>CM036886.1:14719091-24719091 GCA_020796165.1 Pantala flavescens
AGTTTTGGACAAAAATAATCGTTTCTGACAAATATAATCGTTTCTGACAAAAATAATCGTTTCTGAATAAAATTTTAGTTTTGGACAAAAATAATAGTTTCTGACAAAAATAATCGTTTCTGACAAAAATAATCGTTACTGACAAAAATTTTAGTTTTGGACAAAAATTTTAGTTTTGGACAAAAATTTTAGTTTTGGACAAAAATTTTAGTTTTGGACAAAAATAATCGTTTCTGACAAAAATTTTAGTTTTGGACAAAAATAATCGCTTCTGACAAAAATTATAGATTTGGACAAAAATAATCGTTTCCGACAAAAATTTTAGTTTTGGACAAAAATAATCGTTTCTGACAAAAATTATAGTTTTGGACAAAAATAATCGTTTCGGACAAAAATTTTAGATTGGGACAAAAATAATCGTTTCAAACAAAAATTTTAGTTTCTGATAAAAATAATCGTTTCCGACAAAAATTTTGGTTTTGGACAAAAATTTTGGTTTTGGACAAAAATATTCGTTTCTGACAAAAATTATTGTTTTAGACAAAAATAATCGTTTCTGACAAAAATAATCGTTTCGGACAAAAATATTAGTTTTTGACAAAAATAATCGTTTCCGACAAAAATTATAGTTTTCGACAAAAATAAACGTGTCTAACAAAAACAATCGTTTCGGACGAAAATTTTGGTTTTGGACAAAAATATTCGTTTCCAACAAAAATTATAGTTTTGGACTAAAATAATCGTTTCTGACAAAAATAATCGTTTCGGACAAAAATATTAGTTTTTGACATAAATAATCGTTTCCGACAAAAATTTAAGTTTTGGAAAAAAATAATCGTTTCCGACAAAAAGTTTGGTTTTGGACAAAAATAATCGTTTCTGACAAATATAATCGTTTCTGACAAAAACAATCGTTTCTGACAAAAATAATCGCTTCTGACAAAAATTATAAATTTGGACAAAAATAATCGTTTCCAACAAAAATTTTAGTTTTGGACAAAAATAATCGTTTCTGACAAAAATTATAGTTTTCGACAAAAATAATCGTTTCTGACAAAAATAATCGTTTCGGACAAAAATTTTAGATTGGAACAAAAATAATCGTTTCAAACAAAAATTATAGTTTTGGACAAAAATAATCGTTTCTGACAAAAATAATCGTTTCAGACAAAAGTTTTAGTTTTGGACAAAAATAATCGTTTCTGACAAAAGTTTTAGTTTCTGACAAAAATAATCGTTTCGGACAAAAATTTTAGATTGGAACAAAAATAATCGTTTCAAACAAAAATTATAGTTTTGGACAAAAATTTTAGTTTTGGACAAAAATAATCGTTTTTGACAAAAATTATAGTTACTGACAAAAATATTCGTTTCTGACAAAAATTTTAGTTTTGGACAAAAATAATCGTTTCCGACAAAAATTTTGGTTTTGGAAAAAAATAATCGTTTCTGACAAAAATAATTGTTTTAGACAAAAATAATCCTTTCTGACAAGAATAATTGTTTCCGACAAAAATTTTAGTTTTGGACAAAAATATTCGTTTCCGACAAAAATTATAGTTTTGGAATAAAATAATCGTTTCTGACAAAAGTAATCGTTTCGGACAAAAATATTGGTTTTGGACAAAAATAATCGTTTCGGACAAAAATTTTAGTTTTGGACAAAAATAATCGTTTCCGACAAAAATTTTGGTTTTGGACAAAAATTTTGGTTTTGGACAAAAATTTTGGTTTTGGACAAAAATAATTGTTTCTGACAAAAATTATAGTTTTGGACGAAAATAATCGTTTCTGACAAAAACAATCGTTTCGGACGAAAATTTTGGTTTTGGACAAAAATATTCGTTTCCGACAAAGATTATAGTTTTGGACTAAAATAATCGTTTCTGACAAAAGTAATCGTTTCGGACAAAAATATTGGTTTTGGACAAAAATAATCGTTTCCGACAAAAATTTTGGTTTTGGACAAAAATAATCGTTTCTGACAAATATTATTGTTTTAGACAAAAATAATCCTTTCTGACAAAAATAATTGTTTCCGACAAAAATTTTAGTTTTGGACAAAAATAATCGTTTCTGACAAAAATAATCGTTTCTGACAAAAATTTTAGTTTCTGACAAAAATTTTAGTTTTGGACAAAAATAATCGTTTCTGACAAAAATAATCGTTTCTGACAAATATAATCGTTTCTGACAAATATAATCGTTTCTGACAAAAACAATTGTTTCTGACAAAAATAATCGTTTCGGACAAAAATATTAGTTTTGGTCAAAAATAATAGTCTCCGACAAGAATTTTAGTTTTGGACAAAAATAATCGTTTCCGACAAAAATTTTAGTTTTGGACAAAAATAATCGTTTCTGACAAAAATTATAGTTTTGGACAAAAATAATCGTTTCTGACAAAAATAATCGTTTCGGACAAAAATTTTAGATTTGACCAAAAATAATCGTTTCAAACAAAAATTATAGTTTTGGACAAAAATAATCGTTTCTGACAAAAATAATCGTTTCGGACAAAAATTTTAGTTTTGGACAAAAATAATCGTTTCTGACAAAAATTTAAGTTTCTGACAAAAATAATCGTTTCCGACAAAAATTTTGGTTTTGGACAAAAATAATCGTTTCTGACAAAAATTATTGTTTTAGACAAAAATAATCCTTTCTGACAAAAATAATTGTTTCCGAAAAAATTTTAGTTTTGGACAAAAATAATCGTTTTTGACAAAAATAATAGTTTTGGACAAAAATAATCGTTTCTGACAAAAATAATCGTTTCGGACGAAAATTTTTTTTTTGGACAAAAATATTCGTTTCCGACAAAAATTATAGTTTTGGACTAAAATAATCGTTTCTGACAAAAATAATCGATTCGGACAAAAATATTGGTTTTGGACAAAAATAATCGTTTCCGACAAAAATTTTAGTTTTGGACAAAAATAATCGTTTCCGAAAAAAATTTTGGTTTTGGACAAAAATAATCGTTTCTGACAAAAATTATTGTTTTAGACAAAAATAATCCTTTCTGAAAAAAATAATTGTTTCCGACAAAAATTTTAGTTTTGGACAAAAATAATCGTTTCTGACAAAAATAATCGTTTCTGACAAAAATAGCGGTTCCGGACAAAAATAAACGTTTCTGACAAAAATAGCGGTTCCGGACAAAAATAAACGTTTCTGACAAAAAATTTAGTCTTTGACAAAAATAATCGTTTCTGACAAAAATTTTAGTTTTGGACAAAAATAATCGTTTCTGAAAAATATAATCGTTTCTGACAAAAATAATCGTTTCTGAATAAAATTTTAGTTTTGGACGAAAATAATAGTTTCTGACAAAAATAATCGTTTCTGACAAAAATAATCGTTTCTGACAAAAAATTTAGTTTTGGACAAAAATTATCTTTTCTGACAAAAATTTTAGTTTTGGACAAAAATTATCGTTTCTGACAAAAATTTTAGTTTTGGACAAAAATAATCGCTTCTGACAAAAATTATAGATTTGGACAAAAATAATCGTTTCCGACAAAAATTTTAGTTTTGGACAAAAATAATCGTTTCTGACAAAAATTATAGTTTTGGACAAAAATAATCGTTTCTGACAAAAATAATCGTTTCGGACAAAAATTTTAGTTTTGGACAAAAATAATCGTTTCTGACAAAAATTTTAGTTTCTGACAAAAATAATCGTTTCCGACAAAAATTTTGGTTTTGGACAAAAATAATCGTTTCTGACAAAAATTATTGTTTTAGACAAAAATAATCCTTTCTGACAAAAATAATTGTTTCCGAAAAAGTTTTAGTTTTGGACAAAAATAATCGTTTTTGACAAAAATAATAGTTTTGGACAAAATTAATCGTTTCTGACAAAAATAATTGTTTCGGACAAAAATTTTAGTTTTGGACAAAAATAATCGTTTCTGAAAAAAATTTTGGTTTTGGACAAAAATATTAGTTTCCGACAAAAATTTTAGTTTTGGACAAAAATAATCGTTTCTGACAAAAATAATCGTTTCGGACAAAAATATTAGTTTTGGACAAAAATAATCGTTTCCGAAAAAAATTATAGATTTGGACAAAAGTAATAGTTTCTGACAAAAATTTTAGTTTCCGACAAAAATTTTCGTTTTGGACAAAAATAATCGTTTCTGACAAAAATTATAGTTTTGGACAAAAATAATCGTTTCTGACAAAAACAATCGTTTCGGACGAAAATTTTGGTTTTGGACAAAAATATTCGTTTCCGACAAAAATTATAGTTTTGGACTAAAATAATCGTTTCTGACAAAAATAATCGTTTCGGACAAAAATATTAGTTTTGGACATAAATAATCGTTTCCGACAAAAATTTTAGTTTTGGACAAAAATAATCGTTTCCGACAAAAAGTTTGGTTTTGGACAAAAATAATCGTTTGTGACAAATATAATCGTTACTGACAAAAACAATCGTTTCTGACATAAATAATCGCTTCTGACAAAAATTATAGATTTGGACAAAAATAATCGTTTCCGACAAAAATTTTAGTTTTGGACAAAAATAATCGTTTCTGACAAAAATTATTGTTTTAGACAAAAATAATCCTTTCTGACAAAAATAATTGTTTCTGACAAAAAATTTAGTCTTTGACAAAAATAATCGTTTCTGACAAATATAATCGTTTCTGACAAAAATAATCGTTTCTGAATAAAATTTTAGTTTTGGACAAAAATAATAGTTTCTGACAAAAATAATCGTTTCTGACAAAAATAATCGTTTCTGACAAAAAATTTAGTTTTGGACAATAATTATCTTTTCTGACAAAAATTTTATTTTTGGACAAAAATTATCGTTTCTGACAAAAATTTTAGTTTTGGACAAAAGTAATCGCTTCTGACAAAAATTATAGATTTGGACAAAAATAATCGTTTCCGACAAAAATTTTAGTTTTAGACAAAAATAATCGTTTCTGACAAAAATTATAGTTTTGTACAAAAATAATCGTTTCTGACAAAAATAATCGTTTCGGACAAAAATTTTAGTTTTGGACAAAAATAATCGTTTCTGACAAAAATTTTAGTTTCTGACAAAAATAATCGTTTCCGACAAAAATTTTGGTTTTGGACAAAAATAATCGTTTCTGGCAAAAATAATCGTTTCTGACAAAAATTATAGTTTTGGACAAAAATAATCGTTTCTGACAAAAACAATCGTTTCAGACGAAAATTTTGGTTTTGGACAAAAATATTCGTTTCCGAAAAAAATTATAGTTTTGGACTAAAATAATCGTTTCTGACAAAAATAATCGATTCGGACAAAAATAATCGTTTCCGACAAAAATTTTAGTTTTGGACAAAAATAATCGTTTCCGACAAAAATTTTGGTTTTGTACAAAAATAATCCTTTCTGACAAAAATTATTGTTTTAGACAAAAATAATCCTTTCTGACAAAAATAATTGTTTCCGACAAAAATTTTAGTTTTGGACAAAAATAATCGTTTCTGACAAAAATAAACGTTTCTGACAAAAATAGCGGTTCCGGAAAAAAATAAACGTTTCTGACAAAAATAGCGGTTCCGGACAAAAATAAACGTTTCTGACAAAAAATTTAGTCTTTGTCAAAAATAATCGTTTCTGACAAAAATTTTAGTTTTGGACAAAAATAATCGTTTCTGACAAAAATTTTAGTTTTGGACAAAAATAATCGTTTCTGACAAATATAATCGTTTCTGACAAAAATAATCGTTTCTGAATAAAATTTTAGTTTTGGACAAAAATAATAGTTTCTGACAAAAATAATCGTTTCTGACAAAAATAATCGTTTCTGACAAAAATTTTAGATTGGGACAAAAATAATCGTTTCAAACAAAAATTATAGTTTTGGACAAAAATAATCGTTTCCGACAAAAATAATCGTTTCGGACAAAAATTTTAGTTTTGGACAAAAATAATCGTTTCTGACAAAAATTTTAGTTTCTGACAAAAATAATCGTTTCCGACAAAAATTTTGGTTTTGGACAAAAATTTTGGTTTTGGACAAAAATAATCGTTTCTGACAAAAATTATTGTTTTAGACAAAAATAATCGTTTCTGACAAAAATAATCGTTTCGGACAAAAATATTAGTTTTGGAAAAAAATAATCGTTTCCGACAAAAATTATAGATTTGGACAAAAGTAATAGTTTCTCTCTATGCTCCTTGGTGACTGTTCTCTCTCTATGCTCCTTGGTGACTGACGTGCCTCTCGGTCGCTCCTCAACCCCTTTCACTCGCACAATACCTTATCCTATCACTATCCCGGAATGGCACCCTACGTTGCCCGCAAAGACCTCGAGGCGGAGAACGCTGATTTGAAGAAGGCCCTTACGGAGATGCAGAGGAAGTTTTCTGAATTTAAGGGCGAACTCCGTGATGCCAAGAACGCATCTCCGAAAGATACCGTTATTTCGTCAATTGAGGAGAGATTTTCCTCCTTTGAATCACATATTAATTCGACATTGAGGAGTCTAATTCAGCGGAGCGACGCACTCGAGGATCGGATGGATTCCCTGGAGCAGTATTCCCGGAGGAACTGTCTCCTCATTCATGGGATTCCGGAAGCGCCGAAGGAAGACTGTATTGCAAGTGCAATTGCTGTCTTCCAAGACAGACTTGGCGTTTCGATCCACACTGACCGGATCGACCGGGCGCATCGCACAGGCCCACCAAGATCAAAGCCGGACGATAGACCAAGACCTATTATTGTGAAATTTATAGCATACCAAGAGAGAGATGCGGTGTGGTACGCAAAAAAATCGCTAAAGGGATCCGGTGTCCTTATAACCGAATCCCTCACCAGAGCGAGGCAGGCAGTACTGTATGCTGCGAAGGACTTGGTGGGCCCGCGTAGGGCATGGACGCAGGACGGCAAGATTGTTTTTCTGCGTCCAGACGGAAGTAGAGCATATGCCACCTCAATTAAAGAAATTGACTCCGCTAGGGAGGGTTTAGCTTCTATTAATGCTGTCAGGAGCCGACGCCGGCAGTAAGCTTAGAGTAGCTAGGTGTTTTGAACAACGGATTGCCAAGAAGAAAAGAAGAATCAAGACCTGAAGGACCAGAGCGACAACGGTGACGAGGACCACGGCGAGGCGTAAAGAAGAGTAATTTTCTTTTCATATTCTTTGCACAGCAGCGTGCCCTTATTTTCGTGTGACCCCCTAGTGTTTATTTAGTGAAATAGTGTTTTCCCAATATTTTAGTCGTGTGAAGTTCAATTAGTTTATCATCTTAGTGAGTGTAGTGGTCGAGAGCTGTACAGTGCTTTTATTGAAATAGTGAAATTGTGTTGTTTCTATAGTGAGTGGTGCGGTTGTGTGCGTTTGTGTTCCGAAATTATCGTTCGACCTGCTATTTAATGCCAAATACATGTCGATAACTAATTTTTAAGACATATAAACACTGACTTATTTCAGAAACTTTTTCACAGACTTAATATTCATTCCTCTCTTTAAATTTCTAATTCATTACCAGTGAAATATTTTCTCCCTGGCTCTTTTCCTCTTAAAGCATGCTCTTTGTTCCCGTCCTTTTCCCCCTTAATGGTTTCTAAGAACTCTTCCATAAACACTCATTCCTTCATTACTACCACTTTTACTTGCCCTTCCAGAGCGTCTCAAAATTCTTCAGTCTCCTCTCCATTTCGGCTAAACCCTAATGTCCCACCTTTTGTTCCGTTTAACTCCAGGAGGTCCTCCCTCAACCCAGAAGCACCTGTATTCAATCCCTCACGCACTTTTAAAGAATCCTATCATAATCCTCACATTTCTCTGCATTCAACGCTCCCAAATCATACCCACCCCTGCAATGGGTTTTTCCATCCTTCCACAAAGGATATCTTGGAAAAAAATTTTCTACCCTACAAAAATACTTTTAAACTTCTTCATCTAAATTCTCAAAGTCTCATTCCTCACATCAACGAACTTCGGGCCATTATTCCTGATTCAGGCGTACATGCGATTGCCGTTAGTGAAACATGGCTTAGTCCAACTATTCCATCCACTACAGTAAATATTAATGGTTACAATTTATACCGTAACGATCGCGTTGGTAAAAGGGGAGGTGGGGTTGGAATTTACGTACGGAGCGATTTAGACTGTAAAATAATTTCCCGCAGCAATCCTAATTTTTGCAGGAGACCGGAATTTCTATCTGTAGAAGTAGCTATTGAGCATAAAAAAATCCTTCTGGGTGTGTTCTACCGACCGCCAAAAATCGGGCATTTAACTGACATAGACGTAGAATTATCGAATCTACGTAACAATTACGATCATGTAATAATCTCTGGGGACTTCAATGCAAATCTAAATTCTAACTGCAGTGACTCTAAATTTCTTCAAAACTCATTCGATGCACATAATTTAACTATTCTTCCGCTGCAATCTACTCATAATACGCTAACATCATCGACCTGGATCGATCTCATTGCCACTGCAAATCCGGAAAGGGTTGAAATTCACGGACAACTTCCAGCACCCGGAATCTCTCATCATGACTTACTATTCGTCTCCTACTCACTCAAAGTAAGGAAAAATAAACAAAAATATATCCAGTTCCGCGACTTTAATAACATAAACGACGCAGAAATGCTACAAGATGCAACCAAACTTCCATGGTATCTAATAGAATATGCCCATGATATTGATACTAAAGTTGAAATTTTGAATAAAAACTTAATATCGCTACTAGATAAACATGCACCAATGAGAAAAGTTAGAATTTCTAAGCCACGTGCTCCATGGCTCACAGACAACATCAAACGAATGATGGCAATTCGCGATTTTACATTCCGTAAATATAAACGTACAACTGACCCGGCGATTTTTAACGAATATAAGAAATACAGAAATAAAACCAAGCAGATGATAAGAAATGCCAAATTAAACTATGCTCATTCCATTTCGAAAGATAGTAAAACTCCGGCAGCTTTATGGAAAAATCTGCGTAATCTGGGAATAGGAAGATCTAGGGAACCTCCCGAACTTAATGATCTCTCTCTCGACTTGCTAAATCATAAATTCTCCCTTCCCCCAATTGAAATTGATCCGGTACATAAAAGTCGAGTCTTACAACATCTAAGGGTGAAATTAAATACATCCTCTTTTCAATCACATTTCACTTTC
Organism: Pantala flavescens; assembly: GCA_020796165.1. Taxonomy (NCBI): domain Eukaryota; kingdom Metazoa; phylum Arthropoda; class Insecta; order Odonata; family Libellulidae; genus Pantala; species Pantala flavescens. The sequence continues at coordinate 14,728,227 of CM036886.1, forward strand.
AAGTATGTAACGCAACTCGAAGTGCTGCATGTTTTAAGAAGCATTAAGTCGAAAGCAGAAGGTGCTGATGGCATTCCGATTACGATCATAAACAAACTCTGTCCTTTTCTGTTGCCTTTGATAACAAATATATTTAATCTATCCTTTCTTACGGGAAAGTTTCCAACTAAATGGAAACTCGCGTTAGTAAAACCTATTCTGAAAAATTCCAAGTCGAAGGCTGAAGATTTCCGACCAATTAGTTTCCTCCCAGTTTTATCCAAAATTCTCGAAAAACTCGCGCATCTTCAGATCACAGATTATCTGAACGAAAATTCGATTCTAAACTGCTCGCAATCAGGTTTTCGGAAACTACATAGCACCAATACAGCCTTACTTAAAGTAACTGACGATATCCGTAAATCGATGGACGGGAGTAAATTAACAACTTTGGTCCTACTCGACTTTAGTAAAGCCTTCGACTCAGTAGACTCGGATATAATGCTAGCGAAACTACGTAATATGGGTTTTTCTGAAACATCAACTGCTTGGTTCTCCTCTTATTTACAAAATCGTAAACAAAAAGTAATTTCCAATGATATTTCTTCCGCTTGGATGAATATAAATCGCGGCCTCCCACAAGGATCGATCCTTGGTCCTTTATTATTTTCTTTGTACATAAATGACTGCCCTCAAGTTATTAAATACTGTAAGTATCATTTGTATGCTGATGACTTGCAGATATATACTGATTCAATCGTCTCCGATTTCCCTGAATGCATACAAAACGTTAACCACGACCTCGAACAGATTAATATCTGGAGTAGGGACAATTTCTTGAATTTAAATCCCTCTAAATCGCAAGCCATCATCATAGGGCACTCCAAACTATTAAAAAGACTGAATCATATTGGCTTCCCAAAACTAACTTTGAACAACATGGAGGTCAACTTCTGTAATTCTGTAAATAATCTCGGCCTTTGTTTTAATAATAACCTGACATGGTCGGAACATGTCGTGAAAATATCCAAAAAAGTTTATTCAACTATTCATTCCTTGAGATGCTTAGGAAGTTTCTTAACGCCCTCAATCAAATTACAGCTAGTAAATTCATTGATCATGCCCCACTTTGATTACGGTGACATTGTTTACCAAGATCTATCAAGAGATCTAGCCAATAAGCTCCAACGCATCCAGAATGCGTCCGTTAGATTTATATTTAATTTGAGAAAATTTGACCATATTTCCGGTGCATTTAAAAAATTAAATTGGATAAAACTCGAAACTCGCAGACAACTTCACATTCTAACGTTAACATACACTGTTTTGCGAACGCAATCTCCTGAATACCTCTTTTCCGAATTTGTGAGATTTGAATCCGTCCATAATTGCAATACTAGAGGGAGATTCAATTTACTAATACCGAATCACAGAACGGAGACGTATCACAAATCATTTATTATAGCTGCAACCACGCTCTGGAATACTCTTCCCTCCCACATAAAATCTGCCATCTCCACCCGATCTTTCAGAAGAAAATGTCTTACTCATCTCAATCATATATCCAATTTATCTCCCGCATCAACAGACATCACATCTCTACAGCACTGATCAACGCTCTCTCTACTGCTCCTTTCACACTTAACCTCCAATTCATTTAACTATGCACTATATATAACTATAATTTATAATTATTTTATTTTTTGCAGCTCTATGGTCCAATATCTTCTAATTTTATTATTTATACTTTGCCTTTCTTTTCAGCAATCTTCTTTAATATACCATTGAAGGTTTTTAATTATCACTTTAGTTATAAGATATATTTTCAAATTTAACATGATATGACTCATTGTTTGCTCTTGTAACATTGAAATCTTAGTATTCTGTTGTTTTATTATGTGTATCCTTTCTTATATACTTCTTGTAACTCTTATTGCATAATTGCCACATCTCGTTTTGGATTTTATACTGGTATGGGATTTTTATCTTTCTCTTTTGTGACAGTTGTGATACTTGATTAGTGATATTTTGTACTTCGCTACTATGATTTCCATTTCTTGATTCTTTTTAGTTAATTCTATCAGTAGGCTTGTGCAGGTTTTTCACACCCCCCTTCATCGTGGGTGTTTTCCTGCAGTGGATTTTTTTTCCTAAGATTTTTTCTTAGGTTTTTCTATCCACTTAATTCTCTCTTACAATCATTATGTTTCTCTTTCAAATTCTCTTTGTATTTTAAACTTTTTTTTCTTTGAAGAGGTTAGATGGAAGAAGAGACTTTTTAGTCTCAATCTCGCCTCCAAAATAAAGACCTATAAAGACCTATAAAGTTTCTGACAAAAATTTTAGTTTCCGACAAAAATTTTCGTTTTGGACAAAAATAATCGTTTCTGACAAAGATTATAGTTTTGGACAAAAATAATCGTGTCTGACAAAAACAATCGTTTCGGACGAAAATTTTGGTTTTGGACAAAAATATTCCTTTCCAACAAAAATTATAGTTTTGGACTAAAATAATCGTTTCTGACAAAAATAATCGTTTCGGACAAAAATATTAGTTCTTTACATAAATAATCGTTTCCGACAAAAATTTTAGTTTTGGACAAAAATAATCGTTTCCGACAAAAAGTTTGGTTCTGGACAAAAATAATCGTTTCTGACAAATATAATCGTTTCTGACAAAAACAATCGTTTCTGACAAAAATAATCGCTTCTGACAAAAATTATAGATTTGGACAAAAATAATCGTTTCCGACAAAAATTTTAGTTTTGGACAAAAATAATCGTTTCTGACAAAAATTATAGTTTTGGACAAAAATAATCGTTTCTGACAAAAATAATCGTTTCGGACAAAAATTTTAGATTGGAACAAAAATAATCGTTTCAAACAAAAATTATAGTTTTGGACAAAAATAATCGTTTCTGACAAAAATAATCGTTTCGGACAAAAATTTTAGTTTTGGACAAAAATAATCGTTTCTGACAAAAGTTTTAGTTTCTGACAAAAATAATCGTTTCGGACAAAAATTTTAGATTGGAACAAAAATAATCGTTTCAAACAAAAATTATAGTTTTGGACAAAAATAATCGTTTCTGACAAAAATAATCGTTTCGGACAAAAATTTTAGTTTTGTACAAAAATAATCGTTTCTGACAAAAGTTTTAGTTACTGACAAAAATAATCGTTTCCGACAAAAATTTTGGTTTTGGACAAAAAAAATCGTTTCTGAAAATAATTATTGTTTTAGACAAAAATAATCCTTTCTGACAAAAATAATTGTTTCCGAAAAAAATTTTGGTTTTGGACAAAAATAATCGTTTCTGACAAAAATAATCGTTTCGGACAAAAATATTAGTTTTGGACAAAAATAATCGTTTCCGAAAAAAATTTTAGATTTGGACAAAAGTAATAGTTTCTGACAAAAATTTTAGTTTCCAACAAAAATTTTGGTTTTGGACAAAAATAATCGTTTCTGACAAAAATTATAGTTTTGGACAAAAATAATCGTTTCTGACAAAAAATATCGTTTTGGACGAAAATTTTGGTTTTGGACAAAAATATTCGTTTCCGACAAAAATTATAGTTTTGGACTAAAATAATTGTTTCCGACAAAAATTATAGTTTTGGACTAAAATAATCGTTTCTGACAAAAGTAATCGTTTCGGACAAAAATATTGGTTTTGGACAAAAATAATCGTTTACGACAAAAATTTTAGTTTTGGACAAAAAATAATCGTTTCCGACAAAAATTTTGGTTTTGGACAAAAATTTTGGTTTTGGACAAAAATAATCGTTTCTGACAAAAATTATAGTTTTGGACAAAAATAATCGTTTCTGACAAAAATAATCGTTTCGGACAAAAATTTTAGATTTGACCAAAAATAATCGTTTCAAACAAAAATTATAGTTTTGGACAAAAATAATCGTTTCTGACAAAAATAATCGTTTCGGGCAAAAATAATCGTTTCTGACAAAAATTTAAGTTTCTGACAAAAATAATCGTTTCCGACAAAAATTTTGGTTTTGGACAAAAATAATCGTTTCTGACAAAAATTATTGTTTTAGACAAAAATAATCCTTTCTGACAAAAATAATTGTTTCCGAAAAAATTTTAGTTTTGGACAAAAATAATCGTTTTTGACAAAAATAATAGTTTTGGACAAAAATAATCATTTCTGACAAAAATAATCGTTTCGGACGAAAATTTTGGTTTTGGACAAAAATATTCGTTTCCGACAAAAATTATAGTTTTCTACTAAAATAATCGTTTCTGAAAAAAATAATCGATTCGGACAAAAAAATTGGTTTTGGACAAAAATAATCGTTTCCGACAAAAATTTTAGTTTTGGACAAAAATAATCGTTTCCGACAAAAATTTTGGTTTTGGACAAAAATAATCGTTTCTGACAAAAATTATTGTTTTGGACAAAAATAATCGTTTCTGACAAAAATAATCGTTTCGGAAGAAAATATTAGTTTTTGACATAAATAATCGTTTCCGACAAAAATTTTAGTTTTGGACAAAAATAATGGGTTCTGACAAAAATTATTGTTTTAGACAAAAATAATCGTTTCTGACAAAAATTATTGTTTTAGACAAAAATAATCCTTTCCGAAAAAAATAATTGTTTCCGAAAAAAATTTTAGTTTTGGACAAAAATAATCGTTTCTGACAAAAAAAATCGTTTCTGACAAAAATTTTAGTTATGGACAAAATAATCGTTTCTGACAAAAATAATCGTTTCTGACAAAAATTTTAGTTTTGGACAAAAATAATCGTTTCTGAAAAAAATTTTAGTTTTCGACAAAAATTTTAGTTTTGGACAACAATTATCGTTTCTGAAAAAAATTTTAGTTTTGGACAAAAATAATCACTTCTGACAAAAATTATAGATTTGGACAAAAATAATAGTTTCTGACAAAAATTTTAGTTTTGGACAAAAATTTTAGCTTTTTGACAAAAATAATCGTTTCCAACAAAAATTATAGTTTTGGACAAAATTAATCGTTTCTGAAAAAAATTTAATTTTGGACAAAAAATATCGTTTCTGACAAAAATAGCGGTTCCAGACAAAAATAAACGTTTCTGACAAAAAATTTAGTTTTTGACAAAAATAATCGTTTCTGACAAAAATAATCGTTTCTGACAAAAATTGTAGTTTTGGACAAAAATAATCGTTTCCGACAAAAATTTTAGTTTTGGACAAAAACAATCGTTTCTGACAGAAAATTTAGTTTTTGACAAAAATAATCGTTTCTCACAAAAATGATCGTTTCTGAGAAAAATTTTAGTTTTGGACAAAAACAATCGCTTCTGACTAAAATAATTGTTTCTGACAAAAATAATCGTTTCTGACAAAAATTGTAGTTTTGGACAAAAATAATCGTTTCTAACAAAGATAATCGTTTCTGATAAAGATAATCGTTTCTGACAAAAATAATCGCTTCTGACAAAAATTTTAGTTTTGGACAGAAATAATCGCTTCTGACAAAAATTTTAGAATTGGACAAAAATAATCGTTTCCGACAAAAATTTTAGTTTTGGACAAAAATAATCGTTTCTGAAAAAAATTTTAGTTTTGGACAAAAATAATCGTTTCTGACAAAAATTTTATTTTTGGACAAAAATTTTAGTTTTGGACAAAAATAATCGTTTCCGACAAAAATTTTAGCTTTTGGACAAAAATAATCGTTTCCAACAAAAATTTTTGTTTTGGACAAAAATAATTGTTTCTGACAAAAATTTTAGTTTTGGACAAAAATAATCGTTTCTGACAAAAATTTTAGTTTTGGACAGAAATAATCGCTTCTGAAAAAAATTTTAGAATTGGACAAAAATAATCGTTTCCGACAAAAATTTTAGTTTTGGACAAAAATAATCGTTTCTGAAAAAAATTTTAGTTTTGGACAAAAATAATCGTTTCTGACAAAAATTTTATTTTTGGACAAAAATTTTAGTTTTGGACAAAAATAATCGTTTCCGACAAAAATTTTAGCTTTTGGACAAAAATAATCGTTTCCAACAAAAATTTTTGTTTTGGACAAAAATAATTGTTTCTGACAAAAATTTTAGTTTTGGACAAAAATAATCGTTTCTGACAAAAATAATCGTTTCTGACAAGAATAATCCCTTCTTACAGGAATTATAGTTTTGGACAAAAATAATCGTTTCTGACAAAAATTATAGTTTCTGACAAAAATGATCGTTTCGGACAAAAATTTTAGTTTTGGACAAAAATAATCGTTTCTGACATAAATTTTAGTTTTGGACAAAAATGAACGTTTCCGACGAAAATTTGGTTTTGGACAAAAATAATCGTTTCTCACAAAAATTATTGTTTTAGACAAAAATAATCCTTTCTGACAAAAATAATTGTTTCCGACAAAAATTTTAGTTTTGGACAAAAATAATGGTTTCTGACAAAAATTATAGTTTTGGACAAAAATAATCGTTTCCGACAAAAATTTTAGTTTTGGACAAAAATAATCGTTTCTGACAAAAATAGCGGTTCCGGACAAAAATAAATGTTTCTGACAAAAAATTTATTTTTTTACCAAAATAATCGTTTCTGACAAAAATTTTAGTTTTGGACAAAAATAATCGTTTCTGACAAACAATCGTTTCTGACAAAAATTTTAGTTTTGGACAAAAATAATCGTTTCTGACAAAAATAATTGTTTCGGACAAAAATAATCGTTTCTGACAAAAATAATTGTTTCTGACAAAAAAAATCGTTTCAGACAAAAATTGTAGTTTTGGACAAAAATTTTAGTTTTGGACAAAAATAATCGTTTCTGACAAACAATCGTTTCTGACAAAAATTTTAGTTTTGGACAAAAATAATCGTTTCTGACAAAAATAATTGTTTCTGAAAAAAATAATCGTTTCTGACAAAAATTTTAGTTTTGGACAAAAATAATCGTTTCTGACAAAAATAATTGTTTCTGACAAAAAAAATCGTTTCTGACAAAAATTGTAGTTTTGGACAAAAATTATCCTTTCTGACAAAAATAGCGGTTCCGGACAAAAATAATCGTTTCTGACAAAAATTATAGTTTGGAGAAAAATAATCGTTTCGGAAAAAAATTTTAGTTTTGGACAAAAATAATCGTTTCTGACAAAAATTATAGTTTTGGACAAAAATAATCGTTTCCGACAAAAATTTTGGTTTTCGACAAAAATAATCGTTTCTGACAAAAATTATAGTTTTGGACAAAAATAATCGTTTCTGACAAAAATAATCGTTTCGGACAAAAATTATAGTTTTGGACAAAAATAATCGTTTCTGACAAAAATAATCGTTTCGGGCAAAAATAATCGTTTCTGACAAAAATTTAAGTTTCTGACAAAAATAATCGTTTCCGACAAAAATTTTGGTTTTGGACAAAAATATTCGTTTCCGACAAAAATTATAGTTTTGGACAAAAATAATCGTTTCTGACAAAAATAATCGTTTCGGACAAAAATATTAGTTTTGGACAAAAATAACCGTTTCAGACAAAAATTTTAGTTTTGGACAAAAATAATCGTTTCCGAAAAAAATTTTGGTTTTGGACAAAAATAATCGTTTCTGACAAGAATTATTGTTTTAGACAAAAATAATCGTTTCCGAAAAAAATAATTGTTTCCGACAAAAATTTTAGTTTTTGGACAATAATAATCGTTCCTGACAAAAAAAATCGTTTCTGACCAAAATTTTAGTTTTGGACAAAAATAATCGTTTCTGACAAAAATAATCGTTTCTGACAAAAATTTTAGTTTTGGACAAAAACTATCGTTTCTGAAAAAAATTTTAGTTTTGGACAACCATTATCGTTTCTGAAAAAAATTTTAGTTTTGGACAAAAATAATGGTTTCTGACAAAAATTTTAGTTTTGGACAAAAATAATCGTTTCCGAAAACAATTTTGGTTTTGGACAAAAATAATCGTTTCTGACAAAAATTATTGTTTAAGACAAAAATAATCCTTTCCGAAAAAAATAATTGTTTCCGACAAAAATTTTAGTTTTGGACAAAAACTATCGTTTCTGAAAAAAATCTTAGTTTTGGACAAAAATAATCGTTTCCGACAAAAATAATTGTTTCTGACCAAAAATAATGGTTTCTGACAAAAATTTTAGTTTTGGACAAAAACAATCGTTTCTGACAAAAATAATCGTTTCGGACAAAAATTTTAGTTTAGGAATAAAATAATCGTTTCTGACAAAAATAATCGTTTCTGACAAAAGTTTTAGTTTTGGACGAAAATAATCGTTTCTGACAAAAATAGCGGTTCCGGACAAAAATAAACGTTTCTGACAGAAAATTTAGTTTTTGACAAAAATAAACGTTTCTGACAAAAATAATCGTTTCGGACAAAAATATTGGTTTTGGACAAAAATAATCGTTTCTGACAAAAATTTTGGTTTTGGACAAAAATATTCGTTTCCGACAAGAATTATAGTTTTGGACAAAAATGATCGTTTCTGACAAAAATAATCGTTTCGGACAAAAATATTGGTTTTGGACAAAAATAATCGTTTCTGACAAAAATTTTAGTTTTGGACAAAAAATCGTTTCTGACAAAAATTTTAGTTTTGGACAAAAATAATCGTTTCTGAAAAATATAATCGTTTCTGACAAAAATAATCGTTTCTGAATAAAATTTTAGTTTTGGACGAAAATAATAGTTTCTGACAAAAATAATCGTTACGGACAAAAATTTTAGTTTTGGACAAAAATAATCGTTTCTGACAAAAATCATAGTTTTGGACAAAAATAATCGTTTCTGACAAAAACAATCGTTTCGGACAAAAATTTTGGTTTTGGACAAAAATATTCGTTTCCGACAAGAATTATAGTTTTGGAAAAAAAATGATCGTTTCTGACAAAAATAATCGTTTCGGACAAAAATATTAGTTTTGGACAAAAATAATCGTTTCTGACAAAAATTTTAGTTTTGGACAAAAATAATCGTTTCCGACAAAAATTTTGGTTTTGGACAACAATTATCATTTCTGAAAAAAATTTTAGTTTTGGACAAAAATAATCGCTTCTGACAAAAATTATAGATTTGGACAAAAATAATAGTTTCTGACAAAAATTTTAGTTTTGGACAAAAATTTTAGCTTTTGGACAAAAATAATCGTTTCCAACAATAATTTTAGTTTTGGACAAAAATAATCGTTTCTAACACAAATTATTGATTTGGACAAAAATAATAGAGCCTGACAAAAATTTTAGTTTTGGCCAAACATAATCGTTTCCGACAAAAATTTTAGTTTTGGACATAAAATATTCGTTTCTGACAAAAATAATCGTTTCTGACAAAAGTTTTAGTTTTGGACGAAAATAATCGTTTCTGACAAAATTAGCGGTTCCGGACAAGAATAAACGTTTCTGACAGAAAATTTAGTTTTTGACAAAAATAATCGTTTCAGACAAAAATAATCGTTTCTATCAAAAATAATCGTATCTGACAAAAATTTTAGTTTTTGACAAAAATAATCGTTTCTGACAAAAATAATCGTTTCTGACAAAAATTTTAGTTTTGGACAAAAATAATCGTTTCCAACAAAAATTTTAGTTTTGGACAAAAATAATCGTTTCTGAAAAAAATTTTAGTTTTGGACAAAAATAATCGTTTCTGACAAAAATAATCGTTTCTGAAAAAATTTTATTTTTGGACAAAAATTTTAGTTTTTGAAAAAAATAATCGTTTCCGACAAAAATTTTAGCTTTTGGACAAAAATAATCGTTTCCAACAAAAATTTTTGTTTTGGACAAAAATAATTGTTTCTGACAAAAATTTTAGTTCTGGACAAAAATAATCTTTTCTGACAAGAATAATCCCTTCTGACAAAAATTATAGTTTTGGACAAAAATAATCGTTTCTGACAAAAATTATAGTTTTGGACAAAAATAATCATTTCCGACAAAAATTTTAGTTTTGGACAAAAATAATCGTTTCTGACAAAAATTATAGTTTCTGACAAAAATGATCGTTTCGGACAAAAATTTTAGTTTTGGACAAAAATAATGGTTTCTGACAAAAATTATAGTTTTGGACAAAAATAATCGTTTCCGACAAAAATTTTAGTTTTGGACAAAAACTATCGTTTCTGAAAAAAATCTTAGTTTTGGACAAAAATAATCGTTTCCGACAAAAATAATTGTTTCTGACAAAAATAATGGTTTCTGACAAAAATTTTAGTTTTGGACAAAAACAATCGTTTCTGACAAAAATAATCGTTTCGGACAAAAATTTTAGTTTAGGAATAAAATAATCGTTTCTGACAAAAATAATCGTTTCTGACAAAAGTTTTAGTTTTGGACGAAAATAATCGTTTCTGACAAAAATAGCGGTTCCGGACAAAAATAAACGTTTCTGACAGAAAATTTAGTTTTTGACAAAAATAAACGTTTCTGACAAAAATAATCGTTTCGGACAAAAATATTGGTTTTGGACAAAAATAATCGTTTCTGACAAAAATTTTGGTTTTGGACAAAAATATTCGTTTCCGACAAGAATTATAGTTTTGGACAAAAATGATCGTTTCTGACAAAAATAATCGTTTCGGACAAAAATATTGGTTTTGGACAAAAATAATCGTTTCTGACAAAAATTTTAGTTTTGGACAAAAAATCGTTTCTGACAAAAATTTTAGTTTTGGACAAAAATAATCGTTTCTGAAAAATATAATCGTTTCTGACAAAAATAATCGTTTCTGAATAAAATTTTAGTTTTGGACGAAAATAATAGTTTCTGACAAAAATAATCGTTACGGACAAAAATTTTAGTTTTGGACAAAAATAATCGTTTCTGACAAAAATCATAGTTTTGGACAAAAATAATCGTTTCTGACAAAAACAATCGTTTCGGACAAAAATTTTGGTTTTGGACAAAAATATTCGTTTCCGACAAGAATTATAGTTTTGGAAAAAAATGATCGTTTCTGACAAAAATAATCGTTTCGGACAAAAATATTAGTTTTGGACAAAAATAATCGTTTCTGACAAAAATTTTAGTTTTGGACAAAAATAATCGTTTCCGACAAAAATTTTGGTTTTGGACAACAATTATCATTTCTGAAAAAAATTTTAGTTTTGGACAAAAATAATCGCTTCTGACAAAAATTATAGATTTGGACAAAAATAATAGTTTCTGACAAAAATTTTAGTTTTGGACAAAAATTTTAGCTTTTGGACAAAAATAATCGTTTCCAACAATAATTTTAGTTTTGGACAAAAATAATCGTTTCTAACACAAATTATTGATTTGGACAAAAATAATAGAGCCTGACAAAAATTTTAGTTTTGGCAAACATAATCGTTTCCGACAAAAATTTTAGTTTTGGACATAAAATATTCGTTTCTGACAAAAATAATCGTTTCTGACAAAAGTTTTAGTTTTGGACGAAAATAATCGTTTCTGACAAAATTAGCGGTTCCGGACAAGAATAAACGTTTCTGACAGAAAATTTAGTTTTTGACAAAAATAATCGTTTCAGACAAAAATAATCGTTTCTATCAAAAATAATCGTATCTGACAAAAATTTTAGTTTTTGACAAAAATAATCGTTTCTGACAAAAATAATCGTTTCTGACAAAAATTTTAGTTTTGGACAAAAATAATCGTTTCCAACAAAAATTTTAGTTTTGGACAAAAATAATCGTTTCTGAAAAAAATTTTAGTTTTGGACAAAAATAATCGTTTCTGACAAAAATAATCGTTTCTGAAAAAATTTTATTTTTGGACAAAAATTTTAGTTTTTGAAAAAAATAATCGTTTCCGACAAAAATTTTAGCTTTTGGACAAAAATAATCGTTTCCAACAAAAATTTTTGTTTTGGACAAAAATAATTGTTTCTGACAAAAATTTTAGTTCTGGACAAAAATAATCGTTTCTGACAAAAATAATCTTTTCTGACAAGAATAATCCCTTCTGACAAAAATTATAGTTTTGGACAAAAATAATCGTTTCTGACAAAAATTATAGTTTTGGACAAAAATAATCATTTCCGACAAAAATTTTAGTTTTGGACAAAAATAATCGTTTCTGACAAAAATTATAGTTTCTGACAAAAATGATCGTTTCGGACAAAAAATTTTAGTTTTGGACAAAAATAATGGTTTCTGACAAAAATTATAGTTTTGGACAAAAATAATCGTTTCCGACAAAAATTTTAGTTTTGGACAAAAATAATCGTTTCTGACAAAAATAGCGGTTCCGGACAAAAATAAATGTTTCTGACAAAAAATTTATTTTTTTACAAAAATAATCGTTTCTGACAATAATTTTAGTTTTGGACAAAAATAATCGTTTCTGACAAACAATCGTTTCTGACAAAAATTTTAGTTTTGGACAAAAATAATCGTTTCTGACAAAAATAATTGTTTCTGAAAAAAATAATCGTTTCTGACAAAAATTTTAGTTTTGGACAAAAATTATCCTTTCTGACAAAAATAGCGGTTCCGGACAAAAATAATCGTTTCTGACAAAAATAATTGTTTCTGAAAAAAATAATCGTTTCTGACAAAAATTTTAGTTTTGGACAAAAATTATCCTTTCTGACAAAAATAGCGGTTCCGGACAAAAATAAACGTTTCTGACAAAAATTTTAGTTTTGGACAAAAATAATCGTTTCTGAGAAAAATAATCGTTTCTGACAAAAAATTTAGTTTTGGACAAAAATTATCGTTTCTGACAAAAATTTTAGTTTTGGACAAAAATAATCGTTTCTGACAAAAATTTTAGTTTTAAACAAAAATTTTAGTTTTGGACAAAAATAATCGTTGCCGACAAAAATTTTAGTTTTGGACAAAAATAATTGTTTCTGACAAAAATTATAGTTTTGGACAAAAATAATCGTTTACGACAAAAATTTTAGTTTTGAAAAAAAAAATCGATTCTGACAAAAATTATAGTTTAGACAAAAATAATCGTTTCGGAAAAAAATTTTAGTTTTGGACTAAAATAATCGTTTCTGACAAAAATTATAGTTTTGGACAAAAATAATCGTTTCCGACAAAATTTTGGTTTTCGAAAAAAATAATCGTTTCTGACAAAAATTATAGTTTTGGACAAAAATAATCGTTTCTGACAAAAATAATCGTTTCGGACAAAAATTATAGATTTGGACAAAAATAATCGTTTCAAACAAAAATTATAGTTTTGGACAAAAATAATCGTTTCTGACAAAAATAATCGTTTCGAACAAAAATTTTAGTTTTGGAAAAAATAATCGTTTCTGACAAAAATTTTAGTTTCTGACAAAAATAATCGTTTCCGACAAAAATTTTGGTTTTGGACAAAAATAATCGTTTCTAACAAAAATTATTGTTTTAGACAAAAATAATCCTTTCTGACAAAAATAATCGTTTCTGACAAAAATCATAGTTTTGGATAAAATTAATCGTTTCTGACAAAAACAATCGTTTCGGACAACAATTTTGGTTTTGGACAAAAATATTCGTTTCCGACAAAAATTATAGTTTTGGACAAAAATAATCGTTTCTGACAAAAATAACCGTTTCTGACAAAAATTTTAGTTTTGGACAAAAATAATCGTTTCCGAAAAAAATTTTGGTTTTGGACAAAAATAATCGTTTCTGACAAAAATTATTGTTTTAGACAAAAATAATCCTTTCCGAAAAAAATAATTGTTTCCGACAAAAATTTTAGTTTTTGGACAAAAATAATCGTTCCTGAAAAAAAAAATGGTTTCTGACCAAAATTTTAGTTTTGGACAAAAATAATCGTTTCTGACAAAAATAATCGTTTCTGACAAAAATTTTAGTTTTGGACAAAAACTATCGTTTCTGAAAAAAATTTTAGTTTTGGACAACCATTATCGTTTCTGAAAAAAATTTTAGTTTTGGACAAAAATAATGGTTTCTGACAAAAATTTTAGTTTTGGACAAAAATAATCGTTTCCGAAAAAAATTTTGGTTTTGGACAAAAATAATCGTTTCTGACAAAAATTATTGTTTAAGACAAAAATAATCCTTTCCGAAAAAAATAATTGTTTCCGACAAAAATTTTAGTTTTTGGACAAAAATAATCGTTCCTGACAAAAAAAAATCGTTTCTGACAAAAATTTTAGTTTTGGACAAAAATAATCGATTCTGACAAAAATAATCGTTTCCGACAAAAATTTTAGTTTTGGACAAAAACTATCGTTTCTGAAAAAAATTTTAGTTTTGGACAAAAATAATCGTTTCCGACAAAAATAATTGTTTCTGACAAAAATAATTGTTTCTGACAAAAATAATGGTTTCTGACAAAAATTTTAGTTTTGGACAAAAACAATCGTTTCTGACAAAAATAATCGTTTCGGACAAAAATTTTAGTTTAGGAATAAAATAATCGTTTCTGACAAAAATAATCGTTTCTGACAAAAGTTTTAGTTTTGGACGAAAATAATCGTTTCTGACAAAAATAGCGGTTCCGGACAAAAATAAACGTTTCTGACAGAAAATTTAGTTTTTGACAAAAATAAACGTTTCTGACAAAAATAAACGATTCGGACAAAAATATTGGTTTTGGACAAAAATAATCGTTTCTGACAAAAATTTTGGTTTTGGACAAAAATATTCGTTTCCGACAAGAATTATAGTTTTGGACAAAAATGATCGTTTCTGACAAAAATAATCGTTTCGGAGAAAAATATTGGTTTTGGACAAAAATAATCGTTTCTGACAAAAATTTTAGTTTTGGACAAAAATAATCGTTTCTGACAAAAATTTTACTTTTGGACAAAAATAATCGTTTCCGACAAAAATTTTGGTTTTGGATAAAAATAATCGTTTCGGACAAAAATTTTAGTTTTGGACAAAAATAATCGTTTCTGACAAAAATAATCGTTACGGACAAAAATTTTAGTTTTGGACAAAAATAATCGTTTCTGACAAAAATCATAGTTTTGGACAAAAATAATCGTTTCTGACAAAAACAATCGTTTCGAACAAAAATTTTGGTTTTGGACAAAAATATTCGTTTCCGACAAGAATTATAGTTTTGGACAAAAATGATCGTTTCTGACAAAAATAATCGTTTCGGACAAAAATATTAGTTTTGGACAAAAATAATCGTTTCTGACAAAAATTTTAGTTTTGGACAAAAATAATCGTTTCCGACAAAAATTTTGGTTTTGGACAACAACTATCATTTCTGAAAAAAATTTTAGTTTTGGACAAAAATAATCGCTTCTGACAAAAATTATAGATTTGGACAAAAATAATAGTTTCTGACAAAAATTTTAGTTTTGGACAAAAATTTTAGCTTTTGGACAAAAATAATCGTTTCCAACAAAAATTTTAGTTTTGGACAAAAATAATCGTTTCTGACACAAATTATTGTTTTGGACAAAAATAATATAGCCTGACAAAAATTTTAGTTTTGGCAAAAATAATCGTTTCCGACAAAAATTTTAGTTTTGGACATAAAATATTCGTTTCTGGCAAAAATAATCGTTTCTGACAAAAGTTTTAGTTTTGGACGAAAATAATCGTTTCTGACAAAATTAGCGGTTCCGGACAAGAATAAACGTTTCTGACAGAAAATTTAGTTTTTGACAAAAATAATCGTTTCTGACAAAAATAATCGTTTCTATCAAAAATAATCGTATCTGACAAAAATTTTAGTTTTTGACAAAAATAATCGTTTCTGACAAAAATAATCGTTTCTGACAAAAATTTTAGTTTTGGACAAAAATAATCGTCTCTGACAAAAATAATCGTTTCCGACAAAAATTTTAGTTTTGGACAAAAATAATCGTTTCTGACAAAAATAATCGTTTCTGAGAAAAATTTTAGTTTTGGACAAAAATTATCGTTTCTGACAAAAATAGCGGTTCTAGACAAAATAATCGTTTCCGACAAAAATTATAGTTTTGGGCAAATATAATAGTTTCTGACAAAAATTTTAGTTTTTGACAAAAATAATCGTTTTTGACTAAAATAGCGTTTCCGAACAAAAATAGTCGTTTCGGACAAAAATTTTAGATTTGGAATAAAATAATCGTTTCTGACAAAAATTATAGATTTGACAAAAATAATAGTTTCTGACAAAAATTTTAGTTTTGGACAAAAATAATCGTCTCTGACAAAAATAATCGTTTCCGACAAAAATTTTAGTTTTGGACAAAAATAATCGTTTCTGACAAAAATAATCGTTTCTGAGAAAAATTTTAGTTTTGGACAAAAATTATCGTTTCTGACAAAAATAGCGGTTCTAGACAAAATAATCGTTTCCGACAAAAATTATAGTTTTGGGCAAATATAATAGTTTCTGACAAAAATTTTAGTTTTTGACAAAAATAATCGTTTTTGACTAAAATAGCGTTTCCGAACAAAAATAGTCGTTTCGGACAAAAATTTTAGATTTGGAATAAAATAATCGTTTCTGACAAAAATTATAGATTTGACAAAAATAATAGTTTCTGACAAAAATTTTAGTTTTGGCAAAAATAATCGTTTCCGACAAAAATTTTAGTTTTGGAGATAAAATATTCGTTTCTGACAAAAATTATAGTTTTGGACAAAAATATTCGTTTCCGAAAAAATTTTAGTTTTGGACAAAAATAATCGTTCCTTACAAATATTATAGTTTTAGACAAAAATAAACCTATCTCACAAAAATAATCGTTTCTGACAAAAATAATCGTTTCTGACAAAAATAATCGTTTATGACAAAAATTTTATTTTTGGGCAAAAATAATCGTTTCTGACAAAGATAATCGTTTCTGACAAAGATAATCGTTTCTGACAAACATAATCGTTTCTGACAAAAATAATCGTTCCGGACAAAAATATTAGTTTTGGACAAAAATAATCGTTTCTGACAAAAATTTTAGCTTTTGGACAAAAATAATCGTTTCCAACAAAAATTTTAGTTTTGGACAAAAATAATCGTTTCTGACAAAAATTATAGTTTTGGACAAAAATAATGGTTTCTGACAAAAATTTTAGTTTTGGACAAAAATAAACGTTTCTGACAGAAAATTTAGTTTTTGACAAAAATAATCGTTTCCGACAAAAATAATCGTTTCTATCAAAAATAATCGTTTCTGACAAAAATTTTAGTTTTTGACAAAATAATCGTTTCTGACAAAAGTAATCGTTTCTGACAAAAATTTTAGTTTTGGACAAAAATAATCGTTTCTGACAAAAATAATTATTTTTGACAAAAATAATCGTTTCCGACAAAAATTTTAGTTTTGGACAAAAATAATCGTTCCTGACAAAAAAAAATCGTTTCTGACAAAAATTTTAGTTTTGGACAAAAATAATCGATTCTGACAAAAATAATCGTTTCTGACAAAAATTTTAGTTTTGGACAAAAACTATCGTTTCTGAAAAAAATTTTAGTTTTGGACAAAAATAATCGTTTCCGACAAAAATAATTGTTTCTGACAAAAATAATTGTTTCTGACAAAAATAATGGTTTCTGACAAAAATTTTAGTTTTGGACAAAAACAATCGTTTCTGACAAAAATAATCGTTTCGGACAAAAATTTTAGTTTTGGACAAAAATAATCGTTACTAACAAGAATTTTAGTTTTGGACAAAAATGATCGTTTCTGACAAAAATAATCGTTTCTGACAAAAATAATCGCTTCGGACAAAAATTTTAGATTTGGAATAAAATAATCGTTTCTGACAAAAATAATCGTTTCTGACAAAAATAATCGTTTCTGACAAAAATAATCGTTTCTGACAAAAATTTTAGTTTTGGACAAAAATAATCGTTTCTGACAAAAATAAAAATAGCATTTCCAAACAATAAGAATATTTTCCGACAAAAATAATCTTTTCTGACAAAAATTGCGGTTTTGAACAAAAATAATCTTTTCTGACAAAAATAGCGTTTCGAAACAAAAATGTTTGTTTCCGACAAAAATTGCGTTTCCTAACAAAAATAATCGTTTCCGAACAAAAATAATCGTTTCTGACAAAAATTGCGGTTTCTGACAAAAATATCGTTTCCTAACAGAAATAATCCTTACCGACAAAAATAGCGGTTTTGAACAAAAATAATTGTTTCTGTCAAAATAGCGGTTTTGAACAAAAATAATTTTTATGACAAAAATAGCGTTTCCCTAAAAAAAGAATCGTTTCCGAACAAAAATAATCGTTTCTGACAAAAGATAGTGGTTCCGGACAAAAATATTCGTTTTGAAGAAAAGTAGTAGTTTCGAACAAAAATATTAGTTCCGAACAAATATAGCGGATCTGAACAAAAACACTCGCATACAACAAAAATAGCGGTTCTGATGAAAAATAGTCGTTTCAAAGAGAAATATCGGTTCTGAAAAAATTTACTCGTTTCAAATAAAAATAGCTGTTTTGAACGAAAATGCTCGTTTTTAACAAACATAGCGGTTCTGTACAATAGTTGTCGAGGCAAGAAAAATTGGAGTTTTTAATAATAATATTCGAGGCAAAGAAATAGCAGTTTTCAACAACAGTAGTCGAGGCAAAAAAAAACAGTTTTGAACATAAATAGTCGACGTGAACAAAAATAGCGGTTTTGAACAAAAATAGTTGTCGCGAACAAAAATAGCGGTTTTGAACAAAAGTTGTCGACATTCGAAAAAATAGTATCAATTCGATATTTAGTAATACATTTTTATATTCTTTGTTCTTTTTACCGGTTTCTTTTCCATTTTACCTATTTTTTATGTTCTTTTTCTGCGGTAAATGCTTTTACGTTGAGCGCTCCAAGATCTTGTAATGTATCCCCCGCGTTCAGCGGGGTCTTACTGTATGTATAGCTCTCTCATTGCAAACTCCAGCCTTAATCATAGCGCATTTTATTTTCTCATCCTAAAAATGACGCCACATTTCCACGCCTCCCTAATATTTATGGAAACAAATTTACGGAAACCTTTCCCATCATATCGTATCTCCGAGTCGAAGCTTCCTTTCCAGGCGACATCAACCTTAAAATATGAAATGCAAATGATTCCTTTCTTTTCTTCATCTTAATATCTCGGATGATATAATTTTTAAGATTTTCAGCGCTTCCCAACCAATAGCTATTATTTCCAGACAATACACTGTGGCCTTCCGATTATCTTCTGTTGTTGGGGAAATGAGATTACGTGATCAAATCGCAGTCGATCAAGGGAAGAGCAGGAGTTGAATGATTAATTTATAATCGTAATTCCATACTAGTTTATTTTCTGAACCATATTCGATAAAAAGATTAAATTAAAATTAATTAACAACCGATTTATTCACAGCTTAATTACAACTGGATCTGCGATTTGAAGAAAACTTAATCCTATGACCATATATCACAACAAACAATTAAAACGATTAAATAGCAACAATAAATGAATATTAACATAACGACATTAAATATATTTTTTTTAGGATTAATTCTACCTAGTGAGTTTAAAATTATCTATTTTAAAAAGCTAAAAATTCAATTAAAAAATGCTTTAATTAAAAACTTCTAATATATCCTGAATTATAGACTACTCCTCATTGCTCTATCATCATCACCGCGGATTGCATTGCCGTGATCTTCTATTAAACCCCTACTTCATCCCTCCCGCTTCTCAAGACGCATCTCAAAGGACGCGGGGCCGGGGAAACCGAACAAAAACATGAACAAAACGAAACAGTTCGACTTTAACTGATATTTATATCCTCTAAGAAAGGCGAAAGTAACTTCTCCTTCATTGGACCTCGTATTTATTTTCGTTTGTGGGTCCACCGAATAAAAAAAACCGACTTTATCTAATTCCTACCATTCGACCACATATTGCCACAGTTCTACTTTCGCTCCAACTTATTACCCTGAGGTCGTTCTCGGGGGGGCTATATACCCGTAGAACGACCTAAGAAAAGGCCAGCTTCTCTCTCTTTTAAAAATATATATACACGACGATGGATTAAACCCGCGATAAGACGCAGATAAATTCGCATCCGAGATTTCCTTGGGAAGAAAACAACCTCGAAACGAAATTTACGACGACGTGCGGTCACTATTGGGCCCGTTTATTGTTTAGTCGTTTCGAAGGGACCTTCATTTTCGTAGTCGCGTTAATTAACTTTCTTACGGCTCTTAACGCAGCTCGCCTCTGTTCCCGAGGAGTCCGAACCATGCTTATGTTTTACGATGCAATACCGTCATAGAGTGGAAAAAGCCCTTTATAAAGCTGGAACGACAGCCGATAAGGGTTTTAATCGAGTGAAGTTTATGGGGTAAATGGACAGAAGATTTTGCCTATATGAAGGCGCTGTATATCAACGGTGGAGAGGCCATAAATTCTCCTGTATTAAGTATCTCCTTTCCCAGCAATCTGAGTAAATATGGAAGTTGAAAGAGAGGGTATATATGGTGCATAAACATGCTGAAGATCAACCATCCAACGACACGAGGCGGCCTTAATTATCAAATGAAGAGGTACTTGGTTTCGTTAAAATATTACATAGTGAAGATTGGAAGTATACAGTTCCTATACATTGAAAAACGCACATATGAAATATATAAGGAAGAGAAGGGAGTAAATTGCCCTTTTTGTAGCAAGAAACGGTTCAATATACGTGTATATGATACGAGACTAAGTTATATATACGAAACGTTATACGAAAACACTTACAACATACTTAGCTCTGGATGTAATAATCGACGCTTTAAGTGATTTCTGTATGATTTAAAATATTGGCGTATGTTCCAAAATGAAAATTTGAATTATAAGTCAAAATCGCAACTCTTCATCTACATAATAAATGATGAATAATTCATAGTAAGAAGAAACTCAAGACGCTAGCATAGAAATATTAACATATCGTATGAGTAATAATATAAGTGTACGTACCAGTATATACATAACAGTAAGAAAGACCATAAAGGCATAGATAGACATTCTTATTAACTCTTATACCATCATCAAGAAATACAATTCAAAGCTTAATTCACGAAACATCGCTTTCATTATTCGCAATCTGGAATTTGCACACAGACATTTTCAAAAACCGAAACCGAAGCTTACGTAAACACATGGGCAAATAATTACCGCTTGACCCGTAATATTTAGTTCAGCAATTTCATCTCGCAATTAAAATTCCGCGCACTCTTGCCTCCATTGTCCGTTGTATAAATTTGCAATCGCAGATGCGCTATTGAACGCGAATCCACGTGAATGCCTTTGCAGAGAGATAAGGATTGGACGCAAGAAACAATAGCATCCCTTCGAAAGCAATTCTAGCGAAACCAGTGCCGGATATCGTCGGACGGCAAATGTCTCTAACGTAGCCCCGAAGATACTTGTTTCTTTTATCGTTCCCTCAATAACCGTCTATCTTGCCCCACCACCACTATCTCGCAGGCCGATGCTATATATTCCTCTCTATTTATAACCAATCCTCCCTTCTCCAAGGACATTGGATCATTCCCCACCCCTCTAAAAAAAAGTCCCTTAACCCTATGTTTTCATTCTCTTCCTTTTGTTCGGGATAAATGTGCGATTCTCTTTTATTAACTAAACCCTTCTTTGTTTTCCGAGACTTCGAACAAAAATGAGTCTCAGTTTATACGCGCTACTACGGCAAAAGCATACGTTTCGTACGTTTATACACGTCTATGAAATACGTGCGCATAAATACGATAATATCCACGAATAATACGATTTATCTAGGATAATTAGGAGAATATATATTTGAATTTAAATGGCTATGAAAACCATTATAAAGGTTTTAATGATTTATTTTATGTACCATAGTATATACGAGGAATATATTGAAACTTAACATAGAGGATACGATAAATTTTAGTATTAAACACTTAAAGTCGATGAAAATTAACTCACAATCAAGCTATTCTACTTCAAAAGTTATAGAGACAAAATCAAAAAATTCTATTTTAAATTTATATGCATATATATCGAGAAGAAACAACTGCGATCATTTTTATTCGTTTTCGTTTAAAAACAATAAAAATATCCCGACTAACGAATATTTATCTCTAATATAATTTACGTAACCGTCTTAAATTAATCCAAATATTCCTCCTTTTCGTACTATTAATTTTCCACTGTTATTTGCTAGCTTTTCACTTAATTATTACTCTAATATTTTTTGTAATTCAATTTATGTCTTCCCAATACTATGTCACGAAATGATTGAATTAAACTCTAGATAGAAAGGATTTCCATTTGTCCTATCGCATCCCTTCTTTCTATCTTCTAGTATTTCTCTCCAATTATTTCCAATCTACACCCACGCATCCCTAAATCACCGATTCCTCGAATTCCCTCGGCCAAACAGCTTGCCAGCAACCGGTGCCCTAAACTGGAAGTGACAGCAAAGAAATATGGAAGAAGTAATTACTTACCGCATGGTCCAATCGCCTACGCACTGATTGCAGAGCCGTGCGACACTCCGTAATCTCGCAGTGTGCCAATCCCGAGGGCTTGATGTGTTCAGAAGAGGTCTGGAAATTGAACGAGAATCTGGATTAGTACATAGGAAAAAAACCATCAATAGACACTTCCAAATAACATACACGAAAATGATTAAAACATTGCAATATTCGATGAAAAAGGCAAGAAAAACTACTTTGCGATAGAACGGTTTACAAGGTGAATGAAACTAACTACTAATAGCTCCTTACGACGAAAGTTTTTCGATATTATTTTCTGTTTATTACTATACTTACAAGATTACTTTCTAGTTACTTATACAAAGAAGTTATGGAAGCAAATTAGTACAACCAACATACGTAAATTGTTCGTAAATTATACGTAAAAGCTCCACAATTAATATTTCACACAGCTAATGATTAAATGTTTGAGTACGTTCACCTAAATATTACGAAGAAAATATCTCGTAGGATTTTATACTTGTTTTCAAACGTTATCCCATAGCTATGAGTAGAAACTCTGGGTTATTTGACAAGGAACTTTAGCACAAATACTCATTATTAGCGTATTTATTTTGTTTCGAAAGTCTATTAGAAAGGATTACTTAAGAAGAGAGTAATAATAGAAATATTTAAGTCCAGAGCACAGATCCTGGCAGTGAAATTGCAGGAAGAAAGAAGAAAATCAGAGGATGGCGAAAATAACAAGATTAGATAGATTTAATATCATTCCATCAATTTTATTCCACCTTTACAATTCCTCATAACGAGTACATGAGTTTATACTCTTCACCACCCACTACGTATAAAATCCCATCATTCATAACTCGTACAGCAATGCAGGAGAACGAGAGAGACAAAATATCGTTGGATCCATTGCGCGATTACCACAACCATTGTTCCCTTACAATCAAACTTCGAGACTCCGTTAATCGAATCGTAAGAATCTGAGGCATAAATCCTGAGGTCGCTTCTGCAAGGTCGGGCACAGCAAGAAGACGCCCATTTCCGTTTCTTGTTGATATTTTAGGACCATTCTAACGGTTTCGCCCCATGGCCCTAAATATATGGCGCCATTTCCTTACTCTGAACAAGAAGCATCGCGCTTTCCCCATTAGAAAAGAACAGTTTCCTTATTTACAGTACATCTATTTCCCTCATCTTTGATATATTCAAGTGCAAGAAGAAAGTACCCGTTTTATAGAGAAACTTTTGCGAAAGAGTTAATGTGCATGAATAAGAGTAGAAATATAAAAGCCATTTTTGCTATTCTCGAGAAAATTCATGCATACATTCATTGTGAGATAAAGTGTAAGTCTATTTGGCCTGCAATTCAAATTCTTATCTTCCACAATTATTCCGAATAATTTAACATACATTGAAAATCGTGGCATACATAGTTTCAGAACAAACGATATAAAAGATAATAAAAAAATTGAACAAGTTCGTACAAAAATCATAATATTTCTGTTCCATATGTGTGATAATCAAAATTTGCTAATTTATATTTTTAAGTCTTCAGTAAATCGCTCGGTCACACTTCAAAATTAATTCTTTTTAAGTCTTATAAACCTGAAACAATGGAGGAAATATAAGAAAACCCGAAGAATAAATTTTACACAATTAAAAAATATGGCTTTTGATTTTTCATAAATATAAAGAATTTTATGAATATCATTTTTCTCTATTGAAATAGACACCATCAGAGTTAGCATTGATCTAGCTCAATGGAAAAAAAATGTTATAAAACCAAAAATAAATTATTATTCTTAAAAATACGAAAGTTTCACATCGCAGATACAAAAGGAATTGAATTGCCATAATAGTCTCTATTCATCCTATATCAATTTTTTCATAGAATAGCAAATATTTTTACCAATATTTCCGATAGCCCTTTCCGAACACATGACTATCATTTTAAATGGAAATAATTTTCTAAGAGAAGCGCATGAAATGGACTCCTGAATAAGAACCAATTTCCGTCCTATACGTATCTCCGTATTCCAACTTTCGAGTATACTAAATGAGCACTTTTCTGAAAAACATCGTGGACACGGTATAAAGGTAAACTTAATTTTACTGCAATCTGGTATCCTACGGAATGCATCCGCCTGAAGCAGGTAATGTGTCTTTTCAATAGAATTCCAGATAGTACCATTTACTCTCATCAATTGTGATTCGATAATTCAATTGCTATCTTACAATTGTACAATCGAATTTCTGATACGAAATTTCACCTTTTATATCCAAATGTTTGCCTGGACAATCGAAAATCAATCTGATATCAACTTGTTACCTTAATTCTACTTGAGATCACAGCGTGATTCACATGGACTAAGACTATTCATAAAATCGATTGCTTATTCCAATAGTCGATTACAGAATATGGTTTATTCTTATAGACTTAGAAGTTAGATCTGAATTCTAAAGCACTACAGAAAAAATATATCGCCTTTCGTAGTACGTATTTCATTTCTCAAAAATAAAACCATTATGATACTTTTATAAAATAATAAGCTTCTAGCAGTTTATATAAGTCAGTAATTCAACATGGTTAGTAACTTCTTTGCTCTTTACGATAAAACACAATGTAATTAATAATACTGAAATCTAGGAAATTAAGAATTTAATAATTTAGATTGGATACGTCACCTATTAATAACACGAATACCTTTTATTCGTGCATGGAAACAAACAGAAGCAAGTAAAGGAAGAGTCAAATAACCTATTTACATATTAACTTTTCGAACAAAAATTGCTTTGACATATTCTCATAGGCTTATAGTCACATGGCTATAGTCCCATATAAAACAAAGTAATGAATTTCAAGAAACCACCTATCAGACAGCTTCCTATTTCTATACCTTTTCAGCGTCGATATCAAAAGAATTTCACACACCAATACATACCAAATAAAAACCCCGCATTGGGCCTAAACATTCATTCGATTTTCCCAACTTCGAAGGGGTGGGGGGATAAAGAGATTGGATGCGCGAGGAGTATGAGGGACGGGAACATTGACACAGGACCATCTTGGGTAGTAAATCTTTCCGCCCGGAGGGAGTTCTAAGCGACGGAGAGATATGGGATTCAGAAATAGGTTAAAATGTGTTAGAAGGGTGCGATAACCTGATGGAGGCGGAGAGATTCCTCCCTTGACGCCCGTGATTTGATATTCCCGGGCAAACTTTCTTTCCACTCTACATCTCATACGACGACTTCCAGAATGAGAATTTATTCCGAACGGAGGGGATTCTGGGAGATGGATTTGCTCTCAATATTTACGACGATACCTGAAAGAGAGCAATGGCTGCGTGAAATTTCGCTCGCATTGTCGCTGCAGATTGCGGATGGAAGAATGGGGCTGTGGAAAAATGATTCGAGAGTTGAAGTCTCTGTGGACTCGGGATGATTGTGTTGACTTGGATACAAAGAAAAAAGGATGTTTGAACGATGGATGATGATGGGTTTTGTGCTTCTACACAGATATATTCAAGTCAACTTTTCGCTACATCTGAAATGACGATTTAATCTATAATTTCTGAACAGTTCAAGGAAGTTGATTTCAAAAAGGATCGGAAAGATTTTCCATTAGAAAAGTCATTTTACTAAAGAACGTAAATCATTATTCTCTACTTATAAATAAACCGTTATAAGGATTTATGAAATAAAAAGATAATGAAAATATTACTGAAGGGAGAATATAGAAACTCGTACAGTATTCAAACAATTCTCCTGAAAATAATATGATAGCAGGAAAGGCAGGATTAATAGCAGGATTTTACTATGCTGTAAATATTTTCAACAATTTAACAAATAATGGATCTCAAAATAATTTTTAAATAAAAAATATATCCCAATTCATCCAATTTCGAGATTGATATTTCTGTTGCGTTATTCTTTTCATCTTCAACTCTTACTAAATATTTTACGTTTTTTTCTTTGCCATACTTAAATGTACACTCTCGGAGAAAATCGACCGCAATAAGCAAGTTTTCAGCATTTCTCGGATGCCTTATGATTTTACCAAATTTTCATGCCAATGACGTAAACCATACAATACCAACCGTTAAATAAATAATGAATGCATCTTTTTCTTAATTTTTCCGAAAAGGAAACGCAAGACGGATTTCTAACAGTTAACGCCCTTCTAAAAACATCATCAAACATTAAACTTCGAGGAAAAATCTAATCTTCCAATAAAAGATAAAATATTGATCCACTACATTGGCTCGTTACTTGTAAGTTAAATTATTAAAACGATCCATTATCTAAAGGCTAGTATTATCCTCCAAATAATTAACAAAATATTATATTAAAACAGCGAATATAATAAAATATTTACAATAATATATAACATATTAAAATATTTATTAAATCTTTATGAAATTAAATTTCAGTCGTAGAGAAATAAACTTTACCGATTGCAATATAATTTTTACGTAACCGCACCAGACCAGATCCAAAATAAACCCCGTTTAAGATTTCGAGAACGACTGATCAAAAAAGATCGCAATCTCGGCCTTCGAAACGTCGACCCAAATAGTTTCCCCGTAAACTTTCAGCTCCCACTAAAGACCCTACTTCTGAGGCAGAGGAATGAACGAACCAACTTTCGACGCGGCCTCGGGCCGTATACATCCATAGACCTCACGTACTTGGAGAAGCGGCACTTTTGAAAAACCCCTCCCTACCGATACGCCCCATCCCTCCCACGCTAACTCGATAAAGTAAGGCGAAAGAACCTACGGAACCTTATGCCTTATTCACCGTCCAATCCCGAGTTCGATGAATTTTGAAGAATGTCGCCTGATGACCGTTTTCCAACCCTAAGGCGCGCGTTACTCATCATTCACGTCCGGAATAATCCTTCCACGGAGCTACATCTATTTTTCATGCATCAATTTTGCCGCCCCTTAGAACTTCCATCCCAATCTCGCTACACTCATTTTCCGGACCCGTTGCGTGGATTTCTGAGTTATTACCGTGTTTCGGCGTATGATTGGACACGCGTGGATTCCTCACTAGTGGATTGGGATAGGAATAACGTGCCGATGGCGGAATGCAAGTGATATGGAAATAACATTAGGATTATAATTATTAGTTTTCCCGACACTATAGAAACTTTAGGAAAAGGGAAAAAATTTCTGAGCACAATATTTATCCACCGCATACGTAGGCCTCTATTATCATTTATTAACACCAAAAGCACTTATATAGATATAGATAAAAATTATAAAATGCAACAAATTACATAACAAATCTGAACTTTGATCCTTCTTAATGTAATATACATCATTTACCTAGTTGGAAACAAAATATTCCCATTTCCACGGAATAAGCTCATTCAAAGTTTATAAAAGGCTGGGAATAGAATAGAGAATTTTTGATACCTAGAAAAGACAACTTTTACAAATCAGAGGTGCTTAACTGGATAACAATTAATTCGTGTGGACCACGGAAAGAATTCATCGATTGCATACTATCACTTATATTTTATAATGTGTAACCTCTATCTCCAAGAGACTTTTGAAATAGCAGAAGTTAAGACTCTTAGGAAAATAAAAAAAATTCCTTGAGGCCATACATTTTAAACTGTCTATTATCAATACGAATTGAAAAGGAAGCAATGTTCTATTACTTTCTTTGCAATACATGATATTTGAAGATGAAAAAATACAAGAATAAATCCAATATGTAATGAATAAAAATCAAATCCTTTCAATTCCTGTTGTGCTAATATTAAAAGAGGAACGACTGAAATACGTATAAGAATAGAAAAAGGATGCTTTAATCAACAATTAATTGAAGAGTGACCTCATAAACTCCTAACTATTCATCACATTACATTTCAAAAATAATTTCCTTACTTCAAATATAAAAAACTCGTTTATACAATAAATCCCCACTAATAACACAATTTAACCATCGTTACCACCGCAACCACGGAGATTTCTCACGCCGATTTATTGCACAAACTCTAATTTTACGTTCATCCTTCATTCCCATCCCGTCAACGCCCGCTATCTAAACCCGTCAACACTTTCGCGATAAATTTCCCTTTTTTCGCATCCCGCCATTCTTTTGTCATCCCGCAATCCCATCTTTCCCGCCACTTTTCATCCTCGCCTCCCGCAACACTCGATGTAATCTACGATTCCGGAGGTCGGCGCCCCGCGACACTGATTTATAAAAAAATAAAAGCGAAGCGAAAAACAAATGGGAAAACGCGCGCGAGGAATTGGCTCGCCATAGACGTTCCCTGGTCCGTCGCATATCGCTGTCGAGGGCAACTCGTCACGTAATTGCATATGTTATCCTCCCGTGAGAGAAAATCAACATATCCTTCAAAAATACGGGTACGAGCCCTTATCAAACAGCTGCCGTTGACTGCAGGTAATTATTCAAATGGATGGGAGCCGACGTTCGCGTTATTCTGTATCGGTCGCGAATATAAAACAAAAGCTTATTTTTTCCTTCTTTTTTCCGGAGGTGAAAAAGCGATATTTCGCGGGAGATGGGCGCCCGAGCGAAAGATGAGTGATTCCGATGAAAGCGGCCATTCCGAATCGAACGCCTCGTTATTTTCGAAAGAAATCCCTCGTTTTGGATTCGAGGCGGAACAAGAGACGAACTCGATGGCGATCCATTGTGGTTGACGAAGGTCGAGTGGTGTTGTTCTCCGGCAAATCGGGTCGACGGATTAAAATTCGAAAAACTGAATGAAAGTATGCAAATCGGTTGGCATGGTTACGGGAATGCAAACACTTGTTCTCCGGTTCTCCTGAAAGCATTCGTGCCCAATATTCAGCTCGCGCTATTGCTTAGAATAGCTCTTCTATTCCAGATTAAAACCACCAATGAATGACACTTAAGATAGAAAAAAGAATACGATAGAGAGGAATTATCTGTGACCTGATAACCACAACTATTGAAAGTGGATTGCGTGGAATTATCTGGTAAAAATGTTCTTTTAAATCTTAATTTACTGATATGAGAAACTTTGATAGATAATTTTTTCAGTCTACACCCAATAATCCAATGAGTATCTATATTCCATGAATTAATATTTTATGTTCTTCATTTGCTTATATTCTTTGTTTTTATATTTTTCTTTTACTCTATATTGATTGCATGCTTATGATTATTGTTTTTATAAAAAATAAAATGATCACAAAACATTCTTTAAAATTAAAATATCATCAGTTCAAACATTTCATAGATTGTAACTCGAACATATCTAAGAATTCAAAAATGCACAATTTATTATCTTTCATCATATACGATGAATATTAAAACACTTGAAAAGTTAACGAACATTAATTTCGCATCTAATTTTGTTTTGTGTCACATCCGATGAATAATAAAACAAAAGAAGATCTATACGTGAATACAAGTATTATGCAATATACTAGAAGTATTACATACTATAATCATCTACCATGTTCGCCATACTATAATCGTCATAATAAAGTTATTTAAACCTCTAATATGTATGAATTTTGTAAGTCAAATTATTCTCTAAATTTATGGCATAACAAAAATATTCATCTTCTCCTTGGGCGTGGTTTTTTCTTCATCATCAACATCAAACCCATACTCCGCTAATATGATAGCCGGGACCAAGTGTCGACAGTATCTTCGGCGCATTTCGGAATAGAAAAAACGAAACTTAACCCTGGAATAAGGCATGAATACATATCCCGCATCTGGGTAGGAACTACTCAGCTTAGAAAGAACCACCGCGAGAACTCAAAACACTTGATGACTTCCGTGACCAAACTTTGCAAGGGAAAAGAAGTAGGCGTCTGAATTTAATTAGGAAAATAGGGGAACCCCCTCTTCGCGGTGGATGTCATGACTGAAGGGGAGAAGTGGAGTGAAAGATATTCGATCGGAAAGCACTCACGCGTCTCTGTGATTGGGTGTCTCACCACAAGAGCCACCGCCTGTCCATGACACACCATTGAAGTCGCCTCTCGATTGCCTCTCCTACCCCATTCCTCCATTTACCATTCAATTTCGAAATTGGCCGATATGCGATCCCATCTTATTTCCATCCTCCGAAATAAAAAAATCCCCGCGAGCGAAGTTTGCTTTCCATTCCCATTTCGTGGCTTTATATGTAGGTTAATCGATGAGATGAATGGAAATGAACCCCATCTTGTTTTCATTCACTTTCTCCCAATTGTATGAGAAGGCAAATAGAATTCAATTGACTAACGAAAGTAATTCTCGTCTTGAGGATTCAGCTCATAACTTAAGCAAGAGATTACATCCATCGATAAGAACGTGATGAATACGTAATGACTCATTTTCTCCAGAAATACTATAAGAATTTAAGAATACGAAAATAACCCGGAATAAATAACATCCTTAAAGATAAAGCTTATTGTAAATTAAATTTATATTGATCCAATTACTTCTAGGAGTGACATGTGTGAATGAATGAGTAAGCCATACGTTGACATGAACGTACGTGAGGAAATGAATTATTAAATTATAAATAATGTCCAGTTAAGTTTACTATGGATACATAATGATCCAACTATTTCCAAAAATTTGTTCATAAATGAATAAGCTATACGTTGACATAAACGTACGTGAAAAACTAAATTATCTTATAGTAATAACAATTATATTTCACGAGTTCATTGGAAAACTTATTATATTTCTTTATTTATTATGTATAAAAAATGGTTTCATCAACCCTTTCTAAGACCATTCCGTTTTATTTTAGTGTTATTAAAATGCATCCATATAAGTAGTCGTTAGTTTTATTATTATTATTACTTATAAGGATTATATTATTAAAAAATGAGTGATAGAAATTTACTAAATTATTTACTAAATTAATAAGTAAAATTATACAGATACCTCACGTGTGTTATAATGAGTATGAGACCATTTTGGGTAGAAATAAAGACAAATTAAACGAATTACCAAAAAAAATAAAATCCTGAAACTGGAAAAGAGACGTTGGAAAAATATGACTCTCTTGAGATCAAGGTAAGTGGATGTTTTCCGTTTTACCGCCTGGGTTAACATACACGTATGGGGTTAATGAATATTTTCATGGTAGCCTGAGCATGTTGATGGCTTATAATGCTAATATGCTTTTCATAATACGCTAAAAATATATAGTCAAAATCCAGGTTAATACATATTGCAAATTATTAAAAATAATTAAGTGCATGTAGGATATTCTACGAATTGATGAACTTGTTTTCGCTTTACACAGTTTTAATTCAACAAATTATATGATCAGAAAACTATGATTTCCTCGTAACCCGCAGCTGTTTCGTATTATTTCTATCATAAATTTTTAAAAGCCTTTACTTATTTCTCGTTATAGTCTTATTCTATGCGGCCTATATAGGCTCTAAGGCAAGAATAATGAAAATGAATCTTCAGAATTACTGGATAGTACCGCAAGAATCGGTAAATGAATTAAAGGTATAATTCAAGTGATTATCGTTGGAATGTAGAAACAATATCAACTAGAAAGATAAAATTATTATACGTAGGCATATGAGGAGATAAATTAAAATTTGACTATTAAATAGAGCATTTACTCGTTGATATCTTCTTACGAAATAAACGATAACTAACGAGATACTTTAATAAATACGCCATGGAATATACACTCTGTTAATATTTACGTAAATGATACAGAACAATCCGCTCGTAATTAAGGTAAAGAATTGGAAATGAGAAAACTTTGCCTCATCTCTTTTAGATGTAATATCGGTAAGTGACTATTTCATACACAAATACCCTCATTTTTTGTAAGAAATATAACGATTTGCAGATCCTACAATATTCTAGAACAAGATCTGGATAGAGAAATTCTTATTTGAGAAATTACATTTAAACGAATTTCAAATGTTTTTAGTACGTACTGCTCAAATAGTAATGTCAAACGCTCCAGCAAACTATTTGTTCCTAAAGCTTAGTATGCGTAAAAATACGAATACGATATAACTAATTAGCTACATGAAAAGGCTAGATAATCGAGTTTAGGAGCAAGAAAATGTAATTAGAGTTAGACAACCTTAAAATTGCATTCCCTTTGTTTATAGGAACGAATATCATAGTTAAAAAAGATTTAATCGTATAGAAAATTATGACGATAACTTGTCCGCCGCAAACTGAAAGTGGTCCCAATTACGAACGACATAATAGGAAGAGGTCGGGGACTCCAGTTTTATCCTCAGATTATAGGATTGAAACACCGCATTACTGCATTAGCCTTTCCTTTATTACCATAAGAGGGCCTTCCGTTCGTACTCAGATGTTCATGAATAACTGTCTTCTGAGTACACGATTGGAGAGAGGGAGTCGATTACTGTTGAGGATTTACACATGGATGCACAAGTGTGTGTGTGAATACCTGCTGATGATAAACACCGAAATACAAGGATGCAATTTTACGCTCGGGGTACTTTTCTGCAATGTGAGGGTTAAATTAGAGGAACTTCGACGTAATTAGAGGATAAAATAAATCAATGGGAAACATTAGAAACAGTAATCCATGACTAGGACCAAATATTTAGGGGATTGATATAACATGGAATAATATTTTTTTCTTTATATCAACAGAGTGGAATACGTACTTTTTGTATTAAGTAGGAAAACGAGAAATTCGGTTTCATTGACAAGATGATTGGTTAT
This sequence comes from Pantala flavescens, assembly GCA_020796165.1. NCBI lineage: Eukaryota > Metazoa > Arthropoda > Insecta > Odonata > Libellulidae > Pantala > Pantala flavescens. The sequence continues at coordinate 14,761,233 of CM036886.1, forward strand.
GAATGAAACATGCTTCCTGGTTCTCACACCGAAGTCCTCACTAATAAAATATGAATATAGTACAACGACATTCATATGTTAATAGCCCTAAGATATATTTAAATTCGATCACTGCATATTCTTCTGTCCGATTCATAAATATATATTACCGAAAAATATTTAAACTCCAACCAAAAAACTGTCAAAAAATGCTTAATTAGGAATCGCAATAAGAAAAATTAGAAACAGTTGAATTTAGAATTTTATAAGAGATGATGAAATCATTTTCCAAAAATAAACCAGGTAAGAATTCAGACATGTAATTTAACTCGTAGAATTTTAAAAAGAGTAGTAGATAAATTTTATTATATTAAAGAAGACATTTTTCGAACCAATATAATAACTACTAAATCATCAAGTATATGCTATTTTATTCCTACGGTCAAATAGCCAAACTTCTTCTCCTTCGGAGTCATAAATCATTATCTAATCAACACAGTGCATATTGTTTATATCCATAAAATTTTCAGATACCCTATACTACTTAAATAAATTGAATTCAAACTAATACATTTGAAGTAAGATAAGTTCAGGAGGGAAATATTTTTTGCTGCTCTCCCGCTTCACACCTGAGTCCCATTTTGAATCCATCCCAAGTTCCATCCTTCCTCTAACCCTCATTAGTCTTTCCCAATGACTTCACATTGCCTTCTCCTGGCTATTAATAATTCTGCATACCTGCTAACCATTAACTTCAACTCTATATCTTCTTCTACTGCTTTGCCCTGCCAACAGGTATCCTTTCATCAAATCTGCAGATCATGTTTCTTAAGCTATCACCCAGAGATATCTATTTCTGACCCAATCGAAAATACTACTTCTCACTTAAAAGCGCAATGGCATTATTCCTGATCGGGAAAAAGTTATATTTAAATCGATCCAGCCATCATCTTTAACTTCAGGATCCATAATATAAAAAATTATATAAAAGCTTACGTTCTAAACCATATTCCTTAGAGACAAATATAAAAAATGTGATATCTGACGCGTAAACTAATTTCAGGTGTGCCACAGGGTAATAACTTGGGGCCATTATTTTTTCTTTTGTGAATTAAAAACGTACGGATCGTTCTAAAATGCCGTGTGTGACTATTTTCGGATAAATAATTTGGATAAAAATAAATTTACCAGATAAATTCACGGAAAATCGGATAGTATTTAAAACAACTACCCTTCATTTTCAGAGAGAGATAATAAGAATTATGCTTATTGATGAAATTCATTTGTATAAATATTTCTAATAAATAATATTTAACATAATTAACCCTCATAAACATGCTTGAATGAAAGAAATGTTCACGTAATGTCATAAAAACCTCGTTCAATTATGATTAGATACACAAATTGCATGATTCTGGAACAGAACAGGAACGAACACCATTCGTTGCCAGGGATACCATTCTGAGAACATTTTAAGCATTATTCCCACGTTCAAAATTTCCATCCCTCTGATTCACATGAGACTTCAATCACCTATTTCCTTCGATGGAAGGGAATCCCTAAATATGCACTAGGTTTTACACTTGACGGGAGCTGCATAAATCGAGCCGTAATTCAGGAGTACAAGGTGCTCTGCATACATGTCCCCGATCGCTAATCTCAGATTAAGGGTCATACGTGACAATGGTTAAACGCTTCATCGGCTCCTAGCAACCCAATTCACAAGTCAATTTATGCGGATTTACACGTTATTTTGGGAGATGAATCGAATTTAAACAGGCTATTTCAGCGAGGTATTCCAATGGAATTTAAAATCATTGAATTTTTTATTACGAAACAACATACCACTCCAACCAAGCCTATTCTAGTTCACTTTTCTTCCTTGATCAATGAGGTTATATTGATTAAATAAATCATTGAATCGTATGGTACTCGTAACATTTTCCAGACACCGTAAATACCATTCAGCTTTCATAGTCTCATTTTTATATTTAATTTTAAATTTCTAATCAGGCTCTTCATAGAGATATTCCTTTCATATATTTCCAAGGACGAAAGAACAAATAATTCGAGAGGATTATTTCGAAGTCTTTTTACCGAAGTACACTTGAAACAATATCCAGCAAATTACTAGAATATTCCATAACAGAGTATAGATTCAGCCCTCTAACAATATCGAAAAGCTAATTAACTCTATCATACGAATCTTAAACAGACTGAATGCATTCCATTTGAATTAAGGAGCTACAGATAACATACATCATATTGAGTAATACAATCAATACAAACTTTAAACCACAAATAACTCTTTGCGATGGGACAATGAGCATATTATAAGATATGGAAGTATACTATATGAGAGTACGAATCTTTACAAAGATTCATTCCATAAGCAAATCTTGCGATGTAATGAATGATAAAACGCTCAAAAATCAGGCCGTACGATTATAATTTCCATTACGATATAAAAGCCAATGAACATGGCAAACAAGATACATAAACACCATAGAAAACACCATTGAATGTCCCAAAATCGAATTAGAGGGACCCTAATATTAAAGTAACAGACGACTGATTCGACACGAAAGCACCCTAGATTAGTTTTCCATTCCCCTTCTTTGAAACGAATCATCTTCATTGTGTAGGGGACAAAGATTGCAGCGCTACAGCGGACGGAACTGCGCCCCGTTGCCATAACAGCGCGGCTATCTGCAGCCGCATCCGTTCGAAATGCAAACGACACGTGCAGGGGAATGAATGGCGATGCATAAGGGAGAAGGACATTTGCTCCCGCAAATACATTCATTTTTCAGCGGAGACTGCCCGAAAAAAGCGTTTTTTGTATTGTCTCTTGTGACACGGGCTCTGTTAGCCGGCGATATGCAGCTGACGTCCGTGCATTTCCTCCCGCATTCCCATCTTTCATTCCTGTCCGCGACTTGCCGTCATTGGAAGAGTGGGTGGATACATACGTAATTGGAGAAAGGGTGAAGAATGAAAGACCCAAAACCCAATACTGAAATCTACTCTTTTTATCTGTTGCAATTTGGCAGAATTATCGGTTGGTTTGGTTTCCATGGTGAAACGAATGCGCTACTGATGACACAAAGCTATGATTAAAATAGATATGGGTCTGTTATAATTAATAAATAACATTACTATCATTTACGTGACTTTGTGAATTAATTACTGCCTAAAATTTACAGATAAATGAAATAAAAAAAACCTGCACTTTGAACATTATTCGTAATATTATGTAATGGCTTTATATGAATCTACGATGTCCCTGTAAATTACATAAACGTAGAGTATTTTTTCATCGACCTTTTTGAAGTAGTTTTCACCTATGTATAACGTAGAGTATTTTTTCATCGACCTTTTTGAAGTAGTTTTCACCTATGTATAACGTAGAGTATTTTTTCATCAACCTTTTTGAAGTAGTTTTTATCTATGTACATCTAGATAAATATCTAAATATCTCGCTATTCACACTGTGGCGTTTGGCAGGGGTTGTTAAATCACTTCGTATGTTTCTGTCAAGAACGTCTCAGTTCAACTCATGACTATTTTATTATTTAAATTCAAAGTTTAACTCTAAATAATTCCTTTTTTAGAACATCCTAGTACGCGAACTTGTTCTAAAAACAATCATTAGAAAAATTTTCATTATTCCTGGTATTTAGTAGTTAGGAAATAAATATATATGGTTAAGATAAGATATAGATGCTCATAGAACTATGTAATAAGTTTAAAGATATACTTCGTAGAAAATATATTTTAGTGCGTACTATATTAGACATTAATAGATCAAGAATAAATTTAGGTCATATTTATTATATTATCCAATATATATCTTGCTGTCGCTCATTGTTAACAAGCTCTTGGCACCATAACGAGGCAACTGAATACAAAAGATAATCTCGATTGTAATCAAATATCGAATCACTTCTCAGAAATTTAATATCAATCAATTATTTTCTTTAACTTCACTAATTGTAATTTACGTAACTTTATTCGTTAAAAATTCATAAAGGGCACCGATACGGTATTAATTGACTTTGACGAATCATCAATTAATAAAAAAAGATATGGAGATCACTTCCATATGTAGCGATTACATACACTCTCGTTTATTATCCGAGTAACCCAAGCGTGCTGAGAGATTAATGGCTTTAAGAGGATATCTTTGAGCAATGTGGATATTGAAGCGAATTCCTGGAATCGATTCATGAATTATTCCAAGAAATCCTTCCAAAATCGAATAATTAATCGACTGACATATTCAGATGGCTGATAATAGACACTCCCTTCCGAATATTTTCAAATCTCAAGCATCCTTGATTAAACCCTACTCTCCATGGACCACTCGGTGGTGTGCCCTTTAACGGCTAAGTTCAATGAAATCTTACACTTGACCTGATAATAATAAAACTGTAACGAAATTTTTAACGTAAAAAGTTTTTTAGGTCTTTACTTTTATCGTGAATATATCATAATTAAGAGTGTTCAATATTATCAAATATTAATAATAAGTTACAGAATATTGAAAAATTAACCCTTGAATGATTATATTATACAAAAAATCTCGCAAGCAAAATAAATTTTTCCAAACTTAGAATATAAATTACTATTAACTGCATCCAAATTAGTTTTTCCACAATTATAACGATGCCAAATCCAAAATATGAATTAATTATTGAGATTGATGTAATTTAAGCTTCTCCACGTATTATCCGGATGAATAGCTAGAGTGGGTCATGCTTAACGTAATATCTTAAATTAAATTTATTTATCCCAAATTACAGTAAATTGTATACAGTAGGATTACAGAATAACTCTGATCTTGGATAACTGATTTTCATTCAATGAAATAGCTATTATTGCGTTGACCTTATTAATAATCTTGTAACACTATGCTGATGATTCATTTTTTACTTTTCTGCTTTGTCAAGGACGGATAAAATTTTACTCTAATCTTCTATTCCTTTTAAGGATAAATTCCGAAAATGTGCTTACTAATACGCCGTTTATCCTACCATATACAACAAGAAACAATTATCTAATCATAATTATATAGTTCCTGATCGAGTATTTAAAATATAAAGAAACTACAAACTATTGAATTCGATATCAGCTTCTCTATGATAGAATTTGATTGAAAATTCCTTTTCTAGTCTTTAAATGGAGGTTTCTCCAATCCCAAAATATTTTATTACACATAATCACGTTTTAAAGCATCATATCACTATCCACTTTGATCTACCACAATGACCTTAAACCTAATTTTAAAAAGCTGAGAATAGAAAAAAACTGACATTGTGTAGATTTAGAATAAGATATTTGCACCACTATTGTTTCCAATCATTTAAACTTTAAGATGACTTTCTTTACGAATTAATTACGCAAAATCACAGCAATTGAGACCACTTTGAAACGAACATAAAAACCTAAAATCCTCCCTCATAACGTAACAAAAGCCTAATGAACCTACGTTAGATTCTCGTTACTTCCAAACGAACAAGACGTCATAACTGAACTTTCCTGTCCGTCACGTATAACTCAATCGAATCCTCCAATGGTTCTCCAATTCCAATCCCGGACATCCCCCGGCTCGAATACCGCACTCCCGTACAATAATTCGACCCTCCCTCGGAGGCGAACGTGTAGCGCCCCTGACGGCAACGTCGCGTAATGATGTTCGCATTCCCGCCGCGAAAAAAAAGGTCGGAGGTGGCGGCAGAAATCATAAACTCCGCGACCCAACAAACCTCTTTCCTTTAATGGACAAGCGTGGAAATCGTCACCGGTTATGACGTCACGCCAGGGGGAAGGGGGATGGGGACGTTTTTGAGCGACACCCTCGAACCCAGCCCGTCGTGTTTCCGTCCATATCTCGCGCATGTCTCCATTTCGGGCATATTCGTGCAGTACACGTCACGCGAAATAAAAAATGACGAGGAAATCACGAAATGTTGTCTGCTCTAAAGCAGCGAATGCACGATGAGACCATCCCCTTCCTCGCGAATTTTTTCTATCGTGAATTTATACGCGGGAATCGTTCCTATGATTCGCGATTGGTTTGTGACAATCGTTGCTCGTCCGTCTGGCGCATGGAGTTTGATGGAATTAACTTAATAATGCGTTGCAATAATGGTACAACAATCACTAAGCTAATGTGACGTAATATCATTGTTGATATTATGAAATTATTCATCATAAAATTCTCCATTAAATCCCTCGTAATTGCGTAATTTTGCCTTTTCGTAATAAATAAATTATTAATTGTATAAAACCTTATTATTACTAAGCGTTCGTAGCCTATAATTAGTACTTCTAAATTATTAGCTTTATTTTATTCTTTGATCATTATAATCTGGTACTTTGCTTTGATTTGCATATTTTTATAGAATGTTTACACGTTAATTCATGTTGGGATTTAAATATAATGCATACTATATAAGCCTGCAAGATAAATGAGATTATGGATATGAAATATATGTATTGAGATTGAATACATGAATATTATACAGAATATATGAATACAGTATAAATCATAATCTCATCCATGAATATCTGATTATGTAAAACACAAAATTCGAAACTGAAAATATTTGATCCATATATTCCTCATTTCAGACCAATCCTTTAAAAATTCATCGGCATGAAATATTGACAACTTCCAGCGTTGCAGACATAACTTGATCAAGCGTTCTTTTCGACAAATAATCAGTAAATTTTTTTCCAAAAATAATCTCTAATCTGACGCTAAATTTAAATTTCAGACATTTCAGGGTAATATCTTCAACTCATGTTTTATTCGGCATAGCTAATTAATTTAGAGAGGCTGTTTGATCTGAAATTCAGCCTAGAATTTACGTTTCAAATCAAAATCCAGTGATGGTTTTTTTATGCATTATTAATGCCTTTTCCCTTAAATATACATACATTCCCACTTGATGATTGTATAAAATTATTTGCAATTATAAATATGAGTAGGCTCATAATTGATAAGGATAAATATAATTTTAGAAATTTAGTAGCATAGTTTTAAAATTTTCATGAATGAATTCCAAAATGAATACGTCAAATATTACTAAAATTATCTTTTATCAGCAAAGAAATCATTGAAATAATATACAATAAAAATATATAATATATAACTGTTAAATAATAAAAATTACAGATATTGAGGCCGAGTAAAAAATTTCAGCAATGAATCTTCTTTGTTAAAGATGATACATCGGTAACAAAGATCCTATTGTATATTCCATTCATTGTTTTTTCATACATCCTTAATTCATTGTTAATCATCGTGATTAGATAATAAATCTTTAACAAGGATTTGTTCATTTATAAATTAACAAAAGTAACAATCACTGACCTAGTATGTTTCGTCTTATTTTTAAGTAAATTTAACCAAATTCTTTCCGGTACGTGTAATCAACACCCTTCCCCACCCATAGTATATACGTAACCTTACGTAAGTACGGAGACGAGGTTGATGAAAAAGCTTGGAAAGCTCCTTTCCAGTTTTAGTTACTCGGAATATATAAAGAGAATTTCCCACCTGAACGAGATGAGTGGGTGGCTCTCGGGGACGTGAGAAGCAAAGCCGAAAGGGTTTTACGCGGATTTCGCCTCCAGATTAAGGCAAGAACGCACTCGTGGGAAGCCCTGGCGTAAAGCTCTCCGAAAAACTCCGTACGCAAACCTATCTGAGCGATGGAGGATGAGCAAACGTAAGGGGATGATGCGAAAGGATCATCGGACTCTCGGAGGTCAAGGATAAACCGAAAATAATTCCGGAACAGATCAAAAGTCGAACGTTTCTCGATCGACGGAATATTCGTGGGCGTCGATCCCAGCGCTCCAAGCGGCCGAAAACGAACTAACATCGACGCGCGGAATCAACAATTAAAGACGCTAATCGGGGGATTGCGTCACGGTGGGATTTTATAGGCTGGTGGGCGAACAATGAAACTGCCAACGCCATTGTTCGATTCGAGAATTGAAGTGGCTTTGATGCCGGAACGAAAGCAAAGCTACTTAACGAGATATCGAAATGATGATCGCGTAGGATTACGACGGGAACGGACGAGTTTCGGAGTTCTTTTGTTCGTTTTTTTTTCTAGAGCGATAGATTTTTAAGGAAGGCGAACTAGTTCTTACGGGAACGTTTTTATTCGCTCCTCATCCTAGTTTAAAACCGAGGAGAATTCAGAATCGCTTCAAAACTTTTGCGTGCTATGATTTCCTGTAATTACGAGGCGCCCTTGTTTGGCAGACGATATAATGGATGCTTGAAAATTCAAAAACCGAGTCGAGTCTGCGTCGAGACGATGGACTCATCGGGGCGGAAATATTTTTGAGAGAATTTTTAGTTAACAAAAGGAGATGATATAAAAAGTATCCAAGCAACCAGAATCAGAGGTCCACTCGGAATTTCACGTCTCTCTGCATCTCTTCAGACTCTCATTTGTGGAATTCTTCCGCGATGGTGAACACAGAAAGGTTGGAGTAGATTAAGTGGAACGATTCGGAATTCATCGAAAGTTACGATCCAATTCATTTTTTTGCGGCAATGAGCATCTTTATGAACGAATATCACAATGCAACGTTGGGTCATTGACGATGGTACTTCACGCAAACAAACTGGATTCGATAGTGAAATGAGTTATTGTTCCGATATAATTATCTTCTTCCACTTGAGAAATCGCATAACGAAACAAAACGACTAAATTTTGATATGGGAGAATGCATTGGAAGTAATGGAGATAGAATCAATTCAGAAAAAGTTTAAGTGATACTAGAATAGGTACTAGAGAATACATTTTTTTTAATTTAAACTAATGCTAAATACATACTGACAAGAAAATTTCATGAAATAATAGCAATTCTTTTAAAGCTAAATGGTTTATTTAGAGGAGTAAAGTCGTACGTCAACGGAATTTTTCAAGAAAAGTAGATTTAAATAATCCCATATTCTCAGTAAATTCCTAAACAGTACGTGTGCCTATTATGGGCTAAGAATTAATTGTGCTAGAATAACGGAGCTGCTATTGGAAGACCTGGGTTCGAGTCACGACGTGTGATAATTTTTTATGTCCATCACTTACGAAAATTATATTACAACTTTGATAGCATATTAATAAAAACTTTCAGCTTACTTATGAGTATTATATAGCGAATTTTATTCTTAGTAAACGAGGATTTTACTGGTAATTATTTTCCATTAGTAATAATATCCAGAACGTTTCTTTGTTATCCTTTACTGTCACTAGGATTAAGGACACCAATAAAAGAGTAAAATAAGAAGAAGCAATACCAGTTTTGTCAATTTTATTTCTACTAGAATAGAATATATCCAAATAAAATTTCCTAAAATACGAAATTCGTAGTGCTTAAAACCCTAATACGCTCTTATGCCTCCCTTAAGAATGGTCCATGTAAGAAAAGTCCACTATCTTAAAAAGTTACGCTCTTGGGACGTGAAACTCATATCTACCAAGGAACAGAAACCATGAGAGTATGAAATGAATATTTTCTCACCGTGAAATTACGAAAAAAAGTTCTGTTGTGCCTCAAAAATCACGCGCGTAATATTTCCCTCAAGTGTTGGAGCGATCCATTGTTTACGCTGGCTGTCTCTCTTTGATATACACGCGCATACAAATTTATATTGCCCCAAATTTGACCCAAATTGCTTCATCGGAGTTTCTCTCTGCACTTGTTTGTGTTTTCCGCGATCAAATAGTGTGCTGATCAACATCGGCCATGCGATATAAATGGGGCGAATGTTTTACGTCGTATCGTTTCCATGAAAACAGACCTCGTCAGCGATTCCCTTGGGATATCGCGGTAGCATTGACCCGATCCTCAAAGGTAGAGAATTATGAGAACATGCGTCAATTAACAGTGCCACCAAAACCTTTGATTATTATGCCTACTAAGACTGTGTGTGTGTAGAACGTGTTAAGCAGCAAGGTTAGTTTAAATACGAAACAGTGAATAAACAAATGATTAACTAGAGCCGAGATAAATACGAAGGCTAGTTTTATCCATACTTGAAATAACGATTCCCACATATCCGTATGTAGATATAATTTTATTTTTGAAAGATATAAAGTTTAAAAACTCACCACCGTGATATGGGTGAATGGTTAGAGAATAGCATCTCATCTCGTATCAAATACAATACTTTTCCTAAGTTGCCTATCAATACACCATATTTTGTAGGCTAGAATCGGAATTAATCTGTTAACTTAAATTTAAGTAAAAGAGAATTTTAAACTTTTCCTAACAATTTTTAAATATGAGACTACAAAATGACTCTAACCCTAAAGGTGTATTTAAGACTCATCCGTTTCATAAAAAATGCATCAAAAAACCCTAAGCCGAGTTTTCAAACTCTCGCTACTTTCATAATTCAGGGTCACGAAAAAACTTATTGATTCATCACCTCTCATCGTACATTTTTCGCTTCGTTTTCACTTAAAAATAATATCGAACAAGATCAGGAAAAAAAGCTTTCACAAATAAAACGAACGCGGAAATTAACAAAGTAAATACCGCAACTAATTCCAAAAACTGCCACGTGTTGCCCCAAGGCTGAGGGTTCCCCACCGCCCTAAAGTTAGACGAAAGCAACTTTACACCTACACTTCTACCCTCTGAAATCCCCATACGTTTGATGTTTGCGGTCAGTGAAGAAAAACCCGCGGCGAGAATCCTCGGTAATTACGCGGTGGGAAAGGTGGGTGCCGGTGGAAATCCGTGGACCATTCCCTCCAACTGAGATGAGGAAATTAGACAAAAGATTAAACCAAAAGTGAATATTTCTATCGAAAGGGAAGGTGATGGAACTGGAAGATGCTGGGATTAAGGTGTAGTGATCCTGAAGTGTAAGTAAATCGGTCGATTGAGCCTATCCGCAAACCTGGAAATGGATAAGGTGACTGGCCCTAGTACAGACCATTGTGGGACTCGTGCTCCCCTTCGGAGGAAACGATAAAAGACCAATTTCCCTATCGTGGCAACCAGATAACTGCACCCTTACCGCTGAAAGGTTTCCTCGTATCGGATGAGATTGCATGGGGTATATCGATGTTATGGATACTGGTAAGATGCCGGTGTGTGTAATCATCGAATTACTGATCTGAAGATTATCGAGCACTGTATAGCACTATAAGGTTTCTGAAAGTTTCTCTCTCTTTGCAATTTCTTTAAATTGATTTTATTTATATTTTCTTCGTTTTAAAATTGTAGATGGAATCAATAAAATCAATGAAAATGGCCTTTTAAGGAGTAAGAGGAAAAAATACTAATCCAAATTCTAACACCTAATCAAGCACACAGATCACATATTAGAGCCAGTAATGATTAAACATTCGCTTATAACATGCTTCACTTGTTAGTAAATTCGCTCGATATGAATTTATCTACTTTTTTATTTACTTAAGCGTTACCTAGCATTATCCTTAAGAGAAATTTTACACATTTCCTTTATAAAAATGTATTCAGAACAAAAAGAAACCGTAATAAACCAATAGTAGCTCAGAAACAAACATACGATTAAACTGAAGAGGCAATCATTAGAAAGGAATTCGCTTTAATTATTTCAGTGCTAAAACAACCGAATTGTTCGGGTGTGAAGCGTTGGGATCACGCAGCGATGCACTTCAAAGGATGCTTATCGACACCATAGCAACGCATGGCAATCAAGTCTTCGATTGAAGGTATCAGAAGGGTAAAGAGGAGATCTGAAAGGTAATAGAGTAAAAGCAAACGATGTCGATCACCGATATTATTAGCGTGATGCGCTCTGCGATGTTTCGTCGAAGCTTTTACACTGCCAATGAACTTTAAACACCAAAGCGTTCGGGGAAAGCTGCCGAAATTCGTGCTTCTAAAAAGCTCAATAGAGATATAATCAATGACTTCCACTTGCATCAATAACTGATTAAAATAGGTAATAAGCTTATATAATCTTTTCCCGTTATTACTTTAAAGAAGATAAATAGTCGTAGAATGCAACTTATTAGAGATATATTATAATTAAATATGAAATATTATTGAAATATGAATCTGAGATCACAAATAAACATATACAAGAGTATGGTTCATGACGTAAAAACAAAAGTTAATATACCTAAGTTAACAGCAATATCCTGCTCCATTCTTTCCTTCGGGATTCGATACAGAGTACTGACAAAAAGAGAGTTTAAACACCCACTGTGCATATACTCGCTTTTTCAATGTATCCATGAAAACATTAAAATCATTTCCTCGCAAATGATTCATGAGCAGGAATATTACCGATTTAATTTTTGATGCATAAAAACGCGACGCTGACGTCATCTGTGTTCGAGATTAAAATTACAAGTCTGTCGTCATGGTAGGGATGATTGAGGACACGTACGGGCGAATGTCCGCCAAAACCAAATTTCGGAGGAGTGTACTCGTTTGGTGACGAGAAGTGGACGTTTTAAACGGATGAATGAAGAGAAGGGAATATGGATTGGAACAGTTTTACGGATTTTGGGTGACGAAATGGAGATAAAAGAGGACTCGATGGATGGAAGGGGCATTCTGGTATAAATGTATTGGTCAGAGGTTTGTCCGACATTATGTAAAGTGCGTGAGAAAGGGATGTTGTCCTTGGTGATCAATGTAACGACTTTTACAATAGAAATTTGTGTTTATAGATATCACAACCCTAAATTTAAACAGTACTATTACATCTTAATGTGTGTTAACACTATTTACACTGAATACTTAAGTCATATTTTCCGTGTCTTGTCAGAGAATTTTTATAGTTTTATCGCAAATTTATTCATGAAGGTTTCGACAACAATAATAAAATCTTACTAAAATCAAAATGAATCTAAGGCTCAATTACCTTTGTTTACATTCAATCTATACCAATACGTTTGTACACGATAGCACTAATATAGCGAATGCTTTGATTTATAAGAAATTTTTAACATGGGTGTGCTTTAAACGAAATTTAATGTTAAAACGGACCTCGAAATAAATAAAAGAACAGATAGAAAATATTACAGGAAAAACAGTGTGACGAGTAAAAGGAGCATTTGGAAACACGGGATTTACGCTTAAATAAAAAAATTCTATCATACCAAGAATGTCAATCATGTATAAATTTTAAAAATATAGTCTTAGAAATAATCTAAATCGATCAAATCAATTAAAACCTATAAAATATCGCATCTAACTTTATATCATGAAATTGGAAAATGCCTTAGTTACCAAATATCTTTGTTTTATACAACTTTATAATCTCTCAAACATCTACCGCCACAAAACGGTGTAGTAATGAACATTTCCACAAGACGCTTTCACAAAATTTAATCAAACAATGAAATTAAACCATTCCTTAAAAACAGCTACCAATCGTAACTAAGGTAACATAAACAAAATCGTCTCGATAACCCAATACTCTCCACGTAATTCAAACGCCACGTAGCAGCTAAAACCGCGCACCCAATCAGAGATCTATTGCACCCTTCTATTCCGTTCTGATAAAATATTTCGGCAAATACTGCCTCCATAATTGGTGCGTAATATTTCAAAGTGCTGATTGGGCAGCGGGTGAAATTTTCAATAGGCGGCGAATCGTTCCTTCCTGAATAAACGGCAGTAAACGAATTAGTGAACGGCGTACAGTGGCGCGCGATACTCTTATTCCAACGCGAGAACTAATTGAGCGTTAATTCTGCGATCTTGCATATACTCCGTCGACAACCAACGGACATTAATTACCCCTGGAAATGTGGCGAGAGTTTCGTTTCCATCGAAACTGCACGCACCGACTTATTTCGTTTGTTATTCATATATATATGACGTCAGCTTTATTGTGCACACTTACTCATTAGGCAGAGGGTTTATTTGCATGTGTATTCGCGATTAATTTTCTCGCCTTCTACGCATCTCTGTATGATATTCATCAGTAAATAATTGTGCGGCAAATCCAACACGTATTCGTTATGAGCAGTTTCAATACGTCATCTTCTATAACTCATACCTAAATTCAATGCTAAGTATTAGATTTTTTAATCGCATTAAATACGTGATATAAATTCATACGATCAGGATAATTTACTTATGATCCTTACAACGAAAAAAACTTTTTTATCTTCGAAAATATACACGATCTAAGATAGGGTACGAGCAACAAAAGCGTACATTAGTAGTCGTTCAAGTGATCCTACCAGTTCGTATTCAATGACAAAGATAAGAACATGGAGATATAACAACCAGACAAATATCATACATAAAAAATAATGATACATTTTCAAACTGCTGTTATTGTATTACCAATTATTTATCGCAAAAAATAGCGCAATAATTTCTGAAAATTTGGCTGATTAAAGAAACTATTTAGGTTTAGAACAAGGCTAATTTTAAAGTCATCGAATCAATTTGATAAATCGAATCAATTTGATAAATCGAATCAATTTGATAAATCGAATCAATTTCATAAATTTATTTTTTCGGATGGTTTACTTAACTTATTTTACCGCATCATAGTTACCGGAGTGTTAAACTGCAATTCTAATTATAAAAATACTTATAATACATCTCCTTCATCTAATCCTTTCACGTGTTAATAGTTTCTCTGTATTGTACAACATTTCTAACACACATACACTCCAATTATTAAAAAATCGATGCAAATAAATTTTTATGTACAAAAAGATATATCTACATTGAACATCGGATATATCGTTAAGGTCCAGACGTAAAATTCCTCAGCTGCGTAACTCTATGAGACGGTAAGGAGATCCGCAGCAATGGCCATGAATATTGAAGTCAATTGTACCCCATAAGAACAGCCGAATTCCGGAAGAAAGAACAGATTTCGCAGATCGAGCGGGTCCCTTAGGTTCGCACTTTTCAACCCCATAACTATATTATTCATGCTGACTGCGGGCGGAGTTAAAAATGCACCTTTCTCCCTAAGAAGTTACTTATTGATCTTTCCTTCCATTGCCTTATTCTTCGCCGTTCATTTTCTTCCACTTAGTTACACATTTACCCCTTTCGAAGTCCTTTTCAATGGGACGTATTATTTTGAATACTGGTCAAACACTTCGTCATGATAATTTAATTAAGTAGGAAGAACTTAGCTGCGTATGACTGCAGCACTATGCGGAGAATGGGTTTATGGGATTTTAAAATTTCATATTCACGAAATATATTGCAAAAATTATACTTAAGTAATATTTATATGTATTTGCAAAGTATTTTCAATTAAATAATCACAGCTTTATTATACCATAGACAATAATTTAGCACGGTTACCTCACTAATAATATATTAGGCTAAATCTTACAATTAATTATTATGAACATTTTCCTTATACTTTAAGATCTTCAACATACGTAAAAAGAAAGGATATAGAAGCACACAGCATATATAATCCTAAATTCTCTATAATATTTTAAGAATACGCTGTATATGAAATCTCTTATGTAATGTACTTTATTATCTTAGGACGTGTTCCTTTGATTAATATTATGAAGAATAATTATGAGAGAAAATATTGCTTTAATTATTAAATTAAAATTCGCATCAATAATAACGTAAATGTTACAAATTTTAAGACAAATAATATCAGATTATAATAATAATCTATTAAACACTAATAGGTGTCCCAATTGAATGTATAAAATTAATAAATTTCCTAATAAAATATTTTAATAATACGACTTTAAATTTAATAACCATAATATTTCTCCACCAAATCACAAATTATTCCAAAACGAAAAGAGCGCACCAGTACTCAAATTATTTCCGATGTTAAATTCAGCAGTCATATCTCCAAAATTCGCAAAAACAGCTTCGGGATTACGCATTGTCATTCTCGTACGAGGTGTTGATTGGACGAAGAGCAAATGGTTTTCGGAAGTCTGCGATTTGATGAATTTAACAAGCGAAAAAGAGGACATGACAAGCGGTGACAGGGTGCCTGCAAGATGAAATATTTCCACAAATAATTTCGCCTTGATATCTATTCGCCGATTAGATTGAAATCGCGCGGAATTCTCTCCGATTGAGAGCGATTTGAATTGAGTGTTACCAAATGACATGTTCCCTCGTTCGAGACACCTGACGTTTCAAAAATTAATTTCCCTCTGTGCGAAAGAGCTTCATCCGTAAAAAAGAATGCTAGGAAGGAGTGTCAATCAAACGCGTAGGCACAGAATTGCGCTCCTGTTCATTGGTGGGAATGATGTGGAGAAGATAGGACGGAGTAATCAACCCAAACCACAGGAACTCGCAGACATGATGTGGCGGATTGTTTCAGTGTTTTCTAGGAATTCCAAATAGAAATCAAATGAGGGAAATGGATTATCATTTTGCAGCTTTTTGTTCAGATTTGGAAGAGCTTTTTACATAATCGATAAAGTTTATTGATGATTTTTTTAGAATACTAATGGTAAATAAATAACTTGAAATATTCATTTCAGAATAACTTGTTCAAAATACTCTTCGAAACTAGACATTTAAGTGAAAGGATTAGAAGTATTACGCTTTCATGAGACTAGTAGGTCTAAGTCAGAGTTTCCAAGGTTACCTTCCGATAATAGGTGCACGTCATTCTGTTTTAAAGGTAAACAAAAGATAACCGCCTGAGTATAAGATATTGGAGGAATTTTCATTATTTTCCCAAACAATTTTTTTACAATATAATTTTCGAGTAAATATGAAGTTTAAATGGGCAAAGAGCGAGGGATATTTTATAATTAAACTTTAAATAAATTAATCCTTTTCTAAAATAATAGAAAATGCATGCAAATATTCAACGGTTGACGAAAGATTGATTTAGTGTCTTCTAGAAACGATGAAATGTATATAATAATATAAGATATGTATTGAAATGCATATAATTAATGTCTATAATAATAATAATAATATTCATAATTAATTTTTTAACACAGGTTATTGGGTATTTTTACTGAACTGATCGCCTCTCATTAGACTTCATAAGATTAAACATTCATTACGATAACCCTTAACCCTGATAGCCTCTCATTAAATAAATACTTCTCATTTACTACACCTACATGAACACCCTGCAAGAGCCACCTTTCGGCGTACGACAGGCGGGTTATAAAAACCAAAAAAAGCTCGCATCAACCAACGCAAATTAATAAATGAGTAACCCACATTCTTCCGCATCCCTAAAATAACTCGGCCGGACCTCCTCGTTGGATCTAATTTTGGAAACCGTCCGATTCGCTTTCATGGGCAAATTCTCTGCGGACATTCACCACCTTGAGAAGGAACAAAACGGGTTATCTTTTGCGTGAATAATCTCGCATTAAAGCGAGCGGGCAAACACTCCCGCCGTATCTATTCCCCAGGACGAATTCGACCACCGCCTAGGTCCTCGGAAGCTCAATCCGCGTCGAGCGACGGCCGCACATGCCTTATTAATCGTGGAAACGGCCCAGGGCGGACCTGAAAGGGGGGGGCGCTCATCCGGGAATGGCGATTATGAATATTTGACACCTCTGAAGGCCCTCCCATGCCGTCCTCTCTTGGGACCGAGCGAGGGCTACCAAGAAATGCGGTGAAGCCAATGGACAGAGAGTTCTTATGGTCCACAGAGGGAGTCGGGAAATGAAAGACTAACGAAAACTTTCGCCAAATGAACGAACCTTCTAAGGAATACGTGATACGCGTCGAACGCTGAATAATATAGGTTGTGATAACAAGAATTTTCCGTCGCGAGTTACTGAGAGTGGACTGAAAGGGTTTTGGTTTAAAATTTAACGTGTATTCTTAATGCTGCCCTGCAATGCGCACAAGTAAGATTTTTCTATCAGTTTGGTCAAGTGCGACAGCGTGTCAACTTAAGCCAGTAAGTTGCTTTAATTTTTACAAATTTATTCGCAACTTGAGACTTTATTAAAAGATGAAACTTAAGTCTTGATTTAATACATTTCAAGAAAATGACCAGATAAAAATAAATGATAAAACTCTACTGATCCAATTTAAAATACGAAAAATTAATACTAAAAATATTCAGTACTCCATTTCATGAAAAATAGTTTTCGTTAGAAAGACGGAAGTTAATCAAGGCTTATCATCGAAGATGTAATTGGTGCATTGGATAAAAGATGAGAAAACTAGAAATAAGGTATTATCTAGGTTTTTGCTTTAATGTAATGGTTTGCTGTAATGGCTACGTTAGTTGAAAGATTATGGATTAAATGAGTTAATTAGTGCGATGTATGTAAAAATTCCAAAGTTCAAAAGACTATGACAAGTTATTCTATACAAGGATTACGACAATTATTTTTTAATGTAGTCTCCACAGAAAAGCCTGCAGAGCTTACCCGACAATCGGATATCAAGTTTCTCTCTTGACTTCATTTTAAACAAGGATAATAACATATAATATTTCTCATAATTTATCACTTTAAAGTGCAATTATTTTATTATTCTACGAAACCAACAAATACTATTTTCTTTAGTTATGGCTCCTTTACACAAATTTTAGCAGATTAATATCAGATTTAGGCATTCATCATTTTTGCATACGAAGGTTTTGATTGATAGCGAACGTTTAGAAATAGAATAGAAGTTTAAAAAATGTAATACGAATACGGGACCTTGACATAGTTTAACGCTGAAGAAAAAAAAAGGTAAACACGTCATAAAATAAAAATTCCATGACGCTTAAAAATAGAAACTTGTGCATTTGACTTTTATGTTCCTTAGATAGCCTTTGATTCGTAATTCGTATATAATAGCGAGCGGTTACAGAATTTATTAAATCAAGTCCAACTGAATACATAACCACACATTGGAGATAAAAAGAACTGACCGAAGAGAAGGAAAAAAGGTAACTCTTTCTAATGCTCCTTAAAACACATTTCTTCCACCCATCCCATAACGACCTTCCCACTCCACACTCAACCCTGTGGGTAAACGCGCAGAGCGCGTGTTCATGCGTAATGCTCGCCGCATCTCGTTCCCATGGTTAGGGCGAGCGACTGCAGCGTCGCGTCACGTATGCGGCGTTATTTCGAAACTTCGGGAGCCTTTTTTTTAATGGCATACGGATGCGATTCCACCGCTTCCCGTCAAATACCCCCCTGAAGCCCTTCAACCCTTGGAAGGGCGTTTATGTCTATGTGTCAATATAGAGTGGGGCAGAGCCGAGATTAGATAACATCAGGGGCCGACCTTCCTCTCTTATCTGCTGGCCACGAGTTGTTGCTGTCCCTTTCCCCCTTCCCTAAACCCTTTCCAGTGCTTTTATATTCCCCGCAGGTTAGACACACGCCATAGACATCGCTAAAACCGGAATGAATGACGGGTTAGCGTAGGTTCCGCAAAATCATCTGTTAATAACGAGTATCCATCATTCGTGCCCTAAGGGTCTCATGATAACAAGAAAAGATTGCGAAAGTAACGTAGTAACAGAATAAAATTTGTATCCTCACCACCATTTGTGTCTTAGGTCAAACGTATGAAATTGTATCGAATAACACTGTCCGCCAGATGTTAATGCTGAAGAATTCTTCCCATCTTATACTTCATATAAATCAATACTGTTTGTAAACTTTTCCTCTGACTTTTGTAACCTATCAACCACAAAATCTCGTCCAATAATACGAATAAATAACGTAAATATTATCGTATCGATTTAAGATCGCTTTTTTCGAACAACGCAAGATGTAGAATTGGATAGATCATTAGATATTTATATACCATACGTCGAGATGGATACAGTAATTTATAATTCTTCATAAAAGCAAAATTTAGACTAACGGAGTACCAGTTAAGAATGCTGGATAAATAGAACAAAATATTTCATCGATGAAATGATTAAATTACGTAAAACACTACTTGAAGATATAATTCGGAAGAAAACCTTTGATTATTATTCTAAATGAAACCTCTTTACTTCCATTTATTGAGGGAGGTGCAATGCTTTTTGGGGCCAAGTATTTTACATGCTTTCGTGACACACACAAATCTAATATAAGCATATTCCCCTATGGGAACAAAAAAGACAACATAAGGTACATCGCAGTGAACGGAACATGTTCGCAAACTGTGTGAAATACCTTAGAGACGCGTATTTACAGAGAGACCATTTTCCATCCGTGGAATCGTAAGTGAATCCACGTTATCCACATACATCGCAAGAGTTATAATTCTTTCATTCCTTCCGCTTGTGTCGGATTCTGCATTAATGAAGATTAACTGTTGCTATGGTTTCGGGCGATATAAATCGAGTCCCTGAAAGAGGTTGCGGTCTTGTCATTTGAGGGCAGTCGAGGAAACGAAGTAAATTTTGGCAAATTTTAAAGCGATCCGTTGAATTTTTCTTCCCTCCATTACATTCAACACATATTTTTAATCTGACCCGAGTTAGGGACAAATTTAGTGCAGATAAATTATTCCGTAGGCTCTTAAATCTCCGGATTTGAGCCATTTATGTTTCAAATAAATATTTCTCCGATTTACTTCCGAGAAAAATAATATTCACCGGAACATTCGCTATCTTGAAAAACAAAAGTTCAAATCTTAAAATATGGATGAATACCATTTTTCAATTAAAGTCGTAACAAAATTTACTATATATTTACGCTTTAAACTTTTACCAAATTTCAATGAATATATAGTACCCTATATAATATATACCAGAGCTTCCTTTTAAATTTTTCGAAAAGTGTGTAGCTATAGTAAATTTCTCAATTTTACAGCGATTTCAAAATTGGTATTCAATATGAATTGAATATTCATAAAGCGAAAATAACATTGACCCGAATATATTTTTAATTTCTAACTCGTTAATTGCGTAAATGCGCGACAAATTATCATCTCCTTTACTAATTTTTAAGTTCTTCGGAAGTTTATACTTACATTATTCATTTAATAAGTATTAATAATGATAAGTAAGGAATTAAGGGTTGAATTATTATGAATTAGTACTGCGAATTCACCTTCCATACATACCAAAATTAGAATATTTGACATTATATGTAGAAATAGTTATCACTCCCACTTTCACGTGGATATTAAATAAATCTGAGTAAAATATAAACAGCATTAAGATTTCCAAATGATTAAATGAAACAGAAGTTAGAATTAGGAATATTCAGAAAAAAAACAAATTCTATAATAGAGGAAGGTTTTAAACAATTCTAAAACAATATTTTTCGTATTATAAACATCGTAAATAAATTCTCCTAACTTAAATTATTCCGTTCCGTATTGAATCAAGGATCTCCGCACAGTAAGTCAACCTGGCGGAGGTGAGGGTAACCAATGGACGGGTATAACACCAAATTGTATCTCTTGTTTGATATTACGTTAGTGTTTCCATGGATGCTGCTAACGCCCCCACGAAACGTGACGGCAGAAGGCTACATCAGTCCGTCCAAATATCTCCGATCGATCTCATATCTATGCCAACGCTCGACACACGACGTACGATACGGACGGGCGGAAAAAAATTCACGCGTTTTGATTCGACATTGTTTTTTCGTCATCACAGCTTCGCTCCGTGTTTCCATGAGAACGCCTCCCTAATTGCTCTACGGTTAACATCGACTGCGAGATATTTAAAATTCTCATCGCGCGAGCGAACGAATTAATCTCTCAGTCAGAATTTAAAATTTGACGAGGCAATCCGAGCGGCGTCGATTCTTAAATCCTCAAAAGCGACGAACTGCATAATGTGCGGACAGGGAAAAAACTACGAAAGTTTCAGCAATGCTTCGCTAACTTTTAACCCCCTGTCACGACTAGGAGAATGGGGACGCTGTCTGGGTTGTTTCCTTTCCATTCATAAGGACAATTTTTATTTATTATACACAATGAATAATTAAAGAGTTCAAAATTCAATTCGTGTTGTAAATTTTCTCAATTCACTGCGAAATTTCGGGAAATTTAACGTTGAAAAGCCTCGATAAAAAGACTTAATTTGGGCATTATTCGATTCTTAAATCGTAGATCTGTCCATTAAGACTGAATAAGACTATTCAAGACATAGGAGTAGGTGAAAATTAGTCACGCTCATGTTCTTAGTTTACTTTACCCATAAACATATATCTACAATCATATCTTACTTTCGGTATGTAAAATATTAAATGTTTTCAAAACATAAATTGAAACAAATATAGCGAGACGGGAAAAGTTATGTAAATAGTACTTCGAATACAAATATTGATAAATAAATAATGCGATAAAAGTAGCACTCTAAATACAATTGAGACCGAGTTATTTAGGTCAAATTTTAAATGTTATTAATTCAGTTATATAACTAACATCATTAAAGAATAGAATATATGAGATGTTGGAATAAAAACTTCGGTAAAGATCGCGTATGTATGGATATTAGCAAGTACTTAAATTCAAGTACTTCAGCGAGTAAATAAATGGAAATATAGCGTTAAGAACAAGGCAAATAAATTTTAGGATATAAGTTAAGGTAATAAGGTCCGCGTTCTTAGTTCCAGGCTTACGATTTTATCCCCAATGAATAGTCAAAACAATAGTAAACTTCAACTAAAGACTTACAAATAACACCGTACTTTCTATAATAGAACAGCATCAGAGCAGTACAATGGCTGACATAGATTGATAAATCTGAACCATAGAATCACATCCCTCATCTCGATACACACAACACTAACGTCCAAGTTCGATGCCAAGGGATACGTAGATGAAGTATATAGACTCTAGCTTCAGCCATCAGTCATGCTTCAGCATCCTAATGGGTTACTATAAAAGCTCAAATATAATAACTTTGACCGATTCTAAGAAAAAACACAACTAACTGACTGACAACTTTTATCTTATTCTTAAAGATGATTTTATGTTTCGCATCTTCGAATACAAAACTTTCAATACTTTAATCGAAAATCTTCTAGACTTTTTCAGACCGTATTGAAGAAGTTACAGTTCTCAGTGCTCATTATATGATTAATCTTTGTATTCTCATATACCATTATAAAAGGCAAAATATGATTTAAAAGAAACTTAAGAAAGTGATGTACTAAATAATTAAATTTTTAAATACATTAAATTTGGGTACCAAATTTTTGTGTTCGTGATATAAATTAAAATTTTCTTATTAAGGATTATTACCATGTTATGATTGGCCCATAACACTATGTAAATTAATGTATAAACATATTTAATTGTTAAACGAAAAAGTTTCACGATTTAAACAGAACTACATTTAATCTTCCCAATAAATGAAGATATACAAGGTTCTGAAAAATAATTTTGAGGCATTAAACTAAATATTGGACTAGAAATTGTCACATAATGCCGAATTATTTATGAAAGATATAAAATTAAACACAACGAATAGAGCTTGTATAGTGAAAATATACTCAACTTTAAAATTTTAAAGTTTTCGATAAAATAATTTGTTGCCACAAAGTCGATTTTCGAAGTCGCATTTCGTTTTAAATGATGTAATAGAATCTAAAACTGATACGCGGTAAAAAAGCAGCATAGTATAGAAGGAGATAAAGTTCAAACAAAAAAAATCAATAGAGAAACAGATCAAACATAAAATATTAAAAGGGCATGCCACATTTATATTCATCAATCATTCAAAATATAAGTCTCAATCCTTGAATACTATATGAAACCCACAAAGATATTTAAAATAGCTAATCTATTAGAAATTAATTTATTGAGGTCCATTCACGATACTCCAACCCCCTCAAATCTACGCAAAAAGCATTCATAAGCCTAGAGCAACAGCAACCAAAAACAACACCAAAAAAACGGGAAAAATCTACGGAATATAAAAACAGTTACTACATTTCGAAACCTTTCCGTGGCATTGTTTCAAAAATTCAATCCATTTTTCAAATCCTTTTAGTCCTCGATGGATTCATATACACACGTAACATCCACGACTATTGTATTCGTAATAAAAAAAACCCGCACGTAAAAACCGGAAACATACATCCGACCGCGAACGAAACCCGAAGAATCCGCGGCGTTATTCATTTTTCACGCGGAAAAACAAAATAGCCGCGAAAACAAGGCAGAAATCGCGTGGCGCGCCGTAAGTGGATCCCGACCTCCTCATCAGAATGGAAACCGAATTGAAAAACCATCTGTATTGTGCTCTACACGGCCGCATCAATTTGAACGATTGGGCTCCCACGACGCTCTTGAATAGGTAGCCATTGTCGAGAGGGCCCCCCACCTCTTCTATGGATCACCGTAACAAGTGTCAACGTGACAGAGCCTATAACGCGAACCATGTCCTCACTGCGACCTAATTGGACCCAGGAGGACATCATTACTAATGGCTGTGGAGGCGAATGACGCAATGCCGTAGGATTCGGCAGGAGTGGGTTAAAAGAGAGGGATGGGTTTAAAAGAGACGGGGTGAGGGGAGGGTGCGGGTCATAACGGAGTGATACGGGAAAATGTCGAGGGGTTAGGATAGAATAGGGAGAAGAGGCTAGGAAATTAGAAGAGCGACAAGTTGCCGTTGTTGGGGAGGAATTTCGAGGAGGAAAGATGGGCAGAGAAACTGTGAGGAACGAGGCTGCAAGGGTTAACATTCGTGCCCTGAGGGGGTTAAGCACGTGATGGCGTGTGATGAACGAGGCGTGTTTTAATTAAGTTTTGTGGGATGGATATCGTTCGAGGGCGCGAATTTACGGGAGGAAGTTTAAATTTTTTCCGTGAAGAGCTACTAAGCGCGTGATATCTTTGTAAACCTAACACATTCTTTAATGTTATAGTTTATATTTTGTACCCAATAGAAAATGTAATGGAAGAGCTAGGATTTTGATAAAAATATTCATTTTTAATTTATCAAAGACTGATCCACCGTATTAATTATTCCTTTACCTATTCAAATCGGAAGAAATAATCTGATACCTACTGAAGAAGAAAAAATTGGCCTAAAAAGTTTCATGCATATATTTGACGCTAGAAATCATAAAACTGACTAATAACTCTGAATGTGTGTGAACTGAAAAATATATATAAACTTATGCAAGGTAAATGTGATGAATAAATTTTTATTTCATAATTATATGTGAGGACTGAAGTAAATTTAATTATATGATATAACCTTAGATGTTTAATTGTTTCTGCAGGTATTATTAATATATTTTCATTAAACTGATATTTCTGTAGCGATTTGTAATGCGAAATAAAATTTTAAGGAAAAATTTATTTAGTCCAACATTTGTATAGATACTCGTAAGAATAATCGACATATGAATGCATAATATATAACAGCACAAAAATACATACAAGTATTGAAGCGTGGGAAATAAAAAAAAAGGAAAAAGAGTATAAGATAGAGAGAGTAGGAAGAAGATGTACCACCGAAAAGGTGCGAGAGGAACGGAAGTAATAAATACACAAAACACATGAGATAGGATGTGCAAAAGGAAGGTGATATTGCGTGGTGAAAGGGTAATTTCGTGGAAATAAGGAAGTGAAAGGAAGGGCTTGGAATGGGTTAGAACAGTAGCGGAAGCGAGATAGGCGGTGTAGGTAAAGAACGGCAGAGAAAAAAGTAGTGAAGAATAAGGAGAAAAGTGGAAAGTCAAGGGCTGTTTACACCTAACGATATCCGAACTGTGTGAGTTGGTGAATGGCGATGAAAAAATAATTTTCCGCTATCGGCTCTGACTGAAGCTAAGCCGTTAACGGAAGTTTTGTTCCTCTTCTACAACAAATCGGTAAAAGAAGTAGAAGAAAAAATAAATCCAGATATCAAGAAAGTCCTAACGTGTAGGGCACTTTCATACTATAGTCTACAGTTATACAGACACTACAGACAGAATAATTTCTAAATTACCAATTCAAACTCAAAATTCAAACAATTTGATATTCACAAGATTAAGGAAGAATATGGGATATAAATGGACTTATCTTCTCAAAAGATATCGGAACAAATCACGGAATAAAATTTACGATTGCCGGAGTTGTTTTAGGAAATAAATCAAGATGAAAAATGGAAAAGAAATACTATTTCGGCTATAAATATTTTGCTATTAATGCAATAAAATACATGCAGTGGATAGAGTACAACTTATACCTTTCACATCAAACTTCTACAGTTTGTTGATTCTAAAATTAAAATTCAGACACGAAAAACACGTCACTACGTACCACCATGGTATCTGATGAGGTTATTACAGTTTCGACTCTCTAGGCATATTATCATCGTCTTAAAAACACAGTGTAGAAGGAGTAAAAATACACCATTCCTATACCCTTTGATAATAACCATCTCTAAACCCTTTGATGATTATGTAGAATGATAGAGACACGGTAATTGGACTATCTTTCACGAAACAATTGTCACCACGCATTCCTTTTTTCCGATAAATGTCCGTTACCTCTGATGTAATTAAACAGCAAAGGACAACTAACACCTGGACCATAAATGAAACAAATTGACTTTTAAAATCACCTAGAAATTCCTCATAACCAGTTCCGGTTGGCTCCTGCTAAGGATAAGATATGAATACTACGAGCAACCCGAATTCTATCCGCTGTATTCCCCACTGATGACGTATGTCATCTGTTTACCTCATTTGTCACCGCTGCGAGCATTATGTATCCGTTTAGGAGTACGAGAATTCATAAGTAGTTCTTCGTTATACACGGACCGCAGAGAGCCCGCAGTACCGGAAGTGGGTTATGCAGGGAAACATGGAATGTAATTAGATAACCGATGTCTGTTAATTGAGATGCATGCCTCGGAATGATAAATTAGCGATCTGTCTCTACGTATGCACACCAGAAGCTGCTTCTCGTAATATAACGGAGTATGGAGGCTTCAATCCTTACTTATTCAATTACTTTCCCATTTTCTCTGAGATTGAATTGCTATTGAGGCTATCTTAGCGTGAGTTCCATTTATTTTTAATGATTTATCTGAACGATATATGCTGTAATTAACGGAATTTTTCATATAGGTCAAGGAGCCAAATTATAAGGTGATATAAACATCTGATTTGTGAAACGTATTGATATTCTAGAAAGACTCAAAAGATGGAATTTGAAAAATGTTTCCATTCACGAATAAAGAATAGCCATCATTTGAAAATTAAATGTATATAAAAATAATTATGTATAATATATGAAAATTAAATGTATATAAAAATTAAAAAATTTAGGTAAAATATTAACTTTATACCTTTACTATTTTAAGTTATACGAACGCAATACCACTTACATGGGTGGTTTCAAACAACTGTTAAGTCAAAGCTCCAACGCATTTATTTTCCATAGAATGCATAATATAAAAAATAAACAAAATGAAAGAAAGTCTGATCCTTTTCATACTTTATAGAGAATGCACATACTTTCTTTTCTAGAAACAAAGATCATGCGTTTACATTCATCAAGGAAGATAGACGAGTCTGGAACGTTCCACAAATAGCATCCCAAGAGCTCTTAAGGGTTAATGAGGCTTACTATAGAAGATGAGGGATGAAGTAGTTTGCAACTGCTTCTCTGAACTGAGAGGGAAAAGGCCCATATAAGTGTAGGATAACAATACTAGGGAATAGCTCATCATTGTTTCCCGAAAAAAAACTATGCGATAAATTTAATAGATACAAAAACAAGATTATTTTAAATATCAAACTTTCTACCGTTATATCAAAGATTTATACTTTACAAAAATAATCAAAATAAGAATAAAAGTATTTTCCGTGATTATCTATTCGAATTTATACTACGGGTAGAACAAGTCGAATTAAAACGTAGTCGCTATTCATATGCTTTATTAATTATTTTATGATAGAAATATTCCGTATTAAATATTTATTTACTGATTTATCGATTGTTCTCAATCATTTCATAAATCGAAAACTTCTATATCATCATACCTATAGACAACACTGGGATTATGATATTTTAAAGAATTCCTTCAACCTAAGATAAATAAATACATTTATCGAGAAACTTTCATAGTTCACGCATCTCATAAGCCATGATATATACGGATCCTACAAAAAACAACCATATTTATGAACATTTATGAACGAGAGTAATTAAAAGATTTTCGTCCATCCTTCATGATAATGCGAAAATAATACGAAAACAATCCTTCTAACAAAGACAATCGATACCTTAATATATGAGTACAGAGTATAACTCAAAGATTGGAAGATGTAAAAACAGTCCGTAGACAAAGAAAAACTCTATTGAAATTAAGAACAACATTTCAAAGATCAACAAATTTAAGTAGGAAAATCATCGACAATTATTTCTTTATGGACCCACATACTTATAATTTGGACCAACCTTTCCAAAAATACGTACCCCAACCTCCATAATACATCTCAGAACCTTTATCAACCCTCCATCAATACGTAGCATGGACATTACGTTCATAGTAACCAACTAAACTTCGCAAAATCGTTACGAAGACTCAGGACAAAGGGATCTCTCTTCGTGAAATCGACGAGCATCAGAGAGAGATCAAGGCTCATGGCAAAACTTCTCCTAACATCGACGAGCAACGATAAATCGCCGTGAGTGGTGGAAACGAGTGAAGACGGTGCCTCATAAATATCCTCCTTTTCATAAACATGCATCCGTGGTGCACAAAGGGTCACGACGAAGGCCGCCCTGGGATTCGGGCCGTGCATCAATAATTAGCGTGCATTCATACGAGCCCACCGGAACTTGGGAATTAGTCATGCCATGTACGTGGCCTAATGAGTTGGTGAAGCGAGTGTAAGTGGCAAGAGTGTTTCTGGAGGGGGGCACCTCAAAGCGAATTTAGTGCTTGTCATGTGAGTACAATGTTTGGTTGCGGACATAGGAGAGTTGCTCCGTTGCCGTGGGTTACAGCTTTTTTGGGGAGTGCGATGTTCGTAGGATTTTTTATGCTTGCTAGGAGTCGGTACGGAAAAATAGTATGTTCTCGAAAAAATTAGAAATTGATAATTCTATAGGTTTCTATAAGTATAATGATTCATCCCAAGTAGTATATTTTTTACGAATTTATATTTGTTATCATTTAATTCAAGCTCCGATAACAGTTAAGCTTAATCGAAAATTTTAATTTGAAAATTTTTCTAATGAAGTATCTTTCGATAATAAATCTATAGATTCCCAAATATGTATTAAGGCTCATTTATCCAATCTTTATACTTATGGTTATAATCTTTCTCTTACACGATTGCCTTTCCTAATCTCTATCCTAACATGGTAACAAAAATTAAAATGCTATTACTAACTCTATTATTTAAACTGATAAAATAATAATGAAAACTCTTCCTTTAAAAGACTATAAAATCTCATCGGAAATTTATAAGTACGCATGCTGTATACAGTACACAGAATA
The DNA here is from genome assembly GCA_020796165.1 of Pantala flavescens. Classification (NCBI taxonomy): domain Eukaryota; kingdom Metazoa; phylum Arthropoda; class Insecta; order Odonata; family Libellulidae; genus Pantala; species Pantala flavescens. The sequence continues at coordinate 14,790,562 of CM036886.1, forward strand.
TCTTATAGTAAAAGTGATATGATAGTAAAAGTTATATTTTCATTTTTAATTGATCAGCCAAACTAATAGGTTACTAATGGTATAGAATAGGGGAGGAAGGATAGGTTTAACTTTGACTAAATTTGACATCTTTAAAAGCTGGAGTGTTTAGAATGTCCCTACATGCTTAAGAGACTAATTTTATAGATGATTGCGTAAATATTAATAAAAAATATGCAAAAAAAATATGGAAAAATTATCGTATATATTTCAAAATCACATTTAACAATAAACTACTTCCTTAAATAATAATAAAAACAAATTAAATCAAATTTATAATGATAAAGCTTTCCAATTATCTTAACAAAAACGAAAGTAATAATAACCCAATTACAGAAACTAATAATAGTACGAACAACTAACACTGTAAAAACTATAATTTAAAAAATAATACAAAAATCCCCACCACACCCTGTGTGCATTTTCCCCTTTAGAACCATCTTCACCCTTCAAAAAAAACTGCATTTTTTGGAAGCCTCTCCTGACCCTTTTATCCTTTTTTTGGCAACCTCTGGCCCCTGTAAGATCGCCTCTTTCGGGCCACCCTTTATCTGAAGGCCTCGCTTGTGAAGAGCTTCAACGCCTCAGGAACCCTTTATCTTGGATGGCCTCGAGGAGTTGACAGAGGTGTGGTTATATCCCTTTCATTCCGGAAACAGTTAATAAGGTCACGAGGTTTTTCGATACGGAAACCTTTATCAGGTGGATTCAAAGTGCAGCTGCTTGAATACGGGGTGTAAGGGTTTTAAAGGAGGTATAGCATCTTGAAAAGGGAAATGAAAGAGGTGCTTCTACGCTTTCTCTCTCCTTACCTACGAGTGATAATAGCAGTTGCCATTGAGATGGCGTTTCAAAGCTAAACACTTTCGTTAGCAACGAAATTAAACAATGAAAGAACGATTTGTACGCCCGATTAACAATTATATTCTACGTAATATTTAAATGATTCAAAGGTACAAGATAAAATGTATTACTTGTGTCATATTAATGCAATTTGCCAGAATCTAATATTACTATTGAATAAAATCTTATAGTTTATATTTTAAAAACAATAAAAAAATTATAAATAAGAATTTTATACAAATGTATTAATTAAATTACGTATTTCCTTATAAATATAGATTTTCACGTCAATTTACGTACAGCTCAAATTAAATATTATTAATAAACTAGAATATCTAGTTTCCGTGAAAATAAATTTAAGATTAAAGTAAACCTGCTTAATTGAACTTAATTCGTGAAAATTATTATTTTCCTTCCTAGAAAATAACGATTAACTTCCTCTAAAAATTTTCAATTATTTTACGAAGTAATTCAGACGGAAAAATATTCGAAAGATATCTAATTTAAACTCGTAACCTGTACAAAATTTCTTCATCCTTCCATCTCACAAAAAAGTGGCTTGAACTCAAACCGGCTCATAATTCTATTACATAATTGGAATAAGAGGAAATTTCACATTTAATTTCGGCTCGCAAAGAAAACACTGAAAAATAGAACACAGCGATAGTACATCGACTTCCGTCCTTCGTATGATAGAAATAGCGGGATCTCAAAAAGCTGAGTGCTTCAATTCTACGAAAACAAAGCGCCCGGCTTAAAAACTCTTCTTGTTAATAGCCCCGTGCCTTAACACCGTTTATTTACCCGAGCTGGTAATTCCGCCGATGGGAAGGAAAACGAACTTTGCTCCCACAGTTCTGACGAACGAAAAATGAGTTTTCTGATGAAATTGGTTGCCATGGGAAGAAGGTAAACCAATGTTCTCCGAGGGATTACTCATACGAGGCAAAATGAGGTCTTGAAAATAAATATGGAATTCCAAGAAGAGGCTGTTGAAAGACTGAATTTTTTGAGCCACCAAGCATTTACATTACAAGGCAAATATTGTTATCTTTTTCAAATTTAGTAAGAGAATACAAATACGGAGATGAGATGAAATTATGGCGAATTTTTTTACGCGAGTGAATCCTTCATTTGTTTGTTTTAGCTCAAAAGACGTAATTGTAATTCTAATCCGTTAACAAAAGTTTGAAATAATACCTGGGGAAAAACTTGTATGAATCTTCAAAATGGAGAGCCATTATGAAAAAATTGATGAGAATAATCTAACCAACATACATATTTCTAAGGTCATTTCTTTTCAAAAGCCTACCTGATCTCCAGTCATATTTCCATTTCCCTGTGGAAAACTTACGTACATTGAATATTTACTTTGTTTAAATTTCACTTGTATTTATTTCAAATACATATATCAGGATATATTTAAATTAAAAAAAGCATATAATTGTTAATCCTTCTTTAATTACCTACAGAGAACCTAAGCTTTCATTCTTAAACAATCACTAGTCAATAATTATTATAAGTTAAAAATATTAGAACCTAGAAGTACGAATGCTAAGACCAGACAAAAAGAAAATATAGAAAGATACTAAAGACAAGAAGGAAAAACCACAACTATTAATTCTTCCATAGCTAAATCATATTATTCTTGTGCGACTCTACCCATTATCTTCGTTACTATAGACTGAATACTGAGGAAAACCTTCATGTTCACATAAAGGTATTTCATCGCTCATAAGCAATCGAATCCAAATATAAAGAAATTACCTCAATCCTCACCTTACTAAAAAGCCTCATTCCCTTACTAGAACATTTCTCTTGGATAACAGCGAAAGAAGGTACGATACGAACTATTAACAATTACGGAAAAAGTCGACTAAATATTTTTAATATCGAAATTCTATCATAGCAAGTTCCTGCATTAAATACCACAATTCTTCACATTATACGAAGCTAGATATATACATCAAAGACCCGATTGGTCCAAAACATCTTTCACCGCATCCATACCGAGCTCACATCGAGATGTCGATAACAGTTTCCGAGAGAGAGAGTTCATCTCAACTTCCAACCAACCTGCACGGCAGTGAAGGAGGTCTTGTGGGGTGTGGGATGAGTGCAAAAGGTGAAGAGGTTTGCGCGTATGGGAGTGCAATATGGCGGTAGATAATTCCCTTGTTTAGGGTTATCAAATTAAAAGGGCCCCTTAAGTGAACAGCGGAGTTCAACTGAGTCCGAACTCAAAACACGCGCGTTTAATTAAGAGGGCCGTCCGTGCGTCGCTTTTCCCTTGAGACCCTGAGAGAAAGGATAGACGGATGTGCGTGGGGAGCATGGGGTTGGAAGATGCGGGCAAAGGAGAATTGACACGAATGAACTACGAGGTATAAGGCGAGAAGAAGTGATGAGATGAAAGGAAATGAATTAAATTAAGAATGGAATTAAAGAGGAATGAAGAATGTTACTGGAAGTTAAACATTCAATGGAGCATATTGAAAATGTTATGACAAAGTTTAAACATAATTTTTAAGTGTTTCATACTCTATTTCGTATATACTAAAATTCGACGTGAATATTACGTAATTCGATTAAACTTTTGGCATACCTTCACGAACCAAAAAAATAAAGATATTACGAGGAAAATTCTGAACGACCTAAGATCAAACATCCCAAAAAACTTCTAATTATTAATAAATAATAATTTTTAACTTATGGATACTTTAAATCATAAATAAGAACAAAAAAATTATCCATACGATGGATTTCAGGCGTTTGTAATTTTAAGGAAATATTAATGTACTTGAACGTCTCAGTTCGTAACATTTATTACACTTCCGTCAACCATAATAAGTAACAATTACATCGTCTATCGTACGGAAAATTTACGAAACGTTCCCAAGGTTACTGTCGTCCACTGCCAAGTTTGTAATTTCTATACCGGTCAGAAAACCTTTCTTTTTGATATAATTCGTTTTAACTACGGACTGTTGACAACTTGAGAATAAGTAAATCAAATCTTTCACCATATTTTCTGAACCCTCCTCAAAAGTTAATCGTAGCGCAAAGTCTACGGGTTGAGGTCCAATAAAAACCTTCGGCTTCATAACGGGTTTGAGAGGGAACAATGCGGAAATGTAATTTCAGAACTTAAATATAGCAATTCCATCCGCTGAAAGCGGTATGTGTACCATAAACAGCCAATTCGTCGATGATTGACTCAATAAATGTCGAGAGAAAACACTCACGATAAAATAAACAGTGGATAACGGTCCAATCGACCTGGAAAACAACGAAACATCAATTCGTGGAACTGAAACAATAAACAAGCCGGAGAAATAAGTGGGTGAAGAGAAAGATTATTAGAGGTCAAGGGTGTATTTTGAGGAAGGAAAAGGAATAGAAAATATTTTCCGAATGTTCTCGGAAAATGGACGTTACACAGTGAAAATAGTAGCAGAAGAATTTTGGGGAAAACACGCATAGGGAATGTGAACTAATGAGAATCGTAAACATTACGTAAAATCAACTGAATTATCACATTATTGAGTGGATACGTAGGAAGTAAGGATAGGATATAAGCTGAAGTGGAAGAGGTATCATAAATGGAAGTAAGAATCCTATGAGGTGGATAGTTGGAAAAGTACACGAGCCCTATTGTCCAGAAGATAAGATCGAGCGGTCCAATTGCCATTTATACGCCATCAAATTTAGAACCCTTAAGTTTGGTACTTGTTAGACCTCGGAACATAGACTCGGAACGCTCCCAAAAAGTTCTAGTTTTAACTTATTCGAGTGAAGTATAAAAGCCGTAAGAAATACGATTAGGCAGCAGATAAAAGTAGTAAAAAGTATTCATACAGTATATACGAGTTGGAAGAAAACTGTGTTGTGAGTATCTTAAACTTCAACCCTTAGCGTTCAAACATTTTGAGGACAGTATGTCTAAAGGAAAACTATCCCATAAGTAGTTAACTTAAGATTAATTTGAGAAAACTTGAGAATATTTTCCACGAAGCATTCAATCCAATATCCTTCAACAAAGAATTTTAAGTCTAGTATTTTCCTTACAAGGTAGTCCCTATGGAATAGTTCATAAATCCAGGAAATTTTCCATGAGGTATAAGTATATATATCCGAGGAGGAGGACAATGTCATATTTTATTTAAAGAATGCCTAATTCTTATCCTTCCTAGAAGACAGTGAATTTTATTAAAATTTCTATTACTCCAATACTCCGTATGTTTCAATAGGATATCTAAATTAAAACGTTTCATTACTAAAAAACAATGGATTAATCATGACATATCACGTAGACATTGATGCGGAGAAGAACAAAAGCTCATAGCTTGATTGCAAATGCATTTGCAATATCAATTTGTCCACAAACGAGTGTATGAATTAATGGATGACATGCTCATGAATCGATTTTGCCAATTTTGTTGGCACAGTGGATAGAAATACACTTGCATGAAACACGTTCTGTAGAGTTATGGACGGATCATGGTTATTATATGGGGAATGATACGTGATAAATTGTAACACGCAGAGATTAAAGTACAAACGTTTCTTGGTATTTTTAATGAAAAGATTAAATATGAATTCAAAATATTTGCGTTTAAATTCATAGAATTTGGATTTCAAGTAAATTTTCGATTAAATTCCTAACGAAGTATCAATATTATTTATGAACATTTTTATTGATACTCCAAATTGATATTTCATGAGAAAGATTTTGAGGGGGTTAGGGAGTAAAACCCAATTTTGCTAGGCATTCGAAATAAAATTTATAGAATAATTTAACCGGTAAAAATTTTATGATATCGATTAAACTTGCTGTTAAATATTTTTATTTAAAATTATTTTATTATAATCAACGATAACGATACTTAAACTTTATCAAATGAGGCATTATTAATGGATTAGATAAGACAATGGATTCTAAATTATATTGGATTTTGTAATTCTTTTCAACTGATTTTTACAAAATCATACGCATTGCTATAGAAAAAACTTTGAACCGAAAATATGTATGCAATAATTAAAATGATATCTGTAAGTACTATTCATTCGAAAATGTATTTTAAAATCGTTGAATACAAAAATTAATCGAAGGAATACAGATCAAAACAATTCTGCTTCAAATTTACCAAAGCTATCACCAAAAAAAACCAAGTAAATCTTACAATAACGAAACCTTCTAGTTCCCAAACATAGCATAACCTCTGTTTCCATACCGAACGTATATTTCCGAACAAAACTTTAATTTCTCCATTTGCGGGTAAGCCTTGAATTTTCATGTCTTGCAGCAAGCAGAGATGACAAGTAGAATATGATTGAGTCGGTTGCTAAGTAAAACCCCTCTTACGAACAAAGGAACCGGCGGGGGAAAATCTTAACACAAAGGAAAACCAATTTCCGCAAACGTTAACCATTTCAATCCAGGAGAATATAAAACCGATTTTAGCGCATTAGTGTCAACCGCAGGCTTTCCTATGAGGATACAGCAGTTGATTAAAGTTTGAGGACGCGAATCTCTTTCTGTTGCCTTGAATATCCTTGAATCTCCGTCATTTTCAAGGATGAAATAATATACTATGCTTAACTGTCTGGAATTCTGCAATTGCGATAGAGGAAATGAAGTAGAAAAAATGAAAAGTTATACATGACTGAAAAATGAATTAGCGAAAATCTGCGTTATAAATCTTACAGGATAAATGCTAAGCTTTTTTGTAGAAAGCTTAGAATGGCTTTCTCAACCTTAAATGCCATCAGTATTATAATAAGAACAATAAGAGAAAATAATGTCAATGATGGGTACTTCATCATACATATTTTGCAGTGAATAAAAATGCACAATAGTCCTTATCAAGTCTATATATATAATCTATCAAGAAAAAAACGTAAACCTTGTACCAAACTATCATCCGATAAGACACATCTAATAGATAAATTATTTAGCAATCTAAATTCTAGCCACGGTCATACATAGTATTTCCACTATTATTTATAAGGGGTTTGAAGGAAAATTTGTCAGTAAATTTAAATTTTTACTCGTATGTATGAATGAAATATTAATCAACTAACTGAATGGATAGTAAAAAATAACCCTATTTGTTTTAAATAATAAATTTTACTTAGGGAAAGTACTCTCTGGCACTTTATTATCCAGAAAAAATTAAATAGCTGTATACTGAACGATTCATTCATACATAAATACAATTTGAAACTAATCAGATAGCTGTTGATTGTTGATGATGAATAAACTTTAAGAAAAGAGAACGCAATAACCACTGCTGGAATAAAAACTGTACAATTACGCACGAAAATTTGAAGTTTAATTTTCATTAATAAATCAATAATTTAATGTTGAAGATATTGATACATATCTCCTTACGCCCGGAAGATGACAAATGAAAGATGAACTCCGCAACAACAAAAAAACAACCACAAACGCACGCCCTATCAACCCGGTCACAAACTAAAGCGCAACGACTATTCACTCACCACGAACTTTCGAAAGCTCCGCTGGAAAAAGATTAAAAAGCGATCGCAACCGCACGTAAGGTCATATTAAATACACGCATCACACAGCCAAAGGAAGCGTATAACAGAATTAAATTTTCACCTCATGAGGGGGGGGAGAGAGAGTTCAATGAGAAAAACCGTCCGGTCGTAACTGCAACTAATGGCGGATGAAAAATTAAAACGGGAAAAACGTCCTTTTATCGAATGGAGGGTTGGAAAGCTCCGCGGTTACGCTAAAAAGGACGAGAAGAGGAGAAGAAGACCACGTGGGCGAGGAGGAAATAGATGGCTCTGGCGTCGTGGGCGGAAGGACGCGCTCCATCGCAGAAACAAACGAGCTCTGGAATGCGCCCGAAACTTAACAACGTCCGCCGAAAAAAACCGCAGTCTCTTTTATTTCTGGGAATTGAATGTTTTCCGTATATAATTCAAGCGGACCCTTTTCTATCCGAAAACCACTTTTCGTCTTTCTTTTTTTTCGCCGCATTCTAAACACCGCTCCGTGGCGCTGGTGTTTCGCTAAACGTCTCTTCTCCCTGGAGGCATTCCCGCTCCAGAGGTGCTGGTTAACCTTCCGCCCTTGCAGACCCGAAGGTGGTTAATGGATGTGGAGTTGTCCGGGGCACTCTTACCGCCCCTCCCCCCACCGACGCCGTCCGTCCCTCCCTGAGTGTCCTAGCAGGTGGACTGATTAACTGTGGGCAGTAATGACCACCGCGGGCTGGAAAGGGGACGCGAAGAGCATCCTAGAGAGTCGCCCATTAATATTGCCGGGAAGCTACCGCTGACGGATCGGAAATCTCGCCCCAAAAGCAGCAACGCGAGGAATGGGGGAGTGGGCGGGGAGTGAGGGGGTATTTTGCAGAGAGAGATATGGGGCATTGGGTAAAAGGAGAAACCTAAGAAGATAAGAATAGAATATCAACTAAAAAACTGCTAAAAACATTTACACCCAGTGCTTCATAGATACGAGTATGTAGGTTGATACAATCCGCGATATCTTAATTTTCCGCGAAATAAATACTTATGTTCCAACGCTTGCATCACAATATTATTGAAGGATACATACAGAAATTGTTTGAATTGAATTATCATATTTTTATTTTCTACTCGATCTGAATCACAAGACTTAAGTTTTTGAAATGTTTTTCCGTCTTCTTAAGAATTCATTTAATTTTTATGCGTACATAATACAGTAACTTATCTGTAAACGTAAATAGTAAAACCCGTATCAAAAGTATATAAAAACTATAATTACGCATTAAATTATTAATAATTGACAAATTAAGAATAGTATACATTACATCATATATTATTCTTAATTTTGATGTTTAGAACATATATTTTGGTGTTCCTTGTCATATTTTCTAATAGGATATTCAATCTAGGATATTCTTGAATAATAGATTCTAGGTAAAAATTTTGAATAAATCGTCTTTCAATAAAAATTCTACTAAAATAATAGAAGAACTGAACGATTTAATTGAGGTAAATTACGAAACAGCTATTCGTAAATTTTAGACTCTTCCTTAATAATGTTTAACTAATTGTACACATACAGAATCAAATTAAAGACAGAAAATTTGAGCCTTAAAATATCCATACAGACAATTGGTGGATTAAAGATGCGAATTAGTAACAATAATTAAAATAATCTGAATGATATTTTCGAGATGAGAAAAGGAAGTATAAACGTACGAATATTGGACTTCGTCATAAGAATGCTCTTCAAATGATAAATCAAGCCCGTAAAGGTTATAACTTTATACAACATACGGCAAAAAGAGATAATTCCCGTTTAAAAGTTCTTTAAGATATTTCAAGATGAGGAGGAACTGAAGTAGACGAAGAAGTAGAAAAATGACAGAAAAAGCCAACGGAATAGATGTGAGAAAAAACTATCCGAGATAAAATTTGCAAACAGAAGAGATTAAACGAGGGAAGGAAAGGAACGGTAAATGGAAAAAAATAGACATTGGAAATGCAATAAGCACAAGAGAGGTAAGAAAGAGAATTATATTATGCATAAGGCAGATAAAAAAACATGAAAAAATGTTGGGAAAAGGATAAATTACGGTATTAAGAGAAACGAAAAATAAATGCTGAAAATTGAAGTTAATGTTTCGTAAAATTAAGTTAGGGAGGACGAAGTAAATAGAAGTTAGATAAAAGTAAGCAATAAAAATTGAAAAATATAATTTTAAATATATTTATTTTCGGAGCTTACTCGATTTCCATAAACCCTTCGTTACTATTTTCTATTTCTTAACATTTTTCAACAACTCAAGTTGAGAAGCTTGTAGTTCAATTTGAAGTCTGCATCATTGTTTTTTATTTCTTTTATTCATATAAAAGTAATAACACCGATTTAGAATCTCGAAAAATTACAAGTTTGTCGTTACATTTCTCTTGTTCATGCCTTTAAAATATAATTTTAAAACATCATTATCGTTCTTTATTTTCTTCTATAATCTTTATCTGTACTTTTAGCAAAAATATTTATTCAGGTGAAAAAATATTTGAACCCTTGGCTACACTTCATCCTATATAAGCTATATTGCATCCTAACCAACCACAAGGAATAACGCTATCACAAACTAGCATTTTTCAACGTTCTATTAAAAATCGTTGATGTAACACCCTGATTTTAATAAGTTTCTATTAGCAATAGTTTAAAGTAAAAACTGCACTAAATTCCGATGAAAAATACACGAAAAGACACCACAGATTTCTTCCAATTACAACACAATCTAAATCAAGAATATTAAATAAATATATACCTCGACAAAAACATAATATAAAAAGTCTATGAAACGTCAATAACTCATTAACAAACAACATGGGACGAAACACACACAAGATATTTCTAGGCAAAGAATTAAAGAATCTCATTCAAATGAGAATGAAGGAGGGACGAAGATAAGAGATTAAGAGAAGGGAGAATGATCAAAGAAATAAAGAAAGGAAGTCTGGAAGATTAAGAAGTATTAGGGATGAGAATTAGGAAGAGTACGAAGGAGGCGAGCAGGAGAAGTTAGTGGAAAAGAAGTGATGATGGTGCAAGTCACGTACATGCCAAAAACGTGCGTCAGTTGGAAGCCAAAAGCTGCAGACGAGATACAGTGCTAAACAGAAGACGAAGGAAAAAACCTTGTGAAAAGAATGGTCAAGAAAAGAGAATCTTGGAGAAGAACGAACCAAGTTTGAGGAACAAAGAATACATTCACTTTTTTTAAAAATTTACAATGCCAAAAATATGTAAATATTTTGGAGCTCTACACTGTAAGAACTCGTTCCTTCATTTGATTCCAAAAAGGTCTAAATTCTCTTATATGGAAGAATAGATTATAATCTTATCTTTTTCACATCTTATGGTTATTTATTTTCCTTAGATAATTGAGACTCTTTTTAATGTAATTATGTGCATACTAAACATACAAAATATCTTCCAATTTTAAATTAGAGAAAATAGAGTAAAAGAACAAAAATAATTAAACCCCATCCATCATTTAGTTGTAAATAAATTATGAGAGTTAACTAAATATGGTTCTCTTATTTGACTATTAAATTAAACCACGTCACGAACTCTTCCGATTCCATTAATTTCCTGCATACATATATATTATTCAAAAAATAATTTACTTTGAATTAAGTAGCTTTTACAGATAAATTTAACATTGATTCAAGATCGTAATTATTTAAAGCAATCGCGTAATTCCTATCGCGTAGGATTCTCAGGATCTTTGATATTAAAGAATTGAGTCTTCAATTAACGATTATTAACATTCTAGTAATGTATTATAATTAATAAAAATGAATATTAAAGACTTCATCATACAAATCCTTAAAAAACATACATATTTGTGAGGATATACTAGTAAAAATATCACAAAAATGCGAAGAAAAAAGTAAACGGATGCAATTTTCAATGACTTTCAAAGCATTAGAATTCATCATACAATAATGCAAATCTATTAATTGCAATTCACGTGCAAGTTATACCAAACACATGTCATGAGCAATACAAATTTAATAACTAAAACTTATAAGCTGCTAGGCAACGTGCTATTCGATCAATTACGACCGTAACCATGCGATAGCTTGTTTCACGAAGTTTTACACCATTTTTTCTGATCTAATTTCGTCTATTGAAGTTTCATTCCCATCACCTCAAACTGTACCGTGATTGGAAACTTATCGACAATTTAAACTTTCCGTTCACGCCAGAGCTACGCTTCGTGAATTCCGCACTCTTATCTGCTCTAACGATGCCGTGAATCACGGTAATTTCCCCGAAATCGAGCCTTGCCAAATATCGCCACTTTTTGGCAGTAATACGTGTCGATATCTACTGCGCAATGCATCGTATCAACGCCCTCTCTGGACACAAAATTGAACGCATTCCCCTATCGCTTATAGCCACCAGATTTCACCGTTTTGTTTTTTTTTTACAGATTATCTCTTTACAAAAATAAAAGCAATGGAATTCCGATTAGAAAATGCGCATTAACGACGGAAATGCATAGTCAATTCATTCCAGAGTTTAGAACAAGAGTTAGTAAACATCAACTTAGCATAAAAATCTTCATATGGAACAGTTAACGTCCTATTTAATTTTATTTGTATTCGCAAAATCTTGAGGGATATATGTGAACGAAATCTTAGCGTGTCTTTTTAATATTTTTTCAATTTTATTCACAATGGATATGAAATAAGCAGAAAAAAAGAATGAAGAAATTAAGAGAAAAATGTAGAAAAAAGAGATCTGAATTTCAACTTTGATTATTATAACGTAATAGAATTATTTCTATTAAGGTCGTTTTTACAATAAAAACAGTTTGATTACAATATAAACTTACGTAAGAGTGTTGTCCATGCTTTCTTTTTAATTTTTTTATTTCGAAATTTTCAAGGAATTAAGTTCGCTTGAGCGATCATATATTTTGTAAAATCAAAACGTAAATTAATTCCACTTTCATGAATTCATAGTTTTTTAATTAAAAAAACTGATTGCATTCAAATGAAAAACAGATTATCCTTGTATCAAAACCTCTTAGGATAATTAGTGATGTTATAAAACTATGTAATCCAATGATTCTGTATTAACCGTCTCTCATATACACTATCTTTTAGAAAAAGTATATCCAGAAAGGAATTCCGAAGAGATCTTCGATTTAAAAAATATTCTGATAACAGGAAAGGCTTTATAAAATATACTCAAAAAAATTGCTCACGAAATTGTCTTGCTTGAATTAATATTTAGTCCTTTTTGTCAAATTACGTATCTTAAACGAAATGCTAAATTTAAAAAGGATCATTTCGTAAGTTAAGGTAAATACGTAAGAATTTAATAATGAATATTAAGCTCTGAATAATACGATTCTGCATTTTAATAGACAAGATCCTCCTCTAGTTGTACAAAGAGTAGAGCGGTACAACATACATCCTAGATGACGGACAGATCACCAAATACGAAATGAATAAACTGCATGTAAACACTCTTGCGAGTGTACGCACCGTCTCCCTAAGGCATGCAACGGCATAAATGGAAACTCCCGGAGTATGCGGTCCGCTGAATATAATTAAGGGTTGAAGTAAGGGATTCCAAAAAAAATCTCCGTAGGTAGGTGACTTGTGGTCACTCGAAGCAATCCCTAGGGGAAACACACAAGCTTCCGTTTTCTAATGGGATTGACACAGCAAAAAACGTTTTTAATCAAACAAACCTATTACATTATTTCGCAACGGAATGAATTTTCTGCTGAGCGAAGGACTCCGTTTAATTACGTGAAGTACGCATTACGTATTTCCATTTTTACTTCGCGTACGTCGTGTAAATAATCCGGCTTAATAACTGGAGCAGCTGACGACCACGACTAGCTTTTCTTTCCACGACTGGAGTTTAACTAATGGTCGACTCGTTTGAACAAATATTCTCTCCGATTAAAACAATTTCGTAGCTCGTATTTACGCAACTGAAGAACCACTATGAAATTTCTCCTACTATCTTTGAGATATGCCCTTTTATGTAGCAGCTTGAAAATATTACGGAATATATTCTCTCGTAAATGGGTTTTTCATTAATAAATCGCCATTGATTTCAAAATAATATCATAAGGTATTAAATAACACGATATTCAGAAAAATATAATTAGCACTTAGATACAGTAAATTACTTAGGTATCTTTCCAGTATTTCTTTAAGAAAATAGCTACGAAAATAACATAAAAAGTAATCTTTCCAAAGGTTTGCTTTCTTAAATAATTCTCTCTATATAGTTGGGCATTCCAGCACCGACTGCCTTATATACAGTAGTAGTCCCTTTTTAAACGTAACGAGAGAATTCCTTGATCCGATGATCCAGAATCGTTTCAGAGGCGCGAATTACAGCTTTTAACCCTCGATCCCGCCCAATCGATTGGATTCCGAAATTTGACGCGCGGTATCCCGTTATTTGGGATCATGAGACAACAACTGAATGCAAACGAGGCTTCTCCTAACTCTTCACTTTCGGTGCTCTGGATTCCGAAATGCATTCTGAGAGAACTGGAGATCTGGCGATGGAGAGATTCGATACCAGAAGGGGGAGATGAACAGAAATAATAAGTGTGGCGATATGAATAGAAACTTTTGGGGAATCTAATTTAATTGATAGAATAAATACGTACATGGATATAGAGAAGATCTCGTTCCAAAATCCTACCCTAAGACAATTCTTGGGCTTATATTATATATCCCACAGAAAAATAAATCAAAAGGAAACTACTTTTGCCTTCCATCTAAACCCAATAACATTACTGAATGTTTCTCATTTCAGTTTAGAAATCGAACTCTAAAATTCCTCCTCAAAATGATACTAATATTACCATACACTCATATCCAAATGAAGGAATAAAAGGAACGCATGTCATACTTCAATGCCAAGTGTTACTTAGGTCGATTTTTTTCATTTATGTCGATTGTTAGTATTATTTTATTTTGGAGTATCGCTTTCCCACAAACGTACCTCGTGTTAGACACCATAAGATGAACTTTCGAAATTCTACTCTCTATTGATAAAGGTAAAACATAATGATGTTTCAAGACACCGTAATTCTAGATGAGAACACATTTTTCATGAATCTTTTCATCGGCGAACTATTAACGAATTAAGAGATCTTAAAGCTATGTGCGTATTAATCATTATCAATAACGTAAATAATTAAGCACTAGACGATATTAAAATCAGATTCACATAGAAATCAAAACAGCTCTTTTAAAAAAGATCAGTGTAAGCAATGACTTAGCTTAATGCATATAATGAAACGTTTCATATGATCGGCCACTTAGATCCTCTTACTTTCCAAACAATCAAAACGTTTCCCAGCTTCCACAATCCCTCGTGCATTCATCCGCGAGGAGCATTCAACTCCAAAAAGAGACGTATTCCTTTAATTCCATCCTAAATTTCCGCCCCAATAACTCCCCGACTTATGCCGCATTTTTCCAGGTGCTTGGCCCCGCCAACTCCAGAGCACCCTCTCCGAGAAAGATGCAATTAGGATAACAATATCCCGAATGCCAGCGGAGCGAGGCAATCATCTTACCATGGAGAGCCCTAACTAAGGAGCTCCGTTAAAAGTTCCCCGGAGAAACAACTTCTACGGAAAGAAAGACATTTTTCCTCGGATATTAGGAGTGACAATCACGTCCCGACCGGGCACGGACCCGCTCCTTCATCCGCCCCGTCTGAAAAATTAGTTTGTTTTCCAGAGAGCTCTTCCCCCACGGGGCGACACTTGGTCCCCCAGAAACAGTATGTCTCCTATCCCCCCTCTATTAAACTCCCCATAAGGAACAAAAATCCCCATTCTTATCGTACGCCTGCGCCGTTTTGTTCCCTTTCTTTCCTCTCGAAAAAACCTCATCTTCCTCTTCTTGGAAACTTCTCGTTGGGATATCTTTCACCCCTTCCACACCACGATTCGTCCACCATCAGTCACATCTGTTACGTACCACCACATCCCCCCACCCGAGGCCTACTTCTTCCCGCACTAACGTCCCTCCACCCCCTTTCCTATTACGTGACCATTGTCTCCCCCACCACCAACTCCTTCGCAATTACAGACGGGCAAATACGAGGCGAGTTTTATACATGGAGCCCGTTCCTTATGGACCTCGAGAGCAAAAACAAGATGTCCTCGGATCAGATTAGAGAAACGCTTTTATCTTTACTCTCCGTTCAAAATTTCCACCACGATTCCACGCCAACTTAACTACTAAAAGATGGCCTCGACCCCCTCCCTCCACACTGTACCGTGCCTTCGCATCCCCCCTCCACTCTATGGCCATCAAAACTTTTTATTTCCTCCATCCGGCTTATCGCCTCGAGTTGCGGCAGATTTAATAAAACTTTCATTATTTCCAGCCGTGATGAAATACTGAACGGGCAATCGGGAAGTAAAAACTGCTTGCTTTCGTCCCGGCTGATCTTAGTTCTTCGCAGACTTGGAGACGTTGTGGATGTGGGGGAAACTTTTATCGCGTTCCGAGGAGCATGTTTACCTGAACGCCTTTAACCTTATCGTGGGGATGAATCTCTTCATTGCCGAACTTGGACCGTACCAATTATCAATCGTCCGTTCCCCCTTTTTCTCGTACGAGAGCCGCACGTCTTATCGGATTCCCATCTACTCGAGTACTTTGGTCGTTTAGAATATGATTCATGGGAACAATTATAATTAAAACTGTTTTTCTTCGGAATTAACCGAAGAATTTTCTATCCGGGAATTGGATTTGCAGAGAGAATTTTCTCCAATCTCATTTGAGATATTTGTTATATTCGTTCCAGGATGCACGATATTTAGCCTAGTACTTATGATCTCTCATTGAAACGAATTATTAGTCTTTTGTGAGTTAATATTTCCGATTATAAATTGGAATTCATTAATTCTTCACGTAAAAAACTTCCCAGACATAAAATGTAAAGAAAGGGTATTTATGCATCTTTTCGTTTCCTACGAAGTTCAGTGTTACACTATGTTCTGAGGATTACGATATTTTTTCTAAATATACGATATTTTTAAATAAAGAACTATGATGGCCTAAGGTAAGAATAATTATCATAGAAACTATTTGATACATTTAGTCATACCGTAGATAGATCAACTTTTCTGAAATAATTCATATTGATTTATGAATCCGGTTAGCGGTCGAAGGGTATGTTATTGTATGTTGTATTGTATGTTGTATGTATAAAAAGAGAAAACATTTTCTAACTTAACCTTTCTTATCTATAGTAAACACTGCAATTAATCAATTTATTTTTCACTTTCTAAACATTTTTCTAATTAAGGAATTTAATGGACTAGATTATTTTCGTAATACAGATTTTTATATAACAACCGGTAAGAAGGAAAATTTTGTAATGATAACAAGAGTACATTAAATGACTTATTCGAAGAATTATCCTTGAAATTAAGTTTAATAATTCAGAGAAAATAAAGAGCCTCATAGAAAGCATGAGGTTGAATTCAGATTTAAAACGGGATACTTAATATAAGTAAGTAATATTTAAAGTAAATTTTAAACTCGCAGTAAACTGAAGCTTGATTTTAATTTTCCTACTAGTAACCTTTATTTGTACACAGTTTAACTACTAAGGTTTCTTTAAACAGAAATATTTAAACACACCACTCAGAAGAGACTGCAATACCCGTCAGAAACTACTGACCCTAGAGAGCAATCGTACCTTAGGTAAATTTACACGGTTATGCTTCTTTACATTTATTTAAATTAATTTTGTTGAATTTATATACATAGTAATTCGCGAAGAAAATTTGAAAACTAATCTAAGCGTGTGTTTCATAAGTTTAACTTTTTTAACATTACTAGAATGAGTTCGGTGGAAAATATCTTCAAACATTTATTCCGACCAAAGACCAAGACCAAAGAAATAAACTACCGTTTACCCTGGACTAGCAATTGAAATTTTACATAAAATTAAGTAAGACCTGAAATACTAGACCCGTGCAAATATTAGAGAACGGTTCGCGAAATGTTTAAGGATGCAGGAAATATGCGGCAGTTGCAACTAATTAAAGCTATAAATATTATGGAAACATAAATTTAGAAAACTTTTAAATTCTAAATTTACTTTATAGATTATTGAAACTTTTTTTAAACTTTTATGAATCTGTATGTTAAGGAAAATTTTCGAAATAATTCTAATTAGTTTCAACTTCATTTAATTCCCTTCCGCATATCCTACCCCTCATAGGAAACCGTTAGCCCCTTGATCTTATGCACGCTCAACACACTCGTGTATTGCGTGAAGCATGCATTCACGGGGCTAATCTACCCTAAGGTTCCGATCAACCGTATTCTTCCATTTTATCAATATTTATTCATATAAATTTAGCATAAAGCTATCAAAAAAGCAAACGATCGTATTTTCCTGTATATCAATAAACCTAAAATAAGACCCTTAATTTCCGAGGAAACGGGAGTAAAGAGAATTGAAAATTATAAAAATGGAAAAAGTGAAAATCATTTTCCTGTTTCAATATACTATACTATACTAATGTATTTACCAAGAATATCAAGAAGTCAATAACAGAGCTATTGCAGAAATTAAAGCAGGCAGAATACTTTTTATGATTTTCCATTCAATAAAAACTATTTTATAACTATTTTACATCAACGGTATTCAGATACATAAATCTTTGTATAAGAGCACCTTTTTTAAAGTTCTAGAGCGAAAGAAGGGTTCTCGACGAAAAAAATCAATCCAAAATTTATTCCTTCTTAGTGTAGTTAAATGACGAACGAATCAATAGCTTTACTTCAAAGATAGTTCATTCTCTAAAAGGCCATAAAAACCATAGTATACCAAACACGAACGCAAAGTTAAATCAGATAATAGTTACCCTGAGTAATTAAACTCATCAATCACGTTTATCAAAACCAACATTCTAATTTAAACAACAATTCATCCAATAAACGACGATGCAAGGAAAATAGCTCGCGGCCAATCTTCAGCTCCAATAGACACAGTAAAAGACAGCATTAGACCCTCTAGACTTCAAACATCTTCACAAGAAAAGATTTAGCATCAAAATTGCAAAGCAAGACGTAAGAAAACTGCAGAGGAATTTTTAATTGAGCCATGAATTAGAACCCTTAACGCATCCACGCATTCCGTATCAGCCGAGGGCAAATTTACGTTCGATTAAGCTCCGAGGAAGAGATATAGACGAAAAAAAAAAGATAAGAGAAAGAAAAAAACCCTCCTTAACGAGGCTCGACTTATCTTTCATCGCCAAAGTTTCATGTTTACGCTCCTTTAGGGCATTGGATCGGGTGAAAAAACCCCGCGGGTGTATAAGAGTACCACCAAAGAACGCAAATCGCCTCTCGGAAAGAAAATCGACTTAACTAAGCGGTGGAATCAATCGTATTCTTTACGAGGACTTCCAGAGCCCTCTTTACCCGCTCGTTTTTCATTCCCCACATATTTCTCCCACCATCTACATCCGATCTTCTTCTCTTCCCCTCGCACATCCAGATATCTCTTCCTTATACGTTCCGCCCCTCATAATAAATCCGCACTCTCCATTTCTCGAGAGCCAAAGTCTATGCCCCAAGCCGATCGCGTCACTCCTCCACATATTTTCTTTGAGGAGAATTCCTTCCCCTTGCGCCTTCTATCTTTATATCGCCGAATTCTTCGGTTAAATATCCGATTTCGCTGGCTCTCATCCAGCGGTGATATAGTGCGATGACATTCCTAGGCTGTGGCGAACGCTTCCGTAGTGGGGAAATGCTTGATATGTTTCCTTGGGACGATTCGGAATGAAAAAGCCTTGCTTTTGCGAAGGGTTGAAGTATTTGTCGCTATTATTCGGCTCTGAACCGTTCGCGATCTCTAAATGAATGGGTGCGAGTGTAAATATAAGTATAAAGCGTCTTTGATAAAATGGAATTTTAGATGGGAAACGTAATGGATAATTATACTCTTAAAATGAAATTTAATTATTATAAATATTACATCGTCACTATAATTTTTATATAACTATTATCAAAGATACCTACGTTTCTAACTATATCGAATTCACTAACAAACCTTGTTGAATAATTTCATTCGTAAGAGATCTTTAACCCAATGTTCTAACCTATGAATCAAATAATATCGCAAATGGGTTTAAGCACAAAAAATGAATACGTTTTACAACATTAAAATTATATTTTTTAAGAATTGAAAACATATTTCGAATACATGGATAAATTTTCAATCGTATTGATAGGGATAATCTTCTGGAATAAATATTAAATTCTTCATTTAACATTTATAAGACCAAGTTTCGAGACGTGGGATGGGCTATGGAATAAATAACACAAAAATGGTACAAAGAGGAAATCCCTGAATTAAAAAATAATATTCCCTCATTTTTTTATAATAAGAAATCTTTATGCATTATATAAGTAATAATGTAATAATTTTATCATCTTTCGTGAAGGTTATTTAAGAGATTGAAACAAAACTCATTCGATTAAAATTATTCCCTCGTATTTCTGACAATTTTGCTCTAGTTTCGCAATGAAACCAATCAACCAATTCGTAATCTCTCCAAGTTTAAACACGCACGTAATGCACCATTTAGAAAGTCACATAATGGTAGAAAATCACTGAAAATGAACGAGTGGGATATCCCTATAGCTCGTGACAATCCTATTCGAGTACCTCTAAATTTTTTCCACCCTTTCTCTCGTGTCTCGGCGATTAGACCACCTCTTCACGTGCGAATTCCCAAAACGTCCTTTTTTCCTTAACTTGGAGTCGTTTTGAAAGATCTTATCCTCCGCCAAAACCCGTGCTCCAATCGGGCGATGCCCTCCCTCGCTACGTGACCCCTGACCCCCTCACTCCGTCATCTCGGCTTCGAGAACATAAAGATGCCTTATTGTAACTCCTACCGGCAATTTTGGAGCGTTCACAAGTGGGGTTGAGCAGTGATTGGAACATGAAAGTCACTCGGAAAGGATGAGAGTAAAAAAGATGAAGGCTTCATTGCACAAAGGAGGGATTCGTGAGGAAAGTAAGCAGTGCAGAAAAGAGAGATGCTGGAGGAATACAGATACCTCGTCTAAAATACGTTTAAAAAATATAGACATTTAACGCGAGTCACATGACGATGTTTCGAACTTGAGTTGTCTTTAGTTGGCAATTGATCATTTACTTTTCTCACTTCATTTACTCGATTCGTTCATTTAAGTGGTTCTATTTCCTGTATATTTTAAATTCTAATTTGATAATTGTGATCACAATCTTTTTACGCCATTTTATTTTCCATGCTACGAATATTTTCCTAAGTTACAATATACACACAAAATTATAGACTAACTAAGTATCGAGTACTCTAATTTAATTATAATTTCCGTCTACTGCAGTTTTACCCAAAGAGATTTACAATAAAAGAATATTTTCGAAACATAAGGTTTTTATAACAGCGTTTATGTAACTATGAATGTTTGATCGCTAATTTATACTCAGTAAGTACATTTAACATACATGTGTATAGACTAAAACATAAATCATTTTCATAACGTTCCGAGTGAAATATTTTATCTATTTTCTTCAGCTATGAATATTACTAACTGATATAGCTTCAGGGTGGATTGTTTACGAGTTAAAACATCTAGGATTTTCCTCGTGAATTTTTGTTTATAAGTTCATGAATTTTTCGTGTTTTTCAATCTAACATGCACGTATTTTCGAATGATTTCCCCTATTATTGTTTACGAAATCTATTTCGCTACTTTCATCGCGAAATTCTGTAATTTATTATAAATTATTTATAAAATGAGAAATTCATATCACTACAAGTTTGAAAAGGAAATACTTTTTGGTAGAAGGAAATAAAACATACAGAGTTAAAGTACAATACTTGGAAGCATATTGTTTAACCTTTGGCTTACACAAAGATAATTCCTTTCATAGACAATAGTTTGAAAGTAATTAAATCCAATTGATAATTATAATCAAATTAAGCCACTTTAGGTCCCAATACATTTAGCTATACATGTCAGAATCGTCCTGTTTTCCAAATCAGCAATGCATTAGTCAAAATCTTTGAAAATTACTATTTGAGTTCATGAGCCATTACGCTCTATGATGAACTAATGTAACTTGATTTCAAAATTAAGTAACAAGCATCATAAAATATAATATTTATTTAACAGCAGCTCTCAGAAATGTCTTACAACAACAGACGAGAAAAAATATGAAATATAATTAAAAACGTCAAGCGATGAATATGGCATTGAAAATCAATTTTTGATAAAAAAAAACATTTTTATTTCCTCAACTATCAAAATAACTTTTTGAAAGTACCTATAACAAAAGTGTATATTATGTTTAACTGTTAATACATTAAAAACTATGTCTCTTACGTAAAGTAAATAATCATGGCTACACTTCACAAGCATAGTTACAACAACAACGAATAAATAAGAACTTGGAGAAAGCAATCGAGATATTGTAATAACGCGAAATCTTATAAATGGCTGAATTAACGATACTTCAGAAAAAATAAAAGTTTAAGTGGAATATGGGGAATCGGTGAATATAAGAAAAATGACAAAAAGCAGAAGGAAAGACGCTATCCAAGAACATCGGTGTTTTTCAACATTTTTAATAGGGCGTACATGGACGTATAAAAGGGAGTCATATTTAAAGGGATAAAGATTCTGTGGAGGGAGTTGACCCGTTTCCCGAGAACTTTGTCAATTCGGCGCCGAACTCGCTCTTTTGCGGTCCAAGTCGTTTTGATCTCCACTCCTTCGGTCATCGCCCCGCCCCTCATCCATATCCCGCCCTCCCCCACTCCTCCTGTTGAACATAAATTACGTTTGCAAATGTACATCCCATCCCTCACTAACGACGCTCGGTGATTAACGGTTTCTCGGGAACTAAGATCTATTTCTACTTCTGTCTGAATCCCAAGCCTGGTATAAATAGAACGTATCTATCCTTAGAAATTAATTAAATACAAAAATAGACATGGAGATCCCAATAAGAAATTTTTCAAAATTTAAAACTGGAGATTCCAGTAGAATTTAATTTTAATTTTAAGAAAAAGTATTGGAAGATGTTAGCACGAGATATTGTAACTTGAGCGTCTTAATAGTTGGATAAACCTACTGCGATAGAATATCGTTCATATTTAATATCATATGAAATATAAGAATGTAGTCTTGGTTTTGATCAATTGAAAATCCAGTTTATGAATACGTTAATAAATTAAAGAGACTGAAACTATTTAAGATATTAAATAATATCATAATTATAAGACCTACTTAGAAGAAACTTTTTAAAGAACATTATATATATGCAGTTCATTATATCCTCATATTTTATGCTACCTTTATCTACAGAATATTTTCTATTGCTAAATATCTGACAGAGGATTAATTAGAATTCGATAAGATAACTAGATATATTCGATAGATTAAGCAATAGAAATTATTCTAAACCTGTTCCCAGTTGAACGAGTTGGAAGCTTAGATTCAAAGCTAAGTTTGTCTATTTGAGGTTTGATATTTAATACGACCGGCCAACAGGATGGACACTTTACAAATAAATCTCTAAATTATCATCTAACAACCATTTTTTTCAATTAAATATCACTAAAGAAGGCAGCTTTTAATTTATGAAATCATTTCGTGCTTTTATACAAGGACTTTTATAACCCAATCAACTACGAAAGAAACTTATTACTTTATGTTTGTGATTCTAATAAAAACCCAAATAAATGAACGTATTTAATTGACAAAATAATACATTCAATATAAAGAACAACATCTGTGTATCATAATTCACCTACCTACTTACACCGAACTTCATTCCTATCCATCTTAAACCTCACCCTCCCTCCTCAACTTACCCTCCATTCACTTCTCTTCTGCATTAACTTTCATATCTCATTTACTTCTCCAGTCTCCATGTTTCCTGAATTCCTTTTTTGCAATGCCTTCAACGAAAAAGAAACCGCATAACCAACTTAAACCAACTCTCGTTCCACATTAAAAGGAATCCCAACTTTTATTCCGCCATCCCTTCTGATGGCATTCTTAAAATTTCCGTGGGTAAAAGACGTTCCCTTCGGCCGAGGATGTGCGCTCACGGGGAAAAACCTCCCTTTAAAAGATAACGAGGGAAAAAGCTAAGAATCAAAGGAATGTGGATGATCTTACGTACCACTCTCGCTTTCTCCAAGTTTCCACAGAAATATCCAATGGCTAGCGAGAGATTCCTTAACAAAATTTCCGAGGGAATTCTGCGGAGGAAAGGAAAACTTTACCGGAATAAATTGGCGTGTGTTGGCCCGCAAAATTTTCGAGATAAATGAAAGCCTACAATTTTTAAATAGATACGACGGAGTTGGAATGGAAAACTTAGAAGATCAAAGCATATACACTTGTTTTTAAGCCCATTAAGTGTCCTAACTGAAGAAAACAATATTATCTTACTGAACGGAAAATAATTCTTTAATTTAAGTTCCTAAATTCTTAACTTATAAGTGCAATAAGTGATGGCTAAATATTTTTATATAAGCTAAGAATACGAAAACTTAATCTCGATGGAAAATTATACATAAAAAATTTACAAGAGTAAGAAAAATTTATTTACACGGATAACTATGAATAATAAAATTTCTGTCGTAATTATAAATCTCGAAATTTTCAAAGAATCTTCAAAAAGCATTTTCATCTCTAAATGTGAAATTTGGAATTGATTCAGAGAAAACATTTTACTGTTAATCTATAATATTATTATACGATAGTTAAGTCCTTAAACGATGGATATGAGATTCAAAATCAGTTAAATACATACACTCTGTATATATAGCTTCCTTATTATGGTTGTGTAATTCAAATACATTGATACTATGAACCTATAAGCATATAACCCGCACGTACGTACATCTAGGAAGATATATACGAGAAAATAATGGTATATTCTCGATAGTAATAAATTTCTTTTATAAAATTTACATAATAAATCAATTATTTAGATAATTATGTAAGCCTCCAGTCTAGCACTCCATTTCTATTTCCTCAGTTTATCTTACTACAGAGATTGATATTTTAGCTCATTTTATTCATTAGTTTAGAATATTCTACCTAATTTACAGTTCATCAAACACTTCAAAACGTTCCATAACCATCTATCCCTGTGGCAGACGCAAAAATAACTCCAGTCTATCCAAATCAACTCTCATGGCCGTTTCGCGCAAAATTTAATTCCCATCGCCAATATTTGAG
This sequence comes from Pantala flavescens, assembly GCA_020796165.1. Lineage (NCBI taxonomy): Eukaryota > Metazoa > Arthropoda > Insecta > Odonata > Libellulidae > Pantala > Pantala flavescens. Next base: position 14,815,273 of record CM036886.1, read on the forward strand.
CACTTCTGACGCCATCAAAAAGCAGAAGTAAAAGCCGTTCGATTGCGCGAAGAGTTTCGATGGGAATGACATCTGTCAGACCATTAATTCTTAAATAAACGCTTCGCCGATCATGAATATCGACCAATCAGCCAACGGCTCATTTCACGTAGTCGAAGCGAGGTGATGACTCATCTCTCCATGACAACGCTGATAAAAAAGGCGGTGGAATGAAGGCCTTCATTAATATCACGCCGCAAGTTTTCATTAAGTAATGCCTTAAGGTTAAAATTAGTAGATGACGATTTTTATTTTTACCATCATGGCTCTATGAGATGATGGTGAATTACTGAAAGGTTTTTTATCACGGGAGAAAATTTTGAACGATAGGAAAAAATCAAATTATTTAAATTTCGCTTCAACGATTTATTATTTTTATATTCGTGGTTTTATAAGTAATTTTTAATTAAAATTAAGAAATAATGTCCGATAAAGTTTGGTCAATTGCAGGAATTTATTACATCTCACGAATTAGACTCATTGTATAAGGTTGAAAAATAATTTTATTTAATTATCAACTGTATGTAGACATATTTCTATATAAAAATTTATTATAAAAACCTTTCATAAAGCTTTAAATGGGAAAACTTACTATTAATTAAAATATATATTAATTTAACTAATTAATTAATTAAATTTCGAAACAAGCCGACACTGTGGATATCAGGACTCGAGTTTCCCTTCCTCAAACATTTGATATTCCCTTTCACTTTAGAATTTATTTCTAGGATATATAAAACACCTTTCCCTTTCAATTAAATTCCTCATTAAATATCGTCATATTAAATTTCTAGATTTAAACCTACGCTGATTAATATTATCCAGGGATAAACACCATGGAAACTACGAATATAAACAAAAGCATGGAGAATTTCGTAACGTAGCAACGAGGTTTTTTTAAAGAGCCTATTGGAGAAAAGCACAAAGTAACGCCTGAACATATAGAGGTTTTTAAAAAAAATAATTAAACCTCATTGGCGGAGAGAACGCAATTGCGCGAGAAATGATAGAAATTACGCTCAGCCACAAATCTCAGGGGAGCGAGAATTAATAATTTCCCATTATTCTCGTCTCATTTCCGCGAAGAAAGCCCGGAATTAAATCCCTTTCTATCTGCGTTAAACAACATTTGAAAGCGTTCCTGCGATCGTGAAATGTTTCTGGGGGAAAGTGAAAGATATTAAAAGCATTAATCCGAGTCTGGCACACTCCTTAAGTGCCCTCGCCAACTAATTACGCCTAATTGAAACCGACAACGGCCGATGGCAGCGCCAAATTAGCCGCAGAGAGTGAGAAATCGTGGAACTCCGAGAAAGGCTTCGAAATAAAGGCTACTTAGCAACTGTACGGTTTTTTTCGTCCCTTTTTTTTAAATCACGCCACTCAACTTTATGGTGAATGATTTTTCAGGGAGTCGATATCAAGGGATAAAAGTTGAGGCTTTGTGGCGGTTGGCAGCGAGCGTTCTGGAAAATTGAGCCCAAATGATAAATTAGGAGGGAACAAAACCAGCCTTTATCCCGATATTTATCTAAAGATTTAATAAAAAAGACTTGGAATGGAGCCCTTTCTTGGGATTCTTTGATGGCCGAATTTTTCCAAACGTCTCCCAATCTTGAATGCGATACTTTCTGAATGCCTTTCGTGGATTCTGGAGCCTTTTCATAGTACTTCGAGGTTTTCGAAAATATTTATCTGGAGTGACTCAAAACATAAATGATTTTTCATCGCCTCCTTTCAATTTAGTGAAAATAAATTATTTCCTAACAATATGATTATAATCTACTCACTTTAAGTTTATAAATATCTTAACTAGCTTTTCAGTTATAATTAAAAAATAACGGTAGCTTAATTTTTCTTGACTAATTACCATCTATTATTTTAAATGTTTGTTTACTTTATCTACTCAAGATTGCACTATTATATTAGTAATCTTTTTCATTGATTTAATCTTTTGATTCTCTAATCTAAATCGAATTCTTGAGAAATTGAATCTATCCATTAAAAAATGTTCAGTTTATAGATTTTATACTATTATTGGCTAAAAGTTGCCTAGGAGGTATAAATAAATAATCTTACTCCGTTATAAACACCTCATATATATAATACTTCATCTTATAATATTACTTTCTACAATTCAATCACTATTAGATAGATCATAAATGTACATCACCATATTCTAAGTCCTACATTCCATACCTAGAATACGAAATATTTCAACATCTCAAGATCGTATTAATAATAAATATAATTGCGTATCTTTACGAAAAATAGCAGTAAATTTCCTAAATTTGATTGTACACGAATTCAATCAAACAAGAAAGAATAAGACAATCCATATTAAATACTTCAACACCATAATAAGCCATAAAAAAGCTATTACAATCCCAAATCTTATAAAACCCTTAAACTGCAATTAAAAATTAAACCCCGAGATTGTCTCCGCATTACCACCAACTGACTCAGCCAATTAAGAACAAAACCCTCCCAAAAGTTTACCAACTCCTCGCAGATTAATCAACAGCAGCTTCCATTACGACCGATGAGATCAAATCGTTTTCTCGCAAACGTGTGCCAGCCATCCTTCCAAAACTCCGTCAATACATTACCGATTCCATTCGGAGTGATTAGGTCTCGGGGAAGGCTTATGGTATTTGCGTAGCGGGCCGGGATGAGCCCACTTTCCAATAAAGTCCCTATCTGTCCCCTCCGGAGGTTTGGGTTGCCTTGGCATTATACTGTGTTGACCACGTCTCAATCGCTGCTCGGTCGACCCCTTTCGCAGTCTACTATTTCCACCCCGCGCCGCACCGAGGCGCCACGAGCCTCCTATTCGATGCCATATTATCTGAGTCTCTCTGACCTTGAGGGCAAAAGAAAACCTTCGGCTTCCGATGCGGTCATCCGATTGAGGAGGGGGAGAGAGCGGGGGAGATTCTGGAACCCTTCTGCGACCGGCGACTCGGAAAAGATTGGGAACAAATGGGAATTTATCGCCGGAAGGGGGAGCTGATAGAGTTCCGCTAAGATGGATTGCAATTAGAAAGTAAGTGGGTGGTGAAGAATAGGCTTGGTGAAAGCGGCGGGATGCGGGATTGAGAAATGTTCGCATTTCGAGTAGTCGAGATTAAAAAATGTGCGGCTACAATTCACTTTCTTCCGGAATTTTTTTTTCTGTCTCTAGATGTTACTACTTCAACCGATGCGTTTTTATTTCATGTTTTCTTACGCGCGTATATTAATTTCTGTAGACGTGATATATAATGGTATATCGCTAATATTACGTAAAATATCTGTTCGTAATAAATATCTTTACGCGAAAATTACGACCGCGAGTAATATAAGAAGAAAATTTATTTATGATTAATTTTGATGATAGATGAGATATTTCGATAAAGAAATTGAATAACTAAAATATTTGTGACAAGACTAAGATAACACGTGTAACCTACAATTGTTATCAAAAAAGTAGCTCAAGCAACTAAGAAGAGAATTTATATCCTTCGACTATTATGACATAAAAGTATCCAGATTTGAATCTCCAACGTACAAATTTTAAAAAATAATTAAATTAAAGTACTATTGAAAATTTTCGTTTGTAATAATGAATAATAAAACAAAGAAATGAACTTCAAAAAGACGAAATAATCAAGTCAAATTTTAATGAATGTAAATTTAAGACTTTTAAATATTACTATTATAAATAATTATACATATATACTGATTAATTATATTTGTAATATTATTAATACATATAATATTATATTATTAACCTTATATTTCTTTTAGAACATCAAAATACGAGTACACTAAACAAACCTCAACGTCCTAGATAAACGTATTGTTTCATAATTCCATAGAAGACGTCATCGGACACGTATATAAAAACCCATCGATCGTACAGTGGGATTTAGCGAAATCTTCACCCTTCCAACCAATCACAGCCGATAGATAATTTCAGTAAGAGTGGCACAGCGGGGTCCGTCAGACACCGAACGGATTGACTGCCGATGGACGTCGAAAGTCCGGGAATTAGTGGAGGAAACGAAGGGCGAAGGTTCGATTCGGAAGGAGAGAAAAGTGCGTAAGACACAGCCTTTTGGGATGAGGCACGTGTGACCCAGAGGGTTGGAAAAGTTAAAGAGGAAAAGGGGTCGCGCAAAATTGAAAAAAATTGCTCCGGGGAATTGGGAGAGGATGACGGGGAAAGGTGGGGGCTTCTTTCTCCCCTCTGGGAAGGTCAACTCATCCGAGAAAAATAAGAGAATCCGCCTCGCACTGCGGCAGCTTGCCCTCTCTTTTCGGAAAGAGTCAAGGTTGACGTGCGGAGAGATACGACCACGCACAGCTTTGGGTAAATGTCATACTTTTGTCGACTCTGTAGCTGTACATACATACAAGCAGAGAACTTTCATGGGTAAAGCCTTTGTACGTCTTTTAACCACCTAAACTCGTATGTTGATATATACCACCACATAATACAACATAATGAGTAAAAGAAAAAGAAACCACAAGGTAAGTATAGTAAAATATCCTTGCAACTGCTGATTGGCGAAGAATATCACGTTAAAGAAGAACATAAACGTACAAAGAGAATATAGGGAAAAAATAATATCAAATAACGTGGAAACAGGATTTTAAAAAATTGGGGCATGAGGCGATTAAATTAGTTAATGATATAAAAATGTATACTATTAGTTTATATTTTTCTAGCGTACGAATTCGGGATGCGAAAATATAATATGCTTCTAAATATCGATTAAATATATAAACAACGATTTTACTTAAATTTTGTCATCAAATACTACCATGCACGTAATTTCGGTCTAAAGTGTAATCATTTTGCTCGTATTAAACTGAACTGATGAAAGATTGAGAAAGTGATGATGAGTTGATGAAAAAAATAATGATAATTCAGATTAAGAAATAGGAAAGAGAAGTAAGCTCAAAAGATTTCGATTTGTTTGTTTGATAGAGACTATCGTTCTTTGATACTGATTATGAGGATTAGAAATACTAAAAATTATTACATTTATTAGCAGTTATATTATCAATTCAATTCTGAGATACCATACGAATATCTCTATTATATTCCAATACAATTAATCTTTACTCAAAATCGAACTAAAATATATAGTATATCCACATCACATCAATACTCTACAAGCCTTCGTTCGACGTGTGGCAGTGTGTGAATAGAACCGTAATGCAGCAGCAAACTCCTGTAATTCCTTGCATTTAACATCTGTTTATTACTCTAACATTAGTCACAATTTTTTTATTCCAGACATTTTACGTAAACATACGTAATAATAAAAAATCATCTATACTTGGGAGACTAAAATTTCAACATCCAACCCAACCCATACCCATGTTAGTGCCAGCCATCATATAATAAACAGTAAAGCTTTTAATATTACAGTCGATTTTTCTTTCCGTTTCGCGGAACATTTTTATCAAAACATCATAATCGATATGGTGTGAAATAACTTGCCTCTCGTATTCTTGGGCTAAAAAACGTGCACGCGGCGCGTCCCGCGGGAGTAGCTCTGATCCCGCCATCATCGCACGGCATTTTACACCTCAATCCTTCGAAGAATGGGTGCTCCTGGGGGGGATTTCGCCACAGCCCCACGAGGATTTGGACGGATTAAAGAGAACGCCATGCAGATGGAAGAGAGACCTTCCCCTGAGACGAAATTTATCCATTATTTATCAATCTCGACGAGAGATGAGCTAGGTCCTTTCTCCGACTCAGATCAAAATTTCCATACCTTTCGGGGTGAATAGAGCGTAGGATGTGAAACTAGATCATGAGTCGACTCCTCTGTGTGATCACTGTACGTCTTTAACTGATGAATTTGGTAATTTTCACTTTACACTTTCTAACTTTGATATTTCTTGTACACTGAAATAATTTGACTTTCATTGAAAATTCCATTAACCCTTTCCAGTAATCTGACACGTAAGTAACACGTATGAAATTCACAAGGGAGTATGAAAGTATAACAATGTTTCCATTTAACTTAAATAAAAAACAATTTCTTAAAAACACTTTTTCTTTTTCATTAAAATTCCAACTGTTATTCTTGTTTAAATATAAAATAGCTTGACCTTCATTTGAATTCCAATTTCTTTATGATTACTGCTAGCTAAATCGTTAATTTTCGGTTTTGATACACCCTAGCAAATAATAAAAAACAATGGAACTTCTTTTTATATCGCAAATATTCGCTAGAATACTAAAATGACTAATTAACTAAATTACTTAGGATGAGGTACTTCAAATACTACTTTCCAGCAAGGGAAATTTCAATGATACATTCGAATAATATTTTAAAGGGCTGTAACGATCTTATTATTACGAAAAACTTACGAACGAAATGTTCTTATACCAAATTCAATTAAACCATTATCTCAATGAATAGAAAACATGAAGTTCAAAGAAACATATGGATATAGATTAAATGTCCACGCTAGGGAAAGGGAAATAAAAGAAGAATAGAAATATAGGTTTAGTGTCGTAAAATATTATTGATGCATGTAAAATTTTTAAAATCCCAATTTTCGTAGATGGTTTCTTTTTTAAGTTCAATTTTAACGTAAAAGGCTAATATAGAGGTCCTTTGTTGCAAACTAAGAGCAAGTACAAGAAGTTTTATTTAATGGTATGAAAATTAATGACAAAGAATTTCGCATTAAGTACAAATAAATATTTTTGGTATATTTGATACAGACATTTTTGTCTTCAATTTCTTTATTTCATGCCACTTAAATATCACGCAATATTTATTTGTTGACTAAAGTGTAAGCACAAGATTTGAGTGAAAACAGAAGAAAGATTACTCTCAGAGAAGAAAAGGAACATGTGTTTCTGTTGAAAAAGAAAGTTCGGTCAATGGCAAACAAAAACGGATATCTGACCATGTTTACAAAAGCGATGAGAATCGACATGGATGCGAAAAAATATGAAAGACAGGGAAATGATGGGAAATAAAATAAACATTACAAGATGGGAAAAGTGGGGACAGATATTCACATGGGGTCCCAGGAGGAATAAAGGTATATAATAAGAAATCGACGAAATAAAAGGGAACAAAATGAAAAATGAGAGATTTGGAGAACTGAAAAGAATTTGAGGAGGAAGAATTGAAATGAGAGTCGTATGATATACATCTTTCCGAGAAAATATTCGAGGAAAATCCACGCCATGATTGAACGGCAAAAGATGGGTTTCGATAGTGGGGTCACCGATGATAATGTGTTTTAAAAATAAAGCCTTGAGAAATCATTCTTTAAGTTCTAAGGGGTTTTAATGTCGTGTTACATCAACATAGCATCTATCTGCTATGGCCTTCCCAAAGTTGGAGATGGAAGTACTTAGTGAGTTTGATTTACTCGCCAATCTATTACGACAATTGATTTGTAAATCGAAAATTTTACGATATTCCTCCAGCAGCAGATGGAGGAACTAGAGCAATAAACTACATATTAGTGCCTCTCAATATTCGATTTTGGAGAAAACAAATATCGCGATTTGAAAATGGAGGCGAAGTGTACACAATAACAGAATGTTTTTCTTGATATAATGGTGGATACAATTTTTAAAAAGTTGTTTTTGTTTTAACTATAATAAAGTTAAACATAAATAATAAATCGATTGCTTCCATAATCACAAAAACTATTCATCCGACCACTTTCTATAAATCGAATAGATAGATTTATTATCTAATATTATAACTGCATACAATAGTAATTCCTAATTTTTAATTGACATTTACGATAAAGTTAACGCTGTGACAATAAAACAACTCAAGCCTACACATGACCAAGCATCAAACATTCATAGTATTAATAATATCTCGTGTGTGTATAAATGTAACTCAATTGTATAGCGGAAAATTTTTAAAGTGTTTTAATCGTCATATTATTCGTGGAACATTCGTCTATCATTACCAAGTGTCTTACTGTAACTATAACAAATAAATAACGATTTTATTAATAAATTACTAAATAATTATAAAATAAATCATGCATTTATATTTCTTATAATATACAAAAGCATAACAATACACTTTTCAGTAACTGTAACACCAAACTCCTTTATAATCCACTATAAAATATTACTCATATCTTAAATACATATCCTCCGTTCGAGAAAGACATAATTCAAGCTAAATAAGCCTAAATAATTCTCCCCGGAGACAGGGGCCCCGTAATCGAACCCCCAACCCCTACGTGATGCTCGTCAATAACCCGTCGTGAATCCCTGGACCACACGAGAGGCTGATTAACCAGAGGGAATTTTCTTCCTCGTCACTCCGCTTTTTTCACTCGCAGATTGGAAACTCTCAATTCTGGGCGCGAACCACGCTGCCAAATGATGCGGAAAACCGCGAAAGAGGAGTGGACGGGTGGTGACAATGAAGGACGGCGGGAACAGCGTGGTAACAGTCAGCTGGGGATGAGGGGTAGGACGTGTCGCCAAACGCCGCGATTTTTCGCGCTCCCTTTAGGGGGAATAATTGCGATAGGAGACGCGTTTGATTGGACATTTCCTATGGCATCCCTTAATCTATGGCGCATCCATGCAAATCCCTGCTCTCGTCCCAAACACGCCCTCTTTTGCTGCTTTTCATTCCACCGTCCGTCTGCCGTCCGGTCGCCGGACGGCTCGACCTCGGGCTGTTAGATCCCTTTTTTTGACTAACTTCTTTTTCTGTCTCTCTTTTGTGGTTGGAACCACTGAGAATAAATCGAAGAATCCGAGCGGCTTAAAAAGGTCATTCAAATGAACTCGAGAAACTTCGTAGCCAACCAATAAAAACATGCGACCATTTTATCCGATAGATTGTTTAACATATTTTCTTTTAAATTTAATACTTTATTCTCTCTAATTAGATATAGATACTATAATAATAATAATATCTAATTTGCGGTCTTTTCACTCTCTCTAAGTTATGAAATCGATTTTAAAGCAGCTTGCATTAAAAGAGGAAAAGTTCATAGATTAAAATCCTTTCTTACGATTAAGTTGAACTTCTCCCTATTATTAAGCAATAATTTTAATAAGAAGCAATTAAAAATAACTCATCTTTTTCTCGGTATACATCAATATTAGCAATTCCATTTCTATAAGAAAAAATGTATCAGAATACCTGATTGTATACCAAAGAAAGATCCCTAGGTGATTGCGGAGTTAAGTATCAATTCTCATAAATCTAAACGGGAGAAAATAAATTGAATTTCATTCCCTGATGTAGCAAATATCAATTTCCTAAATAACACAATTACGCTTACTTATCTAGCTTTCCGTTTATTACTCTCGAAATGTAAGAAATATTGTGGATAAACGAAAGCTCTTTGAAAATGTTCCTCGAAACGGGATATTGGGAATTTCATAGAATTTCTCCGAATCGAAACTAAAGTGCAACTTTTCCTCGTCTTTCTCTCAAACCGTTCTTTTCCCTTGAGAACTCACTCAGCAGAATTAGAATTGAGCGAAAGATACTATTTCCGTTGAATGCTCCACGCTGGCTTTAAACGCGATACTCTGATTTCGTTAATTATGCACCATATGCATGCTAATGAAAGATATCTACTTTTATATTATTTCAATCCGATAGAATAAAATTTTTACGAAACGTAAACGACAAGAATGGGAAAATTTCCTGAGAGGAAAGTTCAATTGTTCCCATGGAGATAGCAGTAAGCAGCGATGAAAAAACAACGACTCATCAACATTAAGTAACTACGAAACTTGATGAAAAATGCTTTGCTTAAAAGTAAACTAACTTGCTCTGGTTTTCAACGCAAATGGAATAATAGTCCTTGAATAAATACTCAATTCGTAGTCAATTAGTATTATATACTTCTAGAGGAATATATCTGTATTCAAACCTATTTCCATTTAAAATTAATTCTCTAATCTTTAAATCTCCTTTTCTACTTATTTATTTCACCAAACAGATATTTCAAGTTCACATTTCTTAAATTCGAATAATTAATTAATTAATTAGAATAACTATGAGAATATGTTCATATTTTTTGAAAATATGTGCAGTAAAAGCTGCTAAAAACTGAACACGATAATGAATCAAATCGTAGAACTTAATAAATATTTATAAAGCTATTAATTTTCTGCATAATATATTGAAATGCATATTACGTTTACATAATTGTTAAATGTACATTAAAAATAGTTAAATTCCAGGGGTTTCTGTAGAAAATTCATGACAAAAATGTCCATTGATTTTTTGGATAATATTTAATATTAAAAGATATAGTGGCTTCAGTACAGGAATAATTAAAGACTTAAACATCCTCATTAATACGATATCTATAATTAAGCTCGCTAAAGTTCAACATTCAAATTCAATTAAGAACGGTATTTTGCTTAACATAATCAATTAAGTGTAATTCATAAATGAGAGCAGATACGTAAATTATAATTTATCAGTATGGATAGAAATATATCAGTCTATCAATTTAATTATGTACCTCAGTGCTGAATAATAATAACTGAAGAATTTTCGCGGAAATGGAGCAAAATATTTCATAGTTGAATGAATTTGAAGATATTGTCTACTTTGAAACTCAAATTATTATCGAATTATTATAATTCGTGAATAGCGAAATGAATTATCAATATTGACTAGACTACATAAATAAATTATTAAAATAAATCCCTAGAGAAATTGGTATTTAATGATTTAATATTTAAATCCTAGATATGAATATCAAAAATATTAGACATTTCCTTTTATAATTCATTATTTCGTTGAAAGTAACGTAGATTACAATTCGCAAATAAAAGTTAAAGAAAAAAATTAATTTAAATTTACATTAAAATGTTATAAGAGTACTTTTCCCCATTTAAAATTTAACTAAAATAGACGCGTAAGCTATTTCCGTTGTCAGCAAAAAAAATCAGGGCCAGAGGAATCAGAATTTCGCGAACAAAAATAAATATTCCCATCATTAGTCCTCGAGATGAGTTAATAGAATAGATAGAGATCAATTCTGGGACCATTTCGCTCTTGGATGACGAATAAATTCACCGAACACACCGTAGCCACTCCGTAATAAAATACAATCCACCAATCAAATGATCTCCTTCCGTCAAAGATTCAAAACGCTCAATTATTACCCCATGAAATTTTCAATCGTTCCAAAAAAAACTCAGTTATCCACCGTTGGCGACACATAATGACTCAGAAGCTCAAAAATTTGAATAAAAAAAAATACCTCCGCGGCGCGTTCTCCCATTAAAATCAATATGACCCACATTCCCAAGAGCATGAACCTCGGGAAAAAATCATACGCCATCCTCGGACTTCCATATTTTTTTCCGAAAAGCGATTCGCTTCCTCCTAGTTACTTTTATCTTAATTACGACGGCGAATCTCCTACAACAATGCCTTCGTTTTTTTTGCACGTTCGAATATAAAAAAAATAGAATGGCGAAACTAGAGCAGCGGAATGGATCTTTTCGTTACTATTTTTTATCCCCATCCTAGAACGTAAAAAAAAGACGATCGATGTACGTGTCCCCCTCTGTGGGGAAAGCTGAAACGAAAGCTTGAGAGAGAGAACCATTTTCGCCTCCACGCCCTCGGGCTCTGAAGTGATGAGTTGATATCGAAAACCCAAACTAACCCATATCCACCGCTTTCTTCCATCCGAGGGCCCTCTCCTTCCCATCCCATTTGGGGCAGCAATCATCCCAGAAAGAGCTTTGGGCCGCGGATTGATTAAAAACCTGCCATCGAATTTTCCCATCCCCGTGGACTTCGGCCGAGGTCATTTTATCTGTCGGACGAGAATAATGAAAACATAATCGTGCGTCATCTGTTATCGGAGTCGATAAAGGGACCGTAAATATATACAACTACACCCCAAGAAGTACGTTCTTGGATGGCGAGAACATTACGTAATAGCATCACACTGAGATTATTCATACAAGTATACCACTCGAAATTCTCCAAAAAGATGGAGATAGCGGAAAATAACCATTTCGGAGATGGTTAAGACAATGGTCACATCAAGGGGAAGAATTTGGGGTTCGTGATAACGAAGGAAGTTTTCTCATTTAACTCGCATCCTTTGCCCTTTCTAAAATTTTGAAACCTTTCCAACCTAATTCCCTGAAAACCGTAAGTCCAACCCCAATATCCTCGGAACATAAGCCACGAAAAACAGCTTTTACGAGTTTGCGATAAGCATGCAATTTTGCCAGATTGTGAACTTCTGCATTGATGGATGTATAAGATTCAGAATATATGCCGTTATAATAGTTGAAAGAGAAACCCGTTAGATCTTACTTTCCGACTATACACACAATCTTATGATAGCCAAGATAAATATTGTAATACATATATTTCAGAGCCATAAAAAACTTCATGATTTTGATACCAAACAGCTTATGTTAAGACATTTCCAAGAAGAATTTCTTCCGATAAACGAAGAAAAATATATTACCCTCTAAATTAATTATCTTATCTCGCTCAAAAATGTTGCTAAATTTATCTGAATAAATTAATTGATCTAAGCTGAATTATTTTAACGATAGGATACTACTTGACAAGGAAGAAAAATCTTTCTTGTGTGCACTTAAGGACTGAATTAATTCAACGTTGGATGGTAATCTTAAAGGTATCTTAACATATATATAAACAGAAAAACTAGAGATAAAAACTCAATTTCTCCACAATATTCCACATTTCTTAATATTAACATTACGATGTTCCTTTCATTATTTTTATAATATTTATGTAGTATTTATCACCAACATTATTTTGCTTTAATACGGAACTCTCTATAGAGAGTATTTGTCCCTTACTGCATACTTAACTAACTTCATGAACAATATAAGTATCATGATTGATAGAAAACAAACCGGAAAATGTAAAGAATTACATTAGGAATCAACAGTGTCGAAATACTAGAGAGAATAAAATTCAAAACCTATACATTCTCTTTCCCAAATTTTAAATATTCCGAATATACGAAAAATAAATTAAAAATCAATGTACTGCTCTAACAATCCAATCAATATAATAAAGGAAACTCTTAGACGAAAGAAAAATCAATAAAGAAAAAATATATTCAAATCGATCCATCCATAACTCTGCAAGACCGTAATAGAAGATTCCTGTGGGAACAGATTTAAGACCATCATTGTTTAACGGACCGATAGATTTCCAAATCTCCTATTAGTATTCCGAGCACAACTTGAGCGTAAGCGTGAAAATTTTTTCGGACAAACCAAGAGCACACTAGGTTCCCTTATGACCGCTACTGATTAAATCGAAATCCCTTTAAAACGTTAGCTACTTTTCCAGGCCTATATTAATCACCCGGATTTTTCCTCCTCGATGGCCAACACCGTTGCCTTAACTTCCTGCATTGTGACGGATTTGAATCCCTTAAGAGATGTTGAGGGCTTTAAATGCTACGTTATAAAAACCCTCCAGCGCTTGATTTCTTAATCCAAATTTACTATGCGCCAAGGCGAGCTCTAAAAAAGTGTCGGTCTCTTCAGTTTTTAAAAAGCTTCTACTCCATTGAGGTGAAAATATACCCAACCATTCTTAACTGCATTAATGTCTCAATTAACAAAAAGTTGAACAAATATAATAGCTCCTTAAATTATGATTTCATGCGCTCAATTATCCCTAATTTTCTCAAGCAAGTTGATCCATGTTGCTGTGCGTATTAAATAAATTAATTTGTGATTAATACGTCGTTTCGCTTCGCTTATAATTAACTTAATTATATATTTCATAATATGATTACCATCATTATGACCAGCCAGTGTTTTATTTCTCTATACCCTACTTCAATTACTACTGCTTAGATTGATATACATTTTAGTCATGAGAATTAATGTTTAAGTATTAAATTAACCATTTTCAATAACACGATAAAAATCAATCTATCACATAAGTAAGGAGTAGGGTTCAAATCAACCTCTGCTAACTATACGTAGTAACTAAGTACCGAATGAAAACATAATTAGGGTTGCCGAGAAACGATGGCTTTTTATTTATAAATTAAGCTTTGGGAAACGATAGAGAATGTACACTACGTTAAAAACAGTAAACATATAAAATATATCATTTTATACCTTCAAATGTTCTTTCTTCGATAAATAAATACGCTAAAATATTGTCCCTCATTATTGGGAGATTAATTTTTCTCAGTATTCATTTTAGGTGAATAAGTTTTAGAAATTGGAATATAAGGTGAATTTACAATTCAAGAAAATTCGTAATTATTCTCGCGAGGTATTATTATTATTATTTATTTTCGTATTTAATGAAAAGTTGCTGTCTCCTTAGAAAAAGATTTATAAAGCTTACATTTGTCCATTTTAGTAATTAGATAAAGCTTATTAAATTTAAACTTGATTTAAAATTAATTAAACTTCATTAAAATAAAATAACTTGACGAAGTAGACAACTGCGGTAATTTAATGAATGTTCATGGTCTTCATTTTCCTATCACAAACTACAATCTACCAATTAAAAAGCTAACCGGTCGATTAAGCAATGCATTACGTTTCTAGTTCATTAAAAATGTTAAAAACTTCATCTTTCCCTAACGAATGAGTTTTAAACGAACAGACTGCATTGTGAAGACACTCTAATAGAAAAAAAATCTCGCTCTTGGGAAAGCTGGTTGAGGATTGCTATTTTTTCGAGTCCTTTGTTTTCCTATCATAAAGTCGGTCAACGCAAACAAGAGAATTATATAGAAGCCAATCGAAGACGAAGTATGTCTGCAGGAGGGTAATAGGGAAATAGATGAACAATTGGTCGTGAAGACTTCTATTAAATTGGAGACAGAAAAATTTATCCTAAATAAGGTTAGAAGGTGATAAGTATTTATCAGTACCTTAAAAAATTGTTTTTAGATTAACACTAGAACAGCGGAGGGTGTCCTCAGGACACCTCGCTCATGAAAAAAACGCACCATTTTTGTAATTTGTATCATAGAAAAAAATCGTTTCGTGACTTTTAATTATTTAACATTCTACGTATTTCTACGAAGTTTTATAATTTTTGGAACATTTTCATAGGAGATCCTACCTAATACCCCCTAGAACAGCGGAGGTGTCCTCAGGACACCTACTTAATATTTACTATTATTTCTTATGATAAAACCTTGATTGTTTTATATTATAAGCTCTTACAAATGAACTTTGAGATAATATTGCTTTTTGCTATTGTTTTGTCCCTCATCTCTAAAATTAATTAATTATATTGTTATGTTTAAAAATTTGAGGTAGCAATTCTAATGATGATTTGAGTGGGAAACATTTTGCCTTATATTTTCTAATATTTCCATTTATAAGATACGTTTCCCATTTCTATTTTCGCAATTGACTAATTTGTCTTCTATCTTTTTGTGACAAAGACTCATTGAATATTGCCAAGCTTGCTACAAACCCGGCACAAAAGTGGCGGTGAATGATCAGCTTTTTCCCAGAAAGTGTAGATGTCTATTCACACAATTTATTCTTGATAAACCTGATAAATATGTACTTAAGTTTCGGTTAGTAATGGATTTTAATTCCAAATATGCATAGAATAGATTTCCATAAGTTGTCGAGTTGGAGGATAGGCCATCTTCCTGAACCATGTGGTCATGACCTTGATGGGACCTTTTCCATATAAAAGGAATTAACCTAATGACCGATAAATATTTTAAATTAAAGAACCTATTTAAAAGGCTGAAGAAATTAGGTATTTTTTATTTGGACCATAGAACAAATTGTGATGAGAGTCGCTGGAGTTGAAAACCAGCAAAAATCTGCAGTGAATTCCAATGTTGTCGAAAAATGAAGAATGATCCCTGTTTATAAAATTAAACCGAGTAAACATGTTCTTCTCGCGATTTAGATGCTTTCTAATGCCGTATTTGACAGTATTAGCAAAAGAAAATCAGACCCGGTGACGTACCATAATTATACAAAATGCGGCGTAGTGGACCAAATAGCGCGTAGGCACACGGTGAGAGCAGACTCACGACGTTGCCTAATGCAATCTTTTTACATAAAAATTTATCTAGCAGAAGTCAATGTAAAGGTTATTTGCAAGCAAAAAAGAGGTCGCCAAATAACCAGATATAGATTCTTTCAATGAATCGCAGATAAATAAGGTAAAACCTCAGCTGTCTAAAGAGATCTCAAAAAGGACCTAAGTAAACACTGGATGCACGAGATATCATCCAATGAAGCCACCGATATCTGTCCAAAAGAAAATACAAGTGAAATATAGCATCAGATAAGTGTAAGAAGTGCAAGGAATGGGTTTATAGAAACTGTAACATCCGGAAGATTTATCTATAAGCTTCGTGGAAGGATTTTTTTGGAGTAATTACTTTGTGACAGTATTATTGTGCTAAAAAAGAAAAATAAATATAATTGCGTATGCAAATAACATATAAGGTCCTGTTTGTATCTTAAACCTTATTTCTGGTCTTTTTGTTGTGAAATAAAATCAAAGAAAGGTACGTGAAGCGGTAAAATTTTATTACTCGAGATTATTTTTTCTTGTGCCCCATGTAAATTGTTAATAAAATCGGGTAATTTTCATAATTTAATCAAGTAAATAATTATTTTATCTCGAAAAGGCTTTATATTAATTTATTCATATAATTAATTTCTGGCTTTACTGTTCTGCATATTTTTATATCGGAATATGAGTCTCATGGAAATGATTGAACACACCAACAATTTATATATTAAAAATGTAGCAACTATTTACCTCATGATCTGCCGATAAATAAGTATCCATACTTATTTATTAATTTTAAAGCATTTAAGGAAAGACTAGGAAGTTAAATACGACTGCCTCATGCTATTTAAAAGAAGCGCAAGTGTAGGTGTCCTGAGGACACCTTCCGCTGTTCTAGTGTTAAAGGTATGCCATGACGATATAAACCATATATTCAGTGAGATACTTGAAGAGAGCTATTAAATATTTTATTATATTTACTTATTAATTTTTATTTATTTATATTTATCATTTCCTAAAGTCTTTTTCATATTTGATTTAAATACAAATCACCAAAATAAATGTCCATATATCGGTGGATATAACTATCACCTGTTATCATAGGAGTTATCAAGTTGCACTACCTTATAATTCGTACATAGGGATTTAAATCCATAAATAATATGACGGTTAAGTACGAATATTGGGAAATAGATAAATGATAATTGTATCCGTGATTAATGATTAATATTTAATCTTGGTTCAAAAAATTATACTATATGATTTACATGATGTAGATCCATACCATAAGGGATTTGATCTTACAGAAAGCCGATATCTATAAATAATTTTAAAATTGCATAAATTGGAACAAGGGATTAATTTCCAAGATAACATAATATACAAACGAAAATATAAATTAAACGTTGTGGTATAATGCAGCAAGCAAAACAGAAAAAATCTATTCTTTCATTTTTGGAAACCGCGTCTGAAAAATGTACAATGAAATGTTGATATAACACGATATTTTATAAATCTCGTTAAAGAATTCGTCTGCATCCCTGATATACGCATACTTCAGGTATCTTTAAAAATTCCTATTCTATATTTTAATATAATGGCATTTTATAATCACCAATCTCGTTTTGGAATTTGTAATTGGAATTTGGAAATTATACAGTACGCTGATTTCAAACTTTGCCACGGTGGTCTACTGGTATGGCAGAAACGTAACTATTAAATAACTGACATTTTTGAAGTCATTTTAATCAAATTGTGCCTTTTACATTCTTCCGTAAAAATTCGGAAATTGTGAAAACTAATAAAAATTAATTAAGAAATTTTAAATATTTTACATTACCACTTCATGCATCGAATCCTATGAACGAAACAAAAAATACGGCGTATGCTAGAGTAAAACAACATTATTACTTATTAAGGATATCATTTCATGTAGCAGTACATTCCTGATGGTATAAACTCAAGTATTTCATCCAAAAATGGAAATTGTATATGATAGGTCAAACCAATTACATATCAATTACTGTAAGGAAATATTATGAGGATTTATAGTTATAAAATCTTTGATTTTAAAATGCCGCTAGATGTTATAGGTATTAAAATATCCTATACTAAATGCTGTGCACTATGTGAAGGAAATATAGCCGTAAATCATTCCATCCAAGAAGATATATCTAACGCGTAAATCCCGCATAGAATCCAATCCAAACCACTTTCCTTCCTCAGACAAACTCTTACAGGAACTTCCCCATCAATCACAGAGATTTCGAGCATAGAACAACAGAAAAAAAATTTTCCGTGGCTTTAAAAGAGGCAAATGTGTTCTATATCCATATTTTGAAGCAATTTGAAGATGAATAAAGGTGAATGTGCCACCTTGGGCGAATGGGCAACCACTCTTCTGGAAGTGGGAAAAACCCTTAAGTATATGACATATAAAAACAACGAACAAAAGAAGAATTGCAGTAGCTTTCTCAACTGCTTACAAGCGAAACAAACATGATTATATACGAGAAATACGAGGCAATTTTCATAAGAGCGTACCGTCACTAAACTCGGGGTTGACAAACTGAGGCTCGCGATCAGCGATCCTCGATTTAGATATGGTATTTAAGATCCAAACGCATATCGTACGCAATATCCAACGCAACGTATACAACGATACAACAATCCAAATATTACAAAACAGACTACAAATATACGTAAATCGTACTAATCGAATACATAAGTCTTTGATGATGATTAGTGGAAGCAAGTTGAACATACCAAACTCGAATTATGGTTATGATTAAAGATGACGACAATGGTGAATATTATCTTAGTATAAAAAACTAAATTATAATCAACACCTTTAAATTTAACTGTCTCGCATTAAATAAAATAGTATAAAAACAGTGAAACTCGTTAATTACGAATGAGAGTTGAAAACTTACACCAATAAATCTGAATTCTCAGTACATACGTATTTTCAATCTTTAATTTCAAGACATATATCAACAAAAGAATTAATAGTGCTATCTCATGTAAAATTGATATAATATAAATTTAGTTTTATGCTACTTTAAATTCAATTATTTTCATCTTCCTTTTAGGTTACCTAAATTCCGAAACTTTCCCATTTAGTTCACAGTTCTCATCCGAAACGTTCCCATTTAAATTCACATATTTATCGTATACTAGTTTCTATCTGTAAGATTTTGTCATTTCTCATTCCCATCTTAATAGATCTATCACCTGCTCGTATTTAAAACCTTTCAGCGCACAAAACTATCAATAACTTCCTCCGCAGCTTCATTGACCACACACACTTGAACACATTCTTATTCGCAATCCGCAAAAAACGCGATTCATAAACGACCGCCTTGAAAAATTGCGATGTTTCGAGAACGACGTAGGATAGAAAGATATGACTGTGAAAGAGATATCACCCCGCAGAATCTCTCTAGAGAGGAGGGGAGTTATACACACCCCCTCAGCGCAGGACCAATTTCTTTTTCATATCGAATCCCATTTTGGGCAAAAAGGACCTTCTTTTCTGGTGAGCATTCCATCTACGAAGTCAGTCCATTACGGATGCATGTGTCCACACAGCTCTCCGTAGAGTGGGGACGCACTATTCCCCAACCTTCTCAGAACAGATCGTTTGCATTCCGCACGTCTTTTCCGACAATTTTCTCCGGAGGGACTTCCAGGCACGAGCGCCTCCGTGGGTGTGCTGTATGGATACGTTTTAAGGCATGTCCGTGGATGTTATTTTCGGGCAATAGAGCTGAAAGTGTTGGATATACGACGCCCTTTAAGAACCGGCTGTAAATTCCATAAGACGTTGCCTGCAGCGTTTACAAGGCTACTGGTTTGGGTTACTAGTCGACGCGATAACTAGATGGATGATTGCAGTATGAAAATGGGGATGAACCCTTTTCGTGCGTGTGTAAACAGAGGAAATTTGCTTTCGAAGCGTAAAAAGTTTATATTCCGCTTGAAATTCTATCGTTACACTAGGATTTTATGTGGAAGTATATAAGTTTTCTCTAAAGTACCTACGCCTATAGCTGACTAGAATATCATTCCCTCTAACATTAAGTAGTCCGAAGGTTTTCTTTGCACGATTAGGAAATAGATAATGCAATTATAACTTTTCCATTATTACTGATATAGCGATTCTTTGGTTGAATAATAAAATTACTTCAACTATAACATCCCTGATACATTTGTTTCTTAAAATAAATTTTTCGTAACATACGAGTATATGTATGTATTTTATCACGAGATCTTTTACGAAGTCTCTTCAAACATTCGTCAACCTTAATTTCTTCTAATTACTTAAATATATATTAATACTAATTAGTATGTATAATTGATTCTGAAATTGTTAATTAATTGCAAGATGATTATTTTCTGTATGATTTATATCATTTTGGGGATAGTATTCAATGAGTATCTCTAGAAATATCCGTCAATAGAAATTCGTATCCAAAGATGTACACATCAAAGTCGAGATGATTTCTAAGGGTTTTCATCAACTGCAAATTATATTAATAGAATATTGTTTCATTCCCACTAGAGGAAAAATACAACAAACATCAGCAATAAGTGTACTTTTTCTTAAAGTACATTAACAAAAAATGTACCAAAATATTCAAGCAACGTATTTTGAGCACTCCAGAAAAGAACCTTCCGAAAGAAATGTAGTAAACACGTTTGTTTTCAGATGAAACCAACTGATTATGGAACTAGTTTCCGCATATCTATTTCATTTACACTCCATATAAATAGCGAGTATCCTAAGTATCTAAGCGATACGATTTTCCCCCGAAATTTACATTCGGGATAATGAAGTAAACATTCACTACCCCTATCCCCACGAAATAAGACCAGCTCCAGCCTCAATCAAAAACGCCGTAACACCTCCCAATTCCCCACCTGCAACCAGAGCTGGATTAAGGTCCTTCCTCGTCACGTATCTCGACGAAAGATCCCACACCCCCCGAGATAAACGCCTACGCTCAAGGAGGAACAACTCTTTCCCGGTACTGAGGCACCTCCTGTTTCCGAAACCCATCTCCGAAGACAATAAATGCAAGCCGAGTAGAGAAAACCTCTACACGCACCAGGTGGCACCACATTACACTTTGCGCCTCGAAAGACACCCCCTACCGCCGCGACATATCAATAAAGGGTGCCCGAAATTGAGTTGAGGAGGAAGGAACTGGGAGAACGTTAGACGTGGGAGGAGGAACTAGCGAACACGCCGGTCGAACTTCTTTGAAACACCCCCCATGGGGAACGAACGCAACTGAGAAAAAAAAGAACATCGGGTGGCGTTCCGGGGGGTATTGGAGGTGCGGTTTGCGGGAGATGTAGGGGTATGAATGCACCCGCGCTTTTGGTTCCTTTTGTACGGGATGGCGCCCGATAAAAATTCATATCACAGTCGAGGGAAAAAAAGAATAACGGATAGCAATAAAGCGGTAGACGAAGCGGAAGGTAAAAAAGCCTCTTTCCCATATTACCTGTTTCCTCTTGAGCGGCAGCTCGTCAGAATTCCCCGATCGGTCCCACCCCCTTACCACAATGCCATTTACGAGGCAATCAGATACTGATGCCGGGCGATTTCTTTGGAATAACAAGTCGATCTCCTTCCATTGTCCTCCGAAATTCCTTTACGAAAAGAGTACGCAAGTATTTCGCGATTTACCTTAAGAAGTATTTCCGAGGTGTTCCGCAAGGTTCGGATCTAGGTTAAGGTTGCTTCAGGACTAGTTTATACGAGTCTATAAAGGAGACTTCAACGCTTGCATTTTAACTCTAAGGCGAGCGTAAATTTTTATGGGTATCTCCTCAAGACGAACCGAAAAAATATTCGGGAGACATTCGGGAAAATATTGGCATCATTTGAACCTATAGTAATTTAACAATCGTGGAATCTTATAAAGCGTAATCATACCGATTACAATCCTGAGCTTTCGACGTTTAAAGATTCTACGCATTCTACAGCGAAAATGATACATTTCCAAATAAATAAAATAATGTACTCACATTGGAGTGCTGAGTCGTTGTGGCATGGTGCGGACGTCTTCACTCATCCCATAGGTGACATCCACTTGCGAAAAGTTCTAAAGAGCAAAGTAAATAAGAGACAGCGATGTAGATGAACCATAAGCTGCATTATGCTTTACTCATTACAAATTAACTACTGCAATTATATATTTATTTAGGTTGAAATTAATAAACATTCAGATGAGGAGTTTTACCACAACACCGACTACCTTAAATAGTTAATTATATAAATAACTACTGTTCCTATTAATCTCGTATACATTAAATAATTTTTATATCGCTAACTTTATTTCTATCTTTTGGATTGAAATGCAACATACTTACAACTAACTATATATACGATTTTATATAGGTGCACTACGATTATGGTAATGTACAGGAATAAGTTGAAATGTAAAGTATCTTTAATCCGGATATTAATGTAATATATCCGAATGTAATGACTGTAATTGTTTGGTAAAAAAGAACCTTTTTGGTCGAACTTCGTCATCCGAATAAATATTCAGAGAGCGTAGCCATATAAAAAAATTGCCACGCAACCTTTCGCTATATTCCTCAGTACTTAATAATAAAAACTAGTACCATCAAAATATGTCATCTTTATGAAGAGAAACGGGGTAAAAACATCTATCAAGTTAGATTTCTAAAGAAAATTTCTGTGCGAAAGAAAAAATTAATAATGAAATATGCCGGATCCGACGTTGAAGCCTTTCCTTGCTTTATCGTTAGACGGAAAGGTCATTTTCACGTCTTCTCACCCAACTCGTACATAATATGAGTGCCCAGGATGCTCTTATTCTAACAGCGGAGAAAATGAAGAAGTATGAAGGGATATTGGTCGTGAATGAGATTTAATACGTTCTACCATCAGCATTGTGGCATCAGATTCGTGGCACGTCAAGAACGAAACTTCACTTCCAGATAATAGACATAAAATTAGGATTTAGTACTTGGGTATATCCTACATAGAAGCCTATTCCAAGACAGTTTGTTAGGAGCCCACTTCAACGACAAACTCCTGCACTAACGCCGTCTAATGGCGCGATTTGTAAACCCTCGATGGGGATACTTGCAGCACGCAGATCTGCCATCGAACCGCCCCAGTATCTCGTACGACGCAATGACTTCCCGACCCCCAAAACCGCTTCGACATCCCTTCCCCCTCCCCGAGGGTGGACATCTGAATAATTCGGGACTCCCCCATTCCCCACACGTCCCGAAACAATGGCCTTGACGGCGGCCGCTCCTTCCGGGAACGACCGCCGCCTTTGGAAAACTTTGAAAGGGCCCTCTGAAAAGAAAGAGGGAACGAAGAAAGTGATTCTGCGTCGAACTCCGTGCATACATTTTGCATAGCGAAAGACGAAACCTTATGCGCACAAAGTGAAATGACGGAGGGAAAATTTCAAGACCTCGAGTTCGAAAATCGCCTCGGGATATCCTATGAAATGTATATCGGGATAGCTAAAGAATTGAGGGACGTTTTTAAGAGAAAAGTCTATTCTTTCTCGGTTTCTATATTTTGTGTCCTAAAACTCCAACTATCCATGGTAAGAAGGAACGTGTATCGATCTACGGCAAGTGGTAGAAATTGAATTCATCAAACTAGCTCGGAATTTGTAGTAAAAAACCTCTAGGTATAAAAACTACATTGAGTGAGACTAATTGAACTTATTCATACTCTACAAGCCGATTTTCAATGTGAATAGTCAACTCTCAAACTTTCGAGCCACGAAGGAAATGAGGAATATTAAATAGACTTGAACTCAGATATCAGAGTATGAATGGTAAGAGAGATAGAAAATAATACAGACATCGAAGAGTTCTTCGTGGGTGTTATTGATGAGTGGACTTTAGAAACAGTAAAGAGCATGACAAGAATAATAGAATAAAAATTAACATATACATACTTATTTTTATTAATTTACGGGATACTTCTATCCAAAACGAGTGTAAAATAAAGTATCTGCGAATTAATACAAAAAATAGTCCAAAAATCTCAATCTAGTTTTCATCTGATCGCTCCAAATCTCAAAATATGAAGCTCACCTTCCAGATAAATCAATTTAGTGCTACATAAATACGAAAGAAGTCACAAACAATTCTTTAAATCATTAGAATGTCATAGAGACGTAACGGCTTCCGTTTACATTAATATTCATTACAAAAATATTTAAAGGCGGAAATAATATTCTAAAGGTTAAATAAGATAAAAACTTTTAAAATGTTAACACCTTATCATTATTATCAATATTTTATTTAAAATGACTCGTCCATCTATCTATCTAGAATTATCAGTTATGGACTTATTTGGGTAAGATAATAAACTTTTTATATATAACACTAGTAGTACAACTAACAAATAAATAGTCAGAAGTTTACTTCCAGTTAAGAAAAACAACTAATTATTCCCAAAGGATATTTTTTCCCTTATTCATAAGTTAATTTCATAAAAAACCTTTTCATATTAGGACGGTAGATTGATCTTAAATATTTCTACTGCACAAAAAACGCATTGGAATCGGTGAAAATAATTATACGTATGAATGAGCCAGTTTGTAAAAACGAAATAAATGAAAAAACATTAAAGAGGATTGAAGAAAAAAATCAACTTTGGAGAACTATGCTGTGCGTATAAATATATTCATTACGATTTCACTGTATAGAACCAACCCCTATATAAGTCAATACGCGCTGAAAATATTACAAGAAACTCGGGTATCCATGGTAAATTGAAAACAAACAGTCTCATCGCTTGTGCTTTTCCCCCTAATACTATCCAAACGCAGCTGTTAAGCATTCACTTCCCACAACGAAAATCAACAGAATTCTCTTGTCCTCGATGGAGTTCACGTTATTGCTTCTTGTTCGGCAGTCTGCTTCCAGCACCCCACAAAGCCCATGCTGGAATGTCCCTTGAGGTTTAGCAGCGCGAGGTGGTCTTGTAACGCTCAACACTTTCTCTGTTCGAATGTGGCAATCGATTCCACGAAAGTAGCTATTTCCGATTTTATTACATTCCTTCTACGTACAACCCATGGAGGTGAAAGGCGTTCCCGTGTGATGAACGCAGTTTCCGCGAAAGGCGCGCTGAGCTAATCTTAAGTCGCGTGTCTGGAATGTTGATGGTATCACGTGAATATCGTTCCATGAGACAGGAGTATGTTGGGAGATGATATTAACATAAAAGTACCACGAAAATTATGTATACAATTATAAGTATTTTTATCCTCATCATTCAATAAATATATTCAGACAACCTTAGGCAAGCGCATAAACGTAATGAAAACCGCCTATAAAATATGTATTCCAAAATCAAGTCCAGGACTTGATTTTGGAAAACTATATAGGAAAAAAGGGAATTTATTATTTTCATTCATATTTATGATTCAAACAGTCTTCATCTCATTCTCAGTTTTAGATACTTATCGAGTAATGATGCTCTGTTCAAAATTTAACCGCTATCAGGTTAGCAAATAGATGGATATTTGATTTTTTTAGTTATCCACTGAGAAAAAAATACTTTGAAATTAAAATCAACTGTAGAACTATAAGTCCCTGAATATAAAGTAATGAAATCCAAGAAGTTAAATATTTATCAGATATTGGTCAAAATAGAGCAAGAGTGAATTTACGAGGGTGCTCTGAAAAGTTCCCAATACCAATTCTTTTAGAAATCTTCAGATAAAATTTTCAGAAAACATCTCAAGAAATGGCAAAAATGCAGAAACTTTTCAATTCACCCATGCAGAATAAGAGAGCTTATCTTCATCATACTAACCTGTTTATGTTACATTATCTTCCACAATTCTTTGCTCTTCTAATTCATGAGTGAAAGTTGAATGTTTCCTTTTTGAATCTTCGAGGATTGCATCAAAATATATCACTTAATTGAGCCATATGGATGGTGTTGAACCAATCCTAAGCAAAACAAAGATGATTTGTTATTCATAATGAAAATTGACACCACTAGTTAAATTTATCTTTTATATAAAAACTGTGTAATCTATGAGTTACTAAAGTAGCTTATATACACTATGAATAAATACTAAGTTAATTCTGTAATAAACAAATCACAGTTTCATTAATAGTTCTCTGATATTGAACTCCTTGGAAAAAATAACATTATCGACAGTGAATGAACTTTTATTTGTTTGAAATAGGTGGGTTCAGATTAATCATTAATAACAGTATTTAGTCACATATGGCTAGGTAAATAAGGTCATACAATTCTAATCTATATTTTCTGATCATGTTATTTTAAAAATGAAACACCTTCATGCTGTTTTAAAATATTATGTCCTTGCTGAAAGATACAAATCTTAACTCCCCAAATTACCAACAGGGAGTATTCTGGAAACTTTCACTTCCTCAAATGCCAATTAAACCATTGAATAAAGCACTAAGTAACATTCACACATCTAACTTGATTTATAACACAATACCCAGATTCTCAGAAAACTACGCTATATTTACCATGTTTTACATATTTTCCACTTCATGCATTTAAAATATATATAAACCATTGTATATTTATTTCCTTAATTTTTGTGCTCAATTAACCATCAATAATAAATAACTCTAGAATACAGGTTAATACAGATTTAATAATGTTTTATAATAATTCAGGCAGTGAGTAATTTTTTGCATTATTCATAGGAAATGAATATAAAACATTTCAAAGCTTGTTCATCAATCAATTCTGAGAAATTATTTTCAAACTCTATCATCCACACGTTCATCCATCATTCATCATAAATTTCACTGTATGCATGAGAAATTATCTAAGTTCTACTCAGTCATTAGCCTCTATATAAGATAACTTTTTTAAAGGATATTGATAATAGAAAGATATATACATGTAATTCCTCTAAATATATAATCACCAATTAATTCTGTAGCTTTAAAGCAGTAATTTATATTATGTTTTCCATTAAATAGTTCATTTTTCATATCATAACAGCCACGGTTTGGACCATTATAGAATTAGATATTGAAGGATAAAATATAAGAACAACTGAGCCAAAATGTGTTTGTGATAACAAGAATTAAATAGGTCCTACTAGCCAGATGGATATATTAAAAAGAAGCATTTACTTAAGATTGAAGTTTTCTTGCCCATAAATAAATATGTATAATGCACCATAATTCATAAAACTATAATACTGATACCTATGTTCAACCACAATACTCATTTTCAACTATATTAGAAATCTAATGTAGTCGAATCTAACTAATCTAGTTCTAATCTAACTATAAATAATTATATTTGGAATATACTCTTCATGTTATATTGACTTGCCAAATAAGAAATTAAAGTATTGGCTTTATATTTCTTTGGGCAGAAAGGAACAAGAATCCCCAATGCAAGAATTATTTTCTTTATGCAAAAATGTACAAACTGTGCCAGATGAGTATTTCAAATAAAACTGGGTTTTGGTAAACAAAAATGTGAAAAGATGAAATAACTCTCAAGGAATAGCATTTATTCCATTTCAGGGAAGGATAGAAATCTTGTAGGCATAGGTTACTGATCAAAAAAGTGGGAAACAAACAGTGAAACATTAAAAGAAAGCATTATAAATAAAGCAGTACAAAGAAAGCATTACAAGGAAAGCATTACAAAGAGCGCATGTTAATGGTACAGATTAATAAATATAATTCTCAACAGATTATTTATTAATATGCTCCTAAGGCAGCAAGCATTACAGAAGAAACTAAAGACTCAATAAGACTCTGGACATATCTCAAGACAAAGATAAAACACCTCTACAATGCAATCATCAGCACATTTTAACACACAGACAACAGGTGGGCAGATAATAAAATCAATAAAAATACCAACTTGGGGGAAATAAATGAATCAGATCACCTACTTAAAGAGTTTGCAGGATGTGCCACTATGTACTTCTGCAATACATTTCTCAAGAATAACTTAAATAGGAAGTGGACATGAATAGGCCCAAACAGAAGAAAAATTAAGATAGACTAAAAAGTTATAATCAATACCAAATACATAGAATTAAATAACTTTCTTAGAAGAAGTGACTACAGATTGGTGATATTCAGAATGAATATCAACCCTTGAACAGAATTTTAAAAGTTGATCTATAATTGGGATCAACAGAAGATCACCAAAGAAACCCTGAAAGTAGTGAAATTCAGAAAATAATTGAACTTATGTCTGTCAAAGGATGACATTAAATACAGTATGATATTTAAGACCCTTAGGCAAAAATTCAAGACAGATGTTAGGATATTTAACAATAAAACAGTTTGGGAGAAATATAGACAAAGATAAACAAGAACTAGCCATGATAAGAATACATGCTTTAGCCATTCAGAAATAGGATAGATTAAACAATAGAAAGAGATGAATTATAATGAAAACATTCACAGATTGCATATGTAAACTTCAAAATAATCCAAGAAATGCCAAAAATGAAAAGAAAGAAAAAGCTAAGATAAAGTATTGGTAGAAAACTTAAAACTTGCAATGAAGCTTCTATTTAGTACAATTACTCATGAATTAAAAAGGTAAGGAAGAATTCCAAATTCCTAATGAATGCATACAAGGATTGCTCTTGTGCCCAAGAAAGGAAATACAGATTAAGTGAATAATCAGTTTCAAAAGAAATTCAAGAACAATGCAAAACTGAAAAAGGAATTCAATAAAATAACTCTTTACATTAATTACTGAAAAGATAACATAAAGACTCCAAGAACTAAACATAAATGGACCAACAGAAATAACCTAATTAAAACAGATGTAATCCATTATCCTTTTGCAGTTTATAAAACAGTAAAACTTGATATAATATATACCTCTTGATACATCTACAGAATATGTCTAATGGAAATAAATGGTAAAAACAGGAGAAAACAACATTATCAATGAGTTAATTAGAATCATTCAGCAAACAGCTACCATGTAAGATGGAAGATCTGGTTGAAGAACACATTCTCAAATCAAAAATGCCTGCAAAATGGAAATGGAAGGTATAATAACCAACAAACTGAACCAGTTGACCTAGGTAAGTGAAATATATGTTTTAAATACAAAGTAATATAAAGATTGCAAACAACTGTAGAAAATAGCCTCCTATATGCTAGTAAATAGATGGGATAGAAATGCAACAGATTGATTGTAACAGTTTAAAAATGATTGATGAAAATAATGAAATCAACAGCAAATATAATTAATCCCAAATTAAAGGATTTTCATTCTTCTGTGTTGTTAAATAAAAGTCCAAATAAATGCTGTGAAATAAAGAACAAAGAATATGATAAGTTAAGAAATTTGGCTAGAGTTTCTAACTAATTGAAAAATTATAAAACCTCTACAAATAGTTTTTGAAGTTGAGGTAAAGAGCAGCAAGATGAAAAGAAAAAATGAAGATGAATGTAATTAAGCCAATGATTTTAATTTATTCGTATCTAAAGGAGATACTGACTTGCAAAATCTTCTTCTTTTGGAAATCACTTTTAAGAATTCATGTTAAGATAAGCACTTTTTAAGATGAAGGAACAAATATTCAAAATTGTACCGGAGGTAAAATTCCTTCCTTCTTTCTTCTCGAAGAAAATTTATATGGGTCTTAAGCTATTTGATATCTCTAATTAACTTTCTGTAACTATCATTAGCAAAAAGAATTACCACAGCAATATTATTATATTTTCCAACCATTACAATATACATATAGCTGAAACTACACTTTTACATGAGTATTACTCTTATATAGAATTGAAAATTTATAGAATTTATGATTCTCAGAACCTAATCGATCAATCTATCTCAAAAAAACTTACATTATATTCCAGAATCATTTACACACTCTTGTGTCATATAGTTATTAAAGCTTTAACTTTAAAATAAAATTATATTCGTCATTGAGATTAGATTATAAAGATTATTTCATTAAAACTATACTCTTAAATTTTTTTGATTCACTTGCCTTTTACGTTTCTAACTTCCATGGCGAGTAACCATCCTGCTTCATGGCAACCAAATCAAAATGTCCATTTCAATACCGCAATCGTGACTTCGTCAAAATATCCCAGGCAGAAGATAGCCCCATTAGATAGATCAACTCACAGACATTAAATTTTTTGAAGTACTACATCATCATAAAGTATGTTTCATGTAAATTAGGGAGAAATATGATATTTTAAAACTCAAGGAAGTCTTGCGAGAACCTTTTAACCAGAAGAATCCTTAATTTAAGTTCAAAAACTTGTACATCTACCGCGCATAACAAATGACAAATGAAAAATTCAACAGATAGACTGAGATATACTTACATTCGAATATTATAAATTAATTAAAATATTCTTTGATATTCAAGTATTTAATACTTAAACAGACATATTTCGAATTATTTAACAAAAATCCAGACTTTAATATGAATATGATTTTTCCTAAATTAATGTTTGCGTTCTTCATTTATTAGCAGTCTGTTTTCTCCCGCGCTTACTTGCCAATAGTACAGACGTCCGGAATAGTTATTAAAACTGCAAAATGAATTTGTGGGTGGATAAATACAGGCCAAATTCGCTGGATAAGCTTGATTACCATAAGAAGCAAGCATTGCAGCTCAAGAATATTGTAAATTCCGCTTTCATTCTCTCTCAGAATTGTGTACTGTTGGCGTTTTCATCAATACTCGATTATTTCAGGTTAATCAAGGAAACTTCCCTCATCTATTAGTTTTCGGACCATCAGGTTCGGGAAAAAAAACAAGGATATACTGTCTTCTCCGGCAAATTTTCGGCAGTGGAGTGGATAAAATGAAGATAGAACACCTATCTATTACGGTTGGATGGAATATATTTATCGTCCTGATTTCCCCGAACTAGTGTAACTGATATGGATTATGATAAGTATTAACTTTACTTTGCAGACTCCATCTAAGAAGAAAGTTGATATTACGACGCTCAGTAGCAATTATCACACTGAAGTCAATCTCAATGATGTAGGTATTTATGATAGGGTAGTAGTACAAGAACTTATCAAAAATGTAGCCCAAATGCACCAAGTGGATGTGAGTGGTAAATGGGATTTTAAAGGTAACTTCATCGCCGTAAAGTGAATTCTCATTGATGATCTATCTACTTCATACAGTCAGTGGCAAATTGTATTTTCAGTTATGGTGTTGACAAATGTAGACACATTGACAGCGGAAGCGCAACACGCCTTAAGAAGAACCATGGAGAAGTATGTAGCTACCTGTCGAATCATTCTTTGCACGGAATCAACTTCTCGAGTTCTACCAGCTATTCGGAGTAGATGCTTATCCATAAGAGTGCCTGCTCCAACTCATGAAGAAATCTGTACTGTTCTTCAGGTAATAAATTCTTATCTACTTTTATTAATGCTTCGGAAATTCTGAAGGTAATCCCGGACAATGCACTTGATATTTCTGAAAATTTATTGAATGGATAGATGAAAATTGAATCATTATTGTTCTACACTAATTAAGTCGTCACTTAATAATTCAAAGCCAGAGATATTATCTTTTCAAAATATACCTTGGTTTACCTCTCCCTATTCTTAACAATGCCATGACAGCTTTCGATAATGAAAATTCGTTATTGTATTCAATGATAAGGATGTTTGAGGATTTCTATGACCATTGAAATTGAATTTATCAAGGATGATGATTTTCATTGCAGTCTGTATGTAAACATGAAGATGTTACTCTGCCTGAAGGACTTGCTTTGAGAATTGCTCAGAAATCAAACAGAAATTTACGTTTGGCTATTCTCATGTGTGAAGCATGCAAAACAAGGCAGTAAGTGAAAAGTTCCTTTACCTTCTAAGTTAATATCAAAAGGCATATTTCCTTGCCGAGATGTATTGTTTCTGGGATTTTAATAGTAGTATAATTTTAATAATAATGAAATTCATGTCAGCCTGGCTCTGATATGAGTGATTTGAATTTATTTCTTAAAAACATTAATATATCCCAATTTAAATGATTTTACATTACCATATGTGGATACCAAATTCAATAAAAATTATTATTATATAAAAATATTATATAAAAATTATTATTATATATATTTCAATAAAAATTATTATTTAAATGATTTTACATTACCATATGTGGATACCAAATTCAATAAAAATTATTTAGGAAACAAAGATAATTTGTTGCCTTAATTTATATTAAAATTTTACAATTACATTTTTATCTCTACTGATTACTCAAAAAATGGATTCACAAAGAGATGATCAAGAAATGTCTTTTGGTAACCATCAATTAATTCTAAACATGAAAAATATTTAAGGTATCCTATGACTGATGAACAAGAAATACAAGAACCAGATTGGAAGGTATTTATTGAAAACACAGCCAAGGAGATTCTTAAGGAGCAAACTCCTCCGCAAATCCTCAGAGTACGAGATAGGATATACACACTATATGCCCAAGGAATTCATGGAGAGGATATCATAAAGGTTACTCAAGATTTAATAGTGCTAAAAATAAAAATATCCATCTGTTGTATGAGCATTAAGCTAATTTTGCCAATCTTTTTTTCAGGGCCTTTTAAATGAGTTGGTCAAAAACTGTGATAATCAGCTTAAAGTTAAGCTGGCTGCAGAGGCAGCAGATAAGGAGTATAGCTTACGCCAAGGCCAGAATCCTATGGTCCACATAGAAGCATTTGTTGCAAAGTTTATGGTGGTGTACAAAGAATTTCTTGAGGAATCAGTCGGGGATATGTTTTGAGAGACCAATTCTATATTGTAAATGTTTACAAGCTATTGTATTTAATCTTTCAATGAAAGAATGACTATGATGATTCTTACCTCCAGTTATGTCACAAGTATTGTAGTAACTTAAAGTTTTATAAAATATACTTTTATTACATATTAGTTGTGTGTTCAATATCTTGTCCACATTTTTTATCCATCCCCTTTAATAATTATGTAAATTAATAGTTTTTGTGCATTGCAGTATAACTACAGGTTGTACATAAATATTAAGTTATTCCTTGCAAATTACTCATTCATCAATGTCATTTTCTTAAGTCAAATCTACTAAACTTAATCTGAAGTCCATGTATAATACTGTCAACCTCACTACCCAAGCATTTAAGAAATTTAAATGTTGTACAGAGAAAATGTTAAAATTACCTTAATTAATGCTGCTAAAATTCTGGTATACATCATCATCACTGGTCATATAATCTGTAAATTGGTTGACAGCAGTCCTTCACCCCCCTCTTTCTATCACTAAATCTACCAATGCGTGAAATATCTTCCTATATCCATATTTAATTGGTTTACATATTCATCTCTTGGTACTTCTACTTCGGCTTCAAGCAGATTCCTAACAAGTTTATCATTTCTCAGGTTTATCCCATCAGGTTCTTTTCTAAATATAAGATCTAATAAAGAGATTAAAATTTAAGTATGCATGTATAAGTATGAAACAGGTTGTTTTCTACTTGAATGTACAAGGTTTCTAAGTCTAAGTCAAGGTAAGTCTATTCAGATAAAAGTTCATTACAACTCAAGCGTATTAAATAAAAAGAACATCTTTTAACCATAAAGCAGAGATGTAGTTCTTTTGATTTTTGTTGAAGAAATGCATGAATACTGGTCTGTTAACCAATTTCAAAAGGTGAATAACATACTTTATATTTCTGGAACAGCTTGGGAAGCTTAGACCGGATGGATTTACTATTTTGACAAATATTTTCTGTATCAATAGCCTTCCAGTCATCTCATGGTTGATTTTTAGGAAATGATTAAATCAATGAAAATCCATGATAAAAATACTTGGAAGAACTAAAGCTTCATTCTGAAATGAACACAATATTCCACATCAATGTCTAACCTTAAGGTGACTAAAAATCCATTCAAATATTAATAAATAATTTGCAAAATATATCCTTAATTCAACCCTTGAGCTTCTGCTTTTCAATTGCTCTACAATGTCTCAGTTAGAAGATGGTTTATGTTGTAAAACAAGTGCTCTAAAGACCTTTAAGAACATACTTTAAAATAATTTCAAAAAAGCAGCATCCAGGTAAAGGGTATGAATATACTTACAGTACAAGCATACTTGTTTTACATATTTTACTATGCAATAAAAATATTTTAACATTATACTTTAACAAAGAACTTCTCCCAATCTTTTTGCGGAGACATAATTAAGTTACCAAATACATCACTCTCATTAGTAAGTTATATGTTGAAAAAGCATAGGAATCTTACTGTTAACTATCTGTAAATATTTTAACAATTTACCTAAAATATTTTGCCATATATTTATCTCAGTTTCTGGAAGTATAATTCCACAAAAATGATTCTTTGAACACCTTGGTTTGAAAGAGGTAGTGCATATTGCATTGCAGGGCACAAATTATTTTTTTTAATTTCCCATCTTATGTTATAAGGCAAGCAGATCGAGTTTGAAAAATTATAGTCAAATAAAGAAACTATCCAAAATACTTTTCTTCTAATCTCTTTGGCAATTGCATCAGTAGAGGCAATGAAATTCACTTTTATAATTGTTATACTCTACTTATTTCTGTTGATATTATCAATAAAAATTTTCTCCCATAAATATGGAGCAATGTATCCCAGTATAGGAGTTCATATCATCAAGAAGATTTATCATGATCTATACATTTATTGAAAGTACCTTAGTTTGTATATTAAATTCCAACATTAGTCATTGGTTGAAATAAGAAGCTACATTTTACATGGAAGACCTTGATCAAAAAATTGCCTAATGATATTTTTATATTATCTATTAAACTATAAAGAGAACCTTTTGATATTGAAAATACAATTGATATTTATTCTTTAAGCCCCAGAATTAACAAAACGGCAAGTAAAATTTAATTTAAATTACATTGGTCAAAATGGAAGGGTCTCCACAATATAGCAAATTCATTTAGATGTCTGATGCAATTTAAATATTAATTCATTAAAAAAATCAAACCTCTTGTTATTAGACATTTACAATTAATATGATTTACATTAACAGAATAAGCTGCTTTAATTAGCCCTCCCTAATAAAAATAACTCCATTACTTTTCTAAATGTAATAAGACTTTCAGAAGACTATTACCCTACAACTTTATATGTACTGGAAAAACCTAAGGTAGATTACAAATAAAAAACCAACACAATTGAAATAAACTGTAAATATTTATGCAATAAATGCATCTAACCCAATCACTCCAATAAGCTAACTTAAGTTGATGACTTGCATAAGAGCTCAGTTTAAGGAACACTATCCAATTTATTCCTAAAGAAGGAGTTTGTTAAGCAACAAAACTTGAATTTCCTTTCTAAAATATGTTCAATTGGTTCAGTTAAATGAATCAAAAATATTCATTAGTCCGAAAAAAGCTCTGAGGTATGATATATAGACAAGTCCCTGCATTAACCTTAAGATGATAAAATATCAAACATAACTTTGGGCTGTTCTAGGAGAAATGAATTTTAAATTCTCAATGGATTAAACCCAAAATAAATATTTGTAAGCATCAATAAACCCCCTACAATAAATAATAAATTTTATCCTTCAATGATTTCAAAGAATCTGAAAAACAATATTAACTTTTTCCCCAAATCCAATTTTTCAAAAATTGACAGAGCTAATAAAAGTTTAAATCCTTGGTTAGATTTCATTAGACTAAATCTGCTGCTAAATTTTACATATTGATTAGGATTAACTTAACATAATTATACCATATTTTCATTTTCAAGCCATTTTAACTTCCGATCACAAACCAATTTACCAGTATTATATTCTTGGATAGTTAGATTTTAAACAGTATACAAGTCTTTCAAATACCTTCAATGCAGTAGTCTCTAAGGATTTCTAAAAATATTCAAATTAGGAATAACTAAACCTCAAAGTGAAACTTAATTTTTATAAATAATAAACAGAAAAAAAAAGAAAAATAAAATATACAACAATGTTAGGTATTTTATTTGAGATATAAATGTAATATGAAACCAACCAAATTTCAACAACCACCATCCTTTCCAAAAATTATTAAAATATCAAAATTCGTGGATTAAATTTTGGAAAATATTATTTCCTTTAAAAAAGATAAACTTTTCAGAAAATAAAAGCTCAGACTTCATATAGTATCAAAAGCCATCTATCACTACGGTTAATTTTAGTTAAATGCGTAGTGGTACATGTAATTATCTTTTCCTTCAAGCCTTGCTCAGAAGATCGGTAAGCATTTTTTCAAGCTTCCTGCCATCTTGGGCAAACTTTCTAATTCCTTCACTTAGTTTGTCAGTGGCCATTTGATCTTCATTCAATAACCAACGGAAGGAGCTCTCATTGATATCCAACTCTTCAATATTAGATTTTTGTGCTGAAATTATAAGATCTAATTAACTTCTGTACATAACTCATTGTTTGTTGGGTTTGTTCAAAATTATTAAGTGAATACATATATATATGCTTAGACAAATCACAGATGATAATTAAAATATGTTCATCTTGATTACCTGTTTTTTCAGATAGCACTCTTTGTACTTCAGCGTTACTGCTGTCAAGTTCTTCCAGTAATGTGGGGCTGATGGTTAAAAGGTCACATCCTGCTAATGCTCTAACTTCACCTGATAAAATAAAACATTTGATTATAAGCATAGGTTTCATAATGTACAGCCACAGTAGCACTGGAAGGAAAAGAATATTTA
The DNA here is from genome assembly GCA_020796165.1 of Pantala flavescens. Classification (NCBI taxonomy): domain Eukaryota; kingdom Metazoa; phylum Arthropoda; class Insecta; order Odonata; family Libellulidae; genus Pantala; species Pantala flavescens. The sequence goes on from CM036886.1 coordinate 14,852,080, forward strand.
TAAAAATCTGAAAAATATTTACATTGTCAAATAACATGAATATCATTGATGATGATTTGAGGATAACATCTCTAGTTAGAAATCTATTCTAGAAATATTCAGCACCATGACAAAGGAACTTGAAAAAGGAGTCAAGGTGTTTTAAAAAATTAATAGGTATAACCAGAAATACAGATTTATCTTTAAAAAAGCAAATGAAGTAATTTTCTATTAACAAATATCAAATCATTACGGATTACGGTTCTCTTCATATAAAAAAATAAGCATAAAATGCCACAATTTATGGTCTTAATATATAAAAACTCATCAAAATTAACAATACTACACTGACCAACATTGCGGAATGATGCTCCCATGACAACCGTTTTGTGGCCAAATTTTTTGTAGTAATTATAAATCTGAGTGACAGATAAAACTCCTGGGTCTTCCTTAGGCTCAAAATTCTTCACACCTGTATGTGCAACATGCCTGAAAATATGTTTTACTATGAGAGACATTCAATATTTAAACAAAAGAAACATTTCAACATACAATCAAACTAAATATTGTATAACTTTCAGCTTCATGTATAACTCAATTCATTTCAAACTTGCTCAAATCAAATCCGCTATTCTAACTGTGATTATTCAAATCAAATCCTTATGAACTAAATGAGAAGATGAACTACGTTAAGCTTAACTTTCAGTACATAAGCTTACCAATCCAAAATCCTGCCGACGAAAGGTGAGATGAGGGTCACTTTAGCATCAGCACATGCCACAGCTTGACACAGGGAAAACAACAATGTCAAGTTGCAGTGAATTCCATGGTCTTTTTCAAGCACTCTGCAATATTAATAAAATCGTCAAATAGGCATCAATACATACTTCGACACAATTTGAGGAGAATCCAATTCATTTAAATATAAATATAACCGATTCACAAAAAAAAACTGAAAACTTCTATTCATGTTATCAAATTCTTTTTTGTAAAGAATAATATTTAATTTTTTTCTGTATTGGACCTCGTAGGATTTTAAGGCATTTTGCTTAATAAATATTATAAATAAACCCTAAGCATGTATCAATTGACAATATCAATGAATAATCATCATATGTTATTTGGTAGAATTGTTTTGTGAATGTTACAACCATAAAATATATATGCTTTAATAGAAACTATTACACTTAAAAATTTTACCATAAATTTTATAAAGGAAAGAGTACCATTTCAATCACTGCTCTTTCAACACATTTAAATTACAATGGGAAGTACATGAATTTAAGCACTTAAAATTGGAGTCTGATATATGTTATACCATATAAGCAGATCATTGATAGTTTGTAAAATTTTAATAATCAAATTTATATTGTACAATATAAGACAAAAACCAACTGAAATAATATAAATTTACCATGCTTGATAATAATTACAAGATGCATTACCTAGCAGCCTGGATGCCTTCCCATGTTGATGCCAACTTAATAAGAACTCTTTCTTTACCAATTCCGTGTTGTTCATACAAGCTTATGAGCTTCTTGGCCTTCTTAATACAACCATCCTTATCAAATGAGAGTCTGAAATACATTTACTTTACTATTAGTATACTATTTTTAATTTTTGTATCAATACCAAATTTGAAACTTTAACATAATTGATGGTAATGATTAAATGAATTCAAAAGTTCAAACAATGATTTCATGGATTGCACAGCTATCAGAAGTGATTCAATTTAAAGTAATAGCCATCACCTTGCATCAACTTCAGTCGAAACTCTTCCAGGAATAATTTTCAGGATTTCAATGCCAAACAAAACCACCAACATATCTGAAGCAGCTTCAACTTGCTCTGTAAGGTTCCTAGAAGATGAAAAATTCAAAAATTAATCTCCTAGCATGCAATAAATACATCCGTAGCCTTAAAAAAGTAGGGTTCTTGATGAACAGTATCCAATAAAAATTCCATTAGATTCAAACAAAATGGTTAACTGTTATAAATAAAATTTCTATGAGGCGCTCCAAATAATCAAGTTTTGCAAGAAATACATTCCACAGCAGATGATGAAATTACCTTCCTCATGCGTTTAAAAACATTTTTCTCTAACTCTATGTATTTTCTCTCCTGCTTGTATAACGGAACTATCAAATTTAACCTACATTTTATTGAGGAAGGGGTTGATAAATTTGGCAAAAATATTACATGAAAATGGATTACAATGAAACCTTCGAAACGGCACTCTTAATTCTTTTCGAGTGGAAAATAATTATTAGCATTATGCGCTTTCTTTCTTGGCTTACAATTCTTTCAATAGCAATACCGCACTATTGACTGGTTTAAAACCTTTTTCCGCAAAACATTCTCATTTTATACAAGGAAATAAAATTGGATTGTCAAGTCAAGTCGATATTGAGTAAAGTGCAAACAGAATAACAGGAACATACTCCACTTGAAATTAAATTTGCCTCATTTGAAGACAATTTCGCGGTTAGAAAATCTACCGATAAAACAATCGAGGGCTAGATAAGCGACCCGGTGTCGCGCTTAAATTTTAATACCATTAAATTACCATACTTTATTATTCAAAGTCCGCACTGTCTCAGGAAAATATAGAAAACATATAGGTATTTCGATGTACAACTACTGCAGATGTACTAAATATCAAATGCATCTAGTTCGGGTATTGATTATCTGATGGGATCGATTTGACAGGTGTTAAATACTTCCGAGATATCAAGTATCGTAAACAATAAATATCTATAATTTTAAAAACTAATATTTCAACTTTAATAAATCGGCGATACTGAAATATATTTCAATGTCATTGTCAGAAAATCAAATTGGTTCGGTCCCTTTCGAATTGTCCCGTCCGTACAGCAATAAGTGCGGTAAACGTATAAAAATTGTCATATGTTATAATATGTTATATAATTGTCATTGTCATTTCAGAAGTATCACTTTTTTACTGATCTAAGCGAGAAAAATGCTTCGAAAGTCTTCGAAATCAATTTCACACGTACGGCATGAGATAAAAATTTTATCATCACTGGCATCATTCCACCTTGAAACAAACACGAAAATACCCAAGGAACATTTTCAAAACCAAAAGAATGGAATAAGTGTTGATCATAATCAAAATCTATTTTAAATTAATTCTTACCGTGATGTTTTCTTTGCATAGTCAACGGCTTTTTCAACAAGATGTTTGTACTGGGGCATATTAGCCGCAGATAGAATTAGTGATGGATTTGTCGTAGCATCGGTTGGCTTGTATTTCTTTATTGCTGAAACCAAAAATCAAATAGAATATAATAACTTAGACTAATTGTGGAAAATATAAATCTAGCGTGAATGATGATACAATATTCTTCATAAAAATACCTTCGAAATCGCCGGTATCGGCGACAACGGTTGTATATTGTTTCAGGAGAGCAAGGGAAGACATGTTCACCTTCTTCGGACTAGATTCAATATCTGCCATTCTTAAAAACCAGAGGAGATACCTTTCTTACGGTTGAAGGCTGCAACGGGCGATCCAACGAAAAGAAAGTAACATGCAGGTTGCGAAAGAAACCACTAGAGAGTCGGAAATTGGTTGCACTGCGCAGTTGCCAAATTGCACTCCGTCATTTTTTTTTCCTATCTTCGATATATTTTAACAACCTGTTCCTCTTCCAATAATTATCAAACTAATAAAAAACGTAATGAAAATATATTTCAATCTTATAATAAACATCTGTAAGATATAAAAGTAGATATTCAGAGGTTAAAAGATATAAACCTGCGCAAAATGACTCTTCCCTTTTGAATTTTTCAAGTCTTTAGGCGGGAATTATCTAAATACGAGTTGATGCGAGTCATGCTTACATGCCATTTATGAGATTATCTCTGTGTTTGTCCGCATTTATAGGCTACAATTTAGAACTAGGAATTATTTTATTAGATGTAATTTCTTAGTAATCTTCACAGAATATTTGAACTTGCAATACAAATTACATGTTACTCGAGTGAAAACATTGACAAGATTAAGGTCCACAAAAAGTTGTGTTAAATGATTAAGAGATTAAGGCTTTAGAGTTTTGCTTGAGTCCTTCATTTTAAATTCAACAGTAAATTTTTAAAATTCATTACCATGGGTCGATGTTGGAGATTTATATTTTTAGAATTCTGTTCGTTTATCATTTGAAATTTTATAATTAACTGATAATCACTATAATTAGCTTAAATGAGGAAATCTTTCCTATAAATAGTCTCCAGATTTCATTATGAGTTACGTATCGCAAAATATTTTAAAAGATACTCGCAAAATAAATGTATCATTAGTATTAAATGAACTTCGGAATGAAATCTTCCGAGAACTTATAAAATTATTGAACTATTGGAATCATAAAATAATAGATCCAGTGTTCACCATGGAAGTTGGACACCAAACTATTTCCTCGAAGGAAAAAATCTTAAATTCAGGTTCTTAAACATATTCCAAGAGTTGAATATTGTCTCATCAGAGTTCCATTCTTACGATAGAATTATCATTATTAATCTTTGAAAGGTGATAATGGTGTGAAGGAATATTCTAAGATAAGAAGTTGGAATAATAAATCTTTGAAATAGAAGTAAAATTATGAACGAAGAATAGTGAAAAATAATGTCAACGGAAATTTCTGTTGTCTGTGGCCATGTTCCAAAAGGACGAAAACTACAGTCTCCGAAAAATTCAAGATCAAAACTTGATTAAAGTGAATGATTCTCTCTTATCAAATGAATAGTTTATCAAGGTAAATAACAACACCCTCAGTTACAATGATAATACAGTTTAAATAAGAGAGATGAAAGAAACCTCAATGATTAACCATCAATAAACAGCAGATCATCCAGCATGAATCATGAATCATCATACTATTTATGAATATACGAAGATTTTTCCCCTTAAAACGTTTACACTTTAAATTCAGAGTTAATTAATTAAAATAAATCTTATCCAGCATTAACAAATAGGGGAAAAAGCTCTAAGGCGGCCAATGATATCATTCGATAGGAAACTCAGTATTGTTACATTATCGTTTGAGACATAAGCATAGAAACAATCGAGATATCATTTACATTGTTCACTTCCAAGGAATTTAATCTGCTTGATATGAACCTATTGCTTGAAAGTTTCTTAACCATCTTTTAAAAAACCCATTTACTGATAAAAATAGGTTCTCATAAAAAAATTACGCTTAAGAGTGTCGATCATTGTTTTATAATTGCTATAAAAATAGTGTGAGGATAGAGAACACTAATTTTAAATTTTGCAGTAAACAAACTCTCTCGATCAAACTTGAATATTACGGTATCTACGCAATGATATTTACAACCACAGTTGTAAGACATCAGAGACTAACAATCTTCATCGAGGGACCAATTATAAGCTTAAATTCAAATTATTGACGTAACCAATGTTTTATACATCATAATCATCTCAATGAATAAATCGCCGGATCATATAAACGCGTTTCAGAAGACCTTGGCGAAGGCGAAGGTGATGTAATGCATTCACCGAAAGTCATCGTTACAAGTAAAAAATCACATCCTGATGTAACGGTCTTCCAGCAGTTTTAAGATTTAAACCAACATTGTTCCGCCTTTTGGGCTCTCTACAGAAAATAAAAACTCTCTCTTGATGGCCCAAGTCTTGATGAGATCAGGCAGATTGAACGAATGAAAAACCTTGGGCATACCACAGCCGCGTTATCTATGCTGTAATGTGGTGAGGTCAATGTCCAGCCAAAGGAAAACCATGCTATGGAAAAACATCGTTCCTTTCAAATTAACTCACCGAGCTAACCCATTTATCGCATATTTTTCGAATCGAGAGCGATTGTGGGTTCATTCTCTTGTCGGTCTTGTGTTTAAGCGGGCACACCCAACCAAGTCTATCGCAAATTCCATTCGATAAGATTTTATAGAGCTTTCGGAAAATATACGCTTTAACGCTGATTCACCTTACGAGCTCATAAAGTAAAGCTTACTTTAAAAAAAAAGTTTTGCAACAAAAGGTTGGCTCTGTAAAAGAAAGCCCCCTTGTGAACAGAGAGCTTCGCGAACTTTCTTTCACGGGAAAGCGAGCGATTTTAATTTCAATAATTCTCCGTAGATTATTTTTCTTCGTCAAAAAATCGATTTCTCTCATTAAACTCTAAAAAGGAAGTATTATTATCCTACAACATATTCCCGTTATTTATATGATATGAAAGGCTGCAATAAACTATATATATCGAGATAGTTTATAAGCAGATAGTGACTTGAACCCATGTTCTTGTATATTTTCAGGCAGTGCTGAAACTACAGTGAACGTCATAGCAACCTCGAACATCTTGCAACACCTGTCTTGCTTTGCAACCCAAATCAATAAATGTGGAGCGATTCTGTAATATGCTAGAAATCGAAAGAGGGATATCGACCCAAAAACCGTCTTAAAAGAAGTTCTGCAAAGCCGATTATTTTGACAGCTTCCTCTTTACATGAGGAGGGCTGATGATCCAACATTTCTCTTTTTCCAATTTTAAGGCGATTAAAAATAGCGGTAGGAATGCATTGATAAAGTTAGTGAGGCGGACTGCATTTTGACCGAAGAAAATTTCTCATTTCCGAACAAACCCGATTTTACTTGTCGAAATTGAACCAAAATAAACGATGCTTAACCTTTGGAAAAACTTTCGACATTTCCCCGACTCTGAAACGAGTGAAACTTTCTCGATGAAATCTTCAATGGATAAATAGAGCAACACCGTTAACACAATCTCAACATAATGCTCAAGATCTTTATTTCAAATTTCTGACTCAAATTAGGGTCGGTGATTGCCCGCCCTATTCATCAGTTTCGAAATTTTTCAAAGCGAAAGCAAACGAGCAACAGTTGAAACTTGAACTCTAAACAAGCGTGGCGATCGAACAATCGCCCTGGATGAATGAAACTCTTTTAAATCAATGCCATTGTTTCGGAATTGTAACAAAGAAATCAGAGCGTTTTTGAATTCAAAATGTACGCTTTCAATAATGCATGAGTAAAAGTGCAGTCTAACCACCAAGTTGCATCCCACCGATTGCATTGCGGCGCGAAGGATAAGCTATTTTTGGATTTCCTCCCATGCTACGTTCATGCGTAACTTGCGTGGATGCTAGTTGGACGAGAACAGCATGGATTTGAATCTTCAACGTCTTTTTCTGACTCGGCGTTTTCCGTAAAATTAAACCGAACTCCTTGGCAGAGATTCTCATCATCTTACGCACCAACGGCTGCGGTCAGCTGATCCAATTACGCCAAGAGATCATGAATTTGATTCATGATGTTAGATTATGAAAGTCCAGACGCAAACTTTCCCTTGAAATTATCTTATCGTCTTCAACTTATGCTTAAGAGAGATAAGTTATTTAAAAAATTAAAAATTTCACGAGGGACGAGTTGAAGAAACTGAAGTAACTTTTTTTATGTAAGGAACTTGGACAGACGAAGCAAAAGTTTTTAGAAAATATTGCTAATCATTCCAATTATCTGCTGAAATACACATGGCTTGTATTGCTTGCAATTATTTAAGTCACAAAAACATATGCGACGTCGGACTTCTTGAATAAAATTATCCAAAGACATGATTATCATCTGAGCAATCATTAACGAAACTGGAAGAATTCCCATCAAAAAGAATTTTTCAATTCACCAAAAAACCACGATTCCTACTTTCTTCGGATCGAATTTGTAATAGACATTCCATTAGTTTCCAGCTTTTCAACTTATTGGTTCCTCAAACCTAAATTTCATTACATTGCTGTTCATAAATATGACTACTTATGGAAGTCAAACATTAATTCATAATAAACCATTCAAACCAAAATATTAAAAACACACGAAAATTGAACACTCTGCCACTGAAAAAGCAAAGAAGAATATGTTTAAAAAAAAAAACGGTTTCAAAAATTTAACAAGAAAAAGCTTTATTAAGCGTGTTAAATTTTTCAAAATAAATGTAAAAAAATACATTCAATGACACTCCACAAAATATAACATAATAAACCTCTTTCATCAATATAGTTAACAATAATTGAGGTTTTCTCACCATTACTGTAATACAGAAATATCTCTTAGATAAATAACAGTGACTAAAATATTGTGTATAAAAATATAGCAGCCATCAAAATAAGATCATTCATCTAATCCAGATACGGTAATAAAGATATTTTGGCTCCATTTCAATAATATTTATAAATTGAGATACAAATTTAGGAATATCCCTTCAAACTGATTAACTGACTTGATGAATAAACCACTTTATTGGCAAAATAGCAGGATGTTAATCCTGCAATAGCGGCAAACATCATGTAACACTCGGGTTTACCAAGAATCTGACCAATATTACTCATGACAAGTGATAAGAGTATTTGGCCAAGGTAATATGCAATATCTAGTACAGCAAAATCTGCACCAGAACCTCTCTCCTCACGCATATCAAAAAAGAAAACCTGCAAAAACCAAAGAGGAATTTTTAAGACAAATTGGATAGGGAAGATAGAAGATGAACTTAAATACAACCAAACAGTTGACCGAAATCCGACAAACAGAAATTGAGCAAATCAGAAAAGTCAAATCAAAAAAGAATCAGAGACAGTCTATGATATTAAGCTAGATAACTAATAACTCATTAAAAGTAAATAAAGGTGGATCAAGAAAATCTTCTATATCATTGAGGAATTGACAATAGAAGTATAAGAAATGCATGAAGCTTTGCCAAATTGAATGTACTTATTCACAGAGATAGAAAATACAATCCAATTAATATTTTAGAGAGGGAACATAAAATGTCAACCAATGTAGAATTATATAGTACAAGTCCAACCTTTTAGATACTATATATATAAAAATATATATATATATAGAAATATACAATGAGAGTTTAAATGACTAACTGTATTAAAAAATAATTTGAATATTTGACTTTGAAAATAATCAAAAAGACATTCAGGAAAAATTCTTGAAATTACGACACACAAATTAAAAAAACTTAGATAATTTTCTCTGATTAAAAATTGTAAATCTGAATATCTAAGATTTAAGATTGAACTGAAGATTTATGATTAAACTAATATTTAACTGAAGAATAGTTATACTTTTTAATGTAAATGATTGTTAAACAATATTAAAAGGTATTTTCTTACCTCCTGGTTGGAGCGATAAATTGCTACCAACGAATTAGGAATTGTTGTGATTGCAGCAAAACCAACTCCAGAAAATGCTGCAAACAGATTCAGGAGGTTTATGTCATTGGAAAACAATATGCCAACCATGCAGGCAGAAAAAGTCATGAGACCACATAGGTAAGTCCACCGAAGGCCATAATTCCTAATCATTTGATCTTGAAGAAGTGACGCATAACCACAGGCTGAAAAGAATCAAAAAGAAAAAAATATTTTTAAAACATACCAATTTTCACCATTAAAATACCAATGCTTAATAATTAACACATAAACAAAGAATCACAGATATAAACACAGCAACACAAATAGTGAAAGGTAAATGATTTGACATCTGAAAAGGTGCCAGTGTAATAAGCAAAGAATCACAGAATATTTAAGATGTTGATTGAATGCTAAAAATAAATGATTTCTATTGACTAACAATGAGGCATTTTACATCAATATATACATGTGTAATAATGTTTATACAACCATACAATTTTAATAGGAGTTCATCCACTTAAAAGTATCAATATGATACAAATACTTTTGCCGACTGTTTTCATCTCACAATTCTCACACACAATTCACCTATATTCAAAAAACAAGTCACTCATTTATCTAATATCATCTGCAAAGCATCTGAAAATCTTGCTACTCCAATTCAGCCAATATAGCAAAAAATATTTTATGTTACTTAAAACAATATGATGATACTAATTAAAAGACAGAAAAGTTTTCAAGATACTATCAGCTGACATTTGCAGCATTGAAAGATTAATGCACAAAGAAATTTTTAAAATAACTGTTTCAAAAAAAATTGAATTCCACATGAGGATTCAGTCATCTGCCAACTTAATTTTTAAGTTATTAAATGCATATATATTTCAAAAGTTAAATCCCATCCTACATAGTACCCTCTACTGAATTAAAAAAAAAAAAAAACAAATATAAATGGAATAGTCAAAGACAGACTAAAATACCTTTTTTAATGCATTTTTTAAAATACACATACAACTATTCATATTATGTTATAGCACTTCTGGATAATTTTTCTAAATATACATAAGATTTTCATAAATAATAAAAGAGAACACGGCTGACAAGAAAAGAAATTGCAACAATAAATAAAAGAGGATAGAGAAGAATTGCCAAAAAGCATATCTACACTGCATAGCTGTTGTCACCCACTACATGGTCAAGTAATTCTTGTAACTGTGTAAATAAAAGAGTAAAATTTACACTTCTGACAGTTCCATGATCATAAAAAAATTTTCTCCCATCTTAATTACAATATATATTATATTAATATCATAAAATAATTTCTTAAATCAACGAACAAATATTTAATGAGTATCCATAATTCTTAACAGCCAATAATTCTCTAAAAGGTGAAGAGAAATTATCAAATAGCGATTGATCATCTAATACGCTGTGTAATTAAAAAAGATTTTGAGATTTACATTTGGTACTAAGATATAAATACAGAATTATGTCCTTAGGAGCAATGATAAGTCTTAACTATAATTATAACCAAAACTTTTATCCAAGAGCTATCTAAGCTTCATATATTACTAGGAAATACCGTCTTTTCATTTCCTATTAAATTAATTCATTCCACATCAAAACATTTCATACATATTATTTTACCCTAATTATTCAAATACTGATATTAATTCTGCACAATATCAAATGCCTAATAGTAGGTTTTTGAAATGATGACAGAAGTATTTTTTAGAAGAATGTGGTTTGAACAATACAAGTTTCTAAAGGAATGTAATGTAAAAAGTGATACAACCAATAGCTTTGGGATCCTTTTCTTTAATTTATTTAATTTTCATGCAAGTAAGATCAACAAATAAAACACTAATGTTACTATTAATTTAAATTACATTAAGAATTTGAGCTCTTAATTCTTATTTTAATATTTTTCCTCTGGATTTGAGAACAAAAGAAAGTTAAAAATCTACTGAATTCATCTCAATTTAGAGATACAAAAGCACATCATAGATTTTATAGATGAAGAAACAGAATTTTTATAAAAGAATTTAAGTATGAATCAATACATAAAAGGGTATAAGTAATAAGCAAAAAATAACAAATCTACAGGCAGTTTGAAGATATATCCATCACAAAAGAAGATTCTTGTAATTCAGAAATTTATAGGCTTTTGAAATCATCAATCAAATATATGTATAATTATCTTAAGAAAGAAAACATACATAAAATTTTAGGTTTTCTGCGAGTGTTAAAGATGAATTAGTTAAAAATATCAATAAATCACAATTACAGATGAATCAAATCAGATTAACACCACATACTAGGACAATACACAAAAGCTAGCCCAAACAGTTATGTTCTGATACACGGAAGAATCTTACCTGAAGAAAATAAAATATCTCATGGAATTAATAAAATATTCTTGGCAGGAAGGATGCACACAGATAAAGCTCTGCTTCTACAGGTTATTATCATGAATCTCCAATTTTACTTTGTATGGTATGGAAATCTTTTCTCTTTACCCTATGGCACAAAAAATATCCAACCTAAATTTAAGAATGATACCCAATAACTAACTATATTTGAACAGAAATAATAGCACAAAAAACTAAACTTGGATATAAATCACAAAAAACATCAAAATATCACATCCTTTCAGAAACATCACACAAGCTAAATTTTGAAATCAGATTAAATAACAATATATACTTTTTCACATGTATATTCATTTTATAATAACCAGTTTTGGCTAACCAATCATCTTCAGGATATATTTCTCATAATGCAAGGAGGGTTATGCAAACAAGGTACTCATTATCATTCAACTTATCACAGTTGCCTTAGTAGATTTTCTCTTAAAATTATTGACATTCATTATTTGGAAATTATTGCAAAAATCTTATTTTAGTCTCTTACATAATCTTAAATTGATCTCTAAGGTAATGGCAAAAAGAAAATACTAGATATTTCAACAGGAGACTAGGCAATATCATAGAGAAAGAGAGAAGTTACATTACAGTAGGTATTCAAAGTAAAAGCCAATTAAAATTATATATTTTTTAAAATATTTCCTGACAAAATTTACACAGATAAGATGGAAGCATCGATATATACTTACTTACTTACTTATTATTACTTACATAATCTTACATATTTTGTGCTTATATATATGCACAAAATATGTAAGATTTCTTATTCAATAAATATAACTATTTTCAAAAATGTATGTACAGGAGGGAAGAAGATTTTAAAGCCTATATTTACTAAAAGTAGTTCTAGTGTTATTGAAACCAGTTGACCTATAAAAATATACACTAAACCATTCTGAAAAGAAAAATTCCTTTAAGAATTATATTGATTTCATTTTTAAAGGAATTATGAAAATTTGAGAGTTATGAAGCCATTGACTCCTAAGATTGAAGTACACAAAATATTAATTTAAAATTACAAAAAATAATATAAAACTAGCAATTATCCCAGATAATCATAAGTAGATAAGCATCAAAATTTGAAAAATGCACATGTATCTTAACAATTTTATCTTGCAGCATGTCCTAAGAACATAAAATATTTTCCATGTAATAACATAATATTAGAGTAAAAGAGTGGTTTTCATATTTAAGGAGCAATTTAATTCATTACTTCCTTACATTTTTCAAATTCAAATATTTAATCAAACAAAGCACTTCAAATGATGGATTGTGTTTAAAGGTTATAGTTAGAGTTAAATTGCTAGAGCACTTTTTTTAGTTTATCAGCTTCTGCAAAAGGTTCTGTTTAATGTATACTGTATATATTTGATTATAAGATGCAGTTTTTTACCTTTAACATTTCATAATGTTTTATCTAAGACTTACATGCAATATTGTAAAAGATGGTCATAATCAGATATCAAACTCAGTTCAATTCAGTTATCAAGCTATTGTTTGTATGAGTTGTTCGTCTATTATATCCTATACATGGAAATACAAAGCAATGAATTATCACAGCTAACATATAATTTTACTGCATAGGTGAAAAGGTCAATTCAGATGCGCCTTACATTTGATTTGTTACCCTTGATTATCATTATTTGCTTGATATCTCTGATAATTTATAAATTTGTGCATCCAGTAATCAAGTATATACTGTTTATAGAACATAATCAGGTAAAAGGTAAAAACTTGTTACCTTTTACATTTCTGTATCACATTCTTAGGTAAATCCTTTCAGTTGATGGTGAAAGTAATTGAATTCAATCTATTAGAAGATTATTGGTCAACTTATTATCATTCATGCAAGAAGAATTAACTTAATTTCATGTGAGTTATAAAAATAATTTAGTAAAGAATGAATGTACAGACAATTTTCAAACATTTATGGGCCTGAAACTTTTCAATGGGTATTACTGCAGATTGTAAGTCAATGTAAAAGAAAAATAACATTAAGTAAAGAGATTTGAGCTAAGCAAGTTTTGAAAAATAGGTATCCCTTTGTGAGTAGCAAGACAGTTATAGAAAAGGTAGATTCATGAGAAAGAGGGAAATTCTTCCATATAGGCAATCAATCATTCATGACAGGAAAAATTTACAAGCTTAAAAAGAAAACATTATTCAGTCAAAATCTGATTAAAATTTGAATAATATATTTTTTCAAATACCATCTCCTAAATTGATTTTAGTACCCAAATTCACATAACCTGTGAGGTGAGAAACATGAATAATGATAAATATAAAAATATTTCAAACACAAATTAGCAAAGATGCCATTATGGACACAATGGCTGGAATATATCAGTCATTAAATCAATTGTTTCATAATTGAGAGGGCTAGCAATAGAGTTAAAATTAAATTATTCACCTCTCACCTGACAGGTTATTTAGGCATGCAAATGTCAACTCTAAATATTATTTCTCAATCCTCATTACTCTCACTCTAGGTATTATTAAATCTCAAATCAAAGAAGAAGTAATTTCTAAAATATCCATATATACATTAGTTCAGAATTAGCAGCCAAATTTCCTATCACCTGCATAATATTCATAAAACCAAGTTATGCATTTCCTAGTACACTAGGAACAACCATTTTGGAAATTAGGCACCTTTATGACACCTTGATGACATCAGTAACTGTTAGTAATTAAACAAACCAGTAATACTATGCAGCAGAAGCCCCCAGGAACCCATGCGGACACCCTCATTGTAAAGTGCCTCATGCAGAGTGCCTACTCCTGATGTTGGATTTCCTCCATACACGACCTGCCCAACATAATTGGTGTAAAAGAGGTTGTAGCAGGTGATGGCAGACCAAGACATAACATCTGCAACAAAGAGGCGCTGAAGAACTAATGGAGAACTCTTGACCTCCCGGTAAATATCTCTAGGAAAGAGGAACAACTGCAAAAGAAAATGAAAGAAAAAGTAACATTCAATTGTTTGAATATACGGTACTTTAAAAACAGGCTAAGAATTAAAACTCTCCATTCTTGTGGAGTAAAAGAAAAAAATGTCTCTCCAATATTATGAAAATTCTTTAGTTATTTAAGACAAAAATATCAATTATCAAATGCTCACCCAACCAACAAACCAAACTTCAACTCAACTTATGTTATAGAATGAAATTTTCATCTCTATCTCCCTATACCTTACAACAACCAAAATAACACCAGGATTTTTTTTGATCAAAGCCAATCAAGTCCCATTTGTTGAACAATGGATGAGATAATAAACACTTGAAGAATGAAAGATGGAATAAAACTATAATTGAAAAACACCCAAACATACCTTTCCCAAAATGGCATAAAAGAGCCTTCCAACTGCATGAACAATGGAGCACAAAATAGCAAATCCTGCTCTGCAGCACTGGTTTCGAGGAAACGAAAAATTAAAGTAATTCCCCTCTTTCTTTGGTGGTCTAACTGGGCTTATACTGTCTGCATCATCTCGTGCTTCTTCTTTGGCTGCCACACCAGTGGCAAAAACTGTAGCAATGAAGATAGTGAGTGCAACACCACAAGCTGCCCCTTCTTGTCCACCTAACAAGTATCCTGAAAGAGGCCTTGGCCATCTCACAGCTGTCACCAAGTACCCAAGACAGCCGCCCAAACTAAGAAGACCAGAATAAACTGCAAAACCTGTGTCTAAAGTGACACGAGGTCCACCCTCGAGTAGATCAGAAAGGAGTGCCTCACAGGGATTGAAAGCAGATTGAGAAGAATAGTCGAGCAGGATTCCACCGAGCATAATAAGTCCAGCCCTGTAAAAGGGGATACCAAAAAAACTTTAAAAAACAATAACAAAAATTTGATCTGAATGTTCAGTATATAGTTCAATGGATGGAAATGCTTTAATAAAAAGATAAGAGAGAGAATGCTCTAAAGAAAAGATGTGATAACCTATAAGGGCACAAGGATCTGCAAGATTTTTTAGCAAAACAATCAGAAGAGACCAACATTACAAAACAACAACATAGAATCTAATCAATATATATAACGTTCATTTGACAACAAAACCAGTGAAACACCCTGAAGATAAGATTTTTATGTTCAATGAGTAACTTACCCAACAGCTGAATAGGACCCTTCTTCTCCTGCAGATTTGATCAATCTTTGTCCGATTATAATGATGATCAAAGACATGGAAAGAACGCATGCGAAAAGAAATATAAGTGGTCGCCTTCTGCCCAAACTACATCGAGATTTGTCAGCCAAACGACCCAAAAATGGGACAGTTATCATGGCTATTAGAGGGCCTACATTGAAAAATCATCGGTTAGTAATAACTTACAACATAAGGCTATAAGTAAATAACAGCTTGCTATGAAATACGGACCCATTCCGAGAATGAACCCGGTGCTAGCAGAACAAAAACCGGCTTTCAGCAGGAGTGGAGGAAGATATGTATAGGCTACGCTAGCTGCAAGTTCTAAACCACACACCACAGCATTTATCATGATTAGATGTCCAAGAGAATAACGGCAAGGTAAAGTATCTCTCTTCATTTTCATGATTTAATATATATAAAGTTATTGAATTCATTCGTTTCGTCACAATCCTTGGGTAAACCCCAACTTGATTACGCGGCACGACGTTTGCAAGTTACTACAGACTTTACCATCTAGATGGCAGATCTTCCGGCGAATTCGATTGTTATGCATGTGATATAGCAATAGAGAAAATATTTCATTGTTAAAGATATTATTAGGCCAAGACGTAAAGGTTCGAATTATAAAGCCGCTCACTTGAGCCGTCATGGATAATAGAATCATAGTAGCGAAGTAATGATTTCTAATGATCGTTGGGTTCGTAATTGTTTTCTAAAAGTTAAAATAAACGAAGATTAGATTATGAATCACAAGTATTGCATTCCGTAAGCTTGTTTCATATTTGTTTCAACCACGAAGGACAACATTGTTATACTTCAGTTTTGGCTTCCTCCGGTTGTCATTATATTTAATCGAAGCGCTAATATACCCATCCCACTTCGCCATTAGCTTTTAAGGTAATGTAGCGTAGTACTTGGTCACTATTTTTTTAGACGTTTGAACATTTAATTTATAGATTTACTCGGTGTTTTAAGAGAAAAGATCTATCATTCTTTAAAGTAATTACTTAGAATGGGCATGATTGTTGAACAATGTTCGTAATGGACATGGCGCTCTTTATGATCCTCCATCCAAAAGAATAATAATGATTGCTTTTTGGTTTACAATTATTTCGTAACACATATTTGCCAGTCAAACAGAATTTCAGACACTTGTTTAAACAATTTATCATTTATGCGGGATTAGGAGTATTGTTGCCGACTCGTCGACTTCACGTAAGAGAGAGCAGTTGATGACACAATGCCTAGACGACAAATTTACAACTTAAGATGGAACAACTACACGAACAACATTCTACAGGTAATATTTTAAATACATCTATATAGTAGTTTACCGTATTAGGTCGTAATTTCTAAATTCTATTTGTTTTATCCCTAGGTATTCCTGGAACAGCTGGCAAACGAAAAACTGGTAGATGTTACGCTTTCTTGCGAAGGAAAGTTCCTAAGGGTCCATAAAATAGTGCTGTCTGCTTGCAGTCCATATTTCCAAGTATGAATTAATTCATGAAACATAATAAGCACCCTCCATATAGTATGGTTTCGCATCGACGCTGTTATTTCAACACGTTCAATGTAATTTATTTTCAGGAACTCTTTGACATGCACAAGGAGCAAAGTCCTATTATTATTATGAACAATGTGAAATATGAAGATTTAAGATCTGTTGTCAACTTCATGTATTGTGGAGAAATTGAAGTAAGTTGTATTGGTTTTAGCAACAAAATTAATCATGCCTTCAAAGAGCTCATTTCGTATTCTAACAAAACTCATCATCTATATTTAGTTGCCAAAATTTATTCTTATTCTATCCTTTGGAGAATTTTTACTTTAATGCAATATGGGCTAAAAAGTATAATTAAGGTAAAAGGGGGTCTAATCATATTTTCATTAACAATTCATTAAGATTGATTATAATTTTTAACTTACTTGTATCTTATATTGAGTCTACTTCTCAGAGTTTTCTTCTAATCTGTGATATAAAAATTTATTCTTATTTTTAAGGTAGCAGAATCTCAAATGGAAGGGGTTCTTGCTGTTGCAGAAGCATTGCAAGTGAAGGGACTGTCGGATGTGTGTTACAACTACGAATGTGGCCGTAAGAAGTCAAATGTTCAGGAAGAAGATGCGCAAAATATAATTGAGGATACAGCACAACCAAAGCCATCAGCTCCAAAAAAGAGAAAGTTGGAAGAGGTAATTTCAAAACAAGAAAAGTAAAATTCAGATTGAAGAATTATTTCAAATATTAATAACAATGAAGGCTAAAGTAAACCTTTACCTTTAGAGATCCTCTCCTTCAGAAACAGAGGGAAAAACCAGGTCTCCTCGGAGGAGTTCTTCATCTAAAGAAGATGAGGCTAAAGATCAATCTGATGATGAGGAGCCTAATGATGAATGGAGCCCTGAAACTATTGTAAGTTCAAGTGTACCGATACTTTTCATTTTATTACTTAAATTCATAATCATAGGGGGGAAGACCCCCCATAAATAATATATTTTTTTAATTCTGTAATGGAGTTATTAGATATAAATTCAATTGAAACCTTTAAGTAATACGCATTTAGTTTGTATTTATCAAATACAGCAGGAAATCTTGAAAGATATATAAATACTTCAAGAGGTTAATCTAAAAGATTTAAAATAAATCCAAAACAAATAAACATGATCTAAAATATTCTTGCTTATTAAAATAAATTATTTAATTTACCTTTATGATTAAAAATTTGTATCCACCTTGATATCAAAAGATCAAGGAAGAAAACGTGGAGGAGTCTGTAGAGCATGAAGGCAGTGATAATGAAACAGAATCACCTGGCTGGGCAAAGGATACTGAACCTGCTCAATCTTCAACTGTGGTAACTATGTTTGTTTGTTTTAGAGTTAATCCATAAAAGATATAGTTTAGTCATAATGAAATTTACTCAGAATTTAGTCTTATTTAAGTCTCTTCCTTGTATTTATGACTTTGGAAGTGTCGACTTTAGTGCTTCAATATCTTTCACCCATGTTGGAGTGGAATTTGAGATTTATTACGTATTATTCACACATCAAAGATTCTACTAAACAGAATATATTAATAAATAAATTCTACCAGAGGGAAATTTAGAATCTCCAAATCCTATTTTTTTCCCTAGTTTTTCTACTTATTTGATAATATTACAAGGAAAACTTCAGATCCTAGAGTGTTGCATTCTAGAGTAAGTTGATTCCATTTAACTGTTTTTGATCAAACTATTCTTATAGGATCCTAGATAGTCAAATAAATTCTCATTTGTCAGAGGAGAAGACTGTTCATTTTGTGAGTCTGTATAATATAAATAATTATTCTTAGAGGAGTTTGAACTATTTTACTTCTTGATAGATTTTAGAAGTTTGATTTATTTTTCAAGTATATAGCACTGCTGTTAAGCTATTTCTGCATTGAATTTTTCTACTTTTGATCAGCAAGCAGATTTATTTCATCTGACATTTTCAGGGTGAAAGTTCATCACAGAATGATACTTCAGGAAATGCTGTGGCAAATGATGATATCTCTACTTCTGGCAATACACTATTACCCATAAACAATGCAGTTGACCTAGCATCTCATCTTAATGATGGAAAGCAAATTTTGGATAGTCCATCAAGAAAAAGGGGAAACAAAATTCCTAGACCTCCAAATGCATTCATGGTATTTGCTACAGAATGGCGTAAAAAGTTAGCTCAAATTCATCAAGGTGAAACCAATAAGGACATCAGCATTCGGTTAGGGGCTCTGTGGAAAAATTTGCCTCAAAATACAAAAGCTGCTTACTTTGCTGCTGCACGGAAAGCAGATGAGGAACACAAACTAAGATATCCGGGATATACCTACAATCCCAAAGAGGCAAGGCTTCGCAAAGTTTTACGGACTTACAAACTACAAGTTCCTGTTGTGGCTCAAATATCACCTAACGAAACTCATGGAGTTAGAATACCCCCTCAAATTTTGCCAAAAGCTTCTGAAACGCATTGATAAGAGCCGTTAATTAATATGCCTTTTATTCCCCACCTGAAAGAAAATTGTATTTAACATAATTAAAAAGTAATGCACTTTTGTATACTCTCATGTTATGGAATCGTTTGGAGATGAAGTTCTAAGGAAGCACAGATCTTGATAAATTATGAAACTTAAAAATGTTATGCAAAGGTGAGGTATAGAGGTCACAAAAAATCGTTCTTTCATTCAGTACCTTGGAATGCATCTCTCAAGAAAACTTTCTGTGGTTGTTTGAAGTGGTTAATATTTTTTAGCCTCGCATTCAGTGGGCAATACTTTTTCAAAAATTTCTTTTCAGCAAACGCAGCTGAGAGAGAGAATTAATCTAGTCTCAATCACATATTTTATGTATAGTCCATGATTATTTATTCAAATCAGAATTTTTCTATTGTATGTTGTGTTTGTTCTATCTTGGCTCAAATATCATACTAGTAACAGAAGTATTACCTTATATATTGTAGCTTTGATGCTGAAGTGCATCAGTGAGTTCCATTTTATTTTTCTGTGATTTAAATAATAAGCAAATGTTTAAATCAAGTTATTTTTAAATATGTAAATGTTAAAGATCTATGGTTGTTAAATATACAATGGTTATATAAATCCTGATAGTACGACATTTTGGCTGGACAGAATTTCTGAAGATGTGGAACACTGTCTTTAAAACAATGTTCCAGAAGTGCTTGGGAACAGAAAAGGAGTTGGCACAAATGTATTATGTGTGAGAAAGGAGTGCTCTGAAGTGGACATCATGGATATCAACAAAAGAAATAATGACTTTTTGAGATAGCCATAATTTTAACATATTTTTTGATCATGCCTCGTACATTTTGTTGATTGTGATTAAAATTTTTATATTAATAAATGCTCAAAAAATACAGCAGAGAATTTTATTATTTTTATGGCAGTGAATTTGAGAGTTTTCTATTGAAGACTGAAATTTGAATTTAAGGAGGCTCTAAGAGTTTTAGATGTTGTTTGCTAATTAATATGATCATGACAAGTGACATAATATAATAGTAAACTTGATAAATTCCATAGATTATATCAAGATTAACCAAGTTTATCATTATAATAGGGTTTTTCAGAAAGTCAAGTCTTTCAACACTGATTTCAGGGACAGAATAGACAAAAATGCATTACAGGATGAAATTGAGATAACAATTAACCAATCCAAACAAATTAATTGAAGAAGCTGTGAGCAATTTTTTTACGATGGTGCGGTGAAAGTGATAAATTTACTCATAGATATAGCAACTGTAATTATTTTAAATTATGTTGAAAATTAAAGTAAGTTAAGCAACAGTGGAATAATTAGAGAAAGAGAAAATTAAAACAGCCAAAATATCAGGGAGTGGATGCTACTTCAGGGTAGCTGGTTTTTTATCCCAGTGCTTCTTTAATCCTATGATCCAATGAGAACTTTGACATGATCTGCTTATACCAAAGATCACAGTGAAAAATGGCAACAGATTACTGAATTAATTTTCAATACTTATTCAAACAGCTCATTCCCATTTTTATTTCAAAACAATGGTCTTCTAATTTGGCAGTTTTTAAATTGTTTCCTATCATATGTAAAAAATATTCCTAGAAATTCATTGAGAAAAAGTAAGCTAGTTAGTTGTTTCAACCACTAACAACTTCTGAATCAAATTATTCATTCATCAACCAAATGCTTTATAGAAATCCATGTTCTTAATCCATAAAATAGTTCTTTCAAATCATTACATAATATGTTCATTCAGTTTTAAACGAAACTCACTTGAAAATTAAGCATCTCTCTTCTTCTCAATAACTTCTGTTCCATCTCATTAATCTTAATTACTTGGCTGCCATAAAAATCTTGCATTTGTGGTACTTAAAATACTGTGGCTTGCACTTATCCAATTTCTATCTTCTAATAGGAAGACTATTTCACTTTAGACTATGCCTTTACAGATGAAAGAAAAATTCAAATGCATAAACTGATACCAATATCATGGAGGTAGAGGATAGAGAAGGGTAATGAACAGGGACAAAGCACTTAAAAACTCAGAGATTACAAATCAGATGCATATTGGCAATTGTAACATGCAACAACTCAAGAAAATAGTTTTTAAAAATTGTATACGCACATTTTGGTATCCTTTCTTGGAATCCATATAATAGAAACTTTGCTCTTCTTATTCAGATACGGACTTTCTCAAAAAATTAATCGAAGACTTCCCATGCTAACATCAACTGCTAGAAAATTACCAAGTTTCATTCCAAAGCTCTAATCTTCAGAATTTGGTCATTAAATTGTAACTATTCAATACAAAAACAATTTTATTACAAATGAGCACCCACCTGTACAAAATAGTACAATTATCATACCAGATTATAATAAATACATACTTTTTTGAATGATGTAATGGGAATGAACAATTGGAGAAAGTTTGTCATCCATTTTTTGTACATTAATCTCCTCTTACTGGAGGCATTATTTACATTCCCATGTCATCATATTACCTAAATTTCCATTTCAAAATTATAGCACTAATAATTCTGGTGCTTCTTAAAAAGAGGTGCACCAAAGACTCATAAAACTGAACTCAGGTCTTTAAAAAGAAAAACACCAATGTACAAAAATATTTAACAACTGATGGCCCAATTTACTATCACTTTTTGGTAGAAACGTCTGATCCAACTTGTGCAACTAAATCAGCAAATTTGGCCATGTAATCAACACTGTTCTCACTCATCAGGCACTGCAGCTGAGCCTCCACCTATAAATGATTCAGAAGGCAAAGTATCCCATTAAAATACTACTCTAAAACTTTGCTTTTCACAGTTTCATGCTTTCCTTAATACACTGATCTAATATTCATATAGAAAGGATTGAAACCCTCTTCTGAATATATATCTGAGAAAATATAGAATTTTCAAACCTGTTCCTACACACTTGAGTATCATGGATGATAATTTACAAAAGAAAAAGAAAAGAGGGTACGATAATTTATATCTGTAATTAACAATAGATTTATAAAATATATGAAAAAAGCTGCATTTGATATTCCATGCATTATTCTTCATGGGCTTCTTTTTGCATAAAATTTGAAAAAGATGAGAAATTCATTTCCATAAGAAATCAATGGTTAATTTTAAGCCTAAAGAAAACATTGCTGACATAGGTAAGAATCAACAGAGGAAAAATAAACTATTATGCATGATTAGAGAAAGGTATTTTACTAAACACTATGAGTTTTGCAACTTAAATAAATGTCATAAAGAAGTGAAAAATATCAAAATGACAGATTCGAACCCAGGTCCCTCACTTGAGAGGTAGGTTTGCTTAACTTACACTACTATTATTATATGCCAGGACCTAGGTTTGAGTCCTAGTCATGTTGAAATTTTTCATTTCTGTTTAATGCTTATAAAAATTATGATGATAAGGAACATTCATTTTATTTGATGATTCTACTTCATCTGAAGTGATAAGAACAAAAAATCAACATTTATAAGAAAAATACATTTTAAAGGTGCTATTTTAATCTTATCTAGAGACAGGAAAACCATGTAGGTAATAGTACAGTGACTAAAGAATGTGATTCTCACTTCACTCACGTCCGAGGATAGTCGAGTGTCATCCCCTGATGGTGGAGCTACAGTTGAAGGCTTTAAAGGTGAATCCAGATGACCCAAGAAGCTGCTAAGAGAAAAGTCAGCAACCTGAAAGGAAATGAAGGAAAGGTTAACTGCATAGGTATAAAATAGATAATGATGCTGAATTTTCAGTAATTCATTCCTTAAATAATTATTCTTCCCTATTGATGATAAATACTAATGAGCAAGTCATCTAAATGTACTACATAACTGATTCACAAAATGTTAATTCCTAAACTGATTCTGTGAAGCCAGGAACCAACATATATAAAATGTTTACAGTAGATTTCTCTAGTGTTATAGTAATGTCATGTTCTCATATGGTGGGTCCTGCCAGCATTACGGTATCTCTTTCCCTCTGCATTTCTCTCTAATATTTATATGATTAAGGCTTTCAAAACCAGACCATAAAATGCTCACCACCATGAATATGCTTTCTTATTGTATTGAGTTGATTATATTAATTTAGGAATGGTCTACAGCTTGATATCATCTTAAAAAAGCTTTGACTTTTAGGCCATTAGCATTTAGCCACCATAAGCAGGGTTTTCCTTATAAGACCAAATCTCTCAATCGCCCAATTACAAGGGTAAAATGGTTCCTTCTAGACCATAAATAAGTTGGTAACATTTACTAAACTTTTTACATCAAGGTCCTGAAGATGGCTACAGAGTTTGTAGCTGATACTTCAATGGCATAGAGGTATTCTACAAGTAATTTCAACTACTTTTTTACCAAGAAAGAGCTGCTTCTAACGATTCCAACAGTATGCTATTAATGCATACATTCTAGTTATATTGGCTCCAATTTTTTTCTCACTTACTGTGCAACAGGAAACAATGTCCCTCAAAAAGGTTGTTCAATGCAAACATTAGGTGAAGAATTCTAGCAACAATGGAAGAGAGAATAAATAAAAAGTGATGACAACACTTACCTCAGAATTAATCCACTGACCATCAGTCTCTCCAAGAATGCGAGATGGACTGGAAGGTGGAGTAACACAGGCATCTCCTTCACCGCTAACAGGCTCTTCTCTCACTACAGGCACATTAGAGATCTCAGAAGATGAAGAGAGAACTATTCTCTCCTTTGAACTAACATCATCCTCTGTACCACTGAGCAGCCCTGAGAAAGTACAATATCTGATAATCAACACTCCAAAGAAAATACTTCAACATCTTTATATATTGAAATCTTTTTCAATTGTAAGATGATATTTCTTTTGGCCATATATTTAATAGACTTACTTCCTTTTCAACTACATTTTTATTTAATCGTAACTTAACCAACACTTTAACTAGATATTCAAGCAATGTAACAAAATGACTAGTGAAATGAAATGAGATCAACAAAACCTCTTTAAACGGCAGATAATATCTATCTAGATCTATGTAGAACAAAAACTAATTGCAACTAATGAATAGCAGATTTAATAAGGAATAACATAATGGTGATATCACCATAAAATAATTGCTATGAGCAGAATGCAAGAAATGTAGAGGTTAATGAAAGAGAGATAGCGTATTCCCATTACTTAGATACTTTATATTACTCACCAACAAAGCTGGGGCCTGCAAGAGGCAAGTCAAGCACCCCTGATGCAGGAACAGAAACAGGTTCTAGGGTTTGAATGGGCTGAAGAATAATGGGAGCTGAAGGTGGGGGAGGAGGATTAACAGGCTGTGGTACAGGTTCTTTGGGTAAGATTGGTGGACCTGGAGAAGGTGCCAAAGGAGCAAACTCTCCAGAAAGTTGGCTAGTTTGCGGTATCACCTTAAGGGTCATGAAAGCATGAGGAGGGGTAGTTGGCGCTTTTGGCAAGAGGGGAAGCATTCTCTGAACAACTACACTTTTCCTCACACTCCTTCCACGACGATTGCAGTATTTTGGCCTGAACTTCTGCCGGGAGACATTGGATAAAGTTATGCATTAAATGTATGAATTGTATACATTAAACATGAGAATAAACTATATCATAACAGTCCTTTTTTTCACCATCTTATTCAGTTATTCTGATAGAGAAAATTCACCTTTACAATAATTTATAAAAACAATGTTAAGAAAATTAAAGGTTTTTTTAAAAGTTTCCTTTAAAGTATACATCTGTAAATATCTTTTAATGATGAGCATGATAAAAATTTATCAATAAAAATCAAAATTGATCTCAATAAATAATGTTAACTTCAACAATAAATTGATATTGAATCAAATTCAAAATAACTTTAAACAGAATTATTAGATAAAATATTCCAGAAGCTTTAATTTATGTTTACAACTTACATCTAACTGAGCTTTGAATGCTTCGGCAGCTGCCCCGGCATTTTCCAGAGAGCCTATCAATCGTCCTGGAACAACCGGAGGACGACGGAAAGTTCCTGTACGATAAAGCATATGGGAACCGGGGGTATTTGGGGTAGGAGGAGGGGGTGGGGCACCCCAAGTGATAGGTTGAGCCAGAGGTTGATCAGCCGCATTTCGCACAGGAGAAAACTGTCCAACTTTCTGTAAAGGGAATAGAGAAGTACAAAAATAAACTTAGAATTATTACAATATGATCGTAACTGAAGTTCAAAAAGAACAAGAAGAAAATCTAATTCCACCAATTTTGAGGCAAGTGTTCATTGAACTGAAATACTGTCCAATGAAGTTTCAAAATGACCAAACAATAAACCAAAAAAAAATTTGATTTAAAATACTTTTAGAGTGATGGACTACATATTCAAATAAAGATAAAATCATCACAGAAAATCATCGTAACTAAGGATTTGCAGAACATTAGAACTGTTTTAAGATGTTGGCTGATGACATATCCTTTGAAGGAGATTAGTATAAAGTCTATGTCTATATGTCTATGGGAGAGAAATTCTTTCTGTACCATGTATTAGCTCAGCTCTTAAAATTCAGCTAAACTGTACATAAACATCTTCGTTAACAAAAACTTACATCTGAGCTGGAATCTGTTCTAATACGCTGTACAGCAGCTGTAATTGGTCTAGGAGCCATTCTAGCACCACCTCTCACAGTCGAAGATGAACTATTGCGCCCAGAACCACGTCTTCCACACACATGACCACAGGGACACCTTAGCTGTGCAGGCAACAATATAGAGGAGAGTTAGCATTTGAAAAACCAGCTTTTCAAAAATCAATACTCTACTCATGATAATGCGAGAAAGTACTCACCTCAGACTTGCTGAGAGTCAACCTTGCAATAGAGATGAGTTTCTCTAGCAGAGAATTCAGAGGGCTAACCTGTTCAGCCTTGCACTCATCTCCTTCTGGTTCATCCCAGAGATAATCCAATCTTATCTTGCTGTCACTCCCAATCTATAAGGATAAAAGAGGAAATAAACGATCATGAATACTGTATTTTTCATACTATAAGGCGCATATAAATTCCCGTCGTAAAAAAATCAGCCAAGCCTTATATTCCAGTCAAACCAATTTCAGTGTTCATACTGCACTGAAAAATCTGTCATAAAGTTTTGCTACCACTTTGGTAAGCGGCAAAGCAACTCACATTGAATGTCAATTAGATAGGAAATAAACACTGATCCTCAGAGCAGACCTTCCAATACCTGCCATCAGGGGTTATAGTTCAAAACTTTTCACTGTTCTGACATTAAAGAAGAAATTTTAAATGATTTTGCAAGTAATTTAGTTTATATTAGCAAAAAAATATTTTCCTTGCAACTTGCAAATGAATTTGTTACCTAACAGTCTACAGATGCTGCTCTGAGATAAATGAGGAAACATTGTAAGAAAGGGCGTATGCATTTCTGAACTTCAAATTACCCAGAGATAGAAAATTCCAGGTTAGGGTTTTCCAGTGTCAGTGACGAGACCCGGCGGTCCACAGTTTATAAACATGAAACAGAAGTGGAATTTATGCAGCATGGTCAGTAGTATGGTGGTCAGAATACCTGCCTGGCAAGTGGGGGACCCTGGGTTCGAGTCCCAGTTATGTTGCTATTTTTCGCTCGTTTAACTTAGTGAAAAGATGCAAAGTTTCTCACAAAAAATAATAAAAACCTATCTTATCTTTCTCTTACATAAAAAACAATGAAGATCGTTTAGCAAACATCTTATTCACAGGAAGAGCCATTAAATTAGGAAAGGCTAAAGCTCGGAAGGAAGAGCAGTTTAAAAATTTTCCCTGTAGTTCTATGAAGAAAACATGCATGAAAACGGTTCCTGCTGTAAAAGGATCTTAAATTTGTCAATAGTGACAAATTTATGGCCAAAAATTGTTATTAAAGTTATTGCTAAAACATAAAATACACTTTACCATCAAGTAAAGCTCTCCTATTGTGAGTGTACCAACATCTTCAAGAGTCCATCCCTTTCTCACAGCATCGACTGTTAATGGAGGAACAGCACTACCCTCTTCTTTTTTTATCACTTCCTCCTTCTTGATTTTATCTTCCTCCCTTTTTTCCCAAGTTTCCGACCCCTGAGACTCTTCTCCTTCTGTCTGTGCCCTCTCAGCTGCAACTTGACTCCCGAGCTCCAATATCTTCTCAACTGCCAACTCATCAGGATGCAAATTCAGAACATTCACCCCCGACACCACTTCGTTCTGTGACCCAGCATTTGCATCTTCACCACTATCCACACGTTTGTTCCCCTTCCCTGATCCCTTCTCTCTCCGAGTTGGAGTGGAAGCAGTCTGTGGAGGAACTCCCCTAGCACCAGGAGGTAACATGCGCTCTTCATAGCGCTGAAGACAGAGGCTTGAACTAGTGACAAATTCTCCGGCATTTACCGAAGGTAAGGCTATGTGAGCATCTGGGGGAGGTCGAAGACGCAGCAATGGTCTTTTGGATGACTCCGCACCTTGCAGTAGCTCATCACGCTGTTGGTTTGAAGTCAAGGATCACATTGATACATTTCTCACAGGAAAAAAATAACTAGGAAATTTTAATTCAATTATAATATCAAAAATAACAAGATAAAGGAATTAAGGTGTACTTTAGCTTGAATAGGGGGGAAAAAATCCCAAGTATTTAACAGATGTGAAAAAATTAGAACCAAGACTCAAATCCAGAACTCCTTAAAGCCTAGTTGGCTGGAGATCTGGTTTATAGTTCCAGTTCTATCAGACTTTTTCATGTCTGTTACATACTTGAGATTATCAAAAATGATATTTTGAGGATTGTTAAAATTTTAAAATGAAAAATTAGTTGTACATATATTTTAGCTTTACAGGCCGAAGTTAGATTTTAGAAATAGACAAGCAATTCTAACTTGAAAAAAATATTATTCGTAACTATCTAGATCAATTAGTACTATACATCATGTGACGTAATTAATGATTAGTTATAACTTCTAATTCTACTTTCAAGAGATTATTTGCATTAATTATCAAAATATAACATAACTAGTCAAGATAAAAATATAATCATTCAGATTCTCTTTCATGTACGTACATAATTACACATCTGAACAAACAAGCACAGTTAAAATCATTATGTTCATAATTAGATATAATCGCTAAATAAATCTCAAGCATCCATGATAATAATAATACACTTTTATTACTTCATGGTAAAATTTAATCTGTATAGAAAACTCTATTTAGTTATTTCACTTGAATTCCCACATACTGCTACTGCTAATTCTACTGCTTTATATGTTCCTTATAATGTCCAATGCACAACAGACATAAAAGAAGCAATAAATTGACATATCACTTGTGGGAGCAATGCAATATTGAAAACAGCTCCATTCCTTAATTTTCCAGCATAGAGTGGAATTTTCACATGGAATTTCATACAAACAGAATCATATTACAGTGGGGATTAGGCATTTAAATACTCCTCCCATAAAAGGATACAAGTTTCTGCTGTGGCAGTCTCCATCGCTGTTGTAGAAAAGAAATAAGAGATGATAGCCTCCTCTGAAGAAGAAGAGTTGTTCGAACACGAGGATTCTGTGCAGCAGCATGTACCCTATTCCATGCAGTATTGTCTCTTGGCCTCAACTCAACAGTAATGCGAGTTGGAAGTCTGAGGTCTTCAGGGCAGTCTATTGAAGTAATTAGATCACAAAATGAAATAACAATTATCCTCTTATTCATTAAGAAGAAATTCATATTTAGAAAAAGAAATCATATTTATAAAAAATAGTTTAGGCAGGTATTTTTATGAAACAGAGAAAGAACTAATAATCCAATCGTAGATAGAGTTAAACATCTAATTAATATGCCGTGTCCTCAAGACACACACATAAATCAATCATTAAATGGGAGTTTTAATACTTCTAAACTCTACAAAAATGGAATGAATCTTAATTAGTGTTTTATGTAAAAAAAATCTTTTGCTAAAATGTTTGAGAGATTTTGAATTTAAAATGAAGTTACAGCTTATTCACATTTCATCCAAAAAATCAGATATCTACTTCTACAATAAGTTTTTACAACTACATTTACTGAAAAATTATGCATAATGGTGGCTAAACTAGACATAACTAGCCATCAAAAGCTGAAAAAATATTAATCTTAACTACTTTTAATTGAGATAAGGTATAAAGTCAAACAAATTACACTCCAACACTCAAAAGATTACTCACCAGCTCCCTCTTCTAAGTGAAGACGTCTTAAAGCTCTGCATATTGGAGTTTTAACTCTAACAGTCTTTCCCCTCACCCTAAGTTGAGTGCTTCCATAAAAAACCAGCTCATTTAATCTTAAGCCACAT
This sequence comes from Pantala flavescens, assembly GCA_020796165.1. Classification (NCBI taxonomy): domain Eukaryota; kingdom Metazoa; phylum Arthropoda; class Insecta; order Odonata; family Libellulidae; genus Pantala; species Pantala flavescens. The sequence goes on from CM036886.1 coordinate 14,882,190, forward strand.
TTTTCTGTGAATGGTCCAGCAATCTTTTTACGCAATTCTCCATAATTGATGAGTCCATATAGCTCTTGGGCCACTTTGGACATATCTGTAACAAAAATACATTATAATTACATTTCCAAAATATTGTTTACTTTTTTCAGCAAGACATTATGTCAAAACAAATTCCATGACACAGGAATAAGCAAATACCAAAGTGAAACATAAATCTATTCCATTAGCGACTATTATTACTATCGTATTTGCCATTAATTAACTGTATAATATTTACCATCTGAGAACTTCAGGTACTTGGAGATCTTATTCCACGTCCGATAATAAAAATGACGTATCTGATCCTTATTCTTTATATTATGCTCAGGAAGACCCCTTTTCCTCATACGCATAGCATAATGAGTGCGTATTGCATCGTAGTCTTTGCCATACTCATTCAGTGCCTCGAAGAACCAATCTTTTCCTTCCACAGACCATGGTTCAAATGTACGTTTACTACGTGGTCGTACAGCTCCGCTACTACTGGGATCATCAGGCAATTCTTCCTTTACCACTACATCTGGCAACATAGATTTACAATAATTATATTTCATTTTTCATATAAGAAATCTATAATTACATTCCAAAGTAAAAATTCTTGCAAACTAAATGACGAAGCTGTAAAAGAATGTATGCTATTGTAATCAGCAAATCGCTAATATTTGCTTGACCAGCAACATTTTGACAAATGAGGAAAAGAGCATTTAAATAAAAGGTTTAAAAAAAACTGATTAAAATATTAAGATCTATCAACTGGAAGGATAACAGCATATTACCTTCAAAAATCTTAATGACTTTCACATCTGCTGACTCACAATCCATTCCTAATTGATAATTACTATGATAAAACCTTTATAAGAGCATCATGACAGTAAGAAGATTTTTAAACTTTATAGGTGGGATGGAATTTCAAACAGAAAGAAAAATTGTTTTATTTTCACATAAGTTTGATAAGAATAATAAAGTGTTTCTTTTTGTCTTTCTTTGTTATTTTGCAAAATAAGAAACAAAAGGAACAGATTTTACAGCAATGCCTAGGCTAAACTAGAATGGAGTTTGTATAACTCCTAGGATTTAAGGAATGAAATCTTTCCCCTATTAACTAGGAGTTGTGTTTTACGCCTTTCAACAAAATAAAGCAGAAGAACATTAATATGATACATAATTTAATGTAAGCCTCATTTGAAATGCACATTCATCAATGTATATCAACCAAATGTCTGTATTTAAAATGATAATTTGTGCTCTGTTTACAGGATTTTTTTTAGATTGTTTTCCTCCCAACTTTGGGCAAATGCTGGACAGTGTGTAATATCATTCACCCCCTCAACCGTTGTCACCTATTCAGAAACCTAATTGTGATGAAACTTCATTAAATAAATAAATCAACTCTGAAAACATTCCCCAGCCAGAAATATTTCCCATGATCAAAGTATTCCTAGTATGGCATGCTTATCCTCTATGATAAGTGGAGAAGCATGAACTCAGGGAAAGCTATGATGAAGATGAACATGCAAATGAATATCCTTAATAAAAGGAAAATTTATCTTTGGGTGAGAAACTTGACCACATAATTGTTAGAGGGGCATCTTCAGTAAAAAACATACAAACTTCATTAAACAGGTATCAAAATGAAGAGAAATCAACAGAAAGAAAGATTCTTTCAAACTGAGTTTCCAATGCATGGAAAATGATATTCAATTCATATTTTTTAATTTTCATTGAATATCTTCACTCACTGTAATTCCACTACCTCACAAATTTATACTATCAAATTTCCATAACAATAAATCAGTGTGTATTACAAACATTTGCAGAACATAACAAAATTCTTTCCTATTCTGAACTGAAAAAATATATCGAGTGTAAAGCTAATACCAAAACTCTGTTGTAAAGTAATTTTATGAATTTCTGTTCTTTTTAATAGTTAGTAAAATGTTAAAAATTGTAAGATAATATATAAGAGGATAGACGTTAATTTTCCCAATTTGCTTCGACTCCTGAGAACTTAAACAAGAGTGGATATGAAAATAAATATATCATCTTCAACAGTAGATTTTCAAAGACTATTCTAACCTTTTCTGTCATTTGCTTGACCAGGTCCTGGAGAAGTACTACTGACTCCTTGACTTACAGATGAAATGGAATCGAGCTTTAGTTTCTTGGAAACCCTTGCACTGGTTCTGAGTTGCGCTACCGATACTTTGGGGACGGGAACTGATACCGGGGCTGGAGGACTTTCTGAAGCACCGGTGGTCTGACCTGACCCCAGCTCTGCATCGCACAATCCTGGATTACATTTATTTTCTTCTTGACTGCAACTGTCGTCATTCTGTTCGGTCTTCAGACCAACAATATCCATGCTGAAATTTCACCGTTGTCATATCTGGACTCGTAGAGTTCTCCAGGACTGTCCCTCCCATCCTCTCTACAGACTTTACGAAGAAATGGTAAAGATTAATTCAATATCAACGAATAATTGTTTATATATGAATATATTGCAGCTAGAATACCGTAAAGACTTCGAATTGTGTTGGGAAACTACATGAGATAATGCTGCTGAAAACCTTTTTCTGTAATAATTTACTATACGATATTAATAGTATGCACTCAACATAGATTATTCCCCCCGAATAATAATTATTAAAGCTGTCAAGGAGGTTTTAAGATCATACATGAAGTAAGTTCCTGGTCTACAATATTAAAGCAACGAGATGAGAGATTCATCATCTAATCAAAACGCTATGCTAATTTGGCCATTGTATCTCTATCCGAGAGTTATATATCACTGATCATATCATCCCTTGTACATCATTAAAATGATCACTAATATCCATAATATGCCATATAAGGCAAACTATAATTATGACAGAATTGATTTAATAAACAAATAATATTGACGTCATTCAGTAAAATCTGATTCAACATGAAGAAAATTTCTTGCAAATGGCGGGCATAATTCATTACATTCATACAACTATAAATTCAACAGGAACAGTAAAAACATACACCAGCAACAACACTTAAACTAAGCAGACTAATATGAGCGACTTGTCATACAAAGTTTCTCATAAAATTAGAGCAAAATATGTTTACTTACGGCCTACATGTTCGATCGAAATCAGCAGCCCTCAAACTGTAGATTAACGCACCCAAGTATTTCCCTTGTGTAAGCCGATATTTCTGGGAAGATGACTTGAAAAAATTGACGAAAGATGGAAAATCACTTAACATTTACTTATGGACGGCTGTAATCCACCAATCTTAATCTTTTTTGTAATAAAAGAAGCTCCTTAATGTTTCACAATGTCAAAATATTTTCATGGCGAAGAAACAACTGACAGTATACCCGCGGTATCCTTTGAATATTCTATTTTATGACTATTGTTCTCTCTCTTAAAGTACTACAAATTGCCTTTAAAATACATAAATTGTCAAATCAGTTATAAGATATGTGAATTATAAACTTTAAATTAAATTCTCTCGCATTTGAAGATTAAGGTCAAGGAAAAACGTGGTACATCAATAACCAAGATTAGGGAAGGTGAAAAAATCGATATTTTTCATATAACAAAAGGAATTCGTCACTCACTCACCCGTGATTCACATTCCATATCATTCACCAACCATTATCTTTTCCCTAAATCTAGGTAGCAAATTGGGTATCTCATAAAGACTAAAGACCGCTTTTATGTTTTCGATAAAGAAAAATATGGTAAATAATACTGAATAAAATGATTTAGATATCTAAAATTTTGAACTTTAAGAAACCAGGTAAATAAAGCTAAATTTTCATTCTCGTGGGCAGTTTATATAAAAGGTGATGCAAAAAAATATTTTGAGCGATCTTTCATCTGCCCGATTCTAATATTTTTTAGATATTTTTCCGATGTAAACATGTATAGCAATGTACAATAAAGATTATAAACCTCACCAAAATCGAATTAGATTTTAATGTCGACGTTTGGAGTTAGTTAAATTATTAGAGTATTGCCATTGTTCTAAATGTTTATTGAATATATGATCTGAAAAGGTAATATAAGAATCAAAGTCATCTTGCAGATACAGAATTCATTGTTAATATGCAAGTTCTATCATACTCATAAACTCATTTCATTTTCCAATTTAAAAATTCTACTTCAGCAGAGGTTAGTAGAATGTTGGCGTGGTATCACTTGCTTCCGAATCTTTCAGACGAATATTTATAAAAATAGGGTGCCTATTTTTGCTCGGGATCAAAATGCAATCCAATCATAAATAAGACCATTTCAACATCATAGAGAAAACGAACAATAAATTCTAAATAAGTAGAATTGTAATATTATTGGAGCTTGTCATTCGCCTTGGTTTATGGAAGACCAATATCGCATTGGTTAGAGTGAAGAAGAGTTACCTTAGAAATATTTTTCTAGCTGCCAATGAGAAATGTTGGTCGTTGACCTCCGTCAAATACTTTAGGATAAGAGAGAGAATTGATTCTATATGCGGGATAAAAAGCTACCTTGTTAAACCATATCTGGTGACGATAATTTCGAATTCATATTATTTACGCAAAAGGAAATAATATAATACTATTACTATAAAAACTAATTAAACCGATGTTTACATGGATAAGACGAAGTAATGGGTAATATTAGTAGCTCACTCAACCAGCGAAGGCATTCTACAAATGATAATGGATTGTTGACTGACTCATCGGTATGGGTATGACGTCAACGAAATGTTAGGTTAATCACTCACGAGTGAGGAAGCTTGCTTTAGTTTCCGGGACTAAGTCTTCCTCGCTTTCACTCGTTCCCGAATCATTTTTGAAGACAAATTTGATACTTGATGGATTAATATTACATTGAACGTTCATGATCTATCAATAAAAATGTAAACAATCAAATCTGAATGGTTAATCTTAATCATATAGCGTATGTTTCGTCTATGAAATAAGGGGGTAAGGGGTTTTACTCCGACAGAACTACGCAAGAGTTCACGCGCTGCTCGTCAAAGCACTCAAACGAACTTAATGGAGGTTATTGTCCTTGAAATACAAATTAATAAAGTAACAATCTACAACAAGAATGAGCGCGTTGGTCTTCATTTAAAATCCGAATCAGACTTTGTTACAGTACCCCACGCCGAGTTTTCTCACCAGTCTACAGACACACCCAGGCCATTTATAAGTGGATTCAGCTCAAGTTCCTGTATTCCTACGCCTTGTACTGCAACTTCCATTCTCATTAAATGTATTTGGATCTAAGGTGGGATTGTTTCGCTTGAGGAGAATGCGTAATTTAAATTTAGAGTCGACTTCATTTCGGAATTCTTAATTGCAAGAATCCCAAGAGCATAGGAGGAGTTAAATTCAAACCTTGCGCTAGACTGCGATGAGCTGCTGCATCCTTTATGCGTAACTCCAAGATACATGTTTCTCTTCCTTGCGTCCTGAAAAGTAACCCATCACGACGAAAACAGAAAATAATCATGAATTTGTGTGTTTCACCACAGAGCGATGATTTCGACATCTAAATCTAGATTCTAAATATGATTTATTTATATACTTCTAGGATAGCTGAGGGACGCTACAAGATGATGCGGTCACAAAGGGTTTGTAGTGAAATTAAGAACTACCTAAAGAAGAAATCGTACGCACCATTTTTCTAAGATTTCTTGATGTCGGAAACTTTAACGCGGAACTTTCTATATTCTTCCTAAGAACACGTTGCGTAAGTTTTTCGGGTAAATTATGAACTGATGAATCTTATTAAAGCCCCCATTTTGATAAAAATTTCATATTCAAAGGACCAGAAAATGGTTATTCAAGCGTTGATGGAAAACGGCAATTTAAAACCGTTAGCGGTCCGTTTGCAGTGGAGTTCAATTACCGCGAGCCTTTCCAACAGAGCTAATTAACGCTTCATTGGAAGAATTGAAGAGAGAGCCTTATTCTAAGACTCTTAGTTATGTGCTAAGACATAGGTGCTCTTAGTTGGGCCACTTTGAATGACATAGAAATTCCAATATGGATATTTGCCATTCTGAACGTTCCTAGATTTGAATGAGGCTCCATTTTACTCCATTCACAATTTGTTGATTTTTCGTTTAAAACCGAAGGGGAGCTGTGTTTGTATCTTCGTCGTAGGGCAAAGAGCCATCTAGGTTACTCATTCTTAGCACGCTGCCAAAATTATGAATATGTGTAGATTGATACGTTACAAGTCGTGAGAGTGTGTTTCCTTTGGCTAGTTCGGAATCCTCGTTCCAACAGGTTCAGCTTGCGTAATACGTCGAACATCTCATAGCAACAAGGAACAAAAATATTTGTCTCTATGATTTTTCACCTGGTGAACTAAACACTAGGAAATATATACATGTAGCGAGAGTTAGCACGTATCAAAATATTTTATTCGATAAAAAGCGCTAACACATCACAGCAAACAATAGGTGTATATATGATACTGTGAAAGATTAACTACCGAGTATCAAAGCAATTAATTAGAGGATGACGTAAAAAATCTTTCGTCAGCAAGAAATTTCATTACATTCAGAAGATTACTTTGGTGGAATGCTGATAAGAAAGTTTTGTAGAAAACATTATAAAACAAAAGATATATTGAATACTGGAATTGCATTTAATATAGCACTGGAAATCATTTGGTATTGGATTGGGAGACTTTTTGGTCTTGATTGGGACACGAATTTTTCGATAATTCTAATTTGGGAATACTTCAACATTTTAATCAAAAAGCCTAGGAATGGGAATTTATCTTATCTCCCGTTCTGCATCTATTAACAGCTGTGGAGCATTCGGGTATGCACGCGCCTGAATCTTATACTACCGCTCATACAGGTCCCCCGACCAAATTTCTTTTCTTCGACTTCCACGTGGCAACTGTTATCGTTCGTTAATGGTGCATCGATAATCTACGGCCGTTGCTTCATCTAACGGTTGTCTAGTGATGAGCAATAAATAGCTTTGTTTGAATTATCAGTACATAGCCATAAATATACATATAAATAAGCTCTTAAAAAGTACGAGTTTAAAATAAAACACTCGAACGGTGGTTGGTGCTTCGGTGTGGAGCACCGCCGCTTTGCTTGCAAGGTATCACCGTAAAACAAAACATACGCATAACTAGGCTCTTTAAATGAATTATTAGAATGAAAGCATAAGCATCGCTACCTTACGGAAAAATCTATTCAGCACCATTTAAAATATTTTTTACGATTCTAAATTAATAACAAATATTTAAAATAAAAGCGAAATATTTTAAAACTCAAAACTAAGATGGATTATCACTTGAGTGCGTATAGAGTATATTTTAAGCATACAACGATGACAAGTTTCACATTAAGAAATATAGAGGAACTGTTAACTCAAAATACTAGATAAAAAATTTACTGATTAAAGTGATAAAGGCTTGAATTAAACTCTTTCACAGTATATGAGATTGAAAATGAAGTTAAATTTGAGAAATATTCACATTTTATGATATACAGATTAAGAAAATAATTCAAAGCAAATGATGTGGAGCTAATTTTTTTAGTTCTTTCTTCAAAGTGTCTTGAAGGCATTACATTGAAAGCTCTAACAATTTTCAGGGTATACTCTAGGTTTAAGTTTTTTTTTCAAAATAAAACATCAAAATCCTTCACATCAGATTTTCCTTTTGGATTAGACAAAACCAGATCAAATAAATCAGAGGTAAAATCTACCTACCTAAAGTGTCAAAGAGACAATATTGATGGTAAATTTTCAGTAGATTTAGAATCATTGATATAGGTGGCAATAAAAGTAATTATTAAATATCCTATTAAATTTTGAATAGAGGGGCAATATGTTTTATTTCATATTTAAAGACTAGATTAAAAATTGTCAAGTTGAATAATAATGAGACCAACAGCTAACTGAATAATTATAATCATAGTATATCATTTTAAAAAGGGTGTGAAAATATTAACATATTTTTAAGGAACTAATCGGTAACAATGATAACATAGTTGTACAAAAAAACTCTATTCTAACTTATAGAAAAAAAATTACCTTTCAGTATCCAGGGTGTCTCTTTATCATTAAAGAATCTAGCTAAAAAGCCATTTATATATTTTACATGAAAATTAGATTCATAGTATATGCTATACAAATTTACTTAATAATACATTTATTATGGTTAAACAAATTTATGGTGACATCTAGGAAATCAAAGTACAAAACAAGTACATTTAAATCTGGTCATCCATTCCTAATAAATTACAATTTAAATTTTTTATTTGTATTTAGAGGAAGTCACATTGAAATTATAATTATTGATACCATAGATACTATACAGAGAAAATAAACATTAAATAACAATATTTTTCTCATTTTAGCTTTATTAGATATTAACTAGTTGAAAATAGAGTAACTATACATTATTTTTTTAAGGATTTTAAAAACTCATTATTGACATGAAAATCAACACTTTTATAACAGCATCAAAACAATAAGTCATAAAAACAAAGGACATTACAACAGGATTAAGGAAATTTTGGAATGATTTCATGGAACACCTTGGCATACATTTCCCAAGCTAATTTCTTTTTTTTTAATGGTTACAAAACAGCTGCATGAATACCTCACTAACCATAAAAATAAATTAATTCATATTATAATTTGGTGTTAACTTACTGACTGCTAACAGTAACCACAATTACAAATGCACAACTACGTTCTTATTCTGACCCTGGAAAAATCACATGCATAGCTAAACTAGTGATAGCACATCCAAATACATTTATAGCAACAAGATTTTAAAACATACCAAAATAAGATGACCACAAAACTCCTTCCTTACAGGTTTCTCCATCACATTTTCACTACAATAACTTCTTATTTATAATTTAGTCAATGAATTTAAGAAGTTATGATAGTATGATATATGGCATTTTACTGGTCCCAATCAAAATTAATTGACTTGAGTACATATTCACACACTTTCAATTTCAAAAATAATTTGGAAGATCCATGGATGACTAGAGGGGCCTTTGATTGGCAATCTTTATGTTCCTGATCTTGCACCACACATTATTTGGTAAAACGATGAAGACAAGGCTACGTAGTTTCCGTCCATATTCACTTGTATTCACTACCATGTTCTGCTAGATGCTCACTGAAGAAACAAAACCAAGTCCTCCTCAGTTGCAAAAATTTCAATTTATGCTCATGGGAATCACAGCTATATGAAGCATTGTAATACCTTCATGAATTAGGTTAACTTTTAAATGTAAGAAAGAATTCAATTCACCACTAATTCTTTTGATGCACTTTTTCACCTGAGTTTGAAAGTACCTCCCTTCTACTGGCAAATTGATGCCATTAATTAATAGCTTAAAAGACTTAAAATAAATTAAGATAGTTGGCTAAGACATTCCGGCTTCTAGGGTAAGAAACAGATTCATTTGGAATTTAATACCATGTAGCAACTAATAGAATGTTTCAGAAAGAATCCTTTCATAAGCAAAGCATGAATCAGTAAATATACAAGTTAATTTTCAAATATTTACCTACAATAAGAAAACAAGACCATCAATATCAAAATAATTCACATTTTTACATTATTTCCACTCACATGAAAACACACAATGACTAACAGTAATGGCAATTTATTTTGGAAAGAAAAGAATCTAGAAGATTTTGGTTATACACTGCCTTGTTAACAGTAACATAATAACAATAATCATATGTATATGAAAAGTGCTAACATCACTTTTCACAAATTTCCCCATTAATTAATAAAGATTTCTTTATTTCTGTTTGCTTTAAAAACAATCTAATTTCAAATTATATCACTTTTTTATTTGCAGAGTTATTATATTAGGTATGATAATATAATGATGTTATGCAATACTTTAATGCTATATTAATTTTAAATAAAATATTTTAGATGCATCAGTTCATATCAATTTAAGTGAATATAAAAGATCCCCAAATAACTGCAGAAGAAAGTAAAAGAAATCATACACTATTCTGCTACAATAATTTTTAAATGCTATCTTTAATTGTGGTTCTAAAGAATTTGGATTCATTTTAAGACAAAGTTCATGCTAACAGAAGATTTTTTAACAAAATTAAAAGGCAACAATTTATGTATATAATTTAGATACTTCTTTCTCAAAAATGGGCTTACAAAAAATACTGTTAAATGAGTAACTACTTAATTAAGAAGTACATAACCATTACATCTCATGTAAGCTCACAAAGGAATTAACTTATCAATTTCAATAGAAAATATTTACAAGAATAGCTGAAATTTTAAGAGAAATAAAAAACAGATACAAGAAATAATTCATAAAGATATGAATTTTTATACAAGAGATTGGGTCTGAATCAAGTTTATATCATGTCAAACTAAGAAAAGTGAAGTATTTTAAATGGAAGTTTGAATTTCTTAAACAAATAAAAATTATTTTAAAAATTGATAATAATGATCAAGGAACTATCATCACTTGCAAATGAGACAATATTTCTATAATTCTATATAGTGATTATATTAATTTACCAGTAGATAAAGCAAGTATGAAAGGGATTCAAATCTTTTTGGATTCAGCATGTAATAGATAAATATTGCCGTTGATCATAAGCTCTAAATGACCCTTCAAATATTTCCCTATATATTTAAATCAATATTTATAGAGATATTTTCCTTCTGTTGCATCTAAAAATTAAATATAAATCTCACAATTATTACCCCTGAATTGTAGGATACCATATGTGTAAGGTTGAATCAAAATTATAATTAATAGATTTTTTCTAATAAGCAAGTTGGAAACCATAGAAATAATTAGATTATTTCAGCAAACTAAACAATTGTAGTAAAATAATTCAACAAATTAAAACATAGATGTTTTCCTAGTTACCAAATTGATTTAGGGATAATATTTTCTCAGCAAATACTAGATACGATTGCATCAATTGTTCAGAAAAAAATATCACAAAATATATAATTTTAAAAACATTTTTACGATTGAATACACACTTCCTATTTACTCAACTTGTCCCAGCAACTACATCTGTTGAAAATAATTCAACACTCAAAATATATTTCCTTAAATGCACTTTTCTATTTACAATGCTTTCTAAATCCAATTGCTAGCTTCCAACAGTTGTAAAAGCCATAGTTTCTTACAGTTAAATGCAATTTAATTGCAATGAATTTTAGGGAAGATTCTTGATGAAATATACAATTGACTCTTTGCACTAAGGTGGAATGTAAATAAAATTTTTATCTCAAGCTGTTATGTACAAAAAATATAATAATTTCTTCACGACTTTAGAAAAATTACAAATGCTTACCTATTCACTGGCAATTATAGGAGACTCGAGTTTTTAAACACTAATAAAAGCATTCTCATTAGCCAAAGCTCAAGTGCATTTTTAAATGAACATGAAGAATAATTCTTTTATCACATAATAAAAGTCATTGAGGAGGCTTCTTCATTTTTTCATCAGTAAACCTCCAACAAGAGGATAAAATATTCAAAGGCATACTGCATAAATTGAAGCAGCCAATGGAATGATGAAAAATGGCACTGTAGAAGAAGACAAATCTGTGCAAGGCAGTAAGATAAAATTCTTCCTCTTTCAGGTTTTTGCCTTCTTAGCATAATATAAACGTAGAGACCAACTCCTATCATGATAGAAGTGAGTGAATGTATACTTATAAGACTGTGCCAGGGTCAGGGCAACATCTCAACATAATTCCCAGGAATTAAACCTGTTTTTCCATTGAGCATTCCTTCCAACCATCCTGGTTCTTGAGATGGCCTCACTGAGAAGGAAAAAGATTATTATTTAATTATTGGAAAGGACTGAAGGCTACCTACCTAGCTGAGCTCTCAGCACATAAACTATTTTATTCTTTAATATCACTGCAGTGTGATAACAACATTCAATCTGTTTTTGGTGTAACAAACATTTTTGAATTAAAATTGCTTCACTTTAATCAGTGCACCACAAAATTTGTTACTAATTAATAACAATCAAGGTTTAATTTTACATTTTGAGAATTTAATCGATGAAAAGGTGAAATTATATACATAAGAGTTATAAGTTATCTTCCTTAGAAGAGTTATACTGAAATTCTACAATGAATAATAAACTGTTTCATCCATCGTGATGGAAAACTTTATTTATTTAATTTAAGAATTTAAGGTACTCAATGTTTAGTATTACCAATGAAGATCATAATATTTTTCATCTCAGTTGAAACATAAAAAATAATTATCAATATGTTAAAAAAAACCTAAAAAATGTTGATTTAAATTGCCACTTTCCAAATTCTCAGTTATATTACAATTATAAAAATAAACAAAATACCATTTGTGATGATCTGGTTTGGTTCGAAAGATAACTCTCCATCATTTTCTCCAACACAAGCATATAGTGTTCTCACACGACTGAAATGAAAGAGAGTAATTAATGGTCATAATGATCTCTATAGATGCTGTTAAAGAAAACAGACCATTATCAAATAAAATATTCTGGAACAGTTTACGCTCCAGGATTACTTTGATTAATAACAGGGTACTATGAGAGATTATATATTTCTAAATAGATTAATTATCATCAGAGGATAATATTTTTTTAATAACTCAGATAAAAGAAACAGACTTTTCAAGGTAAAAAGAGTGTACTCCAATATTCCTGAATCATAAATAAATTGTGAAAAATCTGAAAGAATTACAGGTTTGGTGGAATGACAGTAAAACTATCAACTTACACATTGTCTCGATTATCTCTCCTCAGTGAAGATATAGTAAAGCCAGGTATTACTGTAAACAATAAAGACAAATTTAATTCACCATATTTATTTTATTTAGCAGTTTAATTCTTATAATAATAATAATAATAATAATTTATGAACTAGTATATCTCTTTACATTGTTCTTTCATTAAAATAAAAAATAGATGTAATCAGAGTACAGTTTATTTGAATAAAATTTCCAATTATTTACTGGTTAACTGAATTAAGGAAAGGAAGGATAGATATTCTTTGCACGTTAAAGTGTGCGCTTTTCAAAAATTTAAAAAGAAATGAAAAATATCTGAAAAGTTAAGCAATAATATAAATAGTTGGAAGAGATTATAACAGAGCATATAATAAGTCAAGAAAGTAGCAGAAAATTTATTTTTAAGATCAAGCACACAAAAGGGAGAGGATACTACTGCATAATAGAATAAAAAATCGTGACATTTCATAGCTGATAATCATGTTAAATTACATACCTCTAGCCATTTTAACTTGCAAATCACCATCACCTCTAATCGAAGATGGAGAAGACTCAGATTCATCGGAGCTTTCGGCAGATTCACCAGCATTATGGTCCATCATATGTTGCCTCATACCATGCAGTCCAACTCTATCTTGAGACGGAGACCCTGAAACTAAGAAGAGAGTAAATAGTATAAATATAATAATTTGGAGTCCCTAACAATAAAATCAATAAATAATATTGTTCAATTGTAGACAAGACTTAATATGCCAATCTTAAGAAGCGATTTTATTTAATGAACATCTAAAGAAGCAACTTAAACATCTTCAGGGAAAATGTCTTTTTCCCTGAACGTTTGACGATGACGTTTATGCTGGATTCGATAAATCAAGACTTTTTTATGACTGCATTTGTTAAATTAAAGGACTGCAATCTTTTAACGAATGCAGTCTTTTTTTATCCTAAAATATACCCATCACTAAAAAAAGTTTCACAGCTTACAATTTCAATGGCAATGTTTTATAATAAGAGTATTTATCACAAATTAAATTCCAAATTTCAATCTCTGACAATTACCATTTATATTAACCCTTGGGGGCCTTCTATTGTGCCGCCTCCTAGCTGCTTGTGGAATTTGGGAAATACCTGGAACTGCATGCCCCCACGTTTGATCAGTAGGGAGTGCAGTGGAGGAAGGATAGGAAGTTATTGTGTCTTGTACTCTTCCCACAGCATAAGGAATTGGTTGTCTGTCTAAATCAGTCCTCTGGGGACGTGCTGGAGGCAACTGCATGTAATCAATGTAGATATTAACAAGGAAATAAGTAAAGTTTGTGAAATCAATGATATATACTTCTTATGCATAGACTTCTTTGTGACTTATATATAATGAACATATGATAAATAATCTCAAAATGAAACTTACTCTTGATGGTGGCAATCCTTTGTAGGGAGGCAACTGAGAATTTAGATTTGGAAGAGGAGGAGGCGGTACATCCATAATATTTCTCCTTGGCTGAACCTGCTGCTGTTGACGCCACCTTACCTCTGGTAAATATTGATGGATTGAGGATTGAGAAGCTTTCCTCTCAGCACCATCTGGTATAGAAGGAGAAGCGGAAGATGAAGAAGATGACGATGGCGAAGATGGGTGAGGAGATGAAGGCAAGTGTGCAATTGGTGCAGGCACTTGTATCACAGGGCTTCCGGGCTCAGGCGGAGGAGATATAAATATCTGCAAAGGAAATTCTTCATGATAAGCCATTTAAGTTAGCAGCAGCGGCAAAAATTTAGCCATTCCAAAAATAAATTAAAGGCAATATATTGATAAAAACAGTAGTCTAATAAAATAATAATCTGAGCATAAAATGAAGGAACATACGCAAAATGAATTAATATGGTATATCACAAACCTTTGGATAGTTTTCAACAAGAATTTCCACAACTATATTACAAAATTTTATTTCCATAATTGCGGCAACAGTTTCATTTTGTGGGCGAAGAAGAGTAGGACCAAAGCAAACACCAATGTTGCTTACAGTCATTAAATTCTTATCACTTTTTGCCACCACACTGAAAAAACAAATTTTATGCTGATCATTTGAACAGAGATGTGAAGAAAGATAAAAACTATATATTAAATGGAATTAAAACGGCCAGTCAGAAAAAAAGTCAGGATTTAATGAATCCCTTACGTTCATTGCCGAGATGTTAAGTGGAATTAAATGGAGTAGAATGGAAAAATAATACTTACTTTTTGAGATGCTTGATCAGTGTTTCAAGGAGGGAAAAATTCTGCTTTGGCAACTGATGCACCAAGGAATGCACTTGGTTCACCCGTTCCTCCCTTGAATCAAGCTCTATTCAGAAAAAATAATGGGAATATCATATATAAAAGGCTTGATTTAGAATTAATCGAATCAAACAAACACATATATAAATTTAAAAAATTAATAATTAATGAACAGTTCTTGTTCAGGAATCGAATCTCTTCTTCATAAAGATCTTCATTGCCCAAACTTGAGACATTCTACACATTTAAAATAAATGTATGTAAGTTTTTGTAAAAGACTCCACTGAGTATTTATTTATTTTTAGTAGCAATGAGAATAATGTTAACAATAGAAATTATAATAAGCATAAATTTTGAAATTTACTTACTTGCTGCAGAGACAAATGCATCATGAAGCTGAAAGGTAGCTAGAGGCTCAGGTAAACCACGCAGATAAGCTTTCAAAGCACTTGTGATAGTTTTTGTTTCCCATTCTTGCATATCTTCTAAGTTAGCCTTTTCTAATTTCCGTCGATCTAACACCAGACTTAATAATCTATTTACTTTGGATGCAACACCCACAACTCTATAAATACCCTGCTCCTCCAGACCTTGAAGAAGAAATTAAAAATTGATTCAATTATCTTTAAATATGGTAAATTATTATTCAGTCTACAGTAAATTATTGAAGAAAGTATTTTAATTATGCAAAGATAGATTTATGAGTAAGGTGATTAAGCTTACTGTATTTCCTTAAATATCATTATACAATAAATATGAGTATATTAAAATCATTTTGAGTTTTTCTTCATGAAAAAATCAATTCAAAGATATGATTAAGTGCCACTCAAAGAATGACTAACCTCTAGTTTCCAAAATCTCTATACATCGATTTACAAAGGATACCCCTACATCATCCAATACTGTAGAATTTGCTGAAACTTCAGGACCCTTTGCATTACTTTTTGAAGACTTTTGTGGTTCCAAGTAAGTCTAAAAGTAAATTAAAAATTAAATGAGACAAAGATACAAATTACAGTCCTCAATTAAATACATTGTTTCAACTATATTTTGAACACACCTTAGTTATTCTTCCACTTAATGGTACAAACAATTTATAGAACTTTATAAAGGAGACATAGAGACAGAGTTTAGGACAAAATTGAAAATAAGTTATACTTAAATTATGATCTTACTCATAATGATGTTAGTAGTATATCTTTACCAAAACATTTTACATCGCTATCTTTAACTAAAATATCTTCTCTAAGATACTGAATAATGTACAATAAATGCTTTTATATAATTGATTCAAGACCTGAACCTCTTTTGTTTACATTTGATTGAAATTGGAGAGAGAAGAAATTAAAATACAATGAAACAACATTATTAAATTTAAAGATCATAATACATTTAGTAATAATTTATAAATAAGAGTTTTTATGCTGAAAACATTACTTTTACTTGATTAAATCTCTAATAAGAGGAATATTAAGATGGTGATTATTAACTTGATGATAAATAAATCAAATTAAATAATTATTCTTCTTTTAACTCTTTTTTCTTCTTATTTTTAACTTAACTTCTTCTTTAATTTAAACTATCTTCTTTTTCCATCAGTTATCTCTGATCAATATTCTATCTTAAAATTAATCATAGATAAAATTTTACCGGTTCTTTTCCATCCATTGCATCCATCCAAAGTTTCCGATCCTCTTCTGAAAGAGCCTGCAAAGTGTATACAACCCCTGGCCTAGAATAGAATAATTTTAAAATCTCAATTTAAAGATTAAGCACTTTTAAAATATGAATGTATAAGATAATCATATCAATAAAGTAAAAAAAAACTCAAGGATTTGGATTTTAATAATTGATTTTTTCAATACATCTTAAAGTAGAGCCAAAATATGGACGGATTTAATTAATTTAGAAATGGATGATAATATTGTAATAAATAATTCACAAATTTCTAGTTGATATGCAAATATTCAAATTGCGAGTATATACAATGATTATGAGGAGTCTTCAAAATAATATCCAATACATTTTATGATAATTTATGATACATTGATTGTTTAATATAGATAAATTTGCTAAAATTAAAACTCCCATTTTTACTCCTTCATATAGAAATCAAATTATCTGATGAAAATTGAGGTATATTTTCGGTATCATCAAGATTCATGAATTCAAATCAAAAGCAGCAAAGACATGTTTTTTCATAACATTAAAGAAAAATAATAAATAATATTATAATACTTTGGTCAACTAAAGGAGATATTAAAATTGAAAATAGGAAATAACTGAACTATAGAGCTCTCTTACCTGTCGTCTGAAGTAATATCAAAGCAAAAACGTTTTTCAATAGAGTCTGACATCCTTCGTGTACATGATGTCAAAGTCATACGATCCATTTGTGTCTAAAAAGGAAAATAACTTAACATTAACATATATACATACACTTTGCAGATAATGGATAGGTTAGGTTTAGAATTATAACCAATTTCAAGCATATTAATTTTTAATGAAGAGAGACTCACAGAGTAAATATAATCAAATGATATGTAAAAAAGAACAAAATATCCATAACCTAATCAAACATTAAGACAATAAAAAGAAACATATTATCACAACAAATCTTAGCAAAACATGTTCAAACTAACATTAGAATCAATGACAGTTCTACAATCATTAAGATTTTCTGGGTTAATTGTTATTCATAAGAAACATTAGATCTATTTTCTATTTTTACTACATTAAAAAAACTTTCAAAGCAGTTTCTATACCTTAAAATTATCAATACTTCAAATTAATACATTTTTGGCTACATTTCTACTTTTTCTAATCTGACATCCATCCAAACATATAAGTTAATAATCTACAGCTAATGTGTGTAATACAACTAAAAAGAGAAAAACTCATATCTGCTAACAAAGTTTATATTAAAAATGAATAGCTATAAGATTGAATTCTTAGAAAGAAATTTTAACATATATATTTACCGTTAAATCATTAGTTGATAAGCTAAATATTCTTTCTGATCCAATGTGCTAACATTTAAATGAAAAGAGACAGAAATTAATTGAAAAACAGGAAAACTGTTTCTTGTAAATGGCATGCAAATAAAATATATGCACAATGACAAACATAGAGATAAAAGTCTGCAATAACTATCACCCAATACATTCATAAGGTTGTGAATTGCAAAAGAATGGGTTTTTCCTAGACTTTTCTATGATTTACAAATTTATGATTTAAGATTATTCTATTTCATCATCTATTTATACTATCTAAATTATAATACATGATTTTTACATGATATGAGAGGAGATATAAACTAATGATTATTTTAATTGCTGTTTGAAATATATATAAATACCTCATGCAAACTAAAAATCTGAATTTATTTATTCACTAAATAATTATTCATAAAAAACTTAATTATTAGTTCAAATAATAACTATAACATGCAAATGCAACATTTGATTAGATTACAAAGAAAATGGTTTCCCTAGGATTAGTTTTTCACTTTTGGGGAAAATACATCTTTAAAGGAGGTATTGGCAAAGTCAAGTTGAACACCCTTCACATTCTTATCTTTTAAAGTGATTAAACATTGAAATTGTTTCCAGAGTTTTTCAATAAATATGAGAATTGAATTTATAAATTATTCTCTTTCAAAATTTAATGTGATTGAACCTGGACAATTGAAGATGTATCAGTGATGTTTGTTTACTTAACTCATTCTTAAAATTCAATATATATACATATATATGAAAAGTTTTGGTGTGTAAAATAACTTTTATAACATAATAAAACATGGATTACACATTAATCAAGATGCACTTTTCTGATATCATTAGTATCCTAAAACTATTCATAAAATAAATTCATAAATTAATTGAGTTCTAATTATTAAATTGGCTTCTTTTTCTCTAATAACAGATTCAATTCATGCCAAATTAATTTCTACAGTGCCTAGTTTGTAAATCCTAAATGTTTAAGCATTCATTAGTGGATTTCTCTAAAGGCACACAATTAAAGCACTCTTTAATTAATGGTGTTTGCCAAAAACAAAAAAGATCAACATTATAATGACCTTATAGATACGTTTATATTCCAGCAAGAGAGAAATTGCATAATGAGGACATGAAATTGCTTATGCATTCTCAGGGATGTGAAGATATAAAATTTCTGGAACTGCTAAAAGAAAATATTATTCGAAAAAGTAATTTTACAATGGAAATAGAATCTAATAGATGTTGACCTTCCCAGCTCATATTTACATTATGATAATAAAAATATCTTGAGCCATTGAAATTAAACTTAACAAGGGAAGGAATAATGACACATTCATAATTCATAATGCTGTCCTTTCCTTAAGGAACCATTTGTCACCAAATGTCCAAAAGGCCCTATTTGTAATCTAACATTTCCCACAGTAAATATTAACTTATATTGTCAACAAAACTACTGGATTATTAATTTTCCTTATATAGCTTGGTTTCAATTTTTCTCACTACCAGTCAAATCATTTTATTATAATATTCAGCAGAACATAGTTAAATAGGAAATATTTAAATTAATTCATTATGAATTTATTTAAAAGCATAATTTTAATGTAAATTTGATGAAAATATTGGCATAATAAAATGGTAAATTGACCTACAGACATGAATAAAGTAATAAAACATTCTTCAAGAAACTGATAATTTTACATGATGAATACAAAACACAAGAATGGAAAGATTCTTAAACAATGATCAGTATACATAAAAAATAAGCAACAAGTCATGTAACAATTAAAAATGAGCTACAAGCATGCTAGATGAATGAAAATATTTAGATAAGAGAAATACATGAAGATTAATTACCTTAAATTAAAATGAAAAAATTAAAATTTTATATGGAAAAAATACGATTAAAAGAAACATCAGATTTTCAAAAAATAGAAGCACAATAATTGACCTATGGTACAATGTAACTATTACAATTATATAACAGTAAATCTCTAAATTTTCTGTCTCTTAAGTAAGTAATTCATAAATCTTTATAAATAATGGTAAATGTGAAACAGGGTACCTTTAGAAACAAAACTGAAAAAAAAAATACTTTGGTAAATAAATAATTATACATCTATATATCTACATGAGCTCTTGAATCATTTAACTATCATCTCTGATTTGGAAAATATAATACTGAGATTTATTTCATAAATATTTGTAACTCAAGCAGTGTAAGTAAACAAAAATACATTGAAATTTAGATGAATTTAAAATTTGAACCCCAGTTTGAGGAATCTCGTTTGATGAAATATTCAGAGATAACAAGAAACTTCCTAGATACTATTTTTTTACCAGAAAATAAATTAACTATAACCTCATTAGTATTGAAATAAATTATAACTACAAAGCGACTAATTTTTCACATAATAAACATTACAAGTAATCATTATCATCACCAAAAACAACCATTAGGAATAAAATTTCAAAACTTAAAAACACTTTATGAATATTTCATTTAGCACAACTCAAGAATTGGAGAGAAAAAATAAAAACTAAAAGAAATCTAAACTTTAATGACATAGTATAGAATAAAATAATGTAGAATGGGTATTTTGCATATTAGGGCTGATTAGGAAAGAAAAAGCAATGACTTACAGTACTTACAAACTTTCCAGATATTTGATTATATGGTCTCATAGTAAAAACTTTGTCTTTCTTGTTGTATTCGCAATATTGCTTGGTCCAGGTTGTACCAAAAGCCTCTGAAAAAATAGACCAACAACAGCTCAGTATATTTTCAACTAATATTCATTCATAATTAAAAATGACAAAATAAATTTACATAAAACTTAACCCTAAGTCCATTTAAAAACTATAAAATAGGAGTAGCAATAGCAGCACATTTTATGATGTGTTCTATTTCTAAGGCTGAAAATTGAACCATTCTTTTATTAATCAAGTATTATACTTAAGTAATATCATAAAAAGCAAGTACTAGCATACTTTGTATGAAGAAGCATAAAATTTTTATTCAAGAACTTAATCCTGCTTAAAAGAAACTCACTGATTGGAAAAATCATCTAGTTAAGGGCAAGCTTTTGACATTGTTTTCATTTTGCATTAAGCATATATATCAAAACATCAAACGGGATTAGTTACCTATTTCAATAAATATACTTTCCCATTCTCCATCAAAGTTTAATTTTTAAAAAATTCCTCATGAACTAAGCAAGTATCTATTTTAGTACCATTATTCAATACATAAATAATTGTAATCACTTGTTGATAAAATAAACAAAGATTTAATAATGGTTATGTAAATAAATAAAAATTATCCTTAATTTTTCATTAATTTTATTAAAATTATTTATAAATATTTTAATGAATTTTTAATAAAAAATTCCTATGCATAAACATGTGAAGTTGAAAATCATTAGTTGAATTCTTCAAATTTAAACAGCGGTCTTTCTGTGAGTTTATACAATTAAAATAATAACGAAGATCCTGAAGGCACTTAACCACAACTCACTTTTTTCCATCAGAAAAAGATAACCTCTTTGCATACAGGTGACATCTTCTTGCCCAGGGCCCAACGGTTTCTGTCCCAAGCAAAAAATAAGGCAAACAACTTCAAAACCAAGCAAGGAAAAAAGAAATAGCTTCTTATTTTTTAAATAAAAATAAAATTATAGAAAATTTACGACAGAAATAAGTAAAATGATATAATTGTAAAATATAATGATTAATTTTGCAAAAATTATCATCACTTAAAATTTATTGTTACAAATGATGATTTACTCCTTTAGTTCATTTATCTAGTCAAAATTTTCAGTTTACTTCACAATTAACATATTTTATTATAAGAAGTTATTTATTATTAATCCAAAAATACTTGTCATTAATTATTTAAAATTAAATTTTATATTAATATTAAATAAGCCTTAATTTAAGAAGTGAATAAATAGTTATATATTAAATAATGTTGGTGCTAATGATTCTCATCTTAATCCATTCTTTGATTTTTGTGAACTACTATTATTTTATTTAAGAATGATGAAAGGAGTTAAATTGATTTAATTAATTTTTATTAATTAATTCCTACGAAGGTATTGTAAAGTTCAATTGCCTATCAATCTCACCTCCAACATTTTCCTCATCAGTGACTCTGTCTTATCTCTTGTAGCATTGAAATTTTCTCTTGTCTGAAATAATAGCAAAAAACGAGCAACTGAAAACATAAAATTATAAATACAACTGCATAAAACTAATGTTAAATGAAGGAAAATTAACCAAAGATTCACTATTTCTAAAAGAATGAATGTGAAATAATCTTCTCTTCAAATAATGATGAAATATTTTAGGTAATGATGCAATATCTAATGACATGGAATACATGGTAAAAGAGTAACTGCTTCTGTAAGAAGCGATGATACAAGAAAATGTAAGTTATTACCTTCTGTATTCTCAATTGTAGATCCCTCATGAAAGGCTTGAAGTCATTCGCAACCTCATGGCCTTGGTGATAAAAGGTCAGCCACCCATACATGAAACCCAGCAGCTGAAAATTTCAATAATTTATGAATAAAGAACATTCAGTAAGTAAATCACAACTATCAGTTGTGCATACATCACAATATACATAATGCAACAGCATACATCATGCAAACAGCAAAATGAGTACATCTACATTAATTTTTTAAAAATATATTAAACTACATATTATGTATAACAGAAAGATGTCTTTTGAATTAACAAAATTAAGCATTTTTTTTTTTAATTTGAAAAGATTTTTTCTTTAGATTCAATGAAAAATCCCTCAAAAACTGAATGAACTTTTATATACTATAGAGATATTGACTACAATAAAAAACTGTATAATAAATGCATGAGACTTATTCCACAACAGTAAAGATAAGTACATTTCACTCCATTTTCAGTACTTTAAACCACTTATTGTAGGAGATAAAAATATAATGCTTCTAAGCTTAATATATTTCCTCAGGTACCTCAATTATTAGAATCAATCCATCAAGCCTAAAATAATTTTAATGGAAATTTTATCTAAATTCAATGCATTTTCAAGATCACAACATATTTTTAAGCTGTTTGCAAGCCAATACAGTTGTACATGTAAAACAAAAAGTAGACTTAATTAAATATGAGATACAATAACATTTATTATTTTGAGATCACTCATCAATTTCAATTCAATGGGTACACCTTTAAAGTAATAAACATGATGTAATGAAATGGCAAGGAGTTTGAATGCTTCCCCTTTAACACGATCCAATTTACGTTAAATAAACAAACAAGCTCATTTAATACAATCAATTACTTCATGTTGGACTGTCTTCTCTAATATAGCCAACTTCATCACGTAAGGCCTTCATACGCCTTACGTGATACTGCCGATTGACTTGTTAGTCTCCAAAAACAGTAATCATATATTTCATTCTGCACAATGCATTCTTTGTTGAGCAATACAAGCGAGTAAATAAGAGGACGTGTTCGGTTCATAATGCACCAGGTAATTCCAACATATAATCATCTGGAAACTCGCCCCCCACCCTCCTGCGATGAAAGAGACAATCTGCAGCTCGCCCAGCAGCTGCCGTTGTGTGCACCGCCCCATAGGAGGGGCGGACTACATCTCCCCTCGACCGCGAAAGACACAACAATGGGCTGGAATCATTTTCCGCGACCGAAAAAACTTCGAAACCGTTGCTTTTTCGGCACAAGATACCCGATGGAATCAATCTCGCGTGACAGCGATCAAAGATGAAAAAAAAACCACCGATTCGCGCCAAAAATATCCGTCCCATTCGACCTTTCCATTTTTATTTCCCGATATCACCGGCGGATGTCCTGCTAAAGAACGAACGTTTGCAAACGAGCGATTACGCGACCCGTGTCGAGGGATGACGCCTCGAACGACGACGGTGACTGGCGAAAATCCCAGTCACGCTTTTTCACGTGGCCCCCTGTGCAGTTTATCCGTGCGGCAAGCTCGTTTGCCGTTACTTTCCGAAAAACCCGAGAGACAGTTCGGGGCTCCACTTACCGTCTCCACGAACTCGAACTTTTTTCGTTCCTGGACCTCCTGGATGAGGAACACATACTCGAGACTGGCCTGGAAGAAACACCTTCTCTCCATCCCCAGGTCGGCGTCGGCCTGCAAGAGGGCAAGGGACGTGGGGGGGACAGAGGTGAGCGGGATACTGCGCTGCACCTGCGCAATGGATGCCTATGCCAGGGACAGGGCGGGGGTTCAGGGATCGATGTCCCAGAACCGGAGCCGCCGCAATTCGAAGAATGGGTGGCGGAAAAATGGGGTGGGAAGAAAGGACGGGGGGTGACGAGGGATTGCTCCTGGGTGAGGGAGAATGGGGATGCACGACTGCCGGAACGCGGGGGTTTTCTGTGGGAGTTTCGGTCGGGGGAATTCATTCACCAAAGGACTATCGCATTGATCAGAGTACGCTACGGTTTTCCCGTGCGAGAGAGAACTTTTTTTCGAGCGAGTGAAAGGACTTGGAAGCGGTAGTGAGGCACAAAAGAATAAAAACGTCTCTTTTACTAGTTTTACTCTCGACTGGAGCTCTTTCTGTTGCAGTTGCAAGGGACGGGTTCTCTGCAAGTGCCCGTGTGGTGTTGCTCATCAGAGAGAATAGATTCTGCGGAGTTAGTGGGGTTGAAAAAGACGGGAGATAAATAGTTACGAATTTGTGAGCGCCTTGCTCGAAACAATGCGAGATGCGAGGGGCCTACTTCTGAGTGAATGTATCCGATTAATCAAAATCTCATCGCATGAGAATAGGAGAAAGTTAATCAAATAAAACCCGAATTTAATAAAGCTAATTTGGTGCTGAATAACGTACAGATATAATGCAGCTTTTGAAATGTCCGCTCTGATCAATAAAGAAACTATAACAAGCAATTTTAAAATAAAGACTCGGGTAACGCCATTTGTTCAGTAAAGATAAATAAGAAATATCTGAAATTGGTACACGAAAAAGCGATTTAATTAATTATTCATAAAAACACAAGATAAGACGATGAGATGAGTTAATTATACGATTAGGCTTCCTGGAAAATTGCGGACGCTCCTTTGTTATCGGCTTCATAATTTACTTTCAGATCACTTTCACGACAATGATTTTTTTTGTATTGTTGCTTTGTTGTTTCCAATGAGTTTTAAACACCAATTTGATTGAAAAATTGGGTCTCCTTTGAATGAAGTGTTCCTCGTAATGCTCGAAAGAGAGACAATAATAAACATAATTAACGTTAATCAACTGAATTATTACGTGATTTACGCTTGGTAGGATTATGATACGTATATATGATAACCAATAAGAAAAAGGTTCTCCTCAGCACCAAAGCAAAAAGACGAAAAATCTTCCATTTCCGTGTCTTTGGATATTTCGATCACTAAATTATTTGCATCACTACGTCGGGGATTTTTTATTTACAGGATTTCCTTGGCATAATTATCCAAATTCCCACAAGGTTGATTTTGCGCTATTCTCGAGATTTGTCTCAGAAACGCGCTGTTGATCTATACGGTCAACAAACATTCAATTTATGACAAGGAAATGTTTCTCTTAATTTTACTGAACATACAAGGTAAGGTTTAACTCATATTTTATAATTGGACGAATATAGAGTTCCCCTGAGTTATTTATTCTTCAGGGCTATGAAAAAAGAAACAATGCCAAACCAATTGACTTCTACTAAACATTAAAATATATTTAATAAGAAATTGAACGAAAAAAACATTTGCAATTGTTTTGAAATACTTTCAGTAATTAACATATATTAATGCTCCTTAATAATTGTATGGGTCTAAATTTTATATCATAAAATAATTAAATGTTATTTAAGGTAAATATATTAGTAAAAATTAATAAAAAACAAATTATTCTAATCATTGAATTAACAAGCAGTAATTCAAAAATACTAAAAATTTTAAAATTCATCTAAACAAAAATTGAGGGAAGTAATATCTGAACAATTGGTTTCCAAGGGTAGACTAAATGATTAACATCACTTACTTCTCTGAGGACATTATTCTGTTTCTTAGTTGAAAGGTTCAAGTACCGCTCCTGGCTTTGACAGAATTTGGCAGTTTGTTTTTCAAATTTCTTCTTTCCTTCCTGAAAATTACAAAAAACATATTTGTAGATGTGAAAAAATTGAGTCTAAAATTAGTTATCGATTAAGTCTACAGAAAGTATTAAGTTGAAATCATACAAAAATAGATAAACCCACCTTAACTCCACCAATTCTCTCTTTCCTGAAGGTTTCCAGTGGGACGACAATTTGGTCGTGGGCCCGACCAAGCTAATAAGAGGAAACATTGATTTTATCCATTTGAACAACAAAAGAAACTAAAAATTACAAATAAAATATTATTTTGGTCTAAACCTCAATTACTGAAGTTTTATTTGTTCATAACCGATTTACATTAGCTTAAAACATAACAGATATTTAGGAACATCAAGGATGGGAAATATACTAAAATGTGAATTAAAATAGACACTAAACACAATGATACTTATTTTCACTAAACAATACTCTCTCATGATTTCAGAACAATTCCCATAATAATCATGAAAAAAGCAATAGGATCTTAGAAAAAATATTAATTCCTTGTTATTCTATGAATATAATTCACTTTCAACACCAGAAAATCAATTCCAAATATTTTTGAAACAGAGGAATTTAATACATTATGATTTTATCAAATCTCACAATCCTAGACCATAAACGTAATTTATAATCTTATTATTATCAATCAAAAAATCTTTCCTGTTACATTTTTTTGTATATGCGCAGAAAATTAAAACTTCTGATATATAACACAAACATCACAGAAGATTATGGTGCAGAAATAGTTAATATTAGTAATTTTAAAGAAATGTTGTCTGGACAATAAATTCTTCAGATGAGTATATATTACAAGCTTTGCTTTGAACAGTGTAGTGCCACACAGTGAAACTGAAATTTGTACTTAATTATTATTCAGAATGAGCATATAAAAATGTCATACGATTCCTGAATATTATTCTACAATGATAAAGATCCTAAGATTATATATGAGATTATTATTCTTTGATAAATAAGATTATATATATTTTAATACAATTATAATACTAGATAGAATATATCTATATTTGAAAGTCATTAATAATAAAATTTAAGTAATTAAAAAGTAGATTTTTTAAAAAGAAAAATTTAATATTTCTAAAATTGAAAGTAAGAGATTAGTATTGATTAACAGGATTAAAAATAATTCTGACATAACTAACCATTCTGTCTCTTTCATCCTCAATGGCTGCGATGAGCAAGCCAAACTCTCGTAGTGATCCTGATATGACAGCCTCATCATCGGTTTGGGTGGATCCGATGCACTCAAAACTGAAGTTCTGAAGCCGTACGGAAAGGGTGCGCTGAGCCTTGGATAAATCTGCAAGGAAGATAACGGATCATGAAAATGGACTCAATACACAAACAAAAGAGATATTTTACCAGCTAATACAAATAAGTCAAAATTTTATTGATATGTTATCTCTAATTTAAGAACTGTTCAAACAGAGGATTATCTAAAAGAATCATAAGTATAATAAATGAATTAAAGAATCAAAAATTGAAAATCAAGACAGTTCAATGCAAAACAGTTTATAAAATTAATTCAATATTTTAAATTTAATTAAATATTATCAAAATAATTATACAATAAAAACTACTTATATTGCATTTAATGCCCAAGTTTGCAAGAAATATAAAATAAATACAGGATAAGAGAAGAGTGAAATAACTTTATGTGATAAGCTTGTGCAATGTTTCAATTCAAAGTCAAGAGGGACTAGACTAGAAGACTAGAGGGAGACCTGGATTCAAGTCCCACTCATGTCCCTATTTTTTAATCTGTTAAACCTCTAATAATATGAATCTCCAAAATTTTATATTATCCATGATATATTACCACATTAAAATTTGCTTTACATTTAAACTGTATTCCTTACTTATTTATGTAACTGAAAATGAGCATAAGATTTTAAGTTTCAAAATTCAAGACCATAATACGTTTTATTGCGCTTGATTATCACAAAAAGTTGTTGTCCTCTGAAACTTAAGTAATAACGATCAGATGATACACAACTTCCCATTCATATATACAGATATTGTGGGTGTTTTCCTTCAGTGGATTTTTTTCCTAAGATTTTTCTTAGGTTTTTATATCCACTTAAAACTCTCTTATAATCATTATGTTTCTCTTCTAATTCTTTTTGTTCTTTAAATTTTTTTAAAAGAGGTTAGATGGAAGAAGAGACATTTTAGTCTCAATCTCGCCTCCAAAATAAAGACCTAAATATTATTATTTTTTATTTTTGTCACAACTATGATTCATCAATTCACGTATTATACGGTAAAAACGTCCTTTCCATCCGCACATTCATGCGCATACGTACTCTTCCAATTGCGTGGAAAATAATCCTGCTTTCTAAAGATAAATTTCTGCACGAGAGATACGAGAGGTAGAAATAATTTCCGAGTTATTGCTTAATTTCCTCAGCATTGCCTCCATTTCTCTTATCGTGGTCGAGATAAGGACAGGACAAACCTTACTTTGACGGTCTTCAAATATTAGATGTTACTGAAACACATCTTCTGCTTGAGCTCTACGGTTTCCCTAAACGAAAATACGCAAACATTATTCCTTAGTTCGCAACATAAACTCCTCCGTGGTAAGAAAATAAAGCGTCGAGGATACAAATTTGAATAGGCGGGTAAAAACAAAGCTAGACGAACGTGATTTAAGATGCAAAATACATTCGGACCTCAAGGTTGCAGTCAATGAAGCGTTCCCTATCGACTTAGTTTTTCAAACGCGTGTTTCAAGTTGGCACGGATACCATGACGGAATGAGTGCATCATTTTAATCGCCACAAAACAAAGGAGATGTTGAGACGGTTCTAGGTTCAAGACTATTCTATCAAAACCGTAAATTTTCACCTTATTTCGAAGATTTAACCAAATTGGGGATGAGAATCAAGTTAATACGACCTATTAATTGAGACATGCGCACTTATATGGTGGAAATTCGACACCGTCCGGGACGAGAGACGTTTGCGTCACAGCTACGCTGGTTCGTGTTCGATTCATTATCACTCGGGAAGAATTTCCGCAATTTATCGGCTATTGCCGTATATTCCGTGACAAAAGAATGCAATAGTGCTCATTCAACCGCTGCCGTGCCGACCTGGTGACACGAAACACTTCCTGCTCGAGAAACTCGTACTGAATTGCATTTTGCCAACCCGAAGTGGGGACAGTGGATCTCGGTTGGTCGCACGATGTAAATGAATGATCCGAAAACGAACGGAATGGCATGATTGTACTTGTAAGACATATTTTCACGTGTATGAGCGCACGTGATAAATTTCTCGGCTCCGTTGACTATGTTTGTAGCCATTAAAACGGAAGATAAAATTTCCTTAGATGAATTATTGGAATGGAATAGAATTGAATGAAATAGTTCTCTCTCTCTCTACTGTTAAGTCAAAAAAATTCGATGTTAAAATCCAAAAATTCCTATTTATCAATGAAAAATATATACATCTTTAATAATTTCTTTTGCATAAGTTACGATGTTTTTGTTTAGGAAATAATACATAGTATTCTAAAGAAATTCATGATTTTATATGATACTAAAATGTAGTAATCTCGACATTAATATAGTTGAAGCATGGAACAAATTTTTTGGTTATTTTACGATTCGCGTTAAATATATATTTCATAATTAAAGTACCGATAAATTAAATAGATTTAAATGGTTAACCTAGGTGAACACATAAGAGGATAAAAAAATATAGAAAAAACCCTGAAATTCATCAATTTATATTATTTTATTAGCGAAAAGAAAAAAAAAAACTTTTTACTTTTGCACTAAACTGTCAGAATAACAGATGTTTTTTTCTGTGAGACCTGCTTTGGTTTGCCTGAAATTATCCTAATTATACGTTCAAGGTATTATTAATTAATACACACTCGATGGCCCAGTTCGCATTTTGGAAACAGAAAAACATTTCACTTTATGATAACATTTCGATTAAAAATGGCCGAAAATTCTTTAAGATGATATTTACATTTCGCGATCAGAACAATTCAACAAGGAAACTCGAGCGCAAAAATTATTCCGTTTTTCATGACGGGAAATGTCCTGTTTCCAAATAAATGGGATTAGGTCAGTCTAGGTAGCAGTATGCCACAAAGATAAATTTCTCTCGAAATACGAACGATAAGGAACATAAGAGTCTACAATCTAAGTATTCTACAATTCAATCCATTTATTAGGCTACAATGAACAAACATCCTTCGAATACATTGATATTTAATAAGCTTAGGAGGAAACAAGTAAGATGGTAATTTAAATCTGCTACGTGCTAACTTAACTCAATTTACAATTAATTATACGCTCAAAACAATTAATTATACGATTAATAAAATTGATTATACTAACAATAGAATTAATTATACTTTTTATATAATTAATTATGCTCGTACATAACCTTAACAAGCTGAGGTTTTATTTATCCTCTCAAGATTTGAGAGTTAATTGAGATTTAAATGAAACGGCAAATACGATACGAATTTTTACTGCAATACGTCAAGAGGGTTTGGAAGAAAATTTCATGTGCTTCTCTTATGATGTTGTACGAATACAATTTACGTCATTTTCTAAGTCTGAGCAATCAAATTCAACCCTTTCTTTAACTTCATTTGTAGAGGAGCAGGGAGTCCACAAACTTTGGAATCAGATACCACTATCATACAAGTTTAGTCATCCGACTATCTAAAGCAACTCATCGATTCTGCACAGCGACCTTAGCTGAGACAATTTGAGAGTTGCATAGGATGGCAAAGTTCAAAGAGTTCTAAACTCGGATGCATTACTAATTTATTGGTTAGTTGAAACTGAACTAGTGTACACACAAAGAAATATAACAACAAATTTAATACGAAAAATCACAATAGAACAGAGTAAAATATACGTAATAATTAACAGCCAACAAACCTTTACAACATCGACATTAGTACTAAGTACTGAATCTCGCTCGGCGCTTTCAATAATACGTACTTAGCCAATACTTAGCCTAGTAGCCAATCGTAAGGTCTCTTAAAGAAATAAAAGCTACCATTTCGTTGACCAACAATCAAATCTAATTTAAGGCGACACAGTATACGCTGAATTCAGCCATAGTTTAACGATGTTTGAAACGTAATATCGTGCTAAATAGCGTGCTGAAACTGATTGTCTAACTTCGAACTCCTCATCGTTAACTGTACTCATCACGATTCTAAGAAATGTAGCAGTGCGAGTGATAGATATGGTGTTAATGCGAACACAGTTTAGAGCTGCTTTTCAAAACATTCTAGGAACTGAAGAACGCAATGATTAGCTGTACATCATCGCGACGCAAACTATTTCTTTAACCTTTTACGTTGAACTAATTGAGCTAAATTCAAGAACAATTTCCTGCAATCATTATCATCGTTAAGAAACGAAATGACAGCAACTGGAACTTTCAAGTTGTACCTCTTGAATTAATAGCCACAAAACCATTATCGATACTCATCACACAAGCTTTACTTATACCACAACGTGGCGTGAAAATATTAACAATTAACACATACTCATGAAAAATTCATAAAAGTATTACAGGTTACAGAAAATAACCCAAGCGTATTCATTGCTAATGCTAGGATAAGATATAAATAGACAGTTCTAGACAAAACTTAAATTATTATTATCGCAGATGAATGCTTCAAACTTATGCTTCAAGCTCACCTTTATTTGATAAATAACTATATACTGGGATTAAGAGAAGTTACGGAATAGTTTCATTTAAGATATTCTATTTCATTATTGTAACTCAAATGGCCAACTTTCCACAAATGTTAATTTTTAATACTTTTAGAGTAAGATACACAAAAATACTTTTTTATAATGTTTAATACCTTCATGGATATTATGAATAGCATTAAATTACGCTTTTTTAGAAATCCACGTAAAATATACAGAAAGGACAAGCATGATTCAATTATTCGTTGATTATATTTATGGATACAATAATCGACTTTCGAAAAAAACATACACATCGCAACAATAAGAAACTACTTCCCGCATAGATACGATAGATAGTAATGCTTGTTAGTTTAATTTCTTTCTAAAATTATAGCGTAAATTACGTATAAATGGCAAAAAAGATCACTCCATTTTAATGTAACATCACGCTAGTTGCAATGGAATTTTATAAAACAGGATTTATTATTAAAATCGCGTAGAATATTAAAAAAACGGTACTCAGGTAAGTTTATTATGGGGGGAAAAAACTCCTTATGAGAAAAAACTTGCTATGCATCTCTTCCTAACAAAAATCAGCCAACAGCAACCAAAAGCAAACCAGACAAAAATGTTAACTTATGATAATAGCTTCTTCGCAGCTAGAAATCCGTGTCCCTCGCGTTTGCCAATATCACATCGGCTGTACACTCTTATAGCCCTTTCTAATTGCCCTCTCTCCACCCAGCGAAACGCAACACTGGACAACTGAAGCATGTATTTATTTCCGTTCACTCATCTCTCACGGGTTTGTGGGTGATGTAAGATCGTCGACATAGATTGGACATTTTCAACGCCGTGAACACGCCACGACAAGTTGTCGGGACCCATTCAAATGCTTTCCCTTATCTGCTTTCAGCGGACATCGAAAAATATCCACGAAATACAACCCCAAATTTTGTTGTGGTTTGTGGCTTTCGTTGGGGCCGATTTCTAGCGCGCCATAAATATATAGGCTCCAGTTTTCTTACGACATTTCCAGTAAGGCTTTCCGAAGTGAAGGTCTAGATCAAAGATAAATAAACGAACCGATTAAACACAAGTACATGGATATATACTTCTGCGAACATCGTATCTACCGCCACTCCCTTTCCGATACAATTTCTATATCTCTCGAGAAACATAGCGTAGATAATGTTTTTTTTTAAACCTTTCCGATGATCGTGAAATTATGAAAACGGCAGTTTACTTGGAATATGAGTTTTCCTTGATCAGAATGTCTACGCAGCTCTTCCAACGTCATCGAACCATACCGCAGTTGTTGAAAAACTCGAAGCATTCTGCTGATTCCATAAAAACTGCTTCATTGGCGGGAATTTTGGGGGAAAACGGAAACTGTAGCGTATCGAGAGTCAAATTGCAGTGGAATTGAATGAACTATTCGAATCCGAATGACGAGTAAAAGAACACTCATCGACCACAAGTTTTTTAACCTCAAACTCCATAAGGAAAAACGTACGGTTTACGTAAATTTTAATAATTCATATTTTAATGCAGATGAGGAACGCATTACCTTTTTAATACTACTTCTGAATATTTAATATGAATTGAATGTGGTTTCTTTCTCTTCGTTAAAAAAACGAATGCTTTAAATTCTACTTTCGAATTAGCACTTTGAATAAAGGTTCGATCTAATGAGACCAGTCATGCTTAAAGGAAGAAAATTAAATTGAAAGGATACTGTGGGATTAAAGATTGTCGATCGAATTAGCTTCATCCCAAAATGGGCATTCGTATCCAAGCCAGGATATTATAAGCATATCCGGTGGAATAAGGAAAACCAGGTGATATCAAAATGAACATTTTAGCGCCTTTTAAACATCGATTTATATTCACGATATAATATTCATTTATACATATATACTAATCGTTTTAGATAAAACGATGGCTGAACTCCTATGAGATGTCTTTGGTTAAATAACGTTATGTGCCTAAAGTAGACTTTGAATAAAGTTATTTCAAAATCAGCACTATGAAACTATGGTAGAAAAACTACGGCAAAGAGAATACCCTTGTAAAGGACAATATTATTTTTATCTTACAAAAAAATATATTTTTTTATAAGAATATTTTAAAGAAATAGTTAACTGGAGGCAGATATATTACAAATAGGTTACGGCATGGAATATTACTAAGATTTAGAAAAAAGCACTACATCCAAAATTTAAAAAACTAAGCTACTGAATAAAAAGTAATTATGTATACAAGGAAGAGATGGATGTAAAGCCATGACACGTAAGTATAATAAGAATAAGAAGAATTTAATGATAAATTATTTATTAAAATATACCGACGCATTGCAAGTAAGGAGTATCACGGAGATGAAAAAATATTTGGGGAATCGACGACAGAAAACCCAAGGTCGAATTATCTACATCAACAATCCAGACAATTGTGACTGACAACCCAAACAGACAGACCGATTCCATTATTCTCGTAAACTTTCCTTACGACTATATAAGATAAAAAAAGAGAAATATCTAGTCAATGGTTTAGAATGAACACTTGGGAAGGGTTTGATATTAAAAATTGGAATTATTTAGCGCAAATTGACTGCCGAACTATAATAAATTGAAGATAAAAATATAGAAGATCAGGTTCCCGATTCTCGTTACAACAATGTAGAAAATCTACGAAAACTTTAGTATATAATACTTGAGCATACATTAATGATTATCATAATAGGAAGTGAATTTATCAGCATACTCATGAGAGTTTATCACACCCTGTGCATGCGTCTTTAGAGAGCGTTTCTGAGTTCGTTTTCCAGCGGGAACCTCATGAAATGAGTTATATTAAAATACTACCAAAGGTAGAATGTTAGACAATCGTCATGGTATTAAGGGGAAATTAATTCATCAACATGAGGTGTCTATTACCATGGAGACATCATGTCACCCAGGAGTAAAACAAAGACTTAAGAAAACGAGAGTAACTCATATTTTGTCTTCTTTTAGTTGCGGTATCCTTTACAGCTATGATCACATGAAAGCAACTTATGAGGAAATCTCTTTCAATAATGAAGCTCATTGATGTCTAACCTTGTCGAAAGCGCTTGAAAAGACTTATTCATAAACTACTTTTACTTTTCATGCATATCCGTCACTTATTACATATACGTCTGGTATACGAAAGCTGGGAAGGGTTACCCAGACAACCCCGTGAAAAGCCTCACATCCAGACGTAAGCTTTTCCACTGCTCCTGCTGTAGAAGATGTCATCGTTGAAACTTCGTAACTACACGAACAGGTGAAGAATGGAATCTCCAACCCAGACTATAGGGATACGTGATAGTGTATGCATGAAACGAATTCAGAGCGGCAAACCTCCGCAAAATTTTAGTTCACTCGAACAGGAAGTAGGGAAAAAAAGTAAACGGTTCCACTGCGTACGCGAACGTAGAAGCTGAAGCAACGAAATTCGATGGATATTTCCAACTGAGCTAAATTTAGACGCAAATTTTGCTAACCTTAGCATCTGAAGGACAGTAAACTCTTCCGGGTCATTGACGAACTTAAGAATTGCGGAAAATCATTGATGAAATTTGATCGACTGAGGAATGAATAACTTGGAAAGATGCCATTCGTACGGCATTTCATTTGCAGAAACCACAATACTTGTAGACCACTTCATACCGTTCCGTTGTTTCCAGGAACGAACGCCTACTATGTCCGATGCAACTGAAATGCAGCGGTGTGTTTGTGAAATCGAGAAAGATCCATTATTCACGTGAATATTTAGTTCAAAGAAAAGAATAATTCTACGAAGAATAATTTAGAACAACATATTTGAAAATCAAAGCTTCATTTGAAATTTTAAGAAACTATAACATGGTGACCAGACGCACAACTTTTTAATAATTTGTTTCCCAGTATTTTGAAGTACCGATTTCTGGAAAGAAGATAGCTAGGGATAGTTTGGCCAATAGAAACGTAAAATACAATTTTCGACTAATCCACCTGGATATGAGTTCTTCATTATTATAGTTGGTCAGTCAATAAGCGTCAACATTCAATCAAAACGAATGATTATTGAGTACTGGTCTCCGATAACTGCTTATCAATGTTTTCATTGTTGATATGCAGTTATAATTCGACCACCATAGTTTAGATTTAATCCACGACAATTTAGCAACAGTTTCCCAGACGATACACATCGTACTGAAGCTAGTTGACCAAGTGATTTATGAACGTAATTCATTTGTTTAATAAATCTTTAAATTTTCAATAGGTAAACGAGTGCCACGCTGTCAATGTTGAAATCCGGTCAACTTAAGAATGACTAACCTAGAGAAGCTGGTGCAAATAAGATACAGATAAGAAAATAAGAGGACGTTTTAGGAGGACAATCGGATTGGCAGCTCCAACTGCAATGGAAGGAAAGAATTACTAAGGGAAGAGCTGGGACGGATTGTGGGAGTGGTTCACTATTGTTAGGAAATGGAGCGATTGGATGGAAGCGGCTCGGCCTGGAAAGCTGCAACAAAGCAGATATGCAGATTGTTTGCCCATTTCGTTCATGTGAATGGTCGACTGATTGAAACAATCGATGCGGTAACAATGTAATCAACGGATGGGAATAAAAAAAATTCCGTTGGAATGAATAAAGCGACATGAGCTTTGGAAAGTAACCCAAAATTGTATTCAAGGGAAAATATTAAAACCCGAAGAGAGAGAAATATTCAATCCTTGAATGACTCGAAATTCTACCATTGATACTACGTAAAAGATCAATAAAATAATGAAAATACTTTATCAAACTTATCCTGTTATTTTAAATAAAACGTAAACGTAAAAAGAAAACCTGATAACATCCTTGAATTTTTTTAAACATAATACGAATATTGAACGATAACGGCATAGTTGATTAGACTACCCACTAAACAATTGTTTAACAATCATGTGTTAAGATATATCTCATAGATAGGTTTCAGTTTTAAATCATACCATCATCTATTATGAATTATCTGACGTAAGAGAATTACGATCTTACGTTATGAAAATCTAGAACTCACAAAAATCCTTTTCTCGATTGGAATTTTTATTTTTATAAAACAGCCGTAGTGCTAAGATCTTCATTAGCCACCCCTGATATTTCAGATAAATAAAAATTAAAGTTTTGATTGAAAAAACCGATAGCAAACTTTGCAATTCTTCATTTATGAAGGTCACTTATAAATTACGTATACATAAGGCAATGGTATCATCGAGATTGGTATACGAGTATTTTATTCCAAGAAACTTTTAAATATAAGGTGAATAACGTTATAATTCGATCTTTTAATTTTCTTAATCTATTATTCCAATAATTATTATTTATATTCATATCATATTAGCTATACTTGTTTTTTTTTTCTCTTACACACCAATTTGTATAATTATTACCAGGTTGTTATTTAAATTTATGCGTGACAATATATTAAGGTACGTAAAAGTAACAATGGAAATAAAAACATTAAAAACGTCGTAAACAGTAGAAATAACAATGAAAAATAATATAACAGAGAAACAATAGTAAATTATATACTAATTATATATCATATATTATACACTAATATAACCTAAATTCATAACAGCAGTCCAAAAATCGTGAATTATTACTCATTAAAAATCAAAAATAGCCCTCCAACCCATGGAAACGAACGACAAAAATGGAGCGCGAGTTAGAAAAGAATTTTATACAGGGACACGCTAAGGAATTGAATCAAATTTAATTAAGTTTCATAATCAAAGACGATCTGTTCTCAATCAACGATGAGTAACGAAGGCATGCGCTTCATGCCCGACGAAGAACTGGAATTCATAATTCTTGGAACGCATTTCGCACTTGAATAAATCAGATATGGAGGAATTTTAACGTACGATGATTCAGAGAATATTAATCCATTATTATACGCGTTGGTATGTGACTAACAGTTCGGAACTAAATCGAAAAGAACCGTTTTCAAAAGTTCGAAAAAACTACGCGATTACTCGCTACAGAAGTGTTTGAGACATCTTCAGAACTTTCCAAGACGGTTCGACAGATATGGAACTGGTTCGGCTGCTTCATCGCGACCAATTCTTTATTTTCTTCAACTTTTTGCCTTTATTTAGTTTTAAAAGTCGTTAACCTACTGACACACATAGCCAAACGTTGCTAAGGTAAACAAAGGTGAAAAATCGGCGAACTGTAGAAGGCATCCCTCACTGATTGTTGGCGGAGGATTGTACATTGTTGAGAGGAAACAGCGAGTTGTGAATTATATAAGTAAATCTCCGTTTTTTAGCATTTTTTAATTTCTATTTGATAGGATATCTATAATATTTATCAAAGGTTAAATATTAGAGGAGAAAATCCTATTTTTTTCAATCATATTGCATTTCTTGTTACATAAACGTGTTACATATGTACATCAAACGTTACATAAAGTCCTTTTTATTATTTTTCGCGGAACAGACACCGATTAGAAAGAGTCTATACTAAAATAAAAGTGGTATTTAACATTCGATTATCGACAATGAATACATGAATAAATAATATAAAATTAGTAAAAATAAATTTGGATGATTCTTCACGCAAAAACCACTTAATTTGAGCCCACAATGGACTCGCTACACATAGTGAGTCAGTATACTATTATTAAAGTGGTCTATATATAATAAAATTTCATAAAGGTAACAATTATTATTTTATTTATCATTATCTTAACCCGTATTTCACGTAGCCTATACTCATATTTAATTCAATGATTTTCATAGCCACGTACGAAAAGCAATATTTGCAAGAATATAAATTATGGTTTTGAATAGTGAAACGATGTACAGGTTACTGTTACAGTCAGACTTTTTCCTTTACTTGTCATAACAATAAATAACAAAAAATTTGTATTTGTATTGTATTAAATCTACGAGAGAAACATAAAATTTGTGGATAATACATGGCAACCTAACACTGTTCCATATACATTTTTGTACATTAAAATTTTTAATAATTATTATCTTTAATCATAATGCAAATTTTAATTAATTTTAGCAATACACAGAAATAAAATTATATTAATAACCTTATGCAAAGATAATGCAAATAGAGATAAATAAATTGATAGAAATACACTTTATATATAAAACTATAATTGAGACAAAATGTAATAATTGCATACTTTTCGTATAAAAGATTGACCCAGGACATTATTCTCTTATGAATTACGGAATTGGAAAAAACGAAACCTAAATCGCGTGACGAAATAAAAAAAAGACGGTAAAAATGTTGGAGGCAGTAAGTAATCCGTCAGTCACAATAGATGGAGCTATTTTTAAACGGAAACCAACTAGAACGGAAAGAGAATAAACAAACTATAACTCAATATAGGCGACGGTCGCCACGGAGACTGAGACTGAATGAGATAAATCTTGACGTAACGCAGCATTTTATCACGTTACTTCGATCCGTGGACAATGAGAGATAAGGATAAAAGTCTTAATTGATTTATTATTTATAACTTTGATCGTTTTGAACTCGATCTTCTGCCATCTTCATACGCAATTAAAGGGCAAAAATGCATATCGAAAATTATTCATCGAAGTTCATTTGATGCGATATTTTTCGACCGAATAACCATCGGCTAAACTTACGAAAGATGTGGGGACAAGATTAACGTTCATTAACTCTTAAAAAGGTAAAAGCGAGCACTAAATTGCACGAACAACTTCACGAAAGCACACAAAAATGCATTATATAAACATATAAATTAAAATCTCTCCTCAAATGAAAAATGCGTTTCTAAACCGGGTTTAGAGAGGTTGCAATTAATTTTAATTTAGTTATTTCTATACTTCCTGTTTAGGAATTGTTTCGCTTGAGTGCCTTCAAACCTTTCCCTGGTTGCGTAGCAACTCATCGATATACCTCTTCTAATCTTGAACCATACATAGTTTTATTACATAATATATACGAAACTCTAGCTGTTTGAAAGGTTATCATATTCCTATTTAAATCAATAAGACAACTCGGATGTTTATACGTATTTCAGAAATATTGGGATGAACCATTTTATATATTATTTATTAAGAACTCCTTCATTGCTGTTCAAAGTTGTTTGTATTATTAAACTCGTAGAAGTTTTAGTTATCGTTACTCACATTGTACCGATAAAAAATTTATGACTTAAAGCGAGTTTTAATGGAATGATTAACGAAGTAGAAGTTTTCGTTACAGCAATGGCTACCTCATTTTGGCCTAACAGTTGGCCCGTTTGTTATAGTAGAAAAGTATCTAAAGCCACTTCATTAGAAACACGGAGATACAAACTTGAAATTGTATAATTTGTGTCAAAAGTTGTATTCACTCTTTAAACCTAAATTTACAGGCCTTTACAAGTTCAAAGAATCCCATAAAACAATTTCCGCAACGTAATCTTCATTTTAAAAATTTCCATTAAAATAAACAACTCGTTCCGGCAAAGGTTCACATAGCAACCGACGTCAATAAATTGAAACCTGCGTATTTCGCCTTGTTATTGGTCGTTGTGGTAGAACATAGCGAGTGATCTAAACGAAGAATTTCGGAGTCTGAAAGCAATGATGATGGCGTGCCGGAATGAAGGCCGATGATGAAAAACTTTATACCGGAAGCTAGTAAAAAAAACTCGGTGAGCGTGAGTCAGTTTCATTCAGGCGTGGCCAGAGAAATGTTTTCTGAAGATTCCTCGTCTATTTGACCACATCGAAAATGGGGAAGTAAACACAGGCATTTCCGCTTCAGTTGTTTCGGTCGACGGAACCGATGCTCGCAAAACGACCCGGTTAAGGAGACGTTGAGAAATGGAACCTCGCCCATCAAAATCAGATTAAAGACAAATATGTATAGGAAATTTGACAGATACTAGAATGTAAATGGAAGGCATAGATCCTGAACTAAAAAAACCTCGAGATCGTCTCCAAAAAAGCTGAAATGAACTAGAAAGCAACGCTCGGGTTTCGAAACAAAAAATGCTATTTGTACAAATTCTTACGAAAGATAAATTTGAATTATAGACCGAAAAAATTTCGAGGCAATCATATCATATCCAGACATTGGAAAATATGAACTAATTCAAATTTTCTTTATTTCTTTCCGAAAAATTATCGAATATTTTGTAAAATTTTACGAAACTCAAAAATTAAAGTAGATCGTAATGATTAAATCAATTTTGAAAGATGCTAAGGATATTATATACACTCAGCATTAGGCCTGTCAAAAATGGTAAACGACCAAGCAATTTCAAGCTATGTTATTCGAATAAAAGCATAAACTTTAATTAAAAATGATAATGAATAATAGATTGAATATACATAGAGTATACCACCCGCTAGTAGTTTTACAGAAAATATATGATCAATTTCATAATAGATTGAAACTAATTGCTTAATCTCCAACAATAGAATCATCCCATTACTTTTAACCGATGGCACGCTACGATTAATAAGCTACCAATTAGGCTCAACCTCAATAAACTTATGGCATAGTGATCATAGTGATACATACAAGTATAAACTGTGGCAACTATAGGTTCATATATTGAATAGATAATACTGCATGTATCGAGTAAAATATGATAAACCCAACCGTGATGAGGTATATTTTCGTCATTTCTAAAAACTATGTAAGGTAATCGTAATTTTTAAAGAATATTATACGTTTTTTCTAATAATGATACATAGTAATAATATTAAAAAGTAATAATTATACATAATATTTTGAAAAATACATTATATATATAAATTATAAAACTAGCACATATTATCATTTTGCTGGATAGTAAGGTTCACCTGAACCATTAACTAACTCGTCAGGTGGTTCCTGGGGTTATACAATGGGTTTTCATCTTGTTTTAACCGAGTTAATCTATTAGAATCAAAGAAAATTGTGTAAACGTATATTATACACTATTATTTAGGAGATAGCCCTTTATATTAAATTTTACCAAAGACATACTTGCTAAATTCTTAAGATTGTTCGGTATTTTATGAAATTCTTTTGGAATAACAATAAATTTTAAATATCGTAATAATTTTAAACCTTATGCCTCTCGTAACAATTCTAATTCACGCACTTCCGAATCGAATCACGGTGAAAGATGATCGGCTAACAATTACATTACATTCACATCACCCATGACAATACGTCATCAACAAACGCGTGGAATAAAGAAGATCGGTCCCAAAACGTAACTGTGACGAACCTACCAATCGAACGAATTCCGTGTGCCGTCCCACTATGAATGCTTCGTTATTTAAATACCTCCACGACGCCCACGCCACCTGTCACTTCCGAATACCTCTCGTCTTCCGATGGTCACGAGGCTTTTAAATGGAATAGCGACACAGATGTTTTTACAAACGAACCTTTCCTAATGAAGGCAGCGTTGGTTTCCTAATACGTAAGACGCGAAGGTTTCGCCTGCTTTGATGGCATCGATTGTCCTTTGTTCTGATGTTAGCCTTGCGTCCTCACCAAGTTTTTAAGACGTTAATTATGCGTCGCATAGTTCACGCTACTGGCATATTAATCATGTATCTTTAAGTTGTTTGGTTGATTCATAACAGAGTAACCAGGAGAGTGTAAGTTACCAGGCTACTGATGACACCGCATGAACATAAAAAGACTTTTATTTAAGAATAAAATACGATGATATTATTAATTTGCTCATATACCAACTAAGTCACTTCTCATTGGAGAAAAAAATGCATGATGTCGTACTAAACTATGGAAAGAGGATAATTTTAATTTCGGGCGAAAATGAAATGAATTTGTATTCTATACAAGTACCTTCATATATTTATATACACACATACGAAACGAAGAAAACTGTAAAATTTTCCTAGTATACCTTGAAAATTTTTGCAAACATGAGTATTTATTTTAACATGCCTCATAAAACCATAGTCATGGATGTGCGACCATATATATGTATCAAAGAAAATGCTATCTCGTCGCTAAGATACGAGCTCAGACAAGCTGCAAATTCAACAAACGGTAACTACAAAAAGGATTATAAATACAATTTTTTACAAAGTGTCATTGTTGCAAAAACTAATAGATATGGTTGACCACAGAAAAACTTTATTTCGTTGACAATTTAGAACACTAGTTTCCGAACGTCTTCATAACCAATTCTGTAAAAGATGAATGAAGAGATATTCGTTCTTTCACCATATTTATCGCAGACTGTTTACACTTGTAATCTATAGGGAACGGGCGGAAAATAAATATGATCGCCATAAACATAAAATCTTTCGTGATTCATAAACGTCGATGATGGATGCCGATGTAGACAGAGACCTTAATGAATCATATTTACAGAGATATGTATCTTAATTTCGTGCGAAGATTTCTCATTACTCCCGAAGTATGGCTAAGGTATGACGAAGGTGTTAGGGGGAATAGCAGATAAAACTGACGTTTTCGTCCGTTGTAAATGAAGCATTGATTACTCCATGTATTTATTGATATTCACTATTGAGATGAATAATAATAAATGTATGATACATGTAACGTAAAAAGATAACATGAATCAATTATTTTATCACCAGTGTATGATTCATACAAAATTTCAATGCTTGACTCATGTAACAATTACAAAATGGACATGAAAACTAAAAACTGATAATTCGCGCTATATCGAATCAAATCGATAAGTCGAACTGTTAACTTTTATTCAAGTCAGGTTTGGTTAGAAATATTGGCTTTCATTGATATAAGAATTGTTAATTTTTACGTAAAAAGTAAAATAAATCGCTAAGACAAGAAATTTTAATACTTTAGTACTCAATACGGTCATCCGAAAAGTCCTCGGACTTAAAGAAACGTAGTTCCGCTGGAAAAAATAAACACAAGAGCGGAAGAGTAAAATTATTTTAAGTTTCGATTATATTAATACTACTTTTATTTTTACTGTATTCGAGAGTTAGTTCCTACTCAATTTACTCCAATTAAGGGTTAAAACAGGAAAGGAAGTCCGCAGACAAATTACGCAGAGATAAATCGTGTTTCTTTTCCGGTAATTCTTTTATTTACAAACAACTAACCTTCTCCTTGGTTACTGCTCGATGGAGGATAGTATTTGAAAACAGCATGTTGACCCGACCTACCGTGGATGTCGCTTGTTTAAAAACAAAAAAAAGTTAGCGCAATCTTTCTTAATAATCGCACATCCCTATGGTCGCGACCTCAGGGTTTCTCTGTAGCGTCCATTAACGCCATCAATCCGTCCTATTTAGCCTTCGTCGGGGTTATATAAAGGTAGAGAGGCTTGTGACAGCTCCAATCATGACCAGCAACCCCTACCAGGATGCGTACATCCTAATTTTCAGTACTGAATTGGCATCTGCCCAGCGTATTTGCAAACTTTCAAGGGCTACTATTTTGGTAGTCCTTGAAAAGACTAAGTATTTGAAACATATTTTTACTTTTGTGATCTTACTTAGCGATACTTATGGGATTGTTTAACTTTTAAATATAACTAATGCGAATAAAACTCTTTTAAATATACTTATAAACAAATATAACTCCTTGTAAAGTTTATTTATATTTATGGAACTAAATATATATATTTATCCTTTATGCTAATTTGAAGTGAATTTTTAACTTACCAAATCCAAGGTTTTACCAGCCCTCTATTTTTATCTCGTACATATAATTTCTCTTTATCATCTTGCTTGATTCACCTTGTACGTCTATAATTTTTTGTTTACAATGAAAAGATCAGCGGGTTTTAAATGCTTTTAAAATCGGATGTTTTCTTGTCAAGTTTTATTTTTCATAGTTTGATTTTAGGCTTTTGTTGAGCCCTAGGTTTTTGTACTAACTTTAACTTGTCTAATTTTTAAACCAATTTTCTTTCATATACTTTTATATCTATAATTCGAAGTTAGATAAATATATATAAATCAGTCACATTCTTCCTCATAAATAAAAGTTTTACAATTCTTGTTCGCCTATTATTATTAATTTCTA
This sequence comes from Pantala flavescens, assembly GCA_020796165.1. Lineage (NCBI taxonomy): Eukaryota > Metazoa > Arthropoda > Insecta > Odonata > Libellulidae > Pantala > Pantala flavescens. The sequence goes on from CM036886.1 coordinate 14,927,119, forward strand.
ATTGTTTCGTAAGTCATAGTAACGTATGAATATGTGGACGCCAAAGGAAAAGAACGGGAAATATAGAAGGTATTTTGGAAAAAAGGTATAATAAAAAAATCAGATTCATATGATTTCTAAACCTTGATGTGATTGGTTTAAAAACTCAATGTTTAAATGACATATATTGCCCTATAAAAACTTCTGTATTCCGAAATTATCAAATTCTTTTCTACATTTTACCTGGAATTCAACCACTTTAAAAACGAGTCTTCCCCAAATTGGATTACAAATTGGAACATGCACTTTCTTCAGAAACGCAACCATTCCTAGGTTTCTTTTAAGGCGGAACACTCAAAAATATTTCTTCACTTCTGTTTTAAAGATACAATATTCTATCTCTGTTATCTTTGCCTTAACTTTTAGTCCTTACGATTATTCTTTTCAGCGTACGAACATGACAATTTTTTACAAACTAAAATGCATTTTAGTCATTTTTCGGAATCCACATGAGTCCTAAAATACAATTTATTATGATATTGGATTTCATTACAGCCGTGATTGGGATTATGGGAAGTTCCCTCTAACTCGTTATTACACTACAAATAGCGATATAAATTGCTTAAAATTATTTCATGTTACCCAAAAATAACAATGAATTAAGTTTCGGTAACAATATAATTCCAAGTCACTTTACAACAATGAAAACACGCGATATTATGCTGATTCTCATCAGTCTTCAATCAGTGGTTTAAAACGATTTATAAAGAATATATTCTCAAATATTACGGATCTATAGGGGATGATACAGAATTATCTATCAACTGGGGAAAATTAAATTATTGAAAAGCAAAGAAATTAAACTTTTCATTCACCTTTAACTTTTTTGAGCTAATAAATATTTCGCGAGCAATTTTCACAATTAACATAAAAATAAAGCAATTATAATATTTGTTCCAGCGTAATTCTATATCAATGCATTCTGAAATAATTGTTCATCTTTTAGCTTGTGTATTAATTTAAAGAGTATACTAATCCGGTCTTTCCGTAGTGATAGTTCTTCAATATAAATAAAATATTTTTCAACCACAGAACGACATATAATTACAATATTAGTATTTATTTGTTCCTTTATTTTGATTCTCTTTTTCGACGGTTTGGTTGATAAGTAGAAAACTTACGATTAAAAAGCCAATGACAATAAAACTATTAACACGTGAGGTACTTCTTCCATGCTTAACTAAAATTACCATACCAAAAGGATTTATTTGTTTTTTCTTTTTTTAAGTAACAAAATAAATTTAATCATAGATAATACTGTGGTCTTTCGTGTATATCTTTACTAAATATATTTCTTTATATTTCTTAATATTCTTTAAAAATATCTTTAAATATATATCTATACATATAGACGCTTCGGGGGGATATATATATCTATACATATAGACGCTTCGGGGGGATATATATAACATACGAGTTAAGGTGCGCTTGCTTACAGCAAGCAATGCAATAATTTATATTTAGTGAATAATAAAATTTTTCGAAATATTACTCTGCTCAAACGTTGCTAAACATTAAGTAAAGGGCATTAACGCAGCTGAAAATGCACTGAATACGATTTCCGATGCATTTCTTTTGGCAGCTAAAACCCCGCCCCGGCGTCGAACTAAGTTCATCCTGCTAAAATTACTGTAATCTTTCGCTTGAGTATGTTTGACTTTATAAACACCCCGGATTTCAAAAGGAAATTCATTCAGGAAGTAGCTTAAAATGAGTTCTTAATTCCCTATGCATTTCTTACGAAGTTATTGTTAACGCCCCCTAGAATCGAACCAACCACCATTTACGACATAATTTTGGTCGCTTTTAAGTGAGAATGGTCCCTTTTATGGCTGTGTGAAATTTTGAACCTCTGCGCGGTTGGGAAGTGTCAAAGAAAGCTTTCGGAAATATGGCCAATGTATTTTAAACGGGAAAAATCCAATTTACGGGACGCTCTGGAATCGAACCCGTGACACATAGGCAAATGCTGATTTTTTTCCAATTACATTTTGTAATTATCTATTCGTTTTGAACGTTTAAATGGTCTATGTTCGATATTAAGAGAGCTACGATTTTTTAAAATTCAAAAATATTTCACCTCCTGGCATCGAACCCAGGACTGATTGTGCGTAAAATATTGCATTTTTCCGTAGACATATATATTAGCAATAGGTACATGGAATCTTATCGCTGTAACTCAATTGGAAGGAATTTAAAAATTATTTGAAAAAGGGCCCCATGCATTCTTAACGGGGAAAATCGAGATTACGGGACGCTCTGGAATCGAACTCGTGACACATAGACAACTGTTGATTTTTGTCAAAGTACATTTTATACGTATCTATAGGCTTTGAAAGTTTAAATGATCTATGTATCATATTAAGAGAGCTACGATTTTTTGAAATTTGACAATATTTCACCTCCTGGCATCGAACCCATGACCGGTTGGACGTAAGCAATAGCATTTTTCCGTAGATATATATGGTAGCAATAGCTATATGAAATCTTATCCTTCTAGGTTAATGGGAAGTATTTTTAAAATCATTTAAAAAACGGCCCAATGCATTCTTAATGGGGAAAATCGATTTTTGGGGCCTTCTAGAATCGAACCCATGATAGGTAGGGTCGGTTTCCCAATTTTTCCTAGGTGAGATTTAGTTGGCCATTACGTAAAAAAATCGGCGGCTGCGTGGCCAAAGCGGCTTGGGCCTGACATTAATATCCTATATATATATATGTTATATATATCCCCCCGAAGCGTCTATATGTATAGACGAGTAAAGGTGTGCTTGCTGACAGCAAGCAGTCGGAAAATATATCTTTTAATAAAACGTAACAATTTACCAAAGATTATTCGGATAAATCATGCTAAATAAAGGACATTTTCGCAGCGGACAATGCACTGAATTCGTTTTCCCATGCATTTCTGACGGCAGCTTTATTCCCGCCCCGGCGTCGAACCAAGGCCATCCTACGAAAATTACTATAATGTTTCGCTTGAATATGATTGACTTTACAAATATCTCGAATTTCAAAAGGAAAATCATTTAGGAAGTACCTTAAAATGAGTCCTTAATTCCCTATGCATTTCTTACGAAGGTTTGCCCCCTAGAATCGAACCAACGACCATTTACGACAATCTTTGGGATGCCTTAATGCGGGAAAGGTCCCTTTTTTGCCTGAGTGAAATATTGAACCTCTGCGCGGTTGGGAAGTGTTATAAATAGCTTTCGCAAATATTGCCAATGCATTCCTTATGACCAAAATCGAGATTACGGGACGCTCTGGAATCGAACCCGTGGCACATAGGCAAATGCTGATTTTTTTCCAAGTACATTTTGTAAGTATCTATACGTGTTAAACGTTTGAATGAACTATGTACGATATTAAGGGAGCTACAATTTTTCAAAATCTGAAAATATTTCACCTCCTGGCATCGAACCAAGGAACGATTGTACGTAAAATACTACATTTTTCCGTAGACATATATATTAGCAATAGCTACACGAAATCTTATTCTTTTAACTTAATGGGAAGTATTTTTAAAATTATTTGAAAAAAGGCCCCATGCATTCCTAACGGAGAAAATCGAGATTACGGGACGCTCTGGAATCGAACCTGTGACACGTAGGCAACTGTTGATTTTTTTCGAGGCATATAATATACTTTCCTATTAGTGTAAAAAATTTGAATGATCTATGTATCATATTAAGAGAGCTAGGATTTTTCGAAATTTGAAAATATTTCACCTCCTGGCATCGAACCCATGACCGGTTGCGCGTAAACAAAAGAATTTTTCCGTAGATATATATAATTGCAATAGCCATATGAAATTTCATTGTTCTATCTCAATGGAAAGTATTTTTTTAAATTGTTTGAAAAACGGCCCCATGCATTCTTACGGGGGAAAGTCGATTTTTGGGGCCTCCTAGAATCGAACCCATGATAGGTAGGGTGGATTTCCCAATTTTTCCTGAGTGAGATTTAGTGGGGCATTACGGAAAAAAATCGGCGCCTCCGTGGCCGAAGCGGTATGGGCCTGACATTAATATCCTATATATATATATATATGTTATATATATCCCCCCGAAGCGTCTATATATAATAGATATATATATATGATATTAATGTCAGGCCCAAACCGCTTTGGCCACGGAGCCGCCGATTTTTTTCCGTAATGGCCAACTAAATCTCACTTAGGAAAAATTGGGAAACCGACCCTACCTATCATGGGTTCGATTCTAGGAGGCCCCAAAAATCGACTTTCCCCATTTAGAATGCATTGGGCCGTTTTTCAAATGATTTTAAAAATACTTCCCATTAACCTAGAAGGATAAGATTTCATGTAGCTATTGCTACCATATATATCTACGGAAAAATGCTATCGCTTACGTGTAACTGATCATGGGTTCGATGCCAGGAGGTGAAATATTTTCGAATTTTAAAAAATCCTAGCTTCCTTAATATGACACTAAGATCATTCACACTTTTTAAACAAATAGATACATATAAAATGTACTTTGAAAAAAATCAACAGTTGCCTATGTGTCACGGGTTCGATTCCAGAGCGTCCCGTAATCTCGATTTTCCCCATTAAGAATGCATGGGGCCGTTTTTCAAATAATTTTAAAAATACTTCCCATTACGCTAGAGAGTTAAAATTTCATGTGGCTATTGCTATTATATATATCTACGGAAAAATGCCATTGATTACGTACAACCGGTCATGGGTTCGATGCCAGGTGGTGAAAAACTATCAAATTATGAAAAATCGTAGCTCTTTTCATCTGATACCTCGATCATTCTAATTTTCAACGCAAATAGATAAGTATGTTTTGTACTTAAAAAAAAAATCAGCAAATGCCTATGTATCACGGGTTCGATTCCAGAGCGTCCCGTAATCTCGATTTTTCCCGTTTAAAATACATTGGCCACATTTCCGAAAGTTTTTTTTTTTACACCTCCCATCCACGCAGAGGTTGAAAATTTCACACAGGCATTAAGGGGACCATTCTCATTTGAAAGCTATCCTAAGATAGTCGTAAAAGGTCGTTGGTTCGATGCTAGAAGGCGTTAACTATATCTCCATTTGAAATGCATAGGGAATTTAGGACACATTTTGAGGTACTTCTTGAGTGAATTTCCTTTTGAAATTTTGAGTGTTTATAAAGTCAATCATATTCAAGCGGAAGATAACAGTAACTTTCGTAGGATGGCCTTGGTTCGACGCCTGGGCGGGAATAATGTTGCCGTAAGAAATGCATGGGAAATCGTAATCAATGTAAAGCTCGCTGCGAAAATGTCCATTTACGTTATGTTTAGCGTGGCCTATCAGAATAATATTTCGAAAAATCTTACATTTTATTAAAAGATATATTATCATATTGCTTGCTGTAAGCAAGCACACCTTTACTCGTATAACATATATATATATATATATATAGGATATTAATGTCAGGCCCAAACCGCTGGGGCCACGGAGCCGCCAATTTTTTTACGTAATGGCCCACTAAATCTCACTCAGGAAAAATTGGGAAATCCACCCTACCTATCATGGGTTCGATTCTAGGAGGCCCCAAAAATCGACTTTCCCCCGTAAGAATGCATGGGGCCGTTTTTCAAACAATTTAAAAAAATACTTTCCATTGAGATAGAACAATGAAATTTCATATGGCTATTGCAATTATATATAACTACGTAAAGATGCTATTTTTTACGCGCAAGCGGTCATGGGTTCGATGCCAGGAGGTGAAATTTTTTCAAATTTCGAAAAATCGTAGCTCTCATATTATGATACATAGAGCATTCAAATTTTTTACATTTATAGGTAAGTATACTATATACCTCCAAAAAAATCAACAGTTGCCTACATGTCACAGGTTCGATTCCAGAGCGTCCCGTAATCTCGATTTTCCCCGTTAGGAATGCATGGGGCCGTTTTTCAAATAATTTTAAAAATACTTCCCTTTAAGTTAAAAGAATAAGATTTCATGTAGCTATTGCTAATATATATGTCTACGGAAAAATGTAGTATTTTACGTACAATCGGTCCTGGGTTCGATGCCAGGAGGTGAAATATTTTCAGATTTTGAAAAATCGTAGCTCCATTAATATCGTACGTAGATCATTCAAACCTTCTACAAATATACATACATACAAAATGTAATTAGAAAAAAATCAGCACTTGCCTATGTATCACGGGTTCGATTCCAGAGCAATCCGTAATCTCGACTTTTTCCGTTTAAAATACATTGGCTATAGTTCTGAATGCTTTTTATATCACTTCCCAACCGCGCAGAGGTTCAAAATTTCACACAGCCATTAAGGGGACAATTCTCATGTAAAAGCTATCCTAAGATAGTAGTAAAAGGTCGTTGGTTCGATGCTAGGGGGCGTTAACTATATCTCCATTTGAAATGTATAGGGAATTTAGGACACATTTTGAGGTACTTTCTGAGTGAATTTCCTTTTGAAATTTGGAGTGTTTATAAAGTCAATCATACCCAATAGTGACAGTATAATTCGTTGGATGGCCTTGGTTCGACGCCGGGGCGGGAATAATGTTGCCGTAAGAAATGCATGGGAAATCGAAGTCAATGCATTGTTTGCTGCGAAAATGTCCTTTACTTAGCATGACACTCCGAATAATCTTTCGTAAATTGTTACGTTTTATTAAAAGATATATTTCTTCGATTGCTTGCTGTAAGCAAGCGCACCTTTACTCGTATATATATATATATATATATATATTTTTACCCAAGATGTGTTCTGAAATGCTATATACGATGCAGGTTTATTTTTAAATTAGAATTTTTTCAAATTTAAAAATGCTAGAGTAAAGATATACACGAAAGACCACAGTATTATCTATGATTAAATTTATTTTGTTACTTAAAAAAAGAAAAAACAAATAAATCCTTATATATATAAAAATCCTTATATATATATATAAAAAATTCTAATTTAAAAATAAACCTGCATCGTATATAGCATTTCAGAACACATCTTGGGTAAATATATATATATATATATATATATATATATATATATATATATATATATATACTTTTAGCCAGCGAGAGAGTTTGCAATTCCAGATATGAATTCAATTGCAAATTTGCTGAAGACGTTCGATCTTTTCTTTGCTCTTTTCACGTCACTCGAAAGATTGCATCACCACGCTATTCCGCAAACAGGATATGAAACACTTCAAATGATCCTACATCGGATAGCTTTCGGAGGAAATTTAATTTTCACCGTTACAGTACCAGCTTCGGCACTAAAAAAGTACAAACAAAACAGGACGGAACGCTTGGAAAAAGTAAAAGCTTAACGTTACCAATTCTGACGCAAATCTCAAGTGCAGGCGACGGTAAAAACAGAACTGCTTCTTAATTTTGTACGAATAAACGATACTTGCAAGTAAAGAAATTTCGGTACATAAAAAAATCAAATAACAATAGACGTAGTGAACAAGTAACGAGATTTTACCAAATAAAATATTACTATTGCGTGAGTAGATTACATCTATATACCAAACTAATGTACACAAACAAAATAATTAGGAACAATAATTGCTTAGAATTAGATTTATTTATTAGAGTGAGTGATTACGAGTTTCGTATTCGGTTGCTATGACGACAATGTTTTGCTCGATTTTTCTGGTACAATATATCTAACAATGATAACAACACTTTTATTTTCACAATAGTATAACAACAATATTTATTTATAATAATAAAAACATTTACGTTTTTAACAATTGAAAATATCGAAACGATTTTACGAAAGGAATTAGGCCTTATTAAATTAAAGGAAAATAAATAATGGAATAGTACGTTTTACGCAGAAAATTAATTTACCTTAACTCGTATCAGCCCAATTAAAGAAAAACAACTACTTCCTCTAATAATGTAAATTATTTTTCTCCTATTAAACAGTACTGAAACGATAAACGATATGTCGTCATCAAAAGGAAGGAAAGTTTTGAAAGTGTAGAGGTAAATGAAACAAGAATTTGAATGCACAATAGAAAAGGAAATTGAACTCGATGTAACTAAGCTTTGATGCGTTCAGACATTCTCTCGGAGGTAAACACGATTGGAACACAACCTGCATAGGTCATATTAGTCACCACAACGATGACTGTGCTATACGTTGATGATCTACTTGCTGGTCCATCTGTACTCACTCATGAGAATAATAAAAGGTCGATAAGTAGACGAGATTTTTATCATAATTAGCAAGTTAAAAATCAAATTAAATAGGAAGCCTTTGAAACATAATGAAATACGTATTTACTCGGAAGGAGTTTACATTTAAAAGCTCCTTATACTAATTTCTATAATTTAATTCTAATTTCAAATCCATTCCATTATAAAAGAACCAGATCCGAATATAGGCTAACTGGAGTAATCCAATCACAGGATTATTAAATGTATTCCTACCTATTTTGTTAGCAAATTTTTCAATTATTTCATGCCAGGACATTTTTAATACACTAACTAAACTAAAAGAGAAAATAAATTAAAACTAAAAATGAGTATGATTATTAATATATGCATTACGTCAGTATAAAAGCATACACGTTTTCTGCATTTCTTTCGTTTAGGAAACGATTATCTAAGGCGGAAAAATAACGAGTGAACAATACGCTCACTCTGACTAATAATGATTGATAAACAGATGCTATCAGCAATTATCAAAGATAAATGAGAGATATAAATGATAAACGCTGCAGTGAATTAGCAACTAAATAAACTCAACCAACGAGTTGAATGATGATTTTGATGAGATTTTGAGGTTGAGAAATTACGCTGATATAAAAATTACTTCGTAGGAAAAAAATTGATAAAATACATCCATTCCAATAGCGATCAAAATAGAAAAATTCTTACGTAAAATCTAAGAATCGTGAGATTAAATTAAAATTTAAAACTATAAAATCTCGATATGACTACGAAATTGATACGCGGTGAGTTGATATCTTACTATAACCACGCGTATTCATAGACCATTGGTAGCCTGTATACTCCGTACCCCAGTCGGAAACCAAACTGAAACATTCAAGAATTTAAAGCGAGCGTTGAAATTTCCGGCTCTTCGCTGGGACATTCCCCAGGGCCTTCCAGACTGGTCACAGAGCTGATAAAGCGCAGACATAATGATACGGTCTTTCAGCTCAACAGCCATTACCATCAAAGTCGTCTGAAGCGGACGCGACACTTATGCAGCTCTAGGCCTGCGTTGAGAAAGACAACTCTTAATCTCATTGGACTTTTTAAAATCTTGCGATGTACGGCTTCTGTTGTGCCTGAGACGGCAGAAAGCTGAAGCCGGCACCCACTGAAGGAGGGGAATTTTCATCTTTTAAATTCGTTCATAAAATTTCATAGGAAAACTTTCCGAAATTTTAAAACGAAATCGGTGAAAAAAGTCAGTTACGTAATATACGCAAATAAAACGCACATACGTAAGTAATGACCTCTAACAGTCTAAAAGAGAGAAGTTAAGCTTACGTTACATTTTCTCCTTCAAAGGGTTCCAGAAAAAAGATATTTGCTACTTTTAAATAGAGGTTGTAAATATATTATTTCTCGGAGCTTACCTCGATATATTAATGATATGATAATAAGGTGAACTTTAATACTCTAAAAATGGGACTTTAGAACACATTATATAAATGCGATTGGAAAGTGATCTTGCTGCTTCTCAAAGAAAATGCTAATTAACCTGCAAAAAATAATAACATTTTTTCCTGCCTTTGTATACAATATACAACGGATTTATCGGGATTTCAAAACCTAACAAAATTTATTAGAATTTTATTTAAAAATGTAGGTAGTTCATAGTCACATAGAGCCAAAACCTAAAATTAACAATTAGTCTATAAACAAATTTAAATGGCATCGTTTTCTTTTCCTAAGTTTTCTCACCAGTTACAGATTTAATAGGACAGGACTCTATATTCTTAAACGTTCAGTAACAATTATCCAAATTTTATAACTATTTTTCCAAAAATCTAAAATCTTCCCAACTGCAATGAGAGGCAGAGAAGAACACTTTGTTCATTTCAGATCTCCTCTTATATAAAACAGTCCAGAGAACTCATAATGTGCAAGTTGGCATAAAATAACCCATAAAAAACTATGCGAAAAACTCGCAAGTTTAAGCTTCAACTTGCGAAATAATTTACTGGCTCGACTACTTCGCGGAATTACCCGCATAATTCAAGTCAGCGACTTTTCCCAGTAATATGATAAATTAAAGCATCATTGCCTTGATTTTATATTAATTTTATAACGCCGATATTTGCCGAAAGAAAAAAAAATTAATTTTTCTGTCTTCCCTACTATCCGAAATCTCTTCGCGATGCAGAAATTTATGAGCAGAAAGAAAATATAATAAAATCACCAATATCTAATAAACGATTAGCGATTACAATAATATTCTACAAACCATAGATCTTTATGATTATTTTCTTAGATCATGTTCATTTCAAACTCTTTAAAATCGAAGTTTTTTCCGGATTTCCTAAGCATTTAATGCCAGAATAAAAGAAGGGTAGGTTTTTACATAGCACAAGAAAGCGTGTGAATCTTCCCTACTGTTAAAGTTCATTTAATGCCAGACTAAATATCGTGTTACATTTTCAATAAAGATACGTGCCACCATTAATTAAGAGGTCATCTGATCGCAAATAGAATTCTTAGAATCGTTTTATAGTCGTTAGTTATCGGCCACGACTGAATATAAACAACACGTTGGCAACAAGGAAATCGAATCAGTTTTACTATTGAATAGTCAATCTATATATATATATATATATATATATATATATAGTCAATAATCAAGTTGGCGAACTTTTAAAATGACCTTAGAATGAATATTAAAGATAAGATGATTTACTAGATTATGATAAATAACGCAGGGAAATTTTCCATGCTATATAGATCTCTAAATTTACAAGTTAAATATACTTCAACCGAGTAATCCAATTAGAGATATATTTGAGATCGCGTATTTGATAGGAAAGATTCATGTTAAAATATTAGAAAATAAAATGCTGAGTAGAATACGTTAAATTATTAATAATAATAATCTTTAAATTCGATTTCTCCTACTTTCGGAAAAAAAATTGATTTTTTCGTATCGGGGTACGTCGAAGTGGCAAAGGTAAAATTGCGTTGAAACATAAGCTAAGAACATTCCTTCCAGGAAAATAAATTATATTCTCTCTAAAGAAATTTCACCAACGTCCGGTAGATTCATCGAGACGAAAATTACGTTTAGGCCTTGTCTGACTTAAACTTTACAATCATTCTCCTCTCCGTACATATCCCAACAATGTCACGATTCAACAATGCAATCCGTTACTCTATTCGTACGAATAGAAGCCGTGACAATGACGATACCCTCAAATGAACTAGACCGAAATCGCTTCGAGTTAAAAATATCAGTAAATCTGAGGTAACCGTCAGCTATGCAGTGCTGAGTACCATAGCCAATGCCCTTTCCGTTCCAAGATGTCCGAGCACAGCGAGTTTGTTTGAAGATGACGGGGTTCTATCGATAAGTGATAACTACTATCGTTACTGAGAGATTACTCAAGCAAGGGGAAGGTCAGCAAATAACGGTGTAGCGGAGGATACTTCTCGAGCCATGATAAGAGCCGAATACTAACGCCGAAGAAGTAATGAGAGAAATCCTTAAGGTACTTCTGGAGGCGATGGTTTTACTTCCGGATATGATGCCTCTAGAAATGAGGCAGAGAAAGCAGGCCTTCCCTGGTCGTCTTCGCTTACTTGGATTGGTTCGAAAATTGATGCCGCGGAGCTCTGGCGACGATTTTCCGTGGAAAAGCGGAGGAAAGTGAATTTTATTACCTGAGCGAGGTAATCCTGGGGAAAAGGTTCTATTTTCCCAAAGAGGTTTCCCCAATGCTAGCTGGAGTATCGAGATAGAAAATCTTATCTGCTTCGAATCTTTTTTCCTGAGTTCGGGTCTCTGATTCATCCTCTTTTAGTGACTACAATATTTCATATTCTTCATGCTAATAAATCTATCGTTTAATACAACATCTCCCGACAACTTTGAGTTTTAATTCGTGCAGCAGTAAACCAGAATATGCAATTCCATTACGAATATATCAACTGTTTTAGGCAATAGATACTTTTATCGACGGGAAATTACATTAATCCTGATAATTTTCTAGATTGGTAGTTCTATCACAATAAAACAAAATGAGAAACCATTTCCTCTTAATATAAACCTTTGACTTGAATATTTTCGAAAAAATCTCGATTGGTGACACATACAAACTTGCGTCGTAAATGATTAGCCTTTAAAATATTGCGAAAAAAGAAGCTTTTCGCAATCGGTTGAAATTGTCAACTAAGTTACTTTGACTGATATTGAATCTACTAGAGCTTTACCGAAAAACAATTGAATTCATTACATGTATAATCTGAAAATAAACGTATTTTCCGATTGATATAATGAGATGTGAAGTGCTTGAAAATTTGATACTGACTCGATAATTGCAGGAATACGCTAGTGTACCAAATCGCGGGCGATTTCCAGCGTTCGATCCTCAACCTAACTAAACTAGGATAAACGGTGTACTGGCCCTTCCGATAACTACGGTCAACTAGTCACTTAGCCGGCAATTAGTGTTTATTAACGTCGCTAGGGTATTCGTGAATAGCAAATCCCGAGCACCTCGAAAAAGATTCCTCAGGAACATGAACGAGAAAAACGACCGTTAAAAAAAGTGAGGAAGCAATTAGACTAAACTTACAAATGCGCGCCAAATATTTGCGAGGCAAACGGAGGGATGTGCGGTACGTTTCCGGATTGGCTAACAATCGCATTTTCTCATTCCATCCGAAATAAATGGATTAAAATATTTTAGTTATTTGGCTCCGAATTCTGAATCGATTTCACCATGGAAACCGTGACTGTGACCTCGGGCGAGTGCAGACTTCGTTGTCAGCAGCGATTCAGCCTTCGACATATAGGAAGGATGAACTCTTGTGCAGAGCGATCGACATCCTGAGCGACGTGATTTAACAATGATAAACGATCTGTGTCACCATTAAGAAGCAGTTTACAAATGGCGGTCGTTTACAGCTATTGACGACGCATTCGATGGTGAAGAAAAATGGACTGATTTATGTACTCCAATCAAAGATTAAAATACGACTAGAAGCATCACAAAAGAAAATTAAGGATTTCTAAAACGAATGACGATCTAATTTATTAGTGGGCATCGTACAGATCGTTGATCCAACAGCTAACCTTGTTGTTACCTAACGACATTGATTCTCCGTATCAACAGAACGAACGAACTTGACAGGTTGTGTCAGCAAATGTCTCCCCAATTAACATTCTGCGTGTTCTTGAACGCCGTAAAAATTTACACGGATGCCATTCCTAAATGAACTGCAGCCAGGAAGGGAGAGGCACCTAGAGAGTTTAGATGACTGAATGCCATAGTGAGAATATCCAGACGCGACACTCCATCCCTTTTGCGATAAAGAATGATTCACTCTACGTGCTTCAGCAGCGCAACTTGACGCCTTTAAGGTTTCATATTTATCGTTGCTGTGGTTTCAGGTCAGTTTTGTAGCAGAGGAATCCCAAACAACACATTTCAGAATGCAGAGCGCTGATCTCGCAACGAATGCATTGCGGCAGTTTTGAAATAGGAAATCGGGTACAGGTGTGAAACGGCTTAATGCACAAGGACTAATTAGAAAAGGCGGTAGGATAGAGAGAGAGAGAGTTTTATTCGCGATGGGGAAGAAACGCGGTGGGATTGTACTGAAAGAACGAACGGGTTATGTAATTTAATCCCGATGGAAAAATGTCGATCATACCCACAGGAAGTTGTCAGGAAAGTTAAATTATAATTTAAAATTGAACTTGGGAGAGACTGATCTTCTGGACACTAAATCGATTACTAAATATTATATAGAGCAGAATGATCCCGAAAAAAAATATTTACACGCCACAAACTTTTTAAATTTAACGGCAAGTTTCTTTCTTCATCATTGAAAATTAATAGAAACGATAATATGGAAGAATATACAAGGTAATAAATTATACTTAATTCAATCATTCGTAATTCAATCAACTATTCATAACATTCAATTATACTATTTACTACATCCAATCATTCTTAACATCAAGAACAATATCCAGTAATGTTCAGATAATATAGCTGCAAGTAAATAAACAAAACGAATTAAAGGATAAAATTTATAAAATACATTCACTGATATTATTCGTTACCGGGGTGGATTAAAACAGAAAACTTTTTAACTCTCCCTGACGCATGGAACAGAACTCAACGGCGCACTTCGTATAAAGTCGAAGCGCGCTTCTAGGAATATGATATATAAGAAACGTCTTATCTTCAAATACAGACAGACAGCAGCACCCTGTAATGAAAAGCGTCCCAAAAGAAGCAGGACACATACAAGTAAAGTAAACTTAGCGGCAATTCCACAATTATTGCACAACAATCAAGAGACGAAACTTTCCATTGTGGCGGTATCAACAGAAGAATAAGAAAACAAGCTACAAAAGAAATGAATCGCTCGCAGCGTATAAGGTCTGAAATGGGGCACTGTAATCCACCAAACGATGAATACTATCATACACAAGGATTCAACCTAAATGCGGAAGCCTTCCCACCGCATCAAAAACAATATCCACGGTGGGAGTGGTCACAGGTTGGGCGGGACTCGGCCCGCGGAGCTCCACAAGTGGATGTCTTGGCGATTCCGATATTAGCACGAGTGAATGTGTATGTAAGTCCGCAAGGACTGAGTGAAAACAGCACAATATCTCCGTCTTGGTGACTAGGAATTACGATATAATTAATGAACTATGACATTAGATATGAAACTGATAGTGGCTGAGGATTAAGTAACATCAATTATGATTCGTACCAAACATAGATTTTAGAAGCTTTTTTACCGTTACTCACGGGTAAACGTAAAATATATCGAGCTAGATAAAATTTAGAACGAAAAAAACTTAATATATCGTAATTAATGCTCGAGTAAAATATCAAAGCCGAAAAAGAGGACAAAAGATGAAAAAAAAACAAAATTCCGCACTGCAGTCTTACGTTTACATTACAGTATCTTTAACATAAAATTAAAATATCGACTTACTTTGAGCTGCATTTATTAAGTCTTTCACCTCCTTGATCAATCCTTTTATTTGCTGACTTGTCTTTTCTAGTACTTGTTCATGAGCATGTAGATTTTCTCTAAAATATGGGCTGTCACTCAAACAATCGGTGAATTCCAGGGGTTGAAGTCCCATTTTAGAGACACTAGTAACTTTCATTCGAAATGGTTACACTGCAACTCAAAACAATCGCTTCACACAACTACAGGACAGCAACATGTTACTAAAAACTCCCGCAGAGGAATACGAATCAGAAGTTAACAGGATCAGGACATACGTATTTCCTAGTCGAATATATCGACTAAGGAGATTCGATATATACAATCGATTCAGAAAATCAACGTGTTCAACTGCTAACGATAGAGTCGATAGGGAAAATATGTCGATCATTGTCGATATACGATACATATGTAGGAGCGGGCAGTAGTTTCAGTTGTAATATTCCTAAATTTCAAAGTCACATCACCTTGGGAAATATTTTCTATAGGTAATTCCTTTTTCTAGAAAAAATAATTCTTAAAACGAACCGTTGCGCAGACATGGTATTGTACTCTTTTTAGTTTTTTCTAGGTTACCACGTATGTTACTTGAGTAATATGTTAATGACTAGTTCTTTGAGTTTATCATGCGGCATTTTCTTTTACAATGTTTAAAGAGGTTGTTATTTTTATCTGTAGTTACTGTTGTAAGACGTACTTAAATCTTTAACCATGCCGAAGAAAAAGACTGGTCAACGTATAAAGGCGGAGAAACAAAAGATGCGACAAAAAGAAATTCGCACTGCCAAAGATAATAGAGATATTGCCCAGTATCCCAGCAATGCTGCTATGGTAAATAAATTATGCCCAGTTTCCAAAATATTCGTCTATTAGTCATTTTAGTGGGATTTCGTTATGAAAGTTTTAAATGGTCAAGAGGTCGTTACCGTCAGTTATAAACCAACCTATACTTTTTCAGGAATGTGACGTATGCAAAAGGAAACAGAAAAATAGAGCTTTCTGCTACTTTTGCCAAAGTCTTCAGAGATTACCAATGTGCGCTCATTGCGGCAAAATTAAATGTATGTTGAAGACTGGTGATTGTGTTGTAAAACACGCTGGAGTATTTACTACAAGACTTGGTATGGTGGTAAGAATAAATCCCGATAACTACTTTCAAAATCATCAATTGATAAAGTACTTGTGTTTGGTCGTTAAAAAATCGTTTAGCATATTTCCTTAAATTGTACGTTTTTTTTTAAGGGTGCCATTTGTGATTTCTGTGAAGCTTGGGTATGCCATGGGAGGAAATGTCTATCTGTACATGCTTGCTCCTGCCCATTACAAGATTCCGTGTGCATTGAATGTGAACGCGGGGTTTGGGCTCATGGTGGTCGTATATTCAAATGTTCATTCTGTGATAGTTTTCTCTGTGAAGATGATCAGTTTGAACATCAAGCTTCTTGCCAAGTTCTGGAATCAGAAAGTTTTAAATGTATGTATAATGATTTAAATCCAATATTGAAACGTTTCAATTTTTAAAAATATACATCACCCTTTAAGTCTTTTACTCACTTGATCTTAAGATCTTCTGGCAGCAGTGATTTTTATGTAAATTAAATTATTTTGATTTATGAAATCTAAAAAACTAAAGTGTCGTATAATTTTGTACTTTTAAGTTCACTATTTTGATGATAATATTATCTGATTCGATCTTAATAATATTAAGGCTGTCTAGAAGAAATGTGAGTTTGTATTTCTGTACTGAATGAAATTTAAGGTTTCTTATTTTCACCTGATTAATGGTTTATCATTCTTTATCTTTGCAGGCCAATCTTGCAATAAGCTTGGCCAGTATTCATGTCTTCGCTGCAAAACTTGTTATTGTGAGGATCATGTTCGTAGGAAAGGATTTAAGTATGTAAAGAACAAACCTATTCCCTGCCCCAAGTGTGGATATGATACTGCACAAACCAAGGATCTGAGCATGTCAAGTAAGATTAAAATATTATTTTTTTATATACTTTAAAAATGCAATAAATAAACCTTTTTGTATCAGTTAATCATTTTGAGTTTTTTATGATATAGAAACTTTTGAAACTTAAGTTTATCTCTGTGTTTTTCAGCTCGCAGTCATAAGTTTGGACGTCAAGGTCAATATACTGCCGAAGATGATGATGAGGGTGGAGCATGGGGTATGGGAGGATACAGTTATGGTGGAGGGTCTAGCGGTGCTGACTTGGAGGATGATGATGGTAAATTAGTTCTTTTCTGAAAATCTTATTTCTTAAGAATTTAATTACAATGCCTTCTTTCACAAGTTATTCTTAAAACTCAAACAAAAGAAAACATCATATGTGTATGTATTCAAGCTTTATTTCAATGTTTATTTTGTTAGTTGCCTTTTTCCGAGAACTTATTGCTTTATATAATCAGTTTTTGCTTATTTAAACTCAGGAATGCCTTACTTCCAAATTTAATTATTTTGTCTGAATTGTATTTCAGAATCAGATTCAGACTATGAAGCAGGATCTGATGAAGATGATGATGACGATGATGATGAAGAAGAGGAAGAAAACAGTGATGAAGATGATGAGAAAGAAGATTGAGAATACCTTTAAAAGCTCAATCCATGTCCGGAGAATTCATCTTCACCAAGTGTCCTTTCATTTGCAGTTGATGACAATAAATGTAGAGAAAGATTGTGGAAGTTCATAGAATTGTAATAGTTTCACCGACTGTGTGAATGAAAAGAGATTTGATGTCTGAACCATTGGTGGCAATAGTATAAACATTGCCATATTATATTTGTTATTATAAATAGAATAAATGTTTAATACTCATTGTATTATTCTCTCTTCGTTTGTTCCAATAAAATTTTACTCATTATTTTCTGAATGTCATACATTTTGTTGATCATGTACTTTGCTGAAAAGCTGTATCATATCATTGCAAATATTTAATTGAGAAGGCTATGCAGTTGAACTTATATTCATTTGCAATTGGTCTACCATCATTATTTTGTAAAATTTGTTTAAAAGTAAGAATAATTTATAGGGACTGGGCTGTAGAGGCTTCCTAAACATTAATTATTCAATACTACTCTATTATTGTTAGCATTTAACTAATAATCTTTATTGGGTTATAAAGGAAATAATTAAAATATTGCTTGGAGTGCTAGTGAAAACTGAACACTTGTTACTTATCATAATGAATAAGTTTTTATGATTACTTTATTAATAAAATATGTATACCAAGACTCAATTCTGTTAGGTCAAGCCTCAATAAAAATGCTTCGAGTTTCAGCAGCTGACTTTTAAGCGTAGAATACAGTATTTCTAGCCAATTTAACGCAAAGTGATAATGAAGTAAAATTATAGAATCAGAAATTACACTTTTTAGCTTACTGGGTTTTAAATAATAATTGCTTAATTAATATCTTACCAACTCAGAAAAATCTAGAATTCAGTCAGAATAGCAAGATGTAATTCTCACATTTACATAAAAATAATTATATAACTTGGTTAAAAATTCTTTCATTTCATGTAATTTCATCCACATCATTGTTTTTATGTATTTATATATGATTGTTTCATTATTGAGTCAGAAATAGTACATAAATATTCCTATGATTTCAAACCAAGGTTGATAAGAAGATGTGTCAGTCAGTCAAAGGAGGCTGAATTTGCCTGATCAAGAATTCTTTCTACACTAAGTCGACCTGTATATCTTTTTTTAAGTTTGATATTAAACATTCCTCCTCTGCATATAGGTATATTGCGGGGAAGATTATGGTCAAAGAAATAAGTTTGAGTATGAAATAGTAACTCTCTGTTAAGCTTTAAATGAAAATTTAAAACTTCTCAAGCTGATTTTCTAAGCTTGAGGAACTACATTTGCATCTCAATCACCTTCATTATTTAATTTTAATGTAAACAGAAGTCAAATGTTGACTTTTTTCATTTATGAAATGCATTTATTAATATGATATACCAATATCTCTGAATTATAATAAAGTTTTCTTGCTGTTACTTATGCTTAGGTTTTACTTATAGTATATGAAAGATCTGAGATAAGGTTCTTATCGATTAATATAATCTTTAAAAAATAAATCTACTCTTGATAAGGTTAATATATACTCTATATTTATCATGCACACTATAAGATTAAATCTAGGAAATGGAATTATAAGGAATTCAAATAAACTGATCTGTAAGTAATTTAACATACCTAAATTGAATTATTATTAACAATTTGAATTTCATTATATCTTTAAATAAATAAATACACAAATATTTTATAGAGAGAGAAAGTCATGTATTCATTTTTTAGAAAAATCTGTACCAAATGTAAACAAAGGCAAGGAATAATTCCAATCAGCTTCTCATTAATTCAAGTAAAGATATTTGTATTACCAGCAGCAATCTTTTACGGATCAACAAGGTTAAGTTCAATTATATAGGCGGAGTTGTTTAACAGTATGACAATCATGAACTATTATGTAAACAATCCATGGACAGAAAGTTCAATGAAGCATGTACTAAATACCTATTTAGATGTTAAAACGTTTTATCCTCTTTTGTTCCATTTTTGTTACTGAATCATGTAAAGGCAGTGGTTTTCAAGTAAGTACTTGATTCAACATAAATTTATATCACACTAATTCATACAAAAAATATAAATTAAGCCTTCAGTTTTAAATTTTAAATTCTTTGGAGCTATAGTCACAAGTTTCAACACATTGCTACTGGTTTGCAATGGCTTGAAAATCCTGATCT
This sequence comes from Pantala flavescens, assembly GCA_020796165.1. Classification (NCBI taxonomy): domain Eukaryota; kingdom Metazoa; phylum Arthropoda; class Insecta; order Odonata; family Libellulidae; genus Pantala; species Pantala flavescens. The sequence continues at coordinate 14,947,100 of CM036886.1, forward strand.
AATTTTGGTAGAGGGCAACATATAGGAAGTAAATATTGCGAGGTATACATACACTTCTTATCAAAATATAAACTAATTCCACAGGATCATCAAAGTAAATGAAGCTCATTAGAGATGTATAGGAGATCACTTCCACAAAATGAAAAACCAAGAAATAATCAATGGCTATAAAATCATACAAATTGATTACGAGGAGTAATATGATGATATATATATATATATATATATATATAACATTCTTAAGGGTGCTCAGCACTTATTTCATTCTGACATAGAGATTGACTAGCAAACAGAAACTGTTGCAATGACAAAGGTATGAGGACCATTATACTCAAAAACTTGGTCTTGTCATTAAAATCTTCACATAGAGCTTTAATAAGATCTAATTCCTCTACATGATTCATAGTATCAATTATAATTTTTCCAACATATTTAAAACATAAATCTTAGATGATACAAACATCATCAAAGATTTCACTCATGTGTTTGGTATCATAAAATATAATTATTTTGGTTCCTGAGAATAACAGCTTTAGAAAGAATAATTTCCAACACTTTCACCCAGTGTACAACATACATTCGCACAAATTCACTCAGAAAGCTCTCTTTAAATGTTTCATCTTCTTACGATCATCAAGTAGTTCAGAACACAGGGAAATGTCCACTTTGAATCACTACCCATATCAGATGTCTTGGTTAATATTTGAACAACAAATATTTCTGATTTGTCAAAGATATGACACTTTCAATTCTTTATGGCAATTTTTAAGAATATGAGAGTTGTATCAAAGAAAGAATTCATGAATATAATGCCCCAATTGTTTACAGAAATAATTCAAAGTTAATTAAAAACAGCAATTAATGTTTTTGTTTGAAAAATATTCTATATGGATTCAAATTAATTTGTACATTGAAAAATAAAAATACAATCTAAACTGAATCACATCTCTTGGAATTCATAAAAACTACAACAAAGTTAAAATATAAAGGCCATGGTATATTCAATTTTCCAAGTCTTTACAACATTTAAACATTTGTAATAAATATGGATTTCTTCAAAGTATAAAACTCATGCACCTTCACAGGAATTTGGGGTTCTCCTTTCACCAGCAATTTATTTTATGAAGTTGATATGATATCCTTTTTTATCCTTAACATTCACAAGCAACATTTTATATCTTATTTTGACCTTCGACGTCTTTTTGGAGGTGTGCCTAGGAGTGCTTCATCATCATCATCTTCTTCCTCATATGGAGGATCGGTTTGATCATAATCTTCATCATCTAGATATACAGGTAGCCATTTCTTGAGAAGATGGGTGAAAAATTCTTCTAATGCTCGTGCATCTGCAAATATTTGACTTTCCTCCTAAAAAAATTAGAACATTTTGCTTTAAGCAGAGTAGGCTAAGTTATGTTTATTATTAAAAAGACAATGTCGAAGTTAATTTTAAGTGTATGGGATATTTTGACAACAATAATATGTGATTTTTAGGACTGAAAATATGGACATTTAAATCATGATAAAGATGAAAGAACTACACATACAGCAAGTAGGAGCAGGAACTTTATAATGAGAAATATAACATGCTTTACATTTAAGGAGTATAATTTTTGCTCAATAATGACTTTTAATGAGTTAATTTATTACTTTTAAATATATTGCCTCAAAAGGATTTTCATAAATATCATATATTGCCAGTCCTTGCAATTGAACTCTCATTCTCACTTCTCATTAATTATATTATCTTAACTGCTTATGACTTATCTTCTATGAAGATTAGAATGTAACATTTCATTCATACCAGGTTTTTGTCAATGTCTTTTATAGCAAGTTCAATAGAAAATTATAAAGCCATTTGAAAAAAATTCCCAATATTTTATTTTAACGCACAAGTTGCCACATGGGTGACTCATGCTTGACTTATATTTATTTGAAAAATTATGACATTCCAGATATGAATGTATTCTTTTCTGAGAGATTAAATTTATAGTTGGAAGTAATATACAGATGGAATTTGAATAATAATACAGATTAATATACAGATTGAACTTACTGGATTGAATGTGTAAGCGTTTGAAAATACTTGTCGAACATCTTCTACAAATTCTCCTAAAACTTTATAATGCTTCACATGGTCTGGATCCAATTTACTACGAATAATATCCAATGACATAGGTCTTCTAATAATCTCAAAGTAACCCTCGCACTGAGAAACAAGAAGTAAAAGGAAAAAATTATTACCTTCCAAAATGTATTAAAAGTTACATATGAAATTGGACACTTAAAAGGTAGGTAGGATTTTAGAAAAATAATGATAATTTGTCACAGTGATACAATCATTTTTCATAAATTATCAATTAATCTGCCATAAAACAGTAATTCAAATATTATAAAAAACTTAAATGACTGTGGAAGAAAGGTGAATTAAAATTTGAAGGTAAATATGTAACACAGTAATAAAAGGTTAAACAGAAGTCAAAAGTAGCAAGGATTGGGACAAGACTGAGACTCAAACACCCCACTTTCTGGGGTATTTAATCTGCTTCAAGCAAAGTAGGAGACTTAGGTTCAAGCCGAGTCATGTCAATATCTTCTGCATAGAATATACCTTGAAACTTAAAATAAATTGCATTAAAAATCATTCATGAAATTTAAGGCTCATTAAGGCCCAATTATATTTGAATATCACTGGTTATTTTTAAAATTTTATTTCCAATTGCTGACACAAAACTCTTGAATCTACTATTTTCTCTTGATAAAATATATTTAAAAGAACCATTATACTAATACTTATTAATGAAGCAAGATCATTCATTACACTGCAAATTCTTTTGCAATTATCATATATATAATTAGAGTTCTGCGACACTATGTAAAACTAAAGGATTACTAAAACTTCTGTAATAACACACCTCTACACCTGGAAGTTCACGAAAGGGAAGACTTGGCTCGAATTGACAATATAGTTCAAGGAGAATTCTCCTAGCTAACTGTAGATCTCTCTGGCACAGCCCTCTTGATGAGGATCCTTGTCTTGGTCCCAAGGGAATAGAAAGTATGTCCTCTATACTAGTGCAGAGAAGGCACTGCCAAGTATCAGATGGCCTGCATTAAAATAAAAACAGAATAAATACTCTTCCGATGTAATGTGAAAAGATTTTGCAATCGAAAATATGCCCTCCAATTTTATTTAATAGAATCTTTCATCAATTCAGATATTCATAAACTAAATCAACAATTAAGTTGACTGTAATAAATATTCAGTTATATTACACTTACTTTGGAAAATTCTTCAAGGGTGGAATGTGGCAGGTAATATGATATACTTTAGGGCATTTGTCACAGCATACGAGCTCTCCTCCATCCATACAAACAGCACACCAGTCTTCATTAGGATCATCTCTCAGTGGAGATTTTCCTTCTTCTATTTCTACATTTGTATTACTCTTTGTTGGATTATTCTCCTCTGGAAATTTAAGATATATGATAGAAATTAACGCTTAAAATTTAAAGCTTTAAAACTTATTTATCACTTAAACATTTTATTGTTAAATTATTGTAACTTTTAATAATAAATACAAACTTTTTAGAAAAATTGCCAACATTTAAACTTTCTTATAAATATGTATATTTATATATATTAGTTTTTATATATTTCCTTCAGTCTATTCAAATAACTATAGATATGATCTATAAACATAGTTAACATAAAGCTCTAAATAAACCAAAATTAATTGTTTTATTATTATTATTGCTTAAAACAGTTCAAACATCAAAAATTCACCAAAAGTCTCTGAGATAAATTTTGAAGCTGGCCTAAAAATAATTATCAACACTAAGTATACTCAATTTTAAAGATTCCACATTAGTGATAGCTCCAACCTACCTGGAAATTCAATCTGCCAGTTTTAAAATTCAGTAAGATTTTGAGAAAAAGAGTTTCTATTGATTGTATATTTTTACATTTTAGCAGGATGTGAAAAAATGTTAAACAAGGCAACTAAACACGTACATACAATGTACAATCACTGCCCTACTCTGGCGTCGCCTTTTTCATTTGAATATTGATAAAAATTGTTTAAGTTATTTTTGTCACAGAAGTCGTTGTGGTTGTAGTTGCTGATGACACAATTTTTCCTTATTTTTTAAAATTGTCAAGTGGACTAATTTAATGCAGTGCCGGAACTTGTTGACCTGCATCTAATCATCTTAACACCTAAAATATTATATTTATCCTTATACACCTAGTAACGTTGATGACAACTAATAAATCAACTGTGATACAGAAAAGATGTGTTTGTACTGTGATTGGGACTTCGGAGAATACAATTGGAATCCTTATTCTGGAAGGAATAACAACAGAACGTTGTAAAAGATACATAGTATACACTGTCGCTATATAGAGCACCGCTTTTGGTTGGTGCATGGCATTTGCACATGTAAAGAACAAGTATCAATACAGCGTAAGATTTAGGGGAATCCCAATAATTCCATGTTATACTGACACAGCGTTAAGCGGGGTCTTAATGTATGTAATAATTGACATAAGATACTTTATCAAATATTTCTCTAATTTTGAATTTCATCAAAAATTAAGTAATGCAGATGTGGTAAAGATGAATTATTTAACTAAATCAATTTTTTAACAAATAATTGTAGCAATGAAATCCCTTAATCCTTGACTTAGCTGGAATCTGCATGACAGAAACTGCATAAAGTATATATCATTGATTTAAGTAATTACTATACTGAATAAATTATAACGTAATTTATTCAAATCCAAATCTGAAGATGAACTATTTTAAGAGAAGCAGACCCCTTTAATATTTTGAAAAAAAAAGTTGTAGCAACCAATAGTACTGTCACTAACTTAGATTGTCCTCTATACTCATCCCTCAGTTCTACAACTTTAAAAAGGTTAATGGATTAATTAGACACAAAGAGATTAATTATTTTTTAGGGAAAGATTTTGCACCAAAGGAGCCAATCTTCTCTAAATATTATTTATTCCTTTGTAAAATTCAGAGCTGGCATGGATAAAACGTCTACAATACATAGATAAACAGGGTATATGCTGATTTACTGATACCCAAGAGACCAATGCTCACCAGACTGTCAGGATGCCAGCACAACAGCTCACTTGATCAACAGACCAACACCTCATTTGAATAAATTACTTCAGTACTGAACAAATTGGCATTGTTGAAAATATTTTTAATCGTTAATTTAAAAAATGAGAAGCAGGCCTAAATTTCAAAATTAAATTCTTCAATATTTTCCTAAGATAAATTAAAACTTTGGATAGCTAGTAAAGAGAGTTTTAGTAGTATACTTTGTGTTCTTCAACACTTCTTTTATCTTTATTCTTTCCCAAAATATAAATAGCAGATATAAAATATAGATTCCTCTATAATTAGTAAGCTATGTACACCAAGAATTTTATCTGCAGTTAAGAATTTTTTATTATAATTTTGCGAATAAATAACTTTTATTAATAAATAATTAATAATAAATAATAAATTTCAAATGCTGATTAACAATTGCACGGGAGGTTTGCTGACTGATTCTTTAAGTTTATAAAAATTTCTTGCAACGTGGCCTATTCATTCAGCACATGAACAATTTCATTCAAGCAAGCTGTCAGTCAGTCCAGCATCAGTCAGAGGAACTGTCGCTGTGTTGGTCAAGTGAGCCGTCTGTTGAGCAAGCAGTTTATCAGTTGAGAGCTGGTCACTAGGTCATAACCCGTAAAACAAAAATGGTTAAAAAATATAAGAAACGATAATATATAGAAAACTAACAAAACTCAAACTGAATTGTATCAGGCAAATACGATTTCCTCATGTTAAGTCACCTTTGTGAACCTTCCGCCTCTTCTTAGCATGAAATACAGATTTTTCGAGGGAGGAGCCAGTTGAACTGTCTACATGAACTTGCTGGTCCATATTTGGAGATACCACACCTGTTCCAACAGCATCAGATGTTGAAGGACTTCCAACTTCTACCCCTAAGTCATTTCCAATATTAGCGCTTCCCATCGAATGCTTCTCTCCACCATGAGCTGGATTGTTTGGTTTCTCTAAGCTGCCAATAGTAGCCATGAGGTCTGTCACAGAATCCTGTGATCAAAGATTAAAAAAAGATAAATTTGTTTCTCAGACAAGAACCCTGAGGTATGAGCTACATTTTAAAATAAAGAGAAAATAAATAAATCAAGACAAGCAAAAAAAATTCAAGCAGGAATGAAACAAATATTCATACATGCATCAATGTACTGAAAATAATGTTCATGGTTAGCCATCATATTCCCAAATCCTGATGGAAAAATTTTAATTCCATACTGAGGGTATGGCGATTATAAAGAAGTAATCACAAAGTTTTAATTTTATTTTCATTATTCGCGCAAATGGAATGGCTGCATAGATGAATCATAAGATCCAATAAATGTCATTAGGTGAAAGATTAATTTTAGGAAAATATAGCGGAAGATATAAGATTTCTCTTTTTAAGCATTACTAAGAAGGGATTTTATATAAAAATTACAGATAGTTATGATTCAGCATATGAGGACTTCCTTCAGTATGTGCCTCAAGTCCATCATTTTTTTGCCATTTAGATCAATAACTAAAATTTAACCAGAGACAACAATTTTTAATCTATTCTACATGGTTTCTTTGAGTCACAAATATAAATGAGTTTAGCAGCAGATTCTTCATTCCCACAGAAAAATAAATTTGCATTCTCGGATACGCAACGGACACTTCATTTCTGGCTGGAACTAAAGCATACTCAACACCGCTAGAAAGAGTTATTTCAGATCATAAATTCAGCACAGTTTTTCAAGCTTTATCTTGGTTATTCTATATTATAGATTTCTTACTATCTTATACTAAACTTAAAGAGTTCAAGTGAGCCATCAGCTGGAAAAAGTGACAGCTTATTTTAAAATCTAATATTATAAATTTGCCAAGAAAAAGTTTAAACAATAAAAGTTTGCAAATAATCAGGCCATATATATATACACATACAAGTAGTTTAAAATACACAACTTCAACTTGTTTTCTATGTCAAATTTTCCTGTACACAATTACAATTTGAACTGCTAATATCTGTTTTTGATAATAATAGGATAATACACACCTGACAGAATCTATCCAGGCTTTTGCCATCATCTGTTTTGGCTGAAGATTTTCTATTGGTATTTTCTGAAGCAGAAGATGACACTTGATGTGTTTTTGTACTATCTCCACTTGATGATGGACCAGATATTTGAGGAGAAACTGGAGGCTTTAAGGAAATCTTGAAATGTGGCACATCAGTTTCATTTGCTTCCTTCCCATGGATTCTAGAGCTAGAGAGAGGTGGTTCCTTATTACCATTATCTTGCTTTGAAACTTGTGCTTGGTTGTGTACAGGTGCCCTAATGGTTATTTTGAAAGGAAGCCCCTCTGCTGCTTCTGGATTCTTTGTAATGACACCTGGAGAAACAACATTCGACTCCCGACTGCTGTTATCCTGTTGTGGTATATGCCAAGAATGTTGAGAAACTGTTGGAACAGGAGCTCTGAATGATGGAGAAGCAGTAGCAGGCCTTGCAATAGAGGTAAAAGGAACAAGAGGAGGAGGACACTGATAACGCATGAGAGATTGATTAGAATGTTTACTATTGTCTTGAGTTGCATATCCTTTTGGCAAAATCTGCATGACACGATGATGCATAGTCATGGAGGGCTTTGGAGCTTGCACATTTGGTGCCACTGCTGTAATGGGAGTATTTTGCTGTATAATTCTCGGATGCATATTCTGCACTGTGACATTTGGTATGCTTTGAGTTAAAAGACCTTTCAAGTTTATATCACTAGCATCATTGTGCCCTGGATGAGTAGATGAAGAGACCTGCTGATGAGTGAGCATTGCTTGTCCCCTGACTGGATATACACCAGCAGCCAAATTCACACTATGAAGCCTGCCAAGTTGCTGAGCTTGCTGCGGCTGGACCTGAAGCTGTTGAGCTTGATGCTGATGTGTCTGAAAACGTTGAGCTTGCTGCTGATGTGTTTGGAACTGTTGAGCTTGCTGCTGATGAGTTTGAAACCGTTGAGCTTGATGATGCTGAGCTTGCTGCTGCTGTTGGTAGATCAATCTGGGCTGGAGTTGCTGAGAGTATGCATTATTATAGCTTTGAGTCATTCTTGGAATATAAGTGGAGCCGACCGAGTTTACTAAGACAGCTTGTGGATTCAGGACTTGACAGGATGTGGTAAGGGTTTGGGTTACTTGTCTATAAGACATTGTAACAGGAGCCACTTGAGGAACAGAATTAACTGGAAGGGATGCTGTTGACTGAGGAGAAATAGCACTGGGTGTGTTTCCATGGGACGTGACTAATATGGGAAAAGGTGGCTTTCCTTGTGAGTGAGAGATGGGTGGATTATTAGGTTGTACTGGTGGGACTTGGGTTACAATGCATTGAGGTGTAGGAATATTAAGAGAATTTGGAGAAGGTGACTTATAATTATGAACAGGTTGTGCAAGGGGAGGAGAAGATTCCATTTTTGGCGATGTTAACTGATGAGATCCAGAGGCATTTGTAGGAGTACCAGGACTGGGAATCGGAGCACTGGGAGATGGTGACCCAACATTTACAGCAGGCTTACCATCAACCGAGATCTTGCCAAGTGATGAAAGAACTATAAATGAAAATACAAAATGATAAATGTCCATGGAAAGAATACCAATCATGACCTTATAATAAATTAAGTATTAATTAAGTATATCAAATATAATTATTATAAATATTTTTATTACTCTCATCTCATCATCATATTGCACCCCTAACTATAAGAAAATATATACTACAAATATTTATTTTTCAAATAATAAGGACAATTCATTGAATATAAGAAGCCAAAATAATCACTTCTTTTTAGTTACTTTTAAAAATTCTCCTTTACTATGATTGAAAATAAAAAGTTCGGGAAAGAACCATACCCATTTAAAAAAATATATTCTTAACTTTCAGGAGTCTTAAACTACATTCAGAGGCATCTCATCACATTATTGTTAATATCAAAATTTAGTACCATCTACAATCAACAAGTCTGTTGTCCAACATGCTCATATTTATACTGATCATTTACCTATAATTCCCATTCCCTGGTGGGTTTTTTCAGGTCAAACAAAGTAATACTTTCACAGTAGATTCTTAATCCTCATTTAAATACTAATAGAGCAATGCCTCTAAATGTTTTGATAGATATTCTTTTCACTCAATGTCTACTCTTTACAAACTTTTTCAAAACATCTTTGTCACTGCCTGTATTTATTAACATTCAAACATATATTAAACAAACTATAGAAGATGGATACAATGATTAAAGCAAATAAAACTATTCATAACTTCAACACAATATTAAACACATTTGGAAGTAACAAAGACTATTGTTTTCTTTATTTAAAGCTCAATTCTGCTAATTTGGGCTCACATAAAGGATATTATACTTGCAATAACCTGTTCTTCAGGACAGTTTTTTTTAACTTCCATTCATAGTTATTCTAAATCATACATTTAGAGTTTTCTTCCATGTACTTCCATTAAGAACTGAACCTGGACCCTGATAATGGTCAATTTTGATTCCCTTTAAGAAATCTTTCAGTACTACTATATGACTACTTCCACTATGAACACTTGAAAAATATGCAGAAAAGTTACATTAAATAGTAGATTAAAATTACAAAATTGACACGAGTTTCCTTTCCAAAGTTAAATGTTGCAATAGTATACTACATAAAAACCAACACATCACAAAATGTACATAATCCTTTAAAACTAGTGTTCTGGTCACTTTACATAAAACATTAATAATAATAAAATGAAGTAATAAAATATTAAGTAGAACAACTTAAGTCCAAGATTTTAGACTATATACCATGATACTTTATAGGAGAGCCCTTAATAATAATATATCACTTTACCTCTTTCCAGCTCAGCAACTCCTTCTACCATGAAATTAATACGCACTGGCATTTCAGGATTTGGAATATCGGCCTTGTAACTCTTTAAACGCTGTAAATGACCACCTACAGACCTGAAATATATAAAGTAGTATTGAAGAAAAGCCTTTTATAGCCTTTTATTTGGTATTTTCTTAAAATGGGATTATAATAGATGCCAATAGCTAGATAAAAAATACAAAGAAAGATAACTCTATACTTCTAGATATTCTTAAATTGGATTGCTCTGATCTGTGAGCACTAATGAAGACCTAGATACTATAGACTTTAGAGTCAACTATGAGATGATGAGTTTTCATGGATGGTATCAACTTTAACATGGTTAAAGTGACCTCCAATATCTGGCAGAATAGTATAATTGGATAAAAGGAGTCAACAAGAAAAAAATGCAGGATTAATTAACTCTCATACTAAATGTCTTAATTCTTTTTATGGGAGTATATATGTACTCCCAAAAATATATTCCCCTAAGCAGGGATAGGGTCTATATACATGCATCATTGTATTTGTGATCTGTAGAGGTCCACCTTCCCTTGTGATTTTCTTACAACTTGGTAATGTACAGAAAACGGATGCCCATGGATCTATCTTTTCAGATTTAAATTATTTTAATGTTATGTAGGTGCAAATCATTGATCTTTTGATTATTAGATATTGATGATCCATCTTTAATTCACTTAAAGAAATATTTCATGCAATTTGATGAAATACAATGAATAAAATTATTTTTTATTGCATGTTGTCACTGAGTCTGAGAGACAATTCCATATTTAACTCTTCTAGAAAGATATTCTAAAGCATACTCTTTAAAAAAAAAAGCTTTTCTTAGAGAATACAGTTATATTTCCTCAGCATGGTATTTATAACATATTACTTGAGATAGAAATTTAAAATTTACAATTGTACTTGGACACTGAGTATTTTTTTTGTCCACCTTCTGTCAAATCATTTTCCTTCCATTATTTTTGTACTTTAATCCAGCAAATATTACTAAGGACCACACACTTTCATGTTTAAAAGTACGAAAAGCAGTATTGACTGTTTAGATGGTATACTATAATAGAAATAATACTCTCACAAGCTTGGCTTTTATCAGGACAACTGGGCAGTTTCTCATTGATAAGCCACAATGTTTAAAAAATACCACTTAGTATAATTATAAATTAATTATTTATTAATTTATTCAAACCAATTGAATTATAATGGAGCACAACTTTAAAAATTGAATAATTCCCAAATTTTTATTGTTATGAATATATTTTCCTGCCTGAATTCTCAAAAATGTCATGAGAAATATTTCATATTATTTTACTAAGTAAATTAAAATAAAAAGCACATTAAAAATAATATATATGTCTGTATACCTTATTATACAATATGTACTACTAAACACCATTTATTTAACTGTTCTGTTAATTACATCTAGTCAAATATCATTTTCTTACAACCACTATGTTGAAAAAAATCATGAAAAATAAATGGTAAATAAGGGCACTGAAATGTATGGAAAATTTATTAGTGGAAGGGGTTAAGATGCATCTTATGCACAAACTCTATTTAACATTTCTGAGGCATTTAGATTAAGTTTTGCCCTTTGCTTTTGTGGGAGGGTCAAATATATTTAGCTCTTATTATCCTGGATAAAGTTATAAGTTTGTTTCAAATATTTTAAATATTACTGTTAGTCTCTCCTTTCTGTGAATGATAACTTACTTTTGGTTTTGTATAATGCTCTAGACTTTTCAAATTTTAAATTTGATACATTGCAGAAGAGATTTTAAGTTTATTTATCACTCAAGCACTGAAAAGAAATCATTTAAAGCTGCAAACACATCAATGTTACAGTGTGCAGCCAATTGCTTCAGTACTTAACTGGGACTTACTTACATAAGAATCAGTATAAAATTTTTAAAAATTTATTTGTTCTTCATAACAAAAGTAAAATAAAATTTTAGAGTTATTTTGGAATAGATGGAAAATTATCATAAAATATCTCAAAAATTTGATAGAATATGTGTTTCAGGTACAACAAATGATATTATTGCTCATTACAGTATTATTTAAAATTTAGGACTCACTTTTTACTAAAAAGCAGGGCAGCATCACTTCCATGCTTCATGGCACCTTCCACAAAATGGATACAATGATCAGCCAGAAGAGAAAGTTTCCTTAAAGCAGCTCGTTTCTGACTTAAAGTATTCTGCTTAGCATCACACATTTCAGTCAAACATTGAACTAATACTTTCCCTCTTCTATTTAGTGCTGTTGTAAGCCTAAAAATTAAAAATTTTATTTGACAAGATTTGGAATTTGATTAACTTTTTTCAGTTTCAAAAAAATCTTTGTACTTATTACATACTTTCATAAATCACCTTTTCAATTATGATACCAAGGAATACTCAATTGCTTTTATTTCAAAAGTTTCAAATGATTAACTACCCTTCCTTCATTTTCCACACACACACATATATATACATATATATATATATCAATTGCAAAAACAACTGTCATATTGAAATCAAATTCAATGAGTATGAATAATAATTTTGCAACTTGTAGGCAATTTTACATGATTATACAAGAGATGCCAAGCAATGTGAATTAACGTTTTATTTGGATCAGAAATTTTTAATCCAGGTACTTATTTACATCAAAAAACATGCAACAACTTTCACTGAAATTTTAACACTTTTACAAATTTTGCTGAAAGAAACCTATTGGAGAGATAGTGTGTGCTTGTGTATTCAATAAATAGGCATAAAGTAATGCATTGACACCATCTGGAAATATCATTATGAGCTCCATGATTCTAGCAAAGTTATCTTAACAGGATAGGGAGAAACTAGGACTAAGATTGAGCAACCATCTTTGGAGCAGTTTTCAATTCTTATTAGAGGGCCACAGAAATATAACCATGTTTAACAACATGATTTTTAGATCTTATCACTGCATTACATCACTCGGTGTGCATTGAGCGAAGAAATATAAAGAGGGAAAACCAAGGAATTAGAAATCAACATACTTAACAACCATATCCGTGATTTCAGCAATAACAGCAGCCTTCCTATGCTTGATGACCTCCTGGCGCTCATCTATAACCTTTATTGCACTAGTGAGCAGTATCCTTTTATAACTAAAAGATAAATGACTAATTATCAAAGGAGTTTCAAATTAACATACAGTATGTCTGAAATATATTGCTAGATTCTCATCAATTTGTTTTGTCATTCATTGACATCCAAACCATGGCATAGAAAAATAATAAGAAAAACACTTAAATAAATTATTTACCAGAAAACAATATCCTGTTTATATATGTTTATAGTAAGCAAAAGTCATTCAGGTGCCAAATTGAGAGTATCTTTAAATTTTATGAAAAAGTGTTCTTTAAGCAGATATTTAAAATAATATAAGTCAAGGTAATTTCAAAATAAAGCTGATGATAATAGAATATATCCTAATAGAATACTAACGTAACTTCACCAAGAAGACCTTTAATTATGCCACGAGTCTCATTAGCAATTTCGTTGATAAATTTATACTTATGATCTCTATGAGATGAAAGCTGGCAGTCTCTGCATGTAAGGCGATCACAAGTTTCACAAAACAAAGTAAGTTTTTCCTGTAAATAAAATTATAGAAAATAAGATTTGAAAAATTATAGCTAATATTGCTAGACTTTTGAATGTCAAAATATATAACCAGACTGAATAGTGCCAAAATAGCAATCATATAGTGACAAACTTTTAATTAAAAATTTTTTTTTTAAATTTTTACTAAAGAAATTAGAAATCAGCCAATTATTTAATAAATATGCCAAAATATAATATAAAACAATTTTATTACATTCATTTGTATAAATAACTACTGCATGAATCAGGTGTTCTGAGTAAGTTAATATACCTGTGTTAAGTAATGAAATACTTTTTAATTACTAATGATAATTAATAATTAATCACTTTCTAGAAAATAATAGAAATATTTTAGTGCTACAGGAAGTAACATAAGTGGTAATTCTAGCTTACACAAACTACTCTTCTACTAATAACAATTTTTGTTTGTTGCAACAAAACAAACAAGTACAATGAGACAGAAAACATAAAATGACGATGAAAATATTTATCCTTAAAAAAAGAATGATTGAGGAAATAAATCTTCGATTCTTCTTAGATGCAGTAGGTTATTAAGTAAGCTTATATAATAAGTTTACACCTAAATACACTTAGATGGTTTATTAGATACTGACCTGGCTATGGATGGAACAGTTTAATTGGGATCCATTACTAGATACTATAGATTCCCTTTCAATGTTGGCTTCATCTTTAGCTATTATAGTATGGTCTTTTGTAATTTTTAAACGATGATGAGCCTGTTAAGGAAATAAATCTAAGATTAATGATATTATAATTTTTTAACCTATGCTATGCTGTTCACTGATGATTTTCTATATTTAAAATATTTACACAACTCAATTGATATAAAAATAAATATGGAAAATGGAAAACTCATTTTTTGTGAATAATATAGACTAGATCTACTAGATTTCCTAAATCTTAGATACATAACAATAGTATAGTTAAATCAAATTATTAGAAAAAGGTGGAGGATGAGTTAAAAAATTATCACATTTGCAGTAACATTAAAAATTACTTAAAGAGCTTCAATGAAGCAATGAGAGAACTTCAGCATATATCAAAGAAATGATAATAGATATATTAAATACCTTAAATATCAAGGCAATCTTGCACTTATATTATATAAAAAAACGCCTTTCCCAATAAGCTGCTTAAACTTATGATGCATAGTATTAGGTTACATATTAATCAATAGGCAGCTTTTTCAATAATTTTATTTATATATATACATAGGGAAAATATATGAAAAGCACTTATTATGTCAATTAGAGATCTCTATTAACAACTCCTTAAATAAGTCATAGGAAAGGATAGACGCTCTCAACAAACCTTCAGACTGAATATTTAATAACATGATTATTAGGTCGATTTAAATGGTTGACCTTAATCACTATCCCCCAAGTTGCCAATGGCAAGGATAAATTGAATCTTCCATTTTAACCAATAACACCTAGAAAACACTCAATAGATCTTCAAAATAATAATCAACAATAACCAGCTGAAGAATGCTTTTAAGTCTGAATGTACATAATGTCATGCTAAGAGGAAAACATTGTGAATGCTAATGTACCATAAGAATTGCAAGGTGTATATTATAATATCAGTCAGTCAGTCAATCCAATACTTACATATAACAACTTCAATTTATCCTTTCTATAATAAGACTTACATACATTATTTAATTGAGTTCAAAAATGACCACCAATATTTATACTCAATTTCCTATCAACCTAACTTCTTTTTTTCATTATTTGCCAGATTCGTGCTTCAAATCAACCACGTACACATCTACACTCATATCAAAGAACACATTACCAGCTATAGTTTTTTTCCAATAACAGAGTGCGAATCTGTTTGAAATAACTTAATACTTTCTTTTATATATAATTATGTAAACATAAGTCTTCACAACTAAAACTTCGCACGAGAGCTTACCTCAACACAAGCATCACAGATAAACTCTACACAGTTAACACACCAACTCGTTGCTGGGTTTTCCTCCGCACAACTTGTACAAATAACATCCTTTGGTTTTTCTTTAGAGTCAAGCTCATTCGAAGCAACGGTGAGGAAGTGATTGTCGATAACGTCTCCAGGAGAAAATGACAACCCACATACAGGGCAATCTAATGACTTGACTGAAATAGTACATGAATATGTAAGCAACATTTTTGTCGAAAAATATTACATATGATTGACGCAATTTCTCTCACCTATGATTTCTTCAAGCACTTCTTCCTGTTGCTTTTGCTTGGTTATAATACATGTATTACACGAAGAATGTAGACAATCTAAAAGTTTGGGTTTATCACTACACGATAACAATTTTTCACAGAATACACATTTCACCTCAGTCCATGACTTTTTTTCAACTGTTTCACTTCCAAGAGAGTTGGAGCTAGGAGAACGAGAATCCTCTTTCGCTCGACTACCAGAAACCTTGGGGATTTCTGCTGTGTTTTCAATGGAATTTTCATCACCATTTTCCAGTGATTCAGTACTTTCAGAAGAACTCATTTTAAGCTAAATATTCTAATAAGTTTAACAAACGATAAGCAGGTTTCCTGACAAATAATTTTCATTAATACTCACGACAACATAGCAGAATTAAATGCTATGGTATGTACAAAAAAGAAGAAAGTTCAATGATGCAGAAGTAGTATCAAATTCAGAAGATAGAAGCCACATGCTGCTTATAAGGTCTGTTGGAGGTATGGCAGAAATAGTAATCATGAATAAAATCTACATTAAATAACGACATTTCTCATAAGAAATGTACCGCCATAGTAGGAGCCATGTCGTTACACATTTATGGCGCTACTTGACGGATGTGAACGACGATCGAAAAACATCATACCAGCGAATCACTGATCAATATTTCAAATTTGACTTGGAAGTTTAAGAAATCGCTGATTTTCATGGTAAATAAGTTATTGAAATTGATGGATTAGTTTGAGGGATGAAAGATTTTAGGTCAATTACTCTGATTATATGAAAAAAAGTTTCTAACAAGATAAGAGCTAGTGCTTAGAACCGGGTTGCCAGCGAGGCGAATGGACATTTAACTGGTGTTCCTTAAGGAACGTATGTAGCCGGTTTGGATGAGATTGTAAGATTTTGCTTAATTTCTTTGCATTACCTTCATACGGTCGATTTTTTTAGTTATGCAACCTATACAACGTCTTATTAGCAATGAGGATGTCGCAAATAACACTGTTGTGATAGGTTCCCAGTCATTCTGTAATTGAAGTACCAGAAATGTCAAATGATAGTTCGCATTTTGCACGAGTTGTCTCACGTTCTTTCGTTGTGGGATAACTTATCAAGAATGCCTTTTTCTGACAACAAATTTAAGACCTCAGGTACTTGAGAATTGATGATTTTCTTTTTATGCTCCGTATGAAAATTAATGAAAACATCCTATGGTGCATCCATCCAGAAAGGTGCATAATTAGGCTACTATTTCATATATTCATCAAATGTTAGTAACAACCGAGTCTCTAATTCATTCCCGAAATGCATGAAGCATTAGAAAGAAATTTCCTGCGGAATTGACTGGCTTGAATGTATCATATTTTACAACCTGTAGTGGAACATCATTGTTGTATGGAAAGCGATGAGGTTATAGGAAATAACTTTAAAATATAATCCGAATTATACATGTAGATTTATAAAAACTATATTATAGATATAATATCTGTAGAATAATTTCAACTAGTCGAAAATCACAGGTATTTCCATCCTCTGACGCATATATACCATTTAGATGAATACACTGTACATGCTTGATATAGATCTGACATTTATGGTTCTTAAATTTCAATTCAATGGCAATTAGATGATTTTAAAATCACAGCACACCTGGATATTTAATAATTTTAATGCCTATATTGACACAATCCGAAACATCATCATACTAAAGATCTTTTGGGCAAGCATACACTTAAACAGCTCAAATTAAATAACTTCCAAAGACAATTTTACAAGGTATAAGTTGTTGCACAGTAACGCTGTGTGCCATGGTGATTCTACCTTAAGGAGAATTTTACAAATTCAGCTTTATTGTGGAATTGAAAGGACAGTTGAAAGCTGCCATTCACAAACATGATGATTGAGCAAAGAAGAGCCTTATTCATTAAGAAATGCTAAAAATGGAATGTAGAAGGAATCTTATTGCGAGTTCAGGTAGGAATACTTTTCTTTGTACTAACAAGGAGCAGTATTGAAGAATGCCATTCAAGAAAATTCTAATTACTGGTACAGATTTATGGTATATAATAGAAGACCATAAGAAAGTAACTCAATCTCTAATAATTTATCCTTAAAATAGTATATCACATTCAAAATACTCACTCGGACTAGATTCTTAGGGGAATGTTTGATGGTGGAATCAAAGAAAATATTAAAAAAGGTATGTATTAAAATTCTCAAATTATACAAATAACAATCACTTCTGTTTCTTCTTCTTGTTCTTCTTCCATTCTTTACCATTACTTATTTCAGTTGAAGGTCTCTTTTCTTTCCTAAAATGAAAATATAAAGTAGAAATTAGAAGACGAGCAACTGTTTTAAAATGAAATTCTTAAGGTTTAGAGGAACAATAATTTTGAGAGAGATATATTATTACATTATAAATTTGAAATATAATTCAATGATCAAAGAGGAAAACATAATAAATGAATGTCAGTTAACCTCTCCTATTACATTTCATGACAGGAGGTGGGCTGCTAAAGGATGATATCATGATTTATCTGAAGATGTATTGCAATTAATTACTTGGCAAAAAGCAGATTGTTTACTTTCTTGAGAAACTGGAGGGACAGCAACCCTGGAATTGTCCATCATATATATGTAATGCTGGTAGTGAATACATTGTAATATTAAGAAAACTCTAAATTAAAAGACCAACCTTTGTACTGAGATGAGTCCACCTTTTCCAGCATCCCTGGATGCTAATATCTGCTTCCATTCCTCTTCAGATCCTCCAACAGCATAGCGATTCAATTCTTCCTGTTTCAGTTTAACAAGCTCTGCTTTTTGCTCACCTTTGATTACCTAAAAATAATTCAAGGCAGAAAGAGTGAGCTAAAAATATTAAATACTACAAAACATCTAATTTCATCCAAGTTATGCTAAATTAATATCTAAACACCCCAATTATTTTTATTCATAATTTATTTTCTCATCATTATTGTAATTTAAGAATTTACTTATTTAATTTACAATTTAGGTGAACCCTACAAATTAATAATTTAGAAACTAACAGAAATTAACAATAAATTTCATAAACTAACATGGATATTGGGAGGAGTGCATTTAAAGAGAATGATAATGTTACACCAATCTAATATCAAAATCAAGTAATAGACATATCTCATGAAGTATCTGATAAAATTTTTCAAATAACTTAGATAAACTACGAAAAAGAAGTTAATACATCAAAAAAGTAATATATATTTTATTTAGACATTGTATCTTAGCGTATGATAAAATATCTGTTCTTAGCAATTTCAAGCAGTTGACCATAGCCAATAAAACATATCTACTGAGAAACTATGATTCTATAGGATGTAATTTAGCAGGCTACTATGGAAGAACATAAAGGAAGTCAGCTTTTACATAATATATATACGTATCTTTCATGACTATCCTTGCATGAAATTATGATAATTTTTTAAAATCCATATAGTACGTTATCTTATTTTGTTAACTCCACAAGACAATTTAAATGGAAAACTTTCTGTTCCCATTAAATCCACAGCTATCACTAAATAAAATAACTAGTGTATTAAAATCTAAATCTTGAAATATGGTTTTATTTTACCTCTCTCACCTATCAAAAGTTTTCTAACCAACTTTGGTTTTCAACTTACATTTGCTCCAGCTTCCAATTCATTCTGTAGGTCAACAACACCACCTTCGTCAACATTAGGAATCTCAATGGCTTTAGAGCCAATGATCTCATGCTCAACGGACTGCTCTACAACTGATCGTAGGTAAGTAGTCAAACGCCGTACAATGCTATTAAAAAGACCAAGGAGCTGTGAAGATGGAACTCCAAGTTCTGAAGATAAATCATCAGCAGATTTACATTGAAGACCCATACCTAGCAGAATTGCCTGAAAACATGATTCAATGGTCATTAATGGGATTTAATTATTATTGGTAGATTAATGAGAATTGCAAAAAGAATCTAAGGATGAGAATAAACTATCTTGCACAAAATTAATAAATTTACTCTCCATTTTCATAGCAATATTTCTTTTATTATATTTATATATATATTTATTATTTATACTTGAGTGCTTTTTCAAAGTTAACTAAATGGTTGGCTTGTAAAGCTTTTGAAGCAACATATTGGAAAAAGCTGATAGAGATAGAAAATTTTTTTCCATTGTGACAAAACATGAAAACTTCTTATAGGGTTATAAGAGGTGTATTCTTTAATATATATATAAATGACTTCATTTCAGCACAATATCGTCTATAATCATATGCTTACATATAATATCATCTACTTCACAGTAAATTAATCTTGAAAATATGAAAGGGAATTTATAGCTTTACCATAAAACAAATTTTATTAAAAATTTTAATCTGATACCAGAATTAGAAATTTCTGAAAGTAATATATACTGCTCAAATTGCAAAATGAAATCATAATTAGACAAAATGGAAACAAAGGATTAATGAAAAAAGTTTGTTCTTGGTCCCTTTAGATATTATTAATACGTTATGAACATTAATTAATACAATAAGAATATTAACTTACAGCTTGAAGGGCAGACAAGTGAGTGTCTCCAAGACGGTTGAGGAAGAAAAGTTGAGCAAGTTTGGGCAGTAGATCCATAATTAAATGATGGTCAGCTACATTGGAAGCATATGTCTCAAGTCTCTTCAGATCATATTTTGTCAAGTGTACATCAAGTTCACTTATAGTCAAGCTCCCTAGCAAAATAAATAAGACACAGGAGAATTATAAAAGATATCATAAAACCAAATTATCAAAAGAAACCTTACCAAATGAAAACACACATAAAAACCATTCAGATTCTTAAAGTAATCATTCTAGTTTGAATCTATATAACAAGAAAAAAAATTTTAATAATTTGAATTAAATCCCTTTAGAATAGATATTCAATATATTATACAATATCTACAATAATAGCAAAATCAATTCACAACAGAAAATAAAAGATACAGGAATAACATATTCAACAAAGAATTTAGGTATAATTTCTTTGCTATAAAATACAATATTGAATATTTGTAAAACAAAATTCCGCATTCTAAGAAAAATGTCTCATTTTCTATTATTTCAAAAATAATATATTTAGTTAATAAAAATAATATAAATAGTTTTCAATAAAAGGTTTTCACAAATTTAAATGTAAATAATGATTTGAATAATTGCACTTCCTTTATTGTAAAACAAACTAGGTAAACTCTTGCTATCAACACACTACAAAATATAGTGAAGAGAAATAACTCACACATGCATTCCAAAGATTCAAACACTTACCCTGGGTTGCCTTTCCAAATACTTTGTTCTGTAACACACCAAGGGCTAGAGAAGTTTCAAATTTTCTAAAACGAAATGCTAACAGAGAAATGAATCTGCGTCTAAAATCCACCCAAAATTCTTTCAGCCAGGCTCCTCTTTTCAAAACATCTTCCTTTTCCTCTTCATCATCACTTGCTAGAGAATCCAGCAAGCTTATCATGATACATGTATGCTCGCCAGTCAAATCATTAGGTGTTTGTCTAAAATAAAAAGATTTTCAGAATAAAAACAGTGTTTGGTTGATGATACATACAGTTATATAGGGTATCAAATAGCTTTTAGTTTTTATGATCTAAAAAGATTCAAGAAAATTATAGATTGAAAATTTTAAATTCAAAAGATACATTAAAACACACTTCATAAATTAAGATTGTTAACTGAGAATGAAGAAAATTCAAAACAGTACATCTTCAATGATATTATTTATATGGTTCAATAATAATATTGTATTTGACCTAAGACAGTATATCACCTAATCATACTTCAGGAACAATATTCCCAGAGAATTAATTAGTTGAATTCCCATGGATGAAATTCTTTGAGTCTTCACACAAAAATTTGCTAGAAATTCAATTATCACAAGAATTAAAAAAATACAGTGATTGACAAAGTAATTCTCTATGCATCAAAATTTAATTTTTATATAAAGAAAGGAAGGATATTTAACATCTTCATGATAAATCAAACAAACCTTAAATAAACAGGTACAAATGAAGCTCTCTTCCAAAAACGAAGTAACTGTACAGTTAGACCATATGAGACACCAAGGTAATCTAGGTGTTCAGCTCTTCTTTCACTTAATTGCTGCAACAAAGGCGGCAAACGTTTGCGAGGTTCTGCAATTAGTGAAATAGAAATTCAATACTAACAATTATTGACATATTTCAAATTCAAAATTCATGAAAATATTAAGCAAAGCTTCACATGAAATATAAGACGTATGGAAAATAAGAAGAATAGATAGTTGGAGAAACAGTTAATGTAAATCAAATTCATCTTTTAATAATCAAAACTAACTTATGCAGAGAAAGTAGTGCATGAAATATTGTTGTTGGGATGAACTTAATTATGAAATATTTATGTGGTGATGTTTCCAAATTTTAGAAATTAAAATCCTTAAACTATTCAATCTTAAATAACATACTATACTCTAAATAACTGTATTCATCACTCTTTAAAATTTCATTCTTTCCATTATTGAAAATGATTAACATACCTATTCTCTCAGTCAGAAGTCTTTCACCCTCTTCTTCTTCTTTTTCTTCATTAACTTTTTCTTTGGACTCCTCTTCATCTTCCTCTATAGTTTCTGAAGGCATATAAACTATACCTCCACTGTAATACAAACGCAATAAAGACAATGCTCTACTTCCATATCCCATGCCTTGATAATCAGGATGAGTGGCAATTCTAACCACTCTTGCACCAGAGAGAGAAGGAAAGTCAGGGTCTTGAAACTGCTGAGCAACATTCCAGGGAATAAGATCTCCCCAAGCTCGCTGACCTTTTGAAAGACCTGATTCAACAGATTTACGAGATACACCACCTTCCAGACAAATCTGAAAATAAAGTTCAAAAACTTATATTCTCACAGAAATATATATTAGCATTCTTATATCAAGCACTGAGTGAAATGTTTATAGCACAACAATATATACAAAGCATACACGTTTTTTGTAAATTTAATCATGCCAAAGTTAAAAAATAACAGCATTAATTCAAAAATATGCAAATGTAAAACTTTTTCCTATAGAAGTAAAACTAAATTACTACACTATCTTTTGCCTAATGTGATTCAAAATTAAATCTAAATTTTCACTCTTCATTCAAACATAGACTCATACCAAAACTCATTATGAATAGTGGCAAATGCATAACAAAAAGCATGAATGGAAATTTAGTGCCTAAAGTAAATTAAAATGTTTATAAATCCCTCCTCATCCCAATAAGTGCTGGAAAAGACAACAAAACAAACCTGGATGGCAGCCAATACTTCTGGAATAGCACGTGCATCTGGGCGAGTAGGTCCAAGGAGAACAAATATGCGATGAGCTGGAGCATCAGACATCATCAGTAAGTCATCAGGGCTATTACGATAATGGGATGCAACAAACAACTCCACCAAACTATGAAGGAAAGCT
This sequence comes from Pantala flavescens, assembly GCA_020796165.1. Taxonomy (NCBI): domain Eukaryota; kingdom Metazoa; phylum Arthropoda; class Insecta; order Odonata; family Libellulidae; genus Pantala; species Pantala flavescens. The sequence continues at coordinate 14,970,457 of CM036886.1, forward strand.
TCTGATGCAGCATGATGACAAAAGAGGGTATCCCGATTCACTATGTACAGCTCACAAGATTCAGGTGGTGGGCAAGAGGAAGTAGTGGGAATACCCTTTGGTACATAAATAGTACCTAAGCAAAGTAAATTTCCAAGCCAATATTCCACAGGATCTCCAGGACGGTAACGGATTGATTCTTTAAGGTCAACCTGGGTTGAAATAAAACGAAAGAATAGTTAAAAACTAATTCATAATCACAATTTGGATCAGTTGCTTGGAAAATTTTTTAACAAAAAATAACCAATTTTAATATATTCACAAGCTGAATAAAAAATCATAAGAATATAATTCATTTAATATGACAATTATATTAAACTCTGAAGTTATAGAAAAGTGGAAGCAAAAATTATGAGAATACTGAAGAATATTTCAATTTAGTTGATGATGGTGAGAAAATAACACTGATAAACTAATGTAACATACTCCTTTACTTATTAACAATTATTTTTATTTAAAATATTTTACCTCATATAAAACTCTGCCAGTATTAGGCAGTGAAACAGCAGTTACTGGGTCTTTTGCAGACTTGGAAGGCACTGATTCATTTCTCAACTGCTTGAGCAACTTAGTTGTCAGGGAACGTCCAGTTCCTTCATACCTAAAACATAGTGAGTTTAATATGAGTACTAGTAGAAAAAAAGATATTTACATTTAAAATCATTAATAAACTTTAAGATGTTGCAATGTTACAACAAGAATATTTCTTTTCATGAATGGAGGAGGAATTCTGGAATCATAATTACTAACCCATCAATAGTAGATGCCAAAAACAACAGATGGGGTCCAAAAAGTGACTTAACCAAAGGAAGTGGAATAGCTGCTGCTTCATCTACAACCACCAACTCAGCCTGGCCTAGTTTATTACCATCAGTAGGGTGAATATACTACAAAATAAAAGAAATTAAATGCAATCATATACAGGAGCCTTCATTGGGGACCATACTTGTAAGTCTTATGGCTCAGTGGTTAGTGTACTGGCACCTGTAAATCACATCCCAAAATCCAACATTTAAATCATGGTAGGTAGGATTTTTAAACCTGGGTCTGGATTTAATAATGCCTGTTATTGCAGGGTTTAATATAAGAGTGGTCTATATAGATTAAATTTTGCCATACATAGAGATATATGATAATTATACTTGTAGGATATCAACAGATATACTATAATAGTGCTTTCTTGATAACAATAATGGCAAAAAGTTAAATGTTCCTTATGATCTAAACAACAGAATTAATCATAATCGGGCAATTAATATGAAATTCATATTCTTGCCAGGTTTTCTTGTTTCATTATAATATGTTCAACTATAAAATAATGATTATCAATAAAAGTGATTAATGTTCATATATATGAGCAGTTATTTATAAAACGAACCAAATGATACCTAAAAGATCAAAATTTAGGAGAGATACACTGGTAATATATTGCTGCTTTTAAAAAAATCTAAGCAAAAATGTCATTCATACCTTAATATTCTTAATGTTCTTTCACTCAGAACTTCACAGGAATTAATTTGAGCAGATGTCAATTACATAAAAAATACAATATAAACTGCACTATGTATTTTTGACTAACTATTTGGTATGAATAATTGAAGTTAAGTTACCTGGATAGTTTGCCTATGGTCACGGTAAATATTTACTCTGACAATTGCCTTATTAAAGTCTGGATTAGTAGACTGCACAAGATCATAGTCTATATGTTCTTGGTATTCTAATGCATCAAATCCTAAAAAGAAAGAAAATCAACAATGTCTGTTATTGAGACACTTTTGAAACTCCAAGTTGCGTGTTCAATCATTACACATGTTTTCTTACCTTTAAATACAAACTCAAACAGAGTTCTTAAATTTTCTGGACTAGGAGCTGTGACAAATATGTTTGAATAGCCAAATGCAACTGCTGCAGCAATTGCAAGGCCCAAAGCTGCAGACTTTCCTCTCCCTCTGGCTGCAGTTAAGGAAACTGTTGTACGGAGGGTCTTTTCTGATATACCTTCCACAAATTTAAGCAAAGCTTTTCCCTGGGTTTTATAAGTAAGAGAAAATTATCAATGAAACAAGAAAAGAATAAGAAATAACAACTAATGAATATTATTTTTAGCTACAAAATAGTTAATATTAACTTTTAAATATCCTCCTCATAATTTTCCAGCAAATTATTAAGATGATCCTAACCAATCAACTTATAATTCTTAATTAGAGAACCAACTCTGATATAAAAAAAGGAAAAATAAGGATTCAATCTAAAACTAAACATTGGACTCTTCATTAATTATAAGTAAATAAAATAGTACTTTATAAACAATATAAAAATTTGTATTAAATAAGAAGAAATTGGAATATAGAATATTTTAGAGCATTATTGGATCAGAAAAAATTATAACGGATGATATTATTATTATATACAAGATCATGCAAGAGCAAAAATTACAAAAAAAGCTTTGATTAAAAAAAAACAGGAACTCGATAAAATATACATCTAATGACAGAATGTAAAATTGACCATTATGAAGAGTAAAACTTGAATAAGGGTGAGATTTTAGTTTTAGCGATCATTAAAAATTTCTATGAGACTTACATGTATAGTAATTAGTTCACATGATAAAGAAAGAATAAATATGTCATGTGTGACTTAATTTAACCATACCTGATCAAGAGTGACACAACAATTAACCAACACTCCTACAGGTTGTGTATCTTGAAGACTTTCTTTCAAAGCAACTAGCTCTGGATCTACTTTCTCTTCTGACTTTACAAGAGGCTCAACTGACAATACTCTGGATGATAATGGCAACACTCTAAGCTGATCATCAACTACCAAGCACCGAGAACAGGTGGATAAAGACAACAGAAGCCTGTAAAGTAAAACCATAACATAAAAAGAATCCTGAGAAACCACATTTATGATGAATATAAGAGTTATATATAATACATAATAAGCGATTTTCAACAATCAAAATTTTGCTACTCTCAAAACTAAGGTGTCTTAATTTTAACGAATTATGGTTGGAAAGCTTAGATCATAAATTAAGGCCAAATCTTAAAAACGGGATAAATCACTCAGCAATAGAGCATAGCAGACAAATAAATACCTCTCATTGAAACGACACACGATGTCTTGGTGTGCTTCAGTGCGATATCTTTCGTGTATATCCATACTCATTGTATACAACTGACGTAAAGAATTCACACTACGAAGTAGTATAACAATGATGCCACCACCTTCAACAGTTTCAATAGTGCGAGCTAAGAGGTTTGGAGTCATAGCTTCAAAATCCTATTAATAACAGAATTCGAATATTAATCAATACAAAATTACAGAAAATGCTTAAATAATAGGTTTTTAACTGAACCGAACATTTAGACATGGATAACTAATAAGCATGATGCATAAAATATTCGGGTGAGTGGTGGGTATCTATGTATAAACGCATTACATACCTGAAGTACACACATTCCGTAAGTGTTACCAAGAATTTTATGAGTCTCAGAATAATAACAATATCGTATGTTCGTAGCAGCAATAAACAGCTCAAATGGGTCATCTTCATTTACATTGAGTTTACCAGATTTTATTTTCTTTTGCAAGTGTTTCATTCTCTTCTTTCTATGGCTAATGAATGAAAACTCACAATATAGAAAATGCATGTATGAAAAATACAAATAATAATGATGAAACCATACCTGCTGAAGCCGAGTTCTTTTTTATAACACCACAAAACAGATGGTCTAGCTTTGACTGCAGCTTTTGATAGCATGTGATGCAATATTACAACCTGAGGACATGAATTTATGATTATTCAAGAAGTTCGGCACTTTAATTTAAAATTTTTGTATAATGTACAGGATTTAATATTTAAATCAACAAACTTACCTGATCTCTTCCTTTATCTCCAACCACAACAAACATTGTTCGATGACCAAGGATAACACCATTTTCAATCAACACTCTTATACGATTATCAATTTTCTTACGAACCATTTTGAACACTAAGATCAATCAAAGTCTAAAAAAATGCTAATATGACACACGACAATCTTTACAAGGATAGTAGTAAACGCTGCTTCTGCTATTCACACGTGTTTTCCATCATCGAATACAACTCGAAGCTTGCGCTTCGTTTTCCTTTCGTTATTCCTTTCGCCGGATACAAAGCATGGGTGTAAATCGCGGTAAATTTGATATCTCTAACATCGCTCACAAAATCCAAGAACCTCGAGGTTTTATTATACAAGTGAAAAAGCAAATAAATGTATAATGTATATAAATTCAGTCATAATTAAGTTCTTGATCTCGAATTGATAAAACTTAATTAACGAATTCTAAATTTTCATTAATATGTAATTGAAAAGTTTCGTAAAAACTGTTCTGATCATTTATGTCACTCAAACTGCAATGATATTTTACATTACCTTTAACGCATGTATTTCGTATGTACGTGCTCCAGTTCATGTTATTAGTAAGAGTAACCCGAGATATTTAACCGAATCCACTACTTTTTCATCTGATTCATTAACTTTGCATGCTCTACTCTGACGCAACTGTTTTCTTTAAAAGAATTTAACCACAGATCATTTACTAGCGTTAAGGTCAAATTGCCATTTTTCTCACCAACGTTGAATGTGAATTAAATCTCGTGATAAAAAAACATTATCTTCCTTGGTGGTTTTTTTTTCTATAAATCACCAATTCATCTACATTTATTTTCACTTTACAATCGATATCAAGGGTCTAATTGTTTATATACATATATATATATATATATATAGAATATAGAGGTCTAATCATACTGCTCTGGGTAACGCCCCAAGGTTAGTAGACATTTTCTTTCTTCCAGAATAATAGTAATTTAATCAAGTAGAAAATAACAATCAAAAATAATTTAAATGAATTTATTGACATCCATACAAAATTCTTTTTTGCGGTAGAAGAGTTATTCATACTAATCACTTTCAGACTCTTCTTCAGCATCTTGAAGCCACTCAATAAAAGGCGTAACCTGCATAAAAATACACATATTTTAACTCAAACCTTTAAGTAAATCATTCAATGAATAACAAATTTTTACTTCCAGAATCCATTTTCCTGGAATTTTAAATTCAATATTAAATAGGAAATAAATAGAAGCAAGGAAACATATGGTCACAAATGACAAACATCAAATACAATGTTTAGAATATGTTGAGAGATTAAAGAAAATGTTAATTTATATAAATGAAATTGTAAATAAATTAATGCATGTAAATTAAAACAACCTTGACTAATACCGAAAAAAATATAATCACATAGTTTACCTTGCGATGTAATTGCTTTTCTTCCTCACTGTCAGCTTCAAAACCATTATACCATTTGATAAGTGTTTCTTCAGCTAATATATCTTTATCATATAGAAAATGTAATACTTTCATCACAATTTCTCTAAAGTCTGCAGATTCAGTTGCATGTCCCTGAAGTCAAATTTCATTAACAATCAATTATATATATTTATTAAGTTTGATATTTAATATCAAATTACAGAAAATTATCCTAGTACCTCAATAGCTAGCAAACAATCCATCTGGGCTTCCTTATTTTTTATATAATTTTTCAATATAGGCATGCTATACTGAAATACAGATACAAGCTCAGTGTAAAATTGTTGGCTTGATTGTTTCTCCATCACCTTGTTAGAATTTTGCTTCTCTTGTTTTGCTTTAGGTATTGACAGTAATGACTGAACTACCACAAAAGTGACATCTTGCACAGAAATATTGTATGCATAGCGGGAAGAATTGATTTCTAGGATGAGATTTTCATAATGAAGTTTCTCATCCACACCTCGAATCAAACTCTCTTGCACCTCATTGTAGAAAACTGAAAGGAATTATCAAAAAATAATAGTTAATAGTACTACTGAAAGAATTCATGATACAGAGAACCTTCCAGTAATAATTGTTTCATAAAGAAACCTTTGCCATATTAAGGGGTAAATGGACAACAAACATGGCACATAAGAATGATAAATTCTGGACCTTAAGTTTACAGTAAGAATTCAATTACTCTCACAGCTGTAGAAGAAGATTATTTGGGATTCAAATGTTAATTTCCAAATAAAGTAGTTTCCATTCAAACCAAAATGTTATACATTCATATTTTTAAAAATTAAATAATTCAGACTTGATGAATACTTACTACTAATGTCATTTAGTACAGGGGAGTTTCCATTGGAAAGACCGTCTTTGTCTCTGAGGTCTTTTTCTTTCACATCATCCTCTTCTTCTTCCTCTCCTGAAGATACTTCCAATCTATGAAACCTGCTCCATTCTTTTGTAATAACTTCAACATCTTCACCTTCATCCTCCAAGTCAGAGTCTTCCAAAGGTTTATACACATATGCTTTTGGTCCAAGCCTTTCAAATTGTTGTTCTATTGAGATAATAAAACACCGAAGATATTTCAACTACCAAACAACTGGTCATTTAATTATGATCCAATCATCTTTTCAAATTTTTTCTATGTAATACTACTTTCCATACAGTCCATGAAACAAATGGAATTTAGAACAGAGAATACTCCAGTTACTGAAAGTTTTTCTTGATCTTAGATGATCTCCATAAACAGTTCAGATATTTATTTTTGGTACAAATAAGGTGTATGTAAAATTGCATTAAAATTTTAAAAAGAAATTCCAATATGTTAAGATTAATCATTTCATAGTATTGTATACTTGTAATTAGAAGTTATATTACAATGATTTATTCTAAATATTTCCCAGATATCAATAACAGAAGAAGATATATAAGATGAAGTATAATTACACTAAGGGTGAAGAAGTCTTAATATGGTCAATTCTAGAATTCAAAGGAGGAAATATTCACAAGACAATAGGATTACCTTTGACATCACCAAAATCATTTTTCCTTCTCTGCATCTTGGCTTCTGAGACCACACTCACTTCTTTCAAAACTGTTCCTGGTTCAACCTGCACATTTGGCCCAAGAATGCAATTACCTTGCAATGATACCCCTTCCCTCAAGATAGCATTATTTGAAATTATGCTGAACCTCACTGAGCATCCATCCTGAAAATTAACATACAAATGAAAACCAAGAGTTTTCTATACAAGATTAATGATGAACCAGGAAGAACCAACTCTTCATAAGAAACTGTGAAATTACTCGAGCTATTACCAAATCATTTCACCAGAACATACCTGTATTTCTACATTGTCCCATATAAAACAGTCAGTCAAGCTAACATTTGCTCCAATTTTACAGTTCCGTCCAATAACACAACGAGCTAATTCAGATTTTTCACCAACGGTAGTTCCAAATCCAATTACAACATCTTCTTGTAAGACAGAGCCTCTGAAAATCATTGTATTATATAACTAATAATTTCTATTTCATTTTATAATTTTGATGAAAAAAGTTTGTTATACTCATTTCATTAGTATTTTCAATAATTTACAAATCTAAGAGGCGGGTCAGACTAATAAAAAACTATTCTTACTGCAAGTATGATTGATTAATTTGGAAGACAATATCTCAAAACTTTTTGTTAGATATTGATAAATCATGCACACTGAAAGAGATTATAAAGAGCACCAACTCACTTGGCAACAGAAACATTCTTCTGCTTATAAATATAATTCCTTAAAAACATATATGGTTCTAAATCCTGTGAAACGCAGCCATCAGGAACAAGTGGGAATGTCCACCGGTGAATTATATCCCGACTGGCAAAGTTGAAAGAAAATAAATCTCGATTTATTATGATTCATAAACTTTATATCCAAATATCTATTGCTAAATGATTTATTTAATAAATACCTGATTGCATGATAGAATCTAGGAGCTGATACTCGGGCGGCATATTCGCCTTTCAATCGATGGCAGTACATTGTATTTGTAAGTACTTCTTCATTGATCAATAGATCTTTCACCAAGTCATCAACTGACTGAAAATCAAAATTATCGGAGAAAAGGGGGGGTACAGCAGGAGAACAAATAGCTATGCCAGGATCAAGCACATCATGCCAAATTTCTACTTTATCACTTGAAAGGAGCATTTCCTGCAAATATATAACATAGCCTTCTAAATAAAATAGATATAAACACAAATGTATTTAAAAAGAAGTAAACAAATGCTTCTTAAAAAAGAATGTTCACAAATGCATACCAATGGGAAGGAAACTTTACTCATTCCTCCAACTCTTTGGTGAAATAAAATCCTATTTGATTTTCCATCTAGTGCAACAACAACTTCTTCATCAGGTGATCTTAATTTGTGGCCTGGTGAGCAAGGTGTGTACACCAAAGTCATAACTGCCCCTTTGTCCTGTTTCTGAATTTTTCTGTAAAAGTTTTGCATTATGTAAACTATTTCATCATCTTAAAATACTAAAATACGATCGGTTTACATTCAAAATGTTTCTAAAATAATTATCATTACTCACTTGTGCCATTCTAATATAGGAAGGAGCTGAACATTTGACACTAAGTCACCATGTAACAGAATGAAATCTCCACGGACAATACCTTTCGCATCTATATCTCTCATAGCATCCCCTAATGAGCAGCAATCTTCGGATACAATGATATTTACAGTCATTGGTGTGGAAGCCTCATTCCATTTCGACTTCCTGAGAGTAAACAAAAACTTCAATAAAGAACATAAAGCGATTTACTATTTATGAACGTGAAAAGAATTCAGAAAGAGAAAGAACTGATTCATTACGAAAAAAGCATCATTCTTTCCTACATAAAATCCACTTTACTTACTTAACATGTTCTTTTATTTTATCAGCATGTGAAGAACAGAATAAAATAACTTCCTGGACACCAGCATTTCCTAAACATTCCAATGTATAATCCAGTATAGGCGCATTTACCAATGGAAGAAGGGCCTGGAAATATAACATAGCGATTACTTTCAGTCTTGAGAAATGATTAAATGAATCGTAAGAAAATTTTCCTTACTCTGGGAGTAGAACAGGTAAGAGGAGCAAATCTATTGTTGAAACTGTTGGCAATGACAACTGCTTGAATTACTTCTTTTTTCTGAATATTTTGTTTCGACCTAGATCCTCCTTTCTGGTGAGAGGAAGACATGGTTTAAATTATTTATACAATATGCTTCAATATCGTCTCCAACCCACATCACTCAATTGTGGGTGACTCTCTGTCTTCATGCGGTTCCTTGTAACACCGCTAGATGGAAACCTACATTCGCCAAATTTTATCTGACAATCGTAATGTGCTAGGCAGCGGTAAACCGTAGACTAGTTAAGAAACTGTTTCTTCTCTCCTCTGGATTCTCTGTCAACATAGCCATTGGAGCGATTTTATATCCCTTTTTTGTATTACTAGTATCGACTGGTTGGTGTTGTTCAATATGGTCGAAGCTAACGCAGGGCATGAACTAACTGAAGATGAAGCCGCATTGTATGACCGGCAAATTAGACTATGGGGAGTAGATGCTCAGAAAAGGTAACAATATGTATCAAATCTCTTCACTTTATTTATTGTAGTATTTGTTTGCGTAATGAGATATGGAATCATGGTTATATTCATCACTTTGATAATGACGTTTTAGGTGTTGGTTTTAGTAAAGAATCATTTATATGCCAGGCTAATCAGCGAACTGTTATTCGCTGATTATTGTTGAGTTTCTGAGTATAATTTCTCTTCAAAATTTTCCAACCAAAGAAACAGTGATATATAATGAAGTAAAATCATCATCCATAATTGTTAAATATTTGTAATCATTCACACAAGTTCTTCCCATTTTGGTTTCTTTGAATTTTAGATTTTGAATTTTGTGAATTTATTTTTTGTATAGACTTCGTGCTGCAAAGATTCTGCTTATTGGGATCAAAGGGCTTGGCTCGGAAGTCTGTAAAAATGTGATGCTTGCTGGAGTAAAATCTATCACACTTCTCGATCACGAACCCCTTAAAGAAGAGGATTTTGGATCACAGTTCTTAGCTCCACGCAGCGAAGTTGGAAAGACTGTAAGTTATTGTAGATAGAAGTATAAAAGAACCTCTTTCTCCCAGCTTTTTTCATATTTATGAATAAAAATGAATGAATAATTTATCTGTATTCCGTTTGTATATCAATTAAAAACCAAATCATTCTTTCATATAACAATTCTAAAATTCCAAAACTTATTTCAATGTTAATTGATATTTATCAAAATCTTCATGAAGCTGAATGAAGTGATGTTATGGTTATGGATTTTAAAATGTATTTTTAACTCTTCTAGAGAGCTGAAGCTTCTGTTGCCAGAGCTAGGAGATTGAATCCCATGGTAGAAGTAAAGGTAGCTCCTCCAGCTGAAGGAGAGGCTGCATGTGATCCTTCTCTAAGGCCAGATAGTTTTTTTTCTGAATTTCAAGTTGTCATTGCTACAGGTTTAGGAGCTGAATCACTCAAACGCCTTAACCAAATATGCAGGCGTGTTTCCACTGACAAAAATAAAGTATGTTTAATAGCAGGGGATGTTTTCGGATTCCATGGATACATTTTCAGTGATCTTCAAGAGCACTTGCACCTTGAGTAAGTTTCTATCTCCATGCTTCATCTCCAGTTATATTAATACAATGGTTGTCATGTACATAAGCATATTTTTGGGGATACCACGATTGGTTTGACTTGACTATAATTTCTTTTCAGTTGTAATATAGAGTAAAGTATTCCATGTAGGGGAAATAATGTACTTCTTTTGATAATTTTTGTAAACTCTAAAATAATATATTGTCCTAAGGTAGCTTATACTGATTTTTATAAATATCATTAATTAAAAACTCACTATTAAAAGTCAGTTCTCAAAAATCATTTGCTCTATTTACATGATAGTGAACTCATGGACTTCATGCTGAATACAGCTCAAGTCTCTAATCAATTTAAGATTCTTGTCTTTTCTTTAGCAGAGTTTATATAATTTTTTAATCTTCAAGGTGCTTCAACTTTGTATATAAATGATAAATTTCTTGTAAGTTAAAAAGTTCCCATGAAGGTGAAGGTAGAATTAATTAGGGCAATATGACTTGGTGATTTAGCTTCATATGATGAAGAACTGTTGTAATCTGTTTGATGTTTGATGACCTAGGCAAACAAAATCGATCATTCATGGGAAGGAGAAAGGTGATGCTACATCATCAACAGAAAATATCAAGAAGGTAACCCACTTTGTACCAATTGAAGAGCCGCTATCTATCTCCTGGGATGCAGGAACCATCACTAACGTCCACGATTCTTTTTTCTTGGTGCAAGGTAAAAAGTAAATTTTATTTCATAATAGGTTTCCAATGTATTTGAGTGATTACCTAGTGAGTAGATGTCTACTGCTTTTAAATTGTCAGGAATTGTGTAATTTTTAAAGTTGTAATTTTTTCTACTTATAATAACATTTTCAAGAATCTGCTGTCAAATTTTCTTAAATATATTTTTAAAAACACATTATATTATGCTGTAGTGAAAAATATTAAAATAATACTAAATATATTAACCTCTACTTAAAAAATTCTGAAGGGTTAATATGATATTTTAATTCTATTGTTAGAAAAGAGGGGATATTGCAGTTTTGGATGCTGAAGGTTTGTTATTACCTAACTTTTTCCTCAGATAGATTTGTTTCCAATATTTTAAGTTGAAAAGTTTTCAGACATCCAAAGATAAAATGTGTTGGTAATTCTTTCACTGTTTTAAATGAATAAAATTCAAAGTACTGAACTTCTTTCTGTATCTTTTGTCATAGTAATTTTACTTTCTCCAGTAAATTAGAATAAAAATCTTAATTTGTGATAAAATGCAATTCTGTAATATTTATTTTCAATTATCACATGTACTTATTTGAAAACTTTTCTCAAGTTTTACTAGCATTCATTGATGAATATGGCCATACTCCAAGGAACATGGAATCTAATTTTTCCAAACTTCAGGAGGTCCGGAATAAGAAACTCTCTACCATTGGTGTTCCAATTGAAAAAGTTCCAGACTCTGCGCTAAGGTACATTGTATAATTTTTTAAACCTTCTCAGACAGTTATATCGTTAGTTTTTACTGTAATCATACTAAATTTTATCTTGTTGTATATGGCCATATGTTGTATTAATTTGATGCCTCACATTTAGCTCTATTTACATATAATAAATTTACTCTTTTAAACTGCATTTTTGAAAATGTAAGATGTTTCTAACATTATAATTCAGTTTTCAGATAAGATTTCAGCATTAAATATATTCTAATGCTGAAGAAATTAATAATTGGTGGGAGGTTAAGTGGCCTATATTAATTCATTTTAACTTCTTACCATGTATTGCTTGGTCTTTTGTTTGACGTTAAGATTGGATGTTACAAACAATCTGTTATACTTAATATTTTCATTTTATTTTAAGCCTAAAAAATTTTTGGGAGCTTAGCTTTAAAAATCCACAATTATTTTTAATTTACGTTGTATATACTTTATAAAATTTAATTTCAGAAAATCTTTCGGGGAGTCATGTCCTGTTTGTGCTATTGTTGGAGGATTTTTAACGCAAGAATTAGTGAAAGCAGTTTCGCAGATGGGGTCTCCATTCAACAATTTCTTATTGTTTGAGCCTGAATTGTGTGAGGGCATTGTATGTCGTATTGCTAAAGATAAGATGCATGGAAAATCAAAAGGCTCCAAGAAAAAGGATTATTCTGTTGCCACTTCTCCTGCAAAGAAAATGAGAGTGGAATGAAAGATTCATAACTTTGTATTATTTAATGAAACTGTTGAAAAAAATTGTGAATTTTGTTCTACCAGGTTTTTTTGAACTGTGTTCACCTGAATGTAAATGAAGATATTCATGCAATAATCACTCTCTCTGAGATTCTCATCACCAGAATGTCTTTCTAGCATCATCACTTTTGGAGAAGTTTGTATGTTATACATTTATATTGAAATAGATTTGTAAAAACTTGTCAATTAAAAGTATTTAACAATAAATGGTCAGATTTTTACTCATTTTTCTCATGTAGCTCATGAATCACTTACTGGCCTTAACAAGTTGAGGAAGTTCTAGGAAATTGATATTGTTCATGAATTTTGTTTATGAAAAATATTCATGAGAAATTTTGGGATTACTATACTTACACCGCCTTCAGTAGAAATTATTGGTGGCCATTTCAGAAGAAAGTAAAGAGTAAAAATAGTTTTATTTATTAATCTCATCTCTGTACAGACTATGTACTTATATTGTAAAGCTAGTTATGTTGTTAAAGTTACATATGACCTAATGATTGTCAATTGCATTCTTTCAACAGCTAGCCGAATCTTCATATGTAATTTTGCTATTGGCAAGTGAGAACTGGAAGTTAAAAATAAGTATTGAAGACACATGGCTGGGCTATTCTAGGTTGGTTATTTTCATAGATAAAGGAAATCCTTTTTAATCAAGGAAGTGAGAGATTATTTAGTTTATTACGATATTTGATTGTTATGAAATCATAAAAGATACAGAATAACAGCTGATTTGTGCAACAGCTATTGTAATAAGCATTGGGGAATTTTACTTTGGTGAATATACTACAGGAAAAATGTAATTGTTCATTTAAGTTAACTATGCATGTTTAAAGAAAGGTTATCTTTCATTGAATACTATATTGTAAGCTGATTGGTTTGAAAGAGTCATTGTTTTACAATATGTGTATAAGAGTATAACCATAAGAAGTCCCCAACATGTTTAGTTTAATTTAAATAAGTAGAAAGCTAAGCAAGCTACAGATTTGATCTAGAATATCTAAAAAATTATAAAAAAGATGTATGTGTGTGTATATATATGTTACTAATTACCTTGCCTATTGTAATTGCATTCATTAAAAGGAGAAACGGCTGTATAATGTGTAAGACCTATAAAACAGACGAAGTAGTTAATAGTAACATCTTTTTGTTGGATATATTAGATGATTGAACTTATTATTTATTAAATAACATTTCTTGTTTTCTAACGAATAGATAAATATTTAAATATAATTCAATTATGTTTTACTTATCAGCAAGACAATTCTAGGCATATATATATATACTAAACAGTAAAATCACGGTATTTAGAACGACAGTATGCTCACGACGATTGTTATGCATAATTTTTACACTCCATTTCATCATACCTTGAAACATGCTAACAAAAATCAGGACTCAGAAGGTCAAATCCTGTGTAGCAGATCTATTAGATGAAAGTGAGCCAAAACCTTTATCCTAATTATGAGTAAGATTAGATAAATAAAATCGTCAACTGGGGCTCAGGATTTCACACGTTACTAAACCAGCTACTACGACGAATAATTATCCAATAATAGAAATCTGACTTCACAAATACTCATTTCATTGCATAAGAATAAAAATAAATCTTATTCCTTTCTGAATAATGAACCTTACCTTATCAACAACACAATTCGGAACATAGACTCTATTTCTGTTGATTTAGACAACCGAGACCACCGAAAATTTGACGACGATACAAAGCATTTTTAAAAACCACTAATCATGAAAAGAGATTTTTAAATTTATTCATTTAATTTCAAATTTTTCTCGAACTAAATAAAAATATACGCGCAGAAAATTTCCATGCTCTCTTCATATCTTTCAGTTGAAGAGGTAACACATGAAGGTTAAGTTTCACAACTTATTTCTCACTAGATTGGATGTTTATTTTTTATCTTCTTAGGTTTATTTTCTGGATTTCGCTTTATTTTAATCCTTATTCCATTATATATTTAAATTATGATATGACAGATTTAATAAAGGCGGGAAGTGTTTCAACTTATCTCCCGTAGGAGGCATTGTTATAGAAAATTGATATTTACCTCCTGGTAACGCAAATTTATAAATAATACTGGAGGTCTTTTAAGATAGATTGATTGTTCAAAAGTATTACATTAATTTTTTAGGCCTAACTGAAAATATTAATCGAAGGATTGAATCTCTAATTTTTTTTTTCAATCATAGTAGCCTGGGAGCTGTTGGTGCGGAAGGCGTTTTTTATTTCAGGCTTTCGTCCATCGCAGTTTTGTTATTGGTGCCCGAAGGTCAGTCCAGATTTCATTTTCGAGGATTGAGCTCACTCAAGAGGTCTCGAGGTGTGGACATTTAGTTTAAAAGCTCTGTAACATCTTTATAATGTAACTATTAAAACATGGACATCCGGAATTTTTATTCCTTATCCTATTACTGTTACTTCATCAATCACAATTCAGTATAAATTCATGTACTTTGAATCGTATTGTTTTTCAATTTTTGTTGAATGTAAGCTGTTTAATTCTTGTTACAGATGCCTAATATTAAGCTTCAAAGCTCTGATGGGGAGGTGTTCGATGTTGATGTGGAAATAGCCAAATGCTCAGTTACCATCAAAACTATGCTCGAGGACCTTGGTAAGGCAATTCAGTTGGTATAAGTTACTTCTTAATATGATTTTTACTTTTTGCTCCGTTGCGATGACATGCTTGTCAATGTCACAGCGGAATGATTATTTATAAAAATCGCTGTGATTAGCGTTTTCGTTTTCTAAATAGTATTCCTTTGAATTCTCGTTCGTTTGTCATTTTATTCCATTTAAAATTTTGAAAGGAAATATTTGTTGAGCACCGGTCCCAGTAGCTGCAAATAGGCTTCTGCTCTCTGTTCTAAAATTATACTTCCCGTTCGATATTCGGAAAACTCAATATACCTGATTAACCACATGTTTGATTGATTAAATGTTTTTGAAATAAATGCATTTATACATTCTGATTCAATTCTCTAACCTGTTTTCCGAGTGTTTTAATGAACAAGATGTCAAACAATATTATTACGTATCTCATGCCTGTTTCAATTTTCGGAATGAATTAGTTTGCCCCTATAATATTCCGTACTGTGTAATATCATCCTATTGTTTATTTCCTAGATGAAAGTTCATAATTTTATCACATGATATGCGGGTAAGTCTTCTAATAAGTAGTATTCATATCTAGCTTAAAATAGTTGGAGTACTTGTCTATTGCGTCTACAATTATGTGATTTATTTAAAATGTAATGTTTTAACATTTTCGCTGTATGAATTATGATATGTTTTGTTGGAAATTCATAATTGTACGACAGGAGTTTTAATGTCATCTATCTCGCAGGTATGGACGAAGATGAGGAAGAAGTTGTTCCATTGCCAAACGTTAATTCGGCAATCTTGAAGAAAGTCATCCAGTGGGCCACTTACCATAAGGATGACCCACCACCCCCAGAAGACGATGAAAACAAGGAGAAAAGGACTGATGATATCAGTAGTTGGGATGCAGATTTCCTGAAAGTTGACCAAGGAACTCTTTTTGAATTGATTCTGGTATGTTTTGTTATCACCTCCTATGTCATAACTAATGTATGTTTAACATACAACTTAAAATGTAAATTTTTTCATTTGTATGTTGTTTTTGTGCTGTTAAATCTACTACTATGGATTTTACCATATTATGAACTACTATAATACACAAAATAATTTAATAATGTTGGTGTCGAATGTTATTCTGCTTTGAGAGCTCTCTTTTTTCAAGATTCTGTTTATATATTTGGATGGATGTTGGTCTTTTTAGCATGCATCATATTTCTCAGGAATGAATCGTCAATGGATTTTTTGCCAGGTTGCTATGTAGAAGCTCGCCATAAGTTAATATAATGATATAAACTTAAGTCTTTAATAAATCTTGCCTTCCACAGGATATCTTTGAACATTAATTACTGTAAAACCATTTAATGAAACTGAACGTGCTAATAGAATATTACAAATACGAAATTCATAGCGAAAGAGATTATGCTCATAGAATTTTAAGCAATGCTCATGAAATTTGCTTGTATCATTCTTTAAGCTAAATTATTTCAGGCTGCAAACTACCTGGATATCAAAGGACTGTTGGATGTTACTTGCAAAACCGTAGCAAACATGATCAAAGGAAAGACTCCTGAAGAGATAAGGAAAACATTTAACATCAAGAATGATTTCACTGCAAGTGAAGAAGAACAAGTTCGAAAGGAGAATGAATGGTGTGAGGAGAAGTAATTTTATTTATCAGTCTTTCATAAACTTGCTAATCTCCTGAATTGGCAAGGAGGTTTATTTGTGGAGAAATTAAAACGTGGATATTTGGAATCGAAAGTATTATGTTGCGATGTTGTTTTCTCTATGGTAATTCATAAGTGTGCATATCTGTATCTCAATATATTTCCACTTGTTTGTGATATATTTCCATGTAAAATATTGAAAAATGCAAGGGAATACTCTCTCATCCCCGGAAAGAATATTAGTCATCACTTTTTCAGTCATAAATATGGTGATTACCAGCTGATAAATGTTTTGATTATTTTAATACTATTTCTGTTCTGTTACTATATCTTATATTCTTAATTTGGGGTTTTTCTGCTACATAACCATTAAAATTTTCACCATCATAGAATAAATAAATTGGTTCGAATGTTTATAGTTTGTGATGCCATCAGGGCTTAGTCATTGCTGCTGTATAATGAGGAATTGTCAACGCATGCAACTAGATTTTAATTACTTAACAAGGAATGAATTATAATGTGAAGATAGCATCACAATTGTTTCATGCTGTTTTGTTTTAACTTAATTATACTTTATTTTCTAAGAACTAAGACTGTATGTCAAACATGCCATTATCTATTTTTTGGTTCAAAATCTATTAGTTGATTGGAAAATTGGAGTCTATTAGTTTATTGTTGTGAATTAAAATAATAAAAAATATAAATGAAATGAGATTGAGAACTAGATAAATTTCACTCAAGTGAATTATGGTTCTTCAGATTGGAGGCATATTTTTCCATGAGCGAGTTCATCTCAAAAGGGTGTTCGCCAGTGACTTCTTATCATCAAATCATTTGAGTAATTTGGTGAATATTCTCTTAACCAAATATTTATTGTCTTAAGGATGATGCAGCTAAGTAGTAGGTAACATCCAACGAAGAGGAGATTGGTGCACCATTTCTTCCTTAAATGTTAAAGAAGTAAATGTATGTATATTAATTGTTTTATATCACACTATAGGGATCAACTTCTCTGACGAAGTTGTAGATACTTCAAAACTGTCATTTAATTTTGGTTATGGACTATGTCTTGGTAGATCTGTCATGAAAGTAACACAAATTGACTGCTTACATTTTTGGTATTTTAAAACATTATGAACATTTAGTCAGTGATGAGTTTAAATTT
The DNA here is from genome assembly GCA_020796165.1 of Pantala flavescens. Lineage (NCBI taxonomy): Eukaryota > Metazoa > Arthropoda > Insecta > Odonata > Libellulidae > Pantala > Pantala flavescens. The sequence goes on from CM036886.1 coordinate 14,988,707, forward strand.
GTAACAATAAAGATTTTAAACCTTCAATTTAAAACATTCATTTTTAAATCTTAAAATTCTTTTTTCACCTCCTCTTTGATCTTATTTTCTCTAACTCTCTCTCTATGTCTGCTTCTTTTTCCTTGAAGTCAGCTATTTGCTTATTTACCAGCTGCAAGAGTTTATCCATCAAATTTTCAGAGCTATAGATAGCCAGAGCTTTAATTTTATTTTAGAAAACTAGTATGTAGGACTGTGTTATTGTTTATTGTTGCTATGGAAATTTAGAAATTAATGAAAGTAAATGTTTCATAATCCATCCAGAGAGAAAAAGTGTTCAGTGTCTGACTATCATATGCAAAGGTCTCCCAAAAATCATAGTTTCAATAATTCAATTTTCTGCATTAATTTGAGCCTATTTATTTAGAATTTTAAATCTACAGTAATACAAATAGTAAACAAAATCTCTTAAATTATTTAATTTTTAGTGAGTCTCATTAGATAAATTTGTTGAAAATGTCAATGATTTTTTGTATTATAATGAGTTACTAATAATTAGTATTTGGTTTGCTGGAAAATGAATCTTAATGGATACCTTTAAGCTGAGTTTGTAAAATCACGTTTTTATTATTTCATCAATAGTTCTAGTACTATATCCCCAAGATTAATGAAGACTGCTTCAATCACTGCATTGTAGACCAAATAAGTATACAGTGATAACTGAAGGTTGAAGATGCCTATGGAACCCATTTTAAAAAAATTATAGCAAAAAAGTTAAACCTCTGTTGTGGTGCTACTTCTATTATATCAAAAGTATCATGTAGTTATTACCTTTCATCATAATTCTGAGATATTTTTTTTGTTTTATTTTCGAAGATTGTTATCATATAGAATCTTATTATAATATTGAATAAATCAATCATTTAACTCTCTTCAAAAGTTTTTTCACCTAGTTGGTCACTTTTCTCCATATATATTTTACCTAAGGTGCATTAATTAATATTTTAAAGTAATTAACCCTGTATTTGTCAATGCCATCTCCATTCAAGAATTCTCGTCAAGTGCTTCTTAGTTATTATAAGCTACTAGGGATGGATTTTGCGTGAATCATTCGTAATGAAACGGTGTATGCAAATAATCATCACCAAAAAGTACAACCACTGTTTTCTGTACTAGATAAATTAAGACGTCATTGTTGGTTTATCGATTTTGATATTTGCATAGAAAACACGTCTGCATTTTTTACGCATGATTTTGTTGCGCAATTGTCAACAACCCTGTCAATATGCCCAATGGTTAAAAATTTCAATGGAGATACTGCTACTCTATAATATTTTGGCGGCAGGGGGGATACAATGAGGTAGGTAGTCTAGAAATGTATTTTCTGTATTTCTATCTTATAAGAATAAAGTAATTTTACATTTACAAACATGACCCTTCATAACAAATGTTTCTTGAGCAGTGTTGGGCTCATTGCAGCGCAAACTATTCCGTACATTTCTTCTGTTGCTTCTAACTTTTGAAATGTAATTTTTTATCAGATTCTAAAAGAATTTTAGTTAATCAGGGATTTGATATAATAGGGAATGTTGGAGGAAAGGATTTTATTTCACTCATCAAGTTTAAATAATTTGAATGAACATGGAGCGTGAAGGTACAGGTGTATTAATTCTACTTTATCTAATGTTTTTAAAACGGACATGCTGTTATAAATTTATTTACTTCAGATATAAAACGATTTCCAATATAAAACTTAAAGTTTGAATTCAAGAACAAGTTCTCTCGTCATATATAGCGGAAATAGTGAAGTACCCGACTATAATAACTACATCTTTGCAACTACATGAGCCAACCGTCATATTAGTAGGTTGGGAACCGTACGGATAAGATTGTTAAGCATGAGTATCCTCTTTCCACCGTTTAATCCCACTAAATTCGTTCCTCATCTATTTTGGCAATTATTCAAGTAGCCCAGAAATGCCGGAAAAGAATCTAGAAAACAATCAGGTATTTTTAGAAAATTTCCTTCGCGCCGGAACTGACTACAATCATTTCCCAAAATCGTAGAATACGATGTGAGCATTAATATCGAATTATACGATTAAATATACGAATCGATAAGCAACTGCATCTGCTGTGAAGTAGAAATTAGTTAAAATATCCTGAACCTGAAAGAGAATCAGGTAGATCTTTATCCGGCTCACTAACTTAGAATTTCTGATCCTGATGTTAGTGTGTCATCCCAATTTTTCCGCCTTCGATGGCAGTATTAATGATTTATATATTCGTGCTCATCGCTGTGCGCTGAAGAGATGGATAGAAGGGATGAATACTATTTTCAAAAACCGTCTTAGCGGAAGGTGAGAATTCATGGGAAATTGCATTTTTTTCGAAATGAAAGTTTATGTACAATCATGAGAAGTTTTAGGAAAATAACAATGTTGAGTATTCTTATCCGACAAAGAGAAAAGACTTTCCGAAGATAGTAAAATACTTATAGAAATATGTATGCATTAGTTAAACATACAAAACCCTGAACTTGTATTAAGGTTGAGAAAACTTAGTCTCGCATTTATGTTGTCTTCCGCTCTAAAATTCCTGTAATGGAAAAAATTATATTGCTATTATTTCATATGCCTTCGTATTATCCTTGTAAAGTAATTTTTGAGATATTTCGTTACGCCTTTGACGTTTTATATATTTTATAAATCTAATTAGACAAATACTCTTCAATAACATTAGCTCAATTCTATTTCTATTAATGTAAGGTTGTTCGTGCTCGTTATTCGAGTCATATCTGAAATATAATTTGTTGTTAGAGACAATCTCATCTACCAAATATTCTTCTAATATTTCCTCATGAATTAAAATAATTCAAAGTGTTAATGTTTCTTTACGTTATTTATACCTACGCTATTTTAAAAAGGAGGAATAGTTTGCGTTTTTATGGGAAACCTTAGAACGTAATTGATTTTAGTGCAATATTTAGTTCATAATCAATGTACGCTGTAATACTTTTATACCAAAATCCTGCGACAGACATCTCTTAATCTGTATTCAGTATTATTTTTATGTTTATCGTGACATAGAAAATGTACCGATTCACGTTCGTTTCCCTAACTACCAGATAATACGTAAAAATATGTATAGACAAGGTTGATTTCACAAAATTTTTAAGATGAAAACAAGGTACGAAAATTATAGAAAAGGTGTTATATATATATCAAATGAGGGATATTGATTGCCTTCATTCAAAGAAGGTTATTGATCTTTGCTTCTCTGCCCTCACTGTGAGATCTCTCATCCTCAAAAATCCGTACAGATTATCTCAGGTATGAGATCAATCAAAAATCTCGGCGAACATATAAGAGTATTGACTCATATATTATGCACTGGAAATATTGTTGCACTAACGTTCTTCGAGGATTGTTTTAACAGCTGTCTTCTCAGAAGAATTTCATCAGCAACATTTTTTCACGATCAATACTGATAAGTCGTAAGGTTTATTTTTTCACGTGGAACAAGTAACTTGTTAGTCTTACAATTTCAAATTTAAATTGATGAATGGGAATACTTAAGTGGTCCCAGTTTATGAATAATAATTACTATGCGATAATTTTGTGCGCTTTGAAGAAGAATATTGAAAGCAAAACTTATTAGTGTGCGTTCTCTAATAGATCCTTGGTCAAACCTCGGAAGGAACTGCATCGGTAGACTAAAGTTGGCTCAATCATAGAAACAAATAAGAATTTACATAAAAAGCAGCAGCAGTTCGAACGTCTTCAAAATCTTATTTAGGGAAATATAAATTTAAAAAGTGTTTTGGGTTGAATTAAAGATCGATTCCTATTGGCTGGAATTCGTAGATAAACTATCATTGCGTATGAAGTGTCTTTAGGATAGCGCTTTACCTGAAACTCCCTTAAATCAATAACAGCAGTGTTCAGTTACGATGTGTTTTAGAAACTTTGCGATTCAATATAGTTTTCGATTTCAGCAAACGAACATGGGGAAGGAGAGGAGGAAAATATCTATATATTCATGCAGAAATATGTGACCCACTAATCATATTAATTAACGCTAAGATCCTCAAATATTCAGCCTAAAATTTCTTACGTCTTACTCAAATATATGACTTTATAAAACCAGAAGTTTTTTGTACGGTTATTCGGCAAAATAATGCAAACTTCAGCTCAATATTTCGATTTCTGTTGGTTTTTTATGATGCATTTTACGAGGCTTCTTTCACTTATTGTTAGTTGGAAAGAGAAATCCGTGCGATTATGCAAGGAACACTCGCTGATTCAAAATTAATCACTTTTCACAAAATAACCCAAGGCAAAAAAAACTCGTTCATCAATTGCTATTGTTTCATTAATCACTATATATTAGTTGTAGTAGTACTACTCCTTTAATATCAATTTCACCGATAAAAGTGTCGAGCTGTTAGATGATTGAAATATAACATTTCTATATAATTTTAATGTCTACTTTTTCCATAAAATCCAGACGGAATTCAAATTGAAATCAACAGAAGTACTAATCTTAAGCTTCTGTACTCGCATACGATCCCATAATACACTCAAATATTTTAATAAACCATTTTCGAGATGCCATTTTTATTTACCTCAGTAAAGTTCTTATGAATCTTATTAGACGAAAAAAGCTACATCTTTTATTTAGAGTATTGATATTCTTTTGGTTTGGTTTGGAACATCTCATGTTGTAGATAATAGTAAAATTTTATTCGGAAAATAGAAATGTATAAATGTAAACGTTGTAGAGGAATCTATATTGGTTTGCACAGTTTCTTACCACCTCCATTAGCGAGAACATCGTTTGTGACGACATAGGGGCCGTGTTTACAGTACTTGTACCTTACTTACGAGTGTGTAGATTTCGCTAATTGTATCAATTATATAAATATCAGCATGTAATGCTATAAAATGCATTGTGATTGGAGAATCACAATTTTATCAATGATAATAGCGCAATGGTAGTAATAGAAATAAACCTCTTATTAAAAACGATAATTATATTCATTCGTAACAACTTCGTACATAAATTAAGTGAAGGAAGAGAAAATTTCACTTAAAGCATGTCTTATGCAAAAATTATAACTTTATATACTAGGAAAATACCCTAAATTAATTTGCGAAAATTATTTTAAATAGGTTTCGTAAAATGGCGTGGCAGAACAAATTTGAGACTCCGGAAGATAGAGATGTATCAAACAGGTGGCTCGCGGGACGAATACGGCTTATTGTACTTACTTAATTTTTAAGGAACGCAATTTGAACCAAAACATTTCTTCGTTCCAGTTAGGAGTGATAAAAAAATAAGGCTTAATATTTACATAAAAATAATGATACAAAAATATTATATTAATAAAGAAGTTTCTATGTTGTGGAATTAACCAGAAGTTTCAAAAATATAAAATAAAATGTTGTTGACGTCACAGGATGTTATGTGCTGGGTGATTTCCTACCGAATCAACTAAATTTTTATTTTATAAATAGTGTTTGAATGATATGATGCTCACTTTTTATTTGTTTGTATATTGTTCTTACCGTGTTCCATGAAATAGGAATAGCGCCGTAATTTTTTTTCTGTGTTCTTCAATTCTGAAAAAATGAAACAAAAACTTTGATTACAAATCAGCAAGGAACTAATACCAGTTGTGAAGCATCACCTTATTTCCTTGGTATTTTCTTTGAAATCGCAATTAAAAAAATATTCAATATTTTAGACTTCTATGTTTTCATGCTATAATATAAATGTATATTTATAACTTAGCCGAAGTATCTTTATTTGTTATATATGTATCTAGTCTATTCTGTTACTTGATATCGAGACTAATTAATATCAAGATGAAAAATTAATCTATTCTTATCAATGAGCAAAGTCACTGAATCCTTATTGTCTTATATTTAACTATTTAAATAAGTATATTATTGATAGTATTTAATATTTGCTTCATGAAAATATATTTTTAATTATTTTGTTAACATTGCACGCGATTCAAAGTAGACAATCGTCAAGGGCGCACAAACTTGTGAATCTTACCATAAATTGTGAATGAAAGGATTTATTTTGATTGAGAGGGAAATTTAATTTAATTAAAAGCAGAAGCGAAATTGAGGTAGTGTCCATTGAATTTCAATGCTTGGTTTCTTGATGCAACCAGTCTTGGAAAGGTATAAATTTCTTTGATTGGTATACTTATGTGTTCGAAGACTCTGAGGCAGATGATTACACACTTTTATGATGGACTAAGCATTTTGATTCGAGGATTCGGTAATTTTCATACTGGTACTGTAACTCCTCATATATTGAATATTATTGAACGACATTTGGAGGAACTTAATGATTTAATAACCGGAAAACTTTACAAAATTACGTCAGAACCAAGGAAGTGTCTCTTACACTTACTCAGTAGTGTATCTCTTTCATGCTTCCTCAGTTTTGATGACGGTGCAATTGCACCGAAACCCGTCAAATCGAGTTTTTTTACGCATTCTGCGGAAGTGGACAAATTTTGTAAAGTTTTCCGGTATTAATTCCTCAGAAATTGCGTCAAAAGTTCTCCGCGTTGACTTCAATACATTTTTTTGTTCATAGAATAATTTTCAATATTATTTAAATAATTCCTAATAATGGTCATAGGCAAATGTCTTATCGTTTTATGACAATATACGAATGGATTAATTAATAACAAATTATTAATAACTAACAAATGGATTTTCATTGTTTAACCTTCGAGGTATGTAACGCCAAATATTTGATTAATGTATTGCTTTATTGGACCCTTGAAGGATGAGGAACAGAGATTAGTCCTTAAAAATGTCGAGGAATGCATTTGGAAGATCGATTTCATCGTGCCGTGACATTATATGAGGGAATTAGTGTCACACAGTGCCGCAGAAGCGGTACTTGTGTCGCTGGTTGCGTACATTGTCGATACACTGGCGCCGTCACGACATTAATATCAACTACCTTCTCGTCCCATTGTCTGCGCAGCCGTTTCATGTGCTACAAAAGGTTTCACACCAAGTGTCAATGTAAATTAATTCTCGAATTGCGCCTTTCGATCTATTTAGTGCGTCATGCGATTTGACATCTTGGGATTCCTCAAGCTTTACCGTCAGCATCCCTGTCTGTGGGACAAGAAAGACATCGACTATAAGAACAGATATAAGAGGGATGCCGCTGAGGCAGCGTTGATGAAGGTGACAAATTTCAGCAACACGAGGGAGTTGAGGGCGAAAATCAGATCCATAAGAGGAACGTACAACAATGAGTTGAGGAAAGTTAGGAAGTCTATGAAGTCGAGAGTGGGTGTAACATACACGCCGAAACTTAGATGGTATCAGTATGCAGACGCGTTTTTGTGTAAGAATCACACGCTTGATGCTGACCCGACTTCGAATCTCGTGAGTGTACATAATATTTTTCGGTAAACAATTTATCCTTAAGAGGTACGATTTTTAATTGTTTACATATTCAAAGAAGGTTCCTGGAACTTTGAGGAAAGATTTGGAAATTTAACTTTATGAGATGTACTATTCTTATTGTTACTATATTTTAAACTGCGAATTTTCATGTATCGTAAGGAACAAAAGTACTGATAAATTTTATAACACCACCATATTCCGTTCATAATAACCATGATGTCTGATGATGACACCAGCTGAAGTGGAAACCATGGTAGATATAAATCAAGCGGTGTATTTTTGTGAAAACTAATTCTTACTTTCGATGCCGATGGAGCCTCACCACAAATTCAGGGCCGAAGCTGATGATTGCACCTTGTAAAAGTCATCGTGTAATGGGAAATTACTTCTGTTACCCAACCCATATCTTCTCAATTCCAACCCAGTTTGCCTTGTTCCCTTGAAACTTCCCTGTTCCCTAGCAACGGATGACACCAGAAACTTTACGAGAGTATTTTAACAGATCTAGGAAATCAACGAATCCTTTATATACTTTCAGAGTTTGTTCGAAAACGACCTTGGATGGGAGACTCCCAAAGAAGAGCCAGAGGATGAAGACTACCGCGAGTGGGGAACGGCAGAAGAGCTGGTGGAGGAGAGAGGAGATACCCGCAGTCAAAGCCCGGAAGATCCTCTATCCTCCCACGGTGGTGAAGTAGACACTCCAGAAGACATGACGGAAAAAGTGAACTCGATCTGTGAGGTCGGGGAACCGAGAACGGACAAACCGGCCGACGGGTCCCTCAAAGAGGCGTTAGAAACCCTGCAGGTCGTTATCTGCAACATGCGAGACGAGTTTGGCATTTTTGGACAGCAAGTAGCGGTGCAACTAAGTAAATTGTCTGCGCGAAAAGCTATCGAGGTTCAGTACGAAATCGCTGGGATACTCACAGCAGCCAGGTTGAGTGAATTGCCTCCTTAAGGTTAAGCTTGATCTGGATTTTGACTGTAATCGCCACTTCCCTCAGCTCGTACGATCATTGTTCGTTCTGCATGAGCTGGAAAAACGTCAGATACCAAGTCTGTGATCTGTGACCAAGCTGGAAAAGTCAGTACCAAATGGTTCATCCCTTGTACTGAAGCAGGTTGTTGTCATGTAGAGATGCGATGTAATTTAAGGTTACTAAGTAATCTCTTTTGTATATAATTAATCGGTAGGAACATTTTAGTATAGTCATCTAAGGGAACCGACTCAGGAAACAAATTTCAGACGTACATTTCTTTCTGGAAGTTCAAAAAAGAAAGTTCTATGAAGTTAAAACTTTTAAAACATTCTACGCTAGATAAATTTTTGTGATACATATTGAAACATATGTTGTAAAGGATATCTGATTAATAATTCTGCCACTAGCAAACATCCAACTTTGCAATAATTTTAGTTTTAGACTGAAATGGAAGGAATGTTACTTGTACACATCATCGGATTCGGAATCTTCTCGAATTGTTTCGGTTAGTGATAAAGATCTCACCTGTATTTCCGCAATATGAAATAAACGATATTTATTTTCGTATGTCAATTAACCTCTTGAAATTCAACAGCGTTTTCCAAATACTTTTCATAAAAATCTACATCTACTTAGATATCGTGGATGGCAGTACGATTGGTGGTTGTTGTAAAGATGTGCGTTTTCCAGTTGTTCCTCATCTTAGTTCTATTTATTTCAATAATGGAAAGATTCTTCTGTTGCTCTAATCGTTCTCCTTTGTTGAAAAGTTTCAATTCACTGTAACATTGAATTCACTTTGTTTCGAAATTGACTCGATCATAAAATAACTACAGTGTAGCATCATCTTACAGACGAGAGGATGGATTTCTCCAAAAATAAAGGTCTTGGCAAACCAGAAGAATTCCTCCAGTTTGAATTTTCTTCCGATAAAAACTATGAAATAGTTTTAATCCTCTTACTATTCCCTATTATAACGTACATCGACCCTGAGTATTTTCTGGTAAAATTCCTTTTTAAAATCTTTGCACTCCTCAATTTACACACATACATAAAAATCTATAGTTAATTAACGATCTCTTATGGACAATACCAAGTTACTTTTGCTACCTGTCTTGTACACACTACTTTATAGTTTTGTAGTAAATTATTAATCCATTAATGAAGATCAAAATAATTTATCAGCATATTTCACGTATTCCTGTTATACATGTAATCTATCTCAGGTTACTTGTTCTAATGCTCATTTAATATATAATCTTATTTTTTATCAATTAAAAAATATCTCTACGTTAATTTATATTTAATTTGAACTTTTTTATCATTACGGAATCTCACAAGTCAATATTCGTTAGACACGTATGTAAACGTGATGCATAATGTATCAATTTGTGAATATTTTTATGAATTCGTATCTCAAAAAACAATGTATTATAAAATCCCAAACAATTGTAAATATATTGTAGAAAATATACGCAGACAATTGTAAGTTAACCCCAGCAGTTCTGTAGAACGATCGATTGCAAAATTTTAGCAAACAAACTTCGATGAATTCAGAAAAATATAAATAAATGAACAGCCGAAAAACAAGGAGATCCTGGAAGCATTGAACTGTGATGCACTTTAGGGTAGCTCCGTCGCGTATACTGCAACCATCGCTTGATTCTCCACGCTTAGAACAATAGAGCTTACACCTAGCAACGAACAGGAGTACTTCATAAATTTCTGGTATTACGACTCCCGTTTTTCCTTTCATCACACCGCAGCTTATGCACCCGTTCGGGTGATCAATTTATTGGCTACAATGGACGACAGGTGGGAAGCAGTATTTCGTCCCAACGCAATGGCATCGATTGCGTCCCGTTGTTAGGCATAGGTGACGTCAGCCGTTTTCTGCACCTTGGCGACGGAGTTATTCCTCTTATCTCCTTCCCCGTTTGATAGCGTTGTTTCTGACTGAGTCGGTAGCGAGTCCCTCATCTGTTCGCGACAGTTTGGATACATCTGCCAGACGGGAATACCGGGCTTGCAGACCATGGCTGCCGATGTGGATTACTTGCACGTCCTGCGCTTCAAGGTGGGTGAAGGAGATCAGCGAGTTACAGTTGGCGCGGAAGGAGTGGGGTTTTGATCCGTATTTATTTGGTCGATTCCCAGAAGCTTTCTATTGCAAATAATGCTATTTATTTAAATACCATTGGAATTAGTCCAAGAAGACTTCTAGGCCCTGGAAAGCTTCTGGAAGCCGACTATAAATACGGCCCTTTTAGCCGTAGTCGATCTTCTGGTTGGCATTTCACGAAGTTTTTATTTCGTGAATGTCTGTTGCGTTAGGATCAACACGTTCTGCTTGATGGACGAACTGTGAAAAAAAGCCGATGTTTACCTTTATTGACGCAATACGTGGACTTGATTTCTCCGATGCCGGAAAAATTTCTCACGAATAGTTAGAAATATATTTTTTCAGAAATCTCGTGTTCGTGAGGTGTCGGTCCGTTCGTTTTTATGTTTATTTACAAATTACTGATTTTAGATTGTTCAGCGTGATGAAAAAGGTCTGGTATACTCATTTCGTTTAAACTTTCGTAAGTTTTATTTTTGTGGTGACCGCCTGTTAATTTAAAGTTGATGCAATAATTATTCTAATATTATATTATACTCCCAGGAATTACGTAAAGAGGAGTTAGAGTCCCGGATTCAAATATAGATTTCGTTTTTTTGTCTTTAGCGTTTAATTTACAGTGTTTTTGAATTTTTTTACTAATATGAAATATAATAGCTATAAAATTTTATAATAATTATATCTTTTCCATGTAATATCATCTACGGCCTACTGATATTATCACAGTTCTACTGTTTCTATTATTTACAAAGCTGTGATTGTTATTTTATAACTAATATAATAGGATGAAATTAAAAGATTTTTCCGTTAAAGTTATTCCCAGTGTAAAAATTGAAATTAATCCAATTTTGCGGAAAGTGATTTTATTTAACAAAAATAACAGATACTTATTACGTCTACAAGAGTTTGTTGAAAGGTTTAGTTCTGTACTATCTAAAGAGGATCTTGAATACATAGACCTTTCGTTATAATAAATTCTAGACCAAAATGTTGAGTTCAATTTAGGTGCTTTAATAATATTATTCTAAAGGACATGTATGAGTACGAAATATAAGGAATTCGGAGTAGGGGTAAAGGCAATCTTTAAAACTCAACTCGTCAGTAAAGAAAGTTATCAACCAATGTAGTTAAGGAGATCAATTGAACTGTTTATTCGTGGTTTATTGTTAGAAAATCGGTCTACGATGAATCGAATCTACGATGACTCGCTTTGGAATCATTCATTTGTTGTACATCCATCTGTTAAAGTTAAAAGAGTTGCGATCGAATTGAACCGACTTTCCACCGCCAACACCAATTCGTAACGAGACGAGATTTGCAGCAATTTCTTATCAGTTGCCGGAGCTCCTATTGTTATTGAAAATCCATCAACTCGTATCTCTCCCATATCAGCTCCTCTGAAAATCTAGAGAGCATTTTTCGATCCAGATTTATCTTTAGGGGGCGAATTTCCTTACGCTACACAATTTTCCACTTTGCAAACGATGCGATGCAAAGTTTACTCCTCCCACCCGAGCAAAGAGCTTTTAAATGCCATTCAGAATGTTGGGCAACGATCATCGTGATCTGAAGAAACGTCTAATACTGCTTTCGTGGGAACAGTGATCGAAATACGGTTCCGTGGACAGAGATAAGCCCTGGATTGCGTCAAAGAGAATCATCCATTTGCTCAATTAAAATATTAATCCAAGTCGATATTAAAATGCCAACTTTAAGTACATTACTTCACGTAAATTGGAATGTGTTTCGTTGAATTAAGAAGTTTACGAGTTCCGGAATTCGAATAGTATCGAACCGGTTCATATCATATTTCCACCTCGATAGTAGACATGTATCTTCCAATACGAGTAGTTTGCTATACTAACAATAAGTTTAACAATTTAAGCTTTATATTAATGTCATATACACTTTAAATATTGCTTGTTATGCTATGAATTAGTCAAAAGATTAGTTAGATTAGACAAAAACTGACCAATACAATATAAATATCCATGGTCACTATTTATTAACTGACAACCAAACTCTACCCTCATATAACCTATCATTAAACGAGGTCACGCGCTCTGTTTTATTTCATCTTTTTTTAGTAGATATTAACTCATTCTCCTTATTTGGAACTTGTATAGCACTTTATCATTATTTAAAATTAGTTCCGGTTTGATTTTGTGCGAAGTTTATAAAAAGCTAATGCTAGTATTCATGTTCGATTTATTACGAATCGTCAGAATGTAATGTAACTCACACCGCGAATAATAGAATTTTATTTATTTTGTTCTAATATACGAGTTAATTTTTACGTCGATAATCGCAGTTGGCATTGTTTTCGCGACATGCAGAGGATTAAAAGATTTAAGCCTGTCATTGTTCTCCCTGAATTGTTCTCTATCACAAAGGTCTTGAGATATTGATAACGCTTATTATTATACTGATACCCTTTCAAGTCGATTGTTCTCTTACCCTAAATTTCTACCTACACAACCTCTCCGATCCTGTCTGGAAGAATATGATAAGGCACAGGCTTAAAAATGAAAAAAAAAGTTCGAAAAAATTCTGTTGGAGGACCACAATTTTTTTTAACACCCCCTTCTCTCCTATAACAGTACCTGTCTAGTCTAACCCTGGCACATTATTCGTGTAATACAATCAGTTTTTATGATATCCGTGACGTGCTGTCGTATTTTTATGAATCTTGTATTTTCCATTTTGGTTCAAGAAGAATTAAGGCACGTCTTTGATGAATATTTTTGAGCTTTTACTCCGAGTGATCTACAGAAGAAGTACGATTGATTTTGAGTGACGGAACAGAATTAAAATGTTTACTCATGTATAAGCGAGATGTTAAGGCGTAACCTTGGCAATCTTGAACGACCTACAGAGGATAGTACCATTTGAGAAATCTTTTTTATTCCCCATATTACAATTACAAGGAGAGCAATGCTCTGGTGGAAAGGATACAATTTTAATACGAACATTAATAATAGATAGTCTCATTTTGGTAAATGAGTTGAATGATTGTGGTGTTATGCAAACATAACAGAAATGGTGACATTGTATCCAAAAAGTGTAGATGGTGGCTCCCATATTAATATAAAACGTTTTGTGCTTTTGCATCCATAATGGTGGCATTAAGAATCAAAATTGGACTATCGGTAATGAAAAAAATGACTCATCTTTTGAATCTTTCATCTTTGTATGCATACAATACATCTTAAAAAGCACATGGATGCAGGAAACCTGTTGAATGTTCGGATATCCACTCAGTTTAACGTCACGTATTCGCCTGCAATAGTCACTGAAACCTCGTAGCGTTCAAAATTAATTTCAAAAAGTCCTCAACCCAAAGCTTTTACGGAGAATTTATCTCTCCGTCTTTGAACGCGTTGCGATAGCGCTAAAATAGCTTGGTCGCGCTTTATCTTTTTTTTTCGTGCAGTTTCAATGCGACGAATTGTTTCTTTCTCACGGGGGCGTTGTTCACCTTGACTTTGACACTCATCAGATATTCCCAAGTATTCCTCGAAGCTGTCTGAGAAAAATTTGTTTCGGAGGAGGCGTCAATATAAGATGAGAAAGTCTTGATAAGGCCGGAAATCGGGTGAATAGACTCTTCGCTCCAGAACACGTGATCTCCTCGGTCGCCCTTATCTTGCAGATCTCCGAAACAGATACTTATATTTTGAACACACCGATGTGATTATTTAGGAGATTCGCAATCTCAATAAATGTATTAAATTGCATGAGGTTGCGTTTGAAGTAAAGGTAGTAACAGCACGTGTCTCAAAACGTTGTTGCTAAGTGATCTTGTTGAGTGATTGTAGTTCAGTTTTACTTGTAACGATTATTAACAATATCGAACGACAATGAGTTGAAATGTAAAGTGCCCCACTACTTTGTAAACACGTGGATTTTAACTTAACAGATACTATACCACCGTAAACGCAAAAATAAAACCTTCTTATACTTCAAGGCGCGTAAAACTCACGTTTCGAAGTTTGTAGAAATGTTGAATGATGTATTTTATACTGCAATATCAGTATATATTACATTTTTTCTTATCAATCACTGTAGTGTACACCATATAATAAAAGGAATAATAACACAATATCTTTTTATTACTACGAATTAAAAATAAAAATTAGAGACCGGATGCGAGCAGTTTGAGAGCATTTTTGGTTATTAAATTGTATTCTATTCCTCCAATGATTCGTCTTATTTATGCCCTATCGAGTTCCACAGTCGATCAAGCCGCACATTTGTTCGATGAGAGGCAGTAATGTATTTTTTAGTGGTCTAATTCTTGTTTTGTTCCAGGATCTTAGATAATGCTAAATCTATAAACAATACTCCATCTATTTGATTGAATTATAACCTATTTATTTGATTGAATTCAAACTCTTGTTTTTAATGAAATTCACAGAATCGTGGGTGTTGAGATAGAGATGCATCATGTGAAGTTGAGGAAACAAAAAAAAAGTACTACTAAATTCATTTCACTCTTTTATTCAAGCATTAAGTAGAGTAACAATCTATAAGCTTTCTATTTGAGTAATTGTTAATTTAACGTGGCTTAGGTTCCTTGATGTTTTACTTCACAGAAAAAAGTGTTTAGGAACTCGTGTAAATCCTAACATAGACATAATTTATTTTAGGATTATATTCTTCCGCCAATTTCTATTTGAAATATTTATCGCAATATATTTTTATTTCGCAGACCTCAACGTTAATAGAGAATCCAGATGAGCAAGAGCAGTTCCTTAAGGTGATCCACGACTTTTTAAAGTAAGTAATGTGACTTCTACTACATTCTCTACTACAAAACTACTGGAGTTATAAATTCCGCATTATAATAAGTTCCGTTTTGTAATGGTAAATGGACGTTCGATTCAATCCGATACTGTTAGTATTACTGTAAGTTTAATATAGAAACCTCTCTTGTGTTGCAACGATTCTGCATCTTGTTATAGCCAAAATGCGATAAGAGTAGCCGACGCTAATTGGAAAACATTGTATTCGAATGGGAGCGATTTTTCTCCCTTAAGGATTTCACAATATATCTCGAGTGTTCGTCTTGTCTCCGTTTTGCACGTTATCTGAATTTACCTAATTGAATCTGGCGTTCTTTTACTTGATAGATACGTTTCCTGGTTTTTCTAAATCAATTTAGCTCTTATCAGGAGATCATTTCTTCTTTGAAGTAATTTTTCTCACGTCTTCCCAAGCTATGGTGTGGTATTAAAGTTTAACTATGGCATTGTCTGTAGGATAAATTAAGTTTTCATTGTATCTTTTATGTAGCGGGAGGGCTTTTTCAACGCTCACGATTGTTAAGGTAATATCCCATAGCAACTAGAATAATTATACCGATTTGAATTGTTTGTGTACTAATTTTTGATGCCAAGTCCCGGGTTCGAGTCCCAGCAAAAAAGGAAATTATGAGCTCCGGATCATTGGTAATTACCTATGAGGAAGTGGATGTTGGTATCCATTATTGCCATCATAGTTGAGTATTTCACCGAAATTTCCTTCTAATAATTTTTTTTATGGATGTGTTAGAATAACAAATCGTATTGTTCGATTCAAGATGGAGGTGGTCTAGTATTATTGGGAAGAGGAAAATAGAATCTGGGGTTCTTTCAGTGTGACCAAAAGATGAATGACCAAAGAGTAATCAGGGAAAGACTGGTATCCCCATCTTTTTCTACACTATCAATGATGTATTTATAGAATTGTATGCTTAAAGGAGTCCTCTTCTCTCACAATTTATCATTCCTTCGAGTGTTTACTCTAACCCTTTCTTTTCCTCATTCAACTCCTTCTATCTTATCTGTTTGGTTTTTTACTCCAACAGTTTCCGTGTGCACCTGCCACTCGACAACCGTCTAGCCGGGATGCGGGAAATACGTGTCCTTGCCCTTTTTCTGAACTTAAAATCAACCTCTTCAGTCCTCATGAGTAGCGATACAATGATGGCTCATTTAGTACGAATTATACCACTATGATTCGAAATATCTTTCTTTCTAGCTTCCTTGAACATTAACTTTATATCATTCTCAAAAAAATATGGGAATTTTCCTACTGTTCTTAGATATCTATTGCTTTATCTACCTTGGTTCGACAGTAAACGATGGACTATGAATTATGTTAAAATATAATTCACTACACGAGGGTATAAATTTTATTTAAAAAAATATAGATAACTAGCATATAGTTCCTTCTGAATTAGCATCGTTCAAATGTGTTCAATATTGGTTTTACTACCTCTAATCATTTTTGTGCATGAGTACACCTAACTTTGTTAAAAGTCCCTTTTATTTATATCGAAGGATATTATGCATGTTTGCATTTACGCTTTACTGATACCAAGATGTCATAGTGTTATTTATATCACTCGCTATCAAAATGCATTTTATTGGTCGAATTTTGTCTTTCAGTATCTGATGAAAGGGAAATTGTCTGTAAAGATGCACTCCGTACCACCGTGTTACATTGTATGCGTTTCCGTTTCATGGCTTGTCTTGAGTTAACTTTGTGTTTAAAAAGTTAGATAATGCTATCTGTATATTTTGCAAGTTATTCAAACTCAATTTGTTGTTTTTTCCTCGTTCAGAAATTCCTCCCCGTAAATCACGAAATTAGCACGTGCTCTTTTTCACTTGTTTCCTTCCTACTCGTACTTTCACTATCTTCTACCTCCTTCCTGCTCATTAATTAAATTTACTTACTGCTTATTCTATATAATGGTATTGAAATCGATTCGAGCTTAACAGGAAGATTAAGATAATTAATCTAATCCTTTAGGATGTAGTATTGCAATTACTTCCAACATACTATTTCTATGGAGTGGATTATTTACCCATTTATTTGATATTTCCTATTTTATTTACCTATTTATTTATTTGAAATTTGATTAAAGTACAGATGTATCTTGATGAAGCATATTATTGAAATTTCTTTCGTAATTTGATGCACTCAAAATGATTTCGGACGCAATTATTTTGTTCTCGTCTAATGAAATAAAATGTTCATTATCATTCCTGTAACTTTCCATGTATTTAACGACAGTTTTTCAATATTTTAAAGTAGAAATATATTTTTTCTAAACTTAAGATACGTTACGAGGATATTTAATAAAAAACATCGAAATTAAAAAGAAATGCAGGTTTACCAACATTATTCTACCATAATTATTGTATTAGATCATATTCTTATTTCAGATAAAATCATAATTATTGTTTTAGATCAAAGATCATATACTTATTTCGCGATAAAATCAGATGCATCTGAGCGTGAGTGAAGAATTGAATATTTTTAGCGTTTATCTCACAACCGTTGGAATATCTGCCTCCTTGAATACACGTTGATCGAATCTATCCTCTTCACACTTTTTATCGCTGTGCACTTCACATGGCGCTGATCTTCGAACCCATATCGAATAGAAATCTCCGCGCCACGAAGTAAGCTAGAACCTGAGACGATGTATCGTCAGCACCTGTACCTAATCTAACGAGGAAAAGCTGAAAGGATATATATTTCTTACGTCTTGAAGATATAACGCTATTTGTGGGAAGGAATATTGCCGGTGGCTGTTTATTAGTAATAATTTGTTTTATGTTCTTTATTCTATAATTTTTATGGTATTTAATTTTTGGCCTCTTCCGTGTGTTAGCCTGTTCTGTTCATTTCTAGTACCGTTCTATATTATCGACCTGATTTTTACTCGGCTGAATGTTTTAACTAAGATTTTCCTAATTTTTATGAGATATAGGTTTTTAATTAATATTTTTGCTATTCTGTTTTGTTTATTTTAATCAGTCGTTCATCATTTATTTTATGATTCTGTGGTGCTACTTTCAACGTCAGATTTTCTTTTTTTTTGTTTTCTTCTTGCTTCTAATGAAGAGGCGTTCGAAGTTATGTGCCTCAATAGTGCCGGTCTACACCAAGTGCTTTTATCATTGTTTGTTTATTTTAGTTTATTTGCGTTACCATGAATACATTTATCAACGAAAGCATGTTAGTAATGGGAACTTTCCTCATCTCTTTCTAATGAAAGTGAAGTGAATGTCATGTAGTTATTCTTAAAGCAGCTAAATGCCTAGTTATCACTATCTTTTCCACTCCAATCTTGTGAAGTTGCTGTTTGCTTAGATGCGGAGCGATAATAACGGTACTGAAGATTTTACGCAAGAGATTTCTCGAAATATTCATAGAAGAACATCGTTCAATGATTAGCGATATAGATTATTATTATAGATAGAGATAACGATAGAATTATGACGAGATATGAAATACACTGCGCATGAAAATTTTTGCAGCATTTCTAGCGAATGTTTCTTGTTAAGTTAAATTATGGAAATGAAATGCATTCTGTTGTGAGATATGGGATTTTATTGCCAAAAGATTAAAAAATTTGAATGGCTGCACATTTCAGTATGCTCGCGATTAATTGTAGAGGAGATATTTTTTAAAAATTAAGAATAGAAATCAATCAATGTGTGGATGTTTTTGGTTTAAAGTTTAATACTTAAATATTATAAAATTAGGACGAAAACCTTGTTAAAAGCGGTCAAAAAGGATTTTGCACTAATAATACCTTGACAAATGCTTGAAAAATAAGAGAAGTTAACAGATACATGGAAAATATTGAAAGGCAAAATGACTGCCAGAGAAAATAATAAAATATCTTGATTTCCATGTACTTTCTACTTCCAACTAGCCGTCATAATTCAAATACAAATACATTTGTGAACTAGGAAATTTTGAAGGTCTTTAATTCGGAGACTAAAATAACAATGACTTTCTTTATGAATATAAAAAATAAAAGAAATGTATCGCTTATGATTATCTTCTTTGTTTATGCTTAGTATGTCACTTTTAAGGCGAGCCATCAAGTTCGTAAAAGTATATATGTCTACACAAGACATTTATTATCTCCCATGAAATCATTTTTAAGGATATATTTACTATTTGTAAAGCTCTCAAATTTTAAACTCTCAAAATTTATACGAGAATATCTTTGGCTCTTATGACCGACCAACCGCGATGGTTGAGTGATTATTTTTTACAGCTCCCGGGTTCGAATCCCAGCTAATCAGAAATTATCACCGAGGGAAATACGTTCGTTTATTAAATCACATGAATCTGGGTAGATATTTCGGTTTTTATAAGTAGATTAGCCATAAAAATACTTAGTTAATTGATAAATATTCAGAAATTCGCGTAAATATAGCTGCATATTTAAAAATGCGATTTAAAATTCTGAAAAATATCTGGTTAATCTATAATATAATATTATATGATATGATATATAGCTTAATGTGTATCCTCAGTCCCAGATTTGAGTCGCGAATGTTTTGTATGGATACAGGAGAACTCCTACTCTGAGTTGGCGTATTTAATATTCATACAGTTGAGAATGATCACCGGAAGGATGTATCGATTACTTTTTGAGATGCTTAAAAAGAATGAATTTTCTCCTATCAATTACAGGAACGAAGACGTCAAGGCGTTGGTCGAGGGTGTAAAGAAAGCCATTGATGGTCAGCAGAGTCGTTTGCAGTTCTACGACGATGTCCAGTAAGTGAACCTTTTTATTCACTAAGTATTTTTAAATATGCCGATGCTCATTTGGTTATGATTTCGTAATCATTTAATAACTTCACAGTCTGATTTTTCTTTTTATTTTTCATCGATAATTAAAAACATAAAATGTAAAGAAAAATCAAAATTATTGGAATGTATACGAGTAATTTAAGCATTTGTCTCGCCAGATTTTTTTTTCCTACTCCCATCGCAATATTTTATTTCATCTACTAGCTATTTAGGAAAAAATCGTTGAACAAACGTACAGTTATAGTGTGATATTTAAGCTAATAATATTTTTATTTTCGTCCTTATTTTTTTCTACAAACAGTTAATAAATCATGACAACCGGCTATAATGCTTTTTTCAGAATAGTACGTCAGATATTTCACGAGAACGTAATTTTAAATAATTGTGATATTGAAAATTGGAACTCGATCAGTAGTAATCTCGAATCTAACTCTTTAAGTGTAACAGGCTGTGCAACTTATTTATTGAAAAGTATCCGGCGATTGATTCGTTGCTTTGTTTTCACCCGTTGCTATAGTAATTATTTTCGTCTGTCATGGCCGAAGCCTAGCTTAAATTAATCTATTTCGAACACTTTCTTTTCATTCTAATATTTTTACTCCGAGAGCATCCCTCTAACGCGTATAATATGTTCTATTTATAATACCGAAAATTATAACAAATACTCTGGTTTGTTACTCAATACGTTGTGTTTTTAAGTTTCATTCCAAGCTGATTCTTCAATTCAATCCGAATTCGTTCATTTTATCGCGCACTCGTACAAAAATCCAGAAACGGAGCAATCGTTTTCTTTCCCTATATTTTTGCCGATAACGGAATGCTTCAAACGTCAGATAACGTATATTTTCCTGATATCAGTTGGCGGACGCGGCGAATGCAGCAGCCTGTTACTTATCAACACTTTATTCTTTCAATCGCCCGCTCATCAAGGAAAATTCCTCATATATATTTATATCTATGTATCTCTGATCAATGTGAAAGTAAATAAGGAAAAATTTGTTGAATGTGATGATTTAAAACGGTGCCGTATCAAGATATATTTAAATTTACCCTCCCAAACAATAACATGCAAAAAGTTGTGAAAGATTTACATCTATGTTTGATCAAACGTAGTAAAAGTTATCTTATTATTTTAGGAAAATATAAAAGAAACGCTCGAATTTTCCGTCTGAAATTATTATAATTTTTTTCCGCAGATGATTATCACTCGCGATATAATTATACTTGACAGCTTATCGCTAATTGGCTATCGAGAATATAGAAGGTATGGATACGGAGGATTTATCTTTGAACAAATTTCTTTTTTTTTGGAAACTTGAAAACGGTTGGAAAATATGACGCGTCATTTTTAATTAATTCCTCATTTGTAAAGGAGCTTAGATTTTCACTCTATTTCCACCGTAGATTTTAAGAAATGGTTTTATATATTTGGAGATTTTCTTTTGTTCTCCAGCTTCATATAGCTTTTGATTAGAAAAGTAGGGTACCCGGGTTCAAGTCCCAGTCATGGTTTTATTTTCCACTTCGGTTTAGCTTTCTATCAGAATTTCTATAAACCTTCGTGTTTAATATTCGCTATTCATTTAAATGATATAGGACAAGTTGGATCTGCAAATGTAAGGCCATACTATTTACGCTGTTCACCATTCAATTCGAAAAACTTCTGTTCTTTTGGCGCTATTGTCGTATTTATTTATGTTTTAACCTAAATAAACCCTCGTATTTATTTATCTTGTAACCTAAATAAACCCTCGTATTTATTTATGTTACAACGTAAATAAATCCGACAACAGTGAAGGAATGAGGAAATCAATGCATGGAAATTTCGCGAATTGGAAAGTTCCCATAGGTAAACGGAAATAAAAAATGTCTGTAAGGACCTAGAGTTGAACCCGGATCTTTCAAACGGAGTGTCTGTATAATCTGGCGAGATTCTTCTATTAGAAACGAGATAAACGACTAGAGCAACCTACTGACCGGTAGTATGGCATTCCGGGATCGTGCACCGGTTCTGTCAGACTATTTCTACGTACATTTCTCGTAATGACGTGAAATTTGACATTTAATCTTTAAGAATAACTAATTTAGATTTAAAATGAAATGTGAAATTCGTAGAGACGTAGCACTATTAGCATAGCGAAAGATAAGTATGATCTATGGTATCGTGGCATTTATATTCAAAGATATAAAAGTAATATTAAACATTTTTATACTTATTACAGCTATCATGACTTTTCCAACTTATATAAATATATCCTGTGTATCTCGCAAAATTTAAAGTTTTCAATTGGTATTGCTATTGTTGGAATATTTTATATGCGAGAAAGATTATATTTATAAAAGAGAAACATTATATGTATGAATATGAAGGATTTAATTACAGTAATGGTATACTGGATTGAATTACTTAGTGATAAACTCTCGTCAATTGTAACGTATAAGTAAAAGTAAAGTATAAACGTATATATGTGAAGGCTTTTAGATTAGTTTGAAATATTATGGTAATCTCGAATTACAATCAACAATGGCCGATGCGCCTTAATCAGAAGTGATTTATCTTAACATTATCTCTTCCGAAAGCATTTGACAAAGGTGCATTAGCTACGAAAAATTGCACATAGAGAGGTATTCTTTGCATGAGAGATTGGAAGAACGTTTTTTTTCATCGGGGAAAGGGTTAACAGATGCGTATCAAGTGAAAATCCACAGCATAGTTTTTCTTTTCTTAATTTCATTTACCTCTCACTTCTGAGTCCATTTTATGAAGAGAAGCGAGGAACTCTGAAATGAGGAAGTTATTACAATTCTTATGCGAGCAGGAAACCCTTTTTGGATCTGTCGGAAAATGACTTCTGGTTATCAATTCAACACCGGAACGTAATTAGCATTGTTGAGAAGAGAGGAGACAATGAATTATTATGCTCCTGCGAATGTTATTTTGTGAGGCTTTTCAGAACATCCGAAAAAACAAATATCTCTCATGAGTCGAAGTAATTTCATCGCTGAGGCCTTTATTTGCTTAAGTGTCTCGTAAAATTTAATCTTTTCAATGGGTATTGTTATTGTTGGAATGTTTTATGTGTGGGAAGGTTTGTATTAAAGAAGGAGAAGCATTATATTTAATGGCGAAGAAGTATTTAATTACTTTCGAAGTAGTATTTGCTGTCGAAATTCACAAAAATGTACCTATTTCAACTCAAGTACAATCAAACATAACAAAAAAGTTTAAATTACTCCAAACTAAATAAAACTCTATATAAAATAATCTATTAATTCCTTGTATTGATTTGCTTAGTAACCTCATGGTTACAAAGTTTGTTTATCGAGTCTTAAGTTTAGTTTGTCGATTTGTAAAGGGAT
The DNA here is from genome assembly GCA_020796165.1 of Pantala flavescens. Classification (NCBI taxonomy): domain Eukaryota; kingdom Metazoa; phylum Arthropoda; class Insecta; order Odonata; family Libellulidae; genus Pantala; species Pantala flavescens. The sequence continues at coordinate 15,012,217 of CM036886.1, forward strand.
TATTGATTACAATTGCAGGAGTTATACATAATATTTAAGATCATATGAATTTTGTTCTTAAACAATTAATTTATCTTTCTTCATATTATAAGATATATAAATTTAATTGTAATCTTACTTTTGCTGTTAATTACATATCTCATAAACTATCAATTAGGTTTGAGATCGATAAATTACGGTCATGAACCGAAATAAAATGCCGAATAATTAAGATACAATATTTTAATTGAAATAAAAATTTGAATATCTATAATGGCAATTAATTTCAGAGATGTATCCATGTATTTATAGTAAACTTAAAATGGATTCTTTGGGTGTTGCCAGGTATTTTACCATTCTCTTTCTCGCATCTGTGACATTTCATTTCCATGACGACTTATCTCAACAGATTTTAATTGATATGGAAAACTTTTAAAAGTATTGGGAAAAATCTACCTTTGAGTAAGCTCCATAGGTTTATCGCACGTAGTAGTACTTAAGATTTTTCTTGTATCTTAACGATGTTTTTATCGTATTTACCTTGCTTTGATTGGCCGACTCGAGATTGAAGGAAATTTGTCCGGATATCCAAAGTTGCGGTGAGATTAGATAAAGCCATGGGCGAAAAACGGCTATTTGAAGGAAAATGAAACATTCAACAGAGCCATGATTGATTTTTGATCAACGTAAAGACGGTTATTAAAGCTTTCTAAATTCTTACAATCGATTATTTACTTTTGATACAAGTAAGTAAACAGGCAAAGTACAAAGTATTTTACGTATAAACCATCAATTCAAATATTTACAAAGTGTTATAAGTAAATTAAGTATAGCACTGATTACAACAATTTTATTTTCGTAAGCCAGTAATTGAATGTAGAGCATCAAGGTCTCAGGTTCGAATCCCGGGAAATTGGAATTTTCCTCATGAGAAATGGATATTCTGATTGTCGACAGCAGAAAGGGCATCCGGGGACCATTGTAAAAACTAAATCATCGTTACCAGTCAGTATTCAGCTTCAGTAGACTCATTAATCTACAAAAGAAAAATGATAATGATTAAAGATGATAGAAATACATAATTATATCGAGAATAAGTGAAGAAAGATTTAACTAATAATCAGATTTTAATTCTTTTACTGAAATTTATAATATTCAAATGATAAATTTAAAAATTATTTAACATTAATAAGTCATTTGTAAAGACATGATAATACTAAAAGTTTAGGAAGCCATTTGCAAGTTTTTTTTGATTGTCTTGTCGTATTGTTGCGTAACAGATGCTATGGTAATATTGAGCTCCCGGAGTTAATATGTGATTTAATACCTCATCGATGTAGGAATACATTTAGGATTCAGGGAAAGGCAATTTTTCCTTAGGCCTTTAGTCATCAACAGATGCGTTACACCTCTCTAAATACCTTCGCCATCTAATGTGTTGCATTTTCGTTACGAAATGTTATGATTTCGCTTTCCTGAAAAATTTAAAGATCGCAACAAGATTTTTAAGCATGATATCACCAAAGAGTTGAATAACCTCCATAGAATTTTTCTTCGTACACATCCTAAAATTAAACTAATCAAAATTATTTGTTAATAACTGCCTGAATTTGGTTCGAGTGAAAATATTTTATTTAAACAAAATACTCTAGTATAGGAATAGATGAAATTGTATTTCTTCTCGAAAGTTGTTCCTGAAACATTACTTTGTCAGTAAAAATGATAAAAATTATTATATCGTGTTTCCTTAGATACAAAAAATAATAATTAAAGAAACACTAATTTCGTTGCTATTCAATAATCGTTCATTTCATTGTTACGCGTCACTATTTATTTCATTCAATACAAATTCATATTTAAGTTATCATCGTATCTATACTTTTTTTGTTTTTATTCTTGTTCGAGGCGCAGATATTACATGATTTAGATATTATTTAATTCAATTCTAATAAACCCTGTAAATGATACTTTGCTTTGAAATGTAAGATAATTTTAAACAATAATGTAAAAAAAGTAGATTGGAACATCAATTAAAAATCAATTAACCTATGTTTTGACGAGATAAATTGGAACGAAAACTTCATTTCATGTGCCCATTCAGGTTGTGAAAGCACTGTGAATACGTACCGGAAATTTTACCTTCTCCCATTGACATATAAATCAGTTCGATAGAGAAAGGAAGAGAAATAAATGCTAAAATAAATATCTCCGAGATTATTATTTCTCTTGAACTCTTAGAGTAATCGATTGAGGAAGTACAAGAGGCGTACACCTGCTACATATTGCCTTAAGGCAGCCTCCAGGGTACTTATGTGTACCGGATTTCGTTCATCATATCCGATGATCATTGAATACCCATTAAAAAAGAAGATGGGAATCACTGAGGTACAAATTTTATAAGAAAAATTACGCAGGAATTTAGGAGAGTAAGTTATAGCGAAATTATATGTATATGTATAACAAAATACGTGAAATAACCATCGGTTGGTTCTTTTTGACTCGCTCTTCATACGATAATTTACAATAAAATTTAAGAGAGTTAGCAACAACGGAATTATACGAACGTGAATTGCAAAATACGTGAAATAAACATCGGTTGTTTTTTTATAAATTCGCATTTTATAAGATAAATTACGCTAGAATTTAGGAGGGTAAGTTACAGCGAAATTAAACGCACGTAAATATCAAAATACGCGAAATAAACATCGCTCGGTGCTTATGGTCGCGTACCCAATAGCCTACGTATTCCCACGGTCTCCTTTTAAAAAAAGGTTGAGAAACTCCCTTTTTGGCTAGATTGCAAAATTTTCCTATCGCGAGCGAGCTTGGAAAAGAAAAAGTTTTTCTAGGCCTTCCATCTCCATCCAAAAACCACATCGGCAGAGACCTTCGTCGCAGGAAATCTCGCAGGAGAAATCTTCCGGTGAAAACGTTAATTCCGTCCTCAAATCGGAGTTTTTTTTCCCTTCGTTCGCACCACTTCTCGGAGAACGGCGCGAATTCCACCACGCGCCGTCGATCCGTCGTGCTTTTTCACGAATTCCTGCCGTCGAAGTTTTATACCGACTTCCGCGTGCATGAACAGGAGAAATTTCGAAGGGCAACGAGCATGATTCCCCGCGTGCATTTAGAGTGAGCCATTGTACATGATGGAGCGAGATGTTTCTCTCGTTTAACTTTGTTTTCAGTTCGCATGGCTTTGAACTCTGTCACGAACCGAAGGATGGTTCGTTCGTGAAAGGAGGTTTCTGTTCGACAGAAGAGTTTCGTGAGGAAAGATGCAAGGTTATCTGAAAAGGGAGGAGTTTAACGTTTATGGGAACCTCTGGGAGATCTGGGTTCGAGTCCTGATGCTGTCAGACTACATAGTACACAAACAAGTTGGTCCTATATAGGAGTATATAGGAACTTGGAGATCTGGGTTTGAGTTCTAATGTTGTCAGACTTTTATATAGTACTCAAACAAGTAGTTTTTACTTAGGAGTCTTGGTTCTTTTAGTTAGTATCTTGGGAGAACGCTGAAGGATAGTACGCTTCATTGTAAAGGGAAAATGGTCTTATTACGCCAATCTGTAGACATTCTGAGAAAAATCATTTGCATCGTAAGAAAATAGTGTAACAGATTCCTTCTACATTTACGTAGTTACTATTAAAAATATTATTGTTTTTATTTGAAAAAGTTATTTTATTTTTCTATCTGAAACAATATATTAATATCATAAATAAGATTAAATAATTCCTGTTCAATATTGACAATTGATATTGATCAACTTTTGGTTGAACCTAGACATAATTATGATCTGGCTCAGGAATAGTTATCACGTATGAATAATAAAAATAAAAAGACAAATATTTTTCAAATTTAATCCACCACCTTATTTATTAGTAAAGTATCCTTTAAGCTACTCAAACTATTTGTGGAAAACCTTTTACAACTATTGTGTTTGACTGAAACTAATAATTTTAGGTATCAATAGGCTTATAAAGTTCTCGCTGATTATTTTTCTTATTGCTAAAGTTTACATAATCTGAATTCTCAATCATTAAATAATTTTGAATCGGACTTTTTCAATAATTGTATAAATCTTTGATTATTATGAATCAAAGTTCCGGCTGCACTTTTCATAATGAAGATATGCTTCATTGATATTAGCGACGTTGTGCAATATGGAAGATGAAAGTTTGTTTCCTTTGATTCTTCATCGTGGTTAATTTGACGAGTACCCATAACAGAGGCGTGTCCCATGAGCGACGGATGGGCTTGAGAAAGTTTGAGAAATGCCCTAATAAATTATATTCTAAAACCTGTTCCGGCTGAATATAGTTTATAGAGCCAGTTCTAAATTGAAGATGAAAGCTATAATCGTGCGAATTTTTATCCCTTTATATACATTTTTTGTGGAATAAGAATAGAGAAAGCCATCACTTTTGATGACTTTCTAACATAGTAATTGATGTACGTATATTATGATGTAAAGTTTTCCGATTAATTTCTTTATTACTTGTGCTATCTCCGCCCACTTTTTAGCATATATCATTGGACTTCTTTTGTCTTTGTCTTCTTGTGTTTGCATCCAAAGTTTTGATTCACTTTCCCCAATTAAACCCCTTTTTTCTCGGAAATTCTCCATTTTTTTATGATTAAGGGAATGGGGTAATATTTCGGGAAATCAGTACATTTCCGGGTGTAATGTATCCCTAAATTAAACAGCGTTAAATTCAACTCTGATCCAATTCATTTACTTTTCTCGGCGTGAAACTTTGTGAAAGGTGAACTTTGAAAGACAGCATGATGTCCTTTCTAATTTAATATCCTTTCCATTGAGGGAAAGTTCTTTTATTTTGAATAGAAGAAACTTAGATTGATTAAACAATTATGAGGTAGCGGTTGTGATACGGTGGGAGTAGAGAGTGTTTTGTATCTAGAAACGAGGGATGATGTATTATACTATTATAAATTAGTAATACGAAGAAAAGGTATACCTTCTTTAGGCCTTAAACTTCCCTTATATATGGATGAATGATTAGGTGTAAGATGGGAATAGTATTTTGAAACTTTTTGAAACCAAGTAGCAGGATTATGGATAATAAAGAAAGGTCAATAAAAGTAGTTAAAGATGAAGATACAAGTAGTATTATTTGGTGTATCTCCATAAGGAGGGGCAATAAACACAAATATTTTAGAATTATATAATGTTTTTCCGTATTTAATCTGCTTGTTTACATTATATCGTTGTTAGGATTTCATATCGTATGCAATAAGTTCATTGCGAGCGATACGGTATAACCTTCGGTACTGTATCTATTATATTTTGTTTTATTATATTTGTTTTTGTTAATATTTATGATAAATTCGTTATGTATCCGTATAACATGAGCTATATGCACATGGAATCATGCGAGATTGTTTTTCATGATCGGATCTCAAATCGCATTCTTCTGAGCAGAAATCGATGTAATTTTAATCTTTTTAGAATTAATCATTATTCGTTACATTTAATTACAAAAATTTACTTATCTAGTCATGACTTAAGAGCCTATGGAGGATTTTCATCACAGTAAATTCGTACGTCGTTAAATATCAAAATACATTAGTGAATAAATCAAATAGAGTGAAGAGGATGACGTTGCTATGAATATCTTACAGACAACCTCACCTAACAGCCATAGCAACGGAAATGATATCCAGTAAAAGTTTAAATATATTATTTAACTGGTCCGTAGAAAAATATCCTATAGCGTTTTCCAATGCTAATATAATCAATGATACGCAACTCTTGAGGGCATGCTGTAGGAGCATAGAACAGGATATCCTGCCGCAGATTTTTCCAAGAACCCACGAGCAAAATACTAGCTGCCGTTGAACATCTATCGCCAGGAAATGGCTGCATGCGCTTGACCATGAAAAAGGTGCGTAACCGAGCATGCAGCGCGTCTCCAAACGTTGATATTCCATCCCCGAATCTTCCTCCCAGGAGGGGGTATTTGCCCGCAAATTGCAGCTCGATTTCCGAAGAACACGCTCCGAGGAGTTTCGCTCTGCGGGAACAATGGGAGAGGGACGTCAACCCCGACAGAGGGCGCCGATTCCGAAGCACCACCAGCAGCCCCCCCTCTCTCCCCCCTCCGGCATTCCCCCTCGGGGCGGTTCGCCCATCCGTAAAGCCGGCAGGTCCGCGGCTCTCGCCCGACAGAAAACTCATGGCTACGCGATTCACCAGACGCCCCCACCAGCTCCCCCATCTCCAGGGCAACACCGGAAGCGGGTTTTTTGCTTCCCCAAGCACTTTCACAGCACGTCCGCCTTTCTCGGACTTCGATACCTGCTCTCCTACCTCTCGCTCCCATTAGTTCGGTGTCGCACGTGAGCTACGGCGGCCTCCCGCTGTCTGCGTGCGCCGTTGGATGTTACCCGCGTCCCGGGCGCATCGCTCCTCCACGAGGGAAGTCCACCGATCGCTGGAACGGGTCGAAGACTCGCTAGAATGTGAGTGATCTCCTCTTTCTGTGTGCTTCCTCTTTATCCGTGGACGTGGGTTGCGTGCCACGGATGTCCTACGTAGTAACACGGTGCCGGAGTGTCCCCTTTCAGCCGTCCATGCGTCGCAAGGAAACCCCGACGATGGTGTGGTGGAGATAGGGTTCAATAAGGGCTTGTTTTTCGATTGCTAGGGGAGTGGCGTTTCCCAGGTTACTGTCCACTAGCCAATGGTAGGAGCATTATAGGGGTTTTTGTTTGCGTTACTTGGTCAGTTCCGTGAGTGCACGGGCGGTTGTAGACGTATCTACGCTGATAAGTGCTTCTATTGGAAGTTTCTGGAGCTAACGTGAGTCAACATACACGTAATGTATTAGAGTACACGTAGGTTCTTCTCTTCAGTTTAATTTTGCGTTTATATTTATTCTTATAATATGTGGGACTTTAATTAGGTTCGAACATTAATATGTTTTTTATTCAATGAGGTGTTCGACTGTAATACCATCTTCAAGCCCACGTTATGGCGGTGTTTGAAGTAGTATATACTATCAATAATTTAAGACCGTAACTTGTGAAAGCGTATTGTTTTTTTTACTTTATGAAAGGTTTACAACAACCAAGGATAGGAAAACATTCAGTCAGTGGTGATAATGGTATGAAATGACGTTAAAGAATCAATTGATGGACTTTATCGAACTCATCATGCATTGACTCACATTTGCATTCGCTTTCAGTGTCGTTACAGGAAGTTCGCTTTCATTCACTCACGCGTTAGTTCTCTCTGTACCTTGCATTGTATTTGTATAGTTATTCGATGTGAAATGGATTTCGAACGTATTTAAAAGAACAGGTGAACTTTTATTCGTCTAAGGCCCGAACAGAGAGTCAGTTCGATCGTGTTGCACCGATCCTACATCGGCCATAGAAATCTCCGCTGACACTAGGGTAAAATCCGTTACACAGCTGTCACAACTGACGCTTTAATTCAAGGACTGGCACGGTAAAGTCATTTCCGTAATTCCGTACAAAGCAGCTGTTCCATTCAAACGAAGTATTTCATTGATCGTTGCGTTTATTAGGCTTCCAAATTTCTAACGATTGATACGTTCCTTACCCGTGAGGTATGTTAGTTGGGAATCGTGTTCTTATGTGTTGAAGGGAAAGTGAAAGGTTTATGTGTTGTTCACATTTTGCACCAAATAGAACACGATGTCATATTGTAACCTTAGACACTTTACAGCTGCACGAATTTTGGATATACACAACATGAAAGCATGGCTATAGTAAAAGCATATTACGTAAGTCTCGGGCTTTGTTTACTGAAAAATGCTTCGTTGAATATTTGTTTATATTAGTTAATTATGTACGTTATTTAACGAAATTTTTACATAGAAATATGATGAATCATTGGGTGAGATGGTAAGGTAAACATTACAGCGAATACGCAATTACGAGAGCTTTCACCGACAATATATTACACGAGACACGAATAGATGTAATAACATCACTAATTTCGGGTAACGTAACGCACGAAGTTGACATTTCGGGCGCCAATTATCAATTCGCGTGATATCTAAATGTATCAGAGTCCAGGGCTGGAATTATATAATCAGTTTACGTATAATTCTGGAAAGTTTCTCTTGTTATATTTGTGGCGGTTACGAAAAAATCTCCCGGATCGGTGCGATATCATCGGTTGTTGACTTGCGTGTTTGTTACTAGGCAACGATATTAAGAAACTCGAGCGCACCCAAGCGAGAAGAGAGGAAAGCTAAGCGGATGGCCGTTGGCCGAATTATGCCCAAAATTTAGATAAATAGTTTACTTTTCTTGTGTTTACTCAATGTAGTTTATTCACGTGTTCATCGTAGTTCTGAATGCCTCACTAACAAATCCTTGCGAGTTCTAGTATTCTCTATATTTTGATCTAACGATTGATGTTGTTGGCTGACCCTTTGTAAATGATTGCAAAAGATTTACAAGATTGGGATGTTGCTGATTTGAGATTTGAATATTATGTTGCGATTTTCAAACTAGTATTTTACCTATTTAATTCATCGTTTAGTTGAGATTGTGCTGCATATAACAGCTGTTTATAGGCATAACAATTTAGTTAGAGATGGATTGGAAGGTGTGTGCTTAAAAATGTTATATTCGGAACGAGCAATACCTTCTCATCAATGCCTAAGTTCGATAATATAAATACTAGGGGTTGCTGAAACAGGAATATTATTAAAATTCTAGATTTGATCTTGTTCCTCGTAAGCGATGTATTTGTATCAATAATCAGGTAGGCTCAACGTTACTATGGCTAGTTGTAACAGTAAATTTCTTGTTATTCATCGACTATTTGTTCCAGAAAAAGTATGGTTGCGTTAAAATCGATCAAAACTTTCATGCAATACTCTTGAAAGGTATCCGTTGCATGCCACTACATGTATTATAGCTTTAAATGATTATATCTGTCAAATATTCATTAAAATGTTTGCCTTTGTTTTGTGTTCTCTACCAAGATTCAATACTTCATGTCATAACAAAATAATTTAATCACAATCGTAAAAATTAGAATGTGTCTTTTGATGGAGAGGTATCGAGCATCTCGGAATATTTCAACTCATCGCACGGAAGACGTAATTTCGTTTGCGTCAAAGATTTTCGGTCGAAAGTGAAATTCTGATCTTGTATGCTTGCACCTTTCCACCGGAACGCGTTTAATTGCCGATAATTAGTAACAAATTCCGCCTAATTTCTGCGCATATCTGTCTGTTTCTATTGTTTGGCAACTATCAACGCGCTACTGACCACGACTCAAGCCAACTCTTCCCTAAAGGACTCGTCATAATCGTTAAATCAACGGAAATAACTCCATAGGTTCAAGGTCTTTGCAAAATGTAAATCTACTTCCAACTCATTTAACTCTCCGTTACACACAATGATTCTGGAGTTTCCCAATGCGTAAAATCTCCGTCTCTGGAAAGGAGCCATTTTTATGTAAAGTACGTCTTTGTGCAGTGTATGAGCTCATTTTAATTTTGTTCGTTATTCTTTTCGTTTGAAAGATTCGACGAATGAATACCTTAATTTCTAAGTCAATATTTCTTCGTATAGATGTACAAGATGCTTATTATTGCCTTGCCAAATTGATGCGACTTAATTAGTTTTCACTTTCTTCTAAGATCATAAGGCATGTTAAGTTGAAGTGCTTTGGGAAAATGTCTCTTTCAGAACACTATAGTTAAAGATATATTTTAAAAATTCTCATGAAGAATTATTGTTTATAGTTTCAAAAGAGCTTCCGTGAGCTATATTCTAGTCCTTTCAACTCTTTTATTATACTCCATAACAGATGTATACTATTATTTTAAAAAAGATAGCTTCACATTTTGGGTTTGTCCACGCGTTCATATGGCCGTTAAAAAATAATCGAATGCAGTAAAAGACAACAATCTTAATTATACTTAATTCAGCTTTGCGTGGTATTGTTACATACACGCGAATGGTAGAGAAGAAACTTGATGGTTCGTTAACACATGGCGTGTTGGTTGCATAAAAATTACATCAGTCGTCTTTTATTCCTACAACTATATATTGTTTTACTTAATAATCGTTTCTTTATGTTTGTTTGTTAAATCGAATCACTTTCAATCATATTTCATTTCATATTCTTTAAACGTGATCAAGTGAACGAAACTTAGTTAGTGATTACAATTCAGAAAATGCGAATTTTATTTTCATATTTAATACACGATAATACGGAAATACACTAAAGAGAAAAAGAAACTGAACTCTTATGAATCACGTAAAATTAGATTGTTTTAAAAAATCTTTTAACGAGTTACCCTAGAATTGAATGAACGTATACGTAGAACTTGATCTAGTTTAGCCCTTTAGAAGGCTTTTTATTTCCATTTTTTCATTCCAATTTATACTTTGCCAAACTGTTAGCCCCCATATGACCGATTAACAATTTTATTATACACCTATTCAGAATTTCGTTCATTTACATCCCTTGATGGAAAGAGTATGTGGAAATTGTAGTCTTTAGCAAATATAAACGATAATCGGTTAATTTTATTTTGGCTTTTATCTCAGAGTTGAGTTTTTTTTAATGTGTCCGAAATGGTCTATCGAAAATAGAATTTCTTTGCTCGAGTTTACGTTCCCTTCGGTAATAAGAACTCGTCATGCAGCGTTTGGGTTACTGGGTTACTGTACTAGAGTAATTTCTTATATAGATCGAAAGTGTATAATCTACGATCCGTAGATAATTCGAGGCACACATAAGCATCCTTCCGCTACTTCTCTTAACTTACTCATCGATCAAGAGTTACTGCGAACGAAAAAAACCCAACCTCGATGTTCAATCAAGTTTTATAGGGTCGAAGCCAACACTCGATTTCAGAAGCGATTGAATTTTCATTCGTTAGATCTTTATCTGTTGTATACTAATGACTTTTGTTTCACATCTAATTGTTTCCTATAATGGAAGCCAAATCTTATTATATTATATCATATAAAGGAGGTTTTGATTGTTAAACTGAGTAGGTATTAAAGAAGGATTGTTATCGAGGTAGCAACGTTATAGAGTGGGGTATGTCATTATTTCAGAGAGAGAAAATTCGTATTTGAAATGTTGTGTACTCTATGCATTAACAAGCGAATATATTTTAGTGAAATGAGGCACACTGATTTGAAATAATAATAAAGGATAGTTTGGCTGATCGAATCCTCTGAGTATAGTTCTTAAAATTAATTAAATTGAAAACAGTATAAAAATTAAATTTTAAAGTAAAATTCTTGTAATCAAAACATTAATTAAATTATAAAATTAAAATAAAACTTAAAAGAAATTTTAAAATATATATTTTAAACAAAATTTTCACACATTCATCAAGTACGTACTTATATTTTCTGCAGTATATCGGAAATTTTCGAGAAAAAAAAACCCTTACCCGTATTTGAAATCTCAAGAAAGTCATGCAATATCATGATATGGTGATTTTTGAGTAAACATGTAAAGAATGGAACAGGGTACAAAAACAAAAAACACAAAAAAAGTCTTTGGGTGCAAAAAAATTAGAAATTTTCTCACAAAATATAGGAAACATACGGAGAGGAATATGAGGATGTGAAAAACTGTTGAATTGGGACAGGAAATACAGTTGTTACGCTACATAGAACATTGTTGGGGTAAGGGAGAATGACGTAAGCTTACTAAAACATTGTTGAACGACAATGATTCGTAAAAAAGGCAAGAAATCCAAATACTGTTTCGAAAACCATTATTAAATGATTCTTACAATTTATTTTACAATTTCTGCTTTACTTTAACCGGTTCATAATATTTTCCCGACCAAAATTAACACGATATCATCTAAGGAATGCGAGATTCGCAATATTAAAGATAACGTAACGATTGAACTGATTTTACGATATAGGTATGCGGAAACTCGTACTGAAAAATTTACGAGATAAAATATCTCGCATTTTTCTGCTGCATTTCGTGGATGAAAGAATTCATTATGTATGAATATTTTCATCTTGATTTTTATTGGGTGGTTGGAAAAGCCCTTATTATCCTTTGGAAAAACCCAGTTCTAGCATGCCAGTATTCTTCATCCGTGAATAAAATTGAGGTACATTAAGGAAGACACTGAAATTCCCTTTTCATTTCGTATATAAGTCGAACAGTGAATTTAAATTTTAGGAGGACCAATTTAAAAGGGTTAGAATGCGTTATGTATTCACTACCAGAGCTAAATATAGTAAATAAAAGATCCATTATGAATAATGCAAACCTCTACATTAGGGTATTTTTTCATAGATTTTTCTACAAGACAGGCAGAACTTCAAAGATAATCGCAAAGAATAATAAACAGTAATACTTCTAGTTAGCTCTCTATTTATGGGCACTTCAGGAAGGAGTAATTGAAGTGTAAAGCTTTATGTACCGTATAAATTTACTTAACGTTCTTTCCTTTCCATAAATTGGCCATTTCTCCAAAATTCTGAATAATTTGCAACACTGAGTCTTTTATGTAATACAACTATCAAACATTCTGATCATTTTTATGAACCCTTTAAAAACATTCTGGTTTTATAAAAATTCTCATCCTCGGCATCTTTCATGCAGCATGCATTATTAACAGAGCCTATCGGATAATTATTCACGATTATTTATTTGAATGTAGATGGTTTTGATTATATTAATATTATATTACATATCATTTTTACATAATACTTTTAACATTAACATTCTTTTATTTTATTTTTATTTTATGTAAATAATATAAATACCTAATTATATTTTTCGTAATATTCCTCGTAAATTATTTATTGAATTATAAATTACGTGAATCAACAAATAACGACAAACTATGGTAAATGATTAACTGGTTAAGAGTTAAAAAATACTTATTAATATATCTTGTAAACATAATTGAACTTTTAAAGATAATATTAATTAGTTATTTTAATTTCGCAGTTTTCCATGTCTCTGTTTATAGAAAAACTTCTTTATTACGGAATATGTTTAACTTTTGTATTTAATTTTAAAAACTTCTAGTTCATTTTATGTAAGAGGGTAATCATAGTGAACAATTAAATATCTCGAATACTAAAATTCAAGATTATATAGAAAAACCTATTTTATAAAGACAAAAAGGGTAACGTATAAAAATTAACTTGGAAACACGGATGTGAAAAAAGTCTCACGGAAAAACGACTCGAGCCAATTCACCCATTAAACTAATAGAACCTAAATCTACTACATAAACAGTGTTTGGCACAGATCCATCTTTTATAGTACAAAGGTATTCGAACAAGAGGACAATCGTACTCATTCGCATTCTCGTACGATCTTGAGTAGCGATTTTAACGCACTGTTTTAATCGAGGATTATCGTTGCAATCCTTTTGGGCCAATTCGCACCGATTGAGCAACGATTCCAAGAAATTAAGTTTCCTGGCATTGTTCCCCCGTTCCGAATTGTTTTCCAGCGCGATTCCTCCTATCTAATTCATCAAGCTCACACCCATGAAAGAAAGCTGCTATTTCTCTCTTTTACCAACAGCTTCGATGGAAATGTGTTATGGTACTTGCATCTGGTTGCTCAGAAAGGCTCTCCCTAATCGCATTTCTGCTCACGGGGCTGTGAAGTATGGGCACATAATCGAAGGGGATTGATTTGTGCCGAAGCTCCCACTTCCTCCTTTCATTTACGATGTTTGAGTAGCTAGTTCTATTCGCTCGGGGTGATAGGTGGGTGATTTATTTGCCTCATCAGTTGAACAGCCTCGGAATCGGGTGCAGTCATAAGGAAGTTATTGGGTGGTACTTAAAGGAAAGAGTTAACGTTACTAAACTGTATTGGTGAATTAGAAACGCATATATCGAGCTTTAATGAGTATTTTACGATTAGATAAATGTTTAGGATTAAAGAATGAATAGTAAAGTTGGATAGGTCATGGAATTTGAGTCGTAATAACTAATTTTATAATAGATCAATTTCTCCTCTCTTCTGAGCCAATTTATGAATGTATAGGAATCTATATAGAAATATATATTACGTAATTAAATACGTGTTATATAAAATCACTTGTGACGTATTAAGAAAAAAGGCACATTTTAAGAAGTAAAAATTGAAATTATTAATTTATATTACTAGGTTCTGAATTCTGAAATGGTCACTTGTAAATTTTCTTTCTTTACATGTAATAATTCGTTAAAAAAATATCTCTTTCCTGAAATTTTATCATTTATACAATTTAAATTTGATAAATTACTCTAGTAAATATTCTCGAAATATTTGTTAAGGAAATGGGTTTGTATAGAGTTTTCTATATTCATTTATTTACAGTTCAACAACTCGTAATATTTAAATTCGCAGCTATTATATCGTAGTAAAATAGAGCTACTCCTTTATGCAAACTGTTTCCAGGATTCTGCTCTCGAATTCAAACGCAGATGACGTATGTAAACCGTTCATCCGGAAAATGTTGCCCTACATCCTGCAATCTGTTTGAGATACGTACGTCATGGCAGCGCATGTGCAGGATTCTCAGAAATCCCGAACAAAGTTTTTTTTTCTCTAATGCCCTGTTAACGCTCCTCGTGGTAATTCCCGTTTATTCTAGAGTTCTCTCTGCATCTGTGGTATCGATTAGGGATTCTGAGATTATGGCCACAGTGCGTAACCGATACCCATGATTCGATCGCCCATAAGGCCATGTTCGATATATCGAATTAAAAAATAAATCGTTTTAATATAAATTATTTTAATAAAAATATCAAATAAAGTATAAGTTTCAATTCCACAAATATATAATTATATTATTTTAAATTTTATATCATGTATGGAGTTCGTAGAAGTTCGTATTTTTTAAATTGAAATAGGTTCCGTTAGATCTCGCCATTTTTTTATAACAATGTAAATAAAGGTCTGGAGCTTATGCTTGTATCCACCTGGCTCTCAGTTTTATTTTTAGCATGAGGCTATAATAGGTCACATTTTATTCTATGAAATCCTAGAATATTTTCTTATCAAATCGAATAATGAAATCAATTATTTTTGTTGATAAGTATCCCCAAAAACATCCCTAAATATGCAGTAGTATATTGCGATAGTCAAGTCAATTTTAGTATTTTTTCATCGAACATAAGCTTACATCAAATTAAATTCGCCACTTTTGTCGATAAATATTCACGAATGAGAAAATGTGTTGCTCACTTTTTTTCGTAAATTATTCAACATAACAATAATGCCACAGTCCTTCCAGTCTTGGGTTTTGGTTATGTTGTGTTCTGGCATATGAATTCATGCATAACGATGGTCAGGATCAGGAAATAATATCTCGATTAGTTGTTGGTTGATATTAATGTATTAATGCAAGAATGAATATATAATGATTATTGGTCATTGCCCTCCTATAGCTAAGGAATATGAATATGAGGGTCGTTAAGTTAACACGCACTAATGTTATTGATTAATCCGGAGTAGTTGCGCATCACTTTTTTAAATTTGTGAATTAGACGAGTAAAATGTTTAATATTCGATTGATAATGTTCCACGCAATTAACTTATTATAATAACTAACTATATTATTAGCGCATTTGGTTGTACATTGTTCACCCTGGCGTATCCGAAGCTATGCCCAAGCAATTCTCGATAATACTGCACCTTATCACCTAATTGTTTACATTGTTGCTAAGAAACAATTCCCGCGTTCCGAGCAGTTCCACCCCATCTTACGAAGCGCGCCGCATCAATTCATTTACCACGCACGTGTTTGCGAATGTGCAGCCCTTCGAGTCGCCCCGGTGAGAGGCGTCTGGAACGCACGAGAAAAAAATTAGGCCCAATATTTGCGAAGCGTTTGATAAAATAATCAGCGATATCGTACGGTGCGGGTCCATCCGCCGCCATCACTGCAACAGGTCGATAAACTAAAGGGTGATGGCCCCCGAGAGGTGAGGCATAAAAGACGATCCAGGAGTTTGGATTGTGAGAGAGAGATTCGCCTCGCTGATCGTGTTTTTTTTTAGGACCTCGTTTGGAGGCTTCCGAGTAGAATGGAAAGATTAGAAAGAAACCTTGTTGGAAGAAGAATGGCGGAAGGAGAAATTATGGTAAACCGATTTGGCAGCGCGTTAGTGTGGATCTGGGTTCGAGATTAGGAAGCGAGTTCGCGGAAGCATTTTTGAAATATTATGCGGACCAGAAATGGTTAATTGGTTGACCACTAGGATAGTATTTATGAAAATAGTTGATGAGCATTATTTTAAATTTTTGGCGCATTTTCTGTTAAAACAATAATGGTTGCCATAGCGTTTCATTCGCGCGATTTTAACCAACGTGAATCTACGTTAAATCAACCTTATATCCTCCGATTCATGTTGTTTTGTGGAAGAGTGAAGTAACGCTTAAGAACTCAATATAATTCAATCAATATGACGTAATCTATTAAAGATTAACATATGGCATTACTATTAGCATATGGCATAACTTGTCGATACAGTTTTATACCAATGCATCCCAATTCATGAAGACATTGTATAGCGATATACGTAATTAATTACGCATAAGTAATTGCACGTTCTTGTGCATTGGAAAGTATTGTTTCCATTTCCGGAAAATTAATGTATGCGTAAGCTTATAATTTCACATTTTTCTGATTGTAGCGTTTAAGGAAATGCACCTGTTAATTTGCATCAATTTACACATATCTATCAGGCGTTGAGAACTGGAACATGCGCTTATATCAGTCATATTTGTACCTTGAAGCCAATCGTCGCTAATAAAATCATCCGCTGAACAAGATATTGATTTCTTTCATTGGAAACGTAATCTAGACATCGTCCTTGTCAAAAGAGCGAATGATGAGATATCGTTTTATTCTTCCTCTAAAATACGCACTTGATTAACCGCTTTCATTTCCGATTTATAAAAGACTATAAACTGCTTTATTTATTATGTTATCAATTCTGCACTACATTCCATAAGCTAGGAAAAGCAGAGATTCCATTTCGCTTCAAAATATCAAACTTTGTTGTTGTTGTTGCAATGTCGTTATTTACACAAGATGATATGAAAGTGCTCCTAGTTTATGAAGTATTTGACAAGCAATGCGTGTAAACTTCTATGTTTTCTGTAGATTCTTAATACTTCAAATATTACTGGACTCTTTCATGATTATTATACTTTGAATACACTTTAACAGCGGAGGTATTTTTCTAGTTACTTTCCCGTTGCATTGTATTGTTAATCATGCCGATGATATTTATCCTTCGGTCTTCTAGTAGTCCTCGGTGACAATCTACTGACAATAATGCGTTTAGGTTGTAGAGTTCCGCTAAGTCAAACTTTCTTCCATTGTTGACATTCCTTTTGTGATTGTTGAAACAATTATCATTTAACTATTATAAAGTTCGCCTTTTAGAATTTAATTATGAATTAAATCAATTTTAATACCTCATTTTTTCATTAAAGTTTTTTGTTTTATGCGATTCCTCGCTATACGTTATTATAATGTACTTCTTCCATATGTCTTGTTTTTTGCATGAACTCAAAACCTTGCTTCCTTTTATAAACTATCAACCTGAAAGTATATATAGTGCATATATGTATAGACTAATATCCGAAACTGTGGTAAATTTCAAGATCAACATTTGGTAGGAATAATGTGGAGATTCCCCAAAAATAAGGCAACTTTCAGATAAGACTGCGTAATCTGTACTAACATATCCTTATTCCTTATCTTGTTTTTGTATTTTTACTGTGTGTCGCCTGGTAACCATTGCTTTGGTCATAATGAGAGATGGTTCTACTCACAGAAACTATTGGAGCGGAACATCGGGACATGGTTTGCAAGACGCCTCGACATACTTTTTGAACGAATGGCAACGAAAACGATTACTTTGAAAAAAGAAAGTAATCCTCACTTATGCGTAAAATTTTATAGGTACATTTTTATACGAGCATTTTAATTCGTTCTTGTTTATTTACGTATTGTTTATCGTACATTTTTTTCCATACATAATTTAGAAAACTCGTTTCGGACGTTACCATGTGAAAGTTAGATTTAAAGCAGGTATTAAATCAAAAGGTTGGAATTTCAAGACGCTAAACACAGAATAGGGTGATCTCTTGACATTGAAATATATTCTTTGAACTTCTACACAACCTGAGTATTGGAAGTTTGATGCGTCTCGATTGAATCTATTTTAAATAAGTATCATAATTTTCTCTAATTGATCATGTTTCCAATGTTACTACTATAATTTAAAATCCTTGCTTCTGGATTAAAGCATAATAAATTTATTTCCATAAGTTCGTGGCACATATTCTTTTTTCATCGGTGAGAAACGATTTTATTCAATTAATTCAGAATTGAAAATCAAACGTAATTTCAATGTCTGAACGTTAGCCTACCATTGTTAAAGCAGAATGACCGCTTTCATCTATTGAGTTTATTGCTATTGTTAAGTGCTAAGCGCAGAACATAAAAGTTTTCATTGGGTAAGAATGGCAGTAACTGTTCCTCGGTTCTAAGAAAGGGATTAAAGTTATATAGTTTAGATGAATGCGTTTCCAATTGCTGTGAGCAATTGAGAAACACATTCATTTCTTTCGGAACGTATATCAAGATATGCCGCTCTCAAAGGATTATAACTTCGTACCTTTTGATGCGAGATTAGAGTCTATACAGCATTATCTTTAACAACACCGCTACTTTGAAATCTCGACCCATGTATAGATAAGATATTTATATTGAATTATCAGGCGCGTGAAATCAATTGAGCTAGAAGTAGGTGGGAAATGCTAGGCAGTAATTTCTGCGATTAGTCACAGTTCAAGTATTATTATCGACTTGTGTAGTAAGTAGTTCATCAAACGAAAGACTAATTAATTCAGAATCGTTCGTAAATGAACTTGAATAAGTGTGCGAAATTCGTTACGTGTTTTTTATGATAAGGAGTAGAAAGGGTGATGTAAATATGAGTTATATAGATTTTAATTATTTAATATTAAATACGTAGGATGTATGTTTTTAAAAATGTGCTGTATTGTTCTCTTTATTCCCTGTGCAGTTGGATCAATCTGCTAAATTTATCCATTTCCCGTAACTGAGAGTTTAAATATGGCGATGCCCGCAATAGATATTGAAATAATAATAATCTGAGAAATCTATCATATTGATATGGTTTAATGATGATGTTTAATGACATACATCTAAGTAAATATTATAAAACTCGAAATCATTGAAGTCTCTGCTAATTATCAGAACTTCATCGTAAATAAGCTATCTCATTTACGTAAATACGAAAGAGAAAAAGAAAAATGAAGTAACAAAGATAGATCGAAGCCAATAATATTTGAATCATTCGAAACGAAGGTTAATTGAAGTTGAAGGAAGCAGCTACAACACAAATAAAAGCCTACAGGATACGATTAGGAAAAGCTGTGATAGTTTCTAATAGCCGTACATAAAAACTTAAACGAATTGATATGGAATAAGAAAGAAACATTGAGTGCAATAATTCGAAAGGTACAATTTAGTGGAAATATTTCGATAATAGGAAAAGTTTAGACATAGAGAACTCCAAAAATGAAAAATATAGGTCAGAGTCGTAATATAATTTACGAAATTAATGTTTAAGATTTAAAATAAATCATATTATCCTATTAATCGGCGAAGTGGGTCCTTGAATATTATAGGAAATAAGTTCAATTGTCAAATAAACTCACGACAATGGGTTTTCGTAGTTATTTATAAGTAGGGCCAAGAGCATTGTTGTCGTTACTAAAATAAAAAAAAATATTCCAACAAAAAAATACATCGTTCTCTTTAACGAGCAAGACCCAAATTTTTTTCTCTCCAAAATCACCGCAGCGTAACAATTTGAAACTTGCAACATCGCAATATTTTTCCACAAACATTTTCCACTTCAAAACAATCCATTTAGAGCTGTGACGTATAACAGCTTTGGGAGACGACTCTTCTCACCTGTGGATATTATTCGATTGACGAAACGATATCCCACGTTCTTTATTTACGATCCCGAAATATGCATCGCCATGCTTTGCGTTACAGTTTCTTATGGAACCGAGAAAAGATCGTATTATTTTCCTGTGGGAATCAAGTTTATTGCTTCGAATCTCAGAAATTAAGGCTGTGTTCCAAAATTCTTGAATTGCTTTCCGCAATTTGGCGTTGCCTTGAGATATATTTACGATCGATTGAACATTAGGTTGACTGTAACTTTCGTAGAGGGTTATTATATCTTTTTCTATTATAGTATATGGGACATTTTTTCTCATTAAATAAATTCCTGAAGATTGTTTTACATGTTGGGAGAGGGAATATTTTCATAACTAAACAAAATTTTGACGCTATTACAAATTTTCTCAAGCATGCACGCTAAATTGTAATTTATTTTTGTTTCATTTTTGATTTATCGGAATTATAATGAAAGTGAAAGGAAGTTCTTATGTCATATTCCTATGTCATTTTTGTTTTCATTTCATAATATAGGTTGACTTTTGTTCTGAATTTAACTTATGTTGTTGTTTATAATGAGGTACTCCATTTGTTTAGCTAGCTGTCATGGTATCAAACAAATATATACGTAACCATTTACCTCAGTCTACATTATCATTACTTTTTAAAGATAAGAGTGTCACCTGGTTAGATAAGTGAATGAATTAATTTAAGTTCTCAATAGAAAAAAATAGTAACACCCTTACAGAGTTATAAATTTCATGTTAACTCTCTCCAAACCCTTCAGATCATGGTTCTACTATCTCTAACGCTCGAAGATATAATACAAGTTCATCGCAGGCCGAGATCTCTTACCCCGTCTGCCCCCAAAGGGAATCAAACCCGGAACTGCTTTCACCATACATGTTGCCCACTTGGATTTCC
The DNA here is from genome assembly GCA_020796165.1 of Pantala flavescens. NCBI lineage: Eukaryota > Metazoa > Arthropoda > Insecta > Odonata > Libellulidae > Pantala > Pantala flavescens. The sequence continues at coordinate 15,033,097 of CM036886.1, forward strand.
GACAGCCCTTGATTCTAAATTAACCAAGGGCGCAAATATTTTTACACTTAGTGTTTTACAGATTAATATTGATAAATATAAAGGGAATTATCGTAAAATTTTATAGTGGATAATCAAAACTAATAACAGGTTAACCATAAACTGTTACCGGGAAAACAATTTACATGATTCTATTTCCCCAAGGTGTTCATTCAATTTTTTAAAAACGAAAATAGTTCATTTATAGTGTGCTTCGTTTTAGAAAACTCAGCTTCATAAAATAGTAGATTTCAAAATGAACTATTAATCTGTGCAGGTAGGTGGCTTTATGTTCGTAATATTCCAAATACCGTTTAATTCTGTTTCCGCCCTTAAAAGTATGATATCGGATCTATATCGAAAACGATGTACAAATATCGAAACTGATTCGATATCTGTATCTTATTATCGCTCAGTTTTGGGTGATTTTCTTTTATTTTACGAGATACTGATCAGAATTAATAAAAAAAACTCCGAGAACCTCGTTTCATTAAAGTCTTTCAATCGTATGTTTTTGTTTTAATTCTTCTATATATGTCACAGTATGCATTATTTTTGATTTGATTGGTTATATTCTTTCGTAAACGTTTCGCAAGAACGCAAACATTTTCTCGAACGCTTTTAAACACGCTTTCATACTTTGTTTGATCTCGCTTCAATTGAGAAAAAAAAACTCGCTCACAAAGTGAACTCCTTGTGCGCAAATAAATTCGCCTTTTAACGCGAAATACTTTCTCTTCCGAAGAAGAAGACGGCGAAGATTTCCGCACGTCCTTCCATAATCGCAAACCCATTTTGTGAAGCGCAGCTCGATAAACATCTTCAGGAATTTTAACCAGTTCTCGAAGCACGTTTCAGGCATGAAAATATTTCTCTCAAGATTGTGGGTCACGTTGCTAAGTCGATGCAGCTTTCATGGCAAATTCCAGAGGATGCATTCCACTTCATTCTTTTACTTGTGTGGCAAATGAAACGTCAATTGATTTGAAAACGCCCTCGTAAGTGATTTCAGTTCACTGTGTTACGGGCGGTTCCCCCGGACCAGTTTCTCTATTCGATATTTTTCCTTTTGATATAGTTTAACTCTTAAAGTTAACTCTATTTGACTCTTGTTAGACATTGTGTGTAATAAACAATGCGTTTTGAGTGTTTGTTTAGTTTCGTTCATCCATTGTTTATTCATTATTGAATTTCAGAGTCATTGTTGGTTACAAAATGAAGTTACATATAATTACGTTAAAGCAAAGATATTTATATCACATAGAAGGCATTACGCATGATTAAAGTTTATCATTATTATATCATGTTATTCGTCAAACCTATTTATTAATTTATTATACAATATATAATACCGCCAAAGTTAGACGTTTCGTCAGATGGCGACTTTAAAATTTAATTCGACGTGAAGTTAAAATTTTAATTATGAAATAGGATATTCACATTGTATGAACACCACCACGTAAGGGAACAGATATTCCTGATACTCTTCTGAAGTCAAAACGTATGTCGACGCGTAGCTTCGTGAGATCTTTTTTGAAAGACGTACTGCGAAGCAGACTCAGTCCGCGGAGTAGACTTTGTACACCTAACCTTGGATTTGCTCGTTACTTTATCACCGCGATCTAAAAACTGCACTCGTTTTTTTTATTTTGCTCATTGATAAAGTTTCAGTTTTTACGGACCCGTGAAAAACACGAGGGATAAGTCTGAATTGCGTAAATCGCTTCTGGTTTGTTCTATCTAGCATACATCTCTACTCACAATCAGTTTATTTTCCATCCCTTCTGAGAAATTCGTTAAAATAATTATAGTTTCGAATAATGCCTAACAATAGAGATGAATGTATTGATCTCGTGGGTAGATACGGTACAAAGTAATTGCCAATTTTGTTCTCTATTAAGTGTATCATTATTATAGCATGTACTTTTTATTGAACTTTCATGAATTTTGTATTCATTAAATATATCCTACCTTTTTCTTATGTATTTATCACAATGCCTCGCTAGTTCATTACATATTTATTATGATCGTCAACGATTTTTGAGACTACAATTGTTAAATAAAACCAAATTGTTACGAAACGTAATAAAATTTCACTGACTCATTATTTTAACAAAGACGACTAATTTCGATTATTTATTTATATTGAATTATGCTCTCGAAGGCTTTAAAATGGCTATTGTATGATTTATATTATTTTTTAATTATTTTCTATTGTAATTTAATCGATTGGAATATGATGGAATTCCATATATAAAGCTCTTCATCCGTGAATTTTAAACTTCAAAACTTAGTTTCGGATATCAGTCCCACATTCTTAAAGATAAATGCCATTTACACAGTTCATCGCAATTCGATTAATCGATCGGAGATTAATCGAATCGAACGACTCTAACTTTCCCGTCACTTTCTCGGTACCTTTTCAAAGCACGAATCGAGGGTTCGAGCGTATCTGTAGCGATGATGCTACATCGAGGGCAAAACCGTAAACTCAATCGCGAAACCTTGTTGCTGGTCTAGTAGCTTCGAGACGACACTAACTTTCTTCTTCGCTTATTCACCTCAACCGCTTCGACCAAAAAAAAAGACACGCTGGGACGAATTGAAGGCTAATATCAAATCTTAAAGAATGGTTTTTTTTTAACGAAAGAGAAATTTTGCCGGGAATCGTATGGGTCATTGGAGCAAACGTTCTTTTTTTGCTAGAGAAAGTATGGAATAGAGGAACCAATCGCTGGATATGGTACGAATGCAAGGGCACAAAAAATCTTTTGCGTTTCGCCGCAAAATCGAGAAAATGTTCGTTTTGGAATTCCAAAGATTACAAAGTGTTCTCACGCGGAATTGAAGATAAGAGAGTTTTAAAAGAGGGAGAGAGTGAAATTCCTGATTTTCTGTCACGAAGGCTTCTTTCATCAGCCGCTAAACTTCTCCCTCTAGATATTTCGCGAGATATAATTGATCGTAATAGAAAAACGTTGTTTTCCTATTAAGTCGAGTGATCTATGATTTATCGGCATCGATACTTAAGAATCTTCTAGCGTATTCTACCACCTTTTAGACATTCCTAAATGTAGTTTTTCAAAGCACTTTATCTCAGATTTACTTCTTTTAAATTTAGATAAAATACGAAGATACAAAGTTGTACGTTTTTAATGGACGTTTTATTATCTTTAAATGTTTTTAAGAAACACTTTGTAATATTCGAGGAGGAATCTCTAATCATATACCTTATCTTTATAGAATGCATACGACTAATCATGGATTAACTTTAAGTTAAATACAGTGGAATTACGAAGAAGTTTACGGTGAAGATTATGTTACCTAGAATACCATATGTTTACCTAGAATCATGCCTTATAAGTGCTATTGTAAAGCTACATCGCTTTATACAATGCATAAGATCAATCATGGATTCATTTCAAGAGAAATACTTGTTGAATTACGATGGGAAATCGCAAAGTATGTATTCTTTGTCGAAGTCTCTCATGATGACTTAGGATGTGTTTTGAAAGGAAGTTAATGAAGATGTGAATAGCAATGTGTGAACTTCAGAGGAATTTTTCTTTGCATTGAAATTGATGAGGCATCATTGATTACTAAAGAATTATGAATGGTTCAATTAATAAATTTTCGTTATAGAACTTAAAAAGCTGTTGATCAGACTGATACAATCCTTCATGGCTTAGAAACTGAGAACTTTCAGTTGTATGATTCGTTTGCAGAAATAAATCCTACTATTAGTATTAATCTTCGGAAAGCGAAAATTTTTAAATGTTTTTTTATTTCCTGGATTACGATATCACGGTATCCACGGAAGAAAAGTAAATTATACCTTTTTGAGAGAGTTAATAATATTTGAAGATCGAAAGCAATTGTTTTCTTCAGCGGATTACGTAATTTTATATTTTTTAGCGTATGAGTTTAATAAGGTATAGGGCCATCGAGTTATTGAAAAAAAATGTTATTAGTGTACGAATTCAAAAACTCTATTAGTTTAAATTAAATTGAATTCATTGCAATATTTTTTAGGTTGCATTTCCTGCTTAAAGTGATGCACCCAACTAAGATAAAGTAAACGTGATTAAATGAAATGTCTAAAAAATGTCTTAAAAAATGAAAGTCTATTCATTAGTTATCGAGATAAATTCCGAGATGAGTGTTAATTGGTGCTGTTTTATTAAGTTAGGATTAAATTATTATCGTATTACTTTCCATATATTATGAAGACGATAAGATTATCATAAAACTTCGTAATGATAATGACAGATATTATTTCGTAGTTACCATTATTTTATTCTTCTGTTATTTATCATTCTGTTTACTCCTTGAAAGAGGATAATGAATTACATTCCCTTACCGAAGCCTGGTATCATTTAACGAATCAGTATATACGATCATAAACTATAGCATGCACCGCAGTCACCTTGTGCAGCAATTGGATCCCATGAGCGAACATATACCTTTTACTATTCATACATCATAGATGAAGGATAAATAGCTCAAAGATATCTTCCGTGAAAACAACACCCGTAGATACCGCATGAAGAGGAAATTTTCCGACGGATAGATAGCGTTCGCTTTCAAGAATAAATAAATTTTTCTGTCGCTTATTGTGGCACGAGAAGTATTTTATGCAACACCGGATGATCTAAGAGGGAAACGATTTTATCTTTCGAACGTTACGTCTCTATTTATTAGCTGCTGCTCTGCAGAAAACAGCTAAAGATCAAAGGGCAAAGTTAGAGCTTCAGAATTCCTAGCCCAGGCTGCAGCTGAGAACATTCTTGTCAGCCTTCTATTAGCTTTGAATTTACGTAAAGAAAACGGTCGATTTTATAATTTTATCCTCGAAAGAAAAGTGGTAAATAGAAGAGACTTATTGCTCTTCTTTAACAAGTCTTATTGGAGCTTTAGTTAAGTAAATTCAAATGTGTTTTTATTTTGGGTAATACAGGCAATGAATATTTTAGTTCACTACGGAATTACGTTTTCTATCAGTCTCGTTACGGGAATACTAGACCAAATTCATTACAGTTGAGAAATAATCTTCAATCTACGTTCGCCTCTAAATCATTAATAACTGCCTCATCATTTCCAAGTGAATTCTTTGATAAAGATAAAACTGTTACCAATCCATGAATTGCGCAATTGAAACGTATCACAATTCTTTGTGCAAATCGGTATTGAAGTTGTATAAGTCCTTGTTTCCATCGTATTGAGCAATCATGTTACACCAATCAGCTGCAGTTCAGATATAATTATGTAATATCCGAGTGTACGTATATTGATTTTCTGAAGAGGTATCAATCTAATGTAAACAGAAATGATTAGAGTACATGCGACCGCAGTATTGTGGCCATGGAGGTGTTTTTGTGATGGGAACACGTTTTCAAAGCGAATTTCGTGAAGTCGGGAGTTTGATTGATAATATCCAAATTGGCAACGCTTTTTATTTGCTCGTGATTTTTATATTATATATACTTCGAAATATTATATACACTTCGAACGTATATTACGTATTTCTTCTTCAAAGTTGAGCTTTTTCATATCATTTCTGATCATTATTAATGTTTATTAAGGTCGTACCTCAATTATCCATTGAGATAAGGGCAAAATTTAAAAGATGTTGCTTAAACAGAAGAAGTATTCGAAATATGCATTTCAATTTTACATCCGATCGTATAAAAATGTAATTAAGGATATTATTGACAAGTTAAAATTGTATGTTCGATATACATGTATATCATGGTATTAGTCAGTAGGAAAATGATTAATAAAAAAACTCTTAAAGTAAAGGGGAGCAAATATGATGTGAACGATGAAAAGATATAGATATTACGTAAAATGGATTGGGTAAACGTTTAAGATATTTTTGTATATTAATATATATTAATCATTATATTATAATTGATTATTTTCAATAAGTAATAAGAATTAGTTCGCATAACACGCAGAAATATTTACATCGTTCATAGCAGCAATATTTCGGAGTCAACCCAACGTTTCAACCGCCATTCAGTCTCGCTTCGCAACAATTAGAGTCCGATTCTATTGGCAGATACCGAATTGCATTGTTTACCCGTTCAGCATGCTCTCCGCATTCTAAGACGAGATTGCAGATCCTAGCCGGATGGGAGAAATTCGTAGACATCGGCGACGTGTTAAACATGCGGGAAACGAGTGGGGGCTTTCTTAATCCATCGCTATCTGCAACATCTTGTTCTTCCGAGACGCTTCGTTGCGCCGAGTTGGCCATCCGTAGAGAATCGCGAAAAGAAATGGAGGCTAAAAATGAGCTTCGGTGGAGAAACTGCGAAAGATGCCAATTTGAGACGAGGGAGGAATTCGACTCGAGTGGATGATCCCCCTGCTTTGAATTGAGCGTGGAGTATAGTTGAGACACATCGTCCGTGCAGAAGGGCTGAAGGAATACATAAATCGTCCTTAAAAGAATGTAAGGCACCTCATTACTTTTATGTAGTATTTATACTAAATGGACCCTAAACAATGATAAAAAGTAAAAGATAGTAAAATCGTCTTAATTTTAATCGTTCATCGTTTAAAATAAAAGTTCTCGTGTTAGTTCTTACGCATACTTTACCCTATAGGAGATGGCCGATTGTAAATAAACGAAAGAAAACATTTCCCTATTTTAATCGTATTTTTAGTTCAAATTCATCCTTATCTTTAACTACGGCGCTGGAAGCGGTTAACTTACTCTCAGTTATCACCTGTAGAACTCACAATCAGTCGAATCCGTCTGGATATATTTAATATCGATGGAAGTCTAACTATAATTTAAAATTAAAATTTTGGTATGAATAGTTTAGGATTTCAGTCATAAATTTTCGATAAAAGATTAAGGATCACGAACCTTCTTATATTCAAGTAAATACACTTGTCAAAAACAGAATATGTTCTGAAGGAAAGGTTCCCAAGTTGACTTTTATGTACACCACATATACGCTATAAGTATAACTTTTCTCGAAGGATTGTTCTGAAAATTTTGGAATGGTTCAGATTTTATTTTATTGGAAGACCAAATGCGGAATAACTCTCGCATTTATAAAGTGTTTAAGATTTTGAAGAGCTCTAAAGTTTCAGCGACTATGGGTAGTTTTAAGAATGAAGTCGAAACTTCATATCCTCCAAAAATTCTATTCAGTTTGGACGATTATGAAGTCACATTAGTGGATGATATTTTTAACGTCAATGCAATTAAAATTATTTTATCATTATAAGTAGTTAAGAACCTCTACGAAAGTATAAGAGCCAGGCTTCATCTTCTATCGTCCCATTTTACCTAATTTTATCACCTCATCTATAGAACTGGGAGCGACCTGCAAGCGCTGTATTGATTTCTGAGGCCGATTTCATTAATTTCAAGCTCTCCATCATTAGGTGTCAAAAGCTATGGCGAGTTAACTTGGGATATTCTAAGTAAAGCGAGATAAAATCCTTTTATTTTGTAAATCCGCGTATAATCACTAGTATGGTTTTGCTATGTGCGAGTGTTACAATTTTAGTAGCGCCTTAAGAAATAAAGTTCATTGTAGAATGTAATAAATGTACTTTTTTCAGAGTTGTGGGCTCTAAAAATATTTTATCGCATTTTTTTGAGGGAACATATAGAAAACTTAATTGGTTAAGGTCATGTATTGATTAGATATTTCGCATGTTAGTATACTTTTTATTCCCAAAAAGTAAGTAGTTAGTGGGATTTTTTACACTTTGGTACATCTACTAACATATACGAACATTAGTGAAGGAAATACGGTTCTTAGTCAAGATGATAATTGCAGAGACTCAACTCGCGTAAAGTTTTGGAACGATTGACGTGGAGCAATCAATATTTATTTTATTTCTCGTTCGGTAATGAATCAGTATATTAAAATCCACTATAATCATTTGTAGCCCAATAGCATGCGTATGAGCTGACGCATGAAATAACCTGAGAATGGCTTGTTTTGAGGCATGTTTTCCTCCATCCTTTACCGAAAAGATACTCTATAGACTTCAAAATCTCCTGTGTACTCCTTATTTCTTTTCGTAGACTCCTTCAGACTCTCTTATATTCTATTTTAAGAGAATTGTAGAGTAATTTCACTTGTAAATAGATATATTATAGTAGACAGAGATTTCTGAGTTATTCTATATATCATATTGTTCATATATCGTATTACTCGTAAATTTATCATCCAAATCGTAATTGATCTATATTGATTTAATCTGTTGTATTTCCAACTAGTTTATTTTGTAAATTTTTCGTCTTCTCTCTATAAATTGGTTTATGCGCCTTATGACAACTGAATAAATAAGTCAGGGGCTCAACAAGTAATCAATTGCTTGGATTCGATGGCATCAACTGATAGCAACCTTTCAACTGTCAACGGTCAATGAATACGTTGCGTCTTTGTTCACGGGATTATCAAAAAGCAAGGTTGCTCTCGAGCGAAGATGTTTCTGGAAACAATTCTCGTGAAAAGCGAAAAAAATCTTCGCAATTTTCACATTCTTTTGCCCTTAGGAGCGCAAACAATGAGGTAGAGATTTCAATGCGTGAGCCAGCCAATCCGAAGGGGTCTGTCTCTTCATCTTGCCCCAGTTTTCCCCTTTAGCCGTCTCATTCGAAAGTCGGACGCTCTCAGCTCACACGAAAAGGATGTCTTCCCAAGCTTTCTTTCCTCTCGCAACGCTTTTGAAGTGAGTCGCGGGGGCAACCGCGGGAAAAAACCCCGCGCGCGCGCAGTCGGAGTGTTTGATGGGCCAATTATCCTCGCGGATTCCGAAATATTTTTGGTCTTTTTTCGTAAAGGGAAACTCCCTTTAAGCGATCTTTTGAATTGGTTTCCTTTTTCTTCGTGGGAAACTGTTGATCGCATCTCACTCGGATGTCTCTTTTTGGTGTTCTTTTTAGGTGTCCGGGTCGAAATCGGCAATTCTGGAACTTCTCGTAGTTATTGTTGTTTTGTTCGAATTTGGGAGGGCAGATTTCGTGTTTTAATTTTGATGAAATCTGGAAATATAAGGAAATTAATCAGAAAAAGCGTTATATTATCTTCTTCTCCAAATATGGCTCTTGGATGAGATATTATCATTTTTCTAATCTTTCTGTTGCCCTAGAAACGCGATATCGAGCACGAAATACTTGTAAAAAATTTTATCGATTCCTTTTCAAGTCATGTTTATAGCGTCAGTTTGAAAATTATGCATTAGTGAAATGAAAACCACACTCTTCAGTTTCTCAAGCATAATTTATAGTAATATATATTTATAAAGGTTGGATGATCTTTTGTAAGAATGACGTACAAGTTGCAAACATAAATTAATTTCGTTAGTATTTATCGTAAAAAAGTTTTTATTTAAGTTTGATAAATAATATTGTTAATGCAAACTTATCTCCATTTTTATATTAAATTATCTATGTATCACAATTACCTTTGCAAGCATGTTTTATTCGAAATTTATTATCCACAGACATTCATTGTAATTCCTTAAAGAAATATAATATGTCCGAGAAAAAAATGAGATACTCGTTTTCAAAGAAAATTCTATCATAATATTTATTGTAAAAATGTGTAGTGCAATGTTTAAAATTGAAAATAAGAATTTTAAAGGCTTAAGAATATTTTCGTTTTAGGCTAAAAGGTAAAATCTTCCCACAATGATTTATTTTTATCGCATGTAATTACCATTAAAAAAACTCACCGTAAATCTTTCGCCTACATTTTGTTTACTTATGAGCGTTATCTCATATTTTGTTTGGTTAGTAAATCATGGAAGCTGAGAGCCAAGATATTATTCTGCAATACAAATATTATTTCCCGGCACGATGACAAGGTCTTGTTAGATGAACTACGCAACTCTTTTCAGACTGTAAATAAACAATAAAACAGCCGAATTGACTCTGTGTAATAAAAGTATGGGACCGAGCCAGCTATATATATAGACTTTTATACGAGTTCAGGATTTAATTTGGGCTAAAGGTTACGATAAAATAAGATCTTGGCGATGTATAAATTACTGTCTATAGTACCTAACATATACGAAATATTTGTATATAATGTAAATATTTATATATAAAAGCAGGTAGTGTACATTTCTAGAATTAATGGATCGGTATTTACCTTTTGATAGTTCTGCAGTCGTGCTTGTCAAGCATATACGCTTATAACTGAATATTATGAGCTGCAATAGTCTGCTTTGTCAGATGTGTGTTATAGATTCATAATTATTTACAAATTATCATAGCATTATTACGTCAGGTATTTTCGAAGTATATTTATCGTTTTAGGACTGTGTATTTCAGGCTTTATTATATATTTTTTAAGGATGTAATTTATATCTTATATTAGACGAAATGACTATCCAATTAAAGTCTGGCTGTCTCAGCTTCCAATTCGTCTGTGAGGAACCAACTGTCTCATTCGTCGACGGAGTGTCTGTGACAAAATTCTCCTCTAATCACTCATAATATGCCCTCTAGTTAACAGTCTGTGCGTGTCATATCTAACGGACGAAACGGTGTTTACGACGGGGGAAGCACCTGTTGAGGATGATGGATTTTCTATGTTGTTGGAATGACTGCTCCTACCTTTGAAACTTCCGACCAGCTCCTTAGGTCAGCCACCTTTTTGAGGAACCTTTCTTTGATGATTCATTCATCATACCGTATATAATCTCGCTATTAGTGTTGGATGAATGTAAAAGAATCAGCCGCTGGATTTTATCTGGATTTAACTATTTTAGCAGAGAATTGCTTCAAAAGACACCGTTTTAAAGTAAGTTCCTTTCCAGCTTGTTTATTGTATGTTCCAAGTAGAAGCTGTAACGTCTTCTATTTCATCTAGCGTGATTTATTGTGTAATTTTTATTTATTCAATAGTCAATAACAAAGAAATAGTTCCATGGTAACCCCGTGCTGAAGCGAACGTAAACTAGTATATAAATTCTAAATAGAGCATTATTAATAGTCTCAAGTTTATTCCTTCGATAAATTTAAATGATTTAAATTTATCTAAGGAATAATTTAACCAATTTAACTTTAAACTTATCTTACTTATCTATCTCAAATAATTGATTTTAAACCCCGATTTTCAAAGTAGAAGTATCTCATTTCAAAAATCTATTCATTGTATACAATCACTTCTCTATTATATTTTCATTAAAAACAAGTTGCATCTATAATTTATATAAGTAATTGCATTCTCGATACATGCAACCTATTTACTAGAGCATGAAGCTTTTTTCTCGAGCTTTTCTATTTTGAATATAATACGCGCTATATAGGTATCATCCTTAGTTTTCCTTCGGTATTAAATCAATATATTGAATGTATCCTAAGAAAAGTACGTGTTGTAAAGCATTGAAAAGAAATTTTCGTTTTGATATCAGGAAAGCATTTATATTGTACCGATTTGTCGTTCTATGAGCTAAAAGAGTATTTTAGTAACGTTTTTCTTCTTTTAATCATTACCATAGAGCTAGAGAAGCCAGCTGTTACGTTGTTTACGATCGAATAATAACAAAAGTAATAAACAATAACATACAATCGTCGTGTAAGTTTTGACATTTATCAATCTTATCAACGTGTATAATCCTTTACGCTTTTTATCCTATATTGTGTTATAATATATATAAATTAATATACTCGTATAATACAAACCAAAACCTTCCAACGAAGTTATTTTACCGATTGCTTACAGTTCGTTGAATTTCTCGTAACAGTTCCCACGCAGGTGGTTTTCGAATTTTCCTTTCGTCGGACCCACAATTACGGTTTTTCTATGCTTCGAGCGATGGTTTAGGATATACGTAAAAGCACTCGATGGAAAACAATCGAGGATAGTGATCCGTCGACCTTAAAGCACCTTCGTCTTTACCAATTCCTTTCCATTGATGATCGAAGACCTTTTAAATCTTTCCCACTCTCCCTTTTGCTTCATCCTTCACCTTTTGTTCCTAATGCAGCAGTGATTCCACCGCTACGTGAGAAACTCCTATTTCTCTCGTGAATATTCCGTTTCAGCGCAATTACCGAACTCACCACGAAGTTTATTTCGTCATCCGAATACCGTTTAAACCTCCCATATTTTTTTCGAGCATTTTTATTTTATTGTATTTTCTCATATAGATTGTTTTCTCCAAACCCGAGGTTCCTTGTGTTATTGTTTATATTTTATCATAGTTACATCGCAATAGAATGATTGAGGAATTTGGTAAATAGTTCTTTTCAAGTTATTTAAACCACAGTTTATATTTATGATACGATTTTATATTTTATTGTGTGGTTCCAGATTCCTGATATATATATCTACTCAAAAATATTTGGAATTGATACATTTTGTACTTTTTTTCGTAAAATAAAGTATTATTATTATTATTAAATATGTTTCGCAAATAATTTTTCCGAATACAAAAGATGTATCCTTTTCTGAAATATCAGAAGAATGTTTCCTATAGTATTTTTAAGTACGATTAGATTTTTTATTATTAATTTCTTGGATTTAATTAAGTAATATTCGTTACTTGTTTTCAAATTTTATTAGAATAGAGTAGAATAAACCTATCTCGGATCACTTACGTAATCTAGCTTTGAATTTTTCTACACGAGGCACTTAGATCTTATGGCTTATCCCCCATTACGTTAGCTAAAAATTAATTCGTTAGTCATTAACATAGAAAAATTAATTTTAAGTAGGAACTGAAAACTGTGTAATAAAATTTTCTTGAAATCTATTTACTTTTCATTAGTTTCATTCAAATCGAAAGAAAAAGTGAAATTGTTTCGCATAATCTACACTTCAATTTTTTTTCTCGAGCGAAATTTTCGACTTGATTTAAAGAAGAGTTATATGTATTCTTGTCTTTGTTTTTGCTGATCAATGCTGGTTACCAATTTGGAAATGACGCACTGTACTTAAAGGTGGATGTTGTCTATAATTCATGTACCAAGAGTCTGGCTCCATGATCAATTAATGGCCGCGAAATCTTCTTGGATAAAGTGAAATATTTAAACTTCTCTAGAAGTTTGAATTAAGGGGAGAATTAAGGTTACGTTTTAGTATTCTTTCTTCTAAAATTTCCGTAGTCTCTAAACCTTGTTGCTAAGGGTTATTGATTCCTTGCTATCTCATACCCATAAAATCCATCTATAATCAATTTACATAGTGACACCTATAATAATCACCTTTGGAATTAAATTTTCTATCCTAACCTGTTAGTGCAACGGAAAAGGATTGTGCTGACGCAACGTCATGTTATAACCTATGTTGTCATACTTGAGAGTTGCTCCTGTCATTCCACCATAACAGTCACCCAAACTTGTATCACAACTGGAACAAATCGTTCCTTTTGTTTGGCTTCAATAAACTTCATTTCTATGAAACTGGCTGGAAAAGGCTGCAAATCTTTTTAAAATGAATTCGACCCCACGGTTTTACCTACATACCCGCTCGACCTTTCAGCTTGGTATATTGCCCAGTGGTTCAGGATGTTACGCATTTTAGCGATTGAATGAACTTTCAGTAGACTACTTACCTGCCTGCGGGCTTTATCTATTCACTGGTTCATCGTGACAAGCTATGGCGGTGCTATAGAGGGCACGAAATAGTAAACAAAATTTTATTTGCTTCACGCTTGTTTTACATTTATATAAGGTAAACAATATTCATACTCGTGCCCCTCTATTGATTGTATAGAATATCATTCCACTTATCTTTTACTATTCTAATTGTAGGTTATCACGTAAATTGTGCTTACATTTCGTGATATTTAGTCAGATATGTGTAGATTGGGCTTCAACAATAATTTTCATAGAGTTTCGTAGAACTACTGAAATTTTCATTTTTATAATTCCCAAGATATCAGTAACATTTTCCGGATTTTAATAGTCTTTGGATTTGATCATTTTTGAAAGGTATACGAAAAAGTTTACGTAAATCTAATTTATGATAAAACAATATTGTTATGCGTGACTTCGTGAAGAGCCATTTAACAATTGAAAACGAAGACTTACTTAGTGTTAGTACTTTTCCACACTAAAAATTTAGTCTTTAAGTTTTTGCTTTCATCGCATACTTTTTATGCTTAACCAAGCATCTGAAATTGTTCCCAACTAATTGAAGATATCACCATGTCCTTAAGAACCTCTATGATACACGTATTTCTTTGTAGTCTTCTTAGAGCCTTCCAGGGACAAATGTAACAGACAACGCATAGCTGAATTTTAACATGATAATAACTGTTATATTTTCTAAGCATTCATCTCTTGATGGTAAACATATCGATGAAGTATCTTCAGTTAATCCACCTCTGCTTCTTTCACGGGCTCCTACGAGTATACGTACATGCTTTCCTTTGGGATACTGTGAACCTGTTAGCGTGGAATTTGTTGGGGAAAAGGGACGGATATAAGAAAGAAGAACGGAAGGATCAAAAAAGATATGAGTTCATCCATATGAAATGGAGAGTGCAGGAGAGAGGAAGTCGAGTCTGTGGAGCGCAGCGGATGGACGAGGAAGGAGGAGTACCTGTGGATCAAAATGGTGCCGCGACCTGAAAAATCCACTCGGCTCCAAAATGAATCAAACAAACGAAAACAGCCGCGGTGCATTTTCCCGGAAGTCATGAAATCGTGTTCAGCGACTCCGGAAGTAGTATCGCGGCTATTTCCACGAATTTGCGCTTAAAGCTGCAACTTCGGAACAACTTCGGTTGGAACAACTGCAGACCCGAATGCGAAACGCGAAATATATCCATATTTTTAAGATTTTTGATCGTACAGCCAGCTTATTCTTACTTTGTTTCATAACAATACGAAATGAAGTATACATGAATGAATAAATAAAATGGCTGACAACAGTGACACAATCGTCTCTCACGCTCTATTGTTAGTGGATAGTTTAGTCGGAGAAGAACCATTTCTAAAGAAGAATATAATAATTAGTAAATATAGAATATGAACGTGACAAAACAGAGCGCAGCGTTAAAATGCTGAATAATTTTATTATCTTCCTCCTGTGACGCGTAAGTCACGTATTCCGTTCCTCTAACACGCTCTATGGTTGTAAATCTACTTATGCTCCCTGAAAAAATTGCTAATATTAACTTAGAACTACGTCCCATCTACTAGATATTAAAATAACCAACTCGATTTATAGAGTAATACAGCTGATTCTCAGGTGATTCTCATTTATATTCGTTTCTTTGTTGTATTAAAATTTAGCTCAGCAGCCTAGTGACTAAGTGACAATTAACTTGTAGTATAATCTTTGTTAAGTAGCTTTTTTCTTTACGAATCGACTCTTTTTTTTACAGGCGCCTGGTACCTCCCCATCTGCAGATGGAGTACACCCTCCTCGTTCCCTATACTTCCAGTAGGGTTCGTACCGTGAGGCTGTTGAGAGGTTTGGGTTCTCCAGTAACCGGTAGCGCCACGTTCGGTTTCTCTATCCGCGGAGGAAGAGAGCATGGAACAGGGTTCTTTGTGTCAGAGGTCTGCGAAGAGACGAGAGCAGCAGGTTTACGAGTGAGTATAAAGAAATGCTATGTTTTGGTTTATCTTTCAATAATTTGTCTCTCTATAGCTATATTCTCGAACACGTCAGGAAGCCTTCGAAAACAAGAATTCCAAGGGTCTAGGTACGATCTCTTTTTAAAAACAAGAGGAATTTCAATTATTTTTGATGCAATCGCCTGAATATTCCAACCTAATAAAATCTACAAATTTCCAAAGATACTTGCTAATTTGTAATAATCAAAATTTAGTTTATGATTTAGTAATGGATGTAGTCTTTTAGTATTATAAATAAAAGGTTATTTTTCTGTTTCTTAAAAAGTGTATTTTATTTAAAAATCGAAGTACTTATTCTTCGAATACTTTTTCTTATCTTTTCTTGTTTACAGTTTCAGTACTGTTTAATACAATTTATACTAAGCCATTGACATTTTTATCCTAAATTTGTGTGTTTCAATCAGAATAATTGTAATGCACTTCAACTAGATCTAGACCAAGAGTAAAATTTTGTTGAACAGGTTCAGTGATGCCTTTCTTATTTTTTCATGGAATTTTATACTTATGTAATGAATTTTATTACATTTCCCTAACATTTTTGTGATACCAAGTTAAAGTAAAATATTCAATGGACCATGATATTTGTTGATCAATGACATTGTGGCATCATATTATTTTAAAATACTTTATATGCATTTATTTTGCTATTGGATAGCTTCAAATACAATTTTTCCCGCCTGTTAAATGAGGTCTACTCTGATAAGAATATTTTAATTAATGTTGAATAGGAAGTGAAATTTTAAATTAAGTTTCTTAAGCCCTCTTAAATGTTCGACTTTTAAAAGAATATTAAGTGTGAATGATATACATTTGAAATGTTGTTTTACATAGAAATGAACATGGAAATATAGTATCTTTATTTAAAATATTGTGATTAGAACAGTTACATAAAATAATATTTTTGGAGATAAAATATTTATATTATATAATATGTGTATATATATATTCCAGAGAAAATTGGTTGATGATTCTTATTCTAGAGAAGACTGAAATTTTACCTTTTTTAAGATTCAAATTTTCCAAACTGTAGGTTGGAGACCAAATCTTAAGAGTTAATGGATACTCTGTGGAACATGCCATCCATCAAGAAGTGTTGAAACTGATTCAGGATAGCAATCATCTGAACCTGAAAGTTAGAAGTAAGTTGACAGTAGCTTTAATATTCTATTAAAGAAAATTTGTGAAATTTTTACGATTTTTACATTTTTAGAAAATCTATACATCTGTCATTAATTATGCTATTATATCTTTTCTTGTAGGTGTAGGCATGATCCCTGTAAAAGAGTGAGTAAAATATACCTTTGTCAATTTTTACTTTGTAGCCTCTTGCTAGTTATTTTTATTTATTTATTTATTTTTTAAAACTTCATACTTATGATTGCCTGATGGAATTTCAGTTTTAACTCCCGCAACACTGCACTACTTATAATTTTTTATGCATGTGATAATTATTTGATATTTTCAAATTATTATATCTTTACTTATATTCTCTTATATGGGTGTGGTATTTTTTGTAATTTATATAAAAATTAACAATTTATTTCTTAATGTAATCATGCTTGAAGAATTCTTTTCTTTTTTATCTGTACATTCTACTTTTTGAGTTTTAACATTCTGTAACCACTTTTCCATGCCACCATCTCTTCTGCACATGATCTGTGCACGCACTTTGCTTCTACCAAAAACAACCTGTTGGCTTTATTTGGGTAATAAGTGAAAATGGCATTGAGACACCATCTGAGGATGGTAGTTATTCATTAAATAGTTTAAATGGAAGCATCAGTTCAGAAACTGCCAAAAAGATCAAACCTCCATTGATCAGGAAACAGACTCCTCCTGCATTAACATTAACAGAAATGGCTGCTTTAAAGAAGATGACGGGGCAGCAGGAAAATGAAGAAAACCATTCTCAATTTCAACCTCAGCTTCAAACAATTCCTGCTGGGGAAGAGAGTCCTCCTCCTGAAAAATCTGAGTAAGATCATGAGCCATACTGGTGAATTTTCCCTACATTGAGAAAATTATGAGTTGCAGGGAGAAGAATTTGAGGAAAGATATGCACAATATGAGGAGAAACCCTCTTTATTAATTGTTCTATTAAATGAATAGTCAATGTAATTACATAGGATATTTAGAGCTTTCTTTTTGCTAAGATAACATAGCTTTTGTATTTAGATACGTAGATTTGCATGCTTATATTCTATTCTTCTTCTCTATGCTGACTACTCAAGAAATTTATCAAATTTCATTCTTTAATTTCTGGTACTATATTAAATTCTGCATGCTTCATTGTTTTAGAACTTCAGTTATTTAAAACTAAAATATTAATTCAATGAGTAGTTGAGAATAATTTCTAACATTCCAATAAATTTTATCTAATAATCTTAACCTTTCTTGATTGATATTGAATCTTTTCACTGAGTAGCTGAATGATGCTATGATCAGTATTCAATAACATATCTGTTTAACCTGATTTAATTGTTAAACCTTAAAATATTTTTATATTATTATATATTAACCCTTTTACTGCGGACCCACTTTTCGAGGTGTATGCCAAAATTGCGGAGGTATTTCCCGCAAAAATGCAGGTTTTTGTTTAGTAAGTTGTAATAATTGTAAATACGGTTATTCATCCTTATATTTTTTACCATTTATTTATCATATCATAAGGTTCGAAATGAAAATAAATTTGCGCGTTTACCGTTTTTATTTAATATTATAAAAATTTATATATCTGGAAACTAATAAATAATAATACAAAATATGCATTTTAACGATAGTTTAGCCATAGAAAATCAAAAGAAATGTTTATTATTTCACATTCAGTCAAAAGCTTGGGCTTTTAGCTATTGAAATATACAATTTTAATGAAGAAATTGCGATAGCTTATTCAAAAATTGCATTTTAAGAAATATCTACCCTCTGGCACTTGTGTTGCGGGAAGCATACACCATTACGTAATTTCTTACATTTTGCACTAAAGGTGCGTGCTCGTCTCCTCTTTCCTCTTTTACTATCAACTAGCACACTATAAATATCTTTCTCTTTTCTTTGGAGTACATTTTTAAAGCTTTACTTCCCCAATAAGGGATTATTTTGATGTTCCACGGGTGACATTTTTATTTGATGCCACTACTAGGAAAGGTCTTATATAATACTAATTACAAACTATAAGCATGTCATTGGTTTCATGCCTGCGGATAGATTTTCTTTATAAAGAGTATAACTCTTCAAAAAACGCTAGAAAAAACCTTAAAACACCTTATTTTCCAGTATTTGAGTGCACGCCGCTCATCGAGATACGTATATACCATCATATTAGATGAAAAATAAAATTAAAGATGCCTAATTCAGCACAACTATCGGTTTGTTTCTCACGTATAAGCACCAGAGATAACAAAGAAGAAAGCAGAAGTAACAGATAGGCTCTAATGGAGGAGTTCTGCTGAGTAGAAAAACAGGGCCGATAGATCGGCCCTACCGCAGTTTTCGCATAAGCACGCCGGGCCGATAGATCGGCCCATCCGCAGTAAGAGGGTTAATACCTCAGTAATTTATCTAAAATGAATTATTGGAAATGTATATAAGAATCATAGAATGCTTTTTGACTATATATTTAAAACTTATCTAATGATTTCATACCGAGTGCAAAGCAACAGTTTGAATATGCATGTTATTTTGATTTGATCAAAATTTTGATTGAATTACATTTTTATTTCTTTGTATATACTTACATACGCGTGTAACTTAATTCTTTTTTTTAAATAAGATTTCAAATGCACAGCTTCTTTCTATTGATATTTATTGATACATGAGAAAATAATGACTTGATTATAAATTGATATTAAATGCACTTTATCATCAGCCGAAGAACTGACCCTTTAATATGGGTTCCTGTAAATACAGAAGAGGATAGTGTTAAACCACTGTCTCCATCTATCACCACAACCACAACAGATTCTTTAGATCAACCACCTATAATTCACTCCATTGATGGTGTGGACAGCCAGCATGAGATTAAACACATATCTATTGCAGCCCGATCAAAACTAGACTGCAGGTGAGATCATTTAGCTCATGACAATAAATGTATTTCATACTTATACCATTCAGGCTTTAGCTATTTTAAATATTGAGATTCTAATTCATAGTTATTTTCTGCCAGATTTCCTCATGTTTTGAACTAATACTAGTTTTACTGGAATATGTTACTGTAACTTATTATACTCTTTCAATTATTGGTAGAATATTTCCAATCAATATTTAATGGGTGGAAATAATTAAGCTTCATTTTTATGGTATGAAAACTCTTGGAAGGATATCATTATTACTGTTATAATTATAAGTTTCTCTCTCTTGTTGTTTACCACTTACTTTCGTCCATTTTGTGTGTCATCTGCTAAGCCATATTTTAATTGAGATTAAACTGGGCATAATGTAATTGGTTGTCAATAAAAAGGAAATCTTCATCATGTCAAAAGTTATAAGTTTGTTTCTGAAGACTAGTAAATAACTCGTTCAATGAAAAGTTCCCCTATTCCTCAACCACAGCAATACAAGTTAATCAAAAGTGCCATAATTTTCAATTTTCAATCAGCAGCATTTGCAAAGGGCCAGAACTGCATCCTGGTATATTCATACAATCAACCAAAGAAGGTGGACTTGCGAGAGAGGCTGGCCTACGACCTGGTGATCAGATCATCCAATGCAATGGTATCAACTTTGAAGAAATATCTTTCAGTGAGGTAAATTGAATATTTTTCAAAGAATGTGTAAGTTTAAGGTTAAGCATTTAAGTGTTTTATCTATATTTCATCTTAAATCAATTCAAAATAATTGCAAATGCAGTTCATAATTTGATAATATTGTTGTTTTTCCTATCTTAATTAGGTTACCTTTCCACCAAATATATAATTATGCTACTCTTTGAACTGTTTTAGGGGCTCTTTATAAGATCTCCTTAATTAAATAAGTCGAAAGATCTACATCAGTATTCACATCTTTAACATGAGACTATATATTTATCACTTATTGTTTATGAATCAAAATATCCTATTTCATTTCCCAATATTTTCATTCTTAGTATATGTATGTTTTTTATAGTGGAATTTACTTCTCTTCTGTAATTGGAGTTGTTTTTCTCTATATTTGGATTTTATTAGACATGATAAGATAATGACTCTTGGATATGATACAGAAAAGATGAATAACTTGGTGCTTAAGAAATTTTCTTTTTATTATAAATTTTCTAACTGTATTATAAAAATAATATAATCAATTTTGGAAACATAACCTACATTAAAACAAAATCTGTACTTCTTTTCCATCTTTTTTCTGTAAGATTAATTGATTCATAAATTTATGAATGTATAAATTAAATATTAACAGAACTATTTTAAAATTGCAGGCAGTGAACATACTAAAAAAGGAGAAAAATCTCAACTTAGTAATTCGGAAAGGGTCTGGAGCAGATCTGTTTCCCGGCGAATCTTCTGGATATAACAGTTCTGCAAGTAGTGTAAATGGAGATGGCGGATCTACAGCACATTCACCTAATGGAGGCTGTCAGACATGGAACGATGATGCAAAGAGGCTTTCTATCGTTAGAGAAGAAGTGTCTGATTTGGTTGGAAGTACTAAAATGCAAGCGTGAGTGTGATTTAGGTGTTATTTTAAACATATAAAAAGAAAATATGAGTTAAACTATGAGAGAAATAAAAAGGATATATGCAGTTTTTTGTAGATCATCTTTGCACAAATTAATATTTAATCTTATTTTAAAATATTTCTTTGTTTTTCAGACTATTTTAATTTCATATATATTATTCATATCTTTATTTATAAGCTTGAAATTTAAATCTTTCTTATTTATATCTAACATATCTAAATTTTTTTAATACAGCCCTGATGGAAGAGTCACGCTAGACAAAAATAAAGACTGGGATGAAATAGAGATTGAATGGGAAATGGCTGATAAACAACAATCTCTTGTGAAAAATGAAATAAACGGACAAATGGTGTCTTTCCCCAGCCATTTTGAGCAAAGTGAAGTGAAACCTGTGGTCAATGAAACGGAACCAATGGGAGAAGTTACTGTAAAGACACAAGAAGTAGTAGCAATAGTTCACAGGAGTGAAGCTGATGAAGCAGATGGACCAACATGGGTTAAAGAGGAGTCGGTTACCACAGAAATACAACAATTAACTATTCCAGAGGCACCAGCTGTGGTGGAAACTCATAAAACAGTCCTGCATACAAATTCTAATTCATCAGTTACAAGTCAAACAAGCACTCCTAGCCTTTCAAGAGCTCTTAGTTTGGAAATTCAGAAGCGAGCTCAGGTTTGTTCCTCTTTCATTTATTTAAAATTTCCATTAATTGATGTACTGAAAAACATCTTTATCCATTAATTTGAAGTGGACTTGGTCAATTATAATTATTTATTTTTTAATATTATGCATTTATATCATGTGAATCATCAGTTTGTGACATTATCATGCAATATGCTTGTAATTGAAACAAATGTTTATGAAAAATGTTAGTTGTAAATGATTCTTCATTTTCAAAAAAATTTTTGAATCCTTTAAATGCTCGAATTTAGTGGGTGAAGACTAAACTTGACTTTTTCTCTGGAAAGTGTTCTTAAGATAAAATATCAAACCTATGTTAATATTTACGGAAGGATGGATGAATGAGAGCATTTGTCTTAGCAGTTTCAATATATTAATGTTTTATTAGGTTTATTAATCCTGTAAAAGAATATAAGTATGTAAGATGAAGTAGTGGAAACTTCAGCAATATAATTCATAATTATGTAGCATTTAGTGCATACATTATAAATATTTTTCTTTCAATATTACCAATATTGCTTGAGATTGGTTACGACTAGTATAAGAAAATACTTTCAGTGGAAAATTAATTTAACATCTATCATTAGATGTTCTCATCTAAAATAAACTTAAATATTTCATGATTGAAAGTAATTTAGGGAAATCACTATTAAATTCAAACTTAGTTTTTATCATATATTATGGAAATATTTTGAATATTTGTTTAATTTGGTTTGATTACTTAACTTTTGCCTTTAAACATAACATTATTAAATCAATTAAAATATTCAAGCTGAACATTAACTTAGAAGAAATCAATATCTGAGATAAATAAACAAATTAACCATTAATTCCTTCTCTCTCTTCATGGTAGATATCAGATTCTCATAGTATTTAATAAGATTAACAATCAAAGAAAATTAAGATAACTTACAATGGCAATCCAAAAAATAAATCTTTTACCTCAAGATTAAAAGTTATCTACAAAAAAAAAAAACAGAGAAAAAGAAGTTTATTAGAAATCATCTCAGAGAGAATTAAAATAATATAATAACCAAAGTTTTGCAATTTAAATAACTAGGATGTAATATAACCGTTGAAAAAATAATTAAACGTGTAATAAAATATTTTTGTAGATTCATGTAACTATTAGTGTCTTTAAACATCAACAAATATGTGGTATCTTAAGATGTACTTAGAAAAGAAAGGCAACCATGGAGACATTGATAAAATTTTACAAAATGATGTCCATATGTCATATGAATCAGAAATTTGTGATACTTGAAAGAAGGCAATAAGATAGCTCAGAAGCATTTTTTGGAAATAATTTTTGGGCAGAAATATTTTTGGAAAAGGCTGGGCGCCACAAAAAGAAATAAATTAGGGAAGATATAAGATTACAATTGAGAGAGGGTGCAAAAAATTTTAGAGAAAGGCGGAGTGAATATGTTAATTGTGAAGCTCTAAAAAGGATTCCTAAAAAATTTAGAATAGAAGCCATTAGTTAGTATTTAATTACAAGACTGCAGTAGTCTTAATAGGCAAAATGGTATATTATTGAAAAATAATTTTGGAAAGTAATGTTTAACTATCTGACTGATAATAACCAATCATCATAAACTGATTGCATTATAGAGAACCTGTGTAAATAATTACTTAAGGAACAGTGCATAATGATAGGGATTTTTCTCAAACAGTTTGTTCTGCCTAATAATTTGACAATTTTTTTGCAATTTTTTAAAATTTATGTTCCAAAAACTCATACATTTATTTATAAAATAAGTGTTAACCTTGACATCCTTATTTTTGTACTTTTAAAGAAATTTGGACTTGTGGATGACGATTCCTCAGATGATATAAGTAGGAAGAACCATGGTAAAGAAGATGGCAGTGAATTGAAGAAAGATCTGCTCAAAGAAATTGGTGAGGAGAAGAGAATGCAGCATTCTATGGTAATATATATATTCTATGATATATAAATATCCTGATTATTAAGCGAAATTTTTTATTCAATATTATAAATACAATAATTAATATTATTTCAGCTGATGGAAGAATTTAAGAAAGTCCATAGTAAGATGTTTGCAAACTCTATGTCATTTGATGAAGATTCGCAACCATTACGTGTAGAAGATTCCTCTGAGGTTTGTAAAATGTTTCATTTGCTTTCTCTAGAGTAATAATAGGAAAATATTTATTCATAGGAAAAGTTTTAAACGCTGAATAGTGTAAAATGCTTGTATGTGTGTACATTTATATGTTTGTTGCATTACTTCACTGAGGAAAAATCCTCAAGTATACTGTTTTTCAAACTGAATTTTATAATTCTTACAAAAATGTATAAATTGACACAATGTTAAAATAAGTTATTTTTCATTTCATATTTTCTTTTTTAAATAGTTCTTAGTTGAAAGAGATTAGAAGCTATCTGAAAAATTACAGGGTAGATTATATTTATTATCAACTTGAAATGAACTATTTTAACTTTATATTCTATATTTTTATATTTATTTGTTAATCATGATATTTATAAATTTTAAATTGCTTCACTATATTTATAATTATTTCAGTATGAAGAAACTGATAAAAATTATTTTATTTCATACTTCATAGTTTGAGATTAGATATTATTTTTTTTAAAGAATTTTTAAATTTATGGTAATACCAGTATTCTGAAATTTAGGTAACATAATTATATATATAATTGTTAAATCATAATTGATAAATACTTTCAATTTAAATTTGCATAAAATTTTCTACCAGTGCTTAAAAATCAATTATTATCATAAAGATTATTGTACACAGTGAACTTCA
The DNA here is from genome assembly GCA_020796165.1 of Pantala flavescens. Lineage (NCBI taxonomy): Eukaryota > Metazoa > Arthropoda > Insecta > Odonata > Libellulidae > Pantala > Pantala flavescens. The sequence continues at coordinate 15,057,835 of CM036886.1, forward strand.
ATCTCTTAAATTTTCCAACCACTCAAGAGAAATCCAAGGATTTCTCTCTGAAAAGTTGATAAGAGGATCTAAGATAACAAAGCATTAATGGATCCAAAACATAGAAAATCTTTTAATTCAATGTTACGCTATCTATAAAGAGTGTATAAGATTATTATGTAATATGGCTCTTTAATCTTTCTGAGATACATTCAAGATGTAAATCCTTCTATATTATTGAGAAATGTTATGATTATTTCATTCTTCCATTTATATGTCATCCATAATTCTTTTACTAAATAGAAAAATTTGGAAGTTTAAAATTTTCTACTTTATCTTTATAGAATTGAATAGTTTTGTTTCTTAGTAGATAATCAACAAATATTTCTTAGAGAGACATTTATCTTTTTGGAATTTTATACATGAGATGTTCTGAATTCCAAAATATCCATTCAGACTTCTTTAATCTCAAAAACCAACTTTTTCAACCCTCATGGTTCTCTAACACAACTTTTTGGTTCCAATCCATACATAAGAAAGGGAAAATAAAGTGAAAAAATAAAATAGATTAATTTATATATTATATAATATATAAATTTATTTAATATAGATTGATAGATTTCTTGTTATAATTTCTGGTCATAATTTTGGTATGTAACATTTTTGTATCTTTTGTCTCTGAATGATCCCATCATTCTTAAATTAATTCTATATTTTTCTAGGGAATAAAATAACTCACTATTGTCTTCTTAAAAATATTTTGAATGGATATTTTTGGAAGTGAGTGAATGGTGATAATTTTTATCATCACTTTATTGTGAAGTTGTATTGATTTCTTATCTGTTGCTGGAAGTGAGTTGGTGTAAGTGATTTCTAATCTTTCAAAATAGTCACATTTCAATGAATCCCCTTTTTGTCATTCCGCCTCTAGCTTTTGTTTGATAGAAAAAGGATTAGTAAGAATGTTGGGAGATAACATTCCAGATATTTACTCTTCCCCCTCTCCTCTTATCTGCTCAGGTTTCTTCATTTGTTCAAGTTCCTTATCTCTTGTCACAATCTCTTACCTCAGCTCAGGCACTTTTCCCATTAGGAGCTCATTGGTAAGCTTTCATTCAAACGGATATGATCTAAGAAACAGCTATCTGAAATGCCCTGAGTAATATTTAATCCGAAGATTTAAATTATCAATTATGAAGGGACGAGGCCCAATTATTTCCATACAAACATACGAAGTAAGTAAAATGCTAATTTTATAACAATGAAAGACATAAGTAATTCTTCAATTGAAAATAGTCTGACACAGGCACCAGCATATAAAGGAACTATTATTTCTAATCTCTCGTATTAATTAGTCAATTATAGCTGTCATATTTATATATATGTTTATTATTTTTGTTTCTTTATGATAACTGTCAAAATACAATTTCTGTTATTAATAAGATTTATAAATAGAAATATTTTGATCAATTATCAGTTATATCTACTGTCATAAAATGTGCAACACCAGAGAAATATACTTTACATTTAGAATGAATCAGAGTTTGATTTATGTACAATTTCACTGTATTACATTATCATTATATTTTGATGTTCTCTAGAATTTTTCAACTTACATTTAACTTTCCCCAAAGGATTTTACTTACCATTCTTTCTGTAGGTATTTTCATTGTGATGAAAGGGATCAATGAGTATGTGTCTCTATCCCATAATCTGATTTTCACTCAATGTCAACTGCTTTTGAAATGAATGACTGGTGGAATGCTGACTGGATGAGTCAGCGTAGAAATGTTCCTATATATTTTGGTAATTTATGTTGTCGTATGATTTATGTGTAGCCCATTATTTTCTTAGGCGAAAAACTAGTCAAATTATCCTCATAAAATTTTTACATTAAAAAATCATTTTTTATCATCTCAGCCCCATAACCTTGTCAGAAGAAAATAGATTTTTTAACGTCGAAGTTAATTTTAAATTAGACAGTTTAATACATTGAATTTAATAATTAAAATTTAGGTATCATTATTATTTTAAGCTTTGGTAAATTTGACTTAAAATACATAAAATATGGCTGAATGATGTTTTATATTTCATAGCAAAGACATTTAGAAGAAACAAGAACTCCAAGGAGTCGAAGAGAAAGTCATCAGAATGAGAATGAAAAGAGAGAGGAGAAAACAGATGAACACAAAAGAGATGAACCTAAAACAGAAGTCAAACCAACAGTAATGGAGATGAAAAAGGAGACAGCAAAGGTAGCACCACCACCTCTGCCTCCTCCTCTTCCAGTAAGTCATTTTTACTATTCAGTATTTATTCAGTATCACATAATTAAGAAATGTATGTTTATTATCTGTTTTTTTCCTATCTCCTCTCAGTTTTCCTTACTTTATATTTCTCTTGCTATTTCCCACTATACTTCAAAGTATTCACTAAATAGAATATGGATCTAAAATCAGCATACAAATTCCTCAAAAAAGGCAAGAAAAGTCATGATAAACATTGATAGATATTACCAACATATCATAAATATTATAAAGACTTACTTTATTTTACTTAATGGAGTAAATTATCTATTTAAATCATTTTATTACCAAAGGTCCTTGGATTTATTAACTCAAATGTTATCAATAATGGGTTAATTTAATGATAGATTTTAACAAAATAGGCTGAAAAATGTAAAGAGTTTTTCAGCAATAAATTTACTGATTTTTAGCTAAAAGATGAAATGCAATCACCTCTCTATAATTCATTTTGTTTTGTTTAGAGTATGTCAACTTCATTATAGTTTACTTTGAACTGTTAGGCTTGCATAAATTCACTTAATTTCAAAGTTGGATAGCTCTTTGCTTTAACTATATTTTAATTAGAGCAGCACTTATGAAATGATTTTTTAAAAAATACTTCACTAATTTATGACCCATTAAATCATCACCTGCTCATAACAACATGAAATTTTATAATATCCAAAACTGAATACTACTAAGATAAACTGAAATACAGCCAATCCTAGTTAAAAATTTTCCAAAAAATCCAGAATGAAATACTAATTCCATTAAGGAAAGTTATGAATCATCTTGTTTACATCATTTTTCACCCATCAGTGATGTCTATATTTTAATATTGTCTCTTGATAGGATTATTTTATGTCATTTTCTTCTTTTCAGAAATCACCCTCAAGTCATTCTCTAACAAATGGATGGACTAAGACAGAGAAAAAGTCACAACCTCTGTCACCACCTTTCACTCTGAAAAAGCAGTCTAGCTTTTCTAGAACTTCATCCTCAGAATCAATAACCCCTAAATCACCCAGATCTCCTTTCTTCAGTAATGATAACAATATACAGATAATAGCAAATGGTAAACCTACTGATGAAGCTCCTAAAAAGCAGCAACAACCACAAAAAGGGCATGTTTCTGTGACCATTAGTGAATACCCATCTTCCAATGCATCAAGGCATGTACCAACAAAAATGCCAATTTTTGAAAAATCAAGGCCTGATTGGAAAAAATATGTAGACCCATCTTCTGAAAACAAAGATAATCCAGCAGCACAGAGGGACTTTAAACAGTTGGCTAGTCAAGTGCAGTCTGAATTGCAACAGACCCTGTCTAGAGCAAAGCTCAAGGAACAAGCAGAAGCTCCTACAGATGATAAAAAGCAAACTGTCAATAATCTACTACCTGGCAATACTGCTGTGTCAAGGTATTTATCACAAGTGTATGGCTTAGAAAAGGAGGGAACACCAAAGCCAACAGCTACTACTCACCATAACACAGACAAAATTCTCAATGCACTAGCCAACAAGGTGACAATAAGGGTACCCAACAGTGTTTCACAAGCAGCCAGTAAGGTGAGATGCAGTTCTGAATTTCAGTCACTTCTTTAATGTTTAATATGTGCAAATATTTACATCCATCCTTAAGATTAATCATTAATTCTGCCATCAATGAGTAATTAAACTCATAAATAAGGAAGGGTTGAGTTGTATTAATAAAATTTTACACTTCCCTCAAAAATGCTTTAGTATTTAATAATATCAAATACAATTTGTGAAATGATTTGAAGGATATATATATCTTAATTTGTGATTAGGTCTTCTAAATTATGTTTAAAAAAGCTGTATGTTAACAGTTTTTGCTACCCTTCTGTATTTTATATTTATTACATATCCATCCTAAAGATCAATCATCACTCTCTCCTTACTAGAATAAAAATTGTCTAGCAATATTCATTCTTGATCAAAAACTTTCTAATGTAGTTTTTAATTGCTAATATTTTAATTCTTTATTTATAATCTTATATCGAATTTGTTTTACAAGGTCTTACTGAAATAAGAAATGTTTCTTGTTATATTGCGTAATTTTTCTAAAATCATTGAAGTCGAAATTTAGATGTAGTGACTGCCTAATTGTGTGTATAAATGTTTCTCTTTGAAATTTTATTCCTTTACTGAAAAAGAACTTGATCTACTTAATGTTCTCTATTACTTATTTATTTATATTATGGAATGGAGTTTACTTCAATCAAATGGTAATTCATATTATATTCAAACTTATATTCAAAATTTAGCATTCTTCATGAATTTTCTATTAAATTTACCATTGCCAAAATTTAAACATCCTTTTTATGGATTAATTTTACAATTGAAAAGTTCACCATAAATCACAATTTTACTTTCCCTTTAGTATAAAGATATGCTTTTCTTTCTTTACAGAATAGCGGAAACTGATCATCAACTAAACTTCATCAAGCAAATTTATTGCTATCAAGAAGAAACAACATGACCATATTTTTCTGATTCCATCTTACATGATAATTAGACTTAACCATACAAAGATAACTTTATTTTATAAAATGTAACATCATTGCTAATGTTCACACTTTAAATGCAAGAGTGAATCAGATGTACCTGATAGATTTGTTTGATTATATATGTACAGAAGTATTTTCTTAACCAAGAATTGAATGTTATTGCTTGTAAATAAACATTTTGCTTCAAAATTAACTGCATTTTTAATGATTATCTTGTAAATAATCCTTCATTTGTGAGTTTAGAGTGGTTGCATTAATCACTACAATTGAAGGAAGTCAACCTTAACTTCCAGAATATCATCCTTGTTTTATTGACATCGCAGCAAGCGTGAGAGAACCGTTGCATTATATTTCGATATTACTGGCACATATGAATAAAGGAATTTTTCAAAAATCTATTTCTTGCATGAATTAAAAATCTTTTTGACAAAATTAAGTATGAACCTTGTAACTTTTACAAATTCTGCGGAAAAAACTACAACACAAATAAATCGTTAGTTTGCTGTTATGCGCGCCAACTTAGAAACAGAACCTCTAGGTAAACAGTCAGTATTATATTCAGAAACAAATTATATTTTAGGATCAATTTAAATTTCAATAACAAAGTTTATGTAAGTTTAAAGTATTATGTCCTGTAATCGTATTCAGAAATTATTGTATTCTTCAGAATATGGCGAATTGGAAGACTTCGTTCTCTTAGAAAGTCCTTTTGCAGAAATTACACCTAATGGAGAGGGAATACGCCAAGTTCAAATCGGTAGGTTTCGAAATTTCTACGATAAAACACAATTAGTGCATATATATCAGTCCTTATCATTTGATGAAAATTTTTAATCACAGAAGCGGAAATGATAATGAATTAGCCTTCAGCTTTCTTACGATTTACATCGTAATAAAACTTTTAACACCGGAACTTCAAAATTTAAAGTCCTTTTTAAAAGTAAAAGATTAATTTCTAATGTAGTAAATGTCCTTTCTGGAAATTTAGAAATTTGAACTTTAGGTTAACAAAAGTAGAACATCCATTCATGCTACCTTGGCAATTATCTTCGGCGGCAAGAATATCTGGGCAACACCCTTTACTTGTTCCTTATCCATTACCATCCCTTTAATTAATTTCCTCTCTGAGTTAAAAATTAGCAGAAAATGAATAGTTTCTTGAATTTGATGCTTCAATAATGAAAAATATGGATGAGTTTTGATATTGGTAAAGATCTATGAATTTTGTGATAGGTATCATTATTTAATTTTTATTTTTAAATATTTTGGAAGCTGGTATATTTACTAACTTATTATGACTTTGCCGAAACAATGTTATCCGTATTGTTTCGGTAAAAAAATCAAAAGTTAGGTTAGAAAAAAAGAGTTGGATCCTGCAAATTTGAAAATTTTGACTAGAGCAGATTGATAAACTTTTTAGAATTAATTTTCTTTTTAATATTTTTAAAAAGCATATCAAATAATTTATCATTAAAAAATAACTGTGGTAAATGACTTTAATCTTACAAATTCTCTTGTTATTGAATGTGGGCGTAGGGGAAACTAACATCAACTTCTTTCCTTGATTTCATGATTCCCATTTCATTTGCTTCACTTCTCTTCTAATAGGAAGGCTATTCACAAACAAACTAGCATATTTTGAAGTAAAATATTGTGAGATAATATATTATTTCTGATATTTTAAATTATATTAAATTTTTAGTATTGTACTTGAGATACTTCTTTTAAAAGATTTTGACTTATTTGATTTACTTCATGCTATGAATAATATGCATTAAATTTGTATGTTTTATTGTGATATGATGAATAATCTAAATATTTCATGAAAAAAAAATTAATGCTCTTTGTAAGGTATGAGCACAAGCATAAATAACCTTGTATGTAGTTATTTTAGTATGGATATATTATAACACTAAATCCATTTACAGCTCTAACACCCACTAAACTTATTCTGGCACAAGATATTTTTGATGAAAATACTTCTGCTATCAATTCAAATAATGATGATAAAATTAGCTTTGAAACTGTAGCTGTTTCACCAGATGTTGATGCAGAAATAGAATCTCTTGAACTGGTCAGCATTATTCCAATAAATCTAGTCAACCTAAGTTTATTTGTTCGAGGAAGAAAAAGGGCACTGAAGGCCAGACTATGTAATGGAAGAGTGTGTTACTTTGAGTTGGGAGGCTTACGTCATCGGAAAGTATGTAATACCTTCTTTCAACCTTATAATTTAAACTCGGTGGTATGATTAGAGATTGTTCGTCAAACATATAGAATGAAGAATCATGTCTTTTAATCGAAAGATCTGTACTTGATGATCATTCGAAATACTATAGGTACTTGTGAATGATGAAAATTTAGGAAAATGAAAATGGATTTCCATTTATTATATAGGGAATACAGTATATAGAGTAATCCAATGGTTATGTAAGGATAATTATAGTAACACTTCAAAAGTTGTATTACTTTTAATATGTTTTATTATATGAATTTCAACAATCCAAATGATAAGAGTAATTCTAAATTGGTTGTATCTTGGGAGAGGTTAGTATATACTAATGTATATATACTACAATATATGCAGGAATGAGATTAAAGAAAGAAAAGCATCCATCTATACATCTTGAGAGAAATGAATGATGAATGACATGATGAAGTCATTATGACTACAGTGCTTGATCTGTGATGTGATCTATTATTCTGTTATAGTTTAAAATGTTAACTTCAAAATATTTAAGGTCTTAGAGGTAAAGGTTTGATGAGAATGGTAAATATTGAATTTCTTGATAAAGCATAAAAAGGCTTTAAAGGATTTTGAAAAAAAATCATTCAGCATCAACAGATGGAATGATAGCTTAAATTCTACATAAGATCACTCCTAATTTTTATTGTGGGCACAGCATATGGATATGTGCAAGTATATGGTCAGTTTTTGAATAATTTCAATGAAGTTAAATTAATTGCTTCAGGAATGAATCATTGCTATATGTGAAATCTATAGAATATAAAAAATCAAGATTTTCATGTTTATTTTTAATGATAGTCATAACTTTTATTCTTTTTTACCTATAATCACAATAAGTCTCAGTGATCCAGTATCCTGATTTGAAATATGTTGAACTGATCTCTGTTTTTATCTCTCTGATTAAGAGGGCAGAGCTGATGATATAATATCTTAAAGGCAATAAATTAATATTCAGCCATGAATTATTAATTTTTTATTCTTGATATGATGACCTTGTTTTCCTCATCTGTTTTTAATATAATTTTCCATGTCTTAATTCTGTTCACTTCAGCCTTTAACTTTTACCTAAATTTTAAATTTTTATTACTTTCCATTTTCCAAAAATTTTTGTACACTCAAGTACTTTAAGGAGGTTAAATGTACATTTTGTATGGCAATTGGATCCTTATTCTCGTGTTTCTTAAAATTGTAATCTGATAAGTTATGTCAATGCCTATGAAAAATATTCTACTTCTTTCAAATATGTACTTACCTTTTTATTATTTTTTACTGCTATAAAGTTCCATGAAGCTTAATTAGTTGATTACAATTAGATTTTGATAGGTATGCTACACAGTTCTTGAGCATACATATTTTTATACTCACAGATGTCTCAGTTTGGTAAATCAGCAAATAAATTTTGCCATAGTTATATGTACACAATGTTGGTATACATTTAATAAAGGATTAGAAGATTTATTAGTAATTTTCCTCTTCAGATCACAAAATTAGTCTTTTCAGTTTCTAAAACTTGATTATCAAATATTTAAAAATATTGAATGGCATCATTCAGAAGTTGTTTCAGGGCCTAATTTTCATTCTTATAGATGTTGTGGAATTTATGGAGTGAAAAAGTGAAATGCTTGAGCCCTGGAGCTCCATTTTCCTCATGTTCTGATACTTCAACTACAAACTCATCTTCTCATACCAAAATTTGCTTGCATAATAATAACAGTAGTACAACAAGCTATCATAAAAATAAGGTAAGTTTTCAAGAGCCTCGTATGTAATTTAGAGTATCCAAGATCTCATAGTAGATAACTTTCATTAACTTTTTATCCTTAGGAAGCTTCTCAGTTTTTAAATAATGCTTTTCTTGGCTATGCAATGCAGAATGATAGGTTATCAAATATATTTACATGGAAGAGTACTATACTAGCCTCATGGCTTTTTAAACTTCTATCTCAATATGCAATAGAAACTAAAAGTTAATTTATTAAATAATTAATCAAAGTTTTATTTTCGGCCTTTAGTTTTCTACAAGAGAATCGCGTTATCTTTCAGTATGAGAATTATCTATGTAACTGTTGGAAATCAATTGTAGCCTGCCAAATAGCAGTTTTGTAAAAGATCTAACATTTGTTAAAATGTTCTAAAAGACTTGTATTTTTCTTGGATGAAAATATCTTAGGCAATGATTTAAATATGATTTATGTATTGAATTAAAATTTATTAAGTCTCAGACGGAATGTAAAGAATCTTTCATCTTTATATATTTATTTAATTGCTTAGAATTTTTTTTTCATACATTTCAATATTATATTGATTTTCATGTTATATTTTTAAAACTATCATATATAATTATATTATTTAAAAGTTATTTTATTACCACATTGAACCAAAGCTCAGATACAAATATCCTGGAGATAAACAGAAATTAAGATCAGAAAAATCAAAGCCTCCTGCACGAAGAAAGCCATGGACAGACAGGAATTTGTTTCCCAGTGAATTGGATGATGATGGGAGAGGAGAGTTTTGTAAAAAACATCAGCCTAGTAAATCTGAAGAATCAGCTCCTCCTCCATGTCATGAACAATGTAAAGGGGATTCTGCTGACAATGGAGATGATAATGATTGGAGTGTGAGCAAGGAAGTGGAATTAAATCTATTAAATGAGAGGTAAATGACATCATTATGAATATGAGGTTACATCGATAAAGAGGTCTTAATTAAGTCATATTTTATGATGAAATGGATATAGAATAAAAATTTTTATGAAAAATACTATGCAGTATTACATGTGTATTATACTACTATTAATTTAATTCATTGAAATGTATCCAGCAATCATTTATTAACGCTACATTTTCAAAGGCTTGTCTGGAAAAATGTATAATATTGCATAATACAGAATGATGAATTTCTTCAGACAGTTATATTTTTAGTTTGATCCAAATAAAGAATAATGCCTTGGAAAATGTATTAATTATTTCTCATCGATCATCTATCTCTCAGCATATGTCATGGTATATGTGTCTATACAATGATATGTTAGCTTGGAAAATTATTATTAGATTACAGAAATTAAAAATTATGGTCCCTACATGGAAGAGAGTATGCTTTGCTTGACAAATACTTCATTTTAATTTTGAGGGTGAAAACGCTGTCAAGGATGAGGATTAACTCCTCTGTTACCACAAAATTTTTTGCCATTTATTTTCAATTTTTTTATATTGTCTTAATCCTCCCTACAGTAATAGCTAGGAAGAAGGAAATATGAACTTCTGCATTTTTTGTTAGTCTAAAGTTCTGCTGGTAAAATCAGAATTGCTTACACAGAGGTTATAATTAATTTACTCCCATCCTATAATTAAAATCTTGATACTCACCATTGTTGGTGTTTACCTCATCGAAACTCCTATATCATTTCTATGGAAATGCATTTTTAGTGTAACGTACATAAGGATGTAAACTTTTGATTTCTTCCCTAAGTTGAAGGAATAATCTCACATTTGTCAACACTGTGACAAATGGTGTCTAACGTTTGGTTGTTAGGTTATGAGTATAGACTCAACAAATGTGTTAATTTAATAAGAAAGAGAACTGGAGTTAGCATTTAAAATTGCTATACTATCATGCTCTTTAAATCAGAATCCTGGCTATGATGAAAATCAAACTTCTTTGTTTATAAATTGCTTTGAATGAAGTATGTTCTTATATGGAAAGTTTGACCATGAATAATGTTTTAAACTGATATTTTGAAGAACCTTATTACTTCTAGATGGCGAATAAAACTAAATTTCAATAAATCGGAGTTAAAAAATGTTGATAAGTTGTTGCAAATGAGAAACAAATGCTTGAGTCAATGTGATGAAAATAACTACATAACTTAATTAAAAAGCTACAAAGAAATCTTTGGTTTAAATTTGTTTCAGAACTGTGAAACAGTGTGAAAATTATGATTGATAATAAAAAGGTCGAGTTGGAATGAAATAAATATCATTAAATTGGAAAATCTGGGGAAAGTTAAATAAATACAAGATAGAACATCAAGGAATATAATTATGAATGAATGCTCGTACTTATATAATAATTATAAGTGATAGTATTATTTTAAGTGATTGTAGGCAAAAATAAGGCGAAAGATGCTTGATAATATTGAGGATTGAATTAGATCTTAGAATACAGTGGCAAAGTGCAAAAAGTAGAACTTTCACTGGTTAAATTGGGCTTTGAAAATATTTCTTATTTCTTATATTTAAGGCCTTTTGAGTTATATTTCCTGTATTATTCTTAGAAATTTGATCATATATTTTTATAGAGCGATGACTACAATTATACCAAGAAAACAAAAAGGTACCACTTCAGAGAAAAAAGAATCCCAAAAATCCATCTTAGTTCATCGCTTTGATTCAGGAGTATCAGAAAACTGTGAACTCAAATTGTATCTAGTACCATGGGACATGGATGGAGTTGAAGATCATCAGTTAACGGAACTTTCAAGCAAAGATTTTATTAATTTTATTGATTCTGGAGTGAAGATGTGGGAAGAATGCAGTGGGAAAAAGAGGAAAAGAATACCAAAGGCTTTGCATTATTATAATGTTGTTACATTCCCTCACTTTTTTAATGGTTTAGGTCCTATGGCGAGTAAAATTTCCCTTGCAGAAAAGCGCCTCTTAGAATTAAGGCATACAAATTCTTCTATTCATCTAAATACATACATCTTAGAAAAAGGTCAGTCAGTCCTAAATTGTCATCTTAAGGCAACAGTTTCATATGATAATCTATCCTTACCTTTCATTATGGAAAGTGAAAAACAAATTTATGAAGCATTGTTAGCAAAATATCCTTCCACACCGTCGAACTTGAATTTGACAAAATTTTGGATGTCAGATTTATATTATCAGTTGTCATCAGTAAATAACATTCGGTATAAACAGAGGAGGATATTTGAAGATATGTTTGTTCGAAATTCTTACTGCAGAGGGAGAAGTGAGACTAAGGATAAAATATCTAAAACATCGCACATAACTCTCAGTAGACATAATACAGATATGGGTAAATTACTTAATGAAGATGATATTGGGAGTAAAGAAAATAATAATGCAGGTTATTATTTTCATTTATTTTTTACAGATACTTAAATTAGTCTCTTAAAATATTTTCAAAATTCATTTAAGTTGGGTCATGAGTAAAAATATTTTGTAAAAAACTTTACCAAAGTAACTAATTTTTTGTTTACAGAAAGCATCATAAAAAGAATACATAAAATCATGTATATCTGTTTAGATTAATGGTAGTAGGATTATTTTTGCAGTTATTAAATACTTATAATTATTGAAATAAAAAAACCTTTATACAATTCTTCTTTAATTGATGTTCATGATCTTCACCAAAATATTTCTGTGGAAGGAAACTACTGTTCATTTTCAATTTTATAAAAATATTATTGCAGTTGATATTAACATTTAAATTACTTAGCATAATATACTCAGCCTAATTGCCTGTAAAATTGTAAAAATATTTTCCCTCAAAATTAAGTCAGTATTAACTACTTTTCAGTGTACGAGAAAGAAATCAGTGGCAGTATTTGTATATCAAAGGAAGAACATTTTGAATGTAGATATTATAGTTACAATCTCTATGACAAGAATCAGTTTGTTAATCAAAAGAGAATGGCAGGATTCCAACCCATATTGAAATTTCACATTAAAATAACTGCAATGGATTTCAATTCCACTACTTTAGCGTATCAACTGACAATGATTGATAGAGATCTTTTCCTTCAGGTATTTTTATCAATATATTTTCAATTATATCTTTATGATAACATACCCTGTTATCTTTAAATTCGATTCACCACAAGGATGGGACCAGTTTCTATGATATTCGTAATGATATAGTTTTAAAATTTACATCAAATCAGGGAGCATAATTCAATTTACAGAGTTTAGATAAATTTATCCCTTATCATTTCACATTAACCAATGTTGATTACACATCATTTTGATGATACCAAGTTGTATCTTGCCTTAACCCCTAACTCTCTTCAATTATCCTAGTAGTCTCTTAGACATTTGAACAGTCTTTGAATTTTTATTCCCTTAAATTAGAACTAGAGAAATCAGAATTTATATAATAGAACTGGTATAATTAACCAAAAACTTCTTACTAATACAAGGAAAATGTTAGTAAAAAAATCTGTTCAAAATTTGTATGTCCAAGCACAACTTTAATATACTTAAAAACCTCCCCAAAATCCCATAAATAATGCTCAAACTATTATTTGAGGTTTTTAAATTTAATTTATTAACTTAATTTAAAAAAAAACATAATTTAATTTCAGCTTCTTGTTTTCTACTTTCATATAAGCTATGTTATATTTATACAAATATATATTATTACAAATTATATTATTTTTGTAGATTATCACCACATTAAATGAACAGTTTTAGAATCCATGAGGAATCCTCTTGTCTGATCTCTCAATTGCCTTATCTACCATCATGTAGATTTCTGAAACACCTCCTCCCAGATTACCGAAAATTTGCACCATGACATTAGGCAAAAGTAAAAAAATCTTGGTGAAAACTAGTATTTGCCAAATGGCTGCAGCTACAGAACCAACTTTAATCCTATTACTTTGGTATTCATTAATTACTTGATCAAATTTTTAACTTTAAACCCATTTATTTACATTTATATGTAGTGGAAATTAACAGAGGAAGATTTTTTATAGACTTCAAGTTAAATAAATTAATATACTTGTTTTTAGCTCCTTGTCTAAATCTTTCTCGCAAGCTATATGGATAAAACCAGTAGCCTAATGATTGCACCGCAAATATTTCTTCTTTTCTGAAACAATATTCTTAGAAATAGGTAGGTTTTTAGCATTTTTCCTTGGCAAAATTTATAATTGCCGATATTTACAAGTGTATTTGTTTTACAGATACCTGTTTCTGAATTGGGACTTGTTTTTCTAAAAAGCCATCTCAAAGGAAAGGGATATTTTTACCCTTCTGCAACTTTTGATAATGGAACACCTTGCATCTCTACTCTTATTTCTTTTTCACACAGAATATGCTGTTTGGTATCTTCTGCTATTCTGGAAGGTAAATCTGTAAAGGTATTGGTATTTTTAATTTCTATTGCTCATTTAGTTAATTCTTAATGGAGTGTAAACAAATTTACTAAAACTCTAAAGGGTTGAATTCATATTTGTTATTGAAATTAATATAATTTTAATTCTGAAAGTCAACTTTTACACATTTCAGTAGTATTTAATTGATTCAATTTTATTTGCCCAATATTACTCTATGAGTTTTTACAGTAATTCAGTTATTATCAGAAAACCAAATATGAGAAGGAAAGTGCTATTTTCTTTTCTTAAATATTTTATTGAAAAATAAAATAGATTATTACTCTATATTTAAGTTATACGTAGCTCTTCTTTAAGCATGATAGAAATGGCATTTGCTAATGTTCAGTTTTAAACCTGCACCAATACAAACTAAATGTAAGATAATGACGAAAGTATTTATGAGATATATTTATCATATTAAATGTACTTTTATGTGGTGGTCATTATAATATTATTATATCTTGTTGTTCCCCAAATTATATTGAAAGAAAACTTTTAGACTGGAATAGGTCACCTGAAAAAGTCTTCAAAACCTTCCCAAAAAGCAGAAAATATTTTGTAAAAATATGTTTCAAGTTGCTATGATTTGTAATTATATAAAATTTGTATTTATACTGTAATATTTACAAATGTTTTATTGTACTATAATTTTAGCATAATAAGAAATTAAGATTATCAAACTATTATAGTCATAATTAAATACAGCTCAAAATTTGTGCTATGGGATATGCAGATTGACATTTGTGGTACTTACATACTTTATGGTAAGAGAATTAACAATATTGACAGATCTTAATATAAGAGGAACTGTAGATTTTGTTAATTAGTTTGTGTCTAAACAGTTCAGGTCTAAACCTCAACACCTCTGATATTAGGTCTCAAAATTATATGATTAGTGTTGTAATGAGACCAGATCACTTAGAGATATGAAAATTTTCAATTCTCCTTTTAGGCAGCTTATTATGCTTTTGAAACTTGTTGACCTGCTTTAGTATCAAATATTTCAATGTAACATAAATTTTCATCATAGTATTGAATGTCAAAATCCTTTGAAGGTATTTTAAGTCTCTAGCAGGTATTTTATTAAGTTCAATAATTTTCTCACCTCAAATTCAGAACCAGATTTTATGATGTATTACATTATAACAGGTATAACATGGTTATAATAACAAACATGAATTACCTGTATTCAATTTTTTTATTGGAGAAAAATGGGAAAAAAACTAGCATGTTAAATTTTGAGGGATTCTTTCTCTTCATTTCTAGATTATTCTTAATAACATAAAATATGTGTCAATTTTTATTTACTCTCATTTGACGTGCTTAAAAGTTTATACAGATATTCTAAAAAAATATTTAGGTCTTACAGAGGATGCTAATATACTTTTTAAAGAATTGATATAATTTTAAGCCAGTATGCTATATTATCAATTAATAAAGATACTTTGGTTCAATGATGAATTAAGCTGAGGATTGACATAAAATCATCATATATTAATGTTAAAGTATTTACATCACTTGACCACCTAGGACCGAGCAAAATCAATAGTTCATTTCATAAATATTGCTCACAAGTGTTTCCAGCTACAAAACTTTCAATCATGTCATAGTATATTATTTGGATTACAAACTCCAGCAATATTTATACTGAATAAAACATGGAAATACATCAGGAGGAAGCATAACAATAAATATCAGTAAGATGTTTCCATTTTATATTTATTCTCAATTTTGCGAATTTGGCGTTGGAAATCTATCGATCTTATCAATTTCCAGAATACTGAAGCATCTCTGCAGATTTTATGAAAACGTTCAATTGACAGGATACAGTTGCAACTCCAAAAATTTTAGAAGATTACCATTTCTTCCATGCATTACTTTTATTTTAAATTCTTTTCAAACGATAGATGATGATATAAAAATGGTGAAGGAAAACTACTGCTGTAAATTTGATGCAGAAATCAATCGTATTTACCAATTTCAAATTTTACCATGTTGAGATATCAATTTTCAGTTAATTAATTTAATGCTGTAATTCTTTTAAAGGTGAACAGAAAGCTTACTCAAATATTCAAATTAATGAAAGAGTAGAAGATAGTGAAAGACGGAAACAGCTGGAATCTCAGAAAAGAATAGAATCTAAAAGACATGTTACTAAGACTCATTGTTCAAAGGTGATAAGATTTTTATACGGAGTTTTTAGAAACAATAAAAAGCAAGTAAACTCGCAGCGAAGATCCTGCGACGCTCTGAAGACAATTCCGAAGCAATCTCCAGGATCTAGAATTAATAATAATTTTAAGGGAAAGAGTATCCGTTTCTGCTGGTCAGATGATACCGACGAAACTTTGAAGCTATTTTTGAGATCCGAATATAAAGATTGGTCATGCTCAGAAATTCCAATGAAAGGATATAATTCGAAATCTCATCAAGAGGTAAGAGATAGTCATGAAACTTTGCGTGAAAGCCGCATGGAGGTATTTAAAAGGACCGCAGAGAGTCTCGTATCTAGTCAGTATTGTGCTTACAATTACTCTCTCCCTCAGAGTGACTTGGCCAAAGAATACTTATTGAAAGCCAAATATAAAGATCATCACGAAAATTTTAAGCTATCTTTAGAAGTTGAAAATTATTTCTAATTAATCGTAATGAATTGTTGAAAGCTTATTATTGAAGCAAATATGTAAAGTGAGAATTGTGTCAAAACCTTAAATGCACCTATTTGTAAAAATTATGGATAGAGAACAATTAAGTCAGAAATTAAATAAAAATTATTACATATTGTTCATATATGCATTTCTTTCTTCATATTCTAAGAATATAAGTTTCTTATTTTATGTAACAAATTAAATAATAGTCTTTCTGCTGAGTTCGGCTGACTCTTTGGTCACTTTAGGTTGCTGTCGGTACATCTAATCGCAGTACCAATGGATTCTTCCGCGAGAGAAGAAATAGATCTTCATATGAATGGGTTTATCGACCCTTTCGATGATATATAATTTATATTTACAGTCAAAATTACATTTAAAATTAATTATAGAGATGATATATAAAGTTTTAGACAAATATCTGCAGCATAAGTCCATTTTCAAATCAGCTGATATACCGTTAGTTGGTGATGCGGTCACTTGTCTTGATTGACTCGGAGCGTCAGATGAAAGCACTTGGAGTCGGAGAAAATAGAGCGATGTTATAGAGTTATTATTCGTATACCTTATCAATGGGGAGCTGATTGCTGCTTAGCATTTGTATCATTTGCTGCATAGTGGAATTGGTAAGAAGAAGAAGTTTCGAAAACGACTCATTCCTCCAAATGTAGGCTATCTGTAGGCATGTAGTCGAAACAGATCGCACTGCCCTTGGTTATGTCGTAGATTCGGTATTGTAATGAATTAGCCTTTTAAAATATTTGTCGTTTTACTGAAGTATTGTTTAGAGAAAACTTTGAGTTGTAATAACGCCATACGACTGAATCTGATATTGTCAGCTTCGCAAGGTGTAGGTGTCGTAAATCAGGGTATTGGGGAACATTGTGGGTAGGGCCAGTCGCCATGTTGCTCTGGTCCTACGCGTACTCAAATCCAGGACATCGTTGTAAATTATCTATGTAATCGTGAATGTCATTTGTAGTATGTTACAGTATTATATTCTTATTCTAAATGTCTTATTTAACGAACGCCGTGGAAATGTTTGTTGTAATAAGGAACATCTTAATTTCGATAATCATCGCATTAATCTTTAAATTATGTATTTTCAGTGAACAACAGGCAGGATGGTGGTGGAGTCGGTTCCTCGTCATGTAATTAACAAAATGCAACCAACTGGCATGACTCCCAAAGAGCTGTCAGAGAATGACGATCTTGCCACATCTCTAGTCTTGGATCCGTATCTTGGTTTCGTTACGCATAAAATGAACATTCGGTGAGTATTGAAGCGTGCTCGGTAATTTCCTATCCCTAAACTCTAAGGTTTTATTTATATTCGAATCCTTGCTTATTCAGATTTAGACCGCTGAAAGCTAATAAAGATGAACTTAAGACAATTGTCGAAGATTTCGTTAAATATCAAAACTATGAGAAAACTTTCAAACAGTATACTGCGGGTGAGTGGATGGGGACTTTTTACTTGACGAAGAGTAAACAGCAGCAGCAGAGCTTCAAAGAGCATGTAAGTAACTATCTAGTCATCGTCCATATTTCAAATTACTTTGCGCCGAGTATGACGATTTCGTTTCTAGATTTACAGGTACTTACGCGTATTTGACAAAGATTCGGGTTTCACGATCGAGCCGTGCTATCGATATTCCTTGGAAGGACAAAAAGGAGCAAAGATAAGCGCCACCAGAAAATGGTAAACGAAATATTTTTGTCGTAATGTCATTTCTTCGTATCACTCGTTGCTAAAATAACTTTCCTGGTTCAGGTATAAGAACGAGAAGATATCGTATTTAGTTGGTTGCATTGCGGAGTTAACCGAGGAAGAAGAAGCAGCCCTCTTACACCCAGGGAAGAATGATTTCTCGGTTATGTTTAGCTGTAGAAAGAATTGTGCGCAGTTGTGGTTGGGTCCGGCCGCTTACATTAATCACGACTGCAGGCCAAACTGCAAGGTAAATATTATTCTTACTTTATACTGACTTAATTTTTTCCTCAAATGACATTTAATAACTCGTGCACTTTCATTGAAGTTTGTTGCTACCGGAAGAGATACCGCTTGTGTTAAAGTTCTGAGGGATATCGAGGTCGGAGAGGAGATAACTTGTTTTTACGGAGAGGACTTCTTCGGTGATGGAAATGGCTATTGTGAATGTGAAACTTGTGAAAGGTAAAATTAAACCAATAAATTGCTGTTCTTAGTGACTTATTAACAATTGTTCGTATTTAAATCAAGCGATATTATTAAAGTGAAGTCTCGGTGCATACATTGTATGATATAATCGTACATTTCTTTTGACAGGAGAGGTATGGGAGCGTTCGCGAAAGATAAATCGAGTAACGAAGAGCTTAGCTCCGGTTATAAGCTGCGGGAGACGGACAACAGGCTGAATCGAACGAAGCACCGTGGCTCTCAGAAGGTGGATGAAAGAGTAGACAAAGTCTCGGAGAGTGAGAGCTCTTCGACAGCTTTGAGCGTTAAAGAGCTTCGGCAGAAAGGTCTCACTAAGTACGATGCGGAGCTTTTGATCGCGCAGGGCTGTAAGTTTCCAGAATTTCGGGAGAACGCTACGCCCAAAGCCTGCGAGAAGAGCGGAGATGCGCAGAAAGGACTGCCATCGCCGAAAGAAAGGGTTACATCGAGGCGGCGTGGTGAAGGTTTAGAGGCGACGAGACCGGCTCGGTTTCTCAGGGGACTTCGACCGAGAGTCGACAGAACGGCGCTATGTACAGACGTGACGCCTCTTCCTGCGGCAGATGCAGCGTCGTCTTCATCTTTACCCGAAGACGCCTCCATAACAAAAGGAGTCGTTTCGGACGACTCGAGGAGCAGCGCCAGCGATCGGGAATCTGTAAGCGAGGCGTCGGGAAAAGGTGGAGCAGGTGAAGCTACGGAACCGGGAAGTAGGGGAGGGAGTGTGTTGACTGCGAGTGTTAATGGTACTTTCGAAAGTGGGAATAGCAATGAAGGAGCTCCATCGGGTGTGATGTGCAATAGCAATGGTATTACCTTGCGAAGCCATAGGCAGCTAGTAGAACCGGTGGTAGATTTAGCGAAGGATAATAAATTGTTTCAAAGTGCAAATAGCGAAGAAAATGCTTCAGAGAGTCGTTCAGTTTCGAATAAATCTGTGTCTTCTGAAAACGGAGAAGAAAGACTGATTGATGTGTGTGTATCGTTAGTACAGTGTAGAGTCGATGCAAATGGAAGAGTTTCTGGTGAAAAAATGCGAGAAGTGGAGCGTGAAACGGAATGTTTGCGTGAAACGTTCGCAACTCCCAGGGTTGGTGTGAGAAAGTCAAAACCATTTGTTATGCCCTCAGTAAAAGTGGTCGTGAGCAATTTTCCATCAAGGGTGACCGTAAATGGTAAACTACAGAAGCGATGGGATAATCATTTAAGGAGGGCCAGCTCTCGCAGAGCGAGAGGTGTCTTACTCCGGAAGGGACTGAGCGGTGTCGATAATCCCGAGTGCCGTGATAGCATCATAGAAAGTAGAGAGCAGAAAAGTTCATTGGCCGGTTCGGAGCGTAACGCTTCTGGTCCCAAAGATGTTTACGAGTTCGAGGAGGAGGATTCGATGGAATTAGACGAACCCAAGCTCTTACGTCGTTCGAGAGGAGCTGTGAAAGTAGAGGAAAGTGCCGTAAACAGCAATAATGATGGTGTACCTACCTGGGATAGGTTAACGGAGAAGGCTTCGGTCCCATCTGCGAAACCTTCTCAAAGGACTGAAGAAGAATCCCCCCCAGCAGTTAATGGTTGTGCGTGTACCACTCCTGAGAAAAGGAATGGTGTAAGAAGTGTGAAACTAACGCTAAGAATGAAAAGAAGCCCAGTATTGGACGAAGTGATAGAATCGGGTAACAGTTTAAGTGAAGATAGTAGTCTCGTTCAGGAACCGGAGTACGAAGTTCTAAGGGTAGAAGGAGTGGGAAACGAAAATTACGATGGGATGGACGAAGATGGTGATAATGACGAAAGAAGGATGGGTAGGAGTGGTGTTCGTAGGAAAAAGAGGCATAAAGAGAAGAAGCGGAGGCGTGGGGGGCACGATTCGCATATGTTAGATGTGTCAGGATCAGGAGGAAATGGTTCGGAAAACTCAGTTACAGAAAGTAGCGAAGGAAGCCTACATAATTATTCTTTCGGTAAGGAGCAATCTGTGATGAGACCACCGATGAAGCGTTTAAGGCTAATATTCGGAAACGAATCTCACACGATTGATATACCCACGCCTCTTATGGAGAATGCCAGATCAAATTGATTACAGTGGGAGTGGATGTGGAATCGGTGTGTAAATACCTCAAGCTGATTGGCGAGAAGCTATTGTAAATAAAGGTACTAGTACGATAAGGGAATTTTGTTGAAACATTTTCCATTTCGTTATGAACTGTGGGCCATTTGTAAATTCGTTTTTAGCGATATGAGTCAGTGTTATTGTACCTTAAAACTATTGTATAAGTATTTATGATGTGTGAATGATCAAGATTGTGTGTGTGGGTTGTAAATTTGCATGATCTTATGAATAATGGTTGATATTTCTATAGCGGCCTTCACGAGAGATAGATTGAAAGGTTCCCAATCAAGCTGGTCTTCTTTGCCTCTTATTTACTATACTTTAATATTCTTTTTAGTTTCATGTTTCTGCCAGAGATGAATGAGTGCAGAGTTAAAGCTTCATATTTAGAATGTTATTCGCAATATCGTAAATAGTTTTACTTTATATTTCATAATGTAATTGATGTCTCTTCTCAATTTATTTCTGTTAACATAATCTCTTTTTTCTATAAGAATTGTATAATTTAATGTCAGAAGTAGCTCATGTAGTCAAGATACAACAGGAATTAATTTTTATCAGTTACATTATTGAAATCCCAATTTAAAATTTACTAAATATTGGAGTCTTTAACTGAATTATGGAATGATCCACAACAAGGGAGATCTTGTTGCATATTGAATGCTTTTTTGGCCCAGTTGGAAGCAGATTCTTATGTTTATCTTCAATTAAGACAGTTTTCACTGTCTTAGTTGAATTTGCTTTACTCTGAGAGTATGTCCTTAAGCAAATGTGGGGAAACTTTGGTTTCTAGTCACTTGATTTGGGGTACTTTTGAAGGCAGTTTGCTTTTGGGATAATTGTGATTTGATAGGTTTATCCTGTGATATGATAGATTATAAAAATGTCAGATTTTATCCATTTAATCTATTCTCGAGTATGTTTATATTTGTTTTGTTCATTACATTGCAGTTTCTTATTGTAATGTTCATTATGTCAGGTCTTCGTTTATAATCGAAATTAACAATGCAGCATATATATTTTGCCCTGGCCTGTTGTTAGTCAAGTTGGAGGTTGGAAGTTAAAATTGCTCAATAATACAAAGATCAGGTTTTTTGTCAACTGTAGAAGGATTTTGAATTCACTCCATTCATTACATCAAGCGGTCAAATTTTTCATTTGGTGCATTAAATTTGTCTCCAGTGTTGAATGTTTCATTAAATATCCCTAATAACCCAGAAATCTGAAAGACTGATTCTTGTAACTGGTGAAAGTAGCATCAGAATATGCAGATATCAATTACATTTACATTTGTTAGTTTTACTGATACTATAGGCACTCCTCTATTATTAGAAAGTATATAATTTAACTGTTAGCCCTTTGTTTTAATTTGGCATGAGGAAATGTTTCATTGTCATTAGATTGTTAATTCATAGCAAACCGTAGTCTTTCAAGGGTTTAAATGGCTTTGCCTTCTTGAGTTTCAAAATCAGTTCACAGTTCATTTTGTCATCTACCGTAATATTCACAAATGTGTTTAAGTGAGCTGAGTAAGTTAGTGAAAGTAAAAGGTGGAGGGTGAAATTAAGATTGCTAAAACATGACTGGCTTATATTATATCAAGTTAGCTTCCATGAAGCATATTAAGTTAGTTGATAAACCAGTGACTTCCTAATTTTGATGCAGAATTTTATTATCACTGCCAGGTTTGAACATCCTTATGAAAATGTTGCTGTTGATGTAGCTAATGTGGTTCATTTAAGGATGGAAATGTCCAAAAAGTTTATGCTGAGCATATAATCAATCAATGCATTTTATTATGTTAAATTACCTTTATTGAAAATATGTATATTTTATTTGCCCATTTGTAACATCAAGTATGATATTCACTTTGTTCCATTGCAATTTTTTATAAGATACTTGGTTGAGTTTGATCACATAAATTCAGAAAGATATTTATTTTAGAAATTTGTTTCCAGAATCAATTATATGGCATTGGTGAGTGATGTACTTCTAATGGGAAACTTGATGTTGGAAATAGAAAATTGTTGCTGTTGCCATTTCTGTACATTACTTTCATTCACCTTTGTTTGACCTTTCATTTGATGTAGTATTCGGGAGCATTCTCAGAATTAGCATGACTATGCTTCCTGAGGATAAAATGATCTAAGGCAAAAGAAATATGGTTCATTAGAATCGGGACCCCAGTGGTTCATTAACTGAATGCTAAGCATTCTTTCTCCCAGTAAAACACTCAAAGTGACTAATGTTGTTTTCATATCATGTGTAATAAGTAATTGTATTTATTGTTACACTTTTGCGTTTATTATTCTTCCGTCGGTAATTTATCGTTGACATTTTGCTTCAAGCTCACCATTGTGAACTCGGGCACATTGTGTTCATTATTTTAAATTTTACATTTACCTCGGGTACGAGGTATTGAGATATAAATACAGTCTTTTATATTTGAAGCATTTTTATTTGTTGAATCCCGAATTTCGTCGTAATTGTTGAAGATAGCGTATATAACTGAAGTAATCGAACTATTGATAGCAGTAGCTGCGTTTGAATTCCCGCTAAGTGACGTCAGCCAACCGGTAGGATGCGTTGTCATTGGTTACGTACCAGTGAATGCTGGGAAATATTAAACAACTTCGACTGGGACAGCCGTTGAAGTTTGAAATTTTCGACAAAAAAAAGATTCCTGTACTATAGATAATGCAAAGACAATCTGTACGAGAACAGGTTCATGGAGAGAAGATGCAGGAGACCAGCAACAGCGCTTTGGCGTCGTCATGTCAAACGCAAAATATGTTGAAGCATGTTTATTCTAGGCCTTTGCAAACTTCAGTGAACCAAAAGCATAATGATCAACTGCAAAAGAACGATCGCAGTTTCCTAAGTAGCCTTGAAGAATGCGATCATCTTACTCAACTTTATTCTAAGCTTAATTCTGAGACTGAAAAAATCTTAAAGTGGAAAGTTTCTGCCGAATTGCAGTTAGCTCAGAAAGAGGAAAAACTGACTGAGACTCAAGAAGTTATGGAAAGGCAGAGAAAAAATCTATTCGAGCTCCAAATGCATAGCGAGCAATTAACTCATCGACTACAAATGGAATTGAAGAATAGAGATGAATTAACGTCCAAGTGGGTTTAATTGAATACTATAAATATGGCCGGTAGTTGCACAATTATATTACATTAATAGTTATCCTTTCAATGCCGAACCGTTTACGTTATTTTCAGAATAGAAAATACCCGCAAAATATGTAATATTGTTAGAGATCACTGCAATCAGCTTACATCAACACTTAATGTGTGCGTTGAAGAAAAAGAGAATTTGAAATCTGTCTACTCTGAGCAATTTAAGGAAATTGAAGAGTTAGCCGAGAAATTTAAATCGGTCGAGGAGGAATATAAAAGCGATGTTGATCAATTAGAGGGAATGGGTGAGTATATGTGGAAGCCATTGATTTTTTCATTAATAGGAATGTTTCATTTTTATTTACAAATTGCTAGTTGCCGAAGAGAGAAATCAGAGAAATAAAATAATTGACGATGCCAACGCATTACATTGTATGTTAAATGTTAAAC
The DNA here is from genome assembly GCA_020796165.1 of Pantala flavescens. NCBI lineage: Eukaryota > Metazoa > Arthropoda > Insecta > Odonata > Libellulidae > Pantala > Pantala flavescens. The sequence continues at coordinate 15,082,528 of CM036886.1, forward strand.
TTGAGGAACTGGAAAAGAAGTTAGTATTGGAATCCGAGAAAGTGTCTGCTCTTAAAGAAGAACTTTTAAAAAGCTCAGAAAATGTAAAATCTTTGACGAAGGAAAAGTTTGAACTCGTCAATGAACTTTCTCTCGTGAGTATTTAGTGCAAATGCTAGGTTATTATAATAATTTGCTGAAACTGATTGCATTGTTCTTCGAAGTCAAAATCTAGCTATAAGGAATTAGAAAATCAGTCGTTGGGTCAAAGTCAAAAACTAGAGAAGGAATTGAAAGCTATATCTACACTTCTTCATGAAGAGAAAGAGAAGTACATTATTTGATTTTCTTTGATATACTGCTATAACACATTGATTCGTATAAATAATTCTTGAATCGTAGTAACAATGTACTGAAGCATCGTTACCAAGAAGCTCAGGAAAAATTTCAGGAATTAGAAAGGGTAAAGGATAGCATCGCTGATGAAAATTCGTCATTAAAAGATTCTTTGAAAAAAGTTGAAAGTATAATCGAAAGTAATGCCGCGGTAAGTATTTACTTCAGATGGATTCTCTTTTTCCAAATACATTACTAAACCAAGGTTTGAATATTCTTTTAAGTCCATAGATCAAATTAATTCTTTTCCTGCATCATAAGGAACTTCAAGCTGTCACAATTCCAATATCTGGAAATTGTTTCATTTATTGCTATGTAGAGCATGAAATTTTCATTTCTGAATTATTTATTACATTATGACTGTAGGAGATGGGAAAATTAAGGGAAAGATACGATCAGCTAATCGAAGAAAAAGAAGAACTTATGGTAAAGAATACAGAATTAGAAGAGCTGAAAACAAGCATTAAGAAAATTGAAAATGATTACAATGAAGTATCATCTGAGAGAGAATCAATTAGGCAAGAATTAAATCTTGCAAATGAAAAGATAGTAATTTTAGAGAGTAGAAGTAAAACTAATGAGGACATAATTGATGAGTGCAATAAAGAGAAACAAAATTTGGTAGAAGAAATTGATGCATTAAAACGCAACATTGATGTATGTCATGAGAGGATCTCATGTGCAAATGCACTGGAAGAAGATCTCAAACAGAAAATAAGAGATCTAGATGATGAGCTGCAAAATGAAAGGTATGATATTTATTATAGCTTGGTAATTTTCATAGTGTATGATAATGAAGTATCAGTCAAATACATTTATGACCTAAATCATCAAGTTGGTTGAATAACTGTTGGGAAAAGACACAAGCACGATTATCTTCCTTTCCAACAACTTCTGCTTTAGGGAATATCGAAGTAAAACTTAGGGTTCCTAAGACCCAATAGTTCTTCCATGGTATAATTCCATCATGAACTTTCTTCATTCACCTTTATATTTATCAATCACCATCTTTCCTTGGTATGATAATCTATGTTTCATATGAATCTATCTTTATACTATGGGATGACCCGGTATTTGCTTATATTAATCTTTAAAAAACTTGATTAAAAGGTGAGAGTATCTTTGTTCTGTATAAGATATTTTATTGAAAAAAAAAACCACCAAAAGTTATCTTCTTTTGATCATGATTGAATTAAAAGTATTCTAACAATAAATTAAATTGTCAAAAAATAACTTTAAAGTGTTCAAAACATCTTTAAATTCAGTAAGTCATTCCTTAAACACTCTCGGCTAAAGATCTGTTCCATTTTTTGAGGATAATGATTGATTAATTTCAAATTCTTTTTAAAGTTATCAACTTACAGCTCTATGTAGATACTTATCACAATCCTTTGTTAAACTTTTAATCAAAATGAGTGTATAAATTCCTTAAAAGTAATAATACCTGCATAAATAGAGAAACTCTTAAAACTGTCAATGAAAGAAGGTGGAAATTGAATGTAGAATCAATTTTTGTGAGTTGGCTTCTAGGTGATATCTTGAGTCATGGAAGCATTGAAAATTGTTTGATATTAGAATATAACATATTTTCTTTGTTGATATTTCTTCTTAAAACCTTTAAAGACCACCAAATTGCCAGTGACAGAAAAAAATTATTATAATAATTTGCAAATGAAAAGATAGTAATTTTAGAGAGTAGAAGTAAAACTAATGAGGACATAATTGATGAGTACAATAAAGAGAATAAGTATTAAAAAATTATAATAATAATTTTTTAATACTTATTTATACATATTATTAATACATATTAAAAAATTATTATAATAATTTTTTAATACTTATCAATGAAAAGAGTGACTTGTTTAGATATTTAGGGACTCTTAATTTAATTTTGTTCTTATAGAATTGTTGACTTCAGAAAAAGTAGAGAAATTCCCTAATTCATTATGTAATAGATGACTGTTTGAGTGAATATTATAGTATATGAAGTAATCAGTAAATAATGAAAATTAAACCTCAAAAATTAGTATCCAGAATGTCTATTATATTAATTTAAAAAATATAAATATATATTACTACCTTGGCTAACATTCTCATTTAAAGATTTCCAGAGTTTGATCTTGCAAATTATCTATGAAAATTATGAGTGATCTAATTAGTGGGTGAGTGGTTTGGTGTGAATTTATATTTTGTCCAGTATTCAACATATCATTAATAGCAGAATTAATCATTTTTTTATAGCATGAATTAATAAGATCAAGAGAAAATTTGACATCTTTCTTTATGCATCTGTTGTTGCTCACAATTTAGGAATCAGGTTCAATTTCTTCAGTCAAAGTTTGACATGGATACCTCAGAGCTTACAACTCTGTTAGAAAAAGAAAAGGCTGACTTGGCTGCAAAAGAATTGGAGATAAAAAATCTGTCTGATAATATTCTTAAGTCAAATAAAACTATAAGTGATCTTCAGGATCAACAGAAAGCAAATTCAGATCATATCAACAGATTAGATAATGAGGTAATTGTCAAAATCCATAAACTGACTTTTCCCTCTTCAAATATTTAATAAAGTCTTAGTTGTATAATTAGCTTAAAAGTCTCCAAAACATAAACATAGTTTGATCGAGGTTATAATAATTCATAAAAATGTCTCTCTGTGAAATTATTTATATTATTCATTGTATCATCAATGGACCAGTGTTTCTAAGAGAATATTCTTTGAAATTCATTGATATTATTATGATGACTATCTATTATCTACTATTAAGCTTGACATTTTAATAGAAAATAAAGTCTTTTCGAGTATTTAAAATATATTTTATAAGAACATATATTTTATATCCATTATATTTTAAAATCAAGTTATATTCTTATTTAAATGTTGTCATTGAAGAGTTTTATAAGAAATCTTATCTAAATTAACTATAATTTTAAATAATACATAGTAAATAATATTTATGCTGCTGATACTATATATTTCTCAATAATATGCATCAATTTGGATCAGAATGAATTTTTGAAAAAGTCCATTACATCTGAAGTTGAGAAAATGGACCAACTAAAAGAGCAATTAACCAATGAAATCAATCATAAAAATGAGCTTATCAAAGAAATGGAGGAAATGAAAGCAAAATCAACAAGCTGCAATGAATTAATTGACAAAATTAAGAATGATAATATAAATCTTGTGGAAAAAATAGAAAATTTAAATATAGCATTATCGAAAGTTACAGAGGAGAAAAGTAACACTTCCAAAAAGTGCTTATCTTTGGAAAAAGAGAATGAAGCCATTAAAAATAAATCTGATTCTGAAATCAAGGTAAATTCTTGAATTTTTTAGGGTGTTAGTAAATATCTGATAGTTCCTTTGATTTCCTTTTGAAAAAAGATGCATTAAAGTAAATTACACTGATGCTAATATGAAAATCATCTTACAGATTATTTTAAAATGTATCTTGCTGTATTAGAATTTGTAAATTCATGTTATGAGTATATGATTAGTTAAAGGTTAGAACTAAAATATTTATGATGTTGGAAATTACTCTGCAGAATATTTCTTTACTCATTTCTTATTAGGCTATAAGAAATGTTTTATTTAAAGAAAACTATGCTTGTAGCAATCTTAAGTTTTTTATTTTAGGAGATGGTTTCTGTATTAGAAAAATATAAAAGAGACTGTGATGAAATGGTCAACCAAAAGGAAGCAAAAATTTCTGCTCTTTTGGTTGACATGGATGAAATTAAGAAAAGGAAAGAACATTTGGAAGAAGCTCTGAATGAAGTCAAACAGGATAATGTGACTTACCAAAGCAAAATTAATGACTTACAAAAAGAAAAGGTTTAGTTGATTTACCTTTTTTTTCTAATTTGAAATAAGAGTATGAAAATTAAGTTTTCAGCATTAATTATCATAATCCAAATTTCATAGCATAATGTTACATGCTTCAGTATCAATAATGAAATTACTTATATTAATTTTCAAAATTACTTCAGGAAATTTTGGAAAAAACACATCAGGTTAAAATGATGGATTTGGAGCTTAAATTGACAGCAAAAGACAAAGAAATGGCTGAGAAAGAAGTTGCTTTGTTGAAAAACGATTCAGACACAAATGAAAATATATTTAGCACCCCTTCCAGGATCAAGTCTCCTAAAGTAGATATTAGAAAAACACCAAAATTGATCAAATCCCCCATCCAAAGTAAGGTAGGATCAAATTTTATAAAGATATTTTAAATATATTTTGAATGGCTCAAGTCCAGAATTAACTTCCACATTTATATCCCCTTTTGTTATTCGTTCTTTTACTATGAAATGCCTTCATGATAAAAGTTATCAGGGTTGAAAACTTTGTATAGATATCTACATCTACCAAATAATCCTGCAAGCTAACCTTCAGCGTTTAGCAGGGAGTTAAAATCCTCACTATTAATGTAGTTAATCACTGTTAAATATTGTTCAAAAGACAAATGAATAATTAAAAACTGTAATTTTGAAAAGAAATTCTTATCACATATCACAACATTTACTTCTTTTTAAATCCATGCACAAGATATGGAATTTAATTATTTTTGGATTGCTAAGAATAGATAGAGCTGTCTTAGGTCCTAAATTTTAAAATTTTACAGCAATATCAATCTCCCTCTACTCATGTTCTTAAGGAACCAAATACTCCTGGAGGAATGAAAAAACAAGTTACATTTCAAGAGGAATCTAGTGATACAGATGCTTCAAGTGTTGATGCCATGATTCTTGATGTAGGTTTATTGTTTGTAATTCAATAAGTGATTTATGTTCCATAGTTATGAAATTCATTGATTTCAATGTGATGTATTTATTCAAAGAAATCTTTCATACTCATAGCTGTATGTGGTAGCAAGTAGTATAATATTGAGTAGAAAAATATCTTCTGAATAACACTGTGTCCTCATGGTAGATATAAAGTGTATGACTTCAAATTCAGTGTGTGTGCTTTTTGTAAGAAAAATTTGCATTTTAAATAAGGCAAAAGGTCACTGTAAATTATGTCAAGTTGTTCTTTCAATTAGACTTTTATTTTTTCTTTGAAAGAAAAAGTTTAAAGAATCATTATCAGGTTTTAATCATATATCCCATCCTCTAATAGAGTATTCCATTATAAATTTCAGAATACTGATCTAATAACAAGATTTGAGGCTCTTGAAAGAGGGGTAAAAATGATGACTCCTATGAGAGTGATTCCATCTCCTAAAAATCGTAAGAAAAGAATGGAAAAACAATCTAAGGATGGAGAGAAAAATTTTGAGTCACTGTTGAAGAAGGTAATTTAATTTTGTAGCTGATATGGATAGCTTCCTTCTAATACAAAATTTAAGAAATCCAATACTTGAGAGTATCTGGAGAATAGATATGTCATCATCAAATTTAACGTAAACTTGCAGTTAATGTTTTAAGTGATAGAAAGACAAGTAAAGTAAGAAACTGATCATTACTCCTTTGTATATTATAAGTATATATTTTTATAATATAATTTACTATCATTGAAAGCTATGTGATTAACTTTTACTTAGGTAATATTTGTTAAATTTGGCGATTGAGGATCATTAAGATGCAAAATATTCAGGACACTTTATTGTATGTTGAAAACCTACAAAAAATGATGTATTTTTAGCCAAAGTATTGTTTTTAAGTTGCAGTAATGAGTATTATTTATATTATACTAATGGATCATAAGTTTTGATGAATGATGACCTTTTCTAATCTATTAAAATTGGTTATATATTTGACTATGAATGGAATGGTTCTAAATTTTCTCAGTGATTAGACCCTTCTAAGAAATTAATTTAATTGCCTATATACTTAAAAGAATATTGCTAGTAACTACTTGATTTCTCAAAAAGTTTGAGCTTTGATATCTGTTTCCAGGCTAGAATGAATAAACCAGATTATGAAGAAACTCCTAGGAAAAATATAACAGGGATTTTAAAACCTTTGCGGCAGTTCAATGATGGGTGTAAAAACACAGGACTTGATTTAGATGAATTGTTTGAGATTGTTGATGAGTAATGCTTATTGTCGTTTTATGTAAGGGTTAATACAAATGAAGGAAGTGATAACTTGCATATTTTCAATGGAACCAATATCACTTTTATTATATTTTTCAATAATTTGTCATTTCTTTTATTGCTGTTATTTGTTTTAGTACATATTTTATTACTGTTTGAATTACATCATATTAATATTTGTGAACTATATTGAGAATTTTGTAGTTACTCATATGAATGATTTTCATAGCATCGATTAAAAAACTCTATAACATTATCAACTTTTAAACTACCTAATATGCTGTCAATAGGGATATATAAACCATACTTCCTCCTATTGAAAAAAGGTATTCATAATTTTCAAATTATTATTTTTATTGGGTGTACTTTTATATGTTTTCAAATATGATTGTGTTATTGTTGTTTTATTCTAAGTTATTGATTAATGTTATTTAATGAGATTTATAGTTGATCTAAATCTGATTTGATTGAAATAAATCTTTAAATTATCTCTTATTATAATCAATCCAAGTATTATTTCATGAATAATTTGAATATTCTTTAAACAGAGATATTATTTAATTTTAATTTAACTAATCTTTTATGTGTAGACTTACTTAAGCATAGTTTCAATTTATTCCATCAGTTGATTTTGTTCAGACACTATTTAATGCTGTGTCACTTTTTTATGGTTATCTGAATGAAGTCAGTCTAATTTAGAGGCATACCTCTTCACAATAAGAGTGTTGGTAAATTAAATTGTTAACTCTCTTAGGTGGGTCGAAAGCTTAGATTTTTCTGTGGAGGGAGAATCTTGAATGAATCATTGTATGGTAATATTGGCGTCCAGGCAAGAGGGAAGACTGCCAAAGAGTATCATTCCCCTGTATTTATAATGTACTTATATTCTTCCACCATAGGAATACTTTTCATATAACTCCTCTTGAATTCAAGGGGAGAGCACTTATATAGAGAATTCAAGATTCCAGGGTTCATCCCATGTTACAGATGTTTGCCTGCAGATCCAATCAGATGTTGCCAATTTGGAAAGGGAGGGCCCAATCTATGGTTGCCATGGCATGTTATATCTATGATGGCTCTGAACCATCATGACTATATTAGCTTTGCTGAACACCCATATTTTATTAAAGATTTTGGTTGAACCCTTAAATGAAAATATTTAGTGAGTACTGATAAAGTATTAATGTATGATATCATATCATGCTCTCTGTTGGAAGGGATTTTATTTCTTCTGGGACAAATTTTCTTTTTATCTTTGTCTTTTACTGTTCACTGTGATTTACAAGAAAATGCTAATGTAAATTTAATTTGTCTTTATGTAATGAGAGCTAGCAAAACATTATTCCTTGGAAATTTATGAATACCCATTCTCCTTAGTTATTTTTATCCAATTAATATAAATGCATGTGTTTGATCACCAATTTTTAAAGAAGATAATTAAGTATAAAATACACTTTTAAATTATTTAATGCATCAAAATAATAAATAATTAGATAAATATCAACAATCAACTAATTCAACAAATATATATTTAGATAATCAACTCTTAATGAATAGTGATCACTTTGACATTAACTGCCTGAAAAAATGTTCATATTTTAAATTTATTTCATTCAAGTAGTCAATATTTAATTATCTTGAGGCAATATCCCTGTATTAATTGCACAAAATATGATATTATGGTGAAAAACCTGCAACATTTTCTAATTACCTCATATTTAACATCAAGCAATCAATAGTTGGGCTATATAGATTTTTATATCTATGATAACAAGCACTCTTCACAATAAAAAGGTAGTCAACTGTCATCCTCCTGGCTCATAAGCTGATTTCCATATATCTACCAAACAAACAGAGGAATGAAATCTGTAAAACATAGTCAATGGAAGTGTCATGTGACTTAGAGTAGTCCAGAGGACCCTTCCATAGAATTCATTCCTATCATCACGCACAGCTTGTGATTTTATTTCAAATGTCTCTATAAACCACATTGCCACGTTGCAGACCACCAAGAAGGTCACGACTTCACGTCCTGGTTTTAACCTCTGGAGGTACGGTGAATTAGAGCACCTTCTTAAGCCATCTATAATGAAGGGTGTTTGTAGCAAAACCTGGATAACCTGTTGTAAAGATTTAAACATAGTTAAATCTCTGAATTTCTTTTAAAATGAAAATTTATGTATAAAATAGACAGGGGAGAGTTGTTAAATTATATTTAAAATTTCTCCATATTTTTGTTTCTGTGAGGGAATATAAGGGTCCCCAAAAAATTTACATTATCATTAGCATTTTAAATGACTGAATGTTTCTTAAGTAATATCAATACTGAATCTAAAATATACTGTTACTGATAATTAATTCTCAAGTGCCTCTCAATTTCATATTTTTCATTGCATGAAAATTCAGAATCATACCTGTAAAACAGTGTTGATAATAGACAGATAGCTTGTTTTTTCCACTGCAGGTACAATGCTGAAAATAGCATAGAGGAAGAATGCTGGTATGCATAGAAATAAAAGGAGATCATCAAGCAGTGACACCGGATGATGGTTTACATCCAAGCGGCTGAGCTGGTGATATGCTATCCCTGATGCCAATGTCATGATTATTAGTAAGATTAATTCTGTCACTGAATTTACTATTAGTCCCATTTGTATGTATTCTTTATCAGCCATTGCAACAAAAAAGAGAATTATGCTAACCACAGATCCAACAAGAACTATCAATCCAGCGAAGAGCCCCTAATTTGGAAAAATTGGAAGAATTATAAGGAACAGAATTTAAGTATAGAAGGAATTTTTATAGAATAATATTGCTAGTAATTCACTATATTCAATTCTTTAATCTATTTCAGTGTTTTTTTTTCCTCATCAATACTACCTCAGAAATATCAGCAAATATCCTTTGCCTGGCAATTATTTGATTTAATTATTTCAATATCAAAATGTGTTTCAGTATTTTAGAATTTTTAGAATGTCTTAAAATTTTATGATAGTATCTCAAGCCTGCTAATTTTTATAACCAAAGGAAACATACCTTATTTGCAGAATGGCAATCTGCATGTATTACAAGATTGCTTGAAAAAACATTCTCTGGACAGTTTGAAACGGGATGTCCACAGACACAATTTCCTCTCTTGCTTTGATATGATATACTTTGTGCCCTACTATGCCAGGGACCCAAATTTGATGGGGTCTCTTCTCCTTGCATGTATGCATCTCCAATACTGATGCTACTGCATCTCCTGGACTCTATGTTTAGCCTTGAATTAGTCATTCTGTTATGTACTAAACAACAGTTAGTTGGTAAATTGTTCTTCTTGCAGCCTCCTATGTTTTGCCAAATGATGAACAGCACTCCCACTGTGGGAATAATGAGGTATTGTATCTCTCTTTACTTATGATTCTTCTATTTGTATCTGCAGCAGATGAATCTATGAACATTATTTTCAATAGAAGCATGCACACTGAGAGTCAAATTGTTATTGAGCAAGAGTGGCTGTAAAAATTAATTTTTTTTCCCTTAGTTTTGGAAAAGTCTGAGTAAAATAAGTTCTGGTGCAAATGTTCTTGAATGATTTCATTTCAAGATTTTAAATACTAATCAACACACACATATGTTGTCTTATTTTCATGAAACTTTGATAATTTTTTAAATGATTATATCAAACTTACCTACCAGTATGCTGTATTCAATGGTGAATGGGTATAGATAAGGAGAGAAATTTTCAAAAATAGATGCCAAGTGGCTTGAACCATGGCAGTAATCTGATGTGTAAGAACTACCATTGAAAAACTTTAGAAGATCTTGGGCGCCTACTGTAAAAGAGAGAAATTTTCACTTAATTCTAACTAGCAATAATGAATTTGATTCTTAAATTTCTTTTCATTGACTATTTGGTATTATTAATACTTGTGCCCATAACTGCATGTCATTATTTCTCCTTTTCTCAAAGTGATAATGAAGGTTCATGGATAGAAGTATTTTAGTTAAGCATTGGAAAGTCAAGCATTTCATAAATGGGTTGATGATATGATTGAACAATTAATTTTAGATGGTGAGTCATTATATGATGAAGTTTTTGTATGTTGAAGGTAGCAATATAATAACTTGAGGTTCTTCTGGTTTTATTTTAATTACTGAAAAATTAAGGTAATTTTTCTTACGTAGTTATTTCCAATCTATTCATTGTGAGAGACTGTTATTGTTAAGCTTAGGTAAGTAATATTTAACTTGAATTAAATTAAATTTTTTATAATCCTTTGGGCAGAGAGGATAAATTCACAATGGTGTTAATACTATCTCTTTGAAAAACTTTCTCTTGCAGTGCGAAGCATTGAAGATGTATTTATTTCTTAAATGATCATATTACATTCTATTTATTTTCATTTTTAGTATCATTAACACGAAGTGAAGCGATTTGTAAGTAATGAACCTCATATGATTTTTGCTGGATTACATAAAATTATAATTAAAATTGATTAAATCGTACTTAGATTGTACAAACTTGTAATGAAGGAAACATAATAGCTAATAATAAGCTGCAGTCATGAGTCAATAACTGTGGGGGATGATATAATAGTTGCAGATTATTTATTTACCTTCATGGTAGCTAGTTAAAGGAAGAACTCTAGGAGTGGCTGATGTCCATGAATCAGTTTCTGGCGTTGTTGGAATAGGTGGCTCTTCTGATTCCTTCCAAAATTCAGAAGTAGATAGGGAATCATATGTAGCTTGTGCATCGTCATCATTTCCATGTATGATACTTATGTTTCCATGTTTGAGCTCATGTGAAGCAGTAGAGTGATGAAGGGAATCCATTGTCTCCCTCAAGATTGTCCATATCCAGAAGCAAAGGCTGGATGCTATGCAATGCATTAGTGCGAATCTAGCTAACTCTTGGCATCGATTAATGATAACCTAGAGACAATGGAAAGATATATGGGACATCATTAGAATAAAATTACAAATAACTATTTAAATGTATTTCATTTTTAATCTCCGTAAGTAGAGAATATTTACTGATGTAATTATTTATTGAATTTGTAGTCTAATTGTTAACTAAATATCCTAAAAATAAAGTTCTGATCTTATGTAATTATCTCAGAAGGAAGTTAAATATTTATTGCTAATAACAGTTTCTCTGTCTTAAGTCTTCCTTATCAATTTTAAAAATCTACTTCCTGAAATTAGTCGAGGTGTCATCAGTTTTTTTTATAAATTTGTCCATTTTACGTAGAGATTCTGTCTTCAGTTCTGTGAATGAATTGGGAGCTAGATATTCAAGTATCATCAAACTTAATTTCTGCATTATTATGCGAATCTTACTCACATTTGAATACTTAAAGATGAAGAAGAGCTGGAAAAATGAATAAGTTGGATATATTATGTCAAGAATCAGTGTTGGGATGTGGGCACACTTTGCCAGATCCTTAGAATCTGATGTAAAAAAAAGTACTTGGTGTCCGAGCAAAAGTCCACTGTGGATGAGATGACCGAAACAAAATCCTGAAATTATATTTTTATTGCAAATCTTTCATTATTAGAATATCATGTCATAATTGGATTTTATTTTTGAGAGGAAATGGAGCCATTGATTGTTTAATTTTATGAATATTTGTTTCAAATCTCATTTATCGTTTTCTGTGTAAAGATCCATTCAGTTTTCAAGTGAAGCATGAGTGAAAATTTAATATTCAATGCTGTTCTGTTGGTATGAAATTTTTAATTTTTACTTACCAGCAGCTCCAACTTTCAAATAAAAGCTTCCAGAATGTCTTCCTTGGCTGAAGCAATATCCATGACTGATTTTATTATCATTGCCTAATATCTGGATTCTTCCATTATTATTGTAATTGATGTCTCCCTCATAAACTGCTGTCCTTGGCCAAGGCATATTAATTGATAATTGCAATTTCCTTTCCCTAAATTCTCTTGAGTTCACACTGCCTCCTGAGGAAGTGCCTATTGAATTTTTTGAAACAATGATTAATAATAACAACAATATAATTAAAATATTGCAAATGATAGTATTTATTATAAATGAATATATGGTTTAAATTAAAATATCAGAGATAAATTTCTTTCAAATTTCAATAAATATGATTGTTAATTTTCATTTTGTAATTGACTTCTTGTGTATGAAAAGGTATTCTTGTTTTAGAATTTGTTTTATATTAATTTATGTAATCTAATTTATACCCAAAAAAATCATAATTTGCACATCTTGATTGTAAATGTTCACCAAATTTATTTCATACCAATGGTGAATTTAATTGTCAATGATTAAATCCTACAAAATTTCTTTTTCAAATTTTGACTTACTTTCTTTTCCACAAGAATATGCTGATGTTATGGTTACTCTGTCTGTTCTTGTTAGCTGTTTCTTGATGTCGATATAAACGTATATAAGCCAAATTAGCCCAAAAGTCATTAGGTATATGCTGAATACCTATAATCATAACAAAATATCGTATATAAATTTATAATTTATTTAGATTCTCTTTTTTGATAATTTATCTTAATAATCATTTGGTGAAATATTAATGGGGTATCTTTTATGGTACTTTCAGTAAAGATAATATCCTGGATTTGATTTTAAATGACTATTGCTTGTTGAGTTGGAAGAGAAATGATTGAAAAATAAAATAAAACATCAAATTTTAATTTTATATATTAGAAAGATTGCTAAAAAAATTATCCATAAATGAAATTGATCTTTCTTGCCAGAAAATTTAGATATGCTGTTAATGGATACTTTGTAGATATGGGTTTTCTTTTATCTTAGCACTTTTAGGGTAATAATGGAAGGGATATTGAAATAATTGTATCATCATTTGCTGTGGAGATTTTAAGAGAAGTGATACCTAATGAGTATGGCTTATCATCAGTATATTCGTATATTGTTCAATAATAATATATCTTGCCTCTCATGTTATACTACTTACCTCAGCCATGATTGATTCCCCAGAAATCAAATCACTGATGTAAATAACCACTCCAAGAGTGACAATGAAGACAGCATAAATGCAACTAAGCACAGCTGCCAAATGTTCCCTGTGGAATACAAAATTTTAAATCACCATCCTTATACTCTGAACTATAAAAATAAAACTGTTTCTCTTTCGTTCATGAAAATTAATTCTTGTTGCCTCATGTCCATATTCATATTTTTTGTATCAATCAATTTCATAGCTGATAGTGTTTATTTTGTTATTGCAAGATTATACTTGTTAAAGATCCTAAAGGGTTCATAGTTAATGCGGTAATTTATTACCAGTTAATAAAATTTTAATACCTAAGGTTAAATTTCATCATATTTTACAAACTATAGAACTAATATGCAATCTGGAAATAAGTGGGATAGGTAGATAGTAAGTTATTACTACAATAAATTAATAGAACATTTAATATTGGTTAAATTTAATATGACAAAAATGAGTAAATAAATAATTTAACATTGAGATATATTACTTGGTTATTGAAACTGAAGACTCCACACTCTATTTATTCCACATTCAAAATATCTCTCAAGGTCAAGATGTAAATTGTACTCATTAGCAATTATAATTTATGGTTATTTATGCCAATGACTACCTCTTACTCCCATTATTCACTATAAAATACAATAGTAGATAAGATGAAGATTTCACTCAAGAAAATTTTCCTTCGTGACTATGATAATTAATAAGTTAATATTCCAATAGGCACAAAATAACAATTGAGCCATTAATGGTTTTACATATAATCCAGTGTATGATTGAATTTGCGCTAAATTTTCTAAAATCTACTGGCTCTTAAGATTTGGAAGTTACCCTTATCCTTATAGAACCATGAGGAGTTATAAAGCAATATTTTGAGTGCTTGAAAAAATAAAGAACTTTCCAGAACATCGAATTTTGCAGATGTAGTACTATATTGGAAAATATATGGCTGCAACTCACCTCATCTTGGAGGAGTTTCCTGCTTAATGTGATAGATCAAGCTATCTCTCCTGAGTTTTTTCTCCTCTCCCTCCAAAGGTCCTAAGAGACAAAAATAGGCTCAGAAGTATTTAGAAAATTTTTTAATTCTTTTTTATTTTCCGCGCATTTTACTTGCGTTCCACTTTCATTCATGGCTATTGAATTTTTCGATAAAAACTCTTAAGCCTTCCATCGAATGAAAACGTTTGAGCAACGACTACGTATGTTCTAGCATTCAAAGACCTTAATAGCTACTGAACTCTCGCGAAGTATTGCTCATACCATATTTGTTCTTCCTTTTACCAGACGTAGTTCCGTAGGAAATTCGCTTCTCCAACTTTTACTTGGGAAAAACCGGGGTGCAAGAGCTACTCAAATATACCCCATTTAGAACCTCGAGAGAAATTTATACAGACGAGGAAGATCGATGAACTTTAAGCGGATGGCTTTATTCCGAAGCAAATTAACTTTATTGAATTCGTAACTTCGATAAATATTTTTGAATGTAATTATTATCAATCTTTAATCAAGAAAAAGTCTACATTATAATTTTTTATGATTTCTGATGTGAGAGAACGTAAAAATTTGATTGAAAATGTAAAAGAAAGATTTTCGAACACTTATAAAGCACGAAGTCAAAATTTTGCATTATTTTATTATTTATCTATATTAAATTGAAATTATTTCAAGAAAGGGATTTTTCAGATTTATTCGTCGTTTGGCTATCTATTAATCGCTGCCACTTCAACTTTTCAAATGATGACAATATACAATATAACAAGTGTAGCGGGTGGATGGATTGTTCAATATCGTAACCCTAATTATGCTTCCTTTGTGGAAGAAAAAGTAGGCAGCATATCGCGAAGGTGGCATCTGTAGGGCACAAACAAAGCTTTCTCTTACTCAGTCCTCTTTCTATAGCCGAGAGTAGGTTGATCTCATTGCCGGCCGCAAAAAAATGAAACTCCACGATCTTCGTCACGCAGACCTGCATTTTCTCGATGTCAAATTTCTCTCGATCGTTGTGTAGCAATTATTTGTTAACTTTGGTCCCTTCTCTTGTTTCGTCCTGCACAAGCGAGATCGAAAGAGAATTTTTTTATCACGAACCCTTTGTCATCAATTAGAATGTTGTATAACGCGTGGACTCAGGTATGTGCGGAAATTCAAGTTATCTATCGCAAACTGATTTGAATTATTTTTTTTCGATATTTATATTGAATTATTCAATATTTAAAGTTAATGATTAAATTTTGAAAGGTTTCTTTGGAAAGTAAATGTTACCATGGATAATTATTTTCTCGTCATAACTATATTGTCTTGGATTTGTAGCTCTTTCAAAGAATATTAATCTGAATAGTGTTATTAAAAGTGAACAAAATACAAAACTAATTTGGAGTTTTCAATTAGTTCAAGCCATGCTTAGGATAATAATTAAAAAACCTTATTTTTATGGCGATAAGACCTGAATCCTGAAAACTGGACAAGAATTAAGTTAAGTTTTAGTAAATATGATCCTTCTTTTTTATTGACGATCTTTTCAGGAATGCCCGGTTGAACGAAAGTGCAATTCTACAACAGCAAGCTAAAATCCTATATGACTGTCCCATAATTGCTGTCAATCTATCTGAGCGGTTCCTTGGTTATTATTACTCTCTAAAAAAACACAATTTTTTTTCTCTTTGGCAATTTTTTCCAATTCCTCGGGAAAATGAAATTAGTCATGAACCAAAGCGAAAAATATCGTGCCTGCATGTACTACATTGCACTTTTCTCCGAATAAAAAAACGTAAAAACACATCTTACTGTAATAATCCATTATGTATATATAAATAGTGTTGCTAGTAAATGTAGCATTGAATATGAATGCTTTGTTAGCAACAATATACGAGGAATCGCTGCATGGGGAACTTCTTTCCAATGAAGCGTTAAAAATTCACTATGAAAGCACTAGAAAGGAGATTGATAAACTCACTTCATCCGTTTTTCTACGCCTATTAGATATTATCCACAATAAAAAACCATACCTTTATCACCTAGAAATTTCTGAAGTCATGAGGTTTCCACAACTGCGAAATTTTGCGATCTTCAACCACCTTCGACAATGCACTGCCGCTCATTGTCCGCGGGATAGCTGCTCTCTGCAGATCCCTTCCACGCTCCCATTTCGCACTCCGGTTCCTCCCCCTCCACCAAGCGGATTGGAGCGGAGGATGCCGATTTCGCGCTAAAGAGTGAGAGTGAAAGATTGCCCAGCCGGAACAGTGCTTTTTTTTCGAAACTGTGACACTTCGATGCTTTCTGGATGGGGACAGATTAACGGTGTGAATCTGTTCTTAGGTGAACTCGCCCGCCACAGTTCATTTGTCAACGTGAATTAATCGGCTGCTTAATTTTGTCTTATTGCAGGGGCGCGAGTTGAATTTCTTCACGGATTATACCGAGAAATTTAGTTCAAACATGTTGCATAATGTTTCGTTAATTCTGCTTCCGTACAATTAGTGCTGAATTTTTAATGAGATGTTTTCATAGCAGGGGCGGATTTTGAAACTTTTCTGAAGGGATGATAGGGGATAATATGTGAGTTGGCTGCCACTTGAAATAGAATGACAATGGTAGGTGTTCAGAACTTATAGAAGGGAGAGATAATTATGTTGTATTTTTTCGATTTAATATTTATGTATATTTTTAAAATAGATTTTCCAGATCCCATCCACTCAAAAAGCAGTGAATGTGTTTTGAATTCTTTGATTCATTAACATTTAACTTCCAAATGGCAACTTAGTTACCTCTATTAGTCACTAAATAGAGTTGGGCATATTACATTCAGGGGTACTTTTAATGAACTCTAATATTCTTCCTCTATAATAAGATCTTCAAGGATTGTAAAAATAAGGGAAATTAGTTCTGGTTTCATTGTTGAATGGAACTGCACCTCACTCAAATCCTTTACATGGAATATAGCTATCTGTATTTTGCGTGAGAGAAAACTTTCAAATCATTCTTTTGAAGAAGTCATATATCTCAGATTCAAAGAAGAGAAATCTCATGGGTATAAAAACTTGCTTTCGTTCTAATATCGGAGATAGGACGCTAGCTAATCATCTCCTTTCCTCATTTTTTATGCTCTGCTGGTGTAATTTAAAATTTATTTAATTAAATTTTAAAAAACGAAGATCTGAAATTCAATGGTGAATAAATGTTTACTTACTGTTGATTCGCCTATTTTTGTCCTTTTTTAAAAATTTTTAAAATATATTTGATATTTTTATTCTATTATGGTTACAACTTTTATTTCGTTATTGTTATTTTATTTCTATTGTTATAATTTTTATTTTATTCTTGTTATTATCGTTTTGAAATTATTATCGGCACATTTTAAGAAAAGTTTCTAATGTATTTGGTCCATTGTGAATTTTATGATGAATAAGCATTGATATTCATGTTCCTGGAAGAGAAATAATTAAGAAATCTCCGGTTATGAAGTGAACATCAATTCTTACCGTACCTGAAATCATTATTATCTAAGGTGTTAATGAAGGACATTAAGAAGTGTTGTTCAACATGAAGAGCTCTGCTCCGTCTAAGCGTCCTCATTTCCAGCGAATAATTATTAGGCGCGGCTGTGATTTAAGTTTTACCTCGTAAGTCCGAACATTTTTAACATTTCATTCCTAAATAATACAGAAAGAGACATATTTTTAAGCTAACCATTGTACAATAGAGGAAAGAGGTATGAAAAATTATAAAAGATTTGCTTTGTTTATATTTTAAAGGTGGTTTGCTTTCTTCATCGTCACGGTTGAAAAAATCAGTTACGGAGTCAAATATTTGAGTAAAAATTAGCTATTAAACTGAGCAAAATTAATTTATCGTCAACTCAACCGAATGATTATAAAAGAAATCGTATGCTAAGCTTGTGGAAACTATTCAATTGTTGGAGAATATTGCTCAGTGTCTCGAACTGACTTTCCCTAGCGAGAGAAAAAATGTTTCCAGTTCCATCGGAAATGTTATTAAGTTTCACCCATTTGACTTTCTCCCTTAAGCGTATTGTTTTCCCTCTCTTTGCGCGGTGCACCCTGAAACGGTGGTGAACTGGTCTGTACTCGTCACATTCTAACTCTGATGAGATTGCATGGAACGGCTGCATACGTCAGACCCATTGTCCATGACCGCTCCTCACACCTCCCAGTCATTCTTTAGAACCGCTGGTTACGATCATGAAGGTATGCCGAAAGCAGTAACTCGACTGTGACGGTATCCAGAGGATTGCAAATAACATCTCGCACATCTACTCCGATCATATCCTTTATGCCTCTGTGAGCACCAGAAATGAAAATAAAGTTGCATAACTGCAATTTGTTGCCAATTTTGTTTCTTAATCTTTTCAGGTACCGCCAAATCTACGAAGTATATGTCACTGTTGTTTCTTCTCTTCACTAGCAATTGCCATTTCACTATTAGAGGTGCATCATTTTATCCTCTCCCTACTTGATGCGGAGCGATAAAGTTATGTGAACTTGTTATGAAATCTTGTATTTTAATATCAATTTTTGAAATTTTATTTATCGATGAGATTCTTCTGATCAGATAATATTATAAATACTGATGCTGTTACAAAGAATTACTAAAGATGATCCGATTCATTAACATCATTGGTCAGTCAATTCGTAGAATGGTTGACTTGCGGTTGACTGCATCGGATAATCTCCTCTCTCATTTGTCCATCCTTATTTTATACATTCATCTCTTAGTCTTCCTCTTGGTGCTTTCCCTTCCACTTTTAGTACATTCCTAACTAATTCATTATATCTGAGGAGACGATGATTCGATTATGGAAGAAAATGTTCTCAATTTCATGCCCAATTGGACATTTATCTGGAAACATAAAGGTAACTTTAAAAATTTATTTTTATCTACATCAGAAATGGGTATTAATAATGCATTATTTTTTAGTTTGAGGAAGAAATTCATTATATATTTGAAGGAATTTTTGTTATGTATCCTTTTATTCGCACTCATTTTTAACACATTTCTCTATTACCACGAATAAAATCATATCGGTATTTGCTCCATATCATCATATTTCAACTCAGTTAACTTGATTTTTAATTTCATTTACACTAATGACACTACACTACACTACTCTACATTATTTGGGATTATAATTGGTGGTGCATTCATTAAACATATATTTTATAATTTTCACATGTAGCAAGTGGATATAGATAAAAAGTGAAGGCTTTTAATAAACTTTCGATTGAATTATGTCTTTATGAAGTATTTTGAACTATAGAAAATCCGTACATATGGACTCTGTTATCTGTATAATCTTGAGAAATAAATAATAATGCGGTAGGCGCTAAGAAATATATCAAAGCCATTTTTAAAATAACCGCTTAAAATCCGTCAGAATCGGAGATTCAACGTTAAAATGTTTTGACCGATGTCCGCAATTCTAAAATACTTACTCACAAGCGCTTAATAAATTGAACTTATAATTTTTTTCAAATTGCGATATTCTAAAACAATACATTTCTGAATGTTGATATTTATGAAAGGAGGGGAGGCGTGTTTTCCTTTTGTAGTTCTCTCCGTCGGCTATAGTCGCATAAGGCGCGATGATTGTCAATTGTCTCCTGCGGTAGTAAATTTAACCTTTGTTTATTTTCATTTATAATATTTAAATGATTCAAATCGTTACGTCTCTGTGTTTGATGATGTGTGGTCATACTATACGAAAATACATAAAAATGTGCGATTGATTTTGCTGAAATCATTACGGATACTGTAAAGAATTTTTGTGAATGTCAACCGGCTGAAGTACCAAACATTTATCTCTTCTACCCCCTGTGCTTGCAATCGTATTCGTTATAATGGGAGATTTTAAAGTACACCATTTAGTCAAAGAACTGGTGGAGTTTTTTGGGTAAGTTTTGTTTGGTTGAGTACTGGATAATTAAGTCGTCTTCTATTGACATACTCATGAATTGCAGATCATCATCCTCCCCTGAAAAATGTATGGATATAATTCAGAAGAATTCAGCTCCTTTTACATCTAGCCACGCAGCTTCACAGACTGCTGTACGGAACATCTCACAGCATAGTCAAAACCCAGCAGCTTTTTTGTCCAAGTATGAGGAATTAAAAACAAAAAAGTAAGTTATTTTATGTACAACACTGTATAATGAATCTACCTCAATGTTGTATTTATTTCTAATAGAGTCCAAATCGTTTATATGAAATGTAGTTTTAATCGTTTAAAAAATTTCTCTACCATTTCCAGTAATACATATGTTATCTTTGTTTCAGTATCGATACATTAGGACCATTTGTCAACTTGCTCTCTAGAATATCGGATGACAAACGTTTGAGAACATATTTGGAAAGAAATGCTGTAAACATGACGGCATCTGAAGCCTCATCAGAATCAACATCGACTACTTCTCTACTGATTGATGAAAAGAGTTTGTCCAAAACTACAGAAGATCCTACCCATGTAAGCTGATCATCATTAATCCAATTATTATAATTGTTCACTCTGATTCAAAGCCTTCGTTAAGATTTGCTTCCCATATCTCTGATTCCGTTCAAGTTTTGATAGGGGTATATGTGAAGGTTTTCTGTGAGAATTTTCTAATGATTTTATACTGCAACACCAAACTAATGATGATTTCTTTAATGTAGTACATTTTTATTTTCTCAACTAGTCTATTGATGAAATGCATATTTTACAGTTATAAAAATGAAATGCTATATTTTTTTCAGTCAGCAAAAAAGTATTATCTCTTATTAGTAATATTATAAATAGATACTTACATTGGGTTTGATTAATGTTGAATCAATTTTATATGCCTGCATCATATACATTTAATACTGAATTTTAAACTAGGAACGTCTTTTTGTAAAATTCTCTTAGTTTTTAATAAACATTAAAATAATATAAAGGAGAAATTGTGGGCAATATTAAATGAAGGTCTCCTTTAATTAATGGTTGAATTAAGTGTTTTTTGCATGATACTGTTCGTTATTGATTTTAGTTTAGTTAGTTAGTTAGTTATATTAGTTAGAATTTTGAAATACATTTTGATCATTTATTTTTATGTACATTATTTAGAATATATTTATAGTTTTTATATGCGACTGAGTAACTGGAACCCAAGTTATAAAATTAGTGAATGTAATGTACAAGGTAAAAACAATCTCTTTATCAAAATTGAGTAGATATATGAGCATTGAATCATTAAAGAGATTATGAACTGTATTTGTTGGTATTCATTTCAGAAATATGTTAAAGATAGGAAATTTACTATATTTGCTGTGAATCAGTTATTCATGTGATATCGACAAGTTAATATGTTCACCTGGTCATATAATTATTTAATTTATGCTGTAAAACTTATTAGTTTTTCTTCTTATTAGCTTATTTTTAGGAATTATTATGTATTATCAAAATATTTGTTATACTAAATAAATTCATGGTTCACCTGTTTTAGAACCTATCTTCAAGTAAAATTTGATTTAGATTCGAATGAGATCTGATTATATTCATTATTTACTCACCTGAATATTTTATTTACATGAAATTAATTTCTAGTGGGTTCAAGGTTGTGTAAAATTTATTTCCATCTTCATTGGGCCCTTTTCTATGTTTAATGTGCTTGTTTGTTTTTTTTTCAAAGATTCGTAGTCGTCTAAAGAAAAAGGTCACTGCCACTGATGGAAAGAAATTAGGCCCTTTTGAGAAAAGTGTTAATTTATCATCCAGAACAAAATTACCTAAAGTTCCCAATTGGTGGTCAGAGAGACCATTTATGACAATGGATTTTGTTCAAGACCTATCAGCTACTCTGTCTCCTTTAGGTGAGTTCTTTGATTTTCATATTTTTAAGTAAAATTATAAAAGGAAAAAAAAACATTTCCATACTATTTATCCTAAACTTCTGATTATGGTTTAATTAATAGGATTTGTTTGGGTTTAGATATTTTGGAAAGTAAAATACGATTTATAGCTTGGATAAATAATATTATGATATTGAAATAGATCAATTTCAAATAATTCTGTTTCAAAAATGCAAATTTAGTTTTTTGTATTATCAAATAATCTAAAATTTAATTTATGCTTGTGAATAATAAATTCATTCAAACTTTTTACATCTGTTAATGTATTGATATAATTTAAGTCATTCAAATATTTTTCTCTTTTTACTTACAAGTTTCATGATTTGGAAACACAGATTAGAAAATTATAATACTCTCCTATTGCTATTTCTCTTGAAATTCAACTTACGATTAATAAGTGTTCAGGAGTAAATCAAAAAATAACTCATCAGAAACTGAGAGCTGATTACTGGTGCATAAAATGGGTACTAAATTAAGTCTCATTATTAAACAGAATGAAAAATATTCTTGTTGGATAACTTTATGATGAATGAAATGTTTGATTTTCAAAATATCATTGATTGTAATGTAATTTGATTCCTCATTTCAGTTGGAATTCCTCCACCATCTCAAGAGAATTACCTTCTAGAAGACCTGCTGTATTGTTTGTCCGGTATAACTGGCAATCACATCATACCTCAGGCTATAATTGATCCTCATGGACATGTAACTTTTTCTATCTCTGAAGGAATTGGTGGGTGTTTACATTATACATTGAAAAAGTTATTTTATATATTAAAATATAATTTTTGAATATTATTGAATTGAATTTATAATATATTAAAAATAATTTTTGAAAGATATAAATTTCAGTTTGAAAAATGACACTCATATATTAAAAAATATTTATGTAAGTTTCACTTCATGTGAAAACTGATGATTCTAGGTATAGTAAAAATGTTTTAGGTATATTTCTAATTCAATAATTAAGAAAATTTAGTAAAACATTCAAGATGTAATGGATATAAGATGTGTTTTGCTATCTCAAATTTAATTTACTTGAAAGTAGAATGATTTGACTGAGTTATTTAAATCATGAAGAAGTTACTTGAAATAATCAATTCTCCACGTTTTCTCAATTTTAGATTTGCCCTTGAAAGAGCTTGTAAACAGGGTTCTTCCACTAGCTTCTCATTATTCACTAGTAGCTCGATTTGTTGAGGTTAAATCAAGTTTTGAATATGGTGTTGTGAACCATGCCTTAGCTGCAGCTATGCAAGGACTTCTCAAGGATTATCTGGTTAGTTTTAGAGATCTTTAAGTCATTAAATAATTTATATCTTCATATATTTCACTTAGTAGTTTAATTGATTTAATCTTATGTTGTGTAGGTATTCATCGCACAATTGGAAACAGAACATCGGAAGGGACTTTTGACCCTACATAAACTTTGGTTTTATATTCAGCCCACCTTGAGGACGATGGAAATACTATCTGTAATTGCAGACACAATAAACAAAGTATGCATTTTTAAGATCAATTTTATGTAGCTCTGTTGTAATTTGGGAATGTATGAGATTAGAAAACTTGATAGCTTATTAACCATTATTTTTTAAATGTAGGCTGATGCCCGAGGAGGAAAAGTTTTGAGCTATTTACATGAACAGACAACAAGTGCCATGGGAGAGCAAAGTGGGCAAGAATTGTGCCTTTACCTTACACAAGCAGCTTGTGTACCGTACATGGAAATACTAGAGAAGTGGGTATACAAAGGAGCCATTAATGATCCATATGAAGAGGTAATTTATTATTTTTACATTATGCGAATCTGAAATTATTTTGAGATGGATTGCTGGCAAATATTTGTTTTCTTACAGTTTTTAGTTGAAGATAATGAAGTTATTGAAATGGAGGAGCTTCCTCAAAATTATAGTGATGATTACTGGGAAAAGCGGTATACAATAAGAAGAGAAAGAATTCCATCCTTTTTGGAGAAAGTTGCTGATGTTATTTTAAGAACTGGGAAATATTTGAATGTCATTCGTCAGTGTGGTAAGATTTGATTGGTTAAATTCCCATTTTGAACTCTTATGGGATAAAAATAAACTGTCACTAATGAAATGGTTTAGAAATAGTATAATAATAGTAAGATACTTAGTATTAAATTGATATGAATTCATTTGCACAAAAATTGTTAATATCAACATCCAAAGTACAGAATTCTGTAATGTCTGTCTATTCTGTGAATCATTTTATGATGTAATCTCTATGTATTGGAATTTTGCAGCTAAAAAACTTGTTGAAGAATGTTTTCAATATTTTTTTACTATTTTTTTTCACTGAATCAAATGCATGATATTGAATTTTTGTCCATACTGATGTTCTCTCAATTCATTTTTTGGCATATATTGTTCTTATACATCAATAGATGTATGTCTAATGCATATAATTAAGACTAAGATCCCTCAATTATGTAAAATTCATTTATTATTGCTTGCTTATTTAAACCAAGATGAATGAGTTGAATTTTTCAAACATCTCGAGTTAGTCTTTTAACATATAATGTGAGATAAGTTAAGGCAGTTTATCTTGTAATTCTTAGGTAAGGCTGTAAAATCCCCACAAGCAGAAGAAATAGTCTACACTATTAAACAGAGACAGTATGTTGAAGCCATTGAGCGTGCATACTTGTTTGCTAGCAAAACTTTGCTTGATCTCTTGATGGAAGAAAATCATTTAATGAAAAGACTTAGGTAAGATGAAATTTTTACCTCTTCTAATTAGAGCTTTAGAGATTGGAGCTGTATGATGCATCATTCTCCTTATATATTTTTCACAATCGAATAGTTTTAGTTATTTTGGTTATTTAACTGGTGCCATGATCTGAATACCTTGGCTTTATCAGCTAAATTTTTTTGAGTGTACAATCTGATTCATCTGGAGCATTTGAACATAAGCTACCTGTTTAACTTTATTAACTTGTCATTTTTGAGTGAAATTGAAACGATAATTCTTATTTACTAAATTTTTATAATATTACTACAAGTACTACTAACTCTTGTAAATTCTCTGCTTTTTAAAAGTTTGTTTGGGTATCTTTTCTTTTTTTCCTTCAGGTCTGTGAAACATTACTTTTTGCTTGACCAAGGTGACTTCATTGTTCAGTTTATGGATCTGTGTGAGGAGGAACTCCAGAAGAAAATAGATGAAATTGTTCCTACCCGGCTTGAATCTTTGTTAGAATTGGCACTTAGGACCTCTGCTGCAAATAATGACCCTTTTAAAGATGACATGTGTGCAGAGCTCTTACCTTATGATCTTATGTTTCAAATATTTAAAATTCTCACCATTGAAACCAGAGAGGAAGAAGGTATAATTTTAGTGGCCAAATTATTTAAATGAAACTCAGATGTCAACATCATGTACTGCAAAACATATGATGACTATATATTATTTTTATAATTGAATAAGTTTCACTATATTTATAAATAAGATTTGGCTTTCTATCGCATTAGTGTGATTAGTTGTTATTAAATCATTAAGAAGGGAAAAATTTTGTTTTTGTGTTTTCCCAAGTATTCTGTTCTTCAATTTTGTCTTATAATGTCATAATGGATTATCACCGAGTTTCTCTTGTTTTATTTTTCAGAGTATAGGGTCCAGTCTCAGAATTTTGACCTAACTGGTTTGGAATCTTTTTCTTTTGGATATAATGTTAAATGGCCAGTCTCTCTAGTTCTGAATCAAAAAGCAATTGCATGTTACCAAATGATATTTCGACATTTGTTTTACTGCAAGCATGTCGAAAGATTACTTTGCAGGTACTTGTAGATCTTATTTTATTAGTATAGCATTTATGAATATTAATGCAATTCTAGAAAATGATTTATTGAAATTTACCACCAATATTACTTCACTTTTTTGGCTGTTTAAATAATAAAATAATATTATAATGAAAAAATTTATAATAGTTCCAATAATATCCTCAATTTAAATTGGTGACATGATTAAATACAATGTCAGCATCCATTAAAACTATATTCTCTTATTATATTAGTATTTGAGTAAATGTGTTTATGATAGAACTAATGAAGATTTATCTCATTATTTTGACCAGTGTTTGGCTCTCTAATAAAGTAGCCAAGTCTTTTCCTTTGATGGCATCTCAGACTTATGGACCAGCTTTTGCATTACAACAGAGAATGTTGAATTGTGTGCAGAATTTGGAATATTATATGATGTTTGAAGTTATTGAGCCAAGCTGGCATGAGTTTTTGGAAAATATGGAAAAGGTATGGTGTTTTTACTTTCATTTTATCATGTATAATAATTCATTGTATGAATTTCATTATGTACTGTGTTTTTGAATAATAGTTATTGAGTGAATCCATCTTTTATAGTCTACTTGGCAAACAATTTAGTGTATTGTTGAAATTGACATCTCATTCTTTAATTATACTCATAAATCATAACACAAAATTATTTCATTAAGCTTTTTATAATATCCTCCATTGCAATTTAATTAGTTCATTTTCATGATTTGAATGGGAATGGAGAAAGACAGTCTAAATGAGTTGACCAATGAACAATATAATCTATATATATAATCACATTTATTATAATTTTAGTTTTATGGACACATTTGCAATTTATAACTTCAAATGTTATGTATCTAAATTTATGATCAATTAAAATTTTTTACAGGTGAACAATGTTGATGAAGTCCTACTTTGTCACTCAAACTTTCTGGATATCTGTCTCAACAACTGCATGCTTACAAATTCATCCCTTTTGCCTACTGTTCACAAGCTGTTGGGAGTTTGTGTTAAGTTTGCTGATTTCATTAAGGTATATAATTTTTAGTAAGTGTGTGGTTCTCTAAAGAAAAGAATCACAATTTAAATTAATTAAACATGAAGTTTAACTTGATTTTAATTAAATTTTGATCTATAAAGGTTTTTGTTTCTTATTTAATTATAGTTAAAACTCAAATCTTGATAGGTTACAGGATTGCATGCTGGTTGGGTGCTTTTGTGTAATTCGTTTCTCTTTTGTATATTTTTGATGATAATTAATAGTAAAAGTATTAGAGAAATACACTGCAATTTTATTTAGAAACATATATCTACAATTAATAACTTTTACATTAGTAAAATATGAGGGTTGATATTTTTAATTTTTTAGGTTTAAATTTCCATGCCTTCAAGGCTGAGAGATTCATTTCTTAATCTCCTTTTACTAAGATGTAAGAAGCAATCATGAAACATTTCTTAATATCCTTTTACTTTCCCTATTCCCTAAAGACTTTTTTGAATGAAGTTGTATTTTTGTATCAGTTTAATTTATTTTAATTATTTTTCTGCGTCAAAAATATTTAGAAGACTTAGGCTTTAACTTTATTATTTCCTTGGAAGTAATAATAAGTTATAGAATAATATTAAAATTGGTTTAAAAAAAAAACTTTAAAATAGTGGGATTATGCATTTTATTTTTCTCTCATACTGTCTCCAAAATAACAAGGATTCTTGTTTTTAAAATGCTATAATTTCATGTCTTATCACTAATATTTGCATGAATGTTCAATTTTTTAATTAGTCTCAGTTAAAGTCTTGTCTTAGATTTAGTTAAATTTGATTTTAATAACTGTCTTATACGATGTGATGTTGATCCTTATCTAAAATTTAAAATCATCATTAAGATCTCAGAAACTGGAAGTAGATGATTCTTTCATGAGAAATGGAAGGTGATTTTTAAGTAAGTCATTGTTATGCAAAATATCATGGTTACCTTTGATATTATTGTTCCTGAAGATTTATTATTTTTTATGGGTGATTAATTTCTTTTTTTGTCTAATGACAATTATTGAAGAAAATGAATAGTTACCAATCTTTATTGATAGTTTCTTCCAGCTGTTATTAATTATATTTTTTCGATATAATCAGGTACATCTTAGAATTGCGGTTATTGATTTCTTGAAAAAGTACGTTAGTAATGTGACTTTTATTAAAGCTACCTTCCTTCTTCCTTAATCTGTTTAGCACATGAGGACATATTTTGTGGATGCAGAGTTGACATCAATGCTTGGTGCAGATATTGAAGTAGAGGTATTTGAATATGAAATTCTTTTGATAGCTGTGCATTCTTTTTATAGCTTGTGTAATTGATGGCTAGTGTGATTTTTATATATATATTTCTTTCTTTACTTCAGGTGCTGCCAGCTTGCATGAATAGAGCTTTTATTTTTTTTTATTGTTACAGTGAGCACCCTGAATTTTTTTTTTTCTGTCATATTATGAATTTGTGAAATCTCTAGATGAACAGCTTTTTTGTTTAATTACAGTGTTCAATATTGGTATACTAGCATTTTTGAGTATGCTTTTTTTATAATCAGCTGTTTACTTTGGCAACAAGTTTGCTGTACAAAATTGTGGTATAGGAGAAACATTCATGATAAATTTTATTTGTCAGAGAAAGCATGTGTTTTATATAACGAGTTTTTAATGTATTTGTATGATCATTGAAATCGTAATTTATGTTTATAGACTGTAGTGAGCATGATAAGTAATTTTGGACATTATAATTTGTGGAAGGTAATTTAAAATGTTTGATGAAAGTAAATTTTTGAATTAGATATTTTAAAATGTAGTTCTTTTGAACTGAAGCACTTTTGAGATTTAATTCTTGAAAGGAAATTAAAGAACTTGTGGCTGATTTATTGAACTTGTTATTTCAGGTTTTTGTTAAGATAAAAAAATAATTTGACTATTTTTACAAGAGTTTACTGTATGATGAAATTATAAGCTGTAAATTTAGCTAAGAAGGTCGCAATTGTTTTTAGACAAAACGCATGTTTATTTCTGTTATAGAATAGATAGGTTTCAATTTCACTAATCATGTAAATAGTTGATTCTGAATATATTTGATGGTGGTATTAGTTAGAAGATAGAAGATTTTTTGATTAGATCTATAAAGTTTAGTTTCTTGGCACAATGAAAAGCATTAATTGTTTGCTAATGTTTTTCTGGCTAGGTATTTGCAGTTATCTATCATTTCAAATCATTAGATTATGATGCATCTAATATTAATCTTAGAATATATGGAGAGTAATTTATCAGCAGCAGTTAATAAATAATAAGTGTTCTAGTTGAACATAACACTGAGATTTTTTTCATTTATGTACTCCTTAAGTGGAGTTCAATGATAATTTAATTTGTAATGCTGGTCAGTAAATTGTAAAATATTTATATTTATTTTTTGTTATTTATTAATTCTATTTTGATCAATATTTTTCAGCCATGTTCTATTCTTATAGATATTGCCAGGTTTATCATGTAATATTGTTTTTCTGCTGATTTATTCCTCATAGTTCATGTTTATGTCATTCCTTTTCTGGTCCATTTAGTGAAGATGTGTTTTTCATTGTTGTCAGAGATGACTTAACCCATTCTGCTGCACCCATGCTTTGGATACTGATATTTCCCTGCGAGGTGTGGAGAAAAATTGATGGGTCACCAAAATATTTTCATTGTCTATGTATAGGAAAGTTTGATGACAAAATTTCACATTGATTTTTAAGAATATGTATGTCATTTTGTCATTAGCATATTTCCATGTTTAAAAAATTTTAGATTGAGAAATTCTTGAAAGCAATTTAAAAAAGTGAGGAAAATTTTCAGGTATTTCCTGATATTATGAAAATCATACCAAGAATATCTTCCTCTTCAAAATAATTAGCTTATATTTGCAAGAGATAAATTCAGTGACCATTATGATTCTTTGGCTACTGGTCTTGTAAGGGAATACATATTACTGTCAGGCTAATTTTCACTTTAATGAGCCACATATTACCTTTGGAGGAAATAGAATTTGAAATTTTGATATCTTGGACGATTATTTCATATAATCTTATGGGAAGATATTACAGTTAAATGTGATTACTGTAGTATATGTTATAGTAGTTGCCTATAATTATTCATGTGCTTTAATTAAAGTCTGTGTAAAATGATCATCTTTCTGTTCCAATATAGGTATAGATTT
This sequence comes from Pantala flavescens, assembly GCA_020796165.1. NCBI lineage: Eukaryota > Metazoa > Arthropoda > Insecta > Odonata > Libellulidae > Pantala > Pantala flavescens. Next base: position 15,112,832 of record CM036886.1, read on the forward strand.
ACCGCCACAAATTATTTATTACTGCAGAATATCTTTAACTATATTGGAACAGAAAGATGTAAAAATATGGTCATTATAGTTTAATTTTGGGTATTCAGGGAAAGACTTATTAAAATTACTGGAGTCACTGATTATATAGCATAGGCGGTTAATAAATGTATGGATTTTCACCCTGCAGGAACTAAAATGATATACAGTAGACTCTCGATAATTCGAATTTATAGGGACCAAACAAAAAATTCGAATTATCGAGTTTTTCGAAATAGCGAGGGTTCGAATTAAAGAGGGGCTGAAAGTAAAATTCGAATTGAAGAAAGTTACATTCTATTTGTCATTGTATAAGATTGTGAATTCTGGTAGAAAAAAAATACATATTATAATAATACATGTGGATCAATTTATTTATTATAAAAAAGTTGTATCATTTCTTCATAAAAAAATCGGTTATTTTCGTTTGGGTCGCTTGGTTGGCTGCAATCTGGTCCACAGCATTTTCCAAAGTGCTTTAAACACACAACCAGGTTGGATGTTATCCATTTCGGATTGTTCGAAGAAACGACGCAACCCTCTTAAAAAAAAGGTTGCTTCCTTAGAATACACCTTCGGAACATCGTCGTCTTCATCTTCACTGTCAGAAATCTGTTGACTGACCACAATTTACTGTTTCATAATGTCTTCATCAGACAATGTACCCGCTGTGGCAACATTATTGTCAATATTAACATCGTTGAAAGTTATGGGAACCCCTGGAAGTCTGTTCCAAGCACTCAAAAAGGTCCCTCATCTTGCAGATCTTGTTGAACCATATCATTTCCGTCCTTGCATTCCTAATCCTTGATGAATCCGCAGGCTTTAAAACAATTTGCGATTGTCTGTAAGCTAACATCTTCCCATACTTTGTGAGCCATTTCCATTGCAGTAAGCATTGAAATGCTGCACAGGTTATTTCCATTTTCCATTGTGTCTATTACAGTTCTAACCACTTCTTTTCGATACAAGGTTTTAAAATTTTTAACAATTCCTTGATCTAGGGCTTGAAGAATTGAAGTTGTGTTACGGGGTAAATATTTCAGCTCTATATTTTCAAGTTAAGGGACATCTTTATGGGCTGAGTAATTATCGATAAACATCAAAATTTTTCGTTTTTCTCTTCCCATTCAGTTTTCTCTTCTCTTCAGCATCAATGCTCATTGTCCATTTAGAAAACAATACTGCTGTACGCCTTCTTATTTGATTTGTAGATTAGCGGAAGAGATTTCATATTTTTAAACATCGAGGCTTAGCAAATTTTCCTATCATAAAAGGTCGAAATTTCTGTGATCCATCCATATTGGCTGCCAATAATATTGTAACCCTCACCTTGCTGTGTTTGCCTCCATGACTGGTGTCATCCTTAAATGCCAAGGTACGATCAGGTAATTATTTATAAAACAGCCCTGTTTCATCACAATTAAAGATATCTTTCGCTTCATAATTAGCCAATAAAGGTAAATTCTTGGAAAAATTGCCTCGACACTTTCCATAAAATGACTAATTTTTCGAATTGTGGAGTGGGCCGGTCTAGCTTCACTTCGAATTATCGAGGGGACCAAAATACATTGATTTTCTTCGAATTATAGAGGTTCTCTCAGGGGACCGAGGGTTTTCTTCGAATTATAGAGGTTTTCGAATTACCGAGGTTCGAATTATCGAGAGTCTACTGTAATTCTTTCAAAAATGGAATAAATTTGGACTTTATGATTATAACTATAATTATATATATGTATACCCACTATGATTACCTGATAAGAAATGCCGTCATATATTGTAATTTTTCATTTGGTATCTCTATGTTCTCCATGAAGGTTATTTTTATTTACAGATTTTAGCTATATTGGCATAATTTTAATTGCAATTTTTAAAAATTTATAACTTCATAGTGGTGAATTATTTTCTTTTGTGAGTATAATATAAATTATTCTGATAAACACTAAATTCAAGGTAAATCATGCCTCTGTTAGCTGGACTTTAGAGAGTTTTTATTGAGGTAATTTTCGGTTGTTCTATGGGAAATAATAATTTTTAATTATGCATCTATGGGTTTCTGCATGTGAGAAAAAGTTTTGTCATCCTATACATATCATAAGAATGCTCTTTGATGTTTTGGTGCATCATCAAAATAGTTGGTATATTCCGCTAATGGTAGTAGTTAGTCTTTTCATTATCTTCAGTTTGTATGTTTAAGAATGGAATGCTTATGTAAAAATGCTAATAATTAGCTATAATCATACACTTGCAGATAAAGTTTGAAATTTTATAGTTTTGATAAAATTATGTTCTCTGAAAATCTTAGCCAGATTAATATAATGCCTAATTGAATATATTTGTATCACTTACAATATCTTTGATGAATTTGCTTGTGTATTCCATTGATTAATATCTTGCAAACATAATAAAATTGATCAAATATTTAGGTGCTTTATTTGAAATTAAAAAATCTTTTTCTCATATTAAATTCATAAATAATTGAATGCTGTGGCTATGTAAAGAAAGGTTTTTGATCACACATTTTAAGTCATGTTTCAATTCTAGGCTTCTGCATCAACTTTGGCATCATTATGTGGAAAGTCATTTGGTTTGAATGGAAGTGGAGATGTTTCATCATCAGCCCCCACTGAGCGTGTTGTAGGAGAGAGTGATAGCTTTGAGCAGAGCATATCAAGGTTTGACCTTGAATTCACAGGAATGTTAGTTGGCCTTCTTGATAAAATTTCTGAGCTAGGAAGGATCAACAACAGTGAGAAACTTGTAAATGTCCTCTACAGGTTTGTATTTTCAATTTTATTTGGGAATGTTTTTAATTATAATTTTTTGGTGTGCATAACTTCTTCAGAGATGTCATTAACCCTTGGTTGTCTTTTGATATTTAACCATATAATGAGGCTGTTTACAGTAAATTTCTTTTCATTGTTGTTTTATATAAACCATATTCCTGATTTTGAAAAAGAAAAACTCATGATAAAGTTCTGGTTTATCATGGTTCTAATACTTAGCTTCTCATGCGTATGTGAGTTGAAATTACAAAGGACTTCATAGAAAGTTACCTTTATGGAGAAAAAATGTTGAATAGTTTGGCCTTGGCAGTGGAGTAGTTATAATGCTCAGGTCCTAGGTTCAAATCTTGGCAGAAGAGGAAATTTTCCCTTTTTGGTTGAGGATATTTGTGAACTTTCATTGAGTTATATGCCACTATATAATTGTCCAGAAAGTGAATATTTGTGAAAGTATTAACATGGACATAAAATTAAACTAAATTATATTCCATTATCTACTGTCAAAAAATTGGAATACAAAGGAATCACTACTGTCAATTCATCTAGCATGCATCCTTTAATAGTTTATGTTTACATGTATTTTGGGGTAGTAAATTCATTCTCGCTTCTTTGTTATTTTTCGCAGATTGGATTTTAATGGTTTCTACATAGATCAACTGGAAAAGCTTTCAGCTGAGAGATATAAGATGGAAACTAAGAAGGCACAAACTTCAGGGTGATGAGATTTAAATCACCTTAACTTATTGATGAATGTAAAAATTTTGATTTATAATACCTGTTGGTGTATAGTAATTTTGATGTTTCCTCTAGATCAGGATCTATTATTTGTTCATCATGAACATGATCATGTTTGCTGAGCAGGAACTGAATAAGTCAAATTTTGTTACCTCCATGTAATGTTTCCCTTTCAATGAAAAAATAAGCAAGCTATTTATCATTTAAAGTCTTCCGATATATACGAGTGATTCTGGATGTAATGTAATAATCATCCAGTATTTCAGTGCATCAAATTTTTCCCTTTAATATTCTTCTGGATCACAAATTAATTATGTGTAAAAAACTTTCTAAATTTATTTATAAATTTTAGGAGATGTTAAATTTTTGACCTTATTTTTATATGGTCTAAAGTTAAGTGTTGTTTTAACATGAATTTTAGTTCCCCTGTTTATCATCAAAAGTTCATTTCAAGAAAATTCATCTTGCAAATTAGTAAAATATTATTTTGTTTAAAATAACATAACCAGTTGATTCAATCAGAGTATTATGAAAATCAGTATAATGTGCAAAGTTAAGTTTGATGTGATTCTCACACTCCTATAATTATGAAATTTTCAAAAACTCCATCTTTGAAAATTATTGTTTCAGAATAACCTTTTTATAGTAATACGAAGAGCTATCATGAAATTTTTTTCAAGTCAGCCATTATCTTTTTACTGATTTTCCTGACTGAAGATAAACAAATGGTGAGATATAGATTTGTATCAGGAACATGTAGCCATTACAAATATATTAGACTTATTCGGTGATGAGTTATCTTACATATAATTCTGATGTACAATCATTTCCTCAGCTGTATCACTCATTATTGTATGTTAACTCATTCGCTTGTTTGCATAGCAGGATATTAATGACATATTGATATATGTAAATACATGTATTACTGTTATGAAAATTTTATCAAATGCAGTTGTTGTATTTGATCAAATTGTAAATTATTCAAAACACAGTGAATTCATATAGATTGTGTTGTTTATTTTCTTACAACAAGATTCTCAGTGAATAACAAGTAGTCTAGAATTTAAAAAAACTTTGATTTATGCCTCATGCAAAATGTATTAACTTGAATAACCCAGACCTAAGCTGCTGTGTTATATCTATGATATTCTGGTAATGTATCAATGAAAATATTCATCTCAAATTGGTGAATGGAACTATACATCCATATTTAAATGATTGAATCATTATTTTTCATAACCTGTAAGTAATGAATGAGTCCATAGGCTCCAATTTTAATGGAATTATCAAACCTAATTCATTATTATTTTCAACTGTTAACCTTATATTTTATATATATATATATATATATATATATATATATATATATATATATATATATATATATATATATATATATATATATATATATATATATATATATATATATATATATATATATATATATATATAATTTAATTATTTTCAGGCATTTAGGATTTAGATTACATAAATGAAAAAATCAATACAAATTCCAACCATAGACTGTACAAAGTACCTCTATGTCATCAATACAAAAATATACTTCCCTCTTAAAAAGAAAAACTGCTTTGGCTCTTAAACTCATATTCTTGAATATCCTAATGAATAATTAAGAAACCCTCGTGTGAAAAGTAGGTTGGCAGTTCTTGAATGTTAAATTTTGTTCTTTTAAGTTAATAAACCAATGAATTTAATTTATTATTTTAATGCAATTGAATGTGTGAATACTATATCCAGTGTGAGATCACCATAAAAACATAAGAAACAAAACTGTGTAAGCTAAAATTGAAATCCTTTAAATATATATAAATAATGCCTGTATGCTGTCCTAAAAATTTCTGTTTCAGAGTCAAGTTTTTTTCCTAGAAATATACCGAATTACATAATGATTGAAACTGATCTTGTATGAATATTGATAATGAGGTTTTTATCATCTCTAGTTGAGTTTAGAGTCATCCTAATTCTCTTTTAAAAAAGGTAATGTCATATATTCCTGTTCTTAGCCTTAATGTTGGAACTGGTAATTGTTAATTTTCTTCACAATAAGGATGCTGACTGATAATTTTTAGGTTAAACTAATTATCAATATAATAAATGTTGGTGTGATTGCTTGAATATAATGAGAGTTTGAAAATCAAGATAAGTGGTAAAATTAAAAGTAAAATAAGGAATAAAATAAAAACAAGCTCCATGGTTCAAATATTTGCATGTGTTATAAAAAAATAAAACATCAGAAGGAAAGTATCTTTTCAAAATTCAGTAGTTATACAGGTCATAGAATTTTATCAATTTTTTATTACAATAGACTTTTCTCTGTCATATTTTTTTAAGGGTATTGTATTGTATAAAACTGGTAATGAAACTCGTTATGGACTAGTACTCACTTCATTTTTGGTTAATAGTGAAAGTTGTATCGATTTTAAGCATTCGTCCATGACCCTCAAACGTTGGTCAATTTCATCAATTTTGGTACGCTTATTCCTTTTGGCCACAATGTTTCTTGCTGCCTCTATGACCCTTGGGTCCATTGAGCATGACTGAGTATTTTTGGAGGTACAACACTTTTTTTCTATTACCCCTCCTGCATTAACCTTCACCTTTATCATGGTAATCTCTGGGAAGATCATGATACTTGGACACAAAATACTCCTTTCTACCATATGCACAGGAGAATCATTGTCATTGATGCAAAAACACCCCTTTAACCTGTTTAGGAATTGAAGCTTCTTACCAAGGAGCATTGACTCTACACGAGAGATAAGTAACACTCTTGATTTGTATCCTACCAGTTCTGCTTTGTCCTTTACCTCTTGGGTATCACTAACAGCAAGACCATTAAGCAGATTTAAGAGGACAACTGCTATTAGGAAGAGGAAAAGCAAAAATACTAGGTGACTGGTTATCTTGAAAGTTTCCAAGGGAAGGTCAGAGAAATCAAATTCTCCTGTAAGCATGACAGCTGTCTTGAGCATTGTTCCACCGGCATTGGCAAAGAAATTTTCTTCTTCTTCCCTTTCCGGTTGGTCTGGAGCACCTTTTTCAGACTTCTTCCCTTGACGGAAAAGGATGAAGAAACTGAGTGCAAAGGCTATGATGAATAATGCATACCAGAGAAGAAACTTGAGGAAATTCCATGAGACAGCAGTGAACATGGTGATGTAAGTGGACAACATGGGGTGTCTTCCGATGAGAAGAACTAGTTCAATCCAAACGAAAAGAATAATGACCGCTGCCAGATGCTGTTTAATCTCATGGTCCAAAGTACTGAATATCATAAGGACGCTTAGTACTATCACTGCAATCTCAAGAAGATTTTCCAGGCTTTTAATGTACAGGAGAGGTGACATAACAAACTGGAAGAGCTCCCTCAAAGCAAGTCCTGCCAGGAAAATGACAGACATAGCAGAGCATGCATCTGTCCATTCCATAGATGTGGAATGTTCATGTGAGTCATCAGGAGGATCTGTTCCATAGACACCCAAAATGTAAGCGGTAATAAAAGCAACAAAGAAAATATAGAAGAATAGATTAATAAGAAAAATTCCTCTAATGCGATGCCATTTGAGGTACAAAAAGCTGGATATGATCGGGTGTTTCAATAGGTCCTGTAACTCCTTATTATTCCATATATAAGATAGAGTTTCTGTTTCCGGAAGAGTCAGATTATTATTCTTTCTATTAGGTTCAATTAAATTTAAAGGTGGTGGGACAAGCAATCCATAGTTGAAGGTAATAGCATAACTCTCTGCACAAGTGGGATCATTATTTGTCCCTATACATTCATCTAAATATTCCTCCAGGATCTCATGTGTAATGCGAGAAATAGCAGGCTCTCCATTTTTATTCTGCATTCCTAGATATGCACCCGCACTCAAAAGCATATGTACAATTTTTTCTGCTTCCCTGCAACCCCTATCCAGATTCCTTGCTGCCAAATGTAGAGGAGTGTTACCGTCTTTGTCAACTACATTTACATTTAGCACATCACTTCTTTTAGTATCAATAAGAATCTTCATAGAATGGAGGTATTTCATATTATCTCCATCTGCTGCTACCATGCGTGCTACTTTGTGAAAAGCAGTCTCCATATTTGTCTGATCTACAACAGTAAGATCTGTTTTGTGGTTGTTTAGTAGAATTTGAAGAGCCTTATGATTTCCCATTTGAGCTGCAAGAAGTAATGGCTTGAGTTTACAATTAGTTTTAGGATATACATAATTTGGGTCCGCATTTGAATGTGATAATAGGATAGCAATAAAATCTTCCAATCCCTCATACTCAGTAGCATACTGGAGAAGAGTATAATATCCATCTGAAATCATACTGATTTCGACTCCTTTCTCTTCAGCCTCTATTAATAGTCTCCTGAATTCTCTTATGTCTTTATTATACATGCATCTGAATAATTGCCTTCCTAAAATGTTCTCAGTTGTTCTCTGAGAGTTCTCTGTTCCTTCACTCAATGGTGTGGAGATTGGCAACTGTCTAATAATTAGATCTCTGACTGATTCACCTAAGGCAGGGTTGATGTCAGGATTTGCTCCATAAGTAAGAAGTGTCTCAGCTGCCTGGTTATTATTTTTAATGAGAGCAAGATGTAGCGGAGTAGATCCTGATCGATCTTGAGTATCCATGCTTGCTCCAGAATCAAGAAGAAGCTTTAGACATTGCAGGTGTTCATCTTTATATTTATCCTTGCCAATAAATGCTGCAACATGTAGTGGTTGTTGTCCAAATTTATCTTTCTCAGAGATGTTGGCTCCATGTTTCAGAAGCAATTTGACCACTTCCAGTCTAGCTTCTTTGCAGGCTATATGTAGAGGGGTTTCTCTATAGATATTGTCCAATTTGTCAATATTGGCACCTTGCTCGATTAAAAGTTCCACAAACTTCAACAAACCCTGTAATATGTAGAATATTTTATTAAGCTAATTTTCTCAATCTTTAGATGCATACTTATCCATTTTTCTATACTATTTTTTTACTCTCACTTCACTTTCCCATAACTGACTCCTTTAGTATCTCAGTTATAATATTTAACCATTATAATAGAAATGTTAACTTATGTCTGTGTTCTATTTGTTACTGAATCGTCTTAAACTTCATGTATTATACATATCTCACTTAATAACTTTATACAGGAATTTATTAGATAATTTTCCACCACCCTTACATATATCTCTGTTATTGCAATTTTTATGCAATATCTCTGTTAGACTGTCTATAACCATCAACAAACAAAATATATCAATACAAGCTGTGTTTCAGTTTCATAAAATTATAGATTCACTGTTTCCCACTCTTAGTTCAAACTTTTTAAAATATATTATGATAACAATAATTAATTATATTTAAATCTAATTATATCTTTTAAATTGTGTGCATATTTTATGTAATTATTTTTGATTTAAAAATGAAGCCATAAAATTGCAGCATTTAAGGTTTATTTAATGGTTTTACTTAACAAATCACATATACTTATAATAACAGCAATTTTAAATTTTGATTATTCCAGTTAAATGAGAATGTTGTAGTGTACTTAACTCAGCAATGGATTGGATACAAATGAAGGCATCATACCTCACAAGCTGCAATGTGGAGTACTGTCCCAGAGTTTGGTGGTGGATAAATATGATTGATATCAGTGAATGTCAGCAGTCGTTTGAATTCATCTATATCCTTTGCTTTTAAAGCAGTCAGTAACTGAATCTGGAGAGAAGGTTTGACCCAACCAGCGGCTCCTTTTTCAAGCAAGTCTACTGTTTCTCCTTCCATTCTCTGAGGAAAAGGATGTAAGAATAAAAACATTTCTTTTCAAATTTACGTTTTGTGACGATTGATCAATATACAGCAACGTAAACTGAAGTCGAAATACAAAGAAGCTAATATAAGAAGCATAGATATTTTAGATATCAGAAACTCTAGTTTTCCGGAACAATGTACGATAATCTGAGGTACTCCATGCCCTTTGCGGTATTTCCCGAATGGATGCATGTACTTGATGATAATATACGTACTTGAATCCATCATAGATTGGCTGCTATGGTATGCGAGTCGTAGCCGAAATATTAGGACGGACTGATTTTATGCGGGATTATCGATTTAAACCATTCCTTACTCAGAAGACACTATCCTGAACCCTTTCATTCGAAAGGACTTTTTTGTTAGTTTTGGTCATGGCTTCGATGGTCCCAATCTTACATTACAGTTGCATCACATCCCATTGTACTAGCAATAAATTCGATTTTTCTAGATTATAAGGTTGTATCAGTATAATTCTCATTGCAATTCGAATTTGATGTTAAAAGATTTACTTATATAATTTTGGGATCGGCTTTATGAAATTATGTTAGAGCGCTTTTATTAATGTATGTTTTTTAATAGAACAGCATCTTTGCAACAATTATTATTGTATCAATCGATTCTTTCCGCTCGCCCACTTTGTCAAATCTCGATAGTATGCAATAATGCTTGATAAAGCTATAACGAAAAAGTTCACTCATTGTCACACTCCAACAATATGCATTTCAAATTCGGTATTTAAAATCAAACGGGGTGCCCCAATTACAGGACCGTCACTCAATTGGATTATATTAAAAGTATCATAATAGGTTTATAAAAAAAAAATCGTATGACTAATCGTTATTGAAGACGCTGCAAGACAAACCGCACTATTCAAAGAACTGCTTCTTATATTTAATTTACGTAATTTCTTTCTTTATTCTCCTTGGGTTTTCGTTTGGTATACTTCGACTCTTGGTTTATGGAAAATCGATCCAATTCCGCCAGTAGGATTATAGATTATTATTTTTTTTAAATTTTGAGGTTTGATATAGCTATATTTTGGACGTGCATATTAAAACGGTATTACCGCCAATGATTCTGATATCGCCGACGAAAATATTTATTAACTTACTTTGCATATTGATGCATGAAAAATCCTCGAAGATACTTCTCAAGGTAACCCACTTTTCTTAACTCGTGTAGAATACGTTTATGAACGGGAGTTAACTAATAGGTTATTTTTTGTTGCATGTCATTGCAACGTGACAGATTTTTCGGAAAAAATTAAAGTTAAAATATAAACTCAGAGTATTATCGCTTGAAAGGGTCGAAAACAAAATTTGGGTAACCGCGCGCGAAGTAAACAGTTAGTCGGTCCGTAAAGCGGGAAAGATGACCGATGAGAAAGATGCGAGTTTTACTTACGTAGGCTTTTATTCAGAATAGATTGCCTGTGTATCTATTCAGCGCTGGATCCTCTACAACTTTTTGAAACCACCTAAACATAGTTACGAAATACGTTAATGAATCTCCCGATTCTTCTGACCAGTTGAGTAATAATAAACGAGTAAAGTGTTTCCTCCGACAAGTATAAATAATTTTGAGAAATAAATCAGAGTGCAATTTGTTCTCAATGACTTACACGAGATTTTTTAGACTCCCTGATCAAAGGCATCTGCGCCGGGACCAAAGTCTGGCAAACATCCCTGCGCACCTCTCCTTTTACGACTATCTCCGAAAAAGCTTTGCCGCCGATCATCATTTTGGGATACCGTAAATCTAGATAGGAGAGTATGAGGAGGGGAGGTATTCATGACATACCACAGTCAGCACACGCAATTTCTATTACAAAAGAGTTAACTGTGGACGTACGGAGGGTTCTTTTTCCTTTCCGATGCTTCAGAGGAATTTATTTGTTCCGAAGCGGAACTCAAGGTTTGAGTCTCTCTCGTGAGTTCAATGCCATCTCTTTACAATGGGTTAACTTTCAGTAACGCTATTTACGATTTCCTTATTTTTATTCGTAAAGGAAAAATGCCTTTTCATAGAAATACCGAGTATTTTTAAAATTAACTGTCTATAAACGATACCATTGTTTTTAAATAGTACCATTATTGCTATTAGCGACGCCATTTTAAACTTATCATCTTACGTAGTTTGAGATTAATTAAAAACTGTATCATTCGACAGGATATAGTCTACCATAGAGTAATTACAGTAAATAGTAATTATCGTATAATATAATAATTTTTCGTATGTAATCAACGAAATAACGAATAAAAGATAATAATCCAAAACACTATAGTTATTGTACAATAAAGTTACTTACTTCCGGCGCATTAAGACTTGAGAAAACAAAATGTTTTCATTAATTCATCGTACCTTTATACCATCATCCTTTCTCTGTTATTATAATTTGCTATTGAATATTATTTTCATAAATTGAACATCTGATTCTATCTTAACTGTGATGATGAAACCAAAAAGATCAATTTTATTTTAACTATTTTCATTTCTGGCTTAAACTCTCTAAGGAAATATTATGATATAAGAAAGGGCTATACGGAAGTAAAAGTATGTATGGTATGTGGTAGTACGTAATATGTGGTAGTGTATTCTCTCATGCCGGTGGTTTATATTTATCATTTTAATTGATACTATAAATAGTTCCCAAATTGATGCGTTAAATGGATTCAGTGGGATTTATTGGGCGTGTCAGTAGTTGGGTTGATTCCATGTTTTGCTACACGGAAAACAGATTGCCAAGAGAGTAGGGATGAGAGTTTACTAAGTTTACGGGAGGTAAGGAAAATAAAACACTAAACCAGACAATCCAGTTATGGTAGAACGTGAAATCGTCCTGTTTCCTTAAACTTTTCAATAAGGGTATTGATGGAACATATTTTGTAACTGCGACCTATTTATCGATATTCGTGTAAATCTCTAAGGTAAAGTAAAAAATTGTTTGTTGAAATATTCTGATGTTTTTCGTAGTCCATCATCAAACGCTGTTTTTCAGACCTATCTTTCTGCAGACTAACTTTACCAAAACTCATAAAAATTCAATAAAGGGGATCTGAGTCATCAATTAATAACTAATTTGACTGTAATATACTATATACACGAGTTATATATATATATATATATATATATATATATATATATATATATATATATATATATATATATATATATATATATATATATATATATATATATATAATATTTAAGTTTAACTTCACAGGTGTGTAAAGCAATGGGTAAAATGTCAGCATATTACACATGTATACGTATCTCCACGTATATCGGCAGGGATAGGAATGGTGGTGCTAGGGAGGCGATGCGAAACACTTTTTAAACTATTTATTTATTACTTTATTTTTATATTTTTATTTGTTTATGCTATTTATAGTTATTGTTCCCGAGTAGATAATTTACATTTGTCGAAAGAGAAGAGCAAAATGGAACCCTATTAAACACATTAATCGGAGAATATTTTGGGTATATTTACAATTTAAGGAATTAAAGAATCTAATGATAGAACCCAATTTCCCGTAAGTTACGTCTTAAAGAGAATAATAACTTGTGACTAACAATAAGAAATCAAGCGGTTGTAATAACTTCCTGTAAGAATTCTGTCCTGCGATTGGTCGAGAATAAAATCATTAGCAGTTGCCCCGCCCAAAATTCGGTAGGATCGGGAACATTCTGGAAATCTCGAATTGTAAAAACATTTCAAGAATGTATGCCAATATAACCGTTAGAGTTCATGGCAATATTAATATATCTTGGCTTTATAAGAGCTAATAACTGAACTACATCGGAGATTTATTCACAACTATATTGATTCTGGGCATATTCTTATCCAAAACGCTTAGGGTGGATGCTTTTCCCGTCAAGAGAATTGGACTCTTGGCATCGATTTCTGAAGGTTTATTTTGAAAAAAATTCATGAGTATAACGGTAAAAATCGAAGTCACGGAAATGTATTGACAGTTCTTATCCAGAATCTATTCATATTCACACGTCGAATGTCGGCGAAAATTACCAGTAGATGATTGTTATGATGCAGAGATCCTCTTGAAAAAGTTCTACCTCTTGTCTAGTTGATGCTCATTCATCCATAGATGATTTTTCAAGCCACAGACCTTATGCCATCTTCTATTCGCATTTGGAATGTTATTGCACTGCGTAGAATTTCCATTACAACAAAATCAATACAGGAAAGAGATTTTAGTCGCACAATCTGTCCAATAAAGGTTTTTCAAGGAACCACGATTTCACACATAGTAACGATACAATAACTGAACGGTGATTGCAAATAAAGAACAGTCCTAAATGAATGAAATGAGCTAGTCATTTCTAAACTTACCTCTCAGCAAACACTGTGCTATTGCGTCTCCTTTGACACTCGTTTATACACTTCCATTCATATTTTCTATGGATGAATGATAATAAATAAACTTGAAAGATCTTTGAATAACGTATTACGTATTCCTTCACTATGGAAGTTTGTATCATTTCCTGTTTATTCGATTATTCGTTGATGAATTACAAACTATTTATAGTTCAAAAATCGCTGAAACTTATATATTAATTTAACCAATATCGTACACGGCGACCGTCTTCTTAAAATTAAAGAGCGAGAACAAAAAACTGATTTGGCAAAATTTTCTTTTATAAATAGCAGGAAAAGGGAATGGAATTTATTACCTGGAGAAGTTCTCATTCCAATGCCAGAGAATTCAAGAAAATTTAAATCTAAGTTACATAAGTAATGTAATTTTAGTTGTAAAGATGGGCTTATTATGTTTTTTAGTTTTTGTAAATTTTTGTTTTGATTTTGAATGTACGAATGCAATGTATTCAATACATTTTGTGTGACGTACTGCCTTCGGGAGGTTTTGCGGGGTTTCCTTCTCGACTAGGGTGAATGCCAGGCAGAGTATTGTATTTGTTCCCCTGAAAAGAGAGATACCACCTGCCCTACCTGGTGCCTATTTGTAGCTCTAGGAACAATAAATAAATAAATAATGTCCAGCTCAAACTACAGGGCCCACGGGCTTGCTGATTTTTTACTCAATGGGCCAGTGGATGTCACCTGGGAAAAATCAGAAGCTGACCCTACCTATCATTGGTTCGATTCTGACTTTCTGATTCTCAATTCTGATCTTTCCCCGGTAAGAATGCATTGGCCCGATCTTAAAAGATTAAAAAAAATACTTCCCGAGCACAAAAAACGATAAAATTTCATAGATCTTCAGATATCCCTATTTTCTATATATTTTTGCTATCTTCTATATATCTTTTTGGTGTTGGTAGTCATTGGTTCGATGCCTGGCTCTATTGATTTTCCCCCATCTAAAATACATGGGAGGCGTATGAATAGAATAAATTGAATACATTTTATTATTAAGTTATTTATTTCGAAGATGGGCAGTTGTTAGCAGTAAGTAACTTAACTTAGCAATGCAATATTAATTATAATTATCTTTCTTGAGAAAAAATTTTGTAGAGCAGGAGGTCATGAGTTCGATTCTAAGGGACAATTAAAAATTATCCGTAAGGAATACAATGAAAAATTACAACTAATTTTGAGATACTTCCAGATAGTATTTTATCTTGAAACTTAGAGAGTGTTTTAAATAAATGAATATTAAGCGAATTATATTTAGTCTAGGTATATATTGTCCTTAGTTCGACAGGAAAAATTCTGCCTCAAGAAATGCATGGGAAATTGATCTTTCTTCATGAATTACTGACAAAATGACTTAAAAAATAGTTGAAGAGCATCTCTGCCTGTGAACAGCTTACAAAATCAAATAGCATGATACTAAAATTATTTGAGGGTAAGAAAAGGATTTATACATTCATTTTTATGCTCCTCCTGAGCCAGATGTAGGCGCATCAGGAAGTGCCAGGTTATATAAGCACAAGCCTAAGATTACAATTTATTTCAAATTTAAGTTTCGAAGTATTTCATATACTAAGACGAAAATTAATAAATTATTTCAAAACATTTCTAACAAAATAAAGTATTAAATTCACTAAACAATCAAAGTTTACAATGTATTATTCAAAAATTTATAAACACTACATCCACCTGAAGATTGCTCTAATTACAATAATACTCTAATTTCCATAACTTGTGAAAGTTTAGTTTTAGTTTGTTATCATGACACATTTATTAATGTTATTTAAGTCAGTTTGTTGAGCTCTTTCAGCTTCATAGAAGAATTTTCGAGCAATTATTAATACAGTGTCATCAGCATACAGTTATAATTAACAGTGCTTTATTAAAGAAAATATATCATTAATATATATTAAAAATAATAATGCTCCTAATATTAACCTTTGTGACACTCAACTGTAAATATTTACTTTTAACCATGGTAGCTATCGAATTTTACTATTAATTCTCTATTTAGTAAATAGTTTTCCAACTGTATATTACTATTTCCTCTTATACTCTGGTTCCAGTGTTCAGTTAGAAATATCTCTATATTTAATATATCAAAAGGTTTTTGAAAATTAAGAAAGCCAACAAGTATATTATTACCATAGTTAAGATTCAGTTTGATCTTTTCTGCAAAATCTTCCAAGATTTTTCTGGTCCCTTGATTTTGCAGTAATCCATATTGATGTTTGAGATTAGATTGTATTTCTGGACATAAGCCATGGGAAAACCAGCAACATAATTTTCCTTAACTTTGTCTATTACTGATAAAATGGATATTGGCTGGTAGTTGTACTAATTTTTTAGTAAATTTCTCTTTGGTATTGGTTTCACATAGGCCACTTTTGGGCTTTCTTGATACTGACCAAGTTACAGGCTACTGTTTTTGAGTTTTTTAATCACTTACAGCAATTTAGTGTATCTTTATGTCCTTTGTTCTAATCTGCTCATAACCTGCTGCCGTCATTGCTCAGTTTCCAAAGTATTTTTTGAATGCCCTTTAAGGAAGGCCCTGGTATTATTACACAATTGCATTGGGTTTTTATTTCTTTCTTTAACAGTAGCTTATCACTCACTGGTTGCACCTTAACCAACTCTTTTGCAAATATTTTGCTAAAATTATTGCATACTTGTAGAACATTTCGTTTTATATTAAGGTGTTTGATAATATCACCATCCTCAGTAGTATTTTTTTCTTATCCTGTTAATCTATTTCTTTCCAAAGAATTCCAGCTTTTATATTTTCAAAAAGTTTATTATAATCGCTATTTTTTGCCATTTCAATTTTTTCTATCACTTTGTTTCTTAGTTTACATAATTTGTTCTATATTCTGCATTTGATTCAAATAACATGTATAATTTTTTAATTTGTCCCACGAAAAATTGACAGTATGAAATTAGTTAGCAATAGTAAATTCTTTGTTCCTTTGCTGCTTCCCTCTCTACAAATTTCTCATAAAGTGATGGAGAGTTTTAAGTGCTCAGGATGAAATTTTATTTACTCTAGGAAATTTAAAATTTTTCATTTACTTTAACTCTAAGAATTTGGTGTATATTGGTATCATTATCTTCCCATTAAAATCAGGAATTGATTGATTAATTAATGGAATCAATTAAGAAATTAATTGAGACTCTTAATATATATCTTAAGATTTTAATTGAAAAAGTATTATTTATAGTATTTACTTATAGTATTAAAAATTTGATAATTTGCTCGTATCATTCAGTAAGATATTGGATTTCTCTTTATTGAATGTTTCACAATAATTTTATGATTCATGCAGTAATAGATTCGTATTCAAATTAAATTTCTAAAGAAATCTTAGCCTAAATCATATCATTACTCCAATTTTTACTTGTATTTTAAACAAAAGATGAAGAAATAGAAATTTAAAATATTGAAAAACTATCTTACAAAAAGTAAAGAATAAAATATTGGAATAAATTTGATTACAAATGTAGTATTTCATATTAATTCTGCTTCTGATGTTTCATATTATAATTCATTCTTATCCATAGATTATATTGATCTCAATACTTTATCTTAAGTATGAAATAATTAAAATTTTGAATATGTTTTCTGGGATCATCATATAATGTAAAGTCAGCACTTAGAATGCTCTTTAATTAAGAATGGACTATTATTTTATGACCTTTATATTTTCTGTAGAATTTTCTAATTTTAGAACATCAAGTGAGAACTATCCTGTATGTAATGTATTAATTAATTTTAATGTATTTAATTATATAAGGATGTGAGTAAAATATCTCGTTTGATGAGAATAAGAATAGCACCGTCTATAATTTTTTTTAAAGACTAATATCTATGAATAATGTCATCTTCAGTTGTGAAGTCAACTAAAATGGATTGAAAACAGCCACTATGATTAATTCTTTGGAAAATATACTTTTTCCATAATTCCACGTAATGGATATCCATCTCATTTTGCCC
This sequence comes from Pantala flavescens, assembly GCA_020796165.1. Lineage (NCBI taxonomy): Eukaryota > Metazoa > Arthropoda > Insecta > Odonata > Libellulidae > Pantala > Pantala flavescens. The sequence continues at coordinate 15,130,593 of CM036886.1, forward strand.
ATTCCTGCAAAAATTAATTTTTGCATGAAAAGTTCAAAGGAGATAAATGATGGTAAATGTTTTTTTTATTTTAGTAAAAAGTTACATTAATACAAAATTAAAACAATCATGAAAACAATATTTACAAACCATGAGATTCAATAAATTTCTGTCATAAATCATTTTAAATCTACTTAAAATTATTTACAATTGCGTAATACTTCAGTTCTTAGAAATTATAAATTAGTCTTTTGTCTCTTATTATTTATAATGGATCAAAATGTTGAAACGAAAATCCTAATTAGCAAGTATTTTCCTGATTTTTGCTCAAAATGGCAGATTGTATTGATTTTAAGCATTCTTCTATAACCTTCAAACGTTGGTCAATTTCATCAATTTTGGTATGTCTGGTCCGTTTGGCAACAATGCTTCTTGCTGCCTCAATAACCCTTGGGTCCATTGAACATGAACGAGTGCAAGTATTTCTAGCAGTACAACACCTTGGTTTGATTTTACCTCCTGCATTAACCATCACATCTATCATGGTAATCTCTGGGAAGATCATGATACTAGGACAAACACTATTTCTTTCTACCATACTCACAGGAGACTTACTTTCATTGATACGGAAACAACCCTTCAACTTGTTAAGAAATTGAAGCTTCTTACCAAGGAGCATTGACTCTACATGAGAAACAAGTAACACTCTTGATTTGTATCCTACCAGTTCTGCTTTGTCCTTTACCTCTTGGGTATCACTAACAGCAAGACCATTAAGCAGATTTAAGAGGACAACTGCTATTAGGAAGAGGAAAAGCAAAAACACTAGGTGACTGGTTATCTTGAAAGTTTCCAAGGGAAGGTCAGAGAAATCAAATTCTCCTGTAAGCATGACAGCTGTCTTGAGCATTGCTCCACCAGCATTGGCAAAGAAATTTTCTTCTTCTTCCCCTTCCGGTTGGTCTGGAGCACCTTTTTCAGACTTCTTCCCTTGACGGAAAAGGATGAAGAAACTGAGTGCAAAGGCTATAATGAATAATGCATACCAGAGAAGAAACTTGAGGAAATTCCATGAGACAGCAGTGAACATGGTGATGTAAGTGGACAACATGGGGTGTCTTCCGATGAGAAGAACTAGTTCAATCCAAACGAAAAGAATAATGACCGCTGCCAGATGCTGTTTAATCTCATGGTCCAAAGTACTGAATATCATAAGGACGCTTAGTACTATCACTGCAATCTCAAGAAGATTTTCTAGGCTTTTAATGTACAGGAGAGGTGACATAACAAACTGGAAGAGCTCCCTCAAAGCAAGTCCTGCCAGGAAAATGACAGACATAGCAGAGCATGCATCTGTCCATTCCATAGATGTGGAATGTTCTTCATGTGAGTCATCAGGAGGATCTGTTCCATAGACACCCAAAATGTAAGCGGTAATAAAAGCAACAAAGAAAATATAGAAAAATAGATTAATAAGAAAAATTCCTCTAATTCGATGCCATTTGAGGTACAAGAAGCTGGTAATTATTGGATGTTTCAAAAGGTTTTGATACTCCTTATTGTTGCAAATGTAAGAAAGAGGTTCTGTTTCCTTAAAAAGAGCTGAATTTTCTTGCATTTCTATTTCCTTGCTAGGGTCGTTTGAAATTGAACATGGTGGAATCAACATACTGTAGTTAAAGGTCAGAACATAACTATCTTCACAAGGGGGTTCGTCATTTGTTCCAATACATTCATCCAAGTAATCTTCCAATAGTGATGGTGTCACTCGAGAGATACCAGGTTCTCCCATGTGGTTTCTTATTCCTACATATGCACCAGCCCTGAGAAGTGCAGATACTATTTTCTCTGCTTCCCTGCTTCCTCTGTCAAGATTCCTTGCTGCATAATGGAGGGCTGTATTTCCAAATTCATCGACGGCATCAATGTTCAGTCTCTTATGTAGAAGGGGATCTTTGTCACTTCCTTTACCTTTCAGTGCACCAAGGAGAATCTCTATGGATTGAAGATAATTCATATCTTCCCTGCTTCCTTTTTCCATTCTGGCTGCTTTGTGAAGAGCTGTCTCCTTCCTGTGATCATCTACTACGGTGAGATCTGTTTTGTCATGGGCTACAATTATTCTGAGAGCATTATGGTTGCCTTGCATAGCTGCCAAAAGTAATGGTTTCCATTTCTCCCCAGCGCATGTACCATTAGGATCTACTGTAGGATTTTCAAGTAGGGTGGTTACAAAATTCTCCAGTCCTTCATTTTCACAAGCATACTGGAGGAGGTTATAAGATCCATCTGAAATCTTACCAATGTTGACTCCTTTCTCTTCAGCTTCTATCAAAAGTCTCTTGAATTCTCTAATGTCTTTATTATACATGCATCTGAATAATTGCCTTTCTAAATTGTTTTCAGCTGTTTTCTGACAATTCTCATTTCTTCCACTGAGTGGAAGAATAGCATATGAGCTTGGCAACTGTTTAATAATTAGATCTCTGACTGATTCACCAGAGGTAGGGTTGATGTCAGGATTTGCTCCATAAGTAAGAAGTGTCTCAGCTGCCTGGTTATTATTTTTAATGAGAGCAAGATGTAGCGGAGTAGATCCTGATCGATCTTGAGTATCCATGCTTGCTCCAGAATCAAGAAGAAGCTTTAGACATTGCAGGTGTTCATCTCTATATTTATCCTTGCCAATAAATGCTACAACATGTAGTGGTTGTCGTCCAAATTTATCTTTCTCAGAGGTGTTGGCTCCATGTTTCAGGAGCAATTTGACCACTTCCTGTCTAGCTTCTTTGCAAGCTACATGTAGAGGGGTGTCTTTACGTATAGTATTGTATTCATTGATATCGACTCCTTGTTCAATCAATAGTTCCAGGAAATCCAAAGAGCCCTGCAAAAGAGATAAGATATAATAAAATTATCTTAGCATAAAGTTGGCATTACATAGACAATTGTTGATTAATGTGTCTTTCTGTTCCGGCAAATGTGTTACTTAAGATTTTTTTCAGAAGCTTGTCTATTTCTGAAGACTTGACAAACTCATACATCTTATAAATATAAAATATTGTCTCTTCTGTAATTCAACCTAGGTTTATTTTATCCACCTCTCACATTGTGATCTACTCATGTATGTATTCATATTTTCATTTTCTATTGACTATACCCCTGAAATTAATTTTTGACTTATATTCTGATGTGGATTACACACATATGTTGGTAATGTATAATAATTATTGAGAAACTGAACTTATAACTTATGATGATATTTCTATTCCGGTAGGTAACAGTATTTTAAAAATTGAAATAGTAGTAGCAACTCTTTTGTATCATATCAGGGAGCAGATAATGAAAAAAACTTTTGATTTAAACATTATAAAAATATGTTAAGCAGTCTAATTCAATCTTTCTGTCAAATTTCTTCACTGTTAAAGATTCTACTGTTGATAAACTTCTTAAAAATTTACATGAAATAAAATTTGAACATACATTGAAGGAATAATTTAGGTAGTGAGGATTGCTACATCAAAAACTTATATGTAGATAAAAGATAATATCACATTAAACAGAGACTGAATTTGTAAGCCCTCATGTTAAAAATGGGTGTGATAGGTGCAAACTTGGTAAACTCAATTATTTTGAAGATATTGCGGTGTATACTTTTATATTTCAGATTTTTTGCTTGAGACTTGAAAATGTTTGATGAGGAAGTAGATTTGATGAACCAAAAGCTTTTTATATAAAAATCTTATTAATCATTCTATCTTAATGTGAAAATGTACTCATGGATGGGATTTTTTTATAACTTATGAAGTAATAGAATTTAATGAGCAAACAATGAGTTTATTTGGATTTGATTGAAAACATATGCAAGATACTGAAGTCAAATAAGAGTGAGTATAATTTGGGATGATTACCATGGCTTTCAAAAATTGTTTTGATACTGTTTTGTGAATAGTGCTACATAAAGATTATAGAATGATGACAATAAATCTATCTTTATTGTTTATATCTATATGTTTAAAATGCTTTACAGCTTATGAATCTTATGCTGCATGTGTGGATGAATGCTTTTCTGTACCACTAAAATATGAAAATGTTACTTTTCATACTCTTCTATAGCCAGTTGAATATTACTTGAAAATTAGGTAGCTATCTACTAACTTTTCAAAGCATGATCTTTTTCGTGAATTTACCTTGGAAGCAGCAATATAGAAACAAGTCCCTGCATCTGGTAGAGGATAAAAGTGATTGATGTTAGTGAAGGGAAGTAATCGTTTGAATCCATCCAAGTCCTTTTTCTTCAAGGCACATAAGAGTTCATTTTGGTACGCAGGATTTACTCCAGCTTCTCCTTTCTCCAATAGTTCAAGTTCACCAGTTTTATCTTCCATTTTCTGTTGGAAAGGGATTAATATGAGTAAAAATTCATTACTGCTTGGTAATGATGCATTATTAGTAATAAATCCAATATAAATATATATATTAACTTATTTTATATATGTGATAAATTATGGACTTAAAATTTCTTATTCTCTTATCTAGTAATATGCGATTTTCAAATTAAAATTCTTATATTTTCCTCAACATCTTACTTAGCTACTCTCAATGCAGAATACCCACGTATAAAAACTACAGTTCATGATAATATAATTTTTGTAGAAGTTTTATGGTTGGTAGTATTCACCAAAAGTATGAATATTCATGCATGAGGGTAGGAAATATTTGATAGCATTTTTTAATTAAATCATCAAACCAGCTAAATTGTTATGGCAGCAAATTCTATCTATGAGTTTATTTTTTGGCTATGTTCGTAAAGAAGTACCATTCGTTTAATGATTTCATATAAACACATTGGTCCTATATTATATAGAGCGAAAATTAAAAGTTGGTTGTGTAAAATCAAATGAAGGCCTTAAAATAGGCGTGTCAGAAAATTTTGGGAAAACGTACAAGAAACTGTTTTAGCCCTGAAAAAATACATATATTTCAAAAATAATTTTTTTTTTCAATTTCAATAGATTATGAATATTCCTATATTGTAGTTGTATCTATCGTTTAGTTATTGACTTTGTTATGTAACTGCGTTTCATATACCTAATTTTCGTTGCTTTTTCTATATAAGTGTAGGAAACGGTATTTACTAAAACTGATCCTACTACTACTGAACCACTAAAGATGATCGATGACAATTTATTGTTATTTCAAATATGAATGACTCAGGTGTCGTGTTACTTGAGTTCGGTGCAGAGAAGAGATCTAAGGGAGTAACCCTACATGATGGTAATTATCAGTTGAGTCATGGATAAGTTGTGGGCTGGAAGTAGCAATGAAAGGCGCGTCTACGTATATCATACGTCAAGGACTTCAATCGAAGGCAGGAGGAAGACGGTGAAAGGAAAAAGTACAGTTCGTATAAGGTTTTCTCCGAGAAATATAATAACACAGTATTGCTGAATAAATGCAAGATCAATTATGAGAAGATCTCTTCAAGGGTGTTGTTGAATTATTAAGATTAAAAACACAAAAATTAGACGGGATCGTACTTTTTCCACAATTTTTATTTTTACACAAAAAGTACGATCCCGTCTAATTCTTGCGTGTTTTTGAGATGGAGTTCCTCAAAACAACACATTCCTCTGTGAAGTTTATTCAGATTAATTTACATTTTATTAGTAAGGGTCCTAATTCGATGAATAATTTGATACAACCATTGTTTTATTTGTGTGTGAGGTGGATGAAAATGGGACATTAAATAATTAATTACGCCCAAGCGAAGATCTTATAGTTTTATATTTATTTAAATACGAATTGAACGGTTAAAAAATTTCATGTTTATGCTTATAATATGGCGTTAAGAGATCCGTGCGACATTGATATCATAGTTAGGAACACTGTAAATCTATCTAAATCAATTGATATCGAATTAGAAAAAAAAAATAAAAATAGTAGTTCATATTTCTACCATGTGTATATCCTTTCTCAATGCAAATCGTATTTTCTCGTAAACTAGTTCTTCTGCAGCAAAGAAAAAGAATCAGATTATTTGGGAGTTTAATTAATTAGAATGAATTAAGTTTTCCGTGTAAATTTATCAATTATTCGATTAAGCCTAGTGGGATTCGTGTCTTAAATGTCTTTTTTATTCGTTAAAAATTGATTTGTTGGAGTAAGGTGGTTTGCTTATGCTGATGATCTCACTACTCGATGATTCATGATGAAGAGGATATATTCACCAATTATTGCATCTTGTCTGCACCGCGTCTCGATTTTCTCCGATAAAAGGAGAAGTTTTTATAGAAATGGATGGAACATAATTAAATTCAATTTTTCTAAAAATGGTGCCTAATCAGATACATTATTTCGAGTTGCTCTTCATGCAATAATAGTATTTTCATGTCCAACGAGAGAATGCAGCATATCTGCTAAAGTGATAACCATATTGAAAGGACGTGAATTGTCAAAAGTAGAATACTGTTAATTTTTTAACATTTCGTAAACTGTAAAATTTAGTAATACACAAGAATAAGAAGTGATCGCACTTTTCCACAACTTTTATTACAATACAACCGGTTTAAGCGACTGATCGCCATCATGTTACTACATGTAACATGTACCTGATCACTTCTTATTCTTGTGTATTATTAAGATGGAATTCCACAAAAAGACGCCTTCCTCCGTGAAATTTATGTAAAATTTAGGTTCAAATATCGGTCATGTCAGATTTTACTCATATCAATACCTCCTCGGGAACATTGTTATGTTTTCGGAGTAGTATTCTGAGTGAACGTGAGAAAAAAATGAGTAATGGTCGCAAGGAAAATAGAATTTGATTGAAGCAGAAGATTATCGAAAGATATATCGATAAATATTAGTCACGATTTTTCCTACCTTTGAAGAAGAGTCAAGATTGATAAAGAAAGCGTTTCGATATCTAACTTGATTATTAACTTTAATGATCTCTTGCTAATTATTTTAATTTATCGAAACATCAAAATCTTATCTTAATGTCCGATTATAAAATCATAATCCTGTTATGATATCATCAACTAGTTTTATGTTAGCATACTTAGTTATCGGTGAGAAATTATATCCTGAATTCAGTAGGTAAAAGGTAAATTTTTTCGTAGAATTCATTCATACCTACACTCATAAAAATTAAAACAAGCTGAGTAAGATTATATCATATCGGAAAATTAAAATCTGTTAATTTAATCAGTTTAATTGCATCGGTACTGTTAGGTAACAACTTTTTTTATTGAAATAGCTTTTTGTTTACCCTGTAAATAAAGGTAGTTGCCCGGGAAACGTATTTAAGTTTTATTTCCTACAATGCCACGCGTAAACATATTTTTGGAGTGAAAGTGATTCAAAACCTACATTCAGTGTCCGGCGAATAATAGAAAAAGTTTAACGACCCATGAAAATTAAACAAAAATGCCAAGGCGTCTTCCATTCGTGGTCACCGGTAACAGTCTATATTGATGTAATTTCTGTCTTCTTAATTGGACGAACCCACCGACCGTTCAGCGCCCTTGGGAGAAGCAATTATCATCTCATTCCTAATTGATGATGCTAAACTTCTCCAACGTGATGTGCAGGTGTCGCTTTCTCTTACGTTACATCGAAAAAATTCGGTGCCCTTCGGAAAAATCCGTATTAGCTTTGGGAAAAGGCGATAGATGCCAAATGACGTTCAAGAGAATGTTTATATTTACTTTATTAATTCGAAAACCCAATTCCGGTGGACGGATCGAGGTTATATAAATAATTATACGAAGGAATATTGTATGACGTTATAAGTCTTTGTACTATTTCTATGTAGATGAGCTGTAGAGAGAAGAGGTGCATTACGTACTTATCCGGAAACATCCAAACGAAAGATAAAACGGTTCCTGTATAATGCGACACGCGGAGGAAATATAAATGATGCACCACTACGCATATTTATTCTCAATTCTATTTTGACATTAATATGTCATTTATTAACTTCGACAATGAATGAAGTAACGAATCTCCAATAATGCCATATTCATGGCGAACAGAATTATTCTCTATGTTTGCGGTGTCTAAGGAAATTAAACTAATCTCTCATTGTACAGTTCAATGAATATAATAACCATAATATTAATATGGATTTCCATAAAAAATAACGCAATTTTATCGCCCTTAGAAACTCACAAAGTAGCTTCTTTTGTGACCGAAGTCAGCAATAATTTGCGTAGGTTTTTATTTCTCGGTTTCAAGCAGAAAATGCTTCCGAATTCCAAGGGAAAAAAGCTTTTTCGTTTTAATGGTACGATGAACGCGTAAAAGAGGTTGAGGCCAAATGGGACGGATCCTTTTCTATTCTCTGCCACGTTTAGAAACGTCTATGGACGGGGATACATGCCTTCTTACACCATCAGACGAAAGAATTCGTTCTATCGTATCTATATCAAAAGATTACTATTTTTAATCTTCGTACTGTGTAAGTAATTCAGTAGTTAAAACTTAGTACGCCAAATATATCAAGGTAACCATGGCAAAGATGTATGTGATGATTCAATAACCTTATTCTTCACGTTCATCCAGATACCAGTTGTGATACGATAACGCCTATTAAGGCGATGTATTAGTATTGATACCATTAAGTCAGCATTATTATACAATAAAATTTTAACTTTCGCTACAGTATAAAATGAATAACTCTTGACTTGTTAGTAAGAAATAAAAAATTGTAGTAATACTGGTGATGATATTAAAAATGCGAGTAACAATTAAAGTGTATTTATTTAATTATATAGCACTACATTAAATAGAGTTATTTCTTACTTTAGAAATGTAATTCATCACTATTTACTAATAAGCTAGAGCTTATTCTACCATAAACTACCATAAACTAAGTAGATATACCATGATTCAAATACGAAAGATGTTGATGCTTTCATGAGTTAAAATTCAGGAAAGTTTCCGAAAAAATACGCTAAAACACATAAAGAGAACGAAAACCACACCTAACGGATTCTGAAGCCCCAGAATAACGTCATGGCAAAGATAATCCGATGTAGGCTGGGTCATGAATACCGCGAAATTCTCACAGGATATGATCGTATTAAACGCGTCTGAAGCATGACTATTTTTCTTACTCTTTTATATACATTTATTCTATTTATTCTTTAATACTGAGCATTAATCGTTTAATTTCGGGATGGGAAATTTTTTCTAAGTGGAAATATCGATTCAAAAGGAGTTCACGAACATCCCGTGCCTTTAATCAAATTAATGAGTAGCCCTTTTCCACTACAGACTTCTTTTCTACGGACGTCATATGAAGTATATATAACCGTTAATTGGAGCACATATTTCGTGATAGGTCGAGTTGTTTAAGGGGTTGTTCACCCCATGTCAAAGAGTAATTCTAAATTCAGCCGCGTCTTTCGCATGGTAATAATTAACGAATATGTGAGAAGCTTCTCTTAAAATGATTATTATGTCACTGGAAAATATTGAGAAGACAAAATGAATGCTTATGGTACGTTGTTAAGTAACTGTTTATTTACGAAATATTCTTAGATACAAAGACAATTGACTGAAGTATCTATCAGTAAAATAACTAAGAGCAGTAATCAACTTTTATTAGTATTAACAGCACTAGGTATTTTATAATACTTTTATCATCTGTTCTAGTAGCTTCCTCTTCAGGTAGCTAAGTTAAAGCCATGTTTGAGCCCTTGAGTTAGAATATTTTTCCAAATCTAATAGAAACCTTTCAAGGAATAAACTGGAGCGAAACGGTGTTCTTGTAAAATTTTCCCCGCGAAACTAGAAGGGCAAACGAGCGCATGACTTCAGATACCGGATGGGTGAATGACGGAACGAAAATGTTTTTTTGTCCACTTTCCGAAATGACGAATCCTCTGCCATTCTAATATCACCTCGACATTGTAGGGGCATTAAACTTAAGAACATGAAGCACCGCGGTGCACAGATAGTTGCAAGAATGGTTTGCTTAAAATATAATCAAGTTAATGCTTTAATTTAAGTAGCCTAAATAATTTACATATCTTAATCATAAATAACATGAAGAGAAAATTAGGGAAATAGATTATTCTTATACATAATGTATATAAGAGCTATGCTTTCACGATGGTTGACTGGAATATGAAAGTTAATTGAAATCTAAACAACGTAAAATATTTTTCCTTTGCCAAAAATAAGCTGTATAGAATAGATCAGAATGTTCATACAAAACTATGATCAATGACAGTCACTTTATCACGATTATTTTCGGTGAAATATATTTATCGAAAGGTTTCTTCCCAACATCTTCTGAGGGAAGGTTAGCAAGTTGTTTGCTTCAACGTTTTTTTCTTAGATATTTATAAAAATTTAGTTCGATAAGATATAAGATAAGTTTGGGAATATCTCTATCATTCTTTTTAAGATATTAAGATGAATCTTACAATCTTCATTTCCTCAAAATGTAATATTCAATATTACTGAATGAAGCATGCAGACAGCTGTTACATTAACAATGTCATTCCTTTGTCCATATTTTTACGCAGGATGTAGTTCATAGCAGATCGTATCGTATATTCATTTCTCTGCGGACGTAAAATGATTCTCTGAAACCTTTATTTTAAATTCAAGAATCTTCAAATAGTAACAGATGACTTCTGGTTAAGCATACTCTATGGAATCGGTATAAATTTTGTGTAACCGTAAAGAATTGGTAAAGAGTGTATTTTTTGCGAATTGGAATAAAATAGTTTGAGTTTTTCGAGCGAGAAATTCAACTACGTAGAAGTTAAGGAAAAACTAATTTTTTGCACAAGAAATTGATAAAGGAAAACTTGAATGAGAATCATCTAGTTATTTTTGCCATCATCCTTGTATTTATATGGCAGATTGCACTGGTATTTCACGAAAATAAAATGCATTGTCTTTCTCACCGGAACGACTACTTGTGGCTCCGTATTACGTATCATTCCACAGCCGCCATGTGGCTCGGCACGATTAAATTGAATTTATTATCTTATTAGCTAATTTTTTCGCGCCCTTCCTTCCTTTACGTGATACGATGACGCGTTTATACTTCCTTTTTGCCGTCCGTTTACTTCCCCTAGCGTTCCATCCCAATTAATATTAGACACACCCTATTTTTTTAACTATTTTACTATAGAATTTCCGTCTTCCGTTTCCTCATTTAACTCTACTCTCTGTCCAACCAACTTTCTCGCTTCTGCGCCATTCTTTTGTTTCAAGGCCGTCCATTTCACCATGTCCATTGAGGTAGCGTTCATGTATCTGACTCATTGACATCACATTTCATTTATCTCATTTAGTTTCGGAATTGGATAGGAGAGGTATTCCAAGAAGGTATTCATATTCAAGAAACACCATCATTATCTCCTTTAAGAGATATACATTAATGCTATTAAGAGATAAATACTCAAGGGAAGTCTCTTTTATCAGAACAGAAGTGGTTCCTGAATTACGTAAGAAACTCAATTCGTAGTTAAGTTCGAATTATGTACCGCTTAAAATAGGCGCAGGGAAGGTGCAATAAGTACTCAAAGATTTTGGTGAAGGAATGATTTAATTTACGATTAAATATATTAATGAATAAATCAAATCATTATTAATCGATGAAGAACATCCCACTTCTATAAGAATGTTTTCAATAACTCTGTCTTTACGGTAAGAATCCAAATGAACACGAATTAATAAATACGATATAATTAAACGTTCAAATAAAAATATTATTACTTAATAACAAAAATTATCATCTGTTGCAATTATCATATCTTTAGCAATAAATATCTAAAGGTTGTGATTATACTGGTTGAGTTATGGATCGGTTTCATTGAATCACCTTCACTTAATTTTATTTTTCATCATCAGTTTTTTCATAACCATAATTGAAATCAAATTAATTAAATGTCATATTATAATAATGGAGAATTTCTTAAGATAATTTTCTTAAGAAATACGTTTTCAATACATTTCTTGATTCATAACCATTAGTTCCAGTTGCCATACTAATTTTCAGCAATGATCGTTCCTATGGAAATGAAGTAGAAAGATTCCTTTAATATGTTATATTTTTAGAATCTATTATTAGACTATTAAATGAAAAATGATAAAATTGTAGACAGGCAATCGCAATGAGTCGTAGTGGATTGAGATTTGAAATTGTCGCAAATTCGTAATCCTTTTAAAATTCTGGTCTTTGTTGATGATCAGCCTTTTAATTTTTTAACTCGCTCGTCCTTCTTCCGTTACGCCGAAGAATTCCGTACAGTTATGTCAGTTTTATAAAGTAAGTCAGTACAGGAACAAGAAAAATGGAAACTCAGCCGAAATTTTTTAGCGCTTCACCGTTCCTCAAAAGGAATATTACCCGAAAAATCAGCTACGGAAATTCAAATGACGTCGAATAATCTCGTACGGAAAGAATACCGAACAGTGAGTCATTACCGTGTTTGACGTCTTTGATATATTGAGTAAATGAAAGCTGCCGGTATGCCTAGACGGTGGAATTGGTGGAAAAAAATCAGCCTTCAAGGTGTTTTCAACTTTTCAAGCTTTTAAAAACTCGGAAAAGTCAAGTCGATGATGCATGCCTACGTATTAAGGTGGCGATAAATAATTTAGCGTTTCTACTAATTAATTAACTCAACTAAAATATGACGAAATTCATTCATGATGAAGGTCGTTAAAAATAGTTAAAGTTGTTGAATCTTATGATCACACGCTTGGTGAAGAATAAGAGGCTATTATACCCTTACAAGGATGTGTTTGAAGTGTGAAACTATGAATTTCATCATGTCTAATGTTGGAGATGATCGTGCGTTATCTTTTCCCGAAATTTTGAAATCACGCAGAATTTAATGTTTATAATGATATTGATGAGATTTTAATGGTAATATTTCTATTTGATATCAAAATAATTGATTGGGGGAACGAATCATTATCACCTCTGATCACTTGTTGCCTAACATTTCTATGGAGAGTAAGGTTATTTGGCTACTTGAGGAATGATACACGTTCTCTCTACAAATACCTAAGAACTAGAATTGAAAAAGACCATAGAGTACTCTGATACTCAAAATAACCTCCCACACTTCACAAACATTTTACAAAACTGGAAACGAAAGGTATAAAATTCTTTAACGCTCAATTATTTAATAGATAATATTAATTTTATAGAGCTTTGATGAATTACATATTAATATCTAACGTTGCTTTGACGTATATCACTTCATTTATTATTTCATTAAAATATACGTATAACTCTTGCTTGTATGCTCTGTCTATTAAGTGATAATGTGCTCACAAAATCCATATAGATGCAAAGCATAGATTTTGTTAATTATTCATGAAATTAGTTGTCAACGATCTTTTGATATACACTTATATTAATAATAACTGTTGCAATGATTGCCATGATAAAAAATAACGATATGGATGCTATCTCTAAATATAGAAGGCATCGGAAAGTGAATGAAAAATGAATCATAGCGATATGATCAGGATATTAATTTTCTTAAACTAAATTTGTGCACAATTTTATCTCCAAATCATTATAGTATGAATTATATTTACAGTATTCGTTCTGTCATTTGTAAATTGCATTTTTATGTAGTTTGTTACATAATTTTGCGAATTTTCTTCGTCTATCGAAATTTCAATGCAGTGACGGAGTAATGCGAAAATAAAATACATCCTAAAATCTGTCCTTTCTCTAGAGATTCAAAAGGAAATCCTAAAGTGAAACTTTTTGGTGTTCTATTTTTGCGCTCTGAATTCCACTTCCTCTCTCCACGTAAATGTAACAAAGATTTGGTTCATGTCTACTTTTGTATTAAACTCACGGGCACACCAGCTGCACCCACTCTTCCCCTGTTTATCACCAACGCCTCACGACTCTTCGTTTACAAGTGGGATTCTCTTGTTTATACGAATTCCCTACTTTTGATAGACCATGTTTGAAAGGGAGCGGTTTAGATCTTCCCTTTTTAATTCCATTTGGAGAAAGAGATGTGTAGCGAACAATGGTTGTTATTTTGCGGAAAAGATATCGTCATGTATCAAACGCTTGTACGTATTTATTCCTTATTTACATTTGATATATATTTCATAAATTATCTCGCTGATACTGAGTATCTTTCTGGTATATATTCTTAAAGGGTTATAATTCTATGAGGTTCATAAAATGACAAATGTTTCACGTCCGTGGAAAAGTCTGTGGAAAGTTATACATTAATTATATTTAATAAACTATGATAACAATTGCCTGGTGTTTGACTCTTACTTTTTCTGATATTCTTTGCAAATGATAGATTAATTCCGTCTTAAACGTTACGAGGAAATACACTTTAAATTTTATTTTCAGCGAAAGGCAATCTGGGTAGAATTAAACGAAATATTTATTTATTTCACGAGGATTTATTCATGGAATTGGTACTGTGAAAAATGGAAATATCGTGTCGGTGAGGTTGTTATTTCCCCGCCTCTGACCTAGGCCTTATATGTTTGGGTCTACCAGTCACGTTGAACATACATGAGAAAAGAACTGCAGTCCGTATTTGAGTTTGAAAAGTTTCTCAGAAATGTACGTGTAATTTGTGAACTTTTCATTCCATTCTTTACAATTTAGGGGATAAATATTTGAATAAACCCGGTGCATAAATTTTAAGCTGCTTCTTTGAAATAAAAAACGTCTAACAAGAAGCAGCGAAAGCTGAGCTGTGCTTAACTCCTTTACAACCAACGCAGTTAAAGAACTTTGATGAATGTTTATAGAGAACGGAGATAAAACTATCCCTAGATCATCACACCTATTGTAGAAATCGCTTATATCGTCTTTCATCTGTTGCTTTTTTAAATTCATGCGTCACTGTAATAGATCTCTTTAGCTTGATTGATTGACGCATGTTTTAAAGTTTTTAAAATTTATCGAATTAAACTTAAATTTACTGTATACGAGTTTTAAAATTTGATATAGTCTCTGAAAGGGTTGCTCTGATATACTTAAGTTTCAATTAATTGAATAGTTGCCAAGGGCATGAAGGTTGATCACAAACAATCGCAGATGTACAATGTATTTATATGAAAAGAATAAGGTAAATCTATGCGCTATCAAAGGTTGGATTATGGAAACCCGATTGTAAAGGTTATATTTATCATTTTTCGAAGTTCAATTAGATAAGTATTTCTTCACTTTTTAATTCAATATTTCATAAAGACGTATACTTCCATACATTAACGTAATTATGCCAAGATATTTTGTTTCCTATGTCGAATACAGTTTAATATTAACTTAGAAAGGATTTAATTTTCTGTAAATCGACGCCGAACTGTCCCAGTAAGTTATACGAAACTCGAGTTGGACTTGAAAGGTTTTATTCTCGGCCCAATAGTTTCCTGTTCTGGAAGGTGTACACGGTCTACAGAATGGAATGGATTTCGCTATTCCAGCTGTAGTTAGTTCGTTAGATTTCGAGTCAAATCCTCAGCTGGTAATGGTATTGCGACGGTATTTTTCGTTCAGTCATCTCCAGGCAACGTGCGTGGGGAGGTCAAGGGAAGACCATCAACAGGCGAATTCCTTACGCATCGAGTCATAGGTTCGTTGGACCGGTCCTCTGGTCCACCCTATCGGTTCAGCACGTGAAGGTCAGTGTTGTGACGAAAGTAATATATATGGGTCATCTTTAGTCAAGGTGACCGCACCTTTTTTTAATTCTAAAAGGATAGGATATTTCCTGATGCCTATAACCAGTTTAAACCTAAAGGATTTTCTAGTTCGTACTGGAGTCGTACTGGAATCAACCATATGCGAAATCATTCTATAATTCAATGAATTTAGGGGCATGTGAGTGATTCATATTAGTCATTGGGGAATTTTTAATTGGAAGGTATATGTATTTAAATTGTATGAGAAAATGAATTAACTATACAAGAAAAGTTTCCCAAAATTTCAAACTCTACCATAGATTCTTCAGTTATTATGAATATCAAATATTTGCTGATATAGTCCATGATTTTTATTCGTTGTGTTCCATAAATATTTCGTATTGTATCGATTCATTAAATAATATTCCAATATTACGGAATTTTTTCATAGGCTACTGATGTTTGAACTTAAGTTTAAGATAATCTATGAGTTGAGTAAAACTAAATCCTTCCAATCTATATTCTAGTAAATAAACGATATGGTTTCAGTCAATTTCTCGTGATTTTTATAGCAAAATTACGTAGTTAATTGATGAATTTTTCACGGACATAGGTTTTCTTTCGAAATTTAAATTTTTCGTTAAATTCAATGTGATCTTTAAAACTATAGATATTATTTATTTACTTTATAATTCTTTCTATTAAATACTGTGATTCCACTTTGTCTTTTTATATAGTCTGCGTGAATTTAAGTCTCCTTCATCGAGATAATTTTTGATTCCAAAATAAAAGTTAAGCTAATTAGTCAATTTCTATATATCTTTCAACGAAATGACAGCTGTATAAAATGAGTAACGACAAACAATGTTAGTAGTCATGGTTTAGGGAGACTCTTTCCTCTCTAAAGAGATCTTCAGCATCTTTCTCTTACATCTACAGACATTTACGTTTTGCCCCTTCTTCCTTTCTTTCGTTCCTTGTTTCCAAATCGTATTTCCCCTAAGATCTTTCATTCGAGCTGTAAATCCCGGGGCCAAATATAAGTCGAATTTACTAAAATACGATCGAGCTCTTAATGCGTGTATACAAACAGTTTAGAGAGGGCAATTCTTCTGAGACTGTCTACTCAAGAGAAGATGGCTGCGTGCGTCACGATCGAAACTTGAAACCGAATTAATGTCGACTATTCCCCGCTTAAGTAGAACGGCAATTTTCTCTTCTGATGGAAGATCTTAAAGAAGAGAGTTTCCGTTCTGAATTTCCAATGAGTGGGGTTTGCAGTTCTACTTGTCCTGAATGCTCATTCGCAGATGCGTGAATATAACTTATTTTCTGAGAAATTGTAAGGATATGTTTGTTTATGCAGGAATATTTGATTTGAGAGTTAGAGAGGAACCATATTTATCGAAATTTTAGAATCGTATCCATGGTTATGTTGTTGTTTGGAGAAACATTTGCATAGAGTAAACAACAATTATTCCGTTTCATTTTATATATATATTCAGAGTGAATTATTAGCGATATTTTAGCGATTAATTTAAAAAAATCTTATTATGTTTCCTGAATAAGTTGTAAAGCGATTTTTTAAGCTCATTTAGATGAGGAGAATAAATCTGAAAAATGATTTTGGTTCTCTTGAATAGCAGCTGAAGGAAGATAATTTTCGGATCATAATTGAACAAGTGGAATGGATATATTAGATTTGTGAACGCGTAACTATTTTTATAATTTTAAATTATTAAATTAATCGGTAATTGATGGATGCCGAGGGAACATATCTAGGGTGCATATTTAAGAATTTATTCATTCTAAAACTAAAAATCTATGGGCATATTGAGGTAATAATAAAATCAATAATGAAGAATATAAATAAGTAGTAGTATAAGATAAATTGATTTACGAGGAAATGCATCTGGATAAAATTTTGGGATATCTAAGTAAGTTATAGTTAGCAGTTTGCAGAAAAATATCCAAGGCTAGAAAATTACGATTATTGATCGAATTTGATATTTATTTCCAACAGAATCTAGCCATTTATTTCGATATTGAAACAATTATTTGTGTGGGATACGTATTATAGAGATTTTATCAAAACATATGATAAAAGAGGTGCATATCTTAAAATAATCACGAACTTACGAAAAAAAACTTAATAATTATAATCTCTCACCAATCAAAGCTAAGAAAAATAAAAAAACGAATAACGACGGAGAAAATAATTCTTATAGAGATGTAAATCTATGTTAGAAATGGAAATTGTATAGCATAGTGAACCAAAATAATAGTATTAATATTTTTAAAGTTACGGTCTGAATATTCGGTGGAATGCTAGTGAAATTCTTAATGGAGTGACTTAGAAACTCTGATACTTCACGGGAGGATAACTGAGTGGTCATTCGATGATGAGATGCACTCATCCATGAGCAAAAAGTGACTACAAAAGCCTGAATGTAGCGTATCATTAACCGGAGCCGAGCTTTTGAAAGTCCGGCCTAAATTGATAGACTTTCCTCAAAGCCATCTTCTCCAGGTTAAGACTTCTCTCAATAAACATGGAATAAAAATTAGAAGGGTACGTTGAAGCAAATCTGTTAGTAATATTATATGTATAGATACCATGGGTTAAAATTACTTCAATCTTATGGTAACTAAGAGAGTAAATAAAATATTTATCAACTCTGTATTTAGGTATAAGGTAGCTGAAATAGTTTAACGCAATGAAAAGAATAAATTACTCCCTTTGTAAATTTAAGAAGAATGAGGCTTATGTTACAAACCAAAGATCTCACCTGTTGTCTATTTGATACAGTATGAAACCTTAATTGAATGAGTAAATGGGAGAGAACGCTTCTCATACGAAGGATAAACCTTCAGTAACGCTTTGTAATTTCAATAGCGAAATCAAGTGAAGATGACGATTAAATGCTTTAACTTTCATACCAATTTAACACCAGAAATTTGTTTCTTGCAATGTTGCTAAGTGAATCATAATCAGTGATGAATCAGTGTTTCTTTAAACTTCAACATCGCTAAAGTAAATATACGGTTAATATATTACTTTAATTTACCTTTACAGGTTGCTTTGCAGTTCAAGTATACGACTTTATGACCAATTATTTAAAGAAAATGATGGTTATCTAAATTAAAGGAATAAAATCAATATTCTACAGACTTAGATTTAAAAAATCCAGATCACTATACCATTCATAATATAAGATTACGATTAAGCCTAGAAGCATCTATTCCCTAACCGGAAGTTAATGATGACATTTCTAAATAATTTAGCTAGAGCTCCAGTTCAGAGAAAATATTTTTGCATTTTTAGACTATAAATATTAGAATATAATATTACCTTTTTATTTATTATTTTATATTTCAATAAATATTATAGCTATATAAAATGTGCAGCTGATTTTACGTGAAGGAATTTTTTCGGATAATTTCTGAGATGGGATTGAATTCATAGAAATGGGCTCATCAGATTTTGATTGAATAAAACCGAATGAATTTCAAGGGAAGGGTGTGGATGCTATCTGTGAATGGCGGGTTTGATTGCCATCTTCTCGATGGACCCGCGCCTTGCAATTTGTGTCCGATTGCCTCTCCGGATGTCTGGTGTGTATAATAGCCGTTTGTTCCGAAACAGAGGTAGTTTTGTTGTTTCATAAGTGCCTCTCATTTTGATGCACATGTAGTATTCACGCATCAAGTCTGTATCATTTTGTGTCGTAAAGGAACAGAAATTTTATTCATCAAGTAGTTAATTTTCAATTACTGAATTTACTGAAAATAATTTCCAAAGGTTTTTAAAGGTTTTAAAATATTGTTAATAAACATTACATACAGTTTTTCCTTTGGGAGATATTACTGATGGGAAGGGCAAACCAATGAAAATTTTTCGCTTTCGCTTTAATTATAGACTAAGTAATCTCGAAATATAATTATTCGTACAGAATAGCGCTAGTAAATAAGATTAAATTGTATTAACTTCTACACTTGATACTATGGGTTCGATGTTCGGTTTTTACCTTGATAAGAAAAACACTGATACCCTTAGAATCTATTTATTCTTTCCTATACAAACAAATCCGTAACGAAAACCAATTTACTAGATACGAATAGGGAAGGGAACCGTTCGATATAAAAATAATGTTTTCTTTGAGAAAATGGAACAGTAAATTTCAAAACGAGAAATATATACATCCTATTTTCTCTAAACTGAATTGATATTTAGCATTTTATCTTATTCAAAAATATTAACGTATTTATATAATGCCTAGTGCGGGGAGTTGTCACTATCAAATGATAAGGTAAACAAAAAAAACTTAAAATTGCAATTAATATTGCAACTAATTGAATGAAAATATTGGCGTTTATATACGTAACCATGGTTTCTACCTTTGGGATCGATAATAAAAATTTATACCGCCGTATAAAACATGCAGTTTTAGAGCTATCGTAAAAAATATAGATATTAAACTAAAGCTAAAAATATTATAATCAAAGAATTATATCCACCCCTTTATTCACTTTCATAGAGAGTATTTCATTTGTTCAGAGACGATTGAATTTTTCCCGATATAAATTACTTTAATACTTTATTAAGTTAAACTACTTTAAGTAAAGAGCTAAAATTATAAATTATTAAGTGTGCGCATACATTTTATATTATCCCCAATCGATACCCAATACATAATCCTAGATATATACCTAGATCAAAATTCATGGGAAATATTGATTATTTATCAATATATATATATATATATATAAAGGCGGAAGAATTCATACAGGAACGCAGATGAAATTTGGTCCGACCCTTACTTTATGATTGGGTCATGGCAGCTCTCATTCGCTTGATTAAATTCCTCTTTATTTAGCAAATACCATCACGATTTGGGGTCCTTCGTATAAATCTTATTGGGTCTCATCAGATGAGCTGAGCGAGAAAACGTTTTATACGTGATCATGGTATTGAGAACGATATCCGGAATCTTGGATAGGATGACGTAGATGCGTTAGAACTTGGTACTTTTTTTACGTAATAAAGTCCGAGTGGGAAAAAGTAGATTTGAGAATAAAAATTTCATTGGAGATAACAATCCCGGCCCTAGCAGTTGTTTATTTTACAGTCATGCTTCACTTTAATTTATTATAAAAATTTATAATAATTTATCGTAATAGCTGTAATAATTAGGGTTAAGTATTTAGGATTTTCACTGTTGTAGAGAATGAATATTTTCAATAATATAATGTCTATTGTTATGAATCAGTGTAATTTTGAGGATTAACTGCTAATACAAGTATATTATTAAAAAATTAATTAATTGTTATGATGGTCAAGGTAACTCAATAAGAATAAAATCGATTGGATTAATATTATTAAAAATAAACTCAGAATGATGACCTATATTGGTAGAAAGGATTGTCACAGCCATAAAGTTTTCAAGTTTACAATTTCATAAATTAACAACGTAGATTATTATAATTGATTGCTTATTGTTAGAAGTAACACTTGAGCCTGATCGATTTGATACCTTTTAAAGTTATGGGGGAGTAATATGTTATAGAAATTACCCTCGTCTCTCAAAAAATTGATTACTTTTACTTTTTTGTTTAAATTATTTTCTTCCGAGATTTATTTAGCATTAGCCAAACTTTTATTCGATTCAACTAAGTTTCGAAGAGCCGAATTGAGCAAAAAATATCGGAACGCTGTTCTTTATTTCATCATGGAAAAAAAAGAAGACTATAAATTATTCATTCCCATTCATGTTACAGTTTTCTCATACATATGAAACTTTAATGTTATTGATTGTTCCTGGGTTAAAAGACGCTTACTTTTGGAAAAAGTCCATTTGCATTTCATTCGGTTAACATAAGGAAGTAATATTATGGAGATTATATTTGCGTATATTTACGCATGTTTGCGAATAAATAAAATTTGATTATAGGTTCACAATGACGAAGTTTAAATAAGATGCGATCTTGAAAAATAATGATCAGAAATAATTTAAATTTTTCATACATTATCCATTAATACGTAAGTCACGAAAGTGAAGTATTTTACTTAAAATTACTACGAGATATCTACTCTTTCTATAATTCACCAGAGATAAATTTAATCACTTACAAAATCTGCGGTTACGCTAAATTTAAAGCTTGGAGGAAACTATTAACGCGAAATGAAATCAAAATTACTCACACACAGAAAACCACGTGCGTCCTCAGGAAATGAAGAGCATCAACCAGTAAAGAGCCAAGGACATGGTTATCACACCAGCGAACTGTGACGAGCACACTTCCAAGAACGGTGTCTTTAATCTCGCATCTCTACATTTCATGATACGAAAATAAAATATGCTGCAGAAATTTAAAGTTATAGTATTAATTGAGTGAGAAAGTTGAATTATATTTAATACAATTATCCGCGAATTTATGTTTTCTTGTTCTTAATGATAATACTCCTTTCTCCTCTCACCACAATGTAAAGAATTCTTTAAACGAATGAAAGAAAACAAATTAAAATGCAGTAATTTTTTTATACGCTCATACGTTTTTATCTGATTTAAAATCCAATAAGTTGAGGATTTCTATCGTTATGATCTTCCAGCTTTAATTCTAGTATTTGGTATTCTATTCCTATTTTCTTTGTCTGATATGACATGTAAGATTTTTTTAATCTCTCCCCAATCTTACATAAAATTATACTAAATTTTCAAGGCAATCATTTGTTTTTCTACTCCTAACTTGAAATAGTTTCTATTATTTCCGATCTTTTTTTATCCTTACATTTCACCCTATCTTTTTCTGTAGTTTTTATTCTCCGATTATAATTACAGATTGGAATCTGTTTATCTACCACTTTTTTACTATTCTTGCTATACAGGAAACTTATGGTCTGAGATCTTACTTTATCTCTTACTTATTTATGTTTATGTTTATTGATTAACACTAGAACAGCGGAGGGTGTCCTCAGGACACCTCGCCCATGAAAAAAACGCACCATTTTTGTAATTTGTATCATAGAAAAAAATCGTTTCGTGACTTTTAATTATTTAATATTCTGCATATTTCTACCAAGTTTTATAATTATTGGAACATTTTCATAGGAGATCCTACCACATACCCCCTAGAACAGCGGAGGTGTCCTCAGGACACCTACGTAATATTTACTATTATTTCTTATGATAAAACCTTCATTGTTTTATATTAGAAGCTCTTACGAATGTACTTTGAGATAATATTGCTTTTTGCTATTATTTTGTCCCCGTTCTCTAAAATTAATTAATTATATTGTTATGTATAAAAATTTGAGGTAGCAATTCTAATGATGATTTGAGTTGGAAACATTTTGCCTTATATTTTCTAATATTTCCATTTATAAGATACGTTTCCCATTTCTATTTTCGCAATTGACTAATTTGTCTTATATCTTTTTGTGACACTCACTCATTGATATTGCCAGGCTTGCTACAATCCCGTTACAAAAGTGACGGTGAATGATCAGCTTTCTCCCAGAAAGTGTAGATGTCTATTCACACAATTTATTCTTGATAAACCTGATAAATATGTGCTTAAGTTTCGGTTAGTAGTGGATTTTAATTCCAAATATGCATAGAATAGATTTCCATAAGTTATCGAGTTGGAGGATAGGCCATCTTCCTGAACCATGTGGTTATGACCTTGATGGGACCTTTCCTATATAAAAGGAATTAACCTAATGACCGATGATTATTTTAAATTAAAGAAACTATTTAAAAGGCTGAAGAAAGCAGGTATTTTTTATCTGGAACATAGAACAAATTGTGATGAGAGTCGCTGAAGTTGAAAACCAGCAAAAATCTGCAGTGAATTCCGATGTTGTCGAAAAATCAAGAATAATCCTTGTTTATAAAATTAAACCGAATAAACATGTTCTTCTCGCGATTTAGATGCTTTCTAATGTCGTATTTGACAGTATTAGTAAAAGAAAATCAGACGCGGTGACGTACCATAATTGTACAAAAAGCGGCGTAGTGGACCAAATGGCGCGTAGGCACACGGTGAGACAGACTCACGACGTTGCCTAATGCATTCTTTTTACATAAAAATTTATCTAGCAGAAGTCAATGTATAGGTTATTTGCAAGCAGAAAAGAGGTCGCCAAATAACCAGATATAGATTCTTGCAACGAATCGCAGATAAACAAAGTAAAACCTAAGCTGTCTAAAGAGATCTCAAAAAGGACCTAAGTAAACACTAGGTGCACGAGACATCATCCAATGAAGCCACCGATATCTGTTCAAAAGAAAATACAAGTAAAATATAGCATCAGATAAGTGTAAGAAGTGCAAGGAATAGGTTAATAGAAACTGTAACATCAAGAAGATTTATGTATTAGCTTCGTGGAAGGATTCTGTGGAGTAATTATTTCGTGACAGCATCATTGTGCTAAAAAAGAAAAATTAATATAATTGCGTATGCAAATAACATTTAAGGTCCAGTTTGTGTCTTAAACCTTATATCTAGTCTTTTTGTTGTGAAATAAAATCAAAAGAAGGTACGTGAAGCGGTAAAGTTTTATTACGCGAGTTTATTTTTTCTTGTACCCCATGTAAATTGTTGATAAAATCGGGTAATTTTCAAAAGTTTATTCAAGCAAATAATTATTTTATCTCGAAAAGGCTTTATATTAATTTATTCATATAATTTATTTCTGGCTTTACCGTTCTGTATATTTTTATATCGGAATATGAGTCTCATGAAATTGATTGAACTCAACAACAATTTCTATATTAAATATGTAGCAACTATTTACCTCATGATCTGCCGATAAATAAGTACCCATACTTAGTTATTAATTTTTAAGCTTATAAGGAAAGACTAGAAATTTAAATACGACTGCCTCATTCAATTTAAAAGAAGCGCAAGTGTAGGTGTCCTGAGGACACCTTCCGCTGTTCTTGGGGGGTGTCCGTTTCCCGCTGTTCTAGTGTTAATATACCCTGGTTACATCAAGAATCTCAGTATATTTGTAACTTTGTTATTATTAAATACATTATTCATATTTAGTTCTTTATTCGATTTTACCATTTTGAAAGTTGTAAATCCTAGTACTAAAATACTACGTCGTAAATAGCATTTGGTTATAGTAATGCGGTTATGAATTCACTTAATATTTATCATTAATCTAAAATTAAATATTTTTACCCTTTTCCTTTGCTGTATATTAATTGAGAATGCTTTTAAAGCCACCTTCTCTATTTTCTTTTCATCATTCGCTCCTTCAGATGAGATTCAGAATCTTCAGTAATCGAATTTCCCATTTGCGACTGTCAATTAGTTTGATCACTTTATAATGACACGAAAAGAAATCCCTGTTTTTAATTGGCTAGATTTCTAAAAAAGAACGCAAAGCTTTTGGTATTTTTTAGAGAGCAAATGAGTGTCCAAAAGAATTCTTTGGAGACTGGAAAATTGGTAGACCGGAAATAAATTTGCGATGGACTTCATTTAGAGAGCACAATTATATGGAATGGAATCCAAGGCTTTCGTAGGGGCGTAAAAGTATCGCATGAAAGCTTCGAAAATAAATTGGCTGTTGTCAGGAGATGGCTAGTTACGAGATAAATAAATAGTCGCCACATAAAAGGGAAATTAAAGGGAAGTTCAATTAACGAGGCGGAATGAAGAAAGTGAAATTTGTTAAGAATTACGATGGAATGGAAGACCCCTGGGCTTTTGAAGATTAAGTTGTCGGAAATGGTTCTGTGAGGACATTAATAACATCGCATTCGATCCAAGATGTCGGTTTGTAGAACGAAGCGATGAACGGAACTATATGGTTGCTACGACAAGTATCGAAAAACGCTGTTGCGTAGGTTCCTAGTTCGAGATGAAAAAGGAGTCATCGGGAAACAATTAAGATTCTCCATCCGCTGGGTATTTCGTGTGGGTTTGATCAGAAATACCACGTATCCATATGGGCATGTGGAGGGCGTGCAACGTTGAGGGAACATCGGTGCGTATTTTTTCGTAAAATAACAAGTGAATGTTGATAACTTCGTTCTTCAAGGTAATATTTTTTCAGATGATCTTCAAAATATATGCATACGTCATGAAATAGATGCACTTGTATATATATTGGTGCCCATTGATTGTCCCATTCTATAAGACGTGGATTCATTCGAATTTGCAAATATGTTTCCGTAAGATTACTACGACATTATATTCCCTAAAGTTAAAAGCTTTCATATTTAATTCATTAAAATGTGTTCGGAGATTGATGTAATTAAGTATTAATTTGTTTTAATGATAGAAATTAAAGTTAACTAACCTCCATTTTATATTCACATTGAAACAGTATAAATAACTATATTGATATAAAAATGAACGTATATATGATTATTATTCGAAAGATAATAAATCTTAGACGATATTTCTTGATCTTTTCATTGCAACAACATAGGCAATCACATATAGCACTAAAATATAATAAAGTATTTTTACGTATGTACGTATATTTTTCGCAAGATGTAAATTTTTTTCACTCTTTTTCGATATATCTACGAGGAGGTTCTTTTAAATCGTTGATCAATGGGTTAGATAAACAATCCCTCTACGCAATCATGAATGCCATCAAACATTTTTATATCTGATACATATATCGCTTATGAAATTACGTCATACAGGAAGTCGCACTTCAAAGTTGTGCGCATACTTTTGAGCGGCATGAAGGCGGTACGATTCATTCCTCTGTTTTTCTCAATGACGTAGTGATTGGAGAACCGGTTTTCAATCTTTTGACTCAGAAATGGAGGATTCGTTTACCAAAGTAACTTTCGCATCCGATTTGAGGGAAAGCGGTCAAGTTTCCGAGTCTTAACTGAGTGGGCAGTATCGAAGGGCAAGGCTGCAGAATTTTCAACGGCATCTGCTGAGATTCTTTTGGGATGAATTTCCCAAGAGCACACTGATTGTTTCCTCGAAAGATTTCCAGATTTCGGTTTGATAAAACGAGGAAAAGATATCAAAATGTAAATGCTGATGAGTTACAGATAACGACTAATGTAGATAATGGTTAATTATCCCTAACGTCTTTGAATTACCTTAGTTTAAACTATTTATTAAAGTTAAAGATTTTAAATTACGTAAACACACTCAAAATCTTAGCGGAGAATGTGAAGGGGTGATAAACACTGAGCTAGTTCATTATCCACTTAATTTCAGGACTTTATACCATCTTAATACAAATAATATAATTATAAAAATACAATTAATATTCCACAATATTCCGTGACATTGGTAGTCATTTTTTGTACTTTTGAGTTCTTCTAGCATGTTAGTCCTGGAATTTACATGTGAGAAGGTTAATTCTCCAAAACAATATGACCTTTCCTTGATTCATGAATTAATACACGAAATTTCATTAAATATCAATTTATTGATAAATTGTTGGACCTACTCCTAACAAAGACATTCATTGTAGTGCACCAATAGCCACTGAGTATCGCGTAACAATGCAAAGCAACTGTTATTAAAACAACAATATTCCTTGAGTGAGTCACACTGAGCGAACCTATTGTTTCGAGGCATTTTGAAGTGAAGATTCTACGTATACTAAACGGACACGGAATAGATGTGTTTTTCCTTTAGCGAGTTGTCCTCGAAACCTCCTGGAAGTGGATGGAAATCCTTATTAAGGAAAAGATTGTGAATCAACTTAGAAGCGATTTGTCTCAACGACTGAGAGTAACAAGGAAATCAAATCTTGCATTGCCAAGTGCACGCTTTGAATTCTCCGTTAAACGCAATTTAACGCCCACTCCATTCACGTGTTTAAGCTCACTTTCAATTTCCCTGTTGAAATAATTGAAGTAGAGCGATTTTCCAAAACATCGGCATGAGTTTCGAATCCGGAATAAGTAATTCAGAGAAAATACGCGTATAATAATATTTAACATATCAAATATCGTAAAATATAAAGTTATTTGGTATACCAATTTATGAATGGCATTATTATGTTGATATAGTGACATTTTTGGATTATTTTTCTCTCGTGTATTTATACTGGAATGATAGGATACCTATCTATATTGTAGTATGTATGTATGTCTTTCACTTGGTTTTAATTTTTTACTATCTACCAGTGATTAAAAATCGATTAATGGTTTCCTTCGTGCCATTCTTTGCTGTATGTATGATTCGTAATCATTAAGTTTGATTAACGCGATTTTTTTCCGACTATAAAAGTTTGCATTTTAGGGAAATACTGCAAAAACTACCTCTTTCAACATCTACCCTAGTACACATCATTCCGGCTTTCTATCTATTCGTAGATAGGGGTAGAGTGGATCAACTTACAACTAGTTATCCGGTTGAATTAAGGATAACGTGAAAGCTATCACCAAAGGTTAGTTGTGGATGGTTCGTTTTAAAACCACTCGAAATAGGTCAACGTACTTTGGTTTTTCCGGAGCAATGAGACCAAGAATCATCTAGTCACAAAAAAATGGTGTCAGAGTAGATCTTCGACCGACTTGCGATCGTCTGTTCTCGTGTGTAGGTCGTGTCCAGCTCCGACACGGTCCGTTGTGTGGCGAACGGACTGTTGCAGAAACCAACAAAAGGAAGAATGGTGGGTGTGTGGAATGGGCAGGAAGATGAACTCGATTTTTCGGATCAGCATATGCGGAGGTGCTATCTGTGTATCTAAGCTTGAAGGAATATGCATTGCTCTCTACTATGTAGCATTGTTAAGAAGATAGGTTTTAATTGATTAATTTGAAACAATTGTTTGCGGTGAATAGTTCGAATAGGAATGATAATTGTGCATTGATATGAAAATTAATTTTATCTTCTTTGTTGGCTTCTTATCGAATTTCGAGGTAATAATTTTTCTTTACGGATTTAGTCGACGAGATTTTGATCTGTATGAGGATGTTCGAATGTGAATCTGAGATTCATTATCAAATTTTAAATTTTTGTAGATTTTTTATTGTATATTCAATTTGTTTTAGAAACTAAACACTTTTTGACTCTTTGAATTGCATTTGTGATTTATAAAGAAACTATCACAACTTATAAGAATTACAAGATATAAACTGCAATGAAATTGTTTACTGTTTAATACACTTTTCAAGAAGTAACGATAAAGAACTATGTGGGAGTGGAGCAAACTTATAATATTAAATAAACAAAGGGTCCTACATTTATCATCCTTAAAATTAGAAACATCTACTATAGCATTAATAACAACTTAAGGTGTTCAGAAATTAATTGGAAATGAAAAGCAGCTATATCTTTCTTCCTAATCGTTCTGTTCCATCTCCTGAGATCACAAAACTTTTATTTGATGGTAACATACTCTTCTAAACTTATAAAGTAATAAAAACAAAAAATTCTTACTTTACTTTAACCGTGAAGGTGCACAACGATTTAGATTAAAAGAATATTATAGAAAATTTTTCGAAATAATAGAAATCAATTCTATGGAGAAGGTGAATGGAATCTGTATTATTTTAGCGGTAATCAAAATTTTAGACTGATAATGAACAGACGCACAATTGTTGTCAGATTTTGTGAATTACATATAAACGATTCTGTGAACAAGATAGCGATCAGTTTTATACACCGTTTAATCTATTTTGACAAAGCCAGGCTGTGCATCAATAGCAATACTGAAATAATGACAAGAAACTTTCAGTTCGAAATGAATTTAATAGAAATTTTAGTAGTTTCCAACATTGTTTGAATCTAACTTCATTAAAAAATATAATAATCCGAGTGGTGTACAGTTTGAAAGGTTTCTTTGTCTTGCAATGTTGTATTTGATAGATTCATGTATAAAATGCAGCTTGTTTACACCGTTCATAATAATTAATCACCCATGTCTGGCTCTAATAATAGAAATCGACACTTCTAATTGGAACTAACTCATTCAGTAGTGTATGTAATAATCTAATTAGAAAAGCTATTATGTGCGAAGAGGAAGTTCCACGAAATTTAATTAACAAGTCACTAATTTTTGTTACATTTTACTATTTTAACACGCCAGTTTGAGTATATAAAACGATTTCTGCAATTTTGCACTTAGTTATATAGTTGCATAGCTGTATCTGCTAACAGTATAATATCGATGTCGCAAACTCTTATCAATTATTTATTAAATGCATATCTACGATGTATGATCGTATCGGTTTAATTTTAGTTCATGACTAATTCTCCGGTTAAAACCACCACTGTACTCATTCCATACCCTCGCCAATGGGAAATGATAGGAAACGCTATAATCAGCTCTGTATACATTAAAACGAACCGCTCAATCGACAAAAACAGAGGCGATACCTCAATAAGAGATGAGACAGCGAAAAAACCGTCTAGCTTGCTCATCTCGGTGCGTAACCCAGACAGAAGAGTGTGACGTGCAGAAATCGTATCAAACGTTCTTACACTGATGCTGAAACTTGAAAACAAAACTCTTCTGGTACAAAACTTACATACGTCTTCTACACTTCTCGAAAATGGATTCAATGGCGGATTTTAAGCAATAGAACCATCGTAATCAAAATCTTTCGATCTCACAAGGGTACAACCAATCCATTCATGAGACTTCCTAAACATCAGACATACATACGTGTGGAAACGACCTTCAGACAGCATGAGGACAAAAAATTTTCGAATCACCGACACTTTGATTGCTCCGGAAACTAAACTTGTCATACTTGTGAATTACACATCTAAAATAGAGAAAATTAAAGCTTCCTCGTTGGATTTGGAGCCATATGTACTCATTTCAACCACCTTTTACCATTTCATACCTTTCACTAACACTCTGAAACACTCGTGCTTGGGTTAGAAGACGAAACGGTACGGAATGACGTATTATTAACACTGTTTAAAACTGGTTCCAATACAACTGTGGTAGAAACCAGCCACCATCATACGCGAATCACTCGCAAAAAGCCTCTTCGGCGATAAACTTTTCGATTTGCAATGCTTTAGTTTCATGCGCCGTTAATCACACTGTGTATACTATTTCAACACGATATTCCAACCAACGTTGCCATGGGTATACGTATAATTCTAAACAACAACCACCACCACGCCATTCCCGGATGTGTACCGGAATGAAACCAGCATCCCGTGGAAAATTAAACACGCACTTTTCACCCACTTGCCTCTCTATGTTTCGGAAGACCAGGACGATGCCTCCGGTCCACAGCCCTTCGTCGGCGATCTCTCCGGCCGCTTTGCCACCGTTCATCCACTCGGCCACTTGTTAGGGCGGAGGGAGGGGGGAGCGCCTCCCTCTCGCATCCCACACCATAGGGTTCTCGAATAAAAACACTTTCGTGCTTGATGCTTCTCCGTTGCCACGTCTCGCGGACACTGCACGCGATGCCGTACCCTTTGAACCCGCTGCCACGCCCTATTTGGCAACACTGCCCTTTTTAGAGAGAGATCATCTCATAAGTTTGTTCGTGGTTTCCGAAAATTGTCGCTCTACGTAATATTTTTGCATTGGAGATCGACGTAATATTCTATTGGTGCGTATCTTTTAGTGGTTCCCATCGGAACAACTTGTGTATTCGGGAGGAATAATTCAAACGATATGTAAGTAAGAATTGCTAAGTAAATAAATTCCTCATAAATCTTTGGTGGCGAAACGAATTCTAATGAAAGATGAATGGCGAAGTAGTCAATTTGAGCAAAATTACTCTGTAATTTTAAATAAATTTAGGGTCGAAAATTTTTTGCGATATTTTATCAATCGGGATATTTTTCAGGTATTGGAATCTTTTACGTATTTGTTGTTGATCGATTATCATTATTTATTTGCAAAAATATGAATTAATAGAGGAGATTTTGGCTGATTACTTTCCTAAATATTCTTCTCGTGGGATAACCAGTGAATCTATGAATAAATCTATAGAAATGTGCAAAGTAAATATTTAGTTATAATTTTCTAGATTGTAATTAATATTAATTTTGTATCTGTGTAAAATAATATGAATATTATTTGGTAGAAAGTAGATCTGAAAATTAAAGAAATATACATCTGTAGATGTGTATTTAAATATGATGATGCATTTAAAAAAGTTTACTTTCAAAATCTTAGCCATTTATTTATGCTTAAAATGAGAATAAAGGTAGGACTAAAAAAATCAAGCATTTATAGTGCTTTCGTATGGAATTACCTCGGTGACAGGAAGTAAATAATAATTACAGGAATCGAAAAAGCATTTCTTTTTCATGTAGTTAATTCTGCTCGGATACAATAGTAGTCGGAATATATTTGAAATATTTCTTCCTCTGATTTTCTGACGTGGTAGTTATCTCTTATTTAAATTTGCGAAAGTGGTTTAAGTTTTAGTTGAAGAAACAGATTATGTTCTCTTTCGTAAGTTCAATTAGCTCTTAGCTTCCGCCTATTTCTTTAGGATAAAGAATTCCTTAATTCCTTAATTCCTTAATGGTAGAAATGTAACCAGGATATCCTCAGACTCTTTTTAGACTACTTAACAAATTGGGAAGCGTTGTCAACTTTAAAGTCAGTCCATACTTTGCTTACGTGCTCGATATTCCTGCTAACAATGGAAATGCGTTGCGGTGAAGAGAAACCAACAATTTTTTCGATGTTCTTTTTTCGGAGGAATGGAAAACGGGTGAAAGTCGGTGAAGTGGAGAGAATTACCCATAGGCCTCCAAAAAAAAACAAAGAAGACCCAGCAGCCGCGAAACCATTGATGGACAATAATAGTGGGCGGTCATTGTGATTGACCTAACAGGAAGCTGCTACGTGGTAGTTTGGGTGCGAGTCTTTCTATCCTTTGAAAGATGCTGGGGGTAGCGGATGGCAGCACTTGTATCGCGGTTGGGAGGGAGGGAAATTTAAACTGGATTAAGGAACGGTTCACAATGAAAAGGAATTTGCCAATACTCAGTTTCGTGATAAATATATATTTACATGTTAAAGTTTGGAAAAATATTTTCATTCTATTATTGTGATAAATCTTTTTATTATGTTCTCCACTGAAATTATATGTATGTCCAATATAACTTTACTTTGTTAAGAGATTACCTCGTTATTAGCTTTAATGTAAGAGGGATATTACCACGTCTTACTTTAGTTTAGGATGTAACTAAAGTTTAGAATGAAGATCAACATTTCATCCTTATTTATTAACGTTAACTTAATTTTCGTGTTCGATAATTCTATAATTTTGGATGTGCATGACGTATTATTGTTATCTGCAATTGTACGAGTAATTTCTATGATCAGGAATTCGTAAGTTTAGTTTGAATCGATCATTAATTTTTTCTTGTGTTCCTTATTTTTATACGAATTCAAATTCCCTAATTTCCATTATTTTACATTTATGGTTTCATCAAATATTATTCTCACTATTTAGTGGCTAGATTCATTTATTAAATAATAATGTATGTATTCAATGCTATTTTATTCTAATATATTATTTATATGCTATTCGGATGAAAATTTTTAGTTAAATCATTATTACAAGGAAAACTTTAATTATAAATGTTATCGATATTGGAGTTCTTGACTTCAGGATAAAGCATAGTATAATGATAAACTCGGTAGATTCCACAAATAACTTATTGGCTTATAGCAAATTATGAAACTGGTGACCAATATGTAATATTTGGAACTCACCATGTTTATCATTATAATAATCTTAAAGTTTGATAGCGATGTTCCTTAAGGAAAAATGCGAAATATTCCTTATCAGGATGTTTTTACTTCCCTATTTGATAGGGATCATTATCTTTAACTCTTTAAGGAAGCTCATTGCTATGGATACGTGACAAGTTTCACCTATTTTACCTGAAATATCAGTAGTGAAACTCTGATTCATTACTCACTTTTAAAGCATATCTTCATTTTTATGAGCTTTATACTTGGAGTATTTCACTTCTTTATTATTAAAAACTCAATTAATAATATAATTGAAACAGTTAATTCAACGCACCCTTTATTTTAACAGTTATTCAATTTTGTATTTATTAATTCTCTGCGTAAAATATAATAATCATTCCAGCTTGAGATAGGATATGTAAGCTCTATATCTATATATATACGCTTAAGCACCTAAATAAATGCAACCAATAAACAGCTGATGATTTTGTTACGCAGTTATCCAACAATGACGTCATTTATTGGTAAATTGTTCTTTATGACGTAATCAATCAGTCATCGGTGCAACTCAAGTTAAATGTTACTAGCTCTCATTTACGCAACTTCGCCTACACTTAACTCTTCTGTTTTCCTCTTCCTTATTCTTGTAACTCATGAATGGTTATTGTTGTCATCTGTGCAGAACCCGCGAGGACTCATTCACTTCCGGAATACGTGCCCTTAAAGTCACACCCTATTAATGAACAGCGTGGATGCACTACCTTACGGGCGTGAACCTGTAAGAGATGTCAGTTTGCCAACAAACATGTCTTGATGTCTATTGTTCACACTTTCATGTCTATTCGGCTACGCTACCCTTCAGCGAAGAAGTAGATAGGTGTTTTAAAATATTATATGATGTACTTAATGCTACGTATTTTACCATAATTGTCTCAATGTGCCATGTATTTAAGATGATAAAACGCACCGGAATATTTGAGGTACATTGCCTATTTTATTTATCAAAAATTGGGTTTTTATATGGGCTTAATGGTTCGAAATTGCAGTAACAAACTTCTATCAATAAAAGTTCTCTATTACACGCTTATTCTTCCAGTACTACGTCGTATGCAATAGCCAAGTATGCATCGATAACTAGAAGGAAAAGGTAGTGAAACTAAAGAAATTGTAGAGTAATGAGGAAAACGTTTGGATTTCATCATATTTCAATATCCCAGCCGAAACCCAAAGTTAAAAGATTTACAATAATTTTTTATTTTTTGTGAGAATAAGCATATACCTTACAAATGAAATTATTTTATTTTATGATTTAATTTCCTTATAGCTGTTCAATTTGGTAGCTTTATTGATTCTATATCTTATTGTTATTTTTTAACATAAATTAGCATTAAATATGGAAAAACTATTATTTCTCTCAGGGTTGATATTTTAAATTTCAGTTGAGAAAATTCAAGTTTTAAATCATATCGCAATAATAAGAAAATACTTATAATAGAATGCAATAATTTATCGTATTGAAATTTTCAGTACCTTTTTTGGTTTTTACTCGATAATTAAATTGTGTAGTAAGAATTCGGGCTCCGGAATTTTTATTAAAAAAGGTTCAATTATAAAAAAAGCATTATGAAAAAAAATTGAATTTGATACACTTCTTACTCTAATAAAAAGAATATTTTTGGATTTTGTTCGAATTAGTATAGGAAAAAGACAATTATTTCAAAACTTACGTTCAAGTAGCATAAACATATAAGCTAACCAATAACTATCACCTTGCTATCATTATTTAGATAATAAATCGGCATTCACTATAGATTTTTTAACGCTCAGTCTGTGAGTGGAAGTTGAGGGGATATCAACTGAGGAATTCCTCGTGCCTTAGATAAGGGGTGCGAGATTATCTCAATGGGTATCCTGTCTCTTTTTGGGTTCTTAAAGAAGCTACGCTCCTCAAGGGAAATCCTTACAAAACTCCACTTAAACACGAAGAGCGAATGGAATGATAAATATCAATGAAATATTCTGCTTGAATAGCCTTTTTCACAGCTCATCCGTGCTCTTGAATTATATATGTATATATATCAGATACGATTGATGATTCATCGGGAAATCATTTTGATTCTTTCTATATGATTGTTGAAACAAAAGAAGCAGTGTAAACAACTATACGTAACGTATATCTACACAACTAGGATTCGTTGTATTTCAGTTAAAGTTATTTTAAATGATACCCGATGCATTTTTTAAATAAATTCAACAGAATCAATTCTTTAAAACGTTGTTAGAATCGATTAAAATTCTTTAGTTTCGTTTCCTCGTAATAAAACTCGATTTACTTTTGATTGTTCTGATTGATTAATGAATACGACATTGTTTGTAAAGATGACGTAATAATTAATCGTTATTTGCGTTCTTTAGAAATATTGGAATATTATTGTAATCGATTGTAAATTATCATCAAAATCCATATCAGAATAGCATGATTTTTCAAGCCCTCATCTCGTATCTTCATATAAATATAAATAATATAAATAAACATAAAAGACTTGATTAGCAATTATAGAATAGGAAACATGACGATTTATAAAAATATCATTATTCGAATGTTTGAAAAAAATTCACTGTTTTCCAACAGATGGCGACACCACTTTTTGATCGCTTTCTAAATAATGCAGCATCTTAATTACAAAATACATTATTTAAATAAATTTATGGCTTATCTCACATTCTCGAAGAACCGAATACTAGCCAAGAAATGCAACTTATATATATTACGATAATGAATGAAATGAATGACCTTTTTATTTGGATAGGCTGGCCTGAAAATAAATATCTTTCCTCGGAGATAAATTAAAAAATAAAAAAAGATTGTTGATTTTTATCGTTCATACAAAAATACATGTGTACCTTGGCTTGAAAGACAATAATATCAATCAATAAGGATTTTATTAGATTTTATTAATTCCTATAGTATTGAATGCGGATGTATTTTAACTTTAAGAATGAGTTAAAAATATTTAATAACTGATTTAAGACATTTCTAAGACTGATTTCAATCTGAGCGGGTCTAAAATGTTTACCAATCAGCACTAGTGAAATAAAATATAAATTTTCTTCTATTTTTTCTATTTTTTTAATGAAATCAAATATATACATTTGTGGAGGATTGTAACGTTATTCAACGTATGAATTCCCTCCCTAAAGGATTCTCTTAAAGGTTAAAAAGGTATTTAGCTTGCTCTTGATTTAAACTTTGACTAAAATATACATTAATTAACTGTTCAATTTGTTTTAAATAACATTGCCTCACTATGTGGTGTAATGATTTTGTTTATACTTACATATTTTTTCCTTTATTTGAGTCAGTTAAATTAGACAAGTAAATTTAAGATAGGGTTAGCAAGACTTACAAAAAACCTGACAAAGATCTCTAAGCAATAAATTGCTAATTTTCTGTTGTATTAAAGCATATAACACGGGGCAGCAGTGTCTGCTTTTTGTAAGGCAATCTTGTTGTGGATTTTCCGTTGTGATGTTCTTCGTAATCTTGCTCTATCAAAGTTTCTAAGAATTTTTAGGCGAGGATTTTCGTGTCGAGAAAATATCTTTCTAATTAAATTCAGGTCAGCAGTCGTATGTAGTGAATATATATTACGTGCAGAATCATCTCTGAGATCCCCAGAAAGTCTTTTCGCTTGTGGTACAGGGATGATTTCATGTAATCCAGGATTTTCCGGGTGCCAAGGAAACTTATTTCATATTGATACGTCTATTATATACACGGTTATTAACACGTCTATTTTTGGTGAAAAAGTGTTTCAATATAATGTATATATTTTCTTTCTGTCATTTAAGAGCTTTATTTTTGAAACAAGTAATTTATTTTATGTATTTATATTTAATTCTTTACAATAATACCTTACAACAAACAGGTTTATTAGTTGGATGACGCAGATCAAGATCATTTCCATTTAAAGACAGAGAGATTAGATTCGCAGCAAGACTAGACACTTGTATAGAATCATTTGTCTTGCAAGGAAACTAATCATTGTCTTGGAAACGATTTTATTGTATGATGTTGCAAATATAAGCGATAATATCCAATCATGGTGGTAAAGGTACTAATTTATCAATATTTTTAACGTTCCTTTGGTTCGAAAGGTGTCTTGACGGAAAATTCCAACATAATGCTTGAGTTAGCTGTTTTTCGAGAAGCTGTATTGGCTTATCGTGGCTGGAACAGTTTTGTAAGGCTGTAATGAGATTACTGATGAAGCTTTTCCCAGCCCTTTTAACCTTACGATGTCCGGGTCAATAAAAATAAAAAGAGCCAATCTGATAAGTCTGATGATACGATGTGATCCGTCATCTACTCGGAAGCCATATATGACGAATTTCCGTGCCAGAAGATTAAGTTTACATCGCGCTCTTTGTAAACAAAAGAATGTGCCATTCCATTAAAGTTTCACCATCATCGGAAAAGAAGTAACTTGAGCTTCCAGAGCTGTATCGAGTTTCGAGATTTATCACGCTTACTGTGGATTAGATTGGGTTTGTTAAAGACTTGATTTATTTTACGAGCCCTGATTGGCTGAAAGGGACGAAAATCAATTTCATCAGCCACAAATCGCTGTATCTGAGAGCTAATTAGATGTATGTTTTCGGGAAAGATATCATGGATATCGATTCATTAGTGGCTATTTTTCTATTCTATTCTTATTTTATACTTTAATTAATCAACATCAGGATTTAATTTTTCACTATTTAGATTAACGATATCCATGGCAACACTATTTCAATATAATTTCATGAGATATCTCTGAATGTTTTACTATATACTAAGTGAATATTAATATTGATTGCTTTAAAATATTTAAGTAGGTGTGATGTTGTCTTGCAGATATTATATCCATAGTAAATTGATCGGAATGATGATTATATAGATTTATTTTTCTCCTTTTTAATTATAATCTTGTACGTAATATTCAATTTCGGTCGCATACCGAGAAATTCCTTGCGTATTCGTGCAAGTGTAGGTATTGTTTTATTATTACTTAGTAATTAAACCAAAGGAAATTATTCAAATTTATTATCCTATGCTATATTGAAATAATTCAGTTTTATTGTACAATAATAAATTTAAATTGAATGTCATAGGATTCCCCATCGGATGACCAGATAGGTTTGGGTTAGTCGCTCAATGTTGATTGAAAGTATATATTTTTCCTTTCATTGAAAATAGTTAATTTTTAGCAGCTATCTTCAAAACCATGGGCACATGTAGTGCGTCTGAGGAGGATGATTTATGCGTTATTTAAGGTTGAAACGATATATAATGAATTTTTGAAGCGTTTCCCAAAATGATCCATCTGTTTTACTCGAATTGCCTATTATAAATCAATTTAATTATTTATTTATTTTTCCTAGAGCCACATATAGGCACCAGGCCTGGTAGTAGCTCTCTCCAATGAAACGATAAAGAACATATTAGAATTATAATATATGGTATAAGGTTGTCAAAATATATATTTTTTCTTGTATCCCTACTATGCACTATCTTTCGAAGTTGATTTAAAACTCCCGCATGAAATCGAAGGATTGAAACGAGTTAGAGGTCGAAAGTATCGAGAGCATCGATACGATCGACTCTCACTCTCTCGAGATCTCGAGACACTAGTCCTAAGCGGAGCGCGAACATGCGAAAGTGTTAGTCTGTTGAGAGAAGTCATTCTAGTGCTGCACTGATGAAGAAGTTGGTGTTCTTGGACATGTAATTGGTATTTATTATTGTGTTATTTCTGTGGAATAATTCAAAGTAACTGAATTCACTATTGTGAGCGGTATTTCAGATTTATCAAGTCTTGTTGCATCAATTTTGACGATCTGTCAATTGATGAATACATTACTCTGATATGGATTCCTTGGCGTTAAGTCAGTATTATCGGAGTTTGTACTGTTTTATTGCAGTTGATCATAGGGGTCATATCAAAGCATTATCAAATATTTTTTATGCACAAGAGTAAAGTTGCAAATAATATAATTATGTTGCTCGCAAATTTACGAGGTAGAGTTACTTACTTAGCGCGAATACTTGTTCATGTTTAAAATGAATTACGATTTGCTCGATATGATTAGTTTTCTATATCCATTTTAACAATCATTGCGGATAGTTGAAACAGTTAACTGAAATATTGAGTGTCAACCATTTAGAGATTGGATTTTCTAAAACTTTGGGTCCATCAGATGAAAAAGTAATTCAGTACGTGGTTGGTCTTTTTCTTATGTTTGTGTTAGATAATTACGGTCTTAATTTGCCATTTAATAAAGTGTAAAATTTGTGTGAGTTACATTCAAGGAAATAGTTCAGCATATCATTGATGAAAATTGAAGTAATTGAACTGAAATAAATATTACTCATGATAGAAATTGGATCCTCGGAAAGGTTGGGCTCAGATGCTTCAACAGTGCATGCGAAAAATGTGAAATATTCTTTTATAATCTGTGAAGAAATTTGTTTGAATTTCTCTCACTTTCATGAACGATAATTTTTTGGATTAAGAAAGTATATCGTATGCAATATATTTAATCTCAGAGATGCAGGATCTAATCCCTTTAAAATTTGAATTTATCTTGTTTTAAATAACTGTGATGAATGCTCAAAACAAATAGAAGTTTGGCTTTAATGGTATATAGAAAATAGTATTTGCATTGGTCAATTGTATTAAAGCTAAGTAGTTATGGCTAATAGTGCTGTATATGTCAATTAATAATGCAAAAAAACTGAGGCTGGTTGACAATTAATTATGAATCCCCACGTCAAAGGATCTTTGAATGATCACTATTAGGTGACTTATAAATTTAACTCATCATTTGACCACATTTTATAATTAAAACGAATTTTCTAAGTCCTGCCTTAATAAAAATAGTATTTTAACTCAATTGTATTAAAGCTAAGTAGTTATGGCTAAATAATATTTAAATTTATAATGTGAAGAAAACTGATGGCTGACAATTTAAAATAATTTGAATAGTTACTTTTAGGTGATTCATATATTGTGACCGTATTTTATTTAATAAATTAAAATTTCAAAATTGTTTCTAAAGCTTAAATAATAACGTAATATTACAAAAGGAATAAAGAACTATAAATAAAATTGTTTTCAAACCTATATTTTGTGATAGTTGCTATTAATTAATTACATTAGGGAAGAATATTTTTATCTAGTCACCATTAAATTTGTGGAAGTTTGAAATATTTAAGTTAAAAATTCTATCTTAAATTTATTTCCGATCTGCTGCTTGACAATTTATGTAAGAGTTTTTTTTCTTTGTAAGTTCAGAATAATTTTTTGTATTGTTAAAATAAATAAATGAACCAATACTGCAGAATCTGTTCTCTCTCTATTTCTTGAGTTCAAATTATGTTAATTTTATATATTTTGCTTTGGAGTAGCCATTCATTTTTAATTACAGAGCCTATCTTAAATTTCTTTTCTGCTGCTATAAAAACAATTTTTATGTAGAAGTTTTTTTTTCTTTGAATTGTTAAAAAAAGGATCTTTTAAAAGTTGTTAAAGTCCAAAATTATATATAAAAATTGTTATATGTATGTTTTTAATAAAATTACTTTTTAAAAAGTATTTTTCTTTTTTGAATTTTCCAACGTAACGTAAAATTTTCTTACGTAACGTAAGTTGGAGATAGTGCAATTTTTGGGTACCACTGCTTTCTGAAGCCTCGAAGACCCTCCCTGCCCTTTTCCATTCTTTTTATACGCATGATTAATAAATAACATTTGTTCAAAAATTTTGCCTTTATTTCTTTTCTACAACACGCTTCAAAGTAGAAGGGTGTAAGATACTTCAATTACACTTCTGAAGAATGTACATGTTCTTCTAAATGTAGTCTGCCACGCTGGTTCTTTCAGTTATCACGTCTCAAGTACTCTCTCTCCCTGCTCCTGAAACAAAAAAAATTGTATAAGTTAAAAAAACATGTAAATCCATACATATTAATATTTTAATTAAAATGAACTTGACAAAATGTTATTTATTTGTTGTACCTTGAGAAAATAGGGGGGACCAAGTTAGTTTTTAAAAATACTAAAAAAATTAAAAATCTCTATCAGGAACTCAACAATAAACAAAGATTCATTGCCTTCTTAATGTTATGGCTAAAATTGAATTCAAATACTTGGTGCCCCAGTTTAAAATTTCTTTTAATATAGTTCTTTACATATTTACCCTTCTATCAAGTAGCCATGAAATAATAAACTTCAATTATGCAAACAATGTAAGGGATCAGTCCTCTCAACAAGTTATGGATATTTCTTATTCACTGAATATTTATTTTTCTTAAATAATTGAGTAATAGTGAACAAAAAAGCTTAAATAGAAACAATTATATATAGCTTGAGAAAAGGGGAGTCAAATAGTTTTTTAAAATACTAAAAGAATTAAAATCTATCAGGCACTCAATTTAAAAATGGAATTCCAAATATTTGGTGCCCTCAGTTTAAAATTTTCATTGATTTACTTATTGTTCACAAATCTGTCAATAATAATATATTAAATCCATAATAAGAATAATGTATACAAGGCCAGTCCTCTGAACAAGTTAAAAAGTATGAGATGGATATTTCAAGTTATTCACTTAATTTGTTTTAATAATCATAAATGCTTTAAATTGATAGAAATCAATACAGAAAATTTCATTTGCCTATGAGTCAAAAGTAACATATAGTCCATTTAAAAATGAACTGATCCATTTGTCAAAAATACTGAAACTTCTACATAAACAATTCTGTTAAGTTACTCTGAATGGACACCCAATATTTAATTTTCATTATGACAAATGTTTGAAATAATGAACATAATGAACTTTATTTTTTAAATTTTATTCTTTCATAATTGTATGGAAAATTTCTACATTGTATTCAAAATAGCAGAAAAGAAATAAATTTAAATAACTGCTAAATCGTTCATTTAAGATTTTCTAGATATATTGGAAAAACTGATTGACACTGAAAATATTGAATAGAATCCTTTCTTTGAAGATTAATTAATCTTAGCATAATTGCATCATAATAAATTAATAACATATCGTTCAAATCAAAAGAATTCTATAAGTGGTAGTATTTGCTTGGTCCTAAGAATAGATACAAGGCACTTTGTTTTAGGTAGTTAATTTGAATTTTGGAAGACATCAGGCGACAAAATTTTTTCCATTATATGAAAGTTAAATACATTGAAATACAGAATAAAGCTTTAACATAATACAGTGATAGACAACTTGGAGTAGAATGGGAATGGAACAATTAACTTTTGTACTCTATGAACCTCTTCCATATTCTAGCAACTTTTTAAAGTTAGA
The DNA here is from genome assembly GCA_020796165.1 of Pantala flavescens. Classification (NCBI taxonomy): domain Eukaryota; kingdom Metazoa; phylum Arthropoda; class Insecta; order Odonata; family Libellulidae; genus Pantala; species Pantala flavescens. The sequence continues at coordinate 15,173,236 of CM036886.1, forward strand.
ATCATTAAATAAAAAATGATTTAGTATAGCAATCTATAGCTTTAATTTATTTGAGATATATTTTGCATGATTGGTTGAAGATGAAAACTTTCATCAATCACCTGATATATTCTAAAAATTATTTGTTAGGGGAAAACTGTACATATCTATTTTCAGTCAATCCCTTCACAAACAACCACCAGGATGACAATCCTATCCCCAAGCTTACATTTTGAAACTGCTAAAACATGTTCGAACAAAGACTCTTCAAACATCCCGCATGAAGTTTTATACAAGAATAAATTACATACTTTCAATTTTGGAATTCGAATAGACCCCATACACACTGCCTTAACTGCCACATCCCAAAAGAAGTTATGGAACTGAAGCTTTGATAATTTAAATCATGCCTATTCCTGAAGCAATTTTACATGAAAACCGTTCAAAAGTAAGTTTGGGAATAACTAAAACGAGAGCATGGCTAAAAAATCTTTCATATTCAAGGATTCATACCAAATTTCAAAATCCACACACGGTTATTTTAAATGATCATAGAGACGCGATAAATGAAATGTAAAATAATCAAGGAAACTAAAAGAATAGCTTGATAAATTAAAGCGGGCTCACGAAGAATTGAAGGAACCTCTTTAAAAAAATTCCGTCTTATGTCGTAATACATTAAACAAAGAAATTTACTAATAATAATTTCTTATAATTAAACTGATGGTAAAGTCTTTGGATTTCAACTTGCCAGCGATTCTCTCAATTGACCACGAAAGCCGAGTCTTGAAGTCGATGATGGCAATCGAAATCCCGCCAACCGGTCTCGTGTAGTTACTTCGCCCTTGCCGCTCCTTATTCTTCCTTCTTCTTCTATAGTAAAGTGAGCAATGCTTAATTGCAGATCGTTTGCCCACGTGCACTCTGATCACGTGGCTCGAATGATCACATGGTTAGAAAAGGTTGGCAAGGATTGGAAAACTATAGCGCCAAGTTTAAAACTCATTAGATCACCAATGACAGGCACAGTTTCTATGGTTGTCCTCCGCCTGCCAAAAAAGTAAGAAAATGTCTTGTATTCATACGCTGTACAGCAGTTGTATGTAGGTTAGTAAAGAGTGATGACTATAGTTTGCGCAGCTCTGAAGTTCTTTCATTATAATAATACAAAGAAAGGACTTGCTGCTATTGTTAAAGGGTTGTAAAAGAGTTTCGCATTTTAATCGATTAATGACATGATTTGACTTGTAATTACTTTGAATTAGAATTTAATGTATATATCACGGAAAATAATCGACGTATCACATTAGATAGCTACGATGTTCAAATATTATTTCACAGGGTTTTCTCTGATCAGTTAACTCAATATCTTAATTAAACAATCTCCGTCAAAAGAATTAGACGTTCGCGCTGAATTAAAATAAATCATAAATTTGAAGCGTTGAAACTTCGCTTTAAAAGGCAAGGTTTCAAAACTTTGTATGGAACTCTGCATTTTATTATTACAAAGAGACTTATAATCTCGTAAAGTTTTGAGTGTTGTTTTATTATTCGCAAATCTAAATCTTTTAGTGCACTTGCCCTTTAGGTTTAAAGAGACATCGAAAATATCTGACCCAAGCGATAACCTCTGAATAATGCTGAAAGTTTATCCTCAAAAGATAGATAATTGGGTAGTTCAGGAAGTAATTTTGAGACAGAAAACTTTTAAAATTTGCTGATGAAAAATAAATATTATGGTATACATAACTGATCATTTTGATACGTGTTAAAAATATGTTTTATCATTCTTACGTATGAATGTATCACGATACTGAGATAAATGAGTTTGGCAACCTAATAGTATTGTTTGTAATGAATACCCTTACACTTTATCCACTTTTCGACGAAAAAAATAAAATATAATTCTGAAAAGGAAAGAAAATATGTCTCAGATAATTCATTAGCGAAACGAAACAGTTTAAGTCTAAATTTGAATAACTAAAAATCATTTTGTATTGTTAAACGTTTTACTTCTACCTATAATGGAACAAGTCACAAGGGGAGGAAAATACTTACTCTACAACAATTGTTATCGAACTTATACATGCCCATTGCTAGCAAATATCTAGTACAATAAGAATAGAAAAAGGGAAGAATTGAATACATTTCATTGTCTTAAAATATTATATAATCCTTTAGAATGTCCCCAGAAAATACTTCCCAATAGCGAAAAATCACCTACAGTCAATATTTCAAAAAAATTCAGGCTAATAAATTTCAGAAATATAATGTATCGTTACATATCATTACTTACTCGTATCATTTCGCGAGCATTACTGTTATGTATAAACATGGCTAAAAGCTGAGTAGAGACTGATAACACTCGAAACTGCTTCTTCTCGTTTTAGAATTACTATTCAAGCGTACAACGAAGATAACTATTATCCTGTGTATAATACTCTTCAGGTAATGAACCTATTGTGATAAAAATTATGATCCTCAGTAATTGACGTAAAAAGCGTATCTTTGACTCCATATAAAAGCATAGCGCTGCTTGCTATAAATAGACTCCAGGAAAGGAAAAATGGTGTTTTATAGAAACTCAAATGATTGCTGAAAATACTTAGTCAATTGAAAAAGATAAGGTTATTTTATAACATCGTTATTTCCACTCAAAGGCGTTTAACGCTGCCGCCAGGCTCAAGTCTAACTGCGATGAAACCCACAAATAAATAAATTATGTTAAGTCATGCTTTCCCAATTGCATGGATATTCTCAAAAGCGGTATTTATTGGAAATGAATTTTGAAGAACTTATTTCAATTTTTAAAATCTTAAATGAAATTATTTTGATAGTTTGGTAAATTCTTCTTCTTCAAAAGCCGAGTTCCAGAAGAATGAAATGCATTGCCAAAGGATACTATTAACATGATCATTTAATCTAGGAACATTTCTCAAAAATTCATGTTTTAATTACATTCACCATACTTACTTAATTATCCTTCAATATATAATTACTTGCATTAAAATAAATTATCATTAATTCATGGACATTGATGACTTGAAATGTGAATCTACGAGCGCTTGAGTAGTCAACTTCTAGATGTAAATACTATACGTAATATTCCCGCTAAATTTTAACAACACTCCACTTGTAACATGTACTTACATTAATATCAATATATCATAGATAGCTTTACTAAAGAATTAAATATAGATGACCAAATCCATAATTCTAACAGAATAGTTATTTATCTATGTTGAATGTTGTTTTTAATAGAAGCAATATCGAAAGAATGGATCAATTACTTCTAAAATGTAGAACAAAATGAGTTATTTGTCGAGGGAATTGGGTTTGCTTCTATATTTATCTCGTTAAAATAATTATGGAGGAGATGGTGTCGGTTATCGTTAAAGAGGTACAAAACAAACTCGATGTATTGGGTGACGGGTTAAAAGTCGTGCAAAGACAGCGCGTGGACTCGTCCTCGTATTGATTTATTCTGTAACTCAAGATAATGTTTCATTGAAAAGGTTATAATTAAGAGATGATTTACAGTGAGAAAAAGTTACCGGTTACCTGAAATTTGCCTATTCTCTCACGTTAAATTAAGAATACTCTTTTAGTGCTGTAAGTTTTCTCTGATGTTTAAATAGCAAATGAAACGTATGAAAAAGGCAAAGTTTGTTTAGAAAAACTCGGAAGTTAGCTTTCAGAATATAAATAAAACTCGTACTCAATATATATTGATTAATTAAATATATAACAATAATATGAAGGAACAAAGACAATGAACTTTTAAAATATAATCAGAGATGCGTTAACCTTTCTGTAACTTATATGGGAATAATCGAAACTTTTTATTTTTTTTTTTAATCTTGCTATTGCTTACGCCTGAGAAAATTTCCCTCGTGTCTTTTGGTTTCTTTAATACCAGTCCAGTTACATTAACGTATTTGTTGGTCATTTTAATTTTTCGGAGGAATAGGAAACATTCTGTTTGAATGAATTGAAACTGGTATTGTTCTCAACAGTGATCAAGAAGCCATTAGTTAAAAAGTGAATTATTCGCATTAAGTGTACATGCTGAATTAATAGGTATATTGTTTCCTTTTATTTACCCTTCCTCAACTGGTAAGACTTGTCAGGAAGATATCATCGTTTATTAACTCCTATCCTATAATTTTCTACCAAGTCATATACATAAAATTTTCATAAATTTTCGAGTTGTGCATATTTCTCAAATTCTTAAAGGTTACTTTCAAATAGTTCTCCTAAATATTTAAATCTAGGATGGGCACTTACTCGAAGTCAATTTGTAAGTTTTTTAGCCGCTACCTTCCTGGGAAATACTATATATACAATAAATAATATATACTAAATACTTTTAGAAAACCAGATACCACCAAGTATTTCTCGTTTTCTTAACCCTCGTTTTTTTAACCTAATACATGATAATTTTGTGAAGCAGTAATAAAAAAATGAAATAAAACCCTTGATAATTTGCAGATAATACTTGTTGTACTTAACACGAAATTTTTGTCTTCATAATAACGCTCTCTGTGATCTAATATAATGAAAATAATAATAGTAATAAGACATTACTCTTGAGCGATATTTTACGTATCTTTTCATCTAGCCTTTAGATAAGACTCAGAACTTATTCTTTCTCGTACCATGGAGGATCTACGTAAAATTCGCACCATTTTTAAGGACGTTGAACAAATCCACAAATTTTACGATAATTCCAAGTTTTCAACAAGTTTTAAAACAACGACATAAAAATACTTAACATGAAACGGGTACTTCAAAGAGGAATTAATTGTTTCCGAAAAAACTCAACTCAGTTCGGATGATATGGACAGTCGTTCGGTGAGTGACAGCTGTTGAGACAAGTTTGGCAGAGTGAATGACCTCAGAAATAGCATCGCTGATTATAGAGTGACGAAGATGACGATGCAAGGCGGTTTTCCTATAAGACGAGAGGGAATCTACAGAATTTCGTCATTCGCGACTTCGTCTCCTGACAGAAAGCCTCTTCTCTACGAAATGAAGGTCCTTACGAATTCCGTTGTCATATTGACAATTTTGGTGTGTGGTACTGCCATGGCAGCGCCCTCAGAGGGGACGGCCGAGCAGAATGGTGAGTGAATCTCCATAATTACCTATTTTTATGCACATGCAACCTTAAATTAAGATATATTATAATGCACAAACTTTGTAATCTCCACAGAAAATTTGCTTTACTAGCGACCGGTTTCGTAATGTTGAATTAAATCTTCATTCTTCATTGATTCAGGCTTCTACATTTTGATTTCAATTAAGACGCTTAATGAGTGTACGTAGCTTTATCAAGTATCGTAAACCCAGCGTTTCTGTATTTCATCGTTAAACCGGCACTTTTCGAGCCTTTGACGTTATTTTTAGCGATTATGGGAGGATATTTCAGCTAAATAAATAGAAATCTTCTATTAAATTTTGTTGAATTGTTTTAAAATGAAATCAGCGGTTTAACCTTGAATAACAGGTGCAAGTCACTGTATGTGGATGTTAAATATTACTTCGCATACCTTCCATAAAATAGTAGTGAATGAATAAAGTGGTGGAAATAAATTCGATAAAAATAGCGATATGTTCTTTTCCAGATACTTCATTCTCCGCATCATTACTATTAGGGAATGAATAGTTTACTCGAATCTTTTCACGAAAAGTCTATAAGCGTTCTTCGTTATGAAGGATATACGAATCGTCTTCAAGGTATATGACACCTTTTCGTTTCCGATGGATTTATATTTAAATTACAACTTATATTGTCGCTGATAAAAATTTAGATATATATGACTGATCCAACTCATCTGAATTAAATTCATTTACGATGCAGGTACAAGTTTTTTATTATAGAATTACGAATTACACAATAGAACCATCATAAGAGAGCTTCGCTGTTCAATTCAAACCTTTTTCCAACATTTTTAGAAGTTTCATTTCCAGTTGCGGTTTTCATTAAAAAAACTGTAAAAGTTTAAATTTGTATTTTAAGTTAGAATGAAAATATCGATCGGAAATCTTTTACAGAAAAAGTTAACAGTGAACTTCTATAAGGATAAACTGCAAGACATACTTATTCTCTCAAAAGTAGTTTGTATAAGGAGGAATTTTCATCAAACTACAGGAGAATAAACACTATCTATTTAAAAACTTTTTACAAATCATGGCTATAAATAATCATGATAAAAATCCTAGTACCAGACCTCAATGCAATATCATGCAGTACCCTTCGCTCAAGAATAAAAGGAACTTGAATTTTTTTAGCGAATTACTATCCTTTCATATATCTATAGGACTGTTTAAACGAGCGAGGTGTGAGTTTGTCCTATCAGAAGAATGTGTTATCGGCATCTGTAGTTCTTCACACATACGACTTAATCAAATGTTTATTCTGCAGATGCTCCTCAATGCTCGTTCACTGGAGAAGACGGTGTGAAACTCTACAACATTGGTGACAGCTGGAAGTCTGGCCAATGCGAAAGAGCTACGTGTAAACTCGTTGGATCCAAAGCTACCATTGACGTCGAACGGTAAGCGAAAAATTTCCATGTACCATTCTATATGAATGGTACATGGAAATTATACATGAAAATGGTACATGAATTGATCACTCCTAATGCATGAAAAATCCATCCATCGATTCATCGTTCCATTAAACGAGAACTTGTAAGCCTCCTGAATAGGTAGAATAGTAGGCAGGATATTTTATTATTTTCCTCCCCGAACGATTTGTTTACACCTGTACCAACAGTTATTTATATTCAAAGGATACATATTTCGAATGCTCGAAAGAATTTGTATGATGTTCAACTATGAAGGACAAATTTTCTAAACTGTACGAGATTTGAAATTCAGGAATATGTCTTCCTTCTTAGGTGATTGTACGGTTCATCTAAACTGGTATAAGAACCCTAAAATCTTCCGCTGAAAATACGAGTTTATCCCTTCTTGAATATATTTGATAGAGAACATGATAAGGAGCTATTTCAATATAAAACTTATTAATATATCAATTAACTAGCTACATTTCGTATCAGACAATCGATATACTTCTTAAGATTACTCGAGATGAAATGCATTGAGTTTTCTATATTTTAGGTGTCCCGAATTCCCATTACAAGAGGGCTGTGAGCTATTCCACGTGCGGCCTAACCACACTTTTCCTGAATGCTGCCCTATGATAGGTTGTGCCTGAGATAAGGAATTCTTCCTAAAGTGCGTGAACTTCTACCACATTTCGCAAGTCTATAGGACTATAAGAGGGTATATCTGAAAATAATTTGTATGAACACCAGTGAGAATATTAAATTACGTGAACTTAAATACAAGATTATTTCTGAAACGTACTCAGTATATCGCGATACTAATAAGGAAGTACAAGCTAAGTCTAATGGGATACTTCACAGCATAAAAGATGAAAAATTTGTCAATTCAGCAGCTAAATTTTGTATCAGACAATCGATATACTTCTTAAGATTACTGGAGATGAACTTTATTGAGTTTTCTATGTTTTAGGTGTCCCGAATTCACATTATTCGAGGGTTGTGAGCTATTCTACGGGCGGGAAAACCTGGCTTATCCTCTATGCTGCCCAATGATAGCCTGTGCCTGAATGCGTACATCGCTTTGGAGAAAAAGACAATTATAAATGATAATGTTTGCTCTCTTCTTTTGTTATTGAAATAAATGATTTGGTTGGAAAATTTTTTAAATAAAGCTTTGTAATCTTTCAAAGGAATTCTTAATTCATTCGCTCGGTTTAATCTTTACGAAATTCTTTCGTAACATACCCTACGAAATGGAAATTGAATCGTGTTAATATAGAACCAAATATTATCTTAGAATACGTATATATCGGAACATAACTGTATCTTAGCACAGGATTATGCAGGTTATAAAGCACATATTAGAGAGTTAGATATATTAGAGAGTTATGTTTAATATTACAGTAAAAACGAATCCTAATTAAAGGTAGAACTAAAGAAATCATGGAAATAGTACATAGAAGGAACTTTTCTTTTACGCAAAACACTCATGAATCCACTTCATCATCACTCTATCATTTACACAACAGGATTACACTGACAATCACTTCTTTATCTTCTAGATGCAATTTACGTCCGCTTGGGGAATACTGTCACTATCATCCAATAGATGTACCGCAACCATATCCTCATTGCTGTCCAGCTATACGCTGCGCTTGAGTGTGTTTTAGCGAGGAGAATAAAATGAACCAAAGATAATATACGTACGTAATTTTATAGAATTTTGATTATATCGAAATTTACGTTCGGAAAGAATTTTTTTTAAACGGAAACTACATTTGGAAAGATGGACGAGATTCACTTGAGATCTCTACCAATTTTCATTCGATAATACGTCAAAAGATTTGATTATACGGAGTTTCGTAATAATACTCGAGGAGATGCTTTCGTAAAAAGCATATTCGCCTTACTATTGCAAGTATTCCTTATTGTTATTAATATTAATACTATTTGCGTTGAAAGTCGAGAAAATAACTAACCTTTTGTTAGGAAAGAAGGAAATTCTTAATTTTGGATCAGTAATTCTTGCAAAACGAACTTAAGGTATAAAGATCTCGTACTTGGTTCTTCAAGGGGTCATTTTGTCGCCTACTGGACGTAATTAACACTTAAATTTGTCGATTGTACTCAGGATTCAAGTCTGGTGGTTGTACTTTAATACTTATTTTCACTTATTTAAAAGCATTAAAATATGAGTCCTTGTCGAGCAGCAAACATCGTGGATAGTATAATAGGTATTTGTGGATACTATATCTGACGATTTACATGAAGAATAAGTGACAACGAAAACTTTTTATTATTATTAAAATTCATTGTTTAATGTTCCGAAACTATGATGGATTTGTGTTAACAGTGTTTTAATAATCATAGGTTTTTCATAGGATATTCTTCGAAAATGTTTCAATTCGTCCGTTATTATAATTATTTTCTGAGGTATACGGGAAAAAAGGATAAATATATATGCTGGATGCGGACTAATTCTTATTCATGTCTTTCAGGTGTCCCGCTAGCCATACCGACGATATATACTGCAAGTACATTACCCTATTCCCTGAAGCAGCCTATCCACAGTGCTGTCCTCGTAAGCTATGTGCTTGAAAAGTTTCAGGAATTGGGGAATGATGTTTTAATCAATTCCCTTCCTGAATGAAACATAAGTGACTCGAGTCACTATGGCTGGATTAAATTTTGAATAAAAATTAATATAATATCGTGTTTTCTTTCATTGAAACCCATATCCTGGGAACGGTTTGATGTCATTTTCTAAATGATTAACAAATGTAATTTTTTTAACGATTAACTAATAATATTTAACGTGTATGTATAATACTTATATACGATACACATTTAATATACATTTACAAAATATTTTTATGGGTAAAAAATCAAGGTTATGAAATATAACTTCTCGAGGAAAACTTGGGTTGTTCCATGTGTGCATGAAAATTAAACTTGAAATTCTCCAGCTCCTAATGCATTTTTAAATTGTTGTGATTAATTTAAAAGTTTGACAATTTAATTTCCATCTTACGTTTGATTACCTCTATTGGACGTATTAGCATATGGTTCAGTAGATTTTAATGCGATGTATTTTAATGAACGAAAATTTCTTCACGTCATAACCAGTCGATTAAATTTCGCGTGGTATACTTTTAAATGTACAATGGGCGATGCAGAGTGTAATGCTTCTGGAATTTAGTTCCGTCACGACTCAACAGTGATTAAAATCGGCGGACCTCTGTCTGAAATTTGGACATTGGTCCTTCAAAGCGAGTAAGGAATGGTAAAGACACGTGCCGGATAAATTCTTGAAGATAAAAACGCATTGCTATTGTTCATAAAATGATTAATGTTGATGAATAAATTATATTTGTGCAAATATAAATATGGCATATAATTTCATCCCGTTGTCATTTTTAACGAGAAGAAATAGAACTCTTTTAAAAGGATGGGAAACTACATCCAAACCAAACATGAAAATAGACGTAAAAAATAGAGAAATTAAAAGCCTGATGTACTCAAGGACGGGAAAAAAGAAAATACCTAGTGGATATTTAAGATATATCTATATAAAAATACTCATCACGAATTCTTAAACTGAGAACTATTTTTAAAACAAACTTTAAAAAATCGATTGCCAAGCGTAAAAAAAACTTTCAGATTTAATCATTAGAATGTAAATAGGAAAATCTTACGATGGTAAAGGCCTACATAAGTGCGATTGTACGATAGTAAGACTTTCACATACGAGAATGAACCTAGGAAATCAAGACTGCTGGACTTCTGGTATTGTCAAAATCTCTACATTTTGCATAAACGACAATGGAAACTAATGATTTATGAAAGGAATTCCAGAAAACCACAGGTAGCCCATTACATCTAATCAAAAATAGTAACAAAAATTGTCGATTTAAAAATTTTAAAAATGCTCAGAAAGTTTATTTCGTATTCACATTTCTTATTCACAGTCGCGAAATATTTTAATGAAAGACAACTCCATAACCTTTACATAGATTATAACGTATTTAAAACAAAAACAAGAAATAGAATAAAATATCGCATAGATAAAATATCCTGAACTAAATTAAGAATAGTAAAGAGAAAGGCAAAATAATTACCGATAAAATAATTAAACAAGGAAATAATAAATGTGGGTAGTACGTATTTAATTTAGGACATTACGATAATACAATTTTTAGTTTAAATCGATCAAAATTAAATGTTCTACAGAAGGTCTACGGGACAGAAAGGAGTTTCAATAGTCGTTCGGTGCGACACATCATTTAGAGACTTTGGTTTCTAAAACGAATTCTATGGATCAAAATCCTATCGTATAATCTTTCGCTAAATCATCCATCAGTACTTCTGAACCAGCAGCTCGCCTCACCCTCGCGACCTATACGGCCCTAATCCCGACCTTGGATTGAAGAGCTCTTCACCCGGCCACTGCAACGACCTCGCCATTCCGATCGCAGACTGAGCGTGCAGTCGTTGAAATCTCCGCGCTATTTCAGATCATAGATCTCCGAAGCTATTCGATTCAGCTGAAGCGATGCTCCTAGACCTCTATCCAGCATCTCTCTTATCCCTCCGTCGCCTTTAATACACGTGATTCTCCGATCAGACGGCGGGCAACCGTTCGGATAAAAGGCGGAAAGCTCAAAAAGTAGTCCTTGAAATGCTTGGGGACGAACGTCATGGGGAGTGAATGTATTTTCAAAGGTTTTCTGCGGAGGAGGGGTGTGTGGGGGGTTGTCGGGTGGTGGGAGACTGTCACCCTGGTACAGGGCTGCCTTTATCATCCAGCGTATCTAAAAGGTAGGCGCCTCGTTTCGGACGAAGGTCTATGCTATCAATACGTCTACAGGGCGTATGGCCGCACCGGAGAACGGTGTAGATTGGTCTAATAAGGAAGGTAGACTGTGGAAAATTAATTGTGTTTCAGAGCTTTGATTTAAAATAGTATATTTCTCCATCTAAGTATTTTTCAATGTCCACACGACGTTTGGAGCCAATCCATTTCATATCTCTAAGTGATTATAAAGGTTTTAGATCCACATGTAATGTTTCCTGTGTGATAAATTTACATCTTACGGAATTATTTCAAAGTAATTAGATCTGCCAACGGTTTGGATTGAAAATTAACTTGCAGAATGAAAAATTCACTCCCTTCGTATTCACTCCATGATTAATCTCTAATCACCTTACTGAAAAAATTATCAATCAGAATTATGAGAAATAATGAAAATTTACGAACATGAATTATCACGTTTGATGACTCAGAAATGTATTTTATAAAGTATATCATGAGCATAAGAATACTGACAAAATTTTGAAGAAAGCTAGTAATGCTATCATATTTTATCATTTTTATGACATCGGAAAAATATCTATATCCATAAATCATTTTACGAACTTTTGAACTTGTCCGAGTGCATCTCATAGAATATCGGGAAGACTTTTTATTTTACTTTTTCATATCTTATGTTTAATTGTTTTTAAACAATACGACTAATCCGTCACATTTAAGAAGTTAAACTAAAATTTAATTTATTCAATTAAAAAATCTGCTGAAAATCGTCATAGAAACTTTCGATTTATAATCTTTCTCAATATTAAAAAATTGCTGCATTTAGACAAGCAATTTTTTGTGTTTTTTAGGCTTAAAAAACTAATTCTAACTGAAATAAAATTTCCTTGCAGACAGTTCAATTAAATTGACAAGGCCATTCCCAGATTGCAATGAAACCGCTATGGTGAGGTAGTTAGTCGATCCTCGGCAGATGAACATTGGAGTTAAATTATAGAGACTCATTCTATGCGCAAACGAAATACATATATGGAAGGAACTTTACACTCTACCTATCTATGAAACGTTTATCTTTCGTGAAGGCTTTATAGGATGTAATTTAGTAAAGAACTTGATTGAGCTATTTCAGTAAACGATGGTAAACGATGAAAGAAAAGAAAACATCATGATAGTTAATAACTTATTAGATATGTAAAATCTTTTAGATTATTATTACAAATCTTAGACATTAGATTGAAATGGAATTCTTTATACACCTTATATATACACGTACTTGGGTTTTAATTGTAATCAAAGGAATAAAAATGAAAACTTTATAGATTAAAAAATTAAATTATAAATAATTATGAATATTACATCTATTACATTTTGTATTTTTATGTTTATATTCATTTGATTTAGTTTGGAGAGTTAGAGTAAAGTTCGAGCCTTGGTTAATTGGGATCCTCAAGTCAACAGAGTATAAGACTTCTATTCATGTTCCTCTAAGATCGTTAAAATCCTTTGAAAGAGTATAATTAGGTAATTCAGTTCCTTTTTTTGCATTTGCATTGTACTTTTGATGCCGATGTGTACTTCGAGGTACCACTATAGGTCCGTTCTGCTTGATTCCTCTGATTAAATGCTCTTCCGCACGCATACGGTACTACACCACTTATTCTGCGTCGTTTCTTTCACGATTTGGTGGACACAATCGATCAATTCAACCATTGCGGTTTTTGCCCATCCACTCGTCAGCTAAATCACTCGTTTTTTTCACGCTTCAACTCGACTGCTCAAATTCTCGCGCCGGTAAACGATGGAACTGCGAAAATTATCGCTCCGCCAAGTAGAGTATAACTATTCACCGTTTCCAAGTTTTATCTTAATCTCAGAGATGCGTTTTTTAAAAGAGTACATCGATTTTAATTCAACTGTATCATTTCTTTATCCAATCAAAGGTACGGGATAGCTAATTTCCTTGTCTAAAACACGATATTTGCGATAAATTTTATAATAGCAATTTTCTGAACGAATGAATAAAATTTCTGATGTCATCTGTGAATTTCCATACTGTTACGTAGTTATTTTACATAGAAATATAATTATTTTCGTAATTATAAATCGTGAGTTTTACTGATAAGTTTCCAAAATACTTAATAAAATCGTCATAAGAGAAACGAGATGTGATATGATAGGGATCTATTAATGAATAAAGATAACTTTTTCGCGTCTTCAAATTCAGTTTCAATCAAAAACCTGTGTTCGAAAGAAAGTGCTGGAAGGAGATTTTAATGCATTTCAAACCATCCTCATATTAATCTTCTCTTATTTTAATTTATTCAGAGAGGATTCATTAATTAAGATAGCATAAGATTATTTTCAGAATTAATTTAATATTTAGAACATAACTATTAAAGTTTACTTTATCGTAAAAACAATATCGTATCTCGCGTAACTCATATACAATTTGATTCAGAAAGCTACCAATGGGTAATTAATATCCAAGAATAATTTTAATGGAGCTGATTTGAATCAGATAATGTTTGATGTAGAATTGAAGATAGCTAAATATTCTCCTTTCATTTCTTGAATGTTGTACTTTCTTCAGCAGAATATGTCAACAATGCTCCACACAAAGCAGCTAAAACAAGAGTTTCATAAGACTGTTGTATTCGAAAATAAAAAGAGTGTACAGTAAAAATGTTTTAAAAACTTTTCATCAAAACCACGAGGCTTACTTAAGGACGAAACATTAACCTCATAGAAAAATGAGAGATAAAGCTGTTATAGCTTAAAAGATAATTTTTAGTATTGCTTTATCTAACGATTCCCTCGCAAACATCCAGTAATGCTACTACTGCAGTAAGATGCTGCTCGACAAGAGAAATACAGTAACAACTATACCCTACGAGGAAATTTCCTCATCCGGGAAATTTTCTTCCATAGCAATATTGCGTATTAATGCGATGAATCATCAAGAGGAAACATTTTCGATCAACTTCAAGAGACCTCACAGAAAACCAAACCAACTTATTCATTCTTATACGATAAAATACATCCTTTATTTCCCCCATAAGAAACTACTTACTACCACCACCGGGCGGTAGGCTCGGAGACTTCAACGACTGCAGAGAAACTTCGCAAAAACCAACAGTTTTTTTTGAAAGAATTGGACTCTTAAAAAGATAAGTAGAAAATTGCGCGATTTCCTGTCTCAAATTCGAGCCAACTACTACGGAAACAAGGGATAATTTTCTGAAAGCCAAACGGATCTCGAAGATTCCGTGTAAAGGGGGCAAACGCACCGAAAGCTTTAAGAAGAAGGAACCAAGTTGGAAGTTTCGGGAAACTAATCAAAGGAGAATAAAAGCCAGGAGGAGAGAGGTAAAAACTCTGTACCGATTTCATCTCCCGCGATGCGGAGATGGTATCCGTTGGTGCGAAGCGCGGCAAAATGGCCGTCGTGGTGGAGTCCCTCAGAGACAACCGATGGAGTGTTAACGAAGCGACGGTAGAGATGTCGGATGGTGAAAAGACTTGCGGTCGGACCCCAGTCGTAATCGACGGCGCAAATCTGAAACAACTCCTGATAAAAACTCTCAATAGAGAGCCCTGTCCAAAGAATAACGGGTGCGATTTACGGCAACCGAGCGGAGTTTTCTGAATACGGCACGGTTAAAGAGTCAGCTTTCGTTGTCGGGGCGGTGACTGGCAAATTTTTAGCGCAGATTTTTTCCTTAATGAATTAGGTCGAAATGAAATAAGCTCTTCGTGATGTCTTAAAGAGATATTCACACTTATATTTCTATTATATATTTTAATTTTCCTTGTGGGTTTGTTATTAAGATGACGCAGAATCAGAAATGCTCCCTTCTATAGATATTTTGCCTCGATTATTTCGGGAATAAATTCGATCATTAAGAAAGATATTGAAATAAATTCGATTCGTCCTCTGAAGAGAAAGGTAATTGTTATTCAAGGCGGAGAGAAGGAAGACATTATTAAAGCCAATGATTTAGTGTTTATTCTGAAGGAATTCGTCCATGCATTATTCAGGCCAACGTCTGGTTTGAAAGCAACTCACCAAAATAAAACAAGTTTGAGGGGGAAGGAAAAAGTACGATCCATATGAAAGCCCCGATTGATATATCAAAGGAAAGTATAATTGGATTTGATGGAGGGATATTCAGGTTCAATAATCTAGGTTCATATCTCATATTTTTAATTTTGTTAACACGACTGTCGGAAGTTAAGGAATATAATCGTAGTAGGAAGGTGTTCAAGCGAAAATACAAAAATTAAGTAGACGGAAGTATTTCTCCTGCTTCTGCCGCATTTCCTTATAAATCAGTCACTGTAACTGTCTCGGACCATAGCTCTTTGCCGAAGATGTTGTATGAACGCTGTGGCATTGCCCCTTCAAATTCCCAAAACAACATGATTGATTATGTTTATCTTGCACTTAATCTTTCCATAAATGTGTAAATCTTTACTGTTATTCTTCATTATATTTTTTCAATTAATTCTATACAAGTCTTTTTGGAGCATCCATTTCCTTTTTGATATCAAGATCTAGAATCTAAAGAATATCTGGAAATCAATGGGATTGAATCATCAGCATTTGATTGTATGAGTATTAAAGTCTACAATATCATATCTTCATTCAATCGGAGTTGATGTGATAGGCTAACGAACTAGACGTTGTTATCATTTTCTGATTTTTAATTATTCTTCACAGCTGTGTGTGTACTTTATTTTCCTGTTCACTGGTCAAGGCGTTTCCTACTGGTTTTTGACCGCTGTATCAATTAATTAAACAAGTTCACTATGCTCCCGTTATGTATATTCTAACGGTAACTAGGGGCGATCTTTAGACGTAATGTTAATTAATTTTTTAAAATTCTGTTTCTTCAGGTTGAAAGGGATGACTCAGTTCATGTTGCATTCCCTTTCGGTTAATAGTGCCATAAAAAATAAACCCCACGATTTTAGAATTTCTATGATTACGTTAACGAAAACTTTATAAAAATTTAGAATATTGTTAAAATTATAGCCAAACTTTCGTAACCCAAAATTGGAAAATATCCTGATGGAAGTTTGTAAGGATTAAATGATGAAATCTAGAAATATCATTTCGAAATTCACTCTCGAAAAATACTTGATTTAATAAAAAAATCAGAACGATAAATTTTTATTACTGCCACAAAGCAAATAACTATACTTTTTTACTATAATTCATTCGAAAATATCTCTTTAATCGATGTAATTAAAATAAATATCGCCCGTAATTATCTGATAAACGTTTCTGAGAAAGAAAAATTTTGCTTTTGAAGTCCATTGTAAATACTTGTATTCTTCTACTCACTAATTTTATATCCATCTAAAATTATTTTCATATTACTGTAAAATACCTATATTCTTATACTCACTACTCTCTGATCTACTATCGTTCCGAAGTACTAGTAGTACTACTAGAGAGCGAAACAGTAATTTTATCAAAAATAATGTACCAATTTTTTTCTAATTTTATATCCATCTAAAATTTTTTTCATATTAATGTATACGATACGGTAAGTTGTAAAATATTTATAATTCTCTTGATTCATGATATCTTAATTCTCTTAATTTATGCAATTAATATTTCTCATAGCTTTCGAAATTTTTACTTGAACACATTTTCAGTCATGGATCCCAGACCAATTCTCTACGCACCGAAATTACAGTACCTACTTTTTCTCTAATTGAACTTTATGCTTTCACAACTCCTATTCTAATTTGTATCAACTCAGATGAACGGGAAAGAAAATTTTGCGTAAAAATCGAATGTCAGGCTTAATTATGAAATTAACTTTCTACAATTTCCTTTCCATACCTTTCATATTGAGGGAATATCATACAAGCATTCTAATCAAGCTAAAATATGAACTATTTTTTCTAGCGGTGCAATCACGTATTATTTTTTACGGAAGACTTTTGGCATACGAGTGGATGCTGTACACAACGACTTCTTCCACGAATAAGGTACGTAAAGGAGGTTTACTCAATTATAGAATTTTTCGAATATATTTTAATAAAGGGTTTATGAAGGGTAAGTGACTTAAAGGAAAGCATTAAAGAAAATTTTGTTCGGTATGTCTGATTAAAGAACTTTGACACAGAAATCCATATGCTCACTGTTTCCGTTGTTCTAAAGCGAATGTTCCGAATAATTTTGTAGGAATAATAATATAACTCTTCATTAATGGTAAAGTTAGACTAAAAGTCTCCGTAAAAGTCTAAAAGTAAAAAACTTTTAGGAGACTAAAAAGTCTCCTAAGAATCTGTCCTCCTAAATCTGTTACATATATGAACAATGACAATATGTCTCTGTCTTTGATGTTCATTATGAATCTGTTTATGAACAACTTCCAGATACTTACTGAAGATAAGTATCGTATAGCAAAAATTCTTATCTGTTTATTAATCTTATAATCTATGCTCTAGGTTGACGCAAGGCTTTTTTTTTAATCGGCCCTCCACATAATTAAGAGATATTATAAATGGAGTTATGCATGGAATAATACCTCACTGTAAAAAGGGATTGGATTGTAATGAAAAGAGATTATGGTTCTTAATACTGCAAATTATAACGTTGAAATACAATTACTCGAGAATACCCTCTAAACCGCTCTCGGTTTGCCCTGAAATTCGGTTTCATTTCAACCGACGGCCGCAAATTTGTTTAACCATCCATGTATATCGGCTTCGTAGTTGCCCTCGTACGTGCCACTTCAGACTTTCAAAGTGGCGAATTTTTTTGTCGCGGCGGGTTTGCGGTCGAAAAAAACACGTTTATTTTCATCGGTCGTATTCTTTGTCTGTGAGAGAAAGCTATTGGAACGAGCTTTTCATAACAATCAAAGGATTTATTCGGACACTAATGAGACGGTGGGATTTGGAAGACGAACTTTTTTGCTGTGACGAAATGGCTACTGTAACATGCTTAAGATCACCATGGTTTCGACACAATATAAGACAAGCATTTTTAGTTACATGTAGTACGTTCTTTTCGTAATTCGTTTTATAATAAATGTACGTGAACTGAAGATGGGATAGCTTTCAATAAATATTTATATCTATCGTTTCGCACTATTATAATTATCGTTTTATTATTATAGAATATATTTATTATTATTTTCTCATCGGCATATTCAATACGTGTTTTATTTATCCTTTTATTTAATAATAAATTATATTGTAATCTAATACCACCGCTGTAGTATTATCTCCGATTGTTTGAAGTAGACATCTGTTCTTGTTTGTATTTTTTGCGCCAGAGTGTCTTTAGACTATTTCTTACGGACTGCTAAATAGTCGCTTTCAAATTTCTTATCATCTCCTTTCTCTGCTCCTTTCTAATTGCAAGTACAGTTGACGATATTTTTTACTCAACCGTTCTTATGAGCGTTTTTCCGGAGTAATTGTACTTCTTTCCTTCTGCAGTGATTGTCGTCTTTGCCGAAATCTACGAAAGAGTTCCCTCGTGTACGTTTTTCTTTCGTTTGAATCCTTGAGAGCTATTTTTTACGATGTTCAGTGACAATGATTTAGCAATTTGGATACTAACAAGTTTCCTCATTCTACGGAACTAAAATTGAAGTGATTATTGATATTATACGTGAAATATGATATTCGAGTTCTCCATTGGTACAAAACTCTATTGTTAGTGGACGTAAGACCTTAATTATGATCGTATTCTACAATTATATTGTTAAGTCTTTCTAGTATCATTTATGGTGACATTCTATAACACTTGTTTAAAATAATACAGAAAAAGGCTAATGTAAATTAATTGAGATGAGAAGGAAACTTAAATACATAACGGTAATGATTTAATTAGCTAAAACTCGAGTAAATAACCGTATTTATTCTTATTAAAAATGGTCTTTTGAAAAGTTTTCCCATAACATTCAGCTTATTTATCAGTTCGAAATTTTTCCCTTAGTAAGAATAAGGTTTCTTCGTAGATTTTAAATCCCGACAGCATTTTTTTAAGGTTATTATTCTTCTTATGTTCTATCGCCTAGAAAAAAGTCATCGCTGTTTATATCGTTAATATAGGATAAATTTCATTAAAAAATTGTAATCAAGTAGAATTTTGATTAAAAAACATTTCATCGTCTTTACTTCTTCTAATTGCAAACAGACTAGGCAGATCTAATGTTAAATAACTAGTAATTAGATGTACATAAACGGTAGACAAGGTATTATTTTCTAGATTAACGGAGCGCGTTCTTTTACGCCAAAGCTATAGGAAAACTTAGAGCTCAGTAGAGAAAAGATTTTTTTCTCTCATTTTGTTTTTTCCTCCCATTTAAAATATCCCATTCCTCTGATGCATAGGAACACCTCTCGATCTTCCGTGCATCGCATGTGGAATCGGCAAGAACAACCAACATCGGATGTCATCGACCTTTCCATTCCAACGAACCGGCTTGTTTATTTTCAGGAAAATTCGCGAACCGGGAGGACCACGCTCATCCCTGGCCCTCAAAAAGTCCATCTGGACATCCCCCACCCTCTGGTAACATCCGCGATACCGGAGTACACTAAGATCACCCGAAGTTATTTATGGTTATCGCCTCTGCATGCAACAGTTGGCGTCGTGGACATCGGCGCAAATCCGATGCGAATATCTACTCTTCAAGAGGCCCGCGCCACTGAGAAAGAGGGACGCGGGAGTGGGGGAGAGACTGGTTTGGCGGGGAAAGCACGAGAGGGGGGGACGACGCCGCAGGTGAAGTCCGGAGGGGCGCGAGAAGTGGGACGTGGCTCAGTCGTCGGTGGACCGCGAGAGAGCAACCCTCTCTCTCAAACCACACAGGTGCTTCGCCCCCTCCCCGACATGGAAGTGCTACCCGATGACCGCTCCAGATGGGCTACGGAGCCCCCGTCCTTCGTCTCCTTCCGGACCAAGCCCTCGAGGCATTCGAGACCGTTCGTCTTGAGCATCCGAGTGGATTCTTCTGCCCCACCTCCCTCTCAACCACCTGCCCCAGTTGTGGTGACCGTCAACGGAGGCACCGGAGAGCCCTATCAACACCAGAAGGCGTCCAGGCAGGATGCGTGCGTGACGGCGGTGAAGGTGGTCACCGAAGTCGTCCGGGTGCCTTCTCCAGAAGAAACCAGTGCGGGCGTTGAAGTCACCAGCATCCCGATAGCGGCGGAGGAGGCGACCAAGGAGGAGGAAGTGGGCATGGTTTTGCCGGTGGTGTGCGACGTAACAGCGGCTACTGTCGTGCCTGTAGGGGCTGCGACGGAGGTCAGGGACTCGAACCCTTCCGAGGCGAGGGTGCAGTGCACGTCCCCCAAGAGCTTCCGGGCTTCGCCGGCGAGGTCCATCGCGTCCTCGGAGTCGTCTTCCAGACGCACCCCCGACAGGGGGACGCCCCCGGTGGTGGTGGAGGAACGGACGTACGAAGAGAGGCTGAGGAACTCTTCCGACGGGGACGACGAAATCGACGGCGAAATGCACTTCCATCTTAACGTGGAGAGAGGCGAAGTGGCAGGGTTGAAGGGTGAGGAGAGCGCGGGCGCGCTTCTGCTCCCGGGTGCGGTGGGGACCATAAGAAGCTCCCGGGGAACCGTGAGGGGCGTGAAGAACAGGGTGAGAGCCGGGATCGCGGCGTTCCTGCAGCACGAGAATTCGCAGGTGGGTGGATATATCATCTCGGTTCACTTTCCCCCGTCGAAATCTCGGCATTTTCCCACGTGTTGGACTCGGGAGGTCAGGGGACCAGTTTGTTGGGATTGCGAAAATGCCCTCGGAGGACATCAATCAGCCCTCACGAAAATTTTCTCTCCGCGGAGGAATTCGTTTCGAGCCGTCGTCGGTCTTGATTGTGCACGATCATTGTTGCGTAAGGTGATTAAATTAGTCGATTCATCAAATCGTTCGCGAGTATCGTAATTATGATCCTTCGATGTTGAGAGACCTACTGGTGAACGGTTGAATGGCGGATTTCATTACGATAGAAGTTTTCTCGTAAAAATTTTCAGCTCCACAATCACGGATAAAGAGTCAATGAATGATCAAATTAACAAGTGCATTAATAGTTGTTCATTCTTATTCGATAATTCATTTTATAAATTCGTGTTGTAAGGTGCTAAATCTCCGATCGAAGATCTTAAAATTCGAAACGATATCTATGACCTAGAAATAAGATTCAGCTTTGGATTTATAGCCCACATCCACTGATT
The DNA here is from genome assembly GCA_020796165.1 of Pantala flavescens. NCBI lineage: Eukaryota > Metazoa > Arthropoda > Insecta > Odonata > Libellulidae > Pantala > Pantala flavescens. The sequence goes on from CM036886.1 coordinate 15,194,821, forward strand.
ATTCGCAAATATTTCTCCTCGTCATTCATAACTAAGTTCTGCTCTACGTACGTGCGTATATTTACGATCAATTAACTGTAAAATAATGCCACTCCTGTGAAAAATTTCGCGAATCCAGCACTTTCGAGGTATTTGCATACCTCAACACTGATCATTCCTGCTTAAAATTTAAGGTTGTCGCCATTCCAACCTTTGTTTACAAATAACGGCGAGTGGAACAGTCATAGCAACTGTTGTAAACAAATGTCAATAAGTGCGGGGCGGAGCAGTATCTATAGATTCGTCGTCTGCATCGATGGCGAAACGCTATGGAATCTTGCTTCTCGAATAATCCGTAGCAATGAAACGTTCGGTGGTGTGAAAGCACTCATCTGTTTCGTTTGCAAGGGAAGCACGAGACTCGATGGAATTCTGATATCATCACATTCGTATATATATAAACGTAAAAGTTTACGTAATCGTATTTCTAAACACTCATAATGTATATATAATCCATACATTCATGGTTTATATAATGTCTACATTATAAGTAACATAATAATGATATAAGAATTCCGTTACATAAGCCAATATTATCCCTGATAATTAAATACTGTAATGGGTTCTAAATATCTGCTCTATTTCACAAAATCACACCTGTTCTCGCTTAAATTTTAAGAATGGAACTCATTAAAGTAGTATTTCATTCTACTACAGTTATAATCGTTCCGCAGTTGGATTATACTGCAGGTTTTCTTGAATTTATGTTTGCGTAGCATATAATCGCCTTATCTTTACGAACCGCATTCCTTCGTTTATTGTTTCAGCCAACATTACGATAAATTTAATCATAAATACACCGAATAAGAACCCACATTTACGTAATAACGTATAATACGATACGGAATGTCAACACATGTGAATTATTACCGCATCAAAGCTTTGACTAGACAATAAAATCTTGAAAGATACGCGGGATGTATTGTAACAGGCGCGGTCCGGATCTGAATACAATAACCTCCTGCATAAAAGATTCCATCGTTTTACTCTAAACACGTGAATATTTCGGCGCACGGTACATCTCACGCTGCCAAATATGGCGGCACTGCGTTTGGGTCACACGACCCTGTAGTCCCCTTTTATTCAACCGCTTCGTAACGCATCCTTCCGGAATTCGATAGAAAAAATAGTTCGATCGTCGATTCGCAGTTGTCTCCCGCCTTAGAGGCCATCTACGTAACGTTCGAGAGTGGGCGTCCTATCGTGGAAATCAGCTGTGATCGGAAGACGTAAACAATAACAGGACGGCGCCCGGAGTTTTTAATCTGGCGGCGGAACCCGTAAGCCCATGGCGTCGGGCGCATTCCAGAGCGGGCTTCGTTCGGGCCGATTGTCTGAAGTGAGAGGATGAGAGAGAACGGTGCTAAGGCCCGGCTCTACCTGTTTCGAGAGGGGGAAAGTAGACGGGGAGGGAGGGACAGGTACAGCGTCTTGCGAAACACGGACTTCCATCTCCTTTCGCCCTCTTCGCGAAGGCGCCCATGGCAACCGATGCCTTAGGCGCCTCGAAAGAAGTTTCGAACCCCTGTACAGAAAAACGGTAATGACCGTGGAGGACCTGAGGTAGCCAGTTAAGTACTCAAGGTAACTTACGCGTGTTCTTACCGCACGGTAAGACTAACAGAAGAACCACAAAGCTGTACAGTTCAGAAGGTTTAGAAGTATATTCATAGCTTTGTGCAGGAAATTAAGGTCATCATAAAATAATTTTATTTACAGGAACATTAGAGAACCATTTGGTACTATTTATAATCGTCTTACGTCACTAGCGGCTAGTGCTTTACGTAGAGAAGTCTACGTACTTAATAATCTACGAGGGAAAGGCTCTGATTTGATTGTATACAAAACCTTTCTAGCGTCAGCGACTCGTTTCTAAGGTAACTCAATGTATAACGCACATATATAAACATATATACATGTACAACTACCTATGTATCATTGTCATTACCATCAGATTGACTTTGATTTTCTGGATTGCTGTTCAAGTTAACTCAATTCCTACTTACATGTATATCTGACGGACGATGATGCACTTTTTACTCTTCAGAATGGACAGATCAATGGTCCCGTACATGAGCATAACTGCCGGTAATTACTAGGCGCACGAGAATTTTTTGTGCAGAGTTACTCCACGAGGTACTTAAATCTCATCTGCATGAGAGGAACGTCATCTGCACAGGTGTACGCCAAATATTCCGCTGAAGCACATGTTGAACGCTAAAAATTTATGCCCCCACTAGTTTGGTGATGATTGAGCTCGCAGCTGGTATGCTTGGGTTTACGGTGTAATTTCCATGCCGCTTTTTTTTAAGATATGCAGTCCAATAAAATTTTCAGGGATGAGTTTGAACGAAGCGGAAACGTTCGGTTATAAATTATCTAAAAATGATCTAAAATCGTAGAAATCATTTCCGATACGTATAATTATCGCTACATAAATTCCCTGTTGTTAATCTACTTACAGAGCTCTACGTATAATTCTACGCGTGTTATCTTTTGAGACTGATTAGCTCATTATAATTCGTTCTAACATGTGGTTGCGTATTTATAACCTGATGTTTCCTTTTCTAATATTAATTGACTTGTGATGAAGTGTAGCAGCATGTCGTCCTAAGTTTTCGAAGCTTAAACTTATAGGTCGATTAGACTAAGTAGGATTAGAAAACATGCGTTTTATTCTTAATGAAATAAAGAACATTAAATATAGATTAATGCTTGATTAAGAGTGAATGCAGAAAATGGCTATGTGAAATGAATGTTTTACATTATTATTTAATATAATTATATATGTTTTACAATTCTAAATGGAGACGAAACGGTGAAAATCATACTTTTATTTCAAAAACATATTAAGTTTACAGAGATCACTCCTTTATTTAAAACTAAAAATTATGTAACAATAAATATATGTAATACGTAAATTTAAATAATTTATATCTATATATAAACCTAAAAAACTACGCACATGTTTAAAAACAATACTGGCTGCCAAAAATCTTGAATCTAATCCAAAATTTTTAGTTGCGGGAAATTTCAAATATTATTAAAATCATTGAGAAATACAAACCACCGTTAAAGGTTATCGTGGATCTATATTCTCTAAGAGCATTAGAGAAAATCTGCATAATCTACCCCTCGCCAAACTCAATTCCATCACTATCGCGTGACGAAACGAAGCGAGATGCGAGTTTTACGAGATCAAACATTTACATACACTCCACATATCGAACCTGAAACTATGCTAAATATGCATGAAATACAACAAGTCGACCATGTCCGTGAAGGACTTCCGAACTTAAGTGCATTTCGAAAGTGTAAACGAACAAAAATTAAGCCCTGAACACTTAATCGGACTTAAAACTTGCGTCAGAGATCGAACAAGTTCGATATTAGGGCTAATTTATTACGTTTCTGAATCCTTCGTAGCTTCTCGCAGCTCGTATTCGATCGTAGGAATAAATTGGATGGATAGGAGAGTACGTAATATACGATTCCGTACTGGCTTAACAGTTCTTCCATGTCGACCAGACGAGTGTGAATGCTTTTAATTCGTCACGCTCATGAGTCGTATCCCGCTTCTGTTTCATTACAAACCTAGCTTAGACACTTAGCTGAAGGGAAACATCATCTCTTAAGATTATGGAAGCCGATGGGTTTCCCAATAGCCACGAAGGGAAATTGGATTTGCAGACAATGAGTCGATGCGAAACAAAAACGTTCATTCAGTTAGGATTAATAGGTAATTCTCCTGAGCTCAAGGATGGAATGCCTATCTTTTTTTATTATTTACTCAATTCCATAGAGATTTGATGTCTTACTCGTATGGATACAATCCTTAATGTTTAGGATAATCAAGAAAGATAATTTCATCAAGTTTTTGCTCGTGAAATCATACCTTACAAAATAGTAATTGCAGTTATAAACTAATACCTGCAGGAACATAATACATTACGTGTATTATATACGATTTAACGTAAAAGTTTTAATATAAAAATATAGCATACATTACGACATGAATATATATAACAATATAGCAAAATATAGCATATATTACGTAATTATAACAACGTAAAATATAAAAATTCAATCATAATTATATCCATAAAAGCCAGCACTAAATCAATCAATCAATCTCCCACAATAAAACAAAGACGTTTAAGTATCGACATTTTCCATGAATAGTTAATGCAAAAGTGATTTTCCAAGGCCGTCCGGATTCCGATAAATTCAAACATTTCTCAAGAGCTATATGGAAATACCGATACATAAATATTCCTTCACGAGCACTCAGTATGGATGACGTGTAGAACTTGGTAGCCTCCACCTTCTAAAATCACCGAGGGAATTGGGCTTCATTGGAAGGAGGGTGAGGTTTTTATGATGTCGAAAGTTTATGCCTCCAATGAACGAAGCGAAAAACCCAATAGACTCTAACAGATGATTTTCTGAATACAGCTAATGATGCATTGTTACCGATGGGTGCATATTGGCACAAATATCTCTCGATTTCATAATCTCTTAGAAATAGACTCGTTTGGAGTTAAGAGAGTTTTATCTATAAGCTTTCGATGTAAGTGCCATAAGCTCTTCCTTTCCTCATGAAACCATTTTAATATAATACACAATAAGTTTATTTAAGAGCAGAACAATAGCTCTATAGCTGTCATGTTCGTGATATTTAACGTATTATCTAAAATATAAGTATCGTAAGCTCTTTCTTTCCTAATAATTCCAGTTTGCAGTCACTCATATACGTTTATTTAAGAGCAGAACAATCTATTTATTTAATATAACAATAAACTCTATTGTTGGTATGTTCGTGGAATTAAACGTATTTATCTTTTAAATACGTTTAATTATCTTCTTTCAGTTGTATCGAAGTTATACTCATATTTATATCATTACCGACTTTTGAAAGACGAGAGACAGAATAAAAAAATAATCGATACTTTAGCGTAACCAAAATAAGAGGTTACCAAGACGATATTTATGTCAATAAATATTATAGGGACCTTAGGAACACAGAAAATAGGATTTACCTCCGAAAATTATATAATAAGGGGTTAAAAGTTTTCTAAAAGGTATATGTTTATATCATCACATCCGTATAAATTGCGGAAAATGAAAACGGTAGTAAAATACAACGTGTGAAGTGTGCACGTGGTTTCTAGGTAGCATAGCAACTGCGAGGTGAGAGTAAAACATCTTCAAGATTGAGTGCATCGATGATAAATGGAACGGAAAGAAAATCGACGTGGTATGAGGGATGCAGTTAGAGATTGCACGAAGAAGATTTGGAAAGAGAGGAAACGCGAGCGAATTCGAAGCATCATCTTAAAAGTGAGTCTAAAAGATTAAAATCGCGATACAAAGAAAGTTGAGGCAATGGGAGGATCAAGATGCGTGATGGGATCTGTAACGAAGGGAAATGAGTGGGTATCAGCATCCCAATGATGGACCAAAACATAAGTACCCAGATCATGGCCAGATGCATCGAATAAGGGGATGTTGAAAGGAACCGTGGTGATGAAATGAATTGTATGACATTGCGAAATTTGAATTGCAACGCAGGAATTGATGATTGAAAATTCACCATCTAAGGAGGGATGGTTTACGATGTAGCGTGTATCGAAGTGCTATTGATTGGATAACGTGAGAGAAAAATCGTGCTTTGAAACAGTCGATAGCTACATATACTTTAACAAAAAAATTGATAGGGTTAAATTGAGGAAAATAAGACACAATCATCAAGATATGGAGATATTCATCTTTAAATTGGATTATAATGAAAAGAGTAAAGCTGATGTCAAATTCCAACATTCATTCTTTTCAATTTCATGTGAATTTCGTAATTTTCGATTGTTGCGATATTTGATGATAAATTCGATGTTTATAACACGGTTCTCCCACACATTTTTCTCGTATTTCATTCGCTTACATTACGTCGTATCATCAAGTCATCGCTCGCTCTTGTTCCTAAGACTTTCTGCACGAGTCATTCTGTTACTTACCGCAAGCGGTTTCGGTAAACAGAGTCGCGAATTTATCTTTGGTGCGTGCTTTTTAACAGAGGGATAATGAACCTCACCTAAAACTGTACATTTTAAGTTACTTTTCCCGGGAAGGAGTTCTAATTCTAGTTGTTTATTGGAGAGTTTTTGGATATACCAATTATACGTCAGGATTTATATGCATTATATTACTGTTCGCAAGTTATCTATATTGCGGATTGAGTACGTATCTTGTCTTATGGAGCCTAACAGGCAATAGTTCAGATTTTCAAGTAAACTAATCATGAGATTTAAAGGAATAACGATGTATCTATCAACAATAAACTATAAGATTTTATAGATGGATAGTATTTCTGAGGAAACTTGCAGGAATATAGTTTTATAAATTCCATCATAAGCTGCGATATATTTATTTTAAAACTATGTACTCATAAAATTATTAATGTGAATATCCACGTACAAAATCAAGACATCAGATATTCCGACACCTGGAAAGAAGCCAAAGGATTGACGATTCGATCCATCAACGTGAGAAACCAGTAACTGATGCATGAATACTTAAGGCAATGCCCAATCTGGATTGAATCATTCAGAGGTCTGAGCGGCATTACAGACATAAGGTATGGGAAAACCACTTCTCTTTCTCAGGGACAACTTCAACGAGCAAAACTCGAGGTCAAATATTTTCGCGAATTACTTTCCTCGTGTTGGCCGCGTAAAAAAGTAAAAGGCATTCCTTTGGTTTCCATCGATGCTACTAACCTCACCCCGATGGATACACCCTCGAAACGAATCGAGTTACCGCAAATTACACTTTGAATCTTTCCTTGAGACAATCTCTATCCTGGAGGGAAAATTGTCTTCGAAGAGTCGTAAAAACATTCTTCTTGTCTCGGTGTTGACTCAATACCTCGCTATTGTGCTTTACGATTTTTTTTCATTCCGCTCGTTTTATGTCTCGAAACTTTTATTTTCGGGAATGTTGTCACGTGTACTGGAACGTGAATTATACTTTATACCGCCACTTTTCTTAACAAAGGTAGATTGAGACTAATGTATTGTGACAGTAATGGAACCATAAGAAAATCGGGTTTGGCAGTTAAGGAGTGAATAATTTATGGTGTATCAGTATAGCACTGTGAAATAAGTAGAAAAATTTGAGATATTTTTTAATATCTTTAACTTTATATTACGTAGAGAAACGCGAGTAAGATTCCGTGACAAATTAATGATCGAATAAATATTGCCTTCATATTTTTATTAAAGTTTCTATTTAATTTAATTCCAATTTATATAATATATTATTTAAATAATGTAGAATTATTTAATTTTTTCGTTTTTATCTTATGATCAAGTGACTGAGCTAACCCTTCTTTTTATGGAGGAAATTTAAAGAAATCGTTAAAGGAACGGTTTATTTGTTGATTTAACATCTTTCTGATTTTCTCAATAAGAATAAATTTCATTTTAAAGCCCCACAATTTTAGAACTGTAGTAGTTAATTTATATACAACGAGAGAAACCGTTTCTCTAAAAGATTATTGTGAAAACTCTCTTGTTCGTTTTAGAAGGTAATATATTTTTATTTCAGTTACATTTTATTCTCATGTACGAGGAAAAGATATTTAATACGCAACCGTAGGATGAAATTTACCCAATTCAGACATTCTTTTTGTATTCTCTAACATTTTCATAAATCCATACAAGATATAAATAAGTTTTTGGTCATTATGTTGCAATTGAATGAACCTTTATAGTAACAGCGTTTAATTTTGTCCATAATTCGTGGAATCTACCTAACTCCTAATTTATCTTTCAAGCTCGTATACCATCTCCTCTCCATAAACGATTAGGCTATGAGTAAGTCTTCGATTTAAGCCACGTTTTAGGTAATTTTCAAAAAGGGAAAAGTCATACTGATTCAACAAAACCACATCCTAATCTACGGAATCCACTTAAGAGAATAACACCACGAATTCTCTTAGAGTTACGTATTCCAAGACCAATAACAAACGAGAAGAATGGGTCACAAAGCAGAACGGAGTCATATGAGCCGCGAATCTCTCCAATTTGAAACCGCACTTCTAAACTTCGCTCTCGGTATCAAAATTCCTCGATGTCTCCAATAAAATGAGAGTGAGGCTGTAAAATGCCACAGCAAACTGTAGGAAGTGATTCGACTCTTTTTAAAGGTTAACCTCACGCTCTCATAAACTACCAGCCGATAACCAAGGGCAGACTTGCTCAGATGTTGAGCACCGGCTGGTTGCTTAGATACCGGTTGTTTCTGGAGCATTTAGCTCGCGTGTGTACTCAAGGTTTTTCACAATTATCGCAATATTCCGTTAATCTTTCAAAAGTCTTGAAAGGAATGAAAAATGAAATCATTGAGAGATTCTATACCTGAATAAGAAAGGAAATTAAAAGATAAATAATTTATAAAGATCGACAACACTTTATGTGCAGTATTATCAGCTATAATAAATAAAGAATGAAAAAAGTATGGATAGCATACTAATTAGAGAGTTAAATATTGGGTTATAGAAAGATTTTTAAAGATAAATAACTCCTGTCAACTAAGCTGTATTAAAAAAATCCAAGAAGAGATTACAGTCACTCATATTTCTTTCCGATCACAGATTGAAAACAATTGGCAGTAAATTTTGAGTAATATCCTTCAATAAAATTTTAAAAGCCCCTTAATAATTCATGTATTAATCATCGCATATTTATCAATGACTATAGTGTAAAAATTTAAGGAAATGCGGTAAAAACTTAGTGTGCGATGTGCTTTCAGAAAATTCTTCTTATTAGTGAATGGAGTTAAAGGAATGAGAAAAAACTTAGCAGGGATGTAATGAAGAATTAAACGAGTACTAATAGCTAATAATTAATCAAAAACCATTGGCAATTAGAAAAGCAAAAGTACAGAATTAATCAGAATTTACGTTTTACGTAAGTATGAATGTTTCTGGTACAGCTTAGGTAAATTTGACTCGATATACGAGCATTATCGGCAAATATTCGAACTACCAAATGATAGCTAAAAATAGTTTTGAAGACACTGCATAATTATCGGTGCAGTTACGGAAGAATGAACTTATCAGTAAGGGACAGTGTAGTTCGGAAAGCTTCGTCAGACCCATCTACGAATCGATAACAAATATCTTACGGAAATGTGTTCAACTCCGTGAACACCGTTCGAGTCCATCGAGAAAGATTTCCTCTAGCACTCGGGACAACCGAAAAGTACAAAATTTCCATTTCCTCTTCGAAACACAAGAATTTCCTCTCTCTCTCTGAAAGGGCAAAACCGTTAGCATCTCTCGGGGCGGGGTCTCCGTTAAATCACCCAACCTCTTACAAAATGGCTACAGAGCTAATTGCGGCTTCCAAGTCCAAGGAGTCCGTAGATTCTCTGAAAAAACTGCCACAAGGTCGGCGCATTCGAACGCATGCATTTAAACAGCTGTGCGCGCGGCGTTAGTCTTTCGTTTCTCCCGCCACCCTCGTAAAGTACGCGAACCGAAATCTTTTCAAACTTTTTGATCGATGGGTTAAAAAAAATTGACAATCGCTATTCTTTTCGCATTATCTCCAATCTCTAGTATATCATTTGTTGAAAATTTCATTTCGGTCTGTGTTATCGACGGATTCAAGGTTGAAGTGAGAGGATTTATCCCGCGAAAACTATATCGAAGCGCCTCGTAAATATGTGGCCGCTCTTGGAATGCATAGGCAAATAAAAAATACGACTCCGCCAAGGACATCGTGTTTTTCTGGCCAACGATTTCCTATATTGATACTCCTGGCCACTCGCGGTTTTGACTAATGAACGCAACACGAGGAAGAGGACAAAAACATAACACAGAGACATGTTTTTGGACCAGTTATACAGTTAAACTAATATTTCTCAATGTTTATGACGTTATTTTTGTTCGTTCTTAATGACAGTTAAATATATTCTGGCAGGTTATCTGACCGAGATAACCAAAAACAAAAAAACATCTTTTTTCGAGGAGAAGATGAATTTTTCAATTTATTAGCGTAAGTAAGTTAGAATAGCAGAAGAAGATTTTTTATTTAAACCACTAGAGCTGCTAGTGACATATTACAGTGGATATAAATAATAACGGACCATAAATAAAACGAAATTCAATCCAAATTAATGTTAATTCTATCGTGTAGATATATTTAACCAAACGGCTCAGTCAATTAAAATAAAAATATTAAATGCAAGTTATTAGAATTACAATTAGTATTAAACTAAATTGTTCGAACTAAATCTAATCTATATATTATACTCAATTGTTCTTCGAGGGTGATACTTGAGGATAAAACTAAAACTTTAAGCGATTTTATATATAAATACCTTTATGAATTAATTATACACTGTTGTCAAGGTATTATTCAGCAGTTTACGTCACTAAAATCGACTTATTGCGCAGCAAATATTAACCGGACTGAAATCGTGCAGGAAGGGATGCACATACATGCACATGTGTGTGCATCCCGTGTGCATTTGAGGCAAGGCCAAGGTAAATCTACGTACATGGAAACATTAAACACAAATTTCTCAAAGCTCACTTCCGCACGTCTATATTTGTTTGATGTATAATTCATAACAAGACAAACGGAAGGACCACCTAATGAAAACTATAGTTGAAACGTGATGAACTCGAAAGCTGAGGAATTCACACGGAGAAGTATTTAAGTGAGAATATTTTATGATCATATTCTCCGTCTGAAGATTGTAGAAAGAACATAGAAGAAGCAGCAGCTATGGGTAAAATGTTTACTTATGTATTTAGGAAGAGATTCATGTGACATGTTTTAAGATATTAGAGATTTCTCACCCATTTTTGGAGTAGGAATATGAATTGTCGCTAACATAAACACAACATCTCAACTTCTCAAGTTGGTATTAGGACGTGCTGGGAAAAGTAAACGTGAAATGTCGTGCAGTTCCTCGTCAAGCAATTTCTCAATGACTTTCCTAACACTGTTTCTATTGTCTTGAACGTCCCCGCATTGGGTAAAAAGTAAAGCATAGAACAAGGTTGGATGCATATGATATCATTATGATAAATGTTTTTTTGAAGAAGAGCTGACTCAGGTAAAAATATAATCTATTCATTTTTCCACACTCAGCAGATTATCCCCATCTTGATGTTATTCGAATTAAAAATTAATAGATTTACCAAGAGGACGATATTTTCGCGTACATGAAAGTATAAAGAATATTAAAATTATTAACTAGCTCAATTATGTATTTCCCTTGAAAGGAGTAAGATATTACGATGCAATTCATTTCATTATTTACGTGATTATCATAACACAAAACACGAAAATCGAAGGATACGTCTTATGATACTTATGGTTTTTTGGTAGTTCTAGTTTAAGTACCTTAAGGATGACTTAATAATGTATTCTACTGACACAGAATAGATAAGCAAATATATTTCTTTCACTTTAAAGCATTTTAATGCATAAAAGCGAAGTGTTGCTAGAAGCTCATGCTTAAGGCAGCATAGAGATTCGTAAAATACTTATTTACGATAGAAAATGATATTTTTAGCGCATATAAAAATGTATACGTATGAACTCAAGTTAATGTTTAGGTTATTTCGTACGCAAATACCTCTTTCTTTACATTCTTGAACACTGAGAAATTAAATGGCAATTTACTTCACTCCTCACCTGGCCTTGCTAGTTGCATTTCCCCCTCAAGAGCGAAAGCTAAACAAATGTTGGGTGAGGCCCTCAGGTTCAAACCAACCTTAGGATATACATATTTCACTTTTGTTCTCGCGTAAAGTTAATTATGGCACTCCACGTATATCATATCGCTCCATACTAATGACATTCACAAATGAACGCACATCTTATGGAATGGTTAATTCTATAACACTAAAACCAACCAAAATACCAGAAGATACTGGTAGCATTTGGTTCTCGGGAGGAAAAGATCATAGAAACCTCGTTTCCAATCCAAACCGGTTGGTCTAATCCGTTACGAATCGATCTACGGTTTCCAGCGACGTGTAAATGTAGAATAGTAATTAGGGGTTTTCCCGTAGGTATCCAATGAGGAAAACAGAGACCGAATTCGCTTAGGAAGGCAAGTGCAGACGTAAGCAAGAGGTGTTCCCGGAGGGTGTCGCTGCGTACATCGGATTCTAGCTGCGATGACGTAGGCGAAAGTAAATGATAGAGTGGAATTCGAAGGCTAGGCGAACTGAGGGCCGATGGTCGTTGCCCGAGGTCCAGAAAAACAAACGAAGTGCACGCTGCGGAAAGGACTGAGCTGGCAGATGTTTCGCCCGACCGTTTCACGCGCATGCACCTAAAGGGCTGACGAAGAAATTCCTGGTTACCCTGGAGTCGAACCCAATACCGTTTGAAGAGTTTAAGCGTCGGACTCTTTCGCTCTGGAAGGGAAACTCCGTTTGGTTGCATGTACCATAACGACTCGCGAATAAACTTTAAGCTGCACGTGATATCCTCATGCTGTTCTTGCAAATTACTTAGTCTGAATTCAATTACTTCAAACTGTAATCGCACTAGGAAAAATGACTTAAAATATATACGGATTTTACTAAAACATTTTGCACGAAGTTTATACACGATGATGTAGGTTAGGCTGTGATATAAACCCTTTCATAAAGTTCGCAAATAAATCTGAAAGGAACGAAGTTACAGGAAATGGCGTAATGTTTACGGAATCTTCATTATTTCCATTATTCCATACAATACACATCAATGCCATAGCTTCCAAATCATAATCTAGAGCTGTTCTGAATCTGGAACATTACATAAATTTCGCCTTATTTTTTGAAGAAAAAATTCCAAGTCATTACAATTCTTTGGGAAAATGAGAACAAACGGCTTTAATTTATTAAGATTAATAAAATAACGATAATTTTACTGTGATAAATTCACTGTATTTGAATTAATTGCTGATGGGATATATAGCTTTAACTCATCCGTTTGGATGAAAATGTACTGAATAAAGAGTAAAATATTTCTTTAGTATTTACTGTAAAAGATTCTATTATTTGATAAATATTGTTTATTAATAAAGATATATATACATATATATACATATAATATTCATAATGTTATATATAAAGAGGACACACTAACATAGCGTACTTTTTAAAACCCAAATGAAATTCATGCGATACGAATTGGAAACTGCGTCTCGATAGAAGATGATGGTCGCATCGAGAAATTTTACGACCGATCCATGCTTTGATGCAACATCTCAGAATTGCATCCGGAAGCGATTTATGGCGGACAATAAAGGTTGATGCGAAGGCTACGTGTTTCTTAGAGACGCAGGATGCCTATGCCCAACGTTTGAATGGATGCGAAATCATACGCCAAATTCCTCGCGTCATGTATGCATTATTGTACTGATGGAAGTACACCTGTTAATGTTCACCGGTTGCCAACAATTACTTTGCGAAAGCCGTGGTTTTTTGCGGATGAAAAGATACTGCGCATTTGCCATGTTTTGTGTATGTCAGGTGATTTCAAAGTCGTGGATAAATAATAGAGTGGCATCTAACAGGGAAAATCTAATATGCCCAACTATCAGAGTCATACTAACACATTTAGCGTCATCTGTATACTTATAATTCTCGGGTTTCTGTCGTTACGATGGAGGGGAATGAGGTAAATAATTCTTCGTCGAGGGATTGGTCAAGTGAGTGGTCGTAAGGAGCTGACATAGAATCATAATCAAATAGGTTAATATTAATCGGTGCTCTCTAAGTGGAAATATAGGACAACACTCCGAAGAGAAAATGCGTAATATTAAAAAAGGTAATTCAAGTTTTCCAATAAGTATAGCCGAGTTTATATACCTTCTGCTCACTGAAAGGTAGCTTAACCATTGCTAAAATATTTCACTTGTTCTTGAACAATGATCAGTAGTACACTTATCGGTTTAATTCAATTGAAAATGAAGAGAAAATGTTAAATCAATAATTCAACGTTTTATAATATAAATATCATAAAAATGTAGAATTATAAAGTTTGCAATACTATTCAGTGATGATTTTTTGTAGGTAATTAGGAACGGAACTTTGATTAAACAGAGATAAATTAGAGAGGAACATCATCTGTTGATAGAGGTTACTGACCTAGCAAATTACTTAAATGAATATCAAATGATACAGTTTAATATTCAGAATAAATTAAAACAATGGAAAAAATAAAAGTGAGGTAGACTGTTATATGAACTTAATGTTATGCCTCCTGAATGATATAATATAAATCAATATATATGTATTAGAATCGAAAATGTTCTTATTCATCTCTTAAAAAAATCATGCAAATTAAACGTTGCTCTATATTTATATATATTAATTAAAGGAACCTGACCCAAAGAAAAATGATTTTGCGTGCGTATATTATTTTGATTATTTACCTTTCTCGAGCATTGAAGTCTCAAGTTCTCTTACATACATGAGTCAACACAGTTTGGGAAATTTCAGTTTTGAGATTACGATTTATAATGAGTTTCATTCAGAATCTGATAGACTTTAACAGGAACGATTCGGTTACATCGATTGCATCAGCAGGCTCAAAAAAATGTGAACGAAAAAAACTGGAACGCGACCTATAACCTGTTTTTTTTAGACTGAAAATTAATCAACTTTTATGGGTCATAAGAATTCGCCTAAAAACATTCGCTAAATTTTTTCACAATATTTTTTACCCTCCTCTTTTCGCAACCAAATGGCACTTGAGCACTCAATCTAACACAACCAACCCTTGATAAATAGATCTTCGCTTTAAAACAGTAAGTAAGGGCTACCTTAAAAACCTCCATCTCCATGGCAAGCATCCAGACCCGCCCCTGCCGCACGTATTCCAAAGGGTTAAATCATCATTAAGGCATCTTAAAACGAAAACAAAAGAGAAACGAGAAGCACACGCATAATAACGTTGTCCTCGCCTCCTCACGATTCCAGACAATCTCCATAAGTCTCCCACCAACCCTCGAGAGAATTCTTAATTTCCCTCGAAGGTCCAGCATCCCACGCGAGAGTCTGTTTCCTAATCGCACCTTACGACATCCATCCCTCTTCGCCCATTCTTTTCAAAAAAAAACCCGCCATCTTCAGCCACCGGCGTGCGTCATCGTCAACCCCTTCCGTAAATGGTGTGTCACCAAGGTCGACTCCCTGTGGAACCCCATCTTTAACTTCGTTAACAATGGAGGTGTGGATCGTAAAATATGATCGCGTAACCAAGGGCGTGGGTGAAGCTACCAGCAAGGTTTTTTTATCCTGGCGCACGCGGATCTGCTATTTTTTCTTCGAGATACACGTGCCCTACCCTTTTGGTTCCGCCCGAGCACCCTAGGGTGCTCTGCCGCGGAGTGACGTCAGCATTCTCCGGGTGGGCCTCGTTCAGGGTATCGCCTAGTAAGTGTGATCGCTATATTGTAGCAAGACAATGTGGTCCAGAGCAATAAAGGTGAGCGAAATCGCTTCTCATCTTTCTGAACTCGCCCTGTCCTTTATCTTGGTTGTTAAGAGTGTAAAGGGCGTTGTTCCACTCTGCCTTTCTGGCCTGTATAATCTATACAGAGGAGTGCTTAAAGATAATTTCATTTATCATTTCCTTCATCTAGATGCGTGTATTTTTAATGAAACGTTTCACAAACTGGTTTTAAATGAAATGTAAGGCGAATATATATGCATTCCAACAACAAAAATATGTACCATCATCTGGGAAAGAAGAAGTAGATGGATTGAATATCTCCTGTGATATAATGAATTTATTACGATCGGACTCGAAGGAAATGTAGAAGGAAAAAGTGCCAGGAGGAAGACCAAAGGAGTAATGTAAAGGAGTATATGTAAACCGATTAAAAATTGGACGTAGGAAATATAGGAAATAGGATGAGATATATAGGATGTAGTAGAGTTAGAAATAGATTGAAGAGATGGAGAACTACAGCCAACCAATCTTCGTATTGAATGAACATTGGTGATGATATATTCCAACAAAAACCTGTGAAGTTTTAGGACTCTCAACAATTAAATTTTCTGATATTGATAACCCTTCCACGTATCTTAAGATTCTATTCAACGTGATCATACAGTTTCATAATTTTTTGTATGTAATATAGAATCATTATCGCAGTAAAAATACAGTGTAACCATATTTCATCACCCTTTACTATATTTAAAATTGTAAAAGATGTTGATTTCAAAGAGATTCTCAGGAACTCTTCAGCAGTTAAACATGTTTAAATACGCAATGACTTTCCAATATTTGTTTACGAATAATAATTAGCTTCTCATTCATATGCAAATGTATATATCCTGGTTATCATCTATAAGAGACCTATTCTAAAAGGTGAGACATATTCGAGAATGAGAATTTGATACCGTTAATCTCTCAAGCATAAAAAATTCTAGGATGACGAATCGACCTTAAACGAAAAGAAAAAAAATGGAACAATGAAATTTTTCCAACCTGTCAACGCCTCGTAAATTACAAAGTCGTTTCATTCACAGACTTGTGAATATTATCAAGAGAAATTGAGTAGCTTTCGTCGACTCTCCATTTCCAGAAAAATTCCGTCTAAATTGAGTCCAAAAACACCGGTTCATCGAGAATTCGACAATTACTCCAATTGCAAGGAAACGGGTTCTTTTCACTGCATCTCATGTTCGTCGAAATTTCCCTGAAGAAAGTGCCCTAACTTTCATCGCTCGTTTTAATTCTACGAAAATTAGGCGAAAATAATTATCAATAGTCTTTCTCCTGTTATCACAAAGGACAATCTGAGTCAGCGAAGTACAGCTTTCAATTTTCCAAGAGCAATGACTTACAATGTAAACTCTAAGTGAACATTGTGAATACATTTTTCGATTTAATACTTCACATTGGATATATTTATATTGCTGTGTCCCAATTGCTGAAGATTTTTCGCTCCTAATTTATATCCGTTGATCATTGAAACTAAAAATATTCATTTAAATTGAAAGACATCCTTCTCTTTCGTTTCAACAAATAGGGTGTTGTACTCAATTTTATACGAATTCAACTTTGAAATTGGCTTACGACATATTGGAGAAGTTGATACTATTTCAACAAATATGTTTCATTTTATGAACGATTTGCATTATTTTAGGAAAGCAACCTTTAAATGAAGTTATATCCTATATTTTTCTAAAGTAAATGGATTAGAACATCACTTGGTTGCTACGTCAATAAAGTATTTTACACTCTAGTTACAACTTCATGATCGTAAAAGTTAATTCTATTTCAACAAATGCTTAAAATTTTTCAAACACAATTAGGAATGTGCTTATTGAGTAAACGTAAGTACCTAAGATAGAAAGAATGAACCAAGAGGAAGAAAACTATTGCTCTTCTTCCACTTATCAATTCCTACCAGAGCGTTGTATTAATAAACATTTTCGTTCATGGTAAATATGGCAATACCTGCCTCTAACCATCCAAGGCCTTGTTACTAATGTTACTAAGACATGCATGTGGAAGATGCATTCTCCTTTTACCTAAGTGGTCCTGGGTTCGGTTTCCGGCGAGTGCCCACTTATGGAAACGACGCAAAATTACCACAGCTGTAAAAGCGGCCCAGAAAGAAGGCTATCCTACATCCACTGCCGCCAGCACATCACGCCACTGAAGGTAAAAACGTCGTGGGCAGCAATTTTCATAAATTTCCGCAGAAACGGATGGGGTATAGGAATGGAAAGTACGTAATGAGTGGAATATGGGACTCGAATTATGCACGCCATTCGTGATAGTAGCATCTCGTGTGATTCAGAACGGAGGAGTACTCTATACGTACACAAGGTTGCGATTTCATGGTAAAGCTTTCCCATTTTTACTTTCACCGCACGCGTATTATAGAGAAAGCATTGTTTCCGTAGTAAAATTCGTTCCTTCGAAATTTGTTAAGTGGCTTGCAGAATGGGCTATGGAATTTTTTACGGAATTACGCGCTCTAGCAACTATGATTTGGGAACTTTCTACTATTTCTAATGACGAAAAATTAGAGGAAATTCTTTGAAATGTTCTACGAACCGTTATCTTCCGCAAAAGTTACGGATTCAAAAAAAAAATGTTCATAGATGGCTACGTATTGTATCTACACTATTTTAAGAATAAAATATCGGAAAAGTATTATTTAGATGAAATCAATGTGTAAAGGCGTGACTTCGTGGAATGCCATAGTAATAAAAATAACTTAGTAAATTTCCTCAGAAAAAATTGTTATATTTGCAACCGGTTTATATTACGAAACCGGTTGCAAATATAACAATTTTTTCTGTGGAAATTTACTAAGTTATTTTTATTACTATTATTTAGATATTTTTATATTTTAGAAATAGATATTTCCTGCATATTGGCTATAAATTACATAAAGAGAAAACTTAAAAATCACTCGTGATTAAATTAATATTTATTAATACAATAGTTGAATGTGTTCCAATACATTCACGTCAGCGCATATTCATATCAAAACCCTTCATTTTGAATTAATATATACATCGCGAACTATAAAATACCATGGATTCGGTATAATTAATCGATATATTTCCATACATTAGTTCTTTCTAGAAAATGTGCCGTAATTGAATTTTATTGAGATGGATTACGCAACAAGCACTTAATCTCGCGATAATTTTCACTCTGCGATAATTTCTGTGGAGACACCTCCATAAGGTCTCCTCGTTTCTCCAAGAGCTCAAATTCCTAATTTACTACGTACTCCGCAGGTACGTCGCTCGCTGAGAACGCGATATACAGCGGCGTGTACGCGATATCTCCAATCCCACACCATTTCATCTCCTCTATATAGGCATCCACTTACTTTCCACATGACGGGCCTCATTTATCCACTCTAATAAATTGCCAAATCGCTCTTATCTCGGGAAATTCTCGTACCTCACCAGCGCCATCTTGTCTCGCGTCGAAAGATGCTCCTTCCCGGTTACGTCACGAATGAATCCTTGATGGAAGTCACTTTCGCCTGGGATCGTGACTCCCTCAGCTCATCTTCAGCATCCGTCCCCTTGGCCTAGAGCCTGCAGGATGACTCCTTGGAATGGTGTGCCGCCTACGCACGTGATTAACTCGGCATTTCGCACGGAAAAGAAAGGAGTTTTTGAACGTCCTATTTGGGCGGAAATTCATCTGAAGTTAACGGATGGGCATTTCTTGTTCGGAACGGTGGCCCATGAACTTTCAACGGATTGGTAACTTGGGGAAGATTTTGGAGATGTTCGTGGTTTGATAAACTGACCGAAGGACGTTGAATTCCCTTTTTTAGGATACGATTGTTATTTCTGACGTATTTAGAGACTCAGTTAGGGACAAATAAAAAGCACGAAAATGATTATATCGTATCAAATGTGATTTACGCATATAAGTCTATTTAAAATACTTAACCAAAATTTCAGTTACTTGTGCATTAATTATCAATTAACGTAATAATATTACTGCTTGCTTCGGATGTAATTCCAAGATCTTATGTGTATTCAAAGAGTTTTGTATTTCTCTTAATCTACTTCGAATGAACACGAGACAAACTAGTAGAGATTACGTACTATTAATTGCTAAAGGTATAACTTTGTGATAGGATTCTCTGAACTGAATAGATGACAAAAAATTAAATGAAAAACTTTCAATTATTTCCCATATCACTGGCGATATTTATT
Organism: Pantala flavescens; assembly: GCA_020796165.1. Classification (NCBI taxonomy): domain Eukaryota; kingdom Metazoa; phylum Arthropoda; class Insecta; order Odonata; family Libellulidae; genus Pantala; species Pantala flavescens. The sequence continues at coordinate 15,214,589 of CM036886.1, forward strand.
GTGCAACTTAAGTTTCGACATTGGCAATATAATCAAGGAAGAAAACGAATTTTTTGTATTATTTAAATTTAAAATATAATGGGACAACGATTTGAAGAAGCGAAAGGTTAAGTTTAGAAAACCTAGAGAGGGATTTCACAACCGATAAAAGCATAGGGAAATGAAATGGTGAAAGGTAGCTGTAAAGAATGCAGAAAAATGGAGACGACTATATTAGTAAGCCTTTTCAATTCTTCCTTAGCGTTCGACTCAATACATCCGTCAAAATTCAGGTTTCAAATTGCTCAAGAAGTATGGATTAAATTCAAACCATTTAAACTATTTATTTAAGGGCAAAAATATACTGCAAAGTAAATGGAATTCCAATCCTCATGGTTAATTCCATGCAATTACATTTATCCTTAAGTTTCTGAAACATTTCAATGAAATAAATCTACCATGACAAAGCACACAAAAATTTAGCATTAGTTTCATCAATTATTGTTCCCTTAATCTTATGATAGAATGTCACCAAGTCACGACTGAAAATCTTGATTTCATACCTATCAAACCGTCATGTGAGCCCACACGCAAAAAAATGATCCGTTATGTTAACAGCATGAAATCAAAACAGCTAATTATCAAACTTTGCATGGATCAAACTTTATTCAGCGTGAAAAGATAATCAGGAATAATGGATAATCATTAGATGAGACTTTAATTATGGTTTCTTCTTTGTCTTCGACCTTGACTTAGGGGAATGTTAAATCGTGTTGCCCTCGGGGGGAATTTCGTACGATGCCAGATGGACATGAATAGATGAAGACTATGATGGTATGCAAGGGGAAAAATGCAAATAAGAATAAAATTTATTCTAAGCTTTTTCCTGGAACATTCTAGATATTGCAACACGATATTTTCTCGCATCATAGGTTAGCTCATTCCAGCAATTATAAATTTGTAAAAATTTTCCTCAAGTGCAAATTTTGATCGAAAAAACTGTAACAAAAAGAATAGGTAAAACTGGAAATATTTTAGTATAAAGCACATGATGCATTGTGTAAATACTAGTGAGACAATTAACAGATGAAATAAATAATCTTGGCAATTTAAAGTAAAATTTTCCATTCCTTTGTCACTCATTCCCCGCAGAGATATTTCTTCCGTATTACAGCCAGGTAACACACGTTCCAGCAAACCGACAATTTACATAAAATACATATTCTTTTAAGCTCTTAGCCTTGTTTTTTTTACGCTGGATATACCGTTAGCAAGGCATTTTTTAAGCAAACAAAACGCTCACGTATTACGTACATTCAAAGAGGAGAGTTCATAGTTATTTCCTCTGATGACCTAAAGCACTACTTCGTAAGAGATGGATACAAACCAACTCACGTACAAAGTTATTTCTCGAGAAAGACCAGTTACAATCGAAGCTGCGGTACTGAGATAAAAAATAAAACCTTCCATTAGGAGAAGTATAAAGCTATTATAATTTGTAATGAAGGAGATAATAATCCCATCTTAGAACTGAGCCAGATCTTAGCACGTGATAATTACTCTATTGTTAATATCACGAAAATTAATACGCTGTGATAAACTTCTACGATAGAAAAATATCAAGGAAAGATTTTTGTATCTGCTTTGCATAGAGCTCACACGATTGCCTTATAATAGGGACAGTGCCAAACATCACCGACTACTTACTATCTCTTTTTATCCCGGACTTGCCCTTCAAAACGTGTGGAATATCACGCGTTACGGTAAAATAAATCAATGATGTGGTACGTAATCGAACGTGTATAAGTTTGGCTTGACTCTTCTTTACGCAATAATCATGTTTGATGATTACGGATTGCAATCACTCAAGGGAAAATTTATAGCTTTAACTCACGATGGAGTTTGAATTTACGTAATAATTTAATGGATATCGTATCTTTACATAAATCAATATAAACTTAAGTATCAATGACGAAGTTTAGGATGTTGAGTGTACCAATTTAAACTTTATTCGAGTGTTTAAAAATTCATTAGTTATCTTTCAAAAAGGTATTGTTTATAACAAAAGAAAGTTTTATTTATACTTTTTGAAATTCAAAGTAAAAAATGAATACTATTTAACGAACTAAAACAGCATTTAAGCATGCATACGAATAAAAATCAAAATGTACTCGATTAAATGGAAATAGTTAAAAAAATTTACAGGGATACATTATCTAAAAATGATAGTTCGAAATAAATACGTTTCAAGTACACATTTCAGGTGCCTAATGCATCTTAGTAGGTTAAAACCCACTTTAGTTCGGATACATCTATATTCTATATACGTATATATTGTAAGATGTACAATTTTCAGCGTAACTCTTCTTGTTCCGCTATCCAATATTGGCTTTCTCAAAGAAGGGCTGCCGACCAAATGCCCTCTGGCCACTCAGTGCGCATTGCTGATTTATCGACATCCAATTCCCAGGAAAGTTGGCCATCGACTTATTGAAACCTTTACTCTGTGCGGTCAGAGGTCAGGTGATTGTCTTATACGCTGCGTTGCTGTATTGGATAACTTCCCATGGATGTGCTGTTCCTTTTGGAAACCTACATTCAGAGTTTCCCATGGTCAGGGAATGCATTGGGAACGTGCAGGTGTTTATGTCCTACTTAGAATGGTAAATAATGGTTTAAAACGTGCTCTTCTATAGAAAGAGAGATGGCCATTTATCGAAGAACGATGTGATGCAATTTTGATGTGACTAGCATAAAAAACCATACTCTTTCATCTACAGGTAGGATCTGGCTATTGTTATTTCATGAATGATTATCACTGCGCATGCATTGGGAGTGAATCACGCACGAAAAGCAGAGGGACCTATGAGGGTACCTTGTGGTTAGCTACTGTCGAAGAGATTTGATTACATTCGAGCGTACAACTAACATCCTTTATGACTTGTTATCATACCATTAATTGATTCGAATTATCAATTTTTTCTCACGTTGTTAAATCCTTAAATGCATTGTTACAATTTTTGGAAAGAAATAATTGATTTCATACTCTTTGAAATCGAGTATTTTCGACACATAAGATGATAATACCCAAAAATAGATTTCTCAGATGTCATCGACAATAATAGTTATTATACTTTTAATTTCTTATGACTACGATAATTATTCATTTTTAAATTTACTGAAGACTTTTTGAAAGTCAATCGAAGACGTATTTTTAGGCGAGGACGAAAAACCTAGCCGCTAATTCAACGATATTTGAAAGTTAAAACTGAGATGAAGCACTTAAACCGTGGTACGAATAACGTATTATTATAATTATTATAAAAGCTCGATTAATTACTGGTGATTAAATTCTGACCAGCATTTTATGCTCAAAAACCCAACCTTCCTACAAGCGGATCTCGAAAAATTTCTCCCGGAAACCGCGAAGAAATATTTCGTTCCCTCTCCACTTGACCTTTAGAAGAACTCCGTATCATGACGAATAAAGGTCCCGAACTTCCTTTAGCCGAGACCCAAGAGCATTAAGTCACTCCGTTATTCAATCGATACTAATAAAGTCTATTAGGTCCTCCCTATCAGTGAATAAAGGGATTTGTTTCCAGTTTAGTTTACGATAAAAAATCAGGAAATGTAACCAAGGAAACGTTCGTGATAATTAAATCAATTTACGATCTTTAACAAGTGTTAATCGCACCTATGGACAGCCAAACCTTTTCCTGTGCCCACCCTTTACGACCAATCTCTCCTTACCCTAAGGGTATACATGGGAACCGGCAAGTTTGTCAGCTTTCTTCGCCCTCATTAAGGGGACCTTCTGGTCCAAAGCCCTCTTCCGCCGGTAACACAAGAGACTTCGTGAAGCAGCGAAAGTTGATTTCCCCCATAAAAAATCCGCAAAGTACCACTGATTTTAGGCGGATCGTTTTATGACGTACCGATCGAACTTCACTTTCCAGTTCGTTTCGGAGTCCATTCATGCTTGTCGCTTGGGAAGGGAAGGCGCGTGTAGGAGGGCAATAATTCACTCGCGGTCTTCCCATCATTCCGTGCGCATCGTTGAATGGGCCGCAACTGCGCGCGTGTCATTCTAATGGGTCGTAAAGAATCTCCCGTCTTCCATGATCCGCGCTTTCCAGAGATTATTCTCCAATAATAGAAAAGAGGATTATGGTATTGGAAAGTGAAACAAAAGGGTTTTCGCCGATGGCTAATTTCGGTTTTTAAAGTCTTTTACGATATTTTCTCCGCGGAGTTTTCACTCTCCCTATCGATACGAATGCTTTCTCCAGACGACGACCGAAAGATATTGATGTACGTGGGAGGATTCGATGTGTCTTAATGGATTTTTTGAAGCCCTCCTCTTCAAGTGGTGAGGGGAAAGAAGATGAGTTTCATAGCTTTCTAATCTCTACGAAAGCGTGCCCAAATCTAAACGTCGAAAATTATTACGAGCGAAAAAATTACGAAAGTGATTGATAAGCAAATTTACGTTTATGCGATTGGTTAAGTACTTTAAGCAACCGAAAACTTTGTTTAGGGAATGAGGACTGTTGAGTTTGATGCTATAGTCGGGATATATTCAGAGCTCTGAGAGTGGAAAATAGTTCAGGCAGAGTGCAATGAACCAACGAATGGAAGGTTTCACGGCAGTTAATGAGGGATGACCAAACGATTGTCATTTATCATCATCTCGTGCCTCAGTAGATTCCGTACCACAGAGATGAACACGGCTGAGAGAGTATGAAGCTGAAGATAACTGCCTCAGAAAACACCACGATTTTCTTTGCGAATATTATCAAATACGTTTTAGTCTCACCGAAAGATATACGTTCAAATTTATTGCAAATTGTACATTATATAGCATTAAAATAATGCATTAGAAGATTAATTTAAAAAATTCTTCCAATCCAGCATAAAATTAAGGTCATAAGAAAGAAATTTATTCGAATATTTGATGAATTCGATTTTCTTTCGAAAGGAAACGATATACGTTAGTTTTTAATTTTGAATGTTTCTATTTAAGATATTATGTCGTAAAATATTTGATCTATAAAATATTTTTATAAATGATAATATAAATGAAAGATTGCCCAAATAAATGCAACGTATTGAAAGTTAAAACTTTATGGATCAACAGTTACCTCTTGGCTTTAAACCCAATCTCAGAAATATAATTGGACAAACCAGACTTCTGTGCCGGTCAGTAATTCCGTTAATTTTGTATTATTTCTCCTAATTAAACTACCATAGATCGATTCATCTCGTAGATAACTCTTAGATTTTGCATTGTAATTTTAGATACCGGTTGGCATGCGGCTCTCTTTCTTTCAGAAAAATAATTCACTGCGCAGCGGTGAGTACGTATTACCGTTTCATGGCAATTGAAATTGAACGAACAGCTGTTGATGCACTAGGCCGCAGAGGCTACAGAAGACATTGAAATATCTAATTTAATCCTATCCCATCCACTTCGTCTGTATCTCTTATTTTCATAATTCATATTCGAGTCCCTAAAATAGGGGAAATAGTTTTAAGAAACAGACTTCAATCTTATGAAATAATTAAGAAATAAGCCAGCAAATATAATTAGCTTTACGGTATTAACATGGTTGGTTACTTCAGACTAATTGAAGTTCAAGAGTATTTTAACTGTAACCAGCGTAATCTTATTAGACTATATTTATTCCGTTTTAATTTATTATTTATACCATGATTGAATAGGATTTGTGAAAATCTAACAATAAGGATGTCTAATATGACTCTTTCTTCATTTTATACGAATATATTAATCAATCCTTATGATATTTTGTAAACAATTTCTCCATACATTTATTAAGGAATTTTGCTTTAGTAATTCACTGCCGTGTAAATATTATTGAAAATCAGATAAAATCTTCAGAATTCAAAATCCTACGCATTAAGACACTTCGGTTGATAGCCTTTTATTTTCTTAAAATACACTATTCACTAAAGTAAAACTGCATCACAACGCTGCACAGAGTTTACCCATTCATCGTGAAAGCATTCGTTCTTCGTACTGTTTGAAAATCATTCGATTTAAGAGCTGCAGTTAATGGGCGTTAAGAGCTTGAATCCATGGTATTACGACGCAAGAGGGAATAAGAATAGCGGCTTACGTACCTCGGTAAGGAATTAGGAGGGACATCGGGAAGATATTATGATCTTTTCCTTGAGAGGAATCCCATGTCTCCCCATCGTGTACAGAGAGAAACAAACACCCTTCCTTAAAACGTTTATCCTAAGGAATGTATTAAAATCAATTCGACGAATACTTATTTTAGGAAACGTGCAACAATCCTACCGGTATGTTTTTATAAATTCCTGTTTAATAATATTCAATCAAATAAATAGTAAATATAAAACAATCTGTTAACTCAATCATTACCTGGTAAGAGGAAAATGAAATATATCGGGTTAAAGCGAAAAATAAAAATATTACATTTTTAACAAAAACCCAAGTGAATTTGGTATTCAGTTCTTCTGAAAACAATTCCGGGTTTGATTCCTAGAAGGAGTTAATGTTTGCGGAACGATACAGGTATCGAAAAACTTTCAAAACTACGACCAAAACTGAGAGATTTCAACGCCCGAGTTTACACGGGAAGTCCTTCCGAGGAGCTAGGAAGTGATGACGTGTTTAAAAACAAAGAACTAACGAAAGATAGATATGATAGCTTATTGGATGATCAGCTTAGGGTTAGTTTAAACATATGAAGAATGAATCTCTAATTGGGAGGCTATCATCACCGGTCGGTTACCATCGAGGACCTGTCTGCAAATCCTCCCGGTTGACATCGAGAAAGGAGAAAGTGCTGCAGAAAGATAAACATCCGACCTCGAAATGAAGCCCGAGGATCAGCAATGGACCAAAATACGGTACTCTACCATCCGTTAATGTCCCAGAACCGCGAGCAAATAGCGGCGTGTCTGATAAGAAGCGAGAGGAAGTAACGTTCCTCAAAGAAGTACATCGTGGAAGACGCCTGAGGTCGTTCAGCCGAAACCACAGCGGATCGCCGACCGAGCAGTGACTAATTAACTTTTTTACGCGGAGTTTCGGAGAAAGCTATTTGAGGGAAGGAACGACGAAACCTGCGGAACGAGTGGGAGGGTGACAAATGAGTGATAAAAATTGCCAAGTGGGGCGAGATGCAGGTCGGTCTAATGAGATCTGCTGGAGAAATCGAGATTTTGGAGCTGTGACTGGTCTTTGATTATGTTCGGCTGGAATACGTCGTATCGCCGACTGTGTATGTTGATCGTTGGATACCTGTTGGATATTCTCACTCTTGATTCGGCTCATTAAATTTAAGTGCCTTGTCTATCTGCACGGATTCTTTTACGCGTCCCGGGAGTTAGCAGTTTTCTTTCAGTTATAGTAAAGGAGAAATAGGATGAATTAGGCAGAAAATGAGTACACAGAGGCAATTTAAGAGTAAAATAAAGAGTTGTTCTAAGTTTTTTCGAACTGTTTTAATTGAAAAACAGAGTTAGCAAATTCAGTCAAGCAATTTAATGTCTAGTGTCAGGTCAGAGCAGTATGCAATTCATGCATGCCTTCATCCTTTAAAAAAAAAAAACGAAACATAGCGATATATATAAGAGATATAGTATTCTCTGAGGATAATGTAAGCTTGTGCGCAGCTAACCAATATATAGTACCAAAAATGCAGTCCTTCAATAATAAAAATAATATAGTTACATGGAATACTTTTAAAAAAGTAACTTCAATTTTAATAGCATAAAATTGGAAAGGAGATTGGAGAAAAAAAAACTTCCAAAATGAATATTGTTCATGTTATTTTCTTAAATACAAGTCCTATATCCTATATTGTGCATATTTTCTCAATCTTTCTCACTTTATAATATCCGAATGCATCGCTTCAAGCTTCAATATGTAGTTTTTATTGAATTTAATGATTCTTGAAAACCGGAAGAACAATGCGACTGATATAAACCGGAAGATTTCATAAATACCGTATCGCAGATTTCAAGTTCAAATACAAGAATACAAAATATAACAGGATTCGATAAACGCAGACAAGGATGAATCACAGGGAAAGAACAAACAAACTCGTTAGTTTCATCTAAACAGACGCAAATTGTGTAGTCCAGTTTCCCGAAAGCATTTTCTAACGATGGGTGACACAGTAAACGGAACCTGATTTCAAACTCTAACTCGGTTCGGGAAAACCCAGATTTTGGCACAACCACATCGGCACATCGGACTACATTTGAAGGAGTGCTAAAATAAACAATTAAGAACACTAATACCGGATGTCCATTCGTCAAATGTTTCACGTCCGGAAACTTTGGTTTGTTAGTCATCATTTCTTCTTATAGGACAGAATTTAGGACCTTTTACTCATAAGTGATTCGAAAGAAGGTTGAATAAGGAAAAGAAATTTCACTATAGCCTTTAAGGAATAAATAATTCTTGGAAACGAAGTTTATAATTTCATACAAGCACTCTTTTACTGTATAGTAGCTCCAGGTAACATCTCGCACGGGATGATAAATCTACTCTCAGAAGATTTAGATGAACGAAATCTCCTTGAGCATAAAATACCCCAGCTTTCTGCAGAAAAGAGGTTTTAAATCATTCCAAAAACCCGCGAGACTGAAAGATCGGCTTTCTCAAAATACGGAAAGAGAAATCTGTTGGAAAAGCAATTCCAAGTTGTGTAAGCAGAGTCACGATTCGACGTAATTACATTTAAATAACATTTTGAAGCTCCTGACAAAACGGAAGTGATCTTACCAGATTGGGTGGAGGTGAGAAAAGTTGTTAGATCACGTCTGAACTTTCCTTTCGACTTTCTTCACGCATGGCTGACTCTTATCGGATGTCTCGTTCGCTGTCTTCGGCGATGTTTGCGTTGAGTGCTATTCTCATAATCCTGCCAAAGCATGAAGATTGAATCCAAACCTTGCTGGATTAGCATTGTGGACACAAACAACGTGAGTTAACTACAGTAGGTAATAAAGTGAACAATAAGCAAAAGAATGACGCTGATTTTGATTGTTAGACCATTCGATTGTCTTATTGGTAACAAGACGTAATTTTTGGACCAATCAGAGAGGAGTTTATATCTATAAACACCGTTAAAATTCCTATCTATACCCTAACATCTACAGATCAAATATCAGCACCCTCCACAACATGGTTAAAACTCGAAATATAAAAAACTGTTCGCTGAAATGGAAATACTTGAAATACTGTTGAATTTTCTCGGAATCCTAAGCCCTGGTTTCATTCAGGGTCACCTACATACATGGTTTTTCCATGGTGTGTGCTTCCTGCCAGATCAAGCACTTCCTCACCCGTAAATACAACTGGGGGGTTTTACCGTTGTAATCTCAATTGGATTCGCAATTTCCCTGTTCCCCCAATTAATTTAACGTTTCCAGCGATTTCTGCATTTCTTTTTTTTCGACGCCATGTGTGCGCCATAAGGAAATAATCGAGTACTTGACCGTTACTTGATTTTCCGTGCCTCTTGGCATTTACTCGTTTTTTACGAAATGGCGTTACGGGATGAATGAAGATGATTATTAGATGGATTTAAAGTAAAATAACTTTAAGATTATAGTGCAAATTGGTACTTTAATTTTTGTACACGTTTGTTTTGCTCTAAACAGAAAACTTACGGAGAAAATTAATTACGGATTAATAATTAATTAATATAATCGAATCGTTATGGCAAAAACTACAGATAATACGAAAAAATTACACTGAAAATACCGTAATTTTTTATTTTCATAGCTTTTTAACAACGTTATATTTAGTGACAATATCATGCTTTATCACAAGATGATATTCTACATTTGATACGATTTCTTACGAATGAAAATTGTAACTGGATTGAGGGTTATTTAAACATATGCGAGTCATACCCGACCTTCACCGATGAAAGAACTACAGGTGTGCGATTGTTTATTCATCACTTTCACCGATTGACAATGTCAACAAAGTGGTTTTCACCTCTTCACATTTCTCTTTTCACGATCACTCGAAGGCACGAAATTTCACGGACCAGTTTCCTAAATGTTGTGTTGAGCGAATAACGTTGGTGAGGGATTTTTCATAACAAATTCAACTTTATAAAGATTATTCTTCGCTAAAATTCTGCATATACATTACTTTTAGAACTCTGTTGTTCTTGCCTTAGAAACCATACGTATTCATTCTCTTATTTCATATAATTTTAAGCGGACCCTAGCTATGAATCATATATCTAGTGAAAGTACGCTCACTCAGTGTACTTAACTTTAATACAAGAGCACAATTGTCATCAACATTTAAATTTTAGCTCTGCATAACTATAGGATATATTAAGCCTCATAAGAAACGAAGAGTAACCGTACTTTGAGAGTTACAGATCTACATTTTCATATTTAAACATGACCATTCTACACTTGATCCCACGGCTGTAGTTCTTACCCAAAGAAAAATAATTAATAACAAATTTTATTCTTATCTGCAAAGCTTAATTGCCTTCAAGCAAGAAATAACCTGTATATGAACATGTCGTCCCATCATTTGCATTGTTCAGGTCACTGAATCTTGATGTAAATTGAAAGAAAACATCGGAAGTTCAAGCCGAGAACTGGTTACCAAGTAGATATTCAAATCAATTACTAAGAACACGTGATCTTACAAGTTAATCAATATTAAAGGTATTCATTATTTGGAAATCCGTGTATTTTTCAGCGAATGAGCTCTACGAATGTTCCGTTGGATTTTTTTTTTCTAGCTGCAGCTAATGATCATAGTTCGAAAATTCTAGTTCCTGAGTATCGTTCGGAACCCGTGTTTCGACTCAACGGAGAACGGGTCAGCGACCAATTCCCGCAACGGGTGATGTCAAGCGTTCAGACCAAATGTTACAAATTAATCAAAGCTATTCATCTACGGAAATGTTCGTACCACATGTTCCCACTCCGTTATTCGTTCTATATTGCGCCTAGGAATTGATTATGAATCGAATTTCGAATTGACTCACTGCGCTCGAGAGAATCTGAGACATGTTTTACGTCATAATATCTCAAAACACGTGAGGATACACACCTATGAAGATGATATTCGGAGTGAGTCGATGCAAATTATTTCTTCAATATCCCGACGGCGAATAGCATTGATTACGTAATTTGAATCTTATAAATGTTACAGAAATAGTTATTAATAATTAGTAAGTAGTAATCATAAGTAATTAGTACAGAGAATTAGTAATTATTCATATATATTAGAGTCAAGTTTTACGGCAATTTGACAAAAACCCATCATTAATGTAACAATATAAATTTATTTTAATTGCGAATTGATTTTCGAAATATTATTTCCATATCCCACTGTACAGTGGTACAATTGTAAGCATCATACTTTCTAGAATACTAACTTATATTAAGGCCAATGTTTATGCAACCTTGAATAAAAGTTTTGGAATCTTGAATACTTTTATATGCATTCTTTAGCTCGTAACATTTTATATTGAATATATTGAGAACATTGAAACTTATATTTGAGTCGGAACCTACCATTGAAAATCATGAGATGGGTAAATATCAAAGGCTAACAGCTTAACATGGATAGGAGTACGATGAGAAAATTTAAATATAAACCTTGTACCAGTAATAAGGCGAAGTATGACAATTTTTTCTACTCTTTAAGTGTCGGGAAAGACTTTAGCATAGAAAGATTAAAAGCATATGAGTTGTAATCGTTGTAAGTATATAAAAGATGCATATAGTAAATCTAATGATTTACCAAAAAATGATGTACCAAAAAGAACAATCTACATAAGAAATATCAGTTAGCTTCAAGAGAAGGAACCTAAGCAAATTGCTTACACTAATTGAAATCATCTACATCTGTTTATTAACTGAGGTTGAATTCTAAGGTAGGGGAGAGCTGAAACACAGCTTAAGATTTCGGAATTCCTTCCCTGATTCAACACGCGCAGTTTCATGGAAATCGAAAGCCGTTTCACGAGTGTATCATCCGAATTTTTTGACCCAATTCCTTTGCATCTACGACCGCTTCGCAATTAACGGTTGATCTGAGAGCTCATTTTGAAGGTGGGAGACATACTGCCTCCGGGGAAATGCATATTTGAATACTTCGAAACGCAATTATGTTCGAAATGCGTTCTCGGGCGCCTATGGCCGGTTAGAATGTAGGTCTCGTAGGTGTGAAATAGATGGTTTGCATCCGTGAATGGGGCGCGTTTGATATTGGGAATGGGTTCTATTATGTAGTTGGCGGTATAGTCTGAAGAATTCCAAAATGTGCCGAAGGTCTGTCGATAGCTGATGGCATGATGGCATAAAAAAAGTGTTTATAAGACTTAGTACTAAAAAGAATATTACTATTACCAATTCTAACTGAAGATAAGGATACGAAATTTCTGATATAAAACGTGTAACGAGAAAAACTAGAAAGCTTACGAGAATTGCCTTTCTCTTCAGAAATTTGCTCTCGTCTGCAATTCTTGAAAGGCGGATGTAATCTTAGAAAGATTTTGTTAGACCTTAATGACATAAGAATTCGTATTTCAATCGAGAAATGATGAAAGTAAGATTCTAAATTACAGGAATACTAATTAAGAGTGAATTAATTAAAAGTGAATTATAAATCAACATTCGTTTGTACGATGGTGCCAGCGATTATTTCACAAGATTGGATTCAAAATTAATGAGCTGTAGAGGAAAGCAAGATTGGTCTCATTCCATGGCTATTATTACCTTTTTTAAATGCGTTATCGCACATGGTAATATCCTAATATTTACCCATAATGTTTGTGTTTACATTCACCCGAGTTTTACGATTACGATGTATTTATACCTTAAACTGATTGTTGTTTCTCTTCTATAAACCCCACGATAATTTGGTGTTATTTTATGTTTTTCTAAACCCCATATGATTGTGAATTAACTAATAACATATTTAAGTATAATTAAAGATTCAGTGGTATACTAATGAAAATTTGTTAGAATTTTCGAGAAGTTTACATCTAAAATCTACGTCAAATTTTTTATAAATCTGGTTAATAGAGATTAACATACTCATTTAAATATATTATTCTATAGTTGCTAGGATACAGAGATAAATTCCAAAATTCTAGGCAAATCAAATATCTTTAAAAGAAATTTACTTCACCTTTTCATCATATAATTACTATAATGACCTTAATACATCCTCAACAAAAGAGCTACCTTTTTAATAGTGTTTTTAATGTCTTTCTTCTGCAGGGTTATCGAGACAAGGAGCGTGGCAAGGTGGTCCTGTACACCACATCGATGGGTGTCGTGAGACGAACCTTCCACAAGTGCCTTCGAGTGAAACAGATCCTCCGCACATTACTGGTGCCCTTCGAAGAAAGGGACGCATCCACCAGCATCGCCATCCGAGATGAGATTCAGCGGAGATTAGGATCATACTACGACAGCTCTCACAGCTCCTCACCACCCCTCCCTCAGCTGTTCGTCGAAGGACAATACGTTGGGGTGAGTTCTATATATCGAAGAGTATGTTTATCGAAGAGTATATATCGAAGGGTAATCCTTACGTTTAGCATATACTGGCCCTTTCCCTCATAAACTTGTCACTTCTGTTGCTATTGAAATTAATCATTCGTTAACGATTAAGAAAAATCGATTTCTTAAAACAATATTCGTCTTTAAAATATTATAATTAATAAAATATAATTTATCAACATTCACGCTAAACTACAATATGAAATATGTAACACGAAGCAAAAACAGAATAAAATACGTTACGTATTATCGAATCGAAATATCGAGATTATCGATATGGATTAGTATTTTATTAATAACATTCGTGGTAACTGAGTGATTGAATGGCTGAAAGAGTATTCATAGCAATATGTACATTTTTCTCGTCTTATTGGATACTATAAATGAAGATGAAGACTTCTAGAAACTATTTGAAATATCGATGATTGAAAATGATAAAGAAAAAACGGATTTCGATTGGCTAAAACTTTTGAATTCCACGAAATTAATTAACGTAACCGAGAGCATAAATAAACACACAAGAAATGTAAAAAAAATACGATAAATAATAATTTAAAAGGAAACGGTTTAAACAAGCGTGTTTTGGAATAGGCTAGCACGACACACGTGAGAAACTAATCGGATAAAATCACTGCTGGTATTCTATTCCCAGCTATTATGTTTCTCGGCGTTTTTTTTGGTATTTGAGGCCACAGGTTGACTCTGCCATCCAAAATAGGATCCAATTTAGAGGTATAATGGGAGATAGAAGCGTAGGAATGGCTACATTACCCTCATTTTTCATCGCCGAACACTAGAATTATATCTTCACGTGCTGACTCCGATAGGCCGTGATAACACCGGAAGTGGATGTGATTCGTTATCATTATAATTATTCGCGTGAAATTCCTTAGAACAAGACCAATTCCCCAAGGTCTTGGAAGAAAATGTAACTCCAAACAAAGGAATTCAGATTTACTGATGACGATTTTCAGATATGAAATGAATGTTTAATCCTTTAACAGAAGATTGAAGAACGATGTAACTTTAGATACGACGGGATTGAGGATGAATTTTTTTAGCTTTAATACTTGGAAAATTTTCTCCAAAGAAAGAAAGAGGTAAGCAAGAATATATCGATGGACATGAATTTACACCTTCGTATATTTAGGTACAAAAATAATGGAACTCATAGTGAGAAGGTTTCCGCGACGGAATATAGATGAAGGTGATGAGAATTGAAAGCTTATTTAACGTACAATAACACCTTTATGTAAACTTTAAGAAATTTGATTTCTATAATCAGAACGAAAGAAAACATGCAACTGATACTGAAATTATTCCCTGATAAACGTCATAAAATGTATTTAAGCTGAAGGCAGTGACAATTCGGGATATTATTCAGGATAATTATTATTTAAGTAGATAATTTTTCTTCCTGTTAAACAACAATAAAAATTTTCAGATAAGGAATCATATTCGACATTGCAATTTCGTAGCACCTAAGACTGACTCTGGATGCAATGATCTTTTTACTATCGCTTTTAAGTTCGAAGGAATGTTAAAATATTATATTAACAGTTATCTTTGCTATTTCATATTAATTTGCATAAATAATATAATTATTAAACCTTTATTTATTTAGAACCGAATAACTCAATTTGGTTTCACATATTTACTATTATATACGTATAAACGATAAACATACCGAAGACTTGATCCTCTGAATTTCTTAGTTCGATAACAAGTAATAAAAAAATATACACACGAAAACAAACTGTTAATTTACGACTACAAAAGATCATAAGACTATATTACAATGAGATAACAAGGATGAATGTATAAAAGCATCGATTTAAATCCACCGCACGAGTATAATAACACTGAAATTCCTCGAGTAACCTATGATGGAGAGTATTCGCTTTGCCAGGAAATCCTAGGCGTCCTTGCAGTTTCCACTGATGTATCACCTGCACCAGAGGCTAACAGTAAGTAGGCAGATCCGCCCATGAAACGTTGCCTCATTCGCTGTTGGGCGTGACTTTGGAATCGTGCCTCATTTTCCGACAGATGCTTTCGAACTTAATGCAAAGGCGAAATTTTCCGCGAGAACACTTTCTGCGCAGTTCCACCACCGATTACCATTCCATTCAACACGATCTATCGGTAGATTGTTTTTTGTTGCTCCCGGGAACAAGTGGTATTTATCTGAATACGGCTGTTTGCTTGGAAACGGACCGTATACGTTAAACGGTACACTTACGATCGGGATAAAGGTTTACCTAACTTTTCGAATTATGATTAGGAAGTGGTTATAACACACGCAGATGAATACTATAATACTATCAATATCTATATACTATATATCTATATAATACTCTATAATGGTAATTGGGAAGCTAACGTATCATTTCTGCTTCCTGACTTATCACCCATACGTAGAGATCATATATATATATATATAATTAAATCTTTGAAGTACCATTCAATTAGATCTTATCCAAATGTCAGCTTACAGCAGGTGCGTAAATAACATTAAACCTTCTAATAAAAAATAGCATTTCAACCCTCTATTGTGTTCCTCATACAATATCAATCTTCTATCCTTTGAAAGTAAATTGTAGATCACACAAGTGCGACATTACTAAGTCTCATTAAATCACGATGAAATGTTTCCAGCCGCCGAGTGACCTGTAAATGGAAAATAGCTGCGATCTTTAACCTACTTATCCTTTAGATCTAGTGCATAGGAGGAGCTTGTATATTATCCTCGCATTATTCTCTATTTATCGAATAATTTCAGCTATAATTAAGATTGATACGTGCTGTTTGTTACGGTGTTTTCGTCTTGTAATCCCATTTAATCTAAAATCATCAGGATTTGAATGAATAGTTGTACAAAATAGGACGATGGGTTGGTCAAACAATGACGATCTATTTCAATAATAGACTCTTTTAGGTTGTGTTTACGTCATAGATTTTACTCTACAGTTGTTTCGATTCCAGAATGGAGCCAAACGTTCTAAACAACTTCCGTCTATCGACATGCGACGGCAAAACGACCTCAAAGCCGATTTCTCTGGCAAAATACGTAAACAGCGTCCTGACCGATTCCGCAACCGTTCCGAACATGCAGAACTCCCGATTTGCATAACGCGTCGACCCATCCGAACTGTACAAGTCCACTATATGGGTTGCAAATCGTCAGCCTCTCACGTACCCACGGACTCCTGAACTCCCGAAGACACGTATTCATCTCTCGTGTCGACTTACGTTAGACAACGCGTAGAAGAATCACGTTTTACGGAATCGTTTGTAGAGCTGTTCGAGTCCTGGAGCTCCACATCCAACTCGTCAGTCCGGAAAATGCTCGGAATGGTTTTCCCAGAAACGGGAAGTCCTTGGGTCTGGAATGGGAGTGATTGCTTGTCAGTGGGACGATGCATCTCGTGCGCACGTTTGCTCTCCTTTCCAAGGGTGGAAACTCGTCTGGACGGCTGCGATTGCACTGGACATGTTTGTCCCTCTTCTTTCTAACTGTTCTTCCTTCTATTCTGCACCTTTATTTCTCTTCACTTTCTCCCGTTTCCTTCCTCTCCCTCTTCTTTAACCGCTAGGTTTCCCTGTTTTTTCTCTGTTTGTTTACGTTGGAGACGATGGTAAACAGGGTTTGACACCGCGTGTGTTTAATTGGTCATTATATGTATTCCCAGATGCGTTTCGAGATTATATAAACTCGAAGCACTTTAAGTTATCTTCAATTTAAATATGTACCGAAGAACTTCTATTTGTAATAATAATAATTCGATCGTGATATTTTTCGCAATATATTTTTCAATATAACATACTGCATACTATTCCTCAAGATATTGTGATATTTCTATCATGAATGTAGATAATTTGCTAAAATTATATTTTCTACAAAAATATCGTAAATGATGCATTGATTTCTTCAAGGGAAAACTAATGAATTATGATGTATTTATATCGCTAAGATTTATGTGAACTTTACCCAACTCCTCAGATGTTTTCTAAGTTGACTTTTTTGAAAAAAATATATATCATATTGAAATATGTTCCATAAAATTCGAACATAAAGAACCGTATTCAAATGTACAGTATCGAAATAAAACAGTTTAAGGAACATAATTTTACACTAAGAGGATTCATCCAAATAACTGCAACAATCAAGAAACCGACCATAAGTGCCCTAAAAATTTACCTGAAATTCAACCTTTAATTCTATCAGATCCAAAGAGCGGGAAAAGAAATTTGACGCATAAATATATTTAGGATTTATACAAAAGAATACGGGAGTGGAATAAGAGAAAAATGAAATAGGGGAGCTATTCCAAAATATTCGATTACATTTTGTAACTCGAGGTTTCCTTAGAGTAACAGTACATGATTTTTATTAATTATCGTTTTGTATGTAATGTTCATCAATTTCAATAAAAACCTCCATTCGCGCATTTAATGGCTAATATAACTTTGATCTCCTGTCATCGAAAAAATCAAAGAAAAAATACATTAATTTTGTTCTCCGTTCCTTCCATAATTCGCAACATATAAATCAGCTGCACGGATCAATCCGACTAATTTTTCGAATTGTAAGTGAAGCAAAAACAATGACTGTACGGAGTGTAACTTTATGTGACGGAATCCGGTGATTAATGACCTCCCATTCGCATCGTTTCCTGGTTCAAAGTATCTTCCAACTTTTCCGATCCTATATTCTTTCTTTCGATTCAAAAAAATTGCCCTCCGGCACCGTTTGCCGGAAGGCGAACCTTTCTGTGACGGCTTCCGACGAATGACTCCCATCTTCGTGACAGATTGCATGCTGATCTACCCTATCCGAGGTGAGCTATGGAGGACTTTGCAAGTTAGTGAGGGATGCTTAGAATAATAAGATTTGCTAAGTCTCCAGAATAAGCAAATGAATAATAGAATGAGTATTAGAGGTATATATCATGTATGCATAATTAAATGATCTGAAAGGTGTTTGACATATAAACAAAGTAAGAAAAATTCTATGAGATAGATTAGATAAACATCATACACATAAATCTTTCTTTAGGTTTATTGTTATATATATTATAACAAGTATTATAATAATGTTATTTTATTACGTGGTTTAGGTTTCGATAACATAATATGATTAACGAGTTCTTTAAATAGTTTAAATCTAAAAATGAAATTCGGATACGAAAGAGAAATTTACATCCGTATTCCCTCAAGGTGTCGAGTTAAAATTGAATTCAATTGGCACTTTGAGTGAACTAAACTTGATGCAAACCAATACCGCATTCTCTCCGGATATTTTTTCAAGCATTCGTGAAAGTACATTAAAAGAGATACTCTTGTTAATTTGGATAGACATGCGCCACTCACGCGTTCCAATTATATATAAGTCAGATTTCTTTCTCTTTCTCAAGTGGTTGACAAACACCACCGGGGAAAACTAGCTTTCTCAATAAGACGTTGATTGGTCGATAATAATAAGTTTATTGATCAATCAAAATATAGTGATAAATGTTGATAGTAACAATAAATTCCTCTACTGAGAAATATAGTAGATTTTTGGGTTTTATAGACTTTATATTAATATTTATAATCATCTAAATCAATCTGTTCACATTGTAATTTTCTTTTAAATAGTGAATGTTCATCTAAATAAGGTATTAGGTTTAAATAATGCCTCAATAATGTCCGGAAAGTGTAATGTTACATACAGATCCAGAGCCGATTTTGCCCAACTAGGTTCAGCGAAATTTTTCCAAAGATGAGAACTTTTGAAAATCACGTTCCCAAACATGCCCTCTTTCCGAACGAAATTGTTCCTTCACTTTCTCAGGGAGGTCTTCATGCGGAGAAAGTATTGTTTCCGAATGAAATTGACCCTCATAATTAACAAAATTGATTTTGTGGGGCACATCCATTATTTATTAGTTTATATTTAGATTCTCCTTGATATTCAAGCAAAATTAAATCGATCCAAATGAAAACAAATGATATACAGAAACGTAAGTAAAGAATTCGAAAAATATACGAAAATAATACAATCACTGACTTTAATAAAGATTCTAGACTCACTAGCTTCGTAAATAAGGCTCTACAAATGAACTTTAATATTTATAAATGAGAAAAACACGTTATGTTATTCGTATGAGAATTTTCGTTACCTTATGGAAAACATTGTTACGAAGGCTCATTGTTGCAAGGCTTATTGTTAGCGCAACAGTTCAAATTAATAAGATATAGAAAAAAAATGCTTACTAATTTGCTAATTGTATTAAAAACATTATTGGTATCGAACCAATTTTTTGTACGTAGCCTTAAAGATTCACTGCTACTTCCTTTCAAATATTCGTAAGATTTATCAGTAGATAAATCTCTCGTATAATGATCCAGCTCTAAAAGAAGCAGAGTTGGTCGAATGATATCGACAAATCCTGTACCTTTCTCTGCCAATTTCATTTCGCTCCTGATTACAGAAAAACTGAAAAACGCTGAAAAACTTCGCGACGCCATTTCCCAGGCGGGAAAATTGGCGGGCTTTGACTCCAGTATTGCTTTCTTCCGCAAATTTGCCCGCGCGTTTTTACCCGAGAACGGAGACTGAGATGATTACAATGCTTCGTTTCGGAGAACTTTCAAAATTTTTTATCCGAAAATGCCCGTTACTTTGAGAAACAAATTTGCCTTTTCATGGCTTTTCATTTCCACGTCCTATACCCGTTCTTTTACGGAAGCAGTAAAACTCCATCGCGTTGGATCATTAACTGACGGAGACGTATTAAAAGGAATTGCCTTCCGTTACGTGGTTCTTATTGATGGATCGATAATTCCGCGAAATATTACTATTTTAAATTTTAATACGTCGCGTTCGATGAACTTGAAGTCCCAGAGTTCAAACCTTACTTTTATTCATCGAAAGTAAATAAAATTCCGAAACATACACATTAAAAGCTGTTGCCTGGACGACCTGGCATCTAGGATATCTGGCATTTACGAATACATGGTCGTGATAGATGGTACTATATGATGGCTTTCTCGTAGCTAAACTATACCGATTGCTATGCCATACATAACGGTCTTGCTCTTCCTTTTCCATCTCTTGTGAATTCTTCATGAGTATTGCCCTATTTCCCACAACTCATTCTCGGATGTCTCATCCAAAACGTACACAATCTACAGCTAAGCTGCACCTGACGTAATAGACTTTCACTGGATTCGTGCACATGCAGTCATTTATACGAGGCTTTTGACGAATGCAAGTTCTCGCGAGGCTGCAATTGCAACCATGTTTCATGAGCGAGAACTAATGAACTTGAGAATAATTTCTCAAGAAGTGCAATAATGAATATTCAATCGATTCCGCTAATAGACAATGGCGCGTAATCCATTCATACGATCACGCTCTCTGTCAATTTCTTGTGAAGATTGTAAAACGGAAGAATATAATGTAAGTATAATAATTTATCAAATAAAACAAACGGGTAACCCCAATGAAATACGTAACAGAAATAGACTAGCAAATGTATTAGAAAATAGAAATAAGTAAATAAAAAAATGCAAAATGAATTAAAATCAAATGGTAAAACAATACGAAAAGAAATAAAACAAGAATAAAACAAACAAGAAGCAAAACAATGAGTTAAAATTTCACATTACCTCAACGGTAGGCTTGCACCTAAGTTTATACGACTTTATCGAATACAGATCGCTGGTGATTTACTATTATGCTATAAGAAACATCGTATTTTTATTATCGATTAAATCAACAATTCATTTATTTTTCGTTATACAGATATACGCTCGAAACTTTCTTTATTCAATACACAAGCACAATGGTAGTTTATAAAAAAGATACGGAACAATTCGCAAACATTGATTAACATACCCAAAAATTTAGGTTTCGCATTTAAATTAATTTCCCAAAGATGCCCGTGAGATATAATTTTGGACAGCTGTCGAACAATTCTGGGAATCAGGGCCACTTCCCATGTTTCCGACTATAACTCGTTAGCGTTCGAATCAAAAAATAAACGAATACTCGCATGATACGAAACAGATATAAGGCTCGTGTTTGAAATCGAATTTTATGCTTGGAAAGATTATAACATCTCACTCGATCGATTAATTCACTGGATTTTTTCTCACTGTTTCATCATTATTTTTGTCGCTTTTATCGAGATTTCTGCTACTATAATATACTCCAATGATTTCTGCGAACAATTCTCGTATATTCTGCAGTTGCAATAGCTTAAGCAAAAAAGTGATTTATCGTAGAAAAGTTATCACCAGATCGTATCGTTAGACTCAAATATTGAAATGCCTTCCAAATATTAAATATTGAAAATCTTTTGTTTCCAAAAACCATTTTATCAATAATTTGCGAGAATAGAATTGTGGTAGGTAATCTCAGAAGTCTATGATAAGACACTGAAGTCATTATACAATAAAGATTTGATAGTGAATTAAAACCGTGAGCAGTTTAAAACATCGTAGTAAATCGTTAGTCAATTTTCGAAATCATATTGAAAGGAAATTCAGTGGTGATATACTCGAGTTTGAGCATTGGAATAAGAAGTAGGAAGTCGCCTTCCTTAAGAGTACAAAACGGTTAGAAAGTCACCTCGGTTTTGCTAGTTAGAAGACATGGATATCATATTAAAGCGAAGGTCTCGAGCAGTTTTTCAATCAAGGCTTACATTGAAGGCGATATTGACTTCGAAATATCAAATATTGAAGTTCTATTTAATTTATTTCCATCCCATTAACAACTTACCTCCGCGAATCTAAAACGAGTGGATTTTAGACATGACGATAACGTAATAAGAACTTCCACTTTGCGAACGATCCAGAAATGTTGAGCAAGAAAATGAATTCTTTTCAGTTTAATAAAAATTCGATTTGACGTTGACCCACAATTCCAAGGCGATTCAAACACTTCTCCGTTGCAAGTTTAATTCTTTCCCGCGGAAATTCTACACGTTTCAAAGTCAACACGTCATCTCTAAGTCTGGAGGGATGTTTTATCGAATTCTCCGCTGATATTCTCACACCGCATTTAACCCCCTCGACCTATGAGTCAGATAACTCGCACGGTATCTTTTCCACTGCTTGTTCCACGCCATCCCAGAAGAGTTCCCATTCGTTTCAAGCACTCCCGTCGGTTTGGCTACCTTCTTATGGGCAATTGTGTCGATGCGCTTTCACTACATCAACTTTGACGGTTGATTTCTCCGGTAAGTTCATAATCCCCCAAATGTCATCTCCACTTGAGGACTCTTCAAATGCGTAAGGATATCTTCCCGTTGACTCATGCAATAACTCGGGCCATTTAATGCTACGAGTTGGAAGTCGGTTCACTTTTCGTCAAAAGGATCGTCCCGAGGGCTCTGCGTCGCTTCCTATTGTTTACGGTCTGAGGAAGGAGAGATTAGTACCCATCGATGAACACGCGTTCTAAAATGATGGAAAGGTATTCTCTGCTGGTGACTCACGGTCTTCGAAACTGCAGTCACTTTCGAACGCGAAGGATCTGAAATATTTTCGTCTTCACGTACCACCGTTTGTCCTTTCGTGAATTGTAATCGAAAGTATTCTTCAAACCAATCCCTAAAAACAGCTCAACTGTATTTAATCCTTTTATAGAAAGTTTCTATCTCTCTTACCAAGAGAACAATATCTTTACAGGATCATATTTTATTTAATCTTCACGTTTTCGCTACGACCCATTCTTACGGTATTTAAAACGAAAATTCTCCCTAGAAACTGAAACATGAGAAATAAAAACGCAGTTTTGATGGTGATTAGCTCCTAACCAGTCATCTCGTTACTAAAATTTTCGAAGTCCTACCCGCAGTGGGTATATTTATAATTTGTTATAAATGCCATTTTATGAGCCATAGTAAATTAATATTTATAACATCAAGCCATAAAATACCGTATTTCTTTTTTATTTTTGAAGAATTTTTTATATATTCCAAAAATTTTAAATGAATTCGTTTTCATAGTAGTTACCAATATCCCCAGTCATGACGTCTATAAACATCATACCCAGATGAGTGGTTAAATTCACCTTCAGCAACAACTTTAGGAGGAGAATTAATTTTCATCACAGAATATTAATCGACAGAATATTTCCTTGTAAATTTTACTTAAAAATCTCCAAACTATACGATTAAAATCTACGTAATAAAAGTATTTTCGATTAGATATCAGAGATTTTAGGAAACGATACGAAAAATAATTCATTGTAAACAAAAATAGTTAAAATTAGGGAAATAGTTCGTACTCTTTGAATCCTAAACAAGTAAATTAACATCAGAAACAAGTTACTAAGGTAAATAAAACTTCCTTACACTTCCTTCCGTACACCGACTCGTTTCACTTAAGATTTAACTCCTTACGATTTAACTCGAATTGAACACAAAGAGAGAACGTGCAGTTTGACCTGTCAGTTCTCTGTCTCCGTTGGAACAAGAGGGACATAAGTCGACTCTCGATGTTGAATTCAGAAACGAGAGAGCATGAGATGGCAACGGAGGGATGATCCCTGCTCCACATAGATGTTTGGATGACATCCAGAGTCAACGATTCAATGTGGGCAGCCCTCTTCACCGAACGTGGGTGAAATTCAAATGTTTAAGGAAATGGAAATCGATTTCTGATGGAGTAACATGCATAACTGTGAGAAAATACAGGAGAAAATCTACTCGAGCATTAAGTAACTGATGATTGACGATCCTACATCGCCAGAAAATCCGACGGTATTTGAATCTCTAATCGCATCCGTATCCATAGAAATACAAAGATGGTTATCTGCCTATAAGAATAGACATAGGTTAGTTTCGAAATTTTTGGATGATCAACGGTACATTTTTCTGTAAATACGTTAAATATTCCGGTACAACTGTGATCATATAAAAATTAATTAAAAGTAGTTGTTTAAAGAGAAGTGTTAGATTATTTCAAGTAATCTTTTTAAAACACTACGATCTATTCCAGCTCAACAAAATCTTTCTAAAAATTTGATACTAATTATAGGGAAAATTGTCTTTTAGACTTAAAGAATGAAAAATGAAAATTTTTAACCCTCTAATTTATAGGAAACTTACGAGTGATTTCAGAATGAGTACAATCATTGAAGTATTATATTAACTTTACTGCGATTCCAAATCGTTAATCAAATATTATTTAAATTTATAAATAACAAGTAAAAAACTATGTTTATCATTTATACTTAGGAGTAACGAATGAATAAATAAACAATCCGTAAATCTAGAAATTCTTGAGTAGCTCAAATAATCTGAATATAAGAATATTAATTAAAACTTACAGATGAAGATAATATTTCTCGTTGATATAATAACAGCAAAAAAGCTTTCAAATAACGAGAAGCTTACGCATTTACTATGGTCAAATAATTCTCTTCATAATGCATCAATGAAAAGAAATTGTTTGGACGACCTAGAGCTACCAAGGTCAAAACAAAGTGATAACGTCTAATTAATTCTCAAACACTCTCGATCTTAACGATAAGTGCATAAAGGGAACAAAAGAGTACTCAATGACTATCTCGAAACAAAATCTACCTTTATTAATCTCTTGAGATCGTCCGTAGAATTCTGTTCCACTTACAGTATCAAGTAGTGGGATTATATCCTTCTCCGAGGTTAGGAAACAGACGTTTTCGTAACCTTCCATTTCAACTTGGCGCATATAAAAGTGGTTGGGATGAGAAACGGCGAAAGAACGTCTTTTCTGTAATAAATCCAAGATTTCAGTTCAATGTGAGCCACGAAAGAGTTTATTCAACCTCGTCTCGAAAAAGCAGAAGCCTTTGCATTCGATAGAAAGCAATCATTCTCGAGAGTTTATACAGCCAAAGATTTTATTTCAGGTTACACAAATAATATAAGGAATTATTATGGAGCAGAATATAAGATCTTTTCATTAACAATGATGGTCATCGTTGATATATAGATATTCTATTACGATATATACACAACTATACCCTCACATCATTATTACGAATAATGATGTGAGGGTATAGTTGTGCAACTTGTATTTAACTAAATTTAAACATCGTGAATTATAATATAATGTCGCAAAAAGAGAGTAATTATAAAATAGATACGTCAGAATATGTTGGTACGTATATTTCTTTCAGTTTCAGTCCCATCGCGTTCGTTCCTAGCCTTGCATAACGGAAGAGACTTCAACGCCCGACGTAAAAGCGTAAGCGGTCTTTGCAGAACAAGCTTCATCCTTCAGGCCGAGAAGAAATATAAGCTGAAGATTATGAATAGTAATTGAATGTATTTCCTCCAACTATACCGCTTGGCTTAAACCGACTTATCCACCCCACCCTCTCTACCACTCTTCCCCTCCTCTCTGCAGACTTCGACTGCGGACTTGCATAGGCCCGGATAATCGGGAAAGATGAGCAAAGACATCGCTTCCGCTTCTTCTTGACTTCGCAATGCCCTCTTTCTTCCTACCCCTCCTCCCGCTGCACCCCTCTCGATCCATCGCCATTTGTGAGACGTGATCCAGATTGACGATAGCATAACGACGAGTGTACCAGAATAGGCCGATTCGAATGTAATGACTGAGGAAAGGGTTGTTTTCTCAGCAACCACGGAAGAGCTGATTCTATCCTTCCAGTCAAGATTACATCAACTTTCACAGCATTGATGAAGTTATTAGTTTCGATTTGATGAAATTGGTAAAAGATTTATGTTCTGATATCCTTATAACATTCATAAATTTCTTCGAAAGCAAAATAATACGTAATAATAATTTTTTACTTCGACTTGAAAAATAGATAGAGTAGCACGATTCAATACGTATAATGTAAAATATATCATTTTAATAGCACGTAAAAAATAAATCTCCTAATACAATCAAGCTTGATCCCACTTACTATTCCGCATTTATTCCAATGAGTAAGTCTTTATAAATACGAAAACTGCTTTTAAAAAATTCGAAGGGAGGTTCAGGTATGTACGATAAATATTGGGTTTAATTTCCATGAATATATTTACGAAAAAATTCAAGTAACACGACCAAATAATATTATCAAAAATGTAATCGCATATAAGTACGATGTATACGCACTGTAAAATACGCTGGCAAAAAAGACAACATTAAATAAAACGTTCAAAGCTGTGATTACAATCCACAATGCTCGCACTTTTTCACTTCAAACGTGTGAGTCAGAAAAACATTTTAATAAGTCGCGATAAAAAAAGCAGAATTAATTCTCATGTTTTTGATAATGACGCGATAAAAGCACGCATTCCTGTTATTATTCATTCACACTTCTGCGTTACGAAACGGGCAAAGAGGCCTTACCTTGGGTAAACAGAAAATGTTGCGAAACGTTCAATTTTCCGTTCCCCATCGCTGATCTTCGCTCAGAATTCTCCCAAGTTGCTTAAAATATCATTAACTGTAAGTATTTCGCAAACGATAGGATTGTATTCCATAAACCCCTCGCGTTACTTGAAGCTTGTGCCAGATTTTGGAGAGGAAATCGGCGTTTGTATCGGAGACTACAAAGAGACGATAAATATATATCTCCCGATGTATTAGACGCTATAAAAATAAATAGGCCAAATTTTCTATAGATTAACTTGAAAGTCCATTAAATTTAGATTAAAGTTGTAGTAATGAATGAGAACCTCCCACACGAAAGTATTAAGTTATTCAAGTTAATACTTTAAAGACAATTATTATGACAAAATATGATTTAAAAGTTTAGGATAGAGATATTACAGATTTTTTATCATGAAATCACTGTTTCATTTTCGAAATTTCAAAACTAAAACTTCATGATCGTGGAACGTATATTATAAGGAAGCATGAAGATGATAAATCGTAAGTCATATAAACCTAACTAAATCTAAATAAATAATAATAATTAAAACTTAATATTCTGTGAACTTTGTTCACAACATTATTGATTACACAAAAACTTGAAATTCGCAATTAAATTGCCAGTTGCGAATACTCTAGACTAAAAAGTATTTTATTAATTTCTTTTCTGTATACATTTCCAAAGTTCATTACATTGGAACAATTACAATTACATTACAAGTCCAAAGTGAAGCAGATTAATTGGAGCATATTTATAAGAATCTATAGTTAGAAATGGATGGAAGAGTTAGGTGCAATGGAAAGGATGTAATAGCTTTAGAATGTCAATGTCAATAGTGAAAGTTGTGAAAGGATTATTCATCACTGAGTATCATTTTTGGAACTCCCAACTGTGCCCTTTACATTACTTAAACTCCATCCTCTGAAACTACAGAACGTATTCTCTATCACTCTACAATATATTTAAATTGATGAACTTAAATTATACTTTCGTCTGACCATACGTGGTTCTGCATTTGTCACGGAACTGAACGTAGAATTTTTATGACGTCCATCCGCGCGAAAACGCTTCCAGCATATAGAAAATCGACTTTTATGTCATTGGGTCAATGTATTTGCGTGCATAAGCAGTTACACTTGACATTGAGTCGATTGATTTTGGGAAAGTTAAGTGCACTTCTTTAACGTTACATTAGCCCCTCGTAACAAATTTTCACGAAAGCGCTGCTAATCACTGATTTATCACCACAAAAAGTGCTCGTTTCTCTTCGCATTAGCATTACTGTTAAAAATGTTTCGATAATTGCGCAATATTAGAACACATAGGGTTAGAACTAGGGGGCGCAACCCACTTGGCCATCGGGAAGCTTTTGATTCAATCTTACACTTTAGCAGATCCTCTTAAGAGCCAAAGGAGTTCACGAGATATAAAACAACTTCCACGAAGAAATCTCACGCACGATCTATGCAAAATAGAACAGTTCGATACCAAACAGAATACAAAATAGCCCTATTTCGGACCTTCGGAGACTTCAACGCCTGATGAAATACGTCTCCCGAGTTTAAATACGCGTAAAAGAGCCTCGCTACTTCCTCTTCCTTATAAAAAAGCTTATCTTATTATGAACTAGTACGTAGTAAATGAGGCCGTACAATTCTGCGCTCCTTTTCGAATCCCAGCGCCACCGCGTCGCGATGGGGAACTGAACATCGCCTCATCTTTTTTCTTTCGCATTTTTTCCCTTTCGCAAGCGCGATTCTCACGGTTTCCGTCGCGGACGTATCGCACGACGACCGGTTCCTTCCCCTACTCCACTCATTTACTCAATTCACCCTTCACACTTGCAGACCCTGGAGGGGGACCGTCCGAAGACGCGGACTGCTCGGACACAGATGCACGGCCTCCCTCCACGCGCGGTCCAACACGAATTCTCCCCGGTCGCAATCTGCCCAGAGATGTTTAGATTCGCTCTGAATCGGTTTCACAAAGCTTTCCTTTCCATCGCTCTTTCGCTTGGATCCCTTGAAACCGTTATCTATACGTATCGTAAACACTTTCAGCAGATTTCAGTACGTCAGTAACAGGTGAAATGAAAATAAGAAAAATGCTTCAAATATTCCCCCGATTGCAATCATCGTGCATATCATCATAGGCTCATATCTACTCAAGAAGAAGTAGGGTATATAGGTATTATAGGTTAAATTGTTGGAACTACTTCGGTTACAGAAATATAATCAGGAAGTAGATCTCATCGGAGAATTGAACCCGAGACCGGTCAGTTCAAACGCGTAACCCACTTTGTTTTTCAGGAATTCATAGGAATATTTCCGTAACTTTAAAGACAGAGCGATTTTTATTTAAGGTTTTTTAAATACATAATACTTTTTATAACACTCTTCACTCAACTGAATACTAATCCTTAAGCTATATACCATTGTATCACTGTGTTGTTCTTGGTAAAACTACATTTAACTTTCGGTTTTGAAAGTAAAATGATTTAATAACCTGTTATTCCCTCTCGTCAAAGTTATCAAACGCTTTATACACCTTACACCATTCCAGAAATGCCATATTTAAGCACTTTAGAGGATTATACAGTCATAAGAAGAAAGCTTTATAATCGTCGTTGCGTAATTCTTCATTGTTAATCGTTTGAGGCAAACGTAAAGGAGGTGAAAAGTCATCTCAGCGGGGAACTACTTGCTCCGTGCAAGAATTGCGCGGTGGAGTCACCAAAGGGCTCCACAAAAGTAATGGTGCTATTCATAACAAATGACAGCGTAAAGTAACTATACAACGAATGACGTAACCTTATAGTAAAGCGAAGCACTTGTGAAGTTTCGCTGACTAAGCTCTTTGAACGAGAACGTGGAATGTGGCAATAGATTTTCCTTTCTGCTTTTGTTTACACCATTAAAATATTTAGAACGTTAAAAAGACTCGTCAATGAAAAGGCATATCATGACACTGAAGGTAACTGAAATGCGTTCATTTGTTCTCGCCAATTAGTAAATATATCTATAACACTGAAGGTAAATAAACCACGTTCGTTTGTTCTAAGTGAATCGGCTTGATTCAGTTACGTTCAGAAATAAGGACACTGAACTGGAATCGCTCTTCGTAACTGGCATCTGTATACGTGAATCACTACGCGATTATTCTGTCTGTTTCCTAGTTCCTCTAGGAAGGTTAGCATTAAGCCGTTTCCCACATTTACGTGAGGTTAACGCCAGAACAGCTCTTGGGATTCCTACTATAGGTGGTGATTTCCTCAACCGAATGCGGTTTTGCGTTCTTAAGTGGGGTTGTCGGAGAGGCTGTTGGACACGGGATGTTTGGTCTAGCCAGAAGAATACGGAGGGGCGCCCACGTTTAGGGACATAGTTCGATCAAACACGAAAGTGCTGCGCCCAATTCTAGAGGTGTTAAATGGAACCGAGTTAACGGTGCAGCTAATTTTCTCGAAAATATATACATTTCCTCGTTCTATGGCGTATTTTCTCGATGGTTTACCCATCCTAGTGCAATGGATCATCATCAAAATGATTGTCGATTCTCTACATAGATATATGAAGAGCGTGGCAGCGTATCCTTACTATCTTCGAACTAAGGCACGAACCTTTCCGATGAAAATAAACAGAACTCTGTAACAGATACATCTCAACCACGAATGTATCCGGTATGTAGGTTGTGCGTACGAAATTTTTACATACGAAACTTTTAAAGCGCGAAACTATCGTAAAATATTGAATAAATTACCATTTAAACCGTTAGAATAGAAAACTCGTACGTAAATATTCGAGTCGTCAATTTTTTATGGCTCTTATCGCTCGAAGAAGTTATTGGCAGAATTTTTCCATTAATATATTTAATGTCGTAACATGCAGTAATATTCTCTCGCAACTATCATTACCAATCAAGGATGAGTTTAAATCATTGGGTTAAATACACTTTTTATCTTTTTACGTCTTTTAAGTTGGTGGAGAACCATCACGTAACGGGTTTCTATTTAGCTTGAAGAATTTAGAAGGTAGGTATCAAATCGGAGGATTGAGTTCTGAAAGACTAGAAGAAACTATATACAAGTTTAATATTATGAGAAAGCTTCAAATTCTTTCGTAAGAATGCGAGTAAACTCTGATCCACTCTTGAGGTTCACACACCATCGATTCTTAGATATTACAGAGTAAATGGTGCGCGTAATATTATACTGCCATGGAATTTAAGGAGAAAAAGGATAGGCTATCCAGAAGATGTATAGTTGAGTATGTGAGAGATTCCTAGATTCGTTTATGTTTCGCAAGATCCTCCTTTCTATTTACTCATTTTCACTTCTGGAACACTATCGTCCCAATAATTTCGTCATTGCATATCTTTCCTCTCCTATTCAACACATGCACCATAGCTGAATGGAATGCAGCACTGTCTTTGCCAAAAAGAAGCTCTGAAGCTTTATGAGGAGTGAATAAGGAAAGGTATTGCATTAAGATGTTTCTATCTGTCTTTTGGATGCAATTCATAAGGGAAGAAGCCATTAGAAAATAGGTTTATGTAACTCTTTCAAAACATTTAAATCTAGCGATAACTAAATAACTTATAACCATGGGTCTCTACAAATTGAGGTTAAAAGTTATACAGAAATGAGAATAACTACATGGCTGGGAATCGAACCCAGGTACCAGGATTTATTTTTTTTTTATTTTGGAAGACAAATCTCTTAGCAAAGCTGGTAATCTATAAAGAAGCATCTTCGAAAATCATGGATTTCGTTTAATAAAAATTGATGCAATATGATCTATACTATTATTTCATTAACATAATGCAATATTTAATGATTGCTATGAGAACATAAGGGAAATTTTATAAGATCATTTTATAGCGAAAGGAAAAAGCGAATTTTGAAAAGGAATCTATGGTCAGATTTTTCATTTTTTTACGATTCGTAGATTGATAATATGAAACTGGAGACAGATATACGGAAAACTATGCAATTAAATTCTAATAGGTTCAGAATCTTCTATAATTACAGTATAATTAAAAAATATACAAATCCAAACCCATTCAATTATATAGACTGACAATATTAATAATCATTTACAGATCGTCGTATGAAATTTACGTATAGGATACATAAGTATGTCAGCTGTGAAAAGATTAAAAGGAAAAATTACTTATCAGCTCAAAAAGTGGAAAACAATATTGCAGAGAATGTTAGTAATCGGACGTTAACCTTTACGACCAAAAAAAATTCGAGACGAATCGCGTAAGAAATCGATGGGAATATGATTGCGTGGTTTTCAACTTGAGACATCCACTCGTTGGAGATGGAATGTTTCCGCGTAGGTGCAGGGGAATCATTTCTGGGTCTCGAAGACACTTGCAGCGAGAAATGAGAACTTCGCTAGACGATAGTCATTTTTGTCGCGGCCGGAGGCATCTTTCGCCGCGCCCACAGTTGACGGGAGGGGCGGTGCGCGAATCCGGGTGAGTAGGTCATATCCTCCTCTTCGAAAATTCCCGTTTTGCTTTCCTTCTTTCCTTCCAATCTTCTCCCCCTCTCTTTCTCTCCTTCCCACGATCATTTCGATCGATCGGAGTGCATCCCTAAAACACGGTGCTCCCTGGGCGGTGTGCCGGGTTACGCCGAAGGGTCTTGCGTAACATCGAAACTTATCTTATTCAAATTCTGATTGGTTCAATTCAAATTCTGATTGGATTTCAAAGATTTTATAATATATAAATTATTTCCTCCAAAGTTTCCGTGACCATTAATTCTAAACGCTTTATAGAACAATTATTTTCGATTAAAACTACCGTACGAAGTTAATCGTTCCGAAAACAAAAAACAAAAGAAAAACGCTTAAAGACATTTTGTTGACGAATAAAATGACAAAATCAAAACGCAAAAAAAACAAATTTAATTTCGATTAGAGCGAAAGAAAGTTATTATTTAAAAACCCTATGGAAGTTATAAAATTTCGATTTTTTTCTTTAATTACTATGTATAATATTCTTTACTTATATATACTGCGAGCGCATCACAAAATTGCGTAAGTCTTGAGAAGACGCAAGATGAGCAACCTCCATATTAAATGAGCAATATTTTCCGTTCATTAAAACAGAAATATTGGGTGGGATTACCCTGAAGTCATCACCATTGTGCAGCTAAAGACAAAAAGGTTGGGAAACTGCCACTGCCCACGATGATACCACAGCTCCTTTTCATACCTACTGACGGAACTGCTAACGCCTATTATTCACTCGGTAAAAGCGACTTCGGGTTCGGCCTCAATGGCGTAACAATCGGTTTTAAAGGATTACAGGAACAATATATTGTTCTCCTACGCGACACTGAACAATGACATAAAATATTTGTATAAGATATGAATATAAAACGCGATACGTTATATAGAAATATATTATGCTTAAGATTCCGTAAGAAGTTGGTGACTAATTCGAGAAATATATTTGGGTAATTTCTGCCACGCCCTTTCTTTCTGACATTTATTTCAACTCGTATATCATTGAGGGTGTTGGAGTTACCTCAGAATACGTAAATGATATCCTTACGTATTGTATTTTTATCATTTTGCGTAATATACTTACGCTAAAACTTACATTATTGCAGGCAAAATTAAAATTAATTCGCTTCAATTATGTAATCTGCTAAAAAATTGAAACAAACAAACCATTAAGAAGAGAAAAGAAAGTTACCAAGGAAAGACGTAATGTGTCAACGAAAGAGCTAACGAACATTTTCCACAGAAGACAAACATCCACAGAAAGGGGATGAGAACAACCTGAGAAAGGTGCTGATAGTAACACCTCAATTTTGAACTCGAAGGAAATGATTTTCCGAAACCAGAAAAGAAAAATCGACGATTCAAAGGAAAATGAAAATAAAAAAATCTGACGTACACTGGCGTGGGAAATTTTATCTTCCCAGAAGATGTAAATATAAAAAATACTTAAAAGGAAATAACGGAGCATAGAGGTCACGATATTGCAATGATTGTACTGCAAAGAACGAGAGAGATTCAATATGATAGATATCTAATGCAAAAGGACACCATTTATTGATAAAAGTAACTCTCGTGAAAAAAATACGCAAAATATTAACACGAATATAAAATGTTTCTTACTTCACTACATTTTATTAGAATTTTACGCGCATACATCATTATCAATAGCCCAAATTTCACTTAATTAAATTATACTTTTTCATGAATAAATAGAGATCCAACTAAGGAATGATATACCCAAATATCTAATTAAGTACTATTAATTTAAGGATCACTTCTACGTAATTTTAATGGATAAAGAAAAACTTCTACGTAAATGTTAAGCGCAATAGCATTTGACGCCGTATCTTTACAGTGATACGGTCAATTGAATCTTAAACTTATATAATAATAAGAATAATATAATAGTATTATAATAGCTTGATTGACTTATTTCTTAGTGAAATGATTGGCTGATGTAAAAGGCGCTGATTTACTTACTTGATTAGGAAATAATCTTGATAAAATCAACCTAAATAAAAGCCGGAACCATTTTCTCAATACGTAATCATAAATAGAATTTTATAACCGAAAAATATTTGTTATAAAATGATGAATTCTCAAGACGTATACTATTTGCCGGTGCTGTCAAAGCTGAGTTTATTATTTCTGATTGTAACTCGAAGAGATTTAAAAATTTCATTGATTTATCCCCAACCCTATTTTAGTGTTTCGTAAGAATATAGCATCGATGCATTATGGTTAGTCCGTTATTGCGATCAGACAAAGTTATTCGAGGGTTGCAAAGAAAGATATTATTACTATTAATATTATTATATTAAAATATAAAGCTACTATTATTAATGAACAAAGGCAAACTTCAATAGCTTCTTGAAAAGATTCTCAACTTAAAGCCATTCTCTATTCATTCCCACGGTTGATGATGTAGTAAAACAGAAGTCGAGCGTTGAAGTCTCTTTGCTAAAATCTTGCACAGCCATTACTATTTACATGCCTGTGTGTGTGTGTATTTGAGCCAAAACTTCGCTCGAAAGCAAGACGCAGTTCACGTATTTACCTACGCTCCGTTAACGGTCTCATTAACTCCTCTCTATTCAGCGCCATCCTCTTAATTAAGTCCCCGAGAAGCTCGCTAGAATTCGAAATGCTGCGCTCTAAACTTGGATCCATTCCTCAGATTCCTTCCATTCCCATTTACCGCTCGTTCTAATTGGCGTAAGAGGATTTAACGGAGAAACAGAGAAAATCTACCAGCAGCCGTATTAAAGGTGACATCTGAACTGTAGGAACGCGTCTGCACAGAATAAAAATCTTTTCTTCTTCCCAATATCAGCTCGAGGCGGAATTCATATTAATAAGAAGAGGTAATTATCATCTAATTAGCCTAAACTGTCGTTCGTGGATGCTTGCAACTTGAACCCCCTTACAATCCTTTTGAAATAAATTTCGCATTGATACGAGCTCATGATGTTCCACAAAAGTTACACTTTAATATTTTTATTGTTATAGAATAGTTTGTTTACCAACGATAATGAAACCAATTCGAGTAACACTCCATAATATTACGTGATGCTGAATCTCTGATCTTTTCGTTATTTTTAAACAATATCTTTCTGGAAGCTCGCATTTCAATCTCTGAGAATTAAAGTTTGAAGGTTACGAAGTATATATCGGCATTAAGTCCGTAGATAGATTTATGTTTTCCAATTCTAAACAGAAAAGTTGATAAATTTCCTCTTCATCCTCCAAAAGTACGAATTACAACGATTCAATATCGTGATATTAGCCTGAAAGAGGTTACCGAAGCGACCAACGTGGGCGCGCGAAGACTCAGCAACACCCCGGATAAACGAATTTCAGCGATCCGCGTCCTATCCTCCAACCCCGCGAGATGGAAATCGACGATAAATTTTACCTCGGTACATTTGGGAATCAACATTCCATCGCAGGCATATGGGTAGGGCAGGATCGAAAAAAAATAACATCGAAAGTCTATGAGATGTTGAGATACGGCGTGTATTCGGCAACAGGTGGATTAAAAACCCCTGGCTGTTGGCAAATGCCGCATTCTAACGTAAGTTCGGACTTTTTTTTTCGTCCACCGCAGATCTCGCTTTCACTCCGTCGACGCCCAAGGGGGCGAACGTTTTGTCCGCGATGAAAGAAAATCGTTTCGAGCATTGTTGGAGAGGGCATTTCGAGGAGAACGGAATCGATTGTTGCGCAACCGAAGTCGCGGGCCGTCATAATGCTTTACGCAACATCGTTCCCGATATAATGCGAGGTGCTCGGAACGTTTGGAAAGGGAATTCGAAAGCACCGAATTCTTTCCATTCTTTTCGCGTAGGTTAGAGCCCGTCCTCCAAATTTTCGAACCCCTATTCGAGTAACATTTTGTCTCGGAAAAAATCGGGAGTGTCGACACCGAGCGTACCTTTGTATGCATCACCATCCTCGGTTGAATTTGGTTTGTTCACACGCTTGTAAGGTCTCGTTATGAGTCGATGGCTTTCGTGCTGTAATAATTGTCAGAATTTACGTTGACTAATCGATACATTTTTGCTCTCGCGAGAATTAAAGGAAGATGATTCGTATATCTTTTCGTAAGTGGTCGAGATTTTAGGAATATCACAGAAAGCTTTTTGCAGGATGCAGAATGCAGGATGAGATTAAAGGAAATGGTGGAAACTTGCATTGTTGTATTATAATTATGGCCTCATTCGTTTTAAATATATGAGAACTGAATCCATTCATTCATTTTGGCTTTTAATTGGATACGTAGATTAGATGGCAATGGCAAAAAAATTAAGCTATTCTCGATGAACCATGTAGTAGCAAAAAAGTTCGGAGTGATATAAACATTCACCCATTTCAAATGCTACGTACATAAGTTAATTAGATACATAAGTTAATTAGTTCACAAAACGATTTATTAAACTGTTCCATAACATTAATCTGATTTTTTCATTCTCAATTAAGAAAATATGGAGAAAATTACCCATTCTGAATGACAAAATGACGTATTATGATGAAATTAATAAATACTAATTCATCTCAACTTAATTCGAGAAGTACCTTCGAGAAATAATTGGTGTAAACATACGTACAATGTCATTATGCTTACTTAATTCGGAAAATGCCAGATTATGGATTCGCAGGTGGTACATAGCAACCTGTCAGTGTCGCTATGCGTACCATCAGAATGAATTTATGTACTGACAACTTCAATGGAATTCATAACAAACGTCGTGTGGGACTCCATAAATATTCTTTGAATGACCGGAATGTTTCACGATCCCAAAATTCGCGATAAATTCCGCTGGTTTCTAAAACTAAACGCTATAAATTTTATTCCAAAGATTTCACAAAAAATTAAGACAACTTTCAAAGGTTCCAGAGAATGCGACAATTTACCATTGAATCGGAGATCGAATAAAAAAATCACCATACCTGCGACCGCAATGTCACAACGGCGTCTCTCCGAACGCATTCCCTTCTTTTCTAAAAATGCAGCCGAAGGAAAAAATCCGTAAATTGCCGTTTTCATTTCTCTATTTCTTGCGCAATGATTCTCGTATCCGAGATATGGTTCACTGAACTGTCAAAGACGTAGAACTTGTTTTTTATTGTCGTCGGTCTGTATCGACGAATAAGCTTGCATTTTCCCCTTTGCTGGGAGACAAAAGAATAACGCAATCTGGGAAAGACTCGTGGAGGTAGAGGTGTGTGTTCAACTCTGGCGTCCTTATGGATAAACGCCGAATAATTTGAGTGTACGATCAATCTTAATTCCTCCCCTAAATACTTCGGAGTACCTTACTCTGAAAGATATATCTCCTTTGCCTCTGTTCGATTCGTGGCCTACGAGAGTAAAGTTTTAGTTTAGTCCCAGCTCACCCTTTAAAATTTTAAATAATGATATATTACAGGGGCTGCTAAGGTTTTTCAAAGTTGAAACATTTAAGTAAATGCATAGTGCAACAGAGAAGAGACATTTTAGATATCATCATCCCTTATTAAATTGCAAAAATGCGGTGTTAATAGTTGAGAAAATTCAACGTATCTAAATGACATCTCCTACAATTCATTTGAAAAACTACACATACATCATGAATAAAAAAGCAGTATTACATATATTCTATAACTAAATTCGCATTAATTATATATTAGTCATGATAATATAATGAGGAAAAGTAATAATCACTAGATTAATTTTCCAGTCATTGACCTGATTCATGCAAGTGAACGAATATTTTTTTAAATCAAAAATTCACGAGTTTCTCGATATTATTTTTCTCGCTATCCAAGTATCCCTTTTTTTTAATACGACGAGCTAATTATATAAATACACATAATAATCATATGTAACGAATTGGAATTACGTAACATAATCGGGCTCATAAAAATTGTCCTCGCAAAACACTTAATTCTTTACAATGAGCGATATTTAAGATAAAAAGAGAGGCGTATCAAACGGTTTCTATTAAATATGAGGAGAATCAGTAACTCATCAACTTCTACTACTACGCGTTTTCGTAAGGCGAATATGAATAGATGAATTGTTCCATCAGAGCACTTGCTATAGTCATGAAATAGGCTGATAAATAATAGATATTGATGAAAATATTATTGAATAAAAGTTCCTGTGTTTACTGATAGATTTATGTACCGAGTTAAGTCGTAACTTTATACAATTTGAGAAGAAGGAAACGAGAGAAAGATTTATAAATTGGAAAAATCCATTTTTTGAGGTGTACAGCTGATGCAATTCAGTACTATAATTCACCATGAACGTTGACAGTAATTGCATAAGGATTTCTAGAAACAATGCTTCGAAAGAAAAACTGGTGAGTTTTCTATCAATTATACATATTAATATTTAAGGAACTTGGACTCTATATTACTTCAATGGGTGAACGAAATTTTTATAAAGAACTATAGCGTTAGGAAACGAAATTAAAAACAGAGATCAATGGTCTTCATGGACATTTTGTGATGAACTGAAACAGCCATTACATATATTTCCTTTATAATATTTTTTTCTAGGCTTGGAGGCATTAATTCTCGAGGTTATTGTTTCTTATAAGGATAGAGACCACACATTGCCAAGTTTCGGTCGAGGGCCAAACTTTGTGTATATTTTCTACTCTTTTTCGATTACTTCTATAATAAAAATCATCAAAATGAAAATATAGATTACTATCTACCATCTAGAAAGGAGAAATTCCATCAATAAAAATGTTGTTTTTTCCATAACAGTGCATTATTTAAAGAGATTATCCCAAAAAAACTCGATAAACAATCGTTATTAATTCTGTGTTGGGAAAATGATAAACGTAGGAGCAAAAATCACGATGGATATGCAATCCTAAAAGCGCACGGAAACAAAGTAGTTATTCATTTCACGAGTTCAATTTCAAGTATTCTACCGAAACCCCTTCACCGTCCTACGGCGCCTGAGCACTTGCCAGTAAAAGGTTAGGAATCCTTGCCAACGATACTGATACAGAATCATTACATGGGCTCAACAATTCAGAAAGCGCGAGCCAGAAGAATGCGACAAATTAAACGTTAGTTTCAACCTAGGGATGAATGACAATGAAATCGAGAAATGCTATAATACAGCTTTATGGAATTTATTTCACCAACAAGTAAACTATGATTTATGAATTATTTACATACGATTGATTCTCTTCTACATCTCGTGGGAGCACGACAAATAATGCACTTCAATGCACTCTGTATTTGAAAACAAATCGATTATCGCGCAGTATTTCGAATAAACGAAATGGTTATGTTAGAATTGTATACATTTTTAAAGTAAACCGGTTGCAGCATATAATAGAAAAGCAAGCAAGCAATTAATACAAAGAGACAATCTCAGTAATATGCACAAATTCTATGCTTAGGATGACAGATAAAATAACTATTTCAATGTCACTGTGTGATTAAATTATTCGAAATACTTTAAAAATCTTCCAATCTCTATCGATCTGATATTATTTTAATCATTGATTTAGACAAAATATTGATTTGGATAATTTGGAGAGGTAAACCGATGGCACGTCACGATTAGTATGTTTATTAAGTAATTTAGATTGAAAATTTTTAACATTAAGAAAAGGTTCTCATATGTACAATGTTTTCAAACAAAATAATTTGTAAAGATAATTGAAGAAATAGATAAATATTATAGAAAAAGTTGAAATCTTTACATAAAATGTATATTTGATTATCTTTTATGAATAGTAAATTCTTCGCAAATTAATTGAATTAGTATAAAGTTTTGCATATGTCCACAGAATAATTATTTAGAATAATTCAATATGTACATTAAAATTAAAATTCAACCTCAACTTTTAATATCCAGAGGAAAGATTGAAAGAGAATTTCAAATTTGCATTAAATTACAAACATTTAAATTCCTAATGGGATATATTGATTCAATACTATATTAGATAGGTAATTTTTAAGCTGCTTCCAGAAAAACTAATAACAACTTCCAAGTATAGAAAAACTCAAAATGAATTCCACATTGGGTGAATCCTTTATTATCACCTCAAACTTAATCAAAAAGTTATTAAACCCAAAGAAATATAAAATTAACATAATGAAAGAACTTGATCCATCAAACTGTAAAAGTTATAATATCCAGCACATCTTTCTGCTTTTTTCAGGATGCTGAAGAAATCGAACGGCTAAATGAAACTGGTGACTTAAGAAGGATGCTAAAACCATTTCAGGTAAAATTTTGCACTTGTAATAAATATAAGCTATATCAATACTGGGAAAATTAATCACTTACATAAATACAGAATTTCTAGTTTTATAACTTATAATAAGTATAGGATAAATGATATGGATGTTTAAGAAAATATATTACATTCAGATATTTCTTCCTTACAATTAATAATTATTATTCTTTTTCTGACTTTCTGAAATGAGTAATGGTAACTTAATTTTATTTAATTTAATCCTTTCAAATACTTTTGCTTTACCTATTCTATATAATAAGTATATTATGCAATGAATAAGAATTATATTAAATTAAAAACCCTCTTTTAATGAAGGGGGAATAATTAGTTACTTCTACCTTTACCACAATGTTTTATTTTTCCATAACCATGGTCGTAGAAAAATAAAATATTGTGGTAAAGGTAGAAGTAACTAATTATTCCTCCTTCATTAAAAGAGGGTTTTTAATTTAATATAATTCTTATTCATTGCATAATATACTTAGTAATTAGATGGATGATGGTTATGGGTAATGCAGGAAAATAAATCTATTGGAAATATACCAGAGGATAAAAGAATACATAATTATGATGTCATCCATGAGATTATTATTGGACATTGCTAACCTAGGATGAGAACTTTATTTCCTATGTAAGGAAACTTTCGATGAGACTAAAAAAAGATTAATGAAAATCAAGTGCCCAAGAAGCTATATGCAAATAAATTTTAAACAAATTTGCTGAACAATTCATTTAAATAGTATATAAGAAAAAACTTCCCATCAATCTCTAACTTTAATGTTGTTTGGTATTCATACCAAATATTTCAAAATCGTCCTCACTTATTTGTATAATAAAAATTTTAAAACTTGGGTAAATTACATAAATAGATTTCTTCTATATACCATACTTCTGAAAGAAATTCATAAGACTTTCATTCTTATTCATGTTTCCATTACTATTTCAGAACCCAGATGCAGCATGGACATGTAATACTTGTGGTGGTTATCAGAAGCTTCCTTGCTCCGCATGTGGAGGATCTAAGCGCTCCCTTTTGAGAAATGCATTCACTGAGGAATTTGTTGCTCTAAGATGCATGGTTTGCGACGAATCAGGATTGGTTCGCTGCTCAAACTGTACGTGATTATCCTGGAGAAACCAGATTAGTAATCTGAGGACTTCAATGCACTCACAATAATAGAGTATCATGATTTTGGTTTGAATTCACCAACAGATGAGGCAAAGTGATACCATCTAAATCAGCTTAAAATTTCCCAAGTGATATTAATCAATGCATAAATAAGGGAAAGCTTATTTTGATGCTTTTGGTGAATGATCATGGAAGTAATTGTGCTTTAATGTGAGCCTCCATTTTCTTCAAAAGAACAGTCTCAAATGAGGACATAAATTACAAGAATATTAATTAGTATCTACAGTTAGTATGATTTACATATAGACAATGTTATGTTTCTCAAATATTTTCGTCCACAGGATGAACTTCAGATATTTTTCCATTTATATTTAAAATGGCTTCTAATAATCTTGTTGGAAAGTGATTAAATGTAATAAATTTCTTGCCAATGTCAAAATTTCATCTCCCAAGCATGGGATTTCTTGACATTTAAAAAAATTAATTTATTTTAATCATGATTTGACCTTAATAATATGACGATTCTCAAAGACTAGAAATTTCAGGGATAGGTTTGAAACTACAGAAGTCAGTGAATATCTCAAAGTATTTTAATCTTTTCTTTCATCTCATCATGCATACAGAGTTAAGTCGTGATGTTCTTTGGGAAACCATTCATTAAAAATAAAAATATGAATTGTATTTTCACCCAAGAGAAGTAGTCAATTGGCAGCAAATTCCACAAGTTATGCAAAAAATATACAAGTTATGAAGTTTGACTGAAAATAGCATTTGGAGAATATAATTACCAGATTTTTGTCCATTTGATTGTGTAAAGCTCTTAGAAAAATGTAAATAAATGAAAGAATTTTGTAATGTATAAATAATAAAAACAACAAAAGCTATTTGTGTGATATTTGTTATTCATATTCATTAAAAAAGATACAAATAAAGAAGGCATATCACTATTCTGTGATTGAAAACAAAAAAAATCAAGAGCATTTATTTCCAGTCATCTTGATGGGCCTTCTTTTAAAATTACAATTTATATTCAGACATCAGCACAGTTATTCCTACTCAAGATCATGCATTTATCAGGTTCGTTATAAATAATTGAATAATGAAAATAGAGACATTCTTAAGAGAGATTTATATTAATTAGAAGACTGGATCAAAAGACAAAATGAGCATAAATATGAGTAAAAAATAACAAGTCACATTCTCCAATAAAAAATAATATCATCTAATTGGTATCTTCATAACTAAAAAGTCATACCTACTGCAGGTCTATTTAGAAATCATTTTTAGAAAAATTTGGATTGGGATGAACAGGTAGATTTAGTTGTGGAAGCATGTAGAACACTAAATCATGCTATGAGAAATTTAAAAGGAAACAATAAGAAAGCAAAAGAATTTGGGTATCTAATCTTGTTTGTTAGATATTTGAATGTGCTACAACTGGGATCCTTAAGCCAATTGTAACATAAAGAAAATAGAGAGAGATGAAAGAAAGGCAGCTCATAATGTTAAGAATAGGTTAAGAAAAGGAGATAGCATCTCAGAAATGTTAAAGGTCCTTGGATGGGAAATGCTAGAAAAAAGGAGAAAGATAAGCTGGGATGTGTTTAATAGATAATTGTGGGCAGTGAAGGATGGGAGGTTTTAAAAGATAAAGTGAAACGCCAAATTTTTTAAGGAAGAGGTCATATTCATAAATTAAGAAGAAAAGGTCTCTCAAAGTGTAATTTTATTTGAGTGGAGGTGGAGGAAATGTTGGCAGGTTTTAAGGCGATTCTGACAGAATGGCTTACGTGGTATATTCTTCTCTTCTCTTTGTGCAAATGTTGTTCCGATACACAAGGGGGGATCTTGTTCAGACATAAATAATTATAGGCCGATAAGTTTAACCAGTGTGGTATGCAAGCAAATGGAGAAACTTTTAGCAAGTTATATACGAAGTTTCTGGAAAGCAAGTAATTGGCTGAATGACTCACAGCATGGTTTTCGTAAGGGATATTCTTGTGATTCTCAATTAGCAGCTTTCACGCAGGATTTAGCAGAATCAATGGACAGGGGAAAACAGACTGATGCTATGGTCGTAGATTTTTCCAAAGCATTTGACAAGGTCGACCATAAATTATTAACTAAAAAAATATCGATGATGGGAATGGACGAAAGGGTGGTTAGATGGATAGGAGAATTCTTGTATCAAAGGACGCAAAGGGTTAAAGTAGGTAATTACATGTCTAGGGAAGCTAAAATTACATCGGGGGTACCGCAGGGAAGCATTTTAGGAGCGCTACTATTCTTGATTTTCATTAATGATCTAGCCGCGAAAATTAGGTGTAAAATAAGGCTTTTTGCAGACGACTGCTTAATTTACAACGAAATAGACTGTAAGCGCTTACATTCAAACGAATGTAAGCGCTTACAGTCGGATATAGATGAAATAGTTCAATGGTCTGAACAGAATAAGATGTTAATTAATGCAGGAAAAACTAAACTCATACATTTAACAGAAATAGAAACATCATAAGCTGGGAATATCTTCTGGGTAACCAGGTACTGGTAGAAAGCAATGAATGCAAATACTTAGGAGTAACTTTTACTAAAGATTTACAATGGGGGCCTCACATTAGTAGCGTAGTTAGCAAAGCATATAGAGCGCTGCATTTCGTAATGAGAGTTATAGGAGAAGGTAGCTCGAGCTCCAAAGAATTAGCGTACAAAGCTTTAGTCCGGCCCATCTTAGAGTACGGGACAACAGTATGGGATCCACATCAGTTAGGACGCATAAACGAAATCGAAATGGTACAGAGAACGGCAGCGCGATGTGTTCACAGAAATTTTAAAAGTACTGCAAGCGTCTCACACATGTTAGAAGTATTAGGTTGGGACTCATTAGAAACTAGACGGTATTTAGGTAGACTAGGGAATCTTTATAAATCATATTGTAGGGAGCCGTCGTGGGTTGAGATCGGCGATAGATTAAAGGAGCCAGTATATTAGAGTAGGAT
Organism: Pantala flavescens; assembly: GCA_020796165.1. Taxonomy (NCBI): domain Eukaryota; kingdom Metazoa; phylum Arthropoda; class Insecta; order Odonata; family Libellulidae; genus Pantala; species Pantala flavescens. The sequence goes on from CM036886.1 coordinate 15,259,405, forward strand.
GGACCATAGTTATAAAATCGAACCCCTGACTCAGAAGACGAACTTAGGAAAATATTCTTTTTGTAATTATAGTATAGAGCAGTGGAATGCATTACCTGCGAAAATCTTTGAGCCATTCCTTCCTCGTGTGCAAACTTTTAAGGCAAAGTTAAAAAAGATTGTGAATAGAAATTTAGTAGATCAAAGTGGATAACTTAGTGTGTAATATATGTAATAATAGTAATAATGTATATGTAATGTAGTGTATATGATTGATCCTCTGTAAGTATTTCATTGTATATTTGTTGCCACCGGACAGTCATCCAACTGCAACATTTAAATAATAATAATAATATTCCAAAAAAGGACTTTAAAGTAATTCAGACCTGGAATTCTACAACAGAGAAATTAGGGCTTTGAAAATAAGAGTAAAGAATGCATATAGAAGTAGGGATCATACTAATTTGAAAAGGGAACAATATAAATATTGAATAAGATCACTAATCAAGCGGGGAAAGAAAGCATAAGAAAAATGTTTAGTTAATATTTTTTAGAAAAGACAACAGATGATGTATAGGGAGATATGTTAGAAATGAGATGAATATAAACTGTAAGATACCTCAAAGTTTTATTTCAAGCCATAATAAACAATAACACTATTCTTGAGGATTGGAGAAAAGCAGCTATCATACCAATCTACAAAGAGGTCAAGATAACATAGACAGTTGCAGGCCGATTAGTAAAACTTCCATTAAATGCAAGATAATGGGGAGGGTAGAATGTCTCAGGAAATTTTATGAGGATACAAGGTGGTTATGGAATAAATTTGGATTCAGATAGGATTACTCACATGAGCAGTTGTTGCGTTTACATTAGGACAGTTCAGATTTGTTAGATTTAAAAAAGGATATAAATGCCATTGTAAATTATAAATATCTATTGGTCCGAAGTATTTCATACAGATCCACATCATTAATTGTAATATATATAATGTATTAGCAAAAATAGAGCATATGGGTATAGACAACAGAGTCAAACTGGTTGCAAAATTTCTTCATTGGTATATCTCAGCGAGTTAAAGTAGGCAAAAAATAATGCGATTTAATAGAAATAACGTCGGAAGTACCACTAGGAAGCATAGTTGGTCCTTCACTTTTCTTAATCTACTCAAACAATCTATCATTGGGCATAAAATCCAAAATGAGGACTCTGCTGGAATAAATAACTCATATTTGGGATCTGCACAATAAACTCAAAATCAAAATGTTAGAGAAAGTGCAAAGGAGAGCTAGACATAGGTTTGGGAGTTATAGGAAGGAAGATAGTGTTACAGAAATGTTAGAATACAGTTACTATCAACAGGAATTATTCTTGCTTATAACAAAGAAGGTAAGGAATATTAACCACAAGGTAGAGTTAGAAGGAATATACCCAATAACTTACAAATGGATCCCTATTAACCCAAAATTCGTCACGCATCATGGTAACCATCCCTCTACCCTCATTACCTTCACCTCCTCCCCAGGCAAAGGCAACCATTTGGATTCACAGACTTAATGTGTTTTCCACTACACACCCACTCTAAACAGTCATTAATTTTACTAATAAAACTGTTTAAAATATCCCTTCTTTTCATAAAGCAACTTAACACTATCTTTGCTTTTTTCAACACTTCTTCCCTGCAGTGCATAAGTCAAGTCAAGTGCTCGGCTGACTTCACATCATTTATTCCAGCATGCAGTATCACCGTTTCTTACTCTCTTGCGCTTCCAAATTCTCAGTCTTTCTTTCCAGTTCTTCGATGCTGATTCCTGGCAAATATTCTACTAAAGTATTGATATTCTTACAATAATTACCAATTAATTAATTATGGAAAAGTGGCGATTCACTTTTCAATATGATCTTCTTATAGCTCGATACACTTGACCCAGCAATGCTCCAAATTCTTTAACCCGTCTGAAAAATTCTCTCTCTCAGGGTCTGCAAAAGAGCCGTTTTCAGGGCACATCAAAAATTGACGTGCGACCACGTTGAAACTAGTCGAACCAATATTTGACCATCGCCATCGAATGGGGTCACCGTACACAGCATCCAAGCTCTCTCTGATTGCTCTGCGCCTTTTCCCTTCCAAAAACGAGAATCAAATCACCGACCGATAATGCTCTTTTCCCATTTTTCTAAAATCTGGGGTCACAGCGAAACTACGAGTCCGGTCCCACTGAAATTTCGACAGTAGCCGTACACGTGAAACTGCTACACAACAGTAAATTGCTTTTGAGATACTGACGCTGTCAAGCGGTGACGCTAAGTACTAGTGAGTTCATCCTCGTATCTTCTTGACGTCCGAAGACTGAAGATGTCGACAGCAGATGAAATATATTATTCAAAATAAAATTGAGAGAATTATAATTTTCCTGTTTTGTTTCGACATTAAATAGAAATATTTATATTTGATCCATTTGCAGTCTATCTGTTCCCTTTTAACTCAATGTCCAAACAATTAAACAACGTGAAATTTGGTAAACGTACACAAAATTATTTAGGGAAGGTTCTTATACAGGTTTCTTAACAGTTCCATTCTGTTTCTTATGCACTTCCCTTTGAAAATATGCTTTTTTACGATAATCAACAAGTCACAGGGCCAGTCTCTTTGGATAGCTGGAATAGACTTGCTGACACCATACTTGTCAGAATCTTGGTTAGAGAATTGGAAAGCAAATAATACTTCAAGTTAAATCTGCATTCCAGTTCTAACACTTCCTACCTCCTCCGGACAGTTGTGCTGTGGGAATTTGGCCCGGTTACCACAATGGTAGCCATTTTAGCCTTTAATAGAAATATTACGAATACCTTACAAGTACAGTTAGTTATATTGGTTTGTATATTTTCATAATTTGTAGCTGTATTTCATTATGTATCCTTATTCATGAGTGTATTTTTTATAATGTCATATGAATCTTTGATGCATATAATAATTAGTGGTTTTCATCCTATACTTGGTTAAATGGAAGATGGGACTCAATAATCCCAATTTCGCCAAATTAAGTCCTTCATTTATTTTTATTATTTGATGAATTGCCCATGCTTTTCAGGGGTAGGCTATCATTCAAAAAATATCAAAACAGCACAGATTTGGAATAGATTTCTTGGTGTTCTATTATATGGGAAATATGTCAGACTTTCAGAAGTTTTCAGAGACAGCAGGGGTTAAGGCAAATATAACAAATGATGCAGCCTAAGAAGACTCTTGCATTCATCAACCTCAACTATTTTTGAGACTCACTTGGATGAACAAGGAATAAAAGTGGGAACAATTTGGACTCTGAGCCTTCAGCATATCGATGTGGTAACATCCATATTGTGTCACTGTCCAGCCACTCTTTTATCTATTGACTTTTCTAAGACCGTCAAGCCATATCAAGAGATTAGGTAAAAAGTTCTGATAATTTTTCATGTGAAATTGTAGTTTATAGCAATCCAATATTACACCTATGTCATGTTTAGTTGGTGAAAAGCCAACTATTACTAACCACAATGAGATGAATTGACCCATACTTGATGGCTATTTGCTTTGCGATCAACTGAACCCCTAGACATCTTGGACCACATGGTTCTTTATTCATAGCATATTCAACACCTACTATGTATTGACAAAAATAAGTGAACTAGTGAACACACTCAAGATGGTGGGCTAATGCCGATCATATAAGAACCACCATGGAGTAATAATGCCTTCCTGGGATAAGACAACACACTTAGATAAAACCATATAAATGTATAAATTGTCTTCTGTTCCATTTGATTGTTGTGTGTAAATCATTTATTGTATAAATTAAATAGTTTATGATGTCTTTATATTAACCTTTAAATATCATCAAATCAAGGGTTGGCAATTGAGGAAGCCATGGGCACACAAATTGAGCCTGCCATGTTAGCTGGGTGATGACAGCATTCATTCAGTTATTCAGCAAATTGTTTTCAAGATATGGATGGATAATTCGTCACATGTAGAGAAACAACCACAAGTGGGAAAGAGTACCTTAGCTTCAATGTACTAAAAAGCTGATGCTATGGTCAACATATCAAAGACATGGATGGAACTCTATCCTTTATTAGCCCAATTATCATTTCCAAGATGAGCAGCCAACTGTAACGAACTGCTACAGGAGAAAGGGAAAACACCTAACAAAAAATTGAGGAGGATTTGTCTTGCCAATGTTTACTTCTTGGATATCTTGGACCACTTGGTCTATTTTGTTACTTAATGCTACAGGAGAAAGGGAGAAGGCCTCACCCAAACTTGATGGCCATTCGTCTAGCCAATGTTTACTTCTTGGATATCTTGGACCACTTGGTCTATTTTGTTACGAACTGCTACAGAAGAAAGGGAGAAGGCCTGACACAAACTGGATGGCAATTTGTCTTGCCAATGTTTACTTCTTGGATATCTTGGACCACTTGGTCTATTTTGTTACTAAATGCTACAGGAGAAAGGGAGAATGAATGACCCAAACTTGATGGCCATTTGTCTTGTCATCAACTGAAGCAATGTTTACCTGTTGGATATCTTGGACCACTTGGTCTATTTTGTTAAGAACTGCTACAGGAGAGTACAGTACCTTAGTTTAAATTGAAGAAAAAGAACAAAATGTAATACATATATTGACGAAACAGGGAGAATAATTCAGACACAGATAAACAAGCATGCATGCAACAACTGGAGAAATCTGCAGTTTGATGCATTGCATACACCAGAAGCACAAAATGTTTTCAGAAACAAAAGTGATATCTACAGCCCTGTGATTCTGGGACTGGCTTGTAAAAAAAACAATAGAAATAGAATTATCGAAAAAACAATAATGAAATGGAGGTTCCCTCTCCACAAGACATGGAAACCAATTCTCAGAACCGAGAACCAGAAACTATAGCACCCCAACACCTCCATGACCAATCAAAAAAGTGAAAGGGACTCTGAGATCACTTTATAAACCAGACTTTTTCAATCCTTGGTGCTCCACCCTGAAAATGGGCCTTGATTAAAGAAAACTGGGAACGGTGGAAAAGGGAAGTGTAAAACACAGAAAAACTATAGGAATGAAAGAGTTAGAGAGCATGTTTGTAGAAAAATTAAAAAGACAAAATATGGCTAGTTCTGTTAACTAGAAATGGGAAATCATTAAAAATAGCCTTTAAAGGATAGCAAAAGAGAGAGTTAAAGAAAGGAAGAAAAGATGGGTTACAAATGAAATGTTAGCATACAGAAGACTGGACAGCAAACTAATAACAGAGACTGATTAAGTCAGATAAAGCTGGATTTCAGAAATATACAGAGAAATATTCCAAAAGAAAAGAAAACTATTCTGCCCCCATTTGTTCTTGCCTCTCTAAGCGATTGCCTTCTCCATGGTTGTCTGCAGATATCAAACGCTTAATAAGACGCAGAAATCATCAATCTATCAGGCAGTAAAGGGATCCTGTAACAAACTTTCTCCTTGGCTGTCAATTTCATCGGTAGTACTGCAAGGATCTGTGTTGTGTCCGCTTCTGTTTTCTATTTTTATCATGGACATTTCGCATAACTTTAGGAATTACAAATAAATGTTATATGCAGATGATCTCCAGATCTATCTTCATATTTCACTTGAGAATCTAGCGGAGTCCATCAAGTTAGTAAATGACAACATTAAATTATTAGGGAATTGGTCTAAAGATAATAAGTTTTTTCTGAGTTCTTCTAAAATGCAAGCCATTATTTTTGGAAGTACTAGTTTAACTACGAAAATTGATTAAAATAATATTCCAAAAGTTGTGGTTGATGGCTGCTCCATACTCAACCTTGGGATTTCTTTAACGAGCTCATTATCCTGGGATCTCCACATTTCCGATATATCCTATAAAGTGAATAAAACTCTTTTTCAGTTAAAGCTGCATAGAAAAATACTCCATCGATAAGTATAACCTTACATACGTTCCTTATTATTTCCATTTTTGACTACTGTTGTCTTGTTTATAATGAATTAACTTATTTGCGGGAGATGAAACTAACTCATTTACTCGATATTTTTATAAGATTTATTTTTGATCTTAGAAAGTCAGACAGAATATCTTTGTATCGCCGGGATTTGAAGTGGCTCAAACCTAACGCCAGAAGAAAATTTTTTTTGTTCCCGAAACTGAAGAGGCCCATGAAAGGACGACGCTACGCAACAATAGAGGAGATAAAGACGGCATCAAATTAGGAGCTGAACAAGATCACAAAAAATGTTTTTTTCAAAATGCTTCGAGGATTGGAAAAAACGTTATCACGTTTAATGTCTGATGGGGATTACTTTGAAGAGGACAAAATAGATATTCATGCATAAATAAATAATTCTTGAAAAAACATGAAATTTGCGATACTATTTGAACAAACCTCGTACATACTAGGCTGTTTTCTTTATTAGCTTTTTAACAACACTGAACCCAAATACTTGCTTGACCTTTTCACCCATAAAAAATCTGTTATCTGACCATAAGGAAAGAAGATTGGAAGCTCTAGAGATGATGATATGGAGATAAATAGATAAAGTGATTTTGGAAGATAGAGTGAAGAATGAAGTGCTGAAAAGAGAGTGAGAAAAGGACTATGCTTCTGACTATCAAAAGAAGGAAGAACGGGATTGGGCACTGTTTGAGGAGAGACTGTATATTCCTTAATGTAATGGAATGATTGAGAGAAGGTGGGCCTGAGGAAGTAGAAGGATAGGTACGTCAGACAGCATCAAATTAGATGCGAAATACGTAACAATGAAGAGACTGGCCCTAGGAGACTGGAGATAGGGAAAACTGGTGGAGCCCATGAGGAAACCTGACGAAAAAGGCAGACAAACAAATGATGGAGATTGTCACCAGCTGTGAAGCCACAAGGGACACATTCGTGCTCCTGATACCGCTTGAGCAGAAGTATTAGAAACTATTGCAGCCATCAAAAGGAAAGCACGGGACACCAATGACTGCCCATCACGCATTATGCAAGATATTGTTTCTCAAGTGAAAACATCACTGTAGTATTCACCCCCAACTTCCTTCACAATGATATCCATTATAAGACACATCCAGAAGGAGAAAGTATCCAAACGAAAGAATTTGAAAGAGTTGAAAATTCCAAATGAGCTAGGACTCATTGATGGCAATTCTTTTCTGGTGAGAGAAGTTTAGTAAGCAGTTTATTCTAATATTTATAAGCGAAAAGAATTGGATGCATTTGGAAAATCTGTCATATTGGATTATGGATGGCTTCTTAAAAAGTGTTCTTGCAATTTTCAAACAACTTTATACTATTCACATCATTCCTTGCACCTGTGAAAATGCAAAGATTTTGCCGATGGTGTATGCACTGATGATGAGTATATTGAAGTAATCCTACATTAAGTTTATTAACCAACTGACTGATTTAACACAAGAGCATTATGCCAATCTAATTCCAGAGGTATTAATAACCGAGTTTGAGGATGCAATGAAAACAAATTTCTCCTGTGCAAAAATCAAAGGGTGTTTGTTTCATTTAGGAAAATGTGTTAGGCACCGTATTCAAACAGCATCCTTGGACACTGAACATGGCACTGATAAAGACTTTAGTTATAAAATGTGATACTTTTTCGCTTTGGACATTTTTCCTCAATCAGATATTTTTGGAGCCTATGAAAGTATCAAAACGGAATTCTAAGAAGAAGTTGCCTCAATAGTAACATACTTTGAGGGAAATTCAGTTACAAGCAGTGTACAGCAGATTCATAGAAGATGCATTTTATGCTCAAGCAAATTATTTCCATCAATAAGACTTTTGGTCTCTCTACGGAATCATTAGGATGAACATTCTTTGAAGACAGTACAGCAAAGATGCATGGAACCAACAATTTAACATCTTTGTGAGAAGGCCTCATGCGAGTGTATATAAAATTGTAGAGGAACTTGCACGGGAACAAAATTCGGGTTCAGCAAACAGTGTAGGACATTGTGCATGGAAGATTGAGAACACCACCTTAGAAAACACACCTATTAAAGGAAAGGCAAATAAGTATGGAAGTAGTCTGTACAGAAGTACATTGTAATTATCATTTCTTTCTTAGATCTTATTAGTATATATTTTATGTATTCATGTAATTATTTTGTCGTTTATTGCAAGACTCAACTCTAGACCGAATACAACATATCAAGAGATCTGTTATGTTCTTGAGTTCATCATATCATGATCTCAATAACGCAAACCTAGGACCTCCCACTGAGGCCACCAAATGCAATGACCGCAATGAGAATAGCAAATGGTAACTGCGCACCACCATGGGTGCTATCATGAACAAAGGATAAATGGATCCAAAAAATTGAGAATGGTAATATATTCAGAAGAGAAAATATCAGGATTGTAAAAGGACCAAGGGTATAACAGTTGAAATTGCATTTGAATTTATCATGTAAATGTGTGTAGTGTTTTTCCAATCTATTTAATAATTGCATCTGTATGTGATTATTATGTATTTATTGACATGCAATCTTGTGTATTATTGGTATAAAAATTGTGAGATTTTTGTATTTAATTTTTAAGATTGAAGTGTATGCATTCCTTGCTTTTCATTTACTTTTACTTATGTGTTTCCAAATAAATTTTCTACTACTACTACATCCATCTTGTCCGGGATAAGGAAGACAATGAGACAGCTAAGGCTCATGTCTGGCATGCAATGGAATAGAGCAACTTGCCATACGTCTCAAACTAATCCTCTAACCAGCCTCAGTGGCAAGGAAACTGTGCAATACCACCCAAAATGTGGGACATGCAGCATAGAAAGTTGATCCAGAAATTTGATCAGGGGAAGATGTATACTAGATGGCCTCATTGAGATCAGTGTACAATCACCTTTTTAGAGCAGGCCAATATACTTGTTTCTGAGACTGGAGGTATGTTAGCCACACCTCAATCACCTGCCAGAGCATTGGAGGACAGGGGAGAATAGATGGTAACCCTAAACAAGGCCATCCTTGAAACCTGGTTCTCCCTATGCCCAGTCAAAATTCTTACAAAAGGGGTTCATAGAAGTCTCATCTTTATCTAAGACATCAATAATGGAATAGTAGAAAGAGAAAAGATGAAGTCTGCACAGAAACAGGCTTTATCTTTCACTTGAGACAAGCTCGCTTCAGTAAAGATTTAGTGCTGTGAGGATTTCAGGCAGACCAGTTATAGCTGGGCCATGATTATTTGAACACAACAGCCAATTGTAATTTACTGCACCAGGAAGAAGAGAGAAGGCATGACCCTGACTTGATGGCCATTTGTCTTGTCATCAACTGAAGCAATGTTTACTTCTTGGATATCTTGGACCACTTAGTCTATTTTGTTACTAACTGCTACAGGAGAAAGGAAGAAGGAATGACCCAAACTTAATGGCTATTTGTCTTGCCAATGTTTACTTCTTGGATATCTTGGACCACTTGGTCTATTTTGTTACGAACTGCTACAGAAGAATGGGAGAAGGCATGACCCTGACTTGATGGCCATTTGTCTTGTCATCAACTGAAGCAATGTTTACTTCTTGGATATCTTGGACCACATGCTCTATTTTGTATTATAAGCAACACTTATTAAGTATTAAACAACAATAAGTGAACTAGTGAACTCACACAGGATGGTGTGCTATGGCGGATCAAAAAGATCCCCACGGTGGTTCTTTTTCCACATTCTTGAATAAAATAAGTTATTGTTCATCCTCACTCTTCAAGGAGAAATTTTTGGGAAGATCTTTCAACTAGAAAAGGTTTCATTCATCACACAGATTGCACGCTGAAGCTGAAGGCATTTAGTAACTACTTTATGATTTAATTAACCTGTAATTCCTTATTCCATATTGTGAGCTGCCTCAATGAAAGACTGTGTGCTCTTGCAATATTTATGGGCTAGAGAAAATTTCACTAAAGCAATGGAATGCAATGTAATGGATTTTCCTGAATCTTCCTGAACTCTTTCAGATCATCATCTAGAGAACGAAGTTCAATGTGTTACATGTGTAAGAACATGTTCTAACCATTGAAGACTCAAGTATGAAGAGAATGGCCCAGCATTTCTTTCCTCACGGGACTTCAAGAATATGGCTGAAAGTGGACTCTACTGCCTGCAGAATTTAACCTGTAAAGAGAAAAGAAATGTTTGCATTCCGACAACACAATAGTAGTCTGGATGAGTGTGGAAAAAAAGTTATTACACATATATATAAATATACAAAAGTGAAAGTTTGTTTGTTTATCTTAATCTTGAAACTTTTTTCAGGGAGGCGTTTGAAAAACATTGAAATATAGCAAATGATTGGTAGCTCTGGTGCAGATTGTTCTTAGTTCGACCCCCGGAAAGGTAAAATGCTGCCATGAGAAATGCATGTGAAATTGAACTTTCTTTATGAATTACTTACAAAATTACGTGGAATACAGTTTAAGGAGTATGTGAGCATTGAAATTTGTCTCGCGAACCATAGTTAAAGCATAATTAGTAACAAAACCTAATGCTTGCTGTATATTAAGATGTGGACTATCTATTTAAATATTATATTTCAATGTTCTATGCGATCCGGAAATTCCTAAAAAAATTTCGGAAATATAGCCCATGTATTACTTATAGGGAAAATCTTATAAAAATTTTGTATAATCCGAAAATTTAAAATCAGCCTAACTTTTGCTTTTTAACCCTTTTATTGCCAGCGGACCGATATATCGGCCCGACTTATTTGACATAATTTATTTCGTGATTGTGACCTTTTTAACGGCTGCCGTCTCAATTATACACATGTGCTGTATCTCTGCTGCTTGCTAATATGGTTTCACCTTACCTTGCGATACATGCTGATATTTTACAGAGAACTTTCCCCGTAAATTCGTCCGGATTTTTTCGTTACTTCGGGCCAGCGTCATCCTGCACAGTATCATCTTTCGTGTTTGTCGGAAGTCGCGCTGAACTGTTTTCTTGCGGCTCTCAGTATTTGTTTTAGTGTGTCAGTTTCCGGCTTGATAAGCAAATATTCCTTTTTGGCCCGCCTTTTTTTATGTAAGTAAAACCGAGATATACAACCCGGATCACCAGAGACATTTCAAAAAACTTATAAATTTGCCAAATAAAAAGAAAGAGACTTATGTGCGTGCAGTGTAAGAGGGAAAAAAAGAGGAAAACAAAGAAAAATAGCCAGAATTGTGTACGGAAAATGCAAAAAAGGACTTTATGGTAAATGCTTCCATAAGCATAAGTGCGTCAGTTGATGGGACCGTGAGCGTTGAGTCGGATAAAATATTTTATATCTCTGGCAAAAATAGTTTGATCACTCAAAAACTAACGCTATTTTATACCACGAATATAATATTTTATACATCATAATGTGAAATAAACAGAGGATTTTGGGTTTTTATATACATAATAATTTCTTTGTTATTATTTTTTTAATGAATAAGTAAACATTAATATTAACTTATTTTAATAAAAAGTAAACCCCCATAATCCATCAATGGTTCTAATCTATAAATATATCTTTAGCATTGGGAAAAATCTAGATGAATTAAATAAAGTTAAGTAGCTGAAATAATTTAGAATCTGAAATCTTTCATATTCCGGAAAATAGCTATGGCAGTCTTCGCACATCCCACCCGAAATGGGCTGGAAGTAAAGGGTTAAGTTTAAACTTAAAATTAAGAGCATTGTTTTAAGGTTTTTCTAATATTTGAAATAAATAAAGTGTAGTTTTAGATTAAAGTTACGAAAATAGTTTTAAGTTTTAAAAAGGGCTGTTTACGTATGTGTTTAGAGTGCCTACACTCCTTTCCTCCTCTTTTACTCGTATCTCGAGGTATCACTGTAATATTAATATATATATAATACTAATGTACATCCTACACGTGTAAAAAAAGTCTGCGTCATGGTATTTGGCATAAAAAAACATTTTATTGCAACTGTCCACACGCCCTAAGTCCTTGTCCGTATGCGGCCGTAAAGTAAAATATAATCCGCTTCACATAAAAAAGGCCACCAGTTGTGTTTCTTATGCCATGGAAGAATCCAGCGCGATGTTGCCCCTTTGAAATTTGTTCAACCCATCGTCAAAGTATTAATTATGTGCCCTTGGACTTAGTGAATTTATTGCTAGCTTAGTACGCAACTTACCGAAATTGTGTTTACATCAAACTAATCAAAAGATTATTAACTTTGATTGTGATTTTTGTTGCGTTCGCAGATTGAATACTTAATCTACCGCAAGAAAAAATATAATCTTAGGTACCCAAGAAACGGCACTTTTTCCAAGTTGCGTCATTTTTGCGAAACATAAAAGTCAATTGCAAGGAAATGGTACAACTTACAACAATGAAATTTCAAACAGAGTAGCATATTGACTAGCTTCGTGCGTTAAAGATTTTGAATTTTCAAAGTATCTATTATATTGTTGTTAATCCACATAAAAGTATAAAATCGATCTAGTCCTAGGATATTTGTTAAACGAAAAAAATTTCATATCATTGCATTCTATACATTGCCTCCTTGTACACCGGTATGAAAGAATACGTTAATTTTTTTTATTTGAAAAGTAGTCAGTATTTATATCATTATTTAAAATCGATCATCATTTAATTGCACAAAAATTTCTAAAATGTCGTCTTAGTCATGGAAATATTATATCTCTTAAAATGCTTAACCATATCAAGGGAATGGGGGTGTCCACGTGAGAAATCCCAGTGCAGTCTTCCTTATTCTATAGTGGCATTCACGTCTTTCGGAAAAGTGAGTCTGTATTCCTCTGGTTCAAGTGCGATACGATATGCCACCAACGATCAACGTTTTGCGTTTGAAATAACTCAACGTTTCTCCATCAACTTCGGGATGGGATTTCAAAATGTTAGGGGTGAATAACAGAGTACTTTGATTACCTATATTTTATGTATAATAAAAGTTACAAGGCTAGCGAACGAGTTGCAGAAAACGGACGGGAGTTGAAAGCCAGCGGCGAACGACCGCCTGGCAACGTCGCACGATTTTCAAACTAACCTTAACATTAACGTCCATTTAAGTATCACTCGTTTCTGCCTTCTTGGTTGAACTTTTGGTAAAAAGTAAAAAGTTCAGCAATCACGCAAAAAAGATTACAGAGCACAAGATATACTTCGATTAAAGCGGCTAACACGTGCGAAAGAGTGAGAGATTTTCTCGGATGCTCGACTCAGCAAACCAACTGGCTGGACGCCCCGGAAATACGAATTATCTTATCTCGAACGAAAATATAGCCCGAGCTCCAGCTCGTATCTCAAACAACTCGTATGTCAGGCTGCTCGTAACTCTAGGTACCACTGTATGTACATTGTATACATACATATAAATATGCATACATCTACATACATATATATATATAGGAGTTAATAAAGGTGTGCTTGCTCACAGCAAGCAATCGAAAAAAATATATTTTGATAAAAAATAAGATTTTTCGAAAGATTTCTCTGCTTACTTATTGCTAAACTTAAACTATAAAGGACTTTTTCTCAGCGTACATTGCTTTGATTATGATTTCCCATGTATTTCTTACGGCAGCATTATTCCCGCCCTGGGGTCGAACCAAGGACTCCCTACAAAATTTGCTTTAATAATTCGTTTGGATATGATTGACTATTGACTCTGCAAATTTCAAAAGGAAATTCATTCAGGAAGTGCCTGGAAAGAAGTTCCTATTTCCCTATGCATTTCTTATGCACATATAGTTAACACCCCCCAGAATCGAACCCATAATAGGTAGAGTGGGTTTCCAATTATTTCCTAGGTGAGATTTGGTGGGCCGTCAAATAAAAAAATCAGCAACTCCATGACCCCATCGGTTTATGCCTGACATTCGTATCCTATTTATATATATATATTTCCCCCTCAAGCAGCTATATATAATAGAGATATATATACACTATATATATACTTACTTACCTTACCTATCATGGGTTCAAATCTAGAAGGCCCCAAAATTGACTTTCCCCCGTAAGAATGTATGAGACCGTTTTTCAAGGATATTTAAAAAATACTTCCCATTGAGTGAGAAGAATAAAGTTTCGTACAGCTATTGCTTTTAAATATTTCTACATAAAAGTGCTCTAGTTTAGCTGAAACTGGTCATGGGTTCAATGCCAGGAGATGAAATATTTTAAAATTGAAAAAAATCAAGCTTGTCATGCATTCCTTATAAAGATAGAGACAAAAACAGAAATTCTTTTGAAGAACTTCCTGAATGAATTTACTTTTGAAATTTGGAGGGTTTATAAAGACAAATTCATGAAAATTGTGTGTTTTTTTCAGGATGTCCTTGGTTCGACGCCAGAGAGGCAATAATGCTGTCATAGGGAATGCATGGGAATATATATATATATATTCTTTGCATATATAGCATTGAACTTGATTTCCCATGCATTTCTAATGACAGCATTATTTCCTCTCTGGCATCAATGTATACGATATATATGTATATGATAACTTTTACTAGCTATTATCATCATATATAAAAGCAATTAAAACCTAGAGAAAAATAAATGATGTGATGTATGGAGAATTCAGTTGTCCTTATGGGAGAGTTAATAGTGGATGAGATCTGTATTAGGCTGAAGTCTTACAAGGGGACCTTCTAGACTGTGTCACGAGGTTTCTGATAAATTCAGTATGGGTTTGTTCCTGGGACAATACTTTCAACAAACTAAAAATGAGTGATCAACGCTCCCTCGTTTTCTTGCAATTAAAAATCAACAATCGTGGCTTCTACTGATAAAAATTCCTCTATCTCCTCTTGATACAACGATTGTGCAAAGAAAAATGAAATTAAGACAAAAAGATGAAAAGGTCAAGTCAGTTTCAAACCACAGATCCTAACATAATCGAACATTACTACCTACTCCGTCACTATTTACTAGTTAACAAATGGATACTTATCCATATAAGCCATGATTATACATTTTGAAACATTAACCACAATAAAACTCAAGTGTGCTGGCTTCTTTCATTTTTAGGTTATGATAAGTATTGTCCAAGTAACACACCCGTTTCTATTTTATCTAAAATAGAAAGAAATATGTTAAACATTATACATATTAAACATTCTTCTACCATATATGAACTTTAGCTATGAGCAGTACTATAGATTTATCCGTACGTTTTTCATTGCAACCTAAGCAAATATTTAGTTGAAAAATATCAAAGGAAGGGTAAATAACTCTACAGAGCAATAAACTAAAAATAAGTTCTGAAGGATGAATTAATATAATAGATAGAATTCAGCCACGACAGATTATTACGCTAACATACTTTAAATGAAGAGACTTAGTAAAGTTACACCATGCTATTTATAGACAGGAAATAACTATCAGAAGTTAAAAGTTTCAAATTACATGAGAATGATTCTTAAATAAATGAAAAATTATTGCAATGTGAGAGAAAAATAAATTCACATAATTGATTCTTAACTCTTTGAAATCAACATTACATACCATACCAGACCATATATGGTGAAAGATTGCGACATCTTTACTACGCTTGTACCATGATGACGCGTTTACTACCTGAGTTCTCCTTCTGTTGATAGTTTAGAATGACAGCTGAAGATGGCAACGACGTCGAATTTAACGGAAATTTAAACGGCATGGTATATTCAGGTTTAGATTTTTTTATTGCTATGTCCTAAAATGAATTATTTATTCAAAGGACAAAGATAAATACAAGTTAATACCAAAATAATTATTTATTTGAATAATAATGAACATGTACATAAATGTAAAACAAATAAGCAAAAATATAGATTTTGATAAATATTTTCATAACAATCTTCCTTGAAATTGAAGATTTAAACATTATTCACTAAAAAGTCTCTACTTGTGGTCCTTCACATGAGATTATAAACCTTTGAAAATGCATATGACAAAGAGGTATCAAACCAGTCACATATCCACTTTTCTTAACATGGCTACATAGAAGACGGAGATATTAAACGATTTAATGGAAATCTTTAATTAGGATTTCTCTCCAAGACTACTTATTCATACTAAAGTAAAGAAGCCTTCATAGCCTCATTTGTTTAATCAGAGAACATCAGGCGCTTGATGGCAATGTTATCGGATAGTGGAAGCATATACATGCGTAAGGGCGCGTGGTTCAAATCCATCTTTATAGAATCTTTGCGCTAAAACCTCACTATCAATCACTTAAATTTTAAAAATTATATTAATCGAAGAAAAAATAAAAAAAAGTTATACTTCAAGAAATCCTTAGAATCGGTTTCGATTTTCTTAGAATCGAAGACTTTGGGTCTATCTTTCAAGATATCACATATTTGTTGGTATCAATATTCGCCTCTTCTTATTCACTTTTCACTTATGTTATCAAATTTTATATTAAACGTTTTTCGGAGAAATTGCAAGAAGAAATCTAAGGAAATACCATGACTGTTTGGCAAAATGAGTTGAAAAATGTAGTCGCCTGCTACTTTCCGTCCTATTAACGTAAGAAAAAACTTCCATTGAGAAAGTTTCTCAGAAAATACTGAATTTATTTTTGCTCGAATCCTCTAATAATCTATGCTGAACGGTATTCTCAATAACGATTTTTTATTACGATCGTAACACGGAGCTCAGTGCGCGGTGCAACGAGCGGCAGTCGATCTTTTTGTTTTCGCGGACGCTTACAATGACCTCATTATAAGCGACCAGACGAAGGACGGGAGACGGATTCGCACCATCTGCGAATTCTTCAAGGCCTACCCTAACACGATTTTATGAAACAAGATCTTCCAGATATACTTCAAAAGACTCCGTTGTTCAAAACCACTCTGTGGTACGGAGCATCTTCCCTACTCTGAGTATGCCAGTAATAGAGTGTACCTTTTTCTCAGCGAGGCGTCAAACCCTCTCCACGACAAAAGCAATTGTGGAACATCGTCCATGGGTAATCCACCTTACCTTCAGCAGTATGAGACTGAGTCATGCCAATTATTACTGCAGTTGTTTTTCCGTACATTTATTTGCAGCATTTATTGTGAATATAACGATGAATAGAAACGGAGTATAGAATTGGTGATTTTTAAACATTAATTACAATGAAACGAGGGAGCGTTGACCCCTAGTTTTTTCAGTTTGTTATAAATAATGTCTAAGATACACATCTATACCGGTTTTATCCGAAATGATTTGCAAGGACCTTGGCGACCGTGAACGCGTGGAATATTGCTGTAAAACGTTTTTAAATGCTATCTGATATTTATAAACTATGAAATTTGTAAATTTTTACACAAATAATAAAGCATTATTAAGTTTACTTGGACTTACTGGCGGCCGCTCCATAAGTTCAGGCTGCTGTGGCTCTTGGAGGTTTCCGACTTAAGGCTGCTGTAGCGCTCGGAGATTTCCGAATTTAACGGTCGCGTCTTAGAGCACGAAAAGTGGTAACTTAGAGAACTAACAGAACACAGGGAGGATCATTTGCTGACTTTTTTGAGGCGGTTGGCACTAACTGGCGACTGAAAAGGGGACCTTTAGGACTGCGGCACGGGATATTGAATGAGACCGGTATGGAAGTGTAGCTTAGGTATTACTTATTACAACCTGAAAATACTAGGGGCCAACGCTCCCTCGTTTCTCTGTAATTAATGTTTAAAAATCGTCAATTCTAGCCGCTTCCAATATAACACCCGCGGCAGCTTCAGTTCAACAAGCAAATGGTTGCGTAGTGCTAGCATGTTAGATTCGTAATGTCATTGGATGTGGTTCGATTACGGGTTTATATTCTTTGTTTTTTTTTCTTCAATTACTTTCTTTTTTTGGAAAACATTTAATCAAATTTAAATGCTGTCTTATTATTTTATTTTTCATGGCTCATATAATTTAAACATATTTAAAATAAAAAAATTTTAAAGGACCGTAGCAGATAAATGTAAACGTTTTAATTGTGTTTCATAATAGAAAGGAAGTGCGCTGTTGCCGATATTGTTGAGAAATATGAAAATTCACGGTATTCCCTTAGATTTCTTCTCGTAATGTCTCCGAAAAACTTTTAATATAAAATTTGACAACATAAGCGAAAAGTGAATAAAAGGAGGAAAATATTGATACCGAAAAATATGTGATATCTTGAAAGATAGACCCAAAGGAATCAGTAAGTGATATTTTCATAATTCTAGATTCCATAAAGATGGATTTGAACCACGCGCCCTTCAAATGGCGCGTGGTTCAAATCAATCTTTATAGAATCTTTGCGCTAAAACCTCACTATCAATCAATTCATTTGCAGTTACTTATAGCTGATTGGGAGCTTGGGAGTTGTTGATAGGCAGGACCGCACAGTATGCTTTTTTCCTTTAAGGTTGGTAAAATATTTATAAGATTTGGCTCACTATATGCAGCACAGTTTTTAATGTATCTCTTGATTTTGTGATGAATCATTAGAATTGTATAACTTCTACAAATGTTTATTACCTGCCCTTATTATCTTCAACCTCACCGAGGCCCATTTGTCTCCAACCCCCCTTCAAAAAATGAGAGTGAACTTGGTTGCTGAATTCTTAAGTAGAAAACTTGCAGCAGGGGTTCAAGCTTTAGTGGGAAGCAGTAAGTGATTATTTTCCAGACCCTCTTTCATTACAAAATATTTATTTTTCTTTTTTACTTGAGGAAGTAGATAAAACTATCCAGGGGATGCAAATTTGTCCCAAATAAGCCTTCTTTTCAGAAATAGGCCAAGGTATTGCTGCTACTACGACTAAACTGTGCCTCAAGAAGAGAAATATATTAACAATCATAGCCTCAGAAGTTGAAGGAAGTATTAACTTTAATTTATTTTAGATGCGAAGAGAACAAAGAAGAATTTAAAACATTTTTCATTTCAGTCATTTCTGAAGTAACCATTCGGTGATATTGCATAGAGAGGAATACAGATGCAATTGGAAAAAAAACTAATTGAAATTATATCTTTCTTTTTCAAGTGATTTATAATTAATTTTATGATCTTGTAATTAACATTATGTAGCTTCAAGGTTAATTTACAGTGCACTCTTACAGGTCAAATAATATACAGTAGTACTCAAAGTATTTATCTCTTCTACTTTTTTGATTCCACCCTTATTTTCATCATCTACTGAATAATACAGAATAATACTTTCGCCGGGATTATGTAATGCTGAGTTTGCTACCAAATGAAACTAAAACTCCAAAGCATCTGCAGACTTAAGTCTTCTTCGTGGCAGTAAGAATCTTTGAGAAATTCTTCGTCAGCTATCTTTACGGCTTTAAGTATTAGAAATTAGAACATAATATACTATAGATTATAAATTACACAAGATACTAGTCATTCATTCTACTAAATTCGTTACTTAAACTCTCGTACTGTAAGTTAAACTCTCTAATTCAACGCGTCCTATTACCTTTAGAATGACGGTCCGCGGAAAACAGAGTTGCTTTCCACCTTTCACTATACAGTGGAAAATAAATAAATTAACGAATCAGATGTTAATGTAGTAGACTCGGTTACATATCTCGGAATTACTCTCACTAATATCTTGAATCGGAGCACGCACATACGAAATATATGCGGTAAAGCAAATAGATAACTCTGCTTCGTTAGGCGTATTATTGGTAGAAGCGACGAATGAGTGAGAGAACGATGTTATTTCGCGTTAGTTAGACCACGACTACGACTAGAATACGCATCTTGTATTTGGGATCCCGCGATCGAAAATAGTACCCGCGAACTCGAAAAGGTTAAACGTAAAGCAATACGATTTGTAGAGAATTGCTACGATAAAAAGGCAAGTGTAACCAAACTATTATCAGACGCAGGTTGGGAAACATAAGCAGATAGAAGACTTACAGCCAGATTGCGTTTATTAGATAAGTTTCGAGAAAGTACATTTTCGGAAGACGCAATTGAAATTATGCGACCACCCTGTTACCTAGACCGATCCGATGAAGCGCGTAAAATACGCGAAATAGATGCTAGGACGAATCCTTACAAGAATTCCTTCTTCCTTTCACACGATATGCGATAATAATAGACTAAAATACGCGATAACGTAAAATAAATGTTTACACCCCGTGCCATACGCCCAAGGCGGCTTGTAAGGGTACTTAAGTAGATGTAGATTCTTAATGAAACATCGATATATGTCTCTACGCACATTTCTGAATGAAGGAAAACTGAACTTATTGCCAAAGCTTTACATCAGCGATGTGACGCGTTAAAACTGACCTCCGTGACCTCATTAACTTTCAGAAGATAAAAATGAATTCAAAGGAAGAGCTAATCACAATGTTGAATCATCACGTATGATTGGGAATTCGACGAAGGAAGTCATCTTTCGCACCCAAAGTTCAGTGGAAGTTTCGCTCCATCACTAAATTTTTTAGTACACCATGGCCTTCATCACTCCTTGGCTCGTTTACTTGATGCTTCTTCACGTCTGCAAGGAAGGTCAAGGGACGCAGTGCGACGGTAAACACAGTAATGAGCGTGAAATGAGTGTGAATATAAAAAGCGCGAGGAATACCACTGGAGAATGGGTCAGCACTTTCGTTGCAAAGAGGGAGATGAAGAAGAACAAATTAGATTTTGACGTGGACTTAACCTTCAAAGTTAGCGAATGCGAGGAGAACGAAATAATCACTGTTCGAGGAATATTGACGGGTAAATGCTTCATTCTATACTTGTGATTAAGTGATACGCATACCTTTAACGTTGATGGCAGCTAAGTCTGTACATGGAGATGTATATCAAACAATTGAGACACGATGGGACCTCTTGCAATCACAGATACGACGGGTAGAGAATCTTACGAGAAGCTCACTTTTCATCCCAATTGCGGGACCAATGTCGCTATTGTAAACAATGGTCGGACCATCGTGAAACTAAGGTGCGTTGGCCTGGTTGCCTTTACTCAAACTTCCACCTAAAATGGTAGGAATTTGAATTTTAAAAAAACTGTTTCACTGGGAGATAAAAATGCTTTTCGGTTTCTCTACTGTTCCACAAAATCCCTAGCAACTGTTATTTATTTACTTGACTACTATTTGTATAACTGCCATCGAACTTCAGTATTCATTTAATAAAGAAACGCAAGAGAATGTAATTTGTAATGCATTACGTATGCATTACGATGTAACCGAATAAAGCTGAAAGCAATATTTCATATCTATTCTAGTAATGATGAAAAATTGAATGGCATGGCAGTAACGAACAGACCATTGAAAAACAACGAACTTTTTGAAGTTCGACTTGACAAAAAGATTTCCAAGTGGAACGAAGGTATGGTTATGGGCGTTATAACCCACGATCCTAATACTCTCAAAATACCAAGAAATATCGGACAGTTAACGTAAGTAGAGATTCATTTCTCATTTATTCCTTGCAAAAACTAATACGCGCCTTTCACATCCTGAGATAATTTTCAAGGATCTTTTTCCAGCAATGGAACCTGGTGCGTTTCCCTGGAAAACGTGTATATTAACGGTAACCCGGTAAAATCAGCATATATTCCGCATCTCAAGAATCAAAAGGTAAAGATAGAACTATTAGAATCTCGGAGGGTGATCATTGTCAAGGTCAATTCATAGATTTAGATTAAATTTAATAGCTAGAGGATACTGAAAAAAATACTTCATAAATTTATTAAGTGGTGTTATTTTAATTTATAGTTCACTGAGATAGATCTTGTACATATTATTTAGGTTGGCGATCGGTTGGGAGTTAAAAGAACAGAATTTGGAACTTTACATGTATATATCAACGGCGTAGACCAAGGACCAGCTGCTTCTAGAGTACCAGGCAATGTTTACGGTTTCTACGAAGTGCGCAATGAGGCCAGTGAGGCAACGATTGTAGATTACTATTGATATATGGTATAAGTCAATGCAAAATACCATGATATAATAACCTTGCTAGGCGTTTATAACAATGACTATGATTGATAAAGTAATCTACCTAATATCTATCCATAATATATATATTAATATATAGAACTATATAATATATATAGAAAACTATTGGCAACATGTTTACAAAATTATTCAAATTTATCACCTACCCATTGCATACTGTGCTGCATTTTGACACTCATCTACTAAAAATTAATTTTCAGCATGTTTCAACTTGCCAAATCATCTGCAATGTTAACCAAGATATCATTTTACATATTTTAAAACGATACATACACTTATAAGATGGAAAAAATAATAAGAAAAGAAATGTTAGGTAATTGTATAAGGAATGAATAAATATATATGATAGATATTAAAGAACCAAGAGATCCCTCTCTCTAAGAGATTATGCAAGAATAATGATTCTCTCTGAATAACTTTGAAGAGACAATATTGTTTAGGAATCTTCTATAAATCCATGATACAATTCATTTGCTACCTATATTAATGAGTAATAATATCTATATTAATGAATCATGTTAGTAAGAAAAAAGATTTTGCTCAATTATTTAATCTCATCATAAATAGAAAGCTCGAGATGATAGATTACAACCCCAAGAAACTAATATTTCAGAAACAGAAATATATTCTCTGTGAAATTATTATTTATCCTTAATCCTTATTTATTTATTTTTAGATTGATCAAATAATGTTGAATATAATACAGTAAGACCCTACTTAATGCGGGGGATACCTTCCAATAACTTTCAGTGCTAAACAAAACAATGTTAAATGAGGCAATGTAACACATACATATGTAAATATGTGATGGGTTCAGTGAAAAGAATAAAGAATAAGAAAATTTATCAGTTCATTTAACTTGCCAAATTTATCACAATAAAATAAAATATTATGTTTATATCTTTATTCACCTAATAACCTTGATGAGAACAAATAAATCAATAGTGAAACAGGAAAGATGCATTCTTAATGTGATTGCGACTCCGAAGAATACAGTTTGAACTTTTTTTTCTGGACAGACTAACGAAAGAGTGTTGAAAAAAATACATAGTATAACTACATATCACCGTTGTTATAAAGCGCACCGCTTTTGGTTGGTGTATTACCTTTTCATTTGCACACTTATATAACAAATATCAATACAGTGTGCGATTTAGGGAAATCCCAATAATACCATGTAATACTGAAACAGCATTAAGCGGGGTCTTACTGTATTCTCAATTTATTATTCTTGATTATTTACAGCATTCCTATTATATTAGGATAACACATATATCTCAGCCTGAAAAACTCGTTTTGAGATTTACTACTAGTAAGATTAAGATTAATTAAATCCTAATTCTTAACTATAGAAAGAGATGATAATAAGGATTTTACATTAACCGTACTCTAAGAGTTGATAATTATTCAATATATTATGATGTATTAATAAAAGCTTTAATACACTCTTAGAATAGACTTCTATAGAATTCTGAGGTCAATTAAGATAATTATTGTGATACAGGTGAATTTGGTTTATTATTATACATTGCGCTAAATTAATTCCACAGAAATACATAATGTAATATTAGCTTCAAAGCCTGATATTTAGGCAGTATATCTTTTTGGTTCAACATACTGAATAATTTTAAATTTCTAGAAAAATGTTATTGATCTACTTTTTATTTTCAGCAACTATAATATATTTTCTCCTTTCTTCTCTTATGTACAGCACTTTCATAAGACCAAAATAATTATGAAGTCTTCCTAAATCTGTTTGTATGGATTCCAATGTTACTTTCTTGTAATAACTCTTATGAATACATAAGTTGTGAATAAAACAAAATTATGCAGTTAAACTGTCAGCTCCTTAAGAATTTGATATTAATTAACTTTTGCTTCAAGTATGTAAAATCTCAATTATTTTGATTCTTCAACTCAAGCATTGATATGAAACTTTATAAAAAACAATCCTAAGATTATATCAAAGCTTCTTGAACATCAACATATGAAGAATTTGAATAATATTTATTTAAAAATATTGCATGATCTCTAAAAAAATGTTGTCAGGAGCCAAGTGCCATTTCTGTTGAAAAGCAAATTTCTTTTGCTCATATTTGATTTATCACCACCTATTTCTATAAAATGAAAATACAGTTTACAAATACATCTTACAGTTATCAGACTGCAGTCTGATTTTTGATAATTTGTAAGTTATATTTTTCTATAACCATAAGCTTTTTAAGGATTTAAGAAAATCTTTACTCGATTAGGGTGAATACATTCTCACATGGATATATATAAGTATGAAAAGATGAAAGTTAATGGCTGAAGAAATGTGAAATTAATGGTCCAAAGGTTAGAATGGAGTGTTGATCAATAATAAGGGTAGGTATAAAAAGCTTGACTCTACATCCAACTGCCCTTTCAAAGAAAGTAATGGGTGTCAAAGAGGACTTTTGACAGGATGCAATGGATCAATACTTGGGATTATTACCACCAAATGAGTTATTCACTCAAAGTTTACCTTTAGCTCTTTAACTACTAGAATGTTACAATTATTAGAGTAATAAAAATGGAATGGTCTAAGAAAGAAGATTATAATGAATGATTCAAATGTAGAGATGTTACAATGTCTCTATTTACTTATAGTTCTTGGCAATTAATAGATTCCATATGAATCATCCTTATCCATTGCATGATATTCATCTAAAGAGTTTTCAAACAATGAATTTTGAAATATAATGACATTTGAGAGAGAAAGTAAAAAAGGAAAGTTTCCATTCTATTATAGTCCTTAAAACATCCAAAGATAAACTGAAAATTAAGGATATTGAAGCTGGATATAATACACAAGTATATAATGATCATTTACTATAAAGAATTCTAGAATTTATTTCATACATTAGTATGATCTATTAACAAACTGAATTTAAAAGACAAAAGTATTGGACAGTAATGGTAAAAATATCTTAATAAAAAGTGTGGATCCTCATATCATAGGCCAGTATCTTTTGGTTTGATTCAATTTTAGAGACCATCATATAATTCCAAGGAAAATATTATGATATCCTTTCTCAATTGATATTTAACTTTAATCCTTTAAAATTTTCTTTAATGAAGTTATGAATCTGCTATGTTCAATTCTAAATAATGTTTGTAGGTATGATTTTTTGTTTCTTAGAACCATCGTTTTATATTAATTGAGAAAAATACAGAATACCATTTACACTGACAAAAATTTATTTCTTCATATTGTATTTTATTAAAATATTTACATTCCAAAACATCAATTCAAGTAAGTTATGCAACAAAACACTGGAAAAATCATGTTTTGAAACCTTTAACATGGCATCAGAATGATAGAGGAAATTGAAAATCAGAAATAAACTATGACAGCTTTTAAAACAACTAATTTTTTGCTTACCATAGCTCTATTTAGAAGTATTCATCACAGTTACCAAATTCAAAGACCCACATAAAATTGCTGATTTACTTTACTTATAATATGAGTTTCCATTTCCTTTTGGTAAAATCTTTTAATTCTTCCTAGATTTAAAACAAAATTCTCTTGTGACAGTTGAAGAGATGTTTTTTAAGAATCATTCTAGATAAAACGTGAAAAACTATTTTATGAGAAGGAATCCAGTTTTACAATACATTAGTTAAAGTCTGATGTAAATACGACTGCATTGTCACATATATTTGTTTATAATAGGACTCTAAAATAAAATCTATATATTTTAACTGTAAATTAGTGTAAAATTAAAGGGTAGGAAATACGTAATTAACAAGAAGTATAGCTATTTTAAAAGCTGTAACGAATGAGATGAAGGGAAATCATTGTAGCATAAAATTGAGATCACTGATTGGGAATGTAAAAAGATATGATTGAAAAAACTGTAGGAGTAAGAAATATGAAAGAATTTCATTTTTACAGTTTAAAAACAATCTCTTTTAAGAAGCTTATTCAACAAACTCAACAGCTACATTTTTAAGTAAAGTGCAGAGTATGTGATATTATCCTCAAAGCAAACTTTCTGTTGCAATTTAATTAATTTCTTCAACACCAACATCTCTTTAAAATCCATCAATTTTTAACATATCAGGTAGATCATTAATTACTTACATTTTGTACATAAAATCAGCTGCATTTATTGCTCAGGTGTAAATTAATAAAAAGGGGTCATAGTTCATTTTCCTGCCTGCAGGTTTATATAGAAAGCTTGGGAGAATGCTTTCTTTTTGCAGTCTCCTAAACTATTATAATACTTCATTCCAAATTTGATCACAATCTTATTGAAATTCTATTCAATTAATTGTCATTCATACCTCAAATGTCTTTGTTATTAATACTTTACACTTCACTCTTTTCTTGTTAAGAACCACATCTCCATTGGCTCTGCTTTTCCTTTCATGATGACACTTCCTCTAGGCTCCAGTTGGAATTGAGGGTCACTGTGATCTTCCTGCATTAACAACCTGAAAAGCATGAACGATTGATATATACAGAATCATCATCATTGTCATATTTGTAGAACTAAGATAAAAGTCAAAGATTATTATTGATAATGTAATTTACCATCATGAAACTTGACAATCAGAAAATAATACTGCTATTATTGTTTATAAAGAGATTCTAGAGAAATGAAGATACATTTTAAGGAAATAGATTTATTTCAATTCCATTCAAAAAACGTAGAAGTAGATACTTTTCTAGGATTAGCTATGGAATTTAATTCTCAAAATTTAATAAAGATTTTCTCTGAATGATTAAAGAGTAATTTTTGTGTATGTAAGGCTTAAAACTTGAAAATTAAAAAGCTCTAAATAAAAATTTTTAATTTTCTTAACTTATCAACTGTCGAAAATTATGAGATCAAGTAAAAAAGCTACTTTCCTCAATTATTTGTTTACTTTTGAGTCTGAACAATGTAAACAATATCGTTTCGGATTCATTACGAGAAGACGTTGATAAAAATAGAGGAAAACATACATTGCCCTTGTGCTCTTTTTCTAAGAATCCTTGTGTGTTCTGTTGTCATGTAAAAGTGAGTAAGAACCCAAGGTATGTCACATTTTATTAAATTGATAGTTTTTATGGAAGTAAAATGATGCATATACATAAATTAACGTTATTGCGAATATATCTAAAAGATATCGCAATCATAATTTCTAGTTTACACTGTAGAATATGGGTAGTTTAGGTAATGATCGAACTTGATTGGATATGAAAATTCTGCCCCGTGCAAGATCGAACCAATTATAGTTTTCACGAAAAGAAATGCTTAACTCTTCTCAATCCTCAAGTCCCTCTTAAAAATGACCATGGAATAGTGTGCAGTGCGTGCGGTAAAAGAATCCTTGCAATCCATTTCGAATTAGGCTGATATTATAGAAAATAAATACCTTGAAAGATTTAATTTAATTGTCGCATCAATATCAACTTTTAACATTGGACATGCTTTTCTTTATTGACGCAATACAATTTTCTAGCGGATATGATGATATTAGCCCATTATTAAAATAATCTTGATCTAACGTTAATGATATATCAACAAGGAAGAAGTGAAAGATGTGAGTATCAACAAGGAGGAAGTCAGATATAAACAATCGAAGCGTATTTACGACACTAAATGATTGGCATTACTTGTCTCAGTTTACTCCTAAGGATGTATCGTGTGCTTACGAATACCATTCCAACATGGAGGTATCAACTCGTAGAATGCGTAACTGAACGATAGATTTATTCATCAAAATTCGCGAAAACGGAGCACTATAGCGATATCGCGATCGGATTTCTTTCTATGTAAGTGTAAACGAAGCAATCCTTTTACCCCTCCTTGCCCATCGCATGCCATCCTTTGCTTGGCTTCTCCCACCGAACACCTCTGCAGGGAAGACCCTCATTCGTCCCCTAATCCGGCAGCTATCACCTTGCCTGCCACGCGATTCACTCGCCCCTCCACCACGGAGGACTTCGTCCACACTGCCGCCGTCGGTTTCCTCATGCATTCGCGTCCGTCGCCGTCGACATGGAGGTTATACTGGACTGTTTCTTCGACGACGTAGTCTCAACCATGGACCGAAGCAGCCTCTCCGTGCGCCACAAGAGGAGGGAGCTCGTGGAATACCTCAGCACCCTCATCATGGGCTGCGACGACCAGGTCGAAGGCTGCAGACTCGCCGTCCTTGCAGCTCTCCGCTTCCACGACCTCAGCCGTAGGTCCAACGGCTCCGTGTGCCTCATGGGCAAGTACCACGACGTACTGTACGTCGCCGCCAAGGTTTGCTTCGATCACACGCTCGAAGACGGCACTATAGTGGCCCATTTGCTGGACAGCATTTTCATCTGCGAGGGTACCTTCGAGAGGCTGTTCATCGGTGCCATATTTGGGACAAGGGTCACGCATCTGATTTGCGGATGGAAGACGGATTTTGCGGACGGAGAGGAGAGCCTGAGGGCGATGGCCTACTTCATGTCGCACGCCACAAGGGCGAGGTTGTCGTACGTGGTTCCCTCCCTGAGGTCCGTAGCCCGAAGGTGCGCGGGGGAATCGGACAGGAGGAGGTGGGGAATGGGGACTTCCAGAGGCGTCTCGTACAACGAGATTCCCGACCTCACGAGGTTGGTGGATGTGCCAATGCAGGCGTACGAAGGTTCACCGCCGCTTTACGTGGCGTCCCTCATGGAACGACCGAAGGTAAGGGAGTGATAAAGTCGGATGGTATAATCCACGGAGGAAGGCGTAAAGTGTAGTAAATCCATTGGAATGGAAAAAATAAGAATACTATTACTTATAGTTCTATTATACAGTTTTTAGTTTCAATTGCCGGTTTTAGAGAGTATTTGAAGCTAATATTTAAAAATCCCTCGTTACCCAATTGCTAAAACGATAGCATATAATTTTCTCGTAAATATTATTCAAAAGTAAACGAGAAATATTGTCTTCAACTCGTGCAGTTACAGAGAGTTCAAGATTTGACTCTTTTACAGCGAATCATTTCTATCACAGATCTAGCAACTGAAAGTCAAAGTTTTTATCAGACGAATATTTGCACGTAATCTAAACAATCTTTAGTTTATTAAGAGCATTGATAGTAGTTTTTCAAACTTAGGTACTTTATAGTGCTTTATTATTTATACTTAGAACGTTACTTTGAACGCCTAATCTTGCTGGAACTGCATCACTGATAAAATGTGACGATTCCTTTCAAAGGTACTGCTGATGCTGCTTCGTTTCGGTGCAGAGGCCGACGGCGGTCGGGGACGGAGGAAGGGTTTCGAAGGAGACGAGAGAAGCGCCCACTCTCCCCTAGAGCACCACGTGAGGAAGTTAAGTGCCGCTGCGTCTGCGGGGGTTCGTACACTACCCGCGGAATCCTGCAGTTGCCTCCGGGTGCTACTGAGGGCTCTGCCAAGGGTGGCGGTGCCCGCGCACGACGACGAATGGGAGGATCCCCGCAAGAGAAAATCTTACAGCAGGAAGTCTTACGGGACTCCGGTACACCCTAGGCTGTTCTCTGATGGCGTCATACTACCGTCCAGGTGGCACCGCCCGGCGGAACTGAAGCACCTCTGCAGGTGCGCCATAAGAGCTGCTCTGTGGCAAAACTGGGAACTGCCGTATGGTATACGCAAGCTACCTCTTCCTCCAAAGATGATGGACTACCTTGATCTATTAGATGACTGATTGAATCTTGTGAACCGATAATATGCCTGCTGGATATCCAGTTGACCTTCTCAATGCAGCGTAATTACGTACGAGTCGTCTTCTGCTAAATTGTGAGGTTTTTGGGATCTAGAGCGGACCCTAACATCGATACAATCATGAGTTAAATTTTAGTACGAAATGAAGAAAATAGACGTGTTTTTTCTATTTACGTTTCCCCAGTAAAGTACTACTCTCTATACTTAAATTTCACACAATATTTTTCCACTATATCTTTCCCCTTTCCGTGAATTAAATGTTAATAAGAAGATTATTTTAAGGAAGAACCATTTTAATGTTCACCTAAGCGAAAATTTTCCTGCAGCAAATATATTTTTGAGAATTATTGTGGATGCGAACTGTGTTCCAGCACGAGACCATCAGTCATCAACAAGAGGATATTATAAACAATGGGGACGCACCCAAGTGTGATTCTATTTTTTATCTGATTCTAGATGAACTTAAGAATTTAGGTATCGGATAATTTGTACATAAGTGTTACCTGTAGGCATCCTGAGTTACGTTGATTCTCCCTGGTTCTCCTGTTGTCTCCGCCCTACTGGTGAGGTTTACCGTGTTTCCGAAGAGGCAGTAACGGGGCATCCGGTGACCAACGACCCCCGTAACTACTTCCCCAGAGTGGATACCAATGGTCACTTTCTGAAATGGAGACTTTTACTATGAATATTCGAACTGCTGTAATGCTGTCCGAGATCTAGACTGTGACTCAGAGACAATCTTGGAATGTGTTTGGGTTGAATTCTGGATTACCTAAGTGCCTGAAAAACTTGTACTCGAAACCAAGCAACGAATGTTTACCATGGTGCTATGATTGTTTAGTACAACGCTAGTCTGCCTTACATTTTGCTCATAACCGATACTAGTCTATTACGTGTAATGAACTTTTTTGTACGAATCTACCCATTTGCTCAAGATTTTGTGCAAACTTCGAGAACATTATTTAATCGGTGAAAGAAGATATTACGTGCAATAGACCAACAACGAAAGACAAAAAGTTTATTATTTATATCTTATTATAGGTTTTTTTAAAGAAGCAGATGAATTATGAGTGCCATATTTACACAAACTTTAATCGATTCTTGAAACTTTTGTCGATTTTACAATTATTATGAAAATTATATCGATATACCAATTTACTGTATGTTTTTCTTATTGATATGGGTATTTAATAAGTTGTGCACAAGATAGATACGTCTGCATCAGGTGATACAGGGGGAATGAAAGGTTTCTTTTCATCGATTCGAAAAACAGCTGTTGTTACGTAACAAGCACGTGTTGGCGAAGCCGGTGTATAAAAAGTTAGCGGTGTGTAATTTTTTTCCAAGGGAAGTCCTTGTCAGGGTTCACGTGAATCTGAAGAGAGATTTTAAAATTTTCTAAAGCTAAAAATGGATATGAATTTACCATATACTGACCCGCTAAAACATGCAGAGCTCCTATGTATATAATATTGAGTACGCTTAAACTTACTTACGCTTGCTCTTACATTTGAAGGTGATTATTATAATGGATAAAGATTACTAATCGTAGATATTTATATTTCCATAATTACTAATAAATTTGATTAATGAATTGCATAAATAATGCAGAATCATGTTCTCCATAAGGCCCTATTCAAGCATAATAATCAAATTCGGTCTTATTTTTAATCACGTTTTTGATTGACAATTGAATAACAGATGCGATATTAATTTTCAAAATATAAAGTAGGCGAATATTTAAAAAAATCTGGAATTCGTACTGCATATTTTTGTATGATCGAACAGTGACCTAATTTCTACAGAATGAAAAAGAAAAAAATAGGGGATTTTCTGAGTATTAAATTCCTTGAACACCCTCAATATAGTCAATCTGTCTGCTTATCTGAAAATAGATATAATTTTATTGTTAAAATTTATGCGTTTACGAGCTTTTCTAAATAATTCTGGCGACTTTAGATATAAAAATATAATGAACAAGGCTATACATAAAATAGTCAACTAGTTGAAACTCGTATGTTATCATTCTCAATATTAATTCTACGTACTAAACGTCAATGGTGAATGATTAAATAACCAAATTTGAAATATTAATATTATCTTTCTTGGAATTAAAATTCATACATTTTTCCGCGGCATTCAGTATTATTACCATATTTTAAGTATAATTTCGTTACATATATACAATATATTTAATTGTGTTTAGTTATATATAAATTTTAATGTAATTTAGAAATAGACATGTCAATTTCAAGGGAAGGTAAAAGAAAACTTTGGAATTCCTTCTGCATTCGCCATACGATACGATAAGACAAACTAAAATTCCTAAAACATCCCGCATATTTATATATCTCGGATATTCTCACCACAGGTTTTCCGTCAACTTGTACTTCCTGTCCCAGGTCCATCATGTCAAGGGCAAGTCTAGCAATGCATCTGGCATGTGATGGACATTCGTCTGGTAATCCGCTCACTGCCATGTATTTATCTCCCACTGTTTCCACCTGAAGTGAAAGGGGAGCAAAAACATAAATATTTCGAATTATTTTCGGGAATTCGAATAAATAACTTCCGAACATAAAATTGTTCAAGTGCTGATAAACGGCTATCATAGAATTACTTGTTAATTTTTGAATGTAAAAGTAACTTGTAGTAACTAATTAACCTGGTGAAGCATTTCAAACAATTAACAGCATACTATAATGGAGCTCAATATATTTATATATTTAAAAATGTTATTGAAGAATAACTTTCGATTTTTTGGAATCGGCTGAGATCAATCTTTTCTCTTCTCTATAAACAGTATTTAAGAAAATTTTAAACAACCAAGGTTGAGTATAACCGTTGCCAGCTGGTCACAGACCTAATTTTGACGGAATTTTCGATGAATAAATAAATCCAAGACTCATTAATAATATCTGAACGCGTATAAGAGGGAGTACGTACCATTTATATAAACAGTATTTACATATACAATCAAAATTCATTATCATTAAAAGAGAGTTGCGTAATATCTAATTTTGATGTCGTTATTTTAAACCTCGATTAGAAAACTTTATGGATTCCTTATATAATAATATGGAATAGAAATAAAGGTACCGGGTTCGAGTCCCACGTGAGCGTTAATTTTCCACTCACTTAACAAAAGGCAGTGATATCCCGTGCTTCGTCATCTAATATATTAACATTATGGAACTATAGAGAGAGGGTAACTAATGGTTTTTATTGCAGTAGAATAATAACATAAAAGCTATATGTTCAGGCCTTACTTTGTGGAAGGACATTTCAGAGCATGACACAGTTTAGTTCCCCACTATTTTTATTATGCGACCGGTTTCGTCAGCGGGCTAACATCATCAATAATTTATACCTTATAAACATTTGGATTCTTCTTCGGATCCGTTAGGACGTCGAAGGTCGTGTACAACTCGTTCAGCATCCTCACGATCTTCATCGCACCTCCGCTTGCGTCAGATTTAGCGCAGAGTGCCCCAAAGCCAACAATCCCTGAGAAGAGAAGTGTGACGCAATCGTAGCGCCTTGCAGGTACCGGTCTCCCATGGCGAAGCTCCGTCGCCACAGAAACAGGCAAAACAGAGTACAGCAACCTAATAAAAGGGTTGTACATCCTATGTTAGAAATATCGCAATACAGTAACCTCTAGCTACACTACTTTAACTACAACTTTTGCGCTGCGATGTGGTCACTTTCTCTGCGTAAAATACGTTTTGGATGGCCATTCTGGCAGCTCTGATCTTCAAACCTGGAAGTCTTCAGCTTTTTCTCTTCGATTAGAGGTGACTGGTTCAATCTAGCAGGCCGGCTGACATATTTATGATTGATATATATTATGGTATCTACATTATGTTTTCTTTGCCTAATTTAGATGTTTTATGACAGCAACCCTTTCAGAAGTTTTCAAAATCATTAAGAATGCTGCCCTTATCTTTTGTTATCTTCCGAAAAAATTCAATGATGTTGCAACTGAAATTCTTGATAAGCAATGAATTGTTTTTATTGTTATCGTAAAGGTTTCTTTAATAATGAGTAATTTCAATTCGAAAGGATAGAATTTGCAGTTTAGGTCAGTTTTGCCATACTTTTTTCTTTTAATTAAGATGATGAAGCATTCACTGAACTCTCAACCATAAATGTAGCAATTCCTTAGTTATTTCATCATCTTTTCCAATAATAATATGCCTAAATACACTTATAAATGAGCTAAAGCAATCAACTTCTTTAATCTGTGAAGGTTATCCCAAATATAAATATCTTAGCGTAAGATAAGAATAGGTGAATTAGCATGAATAATCATGCAAATTTTTCACGAAGTTTAACAGTTCTGTTTCACTTTATAAACATCCTACTAAGACTTAATACGACAAAATTGTTCGTCATTTTATTTCTTTAATTGATTCCATTAAATTCCCACTGGTGTATTATTATGCAGCTAAATTATATGTTCATATTCAATACATTATTGATAACGGTTTTGTTATGCTAAGAAATGAAAATATACATTTGTTTGAGAGCTACAATTATTATGATAGTAAAAGGCAGGTTTCCTATGTCATGAGGAATTACCCGTACCGTTCAATGTCGATTAAAATCTTTCCCAAGTGCTCTAAGCTGTACGCGACATTGTCGACATCAGAACATGACAAATTAACACGTGTTCTCGAGCTGTTACACCAGCGCATTTAATCTTTATGGAAGGAGGACAACTTTGGAAACTTCTCTGCAATTAATTCCCTTGTGTGTGGGACTTCAATCACCTGTCTGTCTTCATCTTCTCCCTCTCCAGTTCCCTGTAAGTTTGCTGCAGTTTGTCCGTGAGAACCTCCAAGTCCGTTGTCAGCTTGTATTCGGCCTCAAATTGTTCGGAGAGGAGCACCAGGTCCCGGGTTGCATCGTGTAGAGGGATGTCGCTTATGTACAGACCTCGTCTGCAAAGAAAAGTGGTTACTATGGACGACTCAAACATCTCGTCATCATGTTTACTATCCGATTATTCGGTTAGGGAGAAGGGTTAAAATACATCACATGGTGTGCTAGCTACCAGAGATTTGGAGAGGGAAATAGGCTTGGAATGAGGAGAGGATATGAGGTAATATTAACATTAAACCATGGGAAGATCTCCCTTACTTAAGTTTATACAACTATGTATCCAAGAGAACCTACAAATAATAACATAGTTACCTTGCGAGGTCATCTAGATTCATAACGCTAGGATAGCAGAGAAAGGCTATTTGGTCGCTCTCTGGAATGAACAGCATCTGGCCCTATTATAGGAAGATATATAAATTAGATTAGGATAGAGTTATGTAATTATAATTTTGATTGTAATCGCATGCGTTGGAGCTCCCGTAGATGTGAGATCGGTACGGTTGCTACACTGGGATTACAGTTAGCCAACTGGGAAGGATTAAAAATCGCCCAAGTTGGCGCTCCCGAAGCTGTGAGATCGGTACGGTTGCTACACTGGGAATACAGTTTAGCCAACTGAGAAGGTTTAAAAATCACTCGCTCTTGTCGAAATAGTTTAATGAGTGTGAATAACAATCGATTGTAATTACAATAAGAAATTCTTCATGTGCTAAAGCTTTCATTAGGAAAATTTCAATGATTATGATTATTATTAAGGAATTAGAATTCGTTAGCTTAAGGCTGGTTATGGTACATATACTCGCCTTAAGTCTTATAGACGGCAGCTGAGTTTCTTCCTTAATTCCTCCACATTCAATCGACTCCTGACGACCTCTCCTCTTCATTGCCCCAGGCCTCGTGCTCAGCACGAACACCGTGTCTATGTGCGAAAGGACGTGTTCAAACGTTAGCTCCAAGTGAGGACGTACCTGAGAAGAAAGTAGTGCATTAATCTTTAAATATATTAGTAATATTTCTGTACAATGGTATTCAACCGAATTTCTTTCCTGTTAAATTTATTAAAATCATTACTTTACGAATTTACCGGCTGAACTCTTGGTAATACGGGTTTTTAAGACTCCTTTGAAAAGTTTGAAGACATCAGAATTGAAGCGAAAGAGAAGTAAATGATAGATAATGGTTTATAAAATCAAAGGTGAATGACAGATCAAAGGTAACAGGATGGAATCCTGTTCTTCAAGAAGTTTTTTATTTATATGAATTTAGCGTAAATTATATTTACATTAAACTTTCAGAAGATCAATAAACTTCTACAAGGTAAAACGTACACTTTTTATAGTAATACACTCTATATTAATCATTTAATTCTAACTTTACTGGGAGCAGCTATAATATACTAGCATCTATAACTCATCTTCCATGAAAACTAGTTCGTTACATTTTCGTAAAAGTTATTTGGAACGATTTTCATCCATTAAAATTGTTATATATTTTTTTATTGATTTCCTTACAAGTTAGAAGTTAACAAGTTAGAAATTAAATGATAGGATATAAAATTTGCAAAATATCACAGGACATCATCTTAATCGCGCTCATATTCTCGGATGGATTAAAAGGTATTGAATATATACAAACTGAAAACGAATAGAATTATAATAGGTATTAAATTTCAGTCATTATTAGTCAATGGTAATCTGAAGAACATATATAATTCATCAAATGGCAATAAAATCCTAAAGGAAGCTTATCTCAGCGATTTAACTACTTAAAGCGCTCACTTGTGCGAACACAATCATTTCATAATAGACTAAAACAATGATTAACGATGTATATACGTGCACACAAAAAATCATCATCTTTTTATGCGTTAATTCCTTCATTCGTATGATCCCATTGCTATATTCACCATTTCCAAGACATCTGTAATCTTGCAATCTGGTTCTGTGACCTCAGGAAGAATTCGTGCCACTGTTGCACCAGCTTGCACAACCCTGAGACTCCTCTCGAACAGCAGATGGAATGGAAAGACGCGGCAGAATGTGGATGGGCTGATTTTAGGCTCTGCAAAACGAAATCGGGAATGAGATGTTTAGAAGGTCAGTTATAGAGACAATATGCGACAAGAGTACTGTATTGCAGGAGATTTTGATTGTCTACTTATATTACAAAGCGTTAAAGACTTTTCTTCTATAAGTAACCGACATTAAGAATATAATGGAGGAAATAAAAAAAAAGATGAAAATTTTCTCGGTATGGAAAGCTACAACTCATCCTAACCTGTGGCCTAAGGTTCTATCGTACTACCATTCATAAGATATTATAAGGAAGGGTCCCAGATTTATTTTTAAAACAATTTTGTTTCCTTGACACTAAAAGTAGTATCTGTGAAACTTTGATAACTGCTTTTGAGCCAAAGAAATATTTACAGAGGATACAATTGCTATTATCATTTATATCTAATTGTATTAAATAGGTAAAAAACGGTAAAACGAGTTTTAGGAAACTAATGGTCATTATACTTTACACCAGTAATTATGATTTGCCATACATAGTTTAGCAATGAATTCAATTAAAATTCTTTTTTTGCGTGCACGACAAATATATTAAAATTGATAAATTACAAAATTATCCTTGATTAGATTTACTCAGTTTCTGAGCTTAATAATCTTATATTATGCACGAGTATATGCGACATACGGACTTCGTAATTGGCAGTGGATACTTGTATTTATCTTGGACTATATGCAACCCGCGCATCTTATAAGCACGTATAATGCCTATATCGAAGGAAACAACCCCTGAAATTAGCTTCCCCGCAAGGAGTGAAGAAAATTCAACTTTGACATAAAATGTTCAGAAAAAAAACTTTCAAGAGTGATACTTACGTAGAAGTGAATTCGAGAATATATTTGACGATGGAAAGGAACAATGCTTTCAGCATTGGTTTAGAGAATATTCCCGTAATTTAGAATAGAAATTAAGAACATCTTTGACTTGTATATAAAACGTGCGTGCATGTTCTCTCATCCTAGAAGTATAGATAAAAGACTGATTACAAGTTTTATTTACCATTATCTCAATTGTCGTACTATCTGAATCGTTTAAGATTCCTCTGAGTCAACCAAATGATATTAAACCACAAATCTATAAATGGACCGTTTTTTTTCAAAGATATTAAAAGTATAAATTGATGTCGGATGTTTATAGGATCTTAACGAGCCGTTTCAGAACATTGCAGACGTGAGCAACAGGTGCTAGCCATACTATGCAATAGTTGATTTAGTACATTTTCTGTCTCCTCAGTATATTTTCCTATTTAGAATTTATATTGGAGAGAATTTATGAAATGTTATCAAATAATTAGACAGCTTTAATTAACTTTAAAAGCTTTTTGATTCTTAATTCCATCAACGAAATATCTATATCAACACAAATTTATAATGTATTTACGATCAAACGAAGTAATAGCTTCACTCAGATTATAAATAAAATCAGTTATTAATATCTCATCGCAATCTGTATGAAAGGCAGATACTTTTGTTGGATTTGTTGATTTTTTTGGGATTATTATTTTCGCATATCTTTTTTTCTCTCAGACCAGCTGATAACTTGCTAAACCGATCCCGACCCTACGCCCTCGATGTTTTTTTTTGCCTTTGCAAACGTTTGGATAATTTCCGTGCAATTTCCTGGCGGAATTTCATTTCAGTGGTAAAAAAAACTCTCGGAAGAGATTCGTTACCTCGTAATTCCATCAAGGGATTGAGATGAAACTGTGCCGGAATAAAACGAACCCTAAAAATGATTAAAACACGAATGCAATTAGCCATTTTTAACAATGAATAGCTTTAGCTTAAATTTTAAAGCAAGTAATTTTTGATCTGATGATTTTGTTTTCTGTAACTAATTATAAAAACCTTTAATCGTGATTAAACGCATAAAAATAATATAAATTAAGGACTCAATGCCGATTAATTCAACATCAATGTAAATACCCAAAAAAAGCCTTTCGGAGAGGGGAAAGAGAAGAAATCACTGCGCGTTATGATTGAGATAATTAAGATCATTTTAATTAGTTTAATTGAGATATTTGAATTGAAGTATCAGTTGAAGAGGCAAAAAAGGGTATCTCATAACATCTACTATATCTTTTTCAAAGGTACTATATATATATATATATATATATATATATATATATATATATATATATATATATATATATATATATATATATATATATATATATTAGTAACAGAAAATTCAGACCGGCTAGGGTTCACTTCAGATTGAATTGATAAACGTGGCAGAAAAGCAGAGAAACGCTAGTTGAACTTAAATTTCCTTTTCTCATACGGAGATTAAATGACTGAGTTTTGATGCTTTCAATTCATGTTCACTCACCTAGGAACGTGGCCTGCTCCTGAGCAGCTTCCCTGCCCTCCCTCACTCTCCTTCCAAGTTCTCCTCGCTCCTCCTCCCCTTGCTCTTCTATGATGAACTCCACGTGGTCACCGCACTCCTCACGCGTCCTAAGGATGTCCACAGTCACTTCTGTTCCGTGCAGTTGTCGCGCCACCGCCTGAAATTTAGCACAATCTATAGAATCTGAAATATCTGAAACTGAAAAATAATACAACAGTTGTATCATTGCGAGTGTATAGAATAGGAGTTAAATCTAACCGTGATGTTTGAAAGCACGTAATTTTGGCTATGGGTTTGTTTTAGTAACAAATAATTAGGATTCATATCATAGTTGCGTAAATGTTATACATCGAGTAATTTTATGATAATAACCGCAGAAGTAACCAAAGACTTCTGGCTATGTTTGATAGAGTTTATCCTCCATTTTTTAAATAAAAAAAATATGTTTAAGTAAATTTTGTACACAAACTGTGCTGCAAATTTTATTATATATTATTTTGTAGATGTATGAATAATAGTAAAATAGATGTGTCATTGTTCACTCATAGATTTGGAATTTAATGCGACTGTAATGTTTGGATGCACGGAGTTCTGCCACTTGAAATACTTTTAGCAACAAAAAAATAAGGATAAATATGATATCTACGTAAATATTTTACAACATCGCTTAATAGTGTGATAATAACGGAAGAGGTAGTGACCAAAAACTTCTGGTAATATTTGATGGAATTTATCCTCAATTATAGAAAGAATGCGCAATATATTTAAGTAAACTTCTTTAAATATTCTTTTGGATGTAGGAATAATAGTTTTTTGACATTCGGAAAAAAACATCTCGTTGACATATGATTGTAGTAAGTTTCAAACAGTTGGTGGATTCATCGATTAGGGAAAACTGTTAAAATTGTACTGTATTAAGTAACTTTCAATCTTTTACATTAATAAGGATAGCTTAAAGATAAATAAAGGAAGAAAATTTAATATTTTCTAATTTATTGAAAAATCTTTTCATAACTGAAATAAATTTTTTTTCATAATTTTCATAACAGTCTTCATAGGTAAATTAGGTTGAGTATCTTTGTTTTCTAATCGTAAAATTACTTTCAAAGATAAAATTTTGTTGCTTTATTAACCGGATGGAAATTAAACTCTAGATGAGCTAAGGTAGCTAATCATTTTCCTTAATTAGTGTTTTATCATAAGAAACAATGGATGTGAAATAAATTGTCATAAATTTGATAAAAACTTATCCCTTAAAATCTAGTACGATATTAATAACATCTCTGTATATATATATATATATATATATATATATATATATATATATATATATATATATATATATATATATATATATATATATACACGAACACTTGGAACAGAAAGTTCAGACGAGGGAGTAAGACATCAAAAAGGATCCATAGTCACCTTCACTATTCCAATGACAATGTGCTCTAGACCAGGTCTGTCGGAATAATAATGCAATAGGAGAGCTCCATCTTCCGGTCTTTCAGAGCAACGGAAGGACGGGGCCCTCATCCCTGGATACAGAGTCCCCAAGTGGTCATGAAGGGCGTCCAGATTCTGTGGAAACAATACCAATTCAATCAATATCTATTTGAATTAACATCTATGAGGAGCATTAATCCATAATTCAAATAATTCTAAACGATAAATACTCTCTCGTAAAATAATCAATGAATAGTTGATATAAAATAGACAATATATACATCTCGAATACATTTGATCCTCACAATTCAGGCAATGTTCACTTCCACTACAAAGAGGAATTTCAGTTACTTTGTGCCGAACAAAAATGAATCAATTGAGATAAATATTTCTCTTTGTTTTGGCAATAATTGTTAATTAAATTTCCTGTTTGGAAATAAATAACCTCTTTCAATATAAGTTTTTCTCTCTATGTCTTATCAATTAAAGAGTCTAATCAACAATAATTCAGGTAAGATATAACTTTTATTATATCAAAGCATGCATTACTTTGAATTATATATTAATATATAATAAATGGTTTAGTCGTAAAAGATACAAATAATTAATTATTACTAATATTTATAATTGTATTGATTGCTCATATATTAATTTCACAGACTAAAAGAGGATTTATTTTCCATTTGTAGTAGCGTATAGAGAAATATTTTCGATTTTACCCTAAAAGTAAATCAAGATAAGTACGATAATAAAGGACGGTGATAATGCGCAAACTATATCGTAAACATCTTTCAGGAATCACGAACTCAATATTGTCTCAGCTTTTTACTAGGCGATACTTTTCATTACCTTTTCATCTAAGAAAAATTGCCAATACTCTTGTAACAACATATCTACAACTAAATCATCCTGAATAGACCATTTTTATGGTCCAAAAATCACACCCGCTATGGCTAGAGAAGCGCTTAGTAGATTAACTTCCAAAATAATAAGTGCGGATCCATTTATCATCTTTCGAACATCAAAATGGACCTTCATCTTCTGGATTTGTGGTCTCGGAAATTCCGAAGACGGGTGATGTACGCATCCTACTGAATTTTTCATTGAGGTATCCTTTCACCTATACGACCTTACAATAGATACTCGATAAATATGTCTTCAGGAATGGTGGTTCCGCTCAGCGTAAGCTTCCATCGTATAAAGGGTTCCAATTTTCTCGTATCTTGTTAATTTTCTTGCTCTTCCTATGTCTATATTATAGTAGAGTTTCAGATGTCTCTGAGCATAAATATTCTCTCGATTGGGGTTTTCATTAGAATACATATACGACTTAAAAATACGAAATTTTAGAAGGCAGCTATCAAGATTTTCATACACGGCAATTAGAGTTAATCTCCAAAGAAATATCACCTAGAAATACTTCGATTCATAAATATTCATTGCAAAATCTTCAAAAAAAGGAGCTTATAACTTATGCAGTAATTGGAAGACGATTTTTCTACTAAATAAACCAATAATCGAGCTCAAACTTTTTCATCAACTTTCGGACCATTAAGAGATGAAAATCTCGGGAGATTATATACTTGATATTTATAAGATTCCCCCAAGAAAAATGTAAGCCTTATACCTCTGAGACGTCCTCAAAATTTGATGACTTTATTCTAATATATTGACACAAATTTTTACTCAGGATAATCTGCTGAATACAAAACACTCAAGGGTCTTCATCCGAGAACACTTCACACAGCATCCAATTTATGCTATAGATATACGTAAAATCCAATAAAATTTAACCCGTTGAGGGTATCTATTTTTAATAACCAATAGATTCAAGTAAACAGTGTAAATTTGCAAGATTTTAACGGATAATGAATCATCTTGGAACGTAAAAAACTTTCTTGTATTTCACAATTAGTGCTTATACACTTCTATGATAACACGAGAGTAAATCACTGAGTAAATGAAAATGATCTACGGAAAGAATTCTTTATTCTACGATTAAAAATTGAGGTTAGGCAACGACCCTTTGTAGCATAAGGGAAATAAAACTCTAGGGATTTACGAAATTCGATAACTAATTAATCTAATGCTTGCATTTCTCCCCAAGTTTGTTCCCAAAATATTCTACCGAATGGATAACCAAAACTCCCCTCGAATAAAGCTTCCGGAAGGGTAAAATCCGTACGCTGAGCGTACCTCGGATGGGTCAAAGTTGCGATAATCTTGGGCACTAAACCGATTCCTACGTTCGAAGGATATTTTCCATCCTTCGCCGACGGGAGAATGGGTTTTTTCGGGCGGTAAATTCCTTCTCGCGACATTAATCTCTTTTTGGGATAAAAAAACAAGGTCCAGGCTATCCCGCGGGTGGACTCCGTATGGAAACTGGAGCGTATCGAATTCTCGCTTGGTTAACTAAGAGTGAAATGATATAATGCGACCGTATAGAAGTATCCGGGACTCGATTGCCTCATTGTGAAGTAGGAATCCTTTAGAATTGAAAT
Organism: Pantala flavescens; assembly: GCA_020796165.1. Lineage (NCBI taxonomy): Eukaryota > Metazoa > Arthropoda > Insecta > Odonata > Libellulidae > Pantala > Pantala flavescens. Next base: position 15,302,275 of record CM036886.1, read on the forward strand.
GATTGAATGAAATAGAATTGAATTTAGAAAAGTAATGCGGCAGTGAAATTTGTATAAAGCTGGTTTACATAACAAGAACTTAGGATGGTGATTGAAACTTGTAAACATTGGTTGTCATGGTTATAAATAAGAAAAGATAATGTAATAAATAATACAAAACCATAACGAATGCTACATAGCATTATATTCCATATTCACCCACACCCATATTCCATTTCTTTCCAGATATATCAATTGAGGATGCTGAAAATACAAAAGGCTAGAGGGAGGTTGCATTTATGAAATAATTGTAAATAAAAGCTAATTTTTAATTAAAGTTGGTTATCTTTAAATAAAACCTAATTACTAAATTTACAGTTCGGTTCAATGAAGTCCTAAAACAGTCCTAAAAAACCTTCTTTAAATATTCTCTAAGTATTTAAGACTCAAGGTGAATAAAATTGTATTAAACCACTTTAATCTAATACCGAATTCAGAAAAAAATATTCAATTTGCAGAATCCGTTTGTTTAGATCACAACGTACAAATTTACGAAATTTTTTGCGAAAAATACGTTATTGTAAAAGAAAAATTCATAAAGTATTACTCCTAACGATTATAGATTACATTTTTATTGTAAGAGTATTATTATTACCATTCATTTTCAGGTTAGATCTTTTAAAGTCAAAATAATATCGTGTGATGTCAACAAGCTATCCGTGGAAGGATACACGTAAAATATTCAACCAGAATGCAGCAAATAGTGGATAGCTTCTTAAGTATTTGAACGACGAAATCTCTGCTAAACTCTAAAAAATATATGTATACATCGGCTTTGAATGTATACTCTGTTACCAGGGTTACCCACCACAAATTCAGGTTCTCCTTTGAGTGGAATTCAAACAGAAATACACTTCGATTTCAGAGAAGGAAATGAAAATACGGTGTCGCATAAACATCCTGGAAATGTGCTCACCTGTAAGAAATCTCGTGGAGTGGCTCCCAAAACTTGTAGTATTCGATCGTAACCGGATTCTTGACAGAATTCGAAAAACATCTTTCCGAAGAGCTGAAGAATGGCGTCTGCAGGTGTATCTGAAGAGGAAAGAAGAAGGTTCAGTAAATATTTGGGGTTTGAGATCCACCGATATCAGAGAGTTTTATTTGGTGCATCAGTAGTGAGAGTAAATAATACCTATTAAGGGGATGTATTTTATATGAAACTCAACACGTCTTAAAATAAATTACGTGCATTTTTCTCAGTGGTAGGGTAATTTCTGAGAAAATTTTGGACTTTTAAGTAAAAAATGTACGAAATTTGATCAATCTAAAGTAAATAATCATACGAGATCGCAAACATTGTATTTTTAAAATTATTTTATGGCTTAGAGGTTTTAAGTAACTATTGTAATTGTTATCATGATTCAATTTAGGGTTCAATACGTGATTTATTCTGAATTTTAAAGTATTTACTTACAGTTATCTATGATTGAAATGTAACTAATTATAAATCATGTTAGCAATATATGTTTACAAAAATAGAATAGAATTATTCGTAATATTTTACAATGAATTTATTTCTCTACCAGTTACGTAAGTTTTATTTATATTTTCTGGAAGGTAAGTAGATTGTTGCGAAGAAAATTCATTGTTAAATAGTACCAAATATTCACCTCTATTTTACTATAAATTTCCACCAAAATAAATCCAACAGTATCGATTTTATAGATATTTACTTTGATTGATATAGTTACAATTCTAGTTCTTAATACAAGTTCATAAATACGAAGTATTCTTAGTAAAATAAAAACAGTGTAAAATTTAACATATTTATGATACTTATCTTACGTCTTAGTCATTAATTAATATTAATATTAAGAATTGGGTCTTATTTTTACTAATATTAACGAACGATTAAAAACATATAATTTAAACATACATTAAACATACCGCTGCCACCTGGTCGAATGATCAAATCGTAGCTATTTTGAATAAATAAATAAATGCGATTCTGAAAATATTTTCGTTCTATTTTGATCATAATTATAATTATTTACAATAAACCCCTGAATTTGATAGGCAATCTGTTAAAATAATCCATTGTATACAGTCGTAATACTTCCTTATGACCCAACTCATGAAAGAAAAAAGCACCAGATTTTTTTCGAAAAACAAATCTCCAGAGATTATAAGGGTTGTATAATGATGACGTAACACGTGAGAAACGTCATTTCCGAAAAGGGTGAGATGAGATAGCAGAGGAAGCTTTTAAAATTTATGAAGAGATGGCGCTGTTTATCCAACACAATTTCGGGTCCATTATGACACCTTTTCGCATAATGAAGATCTCTGTAACCGCTTCGCCAAATGATGAAATTAATTTCTCTACTCCTCAATTGTACGCACTGTACGTCTAATAAACAATAAGTAGAAGCATTCTTATAAATGGTGCACATTGTCAATAATGATAGTTCAGTACTACGTAAAATAGTGTAATTACCTTTTTAATTTAGGTTATAGGCGTATGATAGTCAATAATATTAATTAGTAGAAAGAGAAAAGTTGCTAATATGTTTTGACTGAAATTATCATAAGTTTCCGTGAGAAATTTTTTTAAAGTAAGAATTTTGGAGAGCACTGACAAAGCTGATAACATTATGGATAATGTGACATTAATTGATAGATTTCTCAAATTATTCCTATTACAAGATAAAAAATTAATTAAAAATAGAATTTTTTAGACGAAACTTTAATTTATAAATACTATAATTGTGTTGAGAAATTTTCAATTAATAATAATGAGTTATTTTAGTTTTCTTAATGATATAGGGACAGGTAGTGCATGGTTTCTAAGCTCATTTTTGTTTTAAAGATATAAGATATTATTTCGTAGTATTTTGTAAATGATAATATCCATCATTAGGCTTTTCTAAATAGGGAACGATATGTATAACTCTGTAATTTTAATAAAATATAAATCTATTTCAACTGTATCTAAAGATTATTAATATGTAATAATGTATTTTTTTACTTTAATGTAAAATTTTCATCGACTTTGAGTAAATAAAATAATCTAAATTATAATGTCTGTTGCTTCTAATCCTAAAACATTGTAGACTTACTTAGGACTTCCACTGCTGCTGAAACCAAGTTGTAAGTGACTTCATCATCGTATATTTGCCGCACGAGGAACTGCCCCTCCATGTTAATATCGGCCACCCTCCTATAGGAGACAAGAGAATTTAAGAAAGGGGAGAGGACGTGTTATTAAAAAAGATAACCCGCTAATCCATCTTTACTCTAATAAAATACGTCGCTGCATAATTGCTGGAGGATAAACCGAAAAAAAGTTGATTTAACAGTTGAATTCATAAGCCAAATTTTATTGGTAAACTAATGGATAACACGTTGATCAACTAATCTATTTATAAACTTAAAAATTGCAATAGTTTGTAATATTATTAACGTTTAGTGACATTTAAAATGAAATAAAATTGATCAGGAATACTACGTAGAAAGCCATAGAAACGAAAATAAACAAAGCTTTTCCTTGAACAAAAACTTATTTTTATGAGCACCTCGTTCTCAACATGAGTATGATACGTGTAAGTTTATACGTAAATATGATATGGGAATAAAAAAATTACATTTATTTAATAATATTAAACAATAATATTTATAAGTACATAAACAATTATATTAACGTTACAACAATTGTACATAATTGTAAATACCTTTGAGGCTTATTTTAAATAAATTACTCTTTAGTAGAAGACTTCTATCTTTTTTTACAGCTAAATATATAGCTAACTATCAAAATAAAGTATTGAAAATTATGATTATCATACATACACGATAAAACTTCTGGTTTTACTTCTCAAACGTGTAACTGATTTTTTAAAAAATCTTATCATATTATGAACACGGTCATTCTGTTAAATTTTAATCAGTTACATCACTTAAGCATGGATATAAGTAAATAACTTTCCCTCTTAAAAATAGAAAGCAAATGTGTTGTGCAAAACTTAGGAAATGGAAACTAGAGAGCAGGTGGGCTCTTAGATTAGAATTTACAAACGAGGTCATGTTTTCCCATAGACGTGAATGGGCACAAGTAATGAAAATCATGAAACACACCAAACTGTTACGGTTGATGTTCGCAAACAGTTATCGCAAGTTTGTTCCAAAGTTTGAGTAAATAAATCTGGAAATTCGTCTCGACAGAAGTGTACCCCAATTAAAGTTCTAAAAATTCAATCATTTGAAGGTTTACGATGGCAAATATTTGATTCACTGAATATATTTCTGAAAATTGATGGATTAGCTATTCTTTTATAAAAGGCTATATATATAACTTTTACCTTTAAAGCAGTTTGTGAGAGAGTTTGAGATTTACATTTGAGATTATTTGATGTATTAATGATAACTTTAATTCTGTGGTACTTTTAACACCTTTCAAATGAAGTATAAATTCAAAAGAAACATATCACTACTCTATGATTTCACTTTTTAAATTACCTCAATTTATTCCGAAACTTGTATTATTATTTGAAGAGAAACCTAGTCTATACATATTACCAAATCCTTTTATTAACCAATATATATATATATATATATATATATAAATAAATATAATCGAACTTTAAAATTCATTTTTGAGAGTTAAAATATTAAGGCAAAATATAACGTTACTATAATTATTGACATTAACTATGTAAAGTTCTATTGAAGAAATAGTTATAAAGAAAAATATATCTTAACAAGAATAAATAAACTACATTTACAAATCTTTTTATCTAAGAATCTACAAGTTGCATAAGAAAATTTCTACCATCATTAATTGACCCAATGCAACCATCGATACATCTTTTTTATCGCTCAATAAACATCGATCTTGCTCGCTTAAACGGAAATTGGCTCCATTTTCAAAAAAAATCGCCCTCTCCTTAATAGGAATCGATTCTGAGAAATCGGTATTTCTTTCTTAACCAGAAATCTTTGGAGAGCATTAAGATCTTCGAAGGGTCTCAAGTTTCCTCGTAAGTCCATTAAAACCCACGTCAAACTCTCCTCAGAGCTCATCTTCGGAGATGATATTGTGGACCTCCTAGGCGTTGAGATGAGAGCAAACATATTTCAAAGCCTCTTACTTCAAATTGGTCCCGTATTTCAACAAAGGCTTCGCATGAGCATCGAGAGAGCCGCCTCGACAAACGACGGCAATTATTGGAACTATCGAGGCGATCTGAACGATAAGAGAGTCGAAGGAAGTTTGTAGAGCGAGAGTTTTAAAAGAACTGAATGCTTTTGATATCTCTTGAGGGAGGGCACCGTTCTATCCCTGACCCTTGGAGATTAGCCCCTATTGTTGAACGGATATTATGGATTAATTCTTTGAAGTGCGAAATGATTCTTACGGTAAGTTTTGTTGGATTATAGGATTACAGCGCATGACTGAAAGTTACAAAAATCAATTTGGATGGAATCTCAATGCATCAGTATCATCAGAATATTCGGTATTGAATCAACAGTTATACGAACTAAATTAGCCAATGTACGTTTTTTTCAGGAGTTATTGTAAAGTATACTTCTCCATCTGCAAATATGAAAAACATAAAAAACATACACATATGGCAAATATCTGATAAAAATGTTGAGAATTGAAAGATTTTTTATTTTAATTTATTTTGTAGATAATAAAATAACCCGTTTCGACTTAAATACGCATAATCTCGCATTTTAATTCTCCATCATCGAATTATTAACAGTATTCCTTAAATTGACCGCTATTTTATAATTAGAACGTTTTCAGACTTTAATAACATTTCATAGTGCTACTACGTTAATAAGGATTTAACAATATTCTATAAAACTATGTTGGATAAGATTACCGTAAGATTTTCGTAAAATATACCGCCTTCAAACAATCCCTCTTTAACGTAGCTCGTAAAGTCTAACATCGCGTCAATTCCGGCATATATTCGCGAACTAACTGCACAGCCATCTGTTAATTCGAGAAGGGAGTTGAATGAGACCTCCCGCCCTCTCGTTTCCACCTTAGAAACTTCCGGTTCCCTTTAAAATCCTTCATTTTAACGCCTCCCCGGCCTTAGTAACTCGATCGAGTTCCCAAAGCGTACATCCTGCCCTCTACCGCGCGAAGGGAGATAACGGCTTATGACTGCTGCGGACCTCGCGAAGTCGTCTTCTTTTGAATTCCTTTTCGTGTAAACTACCCGTCTTCTGAGGATGTACTATTCACTCACTTGATCTCCTCCCATAGCTCCTCGCCGAAGTTCCTGAGCACCAGCAATTCCAAAGCGTAGTTCACGAACCCGTACTGCGAAAGGAAGAAAGATGGTTCATCAGTGGTTGAAGCTGGAGACGACGTTGGTGAATTATGCGCCTCACAAGGGTGGTTTCTTAACCTCGTTCTATCCACCATTTAACACTAATACACAGATCATCTTACCGGCTGTATTTGGAGAGTATGAGTGTGTGATATGCATAGGAATATTTTTTTATTTATTTTAATTAACTTAAGGCTTGAGTACTTGTTTATAATGTAATATATTCAGGAAGTATGCTAATTTTTATCATATACCATTTTTAATTGAGTCAAATCAGATTTCAAGCTGTTATTTCATCCTATTTACGACAAATTACACGAAACTTTAAAAAGAACTTATTATTATAATTAGTCAGAGTTTATATAAATAAATATGTAATAGAAAATATGTAATAGAAATTTAATCAATGTATACATATAATTTATTCGCTTATTTCTTGAAAGAAAATTATCAGGCATCATACAAGTTCATTTTCAATATTTCCTGAGGGGAAAAGAATAGAATATAAAGTAATAATAGAAAGTATTATGGCTTGCCTGGCTTTCACTCTAGATAGTGTGGTGTACAATATTTAACTGTACTAATACATAATTTTTACCAAGTTATATTAACTTTATAGCTTTTACGTAAATTTCGATGATTTTTGGTCAAACAATTCAAATAACATAACAATGACCCTTGCTCCATATCATATAATGTAACTCCATATATCATATAATATAATAAATGAAAAGTGTGTTAGAATCAAATGCCTCGGAAGAAGGAATATGACTGAAAAAATTGTAGATTGAAAAGGGAATTGAAGAAATGGATAGAAGCAATTCTTTAACACGACTATATGTATAATAGAGGGAGGGTTGGATGTGGTGCGTGGGAGATTTTCTAAAGGATATTAAGGGGATATCTCAATCTCATCAGGATTCAGATACCGCTTGAAAACCATACGTAATATTATGGCTTCGGAATGAGAATATAGAAGGTTCACACCCAATGAGAAAAACATTCACTCATCACAGATAAATGGGATTCACGTTATTTATTTTAGTTACAAATACTTATCAAATGCAACAATGAAATACTTAAACAAACAACGTATATAAGTATTGATACCACTGTTTTAGCTAATATCATTACTAATTAATTCATTGCTTTTGAAAGTAAGAAGCTTCATATAAATGAATAAATCCTTCGTAAAGAGTTGTAGATAAACAATGTTAATAACCTAATAGTATAAAGATCTTCTTCACGAGCAACTAAACGCGCATCGCAGATTTTCAATACGTTTCATGAATACCTATTACTAGCAGACGATAATTCGTGACATTCACATAAATTCGATAATAAATACGTATATAAGATTCGGTTTGCTAAGATAATTGAATGTACAACATCTGACACCAAGGCATCCTTCTGGTTCAATGTGTTGCAGTAATTGCCAATCAGAATCAATTTAGTCCACGGAGAAGAGCAACAAATGAACATTTCACCGAACTCTAATGTTTCGGATGCAATCTAGTTTGGACATTCACTCGATGTGTTTGTATTGCAAACAATTTCCCAAGGTGGACAGAATTAGCCTTGATGTGGGAACAGAACCAACCTTCTAACTATAGCCAATACAATCAAGTTTCTAATTTTCTTTACATAGAACGAGTAAATACATCTCGAGAAGATAAATTTACAATTTGTAAAATGTAAACTAGCAGTTTATAAAAACAGTGCACTTCACTTTACTTCTTAAATATTTTTTCCTTTCATAGCAGCATGGTTTGATAAATTCACTATCCCTAATAAAAATCGTAAACTTTATCAACTTTATTGAGGCATCCGTTGAAATTCAACTGACAAATTTTTACTCTATTATAATACAAAAGAGAACATAATTTATTTGCTCAAGAATATGCTCACTAATAGGACGTTTCTTTTAGAAATAAATCAATGTTATCTGTATGAACAATCAATGTTTAATGTGTAAAGTATTTCTCCTTTATGTGTAAGAGCAGTATAAGGATTTTACTAAACTTAAAGCCCTTTTAATAATGAAAATACGATAGATCCTTTCCAATTATATTACTAAAGGTTCATTGTATAGCAAGAAAATCTTTGATCCAATAGTTTCTTTGTACAATGATTATTTATTTATTCACAATATACTCTAAAATTGGGTAAGCTATACTCTAAGCTATATACTCTAAAATTGGGTGGGTAAGCTGAGTTATGAAAAGCAACTTTATACTCCTGTGATTACCTAATCTGTTTGATAAAAGTAGCTATTCAGCTATTTATCTTTATAATGCATATATTTTCCAAATTCCATTAAGGAAATTCTCACAGAGAAACATCTCCTGTGAGATGTATCTTTGAGATACAAGTTATATGTATGAATATTTCCTGCGAAGAAAATATCCCTTTAACAAGATAATCCTGTGTAAGCAATTCTCCTGGGTGAAACTTTATAAAAAGGGAAATTTCCAGCTCAAAGAAAAAGGGAAATAGTGTTATTTAATAATAAATTTCATCATTAGTCAGAAGTGCTTGAAATTCATAGCAAACAAAAATTAGTAAAAGTAGACTTTTTCCATTCAATTAAAAACGTTATATACATAAAAATTATAATGATATATTTAAACATACGTAACAATTTTTGTGACCATTTTGTTTTTTGTTAAATTTTCACTAGAAACGTAAAAAAAATCATAGGTTAATCCTTGGATTATATTTTCTTTTATAAACCCTTCACTAACCCCAAAGTTCTACTGTATATATATTTTTTCAGAATAAAAGAGGTTAAACAAAAAAAATAATTTTAACTAAATGTAACTTCAACGTTCGTAATTAGTAAAAGAATACGTAAATAACACAACGCAACTTCCAACGACTCTTGGGTTGTTTTTCGTATTTACGAAAGGCCAAGCAAATATAAATGAATAAATAACGGTAGAACATTGAATTAAATGAATTTTATTTTGGAGGTAATTTTAATTTGAAAATTTTTTAAAGAAAAGCGCATTTGAAAAATTCTAAAAGTATTGGGACTTGAATCCTAGTCTCATTATTCCTGATTGGTTGCCATATCGAAAACATCATGTTTATAAAACACTTTCTCTTACTTTTATTTTATACATTATATAGCGGAAATGCGAATCAGAAATTGAAAATTAATCATCGTGATTTTCAAAACATTTGTACGTCCCCTGTTCGATTGATGTTACACAAGATGAATACCAATTCACTCAAAGAACTTAAACATACTCAAAATACAGATATACTGCAGCGTAAATTAAATTTACCGTAAATATCAATAACGTTGACAACCAGTAAATAAAGTTCGTTACATTAGCAACTGATCAAAACGTGCTTACGCGAGGCACTGGATATCACTATTGGTCACAAGTCATTTACACTCTCGCACCAGATATTCTTGCAATCCATTTAGCGCGGTGTCCACGCAACCAGATGTACATTAAATCACGACCAGCCATCATTCATCATAGATATACCGCATTCGATGCCCATAAATTAGCAGAAGCAATATCAGTAGCAGAAGTGACCTATCCATAATTCGATTTAGTTAGACCAGAAAGAGATATTAGGCTAAAAAGCTGGATATGATTATTAAAGACGTGCATGGAAATTACTGTATATCGTATAATTCATGAAATTTCTCCGCAAGTTCTTAAAAATAGGTTCTGTAAATACGGCTGTGATATGAAAGCTATTGAAATGATGGAATTACAGGCTTATCATCGAGTGCTGGATAATTTAGTAGAGCTGAGCAGAGTTAGAAAGGTAATCATTTATCGATATTTGACTGGTAAGGTTGAAAATTACGTTAATTACAGCTGAAATGACAAGCGCAACATTCGAGTCTTTGATTTAAGCTCACAAATAAGCATAATTTGGTACAAACAGCTGAAGATCGTTCGTGTTCCATTAGCCTGTTTGTGAGTGCCTTTTTTGCTACGGGAATGGGAAGATGTGATATAATTTAAAGGTGATTGAATGAATTTTAACCGCATTTATTCCCGTCCGCCTATTTACTTCAACGAGGTTTCGATAAATTTAGTTGGAAGGTTTTAGTAACTTACGCGTTGATTTAAGCTAAACTTCAATATCGTAAACTTTATTTAATACATTTGTTGAGTCCAAAAGAATTGCATAAATGCATGGTTATAAATGTAATTAAATTCTAGTAAAACCTTATTTTAAAATATTTTTGTGAATTCAATACAAGATATTCTATTTATATTTCTCAATTGTACTGAAACTAAATATTATTTCAAAAATAAAATATTGCAATACTCTCTAGTTCACAGAATAGCAATCTTTTTAAGAGCAGAAATTTTTTATTCTTTCAGTAACTTAATGTTCAAATAATACTAAATATGATCGTCAAATATAAGTCTATATCTTAATATTTAAGTTTTCTGTAGGTTTTTAAATGTATACAACATGTAATATGAATAAATCAAGGTGTAAAGTAACGTATCACTCAAAGACTTATTCTAAAGGCAAAATTACATACGAAATGAGTGTAATAAAAGCACCACACTGGAATTAAACTCACATATCTCAGCAACAATTTGTTTTTTTTTCGTTATGTAAAGATCGCTAAAAAATGTTATTAATAACAACAATTGGTGTCAAGTATTTATATTGCGGTCAAGTACGTAACTTTCTAATATTTGAACTACCTCCCTATTCAAGTCTATTTCCAGAGTCAGTCCTAAATATAAACTTCCTTGTTAGAAATTTACAAAGTAGATCTCGTGCAAAAAAGAAAATACATTCGGAATGGTTTAGGTAAACAAATACTTAGCCCTTTAGGATATTATAAAGTAAACTTACAAACCGTACGTAAAGTGGAAAGTTCAGTCCAAATCATTTCGCGTAATTACGTACCCTGTCAAACCCGCATCAGCCAAGGGAGTGATTTCCCAGGATCAGCGTTGTACCAAAAACAAATGAAACGCGGGGTGCGATGATAGCAGAACGAGAATGTATGAGACATAAAATTCAGGCGCTCATGTTTTCAGAAATAGAAATCTAAGGTCTCTTCGTCCTAAACAATTGCTACAATCGGGCTAATCAAATTTGGAGGGAAAGCGGGAAGAAAAACGTCAAGTATAAAGCTCCTTTAAAACAGGAAAGAGGAAGGGGCAATTGAGAGGAAGAACGACAGAAAATCAAATAAATGTCTCGTAGAAAGGAACGGAAAAGCAATTACAAGGGTAGGCGAGGGAGATACGGATACAAATGACATAGAGAGGAGGAAGGAGGAATGCCATTGCGTAGAATGAAAAGGAATTGCTTCCTGAAAAGGAAAAGAAAAGACAGTGGCGAAATTTCTACGGAAAAGCTCACAGTGGCTCGTATGTATGTATACGCTAAAGTGAGTTGTAATTTTCACCATAATATTATTAAAAAGGATGAATAGCACAACGAAAGGGAAAATTTTAACTTAAAACAATCAGTCGTACGACTTGTTCACAACGGTTAAACGAAAGTTAAGAGAATAACGATATGACTGGGACTCGAACCCAGGACCTCTATATAGCACACACGTCCTGGAAGTGATGGGCTGTTAAAATTTTATTTAACTTTTTTTAATAAATTGGAAAGTACATATTAATAATCAACAAGGTGGGTAAGAGAAAACAGTTATATATAAGAAAATGTTTTAATGTTACTTCACGGTTGATTTAGGAAAGAAAGAAATGTTTTTGGAATTTATTCAATATTATATAATTAATTTTTAATGTTGTCCAAAAAAGATCAATATTAATTTGCCTAAACTTGGTATACTATAATTTACTCGTAAGATAGTCAAAGTTCAATTTCCAAAGAAATGGACTCATCCTTCTCATCACTGTGACTTTTATGAACCATTAAAATTTATATTAAGAGAGTACTCGAAAATACGGTAATAAAGTCCTACGGAAGCACAGCAAAACGATGGTAGAAAGACTTAAATAAAAATAATATTTAATAATAACTTAGTTTCTATTTCGTATTTTTATTAGATTTAAGGCAATATAACTATTCTTATCGTAATGTATCGTAGCATAACTAATAATGATATTCAACCATTTAAAACTCTAGATTCTCTCGTATTTATTTAAAGAGACATTTCATTAAGGCGCGATGAGTATCTCTGTTATCAAAAGATCAAGTCATCCGATAAGGAGATCGTAACCCCTTTTAAAGAAGCCTGCTTACGCAGGGTTATTCACTTTGATCATTCAATACTTTACCAGTTATTTCTCTTCTCCTTTGCCCAAGAATCCTTATAACCCTATTTCTTAACATCCTTCCAGTCATTTCTACCCTTCATCTCCTTCCGTTCCCTTTATTCTTTTATTTTATTCCGTTGTTACATTTTCTGCCAACCCCTTCCTTCTTTTCCTCGTAAATCTCATCCAACGATTGCTCTGCTTTATTTATTGCTATCGTTGTCCCTTGTCTTAGCGGTCAGTGCCTTTCCTCCTTTTTTGCCAAGAAGCTCTTCCTATTTGAGTTGAATTTTTCTGGATGATGAACAGTGATTTCCTGTCCCGTTCAATGATCCTGAAAATTTCACATAGATTCTGAAGGGAGTCGTTAATAACTCTTGAAAAGACATTAAGTCGCTTGATGCATCGTACGAAAATAAAAGCAGTTTACTTAAACTTCTGTCGTAAAACAACGCCAATGAATTCCAAATGCTATTATTCCCTTCCATATTTCATGGGGTATATTAATAACTTTATAATTTCATGAAAAATAGAACGTAAATAAAACAATTTCAATTTGTTTCGTTTAATGAAAAGCTGTGAGTAGATGATCCATATGATATAAATAGCTGCAAAAAGTCACAAAAATAAATACTTAATTCATTTTGATTCCTGTTCATACTGCGATTTAAATCCATTTGATTGCATAATACATAAAACTCTAATGTGTACAATTGACTAAAATTTATATATAAATAATCAAGTTAATAATCATCATATAAGAATTACAATTATTAAAAAACAATATATTTCAATGGAAAGTTCAAGTAGAGATTGATATCATTATTATATAATGTCTCTTACTTCATCTTAGGTTACTTACATGCTATATAGCATCTAATGAGTCTATGTATTAATAACCGAGAAATAATATAAAAAAGATTTAAATAAAATTTTGGATTAAAAATACTAAATATACCCATTTTTATAAGCTTTAACGATAATTTTCCTAAAGAATGCGCTTGACATACTTTCATCCCTATAAGCGGGTTAGTGACGCGCCTGTAAAAGTAGATAGAAATGATGTAAATTTGTACAAGGATGTTTCAGTTTCAGATCAGAGATTGAATGAGAAAAATTAATCGAAAGAGATCTCCTTGATGTATTTAATATAAAATGAAACGATACGTAAACGACTGGAATAATACTAAAGCATAAAGGATTACATATTATGATTTTTTTAAAATTACTGCTCACCATATAAATGAAGTATTTGTCAATACATCGAAAATAAACATTCATCATAAAATTTCTAGGTGAAAATGGAAAGGGCAAAATTCCCCACCGTACCCAGCTGCCTCATTTAATCTCTAAAAACTTTCGTTTTTAAAAATATAGGTGAGAGTGTTAACCCTAATTCCACACATACAACTGAAAGGATTGAACAACCCTGACATAATTCCAACCACGGAAGAGTTCCTTAGATTTAAAAATGTTACCGCATCCGATTTGCTGAAGTTCTTTTCCCTAACTTAGATTCCTTCGCCTGATCCAATCCTAGATCACCAGTTTCCTCGCAAAACAATACAATCCTACGTAATAATCATGCGTCCGAATTAAGTCAAATCCCCATATAACGTTTCTAGGTCCTCCCGTTATATTATCATCATCTTTATTGATCCCAGCCAATTCTTTCGTGAGGCAGTCTCCCTTTGGGAATGCAGAAGTGGATGGCTTCACTTTCAACCCCCATTCTCCACTCCCTTCAATATCACGTAATCCTTTTATTGGCCATAGCCGTGTCACATTATCCGCATATCGTTCGAACGTTCTTTCCCTTTCTTAAAACATCAGAGTGGTGAAAAGATACGTATATCCACTCTCCACGATGGAGAATTGGAAATGGGACCGGGCGAAAGTGGGCACAAATTGAGTGGATTGTTTCTCCATTCCCCGTAGCGTGACTAATTGGTGAAATGCGAGCTGTGTCCGATTAACCCATCGCGGAGTATATATCCCGAGATACGGCGGTCACTCGATTGGGAATCGTATACGCGTAGAGTTATGCGTCATAATCTCGGTAGGGAAGGGACTGTGACAGGGTGACCTCGTGGACAAAAAAATGCAGGTCGGAGAAACTCTTGTTGTTGGATGTTATTATGCTATGAATTGGTATTACGCAAACAAGAGAGATTCTTCCAAGATTATCATACCTTGACTATTAAAGGAGAACTCAGGTTAAAGAGTATGGAAGTAGTTTATTAAATATTTGAAGACACCTGAAGATGTACTAATAACGAAACCAATTGTTCAATAAGAATCGTCTGAAGGATATGCAGAGTTTATTATTCTACAAGTACAATGACTTTCTACAAACTGACGACTGCCAATATTCATTTTTTATAATAAACATTTTGAAACTTTGACAGTGACAGAAAAAGAAATTTCAACGTCACTGTTCTACAAATATAACTTTAAAATGTTTAGGTTACCAATTTTTTTTTTCAAAGAAGATATATACTCATTATAAATGAATCTTTCGGTCAGATTATACATGAACTGGGTAAAAGTTGCCTTGTGAGTACTTCTCCCATTTAACAGGTTTAAAAAGAAATTTCTAATTTTTTAATGCCATTGATATTGAGTTTGTTTGTCTTTCAACTCTCACAGATAGCATGGTGAAGATTACCACATGAAAATAAGCATTTGGAATATCTGCACATACGAATAGATAATATTCAATAGAATAATACATACATACATACGTCTTTATTAGGCGAAATGTGAGTTAGATTAAAAACTACCAGATTAAAAACACGAACATAGGGAAAGTAAGCTAATCTTAATATGGGTCCATGGTAGAGAAACCAGTCTAATGAGAGAATATATCGCGTAATGTTACCAAGTCCTTCCTTTTTCCTTCCACGAGAAATTTCAGTTCGAGCGCATTCATTTGACACTCAAGGAACTAAGAAGGTGAAAATCTTGGTGGAAGTACTTCTCTCGGAGTTCGCGGAGACTCACTATTTACCTTAATTTTCTCTTAGAGAATGTATGTTTATCATCTGTAGTTAACGTTTACATAGCAAAATAGGACTTTTACGTCTGTAAATAACTTAAAATGGTTGAATAAGAAGCCTCAGAATAGAAATAGTATTTATATATATAAATATTTGGAGAAAAAATAAACTTAAAAGTAAGTACGTAGGTATCAAGTACGTACTGTGTAAAGGATACATATAATAGATGTATAGGGAATATATACATATCTTATGTAAATATATACTTGAAACAATAAGTATTGTAAATGCGTAAATACCTAAGCAACGGATGAATTATATATATTAACGATATATTATTAACAATGCACCAAATTTAACAAGCTTGAACCATCGGAAACCAAGCGAAAAAGAAACAATTAGCAGCAATGATTCGGTAATTCTTCTTCTACGTATTACGTACGACAGACAGAATAAGGAAGTTAATTGCGAGGTGCATAAACCCAACCGTACGACGGAAGTCGGTTCTCGGGACACGAATGCAGAAGACGTCGCGTGGAGTCCATCAAGTAATGGCATTCGGTCCACGTGCCTTCGAAAATAAACAAACGTTGCTAAGGAGTGCTCGGGAGGTGCAATGTTTCCCCACAGTGGCGCTGAAGTCGAGATGGAATTAACAAAAGGAATCGAGGGCAAATGTGAAGTGCATATCCAAAGAACCTTCGCTAGTCCAGCAGCGGTCAAGGGCAAGGCTTTTTAAAAAAGGGGAATTAGAAAAGAAGTAGCACTCTTAGCATCCCTTCTTTCGAGCATTGTGCAAAGTAACTCAGAACCCATTATTCGCGAGTTTTCTGCAAGCGCCTCACTCTGTGTAAGTGGGTTTGTTCTGCCAACCGCATTCTGAGAAATAGTTTTCAGGGACCGCGGAATAATGAGGGCTTATTCGCAGCTAAGATTCTAAGCTTTTTCACCCACGCTGATGAATATTAAGTATACTTCCATTTGATCTTGGGTGGCTGAGATACATACGTATAATATTTCTCGTGTCGCACGCCTATGATTAAGTTTTATTGCATGGTTGCTACTTGAGAGGTGGTGTAATTATCCAAACGTAAAAGTTTTCAGAGGTATCATTTGATTCAATATGCTTAATTATATGCAACATAAGGAGTCGAGACTATAAGGGATTGCAATATGTTTCAAAATCTAATTAGTACAGTGCAATGATGGTAATAGTAATTTTGTTTTAATAGTCTTTACGTTTATAAATAAATAAAGGATCCTAATAAATGGAACCCTAAAGAGTCATAGAATACTCTGTTACAAAACAGAGAGCTTATTAATGTGGGTAAATTTTGGTAAAAATAATCAAAGATCTATTCCTTATCTACATAATGAAGTTAAATTTAATTGAAATACGTTTCAAAGAAGGATTATCATAGAAAAATAATAATAAGAAAAATATATCAAATTAAATGAAAGGTAATATAAAGTATTAGTTATAATTCAACTCTTCATTGTAGAACTCAATTTCTTGAATAATTATCGTCCTCATATAATAAAAGATAGTTTGGGACAATTTAAATATATATTCACCTCTTTATTCTACAATAATTAACTTTTCACTGTGTGTTTAGCAAAAGTGTATAAAATAAAACATATTCTATACCACCATTTCTTCTAAGATAAAGAGTGATTAGAAATCCTGTGTCAAAGATACTTCTCTAGGGAAATTACCTAAGCTTTGATTCATACTCGTTTCCGCATCGGGTCACTAAACATCGCAAATAAAACGGAATTTAACGCAAATTGAGGCAAACAAGAACAATTAAATTACGCATTGTTCTAAATCAACTCACAATCGAAATAATACGTTGAGCCCTAAATATATCTGATGCATTAGAATCATCCGATCGTGTTATGAGCCGTGGTTGCATCAGGATGCAACCCTCCCTAATGGTTGATATTCGTTGAGTGAATAATGCGATTTCGGCCGTTTTGATTCGGGAGATCGTGTTCCGCATTTCGTGATGTACACGAAATTACGTCCGCGCGTGTTTGTTTGATGTTCTCTCCGAACACTCGTCCAGAGACTGTTCAGTTTGCATTTCGGTGGTTCCGTGGTTTAGCGTTCGCGGGGAAATAATGGGATGGATTGCATCGGGTCAAATAAGGATGAAAATGTAGTTTCTATTTAAATGGTAAACTTACACATTCGTTCTTTCAACCGATACATTAAATCTCTTTAATCTCGAAATCGTACTTTTGAATACTTTTTGTTCCAATATTATATGTTGATCGTAACCTTTAAAGTCTTATTAAATTCCTAACCCGTACTTCGGAAACAATCGTGAAAATAAATAGAGTACGAGACCCGGATGTTTATGAACAAATTAGTAGTTGGAGAGGTTTAGGAAGTAAAGTTTAATTTCAGATTAATATTTGTATAACTATTATTCTCAGAATATCTGATCCGATGGCCGGTCTAAAGTGAAAGATGCTTTGGAAGGGTGTTACATTATCATGAAATCATCAATAAGGTTCTCCCTCTATAAAAGGATACAAAAATAATCATGTACTATGAATTATGTTATGGGGATACGATAGGAGAATCTTCAAGTATCCCTCATTATATCTAGAAAGATTAATTTCACCATCCACCACTCGGTAAAAATCGGTACTATTGACTTCGCATCTGAAATACGTTTGAATTATGATTATTTATATTAAGTATTACCTTCAGTTAAATGTTACGTTAACATATTATACATATCGTATTAGGAAATCAGTGATGATTCTTAAAATTAGAAGAGTCAAAATTATATCATCGAATTTACTCTCAGCAATGAATTAAATGAAAATTTATTTAATTATTAATGATAATACAATAATTGAAATATTCAGCTTCTACTTTTCTAATTCATTCGCATGGAAAGAATGAATAATTAATTTCACAAATCAGATATTTCGACGTAACTATAGCAATAAAATTCAATAATTTAACGTTTAACAGTAATATTGGAAATAAACCAATAATTTAAATTCTAAATGATACTTAAAGTTAAAGATGAACAGAAAGCAAAAGTAATCTTAGTTCTAAAAGACTTAATTAATTTCACTTTACAGGGAATGTAAATTCTAAAGAAGGAACGAGGTTGAATTTTCGACTTCGTTTGTTTACTTAAAAGGTCCCTATAAAAAGGCGTGGGTCTCCAAAAATGTAAATGAAACCTTCTGACCATTTCATTATTCCGCTATTTGTGTGACGAGCCCGAGTGATATGTTAAGCCATATTAAAATGAGTCCCTATAAACTCTGGGCGTCGTAAACACTTTCGGAACAGGGATTCTTTCCTTTTCGCTATTCAACTCTTTTTTTGTGAGGAAATTCATGACGTGTTTTTTTCGCAGTCATTCGAATACATTATCATTTATTATGATCGTGCGTTGAATAACTTTTGTGGGAATGAAATTGTGAAATGTTAACAAGCTTAGGGCGTGTCGTGTAGGGTCAGAAATCGACTCGTTAAAGTTAGAATTAGAATTTGTATGTTTGATATTTTATTGATTCCTTGTATTCAAGAATTTGATGCCAATAAAAGGCTGAGGGTGTTTCACAGAAGCTGTAGTATTTGAGTGATGAATTATTGTATGATTACGATTGTAGTTTATTCGTCAGATTCTCGGTCAACTCACCCATATGTGTTCTATAAAACCAGAGATAGGATGTTCTTGAAATTAAAAATCATTTTACTGCACTTATAAGGCTAGAAAATTAAAACTCAGAGTGACTAAAAGTTAGTGACTACAATAAATTACAAATTAAAACGTTTCCCTGGACTTATGGAAATTATATTACATTTTATCCATACACGCACTTGTTATGATACTTAATTTAAGGAATGAAATAATTCATTGTAGAAAACAATTTACGTCACTTCTTGTAGACTAAATGAGAACAGTTCTTGCTCTACTTGAGTCGTTTATTATGGATATCACCGTTAGCTTTATTTCAGAGTAAATTTGATTCCTTTTCAAACGAATTCATGAATATTTTTTTGTTAAAATCCAATCCTCATCCTAGAATATGGAAGACTTCCTTATAAGCCCACGACATAAAGTCAATAGAAGGCTACAATTATAAATAAATAGTAATAAAATTGTGAAAATATATTTACAATATGCTGAAATTGATCTTAAGGATAATAGTTCATCAATTATCTCCTGTTTATAGGGGTAGAAATAGAAATAAAAGTGCTTCATAATAAACAAGAATGATTCAAATCCAATTTTGAATGATACTTCTCAAATAACTATTTGCAAGCCAATAAAACATGCAGAATATCATATTACAATTCAGCAATTCTCTTTAACATTTCCCATTCGATAAAACAAAAAGCCAAATGACGGATCGTATATTTTGATGCGATTTATATATTTATTTGTTCTCTGCGGGATACGTAACAATGAAAATTAATAACTCAATTTTGATTTTACGCCGAATGATGGATGAATATGGGCAGTATTAGATATATACAAGCTGTCCTCATTAAATACGATCAACTCATTTATCAGTTACGCGAATCGAAAGATTTTTAATTCGATATATCTGTTGATTAAATCGGTTGAATTTTAGCACGAACATCTGAACAGATATAAAAATTAAACTTCCCCTATTATGAGCTCCGATTTTGTATGAAAAATTCTCTCTGTGGCGTCAGGAATAAAAAGTTACGAAAAGTTAATTGACATCATTAAGTTAACAACATCTCCCTCAGTAAAACAGATGTTTTCCCGGGTCATTGCAATGTTTTTTATTTAATTTGCTTAAAGTTTTGCACATTATCATTCCACTCATATTTCATTTATTCATTCTGTAATTAAATATTTGAAAGATATAGTTCAATATAAATTTAACCACATAGTTGTTCAAATTTTATTAATCTGTATTAAAACAACTTTCACTGACTGATTTTCACCAGGAATTATTTTTAATCTCTCTTTAACTTACTTAATAATGTACTTGGAGTAATAGATTGGATTCAACATTATATATGAATGTATATGAATGTAAACAACTATAGTATACAAAAAATACATAACAACAAATAAATAAGTATCTTGTTACTATGCACAGTTGACGATAGTAACATTCATCGTTCGTGATATTGGATATATAGCTAAAATTTCTCCTTTAATCAAGAATTCTTTCCTTAAAAATAAGTTCTATTAAGTTTATCTCAATAGCCTATTTTCGCATATGCGGTTATAATGTACGCTAAGTTTGTTCATTTAACTTATAAAGGAACTGTTCTTGGGAGATACGCTTGGAGAGATATAGACCAGAAATACGTAGAAAAATACTTAAATCTATAGGTTAAATTCCACAGATTTATTAAAATAAATACTACAAAATATAACTTTATTCAAACTACGTATATGATTATAATATAATTATCTATCAAATTTAATTACAGAAAATTCTCGATGTAAAATCTTGCTAACTTAAACACACAATTATAATAGCTAAAATTTGAAATTCATCGTTGCAACAAGTACTGAACACTTGATAACATAGTATCTTCACTAAAATTAGATTCCAACAAAAATCACCTTTCACAATGGGAATCACCATCAGAGGAACCATTTTCCTTAGGCTATTATTTCAAAGTCCCATGTGCTTTTCCGAAAGCAAACAAAGTTATTCGGCGGGGTTCAGGATTTAAGTTCGAATAACTCAAACGGGATTTAAAGGCGGAAGAAGATTCATGCAACGGCCTCTCCGATGTTTATGTACTCTGCAAACAGCGAAAACTTTCCCAATGCGCACTCTCTGTTGTTTTAGCATTTGTGGATACCAGGGGACAGAATCGGCGAATAAAATCCATCCGCATTTTTGAGAAGTCCATGAAATCGCTTTCCATCGAAGGGAGAGTGGTCTCTTAGTATGAAAAACAAAAGTTTCAATTAGGGTATCGCAGGCGGCTTTATTTTCTTTGCTAATGTATCGTTCGCGAATTAATATTTTGATAGGATGAACGAGAAAGAATAACCGTTCGTCCGGAAGTTAGAAGAAGTGAGGAAAACTACTTCATGTCCTTGAAATTAATTTTGAAAATATTTCTTTCAAGTACTCTCTAACACTGCAACTCTTTAAAAACAGTATTAAGAGAAAATGGTATTCTGAAATTCATACGTACCTTACTAATTATATTGAATATGTGCATTCAAGAAGGATCGTGGTTTGAAGGCAAAAACTTGGTTAATAATATCATAACAAATTAGAGTTGCTTTAAAAGTTGAAGGTCCGAGTCCAAGTATCAGTCTTATTAAATTTTTAATCTGCCTTACCAATCAATAATTTGGCTAGTTATATTTGTAAATTCTAAGGATAAAAAATTGGTCAAAACTTAAATATCACGCATTGGTCATCATTATCAATAACGATTAAATCTCCCAAAAATAATCTACATACAGATTACATATTAGATAATGAACATAGTACTTTTAAACAATTTATGTTCTGTATCACTTGCTCTGAAGGGTTAAGTAAACCTATTGTTTAAGCTCCAGAAGAATGAATATCTTTTCATCTTGCTAGGAAATATTATTTGAGCCGAACAGCATCTTTTACTATAAGATGAAGGGTATTTTAAGATCCGTTAAATCCTGGGTTTATCATCTTTTATGATAATCATAATTTATAAAGATTTCTCACCTCCAGAATTTAGATCAAAATTTTACCTCAACTCAAAAGTGTCGTAAACATACCTTTGCAGTGAAAGGATATAACCTTAATTGTTTAAAAAGGAACAGGATTAGCTTTAACATTCGTTTTATATGTAAGCAAATTCATGTCATATCACAGAATTTTTAGAGTATTATTTTTAACTTTGGTAATCGGCAAAAAAGAATCTCTCTCATAGAAAGTCTACGTTATAGTCTGTTTACTTTTTACGTATTTAATTTGATATCTCGAAAATGAGATTCAGTTGTATACCTTTCTGCTATAAAGAATAACTTTTTCTAGAAGAGGTAAATATTGTATTAAAAATAGTCATAATATAACATAAAGTAAGAAATAGAGTATAAAAGTAAGTTTAATATAAAGCTGAATTATTTTTGCCTCATTCACGAATTCCTTATTATGAAAAATTCTAGTATACCTTTTCTTTATACTAGGTTTTCCCTTTACTTGCTAGAGATTCTTCCTACATAAAATTTTAATGTATATTACCTCAAATGATGAGCCATTTCACTTTTATCCGCAAAATTAGTTTTGATATGAAAGACTTTTGTATATTTGCTATCATAAATGCCCCGTTTGACCTTTTATAGCTCTAAAAATTAAAAATAAAAACTCAGTTATTTCTCTGACGTCATTCTATTCCCTTCAAGATCTCGTAAACATCAAATAATCAATTTTAAGCAAAAGTTCAGTTATCATTTATGATTTTTTTAATTGCAGGGATGATTATAATTCTTTGAATTATAAAGTATTGTTACGACCTCAATTATTTTTGTTCCGGTGCCGTTTGAGCCATGGAAAAATTATGTAGATCAAATAAACACTTTTTTCAAGTCCTAATCTATAATTAATTACCTTGTCCATGTACATAGTAATCAAACTATATTACTAGCAAGATTTTATATTTTGAAATATTGAATTCAAATTGAAATGAAACTTTAATTTATATTACGAAAGAATTCTGATTTCTCCGAGATAGAAAACCCAAAAATCTTAATATGAATATTTTCTGATGTAAAAGGAACTGGATATGAGGATTATAAATCTTTGTATATTAAAAAGAATTCTATTTAAAAAAGTATAGGGAAGAATATTTAGAACATTAATTTGAGGAAGGGAATGGAAAAATTAAGAGTAACATGTACAACGATACCTATCCTTTGTTCTTTGTGTTTCACGCCTTTAGTTGTCAAGGATTTTTCCAAAATATTAACCCCAAATCATTGTGGAATTAGTTCAATGTACCCATGCACCTACCTAATATACCCCTTGTACTTTCGTTTGAGATACTTCTTTTAAACCTATTGAGGAAAAATATGGTTTTTAATTGCCTTTTATCCATCTGTATGTAGACTAGTACTTTCGTGAAGTATACTTCACATTGCTATAAGTAGAGGGATGATGCGTGAGTGCATCGATATGTATGTGCTATATAGTATTACGCTATTGTTCGGCCTGAATCATGTACTTGGAAATACTTTCAGACTAAGGTACGTGAAACGGATCTGAGCACTCTTGCTGGATGTGAAAGTCGCAATCGACACAGAATTGAAGGAGTGCGTTACGTTAACTGCTACTAAAATGTAACCCTAGCAGAAAATCTCGCGAGAAATTTAAATCATGTAATTTTATCGGCGATTACCCGTAGACACGTTAGCCTGGTGGTAACGTAGTCGAATCCAAATCTAAAGGTCCAGGGTTCAAATCCAAGAGTTTCCAAAAGTTTCCGAAGATCCAAAATCTAACGCAGCCGATTCCAAATCTAAAGGTCAAAATTCAAGATTCCAAAAGTCTTCCGAAGTCCAAAGATATTTTTATTATTTCCGTGAGTAGTTTATAACAGCCCTTCACCCATATTCAATTTTTCATACATTTTTCTAATTACTTCATCAAAGGGGTCAAATCCCGCCGTGTGAATTTTTTTCTTATATTCTATCATTCTATTTTTTTACTACCCTGTGTAATCTAGAGCTTTCTACAAATATTTAAGTATATAAGTAAATATAAATAATAAATACGAAAGTATAATGATTATTAGTAATTTTAATTAAACTTTATCTATCGTTAAAAGTTTCGTAAGAAAATGGAAATCACAATAGACAATAAAAAATTTTCATTGGTCTTCTACTCGAATAATTAGCTCTTAGTATCCACAGACAATAAATCCAACGCAACGACGACAACGATTTTGCCTCATTCCATACGTAAATCTCCCGCTGTTTTTGAATCGTTCCCATCTTAATGAATGTGCTCATCAACCACTCACGTAGATAAATGTTCTCACCTCTCATTTTTCTTTTCTACTTCTCTCATTTGTTCGTTTACAGGCGACTCGTACCTTAACAGATTTTTCCTTATTCTATTCAAGTTCATCCTGACTTTCACCAAGTTTTCACGAAGAAAACCCTATACTTTTACCCCGAGTTCCATTCTTACTAGGTCAGTTTTCTCACCCTTATCCATTAGAATGTCCCTTTAAAATACTTCGTGTACTATATTTTTATATTGAGTTATATGATGACGAGATAGTAAGGGTAGGTCCTGTATTCATTTATCGTACTCAAAACTACATGAAACTAAAAATTCTCTTTTCCGAACGCATTTAAAACGTTTCTTCAACTAAATATCCAACCTACGTTCAATTATTTAAACCATACCTTCTCACAAAATCTAAAGAAACAACTATTTAACTCAATATATGACTGAAATACACATATATTAATCATTTTTAAACATCCACAATATTACTTTGTAAAAATAAAAGCGTTTCTTAAGACCATCACAAGTTTCTAACAAAAATGAAATCGACAGGACAGCTATTTACGTATATTAGCTTTATGGACACGAGTTCAAATGAATCTAATATCATATCAAAATCACCATTGATCTAAATAGGAATAGATCGCGATTTAGACTATACAATTTAATTGACAACGATTTAATTTCCTTTCAAAAAAGCATATATCATTCTTAATTCCTGAAAACAATAAAAATCTATTTTTATAATCATCGATTTCATATCTCTGTTAACTTTATTTGGAATTTCTTACCGAAATTATATTGTTACGCTATACAAAATCCTTAAGGCACGATTACATTTATAATAAAATAACCAAATTATCGATTTAAACCTATTTATAAAGATAGAAACTCGCACATCAGCGATTCTCCGTTTGGATTGGATTCGAGTCGATATGTCCAGAGGCGTTCCACTCAATGGGTTTGTTGTGTCCACATTTTATTCCTTCCCTCACTTTGGCAGGCACACAAAGCACTGCAGACGAAAACAGCTGAGAGAAGGGGAATCGATTTAGTTTCCTATTGAGTAACAATAGCTTTCCTGAATGGGGAGGTTGAGTCATGAGATCATCTGATCGAGCCAGGGTCCAGCGGAAAAAAAACTGGAGTGAAATATTTGAGGAGATACGACTTAACGTATGTTACGTAACATCGAGTGAGATCGCTCGTTACTGCTGCAAAATGAATACACTTTGAGGATAATTTCATCTTAGCTTTTACTTAAGCACTCATTATTGTAGTTATGCATACAATAAATAAAATATAAAATACATAAAATCTTGCCGTAGAATTTAAAGAATCATTTTATCAATATAGGAGCTCATTTAATTTACGTAAACAAATATGTATTTTAAATTATCAATAAAATTCTTACAATAGTGTAATAATTAGATTTCTCAGAGCAAGAGAGTCTAAGAGTACGATATTTATGAATTTTTACTACATAAAGTTTGAAAAATGATGATGGCATTAAAGAAGCGAATAAAGTGTGCAAAAATTCGTATTTTTTTGCAAAATAATACGTAGTGATATTTTAGGAGAGTTGAGTCATGGTGTTTTACAGCCTTTATTTCATGTAAAAGGAGCGCTCGTGAACTACATATTATGTAGAAGTAGGTCTTCTCTATTCGTAAATAAAAAAAGCTTTCTATGTCTTTCATTCTTATTCAGCTCTAGTGAAATTTCATCTTATTTTATTAAACTTCGTATTATGTGAATTTTTTATAGCTATTTATAATAGAGAAATAGAAAAAAGAAATTCGAGTACCAAAATAAACTCTGATATTATTATGATTTGGTTTTACTTTCCTGATGTTTTCGGTAAGTTATGGACAGCACTTAGTCAAACTTATCAAGACCAGCCCTATATAATAATGAAATATGAATGGAAGAAAAATAAAATACGGATGAGAAAAACGTGCTGATAAAATACATCACCAAATAATGGTATCATAAAGAAGGTATCGTATAATATTTATGTTTGTTCGATGTGATTTGCAAGCCACTATCATCCATCCATTATCATTATCATCGTTAGTCGTTCATCACATATGGTTTCGTTATTTCCCATTATATTATGGGCTTGCGTAAATTTCAGATGTTTCGATAGTATCTCATTAGGCTTTTCTACTTTCTATTTGGCTAAGTAACAATCGATAAGCTAAACAATAAATTTTCTCTTTTCAGGATCAATCTATAAGTTTCTCACTCCACTCAATTCACATTAGATATACCGTAATCTTCGAATTTTTTCAGTTTATTGCCACCTGCAATGAAATAGAGCTGATAGCCTTAAAAAATACTTCTCATCCGAAGGAGTTCTGCAGAGCATTTTTACAAAGTACCTCTATATCTTCAGCGAAATTTAAGAGTATATTTGACCTGGATGGTGGATTTGAAAATTGTACACGTAAACATCGCAAGTGTTGCTAGTAAAATGACTGGACACAAATCCATGAGTTAAAAAGTCAAATTTTAACGGGAATGAATGATTTTAATTTGAAGAACCTAATTTAATTTTGATGTCGATTAGGATAATATTATTCAACTTAGACTTTTGTTCCCCTTTAAACTGTCCAATCGGAAACTAATAATGAATGATCATGCCCCACGCAGTATGTATTTGGGACCCAGATAATTTGTGCATTTATATCGTGTCTGTTGGCTGAGCTGTTCACTTAATCTCAAACCCATGTTTATTTTAAAAATCAAATATATCCAGTCAGCTACGTCAGTGGTAACAATAGATGATAATCATTACAGCATGTCTCTGCGATTAATGGTTATATATCGAACTAATTCTCTAGGGGGTGAGCAATCGATCTGATAATTACCTTCACCTCAAATCTACATCTGATAATCTGATGCATTGGTAATTACAATTGATGGCGTAGCAGATTATCAGAGCTATGTCACCTCTGAGAGCGTTCAGAATGATGTAACATGATGTCTTGATGTGTTAAATCTATATCTAGCTTCAGAAGTAGCACGACAGGACAGTCAACTTGGGGAAAGACGGATCGGAAAACATACAACTGCATTACGTGTGCGGATAGGCTATTACTGCAAATATGGACGGAACAATCTGTCTTTCAAATCTAACTCAACCATATCCGTAAACTAGATGATGTATCACCCCACGCTGTATATATTCCAACATGGGATGACCTTTCTCTACCCATATAATATAGTTTCTCGCTATATCGTATAGTTTTATTAAAATGAGATATTTAAAGATTGTTTCAATGCATAAATAAGGATACAGTTATGGAGTAAAAAGTTTTTAGCCTATAAACGAAATCATAATCGTCAAATTAACCAAAATCTTTCGTAAATATTCATTTTTTGATTTAAAGTTATTATGAATGTTTTTAAATCAATAAATACCTTTTACTTCATTCCCGTATTCCGTAAAACGATTTAAATAAATTGAGAGATAAACTTTCTAATAGACTAGACAGCAGCAGAAGTTAATAGGATAACACAGCTAAAAATGAAGTAATACAACCTGTATAAAAGCTTAATCAAATGGAGATACTTTTCATTATGGCATCTTCAAAATTTTCAGCATCACTTTAAACCGGAAGCTATAATAAAACTTGTGGACATTATTTAGCTCGTTATTTTTCCCTCTCATAAAAATATAGCTTCATAACAAACGAGAGATTGTGAATAATTTATTTATTTAACTATACTCTTTAACGTTCCTGGGCAGCTGTGACGAAAACGGGCATTCCTTAGTTACCAGTGATAAATAAGTATTCAGACCAGTTTTTCAGGTGGAAGAATTTAAGGAGGGGTCTGCATGACGTATGGTATGGAAACGGTATGGTTACAATTCACGCTTAAATAACACGCGTGAGACGGAAGCCCACGGTTGATGAATGAATTAAGGGAGGAAGGAAACTGGATGGGCGGGCATGATACGTTTTCGGCAAATGAAGAGGTGATAAATGACGTGGGAGTAAGGTGGTTGGAAGGAAATTCAATTCAAAGAATTAACAGGAATGATGTAAATGCCCTAAATCCCTCGCCGGTGTAAAATAATAAAGGGTAATGGATGGCGTACAAAAAAAATTAATTTTCTCAACATATGTGGACCATTTTAATGGGAAGTTTTGTGCATGGGAAATCGTTTCTTTTACAGCTTGTGTTACAAGCTCGTCTAAACATAAACCAGAGGTCATTAATTATTGTAGTGTTCTCTTTTTAGTGCTATTTACTAATTATAAGAGACAGTTTATTGACTTGATTTATTAAGTACGTATTTATATTGCGAAAAGAATTCGAGGTAGTCAAATAAATAAACATAGCAATGTCGAATAAACAAACTCGAGGTAGGAACAAAGATAGCTTGTATTTTTTCGAAATTTATGTTGCATTAATGGGATAATTATATCGACATTAAATGATTGACATTAACGAGAATGTATGAACTGGATAGGGAGTTTATAAAATAAATGTATATTCGAATACTGAGTTAAAAATAAAGTTAATAAATAGAAAAATAGTCCAAGGAGAAAATCAATATACTCGTTCGGCCATATATATTAAGAAGTCTTTCCATTCAGGATTATCAAACTATTAAAGTTATTTTTAAAATATTAACTATAAACTATGGCTCTAAATGATTCATTTTGTTAGTAAATGAAATCATTTCCAATGAAATAAATCAACTCGATACCTCCCAAATAGAATATATTTTAGTTGAAGTAATTTTTCAATTATAAAGATCGTGAGAAAAACACCAGTTTAGAGTTCATCGAGAAAGACTTTATTTTGATTAACGCCAATCCTGATGGCGAATATTTTAAGTCATAAATTAAGATTGATATTTATTTGTCTCTCAAAGTAAAAATCCTAAATATTAGCAACTTTCCAGTTTTAATTTATTCCCACTTAAATTGTGTATACAAACACAGTATTTTATGAAAATTTATTTGAGTACATGGTAACAAGTATTTGTTTCGCACCCGGAAGATTAATGGGTGGGTCAACTAATATATATTATTTGTTTTGAAGTGTTTATAAGAAAAAATTACAGCCAAACAATGTTGATAAAATGTCAGAGCCTAAAATACATTTTTCAACGCATATGTTCATATGTAGCGACAAAAAAATCACAAAAATTATTTAAAATAATTACAGAATGTTTTCTGTAAAATACTTAATTATTTTATCTCATTATCAAAAAATTAAATGTAGGTATTTAATGAGAACGCAGAGATGATATGATATTCGTAATAATTCGTATAGTACCCACAATATAAATCACAAAACTGATTACAAGAACGACTCTAAAAGAAGATTTTAGATTTCATATCTGGATGATACGCTGAACATCCTATAAAAAATCCAGTATGTAAACAATATACTTTTTCGTAACTAAGGAATAGGTAAACACGACTCGTAACGTAGCAGATATAACAAAACTGATATACGTAAACATTATATTCACGCCAAGTTCGAGATACACGTTTATAGTAAATAAACAAATGCCTAAATCTACGTAAGAAATAAAACAATCGCGAAAAACAAAAAATCAGGACATAAATCTTGCTCTTTTCCGAGAAACGACGTTAATTAAAGCTACGAGAATCCTCTGCAGAGAAATTCGTGGGATGAAACTGAGACTGTAAATTCCGGATGAACAAGGGGAAACGCAAAGTGGCAAAAGGAAGAACGATGAAAGAGTGTGTCCAGAGAAGAGAATGAGAGTAGAATGAAAGAGATGAAAAAACAGATGAAGAGCGGAAAGGCGATAGCTAGGTCCTCCAACGCCCATTACCGGGAAAACCTCAAAACAACAGGTCAAACATTTCGCAGAATTGCTCCAGTTTTTTTTTTCGCTCGTCCAAGGTTAATTTTTTGCCTCATTTTCTTACGTCATTATACTAATTGCGTCACGTTAAGGTGGGAACGGACTATTACTCGAATGAGAAACGTGAATATAAATGATTATAAACGAATAGGGTGTCGTGATAGCTGTGACGTAATATATGTCGTGCATAATTAACAGTTAACATTTGTTTACGTTTGTTTGTATACAAACATTTATAGTCACTTAGTCATTATAGTATCATATAGTAATTTATAGTATTAATTTTGTTCATTAACATATAATTTAGAAACATTTAACAATATTCATATATAATTATCATATTAATATTTTATAATAATTATGTATACATATAACTTACGTAAAAAATATATGACGTAATACATACTGCTTTATGGACTTAAACGTTCGTATTTTACGTAACTTAAGGACAAATATTTAATTAGATCACCATTAATATATCATCTATCTAGAATCTCATTCTCTGTACATAAACAACATAAAAACTACCCATAAGACCCCAAATCTAATGCTACCGATATAAATCCGTATAAAAACGTAACATTTTACATCCTAACATAAAACACATTCATCACCCAGATAAACACGTAACACTTCATCTTCAAGACACGTAAACATCATGAGTTATTACGAAAATAAAAACCTTCCGAGTAAAACCTTAGCTTCCGCAGCGAAAGTGGGTCATACCCAATCAATCAGCAATGCGCGAACAGATACATCGGGGACGGACAACGTTCCCAGCTTCCGCGAAAGGGCAAAAATAGTCCCTTAAAGATCAGTTGTTCTCTCGCGGTACGTACCATGGGAACGGACGTATTAAAGGGGTTGATGTGAGCGACAACTCAACGGCTCGGCATCAGCAATGGATACGGAGCGCGGGAGGGAATCGTGACGGGAGCAACTCACCATGGTGACGGCGTTTCCCGTATCAGCCGCCGGGAGATGCTTGGCGGGAGGTCCCCTGCTGCCTCCACGGAAACACCCCGCTCTCACAGCCGCCTCTTCCGACCGCTCTACTGACACCCAATAACGCTCTTCCTCTGTTACATCTCCCTACTCCGCCCTCCCTACTCCTACTGCCCCTTCAGATCGACACCTCCTCCCGGAGTAGGCGGTGCCGGCGGCAGATGGCAGCAACTACGTTCTTGCGATGCGGGTGTGTTGGAGACGTAGGGGTTGCGTTGTGTAGGAGGGTGGTTGTGTGGTTGGTGAGATTTTAAAGGGGTTTCTAAGTAGGTTAGGTGGTTGTGGGGATGGTTGTGATATGGGGTAATTGTTGGTTTGTTTAGGGAGGGTTGTTGTAGGGGATTGTTTCGTCTTTGAGTGGATTTTGGAAGGGGTTGGGATGATCTTGGATGGGCATGGGTTGTGCCGATGTTAGTGAGTGATGTTGGGTTGATTTTCAGGTACATAGGCTTATCTTGAAGGTGGTTTTGCTGGTTCAGAGGAATTTTTTGATTGTCTCAAGGGTTTTTGAAGAGATTTCGTTGTCTCTTAATGATCTTGGATGTAATTGGATGACCTAGGATAACTTTCTTTTATTTTTTCGAGAAATTTTGGATCAATAGAATTGGATTGTCTTGAAGTTAATATGGTTGAGTGTAACACGATGAATTTGTAAAAAATTAATTCGAATGGACGAATTGGTGGTCTCACTGGGTTTTGGATGCACTTTGATTAACTAGGATGCTATTGGATGATCTTGGAAGAGTTTTTAAATGTTCTCTCTGGATATTGGATTTACTGGATTGGGTATACCTCGAATGAAGTGAGATGATTATTGAATGGATATTGGTTGGAATACAGGAAGTATTAGAGATTCTTGATTCAATTATCTAATAGGTTGGATGACACGGAAAGTTGTAGAGCATGGAAAGTTTTATGAAAATAGAAAACTGAAGAGATTATTATTGGTATTGGATGAAATAATGGATAGGATAATGAGGGATATTTGACTTTCATGAAGATAACCTGAGATTTTGAGAAGTTATGTGACAATCTTGTATGAGATTTAGAGGTGAATTAATGGGAAGTTGAATAAAAAACTTGGAATACGTGGTTCGAAGCACTCACGTACA
This sequence comes from Pantala flavescens, assembly GCA_020796165.1. Classification (NCBI taxonomy): domain Eukaryota; kingdom Metazoa; phylum Arthropoda; class Insecta; order Odonata; family Libellulidae; genus Pantala; species Pantala flavescens. The sequence continues at coordinate 15,334,798 of CM036886.1, forward strand.
GTCCTGAAGAAGCTCATAGATATTCAAATGGAAACTAGAGATTTTGGAAACAGAAAAATATAGGGTATTTTATAGGGACTGTTGATGTTAGCGTCGATGTAAGAGCAGCTATCATTATTTAGGAAAGATTTGGGATTAATAACTGAATTAACAATGCCAAAGATAAATTTAAACGTTTTTGAAGGAATTTTTATCCTTAATGTATCTCGAAAATAATCCAATGAAGGTGGTTTCTAATTGATGATCTAAGATGCTTTCGGTCGATCTTTGATTCTAATGAATGCTCTTGGTAGTTAATCCTTAATGAATGAACTTGGGTAATATTGGATGGAATTTGTCAAAAACACAATCTTAGCAGTATTGTAGGAATTTTTAATGATCTTGAATGGTAATCGAAGAATATCGGATGGTATTGGAAGATATTTGAAGGATACTAGAAGGATACATGAAGATACTGGAAGAGTATTGGATGTAATTTAAAGAAAATTGGATAATATTGGAAGGATATCAGATGGTATATGGATGGTATTGAAAGGATATTATATTTAATTGGAAGGATATTGTATGTTATTGGAAGAAAATTGGATGGTATTGGTATGATATTGGATGTGATTGGAAGGATATTGGATGGTATTGGAAGAACATTGGATGGTATTGGAAGGATATTGGATGGTATTGAAATTAAGTTGGGTTTCGATAAAAATTGAATCACATTAGAACAATTCTACACGATACCATAAGGATTCAGGACACCCTAAGGGTACTGTTGGACAGAAGCAAATGCGATGCTGTGAGACGACCTTGGGCAGTGTGGGTTGAAGAGGAAGAAGGATTGGGTTGGGAGTGGACCAAACCATCGGTTCGATAAGGAGTGCGGGTCGTGACGACTGCGCGCCATTCTGCGGAGACGAGGGGTCCAAGGAGGCGAAGGGTTGCTCTCCATTATTCACCCTCACTGCCTTTCCCTCTCCGAAGATATGAAGAGTGGTTTTGGATGATGTAGCTACGGATGTTAGATTAGATGTAGAAGCTAACGTGTGAAATTGTTTTTGAGAATTCTGTTTTTTTTTTACTCCAGTGCTTTAGCGGTTTTTTATGTTATGCTAAGCTCCGTCCTGAATTAAGGATTTGTTTATCAGGCCTAAATTACTGTAAATTTTTGCTGCAATCTATATATTTAATATATAATTTTTAAGTACTATAGATCCATCCCGAAAATCTATTTATGCTCTTTAACGTTCTGTTAGTACATATATTTGATTTCTTAATCTTTTCTCTACGTATATAGGGATATATCTATTTTATGAAAATGATAGTGAAGTAAAGGAAAAATTCTTGGATGAATATGAAGGAATGTATAGATCTTTTAAAGTTAATTTGAGGGTTTTTGTATGATTAGTAGGATAACTTGGGAGTAGTAAGATTTTTGACTGTTATTGAGGGATGCTGGACAATATTTAAGAAGAGTAGAATCTCCTTTGATATGACTAAGATTATCTAGAAGTATTATGAGATGATTTTGTATGGATTAGGGATAGTCTGAAAGTATTTTTGTCTTGTACGAACTTTGGAAGACGGAATAGAAGCCACATTTCCATCCCTCCATCATCAACCTTCTATTTCTGAGTTACCTTTTTCAAATCTTCGTCCTTCGTGGCTTTTTTTAAACTTCAGAATCCTACCACAGAATCCCATCAGAATCTACCATCCAAAACGCGCATTTGTTTTCACGACGCGAGCTACAGCGATTGTAAAGGGGTGCTGATGCGAGTCAGGCCTCTTCGTTTTTACTCGGTCATTGTTGCGCACTGACTTCGGGAAGGCGAGGATCGCTCCCTAGTAACGGCCTTACCTCCTCCTGAAAGACCCGTTTTTGTGCCCCCTTCCCGGATGGAGATCGAATTCAATCCGTTTCGGAGAAAAAGACGAGGTTTCCTTCAATCCTCTGCGGATGCTGTTATCTTTCGAAGGCCTCAAATGAGGAAGAAGAAGCTGAAGATGATATGTTACCATTCCCGTTTGTTTTCGCTAGTTTTTCACGTCCTTCCACGGTTAAAATTGTGGACAGAACGCCCGTAAAAGATTTGCGAAATAATTTGTGGGCGTTCTCAAAAACAAAATTGAAACTCGTTTATCTGTTCCTCGCGGAAATTAATTCCGGGTGTTTGTAATCGTATCGTTTCTATTATTGAAAGGCTCGCGCTGTTTAAAAAAAGGGACGCTCAAAAGAGAGGTTTTAATTTGGAAAATAAATATCCCGAATTAGTAACTGTGGGATTATTGAAACGTTGGAAGATGAAAGAGAGTTTTTCGGCTTATTTCGTCCACTTCTTTTTTGAAACGAGAGTCGGTGCAGCGTTCCCAGTATTGCAGTGTTGTTTGTCTTTGGAATGCAATTTTGATGATTGCAATAGCTTGTTGGCTTGCGTTTGTTTTTACTGATCCCAACCATTACTCTTCTTCAGTATTAATTGTGTATAGCTACAGATATTTAGAATGAAAACGTATTTGAAATTTTTACTTTCCTCGAAATAATAACTTTCCCAAATAAAACCTTATATCTAATTTTATAAATTTTGGATAATTATATGTAACATATCGATATAAATAGCTTGAATTCAATTTGACTGAAGGAATTCTATACTTGTACTGCTATAATTATATAACATACCATCTCACCCATTATAAAGACGACTATTATTAATAAAATCGCGCATGGAAGTATATTTTAGCACAAAATTAAAAAGATTTTAGCAAGCTAAGTAAATCTGCATTACAGCCTTCTTATTTATTATTGATTTATTCGATACATACGAAGATTGTTCGTTTTATTTTCATAATTCGTACTTTAAAGCGATTATTTCTATTGCATTATTCTATGCCAGTGTAATAATATCTGTATTTATATACTTATATTTCGATATATATATTATAATTATAATACGATTTTTTATATTCGATTCAATATATAAGTACTTTCTTTTGTTTGCTATCCACTCGTATTGGTAACTATGGAAAGAAAATAAAAATCATCGACCGAAGAAAACACTATTGGGTTCCTATAGCTACCATATTAAGACAATGATACGATAGGACAGTGACACGGAAAAACCTTTCTAGTAATACGCTTCGAATAATTGACCCGGGAGTGTTTTCGCAATCAATTTGGAAGATGGAAGGGTAAGTGTGGTGAAAGGGCCTTGAACCTAATACTCTGAAACAGTCGAATCGTTTTCGGGATTAAAAAAAAAGATGCGACGCGACCGCGATGTTGAAATACTTCGTACCGGAAGAGCGCAAACGATTTCGCAGCGCGTCGAGTGGTTTCTAGTTGGAGAAAAAAACACACGAGAGAGGACATTCTTATTTCGCTCCGAAGATATTTCTCAGAAGCCAATTTCCTTCCCATCACTCGACTGATTGATAGCATTTACAACGATCGCGGAATTGAATCCAGACAAGAGCATAAAGTCTAAGAGAGGCGCGAGGAAATAGCGATCAGAAACTTTGAGGACTATAAAAAAGAAAACTTTTTCCCTTTCACAACGCGTCGTCCGATTCCAAACATTTGGCACGCTAATTTTTAAGGGAAAAAGATAGCTGAGGGCGTGGATTAACCCAGTTTCGTAAACTTGGAGATAATCGGGAAACTGAGCAACGGGCGATGGCATTATGTGGAAGAAAGAATGTCATGTGTCTCACAGAATTTTGTAAGCGATTATGTGGGGTATTTATGCGATAAAAAATGGGATTTAAGAAGAAATAAAAATAATATTTTAGGAGAATAAACAATAAGTTATTATACTCTATTCTATCTTAATCTTACGTTAAATTCTATCTTATACACACGATATTTTTATTAATACCGTAACATTCAGAAATAAACCCTAAAATGAATTTCTTTTGATTCTAGGGGTTAGTATGAGAAGAAATAGTTTCATAAAGGCAATAGAAATATTAATTTTCTATGATTATCACAAAACTTTAAACCGGTTTGCAGATTCTTATTTACAAGAAACCGGAACTCGGTATCCACGCAGGAATCCTCTTGTTTTTCCTCTGAATTCCTCTGAAATGGAGGAAAATCATTATTTAAAATACCTCCTCACTTCAAATAAGAATCTTTAAATCATCTTCCCTCATAAGTCAAAATTAATATGAAAAATTCGAATCCCCCAAAATAAACCGGAACTCGATATTCCTAAAGAACCGGTTTTAAAATCTTTATGAATTTAATAATAATTAAAAGCACCCCTTCACTGAAAATGAGTTTATTTAAATCTCCTGCTGGCAAAAACTCTCTAAAACAACCTAAACCGTGGAAATAAACTCGTGATTCCAAACCGTAAACCGAATTAGAAACCGGTTTGTGTAAACCGGGAGGAAAAAAGTGTTTCGAAGCAATTCGTAGGATAAATTGGGATGTAACATTAGTACCCTGGCATTCCAAAAACTCAATTTCCCTACTTCGAGTCCCAAATTTTCCCTAATTTTCCCCTTCCAATTATAAATCGGCTACCGACACGTAATTAGAGAGGAAACTATAAAAGAGCTTTCTCGCCTTAAATCGACGCGCAGAATCACCAAAGCCGTCGGCTCTGGATTTCCGAGCCATCGGGCCTTCGCTTTGGGTCCTCGCTTTTATTATTCCGTTCCGTTTAATTTCCTCTCAAACCGGAATTGCCTTCGTCTATTCATCAGAAGCGCCCGTCTTCCTTTCATTGGGAGACTCTCTGAATTATAAATACGGCGGATTCCGCGAAAGATGATGAGGCGGCCGACGCTATGGGGTGTCTGAGTTCGCTTCTCGGTTATAGCAAGAGACCCCAGGGCGTGTCATTCATTAGTTACGGTTCGCTATCGAGGTTGTATATACGAAATAACGCCACTCGTATATAACGCCGCTTCAAAGACGTATTGAAACACGTGATTATTGAATTATTGAAATGTGGATGTTATATTGAAACCTTATGATGATTATAGCAAATGCATTTTATATGAATGAAGTATTTACCATGTAGTTAAGGGGTTAAAGGTTTACTTTCTATTTGATATAGATTAGAACATGTAAGAGGAAAGTATTTTACGTATTTTATTTCGTTTCTTGCATAGAAACCTATTTGTATTAAAAGAATATAAAAATTGCGTCTTCCGTCCGTGAAATGTTGTTCAATATGAACATATATTGTTAAAATATAATAAAATTGATACGAATGAATCATTTATGAAATTCATATAAGAATTTATCGAATCCAAAAAGTCAATTTACACTGTAATCTCAATGCGCTGTATTTTATAACACCACTGTTTGTTATGTTGATGTTTATAAGACCACGTAAATATGGAATAATAACAAGAACTAGTATTTGATTGAAATAGACACCCATTATCATCGAAGAATAAAATTAAGTAAAGAATAAACAACTTCACAATATAGAATACAACAATTACAAATTAAAACTGATTCACTTCGATTCAAAGCAATATAAATACGATATTTCATCATAAGGGAATCCAAAACTACATTTGAAAAGAACGAAGTATATAAAATAAAGAACTCAGAAAAATGAAACTCAAATGGATAACCCACTTATTGAACATTTACTTTCTGAAGACTATATTGCGAATCGTGTTATGGAACGAAGTCTTTGACCACTAGTTTAGTGCTCACTACCTTTGGAACTAATGCTTAATCGAATATTAATGCAGCCTTTACAAATAAGACTATATAATACAGAAGGGTATAAAGTTGGAATCACAGTAAGACTGAGCGTATGAGTGAGTATTAGTCTGATACACGTATCATAGAATAAATAGGACAATTAAAATTTACCTAAGAGAAACATGTGGAAGTAAACAATAACTATATTTAGCAATAGTGCTCAGTTAGTTTGTGAACATTTGCCACTGAAATGTCAGTGGGAATGAAGGACAATCGGATACATGGTGCTACTAGAAGAAAGAGGAAAGCTCGCTTTATACCTTAACGAATACCTCATTGCAATCAAGAAAGTTTTCAAGTATACCACTACCAAAAAATGTTCTTCTCACCTTTTCCAATGATCTATTTTTCATTATCCATTTATAAACCTGGCTCTTCTTTGGAGTAGAAAAAAATGATTGAAAGTGTAAAAACTTTATATTGCCTTAATATTACCTCGTTATCCGGATCCGCTTAAAGTTAAATTGGGAATTTGATTCTTTTACCAATCTACAGCTAAATTTATTAACCAAATTACCATAAATTTTCCAATCTAAAACAGGGAACGAATATAGCCCAAGAAGTTTGCGAAACCTTTCACCGTTTCTATTAAGAATTTCGAAATAGATTCAGTCGGGTGAATAGAACTGTATATTTTAATTTTCTTTGAAATGACTGTTATCAGATTAAAGTAGAGTATCTCATCTTGTCTAAAATTTCTAAACATTCTCAGTATAATTGTGAAACTAAAATTAATATTATCATATTAAAATTATATGACTATCTGTATACTGATAAATTAAATTATAGATCAATACCTATAAAAACCCATGTTGTATTGAATTTGTAAAGATTATCCGGTCTATTTTATAACAAAACAAAATCGAGGCCAATTAAGTGTTTTCGTTAACTGTAAGATTACAGTGATAAATATCAATAAGGTTGTAGTTTATTTATGATAATTCGTCATTGTGAATGATCCTTATGCTTATAATTCAAATTATACTTTTCTCATAACTTCTCTACTCTTCAAAAGATGAAAGCTAGCGCCTGGAGTGGTTAGTATAAATGTGATCATTAAATATATTTTTTAAAACTTGAAAAGAACCGAATCAATATGTCGTGGTTTGATATTATCTTGACAAAGGCCGTAGATTTTCACTACTGTGTTCATACAAGTTACTGTTTCCCTTTCAGAGTTAAACCCAGCATTAGTCCTTTTTCAATCAAATGAGAAATTTCGTAGGAAATGGAATTAATCAAAAATTCTGGAACCTAGATTAGAACTCCGAATCAGGGAATAAGAATCGGAAAAGATTGGAAAGTCAGTTTCCTTTGCTGGAAACTTTGCGGGAAACAATTTCCTGGTAGCGAGGCCGTCTGATATGCATAATTTCGTTAGGCGAGGTTTATTGGGTACAGAGTTACATCTGGCTGATGAGTTTCTGATTGGATGAGTCCATCGTTAACAAACTAATGGTCATTTTAGAACGCGTCATTATTGTTTGAATGGGTTTATACATCGAAGTGAACTATAAAGACCAAATCGTGATGACTTTGAATGTTCACCTGAATGAAGTTTTTATTAAGTATTGTAGAATTTACTCAGTACTTAATTAAAATATATTTTGAGCTGCTTTCCTTGAGAAAAAATTTTCCTTTTCTCGGGGATAAATTACCTATTAGAAAACTATAATTTCCTTAAATTTCCAATAACGTACGAAAGAAATTCTAGAGACGAATCAACCAAACAACTGCAGCTTAGTTATTCTTGAATATATAGAATATTATCAAGATTGTAAACATATGACTGAATTTAGTTTCACTTTTATGCGACAATGATTAAGGAAATAAAGGTTGTTAAATAATTGCATTCAAAGCAAAAGTAAAAAGGCATAAACTAAAATAAATGACTGGTAAAAGTGATATTTACTAAATGTTACCCTAAAATCAACATCTAAAGGAAAGGACTGTAATAATATTTTTGACGAAATAGGCGACGCTAGAGTTAGAAATTTCGATTGCTCAAAATGAATATGATTGTCAATTATGAGAATATGTATAAGTATGTCTCAGTTTCATTTCATGTTTGTATTGATAAGAGATGATTGTCGTTTCAAATTAGATCTCTGTGACATTTTATTAAATAGATTTCTGTTTTATGCGTCTGTTTATGCTAAATATAATCTTATAATCAAATATATTTAATCCAGCATTGAGATGAACTGTTGATTCTATATACCAAGGATAAGATTCATGCCTTACGTCGCCTTTAAACCGACTGTTTTCATTAATTCACATAAAGAGACATCTTAAAGGGAAAATATATTCTGGGAAACATTTGATGCCTACTAAGCTGGATTAGAAACGGCAGAACTTAATCTTGAGGATTTCATAACTCAAGCTTTGATATCCTAATCCACTCAGCGCTGTTTCATAGATTTCCCTGATGAATATGTCGGTATTAAGGGCAAAGGAATAACAGACGCCATTATCGCATTTCGTGCGAAATTTTCATACGAAGTTTGTAGCTTATCCCTTCAAATGGAGCGTTACGTTGGATGAGGCACGAAACCTAATTCCTTGAAGACGTTCACCTCATCAAATTCACAATAGTAATCGGTAGATTAGAAGAAAATGTGCTGAAAATGCATCGAGTAGTTTCCTTTCCTGAGTATGTTTTGAAAGAATTTGTCCACGGCTTTCGTAGCGGTTTGACGTAAAAAGCAATAAAAATCCGGGAAATACTTTCCCCAGCTGGTTGGATCAAACTTTTATATCATAAACCACCTTGTTTATTTACTTCTTTATGTTACATTTATTTGGCATTACTACGGAAATTTTTAAATTGTTTATTGTTTTTCAATTTTTACAGTTCCTATTTGCAATCCGTATTTTTATGAATTTTAATTCGAACATATATTATTTATTATATGTAAAATCCTCACAGAATAATGATACACTGATTAAGACCAAAGACGATATACAATATCTAGAAAAAAACAATGAGCCTTCAGGTATAATAATTAACTTTTAAAAAGAAAAATATCCAATTAAAATACGATTTACATTATCTTCAGATAACGCGAAAAGAATATCGTCTGTACGCAGAATTTCTGTAAATGGTTCTTGTTTCACCTATAATTTAAGAATCAGGATTTAGAAACGTGAATTATTCCGATTTTCATTTCATTCTTTAATTAAAGAGGTTTATTTTCTCAAATCAGCATAATTGATATGTTTCATAAGATACTGTACACAAAGAAATAAATGCGAGCTTTAAAATTTAAATTTTTAAAGAATAATACTACCATTATCCTTCGTTTATAATAACCTTTCACGGTGTCTAATTGAGAATAGCGTCTTGTTTTCAGCTCGCTGTAAAGGATGACTTTAAATAGCCTAGATGTTAACAAAAACCTTGCCTAATTCATCAACCTGACTTCCCTCGTCCTTCAAGTTCATAAATCCTCCTCACCGAGTCTTAGGGAACGGAAAATTAGGTTGAGAATCCATCTCCTGCTCCATGTTGTGTCTCCGAAACTCTTTCTCCGTCAGAACGTCACAATCTCGCGACCGTAGTTTAGCTTCTTCGCATTTTCCTCGGATTATTACTCGGAAAGATGGAAAGTCGTTTAATTTGACGGGAAGCTCCCGAATGATGAAAATGCGGCGAAATGAAAACCTCTGGAAATGCATCTAAGCGTGCGGAGGAAGGAGCTACTGGTTAACACCACAGACTTAATTTTCTGTTTCCTAGAAACGACTTTAAACACGGAACGGAACTGGAAGTGGTACTTAAAACAACTTCATTACAAAAGGCGCTGTTGATATCCTTATCGCGTTTGAAAAGGAGTTCTGTATGGGTGGGAATTGAAGTAGATGTACGAGCGATGTTTTATCTTTTCTTGATTTTTGATTTTTCATAATAATTTATTTTCGAGTTCGTGCGTACTATGACGAAAGATGTTTTTTTTTACATTTTAAAAGTTTTTTTAAATTTTTAATTTTAAGTTTTAAATTTTGGGAAAGAATCATTATTATCATCTTCATTAAATAATCCCTATTAATATTTATGATCAAAAAAATATTGAAATGGAAATTTTACGATCAATAATTATTCAAAAATTGATTTGTTCGATGTAATATTTAGATTCATCGTCATATATAATCCACTAACAACTGTATAAGTATAACGAATAATTTAGGTATTATTTAAGATTTAAATTCAATTGTTATTGATGTTGCTCATAAAATATCGTACAGATTGATTAATATGATTTTGAATTCATAATTTCATAAAATCAAATAAATAATTTCTCTTGCTAATATCATTTGAATAATTCGGCCCGATCCGTTCAGTTTTCAATTTTACGTCATATTACATTATAAATTTTATATTTCCGATCGAAATTTTCTTTTTTTTCTCTTACTTCCACAGGGCTTTTCCAAACGAAGGACAACTACGAATCTACATTTGAAAATTTCTCTTACAATCCTAAAGATTAGGCCATCTTTTAGTGTAATATTACCTACAATACTTGATTTATTTTCCGAAAGAGTTCTAAAATATTAATAACATAATGTTTAACAAAATATTTTTCTAAAAATTTAAGATTCTGACTTTTTTTTATTTTTATAAGAAGCAGGGTCTGATAAGTAAAGAGCTGTTTAAATAGATTTCAGCTTCCAAATAATTTAAAATTCAATACAAATTCGTTAAAAGGATCTTTATAATTTTTATTAATTTCTATTTTGAAGATTTTACGAAAGTATTTCGGAATATTACGGCGAACAATAACAATCCAATTCAGATAACTGGAAGCTCTTACAGTAAAATACAAGGAAATTATTCTAAGATTAAAATGCAAACGTATCCGGAGGTTTCTCTCGAACGAATATGAATTTTAATTGAGAACAGCTTGAGTAACACGTGGCCTTTTGACTGCGAATGGGGTAAGAGAATTGCGATTGTCAACTTAAATCGAGGAGTAACAGATGGTTGAAAATACAACTTCAACCAATTCAATCAATGTTATATTAATTTTGAATTCCCGCAATAAATAACTATTAGATAAATCATAGTATGTTTTTGCAGAATCAGCCGTAAATTCAATCGGTGTCGATTAATATAATGTATTTCCCGGCCTATAAGACGCACCGGCACATAAGACGCACCTGGATTTTTCTGGTTAGAATTTACGAAAAAATCTAAAATGCTTGGATATTTGCAGAAAAGAATTTTAAAGACAACATTTTATATAAAAACGGAACTTTAATATTAAAATATAATATGCAGATATATCGGAGTTTATTCATCATAGAAACCAAGAAACTCCTCATCACTGCTGATAAAATCATGCGCGTAGATATTTTCTCGGGAGTCGTCACTTTCCTCATACAAAATGTCATCTTCACTTCCATCCAGCGCATTGCTGATTCCACAGTTTTTGAAAGACTTTATGATAAAGAAGCACCCATTGCAAGATTAAACTAAACATTCTACATTGTATGCATTTCTGATTTATCCGGGAATTTTTTTGAAGGAAGTTCGACATCGACTTATCGAAACCTTACATCTTTCCAGTTGGCAAATCTGACACAGACCATTTGGCCAACTTAATGTAAACAAGATGACAAACCTAACGTTAACAATTTTCCCAACATAACATAGACCAGTTACCAACATAACCGTTTTCCCTTGCCAACGCGAGCAAGTATTTAGCATGGTTCGAAAAACGTAGGTTAAAATTATTTTAAAAAATTAGTTATTATCAAAATTTTTAATAAATTGAACAATATTCAATACTTGAAACACTAAAAAGTACTTAATGGTATTTATTTATCCAGTCAAAAAATTTGCTTATTATAGGACGAAGTTATAGCCGTGATATCCGTATACCATCGGCGCTTAAGACGCAGGCTAAATTTACAGCATATTTTGGAGAAAAAAAGTGCGTCCTATCGGCCGGGAAATACGGTATAATAGAACAGAGTGTTTCTATTTAATTGAAAATTGAACTTAAAAAGAAATAACTGAGTTATATGAACCCGACCTGAAGTGAATTAAACTGTTTGTATATTTCGTACTGGTTGTCTATCTCATTAAGACTCCTAGTAAGTAAATTTAGGCAACTACGAAGTTAAAGCGACGAAGAGTAATAGCCTTTATTCACTATATTTAATACATCATATTGTACTCAAATTCAAATATGTATATAGTATGTATTATCATTATCATAGCATACTCAAGATCTTTGTGGAATACTACAAGACAGAAGGTTAATATCACATCCAAGGCGTTATTATTGAGTGAAAATACTTATATATGGTATTCAAACTATATTATTTTAATATATTCAACAAATTCGGAATACAGTATCTCCTTTGTTACGTTAGAAGCGGAAGTAAATATAAATAAATATACGTAGAAATTTAACTTTGAAGATTTTAGGAACAGATTAGGTTATACATGCTGTCAACTTATAAGAATAGAAGAAACGATGCACTATTAAACATAGGAGGAAATGTAATGGGTCAAGGCTAGAAAGAGTTCGATAGCAGAACTTTTGTCGCCCCTCCGCGAGTGCGTTTCCCGAGGTACGTAATTGAAGTTCGACGACGCGTGGAATATTTCATTGATATGCATATCGGAGACCGATTCGAGAATTATCGATCTGATAGCAACAGCTAAAGCCTTCGGGAAAAAAGGCAATGGAAAAAAGAGACATTTTCTCTTTAACGCTTTCCGATTTTAGGCCATAAATTTTAAAGCCCATCAAGCGAAATCTCCATCCGGTTGACGATATCTGAATGTAATATGTTCTTCTCTTATTGAATATCTAATAAGAAAGAATGTGTCGCTATGGAAATATATCGCTCGTATAAATAGATGATACGAATATCGTTTGGCGTAAAGTTACCGAATGTAGGCAACTGAAAAGTTGGATGTAAAACTCAGATGGTGTCTAGTATAGTTTGCTATTACAATACGTAAAAGACTGAGGTTATTACTAATTGATCGTTATTCCATATGAAATTATGCGACATCTTGAAGAGAAAATATACATGTAAGTTCAATATCTTTGAATACGAGTGAATGTGATTTAATGATGAAATATTAAACGATGCAATACCAAGAATAGCGTAAACGACAACAGATGCATGCATAGTATTCTAGAAACGATTTTAACTATTTAAAACAGTAGTCTTTACTTGATAATTTTAAAGTACACTAGTGTTAATAGTACAATTTAAAATTATCAAGTAAAGGAAGATACTGCACATCGAATAAAATTACTCCATTTAACGTGGCAGCTGGGATTGGAAGTTGAAATATCGTGACTCGATGTTCCGTTATGATGGATATATGATGGAGATAAAATAAACTTCATCCATTCCTTTTAGTTTTGATAGTGATCATCTGAACTCTTGGAATCGGTCAATGTATGATAATTAAGAAATTAAAATCATAATATGATGTAAGTGATGATAATAAAAGAACGCCCATTAAAATACTTGGAAAAATAAAAAAATCCTCTACTTCGGATTTGACCTTGTGGTAGCTCTTATGCTACATGGAGTAACACAATTAAAATTGTGTTACTCCATGCCCTTCAAACTGAGAGAAATAATTTAATTAACTTTCAAATGACAGATAATCATTGTATAAGAGTATATTTGGTTTTCTCTAACATTTAATTCTATTTCATAGCAAATTTCACATCTGATCTCTTACTTTTCGAAAGCATAGGTATATTACGCCCCAGTTATTCAGAAATGTTTTCACTATTAATTATCTGTAATCTGGTTAAAAAAGCTATTTGAAGTGACGCAGCCTTGTACGAACCCCTACTCTAATTTTAAATGAAATTACTTACTTAAACCCGCAATAACTATATATTCGAGGAATTATATTAAACGTCCATGGATACTACGAACTCTTAGCAACGGGTATTGCTTTTCACGAATAATAGTCACCTAGAAAAGAGTCTATTTCAGCGTTTTAACCAGCAACGAGCTAACCACAATCTACATCCTTCCTCGTAATTTTGAACCATGCATTCGTGCTTCAAAACCTATTCGTTCCTGCATTTGGGCACGTTAACCACATGCATTTCCCATATATTGCGCAAAGCGGGTCGTTCTCAAATATGCATGGAACCAAGGAAGTTGGTGATTAACGACCGTCATCGCTGTGTATTGGTTGCTTCCCTTCTCATCGGCACACAATGTAATGAAACCTCGTTGATTTGGAATCGAATAATTCGTAGTAGAGTCCGATGCGAAGTCATTAACGGTCCGCGGAAAATAACGGAACGTTGTGTCTTCGCGGTTTGTATCATTCGGTATCCGAAGTCATTACTGGAATCCATGACCCACAAACATAGTTGGTGAGTTGAAATCTACAATCGCAAATCGGCCTGAATTAATAAAACTCGCTCGAATGCGCTAGTTCCAGCGGTCCTTTTAAAATTCTGGAATGTTAAGCCTCATTATTGCTAGGGGTAAAGAGTTTATGTGCAAACTAACTTTGCTATCAATTTATGAGATTTTACGTACCCTACAGCGTTGTAAAATACGTTTAGTACCAGGCAATTTAATTCAAATTTGAAGTATAACTTACAGTGAATCATCTTTCAATATACACTTACGTATAGGAATGTAGCCAGGTGCTTGTTATCTTGTTGTGGAATGAATAGATAATATACCCTGCCACTATTTATAATAACCAAAATTAAACTTCCAAACTACAGAATACAATATTTTCTACAGAACATAAACATATTTGTTTCGCTAAAATTGGTAATATTAAAAAATTTCTGCATGATCATATATGATACCCTATTGATACAGCAATCCTAAAAAGAAATGATTATTAAAAATTTCTGCATAATCATATATGATACCCTATTGATACAGTAATCCTAAAAAGAAATGATTATTAAAAATTTCTTCAAGTAAAATAAAATCTAAACAATTTCGATTAAATATTTCTTAGTCTCGAATAAGTGAATAGTGTCCATCGTCAACCTATCTATATTTCCGAGTAAATTTATTTTTCGATAAATTTTTGATCAATTCTTTCACTGCCTAAATTGTATTCTAATCATTTCTCACGACATTTCTTATTTATTTTTACGACAATTCCTCAAATCTCCATATAAAACTTACAATACTCTGTTTCTATATCAACCATTGCTTCTACAGTTGCTTAAAATATTGGAATTTAATTTTATATGGTGTCTATATTTTTAAGGGATTAAAGGAATGGCTGAAGTAATTCTACATAAGGATGTTACGAAATATCGGGATGAATATGTTTTTAAATTGATATACCCACTGAGATCGATTCATACGTCAACCAAACGAAATCGTACTCATTTTGTTTTAAACGTTCTGTTCCCAGTATTTTAAATAAAACGTACGTTGGAATAACGTTTTTGGTTCCAATAGCTGGGGACGCGAGACTTTATAAGTATCGTTCCTATATAAGCGGCGAAGTCACTCATGCACGGTGTGGAGCTAAATATAAACATTTACACACATTAGGCAGCAAATGAGCCGTGGCCCAACTTTAAAATAAACGGATTAGCATTGTATTTCGGAGCGGATTATCATTGAACGCGCACCAAATGCAAACCGAAAAAGCAAGGGACAGTGTAATTTTATTCTGGAAACGCCATTTCATTCCGCGAACGCACTCAAAACATTGGAAAAATTCATACGGAATGTGGTTTCGAAATTTTTTATATCTTTCCCCGCTTCCGTCATTGGGTTTGTTTTAAAAGTTCGATTCCGTCCGGAAATGCGAAAAAATTCAAGTGACGTTTCCGATCGCTATGATACGGGATTTCTTTGCCTATTCATATTCAATTCGGCGATACACAGAAGAGGAATATTCATTGCGCAGCTTTCCAGGGTTTGATAAGTCTGAATTTTTAAGAGGAAATGTTGAGATAGCGGGGAAATGAAAAAAAATAAGTTGAAGTTTTATTTTTAATCCAGAATTCAAGAGAGTTTTAGTTGGAGTGTGTGGTTGGGACGGTGTTCAAAGTTTTTTCAAGCCTAAAATTTAGGAAACCGAATTTAATATTTAATTTAAAAAGATTACGGTAACTAGAGGGCAGGTCTCTATTAACTTTACTGACATTACATTAAGTTTTATAGAGAATAATTTTTAACTGAAATCAGTGGATGAAAAAGCTGGATCTATAGTTCGTAATTAAACTTCTGCTATCAAATGCATAATTAAGGCAGTATATCGATGAAAGAAATTACAGATATATATTATCAGATAATTCTCGTTTATTATTAATGGTGAAAAATCAAAGCAATTATGAGATCTATTGGAGATATTTAAAATCGCGAGGAAATAAAAAAGCACTTTTTACGCATTCCAACCATGAACTCTTGGTGAATACAACAGAACGGTGTAGATTAATTACTTTTACAAAAAAAAGTAAAATCCAGCAAATGATCTGTTTGGATGATCAAAAAACTGGAACAGGTGGATGGAATATTTTTTGCAGTTTTGAAAATCTGTTTCTATGGAAGAAAAGTTGTACGGGAAAAGTAAAAATATTAAGATAATGGGAAAAGCAACGTTTTTTGTTGCGAATAGAATAAATAAATAGAGTTATGTAAAATGGAGATATTGGTTTAATAACTGGTGTTTGTTAAGGCTCTTACTGCTTGCATTTGAAAAGTGTACGTCGTAAAATGATAGTACTAGAGGCCTTTTAGTTGCACCTGAGGAATAGAAAGGATCAAAAATAAAGTTATAGTTTATTTTTTACGAAACCGAACGAGAAAAATGTAGATGAGGTAAGAATATGAGGCCTTTAATTTAAGTAATCAAACGTTGACACGTGGATTTTAAATGAGCTGAATTGAAAGTATGTAATAAATTTTACCAAAATCTCATTTTATCATTTTTCTCACCTCAAGACATAATAAAGCTTATCCAAAATCCATATCAATAATAATAAAAAATCCATATAATGATATATGAGTTCATATGAATCATAACTAATCCATGTTCATAACATATATAAGGCTTTCTTACGTATTAGAGGCAAAATTCATTGTTTTTTTTTAATTTCAGCTTTAGAAAACTGTCCAATAATGAAAATGAAACAAAATATATATTTTTTCTCATAAAAAGCGATGATGATAATAGAAGTGATGGTTCTCAGATGATGACGATATAAATGAAGATAAAAGATTAAAGCTTTCAAAATTAAAATTTCGATTTGTAATACCGTATTGAGTAATTGCTCTCCACTGCGAAATAAGATACCAAACTTCCTCTATTCGTAAAATAAACACGCATTATAGTATAAGAGAACAAATTTCGAAAAAGCAATCTCATTGTAGCACATTTATAAAAAGTGCCCCCGTAGTCTACCTAAGCCATAATGAGATTAAAAATTATACTTTTCAAAGCATAATTACGTAAAGTATATATTACGAAACGAAGGCTTTCGCGTGAAATAAAATATGATCAAGTTACGAGAGGAGGTGCGTGCTCGGTTATGGATACTCTATTTCCACTCATTAACTTCACGAAAGGAAAAAAAAGAGCTCTCTCCACCACGTCTATTTTCATCATCCTCCTTAATTAGCCCTCAAGACCTTTTTTTCTCTCTTGCTGTTTCGACGCCTTACTCTCTCTTCGTTAGGCCCTCTCTCGATTCATTAAGAGGTTTCCATAGCAACTAGTCATTCTAGCGCCGTGACAGGATTTCGTATTTCACAGATGCGACGCGGAGAGGGGCTACTTGCCTCGAAACTCGATTAATTTTAAAACGTGAGAAACCAAGAGTCATAACGTTTGCAAAGGAGGATACGAAAAGGTTTTTCCCATCCGAGTTATTATTTATTTTTTTCGCGAAAAAATTTCGGTTCATTAAGCCGTAACATTTTTACGTCGTATTCTGCTCGCGTTCTGGAATTCGCAGCTCCTTCGAGAAAGGGTGAGGGGGATTTGAATTTTTTTGCTCGTAACTTTGGCTAAATCTCTCTTTGGTTAGTGAGCGGAAGGAACGGGACAAGTGCTCGATATTGACGGACCGGTTTATTGACGGGAATGACGAAGGATTGTTTAAAGTTGAAGTAACGGTGGACTAATTGGGAACTTGAAAGTGATGCTACGATCCTTAAAGCTGAGGGGTGAATCGGTACAGAAATGCTTTCTTAAATGCGTAAAATGAGTATTAAAATTTCGATTGAATGAGTTAACTGATATATTGGTAGGTCTCAGCATTCTAAATATAATTTAATCACTAATTTACCGTAAATATTTATATAATATCTTAATCGAACAAACGAGGAGTAAGAAATAATACTAGACCCAAATGGAATTTTGACTACGCAACATTATATTGTTTGGAACTTTAACATTGGTTAGATAGTTCTAAAATAATAATCAGTTTTATTGAGATTAAATTAAATTACACTGGAAATGGAAACTAAAAGATTTTACTATACTCTTAAATCTCTTTACTTTTTAGCTTTGCTGGTGTTTGATTATTCTGCCGTGCCTAATCAACGAAGGATTATGAATTGAACGCTGACTAATGTAAATAAAAAGACTATCGAAAATAAAGATATATGATATTATGACAATATTATCCTTAATTTGTATGGATTCTAACGAATAATACTATCACATATTTTTATAGCCTTAGAAATTATATAATTTACGTAAAAGGCACGATTTCTAATAATAATATTATTATTATTACTTATAATGTATATGTGTAGAAACTAACTGCAAGTAGGCTTACTGCCTACTTGCAGTTAGCTTAATAATATAATAATAATGATAATAATAATAAATATAGTTTAGAGCAAATGACAAGATATATCAACAAGCAGGAGCAAAATATCAACCAGAGGTCGTCAATGAACCTCTATTTACTCTTGTATAGAGTTATTGAAATGCTCATAGTTCACAAAGCACAAACATGTTACAGAAATATCGTTAAATTAATAATTTCTTACAGCTATTACTTTATCATTTTCCCTAAAAATATCCAATTTTAAACAGATTGCCACCCTTATCTTGGTTGCAACTAGTAAAAGACTTTAATATTATTAAAAATTCATCGCTATAGTCAGAGTGGTGGAATATTCATCTCAAAATTGCGCCGAAGAAATTCCAAGCGCTGTCCCGTTCACTCTCAAGCATTTTCAAGTCGATGGCCTCTTTGTTTTCGATAAAAATTTCTTTGATCAAAAGATATATTCATTAAGAATATGTATTAAATTTTCAGCAGAGAAATTCCCAGCAGGTAGACGATGGAAGATCTTTAACCCCATTAAAGTAAAAACTTAGATGATTACAAAATCTTTCAATTAAGTATTTCACTTCAAAATAAACAGAACAATATGTATACGAATCTATTTAGGATTATACCAATTCCAGGAAAACGTACCAAACATCTCAACTATTTTATCTAATTTTATCTTTTATTAATCTATATTTACATTCTAATTTCTAAGAGATATACAAATAATTTGATTCAAGAATCATTTTAAGAAAAAAGGCTTCGATGTTAGACATGTTAAGGCGATTGAATTTGAGATTGTTTGGTTATTATTTAATTAAATTAGGAGATTACTATATTGTGTCATATAAGATAAGGCGTTTTTTTAAAATTTATAAATTTTACTTATACTTAAGTTGGAAGTTTTCTAATTAAAACCTTTAAATATTGGATGAAATATTAAATAAACAAGTACCTAATTAAACATTTTAAAAATCTCAAATAGAAACCGATTAAGTTTCCAATAAATACGGCTTGTTTGAATAAAGATTGTAATAGCCAATAATTAATAAGAAAGGTTTCTTTCACTATTATATGAAAAAAATATTAACCGCACACCTATTTCTTTACGCCGTACTCCACGACAAAGATGTATCCCTAATGAGATATTTAAGCTGCTTTAAGAGTGTCATTGTACCGGAGATGTTAAGGCAAACATTTCCTGACATTTACTATCCTCACCGGAATACAGTTGCGTAGATCATTTTCATAGAATTTAAATTAAGAACTAATATGATAATAATAAAAAATCTATATTTTATTAAATGTGGAATAAATAGGTAACACAATCTGACTCATCATTTCGACTAATGAGGTAAATAATATTTAAAATAAATCATACTGAATGAAAAATGAGTCGATAAAATTCTTTTATGTACAGCTCACGTTACAACAACGTAACAATAGATGAGATACTGGATACGGTGTTAACTGCGTATGCTATATTAAAGCGATGATGTATTTTGTACATTATCGGGAATCGAACCCCGGACCGTAAAACATTACAGGTAAAAACTATTTTGTCAGTTACTATAGCTACCTGGTAGCTAAGGCTACTTGAAAAAAATCCGTTTACAAATCCGAAAATATGATGAGGAGAAGATGCGTTTCACCCAAGAAATTCATGCTGATGAGAGTTTGAATAACATCCACTTGATGAGACACGAATATAAACCGGATTACGATCAGAGAGACGTAAAAAATATACACCCGTTCCTTTTCGACGTTGCTTTGTCTCGGAGATTACGAAACGGGCGTGATGGCGCCACGTGTTTCGTCGAATCTTTCCCCATTACCCTGGAAACATCGATATGTGAAACGAGGGCATAGACAAGAGTCCTTTTATGACGGAGTTACTTAAATTTGCCACAAAAACCCTTATTTTCCTCCCTCGGGCGATAGCGGGAAAGTGTGCCAGTAGTTTTCGAAAGCGAGGGACAGTGTGCTTTAATTCGTTCCTATTGAAAGACTTCGCTGAAAAGAAACTTTAGATTGAGCGTATAATTAAGGATGGGCGTTCGATCAAAATACTCGAGAATATCTTCACATTCATTCGGAGATTCTTCTTTTCATAGAATGCCAATACGGATGAAAATGTTATTATAGATATCGATACGTTTCCATGGAGTTCTTTCTACATAAATAAAGCGGTATTACTTTTTTTATTAGCATTTGTTGAAGTGTAATACAAAACTTGTGCATTTGAAGAGAACTGGCAACAAAATTTCATGAGAGCTGAATATCGAAATTTACTTTTTAAGCTTACATTATTTTCTTTTAATTGAGAGAGGATATAATTATAATGATATAAATAATCTCTTCACAAAAAATAAGGCGCGATCTGGCTAAACGATTGATTGACTCCAAAATAGATAAAGGTACACTTTTGCTATGTTAATTACATAAATCACAATCACTCAATCCAATTAGAAAATATATAAAAATATAAACCTATTTATTACCTTAACTGGATCGGTTCTTCTGAATAAAAAAATACGATATTTTTCCTCATTCACGATAAATATCACCGGTTTTCATATCGGAACTTTAATTTTAATATAAATAGACTTAGATGAATATCTTTTACCTATATACTGATTTGATTTTTATTTCTTACGCAAACATTGTAAATGAACCCTCCAGGGATCACTTTCCAAACAATGAACAATAAATAACAATCAATGTTGAATTGAGCTCTAAGGAGCATAATAAATATCCAAATGCTTATTCAACGATACCTCCACCATCTTTACTTAAAGAGCATCATATTCCATCTCCTCGCGCACATCAAAAACAAACTCCCCACTCCTCTTACACGTGTAAGTAGGCGTTTGAAATGTAAAGAAACCACCGATTCCTTTCCCAAAAGGTCTCTAGTAATCCTCACAGCGCACCTCATCTCCATCGAAACCGAAGAAATCAAAAATAATAAAAAAGGTCTGAAAAATGAACCGAATAGACCTCCGAAATCGAGGTAAAAATCTTTGAGAGAGAACGAACGATCCGAGGCAATGGAGCAATTAACGTAAAAGATGAACGGCCTCGTGAGAAACCGCTTCCGTCATCCGTCCGTAGGCGCGTCTGCAAACACGTCATCGTTGGGCTGAATCACGCGGCATCCCAAGAGCAAACATATTCCTCGTCTCGCAAATAGCGGAAAAATGCGAGTTTGAACGTTGGGATCTTCCAAATGCCCTACGTCTTCCTTTGGAGAGGTGGCAAACAGAAGAGGGACGATTTTCGCTCCCCCAAGGGGAGATGCGAAATTGGGTGAAAGGAGGAGAGGAAAACTATTAAGGAAGAGTGGAAGAATGGAGGAAGAAAGATTAGGGTGGAGACGGAGAGGGAATGACAAGGACTATTCGGGAAGAGTATGAGGGAGGAAGGAAAGAATTCAGGAAGATGGAGTTTGCCTACCAAGAAGTACGTGGAAGGGAAGTTTGGTTGGCTCAATGGAATCGAACGGTAATCATGTAAGCTATTCCCTTACTGAAGTTTCGATTTACTTCCGTAAACATTATCTAGTTGATGATTCAATTCCCTACCGACTATTTTTTTTTAAACGGCGCAGACTTTTGTACAGTATTACACCCATTAAACTAGAGTAGAATGGTGTTAAAGCTGTTGACCTAGCAACGCGAGCGTTCTCTGTAATAACCCAACGGACTTCTTCTGCGTAAGTGACTATCCTTAAGGTGATATAAATATGTTTACTAATACCGCTTCTCGGTATCTATAGTTACACGTAAAGAAAATAAAAAAAAATTACCTGGTTTATGTTTGAGGTTTTCCTCTTCAGCTTAAAAATTCGTCAGCAAATTGGATTTGATTGTTTTAATGAGCCAGTCTCATTTTATTTAATACTTCAATTGTCTCGCATTTGTAAAGTACATGGTCTACATTGGAAAACACTTGAAGATAAAGATATTAAGATAATAAAACATTTTGAATACTGACTATTTTTCACAGAACTTAATTAATCATTTAACCAATTGAAAGATGATTTTATTTTCCACAGTATTTAAGACTGCTTTTAATTGGTAGAAATATATATAAAAAATTAGTCGAAAAAATTTCCTGAAGTAGAATTTGAACCCGTCTCATTTCTGTGCATCCTCATAGGAAATCGAGCTTTATCGACGAACGGTTTGAAGAAAAAAGCCAGAATAAAATGATTTTGGTAAAATATTTTTCTCTCTTATATACAATCAATATCACAGTATTTTTATCTATGATATATCTCTTAAAAATACTAGTTAAAACCGTAAAATTGGAACGAAATTCAATCTGCCAATCCTCATACGTAGTTAGTCATATGACACAAATTACTCTCGTGATATGGAATCCAAAGATGAGTGAATATTCACAGTGATAACATTTTCCGCATTTGTTAGAGTAGCGCAGTCTGTTAGACCTATACGAACATTAAAGGCACCCACATTCGGCGTTTCAACTAGACCATGAAATCCCCTTCCCGATGGCTTAATTCCCTTTCCCTTGTACAGTTTCAAAGTCAAACCGTTTAAATAGGGGCAAAGCACTGCTAAAGTGCACATTGTTGGCCTCCTGCGAACTGTATTGTTGCATGCAAATTTGCAACGTGAAGATAGAAGACGAGCTTAGATTGTTAACAATGTATGGGAGCTCTATTAATGATCAAACAATCTAAACGAAGTCGATTGTTGCATATAAGCTTGCAACGTGAAGTTATAAGAAGAGCTTAGATTGTAAGCAAAGTAGGGGAGCTTTAGTAATGATCAAACAATCTAATATACATTACTCTGAGAGACGAGAATAAACAGGAATATTTGGTAGACTGATAGAATATATTTACGCGATTATCTTATCATTGAAATTTTGATACTGATATTTAATATCTTCGAATATTTTCTTTATAATGTTGAAATACTTTCATCGCGAAATATATTTAAATTACTGGAATAATCAATTCTTTTAACTGTAAAAGAGGGAATACCAAAAAAATGACTTTTAAATAATGACTATAGGCACTGTTTTTCTTACATTTAATAGTTTAAACTATCGATATTATACTACTAATATCCTAATATTGCAAACATTGGAGGAATGAAGACCATTATCATACGGTACTAAGAGCCAATCATTTAAATACAGCATCATTCTTTAGTAAGGGAAACACTCGCTTCTTTTGTATTCGAAAGTCATTTGAAAATACAAGAATATATCACCATAATAGTTTATGGAAAGCGAACTTACCAAAGCTGAGGCCAGAATGAGGGCCGCAATTCTCTTTAACTTGCACGAGACTTTAGTTCGAAGTTGGAATGAAGCCAAGATGTGCAAGTGTCGTCCTTTTCCTCAGGATCATTTTCATTTCACTAAGGGGAATTGAAAGATGATATTTTAATCTTCGGAATGTTGATTATCGTTCGAGAGAAAGATTATACACATTTACATTATACTTTCAATAAATTAGAAATTGAAAGCAATCTTATTCGATAGGGAAGCTAAAACTCGTGGAATAACTGAGAAGATTGAGACGTTTTCAAGTAGAACCAATTTAAGAAATTAAGAGTATCTGAGTGTAGCATCGTTATTTTAGAAAGCTGACTATCGAAACGAAGGAATTGGTCCTTGAATCCCTCCACTTTTTATAATTAGAATCACTGTTATTACAAAACGGATCGTTCATAGACAATGAACGATAAGCATAAATATTTCAATCTTATTTTTTAAGTGATAATATATAAATGAACAGGAAAGAAAGATAGGAGTAACATGATTATAATTGAATTTTATTATAGATTATTCAAATGGGAAACATCCGTTATCATGAAACTATACCATATGATTTAAAGAAGGGGAAATTTTCCTGTGAGGAAATCTAAAGTGTTTCAACGTTGAATATAAAAATCATATTATAGCATAAAGGCTTATATTAAGAGGTACCAGATATAGGAGCATACTTCTATATTCAATCATTACGATAAAAATAAAACGCAATCAATAGAATAAATAAAAATTGGATAAAAACTACCAAGAATTAATTATATAGGATATAGTGGATTTTAAAACCGCATATAATAAAAGAAAATCTTAAATTAGAACAATTCGCTTGAACGACGAAAAAGTTTTCATACAACATACAAACTAAGAAGGAATTTTTATGATCTAAAATACGATTCTCAGAAAAAAATTCAGTATATAATACATCGTGTTTTACCAACAAAATAATATAATTAAAATATAGCTAAGAAAGAAAATATTTTTAGTTTACCTTCCTATAGGAAGAGGTTTTCTTTTGCTGAAAAATATAACGTTTATGAGGTTAGAATTTAACTTGTCACTTACCCAGAGGAATGCAAATACAAAGGCTTAATCGCCGTTGAACTGATCCCGCACTACATTAAATAACGCAATCGCAATCGGAGACTTAAGCGCACCAACTACAAAGCAACTCTTAGACGGCAAAAGGGAGTCGAAGAAAAGCACCATTTCCTTTGGATTGATGGCTTGAATCGCGGAAGATTTGAGGTTAGCCGCCGTCGGCGAGGAGTTTGAAAGTGAAACATGAAAGGGATTGTTCTCCTAACATGCAGAGAGAGAGAGAGCGTGGACACAAGAGGAGATTGTATGCTATCCCTTAAAGGGAACCTCTTCTGAGCTGCGTATTGATTGCCCCCGACTGCATTCCTAATGTACCAGTCCGTCACTTTTGCGAATTCGGGCAGGAAATGGTATCGTGAATCCAGAATCCCGCCTTCCCACCATTACGTATTTCAATTCCCTCATATCTTCTTCCATAACCATCAACTCTTCCCCTTCACAACCCTACGTTACCTCCCCTTTGTTTTCTGTCCCTTGAGACCCGCTTCCGTTAAACAGATTTCTTCTTTCCCGCCCGAATATTTAACTACAGCCCTCGATGTTTCCTACAGTATACTTCACACAGCTCTTTCCCCTTCAGATATCATCGACGTATTTTTCAATATATACATCGTATTTTTTCACGCAATTCTGAATGTCGTACATCGAGGGTGAGTGGTTATAGGTCCCCAAGGCGAAATACCCAAAGG
Organism: Pantala flavescens; assembly: GCA_020796165.1. Taxonomy (NCBI): domain Eukaryota; kingdom Metazoa; phylum Arthropoda; class Insecta; order Odonata; family Libellulidae; genus Pantala; species Pantala flavescens. The sequence continues at coordinate 15,360,387 of CM036886.1, forward strand.
ATGGTTTAGGAAGAGGTATGATTTTTTTGCCTCTTGGGGAGGTTGCCTTGGGTTTTCCTCCCTCTCCTCTCATGATACAGATTTTCTTCTGATGTGTTGAGGCTTGAGGATGGTTTACGACACTCCGCCTTCTTCTTGGGTATTCTCCAAGTTTTATGGTCAGAAAAGAGCGGGTGATTTATGATGTAAATTATGCAGCCCTCAGGACATTTTGCATTTCGAGCCTTCGAGCATCGTCCACGAAGAGGTGTGGGTCTGAGGCTTACTCTTGAGATGAGGAATGAGGTATTTTGTCTCTGATTTTCTCTCAGGATTAGAAAATGTCTGGAGGAATCAAGCTTGTATTCAAACTTAACTTATTGGTTTAGCTTTATATTTTGGCTTAAAAAAAGCAGAAAAGTAATCATTGCACGTAGTGACGAGGGCTTTTAGTTCTAAAGTGGATTCTAAAAATAAAATAAATACTTTCAATATTAAAAACATATTCATGTTCTAATTTTGGACGGTCGATGATCCACAGTTTCTGTAGGCTAATATATTAATAATAATACTATGCTAACAATAAGCCATGGTTGAAAATAAGATTGATTGTGACTTAACCTAAAAAATCTCTGCGGAAAAAGATTTTTAAACTTCTATATTTGTGAAAACAGAAACTTTAATACTATATACATAAAATTTTTATAGTTATTTTCACGAGAATTTCTAAATCATGGATATAATTAAAAAATTACACCAAGTTTGATAGCATAACAGTAATCTTGGGTTTATTTTCACCTATAACACAAGATAGAATAACTGCGTGTTTACTCTATAAATAGTAAGTATTAAAAATTAGAATTCGTCAAGAATACTATAAATCGAAGATATGACGAAAAATATGATACATTTCAATATAAGATATTTTCACTTTTTGCTTAAGGGCTTTTTGATTTATGAGATAGTTTCTTACTCGAAATAAGCATTTGGAAAGGGTATTATTGAAATAATTTGCTAGAGAGATAAATATAATATTTTTTTCTATTCTTGCACCAGAGATTTCCCTTTGTAGCTAAATGTCACGTACGTAAAATTGCACAAAATATGCTCCAGAGTAAAATCAGGAACGAAGCAATTTTGGGACCGAGGTCAGCCAATAGCCGTGGGCACCTGTAGAATACTCCGTCCGGTCACCTAATAAAAAGTAGTTTGTTGCTTTCTATCCCGCCCAATCTCTATGCATCTTACCCATCCCTCCCCTACTTTTTAGGATATTTTTTTCCCTTTCATCTTTTCCCATTACTCCCATCCTTTTGCAGTCACACCTCAAAAGGCCAAATGTGGAAATTCAATAGCGTTATCGAATGAAATATCCGACGGAGTGGATTCTGTATCCGATTCCTTCGCATGAATTCAATCTCGTAAAAATTTCTCGTACGAAGCGCGTAAAATTCCTGAGAAGCGCAAGTAAATACTTTCCTTGTATAAAAAGTATTGCGCGCGATTTTCATTGTGAAACTAAATCTTCTTTCGTTATAAATTTCGCGTTTTTTTTATGGGAAAAGGGAAAATAACGAATACTTATGGATTGATGTAACATTAAAGTCAATCCTCTCAGTTAACCGACACTTTGCTTTGTTTATAGCACAGTTTACGAGATATTTACTCTGATAAATATTGGTCGCCGTTTTTTTTAAGTATAGTTAATAGTAAAATATTAGGAAAGTTATAAAACAAAGCTCATTATGGCTAACTTTTACCAATAAGATCCTTATTCACGAGTAAGAACGTTAATAATATGAGTAATATATTGAAAGCTGTAAAACCTCATTTTAAAACGTATTTTTTCCAATAAGCTGGGAATACAAGTATCGGTGATTCCGGTATTGCAGCTTTCAATATATTACTCGTATAATTAACAGTATTATTAAGGAATACATGTAAACTTCGATTTCTCATTTGCATGCTTCCTTTCTTTTGCAAAATTAAATTAGAAATAACCAACGGATGGGTTTGAAAGTAGCACCAAAAGAAAGGATATCGAACAAAGTTTCTTATTTTGGTCATGAAATATAGTTTACGATGAAAAATGACGAGATTTTGGATAAATTAGATGATGATTTTGATGAATTTTGAGGCTGTAAACAAACTCTCTTTCAGTACGAAGAATGTGATTGTTGAATTTTTTCATAAGAACACATTGAGAATTTATTCCAATATTCAGATGATGTTTGTTTATAGCAACATAAATATTTACTTATATTATCGAGGTGTAAACAGTTTTAAATATTTAAAGAAATTGTTATTTTGAAAAGCTCAAGAGATTGTATGTACTGTTGGTGTACTACTGCTGTATGCACAAGTTGGTGAGTTGATGAAGTTACCGACATTGATAAAAATGTCACCTATTTTCAACAATTCTACTTAAATAATGTTTTTAACGAGACTGAATATCATATTTAGGTTGTCTTCAGTTAAATGTGTGTTCTGTTTATGATTTGCAAGATGTGAAGTATAGAGTAGCAAATAATTTAGCATAGCATACTCCCAACTGAAAAGGCACTGTGACAATATATTTTATCATATTCCGAATCAAAGTTAAGAAGATAGTATTTATGAATTCATTATATTAGCCTTGCAACGCAAATAGCTGTCTGCCATTCAAATTACGAATTTTCTACGCGAAAAATAAATTAAGATACATAAATTGATTCTATTTGTGCAGAATTAATATTTTTTCAATTATTGTTTAAATATTACAAATATTAAAAATATTTTAATACAAAAGAATCGGATATAAATAAATAGAAAATAAATATATTTTAATAAAAAGTATTTTGGGATCAACTGAAAAATTACAGCGATTAATTTGAGTGAATATATTACCGAAGCTTTGCAAACATAAATCACTTCTTCAAATTAGGCAGAAGTTAAAAGATTTGGACATCCTTGAGAGAACGGGGAACTGGAAGGATTGCAATGGAGCCCCAATCCCGTATATTACCGAGAATAATCCAGAGCAACACAGCCCACCTTTATAAACGTGGCCAGACATCGAAGCCGATCGAATTAGCTGAATCGAGCATAGCTGAAACCTGATTGGCCGAAAGACCTTGGAGTCAAGGCTATCTAATCGGTGTGAAATCAACATGCTAAAAATTATTATTTTTAAATTTTTGATCCATCGTACAAAAAAATTCTGCACATGGAAGAGAATTAGTGTAAATTATAAACCTAAATAAAAGTGAAATCGTGAAGAAAAATCGAAAAAAAAAATTTCCTCCACCAGGGTTCGAACCCCCGATTTTCTATTTCAATCCCACCTATTAGTTATAAAATTTTAATTCAATTAATTAATAATTAATTTACAACAGTAAAAATATTGTCTGTATTATTAATTATATTTATATTATTATTAATTATTATATCTTTTGAAATATTATATGTAAATATATGTAGAAAAGAATCTACATGTTTTAAAACTTAGGGATTGTATTTCAATACTGAAAAATATGGGATTGGAGTTCTGACTGAACTCTTTATATGCACGTGGTTCCCTGGCGGGGAGTATATACCTAGGATTTTACTCCCACTGGCCAAGGCATGCATAGAGCATCAGCTAACTCCGGTTCACAAGTGTGGATTCGCTCACAACCTCGCGCTCAACGGGGCTCTAATCGGGCCTTAGAAGGCCGGACAAGGTTCTAGTCAGCGGGCCCACTCGGCCACCCCAACCCCTTATAACTAACAATCACGAAGGCTATTTGAATGCACTAAAGTAACTAGTTAAGGGGTACTGTACAAAAACCATACATCGAATTAGAGGCTGCAATAAAAATAAATTTCTCAGTTACGACGAATGTGATTGTTGAATTTCTCATAAGAACGCTTTGAAAATTTATTCCAGTATTTAAATGTGTTTGTTTATAGCAACGTAAATTATCGTGGAGTAAACGGTTTTCGAAATTTAGTGAAGATGGTATTGAGTTAAATACAAGAGATTGTATGCACTGCACTATTTGGTGAGTTGATGACGTTACCGACTTTGATTACAAATGTCATCTTTTTTTAATATTTCAATTTATTTTATGTCTTTGACTATACAATGTCATTTTTAGGTCTTCTTCAATTGAATTTGTGCTCTCTTTGTGATTTCGAGATGCAAAGTGTAGAGTAACACATAATTTAGCATATTTTACTCCCAACTGAAAAGATACTATGATAATATATTTTCTTATATACCGAATAAAGTAATGTAAATAGTATATATTATTTCATGATATTAGTCTTACAATGCGAATAGCTACCTGGCATTCAAATAGCGAATGAATTTTCCACGGGAAATATAGAAATACGATACATAAAACGATCCCATTTCTGCAGAATTTATAAAGTTTCAATTATTGTTCAAATATTAAAAATTATATACAAATTTGAATATTTTAAATTCATAAATTGTATTTTTTTAAGATTATAACAAGTTAATTTAAGTTACAAAAAATACATTAATGCGTTAGGTGTTTAATTTTTCGCAAGCCAGCAAATTCTGATAAATACAAAAATGCAGTCAAAAAACTTTTGCAATTATTAACACGTGATAAATAAAAATATTTTTAATTTCCAGCTGAAGAAAATAGTTAGAAATAATTTTTAACAACTACGTGTGAACGCGTACAGCTAGTATTTTATAAAGGAGAACATACAATTTGGCTGCGACAAATCATTATTTAAAAAACATTAATTTACTAATAGTACGGTAAATAAACGAGCTTTATTTTGAAGGCTACGACAAGAAACTTTAAAAAATACGTATATTTGAGATAATATGATGAAACTGAAGAACAGTCATACTGGATACAATCAAATAAACTCCAAATCGAAAATAATTTATAAAATTAAGTAAGAGAAATAATGTTTTAACCTTTTACATTCCGTTTATCAAATAAACATAATTTCCTTTATATTTATCGAAGGTCGTATACATATTTAAATAAGTGATTGCGTTAATGTTATCGTAATATCTATGAATCCATTTTTATTTTATATGTCAAAAAGAGGATTGAAATATAAGAACAAATGAACAGGAGAGATGGTTCATTGATCCTGCCAAATATTTTCAATTCTCGAAGGACCGTTTAGAATTCAACCCAACCATACCTCTTTGACCCAGAAAATTTTCCCGGAAAGGTCATAGATCCAACTTCTACGAACAATTTGAGATCCTTTTTCATGCCGATTCTGCGAAACTCTCCTTAGTTAACGAACACCTTTTGCCTACTCAATCCCTGAGGATTCTTTGCATCTCCTTCATATACACAGACGTATTTCAACTGCACTTCTGAAACCTAATCCCTTTTTATGCTTTTTTCTTTTTTATTCGTCCAGATCTTTGTTCTTTCGCATACTCTTCTCGAATTTTCTATAAATCAAATTTCTACCAGTCTTTATGTTCGAACGCTTTTACTTATTTTTCTTTTATGGTTTTCTATTACTTAGAACTTTTCATGCATTTGCGTTACATTTTTAATTCAAGAGACAATTTAAGCAACTTAGTTAGACGAATTTCACGCTAAGGGAATCAAACTTTTACCCTTATTAACATAAAAGTAACATACGGTACATAATAATGTGGATTATTTGCATTGTTAAATTTAAGAAACAGCCTAATTCATCTAAAAAAAATAATATCGTTTGGAACAAATCCATTTGATATCCAAAGAAAAATATTTTAAATTATAACTACACAAGTTAGATATTAATATCATATTATTATTTGAATGATTATTCGTTACTGTTTTGTTTTTCTTAAATTCATTCCAAAAAAATAAACGAATCTACTTAATTTTTTTATATTGTTACACCATCCTTATTCAAATTTTTCATTTATCTTTCTCTCGTGAGTAAAAGTACCAATTAATATTTCCGTTAACTGCAAATTGATCATACCAAACAATATAGTATAAATATTAATGCCAATTTACAGTATCGTGTTAAAGTTTCACCTGATATAGTCTCGGCAATAATTTCCGGATTTAAAACATGTTGAACGATTATATAAACCACGTAAATGAACCCTGTTTTCCTAGTATCGAAAACCGAAATAAATTTTCAATCTAGGTAAGTTTAAACCAGTTCCCATCAAATTAAACAGTTTGAAGGTTCATTTGGTAAATTCCGGTTAATCTAACGTACTGCCACTAACGTAATTCTCACTCCGTAGGTAAATTTAAACAGTTCACCTACACATTTAGGGTCCTATTTCAGCCTGTGGGTAGCAGGGAGGTAACCTCTGTATCCGGAGTGTTTTTGCAGACGGGGCGAATACATTTGGGATGCGCGGAGGAGTCAGTGAAGATGTGATGGAACTTGAAAGCGGATGCTGAAGGAGAAAAGCGAGAATGAGGGGGAGCCGAGGGAACACATCCGCGACTCTTTTGTCTTTTCCTTTGAGAAGGAAAGCTAGAAGGGTGTAAAAGAAGTTGACGTGAAGGAAGATCAAGTGATAACGGGGGTAAGAAAAGCCAAGAAAATGAAGGGAAAGAGGACTGTTGATGCGTTTCATGGCGGAATGGAAGACGTGACGGGTCCGGTTATGAAACAGAAGACGGGAGGAACAGTGGAAGGATGGAGATAAAGAAAGGGAAAAGAAAAATGCGTATTTGATTGAGGTTTTCAAGGGGATGGAGATTATGGAAGGGTTGGGGTCTTTGGAGGAAAGGAAGTAATATTCCGGAAAACGTAGCAGTAACGAAGTGGCGTACGTAAAATGAACGTAAAAGAGAGCCGTATATCGATTCAACTGGTTTCGATTGATATGAAAGGTTTTATTGGGGAAAAAGGGTATTATTTTAGGTGTAAGAAAGGTATAAGATAGCCGGATACATTATCAACAAAAACACCGGCCTTGGATCTTCAGAATCAACAGAAACGTTCAGTTAAAAGAAACCCATGACAGAATTAATTTCCTTTAAATATACCCATCATAAGTATTTCTTAAGGATTATTGTTTTAACGCATTTTAAGTAGAATCAGGACTATAATGAAATGGAAAGATTGCGATATTATTTTAGATTTCCCTCATCTAAATTAATGACCTTGATCGATAAATTGACAAAATGGCGATATTTAGGCTAACATGGCTGTTTGCATATTACTATTTTCATGGAAGTTGCTGCGCACACAAACTATAAAGGAAAAATTAACTACACAAATAATATAGAGTGAATTAAATCAAATATTAACCAGGAAAACTACATCAGCAATACGTTTTCGCCTATGGTGGTGATTGCTGATTGGGTTCCACATCCAGTAGAATTTTTCATTCTAAGTATGATTACGGAATTAAACAGAACTCGTAATATTTACACAAAGGTACATTAGTTACTTTTACTATAAAAATTAGCTTTTAAAAGCTTTAGAATCCTCGATGTAGAAAAATGGGACTATTTCAAAAGCTAAGGATGGGTTTCTATACTTTGCACGAGAAAAAGTGCGCTTTTTCAGAATGTTAAACAACTAAAAAAATGCTTCACGGGTGACATCATGTAACTCATGGGACCGTTTCGCCAAATTACCTCAGCTTTCTAAGCATTTTAAAAAAATACCTACATCGCTATTCGTGTATAAAACTGTCCGAAATTGCATGCACTCGCATGACCTTTCGGGCAAGAGGACAGCGAGTAAATATTTGATCGCGCGGAAAAAATTCCGTGAAGAAGTAGCACTCGGGCCGTGCCCTATTTCCATCCCGAATTCACCCTGAATACGAGAAATTTCGGCAGTTCCCTCTTCGGATGCACCGCAGGGACGTCTTGCAGGGTAAATGCATTCTGCATCCCACGGAATGGGGGTAGAATGATAATTGGGGGTCGGCCCCGAGGGCTCCACTAAGGGACCAAGGGACCTTGACCCGAAAGAATAAAAGGGTTACAGAGGGTGTGCCTCGTTAAGGGACGAAGACTCTTTAGAGGAAAATGCGATTGGGGCGAATCCCTAAGACGAACTTGGGAGTGATGCTCTCATGAATTCGTCAGGAGCTGAAAGACCTATCTTTAATTATGCTCCCATAGTTTTGTGCACCGCGTTGAATGCTTGTGAGTGGGTGGATAACTTCGTCATATAGCACTCCAAAACTTAGGCCCATACCCCCTATTCTGAATATGAGATGTTCAATGATCTCAAACAATGGGAGTTAGAAGTTGAGTGAACGGGTTTGAATAGTTCGCCGAACGGAGGAGTTTTTCGGTCAAATCATGCGTGAGATCTAATTAGACAAGATAAAAGAAGATTGTTCTTTGAAAAATCTAAAATATATGATAATAAGAATATCCGGTGAGCTGGTATCTAGACGTAACATAAATTCTCGTAATTTAGTATTGAAATTATTCAAGTATCTTTCTTTACCACTTAAAAACAAATAAATGTGGAAAATGTATCAGAATAACTTTCAGTTTCAAATTTTACTCTCTTATTCAGACAAGCCACTGAAATAAGGCTATATCTCTTTACGTAGAACTTAGATAAATATGAGTTACCTACTCTTAATTATTCCTAAACGTGATTCTTTTAAATTTCCATTTACTTGATGTCAGATATTAAATGTGCGGAAGTCCTAAGTGATGATGGTCAACAATGGTCACCTTTTGATTTTTACGCTAAATAAATTTTGGAAACGTTCCGCGATAAGCGATGATATTTTCCTGTTTTCAGTTGTTAAAGACAAGGAAATTCGCAAAATATTCATTGCTATTTATAGTACAGTAAACTAAGTTAATTATATAATTTAGCATTATACGCAGAAACTTGAAACTCATAATACATGATTCATATATGCGAAGTTGAGAAAAAATTACGCCCAACGTGGGGCTCGAACCCACGACCCTGAGATTAAGAGTCTCATGCTCTACCGACTGAGCTAGCCGGGCTACGATAAAATTGCTCAATTAATTAAGCTAAGTGCAGCGAAAACTTACAAATGCGAGGGAATAAAATTATAGAAAAATGCTCTGCACTTTGACTCAACTATGTAGAATTACAATTCCTCTTATTTTACTTTTAATGACCTTTAATCTTGAAGATTTTAATTTAGGTGACCTTTAACTAAAAATTGCAAAAGAAATAGATCCTTTAAAGGTAACTTAATACTCATAACATTCTACAACCTGCTCATTAAATATTTATTCTGTATGCTGAGTAAATGCTTCAAGATGTCTATTATTTTTTCCCTTCTTTGTACTACAAGTATCTAAGATTCTTTTTACCGATTTTACAGATTTTTACCGATTACTCTCTTTAATGAAGCAATCTTATTCACTCTGTCTTTCTTTCAATTTTTCTTTTGCGATGTATTCTAACGCATTTGCTACCATTATAGTCAGTTTTCAAAGAGACAACATGTGCAGAACTCCTTAAGCGATTTCCAATTCTCTATATTTTCAGCCTCTCGTTTCCATGTTATCCCCAAGCACTTGATGATCTTTCTTTCCCATCATTTTTCTTTTCGGTCAAACATGGTTGTTTTTTTCTCTTTTTTAACCCTTCATTTATATATCTTTCGGATTCGTTAAGCCTTTTTCACCTTTCACCAGAAAAAAGGGAACATTTTTGTTTCTTTTAAGAATTTAAAAAATCTAATTCGGTATTTATTTCCAGTGTTGACACTTTATTTTCTCCCTTTCTCTCATTCTGTAACAAGGGTTAAGTGGAAATGGGAATTGCTATTACTATACGTAAGAGTATTTAATTGTTTATCATTAATTGATATAGTATATATATTTGATTGTTAAAAGAATAGTAATTGTTATTATTATAAATAAGGGAATGAGAGAAAATTGTACCAAAAATGAGAATCAATTTGTCAGTTCCTCTTTGATTATATTCAACGTTGTTTGTTAAAGGATATCGTTTACGTATCGTACGTAAGAGAATGAACAGGAGAAATTAACGGTCTATACAGTGTGATATCTTACGTATTTATTCTGTACGCATTATTTATTTTAAAGATCTAATCTCTATCCATTGTCGAAATAAGGATGTAAGTAAGGTTTCAAAACAATTTTGAGGGGGATATGAACACGTGGAACATGAAACAGCCCTATCAACGCTTTCTTACCTCTCTTAAATCCACTGCGTTAAAATTAGGGTCAAAACCATTCATAAGTTTATGATTTAATCATTATCCTCCCTAACGTCAGAATGAATACCTTTTGGAGGAGAACATCAAGTTTAATCTACATGTCAGTTCGACCAAAACAATACACTCCTTGCTATGCATGCTTTTTCCCTCAAAACACTTAACTTTCTTTTCTTATACTTCAAAGGTGAATTACAAAATATTACCCTAAAATACACTAAAAATCCTTTTTACTCAGTAAGGAGATACTCGACGTTAATGTACGAAGAGTTCTTATCTCATTCTTATGGCCTTTTGTCAGGTAGTGCCCCCCGATTTTCCGTTAAGACATCGAGAGATTTTTAGGTTTATTATTATATAATTATGCAGAACTTTTTAATGGTATAAACAGCTGATTTAGAAAGATAATCATCACAGATATTCCCTCCTAATACAATAGTGAATACCGAGTTAATACAATGCGGGAAGATACAGCTAGAAATACACGAACGAATCAAATTTTCCAACGGTCGTGATTAACGAAAAATTTTTAAAAGTCGACCGCAGCTTCCAGAGTGCTTTCCATCAAACTTTTGCAAGCGGCCAAGAAGCGAAATTTAATTGCCTCAAATTTTCATTCCCTTCTCTTTCTCTGGGAATGCTTTTTTAATACGCAACTTTGGCCCAAACTCTGCCCCGTCTCTATTCTTCCATCACACTGTATCCCTCTCTCCCCTACATTTTCTTTTTTATCCGCTTATTTCTTCATTCTTCGGACGTGATAGTGTGCCAACTGACCTCTGTTTCAGAGGAGCCGTAGCCCGTATTTTGACTGGACGAAAATTAAGGTCTTCCATCAAAAATGACGAAATGAATTGTATCTTTAAGGTTAAAGTAGCGAAATACATAGTATATTATCCCGATAAAGGATTGAAATTATTTCTTTCATCCCTACATTTTGGAATTATATTAGCCAGAGTTTAACAGTCTCATTCTTTCTCAAATAACTTTATACGTAAATTCACTTTACTTAACTATATATAATATTGAGATATTAAATCTTTCCTAATATACTCTGTACATTGTAGTGATAAATAATTAGCTACCAGAAACAAAGCCTAGGATGGAGTCAAGCTCACCAGTGGTAGTGTATCTTGTCTTTAACGTTTGAATCCGAAGAGTTTATATGCAAATACGAATATACGAAATACGTTGTTGCATTTTAAGTGAAATGATTCTCCGAATAAACAGTGTCGTAAGATTCTATTTTGTATTATTCAGTAAATTTTATGATATGTTAGACGATATGAAATTTTGATTCGATAATTTTATTCATTCAGAATTTTTCGGCAGTATAATGTTTTGAAATGAATGTAAGATTATGCTACTGAGTAAATTTACCTCTCCCATGAAAGTACGGTAGGATTAGGTTATGCTGAGGCAATGTCAAATAATCTCTTTAATGAGTATTTAGAAGCTATATATATTATATTACGTAAGAACTCCATAATATAGAATTAAAGAAGAGAGAAAATTCTCTGCAGCGAATACATCTTGTAGAGCGAAGATTAGCAGCCAATCTTCTGCAATGCTTCAATGATACTTACAATTGTGGAGGGTAATGTATGTAAATGTAGCTCTATTGTAGGAAGGAAAAACTGCAGATAAATATCTCGCGCGAAGCAATTTACAGCGCGACTGTACATCGAAATCGCTAAATTCACAGCAGTCCTTTCACTTGGGTATTTAACACGACGCCTCCAGAGTAGGCAACCCAACCAACTTGCCCCTGGAAAACCCGCAATACTCATTACACATTAACTCGGCGCCTGTAAGTAGGCAACCCAACTAACACAACCCCTGAATCCCCGCAACACACATTGCACATACGCTCCACCAGAGACCTTGAGGATCCCTACGTGACTCATAGGGTGGCACCGCTTTCGAGCACCACCACTCGCCCTTTAACTTTTCACGAAGAATTCCATCGAAGACAGAAAGGGAAGGCTTCTTTTTAATAGCGTTTCAGGAGCTCCGAGAACAAAATGTTGCTCGTCTCTGAATCGATATTCGACATTTTGATTGCGAGGCTCTCTTCGCTCTGGAAAAAGTTGAGCATCCGAATGAAAGGGGTGAGAGATGCGCTGCGTCTCGGAGGAGCACTTCAAGAGAAAATTTCAATGGTTTGCCTTGAGGTGGGTGAGGAAATGAAAGTTAGGAGGTGTTTATTAATTCTGCAACGAAAGCCGTGTGGCTCAAAAACTAAAGGGTATGTATGAGTGAAGATTGCGAAAGCATTACTTCCCTTTGGCTCATTGTTTACATTCCGAGAAAAAATCTGAGCCAATTAACAACCATAGATGATGAATGATTTATTTCTTATACATAGTAATTTCTAAGTTACCAGTATAGTTAATACTTTTATAAATTACGAAAAAGAATATTTGTGTATAATTATTCTTTTTCACCTTCTATCTAAATTATATATAGAAGATGAAACATTCTCTACCCTAGTTGAAAACACTCTAAAACCTTAAGTTCAAAAGAATTATGAGGAAAATCAATCAATCTACTTCAGCTTATTAGTTTTTTTGAAGTTCCGATTTAATTATAATGAAATACTATATATTGAGCGTATCAAGAAGAAAAATATATTATTGCACATGATTACAGAATTAAAATCATGACGACAAACACTACTCACGAAAAATAATTATTCAGAATATATACAATAGCATAGGATATCTTTACTCAATGACTTATGATTTTGTGGCCTAAATTTTGAAAATAGAGGAAATAATCCAAAATCTGTCTGTATTTAAAAAACCTCATTGATTATAAAATAACGCTATATGATATGCTTTTATACGCCTTTCATCAAAAATTATTTCTACTTTAATTTACTATAAATATCAACTGAAAGGGTATGTATAACCAATATTTTTCTATTTGATTTCTTATGGTCATAAGAAAATGTACTACTGCTAAGAGAACCAAATAGCGGGTATAAAAAGGAATAAAGCATAAATTTAAAAGGAACAAAGAATAAAGATAAAACAGACGAGAAAAGAAAATATAATGAAACGTGAACGGGATCAAATAAATCATCTTTCAATTTAGCAAAGAATTTAATTAATTCAATTAAAATATTCCCATCTAACCTCCAACACAGATATTTTAGATTCCAACGAGCCGCAACAGGGTAATATCACGAAAAAATCTACGAAAAACCCATGAAAAACGCGGCAAGAGAGCACCGATACTTTAATTACATCCCGGCACGTAATTAAAACAAAAAAAATCTTCCAGCAACTACCCAACGCCGCGTTTTGATCCACGCGGAAATTTCTCCCGCAAAAGAATTAGACGATGCCAGGTAAAGAGAGAAAAAAAGAAAGGTTTCCCATCTTCAGTAGGTCAACAGCTTCCTTATTGGATTGCCGTCGGGGCAAACAGAGAGGGTAGGACCTTTTAAGGAAATTAATTCGTCCGAATATAACAGAAACGGAACGCAGAGTATCGAGACTGTCTTCCGAGGCAAAAAAATGCACGGGCGGTAGCCTGTTCGTGATATTCACTCCGTCATATACACAGCGCGAACAAAAAACGCACGAAATCGGGTTCCTTTCCATTCACTCCCGTCCGAAATACATACGGCGAATTCGTCAAAACAATGGCAAGTTGATTCCCGCGCTCGACGAATCAATCATTCATTCTCCGCGAGATGATGTGTTCGTAACAGGTTCTCGCGATTCCTTCGCTTAGAGGATGTTGAAAAACGGACGAGCTGTCGCAGTGAAAAATGAAGCCCACGCTCCGGAGTTTTTAATTAATCTATCGCCGCGGTGTCATAAATCCGCGGCTGAAGGCGGAGTTAATTGGCCGCAATGCTCCGATGGGAAAAATTAATCGAGACTGGGTAATCTAAGCAAGGTTCGTTAGCTTCCCGTCTCCATTTAAAGTCGCACCTTAACTTAATGCGAAAGTGCTATCCGTTTGGAGAAACAATGATGAATGACGTTATGTGTGGAGGAGATGGATTGTATGTAAATTTTGGAAGAGGTCGACGAGACATATTTGCTAATATCGATCGAAATAAGTTATGAATGCAAAAGAACATTTCCCTAATTAGCTTATAAAAGAGTTTTTTTGAACGCTTCACGTTTTTAATCGACTATAAAACCTTTTCTGAATGAATTTCACATCCTGTCATATCAATCAGATTTTCAAACACCTTTAGCTTATAATAATTTAGTGAAAGAGTATGAGGCTATCTGTATAAGATGAGAAGTGAGTGTTTTTTAGTTTCATGTATGTTTATATATCATCCGAAGAATCTCTTGTTATTAATTTATTTCCAAGGTTGAAATAAATAGTCTCTAAGTAACTCTAACTAGTAACTAGTTCTCTAATTAACGGTTGTGAAATTGTCCTTTAAATATAAATATTAATTGAGTCGTAATTTAGTATCTCTAATAACTCTATAACACTCACGACCTATGGAACATGAAGAAAATAATCTCAAGTATATTACGCCTAATGGCACTTCCATAATGTTTTTAACTGAATCTGTCTGAGAAAGTCATTTATTTTACATTTCATCTATCTGAGAGTAATTTTATCCTTAACATTGAGGAACTACACGTATTATCAACAATAGTTTCGTTTTGTACATTTCTACTTAATTAAAAGCTGTCTTTAATGATGTATTATTCATCGAATAAAAGAACGTAAGTTGGCTTAAATTAATGTAATATTACATAATTTCTCTCATGTTATGGAAAACGAGCAATTACTAAGAATAATTCGTAGATATAATAATGTACAACCAGGAAAGAAGTTTAAAAATTCTAGCGAAATAAAGTAATAAAGCTAAGCCTTCATACCTATTATCTAGGCCATCGCGAAGCACGATGTAGGCGGAAAGAATCTTAAATCTTTTAAATTTAAGCTCTAAACTACTGTTGCTTTAACCTTGACTCTGAAAAGCTATTTACTCCCAAAGTAAATAAAATTTTTAAGCTTGTTCCGAAAGTACTCGGAGGTATATCACGCTAGGAACGCTAAAATATTCTGTTCGTAGGACTTAGTAGATCACATTTACTAATGAATGCATCAACACTCTATCGTTAAATTGCTCTCTAGAAAATCTTATAGGTCACGTAAACTGTGATTAAATTCTTATGAAAAGGTTTCTTATTATATTTTTAAAAGGTATCTTTAGTTTAAAGACGTTTGGCAATATAATAATTTAAAATTTATAAAACATAATTATTTAGAATATATATATATATATATAATTTTAATTTACTATAGAGCAATATATTTTTATGAAAAATTGTCAAAAGTTACGTAAATCTCGCTATTTAAAAACAAAAAAGATGTTAAATATTCAAACACAAATCGAATTACCCGTAGATCTTTACGTAGAAGACTAATTATTATCATATATTGAACGCAATTTGCGAACAGCATAATTTTAATCCATTCATGCGTGTCACAAAGATGAGATTGAAAATTTCTTGGCGTTATTTAATATTCTGCAGTTTAGGTCAACGTTGAAGTATCACCTATCCTCATACACCCCCTACGGCATACAAATCTTCCCTGCCACTCCCATGTGTGAGGGTACAGCATCCAGCCACCCCAATAACTCGGGGCCCCAGGCCAGATGTCTCGCCCTGCATCTCCTTACTGCGCCTCTGCAGACATTCTAGATTCCACGTAAAATTCTTCAATGTGTCAATTTAAAGTCATATCTCGTTATGGGTCACGGATAATGTTTGGAATTCCTAGCATTTACGACGTATATATTTAAATATTTTAATTCCTCTTTAAAAACATTATTTTACGAAAAGTTTTCTATTAATTTCCTGTGAGATATATATTATTTTTTATTATAATACATTTTCAATTTCTATAGGGATAATAAGGATAATTCTATAATAGTAATAATATAATGATGTTTTTACGGGGGAATGAATTACTGTTACTCATATAATATTCAATACAGTTCAGAAAGTAAAAATTTAATCTTCTTACATGGTCAGATATTACGTGCAATCGATACTGAAAAAACTACGTTTTATGAAACCTTAAAATTAATATCCTATTCTCTCATTAATAACTGATCATTTATCGACCTTTATCAGGATAAATATTCTCCAATTTTCTTATTCATCCCATTAAGGAAAATTGGATTTTATTTGGTAAAATTCCTTTTCATTCTTCTCAATGATTTTTGGGTTATCATTAGAGTCCTGCCATATGGAAAATTCATATAATTATTTAATGAGTTACATAGATTATTTAGTTTGAAATAATTTGATTTTGCAGTAGGATTTACCTAAGAATCGCAGTTTCTGGATATATATATATACGAACGAACAATGGAATCATTCAGTCATGTAATCTATGAATTCGAAAACAAAGTTATTATTTAAGTATATTGTGACAGAAATGTGTACGTATTCTCGTATTCGAAATTTTTTCCCTATAAGGAAGAGAAAATCCACCTGATTTACAATTTTTGGGGTCATCAAGACTACATTTGCTTTTTTCCATATTTGCTGTTGAATTTTATGGCATCAACAAACACCCTAATATATTCCTTTGGCTACGCTCCATTTGGGAAGGGATGGGAACATTTCTTATCAGAAACAAATCGCTAGACCGGCACAAGGAAGAGAAAAGCTTCATTTATCTTCGCGAATCAAATTTAAATGCGTTTTTGTATACATTCGGAGACAAATGCCTTCAACAAAGTATCGTATAATTTTCTTATAAGAGTTCAGTTCATCTGATAGCTTCATTCATATCTCAATTCTGTTTGAAGATTATGATTCTACGATAAAAGTTTGTCATAAGTAAGTTTCGTTATGAATATGTTATCTCCGTCTGCTGTAGATATATATCATTGATGAACTGTTCTTGATGTAGCATAGCTCCTTTGATGAATTTCTATATTGAAAATTGATATAACTTTCAATATTCTATCAATAACAAATTATGATGAAATATAAATTTATCAGAATTATATAACTTGAAACCATAATTTAGCAGTAAAAATATTAAATTGAACCAGATAAAAACTCAATTATAAGAAAGAGGTAGGGAATGTACTGAAAGTGAGAATGATAAAAAAAGTTTAACTTTAAGAAAAAGATACAGTAAATTGAGTGATGTATATAAAATACAATTACACAAAAATATCTTTCAAATATAATTCAGTAAGAAAGCAGAGGTAAAAGTTGGAATAATTCAATAAATGAATAAATTTTATTCTATAATTTTGTTCAATTAGTATGATATTAACTTTTATAACGGATATAATTGATTATAATACATTTCAAAAGGTTGAATTTTATTTCTTCTCTCAACTAAAAGCGACGCGACCAACCAAAAAAGACTGGAAAATTTAAAGCTTTATGATCTCCATAAGTCGCAAGTCTTTTATGTACGATGAAGTTCTAAAGATAACAAAAACCCCTTTGTTCCATGTTTACTGTCATAATAAACTTTATGAAAGTAAAAATGAGAATAGGTTGAAGAAACTTATGCAAGAATCCCATCACAATGGTATTAAATCATACTTAATGTATGTAATAATCCATTATGTTAAGGTGTATCCATCAATAAAGATAGGAGGACGTCATTAAATTGATGCACCCTTAGCATATAATGATGATGAATAAATCAGAAGTATTGGTCCTGTAGGGAAAACCTTTATGGATAATTTATATCGTGACGGCTTTCAGGGAAATGGAATTCAGAACAAAGAAGCACTTTCTGATTATTCTCTTTAATTGATAACTCTCTCTTTGATTACTTAACGCGAAGAAAACCTTTTCTCATTGAAATTTAACTCATTAACATACCAATGATGTAATCATATAATTATCGTCGAGTGATACTTCACAAAATTAATTTGCTTTAATTAATTTATAAATATCACAATACAATATTCATTTGCATTTTATTTAAATTATAAGTTGCTGATTTTATCACTTTAAAATGACATTAGTTAGTATTATTAGAATGTTTTGTAGCGCAAACTTTCAGAGAAATAGCACTGAGATTGCGGTAAGATAATCTACCTGTAATACGCCATGTAAATTGTAATTAATGATAGTAAAACTTATGAAGAAGATGCATTATACTTTAACGTGACTGGAGGTGACTGCATGTTAAATAATCTATAAAAAGTTTACGAATAGTCAATTATTAATTAGCAACACATGAAAAGGTACACTTACGTAGGGAAACTAAAGAGATAAAGAGTTCAAGTGTATTCCTTGGAGACGACTTTGGCGGTACACTAACAAACCCCTAACTCTTCTCAACACCCACAAACATATTCCCTCAAATCTCAACCTTAATGCGTAAGGTGTCGGTAAACAATGGGGGAGGGAACAAGGGTTTCTTGAATGACGTCGAAACAAGTAAGATCATCCGCATGTCATCAGCGACTCTAACCACCCTCGCTGCTCCCCAAAATATACTCTGCTTGGAGTTTAATTTTCACCGCGAAACCCCGTCTATGGACCAACGCTATATGCGTAAATCTGCCGCAACCCTATACTCTCTCGAAGTGGGTGAGAATCATCATAGCGTTTGGTGGGAACACTTAGTATCTTTGGAATGGGAGAAGGAGGGAGAGATTAAGGGAAGGAACCTTCTCTCACGCCGCGGTTGAAAAAAGGAAGGAAAAAAGTCGGAGAGTAAATATCAGAAAAGTCTGGTTTAATCCCCGGCTTTCCAGGAAGCGATTTCGGATGTAACCCTTCTCCTACGAGCAACTCTATACATTTGTAAAAGGATTAAACGCGAAATTCTCCCAAACTGCGAACCCAATATCGTGTGACGGAACGATTCGCGAATCACCAATTTCCGTTCCGTAATTAATTTGGATTTTCGTCACGAATAGATTTCTGCGTGATCGATTAAATTTCTCTCGGAGCTGTGATAAATAAAAATTAAGAAATACGGTACATGGTGTTCCAATATGAAAAGTAATACGTAATTAGCTTCATTAATTAATTTGTCCATATAATATATATTCGCTTTAAAAAGATATTCAGATTTCATTCAGGTACTGAATTTTTTCATCGTTTTTTAAAGTTAACTTAGTAATACAATTATCATAATTCCTTTTGATATTATCCATTATAATCCTGATATTATGACTTTTACTACTATTAGAACTTTTTATCACTTTCAATACTTTTACTATTACCAAACAAATGTATAATCTCGAATTAAAGATTTAGTTTGTTCATCATATGATTCTTAAAATTATGGTATTAAGGTATAAATGATATAAGTATATAAAAAATATAACAAAAAATTCCACTAGAAATACTTCAGAAAATTTAGAGTAATGGTAATTCAGCCAAGAGTGGATATTTATCCTGTTTGTGGCCATTGAATATTCTAAGTGATGGATCTACAGTAATGATCTGAAAAAAAAAAACATTCTGTGAAATTAATAATTACAATACTAATTAGCTAAACTACTTCAAATATTCCGAGCTCCATAGTCAATCCCTAGTTTTTCTACCGTATCATTATATTGGACATTAAGATTAAGCGATCTTTAAACAAAAATTAATTAAAAAGAAATAACTTCAAGAATTCCTTCTCTCACGGACAAAACTTTAAAATAATTTTAAAAAATACTCTTGTTACTCATTCCCTTACGTACAGACATAAGCTGATAATGTAAAATTATTAGTATAAAATAGTGCCAAACTTTCATTTGATGTACATTTAGATGTATAGATAGATGCTAGGTAAGTAATAATAATGATGCAAATTACCAATATACAATTCTGTTTACCTTATATGTTTACTGCTCACCCGCTCTGTTTACAGTCCATAATTCATTTACATCTACCAGCAGCCTTTTGGCGTGTGGCAGGGAATGATATTACCATGACAAATCACCATGCATACCGTTAACTTTATGACGTTATGTAAATAACTTCCGGGACCTTCTGAACCAAAGGACAATAATCATGAGTTGTCTTAGTTAGTAATATAGACTTATAAAGCATTTCAAATTATAATTTATTAGCAAATATGCCAAACTTTCATTCACAGAGTAAATTAATGATTATGGTACCGAAATTTCACTCTTATATTCTCATGAATTCATTATCAAATCCTTAAGAATTTAAAGCTTACTCGACGTATTAAAAGCTTAAGATATTGGCACCGAGGATTGAAAATGTATGATTCAGACAATTGTGAAAGACAAAAGAAGGCAAAAATGAAGATTTGGCAATCAATTCCTTCCATAGCGCGAGAGGTTAGAGCTGGGGATCGTTTTAGCCTCGCATTATCGACAGCTAGGATTACTCTGGAACCCAGAAAATCCGACTAAGTGCTTCTTTTAAACGAATCCGACCGAAAATGAATGTCGAACGTCAGATGCAGACGTTGGCAAATTCTTAAAGAGGAGGAAATGTAGCACGGCTTCGAGAAATCCGCCTTTTTGAAAGACAGGTGTGAACCCACAATTATATCCGTTGACGAATGACATTCGAAGGAAGTAAAAGTTCGCGTGAAATGAGTTCCCGAATCTCCTAATTGAATGCTCGTAATAACTTTCCGTTGAAAAATAAATGTGAAAGGTGGAGGAAATTTCTGTATAACGTCATTCAACCAATGGAAGTGTGTGTATCAGATTTCTTTAGTAACAGCTTCTTTAATGGAATTGAAATGAGATGGAATAGCTAAGGAGATGACTAAAAGGAAGGTGAATAAGCTTTTCTTTAAGGATTTTAGTTGAAAGGAATTCTTTATTCCAAATTTTGAACTCTATTCTACATCGCTCACCCAAAATTCTCGTGCATTCATGCGTTAAAAAAAAAATTGTAAGGAGTTCGAGGTTAAACAATAATGGGTTGGTTACGTTCTAACGAGTATCTTACTTTACATTAAGATATTATATACAGAAATTTCCAAAATATTTCATTTTAAAGGCTTAATGGTATTAAAAATTAAAGAATTATATTGAAATAAAGTACAAAAATAATTTAATAATTATAATCAATTCTATTAAATAACTGATCCAGGACAAAATTGAGACTTTTCTTAGAAAAGCTTTCTATAAAAGAGGTTTATGAAATTCAAAGACTCATCAGAGCTTTTTATACTAACTGTTAATAAACATTAGTTTCAATAATAAATTTTGGAGCAAATATTCCAAACATTGAAACCTTTCGAATCAAGTTGCTTGTATACAACTGAATTTTCGAGATGAAATTCCCATATATACACAATAGCATAATACTACTGTACGTACACATATACACAAAATATCCATAAAAATGCATCATTGAGAGCCCCTGTGTGGAACATTAGATATATATTCGAACAGCACGAGTCTCATTCTTAGGTCTTATTGTAACACACGTGGCTATCGTCCCAGCAAGTTACCTTCTAATGTAAATAAGCAATTTGGTATCTCCACAGAAACTTCGTGAGAACCATCTCTGGTAGGGAACAAGACATGTAAAAATGTTGGTGACACGGGCAATTTCTTCCCTTTCGTAACATTAGCATCCCGCAGAGATATCCCCCATTCTTATAATACAGCGTCGTCTGACGATCCAGGGGGTAAACTCCCATCGGAATGATCCAGCATCCCACAGAGTACGTGATAGGGAGACATATAAGGGGGAGCCAACGTTCATCTACCTCATCTTCGGAGAAGCTTCCTCTTCTTCAGATGGACATTCCTGAACCGTAATGGAGATCTTACTAGAGTCATCATCTAGGGTTACGCCCCTGACATCCTCCCAACCCCGCGGAACCCCCCCCCCTGATAACCCCGGGAAGATTTTTCCGACACGCCCATCCTCTCCTTTCTCTGTTGAGATCCTTTTAAGGCGTCCGAGAGAAGAAATCATGATCGACTGAGGGTTAGATGGCGCACAAGTGGGCATCGTTTGTGATAGTCGAATAGGCCTGGCCCTCTCTTAGTCCCATCTAACCAGGATAGAAAAATTTGGACCGATCGTTTTTCAACTAGGAAAGGGTTCGCAGATGGTTTTGAACTCTTTCTGATGTAGGAAAGTTTTGGTAACAAATAGAATTTGGAATATGAGTTCTGTAGAGCTGTGGGTGTTGATGGATAAGTGGAAAATCACTGGACAACCATAAGAAACTAGATCCAAAAGTAGATCATCCTCCTTTTAACCCTACTTTGAATAAGTTATACGTATGGAAAGTTATTTTGTCTCTACTAGATCTTAATTATCAAACAGAAAAAAAATAATTCAGGTTTGAATTTTTCTTTAAGCCGAACTGAATTTTAAAGTCTCATTCTTTGAAATGTTTTTACTCCGCATTGATAGAAAATTTCCAAATTCCATCGCCGAAATTTAATAGTTTTAGCTTCATATTTTTCTGCTCTTATCTCAAAAGGCGTGAATCTTACGTCAATTATCATCCAATACTTTGTACGTATAGCTTTACATATAAAATAATCAATAAAAGGTACTATTATGTATGTGGCTCAATAGAGCATCGTTAGATAATAAGTAAGTAAGTAAGTAATACTAAATATATAGCAATAAAAATCTCTCTCAAGTTCACCACATATATTAGAACTTAAATAATATTTAAGGATTTAGGTAATATAATAATTTTAAAAAAACTTTAGATAGATTTTTGGATCATTACTTCATCTAACGTTTATAAACCTCTCATTGACCGGTGCTCTCATAAATGAACAAACAGGGATCATATTCCCCGATACAACACAAGATCGCTTCATTAAAGCCATGAAAGTTAACCGACGCGAAAGAATCCAAGATCCAAATCGCCTAAATAACATCCTTATCCGCGCAATAACATAAATTATACAACGAATTCTTATCTCAGGCGGATCTGAATTCCCAATTGCCTTATCCAATACCCTTTCACCATGCCTAATGCGTGGGAACAGGAAGGGATGCCGACTGAAAAGCGAGCCGCGGATAAAACGCACTTGATCTCCGACTAATTCGATATTCTCATTCAACCCGGAGGTAGGCATTCTTCGCGGCCCATTTCTCCCGCACAACGAGATCTTCCGAGTGATTGTGACGTAAGATCCGGTGCGGGATAATCCACGGGATGTCTCCATTAGATTGCAGATTGCCTTCTGGCAACATCCGCAGGGCGAAATTAGATCCGTGGAATATAAAGAGCATCATCGGATTTAGCTCTACAAAGACGATATCCGATCCTCTCCTCGCAAGTGAAAGATTCACGACCTTAATCGTCTTAATAAACCTTCCAGGATCTCTTCCTAAGCTGTACCCAAACGTCAAAGTTCTACGTGGTAATATATTTTATTAAAAGGAGAGATTAGAAATAGTGTTCTTCGTAGATCTAATGGAGTTTATTACTCGTAGATTATTAAGTTGGAGTGCAGGATTTGTTAGTAGTTGTATGATTTGAGTATGATTTGATAAGTTTAATTTTAATACAGAGAGAATATAAATTAGATTTCAAACTGTAATTGTTGCATACGGATTACCGAATACAAAGACGAAAAACTTCGATTAATCTTCTAAGTTGATTTCCCAAGCAAATATTTAAGTACTTTACTTCATTCTATCTTTAGATCTATAGGCTATTTATATTTTGTATAAATATAACAGACGTATCATGAAAAACCAGTAAAATTAAACAGCGAATAATTCAATATTTAAGGTTTTATAAGCTGCTATGATACGAATCAAAGAAAATAAACGAACTACAAAACAAAGAATATCAGGAAAGATCTCAATTATTAGAGTTTCAAAGTAAGTACATATCGCTAATAATAATTACGTAAAACAATAATAAAAGAACCTTATCTTGAAAAAATTGCAAATAATGACTTAAATGAAATATTTGAGCTTTTATCTTAAAATTTGAGGATGAATGATGCAATTTATAATCTATCAATATTCTCTTTAGGCGACGATAATACTCCAAGTACATAAGAATTGACTGTATTTTATTCGGTTGATATTTTTAAGAGGATTGATAGATTAATTTATCCTTATAAACACATCACTTCTTATTTAACGTCAATACGCATATTTGTATTATAGCATTAACTTTGATTTGCTTAGATGAAAAGATTTCGTTTACATTTCTCTTTAGTTACAGAACATCTCCGCGATAATCAAACACTTCTAACTTTGAGATAAAAGAAATATAGAGGTTTTAATGTAGATTAATCAAAACAATAATACTTGAAAAGGAAAAAATTAGGACTAAAAATCGGGATGAGCAGACTTTGTCGCGAGCAAATTCATTCAAGATAAACAAGAATTCTCTAAACGAAACGAAATTGGAGCGAATCCTTTCAGATGACCAAACAAAGAAAAGTCAAGAGGTAGAAAACGTCTGTCTTGTGCTATTTACGTTAAAAATGAAGCTTTCATTTGTGTACTCGACTTATATCCGCATCTCTCAAATTGATGATAGTTATTTAGATATCTTTTCCCTCAAGTGTTTGCTGCGACAAACGGAATTCAGAAAACATCAAAAAAGCACTTTGTGAAGAAACGGCCGATGTGAACTTTCTTTCATCTCCTTTGTTCAATTCTTCCCTTCCTACGCCTTCCTCATTAGTTACCATCATCTCACGGAACTCTTTTTCTTTGCTCGGAATTCTTTTCGAACCACTCTTCCCGTCTTCATCAATTGACCTTCGATATTTTCACTCTCATTTCTCATTTATTTTCGGGAAATTTTCGTCTAAGTAGAGTTAATGGGATGCTCGATCATTATTAAGTAAATAAACAAAAGTATATATCGCTGACTTTTAGGAGAATTGAATTAAATGATTAAATATAGGTATTTTTACGACATTCAGGGCTATACT
This sequence comes from Pantala flavescens, assembly GCA_020796165.1. Lineage (NCBI taxonomy): Eukaryota > Metazoa > Arthropoda > Insecta > Odonata > Libellulidae > Pantala > Pantala flavescens. Next base: position 15,385,349 of record CM036886.1, read on the forward strand.
TGTATGTTTGTTTCGTCTGTTTTAAAATCAACAAGGAAACATGAGATAATATTAACCAGTATACAAAAATTACCATTATACTCAATTAGTTATTTACCTTGGATACAGGTAATATACACAGGTATAATCTAGTCAACAATGGAAATCTGTTGAAACAGCGAAATAATTAATGTATTGTTTCGATTAACGATAATAACTAGAAGCAGATTGTATATGTTTAATCACTTAGTATGCTCCATATTTTACATGCATAGATTATTATTAATCAAAAAGGTCATCAAGGAAATTATGGCTATAATTTATTTACATTCAAATTTAAAACAACGATGTAAATATGACTTAAGGTAAACTTTGAAAAAATATCAGCCTATTGTTATTTTTTAATTTAAGGACCAACAAGTATGTGAGCAGATTGGCCTCAGTTAAGTTAAATATTAAAAAATACAACTAATTTCTAATATATGTACGGCTGTAGAGATGATTAATCAAGTAATAGAACTACTTACACTCATTACCTACATAGATGATAGGCACAATTTTATTATAATTACGGCCAAAAAAAGGTTTTACTAATTATCTGAATCTGCTTAGTAGCTTTAAAGCCTTGTTAAAAACCTAAATTAAATACGTATGTGAAAAAATGCATGATAATCACGAATAATCCAAATAAAAAGCCTTAAAATAGAGGAAGTATAAAATACGCGATAATTCCTTTCTTTACGAACATAATAGAAATAGAGCTCATCACAAGAACGAAAGCCTATCGCAGAAACAAAAAGAGTGTCAAAAAATGAATGCTTCTAGTACAAAAAATTTCAACAAAGGCAAAAAAGAAAGAATCCATCTAATCCGAATTATTCCGGAGACCAGGAACGACTTAAGCACTAACTTTAACTCATCGATATATTCTTCTTTCTGTTTAACGAGCACTCAAAAGGTCTTTCTCATACTTTTCTTTTCCGAGCATTTCCAATCTCTTTGGGACCATCCGAATTTCACTGACATTTTCATTTTCCAAGCAACGCCCAGATTAGATTCCTTTCCCATTCATTCGTACTTATCTCCCTTCAACTTTCTCGAGTGCCATTGTTTCCCGATTCGTTCCATTCCTTTTTCCGCCCATCGTTTGAATGGCAAAGGCCTTTAAAAGATCCACTTTCAACCATTTCATCTCTTTCATTCCCGTGCTCTTTCGTTATCTCGGGAGATGCCGTGCCAATCGAAGCGATACCGCGTTTCCCCTTCTTATCAGGTACAGAGTACGCATGATTCGGAAGTGATTCAGACGTGTGAAAGTTCTGGTTCTGGATATCAAAAGATCTAGCCGCTAGTTTCTTTATATCTTTCGCGAAAGGCATTTGAGTACTAGCGAAGGATACCAGGTATATTTTAGTTATATTATACATGTACGTATTCGTATATTTTTGTAAATTGTTATCTTTCATTTTACGAGATGAGTTTTAGAAAGAGGAAAAATCTACAATTATATATGTGATATGATGTCCACTTAGTTTCTATAGAAAGACAAAACGATTCCACTGAAAGATAAACCTTCCAAAAGAGGGGAAGCTGCATTGAAATACTTTATTTATTTACGTAATAGCGGTAAAAGGTTTGAGAAACATTTGAACATCTTCAAGTGGTTCACCTGTACTCTGTTAACGATTACAAAAACATATCATAATCCAATTTTAAAATTTTATCAGTTTCAATGTATTGTAGTGAATTTTCGTATGTTTATATTAGTATCTTTACTATAATTCGATATGTATAATTGATGTATGTAATGAGTTTGTAATTTTTATCTAATATTTGATTAGATGGAAGATGGAAGTCAATAGTTCCAATTTCACCAAATAAAGTCCATCTTATCTATCTATCCGTAACTGATTAATTGTATTTACTCATAATCCATTCACGTGTCCTAAAATAATATAATTTGTATATCACATTTTAAAGTAACATACATCTCCAGCACATTTTAATGCAATATACATTTAATATGATTGATAGGCTTGATTGATGGGAAGGGTATTTCTTGCAAATATGTCCATCTAGCAATAAAAATTGCAGTAAATATCCGATTTGTAGTATATAATCGGGCATTTTGGTCGTTATTCAACGACGAGTATTAAAAATTTCGCCCAACGTGGGGCTCGAACCCACGACCCTGAGATTAAGAGTCTCATGCTCTACCGACTGAGCTAGCCGGGCTTGTTATTTGCACTAATATATTGCACAAAATATAACTCTTTCTACAAGCGTGCCTCGCATATTTTTAGTAACATATTTATAGAGCATCAGTGACCGTAAGATGGTTTGAAATAAGAGAAGAAGATTCTAAGTATCTGGGTATCCCAAGTATTTGCTGAAGATAATAAGGTGCACCGGATAAGTATCTGAGAAAGATTGGAAAAAGAAACCTGTGTCATTCTATCTGTTGAAGGATATTGATTTTTCGTAAATCCACGAAACGATCCTAAGTTAGTGCACTTTATACGTTGCTGCCGATAAAGTTTCGGTTGCTATAAACAAACTTATAAAGGCCATTCCAGAGTTTATTTACATCAAAAAGCACAGTGGCTCAAACGACGACCTTAAAAAAGCGCGAATAACTAGGTAACTGAAAATGTACGACAAATTTTAGCTTTCGACATTCAAAACCTCGCAAAATTACGTATTTATATTCCGTAAACTGTCCGACACATGCTTTATCAATCAATCTTACTCAAAAAGTGTGGTTGTTTGGACCTTGTTTAGTACTCCATACACATCAAATTGGAAAATGGTTTCGGATACGACCGCTTGGTTTGTTTACAGCGATCCACAACTCTTGGAAAATTCCTCGAAGAGACTAACTCAGCGGTTTGTAGGGTTTCATAGAGTGTTTACGCTTCGGTAAGTGGGGGAAAGGGTGAAAGCGGAAACGGTCAGGGCACACGACATGGCTGTAAAAGACTTCGATGAGGAGCAAATAAAGGAGGGATTATGGATCATTACCCCTTTTTATGAAGACGTGGCCATCGGAAACTGTCCCAAGGTTTGCTCTCGACTCAATCGAAGGCCTTTCTTACTCAACATAAGGGTGTATATATACGTTCGATAATAGACTGATTCTGAGAAAGAATTGCTCTCGTTCTCCTAACGAAACGATTTCAACGACGTGAATATGTTTCTCTGTGAAATACGCAACCTTTTCTTATGTAATAAGATTGTATAGTCCTCAATATAAGTCAACAAAGAAACAATAGCAAAGTAATATTCTAATAATTTAATAATTTAGAATATATTTCTTTTTGTTTGCTATTGTTAATAATAATAATAATTTTTGGTATGTTAATTGGCAACTAATTTCTTAAAATTAGATTTTTCTTAAAACATATCTTTCGAAAACAGCCAAAACCAGGTCAAATTCAGCCTAACCATTAGATGGTGTCAATTGTTGAAAAATATAGTGAGAGACCTGGGTTCGAGTCCCAAGTAAGCCCCACTTCTCCCTTCTAGTTAAACTTCGTACTCAATTTGCACATAGGGCAATTGGATATTTCTGTTAGCGGGTTCAAGATTCGTTTTTAAAAATTTATATATATAAAGTATTCATAATGCTGTCCTTGTAACAAATGTAAATATTCTTAGTTACGTAAAAGATTACTGTGAAACCACAATGGTACCATAATTCATCGAGATTTTTTTGATAGTACTACTGTTTAAGAGTGTATCTATATCGTAGAGACACACTTTAGATACAAAACTATTCCATCATAAACGACTACCCAGGCTATCCTGTATAGTACTTTTACAACTTATATTCAGAGAGCAAAGGTTGATAAAAAAATGTGTAAATAATGGTAACGCCAAAAACATTGACAAAGCACTCAAAAAAGGTTATTTGATGAGATACGTTCTTGGAATAACGAAACGAATCCACAAGAAGAGGGTAGTCCAAAGAGCTCCAGGCCCACTGGGTGATATTCATCATCTTTAATTAGTTGATTACCGACCGGAGAATTCGATGAACGATTAACTTTATGAATCCCTTTCCCTTGGTCACACTTCCGTATTGACCTTGGTTTCATTTAACGACCACTCCAGCGAGGACCAGCCAATAAAACTAACTGCTCGCAACCATAAAGGGGATAACCACAGGTGACCCTCACAGAAATGTGGACTTCTCAGGAAGAAAGCTTTGCTCTTTCCTTTATCCTGCTTATTTGAGTTTACCTTTACGATGTTGAGTCTTATTTGCATGAAAGACCTTACGTAAACCGCTATCTATCTTCGATACCGGTACAAAAATTCAATGTTTGACGGAAATTTGTCTCATTAGGTCAAATAGGATTCAAAGCTATACAAAAATAGCCTTTCATGTATGAGAATATAGTAATATGTGGATTTAGATTGCTATACCTTGAATTTTTTTATAACTGCAACCATTGTCTGTTATCTGTGAGGAGGATTACTATGAAAGTAGTCTATATAATTGCTTCTTTTAAATCCTACATTATATCCTGATATTGTTTGGGTTCTAGAAAGTTTATGAGTACTTTTTAAGACATATTGCGTGAGAGAGACTCATTTTTAGTGAACCTACAATTTCTATTCTGTGGACAACTATATCATGCAGTTATTTCCACCAAATATAATTAGGGTGCCCGCATAAGGATGTTGATTCACAGACTTGTATGAAATTAGATCACTTTTAGAAACAAATAATTAGTTAATAGGATTGATACTCTGGGAATGAATACTGTATAATATAAATTTTTGCTTTTAAACAACAAAAGTCACCATAAATACTTTAATTTATACCTCCTTATATTGAAAATTTAATGACGATTCATACATTTCACGTAATTTATTGATCATTACGTATTTTCATGCATGTATAATCTAAATTTTTGCATTTTTATAGCATAAGATCACTATAATTACTTTCATTTATATTTCTTATATTAAAATTTAAAGTTTTCATAGAATTCGCATAATGCCTATAATCTTTACTTTACTCCATTCATTATTAATGCTACCAATATCAAAGCATCTCTCATACAAAGGCCCCGAACCATCAGATTGATATTTCAACGGCGATTTCAACTAAGATTTCATCCTTTCAATTTTGGAAACCTCCGATAACGGATACGTAAAAAAGACAAGCATTTGCCCTTTCGTGCACTTTGATTCTATCGGAAAGCATTTCGGGTCTATATATGAAATTCCGTGCTTTTTTTTGAAAGAGAAGAATTTGCCAGATAGAGCGAATCTCTCTCTTACCCCTCTTTCATAGGGGGTGTGCATTTTTTTTCCTCAAAGACACGAATTCCATCTCATCTTCGTTTAACTTCCTTTTGCCACGCTTTCTCTCTCTCTGCTAATGCTCTGCAAAATAGAGAGGAGGCACGAGATACAGAAAGGGCTCTGAGAGGTTCAGGTGTCGAGGAATCTTTTTTTACCAAAAAGCAATACGGACTAGATACCTCTCGATTACAACGAGGCCTAATTCGTAAACAGGGAAAAGGTGTTTCGCTATAAATTCGAATTTCCCGAGAACTCGTTCGCTTTCTTTCCACTGCTATCCCAAAATCGATAGCCGTTTCGGTGCAACTCTTTCCGCCGAGAGGATATCTTGGATCTCGGAATTTAATTCCATTTTCTCGGACTGTAATGGAAATTATAATAAGGATGAAGACTAAAAACTTAATAGTTACCTAGTAACATTATTATCAATTGGTTGCTATGATATATTGTATTAGTACTGAGCCAAAGTAAATAAACTTCACGACGACTCTTCAACAATACGACTTAATTAAATTTGGAGCATTCGTTGCTCAGAATATCTATCAAAATTCTAGTGTTCTCAAATACTTTCAAAGGATTTTTGAGGATGTACATCCTCAAAAATATTTCAATACTAATTTTCCTCGATATCCTTTAATTGTATTCAGTATTTATACTTAAAAACATTCGATTAAAAATTTCACTACGCTCTGAGCGAAAGGGTAAATACCGTTATACACACGGAACAGAACCATGGACTGTAGAATAGTAGATTCGTGGCACGAATATCTCTCTAGCCCCTGTGTTGATTTGTCGCCTTCCACGCGATGCAATCGCCATCTCACAAAAAAGCTCCCACTCTTTTTAGTCTGTATCACTTCCCACACTCTCTTTCTTCCCAACCTTTATTCCCATCCCTTTGTTGCTCCTCAGAATCTTTCTTAATCCCATCCTCTTCTCGGAAGAGATCTGTTTGTTCGAATCATAATATTTCATTCCCTTGAAAACTTCCCTTTGCCGTATTCTTTTATACGTTTGCCAGCTTATCCTCAAGGGTTTGGAGAATATTTCAAACGTTTTGGGTGAAAGGTTGTTATTCGCTGCATGATATTTATGGGCGTTTGTTTGTCAGTAACTATGGAGACTATTTGCGTTTGTTTTTATCCTTTTTGGTAGGAGAGTAAAAAAAAAAAAAATTAAAATGGAAATAGAACGAATTTGGTAGTTTCCTATTGCCCAATTACCCTAGAAATGAATTATTCTCACGAGATGATTGTTTTGCTTTGTATTAAGCATAATTAGCTCAAGACGTCATACTTATCAAATTTGGCGATATAATACGTACAGAGTACATCAAAAATCTTAAATGATTCTTATTCTACGAAATTTTAATAATAGATCAATATATATAACAACAAAATTAGAGATAACTAAATTACACATCAATGTTTTTTCTCCTTACCTTTATTATTTACCTCATTATTTATGTTGCTTTTTAAACCATGAGAATCACAAGATAATAAAAAAATTTTTAGTGAATTCAAATGCATCTAATTTGTTAAGAATTACTTGGTATCTAGGGTTATGAACGGATATGTTACGTCGAGCGAAGTATAATCTGATGCACAAGTACATAAAAATTGTTTACAGAATTCAATCTCCAACAGGAAAATTTTAAGAAATGCTGATATATTTTAGTAAATGGATAAAAGTTCTTTAAGCTAATCTCAAATATTTACCAGAAAACTGTAATGAAAAGTAAACTACAAAGAAAAGTAAGTAATAGCTTTATCGCATGTAACTCCTGCTTTAAAATAAAGGATATACCTTCTAACGATTTAGAATGAGACAAAAGAAAACTAATCTAAAAATTGAACAGAAAAACGTCACTGAAAATAGTAAAAAGCAAAGAGACGGAGTATAATGCACAAAAAATGTTATCGGACCACTGAAATTTACTAGCCAACCGATGGTGAAGTTTATCTTCTGCAACGGGTCCTTTCGTATTTTATACCTCGAAGGTGTGCAGTTATATTTCTTGGTAGGGAACAAATTATTTACCTGATAATATTAGATTACTTCCACTCTGTATCAGTTTCCTCTTCCGGATTCCTTTTCTTCGCTTTCATCCCTTCCACTTCTTCCCTGATTTATCCTTTCTTTCCCAGAACTCTATACTCACGCCCTCTCCTTTCATCTTCATTTTCGCCCCACCTTCACATCCTTCAAGTTGACCCTCCAACGCATTCTCACGAAAAACTCCAATCTTTTCCCATCCACCGCATGTTATCTACGGTTTTTCCTTTCTACTACCTTTTGTGCTATTTTAAGTAGGAATTCGGAGGGTAAACTTATTGTTTCCATTACATCTCCTTGCGCATGGAAGGATACGAACCAAAGGTTATGTATTCTCGTTTATTTTTAGGCTACTTTCTCTCGACCAATAGCTATTCGATAGATAGGCACGTGATCGGAAGGCTGATTCAAATTCCAAATAAATACTATTCGTAGTATGATTTACATATACATCGATTTTTAAAATTAGTTTTAGAATTGTTATAGGATAATGTAATCACAGTTTTACGCAACTCAATCAAAAATAAATTTTAGGAAAAATGTTAAATACTCATCCAAAAATTTTACTTTAAGATTTTTTATGTTACTATTCATTATCAGAATAAACTAGTGAAAGAGTAATTTGATTATAATGTTTTCTCTACCTAAGACAATGAAGACAAGCGAAACTGTAAATGCCTTTGTCCAAAAATACTAATCAACAAGGATTCGAAGGAGTTATATCCCTGTATATTAGAAAGGTAGAAATAAAATCAAGGCACTTAAAATCCTATTCGTGTATTATTATTAGTCTTTTGACATTTTTAAATTCTTTAATTGATATTTTAATTTCTCTCTATTCTATGTGGATGAACTCATACACGTAAAGAAAAAGTTCATCTTTCTTTCGAATCACTTCCATATTACGATTTTTTAGATAGAAGGTCACGCAAGGAATCGTTTTTGGACCGCTCTGTTTAGAAATGTTTTTCCGTTCCGTATCGAAGGAATATTCTGGTATTTGACGTGAGACTATCTGAGGAGCATATCGCCTCCCGACCGCTTTGCGATGGATACATTGCATTGATTGAGCCTTCTCGAGGATTGAAGTGGTCTACGAAGCAGTTTTCATCGCTCCGTCTTCGGTGAAGTCGGGCTTAAAGGCAAAGAGATGCCGCGTTTTCTTAATCCAAGGCTTCTCATATTTGAGGCCAAGGCTCAAAGTTTCAATGTACTTCGAGCGTTGCTATCTCAACGTAAGAAGATGATAGACAAACATAAAAAGCGGGAACTTACGATCTATATCACGTCTTAAAGATGACCTCAGTAGAAACTTGAAAAACGTCTAATATTAGTTTCAAGGTTAGGAAAAAATCTTCTAACTATATTCTCCCTCTTAGTGGTGTAACTATACCAACACGCACTTTGGTCGATAAATTATCCGTCGCACAAACCCTATAGAATTCTTATTATGATAAGCTCAGAATTTTCACTAACTAAGACTACGACTATGAACTAAGAAAGTAATAATGCAAGCATAAAAGGTTTCAATATTTAATGATGAAATCAATTACAGAATATATTAAGTTTCTAACAGGAGTCAGGATAATAAAAAAAGTTCCTAAAAACTTCTTTAGAGCATCATGATTAGAATAAGAAAATCATTAAAAGTATCATTTATTTTAATTCAAAAAACCTCTTCCAATAAATTACAAGATTTGTTATCGATAAATCTTTTTTATAAACAGTGAAGATTAAGAAAAATTGTACGATAAATATTGCATTGCAATAATAAAAATATTTTTGATCGAAAGCATTTCCCAGAAACATAAGGGAACACTTTTTCTGTAAAATGAAGTTCTGATATTGATTTAAGCATTTACAAAGTCAGTTAAATTTGAATTTTTAATGCACCAAAGCTGGCAAAAGTTTAGCCCTTCTTAAGCAACGTATCAACAATAATAAATCTACCTTATCGACTACACAGTCAATACTCTTGATAAAATCGATATATTTGATGTTACAACTTATCTTTTAAACCACAGAAGTAATACACCTTATTTGTGTTAGCAATGTAAATTGTAAAGCCATTTAATTAGTATAAAACAGTTATAGTTTTTATACCAAAAGAAACGCTTAAGTATCTAATAAGCAAATGATTGGAGCAACGAACTTTCAAACTTTATAACATCGCTGATCGTTCCACATCGCAAGTTCCCGATTCTGGGGAACGATACATCTCTCATATACAGATACAGCACGCAAAACGCACGTCATCTCTGGAGATACTTCCACAAATCTCCGGATGTAAGGAGATATCCCTGTCATCCCTATCGTGTTCCCGGAACTACCTCACCCTTCTAGGTCGGCTATTTGTATTTCCCTTGCAGATAACCTGGCTGCCAAGAGTCCCGTATCACAAGGTCACCTTCCGATGCGAATGCATGCCAAATCCGTGGCATCCAAAAATCTCGCTGGTCTTCCCTTCTTCTCCAGACAGCCTCTCGTTCACGGCTCCCTTTTCATAAGCCCCTCGAGAGCATAGCAACATCTTACGTGACTCCCCTTCGTTGCTGCCACTTCATCAGAAGTGATGCTGCTAAAAATAATTAAAGGAATACGCGCCTTAACGCAATGGACGGTGGAGGAGAAATGGACGCCCGTTCGAAAGAAACGACGCAGTTTGAAATTAGATAGACTTCGATAGAGGATAGTGAAAGAGCGTGTGACCAATTCAACTCGTTAACAACCCTAAGGAAGTACTTCAATAATTGTTCAAAGGAATAGACCAAGGGTAAACAGATTAGAGAATTCTATAAAATAAGTAAAGCAAGTACTTTGTTATCTCTTCAACAGATAAGGCTAAAAGACAACTGATAAACAACCACCAAGTTTCTTTTCTATCAACAATTTTAATAAGATAATAATAACAATATAATAAAAAATTAAAAGATGACTGATGACATGGAACTGTTAAATAAACCATTCATGCTCATTCCTAATTGGAAATGAATTCCTCAAATCTTCAGAAAGAATTCGTGAATTACAGAGAGTATTTAAAGATTTGAATTAAATGTATTTTAAAGGTGATATATTATATATTACCTTTAAAATGATTTGATTATGAGTGATAAGGATTGATGAGTGTAATTGATTTGGAATAATTTGAATTCTATTCATAGAGTCAAATAACAGTCATAAGGTTCCAATATTCCTTTACGATAACTCATATCCGATTCTATTGCAATCGATTCATATATGAATATCGCCTAAAAATAGAGAATGTTAATTTAAGGTTTAAACTCATCTTCTATACGTTTATATGTTATTTGTATGCCTCTATTCGTCAAAGGAATCCCTTCTATTGCTTCGTGTGTATCGTCTTGCTTTTTTATTTTCATTCACTCCTATATTATTTCCCCTAGAATAATCTTTTCAGTCATATTTTTCATGCCATCCGTTTTTTCTCATTAAGAGCTTTGTGGGACACCTCTGAAGAATTCTTTATTTTTTTTCTTTCAGGCTCATCTCTAGCTGGGTTAACTCGAAGCTTCGTTATTATAGCTGAAAGTAATTTTGAGAGCGCGGAATTTCTAGGTTAAAAAAATATAAGTAGGTTAGGTAAATTATTGATGAAATCCGTCCAATTTATTATTTTTGCAAGTAAATTAAAATATTTCTAAAAAGAAGAGAAAACTAATAAGAACTACAACTTGACAAACAAATGGAACTAAAATACTTTATTTGATCGAATACTAACTTAACTAGTTATGTGCTGAGTAAATAAGGATCCAAGAGAATTAATCCAACAGTTTTTTCATAATTTAAAAAGGAAAATGAATAAAACTAAATGAACTATGGAACTAAATGTTTTATTCAATCGCTTAAGAAATGAGCTTCATTCATTTCATCATTCAACACCAATCTTACCTAAAAAAGTTTACGATAACAGCTAGGCTTTAAAAATCTCGAAACAACAAGCAACCTCATCAAATAAATGGAAAGAAAAACTCACCTCTACCTACCGCAGCAAATCGAGCATTTTTACTCGTAAGAAAGGTGCTACGTGTATAAGATATATACGAGCGCTCCGCAAAATTCTTAAACCCACACCATCTCCGCAAAATTTCCGTCGAGAATACTTTTCCACCAAGATGATGAAAATTCTCCTTTTTCCCCATGAAATAAATAATCCATAAAACTTTTTGGAACGTTCCCTATATCCCCGATAACTTTAAGATGGAAATATATATATATTGCCGTTTAATATTCATCGGGAATCGATCTGCCATTTTTCCCAAACTCCGAAATCTTTTTGGCAACCGCCACGACAGCGTTATTTTCTCTAAAATCTTTGCATAATTCTCCCGCTCTCTCCCCAAAGTATATATATTTTTTTCCCTCTGCACTTATGGCGTCCTATTTCTTTCCCGGCCACGGCGAGTGCAATTTTTGCCCCGTTAGCTTTTAATGTTGAAAATTTTCGAGCGCCTCTCTCTCACGTATAGACGTGAATTTGCCTTTAAAATAACACGTTCCCTCAACGTAAAGTTCTCTCTAACGTTTGAGAATTTTTAATCGTTACCATGGGAACACTGCGGAGTACGTGTACATATTACGAATTATTACATCGGTATTACCACTTCTTCTGAGTTAATTTGAGTTTGATTACGCGTAATACTTTTTAATTTATTTACCTCGATTTAGTATATCCGTATTAAAGTAAAGTTAACAATCAATAATTGAAAAGAATTTATAAATATTTTAACATTTTTATATTACCATCAAAGATGAATTATTATTGATGATAAGTAGATTTTAAGCCAAAGAGGATTTTAAAAATATATTTTAGCACATTCAGTACATAGACTAAGGGGTTTAGCATTAAAATTGGTCTGTTTTAATCTTATTGCAACGAATTATAGTTCGTCTAGACTCCAATAAGTCCCAGCATTTTGAATAAGACCATTGAATTCAAATAACATTTAATTAATTTAAATTTTAAAATGATAATTATCGTTCGATTGACTGTAATAATAATAAAATAAGTCTCATACTTTTTTACATGTTGAAAAATGACTACTACTTTTACGTAACAACATTAATGGTGGTCAATCATCAAAGAAAATACGTTCACTAATAAAAATTTTAACCATCATAGCTTAAAGTCTAATATGACTAGTGCAGTACCCAGCTTTAATATATGGTAAAATCTTGAGCAACGAAATTTGGAGCCATTATCATCATTCTATGAGCTATATTTCACCAAGATGATGTTTGTATGTCAACAAGGTAATTGTACATCACGAAGCAACGCATTCATATATTATACGAAACTTTAGTCAAGTCAATTTTTTCTCCCATTTTAGGAATAATAATATTTCATAAAGATGGCGTGGAATAAATTAGAATGAAGGTTTATATAAAAATCGAGAAAATAACGTTGGATTGAACTTTTTCCTCTCTCTTCTTCATTCAAAAATTTTCCGATGATTTTCAATTTAAAGATAAGAAGTAATATTGATTCCCTGTTGAAGCTTTCCAACACTTTCTTTTTTTAATATGAGGAACGGCGATACAAGTTATTAAGGTATCGATTAAACCGAGTACATCCCTGTAACTTAAAGCCGGCGTCCCACGATAAGATGCGTCATTTTCTCCAAGGAGAGATGATGCTGGGAAAAATTCACAAAAAACTCCACAAAGAAAGGGTTCACGCATCAGGAGATATGTCGTGTACAAAAAAATATCAACGAAAAAATAAATATCCCTATTCAAGATTAGATTGAACTTGGCTGTAAAGTACATTAAATTTAATATCGTAAATAAACGATACACCAATGTGTTGGTGTCAATCAGAGGAAGTTTCGATCTTTCATATTTTCTTTAAACACTTATTTCTTGTAGAATTATGGACAAAAATATCTCAATTTTTCGTATTTTTTTTCTTGTAGAACACATATAGAACATAGTAATATTTTCTTAAAAATGGGACTAAACATAGACAGGATCATTGAGTATAAATAGCTCTTCTTAGATTAGTTATTTAAATACCTTCTTAAATTACTGAGTTGTTAAGAATATCAATAAGCTGTTTTAAAAGCTCAACAAAACAAATTCTGAATACAAATTTTATAATACTATGAATAAAAAGAATTTATAATACCCTTAAAACAAAGATTTTACACTACTATTGCGAGCTCTGATGAATGTTAACTGTGAAATAATGAAACGTTACGCAAAATCTTAAATGCATACATTGCGAAATACTGATAAAATTATTCTCTCTCTACATAATTAAAAAAAGTTTTAAATATATTCCATGAATTCAAATCTTTAAATGAAGATTATTTTCAGATACAAAATGATAAATCAGTTAACAATTAATTTAAAATGTTACGCATTACCAAGAATAATGTATCTTGAAAGGTAAGTAAATGTTGATTTTGAATTGGAGAACTTGTCCATTACGATTAATAGAGCACTTTTCTTTTTTCAAGAAATGACAAACTGGAATGCCATTGTATCCTGTATTTATAATACGTGTGAGCTATCTTATCTCTAATTTACATTATTAACGTTTTTACGATAAAGATACCTAAATGATTATACATTAAGTATGTACATTGTATTCTCTCATTAAAATTGAGAACCACAACAATGACTGTACGTTATATCACGTGTTTTCATAAAAAGGAAGTTAATTAATTAATTTATTGATCTCAGTAACTCAGGCAAATTTCTCCGGTCCAATAAATTACTTCAATATTCTACTGCCTGTTGTATGTATACACTTTGCTTTAATGGAATATCTAAGGAGAATAACAAGATAAATAACGAGCACCTCTTCCCGAGATAATTGAAGTAGGGCTTTTGGAGGACAAGTCTGGAAGTAGATTGTTAAGATGGACTTAAATTTGAACTGTTGAGAGAGAAAAAGGAAAAAAGGAGAGTTTCGATTCGATGGATGGAGAAAATGGTTTTTGGCATGTATTAAAGAGGAGATATTTACAAGAGACACAAAGGAAATCTTAGTGAAAGGGAAGGAAAAGAAAGGTAGAAAGGGAAGGAAAAGAAAGGTAGAATGGAAAGTGAAAATAATGGATAAAAAAGAAGATCTATCGAACACGTTTTTTTTATGTAAAAATTGAAGGTATTGAAAGAGGATGGGGGATAGATGGGAATAGAATAATTATATTACTGAAAAAGGTACTGTAAAAAGGAAAAAAGTAAACAAGAAAAGGTTTTTTTTAAAAGCTTTTTTTTATTGATTGTGAACTCAAAAAATTCTCGGGAATATATTTCATTTAAATTTACTAAGCTCTCTATGAGCTAATATGAGAGAATAATTAAATTTTAATCTTAGATCGTATTTTATCGTAAAATACCTATTTAACACACTAGACTTAAGTGAGTTTAAGCTCGTACTTTTTTTTAAATGAAGCGTATGATCGAATTTTGAGAACGGAATATGAGAACCTTAAATTGTCGACGGTAAAATACTACTATTGATTATAAAATTTCTGGGGTAAGGAAAAAATGAATATATTTCACAAGTTTCAACTATAATATAATTTAAAATGTATTTCGAATTTAAATTAAATAATTTTATTGTTATATTTTTTTCATTTTCAGTCCGAATCATGTCAAATTTTAAAAAAACGAATAAGGAACAAGTTACAGTGAAGTTAAAAAATTATTAATGATATATTCTTTATGAATTTAAAGCGAATCCCTGTAGTATAGAAAACCATCCGTAAACTAAAATATCAAGGTTATTATTTAAGATATGGGTCATATTTAAACTTCCACAGCTTGAATCAATTCCTCCTTACGTATATACTCATAAAATTATGATCAAATTCTTGAATGTCCCAATCTCTTGGTAGAAATATCCACCACTACATTCACAACATAATCTTCTCGCATAAATTATTGTATGATACTCGCTCTATTCGAACACGACTTTATAGCTTTCCCAACGACAACGAGAGGGAGAGAACGGTCCAAAATCTTCCCAACTCCACGCTTCCACTGTTTCCCTAAAGCTCTCCGCTGCGATACATCTTCCAAAACATTTAAGAAAATCGTTCCGTGGACCTCAGTGCAGCCAATTGGTGGAAGAATGCAACCGCCGACTCCATTCTCGCCAACAAAGACATTTCCTTTTTCGACTCAACCCTCCATCGTTCCTTAAGGGCCTTACATTTACGGGTCAGTTCCCTCCCCTACCGTCGAGTACTCTCTCCCCTTTGTGTGAGGTCATAGAGGGTCGCCTGCTGCAGGACCGCTTTTTGGATGAGATACGTTCCTTCTTTCTCTCTTCGAGTGGTGAAACGTGTTCTTCATTCACTCAGCCTCCTCTCTTCTGCATCCCCTTTCTCACCCTTTCTATTTTCTTCACCCCTTCTTTCCTTTTCCCTCCCACACACACCCTACTTCCCCCACCCCTTCCCCTCACATCCCCCTACATCAACTGCACTCCTTCCCCCACCCCCTTTGATTCCTTACTGCTTTCCCCTCACTACATAATACTGTCCTTCGATGCCTCACACCCCCTACTTTACCTTGTAAACCCTCCATAGCAACCCATACCTAATTACCCCTCCCCAACGCTGCCGTCTTGAATATCATATTCGGCTATTAGATGTCGGGTAATCGGTTTACACGGAAACCGGGTGTTTGAGTTTCGTGAAATAGAATCCGGCCTCTTTAAATCGAACCGGTACAAGGATTTCCACACCGGAAGGAACGGATTAAACCGGTTGATGTGGTTTGAATTTGAAACGATATTTTTTTGATTTTAAAAAGTTCTTTTATTGATGTTCTTCGTGAGCTTGTGATTCAGAATGCTCGCAAGATCTAAATTACAGGAGGAATAAGATTTTAGGAGGCAAAATTCCCTTCTCGATTGTACGTATTTTAATATGGATCGATAAATTTAAATGCATTACATCGTACATACAATATATACATATTCCTTCTACCTATGTAAACACGGAAGCTATTTTTTTATTTTTAAAACTTTCATTAATCAGGATTATTAGCTGTTTGCTATCAGTGACTTTCTTTGATTCTTTAAATGAACACCAATGATTTAACGTGTACTCTCCTTTTCACTTGAAACCTCTAGTCGACATTCAATTCCGATTAGACCGTATTATCTAAACTACGACGTAACCTATCAGTACAAATTCCGTATTACAAAGAACCAATCTTACAAGAAAAAACATTGTCATCCACTTAGCTAATATAGCTTACAAAGTGATAAAGATCCTTATATCTTTGATAAGCGAATACCTTCATACATCGCGTTTAATAGAAACGACGATAAACTAACCCCAAAATTTTCAAAATTCACGACTTCTTAATTGCATACCCCCATCACACACACCATCTTACAGTCCTTCTTCCTCACCCCACCTCCCCTTCCGCCTCCACCCACAAGTCCTTCCACAATCCTTTCTCGCCAACTCATTTGCTGCCCATGATGACTCTCTTCCCCTTTGTGTGTTCCTCTTTCGCTTCGAGTGCTCCGACCGACGAATGAAGGGAAGCAAAATAAATAGAGCGGCGAAAAATCGAGAGGAAGTCTTTCACGGGGTCAGAATTTCCCCTCGAAATGTCGTTGCGTTAATATTTTAAAGCGGAGCTGTTTCCGAACAAACATTTTTAGTTGGATATTTAAATTGGGGTTTTTTTGTTTTTTTTTATTCGCGTGCCGGGGGTTTGTACTTTATAATGGTCAACGTCCTCCCCCGCGAAGATGAATGACATTTCATTCCGGAAAAAGCTCTCTCGTACGGTAATGAAAGAGGAAGGAATACAATGGAGATAAACGATGAATATATCTCTCGTAATCTGATAGACAATCGGTAGATTACGATCAAGGCACTCGACGACGTCTGGTTGCCAAGGATATCTTCCTAAGTTGTTATGTTGCTATGGTGATATGACTTAATTGACTAACTAATCAAAGAGAAATTAATCTATCGAAAATCATATTTAGAACAATACATCATAGAAGACACTCTAAATATATTTGGGAACGGGATGGAAATATTATTCAAATCTATTTTCATATGTTTTCTCAGTCAACGCTTGAATAATATGGACACCTCTCCGCAACGATGAAACTCATGAGATTTTTCTCATTCGATTAAGTGAAAAGTACCTTTATCTGAATAATAATACTCTTTATTATGGTATCAGAGGTGGTTTAGCTAAAGTTATTTGTGGTCTTCATTAATTTTGAACCTTTGTGGACTTCAACTGGCATCGAACTACGAACAAGCGAATTATATTGATTATTTGCAATACGCGGTATTCCTACGACACTCGTATTGCAATGAAGCTAATGATATTGAACAAACAGCTCATTACTCATAACCTTTTAGTCGTTTCCTTTCTCTACTCAAAGCTTTCCCGTTTGGAAGGTTTAGTATTTAAGCTGTTTGCTAACTACTGACTCCTTTCAATGACAGTTATATGCATTCCATTTTTATTAATTCCATTCGAAAACAAAATTTTGATATATTCATATAACAAGACATGTTCTGGTAATGATATTTCTCTATGAAATTTTACAAAAATTCGTAACACCTGATTTCACTCGAAATATGTGTAAAAAGTTCTAAAAAAGGTGAAAATAGCGATAAGCCTGGAACTCGAATCCAGCCTTCCAACTTTTCAGGTAGGCATATTAACTACTTTATAAAATAACTCGTCAGTATCATAGTTTTCCTCTATTTAGAATTTATGTTTAAATTGGTATTCAAGCTATACAACTTGTTTGTGTAAAGTATATATCGCGTAATATACCTTCCTATAGTCCATTTTAATGTAAGTTTACAATAATGAAGACATTTTAGTTAAATATTTGAATCAATGATCGAATAATTCACTATTTTTACTTTACTTTCCCACGTATAATTTAGCATGATTATTCGTAAAAATAGCAACTAAACATACATTGCGTCATCTCTAAAACTTCGAACATTCAGCTAGTCTTTCGGATAAAATTCTGGAGAACGTACAATTCCCAATGGCGCGATTTTTTAAGCTTAGGACACGGAAAAGGAGAAAAAAAGGAATTCTGGTTTTATGTGGCGAGCCAATGCGACACCAGGAATGACAGTCGCGCATCATCTGAAGCGTGACATTCCAATCCTGGCATCTGTACATAGAGCAGACCCCGCGATGCTGTCACTTTGCTCTTTTATCATCCGCTCAGTTGTACTACTTTTCGAAAAGCTTTTCAGAAAAGTGAGAACTCGAAAATCATTTCAGGAAACGTGCGACAACAACGTCGATGAAACAGAATGGGCAAAGAAAAAGGTTTTCATTGCTATCATTTCGAATTTCACGGACAAATGAATGAAGTTTGAGGGTAATGTGTGGAGAGCGTATTGCGTCACATTTGGTTGGCTATTGTCAACTTAGCTGTATAACCACGTTAGAGTCTTTGCTTGTTTTTGGATTTACTCTGTATTATCTTGGCGTTATAAAACACTGGGCTCGTAAAGTACACCGGTAACAAACGAGCTCGCAAATTACTCTTACCTGACACGCTTATCCTTATGAATTTTAATTTTCGCTTGCATTATGTACAGCGATTGACGGAATGAAAATATCAAAAGGAGAGGGATTTTATTTAATGTTTACCTGTTTATATTTTTGGTTTCTATGCAAGCTTGTTTTAGTTGCAACAATGTTGTTTTGAAATCTATAATAGGATTAAACTTCTATCTTAAAATAACATAATGATTTTTAGCTTACAAACCCTCCTATTTACTTAGATAAAGTGGGTGTTTATACACCATATTATTATAACATTAACGTATTAAATTGTACGACTATGTATGTAGGTATTATGAAACTAGTTAAAAAAGACTCTCCAATAAAACACTATTAATATCTCCGGAAAGTGAATGAATATTCATATATAACAATCTATTCACCCTTTCTATTGGAGTTTACGAAATGTTGCTTCGATAAGAAATGTTAAATAACTCCAAATACATATGAAATATCAAAATAAAGAAATATTGTCTACAGATAAAAATAATCTGTAAAATAACTGCAAATTCTAAGTACTTCAATGAGATCGGTTCGTTGTTTATATTTTTGGCGTGTTGTAATTCCAACATATTTGAGGTATATTTTATAGTTGTATACTTTAATTTTCAGTTATTCATATCTTATTCAAATAGTACGATAAACACAGACGTAAATACATTAGTTTGAGGGTAAATCAAGATGAATTACGTCACGGAAAACTACATTCTTCATGATATATGCTTAATATAGCGAATGATACACACACTGCCGAGTACTGTATTATAGCTTACGCTGTAATATTTCACGACCTCGTACAGCGCGTAATATAAGCCACTTTCGTCGCCCGAATGTGAACGCGCTGAGATAATTCCACCGCAGAAATTGTCCACCGAAGAGTATCCCATAAGCGAAAGGAAGCGTTTTGCCGGGTCAACCAACTGCCCCTCTAAGCACCTGAATGTGATCGCGGTCGCCGTGGTTAAATTCCACCGAGAATTCTGGGAATTGGTGCACTAATGCGCGTATCCCAACGGAAGTTGAAACGGAGAAATTGAAGCGACTAATCCGCCATTTTCGATTCCCGTGCGAGCGTTCAAATTACCAGCACGCTGACCCTGAGAAGAGAGTGTTATCCCAATCGTAAGCATTATCGTTGGCTGTTTATCTGTTTGCTCCAGCTGCCATATCTAGATGATAATACTGCTTCATACACTACTATGGCACACCCATTTAATATTTACTTAATTTGATTATTACTTTAATTGAATATGCCTTGACTTTAACTGTAGGTGCGCTTTAAACGAACTACTACACGATGTAATTGATACCGATTTACTTAATTGATTTTCGTTATTCAATTTTTAATACTGAGTTTAAATGAATGAATCATATTATTATTATGATAAATACAAATAACCTTACAGCTAAAACAATGCTCTGGTGTCAAGGATATAAACAGATTACAAAAATTTATATTTCATAGTCACATTTACATAGGATTTAAATGAAACTATTCTAACCAACTGTCAAATATAAATATGGATGCATAAATATACAAATCAATGAATATTATATGGATGTAACTCTTAAAAAATATAAAACTAACTAAATCTACTTAGTAGGTAACTACATTACCGTATATACTCGATTATAAGACGTATTTTTTTACCTTCAAGATTTCGCAAACAGCAGTTTCATATCCAAGGTCAATGCCAAAATTTGGCGCCTGATAATAACCCCCTTTCGGTATATTACGAATATTAGGCAAAATACAGTAAAATCTGAAGGTAAAAAACTGCGTGTTATAATCAAGTATATAAGGAAATTGATTTATATCGCACAACTGAATTTTGTAACCCACTAAATTTTACGAAAAGCTAGTAGTAGTAGGATCGTTTGATAGACATAGCGATCCCGTTGCAATCGTGGGCACTTTGATTATTTACGAGTATATCACTCCATATCCCGCTGCTGAAATCACTGAAGAGGACCTAGCTATCTCTATTAGGCATAGGCTATTCACATAATCCATTCCTCAGGATTTGGGTACATAACACAGAAACTGAGGCTCAGACGAGCTTTCCGGCTGAATAATTCACACGCTGCTTTCCCTCTCCTTTGATTCTGACACCTTGTCAACATCGCTCAAATTTTTGACACCTTGTCGTTCCCAGTTACCAACCAGTTTAATCTTTAAAGTCCTTTAAAAACATTCCAGCGTTGCATTTCCCGAATATCGTTAATGTTTTTGGTACGATTTTCAAAAATTATATATTCACGTTCTCATTTCTCTTTAAAGCTACTACTATTCTTCCCTCACAGTCGTAATCATTTTAAAGCGATGTGTCTGAATTCCGTAGAACATCTGTTCTGATATATTAAACTGGAAAGTAATTTCACTTACAAACCAATTAAGTGTTTACATAGAACAGACATGTATATTTTATGCAAGGAATCAAAATGTTTATCTTATCACAATGGCTCATGTAATTTGGCAGAAAATATTCCTTCTAATAAATTACGTTTTTAAGTACAACGTAAGTTTTTCAAACATATAGCTAAATGTATAAATAATAGTATATAACGGATAGTATCCCAAATAATCCTTAATGTAATAACATATAAAGTATAAAATATGATCTAAGAAGATTTTAAACTGCTTTACAGACTACGTGGAAAATAGAAAACTTTGTAATTTCAGGTACTTCTATTTTTAATCGTAATCACCACTGTATTAACAATTCATGTATATTATTTTGAGCTTGAAGGGATAGGTTCTCTTTCAACGCTGGTAAATTTAAGACTCCCGTAAATATATCGATATATTTTTATTCTGTCATATGATAACAATCTTTACTCAATCTAATGTCAACATTTGCTATGTTTTTAAGCCTGACTTTCTCAATAAATTATTTCACTCTCATTGATAACTTAGTTATTCTACCTATTTTCCTTGAAAATAACGATTGCCATAAACTTTTGGTAATTACGTTAAATCCCATGTCTATGAAAACAAAACAAAGGCATTAATTTTTTTCTAATTAAATTTGGAAATACTTTGATCATAATTGAATTGGATGGGCCAACCTCTCCCTCTTTACGAGACAATGCCGGAATTTGGACGGAACCCTATCGAAGCGTTATAATTTCCAGAAAATATTCCCTCATCCACGTAAAAATTCATTAGCCCTTCCGGGAAAAAAGGACGGTAAGACATTCCTCTCTTTCGTTTCGAAAAATTAGATTTCCGGAGCAAATTCTTCAAACGCCTTCGGAAGCGATGCGTACGAGCCCCACGGAAGTGGAATCGGCGCTGGTATCGCAAAGCGTGGGTGACAAGTGAAGCGAGATAAAGCGATGGCAGATGAAAGGAGGAAAGCGAGATGTAAATAGGCCCTTCGGATCTAAAACGCGTTTATTGGGTCCAGTTGTGCCCGCTGTTGAGGAAATTGGCGGAATCCGTTTATGAGATGGACGGAGATGCCATCGTTCATACCGGCCGTGTCTTGCAGGACGTGATCTGTTGATGTGATAAGGACGTGTTTGAGGATGCTGGGGCTCCATTGCCGCATAATCCGGAGCGGAGTCAATATATTCCTCAATTACGTAGAGGAAAGGCTTTGCTGAATCCTCCGCCTGTGAAACTTTCGAATTCCTAACGCACTCTTGAGCTCTTACCAAAGAATCCTTTCTCTTCGTGAATGGTGCCAAAATATATGTAATCGGTATATAATCTATATGGATTGGTCCATTTAAATTGCTTTAATTTTGGAATCTTAAAGTAAATGGAATTACCAGAAGATCGATGACTTTAAATATACTCATTCTGTAGGTAAAACAATAATGAAATCCTCGTAAATTCAATCGCAATTTTATCTTTAACGTAGAGTGTTATTTAATAAAATCAATGCAAACAATTATCATCGAATGCTTTCTATAAACCGCCTACATACACCTTTAACATGCATCTTATGCTATTTAAGAAAGAATATGTGACGCAGTTGAATTAGTAAATAAGCCATATCTAATTCTAGCATCTTAGTTAGGAGAAGAATCGTTTCCAAACCTCATTCAATAAACCTATTTTACTTTTATATTTTTCCCTATCAGTGATTTAAATTAGATATTTTTGTTGAATATAATAATATTTATCATTATCAAACTACCAAATTGACAAAGTTCAAGTCCTAGATGAATTTGAAAACAAATTATATAATGTATAACGTTACAATTTAGTTTTATTTTACCTTGCTTAACTTTACAGATAAATATATAATAAAAGTTATATGAATAAAAATAAAACAGAACTCTAACTCTAATATCATCTAAATATCAACGTCGGAATACATTTCTTAAGTTAGCTATTGGAGAATGTGCATAGCTGCAAAGTACACAGGCCTAACTCTTGACATAATAACGTAATTTTGCAAAATACTTTCGACAAAATTATTAGTATTCAGCATGAACAAAGAATAAGAATAAACATAAACAGATATTAACAAGTGTACAAATGTTTATACGATGACAACCATGAACAATCATCCGTTTTAGTCGACAAAAAGCTTTCAATAATCTTGATATATATTAATAAGAAAAAAAAACAACCTTAAATACCTCACTGTAAGCGAATTAGGATTCTTTAAGCTTAATCAACCTCAATCAAAAAAAGACGAATTTGATTAAGCAGCAAACAAATTACAGCCGAATTTTTCGCCGTACAAATTTGCACGCAACGCGATTTGGGAACAGGATACGTCCTTTCATAAAACATAACCCACACGAGAGAGAGTGGGCTCGTCCCTTACTATCCCTCGTCCCTTATATACAAAGTATCTGACCTGCGGCATTCCTTCCACTAGCATCTCAAAACACCTCATCCTCTTATCCCAACCCACGCTATGCATCTTCCCTCCCTCCGTCCTATGGTCCCTCTTGAGTCTTCCCCACACACACACACACCTCTTAGCAATTTCATAGAACAGTGAAGCAGTCTCTGCAGGGCCATTGAGGAAAGGTCTTCTGGAAAAGGGATCTCTCAAAGTGACAATTACTAACGCTAAGATGACTCGCGTTGCGAAAAGCAATTCCCAGAAATGATTCATTGTTCTATTCCTCGTAGATCGCCCCGCGTAACTTTATAAAGGCACTATTCTCGTGAATGTTAATGGTGGATCATAAACGGTACCCTTGAGTACTTCCTGTAAGACTTCTGCGATAATCCTGTCGAAAATTATGCTAAAGAGAGGTTATTTTTTGAAACTGTTGGGTCGTATTTTGCAGGATGAATTTGAAATTTGAAAGGAACGATTTCGTTTTGTTTCGTTCGGGAAATGTTTTGGTTGCTTCCAACAAGATGCTATTAATTTATTTATTCTATCAACTACAAAAATCAATACAAATCAAGCCAGTTTTGGGTCATTTATGTCTGGAAAAAAATTGAATTTACTCCAGCAGGGAAAAATACCTTAAAACATCTAGCAAAACATATCTTATAGTAACAAAAATAAAATTTTATGCACGCTATTGAAATAATCATAATCTAATCGACTCAAATAAAACTTGTTGCTATATATCTCTTCCTGTTCCAATTATTCAATATAGTATAAATATGTGAAGGGATCCTTTAAGGTTGAAATGACTTCATTTACAGTGGTATTTGCTTAAAAAGCGATTGATTTAAAATTTATATTTGGTAAGGAAAATGCATAAGAACTCAAATGATACAAAATTAAGTGACGTGAATGCTTATAGTTTAAGTATATTTTAGAATGTAACGTTAAAATATTGATAATGCTTAGTTTTCCTAGAAAGAAAGTGATAGTTACAAAATGTGAACTTCTCTATACAGCTGATTAGGCTATTGTACTCAATTTTACATTGCGACTATTTTCGACGGAGACTGCTGAATATATCTATTGAATTAAAAACGAAAAATATAAGGCATTGCAGATATGTCAGTGGCCATAATGGAATAAGAGACTCGTTATAAGAGAACAATGCCTAAGATTGACGAGCGTAAAGATTTAGTGTTTGAATTTTAATTAAGTGAAAAGTGTAATAAAGTTAAACTTGTTAACCTTCGAGAAATTTATTTTGATGGTATTTATTCAAGGCGATTCTCACAATACATAATAGGAGCAGCGTGCTCAAAAAAATTCGAAACTACAAAAAGAGCAACTTTTACAAAACATTTGGATTAGCAAATTGCAAATTGAGGCATAAACCTCAAAGGGATCACGATAGAAAGTGATCACCGAACCAAACAGTTAGACAAAAATGTAGACGTCTAAAAACATCAAAATACGCAAAACCCATTGGCACAAATTTTCCCGAAATCCGACCATTTTGGCCGAATGAAACTCAGAAAAAAATCAAATTCGTAGGCAGAGACTTCATTGGACGTGACAAGCAATATCTCGGAGTGGCACGGAACATAACTTTGCGCTAAAGGAATGAGAGTTTTTGAGCGTGCATCGAGGCGAAATGATGCGTTTCGCGAATCGATGGAGCAGTGAAAAGAGTGACAGGTGACATCGGTGCACGGGCGGGAAAATCTTCATGCGAAACTTCAAATATGCAAAACTTTACGAGTGCCCACTCTATTTTCCCTTTACATCGAACTCATCATGGGTCGGAACGATGCTGCCGTCCTAAATGTCCCGTTTAGCAGCGAAACTCTATATTGCGTGTGCTTTTTTGTATGGATGGCGTTTCTTTTTTGTTTTAATCTGCGATGTGGGTCAAATGACGGATGGCTGTACTTTAACTCAAGCCTTGTTTTGAATATTTTTGGTATCGTATGTCCTCTTTATGCAGATGATGGAAAAATTAGATGGAATGAGAACTAAGGAATTTTTCACTTAGTACGATCTATCAGTATTTGAATTCTTTTGAATATACGATCGTATGTCAAAGATACAAATTTTCTTAAAGAAAATTCGAGAAGTCATTACGATAATCAAGTACAAGAATTAACTAAGTTTGAAGTAAAAGTATGGCTCTTAAAACAATTGCATATTATCGTAAATTCAAATAACATGAAGAAAGTATATACATGTCTAAGTTAGAAGTAAAAGTGGTTCTAAAATCTGTCGCATTTTATCGTAAATTCAAATAATACAAATATATTTCATACATGTCCATGAAGATACACTCTGAGCCACCTTTTGGCGTGAAGGTGGGGAAAATGATGACCATGACAACCACGATTCTATTAACCCAATCAATTACTTTCTAGTATCATTCTAATGAAAAACGAAATTTTTAAATAGTAATAATGAGAATAGATTAAGTAAAGTAAAAAAAGAAGGAATTTAAATTTAAATTTCACAACTTCTTACTATCTTATTCACAATACATTATTCTGTACTAAAAATTCCTCACACACTTGAATATTTAACGGAGTAGACTTTGGAAGCTAAAAACAAGGGTGCAAACTTTAAAAGTAGATTTAATATCATGAAGATATTATTAGAATAATGATTCTAATTTTTATAACGATGAATTCTAATGAAATAACTCATTGGAATCCTATGACCAGACTATTTTATTTACTATACAATGCCTTAGCCAAAATGTTCATCGAGTGTTCTAAAAAATAATAGAAATAAAAATCACTCAAAAGCTACGTAAATATAAAAGACGCAATTTCAGAAAAAGAACCCATGAATGATCAAAAAATATAATCAATATACTGGATTGAATCGTTCACTATGCAAGTCTCAGTTCAAAACACACCTCTTGTAATATTGCAACGTACATGCAAATGGAACAAGTCCCAAAAAGATGTATTGGTGATTTTTTTAGTTGGATTCGTCTTTGTCGAAAGGATAAAAAATACGTTCCATTCCAGTAGCAGTTATATTATGGTTTGAGGGGAGAGAAAGGTTTACAACGAGAAACAATTCTGAGCAGAAAAATACGTGTTTGGCACAGGTGACGGTACAACACGTGCGAGGTAGAAAAGGTAACCGAAATTAAAGAAAAGAAAGAAAGAAAGAAAATTATTTTTTATGAGATACTCAAAAGAGGAAAAATGTGATAGAAATATTAATATTGCCATTTATAGAATTATTGAGAGGGGATATTACATCCATCTTGAAAAAACTATTTCTATTTCCAAGCCCTTAACTTAAAAGATAAAACAACTGATTAAAAAGTATGCTTTCCAGTTTCTTCATTGTTTAGCTTTTTTATTTCTTACACTGTATTTATTTCACAGCTTATAATTGCAATAGCAAGAACTAAAATTTGAAGTCGTAATAATAAGAATTTCATGAGTATATTCTTATTTTAAATTGCAAAAAGATAAAAAATTAATTATCGATTGCTAATATATATTCATGTATCCTATGTGGTCTAGTGGCTAGGATATCTGGCTTTCACCCAGAAGGCCCGGGTTCGATTCCCGGCATGGGAAATACATTTTTGCTAAATCATGAACTGAGTAGAGTACGTTAATAGATTTTCATGTATTTATGCATAATTTGTTATATATTAAATGTAATAATTTTAAATTAAAACCTCCTTTAGACCTTACTTCAATTGTACTTAAAACCTGTTTGTTTCTGATTATTCAATAAATCACGCTATATATATGCAGAAATGCTTACTGAAGTAGTAATAAGATAAGAAATCTCATTAAAAACCTCAAATAGGCACATTTTTATAGTTATAATATTTTCGCAAATTGCTCAAAATTCTCTCTTTTTTATATATAAAAAACACAGCGGTAGTTTGAAACACTTTTCAAAGCCGAGCACTCACCCTTGTATTCAGTCAAAGACGTAATTCGATAGGATTTGAATTCAGAGTGGCGTCCGCATGTAGAGTGAATCGGTGTGCAATACAAACGGCCCTCAAAGTCCTGGATTGAAAATAAAAAGGGAGCGCACAATGCTTGCCTGACAATTGCACGAAGACCACTTTTTTATATACGTACGGAGAAGAGCTTAAGAGATACGTGGGAAGAATAACTGGAGGCCCTGCCATTTAGCCGTCAATGGCTCTCACGGGTAATGCGTCATCGGGAATCATTTTTACCCTGGATGAGGCCTTGTCCACGTACATCCAATGCACCTGCCGTGTTTCGCATCCCACGACACGTTTGTTCGCTTCGTGGCCGTCTCCCAACGCACCGCACGGCGAGCCTCGCTTCGCCATTCAGCCTCGTGTGGTTCCAAAAAGATAAAACGCGAAAACAATCGACTCTTTCTTCCGATGAACCTTGCTTGTTGAGTGAAAAACCGCTATTGTTCAACGTTTAAATAGAAACAAAAGAATGTGCAATACTTTATAATCCAGTTTCCAATAAATTCAAAAAATCAAACTGCATACTGAAAAAAGAATAATGATAAATACTTGCCTTTCCAAGTACCGCTAGAGAATGTCGAACAGAAACAATCTAAATTTACGTATCGCCATAAATTTCAATAAATCTACCTGTATCCGATAAACATGCGATATTAAAATCGGTTCCAGGATTAGATATTTTAATGTTTTTATTCACTGTTTTATAAAATTGGCGAATAGATCTCCCTAAAAATTAATGTCTGAATTATGTTTTGAAATGTCTGAGACTTTAAAAAACTCTAAAAACGATTTTCAATCGTAAATAATCTATAACTTGTGCTCCGAATATTGCATAAACACCCTGAACGCTGTCAGGCACCATTCGCTATAGAAGAATTTTGGGCATGGACGGTGGATCGACCTGGATGAAAATCTAGGTTAAAGTGTCAGAACAGCAATTTTTCCAAAGTTGCTGCAAGAGATTATGTCCATTGTGTGTACCGTGAGGGATTATATGGCATTGTTCCCTCCACTGGTCACTCGATTTTGCGAAATAAATGAAGAGTTGAGAATATGTGACCTTCCTTTTCAAAACTATTCCATCCGCGAAATGCATCCGATGGCCGAAGACAAATGACTACGTGAATGGCGCACACACGTTAACGCAATGTCAAAAAGCACAACACGGGGCATTTTTTGTGGATTTGCGATAACTTTACGGGCGATTTTAAGCTGCGTTCAACAATAGAAGATCGCTATGGCAACCTTGACTACATTTATGGAAGGATTAAAATCAGACAATGCTTTGTCCAGAGCGAATGTAAGAGGGGAAAATGCTTTCATATGTAGGACGCTCGAAAGTTATTTTATTAGAATATTTTGGATATTTTTAATGGATTTTTATTCATTTACGCGATTCTAAATCTAGAATTTAAACTTAGGATTTTATTCTTATTTAATTCTCTAGAATTTCTTTCCCTTTTTATATCGTCCCTGCGAGGTGAAGGTTTAATAACTATTCTTATAAATATAACATTTATTTGTTACTTTGCTTCTATTTGGTGAGACTGTTTTTACTTTAATAGAAGAAATGAATGCAAGATTAATTACTAAGATAAAATTCAAATTGAAGACGAAATAATATATAAAAATTTATGACGGATAAAAGAGTTATAAAATGACATAAATTAAAAATAAAACTCGTGAGACTTGCTTGGCTATTATTTCCCATTAAAAAGTCACAAAATATTGATAGATTAATATAATACGTAAAACTAATTTAAGAGAGTGCAAGAGACTTTAGGAATAACACTTCGGCAATAATGTACCCATTAATACTTACAGAAAGAAATTTCCTAAATCTCTTAACTATGCTGCCTTGGAAATTATAGCAACATTCGATTGCTAACAACGTCAGACAGTTGCTAGGGTTGCGTTTTTTTATTTCCTAGCTTTTCAAAAGTATTTTATCCTTCTTATACATCCCTCCTTATCTCGAAATATCTTAATCGAAATCCTTACGGATAGGCAAACCCGCTTCTACTCAAAATAAGCTGAGATTTCAGCACTAAAAAGTCAACCGTTCACTTATTTTCGGGTATATCTTCTCATGGTTTCCTCATTGCACTCAAAGATGGGGCATTGGGCCTCTGGCTCTTGATTGATTCCTCAAATAACCTCTCCAGAGATAGAGCTAAGTGCAAGGTTATTCGGTGAAGTGATTTAAAGACGGCACATTTATTTCTTTCGGAGATTTACGACTCAAGCGCCGAGTGACCCAAGGAAACCACGATCTGGACTGTGCGGTCGGTCTATTGCCGACTATAAAATTCCCTCTTAAAGTCCTTTATCGAGTATCCTTCCGCCAAAAGACAAATTTATGCTTCGATCCATGATGACTTATGCGTTTATAGGAGCTTGGGTTAACCTCCGTAAGTTGTATCCGGTTTTATCTTCGAGGATAACGACCGCTTAGCTCCCGATCCTTAGCTATCCGAACGGGAGCGTGCCTTTATAACGAAATTTATCGTCTCTTGGAATTTATTTACTTGCATTGTTGCGTCAAACGCTTTCGTAGTATCGTAAACAAACATCTGATGGAATTTTAAATCCCTTACACGCGTGAAATATGGGAACGATACGTATTCTACTAGTGATGGAGCGTATCACTATTTAGCTACAGAATATTTAAGTATTTTTTGTCGAGTATAAGCTCTCTGTTACGTTGAGTGTGCGAGAATGTAAATAAATTTACGTCAAAATACATAACACTATAGTTAACTTACTTCTTTGTAGATTTTACGATATAAACATACCGAATTCTTTTACGTGTTTTTAAGACAATTAACTCTTCTTGTATTTCCTTTTGTGAATAAAGCACGAATATAAAAACCTTGAATGATAACCAAAGTTTTAGAGTTAATGTTATTGATATAGTTTAGGATTAAGAAAACACTCATGTAGTTTTTCACCAGAGAAATAATGGGCATACTTTTATATTGATGATATTAGAAAATTATGAGCCAGTTCCTTTCCTGAACATCACTCAATTAGATAAGAAATGATCATTATAAACATCACTACGATAATGGTTTTCCGTTCCCTACCTTACGACAAATTAAATAATTTCTTTCATCATTATCATTTAAATTAAAATTCTGCAATACATTCTTAACTTTGAAGAATTACTTAGCATTAATATTTTACATATGTTTCCATTTGGCGATTGATGTTTTTGAAAGAGATCTTGTTTAACAAGGAATGAATGTCTATGTGCATCTGCAGTGCAATAGTTACACTATACCATATAGGCTAAAAATGGTCCACACAATCAGATGAGATGTGATAGAAGTACTTCTATATGCATCGAATATTCTCATAGGAATATAGAAAATGAACAAAGAACGAATTACTTTTCGGAGGAATAAAATTGAATTTCATATTGAAAGCATTTTATCCTTTGAATACGTTCACTGCTTTTGATCCATAAAATAATTCAATTTTTACGATGCAGAGTAGATTTTTGTATATTCAATCACTTAAGTTAGGTTCTATTAAAGAAATTGGTTTCATTCAGTGAAGGAATAAAAATTTGAAGTAATACTGAAGAATGAAATTCCTTAATATCTTATGGGTATTTCTGTAGTTTTTTATATCCTCAAACCTTAAGGGAAGAGCACTGAATGAATGAGAATTTTTTCGTAGAATATAAATACGGTAAAAAGCAATAGAATGTCAGAAAGTAGCTTAAACTTCAAAGAAAAAAAAACATAAAATTAAACTTTTATGTTATATAACATGAAATCGTACCTAAAAGAACATATTCCCAACGGGTTATCTTTAAGATCTATCAAATAAAAATACCCAAAATCAATTTAAAATTCAATATAAATCAACTTGTTGATTTTTTACCCCCTCTGAAATATAATAATCAAAAAAATCTCACTTTAAAACTCAAAAAAACTTCCAACACTTATTAATTAAATCAATCTCATTCCCTACTCCTTAACTTATCCAATATCTTTTCCCTTTATCTGCCTTTTGCATTCTCACTCTATATTCTCCTTTGACAATACCTTTACTCTGAATATATATTCCCTACTTCCTTGGCCGACAACTTCTATGAAAGCTTTTTTCTTCTGAACTATTCTCTTCCATCAGCAACGACTAATTTTTCCTTTCAACGCCAAACCGCATCTATAAGGACGTCTATCTTTGATGTTCCCTTTACTTAAGATTCGAGTTTGAATATTGGAAGAAGAAGGGAAAATTTCATCGATTACTTGAGGAGAATTCTTTCAGTGATATAACTTTAAATGCAGACATGAATATATAGACGTATATAAAGAAATTGAGGAGAAGGAGTATAGACGGAAATAAATATTTCAGTACTCAAGAATAAATTGACAAAGGGTGGTTCAGCATCGATAAAATTGGAGAAAGATCTTGCATCTTATATCAATTTAAAAATTACTGACAATGAGTTAATACGTATACTTGTAAATCATTTTGTTTAAACGCAAATATTACGTCCTTTTCTATGAATTAAATTACAATATTTATATTAAAAATGAGAATAAGCGCACAAATTATTTATTAAAAAATATCGCATCTTAAAATAGAATTGATGTATATTTATGCAACAATTGTTGAATTCTAACAACTATCAACTTACAAATTAACTCTACTTTTGATTAAGCTAATGACAGTGAAATATGAACAACTAGATATGGCAATTATTGATACGAAAAGAAGGGGATTTTAGCTATTTATAAATCATGGATTATCTCCCATTGTCGTCATAGATTATAGGTTCCCAAACTTTTAGGTATAAATATTTGGCATTCATTTGTATAATCCAATTGCACTCCGAGAAAGAATTTATTGAATTTGGATGTAGTGGTTATAAAGCCAGCTGCAAGGAATTTCTGCGTGGGAACGAGGGCACCAACATCCAATAATGGAGCTATTCAATCACTCTTTTACTGCAATTCAAAAGCACCACACCAAAGTAATACGATATAATTCATAATTTTGAGTTGAACTCAACCAATACTTATAACTTCCCCCCTCTCTAACGCATTAAAGTTGATGAATAGACATTTCAATT
Source organism: Pantala flavescens (assembly GCA_020796165.1). Lineage (NCBI taxonomy): Eukaryota > Metazoa > Arthropoda > Insecta > Odonata > Libellulidae > Pantala > Pantala flavescens. The sequence goes on from CM036886.1 coordinate 15,418,137, forward strand.
CGTCAAAGCTACCTAGAGGAAAATAGCTTCCGAGGATCACTGAATAGAGTTAGTCTCGCATGAAAATTGGAATAAATTTCCGTAAATAGAGGCACGTGTAAGCCCTGATTATGAATTACCCACTGGAGGATAAAACTGAGTGGGAAACTTCAACAAAAAGATTTAAAAATTAGGTGAATGGAAATTACGGAATTCAGTACATAACTCGTTCGAAATGCCTAAAATTGGTGCCACTTCAGAGCTTTGAATTTTATCCCATCTATGAAATAAATACGCGGTATTATTTCCGTGAATTGAAGTTTCAAAACCTCACTCTAGAACTTGCATTTCCGATTCGCGTATGTTTTAATGCGGACGTCCCGCAAGGTACCGTTATAGGACACCGTTTCTTCTCATTTTTCGCGGAACCGAATGGAGCTTCCTTGCTAAAATTCCGTCTTTTGCAGACGCGAGAAGGAAATGCGCAAAAATGCCAGGGATTTACCGAATGATTTTTAGGAAAATCCATGAAAGGGTTACAAAGCTACACACGAGGTATACACGGAAAAATTTATTAGGTTGAAAGCACTTCCGTTCCTCAACACTTCATTCTGCGATATAAAGCCAAAATACATCTTCCGCGCATTCTTTGGAGCGAATTTCTGCGAGGAAACGATGAGAATGTAAAGAGCAAAATGGAATTGTCCTCTTGTGCGTCCGTAAAGATTGAATTCAGGTAGTTCATATCGTAATTTATGCGTCTATTCTTCATCATAATAACTCTACCCGAAGAGCTCTCTCGAAATTCGATGAAGAATTCTCTTGGAAAAACTTCATTGTACCTTGTACATTGTATTTCAAGCGTGATTACTTTCTAAGGTTTAAATTTATTGTTGGTACGATAAGAATACATATATAAGAGAGAAGAGCTTAAGTTTGGAATGCAACGATAAAATGCCATTACTACCTTACATATTTCATTGTTTTTTTCTCTTATAGCAGTACAGAAAGATATAACATCGCATGACTATTTTTCCCTTAATTTTTTCTTGATTGAAACGTGATAAAGCCCTGATAAATACTTCTTATCTAATAATTGAAGACTTTTCAACGAGATCTTTAAGTTAACTACAATTCGATTGAGATATTCACATCAAATTTCTATCTCATTAATGAAAAATATAGACGTGTAAATTGAAATTATACAGATTTGATTTACCCTCTGATATCGAGCCAACTGTACACTATTATATTACGCATAATTTGTTCTTTGATAGAAAATCCAAACATTTGAAAAGACGTGTGCATTCATACGAAAGAATTTTCCAATTCCTCCACCAAATGACCTGGATAAAGAGCTCAAAAAGACTAGCCCTAACGACTGAAGTTTCAACTGGAGAGCGGATACACAAACCATTCGTTATCCAGCCTTACGATGCGGAGAACTTGAAGGCCTCCTCCGGAGTTTAATTAAGAAAACTCACAAGATGCATCGCCGTCTATTAGAGTTCGACAAATGAATCTGTATACCCTCAGAATCACTTGCATGGAGAAACTTTTAGGTCAATGCCGGCAATGTGGAATCTCCTTACCAGCTTTCTGCCCTTTTGGAAAGGGTGAAAGTAATTGGATTGAAGGAATATAAGTCTTAATTTGACAGCGTGAGCTGGGTGAATTGCTGGTATTTAAAACAAGGACATCGTATTGTACAAGGATTTTGAGCATTAGAAAATTTAAGTTTTCTCTTAAGAGAATTGATGTGTTCGTTCTTCTATGGTTCAATAAACTCACTGTTATTGCTTCAAGAGAAGAAACTTTGGTGGTTGCTATAAACAGAAAAAGCTACGTGGTTTTTCATTTGATAAAGTTCTCATTTTAATCGTCTTTAAGTCACATTAATAATACATAAAGTCTTCTGAGCTTACATATTTCTTTGCATAGAGTCAAGTCATTGCAATTTTCTAATGGAAATTTTCTTTCAAAGTTTAATAAACTTCAGAATATTGACAAGTAGAGATAATTGTACTCTTTATTAAGAACTTCTAAACGTTGCCAAGGAAATCAACAAAAAGGTATACGAAAAACTCCGTTTACTTATCGATAAAATTTACTCGTTTCAAACTCTTCTGAAAGCTTCTTCTGGTCTCATCTGATGTTTTTAATCCGTAATTGATTAGGAGCAGAACACAAAAATGAGTCAATATTTATTCCATGTGACCCATCAAGTTGATTGGAAGGGTGTAAAAATGGAAAAAAATTCGACTGAATATCAATCATTTACGGTTTCGAAGTAAATTGGATCCAGATGAATCGCTTCCATGAAATGTTTTCCCAAATTCAAATTTGCCGAGAGATATATTGAAGAAAAATATTAAGCGTATGTAAACGATCAGTAAATTGAAACCCAAGAGATTATATTCAAGTTGAAGCGTTTGTGTGCTGAATAGCTCAAAATTCTTTTTGAAGAATATTTAAGTGATGTTTACGCTTAGAAATATACAAATTAAGAATCTGGATCTCCATAATCTCCTTGATTAAAATTAAATATAATTTCTTATTTTGATAATATTTTATTATCTTGCTCAGTTGCAACTACATTTAAGATATTACGAGAATCTATGTGAAAAAATTTAAATTGATATTTCGAGTAATAATTGGTATTTTCCAAGTATTTTAGTGTATTTAAGAATTTATTTTGTTAAAATTTTCAAGATGTATATATTAATTATTTGAATCTCTTCAATTATTTGGTATGGAGAATCTAAAAAGCGAATAAAAATATTTCAAGTAATTCCCTCTTCATAAGTTTTAACTGCGTATTTGTCAATACATTCACGTTCAACTATCTAAGATTACTGGAGAAAATTCTTGTTGGTGGAGGATTCACAATGCCCATTATTAAAAATTAATTGGTTATCACTCTATGAAACATACGAAGTATTCAGTTTCAATTAATAACGACTTATTAACAAGTTTTTTTCTAATTATATTGATTTTATTGAACAATGGGAACTTTATAGAATCACAAACTAGTATATAATTATGATCCATCACTATAGATGGTTATCAACTGTGTCCAAAGTTCAACACCTGAATTCCATCATCATCAATCGCTAACAGAAGTTTCGCTAAGGGCAATTAAGATTTGAGTCGTTCGTATATGGTAATCCGTCCTTTAATCTGTGACTAGCAGACTATCCTTGTGACGTCATTTGCATTCCCGAACGCTCGGTATTCTCTCTCTGAGAGAGACTTTCAGATACACGTTCAAAACGGGCTTCCTTTTCACTTTTGAGAGATCCACGCGAAGTTAGCAGCAGTCGAATTCACGCCGATTCTGACAGTTATTCCGATTCGCTTCCGATTTTCGTCTCTCTTCTGTTTTAATGGAATTGAAGATCGTCTGACGAACGATGTAACGAGATTGATGATTGGTTAACACGCTTAACGCTGAAGAGAATGTGCGAGATTATGATACGTGTTGAACACCGTTCAATCTACCTTTTATGTAACGTTGTTGCATGAGAATTAAACGTATTTAGAGATAAAGTTTTAAGTATTATACTACAAAATTACAATGATTGCTATGTTTGTTGTGAGGCCACACAGGCAATTTAGACAATAGGAAAATGGAGAATGCAGAATCCGTATCAATTAATAGGCAATGATTAATACTAATTGTTGTATTTAATTGTAGTGTCAATTGATTATAAATAAGGGACAAAAATATTAAAGGTAATATCAGCATCTTTTTCGTTAACTCAATTATCATAAAGGTAATTTTAGAGCATCTCAAATATTAGAAGAGATTTTAAAAAGTTATATTAACACCGTATCACCTAATTGAACCATATATTCTATTATATATACATATTCTACATCGCATTTATCTGCTCAGAAGGTAATATCTAATAACGGCTTTTCATCACTTACTTTATCGTTGTTCTTCCTTGATGCATCCAAATACGATATTTATATGGGAAGATATGATAGATGCGGGGATTGGACCCTTAATTTTCCACGTCCTGGGCTAATGTATGGATAAAGTTAGATCATATATGAATTTTTGCATAACAAATATTAGAAATCATATCGAAATGAAGTTTATTTATTCAAAAATTATCCTAGAGGTACCGAATTCATATTTAACGCATTTAAGACTGAATTCATAGGCTTTTAGAAGGAATACTCTCATACATTAGAAGAAATCTTCTGCATAGATTATATTCATATCGTGAATAATTCAATATATTCATATCACTCTTCTTATCGTGTTTGTTTATATGATAGTTTTTCGAAATTAATTAGTTTAACGTACTCTACGGAGCGAGTAAACTATTCTTCTAAGGGGCTTATTACCTTAATTGATAGGATCTCTACTACTTATGGTTCGTATTCTTCCTCCTAATATTTTTGTTTCCTAAAGAATATATACATTTTCATTAAGCTAAACATTTTCTAAAAACTCTAAAACAATTAAAGTTCTTTGAAAATTAAATTATTTGCTAGTTAAGTCGTTGCCTCTATTCCTATCCATTTTATAGACGTCACCTATGTATGACCGTCGGACAGCTCTATTTAATTCTCAATATCCAAAGTTAATCCTCTAAATATTACGTCTGAAATTGAGAGACCCAATTTTGGCCAGACGTGGACGGATCATTTAACGTCACGTAGAAGAATAGAAAGGAATATATAGATAGAGGATTAATGCAATAAAACTCTCATTTTGAAAATACGTTCTATATAATTTAATAGAAACATTGAGGTAGGAATAGCTTTTTGTGTACGGGGTAAATGAAAAAAATAATCTAAAAGAGAATGGAGAGAGTAGTAGACAAGTTCTATTAGTTTAAATTTGTTTTATATATGCTCTCGGGTTTGATACGATATTTGTACCACGTTTTAACCATTGACTAACACATAAGAGAATCCTGATACTATTAATGTTTAATTAGAGCTATTTTTAATATTAATATATAATAAATTAATATAATAATATAATATTTTCACAATTAAAGTAATAAATATACGTAGATATTGTATCAACGTACCAACATAAAGTTATTTTGTACTGTAAATAGGACAAGCGTATTAAAATGACAAATCCTATTTCATCATTCTTATAAGATTTACGATAAATACTACGAAAATGCCTTGCGAACCAGCTGGTAAGGAAAAAATGAAAGATAATGTCGCAAAGTGTGGATGTATTTATCTTTCGTATTGCGTCGCGAGGATCCTAAATCGCTAAGTTTGGGAAATAAATCGTTCTGAATACATTACCTCAATGGATCTTATGCATAATAGGTCGCGAGAGCATCCAGGGCAATTTTCACCGTTAAAAATGAATCTCTATCTGCTGTTCCGAACTTTTTATCAGAACCTAAACTCAACGCTACTCTTAAATGTTGGACTCCTGGAATGAAGACTCTTGGATATGTCTCAGGAGTCTTGATATCTTTTACTTCCTCAAGAGAGACAGGAATCATGAATTCTCGAAACGAAATTATATCTTGCAAAGGAAATGAATACTAGTAAAATATATTTCCGACAAGCAGAAATTGCAGCGCACTCTAAAAGTTGTCCGGGGAAAACAAAATTTCGTACTGTAATGCAGCCTGGTCGTAAAAGGAATGTATGTAACGTAAAATTTCTGTCCCAGCTTGTCTTGAGTAATGCTAATGGCGAGCAATGGCAACTAATAAAAAGCTGTATCATAACCATTTACTAATATTCAGGAACATCTACTACAAGGGTAGTAATAGAGGAATTGAAATGGATAGTCTAATAAAAACAGCTGACTCTTAAACATCCGTGAAATAAAATACTACGAGGAAACTTATCTATTGTCGTAAGTATTTATAAAGTAATAGAAATATCCGTTGCTATGAATAACATTTGATAGCTGGAACAGTTGCTATGAGACAATAAACAACTCGGCATATTTTCGTCGTGAACTAATGGTGAAAGATAAATAAGTACTAGGAATATTAATAATTTATTTACGTTTCACTCATTATATTCACAATTTTGGGCAAAAATGTTTGCTTTATTAAAGATACAATATTATTTATAAAACTTATATCAAAGGGACAACAATCAAAACTGATTCGACGACAGTTTCAATAACGTTTCTTATTCCCTTAATTTTATAATTAGGAAGATCTTAAGGAAGATGAAAAGGTATATACTTAATAATTCTGAAACTAGGAAACTGAGATGGATTCCGTCACATGCCTGCACGCGATAGTGCCGGCTTCATGAAACCAATTATTTGCATTCCCAAGTCTGACACGAATTCGGAGGGGAAATATAAAAGTGTCACCAGGAAGAAATGGAGGTACATAACGCTCCTGCTTCCACCATCCAAGCACATCCTTCCTCGAGCTTACGGAAGAACAGTAGTATAACCTTCGTTTCCAGGTGTGCCCGCTGAAATAGTGCTAAGGGTTCACGCAAGAAGCGCTGGAGATAAACAAGTCTGGTAAGCTATGATTTTTCATCCAAATATTCTTTGCAGAAATTACCGCCTGTTTTTGTGACATACCCTTGCGCTTCTGTATATTTCAACGCGTTTAAATTCGTGTGAATGTGCTGAGTTACGAATGAGAAATTCACTCGCAGAAAAAATCTGGCATTCGAACTCATTACCTGAAACAATTACCTCCATATTTTTCTTGACGTTCATTTTTAGCATTAAAAATTAAGTTCACTGCGCGTTCAGTTCAGTTTCTGAACAATACATACACAGTACGGTTTATAACAAGAAATAGAAATATTGATAAAATAATATGAAGAATCTATTAAATATAATGAGGAAGTAAAATATTGATTATTTAATAATTGAAAGTTTAAAGAAGTCGATATTTCCTGGCTGGAAAAGTTTATTCAATTATAAATAGCGTTTGTACAAAATCATAAGTAGACAAAACGTTTTTATTGGGAAAACTGCGTAAATTAAACGCATATGGAGAAAACCCTATTTATCATCATCAAAGTTCTGCCTTGGAATAAAATATCTTCCTAAATAATTTACTAAATTTTGATCTACTTTAACAAGGGAAAACAAAAGAAACGCCACCAACAAGAAGACCAATCACCGCGAACCAGTTCCGATGCCTCGAAAGAACAAAAGTTTCCGTCATTTTTCAACCACAGCGCCGCAGCGTGCAGATACGATAAAAACACAATAAAAGAAGCGCATCGAAAATAAACGACACCTCGTCTTTCCAGCATCGCTCTCAGCGACCCGTACTTCCTCCCGTTCCTTCAAATACGTATCATTTCGAACACGTGACGACTCTTGAAAGAAACAAGCCTCCTATCTGCGAAATAATACGCCGCGATTCCTCGCTAATTGAGTGCTCGACCGCAAGGAAAGAGACGCTATCCGCTAATCATTTTTTATTGTAGTTTCTCGATTCGTCGATAGACGACGCAGATCTCGCATGCAATGGAGGGAAAACTTCTCGCATATGCGAGACTGATGATTCCGACATGAATCTGCAGTCGGAAGGTTCTGGCACAGGCTCCCAATTTCCGTCTGGTTTTGGGGAAGAGAAGTTTCCTGGAAAGATGCCTGACTCGAATGCGGACGAATCTTTTTCATTCCGTAGGAAAACAAAAAAGGATCGTGGAGCGCTTCAATCGGTTGTAAACAAACGCCGGAATCCCTGATGTATTATTCAGATGTAACTTAGCATTCCTCTGGTTCCGATTTGATCGCCGAGAAGTCCTCGCTTTTGGAATCCTCCGCTATGGTCGATTAATACTCGGATCGATATGCATATCGTTGTTAAAAGGTGATGAGGCGCGGAGATGAGAAAATGGGGCACGTTTTCCAGGAAAAATGGGGGTCGACTTATGATAGCGGAGTGCATCGAATTTCATATCAAAGGATCGCCTACTTTCCCGAGTGCACCGGCGAATTTTATTTTCATGCACGAGGGCTGTTTAGGGAATAAGGGAGGGGATTTTTTAACCAAGAATACTCGTTATTATCTTTGATATTCATGTCCAATTTTTCTTAATTTAAATTACGATTTACGTGTTAAAAAGGAAGCATTCTCTTATTTTTTTATTATGAAATAAGTTTTGCCTAAATACGGGACTGTATCCGAAAGCCACTTTCGTAACATAAAATATAACCTCATACCGAAACTTAATCAAATTTCTTATTCAAAAGTTAAATATATGCTTATCAAAATAAAGAAACATTTGAAAAAATTATTTCGAAGGGGTCGTATACTAACACATCCTCTATGACTGATATTGTGGATTTCAATTAATGCAGTTCAAGTAATTTACCTCCAAATAAAGCAATATAAATATTAAGTATATTTAAAGAAGAAGTATTGATAAATAAAGAAATGTAAGTGAAACTAAAATATTTGGAAACGTAATAAATGAAATCATTATGTTTTCTCCCGCCTTCAAATGGTTGGTAGGGGCAACTTGACATTGAGTTGATTATCAATAAAGAATGAGAACGGATGGAAAGAACGGACTCGGTCGTAATAAAGTCAATATAAATTATCAAATGTATAAACGAATTCCTACCTATGATGTGGTTCCTCTGCTGCTTCATTTGAGGTCCAACGGTGCACACAAAACAAACAAATATAAGGATGTACAATAGATGTACGTGCTTAGATGAATGTGCCCTCAACCTCAGTAGCTCCGTTGGGCTTCCAGATCTGTAATGGATATAAAGTTATCTTTTAATATAAACGATTACAGTGCAGAATATACTATTTGATGTCACACAGTAATTTAGTAATCAATTAACAAACAAATATAGTAACCCTAATTTAGTGAACAATTAACATACGAGATTATATGAGATTGACATTTACTTTATCAAATTATTCAACTAATTTAACGAAATATAAATACCCATTTGGTTATATAATTATAATACCTGCCCTTTCTGAATCAAACAATATCAAAACAAGTTAATGACTTCACTATAATTGAAATGTTTGAATAAAGTAAGATATTTGGATCTTGGATGACTGCTGATATTTCTATCTCTAGTGTATTTGATTCGTATTTTCGTTTATTTGAATCCATAATGCTTCAACTATCACACTCAATACTGCATTACTTAAACAGTAATAGCAATGTAACATGGTTCTCTTCCACACTGAAAAGTAGATTCTTTTTCCTATTTTAAGTCTCTTCCAACTTATACCCTGTTGTTTTGAAGGGCGAGAAACTATGATTGATAGCATCCATTAAATTCATCACTTGTCGGGTGAAATTACGAAAATGTTATTCACAGGGTCGCTATGGAGAAGGAAAACGAACCATCTCCACAGACGGCATCTTCCATTGTAAGCAGCCGCGACCTACTTCCCTTTTGATCTTCCCATTATGCATCTCTTATTCGGTCGATGGTGGTTGAAGGATGATTGATGCAGCTTGCCATAGGTTTTATAAGATCGCACTCACAACGTTTTGCGGACTAACTTAAAAAACACTTAACTCGATATTCATGGTATCCAAGGCACTCTTACTCTTTTTAATTGTTGTCTTGTTTATGAGTCACAGTTGAAAAAATGATATTATGAAACTGCCGATAACATCTATATGAAATTGTTACTTAATAGTTTAACCTTAATAATTACTAGGAGATATACTCGGATAAGCTATCATAAGCATTATATAGAATATATAATTTTCACAAACAGTATATATTTTTACTATATCATTCTCTATTCGTCAGGAAATGATGCAGCAAAAAAGTATAGGGCTTACCTAGAAAATACGATTCAGGATAATCATTCGTAATTTACTTCGCTCCACTAAAATCTCACGCCCTATTATCAAAAGGTGGTTTAATTAAATTTGTCACGAATGCCATATTTAATATTTTATTCATATTCCGTGTCATTTTTGTCATTCCGTGTACTACTTCTGTGTCATTTTTGTAGTCCTTTAGTTTTGACATAAGCTCTATATTTAATTAAAATCCGAACCAATTTGTAAAAAATGAAATAATAAGTGAATATAATGCAGTGAAATGAATAATAAGCATAAAGATTTTTTTAGTAGACTGAACCTATATTTAAAATTCTGTAATTAAAATTGAAAATTAAAAAATGTATTTATTAAAATAATTATCATTTAATTCTTGGTTACGTAAGCAAGACAACAGAATTTTACTATTTTATGTTACTAATATAATGCATGTGTAACTACTCTTAAGCCATAAAAATTTAGAATTTTATAATTGAAGAGACAATGTTTGTACTTTTATTGTACCTGATGAATTTCCACCATATATCACCGAAATCTGTGAATTTCAAGTTAGAATTAATAACGATGAAAAACAATCATCAATAATCATCAATATCGTCCAGATAACTTACAAACAATCGGAAACATTTGAGCATCGCCAAAGAACAAAAAAAACTCTCAAAAACACTAAAAATACTTCCATCTGCCAAACTTCATAACACTCATTTTTATCTCCGTGATACCGAATCGTTGCTATGGAGGCCACAGCATAATAAACGGTTTCCATAACTCACGGCGATGGATAGCGACCTCGGCAAACACCGCAGCGCTCCTGAGAATCTCTCGAAAGCTTAAACGGAATTCCATCCACGTAGTTACATAAACAGTTAATTGAGATCGAGCTGTGTATGAAAATTCTGAACGCTCTCTGAACTCTATTGACGACCGGTCGGGTTAGCCCTCTAGGCTCGTTTAAGAGAAGAGCACCGTAAACAAAAAAAAATTTTCCGTAATTGGACGACAGCGATCGTGGGCATAAACACCGCCTCGATTGCAGTTGCGAATTCCATCCGACCCAATTGAAAAGTCCGCGATTTTGACGGAGGGCGTAAATTTTTCACCGCGAATCTTTTCCCTTGAAGGAGACGTATATATATAAATACGTACATAATATATTTACCCAATACTGTTTCGCGTTTCCTCTCGAAATGCGAAACTTTTTGAGCGTGATGGAACATTCTTCGAATTCATCCAGAATCGGGCATACTTTCCGAGACGCTACGGTTAAGTGAATTCGATGATTTATGTTCTTTCCCGAGGAAGTTCATAGGCGGGAAGCGGGACTTGCTTCCGAAAAACTTGGATTCCCTTTCCATCATCCGCCATTTCTCCGAAATTCGAAATTTTTTCTCGGAATTAGGAATGGATTTCGATAGAATTAATCCCGCGTAGCTCCCGCAGGGATCGCTTTTGAATGAATCCGAATGGAAAAAAAGGGGAAGGATATTTCTTATTGAAAATTCTTAACTCGTTTTTAGCCGGATTATATCTGCTGAGCGAGAGATGGATCTCAACGAACCGCACTCAGGGACAGGTCTGTATTCATGGTACATAACACAGTAAGGCTCTTAGCGTGTTAAATCCAAAAAGAAAATTAAATTCGTTTCGAACGGTTTCGAAAAGTGGTAACGAAAGGATAGCATTAAGAGAGACGTATAATCCGTAGAATAAACAACAGCCACTATTCTCAATAAGGTAACGAATTAGGAAAAACCTCACATTACGAAAAAAATAGGTAAATAAATATTATCTATTCAAGGATATTCGAATTTGTTGTAATAGGTTTAAGGAATAAAATTTTATGGAAGAATTACTGGATATAAAAAAGGTATTTCAAGATTGTAGTCTTGGATGCCAAATATTTTATAGGCAAATTATATAATTATATATATGCTCTTACTTTTCTTATTAACTGAATAATATTTAGCTATTTACTGTATATATTGAATAACATAATGGAGAGATTATGTTCTTTATATTCTAAATTCGCACCTATAAAAATTATTTCTTTATTTATTGCTACGTTTATCTCCTACGATAACAAAAGTTGTTAAAAGGCTAATAATTCTTCTATTTGCTATCTAGACTGTTGTGGTTTTGTGTGAATTTAATTCGGAGACATCACTCACTTGGTTAACAAAATATTCACAGAGTTCAACGAGATAATTCTGCTGAATTAACGGAGAATCATCCTTGAGGTAAAGTGAAAGGTTGAGGCTTGTAGCTCTAGGTCTTAATAGAGTTTATTCAATCCCAAAAATCTATTCTAGGTCTTGTTCCCTCTAGCTCAAGTTTGAAATTATTTTCTACTTCCTATTCTCAGTTTCTGAAACCCATAATTTTTCACATTCACGATATTTTTTCAAGAATTTAAATTCGCTCAAATTCTATTGTAAAAACGAACAGGAAACACAGGCGTAGCAAAATGGGAGATAGTGCATCAGAATAGAAATTGGACTGCATTTTCGATCCATATTACACGTCGTCATTTTCAAGTTCATTTACTCTCGACTACGTACAGATAGTAATTTTACTTCAACTTCTTTTCCTTCCGCACATTCTCTCGATATTCGGAACGGAAAAGATAATACGGCTGCGGAGTTCGCACACACACGACTTTACGTGGAGTCGATCGCAATATCGCGAAATTTTTGCAAGGAGGCGCAGTCGAAAAATATTGGAAAAACGTTAGGTGGGGAGAGAAGCCTTTTCTGCGAATTTTTTTGTGCGGCTTATTCGGAAACTAGTCGATCGAGAGGATGGGTTTTCAATTCCTTCTCCGAGCCGAGGAAACTGACAAAATATTTTCTCTGTTCCGCGAAGAGGGAATGCCTTTATCAAGGGGAGCTAATATCAGCACGGATGATTCCAATTTCCGTATTACGGAATGCTGCCATTTCCTTTCCCAACCGCATTTCCTCCTTCGAATATCCGTGGCTCTTGAAAACGGAGAAATTCGTCATTAGCGCCGCCGAATTGTTTACCGTGGAAAAGAGGAACTAATTGAATTTGAGCACGCGAAGAAATTACGTAAAAATAATCGAGAAGGATCTTTGTACCTTAATTAAAAACTTCAATACGACTTCTTTGTACAGTACAACAAATACACTTGTAGTATTATTGTATATCCAAATATATTGATGAAAAACAACTGAAATACACTGAAATTAATATACTGAATCTATAAAGATATTATATTGATTATTTTATCCTTTATTTTTCCATGGATATTCCTTGAGAAAGAGGTAGAAAAAATGTTAGCTGCTTCGAAATTTCTTAATGTTCTTTCGGTTAATTGAATTTGATAGAGCGGATGAGAAGGTACTATCTTCTTAATAAATGTGATATTTCATTTATTTATTGTATATGAGAACTTCTAGATATATTTGAATTATAATAAACATTAGATCATCCTAACATATAAAAATTACGCATAGAATTAATAACCACGCAACTATATAAAATTTTCATAATTCCACAAACTAAATTTTAAACTTAGGTTGACATTTTAGAATCAATTACACAATGTAAATTCAAAAAATTCTAATGATAGTGTAACTGCACCAAAACTAGTCAACTTAAGTTTCATACTAATTTTGTGGAATCGAACGAATTTCGTAAACTTTACTGGTTATTTTAATAAATTATCTAGTTTCGCCAAATATCTCTTTATAATATTTAATTTGCATAAAATAATTATGAATCTTTAATTTACAAAAGATATTATTCCTTTGTTTTCCGTATAGCTGTTCTGAGATATAGTAAAGGAGCTTGTAAAATTGGCGTAAATTCATGAATGTTATTTAACGTTATTAAATATTCTAAATTATCAATAAATTGAAGACCTAGTTTCAAATCCTAGTCTCACTCAACTTCTCTAGTTCTTTTTGTTATAGGATTATTCCCCGTTCTCCCATAATGATTGTTCTCTTACTTATAAATTCAATCCATTCCCTTCTTATTGTACGGTATACTTATTTAAACATATACCATTCCTTTACTTCATATTTAACCTATTATTTAGCCCAAATTTGTTTATAAACATAGATATTCCGGCCATGCATCACGAGCATGAAAAAGGCTTCATATGGTTCCGCGGAATATATTTTGGAAGAGATATTCTTTCGATAAGGAAAAGGGTAGTAAGCCGAAAGACCTTGGGAAAGTGATATCCTGAGAGCGTATCCAATTTGGTAGAATCAATACGGGAGTTTGTTACATCATAAATAAATGAGGCATTTCAAAATTTGGTATAATATTCTTTTTAGGAAGAGGTATTTTTTCATACATCGCCTATTTATTCTTTTAAACGAAATCGACCGTGTCTTAAATACTCAAACATGAATAGTATGGTTGACTATATTCATTCTCAACTTTCTTTGATTGCGTATTATACGTATAATTAAGCGTATGATAAATCCTAGATAATATTATTATTATTATTATTATTAATGTAATTGTTGCGATTCGATGTAATGCCAGTGGCAACTATATAAAACAAATAAAACACGCAGGAAATAAATAAACAATGAATACAGCTAAATAGTAATTAAAGTTTTTACGTTCACAACTCTGTCTTTAAAAAAGTTTTTACACGAGTGAATGGCTCAAAGATATATATCTGATGCTCTACTGAGTAAGCTATTGTGAATATATTGAGCGAAGTAAGTAATACTTTCAAAATTAAATTTAAATAATTATGATGAGAAATACTCGTGAAGAATCATGAAACCATTGGAATTTATAGGCAAACTCTCACAAATACTTGACAAAGCTAATCTTAAAATTAAATGTTTAATTATTTACGTAAAGTATATTTTCTTGATATAAAATGCTTCATTTATCTAGCATCTAGCTATGGATACATGATCTCCATCTGAGATGCAAACCGTTCTTGAGCAGTACAAATGTGAAGGTTGAGACTCAGGCAAACCTCAACACAGCAAATTAACATTCACCTAGACTAAATAGGACTATGACGATGCTAAGATTAAAGCCGCGGAGGGCACTTAAAGGGGAAGTAGCGTCGTCTATGCCTCAAAGGGAAAAATGATACCGTCAGATAACTAGGTTGTTTGGCGGACAAGTTCCGAACTTCCTGCACCGGCGTCAGGGACTTGTTTATTTTCCATACTTTTGGCACCCTGAAGTCTAAAAAAAAATGGCGTAAAGTTTAAGAGGACATTTTTTTCAAAAACGATCTGATCTTCACCCTCGGAGAAAAAATTAATGTTACGACAGAGTTTACACGGACTAAAAAATGTCCGAAAAAACTCGATCTCGTCATGTAGCAAAAAATGAATATCTTACGGAACATTATCTTCGTTTACGTGACATTTAGGACATGTAATCTTTACGAAAAATGATTAATTCTGGGAATCTTATCAGCTCACCTATTCAAGCCTAAAATTAATAGTGAGATTTTTTCTTAGTCAAAGCCTTATAACGCAGTATAAGCTTAAAGTATCGTAAAAATTTCACTGAAAAAGGAATTTTCGTAAGTTAATTTCAGAAGACTTTAAGTAAAGGATTTTAAGTAATACTACTATGTATTTAATGTATATCATACTGATATCTAACTCCTCCCTACAAAAGCATCGTATAGAAAGAATTATCAAATGATTTTGGGTGATACACTTTCAAAAATTGGTAAATATAACAATTCATTAAATCACTTTCTTTATCAAATAAACCAGCTAACATTAAGCCTACGAATCCTTTGCTACAGCTAGATTTTTATTTGGAAAAGAGGTCGACAATATCAGACTTTTTAGACCCTTTGAAAAGAATTTCATCTTAAATGATCAAGGAATCAAAAGGCAAAAAATAAAAAAAACGCCGAATTTAATCACGAAAACGAATGTGCTCTTATTTCACATAATGAATAATCCCTTTTATTGCGAAGCTAAAACTTTTTCGTAACCTGTTTGAGAAAGCCTTCACACCTTTTCCTTTCCCTCAGACGAAACTTTTCATTAACGGCACCGCTTTAATCAGAGGGAACATTTCGCCAAGTTCCGTTCCTTCACTTTTTGATTCGATCCTTTTAAATATCATTAATCCCTTCCCTATCTTTTTACGGAGAATTAAAGAGCGTCCCTGCTTCAAATACGTCACGGATTTACTCGTTTTAGAATTTTTATTTACGTTTTTCGTCTTTTTTTCCAAACCCCTGATGATTTTTATTGGATCGAGATATGCATAAGGTATTACTCATTCGTAATTCAAGGTAATTTATTTTTAAATGTATAGATGTTTAAATGATCGAAATAGTATTCTAAAATAAATGAAATTTACTCGTTTTAGAATTTTTATTATTTATGGTTTTCATCTTTTTTTCCCAAACCCCTGATGATTTTATTGGATCAAGATATGCATAAGATATTCACTCATTCGTAATTTGAGGTAAATTATTTTTTAATGAATAGATGTTTAAATGATTGAAACAGTATTCTGAAATATGTGAAAGAGAGTTCCACGAATTTGTATTTTGATTTTATTTGAGATCTGGAGCAAATATTCCGTACTTAGAATCGTCTATCAATTTAATTTAATAAATAACATATTGTTTACTAAAATAAAATATTTACGATGTTTGAATTGAAATTGAATTCTATTTCATCCCATTACTTAGGATATGATTAAATTGAAGTAGATGAGTATTTAAATAGGTAGTATTACTATAAACATATCAATGAATCTCTTATTCTTTAGTTACAACAAGTTAATATTTTATTCTTAATCCACATGATACGTATTTATGATGGATGAAGAATTATGATATAATCGTGATAAACACGCTGTAGCATCTTATATATGACATCAATATCTTTTCCTCATAATGTTGTTCAATCTCAATTTATATTTCTTTATTTTATAACAGTTAAAAATTCAGTATAACGAAATCGTAAATATTACTACTAAATAGTGCTTATTATATGAATCCAAAATTATATTCTGTTTATTTTTCTGAACATAAGCAATAAGTAATTTTTGGTGTAATCAATTGAGTTAAATCAAAATAAGATTCTATTTTATGACTTCCGTTCAGATAGTATGTGTCTTGTTTCCATCGCTGCTACAAAATTAATTTACTCACTTTGTAAAAAAAACGGTACTTCTAACAACTAAAATGTACGCGTATTTTTTCACTCTCTTCAGTTCTTGTATCCCTTCTGAAACTTTCTGACTTGATTCTTCATACCTTTAATATTTGATTGTAATCATTGAAATTACTTCACTGATATCGATTAAACATTAAATGGTATTTTATAAAATTGAATGTACATTTGGGTAGCGGAATATTTCGACAAAAATAGTGTTGGATTGTCTAACCTCATACAAATTGGTTTCTCTCCTCCCCTATATATAGTATTTGTCTTTTTTCGTAAGGCAAACGGAACTTTTGGCTTGCCTTGAATTTGGACCCTCGTTCTAACTTTTTGAGTACATTCTAGTAAGAATGCCACGAAAGCAACTGAAAGAACTACTGCAAGAACGATAATAGTACTTATAGATAAAGAATACCATACGGTTTTGAAAGTCAGTCGTGTCAATATGTTCCTTACATGAATTATTTTCCAAAAGGCATTTCCCTTAAGTATTAATCAGCTATAAAATTTGGATAGTATATTTGCTTACACTCTCTAACATATAATTACTTTAAATTACAATCCCAAAATAAGATAAATTGGAACACTTTTCAACTAAAAATAAAACTATATTTTAAATAAAAGATTTTCCACTCATAGAATCGTTTGCTTTCTAAATAACTTATGATCAATGCAATTCTATTACTGTTGCGCGTCGAATATTTTGTGGCCTTTTGAAGACATTTCACATTAAAAGATTCTACTTTTATTCAAAACTTTGGAGTTTCCGAGATAAAGACTGTGCTTTCGCAAGCTCTACTAAAAGGAATGAAAATGACCACTGAGAACATATAAGGGTAAATAATTCTTTTCAGACAGCGTAAGTTATACTTGATAGACCTTTCGCCAATGATACGATACATATTTAATTTTATCAACGATATTTTTATAAAATACTAAAATATACTTTAGAAAAATTATATCCAGGATATAAAGAGATAAAATTCCATCTTTTGATGTTAAATTCATCGGTTATCTTTTAGTTGAATAAGTTTTGTTTAAGAGACTTCTCCACACAATGTCTATAATAAACGTCACGGTTAAAAGATTTCGCATAGACTACGTGAGACAGTAAATTCATTGGAGAGAGCCAGAAACGAAAAAAACTAAAACTGCCATTCCTTTTATAGAGGGGAAATGAAAGATTTAATAGATTCGCACCCTTTTCATGAATGAAAAGCGTTCCATTAACAGCCGGTTTCGGGGGACGAGTCCGCAACTTTACCAACTTTCTTTGCCCCTAAATTTTTGGGCGAAAAAAGAGCCAGAATACCGAGAACGAAACAGCAACTTTCTGTATTAAAAATACTTCTATTGTACCCTTCTTCAGAATTTTTTAGGACAATAGCGTGCTGATACGGGGAAGACTTAAACAAAAGTATATTCCAAAAATTATTTCTCAAAATTTTGTTTGTGATCGAAGCCTGTTTCTCAACACACCTATCTCACAAGAAATTAGACCCAATACTTTTTTCACCTATGAAACTCTTTAGTGGCTTAGTCAGGCCTTGTTTAGAAAAAGACCCCCACAATACATAGTCATCTTCTTCCACCCCTAATGTCGCCGCTGGGAATCGATACCCACGCCTCCGCCGCCCAACTCCTTCCCTCCGCGCCCGCGCACACCGCACCTCCTCGGCGCCCCGCTCCCTCGTGCCGCACTCGCTCCGCGGCAACACCGAAGAACCCGACGCGATGGCTGCGCGCTGTCCCTTCTCTGGATTCTCGGGGACTTCGTCGGCCGTCGCGGCGAACCCCCGCTCCGCCGAGGCGCTCAGCCTGAGACACTTGAGCGACGCCATAGCAACCTTCAAGGCACCCACGGTGAGTAAAAGACACACAGAAAGACCTGTGGAGGGCCTATATAATCCTCTCTATAATGAGATCTAAGGGAAAAAGAATTCACAAGTCGGAAAAACTTTTGCTCGCGAAAATTACGGCGGTGCGTGATTGTTTACTCCGCCCACACCCCCCGCGGTGAGACCATCCTCTGCCCACGTGCTTCTCCGCTAACGGGGTCGCTGTCTTAGGGGAGTTAAAATAAAGCGTTACGTAAGGGGAGGATTCCGCAAAGGAGGGGTTTGGAGCACGTATATATCCTCGCGGTTTTGTCGACGGAGGATTTTCACACCAGGTGTCCCGCACGTGACGGTTCTAGGTCCGCTGGCTTTTGTCTCACTAGGTCGGGAGGGTTTTGGTTGCCGTTTCCGCTCCCGATGACCTAGTCCTAGGGGTTTTGTTGTTTGATTTACCAACAAAGAAACCTAACTAACTCGGTTAACGTTTCTGAATGCATTCCGAGTTTAAGAATTCGAGTGACAGGATAGATTGAGGTAAAGGGAAGTGGCTACTTCCCGATTGTTTTCCTCGTTAAATACATCCAACCAATGCAACGGCAGAAAGTTATTTCCTTCTGTTTTATTAATTGATGTTAATCATTGCGACACTAATCAAATTGTCACTTTAACTGACCGCGTGTTCTTTATCTCGTAATCAGTAACGTATTAGGGACTTAAAGCTCTAAGTATAGGAACATTTTTCCTTGTGTTTAAACGACAATGGCTTATTATTCGAATTCAAATGCGGTTAAAGATTTCTCAAGAAATAATTATCGAAAGAGATACTTAAATGACGGATTTAAAACTTAAAAATTAGTATGGTTTGAAATAAGCATTTAAGAATTCATATTTTATTATTTTTATTTTTGAATTTTATTTTAAATAATTGCCATGAAAAATACTAACTAATATATTCAAATGTACCATCTGATATGCTTATCAAGAACATTCATTTATGGATGTTTGTTTTCAAAAGACATCAGATGTTGGAATTCTATGAAGTTAACTATTCTACACTTCTCTAGCTCTTCAGACATTTTTCTGAGAGACACATATCTTCGAATAAACTTCACACATATATAAAATTAGGATAGAGTGTCGTAAAATAATATATTCAATGTGACAAAAATAATTTGGAAAGTCTGGCTATAATCATTAGCGCAGAAGAGCTTGATCATAAATCAAAACTATAAAATCGGAAGCGTGTATTTAATGCACAGATAACATACTGCGCTCAGATATGTTTTAAATCTTACACGATAACAGATGACGTTGCTTGAATTGTTTACGCTGATTTTAAAACAGGAAATTGTATTGAAAGCTTGGTCTACAAATACCGCTAACGTGATGATGGACATAGTTTAGCTCCTATATCATGCTATATATATTCAATTCGCTTAATTTCGATGATGGAAAGAGAACGTATCTATTTAAGCTAAAGTCATCTATTCAGAAATGACTTTGAACCTCGCTAGAACAACTTAGCTTTGAGGTCAAACACTAATTAATGTCTACAAATAAAAAATATAGAACTCCTAAATTAAAGCATACAATTTAGAAGAAAGACAATCACTCATCCTATGATCATAAAGCTTTTATATACAACTCGTACCCACGTTCTCTGCTATCCCAAATTATTGGGCAACGACTTTCGCAACTCACAAAAAAACATCGGGGTTTTTAATCTTCAAAAGAACATATTAAAAACCTCCCAAAATAACACGCCTAAATATTTCGAATTCCATCGGAAATAACAGCCTCCAAAATAAAAATAACACTACGATTTTCATCGTAGACAGATGTTAACAGTTTGATTTCGGATGCATCAAAATTAAATTAGTTCCATTCACTTGATTAAAATTCTTCTAACAATGTCGCTAAATGGAATTAAAACCAAAATATTCAAATTGTTAAAGCTAGACATTGATGTTTACTTGAAAACAATGAAGGTGAAATACAAAAATTGTCCTAAATTCCTAAAATTTTATCCGTTATTCTAATCGTCAACGAATGTTTATTAAGATTGTTTTCTATCGTCATGGAAATAACAAATGGATTTATACGAAGCGGCAACTTCGAATTTTATGCATTATTGTGTGACAAACGAATAAAATCTTCTGCTTCAAGGTTATTTAATTCGGTCCAGCCACGTCAACATTGATTTCTCTCTTATCAGCTTTTCAAGCATTTGATACTCAAACCATGGTCCATGGACCAGATTGCGACAACGAAAGATTTATATAGCTACATTTAAAATCAGTTACGATTGAGATAATATCCGTCCATAAAATCTGATGACTATAAAAACGATGCATTTAACTCAAGACCCTCGTCATATGCTTGGAAAGATTAGTGGTCATGAAATATTAATTAAATTAAGGCGTTCTTTTTATGGCGTATTTATATACGGTGTCTAAACATAATAATTCATATTTAGAGCAATCGAATGATGAGGAAGGTTAATAAATTTCTTTTTTTCGTGATAGAAATATATCGATAGAAATGTATTATTTGTGAGTTTCGATTCAATTAGACTTAACCCTGGTGGCCGCGTTATATATCAGCGATGAATTGTGTTAGTATTTTTGAAATATATTATACATATATGGGTCAAATCCTTTATGAAATAAAAGAAAGAAAATTTGTATCTTGGGATGGACTCTAGCAACTCAGTGCGACCTTAACACCAATTTTGATAAAAAAATAACAAAAAACAGCGCATGATTATCATTGAGATGTGAACTTAATTTAAAACTCACATGATTAAAATAACTTTACATTTACACATATTGCCGTATAATGTACTAAATCGTATATATTGCTTTAAAAGGCCATAATGAAATACATAAATTTATTCTCCAATATAATGGAACTTTAAATAAGTTTAAGATAATCAGTTTCCCAAAATATGTTATTGTTTTAGTGAAAAAATTATTCATAGCCAAGTCATTTATTTAATCGAAAAAATATTTCACGAACGAACTTTATAAAAAGCATCTACAGCAAAACTTAAATCTTGAGCCTCAAAGCCTACATACATTTTGATATATTTTTTTAATAAACTAATACTTGGATTTTTATTTCTAAACAAATCTGTTTCATACGTTAGAGGCACGGATTAAGATAAGTTGCATTATGAGGATTCTTGGTAAACACTCTTCTTCAGTAAACTCCGTCCTCAAAAAAGACTACAATATTATGTTTCCCACACAAAAGGATTCGTGACAAAGATATTCAGCCCGACATCTGTAAAGTAGACACAAGAAAACGATCTTGCATTCATTCCTGCTCTTTCAAAATCTTCAAGTTTAGGTGATTAAAGTTTCTGTCCTCTGTTTCGAAATGTAAGTTACCTCGGAGTGAATTCACCGGAGACGTCGTCTTATTACTGTCTTCTTAATAATGGAGATGCAAAAGATTTCATCCATGTCATCCGTCATAAAAGAGGATGATAACCTTTATAACAATGCACATCCTATGAAGCCCTCTTTAGAAAAGGAATTATTATTTTTAAAATTAGTAAAATGATATCTCTGTCATAACTTCCACACTATTAACTTTGAAATACAGGTATGTTAAGACGGTAATATTCACCCTGAAAATAAAATATTCATGTACGGGGATTGTTCTGTGTCAAACGTGTCTTATCTCAAAGTACCTTGTTTATAAATGGTCTTCATTAACGAGCGTATAAGACAAATTACAGCTTCTCCACGGATCAATACAATATATTTAGATTGAAAAGAGATTTCAAGATTATGATGAGGAGTATGACTCGATCTTATTTTAAATATATTTTACTATAAATTATTAAAACATTAACTAATTATTCAACGATATGAATAGACATATAAAGACAATAACATTCGACAGATATATTTTTGAATATTCAGATATATTCTTGCTTTTTTCTCCGGTGCGAAATTAAGAAATATACGTATATATATATATTGAATACGAAATTAAGAAGATATACATTGAATCATCAAGGATGATATTTCAGAAGCAATCACTAAAATTAGAACGATGAGGAAAGATGATACCGAATGAAAGAAAACTTTCTCACTACGATATTGAAATTTCAAGTTCAATTCTATCGCTAATGAAGGGAGCAGGTCTTCAAAGAGAAACAATCAAAGCAACTCGTATAATTCACGAAGTCTTTGTCGATAGAAACAACAATATAACAAGCTAGGCGGAAAAATTTATCCTAAAATTGACCTTTCGTTTGCGAGGAAAAGAACGTGGTAGATTTTCAAAAACAAGGTTCTTAGTTTCTATAGCATTCTCAAGGGAGACTCAATTCTCAACAAAATGTTCCACTCCTGCATTCCTTCTCAAATTCAAGATACGACCTTGATACACAGGCTTAGTCATCGCAGTGGAAATAATAAGAGATGGTCCAGCAATCTCTCGCTGATTTCCATCCTAATCCATTTCATCTGGAGCTACTCATTGCCTCTTATACAGCGCCAGACGGTCAGAGAAGGAATACCACACGGTCTCCCTCTTGCACCCGCGCGTTTCATGGGAAACGGAAGAAGATCGTGGTCCGAAAGGGATATTGTGAAAAGAGAAGTTCCCTATCGCTTCTAAAGAAATGGAACTCCGTCACTTTTTGATTTATAACCCTCAGTGACATCTGCAAGAAATGGTGCTCCCGAACAATAACAAATGCCCGCGATACAGAGAAGATTTCTAGGTCCCCAGGGTTATTGAAATGGATCACTATAGCAACCATCGAGATTTTCGCATCATCTGCGATAAATCTTTTATAAACACGTACGGAATTGTGAAAAATGCTTAACAAAGTTTCGTATGATGTAGCTATATATTATCGGAGGATATTGATAGCTGAGTACATGATTGAATTTCACCGATGTCGAAATTTCGAAAAATCTAATATGTGACGTTGAAAATATTTATGAAGGACGTTTCCGATTTCCTTTTATTTTCCTTTACCAATTCAATATGTTACGTATTTTTTCTGGTGATGAAGGACATGACATGTGATATGGCTCTGAATGCTTTCAGATACGTACAAAAAATAGCTGGGACGTTAACGTATTGAGAATAACGATATTACATTTATTATCAGATCACGTGAAGCGGGGATCTCAGAAAGGAAACTTTTTTTTTCGTGTTTCAATAACACATGTTACCATGCCTTCGCTCGAATTATGAGTGATATTTTTTTGGGAAATAGGGACGTACGAGTTTGAGCATTTCTCTTTCGAAATTTTACGATACATTTCACGTCAAGTCATAAGTAATATTACATGAAATAAATGATATGATAATGATAAATTATACGCAGAAATATATTTCTTTGTGTAATATGATTTTTATGGTTATAAATGAAATGTTAAGTAATAAATTAATTAAAATTGTAAATTATAACGAAGTATTACTTTCACACCGAAGTATACTATTACAAAAAGTGAATAGAGAAATAGGTAAAAGAGACATACTATTTCAGAATCTCCTTAAATTTTTTCATAATAATTAATCTCATTGGGATAATTTGACACTCTTAAAATAAAATAATAATAGTTATCACTAGCCTTATTGAATAAAATATTCTTGTATTATTCACCATATTTTGTTAGTTTATTCGGAAAGAGACCTAAGGTATATTAAGTTCCTAGGATAATTTGAATTCAATGTTAGCTTAGCCGTTTATATATTCGTATTTTTAGAATTAGAATACACCTCGTTTGTTGTCTGTTGTTGTTTGTAAACAAAATGTCTGAATAACGTAACCAAGGAATAAAACATTACTGCCAAAAAAATTTCTAACGCCAGTAAAGAACAGAATTTTATTATTGTCAATATAATATGTGTTTGAACATTATCTTTATACCCTTGATATATTATTTGTATCAGAAAAGATAGCGCATGACAACGTTGAAACTATTTTATTTCCTTTCTATCTCGACGAAATTCACACCCGACCGAATCGTTCTTCGAGAGAATACACCCGCTAAAGAAAGCATGCCACTTCAAATCTTCAAGGTCCCTTTGTGTCTCTCCAGAAACAAGAGAAAATCGCTATAGAGAACTGAGCGGAGGATCTTTCTGCCTTCGAATTAAACAAATGAACCGATTCCTCCCGAAATATCTACGGATGCTAGAAAACTTTTCTTCCGCGCGATGAAGGCTACAAAAGAATGGAATAAAAGAAACGCTGTGCTGATTAACAACGCCGGGACTATTCAACTGCGCTCTGGATTGGCCACAAAGGGATGGAGACCCTGTCGTGCAAAAAGGAAAGAATGCTCGTGGGACGGGAATAAACTTTTGTGCCATAATTAAGCACAGTAGAGGAAGGAATCTTCCAAACTTACGAGATACACTGATGGATACCTAGAATTGGTGAAATACGATAAATGTGTCAATAACTTTTTTCTCCATTACCATATATTTCCAATAATAAGACGCACCGAATTATAAGAGGCGTTAAGCGGAACAAAATATTCGGATGGGTCATTCTTTATTCAACTCATTAACAATAACTATTAATATAGCTTACTGTTAATACGTATAAAACTCCATAACAGCGATTATAATTGCGATATTATAAACGATTATACAGCGATATACCCCTGCCGCACACCGAACGGTGGCTCGCAGGATATCTAAATAGACTTACTTCAACAATCAAGGGAATTTGCATCGTTCTTAGTCGTTCTAAGTCGTAATAAAACATTATGATATATATTTCAGAGCATAATGAACATAGAAAGTGGTTTGAGGTAATATACCTCAGCATAAAAAGTATTCATATATAAGATGCACCAGAATATAAGACGCATTGCCATTTTTCGCAAAATAAGGATTTTTCGTGCAATTTATAATCCGGAAGATACTTTACTAACAAAGTTACGAAAGAGCTACCTGAAAATAGTAAATCATATTTCTTTACGTAAACAATTTTTCTTAACGAGCTTTGTGCTCCCGATTAGTTTACAGTTATATTTATGATAATCCTACATGAAAGACTTATCATCTTAAGACACAAGTACATTTCGTATATACACACACGCAAACAATTGAAATACAAGAACCGTCGATGACCACCCAAAATTACTCACCACTTGGCTAATAACCATACGACTGTGCCGAATTCCATCCCTTTTTCTTCCAAATCCTTTTGTACGTATCAAACCTTTGAAATTCCTTCTTTGATAGACGGGAGACGAACATCATTTTGCGAGCGCGAATGTTTCTAAGTGTGAATTTTCAAAGCGTGGATTTTTCAAGTGGGGAAGAATAAAGGAAGAAATTTCGGAACGTCGACACAAAGGGGACCATTTTCAGCCAGAAACGCTTTTAAATTCTTGATCAGAGAGTGATAAAACTGCATAAAAGTCCCTTTTTCGGTGAAAGATTTCACCGAACGCAATACTACTAGAATTGGGTGTACGAAATACGTGAGGAATCGCTTTTGCGATCCCAAGGAATTTTATCCGAAACAGGTGTCTCTTAGGTAATTAGGTTAGTTGGAAGAACAATGATATATTTTCAATATATTTTACGTTCATTATAATATTGTTCTACTGTTCTTAAATCATATTTCAGCATATTCTTTTTTTTACATTATTTAATACATTTTGGTAATATAAAATCAGGAGTATTGTGATTATGAATCATTCAAGTACAAAATAAAAAAGTTAAACGTGGACAGTTAAGAACATTTCGCTATTCTACAAAGTTCAACTTCCTTTGATCTTTCATAGATCTCGAATAAACTGATTCGAATTAAAATTAAGGATAACAAGACAATCATATGGATATAATCCTTACGTTTACGAAATTATAGACTTTGTGAAAACCCTTGTATCTGAATGCTTAGAGCTCTTATACGAGTATATTCACAGGGAATCGAACTGGGCTTCTCTTTCAAAGAATTTATTTAATTATTATTTATTTAATTATTTGACTCTGTAATCGGCGTGGTTAGGCCAAGGTGGGCCTCTATAACAAAATCTCCCATTAACTTCAACATTGTTGTTGCTGCTACCCAGACAATTGATGTAATGTATACAATACAAATATGTAATTGTTACGTAAGGGTTCCGTTTATATAAGAATACAGTGATCAAATCAAAATTCGAATGATAATATTCCATCAGTTCAAGGATGAATTCAACCTAACGTAGAATATTAATCCGATAAACCTACTTTTTCCTCAAACTTTAAAATTTAATTCCATTGAAATTGAACAGTGCGAAAGAAGAACTAGTTTAAGTACACCTTCGTATGACAGACTTTTTCAAAAATAATTAAGATTGGAACGAATCACCTACAATCCCACAAAGGAAATTACGTATCGGATCACCATGTAGCGAGCTGATAACCATAGCAACGCCGTAAAGTTATCAACGGAGATGTTTGATTCTCAAGCGATCCCCGCAGCAAATGCGACCTGGTGTTCCAGTTAAAGAAAAACGAAAAATCAGAAAAGGAAAAATTACGAAAACTTCGGGCAGAGAATTGGGCAGGGGTCAAAGGAACATAACCGTTCCCTAACGATGGATGTTTCCAGGGGCTCGCAATTATCCCTTCCAGGGAACGGTATAAAAAAAAGGGTGAAAATGGAGGTAAGAGATAAAGGACCTTAGGCAAGGGAGAGGAAATAATCCTTTGAGAGATTTGCGACTATTTTCTCCGATTTCAAAAAGACTTCGCTACTCCATTTTGGGAGGGTCTTCTTCATTCCGTTCATCGCGAACGGATTAAAAGATCTGCGAATAGATAATGGATCGGATATTTCTCTCCGAACCGAGAAATAAACTGCTCGTTGCCTCCTTTTGATGGAAAAGTTCTCTGCCTCCATCGTTGCGAGAGCTTTCGATAGCTCTTTGTTTTATCGTGGAAGAGGGAGGGATGACAATGGAAATCGTAAGGTTATATGAATTTGGAAATGCGTGGAGATAAAAGAGAACCGTATGATTAATCTTGTATTTAGAGTAAGATATTAAAAAACCTGATTATTCTTTTCAATTAATTTGGTTAATTAATTTATTGTTTAATGTATTAATTAATTCATTCATCGTTTGTTAATTGGAGTAATTTATAACTCATTTCTCTTTTAATCTCCGTAATGGATATGGATTTCTTTTGTTAGTCGAATTATTTATTAGTCACATTTAAGAGATAATGTAACCTACGTGATATTATCCAAATCTAGAATAGTAGTTAGAAATTCAAAATTAAATCATAAGCCTTTATACTTTTTATATATGAAATCTATGGAAATCTTCATACCTAATTCTGATATCGCATTTATAAACTTATATTTTTTTCCTAAACGTATATATGTACATGTATTATTGTATTTATGTACTACAACAAGCGCCTTGATCTAATTTTATAGGATCCGCAATATCTGCAACGAGTAATCTATTAAAGCTATTTTATAGTGAATAATATCCAAACTTATTCTATTATTATAATATTATATTATTAGAATTTCTTAACACCTTTACAGGATTTTTAATAGCTCAAGCCTTAATAATTTTGATCCTCTCTAAAGTGACTCTCTTTCTAAAGCAATGATGAGCTAATAAACACTCAATGACTATCCATAACAAATCATACATGAATTATCCTTGGAATCGTACCATTTTGTACCTATATTTTTATGCAAATACTTCATTTCCTTTTATATGACCAAAGATCCCTTACATTTTTATGCGAATCAGCATCTTTTGCGCTGGAATCGACATCCACATTTCAAAACTCTCCTTCCTCCTCCTCTTTTCTTATCTTTCAATACACATCCTCCGCATGCGAAGTTCGGAGCAAGGCAATCATCCGAACCCGTTGTAGAAGCCGACATCGGTTTTCCATCCCCAAAATCATGGGATTTATCGCGAGTGAAACCCGTGATGCGGCATACGTTCGCACATCTGGATACGAAAGATGCATATTTTTTCGAGAGATTCCATTATTCGGACGGCCTCTCAGAGTATTACTACTGAAGCTGTAAATTTTTAGGGACCGTAAACGGGACCCTGAGGCACACCTTCCATATTCCCCTAAAACATTGTTTTGCGATCGAATTGTAAATCATACGGGGCTCTCGTGGTTCGATATGGAGGATTCTATAAATAAAGGGAAGAGGCGAGAATATGTGCTCTTCGTTACAGATTGAAAAAGCCCGAACGGAGAGGCGGGTCGATCCATAATTCAGTATTATGTCTCTAACGAGAATGAAACAGCGTTTTCCTGGATAAGAACCTCATTTCGTACAGCGTGAGGAATTGATGGACCTCGTGTTTCAAATATTTGGTAATGCTGATTTCCCTGTTGGGTCAGAGCTTTATTGATAGGCCGGTGCTTTGATGTTATGAGTCATTATGCACGGCGGGTGGCGTCCCACGGGAAGATAGCGCTCTACTTACACGTTTCATTCAAATCACATCGCTTAAGGTGAATTTGTCATGAGGACGATACGGCCATTCAAAGAAAAACAACAGTCAGACGAGGACGCAAGATTACGCTTGAGGATATGAACTCCGAATTAAAACAGTCGACCTCTTCTCATTTCATTCTCTAATATGTAATTTCAATTATTTATCAACTTGTAGCGTGAATGAATGACGCTTGACTTTGTTGACGTAACAACCAGTTCACTTTCGAGCTATAATCTCTTCTATAATCACGAGAAGCTGATAACATGAACTAAATTCTGTACTATACGAGTGTAAATACTAAACTTCGATGATAAAATTAGCTTCTGATAAATTTGGCTTTCCTAATTTGAATTTTTACTTCACGTATAATGATCGTTAAATATTTATAAAATATATTTCTAATAAAACAAATAATAATCGAATATTGAATCTAAAAATTGAATATCATATTTACTCTCTACTTTTCTCGCTGATTAAATATCACCGCCAATAATACAATTTACAACTCAATAATGTCAAAGATACGAACAAGAAGTAGACAAATTTAAGTAATAACGAATTTTGATCATCTATCATAAAAATAAAGCACATATAATCAAGATACGAAAACATGAACTATGGAATGATAACTCACAGCGTTTTAGCTTCATTTATATCCTGCGATCATGGACCCGTATCTCGTATGACTCGTTTATGATGATAAGGCGCAAGTGTAAAGTTTGCCATGTATATCCACAAAAAGGTATAACATGATACTACCCGCATACGTTGCTGGCAGATACAATACAGGAATTTGCCCAGCATTATGTTTCCATTGTATGATAAACAGAAACATGTTCCTATAGGGTTGAAAGCACATTATGAATTACACGCTGAACTATTTTAAGGGTATAAACATGGGCGAACCAAATTTATTTTTGGAAAACATCTGCAAACGAATACAACAACTCGTGGTGGATGCCTAACCTTATATTTTATTCAATTTTAACGATTTTAAATCATTCAATAAAACTATCAGGATAGAACAAGGTCAATATCCTTGTTACCCACAAATTTTTTCCTCTTCGACAAAAAATATTGATCAAATGCTGCTAAAAATAACTTAAATAAATTCCAAATTCTTTCAGTAATGAGCTCACTCATGTAACTTTGAATAAGAGCCGTTAATTTTGCTTTTACGGGAATAAACACGACTCATCCAAACTCCACAACCAGGGGCAAAATCAGCAAAAAAAACTTTTGTACTCCTTCCACATCTATCGTTCGTACTTCGGCCGCACGGTCCAATTTGGCGCGCTGTCGTCGTCGAATGCGTTTCGAATCCGCGCGACGGGATTTATCCCCGGGCAACGCGACCGGCACTCGCGTTTATCTGACCGGCTTTGTTTCCATGAGAATGGAGGTCATCCGAGTTGGACGCATAGGTTGCCAAAATACACTCGATTGGGGAAACGGAAAAAATAAGAGAATGACCGTGCAGATCGGAGGGATATCCCTATGGCATTGACAGCAGCCGCAAATGAGTTGGCCTGCTTCACAATGAAGTTAAATGATGCGATTTGTAAGTTGAGTCCGCGATTTTCCCATAACGAGTTGCATTGTCATCTCTTCATGTACGGCACTGAGTCATCTATAAACTTCCTGCTTTAATTTCCGAGGGAGAAGATGTTACAATATACCCGCGAACTTTGCACAATGATCATGCTTTTTACAATTCTACTGGATGAGTATTTATTTCCGAAAACGATTACTTTGATGATGAAAAATGCAATGGCATTAATATTAATATTTTGCGTTTTAATCAATTAAAAATATATAAGTATTATAATTAATTATTATAATATTAAATAAATGAATTTTGTAGAAACTTATAGAGAAAGTAGGTGAAGCACCAAGAGGATGAATAATTAAAACAAATAAAAATTTAAGAAATAGGAGATATCAGGATGTAATAGGATTACCATTGGATAGAGAAGGGTGAAGGGCTGCAGTCAACTAATCCACAGATCAAATGACCAATTACAATGAAGATCATAATACAAAATGTACGTTAATTATGCCGTAGGAAGTGATACTATGTCTCTTAGTATTCAGTAAAGAGTCTTTTAAAGAATAAAGGATTGTGTAATAAAAAGAAAAGAGTTAATTAATTATCGATATCTTCTACTAACATATTGTTCTAATTTTTAGTTCTCCACTTCAACGTAAGCTATCGTTAATGCATTTACTATCAATATTAGTTATAATTTTTCCATAATAGCACAAGTCCGAACCCTATAAATGTTATTCAAATTTGAATGGAATTTTATTCCTAAAGAACTGTTCTGCACAGAATTAAATAGATTAATAAAATGATTCGGAAAAAGTTTCGTAAGACTCTTACAAGAGTGAAAATTCAGGTTAATTTAATGTAATGTAATTCAACACCTTATAAAAGATTGACGAAGAAACTTGGACTCTTCTGAGTGTCTTATGAAGTCAACTGCAACCTTTCATAATGCTCTGGCACGACAAACATCAAATCTCTTAGTTAAATAAATTTAAATTGTACGAATTCAACCGCGTTTATGTAATTATAAGATCCTGGACTAAATTCCAAGCACATTAGATTTAGGGCGACGCAGTAGGACTTTCCGCAGCATTAGCAATTGAAACAAACGAGCAACGGATGGAGGTCGAGGGTGCTTCGTTATTTGGCAGTGTAGCAGAGAATGCGACCGCCAACAAATCTCGTTACCCTGAAGTACCTTGCTTTTTGATCACAATGCGGATGGATACGATGCGCTCTTTTTCGAAAAAATCACAAATCCACGGGCACACGGCTCCGAAAGAGCCTTGATAAAGCGCTGCAACTCATTGCTCTTTTCCCTCGTGTTCAATCCTCGCTAAACAAGCGAAGATAGATAAGAAACCGCGAGGATACTTATGTGAATAACATTAACTGGTTCTAATGTATATGCTTTCCGAAATTATTGTAAAGTCCTGAATGGCAAAGCCAGGAAATGCGAGTGAATTTAAGAACATATAATTCGTAAGCGACAAAATATGAAGTGCTGTCGTTCTTGTAAGCTTAATTTGAGTTAATATATATAGAAAAGTTTTAAAGGAAGGAATGGGTAGTTAATATGAAAATGCTAACATTTGCACGCTTAAAAACAGAAAGTATAGCAACTGTAGTTCACTTAAAGGTAATATATATATATATATCGAAACATCGTATACAAGTTAAGCTAATAACGGTCAATTTATTTAGTATTGAAAAGTATTTTTGGCGTATATACTTAATGCGTTACATTTCGTGTGATAAGTTACAAAAATTGTTTCTATTGAAACCACGAATTATATTATTATTGCATGATATAGTCTCTCGTTTTCCTTAAAACTTCTAATCGAGTACGAGAGTTGTTCTATTTATATTAAAATAAAGCAGTGTAATAAGAAAAGATAATATTAATACCAGCCTCGTGGTATTATAAAGCCAAAATATCTGTTTTATTATTTCTCAGTATTTAGGATTCATGTAAACTAAATCCTACTAAATACTACGTAATCAGCCTTTCCGGGAAATTTTCATAAAAGCCTAAGGATGTATTAGAATCAATGCATATTGATTAGACACTAAAAGTAAAGAACTGTTATGTATATTGCCAGATTAGAATATGAAAAATACGATAGAGAATGATCTTTAAAATTATTCATATATCTACAGAGGACGTTGTATTTTAACGGAGCGAGTTTTAATTTGTATTACTTTCAAAGAATTTACGACTATAATAATGGTTGTCTTTGATTCATTACGCAAATATTAGCATTTCTCCGTAGCTAAACCACTGATTCCAATTCCATAATGCATAGAGTTGACAAACAATGCAAATTAGCGACCATTAGTGATATTTATGGAGTTTTATCCATTTTTTTAAATCGTATGACTGTCTTTGTGAGCCTTATCAGGTTTTCATTTTCACGTCATTTGATACTGTGTCCAATGCAATATTATCGTTGAATCGATCTTCATCTACGTTTATCACGACTCTCTATTGTAGAATCAGCGACACAGAATACCTTTTTTATCCATCGTTTTGGGACAAATGATCTTGCGTCAATCATGTCGCTTGATTAGGTTAATGCGGAGACACAATATTAAGTTCTGTTTAAAGAAATCAATATGAATATATTCAATCTTAAGTTTTACCAATTGTGAAATAATATAGTAATATTTAACTCACTGTGAAGAAATTATTTAAGAAGAATTATATATAATCATAATTTACTCAAATTCTTATCTGTCTGACTTCTTTCTCAAATGATACATTTTTCGAATTATATTAATTTCTAAATTGTTTTATGGTAGTTTACCATACTCACAGTTTAGTATTTATTTACGGAACATAATGGTAAGCTTATTTCAAGCATTCAGCTAAACATTTATCGGGAAATATCTCTTTAAAATATTTAACTATTTATTTAAACAAAGAAATATTATTTATTTCGTTGAAACTGAAAAAATAGCCAAACAATTCATCTTCCACAATTTGAACTGATACTTTAAATAACATCCTCAGATACTGAGTGGCAATTGCTAATATTTATATTTATTCAGAGAAAATGATTGCTATAAACAAATATTGAAATGTGCAGAAATAAGCAGCGCATACAAAAGGGGTTGCACTTAGTAAAAAAGAAATGCTAATTGACCACATTACGTATAGTGGAGGTTTTCAGGATTTTCTCCAATGATGGCAAACTAAGGCAAACGCTCCATTCAGAAAAAAGATTCTCATCGACCGCCAATGGTGCATCCACGCAAAAACACCATCCACAGTCCAAAGGAATTTTCAATCGAGAGCGTATCAGATCTAGCGTGATATTATTTACTGGCGTTATCGAACCAAATAGATTAATTTGGGTTCGAAATAGAAAGACCAAACAACAACAAAATTCGTTCGATTCGGATTCCGGGAAATATTTGCGAGGAGGGAATTATACTCAGTCCATTTCAAACTCGTTTAGAAAAGCGATCGCTCGGAAATTGAATGTTTACGTTCGTTGAAAGTCGGACGAGTTATTTAAAGGCAAACCCACCGCTGATAGGCAATGAGAGAGCGTTGACTTTGGTTCGTCGAGTTTTCGTATTTGCAATCAATTCGCTACTTTTACGTAATCGTCCTCCGCTAAATATTTGACATTAAAAAATCGTTCCTTCATTTCCTTTGAGATACGGAAAAACTCTATTGAAATCATATGGCTTCTGTAATCATCAATGGGTATTTGGATTGAGAAATCGCTCAAGTTCGTAAGCAAACGCGGTGGTACCAAAAATATCCCTTGGGGAACACCAGCGATAAAAACTTAGACTTTTATGATAAATATTATACAAACGGAATTTCTATTTGATAAGTTTAGAGTGTTATTTTCACATCGCTCACCAGATAATACTCCGATAATACTGCCGACCTCGGTGGCCGAGTACGTAGCGCATTGAGTGCTAGTGCTCTGAGTCTCGAGGTCTCAGGTTCGAGTCCTGGCAGATTGGAAAATTGTCTGGGATGGGATGTATTTGTGTTCGTCCGGAGGGGTTAAATGTAAGAGTGGTCTATATATAGACTAAATTTCGCCCTGATTTAATAAAGGCAGATTATTATTATTATTACTATAATACCTGGTATATAAACTTTTCTACGTAGTGGTAGGCAATTTTTCATAAGGTTAAAGAGATTTTTCACCAATATTCACCATTTTCACCAATATAGTTTACTATAGCTACAATTTATGTAGATTGATTGATGTATCGTTGTGAATTAACGCATGTATATTTCTGATGTTATTAATTGATAAAGATATTTACTTCTCAAATTACTGTGACCTTAAACTAAAGTTTTATATATATATATATATATATATATATATATATATATATATATATATATATATATATATATATATATATATATATATATTAGTTAGTTAGACTTTAACTTTATTTAATAACTGTGATTTGTGATTAAATACTAATATATTATTCTACTGGAATAAATGGTTGTTAGAAGACCTTACTTCGCAGAAACCATCTCAGTAATGATTAGTACGTAAGTGTTTCCATTATAAGATAATCTCTGTTTCAAGTGCCTTCTTCTTCACGCTTTCCTTTGCACACCTGACAATAATTCTATGCCCTACTTATTCTCGAATCCATAATTCGTATAAAGACTCTATAGTTACATACTCCATCGCCTTGGAAACTAAGACACAATTTTCTTCGCTAAATTGACTCAAATCTTCAAACGAATTTATAAACTCGTAACAACGAAACAAGAAAACTTTAAACTACGCAAAAACTTTTCTTTCGAACAGATAATGATATGTAGGGAGATGGGACAAAAACATCCGTGAAACTCACCATTTTCGGCATAAAAGGATTAATCGCGATTCGTGGATCAAAGCGCCTCTCCACTCCACGAACACCTTTAGGTATTATATCATATTCCATCGCACCCATTCATACCCCACGAAGCCGATTTAATTACCACCAAAAGCGAGTGTAAGGGGACTCTCAAAGGACAGCGGGTGCACAATATCCTTTTCGAAGAGATATGAGACCCACTCACGGTCTTGTTTCTGTTTTCCGACTCCGCCCTTTTCTGCATGTCCAAATCGTGTACCTCTTCCATCGACGTATCTCGTGTTTAAAGACACCATCACGTAGGGTTTTTCGCTATAGCTTCTTCCACCGCTATTTTTTCCCTTGAAATCGTTTTTCGTCGCCACAGTAACGTTCACGCACGTATTGGTGTAGACGAATGGAAACGATTTTCTGCAGCTAAAGGATTTCGAACGCTTTGGGGAGAAGACGTGTAAAAATGGTCTTGATGTAGATTCGCGTGGATTTTGGAGGAATTCCTATTTATACCATATCTCTGTGCATTGGATTCCTCTAAATCATCGGTTTGTTGCATATTATACTTTTTACGAAGCTATATAACGATTATTAATTTAACTTTTATATACATTACGTGTTAACAGATGAATTCAAAATTTGCAATATAACTTTTGGATTTAATCAGAAAATATATTTAGGCATGATACTCTGGAATATTCTATCAGGCCAGAATACATTATTATACATGGAATTCTTTAATAAAACTGTTTGCTTAACCTTAATAATATGACGTTTCCTTATTTTCATGAATCATATGGAATGCTATAATATGAATAATTATTAGATATATTCCAATAAATACATACAAATACATTATAATTCTATTTCTAAAGTATCAGCAAAGGAAATAATTAAACGTAAAGTATTTCTCCAATATGTTTTCAAAATCACAAAGGTGCATATCCTTTTATTTATATCAGTAAAATTGTAATATGCACTTGTGATGGATTAAAATAATTTTAGACTTTGATTTAAACTCTCTGTATGTCAATTCTACCGACTTGAATCTCAAAATAAATGTTTCAGAACTTCAAGGAATCTCTTTGAATAGTAATGCCTCGTACGAAACCATTTATCCCTACTATAAACACTAACAAGGCGACGTAATTAAGAAACGTAACCTCTATGCGATTCGTTGAATATGACTGTGTTGCTCTATGAGAAGACTAGATTCTAATGTAATACGTAAGAATGTTTTATTCCTTTCCAAATATTTTTTTTCCAAAAACAGGAAATACACTACGATAATGAATGACCTATATTCTTAACATTCCATAGATAGGTTGTAGGGTAGTCATATATAATGAAGAGGTGATGAATACATGGTTTTATTATTATGAATCAATAAGAACAGTTTGGAATTTTTTACTTACTCTCAACGATATCGCACTATGAGGATTTTAAAACATTATTCGAATTATTTTTCTTCACAGAATTATACTTTAAGGATGTTATGTCTTAATGTTTGAACAAGATAAGAGCGCGTTCGATAATTTTTCATTTCCCTTAAAGCCCATAAAAAAATAACGCTTCCCGAAAGAAAACACTTATTCCGTCGAAAGTTTAAGGCTTTTCTGTCTCATCGTGCGACACCCAACTGAACGACGAGGTTATTCGATAGTCTCAACTTAAAAGGAGTGTTTGTCCGTCTGTTTTACATTCCATTTCCTCTTCACCTCAATTCACCACTCTCTCCTCAGCCCTCGCAACGCCTCAAAAGCCTCTGCACTTGGTTAGCTTCGGTCCCTCGAGAAGGAGGCGTAGAATAAAAGAAGAGAATCGGTGGAGGGAACGCTGAGGGGAAAAGATTCTAACGAGAGAAGGAGACGCACTAAAGGTGCACTTGCAGTCTCGATTTGAGGTGAATGAAACACAGTCGGAAGATATACATATACAGGTATAACCACAGATTACTAGACGTAAATATATTGAAATTGCGACAAATTTACGTATTTACGAAAAACGTTTTTGTATCTAAAATATTCTTAAATTTCGTCGTAAACGTATGAATTATAAACATTAATATATATCAAATACTGAATCTCGAAATAAATGAATATCGAAAATACAGCTTCATATACGTAACTTAAGTTTAAAAACATATATCTCTTTCATTAGAATATCAATATAGATGCAAATATAAAAGCGCCAACCCGCTAAAAGTAACTCAGTATCCAACTAAATCAATCACTGGTATTAAGAAATTTTTTGAAGCATCATTGACAAATTAAAACGTTATACTATGCGATATAATATGTACAAAATAGTTCAATTATTACCGCTAATACCAAGCATAATCTGGTTAAGGTGGCAAGCTATATGATCAAGTTACGAGTATTGGTCCGTAATAGGCCTCGTTACGTTGTATGAAGAGATAGCCTGATTATTAAACTTCAAATAAATTTCTCCTTCTTAGCTATGATTGCTTAAGTAACCTTGCAAGAATGAGGAATCAGTTGTTTATGTACCCGAACGTCCTACAATAGAATTTATCAAAACTTTCGTGCGGCAGGAATCTTCGATAGCATAAACGGGAGAAAAATGTTTAAAAAACGAATATTCCGGCAAATGCCGCCAGGGGTGAAGAACTGCTATAAATCACTCTAAAAAAAATAAAAATGAATTTGGATTTCGGAAGACTTTTGGAATCTTGAATTTTAACCTTTAGTTTTGGAATCGGCTGCGTTAGATTTTTGACCTTCGGGAAACTTTTGGAAACTCTTGGATTTGAACCCTGGACCTTTAGATTTGGAATCGAACACGTCACCATCAGGCTAACGTGTCTATGTCTGTTCGCCGATAAAATTACATAATATAAACTGCTCGCGAGATTTTCCGATCGGGTAAAATTTCAATAGCAATCAATGATACGCACTCCGTCAATTCTATGTTGCTTACGACTTTCACATCCAGCAGGAGTGCTCTATTCCGTTTTGCATACCTTGGTTATGCCACAAAGTATTTCCAAATACATGATTCAGGCCAAACCATAGCATAACACACATTTCGATGCACGCACGCATCATTCCTCGGCTTATATCAACGTGAAGTGTTCACAAAAATACTAGTTTATATACTAGTCGAAAAAAGGAAATTAATAACCCGTAGGACCATACTCAAAGCATATCAAGCTCCACATGATTACCATCTTGCTAACTTATCTCTAATTCCCTTAGCCAACTTCTATATTTGGCAGCTCAATTCAAAATTCGCTGCAACAATGTGTTTAGGACGTTGATTACCACTAAAGTAACATTCACGGACGAAAAAGATCGCTGTCAACCTCGGGAAGGTGAAGTAAGGCACTCTATTATAGATATACAATTATTACAAGTAAGCAAAATATCAATCCTTAACTCTTTACGTTCATACCAATAAATAAACAATTTTATAAGCATACGATCTTTAATTGGGAGCTCTTGTTGTACTTTATAACCTACATCTATAAATACTACAATTTACAATACGAGCAACAGAACTATTACAGGAATAATAACCGGCATTTGAGGATTAGAATCTGGGTTCGCATCAAACTTTCTTCACGTTCGTAATTCCATGCGTTCACTACAAGGCGCGTTAAGCTTCACGCTAAGTTATCGATATCTTTAATAATTACTGGATGTGTAGAGCTTGACTACTTAGTGAAGAAAACATGCGGCTATACTACATAATTTACGAGAAAATTGAAATATAATGCTAGAAAAGCAGCTGACGACAAATACGCATTATTCTGATTTCCTTAAAGGAGACCTACACATAAAATTTAAACGTATCCATGGTTTCACTTAAATTAAAAGAGTATACACGTAAACATAAACAAATGTATTCCAAGGTTTGATCTCTCAACGCAACGAAAGTGTTGATTAAAAAACACGGCAAACACAATTTTTAAAAACGACAAGAATCATTAATATTTTCAACGGCGTGAATTAATTTATTTATCGCTCGGGTCTTCATCTTGAAGAAGTGAAAGTATACACTCTCTCGGTGTAAAGTCATCAGCCTGAAGGCTGGTTGGATCCATTGGAGAGAGAGAAGGGGGTTACAGGGTAAGATGAGGTAGTTTGTCACTGCTTCCCTCGCGAGAGAGTGAAAGCGGGTGAAAAGCTCCTGCAAAGAGGCGAACACTGTCTCGCGCTATAGAATTGCGCATCATATCTGATTAAGAGGAACTTCAGGCCTTGAGCCTTCTTACGAAACTTCGTTATAATGTCGTTACAAAACTTTCGATCATTTTTTGAAAGTAATCCTTATTTATTGGACGATGTGCGCCCTTTAAGATTGCGATGTGAAACATGCATAATGAGAATGTTTGATTTACTTTTGGAATATGAATTCTACAATTCATTGATATCATACTTCATTCATTCATTGATATCTGTCATTCTTTCGAGTTGCATAACTGCTCTATAATAAATGCTACAACTTCGGAATTGACTGAACTTGGAAGTTATTGTTGATAGAAAACATATACAGTGTATTTTTCTCTATGTTATAGAGTATTGTTTTCAGATTTTACTATTAAGGAATATAATCTTTCCATAAAATTATGAATTAATCCTATAAGGGACTAGGACGTAAAATTTTCGTATTGAGAACCGAAAAGAAATCTAAGGCAATTGATTTTTATTGTAAAAGGTCTTTGAAGATGTAGCAGAAGTATTTTGCAGAGTAAATATATTATTTGCAGACTAACTTTATGGGGGGTCCTTAACATGAAGAAATATCTATTTAATTTCCTCAAACCTCTAGTTTTACTACTTGACTACAATTAATAAATATCAAGCTATAAAATATATATCATCTATAGACTGCAATTGTATAAAATTTAATCGATAAAGGTATGTAGTTCTTTTAATATGTCAAGATTCCATGAATGTAGACACTCAACAGTTCTGTTTAAATTTAACAGCGATATATGAAGCAGCTAACCACCAGAACATTTGAAATGATTGTCTAAATATAGCACAGTACTAATTGATAAGAAGAAACCAACGCTACGGTAATCGTATTTCCTTATTAAGCAAAACAATTATTCCCTTTCAGACCTAAAATAAAATTTAAATGGATATGTAAAGGAAACCGCATTTTTTGGAAGAAATTAGTATGCATCTACGAAGGACTACATATTACGTATATAACTTCGTAAAATCTCTATTATTCTTCACACGTATAGAGAGTATTTTCTTGCGAACACTCAACTATATAACGACGTGGATTTTCTTTTTGATTTAAATTACATTATTTTATTATTGAAAAACAGTCATGTTCTCTATTATCATTCATACGTAAGCTTCGGAAAGTGTGGATCACTATCGCAGTTTTTAATTAAATCCTCAAGAGCGTGTAAACTTGGGCGAGAAATTTTTAATAAGTTGAAGTTCAGGAGTGCTTGTTTTTCAAGGGAGATTTAAAGTTCACACACGGAAAGACAAAGTGGGACGCTCTTGATATACGAGGGGTGAAATTCATTTCCATCACGGAAGAGAGAATGGATTTTATAATTCAAATGGCCTATTATATTTCTTCATCTGAAAAATTCCCGCGTCATCCTCTGTTTTCATCGTGTGGATTAATCGCAAGTGCGTATATTCCGAACTACTCTAACTCTAATCCTAATTTAATCTCATATCGGGTTGAATGAGTAGTTCGATTAAGCACTGCATAGGAAGATAAATACTCCAAGGCAAATATTTAAGCTCGTTAATACTCAACACATTCAGATTTATTTGCTATCTCACTCGAACCCGAATCTAAAATCATCATCTATATATTTTGGTTATATTTGTTGTTGTTTGGATAAATTATCAAACTTTTTCAGTGGCAAATATCATAAAAAATTTCCAAATAGTGTAGCGAAAACGTAAAATAGCATACGGTATTTGTATGAAGAAAGGATAACATAAATAACCCTTCCGGCTAATATGATGGATGGAATCCTTTCAAATAATATACTCAATTAAATAGCAAGCAAAACAAATAAACATTAATATAACATACCTCTTAGCAACGATACTAATCACCATTATACCAGAATAATAAGATACTACACTGAATTAACGGTTAAACAATAGAGGCTTCAGAAGCTAAATAAAATAGCTAACAAAGAATAATATATATATATATATATATATATATATATATATATATATATATATATATATATATATATAATATCTCAAAGTAACAATTAAGTATAATTTGGAAACGTTTTAAATTGGATTAATCATATATTTAATCCTACAGTTTTTGGAATTCACTTTGGAAATGATATACCCCTTTGAAAAGCTGACGAATAGTTATTATAATAGTATCAGGGGTTTAGCCAAGGGTCTAGAACCTTTAATCATTGGGAAGTGTTGATACGAAAAATTATTCCCATCGTAACTTGGAGTTCAAGATGAGCTATGAATATCGATAGCTCTTCATCCCGAGCTATTATCGAAGTCTCTCTTTGAGGCGTTCGTCTGTTATATAACTGATGAATTATTTATCGTGGCCTTCGAAAATCAAAGTGAGTTCTACATAAGTATGGGGATGTCGGTCTCTAGGGTCGATCCCTAGCAACCCAAGTAATCACTAGATCCCTGAGTGAAAACATTCCATAATTTTTACGGTACTGATTCCTTATATTCATTTACAAAGCACTCATGATACTCAAATATAACAGAATAAGGAAAACTACAATAAAAACTTTTAGTATGAAATAAATAGAAGATGAATTTCATGGAAAATTTGATGAGTACCAGGGACTCGAACCCAGGACTACATTTAAAAAAATTGGTTTAAGAATCAAAACATTGAGATTTCCGATAATAATATTGATAGTTTCTATTTCTATTCACCCTTTAATTTAAAATTAACTCGCTTTTTTCTGAATTTAAACTTAATACTTGATAATTACGATAACACGAATAAACTTTAGGAAACCTTAATTTTGCTTATACTCATTGATTGAAATCTCCATTAACAGCCTCGTAAAAATACGTCAATTTAAGAAAATATCGTCTTAAAGAATTTAAAAAATAGAATCTCACTCAATTCACCGCAAACTCCTAACGTATCGGGACCCTCAGTATTCCTCAAACACTTCAAAAATCTCCCTCCAGCCACCGCATTTGGATTTCTGAAGTCCCAGAGAAATAGTTCTTTTTTTCCACTGAAAACTCTTGAGAAAACAGTTCCCTCGGAGGCTGTCAAACTTCTCCGAGAATCCTTAGATGATGTTCGAGTGTAAGAATGCGAGGAGATGTGTCAGAGGGGAGTTCGTAACTTCCAATGAAGTCGTGGATTAGAATGAAACGTCAACGAACTAAACTCCTATGAGGACGATTTTCCTATGAATAAACGCGATCGGAAAAAGTTTTATCGAACACCTTGCGTGTATGAATAGCGTCTCCGTGGAAACTACTAGAAATTTCGATGGGTTCCTTCAACACTTTCCGAAAATAAAAGTCTTGAAGGACAAAGTAATGAGATTAGATCCTCGGTTGTGGATTGGGAACTGAGTGAGAACATGCCGAAGTAATTTAGAAAATGTTGACGCTCAAAAGAGCTTACCAATTTGAGGTGAAACTTTGAGAAAACCCGTCTTTTATTTTTATTTAGTTAAGAAGACGTCGGGATCGGATACGAATTGTTTTCCTTCCGTTTTTCTGTGTCCCGATGATTTCGAAGGTAAAGTTTCGAATGCGGGTATGGTAAATTAAAAGGAAGAAGATAAAATAACTTGGAGCCAAGACTAAAGTAATTCAGTGATAAAGTCATCATAGCAGTCTATATCAGCTATATATGCCAGAATGAATATATTTAAATATGAAAAAATACAAAAGCAAATGATAAGAATAAAACAAGCGTCACAACACCTTGCAGATCACTTAAAAGTCCAATTGCAGTAATAATTAAAATCAAATAAATTATTTTACAATCTTTTCAGAGAATGTTAAATATCTAAATCGTAAATTATAGCTTATTTATTAATCTACAGCGACGCAATTATGTTTATTCTTGATATTTTGTATCTTAGATCGAATTCCAAAGAACTGTACTGGTAATTAAATTAGATATTCGGATATAAAAATGATGAGAATCAGGATTAATATGAACTAAGGGAATAAAAGGAAGAAGACAAGAAAATATTTAAACGACAGGAAATTAAATCTCTGAATGTAAAGTATATCACTCCAAGTTATCCTTATCCTCATTAATATCGTTTTTCTACTGTAAGGTAATTATAAATGTTTTAAGAGTCAAGCTGCCAAAAACAGAAACAATTAAGATACATGCAGTGATTCAAAAATAGCGATATATTCTGAATGGATCTCCGTGGTGTGAAAATCGTAACCTTTCGAAGCAAAGGGAAAGCACCTGAAAGCAAAATGTATACGGAACCCTTTCTGAAAGGACAGATCGGCAATGTCTTTAATCTTAACGCGAGGGAAACTAGATGAAAGAGCTCTCACGATCCAAAATTCATGCCTTGTTTCGGAATAAGGGTCCAATTCATATTCTCCAGTCCAAACCATTAATGAGTGTGCGATATAGATAGAGTCGCGTCACATTAAGAACGCCTCCTAACCATCTGAATCATTCAGTCGATTAACGTTCAGTTTCGCTGTGAAGATGAAAAGTTATTAAAGCGACTAAATCCAGCCCTTGACACGGAAACATTCTAGAGCAAACAGGTAATTGATTCTAAGAGGATACTTCCCGGAAATTTTCCCCTACAGTGTACGATACTGAATGGATGATAAACTGATTTCCGTCACGCTATTCAGTGAAGCATCACTCTCCGAGAAATCCTATCCTTCATTCATCTATTTAAAAGAACTATTATCTGTGAGATTATAGTAGAAAATAATACCTTTTTATAATACCTAAAGCCCTTAAGGGAACTGATACGATACACAAGTTCCTTTATCTTTTCCCTAGCTACAAGCGAATAATGTTCAAACTTTATCTCAGATTTATTGAACCCAGAGGACAACGTTACTGTTCCCTAGCAAATATTCGAGCA
Source organism: Pantala flavescens (assembly GCA_020796165.1). NCBI lineage: Eukaryota > Metazoa > Arthropoda > Insecta > Odonata > Libellulidae > Pantala > Pantala flavescens. The sequence goes on from CM036886.1 coordinate 15,462,782, forward strand.
TTTATTTTATAATAACATTTTTCCCAGAGTCCACATAAACATTCATTTACTATAAAAATACAGCAATGGACGTTGAAAAAGAATATTAGAAAAAGTAAAACCTTAAATTAAGCAGAAAAAAGTTTTACCATTGCGAAATGAAGCAAATGAACACACGTTCGATACGTTTAATTTTTTTGCTAGGCATTAACGTCAATATTCATCATTTACTCATAAATATAATTTGCGAAAAAAAATCAAACGCTCGATGTTTTAAAGGATTAATTAATATTCATAAGATTAATATTGCGAATATAATTTGAGGTGATTGATCGATAAAATCAATTTTACGCATTAAATAGCAGCTTTAAAATGATTTCAACCGATGTAGCCAAAATTGAAATGATGCAGTTCTGCTTGGTGTAAATTTCATGGAGCTAAACGAGCAGTTAAATCTATTTACAGTGTTTTATTTATTTCTACACATTTTAAGTTTTTTTGTTAAATTTCAGTAAATGCTATTCTACTGGTTCTAATATCTGCAGTGATTTGGTTGAAATTGAATATTAGGTTAAATGTGTTACGAAATTATTACGATAACATAGCTTAATAGTAATATCATTAAATAACTAAATAATTGACAATTAATTGGAGATATTCTTCTTTACAAAAGTTTTTGAATATGTGTACGAGTTTTCACTATCAGCACTAGTGTATAGAAACTTTTGAGTATTTGTACTAAACAGAATATTAGGTCAAATATCACATTTCAGCAAAACATTTCATGTAATGACGCAAGATACGAAGCAATACGATATAAAAGCAACGGCTTAAAATCCCGTTCGTTTTGAACACACAGAGATTTATGGAATACATTTCTAAATCGACTTTTACATTTGAATGGACACGACGCCAACTGATTCTGATAATTAACACGTTGCGTTGAATCCCGCGTCGCATGGTCAATCATACGAGGAAATTATTTTAAAACATCCGAATGTAAGCTTTGATACCTATTAATGCCTTTGATGTCCGTTAATGAAGCATTACATATTCAATAGATGGATTACACGCTCTGATCTGTGATCTGTTTAATCCTATCCATACACCGTCACTGTTCTGGTATGTCACAGCCGTGAATGCGGCCGTATCGAGAGGCTATTTTAATCAATGGCATCGGTCAGATAAGTCACAAATTCAACCAGAATAATTTTGCTCAGTGGCTCTTAAACGAGAACTACTGGAATCATAGCTCAAGCATTTTATAAACATCGTAAATATACATCGCGTGTTTAAACTTTTAGCAATAGTTTCAAAACTTAGTTCAAGACTTTTTTATACTTTTATCTTCATTTGCTTAATGAAACAAATGTGAGCCAATATTAAATCAGTCCTTTCTCCGAAAAATGATATTACTCATTAGTTTATAATTATTTGTTATGAACAAATTTCAAATACGATTTACGATAATTTTACACTTAGCAAATATTAGAAATAAACTTATATAGCATGTATGATTTGGAATAGAATAGAAATAAAAGAAAATTTTCACGCATAATATATCGGCAATTTGCTGAAATTGAGGAATTGAAGGTTAATTTAGTCAGCGAAAAATTGAAGTAACAAGTCTTGTTAATTATTCTAAGCCAAGGATAAGCTAAAGATAGTCAATATTCATTCTAACCCACTTTTGTTGAATGTTGCTATAGAATTAACGCTTCCATTGAGAAAATACACATTGGTCAGCTTAAATAAGTCGATCTTCTTTCTTTGACGAGAGATATTATCAGTAAAACATCTCTTCTCCCCAAAGGAAATAATTTAGCTCTTTACATTTTTGACGCGAAAGAAACACCAAAAAATTCAAGCCATTTTTAAAATCAACCGTCCAAAAAGATAAAAACGAGTGATTGTATTGTTTCGAATGAGTATCACTGACAATTGTGGGTACACTTGAACCATTTCCCTGGCACAGGTCAATGGTTTCATTGGCCCTACCTTTGTACTAAATTGGTTCTTCCAATCTTAGGAAGCCATTCCACTATTTCTCCTCGGCCCTCCATTGTCCTCCTGGATGCGTTCCAAAAAGTCCGAACAATTTTCCGGGTCCGTTACGTTATTTCGTTTAAAGAAACGTTCTCTATGTCCACAAACTTATCCCGGTGAAGTATAAAAAGCACGAAAGGTATATTTTTAAATTGAATTTTATCGTTAATCCCATGACAGTATTATAAAGATGAAACTGCGTAATTCTTCGAGACCTATTTTTGGACATACTATATCCTTGCTAAAACTTCAAGGCGTGTGGACTCTTTTTAGATTGTATATTTGGCTGTATAACAGTGGATTTTATGATAGGTTTTTTGTAATGGTCTTATATTTCAGATGGATTATATTTTAGGGATTTTGCGGTAGAATAATTATTTAAAGTATTATACTACGTAATCCGTATATGATAATAATTCTACGATAGATCTTTTATTTATACGCTATTCATTTTACCTAAAATAAAAACGGCAACAAAAATTGAGTTCTGATATTTTCTTTCCTCACCGGTCCTTAATAGCATATATATTAAAATGATTTCGACTAAAATCAAATAATATTCGCAAATCATTATGAAAAATCTAATCTACTCAATGTTTATTCGGCATAAATACCTAATTTACTCTCTTACTATTCCAGCCACGAAAAATATTAATTTGAGAATTGTAAAAATGTAGTTCTCCGAGATTATTGAATGAATATCAAATTTAATCTATGATGACTGAACGAAACCATCTTCAACTATAGCTATGGATAATAATGGATATGCTCATATGATTATATATATGTTTGTATATATGCTTAACTCTTGTCCTAAAAATGGAAGTTTAATCCAAAAACAACATTAAAAATTTTAGAAGATAGAACTGCAATAAGGGATAATTTAGGATAAATCAAGAGAAAAGGAAGCAAAAGGTTACCTATTTTTTAAGTAATTAGGAATTGAATTTTTCAACATAAAATATTTCTCACAGACTTCTAAGAATGTCAAGAAAGATATTATTCATATTTTCGATATTAAAAAAAATATCATTAAAACTCTCAAATTATAATTCAACAACTTAGACCACAAAATTTTGAGCTCATCTAATATAAAACTTAAAACTTAATACCGAATTAAAATGAAACCTCCAGAATTCCATTTCAATTTCGTCATGATGAATAGAGTGCTAGGGACTGTCTCTTTAAGTAGGACCTCATCCGTTCCTCAATCCTCAATTAATCAAAGTCCAACCTCCCTTCTGGACCATCACAACGACAGAGGAAATCCATCTTCGGTCCATTTAATTAAATTTGATCTCTCGTCATCTAATTCCACATTCAGTAACGAATCTTAGAGCTTCACACCATTCCAATAATTCGTCACATTCCTTGCCTACTCTTTCTCTTACTCTGACCTCCATTTAGCATCTCTTTCATTCTCTTCTTTGGACTAGAAAATCACTGAATCTCACTCCTTAATCTTTCTTACGAAGGAAAATAAACATCTTTCCATGTAAGGTGACAGAAAAGGAAATTACGAGAAGAAAACTGCACGGGAACGGATGGAGTAGCTCGATTCGTAACTGCGACATTCCCAGTCGAATAGGGAACGTCGCGTCGGGCCAATTTTACCCCTCCGTATGGATTTCCCCTCGCGATATCTCTCTCTCCATCCGCGGATTAGAATTCTCTAGGAGGCGAAACTAGCTCAAGCGCATTAATTCCAGCGTCTCCGGAGAAGTGCAACGTTTCGTTGCAGATGAATTCTTCGCGCTTTATCTCACCAGCGTTTTCGTTATTGTTCTGGAAAGCCTCGTTTTTTTCGAATCTCGTATTCTAATGACTCGTTAGGCGTAATCCCACGTATACTTCCACGTCGGCGCTGCAATTATCTAATTCCAAGACCGAGAGCCAAGAAACTGAGAACCTCTTCGAGAAGGAGGTCGCACAGTCTCACCAGATGGCGAGAAAAACTTTCTCGTGGATTATCTGGCGAGCGTCTATTACGAGACGGGGTGTTTTCTTTTTTTGTCGCGAATCCGATGAGGGCGTTCCTACGTTCTTTCTAATTCCGACGGATTACTCTAGGGAAGATTCTTATCCTGGACCTACATTTATTATTTATCATTATCATCCCCAAAATGTCTTCGTATATGACTGTAAGACTTATTAGTAATATTATATAGTCACTGTCTCAATAACTGTCTAGAACAGCATTCGAAAATTCATTCACGAAGACTTACCACATACTACGCTTACATGACGGTATTATTCAAACCCTACATGTAACCCTACGGGCATTTTTTCATTTAATTTTCACTTGAAGCAACGGATCGAATAAGAAAAAATGTATGCATACATCCGATTATTTTAAGTTGGACTAGAGGGTTACATCGGATTTCCTATAAGATATATAACATGTAATGTTAATATATTAGCTTATTGTTATCGTTATTATTATAAGATAGCACGCGACCTAGCGCCGCAAAGCTCGCGTCTCTACCTGAGTTAATAACGATTCATTTCCAGCAGATGAATTAGTTCAATGCCATCGGCAAACGGAGGAAATCTTCCATTCTATTTAGAGTTCATCTCTGAGAATCCTCATGGTAATTGGTTACTTCTGCTCAAATGACGCAAACGCTATTCAAGCGTCTTCTCCTAGGCACCCTTCTAAACAAACTCTCGCTTACTTCCACCCTCTACGCCTTACCTCTAAATCCACACGAACAGAGTAAACATTTTCTTAAACGTGGGCGTCCTCTCTTCATAGACCCTTCTGCTTCCCACTCATGTTCATAAGCTTTGTAAAATGCATTCTAATTTACCCTCCATTTCATATGCATCAAAGGTCAACAGTGATTAAGATAATTACTTGCCTAGTGAATATGTAAGGCCAAAATTTTATGGTAATGATGCACTTGAAGTATAATTTTTCATATGTTTAAGTTTTCATGAAACTTTTCCTATAGTGCTTATAGTAATTAATACGTGAAAGTTAATCGATACCAAGTTTATATTTTCGGTAACTTTAGCTGTTAATTTTAAAATTTTTATATGATGATTCAATCAAAGAAACGATTTTGAGTTACTTATCAATCGCTGATTATAAATAATTAAATTATCAGTTAAAGAAAGTATGAAAAGAAAATTAAAAATGAAAACATCTGGGTAGACACTTTATAATCTGCAATCAGTATCGCATAGCTGGCCATCTCTTCTTAAATTAAACGCTTTCATCGCTAATTTATCTTAATTAAGAACCATTGTAACATCTATTTCCCTACACCATAGCTAAATACGAACAGCAAAATCGTCAGACAAAGTGCGAGTCAATTTGTTCCAGGGTATCCTCAATCTTATGCACCCCGCAGTGCACTTAAGTACGTTGTGTTGCGTTTGCCCCTTGCCACCATCCCCTGCAGAGATTTAGTCCGCTACTCATCCTGAAGGAATCTTATCCCTTCACTCCTGGAATTCGCTCTCCATCCACTTCCGAACTCACCCAAGGCATGCTCTCCTTTCATTAAAGTGTTTCCTCATCTAATCCAGAGCTAACTTCCCTTTCCTCTTTTTTGTTTCCCACTTCCCAGTAACCCCATTCTCAGATGTAGATCTCTCTTCCAGTTCCACTTCTTGGCGTTTTACTATCCTGTATCGCGACTTGACATCTTCTTTTCGATATAGAATTTACTGGTGTGAGATAACATAACGGAGGAGATTTATATGACTTTTATATACTTAATTTTACGCCCCCTTGCTCAGTCGATTCTAGTTTCCCTTCTGTCAACAACACGCTCTTTCTTGTTTCAGTTTTTTCTTACGCATGAGTGATAAATATAATGTTCCATTACATTGGCATAGAGCTAAACGAAACGTTTAACGCACAAGTAGTTATTATACGTTTGTAAAAAAATAAGTACAGTGTGATTTGTCATATTCTCTAGGGAAGCAAAAGTAGCTAACTTACGAGATAATTAGAGTATGTGACGAAATTTCCGATTATTTATAAAAAGAAAGGTGAAATATCTCAGTATCAAAAAGAGTAAATAAAATTTATATTCTAAAATTTTATATGCTGATATGTCTTTTCGGATATCATGGAAGTATCTCGTCAATTCAGTAGTTAAAATTTTGTTGAGTTTGTTCTCAATTCAGAGAGATCAGTCAATAGAGTAGGTCATTGTTGTTTAAGATACTCATTTTCGAGTTCGAGTGTTTTCAAGACTTTATGATTTTTAATTTAATAGTTTTTTGTTTAAAATTTAATTTGCTATATTCAAATGTTTATTTCTCTCTGACAAAATAAGGGATATACGATTGTCATAGCCTGAATTGTCATTGAATCAAACATTACCAAACGACGTTTTTTCTTGAATTTGAAAGAGTGTGGTGAGTTATTTTCTAACAAAATTTGATCATCCTTATAAATTCACCTCCTCTCCATGAAGCTACATACTTCATAAAGCGTACCTTTAATCAACAGAACCCTGAATTCGTATCCCTTACAGTCACCCCCTTAGAAATTTCCCTTTCAACCGACGGGAAGTGAAAGCCCATGCACGTGGACACAAAGCTATCACATCTCCATCAATGACTCCTTCGATTACCTCTAATTAAGTCCCCTTCTCCAATAAAGCGGACGTACTCGGAGCAGCTAGGTTACAAAGGGAGGGAACAATGCCACATCCGTAAGTAGTTTCTCCACTTTCCGTTTCTACGACCTTTGTCTAGAGACCCATATATATGAGCTCCCCTTTGTTCCCTTCATTGCCCAGTCTTTGTCACCCCTTTGTGTAGCTTTCTTGTCTTACAATTTCCCTACGACGTTCATCGCTCATGCACTTCTCTTCCCTTGTTCACCCATCCTTCTCACAGCATCTCAATTAATCTCGGTCGCCAGTTCGATCCACGCCACCATCTTACTCTTTAAAGCAATCCTTTTGAAAACCCTATTGGAGATGCACAATCCCTCCACGATCCAGAAGGCCTCGTGCGTGTTCCGTCTTTAATTTTACACCTACGGCAACTGTCTCTCCTCCACCGCCCTAAGGAGAAACGTATTCTTCCCATGGAGTTGAAGTGCTGAATGGATTTACCACGGGAGTGCTTTCAGGCCGAGGAGCTGCATACATTAAGCGAAGTTAGCGCGGATGGAAAGCCATCCTTCTTTAAAGCTTCGGGGCGAGCGAAATATCTCTCTCAAGATTTGACGAATTTCTGCAGCTTACATGCGGATGGTTTCGAGTCGAGTTTATGTGAAGTTTTCGCTCTGGGATACATTTGAAATATAGTCCATGTTTAGCGCCAAAACTTTCCTTAATAGTTTCCATTAATTTAAGAATTATATGTAATATTAAACATATAATTCTTGCATAATCTAATTGAAAGGTTTATCATCCAACCTTTATGAATGAATGTAATTTTTAAAATTCTTATTTAGATTCGATTTGGGATGAAAAAGTTTAGTTTCTCTTTTTATTTTAGTACATAGTTTTTAGTCAATGTATAATAGTTTTCTATCATACATTGACTCAATAGAGTTTTAATAAGAACAGTTTTCTCTTATCCTGCTATAAAGCCTATATCCTATATAAATCGTAGCTAAAATAGGTAAAAATTAAATTAATATAAATATAATAATAATAAATATAATAATGATCTTAAAAAGTACTATATATATATATATATATATATATATATAAAAGTTGAAATGAATATATAAAAGATTCATCCACTATGTATTAAAAATCATAGATGAGAAAGACCGAGCTCACATTATTCATGGAAATAATTTATTTTTAAATATAACTCTATATTACGACGAATTTCAAAAGATTTTGAACTGAGTGAGGCATTCGAAAACTTTTGATTCCAAGCGACTGAAGACAATTTAAAGCGAAACGTAAAAGACGGATATTCATCGAATAAGTTTGATGGGCCAAGAACTAAACCCTGTGAGGCTCAGAACCAGACCCTCGTTAGGAGCAGAGGAGGGCTATTTTGAGAGGAATCAAACGATACGACACTTGATGGAGCGTCAAGAGAAAGAGAACTCCTGAAGGTGATACGGTCGGTGTATCCAGTAAACAAAGATTGAACGAAATCACAGCTACAAAAGAAAAGAGCTTTGACACTATTTCACACTAATCTTGAACTGTTATTTATCACTGTAGTCAGTAAGATACCTTTTCGGATAAGAAGGATTTTGGATATTATAGAAAGTAATTAACAAATCCTGATACAGAATCGATGATCGCTAGATTCATATAAAAATAAGAGGAATAGGCAAAGACTTCATATCAGCCCTTGAAATACTTCAAAGGCAAGAAAGTAATATCTAAGAATAATAAAGATTATTTAAGAGCCTTAATGATTCGTAAAATTACGCTTAATAGATAAAATACTCATGTGCAGTATACTGTATAATACGATCAAATGTTTATTCTCTATCTCTCAGATCGTTAAACAAAATAGCGGTAACTTGTCAGTGTTTTTCTCACTATAAACTTTGCTATGGTAAACGCTGGTTTCATTAAAATTTTCACTGAATTGATCAATATTTTTAATAAATGTATCTCCTTTCAGACAAAGAAATATAGACAGCAGTAGTCACCTCTCTTTAGCCAATGATAATTCTTTTTGTGTCCGCAATAAAACAATTTCCAACTCTCATTGGTTGAGGAAAAGAGGATGAGGGGTGACCCAGTTTATTAACAAGTTCTTAAAGTTTCGGATCCCTCCCAAAGTTTCGATTTCTCATTTGATAATTTCATTGGCGTTTCAAACGAAGGAAGCATTCTTAAACGTTTTATTTTGCTCCGATGCAAGTTTTAATTAGCACAGAGAGAAAAGTATTCAAAAAGGTCGAGGTTTCGCGATTATTCTCTCTCACACATCATTTTAATTCCGATGCACCAAATAACTTTTGATTGAGTTTCACCGATGATGAGATTATTGTTCTTTATTGCTTTTGGAAAATTAATATTGTTAATTAAATTTAAAAGTTTCGTATTGAATTAAAATATGACATCTTTCCCCGAAAATTGTTGGTGTGAGCGGTATCGGCAAATTGTCTTTTATCCAATAGCCTCAGCGATATGTCTGTAAAAGCATTAATTTGACTTATCTGATATATAAATATATATATTTCTAAATTTTTAGTTAAATTAGTCTCTGTTAGAGTTATATGTATATCAGTAAAATCTATCAATGTTTTGATATGGTTACGAGTTCATATAATGCTTCCCCAAACTTATTTCTACTGTAATTACCATGAGAATTCCCAGTTAGCTAATCAAACCTATTATTATTGTTATCATTATCATAAATATATGAATGTTGGGCTAATCATCCGGTGACAACATAAACTACATAATACTTATACAACGATCCAACGGAAGTCTAAATTAACGGCACGTACAATGCAATTGAGGTTTGTTCTAGATAGTGGCTGTCAGTAAAGTGTCCCGTAGACAAACTCTACGGTAACATTTCATCGCGAGCGCAATTAGGACTGCTCATTATTATGCGACGATCAAATTTAACCGTTTCTCATGAACGATCTCTTCCGAATTCTTTTCCATTCCATTCCAGCTGTTTGCGAATCTAACAATTCCGTTAGTTACGGAACGTCTCGTGCTATTCAAACACCAGACTCTGCAGCCGTCCTCATTCCTTATTCATTATCTTTGAGACGTTCCTTGCATTTTTCCACCGCTACCGAACCTCCCCGATCACCCTCGCGAATTTCAACGGTCTTCCACATTATTCAATTTCATTCGACTTTCTTCCGGTTAGTTTACCTCAAGGGTTTTTAACTTTTTCGAGTTAACGAGATGAGAGAACGACGGAACGAAATCGCTTGTTTTCGTTGTTAAGGAAAGATAAATATGGAAAATTAGAGGATCGAAAGTTCTGGTACGTGAACTCATTGTCAATTTTTTCGGAAATTATACCATGTAGTTTAAATAATTGATTGTTTGAGTTGGTATTTTGGTAGTTGAGTATTCTTATTGTTTCCATAACCCTGGAACCGTTTACTGATGGCGAAATTATATAAGTAATATAAAATTTATATTAATATTTTGATTACGTAGATACATTTGAGCGTCCTATTTTCGAGTGCTAAAAGGTAAATATTATTGCTGTGAGATACTTTAATGGATAAAATTAAGCATAAATATGAATCTCAGAAATTCACTTTTGTCGAGAATAAAAATATTAAATTCTACACTGAAAGAGCTCAATTACACATTAATTATTTTCTTACTCATTATGTTTACGATACGAAGTGAAAATTTTATGGAAATAAAACTCTTCGTGAATTTGTATACAACTATAAAATGCAGTTGTACAGAAATTCTCTCTCTTCATTACTTCGGAATTCCACGACGAATTTCCCTAGTATAATTTTAGATATTAACATTACCACTCTAAAATTTGAACCTTTAACATTCATTGCTATAGCGAAGAATGTTTTTGAACAAGTTTTAGGCAAAGCTGAAAAGATCACAATTTATTAACCTATAAAATAAATTTTTCCAGAATATTTCACCTTTACATTGATACCAAAGGGATTATGGATTTTCTATCACATTTTAAATCTATTGTATTATTAATGAATCTATATTGATCCTAAATGTTGAGTCTGTAGAGTTGTAACGCTTAATTTTCATCGAATTTCTTGCATATTGATAAATTATCGTTAACAAATTATTCATTCAATTATTGAAGAATAAGGGTTTCAATATTTACGTATTTTAGCGAAATTTCTTTGATACATAATAGAAAACTGGTTACCAAGTATATCATAATGAATATATAATACAATTTATATTTATTCCCTCGCAGTCAACTCGTTCATCAATGAATTACATTCTCCTAATATACAGTAACTAGATATACTCCCTGAACATAAACTGGAGTATATCAGCTCTAAATCCAAGTATAAGATAAACTTCAATTTTACTGCCTCTGAAACACTCAGAGGTAAGTTCCTTCTCTTCTTGGGATATATCATGTAGGTTAAAGAACAAGATGTGTAGAGTATAAAACTCGTTCACACGGAAAATAGCAAAAGACTTGAAGAATGGTAAGCCACTGTTTCTCTAAGGAAATAGAGAAGACTTCAGAAGAACATTTGAGAAACGATTGCGTTAGAGGAAATGGGATTTTATTTCCATCGTTCTTCCGATCTATTATTCCTAAAAAAGAGCAATCCTAAATGTTTCTTCTAGAAAAAATCCTCTAAAATACAAAGATTTCTCTGAAAGGTTAACTTTCCACGGACTTGGGCGTAAACTTTGGAAAGTGATTCATTTAAAAAGCTCAATATCCATCAAAATATAACAGAAAACTCCTGGAACTATTCTGAATGATTAAAAGAAGGATAGGTCTCAAAAGTTCTCAAATCCAAAGTACTAATTTCCCTAGATTAATAGATAAAAGTCCCAGAACACTTTCATCGGCTCGTACCTTTTCTTTTTCCGAACTTTTCCGCGATGTTTTTGCTTTCTCCCAAAAACCGGAGAATCTCTTTCTTTCTCCGCTTGAAAATGTAAATGTTCCGAATACAAAATCTGAGAGCATCTGGAATGAATGGGGCAGAATCCTGTTCCGCCGTATGACTAATTCATGATCGAAATCTGAGGAGAGAGGTACGTAGGTAAAAAAATCAATTCCTTGTCGGGACGGTTCCTGGAATATATCATAAATAGAAATGTGTACTAGTTCCTGCCTTGGAAAATAAAAAAAGGTTCAAAAATAAATCAACGCTCTACATTCAAAGGAATAATTCCCAATATATTATTGGGGTTTTAATAATATTTGTATCATTATATCATGTGTTTACTTTCTGGGTAAATTTGCCTTGTTTCAATTATTAATCTTACTGTATTTCTCTTCAATTGTCTAATTTTCTAATCGAATAAAAATTTCGAGAACAATGTTAACATTTAAAAACAAGGTAAGATTAAATTTGAAAATGTAAGGATATCAATTTCATAGATGAATAAAAAACGTTGGCTGAGTATCGAAGATATTTCTGTTTTGATTAAATTAGAATCCACTCATAAACAAATAGACGAATAATCTCTCATCTTCCAAGCTAATTTTTGAGCATATTCTTTACCTGTTACAGCACATCTAAGCAGATAATTTTAAATTATAGAATGTTGAGAACCGCTTAATAAAATAACTAGACGAAGTTCTCAAAATTGGTGCAAATTTTCCCTTTCCCAAACTTTTAAAAACTGTTTCACCAGCACTCTCGTACAAGTTATTGCTGGAAAAGCACGATTTATAGTATTATATTGGGAAACTAATCATTAACTCGAAAAACTATAATAGTTAACTTCGAAGAGCATCGATCAACAACAGGGCCAATTTTCTACGATACTCCACGTGTACTATATACCGACACAAAAGACGTTCAGTTTCTCCGTAACCTTCGGCATCCGCATTTAAGTTTCCGAACCCGTAATAAATTGAGAACAAACCTTAAAAGTGCAAGTCTCGTATTGGAAACTTTTCCGTCGATCGTGAGAAATCTGCGTTACGCTGAGATGCTGGCATTCTAGCGGCCAAAGTTTTTCGATAACGCAGACTGTTTACGAAGGACTTTCGTTATCGGGAAAGAACAGGGAACTTTTACATCAAGAAATAAAATGCACGCGTTCTCACGTACGTTCTCGTACATTTTAGTCCTCTCTCTCTTTGAAGTTTTTTCTTTTCCTCGTTCTAACCATCCAAACACCACAGGTATCGTTCTTAATTATCTTTCACGTTTTCCCTTCCTTTGGCTTTAACTACTCCCCGTCATTTAAATCTCGCGTCTCATTATTTGGTCCATTTCTTGTCATTATCAACCTCGTTAGTTCTTTCTGTTTGAGGAGGCCTTGGGTTATGTATCATGTTCTTCATTTTACCTTTGTTTCCCATGTCGGCCATACCCTCGAAATTTTTCAAAGTAGAGTTTTATTCCGTAATTTTTCGAGGGAAGGGTTATGACACTTCTTAAATAAGCAAATCCACTTATACACCACAGTCTTCAATTATACATTACCTTAATGTAATATTTAATGCCACTTATATGTCTATATATAAGTAGTATTCTATTAAGATAAAATTTGATTGGGAAGGAGATATTAGCGAATAAGTATATATCAGTAAATGTTCGTGTGTGTGTATATGGATGGATGGATGTTCTATAACTATTCTAAAACTATATTTTTTACAATATTATAGTATGTTGTATCCACGAAAATGGTCGAATAACGTCTTTCTAAATTAAAATTTATCATAACTTTTTAACAATACGAAATTTCTTGGTCCTGAATCCTTGCAAGATGCTTCCCGGTGATATGGTAAAATATTAGCAACAAAGTGAGGAAAGAAAGCTTTTGGAACAACATCTTAGATATGACGGTTATCATGGAAATTAAAGAAACTATATTATGCCAAATAACATTTACAATTCTCGAAAAACTCAAGAGTGTTCTGCTAATAAATTTATTATGATCAAGCGTTACTTTGTGGATTGGTAACGTAATGAGTAAAAAACTTCTTACTTTCCCTCTTATTCCTTTCCTTACTTGCACCTCGTCATTTTAATCTTTATGTCTCATTATTTGCCCAATTTGAAGTTATGTTTTCATTATATTATGCAAGGTTGGAATTAATAAAAACAAAAAACTTCACACAAAGGAAAATAATCCCTAACTACATCACAATTCTCAATAACAAAAGAATTAGATTTACCTTAACGACGCCTAATCATCACCTAGGATTCCCTTCTGTTTACGTGATTTGCGAACATCTGCGATAACTTATCCTAATTAAATTTTAAAAGCGACGAATAAATGAAGAAGGACTGATTACTTCAGGGGGAAAGTTTTCGCCAGTTTTTTACATGATTAATCAGGGACACATTGTCGTGATCAAAGGCTCCTATTTCAATAGGAGAAATGGGAAGAGCGCAGGCTTTCATTCCCTGATTCCCTCGCCGGAGAATAGATTCTAGAATTCTGATTATCAAGATTCTGTCTTCTTTTCTTTATTGGAAATGGAAAGGCTACGAAGTTTTGCTTACAATAGATAACTCATCTTGGGAACGAGAGGCTCTCTGATAGAAGAAACTTGAAAAGGGATTTCAATGAAAAGCCTTGCCGAAGGAAAGCGATCGAAGAATTCTTTTAGGAATCAAAATTTTGTCCTTTATCCGAGAAAATTACCGACTTTGGGATGGAATACAAGAGCAGATAGTATCTATAGTGTATGCCTGCCACGAAATATTGGAATTAATCCTAGATAATTATAATAACCTATGGCTGATACTTATAATGAACGCTGGTTACGTAGCTTCTACCCTTAAATTCATTTAAGGAGCCTAATGATTATATTATTTTTACTTTTTAATCACAAACATCTATCTAATTTCATATCGTTCATACCTTTGATATTTATTTTTACATTTATTGATCGACCATTACATAAAGCCCATCATATTCTTCTGTATTGATCAATCAGGTAGTCATGAGTACGTAAAATCTTACGTAAAGATGTAAAAGATACTGAATTCTGTATTTTAAGTACATTATGGCTATTTATATATTTAATATAAATCTATGATTATATTATCTATAGTAAAATCGTGCCTATTTGTATAATTCTCCACAAAATGTGTCATATATAAAGGACCAAACTTAATTAATTTCCACGTTTAATACAGTAAAAATACTTTAGAAAATACGCGGTATTTAATATGCATCCGCAACTATAACCAGTCTTCGGTGAATCTAGCTATAATGCTTGCAAAATTAATCTTAATGTATTTCATATATTCTCCATAATATTCACGTAAAAGAAAGAATAGAAGAATCATTTGGTACAGCGGAATTCACTGGAACTTCGCTCCCCATTCTTCAGCTTTCAGCATTGTCCCTGTTTTCCCCCTCATAATCCTCCAGCCATCTTCACTTTTCCTCTTCCATTCCCATTATCCTTTCCCTAACGAAGCGAGCTCCACTTTCTCCACCGACTTCTCTCACCTGACACAGCGTCCGCAAGCTATTAACCCCGTAAAACCCTCGCCGATTCTAGATTAGGATGTCCCTTAATGGGTTTCCCTGGTTTTTGAGGCGGAGAGTACCAAGGTCAAGGCATTCCGGGTCGATTGTAGACTCGAGTGCGGACGCCGCACTGGATGACATCATTTGCCCCCCGCTGAGGTTGCGAAAGAGCGATGTTATTTCTTCTCCCACTTTGTGCGCTGCTTCAAACCGCCTTTAAGTAGTCGTGAGGGGCGGTACAGAGCAGCTGACGAAGATGCTGTGTCTAACTTACATATCGCCGAGTCTTCCTCACCCTTGCAGATTGTGATTACAGTTAAAACTGATATGACGTTACTGGTTGATTTATTTTTACATTTTACACTCTTTAAAAATGGAAAAAAATCGTAAAAAATTGGTGAGGGCATCTTTATTGTTCTATATAATGAGTGAAATTGAAATTATGCAGAAGATTTAACCTCAGTATACCTACGCGGATGAACCTATATATACCTAAGTGGATGACCTGGGTTCGTATCCGAATCGAGACGATATATCATACCTATTGTTTCACTTTGGTACACGGAAGATTTTTTTAACCAGATACAGTATTGACGAGAGAAATGTATTTTGCAACAGTACCGTATTGTCATAATGTAGTGAAAACTATGTATTTAAGAGAAAGAATTAGAATCATAGGATAATATTCACGTTATTTGAATTGCTTTATAATTATACTCTATGTAAACCTTAGCTGTATAAAACGAATGATAGTATCTAAGCTTGATTTAACTATTTTAACAGAACCTCAGCACCATAGGACGTTTTTGTTTAGTATTAACTATCAATAATTACGTTATTAAATTGTACATCATGTAATATTTGATCCCTAATGAATCATATTTTCATTATATTCATCTTAAATTAAATTTCATAAGACCAAAAACACAATTTCCGTTCTTTAATTCAAAATTGGCTGAGAGCAGAATTCTCAACGTATTTTTCGAACTCTCATTAGCCATATATGCGCTTCTAAATTATATAAATTGAACCTCGTGGTTCGATGTTAAGGGTGCTGGAAAGGATCACATTAAGTGTACTTATAAATTCTCTAATAGCCTCACGTTCTCTTATTAGAATTCATAAAGACACGTTATACGCTCTTGAAAGTTCATTTTTATTTGCGTAGGTTGGTATTAAAAGTTAACGATTCCGTATCTGCAGAGCAAATCAACCTTCGCCTACGAGTAACCGTAAAAAAACTAATATCCTTACGTACGTGACGTAATTACGTGAGCGTTTTCGCGAACTCTTTAATCGTACTCACTAAATCGCTATTTTTTGATAGCCATCATTGAAGGGTTTCATTCCAAATCATGCACCATATTACTAACCCTTCTCCTTCGGGAAACGTTACGATGAATATCTCTCGTACGTTTTAAAGTAATTCACCCGGAAAGGGTTGGTCCGCGAATACTTCTCCCGTTCACATATATTTCGCTTTCATTTCGGAAGAGCGAGGCCGAGTGCTTCAGAAATAAATGACTTTGAATCCTTATAAGTGAGCTACCGGAAAATATTTCAACTTTTGACCCACATGTGACCTTTAGTTTCTCTGACGTTCGGTCATGGGAAGGAATTTAGAGAAAGAGTTGGATTTGTTATATGTTAAGTTTGAAAATTTGACTGACCTTAAATATTTGATTAAGTCGATCTCTCTTCATTAGTAACAGTAAAATTTACATGATGTGATTATCAAAACTAAGTTGGTTTAAATTGGACAAATATAAGAAGAAATATAAAGTTCTATTATGTTACCACAAACCGTAGCTTATTTAACAAATTACTTCCAGAAATAACTGAAGTCATAATAAATGTAGCCTATGATACAAAGGGATATAGAAGCTGGAGCTACAGGGAAACTAAATTTCTAAAAATTTGTGCTCTTAAATTACTCTTATTACAAAAATTGTCCACAAACTCGAAAATTCTTGTATTTTATATGCTTTAAAGATTAAGTTATTCATTTTCTGTCATTACTTAACATGAGAAACGTAAAATTTTTATTAATTGAACTCTCCGGATTATATAGCTGTAAAATTAAAAAGATGTTAAGTACTTTAAGAATTAAAAAATCAGTTATAAACACTGTGTGTTAATTACTGCATTGCATATACATTTTCGGAAGTTAACTTGTACCAAGTAACCTTGCTGTCCTTATTCATTAGCTTTGTAATCAAAGGAACTCTTTAATCTATAAACATAGCAACCCTATCTCTAATTTTATTCAAAGAGCTGAATGTACATCGTGGCTAACTCAATTGAAATGTTAATGAAATGTTCATTCCATAGAGTTATAATTCAAAATTTTGAAAAATTAATTCGTTAAGTACTTTTGGTCGCCCTGCAAAAGATTTTCTAATCTTTGAGAACTGCATATTTGCATAAGTCCGCTTCTATTAAAAATCCCATTTCGTCTTTCAATGTTCTCATAAAACTTTAAAGTAACCTCTGAACTTTATGCCTTTTAGTATAACTTTAAAAAATCATTTTCATCATTAATGGGCACTATAAAGTTGAATGCTTAGATTGGATGAAATGACAATATTCTTGCATAAATATTTCAATTAGAAAAAGTATGATTATCATTTAACACTATAGTTTTTCGTAAAAGGATCAGTGTTATTACATAAATTAAATATTGTTTTGTTATGTTAGAAAGCTCACTGGAATAGCTTAAGAATATTGATTTTATAAGAACTGTTCATATTTTAAGTAAATGCCTATGTTCAGCACAATATATGTAAGAAGCTATATACAACGAATAGGATTAATATTCCGCAAAAATTATTCCAGAAAATTTCTACCAATCGTAACTACGTACTAACTCAACTCTAATTATCCAAAGCACGTTTTACGAACGCAATTAGATTTCAACATTTAAAAAACCCACTGGGAAAACGTACAAGTTAATGAATAAAACATATCAGCCCAACTTCCAAAAGCTCATATTGAATTACCAATAAATATTATTAAAAAAACAATTCAAATTCATTTCAAATTGAAAGCGCATTTGGTTCCCAGGTAATATAAAAAGAAACCATCGTCATGGAAACGATACGGAAATAAAAAAACTCGAAATAAAAAAATATAGAGAAATGCACAGCTCCATGCACGAGTTATATTCCACATCGATCTTTTTTTGCTGAAATGGTGAAAATTCGGAAAGCTTGCTAGTTTCGTGCACCATTAACTCTAGAGGTAATGAGAGGCACTCTCGTGAGGAGAAGTGGAGGGAATCACTCGCCAAATATGATCATCTCGAGCGAGAGGATTGAAAAAGTTCGCTAGGATATTTACATGGGAATTACCTCGCGATGACTCGAGAAGAAAGCGGGGAACAGCTGTTCGCTCGCGAACGTACGATGCACTACGAGAAAAAACTATGGAACATCCAAAGAGAGAGAGGGGTCATCAGCGAAATGGGATTCAACGGAGCAACGGAGCAAAAAATATATAGGGAATAAAGCTCTAAAAAGAATGGAAAGAGGGAATGAATTGATTGTGCGTTTGGATGAGTAAGCCGTGATACCTTTCAAAGCCTCCACGTCGTTCTGTCATTCACTACGGTACTGGATCTACGTAAGCGATTGCTGAAGGCACGGTTCGGAATTTGCATATAAAATCGAACACGTTTTCTCTAGTCGCGGATGAAAGTTTTATCATTTTGAGGAATAAATAAATCTTTTATGTGCTTCGGTTATTGAAAAGACCACCTCGGGATGACAGCAATAAGCTCCGAGCGAAGGATTAAGCACTAACGTCAATAAAAATGTATTTTTTACCTCGTAACTGCTCTCCTATACAGATGAAGAATAAGAAAGATTTGATGGAAAATTAAAGTCCATCTATTCTCAATATTTTTCTTTCCGTTATAAACATGGGAGAAGGTACTGAAGCGAGGCAATTTTCTCACGTAGAATGCTGTATAGAATCTTTTAAAACCAAATGATTGGTGTATTAATGGGAAAATTTACGCCAAATATTTATTTGCTACAGTTTATTACGATCGCGAAGTATCATACAATTTTATTGAATGCTCTTAAATACTATACATCTCTATATGATCTATATAAACTGAGTTCAATAAGAAAATGATTTCCATTACAATAAAATAATTATAATACATGAATATTCTCAGGTTTAGGCACAGGGTTTAGGATGCCTTAGAACTCTACGCCGAATATGATATTCAATGAATGAATTGTTGAATAAAAGGTCAACCACGATATTAGAAAGCTACGATCTTTATCTAGACAAACCTATCGGTATGAAAAATTCCTTTAGTGTAAATTTCAATATATTTCATATTTCAAATGACTCTGATGTATTTGACAAAATTGAACGTATCTCGAGTGGATCATATTTTAATTATGAAATAAATTACGGAGAAATAAACACGTATATCTAATTTCGATTTATATAGTTACGTCTTTCAACTATATGGGTTGATAAAGAATATTATATCCTTATTTAATACTCTAGGCATCAATAAATTTCCTCTATAATATTTAGTTTACAAAGATAAATTTCTTATTTATATATCATGGAATACGTATATAACATTTCATACGTAAAAGTATACGTAACAATAATATTTATCATAAATCACATAACGTCAACTAAAATTTCCACGAACCGACCCCGTACACAGATAACAAACCGTCCCCTTGTTTCCGAACATATGTCACCTTGTGAAAAACATCGACAAAGACTTACGCGCACGACCGTTCCTCGAGACAGATTTTCCTCGGAAATCCAACGGAAAAAGGAATCCGGAGATAGACAAATAGACGACGACGCTGAATTAAGTTCGAGGGAAAGGTACCGCTGCGGGCAAAGTTTGGCGAATCGGGGAAAACATTGAGATTTATCGTCGAAGCCGTCTGAGGAAGATCGCGATGGGAACAGTGGGAGAGAAAACAAGGGAAAATGCGACCTCCAGAAGTATTTCAGAGGGAAATCGGGTATTATAACCCGAGGGTGTTCTTTCTTCTGCATCGAGAGAGGCCGGAGGTGGTGCTTTGGGAAGGTGGGAGAGCTTTGGTCAGATGCTCCATTTGGCAGCGATTCATGGGTTAACTAAGAGCACTTTGGGAAGGGTTGGGTTTTCGAACAATTAGCTCTATTATACGGAGAAGGTCCGGAATATTGAGGTGCTTGTGTTTGTAAGAGAAATACAAGCTATGGCCAAGGTGGAACGGTGTCTCCTTACGTGCTGTGTATGACGTTTGGTTTTAATTGAGATGGAGCTTTTATTGATAGGGTTCCTATATGAAACGGCGTTTAATATACAGCTATTGCAGGAAGAGTAAATAAATAATGTGTGACAATTGTGTGCCCTTGAGACTTACCAATTCAAAACGCATATAATTTCAAGTTAATGCATAACTTGCAAGATTTTGTATTTAGATAAGTTACGATTATTTCAAAGATTAAGTACTAGTAACAATAGAAAATGAAAATATTTAGTTGCTTTATCTTAGTAACATTTTATGATTAATAGATTTAGATTTATTAGAAGAAATATCCAAGAAATTTAACTAATAATAAACTTCAATAATCCGTTTCTTTCTTCAGAAGATAAACAATAAAGGTATTGATTGTTGTCAGAATATAATGAAAACGGAGCACAATTCATATTTCTAGTCATTACGTGCAATTGAGGATTAGCGTAATGTGTTTTTGCATAATGATTTTATCTTTATAAAGTTTTGAAGTTCAATAATGGCAAATTACTTTTCTATCCATGACAAAAACCTAAAGATGGACAATGCATTAATTGCATCGCGGAGCTTTCATTTCAAAAGAACTATCTTTTTACTCGTTTGATAGATTGCTTATATTGTGTCGCTATAGGTCTTGCATTTTTTGTGTGAAGTTATAAAAATCGATATTTCATCACAGTTATCTCATCTGCTGCCCTTCAGTTTTACATCGCAGCACATGCTACGGAAACTGCACTAAATCCATATTGTAGTGCCAACCCTTATCTACCAATAGCATTCATAATTTGTAGAATCCTTCACGCTTGTTAGGGTAATAGAGCTATTCCATAGCTGTCCCTGCTATGACGTTATAGAACGGCGATTCATCAAATGTCTATGAACGTTATCGTTTTTCCATTTTCCATTAATTTTGTCCGAAGTACCGTAGGTATCCATCCCAGATTTACTTGAATTTGAAAGAGCAAATAATGGAACTGTTTTTGGTTAGAAAAGGTTTAACGCCCTTTCTTTTTTAGTTTAATAATACAACATAAGAAGATGTTTTTATCAAGATATATTTCGTATAAACTAAATAAATAAACTACATTAAATGCCGATCCATAAAAATCATGAAAGGTCGGGAGTATTGTTTTGAGTTGAATTCCTCCTTCATGGTGAAAACATTCAAATCTACTATGGTAGTCCTCAAATAAGTTGCCACTTTAAAGTACTTAAAATTCTTTTAGAAAATTTTGACTTAATTATTAGATAACTAAATAATTAAAAGTGGATAAATTACATAAAATAGGGAAAATATTATAGATATTTTGGATTTATTTAGATTGCTTTATTTTAAATTCTTCTTCCTTTAACAAAACATTTTTTGAATAAGTATATCATGAGTGGTTTTAATTTATCAATCAATATTCAAGATTTCCAATGAGCCCATTTAGTATAATATTCTCATTATCATCAAACCATATTTAATTATTCTTGATATTTGCTCATCTTTGCTCACCAAAAAAGCATCATGAACCATTCTTATACGCTGAACTGAACGATTTATGAATTTCTCTCTAAAGAAATAGCTGACTTGATACTTAGAATATTAAGTTGCGTTTTGGAATTCTGGAAAAAAATATAATAGATCTGGGACTCGGTTCTCAAACGAATAAATCCGTTTTATATGTATGAATCTAAATCTTGTTTCTGAATAATATAATAATCTTTCCTCCCAAAGTTCTTTAATATGGAAACGTAGTTATTAATACCATTGTTGGAAATAATAGCATCGTTATCTCCTTTCATATAAATTCCGAAAAACCGCTCTCAGAAAAGCAGAAAGTCCTCAAAAGATGAAAAGGGTCACTATAATGAAATCCTAAACATACCCGCATGTACCACAATTATCCGATTTTCAGCTCTTTGTGTGTTCATTGACCAAGAGCAGTATTTAACCTGCAGATTTCTCCATCAGCTGTGTTTGCTTCCCAGAGTTAGATTCATGGGCTTAATTCACAGATATTCTCTGTTCAGTCATGCGTAAGAAGTCTGAGTCTACAACAAAGGGGTAGAATAACTGAATTATATCCTACGCTCTAGCTATTTCCTTTGATTATACGTTACATTAACGCTATTTATAGTATATAAACTGGAAATGATCTTTTAAAAGTTCATCATCTTTATAAACGGTAAATTAAAGACCATCCTAAACATTTCTTATTTATTCGCTGCTGATATATGTCATGTACAGTACAATGTAACGACTCGTATTTTAAGATAAAATATAAATATTAAGGGAGTATATCTCATCAAAATTACATGTCAATTTGGTATTTCTTGAATTGTATAATATTTAGTATAATCTCCAAAAATGACAGTTATTTATTACTCAATCAGTAAGGTAGAAAAAAGAGTTACAGATGATTTTATTTTACAGTGAACACTGTCCGAAATGATATACCTCCTAAAACGTTAGCTCTCGGAAAATATGCAAGCAGTAAATCTTAAATTCCTGGTAATTTATGCAATTAACCTAAAGAACGATAAGTTAAGATACTTTAATTGCTTGAATAAAATTACTTGTATTTTGAAATAATTTGAAAAGTACGTTAAACCTATATCTTATAAAACGACAAAACTCTTTGGGTGAGAAATAAAAAAAAACTTGATATAAGTCTGAACCTTTACATAAAATCATATCAATGGATTTACAGATAGTAATCAAGCCTCTAGAAAAACTACTTTTCTTAGGCAAACATGATATCAAAACCTTCCAACCACCTAAAAGAGCAAAACCTAAAGCAGAAACAACAAATTAATACGCAACTTACGGATACATCAAAACCATCAAAAAACCAGCAAAACCTTATCACCAAGCTGAAAACTAAATTGACACTTTGAGCGTACATAATGAGCGATTCACTCGCACCATAAAATACAAGTTACGTATACATCGATGGCGAAGACCCTCGCACTCATCCATCAGCCCTTTTGTTAACACAATGGATAGGGCGACAAAAAAAGGGTCGATTGCTAAAAAAATCCATCCAGTTATAGCCATTTGATGGTCGCGGAGGGTGGAGATTAAATCCTTTATGGAGAGCGAGATTGGGTCCAAATGGGAAGATTATAAAACGTCCCCGATGGAACGAATGCTGGAGGTCGATGAGGGGGTGGTGGTGTGAGACGAGTTCGGGTGGTCTGTGGTCGCTGATAGGCCATTCTACTACTTCTTTCCAAGCTTTCCCTTCCCTCAGATTTCCATCCTTTCCTCAAGGAATATCCTCCCTCCATCCAAAAATCCTCCCCTACTTTGAGGGACATGATCATTCCGGCGTTCAGCCTTCCAATTACCTCTTCCCAATTCTTTTGAGGGCCCTGGGTTACGCCGAATTTCCACCGCTGTCCTCCTTTTGAGCTCTTCCTTCTTCACCTGCCCTTCTTCACCTCATCCACCACCGCCCATCGAGATTCTCCGCGTGTTTTGAGACCCACCCCTTAGGGCTCTAATTCGCTCTGCAAACGTTTTTCTGATTAATCTCGGCCCAAATTAGCATCTTCGATGGAATAAACGGCGATATCGGGTTCTCTTTAGAGTTGGGAAAGGTATGCAGAAGCGTTCCTGGGCTCGAAAGCTGTTGCTGGGTTGATGAGGAATGCTCAAAAGGGTCCGGGAATGTCAAGGTGTGCGAAATAATCTTTGGAAGGTTACGAGTATAATAAGCGAAAATGCTGAGTTAAGAAACAGATTGCAAAAAGCTGAAAAACGTTACGTTGTGAAAGGAAAAAGTATTACGGGCGTTTAAAATACTGTGTACACTTCCAAAGGCTGAGTAAGTAAGTACGAGAATGGACTACTATTTAACTGGACCTAAGATGCCCCAAGGGAACTGAAGACGTTTCGAGAAAGGCTATACCAAACTTTTACGATGCTCGATAGGTTACTTCAGGGCTTCTGGAGGTATGAAAGGAGCTACTTGCAGTTAGTTTCTCTCGTCAAGCTGGATACTTTATCGGAGGTTACTATGGAAAGAAAGCTTTTCGAGCGAGCCGTTAGAGACTGAGTGTATACGAGTATATATCGTCTAAAGCAATTTGAAACCTTGAAGAAAAAATTGAGATATAAAATAAAATATGATCAAGAGCGAATAGAAGTTAATAGAAGATAACTCGTTCTTTAGATAGTAATTACTTTTGATAGAAAAAATAATCGGAAAAGAAATAACAATTGGTTAATTATACGGCTGATGAAGATCACCATAACTAACGATTCTAGGGCGTTGGATTTCAAGAATAGATGTGAGAATTCAAAACTATCAATCTTTTATGACACTAAATAAATTGTGGGCTAGAGATAGTAGATGATCAAATGCAAGTGTGCTGCAATAATCGTTAAATTCTAAATGCTCTAATTCTTCACGTGTCTAAGCGAAGCACTTTATTTATTATCCTAAGGCTTTAAAAAAGTTCCAGAAATTTTATGCAGTGGGCTGGAGAATGAACGAAACATATACGTAATTTTCTACTTATCCTAACAACCAACATTTTATCGAAGATTTCCTTTCTTACAATTCCATTTACTTTAAAGATTTCGTTTCAGCCAATATCCATTCATTATTGAATTTCATAGCGTAATCAAGTATTTTAATTGTGTAAGTAGATGAAATTTAATTCATTTAAGGAATTTCAGGATTTAATTGATTTAAGGATTTATTTTAGGAAGGATCTAACTCATTTAAGGAAGGATATACTTCATATGTTTATAAATATATATAAATATTTACGTACATAATTCAAAAAATACATAATTCAAACGACTCTTACTCTTGGCACGCAAGCATTATGAACAATCGCCATGGGAACAGCCGACAACAAAACTTATATAACTCCGCTATGACAAACGTAAGGACCTCGATTGCTCCATTTTTTTAGGAGATATATCCTCTTAAAAATCGCTAGAAAAAATATCGCCGGCCCTCAGGACTTAGATCCCGTAATGGTGCGTCCAAAACTGGCCGAGGACCAATTCCTCTCGATAAAAAAGAAGAACACGGTCGAAGTACGGAGAGAGAGAGATATATATCTCGGAAAAACTGCGGAGAGATTCCCATTTCTCTTCCGTATAAGAAACCGTTTCGCGAGTATTTGGGAAACCTTTCCTCTACTAGACGTAGCGAACTCGATACCAGATGACGCCTGAATCACAACGACTCCGTTATAGCCATAAATCGGCGAAGTATATACATGTGTGGGGACAGGACGTATCTCACACAGAGCGAAAAGGAGAGAAGTCTTCTTCCGATGTGTATGGATACTACACAACCCGTGTCAAATCGCAATTGGGAAAAGGTCTTTGATGCGTTCCCGTGCTAAGAGTTTAAGGAAGCAACGTGTTCTGGGAGCGGAAAAAGACCGTGGGATTTGAGAAAACGGAAAAACGATAAGGATCTGGAAAGACAATGAAGGAAGAAGCAAAGGAAATGGTTGATGATTGCGGGAAAAAGGGTGCGTTGAATGGAACGTTTTGGGTGAGGGAATCACCTCTTTTTGCGGAGGTGGAAGTTATACATAAAAAGGGTCGAATCATGTCGAATAACTCGATATTTTCGTCTGGTTTTGAACTGCGGGATGGATATAAGATACGTCTGAATATCTGGGATGGAAGGGATGATATCTACGTGCCTTCGGACTGCATTCCGAGATGAGCCAAAGTGAAAGTGGTTCGAATTTGAAAACAAGGGGTGGAATGAAATATATATATATATATAAATAGAATGGATTCTTACGTGGGAAGATTGATATTTCGAAGTCGTATACCCCCCAAACTCGAATCAGTTTTCCGAGATGCAAAATCCTTCGGGGGAAACTAATTTAAATAAAGATCGAGAGGAAGAATTTCAAAACTGATTGTTTTTTGGAAATCCTTTGGGAAGCATTGTGAAGTTAATCTACAGCTGAAAGAATTCTAGGAAATTTTACGTCTGGACTAAATTGAATCTAATAATATGCATCGATTTGAAGCAGGAATAAGTAAAATTGAAACCAATGGGATATTGTATACAGAGCGAGTTTATCCTAACTTTGAAGTTTTCTCTCTAAGTTGAAATGTAGACTCAAAGGTAGGAAGTATCATAAAAGATGTCATTTTACAAAGAATTGTGATATTTTTTAAAATTATACATTTTTTACAATAATTTAACATTCTTTGCTTTCGATATGAGAATTATTACGAGGATATTTTAGTAAAGCTTAATGTAAGTTTATCTTAGCTTAGAGATGAAGGAAAATTAGTAAATTACATCTAGTATCTATTGAAAGCTTTGTAAATAAATGTAAATATATTTGGTGAGTTTAAAGTTTCAGGATTCCTTGACGTTATTGCTTCCGCTTGGTTACTATCATACAAGAAATAGGATATTAAAGGGAAATGAATACATAAATAGGCAAATGTAAATAAATTAGGCAAATGTAATAGGAGTACAAAAAATTGAGGTTATAAAATATTCATCGATACGATGAATAATAAAAGACGAAGATAAGGTAAAGATAAGATGATAAAAAGCAATTATAGAAACATGTATCCATACAAAAGCTCTAAAATTATAAAATCTTAAGATGTTCAGAAGAAACGAAAGAGAGATTATAAGAAATGGAGCAAGAGAACAAAAAAGTTTGTGACCAAATAAGAGCCACAAACAGAGGAACAAATGAGTAACGCTAAACACGTATGAGGGCACAGCGATAGAATAAGAATGAGAGAAGCAGATAAACTGAGATGGAGAGAGATACAATGATAAAAAGGATACGGGAAAGGAAAATGGGATCTGGTGGCAAATTATGTACAAAAAGGGGCGTTGGTAGAGATAAAATGAGACCCTTACGGGAGAAAGGGGTTTAGTTTTAAACACAGGTGAAATTTAGTGTTTAAAGGGTATGGGATGAGATTTAGGAAAACAAATAGATAGAAGAGGTGTACTGCACTCACATTCGGAAAATCAAAGTATAATATGCACGTGGGTTTGTTAAAATCTAAAAATAGAAAGGTCAGTTCATTCAGTCAGGTCATTCCTTGAATCATTCATAACGTTCAATACCACTCAGATTCCTACTCTTCTCCCCTGTATTTACCTCCTACATCTTCTTGAGTACCATTCAAATATCCATTAGATTTGTAGAGGGATGCAAAACATCAAGGGGCAACTTTCCTATCCGATAATTACACGTACTGTCCGCTGATAGTTGGTTTTTACTTCCATTTATCTAAATATACTCTCGCTATCTTTTAGATCAACAACGAGACAATTAAATTATTGAAAAAACGACTAATGTAAAACGGAAACAGCCTTTAAACCACTTCCTTTAAATCTATTCTAGCGGCGAGGTCCCGGGTTCGAATCCCGACTAAGGAGAAAATTTCCCTCTCAGGGCATCGATATTTGTGAACGTACATTGTTGAGTGTAGTACCACACTGTAATTGTCTTGAAAGTAGATGTTTGTGCGGTCTTAGTTAAATAAATAAATAATAAACATTCAATAAATTAATATATTGCTTAATTATTATATCTTCCAATAATTATCTTACAATATCTAGTAGCTTAGGACACTTCGAATTTTCGTTTCGCAATTTTTTACGAAACGTATCACCTTTCACTATACCTTTTTTAATTCGAAAACGTAACACTTATTAGAGAAATCCTTTATACGTAAT
This sequence comes from Pantala flavescens, assembly GCA_020796165.1. Taxonomy (NCBI): domain Eukaryota; kingdom Metazoa; phylum Arthropoda; class Insecta; order Odonata; family Libellulidae; genus Pantala; species Pantala flavescens. The sequence goes on from CM036886.1 coordinate 15,490,817, forward strand.
ACGTAGATAATCGTATTGGGTTCTGAATACCATCTCCCTCGTACCATTCCATCTTTCCTACCCATCATTCTCTTCACGAAGCATGACTTTCTTCACCGCTTAACCGCATACATCGCAAACGTGCCAACTCCGTGATAAGTTCTCCGTGGGGATAACTTCTCGGTGACGTCATCAACTGTGCCGGAACGAATGGACCGTGTACGGTGCGTTTGGACCTTGGGAGACGGGGATATGATTAGAGATAAGAGGATGAATGAAGGATGGGAGAGTGCGTGTTGGAGATAAGGGGTGCATTGAGAAGGGATTCCGGACGAGAAAATGGGAAAGTGGTGTGAATCGGACGTTGGAATTCGAAAAAAGGGACACAAAGGTACGCGGGATGAATAACGTGAAAAGAAATGAGCGTCGAATTGCGCAATTTCGACCGTCAAAAGATTTACGGATCGCGTGAGCGTGAAACTGGGAATGGAAGATCTAAAAATGGCTACGGTATGAAAATCCTCACTGACGAGTTGATGGCCCCGTAAAAGTTTCGTACCGGTCCTCCTGCCTGAATAATTTCTGCCCGGAAGGGGACAGCGATGTTTTATCAACAAAGGAGAAGGACAAATGGTTTTCTCGAACGTAAATTCGCTTTGAAGAGGACCATAACCTGTATGTCATTCCCCATTTGATACGGATTGATAAAGTTGTTTCTTTTATTAAATTACTTCTCGTTATTATTCCTCGTTTTCATTACGTTAAATGAGTTTAATTCTGCTTTTGTTAAATGAAATGAGTTGAATTATGAGATATTTTAATGACTTGACATTCCCTTAGGTTTATACTCATGAATTGAGACATCAATTAAGTATTCATCATAACACAAAAGAGTTTTTCCATCCATGGCATTCTAGATGATACAAACAATCAGAGATGAGTATATATTTACTCTATGCTGAGTAAACCTCATTCTTCCTTTTTAGGTATCGTTTCCCATTGCTTTATAGCATACGCGTATGATTCTAGCAAACATTTAGGTCCAATTTCTATGATACTATTAAAGTAAAATCGAAATGAATAACCAATTATTATGATATTAATATCCTCAGCAGCAGATTAATGCTCACATGTAGCTTTCCTGATATTCATTAACATTTAACCTACATTCAATCCGAACATTGATTTTATTTTACAAAGCTTCATTCATACTACTCTACTCAGAACGTGAAATACACAGAGTTGTGAATGGTGAAATACATAGTTCGTAAAATACTATATAAGATTCTAAACATAGGGTTGCAATTACATTCCTAGTAAAATAAGAAAACACGCTCATGATGTGTATACCGTAGAATGAAACACGTATATGACTCAAAACAAATCAGTTACGAATTAAACATGAACATGACTCATAAAAATAAATGACTGTTGCTATTGTAACAAAAACAAACATTCACACCCCGAGTAAAAGGAAGCCCATATAACAAAATTACCACAAAAAGCATCGTACATAAGACAGCAAACATTTATAATCATTCAATTAAAATTCCTCATAAAGGGATGAAAAAAATGCATCAACGGTTTCAGTTAGCTCAATCAAAAAACAAAAAAAAAACAATTATAAAATCTAAAGTAAAAGTTTGAAGTCGCGGCCTTTCACTCATAAAAGTTTCAGCCAACCCTTTTCTGTCACCTTGACTCTCTAAACGGCACCCTAATTTATATCCATGAATTTTTTAGAAAAAATACACTCTAATGTTCGGGCCCATTTTTTCTACGACCCGATATATTTCAAAGCGGTAACACGAGGTAACGCCACCTATTCAAAACGGCACGGTTTGTGAAAAACGAGGCGACGAAATGCCATTCGTCTTGGAACCGTTCGGGCGTTCAATAATACGAGTGGACGTACGGGAGAAAATACGTACGAAAAAAAGCGACACCTATAGACTTGTTGAGGCGAGATATTCCCCGTTTGAAACGACTTCCGGAGACTGAAAATTATCCCCTTGAGGATGGAAAAAATGCGGAAACCTCGCGAAATGAAATAAGAAAGAGGGGAAAAAAAGAGTTCCCCCCGAGAAAGAAAAATAACGGAGAAGGAGGTGAGCTTCTGAGAAAATTAGAATTTCGTGAAAGGTGGGGTGAACTGTTGAGGCATCCTAAGAATGAGGCAGGAGATTCGGGGCAAGGGACGATAGAGGTCAGGGCAAACTCCACGCCCCCGCAAACGGAGAGCCCGAACTTCGCCACTTAATATAAAGTATCCGCCCCAAAAGTTGCCTTCATTTGCTTCGGATCCACTTCATTTGGAACGCTTTTTTTCTTTTGAAATACCGCGGAATGTGCAAAATCACTTAATTGTTCTCCTTTTTTGGACTGTTTCCTTTCTCTTTATATTCTTCTTCTTAGTCGGATATACGCTTTTGTCACGCCTCGTACCTCTCTTATTCTTACTTCCCATTTTTCACAGCGATGCTCATTAAGATGTCTTCTGTGTATGGTTGCAAATGCGTACTTTTCTTTTGTGCTCAGGTGTTTTATTTTTGTACAAAAGCTCTCTTTTATAACTTCCCCTCCCAATATACGTCTCGTCTCATTATGTTTCCCAGATTTTAAAAATTATTTTCTTTTATCCTCATTGGCCCCTATTTTTTGTTCGTATTCCCTTTTTATTCATATTGTTTGGGAGCTTCTTAATTCAGCTAACGTTCAAACACGTATCGTCTCTATGCGATGTTGCCATGGAGTTCTTATTGTTAATACTGTATAATCGCCTTGAACGTTATCTCATAGTTAAATATTAGATAACATCGACATAATGTAAGTCATTTTACGAAAAATCATGGTGCATAACAGACTCTTCTTAATACTTAAAAGAATATCTCGGTTTTGAACGAGGAAAATAAGTATAAACGACTTAAAAGAGTGATTTTGGAAGTCGAAGAAAATAAATAAGAGAATCATTTACGCAAGTAACATTTAGGTAATAGCTTGAAAACAAATAAAATCTCAGCATTTGGAGTGAGCGTGATACACAAAAGGATAAACAACTGATTTCGGTATAAATGTAGAATTTAGGGGTAATAAAATATTTCTATTTGCCAAGAAATCAAAGTTTCTTCTTGGTGAAATCGATGCTAGAATCTTCTCCGCTAAAATATTTATCTGAAACAGAAAATATCTCTCACGAATTTTATACGAACCAAAGCAATAAGTTTGGCATTGTATTGGGAAAAAATAACTTTTCGGTCCGGCGAAATGGAGGAAAAATCTTCCCGATAACTTAGGCTACATTCTTATTAAAAAAATTCTCTCTTTCGAAATTTTAGATATCGTCAGCGTATTTTGTGACCATTTTATAGACCTATAAAATAGAATTTTTAAAATTTCTATTCCATATAGTGGTTGAGTTCTTTGTAAAAAAATCTGTCATAAAATTCTCCTCAATTCGATATACTTTTATCTTTTAATGTTTTTATATATTTTAATGTATGAGTGACTTTAATATGATATAATATTTGGCATAATAATGTGTTACCACTCATAATAAACAACAAACATAATGTTACCTTTCACATTTCAAGCAGTACCTTCATGAATTTGCTATAGCCCAATTGTATAATCATATTAATGCCAACGCGGTAATTTTTTAGAGAAAATCATATTCTTCAATGAAAATTAGGAAAAAACAGAAAAGATTTTATTATTGACCTAATAAAAGGTTATTTACAAACGCCTACACCTTAATTACATAATATCCTTCTCATTTTAACTGTTAAATACTTAAATACATTATCATAATACACAATTCGATGCAATGTATGTACTTACTATACTATATCACAAAAAGTGCACACTAATCTAAACTTGTGATCTCATACTCTTATCGTCAAAAGTTAAACCTAATTTTTTCTCGGGTATCATCCCCTTTTCCTGCGCCTCAATGATAATCTCCGTTGCCAATAATTCCTTCCCTCCACTCGGATCGACCTCAAAAGATTGCTGACTTGTTATCTTCCCGCTGCAGCTCAAATCTTCCACATACGTGTACGGAATCCAAAACACTCAGACGTTTCGGCTTTCCTAAGGTTCCCGTGTTTGCATTCCCGTGTTTGAGACTGCATCAAAACAAACAATCGCAGTGGAAGATCCTGTAGCATACATAACTTAAGCCTCCTTAGAGGAAAAATGAGCATTTTATCTTTATTGAATATTTCCTGAGGAAAAATTTCATGAGACAAAATTTTTCCGATAAATTAAAAAAAATGAAATATCGAGACTCGATGTTTGTCTTCCAGTATCTGTTTACGTAGAGATTTACTGTACAAGCAAGGTAATCTGCCAAAATTGGCTGCACTGAAATTATTAGTATATTAGAGATACCTATTATGTAATTTTATTCGTGCATAACAGCTCTTTTTAATATCGTTGCTTAGTCTATAAAATACAAAAATCTTCATCAATGTTGCAGATTTCACTAATGAATATCTCGTTATAAATAATAAAAAACGTTTTTAATACTATTACCTTTTACGAAGTCGCGCCTTCTAATGTTGATTTCATTTCATTATAAACTATGTATTTATTTGATCATTTAGATAACTTTTTAAATGTTATCAGTTAGGCAAATGAATATAAAATCAGTTTATTGACAAAGCAAACATAGAAAGACTAATATAATTCCGATCTTGCATTCTTGAAACACAAACATATCCTTTAAAAAGGCTTAAATCTTAAAACTATCATACTACATGTACATGTATAACACGTACTATAGTGGTAATAGAACGTACAGCTTACTTTATTATCAATTTATCGTATTTTCCTGTCAATGATAATCTAAGATCATTAACAGATGTTAGAAGGTCTGATAGGAAATATTAGTATAGGGTGAGGAAAGGTAGATATTAACTTTGCATGAAAAAATTTACGACTTCATAACTTACGCAAAAGATAAGCTATTTCGTTAACTATCCGGTGAATAGGAGACCTGGGTTCAAGGCCCAGTCCTGTCCCTATTTTTTACTTCTTTATATTAACAAAAATTACATTAAAATAAAATTGGTACCGGAGCTAAATAAACTTTCCAGGTCCTACGTTCAAGTCCACTTAGTTCAAACATGCACGTGGAATCCTGATAGCTCTATCAATCCTACGGATGAGCAATTCATAAGTTCATAGCCGCGTTCCATTTGATGAATTGGCAGGATGCCTTAGGATCAAAATACGTGAGGAATGCCTAGGAATCTAGGGAATTCAACTAACCTTCCCTTCTACATGGAATCGAGATCACCATCTTAAGAAAAGAAGAGCCTGATAATTATCCTTCCATTATCTATTATCAATAAAATAGCTCTCATTTTTGTGACCTATAAATTAAATTCTATTTATTCTGAAAAATGGGACCGAGCTTAATTTGAACTATCGTGCTTCTTCATTCCGTTTTGTAGCGGAATTACTTCCTTGTTTTCGTTTAATCATTTGTAAGCTAAAGGTTTTTATTACCGTTGAAATTCGTAGTAAGCTTCAGCTGATTTCCAGGATATTTCTTCGTAGAAACCGCTTCCGAGCGATAACATATGAGTATCGAATTCAAGGAAATGAGTGCTTAATCAACGAGTTTTCCTGCTTCCGAGGGAAATATCCCGGCAACACGAGCACTTTTTCTATAATCGGATACGGTCGTAGTTTTTTGTGATTATTTTTTACGAAGAAATTTTAAAACGTATCATCGAATTACTGTGCGAATAAAGGAACTTGAAATGACTTTGACGAAATAATTTTTTTAAATAAAAAGATGGAACAGGGATATCCAGCTTCCTGGTTTAGAAATAGAATTCATAAGGAATTTTAAACTTTGGAGTTCATATGTGGGAATCCTATTATCTTAAATATTTAAGCCCATAAAATCATCTATGACTTCATAAAAGAATAAAGGATAATGAGAAGTCCATTGTTGGGTTGGACTGAACAAAGGCTGAATAGGTGAATTTTTACTTTTCTGATAACATGAAAGCTGCGCTATTTCATTGATGAATTTCCTTAAAAATTTTCGTAATAAAAGTATATTTTTATCACATTTGCCCATTATTTCATTCTTCCCTCTTCATTGGATATGAGGGTTTTGATTTTATTAACAAATGGCTTATATTATTATGAAAAAAGTGTAATTTCATTATACTATGGCTTTCCGCGAAGTCACGCCTTCTAGTATTGATAGCTCATAATATATTTTCAATTTTTAGTAGAATCATTATATGCATAATTTAAAATATATGACTTTTTGAAACCGTAATTGGAAATGAAGGCATTAAACTAACAAATACGCTCTTTCTTTTTATATATATACGAATTATATACGAAAAATATACGAATTTTAATAAGCGAATTTTCGACATTTCATTTTCATCTCGTGTTTTAGAATAATAATAAATGGCTTTAGTTTCCAATGGACTGAAATAGAACTATTTTCGTTTCCTACCTACTGGTCATTATTAGATAGCAAAAAACAATTCTATCCGTTTAGTGCACATTTTACAACAATCATATGATAAATATTCAGTTCTATTTGAAATACGTGGAGATATCTAACTAATAAAAGATTGAAAATGAGACTTCTAGCCTTACAACTTTTAACTGCTTTCCTTTTATAAGTCTAAAATCACTTCTTCCTTATAGACTCGTACAAAAACATTTATTTACATCATCCCTCATAAAACGATTGTTCTCGGTAACCAACAACCTCATCACCTCTTCAATAACAGCCACATTATCCTAAACCACTCTTTCTCAACGACAAAAAACAAGAAAATCCAAAAATACGCCGAACTTAACTCAAATCCCATCGAAAAATAACACACGGGCGTTGTTAAAATCCATCGCCCAGAAGGATAACAGCACCCGCACCAAAATCACCGACATCCCGATTTTAATCGCGTGTTTTTAGAAAAAATATTCCCACCGGTTGCGTCCTACGCTCGACATGTCATAGAAATCAGCCGATATATTCCCTTTTATGGGTCTTTTTTTCAAAAACCATCCTTTTCATTGTCGTATTTACCCTTTGACTCTACACGTCCTGTTTCCCACGCATCACAATACTACACACATCACACATCCCTCGACATTGCTTCCTCATCCGCATTTCAACCTTTCTACTTTTTCCATTATTTACACCCTTTTCACCTTCCATCTTCCTTCCTGACGCGGCCCTTGGTCTTCCTGCCATTTTCCTCTTTATTCATTCATTCTGTAGCCACTATCTGCCCACCTCCCCACTGTTACATTCCACCGTTACCCCCTAACACTCCCTTTCATGCCGACGAGTTCCTTGTTTCCGTTAAATTAAAGCATATTTCTCTCTTTTCATCCCAAATTCTCCTCCCACGCCTTTATTGTAATTCCTCTTCTTCCCACGTGGACCAATGATGAATATAGTGCTGATTTATAAAATGTAAAAAATTGACGGAATGAAAATCATGTTCGTTTAAATAAAAAAGGTTGCTCTAAGTACGGGTTGATGTATGGAAGGTTGTTCCCCGTAATGGGGACACACTTTTCACGACTGAGAACTATGAAAATCATGAGAAAAGGCTGTCCGGACCGCATTAATCTCTTGAAACGATATTTCAGAATGATCTGGTGAGGTACGTTGTTTGCATGAGCTGATACCCGGCAATTTAGGGGTGTAGTTTAGTCACTTTCAAATTTTTTTTCATTATTTATTCCCTGTAATCATTTTTTATATATTTATTTCGATAAATGATTATGGGACATTGATTATATCTTCTCTTTTGTATTACTATACTAATCCAGTTTTTTTACCGACCACTAAGAATTGCTTTGTCCGTTAATTTGTTTACATATTACATCATAATATAATAATATGCAGTTTGATTTTTATACAGTTATATTTTTATATTGTCCATGAAATTCTTCTTATAAATATGTGCTTCTTGTACTTGTTTGATTTGAAATTTAAGATAAATTGTAATTTTTGATAGAATGTCTAGATCCTAATCAAAACTTATCATTCTGCAATACTCTTTTCCATTTCTGTTAAATAAAAAGCTTTTAGAGCTCTTTTGGCATTTAAGAAATAAAGTTCAATTCAGCCTTTCAAAAAGCTTCAATAATCCCCACAATCTAAAATTTAAAGAACTCTACAAAGATATCAAAGATGTTAGGAAAGATTTTTCCAAGAGAATACATCGAGGATGCTCACAAGCTGCTTCGATTCGAATTCACATGGCGTACGTTCATTTAAAGTCTGTCCCAAAATTCTGAAGAAATTATTCTCGGAAAAGTAATCGAATGAGAGGAGAGTCACATTAAATATTCATGGACCAGCAACGAGATAATGCTTTCCACAGCTTCGAAACTTCCGAGTCAATAATTCATATCCTGTCAAAGAAAAGCGCTTAAAAAAGAGAAGATACCCTCTATAAGACGCACTCTCGGTGTCGTCATAGTGAAATGGGTTTGATATATATTGGTATGGTGAATTAACGTCGCTTAGTTACCTCCCTTTGAATCAAACAAACTCAAACTTATAATTTAAATTAACAGAATCAACACTTAATTTCATAGATAATACTGTTCAATTATTTAATTATTTGAACATTTCGATACTGTATAACCTCAAATTCTCTACGTAATTATTATATATGTTTATTTACATATATCATATTCTAATTCCTGAAAGTTAATATTTTTGAGCCTATCACGTCAAGGAATATAATTTAGTGATCACTTTGAATTAACTCAATCACTTTTGTGTTTTTCATTCCCAAAAGGTAGTTGGCTGAAACATTCATTTTTGTAGTGAAAAAACGAACTTCATAAGATTTTTGTCTAATCAAAGTCCACTTTGTGGGATTTGAAATATGCTTCTAATTTAAAGTACAAATTGATACTATTAGGAATTAATAATAAATGGAGAGGCTATGTTCAATAATTATCAACATAATTTGTACTTAATTAAACCATAGTTATAACGGAAATTATCAAAGCATTACATTGTAGTGGATATTGCAACAAAATCTTTGATGTAGTATGATTCTAAAAATCTCTTGAAGTTTTTATGAAATCAACTAATGAATAAAGGCATGTATTATCATTAACCCTGCAAGACCTTTTAGCTAGTTAATTAAGTATATTTACGTTAAATATGTGTTCGAATATCAGTTCAATTATATGTTAATTAGACGACAATAAAGTTAGATAGAACCGCCAATTTACCCATGCAGTATCTAGTGTTTTATGACATTTATTACGTGTAACATAATAATTAAAACTTCACTCAAAGAAAAGATATTACTATCGCGATAAATTATTAATTAAAGTGCGGAACTGAGATCAAATAACACATAATTATATAAAAACAGTATCCTATCGTTAATAATTCTGGACACGCTTCTTTCTTTCAGTAATGTCAGAATAAATGAGAAAAAAATTCTAAAATAAATCATCAAATCCACGATAGGATTCCGGAGCTAAAATTGAGTTCTCTATTTCTATAACATTTCTACTCATCAAGACTCCATCCTGTTATCCATCTATACTTATAAATTATTACATTACCAATAAATTTTCTGGGGTCTACCCAGAAAATTTCGTCCGTATAACCTACGGCTACATCCGAATCCCTTGCCACTCACCGATTCATAAAGCACCGTCCATTTGGGAATAGAAAAGCACGTGAGATTCCTATAAAGAACCGACCCCTTAACTTATACCCACACACGCATCTGTAACACAAACATCCCTCTATTCATGCCCCAATTTCCTCTCCGGACCCGCTCACCGCAACTGTCGCTAAAGCGCCACCGGTTGAGTAATTTGGAACTACCACCATTCACCACCCCTCTCCGCGCATTCCGTCTCTCCCTTAAACATCTCGTAATAAACACTCGAGGTCATGAAAGCCATCGCGCCTACCCGAGCGATGATTGCAGTGATAACGCGGGGAATGCAGCGTAAGAAAGGGAGAAGTTCTTCGAAGGCTTTTAGGTAGATTGAGTATGAAAATACCTGAGGGAAACAAGGTATGATTGGGGAAGCCCGATCATCTGGAAAAATGAAAGTTCGATGCGTTACATTAGTATGATTAGCTGAACGATCTCTCGATGTCGTATTTATATATTCCGAGAGAGTTTTATCGGAGATACTTGTTGCTTTTATTAAAAATTTATAGGGCTTGATTTGGAGATCGTTCCATCTTATTTTTTTCATAGAAGAGATAAGATTAATGTCCCTGATCTTGACCTCTATGGGGTACTTTTTCATCCTATTATTACCTCATACGTTCACGTACATAAAATAAATTATTTAGCCCTATAAAATTCCACGCATAGATTCCTCTGCGTGGTATATATGAAATGGGTTCGCTTCGCACGGTGAAAGTAGGATATTTATCTCTGAATCTTCAATTACGAGATGTGTTTTCAAGTTAAAGGATGACCCTCACTAGATCACCGGTTTCCATAGATACAAGGTTAGGAAAATAAACACATTTTAGTGATATCTTTATACATATCTCTATATATCTATGTTCAGGGATGGAATGATTTGGTCTTAATGAGTTTTAATAATTCTTATCTCCAAATTAAATAATCAAATGCATATATATGTATATATTTGTCATACAAAATTAATTGGTTTTAGGATGAATGATTATGATCATTAAATGAATGATACTAAACGTAAAGGATTTCTTAAAGCAACGTAAACGTTATAAACAAAACGTTTATAAGGTCATATATAAATTATGAAATACATTACGTTATTACAACTCAAACACATGGAGAGACGCGAATAACTGTATCAAAAGAATCATTCAGCTACTCTGACCTTATAATAATTGACTATCGATGTCTTTGGTTACATAATAGTGATGCAATGCAAAAAATTTACAGAAGACACTCTAATTAAAAGACTATCGATGAATACAATTCCCACAAAAAGACGCCATGAGAAATTACGTACGTTAACATTCGAATATTCCCAACGGGACAAAGAGAAAATAACACTCGTATGCTAATTATAAATATGTCAGAGCTTAAGGACTTATTATTATTATTAGATTTTTCATTCGTATCCCAACCTGATAAACTTCATCCCTGTAATCTTTCGAAAAACGTAATTTCCCCCAAAAAGATCGACGGCTAATGTACAAAACCTCCCAGCCGCCTAATCCCTCTGGTTTCGGACTCCGGAATCACAAAAACGCAATCATTGCCACCGAATCAAAAAACAATCCTCCTTTCACATTCCAGATTTCACTTTCCCGATTTATTTTTCATAATTCATCACCCGCAGGACTTCCAACCACTCCAAAAGGAATCGTAACACATTCCGGTGAGCGGTTAAAAAACGTTTGCATCAATCATTCGCCTTGTACATTTCGCCGATGGAATATTAATGGAGGAAAGAGACGGTAGGGGTGGGCGAGTTCTTTACGTTATTATTATTTTCGCGGTGAGAATAAAAATAAAAGTGGTTCCTCCGCATCACGTGTTCGTCTTCATCATTGAGATTGGCCCCACCCACGCGCCCTCCCTCTCGAATCCAATCTCTGGCTGCGATGGATCGATTCCATTCACTTTTTAAGGCCCTTTCACATCCCGCCGATCCATTATTCGCCGCTCCCCTTCGCGTCAATCACCCGCCCTCCCCTCATCGCCCCACATTTGAGCTTCCGCGTGTGTCGATTTCGCCCGAGTGGACCCGGATTGCGAATACGAAAACGGTTTTCTTTTTACGAAAATTTTCGCTTACTTTTTCTTCTTCTTTCGCGGATCTTCTCTGCGTTCTGATCCTAATCTAGGCTTGATGGATCGAAAAAAAAAGGTTCATATGATCTCTCGGAGCGCGTGGAGTTGAAAAATTATTCTGACTTAAGACATGCTCAAGGTTTCTTCTCTAGTGTACGATATTTCACTTCCTGCATTATTATTTGTAACCTATGACTTTATGAATTCGTTTCGAAATACATTTAGACAATAATGCAACCATGGTTACGCAGTTTATTGTAGCATAATGAATCATTATTTATTATTAGTTAGAAAATATTAATAAATAAATACGCAAATTGAGTAATTTAGCAACAAAATTATTCATATTTAATGTAAGAAATAATAGGGATAATTCAAGCTCATTTAATACCCATCTCATCTCTAAATATTGTACTACACATCACGCTTTCTCCGGCAAATAATTAACCGATTCAAATCATAGCTTTAAAAAGAAAGAGAATAATCAATTGAACAATGAAAGTTATAATTCACTAGGTACAGTTAAATTTTACGTAATCGCAAGTCCCTTTACAAATTTGATCTCGTATAAGAAAGCAAACGTCCTTGTAAAATCGATATCAGAGCTATCTTCTTGATGTTACGAAAAACGTTCCGTTTGTATCTTCCTTCAATCATTCAAATATTAACGTTCAGATATCTAATTTTATATTCAATTCAATATAATGAAACTCATGTACATATAATTATGACATACCAATTAATATCTTATTATTCGTATCTGTCGTTTAAGACCAGCTTATTTGCCAATACTTACAAGCAATATATCTGAGTAAAATTTATTGTTCATTTCTACCTCTATCCTTTTCTGAATGCTAAGCTCCAGGAATTCGATTAAGGGTAAATAAGGCATTTAGTTTAGGATAGAAAGAATTAATAAAAATCTGTTAATATTCCACTTATTTCCCTGATCGAGACGCTCTCTTCTAATCCTTATCTTGTATCATCACTTTTCTAAAGCATTTTAAGCTAATTATATCACAATAATTTATCCTTAGAATAAGCGTACAGATCCAGTATAATTTTAGTTCTTTCTTTCTTGGTCCATCAGTATTCAAAAACCAGCAGAAAAATATGTTGTATCAAGGGCGAAAGATACTTTCATATATCAGAAGATATAAATTTTAAGCTACCACAATATCTAGAGCGCGTAGTTCTAATATATATTTGATCATGTCTTGAAAGATATCTTAAATTTTAGTTCCGACATATCCCTTTAATATGACAATGGCGTTTAGCTACTCCAGGGACATGTTTAAAATTTCATTCGCCAGAGCACCAAAGTTACATTGGATGAGTCGACGACAGCTGCAGTGGCTCTGCTTTCAAATATTAAACGCCCTGACCACCTGTTTCTCACTGCGCGAACGTGCGGTTTAGTAAATGATCCTTTGCTGTTTAATTACTAAATTCCATCGAAAGTTTTGCCGAGGTCTGAAGGACAGCCATGTTATTTCTCTGAGTTATTTCATTGTATTGTGAGAAGTATATATCCAGTTCAATGCATCTAAGTTATTTGAAATTATTATCATTTTTCACGTATTATTATATAAATATATAAAGGGGGAAAGATGTTCTGAATAATATTGTCTTTATTTCTGTTTCCGAGAAATTTCTTATAATACTGGGAAAACTAAAAAATAAAACAGTAAGAATATTACAAAAATAAAATCGAGTAATAAAAAGGAACACATCAAAACTTAATGAACACACTTTATTTTAATCATTGGGTTTTAAACAAGACAAATCGGATCTTGACTATGTTTACATTTGTTCATTATTTATCTACTTTTTATCTTTGTAGATACGATTTGTCATATGAATTTATTTTACATAAATCGTAGTGAGTAGAAGAATATTTCTATATGACTCTAAATATAATGCTTAAAATAGTAAACAGAATAATCATTACCGGAAATAATTAGAACATCATTCTTTTGAATAGTAAGAAATAACAGTTTCGTAGTTAATTCAGTTCTGAGATATGAGAATTATATACACACCTGTAATTGTAGCCTCTAAATAAATCATTGAACTTAAGGAATCTGCATTAATTTTTTTTCCTCACATTTTATTCATTGGAAGTTCTAATTAAACATCTTAGTTTTGATGATAACATTCAAGGGGTATAGCTATTCAAAACCGCTCAAAATATAAACGGATATGCTTAAGGATAAGTTTAAACAATACTTACATATAGTTATTGTATGCCTTAAATTTACTTAGAGAAAACTCTTCAAATCAATAGAAATCGAAAAACTGAAACATTCTCTTACATGTTTCACCTACATTTACGTCAGTCAACCTCCATGATCCACCTTAAACCCTAAATAATCCTCCAGAAAACAATTGCCTTTCTCGATTCAACATTTGCTTAATCCTCTTCCCGAACAAACGGCAAACAATCCTTTTCAGAACATTTGTCGCCCTTTAATTGCACAGCAAACCAAAGGAAATAAAACGAATTCGATCAACGGAAAAAAAGCGAGATGCGTCGACCAGGCGAATTGACAGGGTTGACAACAAAGCTATATAAACCGTCGAGGGGATCTTTGCATTTGTCCAAAGGTCAGCGCGAAACAGTCGGCGACTCGGTAATGGCCTTGGAGTCCACACTGAAAGAGAGGCGACGGTAAACATCAAAGGGTGGGAAAGTGTGTGTGTTTCCTCTGAGGGTTTTGAGAGGTGTTCTCGGTTCTTTAGACGGCGATGGACTAGAGGAATTCTGCGGGGGGATGTCTAATGGAAAGTGATAGCGATCGCGGGATGTTTATAGAGCAAGAGAGAAACCCCCTCCTCCTGGTTCATTTCCCCATCCATCTCTTCTCCCTCATCTAATCAAACTAAGAGAATGAATACCTTTCATCCTATGCATCCAGGAATAGAATCGCAAGTCAATTCTACGCCTTTGGGATGCGTTTGTGAGGTATTTTTGCAATTGAACCGTTGTCTTTTTGAGCTATGTTTGTACCTTTAGCCGTCTACTATTTTCGGTTAATAGCTTTGGGAGAGTGATGAAGTTTGTGTTGTGAGGGGTAAGGACGATGAGTAGTGAGGAAGGCAATTGGAGGTTGCGTAGATGAGAGGTCAAGTTATTCTACTTATTCTTTTCTAGTTTAGCCATATCTTTAAGAGGTGACGATAAATTTGTGCTATAAACGTGTAATATATAAGTAAAAGAAAAGGAGTCCCTGTCAGGTCGCTATTTTCAACTACTGTTCAACGCTTGCGATAAAGTTGCACTCACTTATCGTATTATTTTCACCTATTCTTAATCCTGTTTTATAGGTACACCTATCTTAATAACTTTCTGACGAACTTTTGTTATCCAATGGCTAGTGAGATAGAACAATTTGTTGCTTAAAAGAAAGATGCTATCAATCCACTCATGCTTTAATCGTGTAGCATGATAAACAAAAATCAAAATAATGCTTGAAATGTAGGATTTACAAAGAAAAGAAGATCGAATCGACGGACTGTAAGGAAATATCCAACGTGGATTAACTCTACGTAAACTAACTCCAAAAATTCAGATGTTCAACTGTAATTTATGGAAAGGTGGCTATTCTTTTGACCTGATGAATGACGAGTCTATAGAATGCTTTTATCCTAAATTAATTTCCACAAAAACTTTCCTTGGATGAGCTCCCCTCTAAAATCTAATTGAATCATTATTAAAAAACAAATCGTTTGGAAGATATTAATGTGTTATTTTTTCGACTTTGCTTCTCAAATAATTCCACGAGCTAAAAAACTCACGAGTAAACATTTTAAAAACATAAACACTCTCGTTCTTATTCCTCTCTATTCTTATGGCGAAGAGGAATACTACCCTATATACATTTTCACTTTTACGTGTCGAAAATTCTGCGGAGACGCATCTACTCAAAAGATACAGTCCCCTCACATCATTTATTGAGACGACGTATATAGCATATGCACGCGGATTGACATAATATCGAGAGAAAGTAACGAAGGCCCTGACGTACACGCATCTGCCTCAATCTGTATATAGTCGGCTCTGACGTTTAGCCGGGGACACGTAATCCCATAGGGAATGAGGAGAACGCACGGCAGTAAATCCCCGAGCGCCGCGTTTTCCTCAGGGGAAATAATGCAGGGATGGGAAGGGAACAAAACAATAGCTGGAGAACAGCTTCCTCACAAGACGGAACCATAAGTCGAGATGTGTGGCGCCAATTCTTGCGAGAAATACAAAATAGTATAACGATTTCCGTGACACTTGTCTCCATGACTACGAACACAAGTTTAATATCGAGAAAAAAACTACGTTAGTTCTACAAACATGATTGCCGAGGAAGCAATATTCTGATATTCATCAACAGATTATAAACATTGTCTTATATATAATTCTTTTCTGAAAGAATTTAATGAATATGATTTGGATATTTAACACCGTTAGTGAACAAATTTAACTTAGCAGTATAAAATCTAGAATACAGAGGACTGTATTTTTAGTTTGGATTGTGTTATGATACGGTATGTCGAGTATCTAGGTCGTTTATAGTATAATAATAGTGGTATATTTCAGAAACATGAATTATACTTCTGTATATAAACTATCGTATTCCAGAGATAACTTTGTGGTTATTATTATTATTCTAAGAAATTGACACACTGACAAGGGGATTTCTAGTGAAGTGTCGTATATTAAAATAGTAAATACTTTCATGAACTGTGTCGATTTCTTTCACTTCCAAAGAGTTTTATATTTATGCTCTAACTAATATTCTTTATAAATCATGTAATACTAGAGAGATCTCAGCTCAATATTCAATCACATTTTACTCTTCTTTTCATTAAAAAGGATTGTAACTCAGACGCAATTTAACTTAGGTTGTTAGCTTATTGCTTCACTAAATAACTTAAAACCAAATAATGTGGGAAAAATTGGATACTAAACTACATATTCTGCATTCATACAAGATAAAAACCAGAGATTTTTTAGGATGATTAGAGAATTGATTAAACTTGTACGGGTCATTATGATGCACCGTATGTCTAATTATCCAAGAGAGAATAAATTTTAAATAAGATCTGGATAAAAGTACTATTCAGAACCTACCTCTCTCCCCTATTCAACTTTGAACACCTACCTGTGAAAAGTACTAATTCAAAAACGCTTTTCTCCCGGCAATTTTTCCAATTCCAACGACCCTTGAATAGATTCAAAGCAAAGGAAAATCCTCGATTAATTTTTTAGGCCACTTTCCCACTTCGTAAAGCACCATCACAAACGCATCTCTCTCGTGAGACTGAAGATCTTGTCTTCAGTTTTAAAGGCTCCTTCAAAATCCCTTAGATTAACGACCTTCTCCATCCATACTACGAGGGAGTGTTAGATCATTAATCACGTACAATTTAAAAGCTTCGGGAAGTACATTCGGAGCGATGGAGGAATGAAAAAAAAATCTCCCTTGGAAATGCATTAATGGCTCATCAACATTTCCGAAGGAATCCGAACACCGCTTTTTATTTCCACTTTTTAAACGATTCGGAAGAAAATTTCTGGCGATGAAATCTTAATTAATATTGAAAGGGGTCATTTTGGAGGAAAAACCGTTCGAGAAGAATTGGGATGACTAAATCATTAACTCGAGGCATTGGTAAAAAAATGGTTTGGAAAACATCTCGTAATGAAAAATCTCATTTGAGGTTTTGGGAAGATTTTTTATTTCCAATCCTGCTGAGCGTATTTTAATGAGTTGATATTCTCCTGATTTAGTTCATGATGTTTGGCTTAATATCACCCATTATTATCTGAGTGTGAACTGTGAAACTAGGAAATGCTGCAAAGTTCAAACCTTCCAAACTGTTCTACTAAAACGTTAAGGTATTAATACGGCTCGAATAAATAGGGAGAATAAAATATTTTCTTGAAAATAAGGGAGGTTAAAAATCTATAAAATTATAAATACCGTCTTTACTGAGTATTATACTAAAAAAATCAAAAACCTAGCCTATTTGCTCCAAAAAGCTGTGTAAATAAATGAGCTACGAGAGAAATATCGTTTAGTATGAAAGAAATTATATTGAAGCATTACGTAAGAGCTTCTATGTAGTATATTATCTCTCCATTGTACTATAAAGTACACTTTTAAGCATCGTTAACGTCCACTTACGATGATAGTTTTGAATTATTAACCGAAATACTTGCCAGTATTAAGTCCAGAACATCATTAGGGCAATACATCAAAGTTTTTAACTTTACGCGATGATTAAAAGAATCTGACGCTAGATTAAATAACAGACAGACGAGTGAAAGTCAGCAATATGAGAAATACAATTTTTATCTTCTTTGCCCAACCTATTTGAAAAGGTAAATCATCCAGTGGAACATTGTTTCTCTATCTCATTTCCGATAAAAATTAAAACACCCCATTTATCATGGCAAGGCAGTATATGTAGTTGATAATGCTATGAATGTAAAATATATGAACACGAGGGCAGAGGAAGTTGGGAATAAGCTAGAGAACCAAACGCTACCCATTTTAAAGTTGGACGCTCTTATCTGTTTAAACCAGAACAGATAGTACGTATAAATAGTATCCCAGAAGAAGCGGAAAGTTTGCACATGAAGTATATTCAAAGTTGTCTTATCGCCAGGAAACTCAGTTTATTCGGTATGCGTTGCAAGGAGTGGTATCTATAGGAAGTATTACAGGAAAATTCGTGAAGCGGAAGATACACTGGAGAGATGGGTTTGTTCCATTTTCCATTATAGATAGAGAGTTAAAAACCATGGAAAAATTTTTGAAAAAAAATGATACTTAAGAAATTATCGTTGATAAATTTCGTGCATTTGCAAAAGATATACTTTCAAATAGATTTTACAAAAAAATTAAATAAACCGTTTTGACGATAAATAGTCGTATAGCAATTGTTTTATATTTTGAAACAAATATAACCAACATTTATTGAATAATGAAGACGATTTGAGAGGTTATTATTTCGCAGAATATCATATAAATAATTGTTAAACATTCTTAACTTTTCCTCAGATTTATAATACCTATTTCCTCATCATTACTAAAGTAAATAATCTTAGCAATTAAACAACAATATATTTGATATATAAATACTCTGTCATCCACCATAGTTCTATAAGCATGAAAATACTTATATTATTAATTTTGTAACCATAATTATTTATTAAAAGTTTAGATAATGGCTCCATAAATATGTAATTTAGAACATACTCTAGCTGCATAAGGCTATTATCACAAAGTAATTAAACAGCGCGTTCTGACGGAGATAAAGGAAACGACTCCCACAGGGAACATACATTGGACCACTCCACTTACCTATCCATATATTACCCAAATCAATGCGGAGTACTTAAAACACATTTAGTAAAACTCTCATCCGTATAAACATCCATATCCAACTTTTCCCTGCATCTCTCACCCTAAGGGAATCAAAAGCGCAGCTCTTCTTGTGTTCCTCATAAAACCTTTTACGACGCGCCGAATTTATCTCGAAATCCCAATTCGCTCGCGGATTGTTACAAATGAAGAATTTTGCCGACTCTTAGGTTTCTTTTCCTGGAGGAAACGCGTTTATCACGATTATTACCCTTTTGCGACATCCGACTGTGAATTATAAACCGTTGGCTTGGCTCCAATATCACGTGGATATTCTTTCTTTCTGTATCTTTGGGCAATTCCATCCTCAAAGGCCCTCTTTCGAGACTATTATTTTCGGAATACGTAACTCTTGAGGGTCGGGACATATGTAATCGCCCGGCTGCTTCTATTCAAGGCATCTGCGCTTGATTTAGGGCGGTAAAAATTCTCGCTGGATTAAGGACAATTAATTCGAGAGCCTTAAAAGCACTACATAAGAATATTGAATGTAAGCAAGAAAAGTAATTTTGCTGAGTTCATAGAAGTAGAATTAGAATTAATTATATAAAGGGGAGATGAAGACCCTGAAGCAAAGTTAGGATCTTCTTAGGAATTGATTACTGGTTTAATGTTAATGCCAGGTTAATATATTTGTCATTTTATCTTAATTTTAACTTAATATCACCACATAACTATGAGTGTACGACCCAGTTATGGTTAGTCAACGAAAATTTTTCAATAAAAATGAGTAAACAGCCCCTGTTATTAAAATTCGTGCGTTTTGGCCCAGAATCTAACAATCATTACTCAGTACTTACGTAATGTTTTTAATTGTAATTCATTCTATTAAAATTAAGAAAATTTTTAAAATCATCGTTAATAAATATCGAAAGTTAATATCCTGTATTAACCTTGAAGTCAACATTTTACTAATAGCATTCAGGGTAATGAGTCAATGAACGATCCACAACTTCGTAGTCTCATTATCTTACGTTTTTTTGTCAAAGTAGGGTAGTTAGGTAACACTTCTCTCCTTAGAGTATTGAATTCATTGAAAACCAACTGAGTAGTTCAGCTCCGTAACAGGAACATAAATGATAAAATAAAACTTTGAATTAGATTCAAGACAAAAGCGAAATCCAGCCATAAGGAAAGTGCTTACTTTACTTCCTCAGGTTTTATGCGATCATTTCTTAGTTGTTTTATCTCATCATATTATGATTCGTAGCTGCCATTGTGTTGATTTTGGACGAAAAATAAGAAGTCGATGCAAAGTTATTTCCTGGTTGACTCGGATAAATCATCTGCATGGACGAATAAAACACAAAAGTTCGAATGCCTATATTTATTCACAGTTGAAACTCATCCATAGTTTTTAACTTCAAAAACTCGCTCCGAATCCCCTTTCCTTTTCTTGCGCGAATCAAAAGCCTGTTTCATTCACTTCCGGCGAACACGCTCTCTGATTCCTGCTCAACAAGCAGAAAGGTTAAAACAGAGGCAATTTGACTAATTGTGTTTATTTCCGAATCCCTTCCCACGAAGCACGCTCTTCATAACCTTGGTAACGGCCGTTTTTTCAACCGATTACTTATCAATTCAGACGAACTCGCCCCGAATTCTGCCTTAACAACCCGGAAGTTCATTTGCGGAAATCGGTTGTGGACCCAACGCGTGTGGATATGCCTTAATTCATCCTCGTTTTTGCATGGCAACCGAGAGATATTGTTACGACAATGCTCGCGCTGTGTTGGCGGAGTAATTTGACCTCTATCCTTTATAGCTCTCTACACTCAACGTGACACCAAGAACGTTATGAAGGAGAAATTCCCGCTTTTTGCCCCAATTGATACGAGGTTTTCGCAATGCCAGTCCTCGGACGCTTCCATAAACATCTCCTAACGGTTTATTAAGCAAATTTCGAGTTCAAACTGCGCTGGAATTTTCAACGAGCTGACGCAATCAAGAGGAACTTTTGTTGTGAATTTTTCCAGGTGATACTCTCTAAAAATGGATGCCCGAATTCGCGAGTCGCGAGCTCCGACAGTTTACACTATCTCCCAGAAAAAAAACACCACCTTCCTTCCTTCCATAATAGTAATAACTATCTTCCTTCCTCAACGTCCTGTGTTTATGAACCTCTCCTTGTTTCCAGAGCCACCAGTAAATAGCCTCCTTAAAACTTTATAGTAAGACCCTGAATTCACTGATGCATTTACTCTTCTGAGTGCACCGTAAATTTTTGAGGATATTCAAAAGTCTTGGAGACGAAGTGTTTACCTTCACTACAGTAGCGAACGAATGAAGCTTATTTATATTACGAAAATCCACAATTACGAAGGCGATGGCGGGATGAAAAAAGTTTTGCCTCTTGAAAAATTCTGACACACACAGCTGGCCTAATTTTAAGTTTCGGTAAACGTAACCGCTCGAGTTAAATTAATCCAGAGATGAGTCTGGCGAAGTAATGTTCATTTTTATATTTTATACGTGATCCTTAAAAATTTTCATCGCTAAGGTTCGCTCTACGTAGTGAGTGCTATTGTTATTAAAGAAGTTGACAGTGAAGGAATGAAGATTAAGCTACGGTGAACTATAACACAAAATAG
Organism: Pantala flavescens; assembly: GCA_020796165.1. Lineage (NCBI taxonomy): Eukaryota > Metazoa > Arthropoda > Insecta > Odonata > Libellulidae > Pantala > Pantala flavescens. The sequence goes on from CM036886.1 coordinate 15,512,591, forward strand.
GTAATGAAAGAACGAAGGAAAATACTAATAATTAAATAGTAATAAAACAACTTTGTAAATTTCCACGATAATATTACATCTTCACCTGAAGATTATATTACGAAACCGGTCGCGAATATACCAATTTTCTGAAGAAATTTACAAAGTTGTTTTTATTACTATGGCATTCCACGAAGCCACGCCTTTTCATATTGATTTCATAACTAAACAGACTCACCATAACTCAACATTGATTAGACCACTGGTTATGGTATACTACGCATTAGGCTCTAGTAAAACGTAAACCATTATCTTTTGCATGAAATTGAATTGATAGCTTTATTTAGTATAGTTGGAATAATTCGATTTATGTCAATCATACACCGTTTTTATCAATAACTTGTTGCTATTTTGAAGGTAACTATAGTTCTTTCACAGAAACTCTCGTGCCTATTGGTAGAAAAACTGAGACAGTCATCTGTTACAAAATATAATGGATTACTTTTTATAAGTGTCGAACTTTTCCAAAACACTCTTATTAAGAGCTTTATTAATAATTCTATAGTACACATCCGCTTTAGTGAGTATAAACAAATGATAAGGCGATAATATATACCAAAATGTTCCGCTCTCATTACAAATTAGTTCCCAAAATATTACTTTTCTTTTCCAAATTCAAAAATAAGTTGAAAAGTGGCAGTTCGCCTTAAGAATAACGGATTTCATTTTTTCAAACGCTATCTCATGTGACCACAAGTGTTCCCGATATGGGTCCACCTCTAAAAAGAATCGAAAGAGTTCGAAGAAATCATTTCGCAAAAGTTTTTGGCCACAACCTGTCTCACGAGGAAAGATTTCCCGCAGAAACTCCGTCTTCGAAAAAACATTTCCCCTTCCCGACTTCAAAATTTCCTTCGAAAAGCAAAGACCAGGCCACTTGTCACTTATTGAGAGAGTATTGGAAAAATTTTTGGTGCGCTATAAAAAATAGCATTAAGGACATTAATATTTCATATTTGAATCACCCTGACCGAGTTAACTTTTATTTATAGAAGCCTCTTTTGGGTCGTAAAGTTGTGAATAAACCCATTCTATTCGTATAATTTCATGTATATAAACCTTGAATATAATTTAAAGCGAGCTTCATTTCATATTTTGGGTTTAAATAGGTCAAAGGCAGCCCTACGGTCATGAAGTCGAGTGTAAATTTTCTTTAACTTCTATAAGAAAATTCGCCCGTTTCGTATACTTTACTTCCCACAATTATTTTTAATTTAAGTGGATATAAAATAGAAAAGACTTTTTTTCTTTCCTTAGGATATTCCTTAGGCCCTCTCTTTAAATAAACCACCTTTATATATTTATAAATATATACATTCTTAAAAAATGAGGACAAAGGAGAACAAATATTACGTAAAACATTTGCGTAATATTATATATAGCATAAACGTAGTTATAGAAAAATCACGTACAATTAGTAGTAACTATGCCCACCACTCTGTTAGGAAACCGACAATGGCAACCAATTATCTTTTAGTACTAATTCCAAACATATGGACAAAATCTTGAACGGCTATCATCGTCCCAAATGCACCCCTATTTGAAAACCAATAACACCAAGTCCATCATTTGTTCTAGCTGTTTTAGAAACGATCGTCAAACTCCACCACCCACACCATAGAAGCGGCACGGCTTCAGCAGTCGATTTTCGGCCAACTTCACGGACATATTTCCGAAACGTGCCACGCGAAACACTTGAACGATATTTTTTCATCGATCCGCAAGATGGCGCGTGCGGAAAATGCTAATTCAGCATCTTAGAAAGCATCTGGGGTGAGAAGAGGCTGGGGTAAAAAGGACCACGTTCATAATGACGAAAAAAATAGAGCATCGGCAGCGATTGGTGGATAGCCCACTTCATAGATTGCTCCGCCAAGCGTTCCGGACCGCATTGCATCATGGGTTTCCAAGAATATAGGGCCCACGATCGGGAACGACGGGTTGGAGGGCTATCAAAACGACCCATAATTTCGCTGCAGTTCTATAAACGGAGTTTTAATATGAAAAGACTCCGCAAGAGGACTCTTAAACGAAGTTAATTAAACTCGAATCGATCAAAAGATAACAATTTATCACGTAAACGCAATGGGGCAGCTGTGAAAAGTTTCATTTTGATTCCACGTTGGGTACGGTTACGATTAATGAAATAAATTTAATGAAGTTCGAACATAATGGCACAATACGCTGTGCTGCACTTAATACTCGACGTACGCAGTGTTTTCCGGCGATATTATGGACTTAAAGGTGTAATTATAGACTATTTTTATCGTATGTTAATGATCGATACGAGTAAATAAGTTTGGTTACCAAACCAAAATTCCTTTTAGAATAGGATTTATTTACTTTTTCTAAACTCTATGGTTACCAGTAAACATGTAATTATTTTATCTATTGAGTAGTGTTACTGACCTAATTTTTGTGCGGCAAGCTAAGAAAAAAGCAAGTGAGTTATCATAATTTTTGAAGTCGGATAAATTTTCAAGAAATAAAAGTTGATATTAAGTAAGCTAAAAGAAAAATAACAACTAAAGTAAGAATGGGACATTTTCAATGAGATTATTTGGCTACAGAATAATTACACGATTTGATTGAGTTAAATGTAAATAATCTTAAAACATTTCTTAAATGTATTGTAGCAAAATATTATTTCGTAACCTCATAGATAGAGCATCCAAAATTTAATTTGACAGAAAATCATTCCTATTCGCTCTTCCTTCATCAAAAAAGTGCTTTATATCTTCACCTTCCGGAAATTTAAAATGCCTTTCGTGTGTTTTAAATATATGTAGATTCCTTGCGAGGTACTTCAATAAATGCATATATGATGATTTTAATTGTGAATAAACACCTATAAAATATAGTTCTGTTTCAAAATGCAAGAAAACAAGCGCATGATAAGACAAAAGAATTTTGGTACTTCGGTCATTCACATCTATTTTAATCATTATTAAAGTCTAAGTTTTTACAGCACATTTACGTACTCATAAAAGATACACTTTTCATAGACTTACATATACATTTACCCTTACGTCTGGCTCCTGGAGTCTGGAAGGGGATGCATGCACCATGACTCCACTTGTCCAATCGATTACCTTCTTCCATCCTTTTCTAACAAATGCGAACTTCTAAATTCTCTCTGGCACTCTCCATAGACTACTCGATCCTAATTTTACTATATCGAAGTACTCCATCCCCTTAGACAATAATACGAAGCACAATCATTTTTTTATATTCCTTATAATTGTCCATACATTCTCATACAAATACTTATTACGAATTTAAGGTACTAGAAGCTTCTTTATCATGCAGTTTATTACGATTAAGGGGAATTAAATCTCTTGATTTTTTGCTATAAGCAGTTGAAGTAAATTAGGAGTGAATCATATTGATATGTAATGGTAATGATATATCATTGATACGTAAATGTGTTACGTAATGTTTGCTCTTCTTTGTCCGCATTTGTTGTTTTTTAATAAATATTTATAGGTATACAAAGTTTTATTTTAAGATAGGTCCTAAGATTTATCTTAAGGAAAAAAAATAAGTCTCCCTAGTATACTTTAGGATATCTACATAAAACTTTTCAGAGCTCTTAGATAATTGTATGTACGTAAAAATATATTCATTATTCTGTTTTACGACTTAACTAAAATCCTTTTCTATGTACACTATTCCCTCAATACAAAATGAACTGGTTTAGAAATAGTATATGTATAGAGTTACACTAAAACAAAAATCTCACGTCTTACATTGAATCACTAAATTACATACGCCAGGAAATTTTCGATGAGAAACGACTAATCATAAATACGTAGCGTATTATAATGTAATATAGAGTCAATAAAACGACTAATCACGAGCGAAAACGAACACTCAAGAGGCAGGAAATAGTCGTACCCTGATAGCGTTGTGTTTCTATCGATAAGATAGGGCCACATCCGCGGGATATATATATGCGGAGGGAAGCTGCAGGTAACTGCAGGAGCCAAAATCCCGCAGGGTGCGATAAGATCGTAATCGATGACTTCACTATTCCTGACTGATTATCAAATGGAAGCGAATAAACTCACCTTTTACTGCGCCCGGATCTTTGAAGACGAATTGCTCCCTGGATTTTCCTGGAACGGCAATCAAAACTCCATTTCCGAAAGGGGGTGGGGGATGTGGGCGACGTCGATTTGGGGGAAATTAACGACCTCTCGGGAATAATTAGTGCTGATAATCCGATTCCGCTCCTAAATAAAGAACGACAAAAGAAATAAATTATTAGATCAAAGAGGGAAGGGAAATTTCAGCATCGGTGGCAATTAAGGGTGTTTGCGAAGATTACGAGTCTGTGTTTTGTTTGACTTCGATTATTATACGTAATTAGGAGAAGAAATTCTAATATATATATTTAGTATTATACTAGAGGAAATATTTTAATTAATAGCAATATTAATTAATTATACAGAATTAACCTTAGTAATATAAGAAGTTACATTAAAGATATACATTTCTGGCATCTCCTGTCCTGTCCCAAGTTGAGGCAAGCAAATTATTTGAAAACCTTTAAACTTTTAAGTCTAGTAAAATTGTAACTAAAATACAGTAAAAGTTGGTTCTAAATAATTATTATTATATATTCATTTACAATACTGTTATTGTTAGTCCCTAGGACTGATAGTAATATCACTATACTCAACTACATAAACACATCACAATATTTCAAATTATAATTATACAATCACAATAAAGATCAAATACCTCAAACAATAACTGGCATGTTAAAGAAACAATAATAATGTACAATTTAAGAAACAATAACTTAAACTAATAAGTTATGAATAAAACAATTTTATTTAATTATTATGAAATTCATATATTTAAATAAAATTTTATAATGATTTATGTCTTATAATAATCTATACTTTAATACATATTATATGTTTTACAAAAGTTAATATTTATACTATATTTATTGACTGATATACAAGTATAACTTATTTATCTGTATACTCTAATATTAAATTAACTTGTACAATATAGTAATACGTTATTTGTACACGTCCAAATAAATTCTGTTTCCCACTTTGATTTTTTTACGTAAACTTCTTAACACTTCCCATCCACTTTTACGAAACCCGTCATCTTATTTCCTCTTCAACCAACCTTTAATTTCCTTTCATCTCACCCTTAATTATGACCTTTTATAATCCACTTCTTCCAAACATTTGCCACGCTAATTTACCGCCCGATTATCTTCTTAATTCGGAAGCTCAAATCCGGCGATAAATTGACGCTAATAACACAAACTTTTTCAAATAAAAACAAGAGAAAAACGAAAAGAAATTTTTACGCGATCTTCTTTTTTTTGATAGGCTGACGATAGCCCGTCTCTCACACGTGTGCACCACGCTCCCTATATAATAATTAGCGCACGGCTTAAACGTAGCGTACATACATAAATTTAATAACGGCAAAGCGTGTAGCGTATTACAATTTGCGTTAAATAAAGTTTTACTAATGAGAATCCGTGGTTTCGCAGCTCATTTAGTATGGAGAGCAGAATTTCCGGAGGTGGGCGAAAATTTAATTATCTAATCGCTCTACTTGAGCATCGGATAAACAAAGTAATTAACACGGTCGGCGTGGATGCAATTTATGAAGTAATAAAGGGGTTTAAGTTACTGTGGCAACGGAAAACTCCGAGCGGGAAAAAAAAAACACTAATTAAAACCCTCTTTATCATAGGATCCGCTAAACCGTAGATTATTAAATTAGCGAATACTAAAACTAATAAAAGCGTAGCAGGAAGCCAGAACGATGCTTTTATAATTACGCGGGCTTCGCTAATTCGCGAATAAAAATAGGATAAACAAGGGAAGGTAAAGAGCTTTTTGAAAGCCCAACGATACTTTTTATAAAAAAAATCGTAACGTAATTTCGGGTAAGCATTGTCCCAGCTGTTAAATTGATACAACTGTAGATACATTGCTGTGTTTGCCTTCGGCACGTGCTAGTTCCCTAAACAAGCACGATTACGTCTTACCTGAAATCGTATTACGGTAATTAGAGTACGGGAAGATTTCTCAGACGTTTCAGCGATGCGCTAATATTTTGTTTACCGGCGTTCGAACTAAAAGGATACGATGCATCCACGTTGAGTATTACGATGCGAATTAATTCCGCCTCCTGAGCAAAGATTCACTCCCAAGATTCGGTAATTTCCGACCAAAATGAAGATGCTGGTGCCTCCATTTTGAATTTTTGGAATTTTTTTCTCATATCTCTCAAATACACGTCGAGATAACGAGGTTATTTAATATACGCTCTCATATTTTGTAATTTTTAGATATTATGTATATGATTATTTGAATATTATCTAAAGAATTAAAACTGCTTCAATATGAAATTATTTTACGATAAAAGAAAGGTAATTTCATCGGGTTAAAAAGTATTAAAATAGTATTAAAATCTACAAGAATGAATTGAATAATATTTCTTTGTGTTTAGCTCAGTATGAATAATTATCGTTTTTATCAATATATAATCGAAGAATTTAAACAGAAGAATTATAAAAGAAGCTTTACTTAGCTTACATTCTACCTGAAAAATTATGAAAAGTAGATGTGTTCCAAGTACTTCTATTACGAATAAAACAGTGGTGAAGCAAAATTTGGAGAAGGTACTCCTAAAGAGAGAAATTACATTATATTAACTCATCCTTATAAATATGCATATATGTATGTATCCAAGACATGATACTCAGTACATATGTCCGTAAACAGAACTGGTCTACTGCTATAACGTTTCGCTAGAGAACCAGCTCTCATGCAGTTGTGCTAAAAGCATATTCTCATTACTTGATGGAACACCTCCCAATAAGTGTTCGAGTATCTTCCATGGTGTAGTAGGAATTTAGGGAACCTATGCTATCAGCTAATCATTTCACATTTTAGTTATGAAAAACATATATATCGAGCGCCTTATTTATTTATTGTTATTGTTGTTGTTGCCCCAGTTTACGTATTGTTACATTTATTTGTAGAATCCGTTGTCTACACCATATTTTATACTATAAATAGTATTTTAAACGAATTTATCGATTTAAATTCATTAGAAACTATGGTTATTACTTTATTTTATAAAAACTTAACCTATTAGATACATCTCAAACATTACTTTAAATTCAACGATCTTGAATTGGAATAACAATTCTGATCCATGTTCACAAGAACCGGAATCAAACGCAACATTTCTAATCATTCTAATTACATCTCTTCCGTGGAATTTTCTGGGACACAATCTTTTGGGAAAGACAAGGTCTGACTTTAATTATAATTAATTAAGCTATCGGGGAGATTCGCGGAACCTCCGGAATTCGGAAGTATTTTAATTAACGACGAGAATTCTATCAGGATGGAATGAACTCGGTTTTTGCTGTACATTTTCTTATTATAGACATCCTTATAACAAAATGCTTTAATTGAAGAAAATAGTCACGAGCAGAATAAGAACAAATGAGGTGGTAGTGGAGTTGAGTCATTTAGTAGCAACTTATGTAGTAAAAACTTTAATTATAATTATTATGTATGGGTTTCACCACAGTTAGGATTGAGTTTGGTCGAGCGTTCAATATTACGAACTAATTTCAATATGATTTAAAGGAAGCTTCGATAAAAAGACGGGAATATATATAACGTAGGTAATGGTTAACAACTTAAATTGTTAAAAAAGACCATTTTAATTTTTAATTTTATCAAATATCGTAAAATACGAAAGAAATAAAAATTAAAACAAACATCCATTATTTTAGTTATTATTCTTTTCCATTATACCGATGAAATTTTAAAAATGTATTGTTTATTTTAAATTTATTCATTAATAACGTACCACAGTCTTCTCTAGAATGTTATAAATTTAAACTCTATTTTTTGCTACGAAAAAATTTACTGAGAATGGCTGAATAAAAGTGCGTCAATATTGATAGTGAAATATACATTATAACGTTATAATGTATGTATGTATGTACTGCAACAAACAATATTTATAATAAACCTTAAAAACGTTGATTGTTAAACTCTCTTTGTTTCTTCTTTACATAAGATCACGTTTCTTAGCAACGCAAAAAATATAAAATAAAAATCCATCAAGGAAATATAAAACTTCATCTATATAACACCACCATTAAGGAAAAGATAAAAGACCTCTTACTTAAGGCAGCTTCTACTGCTTTGAAGGATCGACCTACTATATAGTATCGTCTGCTAGTGGATATAGCTTCCAACGAAACCCTCACCTGTATAATTTAATCTTCGCTGCGTGGCATAAATCGCCCTGGCAGATGGGAGATCGCATGGCCTGGAGCAAATAGATGCTCATCAACTCCAGAAACGTGATCTTAGGTTAAGCTACGGATGTATAAGGCGTGCCTATGCGAATTTCAGTGCGGAGCGTGATGAACGCGTGATGCTATGGGGGAGCCCTTAATGGACCACCTAGGCATTAAGGAGATCAAATATTCATCTTATTTCGGTATAATGTAAACGCTTTAAAGACCCTTGCATGCGGTTTCCCTAAGTGTTTCGGAGGAGTGTTTCAGGCCAATGCAGTATTTTCATTAAGTGAGCCGGAATCCAGGTGGTAAATAGCGTTTTAGATCAATTTTAATAGCGTCTAAAACGAGCTACTCGCGGAGGTCTTGCCTTCTACTTATTAGCTAAAGGCGTCTGTATCCTTGAGGGGTTATCTATAGTGCCACGGTTTAGAACTGCGGGAGATGTAATTGCGAGGCAAAATTTGATTCCGTTAAACCTACCGGGAGAAAGACTTCAAGACGTTCTAATGAACAAATAAAGACGCCAAGATCGGAATAAGATGTATAAAAAACATATAAAGACACAAAATTTGTATTAATTTAGCTATAAAAGCAGTTATATGACTTATAATACGAAAAGGAAGCTTATTAAAATTTCCTCAGTAAAAATAAGTTTGTTACGTTTTCTTCCATTACCGTAAGTGAACAGTTAAGTATACAAAGTACGACCTGAGAATATAGATAACAAATAGTCATGTGAATTTAGGTGATAAATTTCATTTTTAAATTCGGTTCTAGGTCAACACTGAATGAAATTATTTTTAAATATTTTGACGTTGTTGGGTTAATTTATTCCCAGATACTTATCGATATCCGTAAATAAAGAGAAATTAGAATGATAACATTTCCGATTTTAAGAAATATCAAAATGTATCGCTGTAAATTATATTCTAAAATTGTTTTCTTTGCTTATATAAAATTATTATGCTTATTTTCATGCTAATTTCATAGCCAATAGCTAATCATTATAAACATTTAGCTTTTGAATGTAACATTACAAAAATTAATTGAATATCATCATTTAATTTAATCCAGACGAACTTACAAATTAAAATACGAAATGAAGATACAATTATCTTTTAATGTATCAATTAGCCAACGGTGAATATTTCTCAAAGACATCCATGAATGAATATACATTATTTATAGGAACACAAACAAAAGTGAAACATCTCGTTAATTCGTAGTTTTCAAACTCATAAATCTTTCTCAGCAAATCGTAATAATTAATTATCCTCCTCGTTAATACCTGAGAAATCTCTCACAAGCGCAAACATTATTTTTTATCCGCGTTCATTCTCTCGTTAATAATATATAATCTCTCTAAAAAGGCTCAACAACTTTCACTCTTTGCACGTGAATGTACAACACCTTCTTAAGCAGATTATGAGGAAACTTTTGTTTCCTCTTCAATCCCCTTAATAACCCTTCATCCTCTTCGGATTTTGGACTTTTCGGCGTTTTCACTCGCAGATAATCGTACATATCCTCCGAACGTTTTTGCCCCAAATTTCCCATCTCTTCCTCTTAAAGAAAAGAAGTCGCAGCTGCGAAGGTGCTGCTATAGAGACCATTACAATCACCTTCTTCGTTGGCTCTAATGTGACGCCCTGACGACTCCTTACTTTTCTATTGAAAAACTCGTGAATAGGTCTTATAATAAATTTCTTTGTACCAGATGCTCATATTATTTGCTTCCTTAAGGATGTCAGAAACTTCAGGTTAAGCTGTCTTGAAAGTTTTTTCTTTATGATTCCAAATGAAAAGTACATGATAATTTAAAAAATTGCGGTTCTAATTTCACTGATATCGATTTATAATAGCATAAATTACAAAATAGTATCCCCCAATTCAAACATGATCAAGGGAATACTATAAAAATGGAACTACTAAATATAAATCTCTAACACTATGAGTTACATTTACTCGCGTGTGATTGCAATATTTTATATTTAATTGATAATTATAAGTACTGCAGATTTGAAATATTTCTATTTAACATGTGCAATCGAAAACATAAAAAACTGCTTCCTTAAAGATCATTAGTCTTTCAATGAGAACCACTGCTAAAGACGAGATCTAAATGCGAAATGGGATCAAGTTAAGAGAAATACAGAGATTCTTGGTGGACATGTATTTGGAATGTAATGAAAATATATTAACAATATACCGTCACGAGATATAAAGTACTCCATTGCAGAATGATACAAGACTCAACTTTGGTGACAATAGAAATCAAACACACGATAACTATATGAAAGAAATAAATGTATCAGTTATAACCTCTTCTTCCTACTTGGTAAATAATGTAAGCGACCAGTTTCTACATCTTATCCTAATCATTTATGACATTCTAACATTCTTACATCAACTCATATTTCTATATCATCCGTCTGTTATGTTCAGTAGTGGAAACCATTTCCAGTTGGTCATCATTCTTGTACCCTAACTCACTAAAACACGTATTCAACCTTTCTTACTCCATCTTTTCTTATCCCGAATCCTATAAACAACATCACAGATATTCCGCTTCAGCCACGGCTATTCGATCACCGGCCACACCACCGCCCGATGATAGGGACCCGATACCGTAACGTCTTCCCGATAACGAGGTACGGTCTCCTTAAAAAAAGAGAGAAAAAACAGAGACCGTTACCTAGAGACGGTAGAAGAGAAAGTCGCAGTTACCGGTTAACGTGAGTTACGACTAAGGCGACGGTAAGAGAGGATTTCGCGGAGAAATCAACTTGTTATACGAGCAGATATTTCCAAGTCCGTTGGGGCGAAACGTGAAAGCGTGGGCGGGATGATGATAATAGCGCTTAGAAGGGTAGAATCGACGCGTGGGAGGTTTGGGATCGGCACAAGATGAGGAAATGAGATTGGAGAAGGTGAGAGAGTGGCGGGTGCATCCACAAAAGGGGAGGGAAATGTTCGACTTCATCAGCGAAATCTGCGTCCGACTGGATCCTTGGGTCTTGATGCGATGGTAGGGGCTAAAGATATCGAACACCATTCGTTTTCGTTTTGTGCGGCTCTTTACTATTGTGGGTAGAGACGGGCTTCTTCGCTGCGGGAGTATCGTATTGCGAATGTATCACGCAAGGGATTGATACAAAGGATTGATATGCGCTTATTTACGCGTATCCAACGCTAGGAGATAAAGGCGTTGTTAACAGTTTTATCTAGTTGTTTTCTAGGGTTACTAACGAGTTACTATTATGAGACGAGAGCCTAGCAACGCGAGGTAAATAGGAGTAATATATATATAGGAGATATCGGTTGCGTTCGCGTTTTGTAACAGTTATTGAAGGTAATGACTAACGAGTGACTTTTTACAAAGACAAGATAACAACGCGTAGCAAATAGGAACATGGAAGCAAAGACTTCATTAACGAATTTCTCCGTCCTTAGGCTTACATATCCTATTCTTGTCGTGAATGATAGAAGTACTACTGTGGCACAAATAGCAAGCATATTTTTGTCTTGATATAACTTTGTTCTACTTATTCATTTCTACACGGTGCTCTATACGTCTGAACCTCAGCCTCACAAAAAATTCTAAAGGTTACATGCTCTAATTAACGTGCAGTAAATGCCAGAAGGAGACGAGGCACTTTATTGATAACAAGAGTTACTACATAGTATGCGTACAAGACGATGTTTCATAGAAATCATCGAAATATAATGGCTGAAGTTTCAGAAGTTAGGATCTTCTCTCACAACCATCCCTTTAATAAGGATATATATGCCACGAGTTCTTCAATTTGTTAGAAAATATATTTACATACAAAGTACATTTTTCAGTTACTATGAATTTAAGTTGAAATAGATCATTCGTATATACGTGTCGGGAATGGTGAATCTATAAACGTAAATCCTGCTAAACCTTTCATTGATTTGGTATCAGTAGTATGGAACCCTTCTTGGGGTAAAAGCATATCACGAGCGAAGGAACATATAAACCACCTACTTTTTATTTATTACAGTAGCTATATTACAAATACTATTCTTTCTCATTGATTTATTCATCTATCAATTACTTATGTTATTTTGTCTGCATGAGTGTTTCAAATTCTCAGTATAAATCGTCTATTTATGTTTCCAGCACTGGCGAGCTATTTTATTCATGAAGATAGGAGATGAAAGGTTTATAAACAAATCATCAAAATAAAATTGCTATGTAAACAATTCGAAACAATGTTAACAAAGGTCAAATAATATAAACAAATAAGGATCTATGAATACTTGAACCTTGATTTAACGTGGATTATTTCTGAATATATTATTTACATTTGCCATCGTGCTAACAGAGATGGAAAATTAATAACATAAATATTGAATGAATTCATTGTAAAAATGTTTTAGTCGGATTTTTAAATAACCTTTTCTATACTATACATCTATTTAAATCAAATATTTCGAGAAATAAATTCGATTCGTTGCAGTGGTTACGTTTATGCGATGTATTTCGACATGTATATCTTTTAACGTAAACATCGCCGTAAAATATCATGACGTAATCATCAGAACTGCTAATTAAGGATGGTCTGTAAATAAGAAACCTCTTGCGATCCGTCTCTGATGCCCTTAAGACAGCATCTCTCACCTCACACAGGAGTCGCATTCATCACTAATTACGCTGCGAAACAGGAATTAGCCATCGACTCATCAACCCCTCCTGCCCTTCTATGTATTACCACAAATAGCACGTGTCAGCCTTGATGTAGCCTTCATCTCATGGTACACATCACTCGCTAAGGATTATTACTCTGACCCTCTAGGGTTTTGAAATTTCTCCGCTGAGATACGATGATGATATCTGATGCAGTAAATCGTAAATAGTAAATCTTTGAATTGGAATTTTTAATGCATGATAGTCTTGAGAGTAGGGCATCTTAATTATTGACTACAGTCATTTTAAGTAAAACACGCATAATATTTGAATAACGCATTTCTAAACTAGGATGCCTTGAAATTGAATAACGCATTACTATATTAGGATGTCTTGATAAAACTTCCTTACCTTATATTAAATCGTTTGTAAATAGGTAAATACTTTACAGCAGCATTGAGGGAAAATGAGACCAAAGTTAATGTAAGATAAGTAAAGCAATAGAAAATGTTATGGTTCACATTGATTATTTAAATCTTAATTATTATAGTTATTATCATAAAAGCTTTATTTCAGTTTTAAAATATAGGCAGAAATCGGACATGCAAAGATTTAAACAAGGATTTTGCATCATTCAGTACAAATAAGGAAAATCCACTCAAATAATTCAGGAAGATTAATTAAATTTCGAAAAATTTAAGAAACCTTTGGCAAGATATTGATGGGTTTACCGCCAACTCAGAGGATCTATGAATGTGGTTTAATAATTTAGAGACCTAACTGTTTAATTCTTATTTAAAATTCACAATAAATATCTAACATTTAGTCATTCCACTTTAGTCTTCATCAAATCACTGTAAAATACTTGCATCATTTTTAGATCGGGTTTTATAGTAACTGGTTCTTTATCCACTTTCACAGTAAAGGCTTAAATTACAGAATTACATCATAAATATTCCAAGTATGCACTTCTATGTTCAATGCTATTAAGGATAAATGTACGTTATTTTCAAAACTACAGCTAGACTAAATCAGAATATGATAAATTAGTTAATTGAACAATTCATACCAAATAATCATCCTTTTTAATCACAGGTTCACATCAGGTCACATTTTGAGCGCATATCTACAAATTAGGAATGAAAACAACCAAATGTCAACTAAACCAAATTGCTATGTCTTGAGCAGTAGCGATCAGAATTCGGTCGCTCGGATACGTGTTCAGACAATCCACACCTCGTGAAACACCATTCCGTGGTTATGACAACCCCGGGGCGCATTTGTTTCGGTATCGACGTGGCTCAATGGAGTTCCCTTGCCAATCAGAACGGGTGTGTTTAGGTGTTAATACCACTGGGTCCCATCACAAAGCCTTCGATCTGCCGTCGATGGTAATAAAGAGAGGGAAATTTCATCTCCGAACATCACCCCTTCGGCGATAAGTTAATGCTTTCTTGTTCCGGGCTACTCCAAAGGCAATTTACGCCGCGTCACCTCTCCAAGACATGCTCTCACACAAGCCCTCGCTTTTAACACCCACCCTAATGGAAAAACGGGTCTGAAATACGTGCTTCATGCACGAAAAATCGCCGATAAATTTCGTACTTCGGCGTCGGTGGGGCGTGAAGGATGAATTTTTCAGGGATGTGTTTACCCATCGAACTGTTTGCTTCGTTCATGACCGTATGAGCGAGATTGGTTTTCATGAAGCTTAATGTTTCAGAGCGGATTGGAGGTCGACGAAAAATGGGATGCGGTTCTGGGTCATAGGATTGGAAAAGTGGGGAAATTCGCGGAATAAATGAAAGACGTAAATTTTTAGTAAATTTGTGATTATAACCTCTTATTACTTTTACGATGATGTAGATAAATGGAGCTGATAACAAGGATCTATCTATAAATTGTTCCTTGAGATATCAATGTGATTTATTAATAGTCTTGTAGTAGGTATTGCTCTAAATGGTATCCCATACCTATAGTGATATCAAATTAGATTCTAAGGCTGAAAATATTTCGAAAAATCAATCACAAAAACTATCTCTTGGGCTGTTTTCTTCAATAACGAATATGCTATCCGTGTATCTTCTTTCTCTAAGTTACTGTTAGTAGTTAGTATTATAAAGAAAATTCTTGGGTGTACGAAGTTTATATAATTTGATACATTCATATAGTATCATATATATTATATACATTTAAAATAATTAAAAGATTGAATTTAATTGAAAAGAATAACATTTGAAACCGATTTAAACATGATTTAAATGTCCTTATATCTGTTCCTAAATGATTTAATTATATAAAAGACTAAACGAAATTTCCTTAATTGATGGCTGAAAATTAACTAATATTCCAATACTATAGTTTAAATATATAAGCACTCAATTTACAATTCCCAAAACTGCTAATGAACGAAACAACCAAAAATATCCAGTAAATGAAGTTCTGAAATAATGTACGAGTAAATACTATGACTATTATAACCAGTGGCTTCATTAACACTAAATTTCATAACAATAGATTGCTTAAATAAATCCTCGATCGTTGCTATGGCATACAATGACATGTTTGCTTTCGGTTTTGTTTATCGTGTATATTACAGATTCCTTAGAACCTTACTCCACTTTACCTCAAACCTTCTGCCGCTAATCCATGTGATACCAGACGCGTGTTGCACTACGCCATTTTCTGTGCTACCTTTCATTAATCAGCACTCCCCTGTTGTCTCAGAATCTCAATTAGGTCACGTAAAATTATCAAACGGGTCAATTCGTGACCTCAGAATGTTGGGGTCAAAGGTCGTCGACCCCTACGCTAAGTTCTAAAATTAGCACTTGTTAGAAGAGCATGTACCGAATTGACAGGAAATTACACACTTTCCGTTTACGTAAAACAAAGTAACTGAAAATTTGACATAAATTTCGAACTTCTCTATGTTCTTCCTTTATCGAGCTATCAAAAACAGTATACAGTTACGGAAAATAGAAACATAAAACAGGCCTCTATAAGTTTTTTAACAGTCTACAAAATATTTCCTTTTAATTTATTAATAACATAGTAATAATGTTTGGACTACATTAATTTAAAAAAATGCAATAGTCTAAATTTTTGTATTCTTGTTTCTGCACACATGATAAAAACATTTCAGGCTATTTTTAATTGTATATATAGCATCAATACGCACTTTCGATCTAGTAAAGCATGTTAATTATGTTTTCATCGATGTAAGTACATCATATTTCTCACATGGTAAAACGAACCATTATTTTAGATAGGAAGTTTGGATAAAAACTTTAATTTTCGAATAGATAAAGCTTATACTGTGAAGCCTATAGCTACGATGTCATGAAAGTGAAATCAAATAAAAAATCTTAATCAATCTTAACTTATGATTGCATTATGATATCCTTGCATTTATAATATACTTTCTATTCTATTAAAAGTAAACGATGCGACATTTACCTTTGACCACGTGATCCTTTAAACGAACTCAAAGATACAATGAGATAACAAACAAAGCTGAATGATCAAATGCAGACGTAATTAATATCGCATTCAAAAGCTTCCAAATTCCACAAAAAGAAACGTATCGCATTAAACCTTTAAAAACTCCTATCACAAGAGTGAACCCTCCATCGAGATCTCATTCCCAATCGGAACCAAGCTCAAAACACACGCGATTCACAGCAGAATTCCGCGCAAATGAAATACCTCCAAATTCCTGACGAAATTAGAACTTTGAAAGAAGTCGCGAACGAACGAAAATTCCGCGAACACCTGTGTGTTAGAGAACTTAAATTGCTCCGCGCGAGTGCATCTAAAACCCGAACTCCTTCCTCGCGGACGGGAATCCTTTTTAAAAAAGTCCAAAAACCGCGAACTCTCCCTAGAGAGAGGGAGAGATTCGACTCTTAATCCTGGAAACATCCGGAAAGTTTCTGCCTTAACGACGGCGCTCCGGGATTCGTGACCCGGAAACGCATAGGACGCGTACGGGCAGCATCAAAGGTAACCGCGGATGGCTTGAAGCGCATCTGCTCATTGACAAGGAAACAGTTGAAACAGTTTCATCGGAAAGTACGCTCGCTGGACACGGAAAAAGTGGTTTGGATAAGATGCTGCAGGATGGTGCCGTTTCATTCGGAGATGAGGGGATGCGATACGGGGGTCCACGAGGGAGACGGTCTTTCAGGAACAAAAAAAGAGGGTCGATTTTGGCTTCTTAAAAGCGCGATAAAAAAGAAGTGAAAAAAGTTCGCCACTGAGGAGAGTAATTTCTCGGCCATGGATCAAAAGGGATCTTATGGATACGGACTTGTTTGCCCCGTGGAAGATGGGTAAAGTCTTTTGGCATCGTTTCCAAGGAGGGTGGATATAGGTCGCGGGTTAGGATAGTAAAAAAAGAATTTTTGAAAGACCTTCCGGAGATGGGTATCCTCTCCAAGAAGAAGGACCTAAAATATTCGTGATCTTCAATCAAATGTTCTCAAATTCAATCGATGCCTTGGGAGAAAATTAAGGAAGTTAATTTGCGTTAAAATATCGTTTTACTCGGGGCATAGGTTTGAATTTCATTTTCAATCTACTTTTTCTGGAAATATTTCTGATTTATAATATAAAATATCATTAAATAGAAGTGATATTTGAGGTATCATAACACTTTAAAAGCTTCAAAATCAATAGTTAGGGCCTTGCCCTGGTATTTTTCCGTATGGTGATAGTGATTTACTATTTCGTGATGCTATGAAATCAAACTGTTTCATTTAGTATACTACCGCTACAGTTAGATCTTTCTATTATTATAGTGTTATATAGATATGTATATAATAACGTTTGACATAATTTTATATTATAAGTAACATAAGTATAGTAATACGAATCTTACGTAAGTTTTACGAATCTATCGTGAGAGTTACTTATTCGCATCTACAGAGAATGTTTCCTTTAAAAAGTATCAGTACTGATTAAATTATTGAAGCAAAATTACCTCATTCCTCATATTGTTAAATAAGCAAATTCTCTTTCCCAGTTTTTCGATAACTGACGTATGAGGCTTTCAATATCCAACCGCAAAATACTTTAATTATTACTATTATAGACAACGCTCACCATGGTGACCAGAGTATAAGAGAGCCAACTATCTATACCAAGGGAAAACCTATTCCAGAATGTATCGAAAGGATACTTGGTTGTGTGGGCGTACACGTAGGTTTCTGAGTTCGTATGGTCATATCAAGGATAAACGTACCTTCCGGGGATGCGAGGAAATCTCACCCCGCCCACCGGGACTGTTGTCCGGTTAATTCACCTGACTCGTAAGGGATCAAATCTGAATTTGGCAGATATGATGCTATCTTTGCCGGTCGATAGTGAGGCTTACAAAGTGAACTTCCGGGTCCGCAGAATGGACCAATAGATGGAGCATCTATAAGTGGATCTATACCTCAAAGAAGATCCGTATTGACAACTCCTGATCTCCAACATGTCAAAGATGTATTTTTAATGTTAGAATCGTTCTTCAGGAAAGAATAAATGGAGAAGATTATAAAAAGCTTAACATTGAATGCTAAGATTAGTTAATACGTCATTCTTCAAACTATACAAGCTCAAATTTCCTCGCAAAATTTCTATTTGTTGCCACGTTAACGAACTATATGTGCGAATTAATTAGTACAGACCAATCGATACATTTAGCCCATGATTCTTGGTTTGCTAATTTATAAAATCCAACTATGCTTAAAAATATGCTCATACTCATCGTGTAATTTAAATAGCCTACAGTGAGAAAAAAACATCCAATACAACTTTTATGATAGATTCAGATGAAACGAACATTATGATCTTTGTTGTTTAATATATTTTATTGTTTAAGAGAAAATTTTGCAAGAAATTTGCGTACGATATGATTGCTTTCCCCATTCGTTATTTATTGGAGATGTTTACTCGGAAAGTTTCCGAATAACACCTGTATTCTGTTTGATAAATATTGTTTCATATTATATCTATAAAAATGTTCCCAGAATTCCTGGACTCTAAAACAAAAGACGTAAAATTCAAACGAATAATGTGCATCAGAATCAAGCCTCCAGCGTGAACAAAAATAAATTTTTGCGCAATTTTCCGCGGATCAACGCGATCCGTATAAGTAGCATTCGAAACATCCGCTGGCAGTTAATTGAAGCTGGAAGCGTCTGAAAATAGAATACGGATCCCCGTATTGATTGTCCGGAAAGAGTAATTGGTACAACGGAAGAGTGGAAATTGTATATGATAGTGAGATTGAAGAGGGCCTAAAATTGAGATCGTATCATCAATGAGCAATTTCCATGCATAATTAGAATGGGACATTTTCTTTTAACTCTTGATAGTTCCATAATTATGATTTCCCGATTGATTACGAATTTTGATGATGTAAGGGGAATGATTAACGTACAATTTTCAATAGTTCAAGAATTTCTAAAATGCTATCGTATCAATCGAGATTGATAACTCAATATACTCGTACTATTTTGTCCCCATAGCGATAGAAAAATACACATTTCGTATATATATACATAAGTGCTATATTTAAATATATATATTTACCATTTATTTTCTGAATAAATTTTCATCCCATATGTGAAATTATGTTTAAAATTGATTTATAAAAATATTATAATTCATAAAACTTGATTGAAACACACGCGAAGCTTTTTTCAGAAGATTATAACTGAGTTATAACGATACTCATATTTCAGTAATGATTTCACTGTATCTTCACCAAATTATTCTTCCCATTTCCCTCTCTCTAGGAACCAAATTTCCCTTCTATAACTCATCTCCACCCACGATTTATCATACTTTTTTATTCACTGCTTTCCACTTTCTAGACCTCACCTCTAGTCTTACAAATCTGTGTAAAAAAATTAAGCGTATTATCTATATGAAGGACTTTATTATCAAGCGAACTGCGGAATAATTATCTTTGAAACAACCACTTCATCACTAATAATATCATCTCATAGATTAATAACACTGATGATTTCTGTAAAATTAAAACTTTGAACAGTCTCTTCCTTAGGTATTGCGAGATGTAAATTACGCCTGATTAGATACAAATACGAAGATTATTAACACTTTTGACTGAAAGAGGTAAAGTTATTACAAAACGAATACAAGATAATTTAAAAATCTTAAAATTGAGGTAAACTTGGAAATAAAATTTTTTCTGATCTATGTATAATTAACTGAAATGAGAAAACAATAAATAATCGAACGAAGAATTTCAGTCGTATTGAAAATCCAAACCTACTCTGCTAAGAATAAGACGCCATTCAGAGAAATAAAGGGAACAAATAAAAGAACCAATAACAGAATTAAAGGCACGTAAAATCAACTCCAGTATTTTGGAACCTGTTTCAAATAATAACCGTACAAAAATCATCGAAAAATTCCATGAAGAAACTGTTTCAAATCGTAATGGAAAAGACGAATTTTTCGTTGCCATGGTCACCACTTCCTTTCAGAGGGAGATAGATTCCGAATTTGAGGAGAGGACTTGCAAGTGTGTCCGGACGCATTCTTGAGTAAAAACAAGCGACAGTCGAGGAATTCGAACTCTGCGCGCAGTGATAAAACGTGATATATTGCCCCATCCTCTTCAGGATGACCTCCGCATCGTAAATGAAGCACATATAAAGGGAAAAGGTCAGGTCCATACCATCTTTGATCCCCTTGCGAATGCATCAGTAGTACGGCGGAATTTATCATACGTATTTTTTACGTATAACAATTCTTTTGATATATATATATTCGAACACTAAAAAAATTTATGAAGCTCAAAAAGCAAGTTAGCAACAGGTTTATTTCTAGAAACAATCTCACGAATTTTGTATTCATTTTCTTTGTTTTCAGAAAAGAAACACATTCATTTGCAATTCAAATCTATTTCTTTCTTCTTATCAAGATCATACGTCAAGTCAAATTTACGTTTGCGTATGTGAAGGATTCTGAGAACTTTTAGTTAATTTCACTCACTATCTTCCACGCAAAGTTTCTTTGTGAAATATGAGAATGGTTAATGAATCATTGAGAATTAAATACCAGAATTCAAAGCGCTGAGAAGTTGATTAAGTAAAGATATTATTATGTCTCTAAGGTATTTTTCCCTCGAGAAAATTCTTTAAAAAAGATGTCCTGCAGTATAGGATGTTCTTCTTTAACGGAAGTGAAAATCATGGTAAATATGACATTTTGCTGGCGATAGTATACTTCCTACCTGCTTCCAAAACTCTTAAATATCATCAATTGCTAAAATTGTTTTCTAGGATTGACCAATAATAGAGTTATCTACCCAAGTACTACATTTTTAAAATCCAATTTATTTCATATTTATTAAATACCGACTTTCATAATATAAATATTATGAAATATTATCGAATAGACGGTTTACAAGGTGAAATATACTTTTCTTGAAATTTTATTTGTTAATCTATATATTGCTAGATGGAGATGACATTTTTAAGTTTTTAATCATTTTAGTAGTAACATTTTTTAGAAATTTAGAAATTTTAACAGTACTTGATAAAATTAAATTCATTTTCGGTCTACGAATGACTCCAAAATATCAACTCAGAATAATATCTCATCAGATGCACTCACTAGCAATAATTTTGAAATTTTCCTTGTCTTAAAATTGTAGTTCGTAATAAATATATTTTTATAAACGTATATCTTTTACCACCTTAAATTCATAATTATCAGGTAACACTCAACCACAGATTCTCTCTACAAGAAATATGTCTCTCGAAACTAATTAAATTTACCTTTAATATAGCATTTTATGATAAGGAAGAGCAACTCATTACTCATCAACAGGAAAGATACGGCAGTATTTCAATTACAAGTATTCTCCCTACACTAAGCTCTTAGTGTCATTAGTTATCCTTCGTAGTTGACTCACATGTATCTAAATATACCTTTCATCCTCTTTCATTTATTTGAAAAACATTCCTATGGCTTAAGGTTCCCATACATGAATACGTGTGTTTTAATCCTTGGATGCTACTAAATCCCTTAGCAAGGGTCAGAGGGTTATGGTTAGAATTGACCCAAAAAGTAATTAATCATCTTTTCTTCATAATTTTCGAAAAGGGGCATCACACATCTATCCTGCTCTAAAAGTGTTTGCCTACATCAATCATGACGAAACACCAATGTATAGAGAGCATCGTGTCTCTCTCACAATCGAAAATAAAAAATTTCGAATGGATAAACTTTAGTCGAGATACAGCTTGAATTTAAAAAGCATGGGAACAAATTTACCGCTTTATATATACATTCGTTTGTAAAAGGCTTGATGCTCAAAAAAAGGAATTTCCAAAAATGAAATTCTATAGAGGAACGACTTTTGAATGCTCATGTTACCTTTATTCAATTAAATGGATGCGTTTTAACCTGAGGAGTTATAAATTCACATCTACTGTGTTTTGAAATTCGTTTCACCTCTGAATTTTGAATAGAATGTTTGGTGATCTTTTATCGTATGTGGTTATATCAAATGATTGTTTGAAAGTAATCTTCAATTGAAATTTACGTTAAAATTATCTTTGTGTTTGTGTTTTGTCTTTGTGTTTTTATTTATTATAACCGTTCAAAGAGCTTAATAAAAACATTAATAAAATATAAATGAAATGAATTTATATATTTTATTATAGAAATATATTTTACAATAAAAAACATTCAAAGAATTCTACGTAATTTTCGGGATGAAATTTAAGTTCAATGAAAACAGCAATCGACGTGAGAGAGATATTATATTATAATTAATAGCATAATATCATCCTGTCGTTAAATAATGTTAAATAAATACTTCAAAAAATAACGATGCCATGTTTCACGGGTATACTAAGCAGATTTTTAATTTTCAAATACACTCACCGTGAAATACGTCTCAGGATAACAATTACGCACGTTTTTCTGTCAATCAATTGAATGTGAATTTGATTAGAAATGATTCAATGGACACAGTATTATTCACGCAGTATTAATATAACAGTTTTAACATCTGTCGATCTGTGGGCATCGGAAAAACGACCGAAAATTAGTGAGTATGTATACACTGTTAAATTTACTAAAATAAGATAATAGTCATCAAAATCAGACCCCTATATCCTCTGAAAAATTTAATAGACGCGAAAGACAACTATAGATCCACAAAAAGTAAGGTCGATAAAAACATTGCTCACCAATTCCCAATCGGCCTCTAGAAAAATCTCTATCGAAAGAATCTCTCCTTGGAGACAACTCCGATAAACAAAACGCCCTTGTGGCGCGATTTCCATTCCAACCAACAACCAACCCTTCCCTTCGAAAAAAATCTGTATTCCCTCTTCATCCATCACGGCTGCAACGCATGGATTCCTCCATTCCCACAGCGGTACCAAAACCTTCTCCTCTTACCCCTTCGAAAACCACTACAGTTTCCAGAACCAAAGCCTCTAAATCCTGTCCCACAAACAGTTCCCGTCCACGCTGATACTTTTATCCCCAATTCAGCTGATGAGACGGTGGCTATTTCGAGACAACAAAAAGAATTTAGCAATTCCATTCTTTCCGGCGCCAATCGATATCTTTTCCTTTTGAGAAGGAGCCTCCTCCAAAAGGATCGCTTGTTGCTCCCCCCGAGTAAGCGATGCGCCTCAGTTTTTACATCTGTTTCGATCCCTTCGCAATAAATCAATCGGAATCGGAGTCCTTCGCAATTTATGGTCTCCGTACCTTTTATGCCTCACGCAGCTGATGTAGCGTTTTGCACGGAGGACTTAGCGAAGCAAAGGGATATTGATATAAGCATTGCCGATATCCCTGAAATGGGCGCTGAAATGCATGAGCTACGCAGTAAACTCTTTGACGAAATTTTCAGTATGTTTTTTGTTACGAAAAAGGATCTAACTTTTTAATATTTCGAGGAATTGATATCACCGAACTTTAGGATTCCAGCTGAACTTTTAACGACTATGTGTACGCATAAAAACTTCCACTGAGATGCGCCGAGTCTGAAATAGAATGTCGTGATATCTTAGATAGCTTCTATGATTTGGCTGTCTTGAACTGATACATAAATAGCACAAAAATTTCTATTGTAATATAAAATTTGAGCATCTACCTATAGAATAGATGAAAAATCATAGATTATTCTTCTATTTTACCTTTCTAACTATTTCCCAATTAAAGAGTAAACTAGATTTGATCTATCTTATTCGTACAAGAGAATAATAAATAGTTAATACAGAAACAGATGTCTTAAGACAGCTGGAAAGACTATCATGGAAGCTATCCATGGTATGGGAAAGATTCCTATGTCTGTCTTATTGTACATAGTACTTTATATCCTTTTAATTGCTTCGGAAACTAACAATCAAGTCTTTAAAGGTAGTAAACAATAAATATGAATAAACTCCAGACTCTATACTAACTTGACATATTAGTATTTCATTATTTTTATATTGTGTTTGTCAATATTTTATGATTATTAAATCACAGTAATCACATTTCTACAATGAAATTCTTCTTTCAATAATTACTAGATAAAGATATTATAGATTGTTTCCAATAACGAATGCATGAAGTACTAACTAAAGCTATAGGTATGTGGGAAAGACCCGTTTGCAAAAAAGGTGAGACCAATCAATCTTGCAGGATTATTCTTCGGGATCCGCGTCTCCTAATCTTCCACTAGCTATTCATCATCATTATATTCATCGGTTGGCTTTGGATAAGCTTATGCGTTTTTTTCGTTCATCAGTAAGGCTTTTCCTTCCGTAGACCTTTCCACACACCTAAGTCTTGGGATTTGTCTTGTACCTAATCATCAATCCATCGCCCTTTAAATATCTCTTCGAACAAGGTGCATTCTTCTTTATAACTTCATTGAATTATATTACTAGAAGCTTTCTTAGATAAGTAATGAACAATAGTAAGCTTTTGTATTCTTGAACAATATAAAATACAATTCTTGGAGTTCCTCAAGGCATTTGTCTTGCACCGCTATTATTGGTCACCATGGAAACTCAATTAAAAAGTAATTTATAATCAGCTTCGATTTAACTAAGTAACCAAATAAACAATAAATACCCCATTGTTATGAGGACATTTTAAGGCTAACCTACAAACAAAATTAATCGAATTTGAACTTGAGACTTTCCGAGGGCAATCAGAATGAAGAGTGATGGAATATCATCCTACTCATTAGCGGCATAGAATTTGGAGTAAGAACGAGGTTGAATAGGTAAGATGAGGAGTGAAGTAATTAATCTTCTTCTTCAGTCATGGTAATGAATGGAAAATGTCCTTTTCAGTGCTCGACAAACCTATTATCCGCACGACATTGAATTAAATAAACTGAGAATTATTCAGAGGCATTTAAATTTCAAGAAGTCATCGGTTGCTATAGAAATGGATACAAAATAAATTTCTAAAATATTTTAAGAATTCTATTGCTTTTCTGTGCTAACAAAAGTAGAAAAGGATTCGGTCATCAATACATACTCGTAACACTAGGGAAATCTCAACCCATTCAGATTAAGTCTACAAGTAGCCTATTCTTTAATTTTCTTTTACCGAACCTACGTATACGACCACCACTGGAAATCTCTTCAGATATAAAATGGCAGAGTATCAACTCGCCATAAAATTCAATGAGGGTGAAATTAAGAAACCAAGGACGTGGTAGCCAATTGAATACACGCTTAGCTGAAGCACACAAACATTTCGATCAAATTTATATCACTCAAACTAGGAAAAAGTTAGAACGAATTAATCCTAAAAAAGTGGAAGATATAAAATGAATCAAAGAAGGGAATAATCTAAATGGATTATATTTTATAAATTAAAAGATCCATCCAGAAACAGTGAAGCATACATTAATAAAAGTGGGTTTGGCTGATTCAGTAGGATACAATAATAAAGTTCTCGATGCCAAGCTGAATATTAAATATCAAAAATACTCATTACAAATTGCCACCTCGTTACCATGACGATTCGATTCCCTTGGATGTGACCCGAAATATATCGAACGTAGGGAAACCTTGAAATCTCTGTTGCCAACGTTTTTCCTGTACTCTGAACTACGTCGAAAAGAGGAAATCCCGATCTATCTAAAGTCCCATCTCCGAGCTACTTCCTCGCCTTCGCAGAGGTCGTTAAAACTCTGACCTCTATCTGCTGTCGCCACTAACAACGCAGTCTCAATCCGTCTTCTCACCCTCCGTGGTTTCCTTGTTTACGACTGCGAAAAGGCGGAGAAGGAAGTAACTGAGTGAAACTCAGTGCTGCACGCAAAACTTTGAGGATTCTAATTGACTTCCTCCACAGGTGCACGACGGTTTAAAGTGTTAAAGAAGGATAAAAAAATAAATAAAAGGAGTATTAAAGGAACTATGAAGTAAGAGTTTAAGTTTCCGCGGAGTTTGAACTTCTTTATTTAATTTTATTTATGTTTTATTCATACGCTTTAATTCTAAATTATCCTTAAGTATGAGCTGATAATAAGAATTGTACGAAATGAAATCAGCAATGAATCTTCAATTTAAAGGTCATATAACTCTCTAACGAAACAAATACTCAGACCTATCTTATAAACATTTTCTAAAGGGCCAATAAGAATATACGAGTATTCCTTTACGGAAACTACATAGAAAAATATCTTTAAATACAAAAAAGTTATTTGTTTTCACTTAAAAAACCTCTTCTAATTACTATATTCTTACCTGACATGTTTTTGAGCGTGTTATAGTTAAATTTATTATGGTTTTAGGGAATAGGAATATTTTTAAATTCCTTTCAAACGATACTATTTTCATCAAAATAATTTCATTTGATCGTCACGAGTATTTATGAATTTTAGTAATGATTTTGGTTTAAATATATTAAAATATTCCTTAAGTTAAGCCAACTGATATGTAAAAATGGAGAATTAAAATTGTATTTCAGTATAATAAATGGCATTTCAATAATAGTTCTCGACTCTAGAGGAAGATTATATTAATAAATATAATAGAATTAATTATATTCATGATAACCCTATTATACTAGATGAAGGATAAACTTACGCCTTCTAGAAATGTAAATCAGAGTGAGTTAGTATTTCCCAAATTCTAAATCCCATTCAGAGAAGACAATTTTATTACGAGGAGAGGAAAATCATTATAAATTAAAACGAGCTTCTCTGCATTGGGATGAGACAAATCATCCAAAAAAAACTGAGCAAAAAGTCATATTAAACCGACAAAATAGCAGCGAAGGTTGTATTTTAAAGCTATTTTAAAGGGAAAACATCCAAAAGATCTCAGATCCCTCACATTTTATATCCCAGAATCGTTACAGAAAACCTACGACATTTTTTTTGCAGATCCACTACATAGACCCTATTCACGCCCTCAAAATGCTCTAAAAAGAAAAGAATGTGAAGAAAAACACCACGCCCCGCACTGCTGCCTGTCTGTGATCACCCATAACAATACACGAATTTGTTGATGACGCCAAGCAACGCCGAACTCCATTGTAACGCGTCTTCATTCTTGCGTTGATCCAAAACTGGAACGATCCGCAGCGCCACTGCTTTGTTTGACCGAGATACGAACTGCCAATTATTTTAATTCCTCATTCAGCTGTTAGAGAGAGAGATATTTCGAACAATAACCACGATCTAATTGCCCTGACATTCGTTACTCACCCGTTTCACTAGCGATTTAGTCACGTGCCAGAAAGAAATTTACGTAATACATTATTGAATCGCGTCTGTCATGAATCATTACGTATTAAATGGAATGCTAGCATATCGGTTCATTAGCGGTTGGTTCTAGTTCTTAATTAGTTCAAACTTCGTTTGTTCTATGATTTTGTTTAGAGCATAATGGCTTTAGTACAGTGAAGGGATGTTTATTTTATCCGTTTCTCAATTTAATTAGAAAGGCCGATCTGATTGCGATTGAAAGATATTTTTTCAATTTTGAGGAACTGGAAATCGGAAACGTTTTTGAAAAAACAATCAAGTTTTCTCGTCTCCTTTCCAAGGAATCGATTTGCTATCAATCAAAAAGTTAAGTTCAATTAAAAATCAAAACAATAACTGCACAAACAAAACTTCATATTTATCAGTCAAATTTAGAACCCTCAATTAAAGTCCATGCAGCACTTATTGTAGTGGAGTTAAGAAAACTTAAGTGTCCCTTAATTACAAAAAAACTTTATGAGTATAATCACGCATTATTTATATAATAGTTATTCATTTTATTTATTTAGTAGACATAGACCACACAAATATAGAGTTTTTTGATAATTATAGTGTGATACTCAACCTAACAATGGACGTACAAATCAACAATGAACTTATACGAACATCCACACCCCGAGAGGAAAATTTCCTTCTCAACCGGGAGTTGAACCCGGATCTCGTGGAATCATTGCCACCTCAAACCTCCTATTATAAAAAAGGTCCGAGATCGACAAAATAATTGATGATTATAGTCTATTCGCGGTAATGAACAGTTTACTTTTTAGAACAAGATGAGGATTACATTAAGGATCAATCCGAATCCCTATCTTTCCCTTATAAATATTAATTAATATTAATATTATTAATTAATGAATAAAAATCTTTATATTTTAACAATATGATCGCTATAAAATTATTAAACCATTAATATAATCTGTCGTTCCTTCGGTCTAACTGGTTTAAATTAATCAACTTCAATACGCAATATATATTACGTTCTGAATACCTTTCGATAAGAATCCATCTTTTTCGATGGATGACATTATCGAGCGGCACTCTCTTCAGAAACTCAGCGCTTCATAAAACGGCAACAAAACGAACCCTTGGCAACGAACTTCGCGTTCGAAAACTGCAGTCTAGAATTCCGATTATCCGATTACGAGGCGTGGATTACCCTCGAACACGGAAAAGAGTTCGGGATAAATTTTTCACGTGAGCGTCGATGGAAATTCCGTGCCGCGCACGAGCGTGATTTACGATGCAAAGCTGCGTTGATCAGACGATGCAAAGACCCATCCGAAACTATATTTCCCAGGAGAAAATGGTATTTGAATAATAAAGAAGTGATACTGTCGAGATATTCTGAAGATATGGAATTGGAGATTCTCAAGATCCGTATCTGATGCGAAAAAGGCAAAACGTATTCTGATTGCGTCATGTTTATAAAATTGGAGATGATAACGAATCTCAGCGTGTGTCTAAAGGTCGAAACTGAGCATGAGGAAGTGTGTTATGCTCTAGATATCGAAATCCTTTGATCTATAACGCGCATATACCGTCCTTTAATACTTTTTAATTATTTACGTCAACATAGGTCAACAAAGTAAATAGGCCTTTTAAGAAAGAGTAGACTAAAACTGACTTCTTTAATGGCAATAAACAGACCTGCTTTAAATCTATACATCAATAATTGTACGGATTTCTTTGTATGCATATCAAATCAAATTCCTTTTTAACACATCAAGATTCCTGAATTAATATTATCACTTTTAGTAGACAAAAATGAAACTGTTTTTCGATTGTTTCAATTAGATTCCACATCTCATAATTACCACATAAATATATAAGTTAAATGTCTACATCAAAAGAAAAATAGTCAATTAATTTAGTCAATTCAATAATACTATCAATACAGCGAATATTTCCTATTGCTTCGTATAATTATAAACACGGTCATCCTATATCTATTGTTGCAAGTGATTTACAATAACCATACGTTCAATTTGTCTTAACTCACGATCTGAAATTCTGCAATCATTAATAGTTTCCAATTAAATTAAGTTCCTCATTTTATTCTAAACTCATAATTACACTATTGAGTATAATCTACAAAAACATTTTCATAAAAATATTCTAGATACATTTTCATTACACACCAAAAATTAACATTTCAGAACAATATTAAACATTAGCCTTTAAATCATTAAAAAACAACCGTGTCTGTAAACCTGATCACAACAATCCCTTAAAAGGAATATCCTTAATAATACGTAACACAATACGAAAGATTGTAACTGTAAGCACGACCAATTGTATTTTCATCTAACCACAAATCAATGTACAAATAAATACAAAATATACCCTCACTATTCTAATATTTAAGACCTCTTACCGGAGAGTGTATTTTCCTAAAACTATCTATTGGGTATTTTTTGATACGGCAAACTTGGGGAGTTGCTAAAATATGAAGTCGGGGACCGTCGTTTTTCACCAGCGAGGGTTTTATATATATCGGAATTCGATCGATGAGTTCTCCTTCGTCACCGGTGCCTTTTCAAAAGTTCTCATCCGAAAACACAACAATGGGGATCTTGTTTCCAAAATGAGCCATCTTGAACTCAGAAACCAATCCAGAGGGTTTCGAACGAAAGAGAGAACATCGAAGGGAGAAAAAAAAGTTCCTCTTTTTCAAGGCTGTTTTTGATCAGAAACATCAGCATAAAAGGTTTTCTACAGGCCCGTTTACGTTTCGAATATAAGCTCCTTTTGAATTCGAAGCTTTCGGAGATGTTTTCGTAAGTATTTTTGAGACGTACTCTCACATTGTAGTTCGATAATGGGAGGCTGCGAATTTATTCCGATTTGATCTGTTTTTCTTAAAAAAACTTTAATCGCTTTTAGAACTTTTGTACCTCTATATAAGACCGTGAATAAATGCGTTGAGAATCAGCATTTTTAAACGTAACTGGTCTTATAAGGTTATGAAGAAGTCAGTTAGCAAAGCTTTATTGCATTAAAGAGATATAAAATTCTTTATTCTTGTAATCTATTATAACTGAATTTAATAAGCAATTATATCTTTTTATAGGTAACTGATGTGAAGTTTTTAAAAGAAACATAATTCATGTTAATTCTTTTGAATAAATCCAGCTCAATTATAAGAAGACTAATTGACAAATAAGAGGAAAAAGTTACTATTAGAAAAATCAATATTTAAATGACTTAAGAAGCTCTTTAAGCTTTTTTTCAATGAGAGATAAATAAAGAAGAATACAGCTTTTGGGAAACTTTAGTTTCAAAGTATATGATTACTAACTCAAGGACATTTGCTTCAATCAATATAATTGACGGTTGGGTTCCATTTATGGATACTGATATAAATCAAGAAGGATTCTTATTACAACTAAAAGGAATGCTTAAATATTTCATTCAGTTCCTTGTCCTCAAGAGCATTTAAAATAAGGTTCTCTTTGTATCTAAAAATCCTTAAATATCAAACCGTATTGAATTTTTGTTTCCTGAAATATTTAAAACTAGCCTTTCTTTAAATCAAAAACACTATCTTCAAATATGGACTCCTTTGTTAGCATTTCATCTTCTAAAACTTATATACATTTTTATGAGTTAAATTCTATTAAACCTGAAACTTTTCATCGTCCATGAGATTTCATTTCTCTGATTTTAATACCTCTATCAGGGATGAACCGTGGGTACGAATTCGATCAGGATTTTCGGCATATTAAAGAGGACCCGAAAGCTATTATACGGTGGTTACGCGATTCATTTCGCATATAGAAGTAGAGGCTGCATAGCTATCACAGAATGGGAGAGGCAGACGTACCTCCCAATCCAACTAATCCATTTTTCATTAATTCCTCGTCCGTTAACGAGCTATAGACCCGGACCATGGGAGAACTGCAGAGTAATGATGTAGGAATGGGCGATTAACCGAGAGCTCAAAAATGCACGTCTCGATTTCCAATTGGAGAAGAAAGAAAAAAATGAATTGCGGAATGTGAAGTTGATGACGGGTGGAGTGGAATTGGGCTGGAAGAGAATAGATTATAAATGAATGGAGAATGATATGAGGAAAAAAAGTTAGTAGTATAATAGAGCTAGGAATAGTATAGTAGACTGTAGTTCGTTGTAAAACGTCTCGTCGGGTTGGGATAAAATAAGATGAAATAAAAGTAATATATTGTACGAAAATTAGGGTGTACACTTGAAAAATATAATTCGTATTCATTTTGATAAAGCTTAGAATAGAATAAGACTCAAAATAATATAGAACGCAAGCAGATAGTTAATAAAAGACTACTGACGATGCTATCTATAATGCTAACTATTTTCAATATCGTAATATACGTTAGTTACATTCCAGATGAATTTCATAAATTTTTTGTAAGCTAAATAAATTTAAAAACAGATAAATTTTTATAAAGAGTTTCAAGACACGTCAATTAGTCTCATAAAATAACCATTCTGTCTGATATAACATTGTTTCACAGCCATTCAGATGTAAAAATATTTTGTTCGCATTATTTTACTTTAATATCTCGTTCTTTTTCCCCAAGGGAGCATTAAAATGAATTTAGAAAGGAGCATTATTTATTACGTTTTCCGTGGGAAACTGAACGTTGAATGGCGCTGGACTTTACAAATAAAATACAAACGGTATTTTAAAATAAGTACAAATATATTCGAAAGCGCAGTTCTGTAACAATAAAAGAAAGAAAAACGTAAAATAGTAAATCACATTTCACTTGTAAAAATTACATTTATATAAATCTGTGACATGCGATATATATAATAGATTTTACTGAAATATATGTCGGTCAAAATAATCTGGGGGATAAAAAATTAAGTTCCTTTATGATAACAAGAACCTTTTGAATAAGTAATATATGCAATTGATTGAGAGTTGATTTACTACAATTTGAAGGTGAAACTGATGGTATTTCTGTAGAAATAGAGATATTTTTCCTTTGATACAAATTTTAAAATTTATTTTGTAGTATAAAATAAATTTAACAAAAAGAAAAGTAGTTCCATACTATCCTATAGTCGTTTAGCAAGTTGTCTATTTATGGACGATCGGTTTTCAAATTAATAAAAAGCCCAAGGTCTCCATTTTATTGAGGCAATAAAGTATTCATTGTAAGCTGTAAACTATGTTTAAAGAGATTGGGAGAATAGATATAAATTTTCCTGCTATTCATATGTCCATGAATCATGGCACCTTTTCTTTTTTTCTTCTGATGAATTCTTAACGATCATCATAAATTTAAAATCCTAATTAAACTTTTGAAAAAAATTCGTAAATAATGTTTATTTCCTTTAACAAAAGTAACAAATTATTAGGATTCAGTAACACCTTCAGACTTCACTAATAATGAGAGGAAAAATAATCATTTTAACGATAAACTTCAGGATAATCAAATCTCACAAATAAGTCTCACCTACCCATAAAACTACACAAAAAAAATTTCAAAAAAGAACAACATAAAATTAAATAATTTTTCTTTTGATAGAATGAAATACTTTTTGAAAGCCAATATCGTCTCTGACATATTTTGATCCATTTTTTTCCAATTCGCGAGTTTCAACCAAAAATAATCCACAGTAACCCAATCATTCAAACTTTAATCAAGAATAAAAGGCGCGATTTTAAGTTCATTACTCCACATTGAATGTTAAATGAATCTAATGTGAGGAGACGTATATGAAAAATAGAGACAGTGATGGGAACATCTTTTGTCCCACCCTCGCAATCGTTACGGAAGAGTTAGCGAGGTTGGGAAGGAGGGGCGGGGGGATCAGCCGTAGTGGGCGGGAGGATGAGTAAGGAGGTTCTGCCAGTTGACATGCGGGTCACGCCTCTGTTGGGAAGGCACGAAAGATAATGTGCGGGCGAACCCACGATTTCTCCGATCGATGCCACACCATTGCAACCAGCTATTATTTCGAGGAGCGCGAACTCGGGAAGTGAATGGACGGAGCAATGCTAATAAAAGGTTTTTTTTCTAATGGAACCGAATAGATGAAAAGAACAGTGTGGGGGTGGATTGGTTAACTGTTATCGGTGACCTGATCGGAATTACAAGTGGGAGTTAAGTGGTACGATCAGACGGAATTGTAATCGCGGATGAGTCTCTAAAGGTTCTGGGAAATGATTTTTCGATTTTAGGGGTGAACTCGTGCTGCTATGGTTACACTATTGGTTTTTATACTACTCTTTAAAAGCTAACTTATTCAAATAAATTAAATCTAGACTACACTTCGATACTCTCAAATTTTTAATTTTAAATTTCCAAAAATATACTAAAAGTACAAGTTCAGTAAATACTTTTTTGAGCGCACAAAATTCTAAATTAATTCAAATCCTTTGAGTAAAGTATTTTAATCAATAATTCAAAAGATAAAGAACGTTCTGTTTGATACAGCTATGAGTAAATATGCAGAGCATAAAGTATGTCTCTAACACAAATTTGATGAAAATATTTTTTAATCATAAGTATAATTTTTCTGGTTTAATTTTAATATACTTTCAGCGACTTATAAGCTAATACGGGCTATGAAATAGTAGAGGTGCTAAATGAAAGAAAATGTTTCTTTATCAACCATCAATATCATTAATATTATAGTTAAATTGCTGAGAAAGATACACGATAGTTGATGAAACACTATTCCTAATTATTAGTTTTCTCTTAAAACTTATTCATAAATATATATTGGCTCCTAAGTTCTTTGTATATAAAACAATACTAGCAGTATTAATGCAGTACTTTTGACCGACGATGACTGTTAAAAAAATCACTACCCCATGATGCTTTAACGAAATCCACATGAAGATTCACCAATTGCAAACATACTTTACTTTGAGTTCAATCTTCCAGCTTTAGAGAATTTGGAAACATTTCTAAATTTATAATTGAACTGGTCTGAAGTATTATTTAAATTGATGTGTCATTTATATTTGAACTTAAGAGAATAAAAATTCCTCACCCATATCCTATTATGGGTATCAGTTCTACATATTTATAATGACTGAAAACATCTTGCATTCATATCCCTAGACCTCAAGATGGAAGATATCAAATTGCTGTAAAAATCCAGAGGGAATCAATCACAGGCAAACGAACTTATCTGGTATCATCTCCTTTAAATGGATTATGTGTTGTTGATCCAGCTTTCCCAAAACTCGAATTCTCACGCAACATTTCCCCGATTTTGGGGTTTCAGCGGAACACCTGGGTTGTTTCATAATGGTATCGGATATTTCCGATGATAATTGAATAATTATAATCTACAAATTAAAAATATTTCGCAGAACTTTCGATGATTATGCACCGCAAAATATTACGTATTAAACTAGGTTGGAAACGTTATAATAATGGATCTAGATGAATCAGGGATTGAAAAGCTACGTACGCGGGTGAATTCATTGAAACTGGCGTTAGAATTCGCAACGAGAAATTCCAGATAATCTGATTCGTGGAAGAATCCTATTAGAGTACTTCCCAGAATCTGGTAATCTGGAATTTCCTGTCATGAGTGCGGATTCAGATTACTGCATGCGGCTAAACATTTAGTTTTTTTTAAAAACCTCTCCGCTTATCCAATACATACGTTTTCAATTAACCAACAAATCGATATTTTTTAACCTTGAGGTTATCGAATTAGAAAAATTCTGAGAATATAACACTGCATTAACACTAAAAAGTTTTCTTTTCTTGTTATTTTTCTTTAATTATTTATTTGATATAAATCGATATGTATCCAACAGCGTTTTTAATTTTAAAATTATTTTGAACTGATAAAATATTTTCAGTAATATTAATAAAATACCCAATTCGATAAGTCCAGACGGTGCAATGGAGAAGCCAAAGAAGTGTATGAAACTTATTATGAATCCTTTCAGTTCCTAGAACACCATTTCTATAGAAATATTTTCCTTACTTATTTCCTCTCATCAACAATATTATTTTATTTTATTATCAATCTATTATTACCTTCTATTTTATCATTAACTTTAATTTATTAAAAAGGTGAATTCAATCAAATATTACCTTCAATTGAATCATTATTATCAATGAGAATTATGTCGTTACATTCATAAATATTTCTTTCTCTGATTTATTTGTCACAGGTGACATTTAAATCTATCAATCAATTCACATTATAGTAGAGAATTCACTTTTAATGGTTCATAGTATTTGACGTTAATTTTGTGGCTTTTAGTTGGAGTGGCAAAAAACTTAGCCTGTGATAATATGAGCAAGAGGTATTGGTAACAAATTCTCTCTTGAATTAAGTGGGATGTTTATTTTAATTCCCGATAAATGAAATATGTTTCCATGACAATCCCTAGTAACTAAGTTACGCGAAATTCACAATTCGTAAATCGGAATTCAACTCTTTTAAACTTACTTGTATAAATCCTGAATCATAAAAATTCAGCATTTTGATTACCTTTAAAGGATAGACATTCCACCTACTCATTCCTGAACCCAACCCAAAAGCGAGTGCCTTGTGGCCACCTTAAATGTATTAACCCTTTCATCCCAATATCACCCACGCGAGAATTCCGCATTCAGCTCCGGATAGGGTGACCGTGCAGCAGAGATAAATTCAGATGATATTGAAGTGCGGGAGAAGGAAAGTGCGTGGGGAGGAAAACACGCACGAACGCACCTGCAGATCGAGACGCATTCGCTGGAGAGAACCAGTCGCTTTTTCGAAGGCTTATCGTCATTCTAAAAGTGAAAGAAAGAAGTTTATGGAGTGACTCACCTCGTTCTCTCACCACGCAGAATATCTTTGCCGCCGGAGGGTAAGAACTTGGAAAGAGTGGTTTTCTGAAAGCACCGAGGACGGCGTGAAGACCGGAAGTTGATTCGACGATCAATTCGCCTGGGACCGCCCGAATTCGGTCCCACGATGGCTCATTGCAGATCTGCAAGTCGAGAAACCGAACTTTAAAGGAAAATGTTTTCCGTGGTTATATATACATATAATCATAAGCTTTCAATTCTCGTATACAGTTGATATTATCCATGACAACGGTCGTATATAAATATATGGTTAAATATATTCTACATGAAAATATACTTAAGGACAATAATAGAAGAGACCTGATTTACTCTCATATTCCCTGATATGTGAAAAGATAGTATGAAATCAATCTATTCTACTTACTATATACTTTTCATACCAGCATACATACTCAGGTTACAGAATTGCAGCATTATTTACCAGAAGGCTATGGATGTAATTCTAATTCTAATCTTTTATCCTCGATTTTAAAGTTTTTTGGAATATAAATAATTACATTACCTGTAATTTTTAATTGATCAACGATCGTATAATGCTGAAAATTATAATAACTCCACTGGACCTATCACGTTACTTGAGGTACTCCACCAATTTCTTCATCGACGATGACATGTTGTTATAAATTTAGAATTATAGTAAATTCTTGTTGTGGTTTTTTTCTATCCTAGGTTTAATATATCATATAATTCCTTATTATATCTAAATCTACTTTTATTCTAAAACAGGACTTAACCTATACGTATTATCATACTTATACATCGATCTTACTCGTGTTCCCCTTCAGACAGACAGCTATAGTAATTAGGTTCATTATTCCTACAAATCCTTCCTTAAATTAATGAAAAAAATAAAGAACTGGGAATAAAATGAATACGTCCAGACTCGTACAAACACCCGCTTGAAAGCGCATGAATAATTTTTCCATCAGGGCGACTCTATCTTCCAAAGGCTGCATTAGAAAGGGGTTTGGGAGGCACTGGACCGATGGCTTAGGCCTTTTTCATATGAGGTCCCTTGCTTTCCGCACTTTAAGGGTCTTATCCCTCCGTTTGCTGAAGAGAAGGGTCGAAAGCTTTTTACAGGCGAGAGGAATCGAACTGGAACTAAAACGGAAGCCATTGCGCTGTTGCCAAATCGAACACAAACCGAGAAAGATTTACTTGAGCCTACGTAGAAAGTTCAAATAATGAGTTTTCTTTATAAAAATAAATTTTAAAGTAAATATTGAGTTGAGGAAGAATTTATGACGATATGCTTAATCTTCAAATGATATGAAACTTATAATCGATTTGCTATGAAGGAAATACTGAATATATGATATAAAAACATTGATATAAGTTATTATAAAAGTAGAATTACAATATAAATAATTCAACATATACTAAAGTAGTAGGAGTAACGATGGAATCAAATACAATAGAATTCAAAGCAAAATTATATTTACAAATCTTTGTTAACTCGAAAATTCTCGATAAGGTATAGTATTGCTACAAATAACTTTAGGAGGAAAAATACACTGATATACATATACTAGCTACCTATAAGTAGAATTCGAGTGTTTTAAAGTAATCCTATATACAATACCTCTCCATTGGTATCAATGAAAGGTCGTTTACACTTGGGATCGAACCCGGACATTGCGTCTTAAGGGATCAGGTGATAATCATATCGTAAGGTGGAACATGTAGGGAGGAGGGGGGTTCTCCAAGCGATCTGCATGGACCCTAAGGGGACAATTCTCAGGTCCCATGGGCATAAGAAAGTCTGTGGAATCGATGGGCAATGTTCTTACCCTTACGTTATCTCAGCATTCTTATTCAACTATTGGAATGTCGCAGTTGGTGTGCAGGCACTTGACCTACATTTTTATGTTTTCCATCGCCACCTCCACCGGAGGTTTTTCCGAAAGGAAATATCTCGCTATTTTCACCCTGTTTTCTTATCGAATCCTACACGAGAATGCCCTAGGTCAATATAAGGGGCCAAGAACATGCCTCCTCATAAATATCTACCCAATTCAATACATGTTCTTTAGTTTCAAATAGATTTCTCTGAAGATAATAAGCAATTCTATAAGCGAAAACATTCTTGACGAAGGACACATTTTTCAATATGAAAAGGCAAAGAATGGAAAATATGCATTATAGATAATTCATAATATTTTAGGCAAATATTTTCTTACATAAATTACACAATATAATAATAACGATACATTCTAATATTTAATTCTATGTTTTGCGAGTCATTTTATCAACGGAAGAATTCGAGCTTCTTTGACTAATAATCTTGAATTCCAAACACGTATTGTTAATTAAATAGTGCATAAATTTCGATTTAAATGAATGATCTTGATTCCAGAATTATATTGAACAATGGAAGCTAATGCTTACTTTGTCATACATACTTAATGAACCTGAAAGAAAGTTGGCATTTTGGAAGCTCGATAAGTTTGGAAGGGATTGATGGTATTAAAACTTTGAGAATAAAGTTTCTACGTATTTCTCAATACGTACTCTGTAGAGATGATTTCAAAAGCTTTCTTGCTCGATGAATATTTAATTTCTGTTACTTGATAATTTTTACAATAATAAGAACACAGTGAAACATATGTTACTGTATAAATTGTACAACTTGAATAATTTAATGATTTTTTTACCAATATTTAATTTTACCTTTAATCGATTTTAAATGAATAAATGCAAATTTAAATAAAGTATCCGTGATCTTGAAATCACGTAAACTTTATTGAACTCTTGGTGCCCGGAGTTATGATGAGCATAACATTGTTCTTGAACAACTACTAGAGTGACCTTATTCCTTGGGGAATATAAATTGGGGAATATGAGTAAGTAGCTAATGGTTAAATCTATTCTCTTTACGTATATCACGATTTATTAAATGGAGAGGGCAAACAAAAGTTTTAATTTACAGATATTTTACGTAAACTTATTAAATGGAATGATGGAAA
Source organism: Pantala flavescens (assembly GCA_020796165.1). NCBI lineage: Eukaryota > Metazoa > Arthropoda > Insecta > Odonata > Libellulidae > Pantala > Pantala flavescens. Next base: position 15,552,159 of record CM036886.1, read on the forward strand.
TGTATGCTCACATTTACGTATTAAGCAATAAAAGCTTACCAGATAACCTTTAGAATTATTAGAGTAGTTAGAATAGAATTTAGAAAGCAGTTTGCACTTTTCTATTCCATCAAAATTTCCAAAACGTATCGCTCATATAAGTCCGAAATGAGCAACGTTTTTCACGGCAATCAATTAAGGAAACTTAAACAATTAATCAGCATCACTCTTGCCCTAGTGGTTCCCATATCATCGCACCGACGAGCAGGCCTAAGAAAAAAAAACAGGTGATATATCCACTTTCCTCTATCCGGGGCAGACAAAAAATGATCCATTTATCAAGATTTGGTGGGAGGACTCGGTGTTATGACGTTCTCCATGGAGAGGATGAAAATCCAACCCTTTGTGTGGCCCTCTGTGAATTTTCTCGAATCCCTGACTGTGTTTAACCCCACGCAAATTTATAGTGGCAAAGTTCGTACCGCCCCATTCCCATGTAATGAGAAGCTGGTAAATACGTGAGGGTAAAGATGGGCTTGGAAGTGTAAAGTTGGAAAAAAAGGCCATAAGGGAAGTGAGAAATCGTATTCGATAGATAGGGCGTCGTCATGGGTATGGAGTTCAAGTGGCTCCCCCAAACAACGCCCGTAGGAGTTGGCCGTCTGCCCTCTAGTGATGCCGACTCCAGCCCCTTTCCCTCCCCTGGCGCCACCGTCGCCTCCAGACTCATCCGCTACCCCCTGTGTCACAGATATTCATCGTGGACCGAGAAAACCTTAAGTATATCATTCTAGCCAATTCAGTTACTTTCTACGGTCGTCAAGGGAGGTATATTTTCCGATGAATTGCGCATGAGGGAATTCATTGTCGCCGAGATAAGATGTGTGCGAATTGGTGTGAAGTATGGGTTTTAATAAAAAGAAAAAGAAGCCTAGGTCATCCAATTGGGTATTCCGCTCAAGGGTTAGGACCTTCCTGTAGCCAAGGACCGAAATTTTGGGAGATAAATTGAGGTTTACTGGGTTAGATCGTCAATTAGATGGGGAAGGTTCGAACAATCAATGGTTCTTATATATATCTTAATGAGAGTTACGTATAGAGAAAAATTTATCGCTGAAAAGGATCCAAACAATTTCATTATGTATATTTATATACTTTTTCCGAATGAGAACTTATATTTCTGTTGAAAAAGTTCTTGTAATAAATTAATCTTTATAGAATATAAATCTAGACGTGTTACAACGTGTCAGTGGACTTCAAACTCTTATCGTTCAATAATAACAATTCTCTTATTTCTTAAATGAGTTTGAATGCAGAAAAAAATCTAGAATAAAAAAGTTTCGTGTCAAGAGAGCACAATAGTTTCTTAGGCAACACTTAAATCAGGATTTTTCAAAATAATGATAAACGATTCATGAACTAAAGATTCTGAAAATCACACGACTCTTCAGTATAACTCCAATGGACGCATCAAAAAACATTCAAGATTAGGATCTAATAGAATCTTAAGACCCAATAACAACATTTGTCCTCATTCTTGGTTAAATATCAATTACATATAGTGGAATTAAGAGCTCGCAATTCTATTAAAAAGGATACGTTCGGAGGGTTATTACACGAAAAGTTTCATTTATTTTCGTTTGGATTAGATGAGAACAAATGATCGTATAAAACCTCAAGAGTTAATTGATACTTTCTCCAATGAAGCGAAGGGTTTGGTATTTCCCCAATTAATGTCTTCCATTGAGCGAGTTAAATCTCTTATAAATAGGATGACCAATGGCTCTTTCCCGACAAAACAGTCCTATTCCCTTTAGTTCTTCCCTTTTCCCTCTTAATCTCATCGTCATTATGTTGACTTATCCAGATAAAGCTTCTAAAAAGGTCCGTATATAAGAAAATACATATAAAGTGTACATAATGACTACCATCACTGACTGAAAGCCTATGTGGCAATCACGTAACATCCTTAAGCATATAATTACTTTTCAAGCTAACCAACCACACTCGATTTTATTATTTAATGAGTTGTTTAATTTACGGAAACTGTCAGGTTGTAGTATATAATTTACGATCGTTATGGACATCGATAATATTCGTTCATGTACTGTTCAATACAGTGTATTTGCTAGTATACGTACATTCTTAATTCGTTAAGAAAACCTTATTTAAATTAAATACTAGTTATATTATCTAATGATGTTGCTACAATAATTGCACGACAATGTTGTTCTCCTATATCTCAATTTCATTTTAAATCTTAAAATAATAAATTAAAAATCTTACCTATGAATAACTTTCCTTAGTCTATAATAAAATCTCAGAAAATCCCAACCTCTGAGAAAATAAAGATGTCTACACCACAGCACTAAGCTAACAAATATCCTCACGAGACTATACTAAATTTCAAAGCTGAAAAAAACCTCTTAAGCACAAGACGCTCAAATCCTAGGCAATCACTTTCAGGAAGATTCTACGCCGAAAATATGTTCTAGAAGAATGTACGAGTATAATAGAGTACAGTTTATTGGGAAGGAGCGCCTAGTTTACTCCAGAACGCCCGAATAATGCACCGGCACTTCTTTGAGCCGCACATAGCTGCAGTTTTGGAGTTTTCAATTTGCAAGCGGCAATATTTCGTTGGAGTAATTGGAGCATATCTGTAGAGCGTCGGTGGAACTCATGTACGATGTTGAAAGCCGGCGAAGTGTTTGGGGAGTAACTCCATCTTAAGCGGACGCGCTCCTTTTTTTTAGCAGTACCTGGAACAACATTCTAAAGCCTAGAACTAGCATCATCAATTCCGGCTCAAAAGGAAGGTTAGGTAGAACCCCCCCTTCTCTCCATCAGCTTGCAAAACATGCATCGTTTCGCACAGGGATTTGCAAAATAAGGAGGAGTTTTTATTCCGTGAGATTCATCTAGTTCATGTACTCTGAAACGCGCCTGTGAAATGAAAAATGGTTTGTGGAGGATTGTACATGAATCAGCGCAACCAGTCCGGGATAAGAAAAAGAGATTCTCAGTCTTGAGTTAGTTAGAAACGATAGGCCAACTACGCTTTTACCAATTACGATAATTTGACGTAACGTTTTGATTTCACTTACTTAAGCAGTACAGCACAGTTCTATTAAATGAAATTGTTCCAAAGGTTACCCTACATTATGTTAAGCTCACAATAATTAATAGTTATTTGAATACTTTAACATCTAAACAGAATCATCTCGATCAGAATCCATAACAAAACCGTAGCTTCGTAAAAGGAACTTTTAGATATAAGTTCAGTACATTCTTAGAATTAAATAATGTACTTAGTTAATAAGTCATGTTATTATTATTAATTCACAAGAAATTGAAAATGTGACCTAACGTATGTTAAACATTCATTAATTTCTCAATTATGTTCCACTGTCAATGACGCAACAATATCTTGCATCGAAAATTATTATGGTACAGATATGCTGGTTCGATTAATTCCCTCTCAATAGAGTAAATTTTCATGGTAATCCTTTTCTTACAACATATTTTTTCACTTATACTTTTATACCTTAAGAGTGGAGGATAAAGTGTCAAAGTGTACTTTCACGATAATTCTACCAGCGTAAATATTTTTCTCTTTCTATCTCCATTGATACTTTCGTATATTAAAAAGTGAGATGATACTTTCGGAAATAGGAAGGTGGTGGAAATGAGGATGAATATTTTTCAAATGAACCAATAGGTTGTAATGAATACAAATAACATCATTATCAACTTTATCCTTCTTTTAAGGTTCTACTGATACCCGAAAAAGTCTAGTTTGCCACCTCAACGAATTCAAGAGTTTCTTTCTAAGATTACACCCAAAGAAATCTTCCAGCTTTACTTCGATGCACAATAATAATAATGAAAAAATAAATAGAATACAATTTTTGCTTCGTTGAATACGATTTATATTTAGGACTATACTTTCACTCACGAATCTGCGATATTTTGGCAAATTATCGCAATTTTCCGGTACGTTTCCCCCGCATTCAGATTATCGAACCGAGATAATCAATATTGGATAATCCCTTTCGAAGTCCACGAGAGTGTGAAAGTGGACCCAATTGAGCATCTTTGCGAATTCGTCCAATTGTAAACACATTCGCACTTTTTTATGAATCGATCTTCATCTACTTTGAAGTATTACCCACTCATTAAAGTTTCCACCGAGTAGATTAGACATGATATACTTGCATTTACTTCTGAGAATACTATAAAAAGATGGCGGATTGATTTATGCCGATCGTTATATAATGATACGTACTGTATCTTTCTCAGATTTCTTCTCTGATATTAGGAACATTCGTATAGGAGATGGTTTGATCAAAGTGCACTATAAAAGACTTTGCGCAAGACGGTGAACGCTATGCCGATTACTGGTTAACCACACAGTTTTACAAAAATACTGAACATTAAATATGCAATATATTCCTTAGGAGTTTTAATCAAAGAATTTTTTCATATGTTACATTTTACAATTTTTAATTAAGTTCGTTAGTCTAAAGCAATTACTACTCATACAATAAAAGCATATGATATCGCATTATTCCATCTAAAAACTTATCTTTCTTTCGATTTTTCTTAACTTGACATCTATAAAACAGTTAAAGTTCTAATTTACTGTAATTTAAATAATTACAATTACGTAACATGATGATATTTTTTCCTTTGGCACTTCCATTAATTTTTCTATTAAATTTTATTCGATATAACTTATCGTACCATACATTAACAACTGAACTAGACAATTCACTGCCTCTTTATTCTTTATATTTAATAATACTGGGATAGAATTTTCGTATTCATCAACATAATATTATTAATATACGATGGATTATTATTTACGTATGGAATTTGAGAAAAATATAAAAAGATTGTAATGTTGTTATAAGTGAAATGGTTAAATTATTCAGAACATTTACAATTCAATGGTTCATGTATATTCACGGAATGCTAAAGGTTCAGAAACGCGTGAAAAATATAACAGTAATAAGAAAGAAAAATGATATATGAAAATAAATCTCTTCCATTATATAAATCCACTCGTACAATCGGAAATGATCTAAGCCATCAATTCACTGAAATATCCATTTCAAGAGTGATACCATATGCATGACGATACGACACGAGATTTTATTTCAATCGAACTTCAACTTTAATTCTCCTGCGGCTAATATTAAGTGAATGCGACACGTAATTTTGGAACGAATAATTAATATTTCTCGTAAATAATTAGCGGCATTAATAACCATTGCTACTCGGGAACATTTACTTTCACTCAAATCGACCGAATGTCGGTACAAATTAGGTTATCTCGAATTATTCCTTTCTCTGGAATTTTATTTCTTTCGCTTTAAAATTTTATTAGGATTCATAGATGGAAGATTTAATCGTTTTTTTTGGAAAATGGAACTTAGAATGAATATCTCAGGAGAGGATGATTTTTCCTTTCACAGTTTCATAAGAAATACAATTTACAAATTTAGTAGTATGAGGATAGCAATTTTTCCATAGAAACGTAATAATAACGAAAATGAGGAACCTTTATAAATATTAATGCAAATTACCAATTTTTGATTCTAATATTTTTTTCTATATTAATTTTTGATTAATCAACGAACATCATCATAAGATTTTGAGTAATTTACTTTACTATAAGAATAAATTCTAGACAATAATCCGTGAATATATATTTTTTCGATTGATTTTAAATATCTGAAACATACAAAGTGCATGAATTTTAAAAATAAAGGAATTTATTTATAAACTATTATATTTATACTTTTAGAAATTTATTTTTATATATTATTATAATTTTTATATTTGAAGGAATTAATTTATATTCATATATTATCTTATTTATAAAATGAATTCCCAACGAATATTAATTTAAAAATACAAAGTTTTTTTTCTTTATAAATCTACATGGATATTTCTTTCCGATATGTTTTAATGATACCCGTTCTTCATAAATACATTTGAAATAAATTAATAATTTTTTTATAACAAATTACGACAGAAATAAAGTTCAGTTACTACATCGCTTTATCATAGACGCTATATGATGGATCTCTAATATCCTCAATTCATAATCCATCCAAAAACAAGCTACGATATCAAATACATATAGAAATGAAATTCAGAGGCGATTTCTTTCGTATCACTTTTTCTCCGATCAACTTTTGCTCACAATGGAATTCCGTTTACGTGGTCACAGAAGTTCCGGGGCCCTTGAGGTCGTATTATCAAAGTTCGGGGCAGATAACTTTCTGATCCCAAGTCATCCTCAAAGCGATGCGTTGTATGGCCGTCCGTTTTCCTTTATTTGAGAATATCGCCGGTTTATCGCACGGAAACATATTCTCCTTTTAAGGGAACCCTTTGTGTTTATTTCATCATTCCTATCGGAAGATATACGTTTGTCGTTTGTTCCCTCTGAACTCATTTTTCTTATCTCGGTGGATTACGATAGATTAAAAACAAAAGACGGGTGAGGTTCTAATAGAACTATTATTCACGACCATTGATTTATATTTTATGAAGTATAATATTTACCACGATTTACTTTCGACTTTACTAGGAAGTACATCATGTTCCAGAAGCGTTTAAGTCAAATTTTGGAAAAAAAACATAGTCAATCCCCATCAATAGTTTCAAAACCATTTAATCATAAAATATATATTATAAAATTATAGACAGGATAGTTAATATATTTGGTAATTTGAAATATTCATAAATATAAATTACTGCAAATATTTCTTTACTATTTTTAATCGTTTAATCTATTTTTAAGGTTCATTTTCTAAATAAAATATCTGAAATTTCCTCTACCATATATCTAAATGATGTTTTGCTTTATGTAATGAATGCAATTTGTTAATCTTCTAAAATATTTTATTCAAACAATCTCAAACACTATAAATATTATATAATGTGCAATCCCTATTGAGAATATAATTTTTCTGAAACTAATTATTTACGATAAATTTAATTGTTTACTTTTTTAAGGAACTGAATTTTTCATCCCGTTGATAAGAAATAAATTATTAACCATTTAATATCCCGCATTAGAGTTCCAATATGCCTTTTATCCCTTAAAAAAAAACAAGGTACGAATTTAATTACCTAGATTCCACACTCTGATACGCGATAAAAGTTTCATTAAAACCTTCACATATTTCAGTCATGTAAACTCCCCTCAGGACAACGAAATCAAATTAAATTTGTAAAACGAAAATTTGTTACACTTGTAAACATTCCATTCTACTTTAACGAATTAAAGTTGCTGTACTAAACTTCCCGTAAATTTTAATTAGAGTACGGTTCAAAATCGTCATATCCTCACGATTTTAAGGAAAGTCGAGAATAATTCCTGAAATTCATCAGAACTATGATAACGATGAAATGAAAGATCTTTAATGAAATTCTTGAGAATTAAGACGATAAAGAATACCGTATTAGAAAATTAATTTCCCAAATACTCTAATTTCTTCATTATCGGCGAAGTTCTACGAAATAAAGTCAATATGACTGTGCATTATTAATTAAGATCATTCATTATGATGTTCTACGGAATTTTAACTCCTTTGTACACATTTAATGGCCTGGGAAGTAGTTTAAAGGCCATCTATATAAAAAAAGCAATAACATCTTTCATATAACGCTTAATGAGCCAATTTTATGGAACCTTCAATTTCTGCATTCTGATTTCAATTGCATTTTTCTCGGTACACGAAATAATAAGCTCCCAATTTCGAAAAAGAAATTCCGAGTCCGGAATTTGGATTCGTAATTACGTTCAAAATGTAGGTCGCGAAATTACAACCTCTCTAGGATCACGAAATAATTGAAGGGGCGCCATATTACCTTCATTTGTTTCGAAGCGATAACAATTATTGCGAAAACGCTCGCTTGGAGGCGTACAAAAACTCATTTTAATATATACACGCGGATTTAATTACTCAAGCGTTGAATAATTAAAGTTATTAAATGAGCCACCGAATACGATTCAGTTGTTTATTTATTTTTTCGCTGTTTCGCTGGAAGAATTCGAGAGATTAAAATACAACAGATTAATGTTCTTTGCTCTTTATTATTTATACATATGGCTATTCACACCCACGCCTTTTTTAATCCCTATAGGCGATAAAACGTAGTAATAATAATAAATGAAAACGATATACTTTAGTGCGCGCAATTTTCCTCCTGACTCATAAAATACTTCGTAGGAGCACGCGGTGTATAACTTTCCTCTCTACATGCAAATCAAGAAAATTACTGTCAAAATTATGAGTTATTTACTACCCAAACTTTTCATACCAATATCCAAAGTCACTCTCAAAATATTTCAAAGTGACCTCTCAGGATCGTTATTCATTCATCTCAAAATTAGTCAAAAATCAGAATAATTCCACGTTCCAGACTCGTGCTTCGTATAATTGAAACCACTATTTTCTCGTCTGCAAACATCCACTTCGTTGTTACATCATACGTAAAATTAACATAAATCGTTAACATACCATTATCTTGCGTTCACTTCCTTCTAGTTTTGATATCAATAAAGTTGTATCAACATCCCATAAATATCTTGCGCAATTAAAAAAACCTTCCGGAAACCGGAAGACGTATTTGCACCCCTATCGCGAGACACGATCACCTGGCTCCCTTCCGGTGCACCCTGATTGTACGCAATTCCATCGCAGTAGGCTCCTACATTAACGTACGCGTTGCTAGGAACCGCCCCTCCTTCGGGCAAGAGGTGAGGAATACTAATATTTTTAATTAAGTATGTGAGGCACGGACTCCCCACCCAGGTAGGTCTCTTCGCCCGCGCCTCGGGGGACATCTCCGCTCCGCTAATGCGGTTAAGTAGACATGGCCGCGTTGAGGAACCCCTTGCAGTGCTGGTCGACCTTTACTGCCAACCCCTCCCCCCGAACCTCAATTCCCCAGTTAAACACTCCCCTCCATGGTCAAATGCGAAATCCGCGCGAGCCATAAACTCACTCATCCTTATTCCTTTCACTGCATGTTCTATCCCCGCTTTGGTCTTGTATTCCCACTCCAATCCACGCCACACTAATCCCCACTCATCCTTTATGAACATCATCCTAAAACTTATCCGGTTCTAAACAATGCATAAAGAACTTTTAGAACGATTTCATATCCTTTCATCCTGGGCCTCTTACCTCAGAAGGACGACACCTTGACGTGTCATCCACAGCGCAAAAAGTTCGCGACATTTTCCTCGAATAAAGACCTTTCGTGTGCTCTATGATGACAGGCCCTCCTTTATGTATCATCCAACAATGATTGCCACGCCCCGTACTTGCTTTCCTTGTTCTCACCTTTTGTAAATACTTTCCCTAGCGAAGTCTCTCCTCTAGAAATTCGAGCAACCATTTACCATCTACCTTTGCCTGCAAGTAATTAATTGGATCAAAGCGTGTTCTTTCCTGTCATCTTCAACGCCTTTGTGTTTCTTTTCCATTCATCCCTGCTTACTTTTTCTTTGCACCAAACACCCATAACCAAGGTTTCCAATCTTTTGATGCCTTCCTTTCATTGGGCTTACGTTGAACACCTACAGAGGATTATATTTAACACCACGGATTTTGTCAATCTTTTGCTGATTCTTCTATAGAAGTTTAAGTCATCAAATTTCTATCTGAATTTCATTAATTTTTTCTTGATTTTCAATTAAATTTTCCCTATTACCTTTCTACATCTACATTTCTAAGAATTACATTTCTTGTTATAGGAAATGACTTTTCTCATTATTTTAATTATTACCATATGTTTTCTATCAGTAGTTTTTCTACTTACTCCTGTAGAATCTTATTAGCGCATCCTAACAAGATATAGCACATCATTAAAGAATCTTGTAATTAAAGTTACAATATCCTTTCTTCAGGCCAACGAGATATACCGTCAAACTCAATCTATGATCTTCATTTTTACGAGTACATGAATTTTATTTTGATCTTTCTGAATGACTACCAAATTATCTTGCATGACATTGCAATTCATATAACCTTATCGCTTTTGGCAGAATATTACACAGATAAGCCAGTAAACTCTCTCTTTTCTAGAATCTTCAATATCCTTTATGGTAATCTACGATATACAGAAGTAATCTTCATCTGCAGAATACATTTCACAAATTCTTCAATAATGTTGCTGTACTTTTTCTGAATAATTCCACAAGACCAAATTGTATTTCTCTATATAGGAACTATTTTTCTCTCTTACGGAATTCCTGAAACACACGTACTTCATTATATCTCTACTTAGCAAACAAACACATTCTTTAAAGCGAAAAACAATCCTTTGAATCTTGAAATGGAAAGAATTTATTTTATCGCCTTGGAAACCATCCTAAACGATTTTCTTTCCTAATCAGATATTTATAAGCATCTAGAGCCATACATTCTCTATAAATGCCTCTTCCTGAATCTAATGCATCTCAGCTATTCCAAACTCTTGAATCGAAAGAAACAATTCTGCATTCGAACGCTGAAATTCCAGGCTGAATCACACAGATGTCTCTTGTGTATATATATGATTTGCATCCCCGTGCCAAGCTGGATTTTATGTGCTGATATCCCTTCCGTTTGTTTCCCGAGGAAGGGTACCCGACGCGTGGAAATATGGGATCCAATTCGTACGTCTCAGCCTATTTCTTTTATTAAGCATTCGACCGGTCGATGGCAACGTAATTTTCCGTAGTTTTCATTCGCGCCCATTGGGAATTGCTTCGGAAGCTGATCCCTATCTCAGCAAATCCCAAGCTCTAGAGCGATTCCAATTGAGATTACAAAAGAAGGTAGATGAAGCCAAAAATTAAAAATGATGGGTACGTTTCCCTTTTCCCGGGTTGGATTCTTGCGAATACAAGCCAACGAAGTGGTGGTTTTCATTGTTTCGGATAGCTAAATAGATGATGGAATCACAATTTTGAAATATTTACGATTTCAGATACGAAAAATCAACGAAGAATTAAAATTCCTTACGTACATTCAAATGATATATGTATACCTATAACCATACATTTTTGATACGTACTTGACTAAAATATAAGCACCAAATTTCACAAATAAAACAATCCATTTTTGGGTTTTTTTTAAATCCCTTCATAAGGGAACTTTCATAAGGTCACTTTTACAAACCTCTGACTTTGCATCACAAACAAAAGCGTTTCATCAACACCAATCTCCAAGGAAACGAGTTTGGGGATTTACGCGTATCATTAAACAATAACTCTTTCCATGCCCTCCTCCTCTTCTACATATTTTTTCTCACCTTCCCTCTTATTTTCGGTTTCACTCATACGTTCACTCCCTATGACACTGAATGATAAAGGCCAAAAGGTCAAAATCCGTTCCCGCATTGTATCTCCTGGCATTTCGGGAACTTTTATTTCATTAAGTTCCTTTCATTTGCATGGGTTTGAAACAAATCTTCTTCTATGTCATGCGCCGACGTGGCTCTTAACAATCCTTGGCCTAGATTAGATCAGACTGTCTATTTACTCTGTAGAGTCAGACTCTTTTTACCGCACGAGGCGGTCTTTCATATCCGTTATAAAGACTCTCTGATGTAACGAATGCTCATTCTAAATTCATTTAAAGGAGAAATTAATTTGAAAAAATATTTCTCGAATCGAATAGAATTGTTTCGAATGCTTATGGAAGAGAGAACATTAAAGAAAAATTAACATTTCAGGCGAATAAATGCTATGAGATGAGTATAAAATAGCTCCTTGCAGCACGTAATATATATATAACTATCAGTTTAAAATGTTAAACACAAAAGAATAAATTGAAAAAACAGTATTACGAAAGATTAATACAACGCTAAGAAATATGCGTAAACTAAAAACAATTAAAACCCATTGCTACCTAAAAGTTAAAAAATTAACGTTAAACACCAGTCAAATCTCGTGATACTTTTGTTATTGATTTTGAAATATAATAGGTAATCGCACATTAATTTGATGTATCGGAGTTGTAAATTCTAATGCAGATTAAATCGTAAATTTCCCATTCTATAAACTCGTAAAAGATGCGGAGCTGAATTCATAATAAACAGAAAAGTAAACAATAATATGTAGTACATTAACTGTTGAAGATCATCGATAGAACTTATAGCTATACGCTTCGCATATGAAATGTTTCTTCCGTTGTTTACCATACATGTATGCTTTCCTTAGTGAATATAGAACTAGTCTAGTAGCTTCTGAACTAGGGCAAGCATGTATGGAATGAGCAACAGAACCTGGATTCATAATTTGATTTAAAGATTGAAGCAATGAATCTCTCTGCGTGGGATATGATACATTGTCCCGGACCTCATACGGGAGATTTAATTAACGCCTTTGTAGACATCTTGTTATACTTGCAGACTTATTAAAGGTGGAAGCTCTAATTGAGGAAAGGATTCTTAATGACTACCGGGTTTATTAACGTAGAAAGCATTGTAAGGATGATGGGCAAGGAGCAAATGTATTCATTCTATGATGAAACGCAAAAAAGGTTTCTTGTCTTAATTTCTATCAAATGTGATGATATGTATTTGTCTAAAAATTATCACGAATAGTCGCTCTCATTTACAGTTTAATCTCCTTATATAATACATGCGAATTTTAAACATCAGTACCATATAAATGACTAATTCATCTAACTACACTTCATTTGAATATGATAATATATTAATTCCTTTAATGCACTCCCACTATATGATACATCTTTTTTTATAACGATAACATATTCTTTTAAGTAACTTGAAGAAAACGAAAAAGGCGGTTCTGCACATAAAGGCGGTATGCTACGAAAATTTTTCAAGAAATTGAGCAAAGAAAAAGATCTAGTAAGTTTGGAAGCACTCACTTATAAGCGAAAACGAGTTCTCTGCTTGTTTTTTCCTCGTAACAAAAACCGTTTTCTTAACATAATGCTATATGATTAATACTTTACGTAATACTTTCCCTTTGAATATTTCATAAATTTCCTCTCATTTATATTCATTTTTAAGGTTTTATTGTATAATGTGCACTAATACATGAAAGGAACATAACGTTTGAAATCAATATAAGTCGCCTTTAGAAATAAGTTTTTGATACAAAATAAAGTCAGCTATCTATAAACTAAGTTTTCCTCTTGATCAACAATTGAAGAGGACCTATGATACTACCCTGTGGGACATCTGAGATTCAACGTCTCCAATGTAATAGAAACTCGTCTTTATCTAATTTGTTCCCCCTAACTTTCTCTTGCTTCGCTAGTCATAATGCTCTTTTCTATTCGAGTCCTTCTATTTATATACTCTTCTTTTTATAGCCACCACAAAGAAAAGCGAAAGTAACATTTATACCTTCTGCCGTAGCCTCCATAAGTCTTTTAATTACTCCCACCGTATTTCACTCAATGCTCGCCCGTTATCTGCAAAACGCACGAGTTAATTTCGCCCTTTCTTCCTTCAGAATTGAAACACTTCCTTTTGTTCCCCAACTTCGCAAAAATTTTGCGGCCCAAACTATAAAAAACGCATTCGCTCATTCTCCGAAAGAGCCGAGATGATAAACGTATCTAGGTCTCTTTTTAACGAGACATAATGAGTCGTAAAATTACCAGCTTACCCGAACGCACTGGATTGTCATCGTCTCCCTCTGTCTTCAGAGGTGTTTTGCATCTCTCAAATCACGTACTCCTCCTCCGCTCAATCTCAATTTGAGATTCGCTCCGTGAAATAATTGCCTCTAAAGGGAATTGAGGCCCTTGAATGTTCCCGATGCCTCTGCCCTTCTCTCTCTCTCTCTGCCTCTAGACCGCACCCACGGCCAGGTCGCTCCAAAAGACGAGCTCATACATTCAGCTTAACAATCTCAAGGGAATTATGGGCTGCAGAACAGCGCTATCGCAATTAAGGGAAAGTTTTTAATACGTAAACGGTACTATCTCGTCTGTTTCCAAGGTGATGTACGTTTACTTTATTTTTGCCCTGATTTCGCAATGAAACAATAAACAATCGTAAGTATGCATTGATAATTATTTGCTCCTTGAGTTTCTGAATGTTTTTTATATCTCCGATTTCATATGTTTTTAAAGTTTTAAGTAGTTAAGGTAATTTTCGAGCAAATTTGAGAAAACATTCGAATGAATTAATGCGAAAATTGCCTACTAAACGTTTTTTAGCTTGGCCTAAATAATACTGCTACTAATAATAATAATACTGTATTGTGTAAACTAGAAAATAAAGGAATGTAATAAACCTTAGCATGACCTTTTTTTATGGATAAAATTCTACGTAAATGTTCATCAACATTTAAACTTAGTATAAAATAAATTGGAAAAAAATAATGAAAAAATCTTTGAAACTTTCAAAGTAATAAATTTTAAGCAAGGGATAACAGAGACAATTTAATGCGCCAATGAAAGCATAAACTAAAACTTTTAGATTGAAACAGTTAAAAGTTTAATATAATCCAAAAGGGAAAGCTTCTTCAATTTCACTCTTTTACCATGGAGCAATATTAAATTTTAATGAATACAAATGAAGCTTTTATTGTAAAACTTTTGATCATAATTTACTCATAAATTCGCATAGTTTCATTGCATTTTTTTCTTCTAACTTTGACGATGTATGAAATTGAGGTGTTTAAACTTTCCGTTAAAGGAAAACTTGCATCCCAAAGTAGGTAAAATGAATAAAAATTCTATGGACTCGCGTCATAAAGGCGTTTAGCTCCGCAAAGATAAGAAGCCATCCAAAGGTGAATATTTAAACAAAAATATGTAGACGATAAGAGTCGAGGAAACTGAGTATTCAATTGCATATTTAAGCTAAGCATCCAGAGGTCTTCGGAAGCCGTACAGAATCGATTCCTAACTGAACTGGATTTGCATATGCAATGGAACATTTTTCCTACGACTGAATATTCCCTTTGACTACTTCCTTGTTTTGAAGAGGGCTACTACCTATAGAGTGAATAATTTATAAGATTATTAACACCTTGCTGACTATTTAAATGGATATAACGTTTGATACATCTTTAAGTTCTTAGAGCGTAATTTTATACTATTATCTTAAAATTACAATTACATTGAGACTGAAAGTTAAATAGTCTATCTAAGATAATATAATAAACTTCCCACTGAAATATTTGAATAAATAACACGTGTAAGATGGGATAAAATGGTTCCATTTAGGATTCAACAGCTCTGTGTATACAAATTAATCTCAAATTCTTCACCTTTAACAGTAGATCAAAGCGAATTTTCGGAATCAAAATTCACTTCTCTACAGAAAAAGCTTTCTAGTAAGTGATAATGAAGCGGAAAACCTTTTGGACTTGAAGATAATAAATTAACTTCAGCCTCAGAATTGTGTTTCTGTATTGCTAGGAAGAAGAATGAATATTGATCTTTCCTGCTGTTAATTCGCTTAAGATGCAGAATCGCTTAGTGCCTTGAAAAACACAAAAGCTTCGTAAATGCAGAGAGTCATCTTTCACGCAAAGTTAAGTGAAAGAAGAAATATGGTCCTTTAGATTTATCTTCTTTTTTATTTTGCCGAGATCTTGAACGAAAAGATACGATGACATAAGTGATAGCTGTGAATAGCATGAGACATTGTGAATTCTTTATCAAATTAGGATATTAATTATCGTCATATCAAATAAATCAATATCACAAGACCTCATATATTTAGTAAACACCAACAATAAATCTCCAATAAAGAATTCAAAACTCATCAAAAAAATATTCAAAAGAAATCAAAATTGATTTCAACTGTTACTATTAACTCTAGCGTACATTTACTAGCATTGGTCTACTAATGGTCATAAATACCATATGTATGTCCAAAATAACTAAAAAGGTTAATTATTTATAATCCTGTGGTTTCTAGCTGAACGAATATCCGTTATTTCTAAATTTTCCTCAGTGTCGAAGACTTTATCGCATGGATTCCAAGTTTCATTATAAAATATACATAATACAACAAAATAAATCTCAACAGAAATTTTATAATAATACCTCAAATCTATTAATTTTACTAATTATATTATAACACAGTTAAACGCCCATTTTTAGGTTGTCATAGCATAAGGTCAATCTTAGGGAAACTGGATAATTCTGCTTCGCAAAAACCATATGGATAAACACCTTGTAAGAGCTTAATCAAACCCATAAAAACCATACTTTTCCATCATGGAATATTTCATTAACTTACTCCCCATTTTGAATACAACACCATCCTTCATATTTCTCGCAGAAGCATCCCTCATCCAACCATTGAGAAAAATGCTCTTCCCTTTATCACGCGATCTACGCAATTCCAAATATCTTCTTCCCTGCATCCCTTCAGATCTCTTGGGATCGAACCTTTGAATTTATCTTCGGCCTACGAGATCCATCGTCCATCCTCCACCCCAAAGTTTATCCCTCAAAAAAAATCCATGGAGGATTTACCTTTTCCCACTCCGGTGTCTATATCTCCGATTTGGGACATTCAATGCACTAGGCGTATGGAGACCATGAATTATTCATGCCCTCGTGGAGAACAAGTTCCTGCGGCAGAACTCGTGGATAACTTACTTTAGCTCGTTACACTCATTCCCGACCGTGCAAGAGAAATGTAACTCGCTCAAATCTCCGTGTTCCAGTTCGGTGTGCGTTGTTTGTCGTCTGCTGGAGATGTTTCCGATTTTTGAGAAAATGTATTCCCCCTTGGATAGGAACGGATTCAATGGAGGCCTTATGAATCTTGGAAATATTGCGCTGAACGAAAGATAGCGGAATTCAGGATCGAAAATCAGAGAGCCCGAGAGTATATTCAATCTTACGAAAGGCTCGTGAATCACGATATGGGCTTCTACGAGTTTGATTGGTCATTCGTTCATTGTTACGTCTTTATTAGACTCGACTGTTGTTGACTATTATTGACCTAGATTGCTGATGGCTCTAAGTTAAAATAAGGACATAAAACATCTCGTTTACGTTTTGTGATAGTATAACTAATCCATTCCTTTCCGTTAATAGGCCACCTAAATTACGCACAAACATAAATATTCAGTAGCATTAGATGAAGGAAAGCGTTAGAAAAAGCAACCATACTCATAGCACCAGAAGATAGAACTTCCGAAAGTTTATAAAAAGCCAATTTAAAATTCGATTATCCTTCCTATGGAGAAGGTATAATCATTCTGGATCTTACTCAAACTAGTTTCGTAACTATATACACTCCTTTATGGAACCGTGCGCAACTGCTGTTCGTTTTGTTTGAACTCGATCTTTTTGGAAACTTGACGTTCTTCATTTTCGTACATTGTGAGTGATTGCCATTAAAAATTCATTGGAAAATGGGATAAGGAAAAACACCTCTATTTTACTACGTAAGTCTATTCTGAAAACAAATTAAAATACGTTAGCCAATAAAGGGATACGGGAACCAATTTAAAAAATTTAAAAAATTTAAAAAATGTTACCATAGTGAGATATTATATTGTCAACAAATTTGTTTATTTTTCTTTCGCCTTTCCTAGTTACCCTCAACCATGACAACGAAATAGTTGTTTGAGATCAATGCTTACGATAATCCCTCATACTAGCAAGTTCCACATTCGTATGTTCAGATATACTCTATCATGGCTATATATTTCAATGATGATCATCTCATATTTAAAAAATAAAATTTTAATCCGCTATGCTTTAACGCTATGGGATATAATCCTCTATAGGGATTATAAGAGAATTACTTCATTAAAAGTAACACCCTAAGGTAATTCAACGATTTGATTATGATATATTCATCATGTATATGAATACGAATAATTTATATATGATAGTTTATAATTAAATACGAATATGAGATGCATTCATTTGTATTTATTCATCAAACATAGATTCCACTCCGTAAAAATGTGCGATCATATCCTTTGTATATTTTACTACTCTTTCTTTCTAAACTTTCATAAAATGATACCTCTTTTTAAAACCGAATTCCGTATATACTCCCTCTTTCTTCAAAGTACACATTTATTTTTTCATCCCCGCATTCTGACAGTTTCATTCCACCACGTTTGCCTTTTGGTAAAACTCGTATCTAAAATAGTCCTCAACATCGAGAAAACCTTTCCCAGAACAAAGAACCAATTCCGCGAGATGAAATCCAAAATAAAAAAAAATTCCGAAGCTTTCCGAGCAAAGATTAACTCTGGCTATCAAGTTCAACGTTAAAACACGTCTCTTCAGAGAGAGAGAGTTTCAGACGTTCCACCAAATCCAGCGCTAGATATATATTCAACTCTATCGTACCTTGTTCGAAATGATTTAAAAGCTTTTGCGGTTCCGTAGAGAAATAAATAGTATCAAAATCCCTTGCGTGGGAAAACACTCGCTGCAAAGAGAACTACGGTAAAAATCTAGCTCGTATAATGTGGCTTCGAGGTCTCCCTGGAGACGGAGCTGTAATATAGTTGCGATAAAGCAAACGTTCTTCCGCCGTCACACAGAGACACGTCACACCGGAATGCCCTCAGATGCACGAGAAAGCAAATAATTCCAACTTCACTCGCAAGAATCTCTCGCAAGATTTGGGCGATATTAAAAAAATCAAGCGGGACTTTGTCAGCGGGTTTTTTCTCAGCAACAACTGCGCGAGATTACGAAAACGAAATGCTCTCTTGAAAACCATTTGTGGGTTCATATATTGAGGAAAGTTAACGAAAGGCTAAGGTTATTTTTTTAAATTGAGACAGAGAAAGGTTTCATGATTGCAGAATCCAGGATAAACGATTATTAAGATATTTTTCACTGTTCTTTACATTTTCCGGTATCTCAATAAACTGAATGTACGTACTGAGTTAGCTATGAGAATTGAATGGATATGAGCTACTATATTAGATTTTTCTAGCTTAATACTAATATGATATAATAATATGAATTTTGATACATTACTAGTATATTCTATTAAGAGTAATATATATGAATAATAATGCATTCATAGTATATTCTATTAGTATTAATATATATTCCAGATAAATTAGATTTCATGTACATAAAATAATTTACGAGTAATATAAGTGAAAAATTATCTATAAAGCTATATCGAAGAGTTATAAAAACTTTGCTTATGAATTTACTTAAAACTGAAAGTTTTTTTTAGCTGATTTGAGAAAGAATTTCATCTATTTAATTCCTTAAAGGTGTGTATACCAATATAATTTATGAACCATTAAAATGACCAATGAAATTTATTGCATCCAAAGATAAAAGAAAGAATAATGACTAGTTAATCTCACAAAATTGAATCTGCCAGTTTTCATCCTTCAACTAAAAATGAATTCACGTGTTTGACAAACCTTTTGAAAGAAGTTTAATTCCAGCAATATCTAAAATAATAATATATGGTATCAATAAACTTTTTAAAAGGGCATTCAACGAAGGCATAATGTCAAAAAAAAACCTGACCGATATCTACAATATTGATGACCTGCAACACTTCGGTGCGGAAACTGCATGTAAAACGATATCAAGCGAGCTGCCTATAGGCGAGTAGCATGTGGGTTTGAACACCGAACGATCGACCTATTTACAATACCTATTAACCTTCGGGATCGTCCTTGAATAGAACTGCTCTTTCAAGCCATTTTATCCCTGCATCTATCATCCATTTTTCAGTCTTATCCTAGAATTGGATGGAGCAGTGGAGGCAGTATTTTATAACTGAAAAGTCATCCGTAAAATGAATATCCCGCAGATGAATAAGCAACCGCAGCATAGTTTTCAATCTACTTTAATATACTACCTAAAAATACCTCCTTATTTGAGTTAGATGCCTATGCTTAGAACATCTTAGACGAAGGTAAAAGTGTCAATAAAGACTGTAAACATATTCATTATTAATGTACGTCATTCGTAGTAATTCAGATAATAAACTCACGTTTCTATTCAGGAAAAATAAGAGTTAAATCTTTTCTCACTAGACATATCTTTAAATTTAGGGTATTGTAGATAGAATATTTTATTTATTAAACAAAGACAGCACAAACGTCCACTTTCTGGAAAATTACAGAGTGGTACGTAACTCAAACATAGACGTTCACATCTACACTTTGCAAAATTTTCTTCTCAGCCGGAATTTGAACCTGGGACCTCGGCGTTAGAAGGTTAGCGTGCTAAAAATTATAATAAGTGTCGTTCGATATCAGAACACAATTCCTTGCAAGAACAAGTAAATTCACGTGTTTAGATATCCATTTTTTATATCAGATAGTTCTTACTGTATCGAAAAAACTATACTTCTTTATTATTTATACAACTTCCCAGTATACACGCAACTAATATTCGTTACAGCCTCAGATACTGTAAATTATTAAGAAGGAATACTTAAGTTTAACTTTAGAATACTTATCCTGTTTCCTACACAATTATTTTCTTACATATCTTACTTTAGAATGTTTTTAGCTAAATTAAAAACCCTGAAAATGTATTTGAATATATAGCCAACATTTCATCCTATATTTTTCAACTCTCTTTTCACCACTGCTTAGCAAAAGACTTGAAGCTCAGCACCATTGCAAATCGTCAAATGTACCCATGCAAAGTCGTAAACTTTTCAATAAAACACGACGGACTCTTAGACGGGAAAAGAAAACGCGTTCGAAGTATTGAATGTTTCATGTGGAATCAAAGCCGTTAAATAGTGAGCCTAGTCCTGCTGTCTGGGCTCGCGATCCATCCGCTTTTACGATCAAAGTCGTTACTTCCCTCCCGTAAACGCAAAGAAGCATTTCGTGGTAGTACATTCTAAATGAAGTT
This sequence comes from Pantala flavescens, assembly GCA_020796165.1. NCBI lineage: Eukaryota > Metazoa > Arthropoda > Insecta > Odonata > Libellulidae > Pantala > Pantala flavescens. The sequence continues at coordinate 15,572,981 of CM036886.1, forward strand.
GTACCCATGAACCGAGCTGCGTCGTTAATCCATCCACGCGGTGATTAAGTCTATCTAAATAAAGGTGGAATTGCTGTTGAATTTTCTGCAGACCTTTAAGGGGATGTACTCTCGATTGCTTTGAGATTTATGTATCAACAGCTGAAGCGTTACATCGGGTGTTACATTGTGTTTGCATGTTTCATTTTGCAACACGGTAAAAATTAGACAAACATTTTTTCTTACCATCATTCCAAACCGCCGCTTTTGTCAAATAGATCCTTTTTTTACAAAAGATTATATTCATATGAATATTACCTATGAAAAATATACTCGTTAAAGATTCTTACACTCCAATGATAGATTAGATGTGTGAATAAATCCACTACACTGAACTGAATACTGTTACTTAATTATAGTGAATATATCGTAAATATTCCAAGTACGATTTATTTTAAAATGTTATTCATTTATTTATTTATAGATATTACAAAAAGAAATCAATTAATACTTCAAACCTAAGCTTCAACAAATAAGCTAATTTTGAAGTGTTTCATACACGACTTCTTTCCATACTAAATCATTTACACTTGATACTCTTATCCCTCGTAAGTATCACTACAGTTTGAAATTAAAGTTTTAAAGGACCCATTAAAAGGAAATTAAACTCTTTTGAGTGAACAGTAGCATTTTATACAACGAGACATACATTTATCGTTAAAATTAGAAATATAGTTTACTGCATGGAATATATCAAAGGGATTTTTAGTTATATAAAAATTATAAAGAATCATTTAGAATTTCATATTTAAGCATTAAATTCAGTATAAATTCTATTCTTTATATCTATTGCCACAATCATTTAATAATGTAGACAATACAGAGAAAGTTTCTGTACATGATCTTTCCTATCCTTAAATTTCCCTTCGCAAGCCAATCCAAACCGCAGCTGTTCTTTGTACTTTTCTTTCAGAATTACTTCCGTCAAGAACTTCTCCTTTTGATACCCTCTCTTTAACGTGGAAAGATGAGACTTTTCAAACTCAATCCAGACCAGACGTATTTTTTCTGATTAAAAGATCAACCGCTGTCACCAAGCATCCAAAGACTTGACATTCCCTTTCTCGAAAAAGAATGTGGTGATGAGCTCGCTACGATTTTCATTTACCCCAAAACTACGTAAATCAACTTGAAGATATTACCTAGATGAGTAAGCAAGCTTGAACTTTCTCTGAGTCTTTAATTCTATTTTGGAATATGAAATAAGAATAATGTGTTTGTCAACATCTAGACTGTATGAGAAATGAGTTAGTTTTCATTTTACGTATTCTCATATACAAAATGAGTACGGAAATTCCATGAATCACTTTAAAACATGAGATTACATTGTGTTTTGATGCTATTAATGAAGAAAAGTAAAATAAAATAATACATACATCCTTCATACTTTCACCTCCATTAATGCTTAACTACGATACATACTAAAGAAAAACAAAAGCAGTAAAATGTTTCCCATGTCCTGCGCCGAAATAAAAATAGAAGAGAATGTTTGGAGCGTGTTTTGCTACAAAAGCTGAGGCATGAATTAAGGATAGAGAAATCATTAGCAATGAATTATGGAACACTACGTTTGATATGCATAATTATTGACCCATTCAAACATTGATTTTTTTATTCAAACTGTTTAAACATATACCTTAATTGTTTTCGTGGTAGTTGAGGAGTAGTGCAAAAAACCAAACATAATTATCATATCACTCATACTTAAGTCACATATAGCTGCTCAAATATTCCTCTCAGTACATTCATAATTATAACACTTTTCGTGGCTTCTGAGAATAAAATTACGTAGCGCATTTTTCATTACTTTAAGGTCGCGGGTTCGTTTCCAATAAGGATTTATCACGGAGAAACAACCTTCATTGCATCAAAATAATTCCATCATACTCTAATACCACCACCACCTATATCACCCATCAACGGTACATCAAGACTGAAAAGAATTATACTCAACGTATTCTAATTCGAAGACAGATGATACAGCATTTCCATCAACGCGCGAGATCCCACTTCGCGAAAGTAATTTACGGATCGAAAAAGTCGACTCAAACGTACGTCTTCAGAATGAGGATGACTTTCAAATTTATTCAGTGCCCCTTCGGCGACGAATATAGATCTCGGAAATTCCGTCTCCCTCGAATTGTGCCTCCGATGAATGGCGAAACGTCAACGACGGAGAAATCTGTAGAAGTTGAGGTCGGATGCAGAGGCAAAGGAAGGGGTTCAAAATTCGGTGCTGCCAACATGCAGCTTTTTCTGACTACAGGTTTGGAATATTTTTCCATCTCGAAAGGGACCGAGGCATTATTCATTCCACAAACGCCTTGAAGGCACTGCTTGAATGAATACTATATGTTAAGGAAAAAGAATGACACTCCAATCCCGAACGATACCACAGTCGGATTTTCGCTTTCGGAATATACGGACGTACGTAACTGCTTACGGAGGCTCGACGCAAAGCTATGGTTTGGTGATTTACGTTCTTGGACCAACTACTAAATCTCTTGTTGAAAACGCAAAAAATATCGCTGCAGAATTTGGCTGTGACTTCTAACTACGTTTAACATCTACATTCTATATAGTGATCTTTGATGAATTGAGAGTAGAAAACAGGTGAAATTCAAACAATTATTAAGCTAATTGGATCAAGACTACATTTATGTATATTTTGTCTACTGGATATTCCATAAAAAGCCTATATGCACAATATTTCTATATTAAAAAATTCGTAAAACTTTCGTAAATATTATGAAACTAAAATACACTATCGTAATAACATTCCCTGAAGTATAATGAACATAAAATATTCTTAGTTTTATGCCCTAGATTAACGGTAGATTTATAAAAAGACTAATGTAGTGTTTGATGAATAATGATAGGGTAATGAATGGTTAACGTAGATATAATGGATGATCGGGTCGATGATAAAATGCTTTATGGTTATTTAAAGAGCAACTAACTGGTTCTTTGTACACATTTAGTAATTTTCACGCCAATAAGATATTTTCAACTGGTTAATGGACATAGAATATTATAAAATCATTCCATAACTTTTTTTTCTCAGAGAAAAGAGAATTACTGAGTTGAAAAGTAGGCTAAAAATCATATACATTATGATTAGATTTATAGTTACACTTTCCCAATCTCTAATAAAATTGGAAAAATAAACATATCATACAAATTAGTAATTTATCATATATTCATTATAAATCTTTTGAGTTTCTGTTACTTTTAGAGACATTAAATTAAGATATTTTATGATACGTGTAGAATTCGATCGGTATTTTATGTCACTCAAAGCTCACAAACGATTTAGCGATACAGAATAAATTTTGAAATTTGTTTGCTCTAATAAAGAAAACATAAACAACCATAGATAAACGTGTTGCTATGTTACCCACTCACTTATGAGACACCACTTGGTTGTGATGGATACCACAAAGTACCCCCTCCACCGAGTAAATGACAGCGCATGCCATTGCCTTCAATATCGCTTGACCACACTCTCTCTTGGGTCACCTACACTTCGAACAAGTTTAAGTTTGAATTTTCGGCAAAGTCTTCCGGCAACAGCCCGTGCGAGAATGGGGAGATTGATTGGATGACGTAAATGGGAAGCATTTTGACTAAAGTTTGAGGGAAAACAGGTCGAAAGAATGAAAACAGAATGATGGAAGGAAAAGTTCGGGAAAAAAATTACAGAAGCGGAACCTTCCATTATTTTTTACGCCAAAACTTGGGAGTTAAGTAATAAATGGAAGGTACAACTTGGTTAATGTTCCAAAAAGCGGTTGGATCGTTGCTAACGAGGAATCAATGGCTTGGGAGCTCCAGCGTGGGATTTTCCAATCAGCGTGAACAACAAATTATTATCGTTGCTTAGTGAGGTAGTTGCACAAAGTCCATTTCAGTTAAACGGAAGATTAAAAACTATTCGCTTAGTAAAAAACGTTGTCTTCGATCGCTTTAAATACTGAATGTATTTCTACTGTTAAACTTACTTAGAAGACCCTAATCTAAATATGCTAAGGAGGGGAGGAATAACTAATATAAAAGAATAATTAACTCTTAAATTCATTAGTCATTTGGAAATTATATTAATTGATATACATGTATGTACTGATATTCGTTTCTTCAGAGGTTGGACTAGTTTTTTTGTTAATAGTAAAAATATCACGATAAGGCATAAAATAAAATCCTTATTCCATCAAATTGAAATTTTATAAGTCATTGCTAGATAATATATCAAATTACGATCCTTTTTGTGTAAAAGTTTACTAAGAATTTACGTTTCTACTTCTAAAATTAAGAATAGATGAATCAATTTCGCATTTTCAGTTAATACTAGTCTAATATAAGATTACATTCAAGTGAAAGTAGTAGCATGAATGGAACTCGAACATTTTCCAGTCAGGTAAATGAATACAATAAAAGCTAAAGACTGACCCAGGTTCGATTCCAAGTCATGTCTATATTTGACTTCATATTAACCATATTCATTCTCACGTTTACGTATACTTTTTCAGTGAAATTTGAAACTCATCTACCAACCTTATTACATATAAAACAACTTCTTAAACTTGTCCTTTACATTTAAAATTATACTCGTGTTTGTAAGAGTATAATTAACCGAAAAGAGAGATTTTTAGACCTTGATCTTACTTTAAAAAGGACATAACCAAATTACAATAAAACTCCCCAAATATTTCCCAATTGTGAGTACAAAGTCATTCCGTTTTAGCACGTTAAACTATGACTCCGTCACACAATCACTACAATCATTTAAAGTACTCGCAAATAAGAATGAAAATTCCGGGGAATTGAAAAGTTTCGAATTAAATGACACAAGACTGAAAGGGACAGGAAGCAATCAAAATCTCGAATTGAAACTGCATTTCACCTTTTAGACACGGGGATTATTTGAGCACGAAATCCAAGGAGAATAGAGGCGCGAAGAAATTTCCCTTCCTTTTCTGAAGCGATTATAATCTTTAGAAACGAGGGACAAAGTTTCCGTTCAAACGAAGGGCTAAGGACGAGTTTTCCAAAAAGTCCTTCCATTCAGAAGCATACCCCCTCGATTCCTTTGTCTCGGAAAAAATGCATTCTTACTCTCCTTTTGAAGTCTCGACTATTAATTGAGTTTTCAAGCGTACCTTTTAATTACTGTTCCGATTTGAATCCTCCGGGAGCCGTTTATTTTTCTAAAGATAACCGCTTACTTTTCTCATTAAAACATCGTTGAAACTGCGCTATTAATTACGAAAGTTCTATTTCTCGCGCTCTATTATTCGAAGGGTTTCTTTCTAAAGGCTATTCAATAGCTTCTTAAGACGTAACTGTGTAATTTTTTTTTTTATCATTTTATTCGTGAATCGTTAATCCATTTAAGAGGCCCTTAGAAATTTTAATTTCCATAACCTTTACAGAAGATTTTGAGAAAGATAAAGTAAATGAGCTCCCAAATAAATTTTTAGCTATAAAAGGATTCCTTCCCGGAAATATTTTAACGCTAAACGTTCGTCAATGATCTATCTACGTATATTTTGGTTCATATCTCTAATATTTTACGGAAATATAAATTTTAATGTTATTATTGCGCGGATTGAATATTGAAGGAATATATAACGAAATCAAATCGTAAATAAAACTTCATTATAAAATCATCAGTATGGGTAAATTATTTTTTCAAATAAAAATACTAAGGACAAAAAAAATAAATAATTAGGCTTTTAAAAATTCTCTGAAAAGCTTGAAATGTGGTAGTGATAATATTTTGGGCGTATTCTTGAATAAAATCATTTACAACAAACTTATTCTAAAAAAAAACAATTATTTTCCAATACAACCAGCTGGAAATTTTTGAATGAGAGTTGTAGATTCTGTTACGGCAAAAATGTACCTTACTCAACACCTTACAATTCATCATCAAGGGATATATGATTAAGGGCATATTAGAGATGCATTTACTCTCTTCTTTTTCTAAAGACAATCCAAAATTAATTGATTCATGGTTCTGAAACGCATTTTATTAACTCTTTTTTCATCTTTCTTTCTAGGAGGAGGCGATTCGACGCGCGTTGCTCAAAGTACTCGAAGACAAGGAGACCGACTGTTCCGATAGAGAAGCACTGTGAGTATATTTTAAACATTGATTCCGAATGCTAGTAATGATATTCAGATTCCAAGGATAAGAAGAAATTAACATACCTGTATATCTTTTAAACATACCATCGATCCAAATCAGTACTTTGCAATAACGAGTTTGAACGCATTAATACGGTTCTTATCGATAATTTATACCTATAATACAATCAAATTAAGCGAGTATAAATGTATTTACCCTTCTTATAGGTATAAATTTTGACTTGTTGACCTCATTATTCAATCACGCCATCAATGATGATGATATTCTCCCAGAATATCTCCTTAGATCCTTAATATAATTGTCTATATTCATAACGTACCCAATTCTATTTTACGTATTCATATTTTAGCGTAAGATATAGGAACCCCTTTTTTATCAGTTCCATAGCAACCACTTCGTACGAGTTTCAATATAATTCGTTGGTAAGAGGATACATAAACGCAACCATATGCTTCGTAAAAATTTGCCTCGTTTGATAATTATTTTCGACCCACAATTATATTCCGCAGTCCATAATGACGAGAAGGGAGAGAGAGAAAGCTTTTTACGCCCTCTTTGTAACAAATGAAAATCGGAGAGTGTCCACTTTCCCTCGCGGCCGCCATGACGGTTTTCCCTACAAAATTACGAAAAATGAGTGCGAAAAAATAATTAGTGGAAGGTTGAGAAATTCATTTCGGAGACTCGTTGTCATACAAGGGGGCCTTTATTATGAACTAAATTAAAAATTAGGATGCCATATTAACTTCAACCAGCGTAGATATTTAAGTGGTTAATGTTCCCGAAATGGAGTGAAAATTATATTTGGGTATCATTAGCATGAAAACCGTAATTTTGAAACTTGTAAATTAATAACTCTGAGTAAAACTGATATTTCAGTCAGTTATAAGCATGTTAATTATCAACGCAAATCTAAAATTGAAACAGAGCTCTTAATTATGTACCTAAGAAATTAGTGAATGATAATATATTTAGTGAGGATAATGATTCAGTAACGAAAATTAGAAACAAAACTCAGGATGATATTACCAACGGTTATCTCAATTTAGTATACACATATATGTATATGTACGTAAATCCAAGATTTAAGTAAGGTCATATTTTAAATAAAAGGTACACTTTATTAATTTAAGCTAAAATGTGGCATTAGGTGAAATATCATTGTATTAATATAATCCATAATCATTTCCGAAGGCAAATATTAAACTTATATATCTTAACTCATTAAATCATAACTTTTTCTATGTCATCTCTGTCTTTATGTTCAAGTTCAGAATATTTTAAGCGCATAATATGATGAATGAATATAAATACGTAAATATTTTTCACACTATCCCGAACTCTCACGAATAATGAAAGAAATACCAAAAAAAAATAATAAATATAAACATAAGAATATTATAATATAATTAATAACTAAGTCTGCTTATTTTATACTCAAATTGGTAATAATATACAATTAAAACCCTTGTAAAATTAGGCATTTTTATGTAACTGCTTCCTAAGCTTGTAACACGATAAGTCAGTTTTTTATGTATTATTAAGCTACGTCCAACACTCACGAAGTCTTAGACACACGTAAAGAAAAAATAGAACATAATCAGCCAATAATTCTGCTCACTTTATAATTATAATAGTAATAAAATACAAAAAAAATCCCTGGAAGTAGTTCTAAATAGCGGATTCCTTCCACGTGTCTGGAGCATAAATTCAAGCGATACGTCTTTAAACGAATCAAACGCCTGTCAATGTGGACTTTCTGCAACACTTCAAAAAGGGGGTGGAAAGTGTAACGAGATTCTGCACAAACCGACTTAATCCTTCTTCGCTCAATCTTGCACCCTTCACGACTATCTGCTTCTCCGTTAGGACCAATCTCTCCCCTCTAATTAATCACACTTTGAACCGCACCGTCGCGGCACAATCAATCAAAGCCACTGTTCGACACAAGCTCTCGATAAATCATCGGAAAAATTGACGCCGATCGATACACATCACACGCGTTTGTTTCCGAATTATCTGGATAATTAACCACCTAAATTACTTCGTCTTGATTCGGGACATACGGTTCACTCGTGTAAAGTGCTTCGTATGGGGTAATGAACGTGCACTCTGAGACAATTAGGTTGACTGCATTGATTGTCTCAACACTCCGACCGGAATAACAAGCAGGAGAGAATGCGTCTGAATTATCAATCGAATACATTTAACAACTTAAAATTATGAACAATACTAGATACTATATATATAATATATATATATAATATAGTATTTAGAATATAATATATAGTTTATTTAGAATAGAATTAATAAAATTTCCATTTTTTCTTATATTTCAATTGAGGTTTTTCACACTTAGTCTTAAATTTAAACCTATACGTAAAATTTATAATGAAACACGTAATGGGCCAATAGAAAGTTATTCTCCACGTTATTGATAACCGCAATGACTATTATTAATTATTTCTTTTCATAACAAATAAAATTTAGTGATTCTTAAGCGATTATTTTTTAACAATTCCAAATCTATATCTGGCATTGAAATAGAATAATATATAAATTCATAATATTAACGTTAAGTACACTCAAGTGCCTTTACACTAATTTTTTTAGTACATTAATAATTATTATCTTATTATCTTCAACGTTTTATAATATTTGCAATATAAAATATATCAATTTTCTGTAGATCCATTCTTTAGCGTATAAATTTCAACATCTTTGTCGCAATTTATTTAGAGAACACCTCTATATTATATCAATATTATATCTATATTATATCTATATTATATCTATATTATATCTATATTATATCTATATTATATCTATATGATATCTATATTATATCTATATTATATCTATATTATATCTATATTATATCTGTATAATATCTATATTATCTTATTATTTTTAATATAAAGCATAGAAAAATAGACTAATGAATATAAAAAATTTATTGTAACAAGCATTTAGAATGCATCTAACTTTTTGATGATCGTAAAACATTATCTTTAACACTGGATTCAACCGTGCAAAAACAATTTTCTATCCTTAACACTTCGTAGAGAGGAAACACCTAAAAGCGACAGGATTCAAACAGTTTACCTCTTTACTTTACGTGACACAAAACTATGGTAATTTCAAGCCACCATGCTAATGATACTGAGGGAACCCAAAGGCGTGTGTACCTAATACTAGGGTGAGATAAATAGCTACGAAAATAAAAGCTCTTCTTGCAACGCCTTCTTCCGTAAGCCAGATCGCAAAAAGATAGGAGAAGACAGGATTGCGCCTACGAGATATCCCCGCACTCACAACGTGTTGAAAACTGCCCTCGTAAATAACCCAATTCGGACGGAATTCCGCAGATGCTAATGAGCATTTCCCGTCGAAATGCGGCCCAATTATGCTTTCATTAACGAGGCCTGCGTTCTCATAGTACCGGGTTAAAACGGCCGGTTCAAAAAGCTCCTTCATTATCGCCTGGATTGAAAGGGTCCAGATCTCCAAGGGAACGGGAGATGAAAGAAAAGGGTTTTGGCGAAAAAAAATAAAAATGCCGACTCTTTTTGTCGTGAAATTTCGCGTTAAATGAAGACGTTGCTTTTCTACCTCTCGAATTATATCCGCTTCATTTTTCCGCACTTTTATGTGAATGAAGAACCGTGAGTTGAGTTTTTCTTGTTTCCAGAGCGTGTTCTTCTCACCTTTAAGTACGAAGAAATTGGGGGCTCTAAAATTAAGATGCGTTTGAGTTGAAGAATAAATAACACCCAGACACAAAAGATAATGGAAATTCTCTGTCAAGGAAGAAATAAATTTCCTCAAGAGGTTTTTTTTATCTTGAGTTATCTTCTTTTGACGTTCAACAGGCGTTTTGATCAAAAATATAAACAGTAAATAAGGAAGAGGATTGTGAAAAAGAAAGCCAAATAATGTATATCTTTGAGAGCTATAGCTTTTCTGATTCTTAATTCAACTAGATAATTAACCATTAAATGCAGCTTAAAATATTTGTGTGATCATTGTATAGTATTGATGAATACTACTTTGAAATTGAGATGAAAGTTTAACTGGAAGATACTCAGATATTTATCAGCAGTTTATTACTACCACAAAAAGCCTTTATTCAAATAATCTAAAAATGCATACCGTCAATCTTTTCCGCTTAAAAATTTTTAAGTATTTCCTGTGTCATATACATTTTAAAATGCCATATAGGCAAATTACAAGATATCGAATACTTTCTTAACAAAAATAACAAATTTCATACTCGAAACTACCAGTCATTTAATCATTGTTTTTAATTTCGTACGTTTGATTATAAGAAATTTGCCTAAACTTCCTGAGTTTAAAACCAATAAACCTTAACTAAAATATGTTTATAACTTTCCTCAATATTATATTTTACTCTCTTTATATCCATTAATTTCTCTAAATATTAAAAACCGAATTCTTAATTATTTCTTAACTATAGAAATTATATATTCCTATACTCGCCAGTAACTCGTTCATTCCCACTTCCACACAAAGATCTACATATCCCTCCATTAAGGATATCATTCAAATGAGACCATTCGTTGCATATATCTAAAACCTTACGCTAAAAGCACTCCAGCATTTGCTTTCACAGTTCCGTGTAAAGAAACGTATGCAAAACACTATTACTAGAGCTCTGAATATTTCTCGTCATTTTTTTCAAAGAGACCCCGCACGTACTGATCTTCATTCCATATGCGCAACTGTTAACAACGGGAGCTTTAATACCCCTTTACATTTTCAGCGGTCCACGATTCCACATTCTTCTAAATCCCCATTATTTCTCCCGCAGGAGGAGAGCTTTGGACAGGGATGACAGTTGCCAGGTCCACTCACTGCTGGACGACGCATACGATGCCCTCGCTGCCCAAAGCGGAGGTAAGTGGGTCCACATCAAACGAAAATTTAAGAGAGGATCCCGTACGTCACAGTGCATTAAGAACCACCCCTTTTTCCCCAACAATAACCCATCCATTTTACCGCCGCTTAACCGCGGAATATCCCCTAAATTAAGGCTAACGCAGTCTACTTCCGGAGTTCATATTTCTACCTCTTTTTTTCCTGAAAAGCTTTTGGATCGGTAAGGATTGCCACCTTTGAAAAATTCGGAAACGAAAGACTTTTACATTGGCAGCACACAGGGGATTTTATAACCTTGACAGGACCGTGAATGGCTCGCCTGGTGTGCCTTTATGGGAGATAAAAGGAAGTAAGGAAGGGATGAAATATGTGACAGTTTGTGTCAAGAGAAACTTCTCCGAGGCTGTTTTTGGGAGGGTGGTCCTTGAGTCTGAAAAAAACGTTGCACATCTTGGAGAGATGACTCTATATTTTTTGTGTAACAGAGGTAACGCTGAATATTTCTATCATTCTACGTATAATGTGGTCATTTATTTAAAGATCTCTCATGAGATTTTACGATGGATGTTGTTGCGGAAAGAATCTGTTACAGTTACACTTACAGGTGATTGACTTGAAAAATATACCTGAAGATAAAAAGATAAATTTGAGTATAGAAGCAAAATGGAAGAGATAATTTTTCTCGAGAGAGGTTAGTATTCAAGGAATCTCATGATTTTCATACGTACTTTTCACGAGATTATGAATTAATATAATTATTTCAACCCCTAGTTTGTTTTAATCATTATTTACTGCAATCGTTACGATAATGCAATAAAAGCGATATCAAAAAAATTAATAGAGTAATTGAAATTTAAACTTTCAGATTTTTAGTCTATTTGAAAAAGTAATTCTATCACACAGAATGTTTTACGATGCATAATACGTATATCGTCCAGAGAACTATACATTCAAAAGTTCTTTAGTTTTCAATTTGTTGTTAGCTCTGTTAGAATAAGGGATAAACAATCCTATTTATATATCTCTAATTCACTGAGTAAACAAATGATATTACCTATCTAATCTCTTGAATTAATAATTGTTCTTAAATTACTTTGTCTGGAAGGTATATTTGTCATATGCGAAAAACTGATCTCACTATTCCTTATCGATAAAGGTAAAAGGTGAGTGAAAGTGGGAACAAAACTATAAATGTACAACACAAATCATATTTAGAGTAGCATTAGTAATGATATGGATGGACGAACATGTTATGGGCGCTTTAAGTTGAAATTGCGGAAAACAATCCAAAAAATATGAATTTGCAACACCCCTATCAATTAAATTCAATCTTCACGATTCAGTGAAACCTCATTATGAGTTATTTGTTGTTCTCTCTATCTCTATAGTTGTAATTACAAACCTATATCACGTAATGAACAAATTTTTGATTAAAATTAAAGGGACTCATTTAGTTGAGGATGAATTTCAATTAAAATTATTAATGAGAGTGCCTGTTATTCAAGCTGGAATCTCAATAGCTTGTGGTAATTGAATACAAATACTTAAACTTCCTCAATTACAATGTTCTCATACAAATGAATTTATAAAAATAGTCATTTTCAAACCACAAAAAATCGCCAGTGTTTAATAGTTACCCTTCATTCCTAAAATTAATATCATAATGTAATTATTTCATTAGTAATAATCACCGAGCTTCCAACTATAAATTATATCCATAAAACATGAATATGTATTTACGAATGTTAATTACTCGCAAGTATTGTGTGATACACTTGTATCTTTAATGATACACGGGTAGATAAGATTACGTTGAATGCTACGTGAATGATTAAGTTAATTACATCTGCCGGCCTTTTAACTCACGTACAAATAAATTCAAAGCTTTGGGATTATCCGTATAATTACGTGGTTTGAATACTACGGTTCTAACACCAACGCGCTTCTGAGCACGGAGATTCCAGAGTCGAAATTTAATTACAGCGATGCACATTCACACTTCCGTTGTGCATGTAATAAAATTCGCGGATTTGAAGCGAAGATATTAAACATATTAGCTTTTAATTTCGTCTGTAGAACTCAAAATATCTTCAAATATATTTCTGAACATTCCAGATTCAGATATGCTATTAGTGAGATTAACTTTAGAATCTTATTTCTTTCTAGTAATCAAAGAAAAGAAATATATGCCAATTTACCTTATTCTTCGTAAGATATCTTTACATTTTCGTCGTTATGTTATTCAGAGTTCTTTTTCACATATTCTACGAAGTGAATTTGTCAAACCAGTTATACGAATAAAATTTTGTTGCTTAAATATTTTATAACAAAATCTTGGTGATTTAAATGCAATTTGATAATACTTTTACTGACATTCTGCAGTAGCTTGATACCTATGTAAAGTATCATAATACAATCAAGTTCCTTATCTTTTCTAATTTGCATAATTTCCGAACATTGCATTTTCCATAACAAACATTAATTGCAAGAAAAAAGGGGTAAACCTCTAATTAGAAGACTCGACCCATAGCTGTATTACACATATTCTATTTACAAAATAATCAACCCATTTCTTTTGATCTCCAATTACAGAAGTGTCCACGCAGAGAGCGGTAAATGAAACGATGCGATTACAGAACTTTACAACACGTGGCAAAGCATTTAATTTCAATTACAAAGGGAAAGGATTTGGAAATTAATTTTACACGTATGCATCAATTAAACCACAGAATTGTATTTCGGATTGTTAAGAACGAATGACGATTCTATGTAAACTAATTACAGAGAAAACTAATGATCAATTATATAGTTCACGTTTGAATGGACGGTCAGTTTTCCTCTTTGAAATTAAACTCTGTTTATAAATTTTTAACCACAGTTGTCTGATACATTAATGAGAAACTTTGATACTTGAGTTTCCTCACAAGTTTGATATCGTTTGAAAAACGGAATCAACTAATTGAAACCAAAATCAATTGAATCAACCATTACTTTCGGAATTCATGATTCTAAATTAACATATATAATGCTCTTTATTTGGAATTCCATGTTCTGAGTCCTTTGATATTAATTTAAGCTTAAAAATTCTTATTTTATTTATTTAACTGAAATAATAATGAATTTTCTTACAAGATAGAGTATTATTTTCAATTAATTTATCCGGATTACCTTATCATATTTAATGTAGTGTCATTATAAAAATAAATCACTGTTCACTGAATAAAGCCATATCAGTCATTCATAAGTCTATTTACTTTTAAAAGTATTTCCAGAACTTGCTAAAAATAAACTAAAGTAACCGAATATAACAGACATGCCAGTCTTCCGAATCTCCAAATTTCCCTAAAGCTCATACATCCTTGGGTATATGCAACCCGCAGTGTTAACCCCTGAACCTTTGAGGACCCGCACAACACAACTGTATTTTTGTTGCCTAACATTACGGCGCCTTACAGCTTTACATATGTTACGCTAAACATTTTAACACTAGAACAGCGGGAAACGGACACCCCCCTAGAACAGCGGAAGGTGTCCTCAGGACACCTACACTTGCGATTCTTTTAAATCGCATGAGGCAGTCGTATTTAACTTCCTAGTCTTTCCTTAAAAGCTTAAAAATGATTAACTAAGAATGGGTACTTATTTATCGGCAGATCATGTGGTAAATAGTTGCTATATTTTTAATATAGAAATTGTTGTCGAGTTCAATCAATTCCATGAGACTCATTTTCCGATATAAAAATATACAGAACAGTAAAGCCAAAAATTAATTATATGAATAAACTAATATAAAGCCTTTTCGAGATAAAATAATTATTTACTTGAATAAATAATGAAAATTACCCGATTTTATTAACAATTTACATGGGGCACAAGAAAAAATAATCTCGCGTAATAAAACTTTACCGTTTCACGTACCTTCCTTTGGTTTTCTTTCACAACAAAATGACCAGAAATAAGGTTTAAGATGAAAAAAAGACCTTATATGTTATTTGCATACGCAATTATATTAATTTTTCTTTTTTAGCACAATGATGCTGTCACAAAATAATTACTCCACAGAATCTCACCATGAAGCTCATAGATAAATCTTCTTGATGTTACAGTTTCTATAAACACGTTCCTTGCACTTATTACACTTATTTGATGCTTTATTTCACTTGGATTTTCTTTTGAACAGATATCGGTGGCTTTATTGGATGTCGTCTCGTGCATCTAGTGTTTACTTAGGTCCTTTTTGAGATCTCTTTAGACAGCTTAGGTTTTACCTTGTTTATCTGCTATTCGTTGCAAGAATCTTTATCTGGTTATTTGGCGACCTCTTTTCTGCTTGCAAATAACCTATACATTGAAATTACATTATGTAAAAAGAATGCATAAGGCAACTTAGTGAGTCTGCTCTCACCGTGTGCCTACGCGCCATTTGGTCCACTACGCCGCTTTTTGTACAATTATGGTACGTCACCGCGTCTGATTTTCTTTTACTAATACTGTCAAATACGACATTAGAAAGCATCTAAATCGCGAGAAGAACATGTTTATTCGGTTTAATTTTATAAAGAAAGATTATTCTTCATTTTTCGACAACATCGGAATTCACAGCAGATTTTCGCTTGTTTTCAACTCCAGCGACTCTCATCACAGTTTGTTCTATGTTCCAAATAAAAAAATACCTTCTTTCTTCAGCCTCTTAAATAGGTTCTTTTATGTAAAATAAATATCGGTCATTAGGTTAATTCCTTTCATAAGAAAAGGTCCCATCAATATCATGACCAAATGGTTCAGGAAGATGGCCTATCCTCAAACTCGACAACTTTTGGAAATCCATTCAATGCATATTTGGAATTAAAATCCATTACTAAGCGAGACTTTAGCACATATTTATCAGGTTTAGTAGAAATAAATTGTGTGAATAGACATCTACACTTTCTGGGAAAAAGCTGATCATTCACCGTCACTTTTGTACCGGGCTTGTAGCAAGCTTGGCAATATTCATCGAGTCTTTGCCACAAAAAGATAGAGGACAAATTAGTCAATTGCAAAAATAGAAATAGGAAACGTATCTTATACGTGGAAATATAAGAAAATATAAGGCAAAATTTTTCATACTCAAATCATCATTAGAATTGCTACCTCAAATTTTTATACATAACAATATAATTCCATTTATTTTCTAGAGGAGGGACAAAATAATAGCAAAATGCAATATTATCTCAAAGTACATTCGTAAGAGCTTCAAATATAAGAGAATGAAGGTTTTATTATAAGAAATAACAGTAAATATTAAGTAGGTGTCCTGAGGACACCTCCGCTGTTCTAGGGGGTATGTGGTCGGATCTCCTATGAAAATGTTTCAATAATTATAAAACTGAGTATAAATACGTAGAATGTTAAATAATTAAAAGTCACGAAACGATTTTTTTCTATGATACAAATTACAAAAATGGTGCGGTTTTTTCATGGGCGAGGTGTCCTGAGGACACCCTCCGCTGTTCTAGTGTTAATGAATCTACAATATAATTGTTGAATGAATATCAATCGCTTTAATTTTATTCCACAGATAGAAAATATAATATAAGTTCTATAGTAGAAAAAGTAGTGTAATTCCATTTATTTTCATCGATAATCCTCGCACGTTTCACAAAGATAATCTATTATTTATAAAACAAATAGGTTCAAGGTGTATACAAGCAATTTCATTTTGCTTACAAACTTAAAGCACGTTTTCAAAAAGGAACAAAAACAATCACAGGCAACTTTGTAATACATCCGAGGCATCAATTTTGTTCCTTTTTCACCGCTCTAAAGTTGAGCATGGAAAGATAATCTCAAAGCTTTAAACGTAACTTTTACTTCGTTATCGCTCGCGAGACGAACTATTCCAAGCATAGATGTAACATCCATTTCATAAAGTAAACACAGAGTAGAACGATTCTCACCTACCTAAGTGTTCTCCCGCTCTTAGTGAACCACTTAAAACAAAACTACGAGAGGAAACAGGAGGAATTTCCATTGAAATCGCAAATAACCTCACAGTGGTTCACAAAGCTCTCTGTGCATTTAGCTTTCTTTTATATATAGAGACACGGTCTCTTCTGAGCTATTAGCGTCATAATAAAAACGAACCCATCCAGAAACGTGGGCAGAGTGGAGTTGAGAATTGGAAACGTAATTGCTCACTTTAAGGGAATGCTACGAAAAAAGGTGAGCTGCCCAAGTGTCCTTCGATTTTAAAGGGTGTTTGAGAGGTTAGAATACAAAAGGAATAATGTCCGAGGTCAGGGCGCTCTTTATGAATTGTCGTTTGTGATCGAAATCTTCCGACTTGAAAATGACTCGTTGCACTTCACTGCAGCTCTTTTAATTCAAGCGAAACTTCCACCGAGCTTTGTAAAAAGATCGCGAAATTTTAATGGCAAAGAAATAATGGAAGTCAACGTTGGTTTTGAAGTGATTTTGGAATCACGTAATACAAAAGGGAATAAAATAATTGTGCCTTTGTTTTTCCGAAAGAGATACAATTTAGGAAAAGGGAGAGTATTGTTTCCAAGGTGACGCTTTAAAGAACTAAGAGATATAAAGTTATTGAATCTCATTGCTTTTTCTTCTAACTTGTTTAGCTCATTATATCAATTTAAATTGTCTGCTGCAATTCCTTCTTCCTCACCAACATTTAAATCTATGGTGACTTATTCAAAATGATGATCTTCAATTATTTGTGTTAATATGTGATTGGCGATAAATTAATTGTTTTCATTTTGAGATTTATATTTGTTTGCTGTAAATTCTATGATTAATTGTATCATTTATTGCTATTAAGTAAATAAGAGAACATAAACCAGACTGATTAAAGTTAAATTGGAATATATCATGTTTATTTACGTTCATTATTTACTACTTGATCGCAATAAATAAACTCCTGGAAATTTACTAATTTAAGTTAATTCCTAACAACTGTATTCGGATAATACTTAAAATTTACATTCAAACGTAATTAGAGGCGAAAATGGAACATTTAATATACCAAAATATCCTTTGTTCTGATATTTAATAATTATTTTATCCATTGAAAGGTTTTTTTCCAATACCAAAGAGTTAATAGATATTCACTCGTTTAATTCAACAACAAATTATTTAAATACTATCACAGGTATTCAAATTCAAGATTAAAGGAGACATATTTTAAAACATATTCGGATGATATTTTCACAAGATTCGTATTGCAAATTAAAATTATAGGTTTTGGGCTATCGAAACATCATTGTATGTATGGATCCTTTTGCCAAACAATTCATATTTTAAAAGAGCTATGGAAAAATATATCAGCTATTATTCAATTAACTGTAATTCATTCTAGCATCATGATTCATTATTTATTATGGATATGTGTATATGGAAAATTTATCCAGTGCTCACTAATTAAAAGGTCTTCAAACGGAAGTAAATTCTTAATCTAATGATTACATGAATTAATAATTCCAGATCTATCAGAATATCAAAACAAATTTAGAAAAAGCAAATCAGTATAAAGCATAGGAAATTGTGCAGATTGAACGAACCTCAATAGGTTTCGCAATCAGTCATCGATTTGGGAACGAAATAAACTTGAAGGGGACAGACCCAGCAAGACATCACACGTACTGCGTAACGAAGAAAAGCTGCAACTCTTCAATACCAAATTAATTTTTAGAACTGCTCATTCTACATGGATGAACATTCATTCCCAAGCTTCGCAAGAATTAATTAATTCCTTCTTCGCGTTCCAATTATAATTCAAACTTCATATTCCATCTTCGATAGCGTATATGGACTCGGTAAAGGGAACCTTCTAGCAAACTCTTTAAGCCACTCGTTGGGTTGTTCCTTTAGGCACACGAAAGACGGCTATTTCGTTCCCGAATCCGGTTCAACATCCGACTAATTCCGAACGAATGAAACTCGCGTCTCCTTTAAAGTCGAGGATCGACGCCGAAAAATTTTCCCGATGAGTGTTTTCAGAGTGAAAAGGTAGGATATCCCCAAAGAGTGTTCGAATGGGAAAGTAATCTTGCGGCACAAAAAGGGAGTTGATCAGCGAGCAAAAAAGAATATCCGTCTCAGAACTTATCTTCGCTGGGAGCAGACTTATGGAAGGACTTCTAATGAATATTATCTATTGCGGAAATATGTATGCTCGTGAATTACTATTTAACGATACATATTCTCTATTATTAGCAATCTTAAGATTCATCTAAAACAGCGATAAATAAATTATTCAGAAAAATAACTCCCCATATATATTATATACTATTATATATTCCCGTATATGTAATAAATACTATATAATTATTAAATTTACACAAAATCATTGCAAAGTCGAAAAAAAACATTTATTACGAAACAATATTTTGGCAAATTTTGAAATTTTTAGAAGAAAACTACACGAATGCATTCAAAAGTATGATATGCCAATAAGATGGACATAGTTAGCAGAATTGGTGTACCCAGTGAAACACCAGAAATCATGGAGGTGAAAATCCATTTGCATCTCACCCTCAAACCCAGATTATCTACTATTTGAATGGATGCTCAAACCAATGGAGCTTACATGAATAGGATACACATCGCCCGCTCAGCATGTTAGTTCAATTAATAAGAGTAACCACTTGGAAACGGGTTGTTTGGATTCATGTTTCCGTGAGAATAATTTCGTTTCTAATTTTACATTGGTATGCACACTGTGTATATTGATGGCACACATTTGTATACAGTGCTCTTTAAACCTATTTCACAAAAATTTGTAGAAGTTTAAAATTATTCAGTAACACTTATCTGTTCAAACCGAAAACTTCCATTTTATATATGTATTGTGATAACATGTTTAAGCTTCTATAAATAAAGCAACCTACTATAAAAGCTTTGATACCAAAAGTTTCTATGAACTGAACGATCTTAACAAAAAGGTATATTTGTAAATGCTACCATCTGGTTTTCACATTATGATACGTAAATATTTCTATACTTCATATTCACAGACATTTCTAAAACGATTTAGACAACCTTTCTCATTCTAGGATACCTATCCTACCTAAATCATTCCGTAAAGATGGTAGAACAATAGTAAGAAGAAGAATAACGATAATGTGGTTGAAATGAGCATAGAAACTATACTTCGTAAATAAACAAAATTATTAGAATTAGAGCTTAGATTGCTGTTAAGATACCTGGGTACCATCGTGCCTTATAGAAAGTGAAAATATTGAAAATTGGTATCTTTCTTTTGCAGAATACATGTAATAAGTTCGTCATTTTTGTTTTAATCTTCAAAATAATCATCAAGAAAGTTTTGAAAGAGCATAAAGATGAAAAAACATACACAGAAAGTAACAACTAGATTTTTATCGATCAACCATTTCGCTACAATCGTCAAATAAAATTTCGCAAAAACTCTTTCCTGATGTTGCGATAAAGGAACAAGATATGCAAAGAAAGACGGGAAGATGGAGTTACGGGGTCGAGGGTAGAAGTAAGGGAGATGGGGCAAAAGTTAAGACAAATAAAAGGCCAGTGGGTGGATGTTAAACAAGGGTATGGCAGGATGACCTGGGGAAGAGGGTCGAAACAAACATAGAGCCCTTCGAATATCACGTGACCGATTTGGCGTGGGACATATACAACACTCGACTCGATATCCAAAACTCAGCGGAAAGTGTTCCATTCAAGTTGGAGAGGACAAACTTATTGGACCGGATCGAAAGTGCAAATTACAAGGTGGAGACGGTAAATACACCGCAGCGACTATCCTGCGTCTAATGACAGACCTTTTGACCCGATGCAGGGCGATGGAGGGTAAACGTTAACCTGAACTGAATTCATTCTATTCACTTGTTAAGAGTTTTAAATTGTTCGCTTGTGAAGAGTTGACAGAGCGCCGGAACATTGAAGAAGTAAAAACTATATATAATAAATATATATAGTTTATAACGTAGAATATAGTCAAAGATATATAGTTAAATTTAGTATAAATAGAAGTTTGTTAAGAGAGTTATAGTTGTATAAGTAAAAACTATATTATACATATATATAAAGAACCAGGATTCCTATATTAAAGACAATATTCAAATATTGGTTTATAACCGTAGCACTATAATACCATTCAAAATCGTTTAATTTTTCAATGAGAAATAATTATTACTTTGCCTGAATACAAATATAGCATTTAAATACGAATAAGAATTAATTCAAGAGCAAATTAATGAGAATATATAATATTAGCCGATGGTTTAAATATGCGAGCTAAATTGCTTTTTGGTTGAATTTTAGCTTATAAAAATTTGGAACAAAATTATTAAGTGGATATTTATATCAAATAGTCTAGCGTTTTCGTTTAGAGCTATAATTAAACATCACAATAATTTTAAATACGACTATATTTCCATTTTTGGATAACTTAATAACACTTTTTCATCATCCAATTAGATATATTTGGGTAATAATTAATTCGCTCATTAAAAATGATGGGAATACTTTTTGAGTGGGTCCCTTATAATTAAACTGATGGTGTGGATAATTTTAATTTTGCAAGAATAAACGGAAATATTACATAATTGATGTGAAATTGATCCTTTCCTTAGTATAGTATTCGATAAATTTGGTTTATCGAATACTATACTAAGGAAAAACTACTAAACTATGATTTACACATTTTATTCCATTAGTTTCCTGTATCGTGGGGTTATTTAT
Organism: Pantala flavescens; assembly: GCA_020796165.1. Lineage (NCBI taxonomy): Eukaryota > Metazoa > Arthropoda > Insecta > Odonata > Libellulidae > Pantala > Pantala flavescens. Next base: position 15,594,789 of record CM036886.1, read on the forward strand.
ATGAAAACTCTGCAAGATTAAAATGAAAAGTTTATTTTCTCGTTAAATTATTAGACTTAAATGTTAAATTGCAAGGTCAAAATGTATCGAAAGATAATTGTTTATAGAAGACGGTTAATTATGCGTATTTTTAAGGTGTCCTAATCTTTGAAATCCTAATCTGTATGGTTAACTATATGTTGAATCTCTCACGACCTAATAATTGTAATTAAATTACTATAGTTCTTTATTTCCATATACATTTGAACATAGTATTCTGATGAACTTCCATATTTAAACAGCCTAGAGTTTAGAATCAAAATAGATAACTTTTCTATCAAGATGTAGATTCAATTTAATTTCCTTCACAGTATGCTTTCAACTCACTTTAGGCAACGCAATGTAAGAGTAAAAACTTTCCCATCCAAGAGCTAGGAAAGATTTACACTTATCTCTTTCAAGTGCGACACAAAAAAACGAAGCTCGGAGATCGCGGATAATCACATGGAATAAATAGGAATTTTCGGGAAGATAAATTGTCTTCAAGAACAGAAATACTTAAAGCGAGATTGAAGAGTGATCTTTCAAGGAAATCGAACGTGACAGCTCCGTAAATCCTGACAATTTTCCAAAATAGATAAGCGAATCTATTCCAAAGCCATATTTCAAAACTTTTGGGACTTTCACAGCTAATATATTTTACGTTATCTCACAAAAAATGACGGTGAAAGCTAACATTTCAGGCTCGCATTATCTGATGCTTTTTAAAGAATATAATTTGTTCTTATCTTACAGATTTATCATATTTTACGTTTTCGTCGCTCAAAAGAAGCAAAATATATTTTTTTTAGAAATGTAAGAGAGATTTATATCGAAAATATTTCCTATATTTCGCGAATTTACGCAAATCTAGCCTTTATTTTAATTTATATCCACGTTATTGAATCAATCCAATCATATAATTACTATTATAAATATGTTAAGGACTAATAGTCTTTTGGCAACATAAAATACAAGATGATAAAATAAAACGATATTTTACAATTATGAATACATTATCGTATTCAAAATTATCTGTAAGCTGAACCATTGCTTTAAAGACGTTCATCTACTTACAGAATCGATATATTTCCCTTAATTTCCGAGATAAAATACTTTAAACTTGTGTAACTTTAACTTAATATCAGGTGACTACAATAATCTGGCAATTAAGTACAAATGAACAGGAGTAATATGCATCATATTTTATATATATATATATCATTTAATATATTAATTATATTGAGTGACCTTTTAATCATCAAACACAACAATACGTAGGCGAGAAAGATTACGAAATATTTCTCAACGAATATAACTTCTGCTACCGTTGTATTCTTCTCTAGACTTCTTGCATAAGATTTAATTATCAGTCCTTTCTACGACAACATTCAGTCTTGCCATTCAATTACCACCATTCTCCACTTAAATAGGAAGTCTGTAAACTTCACGTACCGGTGAACTCTCTACCCCTCTAGTGATTTGATTGCAACTCCACGTGACAGACCCTTACGAATCTTGCAATCCCATTACAAGATGTAAATGGATATCGATGTACTGTTTGAAGTGGGTGAGTGAGTTGAAATCACACGAATGTACGAGCATTCGCCCCATTGGAATCATACAACTACAAAACGCAACTTAATTTTGTGAGAAGAAGGAGTAAAATTGGACTCAAAGACGAATATTATAAGACTTGTACTAATTATATTCATCAAAAGGAATATTTTAAGAAAACTTCTTGTGTAACATTTCCATTAAGTCTACGTCTATCGTAGATATCTAACGAAGAAGTTAAGAAACTCTTTTCGTAGATTTTCGAACGAAATTTCTGAAATTCTCTCTCAGTCGTTGTTTCAGGAATTCGTGAACTACAAAGCACTTGTACTGTAAAGTGAAAGATCCCAAACAGTCTGCAAACTTAGTTCGGTTGGCTAGAGGACTCCAAGAAATATACGAGGTCCTTAAAAGATCGTGAGAATTAACCCTTTACTGAGTTAACTGTTTGAGTCAGAAAGTCTTGAAATATTTCCCCAGAAGAAGGTATTTAGCTTAAAAGTTTATCACGGGTCAAAGCGAGTTTTGGGATCAAACGTAAAAGCCTTTCAGTGAATTAAACCATGTCTTTTTTAGCCTAAAAAATATTGTTTATTCAAAGTCAATTCGAGAACGACTAAGAAAAAGGATTCAGTGAGCTATCCAAACAAACAGGGTAAAGGGTTTTACAAAAAGGTAAATTTGAATGGAAATTATGAGATAATAATAACTTGATTAAAGTTTTGATCATTCAATGGCTTATTTACTTTGCAATTAATTAAATGGCAGTAGAAAAGATTAGGATACACGTGTGTCAACAATGAAGTGTTTATATAGCATAGCAGCACGCGTAGAGATAAAACAAAAGAAGGATTTTAATGCCTTTTGGACTAAAATTACAATTCTAACTGTGCTGCAATAAAATATACATTTCTATAGCTTTTGCTTCATGCTAAAAAGTTATTTATGCTTTAAATCTGATTTACTGATTCACTTTCTCGTAAATTATTTATTTGCCTTGCTGGAAATTGTTTCTACTCACTCAAGATTTCAACCCTTTTAACCATTACAGGCAATATTTATTGAAAAATAAACCTCAAAGCAATACATCAAGCATATTAGAGCAATAATAACAAGCTATTTGAAAAAGAAAAATGAAGGTTTAAAAGAACGAAATACCATTTAAAAGCTTTTAATGACCTACATTCTCGCCTAGAATATAAAAATAAGATAAAACAAAACAATAACCATCGGAGAACACATCTCCATTAATCAAGACTCACCCAACTTTATCTCAAAAGCACATTCATCTCTAGAGAAAATCTCTTCTTAATGACCCTAAATGCGAGTCCAATCTCTGGCGTGTCAGAAAACCGCGTCCGTAGCGTATATAGAACTCAAAGAACAATCCAAAGTCGTTGTACAATTTCTATCTTTTGGGTCCAGTCATCTTTCACTTCCCTTAATGCCTTCCGTGCCACGGAAACTACATTAGCTGCGTCTGCAGAATGAAACTTACCCAATTACTTGCCCTCTGCACCTCTCTTATCCAGCGCCAAAATACCGTCTCCAGACTAACCCTTTCAGACAAACTTTGCGCAATAGTTCTCGAGTAAATCTCATTCTAAAGATTGATGGTAATTAATATAAGTTATCTTAATTGAAATTTCGATCAGGAATGGATTTTCGTTTAACGAAAAGTAATAGTTATAGATTACGAATTAGATTCATACAAGATAACAGGTAAATATTACAGCTGTTCGTAGCTTAACCCATGAATGAAATATTTTCGAATGAGTATTTTATCCTATGTAGATGCATCAAATCATAACTCAGCCGCGTACATATATTTATATTATTATTATTAACTACATATAATTGTTAATAACTATATATAATTCTTAATAACTATATATAATTGTCAATAACTACATATAATTGTTAATAACTACATATAATTGTTAATAACTATATTTAATTGTTAATAACTATTTTTATATTATGTGTAAGGATATGGATATATATAATTGCATATAAATGTAAAAATAAAAATATTTACGAAATGTTTCAACCTTTTATCGAAAGCACTGCATTTGAATACCTAACTATTATTCAGGAACAAAATATCATCAAAACAAATTCAGTGTTACGTCCTTACAGTTACATTCAGATTAAAGTATTACTAATCAACCAGAGAGATTTAAAAGCCTATTCGAAGCAACCCAAGCAGTTGAGTGTGATTTATTTTAATTGCTTTGTGAATTTATCTCCCTCTAAAATTTCTATATATTTCCGCTAAAGCATTTCCGAAACTAGGAGTCTTTTTTTAACCTTTTAGTAAACGGAAAGGAGATAAATGTATATAAAGACTGTGAGTCTGCCCTGAATGACCAATTTTCTATTCAATATTTATTTGATCTCCACAAAGTAAGATTGCTTTAAGATACGGTGCCATTCATCGATACTAAATGCACTAATGCTAAATGTTTTTGCTGTTGATTTTAGTATTATTTTTAATCCTGTACGTTTCAGCATGAAATATTGCTTCGTCTGCACAACGGAGACTTATACGTAAATGAATAGCACCGTCTCTCTTATGAGGGAGCATCAGATCCCGAGAAATTTAGCAATTATTCTCGCAGTTTTTGGTGACATTAATGAGCTTTCGTTGGACCCGATCCCAAACTTTCCTTCCCGCTAATTTGTTTGGTGAATTAGCAACTCATTTATCTTCTTGGAGAAGGACCGCAGTCTGTCGCAAATATAATTAACAAGGGAGAGTCATTCCTTTTTTTTACTCCTTAAAAATAATTAACTGCGACACGAAATAATTTAAATGAACTGTTAGCACATCTCTGACCTTAAGAATAAATTAATTTCTGATTTAATACCGACTCACGATACTCGTACTTTTCTTATTATTTACGTAATGCTCAATTATTTAAAACGATGTTGTATTCTCGTTCTCAGTTATATACACATTTTGCGTAATTATAAAAATGCAAAACTATTTAATGTGATTGTTTAATATTAACAGATAATTATTACATTACTAACGATAATTGAGCAACTTTAATATTTTTCTCGAAATCAGAACTTTGAATGATAAAATACTGAATTTATAAAGAAAGATCCCTTTTCTAAAACTAACATTAAAGGATCAAAATATTAGTTTTCGAATATTTCTTTCCTTTCCATTACTCACAAATGAAAGTAAGAAACAGCACATTCAAGCAGCATTCAAGCAAATGCACTCTAAAACACCAGGATTTTGTCTCGCATATTTCACTACATATCTCCCAATTACAGAGAGCATATTACAAAAACAACTCACGCCTCTGCATCCTAAAAGCACTTACATATCTGCACTATATTACATTTTTAAAAATCGCCTCCAAAAAATTAGTTTACCCAAACGATTCGTAAAAATGCATACGTTCGGAAAGAGCTCTGTTTTTGAGCGTGTTTGTTATTAGACCTCCATTTCCTTCCAGAGCGTATCGCTACATCTTAATGGTGACACAAATTCAACTCAATGGCAATTGCTTCAGCGCGCAGACTGGGTTAACTACTGACTCTCTCGTCGCCTATCTGAAGAATGTTCTCCCGTTTTCCTTGGAGTTTAAAGCTTGAGACACTTCTCTTGATTACTTGCATGCTCCCGACATTTCGCTACTCCAGACGTGATAACGAGGCGAATGAACGAAACGAATTTCGCTTAACTTTCCAGACTCCGAGTGAAAGAAGGCGTTGCGAAATTGTTTCCGCTCATCGCCTCGGATAAGTAAAATGTAGAACGAAGCTAATTATATAGCGAGTTCCTTTCGTTGTTCACGAGTGAGGTATCCAATCAACAACTCGACGAACTCTACGGTTGTCAAGGGAGAGGTATGATGAACGAGTAAATAACTTACGAGAATAAAGTAGAATGAAATGTTGATAAGATGTGTTCCTTATTAAATTGAATGGACTCCGGAACTCTTTCTTTAGAATTTAAACTACGAACAGTTGAAATAATGTAGGAAGATATTTGCTAGGTTCCATCTCGTCTAAATATGTAGTTTTATTTTCACCTAAATATACTCCAGGGTATTCAATTTTCTAATCGATGAAGCAGGTTATATTATTATGATTATTAAGCAGATATAGTTATGAAACAAGACAGGAAGCATACAATTATGAGTTTTAATTTTTATCTATTGCCATTAATAGACTGAAATTTTAAACGTTAAACTAACATAATTTTATATAAGTTAAAAGTTTAAACAAAGAGATTACGTAAACAATACAGTTAATATGTAAGATTAATTGGAATCTTACTTCAGAAAATGAGAAAAAGAAAATGATAAATATGTCTAGGAATGTGAATTTATATCTAATAACGATTAATAATTTATTTTTAAAATTTCGATGAAACCTATGATATTATATGCAAACTAATTTGGAAAATTCACAGATTAAACCAAAGGAGATAATTTGAGATATTTAATTCAAACTTTAGCTGCAGAATTCTAGTCAAATTTTGACCTTTACGTTTTAAATAAAGACCCAACTAATTATTATAAAATTAAGAGCAATAAAAAACAAAAGTTTTAAATATCATTTACTGTATTCAAAGACGATCAGTCTATTCATATCCGAACCTTTTTATATAATTTACTTAAGCCGTAATCCCTCAAGCTTTCAGAATGTTTCCCTACGAAAATAGCACCGAACGATCTTCTATTCATCATGCATTCCTAGTGAATTTTCCCTGGCCTGTTTTTTTACATCATTCGTGCATTCAGAACAGGACGCATTCTAAACCCTTAACTTCATTTTCCGTTCCAAATCGAATGGTACGGGCTCTCAGACGCCCTTCTCTCGTTTTATTTCTTTCCTTGGGAACGAACGTGAATATATTGAGCCATCCCATGGGAAAGGAGATAAAGACACGACTCGTATCTCGCTCAGGTAAGGGAACCTTCAGATGGGAGAAAACAGAAAAAAAGAAAAGGAAATGAAATGGATACGGTGATAAAAGAAAATAAACAGTGAAAAAAAGAATAATGAAAGGAAAATCAGAGCAACAAAAGAAAAGAAATATATATATTTAAAAAGCAAGAAAATAATCGTAAATTTGGAATGATCAAAGGAATTAAGTATGCAGATGTAATTTTATTACTTTGAGTAAGTAAACTCAAATATTAAATTTAGATTTTATATAGATCACAATTTATTCATAGCGAATAGACAAGAAATGTACTAAAATTTATCAAGTCTCAGTCTACACGTTTGTATAATAATCTAAATTTCACTATTAATCCGAATAAAATAGCACCTCTCTAAATCAAAAAATCGTAGAGTTGATATGAGTAGGATTTACTTGATGGAACGTCATCAGTGTAGTAAATAAATCGAAATTCAACTTTTTATGCTCCACTATTTTATTCTAACGACAGGTTTCTGCCAGATCTGGTCATCCTCAATAAAATAATATTTTTGATATATTATGCTATAGATTTATAACGAATGTTTGAAAACAGATTCCTTACGGAGACAGTAAACATATACATGGATAAAAAACGATAAATTAAACGATTAAATTGTCAAGCACTATACATAAATGGAAAACAGATATTAAAGAAAACAACGAAGGAGGAGAGGTAGATATCTTGAATGGAAAAGGTTGGAAATATAAAGGAACAGTGTCACCTTTGGAGGAAGAACTTGAGAACGATATTCAGAGATTGATATACTGAAAGAAGAAGACAACAGTGGAGAGATTTATTTAAGGCTGAATGGGAAAGATAAAACGCTTGAAGAGTAACAAACGGTGGTGTTGCTAGAGAAAAGATCTCTTCCAGCGAAAGGACGTTATCTTTGACTCCCCAAACCTTTTCTAATTCCCATCTCTTGAGAGTGTAGAGGATCCATGGGATGCGAGGAAAAGCAGCAGAGCTAACTTTGTCACAACCTATTTTCCAAAGACGCGCATTCGTGAATCCGTAGGAATGTAGCGAGGCGCCTACTTGATTGATTTATCCAATACAACGGGCGAGTAACCCCTTTTGCTGGGAATCAAAGAGAGACTGGTCTGCCCGAATAGAAATCTACGCTACCAGCTATCGTACGTTACGAATCAGATGTTGATGAATATACTGATTGGATTTTGGTAAGGGTTCTCCATTTGATTAAATGGCTAACACTAGGAAGCGTAACCTTGGTTACATAAAAATATATGGTGAATATTTAAGAAATTTGAACTACACAGTACAGCTTACGAAAGACGTTAATTGATTCTATGTATGTATGTGCCTTAATGAGTAAGTTATCGGCATCCGATTGAATTTTGTTAAGGCTTTTCATTTAATTAAGAGGTTGACACAAGAAAATGTAACCTTGAATAACATGTGGTGAATATTCAAGGAATTTAAACTGGACAGTACAGTTTGTGAAAGACGTTGATTGTTGATTCTACTTACATACATGGCTTAAGACGTACAATAACGGCATGGGATTATGAATTTGATATCACTTACTACGAAGTTAATAATTAGTCCCAAAAACATGATTTTTGGCCTCAAACTATTCGAAAATTTTGCTTGAATTGCTGTAGAGTACTGTGTTGTTTCATACTTCATACGTAAATGCAACTTAAAGTCATTTTAAGCAATCATATTGAAACATTGATGCAAAAACCTCTCTGACCTATAGCTCGCTATTAAAAATTAAATAAATGAGACATAACATCTGTATGTTACATAGAATCAAGTCGTAACTAGGTGACTTTTAAGTACTCAGTCCTGTCGTTGTTTAACGATTGGATGCATCGTTCCATGAACACGTGTTTGCTTTTGAAGTTAAATAGGCAGATTCTCTACACCAATACCTCTTAAATTCATGGTAATAATTAAATTCTGAATTAAAAGCCCCATTAGAACTGCTGATTGGAAATCCTCGTTATCACACACAGCGAATTAAGAGTCTCAGATTAGAGTCAAAACGAAAGACTCCACTTCACTTTGATCGTTCGCTAAATTGCGGCTATCTATCGGATGTCCTATCGAATCATCTACGTCAAATGGGGCGGATGATTGATTAAATCGTTCGGGGCCCTTTTTAATCGAGTATTTCGATGATTCGTTTGATTCTGTAGAGAACAATTCCTCGGATCAATCGGATTAGAAATGAAATTATCTCGCGCTGATAAAAGCGACGGGTTCTGCATTCATAATTCGTCAGGAGACTGTTTACTATTAAATTACTATGCTAGGGAAAAGAAGTTTTAATTCGAACGCTTGTTTACGTTAGTTACCAAGATAATTAATCGATCTAATTTATAAGTTTACAATTTACAAGTAAACCTATGGAAAGTGTGAATTCTGTAGAACACAGGTAGAGTAAACTGTTAATGCATGTGAACTTTATTTGAACATAGCCGACTGTTAGGTACTTATAAAATAAGATATAGGAAAGTGAAAATAAAAACGGATTCGTGATTTAAAAGATAAGCCAGAATTATTATATAAATAGATAAATCGAGATTAGAGCTCAAGCGACTTCTATATTTTTATATCATTATCATCAGCTGATGTATTCCTTTGAAAGATTCCCTTGTATTATTTAACCAACTATTCTATGTATAAAACAATATTTCTAAAAAGTTTATTGATGAATATTTACGAATAAACTTTTAATAGTCAGTCCTTATAAAAAAATTTAGGTATCACAAATAAAACTGTACTATTAAACGTCATAAAGATTATAGATCCAATTACTAGATATATTAATTTTAATGGCCATAAAATACTGTAAAAAACTTCTATAATATACATCGATAAAATATTTTCAAATTATAATTGGTAGTAAAATATATAAGGAGTTGTTCATCTTAAGGATTAGTTAGATTGATCTTGTAAGTTATTTCTATAAATACTAGAATAGAGTTTCTACATTTATGGAAATTGTTCCGACAATTATTATCTTAAAAGTATAAAATAGTCGAGCGTTCCAAAAATTAAAACAGTGGTTAAGTGCTTAATCACTTATTTTTTTTTGTTTCTGAGTGTATATTTTAAAAAATTCACATAGAGAAACGAAAAGTTAAATATAAACGAACCTCAAAAAATAAAATAAACTGCAACTACATTCACGGCAAATTCAAAAAACGTACTTAGCGAACAGTTACCTTTGATATCAAATCGCTTTGAACGTTAAGCTAGAAAATTGAAAAAAAAAACGAACTGCGCTAGAAAGTGAAGACCATATCCACGAGGACACATTTTTAATTTATCATTTCCGACTTATTCAAAAAAAACTGTGGTCACTAGATCGAACCTTCCAAACTTCTTCCACACTTTATATTTATCAAAGTAGTCGGCCTTCTCAAAAAGACTGCTAATTACGAACGCGATGTCAAAGTGACTAATTGGTTCCCCCGAGGAACTTTGGAAGCGCCGTAACATGACTAAGAAGCAACGTTACGGAATCATACCCACTTTCCTATAGTTCGGAAGACCGAGGTTATAACATAATGTCGACAAAAAGGGTAATGGGATGAAAAACTTTTGGGCGCTGTGCCCTAGAGCAGTCCGGGGCACAAGTCTGGAAGGTAACGTGGCCCGAAGAGGAAAAATAATTTGGGGAACAAATATTTACGGAAGGTCGATACAGAGGCGGTGTGGGCGAAGGGTCAGATTCTACGGCTTAAATTGCACGCGTGCAAATCAAACCAATTAGAGAGTGCCAGACGAACAAAGGCAAACATTTGTTATGGGACGTAAAAAAGTACGAGATGAAAGATCCTCCATTTAGTAGAACAAAATTGGAATGTCTTGCTCGAGTCCCATTTCTCGGTTATGCCGCCTACGTAAAGGCCGCTTTTAATTTTAATTATAACTGGGGAATAATTGAATGTTCGCTTTAGGAATTGCTTTACAAAACTGTTGTTCTTGTACTGAATAAATTCTAAAAATAATGATAAAAATTTTCAATCACTATCCAATGTAAAAGAATAAATATTATAATTTAAATATTGTGGTATCATTAATTACATTCATCTATTACCGAATTACTACCTTTGATATGCCTTCTACAAAATTGTGAAGATGGATGATATAATAACATGAATTTTAAGAAATATTCTTTTTCTAATTTTCATCTTACTTTTTTATCTTCCCTCCGGCTATTTACAAGCTTCATATTAAAACATTTACGTACAGGTGGATTTACTAACTTGATTTTTTAGCATGTACAATTACTTTTTGTTAAAATTTATAACGAAATATTCCTTCCATTTCATTAATTTTAACATATATTAAGGAATGAAAACTGGTTTAATTGTACCAGAATTAGTGTTTAAATTTCTCAGAACTATTCTGACCTTATATTTATGTATGTATGTATTCTGATTAGTGATTACTATTGATTAGTGACTACATTTTATTATAAATCTTTTAGTTAAATTAGGCTCTTAATATTTAATTAGCCTCGTAAATACCTGGAAACTAAGTGTGTTATTGCGCAATCATATTGGTACTGATTCTATTTTTACACGCCTAAAAAAGTATTACTTTCCTTACTTTACGCATATATTTCGACCAGAATAATAATAATAAGACCATTATTAAAACATCTCTTCAGCATTACACACTTGTAAATAATCCACTAGATGCACACATAATCACCATAGAAACGTAAACATTTTATACTTATCCACACCATCACCAACCGTAATTGTACAACGTAAAAGACGCAAGCAACATCCACAAAATCCCCAACCTCAAATCCCTTTACGAGACACCCAAAACGCATTGAATATTCCACCTCCGCTCCCTCGTTAATGTCTATAATTAGCGCGCATAACGAGAAAACTTCATAGACCCTCTACACAAAGCGGCGACGTCCTCTTAAAACTTATAATATAATCATCCCAACTTCGCACCTACAGAGACGCAGGCTTCGGTGCTCCTCCGACGTGTTGGAGAGGCCCTCGCCGAGGAGGCGTGCGTGGGCCGCGTGCAGAGGGCCCTGGCGGCCATGGGCAGCGACGTCGGGGCCTTCCTCACCTGCCTTGACGGCGTCAGCGACGTGTTGGCCGAGAAGCAGGAGGAGGGGGAGGCCGAAGAAGAGGTGGTCTGCACTTGCGGACGCTCTCCGCCCAACCAGAAGGGTTCTGCAAGGGCGGGTGACCTGACTTTTAACTGTGACGCGTCCGGAGGTGACCTTCTGCTACGGTTGTCCTCCTCAAGGCCTGCCGCTGCCCACGCGGCTGCAGGGTCGCTCTCGGCCCTGTCCAGAATGCTGCACGGGATTCAGATGAGCGTGGTGGAGGAACCAGAACTTGAAGAAGGCCACGTGACCTTCCGGTTTTCCCCTGAAGATGCCCCGTTGAGGTCAGCGCCTCCCGGGAAGAGGCCCTCCAACTGTCCGGCGGATCTGCCCATGCTGCCGTCGACGTTTTGCAGGTAATTGCTCTTCTTTGATTATAATACTAATTTCATCAACGGAAAACATAATGCAGTAGGATATCCTTTACTTTATCCTTCAAATTGATCAAGTTGATGCAGTTCCTTTTTCTGTTTCATCTTTAATCACATGCATATAAAATCTTGATCTCTTTTTTATGACCTTTTTTTAATATTTCGAAAGGAAAAGTTCGACTTTAACGTACGCACAATTAAACTTGCCTTCACTTTTCTAGATTATAGGGAGTTCTAGTAACTACAAGAGAAAACGAAATTTTGTAACTTCAATAGGAATTTATATAGCTGAAGTTATAAAGTTTTGTTTTCTTCTTGGATACGTCATTCCACAAACAGAACGCTGGATGGCTTTAATTATATGTATCAGCTTTACTACGAAAATATCTCTTTCAGATATAAATTAGCATAAAATTGCAGAAATATCTTCGATATTTTAGCTTGAATAAATATCTGCAAGTCCTCTAATCTAAATCATATATTTCATGTAAAATTTTCTGCAACAAGACCTTACTGTTACTACTCTAACTTAAATATTGCGCTCTATACGATTCGTCTTTCTATTGACTTTAATTTTAACGAAAAATTCCTTTTCCTTATTATATACAAACTCTGAATTTAAATATATACTAAAATCTTACTTCCTGCCCTTAATAATTAATACAATTTATAATAATATTTCATTTAAATTAAATAATCAGAACTAAAATTTTATAGATAACTTATTTAAATCAGAATAACTGGAAGCTGGTGGGGAGATTGGGATCCCAAACTCATGCATCAAACTTTTAAGAAACTTTTCTAAAGACTTGAAAAAAATATTAACTTTCTTTCTCTAATGATTGACACCCTTCAGCCACTAAATCTCGCTTTCAATGTAAGATAATGCATGGCGCAAAGAAAAGTTTTCCCAGAATTATTTTTTATCGGATAATCTTACGATGATATTCTATTGGGAAAGTTCAACGAACCCTTTATACAGATGAGCAGTTCGTTTATATTCTACTTTTACTTAACTTTCTTACGTTAGTAACATATTTTCCTTCAAATATATTGTTATCTTTAAATATTGCTTGTTATTTGCGATTACTTTATTCATTTAAATATAACTATACCTAGTAAAGGACCTCAATTTTCCAATCTTCAACTTAATCAATTCGATTTTAATTATTATACGAAAATATTCAATATTTGACGTAAAATAAACATACGTAAGCAGCAAACTACTTCAAACGAATTGTGTTGAATTTCATGATGGATTAAATAAACTAGTATAGATAATACCTAATATGATTCTATTTTATAGCCTTAAGGAGCACTGTAATAAAGTTCCAAATTTCGTCTCTACGATTGTATCGCTTTAGGGCGTAAAAACTTAAATAAACTCACTCGAGTAAACGACTCTTCCTTATCTGTGGATTGAAGAGGAAGTCTCAGACAGTTTTTCAATTAAGAGTTGGCAAAAATTTTTCCCCATTCATCTGGCAGATGCTACCCTCGGAAATTTATATAAACTTCTTAATTGAAACAAAATCCAGGAAGTTTATGCCCTAAAGATACAAGCCTCAAGAATAATCTAAAGAAAATAGTCCTGAGTTATTCAGCTATAAAAGAAGGAAGCTTTTATAGATTATATTTATATCAGAATAATCTTTTGAGGCGATTGAAAATAATTACTGTACATGCACATTCATAGAGGTTTTGAAGTTATCTTAATCCAGATGCTTTTTGGGGAAAAGCTTTTTGTGGGTTCATTTACATTAAAACGTTTTTTAAAAACATTACCACTAGCCAAACTACTAAGTGAAAGTCTACTAAGGATCAATTTGTTGGAAAAGTTTAGAGATTCGTAATATAAACTCTTAAGTTAAAATGAATTAATTGATATATCAGTATCTATTTTCTGGTAAAGTTATATAGTATGCAGGTAGGAAATTTTCTTGAGATGAAATTAATCCTCCATTACATCATAAGAGATAATTTTCATATATTAAATACCTGTATGTCCGAATTCTTGGTAATTATTAGTAAACATTAGATACAGAAAGTATATGGCGTAAAAATCTCATGCATATGTGTATATACTCTAATAACTTAGAAATACGTTTCCTTTCCTAAAATAAATGTCTATTCTAGGTACTTTTTAATCTTAATATCTGACGTGATTTCAATTCAATACGAACCAATTCTATAATCAAAAAATTATCAAAACTAATTGCTTCATGAATCTAAAGCTATATCCCTTCAATATACAGGTTAATATAATATAAAAGTGTTTAATCCAATTTTGTGGATTTTTATCGGGAAAACTAGAATTTTTTCTATTAAATTTCAATTATAATCATAAAATTCTGAAGCACCTACGTAAGCTGGTATTCGTAGGACGTATTCATTCATTCACAAGCATTCCACAAGGAGAAACCTCTTTCATTCTAAATGAAACACACCTCAGAGGCCAACGTATCATCAAAGCCATAAACAACGCCAAATAAAATTAAATAAAAGGCGAAAACTCAAAAATCCTCCTACAGAACGACAAATGAAACACATTCCATTCATATCCATACAGCAACGGGACCTAGAGTTATTTCATCAGCACAAAAATTCCGAAAACCATGGACGAGAAGAGTTGCCCACGCGCGTTACGAAAGCGAAACGACAGACAAAGAAATTTAAAAAATCGAAAAGAGTACGGAAGTGGAGAACAGAGGGGAAAACTGAAATATTTTCCACGAGAGAGGTTCTGAAATGGAAGGAATCCATTTTAATTGACATCCTTTCATAGAGACCCGAGCTTCTGCGTTAGCGACCAAAATCAACCTGTGGATCGCGACGAATTCCCCCTCTCGACGAACGGGCTTCCGTAACGCAGGGATTTAAAGCCTCAGCTGTAAGAGGCGGAAGGTGGCGTTTCCGTCAGGTATCATTAGCATTATATCCAGCGGAGATCGCACATTTGTCCTTTTGAACTCGAAATAATGCGATTCTTTCGCTCGTTCATAATCGGATATTCTCGAAATTAGTTAAGGTTCTCGTGTAACATTTTCCTTTGAGACTTACAAAGCTTCTAGAAGCTATATTTTGTTATGGTAATTTGTTGATTTTACTAGCAGTGAACTATCTAATAAGCATCGAAACTTATTTGATATTGCTTAATTATTGAATTTTTAACCAACATTTGTACTACGTTTTCATAATTTAATGAACCAGAAAATAATTAGCATTCGTAATATATGTAATGGTCTAGACTAATAATAATGTATAATATGACAGTTTGAATTTTTTCTTATAATTATTAATCCTTTACGAAGTATAAGATTTAAAATAGTAGCTTACAACGCAATTCCTTTTCAGCGAACCCATAAATAGCGAATATATCTGTAATCTTCATCATTAAATTCATCTTGCTATCTTATATACACTATTATTTTGTTTCACAGAAGATAAAAAGTATATTAAGTATTTAATTCGTGTTAATACATTATACATAAATAATGAACGGATAGATATTTATCGATTCCAGTAACTTATAATAGTCACTTTCTATTTCCACAAATGCTATAGGTAAAGAATTTATTCATCTTATAAGGTCATTAAATGTAATGATAAAAAATTCAGATGCATACAAAAGTTTTCAAAATTTAATCATATATTATACGAAATATATTTTTTTATATTTTGCATCGATAAGATTTAAAACTAGATAGTAGACTTCATCGTTGTATAAGAGAAAGATATGTCCTATCGGAACCATTGCAACTAAGGGTGGTAAATTATTACGAAAAAGCAAAAATACGAACCGGGACAATTTATAGAATTTAAGAAATTAATTTAAATATAAAATGACGATGTATCTGAACAGCATTTACAAATCATAGATAATATTTCTTAACGTCAATTTACCTTTTTCTCTTCTTTAGAAATCAAATTTGTTGATTGATCTAATTATGTAATGAAAGTATAAGTTTAGATCACTTAAGTTATAATTGAATTTTGGAATTCAAATCGATTCACCGATGTTAAAAGGGAAATTTTAAAAATATTTTTCATAAATTTATACATATTTTAATACATTAACATCAAATATGTGGAAAAGTATAGGAAACTGTTAATAAAACAACGAAAGGAATGAATAATTATCATAAAACACCTTATAGAAGTGAGAGTAACAGAAAACGCTCTATAAAATAAAGAAAAGAGAGAAACAAGCCTTGCTTTAATGAGTAGATGAGGAGACCAAAATTGCAAAAAAATTAGAAGAGGATAATTGGAAATTCGCTGGAATTTGGTGGGAACTGGGTCGCAGAAGAACGGTTTGATATTCATTTCGAAATCAATTAAAAACTTTGAGCCATTTTTAATAGAAGCCATCTTATCACGTTTTCAGAGATATATGAGTACGGGTAAATGAAATAATAAATGAAGTCATCCTGGTAAATTAATAATCCGCAATGGATCTGGAATTTTTGAATTCTCTCCAAGAAAGATGAAGATGCAAGATAGAAGGATTTTTATGAAGTAAGTTCCAGACTTCTGTCGTTGGCCAGTAAATTCTAGGGAATAAAATTTGATGCATTTGACGTACTGAAAATGCATAAATTAAGTTTGTGCTTTGCTGAAATGCATTCTATTGAATCGCCGGCCTCGGTGGCGGAGTAAGCATTAAAACTTTCTAGTAGAGAGCTCCTGGGTTCAAATCCCAGTTGAGGAGGAAATTTTCCTCTCATGGTGTAGATATTTGTGAACGTCTATTATTAAGTTATGAACCACACTTTTGTAATTGTACAGAAAGTGGATGTTTGTGCGGGCTTTGTTAAATAAATTAAATAAATAAATTTGGAGTGCTTCAATAATGAAATGAGCTATATTCGTGATTAAATTAAATTCAGAACTTAATCTTAATCTTTAAATTTAATTCAGAACTTCACTAATGAAATAAGCTAAATTTATGAAATAATTTAATTCAGAATTTTATCGTTGAACTCGTCTAGTACTAGTATGATGAAGTACAAGTAAATGAGATGGGAAACGTGTTAGTAGATATAATGCCCATAATACGAGGATATATTAATGAAAAACATTTAAAAAATATCATCTTCGTTAAATATTTACGAAGTAAAGGATAAAAAATTGCATATTGTGCAAATAATATACGAATTAAGTCCATAAAAATACCTGAAACATTTATCTAATGACTTCTGGTTATCTTCATAGACTTAAGCGAAAGAATATGAGGAACAACATCCAATAAACTTTATTATCGAGACGTTGAAAAAGAAATTGAGTTCTTCTACGAATAAGACTAATGAATCATACTAATGATCACTGTTAAAGGTCAATAATCAAACCTTTACATTATAAAATAGATCATAAAAAGTAACTGCCGAATATTAATCAAAAGGAACATGATTAATTGGCAGTTACTCAGTATGAACGTCCCACGCCGCAAAACGATAAGCGGTTCATTAGATGAGGACGTTAAAGCTTTCACTCGCGGTTTGGCGGAGTCTGTGGTATCCTGGAAACCAGAAATGAAATATTTGCGTGGGAAACTGAATTCGACGATGGGATCAGATCTGTGAATTCAGCGGTTTCAACCACTAACGAGAGTCAATCGGATGGATTCTGCGGTTCTCAGAAGGTTCCAAGTCTCAATTTCCAAAAATCTATAGTTCGTCTCGTCAAAATTTTTTTCTACCAATATAGGTAAAAACGATATTTCGACAAGATCTTAATTTACTTTTCTATTTTGATAAAACACGCAATATGTCAAGATGTGCGTCATCTATATTGTAGGCTGTAGTAGAAGCCTTGTTAAAGGAAGAGATGAGACAATAAACTATTTTCTCTCATCATACATTTTTAATTAAATTCTCTCCTTAAATTATGGGAAAACTTTTGCTAATATAGTCATCGTTCTCTTTATGAGAGAAATATTTTCTATCTCCAGTATTCCCTAAATTCCTTCGGTAAAAGAAACTAAGGCAAATCAGCTTAATCCTTACCGACTACAGAGCTTTTTTACTACATCCCTAATACTCCTTGTTTTACCCAAAGATACAGAGTATAATAAACTAACTCGCACCATGCTAAATACATTACTTTTGGAAGCCTTAGATACCTACTTATTTGAATAATAATAAATATCAATTCTAAATTATAATATTCTATCTCCACCGTAATTGTTTATAATAAAAATATCAAGTAAACATGAAACAAACGCTAATATCTCCAAGGTAACAATAATGTACCTTCTTATATTTCTAAATTTATTTATTAACTGCTTCAATATGGATAGCTTTATTAAGGAAAAGTTTCTATATATTAAATTACAGTTACTCTTATTTGAAATTTACGTAATTTTATATCAACTACCAAAAAAATTGACTATGTCTCTATAAATTGTCTTGAATACAATCGGTTTCTCATCTTTTAGGAGTTGATATTTTAATTTGTTCACATATCAAAGCCCATTCCAATTATATCTCATAATTCCTTCCATTTCATTGTAATCTGATTAAATGAACAAACTATATACAGTATAAAGATGAGTTCCATGGAGAATTCTCAACTTTTATTCCCGTAAGAATCATTCAACACATTCTAACAAATTCAATCAAATTCGAACTTTAATACTTTCATTCATCTCCTGTCAAAATTAAATTCAAAGAAACCGTCATAAAATTCACACTACGTTCTTTTTTAATCCGTTCTGGAATTTCCAGAAAGCCTCAATCTAAATTTATAAAAGTTTTTAGACCGACTACAATCGCGACAAAAGCGTTCCAAAACTCCTTAAGAACTCCGACTTCGGATCCTAAGTAAACCAAAAGAAATGACTTCCAATGCAGTAACGGTCTTCCAGAATTTCGAAAGACTTTCACGTTTGCCGTTTGCTTCGTTTAACTGCTCCGAATTTGTTACGGCTAAGTCGCCGGAAGAATCTCGAAAGCTACTGAGTCGGAAAAGAACTCTGAGTAGAACGTCTTCATCGCTTTGGTATTGTTGGACGGAGTAAACAGGATGTAGGTCAATAATGAAATCACCTTTACCCATCTCAATTGCGCTGAAATCAATATAAGAAGTCGTGACTTTGTAGAAAGCTATATAATAAATGTATACAGACCCGTGACTTAGTGGAAAGTGATAATACAATAAAAACTTTGTAATGTCCACAGATAATTTAATCTACGCCGGTTTCTGAATTTATTACCATTACCCCAAATATGTTTGTAAATGCATGTGCATGAAGATGTAATGTAATTACGAAACCAGTCGAGATTAAATTATCTTATAGATTAATTAGAATTTAATTTATCTTAAATAATCTGGAAATTACAACTTTTTTCATTACATTCAATTGCATTGGTTAGCTGATAATCCATGTTCAAGTAATAGCTTCGAATTTAATAAATACGTAGAGTTATTTTCATACCTTTCTACCTGGTTTTACATGATTTTGCATGATTAATCATTTCTCCAATCTATGTCGTCCGCTTCCATAAATTCGATTTTTAATTTAGACGAATTGTGTCCTTATGTATAAGTACGCTTAATGTCAATATTATAAAGCAAATTTATGACGTCTTCCCACGGGAATATGTGACATTTATAACTTCAAAATCAAATTTCCTGGAGAAGTAGTGTGACCTTTCAAGGAAGCTCGAACTACTTTTTAAGATGCTCAATCATTTAGCGACTCCATTATCTTTGGATGGAACGAAGAATATATTAATTCAGCTAGAAATCTGAGGAAGAAGAAGTGGTTCCGGATGTATTAAGAACCTCATCTTTTATTCGCCGATGTTTCTAATATGAGTGAGATTCTAGATTCTGGAGAGAGCATATTGAAGAACAGAAACTTAGGATAACGTAATCTTATTCATCAGCAAGAGAAAGAAAATAGTAACTCACCGAATATTTCAAGCAGCAATCAATTCCCGTAAAAATACATTATTCTTTAATTCAATTTAAGTTCTCAATAAAGATCGAGTACGACGTAAGTGAATCAAGCTATATTTAAATTCAATTTATCTTTTATTTTGGAGTGCTCCGTTAGCAGTGCTCAGATTAAAATTGATCTCGCTATACATCGATTTTTAATGAAGACGAATGACGATAGATATATCGATTTCAAAAGAAACGTAAAAAATATGACGGTCATTTCCATATCTATTTTATTTTAGGCCCTAGTAAAATAGGTTGTGCAAGACGATATTCCAAAATAGTTTACGAAATCGTTCAACACAATTATATTTCGGGTTGTATATTTTTTTCCTCTATAAATCAAGCAAAACTAAAATTAATTCGTGAGAACTGTATTTCAATATATAGGCGTCGCCACTAGTCCTAGAGACAAATGGCGACAATACTGTAAATAAACAAATAAATATCTAAAAAATTCCGCATTGAGTATTTATCAATCTTGCCTATGGTGATATACGAGTGTTATTCATACATTTAAAAAGTATGCAAATTTAGAAAACGCTTAAATAGTTTTATTTATTCTTTATCTCCATACTGTTGATGTCCATTTAGAAAATCCAAGTTGAGAAAAACAAATACTCTTTACATTTATATGATTGTTATACTGCTTCCTTTCATAAATTGATTCATATTCAGAACTTTCAACTTAGACATTTAAAAAAGTGAATCGTAATTAAAAATACAACGTAACAATTATTTTAACCATTTAGTTAGCTCTTTAATAGAATATTCTATGAGAATATCTTCAAGCTCAAACTTCCTTTTACAAAACGATTCATATATTTATAATTTTAAACGTAATTATATAAAATATTACTATAAAAACTATAATAAACTATAATGAAATGTAAGTAAACTAAAATATAAAACTTTGCAAAAAATACTATCTGACTTCGTAAATCTACAAAATAAATCAAAAAACCTTTTTATCGACTTAATACTTATCGACACCAGTAACCAAAGCCCATACATTTTTATTAATGCTTAATTGCAAGTAAAATTTCCTCAGTTTACAAATTAACCTCAGATTAAGCGGATTATGAAGGAAGAGGGGAGGAGGTGTAACCACTTCAGGGGTTTCTTTAGAATATAAGACGCTTTTCAAATTAGAAAATTCCTTCGCGTGGAAATTCGGCAGTCATGCGGAGTATTTCGCGCCAGCAGAAGAGTTAAGATTGATATCCGATGGAGCGAGAAAGCCATTAACGCCCTTTGGAGAAATTTAAATTAGAGAGCCTTTCCGTAAAGATGGGGTTTAAAAGCTACATTATGCAAGTGGAACGCTCAGAGTATGCCAGATGAGCTGTTAGTCCAGTAATGATTGCTTCTTCCCTTAAGAGTAATTAGAGGGTTCTAGAGATAGAGGGGAACCTTTTAGTTAAAAGAAACGTTTAATCCCGATGTAATAATCTTAAAAGTTAATCTTGTGGAAAAAAGAAAGATTCTGTCGGTTTTATGAGGTGAATAAGAGGAATGATAAATCAAAGCTACGAACGTTTTTTAACTTGCAACTGGGTCTTAGATTTGTTTTGCCTAATCAGAAAGGTACAAGCATCCTATTCTGTGACAAGATTGGCTATTTTTAGTATCGTATAACTAGCAGCATTATCTGTAGGTGAAGTACCAACTGAGTAACCATTCCTTATTGAACTATTTCTTTAATTTTTATTTCGATGTGTACGTAGCTCACAAGTTACATTAAGAGTAGATTTTTACTTATCCTACTTGACTTTCCATTAAGACCTACTCATAATAATTTTGCGACTCTAAGTCATATTTATCAATAAAAGGTACAAATTAAATCATTAAATCACCAAAATTTTGTAAACAAATAGCCATAGAAACAAGTCACTAAAAAGTAAACATATTAACTATTCCAAAATTTTAACCAGCAGGAGAACCTCATGTTTTTGCATTTTCAGATGGAAATTCTTCAAACGAAACTCTACATAAAGAATAATGCATTGTCTTATTACGAAAATTTTTATTTTAATGCGAAACATCGAGCTCTTAATTGAGCTCTTAACCCCTTGAAAATTTCAGCCACACAAACACTTAAGAGTCAAATTAATCCCCCTTCAGTTTGTCAATGGATCTTTACCCAAATCTTACGCGTTCTGAACACTTCGTTTACGGTATGTTTGGCACGTATTCCTCGCTTAAAGGAACACGTTAAAAGTCTCTTTACATGCTAAGTACCGAAAATAACCATCCTCAAAATCTTTCACGGGATTTCGACATTCCGAACAAGTGATACAATTAGGGCAATGAACGCTCTCTAAAGATTTAATAAGCTGCTAGTAATCGAAGCATATCTTCAAAGAGAAAATATCACCGGATGAAGACAAATTATCGCTAGGGTAAAAACGAACAGAATCCAGAAATATACGTAAATTTTAAACAGTTGATAAATGAAATATTAGAAAAAAAAATAGATGAACTTGAGAACCTAAATTTATTAAAGATATACGGCCATGACTCAAATTTTACGTTCCAAAACAAAACAGAAGACATAAAATATCATTTTCTCTATCTTGGTGTAACAAAAATTATAACATTTAATCAAAACGCACACTTTACACTTCCCAAAATGAATTTAAAGTCAACTATCATTATTCTACAATCCACAAAAAATAATCAAGAAGGACTACAGGCTTACAGATAAATAATGTCTTTATAAAAAATATAGAGAAGCTCTTTTAGTTGTCTATAAGTCTTTTTATTAAAAAGATAAGAGAAATTCTACTCCTGAAAGACATCGTATATGACGTCGTGCTAACCGATTGCGGTTGACCGCAAATTGTTATTTAACTCAATATATGGACTATATAGACTATATTAATATTTTCTTTCCTGCATCCAACTCTCTCCTAATATAAATGACTTATATAAACAAATGCTTTTCATTTAGAAGTACATTAACACGCATTCTTTCCTTATGCAGGGCTTTCCCGTGGCACATGGTACTAGACCGCCGCCTAGACATGGTCCAAGTGGGCACTGGACTCCTTCGCCTCTTCGGCGCTCACCTGCGCACCTCCCGCTCCCTCGCCACCTACTTCTCGGTGGTGCGGCCTCGGGGAGTGGGACTGCGCTTTGAGGACATACTCCGGAGGGCGAACGCGGCCTTCGTGTTGGCCGTTAAGATCGCCTCTGGTGGGGCGGACGACCCAGCAGTCGTGAGTAACTTTAAATGTCTTAACACGTCATATAACTAAACCATTTCGGTGGTAGCTAGCAATACTCTACTTATGTTTGGCTAATTCTTATAGTATTTTTTCATTTTCATAATATATCACTATACTTTCCAGCCTCGGTGGCATCCTTCTTAAAGCTAAGGTCCCGGGTTCGAATCCCGGGTTAAGAGGAAATTTTCCTTCCGAGATATCGAAATAAATGTACGTCCATTATTGACCAAAATTAAATTTCTATAGGGTAAATATATAGGGTATAGTAATAGTAATAGTAAGGGTATGAATATAGGGTATAATAAATGGATATATGATATAGGGTACAGTATTTCAGTACAGTATTATAATAAATGAATATTTCACACATACTAAAGTTTTATAATTTACGAAAAAGTTAAATTTTCATTCCTTCTATTTATAATGGAAAATCAAAAGTATACTTATCATAAAGAAGAACTTATTTCTTATAAATCTAAATGATAATAAGTAATGCATTATCAACTCATTAAACTTCAGAGTTAATTTTATATAATCAATTAGAAATTAGACGCATAGAGGTTCCATTCATTCACTACGTATAAACTCTTGGTTACTCCTCTGTAAGTTACATTTAACTTCTACTTTAATTACTTCCAAACCTTCAGTAATAGTAACACGAAAACTACGAGTAGCAACGTCAACTTTGTCGAGACCTGATAAATAAGCTTTCTACACATTTCCCAGGAGTACGAATGTTGTAGTATAACTTAGTGTCCTTGAGGTAAACTTCTACTTCTCTCTCTCAAAATCCCTAGGGTTTGGAAATAAAGGGGCAAATGGTGCACTGCATGGAGTCGGACACCATCTTATTCGTGGGCTCACCGTTCCTCGACGGACTCGAAGGTTTGACCGGAAGAGGCCTCTTTCTTTCAGACATTCCAATCCACGACGCCACGAGGGATGTCATCTTAGTTGGAGAGCAATCCAGAGCTCAGGTAAACACGCGCTTACTGCATGTTTCATGGTCTCCTCCGAGGGATAGGCGTTTCGCGTACTTCGAAACTTTGGTACGCCGCCTAACTTTAATTTCGCGAAGCGTATTCATTACGGAATCAGACTCAGAGTTTTAACAAGATTCGTTCTGAGAATTTACAGCTCTCACGAGACGTCTTGAGAATTAAAATAGCGTATTTAAAAATTAAATATTAAATAATTAAATTATGATAGAAGGATGAATCCAAATTATGAATCTATTTTCTTCATTATTAAGGTAGATAATACCTGATAAACCTATGCTTGAGACTATTTTATAAGATAATTTTAAAATATCTCATATTAATTTACCTGTACATATTATATGCATAATTTTAAATTTTAAAATATCTTTCAATAATAATATATTTAAATCTAACATATATACACGTAATTGAAATAACAATAATCAATACAATAATATACTATAATAATATGATAATACAGGATAGTACAAGAACTCGTGATAGCAAATCGACAATTACTAACGACTGGTAAAAATCGCGTAATATAATTGATTAATAATAACTATAACGGATATTATTTGTATCACAGTCTTTACTTACCAACGATACGACAGATACTTAAAAGTATGTTTAAGGAAACTATATGAACAAAAATCATTAATCTTTACGTACGAAACTTTTTGTAAATTAAATTATAAAACTTATTTAGATAAGAGTTCTAAGTTATGCAAATTACTTACACTCATAAAATAAAGAGTATGAATAAATAGTAGATATGTCTAAGACAGGGGTGCGCAACCTGCGGCCGTACAGTCCTATGCGGCCGTGGGCAAGTACTTTGGCGGCCGTGTTTGTGTGGACAATTGCTGTAAAACTTTGATTTTATACCAAATTAAGTATTGCAGACATTTTTTACGCATGTAGACCAGTAAATTGAATATGCCACATATCATACTCCATTTTTATGTGAAATTTGTATATTTTTACATAAATCATAAAGCATTATTAAGTTTACTTGGACTTACTGGCGGCCGTTCCTGATGTAAAAAGTCTGTAGTGCGGCCGTCAATAGCGAAAAGGTTGCGCATCCCTGGTCTAAGATGTGTTAACCAATTTCAATCATTAGTAACTTATAAAAATATTATCGAATTTAATAGTCTTTAAAGAGCTTAACTTCTCTCTAAATTAATTGTGAAGATAAACATATACTTTCTAATATTCCACCAACCAACAGAAAACTTTCTGAATAAAAGAGAATAAAGCTGAAACATAAAGAGGGCGGAGCGGAAAAATTATTATCAAAAGTAATAAAAAGAGACTTTATGATATTGTTAATACAATCCACCTGTTCTTAAAGTCGTTAACTGACATATTATATTCTTAAACGTCTTCTACCCCTTGAGAAAATCTTTCCATTTAAGAGCAACCGAGCTCCATTCATAAGCTACTCGGGAGATCTGAACGTTCCGCCTTCTAGTTCCTCTTTAATGCAAACTCTGGACTCGTTTGCGATGAAGGAAATAGAGTCGTAGAAATGCTGCATTCCACTTTGGAATGCGTAAACAAACTTCCCTGGCAACCAGCTTAAAGGCTTTCTGATTTTTGCTTTCGGAACTGCATGGTCGAGTCTTTAACAAGGAAGTCGAATTTCATCAACTTGATAATAAACGTGAAATTTACCTTTGCTTAGATGGAATACCGTTTTCAAATACGAAGAGATACTTATTCAAAGGGTTAATGTTCTAGGAAAGAGACATTGGATCCTAAAATATCGGAAAATTCCCAACGATTATGTATAGAAAAATATAGAAATATTCAAGGTTCTTTATAAACATAAGAATGAACTAGTTATAATAAACTCTTTATCTGCGAGTAAAGTAAAATACCAACCTAAACTTAAATGTTAAATTTATTATTACAACATCTCACTAACAATAAACTAATTCAGCACAATTATAAAAATGAATTTTATGGCTATAAGAATCCAGAATATAGTATATCTAATATTTTCCTTATAGCATAAAATAACAATAAATAGTATCCATTTACAAAGACGCTGAGCTGTAAATTGTGATGTATGAAAATAAAACTACTCTAAGTACTCTCTACTACTAAGTAATCCTGAGTTATGTATCTCCAATTTGTTATTCAAACAAGAAACAAAAAATAAGTCTTGCTCTCTCTAACTAAATATGTATATGAAATAACTCGTAATTATCACCTCTAATAAAAATACCTAAGAATATATAAAGATGATTCACATTTGAATGCGTAACAAAATTTCTAATGTAACTGCAAATCTGAAAAAAAAATATATTCTCGCCCTAAAAAAGCCTATAATCAAGATAACAATGATCAAAATCTAAAACCATTATCAATATCAACAGCTGTTTACATAGAGACCTGTTATGACAATACACAGAAAAAAAAACAACGAAAGTAATCTAATAATTGAATTTAATTCTCTTACCTTTAAGGATGGTCTACGGAGGCGGATGGACAAGTTGAAGAGTAGCATAGAAGAGGCAAACAGGGCTGTGGACAAGGAAAGACAGAAGAACGTGAGCCTTCTGCACATGATATTCCCTCCGGACATCGCACGCAGACTGTGGCTAGGTGAGTCCTAAAACGAGAATGATTCGAACTTCTAGAAATGTCCATTTTCAGTACAAAACTGATTTTAATTAAAGTAACGTATATATAAAGACAATAAATGCTAAACCAGGCTTCGAATATATATATACTCTGGAAACAGTCGACAAGAAAGGAATCGATAATAATATAATATCAATTCTACAATCTACGAACCTGTTTCTTAATTCACGCTTCATTATAAATTTAAAGAAAATGAGCTATATAATATAATTGTTCACAATCTACAAATCCACTTATAATATTGATGGTAAATATATGGAAAAAATATAGCACTTCTAGGATTCTATTCCTGTTGTGATGTTGAGGATTGTAATACTAACCTACATGCCCCGTATATGTAACAGGTGATGTCATAATTACATATTCATGTCATTTTTGTCAGTTTATAGAACTTAAATGGATTTTTCAGTCCTTCAAATATACGGTAACTTTGCTAATTTTAGGAAATTATCTCGTATTAATTCAATCAGACGTAAAAATATAAGGGAATTTAACGAAGTATTCTTAATATTACAACATACTTTATTTATTTTTAAACATATCTAGAGATGAATAAATGAGAACAAGAACATGATAGATTCAATACAAAATAATAGGAAATTACAGTTCTTGTGCGACAATAATCACCGCAAAGGTTTTACGTATATACATGACCCAGCAATCGACAAAAAATGTAAATATTTTCATATCGCTATTTCTCAAGAAAGAAGCCATAAAAATGCGGCACCAATTCTTTAGCTTTGTAATATATATGGATTGTCCAAAAATATCGATAAACCCCTTATGAATGTGCATATTTTGGGAAGAACCCCACGGCCTTACGTTGGGCAACTTTCCAAGTCGAAAGAGCCCGAAGCGAAAACATTCTACACTTTAAGAGAATTCAAAATTAATGAGAAAAATACGAGAAATAATGATCATAGCGGCTTCCGAAAATTCAGCCCAAACTTGAATTTAAATACTTTCCGCGAATTTGAAAGATGGATTGCGAATTCCTCTGGGAATACATCTCTTCCATTTTTAAATAATTAATTCAGCGAAAAAGGCTCGCCAAAATTTCCTACAAATATCCATTTCGCAAGCAATTTTTTAAATAAAATCATTCTTTACGCTCCATGTACTGTATAAATAAATTTTTAATGTATTAGAATAGTTTTGAAACATTTCTCTAGTTTTTATTTTGGTTTGTTTATTTACTCGAACGCTACATTCACATTGTTGCGTGAAACAAATACGTTCTTTCGAAAATATGAGAAATTTCGCGTTCAATATTAATAATAAATAAGTTCAACTAAAATTCAATTCAACTGAAATGGTATTCCTAAATATTTACATTAATTAGACCTATCACACAGTTATTTAAACGCTATACGTGAGATGTATAGTTAGATAAAAACTAAAAAAGATATTACCCCGATGTACCATATCCTTTGATATTTCAAACACATACATGTTGAAAAATATATAATTTACATAAGCAGTAAACATCCAGTTAACCACAAAGTAGGTTCCTATGTACATTTAATATGAATTGACTGTTTCCATGGAAGGAGTCGTTTAAAACACAAAAAGGAATCCCTCACATTAGGGAGTAATTATCAATTTCATATAATTCTCTTTTTTATGCATTCAAATACATTTATAATTCTCAATTAAGAGACATTTCTTATAACTTATTTTTAATGATAACGAGTCGAACGTAATACATAACGTTCTCCGCTTTTAAATTCAATTTAAGTCTATATTTCCCTCAATATACCACAATATTATACCAGAACCATTTAAATAAAATCCTTGAAACGAAATAATTCATCCTTAAATATAATCCTCTCACACAGTTGACCAAAATCAGATTCCTCCCATTGGGTAAAAACCTTAAATCTAATCCGAGCGTTCACAATCCGCGTTCAAAGGACATAGCCTGGGAGAAAATCGCGCCACCCTTGTGCTCCGGAACAAATAGAAACTAAACCTTGGCAGTCCACCCGCTGGGGTTACATACATCATTCATGAGGAATTCTCAACTTTTCTCCTTTCCCTTCTACTTTCTCGTAAACTCTCAAAAAGCCTCCTCTTGTGAGGTACAACTCGAATTCGTAATCCCTTTTATTTCTTACGTAAGTACACATAAACTCATAACGTATAGGGGCATTTACATTTGACCAATATCAACATACTTAAAGAAACAAATCTACGTAAAAAATTTCCGGAAGGCAAAACTCTAACCTCTAATTCAACTTCTAGAAGTTAAAAGCACCCTAACTTAAATTCTTGACCTTTTTTACTCCAGTAGTAATAGACTTCCTCATTTGAATACGCCTAAATATAGATAATATGAGCCCATTAACCTTTAGACTAATGTACGTATCCAAGCAACCGTTTTTAATCGAAAAATTCCTGCTACCCGGGACTCGAACCCAGGACCTCAATACATTAAATTTATCCCCTAAACATATTCTAAGGGTGTTGAACCTTCAGGACACGAAACAAATCCCTTTTTATTTATTTCCAACAGGTGAATCCATTGAGGCAAAACGACACGAGAACGTAACAATGTTGTTCAGCGACATTGTTGGATTCACGTCCATCTGTTCCACGGCGACGCCTATGATGGTAGTAGACATGCTCGAGAGCCTGTACACCAAGTTCGACATCTACTGCGGGCAGCTGGACGTTTATAAGGTAACACCTGCGTCTCGTTCCCCTCCCAATCCTTCCTAATCCACTTTCCGAGCTCGATTGAGGGTTTCCAAACGACCTGATTTAGAGCTGCGGTTTCTCGCCGTCTCCTGTAGGAGGCTCTGCCTCTCACTTTCTATCTACGCAAGGAAGGCTCGATTCTTTTCGGTTGTATTTCCTACTTTGTGCGATAAAAAGGACAGGATGGGGAATCCTTTCCAATATAAGGAGATCTTCCGAGACGTTTGAATAAATGAAAGAGTTGCATGCTGATGCGGTATCAAGCTGCCTATGTGCCCATTGGGGTATGGCAGGGGGAGTCCGTATACGTTCCAAGACGATTTCGCAGAATAAATGAATTCTTGAAGAGAGTTTATCCTAAATCGACCCTCGGATCGTTCTCGTTCAATTTAAGCGACATATTTGGTTTGGATGATGTACAGTACTCATTACTACTGAACTGTACTTTCTGAGACTCTAGCAAATTGAGTCTGTTAACAGCTCAATCTTCTAAGGCTTCTAAACTTACATATTATAAGAATACTATGAATATTATTTAGGAAATTCTTGGAATAATAATTTGAATAATTTCTTAATAAGGATATATAATTCCCCGTAGAAAATACAAATTAATCTAGATTAATCTGTTACTGAAAATTACGGTTTCAACTCTTACTTTTCATATTGTTCCCTCGTTTATATACGTTTAACTACCCTAGAGCTTATTATATTTACGTTTAAGGAGGAAAGTAAATAGAGTTTCCTTCTATAGCTTATACGTAATAAAGATAAAACGTATATTCCATGTTTACTGAAACCACAAGAGTAATTTAATAAATTACATGAGTAAATGGGGATTTCTTTGGTATAAACAGGGCATAACCATTATAAAAGGACAAATTTCTCATTTTATCCACTAATTTATATTTTTATGAACAAAATTCAAAAGCTAAAGAGTAATCCATTTCGAGTATTTCTTTCAATATTTAAATATATTATTTGTTATCTAAATCAAAAATATTTGATAAATGCAAGAACGAAAAGGATAATTGTAATTTACACAATCAATGATCCTAAGTTCAAAGTTTCCTTCAATACAATATGTTACCTATTGATTAGTAGTTGCTGATATAATTCTCCGACATACAATATTCTGTTTAGAACATATGTCTGCGATTTATTTCGAAAATCGATTACCTAAATATAGTTGAAGTGAACCTAAAAGAAGAACATTATTTACTTATCTATCGAAAAATGGAAAATAAATTATACATTGATATCATAGTTAGAGATTTATCATCAGAAATACGATATTCAATAATCGAATAATCTTTTCAATTGACAAAGGCTTTTTGAACGGATTCATCATAAAGCGTGTAAATGTTCTATAATGAATTCGGCTATTCAATTCTTCGGCACTCAATTAATCATCCAATTATGCCAGAGAATTGCGATCCATTACAATTGCATTAAGTCGTTAATAAATCAAGTTGTCAACTCAGTCCTAAACGCGAAAATAATGCTACTGAGAGTCAATCATTTATTACCATTTCGAATGCGTTTTTGATTCGTTTACTTCCGTAGAAATTCGAGTTCATTTTATAAGTTTACGAATTGAAAAATAATATTTGTCAGTGTTAATTACAAAATTAAAAATTAAAGTTGTAATTCAATCTAAACAACTTTTCATTTCCTAGTACCACGAATTTTTGCTTTTAGTTTCGCAAAGAGTTGCGTTACAAAACGTGCATGGATTTAGATTGAATTACGTATTGAATGGGTTCACTTACAATTTTTTTTCTCATCTACTATGACGAGCAAAAATTGAATTTGAAAAAATAAATAACGAGATTTGCCTGCTTTGTCCTGCTTCTATGAATCTCGTGGAATTGATTTATCTATCTGTATTCTAGAGGAAGTAATTTCAAGGAATCAAAGGCTGAAAATATGATTTCGTGAAATTCGGAATTAAAAATTGAATTTCTGAGTTTAATGCGATAACGAATTCTAAAAATACTTTTTCGCGAACGTATGTCAATCTGCAACGAAACGAATTGATGGGCATTTGATCAAATGAAGTGATTCCTTAATTGATTGATTGATTAATTCGAAAACTGTTCTTCAAATTGACATAGAATTTGAATTCATAGTCACACCGAAGAATTAAAAATAGCAGTAGCTTTTCGAAGGATACTTCGGAGTCGATACAACACACATTTTCATTCCACTTCATTAATTACGTCTGATTCCAATTCCCATTCAAGCCTAATGATTGAAACTGATTTTCATTAACCCAAATGAACTCTTAATGCTTTTCAATGATGGATTCAAATTAGTAGAAAGCTCTCTCAGAGGTTTCCTAACTAAATATTGATCTTCAATACGTGAATGTACGATTAAATTTAGATTAGAAAATTAACCTATCTCTGAATATAAGAATCCGTAGTTTTTTCTTTAGTCAAATTTACATGTATCGTATGGATACTGTGCATAAAAACATTTTCTTCTATTTTGTTCGTATACAATACAAATAATTAAAACAAATTGATTCGTAAAATAGGTAGTAATATTTAGAAACCTTGCGAAGATTTCAAGTTAATTCTAACGCTTAAAGCATACATTTTACTATTTATTTGTACCCTTTTTATATTTCATTAGAATATCCATCAATTAGATCATCAAACTGATGTAATTTCGACACAAAAAACATTTATATCACATAATTTCAACATCTTCGTGAAGACAATATTCGGTAATACACCTGAAGATACTGGAAATATATATAATTAAGAAAGCATACTCTACGATTCTCCAACTCAAAACATGTGGTACATAAACCAACTTATTGACGTATAAATGTTTACTTTTTCTTCTCCATAGCAACATAATCAACTGTAACTACGTTACGATCTATTTAGCAATCGATAAAAAAATATAAAAATTACAGATATGAGAAAAATCAGCATGTAACACTTCTTGGGTACTTAATAATTCAACGTTAGTAAAGTTAAGATCTGATCCTCTTTAGAATTCGACAAAAAAAATCTTTCCACGATAATCTATCCAAGACAAAGTTCCGCTAGACTTCTTCTCCATCTGCAACTTTAGCATATTTCTTCGCTCTCTACGACCATAAGTTTTTCACGCTCTCGGGATGAAATAAAGTGCATCGTCACTGTGCCTTCCATCTTAGCCTCGTCTCCCTCCAGGCGCAGTTCCTTTTCCCGAGAAAGAATCCCTAGGCGTCCTTTTACTTGTGAAAGGCATGACACAATCCTCCCAAGTTATCACGCACTTGTCACTTTCTTTCTCTTCGCCGTGAAAAATGATGCCTCGGTTGTTTTCGGATATAAGAACAGAAATGGCCGAGTTCGCAGCGCACTTTCGGCGTTAACTGTGAGTGTTAAAGGAACTCGGCGGTATCCGGTGACAGTTGAAAGACGATGTTTTCCTTCCGAAGCATCAACAACGTTAGAGGAGATTACACCAGATTGTATAAGCGATTGGGTTTTCGTGTCTCCAATGGCCTAAAGGTTTTTTATTTCGATAGACCTACTATGCGGTATATAATGTTGTAATACTTTTTCTCGCATTATAGAAATAGACATCCTTTGTATGACGTTGGTAAAAGAAACGGGAAACACAATTTTAAATTTATATATACGGTTTTAAGTGTTTGCAACGAAAGTTGGTTAATTTAATGCTAGTCGAATAACGGAATCTAAGTAACCTTGGTTACAAATGTTTTTCTCTAAATTAAAAATTCCTTCAGCTTTCCCTTGTTACAATTGAAACCGAAACATAGCAGAAAGCTCTACAGTACAATATTATAAATCACAGAAAAAAGTTTTGCTACTTCATTCTTGATAATGCCTATATGCGATACATTTGTAAACACAATTTCTCATTTACACAGCTTATAGAACGTAAAAACAGTTCTCGTATATCTAAATTAAATTCAGAGGTAAAATATTTAATGTTTATGTAATTTACAGCAGTAGAATAAAGTAGGCCAATAAGCTATAAACGAAAATTAATTCATTCTAAATTAAGTACAGCTATAAAAAGAATAAGAGAAATATTTTTCTTCGCAGAATTCTTATCATATTTATAGATATATTAAGACAAACATATACATTTCTTATCAAATCCAATAGCATTACGAATTATATTAAGTTAACCAATCGATTTTTTTTCATTTCCTGTAAACTTGTAGATAATTACGTATATGATAATGGAAATGGGATAAATCAAGTTCGGAAATTATATTATCGAATCTAAAGCTTTATTCCAAGAATTCATTAGCTAGATTAATATACACGAAGTTATTAGGACATTAAATATTAGTTTAAGCTTACAACATTTCATTTATCTGATATTATACCTTTAATGCAATTTATAAGTGATTTTCAGGGTATTTAGTATCGTAATAAAATGCTAATCCTAAAATATTAAAGCGTAGTTTATTTTTACCATAACTTTAACAAAACGATTGAAATTTACCACGGATAATTCAATAAAAAATGAATCGATATTGCATTAAATACCATTTAAATCCCATCACACTTTTTACGAAGCAATTTTTCGATAACGCACGGGTAAATTTTTCTCGGAAATGCACGCCGTGAAACGTTTAATAATTCAATCGCGTTAACCGTGTCATCAAACAGTTTCCGTGCTAGAACGGTGTATGCACCGGCTAAGTTAATAGAATTATCCGGCATCGTTTTATCACTTCGGGGAACGCCACTAACGGTTAGAAATCATTACTTTGACCTTTAATATCTATGGCCTCGGCTGGACGCTGAGGTCATTAATTTTGGATCCCTTTGCCATCTTTGTATCGCGATCAAAGCCTATCTAAAAAAAAAATAGAATCCAATTAATATCCCGTAATCGACTTACGCTTCCGATCGCAGCAAATCAATTAATTATGACTTGGAGCGAACTGTACTCGTTTTCCTAATTATAAGCTACGGAGACTTAAGGGATTAATAATTCCGCGACGTGATTGATACGGAAAGAATTATCATTCGCCGCGATGGATCGCACTGTTTAGGATTATCTAGGCGCTTGTTTTTTTTCAAGGAAAGCTCTATGAAATAGCCTATGAATTAATCGCGTATTCCCTTTGATTATCATCGAGTATTAGCGTTAAATCAAATACTGATCGCATTAATGAACATGGCAATCGTTAATAGATGTTTGGCAGACTATAAGGTAAGGAGGGTTACGTGTATAAGGCTCATTATGATGATTTCTATAGTGTAATCAATGAGGATTTATTTTATCATTTTTAACCAAAGTATTTAAGACGACTTGATAAAAATTATGCGTAATTTTTTCTTGGCTTAAAATACGTATCTACGCTCTGTCTATAAACTTCAATTTATTTGCATACAACGCTATTTATTTCAACGACAACAGCAGCTTTTTTAATAAGAAATAATATTAATTAATAGTGAATACTAATTATTTTCTCATAAATCATACTACAACGTACCGACTAGTTGAAAAAATATCGATTCACGTTTTTTATCTCTCCAACGATAAATTACGTTATTAGTGACCTTTTTAATGTCGAAATTGATATTCATGAAAGTGATTCCCAGAACGGATAAAATTATGAACTCAACAATTTTATTTCTTCTTGCATGTTTAATTTTTCCTGTCTTCTGACCTTTTGTCTCGATATTTCCTCGTTCTATTTATGGATACCTGTATTTTACGTGTATAAGTTTATTTAACCTTTTAATTCATAAATTCATCGCTCTTTTGTTCTCCCTCAAGCGTAATATTCACTCTTTCTCCCTTCAAAATGAAACGATCCATTTTGAATTCCAAAAACGTTCCCCAAAATTGTGTACGTGCCTGGGACTCGAACCCAGGTCCCTCACTCTAGGGAATACATCTCTAACCGCAGCGTTAAGAGAAAACCGAACCCCAAATTCAAGTCACGTATCTACTTTCACTTCCTTACATTTTTTTCTTTTACCCAATTATTTCATTCGAGATTTTTAACCGCATTTTTTCCCTTCAACAGGTTGAGACGATAGGTGACGCGTACTGCGTCGCAGGTGGTCTACACAGAAGGAGCCAAAGTCACGCTCAGCGCACGGCGTGGATGGCTCTACGGATGATAGAAGCGTGCTCTGATCACGTGGCACATGACGGGAGACCAATCAGAGTGAGTGTGATCCTGAATTCCATCATCCCCTTTTTGAATCTATCCTCGGAGACTCAAAGAAATCCTTACGTTCATCTACAGCGTTTTTAGAAGACGAAATTTATATTATAATATTAAAATAATAAAGGCGCTCTCATTTAATCAAATATACTTCTAATTAACAGTAATAATTTCAGGTTATTCTGATCTATGTGTATTAACTAAGTTATTATTTATAAAGGATTTCTATGTACTATGTTTTCAGAGGAAATTCTGTTGCTAGGGTTACAATAATGATATGACTTTTAGATATCTTTCCTAAAAATTTTCCACATACTTATACGTAGATAACAACGAGATTTACAAAGATTTAACTTAAATATTTTACGTCTGGAAATATCATGGATTAAACTACGATAAATTCGTAGTTTAGAAGAAAGATTTCATTGAATTTAAAAATTGAATCCTGACATGAGAAACTTCTAAAAATATTTTTTAATTGTTTCAAATTTATTCAAAAAAATGAAAGTAAAATATCGCAAATTTTGAAATACATCGCAATAAATACACTTGAGTCAAAAGTATCAATATGTGTAGTAAATTTAACATCAAAATTAACACTTAAAAACCAATTCCCATCACTGGCGTCCTAGTATAGTCTCATGACAAATCCTTCAGTGGTTTAACTATAATTTAGATAAAAATTATTGTACTATCCATTTCTATTATTAATTATCTTAATATAAATTTCTCTTACCAATTGTAATGCTTCCTTTAATTCAATGACATAAATATTCCCAACAACTATCTCTAAGAAATATTAAACACGCTCGGTTTTGCATTTCTCGGCCTGATATTGGCATCTCCTACCACAATCAATATGGAATCCGCGATATGAAATTCAGTCCGTGAAGAGGGACGGATCAAAATTTGGGTTCCCTCAAGAAAACTTGTCATGCCTTATGTCGTCTTGATGGTTTAAATCAAATCGATTCTCCAGACCGTAACAGCATCACGTGCGAGGTATACTGATCTGAATTTCTCGGCAGATCGAACTGTCACACTACTCCGAATATAAAACGTGTCTTTGGTTATATTATCAGTTTCATTCGCTGCATAGGACTCAGTGATATTGAGTACGCCTATTTGTACGAGAAATCTCCGAAAACCATCGCATCTAATAATCTCCTGAGCCCTACATTACAATTGTATTACTTAGCAACAAATAAACAGGGAATCACAGAAATAATATAAGATAAGAATAAAATAATTTATACTGATATATATATTTAATATACGATTTTAGTTTAAAATTCGATTTCTGGAATGTGTTGACTAGTAATTCTACGGTTCTATCCATTTATTTTCTTTATATCCTTGATTAGATGATTTTTTTATACTCATGTTTCTGTAATTTTAGCATAAATATTATTAGTAAGTAATTTTCACTATAGTAAAAAATTTACTTGTACGTAATTTTCAAATACGTATTAAATACTATCATATGCTATAAAATGTAAAATAATTTTTGAATATTACGATATATTATTAAATATTATTACGATATATTATTTTAAAATACTCGTAAACTTCTCAAAGAATCAATAAAGTAAATAATCTCCTTGGTAACTATGCGCCAGCAAATTTCTATTTACGACTTTCCTTTGAATTTTATGTAATTGTATGTAATGTATAACGCTAAAAATGCAAAATTTTATTTTAAATTGCATTACAAAATCGTATTCTTTTTAAATTTAAATTCAACCAACCACAAGTAAAACCTCCAATCATCTATCGAATACATTTTTCATCGCGATACTTTAAAAAATCACGATTTTTCTCCTCCACGGAGTAGAAGTGGTCCAACATCAGCAACCAAGTGGAGGATACATTTATTCATACGCATATATCTATTCATTTATTCAAGACGTATCATCCGAGCAATGCTAGACATACACCGGTGGCCTAGAACTTTCTATTTATTTTCTCTGGAAATTTCCTCCAGTGATGTATTCAAAAATATTCGAAATGTGGAATGTGAACCGTAGATAGGAAGTATCATGGCAACAGATTTCTAATGAAGACAAAACACTTTCGAGTCGGAAAAATATTTCTCCACTCTCTCTCTGAGAAACATCTATGGATGAATAAATATTGACTTTTAGAGAGTACTTAGATTAGAAAATGATTCCGTGTATTTTTAATGATCAGCGTTCTTAAATATCAAATTTATAAGTATCAAAAACGTTATAGTACACACATTATAGCGTATTAGTTTAAAAAACGTAGGAATTTTCTTTACAAAATACGAGCGATAAATCTCATCTCAAATCAGATAATAATTCTGTGGCTATGATATTTATATTATTAAAATGATATCTATAAAAATATCGTTTAACCATGAATCACTTCATACAGCAACATAAAGTTACTGTTATCGTGTCTCCTAAGTATTAATTTTCACATCGTAAGGGTAAAGTAATCGTAAATTTTACGTCACCTGTTGGAAAAGGGGTACCTTAACAGTATCATGTCTTTCTGAGTATTATTTCTTAGGAGATTTAAGATTTAAAGACTAATAAAGAATGTAAGTAAGCACCCCAGTATCTTTTTATGGTAGCAATCTCATGTTTTGTTTCTGTTCTGAGTGTAAAAATCACACCCTCTATCCATTTAAAAGGACTTTTGTTATTTGTCGTCACCCTCACGTCTAGAAGATAAGGATAGAGAATTTATCTTTATTAACTTAACATTAAGTTTGATAAAGCCCTGAACCTTGCAGTAACACGTAAAGTAATAAGAAAGCCCATTCCGCCTATAGGAATTCGTATGCACTTGACATGTATATCCTGAATGATATGGAATATATTTAGGAATATTTCCATACCATTTCACCACATTATATGTTACTGTTATTCATAAAACTACTCTGATTATTTTGGTTAATTTTTCTTAAATTTTGTATATTATTTGATAATATCTATGAGTCGCGTACTAAATAAAATTATCTATCTATAATCATCCTTCTGAATTGTGATAGTAATTAATTCTCTTCTTTTCCTCATTTATTCTAATTTATAATCGAAAAGCTAATTTACGGAACTTGTTCACTTAATCTTAAGCTAAACCGCGAATTAAGGTTTTGAATATACCGGTTTCTGTATCGTAAAGAAAATATTTACTCGAAAGTATAAATATAAGGTATACGGAAGGGGTAACTAAAATAAAAAAATCTGGTATTGTTTATTGTTAATTCACCTCGAAATTCCATTGTCGAATTTCATGATCTTAAAAATCCTTAATTGAAGGTAGTCATAAAATACTTTAGTGAATGGCTCCATCGACTTAAAATTTCGTCTCCTTTCAGATGCGCATAGGAATCCACACGGGGACAGTCCTTGCTGGCGTCGTGGGCAAGAAGATGCCTCGTTACTGTCTCTTTGGCAACAACGTATCCATGGCGAACAAATTCGAATCGACCAGTGAGCCACTGAAAGTGAACATCAGCCCGTCGACGTATGAGTAAGAACCAATTTCTTATCTTGTTTCCTTTGCAGGCGAAAATTAACATTGAGGAGGAGGCATCAACATACACAAATTGAACACGATCCCGCCTTAGTAACACTGAACTTAGCATATAGTTCGAGAATAACAGAATAACACGTAATAACTTTTACAGCAAATTCTGGTGATCAAAAGGCAAATTCATGACCTTATTCTAACCATATTGATTATTTATATCCTTTTCCGAAAATATTAATGTTTGGAAAAACTTTTCCATGAAAACAATTTCTATGTAATTGCCATGTATTTGAAATAATCTCTGGGACGTATTCGAACTGCAACTTTTCTACTAAATACATTCTCGTAATAATAAGTAAGCAAATTTATTATAAATAGAATACTCCGTGAGTGGGCACAATTCGACAGGACAATGCATACTTGAAGGAACATTCTAAGAGCTAAGTAAGGGTATTAAAATGTCTGAAATGACTAGAATTGTAATCATTAACTTCCATTATGCAATTAGTTTCTGATATCAATTAGCAATCTATTATAATATCTAAGAGAACATAAACACAAGTTCAAGAACTACTCCTTTTAGAATTTCATACTCCCGTTTCACTCTAGAATTTTCCTAAATTCTAAATGAGACGTAGACATTAAAATTCTTAAGTGACCAATACTCGAACCGAGTTCTCCTTATATATATTACTAGTTGATTTGGATTTAATTTCCGGTCCTGTCAGACTTTTTCACATCGGCTTACTCTTTGGGATTATTTTTGCCACAGGAGGTATTTACATAAAAGTAACCTTTAACCCTTTAAATATAATATAACTAATTGCTAAAATCATTTAGCTATTTGAAAAGGATATATATCACGATACGATTACGATAGAGAGGGTCTTTTTTATTTTATGTAAGCCTACTTTTCGACCCAATTTATCATATGAAATACCCTTGGGTGAGCATATGCAACCATGAACAATAATTTTAACTCACATCGGGAAAGATTGATATAGAAGCTACTTCTCTGCTAAAATGGAGCGACACATTCATTTCCAGTTTAAAAGCCCGCGATTTTTATGACCCGGTGAAAATCGTCGATCCGATGGCCATCGTGGGAGATCTAAAATTCAATTTATCGCCTCGAGAGGAACGGATGAGCGTCGAGTGGATAAAGGTGGAAAAGGGACATAAAGGGACGGCGATTTCGAATTTGATCGATCCCTTGGTTAATGATTCCCACAAAGGGCTGATTTTAAATGAATGCCTCTAAAAGGTCTTCAAAACAATTTCGAAAGGAATTCGCTTTGATAGCGTAATCAAACCCTCCTTCAAAGCGGGCGTTAAGTTTGAATAACTTGTTATGCTCTGAAATTCCGTTTGGACAGCAATTAATCACGTCAGCGCACGATTGTCTC
Source organism: Pantala flavescens (assembly GCA_020796165.1). NCBI lineage: Eukaryota > Metazoa > Arthropoda > Insecta > Odonata > Libellulidae > Pantala > Pantala flavescens. The sequence continues at coordinate 15,635,388 of CM036886.1, forward strand.
GATAACGAATTGATGGGATCTTTTTTCACTTCCATAAAGTAAAGCTTTATACCTTATGTTCGACTTTAAATATGCATTCACATATTACAGTCAAAGACTGGAAACAAGTCTTTATTTTAAACTTTAAAAATACCATCGTTTCGACAAAGGAAAAATAAGTTAATATCTTCGATAAGAACGCGACAATTAATACATTGAATTTCAAAAGACTCCTAAAACTATTTTCATTGTCTATGATATTTGATTTTTTTATTTAATAAACATTCTTTTGAATTTTAAAGAAATCGTTAAATTAGATTAAGGAATTTAATATATTTTAAACGCTATTGAAGGCATTCTTTGAGTAAAAAGAAACTTTCGTTGCTGAAAACTATTTCAATAATCAAACGCAAAGTATTCAGAAAAATCTAGCATTATTATATGCATAACACTAACATATTCGATATTTCATTAACATACGGATGTTCTACAATGAAGTCCGAATGAATCATCAAACTTTAAGTAGAAAGTTCCTACTAGCATCCATGTTAAATTAAGTTTACGAATTTCATATTGTCCAGCTTATTTTACGGAAAATAAGTTAATGATAATCTAAAGATTTAAATTGTAAGAGTGGTAATTAACCTATTTTTTACTCTTGTCCTTACTTATTTTAAATGAAAAATAATACGATAACTACAAAACATGTCTTGGTAAATTAACCTCCTTCATCCAATTATTTTTTCAACCTTACTGATATTATTAACTAATTAACCATAAAATATTTCTATCGAAAGAAGCTAATTTGTGCAATAATATTTTTAAATAATTTAATTAATATTATAGACTAACCATACTTGCAACAGATAAGAATTCACAATACGAAATAGTGCATAATACGAGCCCAGAGATTTCAACGCCTAAATATCCATAGCACATCAACCCTGTCATTCAAACATGAATAATCTATATCAATAGGATGGTGAGTGAGGATATTCTGATCTTATTACTATAATCACTGAATAATGGACCCCTCGTTTCAGAATCCTATCAGAAAGTCCAGGCTTCCTGACCGAACCCCGATCTCGCAACTGCCTTCCGGTTGGATTCACCGCTCCAGAGGGTACCACCTGCCACTTCCTCCTAGGTTACGTACACCCTGGAGAGCCCCAGGAGCTGGGTCTGCAGCACCACATAGCAACGGCCCTCGCCCAGTTGGACGAACCCCAGTGACGACCCAGCACCCACGGCCGCTCCGTTGCATTTCAAACTTGTGCTGTACGAACCTCTAAATAGCAATGTGCCTTTACGAGTGTCGGCGGACATGGTCTCCAAAGGGACAACTATTTCGACGAAAGTGAGACAGCCTAGGTGACAGAGACAGAATGGTTCCTTCTGGACAACGGAAAGAAGAGAGAAAGAGTGGGAAGTAGGTCTCGTTTAGAGCGTTAGTGAGCACTCAGGGAAACTACTTCCCGGGATGCTAACCATGTACACACAATCACTTGAGTCACAGATTCCACTGCCCGATTAAAGAACACGCGTGCTTCGACTACGGAGTGAACGCGGAACCTTGCGTCGTAACAGTTAGACCACGCGCGAACTGGGAGCTGTTCCAGAACATCCAAGAGTGAACAGTAACAATGCTTGAACTGTAGCATTCATTGCTGCGGAAGGCATTCACTGTTCCATGCACGAGTGATACACCATGCGGAGTGACTCACGACTTTAATCGTACTGTAGGGCGTCCTTTAGTTCTCGCTCAACATTCCATTGATGGTTGACTGCTTTTACCTTGGTTACGAGGAGGAGCTACCGTCAAAAAAAAATACACCTTCCGTTGCTATGGGAGCATTTAGTTGAACACGCTGCGTGGACGCCATTTGTGTGAAGCCGCACCTTTTGATAGTTGAACCGTGATTCCGCATCCTGGAACGCGACGTTCCCTGCTCCTTTTGCACTCCACATGCACGCACAGATTCATGGGATCATGCAGAACTCTTTTTAGTTCCAAAGAGGGTTCGAATGCCTTGCGATTGCATCAAAAAGCGAGGTCGGTGCTTTCCCTCGTCTTTGATAGAGCAGCGGTGTGCGTATGTAGCCCACCGTAAAACTGAAATAATTCCACACGTGCATAATCGATTGATTTGGCCCCGTAGTAACCGAGTGATACTTATAATTTGTACAATTTCACGAGCCATAGAGAATATAGCCTTTAGGCAATACACTACGTAAGCGGTGTACTACATTCCAGTATTCATTTACGAAACTTTTGATAGGACGTACGTACGTACTCTTAAAGCATTCATTGTGGTGATTATTCAGTGCAAAGAACGTAATAAGTACGTTTGACGAGTGTTGTTTATGCACGGACGTTATCTACTGGTGTATCGAATGCATTTCGGTACACGCGAACATTTTCTGACTGCTGTTAGGCGCAATATGTATATCATCGCGTACGTCACAATGTATCCACATCTTTTCATGCCTTCGAGACACGCTCTCGGCACAGAAACGCTATGGATGTGTTCTTTCTTTAGAGGCCATCATCCTGTACACAGCAATAATATTCGATCGAGCCACGCTCCTGCACCAATAAAATGGTAAATGATCAAGCCTCGCATTCCCTACGAAAGCCGATGTGAGTAAAGAACCAACTTTTAAAAAAAGTTCCAAAAGCGACCACTACCAGTATGCGTGGTGGAGCATAAGAGGCAATCTCTATAACATTAGGAGAAGACTTTTCTCTGTAATTAATAATGGTAGGGTAGCTGAATAATTTCCCGCAGACGCATCCTTCACCGGAAAAGACCAACACCGGCATGGAAACCTTCACGAATTACAATACACGAAAGTTACCCGCTTCTCTCTAGCAATCGTGTGGCCTTTTCCAACAGCATCAGATGTTTCTGAGGTGAAGAATTGAATTGCTGACCCACGGATCTATCGTGGTCTTCTGAAGCCGATCGTACGATAGTCCGCAACAATGACAATTGAAGAATACATTCACGTACTTAAATTTGCTATTGTAAAAATCTTTCTTATAGGAAAGCTGTTTCCTGAACGTATCATCACGGTGCTTGATGTACACATACCTGAAGATAATAAACCAAATCATAATTTACGTGTTTTATTGATACGTTAAATCTCCCTCAATTAACCCTGAATCAGATACTGAGTTGGCACAACATACTTATTTCAGGATTAATATACGCCATGAACTTAACGAACGTAAAATATATTCCAAAAGAAATCATGGATATTGCCGAGGGTAAAATTATGGAATTTCTAAGTCTAAAAATGGATAACTTATTAATAATTATAAATACTATTAGAAGGAAGACTTCAAGGAGAATGGAAGCTTCAATACCAATTTCAGACCAATCAAACTATGCTTTTCATCTAATTTAAAGAATACATTTACACGATCATACTCAATCGTAATCTATAATAAGGAATATTACTCATACTACTACTGAAAGTGATTTTTATGCTTCTATGTCAATCCCGGTTGAGTTATTTTATTGCAGGAAATGTAAAAAATAAATAGATGGATGTAATTGAAAATTTGGCTAAAATCGTCAATACATTTCCATCAATTCTTCAGTAAAATCGATTTTGTTCTTCCGAATTTATTTCTTAAACATTGAGAGATTTTCAGACAAAATACTCAACCTTGTGATCAATTCAACACCTTTAAGCAAATTTATTTGAGCCTAAATATATTCCGTATGTATTAAACGCTACGAGACAATGGTCTAAAAGCTACCACTTTCTCACCAGTCAGAGACCATGCCCACCCATTCCTCATCCCCATCCTTTTCCTTGCTTACCTTCCCTACATCTAGGGAAACCGCATCGTCTTTCATATCAAACGTCCAATCCTATCCCTCAAAATTACTTCTTGCTTCCAGTCCAACCTCACATCCTTTCCCAACCCTGCCTTTTCTCTCTCTATCCCCATGCCAACCTGAATTTATTTATCCTAGCGATTCCAGCAAACTTCCGTTTCCCTGTATATGAATATCTGTAATAGGACCGACTCTATCATACGAGATGGAGCTGCAGTATTGTCTAGTATACAATACATCCAATAAGGATATCACATCTTTATGTTATGATTACAGACAAAATCGTGTTTACATTATATTTTAACTGGAAAAATTGAATAACGTTCATTATGCCATAAATTCGTTTTCCATGGATAAGATCAATATAAGATTTCATACTAAAACACCATACTTAAATTACGCTGAATAAAAATAAAAAAATTTAGTGGATAGAATAAATTTCATAAAGGGAGTATGATGATAAGATTAGATTTGAGATCAATTTTAATAAAAATTAATGATGATAATGCTGATTTAATTCAAACCCATATGAATTTTTAAGCTAAATTAGGGAACTTTTATAAATATTCAAAAAATAGGCTACGTTTCATCGTAAGAAATATTTATTGGTTTAAATATAATCTAGCTTATTATAAAAAGGTATGTGTTATTACTATTTATATGACTATAGTAGATCTTAAATACTGTACCTTCATTTAACGGTCAATTATTATGAGTTATACATATTGTCAACTTTTTATGTATCCCTAGAAACGTCCTATTTAGTCTATTACAATAGGTAAAATATGGAATGCAGCCTCATTACTTAACATACACCCTAGAGACAACCATTGTTTCTTGAGCCTTCCTTAATGCCCACATTTCTAACGAACCACACACGACACTTCCAACTCAATTTTCGATTCTCAAAGTTTAAACATTTCTCCATCACTTTAACTTTAACAAACAATCTTATCCAACCACAGCTTATCTCCTTTCGAAAACCTTCTCTTTGTTTCCCAAAATTCCTTACAATTCGTCGATTAAAAACCGTTCTCTTGAATGAGAACACTGATAGCATTGATTATAGGGAGACTTGAGGTGACTCTCCGATGGGTAAAAGTCCCTTCCGAATCTTCCGCCCTCTATAGAGAAAACACACCCCTTCCTAATCCTATCCAAACTTGTAACCTCCTACGTAACTTCCTCCTTTCTAATCCTTTCCGCAATCTCTTCTCCTGTAACAGCGCCCCCAACTCCAAAACGGCAAACCAATCCATCTTCCTCAGCTCCCCACTTCCACGCAGCCGATTCATAGCCTCGTCATATACGTCTATCCTTCCCATATAACTTAATTCTTCTTTTTTCTGTAGATATACCCTTTCGCTTTCGTTTGAGGAACCCAATACGATCGAGTGTATTTCGGTCCGAAAACTAACTAACTCCCAAACTTTTAGAAGTTTTCTGCGTGTTCGTGTGAATTGGGTACCTTTAGACGTTTCCCACGAACTAAACTACGAAAAAAGATCGATTCAGTTTCGGATAATAATAAATATATCTATACAAAAGCGTACCCTTTTGATGTAAACGATAAAAAGCAATATACTTCGAAATATCTGAACTTTACATGAGCTAGAGGGTATAAAAATAGAATATAGTCATATTTTTTTGGCAAATATTAAATATATGAATTAGAATCGTCCTCATTTTAGCGTGATTAAGACTAAAGAGATTTTTACACACAAATACCTAGAGATAAATTAAAGACTAAGGGTTTTAGTAACTTTACTTTAAGCTTCATTCTCATTAAAAATTACCGTGAAATTATCTCTTAATCTCCATAAATTACGAGCAACTAAACTTAAAAAGATTAAAGAGAACTTCCAAAACGTCATTCTTAATGCAAACCATCCTTTAAGATTGAAATCAATGCAACAATTAAAACATATAGCTCATTGTTTGAACGTACATTCTTAATCTCCAATCACTTCAATTCACTTCCACAACAATTCGAAAACTAAATCACTGACAGTCAGATACTATAATGAACTCATTTACATACCGAAGAAACGAGAATGAATCCTTTCTTATCTTCTGCGTCAAACGTTCCACCGGTAGCAAACAACTTATTTGCTCTTTCGCACAGTATAATCACCCTTGATGATTAAAGTTCCCAATGTTCATCGACAAAATACCGGAGAGGCGTTATGTAAGCACGACGAAAGAATAAACCACTTTCACTCTTAACGCAGACGACGGAGACAGTACTCAAATCGCCGGTAAATGAAGAACTGAACAAGAAAAACGCTCGGTTGAGTAACGTAGTGAATTTCACCTTCCACCACCTAGAACCTTCTAATCGTCTTTCTTTCGCTTGGTGTATCCCAAAATCTTTGAATCACCCCTTCGACACGGAAATTCAAATGCCTCGAAGCGTAAGTCAAATATCTCAGACCTCCCTTGACAACCTACTCGGTTCGATTTTAGCCCTTACGTATTCATTTCGGGGAATCGTATCCCCTGTTGAGAAATTCAGCGTTCCCCGGTTTTCCGAGCATTTAACTCGACGGACATTCCTCTCGCTTTCAGTCGTGAGCCATTGTTGCGTTGATGAGTCAAAGTCAATGGGACATTTCGAAGCAAATTACCTGGATAGTGAAATACGCAGTTAAGGTAGGCTATTAGTACAGGTGGTCGGTGTTGATAAGCACTTTGCGTGTTACTATGGTGAGGATTCGGTAAATGAATTCTAACGTGCCTACAGCTTCTACGTACTTCTTGAATTTGAATTTTTTTACCCATGAATAATCATAATAACCTGAATATATTACTGGATATTACAAATTGAAAATATAATTGTATTCCAGCACAATAATAAGATTAAACATAATTTTTATTACCTCCATAGTATAATAACCACTTTCAAAATTCTCACATCATAGAATCTTTTGCTTAAAATTGAACTGCATTATTTAAGTTCATCAGATTTATGATATTATATAGAATTGATGGAAGTTATTATAGTAGAAACTTTGTTGCATAATTCATGAATTATGAGAAGCAATTAAAATTTGAATAGTACTTAATTAGTATACGCAAGAATAAAATTTCACAAATTCGCTATTTCCAGGATATTTTTTCGAATAACTAAGGTATAACATAGAATATGGTCGGATATAATCGTATGCTTAATTAATACGTAGGCCCATATGAATTACAACAGCATTCATTAGTTATTATATAATTTCTAAGCTACTGTAAATTACTTGCTTCGAAGCTTGAGATACTTAAATTAAAAAATAATTAATTTCCGATATCTATATTTTTATTCCGATAAACTTTCTATCGCCATGAGATGAGCAACAGATACAAAATAAAAGTATACATAATTAGCATTTAAAACGTACTCCTATCACAATACATAGATCGTTAACCATCCGAATGATATTCTAACCGTCTACACATCAATTGTACCCCTTCATTTCCCTCTCTTATTTTATATACTTTTTCTTGGCAGACGCGGCGCAGCGCTCTTGAAAATCAAACAGTTTGGAAGAGAGGATGTGGACAAAGAGTTCTCAGTAGGGTCCTTTTGAAATCCTCGTCGTAAAAATGAAATGTCACGGAGCCATTAAAATCCCTCCAATTCCACAAGAGTAAGCTAAAAGAGAATTGCCCCACTGAAGTCTGATGTCGGAATGCCATAACAGTGTTTGAGAGGACTCTAACGAGAATGCAAGGGAAAGAGGCAATAGTGCTATCGGAATCCAAATAAACTGTGTGAATCGGAAACTGCACGGAGTTCTGCGATACTATATGGCATCTTTCGAGGAATTCTTAGGCAATAATTGGTTCATTAAAAGCTTCCATTGCCTTCGGTGACGAGAGGTTCGTTTATAAGATGCATGCACGCCTTTGATCGTGAACTGGGACACTAAACAGACCTAATCTAATATGAAAGAAGAGCTTTGTGTTATGTTTTTATCAGTAACGATTTCAAATTCGTTCATTGAGTTGTTGTAACTGTTTTACTTATAATAATATATACGTAAAATACTTTTAAATTACTATATAAAAAGCACTATCTAATAACCATCAAACGAAGTCAATGGATTGTTGAGGAAATTTTCCAGTTGAATAAAAGAAGCTAGAATTAAATTTTAATTCGATAATTCCGCAATTCACTCTTAGGACATAAATATCATTTAATCTAAATAATTTTACTTCAATTTGATAACATTAACTAAAAATTTCTTCTATATTCATGGCCTTCCACGAGCTAACGCCTCCTCATATTGAGTTTAACTCCACTTCAGATTGTGTTATAACCACACATATTGGCGATTATCTTTTATTAATTAATTCAATCTGACATAGTAAACTTTCGTCATTCATAATTATAATAAGGATTGATAATTATTCAATGAAATAATTATTAAATGTAAAATAAAAGTGAGGAGTGTCTTTCACTAAAATTTTCTATCGAAAAAGACGTAAAATTGTTCGATTTCTCTCATCTTTACATCTATCAATACGGAGTATAGAAACTTAAAAACTACACCACGTAATTAATCATAAGGTAATTATTGAGTTTAATCTAATTTCCTTCCGTTTAACAAATACTTACTAACAAAACTCATGCTAAACGATTTTATTAAATAAAACAATGATTGAACCATACACAATAACCTTTTCGCGAACATCAGCCAAAAACAATAGAAACTGGCCTCCATGGTATGCACGAAGAATTCGGAGGAAGCGGTGTTAGCGAATCAGAGCACGGCGTAAGAGAGGCTGGCATATTCCTCTCAAATGGTCGCTCTCCAAAAGTTGATTGTTCGGCACTTCCAAAAGCATTGGACGTCGGCCCAAAGGATATCCTGATAAAGGCATATCGATCTAATGCATGCAGGTCACTCGATTCCTTACAAATCATCCGTTGCTCACTCTGTGTTTCACGAGGGACATGTCCCATTTGTGGTGTTTAAAGGTGCTGGAGCACGAACGCGATGGTATTCTATTTGACACATTCGTTCTATTGAATTCCCTACACCTTAGGGGAATGAAGATTAATCTTCTAATATTTTCTCTGCAATTTAAGAAAACGTAAACTGAAGATGAACTTGAAGCAGCTACTTCATTTAAAAGATGCGAAAAATAAGAAGAAAGCCTTAAAAAAAGGTTTACATCCGCCGTGGATTTCATATTTCACATCCAAAAAAAGTTAATCGAAATTAAAGTCAGAAGAAGGAGGAAAGAAAGTTCAAAATTGACTTGATTTGAAAGTAGGAAAAGGAAAATTTCGTCCAAAAAGCAAAGTTTGAAACAATTTTGATTTAAAATTAATTGGAAGAAGATTGAAGAATAGGTACAAGCACAAGAATCAAACTTTCGAAGGAAATATATCAACAATCAATAGAACTTAAAATTTATAAGTTAAAATTATAGCGTAACAATAATAATAACAAAGAACCGATAATGTTAACAAAGTAATAATAATAATAACAAAGTAACGGTAATAATAATGACGTTACAATAATATTAACGATATTATAAAATGATTAACAACATAACAATGAAAACGGGTATAATTGTTTCTTTTCATTTACCGTTTGTCACGCAACAATCAAAGAAAACCGCATCGTTTAATAGGGGAATATAAACGCTTTCATGTCAAAAAAACTCTCCAAACTTTCCTCATATTACTGCTTAACATGAACCAAAAACTCTATCTAATAAATTCCAACTTTCATTTCAATAAAATTTTCCTTTATGACATCGTTTGAATGATTTGCAAAAACGAATGGGAAACTGTATTTCGAGCGTGTATTTAGCATCGGATCCCTTTATATGACAATTACTAATGCCGCCATCGTACTTAAGCCGATTTTCCTTTTGATGCATTTTGGAGTGAATTCTGTGTGTTCAGAGGTCCCGAGGTAATTCTCCCAAAGCTTCCAGTGTCGTCTAGGGCCTCGAGTTCCAACGAATCCCTACAGAACTCAGTAGCGCAAACATTAATAAGCTATTCATTTGAAATAAGCGTATGAATTTTGAGAACTCAGAGGCATCAATAGTATACAACGAAAGGTATTTGAAGGAATCTTTAGTAAATTTTATAATCAATAAATTGCAATGGAACAGCAACCTACTTCCAGGTGATATTTTAAAAGGAAGAATTGTAAACTTATAGAAAGTTTAGTGTTTATTATTTTTTGTATATAGTTATAGTGTTTTGTATTTCATTTGAAATATGATTGAATTTTTATCGAAAAACGTATTTGGTAATGAAAAATTGAAATTTAGAAATTAATATGAAAGTGATTGGGCGTACCAAAGTGCATAGCATTGGCATACCAACAATAGTATACGTATTTTATAAACTCCTATAGCATAAGAAAGGATTTTGTATTACTTATCACGTTAAAGCGTGCGCTTTTTCACAAAGTTGAACAGAAGTGAAAAATAGACTCCTAACAGAATAGAAAAATTAACTCCTATAGCTTTTCCACTACTCAGCAGAAAGAACAAACTAAGAAAGAACAAATTTTCAATTCCTTTCATTTCCAGGTTCAATTCCTCTCAATTTAGATTTCTATTATTTTACGGTTTAGGAAGTAATCTTCAAGAAAAATATAACGTAAAAATCTAAGATAACTCGTCAAATAATAATTTATAAATTATCATTTGTTATATACAATATATTATGGTGTGAACTTTGATATAAATAAGGTTATAATATAACAATAATAGCTTACTTAAGTGTATGAATTATAACAATTAATAGAAGTACGTAGATCTGTTTTTAATCGTGCATACTTTTACAGAAATCAATACTTTGAGTAAGAATCATGTAAGGTTATTTAAAAAGACCAATAATATATAACTTTAAGTAAACATTGAATCATCATCATCAAAATGTTTAAAAATATTCAAGATTTTCTTATTTACGATTAAGTAGAATTTTTTAAAAGGTCATTAGTCGTTCCCAATGAGCCGTACTCTACAATAAATTTGCATCGATAATTCCACCGCTTCTTTCCCTTTGATGTTTCCCCGACTACTTAATACGGGAATAACTTAACATTTGCGATATTTACGTAGGAATATCTTTTTCATCGCGACCGACTATATTTTTCCATTCCAGTTGAAAAGATATCAAACGAAGCGTTCCGAACGATACTCCTTCGACAAAGCATCTCCTTTCCTTGTTTTTCACTGCTCATTTAATTCTTTTGATACGGACTTTCTCTTCCCATTATGAGTTTTTTTTAGGCTCATGTGGTCCTTGAAACGTTCCCTTCATTCAACCGTTGTGAAGATTGTCAAAGTGGTAGCAATCACTCGATGTAGCTCGTTTCTATAATTTCTCATTCTCGTAGTTATTTTTTTCCTCGAATGGTCGGGAAATTATTGGTGTACTTTCCTCCATTACTTTTTTCGATCTTTGAACAACATTTCTGGTACGAGGCTTACAGAAAAGAGGCTATTTGCCAAGCCAAGACATTGTAATACTTTCATTATAACGTCATTTCATTCTTGACAATTTTTTCATCAACGTTCTAAGGTGCATTGTTATTGATACGAGTACAATTTTTTGAGATAAGCGTAAAGTTATGTATACCTTAACATTAAAAATCAATCAATACGAGAAATTATTTTTCTTCAGATGCGATTGAAAAAGGTAACCATTACACCAGATTACACCAGATTATACACATTTCTTATTTCTTGAATATTATTTTATTACTCACTACATTTCTATCCTTTGACATCATTCAAACTATTAACACACAACTATTTAGACCACCCCACTAAACAACTGAATGTCTTCAAAAGAGATATTTAAGAAACGGTTTTATTGCCACATAAAGAAGCTTTGGCTTAGCTTTAGATTTTATTCACTCACATACATGTGTGTTTCCCTGAGATAGGAATTCAATTCAATAACTGCCATGGCACGTAGTTTATTAGTATCATAAATGTCTTTAATACTGCCGCAGTTTATGGCACCATAGCTTAGCATAAACTACTCTAAAAGTGCGAATAAAACTATTCTTAAAAGTCAAAAATATCCATTAAATATTTTTGATGGAAACATATACTGACAGTATTCCTATTGACTTTTAATCAACAAAATCAATTTCTCAATAAAATAACCCTACACTTACAACAATGAACACTGAAATCACTTCTAATACAATGAATCTAACTACAAATGGACTCATTAATTAAAACGAGGAAATCAATCAACCAATCAACCAAAGACGATAAAAATCAAACAATCAATTAAGAATAAAACAATGGAAATGAATGAAGCCTACAATAAAGAAACTTACTCCCATTGTCTTCCAAATCAATCAAGCCAATTAAGCTCTTAAAAGTATTGGAAAACACGCGATGAAAATGAAAAAAAAAGACGTACTGAATGATAAAGAAAGGAGGATGTTGTGGAGTGATGGAATCTGGCAATAAAGAAGACATTCCTCAGGGCTCGTGATCCAAGATAAGGTCGAAGAGGCAATTGGAAGGCGACCCCATGAAAATACATAGACCCGCGGGAAGATTCAATAAAAATCGCCTTTAATCACCCCATCCATAGTTACTCCGTCCTTATCTAGACAACGGAGGAATGTTGGCCAAAGCCAAGGTCTGCGAATCGGGGTCACGGTCGTAAAAAAGTAAAATCAGGGAAGGAATTGCTCAGAACCTGCGAAGATGAGTAAGTTTGTGTGGAAGATTTTATCTTATCCGCAGATCTCTAGATATGTAATTTCAAACTTCATCCCGATTTCTGTCAATTTTTTCACCTTACAGAAGAACTTTCAGAGCTGACTTGGTCTGCTGATTTTAAGTTTTGCAATCATTTGAGGCTCCTTGAATCATAATTGGGAAATATATTCGTTCTGGAATTTAATTAATTTGAGTTTGTTAGGAAATTATACGATATAAAAACATTTTTGGTCAAATTAATTAAAAATATGTAATAAAAGAATATATGATTATCACGACAAATATTCGAGATGATAAATATCAATTCTGTGGCTTCTTTTAAATATAATATGCAATGATGAAATCTACTGCATAAAATTATTTATGTATATAAGTACTTAGTTTATCCATTTGTACATAAATTTATTACATTAGTTAGATTTCATTGTAAAGGAAAAATATTAAATAAGTTCAGTAATAAAATTAAGATAAACTGCAAGACATTCAGCTATTAATCAAACTTAACCCTAATATAATATTTATAAGAGTGGAGACTGTCAATAGAAGAAATTTATTTATTTTAGAAAAAATAGCCAATAGACTTTAATTATGGACAGAAAACTTCGTGTGCGTGCATAATGTATGTTAAACACGATAAATCCTATTACATCCTAGTGCAAAATCACAGCTCCGTGAAAAGCCATAAGCCACCTCCTATAACTTAATAAACCCATGGAAAGGATTGGTTTTTGTAGGAAAAACAAGCTTCTCGCTAGAGGGTCGAAAAGAAAAAACACAATTTATGGGAATAGGGTTCATATGCTAAACGCTTTTTTCTATAGATCTTCTGATAGGATTCTAATTTACCTATTAAACCCTGATTAATGAATTAATTTTAATGTGATTTCAACAATCTAGAGCAACAATCATCGTACATTTAGGTAAGAATAATTCAATTGGCTGTGAACAATGATTAACAATACAAACTCAATAATAGTTAGTTTTTACTCTGATTAACAATGGTATTTTATTTGATTATTGTTGTGCTAATTTCGTTCATAATACACGTTAAAACCCGTGTAATTCGTTGCGACAAAGGACAAAAAGAACACTAAATCATGGCTTAAACTAATACTAATGACTCCAAAAACTAGTAATAAGTATACACGTGTCTCAATCTGCATTGCCATTTGTTTTCTTTCACTCTACACAGTGCTTTTAATCTTGTAACAACTGCACGGTTCGCAGTTCAAAATCCCTCAATGCGGTCTACTTATTTCGAAATCGAATGTAGGATAAAGCCAACATTTCGTGCATTAATTAGCTCCGTTGAAAAGGGGATCAAATGCTAGAAACTATCATTATTCTGGATTAAATTCTGCTTTGAACTCCAACGGCTTCTTCACCTTTAGAGTGTTAGGGACATGGTATTACATCACAAACGGGAAACCTAATTATGCTTTCGATTTTCAATTCGAATAAAACTTAACTTACGTCTAATGCGAGCCTTTGTTGACGTCATTAAGCAAATAAACTTAATAGTTCAATAAGAGGCTTAGTACACATGAATGAGAAGGAATTATAGCACTTTATTTCTTAGGGAGAAGATATATTATGTATTCATAACACTCTAAGCATCTTGTGAGACTAATTAAGCTGATGGTTCTACGCCCATATCCGTTTATTTTACGTGATAACCATTTATAGCCTTAATAGAACCCAACTACTTTAATCTGCCCTATATTCTCCTAAGGATATTGCGTCTAATAACTTTTTTTAATAATGCTTGGGCTTTAAACGTCTGACCTACTCAGTTTTTCTTTGTTATAGACCCTATGTCTAAACCTTTTCGCCTTTGAACATAATTACCCTTTATCGTACCCTGCGTATCTAATTTATTTCGTTTTTCGATATCTCTTAAATATTTTACATCTAATTATTTCCATTCAACATTGACCAAGATATCTTCCGATATTGCGAATCGATTCATACAAAAGATACGAATATGCTTAAACGAATAATATAATTTGCATAAATCATAGTCGTATTTATTTACGGTATTAATCTTAATTGAAATCTTACACTCGTGTTATGAACGTATTATTGATAAATTTTAATATGACCATTATTAAGTAAATAACACATCATTATTGCAATAATTATTTAAGAGAAAATCATCTTTTTTATTTCAAGATTAAATTTATAAATAAAAAAATAAAAACACTTATCTAAGCTTAATATAATTACGGAATCTAATAATCTTGTATTATTTTTAAGTCGTTACATATCCTTAAGAAGCTATAAATTATTTTTCCATTTAACTTTCCCTTGTCTTAAATTCAACTTCAGAGACATATTTTTACGATAAATATAATATGCACAAACTACAGACGAATATAAATATCGTAATAATATTAAATTATATCTAAGCTTATTTGATGAGCATATTAATGTTGAATTTTAATTTTAATATAAAATAGCGAAAGAATAAAAATGTTGAAAAAGCACCGGATTATTTCAATAATATTTCGCCTATCCCTGCAACTTGAAACCCAAATTAAACCGTGCCCAAAAATATTCATTTATTCGCCTTGAAAAATGCGATTCGCTATTTAAGAATTCGTAGTCTCGTTAAGCGGATATCCTGCATTTACTTGGCATCCCGAACCGTTTAACATATGACTTCGCACTCACAGCTGCCTCTCCTTCACTTTGCATACAATGAAATGCAAATGTATGAAAATTATTAGTTACTGTTCTTCCCACAGAATGCTTCTGTGCATATACTATGAAACAGCCTCGAATTTAGACCCCTAAACTTCTGTGTGTATATACGTTTATCGATATGATGTCCTGCCATACATATCGAATTTATTTACTTTAAATTCTAATTTTAATATTTAAATCACAATTGAATTGCCTTCATAGTTAATATTTTTACCAATTATTTATATAAGAATAAAATGTCATAAGTGATTAAAATAGAACAACCAAAGTTGGGTACCATAATCTAAATCAAATTGAAAGTATAATACTCAATCATTAATGGCGTAAAGAAATATTCGTGATGAAATGTTTGACTAAAATTTTACGCCTTATAAAAATCTCTAAAATACAACGTCCTTCATTATTCTAATGATAACAGATAGAATGAGAAAGATAAAAAAAGAAAACATCTAACAGAATATGAAAATCAAAATCGTGAGGTCTCTTCATTCTATTTCAATAATGAATAAACATTTTTAAATAATCGAGTGTAATTTCCAAAGCATAACTTAGCAACTCCAATAATTGAAGTAAGAATATAAAATCCTTATAACTGAGAAACATCACAAAAATTGTCTTGAAATATATTTAAAACCATACAGTTGACTTAATTTCTTTTACATTACTTAGTAACAGAAACTGAAGTCCAGACATCACAACAAAAAATTTGGATATGAATTTACGGATCAAATACATTCGAGTATTATTTTTTACTTTTCTCATCTACATAAACCAAAGATTAATGGATTTCAAAAAAGATTGAATGACTAATATTTATGCAATCTAACACACTGAAAAATTCACCACGATCCTTTTCATTTACAATAAAATCTTTTTCCCCAGTCTTAGATTCCGAGAAAATAAAGGAATTCGGTCATTGTATTAAATCTATTGTATAGGAGTAACTCACAGTATCTATTGCCTTCTATCAGTGTTAAGCGAAAGCCAATACACGAAGAGAGATCAAGGGTGAATGGAACCGCACGTTTTTTCCTGCTTCTGTGAGACGGCTGGACCAATAATGGCCCTGCGATGATGCTGTCCTCAGCTCAGTGACCCTGATGTCAAAGAAACCTTTGAGATAAACAGAATGCCATCAAAATAAGGTCGCTTTTCAAGAACGATAAATCAATCAATGATCCTTTAGAGTTAGATATTAAAGTATGCATTTGTACAGCTTAATATTGAGGAAATAAGGTGAAAATATTCAGTTTTGGTTAGTTCATTTACATAAATTCCTTCTAGTACATGATAAGTTTTTGTACACATCTAGATAAGCGAATTCTTTCTTTATGAACATCGTGCTTTCCATAGAATTCTGAATCTTATATCCTTCGAATGTGTTAAAAGTAAAAAGAACTCATATGATTTTCCTTCTTCAAAATGAACTATATTTCAATTAATCCATATTTGGATACTAAAGCAAGCTTATAAGCTTTAAGCATATATTTTTTTTGCTTTTAAATTTTATACGGCGTAATTTGCAGTTCAGAATCCACATTTAACATATATAAAAGAACTTAAAATGGATAAATCAACGTGCGATTCGTTTGGGATGGATTAAAAATCCCATTTCGCTTCCTAACTGAAGGAATTATCATTTTAAGTACGTACATGCGTTGGAAGTTATAAAGCTTAAGCTGTGTTTGAGTGTTTGGAATAACAAACTCGTATCCATGATGATGGATCTCTATGCATATTCTTACGTATCTATGTAACACTTATTAGTATGAGGAATTAAACACAAAAGAAGAATACTAGTTACAAGAAAATTGGATTTTTGGAGAAGCAAACAGAGTGAGCAAGGGATGAGTAATTAGATGCGATATTTGTGTAAAAAAGGGTCATAATAATTGGAATAACTCCAGTAAAAAGTGATCTTGCTATATAGACTCTGAAATGAAGAATGAAAGAAAAAATTTAACTCAAGAATAGCGGGTGAAAGTGTGAGACAGTAGTAAAAGAGAATTTCAAAAACAATATGTAAACATATGTTTTCTGTTGTCGTATGCATCCCAAAAACAGTAATAATTCACTCTAAACTCCTACTTAGTATGCAACATGAAGTAAAAAAGTGATGCAGTTTCAATTAAACTCTATATAAGATTCCAAATATAAAAATTTATGAAATCAATATGAGAAGGCGTGCATGACTTCGTGGAATGCCGTAGTAATAAAAATTTACTTCAATCCATACCTAACTCAAACTCAATTTATTAATTCCTTCCTTTATAGTAAAGAATATTTGATAAGAACTTAAATATTCGTGCATGAAGACGAGCTT
Source organism: Pantala flavescens (assembly GCA_020796165.1). Taxonomy (NCBI): domain Eukaryota; kingdom Metazoa; phylum Arthropoda; class Insecta; order Odonata; family Libellulidae; genus Pantala; species Pantala flavescens. The sequence goes on from CM036886.1 coordinate 15,652,959, forward strand.
TATCATAGCACACAAGATTCCAGTAACTTTTGCTGCATTAATGTTGAAAAATAATGTAAAAGAATTTACGTATTCACCCACTACGGCCTATCCACATCAATATTTCACTCTTTTTACCTGATAGCCAATTAAATCCCTTACTCCAATAACTAACAAAAGCTATCGAGTAGGAATTAGGCCATCCACCGAAGATGAGAGGTGATGCAGTTATCCCTCAATCTTGGAATGCGATTGGAAAAATAGTTCCCGTGAATAGGGAACAAAAGCCCCGATGAAAAATACAGTTCATGACGCAGAACGAGGAGTAACCATGGTGAATGCAGTTATCCAGCATCCATCATACCTCATTGCCTTTCATACTACCTCAACCATGATTAGGAAATGATAAAACGAAAATATCGGTATTAGCCTATCATCGAAGTCCGTTCGATAATTGGATCAATAAAGCTTTTCAAAGTATCATGGGAATGTTTGGATGAGAGTCATTATTCAATACGGCTCATATCTAAGTAAGTTTTGTGTTATTAAAAGAAGTAAAAAAGGTAAAAGATGGTCGTCAGATAAATTTTAAAAATCTCTCTGTATTTAATTTATGAAAGTTTAATTCCTATTTCTTTCTCCATCTATTTATAAGTATAATTTTCTCTATCTCTTCTACTGTTTTTATCTGCTTTCATTTAATTTATTACAAGCAACTATTTTATCTATATATTTGTACACATATAATTTCATTTATAAGCTTTTGATTTAATACTTTTATCAAAATGTTTGTATATATATATATTTATATTTTCCTACAAAATTTTATGCTTCATTTCTATCTAAAAATATCTATCCATTTAATTATTATTTTTCATCTATAAATATTAATGTATTGTATTATTCTATGTTATCAATAAATACGTATAAATCATTTAGTAGTATAAATATATAGTTTTATCAATCTATTTATATATTTATATACTTCAAATATCTCCTTTTCTAGATCATTTTATCTTCTCTTTCTTTTTTTATTGTCTTTCAGTTCGTTTATAAAACCCCTTTTCATTTAATTCCCTTTAAAACGAACCAAAAAATAATAAAATCCACCTCAAAACTTAATATTCCCACTCAGAGAAAACACAATTTCACTCACGTAAACCCTTACCTTTCCTTCGTGCACCCCCACAAACTTTCTTTCCCGCGCTAATAATTCAACAAAACAAAAGAAGAAAGCATTCAGGGATTGATAACGTGCGCCCCCTTTTCTTTGGACGTGCCACGCATATAAGTATAGAACGACCTTTCTCCAGAAACAACACTCGCGGCGAACGCGCTCAGATGTTTTTCCTTAAGAATTTCAACGAGATAGCCCCTTAATGCGGACGATATTCGCGAAATACCGTACGATTTGTAGAGAAGGAAAGAAATGAGAGGATGACAAGGCTGTTCAGAGGTAATAAAAAGGGAAGAGATGAATGAAGGAGGATGAAGGGAATTTGAATGAGGGCAAGGCTCAGATGGAGACCAACTCCTGGAGTCGGATTATTGCTGTATTTCCCATTCCTGCCGTGTACCAGGAGGGCGGCGTATACAAAGACATTGAGGTTATTAGATTCTTGAGGATTGCCGCGAGATATTTCAAAATGGGATCTCCATTTTAGATATCTGGAAATTGAATCCTTGAATGGGATGCTGAAAATTGATGGGGTAACTAGGCAACGATTTACGATACGTCCGTGCTATTTTTAATTACAGTCATTACGAGAATCAAATCGCAAAATGATGCAGCTGAAATGCTCAATACAAGAATGAAATTTCCTGCCATCTCATTTAAAAAAAAATGATTTTTAATTGATATAACCTTTTCAAATTTGTGTAATAGAAACAAAAAACAATGCTTTGCTTGCAGTTGATTTTTTAAGACGTAAATTTGCAAGACCTGTTATAATAAAAAACCAATTCGTAATTTTTCAGAAGAGATTACTGCTTGGGTAAAATTTAAACTGGATTATCCTGTCTCAATCTATCTCGTTTATTTGCAATGAAGTGTGTATGTATTCTTATTTTGAGACATTTCTAATTCTTCCCAATAATAGTAATATTAAAACTCGATTAAATAAAAACTGATAGATGAAAATAGTTATTGCGTAGAGAAATATAACGATTTTAATAACTGTTAAATTTTATCTAAATATATATATTTTGATCTAAATTCGTGCAGTTGGTTGTTAATTATGTATTCTGGCATGTAGAACTAATTAATACTTCGTCTAGAAGTTGTTAAATATTTGTATTTCGATATCTCTGCATAACAAAGAGGTTTATTGGAACGATAATGTATACTTTTAAAATTGATAAAAGTAATAAATGTACCATTTATAAATAAAATATATAAATATACACTAAATATATAATTATATATAAAATATACAAAAATTACACGCAGCAACTATCTAAAAAGAAGTAAAGAAGTTATTAGTCGCAATATACTCTATAACTATTGTACAATTATTTTAAAAAATTCAAAAGCATCATTTGAATACTAGCGGAGAAATCTACGGAAGAAGTAACCCATGTATACATATTTGGTTGGTCTAGTTCATCGATATTGTGACTCAGGATTGCCTATTAAGGCCTTGTATATGAAGAAAATACTAATTATTTTATAAATCAAACCATTATAAAAACTAACTATAATTCCTAAAACTAATTATTATATAAAGTAACTCATTATAAAAACTAGACCATATATGTCCACATTCATTTCATTCACATCCGGTAACGACCCACAAAAAAAGCTGAATGGATGCTACGAGGTTATAAGAATCAATGTACGAAAGAGACTCCATGGAAAAGAGAAAAATCGAGGAAGTTGACAGCAATAGGATGAGAGAAGCGAGTTTATAAAGAGAGAAAATAAAATGAGAGCCATCAAAGGGCAGCATCGTTCTCGCAAACGACTCCATCTAGCTGTGTTCATTCCTTATACACGCCCCTTAAATTTTTCTCAACCGTAGCATTCGTTTCCACTCGTTTTAGGTATCTTTTAAGGGTAACCATCGCTCTATATTGGATAAGATGGGCCTTCCAAAGGAATTTTATTGCCTTCTGCAATAACAATGTCTTCACGCAAGTGTAGAAGTTATGCTGTGAGTTGTTAAATATATAAAAGTGAACTTGAATAAAGATATACAAAGTCAAAACAGGGTATTTGAAAACCAAAAGATGATTTAAGTAGCATCTATAAGATATCAACTGCCGAAGATATTTATATCCGTACCAGAGAGTCAAATCTAAATACTAAAATAATAAAATGTTCCAAAGTTGACATATGTACTGCTTAAAAAACTCCAGTAGTACAAAATATAAACATATTTTTCTATTTATCCATAAGAATAAAGATGAAACATAAGCTGCTGCATATATATCCATCCATGTTCACTAACAGATAATTAAATCTATTTCAAAATGAGTAAAATTCTCCAAATTGTCGTAAATTATACACAACTTACGAAACTCCAGTAAGTACGATATATAAAAAAAATAAAACTGTTCATATACGATAGTAACTAGCTTCCTAGATAGAAAGCTACTACTACAACTACCTACAACAATGAAAAAATGATAGAGACTTATGTAAATGTCTTTTTTTAACCATTCTTTTACACTGCATAAAAAATTAAAAATAATTTACTCGTACCAATAATCTACAAAAACATAAAACTCCGAATATAATTTTATTCTCTTATAAGAACCTGTACGGTTTTTTATTTACAGATATCTCTTATATTTGCAAAAACCAGTAAACTAAAGTATCCTCTCATGTCTGCGGCAACCTAACTATGACTAACTTCTTACCGTTGATATTGTGGTGACTTCAGTTATAGGAATGGCGAACAAACTATACTATGTTGAAGCGGTCATCATGTCACGATTGCATCTCGAAAGTTGTTGAAAGTTTACAGAGGTAAAAGGTATTTGAGTTTGCAAAGTTCGTCTGGCTAAATAGATGAGAGATGGTATGAAAATCACGAAAGTACATGAGTGCATAACTTAAAGAGAGGCTAAAGTTGACAAACTTGCGAATAATATGAATAATTCTCATGATAAATAACGCAAAGAATATCTTATAAACTGAACCGCTGAGCCAATGAAAATTTCCGTAATCTTTAAGTGAAATATACTTGTGAATTCATCGTAAAATATTTTCAATTCTTACTTCATAAACTTTTCTTCCTAAAGGTAACATGTATATCTTAAATTTTAATTCAGATAAATTATATAAATAATTCTAATAATTTTTATTTCCACAGTATTCAATTTGTATCTATTTGGAAATACTTTTCTAAGATAATAAAGTCGCATAAATTATTAATACAAAACATTTCATAATAACTACTGCCTAATGGGAGTTGAATAAACAAGAAAGAAAATGAAGAAATCAATTACATCCCTTTTCATAAAATTACGCTTGAGTAAAACCAAAGCATTCTATATCTAAACAAACGTATTTAAAAGACACCAAATTATTATATTAATATCATTTTTATATTATATTGTTATTAAATAGTATTGGGATATATAGCCTTTAAAGAAAGAAAACTACATATGAACAAATTATATCAATGTTAATTTGAAGAATCGTGTGTTTAACTAGTGACACTGAAATCCATAGTTCAAATTAGAAAATATAAATCGCTTTATTCCCTTCTTAAATTCCATTACCGGAACAACTTTTCAGGAGTTTGCTTTCTTGCGACAAAACAGACCAACAAAGATTAGGAAATATAGCCGTTCTCTTAACATTAAATAATCTCTCTAGAAATTTAAAAAAAAAACAAGAAATAACAAAGAATTCCATCACCAAGATATCTATATAAAATAACAAACCGAATTATATTAAAGCTTATAATTTGAGTATTATATTTCATGGATGGGCTTCTTTAATGTATTAATATTACTAAACAGTACAATATTCTTCAGTAAAACGTCCGACCTTTCCCCATATAAACTTAAGTAATGAGAGTATACAGTTCCACATCCTTTTGTAGAGAGCTCTAAGGAACGCGTAGAGAGTTCTGGGAAGAAACAAAGGGAGAGAATAAAAGGATAGTGGTCATTTGGCCATAAAAGGGAAGCGAGCGAAAGGAAGGAGGTCACTGGAGATAGGGAATGTCTAAATTGGAGTGGAGAAGGAAATTTTCGGAGGCGCGAAACCTTCTACAGAATGTAAACACTAAAATATGTAACAATATGATGATAACCTTTACCAAGTGATGAATGAATACATCAGAATTAAGTGGCCTTTGCAAATTTGAATGTTATTTGCGTACATTATATATATGGAGGAAATATTAGATATCTTACGTAGCGATTTCCTTGTATCGTATTCGTTTTGAGTGAATGGCTTTAGTATCGTATTAGGAATGATTCTAAATCTTCAACATCAAACATGAGGAAGGGAAAATGTACATCTTTGTAAACTTTTAATGAATTTTTATTCTTTAACCTTTATTATTTTTGATAGAATGCTAGCTATGTCAAAATATAATCATACGTTAAATGTCATAAAGACAATCAAATATCAGAAGATAAATTTAATTCAATGATAAAACCAATCAATGTTTATATATTTTCAAACACAATTGGACTATGATTTAGGAACAAGTCAAATCAATTGAAAAACTATTTTAATATCAAAAAAAATATTCATAGTTTATAAAAAGAAGATATAATTTAAGTCGACTTTGCAGCCCAAATACTCCCATCTCTTTCACATTACACGCTATTAATTATTATTGTTCACCACTTCTATTGTATGATACTGCTTTAATTATAATGCCTATTAATTCTTATTATACTACATTTAGTTTCCGCTTCTATTATTTGTACAGGGAACAAATTATTATCCGATATAGCAAGCATGGGAAGCCCTGAATAGAATAACGTAGTAATTCACACATATCGAGATGTAAGAAAAGATGACCAAGCTGTAGTTCGACGGTCAAATCCATATTATTCTGCTAATAATTGGTTGCCGTTTACTGAATGTTTGTAAACAATCTCCAAAGGACGCTTAATGCACAGAGTGCCTAGTTTCCATCAACAAACTTCCAGGAAGCATAACAACATAGCTCGTATCAATGGTAAACAATCGATTGCCCTTACGGTCACAAATGAACGCTACGGTCTTTTTTATTGACCTTTTAGGTCATAGATTTACAAATAATAAAACAATAACATTTCTTCGTCTAGAATTTAAACTAGTTATTCTTCCGTCACTTTTCATTGACCTAATTTATCTCTAAATTTTACTTTCTAAACTTCTACTTTTAGTGCTATTTATTTGATTGAATTATGATTATTTGTTTGTATTTAATGTTAACCTCTGTTGTTTATTGACATAATTATGAGTGTTCTTAACCTTTAATCTTATAGCTGTAAATATACCCTAAAGTTTTTCCTTAGCTTTGTACATTAAAATTGTATAGAAATTTCTACTTTCATTGCTTTATAGAGAAATAACATAGACATTCCTATTAATACATATTCTATTGAACTTTTATTTATTGATAAATCATTTATATAAATTATTCTCATAAGTCTAAAAGATTAAATGGGATTAACCCATAAAAGAAAGTGTTTTCTAGCTAGATATGAATAATCAACTTAAAGAGTTAATTGGTTCGCTTGAAAACCGAATATACTATTTAAATAAATATATCTATAGTGAACTTTGAGGCAGAGTATCGAAAAAATAGTATAACCAAACTTTAACCTAGAATTAAAGTCATTGTGGGACGTGGAACTTTAAAAACGATTGATGTTATCATATATTATGATGACGCAAAAATTTCGTTCACGAAGTACGAGCATAACCGATCATGATCATTCGAAAACTATTCACGCAGAATAGATATTGATGGTTATAACCTACAAAATGAACATTCATCGGAATCTGGGTCATTACATCGAAATCTGGGTCATTTTTCACCAACATTAAAGATTACGCTAAACTTATTAAACACAGAAAATTTTATCGCAAAAAAGACGTTTAGTTGAACGTGTAGGAATACGTATATAAGAACAGCAACTTATTTTTAAATGGCACGAAAAAAATACTAGTATCAATATGTTTTTTGGGTCTGGTTGTACAGAAGGGAACGGGATGGTTAAAACGTAAAAGGTTGTTAAAGAATTATTTGATTTGATTATTGATCCTTAATTATAAAATTCATTGATTTTAAAAAATTACAAAAAAAATAGATAGATAGGTAGACTCTAATTCATAGGATGTCCAGATTAAAATGGGGCAGTTTGGAGAAACGATCTTCAATTGTTTCTCGCACATTTGAACGAATACGAACCGGACAAATCACGAACGCAATACTCTACTAAAAAAACAAAACGGCCTTCTGGTGTCGGATAACAAAAGCTGGTACTAACAGACGAGCATCTGCGTCCTGTCAAGTAGGGACACCGGAACATTTGACGCTCACTTCCGCTTTCCCCTGAAAAAGTAGAGATGACGGATTGGTAGCGAAGAGGGCGCGGTAAAGAATGGGCGAAATTAAAAGATGGTGGGACCATTACGCTTAAGAAGAGGACTCCTAAAAGTAATGGAAGGACGCGGAAGTTTGAGAAGATGAGGAAGTGAAGAAAGAAGAAGGCGACACCTCTACGATAAGGCAGCGAAATAAGGGCGGTCGTGAAATAAGTCACGCTCTGGAATGATTCGGTGGTGTAATTTATGGCGATGATGGAAGAGTGCTGCAGAGATAAAAATGAGGCACACTCTAGGAGAAGAGAGGCGAAGGGTTATTCGAGATGTGACGCACGCAAATGATGGAGATCGACTCCTTTCTGAAAGAGGAGCACAAAATGGAGTCCGTACGTAATTTCGCTATCCGCGTACACTGTTATAAGTAGAGGTACTTCACAGTTAAGTGATGAGGTGTTTATGGACTTAAATTGTGGTTCCAATAACTCAAAGCAATCCGATTTCAGTAAATAATATCGTAAACAAATGACGAAAGATCACTCCATTACAATTGCTCTAAATATACGAAAATGTATATCAGATTATAGAATTTCACTCGTAATTCTTTTTGATGAAAGGTCATACAGTAGAAATATCGTTTCCCATAGAAACAGTTTCCAAGACATTGGTTTTAAATTAAAATCGTATTCACAGAGATAGAAAATGTGAAAATTATGTGGACAGAATTGAAACTGGTTTCATAATATTTCAAATCCGCATATTCTGTACTTATATTAAACAATAAAGATGAAGCTAAGATTGCAATTAATACAATTGCTTTGCAATACATCAAATCTGCTAAGAGTATTAAATTCACTTTTGCTCTTTTTGTGTTGCTTTTCCTTTAATCTTTTCGTCTTGCTAATAAAGGCCCAATTTTGTACAGAAAGCATGATGATCAGATATAAATTAACCTCTAGAATGAAAAAAATTAATGAGTAATTTTTCTAAATATTTCCTACAATTAGTAATATATACTGACGAAACATCCATACAATGTTACAAATTCATAATAAAAATGAATATACATTTAGGATTCATAATTAAATTATGTTTAAAAGCCAATCAATACTTTTAATCGCGTTAATACGTAGTTACGAGATAGCAACCTATTGATGAACGCTACAATGTCATCCCATCATCAAACTGACGGAAACAACCTGAATAGATTACGTCACATAGATCGTCAAACTTTTCATATCCTAATAGCGACGCGATCTATTAAATTTTACGCCGAAAAATTTTGACTCGATGTCAAAGGGTTGTAAACAAAGTAAGGAACTGGCGATAGATTGGTTTGCCGACTTGACGTTTCGCTAACCTCATATCCCCTTCACTCGGTGTAACTGAAAGTGACAATCCCGCTTCTGATACGACCCCCCGCCGAATAATGCTCATGAAAGTTGGCGACAGAAGTTTTCGATCTGCCGCTTTACAGCCCGTCTTCCTTGGAGCGTTGCCAAGGCGATAAAGCCCAGCCGGAATGGCTTAGGTGACATTATCTCCACCGCTGTCTTGCGCTAAATTTTCTACCCAAATCGAAATATTTCATCCAAACTTTCTTTTAAAACCTCATCTGGGGAAGAATAATCTGCAGATGTGGAATATGAATGGTGTCTGCAGTAATCTAAAGAAATACTTTTTAAATTTTCGCTAGGAAAAATAAATTAGACTCGTAATATTTTAATGAATAATTTATTAAATTGTTTACTTTCATCATTAATGATGAGAATGAAAGAATTTGCGAGCTTAATTATTAAATATCACGAATAATTGCTTTAACCTTCTGATTTGGATGTAACAAGTAGTGCTTTCCTAACTAAATCTTATGATCTTTAATAAAAGAATTCTATGTATTTAAAATCGCCGAAGATAAGCTAATTTACATGAAAAAAAAGGAATTAGAATAAACTCTAAATATTTTCACGAATTAGTCATTCGTAATCTGTTTTCTATAATGGAATTCAAACATTTCATGACGCTTTCATGTATTTCTTAATTGTAATAATTTGTAGAGATTTCATTAAATAAGAACTGATGAACGAAGAACATCGTCAGCAAATTGTGAATAAAATACTTAGTAAGTGAAGTATGAAACAAACAACCCTCTAAAAATCAATCATTATGAAATATATGTAAAGCACTCTTATAAAATTAAATTACAGTTATATTAACGACCTTAATCATAATAATGTTTTTAAGCGACTATCACACAACTTTATTTTTGAAAAGATTAAATAGTTTTGTATATTTTTGGTAAACTGTAAATTTAGATCAATATATTTGCCTAATACGTTATATTGCCCTTAATTTTAGTGTTCAACTAAATGAATAATTATATAAATTACACTAAATATTTTTTTTACTATTCAGCATAGAAAAAATAACTATAAAAATTTCAAAGTAGGTGAAGTTACTGCAATGAATAAATTTCATTATCTATCATTAATCCCGTTCGTAGTATATACGTAAAAAAGTCTGATTAAATTAAAGATCGTCGCTGAATACTCTAAGCAACGAGACAATGAACTCGGGCAGCAAAAGAGCTAGAATTCCCGATTCATGGCAAGCTATTCCGCGTTGGACGTGATCTCATTTATAAATCTCGCGAGTCTCAGCGAAGAAGCTGATTCCCATCTCCGAAAAACAATGCAACGAACGACAAACAACGAAGAACTCGTGGCGGTGGTGGAGTGGGGTGAAAGGAAAGGCTCTGTAAGTCAGTTGCTGAGAAACCGAGATCAGTTCGTTGTTTGCGAGATGAGGAGAGGAAAGGAAATGGAGTGTGGGAGTGCCGTTGGGATGCTTCTGTGGCGGTAATGGAGGCTGTAGAGGAAGTGTCGAGCCAACTAAGGAACATCGGCGCGTGACAAGTGAAAAGCGCTGTGCGTTACGCCTTGTTCGTTACGACAGTCATATCTCCGTAGCATAGCACACTCGCCCAACAATAACTCACCTCTCCTTTGTTGAGGGAAGCGGTATTACCATAAAGCGCCGCGAGATATGGCCAATAAAAATTATACCGCCCATTCAAAATGGCGGACGCTTAGAAGGTTGAATAACGAATGCAAATTCCCGCGTCTTCATAAATGCTAACGAATTCACGGCCTCACAAAGCTCGAATTTCGCTACTTTCTGATCTCTATGTCTTCCTAATCTCTCATGTTCGCAACGTTAAACGCTATTTAACTTCGTTTCGGTAGTTAAGACGTAGTTTGTGGGCTGTAACCGAATTTTGGCGCGAATTTATTCGACCTATTTTCTACGCGTAGATGGCGTGGTGATAGTCTAGAGAGGCGGTGCTCAAGTGTATTGGTGAGCACTAAATGGACCAAAAGTGTTCCATAAAGCGTCTACTGAAACAAATTTCACGTTCTTACTCGTTTTCTCCGAAAAATTATGCTTGTGTAAGGTGTAAGGTGTTTCACAGTAATAACGTTATTATTCATCCAAATAAACTATTTGCACCTTAAAATTATACAGTGAGTATGGCAATTATTATACACTCTCTATTAGAGACTCAACTTTTAATCTTTCCCAATCTTTGGTGAAACGTACAGAAGAAAATGAAATAATATAAAATAACTAAAAAATATAGTTTCGATTTTTAAAATTAATTTTATATAAAATAATTCGATTTGAACAAAAAACATCAAATACGGTATTGATTCCTTCAAAATGAGATTCATGAAGAATAATCACAGTAGGACTATTATTGCCTGTTCATTAAAGAGTCGGATATTGAAAAACTTTATAAAATGCAATATACATTATGATTAAAAATCTTATTTAGAGATGTATTCGTTACTAAAGGTCTCTGTCAAAATAAAGCCTTTATTTTCCACGATTCATTATGCATATTAACTCTTTCGATACTCTAGCATTTACCCTACCCTAAATACCCTAAATTTAATACAATTCTCGTAAAAAGGATTACTAGATTCTACAACTCAAACATTTAAGTCGCCTTTCATTTGTTAATGAATGTTCATTGAACGAGGAAAATACCTCTTTATTGCAGTGAATTTTATAAGGACTTAGTACTGCAACCACACTCTCGTACATCTATGTAATCCTAGGAGATTACAAACTTATGGCTCAGGGAACTTAAACCGCTTTTCAAATCCATAGCAATTATTTGTATTCATTTATAAATCAACACAGGAAAGAAATTTAGAATTGAGAATTCCAATTAGATGAAAAAACTCTCAGGACTTAAAATAAGCTTAACATGAATGGAAAAATGTAACAGTAGAAAAATTATTAGTCTGATGTTACGTGAAGTAAAGCTAACCTTAAAAAAGAGGCTTAAATTTTGAAGCCGAAACAGCTTCAAAGCTTTTTACTGGACCTCGGAAAAACTTTTCGGATCGCTTTGCATTCATAAAACTCTCTATTTTCCCATTATATTCTCATTTCTAGCGCCACTTTTTTGCCAAGCCCTATGAAAAGATTTCTCCTCCCGCGAAATCGGATTACACAGTCCGCGTGACTCAAAGCGACACATTGCGATTATACATCCGGTGCAGCGAGACTTTTCGCGCCGAAAGATGGAGGATTGGGGCGCATTAAACCGCTTTCCGTCGAATGCGCCCGTAGGAAGGGTCGTAACTTTTTACGCTGCCGTTGAGCGAGTAATCGGACGAGTTCGGATGCGGAAAATTTTTCTGCGAAACCGTTCCACTGCTCGTAAACGACTCCCAAAGAGTTTTTTGCATTATTCGAGTCCTAATACGGGCGCATTCCGCATTTATGGAATTCAAAATGCGCGCCAAACATGACCCAAAGGTTAACACTCCGCGTCGAACGAATTCCGTGGGATTTAAAGGAAAGAGCTTTGCATTTCGGAGAAGGGGGTTAACACATCTGAGTTAATGACCGCGAAAGCTAAAATCCCACTGACTAATTTCGCGTTTTTTTTAGGCTTTTAGGATCTAAAAAACTAACGAATTTAATATGTGATGATTCTTAAGAAGCAAGAAGTTGATGGAAGCAATTAAATAAAAGAAAAATTATCCAGCGATATTAGGCTAGTTAAAAATCATAATATATTCTTCAGCACAAGAGTTACACAGTAAAATACGTCTTTGAAGTTTAGCAGAAAATATTACTTTAATTAATATTAATATTACAATTTTACATTTAATATTGAATTATAGTTAACAAGAATTGCACAGAAATATCTGAGCATCCGAATTCGTTTGAGAATATAGAATTTTTGTCAATAATATAAAACGTAAGCTCGTTTCTTTACCTCCAGGACGAATTTAAAAATTCAATCATGATCTTCAATTACTAAATGAGAGATTTTTTGGGAATTAACCTAAAATAGTTATATGTACGTGCCCACTAAGATTTTATTATAATTTTAAAATTTTATTTTTATCATATTATTACTGATATATCATATATTTCTACCTAGGAGTTATTCTTAATACAAAAATAGTTGAAACGTTGATTTGTTATTTTTAAGATTTTAATAAAGTTATCAGTTTTAATTAAATTAAGAATCCAAAGAGCACAAGTAGAGGACTTTATAAAATTATTTAAGCAAAATGTATAGATTGAAAAATAAATTACGATATAAGAATCTAAAAGAAGAAAGATATTCAGAATAATCTTAACGAACTATTTCCCTGAAATATCAAATCTTACGACTCTAAAACTAATCTTAAAATGTAAGGGATAATATAAATGCTGCCATTACAAATGACAAGAATATCTCCAAGGTTTTTCGTTATGTAAACTCTATGGTTACCGCTCAATTGAATCAAACGCGAGCTATTCTGACACAGGTAAGCGTTCGCGGAATTCAAATCAGAATCCGTTCGCAAGATTTCGCACGCGACTTCATCCGTTAGAAATTGCTGGAATATGCTAACATATCCACAAAATAGTGGATTCTCGGTCAAAGCGAAGGCAGACCATAACCGCAGACGCAGCACGGGAAGTTTAATTGATAATTCCCACACACGTATGCCCTTAGCTCGCCTATCAGTTCGCCACGAGATAGTTAATTCCACCTCCAAAGTTCCTGCGCTTAAGGTATTTCAACCAATAGTAACTACGCTCTTTTCCTTGTTTTCTGGGAGATATGGATTTTTTTCATTTTCTTAATTACCTTAATGCCTGTTTCATTTACACTCGTCGTTTCCCTTTGTTACGCTCTCCATAGCAACAGCCGATCAAAGTAATTAAATACAACGCAAATGCAGCGATCCAAAATCTTTTCTCTTCCGATAAATGGATGAAACATGAGAAACATTTTACTGAATATCTACGTAGTAATCCTAATAAAACTTAAAATGTTTTTAGCGAATTCCAAATAAAGTTTCGTACTCTAGAAAAAATTGTAGATTAATATCAAATATTGACTGGTACGAAAACAAATAAAGGAACTAACTTATCCTTTAAGAACATGAGTAACAAAAGAATACTAAACGAAAGAATACGAAAGGTAAAAAGAAAATCTGAAATTAATATTTCGAATCTTGAGTGGAATAAATTGCGTAGAGACAAAACCCTCTTTGTGAAATGTGGTGAAATGTTTTATTTAATCTGTTTTCTGCGATTAATAGCGTTCAATAAAATAAGATATAAGAGAGATAAAGGCAAAATATTTACGCAAGACATCAAGTTGCACCCAAAAACAATAGTAGAAATACGATAAAAGTACCATTTTATCAATGTAAATTCTTTACCCTTAGTATTAGAATATTCTGAAGCTTTTCCATCATTTTCATTCGTATGATCTGGCAAAACAAGCAAAAGATTAACAGAAAATGTATGGTAAAACTGTAGACAAATAGAGAGGTAATATCTCATGAGTAAATACTTTGGTACACTAATATTTACATGGACTAAAATCATGAAATATTTATGGATCTAAAATCTACTCAAGTCCTTTTTCGAAAACTCAGAGGTTTAAAATTATTAGCTCGCGATATTAACCTACATAATCCTTCGCAGAGGGCAGTATAATATCTAAATTTTGTTCCACCTCCTCACTAAATACAATGCGAAAAATCGTACTAAGCCCTTAGTAAAATAGATAATCCAAAATTTATAGGACTCTAATGAGACATATGTCATATACATTCCTTTCTAAACGCATCGTCAGCTGTCAGATATGATGACCTTCATACAACCACACGCAAAATTTAGAGGAATAGAGATGATTGCAATTTTGGTAGCACAAATGTAATTACTCCGTATCGCAATATGAGTTCAAACCGCAGCAACTTTCAGCCACAGACGAAAATCAACAGTGGCGTTCCCTCCGTCATTCGCTAAAATCATTCTATTCAACAGACAAAACTTCCATAGCTTCGTTTTAATTGTAATGAGGTCAAACCACAGCCATCTCTTTTCGAGGAAATATTCTATCCATTTCGCTCGACGTTATTGAGAAGAGAGATTCATGAATATTTATGATGCTTACATAACCTTTAACTTCCGGTCCGTCCTTCCTGCTCAAAGTAAAATTGGTATCTCAACGTATAGTAGTGAAAATTGCCTTTATTCTCTACCTTAAGCAACTGTTCTAATATCAAATGCAGTACCATCAGGTTATAACTACGGCCCGGACCGATATTGGGATACATTTTACACTATAATAATGAAGAAATTAAAACATATAAGATAACTTGAAGAATGAGTTAATCTTCAATTATAATAATGCATTTAATATACCACTAAACTAGGCCTCGACATTTTCTGAAATCATAATTAATAATAAAAGAAAAAAATCTGCATGCTCTAATAAAAATTATCTATTCAGAAGGCTGATTATTTAACCGGTTATATAAAAAGTTTAAGAACTATTTGATAGTAAAAAGAATGCACGTTTCTGTCCTTATTTCAATAAAAGTTTAATTCCTACTTTTGGTTTTTGTTTGCTTTTCTTTATGTTTTATGCTAAACTGAATGGATCTAATTCAATTCCAGTTATTTCTTCAAACAATTCTGGTATATTTAAAGACATTTTGTTCCGAGGAGAGACTATTCTGTTTCTAAATTTATAAAGTATCATGTTCCTAAAAAGAAAATATTTACTTACGATCTATTTACAATTTAAATATCTCCGATCTTAAATGATTATTTATCTGCGGAATGAAATGGTACCTGGTATACGCTTAAATATTCGTTACTTTACCCCTGCCTTATTCCTAGAGGCAAGATATATAATCACCGCATTAGTTTAATGAACCATAAAATTTAATATTAATTATTCATTTCTCTAATTAGTCTGATTTGGGAGATTATTTGGAATTAATCAGTTAAAATATCATAAAGCCGGTGTATGAGAATATTGTACATAATTAATCTCCACGCTAATAAACTTGATGAAATCTAAATTACATTTGCTCCCATTCTATTAATTTAATTTCATATGATATGATAGGAAAATAAATGTACCTTTACTAATATTATTTTAAACATCCTCTTAAAACTGTCTATCCCAGCTAACAATGGTAACTTACATCTTCAAGTATAACATTAAACACAAACAAATATAACCAGTAACTAACGGCTTGTTATCATGCTCAAATAAAATTACACTCTTATGAATTGTTGTCTGTATTCATAAAAAATTCATCGTATGAAACCAATTAGGGAAGTTTTAAAATTGTAGAATTCCATCTAGATAAATGAGTTTGACATAATAAACAAAATTCTACTCTTAGTTTGAGTAACAACTAGCAGCGAAATTTTGTTATTTCACATCCATTCACCAAAAAGTTTTTCATTTATAAGTCACTATCAATTATCAACTGTTTCCTTAATTTCTCACTCAAACCTTTAAAAACGTCACACACACAGCGACAGTCATTTTTTTCGGCTAAGCACTCAGCAACGATTCTCACGAGTTCATCTCTATTTGCAATCCAATTTGTCTTTGTTTTCGTCGTGAAGAGAGAAATGAAACGAGCGGAGGCTATCGCGAAATAAAAATGCTCGTGTACCAGACCGCACTTCGAATTTCCCATCATCGACACCGCAGAATAACGAAATTTTACATTTCAATGGCTATCAAGTGAGCAAATACTTCCATTGAATGTAACGAGTTCGATTCAATAGCGATAACATAACCGTAATGAATTCTGGCATCTATTGAGTGTTAAGGGTCGATATAAGTGGATCGAAATATTTATTTAGTTTCCTTCCCATTAAATTTCAAATATTGCCTCAAGAGCTTACCGACGAGTGGATGTATAATGTTTGAAATAATGGACGCTAAATAAAAATTATATTGGCTGTACACTTTGAAAAACCTTTTTGAACGACCAATGTTTCCAGATCGTTTTACAGAAATTCGTGGAAATTTGATGAAATATCTCTTTTAGAAAATATCATCATTAATTTTTTTAATGTTCTCCTTGCAATTAATATCCTAAACTGGGTAAGTGGACTTAATTTTCTCAAATGACCATTGAATAAAGTTTCCGCGCGCTTCAATTAGGAGTAATAATACACTGAAGACAGTTGAATATCTTTCTTTAGCCTCATTTTCGATACTAGTTAATGAATAAGTCTTCGATAAGACATCACTCTTCTTAAATCAATACTACATCATTAACATATATATAATTTCCAAAGTTTTATGAGATATGAGAGTAGAAAGTTACATAATCTTTTCTTTTTCCTGGATCAGAGTAACTCAGAGATTATACGTATATGCCTCAAATTCAATTATTTGGGTTTAAAAAGGGTTCATTAAATAAACTTCCATTACTAATTGCTTGCGACAGCATTGTAATTCGAAGCTAAAGATATAAAACTCTGGAATAATGAGCAGAATAATCAATACTTCTATTGTAAGTATAACATGTGATATAATGGCCGAACACGATATCTTAAACTCGTGTAATATCAGGATAAAGAGCTTTCTTAACATTTTTGATGAGCGTCATTAATGAGTAATAGTAGTCTATTAACGAAATACACACGAATCTTAAATTGAGAAGCATATTTTTTATAGGACCGCGAGATACAAAAATTCATATTTAGCATTAGAAGACAATTTCTGATGAAACTTAATCAGCAGCAACAATTTTCTTCGTATAAACTATAATTGCCTGATAAGTTCTCCTGATCAATATGAAACCTAATGGATAAAAAGAGCTTTGAAAGACTTCTTTGAACCAACTTCCTTATTGCAGCTCGTAGATAGCATTCATACTCAAGTCGTGGAAACGATTAAGATAAAAGGCGTAACCAATTCGATGCATGCATCATCCATCCTAAATACTTCCCACCAATTCTTATCACACGTGAGCAGCAAATTCTCTTTCAAAAAAAAAAGGATTAAGAGCGCCTCTTGGAAGTATGGGCACTGTTCCAAAACTAGGTCCTCTTGATTTTCAAATGCTATCAGCAAACCAGCACTCTTGTCCAGCTGATGGGATTAAACGGGACTTTGCAGCAAAATGACTGCATGCACTCCCTTTACAACGTGCAGAAGTGTGAGAGATTATGTCCCAAAATTGGGAGATGAGCCGCCGATAATCTGAGCGAAGAGTCTAGCTTTCTAGGCCAATTTGCAGACTAATACGCTATACCCTCCGAGGGTACGGTGAGTACCTCAAAGTGAGACAACCGCTCATAGTCGTAACAATATTCCACTTAGAAACTGCGTTTAAATTGTTAATAAACACGTAATCAGTAACGTATAATGCGTATGATCTCGCATTAATCTACCCGTACTATATAAAGTTAATATGATTAAGCGGTACTTGTTTATTTATTACTAATATCTATGAAAAGTACTAAGCTATTTATTCATTATTCACGTTCCGTACTATTATTGAAGCAAACTCCACGACTGAAATGTTACTTGCTCATCAGACAATACAATTTTGAAAAATTTGCACACAGACTTATGTTTAGCTATTAATAATATTTAATTTAAGCTATATTTATTCAAATTGTAACTTTTATAGTATTTATAAATCGATTGTAACTCAATTAAGGAAGAATAGGTTTTGTATATTTGAAGTAACTATGAACTAACGTTGAAGCGTGCGTTTTTCCCACAAAGTTAAATAAAAGTGAGAAATAGCAAGTGGGAGACCTGGGTTCGAGTCCCAGTCATGACGCTGTTTACCACTTAATTTACTTATCTACCACTGTTTCACTTTGTGCAATTATAACTCGTATCGGAGATGGAGTATAAAAATATATTGGCATAATCTCGCCAAAAGTATTGATAAATAAATAATGAATGATCTAACTTTTAAATTCAATTCGTACTTAGTAGTAATCACTGAGTAGTGAACTTTATAAGCGTGGGCTATTTAAAATCACAGCTGCCGCATCTCGTAAACTCTCTCGAAATTTCCCATATAGAAGTCCTGAGCATTGAACGTAAAGTTCTCATGACGAAATGGACTCTTCATCAGATAAGACTTTCTCCAGCCATTGATTGAATCGACTTCTTGGGTCAGTGCAGCTCTCGATTGGTTTAAGGATAAATTCAGTTTCCGCATCAAAAAGACTTTGCCTCCTTGAGTTAGTTTAACCTCCACACACGAGAGCTTTATAAGGCACTTTCAAGATGATTGGATTCTCCAAGACCACGAATGAGGGAAGTCAGAGTTAATGCAGAGAAAGTCGGTATATCTAACAGAAGAGGAAACCATGTCTGTTTACTTTTATATTCAATTTAGCTTTGCTTTATCGAAAAAAGTTCTTTGCGGAGCTATGAAATAAATTACTAATACTGAATATTATCAAAGTAATCACAAACTTATTATGTACAGAATGGATAATAAATAATAAGTTCTTTCGGTCTATAAGGCTATAAATATTTTTGACTGGTTTTCTAAATCAGTCAAGTAACAAAATATTCCTAACAAACTTAACATTAGATGAAAATAGACGAAGCATTGGATCCCAATCAGACATAAGGTTGTTCATTGAACATTACAGCAACTATAAAATTGTATTGAGGGCACAAAATATAACTATAGATAGATAGAATGGAACAAAATATATTCTCTTACTCTTCAATACTTTTGCTCGAATCTAGATGAAAATTTCATTTAAATTTCCTTTAGTTATACATACCTATTATTAAAATAGGAAAACTTCATGTGAAACGAGTAAGAAAATACTTAGCTGCTTGTTGCAATATTTCGACAAATGATAACATCTCATTAAATATGCATCGCGGTACCTCCCTCACTCTAAATCTCCTTAATCTTCCGATGAATGTCGATAATTCTTAAAGTAGAAACTTTGCGCACTAAAATAGAGCGATTGAAACTTGTTACCCACTTGTATTCATCGCTAAGATCAGAAAACAAAACAATATCGTTAAGGTATTTTCTTTGTAAAATGACGAAATTATCTTTGTTTCTTCATTTTCTAGTTAAAGGGAATTTTCTGAATAAAAAACTCTGCTGAATGACTAAGAAAGATATTACCAATGCTGAGTGAAAGGTTTAAAAAAAGATAACTGATATAGTATATGGGACATTAACGCTGAAAATAAGATAATTCCAAATAACTACGATATAAAGGTCTTTAAAAAAGTCTTATATGTAATACTAAGTAGCAAGTAACGTTAAATTCTAAAGCGTGATTAGTATCTTTAAATTTATCAATAAGTAATTACTGATTCTCCCATACTAAACGCACCACCAAACGTTATTGAAAACACTTCAACTCTAAAGTAGCTCTCTATAGATTCCCGAATCGTAGAGAAACACCCGATCACTAAGTCCTTCATTCCGTTTTCAAGCCGAGTTCTGTGCGAGCGATATCACAGCTCCTCCGTCTCACAGAATCCTCATAAACCAAATTCAGACCTTCGCTTAATAGAACGTGAAGGCAGAGAGACCTTATTGAGGAAGAGCTGACCTCATCTGTGTACAAGAGGCTTTAATTTGCCCACAGCCGACGAATGCCTCGTCGCGAGGGAATCGATGTGGGGGAGCACCCGATGACATCCACCGGCAAGACGAAGAATCGGCCGTTTTAATGGATTTCCCACAGAATGAAGGCGATCCGGTGATGCATTCTTTCCCACGAAGTGATTGGAGAGAAAAAACCGACGCTAATTGAACTGAGGGGTTGGTTGAGTGGTAGCTTTGTGAACCCTAGAAGCACTATTGGGTAGATTCATTCGATCGAAATCAATGTTTTCGTTGGAAATTTAAGGATATGAAAGAGACGATAAACGAGAACTGGTCATAAGTATTAAAGCTGAAATATTGCGAACTTATAACATCAAATTCTACACTTGTATTCATTAGATAACCTAAACTAAACACTTGGTAAAATGTACTGCCTTCGATAGGTTATTTATGTAAAGGTTTTCCTCCCTAATATGGTGAATGCCAGCCAGGTCTTTCATTACATTCCTCCTATAATAATTATAATCATTCAAGATGTCCATTAGCAATCATTCCATATGATAAAGAAACGATCATTAAATAAACTTATTCAGAACGTTTTTCTATAGTCGAGACACTTTTTTGAACACCAAATATCTCAGTTTTCCCCCCTTTAAATCATCAATTCTGTTTTCTTTTATTTCTTTCCTCAAACTTATCATTATCTTCCGCCTCTATAACTATTTAACCAAAATTAAATAGACGATGGGAAATGAATACCTAATTTCTTCCAATAAAGACGTTTATTATTATTACTACGAAAACTATATATACGATATATTACTATAGAAACTAAAAGTGAAAGTAGAATATAAAATTTTGAACTTGTATGCACCTTATTCAAATATTTAACTACCTTCTCATTTATCTGCTATTGCTTACTTTCAAACAGCATTATTACAGATAACCCTTGAGAAGTAGATAGTAACTCTCAACGTACGTTCAATTTCGGATACCCTTTTCGTCTTCAGTTTTAAACGACCAGCCTTTACCGCACCGCAATCCTTTCCCATCAGATATCAAACGTCCTGAAGAGTAAAAGAGGTTTATCGGAGAAAGTGGGGTTTTATACCTTTGCTTTCGTCACTGGGCAAAATGTTTGGTAAGCAGAAGTCCGCCCAATCCTACCTCATGAATAGAGCTATTCACTCAAACGATAAGGGGGACCTTTTAATCAATGGCATCATTCAAACCTTATTTGCTTCCATAGCAACAGACCGACGACCGAGAACAGATAAAAGTAAATAAGAGGTAGCATTACATTCGTTCCGAATCAAAACAACTATCCTCGACTTTTATTTTAATTACCTTTACTATCGCTTCACTTTTCGGAGACTTTAATTACTAGGAACATATTATATGAAATACGAATTAAATAAAAGAATTTTTTATTATATACTAAAATAAAAATCAAAATTAATAATCCACATAAACTCTGTTATGACACAATCATTCGTAAGTTTCCATATGATGGAATTCAATCGATAAAAATCAAATTTCTAGCTTATCAATGTGTATTATATACTGTAGTATATACATAGTATACTGTAGTATACTATGCATAGCATCCTATTGATCAAGGACTGTGGTATACGTCTGTAAATGTGCTTTTATTGTAAATACAAGTAAGTTTATTCCTTTTTTTGAGGGTTTGATACAAATATTAACATTTAACCACCATGGATGTGGTTATCTGCTATGATATTCGGTGTTTTGGTGATGTTATGCTGTATTATAAACGTGTTTACGTCCTAATAACCATGAACAAGGGCCTCCCACAGACAAAGCTATAACTTCAGAATGTAATAATGACAACTAAATGATATCATTTACTAAAATGTACTGGAAGGATTCGATTCATTAAATAACCTACCGCAATTATAAAATCTAATCTAATTTTTGCAGAATCGATGGCTGAGTAGTTTATCCAATTCGCGAACTTCATTCGCGAAAATGAGTGACGAGGCGTGATGCCAAAATCGATAAGTCCAAATTTGCAAACGTAAAATTCGATAATTCCGCGATACGAGAGGAAAAGTGTGGGACAGTGACGGAACATTTTAAACGAGACGTCATTTAGATGAAAATTCTGTTAGTAGGACATGATGCAATGGAAAAGGCACGCTCGCGTTAAATATCAGGACGTTTAAATTTTCGAGATGACCACTACATGCAAATTTAAAGCATGAAATTTTTTTATATTCATTATATTTAAGAGAAATGTGTTTTATCAGCTGAAATTCATGAATTAACTTATTTTTCTGATTAAAGTACAGTCTAATAATTACACTTTCAATACCATAATAGAAATATTTACCGTAAATTCTTCTAAATTTAATGGCACGGCTCTATTCTACCATCGGGTTATACAGCTACTGAGTTATATATTTAAGGGATTAAATCCAATATTTTATTCTATCATAATACATTAAAATTTAAGAAACTTTACTATCATCTGTACTTCGCCATTATTTACCAAATATTTCATCCTTAAACGGAATAAACCGCGTGTCTTCGAGTTCAGTTGTTCAGTGAAAACAATCTTGCAATTAAATGCATTAATTTTAACTATTCTGTAAGCTATTAAAAAATGATCTTCACCAGCTTCGGTAGGAAATAGATTATCCTTCATTCAATACGCAACAGGATATGCTCAACTCAAACCTTATCGGCGAAATTAAATCCTCGTATTTACTCTTAATTCTAATTTCTCCAAAGTATAAATATTCTACTCCTATAAACATCAAATAAATATACAGATACATATGCATAATATTACAAGCACGTATAGATGCATATTTTTATTTTTAAATCAACCTGCGTTCCTAAGCAAAACATCGAATCAACAAACCAATCAACCATCCCTCTCCGGAACTCCTAAAAACTAAACTCCGCGGAAGAACAAAGTCATACCACGGCGAAGATCTCGCGGAAAAATCCGGAAAAAGGGACGAACAATAAATGAATCGAACCCGAGCAAAGGGCATTGTGGTATACATCACATGGTCGCATTCAAATATATCGAAACTGCGTACCATACTCGCTCCGGGAGAGCGTAATCAAACAACCACGCCCGGACTTACGAGTGACCGGATTCGCCCGGAGCAAAAGTAATTGGGTGGACATTGATGTGGACGGAATGAAGGGAAAGAGAAGGACGGGAGAGAGTTGGATGGACGGATAAACGAAAATGGCTGTGGGTTGGGAAGGTTTATATAGGGGGAGAGAGAGGTTGAAATATCTTCCGGGCGCAAGAGTCCTCCAGTCATACGCCGCTAAGCCCTTTTCCCATGACCCGTGAAAAGGATTTACACATTCATACGACCAGAATGTTCCCATCCCACGATTTCCACGAAGTTTAGCGTATTTCCGTACATCCTTACGCGTGTCGTAAACTGCGTGCCGAAGTCCGAAACGTTTCGTCCACGAACGTAGCCCGCGTCTTCCGTTTGGATGATCTTTCCATTCATGGCGTAGAAAGTAAAAGGGAAAGAAAACGGTTTTAAGGTTCGGGCTGTTGAATTCGAAAGGGTGGATTATTTTATCCGAAACCCGTGCTGGGAAGCTTAGCTGGGAATTCGCTTTCAGAGTCATGCATGCGAATGCTCGTAGGAGAAGGATCTTGTACCCCCTCAGAGATGTAAATGAAATGGAAAGTGGTTTACCTGACGTACTGATTTCAGTTGGAATGGTTCGTAAAGAGATATGGAGAAATTTATCGCTTTTATAAGGGAATTTGGATGGAAATTGGTACGCACTATAGCTAAAATATCCAACCTTAAGAAGATAAAGGTAAGGTTAGTCCTATGATATTATTTCTAACTGCTGAAAATATTTAATTTTCGTAGAAATATCTTAATCTCCTTGCCGAATCTATAATAATACGACAGAATTAGCTCATAGCTGATTACACTGGTTTTCTTTTAATCCTTCTCGTAAATATTAAAAAACTATTCAAATCATTATTTTCTATTCAGGAAACAGTGGTAGTAAATAAATTATATTAAGTCATGTAAATTACTCCTCATATATTCTTCAGATACCACTGAGAACTAAAATACATTTTAACTGTGTTTAATTCTTCTTTCTTATTGTAAGCTTATCATGAATCACTACTTGAATATGCAGTTACTAAGGTAAACAAACTATCAATATGGCCAAGTATGAAGGATGAAAAGAATTTTTCATCCATTTACTTAATAATTGGAAATTTTTGATACTTATAAACTTTTTCATCTACGCAAATGTTAGCATATGCCTCAAAGTTGCTCCTCGATTAATTACCCTAATGAACTTAAAGTACATTATTTGAATTAGAAATCCTCTTGAGGGTATAATAGGTATCTTTCAACCTTAGTCTTTCTCCATTCTTGACCGAATAGTATTATGATAGCTACCATTTCTTTATTTGACTCTATCTATAATTTTTGCATATTTAAAGGACCGGGATTATTCGCGAATTCACGTATTTCTTATGCAAATAAAAGTGTCCCGTTGTTTCAGATACTAGCTAAATTTTTTTAATTACTTTAATCTAATAAATCTTCTATGCATTGTTTGTCTGTTACATGCTAATGACAGCAATAGCATCAGTTTGAATTAAAATAAAAAACAGTTTTAGCTTTTTTATTTTCTTAAAAAAGCATTGTTTTAAAATTCCCAACATTCTGAGTCAAAAGAAATCTATTTATATGATAATTCAATTATTTTCAATCATTATTGCATCATATTATAGAAGATAGTAATATCACTTTATCAGACTTCATAAAGATAGAACAAAGGATCTTTACATCTCTCCTCATCGTGCTAGATAAGCCTCCTTCCCTAGGGCATTTTATCGTTAGCAGCAAAAGGTTGAAGAATCCAATTGACCTTAAAGCTAAAGAATTCACAGTCGCACAAAGCTCACAAGGAAACGAGTAATACCAATATAATCCTCGGATAAAGTTCAAAAGTTAAGCTCGTGTTAGAAAGGGAATATCAAGGAAAAGGGGGTAAAAGGACTTCCAAGAAATAAAAGGAAAAGATGGATTCTGTGGAAAAAAAAGAGGAAGAATTCAGCCCGAACACGTAAACAGAAGTGTGATGAAAGATAAATAAGATTTCATCCAAAGTTTCTGCAGATAATTAGCAAACAATTATGTGAGGATTGATCAACTTAAACTCATATTTTATGGATACTATTTAATCTTTCCCCATGATGGGTATTACAGTATCTTACGACTTTTTGCATGATAATTTATCTCTCGAATTCTTAAATTATTTGCTACGTAAGTAAGGTTCATATTAGTGATTATAGATCAAATGTAGAATACATTAAGATCTCTCCAATAAGTTATAATATCAAAATGAATCTATATTAGGGCAAAATTGAGGCTAGCAAGCCTTCTCTCACATCTTACTGGAGTAATAGTCCACTTACGAAACTTTGAGATATTTCGTAATCTCTAAAATTCAAAGTTCGAAAAGAAGAACTGAGTTCCTCACTTTTCAAAAAATCTTCCACACGTACGTAAAATCGGATTTCCTGCTCCACCCCTCCATTCGGATGGAACGGATAGTATGTCTAAGAATCGCTTGGGAAGTCTTTCAACTTTTACTGCGCTACTCAGAATTCCCGGGATATCTAAGAAGAAGAAATAATTGGAAATGCAGAATTCCGGGGAGTGGGCGGAACTACAGAGGTTGGGAAACTTTGGCATCTAAAATTTTAATGAGAATCGCCTTTGCAATTTTCAAAGAGGCTCAGTACACTCGGTAAAAATGGGAACTTTCTTGCGCAGAATCCTCGTGTTGTAATTAGTGGCAACCCTTTAAGGCTTTTTGAAGGAAGAATCCAGGTATTCTAGGAGATACATTTCAGCTTATTACGGATAATGTGAGGAAAATCGCATGAAAGGTTAGAGAAAAGTATGGTACTGCATTTCTACGCGTATATAATGAGATAGCTTTTTGTGTGTACTTCACGGGTGAGTGTGAATACTTTCGTGGAAAATTTGAATCAAAAGACCCTAACTAGATTATACTAATGGATAATATTCCAGAAAAGACATCATTTTATGTGTCGTTAGCTTCCAAAAGGCTTCGTGAACGAGATAATTTTATTACTTAAGATAAGAAGTTAGATATTAATCTTCTCACGAATTTTTTTAATGAATATCATAAAAGGAGTCAACCTTCGTATCATAGTTTCATAATTTTCACACAGCGAAGAGGGAATTTAAAGAATTAAATGCAACTCTTCGTAGACTTTGATCTTGAAAAGCCTAATAGAATAAATTGCTTCTCTTTATATTATTAAAAGCCTAACTTTTGTAATGTAAACGGCACGGAATATTTCTAGAATTAATAGAATTATGCGTACATATCTTTATCTTAAAAAATAGGAAACAAACTTTTAAATGTAAAATCTTCAAATATTTAATAATTTGAATTTAAGAGAACAATTTCATTTTCCCTGAAAAATCTCAATCTTCAGATATAAATATATATTTGGTACATATATTAATAATTGGTTTATACATCATTCACGCGTAAAGTGATTATCAATTATTGAAGTTAAATTTCCTGTGTTAATAATAATGATGAATTCAACTGATGATCCCAAATATAAATTACCAGATACGAATTCAGGCAAAATGAAATATTAATATTTTTTTGGTAATTACGAGATGCAATGACTCATTTGTAGTGCTTCCCCGATTTTTCTAAAAATGCATAATATCGCTGAAATAAAATCCTCATTGCATTATGAAATTGCATCGCATTCAAAATTAACGTTAATTCCTTTCGTAGCACGCAATTACATATCACATCTCAGCTATAATTTTCGGCATATTAAATATCTCGCAGATTAACGATTCTAAAAAATATCTCTATTAATATTACCGTTCTATGAATCCTCAAAATATGAAATATTCACGATTTGAACAAGAATAGAGAATATAATAATACAGATAAGAATAAGAATAATTAACTAACTGTATTCGAGTTAAACGCCAGTTGAGAACAATTAACGAAAAAGGCCCTCTCCTTCTGTTACAATTCCTAAATTTTTTCTCGTTCGTAATTTAATATTTCCGCCCTGTCAATTAAAGAGTCTTTCGTTCGAAAGTCTAAAATTAGATGAAAATCGCTGATGAAATCTGCGCAAATCTCTCCTTTACGATCGATTACCTTTCGTCTCTTTTTGAATAATTTGACATTCAGAAAAAGCAAAATGGCGCACCGATTTGTAGATAATGGAAACAACCAGTCCGTACATCTATTGAACAATCGAAGGAGCATAAATTTCCATCCAATTTAACGGTGAAAGTAGACCGAATCGAATCGTAAAAAAATCAATCAAACGGTGGTTGAAATGTTGGAAATGGTACATGAATTACCATATGAATATTTCTGTCTAAAAAAATCATTTAATCAATTATAACCAATAGTATGAATGTACAAATATCAATCTTATATATACACATCTTCCATGTAAAGGTTTGAAATCTCTTCGAATACATTTAATCAATTTAAAGTCATCCCTTTAAAATTCGCTTGTAAAACTTTCGAAATATTCTTAGCGTGCGATAATTTAGTAGAATCAGAGGCGCAATGCTATAGTTCTTGACGTCTTATTCTTATTTCTAATTTATTTGCAAATAAATTAAACAATTTATTGATCTATTACTTGCGAAAAATTACTCCTTTTAAGGTTATCTCTCTGCCTATTTCCTTTGTATCGTAAGTTTTAATCGGAACCGTTTTGAAAAGCTGTTGTTGCGTTACTTCTGTGTCTTTCTAAGAATGAAATTATCTTTCGTATTTAATTAACTTACAAAATTAAGAACCAATCTTTGAAAAAAGAATAGCTTAATGTTACCAGAAGTTCTTTACAAGCAGAGCGCTATATAAGTGTAAGTGAATACAATCCCATTTGAATATAAGAAAAACAATCATTTTCAAGAAAAAGATAGCACGCAAATTGCATATACGTATATATCTCAGTAATTTAAAGTTTAAATTTCTGAGCCCGAACAGCCCAATGCATGCAATTACATTTTGTGGAGAAGGGGAATGAAGATGTTTAAGTCCATCCGGAGCAGTAAAGTGCCCCTGAATCTCTTCCAAGCACGCCTGCAACCTAAACACACAGTAGCACGTAGACATTAGCTGAAAGCACACGCCCGGATCAACTCCCGTCCGAGGAAAGCAGATTCCCAAGTCGTTTCCATCCATAAAATTAGGATGAAGCAATCAACGCAGAAATTTGTCTACTCTGATGACAAACTGGGGACCATTAGTCACTAAAACTCTGCATCCAAAGTCCCACTTAAAATGCAATTGAGCACACACTGGGATAGTGGGTCGAAACTTTGGGAGATTGAACAAATACACTCGACTAACACCTTTTATTCACGGCATTTAATCACGGGGGAAATGCGAATTTACTTACAAAAGTTTTGATCGATAAAATAACAAAGGTAAATTTAGAAACGTGTTTTGAATGAGAATACAATCAACAACACGTTTCCATAGAAACACGTCCAACTTTTAGCCATGCATACACTCTAAATAGTACCAAATTTTATAATTACAAGCCCTAATACTATAGAGAAACTTAAAAAGTATACCTCATATATAATGTAAAATTTTCTTAACAAAAATCTTGCCAAATATATAATGATTTGATGTGAAATTTTATAATTGAATTTAGTTACTTTTAAAGTTTATGGTTGCTTCCTATGCTAGTAAAGTTGAATGAAATTGAGTTAAATTTCGGATTAAAAACTATTAATTTACTTAAATTTCCTCGCATCTTGTAAGGTTCGATTACTCTTTCTTTTCTAATGAGTACAGATATTCATTCGAACACATTCCTTTAATTGCACCTACCTAACTCAAAAATATCTGTTACGTGAATATAAATTAGCGAAATATATCATTTGCTACAGTAATTGCATCTACCTAACTCAAAAATATGTTACGCAAATGCAATTCAGCGAAATATATCATTTGTTATAGTAACAACATTTGCACCTACCTGACTCAAAAATATATGCTACGTAAATGTAAATCAGCGAAAAATATCATTCGTTACGTAAATTAAATCATTCATTTCAACTTAGTATAGCAAACTTCATTATCTTCACGACGACTTGCGAATGTATTCCAATCACGCTTCGGGTTTAACAGACAAGGATCCACTAACCACCTGAGAAATTCAAACCAACTCCACTTCCACAGAATCCTTTGTCCTCTCCCCCTGACCTAACCCTTTTCCCTCCTAACGCGGTTTCTATTCAACCCATTTCCTACTCACAACCTACCCCACCACTTACACCCTTCCCCATTACCTCCCCATTGACTCAGTCTAACCCAACGCGTTCCTCAACTTCCTAGGTCCCAACCCCTCCTCACCACAATTCAGTAACCCATGAATGGAAGGGAGCCGCAGTTCTGGCCAACTTATCCTGCAACATCTTGATTATTAATTGCCTTGCGGGAACCACTGGTCTCACTATGGGGGCTTATACGTAACCAATAAAGGATAGTAAGAATATACGTAAATTCAATGAAGCACCGCCTAAACTTACTTACTTTATTAACGTAAATAAAAGTTATCCTAACAAAAATTTGTAAGCTCGCTATAGAATGTTACACGCTTATTACAGACATTTCATCTTTATCCAATTTTCACTGTTTCTATTGCCAATGGACATATATCAACAACAGAGTAAAAGATACATTTCAGGACAATAATAACGATACAAGGAGATACAAAATAACACCAAATTTAGTCAAATACTAGCCTACAGAAGAGATTATATCTCCGAACATACGATCATAAAAATTGAACAACTTAATTTAATTTTAATTTTCATATTCGCGAAAACATTAAGTAATATTTCAGGATGAAAAGAATTCACGTAACTTTTGTGGATAAAACACAATTTCCAAGGCTATAGTACATATGTAACGAGCGATGACATCATCCCTTAAGCATTGAATATTTGACTAGAGAATAAATAATCATCAATTAGTTTTAAAGCAAGTAAATACGTAAATGTTACAAGTAACTTGAGTTTTTGCCGCTAAGGGTTACTGCTCTGTATATTACCATGGCGATAATTATGTTTGGTGAATTAAAGTAGGATATAGAATTAATCGTATATGTAACGACACATCTCTAAATCCTTGCCTCTCAATCTGTTACGTTACATTACATTGATCTTCATGCCCTGTGGTATCCTCGATTTTTTCGCTAGATTAACATATAAGGGCTTTTGTTTTCCTTCAAGCTGTTTTCAAATATCTTCATTGACGGTGTTTTGCCATGATCAAGTGGTTCCTTTCTATACAACCAATTCTGATTTCTCAAATACATTTATATCATCTTTCAGTTATCTCCCATTACATAGCTAGCTTACGTATTAAATTGGGCAGGATGGAACTGCTTCAATCCTGGAGTTCGTGCACTTCCTACCTTCATTCACAAGCTATGGTATCTGTATAGGTCGCATGGAACTATCATTGAAGCTCTTCAATCTACTAACGATAAAGTTACTTCGGTATTTCGAAATTAAAGAATGTTTTGAAAATAAAGATTGCCTATGCATTTATTCGTCAGACACACCTTCGAAGCATAAAAGAGGATAAATAGAAATAGATCGACATTCATCGTCTGTTGTCAATTATTCTAAACCGAATCCCAACAGAGGGCAGACTATCATTCAAGTGTCGCTGATCTAGAATTAGTTGGCGGGCTTTCTTCAGAACTAAATCTGGCCTCGTGGATTCTGAATCTAGACGTAGACCGTTCTGTTGTGCTCCGCAATTTCTTTTCAATTCTTTGGCTGTGGATTCTTGGCGATTCCTCCTATGAATGTTGTACTAGTGACCATATTGTTGTGTTTTTGTGTGGTTATCGGAGTGCTTATACGTATAATTTGATAGAAATTGCAATTACGTAAATAGAAACACATTGTGGTGTCGTCATGTGAGTGGAAATGAATAAGAAGAGCTTCGAGTGAGGATACGAGGTTCAACGGAAATTTTAAGGTTAGTAACGTAGTCCCATTGGAAAACTTTTCGCTCGACCTTTGCCTGTGTTGACTAGAATATGCCTCGCGAATTGTAACCTCTAGATTGTTCCGTCCTGACGAGATTCAAATACCTATTTTCCATTTCATATAGATACTTATTGTGAATAAGATTGGATAAAAGTGATATTGAACGAAAGCCAACTTCTCTCAGATGCATCATGCTTATGGCCTCGCATATCATTGTTATAATGCGGTCTCTATTACACTTCCAAAGCCGTCTCTATAAACAAAATACTCCATCGTAGTATAAAATTTGGGAATAGGATGCTCGCGTCTTCAATTAGGTATTTTTATTCCCAAAATAGAGTAAAAATAATTTACTAGTGATGGAGACGATGTGAACGCGGTGAGGTGCAGTGAAAAGTGCAAAATGGATCATGGTATTGGAAGGTACGACTGTCAGTGGCGGGAATCTTAAATTGTAATAGGATTTGTAGTAATTAACTTAGAATAAATCGAATCCATTTAAAAACTAATTAATACAGTATTTATAATGATTTTCTTCCTACTACGTGAGTCTTACTGTACAAAATTACTCTTTTCATTATCTATTGCAATTTATTTTAGTAGAATTCATAAAAACCGCCATCATTCGCGGTCAACGTAAAAGAAGAGAGAAATTTTAGAGATATTAAATCGGCAATTAGATAAAGAAATTCTTGGCATAAAATATAATAATACAACACTTGCACTGACAGCGGTGGTATTCCCCTCAGCCAATCAGAATCAAAATAATTGTTTAGCGGGAGATTAAATATTAAAAATTTTATATTATTAAAATTTTAAATTGAAAAACAGTATATTAAATTAATCATCGTAATTTTCAACATTGCTGAGGTAAATTATATCAAGTATACTGCCGTTAGATTTTAAATTTGTAATCAATACCAATAAAAAATTTTTTTTATGATACGTATTTGCCATGCCGTGCTCCAATTTATATTAAACTGTAAACGACCATTAATAGTCTCGCAGATTAATTATTGAGATCGTTATAATATCATCAAATTATCTATCACAGTATTTGTGTAGTATGAAAAAGCCGGGTTTTTGGAAATCTGCTCGTCTATTCAATGTATTAATTAGTTTTTCAATTTCAGGATCCCTATTGTTTCGAGCATTTACACCTTTCTATCAAAGAGAAGATTGATTGTGTTCACCGAAACGATTGCAACGCCTTCTTCCGTTCCTTTAGTAGTGAAAGATAGTAAGGAAACGAAGAATATGTGAGTATGATTACATTCACTATATATGAAGTCATGGTAACACAGGAAATAATAATAAACAAAATTTCTTCTTTTTAAACTGTCTTAAGAATAATGTTTTTAAATCTAATAGCAACTTATTAGATGATACTAAGAGGTTATTATGCATAATGCAATGAAGCTATTTGTTCAAAAATTGGGTGTTCTGGTATAGTTCTTTATAACATAGGAATATCTCTATTTTAGTAAGTTTGAAAGTAATCAGTTTATTCGAAAACTGTATATGTAAACTGTAACAACTTAAAACTTCCTATAGATCGGTTTTCTTTTGCTGGAGATCTATAGAACTGCAATACTCATATGTTTACCAAAATCTTAAAATAGATTGATTGCGAAACGGTAAAACTTTACTAGCGAGAGATGACTTTCAAATTCGAAAATTAATAAGTATTTCTTCATTTTCATAAACGCGGTATCTCTCAGATAATCATCCTTTCCCTCGGCGGATAAAATTTGAGCGAAATTGAAGCAGATTATCGATTCTGAAGTTATTGCTGATGCGGTGAAAGTTGTCTGTACACTCACTTTCGAAAGGAGCATTTCAAGGAGATTGCATGCTCACAAAGGTAGAGATATGAGCGAAGAACACGTTTTCGTTCATTTTCTTTTAAAGCTTTCAAAGAAAGGAGAATAATAGCTTTCACGATAGCAACCGATAGTATATACGTATATCACGTTTAATGAAAAGGATGTATTGTAATAGCTGTAAAGACATACAATACCATGATTAGTTTATTTTCTTACAAATGTAAATATATTATCGATAGTATTATATATCTTCAATAGAAAATCTTACTCGACTTCAACTGACTTAGATGGAACAGAGTTAGTGCTTATTAACAAAAAAAAATGTCTAAGAAATATTCTATTAAAAGACTAATTAATTGAGATATTATTTTAAAGAATCGTTCGGTTTTTTGTATAGTATGAACCACAGTCATTAAGTAGAAGGATATAGGAAAATTAAAGGCCTTGAAATTTTAATATATATTTCAGTAAATAACCAAAACTTTCCGTTGATAAAATTTTTGAAACTTTTAATGATTATCTAGTATGCAACTAAATTAATTTTAAACGATAAAACTCTGAATTAAATTGAGATAATCAATTTTTACTTTGCTTGTTCACGTCGTTTCATTAAATAGTGAAAATGACAATCTTGAAACAATATACAAATATTTTAAAGATTTATTACGCATTCTTTTACGTCGATTATTATTCGGTGATGTGATTAGACGAACGAATGGATTTTCTAAAATTTCTCCGAACTAAATAGTATTTTCCGAGAGGTTTCAGAAATTCTGATACTCAATAAGCTGAAATAAGAAATTGTGACTATTCTAAAAATTTTCCTGAATAATATCTATTCCGTTTTGGATGTGATGGATAAACATATAACAATCAAAGATAGATCAGAGTGAATATATAAGAGAATTTGCTCGATGGAATTTGAAGCGACGCAGAAAAGAAAAATTTTGCTTAATAGATAAAATATCTTAGAACTCAAAAATGTCTAAGTTCAGCGATTCGTACTTTCAAGTCGCAAAAAATTGAAACGTCAAAATATTTCAAGGACACTGACTTTTAACCCACCATGAATACCTTTCAATATGTTTAAAGAATTATCTAATAATCATTCTTAATTTAAGTTACAAACATATATGCTACACTCCCAAACGATAGGTTGGTTCACTTTGATATAACCAATCCGTGTCTTCGTGGTGTCTTATACTCAAAAAGTTCTCTCGATATTGAAACACTAAATGACTCACGAAAATATAATATTTGTGAACTTTTAAAAGAATAAACAACCGTAGTCAAGACGAATGAAAAGGAAGAATCAACATCAGTCAAAGGGAGAATCAATTGAGTACACTTCATCAAGACCTGCTAGCACTCTTTTACATGAATAACTTCTCCGGAAACCATCAGCGATGAAAATGGTCGTTGGATAGTTTAATATATGTACCCGCTCGTTGCTTAGATTGGAACGGGAAACTTTTAAATTGCTCCTTAAAGAGAGATCCGCTTCCAGTTTGCATTAAGCGAAAACAGCAGCAGAGCTTTGTAGCGCTGCGAACTTCCTCTTTTCAACATCTCCGGAACAAGGAAACTGAACGCAACTCTTTCCGAAGGGCGTGTTTCCCTCCAAAGAAAAAGGATTCCTCACTTTTGTGTAGGATTTGTCTCCCGAGTTTAAATTAATGAGATACATACAACGCAAAGGAAACCCTTTTTTCTGCGAGAAAGGACGAAGTGTACCAACTGAGAGTTAATTTCGTGCCTCTAGTGCCGGGCTTTTATTTCCTTGGACATAAAGAAGACACAACTTTTCCAGGATGAGATGCTAATGGTATTTCTTCAACCCGTGGTAGAGTAGAAGAAGTTTTCGGTTGAAATATCAAAGATTGTTACCACTAACTCATCAGCATTTGAGGTGGCAATACCATTGAAGTGAATATTAGAACAATGTTATAAATTATTTGTTGAATTTCGAAAACATTTTGACCATATATTCAATTCCTTAAAATTTAATCCATAATCATAGATAATAAACCTTCTTTTACAAAAATATATCTTTCCAAGAGATATAAAGAAACTTTCCTAAGTAACCTTTACGGCATGAGTCAAAAAAATCTTACAATGATGTTCAAATCTAAGAAAACACCACACAAAAAAGAAATTGTGCTTTCAATAAAAGAACCTTACTAATAACCAAACTTCTATTTTCTAGCAATATGATTCCTCTTGAACTTACCTTTTGGTGAAACTTTTTTCCCATTGATACATATTCTGAATTTAAAACACAAATACAATCCATCATAATAGTAAAATGAGCTGAAAGAAAATAATTATTATCTATCGCAACATTCACCAGACCATACTGATTTGAAAGACAAAGATTACTGTCCTAGAATATTGCTCAAGTTGCTAAATGAAGGAACTCTTTCTGTTGCTAGATCAAAAGTATCCAAGTAATCTGAGACATATACTAAAATAAGTACTGCATTTTTATCTCGAATTAGAAAAATTGTTTGAAAATAATCATTGCTAATGTTAACAAAAAAATTATTCACTCATTTTGGACTCAGTGCAAAATTAAAATGAGAGGGATTTAGGAAAATCACCTACATAAAAAATACTTAAGCTACTACTGACCTCCTCTGAGCTTTCTGTGAATTGATGGAAAAATATATCCCTTGGACCAACTTTATCTTATATATTCTATCATGAATATTATACATATAAGTTCTAAACTAATCAATTCAATACAAAAATAATATTATGGAATGAGAATAAAAATCATTCATCACTGTGCACTTATACAAAGATCTAAGTACTGTATTCTAGAGCCATGTTTTAAATAAAAAATGATGATGCTTAAATGTGTAGATGTCAACCCAATAGTAAAATAATTAGAAATTATAATCTCAGTCACTACCTAAAAGTTTTCCATATTTTTTTTATTCCCAACCATCATAATCATCCTCAAATCAGGAGATGATTTCATCAAAGTTCCCATCTAATAATTATTATTTGCTAGAAAATTCTTCAAGTTGAGAAACTTACTTCATTAATCCAATACATTAAGCATTCAGTTAAGATGCTTAATATAAGTATTGATGTATTACATATTTTTCTGATTCCTTTGATCAAATAAATCATGTACCAAATTTCTAAATTTTTTCAGCATCTTTGCTTTCTTTTGGAAAGTTATATGAACAGTAAAAGTCATAGCTTTCATCAAATCACTTAATCATCTAATCAGATATCCTACTATTATGCATAAAATTGCTTACCTAGATTCCTATCTTATATCAATGCATGTTCCTCGAGGTATGGTTCTAACTCATGAATTTAACCTCTTCCAGATGAAGGTCACATAAAATCACTCTCAAATTCGATATTCTATCCTTAAGAAGGAAAGTTGATCTTCTTTCATTTCATTTTTCCAGTATCATCTAATATATCAATAAATAATTACACCACAAGGATCATTTATATTGGATAAAACTGTCTTTCTAAATAATAATGTAATACAACTATCCAAAATCACAATTTCTCTCCTTTCTTTGAAAAGTAATATTTAAATAGTAAAACATACAATCATTATTTCTTTAAAGATACATTCAATGAAAAAGTGATTTAATAATGAATTACAACATTCCTTTCAATGTGATATATTATTAGATTATTATAGACATACACTTTTATCAATCCTTCCATTTTGAAATAACTATAAATGAACAAATTAATATAATTCTATTCAACTGATTTCTATGATTATTACCTTTAATTCCTCTTTTATTATACTTCTCAGTAATCTTGTATAAAATGTTAACTCAAATTTGTCAATTATTAACTTGTAGAAATGGTAATTGTGCCAATACACTTCCTCGAAAAAGTGACGGACACAATGCCTAAAAAATGTAAGGTTTTGCTTGATAAAAGTTGAATAACTTACTAATGAAATACACATTTTCATAAAATAATTACTCTAAGTAAAGATTTTTACGTTTAACCCTCACAGCTATATATCTTTGAGATGAGATTTTCTGTTCGCTTACATACAATATGATGATGCTTAGAAATTCTGGAAATTTAGAGATTTAAATATAATTTCAGAACTATGACCACTCAGTGGAGAAGAAGTACAGAAGTTAGTATTGAGTAATTTTGCGCCACCATAAGCTTATACAATGTTGAGATATTGATAAACGGAAAGTATTGGAATATTCAGAACTGATTATAAAAAAGTAAACTATAATCCTGAATAATTTTGGTTTCAATTTGATAGTGTGGCTTTTAAGAAATTAATTTCAAAATTATAATATCTGACCTAGTTGAATTCATTTCACTAAAACTATGAGACTGTAGTTCTTGACTCCTTTCAAAAGTACCCTCAAGAAAGACCAGCTTGCACTATCTACGCGGTCATTCTTAGAACTAAAACGGAACAGAAGAAAGCCGCTAAAGCAGACACCGACTAGAAAGGTCATTTACAGTTTGAATCTGGTATTGGTACGATTGTGCGTCGTCATCATCGAGGTACAGTTGCATTTTGTGCCTGAGAGAAAAACAAGCAAGCCAAGATGTGGTTCTATGTTGTAGCTTTTGTCGCTTTGTTATATTTGCTATTCGACGTGAATTATTTTATTAGAATTATTTTCACCATCGGTCTTGCGAGACATTTTCGACGAAAAGTAAAACCTTTTGAAGAAACAGTTATATATGGTAATTTGGAAGCTATTAAGCAAAATTGGTCACTTTGAGAGTGAATTTAATTATACCTGTTTCTCATTTTCACTCGTCTATTCCAGGCTTTTGCACCACCAATGATGTTGATATATTTATCCGTCACATGAACAATGCTAGATATGTAAGGGAATTGGATTTTGCTAGATTTGATTTTTACGACCGCAGTAACATCTATGCAGAAGTTGTCAAGAGGAAAGGAAATGCTATGCAAGGTGCATCCAATGTCAGATACAGGAGGACCATTCCCATTTTCACACCATATAAGATTCAAACCAAGGTAAGTCTTTAATTATATTTTCTACTACTAGATCCAAAAAAGAATTTTTTCCCCAACGAATTCATCATCCATCTTCATCGAAAAACTGTTCATATTAAATTAATTTATTTTTCATGATTTCGTGATATTTGTTAATTGAATTGATTCCAATTGTCATATACTTTATTAGTACGCGATGAATACAACCTTCTAATAGGAATATATTTTTGAATTTTTCAGTTAATTTATTGGGATGAGAAGGCGATCTACTTAGAACAAAAGTTTGTTACCCTAGATGGGTTTGTGCGGGCAATAGCTCTAAGCAAGCAGAACTTGGTGAACTTGGATGTCAATGACATGATGAAAAGCTTGTGTGGGAATGAATTTGAAAAGCCGGAAATGCCAGAAGAGCTAAGTTCATGGCTTCGAAGCGTTGAAATCTCAAGCGCGAAGCTAAGAAAATCGGACTAGAGGACAGCCGTTTTCAAGAAATGTATTTCTGTTGGTGTTGGTTTATATTTAACCAATCATGGTGATTTTTTTCAGTATTTTACCAGGGCATTTTTCAGTCTCGATGGATGAATACCGTGTGATTTTTAACATTCCTTTTATTGTTGAACACTTAGGAATTTTCCCAACTGAATGCTTACAGATTCAGCATTTATCCTAATTTGCTTTATAATGTTTTTATTTAATAACAATGCAACGTTAAATTTCTCTCTTAACACTAACGTAACAAACAATATTTCTTGCCTATCACATTTTTTGAAAAACTGTTAATATTGTTCTGCAATTAGGTCTTTAACACTCACTAACAACACAGTAATAGTCTTCCCTAATGCAAAGCTCACTTTCTTTATGTGGTAATATCTTTACCTGAGCAAACAAATGAGGCCATCATTAAGGAAGTATGACAAAACATATTAAAATAAGAGTATTGTCACACTGGAGGACGTTCATAATGGCGCACAGTCACGTGTGGCTGAAGGGCCTTCCAAAACTGCTGGTAATAGTCTCTTTGCCACCTATCGGACTGTGCATCTGTGGATACAAATGTTGCACCAAGACTGATGACAGCTATAACCAAGAGGATGCAAGTGAGGCAGTGGCGGGCATGTAGAAGAGTAAGATTTTTATCTTGAACCAATGATGATCCAGTACGCTTGCTCAACCAAGGGATCTTTGGCACTTTGCTCATCCATTCCCTAGAAGAAAAGGACAAATTTTGAAGTAACAAAAGTTGCAATGTTGTTATAGATG
Organism: Pantala flavescens; assembly: GCA_020796165.1. NCBI lineage: Eukaryota > Metazoa > Arthropoda > Insecta > Odonata > Libellulidae > Pantala > Pantala flavescens. The sequence continues at coordinate 15,692,510 of CM036886.1, forward strand.
CATATCTTACCTCTATAAACAGATTCAGGTGAAATTTTATCAATATTTATACTAAAGAAGATGTTTTCCCAAGAATTACCAGTTCATGTTATTGTAATACTTCATATTTGGGAGAATTTTTTCAAAGTTACGCAAGCTTGTAAGTGCTCTGAACTCTCACAGTTTTTTGTTGTGTGCTGAGAGTAACACTTTTATTTGGTTCAATTATTAGAATGGTTTATCTTGTAATCATGACACTATATTGTATTAATGGGTTAAGCAAGATCAATAGTTAGAATATTATCCAATTAAAACACAAAGCATGTTTAAAGTACAAAGAAAGGAAGAGATCACAAGGATCTACACATTTATATAAAATACGTGAAATGGGATTTTGATATCGTCATCCTACTTCTGTGAATACTCTGTCTCGTTTCATGAAAGTTTTACTTTGTTTGATTTGTAAATGGATTTTTAATAACGTAAACTTATGGTGTTCCTGCTAGCTTTCAGTTGTGGTCTCTCATTCTGATAATGAATTGTTTATATTGGTGTTTTATATTGTTAGAGCTATTAATAAATATATTTTATACTTCTTATATTTCATTTTATATGTTAAAGCCAGCTTTAAATTTATTAAGAGTACATTTAATTTTCATGGTAACGTTCACATGTTAATAGAACCCAATAAAAGTCTCAAATTTACATTAAGCGGCATTCCTTTTGATAATAAGCAATAATGGAAAGTGATTCTTGAAAAGGAAAGTAAATGATTCACATTGTAAAACTTGTTAAATAGGTTTAAATATGAATTATTTTTCAGAAAAATACTTGCTAGTTTTGAAAGATAGATGAGTGCTAAAAATTCACTGCATTTGATAATAAATGAAAATAATTTTTTTATATTGATGTATCTTTATGAGATGAAATATTGAGATTTTCTCAAGTTTATTTCATCTGCAAATTAGGAGGAGCTTTAAAAAATTTACATTTCATGAACTATTTCATAAAAAGGTTGAGTTGATGGGATTTAAATGACATACAGAGAATAATTTATTATATATAATAACAAGAACAAACTATCTTATAAATACACACAGCTTATCAAGATATTCATACAACTTTTCACAAAACAGAATTTATTGAATTGAAAGACACTTAATTTGAAATAAAATGTTTCCATGACAAAATTAGTATTTTTCATGTAAACTGTTTAACAAAAATACATCAAGAAATGTATGTACACTCCAAAACTACATCACAGTTATATTTTCTAGCATTAGAATTTTAATGCCTCTTATCAACATCCACATAATCTCATTGAATACAACATATATCAATAATTTTAAAAACTCTTTAAATGTAATATGCTTATATATATGTATGTATATTAGCAGATTTTCATTTCATTCCATTTTTTAAAATTACTCTTAAATTATAAAAGTAAATTAGGATTCATCTTACTTTATGCTCATTCTATGTATAAATCTTATATTGGTTAAAATTGTACTTTAAAGTAGTTTATAATGAGCTATGTTCATTAATTTTAAATTGAATGATATACCTAACATTGGATTACATATGATACTCACTTGAAGATACCAGACAGAGATGAGATCTTGACAAGTGGAGAAGGTTTACTGGTGGCTGGAGGAGTTGATAACCTCTTTAGCTCATTACTTCTTCCCTCCCCTGATCTTGATGTGGTATAGTCTCGTCTTAGCACCATTACATCTCCTGAACCAAATGATCTTCTTGAACTCTTACTGAGGGTTGGATGAAACATATTTTATAAGATTCCACTCCAATAAAAAACATTAAATATTACTCTTCATTCTTCCAAAGTATTAAAACAAGTTCTGAACATTATTAATGTTAAGATGAAAATAATCAGTACTTAACATAATTATTTCTGCAGAGAATGTAACACTTTCTGCAGTTCATATATTAAAGCGATTTAACATTACTCAACACTAAAATGATTAAACAGATCAAACATGAGCCCTAACTGATTAATTGATTAAGAAAGTAATTTTATTCTATCAAAACTAAACATTGGCAACCAAACTGTTTTTCTTTTGGAAAAAATCCTGTAAAAATTCAATTGTGTTGAATTAAAATTCAATATAATGATAGCTAAGTATAAAAGATGCTACATTGGGACTATATATTTTTAAAATATATAGCATAAAGCAATCCAAGTGTATGTAGCTCAAGTAAATGAATTATGTTAAGTAATAACAGGATATAAAATAAAAATCAGAAAACATGTAGACCATTAATAATTATCATTCCAATTTTTAAATGCACATTATTAGCAAAAATAAAGATTTAAAAGTTGCATCATAGAATGCAAATGTTATACAAGGATTTTCCATTAATACTTTGGTTGTTGCATTTCAACAATATTGTTCTTCTAATTATTCTCATTTCAACCTTAATTTAAATCTAATCTATGGTATAATATAAATATTCTACTATTAGAAAATTCTGCGACATGCACCAATAATTCCATAGAATTCAATACTCACAAAGAATCTTCACTGGATGTGGGCTGCATATTGGCAGGAAGAATGTCATCCGCCTCTGTGGTTGAAGCCCCAATTCCGTCCCAAGATGATGTTCCACCTTCTGATGCATCATCCCCTACCTGAGCATCATCATCTTCCTCACCTGGAGGGGTTACAGACCATCCTGACTTCTCTTCTACCGGAGTACAATTCCCATAACCAAACAATTGTGAGGCCAGAGATTCCCTGTAAAGAGTTCAATCCATGTTTATCAGCTCTATCTCCATTACATATCTGAATACAATTTATTCAGCTCATTCTTTGAAATATTACATTTTAATTCATATCATGATTTACTATTGTAAAAAGAAATTTTAACGCTATTTATTTCATAGCAAATTCATTTTTCCTGGTTACAATATGGTAAAATCAGTATTCGAATCTATGATCTTGTACTTGCAAGTAATTTTTATTTTTGTATTTGGCTGGAACATAGCAAAGATACTAAATGATTTTAGGCCATTTTCAAAAATAACTTTTTACGTAGAGTGCGCAATATTTGGCTTCAGTTAAATCATCCATAAGTTAAATTCATATTTATAGTCTACTTTGAGACGATTCTGTATCATTAATCTTTAGAAAGATTAAATTTTTCTGTCTGCATTTTGTGAAATGAAACAACATTAATTACACTATATATATTATTATTATTATTAGGAAAGTAAATTGGCTATATCAACTTGTCTATCTGTGATTTCTTTACCTGGGAGTAATAAACAATCTCTAGGAAGGAACAATTGAGTTGAAATAATAAAAAATTAAGCCAAGAAATATATTTTTTATTCTAATCAATTGGTTACCAATAATTGCTTTACTTCAAACATCGAGCATATTAGAAATAAGCATGTGACTCATTTAACCTAATACATACACAAAGATGAATAAGGATAATAAAAACAACTGAACCATCTAAGGGAATTGTATAAAATAAATTTATACGTGCCAATATGGCCAGTATTAGTACAAAATAAAAATCCATCACCCTGAGTACATACATTTGTGTATGAATAATGCCATCTAATAACAAAGCAGAATTTTATAACACCTCCTAAAAATATACTCTGAAATACCCACCTTCTCCTCTCATTGTCTGGTTCTGTGGTTGTAATTGTTGTGACTGTTGTGGTAATCAATGGTTCAGCTGCACTCACTCTTCCTACTCCACCTATATCCTGAATTGATACCATATGAAATGCCATAAGTAAGTAATCCTTAATCATTCTCTTGATTGTTCAATTACACTCACGGTTCATATCACCATTTACAGTATATAAACAAAACTATTTAAGTCATAGCGTAGATAAAAGAAGATGTAACTTTACAGAATACTTATATAAAAGAGGAATTACTCTCCCAAATTTGAACTTTCAAACAGAACTAAATTCAAAACATAATGCAGAATATTTAAAGCATATGTATGAAGTACAACTATTAATGGTACTCTTAAAATATATTTAAATAAGATATCTTCTACAAAGCAGGATTGTTTATATTCTTCAAAAATTTATTTTCTTTATTAATTACTTTTCTTTAAAAAAATTATTTCCATGCAAAAAAAATCTTTGGAAATATAAAAAAGTTATTAAATTAAAAACTAAAGTGCTTAGCTTTTATTTCAAAAATAAAAAATAAATCAGGTAATCAAAACAACAAACCTTTTTAAGTTTCAATTCCCATAAAAACATGCTTTCAGTATGTGGAAATGTTTAGGTAGGTATTTTGCTGTGTTTAAGGATAATTAATAAATTCCAACAAAAATAAGCTTGAACTTATAATATCACTATCAAAATGTCAAAAAAAATCGATGAAAAGTTTATACAATGAAGTATGATTCTCTCACCTCAATTATGACTGTCATCCATATATGTATGCATCCTTGACTGCGCAAATGTAAGCATAAAGAGAATATGTGTAAAAATAAGTGATCAGAGTCATGATTGCATAGATTATTACCATGTACAAATACCTACAGCAGGGGTGACATCATGAAGTCTCCTGAAATAGTGATCAAAACTGTACTTTTATCTTATCTTACCATATGCAATGGATTGGAGGTAATGAAGGTATCCATTCTTCCAGGTATTCTGGGAATAGCAGCAATACTGGCACGGCGTCTTGATCCCTAAACAACAGCATGCAAAAGCAAATCACAAATATATCATGAATTCCTGCTCAGAGACTTTTGTGGAGATTAAAGCCTGTAAAGAAACATCTTAAAGAAATGTATGTTAAGTACTATTAATTCACTGATTCATAAGTTATATAGGGACCTAGGATTCTAAGCTGCTCAAAATCAGATTTATTTCTTTTCTATTTTTTATTGCTGTTACACAAAATACAGTTTTCTCAATAAATAAAACCCATAATGAAATGTTTGCAATCTTACCTGACTTAAGCATAAGGTAAAAATTAATAATCCATTTCCTTCTAATTTTGAAGTGTATTTGAACAAGATAATTGTGATAAACTGATTGCCATCTTCATCTGAAATTTGATCTTTTACTCTATTTTTCGTAATCAAAAAAACTGCATATACTCTTCTTCATCAATTGAACTATTGCTGTCTCAAACTGGGAATTTCTCTAATATAGTGTGATTAGATGCTTTCAATTTAACTGTATAATAGGTAAATTTACTGTCTTACTTACATTTTACAATTTATTTGGCTAACCTGTCCTAAATCTTTCATTGGCAAATATAGATATATTAATTCTGTTGTCAAATATTTGAAAAAGACATGTTATTATTAATATCCTACTTAACATTTAAAATTGAAAATTAATAAATATTGGAAAAACATTTTATCATTTTCTGTTCACAAAAAATCATCATCATACATATCATATCATACTATCATCTACTTTGATTGCATATTTACTGAAATATCTAATGCTCATATTATTATTCATGCAATAGAAAAAATACATCTCATGCTTAAAAATTCAGGCGATAAATCAAATTTGATCAAAAAACTAAAATTGAACTTCAAAATGTCATAATAACATCAAATTCAAACCTATAATATATAAACAACACTTTTCAAATCTGCCTTGATATTATTATTAGTTTTTCTAGATGAAACAATAACTAGACATTTTAGTTATAATCTGAAAACTTTCTCATGAAAAATAACTACTAAAACCACATTATTCACATATTTATCACAGAAGTGTTTTATTTTCAACTACACATACTTTTAAATGGAACAATACATTAGAATAAAAAAAGTGTAAGCTGTGTATGAGAAAATGACAATAGTACATAAAATGAAAGGTGATGATTGAAAAGAATATGTATGCAAGAATATACTTACTAATTTAACTTGTACATAGACAAGGATAGTTCTTTATTAAGGGTAATAATATTTCAGTGCAACTGCTGAAAGTTAACTAAATTACCCAGTAATTTAGTGCTTATTTAGGGAATTAGGTACTTAAAATTATGTGTACATAACTTCTATATTGATATTTAAGGTGATATGAATAAAATAAATAAAATTTGATAGTAATGGGTGTATATTTAAAAAATACAGTACAAAAGGGAAAAAACCTAACGCTTTGAAAACATTTTGCAAATTCTGATGACATGCCATGCAATAAAGGATCAAAAATAATTTATTGCAGGATGGAGAGTTAAGTGAAAATAAGAATGAAGATAAAAATGAATGCAGAAAAATTAAAGAGCAAGAAAAGTAATCATTGCCTCATATTTATTAGAAGAGACAAAGCTGCAGAAAAACCAGCTTTCAATGCCTTTGCACATCTAGAGGAAGCATTCATTGGACTGGAATATCCGAGAGAAGTTGGAGTTAATAACCACAGTAAGTAATGATTAATGTTCTTTCAATGAGTGGAAGTGATATATTGAATTAACTTTGAAAAAGATGAATATTGGGGTAAGCTTATCACACAATCACAAGAGAAAATAGCTGAATATTTATTCTAATTATTCATTTACATGGGTAAAATGAGTATAATTACCATCAATTCCTTTACATAAATGGATTAAGGAACAAATGTAATGTGATTCATTATGCAAATCTTAAAAAGAATTTAAAGCGTTCAGTATGTGTTATTGATGTCTTTGAAAAGAATCTTAATTGATTTTACTGAAATGTGAAAAATTAAAACCATGTATACATTTAGAAGCTGAAACACTTAATTTGAGCTCCTCAAGCAAATGAAGTAGCTCTGAATTTCTTTAAAAATGACAAGAAGGGAATTCTTAGAAAAATATGACTCACCATTTTAACTGCACCAACTAGAGTCTGCAAAGAGCGATAACGGGAGCGTTGCGATTGCCTACCCTCCTCAGCAGGCTCTGATGCACCTTCTAAAATAATATTGTTCTCCAAAAGTATTCGCCTATGGAATGAAAATTCATCATTAGTAATTATAGATGTGAAAGAATAAGATCTATTTCACAAACATTCATTGAAATATAGGTAAAAAATGTTAAAATATATATGTTAAAATATACATATTAAAATATATAATTTTTCATTACAACCTATTGATGGAGAACCCTTATTTCCAGCAAAAAACAGCATCTCAAGGTATAAGAGCTGAACTTACTTGGTATCCTCAAGTTCGCCATGATCTTTTTCATGTAATCTCTTGAGGTTTTCAACATGAAGAAGCATTATTTCTATAGCTGTGGAAACTCTGCTTTCCTGCTGCACAGCACCATACATCTAAAAGAGCAGTGATTCAATGAGTTTCATGTTATGATGAATAATATATAAGTTTCTTTCATTGCCAAAAATTCACTACTAAGTATCTTAATTCTGATGGAATTGATTTTTCAAGGTTTAATTTTTAAAAAATCTCTATAGGTACTCAATTTCATAAATTACTGCAATAAGATGATCATAATTTGTATAATTAAAATTGAGAAAAAATGTATAATATTGAATATTTCACTTCATATTGTTATCAGAGGAAGATAGAATGTCACAGATATTCTGAATATTAAATTGGTTATATTCTACTCCAATTGAAATTTACTTAAGATTGATTGTAGGTAAATTCAGAATAGTAGAAAAACTTTAAAATATTATATTTTATTTACTATCATTATAATTGAAAATTTTCTGACAGTGTTATCCATTTTTTCATTATCATTATGTAATTCTCTGATAAAAATCCAACAATTCTTAATTTTTATGAAACTTCCTTCAGTTAAAAATTCCAACATTTTTATTATTTTAAAAATATATAAATTATAGAAGATAATTACAAAATGCATTAAATTTTAAATCATTATCTCCAAATTTTGGCTTTTGTGATATAATATTTTAAAATGAGATAGGTAAAACATTCATTTGAATAACATCAAAATACTTACGAAGTTTAGAAATAAATTAATTAACATAATAGGATCATACTATCATTAAGGGCAGTATATTTTAAAGCCATGGTACACATATATATATTTTCAACCATTTCTTGATGGATAATAGATTATTTTTAGCCTCTAGCTGATAAAATTGTTCATTTGTGAAAATATCTCCAAGTTCTAAACATTTCAATTTTCCCCTTACCTCAGCATGGCTGGAAACCCTCTGTGTTGACTGCTGGAGGACATCAACTTGACGGCGGATCTTACTCAGCAATTCAGTGGTCTCCATATCCGTACAGAGATGATTTAAACACTAGAAAAAGATGGGAAAATAAATATAATTAATGTGAAGAAAATACTATGAACAGCCATGGAAGTAGGAACAGTCAGAGAGAGCAATATTGTCTCATAGAAATGATACAACACAGTTAGTAAGAGATAAGTTAAGAGTTAGAAATATCAATATGTAAATAAAGCCATGCAAAAAAGCCATGAAGTAATGTAAATATTTGTTTAAATTCAAATGGCTGTTCAAATAATAACAGTATTATGTCTGCCTAAATATTTTAAAGTAATTTTGTAATTGATTCTTGGTGGATGTTTCAATTTGATAAGGTATAACTGTACCTTATTCATTATTTCTCTTGATGATGAGAAGTATCATAGCTCTTATTGTAAAACCTTAAATTATCCTCAAAAAGAAAAAGTAATAGTGGAATTTAATGATAAAAATAAGGAAGTTGGTATTTAAGAAATGTTTATAATTTATGGATCAACTTTTGTTAAAGGAAGAACGAATCCCAGATTGAAAAATGACCAGTAAAACCAAATTAATATTATGCCTAAAATTAATTCTAACTTGTAATAATGAATGGTCATTACTTTGTGGATAGGGAATAATTTAGAGTGTTTTTTTTGGAAATAACATAGTAAAAGAAAACATGCATCACTGGCTAAATTTTATACATGAATTGTATAAGAGATCCTATACTTTAAATATTATTGGGTAAAACCTCATGAGATTGAGGAAACATAATATATTATTAAAATGTAAATGAAACTTGAATTCCTCATATTTTTGTTTCAATTCATCGATTTTTTCATCGAAGTTTTGGGTTTCAGCTGATGAAAACGATCAAGTATTTATTTGATGATGATTTCATACTGTACCATACATGGTACTGAGATATATTAGGAGTTTTAAGGCAGTAATCAAAATAAAGATTGTTAAAGCATAAATCTAAAATTGGAAAATTAGTATCTGTCAGTAATAGAGAGAAAGAATAATCACAATCACCCTTCAATATAGGATCGAAACTACCACAGTCAGTAAAGAGGGACATATACAAGAACACTAACAACAGAAAATAACCGATACCAAGGAGTACTCAGAGAAGAAAACCATCTGACAATACACAGCCAATTGACGAGAAGTTCAACTCTACTTCCTGAAGGAGAATCCAGGCCAAAATAAAATGCTACAGAAATGACGAAAAGAAGCGTACATAAGCCATGACATCTTCGGTTTTGGGGAAATCTCTAGGGTCTCGTAGAAGGAACATTACGTTTAGAGTGGACTTGAGTTGTTTGATTTCGGAGAGGACGTTCTTTTCAGCCAAGTCCCGCTGCCTCTGCTGCAGCTCCAATCGGCTGCCAAGGGTTATCCTGTCCGTTTTGAAGGCCAGGGAAAGACTTGTAAATTTGTGCTGAAAAAGGAAGAAAAACGATTTAAGCTTAATCCGTGTATTTTCACGATAATTGATCATTACAGGTATGCAAGTTAATAACTAACTTCATTAAATTAATCGATAAAGAATGCAAATATGATTTACAGTATATAACTCTTAATAAAAACAAATTTCATTTTGAACTTAAGCCTTTATCTATCAGAATTGAACTCAATCCAGAATTCATTTAATTGAGTTCGTACTTTTGCAACAGGATTAGAGGAGAACTATCATAAAATAGTCCGTATTTCATAAAGTTTTCCTTTAAAAAATAAAATAAAAATACCATTTAAACCTTCAATTAAAACAAGTCAATGCCGCAGTAAATATTTTGCAGATTTTAAATCGGTTAAAATAAAGCAGTAATATTTACTAACTAGTAAAAATATTAAGTTCTTAAATACCTTAAAAACCAGGTATTATTACATTACTTTTGTACTCCAAGGGAAAAAGTAAAAATTCGTAAATTAAATTTTATTTCTCTTCAAATTCAATGTCGGTATAATCGGAATTATAAAATAAATTTAAATAATTTCCATTATTATTAATCTTTTTCTGAATAGGTAATCAAATTTAAAAATGCCAATTTATTTTATCGTATGCTGAATCGATTTCATTAAAGTTGCTACAAAACGATAAAATCTGCAAATAACAATGTTGCAATCTCCTCCTGATGGGAAAATTCACTCGTTGCAAGTTTTAACACGTATACGTTCGGAATCTTTCCTAATCTGCCGTGAAGTGCTTACTTCATTGGAAGAAACGGTCAAACGAAAACTAGAAATAGTTTTACGACGCAAGAACGTTGCACCATTTCACGCAACGTAACACAAACCTAGGAAAGATCGTAAATCCGATTCAGTATTCTAAACTACGCTAGATTCATTCTTTAACAAGAGCGAGGTATGCACCAGTTCTTCTGGAAAGGCATTTCTGCGTCAGTAGCTAAAATGAGTACGCCGTATTTGCACTTCTCCAAGTAAGACACGCTCGAAGTTTCCTCTATTCCATTTTCTCAAATTTCGTATTAAGATAATTTTTTATTTGCGGCTATAATATACACATAAATTTATACGTAACACATGGGTTAGAAATAAGTTCTTGTGAGGCTCTTTTTACTATATTCCCACAGAAATTTTCGTAGCGTATAATTAAACTCAGCGTTTCGTAACGACTACCATAAAGTAAGACTAAAGAATTAATCAAAAACGTAAGATATTTCATATATATATATATATTTCATTTTACATTTTTATCACAAAAAATCACTCTTTATTAGGATATATAAGTTCCTTTTCAACAAACATCTGGCTATGAAGGATTACTTTAGCTTTAGTAAATAAATAACCATGGAAACGAAAATAATTCGTGTTCGAGATAATTCTTTCGAACTTAGTAGTAGATGAAAGATTCAGGACTATTAAGCACTTAATAATATTGAATATTATTGCTTTAATACTTAAAACATTTGCCTTTTCTTTCATTTCTCATCATAGGGGAGTTTACGGTAAATATAATTAACCGACAAAAGATAAAAATAATCCATATTGGCATTTAATAACTCTGCCGCTCTAATATTAGGCTTCGTGAAATTAATAACGGCCCTGCGTGTGTCATGACCTTTACGATACAAAAACCTTCTGCTACACCTACGTCGTCGATGACCGGAGAGAGAGCTTTTTTCTGTCGCTACATCCCCCTCCCTTCCTCCACCACATTCCCTCTTCACTTATTACGAGCCTGAACAAAACACTCCGCTGAGATCACTTCCAAAGGACAGCAATAGCTTTATTTCCAGGAAAATGAAACTATCGCTTAAGTGGATCCAAATATGGATTCGAGCTCCGGATTTTTCGTAACACGCGACGAGGAAAATGTGTGTTCGGAAATATCTGTGCGTTATCGGATAATCGATAAGCCAAAAATGTCCCTACGCCCTATTTTTAGATGGTAATCGCCCTGAAGGTTAATGAATACTGTATGAACTTTCGACAGAAAAAGAAAGACAAACAAAATAAGACAAACGTTTTGAAAGTGCGATTTTTCGTCCCTATAACCGATTTCGATATCCAATTAAAACATAGATTCTGAGAGATTCAATTTCCAATTAAAATAAAATGGATACAAATGAAAAATAATAAGTTGATAGATATTAGATTCTCAATTTAGTTGACTAGGAGACGATAAGGGAAATATATTCATACTTTAACGATATCACCAACAATTTACGTACGATTTAACGGGAAAAATATTTCTAATGCAGCATTAAATCAAATTTACTAACGGACATGAGATAATTGAAAATTTAAAAGTTTTCATGTATATTGTAGTATATAAAACATTTTATATACTCTAATATAACTAATCTAAAATTCAAAAGTATTAAGTTTGGCTGGTACTCACCTCAATATCTTGTTCCGAAAGGGCATCACTGAAAAGAGAAAAGATATTTCATTTAGAACAACATCTTACACATATACATCAACATAAAAAATAAAATTTTAACCTTTTAATTATTTACACAACAATTGATAAATTTCAGACAACTTATGTTCTCGTTATACTCTTGTGATTCGAGAAAAAATCTTCAATTGAAATAAACGACAATAAAAACATTCAATGCATTAGAATTAAACAAGCTCAAACAAAATTTCAAACATTGTAAAAGTTTACAAAGACTTTATTGGACATGAGAGGAAGCAACGATCTTCATAAAGTATTTTGTCGCACAAAATATATATTAGAAACTCTAAGAACCTCAAGATATAAAAATTTATAATTCCTCCTCTATTCCAGGATGAGAATAAGCCTGACACGATTTCTAAAATCTTGATAATTCTTTCCAATATTTAATTTATTAAATTAAAGACTGAAAACTTCCGAAAAAAATATCCTACTTATTCGTGTATTAAAAATGCATTATTTATAATCCATCAAATGAATAACGAAATATTCGCTTTTTTAAAAAGGTTTAAAAGTAAATAATTAACCATTAAAGACAACCAGATCTGTTGCAACACAAGCGAAACGTAATTTTAAAAATTTCCTTTCATCCACGAACGTCTTTGAGCTATTTTACCATCGGATGTAAGCTTTCAGTTTGAGTGATAGTTCTTTCGGTTCACCACTGTTCGGAAAATCACCTCTTCAACCTAAACGATCCATCAAAGCGGTTCCCTTTAAACGCACGCGGTGCGCGAAAATACTCCTACGAATTCTCATTTCAATCCTGTACACGTAATTGGCATCCTTTGAGTGAAGGTGTCTGCTAAACGAACTCACTCATTTACTTTTGGCGCCGAATGAATCCATTGTTTCGTTACCGGATGCAATTATGTTTGGAAGGAACCGCGTGTTTTCCCGAAACTTAAGAGTTCTCCAAAGGAAGGATCTATACAAGCACGCTCATTGTTTGCCGATCCACTTTCAAACGATTCCGAGTAACTCCTGTCAGTTAATTGCCTCTCCTTCTTTAGACCTATCGATCAATTTAAGTTGGAAGAACGATAAGTGAAGCAGAACTTTCAAATTTAGCGATTTTTATCAGTAGTTCTGAACCTTCACTTATACGAGTAAAATCGAGTCAACTTAAGGCGCAATCAACAAACGTCTATTATATCAAATAAGGAGTAAGTAAATTAAAAAAAAAAGAATGAAAATATTTTGGGGATAAAATTTCAGAATTAAACTGTTACGCAAACTTAGGATTTGTTCTAAAAATGCATGCAGCTCTTAACTAACAATTAACTGAAAAATAATATCAATTAAAATATTCTAATTAAATATTCCATTTTATCTTTAACCTCTCGCAAATACTTCACTGTAGTAGCTATCGGAAGGTAGTCCAACTTTCGGCTTTCGGTATGACCGCTTGGTGTGATTCATTTGTAGCAAGCGTATCCTAATTTTTCCGGAAAAAACCTAACTCAGCGTTAAAAAGTAAGACCTGCATCATTCGCAACAACTACTTTCACAATACGCTCTAATTTTACGGGGGAGAGAAAGAAGTAGAAAATAGTGCCTTGAAATTGACTTTTCATTTTCGCGACAGACTTAAGATGGTCAAAAATATTAGACCATCGCTTCAAATCATGCCACCGGAATATTTTTGCACAAGTAAGATTTCTTCTGAAAAGATATTCCGAGAAAATCCAGTCATGTTCAAAGTACCGAAATTTCAGCAAATAAAACATTAAATAGCTATTGAATTATTCCAAAGTTAAGTCAAATGTGGCATAAAAATAATGAGTATTCAATTATAGATTTATTTAAGCAACCGTAGTTAAGCAACAAACAAATACTAAAAAAGAAAAAAAACAACAATTAAACTTATCTTAATAAATTTAAAAGACAAAGCCTTTAGGTTTCGCGGAACTCAAACCCTTAATCGGATGGGTAATAACGTAACAAAACTCAAATTATATAAAATATTTTATTGCTGAAATAAACTTCATAAAATAAGAGGACTCTTGCTAAGTTATTGCATTTCTAAATTGAACCCATCATCTTGAAAATTAATAATTCTATTCATAATGCAATTATATTATTATATCCCAAATCAACACCAACATAAAAAAATCATTTATTAAAACAATAACAGTAGATGATGATACAACGTAAAAGATGTGTAGAGTATTGGAACCCCATTCATGTGATCCACGTGTACAATACTGAAACCCTATATATGTGGCCCGCCATCTCTGGAAATGCGTCAGCGGTCGTCAGGCCAGCGGCTGACGCAACACCATCCCACCTTTCTCACGATAAAACACGAACGAGGAAAATGCTAAAGTTCGACACAACACGGGATTAATTATGGCCCATTTATATACCACCCCATCCGATCCGAAGATAAAACATGAATCCCACACGCGATTCGTCCAGCTTCATTTTCTTTAACGATGCTATTGGCGTACCGATTAACCTTAGCGCAATCTCGCGATGTTCCCTCGGAAACTTACAGCAACAATGACGACAAAATCCTTCTAATCAACGTTAATTGCCGCCAGGGGGCAAAAAAAAGAAGCCGCTCACCTGACCTTGGAACATTTTGAGATCGCAAGAGGCGTTCGATTGGCAGAGACAATGGCCAACTACGGGAGAATGGGTTGGTTTCATAAAAGAGAGGGAATTACTTCCGCTGAATACGCAATTTGTGATGAATTAATGGAAAGATCGGCGAATGGACATCTACTGACGTTAGACTGCTTTCCGAGTCAAAAGATATTTACGTCAATACGGAACTGGCGCAACCCTAGTTGAGGAATGCTGTTAACATCTTCGGGTGAAATCTAAAGAAACAGCACGTAAAATGAATGGATTCCAGTGTCCATATATAGCACTTAAAAGATAAAATATTATTTCCATTTAAAGCAGTATTTAACAGCTTAATTGAATATCCTGGTAAGATAGAACAATGGTTAGGGCAATTAGCGGGCAATTGGGAGACCTGGGTTCGAGTCCCGATCTTGTCAAACTTTCATATATGTTAAATCCCTGGTATTATTCCTACCTTCTGAGCCATTCGCCTTAAGTTATCCTATACCCATTTCCCCTTTAGGGCATTGGTAACTAATGGTGAATTTAATAGGTGGACTGTAAACTGCAGTTATTGATGATGTACGTGTCATATTTGAAGACATAATTAGGAAACAGTATCACGGTCGATCCCTTTTCAGTGTTAAATCAAATGTTTTTTCTTACGTAAATTCAGAATTTAATTTTCTTTAATTGGACATCAGCAATATTAATCAGAACAGCGCTGGCGATTTCGTATGCCTAATATAAAAGTACCAACAGATGATCAAAACTTGCACTAAGTAATTAAAGCTTAATAATTTTACATTAACCATTGGTCAGTTAGATATTCACTATTGACCATCAATTTTTCCATTAAAAAATTTTATAACTAAATAAATCGCTCCAAAGCAGAAAATACTGAAAGATTATACCGTATTAATCATTCACCATAGCACCTAAATAGTAAATGATGATAACTTACTACAGCCTTACTCGTAAGCTTCAAGACTTATGGGAAGGTATTTTCATTTAAATACACGACGTAAAAAATATACCGAAAAATAGTTCTCATATGTATATTTCCAGTAACCCAGAATGACCCAGTGACCTCACATATAAAGCTAATTAGGCAGCTTTCGGATTTTTTTAAAATGTGGATTAAAAGTTGGGATGTTCAGGCTATTTTAGGGAAACGTATTTCTTTTTAGATCAGTTTAATCCGGCAAAATAGGTTACATACGTGCGACCCTTTTAATGACGTAAATCACAACCTTACGTTACTTGAAAATTACATTCTTTATTCATACATACATGCAATAAAATTCCCTTGTATTAAAATCCGCGTATACTAGTAAGAAAATTATTTAACAAATACGCTCTAAGTACTTTACAATCCTCTCGAACAGTATAAATAACATTTTAATTAAAGTAATTCTCATTACTTTTGGTTCCTGTTCTAGTAAACCGCATTACTTCGAATAATCCCAGCACGAGTTTAATCGGATTACGTTCCATCCCCTTTGCGCTATTTGCGGTTTGCAAAAACATGGAAGAGTGGAAAAGACTTGCGTTAAATCCGCACGAAGAGATGGAGTCTATGGGGCACGTGAGTTGAATGAATGGGAGTTCGCAGATGCACGGAGGCGATTGCGTAATGCAGATGCATGAGCAAACCGAATGAAATTGGCAAATGAGATTGCCAAGAGGATGCAATTCGAAGTTTGATGACTGTAAGGAGACGTATTACGTGATGAATGGGTCCGTTAAGGCCTCAAAAGACAGATACTGGTAGCGTCTGGAGATCGTTAATTATGTTCCGTTAACGTCTGCAAAATGGATAAATGGTTAGCATACAATGAGGCGTTAGGGAAAAAGCTTTGATCAAGCAGCGACTTCGATTTATACGGAGAGAAAATATTCTCGTCATTCCAACGCCTATACACGTTGGAGATAAAAAAAACAACAAATCAAGTACAATCCACAGAAACGTAAGTGAACACGAACATAAAATAGGTTCATTTCCTTCGAAATGAAACGCTGAAATGCAATAAATGCAATATAATAAGTAAAATTGATTATTATTTTGTATTATTATTGATAGTTAATAAAAAAATCAAATAAATTGGTTAAATTTAGTTGTAAATATTATAGAAAAATCATTTGTATCTAAGATTAGAATTTACAGAGATACTTATAATTGCCAATTACTATTTAATATTTTCAGTGTAAGAAGAGATGGGAGTAAGTTACCTTTTTAGTAGGTACAGAGATTAGCATGCACATGTAGAAAAATAAATATACGAAGTTGATGGGATGAAACTAAATATAAGCAAGTAATTATTATAATAATAAAATTTCTGAATATGTTGAGATATTATTATTAAAAAAATGTTCATTTGCAAAATGAAAATTATTAATCCCGAACTGCGAATAATTAATAATGCCTTCCTTATACATGGATTGTGTTAAACATTTATACACGTCAGAGAATAAAACATTTATCAACACTAATTCCTCAAAAGAAGAACAAGAATTTGCTTCATGAAATGTGAGTAGAAGGCGTAAAATGTTGATACTCGAATATTATTCCTTCTTTATCATTTTATTATACCTATAATAAAAAATTACGTAGGTATTCGTAAAAAAATATCACCTTTTCTTTCGTTACTAAAAAAACCTACAGTATTATTAAGAAATCAAAATAAAATAATAGGTAAACTTAAGTTTGAAAAAACTAATATGATTTAATGAAACTAAATGAATTCAAAAAAAATCATCCTAAAAAAATTTTCGTCCAACAAAATGGGAACACTGCAAAAATTCTCCACCTCCGAGATTCCTAACCAACACCACCCTAACAAACCGACAGACGAACCAACTCTCCATTGCGTGGTCATCACCTCCACAAACCAAACAACCAGTTCGCGTTGATATAAGTTGATTAGAACTCCGCATTACTCCTATCTACTTACGAAACACTCCCCCTCTACAATCATCCTCCGTAAAAAAAAACCGAGTTGAAATTGAAACACACCGCCGGAGGTTGTTATGAAAAAGTGAGGACCTAAAACAACTGACGTAGCAGGATGAGACATCGTATGAAAGACGCCAATTAAACAGTGAGCACTGAACACAAAGGGGATTAAAAGATGTGCGGCCATTACCCGAGGCGGATGAATTCCACGAGAGCAGAATAAGCCATGGAGGCGGCAGCAGCGGTACAGAAATGTGGGTGGGATAATAAGCACTTCGCCGAAATCTTCACCCCTCTCTCCCCCACTACAGAACCCTTCTGTTGACACCGCCCACGTCTCGGGGGAACTTGCAAGAAACGTTAGTGAGATTTTTCGCGCCGAGAGTGGGGGCGGGGATCCTCGGGGGGAAAAAGAAGTTCGCATCGTAATTCATCCACGGACTGGTGAACTGGGAGAAAAAATCGTTTTTCTAGAAAACAAACATTCTAGCGTCCACAGAAAATAAATAGGTTCCATGCTTAACCTCTCTCTTCATCTCTTCCACTCTTTGTACCCATTTTCTCCATCCTCGGGCCTTTCACAGTTTTAGGTTCATTTTTTACACAAAATCATCTCCTTAATTTTGGAGGAAATGCGATCATTTATCGAGTAAAAAGACCTATACATCTCCTTGGCAACTGTAACGTGGAAACGAAAAACGCAAAAATGTTACGTAAAATCCTTCTGAGTACTGGGGTGAACGACATCGAGTTAGCTAAATTAATATAGATAAACGTAATTCAAAAAATCCCGCTATTATCTCAGATTACTGTGACTCGGTGAAAAATCTCACATCATTAGAGTTTATTACCACCCAGGGAAGTTGGAAAGATGGAATTTATAACTTTCAGAACTGTAAAAATATTTTACCACACAATTCCTTAAAAAAAAAGAAAATGGGACCAATATCAAAACCTAATCGAATTGATCCAATGAGAAATTAATCTTGCATAGTACGTAATAATAAAACGGTAAGTTATCAATCTCATGTACTTAGTATTTTGTTAATCGTATTTTTAAAGTATCTTCGATGAATTAAGGTGCATAACATCTTAAATAGATTCATCAGTTTGATTTCCCTGTTTCAAAAATGTATTTCCCTAGAATCCACCATTGATTTGAGGAAGAATTAGGTGAGAAATATTATGCATCGCTAAGTTTAAACAAAGCTAAAAAAATATGCTCTGTATTCCGAAAGATTTTGCACCAAGCATTTATCATAGAAAATGAGGAATAAAGAGATTTATAAAGGCCCAAATTAGAAATTGTAAAGTAAAGTGTTAATTTCCAGAACGAACGTAATGAAAACGATAAAACGAAATGTCTGTCAAACCTTTGAGTTCTCTAAAAAATTTTAGAAATTACTCTTAATTTTTAAAATTAATTGTAGAAGATCGAAAAAGGAAATGGAATAGAATGAAATAATGTATCACTACCTTTTTAATCTTAATACAGCCGAAAAAGTCATCAAATATATTGAATTATCAATATAAATTATTCTACGCGTGTTTATAACACAGATTTATCTCATTAAAGTTATTGACTAGGGCATCTCGAATCTATATACATTCTATCATTCTAAAAATTATTCTTTTTTTATTCTACGATATAAATAAAATCTAAATAAAAAATTCCTTTCCTCCACCAATGTTTTCCCAACCCCCAAATTCGACGGGAGAGATGAGGAAAACTAATCATGCAAAACCCACTTCGTCTTTGGATCTTCCAAGACGAAGGATAAAAAATGACTGCTTTAGATTGATGATCCTCCAAAATGTCTCCTTTCCATTCTATTTCGACCTTTTTGCTGTAAAAACGAACTTCTAAAGGGCGATCAATGACAAGACTTCCCTACGCTATAAATACTCGGTCTCATCGTTCACAGATGCAATCCTAAATATAGTTCGATAATTCAACGCACTGCCGTTTCCGAAGCTTTCTTTCGCGCAATTTTTCGCTTCTGGCATTTTCCATTCTCTAGAAAAAGGAACATCGAATGACCTTAAGTGGGGGATGATTTATCAACGTGACCGGTTGACGCTACGTAGTTGTTTTTACGGCATGCTTTCTGTGATAAACAAAAGAGCGGGGTAATAATTCTGCGCACAATTTATACGAATGAACTGCGCTAAAATTTATAAGGAAATATAAATCTGCCTAACGAAATTCAACCGTGGCAATCGAAGATATTGTTTTATGAAGTAAATCAAACTCTTACAAAAATGTATATAAAATACAAATAGTATTATACCTGTTAATAATTCATCATGGAAAGGAATCGTAAAATCGTAAACGTGAACGATATTTCTTTCGCTCGTAAATTATATTTTTTAACCAGAAACTGAAAATAACCCAAATGTTTTATTTGTTCTTTAGAAATCAAAAATAAGACAGAGAAACAATTTATCTCTGAATGAACTAACCATATATCAACAATTTATCATTTTAGTTTGAACAGAGAACCGAAAATGCCCATGCAAAGCTTATAAAAAGAGATTAAATTATAACAGAAAACTTTTCTTTCGCTCATTTTATAGCAATTACAATTTTAGAGTAAATATGATTTGAAAGTAATAAAATTCTAGAAGGACTTCATGTTGTGCCTAGTAAGGTTAGAATCGTGGGAATAGTTCATTCTCAACAAATTGAATCATACCTTAGCCTTCAGATCATTCGTACTAGGTACTACAGAGGTCACCTCTCATATTTAGATACAACCTTCATTGAATTAAACCATAAAATAAACAATCAAAAATAGAATCGAGCAACTTAAATTAAAGCAACATTTCGTTCCACATTACGAACTACTTCCCGGAAACAAAACAAAATTCTTCACCAACCATTAACCACTGCTTTAACACCGTATTAGCAACACTTTGCGCCACGTTGTTGGGGAAACGAAAGAAAACAATTTTGGAAATTTCCATGCATAATAGTAGCTTGCATGGCCAATCAATCCTACTTCCAGCCAGATGCTTCCTGGTACGAATGTGTCCAGATCTTCAATTAAACCGAGTGCTGTTCGTTGCCAGAGGATTTTAACCGACTCTGCAGATTCTTTGACCGCCCTTCCACTACGCACGGCGCCTCTGATGTGCATCCGGTGAAGACCATAAAATAAATCCTACGAACTCACAGTTTGTTTGCCCTCCGTTTGAACCGATTGAAGTGGCAACAGGAAACGAGATTAAATCCCACTAATCAGACATTCATGGGAAACGAAAACACATTTTCACACGCCTCTGTACACAATGAGATTGAATCCGCCGTTGGGTAAATAGTTTCACTTGATATTCATCCTCCGTGGGTGGGAGGAAAAATTAGAAAAATTTCAGGAATGAATATTACATAATAAACAAGAATAAATCGTATCAAAACAGGAAAAGAAACGAAGATGTTACTTCTATTGATTCCCCTTGCATTGAAGGCTATTGACTATGCATTGAATCGTTGAATGTACTACATTATCCATAGAGGATATGTGTAAACAAGATTTCCTGTCCATTCATGACAACGCTCCTAGGGTTGAAATATCCGAATGTGAACCCTTCGGTGGAATTTAAAAATCGCGAGATACGGAAAATAAATGCTCCAGAAGAACCCCTGTAGCCGGAGGCCATCAAATACCGTTCTCTCGCACAAATAAGAAGGGAAATCAAACAGCAGTTTTGACTCTTTGCCGAAAAGAAAACTTCCTCTTCGCAATTCCACACACACTCGCATCAAAATTCACTTATCAATCGTACCTTTCATTCTCTTTGTTTGATTTAAAGTTTTTCATTGAGAATTTGCGTATCAAATTGAAGAATGAAAACACTTCATATCCTGCCTATGGATATGTATTTCAACACAAGTCCTTTATTGAAACTTTTATCGAACGTGAGGTATTCTTAACTACTGCAAAATGAACTAAGATTCAAAAAAATGAATGGATGTAATTTCAATCTCCTTTTCCGAATGGATTTACGGTTAATCACCGCAACGTTTTTGTTTTCGCAACGAGGAAGGTGATACGATATCTTTCTGGATTTATATAATTACCAGCGATTAATACTAACTTGATCATTATGAAAAATATTTCGATATGTCAATAGCTATACATAAAAGTAACACACACACCCTCTAGAAAATCTAAATTCAATTATACTAAAATAAGCATTATCCGAAACCAAAATTCGAAACAAAATAAATGGATTTTTTTAAGTAAAAAAATTTCTATTGAAATTTATGCAACTCTATTTTAATTCTGCAAAAATTCAAAGAATTTTCCTATTCAAATTAAAGTTTCCAGTTCCTTTCCGCTTCGATATTCTGGTTCAATATATATTTTCCGTGCATTTAAAGCATATATTCGAAAAATTAACCCCTTTTCCAATTCTCAACATTACACCGAATCATATAAAAGTGATATATATCAGTGATTTCCTAGCGTAATATTTAAAATATCTCCTTCATCATTTTAATTCCATTTATTTAACATACACTATAAATTGTATCAAACGAGTCCATAAAAAATATAACACTAAATAAAATATTTTTAGTATTTAAGCCGGTTATTGAACAAAAAATCGCGAAATGAAACCGCAACATCAACCGGTAACGCGAGGACAAAATCCACGGTTAACCGGTTTTATAACCGGTAATAGTTCACAGCCACGCCCGTGCGGGGAAATCAGGGTCCGAGTACGTAAAAGGAAGATGTACGAGTGGGTGGTATATCTTCAAACACGAGCCCTGTTTAGTGGCTTCGAGAAAGCCCCGGATAGCCGTCGATTGGGGAAATATTCCTCCGCGGCTATAAATAGTTCCTCCCTCTTCGATTCGGAGGCCCTTGGTAAAGAGAGAGATCATCTCCTGAGATCCCCACACGCTTATACATTCTGTATCCGTCCGAGCCTTCGCCCAACCCGCCCTCGTTCCGCAAGGCACGGATAACGCGGTATATAGAGAGATTACGCTACGTAAACCATCAACACCGCACCCTCGTGGCTATGGAGGAATGAAGATATGGGGGAGGGGGATGATATTTATGGAGGTGGAGTGATGCCCCGATTGGAGCTATTCCTCAGTTTCAGTCCCGGCAACAGGTTCGGCGATAAAAACTTCATTGCGGAGCTCTGAGAAGTGGGAAATACAGGAACCTTAGCCTATAAATCTAAGTTTGAGCAGCTATTCCTTGAGGGCAAACGACGCCGAACCAAACGGTCAGCTTTGAATAATTTACCTACTTCCTACCGGAGTTTTATCGGCGTGTGATTTATGGATTCGTATTTTTTTATCGCTCCTTCCCGGGTAGCGTGAAATGATCCGCGGAAGGTCGTAATTCTGGGTTTCCTAAGAAGAGTTCTAGTTTCTCAACCTTAGGAAGTTTCGCAGAGCGTTCTGTGTTGCATGGAATGCACGCCATTGGAAGTAAAGCTCGCATTTAAATGCTAGAAAAAATGGTTATGGTGCAATTGTTTTGTGATGCATAAGAAAACTTCTTCACTTAATAAATTCCATAGAAAATTAAAAATATGAACCCGACATATGCTATAAGATGTCCTACAATGGTCCTAAAATTTATCAATATTAAATCAAAATATAATTAATAAATTAATCAAACAATATATATTTAACGACTTGAATATTCTATTAAATTTCAATCTCAAAGTCCAAAATCAGCATCTTCACAATTCCATTCCACGCATGAATTCCATTCCATCCTAATATAATTATTTACGATTAAAATACAAAAATAACAAAGAATAAATTATATAAATTAGCATCTTATTTTGGTTACTTTATCAAAAAAAATCCTGAATCATCAGCGACCTCTTCCTAAAACTAATAGCATCTCTAATTGTATACGTCATGCAAATTCCTCCCGTATCTAAACCACTTTCCTGGAAGAGCAAAGCTGACTCATACGAGACTACAATGATAAAATATCCTCATTAAACCTAGCGTTTCCGCTACACGCTGGAGGAAATTAAAATTCTCCAACGATAGAGGAACACCACAATGTGTAGATGCGGCTTTTTGGGTAAGTAACCAAAACTTTCGTCCGACTTCCACGTTCTCAGAAGTGACGAAGATTTTAATGATACTACGTACTTATTCCACATTAACATAACCGCCTAAAAAAGTGCAGTTCTTTTGTTTGCAGTATGCGTATTCTTACTCTAGGAAGCTAGTTTACATTCAAATTTTCATGACGAATAAAGAAGATTTCGTAGAACAGAGTGTATATAAAGCAAAAATGAAACAAAAAAAGATACGTAAATAGACCTTAATCGAAAACTGAAACTTTAAATAGATTTTAATAACCTAAACACTACAATTTGAATTCCTATCTTGAACCACACGTCTTAAACTTTACTTTTCCAGCTAAGATTTGTTTCAGCAGTGACGAAAAAGTTTGCTACGTTTTATCGTAAAAATACTTGCAGAACATCTTGCAAACAGCTGCTGCAATGGAATATAAAAACTGGGCCGAATCGATTAGGTGTTGGAAGGAGTAAAACCGGATCTAAATCTATTTTTTCTTTGCAACGGAACTGAATATGTTACCACGAAGTTCCCTGAGTATACCATTCCTCATATTTACCCCTGTTACAGTAAATACCATCCATTTAATACGGTCAATATCACTATATTATATACGGTTTTATCAATCTAATTTAAAACATGTATCATAAAATTTCATGGAATCTAAAATAAAAGAAATTAAACTTTTGAAATTAATCTCTAAGTAAAAACTACTTCTTTATTTATATTGGATTTGGTCTTAAACTTTTGATGACTCGTTTTAATTATATAACACTCGATGTGTTATTTTACGAAACTTCTGCGTATCCCATAGAAATTCCACGACAACCACTTCCATTCTCAGGGAAAGGATTGGCTGTAACTAAACACGCTGTCTTCTTTAACGAAAAGTAAATATTTATTGAGAGAAGACTTCGCCTAAATATATGTATCCAATTCTGTGAATAAACTCAGCAGGTCGATCAATAGAAAAACAAAAACTAAATATCTCGTTAAGGGGATAAAGTTGCAGTCCATATTCACGAAAATTGACTTACGTAACATTTTCCTAAAAATTTGATTTTAGCTACTATTACGCACTTCAAGAAGTTGAAATTTCGCGAGTTATTTTAATAGAGAATCCTTTATCATAATTTCTCGTGTGGATTAAATATTTACGAGTAAATACTATACAACATTTCTTAATTTTGTAATAATACAGTATCGATTCATTACGACATCTTTCAGTTATGCGCCACATTTTGGGGTGGAAATCTTCGGAAGCCGAACAGCTGTTCTCAATGAGGAAATCAAAAAACATACAAACGCTGCCAAAACAAACTACCGCACTTTCCCATCAGCTGGCAAGAATGGGTGGAATAGGATTTATCTTGATCATTGCCGAAATTTCTTGCGTACTTGCGCTTACATGCACATCCACCACAAAGAGGTTCCTTTTCTGAGCTCGAGAACAGCGGGATTAAAACCTTTCGTAGATATTTATACGTATTTACAGGATAAACTACGAGATTTCAGTGTAATTATAATCGATATTTCGTGAATTATCACCAAAACAAATTTTAAATTATTAGAATTGAATTGAACTAGCGACTGTCAATTTTAGAATGTAGGTGCCACGCAGATATACATAAAAATACTGCTATTTCTTAATCTTTTCCGAAGTTACTCGTATTTTTAATAATTTCAATTTCCTAGAATAAAAGTTCGTAAATTATCATACGATATGCTCGTATTTTCCATTGATCGATCAATTTTAATTAATTTTTGAATGTAATTTGTTTTTAAACGCACAACTTTGGTTTACTGCTACTACATAAAGATCGCACCGTTTCCCAAAAAAATTAAAAGTAAAGTTCGACACGTCACGCGATAATTTAAAGTTGATGCTCTGCTTTAATGTATATTCTAACCACTTTGAAGTCGTTCCAGAAAAGTTCGCACATCAAAGTGATGGAGACCCTAAAATTTTTGAGGTCTACAAAGGAGTTTTGTTTACCAACCACGAAAAAACCTTACGTTAATATTTACAGAGGGGATATCATGCAAACGATGCCGAAAAATAACTCACCGATCCTTTCTCACGTTGCCGATTCATCCACTTCTTGTGCATTAATGAATTTTTGAGTGGATTTAATTTTTGGAATCCATTCGTTCGGAGCAAATTGATTAAGGATTGAGTTCCCAAAATTTAAGTAAAAATAAACGAGACCTGAGAAGAAACTAACGGATCAATCATCTTTGACAACCTTCAGTTTTGGTTCGAAATTAAAAACATGATTTGGAAATCAAATTTTAGACCTTTAACTTCAATCAAATTTTTATACCGTGAGGAATTGAAATGTATTCATAATTTAAAATACCATTTAACCTAAAATTCAAATGAAATTTAATGATATACTTATTCCTTTCATCTTGTGCTTGGTTTAGTGGGCATAAAAGATGAAATTTTATTCACGATAACGAGTAATAAAATTCTTACTACCAAACCACAACCCAAATTTGTTTGCTATAAAGGCGTTATATTGGAACTAAATTTCAGGAAATTCAGGGTTCATCATAATCAACTGCGATTTTTATAACTCTATTCACTATAACTATATCCTAATAAAGGGAAATATAAATGATAGCTATGGTAACCAAAACAAATGAAAACCATATGAATAAACTCGGTAAAAACTCCTAATACTTATGAAACGCAATAGTAGTTAAAATCAACGAAAAATAAACGCTTAATTCATAAAAGTATTCCGAGACTAAATATTTCATCCAGATTAAAGCTCGTAATAAACACTTTTTAAATCCTGCAAAGTAAGTATTAAACTCTCCCGAATTTATTCGCAATATATGGATGGTTTACCCTATATAAAACAGAAGTCTAATACGTTCTACTACTAGGAATTACATCCCTATACACAAATATAAACATTATGTTCATTTTAAATAAACGAAAAAACATATTTATAATACCCACGCATACGTTGACATAGTTTCCATAAAAATAAACAAAAACATCCTTCGCCCCGAAAACGTGCATATGGCGCGAAACACTTCGATATCGGCTTTCAAGCGCAGATCACCAGCAATGACATTGAAAAAAAAAGCGCGAAAGAATTTAATCGCCATCCATAACGGACTCGCTAATGGCCGTTTCTTACGGACATGCAACGCCTTTTTGGCGCCATCTACTGACCGTTGTGCGCCCTCTGCAGAGCTTCCTCCGAGGAGTCCCAGTTTGCAGAGCGTAGGGTCCGTGAGGCTGGGGAACGGCACCGCCGCAGGGTTCTGCAAACGGAAAAAAATGTTAAAGTCGGGGGATCTGCCAAGATCGCATTTGTTATGCATAAAAAAAAGAAAGACTGAGATTTATTTTCGATGGGTCCCGCTTGGTGTGACGACTCCATTTGAAAATCATATTTGATCATCGCTATATATATAGAGCAAGACAAAAACTTTTAAGTATATTGTTAATTAATTGCCGCGTACTTATTGAATGAAAAATGGAGAAAAATAAAGTATACAAGAAAAAAGTAAATACGAAATAAATTATGAAAAAGAAATACATTAAAAAAAATAAATATATAGAATAAAAATTATACTGAATACAATAATGACTTGAACCGATGATGATAATTTACTCTTATTTTTATCTAATAGCATACGAGCATTTCGTTCTTATTATCTTATTTAAGAGAGCATGTCATGCATAAAACAGGATTTTTGTAAGTGGTATCCTTCTTGGCATATTATCTTCAACATTAATTGCATTCTTTTAAAATTAAGTTCCTTTTGGAAATTCGTATAAATAACTTATCACGAAAGCATCGAAATTAATGAATATTTAAACAAAGATAATCGTAAATTTAATTCAAGAATTATACTCTCGGAATAATTTTTCTGGATCAAATTTGTTGTTTTTGTTTCCCATTATATTTTTAATCGTGGAAGATTTTAATAAATATACATTCTATTGCAAGAAATACTGCCTTAGTGAAGTTTTAAGAGAATATTTTACTAACAATGGAGATAATTAGTAAAGATATTTTGATATCCCCCTATGAATAACTAACACTTATTGTTAGTTTGAGCCTAATTTGTTGCCATGGAAGGTAAATAAACAACCGAAATAAATTCCGGAATCGTACATGATCCGCCAAACCAAAACCCTACAGCAGTGAACGTGTTTACACGTACAACAGATGATTCTAGAAACTGGGTCAGACACAAAAGCAACGGAATCTGTACATTAAGAACATTCAGGTCCGCAGCGAAATACCAGCCCGGAATGTGGATATGGGACTGGGTTCGAGACACAATCATTTCGCAACTTCTCACTTCCATTCCAACCTTTAGAAGGACAATCGGTGAAATTGAACGTTTCATATATATCCTCCTAAAACCCTTTTATTATCTTTCCCAATCCCTTCCATTTTTAAAGGGCTTATCAACAAAAGAACGCGTCCAAAAATACTCGCGGATCCACGGAAGTGCGTGTTCTTTCCGATGTCATTATTCCACTCCCATTGTTTGGTAAGAATGCGGCTTGTTTATCGCCACTCTCCGAAGAGATCGCAAACAAAAGCAACAAAGGGCTACTCACCGCTGCGGAAGATGCGTCCCCCTCCTCCGATCCCTCCCCGTAGTCCACGGCTGCAGATCTTTTGATAACAGCTGCCGGAGAACCTGCAAAATGCCAATGTCGTTCGCGTTCAGCTAGTCATTCATGAGCAACGTACATGCAACCGTTTTCTTCCGTGCGATTCACAAAAGCGGCGCAAAGTTTACATTGTGCCCATTCAACGGATTTAGTAGCTTGCAACAGCTGCTGCGAGCGTAATTCAGACCTGTTAAAAGGCCACGTTCTGCTTTGGATTGACTCGAGGAGAAAAATATTGCATTCCAAGAATGCACGCTTTCAATACCGAATTCCAAAACATGCCTTCCGTTTTAGATGTACAAATAAAGTACATTACACACAATAATAGGCTTTCTTATACACGATTAAATACACCGGACGTGAAAAAACATACAAATATATCCAACCATTACGGCTAATCATGATTGATATATGTGCTATTTAAGTTTTGTCTTATTAAGATAATTTTATTGGACTTAATCATATATATAATCAAATTACTCATTCATAAAATTGTTCCATCATTATTCATCAATTCCATTCGTACATACATAAAATATGTGGTCAATTATTTCATAATAAATTAAACTTATACTTTATCCTACCTGTTTTACAGTACACGTAATTAGAGATTTATGTCACTTCTATTTGTCTACTTGTGATTGATTTATGTATTTCTTAATTTAAATATTACTTCCGTACAGTTATTATTAGTTATTAAATTATTAATCAATAATAAATATTTCAGGCAGATGGATCATTATTGTATTGTACATTGCATCATTAAGAGTATTAACATTGACATCTAAAATATATACATCTGAAATCGAGCAAGTGTGCGAATGTCACATAGATAAATCAAAAAATCAAAGAGAGTGAATATCCACACCAAATTAATCCAAAATTTCAAACTATCATGTATTATTTCCATTGAGATCTAAATTCAATGAAGTAGCTCAGTCATACTGCACCATGTCTAATGACGTAAGGAGACGAAGCCTGTGGAAAACTTCCCTTGACATCTATAATAGCTAAAACCTACTTTTTGAAATTTATTTCCCATTCAAAGAAAATATTTTCGAATAGCTGACCTATATATAGAACCGACTTCTTTTCGTAAAAGCAATCGATAATGTCTTTCATTCTTTTAGCATTTGAAAAATCGTATTTCAAACGAGGAAGTAAAGTTTAATAGATGAGACACGACCATGATATTGAGTAGTCAAAGTTCTATTGCTTTTAATTCGATATATAGCGTGAAAAATATTTGTTACTGAGGGAAACTTCTTCTATAGTTGCGATTGTAATGGAATTTATATTATTTACAAATTCACAAACTGAAAAACTATAAACTACGCTTCCAAAGTACTCCAAATATGCAGATGTTCGCATTTACCACCATTCGCCGAGCGTAACCCTCACACCTTAAACACGCCAACTCTTTCACGAGGGGAATTGGAGTGCAAAATTGAGACAGACGTGTAAAGAGACAGTAAATCAGAGCAATTCATCCATTCACCCATTCAACGGAAGCAAGGACCGAAGTCACTGAACATGTGGGAGTGTTGGAAATCGGCGAAATAACGTTGTCACATTCGCAAAAGGCTTCTTTCAATTCAAGAAGTCTAGGGTTTGACGTGCAAAGTGAAGGCACACATTTCAGAAGACAGCAGGGACAAGTAAGACTGAGATATTTCCAACTTGTACGACTGAGACGTTAGGCAAGACGAGCAGAGAGAGACAGTGTGGGAGGACCCCTTTCGACGCTGAGGGAAATGAATGACGTTCGGCTATGATTAATTACTGTTTACGTATTCATACTGTCTTAATTTGAGCCTACTGGAAACTTGAGGGATAATTTATATTTTCTAGGAAAATACAGCTTAATACCGACCGCAATATTTTATATGAATAAGAATAAGTATCTTTTGATCTATGTAGCTCGTGGTCATGAACAGAATACATCAATTAATTTCATTTTTCATTTATGTGTAATGATACGTATTTTATTAGAATTTACGAAAAAATAGTAAAATTCTATTGAAAAACTCTTTCTTTCTGCTTTAAGGCCTATAAACTGGCATAACTAATAACTGCCATATATAAATAATAACTAATATACTATAATAACTGATAAACCATGATAACTGAGAAGTTAAAAAATCGCATGGATATACGAGTGTAACTGGTAAATAAATAATAATGGATTACAGGCAAAATACTTTTAGAAAGATGATACTTTAAATAAATAATACAGAAACCTATGTGATCAATAAGATATACAAGCATTATGATACAGAACATCATATAATCTTTCTTAAAATAACTCCTGATGAATTAGTTTTAGTTCCTAATGCTCAATTTAATTTGATACATCTTCGATTATTGTGTATATAATTTCCATATTTAAAAATAATAAGAACGAATCTTCATATTGCTTTCGTATATGTAATTAACGATTTTGCACTGTTATTCCATAAAATGAATGATCATTTCAATAAATTTAAAACCACTATGAGCTTTTGTTATACTGCATATAACTGCTTTTTCTTTCCCTAACAAATACACGAAGTATTAAGAAAATTCCTTTCCTATTCCCTTTAGAGGGGATATAGTAGAACTTATTATTTATTAAATTATATAGAAATTATATTAGAAAATTTCATGAAAAGAAAAACTTCGTACTTTAACCACAAACTTTAATAAACCAAAATAGGACCAGTTTCTACGAATAATCGTTATTAGTTATCATAAAAAAGTGTTGATGCTAATAAGAATATACAGAAAAGAAAAATCACTCTTCGTAAGTCACGTCGAAAATTTTTATTCCTAAGCAGATTTGGACCAAAAACATCTTGAACTCAATTCCATATTGGAGATAGAATCTGGGTTAAAAAAAAATTCTTCGGAGACAAGGACGCAATACCTAACAACCTCCTTGAGCAGTGCATCATTATCTAATAAAATAAATAACCCGTAAAATATTTTAACCCCATTCCTTAAATTTCACGCATCGAGAACTTCTATTGTATATTTCAGAAAAAAAATCCAGGGCTGAAATTCCAAAAAGAGGCCTTTCAAACCGAACCCTATGGGAAATTCAATTTAAGAAAAAAATACGAATATTTCCGCTTGCATAATAAACCGCTCTCTCTTGGAAGCTTATAATCTAATCAGCCTCGACGCTAAGGGAATCGCGCAAATTGTGTTTCCTAGTTACGCTCTCCATAAATAGAAGAACCGAGTTGAGCGTAGAAATTATTGCGGGAAAGAAATTCGCAGCTTGAGTCATTAGAAAAATATATCAGAGACTACGAAAATATAGAATATAGATATTAATAATAAATCACAATAAAACATATTGAACTATAATGATTGTATGGATACATAATTTTAAAATCAAGAATCGACAACATTCATGAGCCAGAAAGTCATCGAAACTATTAAATTTAACAAACCAACAGCACAACTTAATCTTTAGTATACTCCTACTTTACGATAGGTTAATACGCCCCAATATTTCTCATTGAATTCCCTCATTTTATTACAACTTTATTAACTCAAATGCTCAAAATATTCATTGGCAACTAAGTTATGAAAGCTATTAAATTTAACAAACCAATAGCACTACTCAATCTTTATTATACTCCTACCATACGACAGGTTAATATGCCCCAATATTTCTCATTGAATTCACTCATTTTACAACAACTTTATTAACTCAAATGCTCAAAAATTATTAATGTTATAGCTTCTAAATTTCTTTTACCCTATAGCCTCTCCATTGCATTTCCTCCTAGCGCAACTTAATCTTGAAAATACCCTCCGATAGATTCATACGCTCCATTATTTCTCAATGAATCCCTTTTTATTACAACTATATTGACTCATACGCCAAAACATTATTAATCTAATAGCTTTTAAATTTCTCTTAACCTATCGTTCTCCCTGCATTTCCCTCCTCACTACTTTTCCCTCTTATATTAGCACTTGACCTATCCATCTCTTTATACCAAACTAATTGATTCCAATATAACGCGCTCCTCGCCATCCATTTCTAGCACTTCCATGTTTGTTTGTCCACCGAAACATTTCACTTTCCCATTCTACAACACACCTAAATTTCTAAGGCTTCCACAGTATTTTGCTGGCCTCTTTCTTCGCGAAGATCCACTTTTTTCACACATCCAGAGAAAAACATTTCACGCCAAAAAGTTTCTACGGTCATTTCCGATCCACCATCGCGAATATTGTAGTTTCTTCTCCTTCACGAAAGCTTTTATTGGCTTTTAAGATTTATTTATTTTAATCCAATTACCGCAATTCATCACGATAATAATAACAAATTCTTAAAGTATACTTATGATTAGCACCATTATTAATTACTGTCTTTACTTTACGTATATATTAGGCATTATGCTTGGTTTCATATACATGTTGATGAGAAACACATGCAACTATGTGGCTAACTATGTAGATATTTAGAGATGAAAATAAATAGAATTTGGATTATTAAATTTCAAATTTCATGCATTCCTGTTTCTAATCTTTATCGAAAAAGCATTATGAGAGCTATCACCAAGGAAAATGAGTATTATTTCTCGTGGGAGACATAAATTTAAGATATCTTCACTCGATGTTAAATAGACAGCCTCAATTCTATAAACTTAAACAACATAACGAATACAAATAACAAATGTGGCTGCATTTCGCTAATACAAGTGACTAATCATAAAAAATTGAGAGTTGTACTGGACATGAACATTTGAAGATCAAATCAAATTCGTTTGTACTAAACTAATTCTTTTAAATTATATTATTATATGATTATTTATAATTACATTTATATTATTAAATCAAAAGATAATCCATATGGTTAATATATTGCAATGATGCAGAAGAAACAACGATACTGATAATCAGCAAAAAAAAATAAGTTCCAAAATGCGATTAAAACGAGAAAAAGATTAAGGACTGATAAAAGTGACTGCAGAAATATTTCCAGTAAAAAGCTTCAAGTAAGGCAGATCATATTTGATACATTTCAGAGAAACATGGCAACGTTTTTTCAACTGAAGATTAAAAAAGGCAGCATCTGGTTTGAACAACTCAATGCCGAGATGTTACGCCGAAAATATTTCCTCGGTTTATCGCTGTTTCCTACAAATGAGCGAAAATATAAAAATTCGATGAAGCGAACACATTGTTTGCATCATATTTTAGGAAGGCAATTTTCCTTTGAAGTTGGAACCATAACGCCATGGCGTTTATTTTCCCGCAACCTACGTCCTTAACATCTGCAATGTACAAGGTAGGAAGCGTTCACTCGTATTAAAAAATTCGTCTTTTTCTAAAAATAGCGAAAGAATTTCTTAACTCGAATTTACAGTACAATCAGGATACCGAAACCTTAATATTAATATTCTATGAATATCCTATTTGAGAAAACTGATTTTTTAGTTCGTCGTTAATTTATTGCAAACGAAATCAGATGATTGTGCATTACATGTACGTTAAGTTTATCTTTCAGTGTAACAATTTTGGGACCTCTGATAAAAAATAACTGAAGATCACTACTGTTAATCACATCTGATCTCGGGAATTTCATTTAATCTCTGTTATCTTATAAAAACTACAAGCATTATCTTTGGGAAAACAGAATCATTGGCAAAAATATTTTACGTGAATTAATTTATCGTCAGCTCTGAAATTAGTAAGTTATGTGTACTGTAAACCTTAAATGAAAACCCACGGAATTTAAACGGATATCTTAACTTTCTTCGTATCTTAAACTCTCTGATAGTAATAAAGAAGTGTACATTGTTGTTTAATCTCTATCTCAACAACTCACAGTAGAACCATCGAAACTTACGTAACAGAGTCCGTTGTCATGTAGATATTAATTTCATTTACCAACAAACAAAAATATAATAACCTTACAAACCAAACAGAGCAAATATAATGTTTCCAAACATTTTAAAACAAAGTGTAGCTCATCCTATTACTTAAAAATTAAGTAAAAAATACGAGTAAAAACAATATCAAACCGAAAACGTAATTCTATTTAAACATCCCGATTTTAGTTGCGGACAAACAAGAACTTTTGCCAGAGATTCCGTTAAAAATTAGAGCAAAAGATTAAGTCAGAGTCTTATTGAGGTCATGCCAAGTAAATTCGTCCATCCATAAGGGCACACTAGCAATGTATTCGCCCTGCAGTAGTTGGAAGGTCAACAGCCTTGAAGCACATCAGCCTGTCATCTCTCTGCATCCAATTTTTTTATATCTCCGAGAAGCTTCGCTATATAGCATCGTTTCATGTCTGGTTAGTGAAGAAAGTTGAGAAGCTCTCAAGAGTTAGTGATGGAAAAGCCACGAGAATTCAGTGGTTGACAGATCTCGAAAACTCCTCTGAGAAATAGCGTGCGGAAAGTACAATATATGTTTCGATCTTCAGGCAAAATAAATATATTACATCAAGTGTTATTTTGAAGCAATACTCTGTGAAGGTGTTACTAGATTTTAAATCATTATACCAAGACTAGATTAAAACTTATATATGGATTATTTAGTGAAATTAATAATTTAAAAATAAACTCAACCTTTTTCGATCTTCAAGCTACGTATTTAAATTATAGGAAGCAATGATATTTTGAAACAATACTGTGTGGATTTGTTTAGAATTAGTATATCTTAACTTAACGACTACATTAAAAGTTAGATACAGATTCATTTATGAAATTAAACGAGCAAAATAAACTCAAATATAAATCCAATCGATACAAAATAGATAAAATATGACTATCTATTTACAGGTGTGAATATTTGACAAACATAATTCGGTTAAATAAATGGCTAATGGTTCCATTTCAACGCTCAATTCAAATTAACTCCAAAATATACTTATTTAAACATATAAATTATGGAACACAAAAATTTAACGTACGTTTACGGAATTAAAAGTACCGTAGTGTTTTATATAATCTACGAATTACATATAAATTTCTTTAAGGATCGAAGTCTAAATTTTACAATTCACTTCTATACCTCTAAATTTGATTTTCAAGGGAACATATCAACAATATTCAATCACAGGAATATCTATTTAATCTCAGTAATGGCAACGCAAGCCTGATCCTAACGACATTAAAACATTAGCACTGCAGATCCTATATTTTTTCAAGCAATCCCTGATCCCCACACTTCTCTTGGTTGCGGTGGGTATTTCAGTAATCCACGAGGAAACCTCAACAGTTACTTTATCTCATAACTGAGGGAATGTGTTGCAAAGGATATTTTAACAAAACGACTGACTCGTAGATACAAGGGCAACCTTCAGATCAATAATGCGAGGTAACACACACGATATATACAAATCTTGAAAGATCTTATTGGTTGCTTCCGTTGGTGGTTGATTAAGTAGCTTCTGGTAGTTATATTTTCAGTATTTTTCGATGATTATATCATATATAATAAAATAAATGGAATTAAAACAAATAAAAATACAAAGCTATATTTCTCTTACTTGCAGTCGAAACTAAATACGAAAATGCATAAAGAATGATTAGATAGAAGCAAGAACTATTTTATTTAATCTATTAATAATAATCAGTTGAGTAAACGGAGTAGAAAAATAATATTCGAACATTAAACACAAAATTAATAACAGACGATTCTGAAAACGTTAATTTTGTAAAACATAGTACATAGTAGTATAGATTTGAAAATTAAGCCATAAAATTTACGGGATATAAATATTTAAATTTGTATTCATGAAAATGATTAAAAGTATGTTAAGAAGAGAGATTGATAAATACATTATTTCTATTTACATCTTTGTAAATATTTATATCGTAAATTTGGAACCAAAGTAACAAAATCATAAAGCATATACGTAATATTTACATTCTTGCGTACTATTTAAAGGAAGAATACTATTTTTTCTGATTGATTTGATTCTAAAGAAAGAACTATCTATTTTAACTCTCAAAAGGTAAGTTCTAATAAAAAGTTAATGATTCCATAGCAACTTGCAATCGTCCAGGTAAACACTTCTCTACTTCGTGAATGAATAACAGTTTCACGTGCCCCTGAAAATGAAAAGAGCAAAATTTACAGTAGCGCAGCGTGTTATCAGCGACATATCTATGGTGTAAAATAGGAGTGTGGAAAGACTTGTATAGAAGAATAGATAATAACGATAAGGTGCCTTTGAAGAGGAAGCATGCCTTAACAGAAAGTAGCAAAACGGATGCTAATGAAAAATGCAAGCCTATTACGAGAATGACAGGAATATAGCCAGAAAAATATACGTATAAATTTATGAGAATTATATAGGAAATGTCTCGGGACGAATCTAATTCTATCTCTAAAAAGATTTGACATCGACAAAAAATAATAATAACGCTATCTGACTAACACAAATGAAACAAACAAATGTGCCGATATAAAATTATAATAAATTAAAATAAATTGTCGGAATTACAAATAAAAATCAAATAACTCTGAACTCGTAAACTGTACATCTACGTATCATTGTATACGATGAATTATTTACATTAATATTGTATATGTATATTATATGTATTACTCCCTAAAGTGACTATCAAGAGGAACTCTTACCCACAACGATTACGGGTGGACCAAAAAGGAAATTAAATTTGTCCACACAATTTGCTGGCATAACTTCCTGTCCACTTTAGCTTTGTCAGCTCATTTCCTCGGCACGAAATACTAAAAGCTTAAAAACGCCGGTTCTGGAATCCTCTTAGAATTGCTTATTAATGTCTCTATTATTACCCGCTATGGGTCACATCAAATTTATTTTTATCAATTAAATAATTCCCTTAATATAGTGGTATAGCAAGCAATGATCGTAATACTTTGTTTCGTAACAAAAAAGGTAGTAGATTTAAAGAAATCGTAACTTATCATGCCATATGGTGACTCTTTAGAAATAGAAATAATGGATTTATGCCCGTATTAAATTCTATTTATAGCCCCAAAATGAGCAAGACAACAAGAATCTTTTAGAGTTGTCATATTGACCAATATATTCAATTAAGTAATTTATAAAATATTGTAACATTAGATGACTCCTCAAGCCATGTCAGCACTTTGAAACAAAAGACTGTATGAACTTTATTTAGATCCAAAATAAGATCTACTAATGGTTTAGAATGATCGAGACAACCAGAACCTTTATGAATTAAAAAGCAAAAAAACAGTAGCAATCATAAATATAAATTCTACTTTTTCTTCACCATTCAACACCCTTACACAACCAACTTTCGAATGCAAAAACCCCATCACAGAGTTAAACGCATTCGCCTCGGAACCGTATCTATAGAAACCTCCACGGAAACGTACTAATAATAGTAAGCCTTGCACACTTCCTCCTCATTGATAGAGGCATACGACGAATAAAAATCCTGAAATAACCAGCCTGAAAGAGAAGCGGTGGAATTCCGAGAAAACGTGCGGAGGCGACGTTCTGCAAAACCCACTCCCGCCATTTTTAGCGATTTCCCGCCCTCGAACGAGGTAAACAGATACGACTGGCGGGAAAAATGGCGGAAGAAAAACAAACTGACGTAAGGTCTGGTTTTGCTCCCCTTCTCGTGGGAGGTGCTTCTCACCTGGTGTGCTGCGACGTCGGGCGCGGATCCTGGGCCTTTCTCTGGAAGCCTCGTCTTCTTCGTCCATGGCATCTAGCGCAGCTTCTCGCCCGTCCTGCGCATAAACAAGAGGAGAGGTGATTGAGGGATGTGCGGAAGACTTACGACACCGGAAGGGCTATGCCGCAGAGATGGGGGGGATAGGAGGTGTATTTCGGTGCACGATGGACGGAATGCCCCCGCTGTGTGCGGAGGTGCGGTTTTCAAAGTTTCCGAGCAGTAAACAGCTGATAGACGTGCAGCTCAAGAGACTTTCGAATGATCGCGAATGGTTTCGAATGATGCTATAAGGGAGAAGGGTTAAATACGTGGCTGAACGGAACATATACATGATATAACATATACATGATATAAGTTAATCCGTCACCATCCTATCTGTCACAATGAAAGATTCATTTTATCACCGACGTCTATAGACATTTACTAATTAACAAACTAAGTTTAGATGGAAATTTATGATAATATTTTCAGCAATATTAAAAAAAATATTAATAAAATAAATACGTGCAATTAATTATTTTAACATCGTAGTATTCAAGGAATGAAGCCATAAAAATTGACATATTAGACGTCTGAATGAGAAAGCAAATAATCAGAGTGACAAAGAGTATAAGCTTGGATTAGCTTAAATCGAGGTTTAACTCATGTAAGTATAGAGAACGTTTGCTTTCAATTGAATTATAACAGTACTGATCGCAGTCAAAGCGACAAAAACTTATATAAATGACAAATGTAAATCATAGATCGATCTGTAAAACTGAAATAGAAATACTTTACCAGTCGTATAATTTTTCTAAGTCGAACATGACTGCATTAGATTTTAAAACGACAAATTAATATTACCTTGATCATAATATGAAACAAGATATTATGCCTTAATTTAAAGCCTAAAATACATTTTGGAATATGATACATTATTGAAAAATTAGATACTATGAAATAAAGATTACATTAAAAAAACAAAAAAAATTCTTTTTAAGAATTCAAAGTCGAAAATTTCAAATTTTTACATTAAATTTATTTATTTTGACAGTTCGTTAATCAAAATTTTAAAAATTCACGTACGACTAGACAACTTTACAATCAATAATAATGGAATATAAATTTTGCATAACTCTCATAAACAGAAATGTACCTTCCGGTCATAAGAGACATTCCGCGTAAGATTTTGAAACAAACATTACCGATAGAACGAAAATATTCAAATCTTTAAAAGAGAGATTCTGCGTAAGTAGAGCGCCCAAGGAGTTGCGATACCATTTATAAACGCCCAAAGCGAATGCATGCGACAGGGGAAACAAACTCATCAAGACGAGGCTCGCTATTCTGGATGAGAATTCCAGAAGGAGCCATTGTTCCGAGTGTTTTACTTCCCTCGAGTATGTTTTGGCAGATTCTTCCGCAACTTTTCTTTCACGTCTTCATAAACGATTGCAGCAGAATTATTACAAGTATTCAAAACGTGCGAGGAAAATCGATTTGATAAAACTCAGATACAAAAATAAATTCCTCAAAGTATATGGGTTGAGTTTACTCTAAATCTTGTCACTCTAAGAAGCTGCTTTAGAAAATAAACTTTAAAAGCTGTCTCATAAAATATTTGTACATTTCATTATTATACAATTTTTTCTCCTTTCTGGATTAACCTATCATTGAAATATTTCGTCTTCTCTTCAAAAATTTATATTTATTCTATAATTGATTTACAATACAACATTTATTTTTATATCTATTAATTTTTATTTTAAAGTACATTGAGTGCATATGCCGTAACACTTTTTAAAACCTAAGCGTATTCTAATTTTTCACATCTTTACATTTCTGCCTTCAATGGATTTTTTTAGGAAGTTCACAAAGCTGTTTTCATATTCACGAAAATTAAAACTAAACGTTTTAGTTTTCCAGGACTAATTTTCACAGAGAAAATCAATTTAAATAACAAATTTAAAGTTTTTTAGCATTTTCATATCTTTTTAGCCTTAAAAAAGCTTGAATATAGAAGCTCTCAATCTTTTTTCGTAAATAACCTTGATATATCACGTAATCTTTTCTCCAACTTCAATAACTTAATATTAATATAAAGTGTCAATAACATTTATTCGAGATCATAGAGGAATTAAGTCTTAGCTTCTTTCATCATAATATACGTACGATTCTTTGAAAGAAAGAAACATTTACGAAAGGAAATTTTCTATTCTATGATAATATTCAATGACGAATCAAATACGTAATATCAGAATTGGAATGAAAATATAAAATCTAAATACGCATTAAGTAAGAAAAGTTAATATTAATATTGTTCTACAAATATAAACTTCGGATTTGTAGATGTAATACTTCTTCTAAGGCCTCCTCATAGTAGTGATTCTCTCATTGAGGTTGCAAAAACGAACCATTCTTGAAAGTCGGCTACTAGAATATCAGATATTCTTTGAGACACTTCTTTTTCGCGAAGAATCATCGATTCTAGAATACGTAATAGGGATCTTGGTGACAAATGAACCCGACTCCCATTCCAAGCACGCCCCAAACACATTCAGAACTTCTATTCTTTATCTTTAATAACTCTTGCTCAACGAGCGAGAAAAGAAAGATGACATGGCAGTAACATTATTCGTCCTATTTCAGGAAAGTTATCGTTAAAGTAATAAGTGACGAAAGAACAAAACATTTTGAAATTAAATATAAATCACGCGTGGAAATTTCCATGGGAATCCCTGGAGTTCATTACGCTA
Source organism: Pantala flavescens (assembly GCA_020796165.1). Classification (NCBI taxonomy): domain Eukaryota; kingdom Metazoa; phylum Arthropoda; class Insecta; order Odonata; family Libellulidae; genus Pantala; species Pantala flavescens. The sequence continues at coordinate 15,733,234 of CM036886.1, forward strand.
CTTCCTTCAATTACTTGGATTTTATTACGAGGCAAGAGTAAGAAGAAATATAAAGCTCTGCTCTCGCAGAATTATGCAAGCCTCTTTTAACTTTAACACTTCAAATGTAAAACTCGTTACCGAAAGAAAATGTGGCAATGAACAACTGAAGTCCTGGGTTCGAGTACCTGTTAATATTGATTTTTTCTGAAACTTATTTATACGTCTATAGGATTAGGAAGGTAGATTTTTAATATTGCTAGATAAGTTGTGCAACTTGTTCACAAAAGATAAACGGAAATGAAAAATAGTAATATCACTGAGACTCGAACCCAGGTCTCCACTTGCTAGGCTACTTTGATTCGTAATTGTAATTGAGTCGAGTGAACACGAAGCATTTGCGTTCTAATTCATAATCGTAACATAATAGAAGCATACCTGCTCAGCAAGTGGGGTCCTGGGTTCAAGTACCAGTCATGAACTATAAAATAAGTATTTTTCACTTCTGTTTAACCTTTCGTCTACAATTGGCAATTCACCTCCCACACTGAAAACTTCGGTGACTAAAAGTTTGAAGAGTTACACAAGGAAAAATGGAAATGAAAAAAGTCACCATGACCGGGACTCGAACAAGAATATTAAGAAATTCTCTTTTCAATAAAATCTCCAGCCAAAAACGATACGTATAATCCCTTAAATATTCCTAAAACACGTAAATCTTCACGAACAGTCATGCTCCATACATTTTCGGCAAGGATAGAAAACAAATACAGCAAATCACGCCGTAAATTCCGAATCCCGAATGATGTATAGCATTCCGGAAACTAATGACCGATGTCGTAGTACGGTTCCCTCTCCAATTATCGTAATTAAGGACTTCGCAGCTAATAAACAAATACGCGCACTATATCCCCATTCGGAAAAGCCCTTCATCATGCAATATTCGTGCCACACTAGGACAGCGATTGATTGAGGAGAGAGAGGTGGCGGAATAAAACAACCTCGATATCCATCTCCTCTATTTGTTTCCCATCGACTTTTTGACAGCGGAAACTACTCAAACGTTAATTTTTTATTCGGCGACACGAGCACTGAGTCCTTCGTTAACCGCTACCCATTCCCATAATCCATCTCGGCTTAGGAATATCCCACGACGCGTACCCGAGCCGGGGGATGGGGACATGTTTAAGGGTTGCGTTTGATAGTAATCGAACGATCTCGATGGATGATAAAGGGCATGTCGCAGATGCCTGGAAGAATGCGTGCCGACTCGAGAGGTGGAGTGGGGACGATAAGGGTCAGAGGGCAGCGGGAGATGAGTCCTCCAATTGATGCCCTTTTCTGCTGATTTAGCGGAGCCGTGCCTCGGCCGCAGAAACCGCTTTCTCAATCGAGACGAAATCGAAAACGAGCGGCGGATATCGAACTGATCGGAAATGAATGCGATGGATAAGTCTCCTCGGGTTTCTTATGCGACCACTCCATTTGACGTATTGAAATAAGAATGGAAAACTTTTTCTTCGATGTACTCTCTCCTTATGAGAGTATGTTACCGATATGTTTCCAATGTTTCACGATGTATTCTAGTTGATATTTCGATATATTCATCATATTTCGATAGACATTCGGTAAATATCGATATAATTAGATACATAGATGAACGATTTAATTTCCTTATATTCTGGATGATATTTTAATCAAGCTCGACTTATATTTTCGTTAAAAATCTATAGAAATCGATATGTCGACAAATTATTCGATTTGATTTCCTTATATTCCCGATAGAATTTTAAATAATTCTTCTGAAAATCGAGATAGGATTTCGATAATCGATTTCGATATTCGCAATAAATTTTCAATAAACACTCGATTTAATCTCCTTTAAAGCTCTCTCAAAGATTTCGGAATATTCTCCTCATCTCCTTAATAACTTCGATATGATTTTGATATATATTCGATGTAATCAATATGTAAAGTCCATAAAATTTAGACGCATACTTCTTATTGCTATTAAATATCCTTGATAAAATTTTGATAAATAGACGAAACAATCTCTAGACCTTATAGATATAACACCGATAATTCATCGGTCAATAATAAATCATCAACATAAATCTTTCAATATATTGCTTACTTAATTACGAAAATGAACTAGGCTTCAGACAATGTTATTATGACCTGAGTTCCTAATCAATTCATCCCAAGTACGATATTATCGACCTTTAATTTTTGCTACTGAACAGCTTATTCCGGCAATTTAACGTAGATTGTTCAGTTTCCTTCAATTGAGTAGGATTACCAATGTTCGGAGAAGCGAAAGTAAGAAAAAAAACCTCATAGAGATCTAAACTCAAGAAATGGATGTATGGTTATGACATCCATGGCACACGGAATGCTATTCCGCAACCATCGCCGGAAAATTTTCCTTTCTCGAGATAATATGCATCCTTTAGAAACGATGAATTTGATGAATACGCGGTGACTCAACCCTCATACACTATATATCTGACTATACAATTCCAAATAATTGTAATCGAAAACTAACTATTAGGCGTAAAACGCATTTTTGACTAACCAAACCGCAAATGGTTGGTTCATCGCTATTATTCCCAGTAATTTATTTTCTTTATATTAGATCAAAATTTCTCCATCCATACCTTCATCTTAATGAGTATAAATATAAGAAAAAAATACATCTCCCCAAACCCATTATCCTCGTATGTTAGATAAGGCCTCTGAAAAGAGTTACTGTTCGCGATATATTAGGTTAAAGATATATATATTTTTAATATGGAATAATCATTCCTTCTCATGCAAGGTTAAGAGTACCACTCTAAGATGTTTCTTATCCTGTGGTCTAAATACAGATTCAAATGTAGACCTTTGAATTTGTTATAAATCGCCAAAAATCGCCAAAACGAAAATTTAAAGTAAAATGTGTAGTATGTATGCTTAAGTGAGATTCGAAAAATATAGAGAACACGATTTTTTTCAATAACAATTGGCAATTAAAAATAATTATTAAGGAATTTGATAAAGCATTGTTTTCCAGTCGATCTACATGAAGTCCAATACTCTAATAAATTTACGAGCAGAATGAAGTGTGCACTGCTGTTAGATCGAGATAGATTCCACAAGGTCAGCTTGTCTATCGAATGAAGAGTAGAAGAAGGTCTCTGTGAAGGAGGGAACAAATTTTCCAACATTTTAACCAATCTCAAATCTTACCAAAGCAAAGAAAAATTTCTTAAATGAGAAATATTAACCCATGGTTAAAAAAAATTGCAACGCTTACAGAATCATTGTCAATAAAGAATATCGAAGAAAAGTCAGACTATTATTAATTTGTGTGAGTGAGTGATAGACTCCTACTATTTGTTAAATGAGTTCTGGAAGGATGTAAGGGTAATGAAAGTAATGAGCACTAATCCTTTCTATGTATAAAAATAACCACGTAACCAAAACACGCCGGATACAGAGTGTGACTGTTTTACGAAATAGAAGTGACTAATATAAATGCAGAACACATTGAACAAAATCATCAATACCTCAATATCTTTCATATCGCAACATCCACGAGTAAAATAATGAATGAACAAAAAGAAATCAAAGTCACATTTATCTTAATCCGTATACGATGGAATAGATCGTGTAAGCTCGCAGGAAAACACTATAAAACCATAAAAATAAATTTAAATTGGACCAAGATTAAGAGAATAAGGAGATACTTAGATCAAACTTAAGATAAATGCAGAATTTTGCACTGTACGAGATTAATTGAAGATATAACAGATGCAAAGAAGTAGCAACGATAAGTAGAAGTGATGGGATAAGGAAATGAAGTTAAGGAGAAGTCAAATTTCGGGGTTAAAGGAACGTAAAAGGATACAGCAGCTGGATGGAGGGAAGGGGGAGGAACACGAGGGTTCCAAGTGATTCTATTAAAGAGCTATTGCACGCTATGACATTTATTCCGTGGTTTGCCCAACCTTCATTACCAATCATCCTTTCACGTATTCAGAAGATTAAGCTGACGTTTCCCAATTCCTGAAATTGTCTGAAATAGTCACGCTCTGTAGTAATAGCCCAATACGTACTATTAATTTCGCGAAGTATTTTACAACCAAAATAGCTAAATCCTTCCAATACGAATCAGAAATGGAGATTAATAACCCGATAATCTGAAAATTAATATTGAATTGAAAAATTGTTCAAATTATATATTACTGGAATAAAATGAGGATTTAATTATTTTTGATATTTTAAAAGATACATATTGGATGTGCTAAACAAGTACGCGATAAAACGCTGATATACGCGATGTATCGATGCTTTTCGCAGACCTTTTCAGGTAATTCAAACAGAAAACGCACAAGTGTTTTCGCATTCCAATACAAACAAGATTAATAGAAGACCTTATTCGAAGGATAGTGGAAAAATGACTTCGTTGACACTTTTGCTGCATAAAAGATCTAAGTTCGTAGTAAACTCTCTATATCTTTATTACGTAATTCTAAAAATAATTTTATTTTAAAATAATAATTAATTGTTGCTCAACCATGACCTTTGTTAGAGTTATAAATGATTTTTTTGCATATTAACTACCCGAATATTATAAAATATGATCCTATCTTTGGTCTATATATCTAAAGTTCATTATTTAAAGACAGACTTATTTCCCAAGTAAAGACATATAATCACTTATATATTATTATTATTATTACGCTTCCAATAATACAATAATTCTTTATTTCTCGATAAAATATTCCGCCATGATAATCTTTGATTTATAACACAGTTTCCCTAATAACTATCAAACTATTATTAATATTCAATTTTATAATCGTAAAATGTTATTATGAACAGCACATTTTAAATAAGCCCTTTGGATACACCCAAATAAGATCATTCCATTCCTATGCCTTCCATATCTTAAAAAAGCCATCCTTTTGAAGACGATGAGTCAGCAAAATTCCAAAAAACATTTCAAATTTTAGAAGAGACAGACACGAAATTGAGCGATGTTAAACATGAACAAAAAATAGCCTCGCAGAACTCTAAATCATCCAAAATGCTCCTGTTACAGAATTATTGACAAGTGTATACGTAATAAGTATTGAGACATCTACCCTTTGAAGAGTATCGCGTGTTTATAAGTGTTGGCAAAAGTGATGAGCCACGGTTTAAAGAAGTTGAGCGATGTCTTCGCGGAACGAAAGAGAAGATGCGCTATTCGATGTTTACGTTGTCATGGGGAGTACATAAAAAACGGATAGGAGACAAATGCATGGAAACATCCCTATACACACTGTGTAGCTCGAAGGCTTGAGAAGAAAGACTAGAAGAAAGATTAAACAGAGACTATATATAGATACATATATAGATACATATATAGATACATATATAGGTACATATATAGATACCAAAAGTGAAAAAGAACTGGATTCGATCCACTTCGATTCGTTTTCCTCTCTGATAAGTTAATTTAGTTTTTCGCAGGAATCGATTATCCCCTAATCTAATCCAAACTTTTCCGACATCCTTCATTGATTATAATCACAAATTCGAAGCAATAATTTTTTCAATCAAATAAAAATTCCTAAATATATTGGTTCTTTTAAGGGCACCCCACTTTCATACTCCTTCAAAGTTTTTGCTTTCTTTTTCATCCCTCATAAAGGAAAAGAAAAATTGCGATATTTCGAAAATATGGATACTATCAAAAGATGTCTTCTTCACTGATTACTAACCGACTCAGTCTTTTAAGGAAAATAAAATCAAAAAGCTAAACTGTGTGACTTTTATATTACTCTATAGAGATATTAGGTTAAAAATTACTTTTTTATCGTATGAAATATTTCGAAATTCGAAAATATCAGAGATATTCCTCTCCGCATTGAATGTTACAGGTCTGGTAAAAGTTAAAAAAATTACGATGAAAATTTATCGCAAACTTCTCTCCCTATCGTATATCGTCCAAAACTTATACTTGCTTATCTTTTATTTAGAGTATTTTTATCAGCTCGTGGTAATAAAATACGACATCGAAACATCTAATTGTTCCAGTTATTTCAACCAATTGCCCTTTAAACGATAAAAATTGAATTTCAAAACTTCAAAATTTGAAGGAAAATTTTCCCTGTAGTATTTTAATCTTTAGCGATTTATTTCATTTTAGTATGAATTTCTATTTTATGGAGACCGTTGTAGTACGTATTCACCAATAGGGAATACCAATAAATAAAAATATTGAAATTACAACTCAAAGCTTCAAAACTTAACGTTTAAGTTTATCAATATATAATCGTATCATACTATTCGAATTCAGTCACACACGAAACAGATATCTAATCTTAACTTCTTCACATTCAACATGAATCATGACAACGCGTTTTCTCACATTCTCACTCAAATTATTAAAGACTATCTAATCATCTTTGAAATAACCGATAAAAATCGATTCATAAGTTACATTAATAAAATCCCAATGATATATTTCATTATCGACACCCTACCTAACGAAGTTAGAACCATGAACTCTTTCCTTCTTAAATAATTAATATGTTAAAATAATCGTCTAATATAACCATCTCCCTAATAGTATACATCGTTAGGCTAAGTGAGCATAAAAATAAATCCATGGTTTACGATCCCTTTCATATTTACGTAAATAATAGCCAATTATACTACATTTGTAGAAAAATAACACCGGCTATCTTTTTAATAGTAAACGTATTACAGAACACATCCTTATACGGATTCACTTCTTAAGTTTGTGACCCCTAAGCTCATTTACTTCAAGAACAACTGCAGCCGTACTAAACCCGAGTCTATTCACTTAGCTTTGTTTACGACATCTCTGTTATCAAAATCATACATCGCCTCGATAACACCTATATAATATACTTGATCCAATAAAGAACCTTTGCTCATTGCAAAAAATTCTGGCAACGGTTACACAAATGAAATAACTACATTACGACACACATAAACATATAAAGTAAAAAATACGAAAAGCTACTCTCTAAGAACAGAAGTGTAGATGGAAAAATTTTCACGGATAAATAGTTAGGAATAGAATATATCCTCTTAAGTGATATCTTGAAACATCGATCCATAAAAATCTTTCCTAAAAAGCTTCATATTCTACACTTTTCATGTATCAACCCCAGCGAACATAAACTTAATCGTTTAAAAAGAACAAAAACTGCGTTCAAAATTAAAGAAAGAACTTTTTCGTATTACAGAACGAAATACGAAACCCTAATATTCGCGATATTATAGCTCGCCTACATAAGCAAGACTTCCTAATTCGGAACACGATAACCTTACTACGTACACCGTTGCTTATCATTACTCCCTAGCAACATCAAAAACATTTAAGCTCAAAAAACCTACAAACTAAATCACTCCTTTAGCAACGGTTTCCAACCAAAATCCACACGTACCTCGCAGACAAAATCCCGCTTATAATGTCAACATCGTTCCGCTCCACATGTAGCCATAAATCTCTCACTCCCTAAACTCTGACACCTCTAATAAATGTGATATGATCGAGCCAAACCTTGTAGAAGGGAGCCATATCACATAAACGAAGAACAGAACCATAGAGACAGTATAATTTCTAATAAAAAACAAGTTTAGTCGATAAATAGACATTGTACAGCACATGACGATGCCATAAAACGTACCAGATGAAGTCGAATTATCGACAAAGTATTCGTTTTATTGAAAACGAAGTTCAGCGGATATTAATAAGTGATCCTTATTGTGTTATTTAGCATGACACCTCTGTCTAGAGGCTCTTAACCCCATTAGGAAAGAGCGTTGATCTCTCTTACGGCACAACGTACTGGGTTTAGAAAACAAAGCCGTAGTGCACTCACCTGTTCAACCTCCATGGCAAAGTGTCCGTGGTCTCCGTTGGGGGACGTGGGTGTCCGTACTGTCTCCTCTTCCTCTGCCAGAGGAGAAGTGGAGGGCGGTGGTGGGAAGAGCCTTCTGCAATGGGGAGGAGTGTCACCCGAAAGAAAGCGGGACCCGAGATTGCCGGAGGTAACCCCAGCCATTGTCTCGGCAGCAAATGCAAATCCGTCGGGGAAGGACAGATGACGCGATAGGAGAGCAGATTAACATTCGACTCCCAGCGGAGGAGGAGGAGGCGGCGTGGGGGGTGTCGGGTAACCCCGGAGGCTACTGGATCATCCGCGGACGGCAATTCGTGCGAAATGGGGAGTGGCTTGAGGGCGGGCGCTGTGGGGTTTCAGCGGTGGAAAGAGTTGTGGGGGCTTCCAGAGGAGGAGTGGGATGGACGTGGATGGCCTCTCTCGTCCCCTCTCTCGGAAGACTCCGAAATTACTAACCGCGTGGCGTGAAAATATCTCCGTCTTGGTTTCTGGAAGATTTGGATTTCGCGGAGACGCTCGTAACTCGGTTTTTTTGGGGGGCTTTTCGTAAACTGAGGTGGGAAGGGTCGTAAAAATATGCGCCGGTTTATGGCGGGAAGTTACTCGTGTCCGCGGAGGTCTGGAGTTAATTTTCGGACCGTTTTCCGGGTAAAGATACGTGTTTGGGAGCTTCTTAGTGCTCTTATTCAATTGAAAATTTCATTACTTAATGAACTTCGAACAAATAACCACACGAAAACCAGAAGGAATTCCACAAGTTGAATTATCTATTGAAAAATACCATCTCTAGTAAACCATGTAATTTCATATGCGAAATTGTGACGCGCGAACTTACCCAGAACGAATTTGCATTTGCTGTGAATATATACGCATACATATATGATAATAAATGCAGTAAACGTTTTACTAACTAATGTTATTATTAATTATGCTAATAACGTTTCATCAAGAATCAGAAATGTTATCAAAACCATTTGAAAATTATTTTATTTAATACGTAAGGTTTCATTTCATATGTATACAGTTCTTGGATTAACTTCCATATACACTCAAAATACATCGATGATATATCTCAAAAAATATATATCAATCGATAGAATAAGATAAAAATTTCGATTCCTTAATTTCTACTCTTCAATTAATGTTACTGAAACATTTAATTTTTAATATAGTTAGATATATTCAATCAATTAAAGTTATACATTTGGTAAATCAATTTATACTACGAAATATGAAAAAATCATCTTGTGAAAGAAATCACGTAAATCACACACAATGATTCATTAAAACTGAGAGAAAATGCATTATTCCTTCACGATAAAAATATTGTCAATGCTAGCAGGAACATCGATCTTATAAAATATTTCCTTCATTATCTACCTCAAAACCGCATCAATTTTTTACAGTTATGACATTTTATTGGCCAACCGATAACGTAAAGAATTCGTCTAAATTGCATCATATCTGCTCTATTCCATAATGAAAAAAATACATGGGACATTCTTGACCATCTAGCTGTCTGAATTTAAACTTCACGGCTAATTAGCTACGTTACTGCATCCAGAAAAGAATTTTTGAAACTAATTACTTTCCTAAAGACATGCAAATTTTAGAATTTCATTTTTAGAAAATCATTATAATTCAAAGAGTTGAACCTCGCCACTGCCAAAATAGAACTTTAGGAAAATATTACCATAAACTAAATACTGACTGACATGATAACCTACACCGCTACTCCTATGAATAATACATCAAAAATATATTATTCGGCAAAAGGTGTTTACGACTCTAAAAGAGTTTTCGGCAAAAATCATTTGTCTCCTAGCATTTGATCTTACTACGTTAATAAAGTTTTAATTGTAAATTGCTTCCAATACGCTCTTCCTTAAAGAGGTTCTCCGTGACACAATGATTAAAGTCGAGATACTAAGATTCTAGCAAGAAATAAAAATTTCGTTCAGGAACACCTAAAAATTAATGCTATTGGATAACATTTCACTTTTGAATTTCAGTCAAACTATGTTTTTTATAAATAGGCCTGTTTCGATTATGAATTACTTTTGATTCAAATTTCGTACTTCTAAATCTCTAACAAAACATCAATTTACAGAATGGAATCACGAATTTCGTTATAATTCAGGTCGCGAATGAAAATGCTGAGATCAGGAATCATTGAGAAAAGTTTTTGGACAAAGAAGACTACTTCTTTACGAAGTCACGTTCATGGAACGGAGAGTGAAACTCAAAACCTCCGGATTCCTCAGATTACGGTACAACGTATCCCTACTCAGAAAGGATCAGCGTAGGTCAGAAATTAATATGTAAATTTATCAACTTAAATGTTCTTAGCTTTTTGAACATTTTTTGTTTAGTTTTTAAATATTTATTAACAATATACAATTTTCATATTGAAATAGACATAACCTCATGATTTAATGTACCGGTCGATCTCATCCCAAAGTAGCGTAAAGATTGTTTTCCGATACAATTTACTGACTCTCACTAGCAATTTATTGAGATAATATAGTTTTTTCAATCATACCTATATTGATACATACAGCTAATTAACTGTCGTTCGTTTGGAAAAAGGTCCATTGGTTTCTGAGTTAGGCTTACGTTTCAGAATAGTTGAAGGAGATCTTATTTGTACCTTTAATTTTCAGTACATCCAAATCTTCATGAAAATAATTTTTAGAACTATAGATTCGAAAGAAGACACAACTCTCTACCGAAATACTAAAGAACATCGCATATATCAAACTTCAAAAAATTCGTCACTTCGTCACGTCAATTCGTATTTCGTCACATCTACTAACAGTCCGCCGAATGAAACCGAGATTTCAAATAACTTTAGCACACATATTCTTGATGTGCGTGCTTCGGTTCATATTATTCGCAAGAATGATGCATAGATATTCAACCGAGTAAACTACTTTAATTTCCGCTCCACAAATTCTGTACGATTCATCCCTGTTTCAATCGTTTCCTAAAAACCTAATGCAGTAAATTTCCTTGTGCTCAAGCTATGAATTTCCGTAAGAGAGTTGAAAACGAATTAAACGGCTTGTAAGGCATATACGATTGATATTTATTTATATGTAACGGTGTCAAGTTTCAAGTTTACGTATAAAATAAAGGTCCGTATCTATAATCGGCTGCCAGCAGCTTTCTAGTTAACTCTCTTATTTTCAGTTTCTTTCTATTACAGTCCTATTAGACCTATATTTATTTTATTAAATTATTTATATAGTATTTAAAAAACAACAATTTAGATAAATACTGTTATGATACTGGACAGTGCTATCTACTGGATAGCTTTTGGGAGCCGATTACAAATACGGCGAATAAAACCAAACTCGATTAAAACAATATAAATCTATATAAACATAGACTAGATACTTTCACAGACAAGAAGGACAACCGGCCTTACCTGTGAGGAAATGCAGACGTCTTCCTTCTGAAATCCCCAGAGGGCATGTTCTCTGAAGACCCGTCGAAGCGCACCGCCTTGGGGCCTCCGCCGAATAGCTCCAGAGGTCTGGACGTGGAGGAATGCCGCAGAGGCGATCTGGGCGAACCATCCGCTTCTCTGGCGGGCCTGAGGGTGGAGGGTGCGGGTGTCGGGTCAGAACACTGCCTCGGCACCCCTTGCCGGAGACAGCCCTCTTCCCTCCTCGAGTTCTCGGGGTCGAGGTAGCTCTCGAAGGATCGCGAGTGGGGACGGTAAGGGTTGGGTGGAGGGCGGTACGGGGGCGGTGTAGGAGAGGCCCTCGGGCGGCGGTGCCGGTGCGGGGACGTGGAGGGGGAGGAGGGCGCCACGCTCTCTTCGTTCTCCTCCTCCGGGAGGACGGACAGTTTCCGCACGGACCTGAAGAGACCAAGTGAGGGACGTAATTGTGGTGTGGACGCATTTCCGATAATTAGTAGAGACCCTTCCCGTTCCGGCGCTTCTCGACACCCAATCACGACAGCGGTGCCGAACGAGGGAATTCGTGCTTTGACATCCCAAATAACAAGCGTAATTTCCTTCTGACCACCGTAAAGTCGAATGTTCAAGTCTTCAAAGAAACATTATTTCACTATCTTTCAACGGGAAATCCATTAAACAAAACCTTGAATCCGTTACTTTAAATGATATATCTCTCTCTGAAATTTATTATCTCTAATTTTCAATAAATTATTCATATCATATCTCAAGGGAGATTCCGTTCTGAAATAATTCAAATTATTGAAAGTGTGACTTCAAAACTACCACAAAAGAGAGAAATTTTCGAAATTAATAAAACATCAAATAACATTGATTTAAATATGCCTTTACATTTAAAATGTCTCTCTCAATAAAACTTTCTCTCTATATCCTATAAAAATTCCTCTCTTGTATAAAAATTTTGCTAATCGTGTTTGAATGTGATCTTAAAGAAGAAATTACTGTGGGAAATGACTTTTTCATGTTCTATATTTTACGGAGGAGAAATGTGCCAAAATAGGAAACACTAATGTAGGAAAGGAAAATATCAATAACACGTTACAAATGAACGAGCATAAAGACTATTATTCTAACTATAACCTCAAGTCATTTTTTTTACTTTCCTGTAACAGAAACTGAAGTTTTCGTCAGCTGAACAAAAATTAAAATTAATAAAAAGAAATAACATCAAATAAAGGTATAAAGTTGACAGCAAACTAAATAATATTCTTAACTGAAAATCTTTTTGACTTGCAGAGGGGTAATAATTAATTCCATATTTAATTTATGCCCAATTAATAAATGGAAAAAACATTTTGCTCACTTATTAACTTTACGATATATAATATAAAATTATTTGCCATAAACGATCAGTTCTAATTTTAACATAATTCGAGAAAGAACCACCAGTACCTTATAAAGATATAGAAAAAACATTTCAGAAAGAACTCTAAATACTAAAATAAATACTAAAAAGCACTATTCAAACAAAAGAACACTTCATTTCCCATAACCTTATTTTATTTATAAGAAAAAATGAAAAACGTTAAGGTAAAACATCAAAATTTTTATTCCAAAATAAGAGAGCAGGCATTGCTTAGGACTGCAACGATTTCTGCTTGTATAGATCGCGAATAAAGTTCCTTCAATAGATGATCCGATAACGAATGAAACTTTTAACGATTTCCAGGTGAAGCGGAAAGGATTAGATTAACCCTCGAGATAGGCCTCTAGAGCGGCGAATTTTATCGATTGCTACCGATTGAATACCACGATACTGTTAAACCTTTCTCACCGAATGATGGTTTATTCTCACTTTTGAAATGCTATTTTCCCGAAAATCTTACACGGTATTGAAATATTAATATATTTATATTCATTAAATTAGATTAATATTACACCTAAAAAGAAGAATAAGAAACAGTGAATCTAAGCTAATATTAGTTGTGTTTCACGATATTTAAAATTGTAAAAAAAAAATAAAATTTTCTTTAGGGAATGGAAAAAAAAATTTTAAATAAGTAACTAGAACCTATGTATACACAATCTACAATCGATTCTTTTAAAAAAACTAAAATAGTGTCTAAATAACATGCAATGTTATGGAGATATTCTGAAATTTATAGAGTTTAGAAATAAAGTAATCGAATTACGACTGAAATATTCCAGCTGTACCGCATGTATAATACTTTTTCTGTAATTATATCACATATAGGAATCTATAGGTCCTTTATAGGATATAGCACAGCAAATCCTGGAATGACTTCCACTATGCTAGATGTCTATTTCTACATCTTTCATTAAAATAATTAAATAATCAATCCAGTGTAGGTATTCCTATTCTCCCGTCTAGAAGTGAGCATTAATTTTTGTATCAGATCAACAGAACATTATTCTACGCATAACACCACATGTGATTCCAGCATCCATCTTACCTGTATTCGTCTAAATCGAGCGGGTCCACACGGGGTTCGAACACAGACGTGGTGGGAACCAATTCGGGTGGATCGCTTCCATCTCCAATGGAAACACTATCATCCTGGAAATAAGAGAAATTCAACATCGATGGTGAACAAGAGGAAACCGTATTCATACTTAACTACTTGGCCAAACGAAGATAGCCGATTCTGTATTCGTATAAGAAGACCCAAATGCTCGATAACACTTACCTAATATCCCGAACAACATTGAAAAACATTTACTTAAAGTAAAATAACTATTTATTGCCAAATATCACAATCACGAGTACTAATACATGAATAATAAACTATGGAGACTAAGAACAATCAATATTTTACAATTTATTCGTTAAATACGTGACGTATGTTACATGACATGAAAGAAATATTTCTACAAGTAAATCGACATGGAATAAAGTTTCGAAGTAACTGAATATTAAAGAAAACTTCGGATATCTCATTCAATTTCTAAATAAAATACTTCCTCTTCAACTTCAGACATTCTATTGCATAAAAAAATACGTCAAGTTACAATACCCCTAAAATTTCACAAAAAATCCTATTCTATCTCAAATCATACACAGAAAAAGAACAAAAAAACAATCTGAAGGTAATCGAAAGACTTTATTTTAAGCGTCCGAAAATACTCTTCAAAGAAATTCGAAGTTTTTGTAGCGAGTTGGCAAGACGATAGCATCAAAGCAGCCCACTTCAGGAGCATAGGTCGTGAGCGCGAAATTCTCCTTCCGATACGTTAACCAAAGGATGGACCTGGAATCGGAGGCCACTGCGCTTTCAGAGATGCTTGGCCTCCGAAACTACCTGACCACAATCGATAACGTACATAAAGACTTCCCTCATATGCTTTTGAGTGTGGCGTCGGGTGAGGTGCGACCGTAACGGGCATAAATTCGAGTATAAAGGATCGACATTTGAAAGCGTGCGAAGATGTTCCTTTGTAATAAGTTACGAGTGGTTAAACTTTAATTTAAAGATGAATTCATACACAATTTATCCATAAAAACGATTGTTTCTGGTCGTATTTCATGAAAATACGTACTGAATTATGCTTCGCAATTTCTATTCAATGTTTCCAAACCTTTAATAATATTGTTAATTTTTTTACAAGCATTATTAAATACCCAATTAAATGCAATTTAATAAACATACAAACAAATACATCCATTACCAAACAGAAAAATTGCTATGAAACGGGATTGGAACCCAGAACTATACGATCGGAAAGTAAGCATGGTAACCACCCCGCCACCGAGATAGGTAAAACAATAAAAATGAAAAAAAATAGAAAAAAGAATTACGAAACATTCCTTATCACTTCAATCAGTCATCCTATATGATTTAAATGCATAATTCGCCACTTGCCAAAAGGAACCTGTCAACGACGTAAGAGTGATTACGTACAAGGAAGCGAAAAATTACGAAATGACTGGGACTCGAACCCAGGTCCCCCTTTCAAAGCTAGAATACAAAACATCACACTAACAGGTAGCGTTCATTCCAAATTGTTTAGGTAAAAGTATGTGATAATAAGAACTTACACTTAACCTTACATTTCAGTCGCTCTAAATTATCGTGCTCACGTAATCCACCTTTCCCTTATTTATTATCCAGTATTTAAGGAATTAAATTAAAATAAATTGTAAGAAATTTACGTCGGTTTTCCTTAGTTGGTAGACAATTAACTTCGAATTAAGTCTGACATAATTCACCATTACATCTACGGGAACACTGCCATCGGCTCTATGCATGCCCACCCAATCGATAAGGAAATCAAGTGATTTAACTCGGAGATCATGCGCGGAATCTCACGACGTTCTCCGCGGTGCTTGAGAAGTATTTTTATGGAATCACAAGGCGTTATGGAATCAAGATGACCATCTCGCTGCGGCCGCGGTCAATGATGAAAATCCTTTGGCTTAGAGCCTTAAATGGACGCAATCCACTCCTTCCCACGTACTAGATTCGCCGCGACTAACGCTACAAGTGGACACTCGAGTACAGTGCTGGAGTCCTTCGGAGAGCATTAGTAAACTGCGCAGCGAGAACTTGAAGACGACCTGTATCCTCTTTGGAAAGGAAAAACAAAAACGCTCGGGCGATATTTTTCATCATTAACCCTTCTCAAAGCTGTGAGGATCTCTTCACGCCTTGAGAGCTCTACTCCCTAGGGTTCTCGCGAGCGCTGTTCTTTCCGTAAAAACCTGTATCTATGGTGACAATTAACGTTATTCCATTAGCAAATTTAACTTGAATGATTACGCTTATATAATAGCTACGGATTAGAACGATAAGAATACTTTAAGTATTATAGTTATATACTACGTGTTACCTATAATATTATATTATATTACATATTACTTTACATATAATAAGAATACGTATTTATTTATTTTAGGTATTTATTTAATTTTATTTTACGTATTCTTATATGAAATTAGCTTAGATTCATTGTTCTTTAAGGATGTTTAGAGAAAAATTACTTTTCAAATATTACTAAAATTCATTTAATAATAACGTAACTAGATGCCATAGTTCGCTAAAATTTTATATTCTTTTTCATAAATATATTTAATTATAGATTCAGGCGGGAGTGCCACAAGATATCGTAATACTAAAATGTCATATCGTAAATACAACATCCATAATAATAATAATAATATCCATGCTATAATTTATACAACACATCCCCCTGTAACTCTAATAAAGTTCCAAAATGTTGAGAGACGCAAAAAAGTTTCACGAACTGATGACCAATGCAGTACTGAAGTTTGTGCTTACTCGTGCACTATTTTATTCGGATCGAATTAGAAAGTTCAGGGTCGTAAGGAATCGACGGGAATTTTCGGCTTCCCAATTAAGACGAGAGGAAATTTGTGACTCAATTGTTCCTTACTAAAACACTTACGAAATTTTCGTTCCCCAATCTAAGAAGGAACTCGCAGTTAAAATAAACTCCAAGATGGACTGGGAATAGTACTAGAATAATATCTGAATTCAACAAAAACATGGAGTTACTCAAAAGATTGATATATAAATTTAAAAACTTGGATTATAGAGCCCCTATTAGGAATTGCCCAATATTTTACGAAAGTTCTAAACAAAATCGAAAGAGAATCATCTTCAGATATGACGATAGACAAAATAATGCTTAAAGAAAAGCAAAATTGAATACAATTCTCAGTTTTAGCCATGATTAAAGTGCTCTTATACTTTCCAAATATTATTAGGAAGATATATATTTAAAATATCCGAATTTTGAATCATTTGGATAACAATTATTTTCATTCATATAGATGTCTGATAAAAAATCAGCATTATTTTATTTGACACGCTTAGACGAATAATTTAATAGAAACATCTGAAGAATGGAATATCACCAACGAATTTCAACATCAATTGTGACTAATTCTATCAATGATTAAAAGCGATGAAATCTCTTCGAAGAATAAGCAAGGAGCATTTTTATGCAAGGTAAGCAATCGTAAGATTAAACCTACTCGTTCGGTCTCACTTTTCTTAGATAATCTCTGCTTTAACATCACCTCATACGAGTGTAACATCAGAACTTCGTTACGTATTTAAGATTTCCTCTCAAAGACAAGACATATTTCTTAAGGATTCAAGCCCTTTTTCCAAGAATTTAATTATATATATTTCCACCAATAAAAACAATAAACTCACGCAATTATTATTCATAGAAATTAAATATCTCGTCGATGAAACAACCACTCTGTTGCGGGAAACGCGAGAAATCGAAAACTGATGTGGTCAGCCGTGACCTTCGATTAAATGTCCCCTGCATGAGGCGATACTATCAGGATAGGGAAAATTTCCTCGTGCGTATTCCGTGAACTACTATGATCTCAAACGAGATAATTCTCGAAGTGAGGTATATAGATCTTACGAAATAGGCTCGGAACTTCACGTAATATAGAGTTGAGCCGTATTTTCTGAAGGATACCGAACGTATGAAATTTAAAAACCTTTTCTACCGCTTTTATTGAGATTATACGATATATATTTTAATGAGGAAAGGCCGAAAATATGTCTATTTATTTGAATACATTATAGATTTTATTTTTAATATTTTTTCACCGATTTTATAAACCATAAATTACGAAAAGCTATGAACAAAAAATGAGAGAGAATGAACTCAAACGCAAAAAGTTAAACACATCAATTTTTTTCTTTCGGAAATTCTTTATTATTTTATCTTATTAAGCTCCAAATTCCCTCATCAACACTAATAAATAATACAATATTATTCATGAATTTAACTAACTAATCGATGAGTACTTTGAATCGAAATTATACATAAACAAGGTATAAACTCAAACTGAGAAGGCTTTACCTCGTTTGAAAGCCATTGCTGGAATTACATTAGAGGAAAGTAAGACAGTTTCGTATACATACAAACGCAAACACAAATTTTACTATGGCAACATGTTTCGCAAGAAAACTTCCTGTAAAAAAGTACGAAACTCTTAATTTCATTCCAACAAAAGGAGCCTAATATAGTTAATTTTCCAGAGCGAGGAAAAATTTAAAAAATTGTATTTTTTAAATTTTTCCTCCAAACTTCCAAAGCACGGCATAAAAATACATCATTTATTTAATACGACTGATGTAAATATTGAATTTAATTATTAGCGTAAACCATATTACTTTTGTGACCTATAATAGTTGGCTAGTGAAAGGCGAATTTCACTTTAATACCATTTCTCAGTATATTCACACCATTTAAATTGTAAATCACCGTATTCATTACACTTATACAATAAGCTAGAGAGTGTCAATTTTGAGGGCGCGATGAAAGCAATATATTACGCACACAATCATACAAGAACACATGAATCAAACATACATAACATATAGAAAGATTCCCTCGTATAAAATAGCAACTTCATAGTCCCGTATCAATAAAAATACCCTATTTTTTATCTCCAACAGATATGAAACACGATTTTCCCTTCTCTATGCTAAAATTCATAAATTTATTCCCTTTCTCTTTTGTGTCGAAGGAACTAGTTGACGCTTTCGTTGCCTGTCCACTCCTATGACCTGAGTTCGGTAGCTTTTGAACGATTCCATCGGGGGACACGAAAGCGACACGGGAATCTAAATTTCAAACAGCCGCGACGTCATAAATTATGCATTTACATTCACTTACTTTGGCTCTGTGGATATCAACAGGATTTTCTCGGTAAATGGGAATTTATTCTAATGACGAGCCAGGCGCGGAAACAAGAACATTCCATCCCTGTTAATAGATCTCGCGAACGATATAAAAATACGGTATGCTAAAAGTGTCTCTCCTCAGTGTGAAATATACGCTCAGCAATTACGCGGGGTTTGATTACGTGGGTAATTCTCGCAGCTTCCGCGTTCCCTTGCAAAACAGTACACTTCGGAGAATACTTCTACAGTTGGGCCTAAATATTTCTCCCTTTTACGTAACTGATAGATGTAAGGACGGTATAATCGAATAATATTTTGATAACTATGAAATTAAAGCTTAAAATGTACGTTAAAAATTAAATTACATTTAAAAACTTAAATTATAACCTTTTAATAGACTTGAAAAAGTCTAACGGGACCGGGAATTGATTGGAAGACCCGGGTTCGATTCCCGGTATCCAAGCCTTGAGTTTATCCTCGGCGCACAGCGTATCTGTGCCGTGCCTGTTCCTCGTTCGTTATGTTAAACTTTAAGTTTGTTTGTTACTTAACTCGCAGGAATTCGGATAACTAAAATAGTACGAATCTATTTAACAGCTCAAATACATTACTATAATTTCTATTGAAATTATACTCAATTATTTTTAAATACCTATTATTGTAATAATTAATTTCTGTATCAAATAAAACTTAAAATTCAAATAATTCTAACAGAAAAATATATTTAACTGCTCAAGCAATAATAATTAATACCAATATAAAATAATTCAATGAAAACTACCTGTGTTTTATTATTAAATATGTAAAGTATTCTTTCCTAAAGTTTCTAAACAATAATTTCTTTACACTCTATCCTTTTCTTTGAAATAAACTATTCAATAAACATTAGAACATCCATATTAATCGAAAAATCACAGATATTCATATCCATTGAAAAATTTCTTTCGGATAAAGATATACACACAAGTCTCACTATACAATACCACTTGTATATTACGCATCTCGAGTTATGATTATGAAATTTCATCGGGAAATGGCATAACGAGGGTCCCAGCAGTGGAGCCAATTTCCTAGTTAAATCATGGATGAGAACAGAAAGTATACGCATCTACACAAATGAGGTAGATGCTTTCATGCATTATGAATGAAGGAAAAGACTACCAGTTCACTTGAGACTAGCGTCGGCCGCTTTAATTGACTTACGTTACGAACGACTGTTTCGAAATATAGAAAAAGGACTGAAATTTGATCCATTTTTCTCAGAATAACGTCATTATTTATATCTCTTTAACCTAAATCAAAAAATGAGATGAAAATTTCAGTATTTATAAAAATATTGAGAGACTACATGCAAGCCGAAATAGCTCAGTTGGGAGAGCATTAGACTGAAGATCTAAAGGTCCCTGGTTCAATCCCGGGTTTCGGCATTAATTTTTGGAACAGCTATCAAAGTATTAGAATATATAAGGATACAAACAGCAAACCGACGTTCCAAAATACTTTTTTAGGGAGACATAATAATCGATTTTTTATAGTATTTATATTGCAAAACTATAGTAACTTAAGGTGTAGTTAGTTTGTAAAGAATGGACGGGTTGAATTGAGACTTAAGTGCATAAATAGAAAATGACATTATATACATTTTTTCAATTAATATTTTCATCATGAATAAATAATATATTTGAGACAAAAACTTTCATATCGGACTAACTTTTACGGAAAATTTCTGCAGTGATGAAGGCAGGACAACAAAATTCTATCAATACGTAACTACAACTAAAATTCGAAATGTATAAAGGCTCCATATTCTATTTTGCAGAGCTCGATTGCAAAATACATTCAAATTTTCAAGAAGTCGACTTGGAATTACCATTGGCATTACTTCAAGAAAATTTAATGTTTTTTTCTGAAGATTATCGAGTTTTTTAAAGTGAAAAACTTTTGATACTTTTGAGAATTCGCATTGAAACTGCAATCTTTCAACTAAACTGTATCATCCGATTAAACTCAATACGAGAAGGAGGTACCTCTTGGAAGGAAATTGCAATGAAATACATTTTCGTGCACTAACACAGAAATTGCCGTGCGACAATTAATAAATCAAATTAAAAAAAAAAAACAAAACCATTAAAAGAATTCGAAATCTATTAGTCGTCAGAAACTGGTGAAAATAGGAATTTGAGTTACAAACAGACCTTTAAAACCATTCATGGATTGAAAAAGAAACCATTTTCCACGCAATTAGAAAAGAATAATTGATCTTGTTTTCCTTTACTTTTATTCCTTATATTTTTAGCGTTAGCGGTATATCAAATAAACTGTATTACGTAATGAAAGGATATCTCACTTAATAGTATATTGTTCGTCTGAATATTTCGAAAGAATGAATCGAAACCTTAAAATAATACGCATATATTATCCAAGCGACATTCACTTTCATTACAAAGTGAAAAGCAACAGTGTAATTACTGCTACGGTTCATGTCTGCTAACGATGCTAATAAAGGAGTAAAGTGAAATCACCTACTCGTAAAGTTTTATGCGAGATTTAGCAAAAGGACAATTAGAAATGGGAGTTAAAATGTATGTGTCTAATCTTCAGTGCATCTCTTTATAGCATTACGTAAAGTGTTACTACCTGAATAAAGATCCTAACCTTACGGAGACAAATTTTGGTTTTACAAATAACTTTCACGTTTCATTGTATTCAGATTTTTTAATGCAACGAGAATTGACCAATTCATATATTTTTATCGGGTATTTATTTATAAATATTCAAATAAGTTAATAGTAAAGGTTTATTATAATAGTAGAGATTGTTAGATATTTATTCAGATTAAAATTGACATATTCCCTGGGTTTGAGGATAGAACCATCATAATTAAATCGGAAACTAATAAGATTCTGTCATTTTAAATTTTAGTAGAACCAAGACTAATTTGATGTCTATGATTTAATTATCCACTTGATTATCCTAAACAATAATTTAGATAACTGGATTCATAGTAAACTGGGTAAAGGTTGTACTATTTAATTATTCGCTCATACATTATAAATGACCCATTTAAAACAAGTAAGATTTCATAATTAAGTAACATAATACATCGTAAATGAGAAATTTATACCAAATTATCTACTGAGAGAAAATCAAAAAAAATAGTCAATATTTAATTAACAGTCTACAAATGGTCGTCCTCATCCCTTTAAATAGCGTAAATAAATTGATTTGATCATGATTAGATAAGTAGAGGATTAATTGGAACAAAGAGAATCAAAGGATCTAGTAGACAGTGCTCGAAAGAGGATAAAGCTTATAGCTTAAAGTATCAGCATTAGTTAGATAATAATCTAAGAGGGATTAAGTGAGTCAACATCTCCTTGACAACGCTACTTAACAGAGCTATAAATTATTATTGCCATTTTGCTATTGATAAGAGATGAATGCATCGAAAGCCTTTTGAAAAGTAAACAATGAAAATCCTTTGAAGAAAAATATATATGTCTTTTATAAAGACGAATATAAGCTGTAACACTCACCGAAGGCTCCTTCAGTGGTTGCAACCCCCCGTAGTTGGTGCAGCTATCTCCGTTCCTTGGAGAGACCTGTTCCAGCTGGTGCGGCTCTGGATGGTGTTCCACCTCCACCTCCGTAAGCACCCTGGTGCCCGCACCCTCGATGGCAGCCAGAAAACTGGAGCTTCGGGCCCTCTTTGGAGAGGTATTCGAGGCGACCGTTTCCTTGGATACCTCTCCTGCAACACAAGAACGTAGAATGAGCCTAGATGTCACTGTTATGCACTTCCCGCTGTGCCCCTCCGCCAATCGTAGCACCATAAAGGGCAGAGGGGAATAATAACGTTCTCCCATTGAAATCCTAAAGGTAATCCACGGCACAATTCATCTACGGATACGACCTCATAGAGTCGAAATGTGCATTGTGAATGGGTGTGCACTAACAATGGATCGTTGCAGCCAGCCTCGTAATGACCTTTACCATAATTCACTTGTATTACAAGTGAAAGCTATTTGATAGCTCGCTGAATACCATTCAAATTTATGATAAATTTTAGTGTTATATCTTGATTATTCAAAACCTTTTACGAAAAATGTGCAATATCTATCTTGATGAATACTGTACGTAACAATATACGTATATAACATTTAAAAGAAGCGAAAAATCGCGAATTGACCGGGATTCGAACCCAGGTCCCTTATTTTCCGAATTGGTATGCTACGGAGTGAAATGGAAAGCGGAGGACCTGGGTTCGAATCCCAGTCATTCCGCTATTTTTCACAGTTTTTTCACTATGTATTTCAGTTAGCGACGTATGTTGCATAGTTAATTCAGCTTCTCTCATTTATATAAAAGAAATCGTTGTTATGATAAACTTTTCTAACGAGATGATGCTATCAATATGAATAGGCGAGACTTCGTGGAAAGCCAAAGTAGAAAATTTGCTTTGCTAGCGACCGGTAACTAACAAAATACTCATCCATGCCTGAAGATATAAGTTAACACTACGAAACCGGTCGCTAGTAAAGCAAATTTTCTGCGGAAATTACCAAGTTTTTCCATTATATGAGATGAAGCTATTTTAAATTCAGACTATTACGTTATTGTTGAAAAATTATCAGATTTCTCAAATATTGAAATAAGATGCTTAAATAAAATACAATTTATAAATAAAAATGCAAACAAAAATGAATTTAAAGAAACATCTACAAAAGATATATCATGTAAGATCGGCAGAAATGAAAGTTTATCCTAGCACCTCATATTATAAATTCTGAACACGAATGATTTTCTTTTAGCTCGGCAAATATCGTTTAACTCTTGAGACCCCATTTCCGATAGAAAAATTTATTCCACCGAGCCTTTTGAAAAACCATTCGAGCATACATAGGGAGAAAAAAATAGCTTAAGTGATACATGGAGTATTACTTACACCGTGCACGCAGCTTTTTCATTCAACTTTTTCCTCCGTCCGAAAATATCGGAAAAACATTTAAAGTATTTTTTATCGCAAGAAGGATTTATGGGACAAACCCATATGACGTGACGTTAGAATGTCAATACTTGGAAAAGATTAATCGCAGCTGAAACGTGACAATCCTTCTTTAGTTTTGATTTATTTTGTGAATATAAAAATACATCCCAACATATTTTCCAAAGCTTTAGCTTTTGTACACAGTAAGTACAAAGACGGTAAAAAGCTCTCACGACGGTCTTTACTAGAGACCAATTCAAATTAAAAAATAAATAATCTGTTTCTTCCATTTAAATTTAGCCATGATAACTAATTTAAGTTTATTTTTTCAAACAACACTATTTTATCATAAAACCGATCAAAATTTGTGAAAATTACAGCATTGCAATAATTTCTTTTGCAATTTTACGAATGTAACCCTCAGTTATTTCGACATTCAATACGGTATAAATATAAAAATTAAATAAAAGTTTCTCGAAAGAATTAATAAATATCCTAATCCCAACTGGAACGAGTAAATAATAATTTGGTATGATTTAAATACTATTCCTTTCCACCAAAAACGACACATAAGAGATTCACTCAAAATATTTATCGAGGGAAATTTTCAATTAACAGCATCCAATTCGTAAGCGAGATATTCCATTAGAATCGAGAACTGAGAAAATATTAACCATCCATCCATCAAAATTTTTACGCACTTTATTGATCACCCAAGTTCATTTTTGATCAACGAATATTCTCTGTTATGATTTCAATGTGGGGATAATCCAAGAAAAATAAAGGGGAAATATTTCACGTTAAAATCAAAAATTTTCTTTACGTAACCATGGTACTCTCAAAT
Source organism: Pantala flavescens (assembly GCA_020796165.1). Taxonomy (NCBI): domain Eukaryota; kingdom Metazoa; phylum Arthropoda; class Insecta; order Odonata; family Libellulidae; genus Pantala; species Pantala flavescens. The sequence continues at coordinate 15,758,075 of CM036886.1, forward strand.
GAAACTCTAAATTAATACATAGGGTATTAAATAATTTCAAAAGTCTACTGAAAATCAAAAACTAATTTATTTCATACATTCAAACGTTTTTATAATGAATAGACTTAAAACTCTAAAGTTAAAACTTATGTAAGGGATTCCACTCTATTACGCATCTGTTATCTTCATCTCCCATCCCATAAGTTCATTATTACGCGAACCAAAACAAAAAACAACCAAAACTGCATTAACGACCACATAACGCTTGAATAATCCTTGAATTAAACAGGAAGAACGATGAATACTAATCCCCACTAGACAAACTCTCACAAATATCGCAACTCCACTTAATTCTCCTTCCGTCCATGACCAAGAAAGTAAGCGAGGTGCAAATGAATCTGTATAATGGATTACAATTAGGTCACCGCCTACTGAATCTAAGCGCAAGAGAAACTCATATGGGTATTGTGGAAATTTTATGGAAACTATCATGAAAGTCCTTGTACTATCGCTAACGAAACAGTAAAGCTAAACCACCTCACTATATACATCCACCACCACTACCCTTAAAAAGGATTTGAATACGTAACTTCAGGACATAAGGCCTGGAGATGCTCGCTGATTAATACCTCCCATAACGAGCCCATAATCTCTTCAATTCCATCGCGTATCTATGTCACCGAAATCGGAAAATTTCCCGATTCATTAACGAATCCCTCGGCACGTTCTCTCTCTCGCGAGGGATTCCAAAGTCATCTGCAGGAAGGGCAACGTGGGGATGTGCACAGCAGAATGGGAAAAATCAATCGAAATCATCCTTCACCGGCGGCAATTTGGCGCGCTGCCCAAAACGCCGTGGGATGGAGACAAAGGAGAGGGATAGAGTGAGAGGCTGTGCGTGTACAGAGATACGGGTCCGGGTGAAAGGGTGTTACTCCTGAGGGATGAACTGATACCTTCCCTCGCCACCTAATGTCCAATTAGTTTCGTCCGCTGACGACATCGACTAATTTTATCCGATGAAAATTTTAGCCCAATTTGAGATGGAAATGAAGAGGTCGGGACGGGAACTTCGATCAATCATTTCACTTTCGGCGCGTACGTTAAGGTGCGGATGACGGGTGGTTTAAAGCCGACAAAATTCGACAGGGCGCTAAAACCAGGAATGATTATCGTACCACACAAAGTATTGGGCTGAACCGAAAATCGATTACGATAACTGTTGTCTTGTTCCAAGATTTTCATTAATTTACTTATAAATTGATAACAATCGTAGGATGGTTCTTTGAACATGCATTTCAAATAAATACATGATATTTATGCAAAAATCCTACGAGGAGTAATGTGAATCGAACAATTGGGTAAGGTAAAAAATATCATAAGGATATAAAAGTAGCTAAATCTATTAATAATTAGTACTTTTCCTTAATTAAAAGTAAATTTAAAATTGGTTAAATCTTACACTCTTAAATATATCATCTTTACGAAGGTTTCGTTTTGTATTCCAAAAAGTAAGTCTGAAACATCGAATCTAAACATTTCGGAATCCATACATTAATATATACAAATTATATATTAAATTTAAAAGCTATTTAACATTATTTTACAAATTTAAACGAGAAGTCATAGCAAAATAATTCCGACTTTTCCAATTAGGTTACGTTCAATAATTCAATTACAATAAAATTTCAAACCGACGAAGAGAAAGCCAAACATGACCGAAATCCGTAAAAAAAAACTCCCAACGTAGGATCGTTAGATATACACAATTGGCTATGAGAGTAACATATTGAAATTTAATCAAACTACTTTAGTAGAGTTACCAAACATCAACAATATTTCAACAACCTAGTGCTAATGACCCAATATAGAGAAATCTGAATTCGAATCCTTGTATTGTCTGTTTTTCACACCTGCTTTCCACGATTATTAGAAAATTCAACAACTTCTTCTCACAATAAGACCAACATGAATTTAACCCTTCACCTCGTTTTTCAATGAATTGGCCTTAATTAATCGTGCAGTATGAGCTTAACCTTACTGCTTTTAAAATTCTTTACGTAAAATTTTAAAAAATTGTAAAAATGACGAATACAACGAATATAATAAATTAATTCACGATAAAAATTCTTTAATGGAGCAAATCAGATTCCTTAAATATTAACTTCTTAAATATGCGTATACTTTACGATTACTAATTCAAAGTTAGTTTTATACTATAATTTTACGTATTCCTAAACATATAATTATTACGAACATATTATCAGAATGTAAGACCTATGCTTAAATACTGCCTTAATTAAATTTTAATTTCCATATACTCAACATTAAATGTTACGTATTTTACCATGTATATACATGGGCGTCAATCCAGATTCTTACATTCATATTTTATTAGCACGTAATTATAAGATCGATGCTTAAATACGGTCTTAATTAAATTTTAATTTTCATACATTCAATATTAAATATTACGTATTGCATCGTGTATGTACGTAATTTTCAATCATCAATCAATTACATTCACATTTTATTCGCACGTAAATATATATATTTCACCTCTGGTAGGAGACGGCGTGAGCAGATCCTCCACGTCAACTTGGGTGGCGATGCTCACTTGAGAGGCGAGGGCAGGGCATGACTTGGTCAGCAGCCTCCTCGTCCCCTCCCCCTCCCCCTCCGTCTCCTCACCGGTGGCTGCGAGGACGCTCGACGAAGCCCTGCCCGTCCCGCACGGGAGGGAGGGCGCCACGCTCTCCATCGACCTGGGAAAAGGAGATAAAACCCTTTATTCTTCCACCCACATTTCTGCCAACTCGAAACTCCATTCATCCGAAAGCATCATTCGTTCCATTTCGCCACTCATTTCTCAGACCCTATTCTCCCACGCCCTCCACTCACACTTCGAGTGTCCCTTCCATAAACCCTTGATAGTGTCGTCAGTCACCATCAGGGAAAAGTGCGTACGTTCCCACGAATTGTCCGAATTTAGATCCACCGTTACAAATGAGCTCCTTAACACCTTTGGATCGTTATCGGAAATTTTATTTTCAACATGAAAGATTCTTTTCTTGGCTGAACAAAGGAAAGACAACGCTAATTTCCGGACATTTTCGTACGTTAATATTTCGAATACGTAAATTTTAACCCTAAAAATCTATATATAAAAATAATATAAATTATTACAAATATTCAAAAGTTTTGTATTATAATAAATTCTATATTTAAAATCAAGCCAAATAAAATTACTTACTTAATTACTTAAAAGAAAAACTTGAAAAATATAGAGAATTATTTCGTAAAAAAGAATAAGGCATTATGAATTTGTTGAAATCCATCCAAAACCCCTAAGCGAGGAGTATAAACGAGTAACTTTTATTCGTACTAGGCAAAACATTAAGAAAATAATTTTAACTGAATAATTGGAACTTCATATGTATTTAAATCAATAAAAAATTTGTATAACTTTCGATTAAACTCTAGATAACACAATATTTTATGTGATATTAACAAGTCCCGTATTGTCTAGTGGTTAGGATATCCGGCTCTCACCCGGAAGGCCCGGGTTCGATTCCCGGTACGGGAAGATATTTTGCCGGCCTCGGTCGCCGAGTGCGATGCATTTTATTTATTTATCAAACCAAACACCGCACAAACATCCCCTTTCTGGACAATTAGAGTGTGGTTCTAAATTTAATAACAGACGTTCACAAACATCATCACCCTGATAGGAAAATTTCCTCCTTTGCCGGGATTTGAACACAAAACCACAGAAGATTAGGATGATAACACTCTGACAAACTACTTTTAAAATACACTAATTCTTAGCCCTTGGTATAATCAGTTTAACTATTACAATTTATCAAGTAACATAAACTCATTATACATAAAAATATGCCAATAGTTTTCCTTATTAAATAAATATCCCTCGGTTGCCTAGTGCTAGCGCTCAATGTCTCGAGGTCCCAGGTTTGAGTCCTGGCAGATAAGAAAATCTGATCTGGGATGGGATGTATTTGTGTCTTTCCATAGGGGTTAAAATAAGAGTGGTCTAAATAAACTACACTTCGTCCAGATTTAATAAAGGAAATTTATTATTATCATATTTATGCTACTCAAATAGTAATTACACTTAAAGAACAACTTAAAGCGTCGTTTCATGAGTTAAAAATTTCATTTTTATGTAAGGTTGTATATTTTAATGTCCACTTTTTCATAAACGTTCCTCATAAAAGAATAAAAAGCTTAAATTATTTATTCTGCTTACCTTGGCTGATGGTGGCCATGCTGAGTCGCGTTGCTTCCTACACTACGAACGTCTGAAAGAAAAACCAAGATATTACAGTATATAAATAAAATAGAGTACAAACTCGATCTTTAAAATTCGCAAATAAATATAATTCCAGAACTAGGTATTTAGATAGGTACTTATATGCCATTTACAAACCTATTAAACTAAATTGTACAGGTCAAAAGAGCTCTATTGAAAAAGAAGATAATCACACATATGATTCACGGTTATTTTGAAAGAATAATCGATCCATTAATTCGCGAATTTGCTCATAAAAAACGTATTCTTACACTCGATAATATATTACGTGCTTCTTGATTCGATTTACCTTAGACATAAATATTTAGGTTAAATTTCCCATTATGAAGGAATACTTATAAGCATGTCTGTCATATACGCGTATATCGCATTCGAAAGAAGCGGCAATAGTTTCACATGATTCCACATTCTTACCAAAGCTGTCGCCGTAGTCGGAAACACCGCGAGCAGCAGATGCGGCCTCTGGCACTCCTAGGAGATCGCTGCTTTGGGCCTATTCAAAAGTACATGTTACAGATCATTCATTAATATCTCCAATAATAATACAAAATTAAAAACCATAGCACTAATTGTCATATTTTATACTACGGTAACTCTTTTATAACATTTCATTGTAATGTAACTCTAAATATATTAGATAGGGGATTGAATTCTCGTACAAATCCCATATCTCCAGTCTCTTTGCTTCTTCTGGAGTGAATTTCCATCTATTTTCTCACACAGATTCTATATATTTTTCCATTTCCACTCCTTAAATCCCAATCTACTTTTCTTGTCATCTCCAACCCCAAATCCCTTTCCAGTTTTACCGCCCTCCTCTTCTTCCACATCTCACATAAACATAACAATATATTCCAAACCGAGAATGTTCTTTATCTTTATTCTTTCTATGTCTACCTTTTGAGCTCTTCTTCTCATGATAACCTCCTCTTATTATTATTACTATTCCCTTATAACACTCTCTTATCATATACGTGGGTCACGAGGAGCGCTTAATAGCCGTAGCCTCGCCCATAATAATAATAAGAATATTTTACTTATCACAAACAGGTGTATGAACTCAAGTACATATGATCTAATATAAAGACGAACTCATGAATCCATTCCCTAATAGGAAAAATATTTCTATAAGCCTGGATTCGAACAAGGTACATTATCGCTGGAAAGTTAGTATGCTAACCAATCAGAAGAATATAAGCTTATTAAAATCATTACAGGAGTAATAGTATCGGGTTATAATATGTCGAAATGAAAGAAGTACTGATTTAGCATCTTAGCATAGAAAATCATATACGCCTTCTTACGCGAACTTACCAATCCCCGAAGTATAACAATAAAAGTGACTGAATCAATTCCAGATATTAATCCACCCTTCTCAATGAGAGACTTAATTTCTCTCTTCTTTGCAGTTTTATCCAAGAGAGAGATTTGGACACACAAGTCGTCCGTTTCAAAATCTGTCCCACAGATTCCGTCATATGAGGAGAGATTGACTTATCCTTATCGATCCCGAATTCTATCGAAAAGAACGAATAACTCTTTTATCGATGCATTAAGCGAAGGACAGGTTTGGTTTGCTGATCTTATCGTCCGAGAACCACATTGTGAAATTCGCTGAACATATACGTCGGATTACTTACCTGAGAAGGTGTAAATGAAATACTGTAATACAGGAAAACTCAATGATATATGGAGAACATCTAAACATAGATTTGATTGTAATGGATTTGATTTAACGTTAAATAATTAATTCTAATGAAAATCCTCCTTCAACGGAATGTGGAGAAAAATTGGAAGCACGTACAAACGCAAGATCTTGGTATAAATACTTAAACGTAAAAGCTTGCACTAAGTTTATAATAGCAGTATAATCCGCGAAATATCTGGATAAATATTATTCCTTTAAAATATGTGAACTTTTTCTAAAAAAGTTTAGAATTAGAGATTTATGATAAGTAATTCTTCCAGAGTCTAAATTTTCCAGCCTAAAGCAACACATGTAACCTACATTTAAAGCATAATTTACTATAAGGAAATATAACAATTCTTTGGAACAATTAAAATTGTGGAAAGAAAAGGTTTATGCGCTACAATTGACGACCTGAACTTATCAAATAAAATAAAGCTATAATGTCCTTACTAAATTCCCTGCTAAACTCCAACATTAGACTCATATAAAATTAATGAGATTTTTCGATAATCATAATGAACGAGCTTCGTAGCCGCCTGCTACCCTTTTCCACAATGATTGGCTTGGAAACGCCTTGCTGGTGACAGGTAATAATTCCTGTGCAGGCAAGCATCCCGTAAACAAAAGGATCCGAGACAAACAGGATGTCTTCTACAGATACGGCGAATAAAGGGTTGAAATCGTTATAGGAGACAATTATTTGGGAAGACGTCCTACGTATTTGATGAAGTAAAGATTCTCAAGGTAACATAAGGTTCAAAATATGCAGGTTTTTCTTCACAACATGCAGAAAAGCAGATGATAAAATAACATAACCAAACCGACATTGCTGAAATAAATAACTAGTTATTGTTCGAAAATAAATTACGAAATATAAAGTTGAAAATAATATAAAAGGCATTGAAGGATGAAACAACGGAAGATTACGCAGAATTATCTTAAAACAATCACATATTGCAAATAATACAAACAAATTTCGAAAACGGCAGAAAATATATCCTCGTTCGATATAATACATCCGATAACGTGGGCGCGTTTATGTCAACTAAGATATAAAAAAAAGCCTTACGAAGAGAAATCTATCTTATCATTCTTTAAATTCATAGATAAAACAGTTTCAGTACACATTTTTTTATAAAACCACAGCAAAAATAATAGTCCGTGATTTTCCTTTTTCTAGTTCAGTAGTCAATATGATATTTATCTATTTGAAAAGAAACTGAAGATAATATAAATCCCTGTTGAAGAAAGGTAACATTCCGCGTGTTTGAAACTTTTCCTGCACATAACCAAAAGCGAAGTTTTGGACGGAAAATTCTAAAGATTAGGATAACATACAACTTTAAATAATATGTTTCGGTTTCACATACAAATTTCCTCTCTAATTTATCCAAATGGTCCAAATGTTACTACAAAAATTTGTCCTGAAATTTTATCGGAGTTAACTGATGGACCTACTTTTAATTAATCGATGTAGACCAAAGACTAAAACCTCCCTTTAATGACTTAATGACAAATTGTGCTTTTTATAAAGAGTAAAAATATCGAGCCCAATCTTGATTGGATAGTAATTCAAGAATGTATCATTACAATTTAAATTACTCATACATTCAGACAAATAAATGTATTACTGCACATATAATAAATATATGTATATATAACGTATATTACTGCTTTTTAACACCAAAGGAAGTGAGATATATTTCGCGTCGGAAATGCAAAATGTTCGATACGATCCATCAAATATTTCCCTCGCCATATACTATTGAGACAGGAACTATAAATTCAACTACTTTTAGGATATCAGTATGGGTGCTATTGGCGCCAATAATAATCGATAAATCTTTCTGGATTATGCAAATACTCACCAAAGCAGCGAGGACGGCCTGACTTCGAAGAATTTGCGATCGGAGAGCGGCGACCTCCCGCACCACTTGAAGCCTCCTGAGTCTCTCCGGCGATGGATGGCTTGCCTCCTGAATGATTTAAACTTACGTTAGACACATAAATAATTATCGAGATCCATAAGAATACATTCACTTATCATAAAGGCATTTCGGAAGGGTTAACTTATGACGTTGTCTGTGCCCTTATACTATTCATACGTCTACGTGATAAATTAGTCGAATGTCGAATGGTCGAATGATCAAATTGTAGTAGTCATGATATTAAATAAATAATGTGGTCGATTCTTTGAATTCTGCAAATAGGCCCCTTCTAAATACCAAATACTCTACAACAGATTCCAAATTTAGTTTATAATATTTTTCATGCTGATATTTTAGCTCTTTTTGAACTTCAATTTCTAAAAACTAACTATCCTGTAACGAAAAGAAAAAATGGTTGCTATATTTACAGAATCAATAAATCTCAAATAAGATAAATTTATAGTTTATTTTAAAACTTTATTAATATGGTTGCCGATAATTATTTCTTAATTATTTTAGTTTCTTAACATAATAATTGATTTTCGATTATTGATAATATAGAATTCAATCGTAAATTTTGCCATAATTTATACGAATTACTTTTTATGTGATTTAACGAAGAAAATTTCTAATTTTATTTAGTCCATTATTTGGAAACTTTAATAAATTCCGCAAGTGGGTACATGCATGCACTTAATAAAAGCTTAATAAAATTATTATTATCCACTTCTGTACATTAACTAAACGGTTTTAATAACACAGTACAGCACCCAAACACAAATCCAATCTTAATTCTACCAATTTTAATTCTACCAATCATCATTAGGTTATCCGAGAACTAAAACATCACACTTCACACGTTGATCAAAATCATCAAACAAGCAAGTATAAAATTAAATAACACCGTAAAATACTGTTTATTTAGTTCCCAAGGAACCTGAAGATGCCTATCAACCGAAACCGATAGTTTCAAAATAATAAATTTACGTGAAAAATTACTCATCGTAATAACATGAATTTCCATATAACGACCTCCTACTTAAGTCCCAACTCTTTCACATATATATTGACCTAAAATAAACGCACTATCCACACATTAATCACGCAAAGTAGTGAGCACAAACGGTGTTGAAAGAAAGAAGACGCGTAACTTATCGTGGCGTCTTTCTAACTCAATTCGGAGCTCGGAAGTTCGCGGAGTATATCATATTTTCCGAGCAAAAAGCGCTCAAAGTCTCTGGCTCAGTTCCCAGTATCTTCAAAACACGAGAGACCTCTCACACGGTGCACCAGACCGTTGACAGCTCTCAAAAGTTATGAATGAAGTTAGGACACATGGAGTATCATCTGTATAACGTGTATACTTCTGGATATGCCCCCCGACGAAGCAACACGAAAGTTTTCGCATTTATCTCGTCACAACTAGCCCCGATCGTCTAGAAGATATCGGAGAACTTTTCGCGAAATTTCGTCCGTTCCAAAAGAGGAAGTTTGAATATTCATAAGGAAATATTTTACTTATAGGGAATTTTGAGACGTGGAAATTTGTTATTTCGATGGAAACCATTATTTTGCCAGATTTTTAGTACCATCTCTTTTTAAAAGAGTGAGTGTAATTTAGTACGAGGAATATCAGCGAGAACAACTGTAATGCTTTATAATAAAAGTTGTGTCATATCATACGTATAAAATTTGGGAAACGAACAAAATATTTATATCGGTATGTTATTCCATACGTGTCGTCTAAAGATTCACAGATATTATATTTATTTTACTCTAATCAAAAGATTATTCCGGACACGAAAAAATTCAATTTAAGAGCAAAATTACTTTAAATCAAATTATCTTTCATTTCCGTCAAATAATACGACAATCTCTTCTCAAATCATGGTTTATGAATATCCATTGTTTTTGTTGCTATAACCATGGACTAAACTTTCTTTGTACGCAATGCGTATATTTTCTATAGGGAAAAAATCCATGATTACAACATCATAAATTACGAAACCTTGAATCGAATTCCAGAACTCCGTGACTTATTTCATATTATCTTTAAGAGCTTCGTAGATACACAATCTTTCATATTTATTCCCTTACATTTAGGCTTTATCCTCTTAAACAATAAACCTCTTAAACAATCTTTCATATTTATTCTCTTACATTTAAGCTTTATTCATACTGATTGTATTCCGTGCATAAAACAATATTTCGTGTATTTTCCTGGGTCCTAACTCTTCCTATATACAACCATATGAATGTGAAGAAAGAATTAATGAAAACGAAAGAATTCCAATTTCGTAAACAAAACAAAACTATATCCCCTTATCAGAACATTACAAACTACATATTCGAAATATATTACTATTATTAGATTCTTTATTAAGCTTTGCTATGCTCCTCTTACGTATTATATTAGTTTTCTGTACGTAAACAAAAACACAAACACCCTATTTATTTATCGTAAGCGATAGAGAAACCAAAACATGGCTAAAGTAAAGCAAGTATCGCCATTCTATAAAGACATCTCCTTGTAGAAGGATAGGAAAACTCTCAACGTCCATGTACCAATTGAAGATCTATACTCACATGGCTGCAGGCGCAGCTGGGTGCCTCGCTGCCTTCATCAGCGTGGAACTGCATCCACGCGTCATCTCCAGCCCGCACCCTCGATTCCACATCGACCTGGAACACGTTGAAAGAGATATACACGTTATGCGGAGATGCGGTATGAAAGCATCTAACAGAACCATGAATTGAATGAGGAATTGCCTGCGGTGGAAGCGAGGTGTGATGAAAACACTGCAGGCCTAACCTAACCGCCTCGTCTCGTTATAGAACCACACGTGAGACCTCGTTAACATGACAACCGGGATTAAAAGTGTTAGTTTCCTTTCAAGATGAATTGCGCGTGTCAATATCCACAAGCACGAGCAATTTTGAGCTGTGAAAATTCTGCTGCATTACAGGAATGAAAGGAGGGTAAATTTCTTATGAACCAAACATATGCACGCCACTAAAGGATAATTTAATATTAAATTACTTATTGTTATAGAATGCTAATAACTTTCGTGAAATAAAAACGATATGAAAATATATGTCAGTCAATAGTGTATTCAGTCCAAAAGCTAATAAGAACCTCAATCTCTTTAAGATGCACTGCATATTTGAAATAATATATGGATAATACGTGTAATAACCATTACAATCCTACAATTATTTTATGATATACATTAAGTTTTAACATTTCGTAATTTTTATACAACTTGTACACTACCTCAAATATTATCTATTTATTTTTTGTCTATTTTCATGTTATTCGTTCTTATTGTTTTTTGTTTGCTTTGTTTTTTATTGTTATTGTCTCGTCTTTGTCAACTTTTATTATCTTTTAGGTTCCATTTCATTATCTGCATGTTTAAGTAAAGAATCGAATCATTCTATTTTTACACTATGTATCTGTTCTTGACGAGAAATATTTCCTTTCACGTTAACCTTTTTCAGAAAGTTTCAAAGATAGGGAGCTTACATATCTCTAGGAAAAAAATGTACGTGAAATTGGTCTGTATAATTCAAATAGCATATTTTTCTAATAGTAACTTTCGTTTCCTACATGAGTTCTAATATTAATCAACTTCTTTTTACGTGATTAATCATATCTCTGTACCATCAACACAGCAAAGAACAATAATTCGATAAAAATCGAAAAATATACAAACATTTACGAATAATTAAACAAGATATAAATCAAATGAATCGCTTATAATAAATCATTGTAATAAAACATAATCTTTATGAAATGAATAAGCATCACCTTTGATTGAACTAGATCGAGAAGTTTCTACAACCACATTATACTTAAAGGCCACCAGGAGCACCTACATCTATCTACCTAGGTACAAATAATAATATAAAAAAGTCTATAATAAATAGATAATAATATATAAAAAAAAGTAATATAAAAAATCACATTACACATACTTTACTTTCTAAAATATTCTATGAACTTTCCCCTGTATAATCTTCAATGAAGTATCCACTTGGACCTGCCATTACGAGAGGCACTTAGCCTGTCCCTCTACCCCTGATTTTTTTAGGTCCACCATATCCCAAGTGGTTTCTCCTTGAGGTAACGCAGGGTAAATTTTATTCCAAGCGTATGTGAAGCAGTCAACGTTGAAATATGACCTGCAAGAAATTCGATAGGTCTTCCGGAATAAATCTTAAACGAAAAATCCTACCCCAGGGTAAAGGATAAATTTAAGTAGATTCAGTGCTTACAAAATTTGGTTGCACTGATACGTATATTCCTGAAGAAGTAGCAAATTCTTTAAACGTTGTTTTTCAACTAGACTACTCTCTAGGAATAAGGAATTTATTTACGTTTCGTAATATTGAAATTCCTTAATGTCTTTTTGGAAACTTAGTAAATGTCTTTTCAAATTAAAACGATCAATGTAATGTTGCAAATCTATAATAGAGATGAAAATACAGCGAAAATATCTACAAGTGAATAGAATTATTACAACTACAAGTAGCGGAAAAGAGAATTTCCTAATCATCTTGTTTAAATAAAAATTACGCATACAAATTCGCATATTCATAGCGAATTATTGAGATGAAAATCCAAATCAGGTACAATATTTGATATGATGTTTGATAAAGGAAACTAGGATTTGAAATTTAATTTTTAGCAACGTCTAATGAGTGAAACCTCAAAACCTTGAAATGAATTTAATTGCTCTCTTTCAGCTTAGAAATATGAAGACCTAGCTCATGAGATACATCGTTTTACAGACGACTTAAATGAAAATAGATGTAGACAAATTTTAATATTTCACGGCCAAAAGGAATATAATATATCTTTTGAAAAATTAAAATTAGTATATATAAAAAATATCGAAATCTAAAAATTAAATAAAAAGACTACATGCTCTAAACTCAAAACTATTCATCACCGATCATTCCAGCGTAACGGTATAATTGCGCCCTACCTCTATGTTCATTCCTCCATCTGTCAACTCACGCGGTAAACTTATATAAATTCTGAAATATTCATCTACCTAAGCTTCCATTAGTGTTACCAAGTACAAGCTCCTTGTTAAATTATGAAAGCATTTTAACCTCGAAATAAATAATCGAGCCCGGCAAAGCAACCTCGTGAAGGTTGGGAAAGGATGAGTGAACTGAACTCACTGTTGCTTTACGGAGGAAGACAGTTGAGATCCTTGTGATGTCAGAAACACGACGATGACGTCTTAAAGTACCCGAAACTCATCAAGCCTTCAACCGAATTAAAAAAGGGAACACGTTTTCTTGATAGGAAATCATTTTGAACTTGTTAACCATCCAAAGATGTTATTTCGTTCTTATTGTATTATAAGCTATAATTCAATATTCAACGCTTTTTAAATTTCTTGTACACAACCATAATATCATTATCACGTAGTAATTAAAAATATTAGCGATATAAACGGAAATATACCTTATATATTTATAAGGTACACAATGGACTGTTCGAAAATATTAGTCAGTACGAAACACTAGTGAAGCTTTGAATACGAAAGTCGTGGTTTCTATCGTATTCTTTCTTTAAAAAAGATATTCTAATTAGTTTTTCCAAGATTTCTTATTGATAATTAACGTTATTTACATCAAATTCACCTGAAATTTAAAATTCGCCTAGAAAATCATTGCACTGACTGGTTCTGAGTTAACATTAGCTACAAATCCACATCATTTCTCATTATTTCCCCGATAATAAAGATGAAATCCTCACGTTTCCCATCACAATTAAAAGTTCGTAATGAAACTTGAAGATTCCCGACTTCCTGAGTCTCTTATTACAAACGAACATCGAGGAAAAAACAAAACTTTTCGAAGCGAATTTTCGCCGTTTCGATAATTCCCTCGGAAAACCCTTCAGACTACGAAACCTAAATCTTTTGAGCTAATGTGAGCTTCTCTTTTGCGGAGTCAGGTATCTGTCTCATGAAAAATTGATGCAACCTGAGCTTCCTCGAAAATAATGAATTTCTTCACCCTGAGGAAGAAAACTCGGTCTATATACCTTTGAAGCTCTATGGATCGATAGACTCTTCTTCTACTACCATTCTATCCTAATAGAAAAAGGTATATAGCGTGTAGTACAGTAACAGAAGAAGAATTGACGCGGCATAGCGATGTAGTGGTCAGCATACGTATCAGGAAAGCGGGGGACCTGGGATCGAGTCTCAGTCATTTCGCTATTTTTCGCTATTCTTATGTTTCACTCAGTAGACAAACGCGCGCTTATTCTCGCTAATTCGTGCTAAGTTAAAAACCTATTCTTATTACCTATTACTCTTAATAATGGTACATAGTTGGAAAGAATCGAAAACGTGTTTGAAAACACGAGTAAACCTTCGACGTACGTAATTTTTACGTAATTCGAGTGCGTAAAAATCAAAATTCATCCTCGAAGTTATTTTTTTATACCTTAAAGGTCAACAGTGGGCGTTAAATGTGGAAGTTGAGCTAAGAAATTCCAAATATGAGGTTAGCTTTGGACATTAAAAGCTAATGTTAATTTTCCATAATCGTCCGCGCAATTAGCGCCACTCAGAAGAAAACGGAGACGAAAGAAAACACTTTTGACAGCCTCCCCCGCAGAAAATAAACTTCCGAGTGAACTTCTCTAGTCCACACTGAAGACGTGGAACGATAAAAGGGAAAATAAAAGCCGGAGGCTGTTTGTGAAAGAAAAATATCGATTTCCCGTGGAAGGAGCTTTCGCTGTTATTCTGAAGGAAGTTATAAGAGATCGAATGCTATTAAGGAGTCCCTTGCCATCCAGGCTATCGGGGAAAAATTTCCACGTCATTGAATTCGGTGATATAAAGTCCACAGGTCTTGAATTAAGTATAGAAAGGTGGGCTCTCAAAAGATCATGGATTGGCGTGGGAAATGAATCGACTATAAATAGCCCCAGTTTTATTAGGCTTCGGAGATGCGTGAAAGTCGTTCCTTATTCTCATTTATTTCCAAATCATTCCTTGTATGGTGAACAAATAACGCTGATACATTACGGTGAGACGAATACTGAGAACAATAACATCATATTGTTCAATCTTTTTTCTTTACTTCTTGGTTTCTTTTAATTTCATCACGATTCACTCGAAGTTTATAGTTTTCAAGACGGAAGTTTTTCCACCTTTCATCATTTTTTATTTATATGATTGTGTCATTAGGTAATATGCGTGAACAATATTATCTTAGCCTTTTACTTACTAGACTAGACTTTTATTACTATTCCCTTAGCAAACTGTATGATTCACAAGTTCATAATTTCGTTTAATATTTAAAAGTTTAAATTCATAATGACCTTCAGATGTATAACAAGAGATTAAAGCAATTTGAAATTCACTCTAACGATTATGAGAGAACAACTATATCCAGGGAAAATCTCTTTGAAGTAAATTTATTTAATTTTAACTCAGATGCGGATTATAACTATCTGTCATTACGCTGTTTATTTCAATCTTGACAGTGATTTACTAATAAATATTAATTTTTTTAAATATTCTACGCAAACTTAGAATCACATATACGATCTAACTAGTTGCTCATAAATAACAGAACATAAAAAAATTAATAACACACCTCTTATCATTAACACTTTCATAATAATTAATGACCGACTGAAAAACTGACTGAGTGTTACACACTCAAATACGTATGCAGGTACAAAGCTAAATAGAAATGAAAAATAGCGACATGACTGGGAACACGCAACTAGGATCCTCACTCCAAATATGCCAACCACTGTGCAGCTGCATATTTAGTATACTATTAATGTAATATTTTTCTATTCAACCTTGCAGTTAAGCCACACGTGCTCAACATGCTGAGTAATAGTAATTTCACCTTTCCTTAACGTACGTAGACTTGGTCTGTACCAAGAGCTACAATACTTCGTAAAAATCCGATTAAGAAAATAAATTCCCATGATAGTATCACTTAATTAACAGTTATATACTAATAATTAAAAAGAAAGTAATTCCACAATTATTATCTCCAAAAATACATCTGATAATAATATTCTAATAGACTACTTTTTCCTGAGAGAGATTCAAAACTTCCCATCCTTCAAAAAATTAATTTAATACACATTTTACTTAAACAGGCATAAATCTTCTAATAAAATAAACTCAACTATCTCTTATAAAGCTAAAATAACTTAAAACTTCAACAGGACTTCCTTTTCCCTACTTTGATCCAAGAAACGGATTCGAAGCATCCCAGAAAGCGAGGTAAAGATGCACAAACTGCCGACGCTTGGGAAAGAAATAAATTTCACACGCGGAAACATCGTAAAGCTTTATGCAAAAGAAGAGCCAGAAACTTTTCTTCCCAGATTGTTCGCAGAGCCTTTGACTTAAGCGGCCGGCATTTTTTATGCTGTTTTATGCCTTGAGAATGTCTCCTACAGAAACTTCAATGCTCTCCTAACAAGTTCCGCATCCTTCCTCAATGACATCGTCTCTGCAAGTATTTCTTAAGACGTTCTTTACGAGCAAAGATATTACGAATTCCGGAATATCAATTGCTTAGATATGTATGTAACGTTTACTTGCATATTACATAATACTCAACCAACAAAAACAGTAGGTAAAAATATACGTAAAATTCAAACATTAAATATTTGAATCTTATGATAATATATGGCATTAGAAAGAGTAATTTTAGAATGATTAATCTAGGATAATAACCAAATAGTGACTAATTTAATTCCATAACGAAAAACCTATTACAAATCTATATAATTCTTAGCAATCTTACTCGTAGTTCACGGTTCGTCTGGCGTGTACTTCCTTGTGAATCCGAATAAAATTATATTACATAGAATTTTATGCAAATTTCTCTTAGTTACAAATGAGAATTGATTTGATTCTTCAAATAAGAGAGATTAAAAAAAAAGATTTTTTTTCTAAAAAGAGCTCAAAATTATCCGCATTCTTTTATCACGAGTAAAAATTTCTTGCAAGCGATCTTTCTAATAATACGTTAAACTATTTTCCAGAAAAAATCATAATAATTCGTGTAAAAATAACTACACATCAAGTCACATAGTTACAATCTCCAACACTAAGTATTTTTTAAATTTATACATATCATCATTTTTCTTCCCTGATTTATTTATTTTGCTTCCTTTAATTCGTCTACAACAGATGCTCTACCATGTGAACATTATAAATTCCAATTAAAAACCTACTTAACTTATTTGGTAAATTACATTTGAGGGACATCGTTTAAGAAGTTTATGACAACCAGTACAATATAAACAGTAAATATCACTTTAAAGTTCGAGAACATTAAGTGGAATAAATACCACGTACTGTGTAATGTATGATTTGCAGTAGGGTACCAAAAAATAGTCTAAAGCTTTACTAAAAGCGATCAAACAGATAATGCCTTTTAAACACGTAAATCCACCCTAAGCTGACTGCAGTTTCTTTACGTTTCCGCACCGATACGATAAGACACCAAACTTTGGCTGCACATTCTAAAAAATTCTCTCCATACCCTACCTTAACAACCAAAAAGAAAACAATCCCCTTTAAGCACGCACATAGATATCGCTTTCTATAAGTCATTCAGAATCCATTGTCTCTTCAAACAAAACGACTAAAATAACGCACGGGTTAAGATTAAGGAAAGAAGAAGAAGTCAACCTCGCAAAAACGAGTGTAAAGAAGATTATAATGGTCTCCTCCATAGCAAAGCACAAGGTGGAAAATGCACTATACCGACTCTAAAGACGCTGCACGTCTTGGTGCATTGGAGGAAAGCGGACCAAAGCGCACTGAAGCCTCTGAAATTGCAGCACTCGCTTTTTTGCCGCAAGTCCCTTAATCTGAAGTCAGCTCCACAGACAAAATATTTTCCTCTCGTTTTCTGCTTAAAGGAGATATACGCCGCAGCATCTTCGTCAAAATATGACTGCAATAACACCACTGACGGTGTGCAAAAAACTTCCCTAGCGCCGTCACTCCATTACGCGATATAAAAACCGATGGCAAACTGTTTCCTACGAGTGGATGGATGAAATATTACAAAAAGCGAAAGGGCAGAATGGACATAAAACTTGCAGGAAAGTATTTTTTTAGGAATAATTACGACTGAGCTATAAAAATCGTACAATTTAAATCTATAATCCAACAAAAAAAAAAACAATCTAAAAATGAAAGGTTTCGATGAAATTCCTAAACATTCAAAAATTATAAAATACCTTTTATGTATAATTAATAAAACAAATTTTAATCGTAATATTTATTCCATTTAAACCCTTCACAGTATTTTAAATTAACGATTTTTAAATAACTATTCATTTTTATACGAAATACTGTTTAGATTTCTCTATAGCATTGACGCAAATTAGTAATTTTATTTTTCATAAATAATAATTAATAAGAAACTTAATAAAAAAGTTTATACATCGCTACATTGTGAAAGTATTTCCCCCTCGTTTGAAATACATTTCATTCCTTCTTCACCCGTTGCCGTTTGCTCTAGTAATACGTATGAGTGCATTTCAGTTTCAGTTTGTATTCCTTGAAGATTTCACACGTTTTAATATTCAGAAAATGTGGCATCTCTCTCGTATATCTCTCATGGCAACGATGTTTTAAGGGAAAGGTTTCATTTTGAAAATGACTGTATGCGATCTTCACACTCAACAATTCCCGAAAAATCACAGTTGCTTATGTGATCTCATATAGACTTATGTCATATACTTGGATTCTGCGTCATTCCAAATGAATGATAATAGAAAAATTTAAGAGTATAAGTGTTAAAAACATTTAATCCTTAGTAAACTGATAATTTAATAGAACCTATAGAAATATTTGTTCTCATTTTCATTCTCCCATTTCATAATAATATTTTGGAATTTAATTAAAAAGAAGGAGGATGTATAAAACGATAATTCTATTACGGTAGTATTTACTGAAATATCATCATCAGATAAAAAGCGAAAAATCAAATAAGTATTGATTAAAAAACAGCAATTATCAATGAAATTGAAACGAAATGTTTAAACGACTTCAAAGTAAATTAATTTGAACATTCAATCGAAACTTTAATTAACAAAATATAATTGAAAACCTAAAAAAAAACATTGGAACGGTAATTTTACTGTGATAGTATTCATAAATTCGCAGCTAATTGAAAGTAACTTCAAATTAATACATAAACAGAAAAATACGAAATATAACATTGATGCCAGAGATTAATTTGATGAAACCATGTCGGAAACTATACAAATTAATTATGCGTTAATTGTAGACTAGAGCCATTTTAGTTAACATGTTTTGGGACCAAAAACAAAATGTAAAAAGCGTCATAACATTAGTGAGATGCAGAAAAAAATGTGAACTAAAGTTAAAAAAGAACAAAAACTAAATCCAAAACATTTTATAAATTTTACTTACGTAACAAAATCAAATAGGGTTTAATAATGGAACGGTTAAACAATAATCTGAAAGATAATCCGAAAAAAACATACAAAACTCTACGGTTACCATAGTAATTTTATTACATCACCACGAAATTGACCCTCAATATAAATGAAAAATACCAAAGAATAAGAGAAGAATAAAAGGGAGAAGACAAAATCGTAAAAATAAATCAAATAAAATTTTCGCATAAGTGTTTTGGCCAAGATCGACGGAAAAACCAACAATAAACTTATGATTCACCACTATACGAAAATTGATATTGAATATAAAACATTCTCAAGAACAGACTATTATCTACAACCATTTCGAATTCGTAAATCCAATGAATCATACACTATTAACGTTAATAATGGCTCTATCTCAATTAAGGAGACGATTGGTTTGATTATCCAAGAGGAGTCAAATGGGGTACGGTCTTGTAAACCTGTTCCCGTAAATCAGCGTGAGATATCTTTACATAAAAGTACCTTGAAACTCACCTCCGTTTCTTCCGTCTCTTTGATTGTCATCTGCGATAGACATACGCCTCCTTGCTGCTGGACTTGAACCATTGCGTCCGAAGAGCTGTAAGAAGAATAACAGGGGATTAATGAATTTCCAGCGAAACATTGTATAAAATTTATTCACGACTTGGCACAAAATATTAAATACGCTAAACTGCTACTTTGTCATCGCTGTCATTTAATAATAATCTTTCTCGCCTATCAACAAAATATAAATTAATCCAATCTCACGCAAACGAGGATTCAACTTAAAATATGTGGTGAAAGTTTCGACAGCTCCTAATTTCGCTGAGATTGAAAAATTACGTTTAACTAAGGGTGTTAAAATTCTAAAAAACATAAGTAAGGATAATTTTTTGTAAGTTTTGTAACGCCTTTTCTATAAATTCAAACAGAAGTGAAAATAGCTACTTGACTGGGACTCGAACCCAGGTCTCCCTCCACAAGTGGGAGTCATGACGCTATGTACTGTACTGTTTAACTTTATTCCTAAACATTACTTAATTACTTATTTAGAGACCTGTGGTAGGGTTAATTCCAGATTATCTTTTAAGAAGCTATTGACTACATTGGAAATAACCGTCCATGTGGAAAGTAAACTATACTCAATAGAAGTCATCGTAAATCTGTTTGGGTTATCCTTATTTTCTCATCATCCGCGTATCATTAACAGTCAATTTTAGTACTACGATTAAACGAAAGAATATTATCGTCATGTAAACCTAAGACGTATATATCTTAAACCGAATTACAATTACTCCATTTAAAGAACCCTATTCAATTTAATACCGATAAGTATTAATACCGGCCGCTGAAATTTTTAATTAAGGCATCAAAATACGCCTAAATTATTCATTTTAACTTCTTTATTTAATAATTCTCTCAATAAAATTTCATTTAAATCTGAAAAAAGTACAAATTTATCATTTTAATCGCTACCAATATATTACAAAGTTAGCGAACGAAGGTAATACATTCTAATTTTCATGTTTTAATAGCTACCTCACCTGGAAAAAAGCAGAGAATTCCCTCTATGTTTCAAATTTATTTGAGAGCTCGTAAGCTTTTAAAATGATAAATTGCCGTTTTAAATAAATTACTTTTCGAACGCCCTAGAGTTCTGAGAACTAAACGCATAACAATCCAAAAACACAATGGAGAGTAACAAATACATTTCCCAATAATTTATCTTGACTCTATATAATTCTATTCGAACCTTGAAGGGTTATTTCAATAGCATTTAAACGCTAATAAAATTATTAAGTGTTGAGGAAATTTCATGCCTAAAATTCTTGATATTAATTCCCTAAAAAGCGTCAGAATTATCAGTTGCTTACTGCTATCGACGTCTTTATAAACGGATTAACTCCGGGGGCTCAGGGGAACGATTCATCCAAACACATTACTTACCTCTACGGTTCATCAGCGTACCCTTGGAAACGAGCCAAATCCGAACTAACATCTAAGTCTTACAAATTTATTAAGAGAAAGGTACCTTTCCGCTCACCTCACCCATTAATACAGAGATAAGATTCCAGAACTTTTACGTATGCTGAACTACTGAAAAGGGCAATTAACTTTTGTATTTTATTTCTTTGATTTACATGTACATATCCAATATCACGTATATTTACCTGCACATATCTATAAGCTCAAAACTAAATGATTCTATAATTCTTTTTCCTGATTTAAAACTTAATTATAATGATAAACTATTACTCAATTTTTACTCGAACATTATGATTACATAACAGTATAATTTAATGATTAACCTTTATGAATTAAAAATGAAATAAATCAAAACTAAGTAACTATTTATAATTACCGACAATTTCTTAAGTTTATAATGCGTTCATATACTTTAAGACATATTTAAAATCTCACTACGTAATGGTCTACGGCAAATCGGTAATTACCCATAATTTGTTACCCCGATTCACTTTCAAGGTGACGAGCGCTGAATACCACGCATGCTTACATACTTATCGAACAGAGTTGCTCTATTTAAAGATTAAAGCAATCCAATTTCATGCAAGAGAAGAAGGCTAATAGGTACAAGAGGAAGGATATCCTGAATTTTTCGCTATGGATTATTAGCAAGCGATCAAACTACGAAAATATTTAACGATAGAGATATAAAAAAGCCTTGATAGCTTTTCGGAAGATTGCACGTCTCGTTCAGGAATTCATTGAGTTAATTTTCCGATATCAATGAACGAACATCAACCGAAAGAAGGTCCTCTCTTGGGACAACTTTCCCCATCCATCTTAATGGAGTAGGTTTACGCTTCTTGAATTCAAAGTAGATATGAATGAAATCTTGATAGCATCTTGTCTAGACGGTTGTAGCATAAACATTAAGATCATAAAATATGGCGATTTTTACTGATAATAGCAATATAATTCTTATACTTCATAAAGGTGAATGACACGTAATGCTGCATATTACAGAACAAAATAAATTATAAAATATTTTAATTAGTTTTATAACCAATGAAAGCATTTAACTAAAGAAATCAACATATCTCTATTATCATTATGCTCATTTCCTATTAAAATTCTCTTTTATCCTGTTAGTTAGACATACCTTTCTACACTCAAATTCATTTTAAATTAATCACACAAACAAAAGTAGAATAGGAAGAAGTATGAACAATAAGAGACTTTTATGTACGCTAAAATTCATCCCAAACTTTTTCTTCCTTCATTTTAACGTTGCCCTTCCTATCGCCGACAAAAAATATGAAATCAGGCTCAACGCTCAGATTTAAAAACAGACGGATAACTTGAACCAATCAAAATTCAATTAGCGGAACCTTCAAATAAAAAATCCATCCTTGAAACGGAAAAACCTCGCTAAGACCGATTAAATTTTAATTAAATCAAAAATTCCACAGACAAATTGAGAACATCGCTGTATAATATCCATGAATTTCTACATCATTCACCAACTAGACTAACAGTGTTGAAAATACTACCACTATTCTAGACGATACTGGTGATTTTATTAAAAATATAATAGCTAAAAATACTACATAAACTCCCAACAATAAACACGACATTTTTCGATGCATATGGGTCATTATCAAATTCCATCGAATTTAACTAGACAAACGAACAACAACTCCGACCAGTAACACCTTCTCCCCGCTTACGAGAGAGAGAGAACACACCTTTTTGTAACACTGCACATAGGTGTTGCGTTCAATCCACTTGCATTCGGTATCGTACGAATGGAGACGGTAAAAGCATCGGCACATAGTACACACGACCGCTCGTGTATTAAGACCTCCCGTCAAAGGGGATGATCCGTGCCGTGGAATACAAATTAACGACGAAACCAATCCGAACTGCTAACAGCCCTGAAGCTTCACACGGGCCGCGCTCTGAGCGGACGCGTCAAAGCCCACTGCTTACACAGGATTTACCCGCCAAAGCTCGAGTGCGGAACTGCCTATGACGTCTGCCTTACTCTCCATTTCAACGTGTTCCATAATCGTAACGCAACTTCAAAAGGAAGAACGAGATGGAAAAAAAGTGGATGAGACGTTGAAGGCTGAAGGAAAAACATCTTACATATCAAAACCAAATCTCGGGTGTCGGCTCTAAGCTCTGGTTAGAGTATCGTGTTTTTGGGCACTCGAAGATTAACATCGCTCCCCGACTAATCGACTACACTAAAGAGCTTTACTGGGGATAGTATGGCGGTATCGAGAAACATTCCGATGAGCCCTTGCAATGACTTTACTACCTCTACGTGGAAGGACTACTAATAAGAATAAGCACGTAACAATAGTAAAAGTAAGTACGTAAGGGCTTAAATTGATCTTTGTCAATACGCTTCCAGATAGAACTTCAAACGAATGCTTTAACGGAAGAGGGCATATGCCAGAAATCGATCGAAAGCCGTATTCGGGCAATTCACACACATTATCAACATGGACCTACGAAATTTTCCTTTTCTGATCTCTTTTATTCTTGCATTATTTTCTTTTGTACACGATTCTATTCTTTAAAGATAACATTTCGCAAGATTCATTTCATTTTTCTTGGCTGATATTTCCTCTTTTAGTAATGTATTAGGTAATTGATAGAAAAATAGAATTTCCTGAAATATATTAAGGAAAGTAAATATATATTGACATTTTGTTCGCTGAATGTTTTTATCGTGTATATTTTCATATAATACAATTAATATTTTCATTCATAATTTCCACGATCTTAATCTAAAATTAATATATGTAAAATACAATGACAATATAAATAAACATTTCCTGAAAATCAAGAAATTGCATGAAAACTGATATTTTCAAAACCAATCAAAACTAATGACTTTAAGATATTTTTGGAGTTTAGCAGAAAAGGAATGAAAACCTTCATAATTAAAAAAAACGATGCTGAAAATCTCATAGAATTTATACAATAATACATATCCTTTTAGTTTCAGATTTGACAAATAATTTATTCAGTGATAACATTAAAAAATATATTGGTTAACATAACTGAAAACTATACATATATTTACATATGATGCCTCTCTTATTATCATAGAAATAATGAACAGAACTCTTTACAGTTCGGGCAGCTATTTACGAGCAGAAAACTACCAGCCGAGTACGTCGATACTCGATGACCCTGACTTAACAACTCTGTTAGTCGAAAACGGGTGTATTTGCGAATTCCCGTCCTCAGCATTTTGGGAACAGATCGATTTTGGGTGCCTGTTGAGGCTACGGATTCAATAATCTGCCAATTACGTGAGTTGTTCGGTGAAACGCACCCTTCGCCAAAAGATCATCAGCCGGGGAAAACGCGCGTCGACAACGGGCGTGCTCTATCGCTCCACGAAGAACTCAATTATTTTGGCGGGTCTCCACGAATTCTCGAAGGCGTCTTCGCAGGGAAAGCCAAGAAGAGCCCTTACCACACTTTCCGATAAACATCTTAATAATCCTAATCGATACGTGTAATGGCGATTCTAAGAACTTCCTAGCGCTAACTACTGAAGGTATTTTCGGGTTTTTTGAAAAGCCGATTTCTATTCTGGTCAAATAGGTATAGGACCCATTTGACTGCCAATTTAGAACGGGTCGATCATTCTTGTTAAATTTGCGAAATTGGTGTCACTCTAAGATTATCTTTCTTTTGCACAATTTAGTTTTAGATAGCTTGCATTAATTTGAGTCCAATTGATTGATTGACTAATTATAGAAGCTGATTTAATGACTATAAGAACGGCTTACAGATACTTTATTTGAAAAAAGAACATTAAATCTTTCATTCAATCATCCCATATATATATTTACATAAGTTGAAGATACCAACAATATGGGGTAAAAATTGTAAAGCTATTCAATAATTAAAATGAATTTTAAAGAAGACTTCGAGTAAACAACGGTGTGACATGGAAATAGATGATTCTCCAAACAATTATATACATGTAAATCAAAAATCTTAAAAATATAGTAATTAATACACATCCTTGTTCTTTGAACCTTAGCTCTTCGTTATCTTTTAGCTTCAGACCTAAAATTAATTCAAATTAAAATCTTAATTTAATTAGAGAAGCTTTCATAATTAAAATTTCACAGTGTCCTTCTTTTATTAATCTTTTAATTAAAAAATAAAAGATTAATTAATTGTAATAAATTCGATTCGAATTATCTTCTGTTAATTTATGACTACGTCTTTATGACCTACTTTTATATTTTCAAATGCATCATAGTTTTATCTTGGTATATTAGGATAAATATTCTTTAAAGCGAACGGAACGATTCCGAAAAATGAGTAATATGGTATTACTCAAAATTAATCGTGACTAAAATTTTCTGTCAACATAATGAGGAAAATATTAAATATTTGAAAGCGCAAAACGAAAATTAATAGTGGACATTCTTATCAATATTTTTCCAAAGATAATTTAATATCCATTGTACTTTGATTATTTTCTTTGCTACAACTCAACAATGTTTGAATATAATCGTTCATTTAAAGGAACTTCAGAACAAAAATTTTTCATTATGATTACTTTTTCAGTCTTCATAACTCCACGTCCTTAAGGTGACAATAATTATTTTATTATTTGCAAGAAAAATGTTACTTCCATAAATTCATTACGTACTCTGAAAGCTTTCTCTCAGGAAATTTATAATTTTTATCTTAGATTATGAAAAGGAGTTCCATTTAAATGAAAGCCTTACAGCTTAATATAAAAAAGATAATAATGCTACCGTTCACTACTGTGGACAAGAACATTTTTCTTAAAATTAATTTAAGCTAATAACCTGAAATACCACAAACAAAATAAAACGGCATGAATTAAACTAAATTTTTGTGAGATTAACCATGATAAGCCGGTGTATTCAGGAACAATACCGAAAGATAAAGTAAATATCACGGAAAATTAAAGAGCAATCACGTAGGTGTCATTTTAAAATAAAACACATACTTAATAAAAGCAAAAATCGTGTTGACCATCAACACACAACGTTTCCGTTTATTCAAAATCGATAAAACAAACAACTTCTGCGGCAAATGAAAATTCCTATTATTTAAAACAATAACCCATCACAAGAGCATCGAAACTTGGAATCTTTTTAATTCATTCTCTAAATAAAACATCGACAAACGAAAAAACCTTTAATCGAAATCCTTTAAATTAACCATCAAAATTAATCTTTTAATCAAACCAACACGATTAGGACAAACAAAAACTTTAATCATCCTTTTCTAGCGCGTTTACCTCTCCCATTACACTTACTATAACTCCCGAACAATTGACATTAATGGAAACAAAGATCTTTCGCTCAACAACCAACAACTTAATCATAATTCCAACAAACAAATCTACTTTAAACGTATTCCGATATATACATCCTCATAAATACAAACATCATCCAAAACAAACACTCGTACACGACCGCCCCGAACCCTAAAAACACCCTTCGAGAGAACACGACATAAATCCGATCAAACTCTCCTCAATCGACCCGAGAAACAAAAAAAATCACGCGCGTCCCATTGCAAACCCCGCAATCCCACAATAACATCCTCCGGGGGAGATAGAACACGATGTAATAAGGTCAGGGGGGAAGCGATCTCGCTGGACCACCCGAACCGCCGGGGAACTACGGCGCCCCGCTGGAGACACGGGGAGAACTCCCGTTAAAAAAAAAGGCCGTGCCCTCACCTCTTGGCGGCGATGCAGCTCTTGGCGCAAGTCGACAGGCAATTTCCCATCGCCCGGGAGCCAGAGACGGGGACATGGCTCGGAGGACCTCCGCTTAGAACGTCCTACTTGGGCGGGGTTGATGTTTGCAGTGCGGGCTGCCTACAGTGAACGGCGCGGAGCCCCCTCCGTCCCGCCCGCTGCCCACCCAGCCAGCCAGATCGATGCGGGGGTGGGTGTGGGAGGGGGGACCCCCCCCACCTACGCCCTCCTCCCCCCCTGACCCTCATTCACCCTAGACACTACTCGTCATTGATCAGGTGAGCAGGCCCACCCCTGTACCACGTCTCGGACCTAAATAGGTGCCGATCTCTGTCCCAGAAACATTAGGTGAGAGTGCTTTGGACGGATTCGGGATGGAGTTTCCCATTACCGCCCGATTCCGGTGGAGCGAAGGAAGCCGGCGGGAATGGCTGAGGAAATAATCACCCGTGAGAATGCCTGAAAGTTTCCTCGGCTGCGCTGGGATGTTTCGAAGAGCTGCGTGGAGATGATGTTCCACAAAAAATGGGGGTGTAAAGAAGAATTGAGAATGTGGGTCTTGAGGGAGGCGGGAGTAATAATGCGTGGGTGTTGTTGTTCCGCGCGGAGGATAATATGACATTTAGGAAGAGGATATAACAGTGCTCTCCATTAAAATAACTCGCCGTACGAGAAAGATAAAAGATCCGCTTGTAAAAAGAAACATTTCCTCTGAAAATTTGACCTACTATCAAATCAAAACGAACGAAAATCTCATCATATAACATACCAAAAACATAATTTATCCTTAAACACTCTAAGGGTATAATATGATAATAATAAAAATAAATCTCATCTTTTCAGGGCATGGTATTCCTTCAACACGTCGATATATAACACATAAAAATAAAACTTTCTTATAAAAAGCCATTACGAAAAAACTTCTCTATTTCACGTTTTCCTAACCTAATTCCTGCACATTGTGATTCAAGACAAATGACCGTGGAAGTGATTGGAGTAAACTGGGAGAGAAAAGTCCCAAGGGTGTGAAAAATAGTCTGAGATCTCTATCTCCCGAACAGTGATTAATGATCCCTCTTATCTGGATCCCTACATCTGGACCACACATCTGTCTGGTTACCGTTTGCATTTATTTTACTGGTTACCGGTTAAACAAACGTATATATATTTATTTGACCACAAAATCTCTATCTCACGTGTAATTTCGTGGATAAACTACAGAGAAAGATATTATGTATAAACTCGATTAATTTCGTTGATTATTATTTTGTATACAAAATCTCTATCTTTCGTGTATTTTCGTGGATAAACTTGGAGAAAAACATTACGTATAAACTCGATATATTTTGCTGATTTTTATTTTGTGTGCAAAATCAATCTATCGTGTAAATTTGTGGATGGATCTTGAAGGAAAATATTACGTGTAAAGTCGATTTTTCTATATTATATTTCATTTTGCATAGAAAATTGATCTGTCAACAATCCATTGTATGGAATATATGAATAATTTAAAAACAAACCATTATACACATACTGAATGATATATATTAGTTAAATACGAAATCAATCAAGAGCATAAGAAGTTAAGGGACTTGGTATTTCTCAAAAAACCATATGATTGCCTAAAATAGACAATTTCGTTGAGAAATTCATTTCCCCCATCAATTACCATATCTCCCCTAAGAGCAACCAAACACGATTCAATTCACATCATCAAAAGAGCAGTCGATATGAGCACTTCATGGCTTGAGAGTCCAGGGAAATTAACCATGACCGACGGCGTACATCACGCATTTGAGCAACCAATGAAGTTGTCGAGATTCAACCAACAACTAGGGGGGTGGTTGAAAGATACAGGAAAGAAGAGATCATGACATAACGGTACACAACAACCCCCCAACTTCCTTCCGCATCTTTACCGTACCGCACCCCATAAAGACCATGTAACGTAATGCAAATTTAGTAACTCGCCCTTCGTTCTAAATGCGTCGCGAATATGGTACGGCCCTCGGGGGGGGAGGGGTGTAGAGAGAGTTCACGTTGCACATCGTATTACGCACAAGTTAAGAAGAGCGCGTGAGGAAGTGAGCGGGGGAAAATGATCTGAGGAAAGAAGCGAGTAAAGAAAAAAGAAAAAGGGTTGTGAAAGGAGAGCGTATGGTATCCCTCACTTATCGAGGAGCACGAGGCACCCCCGCACTTCGCACGATGAACTACACCGCGGGATTTCTTCTCCTCCCTCGTCGACTAGGGCCGCCCTCCCTCCCCCTCATACACTCATCCCTCCCCTCGAATTTGCATTCCCTTCCCCAATGACGCATGTATCTCGCGAAAATACATGAGTCCTGAAAAATCCGAAAACGTGATTGGATGCCGAGGAATTTTTCCGGAAAGAGATCGCGCAAATTCTGGGAACGTCCGACTTTTGCACGGGAATTTCCCATTCCGATAAAATCGTTCAATCGATGTATTTCTTAGGGAAAAACGATACAAATACTATCGGAAAGCGATACAGAGCTCGGTATAAATCTATGGAAACTTTGAATAGGAATGATTAGCGACAAAAAAAACCCAAACCATTAAGGACAAGTATTTCCTGATACAAAACATCAGTATCAATAGGAAACACTGAAAAATTTTGGCATTTCATTCACAAAAGCTCGCGATGTTTTACGAAAATACGTCATCATGAATAAATCTCTCCTCTTTGCTATAGTGTTCATTTAAAAAAAAGGAAAAAGAAACACTAATTTCAGCTTGATGAAAGCGATCAGTCACTGATACAATTGATGTATTTTCATCATAATACAATCAATATTACATTGTAGTAAAATGACAACATAACCAAACAATAAAAGTGGTTAGGTTTTGACGATGACATCGATGTTCGGATTGTAATTGCGAATATGTCACATTGCGAAACGATGAAATTTGGCCATAAAGATATGCGTGTATCATCCTTAAAAAGTCAACCGAATGATTTTACTAACATTAGAGCAACTTTAATTAAAAATGCACAGCCAGAGATTCATTTTTAAGGAATAGACAAGTTGGAATAACAAGCTCCAAAAAGCTTATTATTCAATGAGATACACCAAGCAATCACAATTCAGCTGTATACATTATTTCATAAAGCTTTATTGTTCATATACTATGAACTAGAGCTTCGTCAATCAATTTTTATCATTGAATTTTCTCTAATTCACTATAAACTATCTAAGTCTCAATTCAGGACAATTTTCATTGTCATGAGTATGATGTATTGTATGAGTACATTTTGAAAGATTTTCATTTGCATTACGTCACATGCTACTCCATAGGTGTTCGTCATTCACATACCGTGGACGTTATTAAATGTCAATCCCTCGCATGTCAGGCGAACCCTTTGATGAGCAAGGGGACACGTTATCAAAATCGATAGTAGTTTATTATTGCCTATGATGTACGAAAATTGACCTCTATATAGGCTTCCTGAAGTTTCTCTATAGTCAATCCATTGTTTGAAGATCTACATAACTACCGCTCCGTGAGAACTGTAATAAAATTTCATGTGAAACCCAAAAATTACTTAATGTAAGCAATCCTTCAACAACACATCACCTCCGGTATTGTCTAGTGGTTAGGATATCCGGCTCTCACCCGGAAGGCCCGGGTTCGATTCCCGGTACCGGAAATAAAACTTTTATATCTTAAGACTGTAAAAGAATTTTTTGATGAATCATACTAAGGATTCTCATGGAGTTCAAATAACAATACGAAAGCTATCAGTCTAATTAGATTCCTCGTCTCGAAAACTTGTTCATAAAAGAAATTTAATTTCAGTTTTTAAGCTCGATATCTCAGACGATTCTGCTTTCAATAATTAAAAGAAAGTAAGCCACTGTTAATCATATAATACGTATTAATATAAGAAAATAAATGAGGCATTATGTAATCCCAAGTTCATGAATAACTATACTCTATCAAATATATCATTCAAAATAATTATAGTCACCTGTTAATTACGCAATAATCGACGAGTGTACATATATTTTAGATATGTTACATCAGTAAAATGAATTTTAAAATATATTAAAACTCATCTTTATTTCAAAATATCTTAAATTTTACTAGCTTTCATTCTCATTTAAACTCATTCCTTGAAAATAACTCGATGTCCTAAATAACAGAATGACGCAAAACCCAAATGGAAAATTTTGACTCAACATCGCTTTCATAAGTATTTTTCAAGAGAAAGAAACTTACAAATCGTAAAAAAGCTGTAAGAAATATTTCCTGAAACTTACGATAATACTAAACATTTGGGTTCAAATTATACTTCAATAAATATCAAGCAACCTTAAGCGAAAAGTAAAGAGTTCAAAATCTACATTTCCGGTACCGGGAATCGAACCCGGGCCTTCCGGGTGAGAGCCGGATATCCTAACCACTAGACAATACCGGATTGATATTGAATATGACTTCCCATTAAACCTGACTTATTCTATTGGTCTCGTGAAAATAATTCAAGACAACTCTTACAAAGCAATTTATGTTAAAATAACAGGCTGGATTCAAGAATGATGTCATGGTGCCTCAATGGATGTCAATTCTCATATTATTTTTTCTTATTATTCATGTTATTTTCGATGAATATGTAAGTTTCAAAAACAATCACCCATTGATAAATAAATATTTCCAGTTACTCCTATAAAATTTTAATAATTACCCTATTTTGGAGAGATAAAATTTGACATCTCACCTTAAGGTTATACTTTAAACCTACTCAGATTTTTTTCTAAATACTACCGGTATTGTTTCACTGATTCATTTCAAATGTTTCATCAGCATAAATGTTATGAAGTGATTTATATGAAAATTCATTACATCACTTCTATCAGATTTAATTAAAGCTCGATAAGATATAATTACATCTACTCAAAATTGACGTATATTTTTTCATATCATCAAAAATACATCCTTTTCTGTGAAATAAATTATTAAAAGATATTGAACATTTTTATGATTAAACTCGTTTGCATGCACCATACTATTATTTAAATTCGTGTAGTTGAGTTATGCTGAGATTCTTAAGAAGCCTTTATTATTTATTCTATAGTTTATTAGTTGCAAACAAATATAATTTTAAACTAAATTATAATATTGAATAAAGAATGTTTAGTAATTCTATGTAATCGAAACTTTCTTCAAAATTCGCGAAATTTCAAAACACGGAAGTAACGTAATTTATTCATGACTAAATAGAATTCTTGATGGACATAAGGCTGGGAGAAATATCAAGATGTCAATCCTGGAAATGGACGAACACACACGGCTATAAACAACCCCATCGTCATTGTCAAGAGAAACCTGTAGAATATGACAGATGAATATCTATTTTAGGATATAATTCGAGATCATGACGTTCCAGGAATGAAATAGCATGAAATGATATCCAAAAATATCTCATAACAAGGGTGAATATCAAATTTATAAAAGGAAATAGATTCACATATAACTTAAATATAATTAGCTCTATACAAAAGTTTCTCAATAAACTTCGCTTCGCATAAACAGCAACCAAAGGATGTAACACCAACTGTAAATTCGCTAACCCAAAAGATACGGAATACCGAGTAATTAATTTCAATTCCTTCATTCCTTCCTTCAATTGAAAAAGGAAAAATAATTTAAATCGACTACGGGGCGAAAACGGCTAAAATAAACTTTGATCTATATCTATAATACTTCACTGATACACTCATGAAAAAAAAAACTTAATGAAATTTTGTACTTACCCTTGGATCTCCTTCAAATAATTTAAGAAGTCCTTGAAGGTTTCGTGCAACTGTTTTATTTCTGGAATGTTTATATCTATATCTTCTGATTTCTCCACCTGGAAAAAATATAAAAACTATAATAGAGCGAATAAAAGACTACAAATTAAGTGAAATACATGAGATTACTTGAAATGTATAGAAAAACAGCTCGTAAAAAATAATGTTTTTCCTTTCAACACTGAGAAAATAATTTAGAAGAAAAAGAGTAAGTATTTTGTAAAATAAGAGCATTAAACATCAGTAGAAGAATATTTAAAACGTTAATTTTCCCTATTTTTCTAATTCGTATATAATGGTTCACTATGTCAGTTTTCTCGTAATTATATACGAAATGCCTTTGAGCATAATGTTCCTTAAAATTCATAAATATGATTGAAACGGCATTAAACTAAATGGAGCTAATTTGAAACTTTCTACCAAGCACATGATCAATTAACCTCTGAAAGCATTCGACCACCAAATTAAACTGAAAATACGTCATTTAATTCAAGTTTAGTCATATCTTATGCACATCCGTAAACGGTCAATTAAGACGTGCCAGAGTAAGCAATTGGAAACGCCGTGCAATCAACCCATCAATATAGAATCGAACTGTAATTAGGCAGAAGCTTCCTATTTGAGTCCGGAGCGCGTTGAGACGGAGTCGAAGATGATTTCGCTTGGAAACGGATGGATGGGAGGAATTTGCCTCCAAATTAATTAAACCCTTAACTGCTAAGGAAATCAACCTGCTGTCGCTGTCAAAATTACGTTTGGAAACCACAAATAAATCGATGTCTCCAAATTGAGTCGCATAAACTTCGTTCTTTCAATTAGGAGCCCAAGATTTTACAGGATTCTTTTAAGATTTTTTTCTAATTCGATCTTTATTAAAAGCGGTATAATTAAGTAGTTAAGATACAAGCAAAACTGTTTTGGTCTTTTTATTTCGTGATTATAAGTGATGAATGACAAATTCTCGTCCTAAAATATTAATAATTGAAGCAACTCTACTCTAAATAACCTAGGTCAACCTAACCTTAGAATGAATTCTAATTACAGTAATGACCATACATTTCTACAATTTACACTTAATAAATTGATATCTATTTGCTTTTAAAAAGCTCAAAATTATATTAAATCTACAAGAAATCAACTCCAAAGGTATAATTAAAACTGCTCCAATAACTTCATTTTTGCTTTCTAACAAATTAAAATACTAAATTAATTTGGGCTAACATCTTTTTACAAAAATCGATTCTGTAAAATATGCTTAAATTTCGATGCATAAAAATATATTACACAGTATGCAAAACCGAGATTCAAGTTAATTACCAACGAATCGACGAAAGATTTCAATTTAATAGCAAGCTAGAGAAAACTTTTGTTTGAATCTATTCTCGATTACGTACTGAAATCAATATCGCTCTAGGATTATTGTTCGCAAAAATCATCAACTATACAATTACTGTACGTAAAATTATCGTATAAAAATAAATCGTAAGAATATGATGTTTACAAAACCCTGTTTCAATTACATAATATAAAAAAAATTGGTTTCACTCGCCCGTTCTGATTTCAATCCGAAAACTGGGCCGAACTCATTTGAATTTCAAATGAAATTAAGCGATTCGCAAACCGTTTAAAGCTTCCCAATGAATATTTCAGACTGGGTGAGCATCAACGCTTCGAATACTTTAAAAAAAACTACCTTCAAATCACTTAAATTCGTTACCGTGGTTTCCGCCACGATAAAGAGGGCACTGCGGTCGCAATTCCAATAAACAAAAGCGAAACGTTATCGCATCAAATCTAGCACGCTGCGAGAGCGTCGGAAGAGAAACGATTTTGCAAGAGGACCGCAAAAATCTCGCTAAAACCTCATCAGCCTATAATTCGCGGTTTTCCTTCCCCAGGGTCGGCGGGATAGCTCTGTCCTTTACGGCGACCGTAATACGACCAACGGCACCGGAACAAGACCGTGTATTGGAAAGGAAAACACACATGGAATGGCGTCTGCTTTAGAACGGCGTGAGATCGTATCCCATAAATCCTCTGCTCGTCAACGAGTACCTATTCACGTCACACTTCCTTTTGTTTCCCAAAGCGTTGAAAGCCACTGACCCCTTCGGGTCAGGATGCTTCAACCTGTCTCTAAATTGCCCGGAACCAGTGCTTTACATCTCACCCTATTCAACATTAATCCTTGAACATACGATCCTGCTGTCAGTTTCCGAAAGATTACAGCTGGTATTCGATTAGTAGAATACGCAATGAAACTGCTTCGTTCCACTTTGAAGTTTGTATGATATTCTGTCAATATCTAGAACATTTCCATAGTTCTGCTAATGGCAAATTTCATTTATTTCTTCATTTATACTTATAACAACTTTTCAAATACGAAGAGATAAATTTAAGAAAGTATGCAGATGCTCTTAAAGCATTACTCAGCATGCCCTTAAAGTTTGAAAAGTAAAACTTCCTATGCGTGAATCGGATATTATTATTTTCGGAGAATGACAATGCAAATCCTTAATTACTATTTATTACTATAATTACTATATATTCCTTAATTACTGTTTATCTTTCCCGAAAATTTTGGTTTACGTAAATTATAGCAAATATATATAGGAAGATTAAAATCATTAGCTAAAAAATTCAAGCAGAATGAATTCATTATTAAAAACGGTTTAGTCAAAATATATGTCACAGGATAATAATAACTCATAGAAAATTTTTGTGATACATCTGGTACCAGTAAAAAGTTGTTCCTATCTCCATTTTAAAATCCGAAGAGTTCATAAAATTCTATTATATTTAAATAAAACATTAGATATGGCGGATTTTTAACGATTAGATTTTAAATTACAAGGATGAATGAAAGTCGGAATTACGAGTCACAATGGCAGAGTGTTCATTTTTTTCGCTATAACAGTAAAGGAATGTTTAATCGCACATATTTTAAAAAATCTCATTTCCACCAGATGTTACATAGTTTCCTGAATTTTTAAAATATATAAATTCCTTCATCATAAACATCAATTATTCATAAGAGTTAGTAAATTCACATGGAAAATGAAGTGCGTAAGAACAGTGTTTGGTTGTCTAATATAAATTATGTTTGAAAAATACGTGCGTACTAATCATTGTATAATATGCATCACTGGTTTTTATCGATTGCTTACGACATTAAGACCTTAAAAACAAAAATTTCGAACTGCTAGAGGAGCTGACGAAATCTTCCGAATGAGATACAACACTTCGGGTATGTATGGTAATAGGATTTCAATTAAAATCTCCATGGATTATCTAACATTCAATATTCACCAGAAGAATGGAATTAATGTATCTCATCAATGCTCAAAAGTAAGCTATAATTCAAAAGAGAATTTTTACGCGAAATATCGATTAATCGATTTTGACGAAAACCTCTTATGCTAAAACGATAATCGAAGAAAATCATTTAGATAAAGAACCTAAAATTGTTAAAATTTCGTAACCAACATCAAAGTACTCTGAATATTTTAATCACCTTGCAATAATTACACAACCAAGGCCCGTAATACTTTATTTGGGTATAATATTAGAGGAATTCCATTAAGCCGCCAGCGGTAATTGCAGCCTCAGCCTAAACGGTTCATTTTTTACTGCCATCTCTTTCGCCGGGTCCGCCTTCCCTTTTTTTTACGATGCCTCTCACGGGCGTGAGTGTAGCTTCGATGGATATCTAGGTCATAATTTCGGATGTAACCTCTTTTGACGGTGGAATTCCCTTTGAACAGTTTCGCCAGGTGCGACATTCCGTGAGGAGTTTACGTGTACGAGGAAAAACCGTTAAACGATCGAAATTGTCTTTAGGATGAAAAAACAACCGAATAGTAGAAATGAAACTTGTAAATAGAGGTCGAGGGTTCGATTTGTACAATCAGCCATCATAACGGAGTCATGATAAATCGATATACATGTATTTATTAATGATCTAGAACGCTCTTTGAATGACACTGGATCTCGAAAACTCGAGTAAATTACATTCTCAAAAGTAGAAAACAAAAACTTCCGTCGTCAATGAAGATATTGACATCGTAAGTAAAGGTTTCTCCATTCAGATAAATAACATCGCATATATATCGCAATTTCCTGCAGATTAAGCTTTCATGCGAAATCTGAATTAGTAATCATCTGAAAATTCCGATATTGATACATAATTTCCTCTCAGGAAATCCATCTAACGACCATCAATTAAACTTAGCAACCCATTCTGAGCATGTCATACCCTCATACGCAAGTACTGGAATACATAATAAAAGGATGTGTATATATATATATATATATATATATATATATATATATATATATATATATATATATATATATAATAAAATATATACAATAAATACACACATAAAAGGATGTGTATATATAATAACAATATAATAATGCTGTATATAATATGATGATGATACATATCAACTAATAAAAGCGTTAGTCTTACGAAGTATTGTTTGCGTTACTATGGTGCAGTCAGCTGCTACCAGGTACAAATAGCATTTTTCCTTAATCATCATTCATAATATTCCAGTTATAAAATTTAAACGTTAGCTAAATTTTCACTGAATAATCCATCGAAAGCGAAAATATTACGTATACCGAACCTTCATTTCAAAACATCAACCAAAATTACACATAGCAAGATACGAGTCGGAAAACCTATCGCAGTGTAGAGATAAGATTATATTTCCTCTCCGCAAAATTACCCTTCTCATTCAATGCTTAAAATATTGCATGCTACAAATATTTGCTGTCAATAATAAAGATATATAAAAAATTTGGATCCTATTACAAATTCTAATGTCGAATAAAACTAGTTATATGTAATTTTAACTTAAACTGGTATTCTTTTATGAATTAATAGTTATTAAGTATCATTTTCGTAACCTGGTATACATCAGTCCATTCAATAGCCTCGTTTAATCTCTTGATCCCTTTAATATCGAAGGAATAAAAAAAGCTGACGCTCGAAAATGCATTCCCTTCCAATACGACATTCATTCTTAATCACCCCACGTGTGCGAATCGTAAATTTTACGGATGCGATGAAGTGTTTCGAAAGAAATTTATTTGTTTTTCCCGATTCAGATCATTCTCAACGGTCGGATGTGAACGATGAACGTATTTGAAATCGATATTCATTACGCCGTAACGAGGAAACATTTTACGGCATTGAAATTTTCCTCGATTCAGATCATTTTTCAGGACCGTAATGAAGAGTTATTTCAATAAAAAATATACGCGTTAATTAGTGGCTATCGCCAGTTTATACGAAAAAATGTTTCGATTAAATCGATAAATTAAAACAAACGATACGATTACAATAAAACAAAAACGAATCAAAAATCCATCCAAAAATTTAAACGTACCAAAAAAAAGATTATAGATTGGCATTGACCCAATGATACATTCCCGGAGGTTGATCTCGAGGGGAATTTTTAACAATTTGCGCTTAATCTGAGAAAGAAAGGGAAACATACCTCTCCTTTCAGCTCCGTCTCAATGGAGAGCCCTGTATTGTTTTGGGAATCGATTCTTGGAGACTCGGAGAACAAATCCTTGTAGAGAGTTTTGCATTCATCTCTCACTTCTTCGTAACTACATAAGCCTGCAACGTACTGTAAGATTTGAAAAATTAAAGGAGTGTCAACTGAATATTTCATTTTGAATAAGCGAGTAAATACATCAATATTGAATAAACCGGTAATGCTAAAATGAAACTGTGGAATAACATGCAGTATTTATAATTGAGAAACTAAAATTTATAGTTTGAAATAGCCAAATGAAATATAATTGGCTTATAAGAAATTATTTCGTAAAAAATTTCTCCTTGTTTAATTTATAATTAATAGGCGAGAAGTTAATAAACATCTGATATGATATTGATGAAAATTATTCATTATTTCTGATTACGTTAAAATTAGTTAAAATAAATTATCTCTCCTTAACAATTCTTTAATGACTTAAAAATGTCTCCGTTATTTAAATTTGTTTGTAGAATTAATTTTCCTTAAATTGAGTCCTCAACCTCAAGCAAAATACAATACAAGAAGGAAACGAAACTTTGTAACTTCCGCAAGAATCTTCTGGAATATTCAAATTCTTGTGAAAGTTACAAAGTTTCATCTTCTTTTGAAGATGTCATTCCGCAAAGTGACACTTCATCACATCAATCAAAATACAATTCTAAAACTATATGAAAGACAACAAAAAACAAGCCACTGCCTCCCATTTTTAGTAAATTCAAAATTAATTTCCCATCACTTCTCAAGTAAAAATCTGTATAAGAAACAGGATTAAATAAAAGATATTTAATTTATAAATTTCAACTCTTCAAATTTTTCTTCTTTATTTAATCACCAAATCTCCCGCCATGAAAAACCAAATCGTTATATTACGAAGCGTAATCCTTTGAACGAACGAAAGCAATTTAGAATCGCTTATGAGCGTAAGATTGACATGCGTGAAGCGGATGAATATTTTCTTTTTATCGCGGGAGATAACGTGAACGAGATTTTCTATCTCTCTAATGTTTACACTGGCGGCAAAAAAGGCGCTGTCGTGATGGGTGACATATGGATTTCACTCTATGAAAGAGTTATTGATATCGGAAAGACTAACTCTGCAAAACTAATATGGAACGTTCAAAAAACTAACCTGAACGTTAATCATTCATCGAAGGAATAAATTTACACCTAATTCACAATAAATGAGCAAAGATCAATTCCTTCATTTCGACGGAGAAGGCTGAAAATTTTGAAATAAAAATCATACCTCAATCTTACTAATAGGCAACATATCGACACTTACTAAAATGTAGACTTGGCGATAATATATTACATTTGAAAATCGATAACATATATTTTGAACACTAATTAATGATATCAATTTCATGAAGACTATGGCTTTTTACTTTTGAAAAAGAATGATTTCAAATCCTTAATGCACAAAAGAAAATTAACCCTCTGATTGTCTGGTTTTTAAGAAATAATGTTTATTTTTAATTACTTTAATTTTTAAATAAATAATAAATTTGAATCTTCTATTTGCAATGAAATATTTTATATCACATTTGCAATATTAATCATTATAGTATTGAAATACCATTGGTGATAACTGCCAACTATCTTGCTGATTATTTGCTTGAGATATACTGCTGTTTTGTTGCAGGGCTTCTGCTAGTTTTTCTTCCAAAGCTTCTTTTTCTTCTTCATGATTCTGTAAAAGAGGATTGAAAATAATTGATTGCAATGAAAATTTGTATATATTTCATAATCAAAACTTGAAATATCTCTTTATATCATATTGAATAATATCAGTCACAGTCTACCACAATTCAAAAAACTAATTTATACAGAATTTATAATAAGAGAAATTATATCATATTTATTACTAAATATAAAATTTAATACCGTTTAGGAAAATAAATTAAATTTGGAATACTTCATAA
This sequence comes from Pantala flavescens, assembly GCA_020796165.1. NCBI lineage: Eukaryota > Metazoa > Arthropoda > Insecta > Odonata > Libellulidae > Pantala > Pantala flavescens. The sequence goes on from CM036886.1 coordinate 15,798,506, forward strand.
ATTACATTAATTTATTAAATCTCTATTGAGACTCTTTTATCCTCTCAAAAGGTAAACCTAAAATTTTAATTCAATTAAAATGATCCATCAAAAATAAATATAAGAGTTAAAGTATTCTAGGAAATTGTTATAACTTACTAATTCATTGATAATATTGTTTTAAAACACAATATCATTATTTCTCCTCCTACAAAACTATCTCAGAAGTTGTAATATAGTTTCCGTATTTATCAAAATGGCGTATTTAGAGTTCCTGTCCTTTTATAATTAATACCATATATGGATAATTTCAATTAAATCATAGCAATTCTGCAGAACCAACTAATAAATGAACTTTCAACTATAAAGGAGTTTATTAATCATTATCTTATCACAAATAATGCAAAACTCAAAAGAAGATACATGGCATGAATTCAAATATTTTAAGAAATTCGAATTTTAGCTATTAAAAATTTTAAATATTTTTCATGAGTCTAATTATAATGATGTGGGAATCAGGGACTTCTAGAAAAGATTCTCCCTTGACTGTGGTTGGAAAATGAATTTTAGAATTTTATATTTTAGAAATAGGAATCAGGAAGTAGATTGAGGCAAAAGTCATTAATCTTATTAACTAGATAACATTCGTTAAATTTCTTTCCATAATAAAATTTTCTATTCATACCTTCAATGTAGCCACTATGCCGCTCATTCCATCTTGTAGCTCAACAATCACTTCTGATAGTTTTAATAGTTTATCATCCTTAATTTTCATATCTTCAGTAAGAGATAAAATTTGTTCCAATTGAATATCTATAACTTTTAAATATTCCTTTTCTTTATCTCCACACACATCTAATTTGGTTTTGAGGATAGATTTCTACAAAATAAAATGGAATTTATTTAATTATTAACATACTACAAAACACAGAAATAAATTATCCTCATTCTGAAGGTTAGAACTCAGACTGAGATTCAAAATTATAGCAACTATATAATGTGTAATAATAAAAAAAGTAAAATTTAACATTATATGTGAAAGTTATGTACAGATGAAAACCATCTCAGTTTAATTATAAAAATTTATTTCGTATTAAAAATAATATAATCTTATAGCTAGTAATTCATAATTAGTTTTTACAATAAAATAGGTAATATTTAGCAAAATTATTAAATTTTAACAAAAAGATGAGATTGATAATTCATCGACATTGTTCATTATCAATGAGAAAAATCTTGTTATCATTTTGAGCTACAAAACTTACTGAAATTAAACTGATTTTGAAAACAAATGAGTAGTGTTTATCTGCACTTAAAATTTAAGCCATCATAATAGAATAAAATATAAGGAAGATTGAGATGACACATGACTTTTAGCATAATTAATTCATTCATTTCTACTGAATCAACTTATAATTAGATGATAGTAAGTGTAGAATATGGAGATATTGATTTGTAAAAAATAATATGTTTTAGATGAGGATAAAATGAAGACTGAAAAGTCTCCTCTTCCATTTAACCAAGTCAAATTTCAATGAAAATAACTCTAGGTATAATTTAAGATACTAAAAATTAATTTAAATGAGAATAAAATTTGAAACCATTAAGTTATAGATAGAAATAAGGAAAAATATCCACTGAAAAAAATATCCCAACAAATAAAAGGTGTATGAAAACACTCTTGTAAGCTGAAAGATAACTTAATGGCAACAAGTGCACATAACGTAGAATATACACATAATAATTATAGACCTTAAAGAGCAAATAGTACACAAAAAAATTAATATTATTGACAATCTAAGAAGCAACTACAAGTAAAATTCGTGAACAGTAATAATAGTAATATAAACACATTTGAGATGATAATTAAGAGAAAGCACCAACTTGTACATAAATAAACAATAAAAATACTTTTCGCTGTAGGTGATGTTCATTATCATTTGATGACTGCTTATTATCAGCACAAAATTTTGAAAGATAATTGAACAAATTGCAGATAATAAGACACTATGGTAAAAAGAATACACCTGCCTCAGATTCCAGATCATTGATTGAATTTTGTAGATTCATGGTTTCCAGTTCTAGCTTGCTCAGCTTCATTGACAAAGTTGCACATTTATTTTCTGATTGAAGTAAAAGTTCCTTCAATTCTTCATTTTCAGTTGTCAAACTCTTGATTCTTTTGGCAGATGTCTGTAAGCTGTAAAAGAATGTTGATATTTGATACTAAATTCAAAATCCACTCATCACAAAAACCAGAAACAGAAAATCATTATTTAAATAAGTAACGAATATCATAATTACATTACTTTCAAAATCTCAAAAGCAGTGCAATTATCAACTTTGAGAATAATAAAATTTCAGTAAATTAAGAGGGAATTGATAATTATTACAATGTGGCACGATTCTTATGTATGATTTTTTATATTTTGCATTCTTGAACATTAGGTACTCAAGAATGTTAACCATAAAATTCTGTTTAGCTTTATGAGATTAAACCTTGATGAAGATTTAATTATCAACTGATCTCTTATGCCATTTAACATCAAATCATACTATTTGACCATTCAGAATCTGTACATATTCTATTTAATAAGTAAAAATACCAAAAAGTAAACCTTATCATCAGAATTGATAAACAAAGAAGAGAATGATTATTATAATCTAAAAGTATTTAAACAAAAAAATACTCTATGACTACAGTTCACTCATATATATTCAATATATTTTTACATAAAATCTTTTTAAATCTAATATTTTGACTTAATTTAAAATTATTTCTTACTTACTCCTCATTTTTCTTTTGCAATGAATCACAGTTGGATTGGAGGATGGTATTTGATTCTTCTGAATTTTTCAGCAGAAGTAATAAATCTGCATTCTGCTCTTCCAGCCATTTCTTTTGAAGTTTCAGCTCATTATTACTACTTTTGAGCTGATCTTTAGAATCGTCCGTAGCACTGGAAAATTTAATTAGAGAAAGAAATTTAAGAATCAAAAATAAATATAGTAGAAGAATTTTGAAAATAGTATTTGTCTCCAATTAAATAAACTTAGAAGTTTTGAAAAATTACATGAGGAACGATGTAAGGTATATTGATATTTAGGAATGGAATAAAGCAAAAGACCTTAATATTTCAGAGGATATATAAATTAACAATATCTTCCTGGAAGAAGAGATAAACATATAAAATTGAAAGCCACACATAAGTTCTATCATCATTAACAAAATAGGGTGAAAATTGGAAATGAAAATTTTGTTTTCTAAAATGATGATGAAAATATTAGAGGTTATCATACCATACATAAATCTTACATAATTAGGTATTATAATACACTTAGGAAGGATGATATATTTGGAAATTCCCTGAAAACGATTTCTGTATTCTTAGAAACTAAATTACCATTTAATGCTCATTATTCATTTCCAAAAAGGAAGACTAATTTTGTACGGAATACAATCACAAAGATATTTTCATCCCCATTATTGATTAACAGTCTTTGCTATGAAATATTTTTCTCCTAATAAAGTAATTGCAAATACATCAAAGAAAATAAAATTTTCTAAAATATTAATTCATTTAAGATAAGGAAAGGTAGTTCCTATGATAGTACAAAACTATGCTTCTTTTAAATTGAATATTAACCTTCACTTTAATGCATAAAAGGTTTAATTTTTCCATCAGTAATCAATAGCACACTCATAGTGAAAATTTTTATACGTAGCTTTTTATTGCATTAGATTATTTTAGAATTAAAAATGTCTGGAGTCGATACTTTAGTTGATCTTATACTATATTATACTTTTCCTAGGTCTGATTTTAATTTGTGAATAAAATTTCAGCAGTATACTGTAATGAGACTACACTAGATGAATATGTAATATATACCATTATCACATGTTTATACTCAATTAAATAGATAAAACGTAGAATAGAAATTTCAGGAAACATAGCGTAGTTACTAAACAGGAGTCATGGATGTATCTTAGGGTATGTTTATGATAGAAGCTGCTGTGGCGTGACCATGTTTACATCATTGATGAAAGAAGCTGGGAATTTAAAGTTGTCAGCTATATTCCTGCTCTTTCTGCAGCGTATATCTAAATGATTTACGATGATTACTGGAAAACAACAGCCGTTTATGTTCTATCATTCTTCCTAACCTCCTTACTTCTCAATGAACCCGTACCGTAAATACTAACGCAACAAGTTCTTACTGCTTGTTACTCATCTTCCGATACACATCTCGATATGAGTGTACCTTTATATTGTAAGCCTTCGCGTTTCATGAGGTGTACTAGTAATTTCTAATTAATCGCAATTTGTTTATTCTGTCTGGTTTATACAAAATGTTCTTTGAAGTCTATCTCCGAATCATCCCCGATCTTTTTCCAAAACCTCACTAGCTTACGCAATGAAGATGACCTTTTCTATCAGAGACGTCCATCAAAAAAATAATAGCTCGAAATATATTGAGCAATCAGTTAAGTGGACGGTGAAATAGAGCATCGTACTGGATAGGTAAATTTTCGTAAATCTCCTCCGACTAGGATGAAATATGACACTGTTCAACATGTCATATTAAGGGAGTAAATAGATTTTCCGTGCCCATGACCTCATTCCCTTGTAAATCATGGTGGCGTATTATCTCCAACGAGGCCGACTCACGAATATTACCTCCTCCCTATATGAAGGCCAACCATATTTGTTTCTTTACCTGAGGGATATTTCGTACTGTTTTGACACGCCGACCCTTCCTAAACTCACGGTTTAAACGTGAAGAAAAAAACTTTCGAGATGAAAATTTCACTCTACACGTAAATAGTTTAACTTTGTTCCGAGTTGTTTCGAACTTAAAGCCAGAGTTGGAGCTCTGATCAAATTGTTACTTACGTATTTTACAGTTTCAGTACTAATGCAATTTAAAAGTTCTCTCTTTTTTGGATATCAGTTAATACTGAAAAATGTACTTCGAAATTTGAACCTTGAAATATTCTCTTTATAATTTTCTTTTAAAAGATATCTGTATTTAGAATTCTTTCGTCCCTAAAAAGATTATAAAAACTGAAAAAATAACTATTTTCATGAAAAATGAGCTGCTAGATATTTCAGCTGTAAACGTGGTACATAACTCTATAAGAACCTGTTTGATTAACTTCGTTGTATAGCTAGTTTACTCGTCCTATTCTTACACATAAAGATACAGGTTTGAAACCCATGAAACCTCATATTATTTTCTCAAACATTTTTTTCTACGTAAGGAAAATAACCGCGGTTGAGAAACAGACTGCTTTTTAAGTCTTGGCTAAAAGGTTTTTTCATTCCAAATTTTCGGCCGACGATCGATAAAAAAATTTCTTTTATTTTTTCGCCTTTTCGATTTTCTACAGGTCTCATATTAAAAATTTATGAAGAATGAAGTTCCAACAGATCATTTACAAATTATTTTTGTCTTAATATGGAAAGAATAGATTTTCCTTATTTTGTACGTTAAAATGGGGAAAGACTTAAGCTGAAACTTGAGCATAAACAACTCTAGAATACCGGAATAAGACTATTTTACTTTTATATTTTCAACAAAACTTCCTTAATCTATTTCCTAACTATTAATTAACGTATACATTAACTATGCAATATAATATAATTTTTGGTTGTTTTCAAAAATCTAAACACCAATACGTGATACGATATACATGATAACCACCTAAACGGAGTATTTTCAACGTCTCCCGCAACACCAAGGAAATACGACACAAATTCATAATACATATTATTAACATTATCGTCTTTTAAGCCCTGTAAAATCTTAGCGCATCCACACAATATATAGTACGTATTCGAGGGACATTTTTTTCTTAGCCTCGCTATTTTCGTACCCATTAAGGGTCGACCAATGATAATGAAAGTTATGGTTCTGATGGGATGATAAGTTTTGCTTTCCATACCTATTTTTACTGTCAGAAACGCCGTCCCTTTCGCCGTCTCGTCCGTGAAAACTTCGTTCCTCTTGAGACATTTTACGCCGAACACGCCTCCGAAAAACACTGAACAGGAACCAAAAAATAGGTTGAATTTACCCTTTGAGTAGGGACACTAACTAACAATAAGGTTTCCCTTCTAAGTCCATTTCTCCATCTCCCTTAGGTTCACTCATCCCACAGTTCCCAGAAACCTTTCTATCCATACGACGAGCACGAATTTTCGAAGCTTAATACTCCCTTGCCGTCTTAATCTACGTACGAAAAACATACGATGACACTGCTAAATATTTCTACATGTGTGCATGTGTATATGGGAGTAAGATTGCTTTCCGTTATCCAATTGGGGCTAATTTGCTGACATATCTATTTCATATACAGATAGATAGACAATGGACTGTTTGTATTTTATATATAGCTGCTTCGACGGAATATATTCAGTAATGGACCCGGCTCTATTAGACCTAGAAAAAATAGAAAACCGACCCTACCCATCATAGGTTTGATCCTAGGACCCCAAAACCGGGCTTTTGCCCATAAAAATATATTGGTCTGATTTTCGAAAAGAAATTTGAACCTTTTTCTAGAGCACAGAATATTAATTATATACTTAATTATATAATTTATAACACTCCGTATACTTACGAAGAGGTCTCCCAATTTTTATCAAAGTCGCCGCTGCACTGATTATTTCCCGGATAACCTAAAAAATTGATAAAAACCATTATTTTGTCATCCGCGCTTAAGTTCTAAATCCGCACTTAACTTAAACAAAGGCAAAAAAATTTCAATAGTCAATCTCTATTTTTCTATATTTGATTGTAAACATATGATGGTGTAATAAATATGAACTGTCAAATCTTAGGTGATTTTAAAAACAAGGTCCTAAAAAATTTAGAATAAAAGACTAGCTTACCGTAAACAATAGATACTAACCAGTAGAGCTTCCTATAATCTCTATGTTATCTGCAGCGCTGAAATATAAAGGCTTTTGTTAAATTGATTTGTATCATGATAAGTTTATAACAATGTTAGTTACACAATACAGAATAAAATACAAGAATATTATAGTGAAAATATCTTGGATGTTCTAGACCAATACTAGTAATAGCGGATTGCTTTGGTCAGTAATTATTTTACGCGAAATGAGCAATCCAAAAAAGTAGAACAGTATTATATCATTGTATATAATTATTATTATAAAATAAACTCATAAGCTAGGATTAAATTACGTAATATAAAATAAACCAATATTTAGTAATATATAGTACATCAGTGGATCCCAATTATTTGCATCCAGCAAATCTAACAATAAGTTGAAAAATATCAACAAATACAAGGATTTCGTGGTTATTAAAACTATATATTAAACATCTGACTTAAAATTAAGTATGTATAGCCAAGAATTCATTTTTGAATAGATGTATTATAGGTACCTAATATTTTTCTGTATCATTATTATAATGTGAACATGAAAATACTGAAAAACTAAAAATAAAATTGTATTTTAATATTTTCTGTAAATAGCATCCTTTCTTTTCTGATGAAGTTTCATTCCAACCTCAATATTTATTGTTATTGATATAAAGGTGTATTCTAATCGGGTATTAACTCTACATCAACTGAGATAAGACGTTTTGAAAATCACACAACAATCGATGGAATTCTGCAGCATCTCCGATTAGCTGTGATTGAATGGAAGAGATAAAATATTTGTGAGTGATACACAGAGATTTCCAGACTATTACAATTACTATCTAAATGAACCTATACTTTCCTAATTTTCTCGATACGGGATATTGTAAGGATCTTCATAAAGAATGATATTTAAATTTTCGTTGTTTGTTTTCCAAGTGAATGTAAATTTATAAAGATAGAATTTTTGGCGTAAAGTAATAGGTACGAGATGGAACTATCTCTCTCATGACTACATGACAAGCGATCCAAAAAACATGCGTCGGAATGAATTTCCTAACTTTCTCCATAATAGAATTTCATAACGAAGGATTTCTTTGTCAACTTCATCATACATAAATAGCCATTAATTCGTTTCAAATTCCTTTTTAAAAGCCTGGAAGAATTGAACTAAGGCAATAGACCTCTTTAGTATACATTAACTCGTTTGTTGTGTTTTCTTTCTTGAATACCTATAAAAAAATTTATTTTCCGTGCGGTTATCCTATTATGCATTACCAATTTTAAGACTATATCCCAGGGGTCTCCAAACTTTCCAGCCTTAGAGCCATACTGATTACCCCATTAAGTTCCGAGAGCCAAAACCATATTATCATTGTTGCCGGTGGTAAAAAGTGAAATAGTCCACTGATGAAAAAAAAGTACGCTACTTTTAAAAAAGCGGCAAATCGGTCATACTAAGAATTATTCAACAAAAAATTAGAATACTTCAGTAAACTAAATTTAATTTGCTATAAAAAATATGTTCTCTAAAAGGAGTTTTCAAGTATGCTACCTCTCCGCGGGCCGGACAAAATCTATCCACGGGCCAGATGTGGCCCTCGGGCCGTAGTTTGGAGACCCCTGCTATATTCTTTCAACCTGTGACAATATATTTTTATGTTTTGTTACAATCACTACTGCTATACTTAAACTTTATCATAGGATATATATGAAAATATAGTATATTATTTTTTTATTTCTTCACCAAATTCATTTAAGCAAAAATAAGAATATCTTCAGTTGAGTTCGGTTCATATAAAAAAATCATAATATATCATACTAATTTTAAAGCATGTAATCTTTATTTATTTATTCTCGAAGATCTCTATTGAAGATTTCATTCCAAACCTTATTTACGTAAGGCTAGAACAAGGAAATTACTTGTTTAGAAGGTTAAATGAAAAATACATTTGCATTTGCCTCAAACTACGTGCGAATGGAAAAAATTACTAGATTTCTACGTTCAACAAACACAGTGTAGTCTACCACAAGTAAGATCACATGGCAACCGTATTCATAGCCAAATACCGCTACGTGAGCTATGAGTCATTATTATATATTATTGGCTCAGATGCATTCCAAAAATTTCGTGATAACATAATTTATCGTGCACGGCGGGTGAACAGATACTGATACTAAGGGACGGAAGATACTATTTATACCGGAAGCTCTCTCTCCCTATCAACCAGCATCTATGTTAGACTCCTAATTAGAACCCCTTTCTTCAAACCTCCTCCTTGATAACTTAACATAGTAAAGAGCATTTGCTTATATATTACATATATTACTCTACAGTTACGGCTTCTAAAGGAACTTCTTACGTTCACGATGCATCTTTAAAAATAATGACGTATCTAATCGCGGATTTTCGACCACTTCCTGCTTCCTCATACTCGTAACGGAGTATTAAACGGGTGTTGGTGCCCGCGAAGCGGAATCAACTCACGCGGAATTCCTTTGAAAGAGATGAGAGATCCCTCTCTGAAAAGATCACTTTCTCCTTTCTTCGCAACTTTTCACTTTTCAAATTACTACACGTGCCGTTACGGGGAAAGACGTAACACGTTCCCGAGCGTCGTTCGGACGAACTTTCCTTTCGTAAAAAATTTCATAAAGCCGCGAGAGCAATTGACCGTGAGTTACCCGTATGACATAACGAACAACTAACTTTCTTCCGTTTGAGAGGTACGTACTGATCCCCGCTCGTATTCAACAGATGTTCCAAAAAAATGATTTAAGAGCGATCGTACCGACTTTCTTCTACGATGCCCCACTTATGAAAAATTTAATGCGGGACGCATTCTGTCCCAAATGTCACCGCGAATTGAGGAGGGTCTTCTAGCCCGCTTTTAATGGAGGAAAATCGCGATATGAAACATTATGAAAGCTGTGTGTTTTTGGGAATCTGAAACGTCTATTTCCACATTCTGAAGAAACGCTGATGTCACGCTATTCATTGAGCGAAATTTTAGATTGCAATCCAACAAAACATTCTATGAAATGAAAGGTTCATAAGAAGAAAAACTTCATACTTTAACCATAAAAATTTCTTTGATTCGTAATAAACAAAAAAACGACTGGTTTCGACAAATTATCGTAATCATCATTCTATGAATCGTCTATTTTATATTGTAATATATTAATTAATATTATACAAATAAATTCATTCAATCGATTGGATGAGTTCAATAAAATATGACTTTTATAATTTTTATAAACTAACTCTTATTAAATAATACTTCTATCGTATGTATATAGTAAATATATACTAATATCGTAAATGCCGAAATAGATAAATTAGCTTACAAAGTTATTGAATTTATCATTATTCGATATTTTATAATAACCACTATTTTTAACTTTTAACATTTTTAACTAAATCGATTAAGCCTTCCTTCACCTAGCGTAACTCCATCCCAATACGGTGGGGTAATAAATTAAAAATTCCACATATATTTTTAAAAGAGGAAAAATATATAAATAGAATTTTACTTAAGTACTGCCCTTCCTAATTCTAAAAAAAAATTCCTCTCCAAATTATTGAAAAGATATCGTTTTAGAATACAATCGATATTCTAACACTTTAGGATTAGAAGCTAATGTTTAGAAGCAACTGATTTTGGATGATAAATCGTCAATTCCTATTGAGGTTAATAGTGAGATATAATAATGAAATACACCTGGTAGCTCGCTTCACAAGTCTTACTTTTACAATAATAAGGAAACATCGAAAGTGTTTGAATAAACCATAGGCATAATTAAGGCAACGCGCTTCATTCACTCCCTCTCTATTCGATAGCAAAGATTTAAGTAGACTTTCATCAGCCATTCACTCATTAACGTACCCCATTCACCGAGAAAGGAGTTGAACACTCATCACTCATTCAATAAAACCTCTCGATTCCCGAACGTTTCAAAACCACCAACTGTAATAATTCATGCCCTCGATATTTAAACGCGTTCGAATACCTCCCTTAATTAGCCTCGACTGACCAACAAACCTTTACTTTTGAGAGGATCATTCCGAAGTTTCTAAACTCGAACACCATTTTCTTCCGGTATCGCACGCGTGCCGCACCGTTTCACAGAAAATCCGTTCCGCTGAAAATGTTCCGTAAAAAAATTATGGAAATCGATTCGAGACAGGAACAGTTTTAAAAAGCGGCAAATTAAAAAAAAATGTGTAACTTCTCGAGCCGAAGAACTATATTAAATTTTTATCGCAATCTCTATTACATTTATGCCCCTAGATACCAGCAATAAATATCCCCCGGCCTTTTAAAAATTATCGTAAAAGATTCGTCAAAATATTAAGGGAAATTTTATTTCCGTTGTTTGTCCGAAATTGACGCTCTAACGTTTTACGACTCATCGTTGTCTAATCTATGTTGAGGTGATGCGGAAGAACACGTGGGCTTAGGGGCGGAGTGCTCTCTAACATTGTGCCTTGATACACCATGCCATTTATGCATGTGACTTAGAAACCCCTCCCTTTAATTATTACGACCTAGATATCGCGGAATCTTAATTATGCAAAGAAACGGAAATTTACAGTGAGGCCACAATGAGCAAGATACTATGATAATTATAACATATGCAAATTTAAATAATGATTTATATTCCTTCTTTTAACCTATACATGCTCAAATCTCTAATTATCTATCATTTAAAGATTTTTTGAATTTATCTCGTTAAGAATTCATTTTATAATATATTATTAATTGAATGTAGTTTCTATGTTGACATATTCAAATACCTATTCTATATTTCTGCCTTCATAGATGTGTTAATTATAATTATAATAATATAATAATAGATGAAGATATTGGGATATAAATATTAAACGATACTCTCTTAGTATATAATTGTCCGTATTTTAATGTTGATTCGAGGCCAATGAGTAATTTTTAGAGGAACAATAAAAAGTTTATAAGAATGGGAAACTGGGCTTAAAGGAGAACACACGTAAAGCTGAGTTTCAAAAATATCGTTGAAATTAAAATTCTACACTTTTGTCTATATATTGAGGTTTGACAGTACTCTGAACTTCACACTCGCATAAATATACTATGAATATTACAGCATATTGGTCGTAAATAGCAATTGCGAATCAATTATTATTAATTAACAATGTTGCAAGAGTTTTTGGGCTTTACATCATTCATTACATTCATTTAGAAGCAAAGAGGAACAGTAATATAAACCATAAGTCTGATATAAAGTTTCGGAAAAATTTTCTCAAAGATATTGTACCGTACTATACGACTTTATGTTTACACTTTGAAAACGTTTGTATTATCTATCTATACACATCTATCTATCTAATATCTATTTATCTTATTTCCTTCATTAAAAAGTTCAATTTCCTCAATATCATGATCGTTTTTAATTTCTCGCCGTTGATTTATACATTGACAACGTTATATATTCAACTTCTACCATAAAAATTACCTTTTATCGTACTTCCCTAAAAGAAAATTAACAGAGATGCTTCTAAATAGTGAGAGATACTTCTAAAAATTCAACATTTAGCTCACGTACATATTTTACGAAAAGTAGCTACAATATGCGAAATATTACACAACGAAAGATGCATTTCTCGTAACCTAGAAACTCACGGATAGAAAACCGCGCGTCCTCTAATTGACGAACTTTTGGCGGGCACACGATTTCTAAATTTAGGAACGTGAACGCCCGAATAATTCGACCATAACTTAAGCGCTTATCAAAGCGACCTTGCTCTTGTCAACTCTAATAAATACCTCTGATAAGGCAACACTTTTTCAGACGGTTCACTTCGCAATGTTTCCAAAGAAGAATATTTAAATGAGTGATAGAGTACAATGCACAATTAAAAACATCGCGAGTAATAAAACGATACATCCACTTACGATGACCTACCAAAGTTGAATTCAAAGTACCCGCAAACTTCGATGCATGTATTACGCAACCATACGCAACAGGTGAAAACAGAAATTCCTCAGCGTATGGCTCGACCTATCTTATGAGATATTAAAAATCGGCAAAAAGGATTTATTCAACGTAAAAATGATCCCATCGATTCGCAAATGTTCGATGATGACAGAGGAGTAACGATAAGCGAAGACAAGCAACGCCGCACTGCCCCGGCAATAGAGTCGTTCCACCTTATTTGTTCTTCCTAGATATCTTATCGAATCAAAAATATGTATTATAACTCAATAATCCCGTATCTACACACGGTTATTTTTTGCTGAAATCAGCAAACTTTTCTTCCTCGTAAAAGGCGTCTTTTACTACACAAGTCAAAAGAGGAATATTTTCAAGGAGGCGAGTTGTATTTTAAACTAGATATGATTTTGATTCATTTACCGATGATATTTTCAAAATGTGAAATATTTTAGAAGATTTTTCCAATAAACAACCAGCCAGATATGTTGTTATCTTCATGAATTCTTTTGTTTAAAAAAGAACTGATAGAATAACAACTCAAAATAAAAATTATTTTTAATTACATTATTACTAATGAATATATCAATGAGAATTTTTGAACCATACGTTTTCCCCTATATATTAGTCCATTACAAATTGCCGTATATATAAATTTGATGTTTAGAAAATAAGACGATTTCCTTTCATAGAAGAGGCCATTCATGGAGAACCATATGAATAGAAGAATGAACCGAAAACAAACCCAAAATATCACAATACAAAGAACTTTGAAGATAATATTTTTGATTCTCTCACTCTCAATGTACATTCAGTTTGGGTCAAACTATGACACGGATTTGGAGCCTAAGAACAAACTTTTTCTAGATAATGTGAGCCTACAAGCGTGGGCTTTGGATGCTTAACTTTGAACAAAAATATAAACTACGCATTTTATATTTAGCCTCCTAGAAGGAAAAACTTCCCAAACTGTATCATTCATGAGTCATAAGATTATCAATTACGATAAGTTAATAAGACGGTATTGGATTGAAAAATACGTTAACACCTTGAATGATTCGGGGAAAATGAAATATGTTTTCAATTCATTGGACAGGTTTCAGATATTATTTTTTTTCAGGATATTACTATTTCAAAGACATCCTAGGAGTAAGAGCAAATGACCTCTAATTTCGAGACGAATTCAAGACGTGTTTAACAAAAAAACAACTGAGCTTCCCCTATTTTCTTCAAGTTACGAATTCTAAGTATATTTAAATGAATACAGGGTTTGTTTACAATGTAACCTATCAATATAATTCAACTTTTATAAACTCCTCTCTATTGAGTAACTTAAAAAATGCATATGGATATTTGGAATACGAAATTAGGTGAGATTTCTCTAAAAATATTTTGAGAAGAATATTAATAGCACACCTTTGAATTAAACGAATTAATTGGGCAACACTTCTTGACCTTAGTTATGTATTGGAGAGAGGAATACATCACTTCAACCAAATTAACCTATTTAAAAATTAATTAATGCAACAACCAAATTAATACATAATAAAATTCGGTTGAATTGACTCTTTCAAAGCCAGACTGTTTCAGATGCCCTACACAAATATGACTAGCAACTAGAACGAAAAAATCATAATCTGAAATATCTAACCTACAGAACCTACACACGTCGAGAATACATTCAGTGGAAGAGTAGCGCATTAATTTTGAGAAGCAAATCGGCGCTCCAGATCTCTTATGGAATTCCGCTAGGTTTCGCTTTCCAAATCGTTTAACATAATTCTTTACTCTGCTTGAGGGGAGGACAGAATAAATCATTTCCAGAACAAAGAAAAAAATAATCGTGATATTTGAAAAGGAAAAGTCTAATGATACTGCTGCTGAACAATTTTAAGAAGAATTTTAAACCTCCAGTCAAGTCCAATTTCTATAGGATTGGATAGTACGAAGATTTTTCATATTGGATAGCATAAAAAAGTTATTCATCCCTCTAGGAAAGAGATAACATCTCCTTCAGATAACATCATAAAACCACAAATATACAAGAAAAGGCTACGTAATATGCATCCCGTGATGCATTACAGATATACATTAAATTGAATACTAATACACGAAAATTAATTCAAAATACTTCAATAACTCCCCTAGATCAAAAACAGAAACTCATCATTGGAGAATTTTCAAATATTACGATAAAAATCCACGTGATTACGAAAAATTAATTAAAATACTTAAATCTCTCAGCTTCGGTAGATGGCATTAAGAAGATCCAATTATATAGCTTTATATACAACAATTAAATCAGAATGTTTCAACATATAGTGAACATTTGAGAAAATTATTAATTAAATCAATGTCATAATTATATCTCTTGTCTGTTCTCCATTACCAGCTACATCGCTTCGTAATCCCATGGACTACCTCACCCAAATGCGTTCCACTTATAGACGTCAAAATCAAATATAGATACACTCGCACTGTTTTAAAATCGAAAAGTTTATGAAGCTATATTTGGAACATTCCGTTCATACACCAACGTGTGCAAGATCGAGTAAAAACCTCCCTGGATACCGTATCCACGGTCCATATCCAAGACTGTGCCATTCCCCCATCTTTTATTTAGGAATATAGAACTGAAAATTAATACATTGACAATGAGAAGAAAACTACCAATAATAATTACCATATAAACGAAGAGAATAGAGTAAAACATAATGTCCGAATTTAGATGAAAAACACCGAGTAAAAGAATCTAATTTAGGGTATTTACCTTTACTAAACCATCACCTAAAAAAAGTTTTATTATACATCAATGATACATTACATACCACAAACATCTTTTTGTTATGTATTTGTATGAGTATACCTAATTTAATATAATTCCAAGTAATCGAAAATATCTACCAAAAATATTCCTACCGAAAAAGAAATCAACCCAAACTTCGGATGATTATTTCAAAAACATTTTCAAATTGCGAAACCATAATCTAGATAGAGACGAAAGGAAATTCTTTCGAAGAACACAAGACAAATCACCTTCCTTACCAATCAGCCAATAAGTGAGGAAAAATTCATTTAATACCATTTTTGTTATAACGATATCGCGCGAGTTAATACGAATTATCGTAATGTTTAAATGCCTGTGTGATTTGATCATATTTTAGTTTGATACAACTCTTTAGAAGTTTTCACGAACTATGTATTTTAAGCAAAACTCAATCAATTTGAAAACAGGATACATTTAATAAGGCAGCTTGTTATGATCTATCAGCCATGTTATGCTTTATTTACATCGTTCGAATTAAATCGTACAGAGATAACTACGCGTCTGATCTATTATCGGACGATATTTGACTTAATCGATTCGACAAAACCTACGACTTTAGAATACCAACGTCGGAAAGCACATACGTATCACTCAATGTAGTCATACATATTTAAAATCCAATCACTTTAATGAAAGATGGTTCTGTTATGTAAAGATCACAAATTCCTTGCTATTTTTCAACTAAAAACCGTATATTAGAGTATTTATTGGCTCGAAACTCGGCTTAGCTCATCTCTATGAAGAGAATTCTATTTAAGTTACTTTACGTTACGTCCGATGATTCAAAGACAAAATATTAATCAACAGGAAATTAGGAAAGGAAGTCAAAACATTCCTTGAACAACACTCAAACGAGATAACTGTTCTCCGGAAATTAAGAGAGTTTCCCCGCTCGAATCTGGATATCAGGAATATCAGGAATCAGACGCAGAAAATTATCGAGCGCATCATTTTTTCCTCGAACAAAGAGGAATTTAAACACTTCACACTTCTTGTATCTATCTTTCCAGTCGATTTCCGATGCTATGGTAACACATGTCAACGCGTAATTCTTTAAATCTCGGAATAACCTTCCGTCAACAATTCCTTTGTAACAATTCACAACACCTAAGTAACTAATTACCAAGTATACTCGTAATCCTGAAATAGATCTCAATCAGACTTTCATCAAAAACTAAAGTAAAATCCGCATTTACCGATACACAATTCCCACATTTATTCAAGTTTCAATCAGAAATGAGGGGAAGTGGAAAGGTAAAATTACAGAACTTGGTTGAATTTCGAAAGATGTGTGATGTAAGCAAAAAAAAGTTAACTATGCAGAAAATTACAGGAAGCAAAGACGAGGATGTAATTAAAACATTACCCTCACAAAACAAAACTCCCTGTTTCAACGATGTAATCAATTTTACCATTCATAAAATGGATGTCAATGGTCCATTGAGGATTACACCGCACTATAATCGTCTGGATATCTCTTAGGAGTTGGATGAAGTAAATAAATATCAGAGTTATAAGCATAACGAAAAAATTAGATTCGAAAATTTGCTAATAGTTTCTATGAACATCTGCTACGCTATACTCATAGTATTGGGGGATTATTTCGCTATCCAGCGACCCCACGGCCATCCGCCTGCCCTACTGGAACTTAACAGCACAACCATCATGAACCAGCATCCACTCCTTCACGTTGAAAACCACTATCCATTGAATGCTAACTCATCAAACCCGCGGGACAATCGTCTCTTTGACCCCACAGTAAATATACACAACTCACGCGCTCCAATATGACCAACTGCGCGAGATGAGTCCCTCGGGGGCGGGTTTTCTGCACCCGCTGGAGGAAGCGGTACTCCGGGGCGAAGAATAATTGCCTCTTCCCTCGCTCGAAGTCCATACGTCAGCCTCCATGGTAAACGCACCGAGCGAACTCACCTGCCGACTGAAATTGACTATTGCCTTTGATAAAACGAGCCCGTATCTCTCAATCCATTCGTTGCGACGATAAGACACGGATGGCGGCTGCACAGAGAGGGCGCCACTATGCCATCCGACAGACTACGGAGGCTCCTGGAGGCTCGGACCGCGAGACTGACTTAGTGAATGTTTTCTCTGGGTGGAACCAATTTCACTTTCTTCGCGCCGCGGCAGAAGTTATGAGCGAGAAGATAATTAAGATACGCGGCATTTTACCTCCCCAGCGATGCGTGAGAAAAATATTTCGTAGGCGGACCGCTGATATCGCTCAAACATAATCGCGGAGGCGGAGTGTGCAATCAGCACGTGTGTCGATATCAATTGACGCTGGCAAAATTTTCGATTAAAAAAAATCTTTCCTTCCTTGCCAAAAAAACTGCATTTATATACGGGACGGAAATGAAACGATATAAGCATACCGAAAGTCTTTTTGAGAGCTGCGTGTAATGTGAATAAAAAGTACGAACGTCTGCAATATACGATCACGAACTATTTCTGACTTTATATACACATTGAAAACGTTAAGAACTAATACACACGTCGATTTATCATGACACGATACTAAAATACAACAATAGCACAACCTACTAAACTGAAAAAATAACTACATCACAACCTCCTGACGAAGTATATTATCCCGTATGGAAATTTATGCAATTAACGTTTAAATAACGCATCCCGGTAAAAATATTATAATTCACTACGACAGCTCGTTGTACATACACCTACATGAGGCGAGGCAATTTTAGAAAGACTAAGCTCGTTGTACATGCACCTACATGAGGCGAGGCAATTTTAAAAAGACTAAGCTCGTTGTACATACGTACACCTACATTATTTAATAGCTTAGATTTAGGCGAGGCAATTTTAAAACGACTGAAATAAATTCAACGTTCTTATTCATGCATATCAGACGGCATTCTTAGGAAATCAGAGGAATATTTCATGGTGCCAACTCCACCCCATAAACTAATATCGGAAAAGATGGAAACGATTTCCGAGTTTTGCAAGCTCCCGATCAGCCATAGCATTGCACTCTTTCCTTCGAAACGAAAACGATTACCATAGAATATTTTACAATTTTCAATTGGTTTTCCATTGACTGTTTAGCCAAAAAAGATTAGAATGAAAAAACTATCGAATAATATAACATCCTATAATTCAGCCTCAGCCTTGTTTGTTACAATAATGAGATAAAATCTGCTAAGGATAAAAAGGCAATGATATATACAAGAAATTATAGCTTTTTTTGGAGATCATCCACTGATTATCCAAAGTTTTGAATGCATAGGTCCAGTAGTCAGGAGCTTCCCCTCTTGTAATGATACATGGTAGTGAAAGTGAAGTCTAAATACTTCACTCCCCAACTACAGAAATCGCCTCGTTCTCTCTGGTAAGCTCTCTGATTTTGTGAAGAACTGAGTAAAATATTATGCTGAGTTATGCGCTTCTTTTTAATATCTGCGACTCTTCTATTGTATAATAGGAGAAGAAATCGTATTTGAACAGATTAAATACATTTTATCCTTTCTCTTTCTTCCTTTAATCTGTTTATTTTATGATCATTTCATAACGTATAGGAATACGTTCATCATAATTACTATCGTGGAGTATTTAACGCACGAATACACTTTCAAAAATCTTTCGCTTCCTTGTTGGCTGAATAAGTACTTCATACATCTTCAGATGCGAGAACATTACACAAAAAGAACCTCTCCTGCTTCTTTGCCTAACCTAAATTGAGGGTTATGAACCTGGAGTGTAAAACGTACTCGGGCATGGAGTATGATCACAGTTCAGTTTGCCATTAAATTTCATATAAATTCATCTGAAGTATATATAATTAAAAGATAAATAGATTTCGCATCATCTTTGAGAATGAAACAACATTCCGGATCGAAATTTTATACATGATTCATGATCTTGCAATATAAGTCATCATAATCCCTCAAGTGAGGAGAGACTGCACTGATTTGCTTCCGACTATCCAAGCGTAGCGTCTTTCTGTATCTAGGTTACATATTAACCTTCGCAACCCTTTATTCGTTCTCGACATTAAATTTGAATACAGTCTGCTCACTGTCAACTGTCGACAAATTCTCATACATGCCGATTCCGTGAGGAACAATTGCATACAAAGTAGCAATGTGACTCCTGCGCGCACTGGGACCACAATATTGTTTTTAAAACTGCATTAATACCGTAGGGTAAATCCTTGTAGTTGTCATCACTGAACTGTATGTCATACATGGTGAGATAGATGTTATTTTTTGTATTGGTATGCTGTAAATCTCCCAAAAGTTTCCCTCTAGTTACTTAAACACAACTTGGAAGGCAATCGCGATAAACTGTTTTCATTTATAGCCTCCATAAACGTTGTCTCGGAAAGCCCAACCACACCCATAAAGTAAAATAAGAAATGTAAAGCACACTCTCTTGTTTAAATTTTCCTCAAAATCGAGAGAATTATATTAAAGACGAAACATCCGCTGGCCATGCCTAAATAAATATTCCAACATATTGGTACAAGTACTCGTTTAGCCGATTTCCGTGGATGGAGAGAAATAAAACTGCTGAGTTTAGTGTAATGCTTAGATCGAATTCTTTGTAAACTGAAAGAATATCTTGTGTAGGACTAGTTGCTCTGGAAAACGAAGCAAACAGAGAAAGATTCACAAGGAAAAATTTAAATAAATCAATTCCTATGCACAAACGGGAAATCAAGTAACTTCATTCTAACATCCCCTACTATACATTTTAACATGCGGTAAAAATGTGATAGTTTATTAATAAATTCACAAAACCAAGACATAAAGATAAGTAAAATTGTAAAATATCATTTTTAGATATAATAAAATTAAGGTAGTGTGCAAGATAATTTTCATTACTGTTATTTTCCCATTTCATTCTTCAAGAATTAAATACATAATTATCTCTTATATTTTAAGTGATTCATTACTAAGCAGAATTGTAGAATCCTAAATTATAGGATGGAAAAGATGATTTCTGGCAAAAGCTGAAAAAATGTGTTCTGAAAGCATGACCGCATTTAAAGAAAATTACCTGGCTTTCAACTAGTGATTATCTCACATATTAGTTGTTTTAGTTCTAGAACTGTTGCTCTGAAATATATTCACTGTACACATAAGTTAAATTCCTCACTCTGATAATATTATTTGATAAAATGTTTTAACATATACCAAAAATTAAACCATTTTTAACACATTACTGTATTGCATCTATTTATGGTGAAATGTAGTTATAAAAAGTAACAACTGTATACATCTAAATTTATGAGCTATGTAACTATAAAAACTCTATTAAGTATTCTCTAGACAAATTACAATTTATATGATTACCCATATGCAACAGACACTCAACCTTAGAGTACTTAGATGAATTATGAATTGTAAACCATCAATAAGTAAAAAATATCTTGACTGATAATCAATGAAAATGTCCAAAATTTAATACAGAATAATCATGCAGAACAAAATTCAACGTTGGGACAAGAATCTCATTAATCCTTATGCCAAAAAAGGGACTCTAAATTCAAATAAAATGAACAAATCTTAAATAGAATACTTGAAGAAACAGCTATGTCATGGAGCTGTCCATCATATGGAATCAAATATGGTAATACTTAATTTATTTAATTAACATAATAAATATAAAATTTAGGATTATGTAAAAACTAGTAGAATGTAATATCAATGAAAACTGCTTTGTATGTTTTTAAATTCCCAAACAAGTTATGCTTATTATAGCTCAATACATTTCTATGCACTACGTTTCCTCCTTTAAAACTTACAGATTTCATTTTCAGGATAAAATATATTAATAATAAATAAAAATTTTCTTTTTATAAATTACATAAAACATTGAATATATCCCTCAATTTCAATAACTAAGTCATTCAATTCAAAATAAAAGAAAAACAAAAATAAAGTTTATGAATTTCAAAGCTCGTATGACCTTTCCATGAGATAGTAGGATAAATAATGTACAAATCATATTGTTTAACCTGTTCATATTCAGTAGCTTTTCCCAATCTTCGATTGCACTTTGAAACCGACTTCTGCTCACTGCAGCATCCTCATTGCAAGGGTCAAGCATGGTTTGTAATGTATTAAACATATTCTCACTGTAATAGATTTTTCACGTTTTTATCATAGACATCATGATATGTTTTCTTACCATAATTATGTTTTAAATTGATACAATTTTTATGGCTATCAAATTAACTCTTAACCTAATAATTACCAGTAAATTCAGCTTTAGAGAAATCAAACTATCTAAAAGGATAAATGTACTGCCGTAGAGTAATAATGTTACTTACATAAATATGATTCTACTTTGATTAATAGTGAAAGAAGTTTCATCCACCACTTAGTATTAACTAATCCTTATCCTGAATATAATCTCTATACAACTGACTTGATTTTAATATAAATTTTATCTTTTAATTTTTCTTTGGTTAATGAAGAACAAAAACAAATCTGGTAATATTTCACATGACCTAAGTGATGAAATTATCCTTTTGAAGGCAGGAGAACAATAATTTATGAGGATTTTGATTTCTAATTTTCATTCCATAACTTAAGGGAAAATTATACTAGCTCAGAATTTGTATTCAATATGGAGTGTATAGTATTTCTTTATTAAATAATGTATGCATATGAATATAATCAAGAAACTGAGTCAATTCAAATATAATAGGGTCAATAATAAATTAAATAAATGCTCATCTATCAGTTGATACAAGTAAAAAATATATACTTTGTATATATCAAAGTGGATTCCTTGAAACTAAAAAATTGTTCTTTAAAGACATAACTCTGTAAAAAGTCACTGACTACTCACTCTACTGCAGAGTTCTTCATTAACTCAGATAGATAGGTTACCAAATGAGATACTTTTGCAAACCCTTCTCCAGCAGCATCACAATGAGAAAATATATAATCCAATATGTTTTCAGTATTTCTTGCTCCTAATCATGGCAAGAAACATTTATTTGAGATTTGATATGTGGCAAAAATTCTCAGCAAGATAGATTTTGATATGTGATCTAATATCAAGCCGCATACAAAATAGCATAATTCAGTTGATGAATAGAAAAGAAAGTGCTATAATAGAATGACATTTCACAAGCCATTAAAATAGATAAATGCTTAAAATAGTCTATTACTCATAGGAATTTTTGTTTGAAGTGAAGAGTCATTAATTACTGAAAATGCCAAGTATTATCATTACAATCAATCCCTTTTAAAAATCAATATCTTGTTAAGTTAATCTTTATTACTGTAGGTCAGAAGATAATGTTAATGCATTCAATTTAACTCAATAACTATACAAATGTACCTTGTTGATAAATTATTAAATATTTTACTTAATAATTAAGTTACCAGTCCCATATTTGCTCTATCAGTAATAAGAGAAAAATTCCTAAAGTAAAAATTTCATCTCTCAATATATTTTAAGTACAGGAACTCTTAGTCCCCAATGTTTGGACCATGTACTAAAGTTCATTGATTATAAGAGTCCTTTGTATTTTTTCATTCATAGTTTGCTCTTCTGGGCTGCAAGTTACATAATATTTCCTGAAAATAATCTGATTAAACAACACAATCTTTGATTTTATTAACTTTAAGAGTATACATTCAAAAATAATTAAAATTCAGATGTTTTTATACATCATAAAAACTATGATAAAATTGGTATACTTCCATAAAATCTACAACAACTATCGAAACCTTGTTGTATCTTCCATAATCATTATAAATTGTAATCATGGATCTGATAGAAGTAGCTGTGATGGTGCCTTAAGTTTCAATGATATTAAAAACAGTAATTGACTATTTAACAGTAATGATGTCGTTCTTCACTTTAAAAAACGTTATTGAAACGTAAAGTGAATGTAGTGATCATTTGTAAACGCCCAAAAAATTTATTCTGAATAAAAATTAAGAGAAATCTTTTCATGATGTACTTGTATATGTAAATTTGGTTGCCGCGATTCATAAAAAAAAAAACTTGCTCTTTTGGAATCATGCAAAGAATTTGTACATAAATTAACCGTTAACTCGTATAATCGATTAAAACTACCTGAGAAGGTAGCACGAACACAACCTATAGTAAGAGTACATTACTGAGAAACCTAAAAGTGGACTACCTTGTGTATTCAATGATTTATAATGCGCAACGTATATGATAAACGTATCGCCATTTCGCCAATTATACTTTTATTACATTTGTAAACATTCTTTCGATTTAAAAACGACTTAAAAAATCAGATGATTAAAACTTTAGGGAATGAACAGAAATAAGGTATCCAAGTACAACATGATAAATACAAATTATAGACTAGGCTTCCATGCTTAATATTCATTAACTGATGACTAAAAATATTATTACTTCACCAAAAAGAATAAATAAACTTGAAATTAATTTCTGAATACCTGTTTTCTAATTCAATTATACCGTATATATTTAATTTTCCCCCTTCCTCACCATTACACGAGATTACCAAACGTTAACCGCGTTATTGTCTGCGATAACAGCTAACAATCAACATATATTTTCCCTTACACAAGTACATCATGAATATTTTACATCTATTAAGTAGGAATGTTAATAATTCAACGTTTTTCGACAACCTTCATTTGAAACCACATGGTTATCACAACTTCCTTCTTCCATTTTCTGAGCTGAGTGAAGATTACTGTGAGATTCAATCAGGTTTCTTCCATGAATTATTCTATGGATGTATGAAACTCCATTGTCTTCTGATTAAAACGCATAAATTTTGTTTAAGAATCAAATCTATTTACAGACGGCGTAACGGACTATTACGTATGAAGAATCGAATATACTAAGAGTAACCTAATAACCTTCAGTTACTAAGTAATCTAAATACAATAAAAATCGATCGATCACGTGGTATACAAATAATTTCTAGTTTAAGTAAACTTTGAATTACAGCGTGAATGAACGTTACTTATTTAATTACGAAGTAGTATGCAGGAAATGATCAAGAATACGATTCATTTCTCTGACAGCGACTACTGAGGAACATCTTCGTCCTTTCAAATGGAATGATCTTTATATGTAATTTAAATGAAAAAAACACAAATGTATATCCATGTACTGCACGGATTTGCTGACAATAAAACCGGAGATGAATTACGGCAAATGATGAAATGGAACAACAGCACGTAGTATGCTGTTGTTTCCGTTGGCGCGTTTTTTGAAAGCTCTTCATCTGCTATAAACAGAATAACTTTACTTCTAGAACCAAGATACATTTTCCACAATATGTTGATAAAAATTTATTAATTAAATTTACTAATTTAAAAAACATAAGATTTTTTTACATAAAAGAAACATAGTTACCATTTAATTATCTTAATAATTAATAAATCAATATGTTAATCATTCAGAGGAAAAAGTATCTCATGATGTAGAGCAGAGGTTCCCGGACTTTTTTGTGTCATAGACCCCTTGCCATGATTTTTGGTTTTGGGTAGACCCCCTACTTACCTCAAATTAATTTTTTGTAAATTTCTAACTGCAATAAAGTTTAGAGTTAAAAACTTAAAGTAAAAACACATTTCGTTTCATTACGTATGCATATATTTCTTTAATAAATGTATGCAAATATGAACGAACATGTAATTACTAAAAAGGATTAGAATGTGCTATTATTTAATAAAGGACTCAATCTGAGTTTCAACAATGAGGGCTGCCAGTGGAGCCGAGGGCAATATGTATGCAATCCCACTATAGGTTACAATAAAAATGTCGATTTTAATTACAAATATTTTACATGGGTGACTGTAACCATGAAGCAGAAGACTGAAACTTCAGATTGTTACGTACACATAAATATTGCGTTTTACACAAATCATGTTTGGGATAACATTCCACGTTGTCAAAATTTCATGATTGTACAACACATATTATAAAATACTACAATGTAAGTAATTAGGTACTGTCAGTTTATGCTGAGATCCACTATCGTAGACCCCAATTTTCATTTTATGGACCCCCAAACATTTTTTTCGCTTTCTTAGACCCCTTACAGGTTGTCATAGACCCCTAGGGGTTGATATAGACCACTTTGGGAATCACTGATGTAGAGCATCCTTTCAATGGACAGATATTTTAAGACGAAAATACTTAAAGAAAAAAATCAATTACTGTAAAATTTATATCAGATTCATCAAGAATCTTGAGATAACTATTACAGGAAGTTCAATTCGAGCAATAAATTTAAAAATATATAATAAATAAAAGTTAATGTATTTAGACTTAATTATGTGTACTGGAGAATTCAATGTCATAGTTGAGATATTAATTTGGTTTAATAGGAGATTTTTGTGAGTTAGAAGAGCTTTAAGATGTTTTAGCAATAATACAGTTCATAGGTTATAAACAGGGGGCCAGTAAAAGAATTTCTAAAAAAGGTTTCACATTCATAATTATTTATTCAATAGTGTACAATTTCCAATTTATCAAATTATTAGACAACTTTCATGAATAAAAGTCATTCTCTACAAAACAATATCTCTGAATCAAAATAACCTCTTTGAAGTATTAGCAATACATAACAACTGCATTTTATAATGAGTATTAATGATTGGTGATAGGATATACATGTTTTGTCCATTATATGAGAGTAAATAATTCATACATATATCCGATATCTAACCTAATAATAACAGGAATCATCTCATTGATATCCCTAAAACAATGAGACACAAAAACAACAAATGCATAACTGATTTTCACAAATCATGATTTCCTTTCCAATCTTGCTGCCAAGGCTGCACTCTCCTGCCTCATCTGTCTCAAATCAGCAGTAATTCGCTCAAGATTGCTAGAAACACTCTTTGCTTCTTCTATCTGAATCTAAAATACCAAGAAATACAAATATTAGTATCTTTATCCATGACATTTTCCTTATTGTTAATCTCAAAAATTCACTCCAAAATTTAGAGAAATAAAAAGAAAAGTTACAATGGTACAACACAAGATTCATGCATAAATCTTCTAACATTTTTCATAAAATACTACTATGCTAAATATATTATGAGACCTTTTCTCGCTAAAGTAGAAAAAGATTATAATATCCCAAAAATTTAACAAACAAGCCTTTTATTGGATTTAAAAAATATTTTTGCTACATATTTATACATATTTTGGTTAAATAAAAATTACTTCAAGTTCTATGTTAATATAAACATCTTTAATTATGAAAGTTTATTCCTTGAAACAAGAAGATTCATTCAAAACTCACAAGAGAAATTATTAATGAAAAATAAACATCATTGTTGAGTTGACTTGCACATTGATTAGTTACAATGTTCAAAGTAACTTACCTGATCCTCGAGGTCTCTAATTTCTCTCACTGTTGCACCAGTTTCCTCAACCATACGTACAATTTCAGCACAATCAGAATGCAAAGTAGCTAGTAACTTATAGGCTTTCCTAGCAGTCTCATCTTTTTTGGCATCCTATATTAAATACATTAAAAAATATATAAAAAAATCTCAATACTTAAATAATTTTAAGAGATATTATTTTGAATGATAATTTGAAAAAAAATGACTAAAAGAAATTTCTGAATTAGATTAAAACAGGATTTCATGCAAATACAAAATATTTCTTACCAGCCCTTTTTCTAAATATGATTCAGAAAAATTTGTTATTGATTTATATGATTTCCTAACTGATGGAGCACAGTTAGGTATTGATATTTCACACTCACCCTGAATATGAGCTCATCTGCAACAGTGAATGACCTATCGAGTCGGCCAGTTAGTTGGTTAATTTCTTTCTGCACTTCTTTGGTATCTTTTAAAACTTTGTCTATATCTTCATTCTGTTTCCTTATGTTACCAATAATTTCCATTATCCTTCTAGTATATGCTGATCTAGAATAACAAACAATTTATCATGTTCAATTAAATATTTCATTTAAAATAAGAATAAACTATAGAATTAACGAATTATATCAAATTTAAATTGATTCTAACCAATTAAATCAAACACAACACAAATATTATATCAAAAGACTAAAAAACAAAAAAATGTACTCCATATAACTATTATTTTCAACAATCAAATAAAATGAGCATTTGCATTCCACTTAAAACGAATTTTACATAACTTCAGAAAGAATAGTATTTAAAAATCATTATAAATTATTTCCAAAAGATGCATAAGATGATGGTTAGGATATGCACTTAAAATATTAAGTATACCAGGGGTGACCAACTTTTCTGTACATAATATCAACTATTTATTTAAAAAGAGTGCCACAATCAATTTTGTTGTCGTAAGGATACTTGAGCAATTAGAGAGGAGAACATAGATAATTATTAACAGTATCCATTACATCAAAGTAACCATATATTCAGATATATTCTTCAATTTTTCAAAAATTCTGAAATCTTACCTCAAAATCTTCAATTACTTTTTGGATTTTTGTTATTTGCTTTTTAATCTTAAAATGAATATCTTTATGTTTTGTGGATTAAATATCTAAGATTACAGTATGAGAGCCAGAATTCAAGGAATTTATGACACTGGAGAACCCCCAAAATGCATTAAAGTATTGCTAAAGTTTTGCCTTCTATAATTGCTTCAAAGTCCATGGTATATAATAATAATAATAATAATAATATATAATTAATAATAATAACAATATAGAATTGTGATTGGCCAAAATTAGCCTTACAACTTGTTTGTCACCCCTGAAGTATACTATTTGCATAAAAACGATGAAAATAATCACCTGCCAACATCTTTATTGACTTTTTCTTTCTCAGTCGTCAACTGCTTCCTCATCTGTTCTTTCTCTCGTATTTCCTCCATAACTTCTCTTGTCTTCTCTCTGAGATTTCGCAGAAGTTCTGCTTGTTTTTGAGCTTCAGACTAAAATGGAAAATTAATCATTAAAAACTTCAAAACATCCAATGGCTCTGAAAATTTTAAAGTAAAACTTTTGACTCAACTAAGTTAGCAAAGAAATTAATACTATACATAAATATTTATTATACATTTCCTGTATAATCAAGCAACAATATTCATAGCTTTAGACGTGAATATTTCAACAAAATTATATTTACATGATCACTTAGAATATCATTTCTGTACTTAAGAAAGCATAAGATAGAATTAATACATACAGTTCTGTTGGTGTCATGCTCTCGGAGGTGGCGATATTCAGTTAAAAGAGAAGTCCGATGTCCATCCCAAATAGAGGCAAGAGAAAGAAGTCTTGCAGCACTATTTTCCGCCATAGTTTTAAGGCGTTCCACACCTTCTCCAGCTACTCCTTCTGATCCTGCTCTTGGAAGAATCTCCTGAGTTTTTCTCCATAAGGCAAGTCTCTCTTCCACTTCTTGACATGGCTTTTCTTCTTCTCTTAGCTCTTCCACAGCCTTAAATAAAAGGTAGGCAAAGATAAATAAGAAATTTCTACCTTGTTAAAATTTTAAACTACTAACCATAGCTCAATATGTATAAAATTTTGGTAATGTTCATTTAGGCTATAGTTTTGACAAGCTATTTTGTTTACCTCCTCTAACTCCAAACAGACCTATTCATTGACAAGTTAATAAGAAAACTTAGAAGATTGTAAAAATTGTAAATATTAATTGAATTATAATAAAGAGAGTAAATGAATTTTTCGTCATTTTTCATAACAATTATATTTGTAAGCATTAAAGGCCCCTTAATTCATTGTGAATCATCAATTATGCTTCTAATCCTGATATCAGGATGTTCAGTAACCATGGATGTGGTCACAAATTTTTATGCAGCAATGATGGATTTCTGAATTCCAAAGAAAATTTAGATAGTTAAATTGCAATTATAAATTTTTAAATGATTCATTTTGTTCTAGGGAATGAAAATTTGGTATTCATAATAAATTGTTTCTGAGTTGCAAATAAATATTTTTCAAATACAACTATGATTTAGGCATTTCATGATACTATCTTGTCAGCAATGAATTGAATGAAATTGTTCCAACTCAATCCTGTAGACTGATAATGATGAAAATTATAGGCTATGCTATAACTACATATTACGATTTATAAAAAAAGAGAAAAGAACATTTGTCTTAACACCAAGTTTTAAAATGCTAATTGGTCTAAAAGATTATATAATCATTGTGCATTAACATGCTTACAAATAAATATTTAATATTAATTAGGTGAGATAGATTTGATGGATAAAAATATAAGGAAATCTTTTCAAGTACAAAATATATAGAAATCAGAGAAAGGATAATATAATTCTATGAATTAATAACATTATTAACAGATTTTAAGGTATTGGTTATGGGAATAACATACTTGAATTGTGACTGGGATACAATACCAAATAAACTTATACACATACTCATTGAATCTGGGAAAGATTCAGACTTGATAGCATCATTGTAAGTTCAATATAACTTTACGCACAAGAAGAACATTTAGGAAAAATAAATATAAACAAATAAGATCCCAGACTTTTAAGAAATCCGATCCACACACGCAGGTAGTTGAAATGTAATTAAAACTATGCCTTTTCAATTGGACCATCTATTGACTGACATTAAGAATTTGATTTAAGATTTACTGTACACTCACTTCAGCAATAATTCAGAATTTGATATAAACATTTTACATTAGGGTCATAGGTTAAAATTCATCAAATTTTTACCTGTGATACTTTCACTTTCAAAGTTTTCACTTGGCTTCTCAAGTCTTCAAAAGAAACCTTCATTTCTTCTATCTTTTCTTTTAGATTTTCAATATTCTTCTCAGTATCTTGCTCCTCTTCATTCTGGGTCTTTTCAGAATCTGAAGGAACTTCTTCTGCAGGCTTAGGTGCACTTGAAGCTTCCTAAAGTCATTTAATCATCAAAAAGATCCAATAAATATTATGAAAGAGTTTTGAAACATCATAAAACCCTTACACAATTCAAGTTTTTACTAACCACGTTTGCCTCTGTTAAATGCTTTGGTTTAGGTGGAGGCCTTGGACGAGGAACAGGTTTCTTTCCTGAAAGGCCCACTAATGTTCTTGCAAATGGCTCCAAAGGTTCATCCTTAGAGGACATATTCTTGCTGGACTTCTCTAAAGATGGTACCCATGGCTTCATTAATGTAACTGGGTCCTTCAAATTCATCATTAAAAAATAATAGCAATTGATTAGGAGCTTCTACATTACTAACTAATTTCTACATCACTCTGCTAAACATACAACAAATTTTTATAACTAAAAGGAACATTAATTATGATAATCTCAACTTATTTCCATTGAATAAGAAAATTACACAGTACAGATGCATATTATAATATTTACTATAAATGGTTATTAGTATGGTGCGCTTTAAAAATGATCCAGATGTTTCATAAAATCAGTTCTGAGCATGTAAAATCTGTAAACAACAAAATAATGTTTTTCTAACTTAAGTGAGAAATATCAAAATTAAAATTATTACATTTTTTTATTAAGTGAAGACTACCAAATAAAGAATAAATAGAAATAAATTTATTCAATTATTAAATATGCGTGCGAAAAACTCAAATGATTATACTCAACTTTCTACACTCATGTCATTCATCATAACCAAACTTATTAATAGAACCGAAAATAACATATACAGACAGAACAGAACAAAAAATAAAGGTAAACATAATAAAATTTTCAAAAAATAAAGAGTCATATATAACTTATCACTTTTTTAATAAAGTCATGTTATTTCATAGCTCTGGATTATGTAAGATGAAAGTATATAGTAAAGTGAAGGTATACAAATGTAAACATATGTGATTTAGTTGAATTGTAATCAGACAAAAACTAAAAATTCTCCACCTGTTGCATCAACTAACCATCAACCTGCTACTAGAAACACAAAGTATATTTTTTTAATTTTTCTTTTCCACCATGTTCCAAACATTTCACTCAGACTGTTTTCATTGATGAGCATTATTGTGGATTCACATCTTTTGCATTAATTTATCTTATTGATCAAAGAAAGGATGTTTTATATCTAAAAGCAGATTTTCTAATAAATACATAACAAGTAATAGATAACAAATTACCATCAATATATTTACCTTATCCAAATTAAGTTGTTCAAGGGTAAGACTATTAGCATTTAACTGAATTAATGAAGGCACAAGCACATCAGCATTTTTTACTTGTTCAGTGACATATGGAGTGTGCTTTCTGTAATACTCTTTAGACTCTGATATGGAATAGAAAGAAAAATTACAAAAAAATTATACCATGAGATCATTTAATCGTGGAAACATCAATCATTATCATTTCTCATAATTCTGATCCTCAAAATGCTTACCTCTGTACATAGAGCAATGTTGTTGAATCAGAAATCACAGTTATTCATAATCAATTATTAACAAACATTGTATTTGTGAAATTGTATTATTATTACATTAAATATTTATTATTATATATTATAGGGTAAAATTATATTTAACTCAGTGATTAATTATCGTTAATTCATAAGTATGAAACCTTTATTAGTCATATAAATATTAAGTAAATGAAAATGGCTATCAATATGTTATTCTTATACAACTATTATGGAATAGTAGAAATTGATGCTTTTATAATTAAATGATATTTATAACTCACTCTCTGTTATTTCCATCTTCTTAGTCATAATTGGTGGTACAACTAATGGGCATGAACTGAATTCATGACAGTGTAAATATCCTTCCCTACTCCAAGAACCATCCTTGAACCATCGAACACCCTTATTTTTACAGTAATTAGGAATCCATGGAGTGTTGAATTGTTTTCTTAACAATTCACTCAATGACTGTTGTAATAAAGCAGCCTTTCCTATAAACCAAAGTGTACAAAGAGATAAATTGATACTGATCGAATCGATCTACCTTAGCCTAATAATATAAGTTAACTAACCTGAAGGAACTTCAACCACCTTCTCCGATTCTTTTGGTAGTTTTTCTATTAGGAATATCAAAACTTTTCTTATATCGGTGACACTAGAATACAGGAAAGTTTGATAACCAACATCACCTCCGTAACCCAGATCCTAAAAAAAATAAATTCCTTATTAAGATTTTGAACATTAACTTTAAAAATAAAATATTATAAACGCAGTTTAATATGGCGATAAAATTGATAAGCACATTGAATTCTAAGTTTTTTTATCATATAAATTTCAGTTAGACAGAGTTACATAATCGATGCCCGAGGCAACACAATTTCACAAAGAAATCATTTTGACCAATCCAACGTTAGACAATGAGCATAATTATGTCTTTCATAATATTTTCACCACATTGTTTCACATGTTAATGTTATAAATGAGATGGGTGACACTATAATGGAAGAGCTCTTACCGAGCAAACTTGTGCAATTTCTGCTCCGATTCTGAATCTTGCCGACATAGAAGACGGCAGCGAGACTGGTATTGTAAGACCCGGTTGAATTACTCGTAAACATCTTACAGTTGCTTCAACGACAAGCTCTGTTGTAAATTGCTGAAGACTTTCTATTTCTTCCTCTATGTCACTGTGAAAAGAACTCCATGAATAACAGAATATCATTCCACAATGAAAAGTCACGTCATTAATTTAATCTGGAGAAATACGACGAAGACCACTTACCATCCAATCTGCCTAAGGGAATGTATGATTATTTTGTCTACTTCCTCCATATCATAAGAATTCTGCTAGACATAAACATTGCCGAAAATCGTCCGCTAAGTTAGCAGCTGAATATGTCAGGCGTTGACGTCCAACGATATCTCGAATTTCGATAGCCGCCTAGAACTCAGCATCTTCGTTCACCCAAGCGATTCGGTAGGAGGGTGATGGAAACGAGTTCCAATAAAATTATGTATGAAACAGCTTCATTCTCGAAGAAAATCATAGCAACAAGAAGATTATACCATTAAGTATTCATAGGGTGAGCTATTCTGAAGTTTTATTCATCATTACACTTCATTTAAATGTAGATTTGAATCCGAAATACGAAAAGACAAAAATTTTCTCTGGATTTCAGTATATTGAATTGCTCAAACCTGTAGTCTAGTCCATGAAGAACTTCGATAAAAAATTATCAATGAAATACATTCTTCCATTGAAAATGAGAATGAAACTCGATTTTCAAGAAATTCTATTGATCAATATCATTATGCCTATCTTGATTTGCTGAAAATTAAAATTATGTTCTTTGGAAATTAAGTGATTATATTATCAAGCTCTATTCGTTTACACGAGAACCTACTTTTCTTCTTCTTTGTGAATATGCAAAAGTGGGAAAAGTATTTGACAAATAGTTACTATAGGCGAACTGTACTTATAGCTTACGATAAACAATTATCTGGAAATATAACATGAACTGTTGAAATAAGTATAGAATTATAGTAATGGACATAAATGGAGTTAACTCAAAGTATTATAAAATATACAGAAGATATTTAAAGATTTAGATTCTCAACAAATAATAGCAGTAAATATTAATTCTCTAAACTTACTATTACTATGCTAAGTATTATTAATATCCGCCTCAATCATGTAAAAAGAATCTGATGGTCGCCAGGAATTGTATAATAAATTTTGAAGTGTCGGGCGCAGAGAAGTTTTGATCTTTTTGCTCATACTGCAGATTACAAAGAATATAAATTTAGTATACTTCGAAGGAATTCAAAGAATATATAAAACTTTGGAAATTAAAATCGTCATTTGATGTAAACTTTTAAGTTAAACAAACGTGATTTTATTGCTTCGTTGATAATAAACTTGCCAAATCTATATTTCACTTTCGTACTTTTATGTAGACTTGCGGAAAATGCGGCACTGTAATCAATTCATTGAATTGGTAGAGTAAATTTATTTTAGAATTGGTCTTGAATTGGGATTCGTATTTACGTAGAGCTCTTTTACAGTTCTAATTTTCTCCAAGTGAGGGCACCATCGAATAGCTATGATGGAGAGCGCCCAAATAGTGTCTGCGGTCTAAATAAGAATTTCATACTTACAACCAAACTTAGCATATTCATTCATAAACGTTGCACCAAGACATTATTTCGTCAAATTGATAGTGTGAATTCGTTAATGCTTGCATATCTCCTAATCTGAATACAATACATGGTATTTTTTGACAAAGGAACTATCCCTTGCTTTCTTTTAATCGTACTTTTCGTGAACGAATTCATCGTTATAAGCACTGACTTGGTTTCTTTCCCACTCTTAGTGTAATTGTACTTACAATTTAACTCTAAATGTTGACCTTTACAGTTAATTTAGTGTTAAATTGGTGAAAAATAACATGGTCATGTCATGGTTTTTCATTCCATTTCTATTGATACCACATATATGTTCGAGAATGTATCATTGTGAGACAATTCATGACATTGTATTATCTTTTAAGAATGCTAAGTTATCTTTCAGTATTATGAGGTATTGTATTAATTTCATATTTCAACGAATTAAGAATTCGTAAAAGAGATCTTTTTTACCTTGTAATACAATTGTCGGACATTAAAAATTTAGAAATGTAATTCAAACAATATAACTAAAAAAGACCTGTCCAACGGAAAGTGAGAAACCGTAACAAAGTGTAAGAAACTCTTTAAATGCCTGATCTCAGAAAGTGGGCGCCGTGGATCTTTACTTTTATATCCTACCTATAGGTGTCTCGTCATCTCAATAGTGCAATATTGCAATAGCAGATGATAAATCCAAATTAAGCCAATGACTCACACAAATAATTCTGTTTTTATTTTTTGAAACAACATGTTGTAAATAAATAATTAGCTTTAGATATGTAGCATTACATTGAGCAAACTGGAAATGAAATACATTTTGATTACTGAAGTGTTGCTTACTCCTTACGTTTATCTCATTATTGGACGCATTCGGAAGGAGTGATCTATTCGTATATTTTTGGAACATTTCACATAAAGTTGGTTTCTTATTTCTTAGGTTTGTTAAAATAATTATTAAGTTGATCTAATAGCGGTAGTTTAAGTACATCTCAACGTTTTATTTATTTACATGTACACAATACTTTTACCGCCATTTTGGTAACTACATATGCCTGCCACTAGAGGTCCCATTAAATCCATTCATTGGAGTTCGTGGAGACGTTGAGGTAAGTGCCGTATACTTCTTCTTATAATTCGTAATAACTTTAGGCGTTATAATGTACAGTTGATTTAAACAGTCAGATAGTAAGAAGTTAAAGTTCCTTGGCCCACTGCTATAGGAAAATAACGTTTTCTATGCGTCATAGCGGAATTTTTCATCAACTATCGTAACATTTTTATTAAAATAAGGCATATTTCCTAAGGCGAGTCGAAATAAATATCACTCGATACAACTGCGATACAAGAAGTATTTTGCAGAGGAATTTCGTAAGGATTCCTTGGCTTGCTGACACTCAGGGAAAATAGATTTCGAAAATTTTTTTATGACTCAAACTCTATATACAGTTTCTTAGTTTCCTTTCGGTACCTGGTGCTAGGGTACCGCAAATTGTCAAATACGTATGACATCAACTGAAGATATGATATTAATTTTCTATGTCACGTTACTAAAGCACGCGAATGTCAAATTTTGACAAAAGTAATATAATTTTAATTTTAAATGTTTAATTAAAAAATAATATGTTGAGAAATTTTAAATTTATGTTTTACTGAGTTTAATTCTTAGTTGTTATATTATATTAGGACGTTTATGATTTTTAGATTTAATTTCAACCTCGAATTTTTTTTCTTCTTTTACTCACGTATTCTTACGTTAAAATTCTATCTTAGCAACAAATTTGGTATCTAAGAAATAAAAACTATTTTCACCGGTTATGATTTCTTTTGAAAGCTGAAATAAGTTGCGATTATATACTATATTTTTTATACTATAAGACTAATTTTTTCTGAAGGAATCTTTCGTAGCCATTAGACATGAG
The DNA here is from genome assembly GCA_020796165.1 of Pantala flavescens. Taxonomy (NCBI): domain Eukaryota; kingdom Metazoa; phylum Arthropoda; class Insecta; order Odonata; family Libellulidae; genus Pantala; species Pantala flavescens. Next base: position 15,835,121 of record CM036886.1, read on the forward strand.
AAACGGAAAGAAGTTTGCTCGTACTTAGATACCAGCTATTGTTAGGGTTTCGAATAAAATTTCCTTGGTAATCCTGTTAATCAATTATAATATAAAATATCAACAATTAATAAAGTAAACTTAATATTTTATTGGAAATGGATTAACGGTAATTGCTGGTTGCATTCACGTATTTCAAGCTTAACCTTGAGAGGATTTTGTATTCTCTTCTTTTCAGCGCTATGTAATTACTTGTTTCGCAGCTAGGTTTTCTTCCGATAAGTATTTAAGGTTGTTATTATTATAATTATTTTTGGTGATCTTTGGAAACGGATATTTTTTTCATTTATTCGTTCTAGGAGCCTTTTTTTTCGTTCATTCGCAAGAGGCTGTCATTAATCACAAATGCTTCAAATGGATAAACGTACCGTTAATTATTCTGAAGCATATTAATTTTTTTTGTCATTTTCTGTATACAATGGAAAACTTTAATTAGCATTTAACATTTATTATATTTAATTAATAATATTTTAAACAAAACTTTTCCATTAGTTACTATTTTCTTTAATATTTTCATTCTATGTATCATACTTCAAGTACGAGATTTCAAGAGACTATAGGCTTTCAATTCTTTAGTTTGTTGTTAAACTTCTTAGAAACCATTCTTACAAATAGCTCATCTAATGTACATTGCAACCTATTATTAATGTTTTTAATCGTTGTTTTATTATGATTGCGTTTATTTATAATTTAAACGATATCGAACCAAATTAAAGAGACAGCCACTTACGAATTTCCCAAAATAGACTTCGAGCGCTAATTTTGCAGCTTCGACAATCGAATCGTGCGAACCATTCTGAAGGACGTATGGCAGAGGTTGATCGATCAATGAATATTTCTCTAATAGATTACTATCTCCTATAAATTTTATTTCGTGGGTGAATTGTTCCAGCATCTATTACCGATAGATATCATTCCCAGCATCCTTGCGTCCTATAGATGTGAAGGAAGAATTAAAAAAAGGCCAATCTCTCTAAGGACCGTCTCCTCTATCAATTTAACACGCGAAAGACCCCTTCATGTGATTCCATCTCCTTCTTGATGCTATAATTTCGACCCCCGAACGATTCGAACCTCGCACTTTGATCATTCGTGACAATTGTTTAGATGCATACCGATTTCCCAATTGACATATGGAGCACTTTTCGCCAGGGTTCCACACCGAGCGTACTTGCTCAAAGTGAGGCCTGACTAGTGCAAAGTATCATCGATCGAAGTATTTTCTTCTCTCTCACCCATGGATCACAGTTTCCTTGAACGTTCGTCCGCATATTTTACTGCTTCGAGTACCCCGTTCCCAAGGGACTCTTCTTCTACGTCCTTCTCGGCTGATACCCTTATAAGTTTCGCCCTGGAAACCGATATTGTTAAGAAATCTCCATCTTCTAAGACGTAAACTTTAAAACATTATTCTTTGCGATGTTTTTAATTGTTATTATTCTAAATGATAACCTTTAGTCAATACTGTAATTCCATCCAAATAATTTAATATGTTTAGAAAAATCCTATGTTTGTATTTCCATTGAAATTACCGATTAATTTGAAAATAATCACACCTTTACTCTTAATTTTATCGCTAATTTTGTGTAGCTAAACTTAATGCTAGCTATAATAACTGAATACTTACTATACTACTATAACTAACTGAAAAGATTAACTAAAAACTCTTTACTAAATATAGAGTACCTATTACAGTACTTTGTAGCACACCGCAAATTAACATAAACGAGGATGGAACTTATACCATTAAGTGTAACTTGTTTAATAGAAATGTTGTCTATTTTATTATCATTAGATCTATTAATGTATCAGTTAATATGATATAAATAGAAACTTAGAAAGGAATTATGAAAGACCCTTAATAATTTTGATGATTTTTCAAAATTGGTTGATCTTGTTGTTGGGTTTAAAAATAATTATCATAATTCTCGGAATATGAATTCGTTCGTAAAATGTTCGTCATCTGTTTTTTTTTAGACCAAAAGTCTTAGCGCCTATATAGAATAAAGATGCATCGTTAGTAGCAGTGGAGTAATAATAGTAAATAAATAATAATGCAATTTAATTCATTGATTTAATTTGGAGAGTTGGGGGATGATCACAAGCAGAAACGGGTATGAAGTGGTCTCACAGGTCCTGTTCTGTTTCCCCTACGAAATGAATGAATGACCAGAAACTTGGAGATCAGGGTTCAAGTGCTAATCCTGGTAAACTTTTTCTCTCACCAGTTTATTTTTGTACGTCGAGAAAATTTCCAAATTTCCTTTAAATAAATCTTAAGCTTTTTAATGAAGAAATGAAAATACACTCGAATTGGTATTTTTCTGGAATTACAAATTTAAAAAGGGTTAAGTCTTGTACACATTCGTATTTTTTCTATATTTTAGGATGATAATATATCTCTAATATTTTTAGATTACTCCTCTTAGAGTGGAAACTTCACTTTACAAAAAAGTGCAATGATACCATTTTATCTAAAGATGTTTCTAATCATCCATATAAGCTGATAAGATCTCGTTCATGCACCATCTGCAGGAGATGGATGGGTTATGGAAAATATTAATCAAACTCAATGTTAATAATTCATAGTTTCGGTTATCGTTTTTTTGTGGTTTTATTTATAAAATTTCCATCTTAACCCTGGAGCAGTTCCTTGCATTTATGCTTAAAAATTTACGTTATAGACATTTAGTTAGCGTCTTTGCTATTTAAGTTTCTATTCCTCTCCTATTTTACTATCGTCTTCGTAGTTATGCTCTGAAACAAGTTTTGATACAGCCATATTCCTAATCACTGTCATATAAATGTGTTTTAAAATGGGAAATAATTTCAAAATACGTACAATATTTACGTGCAAACCCTTTTGTCATCGATAAAGTTAATTCCCCATCAATTTGAATACGTTTTGCTGTTCTCATATCTTTTCCTTTCCCATTTACGCTATTCGTAACATAAACTTCATAAAATGTGTCCGAATTTTCAATTAATTAGCCATAAATTTTTGTATCAATTTCATTTTTATGAATTCGGGTTCGATTGCTAGATTTTTCCTCGCGTAGAGTAAAAACTAGTCATAGAAAACAGGTTCCAGTTACGAATTCCGACTAGCTCTTAACTCGAATTCTTCCCTATCTATAGTCTGTGTAGAAGCAGATGTTAGTCTTTTTTTAATGCGACGCTATTAGTACAACTATCGCAAATAAAGCTAAAAGATCCTAAGCATTGTTTCTCACTGTTCAAGATGTCCAGATGAACATGATATCTCTTTTATGTTTCACTTATATAAACTAAGCCGTTTACGTTCACGTAATCTATTTAAAATGTAAAGGTAATATATCCGTTTAGATAATGAATTACGTGCTTTCGTCGCATTTTTTATAATCAAATTTTAACGTAATAAAATTTGTCCGGGATATATTATTACTCATTATTTTGTTCTATTTTTAGTTCATATCACTATGGCACGTACGAAGTTAATAAAGCGGAGTGTGAATCATATTCCTCCAACAGTTTCTTGGATCATTCCTCGTGAGCTTTAATTCTTCTCTAGTCCCCCTCTTTAGTCGACTTTCACTTTTGTATTCGTTGTGTTATCATTCAATGATAGCTTGGAAAAAGCCTGTTGCGAAGTTATCGGAAAGGAGGACTCCCCCACTTCCAAATACAGACGAATTCTTTACGTGCGTACGTAACAAATGTAAGGTGATGAAGTGAACGAAGGAAAAAGTTATTAAACCTTATGAGAAGTATATTATTAGCAAACTCTAGAAACTGACAATCTACACCATCTTCTCTAAAGATTAAGCTCTATTGTTGTTTAATAAGTGTAAAATTAGGATTGAATATTATTAAGCTTTTGCAATCACGTTGATAGTTTTTAAGAAACGTAAATGGCCTCGAACTTCTTTTAAAAATTTGCTTGAAAATCGAAGCATCTTCAAATAGTTAATGTGTCAGTTTACTAGTTTTCGTTAACGAATAGGCTTATGAAGTAAACATGCTGAGCTGTAAAAGTTATGAAGATAGTGAAAAATGTTCTTAACGTGTATTATCTTAATATTTTACGTACAGTCTGTTATTCTAGTTTATTCTGGCGATACGTTTATTCATTTTGTGACAGATTTTCGATGTAAGGATAGCTTAACAAAAGTATATACTTGTCTTATTGTTAATAACAACCTTCAAAGTAACATTTTTATATGGTTCTATCCATTTATTGTCCAGAATACTCATGCCCAAATGAAGTCCTCTTTTCCCGTTGTCTCTTACTAGAAAGTGGACTCTTGTTTACTGTGTCTAATTCTGTGGAAAGAAAGAAAAGATATCGGGAGGCAAAGTGCTTCTTTCCCATTGTACGGGGCAATGCTAGATTTCTCTTTCTTTAGATTTCTTATAAATATTCCCCATCGAATTCGTTTCTTGTCCTAAAAAGTCGCCTGGTGGCATTTAATTCGCTTAAAGTGTAAATTAAACAAATCGACCTGGCAACGTAGAATTTGTGCATATTCAAGAATATTTCAGATAGTGTTTATCTACTGTGCTCTTCGTTTTTAGATTCATTCATCTCAATTTATCCATCTAGTAAAATCTATTTGATTTCATAGTGAAAATGTTACAAAGTTTAGAGTTAAAGGGAGGAAAAATCTTTGTGGTTATAGTTGTTGATCCGTTGCTATGTTTATGAAAGAAAGACGAATGAAATTATTATAATTGGCAGATTATTTCTCTACGAATAAAAGGAGCAATATACTTTAAACAGATCATGCTTGTTCTTATTATTTTGTAATTTGTTCAAACTTATAGAAATACCGAATAAAGTAATTAGCAATTAATTTTGTCTTGAGATGTGAAAGAAATGAAGTTTTTTTAAAGTGCATCTTAAGATTCAAAATGGTTTCTTTTTATAGCTCAAAAATTTTCCTCAATTAGGTTTAATAAAAAATATTTCGTGGATATCCTGCAGCCTCACTTCCTGTAAACGATAATTCACTTCTCACGGAAACTACAGCTCCAGTAGATCCGTATAATTTTATTTCGAGATAAGGAAGTAATCTTCGCTTTAGGACTACTTTAAGAGTTTTCATTTTCATTACTTAATTTTGGGTTTCTCGAATCAGTTTTAACTATTTTTTTTTTCATTGTTTTTTTTTAATATGTTCGAGAAATATAAGACAATCGTAAGATTTTGTTCTCCGTTCAGTTGGTTTTTAAAAGGACATTCTATATTTTTATGGTACGTAGCCTGCAATCAAAATCACCGAGTGAAAAACCAAGGACAAGTTTATTGACCAAATATATGGAATTCAGGAATGAATAGATATAAGGATCTATTGTAGTGAGCATGAGGAAGAAATGTTAACAAATCTATTATAAATATTATATCTAAATAATTATATATTATGATACCGAGCTACGAAATCAGTAGGTAACGATAATTACGAACCTATAAATAATTTACTATGGACCCATGGTATTATTAATATAAAATTGATTTCTTCATTTTATTTCTTTTCTTGCCACGAATTAGGTCATCAGAGATTTTAAATAATCAAATTATTACTTTGCGTTAATTAAGGACTAGCAATTCTTATATTATTATAATTTATTCGAAGTGGAAAAAATTATTAACTGCATCATTTTTCATTTCTAATTTAAAGAAGAACTCTACTTTAAATTTCTCGTTTAAATTTAGGGAGTGTCTATCAATAACGTTTGAACCAGTGTATAAATCAATAAGAGTTGGTCTCTATGGTTACTTAAGAGCTAAAATGCATAGCGAAATATCACATAAAGTACGTCTATAGAAGGTATTTCTTTTCCAGATTTATTTAATTTAGAAGAAAGACGCTGTTCTCAAAGATACCAAAAATTAATGTTCCTATTCCAGAGCCATGAACGATTTTTAAAAAATTACGAACTCTTCTTTCAAACCAAATTAACTTTCCTAGTAACCGTAAGAGGATGTAACCCTACAATATCCCTTGCATCGATGAAAGATAGATAGAGAAGATTGTCACAAAGAATACAACAAAATATTTTTTCTTTCGAAGAGAGATACTTTGCAGATATGGCGGTCGTAGCTCGTATGAACCTACTCCAACAATCGAACCATAGATCTCTCTATAAAAGCTTATTCACCGTCCTCCTTTTAAAACTAACCGGCGTCTCTCTCACGGGTCCTTGAAAGGGAAGCTTGACATGCTTCCATGTGCCGTAGAGGTACATAAAAGATGGGTCATAATACGGATATTTGCATGAGTTATTGTAACATTATATTTTTCATTCACCGAATTCAGTTTTTTGTTTATCATCTACGCAATCAACATCGTATTCCAAAATGGATCGAATTGGGCTGTTTAAAACGAGTATAAAAGCATTTAACACTTAATAAATATTTACGTAGAAATTTCAGTTGATGCTCGTAAAATAATCAGAGTATCTTTTTAACTTTAATCAGCATAAATATCTCTGTAAAATTCATTTTTACTTTTTAATGAAATGTTAATCATTATGAAACTGTGGTAAATGTCTAATCCTTGGAATGTTTGTTATATCCCAAACTCTGTACCCTTCTGTACTCATGTTTCTGAATGTACTTCTTCTTCTCAGCCGGTGGAGGACGTGAGAATACCATAAATCTAATAGGGTCGTTGACCTTTCCATCACTCTGCACTTCTTACTAGTGACGGATACGTCGAACGCCAGGTATTCTATTTTACTCTATTTTATATACCTGTAGTATACCTTCTATATATTGATTCATGTCATATTAGTTATAATGACCAAAACCTGTTGTATAGGTAAAATATTCACCTCAGTGCATCTTGACTGAGTTAGATGCTATTTTGTGCTTCTAGTTATCCTTTACGGAAAAATATTTAGCAGATTTCGAATTAGCGGGTTTTTTTCTTCGAAAATCTTAAGATTTTACTTATTAAGTATTGATGGGCTTATTTAGTGTATATTTGAATAATACACTATTTTTAAAATATATCAGGGCGATAGAGCTTGTTATATTGTTATTGTTGATATTTCAGGGTCATAGGTTTAAACTCTTCGATGTGCGAAATATTTAACGAGTTTTTTTTAAGTAGTTTCATTCCTGTTCCTGATAGAATTTCGGATGTTGTAGTAGTTGCTATGGCTACTTTCCACTACTTTATTATTTGTTATAATCACCTTATAGCTAGTAACTGTCAATGACTAAAATCCATTTCCTACTCTAATATTAAACAGCCGGCGAAGTAAATTTAATACGCATGGAATAAACATATTGAAAGAAACGAAGTTCAAGCATCTGTTATGAAACGAATTTTTTCGATTCTCTTTTAGAAAAGGAAACATAAGTTTGTAACGTCAGAGAGTTAAAAAAAAATGTCGTAGGTCTATAGGTGGACCATCCCGTGAATGCAGCATATGGACACCAGATTTGTCATATCAAATGACAAAGGAAAAAAGAGTAAATAAAATCAACCTATTCACATTCCGTTGTTCTAATTATAAACACAAAACTTCTATGTTTTGTGTCTGTAAATAAGTTGTTGAGGTCATCTGCATATGCACTTTTACGATTATGTTAAATACTCTTACAGCCAATTCCAAAAATCTCTGGATGAATGTATCCGTAAGATTAGCGAGTAATTATTATACACAATTTCTTACGTAAAATAAAAGTCTTAAGAAAGAATTTCAAGTTCTTCACAAGTATTAAGGCGACTAGTTTTTATTTATTGTCATTTAATCATTTAATATTCATCTTCAAACATAATTGGTTATTTGTCATCATATTGAATCGTTAGCTGTTCAAAGGCGATCTACTATCCCTGAACCGGATGTAGACTGGTTATATCCATGAACTGCCGAGTCTTGGTAGTTATCTCTATCAGATTAATTATTCAGCGTCAATCGTGATTGGAGGCAATGAAAATGTACGAAAACTTCATAGAGAAGAGAATGTCATGAAAGACAAACTGTCATAAAATCATATCTCCAAGGTTGATACATAACATTTAGATTGAGACTACTGATATCTTGGTTAAAGACCCGATTGGCGTTAATTTTTATAACCGTTAGTTGTTTGATTCTTTTTACCCTTGGTTACCATCGTTGTTTACACTCAAACCATTTCTGTTTTTAAATCAGCTCATTTATGCTGAAACGGCAGAAGATACATTTAATGTAGTATAATATATATAATAATAATGTAATAATATTTTTTTAAGAACCATCTATTGGAATAGTTATGGAATGTTTTTTCATGTAGTTCCACTTTTAAAAAAAGTTATTTCAAGGCAAAATTCATGATCAATTGGGATAGGTTCCTGTTCTTATTTGAAGACCTTTTGTTCAATCATTTTTTAAATTCATGTAATTACAATATGTTTATGATTTCAATTCTTTCAAATTAGCAATTTTTCCGCGATCTTTTGTGGAAGTAAACTCAGTGAGACATACGTTTACATTAATATGACGAAGTGCATGGGTAAGCACTTCGTAACGTACCTCATGAAGTTTTGCATCTACAATGCAATAAATGCAACCACATCATTAAAAAAAACTAGCTCATTCATTAGGACTGGATACTTCCGTAAAGTCTGAATAGATCCGTAGAATTGGTCAGTTGTGAGTCATATACATTTTCGCGTGAATTATTTTCTTCAAAGTTATGGACATCACATCACAAGACTCAAAAATTCAAGCAATAACCTTCCTAAGCGTTGAAATGACTTTGAATTTTTTGGACCACGTTTATGTGCTCCCATCCGCTGTTTGGAAAGAAGCTCTGTGCATAGAATTTTATGGTTAATCCTAGTTTCCTCTGATGTAACAGAAAGAAACTTCCTGGAAGAGTATGTAAATTCATCCAATGCTGTTGAGACTTGATGACTATTTTCGTCCATGGTGAACACTCCGGTTACTCACAGAGTCCTAAAGTATCTCGTACCCAAAACATCGTGTCAGTCGTAAATATTGTCAATCGAGATTTTCGCGAAATTTGCAGTTGCGAAGCGTCAATTGGCAAACATCATGTGCGAAATTTGAAAGTTTGCGAAGGTTTACTCTCTCTCACTAATTATTCGCAAGTTTTAGATACTAGTTATTTATTTCATTACATCCCTTTTTTGGACGCAAGGATTATCACTGATGGATATCTGTGTTTCATGTCTGTTAGTATTGGCCATTGGAATAGAATTTAAGATCATATGTATTACGGAATTAATCCATGCTATGCAATCCTCAATTGCAATGCAAATCATTAATTACACGTATTTCTTGCCGATTACCATCATTAGACAAATATTAACTCAACAGTACTTTCAAATACATATCGAGGAAACAAGGATGAACCTATGAAAAGGAATGATTTTCAAGAAGACGGATAGAACGAAAAGATTTTGTTTGGAAAAAAGAGAGGATGAGGGATCGGGAAGAACGTAAGGGTCAGTATTCTTTTGTTTGGAAAGAACTCGATCTCCATCTGTTCCAGGTCCAGGTGAAGACCTTGTCGTTTCCGACAATGGCGGTTTTTGGGTTTCACTTACGTTATTTCCTTTTCTCATTGAGCTATGCAGTGAAGCTGGATAACTGGAATTCCTATAAAATTAATTTGCTCTTAGAATTTTTCCAATCCTCCTTTCTTAGCAATATTAAAAGTAAAATGTCTTTTAGCCTACACTCATATCATCTTCATTTTTTATAAGTTCCTTCTGAAAAAGTATTTCGATAAATAACGCAATGCCCTACCAGGATCTTATATATCTCGTGGAGCATATCCGCAACGTACTGTGACTTAGAGGGAGTGGACGATGATTCATTTTCTCTTCATAATGCCCTTACACGAAGAAACGCCTGCGCATATAGCAGTTCGCTATCTGATTTTTTATCATTGTTACTTGCTGAAGAAGTATTCATCCAAGAGGAACCAAGCCATCATTTTCTATCTTTCAATATATAACCTATCAATGAACGGTCTATCAATGCTATATCCTTGGAAAAAAGTGTTAAATAAATGGTTTGAAAGATGTGCTTACTAACGATTCATCCTAATGAAAGAAGTATTTAATAACGGTTCATTTTCACTCCATTGTTGATCCTGCCGGGGTCGAAACATTTTGAAGTAAAGCAATCAGGAGGCAACGTCATCGTAAGGAATTTTGAAGCCAATGGGCTAGGTAAATTCAACACCGTCCAACAAACGAAGAATGGACAAGAATGAATAGTTGGCATTGTTGAGTTTAAATCCATTATTCATTGATCATTCGTTCGAGCGCCTCAAAATAGGAACTCAATGCGCGTATTTGTAACTTCGCATCAAACTTTCTAATGTTTTGCTCTTGCCAAATCATAGAATCAGTTAGAATGTGTCATCTCTCCGTCTGGTCGAGAACGTTTGGAACAATCTCGAAAATGGTATACTTGATCATTCTTAAAACAATATTATTCTTACACTTAATTGCACGGAATATTTATAAGAGAATTTACGCTATGTTTTTGGGACAATGGATTACTAAGTTCTATCCTGATGCAGTGGATGAGGAAAATATTATCTGTTTGTAGTTTCCATTACGTGCTTGGGTCACACGCACAAGGACGCTTTATGTTTCCTCTTTGTTTACATTTCTCCTCAGCGCAAAAATTTTCGGCTGCAGGATCGACTTAGCTGGTTGGTAACATTCAGCCTCCAGCTATTGTAGTCAGCGGTATTGTGTAGCTTAATCGCAGATATTCTTGGTCCCAAGCAGCTTCTAATTATGAATCTTTAAAAAAATTGATTGACTGTGAAGAAAATTAGATTTTCACGGAATGATTGCACCCAAATATTCAAAAGATGTATCAATTCATTTACACTACGCATGCATCACGTTCCTCGTTCGACAATTCCATTCCTTTTTCAAGTATTGATTGGGAAATTGTATAAGAATCACTTAAGGAAAGTTTCTATGTTGAAATCGGTATATAAATCAATATTTACCGCTACTGCAGGTCTGATCGTCTGTCCGCATTATAAAATATTATCACAGTTGATTTTAATATTGTTCCATTATTAATGTTTTGGCGTAAATCTAAGGAAACTGGACAATTATGCACATACTCTCTAATTATTAGAGTTTGAATTATATAGTTGAGTTTTATAGTGTGATCATCAATGTAATTATCGTTTCTGAATGAAGTTTAAAATTTCATTTTGAATTGGTTTGATGAAAGAACTTTCCTTCCTAGATTATTTTTACATCAATGAAGCCATTTGTTCCAAATCTGCTCTGACAAATATTTAATTAACTTACCATAATTTGAAATAGGCTTGTCCAAAATACAGCTAATTTATTTCCCTTTCTCTTCTTGCAATTTATTTTTAAATTTTCCATTACTGTTAAATGCTAGTATTTCATGAGTTAAATACAGTTATGAAAGATGAATGCTTAGAAACAAGTTTTGAATTATCATCCTTTATTTTATCTATAGATTAGAGACCAATTAGTTATTCTAAAACAGTATGTATATCATAGATTAGTTTTCCCATGTAATAATTAATTTCGTATACACTAAAAATTGAAACATTAGCCTTCTTTTTTATAGATTCCATCCACATCAATAAATAACTTAAATGTTCCTTCATATCCAAATTCATCATGTCGGATGTCTTAACTTAAAATGTGTCCATAAATCACAACTTTTTCTCATTTTGTAGAGTGAAGTTGCAGTTTGAAAGATGAAGTTGTAGTTTGAAGTCTTCATTACAAGGTGAAAATATTCCATCATAGTATATCCTTGACTTATAACTGTGACACTTTTTGTTCATATATCTTAAACAGGAAAATGCCTTTTTAAAACTATACGTGTTTATTCTCAAATTTTGTGGAACTATTAAAAGGAACATTATGTTTTAAACTTTGCAAAATGTTATATTTAAAAAACGTAGTAAATTCAATGAACCAGCATCAGTAAATTCAAGATAGATCAAGTTCTGAAATAGAATATTATGTATAAATACTATGACTACTACTGTTAGTGTAAATATTATTAATCTTACCCATGTGGCTGTGAGTCACTTCTGCTTCTTTTTTAATATTACAAAAACATCAATATGCACTTCCAAACTAATTGGGATGGATAGATGAGAAAACTTAAGACTTATTTAATTATATATAAGACATTAAATTATAAAGACATATTATTATCTATGGATATTAATGTACTGCAGGTACATCTAATTCATCCATATCCAATAAATAGAGGAATAGTAACAATTGGAAAATCAATATTTATTATATATGGAAGGTTTAAATACTATGACAATGTAATTAATGTATGTCAATAATTAAAGCAGATAATTTCCCCGTACTTATGCTCTTATATAAATAGGAGAGAAATAAATACCAGCAAAATAGTCTCCATTTAGTTTATTCTAAAATTTCTTTGCATTTTCATATTTTTTCTACTTAGCATTATTGTCTTGAAACTTCTGCTAGATAAAAATTTTAATCATAGTTTATGAAATAAAGTTTCAGTATAAATAAATTCCATGATAATCACTGGTTAATAAGTAGTACTGAGTGTCATCCAGCAATCTAGTGACGCATAGACTGAAATTGAGGAATTACTTTTGGCTTTTCATTGATAGAACAAGAAAGAGTATGACTAGATGTTTCAGAGGCTCTATCACTGATAAACATACTTCCTGTAGATGTCTGATTATTTGTAAATAGTTTATCTTTCACCAACAGGTTTTTTTTCTAAATCACTCAAAAATAAGAAAACCTTAACTTGGAGTATGAATAATTTGTTTTAATCATTTGCATGTTTTATAACTGTTGATGCTGGATTTTTATGCAGTAAATCTTTAAATGACATTTATAATTAAAATAACTGGATTACTTTATTTATAATCTAAAAAGGAACAATTGGAAGTAAGAAATTCAATGATGAAAGCATAGAAAAAAATATTTTCATTCATGGAAATGTCTCTTTTTCTAAAGGAACAGCTTCTCTATGTGTGTGATAGAAAATATGATAAGAAATTTTCTTGATTTTAATGTTTTGATTCATAATATTCTGTTGCTTTTAGGAGCTATATGGTGTTGATTGTTGTCTAACTTAACCCATCCATAAAGTAGTGCACCAATCTTTAAAACATATTTACCCTTAACCTCTCTTAAAATTTCCCCTTTAAACACTATTAACATTGATACATCATGACAACTTTTCCTTTATATTCAGGGGAGATGCATTTAGCATAGCATTATGTTTAGTGCCTTAGAAAGAGGAATTTTTAGAGAGAGGTACATCTTAGATACAAATGGTATTTTTTTGTGTATAATTTTGTGTTTTTAAATATATCATGAAAGTGTTTTAGTAAAAGTCCTTTTACATCTCATTACAGAAGTTAATGACTCCATGTTTTGCTCTTGTGCTCTTTTACTTCATTTTGATCAATAATCAATTGATAATTCAGTTTGATCAATACTGCTTGCTGTTTGCATTTAACTTCTCCTCATTGTTAAGTCAATGATTTTAGGTTTTGATTTTTGTTTCCTCAAATAATTTTGAATACAAAATACCATATTTTTGCTATCAACATCCCACATTTTTCTAAGTATAATGAATCTATAAAACATCTATCAAAAAGTTATGGAAAATTTTTCTAAATTTGCAGTTTAATGATGGTTCCAAAAACAAAAGTTAAATGCATATAATTTATGTTGTTTAAATACTTTAATGACATCTCCATATATTATACTGTCTCAATAAGATTCTCTGATTCACTTCCTAAAAGTTAAAATAATGCTTTTATTTTTATAAAGCTTTCTATTTTCATGTTCATTTTTCACTTCCAGTGCTTCAATTATCTAATTGACTATAATTGAAATATCTTCTCTTTCATCTCAACTCAATATTTCATATTTTTCTGCATTGTTTCAAAATTTAATGTACACATTGATGAAATTCAGTATTTTTACAATTCTTTAATTGCTGATTCCCAAAAATTGTTATGCAATAGAACATTGATTTGTTCCATACTTCTCAAGGACAATATTCTAGAAATTCTATAATAAAGATAGTATCAAAAATCATTTCACCATCATGAATTTCTTGCATAATCTTTCAGTTAAGTATTGTTATATATTGTGATAAATGGAAGGCATTTTTGGTATGATGATGGGAATGCATTAGAGGTCTTTGCGTGATATATAGGAAAAATCTTTCAAAAGCATCAATCTTTCCACTCTACAAATAATTAAATGCTGTAGATAATATCAGAATATTCTTAATTGAAAAATATTTATGATATCTGACAATTACAAAAGCATATCAGCAACTATGTAAGAGATTCCAAGTATTTTGGAGGTTAACTACACCTAATAAGTTTTCTACATGGGTGGTTAAATTCTTACTATTAAATTTAAAAACTACTATATAATTTTTCGGGATTAAGTCATAATGATTGATTGAGTGCCATGCTATGTCTTTTTGTAATATTTTAATGTTAATATTTAATTATTTATATATATTTAATTTTTATTAATATTTAATAATTTTGTAATATTTAATGTATTGTATTACAGTCTGAAAATAAGTTATATTTTATGCTAAAAATGTTTGTATATGACAAGCTTTCAGGAAAATCTCTTAATTTTAAATATATTTACGTAGACATTGAAAAATAAATTTAAGTTTTATTATATGTATTTCTTTTCTAATCCAAGAAAATCATAAAACTATTCAATCCATGAATACTGCTAATTTGAGCCTAATTCCTAATGTTCTTACATATTTATATCATCACCTTGTTCTTAATGGCATGATTTATCTTATATTATTAATTAAAATAGGAGAAAAAATATAAATTTAAGATGAAAACATGAATAAATCCTTAATCTGTTTTTGTAAAGCTTGCTATATCATATAAAAAGATGTTTGTGATAGAGCTGATAATTAATGTTATTAATATGTTTCTAGATGTTGATTAATTCTATTGCTTCCATTTAATAAAGAAATTGAACAAATTCATTTATGAACGGGATTTTAAAAATCTATATTCTATTTAAAAGGATAGATAATGTGTAGAATCTGCAAGAAAGCTTTTAATATCCTACATACAAAATACAATTACATTTTGATTGACAAATCCATTGTAATTTGAAATATTAAGGTTCTTTTTAGATATTTAGATAACTGTAGAATTTGTTCGAGTACTCAATTTAGACTCACAGTCACAGATTTAATAAAAGCACAAAATGAGTCAAAATTTTGAAATTATTAACATAGAATGAGTTTTCAGTGCAGGAATAGTTAAATCATTCTCTATTTTTTCAAATTCTTCTATTATACTGTTTAATTATGATCATGTCATCTGCTTGATGAAACTCTATAGTCTATTTCCAATTTTATCTGCCGCAATTAAGAAGAAGATTACTCCTGAGTGTAATCAGATTATGTGCTTG
This sequence comes from Pantala flavescens, assembly GCA_020796165.1. Taxonomy (NCBI): domain Eukaryota; kingdom Metazoa; phylum Arthropoda; class Insecta; order Odonata; family Libellulidae; genus Pantala; species Pantala flavescens. The sequence continues at coordinate 15,850,603 of CM036886.1, forward strand.
TCCTTACAACTATTCTGATTTTATTCATTCTTTAATGAATGTGTGATAATTTGAAAGATATTGAGAATAACATTTTAAATGTATGATGAAAGAAAAATTATTATTACTTAGTGAATATAAGGAATTTTATTTAAATATTTACAAATTTTGTTTTTAGTCATTGATATATATTGTTTAATGTCTGAAAATGTGTTCTGATTCCACTGAGAGTTTCATTTGCTTTAGCTTTCATCACAATTTGAATATCTCATTTGTAAATTAAAATTGATTTAATCAAAATGGAAGTATTGGCCTCTTTTCTTTAATTTTTGGTATGGAGTTAGAATCAGTTGTGAAAAGGTAATTAATAAAACTGGTAGTAGTAATAGAAATGAATAAATGCCATATGGTTATTCAAAAATGAACTGTTATTCATGACCATTTTTATTATAGAATAAATTTTGGCCAGAAATTTAATTTAACATAATATAGTTATATAATATAGATACAATACACACTCTAAATGAGAACAATTTTAATTAATATAACAACAAAACATTCGATGAAAAAATTCCCTAAAAAGGTTTTGAATTCATTAAATGACTCTTAAATGGAAGAAATCTAATGAAGCTCCCACTTTTTTGCAATATTACAAGATACTCTGTACTAGCATAAAATAGATATTAAGAGGAAATCAGTATGGCATATACTCAGATTACTTTTAATTTTTGAAAAGTATTCAGAGCTCATTTCAGGTGTGAATTTTCACTCTAAGTTAGTTTCAAAGTCTACTGTTTGTAAACTAACATTTCTCATTATTAATATTTTGAAAGAATAATAATACTATGATAATTAACTTATCCATTTGTCCCTTCTGTATAAAAGGCTAGTAGGATCATAGCAGGATGAATGCAATGCAATAAAAATTAGAAAATATTCAATAATATGATGTAACAATAGTAATATATATATTTTGAGCTGAGAACTTGTAATGATCAGTGACTTAATTAACCTGCCTTGTTTTATATTCAATTGCATAGATAGAACAATCAGTCTTTACTAATAAAAGTATATGAAAATGAATAATCAAGCCATGTGATCAAACCTTATGAATTTCAAAAAAATAGAATTTATGCCTATTACTCATGTTATACCCATGTTATCTTACTTAAAATGGATAGGTTATAAATATTATTATATGATAAATTAATGATGGGTTTTATGTTCATGACATAAGTATCTTAAAAATAGCTGCTTTGCACTCGGAAGTTAGGAAACATTGTGATATTGTAAAAAGTAAAACTGCTTTTGATAGAAGACGACCTTTGAAAATTTGTAAGAACTTTGTGTTCACTATTTAAAATAATTCATTCCAAGTCATAGTTTTTGGGAATGATGAATTATAATATTCAAGTTTGTCTAATACAGGACATAGAGTTAAACAAATCTATAGGTAGATAGTATAATCATCGTTAGCAATAATTTTAATATTTATTTTAATATAGTTTTATGTAGCATTATCATTGGTAGTTATTAGTGCATATTTTATTAGACCAACATGGAATAAATGTAGCTGAAAGTTTCCTATTCAAATATGAAAGAAATTCCAAGAATATATTGTGATTTACATTTAAATGGCATACTTTTGATGAAATTCAAGAATTTTTTTACTAAATGATAAAAGATTCCTCATAAGGCTTATCAAAAATATATTACATGCATTACATCCCCCAAAGTTATAATCAATTTCAGTTTGTAATTTAAATTTGCATTTATATAAAAGTCCTTCCTGATATTTTCAACTAAGAGACTTCTGATGATATTATTTTTATTCTTAATACTATATTTGTCATAGTTTGTCAATATATGTATGTTGTTAACAAACAAAAAAGTATCATCATCAAATTTTACATTTAAAAAAATATTGATAATGTATCATTTAACTTATAACTTAATGATAATTCAAAACAATCATAAAATTCAAGAAAATTTTTGATAGTTTTGGCAATTGAATATGTATGTCTATTCTTTCTTTATCCAGTAATTAGTTCGAGCAAATATTTCATACTTACATTTAATTAACTCAATATTTCCTTGTGACTTTTCTCTCACATGTTAATCCCATAGCAAGTGAATAAATTTACTTTATTTTGTAAAAGTATACTTTATTTATTATAGAAATTTTCTCGAAACCATAATGGAATAGCTCCCTGACACTGTAGTAATCAATCAAAAATTTGTGAATCGCTTGAGAAAATTAATATAACTGTACGTTATATCCACGTAAGTGATCAGTGCACATTTGATATTTATTTATTGCGAAAAGATGTATTTTATTAAAATAAAATTGATAGAGGTTACTTGCGTTTCCGAAACTTTCAACTTATGTGGATGGATAGTGTTGAAACTGATGTGATTGAAATAAAATGTTGACATGAAGGTTTACTCATCAGTACACTATAACAAAATTTTGAATATTAATAATTTTCCATCCAAAATGAAATTAATCACATGAATTTGAGATTATAACGTATTTTTTATGCAAAAAGTATCATGTTTTAAACTGCTTCGAAACCGAAGTTTACCGAATTCTGTTCGGGAAGCGAGTTTTATTTCGGTTGAAAATTGTGAAACTTGTGTGAAGATTTCATTATTGTTTTCTTTTCCAAAATTAGAAAATTTCTGAGTTTTGTCACGGAATTTAACGGAATAGTGTCGAAGGAACTTCCGTTTCATGGGAACTTTACTCTACATATCTTGCCGTTCCTTGGAATCATTCGTACCTTGTATATTTATTGAATTTTTCTAGTTACAATAAATCAAAACTCGTATTTCTGTATGAATTTTAATGGATTTCAATGATTTCTTTGCAAATATTTCACCCAATTTCAATTAAAATCAGAATTTACCTTCATTGCCAGTTTGTCAAGAGGCAACGTAGCTATTTGATGTAGACGATTAATACGAGCCATTTTAAAAGCGCAAATTTATATTAAAAATTTGGCAATGGATTTAATTTAGTTGACTAAATTAAAATATTATGAAATTTCATGAGTTTACATGAGTAAAACTAATGTTCTCACCATAATTTCTACTCTAAACCGTATTTCTTAGAAGGTTAAGACAGATTTAATGTATCCTTTATAATAATATTAAGTTTTTAATGTATATTAATGCGCCTTTAAGAGTAATATTACTTAAACCTTTATTTGGTATGCTTTTTAAAAACCCTTAGAGTAAGATATGTATCATAAAAAAATGTGAGTAAACATATTTTGGTGATGGAAAAATTTTGTTGAATCTTGCAACTGAAATGTATGGAAATATATTTTAAAGGCTGCATTCATTATTCTAAATATCTTCTCCTTGAATTTTTCTCCATTTTAGGGAACGATTAACTTTTAAACGGTTACTTATCAGAAAGACGCCATAGTCGATTTCATTGTGTCTATTGTATGTGTTCAAATTTTAAAGCTCTCTATTTTTAGCTACTTAATATTTAAATTATACAACAACGGAATTATGTGTGATAGTTTAAAGAATTCCCTGCATTAGAATGATTTTCTTACTCTCTCCCGTATTTTCAGCTATCTTCCGAATCCAGTTATGCCCTCTGAGACATCTATCGGAGGGTTGTTGAATTGGCCAGCTAGCCAGTGCATGAAGGAATGGAAACCGTGTTTTACATTGTGCTAATTGAAAAATTACGGATTTGGAAGTTTTAAAGTAATTGAACCTGCTTTTATGGTAAGTATATACTATATATAATATTAATTATATTATTAATCAATCTTCATCATCTGTAATTATTTCGTTATGCGTGATTATTGTAGTTTGTTAGTTTTAGTTAGTTGTTATTGTCACCGGTTCTCAGTATAATATGATAGTAATGTATCTTAAACACTTTTGATTCAGTTTTCATTTCTATATTAGTATACTATATATAAATGTATTAAAGTAATGTATTTATAGTTACCCATAGTTGCTTGTTAAATTTTATTATATGTATCATATAACGGCTTCTATCAAGATTGTTTACGTATTTATAAATAGATTAATATGACATGTAGAGTTCAAATTTACGTATTTTTGCAACATTCTTGGCTTAAAACTTTAGTTACAATAATTATGTGAAGTTATATATCTCTATTTGGATTTATACATATTTGTGTAAGACAGGAACTTTGGCCGCCATGTTGTTTTTTTATGTTTACATTTCCGTTCTTCTAAACTTTATGCAGAGAAGAAAATCATTTCATTGAAATTTATTCACTTTCAATCAAATATTAAATTAAGTGTGTAATAAAATATTATAAGAATTATGTTTTATTTGAAAAATGTTTTTTGCATTTGATTAGTGTTAACTTATTGTCTTGCGTAATAAGCAGTTATAGTAAAATGAGCCGCTATTTGTTGTAAATGCATGTTAATGGTATAAACTTTCAAAACTATTTATTGCTGTACGAATTATTTTAGTTCATGATTTGGGAATATTTAAATTAGAATTCCTATCGATGGAGTTTGACAAAATAAGTATACATCTAAGGTGTTGAAGTTAATTATAGTTTTGAAACATATAAATTTCAAATTAGTTGTATGCTTCTAAATCTGAATAGTTACATTAACCTTTAATTCATAATTCGGGGGAGTATTATATTTATTTGCGATTGTAAATTTGTGAATTTTTAATAAGCCTATCGCTGGATCCAAGAAATATTTGAATGTAGAATAGAATATATGAATACTAGAATCTAGTATTAGTATATGAATTTAAGTATAAAAATAACATGAAATAAATATCAATAATCACTCTTCGTTGCATTTTTCATGCTGTTTCTCTTCTAATTTTTTGCAAATTTCATGAAACATTGTTAGTATGACGCAATTGATTTTTAAACTTGATGCTATCCTTCAACCTTTATTATTGGGTTTTGATAGTTGTGTAATTCTATTAAACAATGTTTGTTGTTTGCCTTATATATCCGAATTGTAAATTAACTTAATGTCATGTACTTAAGATTCGATTCGATCCTGATTATGTTAGAAATTTTATAAGTCATATATATCTATATATTAAAAGTCTTATAATAATATAATACATACAAAAACTTTCTTTTGAGTATAAACTTTGCGTTGAGTAATTACAACGTAAGAATGAATGTTTTACCATTTATATTGATTTTTAGTTTTAGTATACAGAATCTTACATGGAATGAATAATTGTCTCCTATTGTATTCCTTGTAAATGTTTGTTTGTTACATAATTGCCCTTCCCAAATTCATTTGTAACAATCGAAGGAACCGAATAGTGTCTTAACGCCCCCAAAAAGCGAAACAGAATGATTTAAGAGGGATAGAGGTATCCATGGAAACTTTTACCATTCTATTTTCCTCTTAAAGTGATTGACGGCTGACCGGAACATATTCTTCCGCTTTAATAATAACTTGTTAAAGTGGCATGCTCACCTCAGTGTCCATAATACTTTGAAGTGTTTCGTTGCTTTTTTATTAATATTTGTCTAAAGGAATATTGTCTCACAATCTATGTTTAGCACTGGTAGTTTTGTCCCTTCTCTAGGTCAATGTACTGTTTTATCAAACGCAAAGTTATTTTCCGATCGCTTTTATTTTTGTTAGGAATTCTATTTGTGTCGTCATGGTACTGTTTCTTTTTATCCGTGTCAACGTTTCCGTTACCACATCTTTAGGAATACGTGACGCTTTCTCATGAGATTGCCTGTGCATTGACTCATATCCCTATCCGGTCATTTCTTTTTTTAGTATATAATCTTTGATTTTTATATTAATTTTTTTCAAACTCAATCTTCTGGAATCTGAAAGTAAAGTTGGAGAGTTTTGATGCAAGCAGTTAAGCGATTTACTTTTGTTTATGATATTAATTATGAAAATATTCCCCAACCAAACTTCAAAAGGCGGATTGAATATTTATGTAGATACAGAAAAATATTTTTCTTCCATAACACGAACTTATGAAGGTGTTTAGAAATACATAATTTTATGAAGAATTCAACTGCATAATACTTTCCATTTCTTTAAGCTTCCTTTACTAAATGTAGATAACGCTTCTGAAATTACTATATTTAAGAAGCAAGACGAGGAAGCGGAAACTTTTCACTTTTAATCTCTAATATTTTACGAGGATAGGTTTTTATATGTATATTACATAGAGCATTGATTATAATTAACCCTTTTCTTGCACATTATCTGTGATTTGATTATGTGCTGTGTATGGTTACGGTATGAATGAATTTGTATCCTCGCAAGTTATATAATTAGTTTTACAATTTTAAATAATAAAACATAAAATAATGGATGCTGTCCTCCATCCATGATTGTAAAGAAATTTAAATTATATTGGATTTATCGAACTTCAGCTTGAGTTGCAAATTTTTATTCAATTAAATATCTTCGAATTTAACTCGGTTACCATGGCAGTGTTGTTTATCGTTGAATTAAAGAAACGGTCGCTATTGTGTCCCTCGTTTAAATTAAACAATGGTAGAAAGGTTCCGATTGTCTAAAAACGTATCAGTGAAAGGCTGCGTTCCATGTTTGCGACAGGTAAATTTCGCGAAAAAAATTACTTTTTCCCCGTTGAATGGCCCTCGAAAAGTCTTCTCAGATCTTCAAACGTTTAAGTGCCCTCTTTGAGTAGAATTTCGTGCGCTTTCCTTTTTTATTTTGTTTTTCACGCAGATAAGATCCGCCCGAAAGTTTTTCTCATCCCGGTTTCGTACTTTTTCTTCTCTATTATGTCTATTTAGGATTTTTTATTCGTAGACGAAGTAATTCGATATTTAGGTACCCGTCTCCGTCTTTAGTTGTACTGAAGGGTCTCTTCACAGCCTTTCTCGACCCTCCTACGTACGAATATTCCCGGGAAAAACCGGTCCAAGGATCGATATGACACGCATTCCGCCATAGAAATCTTCTCTGTCTTCATTTAGCTAAAGTTCATTGGTCCCTCATTATTTTAAATTCGTCTTTTACCGTTGACGTGCGGTGAAAATTAATTCCTGTCACAACAGACGGTAATCCCGAAACAGGAAATTTTTATTCCGAATGATTTACTCGTTTGTAGTAATCGTTTGATGTAGATGTAGAATTTGTTAGAAGAGTTGTGTTGTTGGTGGATAAAAGCTTGTTCTCCGAAAGCTTCATAAGTGTTACTATATTTGTGTCATGCTATTATATTAAACCTGAATTATATTTTACGAATTTTAGATGTATCTCTTTTTCTTATTATTCTAATATTCTAGTTTATAGATACTGAATCGATAAGTGTTTATTTTTCCGAAATACGTTACGAAAATTTTAGTAACACGCACTTGAAAATTTTTTAGTTACGTATTAAATAATTAAGCTTACGATGATTAATTTTTTTTTTAAATCACGTCAGATTTAGCTCTTCTCCTAATCGGAGTTACGTTATTTGAGATGTAATGACGTTTTATTGGTATTTATCGAATTAGCTCTAAATTATCGCTAATTTATCCATTTTAATTAAGTGGAAGCCGGGTGGACTGGAGATAATAATTTTAAATCGGCTTCATTTATAATGGGCGTAACGGTCGATAAAAGGGAGGTGCGTTCGATTTTTGTGATAGGGGAGCCGGGTTCAATTTCCGGTTGAATCCAGAAAGATCGGAATTGCCTGTGCGTTATAAGGAGGCTGTACCACAAATACCTCGGAGGTACTCAACGTAAGGAAGGGTTGAGTGTTTCGGTTTTTTTATTGATTAGATATGTCACGGAATTGTATTCGTTAAATCGATTGGGTTAAATTCGCTATTGACTGAATAAATGAACCCGAAGGAACTTATTTCAATTGCATTTTTTTCTGGATTACGAATTAATAGCGGTGACATTGATTTTATCGTAAATCGATTCGATTAAATTCTAATTAAGGATGAAATACCAATATGGCTCCGGCACGCTAAGTTATATAATTTCGCATTTGCTCAATTATGTTACTGTTTAATCTATGATGTAGATATATGAGATACTTATGTATAAGGAATACTAGTTGTTTACTTGTTGTGTCAACCGTAGATTAGTTTATTACGTTAAACTCTCGTTACTAGTGTTGTATTTCATTTGTTAATCTGAATATATGTAAATGTATGCGTAAAATGGAAAAATTCTGACATAAGCAAGTACTGGAATTGAGTTTTGTTTATTTTCCTATGCCGTTTCGATGGAAACGAAAATAATGCGTTTATTGCGTAACAATTTTTTAGCTACCAAGTACGTCTAAGAGAATAGTTTACACATGCGTATTCCTAACTTTAGTTCGAAATCATTACACACGTGTGCTGCTTAAGTTATATATTCTGAGATTTATCTATAATAATGAATACGTGTCTAGAGCAATTCTTCTTCTCATCATGGAAGCTGCCCCGCCCAGTTCATCGCACCGGATTGTTACGTTTCGTTTTTTTTTCTTCGATTCAATGGAGATAAATTTCGATTTGGTGCCAGGTTCGCTCTTTTGTCGCACTTGAACCGGTTTCCGTAGTTTTTTTGTTTTTCCTGTAAAGTTTTTATCGTTTTTACTTTTTCTTCTAAAATTTTAAAATGTTTTTAATGTATTTCATTCCTAAAATGGGTATATGTGCAATTCATTGTTATTAATTACTGCTTTACGCTATTAGTTAGAACTATTAGTATTATTTATTCATTTACTTAAAATACATATAAATAATATAAAATGTTCCGATGGTAAGTAATGAAATAATTTGACGAAATATTCTCCACCCTAACCTAAAAATAATACATAAATAATTATGTAGTAGATTCGATCGATTTCTCGATTTATTACGCTTATGATGAAGTGCTGTATAAAATACATTGATAATAACATATTTTTTATGTATACGAAGGTATAATTTACACTATTTTTGATGTTTGTACATATACGTATGTAGATATATTTATAAGTGTGTGTATAAATATATGTAAAAACTGTATTAGAGGACTCTTTGAAAGCAATTAGTACTACCTTATAATTTTTAATTTTATTCCTTTTTTTTAATTTGAATACTGACTCTCGTTCAGTATTCTTGTAACTTACATTTTTAATATCGAGTTTTATAATTCTATTTTGTCATTAAAATTCTTTATTAAAATTCTATTAGAAAGTTATAACGCGTATAATTTCTTTTCAAGCAGTAGTTTGTAGCCTTTTCCGGTTTGAAATCCCATCCATTAGTTACTTTTCTGTCGTGGCAATTGCAAAGTACGATATCTGTTAGTTATATTAAGAACCAAACGAAGAGATGCTATAACAATGGGCACTAACTGATCACAACAGACATTTCTCTTAAGTCACTTTTCTCTTGATCAAGGAGATGGAAATTTTCACCTTTAATTTACTTTTTAGATCGTTAAGTTGCGATAGAATCAAAGTCTTGAATGCGTATTAAACGAGGCATGAAATATGTTTTAGTATTGAATTTATTTATTTATGGTATCTATGGTGAAGTTCATATGAATACTCAATATGAGGAGCGCTGTTAGTGTAGTAATTGCATGTTACCACGTGGACAAGTAAGTTTGTTGTCCAATTGAGAAAAGTAAAATCTAATTAAATTGAATATTAATGAGCGAGATTTGGTGAAACTTCGTGATTGAGTAGCCCTAATTGTTCTGTGTAATAGTGCTTACTCTGTTAAGATTTTTGGTAATCTAATTATAATTAAATTTCAGTTGAGATAATTAGTTTTATTTCGTTAACTACTACAGATACGAAAGTGTAGAAGTTCAATTAGGTTACCGGCTAATATCTATCAATATAAACTTAACTTAAAATCGAGTGCTTTTAGAGGAAAAATCACTTATTTTTCTTCTTCTCCAAGAGTTTTTATTTTCTTTCCCGATTTTAGTCAGTCTGATGTTCGTGAAAACCGGCTTAAGTGCTTACGATTTGAAAAATTTTCACCGCTTTCCCGATATTTAAAAGAATCCGGTTTTATCTTAGGCATGCGTAACATTTTATTTGTCTTAACAACGCTCGAATAAGTTGATCGTTAAGAAGAGAGAGAAATGGCGTCCCTACATAATGTCCTTAAGTCTCCGAAAAGACATTCTCTGCTCCGTTGCCTCGAAAAAAAAAAAAAAAAAAAAAAAAACAATTCTATCACGCGGCCTTGGAGTAGGTGGATTCGCCTCGGCAGCGTCTGTGTGTGAATCCATCATTCACTTCGAGTCTTTCGCATTTAAACGAAAGAATCGTCCCCGTATCGATGCCCGATTATCAACAACTGTTACTCGTTCGCTTTCATAAACTTATACTCCTTCGAATGTTAACTCTCTCCACGCTTTAATGCATTTCCGCTTAATGCAGCTGCTGTTACCCCAGGGTGGGTGGCTCCGTGTGTATGGGCGAAAGGATTGGAGTTTCGACCCTCTCTCTACGCTATATAGACGCTTTAGCGTTGCCATGGTTTTCAAGTCGCTCTCGGCGACCGGCCCTCTCTGTCGCGTTAACACAATCAACAGATTTTTTTCCCAAATTGGGGTGGAAGAGTTGCCGTCTAAGTTGTTCTAAGGACTCGGTTCGTAGAGCTTTATGTGAGGCTCTCTTAAATAGAAGCCTTTGTTACAAAGTAACAAACGAAGTTGATGGTTGATGGTATTGTTGGAGCGTGACGTATGAGAAGAACGCGCGCCGCCATGTTCGAAATGCGTGGGTTTCGATGTAAATAAATTTGTTCGGGTTGCCTCGGTTTCTATCCGTCACGGAATTGCACGTGGTAATAGTTAAGCGTGTAATTGTGTTTGTAATTAATTGGGTCAAATGTAAGATTGGTCTCGTAGACTTAATTTCTGCCTCTGAAAAGTCAAATTCTTAATATATATTATAATTATTTATTGCATGTTATATACTGTACATACAAAAATCGTATAATTTATATAATCGTATATATATGAAAATGTATATTGATTACTATTATATTATATGCGTACCATCTAATTTTATTATGTCATGTAATAGGCCTATGTTATCGTGAATGATGTGTTATGTATATTTTATTATGGTGAGAAAGGTAAACTGTCATAAATATGTCAACTAAATATAATAATTAGGATTTTGATTATACTTACGGTATTTATTTTCCTAAACTCAGTGTTGATTTATTTCTAAATTGGGTCAGAGTGATCAAATATTGGATAAAATTATGGTAAATCTGAAGTACTTCAATACTTCAGTGCAAGAAGGTCATCAAAGTAGATATCTTTGATAATTATAGCCTTTGAGCGATAGATTAATTTACTATTATTCTTTTTCCCACTGTGGTACAAGTTTCTGTGTTTGACGTCCTTGTGAGGTTGCTACGGAATGTAAATAACGGTATATAGTTTGTTTATTTTTTTATTGTGTGTGACAGAAATTTTTCGATTCAATTTCTCGTTGGAATTAGTCTATTTTGTAATGAGATTAACTCATTAAAAGAGTCAAAGGAGATTTTTATAAGGATTCCTGTGCTTTAGAAAATACCCCGTTTCCTTGGAGAGCAAAGCAATCCTCATGCGTAATTGATAAATTTTCGTTGAAGGAAAACAAATATATTTCAATATTTCTCTCGTTGCTAACGAGGATTTTTCGTTATTTATTTTTTGTTCGCGTATACGATTATAAACAACTGTGTTGTTTCTTTGAGACAACCGATACAGTCTTGTTCGTCTTCTTAATTTTACGTTTTAATTAAATTCGTGAATTATTCCGTATTTAGTTTGTTAATTTTCAATTCATAAGGATGTCTGCATGTAAGTTTCTTTTTTCTTCTCTTTTTAGCGTGTTAGTAGCTCCAGAAAAGCTCCGAAGCTCTGACATTAATTTTAATGAAAATCAGGTTGAGTAGATTTTTCACGATGTTTTATATCTTTTAGCGCTGCCACGGAAGATTTAGAATTTAAGGTAAGATGAAGAGGAAGAATTATTTTCCTCGCCTCCCACGATTAATATGACGTTCATTCGTTTAAATGACTAGTCCACGGAAGTGAATGATTACGCACAGAAATTGGATATGAATATATTAATAGGTAAAAGAGCTTTCATAAAACAAATTTTGGTAAATACAAAGTTTCGTTCTCATATATTTTTAACCGTTTCGTTTAAAGAAATATACCGAATACTGTTGATTATATTATTTAAATTTTTTATTTTGAATTCCATCTTTTAGTCTTGTCAGGCTTTTATAATGTCTCCGTATTTCTAGAAAAAATAGAAATTATATGAATTATAACTCGGTAGAAATTCCAAACTGAATCCCTGTTGAACTATATTAGATTTTCTTTACTTCCTGCAATGCATATGACATTTAAATTCTAATTGAGATCTATTTTTTATTTAATTACGATAAACAATGTAATCATTGAGATAATGGATATTTATTGTATACTAGGTCTCCTAGCAACGAAGGTTTATTTAAAAATTGAAGCTATTTAATCTATATTCGTGAATAAAACCTGTTTATTAGGATAAAGTAAAGTTTATCCATTATTAACGTATTAATATAGATTTAGAACGACGTACGTCATTTCCGAAGATTAATACGTAACTTTGGTAGCGATATTTTGTAAATCTCCTTTTAATTATCTTTTACTGAATCCTATATACTAACCACCTTAATTCGCATGCATCCTAATCTCGTCAAAGATAACCACCTCTATCGAAAGATAAAAAACGAGATTTTTCGTTTATAAAAATTCGCTCTCGACGATAAGCGGAATCGATTCGTAAAATCGATCAAATGGGCGAGTAAGGCGCATCGAACGAAATCGGCGTGTTACCCGGAAGAGGAAAATCTCCCGCGAGAGATACCTCGAGCATTCGATTGCTCCTTAGCGCAATTGCATCTTCATCTCGTGGTTCCATTTATTCCCGCTCACGCATTAGAGCGTGTTATAAAGATGTTACGCTCGGACACCGACCATATGGGTTCCTCGTTGATGCGAAGTTTTTTTTTAAATAAGATCGATTAAATTGAAACGTTGGCAATGCGCAAGTCAACTCGCCCCTAATCATATTGTCACAGGCCGTTGATTGCTTATCCGGCCGAATGATTAGTGTGGAGAGAAATTGCGCCTTGCTCAAACCCCTTGAGATCGCCTCAGGCGGTCAGTTTTGCAGATTTCTGCAGCTAATTAGACGCTTTCTGTGTCGAAGTCCTTCCGATTCGGAAGTCTGCGTGAGCTACACGTGGTGCGCACGCGTCGTCTTTTAGCTTCCCAAAAGCTTTAGATTCCTCCCGATTGAGCTGCATCTTCCCCCAAATGCTAACAGAAAGAATTATATATCCCACTGTTTCTATAGTCTGAATTTCCCATCGTAACGTGGCAGCAGGATCGCCTCGCTCCTCAGCTGTTTGCCCAATTTTTCTTTCCCGGACGCCATCGAGAAACGCCATTGCAACAATCGACGTGTCTCTCTATTTCTAGAGCCCAATTTTATTTTGCTGCCCTCACGACTGCGTTGCTAGGGCAACGCGAATCACAATGGATTTAGTTTCCCTATATTTGGTCGAGTGTCTCATCTCCTCCTCATGGAATGCTTCCAGAATTAAGTCCGGCCAATGCCCCGATACTTTTTTTTACGTCTTACGTCATTCTAATCCTAAAAACCCCCCAAACATAGCGAGGAAAATTGGCGTTGCTGTGTTTTGATAATATAGACCGGCGTGGGAAGCAATTAATAGTAAAATTGATCCGCCAAAGTCTGACTGAACGGAGATGTCTTCCTCAGAGTTCTGCTGTTGACTCGTAGACGGGAGAACTCAATTTCCAGATCTAATATGACCTCTATTCATGAACTTAATTCCGAGAAACGATGGCTGAAGGAGTAATGAACGATTTGATTTCCAATTGCGGACTTTTCCTGCGTGTCGAACGTCTGAATGGATCGTATACGCTAGTCGGAATGCCGCACTCTTGGAGAAGACTACATCGAGTGGATTCGAATGCAAATTTTTCAACAGTAAGGTGGTCTGATCCCGGATCCCTGTACCACCAACTTCTTTGAGCCATCATTGAATAAATAAAGCAGTAGGATGAAGAGTATAGAGTCCATTTTCCTTCTTTCTTAGGCTTCTCCCCATGTACTTCTGAATAAAATTTCGATCCAAGCGAAGGACCATGAATAAACCACGATAAATAAAGAAATGAGTTTATAAACTTCCATAAAGAAATAATTTATCGTTGCCAAAATTCGGCTGGAAGACGGAATCTTTCGTAACAGCTTATTAGCAAGTCCAATACGAATGATGTGGAGAAGATTCAATAATGTATGTCGATAAAGTAGAGATTTTTTTTGTCTCTCATGTTTAGGACCAATCAATGTCCACGAAAAGAAATAATTCGTCTTTTTTGTTTCATTGACGTATCTCTCTTACCAAGCATACACATCGATTTCTCGTATCCGAATTTCAAGGAATAAAATGTTATAGCGACCTTGTGACGTAATCAAAATATTCCCTTTGTTTTTTTTTATTTTACGAAACCTAAAATTGTCTGGAACCAGTCCTAAATTCTTATCAAATATAGCCAAGTGTCGTTCCGGTGCAATTTTTAAAATTCTAAATTAATCCGTAATATATTTAGCATTTTGGCAACAATTACTAATTTTATGATATGTTCGTGATATGATGGCAGGCCTAAATATCTATCGGTCTGCTTTAATTAAACTATTAATGTTAATATCAAACTATTCGTTTATATTTATAACTAATCGTTTTTAAAAAATTCCGTTCATTTGCCGTATCGTAAAAGAAAATTTCGTACTTGACCATTAGAAAAGAAGGTTAGTAATAAAAATTCTAAATCTCTTATTTAGAATTATTATGGTAAAATAACGTCTTATTATGTTATAAAATTATATAGTTAACGTATTTCATCTTTTGGTGACTCAGATATTGGAAGCATTTAATGATTTTCAATTGTACTCAAACTAACGGAATTAAATTCGCCTTTCTGTGTCACTGAAACAATCTCCAAGATTTTGCAAGCGTTTGGCATACTAACTGTAGTATTTTAAATGTCTAATCTATTACGTAAGACATTATGTAGAGCAGTGCCATTTAAAAGTTGTTATGTAAGCGACAACTGGTTACTATTTACAAAACACTCATTGTTGAAGTGTTTATTAACTACGTAAGTGAAGTAGTGTATGACTTTATTTCTTTCTGAAGTTAAAAGCTGTCTTTCTTTATCTATTTTATTGAGAAATCGTCTGGATTTAATTATTTTTTGAAGCATGCATACGAAATTGAATCGATTTAAGGTTTATAATCTTTTATTTTTTGACGTAAATCCACTCCCGCAAGTTTCTGCTTTTATGAAATACATTTATGGATGAAAATTTTATTGATACAGAGGGTGCACGATATCGAAAACTTTTTTAATTATCTCCCGTTTATAATTCAAATAATTTCCCACGGTCGATTGCCAGGCAGAGGGAAGGTATTTGCGTCGATGATTACTATGTAGTCAATGGTCCATTGAACTTCGTAAGCTTATGGCATTCTCCCGCTGTCTGCTATTTTGAGTTAAAAAAATCTAACGCTCCGTAAAAGTCTGGAACAATTCATTTTCCATACGGGAATTTTAATTGATATTTCCCTATTGTGGAGAGACCTCGAGATTCGTAGAAAATCGATTTAGGGTCGAGATTCAACTTACAACAGAATTGTCTTCTTTCGTGCTACTAAATTATCTAATTGATTTCGCCCGCGAAGTTGGGAAATCTCCATACATCCTCGTCTTAATTTGGTAAATCCTCTCGCTGATTAGTTTTTTAACTATTTATTTCATCACGAATTCGATCTTTCAACGTACGATGGTGTAGCGTGGTCAGGAGTTCATGATTTCCAAGGTGAAATCCGGATGACGTAAAGCGCATCGCTAGTGAGCTTCGACTGGTGGTCGGTAGATGGCATGAGAGAGGCGTTGGCAGGCCCTCTGTCTCTCTTTCTCCCAGCTAGAGCTTCAGCTCAGGTAAACCTTTTCCACGACGCTTTCGTTTCTTTTTTGCGAACCATGTATGAGAACACTGTCGTGAAATCACTTATTCCTCAAAAAGTAGGAGCTTGATTATCATTCATACGAACTCGAATTTAATTACGAAACTGTGAAAGTATTTTGTGTAGGAATGAACGATTATAGAATAGAGTAAATATAATAAAAGGGAACGAATACGTTAGACATTTTCTTGGGATTGAATAGTGAATTTTACGTGTAACAAACGCTTTTGTTTGACACTTCTGAATTGGTAAAGAGGAATCTATAAACTTCTTTTCAATTATGTTTCGTCTAATAATCAAGACATGTTACATTTTAGTATCGTTTTAATAACGTTGTTGTTAATAATATTTATTAAACGATATCAAGTTAACTTTAAAATGTTGGAAATAATTTCGTAAACAATCGACTTTCGAAAATGTTCTGTTGCTATTGATTGTTGATAATTTAGAAGCCACCAACAAAGGAGAAGTAAATCTGATGCGTATTCAGTTCGAAATGCATCCGGTCATGCCTTCATTCGTAATGAAAGATGGCGAGCGTAATGTTTCAGACATTTTAATGCTAAAATATCGTTTCAACTGTGTATTTTCCGTGTATTATACATAAACTGAGTTTATAAGATGCATTTGCTTACTAAATGATTTAATAGTGTATATATATAAAATACGTAGAGGTGAAAGCAGCTGAAAAAACTCGATATTTTATATTGAACATAGATATGGATTGCTTATCAGCATATCTTAATTCCTGTACGAATGGAACTCACACGTCAAATTATCGTTTCACGACTTCGTTGCGGATATGAAGAAAACACACTTATATGCTCACTACTTACATATATTTTATACTAAATACGGTATATTTATTTACATTTGTCACAATTGTTGTTTATCGTACAAAAATTAAATTATTTTGTGGCGATTATTGCAGATTTGTTTGCCTGAAATCAATACATCATTTTCCTTACATTTATTACGATCATTATTTTGAAAAAGTCTCTTTAAATCAACGTAATGATGTGATAAACGCTGACAAACAAGAGGTTTTCGAATATATTTCACTGTGACGTCATCCATTTCGTTAAATATGTTCGTATAAAGGTTGAATTCGATAATAAAGATTTTTGGCCAGAAAATTATTCTTATCTAACGGACTTACGTACAGATAGCTGTGAAGGATAAGCTAATTTCGTTAAGCCTCGTAAAGTTGATAATTTTAGCTGAGTTTTGGTGCATAGAAACAATGTTTAAGAACTGAATATTGTTGGGCTTCAGGTCTAATTGATCAAGTACAGGATCTGATTTCATTAGCTTTCGTAACAATATGGTATTATAATTGTAGTAGTTAATATACTCTGATTGTTATATCTACCAATATGTACCCATAATTCAAACCTGCAACACTCCGAAAGCCGGATTTCAATGCACTAACGTAGATCAATCTAGAGAATGTTCGAATTGAGAGTCAAATTGTAGTATTTACAGTATAAAATTACTTCGTTTGAATAAAAAAATGATATTCATTCAAAATCAGATTGTTAAATTCGCAGATTTACTAAGTTTTTCACAAAATTACTCATAAGAAAAGATCTAAAGAATTATCAAGTTTGAACTATTGTTCATAAACATCTAATGGCTACTTTTGTTAATTATAATCAATAAATAATGATAAATTCAGCAATTAATAACTATTTTATTAGTGTTAACGGAATTGTTGCGCCAGTAATGCAATTGGAGCACTTGTGCCTGAAAAGTGCGTGAAAACTAACGAAAATAACCATTCTTTTGTCTTAAGAGAGGTCTTTAAGTTGTCTGAAGCTAGAGTAAGATGAATTTCCATCTTGATCATTTTCGTAAAAGCGGCATACGTTGAGTTCCCGGCGGATGAAACCTACAGCGCAAGGGTTGCGAAAATCTTTTAAAAAATCTGATATAAAGTAAAGTCTCTTTGTGACGTAGGTTCCTCGAAAGAAAGCCTATAAGAAGCTAGGCAGCGATCGCTTTTTAATTCGGAAGAAAGTACGTTTGCGCAATACGTGATCGATAATTTACGAACCCTCTACTACTATATATATGAACAGAACGTGGAATGAGCTTAAAATAATGCACTATTAGACAAATCGTTTTTAATGGCTCATTCCTTCGTCGAATTCTACGAGATAATGAAAAGATAGTGATAAAAGCTCAGTTCGCGTGTCTTCAGATATCCTTCCATATGCCGCGAGGTGGATATGTATAAATATAGATCGAGTAGAGTTAGTTATTCACGATGCAGTGTGTTTCTAAGTGCATCTGTTCGAAAGTATGGTTTTGTTTCTTGTCGGTGTTAAATTTGACGCTTCAGCATTGTACTTCGGAACTTTCAGTATCACGTGACCTTAGCTACGTATTCGTAAACGTCATATTATAATTTTAATGGCAATGAAATCGATATTCTTAAGCCTAACTTGGTGGAAAGCCGTAATGAAATGAAATTACGAAGAATTCACTTTCATTTGTTATCTTTTATGTTGATAAATGATTTTTTTTTTCTTATTCCGGTATTTATAAAATCATTTGAGACTTTTTTTCTATTAAGGTTTGTTTTTTTCTTAGATTATATTAGAAGTTTCATGACAGGGGATACTGTAGAAAATTTTTATACAGTACAAATCCATGCTTCGTGATTAAAAGAAATTCATTTTATGCTAAATAACCTAAAATGAAAGTTTGCCCACCTTTCATTTTATCTTAGCATGGAACTTTCCTCTGTGAAAGGTATTTTTTCCTTATTGGGTGATGCAATTTTTTGGCAATGAAATTTATTATTTATTTTTCCAGTCGATCTTTACCTTTGCCACAGACTTGAATCTCTCATTTCTATATATAGAATATATATGATATCGCTAGATGTTACTATTCTCAGCGTAATTTATTTTTATAATTCAATTGGTCCTATTATGAAACCTTGCGGAGCACCTTCAAAACCCTGGATTAAAAATAAAGGCCAGACAAAGATGGTAATGGTTTATTTCCGTGATCCCCTAGGATACTGTCTTTCTACTGATTTTCAGAATTACACAAGAGGTCATTAACAGCTATCAATCTATATTTTGTTGATATAATTCTGTCTATCTCCTTATACGAAAGGTATTTTTCATTATAATATGAAGTTTAACGTGCGGACAGCGGTAAAAGTGTCCATTAGAACTGGTTCTTTGCTAATTGAAAAATGCCGTTTGAAACCTTTCTTTCTTATTTCCGCCGTCGTCATAAGTTTTCAAGGTTGAATGACTCACGAAATCTGTCAATGAGTAAGGTTATTTATTTGTTTCTATAATTTTAGTGTGGTCTCTTTTGTAGAAGACGTTCAACACAGTCTTCCTTTCGCGATTGAGTATTAGAAGGATATATATTGATAACGGGGTATAGACGTATGAAACTTCTTGTAAGCTCTAAGAAAAAATTATTTTTAATTTGTTCAAAAATTCTAAGAAAAGTAAATAGGGACCTATTGTTGAATTTGGTTTGTTATGTCAGTTCCAATTTTGATTATCAACTATAACGTGTGTGATTCAACTTTGTGAACCTTTCGTTTACGTTGCGGAAAACTGAATTTCTTTCTTTAAATTCCAAGGCTTACTATTGGTTCGGCGTTATTTCTATCTTCAATGCAACTAAGAGACTTACTCTGCCCTAAAACAAAATTTTTCCATCTTATTTACATATCTTTTTCAAATTGTTTCTAAAATCCCTCGCAATCAAATACCTTGTCTGTTATTCTCGTTACTACAAGTCCTAGTTTGCCTTATTTCTCCGTAAATTGTCCTCAACGGATTAGTCTGAATTATAGATCTGAATACAGAAAAGCCTGACTGTGATGACTTGGATGTACATAGCTTCTTAATCTTAACTACCTGGATGGTAATTTTTTAATTCCATTTGTTTTGTCAGTGAAGGCTTGTTTATAGCGGAATGGGTAGTATTGTTGTCTTTGTTGGAAGCGAAGTTGGGTTCGATTCCAGGTTGGATCACATTTGTGCCGAATGACGTCCAAAGGTGTATGTAGATCATTGTATGAAGTGCTACAGCTATTTTCATTAGTTAGAATGCGTACCGCTAGTCGATTTTTGTATAGCGTTTTCTTTGAGCGATTTTCCTCTAATCTCCTTATCAATAACCTTTATCCTAAGTCTTAAGCTCAGTTTTTAAAGAAATCATGTCTTCACTAATAAACGAAAATGTTTCGATTTATCGAATTTATATGCTTTAACTTATCTTTCTATCTTTGTCACAAAGTTGCTGCGGACAGTTAAAGTAAAGTAAACAATTTAAAAAAAGGATAACCGAAAAATTGAAAAGTAATTTAATTCATTCGTTAAATAGTATCCAAATTGTAACTTCTACTTAATTAATAATATTTCCTAATTAGGTAGTTTTCCTTAAAAGATTTAGACTTCCTTAACTTGAATAAATACTTGATCACAAGTATTTCTTAAAACGTCTTTCCGAAAAAAAAAGAATAACTTTTTAACATTAATATATAATACTTTTCAACTCAATCTTAAATCTCGAGAAACTTCCATTAACCTTTTTCAAGGCATTCGAAAGTTTATGTGCATCAATCTTAATTTATTTGCTTAAAAATATGTTTATGCATAACAGTTACTTGCTAATCTCTGAAAAATATTTTGCATAATGTCTGGTTGTACTACTCTGTCATAGATGGCAGATCTGTTCATTCTTCGGTTACATCTCTCCAACTGTTGTCAGCTTCAGTATTGTTTAAATTAATCCTTTTCACATCTCAGTGTTCATCATTTGCCTTAAATAATTCTTCTGGTCCAAAGGACCAGAGTCAGTAGACCCGTTGCTACCGTGAGGAAACTAGAAACCGGAATACTGAACCGGATATCCGGAATGCCAATTGTCTATTAACAAATTAGTCACAATTAAAGTATCAAATTCTAAACTTTTATCACTGCTTCGTGTACGATTTTGATTGAATGTTATGCCAGTTTACTGCTATGTGTTTTGGTCTCAAGGTAAGTACACTCATGAACTGCTTTACTCTATCTTGTGACGTTTTGAGCAAGCAGAAAAATGCGCATCGAAATTCCAGGAAACAATCTTGTAAGCCATACTTGTTTATGTGCATCTTCTTTATTAGTGTTAGCCAAAAGTTAATGTAACTTTGTTAGTTTTGGAATAATAATAATCCGAAATTATTTTCTGTATGTATAGAATATATTGCTATTTATATATATATTTACTGATCTAATTCATAATATCAAAAATTCACCTCCCTCTAGTCTAATTTAATAATCTTGATTTCAGTAGACATCATTCGATTTACAAAAATCAATTTGATGAAACTTTGCTCAGTAAGAGTGTCTTGTTATTATTTAGCCTAGAACAGATTCAAGAGATTACATTCAGAATTCAACTTTGTCCTGTTAAAACCATGGAATTATATTGACTTACGCTTCATTAGCAACTTCTTTTTAGTGTTATCCATTCGTGAGTTTTATTCTATTCACATTCACAAAACTATTGTTCGGGTTCCATTTTGTTGAAGGAAATTAGCACCTCTTGCGTTAAAAGTTGTTACTACCTGCGTGCTTTATTTCGCATTGTCAACGGAGGTTTATAAATGTATAAAATATGTGAAAAATTAAAATAAAGAGAAATATATTTCCTAAAATATGAAAAGAAGTATATAGTTGACAATATTTTGATATTGTTCTGGAATTCACTGTTAGGTACTTATATTTCCATACTGTTCTAGTTCTTGAAAACTCGCTGTAAGTCAGACATGATTCACAACGTGACGTCAAACTAATTAAGAGAGAATTTTTACAAAATATTACAAAACAAGCATAAATGATAACATATACATTGCTCATCAAAGGTATTAATCATCAAGCTTATTTATATAGGCCATAAAAAAGTATCATTGTTGTGATCTGCGAACGTCATTTCAGTGACACTTATCAATCTTTGAATTTGTGTATATTGTTTGAATACACACAAGTTCGTGTGTTTTATATGTGTTGAAAATTATATTTTAAAAAATAGATATAATTTAATGTCTTAAGATCTTGGTTCTACAGAAACATTTTTTTGATCCATCGTTTAGGTGATCTTATTAACTGTTTCTCACTTTATCTGGGAATTTACCGTTCTGATCTTCTTTAATACAAGTTCGAATGCTTCTCAAGTACTTGAACCATCAATCTCCCAATGTTTTGTTCATCGTATAAAGCTCGAGTTCATTTGGTTTACATTTATTTTCCAAAAAGTTCAAATTTTGAGGAAGAAAATATGAACGTTTTCTGTATAATAAAACATACTACATATTATATTTGATATAGAATTATATTTCACTGTTAATCACAGCTAAATCATCACTCTTCGTATAAGTACAAAATTTTATCTGACTTCCGGCAAGATAAAGAAGTGTTACTGTCTGCCATCTTGTTTACTCGGTGCTTGGATGTATTGGTAATGGTAATACTTTTGATGGTACATCTCTTAACAAACATGTAATTAGGTCTACATGAATAATTTCTTAGTATATTACTAGTTAAGGATATGAAAATTTCGTTATAAGCTCGATTATTATCAAAAAACTATTATTATACTTTTCAGAATTTTTCTGCGTCTTATTCCGGTATATATTGTTACAATAAAAGTTCATAGATATTAACGAATAATTGTTGACTCAATTTTTAATAAAATATAAAATTAAACTGACGTGATTTTAAGCTGTAAATTGCACACATTGAGCGTATTTACATCGATCCTTGTGACAATGTATTGCACGGCAACAATTTTTAGTTTCATTGTAGTATGATTTACATTTTGGTTTTTACCGCACAATATTTAATATTTACTTATTCTAATAATTTTAAAATGTTATTTTCGTTTGTTGTTTGACGATTAATAGAAATTTTGATCGCGAAATACTGTTCAGAATAGTTTAGGAACGAGATTATGAAATGTATTACTCAGCCTTGACAATGCGGAGGGATACTAAATTGTCGTATTTTCAGCAGAACTTATATATTCATCTCGAAAAGTTATATTAATATTAATTTTCAAAGACATAACCATAACTTTTCAATGACGTCATTTTTAGTATTGT
Source organism: Pantala flavescens (assembly GCA_020796165.1). Classification (NCBI taxonomy): domain Eukaryota; kingdom Metazoa; phylum Arthropoda; class Insecta; order Odonata; family Libellulidae; genus Pantala; species Pantala flavescens. The sequence goes on from CM036886.1 coordinate 15,873,748, forward strand.
TTAGAATTATGCCAAACCTGAAACTGCGTAGCGATACATCGACCGACGTTTGGAAACAAAACATAATCGATAGTCGCGCTAACGAATGGCTGGCGGTATAGTGTGTGTGATGCTATTTCTCCACTTTTTAAGTGTTTTGTCAACTGCCGCATGAATGGTGTACTTCGAAAATGGTACCACATCTTAAACTTTCATCGAAACTTTCAATGGCGACTTAATTTTAGCGAGGTTAGTCATGTTTGACCTTGAATTTATTCTTCTTTCTGTGACCATGCCTTACAAAATTTCGAAAATACAGCCATTCCATGTTATGGCTATCGGCTTACTTACTCATTATTATGAACATTTAAGTTTTAGGAATATTATTATATGATTGAGGTAGTCAACAAAATTCCTTTTTAGAGAATAATCGGCACCATGTCAGTTAATATGTAAATATATAAATTGCGTTCAAATATTTTAGATATTACAATTTTGTAATTAAGCTAATTTATTAAATTACTTCTTCAATTGCGTTACTCAAGAATTCTGATATTGACATAAGTGTACTTAAATGTTATATTTACAATCGATGCCCGAATATTTACTTACGCACTAATTGTTTTATTTAATTTATTTTTACCGCATGAATCTAGTCGTTATAAATTATTTGTTACGGTTCAATAACTAAATTAGTTAGTTGTAGTATATGAAAACTTTGACGTATCACCATCACATCTTATTATATTTCGAGCAAGTTGTTAATACCTCTCCTGCCAATGCTTCAAATTCTCTTGAGTACTTATTCAGAAATTACATTCATTGTCTCAAATTTGGTGTTCTCAACTTGGAAATGATTACTGCATTCTCGTGTGAAATTTTGTATGGATATGTACGTGTGGATTTTTTTTGCGAGCAAAGGAACAGTAACGATTCTATTGCGTCAATAGTGAATATTATCTATATTCCCGCATGCAATGAAATTGCGGACTCTAATATTAACTCTGTTTTAGATTACTTTATATTTTTGTTTCAATCTAATGCAATTTTTTTCATGCACATTGAGGAATCTTTTTTAATTCATTATGTTTGGAATCTAAGAAAATACTTTGAATAATCTCCGACCCTCCCGCTATCACCGTATCGGGAGTTGCGACGCCTGTTGCCGTTGTCTTGAGAATCCCGGTTCTCGGTCTTGCGTTAGTCTAAGTTATCACATAGACGTAGCATGAAATTTCAATAAATAGTATTTTACTTTAATATATATATTGTTTATCGTTTTAAATAATGAATAGTATTCTTTCTTGGAGGAAAATCTGGAATTAAATTAATTTTTAGCTCAGAGACTCCGCCCCGTTCGTGAAATTTTAACAATGGGGTGACATTCGTTCATAATACTTTGTCCGTGTAGAGTGATCATGAAATTCACCCTTTATTTTTCTTTTTATTTTTTTGTTTACTCTCTTTGAAAAATGAAGCTTATTTCTCGTTTAGATTGTACATCCCAAATATTTCGATAGTTAAGTATATCCTATCATCAAGATAATCTTCAAGTGTAACATACTGGAGAAGCATACATAAATTGCGTTTATTACGTAATTTTGTTCTTTGATTATTTATTTTAAAGGATGGTGTGGAATTTTCCCATCTGCTGATTTCTCCCAGTTTAAATTACGAATAAATAGGATCAATTCCTTATTCTAATTTATTTTATGGTGGTATCGACATATAATTTAAAATTTGCTTAAAAATTGGAATTTATCAAATCTAGTATAATAATTAGTAATCATATTAATTTAATAGAATATTATCGTTAATTAGTATTAATTTATAAAAGTATAATTGCATTAAAAATGGATTTCTAAATAATTTTGTAACTCTAAAAATCATTCATTATTAATTTCTCTTAATAAAATTAAAATCCTTGCTATTATTCTTTAAATTTCGTTTGTTTTATTTTCATGATAGTAAATTAACTTATATAACATATATAAATTATAATCAGTATTTATTTCCCTAAAATTATTTATAGCTCTATATCTATTACAATTATTCTATTTCTAAACGTATGGCATATCTATCACATATTTACTATATATTTTATTATCATTGAAATTAACTCCAGGAAAAGATCTTTTTTGAATAACTCATTTTCTGTTACACCAATGACACGCATGCTTAACTCCCCATATCTTGTGGCTCAATTTATATTCTGTTATCAATATCTCACAAGCATTAAAAAAAATGAAAATAATACTTTTTTCAATTTTTTCCTGTATGTTTTTTAACAGCATAAGATATGATGATTTGCCCAAATAAGTAGAGAAACTATGTTTTTTATATGGATATATTTTGTACATTTGTAATAACCGGTTGATCGTATTTATTCAATTTTCTAGAATCATATTTTCAATTATTACAGCTTGGCAGTGAAATTGAAAAACCAACAATGCTGTTATTGTGACTTAATCTTCTACTAATAGCTGTTCAAAACACCTTGTGGTAAGTACTTGATCAAATAATGTATAATTTATGATTTATTCACTGAAAAATGGTAAAAATCTCTACCTAATTTTACAACTTGCAGAGTTTTTATTTACTAGCTGTCAAACGTCATTATGTTTTTATCCATAAGTTGAATATCTACATATTTTTTACAAGTTTATCTTTCTGATGTTTTCAATGTAATTCTTAATTTGTTATTTGTACACTCTTTATGAGTCATTTTTGGAAGAATTTATCTTCATGAATATGTTATTGTTAAAAATCGAATATACTATAATATTGATTGGGATGAGAACCTTAGATTCCTATTCCTGGTCATACTTTGGCCTCTGATTATTGTTTTATTGTGAAACGTTCATGTCAGAAAGATACCAAGGTAATGGAATTGATTTGGTATTTTTTAACTGTTGAAAATACTGCCTAGAAGTTTGAAGAAGAGGAATTCCCATTTCTTTCAATATTCTTAACACCTTACTCTTTGAATTTTCAGATGTACAGCATTTCACTCAAAGTTTCTATCCTTTTCCCTTTTTCTTGCGAACAATTTTTATTGTCAATTGGTCATTGGCAATTGTACTTCAATATTTGGTATTAATTTTTGAAATATAAGAATCTGGCTGTTTTGAAAAGTGATCAGAGCGCTATTCTCTAATGTTCCTATTAACTAGTCTTTAGTTTGAATACTTGCTGATATATATTACTATGAAACACAAGGACAACCATGTAGATATCTTAATTTGTAGAATGTATACTTTTAGACTTATAAGTATAATACATATTACAAAATTATAGTAGCAAATTTTATGAAAGCATTGAGTATTTTGTGAAAGACATTCATTTTTTCAAAATCAGACTTGATATGCATGTGAATGATGGTTTAAAGAATATCTCTAACATCAAATTATTTACTTAATCATTCTTAGAGTAGTGACTCTTGGTGAAGGAATTTCCCTCCCTTTATTTATTGGTTGATTAAAAAAAATCATTAAACCTCCAATAATGTATTCATTTGTTTTTAGCCAAGCAAAACTTGTATCTGTCAGTTTACTGCATAAATCCCACGTCTTATTATAGCCATTCTGTTGCAGTACAATGTAGAATTTTAGCTCACTTAAAATTTGAATTTATCTTATTTAAAGACTCTTCAGTTATATTTAACAATTTCCAGATATTATTTTGATATTTGTTTTTTTTTAGGAATTTTATTCTGCTTTTATCTCCTTTTTTTTCATTTTTGATTGCATGATACTCTTTTTTATCTTTCAAAGTTCAATTTCAGTGTAATTAAGGTCGCATTTCAGATCCCATCCAATATTTATGTGATGGTTCATAGCACGGATTATACTATCGAACTACTTAATTAATATTAAAGAATTTTTTGTTTGCATCTAATTATTTTTCAAAAAAGTTCTTGCTGGTTAATTTTAATTAATAGATAGGTGATGAATAATTAATTATAATTTAAAGATTTTTTCCTCGTGAATGAATCTGTGAAATTAAGTCAGCTTTATTATTCTCCAGTACTCAAACCTTTCTCAAGAATACTTGGGCCAAGAAGATGTCTGACTATCAACTCTTTGATCACGCACCTTCTCAAGGTCGTCAAATAAAAGGTGCATTAAGGTTACATTACTTATTAAGGGTTAAATGCTGAATCAATTGTGGTTATTAATTTGCAGTTATTTAAAAAATGGGCTCTTTATATTTGTTGCTTTAATTTTTTTCTGCCCTTTTACTGTGAAATTTTAATAAGTTGTGTAAGTGATTGGGAAGTTATGCTTTGGCTGCAAAAACATGCTCTTCCTGTTTAAGAATGAATTACATAGAATTCTTTGATTGAATGAATGACCTTTTATTACTTAAAATGTGCATGCTGCTTATTTTTATGTTAATTCATTTTTAAAATGCTCTATTTTAAGTTTCATCACACTTCTTTGGGAAGGGAATGCAAAACGACACTTGAATCATATCTTTTGGAAGGAGAAGATTTTTCTTAAATTTACAGTGGATGTTAAGAAGTTAATATAATTCTGTTTTACACAACAATGTCATGCTAACATTATCTCTTGAAATTTTCTGATTAAAGTTCATTTTGAAGTATTAAGTTTAAATTTTTTATTTTTAAATATTTGATGAAAAGTAGTTATTTGCCATTTTGGTTGCTTAGGAGTAAGTACATAGAAACATGCATAGATTTTGACTTATTTACTCTATTTCCATTAATCTAAAAGAATCTTAATTAAGTTTAAAGAGAAAACAAAATTTTACATAAAAGAGCAGTTTATAACAATGATATCATTGGAACAGTATTTATATTCCTTTAAAACTTCATCTCCACCTTTGTCACTGATACTCTCTTTAATTGATTAAAATTTTAACTATTCTCTTACATAACATACAAATATTTGTTAAATCTTTTAGAATTTCAACAAGTTATGAAATATTTTTCTACAAAAGTAGAATATAATTATATAGTGTAGTTGTTTTTCTCTATAGAATTTTAACCTTTATGCTATGAAATTTGCTTCCTTCATTTTTGGCATGCATTTCTGGTGGTAGTTTTATGCTGTTTATTAATAATCCATGTAAATTTATAACTGATGGTTTTAAATAATATGTTCTATCAATTTTATCCTTTATTTTAATATTTTTTATGTGTTTGTGTGTATTAATTATGTTGGGGGAAACTGATAATAATTTTGATTAGTATTTATTGAATTTAATTTAGACTGATGTGGACGAGAATCCTCATTATGAATAATTGGAATTGAAAATATTGAATTGGTTTCTAGGAAACCATGCTTGCATACCCACTCCTTTCATCATTGAACTTTGATTAGTATATATTTGTATTTTAATGTAAATGCTTCACATAACATAAGTTTATTTTTGTTTCAAAGCATTAATTTTATCAATGGTAATGGTATTCTCCGGATTTAATTTTAGCTCTTTCTTAGGATATTCGAATTTCTAAAATCTACCAACTTTGAAACTTCTGCCTTTGTTGTTATTTCTCAAACTTTTTTCACAAGAGTTTGGAAATATCTTGGGTGAAGATTGTTGCTACTACTTTTCTGTTCTTCCTTCATTTATTACTTCTACCTTATTGCTTGGCTTAGCCTAGTAAAAATTTTAAGTAAAACAATCCAGGAATAGGTTCATGTTCAATTGCATGGAGGTGCATGGGAGGTAAAGTTTAGGAGACAATCTATTTAAATGATGGAGGAGTGGGTTGATTACCATATCATTTGCTTGTGACTTAAGTGTTGTTGAAAAAGAAACCAGATTATTACTTACCTAAATGCAAAATGTCCCCTCAGTAAGCTGTGTATATTCATATAAATGGTTGTATGTGGTAAATCCCTATTTCATTCTAGTAATGCAAAATTTGAGTCACTCATTTGATTTATTAAATGTTTGATCTCAGATTCCTAATTTTAAAGTGATTATAAAGTTCTGAAGGAAAAATTGAATGAAATCATATCAAAAATTGTTAGAATAATATTTAATTTTTCCCAGCTTTTATTTTCAACAGAACTAGCTTTGACTATATATTGATTGTCATTCAAGATCTGTAAATTTAGTAAAAAAATTATTTATTCCCCTTTTTTAAATATAAAGTTGGGGTTTACAACTCATTTCATTGTTTTAAGGAGTGAATATAAGAAAATAAAATTTCATGTCATTTTATTAGAGGATTTACTTTTTGATGTTATAGTTTTAGTTTGGATCGATGTCTTTTAGTATGACATGCTGCTTTGTGATAAGTTTATTTGCTCAATTCTCATAAAAATAGATAACAAATAATTTGTGGTATTCTTAATTACTCTTGGGGCACAGCAATTTTTTTTTCAGATTTATTTCTCATGCATCTTTAAAAAAATATTAGCAATGAATCATTGATAATTGAATAATATTGATGATGAAATTAAATCCAAATACTTGAGTATCCTAACTTACCTTATATCCCACTATTTTGGTGTTTAAATTCTATGTCGTTCATGGTATTTTTAGAAATCTAGTCATTAATTTTTTTAATTCTAAAATATGTTAGGTAACTCTTATTTCTGGGATTATTTTAACAATATTATATGATCTTACAAGTATTTGGAAGATATATAAGATTAGCCTTGGTAAATGCTATCTTGGTCTGGTTTAAACTTGAAGCATGTTTGTCAGATTCATCAGATTTATTGATGTAAAATAATGTACTTGGATTGGTTATTAATATCTGAAATTGTATTAAAAAGGAAAATAAATATGCAGAAGATATAATAACCTACGCTATGAATAAAAAATTATGTAAATTAAGCAAAATAATTATTTTTAGTAATCATACACTGAAGATTACTTATTATGTTCATTTTACCTTTTTCTCAGGTTTTCTATCTTTCAACTATGGGTCGCAGGGGAAGACCACCACTTAGAATTGCATGGGGCTCTAGGTTAACAACACGGAAAACTAGAATTTCCTTACCACAGAAAAAACAGCATAATATGAGTAGAGGTAGAGGAGGTGGCAGAAGAGTATTAAGGGGAAGAACAAAAATGTCAGTTAGTAACCACCTTTCTCGTCAATCTACAGCAATAAGTAAGAATTTCTGGGAAGATGTTTCCCATTGTAAGTCCATATCTGAAATTCAAGCAATTAATCCTAGCATTCAAAGTGAACTAGAGAAAGTCATGGAAATCTTTAGCGAGGAAGAAGATGAATCAAAGTCATCTCTTAAGGAGATTATTGTAAATGGTACTCTCGACTCAAAAGAAGAATCAATAAATATATCAAAAGTAAAAAATGAGTTTGAGAACGAGGATGATGAAACAATTTTTGATTTCAGTGCTGGTAAACATTTATTTCTACTACCTGAAGATAATCTAGTTCAGAAGATTGGTTCTGTGAGAAGAAAGTCTGATTCAGTATCAAAATTACCTCATGTTAAACATGAGAGGAGGGGAAGAAAACCATTACTGAAAGATATTGTTTCAAAGAGAGAGAGTATTAGATCAGGAGAAACTAAAACCAGAAATGGGAAGGTTAGAGGAATTGGAAGAAATGGATTTGTGAGTTTCGGTCAACAGAGAGGTCACAAGTATCTTAATATGCTTTCCAAACGTAATCGTTTGAACATGTACAAGATGAATATGGAAAAACAGGGTGTCCTTAAAAGATACACTCGTTCACTAGGTGCCTCTCCCAATGTGAATATGAACATCAGTCTTCCTGATGCCAAGTCAAGAAAAAGAAGGAAAGATTTCCGACCCAAATCAAAAACAACCATCACAGATATAGCTAAAGAAGAAGCCGGTAATACCTACCCTGATTCTTCTCAGCCAGGAACATCTAAAGGATACATTCAAAGTTGCTCATCTAATGACATGAACTCTTTACCAACTATTTTACAAAATAGTGTAATCCAGAGAAATTCAGATTCAGAAATGGATGAAGAAGAGGATATTGACTGTGCTAAAAGAGGGAACGAAACAGCATCGAGGGAAATGGTTGATGTGATTGATGGAATTGCTTTTGTAACCTTTGAGAATGAACATGACATGGTGCGTTTCACTCGCTCAGCCACTGAAGAGTCTCCCAGCAAGTCCGATGGGACTGATCGAAGATCAATTCTTGAGTCATTAGGGGCAATCATTCCCAGAAAAACTAAGGATATCAGAAAGATCAAGGGTTGGCAGAGGAAAAAATTCAGTGTTTCATTGAATCCAATGATCGAATCAATGATCCATGAGAGCTCCCTACAATCACATGATGATGATACGGGAAACATTGTCTTTGAACACAATTACATAAGACGACTCTCTGGAGATTTAGAATCTGAAAGCATGCTCAAATCTGTTAATGCTAATGGAGATCAAAATCTTGAGACGCCAGTGAATCCGAGTGAGTCTTTTGGAGAACAAAGTCCATATACTTTTGCATTATCTAAAGATGAGGATGAAACCATCTCTAGTTCTTCAGAAGAACTGAATAAATCTATTCCCGATGTTCAGAAGAAAGGAGATTGGAAACAGTCAGCTACTTCAGCATTTGTGAGTTACCATCCTGAAAATCAAGCAAAGGTTGTTCAGAGTCTATCAGAAAATCTTGCAGTTCCCAAGAAACAAATGACAAAAGAAAATTCAGGTGAAGAGAAAAGTAGAAAGTCTAAATTGAATGAGAAAATTTTACCTGTCAATGGAGTAACAAAGATGGGTAAAAGAAGAAAACTTATTAAAAGTAGAAGAAATGTTTGTATACAGGTTGATTTGCCTGAGGCAGAAATGAGTGAGATGATGGTAAATGTTGGAGATACTATCAAGTACCCATCTTATGATTGGTTGACGACTTATAACAATAACTGGGATATTGATCTTGAAAGGGCAGTTTTTGCTACATCTGCGCTAGTCGTTAATGTACCTGTAAAGAGGAGGAAGAAAAAACGCATCCCAATTGAAAACAAATTTAAAGGAGGTTACAGCTTACGGAAACGCATGAGTGCAATCAACCGAAGGAGAATATTACGTTCCACCAGAAATGGAGCTCCAGTGAGAATAACTAGGGCACTAAGCAACATTTTAAGTCCAGCTGTCCAATCTCCGTTACACTCATCTTCTGAGCTTGCTTCAAGTACTTCATCTTCACCTCTGCCCATTGCTGCATCCACTTCAGACTCCAAGAAATCTGTGGTTTATGATGAAAAACCATCCCTAGTTAAAACCAAGCAATTATTTGAAAGAAATGCGCCAGCATTTTCTCATTCCTCAGATGGTACGCATGGAACAGGAAAACAATCTTTGATAAACTCAAGTGATACTAACTCATTGGTTACTTCAAGCGATTTTCCTATCAATCATGATGAAGATTCCTCTGAAAACTTCAATGATTTATCTCAAGATAATGATTTTGACAGAAAATCGTCACCATATCTTCAGCAGGATCCATCTGACAATGCTAAGGAACTGATGATCCTTATTACCTCTAAAAGAGAAGGGGAAGATATCAAGGATTCTCTTCAAATTAATGTTAAAGATGGAGAAGATAGTACTTTTGATGAATTAAAGATAGATAATGAAGTTAAAATCAAAAGTAGTAAAATGAAACTCAATGGACCCGATAAGGACATGGAAAACATAGAATGGGAAATAAGCCGTAAGAGTAATATGCCTAGGAAAGAGATGAGTCCTGATCAGGATCATGAAGACATAAGAGTATTTCTTAGGCCGAAGCCTAGATTTCAAGGGAATCCATCAGTATCTACTCCAGATCCTTCCACATTCTCAAGTAGAGTATCAGAACCAAGTTTTACACATCCAAATAATATATCTCCTCAAAAGAGTAGTGACATGGAAGTTATCAAATCAAGATCTCCGAGGTCTCCGACTTTTGCTCGCAAGAAGTTGATACGTGAATTGATGAAACTCAATGCCAATTTCGTATCTGTGGATGAAAAACCTGTGATGCAAAAGAATAAAGTGTGCACTGAAGAGTTCTGCAAGTTAGGTTGTGTATGCGAAAGCATCAACACTGAAAAGCGAGTGATAGAGCATTGTGGACGTATCGAATGTATGTTCACTTGTATATGCCCCACAAACAGTAATACACCAAAGCTTCAAGTCATTGGAAGTGATACTGTATCTCGTCTCCAAGAAGAGTCTAGTCGTGGTATGGCAAAAATTGAGAAGGACTTTCACAATACAGTGGTGGAAGCAGATGGTGAGCTAGTACTTCCAGGACGTCGACAAAGAGAGAGAAGGGTCCCTAAACGCTTTCTTGATGATGAAAGCATCAATCCTGAATCTCTGTTTCCTGTCAAAAAACCGAAACATTTGAGAAACAGTACTGAGAGTGCACCAGTTCCTCCAAAGAATGAGCTTAAGGTCTGTGATATCAAAAAGAAAGATGATGAAGTGAGTGTGAAGCAATGCAAAATTCCTGTTGAAAACTTACCTATTCCAGATTTACCAGTTCGTTGCTTGAATCATTTCACTGTTGATTGTACCTGTATCAATAAGTTTCCTCGTAACATTGCTGTCAAAAGTACCACCCCGAGGAACCTTTCAATACTATCCAAAACACCCAAAAGAATCCCAGACTTTATTTCTTCTAGATCAAATGCAGACTCAAGTGAAAGCATTGATATTTCCACATCTGAACTTGAAGATGAAAAATTCTGTGAAAAATATTATAGCATAACACCAACTAAAGCTCTTTATGTGCATCACATTCAGGGTGATGAAGTTGTTAGTGTAAAAATCCAGAATACAGATAATGTTAGGGAAACATTACCATATCATCCACCTAAGGTGCCACCAATTAATTCAAATGTTGAGACTGTGTTGCTTACAAGTTGTGCTCGAACTGTTGGAATTGATCTGTGGTCTTCTGGTAATCCATCCTACTGGAAAAACAGAAGTCATAATCTTTCTCTTAAGCCTTTGATGGACCATAATGGTGAAAGTAGACCTTTAGAAAACATTTCAAAGGCCGAATCTGAGTATTCAAGTGAAACAAATGAAGAGGCACTGGAGGAAGATGCTCCTATGTTCAAAATTGTTGATGTTAAATCATTACCTCCTGACTCTTTTGATCCAACTATATTTGCATCTGAAGGTGTTGATCAAGCTAAATATTTCACAAGTTACGATAGTTTTTATTCTTGGATTTATTCCAGCCATACAATGTGTCAAGATTTAAACAGCATCTGCAGTACATCCATTTCACCTTTACCGGTGAACTCAGTGAAATTGATGAAGTGGAAAGATTTAAACAATCTCATCAAGAATCATTCAGCTCATATGTGGTTTAGGCAAAGAATTGGCTCAAAACCTCGCATCTATGTTACTGAGAAAGATTTCCAGCCTGATGCAGGATGTGTGAACTTCCTTGATTTGGAAAGAAAGGAAGAAGGCTTGACTGCTCAAGTTTCCACTATTCTTAAGTCTGCGAGAGAAGACCTATTAAGTGAACATAGTTGCTGCATATTAATTTCCAGAGGGTATTACTGGGCTGTAGCTGGAAATATAAATCTTGAAAAGCATTCTGCTAATAAGAAATTACAAACTCCACGACCCAAGATGATTCCTAGAATTTTACTCAGAAAATCAACTTCTGCTCAAACTGATGATTCTATTAGTGAAAGTAGCTACAGCACTGAGAATAAGTTTGATGAAAATTCTGAAAATGTTTCTAAAACACCCATGACTGAAACATCTGTGTCCAAAATCAATCCTGAATTTTCTCCAAAAATCAGTACAGCGTTAACCAGTGGAAAAGGAATGTGCAGTTCTAATACATCTGAAAATTTAGATCCTGATCAAATATTGTCTGATATAGAAACAGCTTTACCTGATATTTTGGAGGGTCTAGTTCCAGGTAATTACTCAGGTATAACTCAAGATAATTCAAGTAATCTAAATAATGAATGTTTAACAAAATCCACTAAGTTATGTGGTGATTCTTTGCCTTCAAAATTACCAGTATCCACATCTGGTCTTCAATTTACTACTCCTTCTGTTATGCCTCGAATATCTGTCCTGAAACCAAGATCTGAAGGAAATTCTACTTCATATGGTTCTGACAGTAGTGTAGAAGTCTCTATTACTCATCTATCACAACAGGATAGCAATAAATCTAGCAATTTTAATTCTGCTTTACCTGCACCTGAAGTCATTGATAGATTATCTGTGACAGAAAGGACACTCTTTTCAAGGATTGTTGGTATGTCTCAGACTGGATCATCAAATTCTTCGAGTATACTTATAAAACCAAGTAATGAAAATTCATCACCTGCTACAATAAAGGCATTAGATAATAATATTTCTGTAAGTACTAGTCTATCTGATTTTGATAAATCCAACTCTAAAATTTCATCCACTGATATTTCCATATCAAAAATTGCTGAAAATGTTCCTGCAAACAAATTTATTCCTCTGAGTAAAGGAGTAACAGTTATTGGTGAGGGAGGGAAAATCATAAGTAATAAAGACAATGAGAGAAAGGAATTGCCTTTAGAAATGCTTAGTAAGGCACTTAATGATCCATCACAGTCTAAATTAAGGACTGATCCACCACCAGTATTAATCATAAATTTGAAGAAACTTAGGAAAGGACCAAATTCTAGTAATGAGCCAGTCAAAATTCCAGTTAGAGTGACTAACTTAAAGACATTGGCTCAAGGCCTCTCAGAACCAAAAAATAGGATTGATAATCTCCCTTCAAAAGTTGGCAAAGAAAGTAATAATGCAATCAATAATGGTTCCCTAACTCTGCAAGAATCAGGAGGTGGAAGCAAAATCCTTTCACCTGAAAGAAGTGCAAATGCAATCAACGGTGAAACTATTTTCCTATCTTGTATGCCCAAGGCTTTAACTCCCAGTGTGAGTCCTGCTAAAATTCCTTTAAGAAATAACTTATCATCATGTCCTCCCATTAACTTGGAACTGAGGAATGCAAATGAATCCTCTCCAAGTTCATTGTCCCAAAATGAAGAGATATCAGTTTCTTCGAGAGATTTTGCTGTTCCTCTAGAGTCATCCAAAATTGGGGAAGAAAATTTGCAGAAGGTTATTACATCCCCTGTTGAGGACAAGAATGTGAGTGTAATGTCTCAGAATCAGGAAATGAATGAAACAAATTTTCCATCAAGTGCTGTTGAAACCAACTTGGAAAATTCGATAATAAATCCTTCTCAGAAATCTGGAGCTGCAGCCAGTTTACCTTTGATTAGCGATAATAAAACAGGCTTCTCATTACCTTCCAGTCCTTCAGAGTTACAAGATGACAAACAAAAACATTTAGAAAATGATCTCATTTGGTATAGGCTATATTTGAATCATAAATTTGACCGGCTGGTATTTTCAGCAACTTCATTCAGCGCGTCAGAAAAAAGGATTATTTCTGCAGTGGAGATGGCCAGATCATCCAACCGCACTGTCAGAATATCTTTTAATAAGAATGCAAATTCATACTTAGAGTTTAGAAAAGGAATTTATGCTGTCCCAACCATTGAAGAAAAGTATGTGAGGATTGGACCCTTTGCGAAGGATGAACCAACCGGAGTACTTTTGCTGAAAAAGGAGGGTACAAGTTATAAGCCTGTCCCCAACCTTTTAGTAAAGGAAATAGAAGATAATTCTTCCTATAATGCCTCTCCAGGAATGAGTGAAATAAGTCCTTGTTTGGAGAAATTAGAAAAAAGTCCCAATCCTTCTAATGGTGAGCAAAAGAATGAATCTGACAATATCATAATCATGAATAATAATAATCTTAATAGAATTAACTTGGATTCTGAGAAGTCTTTAGATAATGTCCATCAATCTGATATAAATTCAACAGAGGATAATAATGCTGGCATTGAGAACTTTTCAGAAACAAATGAAGAAAAGATCAATTGTGAAACTTCAGTAAATAATGTGGAACCGGAGAAAACTGAACATTCAAGTTTCATCATGGGTAAAGGGGAAAGTGAAAAAAGTAATATCACCTCTGAGAATGAACCTCACTCATCAAAGGATAGCAATGGTTCATCTAATAATGAAAATTTAATTTTGATGAAACCTACAGAGAATGATTCTGAAATTAGAGGTGCCTGTGAAGGAGCTAATGATGTTGCTGGATCCATCTCTTCCAATGTTCAATTCATTCCAAACAATGTGGAAAGTAACCCAAGTCAGCCAATTTCGTCTTCTTTGGTCATGAACCAACCCAGTGACAGTATTATGAAAATCTGTGAAAACTTCCAAATCAGTGTGAAGCCGATGAATTGTGATAGTGGTGTTGGTGCTTCAGAAGCAAGTAACAAAGAAGAAAATACTGTTCCAAAAAAGACTAAAGTAAATGCAAATCTCACAACTAAAAATAGTCGGGAGTCATCGGTCCATGAAGACTCAGCTGACTTGCCAATTAAAATTCAATGTGTGGAAGGAAATTTTAGAGCTTACGGTGATCTTCCATCGTGCAACCCAGGAGAGCAGAATGCTGTTATATTTGAGAATAGCTGCAATGATTCAAAGGCTGACCCAGACAAATTGAAACAAATTAATATTAAAGTGGAAAAAGAGGATCTATTGGAGAGTGAAAATTACAGATACCTCTCTAGTGAAATAATAGATCATCTAAGGAGAAAGAAGCTATTTGGTTCTCTCTCTATAGAGCCAATATTTCCAGAAAATCCCCAATCCAGTGAAAAAAACAAAATTTGTGAGGAAGAACAGCCTATGAAGTTACCTATCGCATTGAATAGGCCCTCAGTTGCAAAGAAATCTACAACTGGAAGGATGTTGAACCCTTCAGTACCAGTGAATGGGTACATGATTCCAGATATACCAAATTTAACACCCATTGTTGTAAAGAGAGGACTTACATACTCATTTGAAGATCCCCTAACACCTGGTCAATATGTTGAAGTACCTGATGTTAGTACCATGAATACATTAATTGATGATGTACTCAGGAAGCGTGCAAGTTTTTTCCCTGATCATTTTAAAATCTCTTGGACCTTTGTGCGAGCTGAAAAATCTACAGTTCCTGCAATGGTTGATATAAAGGATATCACAAAAGATATGGTAAGTGTATTCTGAATTGAATGCCAATTATTTTTTTACATTTATAGCCGTATATTTTGTATTCATCTTAATATTGTAGAATCTATTTAATTATGTTTATATCCTATGAAAGCTACCTGAGTAATATAAATAATTATGATTAATTTGTAACTTAACTGTATAATCTCATCCTCTTCTTACAGTTCATCTCTCCCAAGGGGGTCTTAAATTATGCAGATTATAGTTCAATCCCACAATTGAAAAGACTTGGTTTGGACAGGAATGAAATATGTAGATATTTTGAATTGAAAAGGAAAAGAGAAACGGAGCAAGCTAAGATCGAAGTTGCTTCATTATTAGTCCCCAAAGACAAAGCTTCTGCATTAAATATGGTTAAAGTGCTAAGAAAGGTAAGATTTAATTTTTTTCTTATGAAAATCAATCTTATAAAAACAAATTTTTTTATATTATTTTTAGGCTGTAAAGTAATGCTCAGCTAAATTATAAAGAAAAACTTCTACTTTCCCCTGATTCATGTTCGTCTTTGAAATCTATCATGAAATTTATTAATGTTATTGCTAATGTTTCTGAGTTCAATATTTTATCTTCAAATTAACTTAGTTTTTGTTTCGTCCTGTATCTTTTATGCATCTTTTATATTTTTGATGATTTTCAATTGATCATTTTTCAAAAAAAATTTCATGACTTCAAACTCAGATTTATTTCATAATAATGCTGCAATGCTAGCTTATCAGCAGAAAGGTTGTTAGTTCCTATATCTATTAAGAAATTAATATCTTCTTACCCTAATTTTGTGTTAATTATATAGAACTCCCCATTATATTTTTTGTTTAGTTCATACATTTACTATCTTCTGAAGACATAATATTTTAGAATTTTTATTTATCAAGGCTCTCTTCCATATCTATTTCATACTTAATTTTTACCAAAACACTGTATTAAACTAAAAATCAATTAGTCAATATAATTGAGTTTGCCTAGTTGTTTTATAATACTGAGAATATTGAGGAATATCAAAGTCTGGTGTCAATATTCATGCTATCCAAAACCGCTCCTATTTGCATTTAGTAATATAATTGTATGATTCCTTTATAATCCTTTTAGACCTTGGCAGAAATTAAGATACTGAAAGAATCTGAAGAGAATCTTAGCCAAATGAATTTAATTGAGACCAAAAAGAAACTACAGTTAGAAGAAAAATGCAATGCTCTTAAAAAAGGTAAAATCTATCATTTCATATTTAATAATTGTTGCATCAGTATCATGATGGTTTCTGTTCATTATCTCTCTGAAATTGAAAGCAAACCAAATATTTAAGAATTATTAGAAAAGATTCTTAGTACTTAATTAGCTCTTAGAAGAATAATTAATTTAAGTAATTAGGAAATTCTAGCAATTTTCTTTTCTTGTCATGTTATTATTTTCTGGAATTTTGCTTTGTCCTTCTTTCATATTATGGTATCAAACCAAAACTTCATAAACATTTTATATTCAATTAGCTAATGTTTGCATCTAAAACTGTGTTTTGGGTTTCTCCCATTGAAATACTTGATTGATATCACAAGGAAGAGAATGTTTTAGCCTGCATTCAATGAAGATTAAATATATCCGAATGAGGAGATTTTAAAGATAAAATTTATACTTTTAAAGTATCCTCCTTTGGATTTCATTACATTTTTGACTGCTTTTTGGAGACAGGATTGATAACGGAATCATTTATTTCCTCATCTAGGTACACTAACACTGTACACACCTCCAGTTCATGCAGCTCAGCCTATACCACCACTTCCTTCATCCCCAACTTCTTGTCCAGCACCTTCTCTTCCCATTCCTTCCCCCCTCAGTACTATGTATCGACCAACAAGGGGACGTCCACCAAAGAGGTAAATATTGTGAATCAATATAATTTATTTCTCTTTTATATCTTATATATCCATATAATTTACTTATTCTTATCTTTGAATTATCGAAAGAAAATTTATTAAATTGCATTCCACCCAATTAAGTAATGTTAAAATTTGCAAGCTAAAGAGAAGTATATGTTTTATGCAGTCTTCTGTTTGATATTGTAGCCCCTTATTTTTGTATCAGGCGTCATTGTGAAATCCAAAATTCCAAATAAATGTTTGCAATAAAGAAAGTACTTCTTTTGTTGCAATTTGCTTATTTTATTAATATTTCTTCAATTTTTTGATATTATTGTATAGTATCTATTTAGTAGGTGATTATATTAAAATATCTAATCTGATAATGTATCTTTGTTGTCATGAACCCTTACTATGAAACTTTCTCATGCATTTAGTTGATCATATACTTTGAAATTCCTTTCAAACATGACAAACTGAGTACAAATTTTTCATTTCCAGGAGTTATTTCAGAGGAAGATGGAGAGGCTGTAGGGCAGGTAGGACTGCTGGTATGTTTTAAATTTATCATAAGCTTCAATCAATAACTGTATGCCATGTAAGGTGTTTATAACACTGAATATGTTTACATTTGCAGCTCCTAGAATCATACAGACTCGAGAAACAGTTGCACCTGCTGGTGTATCAATGCAGCCAAGGAATCCTGTCGGAAGACCTAGAAGAGGAAGACCTCCCACCAGGAGGCTAGTTACAAGAGACTCTTTCTCCATGCCAGTGTCTAAAGAAATTTCAACGTCTACCATTGTGGAATCCATCCCAACATCAGCTGTTCAAATTGATGCTCCAGAGGTTGAAAATGTAATAAAAAGAACAGATGAACTCACTCCGCCCAAAGGAAATCTTACCAATAAGGCTCTCCCTATTACTTCTGCAAGTCCTAATACAGTGAGAAACCTAATTGCAACTATTATATGTCCAAAAGAACTTGAAAAAAAAGTACCTGATGTAAGTGATAAGAATACAGTTCATGTAGATCAAAATATCTCAGATAAATGCGACTCTCAGGAAAGTTGTACTGATGACTCCAGAAAACAAGATGAGGAGAAAGCAAACGGTCAGGTTAATGCTCTTTTGTGGAAAGAGTCATTTAGCAAAGTGAAAGTGGCCACTGAGAATCCCTTACCACCTTCTAAAGATAAATTGGTGGATCCAAAAGAAAGGATGAAAAAGATTCTTGCCGAAAATCAAGATAAATTGCTACAAAAGCTATCATTTGTTCCAAGTTCCTCCAAAAACTTGTCTAGTTGGAGTGTCAACCCATCTAGCCCTCCAGGTGATTCTGTGTGATAGCAAAAGCTACTTTTAAATACCGTACAATTATCCAACGCTTAATTTTTTCTCAAGTGAAGCATGACCTATTTGCCAAAGGAAAGATTTTGTTAAGTGCCACAGTAGTGTGCAGTTTTATTTCCAAGGTGCTTCAAAACTTACATTGAGTTAACCAGTTTATGAATGGAACCAATGTTTTGTATGCTGTGAAAATACTGTACAGTTTTTGTACCTTTATTGACCAAAAATTATGTAAATTAAGAATTTCTCTTCTAAGAAGAGGAATATTGTTAACTCATATTTGCCCTCTGAAAATTGTACAAATGATGTAAATGGTTACCTCATGCTTTTTTTGCATTGTTCAATTTCATTTATGATTTACCTTAAGTTATTTTGTATTAATTTTAAAGTTATAATTATTTCATCTCTTTAGCATATACTGGTATAAATGTTCCTCTGTTTTGGCTTATTTGAAAAATTGTCCAGCTTTTAATGTTAACTTACATATTTTATTATTTTGATGTAATACCAAACTTCTTGTTTTCATATTTTTGTTAGTGAGAATGTCGTTTTCACTGCCATTGAAATGATAGGTACCATCAGGGCAAAATGTATGTTTGTGTTAACTTCTAAACTTATTATATGTAAATAAAAGAACAATTTTGAAACTTTTATTAATTTAATGACTTTTAGACCTTGAGTTTTCATAATATTTAAATGTGTATATTAATATGGTGGATTGATTAACATACATCTGTTACATCTCTTTTTTGACCTTATTCTTTTTTCTTGTGCATTCTGTTGATATTCTTAAACATATTTGTTTTGTCCCTATCAATTCCAATCTTGCTCCATCCAATTCCCTTTGAATTGCTGAAAATTATTTATTTGAAATTAATTTTAGATTAATAGTATTCAGTTCATTTTGCAACTCTGCTGTTTTCCTATTTTGCATAATTCATTCTAGTAAGTAAAATTTGAAACTAACTTCTCATCACACAAAGATCTTTTTACTAGTACACACTTCAACCAAAGAAACTTACTTATTGAATGGTGTTAATTATTTTAACTGGTTCTAAATACAACATTCACTTATTTCTATCTTGATTCATTTCATGTAACTAATTGATGCAATTAAGTATTTCGGGGATAGTTTGTTTCTTCAGGAATACCATTTGAGGATTCAATAGCAATTAACTATACTGAAGAAGTATAAGGAACCATATTTCAGAAGCAAGAATGAATTTATGAACATTATAAAACAAGCTCTAAAACAGTTCACAGGTTACAATCTAGAACTTTCCTTTATAATTACTCCAGTTACATTCAAGTGTAATATCTAAGACTGATAAAGTGAAAAGCAGTTCTAGCTCACTAGTGCCTAACAACTGATTAGTTAATATGAGAAAGAGTATTGAAGTAATACAAGCCTCACTGTTAAATTCATTGCGTGGTTCTTTTTAATATAATTATTTTAAAAATCAATCCCAAATTTATAGATCTATAATAAATGCTCTTTCCAGTTTATCTGTTTTAAGTCATAACTGAAAGGAATGGAAGAGGGCTTTTATGAGCAGCACCATCCTTGAAAACCATTTAAGGGATCGGCCACCAATAATCTTTAATAGAATTGCAATGACTTAATTTATAATTAACAACATATTGTAAGAACACAATTTTGATCGGTTATCCAGTAATAAGCGATCTGTCAATTTGAATGAGAAAAATAAGATATCTATATAAAAGTCAGAATTTTTAAAAGCAGATTTCAACAATTTTAAATATTTAATTATAATTTGAATAATTTAGCAAAATTAAAAATCCTTAGTACCCCTCAGGAGCCTTGCATTACAAAAAATGGGTTGTTCCTTCATGCCTGGAACGAATAACATCTTGATGATTATGAAATTTTCCAGGATTAAGTTGCCATTTTCCTTGTATAAGAAATATTTCACTGCAATAGAGATGATATAACCGAACAAGAACCATGAAAACAACCACTCCTAACCGTAATACTAAATATCTTGTTTAAGCCTTTGAATACTAATGTGATGTAATCAATAAATTACTATAATCATAATGGCGTTAGTTGAATATCACTATCATTTCACGACAGCAATTTCTCTTTCGATTATCTAACTAATTCACAAATTGAACGAGACTACTTCAAAGGAATCAGAAGTGGGTAAGAAACTTAGCTAAATTAAAAACTTAAATAATGTACGAAAAAACTCGATGCTATATGACGCTCCAAAAATAGTTGCATAAATGAGGGATCATTTTTACACTATGAGATTGATAACGATGGATAAGGAGGATTTTTATATTTTTAAAAGGCTTATACCACTGGTCATGGAATTCAATGTGTAAGTGGTAAGCCAATCCGAGTGTAAAAGAAGAAAATTATCTTTGTTGTAATATGTTCGCTTGGATACCTCAAGGATACGATTTTTTACAGAGAATATCTTGAATACTGAGGAAATACTCATTCTTAAAGTAAGTATTTCTTCAGGTTACATAGTTCAATCTGCTAGTACATTGAAAATTGTCTGATTCTCGTCTCGATTTCTTTTAGAATCATCACAGCTAAAATAGGTTAAAACTTAAAAAGTTTTGGTTCTATTATGTTCCACCCTTTTTGAATAATATGAAGAGTAATATTACTAAGTTATGCTTCTCCAACAAACATATCGGATGAACCTCTGCCGCTTTCCATGCAGGGTCAAGTTGCTCGCTGGCTAAACCGGCCTTCGAGCATCAGTCGAAGCCGTCGAAGCAGCGTTCAAAGAATAAAGATGGCACCGCGGCGCACCAGGTCAAGGCTCAGTGAATGGATTTGGAAACTGCTCCTGATATTGCAATTAGATACTAATTCATCACCAGCTAGTGAAATGTGCTGTGATATTTATTTTTCTTGAATTCTGAGCGTACTTGGTTTGATTATTCGAGAAATTCACGTATATGAAGGGTTTATTTGCTGATAGTGTGAATATAATTGAAATCGTTTTTTCAATTAGGTTAGTGCTTAACCTGCTGTACTGATCATCGCAGTGGTTCTTTTATCTTTATGCTCCATCCATTTTGATTTTGAGTTAGTCAATATTCCTTAAAACCTTATTATTCACGGTCGAGTAATTTTTCCCGCAGCCGAAACTAGACGGTAGATATGCCCTAGTTCCTAATGAGTTAGCTTTCTGAATCCCAGCGAAACATTCAATTATCCTAAGACTATAATGTCATGTATGTTTACTATTTACGGAAAGAGTAAGGGTGCACATATTAGACAAAATTAGTCTTCAGCAGAGGTTACAGACAATTTATTTAAGCAAAGTAATGAGCATGAAATATCATCTCAGTAAGATCATTCATATTCTTATGCATAAATGAATGCTCCTCGTTGTTTATAATCCTGAGTTTAGACAAATATTCATCCTCTGCTGGAGAAAAATTTTTGTCTCATACATCCACATACTTAAGTTCGCCTTTTGTCACCATACGACTTTCCGTAACGATTACTTGAAATAATGATATATTTTCAGATTACTGTAGTGAATTTTCTTTCCTCTTAATCGCAAAATATTGCATGACGAGTAAATTAGTTACAATCTGAGAAGAGCTTCGTAGAATCAGCAACGTCGGTCGGTCGGTCGGCATGCAAGTTTTTCTATGTACAGGTTTAACAAATTATTTCAACTTCGATGACCTCGTCCTTCTTCCCCTTATACCTATAGGCCATTTCTCTGTAAAACTCCACGATTACGTTATCAACTGACGCAGCCTGAACTTTAATACACTATCGAATTGTGATTGATAAAATTACGTCAGAGACGACGGAGACTGAATCCGTTGGCATCTTATTGCTGGGAAGTATGTAGTAGATCACTTAAACCTGTTGTTTCTCTACCTAAACATGAAAGTTACCTTAGATAAATAAAAATGTAATATCATCAACTATAAATAGTTTCTATTATGGCGTAAACATTACATACGATTTCCGATAGAAACGTTGACAAGAAATTGCAAAATGCATTTTACTCTTGTAAAGTTCGTACAGTAATTATACAAAAAATATTTTTCTCCGTATCTATGGGGTGATATTTGAAAATTTCTGTGTGAAATTACAATGTCCAATTTCTAAGTTATAAATAAATATATTAATCAACATTTATAATTTAAACCTTATTATACTACAGTGTGAGCATAATTTAGTCCTACAGATAGAACAATTCAGAAAAGATATCTGGGTCATTTACATTTTTTTCTCTTCGACAGGGTAATATCTAAGGTGAAAATATGTAATGTAATGCTTTTGGCTGGGCAGTTCTGACTTTTAACGATTTCTCCAACAATCAGCACTGTAAAAAATAGCTGGAGGACTAGAAGGTAATAAAATGGTTATTGGTTACAGCATGGCTATTCTGCCCAGATATAAGTATTGTAATTTTGAACTTAAATAATAGTAATTAATTTAGAACTGCTCCTCATATTTATCACTGTAGATTAGTTGCTAAGATTTGATCACCATTGTTTGTACTAAATGAACAATAATATTGTAACTTTTTCAGACAATACACATCGTGCCTCATTATAGCACTAGTGAACAATATGTCAACCAATCACCTACTATGATAAGTTTGGTACATAATTCATTTATTCCATAAATATTAAAAATTTAATGATCCAAAAAATCCTACTTTACAATGTCTGGTCACTTTCTAGGAAACAAATATCTATAGTAATGGATTTATTGCAATAAGCCCACCTAAGTGTAGCACTTGGGCAAAGCACATTAATAAAGAGTCAATGGAGAGTGTCATGCATTTGATTAAAGGATGAAGAAGAAAATGAGATGGCACCAGTTGAACTACACATATACTTTCCTTGCCATGCATAAAATATGAATTAGAAAAAAACACTCACTTATCCTTGTTTGAATGTATTTGAAAATTCAACCCATGTAAATAGCCTTATAGTAACAGATCACTAGACTTAGGCTTGAAAAATATTCTTTTTCTTAATATTTCTGTCAAGTTTGTTGGTAGAGTTAGGTAGAGCCTATTTTTATTATATGTTTTCCGAGATAAAAGTCTTGGTAGTTCCTCATTGTTAGTTAAACTAAAACCCCCTCCTACCCTTCAAATTCTATGATGAGATTGCCATTGAGGGTAGATAAAGAGTTTTTGGTAATATTAGTTCAGTACGATGATGAGAATTAATGAAATATATATGATAGAAGGAACATTAATTTTCAAATAGATACTCTGTACAAGTCTTAAGATTTTTCTGGGTCAATGAGGGAAAGAAAAAAGTTTCAGATTGCATTTGCCTTGTTTCAAAGTATTAATTGTAATTGAATTTACCAATCCTACCACTAAAAAAAACACTGATGTGAAACAATCAATTGGAAAATTGACTTTTGAGGCAGCTCCCATTGCAACTATCAAAAATAGATTGACTGGATTGGAACATATTTTATCTTCTAGTAACCTATTACTGAAATTATTTATGTTGCATATAATATTTAAATTATCATTTAAAAAATAGTAAAAATTGAAACTATATCTGTAATACTTATTGAGTAAATTTTAGTTCTATATACTAGTATATATCGTACTTCTTTTATGCTGAGTTCTATAAAACTTCACTATTGATACTTTTTATTTATTCATCAAAGACCGCAAAAACATCCACTATCTGGACAGTTACAGTGTGGTTAACGTAACAACAGATGTTCACAAACATCAACATCCTGAGAGGAAAATTTCCTCCTCTGCCAGGATTTGAACCCAAGACCTCAGAGGATTAGCAAGTTAACACTCTAACAAACTACTTTTGTAATACACTTATTCTCATCCCTAGGTACAATCAGTATAACTATTACAATTTATCAAATAACATAAATTCATTAGATATTAAAATATGCTTATACATTTCCTTATTGGGACATCAATCAAGAAATAATATAGTAAAGAGTGTTGAAATAACATCGAAAGTAAAATATTTACTGCCAACAGATTTTCTTACAGTTATGACAATACTGATCATGATTTGGAAGATACAGGCACTTAAGACAAATACTTGAAATTTGAAGCTCTGAAGGATATTTCCATAATATGAATACTAAATATTAAATGGCTTCTGAGAGATTTAGTACACTTTTGAAATGTAAAAATGCTATAATGTGGTTTGCTCAAGTCAACAAGAATGATAAATCATTGTAAAGTATAATTTAATGTACTCTTCAATAAATATTCTTAATTAATATTAAAATTAGTAAAATAATATCTAAAAGTTTATAAAATACGCATAAAACTTATTTCTATATGAAGAGAACTACCTTCTTTCTTGACAATGCACTCAAATGAAAGTGCCAATGTAGTAGAATTCAAAAGTAATAAAGCTAAAATAATTGTGAAAGTTGGCCTCACAATGCAACAAAACTAAATTGTCTCCAAGATTTCTTAGTACTAGGTTCATCCTTGACTTGAACCTCTTTACAATCCTGTATTATTATATCCCAGAATGTACATTTTGTGATAGCAACTGCATACAATCAAGTCCTGCTTCTGGTAAGGCAAGTCCCCTAGGCAGGTTATTACTCTTTAGAGAATTCCATGATTATCATTTCCATAATTGTAGTAGTTCTTGATGTTAGAGTACTCAATTGTTTTTGTGTTTATTGTTTGGCTTTGCTTCAGTCAAAACTCCACCATGCAATGCATTAAATCATGAAGGGGTTTATGTCAAGACTGATCCTAATGCTAAGAAACCTCAAAGGCAGCTTTGCATTGTGATGTCAACATCTGAACTCCATCCACATCCGCTTTTAAGTATAGCATGCAGCAAGATATGCAATCTAATACACCAAATCAGAATAAATGAGGCTCTTTACTTTTGAATCTGACTAAGTATATGAGTAATTGGAAGGAAATGAAAGTTGGTATAGAAATAATATTATATGACAAATTATTGGGCTTTGAGATTTTGTTATATGGTGTTGAAATAACTTTCATAAAATATTGCAATATTTGTCAATAAAATCATGGAAATTGTCTTAAATTATCATATCGTATGTTGCAATAAGTTTTTGATAAATGAATGGATCACTACAAAATATTAATATTGCTATTATTAGAACCTTCATAACAAGATTGGGCCTATGTATATTGCATTTCAAACACCTAACCTCTGAAGTAAAACATTTAAAATTTTATGCTAGATTAAAATCTAAATATGATGAATAAAGTCTGACGAGTGTGGAAAAATCTATCTCTTAAGTGGTTACAATGGCAAGAATCAAAGCTTCTAAAGCGTTGGTTCAGTCCTGAGCAGTGAAAGTTTTGATAGCATTGATTTTTATTTTAAATGTTTGTAGATAATTAGTGTAACTGACAATCTTGCAGTTACCAGATGCTATTGATTTGGATGTATTGGCTTTAATGCTGGAAATGTAGATATCAACCACTTATATTGCCAAGAAAGATCCAGATTAAGAAGTTGGTTAGAATTTTTTGGTTATCATACAAATAAACCTGTAAGATGTCTGCATAATAATAATAATTCGTCTTTATTACTTCAGGGCAAATTTAATCTA
This sequence comes from Pantala flavescens, assembly GCA_020796165.1. Taxonomy (NCBI): domain Eukaryota; kingdom Metazoa; phylum Arthropoda; class Insecta; order Odonata; family Libellulidae; genus Pantala; species Pantala flavescens. The sequence goes on from CM036886.1 coordinate 15,899,575, forward strand.
TTAAGACCGACCATTCTTTCATTTCAGCCTTATCCCAATCCCAGATTGCAAAAATTGGATCTGCCAGGACTCTAACCTGGGACATTGGAAAAAATCAACACTTGCCTATGTGCCATGGGTTCGATCCCAGAGCGACCCATAATCTCGATTTTTCCCATAAGAAAAGCATTGACCATAATTCCTAAAACTTCTTAGGGCACTTCCCAACCACGCAGAGGTTCAAAATTTCACAAAGCCATTGAGGACTCATTCTCACATAAAAGCGACAGTAAGAATGTCGTAAGTGGTCGTTGGTTCGATGCTAGGGGGGGTTTACTATATCTTCATAAGAAATGCATAGGGAATTAAGGACTCATTTTCAGGTACTTTCTTAAGGTATTTCCTTTGGGGTGTTTATAAAGATTATCATACTCAAGCGAAAGAAGACAGTGATTTTCGCAGGATGGCCTTGGTCCGATGCCAGGCGGTAATAATGCTGCCATAAGAAAAGCATGGGAAGACCATGTCAAAGTATATATGCGTTCCAATAATTTCTTTTAACTTTAGTAATGTTGATGAAGATTAACCTTGTGTAAAATCTTATTTTTTGTTAAAAGATATATTATTACATTGCTTGCTGTTAGCAAGCATGCCTTAACTCGTTCTCAATACATAAGAAGGTTGACCAGGAAAAGATCCTTGAGGTATACCATGGCTTGTAGAACTCATTTCAAAATAAATGCTATTGATAAGGTTGGAATTGATCAATACAGTAAGAAGAAAATCAAGATATTCTCACAGGTTGAAAGTCTACAATTTTCAAGCAATAGCGAGTTTCTTAGTGTAATTGCCATTTTCATGTTATCAATGACCTTTGCCTGGGAAGCCAAAGTGCTGTGATAGTGCCAAAAGCAATTGATTTACAATGGTTAATGAAGTTATTTGTATTTGGATCTTTGAGCATCTTGGATAATCTAGCTGCTTTTCATGCTCCGCATTGCGCTGTTGAAATGTTGATGCTATAATGTAAGAACAAGATGATTATGTCTCCTAGTAGGTACATTGAGTAGGTACATGAGGTTTCAATTGGTCTAAGCCAAAGATGCGATTCATTTTAAATCTTACAATTTTAAAATGAAAATTATATATAAGAATTACTATAATTAAGATATCATCTAATTATAGCTTTTTTCATTTATTTATTTTCAACAATTTATTTTGTTAAAAAATCATTCACAATAATAGTTAGCTTATGGCAAGATAGGGCATTTGAGTTTACTGGGTGAAATAGAAAAAAACTATAACTTCTAAAGAGTCAATAATTTATTTCTCAGAAGGAACTGATAACTTGATATCAGTGAGAGTAGTAAGCAATGCTGTTGCTTAATTTTGGACTCTCCTATAGAAAATAATTAATATTTTAAAATTGTACTCTATACAAAACATATATGTTTTAAAATTGAAAATTATTCACATTATCAATAAATGAATAGATAGTTTTGGAGTTAAAGCAACTATAACTCCATATTACTTTGACTGTAAAAAGCAATCCTCAAATGATCAAAGCATTTTTTGATAAAAATCATTTATAATAATAGTACATTAAAAAGTTTATGCAGGGCAAATACATTTTTAAGATTTAAAATCTGAAATTGTAAAATATTTTTGTAGTCATGTTTTTTTTGTGAATGTATTTAACTTTCCCTTGGTAAAATCTTTAATAGTTAATCTAAATAAAATTTGTGTAAGTATTAAAGGGCAGGTCTCAATTTCCCAGTTTGCATTGTATTTAATTAACTTTTTATGATGAAATGAACATATTAGAGATACTTTTATTGTCAGTGACCTGATAACTAAGTTCATAAACTCTCTTTCTTCATGGAGTGAATCAATATCATGAGATTCATACAGATGGAAACTCCAATATGAACCATTTCATTTATTTTAAATTTCATTATTTTAAATCGTCTTTTATATATTTACTTTACTGATAAAGATATGTATTTCTATTTATTTTATAAATATACAAAAAAAGTGCTATATTAGAGATGATTCATCTTCACATGTTCTCTTACTTCAAAAAAGGGTGGAATAGTAGAGAAAGAAACTGTTGAAATAGCAATGAGATTTTATTTATCTTCAAAAATCAGAAATAGCTATTAAAATTTAAATGTATTGATTTTCCTAAATTAACGATTGGAAATTCTATTTTAATGCTTTATCATGCTCATGTTTATAGAGAGGAAAATGGCCGAATAGCTGAACTTCCGGTCGTGAGGAACAAGTGTTAAAGAGAGAAATATAATAATTTTGGATGTAATTCTACCACACAGAAAATAAGGGCTGGTTAAATATTTAAGAAATAATCTCTAACCACTGAGACATCGGCCATTTTATGGTTAAATCTGAACTTTTGAAAGGAGCAATCCTACGATAAAAAATACTACATTGATTGCATAGCTCCCTGAAGGTTTTCAAGTTCTCGATCCATATTCTTTAATTTCACTACTTATTCATATAATTACTTTATTTTTTTTAGTATTTTGAGAAATATCTAAAAGTCTATGACTCATTTAATACAAGCATGTAGAATATATCGTCTTCTCTATTATCAGCATTGATTCTCATAAAAGCAAGACTTTACTTAGAAACGAATTTAAATGAATTCGCGAATCTTCAACAGTGATTTCGAAGTACATGAACGATTCTTTTATATAAATTAATAGTAGTGGGCACGCTGTCCTCTTTCTGGGGCGGAAGAGACACGGAACTATTCGCAAGATACGAATTTCTTCAAGCGTTACGGAACTCAACTGACCTCTAGTGATCGAAGTGATCGGATAGCTAATGAAAGTAACTGTAGTAATGTATTTTCATACATTTATATTTGATTTAAAGTGATGAGAGGGTTAATCTATCCAAAAAAACAAGGTTGATTACTGTTTCACTTCTAGTAATCTTTAAAAGAATCAGTTAAGAACGTAAAGTGAAGTAGTTATGAAACCCACCGACCGAGGAACTGTCATCTGAGATGGAATGTCTTTCCCATGTTTTCTGGGGTTACTAATAATGGTGAACGTCCGTGGGTTACCGTCACGTGAGTAGTATTTCCTTATTATTCACTGGAGGGCTGATCAGCTTCCATCTTAATTCACGTGGTTTATTTTCCTTTGATATGTTCTATGCCATGTGTGTGATTTGCTATGATGTATTTGAACGTCGTATGGTGGAATTCACGTTTCTGATGATCAGTTCCTCATTAACATCTATTGGATATTCAAGGTTCGTCTGCTGATATGGCAGTACAATGCCTCACAGATATTTGTCATCAATAGACAGTTGTGACAGAAAGAAGATTTGGAATATCATTAATCCCCGTGAATAGTTTGACTTCGATGACCTTATTTAGCTGTTCTGATTTAAATATATTTTCTCTGAATCTAAAATTTCTCGAAAAAACCGTGCTGTACATACAGGATTCATTAACGCTTATGTTAAGTTACCTGATCGTTTTTATGGTAGTAAATTCTCCTAAGGAGAACTTGATTTGAAAGTACTATATATCTTGCTGGCTCAATTTAAATATTTCTTAAATGTGTCAGTATGGTTGTTCGTTTGTGATTAAAATTATTCACAGCAGTTAAGTGTATGTCAAGAAAGCATTAGCAGTAGCGATTAACATTATTTTTTTGCTTGACATTCTACAAATCAGATTTGATTAGCCCTAAGCTTGAGACATTCTTGGTAGAACGAAGTTCTTCATGAAAGGTAGTATTTATGGGATTGCACACTGTAGTGGATTATAATCTTAGTGATGATTTTCTGTGGAGTATCTTTAGGTTTTAATTCCATTCGTATAAGATTTAGTCTTCAAATCTTCAGTTGGTTTTCAATTCGTTTTGGAAAGATTTTAATCTAAACATTGAGCAGGGGTATGGAAGCACTGAAAAGTTTGTCCGATAATGACATTAATGGAAATTGGCAAATCCTTGAGGAGTTTTGATCAATTTCATGTAAAATCACGTTCTTTCTCGTTCTATTTTAGATGCCTTCAGTGTGTAGAATATAGCTTGCTTATGATATCAGATATAAATGTTTACAATGCAATTTGTTTGAAGTAGTATGTTTAAAATATAATTTTATCATTTATAAATTTTACTAAAATTTACGCACTATCGTGTCTTCATTTAGTTCAGTAGGAAAGGAAGACAATCACCGCTTCCGCGCGTTTGCTAGTTAATTTCTACCGAGTTATTAATTTTATAGTGACGAGGAAACTAGAAAGGCTTCTTGCATTGTTGTAATTGTGTAATTTGCATCAAACCTTAAATATTAGTATTATTAATACAACTGTTACGATTAGGAATCAGTCCCTTGCAACAAAATAAAGCAGACAAAACAAACAAAACTTCTAACAAATGATTAATTGATCAAATTAATTTAGATTATTAATGTAACCTTCTGGATCAGATGGATATAAAAATGAACAGGAAAAGATTTTATTCCTAGAAGAAAGAAAATCATCCTCTAAGAGGAAAAGTTACTGCCTTACTAACCTCAGAAAACCATCATAAATATCAGTAAATTAACCCCTTCCTGGGGTATTATATATGTATTTTTAGAAAATTCAGGAGACAAACATATTAATTGCATATTTGAACTCAGGAAGATTTTTGTAAAATAAATATTTTTCCGTGTTTTTCTCTCTTAAAATACTAATAACACAACATAGACCTCTCAATTGCCTTGCGGGTATTAGATAAATAAGATTTAATTACCCCTGGCATATTGTTTATAAATGTTACAAAAGTTAAAGCACCCAGCTTACTGCCCTGAGCTACTCCTGAAAATATTTTAATGCTTATTAATTACGGTTGCTATGATTGCTTATTTCTTATTTGACTCTGTGTTTTATTACAAGTGAAGTACCTCTTTCCCTTTGTTATATCCATGGGTTCTATCTATCCATTCTTATTATTCATGGCCTTTGTACTTATTTTCTGTATCAACAGACTGAAATGTACTACATTAAAGACTTGTTTAATCCACTGCTACAATATCCACCTGATCTGTTTTATCGGGTGCTTTTTAAGTGCTTACAAGTAATTTACCAATTTACTATAATTTTCATATAACCTTACTATCGCTTCTATTTCACATTCCCCTCTCTTACTTCTACATGATATGGAAAATTATAAAGGGATTAGAATGCATCCTTGTGGTATATAAGTAGGTTGTGGTGCACCTTCAGCAATAAACAGTATCAATTTTCTCGGTCATGATTATTTTTATTTATTTAAAATATTTTTAACCTCGTTAATAAAAACAACTTGGTAAATTTCCACAGGAGTGACTTCATACCTTGCGGACTCCACCAGGAAGAGAACTCTAGTCATTGGGAGTTCTCTTCCTGGTGAAGTTGGCAAGGTTTGAAGTCGCTCCTGTGGTTCTTCTGTGGAAATTTATAAAGTTATTGCCCTGTATATAATGCCATAGTAATAAATACTATGACATTCCATGAAGTCACGCCTTCTCACATTGATTTCATTTTTAACCTCACTCCAATTTTTCATTTCCTCATATTGGAAAAAAATATCGTTAAAGTCAATTCTCTAGATAATTTCTTTTTTGAAGCCTCCAACTTTTACTTATGAGAAATCTTTCCCACCAAATTTTTTACTTGCCTGTTTACCTCAATAGGTGAAGAATAATTAAATAAATTATAATAGGCTTCTTTTCCCACCAAAGAGTTAAAAATTTAGAGATAGTTCAAAATTTGTATCACTCGATATGCTAAAATTGACCAAAATGTGAATCAAGGACACAGGGATCGTCTCTCATTGAGATAATTCAATTACACTTCAAGAAGAATAACTACAATAGACAAAAGCATTTTCTGGAATAAATGCTCAAATTAAATATTTTTTGAATAAGAAAATGAGAGAACACTTAATAACATGAAAACTTTCTACCAATATCAGATGCTTGGAGAGAAATGGAGCAGGTTCCCTATATTCCAATTCTAGTATATATACTGGACCATAATACTTAACAGACTTTAGAATGGTAGCAGTAAGCTAAAGGATAGTAAAATGGACAGAGTTCTTTCATTTGTAATAGGATACAGTGTGTCAGAATAGGAAGTAAGTAATCAGATGAAGTTTAAGTGAATTCAGGAGTAGCTCAGGGTAGTGCGCTAGGTCCTTTTCTATTATTACTATTTATTAACAATATACTGAGCAAATTAAAATCTTGTTTACAATAATTGCATGTATATAATTGTGGATATAATAATATATATGGTAATAAAAGGAAACAGTGATTGCACCAATTTGCTAAATGGTATTGATAAATTGAGGAATTGGTTCAAATTAAATAAATTGGACTTTAACAAGGATAAATAAAAGGTGATTATTTTTAACAAGTGTAAATTTCTGTAGTATTGGGAGTAGTTCTTTAGCCAAGGAAAATAAGGTTAAGTACTTGGGAGTTATCTTGAGCAGAGATCTAAATTAGAATATACATACAGAAAAAATCATAAGAAAAGCCAAGTTTTTCATAAAATTTAACAAAAATTAGATTTCGTAATTTAGTCACTCAGAAAGTCAAATAGCAAAGTAAAAGAAACAGCATACAAATCATTGTTTTGGCAGATACTGGTGCACCATGTATTTGGGAATGATACAAATTTTGAATTATCACCAAGGTTTGACATTTTAAAGGTTTTTGCATAAATCAATCGATGTAAAAAGTTGTATTGTTCAAAGTGCAAAATTTATTCACCGACCAATTCCAAGAAGATGAAGTGTTGAATTCAGTTACAGCTGAAATCAACAAGAGAAGGAGTGACTTCCTGGAAAGCCATAGTATTATGAAAAAACTCTTCAGGTCAGGCCTGAAGATGTAATTTAGCATTTCGGAACCGGTTGCTAGTAAAGCAAATTTTCTGTGGCAATAACAAAGTTTTTTTCATTGTATCAGCAACAACTATTACTTCATCGTAGTATGGACATGGTGGTTATACAGGAAGTGTTATTGTTGATCAATTTCTGTAACCCAAATATTTAATTATTGTTTAATTCTACATTACATACATTGTTTGGTATGACATGTCAGATATAGAGAATCAATGTCAATAAAATATATGTTAACGTCTTTTGTTTGTTATTTGTTTCTATAAAATCCCAGAAGATAGCTTTCAGTCCTACGTAAAATACTATGAAGGTGTTAATTAACAATGTTTTATCAAGCATACAGTCATCTTAATACAGGCTTTAATTGCTCTTACAGTATTAACTCTAGAACAGTGGTGGGTGTCCTCAGGACGCCTAGCCCATTTTCAAAACCTCCATTTATGTAGTTTTTCTAATCTGCATAATCCCACCAAGTTTTATGTTTATTGGAATTTTTTCATGCAAGATAATTTACCCCTTTGACAGCGAAGGGGTTTCCACTTAATTTGGATGATAAAACTTTCATTGTCTCAGACTAGAAGCACTAACTTAGAAATAAATTGGAGATCATAACCTCTATACATGCATTTTATTATTAGTATTTCTCTCCCCTCTAAAATAAATGGAATTCCGTTCGAACAAAATTTGTGTTGCCCAACCAGAAGATCAAAAAATTGCCCTTTTTTCATTTCTGTAGGAAAAATTCACGAAAGATTTTCAAGCCCAATACAAACCCGGTACATAGGTGATGGTGAATGATAGTTAGAATAGCTTTTACCCAGTATGTGTTGATACACATTCACACAGTTCATTTATAATAAATATTGACAGAAAGTTTGGTTAGCAACATATTTTAATTCTAAAGATGTATTGATTGAATGGATTTCCCTACCTTGTTGAGATTGAGGATAGGTCATCCAATCGGAGTATTCCTGAATGTATGTATGTAGTAATGAAATTGATTGGACAGTATCACAGAAAAAGGAATAATGTAACAACCGATTATTACCAATAAAGGAATAATGTAATAACCTATTACCAACAATTATTTTATGTTATTGAATCTACTAAAGAAAAAATGCACTTATTTAGTTGGAATGTTGTACAAAATTGGATGAGAGGAGCCCTTACTATAACAACCTATGAATATCTGCTGTATACTCCATGGTTGTGGAAACTTGAAGAAATATCCTGTTCTGTTTATAAAAGAAAACAGTTAAACATGTTTTTCTCCTTAACTCAGTGCACCCAAATGTTGCAGTGGGTAGTACTGGTAAGAGAAAACTAGGCATGCCATAATCATACAAGATTTGGCCTTGTAGACTAAATTTCTCAATTTGTGACAGCAGATTCACAACTTTGGCCAATGGATTTTTTTTTTACAAAAATTTAATATAGCTAAAATCGAGGCATGGGTTATTTACTAGCAGACTTGAGGTCATAGAATATACAGGCTTAGATTCTTGTAATGACTCACAGAAGAGTGAAACCTGAGTTGTCTTAAGAAACCTCACTAAGGACCTATGTGAACATGAGGATGCACTAGATGATAAAGATGGTATCTGACAAAGGTACTGATATAAGTTCAAAAGAAATTGTAATAAAGCAACAGACAAGTGTTGTTCAATAATCTGTAAAATGTAAAAATGAAGAAGATTTATCCCTGTCCTTTGTGGAGTAATTATTTTGTAAATGCATCATTGAATTAAAAAAAGAAAACAACATAATTGCATCTGAAAACAAAAAATATCGTGATTTTATTTTACACATCATTTTTATACTTTGTATAGTGAAATAAAATAAACTAAGATGAGTGAAGTGGTAAATATTAACTATGCAAGATTATTTTGTAATAGTGGTTAATGTAAATTAGGTTTTTGAGTAATTATTCGGTCAATTATTGTAACTAGAATAGACACCATATTGATTTATTTATATAATTTATTTCTGGATTCAGTGTTCCCTTATATTTCTTTTGGATCATAAGTCTACCGGAATTACTTTAACTTCACCAACAATTTCTATATTAAAAGTAATAATCTACCCATTCTCATCTAGTAATTCATAAGCATTTAAACAAAGATTTGGAATTCAAATATGACTGCCTCATGAACTATAAATTTAGTACATGAGTAAGTGTCCTGAGGACGCCTTCCGCTGTTCCAGTGTTAGGGAGAGGTTGAAGTAACCTTATATTATGAGTTTGTTAAACTTAAATACTAGGAGTAAAGAAAGTGAAAATAGCTACACAATTGAGACATAGTTTCCCATCAGTTTCAATCATTTCAAAGAAGTCATAGTGGTGTAGTGGTTAGTAAACTCGCCACTTAAAGGGGAGGATTAAATTGAAGATGCTATTTTTAACTTCTACTAAAAGTTTGCATTCAAGACCTGTATTTGCAGATATAGAAAAAATGGGCTTTTTCGATCAATTTAGTGCTTCATTGTATAATCGGAGTAATTTAAAAGTTAAAAAGTAAATAACAGTATGGTAGACTTTCTGTGGAGCTATAATCAGAACAAAACTTGGTTGTGTTGATAAGTAAATTATTTTAATAGTTCCATGCCTACTGGCTTGCTATTTTGTATTATAATATATAAGCCAAGTTTCCTTGTATTTATAATTATTTTATCTTTTTCTTTCAGGGATCATGAAGTTGTAAGAGAACCGGATAAAGGCTTTTATGAAGACCTCTTAGAATCTTTGCAGCAATCCTTGCAAAATTCTGATATTATTTGTAAGACATCACCTGTATGACTTGTAACATATTAATGAATATTGAATATTTCACAACTTTGTCGAATCTAAGAAATTTCCAAACTCAAAGAAACAAAATTGGCTTTTGTTAATATTCAATTTTGAATGTCTGATCCTAAGATAGTATTTTTGACATTATTATAGTATGGAGAAATCCCAAGGTACAAATAGCAGTCTAGATACAAGTAGATCTAAGGATGAATCAGGACTCCTACTAAGTCCACATCGTAGTAGGCGCTTGGAAGAAAAAGCTAAGGCATTGAATAAGCCCCATTTATCCCTAGAAGACTTACTTGGCAGTATAGATAAGCGCAACGAAAAGTTTGGTTATGTCAATACTCACTCAAAATCCTTACATTTGAGTGATTTTGATGCAAAGACTTGTAAAAAAGTTATAATACATCCCTGTAGCTCTAGTCATTCAGAGTATGAGCAATGTAAATCATTATCTAATCTTGAGAAAGTTTATTCATCAGAAGAGAATTGTAGGCTTGATCCTCTCAGCAAAAGATGTTCAGGTAGAAGGGGAAAATATCATGAGTCAAGGTTGGTTGGAGATAAGAATCTTTTAGCAGAGTCCTCTGAAAGTATGAAAGGTATAAATAAAACTCTTGAACGTAAAGAAACTGTGCTTGGAAGTCTTCACCGAACCAAAAGTTGTACTACACTTCATGAAACTCAGAGTTTGTATAGTTCTTGTAATACTTCTATGACTGTTAAATGCAAAGATGTAATAACTATCTTAGATGATGATGCAGATGTAAACAAAATAGAAAAGCCCAGTGTAACTTACAAACATACAAATTCCATGCCTAATCGTGTGAAAGATCATTCATCCTTAAGTCTTGGTAATGAAGGTTTGCAGCGAAACTCAACATCTGACGTATCTAAGACAACATCAGGTGTAAATCATGAATTTCAAAGTAAAATGAGTCATTCCATTGATAAAAAAAAATCGCTGTCCATTCAAAATCATGAGCAGTGCAAGTCTGATGTTGAGGGAAAATCAATATATCAGATTGTTGATCAATATAAAGCGAAAGATTTTGCCAAAGGAAGAGATCGACCTTTGCTGATTAAGCATAGAAAGTGCAGTAATGAAGCTAATAGCTCTGATGACGATGTTATAGTTGAAGAAAGATTTAATCAAGGTCCTCAAGAAATATTTTTGCATCATGGATATAAATTAGTGGCAAGAAATGTGCCAGATATTTCTGTATTAAAGAGGCATGCAAAAAATTCTGCTGCTTTGTTGCCAAGTCAATCTTCAATCAGAAATGAGCAAACTGTATGTCCTGAAGAAGGAAAAATAGTTAGCTCTAGGCTAGTATTAAATAAATCAGAATCCACCTTAAAATTTTCCTCCTCAAAATGTTCCTTGGGGCCCTCTTCATTTCCTGCTAATTCTACAGAAAAATTTACTGTATTAAATGAAATAGCTACTGGCATAACTGTCTCTACCAATGACTCGGCAATTAATAACATTTCAGAGGAAAATGTGGCTTCAGCTACTCAGGTGCACATAGTAGGTGAGAATGAACATTCTCTGGTGGGATTTGAAGGAGTTATGAAAGAAGGGAAAGAAAAAAATTCCTCTCCAAAAAGGAGAAAGAAGCATTTATCCTCAGAATCTCCAGAAGTGCATTTGTTAAGAATAGTTAGAAGCACAAGTAATGAATCATCAACTGACTGTAGAAATGATGAGAAAAACGGTCTTGGAGAAAATAGAAATAATCATATAAAACAAGAAATTCCAAATGCCACTGTCAGAAATCTCTTTCATGAGGAGGAGCAACTAATGGTTTTTACAAAGAAGTTGATGGTTCAAAACTTGAATCAAGATAAATCTTCTAATTATGGTCATGATCACTGCTCAAATGAAGAGCTAGATGCTGTTGCTAAATCTAGTTCAGAGACTGAGGAAGATTCCCATTCATCCCCAAAAAAGTTGGAGGTAATAAAGTCTTCTGATGATGAAAAACCGACTAATTCAGCATCCATTGATAGAAATAGGATTCCTCTAAAATTTTCATCACAGGAAATCAAAGAAAGTTTTGTATTTGATGCAGATGAAGATCTGGAAAAATTTGAAGATGATATATTAGAACGTCAACGGAAAGGTGATTATTCATGTGGATTTACTGGTTTTGAAGATGATCATCGAAACTTACAACCCAAATGGCAACCTTCTGTGGCACTTGAACGCTTACCTTCCTGGATTGTAAAGAATCAGACTGTTAAATTAACCAATGGAACATTTTTGTCGGAAAAAACTGTTCAGGAATTTGATGACTCCAGAATTTCTCTGGAGGAGTTACTGAATAGGAAAGGAGATTTGCAGTTGAAAAGGAAGTATAAATCAATGAGTGATTTGTCTGATTTAATACACTTAGATTTAATGAAGGAAAAAGAATTCATGATAGACAGAAGAAGGGTAACAAGATCATTAGGAGAGCAAATAAAAGTAGATTATTTGGCGAAACTGCCAGATGAAAGAGATATCAAGTTTAAAAAACCTGAAAATGATTTTCCTTCATTCTGTGGTTTCAATATTCCATTTGGTTTCTTAGGTTTGCCTGATCATTACCTGGTGTATAGAAGTATCTTCAATAGGTGCAAGCAGTTGGGATATCCTATTGATCCTATTTCAGGAGTCGAAGATTTGATCGAAAGCTGTGCATCCATATATTTTATGGGAGATTATAATCCATTTAGACCTAGGCCTTCAATTTCACAAGCTGAAAGAGATAAAATATCTCCAACAAAAATTTTAGAGATCGCCTCATGCAATAATAAAATCAGTAGTCAATATCCTACTAGCTCCCAGGGTAGGTCTTCCCTCCTTTCATCTCCTGAAAAAGTTGAGGAGATGGAAAATTTAAATTTTGAGCTTGATCAAGGTCCATTGTCAGATAGTTTGAACCTTTCTATGAGACCTAATCTCAGAACCAAACCCCATTCCCCATCCAATATTTCGAACTCGGATCTGAACCCAAATGCAACAAATTCTGTGCATGACTCTTGTTTAAATAATACAACAGAAAATTACATGACAAAATGTGAACCTGTTGGTTCAGCATGTGGCAAAGATTTCTGTCGCCTTGGGTGCATATGTGAAAGTCTAAAGGTTAGAATAAGAAGAAAAGAGCACTGTGGTCATGAAGGCTGTATGTTTTCTAATGTCTGCTATAAAAGTGTATCCAAGCCCTGCAGTAGAAAGGTGAAAATGTCAATTTTAGAAAATATTGTTAAATCCTCAGCAGAAGAAGAAATGGTGCGAAGTAAAAGAAAGAGGAAATTGCCTGCTCGGTTGCTGGAGGAGGAGATTATCTGCAATCCACTAATTGTTGGTGGTAAGAAACTAAGTGGTAACACGTCATCGTCTACTGTGGAAAAGCCTGTAAAGATAGCAAAATGTTATGTAGTTCTGAACAGATTTCAACTATCTGGAACTCAGGTTCGCTGCTTGTATCATTTTCGACTAAATTGTCCATGCTTAAAAGATAAATCACTTGAAAAGCCTAGAAATGTTGCTTTGAAAAGCACATCAGGAAGATTAAAGTTGAATCTTCAAATTTCTTCTAATTATTCCCTCTTACCTCAAGATGGATCTAAAATTTACCTTCCCATGGCAGAACCAGAGTATATAACTCCAAAGGAAGAGCCTATGAAAAGTACATTAAATAATTTAGGAACGGATAAGTGTCAATTGAGTACAAGTTATCCTCAAAATTGTACTAAATTGAATGAATCAAATTTATCTTCCAGTACAATCTTTAATTCTGCTGATTTTCAAGAATGTAGAGAGGATTCAAATATGGGTGGCCCTCAAAGTTCTATCTTTAACAATGTGTTTGAGTTTCAAAGTGCTCTGTCAGAAGGTAGTATGAAATGCAGTGATCTTGAAAATATATGTTCTCTATCATTGAGTTATCTACCCAAAGGTGCTGTTCAAATTATGAAATTATCAACTTTGAAGGAAATGTTGGAAAAAAAGCTGGCCTACTTGTGGGTAATGCATCTCCGTAGTGGAAAATCTAATATATTTGTCACAAAGGAATATAAAGCTCCTGGAGTTGCCTGTCAAAGAGTAAGGGAGCTTGATGATTTAAGCAGAGTTCCATCACTTTCCTGGTCTCTTTTCACAGATTATAAGAAAAAAGACTTTTTTATCTCTTGCATACTTGTAAGTCAATCCTATTTCTGGCAGATAACTGGAACAATAAGTTTTAGAAGGAGCAATGCTAGCTGCTCTTCAAAAACAGGAACTGTTGTTACTAATATAAGTGATGGTAAACCTTTATGGACCACTAGCATGCATAGTAACAATACACACACTGGAGTGAAGCACAACCATTTTATTTCATTGGAAAGTGGAAACTTCAGGGTTACAAGTGGAAGTAATAGTGTGAAAGTTACCAAAAAAGCAGTTCATGGTAGAGTTAATTTATTTAATAACTTGCCTGCATCTAAAATATCACCACCACGAGGGTCAGCTGAATCATTGTTACTAACTGGCCTTCAAGATAGACACAGAATTTGGTATAGCTTGAATTTGGATAAACCATTTGATTTGTTACGAGTAAAAGAATGTGACTTCAGAATCACACGTTCTAAATTGAGGCAACTTTATAAGTTGGCTCATGATAGGAAACAGTTTGTGAGAGTTTTATTTGCAAGTAATTCACCTCCTGATAGTAAGAATCATCCTGGCATTTTAGTAAATCCAAATGAAACTAGTTTTTCAGTGAAACTTGGACCATTTCCTGCTCTTGCTGCAACTGGAGTGAAAACTTATAAATTTTCGTATGGATTTTCTGTTGAGACTGTTCCTTTCCTTACTATTGATAAAATAATATCCGTGGAGAGTTCATTACAGCAGAAGCATGAGCCAGAAGTAGCAGTTCCAATAGTTGCAGAAGAAAACGTAGTGGAAGAATCAAGAGTGACTGAATGTAATGAAGTAATGAATCCAAGGATATCAGATATTGTTTCAACAAAAGATGCTGATCCTGGATTAAAAATAGTGATTCAAGATGTACAAGGTCATTATAATTCATTTAATGACATTCCAAGTCCAAAGAGATCCACCCCTTTTGAAAACGAAGATCTTACAGAGTCATGGCAGAATGGTAGTGCTGATTCGTATGCTGGAGAATGTATTGAGAATGAATCAGAAGTTAAATCAGATGAAAGTCACTCATTTTCAACAGCTTGTTCTCCCAGAATTGAAACAAATATCTCTTTAGGTTGTGTAGCTTCTGTTCAGGAGTGTAATAGTGGTTTACCTGAGGATGAAAATCCCTCTAGTGCTGCTGATAGTGGAGTGGTTGCCTTTAAAGATAATCTTTCTTCGGATTACTTTGATATCCCTAATGAAATTGTGTCAAATGATAAAGAGTTAATTGTAAAGGAAGAACCTAAAAGTGACCCATTAGATGAAAGTGATCATTTGCCATACACATCAGAAGATATACAAGATTCATCTGGAATGAAGGATCATGTTTTAGGACCTGATTCTATCACAGATATTGGAAATGTTTCCAATGTTTTTAAACTCAAACCCTATTCCTTCCTTAAGTCTAAACATTTGAAGGAAAAAAGTAAGTTACTTGGAGAGCCAAAAGAAAGAAAGAACACTACATTGAAAAGGAGTCTCCTCAAAAGGAACATCTTACCTCCAAAAACAACAAAATTGACTAAATCATCAACAGCACCTGATGTCACAACCAACAACATTGAAACTGGTTATTTAATTCCAGATATACCAGGTATTCTACCTATACCTGTTGCCAGAGGTGGGATGACTATATTAGAAAGTAAAGCCCTTACAATGAAAAATCCCTTTTCCAAAGAGGGAAAACTTGTACATATTCTTGATTTGAGACTGGCAAACTTGTTTCTTAATGAGGCTATTGTTCAGAGAATCAATTTATTCCCCAGCGATTTAAAAATCAATTGGACCTTTGTCAAAGTTGATGGGATTACAAGGAAAAATGACTTTGATGGATTGGTGAATCTTGGAGATATAACTTCAAGCATGGTAATTATCAATACTGATAAGTTCTTATTACTTTTAAAAATTTAATCATTTCTTTTAACTTATCAAATACATGATACATTAAATATATTTGTTTCACCTTGAGCTGCCTCTTTGCATTATTTCTTTAAAGGATATTAGAGTCATAGTAACCTTTAAATTTTTAATTTATTCATTCATTTATTTTTCATGAATTGAGTAGAATGTGATGTGGTGTATTATTGCTAGACTGAATGGTGTTCAAATTTTATTATCTATTGTTTCATTCAATTGATCTTTATGCGTATTCAATTTTTTTTGAGATTTGAGATTGATAAAGTTTTTATTTCCATACATCCTTTGTTATAAAAGAAGTTAAATTTATTTTCTATTGGTCATGTATTCTGTCTTTTCATTTTACAGTTAATGTTATAATTATTTCATTCATTTTACTTTTTCAACCATTAATTTTCTGTGTAAGATAATTTACATAATAAATCAATAAACCTCTAGGAATTTAATGTTTATTATATATTACTCATCAAGATGTATGTCATATGATCCTCTGAATAATCTATTGACTCTCATTCAATATTTCATTGACATAAACATATTTAATTACCTGATGATGGTGGTTTATGGTTGAAACTAATATAAATCAGGCGATGAAATTATTTCATCTTTTCCTGGTGACATAGTCAATTCACTTCATATTATTTCATTTTAGTTCTTATAATTTCTAGAGTAAGGTACTGGCATAACTAATTCTCTTTAGATGTATTTTCTTGTCATTGATTTTTCTTAATTTTATTTATTTTCAGTTTATTACATCAAAGGGTGTTTTTTCATATGATGAGGTAAGATCAAAGTCTATGTTCAAAAAATGTGGAATTAGTCTGGAATCTATGCATAAATTTATGGAAAAAAGGAGAAGGATGGAAATAATCACCACTTGTAAACAACTTTCTGACCTGATTCAGAATGGAAAGAAAGAGAAAAAATCCTTAGCATCAACTATACATGAAGTAAGTTAAGCATTAAGTTAATGGATAAACTTCATAAATGTATTTATTATTATTTTAATCTGTACATAGATCCTACTTGCATAATGCAAAGTGTTCTAACTCCTATGTGTATAAGAGTTAGAATGAGTTCATCCATTTATATATTGAAGAGTATATTTATTATTGTTGCATTTATGTATGTTTAAATATGTCCCTTTTTAATATTTAAAATGACAACAATCGGTTGTAATCTTAAATGATCAAGCTCAACTTTGTGGAGCAGAGTCACACTAAATAAATGAAGAACCCTGTGTAAATTTCACTGAAGTTCTTATTTATTTTAAGGTATTAAGTAGCCTTTAAATATTACTATTTTAGCTGCAATATTACAAAAAAACTTTTAATTAATGAACCATAATGCAGCTAATTCTTTTGAAAATCTTCTTGCTGAAATTTTCTTAATTACGTCTTTTGTGTTATTTAATGAAAATATGGTGGATTCATTTGTTTTAAATGGATTTCCAGTACTCAATTTCAGCTTCTTTTGAAAACAGTATTATAAATTCTCATTTTCTTTCATTTTTAAGGCTCGCAATGAAATTAAAAAACTAGAAAGTGAATTTGAAGAACTTGAGAGTATGATGTTCAAGGAAGTTCAAGCAAAAACGTATCTTATGTCCAGGCTGAGAAAAGTGGCTTCAGGTGGGATTAGTTTAATTTTAAATAAAGTGATTCTATATACCTTAAATCTTTCATTGTAAATTTAATTTGTTGTGAAATTTTCAGCTGAAGAAATGAAGACTATTACGAATTCATTGAGACCATTAAAAAGGTAACTACTCCCTATCATAAGGAATATTTTCCTTTGATCAATATTGAAAAATTTATTTCATGTTTTATGTTTGAAGGATTAGTTCTAATACAATTCAACTGTTCTTTTTTATCATATATTTTTTAGTCTCAATAGCCTGCATAGGTTTATAATGATATATTTTCGAGTTAAATTATTTCAAGTTCTGTTTTCTACAAGAAACTATTATAATTTCATATTAATTTTTCCGAGTAGATTAAAATTTAATTCTTTGAGGTTCATAACTATGAAAATTAATTTAATTTACTTTATGGTTTCCAGAGAAAAGGAGCTTGTGTCCATGGAATCAATTGGAGAAAATAGTACAGACAATTCAAGGCTTGGAGGTACAGTAATTTGTAAATTTTAGTTAATACCCTTTTTAATAAATTTAACTTAACAACTCATTGTGTTGATGTTAAATTCATATGTCATAGATTCCAGTTGGATCCAGAACGTCACCACAAAAAGCCAAACACGAGGTAAGAGCAATCGGTGTCGAAAAAGAATCTCTGAGGAAGGTCTAGACAGAAATTGGACCCCTGAAGGTATATATTTTTATTCATTTGATGATGTTTGCCAGCTAACTTGGAATGAAGATTTTTCTTCAAGTATTTTTTCTTTATGTAATCTGGAATTTGATAATTACAGGTTTGAAGAAGAAAAAGAGAGTGAGAAAAGGTGAGAATAAAGCAGGTGAATTAAAGGAGACACTCTCTTTGGGGAAAAATGAATTACCTTCAAAGGCTGTAGCTATAACAGGAACTATATTTGAAAGTGAATTTCAAGATCAGCTACAACTTTTGAAAAGACATATCATTTCTGGAAACAACTACAGGTCCAAAGGAAAAGCACTCTCTGGTAGAACAAGCAAATATGCTATCCTGAACAGTGCTAAAAGTGTTTTAGCTGAGACTTGCAGTTCTTTATTGGAAAATGAAGATTCGACCCTTGGAAGTGGCTCTGATATAGATGTAGAAGGATTAGAGGATGATTTGAAAGTGAATAGTTAGTGTCCAACTCAATTGTTTTGAAGTTTTTGAAACTTTTCATATGTGTCTTCCTGTAAATATCTGTTATTTGTTAAAGACTGGCTCAACATTGAAAAACCAAAGATTTTTGTGTACTTTTTTATTATTTTTGTAAAAATGTTTGAATATTTTTCATTTTTTCATTCTGTATGTTTTCTAATAAACATGAATGAAATTAGAAAATTTTGCTTCAAATGATTTAAGAAAATTGTTTCAGAATAACTTTAGATATTCTTCGATTGTCTATTGAATGTGATTTTTATTGCAAGGGTGCCATTAGGTTAGTGTTTATTATGTGCTGGAGACAAAGTAAAAGTGTAAAATCAGTATTTTTGTCATTCCTACATATATGTATGTATTTATACCATGAGTTGACATAATGGATGCAACAAATACTCAAAATACAGAAAATAAATATCAGTTGCAAGGAGAACTTCTGCAAAAATGCATAATTATTTATCTGATGAAACAGAATTATAGGAATAATGCTGAACTATTAATCATGATCTCAATCCGTAGTTAACAGATGGATTTCTTATGAAGAATAGCATACTTGTTAATTGAGGCTTGGAATTATTTATTTAAATCACCTCCAATTCTGTTGATGATCAGTAGTTTATTAATAAAATATCTCCTTAAGAGCCATGAATTGCGCAGCAATGTGATTTTCATCCGTAAGAAATAATGAAAATATCTTAATTTGGATTAAGATATACTTTCAAATGTTATTTTTTCAAGTAACACAAGTTTATTAGTATCATTATTCATATTCGTGTTTCATAACATAAACTTTAAGTACCTTAAAAATAAAGAGTATTATTGAAATTATATCAAGATTTCACTTATAAATGCTATAAGATTATCTTCTGATTTTATAATTAAGTTTCAAAATATTCGTCTAAGAGATTTATTAAATTTATAATGATTTAAATAGTCTGCAATCGATGTTGGTCTCTATCGTTTATATCGAAAGGATTAGATATCGAATTCAGTACTGGCTATTTAAACTGCCCTTAACCAAGTTCTTCTCTCTTTATCATTTAAATTAGCTTATTAGCTACAGAAAGTGTAGTTTTTAATCGCCAAAATGCTCTGTCCATGCTCTAATTCGCAGAATAAAGAAAATTCTATTGTGAAGCTACCGTCGAAAGGTAATCATGTGATATTTTTCCATGTTAATGTTATGTTACTTGAGTGTGTCTATTAACGTTCAATTTGATTAGCACGAACAATTTCGTCGGAAAAGAACTACAGGCTAGAAAGTAAGTTGAAAGTATTTGTAGCTGTTGGAAACATTATTAGAGCCTTTGGAACCAAAAGAGATAATTTGGGCAATTTGAAGACTACTATTAAACATCCTAAAAAAATTTACACATTCGATGCTTCGAAAGAGGTGGTTTGGCCAGGGCCTGAGTGTCTCTCGCCTTTTACTACATTCAAAGGTAATTATGAAAGTGATTATTTGCTAACTTCTCTTTGATTGTCGCGATAACTCTGTAATTGATTTGACTCCTGTTATCAAGCGTATGTTGGCGTGATTACAAGCAGGATACCATACTAGGAACGGATTAGCAGTGATCGATCGTACCTAATTTTATTTACTTTAATGTTTTTAATATTTAAGTAATTTAGGAGATGAAGAGGTGGTTATTATTTTTATCGAAACATTATTGTCAGTGACTGATATACTTACTTGTCTATAAGAACTCATGAATACACTTTCGTATTATTGTGCTAGAATATCATCATTGTTTGATCGAATCAGTTAAGATTCGTTTGATTGCGATTTGATTGTTGAATTGTTAAAACGTTGAAACAACATTTAAAGTTGTTTTATTTAAAGTATTGTAGAATATTAGGTATTTATAGAATTACTTTTATCTCAGATAACTATGAAGATTGCTGGCCCTTAGAATATAGATTGTCAGAAATATGTTTGCTGCAAATAGGAGATTATAGGGGCAAAGGAAGAAAACCGATGCCAACTAGTTTTGAAGATGGCCCATTGCCTCTAGTGTATTTCCACCAAGAAGGTAGAGTGAGGATGTAAGCAAACTACACATTTATTCTAAATCTATTATAATTTTTACTTTGCTTTTCTAGATGACTCAATTTTGGAGTTGTTCCTTGAACCAGTGGTAGATGAGATTCCACCTCCAACCTGGTTTGAATAATTTCATTCATTTAAATCAGAAAAATAATTTTATTTATTTATAAAGTTTGGGATGCATTTCGAAAAAAGCTTTTGTGGAATACTTATCTCCATTTACTGTGAATTTTCTGTGTGTAATAAAATATTTAAATGTGTGTTTATAAGATAATAAATTGTGATCTTTTATGAAATAGTGTGTTATTTCAATGCAGTGAAGTTGTTAGGATTAGAAGTTGTATTTGTTGAGTAAACTTTTAGTGGCTTATTCTGTTTCCCACAATTACCTCTTCTGAGGAAAAGCAAATACTTAATATACTGTCAAGTAAAATGCAGTTGATTGTTTAGGCTGTGATAAATCCACAAGAGGTAGAGAAAAGCATGAAATAACTGAAATCTTTGCAGACTTACCAAAAGAAGTAGTAATTGATGAATATGTTAAACATTACAGAAATGGTGGCAAAAATAATGATTTGCTTTCCTGTGGCATACTAATTTTCCAAGTATGATGAATACTAATATATTTACATGGTATTGTTTTACATCGTGTTATTTCACATTCAAGAACAATAATTTGCATTCTGAAAGCTGACTTCATAAAGGATGTTGGGAATTCAATTATCTCTGCTGGCCATGATGTGGTTGAATGTGGAACAGTCATTCCTTGACCCCACCAAAATGTCATACCCAAGGGAAAGAATGGCAGCTATACTGAGAGCAAAGGAAGAAAGTGAGTACATTCTCTCCGCCAATCATGCCGCACTCATGACCTGTACTGAACAACATTGAACTAATTTAAATATTTTGAATGGATCACTGCTTTTATTTTTCCCAAATTTATGATCTAAATTTGTCAAAAATAATTTCTCTTTTCTGCAATGTGAGATTGTTGTTTTTGTTTGAGGAACTAAATGAAAGATAAATTTTAATCCTAGTTATTTTCTCCTCTATGATTGAAATATTATATTGAACATAAAATTTGAAATTTCATGACTCAAGTTTAAGGTGCTATAGATTTTAATTTTATGCTGCAAATATCCTTAAAATAACTTTTTATCTATGGGTGTTACAGTTAGCTATACTGAATTATGATCATGTTTTAGCCCCTTTTGGTGATGTTTATGAGTATTCAAATTTTTATTGAGATTAGAAAATGATCAAAATTGTCTTTCCGTAACCCATTTTGCCTACTTTTTCTTTTATATATTATTTATATAACATTTAAGCTCCTTCAGTGACTTATTGGATATTTCAATTGCTCTAAGGGGCTTGAGGCTACAACTTGGAGAGATTCTCTTTTGATTTTCTTTTGCTTTGGATGGCTCTACCTTCTTTTGTTTTCCTAGACGCTGTGTGATTTATTCTGAATGGAATGTGGCTTATCCTGAAGTAAGTCTCTGCACATGAACATGAATATAATATGCCATGCAGGGCTCAAATACAAGGGACTGCTCCAACAACATTACTGTGGCCTTCTCAAGGAAAGAAAAACTTTTGTGCCCCACGCTGCAGGTAATGTTTAACTTTCATTTCTAATACCATATCCATACCAATGTGTTTTTGTGGATCAGGTTTTAAATATTACAATTATTTATTACTCATCCATCTAAGATTGTATATACTTATTATTATTTAGTAGAAAATTTCAGTTTTCATATAACTTAATTTTTAAGATAAAGTTCCAAGTGTACTATATTATCTTATTACTTTCTTATTAGAATAGGTAAATCTGGTGCTCATCTTCTAAAGATGCATGTAGAACTGTAAGAAATGTTGTGTACTTTAGAGAAACCAGATGCTAGTAAAACACTTAAGTAAATAGTACTTTTCTGTTACTTTTCACAAGATTCACTAGATTTAAATTTTCTTTTATATGTAATAGGTGTTACTTTGATATTAGGTTTTCATTCTCTTCCTCTGAACTAAAGACAATGCCATGCATAGCATAGAACACCTTTTATTATTTCTTTCTGTAAGTCAAGAAAAACAAATTTTCTACTGAGAAGGATTAGGGGATGAAAAGGATAAATATATTAGTAAATGCAGTGAATTTCGATGGCAACAGATTCTGTGCAAGATTTTATTTTTATGATATTCCTTAAAATATGAGCTAAAGAAAAATTACTTTTGTAGAAGGAAACCCGTGAACTGAATATCTTTGGATAGGACTTCTGGTTTGTGTACAATCTTTCTGAAAGATTTGAAAATTATTTTTATTCATTTTATTTTTACTCTATGAAATCATAATCCACATTTCAGTTATAATAATAATTATTATTATTGCTACAATGTAACTCAATCATTCATTTACTACTTCATTTCATTCTATATTTTTGCTATTATCTTGGTCTTATTGTATGTTTATCCTTAAGTCATCAAATATGCTTGGATGAATTATATTGACTTTGCACATATACTTTCTGTGATCATAATGGTAAACAATCTTAATACCAGATAATTTTCACTTAAAAAAGACAAAATATGAGACAATGGTTTGAAATTTATTGAGAGTGGTTTTGAAATCATTAAATTAATAAAAATGAGTATGTTAATAGCCTTAACAAGTTATATCCTGATAAAGTATGACCTGTATTTATGAAAGTAATTATTGGTAGTGTATGCAGAACTCAACAGCAATATGATAGTTCAAATTTTTGTAATTGCCAACATCATAAGCAGTGGTATTTGATTTGTCTTTATTTTTTCTGAGCTATTTGTTTTCATATTATATTAGTTATACGTCATTTTCATCATTTTGTTAAGGAATTTTATTCTATATTTTATCTATCTTGTGAGATGAGTCATATCATGTTTTTTCTTGCTATATTATAGATCGAATTTAATGAAATTATTCTCAACAATATTCCTTCAATTATAGGAGTAATAATTCAATGATAAGAATGAGTATTCATGATTGCAATTTCAAGAATTTTATTTTTTCTCCTTTTCCTGAAAATATTTAAAATGTTATCTAAAATGAATTACTTTATTTACTCTTAATTCTTATATACATATCTTAGTATTATTTATCAGCTGCTAGAGTTACAATTTTATAAAACAATGCTAAGGATATTGCTTGTTAAGCAAAATTGATAACTATTAATTAGCCTCTCTTTTAAGTAGCGTGGGATCATAATATTGAATAGGAGTGTGATGGAGAACATTCCATGTTTTAAGTGAAGCATGTAGAACGATTCGTATTCAGATTAACTTTATAGTTGCTTATACATTATTTACATTAATAAGCTGTTGTTTCCAGCTATTTTTTTGTCTGGCTCAAATCAAAATGGTATGGATGATGCCTGGATAAATGGGTGTGCATTATTTATTTTGAGAATTTTTGTCAATATTCTCGTTTTCTGCTATTATCATATTTGTTGAAGCTATAAAAAATGTTCAGTGTTATCTTTTGATAGCCTCACTGTTGGTTATTATATATACTGCCTTGCGAAGCTTAGCGTATTTTTTACACGGAATCAGAAACAGTTCCTCATCTTGCAAAGCTTATTGTCCTGTTTCAATATTCTCAAAATACCCGTTTTCCCCAATGTGCATTGTCCTTTGTTCTTAATGAGATAGTCCATATCAATATTTCTAATAGTACAGTCCTCTCTTGCTATCAATCCTTTTTGTATTTCTCCTTCAAAATGGTTAGATATTGATCCAGCTTAAATTCTGATTGAATTGGAATTGAAGGTGAAGAATTATAGAGGTCAAAACAGAAAATTTTCAAGTAAATTGATCTGTATTAACAAAAATATACAAAAGAACATTCATTATACAGAAAGAATATGTTTTAAAAATCCGTATTCAGCTCAATGAAAAACATCTATTTTCCAAAAAGTTAATCCTCTATCTGCTTCATTCGTATCAGTGCCATCAATTTCACCAAGTTTCCTTTTAGCTCTCTGCGTTCATCCTGCTCATTTAATGTGTGCTCTTGGTTGGTGAAGGAGTGGAAGGTGTGTCACGCCTGTGAAACATATTATTATTAGTTTTTGACCAATGGCATAACAATACTCATGCATTTCAAGGACATGAACTTACCTGGACTTTGGTGGACTTGGTTTATTGGTATTAGATTCACTCTTCAGGAGCGAGCTCTTATCTGGAGAAGGGGTTGTTGCAGCCCTCCTATAAAGAAAAATTGGTAATTTAAATGTATTACTTCATTTTTACGGAAGGAAGATAATATTAATTTGGTTTTATTTTTAGAACAGTTTTCAAAAATTGAAAAAAGCTGGAAAATTCAGTAAAGGTAAACTATTAATTATCCTCTTATGTATCTAATTCTTGAACTATTAATATTCTCTCTTGCTTTCACTTTTATGTAAACTTATAACTTTTCATGAACCACAATTTTTCATTTCCCTATTGTATATAGGTCATATTTAGTTACTCCAGTTTCCTTTATCATATTGTAATATTTCTTCATCTTAAATTTTCAAATCTGCAAGATTTCCTTAGGGTAATAATACTTGCAGAATTGTGAAGAGTCTTGAATATTCGCTACAAATGGTTTGTATAATTTATTAATGGAATAGGATATTTACACTTGAGCTTCTATAAGTTCAAGGTATAACAAAATTGTAATCACAGATAATGTTTATTTTATAAACAATGAAACTGCTAAATCTTATGAATATTCAGCTTGAAGTTTTCTGAGCTATGCAATGATACCGTAAAAGTAGTTCTTTGTGTATGCTAAAACAGAAAAGTATCTTGAATATTCCAAAAAAAACAAATAACAAATAACCAACAGCAAACTGTTAATCTAAACTTGGGTTTTGCAAAAATATAGCCAATCAGTAATTTAAATATAATAATACCAATTATTAGAGTCTTAATAGAGGATTCAAATGATAAGTTCTTAAATAAATAATGACTAACCTATGCTTCCCTGAACCACTCTTTGTAGTGGATTTTGGGGTTGTAGGAGGAGTTTCTCTCCTGAAATGTAAAAGTTAAATATGTATTAAGAAGGGAAAGTAAATCTTATGATTGCTCTAGATAGATTAGGATTCGAGTATATATATAATCTTATAAATCACATCAATATTTTTTGAACTCGGTGATTCTTTCAATTCTGGTTATTTATCACCTACCTTGATCTACCGGAAGCTTGCTTGGTGGCCGTTCCACTCTTTGGTGATGGAGTTGTTGGTGTCTGTGCAGCTCTCCTATAAAAGATTAAATCAGAATGCATCATTAAATCATAAATATAATTATATAATATTAATAAAGTGACTTTTTAACTATTGTCATTAATTTTGGAGATGTCAACTCACTTCGATCTATCTTCACTGGCTTTTACGCCCTTCGGAGCTGAGCCGGTTGGGGCAGCAGTAGTCGCGTCCCTTCTGTGAAGATAAGACTACTTTTAACTGGAAGCATAATGAAACCTTTCTCTGAGACCATAATACTACACCGCTAACAAATAGTACGTGAACGCGTTTGTAGCTTAGAAAGTTTCACAAAATAATTACAGCAATAGTGGCAACTTCATAGAAATCGATTATTACTGCAGATTGAATATTACATTCTGATTATTACATAGACGAAGGACGTTATGAATATCAGGGCGAAAATCTCCAACTCCAAAATTCTAAGAAATTTAATGCTTCAGGCTGGGATTGATTATTGCAAGTATCATAAATGCTACCATTTATTTACGAACAGGGTAATTAATCGGCACCAATGACACGCAAGGCAGTTAGAATGAAGATTCAAAGAGGTCGACTTAGTTTGATATATGTACGTTGGCGTCTGAGCCGGACTATTGTTTGGGAAAGCAGTAATAAATATAATGCTAGGCCGTTTTTCTAGTTGGTATCTATTATATAATAGTTGAGTTCAACTTACCTCGATCTATCTACACTTTCCTCTACGTTCTTTTGGGCTGGCCCTTTTGGAGAAGCAGTCGTCACGTCTCTTCTGCAAATTAGAGTTGATTTTTTAAATAGAAAGCGCATAGAAATCTATATAATACCTAATAATATCTATATAATCTGCGGCGGGAAGTTCGGGTTCATGTATTGTTGGGAGGTTAAAATGGAATGAGGTCTATTTTGGTCAATGAATAACCCCATTATTGCGAGGCGTATCGATTATTCCATAAATAAGGTACATTATTAAATGATTACCAAAAGAGAATTGAATACTTCTACTTGGAAAATAGTGATCTTATTCGAAAGCAGTTTCCTAAATAAATTCTGTAACATATAAATTCATCTCTATATCACATTTTTTATATAGATAATTTTTCAAATGGAAGTTTTTTGGCATAAACATGGTTTTACATTTATTTTAAACTCCGTCTCATTTTTTACATACCTCGTTTTAATTGGAGTGGCTGTCGGTTGTGTTGGCTGCAAGTCAGCTTTCCTGCAATGAAAATGAGAAAATAGAATATAATAAGCTTTAAAAAATATCTCTACGTATAAGTAAATTTCACGGGTTATTCTATGGGAAGTAGAGATACATTTCAATTCCAATTTGCTCAATGTACTTACTTTTCTTTAGCATCTGAGTGATCCGGTTCAGCTGTAGCAACTTTTTTGTTTTCTGTGTCGTCAATTGGCAAGCCATCAACAGCCAACGATGCAATGATCAGCACCATTCCAAAAAGCTGAAAGTTAAAAGAAGCTGTTTTGATGACTCTTCTCCCTTTTGAGTTGATATTTTACAACAAGAAATCAATTCACAAGACAAATTTCTTCTGAGGCTTAAAAAATATTTTTACGTCAAAATTTCACGGTCATTGTAGCTTACATGCCACGAAGATTACGTACAAATTTCATCTCTTTCCCATGCTTAATACAAGTAATAGCAAAAAATAGCTTCAATTTTAAACGTTCGTTTATTACCAAGAGAATTGATCATTTATTATGAATTCCTTGATTTCGTTCGATACAGTTTATACATAATCATCGTCTTAAAGGATGATCCAATTATTTTCAATTCTATTCTTTCGAAAGACGTGATAGCGGCTAATATGTTGAAAACGAACAAAATCCTTTGAGTTGCACTTGCTACTACATCTTCTATAAAAATCTCAAAGATAAATTTATGATAAATTTACAAAATGCCTAGAAAATTAAGACAAATGTACTTGAATCTCGAGATTTCTGATTCTGTACTCACCAACCAAATTTTGTGATTCATGTTGAAAGATGATACGCTTTTTGTAGTCGCTGATTGAATGTATCCTCAGAAAACGAGCTGAACCGGAATACTGTTTCTCTGTGTCAACTAAGAATCGTTATATACCCTCTTCGTTATTACATCAGAGGTGTGAGTTGAAAGAGATTGGGATGGTAGAGCAAGGTACAGGATCACGATGAGTCAACAGGGTCCAATGTCGCGCGTTCTCCCTCTGGAGTAATTGGGGTGTTAAATGGGACCTTTCTGCCGCAGCGCACATCATACCTTTTAATTATCATAGACAAACATTTTGATTTGTGTTCAAAACGAATGATTATCGGTGAAGGGAACAGCGCGGTTGAAAATATCACGTATGATGCTCTCGGATGACGAAATTCGGAAGGACCAGCACCAGCCATCGAGTTGCTCCTCTTATTTTTATATCAACGAAAGCAGTTCAGTAATTTTTGGACGAAATAAGGAATAATACATTGAATGTACTAGTCTTGAAAGATTTGGATTTCCAATCGTATTTTTCCGGACAATATGTGATATTTATCAACTCCCGCTGCAATCCTGTGTGAGTATGATATAATTAAAAGCAAATTGTTCACTTATATTTTTAATGTCTTTTTTTCCTTTTCTCTATTTGAAAATATTGAAGTTTTGAGAAATTACCGTTTTCTTCGTCTAATATTTCAAAATGTTTTTCGTAACAATGTATTTATATTGTTTTTTTTTTATAAAACAGTAGAAGTGTGTTTGTTGATGAATTATAAATCATTGTTAATCAGCTTTCACGATAGCATTCTAAGAGTTTTTATTTGTTGATCACGATTCCAGTTTCGGTTTCTAAAATTCCTTTATAAGTTCGAAAGAACATCAGCTGTCAAAATAACTTCTTTGAATACTCAAAAAGACATCATCCAAACAAGGAAACTCGAAGCGAAGTTCATTCCATAAGAAGGTTTTCTAAATATCTTTTGTTGAATTTAGTTTATATTGCTGTTATTTATTCTCGATTAAAATTTATCAGGACAAACCTTTGGCATAAATGAACTAAAATAAGGAAGCTTTTCAGAGTGATTTAGAATTGCTGTTCCAGTTTATAATAATTGCGCGAAGATATTTTCCGAGCAATTTAAGTCTATCGTTCATGTTTCACAAAATGAAACTGGCTATTTCGTGAAGATAAAATATTTTATCTTGGTCCTCCAATATCATATCTATATAAAGCATCATCAATTTTGCTTTAAATACTTTTAGTTGGCAGTTGAGTTGATACAAGATATGCCAAGTATTTTTCACGGTATATCGTCATTATTTGTGTATAGAACCTAGTTTGATCACGCTATGCGATCTGACTCATCTTGGATTTGCCTTTCTTATACTCCAAACTTCAAAGATTCTTTCCCAATGATTTTTTTTCCTCTCTTCCGTCCACTTCCATTGGTTTATTTATTATATCCTTCTTTTACATTACGTCCTTCATGTCTATCTTGCTTTTGTATTTGTTCACGTCTTTAATTTCTTTCGAGTGTATTTGCTTATTTATGAATCGCTTTTTACTTGATCTATTTTTGTTACTTTAGATTTGTGATGGCGGAATTGAGCTGAAGTGTCCGTAAAACTTTCTTCTTATTCCGATGTCCGGATACCCTAAATTGAACATTCAATACATGTATATACGTTTATTATAAAAAATATTTAAATCCAGGCTTGATTTTCATTTGGTGCAGTGTAACATTTTGGGTTCAATTGTTAATTGATATAATATGTTCCCTTGATTTTAGTTTCAATCGCCTGCTGAATACTGGTCTGCAGGGACAAAAAAATGGAAATTTTATTTTAAAATATGCTGTTTAAATACTAATCTAATACAATTGTATAATATTAGTGCAGTATCCTAATATAGTTAATGTACCAAAACTATACCCAATACAGCGTTTGAGGTTTTTTTAAAAAAACATCGTAGTTTTGCGATGTAAATGCTCGAATGTTCTTTTTAAGTCGTTACATAGTGTATTTTTTTAAAACATCCAATGGCCAACGTGTGAGAGTACATTTGTAGAAACCCAACTCTCTAAATAGTAATTTTGACGCCTGGCCGCAAATTGTATAACTTTTTAACACTTCAAGCATTTCAATTTCTTAAGTCATGTCCGTCGCAAGAAAAGTTTCACTCTTCATTCTGTAAGAAATCAAATGTAATTAGACATGGCGAAGTAAATAATAATAGCAATTATCATTATTATTGTGTTTTTACCTGAGGTTTTTAAATTGAAGCGCTAAATATCACGTTAAGCACGTGGTGCGTTAGCTGAATATACTTGAAAACTTCCTAGACAATTTTCTTGCCCTCAAATTATTTATGTTTTTATTCATATTGCTTAAATTTATTTACGAATTTCTTTAACTAATACTATTTGATAATAATAAATGTAATTGTATATTTTATTCAATATTATGTGCGATATATTTTATATTATAATAACAACTTATAAACAATAAATAATTAGATACGAATGTACGATGCTGCACTTTTAGTTTGCCCATTTTGATTTTTCATTAAGGTCTTTGAGAACAAATTGCAGAAAATATTGAAGAAATTACTTCTCATTAAGTAGCTATGAAAGGTGAATTAATATTACAAAGTCAGACAGTATATTTATAAAATGTGTAAACTAGGAAAAACCAGAGAGGTATTTTTAAGTATTTTTTTGTATTTATTTTTTTCCAATCTATCAGGTAATCTATCAGTTATTAATGCTAGAAATTTATTTCACTTTTACTGAATATGATTCTTCAGGTAAATTATAATTATTTGTGTTTCCATTTTAGTGTCATAAATTTGAATAGTACTTTGAACCATAACAGTTAAACTCTTAGATAAAATAGTAGTACATTTTTGAAAACTTTCTCTAATGAAATGGTTATAAATAATTTTTACATTCAAAATACAATATCTATTGAATAAGAGAAAAATCATGTGTTAAAAGATATAATGTACTTGAATAATAACATTATCTGCATCATACTATCTCGTGTATAGTATCTGCCGTGTAGTATCAGGGCTTTTCATCTTCTTTTAGGTCTTTCTATTTAGTGTATATGGTGAACCATACAAATACTATGCACACTTTATAACATAATATAAATCACATTAACCGAATCAACAGATTCCTGCTTGATGATCTGCTTGTAATGATAGGAGGTGAAGCAATTTTTTCTTTTGAAAGATATTAATATGTACCAAGTTAGCAGTTACAAGTCAAAACAACTCCATCAAAACACATTCATTAGATAGAAAAACTATCAAGTAATAAGACCTCTAGTGTTTGTTTGTAAATGAAAGGAAACTACGTGAGAACATTAAGTCTTAGGCCATGTATTGCTTTCTAATGAGAAAGGCTGAAAATATGGTATCATTAGTGTTTTATTAAATGTATTAAAAATATATTGAAATAATTAATTATTAAAGAAGGATTGTATATGAGAATTAAAGAAAGCACTTTTAGTTTCCACAATGTTTTATTTAAATAGGTCATAGATACAATATTAAAATTAAGAACAAGTACTTAAATAAAACTATTTTATACATAGATCATGTTCTTATAAAAATGGTTTATAAAATAATTTTGTACAAAATGTAAGGCATATAATTTTAAATTATTGTAATTTTAATATCTTCTATATTATAAGGTAAGATTAAATGAAATAATACTTTAAGATGGTTATGAAATTAATAGTTATTAAGAAATACTATGACACATGTTCACAATGATTTTTTTGGCAAACATTTCATATTTCTATTATTAAAACTATGCCCATAGTCGATAGATTATGCATAATAGTAAGTACCTAATGATTTATAAGTTATACTTATAAATCTGTTACTTAACACTACAATTGTATTATGTCACATATACAAAAATTACATAAGTAATTAAAAATAAATTTCAGAGAATGATTATGTATATCTTAAATTGAAATTTTATGCTATTATAATTTTTATTCCACAGGTGGAGATCCATTTTCCAGGTGATATACATACATCTACATACTTGCATAAGTCTACAACGTTTGTAAATTTGAGAAAAATGATGCTCGGTGGAACTCTTTGCTTTCCACGATTAGGCGTAGATTTTTATACCGTTCTAGTAAAATAAGCCCTATGTAATCTATCTTTAGTGCTTTGATAATTCAATAGTGAATTCTTAAGCTTATATTCTAAATGAACAAAGTGAGTTGATTCTAGCATAAATCGTATAAATTTTAACGAAATATACATGAACTACTGTAGTTACCTTACAGCCTCGATTTCTGATTCATCAGTCACTTTTATTCTACTATAAATTGCCATAGTTAATGGACTGTACAAAAACGTCAAAACATGACCTGTTTATTCCAATTCATGCACAGGAGACCGGGTTTTCCCCGTGTAGGTAGTTCAGAGTAAAAGGTATTAGAATTCTCTGGCGTCGATTTTGGCGGAATTTTAAGCTGTGGTTCGCTTTTCAGGTTCTGCTACTTCTATTCTGCAAACTTCATAATAGAATCCAGTGATAAAAATTATATATTATATTATTATTATTAATATATTAATTATATATTAACTCATAGGAAAGAAATGATTTATTTGAATAGTAATGATAAACATTTAAGTACATAAATATAAACGAAAAAAATATGAAATTTTTTTCTTATTTAACCTAAATTCAAGACTTAAGATACATTTGATAATAACGTGTCAATCTTATCTCCTTGAGATGAAATTACAAACCTTCAAAAATAGCAGGTACTCACTAGCATAATGCCATGTAAGTAAATCACCTTTCATACAGGTTGTACTCAGTTAACAGAGATTTGTTGATAATTACATCATATTTTCTTTTCGTGATTGTAGAGTCAATAAGGTACAATAAATGGGGGACTGCTGCCGGGATATTTATCTCCTGGTTACACTTTTGTCTTTTATCTATGTTATAGATTCATTTATGTGGGGAGCAGGATAATGGAAGACATTCTGGGGATTGATTATTTTGCTACGTCATCATTGTGTGGCTGTTTGTGGCATATAGGAATTACATTTGTTTTGCATAACGAAATTTTTAGCTATACCTAGCAAAGTATTTAGCCGATAATATCTTAGGATGAAAAATTTTCGTTATACGAAAATAAATAAATAATATTTCGGTGGTCAATAAAGAATTAGCAAATGGGTCGCCTTGCGGCGATTTGACCGCACCTCCCCGCGCGGGTGCGAGAGCTGGGAGCGGGCCTCGAGGCCCCCGCAACACCAAAGAAGCGGGCTCGATTCCGTTTTTTCGATAAAAAATCATCTGGTATATTGATGGCCTGGAGCTCCCGACCGGAATCAACCCGTAAAATCCAGCGTTGCATCCAGAGTGTTCCAAAAATCTAGGCAGTTTTGTCTTATGGGAGAATCGAATAATTTCGTACGCAGGTTCATTTTCCGCAAAATCCGCAGAAGCTCGGTTTTCAACGGATAAAATTAAGATTTTCGGCTGCATTTGGTAGAGTTCTTCTTAAATTTTGGTGAATTTGGGATGAAAATGAATGATTCTAGATATTGATGAGAATACGTCTTTACAACAATACAAATAAATTTTACTTCTAAATCGGAGCGAAAAATTATTAAAACTGCCATTGCTTTCATCCTAACCAGCATAAAATGCAATTTTTTTCTTGGATTACTCTTTGTATCTTATGAATACATAAAAGTCAAATTAAACTAATTTTCTAGAAACCATGTATTAGTCAAAATTATTTTATCAAATTATTATTAAAATAAATCAAAAATTATTTAAGTGAAACGTAACCTTCGGATGATTTGATTGTGCTGTTCAATTCATAAATCGCCTTAAACTTTTTTGTCTCTTACGTTACGAAAACTTGTCTACATCTATGTAAGTACCCTGCAAGCGTGTGGCAGGGGGTGTAAACACCCATTTTACGTTATTGCGTATTTTAGTCTATTACTATTGCATATCGTGCGCGGGAAGAAGGAATTCTTTAATCTATTCATCCTAGCATCTATTTCGCGTAATTTACGCGCATTATCGGATCGGCCTAGATAGCAGGGGGGTCGCATAATTTCAATTACGTCTTCCGAAAGCGTACTTTCTTGAACTTATCTAATAAACGCAATCTGGCTGTAAATCTTCTATCTGCTTATGTTTCCCAACCTGCGTCTGATAATAGTTTGTTTACGCTCGACTGTTTATCGTGTCAATTCTTTACAAATCGTATTGCTTTACGTTGTACCTTTTCGAGATCGCGGGTATTAATTTCGTCCGCGGGATCCTAAATACAGTGGTCCCTCGAGTTACGAGCAGCCTGACATAACGAGTTTTTTGAGATACAAGCTGGAGGTCGGGTCATATTTTCGTTCAAGATACGAGCCCATATTCGTGTTTCCGGAGCGTCCAGCTAGTTGATGCGCAGGGTCGAGCATCATCCGAGAAAATCTCTCACTCACTCGCACGTGTTACTTGAATCGAAGTATATCTTGTGCGCTGTAATCATTTTTATGTGATTACTGAACTTTTTTTACAGTAGAGAAAGTGCAGCCAAGAAGGCAGAAACAAGTGATAGTTAAATTTACGTTATTTGAAATAAATAAAGTGTAGTTCTAGTTTAAAGTTACGAAAATAGTTTAAAAAAGCGCCATTTACGTATGTGTCTTGAGTGCCTACACTCCTTCCCTCCTCCTCGCCGTTCACCTTCGTTAGCCGAACTTGTCCGTCACCAATGTAAGACTATTATTATATTCTAAATCACTTTTATTTCTTTGTTAATTGTACATGTTTATTTGTTAATTAAAAACATATCTTTATTCATAATTTACATTGTTTTGGGCATTTTTCATAGGTCCAGAACGGATTAAATCAAATTCAGTCATTTTAAATGGGAGAAATTTGTTTGATATACGAGCTGATTGACTTACGAGCTCGGTTTTGGAACGAATTAAACTCGTATCTCGAGGTACCACTGTACTAAATGCGTCGCGTCGTCAACTAGTGAGGTAAATGTCGTTATTTTCATTTACAGGTTATTCTGAGTTGATATATTGAAGAGAGCTTACGATTTTGTCATTTTTAACTCCAGAGAGTAATTGACTTAGCGCTTCGATTGTTAATCACTCTTACTTTTATGCTCAACTCATGAGCACAAGGCCGTAATTCAGATTGATCCGAAACTCGCTCTCGGGTATGAAATTCAAAAACTAAAGTTCTATTCAAGATATAGACCTGTAGATGAAAATAGTATTTATTAAAAACGGAAAGTATTTATGTAATAATAAACAAAATACTGTATTTTGTACTCTTATTATTCATTCATTTATCCATAATTCAATTAATTTCTTCGATACATACATTTTCTGTTTTATTTATATGTTTTGTCTTATGCTCACGTCTTGTTTGCAAGAAATGAAATGCTATTCTTATTATAAACCGGGTTATTTCCGTGACTATAACGTAAAATTTTTGTCTTTGTTCTTTTTCAGTAAGGAAAATCATCATCAGCCATTTTCAATCTACATATTGATCAGTTTTGTTTATTATGCTTGATGCGTATGCTTCCATTCATAGCAACCGAAGTCAGATCCAATTCCAGTATACCGGTTTGAAATCGTTTCTGGATGTATTTTTTTTTCACTTTCACCTTCTCAGAGTAAATTTTTGAAGTAATAATAACTGCTATGACTTTGCAGTTATGACTTATTATTAGGTTTCTTGATTAAATCATATCTAATTGTCTCTGAATGATTCCCCTCCCCTTACAGATTACTACTCCGATATGTCACGATTTGATATCGGCGCATTCACTTGGAGCTGCGTTTGTCCGTCATGTTTTGACTGCTTAGAGACAAGCGTGTGCGTGATACGTGTACGTACATTGGAAGTTTTCTGCGCATTGGGTGGCTGTGATTAGAAGATTGAACTTTCAAACGCTCAGCTTAAAAGCATACACAGCAAAGTTACATTTGCTGCCCGCATTACCCGTGCCGGTACGTCATCTTTGGACACTCACTTAATTACGCAGTTTTGCTCATAATATTCTGGTATTTTGACAGGCATTTCTGTAAACCTATCCAAAATGGAACGGCTGAATTTTTTTTGTGCCATTATGCCCAGTAAAATTCGGGCGTTTAAAAGGTTAATTATAAATGCTTGATGAGTTGAGATTAATTTTGAAGCATCTGAGACCATCTGAGGAAACTTGGAAGACTACATACGTAAGTAAGTTGTAATAAAAGGTTTTTTTAAAGTTCCTTGATATATAATCCACATGTATTATTTTGTGTACGAATAATTGCAAATAAATTCAGTTTATTTAAAAATAAACCATCGTATTCCTTTGCTATTTAATCTATAAAAACGTACATGAAAATACGTTACAAATTCACACCCTTTACTTATTTTCATAGCAATTTCATACCAAAATTAGCAGTTGTTCCAAGGTACTTCCTATATCACTCTTGTATTACGAAACTTGGAAAATATCAATATTTGGAATAGAAAGAATGCTGATCGAATAAATACATAGGAAATCGACTTTTATTCAAAATAAGCTGACGTAATGTTTTTAAATTTAAGGTGCGCAGGGTGTGAGCATAATAAAAATTTCAAAAAAACTTCACGTATTCATATTAAGACTTAACTACCATTTGCTTGCAGTCTACTGGCTAAATTTTACTCGTATTATATACAGAGGAAATTAATATTAGTAAGATGTGCAAAAAATTTCAGCCTAATTTTTTAAAGCAGTAATTCGAATAACTTACGTTTTAAGCGAAGACTTAAGAGCCACCTAGAAGACTATTCTGACATTCAATTTTCCCTCTTCATTATGAATTCGTTAAAGTTACGAAAAATCCATCAAGAGATGTCACTCGACATTTATTTCCTGAACATTTACATTTATTACATTTTATTCCAAATTTATATAAACATTCTCTCAAATATCACCTGTGTTTGAATGAATTAGGTAAAATTTATTAATCCACGCTTTCCGTTTTTTAATAATAAGTACCGTTTTCATTATATCTTAAAATTAAACTCTTGGTACTCTCATGTCGATAGCCCTTGCCTTTGCCTCTGATGATTTCTCACATTTACAAAGGATATCTTTAGGTATATAACGATGTAGATGTAGACCCAACTTTCGGGGGGTCATGGGGGAATTGCTGCACCAATTCAGGTTAGTGTACGGTTCTTCAACATGATCTCCCTTTTCAGAATCCGAAACCACCCCACACCAAATTGACATGACAATTTAAGACACCTGGGGGAATCACCATTTAATTAAAATTTAGAAACAAGTAAAAATTTTTTTCAAAGAAGATGCGTTTTATAATGTAAACGCCCCACCCCAAACCCCTCTACGAGCCTACGAAAATTTTAAGTACTTCGTCTACATCTTCATTATATCATACCGCGATGACTAAAACATTTAAGTTACAGAGACACCTACAGAACTTCTTTTCACATAACTATACACTTCAAAATTCCCTCCTTATGACGTACTCACACGTTCAAAGACCGAGTTGTCCTTAGCCGCTCTTTACAGAGTCATGCGTATTATCATGCAACGGACACCGGACAAACAAGTTTGATTGTTTTAATTTAATTGATGTTAAATCTAACCTTTCTTACTATTTCAAATGATAATTTTGCATTTATATAAATAATAATCACATTTTTAGTGTTAAATTTTTTATGCTATAAAAACAAGTTACAATAATGAAACGTGAGGAGTAGTAGAGTAAATCTAACTACAAAACTGAAAATAGATCAGATGAAGATAATTAAGGGTAATATAAGGCAAAACTTAATATATATGAAAATAATAGTAAGAGGATAGGTAAGTTTTATTACAAATGAATATGTAAATGAAATAAATTTTACTCATTTAAACTGATAAATTTTTATTTACATTTTTGTAAACATATTTAATCAGAGGCCACATAGATATGGATAAAGATCTGGGTAATCTTCCTGTAATTACATCTACAAGAATAGGCTACATTTTATCAGCAATTTTGTCAACTACTTTACCCCTCAGCATGGAGTAAGATGATAGTATTTCCGCATAAAAAAAAATTCAGAAACACTGGAAGATTTACAAACAAATATATATCAGCTATTCATAACTTAATCTTGTTCCAACAACAATTTAAAGCAACACATGTATTTTTAACAAACAAACTATTTTTTCTTTTATAAAATATAAATACTCAAACTTTGATTGCATTTTCACCCTCCCTTTTTTAGGGCATATAATATATACATGTATACGTATGTACACACATCTGCTTATGAATATACTATTTCAAACACAAATATATGCACACAGTTATCTTTTTAAGCAGGATTTTTGAAGATAGTAGTTAGTGAGACAGTACAGAAATGGAAGCACAAGAAACCAGATAGGTTTTAATTTCTTCGTCAACACTGGGGAAAGTATTTAAAGGTAGTGAGAATGTACAGGCAAAAGCTAACTAACTTAAAATATGGCAATCGGATTTATGATATATGCAAAAAATGAAAATTATAACATTATAAAAGGTGCATAACAACAAAATCAAGGGTTTTTCCTCTTAAACTGTTTAAATTACGGCAAAAAGCATTTCAACTAGAGGACTATGTTTCTAAGAGAAATTAATTATATGCCGAAACATTTTTAAGATTTTTACTGCACCCACACATGCTTCCATTTCCTTTCCATCTACATTCATTAAAGATTCATAGATTATCACTTGATGTCATATAGTATAAACATACAATAACTCACACACTGACACACACAACATTTTGTACGAAAAAGGTATGACATCTTAATAAATGAAGTAAAAAAATGTATTGTAAAACAACACCATGGTAATTCCACAGATATATGTAATCTTTAGGAAGAGAATATGAAAGTCTTAGAAATGAAAGTGGTCGTAATTAACTTTTGCTTAAATTATATACATTCTTACCCAAGTCAGTAACATTTTTAATTCTTATCAGAAGAATATACATTTCAGATGCTCTAATTTCAATTAAGTTTCATAGAAATATAAGGCATATTATTTTTACCAAAATAATTCCTTTCCAATAAAAGGGTATATATATATTTATATTTATCATGTATTTGGCTAACTTTAATATATATGGCTAAGATCTCCACAGTTTCAAGGTTATCAAGAAGTGCATTTTTGATAGTGAATTTATCCATTCATAGTTAATTATAAACATCTCATTTTAACACATGCCACAGGCTTTTCACTAATTTTGATACTTGAAATAAAAGTAGTAAAAATTGTACTGAATAGTAAGTAATATAGATTTATAAAAATAATCATCATAAAAGTCTGATTACAGCAGAATTAATTAATATGGGGAAAGAAAATCAAAATAAAGCCATTAAAGTAGATTTCATACTACACAAATGTAGGAAAAGTAGATTTTCAAACTTCTGAAAACAATTCATTCTGGAAACAATTGATTACTAGAGAATTATTTTCCTTTATGGATAAAGGTTGACCAATTTTAATTCTTATAAATATTTTTATCTATAGCACAGCATAAAGGATACTTGCTGTCATAATATTATAAAAATATTCAATCCACTATGCAAGATTTGAAACACAATAAAGTAATACTTCAGTTAACTAGCGTTAAGAGAAAGGATGTTCCAAAAAAATTAATTCAGTCAATCAAGAAATGCATTTAAAGCAGTAAATTTAGATTTAACTTTTGAAAAAGTATCAGGAAAGACATTAGTTGCTGATTGTGTACTCCACAAAATCTAATTCAAAAATGAAAACTAGGTTAAGCAGCCTCTATCTTCACATTGAATAACCACTGATTACTAAAATAACTATCTAATTATCACTGCACACTGAAGACAAAAACAGAGTCGTAATTTACTGAAACATTTGAAATCTATTGGAGGAATCACCTCCTTAATAAATTAAAAAAGTATCTATCTTCTCATAAAACATGTAGTGATTGATTTAAGAACTAAACATCTATCACAGAAATATTTTTCACTTATTTTTAGCTTAATGACACAGAAATCTTAAAAGCAAATCACAAACTTTATACTTTCCAAAAGTTGAAAATCTGCAAGAAACTTGAGTGCTAATGCCTGTACCCTGATTCATAGAAGTAAATGGGGCACAGGTATTAGCCCTTAAAGAGTAAATCTTGGAAGGATCTTTTAATCACAATACGCATTGCATGGTTGATTACGTGCACAATGATTTAAATGCATTTACCTGGAATTTCAACATAAATATGTGCACTTGTACAAGCAAGATGTGGGGGATACAATAATTAAACACACCAGGAAAACTAATTCTCTCTTTCACATAGACACTGATGAGACAATTCTTTCAACTACAATTTTACTAAAAGTTTTGAACACTGCTAGGGTATGATACTGACCCAGGTATCATCACTTCCAATGGCATTACCACCAGCACCCATATATTATGTAAGGCAATTAAATTATCTAAGGTATGAGCTATAAAAATCATTCAATAATTGGAAACTATTTGAGCACACAGAGCATGACATGAAATTTTCAAAATCTGGCATCAAGCATAATTAATACTTAAATTATGAATGCTGTTTCCAAACAGTTTTGGGAGCATTCGCAGGAAAGGTGTACAGACTAGGCAATGTCAGCACATCAAAGTAAACTCGAAATTTTGATTTATTCTGAGAAATTGTTTTGATGGTAATATCCCACCACTTACATCACCGCATACACTTTGTGTACCTATCCTAGATTATTTAAAGATACGTACTCTGGTATGGAATCCTGTTAGAGTGGAATTGAGACAGTTACTAGTTATTATGATCCTCAAAAGAAATTATTGTTATAAAACTGATTTAGAGTTAAGTGGTCATCAGAAATGTCCATAAGATTTGTTAAATTAATAAATAATACTAAAAGTCACTATCAGAACCAAAGTAAATTATATATACATATATTGTATGACAAATATTGCATATCATGTTTATGAT
Organism: Pantala flavescens; assembly: GCA_020796165.1. Lineage (NCBI taxonomy): Eukaryota > Metazoa > Arthropoda > Insecta > Odonata > Libellulidae > Pantala > Pantala flavescens. The sequence goes on from CM036886.1 coordinate 15,940,507, forward strand.
TATCATTCAAATGATAACAAAAAAGTTGATAGATATTTGATAAAGCGCAAATATGAAACAATGTATTTGGACAATGGAATTTATGCAATTACTGACATAATTAACAATAAACGCTCTATCATATTTATATTCCCAAAACAATTTTCTGCACAAAATGATACCAATTAAGAGTGATATAATCCTATCAAAGCTTGATATCATATTTACTTTTTATTTTGCTCTTATGCAAAGAGTATGGAATTGTATCAATATATATAAATTCCATAACAGAAAAATATAATTAATCAAAATAAAACTTAAATAATCAAGTTACCATGCTATTTTATAATTGGAAAGGTTTCAGCCAGATTGCAAAAGGTTTTCTATAAAATATAATTTCTTTTAAGACATTAAAATCTTATATCTCTGTACTAAGAGAAATTGACATTTTCTGTTTCCATAAATGAAATATGAATTAAAAAATTTTTCACGAAAACTAAGTCAAATACAGTAGTAATATTAGGATAATTATACTGAGGAAAATTTCCCAATTCTGTTACATATAAAAGAATATCGTGAATGTATTCTGAAACTGAACCGTGCAGAATTCTTGCTATCATATAATCAGTCTTTATTTCTATAAATTACAAATAGGAAACAAAATAACGCAGCATGATTGCTAGATAAGTAATTAAATAAAATATCAAAAATTTTAAAATTCAGAAGAAACAAAATTGATTAATAATTAACCAATCTCTTTCTTAGGAACTTGATGTGCATGAAATCTCTTAATTATTAACTAACAGGATTCCACACTTATGCATAGAAAAACAAATATAATGGTAATGAATGTAAACTAGCTTCCATAAGCTGATTGATGTTACATTTTGACGAGAAAAATGTATTTTCTATACTTATAACATCAAAAGCAACAACCAAGCATACTTAGAATTATAAAAAGGTTTCACATTACCCTAATGACTCATTAGTTAGGCAACTCTCTTCATATTCAGGATGACTTGAACACTGCATATTCTGTGTAGGGCTCTTTCATAAATTTTTGGTAAGTAAAAAAAAACTTAAATGAACTAAAAATGACGATGAATTAAAAATGAATGGATATTTATTCACAAATGAACGAATCTTTATGCAAAAGTAAACATGGAAGAGTAGACTACTGAGGTCATCATCACTAAAATCACAAGTGTTTTCATAATATAAGATTTCCAAAAGAAATCCCCTTCATGAATTCTTTGGTTTATCATTTGAGGGATAAAATAGGCTGGATATTCTTTCAGAAATCAACATTCACATCATACAGGTATTTTTATATAATTAACTGAACACATTTGATCCACAGAGTCTTGCTATAACACACCCATAAATCATTACAATGCAGCTGCCTCCCTGAGAACTATATTTAAGAACTCACATACCACCTGGTTTTGGGATATTGGTGTTGTAAGCTCGTATGACCTCTGACTGGGTCACTGCCCCATGTTCCTCCTGAGAGAACGCAAATCCATCTGCAGCACAAGAATAAATAGTAGTTGAAATTTTAAACATTAAAATTTGGATGATATTAATAAGATTCTATCCTCATAATATTTATATGAATCAACTGAAGAATATAGAACAAGTCAAATTGATGACAGACGTATTAACATTTGAGAAGAATTTTTTGTGTGTGTTTATATTTATCTATACTTTTTAAAAATGAAAATTGAATAATAATTTAATAAGCACACAATTTTCATCATATTTATTTTTAAGTTTAATAAAGGAACTTCCAAAAATACTGAGATGTAATATTGCTATCCATTAATTTAGGAGATAAAACATCAAATATCACTTTCATAAATCAACATGCTCAGGCAAATTATGCAAATGCTGTGAAATATACACAAAACACACCTCAAACAGTGAAGACATATAAGCACAAAGCTAGTCACAAAAATAATTTTTGTATCAACATCACACTTTATGTGCAAAATTTATTTATAGTTATTATTTTAGAAGTTTTAACCTTTCTTCTTTGTACAAAACTGTAAATATGAAAATTTTATGATGAGTAAGAACATGCTTCTAACAATGATGTTTATATTTTTATATAATTCACCTTGACAAAAGCTAGATTTGTTATTTGACTACACAGAAAATTTTTCTTAAAATCTACAAGCAATTCTAAATACTTGGTAAAAATGAAACAGTTCATCTAGCATAGCCACTCTAACAGTGAAACCTGTTTGCTCAAGTTCATCATAATTTTTAAAAATTATGAACCTTTAACAGAATATGTGAAACAAACTATCACAGGACAGAGTACAATTACTTTGAATGGTAAAGAGAAAGACAAAACAGCAACATTTATTTTGTTGAAGAAAGAATCTATGCATATGTGAACCAACCATAGTTCAATTACAATCATTTTATTTGACTAGACTCAAATTCAGAGTACAATTAAGACCATAGAACAAGTTATACTCACAATTCACACAACAAACGGGAAAAAACTTTTTTCTTTTCTATAAATCAATACAATAATAATCTATAAGGTATTATACAAAACTGTTCATATTTCTAAGTAATGAAAAATTTTAAAATAATTATCGGTCAAATTCAGAGAAGATTGCAAGAATAACAAGGAATATAATCAGTTCTTAAAAAATAAGAACTTGATGAAAGAATTTTATTTATTGTTATTATTATTCTTGATTCGATATAACAAATTTTTAATTTTTCTTTCATGAAAATATTAATCAATTCTAATTATACCCATGAACTCTATTCTGAAATACAAACAGCTCAAAGATTCCACACAATTATTGGAGTGTGTGTATAATTTTTCAAATTAAGAAGTAAAATATCATTTGTACACTTAATTTTTCTTCCTTTGAAAGATTAAAATAGTTAACTTGTTGAAGACTGATATAAACTTGACAAAAAAGCTAAATGAAATATAGAATGAATATAGAGATACCCTCCCTCATGTCAGATTTATAGAGTAGTCAATAATGGACAAATTTAGTCCAAAAACCGCATTAATCTCCTTAGTCAATAATATCTATTTAACGCAACACAAAAGTCACAATAAAATTAAGCCCAACAAACTCAACAGTTATGCTCACAATTAACAGAACCAGTAGTTACCTCAAATTTTTCCACTTACAGCAGCAAACATCTCCGAATACAATACCTCCTGAATTCTAGATACATTTTGAAAATAAAAATCTTTTCCGAAACTTTAGGTGTCATTGATTACATTAGTTGTATGAACTCTTATACTGTTGTATCTGGGCCAAGTACTGGACCAACAGTCAAATATCATAGAAAACATGAGCATAAGAAGAGCCTTAAAATTCCAGCTGAAATTACATCTCTGAGGTTGAAGATTTGCCAACTGCCTTAGCTGCCAAGATATTTCAGAACTATTCAAAACTACAGTTTGTGAGCATAAAAGGAAAGAAATAATAAGCATAAATGACTCTAAATTAATCTAAATATTATTAGATAATTTTTAATATGCCAGAATTAAAAGGATGCATTGAACTTAAACCTAAATATTTACAAATGAGTAAAAAGAAAGACACACACCATATGAAAATTTTGGTACTTAGAAATTTTGAACTTATTAGCCACTTTCGCGAAATACAATTGCATCAATAATTTCAATCGAGGTTTGTGACGTAGAATTGCCATATTAACAACTTTTTCCTTAATTTTTCATTAAATGCACTTATTTTCCTACCATTCTTAAGTATATTCATGGTTTAACTGTTTCATTTCATCTATTACATACATCTATTCCATTTTATTATATAATTATTTGAAAATTGTATAATATATTTCCTAGAACCCCTTCTTGATGAAACTTAACTTAAGAACTCAAATTTCATAAAAAGAATGCTTATTGTTTAAACATATAATAATAAGGAATCAATGATTTTCATATCTCTTTTTGTGTATAATGATTATTGTTTCTCAAGGAAACTATCAATAAAAACTATAACATATACTGAAACTTAAAATATGATTACTAATAAAATTTTAAACATCAAAACTACCAATATATTGAGAAATTGAACTTGCAAAATCATTTTGTTATTATTTAGGGAAACTAAACCAGACATTATATGATTTATGTTTTCTATTTTCTTTAAAATTTAACACTATTATTCCAATATTTTACTTGTGAAAATATATGGATAAGAACACTAATATCAAAATGTATTTATCCCTATACATCAATTAGTAGTAATTAGAGTGCAGCATGCACTAATGTCAATCAAAGTCATAAATTTTAAGCTTAATGTTCAGAAAATCACTAATAATGATCAGACTAATCTCTTACACTAAACAAAGTTTAATTTTACCAATTTCTAAACTAAATTCACATAAATTTCCAAGGAGAATATAGTTGTTTTCATTTTCTAAATTACTATACAGAAGTTCTAGTTGTGAAAATCACTAATATAAATGCTGTGTATGTAAATGATATAACAGGTTTCACTGTTCCGCAATTTTACTTCTACAGATAAATTTATGTTACAGTATTTATATTCACTTTCAGTTTTTAAATACAATTTAAAACTACAAATACAAGGAGTTAGAATCACTGTGAAAATATTATTTGGTACTCACGGGATAATTCCACTTCCATATTTACCCGAGTTGTCGTTCTTTTGAAGACATTCCTGACGTTCTTGAGAAGTCTGGCTGTTTCAGTCAGTCTGAAATTGGCATCACAGGTCATTCCACAGCGACTAATAAGGCAGCTTTGTTACAGCAGTTTTTAAGGGTAAAACTAGCAACTAAGCTAACATGGTAAACGACTATTATAAGCTATCAAGGCATTAGTGCACTTATATTAAACACTTAAGTTTTCTCCTTCATTCAATGCTAGGTGAGATAATATTACTATTAATCAATATAGAAAGAAGAGGATAACTTAAATTACAACAAAGATTTCAATGGGAGTGATAAAAAGCATGTGAGCTTGCTTGGCCTACTGCAATTTGAGTGCTCAACAATAGAGAACATATCAGAAGGTGTGGAGGTGAAAATTAATAAAAATAAAGAAACTCATCCAAAGGAAAATAGTAAACCATTTACAATCTCATGTACTTACACCTCGTGAGCTGTTCCAGAGCATGCATAGGGCTGAGGGAGGAGGGAAAATTCAGATGCCAGTTATAAAAAAACAGCCATTTTAAGAACAGGCGATACTGTTCCATTGATCAAAACTACACTGACAAACAAATAGTTCTAAGAATGTCAACAAAATATGACTTCTTTTCAATGTTGTTTCTTGCTGATGGTAGTAAAATATTTTCAAGCTAAAGAATCATCTTTAACGTATACACTAAACAAACACAAAAATAATGCAAAATAATGATATTGGAGAGTAATTCTTCAACTCCATTCTTTTTTTCTGAACTGCAAATGCTAAAAATGTATTTTATTTTATAAAATAAGTCAAATAGAAATAAAAGTGTAATACAAAATAAGATATCGCAATAAGCAAGCCTGAGATAGCCATAGGGCTCACACTTTGCTTTAGGCTTGTTAATTCATTAGAGTAGACAAAACTCACTTTGATAAAACTAACACCTTCGTGTGTCCTGTGCCAGATGTCTGGATTCATGTGAATGGTGTTCGTTTTTTTCATTACTCTTCTTCTTGAGTGCTTGTTATGCATCCTAAGAAAGTGTAGGTGTTGTGGCATATCTATACCATCAAAGCTACAACATGCATCAAGCAACATAGGCACAGTGGTCACATAGAAAGTAGCATGAATGACCAAATACACAATGACAGAGATGGAAAAGGGATGACTCAATGTTTTAATCCTTAAGATTTCTAGAAAAGGTAATATTCATTTTCTTTTTATCTAAATCAACAGACATGCACTTTGAAAACCATGGGTTGGATTCCACTAAGATTGAAAGAAATACTTCTAGGGGGGGTGAGAGAGAGAATGTTGGTCAACTGAACTGAACTTTGTTAGCAGAGGTAGAATCGTTGTAGATATAGAGGAAGATACTTGCAAATATGCTTGTAAACAACTGTGAAAGATAATCTTTCACATATTAAACATATTCTTTCAAAGGTGTAAAACATCACCTTATGCTGGTAATGACTTTATAGGAAACTGAGGATTGTTCAGATGTTTACGAACACTAAAAATTTAACTTGTCCAAGTCTTATTTAGTATTGCTAATCTCTTTACTGTAGCTGAATTCAAAACACAAAAGATAGAAGAATTTACAAGGTAGAGAAAATTTGCAGAAGATTGAAAAGTTAAAGAAATATGAAAGGATATAATTTAAGGCAATAAAGTTTGGTTTAATTAGGCCATCATTTTCAAAATTCTACACTGCTAACATTAAATTAGTGAATGGCGTTCAATATACATCAAAGATAGATAATTAACTATCACCAGCTATATATTCATATCCATCTTCATGCTCCTAGATAACAATGTAGCATTATATCCGAGTAGATAAAATTGAAGTAATAATTTTCTAAAAGACACTGAATCTACTGCTGTGTAATAAATGAAACTCAGATATGGATACATGCATGTAATGATAATAAGGAAGGATACCACACACACTGATATAATGCCTATTGCACAATAATAAACACATCTTCACACCATTGAAATTAATACCATTACATTGAGGAAATTTTTAGATGTAATATTACAGAGCATATGTTTGGATTATGAGCTTACCGAATATCATTACTAATTCTAAGCATCTTTAAAAAGATGAATCTATATATTGTAGTACATTAGTATAATGAATACAATAGAGCTAATGTTGGCAACTGCTATTCTAATATATCAAATAATCATAACTAGATGAGTATACGATTTACAATAAGAATTAATTTATTTAGCAATACTAAGTGATATGTCATCTTTTGAAAATGACAATTGATGTAAAAATTTTCCAACACTGTCTGAAAAGAATAGTTCCTTTTTTATTGATTGAAATGCTAATTTTTAAGGGTACATTGATATATTATTATACTAATAACAAAAAATAAAGGAAAAGGAATAATCAATCAAACTACTTTAATTAGATGTTTACAACCAAAGAATTTATGAATGGAAAATTGATATCAGCATAGTACAAATATTCCCAATAAAATGTTCAGGATTTTATTGTATAATCATCAATATAACATATAACTTGATAGCCATCTTGATTGGAAGTTGAGATAGAAATCTATAGAATTAATGAAGTTATGAATATATTCAATGAATGCATAATATAAATATAATCACTGAAACTGCAACTCATTATAAAATCACATACTCATCTATTCATTGGTATAATATTAAATGATATAGAAATAGTCCAAAAATCTCAATAAGAGCTCTTTCATTATACAACTAGAAATATCATTTAATAAAAAACGCTAGGATAATGGAGGACAAGACTATATAAACATAGCATTAATTATTATACATGTAGAATTATCTAATCTGATTATCATGGATTAAAAATTTAAATAAGGACAGTTTAAACTATTTGCATACCTATCCTGCTAATTAAAAATAAAGAAAACTAATACTAAACACAGCTAAACGGAGGAGGATATTGAATGACTATAATAAGAATCTTGATTTTCTACTCTTTCATTTTATCCATTTATCAAAATCAAAATATCTTTCTCGTGACTCCAAAGAAGTTTAGATTTTAGATTGATGGCATGCTTAACAGTAAGACTTGAATTAATGTACAGTGTAATATCCTAAATTTTCATCTTGAACATGCTTCAGCAAAAAAAATCAGAATTATCTATATAGGTATATACACCAATATTCACAAGAACTAAAACATAATTACTTTTTTTGATTCAAAAGGAACATTTTATGAAACTTGATAAGTTTTCATACTAAATTGAACTTAAAGAAATTATGGAGAGAAATATTTCGCTCATTTCCTGTGCTTTTAGGTACTTTGAAAAATTTACACAGTAGTTAAAATAAATTACATGAACATATATTGAAGTATTACAATTTTTAAAGGGATTAAGATCAACATTTCTTCGAAATTTGCAAATATAATTATTTGGGTAGAAATGATATGATGCGTCAACTCAAATAAGAAATAAATATGACTGTACAGAAGAAACAAGATCAATTGCCTGACATTGTAATTTGTTGGGATGTTATTAGATTTGCTCTTCAATTTATAATTACATGATCACTGAACAAAAAGAATAAATTAGTGAATACATAATGATATCTCAATGCTGAAACTGAAACAATGGTGGAAAAAAGAAAAAAAGAGTTGTATACCAAAAGTTTCATAGAAATTGAGTCAACAGTAGATCATGTTTTGAAGTATAACTCAAAGAATAAACGGATATATCTTGGTATTCAGAATTGGACATCAATATGCTTGGAGCAAGAGCTGAGGTAAGTAAAATTATTGAATGATATATAATTAGGATGATTGAAAATATATTTATCATAATGTACAAAAGAAATTAAAGCGGAAAGAATGTACAATTTGTGAAATTTACACTGTGCATAATGTTTAACAGAGAAATATTGGTTTCTTACTACTGTTTTTGGAGAAAAAGTAAACAAAATATTTCAACTGAAGTCAGTGTGTTGTAAAGAATTATAATTGAGTCAGTACAGTAAAAATCAATTTTAGATATGCAGGAGAGGAAGAGCCCTAGGATCGACCAAATCATTCGGTGTTGTACTTCTCTTGCTTAAAGAGCCAAAGAAAAAAGTGCTGTGGAATTCCAAAAAATTACAATTTTTTTCAAGATAACCTTCTAAGAGAGCAAATCAGAGTTCATCCAAGGTATGACTTGAAAAAAATCATTAAAATCTAAATAAAGTTGGATGAGGATCATGTTAGGAAGCTATGAGAAAAAGGTAAGATAGAAATGTAGGTAAAAATATTTTAAGAATATAAAAATCTAGAACTGGATTAGTGTTCTCTTTAACCCCACTTCGGAATTTATAGAAGAACTAATTATTATACCCTTAATGAAGTAGTTGGAACAGAGAAAGAGAATACTTATTGAATTCATTCAAACACTTTCCATGTTGCCAAATTCAACAATTGAAGTGAAGAAGAAGTTGAATTGATATTTGTTACCTTGAAGATAATGCCAAATACGTAAAAGATTAAACTTGAAATGCTGCTTGCCAATAAAAGAAGAATCTGAAACTACTTCAACAGAGCAATTTAACAACACTTATTTTACTAATTCCATATAGTCCCAAATTGTTGGAACTGCATTTGGCAATGACAGATCTAAAACAACATAACACAAACCAACCTCATAATCCATTAGTGGTTTTAAATGGTTAATGTTTCAAATTAAGATGAAGAAGAAGAAACAATTGGGCATCCACTTTATAAATATAAGTAAGGTAAAAACGATATATTAAGAAACTTCAATGGAAAAATTGAACCAGAGCTTTTGTGAAAACATGTAGACAATAGTTTAGCAAAGCAAAAATTGTAATAAGGTAACACTTAAGGCAAAAGATTGCAATTAAAATTTATTTATTGATAAGTGTGCCTGAATTATGCTTGAAAAACTATGGATGATGAGACAGGATATGTTATTAACTATTAAATATTAGTATCAGTTTTGTGAAAGAGATTGATGCGAAAAATCTTGAACACTTTAAAATGAATCTACAGAAGGAGATCAAGAAAAGGAAATGTAGAATTGAAAGAAAACTTTTGTTATAAGCTGTTAAACATAAAGAACAAAGGTGAAGCAGAAGAATTTTAAATTATACAAGTTCACTACGCCAGTCAGATGAATAAAGAAATGAGATGTTTTAATTGTTTTCCCATAAAGACTGTAAATCACTTATTAATATTAAAAGCATGCCATTTAACTTCAAACAGAGAATCTATTATTTCCCTATAGCAATTTACAATCTGTTTTCCTTCCACTTACAGACAAGGGGCTGTAAAATTGTGAGCCAAGAGAATCATAATTAATCAATTTTAAGATGAATCATATGTGTACAAATATTTTTCCATATAAATTCTAGGGAGATAATTTACTTACAAGGTTTTAATTCTATTACTATTTCTGAAGCATGAGTATTTCAGGTGACCACTACGTATTTCTTTTTAGCTTATGTAACTATTATATTTAAGCTTTCAAGATCTTACAAAGCAGAATTTACAATATTTAAAAACTATAGGTGAAAAGTGTAAATTAAGAATTTTCCCTGGATAACTTCTGTGGTTAGCATTAGTAGTGTTTTTGCTTGGTTATATTATAAAGAATTAGGATTTGTTTGTTGATTAAAGTAATCTAGATTTGAATCAGTGAGAAAATCTATTGTAGATTAATTGTTTGAAGATAGTGATTGTATAGTGTACCTATTTATTCTTTGTCGTTTTCTATGATAATGCATACCTTTTCATTGGAATCTATCTTTAGCCCCTGACTGCTGGCATTTACCATCAGATTTCTGAATATCCTAGGTCTTTTTGACAATGCCATCATCAAACACTTAACCAACATTATTATTCTAATTTGGATATTTAGATAACATTAAGTTTTAAATTTAATCTTCATTTTATTCATTTACAAATTTAACTATTAAAGTGTTAGATGAGGTGATTTGATAACTAAACCTTAAGCAAGTAAAAACCAGTATCAAATAAAAATGAAGGGCAGTTAATTTCTTTGAATTTTCATCAGAATTTAGTATTCTTAAGCTTAAATTAAAATTAACTCACAAATATATTTTAACAAGAAACCAAAAATATTGCATTTCTTTCTGGATATCAGAGGATAACCATAATATTAAGGATAATAAAAAGAATTTCAATATAAATTTAAAGTTTCCTCATCAGCAATTCACTTATTGTCTATTCCAGAAATCATCTATGCATGAGAATAATAAATAGAAGCTCTGCAAGATAATTGTAATGGTAAACTTTTGACCTAGCATGTGAACACTCAAGTGAAAGCTTCATATTGAATTCTTAAAAATAACTTAAGATAATTCAGAGGCATAATTTAAAAGACAATTCAAACATAATATGCTTAGTAGGATATAAAAATACAGAAATGAAAACTCACTTGTGTCTAGGTTCTTTCAGGATAACTTTTTCAGGATCTGTTTTTCTAATCTCACTCTCTCGCACCCTTTCTGTTGTAGATTTAAAGGCTGTATTGTATATCCTGTATAAAATGGAAAATAAAAAACAAATATGTTCAAATTTCAGGATTAAAGTATATCCTCAGAAACGTAAGTATGTCTACATGATTCCAAATTTATCCTTCTGGGTTAAAAGTTTCATCCTACAATATTTAAATAACTAAATATCTTTTGAATATAATATAAATAATTTATTATATCTATAAATATATAATAAATAGAGAATCAACATGTCAACATATTGACAACCAAAAGGTGGCTTTCTGGGTATTTATGTAGGTATTTTTAACAAATATAAACATTTATCTATCACTAAAATCAAGTTAGTAGTTTTTGTAACTGATAATATATATTACTCTAACATTTACTTTCTAAGAGATACATTAACTCATGGGAATATATAATAAATATATATTTCCACAGAAATTTAAATAAATCTAAAACTAATAACCTATGAAGTATTTAAGTCATAAATTACAATAAATCTAATCATAGAGAACTCTACTTATTTCTATATGATCATATTCTAACAATAATATTTAAACAATAATTAATGGTAGCAAACACTCATCCCTTGTACTCTCAGTATTTACACTTAAACATAGCTAAGACATTTTGCTTCAAAATGAATTTTTACACAGAAACAACTTAAGCAATAACATGTTTCAAAAAAGCAGAACATTTTCAATTAATTTTTAAATCACAAAATGTTCCAAAACTGCTTCTAATAATCATTATCTATTTATTGAAATTAACTTCAAAATTACTCGAGATACCTCTTTTTGAAATTTTAAGTGCCTTAATCATTGTGAATGGCCATTTATACTCATTTAAGGGTTTTGAATTTTAAGTAGTAAAACTGTAGATTAAAAAAATTAGAATAGTGATCCTTGATGGATTACCTTTATTTTAATTAATATGAGAGAAAAAGTAAACAAAATTATTATGTATACTTTTATAAATGAGTAAATATCTCATTTATAATTTTTAAAATGGCTTTTCTTTCTCCAAAAAATTCTAATAATGTTGGTTTATGTTAAAGGATTATCTACCATGGTCTTTCTCTATTATATACTGTATTATGATACACAATATACTTATACAAACAGCAGACAAAAGCAGTATGCAGTTCACATAAACACTAAACTTTCTATACAGCAAAAGGTTTAAAAATATCTATATAATGAATTTCATTTAAAAGTATAGTATTCTTAAAAAAATCTATTATTTAAAAATTAAGTTTTCTTACAAGAGAAACTATGAATAATAATGAATCCTTGATAACTTAGGAATAAGAGGCATAAAAGTTCAATAACATTAACATTGAAATGTTTAGAAGGAGGAATAGCTCTGATGATTAGTCATTAAAAGCACACCTGAAATAAAAAAATCACATATATGATTCCACAACACCCTATATCATTACCACACTAGTTTCACAAGAAATATTAGGCTTTGATACAGCAGTCTTAGTACAGAATTTACATAATAATAATTCTCTATTTATCTCTGATTCCACAAACATATAAGTTGCAATAGCAGAAACAAATAGGTAGTATTCTGGCTCCTTTGCAATTCAAGACACAAAAAATACTTTGATTTATATTTAATTAACATGGAAATTTTATAACATATATGTTACAATTGTAAGGTCACTTATAAGATTTATAGCAAACTCAATTCTAGATGCCACACTATGGCTCAATAATAAATTTAGTTATTGTATATAACCTTGAATTAGTACCAAATTAATAAACTTTCAATGATTATTATTGATCTGAGACGTAAATACATTCAAATATTCAATCAAACAAATAATGGAAATCACACAGAATATTAATTAAAGAAGAACATCTTCTGCTTAAGGTATTACCAGATTTATACTATAACTAAAGCAAGAATTATAACTACTGTACATACTATTGGGTAAAATAAATAAATGAAGGAAAGTTATTTTTGTTTTATGAATTCATCTATAAAATTTACGACATAATATTTTCTCTCTAAAAGGTCGCGAAAATTGCAATTTCAACATTAAAAAGCATTTAAAAATGATAATCAATTAATTTCTGAGATAAAAGTGATCATATGCAAAATCTCAAATCAAGGGTTTAAATAAATGAGAAATTTTATACAATTCTTTGAGTCAGCACATAATTAAAGTAGTATGACTCAGGATTTTTAATCAGAATGTAAGATATAATGGTTAAATACAAACCATGTTATTTTATTTTCTTTTAAGAACTATAAAGGAATACCGTAATAAAATGGTCCATTCCAGCAGGTGATGCATGATTTGGCTTCCCGTAGAATGAATATGATGTTCTCATTCTGTAAACATATAGGTGGGGAAATGGTACGTGGAAAATTAACTTTCTACAAAACTCAAATACAATCAATACTAAATAAAGAATCAAACTCAATGAAATCAATTACTATATTACTGAGTACTAAATTACTGTATAAGTTAATTTAAACAAAAGAATTCTAAGTAAGAGTGGGAACATATCTATGTTTTAAACACAGATATACTTTACAGTAATTTAAACAACAAATATACTTCCACAAGCTAGTAAATGGAAGGATAGTAATTGAAAAGGAAATCATTCATTCAATGGAAAGATTCACAGTAAGTTTCCAATTAAAAACACAAAATACATCAATCTATCTGCAATAAATTCCACAAAAAGAGAAGTAATTTAATATTAAAAAATATAAATAAAGGTTCATAGTGCAAGAGAATAGATAATTTTGAATGTTTACATAAAATTGATTGAAAATAAATTAAAAGTTCTTTTGAAAATTAACAAATTTTATGATTAACAAATAGTAACAAATTTTATGCACAACATTTTTAAAAATTGAGTTATATAAAGCTTATAGACATAATAACAAAAACAGCAAATAATATTTTAATACATAGTAACAATTAGAAAAATTAATATTCTCATACTGTCTACAAAAATCTGGCAAAATTATACACATGCAACTACTGTATAGTTAATTTATTAATTGGGATTTTACAAAAACAATACATTTGCAAAAAACAATAATACTATGAAAATGAGACAAATCTTAAGCAACAAAACTGACTTGGTTGAAATTGACATTAACATCACATGTAAGAACATAATTAGAACAACAGAAAGATAATTATACATTGAATGAGCATGATGAAGATCCAATGATAGAAAACAAGCAATTTAATAGATGAAAGACTCAGTTTAATGAGAAAAAAAATCAAATATAAGTTATGAATTTATATTAAACGAAATTACAAAACCTTTAATATGTAAAAGGAATTCCATTAGTCGAATTTCAAATTCAACTATATCCCAACTGCAAAAATAATACTAATGAAATGTGTGCCCAAGATGAAAATGTCATTTGATAAGATATATACTAATAACCTTGATAATAAATACTATTGAAACTGATGCTTACTTCTCTAAGGTCAAATTTTCTATGATTTTTATATGATATTATTTTGATGCTGATATTTAGGAATCATAAAACTATAATGCAAATTAAACTTCTACTTTGCATTGAAAGGAACAAGCAAGGTAACAGTGGAGTGAAGTGGAATAAAGTGGACTCATTCTAATGATAAAAGCTAGGAGTGTAAAAATGAAAATCTACTATGTGATCACTAATAAAATAACATTCATTAACATGAAAGTTTATATGATTTGAAAAAAGAACAAATAGGGAGGTGAAAAAATGCATGCATTGTAAAATTTAACAAGAGAAGCTACAAGCACGCATTAGAATAAGTATCCATACCATTTCCTTTGGGGTGATAAATGATAATGACTGGATGTAACTTTATAAAAAAAGAAAAATTTTATACATTCAGAGTTTTTAAACTAACTTTTAGATGACAAAGATCTTTGTAAGGTATTTATTTTTAGAATATTTTAAATGTCTGATAATAATTGCTATAAATATATTAATAGAAATAAAATAATACATCAAAATTCACTTATCAAATCTAGTACTTTACCTGAAATATTGCTTTAAAACTGAAGTTTATGTTACAAAGAAATTAAATCTTAAGGTACCCATTAAATGCTAAAACTGCTTTCATAATGCTAAAACTAAATAATTTCCAGTATAACTAATCATCTACAACCATAAGAAGTTTTTTCCTCACCTTAACTAAGGTAAGTTTTGATATATATATCAAACTTCATTTAAAGATAATTTTCACTTGCTAGAAAATCTCTAAGTATTTTATTCATACTTAGCATCCAAAGATACTTAAAGCTTAAAGATGTTATAAAATGGTAATTAATTAAAATAAATAAGTTTAGATTATATTAAAAATCACCTATCTTGAGAAATAAAAATTAGAATAAATTGTAAGAATTCTGAATAAATTTTAACATTCTATTACTTATATGTATCATATATAACCTATGCACTATAACAGTGAATAAGATGACCATTAATAGAATAAAATTCAAAATTTGAAGAAAAAATGGAGAAAAAAGACAACTGTAATCACTGTAATTGATAAAACAACAGAATACCTCCATTATCTCTAAAGAAAAATCAATTCTCAAGCCTTTCTGGGGTTATGTGAATAGATTACAAAATAATCCTGGAAGACTATATATATCTGATGGTTGAAACTGCTGTAGATGATATGATGGAGAAATTTAAAAAAATTTCAAGGACAAATCTTGAAAGTTAAAAACTAAATTTCAACTATTTATATATTTCCAAGAATCATTTGTCCATCAAAATTGAAGTACATTCATCTTATATTAAAGATATCTTATCTTAAAATAGAGAATTTTTCCATCATAAAATCAATCTCTTGCAACCTTTTTTATTTATCAGTACATTTACTAAGCAACAGACATATTTATAAGCTAAATTACTATTAAACTACATTTTATTCAATACTATAATAAGTCCTTATCAAATAATACTTTTCAAATCCACAAAATAAAATTCCTCAACATGGGATTATCACAAAGTTTTTGTAAAATGAACTTGACACAATAAAAAATATTCTTGATTTTATGACTTAATTCTATGTATAAATTTACGAACTGTCTACTTAAATTTTGAATGATTAGGTTAGTTAGTACTTTAAGCAACGATAACGAATTAAAAAGCTTTGAGTATTTACAAAACTGCAAAGCACACCTCAAAAGCAAAGAAGCCATTTTATATTAGTCTCCACAAAACTTTCAGATCATAAATGTTCACATCCATCCACAAAGACAGAAATCAGAATTACATGGCAAATGTTACGTAAGTAATAGCATGTAATTCAAGATGATGAATTAGTATAGAAAGCTTTTAGAATATCAGAATGATTTTTATATGAACACAAAGCCAATTGAAAAGCATGAATTTAAATGATTTGAAATTCTAGAATTCTGAATTCTAGATGATTGTCCAATAGTCAACATATGATATACGTGACATTATTTAAACACATATGTACTAATATTTAATTAAAAAATTCATTGATCCACGTGTTTAAAAAGTTCCTGTACTTACACTTTGACAAATATGTCAAGTAGCAAAGCAGAGAATGGTATAAGGATTAGGCCAAGCCAGAAGACAGGGGATGTATATATCATCCTATCCATCCCTAACATTATGGCACCCAAAGGTATTGTAGGCCAAAAATTACTAAAAAGAAAAAATGAAAATGAGTTGAAAATACACCATAATAACCATTGAAGGTAGGAAGAGTAAATTCATTTGAAACTCACCTATAAATAATTATGAAGACAAACCACGCAACTATCGATCCCCAAATGGCAAGGTGGGTTAGCCACGTCCATGCATTAGTTATGAGGCCAGCTTTGAGACATACTGTTACCACAACATACTGAAATGGTTCAATCAAACTATTAGACCATCATAAAATCAAAAACTGAAACTTTGAATTTTTTAAATTATTGAACCTTTAGTAGAGAATGGATTTAATCACTCAGGACATTCTTATCTAAGAAATCTTATAAGAAAAAACTTCTCCGTACTTTTATAGTAAAAATATAACTAAAAATCACAATACTACACACCTTATTTTTTCAAGTACCAAACACAATACAATGTGGGTTATAACAATGTATTTTATAATGTTTTTTTTTAAGATAAAATAACAGGGAGCCTTTGCACATTTCTCTAATAATATATAGATAGTTCAACAAAGATTTTTAGGAAATGAAGACTATTTACACAAAGGAAGTGATTCCAGTTACACAGAGAACAGTATGCAGTCACAGTACAGTATAGTATAAATATACACTGTTATATGCAGTTCTTCACAATAAAGTATCAGTATATGATTCTAAATTATACTTTATCCATACATAGATTTTGCCTTTAAATTACATTGAATCTTGATTTTCTCATGGTTATTCATAATAAACATGATTTATTGAAAATTATTTTACTGAAATAAACTTTGCAAACCAAATTACAAGGATAACTAAAAGACCTACCGTGTATACAATATTTCCAAGCAAGAGATACCCTCCCTCACGTCCATTGCCCCAAATAACATCTTTCTCAAGAGCTAGATAAGGCAGCCAATAAAGGAGTACGGAGTGTATAAGAGCATTAAAAATCCACACCCAAAACACTCTGACGTTAAAATACTGAGATGATTGTGTTGTCTTGTAGAGACTAGGATACTTCATCATAGTTTCAGCACTGCAGAGTCTATCGAAAAGACCCATGGCTAATGGTGGAGCTGCTGTAAAAAGCTAAAGAATGATATATAATAAACAGATTAGTCAAAATTATTAATTTTTTAAAACTGTATAAATTCCTATTGAAAGCATTCATGGATGATTATCTTTAATTAAGATATTTGTTTTGAATTGACATCAATTGAAGTGCTGTTTTCTAGTTCTTCTTAACATAAGTTATTTTAAACATTCAAACCAATAATAAAAAATATTCATGCATGATAAGTCTAGTAATTTAAATAATATGAACATGAAAAAAGTGTATAGGATACAAAAGAAAGAATACTCACCACATTGTACAATCCAATTGACCATCTTTCAAAAAGAATTTGTCCCGACCAGCCAGAGTATATGGCAAACCATAACTCAATCACATAGAGACAAATATTCTTATAAAAGCTGTATAGAATAAGCTTGCACATCCGACTATAATTCCATGCTCCGTGTACAAATAGAAGTTTAGTCAGGAAGCGAAACTGAAAGAATACGTTTATATCAAGGGAAATGAATGATGATCAATGTGATGACCTTTATTTCAAAGTAAAGAATGCAGCAATTTCACAGTGACAAATTCAACCAACCTGAGCTATAGAATAATCAGATGCACAACATGCCTGCAATCCTTCTTCTCCAGATATTCCTATACCTACATGTGCTTTTTGAATCATTGCTACATCATTGGCACCGTCACCAATAGCTAATGTTACTGTTTTGGTATGCATTGTCACATATTCAACCACCTATTTCATTAATATTAATTATAGATAATATTAATATAAGATAAAAGCGAGGAAGCAGATAAGAAAAAATACTTTGATCCTAATATTCATCATAGATATTTTATTTTTAATGTTTATTAAAGTACGTTGGATGGACATGCTAAAGTTGGATTTTAAGGTACATAACAGTTATAAAATATAGAAAAATGAGAGCATAATTTTATAGGATTTCCTTAAAAAAAAGAGTTTATAAAGAATGAAATATTCCAATGTTGTATCAAACAATGTAAGATTGTCTTTTACTACAGTATATTCCAAGAATATAAATACTGAAGAATGCATCCATAGATTTTATTATTTTTGGCTCACATGTTCTAGTTTCCAAATGAAGGATTAATAATGTTTTACCATTCCATGAGCAATGACCCTAATTATTTCAACAATATTCTTATTCTAGTTGGTCAATGAGCAAACATGTAAATAGTGTGGTTCACAATACATACCTCAGCCTTCTGAATGGGTGATACACGACAGCAAATAACAACTCTACAGCAAATGCATAAGTCAAGGAAATCCTTTCTGATGTCACATCCAAGTGCATACTTAAGAGTTTTTCCATCTATAATGACAGCAACCTCACTTTCTGGTCTTTCCCTCATATCTTTTAACTCCATCATATGTTTGTTTATGGAATCTCTTGTGCTCTAAAAGGAAAGCATTGAAAGAAAAATATAAAATCTATTTCATACTTTAAATTTGAAATGTGAACTGCCCAAAATAATGCTGAAGTAGAAAAATAAAATTTTATCAGTGTGCTGCCTTCAAAAATCATAAATCTATAATCTGCAACATAATAATTACCTACAAAAGGCAAATAAATCAAATAATTAGTTTCACTGAGAGCCAAAATTAAGGTCTTTAGACATTCGGCAATACTTGAAAATAAATCTTAAGATATATTAATGAATTTAATAAAGTCTACCAGAAAAACAAAAATATCAATCCTAGGTGCTAATTTGTATATATCATGCATGTATTTAATGTGGAATATATCTTGGGGAAGAAGGTAAAACTATGTGAAACTTCATCAATAGCAATAAAGAATTTACATTAAAAAAGGCTACTATAAATGTATGTAGTGGATTTCTCATAAACCCATAGTATTTTTCACAATAATGGGAATTAAATTTTATCATAAAAAATAAGACCTACTAGTAGCTTTTAATTGAACAGAAATTCATTAAATGTAAATAACAACATGAAAGGGTACTATGTGATGACTAATATTTGAGGAGGAAGAAGAAAATACAATAAGATGGTTTATCAACTTCAGTACATTCGTTTTCAGCAATAAATAAAAATATTCAAGATGCAGTGTTCAAAACAAACAATATATCCGTCAACAGAAATTTATGTCAAATTATTATAACATCCCTGCCAAATACAGTTGATCAAGTGATACATGCATGCAAATATGACTTTCAATCAATTTTAATAACCCCAAAAGCACAAACTTTTTTGGAGTCGTAGCTAGGGCAACCATGCACAAAAATTTAACAACATTACCATTTAATGATTTATTAAATTTGATATTTGACAAAGAGCTACATAAAATACCAAACCTAAAATTGCTTTAAAATTCTTTTGACTTTCATAAACCCATTCTAGTAACCCAGAATGTGTGTTAATGGCAATATATTGACAACTGATGTGATTAAGCATATAAAATTTATAGATTATCAATAACGTAAGATTTATGCATAATTAAGCAAGTTTAACCAAAACTGCATACCTCAGTGTTGGCTTCATCACTAAGTACCTAAAATTGCAAGTTGCTCGAAATAGAACTTTTAATGTAATGATGGATAAACATGTAATATATATTTAAATTTTGAGGAAATTGACATGAAACTCACATCTAGGCTGTCAGCATTCAAAAGAAAGAGTGATGTATCTGGATTAATTAATTTACAAGAGTATCCGATGTTGATAGCTGTCTCTTGCTTGTCTCCAGTCAAAACCCAAAGATGAATATCTGCTTTCAAAAGGGCAAAAATTGTATCTGCTACCTGTAAGAAAGAAAAACAAATTTGAAACACTTAAAATAAAAGTTGAGAAGTAGATTTTCATTACAAATATACTATAGAATAAAAGTAGTTGTTAAGGACTAGACTTTTAGATTTTAATTAGATCTTGCCAGTTAGATATTTTGATTTCAAGAAAGATAAATCCAAGCAAGCTTAATTTAATAATGAAAGGCCAATTTGCACTATGGATCATGAGCATTCAAAGTTGTTGGGTTTAAATGTCTAACTTCAGCAGATTAATACAGTAGTAGCTGGCTGGTATAAGATTTAAATAACCTTTTATTGCTAATAGTTTTATTTACCATGGATGTTTGGGGTAATCTTAGATCTATAATAATAAAAAATGCAAACATATTGCAAATCACATCTAAGAAAACAATTTCTACCTTAGATGTGGTTGTAAATCACCTACCATCAATATTTATAATAGAAAAATTTTAAAGAGAAATAACATAAGCTAAAATCTAAATAAAACACTACTATAACTTTACCCCATCTTGTAGCTTATCTTCAATTGCAGTTGCACCAAGGATCACCAAATTATTTTCAATGAGATTAGCAGCGTCTTCCAATTTTCTTTCTCGATAATGAATTGATGTACTAGCTTTGTAATATGTATTCTTCCATTCCTGAAAGAAAATTAACACATTAGTTGCTTTATTTTTGCATAATTTAGCTATAATTTTGAACGTTGTGTGAGACTATTAAGTGAATTTTGACTGAAATAATTGAATTGAATGCCATTCATATAAAGTGAAGTATATTGAAATAAGAATGAATACTATTTACAGAAGTGATTCATTAAATTAATGAATACTTATGATATAGAAAAGTATGCACACTAATTGCATTAATATACTACTCTGTGTCTATGTTGAACTCTTCAAGTTAAATCATGTATTTTGTTAAATCAAATCACATGAGTTCCTTTAAAGGAATAATGTAAATAAAAATGTGCTGATTTATCTGCATTACAGCCAGTTTCCATAGATAGAAAATAGCATAATACAAGGTCTAATTTGCAGTACAATGGCTGACTCATCTCAATTGAAAGTATTACTTGTCCTGCTCCAGATTTGAAGAAATCATCCTTCATAACTTTCCTTTACTATTTCATATATCCAGCAATTAAATGCTAAGAAAATCTGCAAATTAGAGCAACAATGTTCTGGTTTTCCAAAAATTGAGTCCCTTGGATTTTTTCCCAAAAATTATCAGTCCTGAAGTACTATACCAAAAATAATGAATATTACTCAAAAAAGCCTTTTAAAACTTATTTATATAATCTTCTCCATAAATGCCTTTCTGGACTAGAAGATAAATTTTAAAGCTAACACGATACTTAGGTTTAAGGTATTCTTAAAAGAAACAAATTTAGCTCTAAAACAGTACTTATCAAAATAAATTTTAAAATTAAATTTCAAAATTTTGTAATTCAGTAATAAATAGAGGTGAAAATATGCTCATACATACCACAACTACCCTTGGCTCTCCAGAGAGAAAATAATAACCATTCATTCATCATACATTCACTATCTTCCATTCAAATCTCACACCATACAACTCCATCTTTCCATCAAACAATTTCCAAAATCACTACTCTACTATCATATCCAGATAATGGTTCCCTTCTAACAACAAATCAGATCAACTTTGAGAGAAGAATCTCTCATTCACTTCCAAAAAGTTCAGCATACAGAATCCAGCTTAAAAACATGCTCTACAGCATAAAAGGGCAAAAGGAATCCTTTAAGATATTCCTCAAAAAAATTTGTAAAATTATTCCAGCAAAATGACTTGCCTCATAAAACTCATTTGACACATCTGCCACAGCACAACACAACGTTCTAAGTCCATCAGAGGCAAAATGTTCTAAATGCTTGAGGGTCACATCTTTGATATGCTGCCACTCTTCCACACCAATTCCTCCAGAAGCACCTACTGTTCCAGGTCCAGGGCCACCCCACGCTCCAGGCCCACCTCCAGCAGGGGCAAGCCTTTCATAAATCACTGTGTCTGCTCCTTTGCAATAGAGTCGAATACGACCACAGGGTAACCTCACAATCACTGACATACGCTTCCTCGACGATGTGAATTCTAAAATGTGAAGGATTTCAAACTGTTTTTTCTCGCCAAGGGCATCAACTTCGACTCTTTCGGGTGTCCTTGATTTAAGCACATAGCCAAACTTTCGAGCACCATTGACCAAAGCTCGCTCATCTGTAAAAAATATTATTCACCATTAATTTCTAATCTAAGGAAGGGTTGAACATTAAAAGTAACATAGAGGAAGCTTTAATATAGTATAACAATCTACCATGACGTATATTAACATATAAAATAGGAAATCTAATGATCTAAAACAAGCATAATCCAAGATGATATACAGGCATTCTCAATTTCAATAAAAACCCTCAAGATTCAACTTCCACATTTAATGAAATTAAAATATTTCTTTTATGAATGACAATAAAAAAATGAGGTTAGCAAAATTTTCAGACATTAATTTGATCTACTTTTTATTAAATCTGTAGAATAATTTTATTACTGTATTTTACTAACAACTCAGTCAAAAGCTATTTTAACGATTTACTGAGAAATTCTCCCTTCTTTATGGGCCAAAGTTACCAATAAGCAACATTTAATAATCATTTCCTATACCATATTGGGAAAGCAGCATGAAAAATCATGCTATATTCATCATGGTTCCTCTTATGGAATTATAAAAATTAAAGGCTTCTTGGATGTATTCACACCATTTTAAATTATTTGTATACATAAATTTATCATAAATTGCAAGTTCCACTTAATTTCATTGATTTAATTAAACATGCAGAATTTTAAAAATTGAATAATAATGATCTTACCTGGGGAAGCAGCATAGTAAGTGAGGGGTCCATCCTCTTTTCCTCCAGTCTCTGGTATGACCGTATGACAGACAGCCATTAACGTGAGGAATTCTCGGATGAAGGGGGCAGCTTGATCATCGTGACGTAGACTCTGGATTTTAACAGAGAAAATGGAATTAAAACCTTTAACGTAAAATTGAACAAATATTTTTCAGCATTTTGATTGTTTATTATTTGAATGATTTTATTTTTCTTTTAATTCTAAGATCCAGATTTCACGCAACTTTAGACAAGATTCAAGGTTAGTTATAAAATGAAACGTTTCCCAAAATTCATATACATAGATTTTATAATAAGTCAAACCCTAGGAACCCCTAAGTATGAAATACAAAAGAAAATACATATTTCCATAAGTTAGGGTATCATCAATCATTAGAGAACATTTCATTGAAACTCACCTCGATTATAGGACCTTGATTTGGATCATTTTCTTCGATATTGTATATCTGTGCAGCAATTGAACATTTCTTAAAATCCATTACATTTCTAGTGAGAGTTCCAGTCTTGTCAGAAAATATATATTTCACCTACAAAATAATCAATGGAGTAAGAATACTAAATCAAGACAAATACATAAACATCATTGTTAAATAAAGCTTAATAAAATTCAGCCTTAAAATTTTTATAGATTTAAATGATATCTAAATTTATTTTCTCTAGGAATTTTCCTATTAACATTATCATTTTACATCCTACATTCTTTTAATACCAAATATCTGTTGACAGATGATTCAATTCCATAATAACTTCATGATTCTCTATGTTAAGATTTAATTAAAATATTGATGATCAAAAAAATAAATTACAACAAATACTCTTAACTTGAATATTTTTTTATGATCCATTTAATAAGATTCTATGACTTGCCTGTCCCAATTCTTCGTTCAGATTTGATGTCCTTGCCATTGCTGGAGTGTCACTTTCTTTGTGATACATATCCGTATCCATATTGATAAAGGTGGCCTTTTGAATAAGAGAATGATAAAAATATAAAAATGTTATCACTATATATCAAACCAAATAACCCAAAACAACATAGGTATTTTTCAATGATTAAAAAAAAACACCTTAATGGGCTATATTAGCAAAAGCTGAACTTAACTTACTCCCTTTAAATTAATAAATAACAGTAGGATTAGTACAGAATAATTTATAATCAAATATAATTAAATAGAAATTATTTAATTGAAGCATTAAGTATCTCAGATATAAAACAATGGTACAAACATAAAGGTAGAAAAATTCATCAAATACAAATCATTTCAAAGCAGCATATGAAATGGGCATATGCATAACATGGATGTTATAATTTATTTAAAAAGAAAATTCACATAATAACTTTAAAATTTTGCTTCAAATTATAGTAAAATTTGTATTAAGGTATTTCCAAAAATTTTAAAAATATGAATTTCTTTATTTATGAACCTTACAGACTTTGAAGTTGATATTTGAGTCCATTAGCAACCATGCTATTACAATAAGATTTGCTTCAGTATCATGAAAAAGGTAAATGATTTAAAAAGCATTTCTCTAAGCTCTAAAGTACTTTTATTGGACTTAAAATATAAATTTCAGTAATTTCACTAAACTCACCTGAATATATCGAACCACTTCAAGAGATACTTGCAGCGAGATTGGAATAAGGTTATTGAATAAGATGATGAATGTGAGAAGGTTGTATCCAAAGTTGATACTGACTAGATCTGCAAAGGTGTATCATAAAGAAAAGTTAGGTTTCAAAGTGTATAGTTCTGTTTTTATAAACAAGTGTATAGATCTTTGATTGATAATACTATGAATATGTAAGGAAAATAATACTGTAATTCTATGAAGCTAATCTTAATAGCTCACCATCGAGCCCCAGGTACCAATCTGTAGACACATGGGAATTGGTCCAGAACTCATTGAATATGGCAGAGGCCAAACATAATACAATGAGAATGAAAAATAACCAAAGAATTTGTAAGTTTGTTATACGATCTACTGTGGAGCGTTTGAGGGGTGCGGAAGTAGAGTTTTTCATTAGTTTTGTTTCATGCCCTGTGTATACCACCACCCCAAATACCCAGTTGGTATTTTGAAGTTTTGCACCTCGCAGAAGAATTTGGTCAGGTCCCAAAGGTACAATTCTGTAAACCAAAATCATTTTCTTAAAAGTGTAGCTCACATAGTAATATTAAGATAAACTACAATTTAAACTGAACTTTATTATTTTAATTAAAATTATTGCTCAAAGATTTGTAGTTGTAAAATACTTCCTGACAGGCAATAATAAAAATAGTCAAATGATATTAAAATGATCCATTCATGATTACATTCAAAGAAAATTGAACAATATTATTAATATTTAAAATCCACAAAGCAAATATGAGAGCAAAATTAACAAATATTTCAAATTTTGATGTCATTCATAATTTTCATATTGAATTCATTCACATTAATTATTTTTTAATATCATAAAGATAAAATAAGTTGTTGGAAACTCACGGTTTTCCACTACGTCTTAGAACACCAGTAAATTCATACAGGTGGCGATTAGGAAGGTCACATTCAATTGTTGCAGTGAATTGTGAGAGATCTTTGGTTTCCAACAGCATTGCAGTTTCAGGAACTCCTTGACGAATTTTTAGATTTGTTTCTCCGTCAAGATTTGCAGTCTCTATATAACACAGTGCTTGTGGCTCGCTGTAATGAGAATTTTTTATCAATGAAAAGAATTTTCCAGATTGCTATGAAACTTATTATAAACACAAAACAGTTACTAAATGAAATAGTTTATTCCAGAGAGCAGATAATATATGAATGCACAAGTTAAAACCGTGTGAGATGTTTAAGTTTTTGATGGGGTTTTGCAGTGCAATAAGTTTCCATTTATTTTTAGATAACATTTTAATCACATTACAAAGCATTTTAAGTTGCTCATTTTAAGTTTAAAAGTCAATAAAGGAAGCCTTAATTTAGTGGAACCCTGTCCAAATTCGGAAGGGTAACAACTTGGCAAAATTCCAATCATGTTATCAAATTTATTGAACCGGTGAACCGATATTGAAAATTTAACTTAAAATGAACTTTAAAAGGTTTCATGATTTCCTTTGTTATTCATAAAATCGAATAAAAGCATGTTAATATAGTTGAGAGATAATAGTAATGGGGTTCTTATACAAGATATTTTAAATTATATGTTTGAAAATAGAGTGAAATAATGCTATATTTGTTAAAAAAACTTAAATAAAATGAATCGAACCTTGAGGATAGCAAGATGAGGTCAGCTGGGAAGAATGTATCATTATGAACTTTGACTACATCTCCAACAACCACATCCAACCACTGGACCCACTGCCAGTGTCCATCTCTCAGGACTTCTAACTCTCGATGGTTGATTTCTCCATCGGCTCTGTGCCTTTTCTGAAGGAACATAAAATGTGTGCATTAGCAGAACTTATGCATCAGTGAAATTAAATAATGCAGTCATATTATATAATTTTCACTACATCGATGAATACAAAAGATTTCACATGCAATTATTAGTATTTGACTTTTACATGTGATGGATAAGAATTGTAAGAGAAATAAAATTAGTATATATACTTCCTCTAAACTTTTATTTTAAAATTTAGATCTGATAGAGATAGATTTTATTATATTCTTATAATGTTATCATCTTTTCTTTTCTGATTCAATTACCACAAGATCTCTCCAAGAAAATAATTTCCAAATTTGCATTACATTAAATTGATAACTTTGAACATACGCTTCAGTCTATTATGATGTCATACATAAGACATAGTCAGTGCTAACAAATTTAATCTCCCCCATAAGCGGTGATATTCTTTTGTTTTAACATATCTCACTATACTCATTCTTTAAAACATGCAAGACATACCATCCCCAGAAAATTTGTATTACTGGCTCTTTTCATTACTATTAAAACAGTTTTTTCATTAGGATTTTTCAAAACATTATTTCTTGTATGATTTTCGTTCACTGTTGGAGTTATTAAAGCGTCTACAAGATATAGGACTTCAGGGTCGTCGGCCTTGATGAAAAAACTTTCGCTGCTAACTCCAGTCAAGTTTTTCAAGTAGAAAACGTCCATCTTGCTTACTACTCCAGTAATCAATACTTTGGGAGAAAGTACTTTCTCTCAATTCCTCGCACGTAGTCTATTTGTATTTGAATAAAGTTAGAGTGGGACTTTAGACTAAAACGAATAAAACGTGATCATGTTAACTCAGTAAGTTTTACATTCATGCAAATCGACGCAAACGGACGCAAAAATGCGAAGGATAAATTTCCCTCATTGTACTTAAGAGCCATCATATACAGTTTCGTTCCGAGTTACAATAAAATACGGAGGGACTTCTTCATGAAATTCTTACTTACATTTTGAAATTGGACCTAACTTAAGTAAACTTCACGGAGTTACGATTTATGAAAATAGACGTATTATTGACTTACGTTATGACCCTTACGAATGATCTGATGCCATGATTGATCTAACCATTACACAGTAATCATTTTTTGACGGATTAGGCAGGGTTATCAACTTCAACGCGTGTCATTGCCTTAACGTGACGATATTAATCATTCACTACAATTCTCGTTCAAGTAGATTTTAACATGAACTAAGAAAAAATCTTTCCGATTTTAGTATCTCAAATATTTAATCCAAAATGATTGTAATTTCACTTTCTTTTCTTAAAAACATAATAACGCGCGATTATTTACACGCATAGTGATGAACTTTGCTGAGATTTGATGTGCAGTTTCAAAAAGAGCCGTTGTAAGGAAATTAGTACTTAAGAATGGAAATTGGTAATTAAGAATGCGAAGTAAGTAACAAGATGATTCGAGTAGAACTTGTAGACGCTTTTCAAAAAAAGTTTAGAGACCGAAGATTCCTTTTCGTTGTATATTTTTCACAAGCTGGTAATAATAATAGCAGCGAGTAGGGCAAATAAAGGTTAAAGGAAAATAAAATTTCAACGATAGACAAATTTTTAAGAAAAATTATAGAAAAACAGACAAAATTGCGCTGTTGAAATGTCTGCAAGTCTACTATTTCTATCTTAGCCCAGAAACATTAGTGCAAAAAAGAATGCCTAGTCATTGGAGACATACAGATATTTCGAATCTTTACAGTAAGATAGTACATGAGAACTTTGCAACTCACTATTTCTTTGTCAAACTGGATGAAGATTTTAATTTCAATAGTTCTCTACAGGTTTTCTTCATATTATATTACTTAACATCACTAGTTTTAAAAGACGAATATATATTGAAATAAGGTTTCCACTCGCCTCATGTCTAAATAGAATATTTTATTATACAATATCTATGAGTTGATTCCAAACTCGTTCACAATTATTCACCATATTATTATTATACAATAATGTAACTCTAATAATGAGTTTCTAGAACAATGATATCGGCAACAATCATATCATAACAATAATTAATTAGCAAAGCTATTGCTGTTGTTTAGGTGGCGGGTTTACCTCCTAACTCAAGTTAAATCTCCTCTTTATAAAACCTTTGCGTTTAGTAGTTTTATAACAGAAATCACGAATCACGAATCGTATTTTAGAACTCGTTAATTGCATAGATACCGTTGTAAAGAAAAACAGAAGAACTTCGGAAAATTCCGCTGTTCCTTACAGACACATTTTCCTATTGAAAAAGTAAGTTCTCAGAACTTCTGAACCTACCTCAAATTTTCCTTGCACGCGAATAATCTCTACACAACATCTAAATTAAAATGTGTGAATGTATACCTACGTGAAACAAATACGTCAAAGGTCCTAGACTACCGAATCCGATAACTACAAGAACCCCAAGATTCCCTTGCCATACAAACTTTATCGAATTCCTTTTTCTTTATCTAAATCTTTCGATATCTGACCCATCCACTCCTTGAACTTGCTTTTACGCTCCGATGAAAATCATCTCCATAACTTCCTCCTTTGTTTTACTACGGACCCAGCCAACTTTTCCTGTCGTTCGCCGAACCCGGATGAAAAAAAACCTCAAATTTCCATTCCCTATAGAGAAAAATTCCTTTTTCAGGTTCTTTTTGAAATCTGAAAACATTTCTAAACCATTATTCTTGCGTACGCTTCGTAAACAATGATGACAATGAATTAGAAAACAATAAACGTTAATTATCTCAGTGAACGCTACGTCTCTAAACACCGCAATGGATATTTTTATACCATTCTCTTCAAAAAATACTTAAACTTATATTGCCTCTCTACCTCTGCTAAATTTATAACCACAAAACTATAATTACGTTGAAATAGTGCAGAGAAAGTAGAATTCACAAGAGACGGGGAAAGCGAGCGAGGAGATGATATCTTTCGCAATGAAACTTTCTTTAAAGAACAAATTAATACTCACCACATCTTCAACTATTTCTTTGATGGCTGAGACACTTAGGATGAATATGAGTGGAACAAGCGTGGTGTATCTCCCCGTGGGAGACACGTCAGGAATTTGCTGGAAAGAAGAAACGAACGATATAAATACATCGAATAAACCAAATTAAATTACATTATATATATATATATATATATATATATATATATATATATATATATATATATATATATATATATATATATATATATAAAAAGCATATAGAGGCAACAAAGTGCATGAAAACAGGAAATAATTACGGATAACAAACGACTCAAATAATGACGCAGAATTGAGCAGCTTTTTAAATTTCCATATTAAATGAATTCACCACTCTATAAACTTAAGAATCTACTAGCTTCTTGGCATATATAGTATATTCACAATATGATACGATATTACTAAATTTATATTGATATTCGAATTGATTTACTTCAGATAAGATTTTTTGTCAACTATGTTCACTAATTCATTTACTCCATCAATTAGCAAGGATATAGCGATGTATATTACAGATATCTTACACCTTAAAATTAGCAATCCTTGACTCGCAACTAATTCTACAATAACGATAGATATTTCATTAATTCAATTTACTTCTATATCTATTTGAATATAACATTATTATACTTTCAAGTATAGGGTACGTTAAATTATAAGCGTGATTAACATATAGACTTACTTTTAGAATAACTTTAACTCTCTTTGTTTACAACGTTTCTTTGGATACATTTAGATCTCGAAAAAGCTACAAAAGGTACAACAGGTTATATGATACTAATTAAAAGATAATAATACTATTGGTGATTAAACGATAAAAAATTAGCAAATGGTTTTCCACCGGGCATCTAACCTTGAATCCCTGACAGCGAAGCCATGAAAATGTAAAACCTTTTTTTCGTAAATGCAAATAAAATACTGTTACGATTCAATTGGAAAAAAGATATTAAAATAAAAAATACTCGTTTGGTTAATGCATGGTGACAAAACGCACTGATTTCGATTAGAAGGCACGATGTTCAATCTTCCGTTATATTTTTCAAAACAGTGAATCTTAACCACGCGATTTCCTATTGGAACTAGACCAATGACCAGTAGCGAATCAGAGGAAGAAATTTCCGTAGATTCCCGCGCGCGATGTGTATGTAAATCCGTTTAGTTTCCAAAGTCTACCACGACAAACATATTCCGAATATTTACACACACTCATCCAAATACGTGAGCGAAAGAGTAATTTCTGTGGCCGAAACCTTACCCTATCCATCCCTGACACGTTTACTAGCCTTGCCTTTCGTATTGGACATGTTACGTTTCCCCGAAGTTGAAGCCTTAAAATTGCAACCTAGAATCTTATTTCACGGTTACGCAACGCGAACTAAAATCCTCGCAAATCTTCGTTTCTTCTGCAATTCGAGAAGTGCTTTTTAAGTTGAAATGCGGAAGAGGATTCGGGCGGGAAAAATCGAGCGTGACGTAACTTATCGTTTGTTGTAAACTTAATATTATGAATTCTGAAACCATGGAGATTTAAACGAACATATATAAACAAGTCAAATAGGCTTGGATTTTATTGCGTAATTTTATTCAGAATTGTAACAATAAGTGCCAATTTTAACATTTATTAATGCGATATAGTTTAAGACTAATTCATTTGTTATATCGAGTAACGTTTTTGAGTGCAATTCAATCAAAATTGTAACAATTCATGTCCATTTAATTAGAGATTAAAATTATACTAAATATATACGCTTTATCTTCAGAGAAATCGAATACAAAGTTTAAAATTGTTCTATCAATCGATGCTAAACAAACAATTTCATAATCTGGTAAACATTGTCTTCCCAGATTTTTCAAGGAAATTAAGAAAAAGGCGCATTTCGTTTCTTTAAAATGAACCTCTTAAAGAACAAAAGAAGAATCTTGAGTGTCATGACAACACGCACAAAATAAGCGAGATGGCAGCTACATAAGGAATTAATTTGCTTCCGAGAGGAAAAAAAGCATAACATTACTAGATTTTTACAGCAAATTTAGCAGAAATAACTATTAAAATTTTGGTATTATATATTAATACACTTTTGAAAGGAACCACGATATTTAAGGAATATTATCATCATATACTTAAGTCTATCTTTCTCATTTGATAGGAATATAAAGTTTGAATTCGGTCCGTAGAAAATGGAGAAATTATAGAAATTGAGCATCGGAAAGCAATACTCGACTATAAATAAAGACTATATAAAACTAGAATTAACATCCATAACAAAACAAAGAGGTTCTAGAAGATGCCCAAATAAAGTTACGTAAGGGTTTTAAACCAGCAGAAAAGTGGTAAGATCTCATTACCCAAACCTAATACACATTTTCGTACGTATAATAATGGCAACTTGTCCGTCTTCCAATGAGGATTATTTCAACAATTATCTCCTTGTTGTTTACATTGTTGTTTACCACTGTATTCAAACTGAATGGATTGTTTTCTACATCGACAAGGATCTCGACCTTCTATGGAATCGCTGGAGAAAATAAAATCTACTTTCGCGACAAGAAATCAACAGTTTACGTTTACATGCTTTAAATACTAATTGTTGCGGAGTATTTTACATAAATACTCCACAACAATTAGTATTTCAAACCCGCGCCATCCTTCTCAAGAAACAGAAAACTCCGCAACAATTCATTCGCAACAACAAAGAAAACATACATGACGTAACAGTCACGTGACGATGGCTATCAAAGTACGAAAGACTCGTAGTCAGTGAGAAGCACAGAGGACTTATAATTACCTGCAGGAGTGCGATGAACAGGAAGAAGCAGTTCGAATACCTTCGAAACTGCTCGAATAGGAAGCTGGGTACGAAGGAATACACGGAATACTTGGCGGTCGAAATGTAATTGGAGGGGAATCGATAGGGTTGTGGCCGACCGAGGAAGATGATTCTGTGCTGGTCTCCTCCACCGTCTCCCGCCCCCAAACCACCCTCGCCCTCCTCAGTGACCCCCGACGTCCTGTCGTCTTCTTCCGCTTCTTCTTCGTCATCTTCGTCCTCTGTAATGAGAAAAAAAAAGAACGTCAGAAATGCGCAACAAAGGGTAACCCATAGGGATCCAATCCCTTGATAGCAAATTCGGTAACGATGGAGACTCGTAAAAGACAAAATATAGGGTTGGCGTTATATATTATGTTACATATATCAACATGAATATCCGAGAAAGCCGTCTTTCGGCTTATGTCACTGGGAAATATTTTTATTAACAATTATTAAATAAAATTTATTTATCAGGAATAAAAAATTCGTTTTTAATCTTCGAAAGGTATATGTTAGTTTTCGGTTTCTATAACTTAGAACTATTTTGGCTGACTATGATCAAATTGTGTTGAAAAATTCCGGAGCAATGAATTCCGGACACATTCTACGTAAAAAAAAGTCCATTCAGGAAGTGTGCTAAAGTATGTGCAAGTTCCTCAGCTCTTCTAGCAATCCAATCGATACAAATATGTGAACTATATATTATATTTGACTCTTTGCTTACAATGGATTTAAACCTCATTCAACCACTACAGAATCATAATATTTCTCCTAAAATGTCCATACTTCATACGAGAGATATTAAATAAAGAGACTTTGAACTAACGTCGATGAAGCTACTTTCAGTTTAGGCGACGATTAATTAAAACTTACACAATAAAAATACAGCAATATATACTCCGACACTTATATACATCGATATACCAAAATTATGACAGCATAGGCGCATTAGACCCTACAATTACGCTACAGAATACACGTTAGAAAGAGATTCATTTCACGACCACGCACCACAATGGCGCGCAAGTGATTTATTCCGTCAAATGTGGCAATCTTCCAACCAAGGACTCCCCCTGTACATACGAAAGACATTCTCGAGGCAAGTTTTCCCGAGATGCAGAAAATCGAAGCTGCTTCAGCGACAATAGACTATTCATCCATTGTGTGCGATCGTGAATTTTTGGAAAACCTTGCTTTCCGCGCACTTTCGTTATTTTGGCGGACGCTTCATAAATTCAACGCCACTCCCGCGCCAATTTTTTCGCACAATGGTCCACTTAAATCAATCTTTTGAAGAGCGTGAGAGAAGAAGCTGACAAATACGTAAATTAGAAACATAAGCAAGACCTAAATTTAACCATAGAGTAAGAGAATATGTAAACTAACTTAAATTAAACCATTAAATTAAAAGTAGCAGTTCATTTAGCATACTGCAGTTGAGGCGAATTCGTACCCTCACTGCTTTAACGCCACCAGCAATAGGAATAGAATATTTTATGGATATAAAAATCTTAGACTGCAGTATATTTCACAGAGCATAAGGAAAGGTGGAAGGTAATATTGCATGGAACATTCCCAAGTTTTCCATATACGGTCACGGTCTTGCCACATTTTTACGTCTATTAAAAACCCAAGATAACATAGAATGTATTTAATAGAATACTTCTTTAATTCGTATCTGAATGAGTAATGATTCTTAATCATAATTTTCAAAGAAAAACTTTTATTACCGCAAGACTAAAATGAAGAATAAGATAAAGAGTTGGGTTCACCTTAGATCAAGAGTAACTTTCACAGTATCATTCGTCTATTCCACTACAGATTTAAGGACACGATTCTAAGAAAAGCATTAATAAACATTTCGAATTAAACAGCGAACAAATATTTCAATGATATGAATACAACAGTTTTTCCAATTCTATCAACACTAGCCCAAAATCATCTTTAAAGATACACAAAAGGCCCATCTCTAACAATGCTAAGTGCAAAATTTAAAAGATACATCAATAAGACAAATGAACCACCTGAGAATACAATCAGTTCCTAATTTAAACAACAAAAATCGAAATTTCTCTTATTACTGAGCACTTTTTCGTTCTTGGCACCCGCAACACTTAGCTCAAGAGAGCGCCAATGTTGGATGAAGTTAAAACTTCCCTACGTATCACAAAACGGACTTACTTCAGCGTTCTGGCGGTGTCTTCCAAAACAAACTTTTCCGCAAACGTTTCATGAGGCAATTGTTTCCCTCGCTAAAAACACGTTTCATGATGAGTCATCATTTTGGGTTTGTCTCTCTTGAAAATGATGTACACAAAGCTGTCTTACGTCAAACTCAGACGGATCTGGTTAACTAGAATAGACTACGGCGCATTTCTGGATACGGGAGAGGAGAAATTTCCTGAATCAGACTTAAAAGCACAAAACAAGTGACTACCGCGAAACAAATAATGATGGTAAATGCTAAAATTGTCGATAGTGATTTATGACCCTGTAAGGGAATCAAACTTGACTTAATACAAAAACTTTATACCCAAAGCTCAAAGATTTAGCTTCAAAAGCGATTTCACATAACTTTTAAATTGGTAGCTCGATTCTCAAAAAATGGGCACGCATCTGACGCAAAATTACGGAAATTTCTTTATTATGATTAATGTATAAATTCGTATCAGATGAAAATCGAAGAAGTATGTGCAGAAAAAGAAGGGATGCAAAGGACAGGAGAGTATAAAAATTATTGACATTTTATGATGGATATTTGCGAGTCCATAATATTAAAATAATATCAAAGGATGATGAAGACAAACAAAATAAGGGCTATCATAGAGTGAATATGGTAACCGCGTACACTCTATGTGTGTCATTTGTTTTTGGTGTGTTATTCCACAGTTATATTCCAACAGAGCTTATTTTTGAAGTAACTTATACGTTAATTTACACAAAAATACGATAAACAATGACAGAAAATATAGCCTAACGAAGAAAGCCATAGCAATTCTCAAATCATGTGCCACTTGAACCCTTTTGAAACCTTTGCGTGAGAAGATCGATTCCAAATCATCGAGACAGGCCGGAAATCTTCCGAGGGTTATATTGGGTAAGCGGAAATAAGACACTGCTGAGTGAGTAGACCAGTGTTCCCAGAGAAGAAGTACAGGATGGAGTGCAAACTAGAAGCTGACACGAAGAGAATGTCAAAAGCACTTTGAGAACAATATACGTAAAGATGAACGTATGGGAAAGTGAAAACAAACTTTGCAGAAAATATTTGGTAATAATATAAAGAAATATTTCACGACATGAATCGTAATTTTTAAAACTAAAAATGTAATGTATGAAAGAGGTATTCCAGAGGGTAGGCTATACAAGCAAGTACTAGTTTCCTCGTTTTAAATTTTCTTTAGCGATTTATATTTATGACTACAATTCACTTCAGCCGATAAGTAAAATATGACTTCAGCGCCCCAGATTTGCGTTATTTAACGAAGAAATTAATGAAGTTTTTTTGTTCATCCTTAGCAACCGAACCCAAACAAAGCGATTTAGAACAAGAAGTACATTTCATGAATTGTTATTATTTCCAATACATTCGATTATTTTTAATATTTTACATTTTAAATTATGAAAAGGCATTATTTTGTCGTTTTTCGTTTTGACGTTAATCTCTCATACACAAAATAATAATAAGGTACA
Organism: Pantala flavescens; assembly: GCA_020796165.1. Lineage (NCBI taxonomy): Eukaryota > Metazoa > Arthropoda > Insecta > Odonata > Libellulidae > Pantala > Pantala flavescens. The sequence continues at coordinate 15,977,013 of CM036886.1, forward strand.
AGTTTTTTCACATACAGTTCTGAGGTCGCGTAGTCAAGTCAAATTGCATCTTGAGCAAGTACGCGGTAGAAAAGAACTTTTAGATGCGAGATAGCCATTTCCGCTGGTAATCTAATTCTTCTAATATCTTTACTCGAAGTTATTTTCGGAAATAAAGATACCTGATACAGCATCCGGGGAGAAAATAGATATCGGAAAATAGAATCGCATCGCAGAATAGTTTTAGAATCGTATTGATCTACAGGAGAGAGAAAAGACGAAAGAGGTGAAGAAGTACACTCAAAAGGCAGTCAATGAAAAAGCGAAGGGGCAGTGTTTGGTTGCGTCAGCACAGCTAACATTACAATGCAAAGAAGCCTTGCAAACTGAACTCAACCTTCGACATACATTGACCGAGTTCAATTAGTCTAAGAAGGCAATTCGAGGCTGTTTTCCCACTGCATGCATCTATCCATTTGGTTGGACACGAAGACGCTGGAATCCTTGCACTGTATACACCGCATTACGGTCTAAATTTTATATTTTAAAAGCAACGAAATTTGTATTAAGTTTTCATCATGTCCAATTACAAAAAGTAAACAATCGATAACAATTTTCTTTCTTAAAATACGAATGAAGCAGTGAGTTATTGTTGGGAATTAGGAACAATGATGGAAAAGTACAAATAGAATGTCTACGATTCAATTCATCACTTGAATAATAACCTAAAGTAAACAATAGACTAATACATATGTTGTATATCCTACTGTAACCAGTATCGTCAACAAATAACAACACCTTAACAACGGGCGTTAGTGATAAATTAGATAAATAAAGATACTTAAAAATCGTACTGTCTTGATTAACGAAATAATCTAAATATATTTGGTACATATAAACTACAAAAAATACACCTTTGAATACACACAAAGAAAAACAATTACCCCTGCTTTTGCAAATATAACACCATGCGTTCTAAATCACCGTATTACGTAAAAGTTCGCTGACACACTCGGAATATACACACCACCTTATCAATATATAAAGCCGTATATAACACGTTCAAGATCCACGCATAGATAAAAATACTTCGTACAAAAAACCAGTGCACTTAAACACACCGTATGTAAAAAGCTCCCTCGGTCTCAATGAAACGAAGAAAAAACGAAGCCTTAACCCAATTCCTTGCAAATATAGCCTAAGCCGAGATTTCCTAACTTGTCCTCAATGTCACAACCAAGGATCTATTTATGACGAAGAAATTTTGGCCGAAAGGGACGGAATCGGGTCTCTCACTTAGGTGCGTTAGAGAACTCTTAACGGGAAAGACTATACGAGAAATATTTGCTAAGCCAATTTAGGAAGACCACGGTAAATACCGGAGGAAATGCTACTCGATGAGGTCTTCCTCTGAAGAGGAAAGGTTTGTTTCGTTTCCTTGAGCTTCAAAACATTAAAGGAAGGAAACCACAAACGTCGTAAGCTTTCGCTGCAATTTCGGAAGTATATGACGGAATATGAGAAAAGTTTAGAACACCGTGCAAGTTTCGTAGGATGGGGGGGGGGGGGGTCTGTAAATTTGAGGAGGGGTAAATGAAGCTCGTTTATAAGGAGTCTCATTCAAAACTTTGCCCGAAATTAAAGTGAGAGACGTCTTCAAAAAGTGTTCTTTTATGATTTTGGTTCATAAAACTCTCGTTGAACCGAATTTCCGTGCGTTAGCACACAATTCATCACGTAAATTAAAATCGAAATACGAAATTGTTGAATTCAATACGTAATATATGTTAATTAATTAAACAAGCGATATTAGTTACCTGTTATTAACCCCGTTCTAATAATAGAAATTTAAGTTTTTAAAAAAAGGTTTTACGATTTCAAATTTATCGATGTTTTGTTAAAATACGAGATGACTGCAAGTGCACATCAAGGGGGTGAAATAAAAGAACACACGCATTGAAAAGCATATAGATATGATCAAGCGTAGGGAAAGTTACGAGTTTTATCTTCCGCGACCAAATCGCAAAAAAATCAGCACGCCCTCCTCCTCATAATGGACTCTTATCATGCGATAAACACTCGATATTGATCGATATGGAAAGAAAGCGAATGAAAAAGACTGGAAAAGGTTCTCAGATATTGAGATCTATGGAGGAAGCCGGGTATTCGTTAAAAAATACGAACTTTGTCGATCATATCTGAAGGAGAAACGTACACGTTTACAGGAATAATGGGGATTAAAATTTACTTTATTTTCAACAATCAGGTGATACGTATATAATGCTTCTGAGTTAATTTCGTTCTGTAGGTTAAAAAATTCAATATAAACAAAACAAAGAAGGACGTATAAGACTTTTATATAAATAGCAAGTTGTATAAGTTATACATAAATATATTTAATCGATGTAGATTATGTTTCATTGTATTTACCATAAAAATGACCGATTTTTGACCGATTTCAACAATCAAAATTCCCACCCCACTTATAATAAAATAAACTTATAACAATTATAATTATTACCAACAAGGGATTATCAACACGTTGAGAAGTGACAATGCTCTCTTTGATGATACATTCAAATTCAACAACTCTTGTTACAAGAAGATGAGACCTCTAAAACAGCAATAAGGAATAAAAGGTGCACCACGATAAATACGGTGCCCTTAAGATAGTAAAATCCTACAAAATAATATCGCAATTCTAAGATAAAAATTCAAAAGGATTTATGCATATACAACAGGTTAAAGATACTTTATTTAATATAGAAAAGGAAATTTGTCGATAGAATAACCGCATTCATACTTAACAGGAAGAGCAATTGTAAACGAAAATACTTTGAAAAATCTCAAATAAAAAAGGAAATGAATATTTCTGATAGAACTATGGACCGGAATTGAAACGTTGCAGTCTCTAATACTAACGACACCAATGTAATTTGGGATTATTGATACGGACAAAGTACAAAACGTGGTCTGAAAATACGCTCTTAGACAATCTGAGAACAAAACAGCAGAAGGCATTCGAGAATACAGGCGACAACCGGTGCACCGACTGAACTAAAAGAAAGGTTCTTTGTCGAGCTGAAAATAATACCATGTGCGCGGTTAAAGGACATCCGAGCTCCGTGAAAAGAAATGGGTTGATTGGCTGCGGTCTAGACCAATGGAGGAACTGAAGTATTAAAGGACCATTAAAAAGTAAAGGTGAAAGCGATCGAATGCACACACACAGCACTCACTTCCATCGAAATATGTTTCCCGGTCATTAAACTTGCACGTCTCGACGAAACGAATTCGCTTGACCTTTTTTTGCTTCGTCTACTTCTGCCTCTTCACCTACATAGGCTTCGATTATCTTGCAATCTCTCAACCGAGATGCAATCGATTCCCTATTCTTCCTTTCACCTATTGAAACCGCGGCTTGGAAGAGTGCATCTAAAGTTCCAAGGAGAAAGAGGTTCCCATGACACCGTCATGCAAAGTGCAGCACAAAAGAAATTTCATTTGAGTCAAGCGAATTCACGCTGAAGTTAAACGCGGTTATATTGTTGGGGAGACATGAAATATACGAGTGAGAATTTGCCTGACAAATACGAAAAAAATCGATCTTATATCTTGCACTGAAGTAGCTTCCTATTCTGAAGAATATCCGAAGCTCGTTACTAGAAAATGTTCTATTGAAACGTAAAGTTGATGTTAACAGAATGAGCCAGACTTCTCTATATTAAACCGAGAGAAATACACTAACAATGCCAATACTGAATCACGCTCCAGTAACAACAAGTAGACGATTTAATATTCTGTTCCACTATTCAATCTTTTATTCATTGTTGTTAGCATTGTAGCGAAAATTGTGTAGAACAATTATATTTCAAATCTAAGGGCGTATGCTTTTATCGTGAATGTAACCTAATTTAAATCTCATTTAAAGATAAACTAGTGGGTAATTATACATAATATACCTGTTTGGTGATATGGGATAAGCTATTTTGCACATATATTTCAAGTACTTGTGTATTGGGATTGTTGATAATTGTTTTGATGTGATAGCGGCAAAAGAATGGTCAAATAATGATAAAATATATCGAATGTAAGATTGTTGTACGTCAAGTTTTAATCATTGTGTGTCAAAGATAAAGTAAAGCTCACTACTCATCTTGCCAGAAATAATGAACATCCTCCTTAAATTTTAAATTATTGAGGTTCAAATTCAAAACAGAAAAGAATTCAGCATAGATAAAACTTAATCATAACATACAGCGACCACTAAATGGCCTGGAGTAGAGAAAATAAACAAAAATATATATTGGGAATCTACACACACCAATTCAAGTTCGAAAAGCATTAACTTTTTCGTAAGCTTAAATCCTAGACTTAACAGGCAATCGATACGAAACGAAATGCTCCCTTTTGCGATCACTTCCTGAAAGATTTCCGTTAATCCGTTGCTTACGTAACCTACATTTGAATTAGAACGAATTTTCCGCTTCATCAAGCTTAATTGCGTAACACTCCTTGAATTTATCTCCCCATTCAACATAAACTTGAGGCAATGATTCTATTCTACAGTTCATAGATGAATAAATGAAAACATTTCGAGAGAAAAATTTGTGTATAACTTATTTACTATATCGATATTTAAAAACTATTTTGCTTGGAAGAAGATCGAGAAAAGAAATCCAATATTCTCTGATAAGTACCAAATAATTCTTCACCACGAACATTTTAAGTTTATAAGTTATAATATTTATAAACGTAATAAAAATTTACGTAATTAACCCAAATGAACACTAAAAATTTTGAAAAAAAAAGCTGTATTTAACAAATAATAACTCTTGAACCATATCGAGCTTTGTGGAAAGCTTTCTTAATATTAGCTTATTGACTAGTTATTTTACTTCACAGTATCATAGTAACGATCGAGTCGGAAAATCAATTTCTGATTACAGTCTTTTGTCTTCGACAACGATCTTATACTACGCGAATCAGACTACTATCCCACGATCATTATAGTAGAATGAAAGCGAAACAAGAAATTACGAACCGGAATACGACCTAGATGAGAATTTATTAGAGCAAAACTGGAGAAATTTAATTCAACAAAGAAGATGAGGTTTTAGTAGCGAAATTTAGAATGACATTCCGTAATAAAAATTTAATCAAACTTTAGATTATGAAGAATTCTGTAGGATTTCCTTTAAAAACAACAATGGATAACCGTGCAGGTTAATTAATTAGTGAATTATTAAGCCCAAGAATGAACAATCAGAAAACAATGTTATTTAAATACTGTCACAACAATGATAATCTATTTAGATCGGTTTTCATAAATGATAATCGGATAAAATAATTATAAAAGAGGCAATTATATAATATATTCTTTTTAGCATAGCCCTAATAATCATCAATTAAAATAACAAATACGTTACATAAACCATAATTAATAACATGCAAAAAAATTTCCTTGTCAGCTGGGATTCGAACCCGGGACCCTATCATTATAAAATTATCACGCCATAAATTTTAAAAAATTAAAGGTAAATGGAGATGAGTTAGAGAAAATTTATACTTTTATACTACATAAAACTTTATCATTATATTCCCCATTTCAGTCAAATGATAAGAGAATAAGTTACGAGCACTCATAAAATTGACTCAACTTTTATCAAACTTCTTTCCTAATTTTTAAGGTAGATATTTCTGGTTTGACGAGGGTTTAAACGAAATATCTACTTTCTAAATATAACGTAATGCAATTTAGTAAACATTCTACTATGCTGTCAGCTTTGGAAAGGAAAACATAAATTCCAAAAAGCATTACTGCACCGATGAGAACGAATATAATACAAGGAAACAATGAACTGAAATAGTACTGTGTTTCGCAAAAATTTGAAATTCCTTCTCTGCGATGAATGTGCCGCATTTTCCGGTCAACTCAAGGGCAGCGACCTTGACAGAGATGAACGCAACGACGAAGTGAAAGTAGATTCGAACTATGTGGGCCTCAGATTCCTATCATTGTCTTCCCTAAAAGTGGCAACTGCGCATGACCCTAACGGGATGGAAACCTAGGTTTTGGGTACAGGTATGCGAAGGTAGATTCATCAATTGGTGCAGGAATGATTCAGAAAAAATATCACGAGCGATTCCTAAAGTCCAAACTAATGGATGACAACATTGATCTCCGTTAAAAACTCACGATTATTGTCATGGGAACGGTATTCTCATCTACTGCAGTCGATGTTTATAAAAACAAATGAACTATGGATATGAAAAGGTAGATATAAGCTTCGTACAAACAGTAGAGCGAATGGATCACAATGGTTTATCAGAATTAAAAAATAAAGATATGACTGGGGCTCGAACTCAGGTCTCCCACGTGCCTGCGTACCTGTCCGAAATGTGGGGACCTGGATTCGAGTACTCATCAAGTCACTATATTTCAATTCTTTTTAATCAATAGTTATATGCAATATTTAAAATAAAATTCGAACCTTTCTTTTATAGATATCACGATATCATATGAAATAATTCTAAGCGAAAACGAAAGGCTAGTTGATGAATGATCAAATACAACAACGTCGAGTTCGGATAAATCAAACGATATGAAACCTTAAAAAAATACGCTCGAAGACTTGATTAAAGTTAACCGCATAATACAGTGATAGAAAACAACAGTAGAGAATCTTATGAGGATAATTGTAGCTAACAATAATTTTCCCTTAACCTTCTGAATAAAAACAAAATTAGAATTTAAATTCCACAAAATTTAAAAATGCCTTTTGAAGTTTAAATTGAATGAGACGTGGGTATTCACAATCGAACAGAAATTTTAAAATATGAAATTCCATCCAGAATATCTTACATAACAGCATTAAATCAATACTATTGATAGAAGTAATCAATCAATAAACTGTTTCCAGTTCGATTTCATGAATCCATCGGTGACAACTTTGCAATCGTAATAATGCAGAAGAAACGTAGCACCATTTTAAATTGATTTCTTCCGCTTTCACAAACTCGAAGTATTTTTTTACTAATATTGATACAAAAGAAGCATAAATCAAATATCCAAACAGAAATACGAATACAAATACGATTCTATAAGAAAAACTTTTGAAACTTTCAGGTAGCTGAAGATGTTAGATAGATCATCAAAAAGAGATTTAAGAAATTCCCGCTATGAATTCTTAACGAGTTGTAAATAAATAGATGATGAATGCGTTTCCAAGGTAACAAGAGCAGAGTGTATTGCCTTTACATTAAAATAAATGTAAGAAATCTGTAAAAGAATGAATGAAAGAACATCCGAACTAACTAAAAGTTGATTGCTTCAACTCTACCATATCTTGAGAAAGCTCGCATTTATATTTTCTTTAAAAGAAAAGGACATGCATAAATATTAGCTCTTGGCGAAGAGATGTAGGGCAAGAAAGTGAATATAAGGAACGATATCATTGAAATTCAACCCTGTATGGAGGCGTTACGGAGCACAAAGTAGAGCACGCAGTATAAATAATTGAATAGGAAGGAGTGCACAAGGATACTTAAGTGCTTTGCCATAATAAACCGCGAGGATGGGAGAATAGGTGAAGCTCTGCCGGAAAACTGTTGGCGGAAACCACCAAAAAATTTACGATGACGATAACAAAAAATCTCGCGAATATGTTTACCGTAAACATTTTGTTTTTGTTAAAATTTTTATTGAATGCAAAAAGAAAGTAAAGCTTTCACAGAGAGTCAATAATCAGTTAGTCATTAATTAATTTATAAATATCACTATATTTATCAATTACGCAATCATCAACAATCATTCAACTCTAATAAAGCTGTTTTCAATTTCCTCGACTTTAAGATCTTTCTCGAATTTGAAGCTTTCTTAAAAATTGGTCAACGTAAGCACTTTTGCTCCGAATATTTTATACGAGTAATTAAAAGACACTATTGATTTCTAGGAGACTTTACTCTTACTGCACACCTTTTGATTTTACATCTAATGGTTTTAATAAAATCGGAGCGAAAGTTTTAAAAAAACTAAAATAATAAAGAAAATACACTAATGATTAATAACATTTTCGTTATTGTAATATAAAATTTCGTTAAGATTGTATCAATCTTAAAATTGTACTAATCTAGAGTAAATCAGAATACCTTTACCATAGGACAATTACCTCTCATTTAATACTATATAATTTAATAAATAATAAATCGTGTTCGTATCCACCAATGAATGAGAATGGTACAGAACCACCTATAAAAAACACCCCTGATATAGTTAGCAGGCGAAGGACAGTGTATGAAACACTGCAGCTAAAACCGCTTTATTAATCACCTAACCTTCCTCATCCTTTTTCTAACTTCACCTCACACTTTCACCTCATCATTCCCTCCCTAAGGTCTTGCTCATTTATTTCTCCCTCCCATACCTTTCTCCAGAACCCTTTCTTTCCCTCAGACCCTTTTCAAGACCCCCGCCTTTATCAATCTCCCGTCCCTTCAACCCTTTCTGAAACATTCACGGCCGGTCGCGAGCAAAAACTGCCCAGCGCTGAGGTAGGGAAAGATCGCATGAAAATTTCAAACGTTCCAAATGCCCTTTCGCCTATTATGTCATAGAACCCACCCGTGGGGATGCTTAGACCCGTATTTATAGTCGTCTCCCGGCAGCCTCCCAGTACCTTGCAGTCCCATTAGACCAAAAACGGTATTTAGAAATATACACCGCATTTTCAGGTCTACTAAAAGTCTACTACCAGGAAAGTTGCTAGGAGACTATAAACACGGACCTAGGTTACGCAGGTGATCAGAGCTTAACAACAATGGCTGCGTTGGTTTGATAACAACCTTTGATCAAAACGCAGTAGCTCCACGTCTCTCGCATTACAGAAGGCTTCCTCAGAGACAAAAAAGCAAGCCAATTTCACGCAAGAAGTGAATCTGCTCAAACAACAGTCAACGACCGGCTTAACTCGACCTGGGGATTAAAATGTTTACGCATGCGTATCGGGATATCCAGTTAGCGGATCCGCGCAGTTGAGTTATTCATCTGAAGCTTCCGTTGACCGCGTTTCTATGCAATTTGTTATTGTTTAACAGTGAACTGGTGAGGTTAGACCCCAAATAAGTACGAGAATAACTAAGGAGTTGCTAATTAGGAATGAGTCCCAGTAATAACAGACAGATTAAGATTTAAGAAGAATAACAAAGGAGGTAATAAATAATAATTAATACAAATGTATTTAAAATAAATGATATATTATATATATATATTGAAGATTTAAAAACTAATGAAATTAAATAAATAAAATTAAATATACAAGATAACAATACTCTCTAAGAATATGAAGAATATACTATGAAATAACAATGAAAGAATTATAATGGTTGCAACGAGATACGCCGTGGGTTTTAAGGCTTTAAATTTTACGTAATACGTTTTAAAGCTACAGATTCTTAAATATCAGATGAAATGATGAAGAAACATTTAAGAATAAATTAAAGATTATTGCAACGTTATTTTTACTGAATCTCTTTGCATCACATCATGGTTATGTCTCTAGAAATACGAGGACAGTTAAATTTTTGCGAAGTCTCGTTATCCAATGACGATAAACGATATGAAACATTACTCATTTAAGCTCTGATTCGACTGAATTTCCAGTCAAAATACACAATAATCTGATTAGATTTTATCGATCGATTAAAAGCAATTCAAATATCCACTTAAAAGCAATTCAAATATCCACTTCAGATAAATATTAAAATAATTTTCGTGTACGTAAATCTGTTATCATTAAAAGCAGAACATAATTGTAGATAAGATAAAAATACAGATAGTTTTTTATAAACTTCATTTATTATGTGGTTGTAATGAATTTATCATGCATAATTATTAAGTATATATTTAATTCCAACACTGCAATTCGTAAAATATCCAAACAAATGAAACTATTTCTTTAAATCCCGAAGTAAAATTAAATTTTTGCTACTTTTCAAAAATATTGTAATTTGACCTCGCGTACAAGACTTGCCACTTCAGAACGGGAATGGGGTAAATTAAAATTACGGACAATTTTAAAGGAGCAATTAACCTTACTATGAGGTAGAACAGTGACATAATTTCAGGTATAATTAGGCGCCTTATTAAGCCACGGAATGACAAAATCTTCCATCGTATTATGAATAAAAATTTTCGCAAAAAATAAAATTTGCGTGAGGGACACGGTTGGAAAAATACGAAATACCAAAAAAGTGGGTCGATTCGTGACTCAATGAGACGAATACCATATTTAGCCCATACCATTGCCAAATATTTAAAACAAAATTTTAGCAACAAGCTTAAATCGACCCAAACGGCTTATATATATTTTTTTAAGTAACTCGATATTTCAGTGGAAAGAATACTTCCGCAATAGATTTTCTCTTAGTCTACGAAATTTAAATAATCAATATCTAGATAGAATAAGCTAAACGATCAGTAATTCTGAACATGTACTTCCTCGAAAACTAGTTCAACTTGAAAAACTCTGAAGATAGATTTTTTATGAACTGAATGAATACAAGTAAAGCTTTCCCTATAATTTTTTCTGACAAAATAAAAAGTAAATAAGCCAAATAGAAATACTTCTACTAATTAGCATATAGGTTTTCATAAGGTTTAAGAACAAACGTAATGAAAAAATCCTGCAAAATTACTTTCCAGTACAATTTTTAGCATGATGCTCAATAAATATCTAGGATTTTATGAATGAACATGAATATTTGAAGAAAAGATGGATTGTATTATACAGAATATCAACGAAACGATTCATGAAGTTCGAAGTATTCAGTAAAACTTTGCGTCATCTCAGTTAAGTCTAGCGTCTCGATTCTGTAACAAACGTATTTCTGACATCGTGAATAAGATATTTTATTTTAGAACCAGGATAGAGGATGAAGGGAAAAATCACCCAGAACGGGCATGGTCTGCATTGTTAATGTGAAGTAGTGTAAGACGTAATGAAGTGAATGAAAATGTTATTCACAGTATTTCTATAACATAGAGATGTTGCAGATCTCTATGTTTATTACCTTTGTACTAACACATTAATCATTTGCAACTAAAGGCATTAAGAATGACCGAGAAAAACAATAAATACTTCCTGACGGTTTCACCAAAGGCTTTCAATACAATAACAAAACATTATTAAACCATTCAGCTGAAAACTCTATTATATTATTGTCTTATTATTGGAGTATAAAGTAACAAAGAGGAATAAGATTTTAAATGTCAACAAAGTATCTTAGAATTAAAGTCAAATTCAAAAAAATTCTTAATTTACATGTTTTTCATAGCAAAAATACAACAACTTATTTCAAAAAGAGAGTAAAATAGAACTTGTTCTCCACCAGGAAAACTTCGGAATAATAGTGGAATGTTCTCAGATACCGATAAAGATTCCTTAATTTAATTTTAACATCCTTACTCAAATTAATGAGCTATCATGGCCAAGAATAGTTTTTTGAAGACATAAAATAACTTTCAGAATGCTTAAAACTAGGCAATGTTATGGTAAAAAAAAGATAGAGAGCGATAGCAGATAAGAAAGACATGCTTCTACAGTGAAAGGAAAACGTAAAACCTCACTCCAATCCGAGTCCCTGAAAAGAATAACAGAAGGATAAGAAAAGTGAGTTTTACCGTTAGAAAAATAAGTTTCACTACTCAGGAATTTATTGCGAAAACAGTTGAGGTTCTCTTTGTCTTATCCTTAGGAAAACAACTAGAGTGACAAGAAAGAAGCTGAACGTTCAATAGACATAAGAACTAACGAAAATTATAATATTTTCTAGTATGTATACGAAGTGTAATGTTCCTAAACACTATTTGCAACAGAATGGCTGAGCAATTTTGAAATTCTATTCTAGTCAAATGGGCCAACCTTTCAGGAACTACAACAGACACCGAGCACTAGTGCATTCAATGGAACCGCTGGTCAATCATTTTCCCATGACCACGTAAACCCCTCGGGAGCGACAAAATACACGGAAGAGTCGATCCGTCCCATCACAACGCAGAGCGACACGTGGTTCGACATGCAACCGGATGTTCCGGTCGAAAGGGGCCGCCAGTCCATATTCGCGCGAATTTCTCGCCGCCCCCCCAATTTTACGTGTTAAAGGGAACTGCGCGACACTTGTTTCGCAAACAACGCAGACAGATGGAAATCGAATCGATTGAAACGTCGCATATTAATTTCCAGGGAACGCTCCGATTCCGCCGCCATTTTTCAGGGGATAATTGCATTACTGGCTCCTTTTATTTCCGAATTTTTCTTCCAGAGGGGGCGGTCTTATACAGTAGGAAGGGTCGACAACCCTAAGGCTTCGCGATGGCGTAAGGCCTTCTCTCTCTCTCAAGGGACTTACTGCTTGAGAAATCCTCCCTCCTTCAGAGGTACTCCAGAAAAAAAAGGACGGTCCCAGAGACATCTCTAAGGAGAAGATCTTGTGCGGAATATTTTATGTGGTCCGCCTTCAATCTCACTTTCTCCGTTGCTCGCTTTTAAAAGGCCTCGGAAAAGGGTTTTCGGGATTCTTCAGTACCCTCCAAATTTTGACGCCCCGCGGGCGTTTCGCTAATTCCGTGGTGCGACCCCGAGAGAGGTTATTCGGATATATTCCGAAGGGTTTCTTTGAAACGTGTCCCCTCGTTGACCGAATTGAGGTTCTTCGGGAGAAATGTTCGAGAAAATTTTTGAGTGGATTACTCGAGAAAATGCGTTCGTTATAAATCATTAAATGGAACGAAATTAAAAAAAAAATTCGTGGCTTATTCAAAGCTAAATATTCATGTATAAATCACTTTCGAAGTAATTTATATTAACTTTCAATACGTAAATTTAGATGTAAATTTAATTAAAAAATAAAAATGTATGTTGTTTTGTGCACGTGATATACCCCACGACCAATTACTATTCTATAAGCTCCCTCTCCGATTCTCAGGTAAGAATTTGAGCAAACATAGAAGTTATGTAGTACGAAATTAATATTTTCTTAATTTACATTATTTACATTGTGAGTAATTAAGAAAAATAAATTAAATGTACTTTACTGTTTAGTCTTTCAGCACTAAAAACATACAGGATCCGAATTTGGATGCAGAAAATAGAATATTTTCCGTTCAAAGTCGATATTCTTAAGACTATTAATATTTCATTCAAAACCTTTTGGGAAGAAAAAAATAATATTTAAAACCAAAGCGATTTCTTACAGAAATAGCTTTTACGCGAAATAAATACGAAAGATTAGAGAAACGGGGATATTTGTTATGTAATCGATAGATTAGTGAACAGCTGAAGCAATCATTTGGACCTTGTATAAGAATTAGTTATGTCACGTAACGCGATCATTGCATAATAAGCTCGTAACCAACAAAAGAGATTTATATAATGATTCAGAATATAACGAAAATACTTATTTTATAAGAAACAAATATTTTTGTGGATGTCTACGCAAGTAATTTCCCCGGAAAATTTTCCTAACGCTTATATTATAATTAACGGTAAGTTAAAGAATGAGATGAAGACAGAAACACCACAAGGCAATAAGGTAAGAGAATAATATATAACTCTGATTTAACTAACGCTATATCTCTATACCGCGGAGTAATTCATAATATAGGCAATAAAATTTTTCGTAATGTTTGTTATGGATAAATCACAAGAGTTCCTTTTCGTTAAAATAAGTGCTTATGAAGTATAAAAACGAATTTATTTTTTGAGAAAAAACAGATAAAGATGACTGAATAAATATTGGAGTATGCAACGGATATATTAAGTACGCTGGAGGAGAAATACGATAAAACTACAATCTTACTCTGAGCAATTGTGAATGCAGATCAAATTTAGATCAAAATATTCTTGACGTACTTTAAAAATGAACCCTCTTGCTAATTTAACCCCTTAAACAAAAGAATGGCTAATCAACCAAAAATCACGATCTTTGGTCGAATTTCAGATCCCTATTAGAAAGTCAAAAACGGTCCCTGGAGAAAAACAAAGCCAACTCACTTCTCCTCTTGCTCCAGATCCTTTCCCCCATCCCCACGGAGCCCGTCTCGCCTTCCTCCTCCTCCACCAACCCCCCAACCCTTCTCCTGCTCCTCTTCCTTCTCAATGGCATCCACAACCCCTCCACCAACCTCCTCCTTATGGTAGAGAACGAAGGTAGTGCCCTCCATGGCTTTCCTATCGCAGAACCCTGCTTCGGTATCTCTGTCCCGGCTGCGGCCCTGGCCACGTCTCTTGCGACCTCCGCCATAACCTTCCTTTCCTTCCCCTTGGAACCTCCCCCAGGAGACAGGAGTCGAACCTCTTCGTCCGTGTCCAGTTTATTCCAGATGTTTACACAATAAGTCCATCGTTAGCATTTGAGGTAGGAGGGAGATCGACCAGACCGGAGCACTAGGGTCTAACCAGTCGGCAGTAGAGTCCCTCTAGGGTATCCATCTTTCGTGATGTACCCTAAGACCGCCACGTAGCCAAATCACACTGTTGATTCCCCCGCGCGTTTGCTTACGTAGGGTGCGGGGTGGGTCCCACCCCCGTCGCAGGGGGGCGCGGTCGCTCAAGCCCCCGTCATCTGCCGGGGGTTTACGAAACCACGCAAGAACGGATGAAAATCGCTGATCGAAGGCGTTGCGTAACCAGAAGGGTTTATTGCGCTCATGAAGGTGTTATGGGGAAAATTTTTCTGCAAAAATTACCCCGGCGGGATGGGTTTGAGGAGTCCCTGGAGGACGGGAGGGATTCCGGAGCGAAATTGGGCGAATTCTCGAGCGCCCTAGTACAGGAATATGAAATGGGATTATTGGGCTTGGATCCAAGTAGTCTGAAGTTTAAACGGGTGTTTTAATAATAGCACGCCGGAAAATAGCGGTATGGTTGCAGAAGGCACCGCTGTGGTGTCGGTTTGTGAGGATGGTCGGGGACCATATGGTGGCAGTTCCGGATCAAATCAATCTCTCCAAACTCACAACAAATCGGTCCTTATCATCCTCCTTACACTTTAAAGACGAATTAAGCAGCCGGAGTAGAAAAAGGAAGCAATTCCGAAGATCTACTACGGACCCTATAGGGAAAGGGCGTCCTCCGTGGACCTACTGGAAGGCGTCCCAGAGTCTTCAGTAGCCGGCAAACAAAAACACTCGACCAGCGGTCGTAAATGTCCCATCACGACACGCGTGCACGTCCCGTATCGGCCTGTCACGACACGGCACTCTCAAAACCTCACTTTCGCAAACGCACGTCAACAACATCCAAGGTTTCCAGCGTCCACCATAAGCTACAATTCTGCTCTCACCAGTACACAAAGAGAACGTCGGCTTTGATAACTAAACGAACCTCCGGAGAGTCACGATTGGAATAGAATCACAAGCAATACGATGCGTGGAACCACGCATGACTTCCGGAACTTTAAAAAAAAACCTTCGTGCTCGTCGTAATAGAACGGGAATCGACGGAGTATAGCGTTCTACACGATGTGGGAGAGAGAACCTTCCGTAGCGACCATCGCAGAGCGGTACCGCTACAACACTGAGCTCTCTCTGTGAGGGGAAATAGGGGCAGAGAAGAGGAGGAGGAGGAGACGGGAGGAGGGAGACGAGGGCTGGGTAAAAGGTATGAACACTGTTGCTCTTCTAGCGCTGTTAACGGTCAGTGTCAAACGTAGCCTTTAGCACCTATGGGCCGGCCAAGGAAGGCAAACATACCGGGTTCAGATGCCCAGTCTTCGCGATGGAGAACGACTTAATAAGGGCAGGCGGTGACCTCTTAAACGGAGCGGCAGTAAACGGAGCTTTGATTAGGTTGCGCCGAGTGCTATCCCATCGCCTTTTTCGAAAGTTCTCACGTATTTTTCATTGACCAAAAGGGATTCGTTCGAAATGAAAAGCTATAGATACATTCTTTGCACCTTATCTCGGCTAATACGAGCTGTTTTTGGATCCTGATAGATTGCTCAACGAATAGAATATTTATAATTGTTAAGGAATCAGGTTGAGGCCAATTACCTTACTGGTAGGCACCAAGGATAAAATTACACAAAAAGTTTCGCATGCCCGGGATTCGAACCCGGGACTTGATTGTTATTTCCATTCGATTTATTTACCTTTTCAACTCATTTGTGCTTGAGATTAAGGTATGTTGTTCCTTTCACAATAATTAATAGTATTTTAAGAGTGGTGTAACATAATTTAGTCACTCATGCGTAATTATGAATAGTGTAAGCAGTTGGGAATTGTCTTACAATTGCGCGTATATTCTCAAAATAATCTACTCGGTCGAGCATCGCTAACTCTGTAGTAGAAAGCATCGAGCGGTAAATAACTGTGGGTGGATAGGTATGTATGCAACCTTGGAACTGCACAGACGTGCTGACTTAAATAGACTGCCAGCAAGCCTTCGATTGAATCCATAAAGACGGCATCGATTCTACGGCTTATATTTAACCATGCTGAAATTTTATATTCATAGAATCTATTTTAGAGCATAACATTGATAAAATTGTGACTATCTACGAAAATTATTATAATTTCGAGTCAAGGTGTGGGACGGAATTACCAACGGACGATTGAGTTCGCTAAACTTTTCGCGACTTTCCAATTCCGTGATATTGCCATTTAAAAGATATAAAATTATTTATTCACAGCCACGAAAATAGCAATCCGTTTTAGTGGTTTTAGTAGCTATTAATATTCAGGTAGCAAGATGCGGAAACTTAATGAAAGCAATCAGAAATTGAAGCCCGAAAACAATTTGCCACGCGTTTGAACATTATTGATCCTCGGCGCCCGCAAATTGGGAAAATATATTTCGCCACAGAGGACCGGGTCTTCGGGCGGAACTGAGTTATTATGGCTTGTAACTATCTCGCGTCATTTTACCGTGCCCTCATACTTCATTCCTTCCGTGTTACACACTTTTGGCGCGAAGATATGCGGTTCGACCACACTCTAACGGAAGAATTCCGAATGGAAACGGACGTAGCGACAATAACAGTAGATTGAGGCAGAAAAAGCGAGGCATGAGGCTAAACAATCCGAAAAAAGAGTAAACAGTAACGCGCTATCTAAAACAATCACCGTGGCAACGTACTAATGCACGGGAATGGCGCAAAAAAAACTTCGCATAACCATTATAAACATAAACTTGAGAAGATAAAAAGCGGTTTCCACAAATTGAGTCATCCTACGAGAGGATGTCTAAATTTTCTCCCATCTTCGCTATTTCAGTCGTGATATAAAAAGCGTCAGAAAAAATCGAGAAGCGCCAACGGAGAATAAAAAAAGAAAATCGCAAAGCGGTGAGGAAGCATAAACGAAACGGGAGCGAATTGAAATTTCGCACCCAAGTCTTCGCGGGAAAAAACGGTTGAGAATTACGCAGGAAACGGGTGAATGACAATGGAGTCACCTTGTGAAATGAGGTGAGGATTACAAATGCGAATGAGAGAGCGAGAAAACCTTAAGACGTTCCGAGGTTGGCGTTTATCCATAAATCACGCGTATGAAACCCAAGAATGTTTCCACTACGCTTCCTATAACTTCCGTGTAGCGATGGAATTAATTCATATATCAGCTAATTATTCAACAATCACTTCACTTTGTAATCTATTCGATATTGATTCCATGGCAACTGGGATTGATTATTAAAACTTTTCAATTCGTGTTACCATTAAAATATTTATTTGTACGTCAATTCATCAGCGAAAATGGATTCCAAGGCACTTTTTTAGTATCTACCAAAAGCCTTAGGTAATAAAACACTTTTTTATTATCTACCAAAAGCCTTAGGTAATGAGGCGTTCTAGGCAAGAATAGAGGCTAAGTTGATTGCCTTGCTTTCCTGTTTCAGAGTGAATGCCAGCAAGAGAATAAAGCTTTAGGTAAACCGCTGAGATCTTTTTAAAGAAACTTTATACATGTTAAAATGAAGGCAATAAGTCGTTCAAAATATAAATAAATTATTTATCAACAAATTCATCCGTTATTAGAAAGAAAAACAGGTAAAAGCTTCAACATATAAGAAAATACGTGTAATTAAATTTAAAAATAACATACAGCCGATAATTTATTATATATTACATTCATTTTACCTTCCAGAAATGATAATCATACCCTAAATTTAATATTGAAATAACTGCAGTTATATAGGAATAAAATTTTTCACAATCATTTTTATAACGACAATCTTAGCAGAGATTAACAGATATACATTTCATTACTCTCTCCCTTATCTAATTCTATAAATAATTCATTTTAAAGCCGTGATTATTGAAGAGGGTGATGATTGAGTTATCAGAAGACCGTATATCTCTAATTTTCTGATAAAACTGGATCATAATTCTCTAATCATTGCCCAACTAATATCAGAAAAATGAAGGCACCTGCTAGACACTCGGACTTGATATAATGAAAACAGAAAAAAGCTCTTGATTAAAGTAAATAAACACTTCTCTACAGATAACACTGAACTTTGTTTACTGTTCGTCGTTAAGGAAAAGTTTGAAGATTGAGTTATTTTCCTTAAAATAATTTTACGTGTCAATTTTGTCACTTTCATACATTCACTTATTAATCAGTTAAATTAAAAATGTACAAAAGTTAATGGTTTTTATTAAAAGATTCTTGTTTAATTGCCTACGTGATCATCATAATACTATCTCGTACTTATTTCGACAACGGAAAGAACATAAACAAAATTAAATATGACTAGTTTTACAATCATTTTCGAAAGTAAAATAAACTCATAACTTGGTCTTTTTAAATCCGATACCAACTATTAAAAACGTAAATAAAAACGAAAATTTTGAAGAATAAAAAATGAATAAATTATACAGTAAATTATGAAGCACAATAGGCCTTAATTATGAACTACAAGCTGTTCAAATATACTCATAATAAATCTACAATCATCAAATACCATAAAATCCGTAGTGCATCGCTAATTGACTCTTATACAAGGGACGTATCCATTTTTGTCACGTACAAGTTACATTGTACGCTTCAAACTGTTTTCTACACAAAAGACGCTTTACTCTTTACCTTCAATTTCACTTTCGTTCAAATTAATTTAGTGGACCTTTGCCCTTCTGCTCTACTTGTTGAGGAAACTGTCTCTTCAAGTCCTTTTTATTATCGATCGATTCTGTAGATTAAATTTTGGGTCAAGGGTGCGAAATTCCAACGTGGCAATGCGAACAAAGGGTCGAGGCAGGATTTTCGCGAACTTACAGTGCATATCACAGTGTTTAAATTCGACAACTCATGAGTCAATACAGGTGAACTTTAACATCGACACGGATAAAATAATCACAATTGTACGAGTTCATCATCGACGTGGTCAATAGAACCTCTGATAAGGGAGGGACCACTCCACATTGACCGATGTTTATTTTATGGATCAAGGGTCGAACAAGAGCTTTCAAAAAAAAGTTCGGAAAGTTGATGGCGTATGCTGAACATCCATTAATATTTCACAAGATACTCAGGGATTGTGTTGAAGAGGAATAATCGATGAACAACGTTAATTATGCTTTGAATAATTCATACGTACACCAACGTTATGACCAGATTCAGACGTGTCCAAAAGATATAAATATATACAACGATGAAGACGAAAGAATACGTAATCATTAAATATTATAATCAGAATTGAGAGAAGTGAAAGAATATAAAATACAGAAGACTTTAATATACTTATAAAGAAATAAAGGGAAGCGACTGTGGCGTAGATAAACAAGAAAGTCTGGGTTGTGTTAGAAGATTAAATAATGCGGGTGGAGTGAGGCAGACGATGTGAAACAAATAACCCAATATGGCTATCAAAGGCGGTATATCGTATCCACAAAGAAAAGCCGGAGTGGGTACAATTAGAAACTCAATTGATCCTAATACATCGATGAAGCAACACGGCGGTGAACAACAGGTAATAGAATCTTCGGTGGAAATCGCTTTCATCTTTTGATCAAATCCTTAAAAGCCCCGACCTCTGTGAGGGTAAAATAATGGCGGAGGGAGACAGATGACGATCGCAGGGCGTTCGCCACGCCTTACCCCGCCATTCCCGCCGAAAACTCAAAACTCTCGTTAATCGATATAAGGCTGCCTCTCCTCAGTGCGCATGAGCAGAACCCCTTACAACTTCTCCTGAATCCCTGAGGAATATAAAGAGGTTATGCGACCTCCCCTTGTCTCACCCTTACGTCATCAGTCACAAGGTATTATCACGCCTCGCGACAATCCCCTGAAATGGATGAGTCGCAAAAAAAGTCCTAAACAAAAGAGGAACGTAAACAACGAGTGAAAAAGTACGGAGATGGCGTCTTTTACACGTTTGGAAGTAATAATAGGGTTTTTAAAGGTACTGAAATATACTGGAGTAAGGAAAGACTATTCCGTGAGCTTGTTGGGTATATACGTAAGTTAAACAAATACTTCTTGAAGTTTATTTTCAGTTGGGAGATGAATTTAAGTAAACAGCTTACTTGAGTGAAAGTATAAAAAAATAATAACACTTTATTTATCACAGACAGGTGTATCTAACCAATTTTATATACTTAATGGATTTATTATGCATCCATTACCTAACAGGAAGTATTTCCATTAGCAGGGTTTCGAACCCGGGATCTTGGGGTTTGAAAGGTAGCGTGCCTACCATTCCTCTTCCGAGGTCGGTTTTGCACAAAATATTGTATTCATATTTTTATTATCATATTATATATATTAAATATTACGTACTTTTAGTTAATTAAGTACTTATCGGTTGGCAAGCCTTAAATTTTATACAAAATATTTAAGATTTTTATGTAATTTTTCTAAAATAGAACTGGAATAACAATATCATTTTGCATTTTAATGGAACTGAGCACTGTAAATAAGGTCACTGACATTATTTATTTCGACTATAAATAGGTTTCAGGTCAGCTTTATTATTCAACAAACAAAAAATAAACAACATTAATACAGTAAAAAAATAAAAGTCATCCAACGCGTACCTACTACTTCATTGCTAGCTCTGATAGGAACGAATCAAATATGCAGAACGCTACTGAAGGCTATGGGGAGGTGCCATTTTGATTTATCAGATAAAAAACGTTTGGTCAACCTCAGATATTCACTCTTCCGTCCATCAACTTCCTGTCAGCGACAGTCTGCCCCTCTTCCTGAATAATTAAACCTTTTTCCCGTATAAAAGGATTAAGGACGCGACTAAAGTCGCTCGTAAAGCGTGGACGGCGATGAAACATTAATTTTCCCATTGGTTCCGATTTTTACGGGCCATCACACACTTATCTTCTGATTTCGGCCTTTGCTCAGACGGAAAGTGAAACGTTAATTTATAAAGACGTAGCGTTCAAATATACACTCCACTTAACAAATCCGGCAAGCTGTAAACATCGTACAGTGAGTGTAATTGGTAAGAAATTGAGCGATAAATCGACTCAAAACGAAGTATTATAAAACGAAGTTCATATCATTCGTATTCATAAATACATACGAGTAAAGGTGTGCTTGCTTACAGCAAGCAATCGAAAAATATATTTTAAAAGAATGTATGATCTTCCGAAAGACTTTATTCGGATGAGTCAAGCTAACTAAAGGACAGTTTCGCAGCTGACAATATACTGAATTCGATTTCCCATGCATTTTGTACGGCAGCGTTATGCCCGCCCTGGCGTCGAACCAAGGCCATCCTACGAAAATCACTGTCATCCTTCGCTTATGTATGATAACCCGTATTAACATCAGAAATTTCAAATCGAAATAACCTAAGGAAGTATCTCAAAATGAGTCCTTATTTCCCTGTGCATTTCATTTGAAATATTTGTTAACGCCCCCTCGAATTGAACCAAGGACCATATAGGACATTATTACGGTCGCTTTTATGTAAGAATGGTCCTTTTTATGGCTGTGTGAAATTTTGAACCTCTGCGCGGTAGGGAAATGTCATGAAATGCTTTCAGGAATGTTGTCAATGCTTTCCATACGGGAAAAATCGAGATTACGGGTCGCTCTTGAATCGAACCCATGGCTTATAGGCACCTGTTAATTTTTAAAATCGTACATTTTATACGTATCTATAAACGTAGAAAGTTTGAATGATCTATGAACGATATTAGGGGTGCTACGATTTTTCGAAATTTGAAAATATTTCACCTCCTGGCATCGAACCCATGACCAGTTGTACGTATAAAATAGCATTTTTTCGTAGAAATTCATGAGGACAATAGCGCTATGAAATCTTATTGTTCTAGCTTAATGGGAAGTATTTTAAAAATTATTTGAAAAACGGCCCCATGCATTCTTAACGGGGAAAATCGAGATTACGGGACGCTCTGGAATCGAACCCGTGACACGTAGGCAACTGTTGATTTTTTCCAAAGTACATTTTATATGTATCTTTACGTGTAAAAAGTTTGAAAGATCTATATTTCATATTTATAGAGCTAGGATTTTTAAAAATCCGAAAGTATTTCACCTCCTGGCATCGAACCCATGACCGGTTGGACATAAGCAATAACATTTTTCTATAGATATATATAGTAGCAATAGCTATATGAAATCTTATCCTTCTAGGTTAATGGGAAGTATTTTTAAAATCATTTGAAAAACGGCCCAATGCATTCTTAATGGGGAAAATCGATTTTTGGGGCCTCCTAGAATCGAACCCAAGACAGGTAGGATCGGTTTCCCAATTTTTCCTAGGTGAGATTTAGTTGGCCATTACGGAAAAAAATCGGCGGCTCCGTGGCCCCAGCGGTTTGGGCCTAACATTAATATCCTATATATATATATGTTATATATATCCCCCCGAAGCGTCTATATGTATAGATACTCACATTTTTTGTTTGATTTTCTGTTAGGAATAGTCAAATGATGATGAATATAAGAAAAAATATCGCTTTTACGGTCAGTTGTTACAGAATTCGAGCATTGACATTGAAGAGTACCAAGGTGAAATTTCATGGATATGCTAACAGAGATTAGAGAAGTTTCTCAGATTTTTATTTGCTTAAACCTTATCGAGTTCTGTTTACGAAACTTCACTGAATGGTGAGTCAAAGAAATATTTTTCAACGCGTTCAAGACGCAGTAGACATTTGAGGTATTTTTTTCTATATGCTTTCGTAACTAACTGATGAACGAGAACCTTCATTTAAAAAAAGAAAAAATATATAAAAAATGAATGTAACCAAAATTATTAATATAGCAAGATAAATTCATTTTAATCCGGTTTGAACTAACGATACATCGAAAAATAGGAACTAATATCAAAAGATAAAAAAGAGAAAATACCAATTGATCTTTTTTCGTCAATCTGAAATTCTCCTTGTTCAAAAAGGTACTTTATTCTGTTTTGTAAATTTCTCATTAAAGTTCGTTATGATGTACTGTATACATGCAACTCACGTATATTCTTCACTTTAACACCCCTTCGTAATATATGGAATGATTTCCAGTTAAACTACATGCTAAGTGTACATTCTAATAACTCATCAAATGAAATTTACAGACACCAGCCTGCATTCAACTACCACAGCCATACATATTAAATATGCACTTTAATGAAAACTTAATTAACAGAAGAAGTGAGGAATTGCGTTTCAGTTTATCATTAAAAAAAATACGAACTATCCCCGCACGTTTCACCTTCCTCTCGCAATCGCATCTTGAAGAAAAAAATTGTTTGTCCTCGTTTTATTTTGTAATAGGCCCGTTTACACGTTTGATTTTGAAATAGGCTTTTGAGGTTTGATAACACGAAGTGGGATACATCAATAGATAATAGATAGATCAATATAGATCAAATAATATTACGAGGATTAAGGAAAGGCGAAGATTTTAATTAGAGACTTAAATAAACGTCATACAAAAATGAAAAATAGCGAAATGACTGGGACTCGAACCCAGGTCCCCACTTGCCGGGAGGGTATACTAACATACGCTATCTCTAGACCTGGGTTCGAGTCCCAGCTATGTCATATCTCCTACGTTAATATTATGTGGCTCATTTATAATCCTTCTACCCTTCACCTAAATTTCAACTCGTACAATTCAGATACAGCGAATTTGAAGTTGATAATCGTCTTTCTTCAATCAAGAGAAAACAATTCAAGCGATAGAAACCATGGTAACAGAGTAGCGTAGGTTCAAACCAACTTAAGCAAAGATAACCATACATGCAAATACCAAAACCAAAACTTCAAACTATAGGATTCATCACTATAGAAATTTCACCTCTTATCTATCTACCTCAGCCACCCATTGGATACCCATTGGATATCTTTAATACTCAATCAGGGATCCATGAGGTTAAAATCATAAGATGATAGAGTGTAGGCAAGGGGTTCGCACCCCTACATCATTGTAACCACTTCATTCCGCACCCTAGCACTCCTTTGGCCCTAAATCACTGGTACCCTTCCCCTCTTGTCTCTCCCTGCGCTGGCCCACTTGTTGAATCTCGGGTCGGGGGGGGAGGGGGAAAGGGTTTGAGGGGAGGGTATGAAAGAGATAAGAATGCCGTTCTAAAGCAGGGAATGGAAGGGGTGAACAGGAGGACGAAACCCGGCGCTAATCAGCAGACCTAAGGATAACTAAGGAGATTACGCTGTTTCATACAAGCGGAAACTGGGATTGTTTCATGTTCGTGGGAAAGTTCGAATGATTTTCGTACACGGATAAGATTTCGCGCTCGTTTGAAACTGCGCATAATTTATGGGGATATTAAACCCCTTCTCTTCAGCTGACAAACACCCGGTGACATCTGCACATGAGGTTGATAAGGAGCGAGAATCATGACCTGAATTAATCGTATTGTATTCCTCTAAAAAGTTACGTGTTGCCTTATGATATTATGGCTCCGAAGCTATACAATTTTTAAAATGTATTTCTTTATCTTTGAAAGGAAATATGATCGGTCTATCAAATACAGAGTACGTATAATATCTTCTAAGAAATAATTTCAAATTGAATCCATTGTATTTAGTGTCTTATATATACTACCTTCCTTTTCAATCCAATCTTAGACCAGTATCATTTCGTTTTGGTTTTGAAGTAACTGATAACATAAATGAAGTAGATAAAATTAAAGAGTATATAAAATTATAAATCGAGAAAATTCTCGAAAAATCTACATTAATGAATTTTACATTCCACGATAAACCTACTATTAAAACTATAATATCAATGAATTGAAGTTGAGGGATAAATTTACAGTTAATCCCGTTTATAAAATTCGGAAGAGTAAAAAGACTTTTTAAATGGCTTCGTAAAAGTCTATTTCTTCATAGATACGAAACCTTGTAAGATATCGATAAAAAATATTTATTTCGAGAAATATTGTAAAATAATAATAGTTCAAATGAATACTATATACTTATATGCGTCAGATTGAGTATGATTAACGCTAATGGAGCAAATAGCAGATGAGTTTTAGGAAATATTTCACAGCAAGCAAGTAAGTGTATTTTAGAAAGAATTGTGAAGGCATTTTACCAAAAAATTTACCAGACTCATTAGCTTTTAAACGGATTATATTACGGGAGACCCGGATTCGATTCCTGGTCCCGTCAGACTTTTTCCAAGTCCATTCTACATTTGGAATTATCCAAGGCGCACAGCGTAACTGTGCCATACCCTATACCTTGTTCCTTAAACGGATTGTAGTCTACATAAATTGACAATAAATAATAAAATTATGAATCTTAATTCACTGATGTATATATTACCCCTTAAGTAATTCCCTACTCCTGAGGCACGATCTAATATATTTGCCCACAATAGCCCTTCAACTTATTAGCGTAGATCAAGAATCCTCAATAAATACGCCGACATATCCTTGAACCCTACTCCTTCATTTAGCTGACCTCTGGAGGGAGGAATTTGTGCCGGCAAGCGAAAGAAACCACGCCACCACTTAACAGACGACGTTCGTATTGTTGAACGTAAGACCTACTTTGATTTGCCCTCATGCGATATGCCGCTTTGGCATGCAGACCGTTTCCTGATGATACGAAAAGAAAATAGCACGGTAGTAATCTCACTTACCGCGAACCCGCGATTTCCGAAACATTGCATGCGCGCATTCAACTTCAGAAATTCTAAATACGTTACGTTGAATTTATAACTTATATTCACATATACATACATTTATTAAATGACTCAAATGTGATATTTTACTTCAATACACAAAAAATGAAACAATTAGTACATTAAATTAACAATTAATACATTAATATAATAACTGAAAATTTCTTATTAACATTAAGATATAATTCAACGTATTTTTATGCAAAATAGATTATGTAACTTACTTTCTCCATTAGAAAGAAGTACAAACGGAGACTTGATAACTATATATTTGCATGCAAACTGTCGTCATGCTTTCGATTTCTATGATGATATTCAAGCAATGAAGCACATAATATTCTTCTGGTCTTAAATTTCACTCAAATTCATTTAAATGACCCTTAACGCCTCTAAAGCATAGGGCCACGTACTGTTCAGAATCTAAAAATTCTAATGTAAATGCTGTTTATCCACTATTCTAATTGTCTCCAGAGAAAATGAAATTATTAACCATTAACCCGCATTTGTGAACGATTATTTCTTACAACTTCTCCCAGAACGAGCGGCTATTTTGTGAGAGTAGATTCAAAAAAGCTTTAATTCTTTGTTACAATTATCGTCATTATATTATGTTCTTTATTATTATTAAATACTAATTTTATCGAAAGGTTAAGTAGATCCCTTTCTCAACCTGAGACTAATTTCGCTTCAAGAGAATACCATAAGCTAAATTAGCACGGTAAGTCCACTTAACATTCTTCCTTTCCTTTTTCAGAAAGGTACTCTTCTACCGCCAATATCTCGCCACTCGATGATAACGGACGTTCTCGGGTTGAAAATACGATTAATACCCTCCGAAGAATCAATGAGGGCTCCAGGGCAACCAAGAGGGTTCGCCTTTGGTGAAAGCGTACGTGATAATTCAACTGTCCATACACTACAGCCAGTATATAGTTTAGACAAGAAAGTATGAGACATAGTTAAAGTCATATCATAAACATATGCGATAAATTAAATAAAGGACAAATGGAATAATATAGATAAATTCACAATAAGCAATGCCTAATGGAATTGTACACAATAATATACTCGAAAAATTATGAAAATTCCGGCACAGACTTCTATCAACTACAATAATGTATCAACCATAATTATGTAATGCACCGTATCATAGGACGAATGGAATCTAACAATTTGAATCACATCAGAAATTCCTGATTGGTAAATATCAATTAGCATTTTCTAAGGATTGCAAAGCAGTATCCACAGCGACAAAAGGTAACAAACTTCTTACAAAATATAAATTTGTAAAATAAAATTTAGATGAACTCTTAAAAGATTATATACGACGAGAATAAAAGATTAATCATAAGTAAAAATATCACAGACACCGATACAATACTATGCCCCTTCAGTCTGTAGTGGGAAGTAAATACGCAAAGATAGCGAGGGACCTGGGTTCGAGTCCCCGTCATTTTGCTATTTTTCATTCCTCTTTAACGTTACGATTGAAGTAGAAAGAATTCATATAAAGTTAAATTTATTTTTTCTTTTTATGCATTTTTCTTTTCTAAATACACTGTAACAGTACAAAATAGCGTCATGGTTACCACTTCGCTTTATTCAATAAACCATGGATATGGATATAAAATAAATAAAACAAAGTCCTTCATTCACTACTGAACTAATACAACCAAAAATAGGACGTTCTATTTCTCACGCCTATGAATTTTAATATTCATTCCGAAAAGGCAATTTTTCACTCGATCAGCATAAACTATTTCTCCCACGCGATATCCACCCACGCATCCCCAATCCCATTGTGCCCATGGATAGGAAAAAAATGGTGACGTAAGAGGGTGGTGATGTGGCTTTTGACTATCTACGTGTTTGGATACCCACATGATTAAATTTTCTACGAGATGAGGGCGGTGAAATGAAGGAAGAACCCGCATACCTCAATATCGATTGAATGAGGAGGAAGTCTGAGAGGACAATAAGCGGGTTTTGCCATCCTACTGGACAAAGGAAAGACCCTCCAATATCTCATAAAATATGAGGAGAATAAAAAGTCGACCCTTTAACCAATGAATATATATGGTAAATATAAAACTTGATTAATTATATCATTATGGTGTACAAACCTTTGATTTGAATACGGATCTAAATTAGGACTTATGGGAAAAAATTACACTGGTATAAGGCAGGGAGGCCTAAATGCCCTAAAATTTTACATTAAATAAATGCCAGCATCTAACATGCGAAGTCGAACGAATAATGACAATAGTAGTACCTAATGGCTATTAGAGAATAATAAAAACCTTCTATATCATTCTCCTTCTCTTCTCCGTAATGAATATGAAGAATTATATAACCTAAGAATCATTTCCTCGAGCTCAGAAAATGAAAAATATGTTTCTCTCCTCAAATGCGATATTTAATTCAAAGCCAAGAAATCTTTGCCAATCTACTGAGAGTGATTAAATTTTATATAACCTGAGGATTAATTAATATGACCACATATACATTTACGTAAATTTATTCATCTCTATAACCTTTAAATATCCTTCATCAAAGCAATTAAGACACGGTATACAATTTCTACAGCGTAAGATTTAACTTTATATCTTAACATTCCTTATATAAGTCCTTCAGTAATAACTTTACGTAACAGTCACCTATATTTCTGGATGAAACTTGGATTAGTGAAAAAACTATTGAAGATCATTTGTTCAAGATGTCATACCATACAATACTCGTACTAATTTAAGTCCAAACAACAGCTTTAAGGATAACATCTCATAGAAAAATTATAACTGAGGGGTAAACATCTACAGAATGGATTGGTAATTTACGTCATCAATAAAATTTGGCTTTAATCATAAAATCTTTACTTACAAAGAAAAAGTGTTTTATAAAATTATAATATATTATTCCTAACAAAGCAACAATTAGAATGCGTGATAAATAGTCTGTATTCACGGCCAATATCAATTTTAATTTCCATTTGAAATGCACTTATTTCAATTCGCATAAATTATCAACAGAAACGTTCAAGCTTCATTGAAATGAAGTCCATTGAGCAATTCCTTAATACGTAAGATTTTTAACGAGAGATGGAGAATATAAAAATGAACTTTCGAAATACATACGTCAATTTTATCGAGATAAATTCTTCGAAGCATAAATATGGAGGATTTCCATTGAAATAACAAACTTCCATTCCCATAGCAACAAATCCTCAAAGATATCGCCACGTGATAATTTCTATGCGTTACGTAAACGTGTAGATGCAACAAACACTTCCATTACTACGAATTAATCTCCGGGAAAAACATTTACGTGCCTTCGAATAAATTCAGAGCCGTCCTTGGAGAACGACATTAAAAGTGTCACGGTCCCATTTATATTTCCGCGAACAGCTGAATGCTAGAGTTGCCAATCCTTGTTGACTGTATTCCCTTTTAGCACACGCCCTATCGCATATTAGATAGCTCAGAGGACAAATGAAGGGGTCTTAATCACGATGAGTACCCCATGGGGAAGACGCTGATTGCGGCTAAACAAAACGTGGACGTCCAATCGGATTGTAAATCAACCGTGTGTCAGTAGGAATCAGCATCCATATGTCACCTGCGAATATGGGACACGTCAGCACAGCAGAAAAGGGGGCGATGGCCTCATGAAGACTGCAGATGGCTTCCGTACGAGAATATACGTATAATAAGCGATTCATAAACGGCGAGATATAAATGTTTTCTATAATATATTAAAAGTATGAATTATATTTAAAGTATGAAATATATTGAAAAGTATGAATGTTTTCTATAATATATTAATACACTGAGCTTGTTAGATCCAGAAGCATGAACAGACAGAGTTAATGAAGTATAGGAGACGAGGTGAAATTTGAGACGATTCCGTTGGTTATAATTTCTGGATCAGAATGTTGTGGATATAAAAAGTTGACGGAAGATCACCTAATTTTGTTGGGCTATTGATTGTCACCGTTAGCTAAGAAACACCTGCTGTTTTCATCCGATAAGACAAGAGTTAGGATGAAAATTAAAGTAAAAAAGTTTTCCCAATCAATAAATATCTTTCACGTTAATCATGGCCACCTGCAACCTTAAAAAATGATCAAGGATAAGCTCATGAGAAATTTGAACGATGTTCTCCAATTTTATATAATTAATCAACACTTATTTTCGATAAAATAGCAAGGGAAGTTATATTTTCAATCATGATACGTTTCATAGAAGAGTATCAACCTAATAGGATAAGATTTCATCATAGGAGATATAGCAACATCTTAAACGATAAAATAAAAGTTTTACAAACAGATATCAAAATATTTGGGGGTAGAATGAAGATAACTATACAAGATCAAAGAGGAGGAAATATACCCTTAGTAAAATCACTATTATAGGTTGTTGTTGGGGAAATTCATGAGCAAGCCACCAGAATTAAAGCTTACTAAACTCCTTGTTCAGCAATCAACGTAGGAGGAACAAAAATAAATTAAATAACCGTTTCTATTTATATCAAGGATGTTTATGATCAAATCCATAAACTATATTAATTTTTGTTGCAATATCCAGTTTTGAATGTACATTTTTAACTAACGTTAGGAAATATTGCGGCAATATGAAATACGAATAAAACCCATTATATTGTCTGAACCTCGTACATAAATTGTATACAAAAAAGAGAGAGATATTTTACTCTTTCCTTTACTTGAATACTTAAGCTTAAACATCCTCTAATTCGCATAGCAACGTGTTGTTTACAATTTCGTAGCCTTCTTCAAACATACTACTTTCCCGCTATTTTCTTTTCTAAAGACTGGAAAGAGATGTCCAAAAAATCAATGTCGGCCGGGAGTAAACCTATGAAAAGCCTTTTTCACGCCGATTCCCACCAAAAACTCTCTTTGACATTTCATTAGCCGCCCGCCTTTCTCAGTTCCTTCCAGTATCACTCGCAGGAGCCAAAACTCCTAATCAAACGGAATTAATCATCCCGTTTCCTCGGGAAATTAACTGCTGAAGTGAATGTAAAATGGGCTCCGAGTAGCACGTGAATACCAAACGGGCACTTCAAAGGTTTTTGCTGTGACGTTAGTGAAATATCTCTGTGCAGCATGAATTCGAGCCGAAGATAAAAACGAAAATTCAACCTCATCATGGCATCGCAAATTGTGAGGATATATACGCTGGTCGTTATCAAAAGTACGGTTCCCTGAGATTTAACTTGCGGTTCTATAAGAGTATTGGACCATTTATGTAATGTACCACGATCAAAGTAAACTGAATTAAAATTGGTAATTAAGTAAAATGTAGAGAATCTAAGCCGAAACATTTGACTAGCTCTTTCTGAAGTATTAAATATTTTGGCTTAGAACATACTTTAGTTTCCCTGCGAGTTTAAAGAACGTATATAAAGAAAAAGTAACTAATAACATTTCTGTATGACAATAAAATATACGATAAAAACACACGATATTAAACTGACACAAATCACAAAAAATTATACATCTCAAACCCGCATTATAAAGGTCAACTACCCGGAAAATGAAACATCCACCTCCGTCATGTATTACGCACACATTTACCTGTTGGTTTTTACACCACCTACGTCTTACCGTAAAAAAATCAACTTCCTTGTAAACACCTTTTCCTTTCCGCTTCGCGGAATTAATGAATTAATCTCCACAGGTTTTTTATCCGAGAGTTTCCTCTTACGTTCACACAAAAATTATTCGATTTAAAAAAACGCACGCCACTGTGTATCTGAATGTACGGAGAAAGGTAAAAAGGGAAGGGGAATGGGCAACTCTTGAGAGTTCTCACGAGTGACGGAATAGTTCGCAAGCATGCTCGTGAATTCTACGCGAAATTAATTCGCAAAGCACGATTCATTACGTAATATAGTATAGGGAAGTATAGATAGTTCTTTGCGCTGTTTCAGTGAAGCATCCGTAATAAAGTTTATTCCTCAAATGGTAATAAAAAATCACGTATATTATACCATTCGTCTTAACTTATATATTTCATGATGGATATTTATTAGTGAAAGAAAAAAGTATCGGATAATTTTCGATAAAACTAAACTAATTTTTCATCGAATTTACATGGCTAAAGCTATAATAAAGAATACAAAACGATGGACAAGTAAATATGCACTCAATATCGTTACAAAGTTATTATTGAGATTTTTCACGAGTGATACCAAATGAGAATTGAATTTGAATAAATTTTTTTCACGAATATTTGGAATGTTATGTTATGTATAATTTCATTAATGATTAATTCAAATATAAACATAATCAATAGACAGAACAAGAAAATCGCATTTCCTATGCATACTTTACAGGCGATGAAACACATAAGCTATACGTAGTTAACGAATAAAGAGTGTAACCCGTATATTAGAATATTCCTGCTAAACTACTAAGAACAGTATAAAGTATAGTATTGCAGACTGATAACAGACTATAACGTCTTGATACGCCTGAATTATTCGTTTGAATAGCATACATAAGCCAGTAAAATGCAGAAAAAGAATCCAAATAACAACAAGTATTGAGATGCGTTCATCGCAAACAAACATCAATCATTCTCCATTAAATCCATTCCTTACTTTAACACGTAGCAACGCTCATTCCCAAATTTCATGATCACGCTACGATGTTTTTACGTCATGATTTTGCAACCGTATCCCATTACCTCGAAAAAAGTAAGTTTCGACGTATATTTTAGCCTTCATTCGGAAGTATCCACCGAAAACCCCAATAAGTTCTTCCCATTATGCACAAAAGCAAGAAAGTTCTCCCCTAAAAAGATTTCCATAAGGAAAATTAGAGCCGACGGAACTTTTTGCAGAATCGAAGCTCGGTTCGGTAGGCGTTCGGAATTCATGAATTTTTGCACCTTGAGATAGAATGGAAATTCGTGCTCCCGATAAAATTCATGAGCTACCGTTTGATGAATCTCAGTTGACTTAAGCTTCCTTCTCGTATCGGAAAACTTGTTAGTTCGGCATCTCATTCACAGAGGCGTTCGTCTGAATGCGGCGGGATTTTTTTTCCTCCTGGTTCCGAATTGAAAAAGCTACTTTTCATTGTGGGATTCCCAAGTTTTTCTATTATAATGGGCAGAATATTTTATGGTATAAGTTGAAATTTATTTAAATTATATTTGAATACGAGTCTATATTTAGGATATGGAGCTTCACCTACGATAAAATATTGTCGAAGTTTCGAGATATACGAGTATTAAAACTTTTATAATAGGAACGGAAATTTACGAACATACGTATATACATAAACAAAGTTATACACTGACCAAAATTTGCCTATATCAATTTATAATTTTTATACTTAATTATTAGTCACAAGTATCTATAATTATTTACAATTCCCAAAGAATATTTTTAAATTTATTATTCTTATTTATAAAAGATATTATTAATGCTAGCAGCAATAAATTTTTGCGCTTGGGTCAAAACGTGATCTAATATTTAATTTTCTGTCTATATGGTTCACTTTCCTTTGTTTACTAGATTACGATATAAACATGTTTACTCACAATCATTCCATAGTTACCGTAAAATTCAAACATTCATTACGTATTTCGTTGCCCAGAAGTTGTGGGAACTCACCTGAAAGTAAAAGAAAGAACGTTAAAACCTTTCCGTTCGTTTTTAAACATTTCATAATAATATTTATAAAAATCCAAACACTAACAATAACAAAATTCAATTCACTCTTCTTTGAAATTCACTCACTCTATCTAAGTATGTAATTGCTCAGATGTATCGCAAACTGGTTCAAACTGACAAGAGAGTTAAGAACCACAACTGTATCCCATAATGCATCTCGAATCACGAATGAATATGCAAACGAGTTTTTAATGCACATCGGCGCATGTTCGCGTGCTATGCGAATTGAAAACTGAATGGAATGAAATGGACTCTAATCACAATAACTCATATGAGAGTAGAGTATGGTGTTGTGTCATCCAGTATAAGGTGCTAGGACAACTAATAACATAGACCGACAGTTCTCGTCCATTTTCACACATTTACCTGTTGTTGTTTACATTTTGAAAGCCAAATTTCTGTTTCCAATTTGATCAAACGACCAGATGCCCTAAATAGATGAGAATGAATAAGACCAATCTGAGATTTACGATAAAACCATTACCGTAAGTTGAAAGAAAACAACAACAATCTAGATAAGTCGACACAGTTTTAGAGGTACATGAAAATTCTTTTTGGGAATTAAATTGACTGATTAAGTACTTATCAATTAGAACAGACACTCCATTCATCCGTATTTATCAGTACGTTCTATTAATATCAAATCCTCATGAGAAATGATGCTATTCTTCATGTTCAATCATACTATTAAATTAGAGTGACTTTAACGATAAATTTACATAGATACGTGCAGTACAAAGGTAAAATAACCAACGAAGATAGATTCTTACAGATATGTCAACTATGAACACGTTATAGAGTTATTAAGTACTCTTTAAATAACTATAAATGCTTATTCTGCTTCAGTTCTTTAAAAAAGGCACCCACTGCATATACGTGTATATAGAATACTATTGTTATGTTACAGAAAAGTAAATGCGGTCACTAAAGGAAGTATTTTGCTTCCTATCCTATTATGAAATAAGGTGGAAAACAGTGGTCTTATTAAACGTGAAATACGCAAAATTGCATAATAAAAATAAATTTCATCATTGAGTTACGTTTAATGATGAAACTTCTTTCATAATAAACAAAAGTACCGTAGTGGATATAATATTTCCTCCTTGTACATCAAAGTTAGATGGGTATAGAATCTGAAGCAG
The DNA here is from genome assembly GCA_020796165.1 of Pantala flavescens. Classification (NCBI taxonomy): domain Eukaryota; kingdom Metazoa; phylum Arthropoda; class Insecta; order Odonata; family Libellulidae; genus Pantala; species Pantala flavescens. The sequence goes on from CM036886.1 coordinate 16,011,969, forward strand.
AAAAAGAGTGGATAGATAGAAAAAGTGAATGAAAGATGGGAAAATTTTCTTTGTATTAGAATCGCACATGGAAGATTTCTGATTCCAGTATTTGCTCTGATTTCTACAACAAACACATTGTAACTTTAAGTAGTGTGAAAGACCTGAGTGGCTACATAAATAAGAACTTTTTACGCAACCTTTTCGCGATTGTTTGTCCGAAACATTGTAACAGTTGCATCGGATGTTAGAGCGAAAATATCACACGAATGCTAGTGAATGATGAAAGTTGCTACAGCCTCACGTGTTGAGAATGCTAACGCACCAAATAAACAAGGCCAAGTTCACGAGAAAGTGCGACAGTGGCAGTGACAATGCTGAGTGAAGGCCGAGTGTTTTAGAGTCATTTGTCCCACACGTAACTAGTGCCCCTTTCAGATTCTTTGTTGAAGGACAAGCCCTAGATCATAATTATTGCTCGTAATCAACATTGAAAGAGGAATATCCCATCACTATGTCATTGGATGCTTTCATTCGCAGAATACTTGGGATCCCAGTTTTATACCACAGTAACTATGGAGACTGATTGGATGATGATTAATTATGATGCCATAATTGGTACAAGAAAGCTCATGAATAATTTCTCGTTTAAAACCAGATTAGAGAGCCAAGATATTACCGAGGAAATCAATTGGAGAAGGTAGATATAGTGATATAACAAACTTAAACCTGCCACTAAGCACAATTGGTAAATTAAGTAGACGATACTTCTGTAATTCGACAAATACATTTGAAACTATTTCATCTGGTTACTCAGTTCAAAAATAAAAAAGATGATAACCTTAATTGCTATTCAATGACGAGAGAAATATACTCTGTTAAATGTCAACTTATAATTGCTTCTTTAGGGATATTTAAAATTAAGAGAATAATAAAATGAAATTATACACTTTTGTCGAAAAAGGAATTAAAGATTTCCACCAAATATTTTCAGCTAAAATTAGCAACAATTACATTGTAAGACAAAAGTTATTAAAATGACTTGCGTAACTTTTTTAAGATTTGATTTACATCTATTATATATCCAATAATCCCTTCCACTTTCAATACTTAACTATAGTAAAATATCTTATAATAAACAGAAGGCTATGGAGTTTCTAGAATGATTATCGAAATAAAAATATCTGCTTGAATGAGAGTATAAGATAATAATTAATAAAATCACAGCTAGAAAAGTAGATGCAGAACTATAAATTGGCAGAAATATTAACGAGAGAAAAATCATGAGTGAAACATAAACAAGAATAGGCAAACGTTTATAGTAGATACGATAATTGCTATGGTGGCGGGAAATCACGTAAAATTTTATTTCAATTAGAATTAATAGATTGAACACAGGGTAAAGGGACTGAAAAATACCCACCTATTTCTTTTCCTGTTAATATGACTATAAAGTAATCACCAATGCAACCCATTAGGATCTCCACTTTTACATTTTCTCTATTCAATTTTACATTTTCTCGATCACTATGAGTATACTGTTAACAAACACTATCAGTCACTAGCCACAGCACTACAATGCGTATTTTAATGTCACCGTATGAGGAAATATAAACAAGGAAGTGAAAAAAGGCTTAGCTAAGAGGCTCAAGAGTAATCCGAAACACTCATGAGAAAACATGTTTGTTCAGAAATATAAAACTTAGAAGTTAGCTGTATCTCGTTAAAATTAAACGCGGTTTTATATTTTTACGGCCATCATCTATGATTTGACGCATATCATACATGATAAGACAAATATAAGGATATGATGGGAATGCTTAGATCTTTATGCTTGACTAGAAAATTATTTTACGATTGTTTAAGATCGTGATAACTGAGGATATCAAAATACCAGTGGAATAGCAAGGTATTTCGAAACAAAGAACATAGAAAACCAATTCCACAAGTTGTTAGAGATAGATAAATTGAATAGAAAACATATTGCACAATCCATCATAAAATAGAAATAGAAAGATACTCATGCTCTTCAATTGATAGTATTCCATTATTAAATAAGGAACAATAAAATTGTAGTTTATATTACTGTACCAAATAATGTATTTTCTTTAAGAGGAATTTGTGTAAAATTTCATTCTGATACATTACTTGAGTTAAAAGTGAATCTTTGAACAAAAGAGATATATCTATAACTTGTGTTCAATGAAAACCTAAAGCTCACAGAGAAATAGAAAAGAAAAGAATAGAACTATACGCAGCAACTCCAAAGAGCAGCCTGTATGTTATAACCAATAACTTTAATGCTTTACATCTGTACTTCTCGTGTTCATTTACGGAAACGTTCCACTGAAAAGATAGAATTACATAAGAATAATGAGAATTAAGTACATAAATTGCTAATACGTAAAGGATATACATAAATATATAAAAATATAATTGGTTAAAAATTCAGATATAGCATTGAATACGATATTAAAAACGCTAAAATTTATTCCTGAATATTCCCTCCAAAAATATATATTTTGGGAAATTTCTGAGAATATCCTTAAGCAAGGAGTACCCTTATGGAGTTGTTCTATCTAAAAAAGAGGAAAACATTTGTAAGTAGTATTTATCCTGACACTTCTAGTAGCCCTTTCTTTACATCAATCAGATTTTTAGCTTTAGATCAATTTTCCCCTAAAAACAGGGAGTCATTCATGAATTCAGTAACTCATTTCAAGGTGACTAACCAGAGCATATCCTTTGCTTAAAATTAACACACATAGCAAAAAAATTGAATGGTTCGCTCGAGCAGGAAGGGTGAGTATCTATGTTGCTATGGAAACAAGGAATAGGCACTGTAACTGGGAGAAACAAACTGAACAGCTGAAGTAACACACTTCACAAGCTTGTATATATAAAACGATTTGGCCCTTTTCTGAAATGGGCTCCAGTTCACAAGTAAGAGAACGATTTGACCAAATGTGTATATTAACAGGAAACACACACTGAGTACAGTATCAATACGGCTTTAAAAATCGCAGAATATATTAACACAGATGAAAATATCGCGCGTTCATTATAGAACACGTAACACGGTTCACATAAATGACACCCTTCCGTACAGGTAAGGAAATACACTGTAGTCTAACCTTTCTTGGATACATCTACCGAGAAGGACGTAGTTATATGGTCAGGAGTAGTTGAACAACCTTCAACTGCTAAATCCTCGAGAACAACACCTTCCCCTTCTCCAGTCTCGATGCTCATAGCTGTTTACATGCTCTACAAAGACGAAGACGGGCTGAGAGAAGAACGCGTCCTCCACCAACGCGAGCCAGAATAGATTGGAAAATCTGGATCGAATAAGTCGTCTCACGGTACAGGTTTACTCAACTCTGATAAAATGTATAGATAAGCCATGGAGGGGGTAAAAAAAGGGGATGGTAAAATATTAACTTATCGGCTATTTTGGTCCGTCAATTTAACACCAGTTCGTGGAATGGTATCATCATTTCTTCCAAAGCAACGATTCGACACGCGGATGTTTACGGAAACTACACGAAGTTCGAAACCATAAAAAGAAGTTAGCAATATTTTTTCAATATCTATTGTAAAATAGTTCCAAACTCACGTTTCTTCAATCTTCCTCAACATTTGGATTCGTTTTGAACGTGATTAAGTCATAAAACGGCTGATTCCTTCCCATACATAATCCGTCACGAATTCTTATAAGTTTGTTTTTAATTTTGTTGCAAGAAAAATGTACGGATGATATAAATAATTTTTTAATAAATACAGAAAATCATTATGGTATGAACAAATATTTTCGGAGAAGAAAGTGTACCACATTAAAAGTGGTGGTGAAGTATTTCGGAAAGAATTAAGTAACTTCGAAGTGTTTTAATCGCTCATGCAAGTCACACCAAGTTTTTATTTTCAAAAACTCCATTAATTCGGTTTCTTAATTGCCTAAATGACGACAAACAGCAAATTTCCAGTAGCAACAAGCTTTTTCCAGCCGATTGGCCAGCATTTAAGCGAAACAAATACTTGCCAACAAAAAAATCTCAACACGATAAGGCGTTACCTAGTGGAAGGCCATGATAACCTTTACCTCACAACCACAGAAACATATCGTGTGCGAAACGTTATGTCATTAGCGTACTAGCATGATCAATTTCCAAAAAGTAAAGGTTTAAAAATCAAGGTTTTTACTTAGTAAGTAGTAAGTACTTATTCAACTAAAGTTTAAAAAACATTGGAGGTTAAATGAGAAATTCCCACAAACCATGAACCACAGTTGGCCGTAGTACCTGGAATTGGATCATCACCATTTAAAACATAATTCTCACACATCACGTAAAGAATTTTAAGAACAAGAATCCACCAAAGTCTGTATTTCCGAACGAAATTTAGAAACTCTGTTGAATAAAAAGCAATAATTTACTCTTAAATTCGTAGAAATGGTTCAAGACTCATGATGATAGTTCCAAAATTGGTTTCAAAATAATTTATGATTCAGAAATATCCATGAAATATGAGTCTCGAATTCGCAAACTTCCCGATTTATAGATAACGCGTCAAATAAATACTCGGGATTGATACTACATCAGTTAGCGGAAGTAAGTATAGAATGAATCAAGATATCGCAAGTAAGAAATCATACGAATTCTTGCGAATATCACGTAAAGGTAAGGCTAAAATGATGAAAGGGATAAAGATTAAAGTTTGTAATAAAACGTAAATTCCAAACACTATTATTTGCCGAAGATTAATGTGCGTAAGCGGGAATTCACAATAGCTAATTCTTAGAAATGTCGATAATGGCGATACAAGTGACAATGAACCGATTCTTGAAGATTGTCCGGAAGGAAGTAGCATCTCTTTGGATTGCTTAGGTCTATTTTATAGAGTACCTTAGAGGGTGGAAAGATGGATGGATCAGTGGAAAAATATTTACGGAGAATACAGTATAAAGTACCTTAAAGTATTTTAACATTTTAATATTGCCAATAAATAACTCTTTCACTGCATTTTCAGCATCATTCCTATTTTTACAAATAAAAGACCCTTTGCACGAACCTTGTGCAAAATTTACACAAGACCTAGACTAACACATTAAAAATGATACAATGATAAATGTACTATCTTGAATTAAGAATACTTTTACGACTTTAAAAATTTGGTTTCATTCTAAGAAAAATGTACCGTAGATAAAATGCATAAATTAATGAACGAATACTCTCAAAATGAAGCTGAATTTGAGAACGATGACCCTACATGTTTATACCTAATTACTAGACTTTACACCACCGATAGCCGGAAACTTTTTATTATCGGACATAATCTTCTACGATACGGGTCACCGAATGTAATTAGATACATGGAATGCATAGAAACCGCTGATTTAATTGGATCCTGAATGTTTCAATATTGAAGTGTAATTCTTAAATTAAGGAATAATGAGTTTCTAAAACAAACTGAAAGGTTCAAGGTAATACACTAAGGATATAGAATTTTATAGATTCAGAGAATGATATGGAAAGTAGCATTACTGCGAAAGAGTTAAGAAAGAATATTTCGATAAAAATCGAACATCGATATATGAAAGTCGAATATATCGAAATATAAATCGATATATAATAATACAATATAATGATGTAATAATATAATATAATGATGTAATAATATAATATAATGGTATAATAATATAATAATGATATAAATCGATAAAATGCACATGAAGAAACATTCCATTGTTCACCAATCGATACAGCTTTTAAATACGAAGTTCTTTCGTCCTTATTTTTCGATTAAGTTTAAGGCACCCTTCCACCAACCAACCTTAAGACGTAAAGAAATGAGAGTCTTACTAGAATACCCTCATTATTGGAATAATACGGGGCATCTTCATTTAAAACCCAGCCCCAAAGGATCTTACAGTTGAAAATGAAACAAAAATATAAAAGCCGGAGAAATTCTCATCCTTTTGAGTCGTACAAGACGTACACCAGAAGGCCTCCCTCGGGATAAACTCCAGAAGCGGCGTTTTAACTTAGATTCAGACGAAAAGAAAGGATTCTTGACAGCGAGGGACCTTCTTAAGGATCGGTACATCCACTGAGGAACGGAAGGAGGCTGGGGATAACGATTTGGCGAAATAGAAGACGGATGTATGAGGAAATGCTTTCAGAAAGAGGTCAGGAGCTGTGAGAGCGGTTCGCAAAAGGATGGGACATGAAAGAAAGGACCTCTGCAGAGAATAAGAGAACGAGGGAGAGTGGAAAAAGATGTTTAGAGGAGCGGCAGGGGGTGAAGTCGTTCGAGGGGAAATCAATCGATCTGAGTAACCGTGGTAACAAGGGATGGTGGGCCGTGAAAGTGACTCTGAGATGAGGGATGGGCTAGAAGAGAGATGGGTTTCAGAAGATACGACAAGGATATTCGTAGGTGGTAAGATATCTATATAATAAAATAAAGCACCACGGAGAATTTGTGCTGATCGGGCATCATAATGATACAGAGGTAGTGAATTAAAGTTCACAATACTAAGCACCTTTATTGCCCACCGATTGCATTTCATAGCTCGAATGAATTTGAGATTTTTATATGATTGAGGACTTTCGAAGATAATAATACAGTAAATTGAAGTTTACAGAAGAAAGGAAGTTCACGGCCACCATTCTTGTAGTACGATTTCAGGTAAGAATTCACTTTCATACAATTCACAATGTTTTAAGGCTTCAAATTACAATTTATTGATCAATTCAATCGACTAAGTCATAATTTTGAGGAATTCCTTCCTAATCCGGTAGTGGAATAACTTAGCGAAACTCTATTTCTACTATTATAAATATAATTTTGCTAATTTATCACTATTCCAAATTTAGATTACAAATCGTTAAAGTTCGAATTCATATTTTCAAATATAAAGGGTACATATTTACTGTTCTGAAACGTTTTCCGTGCACCATAACTTACAGGAAACGACTTAAAAAATCGTTCGGTATGAAGAATGGAATGGTAAATTAATAGAAAGATTACATCATGAATGTTTAACATTGATTAAGACAATTAGAAACCGTAGCTAGGAGAATTTCGGCGAAGAGATGTTTATAAATGAATCGGAAATAGCATCTTTAGTGTCTTCCGGGAAAATATGAAATTTAAATATTTCGCAGTCGGTTTGAAGCTGAGAATTAATTGACCTAATCTCTCAATTAGTAAACTTAATTCATCTCGAAGAAGATTTAAATTGAGCTTTCAGAAACGAGGTCGTGCTATCCGCTAATCCACTTGCTCATTTCCGAATAAATCGACAAACAAGAAGAAGGCTTTTAAAACATGCAGAGTGCATTATATCTTCTGCATCACGTCCGCTCCGATTTGTGCGAGAGATTTTGAAAACAGCATACGCTCTTATTCTGCTTAATGCACCCGCGTTCATGTATATCACTTTGCATTAGCGTGATCTATCCATTAAGGTAGGGAATTTATTGCAAATTGGATCGCATTTATTCGCTAATTCAATAAAATTGGCAAGATTCGATGGAATAATTAGTATCCTAATGAGAAATATACAATCTTTTCAGTAAAAAATTACCTAAAAGCTTCTAGAAGCCGTGGCTTTAACTTTTTATCGTATTTGTTAACATAAACAAACAATTTAATAATGTAAAAGTCCATAAATTTATAAGACAAAATGGTTAACTACTATCAGTTCATCTCCACTCTGTAGCGAATAGAATTTTTAAAATTGTAATCGATGAGGATAACCTTTGGGAATGTAAGGGTTATATACCAAACTATGGAACTTTACCAAAGCTACCAGAAGAAATTTAACTACATTGCAGTCAAGCATGAGCTTCTGATTATATTATACCTGTTAATTATTGCTAAATCCTAACGAACAAGTTGCCATGATCAAATAAACAGAGAGACTACAACTATTATCAGTTAAAAAGAAAGTTGTGAAGAAAGCAAGGACGAGTAATTCTCAGAAATAACTATGTACCTCGAACTTTAATATTGACCTATTTAATTTTTCTAGTTTGATGGATAAAGACTTCTGAAGTAGCCTGATTGTTCGTTAAATATCACTCATGATACCTTATCTTCTCAAAGTGTCATTAGCACGAGCTAGTATTGAGAAGTTGTTATTCTTAATGCAAATTGTTAGATAAGATACCGTTTATAATCCATACTGGTTAAAGCTTAACTCAATGTATGATTGAATAAGGATGCATAGAATTATAATTATGTTAAATGGAAAGAAAAAAATTCTGAGTAAATGGTTGATCTATCATATACATCACGAGAAGCTTTGTTCTACTAATTCAGATTGAATTTTAATAATAATTAACTAAGACTCACACTATGGATTTTAATCATAGTTAACCCTTGTTCTAAGACTCACAATAAGACTCACTAATATTTACTTTATTTCACTAAGTTTCACTATGAATGCTACCTTCATAACGAATTTCCAGTCAAAGCATCCCAAAATATTTATGGATAGGTCAGATATCAAAATCACTCAATGTAAGACAAAAATAAGAGAATTAATAGGTATATATTTAATTTATGAATACAGGCAGCTTCGAATCTATGGAAAACAATATTAATTTTAGTTAAAAGTTGGAAGGAATCTAACCACTTTTCTTATCTCATTCTATCTACATTTCAATTTATATTTATACATTCTTATTTCACTCATGTGAACTAGTATCAAGGAAATACACATATACAGCAAAATAAATAATTAATTAACAATAAAATATATCTAAGTTATAAATAATGAAATAATTAAAATCTCAAATTAAATACTAATACATTACTTTATGCATTACCAATTAATACAATGAATTGCTTTTGTAAAACCACAAATTTCGGTTTCCATAGATACCACCGAAAAAAATATTTTCTCCAAAAATAAATTTAAGCGTTTCCAAGGCTATAAAACCTCTGTTATTTACAAGCGTGCTAAATACTTTCATTCTTCATGAAATACGGCATAAAATTCGCGATACATTAAGCACGTGCTCCAATTCCACAATACCCATTTACATACATGAACGGAAGGTACTCGGAAATTCAGGGGTAACCGAGTTACATACGTCATTCGATAAAGGCACACCGTGCTGATCAACGTCGAGTTACATCAAAACGACGAAAATGCACTCGAATCCGAATCACTAGAGCCTGAAACGGCGGTTTTGAGTGGGAAGAGGGCCTCCTGATGATAAATATTAAGAACCTAAAAGTGAGGCAGGAAACAGACATCTCCGACAGTGAGCGGAGCGAGAGAGAGAAAAGGCTAGGAATGAAAAAAGGGATGATAGACGCAAGGGAAGACGGAGGAACTATGAGCACGTCATAATCGAATGAATTCGGGACGCAGGTAAATTGAGTTTGCCTGCCTACCATTCCGAGCCTGAAGAACTGAAGTGGAAGAGCGGAAAATTCAACTCGATAATAAGCCTCCGAGGCGTGGAATGGAGAGAGGACGATGGGCCATAATTAACCCTAGCAACGAAAAGGGTTTTTACCCACAGTATTTCCTCCTTTCGATCGCATCCCGAACGGCCGGAAGCACGTGGACTGCAGGGCGGCGCATTCGACTCAATTAGTTCGCCGATTACGCGGCAGAGGGCTTTTCCCCCCCGCGTACACGTTTTTACTCCGTAGGAGCGTCAATAGATTTCTCGAAAAGGGAATGAACGTGCTCGGAATAATAATGCGATTAAATAACCGTGAGAGGCATCAAAGAAATGCGCAGAGGGTGACTAAATCGCGTTAGCTCGACGAAAAATTCTTTCGCAGAATCGTTTTTTCGCGAGGTGAGTGGTTGTGATGAAGTTGTGACGCGTCAAAAAACTGCCACGTGTTATTCCTTTTTAATTTTGTCATTTCCGAAAAGTGTTCCGTAATAGTTGGAGGTAACTTTGACAGCTTGGAATGACATATTAATGTTGGGCAACTCTAAAAATATTTTTAGCAAACTTTATCACTCCACCATCACTGGACGTAATACTTACTTTACTTATTCGTAATACTTTACTTATGTATTCAAATTAGACCATACTAACAACCAACCTCAATATATCATTAATTTTGAACAGTAATAACTGATAATATATCTGTATAGACGAATGGAAACCATGATTTCGGTGAAATCTATTCTGGTTGCCACGAAGCAGTAAACATTTTATTTAAGTAAAAGCTTTAGGAATACGATATTAACACAAGGATCTACTCTCCCACGCAACCCGCAAATCAATTTAGTCCAATATGCTGTCAAACAGAGGTAGAATGACTATGTACATAGGGTAAGATAGAAGGACATATAATATAAAAATGCGGGCGGCACTAAACAATGTTATTAGTAGAAATCCGTTCTAAAAGACTTATATAATTCGAATGTGATGTAAACGCTGGGTTAGAAGATAGTTTCTTTATTTTTTTAGGTATAGTTCCGAGTCCATACAATATAATAATATATATAATATACTTTAATAGATATAATATTAGAAATTATTCGATTTTACATAAATAATCAAGATCGACAACGCACTTCTTCTGTGCACTGTTATTTGATCCATAGTAATAGTAATTTTGAAGTATATTTACCAAGAGGGAAACTCGATTGAATTATACCGCTGATTATCTTTTCATACCAAGGATAACTAATGATAATATTATTATTTTGTAATTATTAATACTGATTATTTTTTGTATTTAAAGAAATTAATTGCTATATATGTATATTTAATGAATATATGTGTAATATTTTATTTTAAATCTATTTCAAAAGTAACATAATAATTTTATCGATAAACACTTCTTCGTGAAATACTTCTGCGCTAAATCGATAGCTAGACCGGAGAAGGAGTACATGGATTTAAGTCCAAAACATTGAACACCTGATGTTTAAAGATTTTCAAGAGATAAGAAAATAGAACTTCAATTTTTTAGGCAGACCTCTTAATCTTAGATAAAGTCACAACACCCACTAGAGATGAAGTCATTGATGAGCCAATTTAGGACCAAAATTACATGAAAAAGAAATATTTTTTTCAAAATAGAAAATTTCCGAAAATTAACTAACCTTTCATATGCTCACCAACTAATACTTGATACAACACTACAAACATATCAAGATGATTAATAATGCAATTATAGATTAAAGAGAAAGCTTGTAGCCTCTTGACTTTTGAATCGTTTCAACATCCGAAACGTGATAAATACACGTGTGACACATCTAATCTTCAACTACCAGCCTCATTCATTGTAAATGATATGTATTTCCCATTTAAGCTACGAATTGAATGATTTCATACGTGGATAATGAAACATCATACAGGAAATCTAAAGTTACTCATAAAAAAGGCACAAGAACCTAAAGAGAATTTAGGGACCAACTTCACCAACTAAATCCCAGATTTTATTAACATTTACGAAAAATATGGGTAGGAATAAAATTCCACTTTATCCTCAAACAAGTAAGGCAACTTTGGATGATAGATTACAAACATATCGGATGGAAAAACAATAATATAGGAGCAAATATCGAACTGGGAGTAGGACAAACACGAAATCCGACGACCGAGAGTCAACAAGCACTTTGAGGAAGCGAGTTGGCAAATAAGAGCAGAAGTAATTCGGCAAAGACAACAAGAAAGAAACTGAACCGAAAACTATTTGGAGGATGGACTAAAGTTTCAGAGTTTAATTACTGGATCTTCTTTGCGATCCTTCTAGAGGTTAATTTCAAGGGAGATTGTTTGTGTTAATACGAATACTCGTTCTGTTAATACTGTGAAAAAGATCAACAAATTTAGGATCTACAGCGTAACGTATTTATTCGATTTTATAAAGGTCCTGTAGAAATTCAATACAATTGTTGGATTCGACTGAAATTAAATTGAATTCAATAAGTAGAAAATTAGAAGTCTATTTAAAAATAGGAGAAAAAATTTGGACAAGTAATTTTCACGTAACTAACTAACTTTTGACCTTAATTTTTGAGTCTAAGAGGAAGTACCTTTCGATTAATTCTTTTGCATATTTTAAAGAAAGTCTGTATTCAAGTTCTGAAAATTCGATGAAAACAGGCTAGACTTCGGATTATACGACTTTATTAGTGCGCTACCTAATGAATGTCAAGTACGATGATGCTCAAATTATCTATCTCTCTAAATTCCAAATGGTACATAGGAAAATAAAAGATGTTGCTCCAATTCCCTTCGATGCATAAAAGATCTTAATAACGAGTGGAAATTAATATTATAAAAATGTAGAATATATAATCATTGGTAGCCAGTTCGAAAGATGGATTAAAGGCAGTATCAATTATGATAGAAAATTAAGAACAACATACACATAAATGATTTTGTAATGAAATAAAATAAATGCCACAGAAAAAATAAAAAATTGGAAGGTACAATTCTAGCTTTAGTACTTAATTTAAGACGGATTAAAAATAGTATCCAGCAATAGATAAAGCAAAGAATTATGTACACATGAACGATTCTGTCTACGGATAAAAAAATACTACATAAAAATAATAATTATAATAAATCGACTGTATAGAGGGTGAAATTTAGTCTACAAGACCAATCTTACATTCAAACCATAAACAACACAAAGATACATCCAATACCAGTTCGGAATAATCCAATTCGCCGGGACTCGAAGCTGGTACCTCGTGGATACGAGCAATTGCTGCTATACTAGTAATAGATATAACTATCTTACACTTAGCACTAAATTTATATACATATAATTACTACAAAGTGGAAAAATATAGGTAGTAGGATGAGGTTACAGCAAAATAAAGCGAAAAAGGAACACACGTACCCTGCGGTTACATACAACAATACTTAGCAAAACCCTTTGAGTGTACGAGTCACAAAAAAAACGACGCAAGAGCGTTCGGTTTTCTCAAGCGATGGATTTTTCCTGGAAGTCATAATAAAACGATCCGCATCTCCGCTTAAACTTCCGCTCCATTAAAAAATTCTGCGTTTGACGTTTCTTTCATCCGCTGATGGTATTCCCTAGTATTGGGTCACGCGGTGTATATACACTGTCACAGACAAACTCTTCGCCCTTCAGCACTTCCATTGTTCCCTTCGGCAATCAATCCTCTCTCTCAATATCGCCCACACCCTTTCATCTCTAAAGAGAGAGATCTTTCCTTCATCGCACACAAATCCGTAATTTATTGGATACGAATCCTCTATACCTTTCTAATTCATGACCTACTCGCTGAACTGATGAATGAAACTCAACGGAAAAGTAAATAAAGATCTGCTTAAAACGATATTAATTGCGAATCGAGTGTAAATAATAATAAATGGCCACTGCGAGGAATGAATGTAGAAATATTTTGTTAGGATTCAGACTTCCCACGTTGCTAGGCATTAAAATAATATTGAAATACAACTGAAAGACTTCAAGCGCTTCTATAGTCATAGATTGAGAAATTAGAATTATGTCGTATGAATTTCATGCAAGAGAGCAAAGTGTATAATGTTTGGATATAAAAATTCTTCCCAAACCGAAAGATGCCTAATGACAAATCGTATCGTGAATCGTAAATAAAAAAGAGATAATATATTTTGTTCAAATGTTAAATTAATTGAAAGAATGAATTGTGGTCAAAATGAAGTATCATTAGTAAAGCTAATAATAAGTCAGTCAAAAGACGATTATGGTACTCGTGTATAATTACATTAAATCGAAATCTGTTTGTGGGTTGAAAATTATATAATAAAACTGGTTGCTTTTTCTTTACAATTTAAGACATCCTAGATTGAAAGTAAAATAAGAATAGCACTAAACCAGGAATGCTTTTCCACTTAAAATACCAAAGAAGGAGCGACAGAAAACTTCGTAGAATAAAAGTAAGGAATTTAATGTAGCTACTTCTCTCAATTCTATATTGATTTACAATAAATCTATTCCGACTAATGCAGGCAATATTACATTTTTTGGTTCCTATACAGAATAGCATCAATAGTGACATGTTTAATTAATGTGATATCAAAATTTGATATTCAAATTCGTTAATTATTAACATTTTTCATTCGCTATTCTCCAACTTTTTAACTTACTCAGGTAATAATGAGAACAAATCATTATATTACGACGAATAATGAACGGCAATAACGTCAGACAACTGTACGAGAACGTCATAATAGGGATTCACCAAGGAAACGTAATCTTACATCTTCATGACGAACTCCCAAAATTAGAAAAGTACCAATAACCAAAACTTAAGCAATAATGTTAGAAGGTAGAATGGTAGAAGGACATAGACTCTCAAACAGACATCCTCCTCCACCGATAAGTCTAATTCAACCACCTAGATCCCGCAATATCAGCGCGGGCAATTCAAAAAGGAGCAATTAATCAGGGATGAGTCTGCCGCGAGAGAAAATCCCCGGCGAAAATATAAAGGAAAATCTTTGTGGGAAATATCCTCACCCGACGATAAGCCGGGAAAATAAATTTCTCCGGTCTCATATCTCGGAGCGAATTTTATTCCTCTGGGCGGAGTCCTTGAAGGATGGGGGGATAGAGAGAGACAGCGGCGAGGGATAGCTATCGGTATCCTCTGATTTGATTGGCTGGGATAGAAGAGCGCGAAATACGAAAAAAGAATAACAGTAAAAAGACGTGATTAATAAGAACGAAATAAGAAATGGGTAAATACGAAAAAGACGAAACATTGTCAGCGACTTGAGTATGATTGGGAACTTAGAATACTCCATGGCTTCGAACTGCAGTGAAAGGAAACGGAAAGTGAAGACGAGTTCGAAAATGAAACGTTTGAGCGTTTACGATTGGCTTTTAAATAATTTAGAAAGGACATAAACTGTTAGGATGGCTTGAGATGAAATCTATCTCGAAGAAGGAATGTCGCATTTCGTAGAGATGGAAAATATTTTATAGATCATTCGATGCTTTGAGAAGAAGAATTTTTGGCGTCTTCTTCTTACGACTTGAATTAACAATGGGCAATAAAAGAAGGGGTGGAGTAAAAGTATCTTGGACGTAGAAATATGAGCGAAATGTCAGAGATGTTCATATTACCAACACGACTACAGAATTAAGTTATTAAATAAAGAGATTCCTTTTGAAGTAAAATACGCAACGATTTTACTTTTCACACTTTAAAGCTCAGTGATAAATTCAGAAAATCCCATAATAATAGCATAAAAGCAAGTTTAAAAACTTAAAGGACTATATTTTATTCGTAAGACTTTATATTCTAGGTTAGCTACATGTTATAGCCTAAAGTTTTACAAGAAAGTCGTGTAATTACAGTTTTCTTATATTCACTTCCCTTATTTATTTGGTTACTTTTAAAACGTCAATCAATAATTTGAAGTTCCTATTTACTTATTAAAATGGACTTAAGTTTTGAACTTCACATTTTAATGGTAAAAGAGTTGAATGGAGAATATATGATAGAGAATAATATGCAAAGTGATTAAAATATATGGTTTCTTAGAATCAATGAATAAATCAATTATTCTTTTATATATAATAATGTAAAGCTGATCGAACATGAGCCCGGATAGCTCAGTCGGTAGAGCATCAGACTTTTAATCTGAGGGTCCAGGGTTCAAGTCCCTGTTCGGGCGAAAAATTTTTCCGCAGCGTTGCAATCATATTTTGTAATCTGAGAACAATACACTACACGAAACAAATACTTGAACAATACATTTTTCTCTTAAAACAACTAACTAATATGAGAAATAAATTTATAGGAAACGAACGAAACAGCTGCTTTTAAAACACTTCCTGGAAGAT
This sequence comes from Pantala flavescens, assembly GCA_020796165.1. Classification (NCBI taxonomy): domain Eukaryota; kingdom Metazoa; phylum Arthropoda; class Insecta; order Odonata; family Libellulidae; genus Pantala; species Pantala flavescens. The sequence goes on from CM036886.1 coordinate 16,027,755, forward strand.
GGATTAAAAGTAAATACAAGGATCATATTTTGCCTATTGAAACGTATCTTCGTATTTAACTCCAGACGATAACGAGAAGCCAATATATAGTTCATCGATTCAGCACTTAGCGAACCTAATAGCTTCCACGAAATCATGTTAATTATTTACGTACGAGACGAGGGTTGAACGTCATAACCACCGCTCGCGGTGGCGGTTTGGATGGTGTTATGACGTAGCAACCACTGCCACCAACAGATTGGGTTCACGGGGAAGTAGAATTTTTTGAAAAAGCGACATCATCATCATAATGGAAAATTTTCGTTTATCTATAAAAATAACCGATTAGTCAAAACATATACAGTTAAAATACATTTAAAATAAAGTTAAAATAAGTTCATATACGATAGTATGAATTATATCTAAAACTGCTATACAAGAGGATGGTTCAAAAATACCAGAATCATACAAAGAAAAACTGATGAAGCAATAAAAAATGTATTTCATCATTATTTTTCTTGAGAATATATTCTATTATTTTTAGACATAAACTTGCTGCGCATCAATACCTATACATGCGCGCCTTCCAGCTTTCCTTTCCTTTATCATTACATTAAAAATCGTTTACTTCAACACTGTATTATAAGAACGCTGTACAGAAGACAACACATAAAGATCCAATTAAAAATACACATTTTTAAAGTTTCTTCTTAAAAGTTGATGTTCCAAATACACTACACAAAAAAATCATATTTAAAGGGACTATTAGCCGCAATGACGACATGCCTGTATCACTATAGTAACTTTTCAAACAACCCTCTTAGTTACGCAAAGAATTAAAATAAAAACAGTTCAACAATCATTTTCATAAATATCTGACTTCGCATTAAAACACAAAAAGAAATCCTCTCCATATCTGCAACTCAATTAACCAACCGGTAACCAAGCAACCAATCCCAACCAACCTCACGAAATAGAACGGGATATCGAGAACAAAACGTCAACGTCACGTATTGCGATGTTATCAGCACGCGCGTTCATCTTCGGCGTGATTCTCATTAATAACCGACAACTCTTCTCTGATTGGCCAAACCTTTCGCAGTCATTTGTTACTCGGGAGAGTGCCACTATCTACTCGATTTTACTTTCTGCCACGCCCACCAGAGAGATTCCTTTGCGGGAAAAAGCGCAGAAATTTGATTGATGCGATATCAAAGAGCGACACGTGAATGGTGGAAATATCCTCACATTCGGAGAGTATCCGCTTTAGGGCGCGGTTTCCAAGGACAATTTTGCTTTATTCGCCCCACCCTAACGTGTCCTTTATACGGTTAAAGAGGATTATGAACTTATGAACTATCCTGTGTTGCGTGGTCTTCCGACACGTACTATGAAGTTTCTTTCGACCGCGATGTCATTCGACTCACGTACGGAATTCAGTCACATAACTCTTCTCGTCTGAGGCAATTCTAAAACTTTTCTTTCTTACGGGTGTTCACTTTACTTTCTGTGTATGATATTCTGCGGTGAATACACTTCGTTCGGGGTGGAAGTTGATTTGAGTTTTGTGTAACTTCTAATGCCTTCTACTGGAGGGCTATTGATTTAAGATACTTTTATTTGCGAAAGTTACGGAACTCTGGTTCAAATACATTATCTTCATTAAGGATTTCCTAAAATAAGGGATATAATAAACTAAGAATACGATATGATATCTTAACATTTCTAAATGTTATTTATTTTGTATTATGACAGAGTAAGTATTATATCATACTATTATATGTTTATGAGGCCCTTGACTATTACGTTGAATTATACTATGATAAAAATTTCTTAATGTTTACTGATTTTGTATACCTGAATTTGAAATCTTGTATCTATTATTACAGTGAATATTGTTAGAATCATTCGTCATATCAAATGCATATATAATTGCTTTATAATAGCATGGAACAATGATTACCGCCTGACATTTGTATTGCCCATTCCTACAATACATTCTATTTCTACATGCTATTTATTATTACCTAATTTTTATCATTTAAGCTGAGAACTTCAAGAATCATTTTCCGTGACTATGCTACTCAAATGAGATTATAAAAGTTGTACATCTAATACTAATGATTACATCTGATATTAATCAAATTATAATAAGGAGAATGGCATTGAAATATCTTATCTGAAATAAGGTGTTTATAGGAACATTCTTCTGATAAATAGATGGAAAGGAAAGCATTTTCAAATTTATTAATAATTTTTAATATTGATATTTATTTAAAGCGTATTATTTTATGTATAAAAATATGTATACATATAATTAAGACAACCACAAGAAATGGAACTTCTGGGAAGCCCTTCAGAATCCAAATATAAAAATATGAAAACTGAGTGAAACTAAATATGATGATAAATTAGACTTCGAAGAAGTTTTGTGAAGGAATAACTAGTAAGGATTCACCGCTTCTTTTCAATTATAGGATGCTTCTTCGAAATTTTAAAACCTAATAAATGACGTCAGAGTCAATAAAATCAGAAAGGAAATCAAATAAAAAAATATCGATTACGCGGAAAGAAATAACATCGTCTGTAAATGATAAATGAGGCACTCATTTTCAATTGGAACGAATGATTTGAAAGAAGCCCACTTTGAATAAAATTTACATTTTGAAAATCAATCACTTCCAATATTGAATTGGAATATCATTTGAGGTAAAAGATACGAGCGAATGATAAATAATAATTGCTGCTGCATGCATTCGAACCTTCATAAAACGATTTCCAATCGCAGAAAAATCAAAGACATATTCACGAGATGAATTTTGATTGAAATATTTCAAACCGATTTGTTTCTAATGCATACATATTGAGAAAATCGTATTTTTTGCAGAATAGGATTTCTGATAGTTTTTGGTATTTCACGATGGTATAAATAGACTCGAATTGAAATAAATTCCGTACTTACACGTAATTACTTTGATACTGTATTCAAAGCTGAATATCTCATAGACTATTATAAAAAAGAATCACAAATAAAAATGTTTCGTATAATTATAAACACTTTGGAGAGAATGAAAAGTTATTAATTTATCATAGATATATATAATTTAATCATTGACATTAATGATTAATCTTAAAACGTTTTTCGAAAACAATTCCCTTAACTAAAGCACTGACACTAACTGAAATGTGTGCTTACATAAAAAATATTACAATTGAAAAATTCATTGGAAATAAAAAAGATGAATTACTTATTCAACTCAGGTTTGAAAGCAATTTGTCAATAGTTCAACTCCAGTACTAAGAACAAAAAGCAATGTGAAAACTAAACAACAAAAAAAATTACATTTCCGACTGAATAATTAACCGATTTCATTAGCCTATTCTTTGAATGATGAACAGGGCTTGATCAAACACCATGATATCCCATTTTAGCAAATTCAATTAATTTCTATCGATTTTAATCTAAGGACTCCTATATTACTATAATGCAACGAATCGGGGTACCACTTTACGAGCAAGAGTACTCGTTTCTAATTCATATGATGTAAATGCCCCATTTGACAAGATGTATAGACCTTCGGTTGCAGTCCTAATACTATACCTAAACGTAACAAAAATAATCCCCATTTGACCCTCTTTTACAAACGTCATTTCAAAGCACAAATATCTTACAGAAAGCGATAGATTTAATGAGCCATTACATCCGCGCAAAACACTCGCATCTAGAATATTTTCGATAATGCAATATTTCGATATATCGAACTCGATTGAGTTCGCGGACTACACTCTCATCTCCGCGATGTAATCACGCCTCGAAAACATCTGTTTTGCGAGCACTAATTGAAATCGTACCCTGTTACGGAGAGCTCTGTTCTAATCGGCCCAAAATGAAAATTTCCATTGGAAACGAATAAACGTCCGTAGCACTACCAAAACGAACGCCATGGTCATCCGACCCATTGCGAGCAGATAATCACCTTCCAAATACAAACGGTGCTCTCCACAGATTAGGGAACATCATCGGGCATAATTTTGAAGCATTAACTACATTTAGAGAAGAATAAAGGATCGTAATTTTCCAGGAAAGCGATTTAGTATGGGTTCATAAATTCTAAAAGGATTAAGCTGCCAGAGAGAGTTGACAGGCAGAATCGCGTTTGAAAGGAACAAAAGCAAAAAAAATTGTTGATGAAAGATAGCAATCCTATCATTAGGGTTATATAAAGAAAGATTAAAGTCTAAATATCGAATCAGTTTTCTATCAATACATTTTTAATATTTATATTTTTATTATCGTATTTATCAAAATATTAATCCAAGTTTTGTTGAATAGATCGCTTTCATCACAACTTACGAAACCGTAACCCTGGTTTTTAAAGATCAAGCAACAATGCTACCAGTAATGATAAGAACGAAAGCTGATTTAAAGTGAAAGCTGATTAATATCAACGTAAATGAACGAAAACTTCTACAATTATATAGTAACCCTGAAAGCAGTCTACTAGTATGTGGTAGAGAATGAAACATTGAAACAATAAAACTTAAACATATCCGAGAAAGTTTCTCCAATTCGTAGCAATACATCAGAACGTGTATATCAGAAGCACTTTGTATCGAATGAAGCAATAAAGCTTTTGGAAACAGATTCAGATAGAAGAGTAACGTAAAAAGTTCTCGGTTTGACACAGATAGGTCGTTTCAATAAGCAACAATTTATGATCCTACCTGGATACAATTGTCAATATATCGTAAGACACGCTTCAAATTGTTCTGTCGAGTAATTTGTTTACACCTATTGTTATACAGCAAAATAAATTACGATGTATCTAAAAATATATAACTAGAGAATATATTTGATTTTAATCACATTTTTCTCTGATGATTTAATCAATTATTTCTAATAAAACGTGATTGATTTTTATATAACTCATGTTTAATTCCCCAAACATCCTCTAGCATTACTTTCCAACATCGTATACCTTTCCAATCTCCATGGATACGCAAATCCAACGACCTGAGATTCCCCCCTAAAGGGAAGGGCATATATATATCTCGCCATCACGGAGTGACACTTCGCTGTCGGACGAATTTAGGAACGCGCGGCTTCTTTCATTTGTCTCCTTTCACCCGACGGTGAATGATCTCCTCCGGCTTCCTTGTGGGGGAAATGGCGCTCTGCCCAAGGAGGAAATGAAAGAGATACGAATGGGCGTGGCTCCACGCAAACACTCATCCAATCCATTCTCTTCACATAGTGAGCGATGCGGCAAAAAATTACGGCAAAATGACGCGGACGTCTTCTGATTCCGGGTTATGGTGATGTGGGTGGACCTCCGGCAAACAACGAGGGGGTTATTTGACTAATTCAGAGACTCCCGCAGAACTTTTATTTACGTGGAAATACTGAATGGATTCTTCCTTTCTCCAAAAGTAATTTATATCGAATTAAGAGGAAAAATACCTAACTAAAATTGATTCGAAAGTAATGTGACGCTAGATTAAGTAAATTGAACCTTTCGCAGAAACACGAATACAATTTGACTATAACACTAATTTAAAAGACTAATGAATTCTCGTGAACTCTTCTTGACTACGTAAAAATATTTCAACAAATACGAAATATAGGAATATGAAAAAAAGATTCATATGGATAATTATGTATATACATGTATTAAAACTAGTATACGTAAGTATCAACATATACATATATCACTCAATAAAAAAGGATAAATAAATATCAATAGAGTAAATATAAAATATTAACTACAGTTCTAAAACCAGAGGTTTCTGAAATAGAAGAGAAATAGATCATTCTTAAATAACGATTAAAATAGCTAAATATACGAACAGAAAAATTAAAATCAAATACATAAATATGATTTAATGTGACCAAGTAAGATACAAATGAGTAATAATTCCTATGCACACACAAACAGTACTGCACTAATTCTGAAAAGTAACTATAGCCATTAATGAAACGAATAAATGAATAATAAAGGATTCACATAGCAATAATTCCCCCGTGATACTTAAGTAGAAAATAAAATTCGCGTATACAAAATTATTCGCATAAAAGTGAAAGTGGATGATTTCGCGAAGACCTTCATAAAGTGATATTGCACTGCATTGGTGGAGAAAAGTAAATTTATTCTGAAACCCGAAATAAATTTTATAAAATGTCTCATAAACGAAAAACGTTTTCCATGTTATAAAAGGACAAAGACTATATTATCCAAAATACTGCGTTTTCATTTCACCATAATACCGGCAACGAAAAAAAAATAGATAAATTGCAGCAATTTTATGGGAGCAAGGATAGGTAGAATTAATGAGATGGAAAAAAACCAAAAGGATTAAAGAAGGACATAAAGACAAACGGTATAACATTTTTCTTCCAAGCCAGTAAAATCCATGAATAATATAGTGCATAAAAGGAAGAATATGAAACAAATAGTACGAATATCTCTATACTTTAGACTAGGCGACGTAAAAGATATTTCAGTTAAACATTTTATAAAGAATTTCGAAGGAAAAATTTATTTGTTTAGCGTTACTAAGGTAAACAAATTTAGACGCTACTGCACACTTATATATATATACATAATCATAAATGTACTCAATATTAATACACGTCAATTCTAATCTTGAGTCACAACATCATTGAGGTACAAGGCTCATAAATTGGGCCCCACTTTCCTTCTGTCTGTATTTAAACAAATTTAAACGAATTAAATAAAATGGCGGTAAGTCTTCAATTTCGGAAGCCCTTGACCAAGATTTCGCGAGTCTTCCAGGAAAGGAAGGACTCTTCTCCCTTCATTTTTATAAGATGCAATAAGCTCGAGAGAAAACGAAATTCGAAGCACTCTAGTACGTGCTCAAGTGACTCCATTCATGATTTTTCATCGATTAACCGAGTTTCCGAGCGATAAAAGAACGCTCACAGTCACAAGACCGAACTAAGAATTCTAGGAAAAGCGATACAGCGTTTCTCTGTTAAAATCATCGAAACTAAGTAACTGAAACATCTTTTATTGAGAGTAGTACTTAAAAGAAGTAGATAATATTTTTATCGATTTGATAAAAAGATGTTCTTTAGTGAAGCTGTTTGAAATAGATACTCGGAACTTATCAGATAAGAAGATCTAAATTTCATTCAGTAGTTTAAAAATGTGTACTTAGATATCAGAAATTTAAGCCCGAGTAATTGATAAAAGTCATAAATAAAATCTCTCACTAAATATCTAAAAACCTCTGTGAAATAGAAGAAGTCGGGAATGAAGAGAATATCACATTATCAAGTTTTAAAGATAAATACGATACCGAACTATACATTTTTACTACTATGCACGCATACAAGTAAAAGTATCGCACTAAAAATCAAACAAACGTACACAGCTAAATCCTCATAGATCGCATACGACTTTGCAAAGTGAGATACGATACTTACTTTTCCAATAAATGAAAGATGTTTGAAAATGTTAAGAAGTATTAACTGTAAAGTGGCATAAGCAACCAATTTTATTGAATGAAAATTAAACTATAAGTTCGATTTGTTCTGGCCGCACTTGGTGGAAGGACATGAAGAAAAACACTTGGTAACTTCAGCAATTTAATATATAATATATAATAAATTGTGTATTAAATTAAATTGTGTAAATAAAAATATAATAAATAATAAATTGTGGAAGTCACCAAGTGCTTTTCTTCATTTGAAAATTAAACTTATAAGCCAGAATTGACAAAGTAAACTGTAAGTTATATTATATTATATAATGGAGGAACATTTTAGTGTTTACATAATTTATAAATATATAAAACGGAAGTGACAAATAACGAAATGGTGGTGAATTGTAACTAGTTCCCCCACTTGCTGGGCTGGTATGCTTACAACTACATTTTATTTTTCACTTCCGTTTAGCATTTGTTATAAAGCCGTTCGTACTTTTTCTGTCTGAATACTTTTTAATGCTTTTGATAAGAAAGTAATGAAATAGATCGTGATACCTTAGTATAAATTTTATTGCAATAAGAACAAAATAAAATGTTTAAAATTGTATCATTCACATAATATTAAAGATAGAAACCAATAAAAGATAAATGTTAATGAAACATAAATAAAAGCCACTATTACAACATACAACTAGACTATTAAAAAAATGAGAGATTGGACAACTGGAGTGACAAAGTTCTGCAGAGTACAAAGTACAATTTCTTTGGACTTATTTTTGGCTCACTATCTTTAAAGTAAACCCCTTTTAGAGAGGAAGTAATGGTTAAGCACATGATGAATGTTACCTAAAAAGTAAACGTAGGTGGGTTGCAAGATAACTCAAAATTTTATTTGGTTTTGATAAGGATAAGTTGAAAATATAAACGTGATAAGGAGTTATTTCGGTGACACATTTCTTTGGCATTGACAGTGTAACATCAGCTATCAAATGCACTTCAAGGAAGTAGGGCATGAGGTAGGTGCATATAAAAGAAGGCACGGAACCGGATGAGTAGGAGGCAGCCAAAAAGGGTGGCAAATGATGAAAAAACTGCGGAAAGGTTCCGCTGACATTTCCAATTCCGACTGAAAATGTTTCCTCAATGGGCGTTGACCTGGGTCACGCCATCTTCATCTTTCGATAAGTCCACACACTCTCATCATCGGTACCCTTTCCGAAGAGCCGCCCTTTTCATTCGATGAAAAATGGCTCGGATTTTGAACCGCCCTTCTTAATGAACATCTACTCATTTCGTATTGTGTAAGGTGAAAATTGAACTGAGTTACTACACTCGTTCGTCAAAATATATTTCATAAATTTATTATCAACACGCAAGTGATAAAAATCATGGATATCCTATCCAAAAGTACGATTTCAACTGAGATAACATTTTAATTATCGTAGGTTTAAAATGGACGTATGAAGAGTTAGCAATAGCGTGCAGACACAGGATTAAGTAGTGAGAATGGTAACTAAAATCATTGTTTAGGATTGAAAAAAAAATGTTTGAATTTTCAACGATTGTTCATAGAAAAAGTTAGCCACGATAGATTTAAATATGATCTTCTATTTGATATAATATAAACAAGAAGACAGACTGGAGATGTATTTTACAAACAATAACTAGGTTACACGCTAATAAGTAAACCAGCTCGTCGACAATTACTCATAAACATTATTTTGATCGTAATACGACTTTTAACCACCTTAAAACAAACTTAAACACAGGCGAGAACATCCCCTTAGTTCTTACCACTGAAAAACGCCACTTTAACCTCTAGTTCGGGGGAAAATGAGGGACGTGTTAGAGTCGGCATTTTGTGAGTAATTACCCAACAATGTTTCATTAATTCATCGAAAACGGGAGGGCTCTACTCGAGATGAAAAGCGTTCGAGATTGGGATCCTTCTCTGAGTACAAGTTGGAGAAACTCAATCAAGCACTCATGTGCGAAGGTGAGATACGATATTAAGGAAGCTTCAATGAGAAGCGGTTAACGATCCGAGGTAATTAAACCCGTGGGAGAGCGAACTAAGTGGGGGAGAGGAAATTATACATCGATACTGAGAAGACAATAATTGGAAAGTAATCGAAAGAATCTTATAATGTTTACGAATGGTTTAAGAAGAAACATTCATTCATAAATTGTGCTTAACGGATTATACTCATCGAACAATTTATCCATATATTATATACCGAATTCTACGGCATATAAGATGCATCCTCATTAAGAAGGACACACACAGGAAAAAAATACTAACGGTCCATGCGACAGCGCGGTACCACAAAAACATAATGACTTACTACTGCTGTTTCCTTGCATTTTAGGGTAATTTAACAAATCTGCTAGTGTATACTGAATGGTGTGGCTTAATCTCGTGTTACTTTTCGTCATATTTATGAGGGTATATTTTTAAACAAACAGTTTTAAGTATCAATACCAATACCTTCCCATATATACGCGGGCAAAGTTTTTGAGAACTAATTTATGAAAAAAGGGCGTCTTACATGCCGTAAAATACGGTAATTCATTATTTACTATTTAAACTATCAATAAAAATAATATATATTAATCGATCAGTTCTTTTAGTAGCTATCTACATATGTTGATAACTGTATCTTAGTTCTTCAAAACTTCGGTCTGTGTTACACTGCTCTTTCTCCATTAGAAAAATATCTTTATTTCTCGATAGAAAATTTAATATCATACTCCATTATTACTTGGGTATCCCATTATTTAAACTCATAACATTTTTTGAGACTCATAAGGATTTTTCAAATTTCAGTTGATAAAGAAATTAATAAATAAATAACGAGATAGATTGGAGATAGAATACAAGTAGATCAATCAATGTGTGCCTCCTCGAATCTCATAGTCTATGAATTAATACAGGGAGCTGAAGAGAGACCACACATTCCGCTTTGGTTTTATTGACCGAATACTGAATTTAGACGTACCCGAAATATCGAACAGCGTATTAGGTTTCCAGGGCAATCAAGCGACTTCCTGAGTTACCATGGCGGGAAAGTAGTGCACTAATTTATCAAGCGTCGAAGTACTTCCTAAATAGGCAACGCTGAACCTAATGGATACGTTGATTGAAACTTAAAAGGGGTATGGTTACGATTATTAGGCTCACATTTAAAGTTAATACACTTTAATTGAGAATTGAGGTGACGTTTTCATTGGTTGAACTTTATACGTATTCGGTAGCGTATGAATAAAAACTGATCGCTTTTGAGTACCGAATTCCTTATACATGACGGGACTAATAACGAGATTAAATACGTAAAATAACCCTCGACTCCTAAGAAATTTAGATAAATATTTTACGAAAAAGAAAGAATGTCGAGCGATGTTTCAGACCACAATAAACATTTCTACCTACGCTTATAGAGTTAGATATTCTCTCCTTCTGAATAATTTTAGAAAACACGAAACTTTTCACCCTGTACAGTCAGGTTACCAATCTCTACTTATGGTTTTTGAACACCCTTCTCCACCACAACACATGAGCGCTTCCTGACATAAATTCAACGTCATTATCGTAAGGCGCGACAAATCCTCATGTACACCACTGCTTCCAAAAATTCACGATCCATTTTTTAGCAGATTTAGTCCTATGGCGAAAGGCTTTCGGCGACGTTTCCCATTCATTGCTAGAAATGGGACACCGTTGAGAATAGCAGGACATGCGTTCTCATTTTCCGTACTCAACAGGATGAATCCTTTTTCAAAATTTAGAGAAGTTCCCTCTCTCCTGAGAGAGAGAGACCAAGTACTTCTAATACATTATGGACTAGACAGGTTAACGTTCGTAAAGTTAAACTACGCAATAGAAAATTGCTCCAAAAGATTATGAAACGAAAAAGGTTCAAATAACTATGTCTAGCCTTTGAGATAACGTTGAACTAAATTATAGCCCAATGCTGTTTATTTAAGGAAGAAATTCTTTTTCTAAGGGCCCTTTACTTTGACAAAATACGAAATTTGAGTTTCTTGAAAGGTATTTTAACTTTATATCGTACAGTAAAATACAACTAAGTTATTATTGAACTGTCGGAGCATAGGAATGAAGGAGTATTTTAATAAAAGGAGAAAAAAGTGTTCAAGAAAATAGATATCGGACCCAAAAATATTTATAAAGTTCAGAACGGTAGAGCTATTTAACATATCAATACATATATTTCGTACCCTTATAAATATATTTGCATATTATTATTCAATTTGGTTATTGAATACTAATATATAATATATTTCAGATGAAAATTGGACAAAAACATTTCGGTGAATGTTTAAGGTAAGATGAACTTATATATAAAAATTTTCTTTAATCATTCAAATAAGTAGTGTACACATCTCCATTATAACGAGAATGAATGCTCAAAAATAAGTCAACACTTTATCGAATTAACTTAACTTTCGTTTTCCGTAAACTCGATAAGTATTAAATTATTAATCAAACATTCTCCTTCAATATTAATATAAATTAAATTCTACTTCATCCAGCCGCTCGTAATTACCTTTAAAAGTACATAAAGTAAGAAACTCATTGCAACTCCTACATCATGGCTGTACCACTCTTTCTCTCCTAATGGAAAAATACTGCCTAGGATAAAAAAGTCTTACGACCATTTCCAAGAAAAGAACCGCGCGGTGCACTATGGGATGGTAAAGCGCAGAAGAAAGGTTGCGAAGTGTTACGAAACTAGCAACGCACGAAATGAGTTAGAAAGGAAGGCTAGAGAATAAACGTTGGCTTGTCCTCTTAGGAACGGTTCAGTTTTTGGGGGAGAAAGAAATTTTTGGCGAAGGGAAGGCTAGTTTCGGCGTTTGTACAAACCGCTCTACGCAACACTGGATATACATTCGCAAAGTCAAGAATAGAAGGACAGAGTGCGGTGCCAGGTTCTATGAGACGTGGGTGGATTTAAGACAAAACGTTTCCACGGATGAGGGAGCTAGAGGAAAAAGGGTACGCGATGGATAATGGAGCGCATTTGAGGAAGAAAACTTCTAACAGAGTTTGTAGTGACCTTTGCGATCTATTTTGGTTGGTTCCATTAGTTCCTTTTACAGCAATTTCATCACGAACTTCTTAGGTTTTTTCCTTAAGTGATTCGGTAAGCCGACTGCTACGATCGAATCAATTATGGGTCGTTTTGTATATGAATCAAGTAATTTTACAAAATTCAAAGAAGGTAAAAAGGACTGGGAACAAGTTCCACGAGCTAGGGAAACTAAAAATAATAATTGAAATATTTGGAAGATATAGGCGTGTAAGTATTCTGAAAATTATATTTAGAACGGAATTGATATATAATGATTTTCAGCATCTTAAACCTTAAGTGTTCGAGTACCAGAGATTTTATACTTTCAGTTAAAAGTAATAGGATCTATTTTATACTAAGAAAACTTAAGAAAACAATTGGAAAAAATCTATACAACTGCGTACAAAAATTAAGCTATTAGTAGAAGATTCAATAAGGCAACAATATTTCTACGACAACACGATATCAATCAACTATATTAAAACAAGACCGTATGCAGTAGTTTTTGAACGATTACATAAAACTGATATTTATATCAGAGCTACATTATTTAAAAAAATGTACTACTATAGAAACCATACGCTTTTTAAGTGATATTTGGGGACAGTAAAAAATTAGAAATTTAAAATTCGATTGATATTATAGTTAAGAGAGACATTACAAATTTAATACCTTTTTGATTTCACTAACTGTAAAATACTAAACATATTTCCTTCAAATAGAATTAAAAAAATCCTCAGAGAACGTTGTCATGGAGATGTATATGTACTATAAAAATACTTTATTCATTCCAAGAAAATATATAACAAATTTTACAACCCTTATAAACTCGAAGTGCTGAAATTCAAGTTTCTAAAAGAATGAACCCTTCAGTAAGAAGAGATTTTGAATTAATGATCTTGACAATGAACTGTAGAAATGGTAAATTATAGAATTCACTTTTAATTTTCTTTTTAAAATGGACACAACAGAAGAAAAGAATCTAAAATTCTCAATTTAATTAGTAATTGAATAGTATATATTAAAAAAAACATAAAAAATTAATTATTTATTTACTAAACATATAAAATAAAACATCTAACCGTACGTTAACACTGAATGTTAACATTGTCAGGCCTAAGGCTTTTCTTCAGAAAAAACGTCAAGGATCTTATCATCAAAGTATCTTTTCTCTTGGCGAAAGGAAGTTGCCCGAATTAAATTTATCACAACACCTTGAAAAAGCACTCAGCCAAATGAGGATCAAGAAATAATTGAGAACTAAAGAGATGAAGTTTTAATTTGGGAAGACGAATCTAGAAGTGGGAAGGCGAAGTTAAAAATATTGGAGGAGCATTTTTTCATACAAGAATAATAGGCAGGCTTCTTTTCTGGCATTGAATTTAATTATCTAATTCTTAGGTGTATATAAGGATAGTATTAGAAATTATGGAACTAATACAACGTTAAAGGTGTTTTCAAAACTCGAGTTCACCTAAATGATAAACCTCCTGCCAGACAACGTGACACTGAAAATCTAACTTTCAAAAATAGAGAACATCATTTTACCTCTTTCTATTCTTGCTTTCTTGTAACCTAGGAGACATAAATAACATGTATAATATAGTATAATGCAAACAAAATGGATGTTTCATTCATCTAATAAGATAAATAAAAATTACTTCACTACTACTACTACTAATTGTTTTATAATTATTTTAATGCTACTTTACCCGATAAAATGAAGGACTGGAAAAATAATTAGGCAAGGTACACATTCTTTAATTAATTTACGATAGCTGATAATAATATCATGTTTTGAAAGTAAACCCATGAAAAACACTCGGCCACTGAAAAATAACTCATAAACCGACGATTAAATTGGATAACCCTGCCAACCATAATTACGTGAGGCATAAATAAGACTGCGTGTGCCAAGAAAAGGTTTCGGGAAGGGAGTGAAATTCGGACACGCGAAACATGTAACCGATGATTCAGAATAAAGCATGAGTCATGTCACCTGCAAGTGTCTGAATAACCCCTCTACTAAACGGTATATATATTCGCCTACAAGCTAAAAACGTGAAGAGCAGAGCTTGGGGGAGGGATAAGGAAAAGTGAGGAGTGATATTTCAAAAATACGATGGCAACTCAACAAGCTTAAGAAGTTCGCAGACGCGGGAAAAATTTAACTTCCCGAAACTCTTCGTGAACATTTATGATCTTCAAAGATGTTGACATACACAGAATCTTTGGTATTAATACTTCTATTTAAGCAAAACATTATATTTGAAACACACAATATTGTATTGCAATATAAAAATTTTCAATATAATTTCTGAAACACGAAGAATTGTAAATAAAAGCATCTGGTTAAAGGAAACACTATAATATAAAACATATAATCCAGTAAAATATTATAATGTAATGCATGTTTTCCTGCTTAAGGCTTCATAGCGACATTGTTCAGTTGGTTACGTAGTAGCAACGTTTCAAGTAAATAAACAAGTTAATTAACATCTAGTGAGTGCTCTATAAACCAATAATTTTAAATACCGATGAACTACAATAAAACAAAAGAAAAGAATTCACAATATAGATAAAGCTAGAAAATAGCTACTGTCGATCCAAATCAAATTTAGACTAAAATAATCATTGATTAACGACAGATATTTTACAAAATATAAAGCTTGACTTACAGTTGACTTTCATAAAGCAAACAAAGTAAAGAAAAAGGGGTCACACAAGGCAATAATCAAATTACGCACATACTACGAAAAATTTTCAGTCACTAAAGCAGCTTTGCGTGATATTTGGAACAACCTGAGAAACCAAGAAGATTAGGAGATTCGTAACAATTCTACGGTCAGCATAAAGGGATTTCTAGATTTGTTATATAATCTATTTACTGGCCAAGAATAAGAGTCAAATATACAGTGCAACTGAGTACGGTCTGAAATGCGATTCTGCACAAGAGAAGATGGGTTGACTTATCATAAATAGCTAACGTGGCAGAATAATCTCAAGAGTTAACAAACATAAAAAAAGACTACAGCTAGAGCAACCGATTGGCAACTGGAATATGCGGGTTCGAGTCCCTGTCCCGTCAGACTTTTCTCGCGTTTATTTCATATTGAAATTAGTACGTCACAGTATACACTGAGAAATGTTTACAAAGAGAAAAGAAAGGAAAATGTCTAAAATAGAACCTTAATTAAAGATTATTCAAGTTACTTTTCTAGTGTTTTTTTCTATCTGTACACAGTTATGGGTGTTTTAAAGAAAAACAGAGTTCAGTTGAATATACCGTTCCTTCGATATCATAATGATTTCATTCAGTATTACCCTTAAATACAGGTACCCTGTACAACCAATAAAGTAATGCCATTTTCTATGGCTGTAAATAGTCCAACATCAGACTTCAGACGAATCTACGTGCTGAAGAAGAAAAATGTCAATCAAAATTAATATCTTCTATATTCCTTTCTTAGAATTATGATTACTTTATAATAATTACAGGGAAAAATGTACTGTAGAAATAGCCAATAATTTATTTTCGGTTATTATTTATACATGTTTTAAAAATATGTATGTCGTTATATTTCCGCAACAATCGATGTTTACCCGTTGCCGTTGATCGATTCGCCCTTTAGTTTTTCTTTTGTTTGCCTGAGAATTCCGATCGACTTTTCTTTTCTTATTAGTTCACACAGAAGCGACTCGTCCGTTCCATATCTCGCGAAGGTTGTTTCGTAAAATATTCCATTGTGCGATGGAAAGAAATACAATATGGAGACAAATCAAGAAGAAAAAGGCTGAAACCTTAGGTTGGGGAACCGTAGAAGTGTCAAATAGAAATATTCCACGGCGAACATCGCGGGAGTAAATTGCCTGGAAGCTAAAGAGTCCCTGAAATCCTGGGCACAATGCCGAATAAGCAAAATGGAGCGTTGAATGTAGCTGAGTTTAGGCTCGTTAGCATACCTCACACGGATACGGTGAGAATAAGGGCATGTGGATTGGTCAAATCGGTTTCTAGAAATGCACTGCTTCAATACGACGGGCTCGGGATTCTATACAGTAGTACATTGATATGCGCGAGATAAAATTTTACTTTTAACGGAAACTAGGATACTGAAATGTGTCGCTACCTGACTGTTACACATCTAATTATTAATATATGAAATATTTTTCGTTTAAAATGTCAGGTTTAATGGAATAATTATCGAAATATTCTCGTGGATATTTTGAAGAATTTCATTTGTTATTTCTCGATCAATACTGTTGAAGAAGTACGATTTCTTTCTCCTTACCACACGATATTTTTCTACGATGTGACTCTATATGGCAACTATTTTATGTGATGAGTTCATTTTCTATGATATTTTTGCCTGAAACTGACGCAAATTTTGAGATAGGATTATCATATTACTTGCTGTGCTTTAGTTTATGTAAAATCTATATAGTACTATACAATTTAATAGTTAACTCCATCCAATAATAAGGGAAATGTATTGACAATTTGAATATTTAATATTAGAGATAAAGGAAATGTATAAAACATTCTCCAAACATAAAATTCAACGTTCTGCTTCGTATTTGGGAACCAAACGTAACAAAGTTTAACATTTACTATGAAATAGAAACAAAAAAAAGTAAAAGCGTATAGTATTTTCAAACCATATTTCTCGCATGTATACTAAATATTTAGATGCAGAATGTGACCATAAATAACGATTTAAATGAATAACAGAAACAATAAATCTTCATTCATAGCACGACATAAATTCGTGTGAATGAATATATTAATTCGCGAATACGTTTTTTGAGTAAATATCTTGAGAAATGATGCCACGTAGTACACGACGTAAAAACTTACGACATGGGACCTAACAACCGGGAATTAGGCTACTGTTCCATATTAAACAAGAGAAAAAATAAAATGTACGACACGCCACTCTAAAAATTACTCGATATCTAGGAAGATACGCGATAGAATTAGTACGACGGACTATAGAGGGCATTACACAAGAGAAGAGACAGTAATTTCACGTGAGAAACTAGCAGCGTTACTAACATATACGACTGTAAACAGTTAACCCAGTTAGGGGAAATTTCTGGTCGTTAAGCTTGGGAAGTAGTGGAAACAATTGAAGATAAACAAGCGCTATTCGCAGAGAGATCGGCCCGAGTTGAACAATCGATGGAGAAATTGAATATTTACGACCTTCTAGTCCCAAGCTTTTTTTCAAACTTTGCCGAGTTACCCCTGAATTAAATTGCCCGTGCCTTTTAACTTGCTCTGTTCATTCACGATTCCATTGAGTTGAGATCCGTACACGTAAGAGGGCCATTTGAATCAAAATTGCTTTTTTCCTTGCGAAGTGAAAGATCGATTGCACACCGGATAAAATATATCACGCTATGCTCCGTCAAGTGTAACTCAGAGTAAACCGCAAACATAAAATCTCACTGGAGAAGAAGGGACCAGAATTAAATGCATAGTACTAAATTTAATTCAATTGAATGCTAAAATTCTGAGAAAAAGTTCCACATCCTTTTATTAATGAAATTATGAGTAACTTTTAAATCTTTCTAAATTCTTTTAACTTTATTAAATTCCTAGCTATTTCCTAAAAATTATTTCTTGAATAATTATTAATAAAATATCAAAATAATCAACGTTTACACGACTAGAGGTACATTTTCTCTCTATTCCAATTCTATAGGCTGTATGCTATTATTAATCATTTACATCTACATCTACATAAGTACCCTGCAAGCCGCCTTTCGGCGTGTGGTAGGGGGAAATTTATCAAATATAGAAAAATCTCAAATCAATGGGCGGATTACAATGAATTTCACAACAAAGAAATTAAAATTACGAATTATAACAAAGAATTTTGAGAATTCCATGAATAACTATTCCATATATACGACGAAATAAAATAATAAGCGAAATAGGCTCTAAGTTTTTAATAAAGAATAGCAACGCCTTGATGTTAGACAATTTCAACAGCTCCTCTGTGTCACAAGTTGCATACTCTGCAGGGGCCACACCTAAATTTCGGGCATGGGACAATGAACTAGCGATAATGGATAGTGGTATTTCAAGCGAATATTTACGGTTTTATCTATGAAATACTTTCATCAAAATAAAATTGTGTTGTCAGGGAAAAAACTTAATTTATATCAGGTTTATATCCTCTACCTTGAATTTAATACGTGTGGTATAAGCTTAAATTCGGTAAGGTAATTCTCAGTTAAAATCCACAAGTTTGTTTCAATATAATGTATTTTATTTCGTAAAAAACAATTCAAGAATATGAAACCCTCTTTATTTACGTTTAGGACTACTAAAGTACTCGTAAAACGCTACGTGCGTGAATCAATTTACCTCGAAAAATTTTATTAAATTTTCGGACGTAGCAATTTCTGCTTCTGAACACTTCTTTATTGAGATAAATATCAAACAAATTCTGTCTAAAATATTTTTTACCAACGGTTCATAATCCTGCGTATCTTCAAAGGTAAGAGAAACATTTTTCATTACGGAAAAACTAGATATAACCCGATTTTACAAAAATTTTGCCGCACCAAGCCCTGGAAATATCAAAGTAAAAAATTGGACTAAACGAGCCATCCCGTTTCTCAATAAAATGAAACAATATGTTTGGGTACATCTTTCGTGTTTGAAGCCTTTGTCGCTGAAAGTTAACCACGACGAGAGTTTTCAAATGTATGATGGCTGTAATAAAGAATCACAGTTTATAACGTACCCAGTTTTACGTTCATGATTACGTAATATGACACAGATAAGTTCGTAGGAAATGCGACAGGCCTTTAAATTTCAGAGAGCAGAAATGTTAGCTCGTAAACTGTGATAAGTCCAATGAGAGGAAAGTTGTGACGCAAGTTATGGAGAAGTGACAGTGAGCTGATCAGTAAATTTCAAATTTTCCCAGTTTTTCTAAACATTTTATATCATGAAGCAAAAAATTCAACATCAGTAGAGACACCAAAAACAAGCAAAAAAGAGAATTTCAGAAATTCGTCACAGATACGTCAACATGGATTCCCTAAGGTATACGTCTAAAAGTGCTTTTATTACCTCTTGAAGCCTTTCTAAATTATTAAGCATGAGTGACTTTCTTTACTAGCATACTGCTGTATTAATGCGGCTTTAAACTAGAAACACTCCACAAAATCCAAAAAATTTGGGTTAAATTAAGATAGATAGACTAAAAATAAGATGATATTATTACCCAAAATATTGTTATGACGTTGAAATAGCAGAAAGTGGGATAACTAGAACATATCCCCTCTAAGCATATTGCTTTACGCATGCCATGGAACGTTTTTAATACTAATAATACTCTCTGTGATATAACTTACAAAGGCATTCGCTGCAACGCAATCTGTGCACGTATATTAAAACATAAGAACATTCTCCTTTTACTAAAGCTATTCCCTGCATTGCTGTATCACCTCACAAAGCTTAATTAATTTCCCTCCGTCTGAAGTCGTTTCCCTGACGACGTACACTGTGGTTTTGGAGCAGTTATCATGTTTCCTTATTTCTATGAGGACGATGTTACGCGAGATTATTTATAGTCTAGACAGAGCACGGTTGTTACTTAGTAACTCTGACTCCTAGTTTAATTCAATCCCATTATAATAAACTGTTTTAGCTGCCAGATGGTGAAATTTCATCTACGGAACGACTAAAAAAATAACTTCACAAATAGGTTTCACTAAAAGGCGCTTTAGGCAAGAAAAGCTTTACAAGGCCATTTTCCCATTCGCAACGTCAGCTTTCCTCAGCTGCTATTAATTCCATTTCATTTCATTAAACTAAAGTATTAATTCTTCTTCTACCCATGGATTAAAATTGGGAAACATTGATGCTTTACTGCTGATTATTTAAGATTAACAGTAGCTTATAAAAGTTAACAGTTTGAATTGCGAAGAAGTTTGTTTTATTCATCACTTACTCAAACATATTTTTATGATTAAATTTTTGTAACTATCCAATATATCACCACAAAAAGTACAGCTAGTAAATACTATAATTTATAGCCTTAAATATATACTACTAATATTAATATTAAAACCTTAAAATAAAGATATCTTAAATTTCGTAACTACGTCTTACACAATTATTTTCTACAGAAAACAACCCGAAAAGAAAGAAAAAGATTAAGTTTCTCAACAAGCTTAACTGTTACTATCCACTAGATCATTCATCTAATTCAAAATTAATTTTCATTAAACTGTACAGTAAATAACGATATTATTCATAATCTCCTTATGTTACTACATTGATTCATCCAGTCTGTTCTAGTCCCGTGGGTTCATACGTGCGACAAGTCGAGAGGATAATGAAAACCACTTGCATAAATGGGTCAAATCGTTGAGATTTCTTCAGAGGCACGAAGAGATAAAAATACGCGCTAAGAAGAACCAGATTTGATTCTCAAGCACGTGATCTTGCTTTCTACTCTTTCTTTTGGAAGATAATTCATTTCGGCCGTTGAAAAGATTCCATAGTAATCCCGGCAGTATATTCCGGGAGCGTGAACGTGTATAACATGTGATTTCGATGGTGATTTGTTTTGGAGGGATGTGCGGCTATGGAAACCATTTCTCGGACGTGCATGATTGTGTCACGTGGCAGCTATATTAAAGCCGCGATGGAGAGATTATCAAAGGAATGGGATGAAGGCGGAGATTGTGACAAAAGTATGTTTGCGATTTCAGCCAGATTATCACAAAGGGATCTCTGAGACCGGCTGACCAAAGTTAACCTTGAGTAAGAAGATACAGAAACGTAAAGCGATAATGTTCATAAAATTAGATGTTTTACACCATCTGTATTCTAGACTTGAATTTACAAATTATGACAAGAGTGTAGGAAGCTCAACTGAGATTACGATGCTATTTGCAGTGAGTTATAGATGTTAATGTAGTTTCACTTATTAAAATATGGAGCACAATTATTCTTAAGTTAGAATTTTACGAAACAGTTCGATTGTGAAGGAAGTGAGAGTTAACTAAAAGTGGCAATAAAGATATTTAGTACACGTACAAGAATTATAATGCAGAACCAAGTCGTAGTATTCCACTTCATTCATAATTCTAAATTAATTGGAGTGGTTAATCATTAGTATTTTCCACAAAAAGAATGGAATAATACATGATACAAAACTATACCCTTTAATTTTGTTTAAAATTATAAATTTTTGTAAACTCACAGATAAATACGCTAAAAATAAATACTCATAAATAAAATCATTTTAAAAGTGCTATTACTCACAAATCATGAAATAATATATACATTTAAACAAATTCTGTCTATTCACTATTAAAGATTCTAATTCCTATCCATTAAAGCTATTCTGCCACTTAAGAGCTTAACTATTTACTAAATATATATTGTTTTCATCTAAAGGAACTGTCAGATACTGGAAAGCTAATAGGAGCTGACCATAAATACTATACTACCCTACGAGTAGTACTTTCACTTCCATTCATACCATTCAAGCTCGGACACCAGGACTATTTAAACGAACTTTGATCCACTCGTTTAGGAAAGTGCTCCCATTACATTTCACGGAGACCTAAACGAAAAACCTTGAAAGACTTAACTCGAGAATACGCCCTCTTATAAGGATACGGAACGGCGACGAGTACGATACGTTAACCAGACCGAACTGCGCGATAAAAACGAACGATAAAAAAAACACGCCATTGGATGGCTAGGCAATAAAGGGATTATAACGGACCATCTGCAATAAAAAAACTATGCGGACTCGAGGAAAAGGAATAGATTCTAAGTATCGTCTGAAGAACCTCTCTATCTTGCTGGACCACAGACTCTTGATCGGCAAAAAGTCTCTGAAAAAGTGAGAGCTTTCGAAATACGAGCGCACCCAATTTCGCCGTTTGAAAGTCAAATGAAGGGTGCTCGGCGGAAAGCGTTGAGCACCGCTCGCAATTCCGGAAAAAAAACACGATCGGGGTTTTAGGGATGAAAGAATTATCGATGTTGTTTTTTTTTACTTGAGATGTAATGGGATTTTTGGGGAACAAAGAAAAGTGGTGTAAACAGGTGCTGCTCTAGTGCGGCTGTTCGAATCTCTAAATATAAAGGTTCTATTATTGCGAAAGTGATAAATATCATACTTATATATGACTGAAAACTAATATTAACTCGTTATGTATTTATTATAAGATTTAAATCAATGAAAAATATTATTCGCTATGATGCTATTTTCCCAAAAGTAATTTAATTCGATTAATTACCCTAGGATCTTACGAGGAATCCGATTTGGTTTATCACGCTATTATTTCGACTTATTAGTTTAAATCATTATACATGAAGATGAAAAAAGGTTAGTGATTAAACGAAAAAAAAAACTTCTGAATTATCTGAATTAATATGTAATAAGGTTTATAGATTCCTTTCGATTCTTGTTTTAATTATATATTTTACTAACAACATTTTACTTTAACGTAAATTAATAATAAAAAATTATAGAATTCTAGAAATTACACCCTATTCTCCTATTATGAAGAGAAAAACCTAAGCTATCTTCATATACTAGCTACTCTTTCACTAGAGGTGCAAATTCAACTTCTAGAGCCAAGATAGCATAAAAATATTAAACCGTAAAAAGCAACCAAGTTTTGATGAAACTTGAATGTAAAAAGTTATATCTTCCTTGTGAAGAATTGTCTACGGAATAATTTAACCATTTAATGACGCAAAAATGAATCCATCCATAGACTTTGAAGTAAACTCTTGTCTTTTATACTACGAAGAAATATTTCCTAAAAAAATGTGTTTGAAAATTGAAGTCAAAGAATTATGCTCCCATTCATTTAGGAAGGTGTATTATGTACATCTAAGGCTGACAAGTAAAATGGCTTACCGTCCTGGAAAAGAGATTGAAATTAGAACTTAAAAAGACAAAAAAACATTGAAGGACGAAGCGCTAGAAAGGTGTAGACAAGGTCCCAACTTAATTACCGTCAGGAAATGAAGATAAGAAGACCGACCAAAACTTCCTTGTTTGAGTTCGAATAAGACAAAAAAGCTTAAGAAAACACGTGCGTCTCAATGACTGCTAACATACTATGCTTATCCACGGGACTGTAAAGGGATCTAAACATTTGCATGAGTAATCAAGAACCTTGAAAAAATAAGTGCATATATTAAGTTCATTTTTGCTAACTTACAACACAAACATTATATATATATATAAATAAAATAGATTTTCAACTGAAATATATGGTGTTTGTTTTAACAAATTATTCTTTTCTACTTTATATTACCACTATAATGCACACTTATATTTTATAACTATTATATTATTTATTTTGAAAGTTATCTTTTGAATTCGTCACAATTATTTTCGGAGAAAATGTCTTGCAAATAAGTATAATATCAGATATTTAGTTTTCATATTTATAGAAATTTATTTCATTAAGGATATAAAATATATTTCACAAACAACTATGTTCCGTTCTATATTGAACCAAAATTAACTGTTTTTAAAGTGCAAAAAGTATTGAACTAGTTTTATACTCCAATTCATACACATATAAAAGTTATATAACAAATAATTACCTATTAAGCTTAAGGATACAATTAAACTATTTTATAATAAAAGAAAAAGTTCTACTACTCACGTTCAATACTTCGTAAATGAATGTCAAATCAACATAACGTTTAATAGGAAAATTGCTTAAATGTTGCTAGGATACATGAAAAAAGCTTACTGAGAAATGGCAACGTTAAAAAATCGATACACGCTCACGGTACAATGCATCTCTTTTTTACGCTTCGTTTCAGTTATAAACATTCGAGAAAAAACACGATCTTTTGTATTCGGAGACCGGTTACATACCCTCCCGATGTGTACCTTCCCTGGACTACGAGAGACTAAAAAACAAGCTTTTGGATCAACGTAGGTAGCTATACACGGTTCACATGGTACATGACCTCGTATGAATCGCAAGGTACGATCACTATAAGGATTTGGATCTACATGGGCACACACTGACTGACGCTTTATATGTGATAATAGACAATTCCATGCCGCTTTAGTATTACTCGCACAATACTATATTGCTAGACATATACTACAAAAATAATGCAGTTCAAATGATCACGAAATTTATTTAATGTATAGCTAGGTGTATTAAAGGTAAAAAGGTATTATTGGTAAACTATTAATATTAATGAGAATAACTCAACATCTCACGGGTGGAATAATAAACTTTTATCCTCAATTAATTTCTGCTTTTACTCGATACATAAATTCATCAATATATTAATAACTTAATCGCAAATATCTAAATTGATAGACAGTAGTCTAGTGATGGCTTTTATCAATTTATATAATGTATATATAACTTTTTACGAAACCTACAAACATTAAATTATAAGTAAGAACATTCACAACACAATAATTCATAAAACATCACGGTAAGTTATTTTATATTATGCCATAAAATGAACCTTAGCACAGCGAAAAATAGAATGATTATTTCAATCATAATACATGTTACTTTTTGTTTATTATTATAAAATTAGATTGTAAACTTTAATTAATGAATTGACCTGACCTATACACACTTATGTTTGTCTTTGGATTAATAAAAATTATTATTTTTACTATTACTATTTTAGGAAAGGGCTAAAAATAGCGATAAAAGTAAGTTGTCCCACTGTTACACCCCTATTCGGAGACAGAAATAATATTCAGCTAAATTAATTCTTTGGGCTTCTAATTTTAATCGTGGCTCTTCTTAAAACGTAAAGCGTTCCTAATAAACTTTTCAAAACTTTCCCATCCCACATCGCTTACGACAATCCACTAAATACATTCCCAAAATTGGGCTCTGTTTTTCCTCCTGCACTTAGCAACGGCAAACGACGAGATAATGAAAAGTGACGAAGACGGGTGAAAGTTAGACAAAACTTTGCGTGGAAAGTGGAACTGTGAGTGGAAAGAAGAGGAAAAGGACAGAACGGAACAGAAGTGTAGACAATTAAATTGCGACTCACGAGGGAAAGAAGACGGTAGGTTAAAAAAAACTTTGGGCTAAAAGAGAGAGAGGGAGAACGACTTTTAGAAGCGGGGATGGAAGGAAAATGTCGAAGGTTAAGTGGGGAAGAAGGAGGAGTCCTTAAGTGGTGTATCTCTTCTAGGACTTTGTTTTGATGTGAGAGTGGGAGGAATGGTAAATGGACAGCGACACAAAGGCAGTGCGTTGAGTGGGCACTTGTTTTGCAGAGGAAACGTTTTTTTTTATAACTTTTCCTACGCTGGAAAAGGGAGGTGGAAGTCTGTGGATAGGGAAAGTAGGGGACCTACGAGTTCTACTCTAATGGTTGCGGGAGACGTTGCAAAAAGGGAAGTGCGAAATACGATGACGCAATAGACAATGGAAGGTGGGGATGGAAGGAGAATGGGGCCATGATTGGTGAGGCGAAAAAGGAAGGACGTTTCCTCGAGAAAATGCGAGTTCCAAAAGTGGTCTATCTGCAGGTCGAGATGTTATGAGAGGAAATAAAAATACGCCTCCCTCGCATGATTTGATATTCGTGGATCTCTTGATGGAACTGTGTGCTTCGCGTAATGATATTTCGGTATCGTTGAGTCAATATTCGAGGTGGTATAAAGAATAACTCCGTTTTCAGGGTTAAGGTGAGTGTTGAGTTTATGGGTAACAGCTCATTCGGTTGAGTATGGGATATTAAAATGGAAAAAAGCACAATGAGATGGATGTACTATATTAAATAGTATTGTAAGAAATAATGATGTATAATTATAAGTAATGATGCTAATATGATTATATAGTATGAAACACGGAAATAAGAATTATGCTAGGTATTTATTAGTTATTTATACATTTATCCTCTAAATCATTATTCCTTGAATATTTCTGTCCATAAATGAATATAAATTTCAGGTATAATTAAAGAAAATCAAGTCATTAATTAATCTTATTAATGTGAGGGAAGCACCAATTTAAAGCTTATCTCTAATAATTTTAATGACACACAATCCACACTTGGATAAACTATAAAACTTGAAGCCACAAATTTTTAAATCGCTATGAACAGAAGGTAACCATAAAATATACGTATAACAATAAAAATAAGAGAGTATATTTTTGAAAGATGAAAGAAGAGGAAGAAAAATGAATCAGGTTCAAGTGACGGATACAGGGGAAAAATTACAGATATAGAGCTGTTGCAAAATATAGCGCAATATTTTTCGAGTGACATAATATTAGATACGAGCACTGACTGTGAGATAAGAGAGTTGACGTGAGCAAATACCCTAAAAAGATACGTGGTGAGAGATAACGAGAAATGTTCCTAATATCCGAAAGCCAGAAAAAGTACTTAACTCTACAAAGTGGGATATTGGGTAGAAAAATTATATATGGATGTAATAAACAGAATCAGGAAGGAAAGAATGTCCGAAAGAGATAACCAACAATGTCTGTAAATTACAACAATGGCTGTTAAGTACAACAATGAGTGTAATGTACAACAATGGCTGTTAAGTACAACAATGTCTGTTAAGTACAACAATGAGTGTAATGTACAACAATGTCTGTAAAGTACAATAATGACTGTAATGTACAACAATGAGTGTAATGTACAACGTCTGAAAGGACTTTTTGCGAAACATAAGAGCGGTATAACTTCATGAGATTAAGTTATAGTAGCAAATATACATAAATCGCAAAATGACTAAAAACAGAAAATAAAACATTTTTGAATGAGGAACATGTCTGAGAAGCAAAATCAAAACAAGGTTTCCTGCAAATTAACATACAAGTAAAAAGATATATTTATAAGATTTATATACCTGATGATGAATTATAGCTGAAACCAGTTGAATAAAAAAGTTAATTATGTGGAAATTAGAGTCTAGTATTATCGTTTGAAACGTCTGTGCCAGTAGAAAGGCCAGAAAACATGAATGACATGTATATCAGCAAATGTTTTAAAGATTTAAAGTTGAATACTTGCGTAAACTGTACACTTATAGGCCTGAGATTTTAACATGATAACTCAAATCATAAAATTCGATAAAAACTATATTTATTTGATACAGCGACTATTCGAACTAGAAACGGAAATTCTAAATAAGACTTCGAATAGAGAGAAAATGTACATTCACAGAGATGGGAACTTTGATACAGCAAAAGAGAAGGGGAATATCATGCAGAAGAAGATAAGATTTAGATAACCGGAAAAGAAATGAAACATCCGGAGAGGATGTCGCATAAATAGAGAGGAAAGCTGGCGAAGAAACTCGCAAAACTCAACGAATCAAATCGCAAGAATCGGAAACGAATATTTATATCTTCAAACCTGCGATGTGATAAAAAATAAGATAATTATTTAGAGATATCGCACAAACAAATAGTAAAACTAAACAATGACGATGCACTGACGGAAAAAACACACTATATTCATAGAAACACAATCAGTAAACAATCATTATTGATTTCATACATGTTATAGTTCCACGATCGCTTTCACTGCACACTCACTATATGTCGTATAATTTGGAAAGCAAATACCGTATTACTCCATCTATAAGCCACCCCTTTTTTCCAAAATTTGCAAGCCCAAAAAGTAGGGGGTGGCATATACAATGCAGGTAAAAATTTTATGCGTGAAAAATGCTTTTCCAGCCGTATGTTATTCTTTTTTTTAAACAATTTTAAGTGATAGTATTTTTACGAGACGATATTCTTGACCCCACACCTGTATATTGCAAGACGATGATGTCCGGCGACATTAAAATCAAAAACAACATCAAGCTTACCTCTAGTTAACTGTTGTTTTTTTGTAACCTGTTTCTCTGGTATAATACTTTTTCCAAAATTCCAGTCAAAAAATGGGGTGTGGCTTATACAAAGGGGGTGCTTATACATGGGGAAATAGGGTAGATTATGTGTACTGCATGTGATACAATGATTTTACTCGTATCCTCTGATTTTACTTCAGAACGTTTGAACCTAGTTCTTCGACTCTTTGGCATAATATAACAGTAAAATATAAGTTACTTATTACGTTATGTAATTTCGTACATCATATGCAACCTTTGCATTCATTACTTACAGCATCCAAATATATTCCCAACTGCAAATCTTCCTAATTCGATACTAAATTTATTTCTTACGTAAAATACATTATGGAAGTGGAATCAAACGAAGTGGGAACGGTTCGGTGAACGATAAAAATCCTTAAGCGTTCCGTACGACCCAAAATAAACAGCCGAATGCAAACTGATATATATCCCTGGAAAAAGGAGAGTGAAGGCCGAAACTGAGCAGTCCTTTCACGAGAAAAACAGAATGGCTCTTACGGATGTTCATTCGACCAAGTTGTTTAGCCGGACGGGAATAAATTAATCCAAGGTTTCCCATTGTGTAACTCTGCTGTGGAGAAAGCTTGCGCTCGGTTGACGAATGCTGTCCGAAGAGAGAGTCCATTTTCTGAATAGGGATAGATTCTATTACAGAGCACTTCCACTCTGTATATTCCTTTCAAATGTCCTTTCTCCAGCGATCCATCCGAGTGCCGGGGGATACTGTTAGACCACTACGAGTAATATCTATCTTAGGTAAAGTCGAAGGGAATGTTTCCGGGTCATATGATTCAATGGCTTCCACGTTTGGGATATCTAAAGTTAACTTCGTTACCATCTTCTGAGGTATATGTCCATTCTATCGTATCGATTCATAATACGTATATTTCAAGCTAAAAGTGATTAAACGTTACCCTTAGTTACGCAAATATGAATATAAAATAGATATGGGCGTGCAATGGTACTTATGAAGTATTTACTTACAATAATCCTTAAAGTCTCCAAATGTACACAAATTTTTGATTCCAAGGAAAGAAGTAAGGAATGGATCACAACTCACCTATGAAGTAAAAGAAAAAATATATTAAAAATTTTATATATCTTATACATAACAAAACAAGTAATATATATTAAATATGATACCATAATAGATACAAAAGACTTGGCGTGTCAGATAAAAGAATTTATAGAATATTTACAATTTTTAATGAAATAAATAAATATGACACATATGTTATATACATTATACAAAAATATCAATATTATTATGTCTACAACTTCATCACATTAATATTTTTGTATGTTTTTTAAAGATATTTTGTTTCTCTTTCACATGTTGTACATATGATACAGTTTCTTCTTTTGATTCATGATACTGTTCTTAAATTCATGATATTATTTTTATTCTTCTGGTTCTTTACATTTTTTTATCTCTTGTTTATGCCTACGGATGATATTGCTTTCAACATTTGTATTTTATATTTATGTTATGTATTGTTAATATGGTAATTGGGCACTCTCTTAATAAAAGGCAACAATTATTATATACATATATCTTTATTACATATTATTTAATTACTTATATTAATCTAGCCATATAGCTAATCTATTCCGGTAGGAGATAGTATATTTCAAGTATACAGAAGAATAGCATGATTATTCGAAAAATTAAGTCAACATCCGCGTTTAAATATTTTCTTCCTTCAAGTTCTCCTTCGTGAAGCCTTTACTTCCACCGGGAAACGTTCAGACCAACCAGCGTCATATTTGTGCTCACCCTTCTCCACTGTCTATCAGTCAGTCACCAAGAAACATGCGATTTCAAAGAATAATTAGGGTGCGTGTTAAGAGCGTATCTCATAAGAAATTCTTGGAAACATAGCATTGGAAAATATGGCAGGTGAATAGATTATTAAATCAATACAGTCATAGTATACGTAAAATAGTAATTATGTATATTCAACGTACAACGTACGAATTTATATCTTAATAAATGTTTTCGTAGATTTCTATACACGTGGGCGATTTCTTAATGGAAATATCAAACCCAGAAGAGAACGCTGATTGGTACAATCATACTTATTCGGAAGAATGGGAATACAATTGAGGATGAATAGCCAGATATGAGTAGGAAAATATGAAATGGGAGTTAATGAGACAAATACCAACTCATTCTGAGAATTGGAATGTTATAACGAGGTTGAACAAAAATAAAAAGTAAATATCACTGGGATACAAACCCATATACCCCATTACCAGGATAGGTATGCTAACCATTACACCACTATATAGCCCTCCATCTATAATTCTACTGAGGTAGAATAGCTCTTAAAAACCTTCCCAGTAAGTGAGAAACCTGCGCTCGAGTCTCAGAAATTTCTTCATATTTTACTTGTGCTCTACTTTGCATTAATGTCGCAAGAGCTTATCATGTTAAGTTAAATCATCTTTCCTTCATCTCACCGTGAAGCAATTATAAACGACATAGTTCAACGATATTAAAAATTAAAACGTTGGATTGTAATGTACCGAGGAGAAACTTGATCTCGGAGATGATAATGGTATAATGAAAGCTTTCCGAACATTCCATAACAACTCATCTGACTACACTCATCATATCAAATAAACAACGAGATTTCTTTGTATTAATCTATGACACCTTCTTGACGTAGTTGTTTATTACATACGTTTGGAAGTGTTTCTTGTTTTCTTATACTGTAACGTAAAATAATACTTAGGATATTAAACAAATTAGCGAATATATATCAAACAAGGTAAGTAAAGAGATTTATTTGCGCTAATCTACAACACATCCTTGACGTATTTGAATATAATACTTATTCGTAAGTGGTTTTTGTTTTCTTATACTGTGACGGATACTAATACCTACGTCACCACGTTAGTTACCATTCCCACTCCATAAAGAATCACTTCGTTTGGCATCCCTCTAGGAATCTCCCGCGATATTTCTACGCCAATCCGACGTGTGCCAAACCAAGATTAATTGATCACGACTGTCGTTGGATGATTTAACCGCACTTGAGTCATTCAACGGGTGCACAATTCCCTCCGACGTTCCGCGAGCGCTGTTCGTTCTTGAGCGATGCCAAATTGGACGCTCGTTTGTCGAAAAAACCGAGTCTGGAAGCGTCAAAACAGACGACCGAGTGCCGTAATGATTCATTTGCTAATTACTTTGTCGCGCGGGTGACTCATCGGAGGGAAACAACGGCGAATATATGCAAATTTTAGGGGAGTCACAGTTCTGCCTGGCCCCGTAAATACCAGTTCTATTTTATCCGTACGACACCTAATTAGTAGAGGATTTAAACTGCGCTCAAACCTTTGACGATCGATGTTATTAAACACTTTAAACAAGGCCACACTGTAGACAGCATGTGTGTTACCTATGGGACTTGTTTAAGCATAAAAAATTGGAAATATCTGAGAACTAAAATTACGATTTCTTAATTTGTACTCATTGAGACTAAACGTACCATACATTATACAAAAGTTTTCATAATGCAATGAAAATAATATTTATAGTTCTCAGATTGAAATTTCCTCTTCAACGCAGCAAGGAATTTGACTGGCTATTACTTAAAAAAAGGCAAGAAATATCGAGGAATCCGACACTGAGGAGGTGAATTATTCAACGAAGACTTGACGTACGTCAAACGGGTGAAGAAGCTTTGGTTTTGATGGACCGGTATCTCACTCACGCTCGATCAATCTATAGCACGCCATTCGCTTAGAGTGCACGCTTCCCATTGGAATGGATGGGAAGTATATTTATCAATGAGGGAACCCTTAAAACATGGGAAGAATGAAATGAATAGGGAAGGCGTGTAGACAAATATATCCTCATTCAACACGATAGTGATTAGATCAGATTCAAAGGATCTACTAAAAACGACATTAATATTAAAAATGCAAGCATCGGATTATTACGTAAAACAAAACTTGTTCTCCAAGTTGACAATGGTATAATGAAAGCTTTCCAAAAATTTCATCATAAATTATATTAATACACTTACTAGATAATTAAAAAGATTTTTTTTGCATTTATCTATAATGAGGGCTCCTTAATGTAGTTAAATACAAAGTATTTATATAATAAATATTTATGAATGCTCCTTATTTTCTTATATGCTTACGTAACCTAGTATCTATGACATTTAGTAAATTTCTGAATACATACAAGGTCAAACTAAAGCAAATAAAATAGAATAGTAAGAGAAAAAATTGAAAAATGATTCAGCAATATTTGATGTTGGATCAAAATGATATATTTCAGAGAAATGAGATTTAAAATGCTTCCAGATGGCCTGCAGATTACCTGTTTACTTTCCGTACTAAATTCTTGAATTAGATTCCGATTGGGAACTTAAATGCTCGAACTGACACATTATACTGAATTTCTATCCGCAATAATTTTAAGCTTAGGTACACACAAAGAGTATACAAGTTAAACTGAAAATCAAAGAAGAACTACTCAAACAAATTACATGCAAACATTAGAGGGGGATACTTAATAGATCACAGTAAAACTCTACGAAAATCCTGAAGAAAGAGTAAGGTTAGGGTAAGTTTGGGTAAGTAAGATGCACGTAAAACATCGGAAAGTCATATTCCGCATTATTCAAGCAAGATATAGCTTTAAAGAAGCTTGTACTATAATTACATCAGGTCATAAAAGACACCAAATAGCAATATATAAAAATAAGCCCAAAAAATATTTAAATTTAGCCGGCAGACTCATTTACGAGATGCAGACAAGGGAAAAAAGTTAAGATTGAAAATGTAAACGACCGAGAAAAAAATCTGTAAAAAGACCCCATTTTACTGCCATATATTGGGCGCAAGATTCTCATGCTTTTTTACTTTGCATCTGACCATTTGCCAGGAGAAAATAATTCCAGTGTGGTTTCCGCTCCCTTTTCACAAACAGAGGCCAAGATCGGTCAGAGGACTCATTCTGACCACATTCCAGACATGAATAAACACTTCAGTGGCAATAAATGAAGCAGAAGAGAGAATCTTGAGTGTGTCTACGAAAAACCACTTCACTCTCTCCGCACTAGAGCTTTCAAATTGCTTTTATCATACACTCAACCGACAGAAATTCCATCTTTCCACTATCAATTATCTCTCTCTTATTTAACTGTTAAAATTTATACACATATCGTGCTTCTAGAGTACATCATCTTAGCTTAGATCATCTATCAACTTAGCTTACTTAGTAACCTAACAAACTATTTAATATACTATACATCGCTTGCTTAGAAACCAAAGTAAGTAAATAAACTACCTAGTAACGTAATTCGATGAATATTAGCATATAATCAGTTGTTTCCTTCAAGCAGATGATTTTTGGAGGAACTGATCCTGAATTTGAAGACGAAGTATTAAGTTTTTGTTATAACTATATACATACTATAGCTCTTATGGTTTATATTCTGTTTGATCATAAGGAGAAATAGTTATATTAATGAGCCTTAGACCATTAATACGGAGACTAATAACAAAGAAATATATAACGTAAAATAAAACTTATAATAAAAGAATTATATTAATTACTTATTCAAAATTATATTAAATAAATAAAAAGTTGGGAAGTACATATTCTAAATCAAGGAATGTGTACATTTTTATATTTGTAGCAATCATTATGGAAGTGTATTCACTAGTTATTTTTTTATTTCGAAGTTAGTATGCCAATCATTCACATATTCCACTTGCTGATTTATTTGGACAGGTTTTTCTGACAGTCGCAGCGGTTCCTCATGGATAAGAAAGTGTTTCTACTGAAGCTCAAGCAATATAAGAAACAGGTAATGAGCTTTACGCGATAGCTAAAACAAATAACTTAAAGTAAACAAACTGTGGTAACTAAGTAAATAAATAATACCTCAATATCTCAAGAAAGCAATCCATTAAAGTGAGTGCTACCGTCAATGGCAACCGGCAATAAATTAAGAGCGGACCAAACATAGAGTTGAAGTATTTTCAACTCGAAGAAAATGTTATCCCCAACTTTACACTTACTAGTCACTTTATACTTTTCGATATCACTGAGCGGAATTCAATACGATAAAAACTAAAGCCTGTTATAGAACCTTTAAAAAAAACAAATTTCACCATTTAAAAAGAAAGCGCTAAATATTTCAAATAATATCATAATGTCGAAAAATGACAGCTAAATTACACCCAAAAATTAATAGATTTTACAATAAATAATCCTTGAACAAAAAATTGATTAATGCGAAGAATAAATTCTATTAATAGATATAGGATTAAAAATGGTATTCTAATTTACAGATAAATTAATGGAAATTAGATTAATATACTTGATATATTCAAATCATCTTACAATTTTTGACTTAAATTCAATCAATATCAATCATGGATATGCTGTATTATATTAATAAATTTTTATTAAGAAGCTTTTAAAACTGACCCAAAAAATTTTAACTGTTAAAAAAATCGTTATCTGTTAGGTGTCTAGATGTAAGGGACTCAAAACATGGATACTTCAATGTGTATGTAAGTGTTGACTATATTCAAGAAATGGCTCATAATCTAAGACGTACATTCTACGCCCGATTCATCAAGTTCATCACTTCAGAACCAGCTCCCACTTTGTATCCAAAAGGTCTAAATTGACAAATCGAATAATATTTTCTTTGGCAGAGAAAATAAAGGAAAACACAAAATAAAAGTCGAACTATACAAGACACTACTCTCAATTTCTTTCGTCAAATTCCAACCATTAATTTCATAGAAAGATTGAGTACTGCTCGCTCGGGTCTTTGAAGCCTCGAGAATTATTTTTAAACGTGAGCATCATCTTTGTATTGGCTCATTTCCTTTCCCAATGTCAGTTGCCCTATTTTTGAAAACTGGCAGAACACTCCTACGCATTATATTTTGAGATGTAATCCTTCACGGAACATCCTATTCTCCTAAATATCATCACTACCAAATCGTACACATCCTATCCGAGATTGAAAACATATGAAATGTTTTTAAGTACAATACGAATCCTGTTATTCCTTCTGAAATACTGCCAACTTAATTGAACTCGTGTGGACAATGGCTTCGCGCCATGGCAACATAAAACAAACAGAAGCATAGCTCATACCGTATGCGTATGGTGAAATACGCGTCATTAGGGAAAACCAACATTATTTTCGTTGAAATAAACTAATAATAACTCGTTAAATTAATTATATACTACCAGAGACTGCTAGCAATAATAAATATTTAACCAATTGAAAGGTTTTTTTGTTGCGAAAAGTAATCAATAGTGAAATATTTTTACGTAAGATTCTGGCACGAAATTTGATTTCCTAATTATGAGAAAAGGGCCACAAAAATAAACTACCGTCCGTTTCCTACCGTCTTGTAATACACACATATCAATAAATGAAGATAGTATTTCCATGAATATAAATATGAGATTTAATAAATAAAGAAAAACATTTATAGTACTTACATAAGTAATATGATCGTCTGTTACTTTTTCAGAGCCAGTATTCAAATGATATATGTAAGCAGTGAATGCTACGGGTTTTTTTAAGGGAACCGAAAATTTCGTTACCCCGAACTTTCCCTAATTCTATAAATTTGCGAGAGGTTTCGTAA
Organism: Pantala flavescens; assembly: GCA_020796165.1. Taxonomy (NCBI): domain Eukaryota; kingdom Metazoa; phylum Arthropoda; class Insecta; order Odonata; family Libellulidae; genus Pantala; species Pantala flavescens. The sequence continues at coordinate 16,063,813 of CM036886.1, forward strand.
TGAAGCTCCAGTATAATCGATCTGGAAAAGTGCCAAGAGCTAGATCTTCTCCTCGTATTTTTAACCGAATGAATTTATATTTACATTTCCGGTCATCCATTAAAATAACTGTAATATATTTTAATTTCTTTCGCATAATCCACCGCTTTCAAAGAAAAAAACGCTTCTTTCTAAAATAATGAGGCCGAAGAATGATTTATACGAAATGGGAAGCACCGCAGAAAAAAAATGCTAATGAGAATAAATTCAATCTTCTTTTCGAAGACCCTCTATCTTAGTGGAGTATCCAAAAATAATACGTCTTTGAAATGCTATTTATTCCTTTATTTATTATCTCATTTAAAGCCTTATTTATTTATCAGCTTTCTCTGTAGTAACATATTTTAGATGCCCTGTTGTGATAATAGTATTTCCCATCGTTTAGAGCTAAAAATAAGTCAATGCTTATTTCTGAAATCGTTATCTTACGTAATATTCTAGCCATTAATGCTAAAGTCAGCAACGTATTCATTTTTTCATTCAATACACTGACGGCAATATCATCCATTATTTTTCTTCGGATACGATACATACGAGGTTGTATTTTTGTTATCAGCTTCGTAGTATCAGTACATTACCCCATAGAATGAGCATAAATCGAGGGGGAACATTAAACAACAATAATTATCAGCAAAATATTGTGGAATGAAAAAATAAATGCTTAAAATTTCAATTAACCCAATTCTTCTATTTTAATAAATTAAAAATCTCCGAAGGGTTTCTTTCAGGGATGATAAAAGTAGACTTTTACACGAAAAAATCTTCGTATTTTCCTCCTCGAGTTAGCCCTAAATTTTTTCCAGTGTCTTTTTGACTCATGAAAATTGCATGATGAATATTTTTAATGAATCCAAAATGGGTGACTTAACATGTATACTTTGACAAATAAAATGCTTATCTACAAATCAGAACATATTAAAGTTAACACGCATGCAAGCTCAAACAAGATTAGAATATACGTAACAATGCACTGGAAAGTTAAAACAGAAAAACTCATTTAAAACTTTACTTCAACAACTTCATCCTTTCAGGCCAAAAAGATCGAATCAGTAATCAACAGATTGGGTCAAAGTAGTCATAGATGGGTTAAAACATACGCCTAGCAACAATTCGTTAAAGGTAACCAATAGCAGAGAGGCGGTAGCTTTGAACTTTCACGAACGATATGCACCTATAATGACACTTTACTGATCCGTGAGGTCGGCAGGAAAATTCCAACGACGACAGAATCGAGTGCTTGACCAAATAAAAAAAAACGTGAGGAACCTTTCCATCGGTTGACCGGTCGCAAAATTGGGACGGAAATAACTAATTTTAATTCGCGAACGGTCGTTAAAATTCGTCCGGTTGAATTCCGCGACAAAGCACGGAGTAAATTGGACCTCATTTTCGTGCCGTACGTAGAGTTGTTAACTGGGACACGATCAGAAAAATTGGGATAAAATGGGGTCCGAATGGGGTGGGCTATGGAAAATTTAGTTTAAAAGGATGCACGGGTAACTGGGTTCCGTCAAAGTGGTACAATCATATGCATAAATGATGCGATTATGAGTGAATACGGATGAAATAGACAGATGTATGTTCGCTGCATGGGTTGATGAAACTTATTATTACGTTCTATCGGCAAAGAAGCGCAAAATTTAGAAAAGATAACTGAATCTCGGTAGATTAAACTGATCATGGAATTCGAATATTTTAATCCGTATATGATGCCATGAGATGGAAACAAAATCCAACCTTGTTATCAGTTATCAATCGGATATGATACAGCTCAACTTTTTGTGAGTGATTATAAATAAGATATTTCTGTGGAAGAGCGTAACGATATTGTGTATTAATTGGGCTGATTGTCTGAGTTGAATGAATTCTTTTTCATTTATATATTTATATTTTACCGTTGCTATTCTAAATTTCTAATTATAATGAATATATTGTCATTTCAAAGTGTTCACCATTGTGTATTATTTGTTTTAATTTGAAAGAAAATATACGGTGCTGGCGTAACTGAATGAAACAGGATAGACTGAAATCATTCTCAAATAATGCTTATACATTCTTTTCATTCGAAACTTGAGTTTTGAGACAAATTTATTTCAATTATACTCAATTTTAGAACAAAGAAGGAAAAGAATTTAAAAATTGGCACTAATTTTTTTAAAATTTTCGGGAACAGCACTGAATCATGTTTTGGTTAGCACCATCTCTTTTTCGACGCTTTTGAGTCAGCCTAATAATACGAAATATTTCATAAGAGCGCCTTAAGACCTATTTCACGGTTCTTCATTATATTCTTACTGAAAGAAAGTTCTTTCAGTGAGAAAATACAGTCATTGTCGCAATATTCAAACGTTCATTCTCACGTCCCATTTTTGCGAAACTTCCACTCGCAAATTAAAAGAAAAATTACATGTTTCACAGCTCTGTAATGAGCTTAACCACTTTATCTCACGACCGCAATGTCCTCTTTAGCCAACAACCTTATTTAATCGAATTATTTATTTTTCCGTTTCCTTAGTTACGATTCAATTCTGAATCATTTGACCGTTTTAGAAAAGAGAAAACTTTGGATTTCCGCAACATTGGCTTAGGCTTTATGTTCTACCTCATTAGGCAATAAATTGTTTGTTCATAAAATAACTCACTTATAATCGGTATTATCAATTATTTACGTTCTGTTCCATCAACAACACCACCGCTTTTGAGATCAATGTATTATAAGGAAGTATAGAGAGACCAACATTTCAAATAGAAAGGTGAAGAAAAATATAATAAAGAGTCCAATGATAAATTCTCTGCTAGATATATATAATACCTCGAAGCTGATATGGTTGCACTACGTCTCGTAAAAGGAGTTAATAATATCAGATAAATACGTATGTATGGGTTACGTTTACAAATAAAACATACATAATATATATAAAAATTATAAACGATAAAAACTTCGATAACTTTTTATAAGAATTCACAATGATATTTCAATTCCTGATTTATTTTCAATATTACGAAAATGTATAACACTCAAAATACATAAAAATTAAGGTATTTAAAAAATGAAATTTGGTAAATTATAAAATGTTTCCGTTTTAAAACATTTCATGAATCATAAAAATAAAATTTACTTAACTGGTTACAAAATATTTACGTTTTAAAATATTTCATGAACTACAAAAATAATATACGTTTCGCAGTTCACCTTAAAATAACTATTTTAGCTCATGCATCCTACGTTGGGTACCCTATAAACAGCTTCTATAAAAATAACTCCATCCAGCCAAAGAATAAACAAACAAAAACAAATTTGAAACTAAAAGCGTATACCTCATTTATTTACTCGTTCATGTGCACTTCTATTTCCAGCCATATGAGCGCGGTGAGTGGCAAAAGAAGTAAACTCGTTGACTCAACCGAGATGTGGAAATGCACCGAAACATCTTTCACGGCCGGATAAACTACTCGTTTTGTTGAACAGCGTCAAGCCTTGTACGTCATTCCATTGACTTGGCTCGCGTTTGTTATGGCAATGGACCCGCTAACTCCAGCGGGTATTTCTGTACACGCGGTAGAATGAATTATCCCGCTCATAGTGAATCAATGGATTTTATCCCACGCAACTGTTGTTTATTTTGCGGTTGCAGATTCCATGACAACTGATCAACAACTAACCCGATTGAAATCTCTCGACAAATAATTTCGTCAGTACGATAATGAATAGATTCAGATAAAATCCCACATGATGAAAGCTTTCGTGTGCGAGTGTATATAGAAGCACATAATACAAACTTATTTTAAATTAAGAATCAAAACATAAAAATTTTATTAATTAATCATGAAAGATAATTTACCTTGAAAACTTTACCTTTCAGAAGATACAGATATACTGTGAGCTTGTCCGCATAATATTCTCAGATTACGTAACAACTAAAGTATGAAGAGAGATACCAATTCTTAAAATTTTCAATAAATAGATAAGAAAGTTCGGGAATATTTACCTTGATTTCTTGCAATCTTAAAACTGTCAACGCTAAAACTGCTTAAAAACAAATTCCAAGAACAGTCGAATGTCGCTATCCGAGATATCTTTATAACAACGTGTATTTTACACGTAAAATCATCCGAGATAAAACTTTAAAACAGCTTTTACTTTCGATGATTAAATTGTAGACAGTACGACAATTAAAAGCTAAAGATAGTGGTTATATTATGACCTTTTGGTTTAGTCGTAAAGTTGCCCATAATTCCACGAAGTTGTTCATTACGTGATGGCGTATCACTCTCACGTATTATTTATTGCGCACGTGGAAGTGAGACATTTTAGAGAGATGAACGGTATTGCGATAGCGGTTCTAGGATATCTTTTATGGGAACGAACGAAGGCCATAAAGCAATGAAGGTCAAACGGAGAACACAGAGGATCGCGCGTGGCTCGTGCCGCTTCCTAAATCGCAGAATTACCGGTTTTCTAATCTAAATTGAATTCAGGCCGCAAAAAAATAAAAAAGACATGCACTATTTTACGAGGGAATAACGTGTTGGGTTATTCATTCATCCAAGATGGTTTATCGCCAAAACAATATTACGATACCAATTGCTTTTTTTAAAAGAGGTAATGGAAAAACTCAACAGTACAGTACCGAGTAGCTCACTATGGCAACAAAAGTTGTTTATTTCGCAAATTCAATGTGAACTGAAAATGAATGAATGATTCAACAAAAATAGATTAATTAATCGATTGATTGTATGGGTCCAATGAGAATTGAGTTGAATTCCCTTTCATGACGAATGTAATTCACTTCGCTCTTTCAATGTGGAAAATAAAAATGAAAAGACTTTAACAGATAATTGACAAAGAGGATCGATACAGAACGTTTTTGAGCGATAAAAACTAATAGAATTTAAAACAATGTTTATGGTTTAATTCTATTGATTTTTATATGATGAAATTAAGCTTAACTTAAATAACTATTCATGGTAAAATTAGAATGATTTTTCCCTCGATGAAGTCAAAAAATTGCTTCAATTCAATTTAGACAATATTATATCTTGATAGCAGTATCATGCGCGATACTCAAATAATCAGTGCGTTAATCAAATAATCACATTTTAAGTACTATACTTATCAGTAAGCATCCGAAGGCACGTTCAAATACGTAAAAGAATTTTTTATCTGGCTTTTATCTACATTAGCGTTGATAATTTTAAAGGTGATTAAACCATTATCGTATTTTTAAGGACTCCTGCTCATCATCTTGTAAATTTAAGCTTAATCGATTTGAATTTGAGCTTTGAAATGGTAATTCGTAATGAAGATAATTCTCAAATTGATCCAGGTAATATTACGAAATTAAACACTTTGTATTTACATGTATATCAGATAAAATTTAAACTTTAAATTTCTTTCAACCATAAAGAAGAAAATCCAAAGGCAATAGAACCAAAAGGGATTTTCTTTGGGAGTCTAATGTTGAAACGACAAACTTGATTTACTTCCACACTATTTATTTATTTTTATCTTTACTTTCTCTTATGTTTTACTTACTTAGAATTATTTTCTCCAAGCAAATGGAGAAAATTCGCTTTGAAGCTCGCAAAAACAGCACAGAATATCGCGTAATTACTCTCTCAGTATATATACCAGATCACGATCAAACTTAAAAATTTCTCCCGACAAAAATTAGGGGAGCTCGCAAAAAACAGCACAGAACATCGCGCATAATTACTCCCTCAGTATCCATATACCTGATCACGATCAAACTTATAAATTTCTCTCCACAAAAATAAGGAGCGAATTCAAAGAAAACACAACTAATAAAGCAGATCGCAAAGCGGACAACAGAAGTAACGAAAGTTCGCTTCCGGGAGGAAGAAATATCCGCCGAAGATGAAAGGAAAGCAAACGAGCAATGGTTGAGATAAAGTAGAGATGGGAGATAGGGAAGATGGAAGAGCTTCCGGTGTAATTGAGGGGAGAGATAGGCATGAATGGATATCTTCGTGAAGGGCATTATCATAAAAAAGGCGCGCATGCGCACTTGGAGGGAACGACGACTTCTGCGCTAAGCTAAGGGAACCGTAAAAAGAAAGGTTTTGCGAATAACGTGAGGAATTGTTAGGAGAATAGTATATCAGAGGAGGATGTTAGGAAGGTACTTTAGAGGTAAAGTTTGTGGTACTCAAATAACAAAGGCAATAAAGTTTACGATAAAAAGTATATTATTTGGAAAATATCCTTATTAAATATAATATAAAATATATAAATATAATATAAAATATATAAATATAATATAATATTTAAAGATTCGTTTTTCCATCGACTAATACGCAAATTAATCGTTTAGGTAAAGGGAGTCATGGTGCTAGCACCTCCTGGGTATCCATAGTGACAGTAATATAAAATAAATTATTATATATATAGCGCCATATTAACAGTATTAGAAACATCCTACTTAGTTACATACATTGTTGCTATGACAATAAAAACTTTAAGCTACTTAAATACTATGTAAAGGGCAGTATCTTGAAAGTATTACTGTACATTTGAAATGAATATAAAAAGGCGTAATTTTGTGGAGAGCCATTGTACAATGAAAAATTTAGTATTTTTCACAGAAAATTTAATTTAATCGCGCCCGATTTGGAAATTTATATTACATCTTCCAGGAATGTAAGAATATCTTCCTAGTAGTACATTTTTCTTTCTGAATGATTAAGTGGTTTTTGTTAAATGCTCTAAGGAAGATACAAGTATTTATATGTATTTATAGAAATTCACTATGTATTATAATACTAACTTCATAAATATCTTTTGCAAGTAAATGAAAAAAATAATTAACTACAAAATATATAATCATTAAATAAGTAAAACAACAATGTTATACGCATAAAGTTTGAAGAAATAATTGAAACCCTATATTTTAATTGCAGCAACCGTAGTTAAGATAGCGAGAATGAACTGACAATTACGGGAGGGATGACATCTCAAAATTCTACGTACTCGAGATTCCCGATGGCTGTAAAAATTGTGACCTACTTCATTAGCGAAGGGTTCTTAGCCCCCCTTTGGTTATCCTAACCTCGAGCAACGAATGCTCGTGAACTCTTACGGTGACTGGATTTGACGATATTGGGTTCGAAATGAGACCTACACTCCAATTATCCTTCTTTAATTGGCAATTGCTCATTCGAAAGGAATCGAAGTGAATTACTCCGCTTCTGTATTCGGCTAAGAAGGCATAATACTAATGATCAGATCATAATTAGGATTACTGATAATCTAAATCATTCCAAAGAAGTCGCCTTGTTAACTTTGAATTCGATGTTAATTAACTGGCGAAATCTTCGCAATCTGCAAGGCCTTGGTAGTTAACTAAGTTTAATTAAGACTATTGGTGACGTAATAAATCAAACAAGCGAATAAATGACTAAATAACAAAACAATGCAATACAACAATAAGAAAAAATTCGAATCAAATACAAAATGAACGTATTGATCTTGGAATTAATGGAATTTCATCGGGACCATATGAAGTTCATGTCATCATAATACATCATTTATAACGACTTAACAAAAACTAAGATTATTTCCATGCGTTAACAGTCATTGTAATTTTAAGTTTGGATAATTCAGTTTCTTTAATTAGAATAAAATAATTTAAATTATAGTGTGCCCTTTAAGAAATTGAGAATCAAGTATAGTTCCACTTAAAATATGGCAAACCTTTTGAATCACGTAAAATATTTAACTGTACAAACTGAGTGATATAATCACTTACATAAACGCTTTTCAGAGTGCTACAATAAATGAACAACTGCTTCCATAGATACAGCCTACCGATTGCGATAACCATGAACTTATTATTCCATCTTCTCTGCTTTGCTAATTCATTGAGCTGAACAACCGATAAAATGATAGAGCTAATACAGCATTATGTACTTATTAAATAGGTCAATCATAACATTTAATCTCACAGTTCTAATTATATAGCTGAATTAACTATAAAGCTCACTGAATGACTTTATTCATCAAATTGATAAATTAAAGCATTCAACTACACTATAGAATAAAACGTGCAAGCTGAAAGCCAGTTGAAAAGGTCTGTATGTTGAATTTAAAATATAATGGTATTCGATAGTTAAAAATAATTCATTCTTTTGATCATATGATATCCCTTTGTGTGCTCCAAAGGGAAATAAAATAAAGCTTTTACGATGAGAAACGTATTCCAACAACCTCAGCATAAAAAAAATCGAGCTTAAATATACCCAGCCACTTTAAACTTTCTTAGTGACGTGGGAACAAGCAAGTTGAAACGCATTATCGTCTCGGGTTACTTCATAAAACACCTACAAAGGTCAGAGGTCGCGAAGTTCCCAAATCCAAAAGATGAAACGAAAAAATCGCGGGAACTAAAGACTGCAAGGGTCAATAAGGTGAAACTTCAAAGGGGATGGATGAGGTGAATTTTAAAGCTCCGGCTCTGGAAGCAGGTAATCGGATTTGATGAAATGAATTCCCAACGCCCAAGGGCGAAAAGTTTTAGACATCTCGCGAATAATCTCACCTTTTCGTCGAATGTATGACTCTACAGGTACGGGGATTATGTAAAATCAAACGACTTTGAAGGAGAATCATAGACAAAAGGTTTTCGTGAATGAATAGGAAGAAAGACTTCATTGCAGCTGAAAATTTTTTAGGAGATGAATATAAGTTTCACGAAAGATAATAATATAGGATGTAAGAAATATTAGAATTATCAAAAATTACAAGGCCATAACGAGCGATTCTCTGTCAACTCTTGGTTTCCATGACCCAGTAGCAACCAATCTTCGTAACGTAATCATTACGTCAAAAATTATGAACATTTAATTCAAACAACGAAATCCAATACTAGAATTCACAATGAAAGGAATGTGACAAACACGTACTCGTTAATACCGGATACTAAATTAAGAAGACGAGGTATAGATTTCAATTAGTTCCGTCATTGTCAGGTGTATATGGCGTCATCATAAGTTGGACCTTTACTATTTAATATCCATCAATTATGGCTATGGTTTTGTCCTAATACGTTCACTAAGGTAGATTCTCCAAAGAAAATTTATAGCAGTAGAAAATTCTAGGCGTAAGAGAGTAAATTCCGACATGATTGAGTTTCACGCAAGGACTCGAAATTTCCGGAAAGTTTTACAATCCAACTCCACGTAAGATTAGTAGGCTCCGTACAACTTTCTGCAACAAAAACACTCAAATAAGTCTCCAAAAGCTATAAACGTCTAAATCCACCAACATTTTTGCAGAAATGATTCCCTCTCGCGACCAGCCGTTGACGTTGCAACACCCTCTGCAACTGCACGACTTTCCATCACGTGCTAATGGTAGCAGGACGGCCTTCCACTTAAGGGGGGGGGAGCACACCCTCGTTGCAGGTATAGAGGGATTATTAGTCAAAGCCATGCAATTGCAGAGCTGTTAATAGAGCTTCACGCATCTCGAACCACCTCACGTGTGGCACCTGAGCGTTAGTAGCCGGGATTACCTGCAGATGTCATCGTGAAACGTCGCCTTATCCTTCGGGCGTTAATTCCCCTCCGACAAATGGTTGGGCGAAAGGGTGGCATCCCTGGAACGAAAGGGCGATGGGGGGCAGGTGGATGGGTGGGTGGGGTCATGTTCGTAATGAGGAAGGGTTCATGTTCCGGACACTGCCGAGGAAAGGTAGGTGGGGTGAGGAGATGGTGTGAAATGAAATCAGATGTGTGAATAATGGACAACACAATGAAAATAAATACAAACAAAAGTGATGAGAATAGGCTGTATCGTTACTAGCCAAAGAAAACAAACAAATGGAGTATGGTAACGCATGCGGGTAAGGTTTAAGGTATTCAGGGATTAATTGGTAATTATAATGTTCACCTGGATCGTTTAAGATACATCTCATCTAAAAACAATCATTATGAAGGAAAAAATCGTAATTTTTTTTCTTTCGTACTGATAAGTCTCCATTAAAGAGAATTTTAAAACGCACGAAAAATGTATCTATCTATAGAACAATTTAAATCCTTTAGTCATGTCCTAAATGTATGATTTAATTCTTCGCATAATTTGAAGAATATTAAATCGATACTGTGAAGGTATCTAACGTTGTACTACGATTACACTTTTCTTGAGCGTATACAGAGTTCTCAAATAATTACAAGAAATGATGTTCTAAATGGACAAGTAATAAATCTTCACGACTTACTCTTACGATATATTACAGCTACGATGAATTTACGAAACAAATTTAATCAATGAAATTAACTTAGGAGTAATATTAACTTAATATTAATATACAAATATTTTCAAGAACTTTATGAAAGTGTTCTAAGGATTCTAAGATGCTTTGATGTATAAACAATTATAATTTTTATATATATTTAAAATTTTATATACTTAAAATCAAAAATGTTTATCAGAAATCAGCTATATTACTGTCTACCGGTTGATATATACCGTTCCTATTTCAATCAATGATAGGATTGTATTGATTTCTCGGTTCGGTAATAATAGTTAGCAGAATAAATTAAAATAGACTACCACAGGAATACCGAAAGTATTGGACTTATAAAAATCTCACAGAAAACAAATAAATGCGAAAATTAAAAAATGAGCGTTTATTTTTTAAATGCTTCATTTTTAATTTTAAAATCTGATATTTTAAACTAATTCAGTCTTAAAGAAGAAACTATTCTCTAAAGCACGCGGATTAGCTACCATTGTCTTAATTGATCGACGAGAGATAAAAAAAGAAAAGATAATAAACGAAGAAAATTAAAAAGGAAGGATTTGGGCGGGTTTAAAGGATCGGACGTGGCCATAAATTGTGCTGGAGACGCCTATAAAAGGATCCTCTTCTTTCAACAAGGATACCGTCCACCATTCATTTTCCACAATCGGCGAGCGCGTTATGGTAATTAATACAAAAGGAGGTCCAGAAATGAAATGAGTCCTCATTGAAAAAATATACGACCTGCATTATTCAATTGGAGATGAAAGCTGATATTGGAAATTCGCTAACCATGATATGAGCAAGAACGTATACTTTTTCAAACTAATATAATATATAAGAAAAAGACAACAGAATGAAATAAACATTTATAACAGTACTAAAGGTATTAACATTATATTATAGGTATACATAATAAAAGTAAAATATTCTTATAATTTTACAGCATAGAATGATGTATCGTAATCATTAAATAGTGTATAATTATGTTGGAATTAAAATGCATTACGTTATCGAGTACAAATGACAAATCCTGTTAAACACTGGAAATCGATTAGAATCAGTATTCGAACCCAGGACCTCCGTCATATTTACCAATGTCAACTACCATGCATACAAACACCCGAACGACAAACTACTCGATGTATTCCAACGGACATGAAACTGGATGAAGATATTTTAGTAGATAGACTCTCAATAAGGAAGACCAAGCTCCAAATTTTGCTTCATTTCCACCTTTAGCATCCTACATTCTTTCTTATACGTTTTGAATGCGATAAAACTCTAACTTATCTTATCTCATGGCAATCGGCTCAAGAAATTCAGATGAACGTTGAACGTGATGAATTTATTATGGAAAACAGACATTTATTTTGGTAGACCCTATTACAAGTACTGTGAGTTTTAGGCAAATAAACAGCTAATTTTCCAAGGCACACATTTTAAATTCGATTCAATTGCACATCGCTAGAATAATGCAAATACTTTCAAAAGCTTTTGAGCATGAATAAGTCATAGGCAGCATTCCGACATTAATTATACTACGTAAAGATTTCAACGCACGAACTAAAAGATAAACACCAACAGAACGTGTTCCAATAAACCACTTCCTACCACAACTGCATTGATTGCACGACGAATCGTTGCTAAAAAAATCCCCCTCTCCATTCCCTTGGTTACGCAGAGAGATAATCCCGGTGCAGCTGAAAAGCGTTCCAGGGACACCTCGTCTTGCCTGCTTGACATTTAAAAGTAATTACCCAATCGACAGAAACTCCACCCTTAAAAAAAAGAACTTCTGGAACTGCGAAGTAATAATTGGCTCCTGAAGCATATGGGAACAGATGGATCGAGCAGGGAGGCGTAGAAGTGAAGTGGGCAAGGTCACGAGTTCAAGGAGAAGCGGCCCAATCGATAGACGATGACGTAAATGAGCGTACGTGACGTCACTTCCGAAAGGGATTCCTCACGCGTTACCGGAAAGAGAAGAAGGACGAAACAGACGGAATCCTATGACGTGGAGCGGACTGCCGCATCCTGGGATGAAAGATGGATAATCCTTCGTCTCTCTTTGTTCGAACGCTCCGTTTGGAGAGGCGCGTGAAATATTAATCGAGTCACGGAAGGAAAAAATGCGATTCCGTGTGAGTGGAAAGTTTCACGCCTTTCCGGGATTGATCGCACGGGCGAGCGGACGATATTCAACGTGGAAATATTACTTTGGATTCCGAAGAACCATTGTTACGAATCGTGGCCATTTACTCCGCCGAGAATAGAGTATTCGTGCGTTTCGAACTAAAAGGGTTCGATTGCGCGTGTGTAGAGAAACAGTGAGCTGAAGTTTTGGAGAAATAAATAGCGCAATTTTAAAATGTCTTTGATTTTGCTATCCCTTCTATATTCAGAACACGTCGAATAGAGGAATACCGATTTATAAAAATAAATCCAACTCAGTAGGATATCTCAAAGAAAACTTACTCAATAGCGCCTTTGGTAAATGTTTTATTTCCTATTTTACCTTTAAATCTCGCTGGTTTATAACTGAGGAATATAAATGTAGCATAAATTATATTATATCATTCTAACATTATAATAATATAAAATAAATTAAGTCCAAATGTACAATAATGATTAAGAATTGAAATTAACATTTACGTAGATTAAGTTACGTACTAGACATATTCTGAAATATTATCAGGCTATAAACTTTACCATAAGTATTAAAATATCATAAGTATCGTTCATAAGCAATTATATTAATAGGAAAAAGAGTGCGTAATGTTCTTCTAAACATCAGAAAATGAGAAAAAGGTCAAACTTAATGAATAACGATGCAAAACTTGAAAAATCGTCCCTTCATATGTGGCAATATAGTTTCCTAATCACATTAGACTCATTAAATATGTATAAAGACTCATAGACTTTTAAGCATCTAATAAAACGCCAAAAATAAAAAGATACGTACGTAACGTAATTATATAATAGCTATAAACATATTTATTCAGTAAATCAGTTTTAAAGTTTCCAAACACTTCCTGAATTAGAGCTACAGAAATATAACCCATTTGATTTTCCACGGAGCAAGCTATAAGCTTGAACAAGGAATACCAAAACACGTTTCCCTCAGAATACATTTACGTGCTTCTGGAATCCGGTGTTCTTCCAGATTTCAGATCGATGCCCAACGAAAATAACGCGCGCTATGTTTACGAAACCATTCGCGCCGATCCCAAACGACTTCTTATAAAGGCAAAGCGTAATATTAGCCATGCGTCGATACAACCCTTCTTGTATGCACAGACGGGTCACTCTTGGACACAAAAAGGAGGTCAAATACGTATTGGTACTGCAAACTGATTTATGATAAACTTATGCCCTGGTAAATAACACCGGCAACCGTGGGTTGGAAGCAAATTTCCATTATCAGGTGTAAACACACCCGAAATGACCCTCTTAATTGCCTTGTCCAAAGCGAGGGCTTTGGGACACGAAATTTCGTACATAAAGACCTTATGGCAGGAATTCGCGCCTTTAGGAATTAAGTTCCATGAATTTACGAAGGTTTTCCAGGACAAAAATGTCGTTCACTTCCTATAAACTTTCCCAGGCAAGAGCCATTCAGTCCGTTAAAAACCATGAGTGATATATGATGAAATGTTTCAGAGATATACACGATTTAAATTTCATAGTTTCACCTCAAGAGCGTATGAGGTTCTAAATATACGAGACGTTATCCATAAAAGGCGGTTTTTATATACAGATTTAAAGCTGATGAAAATAGAAGAAGGATATTCAAAGTAAGGAATTATATTTATCGTAACCTACACGAGAATAGAATCCTATTTTGTATTAAAATAATTGATATATATCGAGGATTAATAAGATGAATAACACAAAACAAAAGGTGTATTTACATTCAGATATCTTATGACGTTTGCATATTATTTAGAAAATAAACGAGAGTGAACTGGCATACAACGAACGGTCGTACTTTACAAACTAAATAACCTTTCGATTAGAATATTCGAACTGTATTGATAAACATCTACAATCAGATACTGCTTCCGTAGATTTTAAATCAGTATTAAAAAATAAATAAAGCAAGTTCGGGAATTCGAACATATAAATCTAAAATTAGATACTGTAAACACCGGCTTATTTCTCCACCATTACAAATTCACGATAAACATTAATCAACTAGTAATATCATGAAACGAGAATTAAATCAATATCAGACGGTGAGATTAAAATAATAAGTTCCAAGAGCTAGATTTCCCTAAGTCAATAATGCACCCGTTGCTTACCAACCACTCGCTATTTTTTCAGGAACAGAATACTGTCTGACATTATGATAAAAAATATCCACAACTTCAAAATCAACCAGGAAGTATCTCCGGTTAAATTACAGAGAGGAGAAATAAAAACATCGAAAATATTTCTGCTAAGCAGATATCTGACTCAATTATCTATGCTTCGAAGTTTAATTAAGACCCTTCATCCGACGATAGGATGCCAACTTTCATCATACAATTAATAAGGTAGGAGTACTTCGTCTCACAGAGCTTCCTTTGAACATAAAACGAGTAAAGAAAAGTGCCTTCTTTGAGGGATGGGTAAACTACGCAGTAACCCAGGGCGTAACTTCGCAGAAAGAAGGTCAATGTAAATGGAAAAGAGACGATGTAAATGGATTACAATTCAAGGATTCTTATTTATAATATACTTAGGTCCAGACATAGTGATTAGTTTAAATTCGACGAGATAGAAAAGAATATTTCATATCAAAACCTAAGTATATCGATAATAATGTGAGTTAATTAACGTTCATTGAGAAATATTCCAAGCTTGAATGAATTTCTACCTTTAACAGAAAATATGATTGATAAGAAAATAATTAAATGAAAACTTTCCCGATTCATAATATTTTAAATTATCTTTCGGCGCAGACAAAAAACAGTTTAAGGTTTACATCTATATTGAAATACGTGTCCAAAGAGAACAGCTCGGTTAGTGACACGCAAATGTAAATTTACGATGTCATAAATAAGTCTTTGATCCAAATAAAGGTTTAACTGGCAGCAAGAACTAATCTTCATCAACATAAACAAATAATATTATATATACGTGTGGATAAATACGAGTAAATCCTCATAAATTGCAACATCTATTGTTATACCTTAACAACAATGACTATTGTTAAATCAAACACGTAAAAGGCAACGCAAATCTATAGAAGAAAAAAACTCCCACGAACTAACTCTCGAACTCTGAAGGAATCCAACAGGAGCGTCTTTGCACTCTAACATGTAAAATGAATAACGGGTGCTTACCCATTTGCCGTCGCTGCTAAAGGAACAGAAGCAATTTCATATCACTCTGAAAGGAACGAAGGCATAACGTTCCACTCAGAGCGTGATTTAAGACGTGCACCGAGTCATAAGTGGCCTTTCCATTCAAAATTGATAGCTTCGCGAACGAAAGAAAAGAGCGCTATCGTCGTTCCAAAAGGAACTTGACCTCTTGGGAAATCCGCTAACGATGGGAAGGATTTCATTGATGATTCTGAAGGGAGAAATCATCGTATTATCGGTAATGCGAAATTCTCGCGTAGGAAGAGCCACGTTCCCATTCCACTCGTAATTCCTATCGAAAGGAATTTATCGGAAGGCGGAAAATTGCATCTCTCGTACTTCACGGAAGACGGCATGAAAAATTAATTTGCGCGTGCTATTTTGAGAATGATTCGATTCAAACCAAAGCAAAATATTAATTCCGATTTTGTTACGGTTTGCGCTCTGGTTCATAAAAGAGATTAATCGTAACTAGATTCGGATAAAATATAACTACTTTCAAAATAGCTATTTTACCTCAATCTATGATGAGGAAAGAATCATACAAATAAATTACCTAAATACCAGTTTTTATGCACCGAATCATATTCCTATTTTTTGCAATAAACTCGTTCCTACATCGGTTGCCATGATAATCAGCTGTATCCCTCGGATATTTGCATTCCTACGTAAACCAAATACAATCACAGAAATTTCTTATATTAAGACAATCATCGAATATGCAACTATGAAAGTGCATTCGTATGAAATCTGCTACCTATTAAGAACAGACGTAATTGAGTATAAATATGGAACAAATAAAATGCTTTATCACTAGTTATGATATTTATAATTTAGGAGTATAATGACCCGAAATTTTAGAGATTAATACATCATTACTTTTAACTTCATTGTACTACATATAGTACTTAACTTTAATTAACGTTACCGCCAGAAGTTATGAAAATAGATCTGTACAAGATAAAACAGTTTTATCGATCTGATAGAAAGTAAGGAAAGAGCATGATTATACCCGTAGATTAAGCTTTTTCAGGTAAAAAGGAAAATTATTTATTTTGTGAATAAGTATAAATTACAGTTATAATTATAAAAAAGTATAAATTGTGAATGAGACAGACGTGAATTATGTATCAATTAGCGGAATGGTGAATGTAAACGTGCAAATTCAACCTACATCAAATAATAAGACTTACAAAGTATTTTACGAAGCCTCCTGACTTGGAATTATAAAAGGCTTCCATTCACCCAATAACTGAAAAAGCGGGTTGCGATACTTCGGAGTAATAACATTCAAATACGTCACAATGACATTCAGAGCATCCTAAAACAGATACATTTATATGATAATCCAATTTGAGAACCCTGCATCGGAACATTAACCCACCGATGGGAAACCGTGAACTGAGGGTACTTCGAACGAATGTCTTTTTACGACGTGATGGATTCGCAATTGTGTATCGACGCGGTCGGGAGAGACAAATGGGTTTTCGTCCCGATACTTCCATTTTTCCCTTCGCATGAAATTCATCTCCTGTACACCTTCTTCCATCCATCAACTCCTACAAACTGCAAAAACCTTTCCGCATTTCATCCATTCTCAAAGTCTCTCTTAATAGCTAAGCAAACAACTTATAGGAGGTCTCCGCCGGCAACGCAATAAAGTAAGGCGGCTGATCCTAGGCCATCTTAAAAGATCGATATAAAGGGGTTATGTGGTAGAAACATATTTACTGAAGAAAAGAGCTTTTTTTCTCCATCCAGACAGGGACGGATTGCCTTGCGTTTTGAATGAAACGCCACCACGGAGACAAACAAGGCTATTAGGAGAGATGATTACCAGGAACGGTGACATAAATTTTCCAATGACATCTGGGTTTTACTGTCGCGAAAGAACCTTTATCACAACCTGAGAGAGAATCGTTATTTATCACTTTCGGAGGGTTATCAAAAATCGTCCGGTGATTCTTATTGTGTTTAGCTTGCTATCATAAAACTTTTTTTTTATAATTAGATTTCTTTTCTTCATAGACATTTTCTAACTGCGCGCCAATTTTACTTTATCTAATTAAATTTCCTGGAAGCTCATCTAATTTATATGAATAATGATATTAAATAAAGTAATAAATTACACTAAAAGTGATAGGAAGTATCTATCCTTTTCAGTACTTTTTTCCGAAACTCCTATCTCGCCTTTATTTAATAATTTATTTAATACTACTTTCCAGCTAATTGTATATGAAATTATCGAACTAAAGCACGTAAAACGGAATTTTGTTATTAACTAGTCTACTTCTTTTTTTGATATTTAAATCTTATATCAATAGTAATTATCTTTAAATAATAACGGGAAATACATTAAAATATTTCTCAGTATAATTTATTAACAGAAAAACTAAGCCAAGACTAATTATTTCCATCGAAAGTTCCTATTCATATTTGAAAACATATAACTTAGTATCGTAATTAATTATTATTCGCAATTATAAATCGTAAGTTCCTTTTCATTTGATAAAAATGTGAGATTAGTAAATCTAAATGTTCATCAAGATATGGACGTAAAATAATAATCATTAATTGTAATATTGACTTATGACGTGGAAATTTAGATAATAAGGAGAAAATTCAGGAAATAGGAAAGTTAAAATTGACCGAGAAATATTATTAAAAACTTACTAAATATACATCGTTGGGAAATAATTAATTGAATATACTCGTTTTTACTTCGTTCAAACTTCTGTAGATAGACGCACGAATAACGCCATAAACAAATCAATTACACATGCATAGTGACGCAAATGCCCGTTACGCAGTTATAGTCAAACATTCATGTTACGAATAATAAATTGTACGAAACGACGCAGAACAAAAAAGCAAAGTGATTCATACACTATGTATAAGTGGGATCGGTGGTTTCAACAGATTTTCAACAGGTCATTCAAACGAATTAAAAACACATTCTTCTGCGGATGGCTGGAGAATAAATGGCTGAATGCATGAAACCATCACAGAGAGACCAAAAAGATACGTTGGGTGTGATTGTTGGCTGTTATTTATTTCTTTCTTTAATGATTTAATACCGTCGGGACTTTCAAAATTATACCATTGTGAATACCAAAATGCATTATTGAGAATTTTTTCAGATTCGCTTTAAATCATAAATGCCCTTCCATCAGTGGCCCCCTGGTTAGGTTTGATTAAACAGAGGAAACAGTTAAGGATTGAACGAACGAGTAAAATGTTATCCTTCATTCTTATCCCTTTATGAATGAAAATATCTAAAACATTATCTATACGAAAAGATTATATATATATATATATATATATATATATATATATATATATATATATATATATTTGACATCTGATGTATTTAGGCTAAAGATTTTTTACGATCAAAATTAAACATCGTGATATTAATAATATAATATAAAAAGGACGAAATTTTATCAAATACATTGCTTTGAAAAGGGTTTTAGCTTATATGGCCTATACGGGTAATTATAATTTTTGTAGTTTAACAATTGATATAAAAATATTTAGCAATTTTCATATAAAAAGACCAAAAAAATAATTTCAAAATTTATGAAACAATTACACCAACCAATTCTCAGAAATATCAATGAACACTTCCGGATAATAAACGAACATTAAATATTTAGCTGTTACTACAGCGACGGCGAATTAAAAATACTTCGCATTCCAACAAAAAATCCATAGAATTTTGTGGTCATGACCATAATTGTTTTAGTCACCGTTTTAAAACGGAATGGAATGTGACAAAAAAAACATTTTGCGATAAATTTATTTCAGCTATCCCACGCGATTATGGGAATAAAAATATTAGTCCCCGGGGCACATATTACTCTAGTTCTTTGGAAATACCAGCGACATATTCGAAAATTCCGCGGATTCTAAAGCAAGCATGTCGCATTGCTGCATGCCGAGGGAGTATTCGAAAGGGCGTGGAAATGGCATTCGAATAGCCGTGAGTAAAAGAAATAAGCCCAAAAAATATAATCCATACCCGCAAATATTCCGATATTATTTTGAAGTGGGCACCTGCCAACCGCGTGTTCCGGTAATGAATTGGAATTTGTTTGGTTCGCAGGGGTATTAATTTAAGCAGCTTAGCATCGTGGTTACACGTGGGCTGAAGATAAATGCGTGGTATTAATGCGAAACTCTGTGAAATTGGGAATTTTTCAGAGATTTTTGTCAATTTTGAAATTCTCTTTTTTCCTTAAACGGAGTAAAGCTAGAAATTGAATAAAAAGTTCGGAGATTAAGAAAGTATCGGAAGTAAATATTGACTCGCATTTGTAATATTCAATAAAACCAGTGATGTATACAAATACGATATATACATAATTCGTGTCCATCATTACCCTCATTTGTTCAATACCCATTACATTACATCAGCAAACTCGACAATAAAACGTATGAATTTAAAAATAGTTTCCAAGACTTTTCTCTTTATAAACCTCAATATCAATAAAACTTTGTCATTATTCCCTTTATAATAATTAATTTAATAGTCATTATTCATTCACTTATTACAATCAATGCAAGTTGTAAAGATTCCACTATCCATGGCACTATGCCTTTAATATTATTTTATCATGTATTTACTAGAGTAATTGAACCTTAAAATTAAATGTAAAAATATGATAGATTATAATAGAGGTTCTTTAGTTCATAAATAAAATCACTCTAAATGTATTCCATTTTATTCGAATAGTCTATAAGTTCCACCGTATATTCCTGGGTTACCTTACACCCGATATAATGAATAACTCGTAATCTTTTACCGGGTCTATATTCCTAACATAAAAGTAATATTTTAACAATCACAAACAGAATAGAAGTGATTTAATATGTAGACATATATCCATAATACGAAAGTTTCCTTCTTAGCCAGAGTTCGAACCCGGGACCTTATAAAGTAAGCATACTAATCAGTCTTTCGCGAAGGTCGGCATTTATCTGACCCTGAACTAAAAATCCATACACTAAATATATAGACTTCCTGAACATATTTTATAACAATCATAAACAGGTCATGCATAAATGCCCAAAATTTCAAGCACGTACATCCGGGAATACATTCGACCAAATAATTCCAGCGTCGAATCAAACAACTAAATGAACCACAGAAACAGTCTATAGTACAAAGATAATTGGACGCCGCGTTCCATTACAAGCCACCCTACAATTTAAAAAAATCGCAATTAATCGGCATAATTGGATACATCGCAGATATGCGTGGAAATAATTATCCGCCATGAATAATAACACACATTCCGCGCCTGATTTACCAAACGATCGTAAATTTCGCGGGCGAAACGATTTGGAATTTCATTACGGCGGACTCGTTATGACGAGAAGAAAGGCCAACGCAAAATTGACGAAGAGTAATTTAATGTAAGCGCGGGAGGTTACCGATTAATAAATCGAGTTACTATTTATGAACGTTGCTAGGCATCGGGGTATTCGATAATGAAAGCACTTTGGGAATATGAGAGAATGAACAGAACTTCGATTAATTGGAGGGTTAATGGGTAGAGAATACTGTGCAGAATTTACGGAGTTAAGTGATAGTTCAATTATAATGGATGGCATAGCAACTAAAATGGCATTCATAGTAAAGCAATATTGAGACTAATTAGCTTCTTGTTGTTAAGGTATTTGGATTGAAGTTAAAATGGCTTTCATGAAATAATTTAACAAGAAAAGAACATCAATTTAACTATCAAACTAATCTAATTTAACAATCGAAGTAGGTATGTTACCTATATCGAAAAAGGAAAATAACAGGTATGTTTTGTACTTGTACAACTTTGTAAATATATCAATATTGGAGTTATCTCCTGTTGTCAACCAATACAATTTATTTCAAAAGTAATGATTTAAATAAGTGTAGTACTTCATATATGTTCAAATATACGTATGTATTACTCAAACGTAAATTTGGAGGTCACCATGTGTTCGTGCGAAAGTCTATTCTTTTAAAATAATAATTCTTCCGAATTCTTTTCTTAAATTTCCTTCGACATAACAGCTTTCATTTTCGAATTCGATTCACTATGGGGTGGAAGTGAACCATCGATGACCTCCATGAAGTTTATCTAGTACACTCCATCATATTCAAGCCTTAATTGAGAGGTGGACACACTAACGGCTACATCAACGAACAAAGTGTAGGTATTTCATTAGTAATCCTTCATTCCACTGAAATAATCTCGCATACGAACTTCAGCTTCGCCAGGAAAACGTAGGTGGCGGTACTTAACCCACTTACTCCAACTAATGGTGTGTTCTAATGTAGAAGTTTTTCTGCTTTTCGAAACATTGAAAAAGGGCATGAATAAACTCTCCGATTTACTATTTAATATCACTTCATTGAAACATGATGTATTAAGGAAAAATTATGCAAAATAAATTGACATACATATGCTCTATTTTTTGAAAGTGCATAATATATGAGAACATAAAAAATTCGCCAAGTTATAGGACAGGTATAACCAAGTAAAGTCCAAAACGAGACTTTGGAACCCGTTTCAACAAGTTGATACAAATCTTTTCTATGTATACATATTAAGATTGAATCATTTTAATTAAGTATATAGCATTATTTTCACTACGTAAATTCTCTACGCATTCCTCAAATAAATTCTCTATTAACTCTCTATTTATTTTTAAAACATATAAATATCTTCCCAGAATCTCATTAAGTGAATGAAACGATATGTTTTTTATATATAAATTTATATATTTAGCCTTAGACATTCATATACTCCTCACGAATGACCTTTATTTCTTAGCTGTTGCATTAATACTTTCTATAAATAACTAATTGCGTGCAATAGCCCGTGTTTTACAGGTCAAGTACTCTACAATTCCTCTTACTATAATAACCCCCATTATAAGCCGATATTAAACATAAAAAGGATGATTATACCATTTTTAACAAACAACTCACTTCTCCAACAAGAGCAGTTATCAAAGCTACTTCTTACCTACATTCGCGCTAAATTACACCCACACAAAAACCACTATTCCGCCCTCATCAAAATTACCATCGTTTCTGCTAAAAATACGAAATTGGACTAAAAACCGTACTACTACGCAACGCTATAGAAAAAAAAGAAGAACGACGAGCGAGAAGCACGTCATGGAAACCGATTCCTCATTCCGCAAAAAGAGTGCAGCGTTCGGATACGAATCCGACGGAAACGAAAAAAATACGAAAAAAAAACAAAAGAAAATCTATAAGCGCGTGTCACCGATGCCCATCCGTCTCCGTGGATTGCATTTTCGCGAAAAACGACTCTTCGGGGAGTGGGAAGAAGGTTTTTAGCCCATTTCGGAGTAAATACAAACACTCCTCGACTACCCCTCCCATCTCCCAAATGGATGCTAAAGGTTAAAGGTGATGCCAGGGCGTCGATATTCCCCAGTCCGAGAAGGGGATGGGTGTGTAAGAGGGGTGGGGGGTGGGACTCTATGGTGTAGAATCGGATGAAACAGGATTGGAGAAACGGTGGTGACGTTAAAGATGGATGAGGGAAGGTGGGGGGCTGATCTCAAAACTCTGTAAGGTGGTGGTAATGCTCACCAAAAGGAGGAGAATAAGAACGTATCCTTACGAGGATATCGAGAAATTAACCACTTACATGCAACTGAACCCTATTCTATAAATACGTATCGTAATCTTAACACGCATTTCCTCGTATATAAAACTCACTTGAAATTGTACTTTAATTTACTTACGAAACTATCTTTAATTTAGTATCAAAGGATGGGGAATAAGAACGTATCATTACGAGGATATCAAGAATTTAACCACTTATATGAAAATGAACCCTATATAATACGCATCGTAATCTAACACGTGAATTGATCGTAAATAAAACTTACTTGAATACGTCCTTTAATTTAGTTACGAAAATATCTTCAATTAAGAATTTAAATAAAAATTATAGCATAATTGAAATCTAAGGTGCATACTGGTCGTAAATATGACTTCAGATTCCATAATTTCTAATAATGATTACCCTAATGACCATGTTAACGGGTTGTAACTATGATCGAACATTATAAAACCCAGTGCGGTATAGTAGAAGCATTTATCTATTTATCTCAACTATAATTTACCTCGTTAAACACTCCCTATATTACGATTGAAAAAAATATCCATATAGATTTACGGTAAAAGAGAGGAAGATACGAAATGTGCTAGATAGCAAAAAATACTCAAAAAATTAAAAATATAGGTAGATAATTGAAAACTAGTCCATTAGGTATGCATAGGATACAAGATAAGTTATATTAAAGCGATATTTCATTCGCAAATGCATCTGGCTCGATATCATATTCCACGGATGATATTTAGAATCCACCAAAAGGTCAAAGGTAGCCGTGTTAAATTTAAAAGCTTCTACTAATGTAGGATCCATGCTGATAAAGAAGATCTATACAGATTATTCTCCGATTGATGCAGTATGAAATCGATTGGATCATTCGCTGCATTTATGTGCAATTCATCATCTTCATAATCCAGAGAGCAACGAATGAAACAACCACGTCACTACTAAGCTTAAGTTGTATCCAATATTTTTCTGGAAAGGTTTTTGTATTTAATGGACTGTTGATTGAATTTGGAACCAGCCTCTACACTGAAGCTTACATACGTATGCAAAAGCTCGATCGATCATAATTAAAGTGACAGAATGCATTTCGATAAAGGAAGATTGAACTGCTAGATACATTTCATGCAAATACTACTTTCATGAACTTTCTTGTCTAAAAATCGCACTCTGAATTGTAATCTATAATGTAAAATAAAGGTTCAGTACACTGAAATGTATATAAGTACGAACAGAGATAAATTAGGAATATATTCGTTAATTCATCAATAACAGAACTCTATATAGTGTGGGATTATAAAAAGAAGCTAATAATGGACCAAGTATTCGCAACTATCTTTCACTGAATAGCATTAAGAAGGATTTAGGAAGTTTCGAATATTTGGAAATGGCTAAAATATTGACGTTTTGGTAGTGTAGTGAAAAAAATCTTGTCGAAACTGAGGAACAAGTTTTACGATGGAAGTCTTACGATAGGAAGGGTCGAAAACAACGAAAAACTCAAAAAAATCCAAATTTTTAGGACGAACAACTGAAGCCTTCTAAGGGATTAGAAATAATTGCGAGATGCAAGAAAAGTTCCAAGAACTTAAGGAAGGATTCGGGAGGGTAAACACTGTAAAAGTTTGAGGAGGACCTGAAGACGTTGGTGGAGTTTGGAGGAGGCTAAAAGAGGAGTGGATTGGTTCGCAAAAATACGTAGGAAGCTCTTAGAAGACATTCAAATTGATTGAGATGGAGTGATAAAGAGATTCTGTTGGTATGTTTGACAACGTAAAACGATCGAGTTGGGTCGAATAAAGTAGACAGATATTGAAATCATTTGAATAAATAAGTAGATGATAAAACATTCTAAAGTGACAGTGATATACAAGTTACGTAAATAATATAACTATAAGTTATCAAGTTAAGTCATAAATACGGACTTGAATGTTGAAAGATAAGGTTAACTATAGAGCTAAAAGCAACATCCCAAGGAGAAATACGACCAAATAATTATAAGTAAACCTAGGTTCGAGTTATGGCCATGTCTAATCTAATATAAGAATATTTTCTTTTACTAAAATACGACAATCATTTAATTTTTCAATAATATATTCATTAACTCTGGATAACATTCAACTCTTTATAGATAAAATACTGAGTTTGTAACAGCAATGAATCATACTATGATATAAACTTGAATATAAGAAACATTTCCAGGACTAAAAACATTGTTGCAATGAAGCTGTCATAATCGGTTGACATGGAAGTAAAACACGAAAAGTAGGGATAAATTTGAACAGTTAGGAACCAACATGAATACTCAAAGAAAATGGGGAACGATCTGAAGACTTGAAAGGCTGGATTAAAGAAAAATTAGACCGAACGTAAGAAGATGGTAACCGGAAGTTGAGAGACCGATTCGCTGGAATGACTTTTGGAAGAATTGATGGAGTTCTGGAAACATAGAGAGAGAGAGAGCTCAACCGAGGGCACAAAAAAGGTACGATTTTGAAGTAACGCAGCGATGGAAACGGTATAACGGAACATAACTCGGGATGGAGAGAGGTTTTGTTCGGTGTTGCGGAGGGGGAGAGGATCAGAGAACAAATTAGGAATTGGGCCGGAGAGAAATACAAGGAAAATGACATTGGGACACGGACGTGGAAATGGAGACTTTAGGGAAGTACGAGATATGGATGCAGACGATCCGGACGGGGGTGGGATTGGAAAAGAGGTGGGTTGAGTTAATTACGAGGACATTCGGATAAGGTCTACGAACGACCTTTCCGAAAGAGACGAGCTGACATTTTACATTGCCTCTGCACGCGCAACCCGTAAGATAGGATGTCAAAACAGAGGAATCTTACCGAACCTGAATTGATAAATAATTAACAGCTAATGGTAGTTGGAGGGGTAAAATATTTCACGTAGGACAATTGTTACAATTAAATATTAAACTACATTAAGATAAATTACATCCTTCTGGTGTAAAGAACATTCCAAATATATCGATTATAAATTAAAAAATTCTTGTCTATAAGATTTGCTTTACTAGCGACCGCTTTCGTAATTTTAACTGAAGATGTAATTGAAAATTATGAAACCGGTAAAGCAAATTTTCTGTGGTAATTACAAAATTTTATCATTCTACTATGGCTTTCCACGAAGTCACGCCTTCTAATATTGATTTCATTTCTTGTCTATTTACAATTTCATTAATTAATAAATACCAATAAACTTATTGAGAAGTTAACCATCTTAAGCATAGATTGAACCTCATTATACAACATTAAAACGCACAATAAGAATAATAAATTCGTCAAAAAATCAAGCGATATTGTATTCGATCAATTTTTTAAGCTGTAGAAACTGAAAAAAAAATCAGCTAAAGAGGTAAAATATGATGTAACTACAAAGACAGGATAGTAGATTAACTCTTTAACATTATAAGAGCAACGGTTATTTTTAATAACTCCTTCACAAAAGCTTATCCACGCCTTCGACGGTAGAGTCTCTTTTAAGCCATAGTACCCCATCTTCCACTCTGTATTATCCCCACGTGTATTGCCGGCGTCAACTTATCTTTCTCAATTTCTTGGCTTATATAAGACAAAGGTCTCTCTTGCTAGCTTCGGAGAATAAGATAACTTCCAGGCGTAGGCATAAATGGGCCATCTATGAGGTGGAATATGATTAACGGAAGCACTACTAGGTATTACGGAGTCTTGCAAGCAATACGCTCTCCTCGTATCTCCTTATTTTCTTCTTTAGAATATTAAGTAAGATAATATCCAACGAGAGCAATCATTTACCACTTTCATCAACATTTAACGCATTACACTCTTAAATAAGATTGAGATAATTATCTTGATAAACAAAAATTTCTCTAATGTATATAAAACATTCATTTTTCGAAAATTACGAGTCTGAAAAATAAGCTATACATTCATTCCTTTATTAACTTAAAAGTAATTTATATTAATCTTTATTACCTCAAACGTTTATCGGTTTCTTTCTCTACTGATTTAAGAAATACACAAGAGAATTATAACCACTAAAGGCTATATTTAAGTATTTTAGGTTGCATCAACATGTTTTCTTTTAAAGCAGTACAGTACGTAGCAGAAAAGATAACTAAGGTCAAAATACTTCATAAGCCTAAATCCATTCAAATGCTTTTCGAAGTTAATTTGACAGCCAACTAGGTTCAAAACCCACCTCGGAACCGAGTTCTACACACACACAGGAATGTTCGTTGAATAATAAAACGTCATAATTACGAATTCACGAGTCGAACATTCCTAGTTATCCGAGGAGACAAACTGTTAGAGATGTAAAACATTCCGGGACCCACTTCCCTCCGCAGAGCGGTTACATTCATCCACTACTCAAAACCCAGCTCTCATTCCCACATGGCACTAAAAGGATCTTATTCGGTATGGAAAGAAGTTCCAGCCTCTCTCACACACACGTCTGCTTAAAGGATTCCGTGCCTTAATAGACAACGACGCGTGGCTTAAGAGAACCTAATTCGTCCCTTCGTGAAGAACGTTTCATACATACGTAGCACGAAATTCCTCGCACTGAAACGGCCGTGACAGAACCGTAACCTTTTACGATACGTAAGAGAGAACGAAAGTAAAATATTTCGTATAAAAAACTCGCACTTTCCCTGCATTGCTATGAGACGAATTCCGCCCCCATAAAACGAGAGTTTTTCCATCCTCGTTATCTGGTGCTGTGAGTTTTGTATCGTTTTGTTTTTTGCTGTTTTTTGTTTTTTTTTTATTTCGTAAAAGGGCCGCGCGCTGGCGTGCCTGGAGACCGACTCACAAGGTCGGGCGATTATGAGGAAGGTATCCTTTGTTTACGATAATCTGTGTTCGACATCGCTCGACTCTCCTTTAAAAGTTTCCAGTTTAATAGGCCAATGTTATTTCCCGACCCTCGTCCACCGCCATTTTTTTCGCTCTAATTTTATGGGTTTCCTTGTGAGATTCCGACACGTGAATTAATCCTTGTCCCCGATACAAAAAAGCGGGGACTAGTTTAGATGCACTCGATGATATGGGAACGAACACGAAAATGAATGCGTAAACAATTACAGGATGAAAAAGCTTAATTTTATAGCGTTCTTTATTTAAATACCAACGAAAAATCTACAATAGAAATACTGCAATAATGTATTATGAAATCAATCCTGTAACGGGTAAATTATAAATTTCTGGGATTCGAACCTGAGACTCGGAATTCATTACATGATAACTATTTGAACTTTTGGTAATTCCCGAGAAACAAATCAAATTAAAAATCCTGATACGTCAAAGTCCTGCATTATGATCAGAAGTTAACGATACTTAAGTACGACAATGTATAAATAATTATTTTAATTTCGACTAAAAAGCTCTTTTATCTTTTTTCAAATACATACTAATAAATTACACAGTGCTTAAAATATTGATTAATTTAATTAGTTTAATATAATATTAAAAATATGATACATTACAAGTAGAATAATCGCTATTCGATGTATACTATTCATCATAAATCGTCAATCAACAAAAAGCTATACCATTACCATTGAATTTTAATGGTAAATACACTTTATCATTCCACCTTAATTACTCTTAATAATACTCTTAACACTTTAATATGTAAAACTGTTATATAGCTTGCGAAAATCATTAGGGATATCAAAATACTTAGAACCGTTTTTTCATATTCGTAAATTATCTCTCTAAGACATCTTTCTTTAAAGTAGCATGTCACGTGAGAGCTATAAAAGCCACCGTTATAAAACTGGTTTATGAGCTTAGCATACACTATAACTCAAAAATTATACACATCAGTATACATATATTCATGCAGTGGTTGAAAGAACATGCTCTTGAAAAACTAAAATTGTTTATTGCGGAAGTAAAAATGTTGATTTTTTGTTGTCATGAATCTGCACTCACGAAACTTTTCCAAACTTTTGATTGACCAGACAGTTGCGGAAAATTTAAATGACTTATTCATAACAATATCTGATGATGATGGAACTAAATTCCAAATAAGAGGATGGTGTAACGTAGTGAATGTCAACTCTAGGAAATTGATTTGATTCACTCATTAATTACTCGAGAGAATATTTAACTCTGAACTAAACTATCTGAAGATAATGTGTGTGACATATTCAGTGAAGAAGAAAGTAAATTAACAGCTATACTATCAGATTTAATAGTGGCATAAAATTTCAGGGCTTTAAGTTACATTAAAAATCTCTCTTGAACTACCTTAGAAATTCCTTAATTCACACCTTTAAAGTACCCATCTGTAATCTTCATTGTTACGCATGCACTCAACGAATCACCTTGCAACGCGAGACATGTACAAGAAGGCGGTACCTTACTTCGTCACCCGCCGTAAATCAAAAGAACTCTTTATTATTCCAGTGGATGTTCCAGAGAAGGGAACCCTGAGAAGAGATCAAATAAGCTGAAGATGCACATATGGCTTCCTGCTTATAAAAGGCAGAAGGTAAGGATGTCTTAATCACGGTGCTTCAGAGGCGCGTCATCTTTCCTCTGAGAAAATTAGCCGAAGCGAGCAATCTTTTCTCGTAAACGAAGATGCAGAAGACACTCGATCCAACGCTGCACGCCGATGTGAAAGCTTCGAATTAGGAACGTTGAAAATGATACCTGACGCCGGTTGATTAATTGGAGGGGTGGCGAAGCAATCTTCTTTCCAGATGTTTTGTTACGGTGATGAAAGTGCGGATTGATGATTACGCAGTGTAACGAGGTAGGATTTGCAAGGGATTATGCACTTCACTCGCTTTTGATTCTAATCGAACATATGGACGTGTGTTAAATGGAAATTAAGTGATTAAGTGTGCTTAAGAGGAAATTGTGAATTGTGTGTTGGATAAAGAGCATAATTATTATAATGCAAATTGCTATGGCAAACGGAAGCGGATATCTAATGGAAGATAAGCTGAAACTGGCTTTAGATGAACAAGGGACACGATTATGACATCAATGGAGTAATTTAAAACACTATAAAGTAAAGATTTCTTTTAATCAACTGACGTCATGGTGTTCTATCAAGTAAAGACTCGAAGTATTAATTTTGCATTAATTACTTTCCATTATCAATCGTACAAGGTAAAGTACTATATAAATTGAATTATCTCTTAAAATGAGAAGAAACTATCTCCTGGAGTTCCATATTAAATTCATGAAAATTTTTATTATATATGCAACTTAAATAATGGGGGAGATTGGGACTATTAAGTACCATCTTAAATCTAGCATATATTAGGTATTATAAATGGAATAATGAATATTAGAGATATAGAAGTACGAATAACTTAATCAATCCTAAACTAACTATAATATTAAACTCGGTGATTTCCGATTATTCAACAACCAATGTGCGTAAAAAATTGCCGTATCAGAATTTAAACCCAAATTCTTTTTGTTTTACATAAATAATACCTTCGTAGTCAAAAACTTTTTATAAGCATTGATTGAAGTATAGATAAAAGGTAATTAAATCGGTACCGAATCTATAAAAGTTCAGCCTGTTTTGCTGCTACTTTCTTATAACAACCGTATAATTAGGTATTTAATCATGAACATAATACCAAACTCAGCGTAACGTTTTTCATAAAATGAATTTCTATATTATAATAATAAACGATTATATATCGTTTATATTTACGTTAAATATTAATACCGCACATACATTTAATACATTAAGAATTTCACTTCTCAATTCAAATTCTTACTTATCAAAATCCTATAATTTCGGAACAATAATTAATATACGTATAAATATCAAGACTTTAGCCTTACCACCAACAAACACTCGCAGTGAATCATATCGCCAATATCTTAAATGCTTCCTATTAAAGAACACCGTGCATCGCGACTCTTTAGAAACTATCTAATGACGAGAAAAAGTTCGAAAAAAACACGCGATGAAAAGTACAGTTAAAAATAATCCGGCTGGAAATAGCCTATCTCAACTTCCTGATATATGGGTTAATTTCCTAGCGCTCTGCCACCATCAAGCACTCCCCGCATCACCTTCTAGAGACGGTAAAAGAGCGTCTGGCTCGCGGATATTTTTTTTCAGCATCTTTGATCTCAAATGTGGTGCACAGTGGAGGTGCATTCTTTTCTACAGACGACCTACATTGACAAAGCTAAGATGAGTCCGTGAAGAAAACAAAGCAAAACTGTCTCGCTTGAAAATAATACGCGGTCCGATTGCATGGAAAGATTTTAATTGGTCATTTATGGCGAGAGAAAAAAGATTTATAAGTATCTAAAGAGATTATAAGCTATTAAAAATACTTATAATTTATGACGGCTGATATTATTTACAAATATACCACAATACTCCATGCTTGACAACTACTAAATATATAGATAATCTATACCGAGTTTTTAAATTCAATTTTCATTTTAAATTAATATTAATCAACTTCTAAGTTTCACAAATCATGAACTAAATCGTACATGTAATCCTTAAACAGAAATTATTTTACCAATAGCAAATAGTAGCATAATTAAAATAATATCAACAGCCAAGAATATCAATTAAAAACGATTGACTGTTATTTTATTTATATCTCCTTGGAAACTCAGCCTCAATAATGTCGATACAAATTACTAATTAGATTAATTAATCAATTAAACCCAGCTCCTAGGAAAAGGGCACCTAAGAATGTATTAGCATAATGGAATTAACGTTAATCAATTCTATATATTTTTAAAATAACTTTACCCACAAATTTCCTTCAAGTTTAACAATCTTTCGGCAAGTATTGGCATTAAAAATCGATGACGCATAATCACCTACGCTCTGTATACTACAAACAAAGAGCTACTTGCGCATCTTGCTACAACACACTGCTATAAAAAGAAAGAGCTGCAGCGCGTCATGAAGTGTAATCTTCCTCAAAAGCTTCCAGGAAGCGAATATAAAGACCTTGACGAGATCTGCAAACACCCGTTCTTCCGGGAACCTTACTGTTAACCTTAATCATAAAACTTGATTCGCCATTATTCGTTAATCATCCCTTCTCGAAGGCAAATCTAGCGCACGTGGCTCCAATTTCCTTCTATTGAAGTCATCTTTCTGAAAGAGTAGCTGGAGCCCTGCGTTATAAGAGCGGGGGTATAACCTCTTCAGATTATAGGGTCCCATTCTCCAGTCAAATGGAACCTTCTTTGCCGAAGATGTGACTATTGTCTTAGCTCCGTTCCTCTGTCTCTAAGGAACCGAGTCTTATTCTCGAAGGGGAAGAGGCAAAACATCAACGGTATTACGGCCTAAGGAGCTTTCTTCGTCCAACTTTGAGAGTGGACATTGTGCCTGCTCCTTGGAAGGATTGTCCAGCCAGTCGAAGAGAAAACTAAAGAGGATTCTTAAGAATTCTGGAAATAACGAGAGTGACGTGGAACGCTAAGACTTCTTACAAAATTCTCCTAACAGCTGAGCCTCCCTTCATTCTACCATTTACGTAAAACATGTTGATTTTCTCATTTTACTTCAACCGGAATTGGTTTAAGTGTGAAGTACGACAAAAAGTGGTTAAAATACATATCATCATCATGAATCAATGTTATAATTTACAGCCATAATAGCACTACTATAAGGTATAGACGGCAATAATTATAATTGGAATAGTATTCATTAAAAATTAAACAATGAAGAAATTTAATTTTCTTTACATATTTTCTTAATGAACGTATTTAAATTTCTTCTAAATTTTAATTTCTCACCTACTATACATTTATACAAAAGAAAAATATACAACGATAGGCTAAGTATCCCGAAATTTATGATCATTTGACTTTAAAGAATCATAGCTTGAACTAAAATATATATTTAATTTTTCTAAAAATATGAAAAAAAATAAAAATGTCTATAAGAGTAGGATATAATGATATCCATTCAAACTACATACTTTTAAGCGGTCTACATTGAGCTACAAACCTCATTATCTTTTTCCCGTTGAGTTTACTAAGCTACTCTTTCTGCAAAGAGAGTAGGCACAGTGAGCTGCACTTACGGAAACATGTAGTATTCAGATTTCAGTCGAGAAAAATAGGACAACTCCCCCGCTACAACAGTTGCTTAACCGGTATATACTCTTGGAAGCTTTTAGAGGCTTACTGTAGGACGGACGAAACAAAAACAAACATTCGTGTTGTGTATTTAAGTATAATGATTAAACAGCACGACCAACTGTTTTAGTTTGGATACTTCACAGATTCTTAGATAATTCAGAAGCTTAAGAATAAATAAATGTAATATCTATCCAAATATTTATAATGCCAAATATTTATAAACAATATCAATATTCAAGATGAAGAAAAGGTGTTATAGACAGACAACTTCAAAGTGAAACTTGGAGCAACATACTTTTTAAAAGAACAGCATGTAGGCAAACCTAAATGTATTGGGTTCATTAATTTCAAAATTTTAGGCATCTTCTGTTTCTACACAAATACCTGCTAATAATTTTAAAAATACTACTACAAATATACACCATTTTCGTAAAATACATAAATCTATATCCTGTGCATTTATTTGGGCAAGATTTTGATCGAAAGTCACTTATATCATTCCAAATACAATACATACAGAACAATTTTTAACGGAGAAACATAACTCTCAAGCGCAACAAACAGAGGAAAATTCCAAAGATAAGTATTTAAAAATACATTCCAAAGATTTCTTAGAATTCTCTATTTATATACGAAGTTCCTGTTGGCGTGTGGCAGTGGGTGTATGCACATTAATTCAACTTTACAAACCGATAACTTTTGCGGCTCACGAAAAATAAAACGAAATATCTTCCAAATTTAGATCAAAGACGATATACATTTCTTTTAAAGCTGAAAATTTATAAATTCAAAATATATAAATCGTATTAAAAACGTCTTTATTTGAGAAAAATTGAGACAAAAATTGTCTTTTTTTATCTAATATAGTAGTAGAGTTAATCGTACCTAGGAGAAATCTAACTTCCAGGCTGCATAGAAAAGGAACATCCCTCTTATATCCTCAAACCGAACAGACGTAAAGTCCCGTACCTAAACAAAATTAACGCCACTGAATATATGGAAGCTACGGACGTATCCATTGGCCGAGGCGAGGTAATAAACTTTAAGACCCAAAAGTCAAGGGTCGTGGAGGACTTCTGTGTGTGTGTGGCCATTCCGGCAAATCCCCATCTGTTTACAGGAAATTATTCCTTTAGAATCTCTCATTACGTATTCTTTGCCTTGGGACACCCCCTACCGTTCTCGAAATGAATCATTCCTTGGCCAAAAACTTTCCCTAATTGAAATAGACAGGTCTAATCGCGGACGAGAGTAAATACAACTGTCTCCAAACAGGAGGAAAGGGGAAATCTCCTGATTTAGTATTCGAGGAAGGCCTTGGCGGTGGGAATTTGCTATTCGAATGGAAGAGAATGGGAGAAATGAGGGAGCTTTTGGGAGGTTCGGAGAAAATGTATAATGGAATGAAGGAAAACGGATTAGAGGAGCACGGGAAGTGACGGTGGAAATAGGGAGAATTCGGTGCACGGTGAAATGCGACGATGGGACGTAATTCAGTAACGACCCAAGGGTTTAGAGAATGGAATATTTATTGTATCAAAATAAAAAAAATAGCTGAAAAAAGAATTAGATGAAAGTGACCGTATTTGATCACATTATAAAGTTAAGTTATGGAAATCGTACAAAAAACAATAGGATAGGTATAAACGATATACCTAGACTACCTGATTTGAGATTTCAATCATATAAGTATGCTTTTATATTATGATAAAAATTTTCTATCCACAGCAATGTTTCTTATATATTAAAAAAAAATCATTATCGCTATAAGATTGAAAATACCTTTTCATCCAATTATTTCAATAAATATCTAACAGCTATTTATAAATATTTTATTCTCATTTTAATACTTGTTTTTCGTAATGAATTTTTATATATAGTAGATAAATAAATGGATAGAACCTCTCTTGGTTTACAAAGAGGATATATGTATAACTCATTAATAAATCAGATTGAATAAGCTTTTTTAAATGAAGAGTTATCAAAATTATTTGACCTTAAATAGCGAAATTAGCTTTTGTAGATATTTCATCACTCCATCCTCGTATATAATATAATGAACTAAATAACAGTGTTTCCACACACACAAATAAGCACACATACAATAACAAAGGTACACAAGCCCTCGTAATTTCAATCGGCCCGAGTCGATCGAAAAATCAACACTCATCTGCGTCAACAGCATTTGGCATCCGTTAGTTGATTGGAAACGAAGAAAAAAAATGAAACTCGAAAATGTGCAAAACTCGGCAGCGATTTCCCGGAAGGAAAACCGGAAATTCTCTTCCTAAACGATCCGTAGCGAACAAACAAAACGAAAAGTAAATCGCTACTTCTCCATCGGGACACGATAACTGGTAAAAAAGGAACGAAAGAAGAGGAAAAGTTGAAGCGGTGTGGGAGAATCCGTTCACAGTTCGTGGGCGTCGATCAATATGAGCGCCTGGAGGGCAGCAACACGCAACACTTCCATGCGCCCGAGGTCGCATACCCTCCAGGCGGCCTTCCACAAAAGGGGACACACGCTCGGGTTCGTACGCAACGTGAGATTACGTAATGGAAGGAAAGCAACAGAAAACTTACCACGGGGTCGTTAAATGGAGAAAGGAAATGATTATGGGGAACCGTATCTCTCTGAGCGGAATGTGGGGCAAAGCGAGGTGGTGGTGGCATGACCTGGAGAGAGGGGCTAAAGGTGCAGGGCTTTGTGGGGAGGGAAAGGTTCCCTTCGATGTTTCATTCAACTCCCGAACGCGATGTTCTCCTAGGTCATACTCTCGGTGCTCAAAATTGCATCCGTGATGTTCCGAAATTTCCTCCTTTCTGAATTCCAGCACCCTAATCGATATAATGTACATTATCCTCGTTTTTTTAAAAAGAAATTCAGGAAAATTTTTAATTTGTTCCTATCCTAGACTTTAAGTTGTTTCAACATATTGAATAGCTAGCTTTGAGTTCAAAATATTATAATAGCTTCTCTAGTAAAAGTTTACATATACTCTACCAAGGGAATATGGCACATATATTAAAGGTGTATTGAGAATGACAAGGGAAAATCTGATCGAAACTCATCTAGACTTGGAAGCCTATTGAAAACAAACATTTATTTTCTGTGGAATTCGAATTTAGGTAGATATTCCTTATGAATAGATTATGAATACAATAACATTGCTTCGCATCTGTTTCTATTTAATATAAATTACTGAAACATTATTTATTCCAAAATCATTAATACATTAAACATTGGTTCATGAGCGATAATATTTCTCAGTTTACAATTACGTTGAAAACCTAGTCTTTTGCTTTTAAGAAGCATAGGATATTTTAAAGAGTAAACTTTATACATTTAATTCATCTCAAATAGGATGTATGATACTTTAAAATCATTAAATTATTTGCAAAACAATTTTATTTACTCATATTTTTCCCCAACTATAGATCCAATTAAAAAAAGAATATTCTTATCAAATAAATCAAAGTTTAAATAAAAATAGGGAAAAAATATCCACGGTAAAAACCAAGTGAAAGAACTTTAAATAACTCGGTGAACGATACTTCGATAAACCTTCATAAACTGCGAAACATAACGCCTGATAACGAGATAAGATTTCAAATTGAAATTAAGTAGAAAAAAATTTTACAAGAGATTAAAAAAGGGTAAACTTCACGGCGAAGAAAGCAAGTTATCGCGAAATGAGAAAAGTGCAAGGTCTCTTAACCGAGTAGCTCGTTTAAATCCACACCCAATACTTCAATGACCTCCTTTCCCCATCTAGTACAACACACTCTCGTATCAAGCACGCAAATCAAACAGTAGCTTTCGCAGTGGAAAGATGGCCTTTCGTTCTTTCCAAACGCTGTTGTTTCCATGTCGCATCCTCGCAAATATTTGCTGCTGCATTTTAGTTGATTAAAATCAAAGGGAATGACAACAAATTTACATGGTGAACACCGCAGTTTAGTTACTTTGTTTCCGAAGCTCGCCACCAGAGCTGCGTTTGATTAACTTGCTATCCTTTTGACCTTTCTATTGTGACCCTGGCCAACATGATATTTTATGTATTGCATTTATAAAGACTGAATATAACAGGTTTATACATAGATATGTATCAAAATTTAAAGGTGAACGATTTAGATACACTCGAGGGAATAAAGGAAATAAAAACTGCATTATCCACCAT
Organism: Pantala flavescens; assembly: GCA_020796165.1. NCBI lineage: Eukaryota > Metazoa > Arthropoda > Insecta > Odonata > Libellulidae > Pantala > Pantala flavescens. The sequence goes on from CM036886.1 coordinate 16,101,404, forward strand.
TTCAAAATTAAAATTACTATTTTGATACAATTAAACTGCACAGTAGCGATGAAAATGTAGATAAAAGTGACACTAGTTGAATGAACATAACTTTTTAAATTTAATATATTTTTTAAATAGACAGACAACAATCACAAATTTTGGGAATAGATACCTATAGTAATTAATTAGTTAATAAGTAATACGTCGCCCAAAGTTAATAACAATTATATTTTTGATTAATATCAGAAGATTTTAACGTCTCCGAAAAATCATATAGATTAGAAAGAATTAGATTCAGCGCTCATATACATGTAAAGATTCCTCATTTTTGTTGCAAAAGAGTGAAAAGGTTGAAAAAAAAATGAAAAACGTCAAGCGTGATTCATAGTTTTTCTCTCGCCTGTCCAAATTAGAAACGCTCCATTAAGTGAACAATGAACGGACATAAAAGGGGACTCAATTAAGAAGAATCAACATCAATTAGCGAGAAAGAGTCGTGAAAGAACATTCTCGTATAGTTCAAAGAGGAAGCTTAAGTAAGGCCGGTGTTTCTTCGTGGAACGGAATTAATATCGTCAAATTTGTGGACAGAACAGAAATAGCTGTGTCAATAGAAGTGCATTAATAAAATCTTTCTTCGAAGAAACAAAATGTGCTTACCTAAAAAATATATTTTCTGAATTTCCTACGTAACGACCCACTCAGACCAATTTCTGCTTAAATACTCCAACTATTATATTCATTTATTAATAGTAATATTCAATTCTCTAACATGGGAAACTGTATATTCCTATATCCTCCTTTGTAATATAAACCTAAATGAATTCTGAGACACTTTCTTGCATTACAACTGCAATAACCTTCATTATTTACATAAAACACATGGTCATGGATATACGTATTTATGGGCATTCAATATAAATCAAGGAGAAGTATATTTTCAGTTATTTCGTATCAATTTTGAAGTAAGAGATAGAGTAGGACTTCCAAGATTTTATTATCTAATATTTATAGAAGAGCTAAAGAAGAAATTCTATAGATAGCTGCTGAATAAAAGGATTTGTATGAGGAAAAGGGAATTGATTCAAAAGAAGTAGTATTTACGCAAGTAATTCAATAGTGAAAGGTAAGAAAAAAGGAATGAGGGGAATTCTATAAAAAAATACACGGAGAGAGCTAAATATGGGTTTCGTAATCTAGAGTGAATAGAAAGGACATTTACTAGACAGATAAACCTAACAAAACATAGATATTCATTGACTGAAAATATTAAAAAGAAATGCAATGCGAAATATTGTATATATCTAATCTTAGATGATGGTACACTTAATAGTAGAAGAGTTCTTAAATTAACTAAGTGAAAGAAAAACTGCACGATTCAATTAAAAGGGATAACTTTAAAACCAGAAGAGCTAAAAACCATTAAAGTACATCGTATTGAAACACGCAAAACCGTAATGGAGAAAGGCTGTAAGCACGGAGTTCTCCGAGAGGATGGCAAAATAGGTTAATGAGTTTTGTATTCTTAATTGCATAACTTCATACCTCTTTGTGCCATCAAAATAAAAGTTTGCAAGGATCTAGAACACGGTATCCTTATTTGTGGTTTTAAGACTACATTGAAAACACAGAAGATTACAAGTACAAGAAAGTATAACGAGCAAAATAACTTTAAAAACCTTAAATATGTAGAAAATTCAAGACATACAAGAAGAATAAATTCTTTGAAAGAATGAAGGAAGAAACTCATTTGTGAATCAATATGGGAATAACAAATAAATACTTTTATGGGCATTTTTACGTATAAAGACAATTTTAGAGACTCGAATGAAGAAAATGTGGAAATAAATACTACTAATGTTACCACCACTATCACGACCAAAATTAGTACTTGATGACTTGAAGAAAAAGGCCGTTTTCATAGGGAAATTCCAGATAGTAATAAGAACGATTTACATTGGACGATAACATTCACGACGATGAACATACATTAAAATTCCCCAAGACTGTTTCTGCTATATATTATTATCTACCATAGAAACTTAATACATTCTTTTTTATTTATAAATTTTTTTAAGTGTCTCAGATCTAGACACGTAAGGTAGTTTTCCAAAATATAATGGACGATGATCTTTTGGAAAAATTACTATTCTAAGAAATTTGAATCTCGGCAAAAAGCAAAAGTATGAAGAATTAAATAATTCATAAGATATAATTAGACAGACTCTATTAGGCTAGCTTAGGGACTATGTGTTTCTCTCCTATTTAACCCAATAACTCTATATACGGTGGTAAATATCAATTAATACGAAAAAGAGAATATAATATCAGAGAGTGGGACATTTTCAGATGTATAAATTAGAGAGAATATTACAAAAAACTCACTAATACAATCCTTTGAAATCCCTAAGGATAAAGGACTACTTCAGTACGTAATGAGAGCACGTAAAGAGGAATCTTTCGCAAAATCAAATTAAAATAGCACTTCGTAATTCAGTATACAGAGACTACCATCGCTAAAATTCCCTATTAATCAATTTCGCTCCACAAGATTTCGGGAGGCCATCAAAAACGGACCCATAATACAATTTAATATCATATAGAATCCTCTGGCGAATCGAAAAAGGCCTCTCTCACCGGATCCAATTTAATGAATCCCACTTCCTTCCCCTTACAATCTAATCCATCCCCGTTAATGCTCGTCCTACTATCTTGTCCGTTTCCCCTTCCAAACAACACCTTTAACGCCCCTAATCCGACGTCACCTGTCTTGTTAAAGCGTCACTTGCCACCATTCTTTAATCATCTCGAAAAAATATTAATTCTCGGGAACGAGGGCCGGTCGAGAGAGAGAAAAAAAAGAGCAACGAAAAGGAGGTAAGACGGTATCTGGCTATTAAGAAGGTCGTGATGGAAGGGGAATTTGGATGAGTGGTCGGGGCATAAGGATGTCCAAGGAAGGAAAGGAGAGAGAGAGATTAAAACGGATGGAGGCGCGTTTATGGGGATGTTATGTAAGCTGGTAGAAGCGAGAATTCTGGGGAGGAACTAGAAGAGGGGGTCTCTTCTTACGGTTAATGAGACAAGAAAATGTTGGAGCAACCGTCTCGGAAAGGGGAGAGGATAATATTTGGTCTGAAAAGGCTCCAAATGGAGTCGTGAGACTTCGAATTGCACTATCTGTGAGGCGCTTTTCCTCCCCTTAGTCGCTTGAAGGAACAGAGTGGTTTTCCTATGGAATATTTTCCTCTTCAGAGAATATTGGGATAAATATTGTCGATTGAGATAAATCGTAACTTTTATTCAATTTTAATGCTCTCTTAAAGCTACTCCTAACAGAACTGCAGGCTGTTTAAGGTGTATATTATCATTAGTAACACGTTACGCAATTAAATATTTGTAAGACGGGGAGAGAAATAATAAAATTAATAGAGAATCAATGAAAAGAGGATACATACACGTCATAATTTATATAAGCACTACATTACAAGCTAAACTTAATTTTCCATCAGATTATTAATAAATCCTTTCCCAAGTAAAAAGAAGAGACCAAGTAGCAGAAGGATTACACACAAAAATACGCTAAATTAAATCTGATATGGTTACTTTGGACAAAAAATAGATCCCGGTTCTTCCACCTGTCAGACGATTTTTCTAACCAATATCAACTATCATATCAGGGCTATAAAAGATCATATAATGATACCCAACTAAATTTGAAACTACCCAACTAACTTAAACGACAAAAAATTCAAGGGATTTAAAGTTCTTACTTCAAATATCACACCTATTAGACTTAGTTTCCTCTCTATAATTCCTAAGAATCTCTATATCTCGCCCATAAATCGTCTTCCTCGTTCAATATTTATCACCAACAGGAATCAACGTGATGCTACGATACGATGACATGTTCTCCAATAAGCAAGAGCTCCTTAGGAACCATAAAACAAACTCGCATAAACCAATAAGCCAGGCTATGAACGTACCGGAGGTGGAATCCCAGACGAAGCTGGAGGAAGATAGCTATTACGTAGGAGTAAAAGTGAAACGTGATCTCCGGACCCTAGATCGATACGGGGAGCAATAAAACAGACTCCATCTAGACGACAATACCACCCCTTTCGCCTAGCAAACCCCACACCTCTAGGAAACCTAATCCCCGTGGAGAAATAAATAAGAAAACAAGCAGCCATGATCGATTCGCTAATTATTCGCCCTGAGGAGGTAAAAGTCCCCGAATGAGTAGGCGTTCATCCACCACTTTACACCTTCTTAATGAAAAGATTCGTTAATTAGGTCCGTAACAGTCCCTTGGGGAGATTTTGACGATGACCGATTCGGTGATAGATTATCAAGGGTTGAGGATGGTATCGGGACGAGCTCTATCGATGAGCGAATGACCTTGTTAGCGTCATGTTATTGATGTTCGGCGTCTGATAGGTCATTGATTAAATCAATTAGAGACGTCACTCCTACGCATGATTTTACTATTCTGCTTAGGGAAATAGTTTCGATCCATAATTTATCGTGTATAAAATGCATTTATAAAGGCGAATTGTTTTTAAGATTTAAGAGTCAGTTACTTCACGTATTATTGACGTAAAATATAATAAAAATATTCGATTATTTTTACAAATATATATATTTGGAATATAAGTATTCCACAACTAATTCTTCGTTACGTAGATTTTTTATTTCACTGATGTAGATTCATTGAATATGAGTGATAAATTAAATCGAATTCTAACGACTAATTCCACCGCAGAAAAATCTTCACAGAGCGATAAAAATTCCGTTCTAAACACGTATTAATAAAACTTCACAAATTTAAACTTACTATCGCGCAATCTAGAAACATCACATTACGTGACTTCTCTATACCAGATTTCATTACCCGATGGATACCGTCCACTAATGAGCAGAGCATAGAATACAGATACAGATGAAAGGATAAGATTGTGCTTCCAATAATAGGAGTGGCAGAGATACAGCGCTACGGGAGCGATGAACACAGAATAGATATTCAGATAAAAGAGGATCATTTGGCAAGAGAAGATGTAAAGGGTGCAGTGGTTGGAAACAGAACTCACGAAACAAGCGAATTCAAGAAGAAAGAAATATGAATCACAGTATCAATTTATGGATGTGTATAAATGACTATTTACGATTCATCCAGTGTAGCATAGCTGTTATGAGTAACAGATGAATCTTTTCGCTATCCAAACAAGTATTTCAATTGCTAAAGATTAATCAAACCATACCATATTATACTTAAGAATACCTATTGTTTCAATAATTTGATACACAAAACTTCTTCACAATTCAGATAATATCGGCAATACTACAAAGACTTTGAGCAAAATGAATGTGAATAGCATGCATTATTCTTCATTTCCATTCAAAGATAGGGTATACCTGAACTCTCCATAAATTTAAAAGGGAAACACTGCTAGATATTACGGAAAACCCTACCATAAATGAAGAGAAAGTAGCAACGTAGGTTTCCATCTAGTTTATCAAGAGAGGAAGGGGCAAAAGAAGATGCTGCATTATGAAGGATGAGGCCACACTCTCTCGCCTAATGTGTTACTTTTTCCGTTGTTTATATTCGTAAATAAAAACCTTCCCGAGATGTGTCGACCCAACAGGTGTGCGGTGCAGATCTTAGGGGAGTGAATGTGGAAAAATGATTGAGAGATATAGCTATTGTATTACAGCGCATAAGGCTAAATGACGGAAGTTTAGGGGAGCGTATAAGAGTTGGGTTGTAACGAGAGAAGATGATGGAGAAGTAGCAGAAGATGGGATGTCGTTTACAAGGGGATGAAAAGGAAAGATTCTGAAGAATTTTTTAAGAAGAAGAAAAAGAAGGAAAATTTTAGAATGGCTTTTAAAAAATCAGAGAAAGGTCCAGACAAATTAAAAGCAGGAGATAGCGTTTACTTTAAATTCCCCCTTAACAACCAACTTTGTCAAAACGCGACGGTTATTTATGGTTGTCAAGGAGAAAACATATTAACCTTTTATGATATCATATTTATATAAAATATAAATTCAATAAGAATGATGATTCACCATTTGATTTAAATGTAAGTTATATTTATCAATAAAAAATGATGAAGCGGGAGAAACAATGTACCTCTTTAATTGAAATATCTTATAAAGACAGGGCGCTTTAATTGTTAAAATTGTATACATAGATATCACCTGGCTCTCCTCACATTACATAAATATTAAAGTATTAAAAGAGTAGATACATAGAATATATACTCAATTAAAGAAATCACTAGTCAATAATCATAATACTATTCTTTTATTTAAATTTTAAGCCATCTTTATTTTAGGATACAATATAAGGATATAGAAAAACAACACCACAGTAATAAAAGACTTCAATTGCATTTCATATCGTCAAATATTAAGAGCTATATAGTTACGGATTGGAATATTTAGGACATCTAGACCAAACAGGAATAAAATCATTAGAAGACAATCGAAACGAACAGGAACAATTATTCTAACAGAAATATAACAACATGGATATAGGAGAACTGAACGTTATTTACAGCAATCTAACACTGTGTAGAATAACAATTCTTAGTATGTTTATTTTTTAAAAAATAACAATCAAAAATAACAAAACAACATCGTATTATATGCAAAGAACGAAACGATAGAACAGAAAATTCGACAAAAGGTAATGAAAATTAAAGAACCATTACGCCCAAAGCTGATATTGGAAAGAAAGTATTAAAAACAACCAATAACAAATTAAAACAATCAAACGATATTGGATAAATAAGAACTATGCCGATCGAAGATTGAGACGGTATAGAAGGTAGAAAAAGTATTACGAAGCTCTGTTGCAGTAAACCGATTAAGACCACCACGATATGAGCTCGTGATAGATTCTAACATGAAACAGACAATCACACGTATTCATATAAAGTTCACAATAACTCCAATACGAAAAATATAAACAATTCACTACTCAAACAATTGAAAAGACATGATTATAAACAATACTTAGCAACCATTCGTACGGAAAAGGCTTAAAGGAATCTTACGGACACTGATTCCTTCAGGGTATCTCAATCTAATTACCAAACTCCTACTCCCTCAGGGGTACGCAACCACAAAGGAACGGAACTGCGTGTCTATCCTCACTTACCTCTCATACGCCTTTCCCTGATGGCGAGTTGGGACATTGCAAAGAAAGCCATTTATGTGACTCTCCTGGAAACGGGACAAGAAGCCATTCTTTCGACTGAGTTCCACGGAGGCGACTTCTTAATGACATCGTGCGAAAACAAGCCATCGGTGGCTCTCCGGAAAAAAATCCTAGGAGACTGACGTCACAGAACTCGTGACGAAAACTTATAACGTTAGCGTGCGACGATAAAGTATTACAATCTACCGCTATGAGCGTTCGTGTAAGACGCTGAACCATTACGGTTGACCGCTGAGTAACATTGTTTTTTGTTTACATTACAAAACTTGTTAAAATTAATCTAATAAATAGGGTAATATATCTAGCAAAGTATAACTTATTTAAGATTGAATCATTGTTTGGATTCTATACATTACGAGATATTGTACTGCTAATTATTTTTTGTTGCATTTATTGCATGTATGAATGAATGCTTTCTAAGGGAGGTTTTCTGAAGGGTTATTTTTCCTTCTAGGGATGATGCTATCAACTGTTGTTCCCTTCGGTAAATGTATCTTTATTTACACTTCTACTAGGTGCTACACCAAACAAAAATTACACTATTTGAAACGTAAAAAATCGTACATATTTTTCAAAAGAAAACTCAATTTCGAACGTACAAACTACAACCCTTCCATCATAATAAAATATAATTCAGAACTCCCAGTGGACCTTTAAGGCTACCGTAGCGGTCCTGGGGACAAGACCACCACATACATCACTCCATCAACCCTCTACTTCACACGTACATGTCAACCGTGTGATCATTCGATTCTACAACTTTAATATAATCTTATTAAAAATTCCCTGTGGTTTTTTGAATGTTGAAAGGACTCATTGGAATGTTGAGAAGGTAAAAATTCCAATCAATACGATAACAAAAAAGACTTACGATATAGTTTATAAATGAATAACATTAAGCTCATTCGTTCTGAAAATTATAACCTTATCTTTCTTTAAATCTTTTTCATTATGTAGAATTATATTCAAGACTCCAGAATCCAAATAGATCCAATCTATACCATTACAAATACAAGAATTTATTTATATATTTTTGAACGTAAATACCAGCTCACTCGTCCTTAAAACTTTAAGCTTTATCCTTCAAAAAATTCCTAATGACTTTTTATGAATATCCTTATATATTCGTGAGAATATATCCAAGATTTGTGCACTTAAATTCTTAATAAATATTAATAACTAATAATTAATAGCTAATTTCTGCATTTATATACTTCCCATCAATAACTCTACAATCTCAAAATATGAATCAACAAACATTTATTTTCGTGTGAGTTAAAGCACGAGGTGGTGGAAACACGAGCCAAAAATTCTGCGGGAGAGAAAATGGATCCCCTGCGAAGAGAAAGGAAGGAAATGAAGAAGAAAAGGGCAGTTAATGAACCAGGCTCAGGAGGATGAAGGAAATTAAGCGGCTGAAAGGCAAAGGTCGAGCGAAAGATGAGCGGTAGGATTCCAAATATTACTCGGCTTATTTTCCATGGGATCAGGTGAAAGGGAAGAAGGGAAATAAAAGGGAAAGATTTATTAGCTGTTACGATATTTATTTTATGCGCGAAATGAGTCGGTTACGTAAGCGTAATTGGTACATAATAATAATAGAAAATAGGAGAAGAAATCTATGAATTTGAGACAGAGGGATTAGGGAAAATTCGAGGAAAATAGATTTACCGATTGTTGATGGTGTAAATAAATCGATTCACTTATTTTCTTTAGCAAGGTTTTGTTGTAAATTAAAAAAATGAAGAGCGTTATTGTGGTGAAAAAAAATCGTAACTAGAAGTACGTGTAAGACGTTGTATACTCTTAAATTAAAGGAATACGTATTCGCATTTTGAACTTTGTTTACCCTAGCAACCTTTAGCAACTCAAAATTTTCGTTATTCCTTTCTCAAAATAAAAGGATTATTTCATTATTAAAAAAAATTAAAATAGCTAATACGAAAGTATTCTATAGCATAAAAATTCTAAAAACTAACTTCATAGCTGCCAAATCTTATTTGCAAATAATTAGGAGTAAAATTCAAAGGGTTTTTGAGTTAATATTTATTATTTAGTCTCAAAATATTCCATATCAACAACGTTAGCAACGGCATATCACTTCAATCTCGTCTTGTTTAGTAAACATAATTTCATCTCCATGGTATCCTTGGATTATATAGGAAAATCGTAAATAAAGTAACCTCCTGGATGAACCTTTAACAGATAGATATTAATGATAATGATCTTGTAACTTGAAGCTACCTATAAATATTTCCATAAAACTTCAATTAAGCTAGAAATCGATTACCATTTAAAATGCTGCCTACAGATAAGGTTATAAGGTGAATAAAATGTCAAGGGTAACATTAAACTCTAACGCTTTAATATAGATTTAAATCAGGTAATGTATTAATCCCGCGTTGGCCAGAGGCTGTTTCGTCATTAATATTGATAGATAATTAAAGCTAGTGGCGGACTAAATAATAAATCAGAAAAGCAATGAACGTACTATCATCAAGCCCTTGCAAAAAGGTGCATAGAGATTCAATATAAAACATCCTCCTAATTTCCATAGAAATTGGTTTCATACGCCCAAGTTAGTCTTTTTTAAAGACGATGTCTTAAAGTACGCAACTAATATCTCTTAACAATTTCTATACGTAATATTAGGTTGTTTCTATTTTACTATGGGAATTTCTTTCATAATTCAGCTTTAAGAACTACATTAAGAGAAGAAAAAAAAATTTTTTTGCTTCCAAACTTAATTCCTGTTATAGCTTGATAACATAATCTTGCGCTCATGCTTTTTTCTGTGTTTTAAGCATACAACGTAAGCCCTTGATTCTGAAAGATATACAACCAAAACGTAAAGTAAAGCTGTGGTTTAAGTTAATAAATAAATCGTTTACACCATTATCCATATGTAAAAAACATGAAGTTGAAAACCCAACTTATGATTATACATGCCTTTACTATTTACGTCAATAAATTTCTATGAATCAGACACCTAGAACCACAGCTAACACTGTCCACATTATCTATTAAATGTACATATGGATACAGAAACGTAATAGACTAAATCAATGCTAAAAAAACAACCAATTTTCATTCTTGGAAAATTAAATCCTGTATATTTTTAATAGAAAAAGAAAGCACCCGAACATTATAGCATTTTAATTCCTAAACTTACAGAAATAACGTATTTTAACAGACGATTACCACCATTAAACAAAAGAAACTAGATATACGACCCATTAAAACAATCCCTTAAAACCTCGCAAAATTTGCATTCATCAAAACAACGAAAAACAGCGCCAGTAAGATACGATTTTATTCACTGAAATGCTACTTAGTAACTAAAATAGATGCTTTGTGCAAGAAACGGGGGTAATTTCGAAAATGAACCTCTAGAAAAAAAAGGAGTTGAACGAGGCTGGAACTAGAAGGAGATGCACAGAGAAAAGGTTCTGCGTAGGAGAAGATATCTGCAAAACGGATAGCAGACGCCATCTGTCGGAGAGATTCGCACACCAATTCTGCGCGCAACCGGTTGAGAAGTCCTTCACAGACGCGCGAATAACTCGGTTGGTACCATATGCCTTTCGTATGGAAATTATCTTTCACCCGTACAGATCTGTTATGCTCGACACTTCTGCGCCATTTATGTATATATGCAGAAGGGCTTTTTCGGGAAAAGGGAAGAGGTGAACAAAAACAGAGACAGATGGCCTCACCAAGGAATTGTTATGATCCATAAGCCGATTGTGAAGGACTGTGGTGCCATATCTGGCTATGAATTTAGAGCTATTTTCACAGAGAAAGGAGAGATTAAACTTGCAGCACACAGAAATGTCAAGAACTACAAAATGGAGAATAAGAATACAGACGTATTAAAAGAGGGAATGTCTAAAAATAAAACCGTGAAAAGACCAGGATTAAAATAGGAAATGAAACCTTTGAAAGATGAGAAATCTGAAACTTTTTCTACGTAAGAACAAACCTCGTTGTTGTAGTTTTAATGACTGATGACAAAAAAGGGTAAATCTTTAAAACTCATTTACTCATTATGTGTAAACTAAATACATGACTATGGTATGGACTATATTCCTGACATAATGTGATATGTAAGGATTGAGGAATATTTGTAGCCTAAACCAATCACCTAATTCAGTTATTTTTACATATGTAATAGAACATGCTATCAATTAACTTTCACCGAATGTTTTAAATGGAATGAATAGAGGTTGAAAAGATGTTTTAAAGAAGATTCAAACCAATATAACTTGATCAAATCTAGACAAAATTAATTCAAAAATAATCAGTCCTTAAACTGTAATTAACTAAATAGAACTACAAAACAAAATTGGTAACAATGAATTCAAGTACGATATCGATAAAATATTTTCATAATAAGTGAAATTTCTTTCCAACTGCATTTTTTATCTATTTAGAGTAAATTTAAGCGTTGTGAGAAGAAGAAAATTTGCAAAATACAAAGTTTTTAAAAGGAATCCATACTTTAGTTAAAAATGCAAAATTTTAGGAAAGGATAAAAAAATGAGAAGTCAATATTGACTATCTTTGTTTCAAAGTCGAAATAGGACTATGCAAACAAATCTGGATATCATAGACGAGGTCTCGCCACGAATAAATCATTCAGATTTGAAGCAGACACTCATGAATATATAAAGGGAAAGGTGAAATAACAACTGAATACATATTCCTTCGAGGATTCATGGGAAAAATCCTAACAAAACATTCCTCTAGATCGAAGTACTATCATGATACATTTTCGGTGAAAGGATTTAAGTTTATTTGCATTCAATAAATATTTATACGTATATACGAAATTCCTAGTTCACTTTAATACGTTTTATAATACATTTTACTAAAACACCCATGTAAATACAATTTACTTAAAAATAAAATAATACGATAAATTTACGCTATATTATTGTTTGTAATTCTATTTTAATTTAACTGTAATGATATCGATTCCAGCTTGATTTCTGAAGAATACAAACGATAGATCTAGTATTTGAGATATTAAAAACCGAAATGGGGAATATACCTATATATCACATTACATTTAGAATTCAAAGGTATATACGGAAATAATTGAAATAAATTTTTCCAACCAAGACCAACAAAAAAGGATGGATTGTGAAAAGATTATTAAAATTAATTGAGGAAGCGTTCATCGTAACATTTTATCTTTTTCCCACCTTCATTTACATCAAAGGTCAAATGAAGTTTTTTTGTGAAGGAAAAATCCAAATTATGAGATGTTCCAGGAAAATTTTCAATTCAAATATCAATCTCTGAACGAGATTATGGTCCAAAAATTTTGGATGAATATAATACTTCTGTTTGTTCTCTTGGAGATTAAAGATGAAAAATTCATCTTTGATGATCTACTTTTCCCTTTTGTGACTGGGGTTGTAAGAAAATTTCCGAGGGCTGGCTGATGTTGAATTATGAAAATTCAATGTAACGATGAAAAATACCTTGTGATAATATATACGTATAATGTGATAATAATTTAGTATAAGTAATAAAACGTTTTAAAAATAGCATATATGAGCATTTAATTAGCCAATTCCAAGAGATCTTAGCATTCAAACCTTGCCATGAAATCTCATCTCATCTTCTTTATTAATTAATTTCTTTACTTTATTTTAAAATTTATTTAGTTATTAATTTAATATATTCTTTATTATCTCATCCAATAGTCTTTGTCAAATCTCCTTTTATTTATTCTGGATCTCCTTATTCATCTATCCTTTGGTATTTTCTTTAGTCTATTCTAAAATATTGGCGTACAGTTGTGAATAATAGTCGTAAAAACGATTTTCCTTTCAATCACTAAGGTACTTCTATGCATATGTATACGTAAGAATGAGTATATACGTATCTATAAAATCAATGAAATGAATTCTTTCCCATACATCCGGAATACATTACTGAAGCAGACACATCCTATCACGAAATTACGACTTATGTTACGAAAAGGAAGACAAAATGACTTCACTCCTAATTTTGCATACTAGTCCTCAACATCCCCACTTATATAAGCCTACGTCTAAGCACCGACCACGGTCTGAATACTTCATACATACGACCGCTACGTATCTGGAACACAATGGAATCGGTATCACACTTAAGGCGGTTGAATCCATGGGAAAAGGTGAGCGACTTGCGCAAGACCAGGTCGGAAGACACTCTGACGTCGTGAGATAGTCCTTTCTCGGAATGGAAGGTCAACCCGAAGCTCTGCCATCCGAGATAGAAGGTTAAAAGGTTTGCGAAGGAGGCGATGAGTAGAACGACGATATTTTGCGTAACGCGCGGTTGTTCGGAACGAGATACGAGGAAAAAGTGCAGCAAAAACTACGAGGAGATTGAGTATGGGATATCGTTGCGTAGGCGCCTCTTATTTTGATTGCTCCCACGATGCAGTTGCGTGGCAACCGTGGAATACAAGTAGATAAACAGAAGAAACGTTCGCGTTGCTTGGGTTACATCCACTGAGAGCTTTTTACTCGTTTTTGCATTTCGTAATGTTATAGAAAACTACGTTGCTTAAAGCTCAGTATGAAAAGCGTTCTGATGGCTAAAATCGCATGAATAAATACGATGCCAAATTGAAATGTTTCGTTTCTATTTCTTGAAAATTTACTCCTATTTACATTTTACTAGTAAACGACTTTTGACCTTACTGTTTAACTTCACTTACTTATTATGAAAAATATAATTTTAATGAATATAGTCAATATTTTATTGATGCAAATTATATTACTGTATAAAATAATAAATTCTCATTGAATACATTTCTAAAAATAAATAATTAATTATATATATACAATAAAATAATTAATATTCATAAAATTAATAATATTTATAATTGTAGTATTTACATTAAATGGTTTCCACTTATGGGGGTACTCTCTCCGTATTTTAAAGTATGGAGAAACTTGTATTCCTATTAGAATAATAAGAGAGATGGATATGATAGAAAGTGATAATTCGTTTTCCGAGCCATAAGGACGTTTACAAATTGTCTGTTTCTTGTCTGACAAAATATAGGAATACAATAACAAGATCTTTTCAATTAAACATACTTCCTAACATCTATCTTACTGCAGAAGTCTACGATGTCATTTTACATAACTTAAATAATTGTCACAGAGTGAATAATACTACGAAAAAAAATCACCATAAGCTAATATATATTTAAAATTTAAATGAAATTGAAATAAAAAATGACAATGCATTTGCTGCTTGCAAACCCTGCCACACACCCAATGTGGTTCGCATAGTATACTCATAGATATAGCATAAGACCGATGCATCCGTATGCATATGTTATAAAAGCTTAGAGTAGCCATAAATATTTCCACTCACAAATAAGACATCCTTTACAATATAGCCGTCATACATTTACAGTCCCATTTAAAACTAACCCTTCCTTCATGAACGCAAATCACGTGACATTAATTAAATTCAACTTTGACACCACCTTGCCTCTAAAGAGAGAGATAACAGCAACGATTACGGGAAAACAAAAGACGACAGGCCTCTTTTATTTATGCGGACAGCGGTTAATCATGGCAATAATTCATCTTTAAGATCCGTATTTACTCTTTTTCATGCTGCCATATTTTACCCATTCATACGTACGTCTCTAACTCGTGGAGTAGATAACTTGGTTTCGAGGACGGAACCAAGGTTACGTGTTGAGATGGAAACCATAACCAGCGAGTTCGTTTTTACGCCGAGAGACGAAAGATATGCTAATATACGACCGGAAAGTAATTATGCATACGTCATGAGGTCACGGAATGATTTTATCTTCACGGAGAACAATGCTGCACGATCTGAAGGCAAATGCAGTCGAAAAAGAGACAATATTTGATCGTGGTGTATTTGATTATTTAAAAAGTGATCTTCCTAAAGGAATTTGCAGCGATAATGGAGTGAATTATAACCGTCAAAGACGATCAAAGAAATAGCCGTCTTTATTAGTGTTTGTAACGCTGGAAAGAATATCTTATATACAACGAAGAAAAGCCGAATTTTTTTAACATCTGTTGAATCTCATTAAAGACTACGTGTCCATGCATGTCAAGACTGCATCTTGTAAATATTTGCATTAATATACTGTCAAAGGAGAGAATGCAGAGTTTGCATGGGGATGTTTGAGAGGGAGGGTAGACTAAATACTGTATGACGAAAAAGATGAAAAGTCAAGAATGATGACTAGGGTAAATTTAACAGATTCTAATAAATTAAATAAAATTTTCACATTTCCCATTTCTTATGAAAGAATCGCAGAAGGACAGGCGATGATATACTATTTAAGTTATTTAAAAATTATTTAAGAGTACAAAATTATCAATAAATAATTACTTACTTATATAATAAAATGTATTTATGTAATAAAATTCGATTCTTTAAGAGTTTTATCGTGTATACTTTCCCTTAAGGAAAAATCACTCTAACTAAATTATAAATGAAAACTATCCAAGAAATTTCTTTTGCCTTTACTTCATACCCATCAGTAGATTTAAATCAATTTGAAAAAGAAAAATACACCAATGAGCGCGGAAAAATTAATATAACAACAATATTTGTCAAGTGTATTTGGCGATCTAACATGACGAAAAATTCGTAAAAATAGACTGGTGTTATATTAAGCATAAACTAAAGTAAAAAATTCTCAGGGCACACCTTAAATCACGACGATATTTATAGAATAAAATTACGCAAGAACAGAGACGTAATAAGAGCTCAAAAAGCATTTGACCCGTACAAAAACCTTTTCCAATCAATTCCGCAGAAGAAGTCGAAACTGGTCCACGGAGAGTATGAAACACTCCTACCAATAGCCTCCTTCCGCCCCAAATCATCATGATTGCTTCCCGAACGAATTAAACCTCATCCGATAGATGATTGGAGCTTTTGCTGAGAACAGGGTTTCCCGCAATCCGTCTTTGCTAGTTGTTAACAAGGAAACTGTCCTGAACTTATTTGGGAGTTGGATTAAAGGAAGAATTACCGAACGTGATGTAAGTTCACTCGGCGAGAGCCAAAAACTTCTTGCGCCGAGCGTAACTAGCCCGCGTAGTTAAAAGAATAAAGGAGGAGCTAAGCAGAGCTCCTTGGAGGATTCTTAACCTGGAAAAAGTTGCGGAAAGCAAAGGGTAGGATCGTAAAATACGTGAGAAATGAAAAAGTTGCTCCAAACTCTAAAGTGATGAGAAGAAAAATTTGTTCCTATAATGGTTATAAAAATATCTCGCTCCTGGAAGAGAAAAAATTGAGCGAATCCTTGGCAAGACAACAAAAAATGCACCGAATGAATCTCGGGAAATACTTCGTTATTAGAAAGTTTTAACGATCTTCCATGGTACTCTCATACAAAAAGAAATCAAGCACTAAAATTATCCTGACAACCATAGAGTCTTAAGGAATGATGTACAACTGCTTGTTCCCGATTTTTATGAGGATGTTGCTTTATAATTGTGGAATCAAGTGTCTACTAGAGCTCATTAAAAAGGATTAAGTAATGTCAAAGCCTTCACCTCGTTAAGCCTACGTCTGCTTCCGTATAGACTCAATAGACTACCTTGTAGATAGCGTAGCATAAATATCATAAAGGTTTCACGAACAGGAAGTCAACCTTGTAACCTCAAGATATATTTTCACGCATAAGAGAGCAGGTTGGCTTAGCAACAAGCATTTTCGTAACATCTTCATAAACAACCGAAAATAAAACAGTCATTCTCTGAAGATATTTCGTAAATTTAACTCAGACCCGTTTAAGCTTAACAATTGTATTCCGTTCAATCACTTATTACAATATAAACGCGAAATATACAACTATACCTAAAGAATAGTCGTATTTAATATAAACAGACTCTGGTTCGAATCCTGGTAGAGGCTTAAATTTAAAAAAGGAACGAAATACTACCTCTGCTAAAAATGATAAGTAAATCCCTTAAAATTAATACATGGCGATAAACAGCAAGGATTTTAATTTCTTAAAAATAAATATAATATCGCATCAAACATACAGAGAAGAGGACATTTATGAGTAATTTTCTAGACTAATAGACGTCGAAAAACAGCCAATATTTTTATCAGCATAATATCAGCAATTTTTACATCTCAAAATCAAACTTAACACGCATTAAACTTAAAGCTTAGAAGATATTTGGACAAGCTTTTAATTCATTACGTAACGAATATTACGGTAAAAATTAAATAGGCTTATCATAAACATTCAGCAACCAGACTTTGAATTCGTTACGTAACCAACTTTAAGGCAAAAATATTCGATAAGCTTAACGTAAAAATTAATCAACCAGACCGTAAAGAAAAACAAAAAAATAATCAACTAGGTTCGAAAATCCCTAATGCAGAAAACCCAAACCCGCACCCTTTTTTTACTCGCGAGGATAGTAACAATAGAACGGTACGTAATACTGACGAGATAATCCGCAAACATAAGTAGAAAGATAGTGAATCAAAAAAGGGAATCATTCGTCGGAAGAGACAATAATAGAAGAGCGAAAAGCGCGTTGCGTGGGATGTGTAGGCGCATCGGAGGCTTAACTCTAAAGCTCCCGCGCTCCACGTGCGAAATCTTTTTCCTTTCCTCCTACGGATCGGATTAACTCTTTCATATTCTCCCTTGATTCTCTCCTTTCTCAACCCTCCTTTATGAGCGTTCGATTATCATTGACGCCTGTAACGATTGCAATGTGAATGAAGTACGCGTGGTCATTCAAATTAAAGAGGTATGGTTATGCAGTGCGTAGAGAATAATAATGAATCAAACTTCCTGCTCAGTATTCTTTCCTGATCGCGTTACTTAAGCCTTAACGGTACCAATCAGCTCCACGCGCCTTAAATACCAGCGTAGAATAAGAATGTAATTTTCTTTGAGGATTACAATGGATATATTAACTTCAATTATGACTGACAGAATGAATGGATTTAAAATTGCTTCTTGATAGGAATGAATTCAATCAATGAGAACTGCTAAGCCAAGCTTACATTTGCAATTTAGTTTTCTATTATCTATTTAAATAAAACTAGTTAGATAAAGGTGTAGTTTAGTGATAAGATGATTGAATCGTAAGTTAAAAACTTTGGACAAAATTACGTAATATTTATTCGTTAAAGTTTAATTTCTACTTCAATAATTTATCAGACGATTTCCTAATTGAAATATTTGACAGTAAACAAACGAACTTCTAAATCAGTAATTGTAGTATTTCAAAAATATATTAACAAACGCATAATAACTAAAATTCTCTTTATGCAATATTCACGACAGGATTATTCATTTATTTGCGTAATTTACCTGAAGCTGATTATAAAACAGTCTTACATGATATACTTGCGATAAAACTTATAATCTTTACGTATTTTACTATGATCATTTAACCAATCAAAGGTTTAGAGTGCATCTTATCTTATCAACCACAACAAAAGCTTCAAAGAACAATAAAAAACACGTATTAACAAAAATCACTCCCCAGGCACAATTCATAAAAAGGTCATCCTCCAAAAAAAAAAACACACGAGTAGGATCATTTCCACCACTATCATATATACCCTCCACTCCCACGCGTACAAAATCTTCTCTGATCCCTTAAATACCCTTCTCATCACAGCCTCCCATAGCTTCGGAACATTTCCCCATTTCGACCGATCATACGCGCGGGCCAAGTCATCCGTTTCCCGGCCCTTTCATTAATTCCGATCTCTTGCGGACGGTGGCATTGTTCCAGATAACGTCCATCACGGCGGAGGAATTCGGCAGAAAAAGTGAATGGCGGGGAAGGAGGTCGACAAAGGGTTCGATTGGCGTGGGCGAAACGTAAACCGAGGCGAGATAAGGCAAATCGCGTCGGACGTTACGTTACGGGTTTAATCTGTTCTCCCTTGATCGAGAGAGACGTAATGGTAACCGTGGGAACCGGCTTTAGATTCCTGACTTATAGGAGACCTCCTGCGGCACGACGATAAAACTGTTTGAAGGCTGGGATTGATGGAAGCGTACGTATAGTGAGGTAAATACGTGAACATTCTTTTGATATCCCTAAAGTTTATTTTGTGCTGAGATTTTTCTGTGTTTCTTTATATCCTTTGAGGATCGATTTATAAAAAAATAAAATTATTCTTTAAGAAAACACGTGACATAAATATATATACGCGAAGTATTAAATCGAAAAGTAAGGGAAAGATAATAGCTAATTCCGTTAAGTTCGAAAAATCGTAGATGAATCGTTTTCCTGGAAATATTTGACTATAAAATAACGATAATATATTTTATTACTCCAAAAATTTTTTTTTCGATGGTTAGATTTTAAAACCACTCCACTAAAAACTACAAAATACAGATAATCAAGATTATTAAGAAATTTCTTAACCCAAAAGATAAGAGATAATAGATGTCACAAATTTCGGAATAAATTGCAGAAAACTAGATAAAAGCAAAATTAAAGGATCATCTTCCATAAAATTAAATTTTCTTAAAAATCTAAGAAAAAAATAATCCGCACATAAATAATATAATCAAGATACCGCTTTTAAATAAAAATTTACGATTTTGTACTTCTGTTTTTGTAATTCTGATACTTTCGTACAACAGTATCTGAGATGAAAAAATAAAATATTGTAACACAAATTTATTACGAGAAACTTCACAGAAAAGAATGGCAAAAACATATTTTAATTGAAAAGATGAATGAATAAAATCTTGAAAATGTACTTCCATAACGCTTCAGAATATTCTCATCAAAAATATTCGTTCCTATAACGAAATATAATGGACCATTCTCCATGTTCGTGATCATAAGCATCTATAATCCCACTTGTGTCCCCATATTTTCCACCGTATAATGCCCTTATCACATACGATCGATAGCTTCATACTCACGTCCAAACATATGCACTCCGCAATGCGTGATCACATCGGGGAGCGACCAATCAAAATCAAATTCAAAGCCGCGGGAAGTACGCTATTTTCGGCCTGGGACAAGAGACAAGGGTATTTACTAAAGAGTAGGTATTTCCCCACTGAACTGAACGGGATTTTCGCCATTGTTTGCGCGCGAAAACAAGAGCTATGGAACGAGAAATTAACGCAATGGTTCCCTCGTCTCTAGCGGGCGAGCTTGCCAAAATAACTGACGTCGAACGCATCCCTAGGTACCGAAAATAATCACGGAACTATGGGGAGAACTTCGGTGAATAGATACTCAGGCAAGTGGGTCGACCTCACTAAACATCTATGGTCGCCATGACTACCATGTTCAATAACTATCATAAAAGATATAACGGGTTTAATTTTAATCACGATAAACCTCAATTTGGATGAAAATATGGCATAGAAATAAATAATATCAATGAGAATTAAATCTATTCGAAATAATATCGATACGTAATAATACTGATACGAAGTAATTTTGATTCGAAAAATAGCTATACGAAATAATATCGATACGAAGTAATACTGATTCGAAATAATATCGATAGGAAATAATATCGATACGAATTAATATCTGAACGAAATAATATGGATATGAAATAATATCGATGTATACGTATGTATATGATACACCTCGTGGATAAATTTCAAAATAAAAAAATTCGACATAATTTAGGAAATCGCTCTGACAACAAAGACATTCATAAATCCAATCCGCGTCAGGAATCGAACCCAGTCCTTTCACCTTAAGCGAACGCCTTACGTATTTAGCTATTCATAGGCGTTACGTATATATTCACGCGAGAATATATGATGTAGAAGGGTTAATGAGAATATTAACCTCCATTTCGACGCAGTTTTAAAATAGTCGTTAAGCAAGAGGCCAAAAGCATACGCAGCTGGGTTCAAAAACAGCAAAACAACAGAAATAAAAGTCGAGCTAATAATATCCAGGCACGCAATTAAATCGTCAGCTGTCGCTATCAACAGCCAATTCAATCACTCACTCGACAGTCACAATAAATGATTAGCGATGAGGTGATCTCCGTGAGGTGTTAACGAGAAACGCAATCATTGATTAGAAAAATAACAACAACCTTTCGCTCATTTTCAAAAGGTAATAATTCATATTCATAAGTGCTTCTTGACTTTTACGATCCTTTTATAGCTAATACTCTAGAAAAAAAATAATAAAAATAAAGACCTTGGAATTACGAAACATTTCCCCCCTCATTTTGAGGTTGAGTTGACATCATCATAATTCAATGCGTTTTATTCCCCAGTTCGAATTCAAGGTTGGATCAAGGAGTCTCTGTTTACTTTAAAAATTGAGGAAGACGATTATGAAAGAGTGCCAAAGTTATCTTACCTTTAAAAGGCTTCAAATGGAAGAAAATATTATATAATTATTGAGTCGCAATTCGACATTTGACTTCACGAAATAGTACGAAAGCAGTAGATTTCCACTCAAGCTTTGCTCATCCATTTAAACCATTGAATTATCGATTGATAACAAAAAAATAACGACTCAAGAGCTTTTTAAACCAATATTCCTTTATCGGTGGGATAAAGAGAAAATTAATAAAAATAAATAGTATATTACTCAATGTTACAATAGACTATATTAAGAGAGAAATATGATAAATATTCTCTCTATATTCACTATAAATCATCGTATAATGATTCTCCCTAGTTCATCTCAAGACCTTAATTCATCAATACACTTACATATATTTAAAAAATGTATTATTGATGGACTTGGCAAAAATTTCGTACATTTTTAACGAATGCAAGTCAATTGCAATTTGAAACAATCCACACCTCGTTGATTAACCTTAATACCCTAAGATAAGATAATGCTGTGAGGAAAGGAGAGGATTACATATGATATACACAAATGCATTATTGATGGAATTAGTATTTATCTTTCGTGGAATTTTTTAGCAAACGTACGTCAACTGTAATTTGAAACAATTCACACCTCGTTGATTAACCTTAATGCTGTGCCTGAGATAATAGAATACTGTGAGGATAGGAGAGTTCATGGGGGCTTAAATTAGTTCTCGAGTGTGCTACTTTGCGCATGCAAGCCATAGGTTCGACGATCTCGTTCTATAATTTCCCATCGAGTTTATTTCCACACAGGAAAGGAAGTGGTAGACAAGTCGGTAGCCCGCTTGCTCGTAGCAGGCGCCGACATGCACAAACAATGTATTCCATATGATACCTTATAAGTATAAATAAGTATACAAAGATCATCTGGTTGCTACATTTGGTTCGAAACGATTTAAAATTATCTTTTTTTCCTTTCTTCTATAACATGAGCATAAATTTAACACAATTTGGCGCCGACTGTCAGTAAATAAGCATTCGTTTTGCTGGTTCTACAAGTCCACTTTGCTCGTAAAACCTTAAGCCTTAAGGGTTGGTTGTATTTACAACCTGTAACCATTGGATACGAAAAGCATTGCAAGAGTGAGGTGACATGCAACGAGAAGCAGCTGGGTGATTTATACTGTTTTCCCTCTCATTGCTAGAGTGTTAAGAGGGTGATAAGTCAACGTAAATGCCTCTGAAGTCCAACCGATGACACGTTCCACGTTTTCAACTATAGGAAATGAGTTTTTCACATTACCACATTCATATATTGTGAAAAAAGGAAGAATTCATTTTCCGCCCAGTAAGCCAAATAAAAAACATCCCTTCAATTACTTTCACGAGAACAAACATTCAAAATAGCAATTCCCAGATGTCTCCGGGCATCATCGGAATGAAATTCATGTAACACCATCACAGACGATGGATTACAGAGGATACGATTTAAAATTGATGAAAGCGATGCTCAACGGAGCGTCCAATGCTTTTACTCTTTTATTTGGATTCTGTATATATCAAAGGTCAAATGGGAATGTTGCGAAAATGATCTATAAGCTAAACTAGAAATAATAATTAGCTGTTTGAGCGTTATGATTCAGAAATTAATGCCGTTAAGCAATTCGTATACACAAACTCATTACCACTATAATGCATGTTTTAATGTTGCTACTGATACTAATACTGATTAAAATATCTTCACTCCGTAGTAAAAAAAATCTTAATAGTAATATTTTTCCGTTATGTTTTATCTACGATAGTATTCAATCTACAGAATTATTATGAGTACTTCCAAAGAAGTGAAAACGACATTCCCTGCAATTTTCCAAGGAAAAGTTCTTTAAAATCCATTTCTTTTAATTGTCATACATACACCTTTTAATTATCAGCAAGTAGTTGCAATAAATTCAAAATCTTTCAAAACCAAACTATATGACTAGGGTACAGTTCTTATACATTGAACATTTCAGAGATCATAGTTAAATAAAAAAGTACTAGCTAGCAAAAGTTATTTAACACATTTTTATCATAAGTATATATTTACACTTCCTATATTAAAATTCAATATTTACTCAATTTTTCTTCGTTTATAACTACATAGCTTTACTTTAAAATAAATAAAAAAAACCCTTCCTTGACATTTTATAGGGGCCAAGGCAATGAAAACTAAGTTTCACGAGGATAAAGTACGCCCTACGTAAAATAAACATCCTGATATTACAAACTCTCACTCATGATAGTACTAACTACATTCATTCATGATTCATTTATAGACAAAAAAAAACTTACAAATATATTTTCCTCTCATATCATTCTCGCTCGATAAGAATACTTTATTTAAATTCTACAGTGAAATGTCACACTTATGCATCGATCCGTAGAATTTGCTTCGCTTACGACCTTCAAATACAGCAAAATAAAAAAAGAATTGGAAAGTTTAAGGCTTTATTCTCTTCACGGTTGACAACGCGGGTGAAAAGCGGAAACACTCGATTCCTATTGAAACGAATATCAATGCAGCTGAAGTGTACAGTATTTCAGCCACAATTTCCACCACTATTTATAAAGTCACACTTTAAAAAAATAATTGTTGTTTATCATTCCTTCGATGTACGCAACAAAGTAAAGAATTCTCGTCATGCGAATATACGTACGTTTGATTTAAATAAAGTGCACAGGCATCAAGGTCGTGAACGTGAGTGACTTTCACCTTGAAAAAAAAGCATCGTCAGACAAAATAAACGGCTACATTTCCTAAGAATATCAATAACTCTTTTTCTGTTGCAAGTCTTCCGTAACTTCTTAACCGGCTGAGAATTTCAGGGAAACCCTTACAATCTGTACATGTCAACCTTGAAAAACCATGTTCTAGAAATATAACAATCTTACGGAAAAGCTAATAAAACTTGAAGTATATGGAGCGTAATGTAACTTCCTAGTACCAATTTAATAGGTGATAAAATAGACGGAATAGTTGATACAAACAGATTTTTTTGTCACCATAAATAATATTTAATTCGCATGTCTTGTGATACCATAAGATTCAAGATATCGTGAGAAAGTAATTTAAAAAACTACAACCAACAAAATAGCGTTTAGGAAATCATTTCATTGCGATCAGTTTTCGGATGGATGCTGAAAAATGTACTAGACAAGATAACGATGTACGTACAACAATAGCTTTGACCGGTATAGCTGGAAAAGATAGAAAACCCAGATAGATAATACTACAACCAAAAACCAACAAGAACACTCTGAACTGCGTACTTAAACATCGCTTGCATATAGATAGCCAAAAACGGGTCATCTACAAGATATGAGTCCTAAACGTACCAATATACATTCACACCAAGAACAGCGAACAAATACTTAGACAAGAAAAAGATACAGGTATTCAATAATCAGATCCATATCATCGCAACTGTGCAATATGTTGGTATGGAAACTCGTGGGCGCGACGAACGAAACTCCAGCCGGAATCCGCAGCGATCGAAACGAAGCAATTTCCCATATGGTAGGACTCACCAGCTTCAACCTCCCAAGTCAACGGGTTTGAAGAAACGCCCTCACTGGATGTCCTCTTCCAGAAACCCCTTTTTCCGACGATGCTGCAAGACTCTCCTTCTCCAGCTTCCAAAAGGTGTGAAGTGTTTGAATCGGAGGATGACGACGATGGTGTGGAAACTGTGGTAGCAGGGTTATAGGCGGGGACCCTGCTGGTACTCCATGGCCAGAACCGACGCCATAGAGGCCTAGACTCCGTCGATGAGGACGTCGAAGAAACTGAGGCCAGTCGCCTCCACTTGGGCTTCATTGCGATTAATACACGATGGCTGTCCATCAAAAAACCTCCAAGCACAAACTTCAAGAAGACCACCTCTTTGCTGCAAATTTGTGCTCACAGTGGTACGCAAAAACTAACAAATAGTTCAACACCAAAGACATAATATCCTAACCATGGAAACACACGAAAAAACACCGGACATTAGGAATCTCTTCACAAGTTTCACGACCAAGAAGAAAACAAATTGAAAGATGAACTCGAGATAACTAACTACAGGCTACATAAATGACGTAACTATCAACATTGTGGAAATTCTCTACTGAGTGGTTTGCTTTCAGCATTAAGTACGAGAGTCAACAGGTCACAGATTAATTTTTGAGTAGGACTTCCAAGAAATATTTCGGGAGTATGAAGCAGAATAAATTCATCGCATTGAGCAATTAGTCACTATAACATTTATAACAAAGGTCAAACGGATAAACTGAGATTCATTCAAGGAGCAAAGTTATACTAACGACATTCAAATACATCGAACAACCTTACACGGCAATAAAATAATCATCAACACAGCTAAACAACACTCCACATACACGCAGAATCTTGTCCGTGGCGAAGTTTATCCTATGGTAACTCTTCTCCAGTACAGAACCATCAGATATCTACTATGAGACAGACCCAAACGTCAGTGCAAACACCAGCTCTTCCTCCTTTATGGAACCACACGACGATTGAACATACATTGTAGGATTTCTCCAGAAGAGGCGGGAAATAAAAACACCTTCACAGCAACCAAGCACATCCAAACCCTACCGAGCGATCACTTTTCAAGGTCGATCTACCCCAGCACTTCGCGTTGCTCCTTCATCGGGCACCTCCAACATTGCAACAGATACATACGAGGGCACGCGTTGACCACGCCCCCCCGTCCATCCCACTCCATACGGATAAAACGACGCCAATGGACGAGCTGAAAGGACTTCGGAGATATATCCGGGATCGATAACAACAGAGACACGTGCGTAGGAACTTATGTCGCGTTGGAAACCAGGCACGCCTCCCGGAATTGACAACACTTGTAGGTATGGTAACCAGATAGGACCAAACCTCTCCTGGTTACGCTCCAAACGAAGGTTTCGGTAACAAGCCGTCGCGCTGGAAACCAGATGCGCCTCCAGGATCAACAACCGCTGTAGGTATGACTACCAGGTGGGACCTTTACCCAAACGCGACACTAGGACACTACCACCGAAGGTATCCGATCTTGACCTCCTGTCTTTCCGGTCTGAGTTGTCTCTATCGCGTCTCCAAGACTTCCCGACTCCCCCTTCCTATCTCCTCTCCCCCGCCAAGAAAAGAAAGAACGCAAGCCAATGAAGTGCGCGGAGGGAAGTCGTATCAAGTCGTGGAGGCATCCTTCACGTAACAGTTGCCGATTGCGTTTAAATGCTTCGTGGGAGGTGAATGAGACGGTTATCTGTGCCTGGAATCCAGCAGTTTTTAGGGAAAGGACACTCCGTGGTGGACCTGAATGGTACGGTCGCTGATGAACATCAATGGCACGAACGTGATGTACTCCAGAAGCAGATGGTTGCTGACCACCTCACGCGCGACCATAGGAAGTACGTAAGCACAACCCCCGAAAATTGCGACGGCAGCGATTTTGAGCCCGAGGCGTACACATGTGCTGCGCTTCATCGTAGTGTGTTGAGGATAATTTTGCACCGATCGATTTTGCGACCTATCGTTAACAATGACCTTTCCAAATTTTAATCCTCTCCAGGGAAAATTAATCGAGATCGAACAGCTCGGAACGAAGGTAATTTAAAATAAATATAATCCACGAAATATTTTTAATTTATAAAGCTGTAAAATTCTTAAATTTTACTGAAATAGTAATGCAAATTACTGGGGAACGTTTGATGAAATTTATAACAAACATAAATTAATTAGCAAGTATTTGTAGAATCATAAACTTTTTATATCTTTCCAAATATTAGAGTAAATTATAGAAAATTTCCCAGTTTATTCTAGCTACTGTATCAAATGAAAGTAATAAACATTCAGGCAGGAATTCGATTCCAAATTAATTAAATTAGGATATATTCCTTTATTAATAAAGCTATTTCTACAAGCAAAAAAGCTAATTTTCTAACCATACAACCCTACATTCAAATTATTTCCATTCCCAACTGACTTTGAAAGACTAGGGATGTTTCCAACAAATAACAACATTCAGAAAGATTAAGCAAGACCATAAAGATGAACACTAAACAAATTCACAAAGTAATTCACTATAGAACCTCAAATTCATCCATTAACTCGCAAGTGATTGCTGTTTCTATCATCCAATCACCTTCTTCCACAGGTGCCGCAACAAACCTTTCCGATTGGTAACCTCCAATGTGTATCCGATACAGTTCACGGGCGCTCGAGCACAGCAAATAGCTCGAAAGCTTTTTAAAAACAAATTTTTTCGAAAACTCCTCCCGGCGAACTGTCGATAAAGCGATCCTTCCCAGGGAGAGAGGAGGAAACAGCCGGTGTAACGAAAGTGTTCCCGATGAGGTTAAGGTCAGACCTCTGGGGTTTACGAAATAAAGAGCATCGTCCTGCTCGGCCTAGATGAGCGCTTGAATTATGGAAGGAGTAACCATGGAGACGGGACAAAACAGGAGGAGAGAAACGTATCGGAAGGTTTTCGGAGATGAGGATAAACGAACGGGAGATGAATTTCGATGTAGTGATGAGAACTCTGATGGAAGGAGGGGATTAAAACGAGGGGAATGCCGCAGTAGAAGTGAAAGGAATTTAAAGAGAGGGGCGGGGTCCGCGGGGAATATTGAGAGGTTAATCGTCTTCGATACGGAATTGTTTTTACAGAAAGAGCAGCAATGCGGAATCAACAAGAGAAGAGGCAATGCGGAAGGAAACTCGTTAAGGATTTTACGAGAGTTTTGGGATGTAATGAGGCTTTTGACAGCGAGATAAAAGCCATAAAAACACTGAAGAAATACGGGAAAGACGATGATGTTCCAACGATGTAACACTGACGAACTAATAAGGATGTAAAAGTAATTAAGAAGTAGACACTAGATACTATACGAACGTAAAAGAATGAATCGTACATTGACTATGACTTTTACGTATTAAAACTGTTGTTTATGCAGTCAAATTAGTCAATGCTAATCAAGTATGGACAATATTCGTAGATAAAGAAGGAAACGAACATGTGAGAGTTAGAACTCAAAGTGTTAACGACCTCCAGTTGACACTTTGATCTTCCTCTAGCTCTATTTATAATCTCAAGAAGATTATTCGCATCCCACGAATGGGAATCATACGTAGATTACGTAAAACGTAGCCAATATAAAAAGACAGAAGAAACTGGATGAACAACGACCGTAAAACTTCAAAACCATCAACATTAGAAGAGACTCAACGCACTCTAGAAGCGCGGGATGCCTTGATTAGCTTCTATACATAGACACGTGCACGACGGCTAAGAATCTACGCATGCGACGTAAACAGAAAGGGGCGGGCGTACAGATCGAAGTAACCACCACACTATATAGACCACCGTGAGCACTAAAAAAAGAACCAGTCACGCGTGACGAAACGTCACAAACAACTTGCTTCACTATCCTCACGTGTACCGCGATGAAACACACACAACTTTGCTTCGTTTCAGGGTCGAAACTTCGCACTGTTTATAGTACTTTTCGGAATGCAGTCTAAATACGTAAGGAGAGTGATGGCAACTCTTTCCCGAGTGTCCCAGAGTGCTGGATTTTGGGCGCGTGACTGCGGCCTCTCATAACGCTACGATGAGACAAAGTCGCCCGTTAACTGACACTGTTTTCCTCTCTCGGCGGTCCATGATTGCGTCAGCGGAAGGAGGGATGGGGAAAAGGGGAGGGGAGATAACAATAGGGGATAATATATATACACGTATTTTAATCGTGTCGCGCGGAGAAAGCGAGCCGCCGCGATGAACCTCGCGACCGCCAAGTGTTACTATTATGTTATATAATAATAATACGTATAATAATACGTTATAATGATACGTAGAGGTTACTCATCACAGTCAAAGAGGTTAGTTGAAGTTGTAAGACGTAATATTTATTATTACTATAAATTAGAGATTAAAGTACACAATGTGGTTGTAATTTACACTACGTTAAATACAGCAATATACACGTTTGATAGTTTTATAACATTTACATTGGTCTTCTGCTCGTGTGAAAGTTTGTAATGTTGTATATTTTGTATAGTGTTTAAACTTTCCGGCTACTTTATGTTCATCGGAATATTTGGAAGTATAATAATTAAGATTAGTCTTTTCTGCATTAGCGTATAGCATTCCGAAATTCTATTTTTTTCCATTAAGTTTTTCCTTTGAAGTATAACAGAATCTTTCCATATAAAACTATATCGTTTGCTGCATTACGGTAATTTTCGTTTTGTCAATATTTCCTATTTTTATTCATTTTCATATTTTTAAAGCTTGCTATCAAAAATTAGGTTACTATTCTTTCAAAATTAAGCTATAATAAGCGAAAAACGTTTCTATTACTGTCCTTTATGAATTTTTCACAAGCACGTATATGTGTGAGCATTTTTCAAATCGTTTGTTAGCCTAGCTCGTTTCCGTTGGCATAGTGACGACGAAGTAAACAGGAAAAAATTTTTTGTCCGAAAACGTAACGGAATCTTCCGTGAGATAAGTAAATACTTTTTTTAGAGAATATCAGGGACAAAGTTTATAAGAAAAAGTGATCATTGATTATCAGATGTGATTCAATGAGTGATAAAAAAATTTTAATACAAAATACAGCATTCAGAAACAAAAAATGGGAATTCCTTGATTCCTATAATAAAAGATAAAAACAATGTTTCATTCGGCACATGGTCAACTAAAATTGGATGTAAAATTCAGTAATAGGAAATAAAATTATTACGTGGAACTTTGCTAAGTTTCATTATCTCTTCATTCCGATTAATGTTCTTTATATTTATTAACTGAATGATAAATGAAATTACGAGATCGTTGAACCAACTGTACAGGGATTCAAAGATTACCAACCTACTTTAATTTCATGACTTTATCCTCAAAATTTCCCAATGTTTGATCAGAATTCAACCAACCAAAATCCACTGATAAAAACTGCGAAAGACCCACGCTATCTAAGGAATGATGAATTCATACTATGTTATTACGAAAAATGATGAATCATATAATATCTTCGTATTACAATGGTAGATAATGTAGGAAGATTCTTTACATTGATTAATTAATGATTGCCCTTTTCTTCAACGATGCATAATCGGGAAAGTAATTTGTTATAGAAGAATAATAAAAACTCTAATAATAATCAAAAAATACTTGAAATGCGATTGTACTGATAATGACGACAAACAATTTTGATAAAATTCCATTCAGAACTTGAGATAAATGAATCACTAATCCAAAGTTTAAAATGAAACATTCCTGGGACTCGAACCCAGGTCCTCCGAGATCTTCAGTAAGCATATAAATCGAAAATTATAACACTCAGATACTTCAACATCATCGCAGCGAACCAAACTACGATAATTTGACCAAAATTCACAATTTCCTCATTTTTATATCGAAATAGAAAATCCACGTCACGTTTTCCTTTCGCGATAACATATTTAAGAGACGCGGAAAGCTTGACTAAAATATATATGAACTCGCGTGAAGACGGAAAGAGCCAGTAAATTGGTCCAAAAACTGAAAAACGGGCGCCTTGTTATTTTCGAGGCGTGAGGAAAATAACGAACAAAATTCGCCACTTCCTTATCTGGGATATCCTGGAATCGCCTTGACGACCAGCTGTTTTTTCGCTCGTTAAAATATTCTTCCATTCGAGAGAACTGCGGCGCATTTAGGGAATAAGATGCTGATTCGAATGAAACTCGTAAAAAGATGAAAAAGGTTTTATTATTCCGAGTTGCTGGAACGTAATCTGCTAAGAGAGGAAGGAAATAAGGGTCTAAAATATTTCATGCCAAGTAAAGTGTTATTATTTTCGAGGCCTCTTAGCCTTTCTTCGCGAACAGGAGGAATGCTGACTCTTGCCAAGAGGTTGCGATGTAACACGTCTTCCCTTTTATTCCAAGGTTACCGCTACGGATAGCCCGATAAATCGATTTCACGTAAAACAATACCTTTCCGAAAAAGCTTGCTTTGTTAAATGAAACGCAAAAACGTAAATATGTACGTATTTCCATATGAGTTAGATATAGATATGAAAAAAGAACGGATTGTCCATTTTATCAATGTCATCTAGAAGAAAATGCGCATCGGGAAATTCACGAAAATAATCTACAGAACAATCGCAGTAGGAGCAGTATTCAAAGACCTTATTTAAAATTCAACAAACCAATCAGAACTATTTCTTGTTCTTACGTCAGAATGTCCAATTAAATTATAAAAATTAATTTTACAGGAGATTCATCTTCTTTAATATTACGCATAAAATATATGAAATGAACAATTGCATTTCCCAAAAAATTTCAAAAATCATTAATCATTCTCATGAATAAAGACCGTAACCTAAGTAACTTTTTTATCACTAAAAACAGGTCAGGAGTTTAATCTGATACAGCATCTTAGAAGAATCTTTTATTTGATATTACATTTAAAGTTTATGCCAAGAAGTAGGGTAATTAAAAATCAGTACAAAATTAATTATCAAAACGAACCAAATTTGGTTTCGTAAAACTGTAAAAGAAACGACTTCATTCTTAGATAAACAAAGAAAGACACGCTGGCGAGCTTGATAGATAAATAAATTAATGTTATCAAACCCATTTTAATTTTCTGAACTTTAATCTTATCAAAGTCCGGCATTACTGCAGACAGGTGTGAACAAAACATTGAGGAAGGTAACTGATTACCTGATACGATACTGATACGAAAAACGAGTTTGCTTTCGGACCCAAAAGTATCTTAGTATCAGTAAATATGATGTTTCACTGTGAGTAATTTCGTAGTTTAAGATTGATATAATTGGATAATTATTTGGAACTTCCGCGCAGCACAGATAAGGAAATTTTCTGGAAAGTTCTGTGGAAAGATTTTTATGTAAAACTTGACCACGCTGACTTGATAAGAGTTAGCAGGGAAGGAAGGCTGATTAAGTATATCCTCTTAGGCAAAAAATAATTAAATATTGACGAAAATACCTTAAAAATATAATGCATATAATACGCAAAAAATTTGACACATATTTGAACATAGTAATAGAATAATTTGTGATTTAAACATTTATTTCAACTAAAAGAGAGATTTTAAGTATATTTACATACATGTATATTTCAATACTAAATGAAGTGGGTATGTCAGTACTTGAGTAATCTAAGAGCACATTATTACGATTAAATCAGGATTTATTGTATACATATTTTGTGTATACACGTAATGAGTATGAATTTATGTAAAGTAATGTAATACATGATATTAAGGAAGAAAATCGTGCTTGACTGGAGGAACAATAGAAAACGTATACATCTGAATACATCTGAAATAAATACCGTCCTTGAATGGGAATTCATTAATAATTTTCTTTCTCTATCATTTTATCTTTTATATCCTGACATCATATTATATTCAATACTTATTAAAATTGAGAAATATCAAGACCAAAATACTTCGGAGCCCCTATAAGCAATATAATACTTATACAACTATAAAATTCTGTATAACCGCAAAATGAAAGAATACAAAACGTAAACAATAAGGGCAACAACCAGCCCAGATTCAAATGACAACACCAATCTTAAGAGGAGAAAATAAAGATGAAATAAATCAAAATATATCAACTTAAAAATGCAAGAGTTCACCTCAAAAAGCTATTTGTGTATTCTTAAAAATAGGAATAACTAGTTGATTAACGGTTGCCAAGGTTTCGTATTGTATCAATGAAAGAGACGATTTATTAACAACTCCAAAAAACTTATCACAGTTCAGCAGTGACATATTTAAGTCCCGCACTTCCGCTGCATTTCTATGGCGACCAAAGCAACGATTTCATAATTTCAAAACTTTAATCAAAACCGGTTTTTTTGTAGGAAATCTGTGTCGGCTATAGAGAGAAGAGTTAATCGTAAGTCCAACGATTGCTATTGCCCTATGATCCGTGAAAGGTCAGGCATAAACTCGTACGATATGAAGGTCCCCTGACCCCAATCTCTCAAAAAGAAGATAAGGTGAACTATGTATGCATTTTGGTCTCGAGATATCGATGGATTCTCTAGGATATAGTTTATCGTTAAGTAATATTAAGCTTCCAACATTCCTTCCGCATTTTTCTTTCATTCGTTCTCTACTAGAACACAGTGTCTAGTCTAACGCTAAAGAGTGAACCTCCAACATCATCTATGCAACTTTCATATGAGATAAGTAGAAATAGACTAATTAATGATAAACCTTTAGAACATGTGCAGTTTATGAGAGACTATTAACGCGAGGATATTGAAAAGGTAAAAATAACAGTACATGGAGATACAGATAATTTAATTAATAACGAGCAGAAGGTTTTTGTAATGTTCTTTTCAACGTAAGATAATTCTGAACATTCAATATCGAGATATTACCATAGCAACCATATCAAAAATAAAGGGCCGCCGGAATTTATAAGTCTGTTCTTTTAATATGATGATCCAGAATTCTATCTTCCTACGTTCTTTACGCGATTATATGTTCGACACATTTTTTTAAAGAGCTTAAAAATTATTGGGGGAATTTATGAACAAAAAGAGAAAATGGTACACCTCTCCGGGCGGAAATCGGTGTTTATTGTTAAATTACAAGCTTAAAGAATCCATGAATTTCTGATTTTCAAGGATTATGCCCCGTTCGGAAAAAGAGAGTGGAATTTTGGCTGGTGTTTCGTTGGTAAAGAGGATTAAATATGGCACCAAAAATCATTTAATCAGTGAGCAGAAAACTTAAAACCCTATTGCACGGGCATATTATTGTGTAATTCATTCTGATTGTCCACACCAATTATTAACATTGGATAGTAGGAAATTGCTTCCAAAAATCATGGAATTATATAATTGAGTATTTTAGACGATAGGATCGCAACTGAATGTATCAGTTATAAATACATGAACGAATGAGTGAAGTGGATCATTAGGAAAAAATGAATCACCATATTAACTTATGTCTGGAGTATGATGTAAAGAAGTTTATCCTGTAATTGACGGTCAGATAATAAGTGTAAACCTTCTTTTTATCTCAGATAATAGTGCGAGAGATACTTCAATGAAAATAAAGAATGATTAAGTCAAACTTAAACAATTACACAAGTTTTTGAACCTACTAACGCAAATATCCACTCCTGTATACAAACTTTATCCCTTTGTAAGAATTTCATCCATTAATATTGCATAAAATAATCAATAATTGAGCTTTTACATTGACATAGGTTCAAAATCATACAACTTGTATTGCCCTAGAAACACCTAAATTGTAAATTTCAATCCCTTAGTTATTCTAAAAATCGTAGGAACAAAAAATGACATAACTTGTGTTGCATAACTAACAGTAACGTTTCATCACCGCGAATCCCTGATTTTTTACGCGCTGGGATTCGTTAGCGACACGCTTGTGAAGTACCATAACCCGTAAAATCCATGGCTACAGGTATGTTTGTTGATACAGCTTTATCCACCTAATTGTTAATCACCGTAACACTGCTTAATTGCGATGGGGGACAGAACATTCCATGGACGCATAAATTCAGCTGCTAAATACAGGCAAACAAGACGCGAGCACAGGGTTAATCCCCTAAAACTGTGAAAGCCTGCATGAATATTAGATGTTGATAATATCGCTCGCCGTAGCAACGAATAAACATCGCGATGAAAACAAGATAAAACCAAAATCACCAAATGTAATAGAACATCCTTATTAAAGCTACTGATAATTAAGGCGGGATATTGAGGAGATGGAACGAAGCGAACTTTTATACTCATTTTTCATTCATTAATTATCAGGCGCGGCCTTCAATAATTGACAATTGAAGTTTTAAAGAATCAGCAATATCAATAAGAAAAGATACATAGAAACGAATTTTAAGCATTAACATGTAGATGACGTGACATGATTAATGATGAGTTTATTGTACTTTATCAACAATATGATACTTGATTAAATCAAACCTACGTAATTGTATGAAAAAGTGTTTCATTAAGCTTAAGAGACCAGATGATGGTTATAGTTTTCATCAAACTTCGCCGTTTTGAAAATTTATGAAAAAAATATGTTCCGCAGAGTTCTTCAGATGACATGCCCAAACAAATATTAAGGAATAGATTAATATAGTAACTCATAATATTTCGCAATAAAAATCAGGAATATCTCTATTACGATTCATGTTAGGTGTTGCAAAAATCTACAAACTCAATTCGCTAGAACGTTAAATGAAGGAGTGAGCTACGAGCAGATGACGGGAAATGAAACAAAAATCTTTAAAAAACACGCTATTACATACTTATCTGCTAATAGAACCCATTTTAATAAAAATCATTTATTATAAAACGAAGATAATGTCATTAAAAATATCTCAAGGTATAATTCATTAATAAAAATTCCAGATTTTGGCAACTCAACACTTATGAAGTAAGATCACAATAGACTTCCACATCTACATGATAACTCTACAAGCCGCCATTCGGCATGTGGTAGGAGGTGAAATCACCTCCATTCCAACTTCAAACTCCATAAACTCCATTCACGCAATTTAATACTTTTGCTGAAATACGTTCGCTGGAAAAATGAATTTTCAAAGTGACTCGTCTTTGTAACCCTTATTACAACTTATTACCCCTGATTAAAATGGCTTAAGTGATAACGAAGACACGTAACCATTCCTTCGTGCATTGGATATGAAGCACTTCCTGTCGCCGAATGATCACAGACGTGAGCTGAAACTGGTAACCAAAATAACTTACCCATACAGCGATAAAATAGCAATAGAGTAATGAGCTGATTTGAAAAGGATACATAGAACGATACATCATAATAAATAGACCAAAAAGACAGCTAAAAAAAATAAAAAATATATTCTCCAGATAGAACACTATTAGGCAACTGTGTGACACATAAAGAAACAACGGATGTTAAAATTTGTCCTACATCATTGTTTGTGTTCGAAATTTCGACAGGCTTCGATAAGAAATATCAAAATTCTGATGTTTCACGTTTGCTCAATTCAAAAATCATTTTTTCACTATAGATAGTATGAGTATATACGATACTGGATGTCCTTTGATATCAGCGATAGCATCATTTCGTAACGTAAAATAAAAATGCGTCATTTCAAATAGATAAATAATTGAAAAAATACTGGACTTAGTTCGGTATAATTCCATCCGAAAATGAATAATTACCGTACAAACATCTAGAGATCGATACATTATTTACTCATAAAAGTAGTAGCATTAAATGTGCATATAGATTCTCAACGTCTTTATTTCAGAAAAGGGAATGATGTAAAATCTTACGTAACGAGAAAATTGAATATTCCACGAGAAAGTGGGTTCTGTTTACGCATCGAATTCGATCTTAATATCCACGTTCCACTTATATAAGAAGTCAATGATAAACACTCGGGTCGTTTGCGGTCAACTGTCTCATCGCAATCTTCAAAATTACGTAATATAAAGACGTTTGGAATTTTACAGCCACAATGAATGGCCACTTTTGAAAACGTATTTTCAAAAAAAATCATAATCATAACATACAAAATGTACAAAAGCAAAAAAATTTGATTTAAATTATTCACAGAATAGTAAAAAATGGGTATTGATATATCTAATTCAAGAATGGATATGAACTACCATCTTATTTTTTCCTATTCCATTTATATTTATTTATAACGTTATGTTGCTAGGGAACACGGATAATATTCATAAAACATTTTCCTTAATCGATCAAGAATACCTTAGTAGGAATAAATAACCTTAAGACAATGATAAAAAGATCTTATCATCATGAAAATAAATGTTCATAAATTGCGATATTAAAAGCTTCCTTAAAGAATCTTATCAATTAATATCTAATAATGGTACAGGAAAAAGTTGATCGATTTATATTCAGTCTATATTTATCTTAAATGTAATCTTATCATAATAAATATTATCATTAATATAAGTTTTATCTTATTATATCTTATCATAAATATTAATCCTTTCCTGCGGTACAACTAAGACACACTCTTGAAATATGTTCAGAACCAATTTCCTTCAAATATTCCGTAAAATAATTCAATTTTTTATAAATAAATAGCAAATTAATAATTCGCCTTCCTTTACTTTATATTAATCCATAAAATATTACTGTTACCATGGTAGCCTCGCACTCTAGCGTAGTATACACGAAACTCCTAAACTTAAAGATATGACCCTAAGGAATGGGCAGCTTCTACGTGGAAGTCGTACATCTCGAGTGCAAATCCTTTGGGTAGAATCAAGTTTGCGAATTAATTGCACCGCTGCAGACTAATTTCCTTGAGTAGAGCCAAGGAAATGGTTGGTTAGTAAGGTTCCTTGCAGGTGATGTAAATATCGGGCCGTTTCCTACAGTTATATACGACCTCATCTTAAGTTAGAATCCGTTAACAGGACGTATACGACTACATGAAGTACGCTTACAGTTCTCCTAAATGAAGCCGTAAATTTTACTTGTAACACGACTTGTAGAATCGTAAGGCCTAGAGGATTTACAGCAAAAGATTTACTTACCAATGCCGATGATAATAAAACATTTTCATCCAAGTCTTTTTCCTTTAGTTTTAAACATAACACAATAGAACAGATTATGTTCAATGGATATTAAATTTCAAGCATAAAATTTTTCGTGAGAATTATTTTCCAAAGCATATAGAGTTCTAAAAGATCAATTTCCAATATATAAATTACATTGGACAATTACTATAACCTTTAATTTTACATTATAATAACTGTTAAAGTGTAATTTAATAATTTTATATAATAATATCGATAACTGCGATTTTTTAACAGAGAATAATACGTTGCGTAATTGATATTTAGTCATTACATGTAGAGGAATTTTCTGAATATTACTTCAAAGTAATAAACTCTAATTATAATAATTGATACTGCGTAGTGGTAGATACTTATAAAGGCATCTGAACGATTTCTTTATAGACAAACACTCAAAAAACGAAAAATTTTCACTCAATTACATTTATACAATGGATTTATGTTGAACTTTTGTACATTACATCTTACTTTAAAGAATCCATAGAACTAATTTCAGATACATACATGCTGGAATAACGTTAAACACAAAAAGAAAAAGTTACAGATAAATTACTCCTCCAAATTATGAGCAAACGATACTCAGAAATTTCTACATAAAATAGTAATCCATAAAGATATTGCGAACAAAAATTTCCACCTATGGATCAATGGATCCTCAGCTTTAAAAATTTCCCTAATGAAACATAAATAATAGCTCCGATAAAGTACAAGAGCAACTTTGGTCTTCGGTTCGAGTCCCGAATCCTAAGCGGATCTCCCAGGCAACGCGAAAGATTTTAAGTACGGACTCGGAACACAATTTGCCTGTTGATTTCTGGGCCGCGGAGGCAGGCGTACGCCTGAGGTGCATAACGATGTGACGTCTGTGGGAGTCTTTTTTCGCTACATTTTAAAACCTCGCTTGTCACGTACAGAATACTAATGCACGAATGTGAATGGCCTACTTTCCGTATAAGCGTCATCTAAAGATATGTAAAACGTAACAAC
This sequence comes from Pantala flavescens, assembly GCA_020796165.1. NCBI lineage: Eukaryota > Metazoa > Arthropoda > Insecta > Odonata > Libellulidae > Pantala > Pantala flavescens. The sequence continues at coordinate 16,140,563 of CM036886.1, forward strand.
CCTAATGATCCATACTTGATCAGAGTTACTTATAACACAAGAGCGAACGTACAGTATACAATACATTATACAGTACAGTGTACTCGTGTACAGCAGGTTATATATTTAACGTAGTCCTCTTTCATACTTAGTTCCGAATGATACAACGTGTTTCACACACATTTAAAACTTCATATTAACTGATTACAAAGGATGCTTACCTAAGATAGACCAACGACGAAATGCGGTATAGAACCTTTTCAGAAACACAGGCACAGACATCCAGAAAGTTTCGTAATATCTCCCGGTATCCTGTGAAAAAACTTCTTTCTCAAGAGGTTTTCTAAGTCGCGGAGTATTTTAAATCCTAGAAAAAACAAGGGTTTGATCCTGAAGTTAATAAGAACAGAAAGAAAGAAGATTTGATAATTAAAGAAATTCATAAAAGTATAAAATTAATAAAAAAAACAAAACAGAGAACCCGGCATGAGCCTAAAATTAGGAACAGTAGTTAGTTGTAGTAGAAGAAGATAGTTGAACGGTTATTAAACTTAAAAGAAAATATAAATAAATGTATAATTTATAAATACAGGAAACAAAAAATCAAAACTTCCCTTGACAGAATTACAATAAAATAAAAACAAATAGAATATAAATCATTGCATGAATGCCAGAATATCATGTGCTGTAAAAGGATTCCAATTGCAGCGAAAGTATTACATTATTTTTGTCTAATGCTTCATATTACCTTGTCCTCATTGTAGATATGGTATCGTTACTTATACACAACTTTCAGCATTGTACGCACATTGATACATTAAATTTTTTTAATGTAAAAGGCTAAAGAAATGAATTAGAGGTATATTGACCTATTATAATTAATGTGCTACCTAAAAATGAAATGCATTTTGTTCAGTAAGTACAATAGTTTCCACTCCAGCCATCAATATTTCCTCGAATTTAAATTCTAAATAGAATAAGTTCATTCTATATTAAAATAACTTAATCATATATACACCGAGTATTAGATAAGATAAATCAATTTTCCTACACCTGTTATCTGTAGCTTATATGCGTAGGCGGAAATAAAATATCAATTCTTTCATCAGATTACTTCACTATCAATGAATATCTTTTCATGATAGTCTCTGGACTAACCGAGCGTAATTTTAGCCTTATCAATAATTCTTAGGCATAAAATGCGAATACACCTAATTTAATGCATAAATTACTCAGCTTTAGCATTGAAATATATATAAACACAAGACTGACTACGATGTGGTAGAGCTGTAACCGTAAGATTCCATATTATATTATAATGCATAATAACAATAATAAGCCTATATTACGGACCACGACAATGATTGTAACAAAGATGTCATTCCATTCAATACTTTTCAGAAAAATTAGCATCAAGCAGTTAGACTAAAAGGTACTGAACAGAACAATATCTTGAATAAATATATACCAACTGAAATTTATTTTAAAGCACATCACACGTAAAATAACCAACATGGTTATTTAAAAATTTCATAATTTTATAGTACGTAACCGGTAAAAAAATCCAATGAACCCAACACCAGTAAACACACAGAACATACAAATAATACGAGCACTTTAAAGGAAAGGATTGATAACCCTTTTTCCACCATTCTTCATCAGTAGAGGCAACCAATTTGCAAATAACGTACCGCGCCGAATTAACGCAAATCCGACACGACGAACGACATGAAACGTCGTATCGCTCCACCAGATCCAGTTTCGGTCCATTTGGGACAATTTCATCATTTCCGTCGATCGATTAGAGTATTCAGAGACGCGCCTAAATACCCCAAAACGTTTCCCATTGCGCGCATTGTCGTTCTGCAAACAATTCCCGCTAATGGCATCCCATTACGGACGACAAAGCTACCCTGCGTGGGTATAAACAATGCGAAACATCAAGGCTACGTTTAAAAAATATATATCTTTCTTTTTCCCTGAACTATTACGGCCTTCTATGCCATCATCCGTCTCTATAGTGTCTTCATTTTTGATTCGCGTTCTTAATCTCGTAAATTCGTGCGTTTTCTGTTTAATTATAACGTCACGAGGAAAACGTTTACTTGTTGCGAAAATAATACCCATTGTTGACTATCAACAGTATTTTTCAGGTAAAATTCATCGATTAAGGGGAGGTTGAACTGCAAGAAAATAGTTATTATTTTTGTGAAATACTCAACTAACGGAACAGCAGAAATAAAAAGCTATTTAACACTGAAAAATTAAAAGCTTTCCGGAAACCTCTACATGAAATCACATTCCAATGAAACCTTTCGAAAAGTTATACGTTCAGTAAAATTTCCAGCTGTGGTAGGTAAAAAAATCGTACTTTTTGAAAGAGATGATGATTAAACATCAAGCAGTGGACTTTCAACACTGATAAGTGAGATTCTGATATTTCCAGTGAATATAACAATACGAACTAAAAAATACTTTTGTGTATTTGATAAATAAAACTGAGTCACATCATGATGAAGTCCAGTTATAATGGATGAAAAAAATTTTTAAAAATACACGTTTTTATTAGAGCAGGATTTATTTCCTACTATCACGACGAAATAACTTTTGCAATAAAACATTAAAAATTACTTTTGAGCTAGAAGTTAAACTTAAATAGTAACTATTATATAAATATATAAGTTAAATATATAAAATACCGTGTTAATGAAATAGCGTTCATTGTAATTATATTCTTCTTTACGAATCTATAAATCTGGGTATTTTCATATCAATCACAGCTACTACAAAGTAATACAAAAGATAAGCAGGAATTTTTTTCTATTGCAACAGATGAGTAATATCTCATTATGTTACCTGCTACACCAGCAACAGTCTATTTTCGTTGATAAAACCAAAACTGTTCCATTAATAGAGATTTTCCAGCCTCTAATGAATAGAGCGGTAAAATACGTTTCTCAAAATGTCATACAAGCTAAACTGGTAGATTTATACCGAAATTGGTTCCCTCTCAGGCATAAAAATGGATGAGGACGTCCCTATGAAGATAGAAAGAGATAACTTTATCTTAAAACGCAAAAAAATCTCTCCTATACATTTTTTGCGAAATCCTGGCGCGAAAAAAAATTCGCAATTTTTTGGTGGATTTTTTCCCTAAAATCTGCTCTAACTTCATTTAATTCCCGACGAATTCCTTTTATATTTTATTACCTCATCTTCACTAAGCTACCAAACTCCCTCTTTTCAAACTTTTTTCAAAAGAGATAAATTTAAAATAGCTCCGCGGCGCGTAACTCTTTCGGACTTCTATTTAATTTTCTATCTGCATCTTTCCTCTGCTAGTCCTCCAACTCATCTCAACTAAACTTTTAGGAATTGCTTTTCGTACTAGGCTGATGAGCAATTAGCGTGAATAATTATTTTTTTCCACGAGTTCTTTGTGTTGAAGATTTAGAAAAAGTACAGCATTTGACCTTGTTTAAAATCGGTAGGTAAATACAACATCGCAAGAACGCATATATTGCTATTATTTCAAGATAAGTAAATTACACATCATAAAATATAGAATGTACTGAATACTTTGCACTGAAATTACATGTTTTTGAGGAATAGGAAGTACCTATCTGTTTGAAAAAGGGTTATAGATAGGTGAAATTAACTTTGCACAACCAGTTCGAACAACCTGATAATAAACTTTGAACCAAAAGTAAAAAATATCTGTTTAAATCTCTCTTTTTCATTCCTTATTTTCAGAAACGTTTCCCTACTCCATACATACTCAAATATTCCATGTATCTCGGAGTAATTATGCATATATTATTCAATAATCTCATTCAGAAAAAAAACTAGTGAAACGGATTTGAAGGAACACAAAAATAATGATGGGAAGAAATGTTTACATTACTTTGAATATACAGCACAACGAATATCTATTCCCACAATTTTCTTAAAACGATAAAAAAATTTTTGATAAATATAATAGGATATAATACTATTCCTGATCATTTAACGCAACAAATATTCTTTGTTTGATTTTCGATACCAATATAACACAATGATAATGAAAATGGTATTAGTTGACGATATTTGACGTTTAAGGAGAATTTCAAGCCGACATAATTCAAGTGTAAAATATACTTTATTCCAATAATATTTAAACCTTTATTAATCTTCTCACGCACAAAGCTACATTAAACGTCTTAATCGCACATATTACTTAAACCAAGTTTCCGAACTGATGAACGCGGCCTACTTATCAAACTCAACACCCTTTCTCGCGATTTTTAAAATCGGTAAACAGCGCCATAAAGTTGGACGAAAAGTTGGGAAACTTTTTCTCGAACCCTAATTAGCTTTAAGCACAAAGATAAAGACAGGGAGAAAAAGTAGCGCGCTCTAACTCTTCCGGTAAAAGCTTCAATAATTCACCGACTCCAACAAGCATCGCTCCTTGTTTAGAGCATAGATACCGCGCTAAATCTCAATCGATTCATTCTGAGAAGAGAGAATTCTAAAATTAAAAAAAGAAGAGCAGCCGAATCTCGCAAATTTCCAGGAGAACAATGGGAGGCGTTACGAATAAAACGCGCCGGAGCAGAAAGATGTATGGATGAGAGATTTAAAAGTACCAAAAAAGTATAGTTTACATAACGGTCTCGCGAATATTGCGTTTGGTAACAATCGATATGAGAATGACTTGGAGATACGTCTCCAGTTAAACCCAACGCAACTCGTACCCTTTTTAACTCGCATATGATTATAATTAAGGCACGTCCCTCGCGCGTGCGTATTTCCTTTTGGCAATTAGAGTCAAAGAAGACACGGGACTAGACCGAATGACTCTTTCCCACAATCGAAATCGAGGATATCAATTTTAAACCCTTTTGTAATGGGTGGTGTACTTATTTCGTTATTCTACACGGATCATTGGAGGATAAAGAGTTATAGAAAAATTGATTCCTCAAGGAGGTGTTGTAAGTAGCGAATAATTAAGCACATGATGTTAAATTGGCAGAGTTATGTCACCTATTGTTACATAAACAGTAAATTATGGCTCAGGGAAAAGCGATTAAGTCTCTTTTAACATTAGAAAATTCAGGATTAAAAGACATGCCAAAGATTATATATTCTTAGAATGAATGATGTAATATTAGTATCCTGATAAAAAATAATTTAGGATATGAGTGGAGGTGTTAGAAATGTTCAAAACGGTCTATTTTTATGAATATTAATATCTATTTAATTTCCTAAATTTATAAAAATGACAAGCTTGATAGATTTGTTTTCAGAATGCAAAGATCGGATATTTTTCTTCACGTAAGAAAAAAATCCGCACTTGAAGATGTTGCAAAAGAAAACGAACTGGAGGCTAGATTAGAAAGTTTTAAAAAATAGTTTATGATTGTACTAGAATTTGATGAATTAGTGCTAGAAAGCATTGTGTAATATTCAGATAAAATTACTAATTTTAATATTTAAAAAATCGACCACAGTCAAGAAAGGATTAAATTTCGTAACCAAGGATTAAATACTGTAATTTATAGCTGTGATATTGTTCATTATACTTATGGATGATGAAAACATGAGCTTCATATTTTCGTATTATTTTACGACCAACTATTAGAAAAGATGAACGAAACAAAAAAATACCAATACGAGTAAATTGAAAGAGATATCTCGACCAACATGATTTCCATTAAGGTGCAAAAAGTTAAAGTATCGGAAAGGTGTGAAATAGGAGTGACTGATGAGCAATCACGATCGAAAATCACCAACTCCACGGCTGTATCTCGGAATCAAATACACTCCGCAGGAGTTTCCCATGAATACGAAATAAGTAAGATTGTTTCTGCGCATTCAACTCGTCTAGGGATTTGAATATCGCGAAATGACTTTCAACTCTCATTTGAATTTCGGTAAAAGTCTAAAGATCAACAGTCACAGTTATAAGAAGCAGTCTTTCAAACGCGTATCAAAGGGAACCAACAACAATGGGTTTATCATAACAAAAGCTAGAATGATAACAATCTTTCCCACCTGATATAAAACGGAGCAAATAGATTTCATCGCAGAATCAACAATATCTTTGAATACTGCGGACTCATGGGGACAAACCGTCGATTAATTCTCCAGTGGCAATCAAAGTTTCAAAACTTCATACGTAATTCTATACCAAAGAATATACGAGCTTTACTTTTTCAATCCGCATTAAAACCGGTCAATTGCTGTTGTCAATAATGGTAAACTATGCCTTTCGTTCTGGCAGTGCATTCCTTTCCTTTATATTTTAACCTTAATTATTATTCCTAATCTAGATGGCACACTTACAAGATGAATGCAAAGTTATTAATTAAGAGTAACAACCGATTTGAAGGAATACATACAATCCAAGCACAACGTCACATAAAGATTGAATAAATATTCTTTTTTTAGAGAGATAAATCTGATCACGATATATTAAAAAATGTTAACGTCGGAGGTAGTATCAGGAATGTGCTAAAAGTTTAAAAATACACCACGAGCGGTACGTAACAACTTCTATATCTTAATCATTTCTTAGATAAAAAAATAATGAATACTATTTATAGGTTATTTTCTACTTTCAATACAACCTCACTGCAATATGCTGGAGTTTGGTATAACATAAGTCATACAATCCTTCCACTAAGCAGAAAAATTTTCAGTACACAAAAAACCATTTAAAGAACGAGTACAATCCTTAAGATACTCCGAGGAATTATTGAACGACACTACCGCGTCCTCTGACCTATATATACGTAAAATTATCATTTAGCAAAGCCCAACAACTCATACACATTCTTCTTTATTTTTCTCATTTTTTTCGTCTAACAGTCATACACTATTTCATAATTTCCTCATCTTCTTATGCCCTATATTACACCTCCTTGTTCTACCATTTTTTATCCTTTCCAAACTCTCCTACACTTAACCAAATCCACCTGTCTCTGCTCAAGGTCTATCCAAACATATACTTCGCAAACTTTTCCTCCAACGTGCAAAACCATCCGCACCTCCCTATATCAATCTCTTAGACTAAAACGAATCTTCCTCAGATAGGAATCGAAAGCGACCAGACCTTTAGGAGAGGTTCAAAGGGTACGTAACTCGCGAAAAGAAGTGCACAATAGTAAGAAACGAGGGCGAAGGAGATAGTACGTGATATATGATCACGTATCCGAGCGACCTCTGCCTTTTATTTATGAGCACCATTATTGAGAAGACGGGAAACGGCGGCTAGAGCGAAAAGCACAATAAGAAGGCTTTCTATTCTAAATGCAAAGCAGAGAGAAGAATGGGTGTAGAAGATTACTAGTTATAAGGTACAAAGAAGCTTCAACAAAAGATTAATTGACCGTTTAATCAAGCTTAACAATAAGCGAGATAATTACTAGGCAATAAATGTTAAACGATAAATAAATAATGAATTAAATTACGAAAATCGTTATGTATAAAAATACCTCAGACTGACATCAACAAAAAACTTGATTTTCCATAGCAACGAGCCGTATAATTCCATCAATCCAAAACAGAATAAAATATACAATTACGGGAAGTATTTATTATCCCTTTAAATATATACTACCCATAACGATTTTCGATTAAAGATATCTATCCACTAATTAATGTTCTATTCAACAATCGATCTTGACATGATTGTAATATAATGAAGTTCAATTAATGATGGATTAATTTGGGAACCTCATTTACCTCGCGTACATATAATTTATTGGATAATCATCACCATTCATGTGTAAATGTCATTAATTACCTGGCTATCAAAATACGATTCTCTATTACTTTTAATGAAAACTATTGTAAAAAAAATGTATTTAACTTGTTTCATTAGATTCTTACAGCTTTTTCGATGTACTAGTTCATTGGTGGAAGTTTATATTGTATTATCAAAACTATGACTATTAAAAAACATACTGTTTACAAGAAGAATTCATTATTGTAGAAATCTAATATTAAACTTGTTCCGAGACAGCCGTACGTTTCAATTAAAAACACATAAGAAATATCGTCCACACTTTGCCCTTTGGATTCCCTCAATGTGCAATAAATACTGAAGTACACAATACCTTTTAATTATTAAGAAATAAATCATGTAAAATAGAATTAATAATATACTATAAATATAAACGTGTAAGCAACAAACCAATATTGATCGAACGTAATGTAATACCGTCAGCATCAGCGCATGCAGTGAAGAAGTACAGTTCCGCATGAAAAAATCCAAGAATAGATTAAAGGTGTGAAAAATATGCGGGTAAATATAAAAACAAAATTTAAACGTGAGAAGAAAAGATAGTATGGTGATAAGATAAGGAGAATTTATGTTCTGGGAAACCGAAACCTACACGAGAATGGATTCGGCAAGCGATCGGGATGCAATATAAAACGAAGGCGAATAAAGGTGATAAATTCACGCTCAATCAGAGCAGAATTTCAGATATTTTTAAAACGAATAATACCCCAAAAAGGTATAAATTTCATCGAATAAAAAGTGTGTGCAGTAATATTCGTATCATCCTAAATAAAATAATAACTTTCGAGCAAAATAGAATAATATTACAATTTATATAGGCTGAAAATTGAAACGGTGAATATCGAAAGAATTATTTAAAATTTAAATATTAAAAGCAATCAAAATTAATATTTAACGTATTGGGATGAAAATTTAGCCATGTTCAAGCAATAAAAGTGTACCTTTTTAACTGTACCACGTAAAAATAAAGTTTCAGACGTAAACATCAATTTGCACATTAAAAACCCCAATAAACGATACCTCCGTACGAAAGAAACAGCTCCAACACTTGATTAAATTCGGGTTGAATGACGCGGAAAGAAAGTTAAACCCGTAAAACCGAATTAAATTATAAGCTTCATTTAATCCCCTGGATATTTAATCGTCCATTATATAATTCCGCGCAATATTAAACGGCATGGAATAATATAATCGGCCGTAAAAAAAAGAGGGCCTGAAGAGCGTATATTTCATTAACACACCCTTATCATGAGGTTCATAAATTCTGTTCAAATAGATTATATGCGAACTTTATCTCTCGCGTTTATCAGATGCCTAAACTCCAAACCTCCGGCTTTCGGAACGTATTCTTTTTTTTCCTCCTCACGTTCACCTTTTTTGCGAAACTGCGTAGAGGCTTCCGATCACGTCTTCCCTTCCAGACCTTTCGCCCGACTTTATTACCGGTTTGATTTTCTTTTCCCCATAAAAATACGCTCTTCCATAATATCCCTAACTTACGGCATTGCAGAAGCGCGCGCGGGGGAATTTTTTCTGGCTCCTTTTTCTCCGAATACGTTTCCAAGGAGATACCGTCTTTTCCTAAATACTTCCACCGTTCCTACCTTCGTATACTTAAAAGATTGTTAACGATAGTTATAAAAAGAGATTCACTATAATTACGTAAATATATTTACGATTATAAACATCCACTCCAGTAAAATAATTATGTAATATTAATTAGAAATTCTATATCTGTACGGTCAAATTAAATTTTAATTTAGTAAAGAATTAATTTTTCGTAACTTCTATCATTGTATAATTCCAGATTTCTTATAAAAACGGATCAGATTTAGCCTTTAATAAAATTACAATCGCAAATTAATTCAGCTGAATATACTATTACCGGAAAACAAGTTTAACTCTTGAGTATTACGATAAAACCAGTAGAACTCTTCCATGGCAACCGTAGGTCAGTTCAATATTCAGTAAACAATCAAACGTAAATTTATAAAAAAAACCTATAAATAAGGAAAAAAATCCATTCGTGGGAATAAATAATGAGGGATTACTCTAACATGCTATACGTTCAACGATAAAATTCCGAATATTAACAGCAATAAAAAATAGCACTAAGAGCAAATGAAGTTTGACCAAATCTATATAACCGGTAACTATCAAAATTTTAATTACTGCTACCGTCAGCAGTAAAACTAAAAACATTCTTTGAATAGAACTTCATTCATACAGAGATAAGCAGCGCGCTAGAGCTTGATAATGAAAACGTAATGCTCTCTTTCAACCTGTCGTTTGAGATACGTAGAAAGCATGTCGTATTAAACAGGTATTAACTCTCATCAGATGAAGGCATAGCAAATAAAATAGGCTTAAAAGTCAGTAGTAAACTCAAATGATTATGAAGGCAAAAAAACTTTATAAGTACATTAATCTAATAAGACCCTCAGCTACCTTGAAAATAAATAATCTTACCCCTACTCATACTAATAGTATTCAATATTATTATTTCGTGGTCGCTATGGTATTAAATTACATCCTAAAAACAATTTTCCAATCAGTTACTAACTCTAAACGGCATAAATTATATGAATCAAAGTCCTCGAATGCTTGAGGGATGGTCTCAACAATAGAATGTAATCAGACAAATTAGTTCAATTCACTATAATTCAATTAATCCCTAATTGAATTAAAACATGATTAAGTAAAATAAGGAGCGAAATGGTGGGTTAATGATATTCCGATATAAATTAACTCGTTTAAACATTTCAACGATCATACCAATCCTATACTTGATACTCAAAGTTTTCATGAGTCATTAACAACAACAATTGCACAAAATATTCCAAAATAAAGTTACACGCCACCAAAAAATTCGATTAAGGATATTCTCTAATAGATAAAATCATTGGCAATAGGCTTTACTGTATGGAAATCCATAACTCTTAAATAAAAAGGCAAAAATAACCAAACCTATTTTCCACACACATTCCTTCCCTAATAGACGCAAAAACTCCTAACTCAGCGTACCATTTACCATTTTTCCCCACTTCCGTACACCTTCAACTTCTGGTACCGGAATAAATATGAACGATCTGGGACTCCTGGATATTACACACCAAAAAATTACGACCTTTAAAAAGACCTTTCTCGGCTCGTATACGGCGGTATAAAGGTCTAAAGGCGAAACGTAATTCACAAAGCAGAACTTCCCTTTTTTTACGCACGAAGAGTTCGGGATGGGAGTGAGTTACTCTGGCAACGCATTTTCGCTCTCATTGGAATATACGGCGCGTCTAATCGTTGAAATGCATTACTCCTAACGGGGTATATACTGACCCGTAGGTCCTTTCCCTAGTCTTGTTAAAATCAACCCATTATTCCGGAGGCTGGAGCCCGGCGTCCCGTGAGATGCCTGGATGAAGGCTGTTGGAGAGGAGGGGAGTAAAATGGAGGGGAGGGGAGGAAAATGAAGGGGGTGGGAGGGGAAATAGGAGTGGGAGGGGGAGTAGTGGAGAGAGAGGGGGAAAGGGTGGGAGGGATGAAGGAAAAAGGACAAATTGATGACCCTTGGATGGAGAGGTCAGATCAAACTCGTCTCCCCCGGACAATTGGTCCCCAATTATGCCATAACGACTGATAAACATCGCGAGATATCACGTGACGTAACGCGATGTCGCCTGCCCGTGAGTCACTCCTTTTAATTGCTCATCCAAACTCCAATTTGGCTCGAGAGTGAAAAATGTTTGCTATGAGATACGAGAGGAATTTTAGAGCGTATAGGTCCTGTATGATTTTAAGAAGGATGACATGTAGGGTGACCTAATTACATAAATAAGCATAATGATAATATTAACATGACAAATTGCATAAATAAAATCTTTTGTGATAATTTAATTTTCGCTGAATGAATAGAGATATAATAGAGCTCTTATAAAGTGAAATTTTCAGTTTTATAGTATTTATAATATTTTACAATGAATATTAAATAATTCATTTTTCTGTCAAAAAGCACCAGAGGAATTCTCTGGAAATCACATTATACTTTATTTATCTGAAAGGTTTGCTCACTGGTGGAATAATCTTGAAGTATTTAAGAAGAATAGGATAATACAAAAATAAACAGGAAAAATAATAGTTCACAAAGAAATAAACAATTCAACAATGTACCATATGAACAAAATACCTAAGCACCTTTACAATACATAAAGACGATTCATCAACAAAGTATCAATGAATGTTTGATTTCAACAATGAGTATGATTTCCTCGTCAAAATAATTAGAAAAGCTTTCTGGTCTTAATAAATAAATTACTCACAAAAATAGGTGTCACTTAACCCATCTTAAAAAAACTTCTCAAATACTTCCGATGTTCCTGATAGGTGTTGAGGTATGATGCTAATAGATATAAGTACATGCGTCGTAACAACCCTTGGGAAAGCCCAACCAAGGGACAATGTAAGTGGGTAATTTGTGGTAGTCGAACACGGCTCCCTCTGCGTCCCATACTGACTCAACTACACCCCATTGGATCATATAACCTCTACCTATCAATACGGCTAGGTTCACAATACTTTCAAGCAGTACGCTGGCTTCATGAGTCCCTATGGAATACACGTATGGCTAATGTCAAATGAACGCTAATAAATTGTAGTATCCAAACAGAGATTACCCTTTTCCTTAAATACCTAAGGGGCTATAAATATTATATAATGTAACTAAATAACTAAATAAAAACAGACATATCTTTCAAAATTGGGTGTGTATTTAATGAATTTTAAACTTAGCGTAAATTGATTAGAATCGCACCAACACAATGATTTCGAAAAGACATTAATATTGATTGAGATACCTTGGACAACGATTATATTTATCGAAGACTGTATATTTAATTTGAATATAAAGAGATATTTCAACAGATTTTATTATGAAATAATCAAATGAATATGAATAGCTATTAAAGATTAATTAAAATAAATTAATTAATAATAAATTAACAATTACACCGAGGAGCTACTTCGCTGATATTAGTTTCCTTGTATTTTAAATTATGCTTCCAATCACTATATTCATTGGACAGCTAGCGTTTAAGTCGATTACAATACAGTAGAAGAATTCTATATGCCAAAAATAAAATAATATTTGAATATTCTTCTAAAATATCTCTTATTATTATGTTATTAATTTTCAAGTTATATAATACTAAACGTTTTCTTCCGCTTATAATAAAATAGACGTATATTCTCAGTTTGAAACTCAGGTTGAAAACATTTTTGAATCGATTTATCTTACATTATACACTTTACTAATAACGTTTACTCGGGTAAATTTTTTGAAGTTTATAAATCTTTAATCTCCATTCAAAATTAAAATTTGGTTTTAGTACTTATTTGTGAACAGCAAAATTTCCTCCGATTGTTTAATTACGCACAACAATTAATTGTAATTAAACAATGCACTCACGTATCAAACATGGCTATTTAAAATTTAATTACTCATATCATTCAAAATTATCCTTCGGTAATACATAGAACTAATTAACGATTTTATTGACAGCAGTTTCCGGACTATTTAGTACCCTAATACATTCACAAATGCGACCAAAACGTAAACAAGTCAACAATCACAGATAATGAAACGTGAGAGAGTAGCATTCTTGGAAGAGACGTCAGCTATCGATAAATCTAATGAAAACAGATAACGGCGACAGGAGAGACATTAAGGCTCGGATGTCTCTCCATTAAATCCGGCCGAATCACTACTTCTTTGCCCTTTCCGGTGAGCATAAAATATGCACCGCCGATTCGGATATGAAGGACAGCCCGCTAACTCTTCACTCGGGCGGAAGTGATTCCGTCAATACACTGACCTCGGAACGCTGTCATGCACTTATATTTCAATCTCGGGAAAAAGGAGGGATGGGAGGGTTTTTTTGGAGGGGGTGTAACAGCGGAAGGAGTACATGAAGTGAACCAATCGATCGAGATGAAAGAAAATGAAAAAATACGACTGTGAGTAAAAAATATTAGAATCACATAAAATACGATACAAAACTGGTAGTAGAAGCTCCTAAAAAATAAGATTATTAATATAACTAGTGCGCTAAAATAATGTCGCATTTGAGAAATAAATCTTAATTTTTTTTATATTTTAAATTCAGTTTAAAAAATACCTTTAACTTCCTTATATAATTATTAATAGCAACTTCTTATCGTGTATAATCACTACTCTATGAATGAAATTATTTTCAATAAATATTGTAAAAAACTTTCTGAAATAAATTTAATATTTCATGTGGTATAGTGTAACGAATACAATAAAAATCATTTTCATTAGTTAAGACAAATTAAGCGATAATCTTGTAAAGATAAATTAATCGTTTCCTTGGTTAGATTAATTAGATAGAACCTTTATTAGCAATGCTGTATAACATACTAGCTACTAGCTACTAGCATTGGCGAAGTAGAAAGTATAGTCGAGAATGGCTTAATGGTCGTTTAAAGTAAATTCTGCAGATATAATGAACTTAAAACAGAACGATCACTATTTTTTAAAGATCGCAATCAAATTCTACACATTTAAAACTATTATAAGATAACATATTTAGAAAGTATACCAAAGTTTGGACGTAAATAAGCCGACGACAATATGAACATGCGCAACAATAGAGAAATTCAAACAGACAGCGTAACAATACAATTGTGCTTTTTACGTAAACAACGACAAATTACATAACCTTAAATAGATACGCTACTGCAGCCTTTTGGTTAAGGTCTTTCGAATTCCGTTCTGGGACCCAATCTAACCAAATCAACTCCTCTTTATAAGACGCATGATAAGAACGAGAGATACGTACGCAGGCGCTATGGAAAGTGGAGAAAGAAGAGGAAATGAAAGGAGCGTAATGTAAAACATGGAATGGAAACGCAGTGGGGAAGCGAAAATCCGATTTATTTCCGATTGCGGGCGAAAGGGACCTCGGAATGAGATGAGGAAGTTATCCGCGGTGATGGAAGAGAAAGTTGAAGGGAAAGATTTCTACTTTGATATTGATCCTCCTTTCTCCTCAAAACATATCCATTCCTTTCTCTATAGAAAGCGCTTTCAGAAGGAGACTCGAACAGTGCTGGACATCGATCTAATGCACTGATGCTTGTGCATACAAAAAAGGTTTATAAAATTAGAACGGTTGCTATGGATAACGGATTTTAAAAATTAAATTGTCTTGAAATTGAATTTATTGTTGGTTTGAGAACATTTAGAAATATGACAATTATAGCTCAAATAGTCCAAAGTGCAATTCTTTATAATTATATAAATGATATCTAAAATACGTAATGTATATATAGATGCTAATATGTAGCTCATGAGGACTCGAATATTAAAAAAATTTACTTAAACCTACGTATTATTTTAATGTTTTTTATCGAAGTAGTAATAAATTTATCCTATACCACTTGCAATTTTTTTACATTTTTGAAATGAAATTTAACTAAATAGCTTACGTAAATATTAGTAAATATATATGAATCATCATAATTAATTTAGATGATATAACCATATATTTTAGATACATATTTTGCAACAATAATTTAATTTAATTATTGAATACAACAAAATGGTTATGCAGGAATGCTAACAAGAACAACAACTCTCAAAATTCATCCGGGCGAGTAATACACCACCGAACAACGAAAACACAACGCGTGCGTACACTTCTCACCAAACATCATCGCGTTTGGAATGATACATCACAGCAGCGCTTACTGTCCGCGTTCATCCTAATCTCCCCGTCATTATTATTCACTCCCCTCAACCCCTTCAGGAAGTGGGGGTAATGAACTCGAATTTCCACCCAAAATCCACCCCCGCGTTGCATCCCACGCATTCAACCGCCCACGCGCCTTCGATCGTTCAAATCTCCATTCTCGAGAAGAAGAAGAAGAAGCTACTCTTCCGAAAGCGTTCAGAAAAAAAATGCCGGCTAATCTCCTTCCTTTTTGTTCCTCCACGAAGCTTTTATTTTCGGGATGTAGAGGGACTAAACTTGGATTACTTTTCCGCGCGATTACCATTTAAAGCCGATGGAATACGCCTCCCTCTTACTTTCGAACAATGACGAAAATATGAATGAGAAATGGTGTCGATTTCCCGCTCTTTCGGAAATAAAAGGACAAATTTTAGCATTACCGATTCTATACGATAATGGAATTCATTTCAGGCTAAAAAAGAACGATTGTTGTACCCTCGAGACGATTATTAGAATCCTAAATAATTAAATATATACTTATAGGTTTACAAATCGTCTTGGTTTATGATTCAACTTGAATTATTATCTCAACAATTAAATCAAACATTCTTAAAAATGTAAGTAGACTTATTATTGAGTTACGTTCACAAAACGGTCAACAATCAAATAACAATGTTAACTCGTTCCAATGGTTATACAGTTACCGCGACAGTGTGATTTAACGTGAGGATGAATCTTCCAGTGTTAGATTCCAGGGAGTTTCCTCATTTCGTGTACCTTTCACCTGTTTGTTCAATAACGTACGCAACCATCAAACCGAATCCAGTTTGTGTCACTTCAACGGTAAAGAGATAACTAATACGAAGACCTTGAGGTAGCTGCGAGTTAATCCAGTTTTCTGGGCAGTAAACGTATTTGTATTTTTCATTAAGAACTAATTATATATAATTGGATACCTTTAATCCTTCAGAACCTAGAACCAATTAGCAATATATGAATGACATTTACGATTATCCTCATTAGGAAGCACACAAAACATATGAAACGAAAGTTTAACGTCATCGGGAATCGATCTCATGTCCCTTTGTTTTTAAGACTGTTCCAGTTGTTAAGACTTCTTCAGGGACTAATTTCTAGTTAATTTTCAGGATTTGAATCTTGGTTTAAGTAGTTTTTTTCCTAGTCTATTTCTGCTATGAAATTTCCGTGGATTACCTTACGTTTACAACAACTTCAACCTTTCTTTTACGGAATATAAGCACAAAAAGTCCACCAAATAAATCAATTAAAATCTTCATTATATAGAAATTAACATAAAAATACCTAAATATGAACTTTTTCTATGAAGGAATCCAGCGAAGGTTTAACTTCCATTGTTTGATTCCTCTGAGATATTTGAACTCCTTGAATTCACTAAGAACAGTATTCTTATAATTTCAATGACAATAATATTCTCTGACATCCATAGATAAATGAGCTCTTCATTAAATAAGAGAACAATCCTTCAATAAATCGTACGAGAAATAAACAAAAAACACATGCGGTAAATATCTTTACGTTCATACGTAAAAATGAACCTATTTAACATATTTTACGTAACTTAGTTCGCTGGTTATCGAGGTATATTTTATGGACGATGAAAGTTGGCCAAGAATCTACGCACATCCCTTTACGACTCGGTACTAAAAAGAAGTAATTCCCCAGGAGTTTAATTTACGAAAAAATATTTCCCGACGTCTTCGCTGCCAGGCACTATAAAACTTAAACGCGGTAGAAGGGGAAAGACTTCCTCTGATAACGATCAAGAGAGCACATGAAGAAAAATCTTCAAAATGAAGAGTTTGAGTATTCGAAATTTTTGAGTTTCATTCCACCTCTACAAAAGGCAGCGTACAGTCAATAGTCGTTCTTTTAATTTCACTCTCTTATACAAAATTTTTGGATCAATTAGGCAATTTATTAGCATCTTTATAAAGGTAATATTGCACGGATTTACGATTCGCTGATTATTTTGAAAGAATTGGAGATTTATGGTAGGTTTTATTGAATTCTAAATCTTGTACTGATCACCTTGAATGACTAACAATAAAAGCCAAAATATGATACCGAGAGACAAGTTGATTGTATAGGTGTATGTCATCACAATGGAAAATTCCAGTTGTCTCTCTTTGAAACCTTTTATCTATCTTTTTATTTATATCCAATACTTTTATATAGTGATAGTTTTAATTATCAGATTATTCTCAACAATGGAGTTTTTCTTATACCATTTGGTATAACATTGATACTTTTATCTCATACTTATACCTATTAAGATAATGCGATTAATATTTAACTATCAAGATACGACAATACATCAAAGATAACGGTTTGTAATAATATAAACATGCGTAATGTCAAAACTATAGGGCCAAAATTTGCGAAAATATAACGAGAAAATTTTACTTTGAGGTGTAAAAACATTGTTTTCTCCTTTAAAAGGTTTTAAACCATTAAGTAACTACTTATGCATACTAAATTTCTTAATTATTAAATATAAAGAAGATACACGATAGTACCTGAACACCGACCATCTTGCATGAACGCACATGCTATACTTCTGTCGATTACCATTCAATGATTCAATACACAACCTTAAGATTAGTTTACCGTATCAGTAAAAACGAGAATTTTACACACGCAAAGCGATTCATTTGGATTAATTTATTCACATCAAACCTCTTCCCAACCCAATAATAATATTACTATTTGATTAAACCGATGAACTCATGGAACCCACAATTTTACGTAAAGTTTATACGTATTATAGCGTGAGATAGTTCCCAAGCGGGTTTCCATAGTTCCTGGAAGTACTCGTAAATAAATAAATAAGCGCACATTTAAGTATTGATGCACGGCGTGTCGAACTAAATGCTCCGCAAACGCGATCGACTTCCCACGGCGATTTCCTCGGAAGAAGACCCATTTTTCATCAAAGCTAGGAGCGAACCACCTCCACGAAAGTAAATACGCATTAACTCGCATTCTCTAGGGAAACAAAAACGACTTCCGTCAAACAACTGCTGGGCGAAGGAAGTCGGTTGACAAGCACTTAGGCAAAGAAAATCTTCCTTCTAAAGGGACCGACATGCATCCGCTATTCTGCAATGTTCAAAAAGGGACGTTCGCTAAACAGAGGCGTTCTTTGAAAATTCGCTTGCCTTCACGCCACTTCCTTCCTCGAACGGTACATAAATAATTTTTGGGAAAAAGGTAACCATGGCAATCTTCGATAAAAGGGACACAAAGAATTCGTAAAAGCGGGCCTCTAAAATGCGGAAATTCCAGAAGGAATTTATAATGAGGACATGTCTCGGCTACCTATTTCAATGTCATGCGATAATACCCGTGTTACGAAGGGTAAAATCGAGAAAAATAAGTTTCACAGGTTTGGTAGAACGTTAATCGAAAGAAGTCAGTCAGCTCATAATACTTTGTTATTTAAAATAACTACAGTAACTAATATTGATGGAATCTCTCGATATATATGTAAATATTGCTGTATTAGATTGATGTTTATGCTAGACTAGGAGTATAACAACTGCTGTAGAAGTATCGAATCTGTTTCATTACTAAATGTTTCATTATAAAACTATTTAACTATTTATAAAATATTTTATAAACGAATTATAAAGTATCTCATAATAACAATAAAAATTCCATGTTATGGGAGGTAAATTAAAAATCGAGCTTCTTTTACAGTGTCGATAATTACGGATAATTTTCTATTAATCAACTAGGTATTTTGACTAAAGATTTTAGACTGATATTCGTAAATAAGAATAACTAAAATTCAGCAGAATAATATAATATTAATTTTTAATTAATAAATGCACCAGGATAAAAAAGTTTAACATCAAAATAGATCATTCAAAAATTTTGTACCATATACGTGTAAACATTACAACGTTGAACTACTATATTAGTTTGGATATTCCTTGCAATTACTGAGGATGAAAAAAATCTTAATTTTTATAAAGCGATGATATCAACACGTGAAACTCAGTTTCAGGTTTTATGCCCTTAATCAATCTACATTTATAACCTAACCATATTATAGATTCCATTAAAATATTTACACTACTACCAATAAACAATTCGATTAACCGGATATATCTGACATAATGTCTTAACGATGGTTACTTTTAATATTTATAAAACATGAAAGAACGTATAAAAAATAAGTTCATGACTGTGTACCGAACCCATGCTCTTTCTTACTGGAAGATCCAGATTCCAGCCCCGGTGTCAGCAGGTTATTTTCTAGTCTGGTGACTATCCTTGAACTAACCCAGTGAGCATACGAACTTCGTCTCCCTAGTAACTAACGCAAGTTGAATATCATGTACACGAAAGGTTTACCAATTTTTACAGAAAAACTTTAATTTTTAATACTTTAAAATCCTTTGCTTAAAGTACAATAAATACTGGTATACCCTTGAAAAACTTGAAATAAATATCCTACAAATTATTCAGGGTCGATGCTAAACAATGACAATTTAACATTACAATTTAAATTACGGAGAAGAAATAGAAAACTTTCCCCATCAGTTCACGTAAAATTTCATCTCGTAAAATAGCTTAATGTGGTAATTTTGGTCTCCCTGGGGAACTTCCACAAAAGAAGCGTAATTTCTATTCTTATTAAGATCTGAAATGAAAAATTTATGACTAGAGTCCAATTTAATAATTTCACCCGCGGCTTGTCTGCGAACTTCGCCCGGTTAGATTTCGTAAAGAAGTTTAAAACGCATGAGAAACGAAAGAGGTCGGGAGATTATGGCTTTGGAGACAAAACGTTATGAATGTATTTTCAAATTCTGAATATTTGTTTTAACTTTGCTTTGAAGAAGTTTCGACAATACTTTATTACAGCCTTTTCTCTATTATATGTCTAACTGTGTAATTTGTTCCTGCACATTAAAAAAAACATTAGGTTGTTAAGTTATCTTATAAGTCTAAACTTAATAAATAATTTAAACATACAATACATTACGTTAATATAATCAAGATAGTTTAAAATAAATATCATTAAAATAACATATATAAAATAAAATGACGTTCAGAATCCTTTAAAATACTAACTAAAAACGAATTAAATTCAATCTTTTAACACTATAACTGCATTAAAAAAATTAGAGGGGTCAAAAAAGATGAAACTACTCTGAAACCTACAGACAGTGGTTGCAAAAAAGTTCGTATACAGGATGAAACGAATTAATCATTCTATAATAAACTTCAATTTTTCCCTTATAATCAATAAATTTCAATACATAATCAGATATTCATACATGCATTGATATAACTCTCTCTTCTGATAACTCCCAATAATTTCTTAATACGATTTAAGATAAGAAAAGCTAACAAAATCAATCAAAATTTAAAATTATTTCGAGGATTACAACATCAACGAAAAATCAACGATAAAAAACATAAATAATTTAAAAAATTATTAGCAAATTACATCAATCGCAACAACTTTTTTACAAGTTATTATTCAAAAATATTTTTCCTATTTCTTGCACTATTACTAAATTTACCCCGAAATATTTTTCCCGCGAAACTTTCCCCCAATTCCCACCAAGTAATCTACACCACCCATTAACGGTCGGGCTCGATTAACTTCTATAGTTCAGACGCGCTGAGCTATAGAGAGCACCTCTCCGGTGAGATAACAGCCCCTGAAAACTTCTCCGGGACAAAAGTTTTAATCCATCCCCCGAATGCACCATCCGACGTGTATGCTAATGAGAGCGGAAAGCAACTATACCGACGGCACAAGCTGCGATTCCGTGAGGGACCGCCAACCGCCCGTTCCCTGCACCTCCGATATCGTCTTGAGGTCGCGAACAACAAGGCCCCTTCTTCAAAGGGTCCAATTTAATCACGGTGACAAAAGGAGGGTACGACCGGATGGGGTGCGAAATGAAGAAAATTGCAGAGAAAGGATGCACGACTGAGGGTCGTAAGATGATTAGGGGGAGGTCTGTTGGGTGTTGGGTCAAGGTGGGACAAAGGACGCCCTCAGGGCTGATCTAGGAGGGTCCATAGAGTCGATCCGAATGATCGCTGTTTACGAGAAGGGAGACTTCGCTGAACGTTCTATTAACGAGATGACCAGGAGTAAGGACTAGGGCTCAATGTCTATTTCGTCTTTTAATTGAAGCCTTTAGCAGCAGAATGTGATCTACATTTTAAACAGAGGAGTTCATAGACGAACAAGAGAAATTTGTTACACGTTTACAATGTATTTACGCTAAAATTGAAAATTACTAATACATAACATACATAACCATACGAATAATCTAACTAATGCATAACTATACGAATAATCTAACTAATGCATAACCATACGAATAATCCTCCCTTACAAGGCTAAAACAGCACTGTTTATCACATGAATGTAACATTAACCATTCCAATTAGGATGCTTTTTACATTAAAGGTAGAATTATAAGTTTTGGAGGAAAACTAACTTGCAATAAAAGATAATGAAATTGGCGGGTAAGCTGAAAGAAGTAATGAAGCAGATACAAGATATTTACTTTTGGTTTATCTTGTTATATTTGAACCCATTGTTTTGAGTGCACTTGTACTGCATTAGGCCATTAACAACGCATTCAAAACTCCACTTACGATCATATATCACATCAACTGATAATAGATAATGGTAATCAACTGATATAAGAATCAACTGATCCCGAATAAATACGAAAATATACTTCGTAAAAGATTTTTCAAAACCAAACTAAACTATTTATGATTTCATGGTAAAAGATATCAATAAATCAACCAGTTATATATAAATATATATATATATATATATATATGTTAATATAACAACCATAAAGGAGTACAAGAAATGTTAAAAGCAATAGAGAACTGTTGAAATTGACCTACGTATTTAAATAACACTACTTAAAATGAAATTTATCAGAAAAGAACAGATCCATAGCTTTGTTCTTTTATTAATTTGATAATGAACTGGGCAAGAATAAAATCATAAATCCGATAACTCTGAAATCGGCCATTACTTTGTCAGAAAGGCTCGTATTATGAATGAAACGATATGTATGCATGAGACTATCATTCCCAAGTTTCGTCTCTGGTTTAATTTCCTTCCGGTTTCCAATCGAGAATCGGAACTGTCTTTAATGAAGATAGAGAAATTGGAAACCAGAGAGCTGTAATTCAAACTCCTTCCGGAGGGAATCACGAAGGACTCAGTTGTGAATTATTCATGGATTTGCCATTTCGCGAGCATTAATTTACCAGAGAATTAAAAGGAATCCAACGGAAAAACCGAAACTTATATTAACCGGAATTTAACCGGTAAACCGGAAACCATACCAGAGCCAGGATAAAAATGTACACACCTGGACACAAACCGGGGTCTAATTCCTAATTTTCTGTTTATAAAAATGTATATAACCGAAGAAGGTATAAAGAAAAAGATTCAATAAACATTACGGTTTCCATTAGCAACTGCTTGTTTGTAATTTTCTCCTACAATTCAATATACCGCGATGTACATGGATATGCTTGAAACAATAATACATCTGATAAGGAATTTACGATAATATTTAAAAAGAACAGTACTATTCATATAAAGTTTGCTTTTAATTATTAAACGGAAGTGAATAATAGCGATATGTATCGGACCTTGGTTCGAGTACCAGACCATTCGCTATTTTTATTTTTTTTAACTTTAATAATCAAGTCGCCCAAGCTGATCATGAAAAGTTGTTTTCACCTTTACTTAATTAGGTGAAAGATCTAATGTATTACATACAGGAAATGATGAAACCAGAAATTTACCTACATATACATGAAGGCGGAAGAATTTTACCAAAAACGAACAGAATCTGGAACGAAATAAATATATTTAATACGTATGATTTATAATTATTCAATTCCCTCTTGTAAGAGAAAGTGGTTAACAATTTTGCGACTCAAGCTTCTAAAAGATGCAATACAAATTATGCAAACACGGAAACCTCGTAAGTCATTCTCAACGTAATAAATTCAAAATTCAACATTTTTTCGACCTGAGGAATGTTATCCGATTTCGCATTGAGGAAATTCCAACATAGAGTAAAACCGTTACGAACGTTCCCATGCGGAATTCTTAGATGGTAGATAACAATCACAATCTTGCTTCTACAGCTTGAAGTATTTCCTAGTACATTCCTTGAAGAGGTAAGGAAAACGAGAGAAATTATCAGCTGTAGGATAAGCTATTCTGTTATTGCAAATGACACATTTCGAAAACATTTTTGTTGAGTAAAATTAGATCGAAAGATTTATCGTTTGGAATAGATAAGAGCATAAGGAAAGAATTAATTTAGCAAAGTCGAAAACCTTGTTGCAAAACGCTGATATATGAATTATAACGGTATATTTTCTTAACTATTATCTAATCTAATAAAACTAAACTTGAACATTAAACTTCCTCAAGTGTCAGCAAGAAAATCCTAATAGAGTAATTGATAAATTAATAAATTATTAAAGATAAAAATATTTCAAAAATAATGTCAGAAATGATACGAAGATAACAAACCATAGCAAAAAAGTAATTCAAGCTAACTACTGCACTCATATTAAAGAGCCGATAGCAATTTGATTGATTTGATTTTAAAATGCAATTAGATTAATGATTATATATAAATGCTATCTATACATTCAATTGTATATCTCATATGATGAAATATTATCTCTTATTTGATGGGAGGGGAGTTAATTTACATTAGTATCTTCTCAATTGATATCAACACTGAGCATGACAACAAGTAAATAAGGTAAGTAAAATATATAATAATGTAAAATACGTACTATCACATCATATCATGATACTCACTTCCTTAAAGAAAGAATTCCTAAGAATATCAAACTTCTATCCTCAAACCAAGTAAATCCTGAATTTTTTATATTTGATCAGTAAATTTAATCTCCTTCCCAAAACCTTTTAAACACTAGAACGAACTTAGAAGTTTAGAGGATACATTACGCAGGTAAAAGGTTTTGCAAGCTAGGAATTTTAAGTAGAAGTTGCTGAGTAGTGTAACAGGGATTCCATAACCTCTCATTATACTCGTATGAACAAACTTGTATGAGGAAACCTGAGATGTAAAATAGATCAATAATTAACATCATCCTTAAATAGAAGGTCTACACTGCAAGCTGAAGTTGTTTCCTATAAACTACCGTAAATGGAAGTGGGAAACATTCCGGCTTCATATCTTTCCGATACTCAGTTCCCAATTATTTATTATCGTGTTGCATGACCTAAGAGTTCAAATAGAGTTACCTTAGTCGCATCTATAGCTAAATAAGTGTGAATATCTAACACCATTTTCTCCTCAGTGGAATAATTTTTATTAATATACTAAGTTACATGGGCAAATGCTAAAAATTTCAGCTGATCACCCGAAATCCCATTAGAGATATTACTTATCAAAATATCTTACGTATTTATTTGAACTAGGATTCAAACTCATCAGCGTCAAACCTTAGAATTCCAGTGTTAATATAATAGAAACGATTCAAAACTATTAAAACTATTTTCGACCAAGGCATCTATTCTCAAAACAATCTTAAAGTAAACATTTCGGCGAAACTTGAAATATCTACAACTTAATTGATTATGGAATAATTCGTTAATAAATGCGTACTTGAAAACAGTTAATCACGAATTAGAACAATCTAGTAAATTATTAAGTCATTAATAAGTCATAATTATCCCTATATATATATATATATATAATCTTTTAATTTAATCATTAAACTTCTAACTGAACCAACTTAACCAACTTAACGTCAAACTTCCACCTGAACGTACTCTACTCTAACAGAGCACTCATTACCCAAGCCAACCCAACTATTCTTCTAACAAGCATAAACATTAATACACCACCTCCACCGAGTTCCCTATCGCGCGTGGTGCATTATGGGTAAAATTCTACGTCGTTTTCCCCACACCATAGAGATGCGAAGAGAGAGAGACGGAGATCCATAAATTTTTCGAATGCTTCCTAGGGAGCTAACAAAGCCGTTTCAAGCTTCCGTCCAAAACTACTTCAGCGGTGCAAATGCGCCCCTAAAAAGGAAACATTTCCTACGCTCCAGACTCCAGGAGAGGTTCGAATTTAGGAATTCCCGGTTACCTAAAGCTCCCGCAAGCCCTTCGCCAGCCGCAGACCTAACTCGGAACTCGTCCCGTGGGTATAGTATCCGTATAGCCTCGTAAGAGGTGGGATCCTCTCCTCAGTAGTAGAAGACCTTAACTCTATTTACGAGTTTGAAAAAGTCCCTACGTGGAGGCGACCCAGAAGAGATTTTTTTAACGGAACTGTGCACGGCGGCGGAGGTAAATATCTCGAGATTAACTTCGTTCGTGGATGAATGACCCCACAGATGCGAGTTGACGTGAAGCTATTACGTAACGAAAGGTGCAGTTTGCGGAGGAGATGAGAGGTGCTTAAAGAAACTTGCCGTAGAATAGGTCAAGGGTTTCGACGGAATTGGCCTTTTTCCGCTTTGTTTAATTTCTAACCGATTTTCGAAGTATCTGACGAACTATTTACGTCTCTTAGTTACTAGGTCGTTTAGTTACTGAGAAAAAAGGAGGACTAAATAGAGATTGTTCTGTTGTTTGTTACTAGGTTACCGATGAAAATAATTTCGCTAATCCCATATATATAATCCCTAACTTTGTAAATTAAAAAAATAAGTTTTCTTCTTTGGCAATTTATTTATTATCCGATTTACCGAGTATTTTTACGAAAGAAGAACATAGGTTAATTAAAAACCCATTCTCGTTATTACATATCTGTAATACGGTATACAGAAGAAACAAGGGGAAAAATAGTTGTTACTCGTTGGATTACTCGAAACACTAAGTAAAACTATTTTAATAAAGTACATAGCAATATATAGTAGAGAAGAATATACAAAAATTAACAATTGATATGAGCCAACAATATGTCTACAGATTATGTAAATTTCTCTAAAAAATTTAAAAATAAATAAATGTCAAAATTCAGTAAGAAAAGGTCAATATGTTATTGTAAATATGATATAAATGATTTCTTAAACAGTTATTGATCTGTTTACGTATAAGGCAATACGTTATGTACATCTTGCACTGTGTAATGAAGAAACCTTAATAAATGGTAAAATAATTTTGTGAAATTGTACTCTACTGACGAGATACCAACCTTCAAACAGTGACATTCTGTGTTCTATTTATGTTTTGTGTGAATAAAAATATTCTGTTCTATCTATATTTACACTTCCCCGGATACAATACTACAAATATATCCTTTTATATAAACATATTCGACATTTTATAACAAGTAAAATTGCATCGTATTTCATAAAAATATGAATAAAATTTCAATCCTTAAATCATAAGCTAATTTAACAGACAACTAGGTTTTCACTACTTTCAATCTATGAGAAAATAAATTAACCGAAATAATTAAATCAATACCGCATCAATGGTAGTCACCTTAGGTACATAAATCAACGAATAGATTGATGACACTCTCATTCATCACGATTATTGACACTAATTCCAATTTATTTGATTTATTGAAATTTATACACGAGATTAAATTCAAAAGAAAAGTAATTTATCAATAGCCAAAAAACCGCTCTTGTGAAACCTTGACAGTTAATTATTACCGCTTTTAGGGCTTGTGACAATTGGTTTGCTTATCGAATAAACTGTTTTGATCGATGGTTAAATAGACTGATAAAAGTCCGTGGGAAAATTTTTTGTTTTCAATGCGATTACAGAAGCCTTTCTAATTCGTAATGCACATAGTTTTGATGCGGGTTGCTAGTTGCATAATGAAAATAATAATCTCTTCAGCATAACTAGTACGCAAAATAAAATCAAAATCGGGAGAAAACACTGCCATTGTTATCTAGTTAAATCGAATCCTATACTTTGATCTAAAAGTTCTAGTGTTCCTGCAGATTAAAACTGGGAACTCCTTTTTTCAACTCTGACGTACAACCAAGTACGACATCCCATACAAAAGGTAGAGATTCCTAGAATCTGTAGCAACACCGTAAATTAAGCAGAAGAAAGAGTGTGTGGCCATAGAAATGTAATAGGGCGGTAGATATAGAAAGAGAAGTAATTAAAAAAATCTGTAGTTGTAGTGGGCGCAGAACGAAGCCTTGGGGTATCTCAAGGGAATTTGCTTGCTTCCGCCGGTTAATTACGGGAAAGAAATAAAATGTCAAACATCTCTTTGAGGTGGGACGCAAAGATTGCAAAGAAACAATTTTATGTCTCAGGATGGAAGGTTCGCAAGAATTAAGGAAGTCTAATTAAGCAGGAGAAAGAGCATCAGTGAACTCAGACGACAAATTCTAATGAATGATATTGAAGCTGCCATAGGACGAATAAATAAATTAATGAGTCGTATTGATAAAATAAAACATCACAATTTTTGCCAATACTTAAAGTATTGTTGATATTGGAAAGATATCTTTTCTTTACATTATACGAATCACTGGCAGAAATAAAGATAAAAAATAAACTGGATCTCAAACTAGTATCAGATCTCATCATCTCCTTCCAGACAGTTTTCAAGACAGAATTCAAATAAAAGTTTACAGAAACGAACATAATGATTTGTAAATAAATAAAAGACATGGATAAAAAATCAACAAACCTTTCCTAATTTTTATTCACTAATTAATTCGGCTAATTTAATTAATTCACTAACTGATTAATTAAACTATAAATGGCAACAGTATTGATGGAAATAAAATTAATGTTATTAAAATGCAACTGAGAATGAATGTAAATTACAATATACAGAATACTATAAATAATAATTTATCATAAAAGATACGATGAATAACCAGTAAAATTGTGAAATTTATATAAAAAAAACAAATAATAAAATTAATTTTACCACGATAAAAATCCCTCCAAACCCTCAATCCACCACACAAACACAAAACGAAATTTCAACACGCAAATCGCACCAGGAGGAGAGTGAATTAGTTTCCCCAAAATTAAAGGTCTCTCCTAAAACCGGAGCTGAAACCGAATCTAAGCATCCACGCCACGAACTCCAACCCGAATTCGTGACGTCAAAAAGGTGCATGCTGGGCTTTTCCAAAAAACAAAAAAATACGAGCTTTAGAGGTAAGCATTAATGGCAAATGGTTGAGAGAAGAGTAAATTGGTGGGGAATGTCGGGAAATACAAATTTTTCCGGTTAAAAGAACTACGGACAGGACAGAGTTATTTTTCCGTGATTTCGTGACTCGATTTAGGAAAGAGGAGCAGACGTATAACGTGGATTGTATATAGTACAAAGGGCGGTCAGATTCGTGGGAAAAAGATATTAACTCAGCAGCTGACATCTGAGATGTGGAATGAATAATCCAGGCGTGGATGTTTAATAATAAGTCTTTCAGAAAAATCGTATTACATGAATGGACGCGAGAAATTAATCAACCACAGAAACACGATTAGATAAACACAATGAAAGCTACAAAATGGAGTATATATCTTTGTAAGGATTTCTAAAAACATAATTTATTATTAATTTAGCTACAACATTTTATTAACTACTTATATGTAAATAATATAACAGCGAACAAATAAAATAACAACTTACAATCGTAACACAATAAGAAATATTTTTACGACACAGTATGTCTTACTCTAGTGCGAGTATAAGTTATTTTATACGTCCTAATGGAGTCCTACAACAAAGTAACGTCTGAACCAATTGATAGTGTATAATATAAACAAAAGTCTAAACCATCCCCTAAATTTAGACTTAATTTTTTTACTATTTAAGAAAAGTATCCTAATTCATGAAGAAATACAATATTTTACTTTTAACAAAATCTTGAATTAGTACATCTTACAGTGCGAGGTGATAAAGTGAGATGCAGTTGACACCGTTAGTTGATCACTCCTCAAGAATTTCTCAGATTATCGCAACCTGGAAGGAAGAGGATTGAACATCGGCAGACATATTTCTTTCCAATCCATAAAGCAATCCTTCCCAGAAAATGCTATAAATTTGGAGCGAGACTGAAACTGACAAAATGCGAGAAATACTGACTTAGCAGTGGGAACAATAAGAATTGCAGGTCGCGAAGAATTGGAAGAGAATACCTACAAGAATGTCGAAGTGCCAACAACCAATCAACTTCCGTTACCGTTGGAGATATCTCGGATATAGCACAAGAAGAAATTTACGACTCAAGGTAACTGTTGGTTTAGCTCTAAAACTTGTTGTGAACTTACACTAAAAAGTTGATAAACATGGGAACGATTTACGAAGTTTATGGGATATGAATACTTAAGTAGAATTTGATCATTTTTACAGCTGGAAAACTTGAAAATAAATGTAATACATACTAATTCAACTTTTCAGATAATCTAAAACGAAAATTTGACGTGGCTAACTAGGCGATAAAATAAAACAGGTAGTAACATTAATAAGACAAATTCATCAATCAAACTAACCTCAATAATTACGTTCCATAAAATAAACAGTTTCACACAAAGAATTTTTATTGCCTCTATTCAACTAGAATAATGGGGGGTATCGATTCGCGAAAAATGTTCTGAATAGACGCTATAACCATGTCCGTGACGTTATGTCTTAAAAAGGAATAAAAAATCAACATTTTTCAAAGACGATATAAATTAAAATAAAAAGCCATTTATAATTATTATAACGTAGTTTACATTGAACCATGACTATAAGTATCAGAATATAAAAGCAAATTGCTCAACTTCACCCGTCATCGAGTAATTAATAATTTAAATTTAAAAAAGGCTTTCAAGTATAAAACATTTACCAGTGTTTAGAAACAATACTTATTGCGTATATTTGACGATTATAAGACAACTATCCTTTACTAACTATCGTTTACTAACTATCCTTTACTAACTATACTTACGTTATTTCTAACCACAATACTAGGCCTTAAAACTCTAGAATAATTCATGATACTGAAGCAGCTAACTCTATACAAATATAGAGGAAAATATATCGTTAAATACCACCGTTTAATTTAGCCTAAGAAACTATAACTCCCTCAGTCCTCAACTTATTTAATGAGCGTCATTCTCTTATACGAAATATAAAGCTGAAGGTAATGAGGTTTCAACCGTTGTTACTATGTCAAAACAAACAGAAAGACAGCTTATGTGCGTCTCTAATTAAGACGAAATATATCCGAAACTACGTTTTAAAAATCATGAACAAAAAAGGGGTGAAAAAAAAAACAAATAAATCTATGGCTAGTTTTAGAGAGCAAAAAAATAGGCGACAACCTAAACGAGTGCGATGAAAACTTTTGAAAAAGCGTGTTAAGAGGTAATTTAGTCCTTTTTTGGGAATATGAATGGAGATCCTGTCACTAGCGCCACGCCGAAAGGAAGTTTCGTGAAAAGTCGCATAAATTACGTAGAATTGAAATCTCTTAAACGTAAATCTGAGACCGGTATCACACGCACGCGTGCATAAATCACTCTGCGATTCTAAGAATGTTTAATCCGCGTAAATGATGGAGAAGGGAATTTAATATACGGTTGGCTTAATACGGAAGTGTGGATTTGAATGCGTTCCTTATCCAAATAAGAATATACTGAATAATAGATCGAGTGTGAGGGTGTGTATATATTATAAATAAACAAATCAAAGATATTAAAATGGATTTGATTGAGCAGTACGTATTGAAATAAAGCCAGCTTGTACACTTTATTTTAAGAACACATCGAATAACTCTTAAATATATTAACATATGCATAATCTTAATACGTATAGAATCTACTGAGTAGTAAGTCTTGAAATAAAGCCATATTCTAATATTTTATATATATAATAATATTTTTTATTGGAGAATTCTACACGTTTTCTTTAAGGATGCCAAGGGTATGAGGGTATAAAACCAAAACCATATTTTTTCCCTTCTAATTCATTAGAAATTCAAACTGAACTTCATATGCATAATTATACCTCGAAAGCTTGTATTAATGTTAAATTAAAAAGTAGCGATGTAAATAATCATCTATTAAAATACAAAATTATTATTAAAAAACTCAGAAAAAATAAAATTTTATTTCTATAAACCGATTTTACCGGTTAGGCACTAAACCTTTAAACCGGAAATGACCGGTTTGTTTAAACCGAAGAGAAACCCGGAAATCAATACTACGCGTAATACGATATTCTTTTATTTTTTACTCTCACTTTCACAAAAAAAAAACAAAAAACACTCGAGCAGTCAAGGACTGTCAAGATTACATCCAAGAACAAGAAAGATGATAAATAAAGATATACGTTCTCAAGTTCCGAGAGCAAAATTGAGGCGTTGCATTATTAACAAGGACTAGTTGAGCTTTTTCAAGAGTCCAAAGAAAACCTCCACAAAAAAAGGAAACATAAAGGGAATTTCATCTCTTCGCCGAGTAAAGAAAGATTTCCTTAAAAAAATACGTACAAAAGTTAAAGAATGGTTTTATCAAGAGATCCTTCGAATATATATTTCGGAAAAATTATCATTTCATTCATTGAGACTTGGATCCACGCCCACTTTAACAGGGAGGGATATACATATAATAGATCGAGGACTCCCACACATTTTCATTCATTATCACCCACATACATGTGCAACTTCGACCGAAGTTATTTGCGAGCTTTCCGCGACCTACTCATGATTTGAAATTCGCATCAACGGAAAAATTCTTCAGGCCATACCAGAAACAGAGATTAGTACGTGGGAATTGGAATTAGATGATTATTCCACGTATCGGATGATGTTCGCGTAAGGAAAAAATCCATGCTACGTGGAAGAAAATTTCTAAATTGAGGGTGCCTTTCGTCACTAGGAAAAGAAGCTGTTATAATTGGATAATAGAATTTTGCGACTAAATTACAATATAGTATAGTATAAAATTCGCATATTTATAATATTTTAAAAAATGGAAAAGAAAGAAATAATTCATGTATTATTTAATGAATCATAGCAATTTAAAATAATAGAAAGTGATAAAATATCCTAAAATTGCAATTAATAAATCCATGGTCAATAACATTGACTAAAATGCTTGCATTGAAAAAGTTAAGAATTAATTCAGAATAGGATGATGTACTATAACTTTTATTTATTTATTTTCGTCAGATTAAAAAATATTCTAACAAATAATCCTTCCATATTTGAATTTTAAAATTGAATAATTCATTTAATGTTTGCTTTGGGGTCAGGTTGAAATCACCTCTTTCAAAATAATTTTGATTCGAACTTGGAGATCTTAAATTTTAAACCTTCTTTCCTTCTTAAGGTAAACAAACATTCATAGAAATTTCTCGTTAAAATTATGAATCATCAACTATATACAAATACATCAACCAATACAATAATTATTTTTCTTGCACACTTTACGCTAAAAAAGACTTTTATCTCTCACAGTCCTCCACATCCATTACTAATTC
The DNA here is from genome assembly GCA_020796165.1 of Pantala flavescens. Classification (NCBI taxonomy): domain Eukaryota; kingdom Metazoa; phylum Arthropoda; class Insecta; order Odonata; family Libellulidae; genus Pantala; species Pantala flavescens. The sequence continues at coordinate 16,173,604 of CM036886.1, forward strand.
ATTAGAAAAACATTAACGTGGATAAAGCAGTGACAAGGTAGTAACAGAACCCAGAGACGAACGAATGTAGCACAGGAAAGTTCTGAAAGAAAGATAAGGCACTAGTCGAACGTAGTGACAGCAAGGCGTAATTTTCTGTACTGAAGGTGACATCTCCTACTTTCTGTGGCAATTCTGAACCTTAATTCTGGAAAATGCTTCGCGCGAACTTCAGCAGCAATGCAGCGCCATGTCGGTGTCAATTCAGCGAAACTCCGAAGTAAACTGATTAGAGTCGCTTCTAATCCTAGGTCTCGTTTATGAAATATGGATAGAACAGTTTGGGAGCGAAAAACTGTCAACTAGTTCCGATCTTGTGGAAATGTGGAATTCGGTGGAATCTGCCTTACCTTAATTGAGAAGAGCGAAGTTTAGGCTGATACGGGACAACAGACTCTGAATTCAAAAACGAAAGATTGGAATTTATGAGATTGGATAAAGGGGATAGAGTTGAAAGTTCAAGATGGAATCCACGCGTACCACACTACAATGCTATCAAGTAATACAAAGCTAAATCAATTCAATTATAAATATAAATAAATGAGTATACAATCTTATCTTGCCTGACTTGATAGAAATATATAATTCGGAATATATTCCGAAATGATACGTAAACTTGTAATAAATAAAATTTAAATTATCTCATAAATAAAACAGTAAAACCTCAATTTATCATATCAAATACTATAGTACCACTTCAACAACCACAAGATGTTTTAATTATTCATCCTTGTTCATTTTAAAAGTGGGTTAAGTGAGTTGTGTGATAATTTATCATTCATTCCCTACTTAGCATACACGTACATCATGTTTCCAGCATAATCGACTCTTTTTGTAGCATCCATTCGAGAATTAAGTCCATGAATCATTTCATAGTACTTCGTAACACTCACCCTAGAGGTGCACTCCATTTTACAAAATCAATGAGCCATAGTTCAAAATGGATGATAGATATGCTTTACTCCGCCCGATAAAAAACGTTACGTATCCATGGCATCATTATCAGTAAAAAAAATATCCCCTACACTTCGGATGCATAAATGTTACTATCTCCGTTTACATCAACTGAAAACATAATATGAAGATGAAGATAACAGTCAAGGGTAAATATTTCCTTCAGAATACTTATCGAATCCTTTTCTGTGTAATAAATGCAATTAAATTAACATTCGTGAACCTGCACAGACAAAATTTTTCAGATTAATTACTTAATAGTATTTCAGTAATGCTCTTCCAAAGTTAATGGCGTATATCACAAAACGAAGCATATTTTCTTTGCGTATACATGTATCTATCCTAATTAAATTATAAATTAATACCAACTTACACACAACAAATTCATCAGCATTCTTAATATAACTGCAAAAGTATCGATGTTATAAAACGCTTTTATAGTTGTTGTAATAAAAATATTCAGAGCATTTAAAAATTCGCTAAAATATCTGGTCGAATATCAGATTAATACAACCATAAAATCCAATATCTGTTACATATACGTCCCTTTAAATCCAACCCATACATATTACACAAACTTTAATGTAGGTCACGATAAATGAAATTAAATACGGAATTAATTCAATACGGTAAAAATCGTAGAATTCGAGACACTCACCGATTACTTCTTTCCTAGGTTTCAGATCCGTCCCCATGACGTAACTAGTAAGAGTTACACGCAAAATAGGAGTTGATAAATGATATTACATCGATGAACTATACGGATATCAGAATGATATTCCTTCTATATACTGTAACATACTTTCTAGTCTTGCGGTACTCTGAAGTTCCAGAGACAATTCAGGTAATGAAGTAGGACTCGCGGATATGACTCCACCGTGAACAGAAAGCGCAAAATTTTCTCTCGGATGAGATCGGCGAGGAATATGGAATTTCCACCAACGGTAGCAGAATGAAAACATGTCGCAAGTAGGCCGCGCATCGAATGGGAGGTATACAATATCAGGTCTCCATGGATACATAGCTCCGGCAGGAAATGACCCTAGCGATAGGATTATTGATCCGTGAGGAATTTTCATCCCGCGAAAACTCTATTTTTGAAAGCTTCGCTTCGCATCGTGTTCATAATTCAGGCGTCTATTTGTAGCGGGAAATGCATGCAATTCCGCGAAACTTATTTTACGCAACAGGCCTCGCCGCTTGGTTCGACTCAATGACAGCATTTCGAAAATTCCCTCTTTGCTTTTAGCGGCAGCTTTAAAAAGGATAGGTGAAGTTTAAAACTGGATGCACCGGATGGTTTCGTTCTAATTAAAACTCCGTTCTTGTGAGAGTACCTATATTTGACGATAAATTCGCCCTCGAGACTAAAGACAAAATAATCTCAAAGTAGATACAGAGATAGATATAATTGGATTTTTCTCAATATCTCAAGACTATCCTTCAAGCTTTTAGTTCCATTTACTACTATATGGAAAGCATAAGAAATTTATAATTAATATTAAAAAAGAAATAAGTTATTTTTTATCAACATTTCAAATGTTAGATAAAAATTTAATATTTTCTCCAGATGCATTACTACAATTTTGTTATAAGATATTGTTAAGCTAAATATCGATTGATACAAGTTTTAACTCATTACTGCTGCTCGTGAAAATACGCGACGTAAGTTTTAATCGTTAGGTATTTTCCCTATTATTTTTAATTAATCCATATATAGGGCGATAGTAATAACCTCTTAAGCCTTTGACAATGTTCGATGACCATGAATCAGATAGTTAATAGTTAATTAATCCACAAGTTCCAATATAGTACAGATTTAATCAAGTCCATTCTGAGAACCTTATTACAATCAAGCAACGCGATTGGAAATCAAACACAAATGAAATTACTGTACGAAAACTTGATAACCTTTGGCTAGAATTATCTGCTTATTCGAAGGGAAAAAACTTATACGTATACTGAACCTAAAAATAACATTAAATATGAATTCAAGATTTCTTGGCTAAATGCTGCAGAAAGTCATCAAAAGCAAATTAAGATAGCATTACTAACTTCGCAATTTACATATTAAAGTTGTAGGAAATACACTTTTAATTAATTCCAAGTGCTCACTTAATTCAATTAAATTCTGCCATATGTATTTTTAAATTTATTTTCTTTAAAATTAAACTTATATACCTCATTTTAAAGGCAAAAAGCTATAAATATGATAAAAACCTATAATAACTTTAATATCCAATAATAATAAATAAATACCACAATATAATCGCCTCACTTTACTACTGCTTGGATATAAAATAAATCCTCGTAATCTCACCGATGCTGAACTAAATTACGCATTAAAATATCTCAATATTTATTTCAAATTTTCATTCATAAGACACATTTTGCATAGGGCTAAAAGATACTTAAGAATTCAATAAAAAGCACTCCAGACAAGAAAATGAGATACATAAACCATCTAACTCGAGCTTCCATTAAACATTCCACTAAATATTCTACGTATTATTAACAAAACACACTCAATATACGTTCATGTTTTATGAATCATTACACGTAAAAGCAACGGAACATCGTCAGAAGAGCATGGCAACCACATAAACAACTTCAAAGAAGTCTAAAAACAGGAATATCGGAAATTCCGTTTGAGAGACAGAAAGTCAAAGCGGAATAAAATAAATTCATCCACCTTTATATTTTCTACGAGACATATTCCGCTATAAATTGATAAATCCGTCCGCACATAATAAAACAAATGAAAGGAGAAGACGCGAAAATTCACCACCGACGTAAAGGTTAACCACACCCACACACTCGATCCTTTCTTAATTATGAGAGTAATTAAACCTTTTAATGAACCTCTAACGTAGTCGGACATCGATAGTGGGCGTCTCATCAAGAGAGAGAGACAACGAATCTTCACCGTCCCTTTTTAAAACATTTAATGAGGTCCTTGCGTCGCGAAGCGTTAAAATGGCGAATACTTTCTTCAAAACGTAAATATTCTCGTCGTTACGCGGCATTGTTGAGAGAGAGAGAGTTTCTGACGGATTCGAAATTGTATGACGTGTGATGCAGAGCTTTTTTTTTCGTCGACATCCCAAATGATACGGCTTAAATAATCCCCGCGGACAGAATGGAGAGACGAATATCTGGGTCAACTCGAGTTTACCCGAATTTCACAGATGCACACGCGACATGAAAGAGTTCGGCTGCTTCAAAAGGAGAAAAAAAGAGCGAATTTCAGAAGTGGATTGCTTTAAATGAACCCTTTAAAACCATTTCAAGGCATTCTCGAGTACGGTTTTCATCGATGCAAATCGCTAAAAAGGAACGAAATTCGCGCTTGCGTTTTCCAGTACGTTCTTCTCGTCTGAAAATTGACTTTCTTATGGAGTTACCAATAAACTGGTGAAAGTATTACTTCGTTTTAACTAGGTACCTAATCAATTTATTTTTTATTCGTGTGATATAAAACCGAGAAACTTCGGTTCAATAGCGGTTTAACAGCAACAGACATCTCTGAATGGATGTAAGAGATAAAAAATCTGTTTAAGTAGTAGAAATAATTTTTATTTAAGAAAAAATAAACGATTATTCACGTATATTATTTAGGACTAAAAATTAGATCTGTTATACGATTTGAAATTTTACTGATAATCTTTAACAACCAGTCCAAATTGAACGCTGATCGACAAAAATAGTATTAAGAAATAAAATAAACTACTTTGGACAATTTTATTTCCCTAAAAAGCTTTATACACTCGAGAAATTACGCTCTAAAGTTTAGTGGGCAGTTTTCCTCAACAGATAAGGAAAAGGAAAATTAGATTGATAAAGCTTAGAGCACTATTTCCCGATCAGTTAACCAGGGCCTAACCTCGCAGATTAAAGATTCTAATAAATAAATAAATCCAGAACGGTTAGTAATAAACTTCTGGAATGAATAGCGCAAAGATTGAAAAATAAAAAATGTTATCTGGATAAAGACATCTATTCTTCCAAAGCACTGAAATCCCTTTTGCAGGTAGTTTTACCTCTGAGTATAAATTAAATTCGGTTAATATTACGAAACCAACGACAATAAAAAATTCCTTCCTGGAAAATTCAAAATCAAACACTGACAAAAATCTTTAAGAGCTTTACTATGCGAACAATTCACAATCCAAACTCCAAGAAAAAGAACGAAGCGCAAGGTACACCTTCCAGTTCTCCTTGACCCCACACATTGACGGTGTAAATAATAAAAAAGAACCTGCAGAATCCTAGGAAAAAGGATTCCAATACGAAACCCAACCAGCCTTTCCAGTCCTAGATTACGGGTTTTAAAATTCCCCAGGAATACGTCCCACGGTGAAGACGACGGGGGAATCCTGCGAACCGGAAAACGCGTGGGATGCGCGGCTAAATTGACACCTTAAAAAGGAAATTGGAGAAAGCGAAAAGAAACCTGAGCGAAATCTGGCGTTGAAACGAGATGCAGACAAAGGAGAAAGAAGTGCTACAGATGAAGGGTGGATGGGAAAAAAATACGGGGAAAAGGTTTCGAGAGCCGTTAAGGAGGTTGGTGCGGTAATGGGCTCTTCAAATACAAGACTGCTTCTGTGCGAGGAAATACCCAAGTGGAGAGATAACGTTACGAAATTGGTGCGGGGACGAGGACCGCGTTAAAATTATCTCTTCACCTAATACGATTCGGAAACAATCTTTTTGAAGGCATATCGGCTCAAATTGAAACAATATACATCATTATGTATTCTCAGGACGTAGATATTCTATACGTTGATGCGGTAACATAATACGTTGGAGATATATAAACGTTCAATGCATTCCTGTTGATATTAACGAAGTGATTTTATTTTTTAAACTTTCAGTTTCTCGGTAAGTACTTCTAATTACGTAAGGTCAATTCTATTCGGAAGAACTCGTATGGGATAAAAAATTATACTTTAAATTCTTTTAAATTTCTGCTCATTCTTCAAAACTTTCAGATTAACAAAGTCATTCATAGCCGAAAGAATTCGTGTGGGTATGAAATAGTAGTGAATGCTTTGAAATTCCCTTTAATCTTTCACAGATTGAGAGAGAAGGAATTTTGTACTCCGCTTCAAATCTCATCTCACACCATCTTCTATAGTTCCTTAGTTCTCTTATTCCGAAATAAATTTAGTACTCTTCATTTATTAATTCAATGTTTGAGGTATCTCTGAATATGAATATTAAAAAGAATATCATATTTTATTTATATATTCACTTCCAAAGAAACCTGATTTAACTTACAATTTTCATTCTTATTTTTAGTTTAAATTACTTCTTATCTTTCTAAGCTATTGTTCAAAGAAATATTTCAAGAAATTTAATTCTCTTATAATTATGAATTCTAGTTATGACATTCGTATATCTATTAATTTGAATGTCAACGTCATATAGTGATATCCTAAATTCATAGCATTCCATAAATGATATTTTGAATTCAAGTAAAACGATTTAATTTTAACATTATGAAAATTATGAAAATATGGAACAAAATATCTGGATTCTTTGTATATTTTCGCATCAATAACCATAATTCTATAGTTCTTAACCATATAGAGTTAACGCAAGTCAATGAAAGTACAGTAAGAATCGAAAAATCACCGATATTATATGTAATAAATGAAATTTAAAACGAAAATTTAGAAAAATAATCCATTTTTACTAATTGTTCGTATGAAATCTTTAATTTAGTACGAGCTTCTTCGTCATATAAAATACGTTCTATTCGATTCTAAAGCTATTATTTAAAAATTCAAATATACACTATGTTTTGTCTAAATCTCACCAAAATAAGATCATTTACTATAATAATAGAAAATCGTAACATAAAACCAAACCAGGCCATCTCACAAAATATTCACCACCAAAATTTCATACCTAACACCTCAGTCCAAAAATTCCACCCATAAAACGCTTACATATGCAAAAAAATATTAAGGATACACTCCTCCGTGACATAAACAAAGATGAGACGAATTGGGCGACAAAAATCAATACATTCTTGGTTCGCATGAGCTTGGGCGAGTGAGCATTGCGGACTGCGAGGTAAAAGGTGAAGACGTGGGGATTATACGGAAAGCAGAGGGAGAGAATACCCGACCTCCAGAAGCCTCTCCCCTCAAACTACCGCCTTCGACACCACTCCGGGACACCACTGTTCCCACCCCCCGCTGTCCTTCCCACACACCCCCAGTACCATCGATCTGTAAGGGTTTCAAAAGGGGGTGGGGAAGAAAATGTCAGCGATCTGTAGGGGGAGGGGGGAGGGAAGGGATACGGACGGGAAGGATAAAACCAATGGAAGATGTGAGAAGGAAAGAGTTGAGGTTAGATGGATAAAAACCTAGACGTGACGGAGTAGCTCACGCAGAAAAGATACCAGAAATTCGCATCTCTCCCTCGTGTTTGAACTCTCGAATTTCCATTCATTCAATTTTCCATTCATGACCTCTATAGTATGGTGGGTTAATGTCGTGAGGTTGGTCACTTACGTGATACTGAAGTGATCGGTTTCATTTTGAATGAATTGAGCCCGGTTATATTACATAGCCTTCATGTGCGTTAAGCTTCTCTTTGAAGTTCAGAAAAATGTTTAAACAAAAATTCCAGCCTGAATCGTATATGATGCTCGGATTTATTTTTAACTGAATGATTTTTAAGATTGGTTCTAAGATTCAAGACATATAATGAAGTTAATATTAGAAGGCGTGACTTCGTGATAAGCCATAATATATTTTTAAAACTTTGTAATTTCCACAAAAAATTTTATTTTTTCGCAACCGGTTTCGTAATTTTACATTACATATTCATTAAAGATATATATAAGAATTATACCATAATGGAGAATGTAAATATAAATATTGATTATTATTATCCGTTATTAGCTTAAGTATAGTGTACCCGTAACATATTCAATAAATCGAAAAAGCACCGTATAATGCTAAATAATTCCTAAAAAAAACGTAATTAATTAACTTTTAACATTATAATAAACTTTCTGATAATGATTCGCTCGAAACGGATAAAATTTAGACATGGAATTTACTTTATCGCTACGGATATAATCAATCCACTGAAGTTATACCTACCAATAATAGCTAGTATTATGTAGGTGTTTAATTTAATAAGGTGATAATTCACCCATTAATCTTAGGTTTATAAAAAATCTGCTAAATTCCAAAATTCTTCACTATCTCAAGAAAGTAAAATATAGGGCAACTTTGACTTATGGCTCGCCGCAGATAACCCAGACGGGAGAGAGGAGAATTTTCAAGAAATGCGAAGATGAGAAGTTAGATAGTTTTCCCAAGCTTCCTAGGGTCAATTAAAGTGCAAAAAGAGAAAAACAACTTCGTAGGTTCAGTACGATGACCCTAGAATCATGAGCTTTCAAAGAATTTGAACAAGAATGACAAATTAGAGGCAACAATTCAGCACTATTCATCACCTTAAAAAGCAACACATTCCTTTCAATCGGGATAAAATTTATTAACCTAATTGTTTCTCGACCATCACAAAAAATTAATTACGACGAAATTTTAAAACATCGCAGATAAAGGTTCTATAAGACACAATTCCAACAGAGTATAATCAGCGTAATTCTAAAGCCATTCCTTGTCTTGAAACCCCTTTCCGAATTCCACCATCCCACACCTTGTAATTCTACTCAAAGACGCCCTCATTTCCGATTTAATCCCAAACTTTAATCGAGACGAACCTAAGCTTACCCCCCCGATTACGTCACGAACACGCCACGCCCCAATTAAATCAACGATGACGTCGATCGAGTACGAAAAAACTCGTCGATATAAAGAGATATCTGGGAAGTGTGATGGACAAAATCCATACGCGCGAATAGTTACGTAACTCCTTCGAAAGAGGGGGGAGGGGGCGAGATCCCCAGGTTAGCTGAACTTCAAGAAGTGCAAGAAACACGCCCTCTTTGACGATGATTTTCACAATTTGCGGAAGAAATTAGAGCGATGGCACAATCTTAAGGAAACGACGTCGTATTAAAAGCCAAAGGCTTGAGATAATGACGTGGCGGCCGAACAATCGCTCAATCAAAGGCTGATAACGAAATTTTCATCGCGATTCCATCTACGATGTCTCGAGAGACGCCTCGGGACATGATCCGTTCAAACTGTGACCCAGATAATTTCCTCGTACCCACTCTCCCGAACGGAGAAGGTGCAAATAAATTGCGAAATTTCGAAATATTTAACGCGATTTTAAGTTTTGGCAAATATGATGAGGAATTTCGCCTAAAAGGAAAAGGGATGGTTGTCCAGAAAAGTGTAATACATGGAGATTATTTATGGAACAAGCGGAAGTAATTTTTTTATAACGAATTAGTATTTATAAGTACGTTTTGGCCGGTGATGAAATGAATGCTATCTTGTCCAAAAATTTTTAGGAAATTTCAGACCAATTCAATGCCGTATTAAATATAAAATCCATAGATATTCAGATCCTAAAGGGATGATATAATATATATTTAAAGATTTGTGAAAATAAAATAATAAAGAAGGCTAATATTCATGATCGCAACCTTCCCCTATCTTTAGTTTATCATTAAGTATACGAGTCGTTTAAATTACATCAATTTCAAAAATATTTGAGAATCGAACGTTTGACGGATTCTGAAGTTATTCCACCAATATGAAGTAATTTTAATAAAATATTTTTAATACGTTATACATATACATATGTTCGGTAAGTAGTTCGATAGTTGCATGAAACTTATAGGCTAAGGAATTTGATAGTTCTTAGCAGTAGTTAAGTTCAGACCCATATTCGCACTAAATTTAAATAAAGATTAAATAAAATTATATCGTAAGCTAAAATAACACAGCCACTTTAATATAAAATAACTTCAAAAAATCAATAAGTTTTAAATAAAGATAGTTGGGCAAAAATTGAGAATTGAAATGCAAGACTATGTTCACAACGTTAAAGGAGAATGAATACATGTCACACCAGTTGCTAAGTGTATCACAAAAGGTCGGGATGGAGGTCATAAATACTGGGATGTTGAAGTTAAGTTCTTCCTAGACGACCGAAAATCGATATATATCGTGCCTGTCGCAGACGAAAGCTGTCCAGAAGGACTTATCTACTTCCTATTCACGAATATTCCGGGCACATACGTTTGAAATTCAGAGCATAAAGGAACTGTGCTCTATGAATGACTTAGTTAGGTATTTTGTCACGGAGAAGTATTCAAATCATTCTATATTCTCTTGTGCCATACTTGCAGGCTGAGAAATATTATTGAACATAACTAAAAGGTTGAAATATGTTCCGGAAGCAGTATACCTTTTTCCCATATCGTTTCTAGATACTTCCTTAACATTAAGTTGTAATTAAAGTCTATGCCCACCTTTACAAGTGTTTAGCTCCACAGTAGTGATCCTTGGATGACCTTGAAGACTTCATCCATTAATAAACTTGGACACACTAAGCCGCTAGAGATTGTACGAGAACTAAGGGAAAAAATGGCGAGAAAAAACAGAAAAATAATTAAAGCAAAATGATACAAAAATTCAATCTTAAAATATAAAAACAAAAATAACAACTATAAATAAATATAAATAAATTAAAGTACATAAAAACTTAATTAAATACTTAGATATAAAAATTTTGAAATACTTGAAGATACTTAAAAGTAAAAAAACTAAAAATTAAGAAAATGATAAATCAATATCAAGGAAAAATATTCGAGAAATTGGTTACAGTTAAACATTCTGTTAATAAGTTAATACATAAGTTAACATGCTGGAAGTTGTCGGGAAAAAATCCTCAATTCTTTAACATATCTCTGCATAACGATAATCTTCAATTAAAACAATTCACTTATAGAACCAGGATAAATATATAATGCAAAACTAAAAACCTTTTCACCATTTAATTTGTGCATATCTTAAAGTAAGTTGGAAGAAGGCTGCAGCAAATCACTGAAATGTATTAACCATAAAGATATGGAAAATATACTGAACGTCTCGCTACTTGCGGTAACATAAATTTTTCTGATATGAATATTCAGATAAATTAATTGTATTGACTTATTATCAATGATATCAAGTACCATTACTCTATCAAATATGAAACTTACGAACATCAATTTAGTTTGAATAAATAATTTAATACATGTATCATTAGACGATTGTAATTTAATAACACTAAGCAATAGATGCTCTACAACATGACTTCAGATACTTAGCACTTAATTAGAAACGAGCGTACAGTTACGAACGTAAAGGACGTACAACTCCAATGCTCAAGGATAAAATAAAATAAATGAAGAACTAAATTAAAATGAAAAAGGAATAATATCGACATAAAACGACGATAATCTAAGGATAAATATACGAAAATGGCCTACCAAAAGATAGAAAGAGGGTTGGAATGAAAGTTGGGGTTGATGAACTCTGAAAGAGAAGCACGCACGTGAAAATGGGAGCATTTAACCAAATTCGAGAATAAAGGAAAATTCGATAAAAACGGAAATTCCGAAAATTAAACGTTATTAACGAATTAAGCCTCACCGGAAAAAACAATAACGCGACCCACAATAATGACGTCACTTCCGAATCGCACGAAAGGGAAAAAAATTTCGATTATACGAGACTGACAAGGGAAACGACTCTTTCCGTTAAAATTAGAGAAGCGAAGGAAACAAAGGTTTCAAAATTTAGGGACTATTCACATGTCTATGTGGATAAACTGGGAGCCATCTTTCGGTGTGAGTATGAGGGTGCTAACACCATAATTCTATGTACATAACGATTACTCTTACGTATTGTTCGAGGGAAAAACGAATTTTTTAATATGCTAGTTTTGATATCTATTTCCCTTGTATTATTCACTAAATCCGATCGAACTACATAGCAGGGAAGCCGCATGATATGTCGTAGTATGCTACCAATAGCTTTCTAGTACCTAACAATCCCCTTAGATGCATTAAGTATTAAAAACGTATACAGTTTTTATGACGGGACTGCTAGGAAGGTAAAACATACACTATTTTAATCTAAGAAGATTGCAAGGTAAAAATATAATCTGTTCGTACTTAAGGGGACTGCCAGGTAGGGTAACTGCTAGTAGACGACTATAAATACAACCCTCAGGAGCCGAAAGAATGTAAAGGTAAACAAAGGGACAACATTCGTGGAACAAAATGCGTGAAATCCATTATCCGTTCGGATGCGTGGGATGTAAAAGGAATTGAACGAGTAAATGCAAACTCCAAAATTAGAACAGGGATGATGAGAGCGTCACGCTTCTGGTTCGCAACGAGATTCAATTACCACTTGATCTCGTGCTCCTTCAACCGATGAGACCAAGGTTTTCTGCCGCTTAATTCCACGGACTGAATTCCGTTTGTGAAGTACTTTGCCGGACTAGACCAATACGGACTCTACCTTTAGATACTCTTATCTGAACCTCTGTAGGTTAATTCAGTAGAGGGAGTGAGGATCGCAAGTGAAAAATAGGATTTAGCTCGAATTCATGCGACATAGGTGCCTGGTTACGTAACAATTGACATTGTTTGCATTTAAAAAATTGTTTTTCGTGTGTGTATTTTTAGTGGCAATACATATTGATAGATTTCGTAGTTTTTACCTATAGAGTAATCAATATAAGTTGGATAGATTTGGACAGTTGTGAAAGGTTAAGAAAAGGTTCAATAAATACAAAATTATTCGTAATTATTGTAAATTATATTACTGCATGAACGGTTGCGGATTTAGTACGGTCTTTTTTAGGTAAATTATACAGATATGTAAATATCTGTCCTTCATTCGGTCAAAGACAGAACAGCTATACCTATACAAATCTTCCGTGAATAATACATGCAAAATTTCCTCTTACTTTTAAGAAATTAAATTAGAATTCACTTATTACATTTTAAGAATGAGAAGATTAAAAACGAATCCGAACACTTTGACGTAAACAGAAGTCTTTATTATAAAGGTCTATATATTTTCGATTTGGATGAAAACACTCGGTGTTTCCCAAAGGTATTTCCCCGTTTATTTTGTCAGGAATTGGTAATAAGGACGTTCCGTTTCTCACGCGAATTCTGACCGCAGTCATACGACCCATGGATAGTCTTCAAATCATTCTCATTCTTAAGCAAGATATCGGATCGGAGCAGGACTCAAAATACGAACCGACCAAGAAAGGTATATTTAGTCGATCGTGTTTTTTTCTAGTGGCCTTGAACGAGAACCGGGTCGAAAAAACTCGTTTGATTCCGTCGTGTCGAGCTATATTACGCACAATTTTAAGTGGATGCGTAGTTATTTAAAATGGCACGTGACTGTAAATCTGCTGGTAGTCAGGAGGGTAACTAAATAAATAAACAATCTTTCTATTTCTTACCAACCAATCCTTATTCCACTTCTAAAAGTTCTCTTGCCTAATCATGACGTTCGAGCCCTAACGAACCTAACGACCTAAGAGTTTTTATCAAAAATTATAGGTTACTTTGTTGAATGATACGTAACAAAATATAATAGTCTATTAATTGTCCTTGAATGAAGACAAACGAGTCTACCTATGAAACAATCCATACCTGTCAGATATATGAACACACGTAAAATAATATCAAAAAAGCTTAGAATAAACCAATACAGCCATAAAATGAAACATACAATTAAAAGCCAGATTTAAAGCAGGTGGTTCTTCTGAAGGACGAAATAGAAATGTTAATATCGGGTTAGATACGGTAATCTCCAGCTTAGACGAGTTGGATCTATTCCTGCAAGGCTGTGGGCTGATCGATGCTTACGGACAGCAATACATCTTCCGAGGGACAATAAATCCACCGTTTACTTCCATCGGCGAGGGGGGTGTGACGTTAAAGCCATTCGCACTATAACAGTGCTTCTCTTAGGTGCCATCATGAATCCAAATGTCTCCCCGTAAAAGGGCAAGTCGGTGGGGTAGAAGGTAAGCGCCCTATTTCTTGTCATTAGCCAGGGATGACAGTGGAAGATGCCCCATACCCTCCATTCTCCCCCATTTGACCAGTTTAATAATACAGTCATAAATCAAGAGAACTAGGCTTGCTAGACAACAGTCGCGAGACGTCGAGAATACTCCCTATCATAAATTATTCAAATATTTGACGCGAGATAAGTCAACGTCTTTTGTAAACAATCTTAGCGACATACGTAGACATGCATAGAGGTCATAAAGATTGGAAAAAGTATTTAATGAAATATAAAACTTCGATCTGGAAAGCTTTGACTATGTGGAATTGCATCCAGAGAGGTTGTGAAATAAAACAATTCCACTTTTGAAATATACGTATTTTATGGTTTGTTAAACAGTATTTGAATATAAATTTAATATATTAATAATTTTCCACTTGTATCTTAAATTCTATAAATAAATAAATTATATTCATTGGGTATTTAATACCTATTTACAAATGCTAAACCATTAAGAAATTATTTATAACGTTCTTCTAGACGAAAAATAGAACCTCAATTTACTCCCATGCTCAACCACAATGATTATAAAAAACAATTGTAATTCATAAAATAACCTTGCGATGAATAATACATTCTTAGAACTTCATAAGCATCGACTTCAATATACTATATTAGTACATCGTATTCTGAAAAGCACTTTTCTCAACAAGAAAATGGATGAAATGAACGATTCTTTTCTTTTTTTGCGGGGAATTCTTTGCTACGATTGTAATTGGAATTGCATTCATTGCAACCAATTTCCTTTCATCCTAATTTTACGAACCGCGAGGGATGAGACAGTCTGTCGATGAGATTTCCCGAGAGAAATCTATCGAGTCAAATACGATACGGTTGCTGTGTTGAATCTTTTCACACATCATGGATTATTCTTCGTAAGGGCAATTTTCCATTCCGGCCCTTTTCTAGCATAATGTTTGCCAAGTAAACTATTCTCCGTTTTAAAAAAAAAATTCTCCACATGCCTTGCAGTTTTACGAAAATACAGATAATGTAAGTAAGCCCTAGCTTAAGGGTTTTTAAAAGTGATATTAAAGAAAAATAAATACTGTTATTACTCTATTACAACAATTAAAATTAATATCAATCTCATACAACACTCGACGTCAAGAATGGAAGATTTATTTCTCGATTTCCATCGATTAATTCTCAATCAAAGATATAATTAATACAAGTATTTTTTAATAAAGAATACTTAACCCTTTTTTACGTTTTAACCCTTTTTATGTTTTATTCTAAGGCTATAGTTTGGATAAAAAGTTTACGTTTCGTTAATATCACGACCTGAAATATAGGTTATTAAACTTTACACATTCGACCAAAGAAAAACTTACAACATAAAAAGATTTCCTAAATAATTACCAATGTACAATACTTAACGGATAAACGCTGAGGTAAATGATAAATTAATTCATTAAAAAAAGAGTACTAGCATAAAAGGTATATAAAACCAGAGCTAATACATTTTTTATATACTCGTTTTTCCAATTTTATATTCATCAAACAAGCTTATACGTTCCTGCTCATAAAGGCTGATTTGGTTAACGAAAACAAACGAAGCGAGAAACTTCTAAAAAGCGCAACGGAAAAGTGAAGAATATAAAATTTTATAAAAAAATAAAATACAATAATAAAATCAGGATGAAAGGAAGCATTTGTGACGCGAAAAATATTGGAGCGGGCTCTACGCCCCTTTCCATCGGTTTCTTTTCAAAGAGATAACAAAGGAGAGCTAAAATTGTAAGCGTAAAAAACACTGGTTACCAGATGATGCCAATATCTTATCCGAGCCTTGAATAACATATGGGAGGATGTGAATGATGATTTGAGAGTAGAGCGATTTGGAACACGATAGCTAGAGCATAGATAAGGATGTAATCCAGTAAAGCATAGAATGAAAATAAAGGCAGATGCAGCTGGTAAAAGGAAATGAGACAGATTTAAAGCGAATATATGAATACATACGTATATTTATACCAACGTCTGATTAAGTGTTTAAAATGCAATCGCGAATAAATACAACAACAAAACATACTACTACTGTAATAAGAAAGTACAGTAAATAAATGGATGGAGAAATAAAATAAAGATTAAATGATTAAAATATTAGAGGAGAGACTTTTGTATCCTGTCAGGTCATTTCATAAGGCAGTCTACCTTAATATTCAAAAGAATTTGCGAACGAAAAGACTATATGATAATAATGTAAATACGAAAAGATAAATTACGTAAAATTTTAAAAATCAATACAATTAATTTCAATAAAATTATCAAATTTGAAGAAAATATATTCTTTAATATAAAAATAAGAATAATAAAAAGAAAATATATTCTTATTCAAAAATCGATACTATTTACTGTAAAATCCAAAACACGAGTAAATAACTTCGCTATTCAAAACCTTTCTGAACCCAAGCGCTTAATGTGGAAGAAGTACATCTGAAATCAGAGATCCAACTTTCAAAAAATAAAAACCTAGATACTGAAAAAGGCCTGAATCAAAGTAATATACCTGAACTTGCGATTCGCAGACAAACTTTTGCCTGCAACGTTCTGACCTCTGGACACGAACTTAATTTCGGGAAACGAAGCAAAAGAATGAAGAAATATGATGGAGAACTCAGTTTCGAAGATACAAACTTTTCGAGCCGCAAACTTCTAAAAGGAAACGTTTCAAGTTCGTAATTGAAGGTGTCACTGTGAGTGAAGGTAGATTTTTTTCCATCCTGCACCACAATATACTTGTGGATTAGGAAACCCAAGAAAACCCTGGCAGCTAAAAAAGTACTCACAAAAGCTGCCAAATAAACTTTTTATACCCCGCTATTGACCACTGATTAGCCAATTATAACTGTTCAACTCGATTACTTTAGTTTTTGCCATAGACGTTCCTCAAAGAATCTATGCCTCAATTCTCCAGCCTTCTCATGCAGCATTTACTTCAACGAACTATCTTTTCTTTTTATACATATGTATACTACATGACATCTTCAGAAAATTTAACATTTCATAGATCGAGCCATACAATGTAAAAATAACTTTCACGAGGCTAAATTACCATTACCTAAGGCGATACATATCGTGTTCATAAAATAATACAAAACACAATAATAGAAATTTAGGGTTCTTACAATTAAATATAACTATTTGATCAGTAAACAAGATTTCAATTTACTATATGTCTAAAAAGTGGGAAAATACAGAGGTAACAAACAACACGGAAGATCATATTGAAAATGGAGTGAGTTAGTAAGGAAAGTATTCAAAAGTCAACAATTAAAGTGAGACATAATAGCATTAGGCTCTTTTTAAATTCCGACTTCAATTAGAATATCTTAGATCTATAAAAAATACATACATTTTTCAGTAGACACTAATCCTTTTCATAGAAACCATTCTTCAATAGCAGGTTATTCGTGGCCATACAAATTAGAGGTTAAAGAAATCAGAATACGTATGAAATGTTTCATTAGACGACTAATTTCAGCTAACATCCATCATAAAACATCACGTAAAAATTACTCTCTATAACCACCAAATCCTTCCAAAAAACAAACGACGCAGAATCTACTTAAACAAATTTCCCCTAAAACAAAGAAATAAAACAAATATTTCCCAATTACTTTCACAAATTGCGGAAAACTTTAAACCCCTTAATTGGCTTCAACTCCCGTACCCAAAGCATACCGCGATATACGTGCGTTAATTATAATTTCAGCGGGACATTTTTCATGCGGCCAACTTTTGGGGGTGTTCCTGCAAAGCCGGATGAGGATGTAAAGTTGGGCGATAATCCTAGAGTCCCCTATAACAGCCCTCTGATCGATAGAGGTATACGCACCGTGCGATGGCGCCACGATCGAAAGGAAAAACAACGCAGAGGACATACGGAACGCATAAAAAAATTACTACTCCTTTTTATTTACGCCTCACGATATCCCTTGACAACGCAAACGTACCGCAATAAAACGATTGTAATGGATCGTAGACCGAATAGAGTTTTAAAAGCTTGAAAAAACAACAGCGCTAACGCAATTCTTGATAAATATTTAGGGGTCAATATGAGGTGGTACTTTACCTCCTAAAGGTGTTTCTCTACGCGTCGCATTTTTTAGACGCAGTATTAGGTTGCTAGCTAATCCACAAAATAGTTTTACTCGCCTCAATTTTAAATTTTTTTGATATTCTCCCCCTCCAACGATTGGAATTAGTTTTTCAAAAAGATAGGTCTTTAATTATGCTGATGTATTGTTGCATTGAACAATTATTTCATATGATCTAATTTTTAATAAATATTTTAATTGAATGATAATATTCAAGGTTTTGAACAAAACTATAATTCTCAAATTTACAATAATCACAATTAATTAGTAATAAATGATTATCTTTAATTAGTAATTAGATTCAAAAAATATAATCAACTTTATCTATAATATAAGATAAAAATAGTTTAGCTCAATGAATTTAACATATCCTGGTTATTGACACTCAAAAATATATTAGGAGTAGAAAATTGACTTTTGCTCCTGGGCTACACGAGGCGGGCAACCCACAATACACCCGTGTTTCACGTAATGCCTACTCTCAAGGATACCTTATTTTACGTCTCAGCAAGAGGCTACAACTTACATTTTTGAATTAACTATTACATTATATTCATTTAAACGATCTTAGAGTGGATTACACCCATTAATATTCTTAATTTTGTAAAAGAATAACTCTCGATCATAATAAATGCGACAAAAAATATTTTGAAATACTTATTACTAATATATCAAAGATATTCCAAATTAACCCTTCACGCATATAGATCCAGTGGGGAACCACAATTCTAATGAATGACTGATTCTGCAAACACTTGTAGAACGTAATCCAGGCCCTTCTAGTATTTGCAAAGACCTTGCAAACAAGTAAGCCGGCAAACAGGCCCTTTCATTGCCATGCAATTCTTCCGGACGCTTTTTAGATGAGGAATTCGGTGAACCAGAGAAAAGACAAGAGGCCAAGTTGACATCATAATTGAAAAGTACTTCGTTAAAAAATAGTTCCTTAGCAACAAAAAATATTGAGTTCATTGAAACTACGGTTGGTTAAAAAGTAACCTGAACCTTTTCTCGTTTAAAATTCATAAAAATAATGGAGAACAGCAGGCTAATACTATGCTACTAATAATACTATTTTTTAGGATTCCTTACTCATTCAACGATATGAAAATATACCTTTAAAACAATTAATTCAAATTTCGTCCAGGTTCCATATCTCTATACACCGGGGTCTGGAGACGTATGTCAAAAGGTGACAAAATGGCATAGTTGTTTCTTGCTCCATCGACCGTTACAGTATGTTTCAGTTAGAAAAAATTCTACTCAATAAAAATATTCACTAAATAAGTAGAGCCTATGGAGACTATTGATTGGCAACACTGTAAACTCTCTTCTGTCAAGTCTTGACAAACAGCAGATAACAATAGCGAACTACCAAAGCTCTCTACAGCTGACAATAGAGAGATAAGCTGGTATGAACAGCATAGCAGCTAAAAGCATGCAGACAGAACACAATTCAGCACGAAACCTGCTACCTTTTACACACCGGATAACGTATTACTACAAGTTAGTCAATATATTAGAGAAACTCAGGCTCCACGTTATAAAACCAATTATTTCAACGACCAATAAAAGGCGTTAATAAAACCATCCACCGGACACCAAACCCATATTAATCTCAGACTATATAACCTATTCCGGTACGCGATACGAGGAAATACCACGCGATGAAACCTAACCGATCGATCCCTCGACATCAGTTGGAAACGTCTCTTGGTTTCGAGCCTCCATTCACATGGTTGTCGCATGCAACAGTCATGCACCGCTAAAGGTATACCACCACCTGTCGCCCGCTCAAAGGATCTGCTGCGAGGTACGCAGAATTCTTCCCCGTCCCTGACCTGGATTCGCAGAATGGAAGGGGATTAACGAACAAACGTTCCCTAAAGGATTGAGAGGGGTAAACTGTGAGACAGAAGGGGCACGTGGGAGAAAAAGTATCTCATCTCCGCCGCACAATAGCGGAGTGCTTATCGCTGCGAGAGGAGATAAGGCTATCGGAGTAACAAACGGAAATATTAATGAGGAAATACAATGGTTGGAGAATGCGGGGGGATTTTAAATAAGCGTCGTTTAAAGCTTAGTTGCGGAGAAAAAAAAGAATAAAAAAACTTGACCCTATCTACCCCTAACGATATTAATTTAGCAGAGATAACGGCTTGAATACGCAAAGGAATGAGATTTTAATGGGAATTCGTATTTTTGTTTGGATTATTACGACTTCACTTATCCGAAGTGTTCTCTAAATTTAGCTAAATATATTCTTTCTAGAAAGAAATTTTACCTTGCTCGTGAATGCAATTCGATTATATATGTTACACTTAAATGTTATATACGTATCGTTAATTGTCATCGCAAGAAAAATTATTACTACCACAACTTATGAAGAATTTCTCATTCACATATTCACATTTCAACTCGTAACTAATGCAGGTACGACATTAAGCCTTCAATGTTCATTATTTAAAATTATCATATCATATAAATCAGACTTTCGATTAGGCTCTAAACAGAAAATAACTTCATTATAAATCATAATGAACAGTAAATCCCGCTTGCCTTTGAAGCATCGCGTTCTTCTCTTCTTTGCGGGTTAATGACTACATCGCATACAGTTCAATTCTACTAATTATTTAAAAAACTGCATATTAAGAGGAAAATCCAATCAAAAACATCACGACACAATATATAGTAAAGATGATTGTAAAATCCGTGAAATAAATCATAATGTAGTAGTAACAAAAGCCATTATTTGCTTCCATGCAAGGCACACCTATCAAGTCTCCCTTTTGAATAAAAATCATTCGTTAAAAATAAAAGACGAGAAAGAATCAATAACATCGATGAGCAATCATACACCGCAAGAAATAACAAATCCACTCTAAAATTCCCTGTACGACATTAAAACGAAC
This sequence comes from Pantala flavescens, assembly GCA_020796165.1. Taxonomy (NCBI): domain Eukaryota; kingdom Metazoa; phylum Arthropoda; class Insecta; order Odonata; family Libellulidae; genus Pantala; species Pantala flavescens. The sequence goes on from CM036886.1 coordinate 16,194,652, forward strand.
TTTACGAGCTACTGATTATAATAGCACATCCTAACATCGCTTAGATACGCGGTAGGATTAGAAACCAACCGTTGAAATTCCCAAGATACATAAAACAAAAAAAAATCCCGTTACGAGAAAAAATACGCCACATAGTACTCGTAACGACAAAACAACCGAACGACAAAAAAATGCAGTAATCGATCCGTGCACGCTTTCACCGTATGTGTGCCAACTCCAAGACACCCCGAAAACGATGCCTATGTAATTCCCATATCCTGAAACAAAAACAATGACGGAAGGATGATCCCGCGCCCGTGGGAGGGGGTAACGAAACAGTACGCAAACAAATCCCACATTTACGTCACCAGAGACCTTGTTCTCCAGCGCATATTGCACCCTTTTTGCGCAACACTACAAACGAAAAAAAAAACCGTGGCAGAATCTCACCTGAGGCGCAGTACTCCGCTTTGAAACTGTCGAGCTCTATATGCTCTCTACCTCTCCCTGCCTTCCTCTGCTGTCTCTGCTGGTTTCTTCGCTCTTCCCGCATGGCAGTGAGCTCTAATGCGGCACGATATGGAGGGAGTCCGCCGTAGGGAGGGAGGGACGGCGACCCCGGGGCGGCTAGGAAGATAGGCGCCGGAGACGAAGAAAGGGAGAAGGAGAATCTCCTTGCGAAGCGGAACTAACTTCTCCCTGCCCAAGGCACGGCGGATCGAGCGCTAAACCACGTGGGTCCGGGACGGGAGCCGTCGACACACATTACAAATCACCGTCCCGGTGCGGCAAACAGCCCTCGGGCACTCCACTGATTCCCCGAGAGTCCTGGAGAAACCCTGCGTGCGATTTATTTGCAACCGCGTCTAGTTCATTAGGCGAAAACCGCGAGCACCGAGTACTGAACCCTGAGGCACTCGCCTACTTCCTCGTTAAGACCGCAGGTACTAGAACTGAACCGTGCGGTACGCCTTGATGAGTACACACCAGTACACTGTCTCTTACGCTACGAGCACCGGGGGGCTAGTGGAAGCCACCTTGAGAGAGGATCGAGGTAGTTCACACGTGCAGTTCTGATATGAAGATTCACGAGAAAAATGTTAAGAAAACTTGATGGGAAGATACGCTTCGGGGGAGTTGTGCGGTTAGTCCGGAGCTACCTCGAAGGGTGCTCATCACCCGTGGCTACCCTACCGTCGTCTATCTCCATTCGCCGCTAAAAATCCACGGCGACAATCCCGCTCTCTCCTTCTCCCTGCTCTCTCTCCACGAACACTTGTATCCTTACAGATTGCCCCGAACCCTATGAGAGTCTCGGGTACGCGCGCGCAAAACGCCCGCCGCCCAGCAGCACAGGCTGCGCCGATTTCGAAGGACCCTGTGGAGAAAGGGGAGGGAAGGAGGGGAAATGGATGGGAGGGGGTTTTGATGAGAGGAGGAAGCGAGAGGGTGGTTGGGAGGGGAGGGTGAAATGAGGCTACTGGGGTGGGAGGGAGGAGATCGAATGCTACGATGAATTCGGAAAAAAACATCGCGGGTTTTTAGCCAAAGATGAATGATGAAGTGAAAGGTGTGATGAAAGAGGGAAGGAATGGAAACGTTGTGAGCAAAATGTGATCGAAAATTGAGCTGGTTGAATTGAGGGAGGAGCGTGCACGATTAGACGTGACCTTGTTGAAGGCCGATGGTGAAAAAAAAATCTGAATTTCGATTTCGGACCGGAATTTTTGAGCTGTGGGCGGTGTGATTTTTTTATTCGTCTCTTTTCGTGTTATTTTCATCGATACGAGCGGACATCGTTAGCTCCGAGGAACCGGATTGAAACAATAACAGTGATTCATTTCGCCACAATTACGGTCCTGTACGCAAAACAAAACCGCTGATGACTTGGTGACACCTCGAAATAAAGAGAATATGGAAAGCGATTGCAAATGAAGCGAAATGGATTCAAATCAAATTCGCGTACAGTTTGACTCGTTTATTTATTTACTCAACAAGGTCAGAAAGTGAATAATGCTGCCGTTATTATGATTTCAGATTGCTTAAGATTTTATACAATCAAATATGAATGGAACAAGACTGCAGCTGATGGAGATATATTTCCACAATTCGATACCAAACAGATATAGGCATAAGTCTGATTCATTAATACGATTAACATGAAATTAAAGCCATTTAAATAAGCTTATAACGAAACATTGAAATTTAAAAAAAAAATTAATTTAACAGACAGGAGAAGATAGAGAAACGTGAATATAGTTTTATTGCACGAATAGTCGTGCAAATTCATCTTTAAGTTAAACAGATGTGAAAAATAGCGACATGAATGGGAATCGAACCCAGGATCCTACTTTACAATCCCTTATCCATAGCATTCCTGGCCGATAAGTGAAGGACCTGGGTTCGAGTCTCAGTCATGTTGCTATTTTTCATTTCTGTTTAATATAACTGAACTAGATACCCAGCCGTAATATTTCTTAACTGTTTTTGATTTAATAATCCTTTCCAAAGACATATAATAACTATTTAGCGCAAACCTACAACATTAAAAATCTATATTGGTATCTTTCTGCAAGAGAAAGAACATTTTATTGCATCATTATTGTGTTCGGCTGCTGTTCTGTACCTTTGGCACATCTTTCATCCGAAAGTGATTGATGCTGACGAAGGAGATGGAAACATAAATGAATAACTGTTTCTCTTCGGGTTGAAGGACCTTGATTGTTTGTCCGGGGGTTTCCATGCCAACGAAAATTGCTGTTTCCCACGGTTTCAATTTTCGGGTTTGATACCCGCGTAATGAATGAGTGCAACATGACAGCTATGCGTCTGAACGCTCCAGAAACAAATAGAGAAGTGTATGAACGGCGGAAAGGCGAGAAATTTGGGAAAAGAGGCAAGGCGTGCGTGTGAAAATGGAAGGAGCAGAGGGACGGGGTTTCGGAAAGGTGACGAAATACAAGTGGGTGAAGGATTCTTGGATGACCCTGGTGAGAGAGAAGCCTAAGTGAGAAGGAAATGAAAAGCAGGATACTTGAAAAAGATGGTGAAAATTGACGGAAGGTGAGTGGTTGGACGAATTGGGACAGGAGCGGGACTCCAGGAGAAGGGACGGTGGATATGAAACGCGTGTTAAGCTCCGAAGTTTCCAGCCAAGTTCCCGGGAATGATTTTAAGGAGGGATTAAACGCGGGATGTGAAGGAGAAAGATGGGCGAAAGGGAAGGGAAGTCCTCCGCGAAATGAGAAGTAGAAAGTTTTCCTAATTCGGCCGCAACTTTGTTTTAAAGTCCTTTAAACCGACAACGAAATATATCCTGTGGAAAATGGCTCGTTATCCAAAAGAAACTTCGGACCTGTCGTGCTAGATGCTCTTATAATCAAAAGAGACGATAATAGTGTTAAAAACTTGTTATAATTAGGCAATGCGCGCTCATGAATGATCGTAAACTATTTAAATATGTATTCGGTAAAGTCTGCTAGTGACTGAAGCTAGATGACTGAATATCCAAGAATTGCCACATATCATTAGGCTCATTTTCTATAATTTCCATCTTGTATGAAAATGAATATAGTAAAGAGTATAGTAAGTACAATTAATCAAAATATGTAAGATATTTTACAGTATAAAATGTAGAGGAATAATATGCCACCCCATAACTTACATTTCTCGGAAACTTATTCTTGCTCATTTCCATCATAAGAACGAGGCTCTCGACTTGGGAATAAATGAAAAAATAAGGAGCCAAATTTGGCTACAACGACGAATATTTAAGTTCCGCAATTATGCTTCACAACATAATCACACCATATATCTGCCTCTTAGCTGAAATGACCTGGTACTCTAAATCTCCCACTATCTGTATGAGTAAAGATTCCAAACAGAAACGAGGGAGAAAAATTTTCTTAACACAATTAATTATTTACTACTCACTCATAACCAAAGGAAAATAACATCCCACTAACTTTTGGAATAGAATTTAAAAGTCACACTACGAGCGTAAAAAAGAGATTCCACGTTTCAAATAAGAAGTTGAAAAATGCAATCAATGGATGAGAAATATTTTTAAAGAAAAATATGCTAAAATAAATATTTAAATTAAGACCGAAGACTGCTGAATAAGCAAAATTTTACTTCGATACAATTGCACAATAGAATATCATTCCAGTGAAAAAGCACAAACACTTACGAAAACTTCCTAAGTTTCAACTTTCTTATTTATAGATATTTTAGAGACTGATCAATAGTAATTTTGAGAAATAGAATATTCTGTTCGTGTTTTTTTATTATATTTATTATTGATCGAATACTACAATGAATCATACTCATTGTAAAACAAGGTCAACATACAATTGAGGTAAATCTCTGGTATGGGCGATACGAGTATATTATAAGAATATATCAATTATCTACAATATATTTCTTCAAAACCCACACTTTTCCAAATAACTTGAACCTTTCTATTATTCAATTCTTTCCGATAGCCGTCCCAACCCAAATTCCCCACCTAAGTGCACGGAATACATCCGATCACTCTATAAGCGATACAGAATAGAATTAAATTCGGGATTTCGGAAAAACATGTGGGATGGATTGTGAGGAAATATCAGCAAAGCATCAGAAAGGTCGACTAGGCAAATCGATAGCACTGACCGGAATTCCAATCTAAAAATAAACCCGATAAGGCATTACCACAGGGCTTACAATACTCGATAGCGGCACAGCTGGCTTTTTATCAAACAGCCTTTGTCTGCCGTAACCGATAACTTGTACCGCTAAAAGGGAAACAAAGGGTTTGAAAATCTCCATGTAACGTACAAGAACCAGAGCGCGCAGCTGTATTTAGAAACCTCCGCGGAAATGGATTGTTTTCCCGTTACACTCATACCTAAAGCAATTGAGCAGCGAGTAAGTTAGAATAAAACTGTTTAATGCCTTAAGGACCTTGGTTATTTTTTTAAATTTAGTACGTTAAATAAAACAAAAGTAGGTAATTTTACTTTAAAAGGTCGGAAGAAATATTTCTAGCATTAATTACTCTTAATATTAAACTCTATATTGCATACTTTCTGCAGACATTTTTTCACCAAAATTTGCCCCAGTAACCTTTAAGTTTTGGAATTAATGCAGCAAACTTTTCGATGTAGAAATTTCTATGCCTTATCTCCGTGCGCTACTAAAGTTCTGCACAGAATTTAGGAAATTATTACTCAAACTATGCAATGAATTCTCGATTTTATAAAACACCTTCTGGCGTTTTCAGATCTTCAGAATATAAGCCTCAGAATCTAGATACGTATTGCATTCATATGATACTCGGAATGAAGAGGACATTTGAATCTACAACAGCTTCGAACGAATTTATTCTATGTATCTTGAGCCTATTTTTTCTTCGTATGTAACTAATACTACATAATTGCTACATTACTTTTCACGTAAGAGTACATAAAATAGCAAGATTTTTAAGTGCCCTTAAGAATCAGAGGAGATATACTTGCCCGTACAACGTTATAAAAGAGAAAAGAGTAATTTATATACCGGTACCATAGCAACGCGAACGATCGTATGAATATATGATTCTGCAAAACTACGCAGAGCCGAGTTGGATTTTCCTACCAATAAAGTTACTTTTATTTTCGATCTAAAAATTTTTTTCCACACGAATATTCTCATATTGGAGAAAATATACAATAACAATATTTTACACTACAATATTATCCAACAATCGATCTGAGAGGTATTACTTTTTCTAAATTAACTAAAGATTCCTTACCGTACTTAATACCAATGTAGTTTGTACGTAACTTGAAACAAGAATTTGTATTCAGCATCTCTTTCAAAAAAGAATAAATATTAAATTTGAACATGGCATGGGAGAGGTTCAAGTTTTACTAAAGTCAGACTTCTCACGTCTGTCAAATAAATTATTTCACTCATTAATAAGAAAAGAATACACTGTTCCATTCAGCTTTTTAACACATTTTTGCTCAACTTCACCCACATTTCCTCATAACCCAAATTACACCAGTGACACACTAATACCAATGTTTGTTTACCCTAAATAATCCCAGCACAACTTTAACTTTACGTCTGGGAATAACCCGACACCTTTCCGATCTCAAAACAAAAGAAAAACGATACTATAAAATACGAAACATCCCGTAGCGAGCGAGACGCTGCAACGCGTACGAAAAAAAACAGAACTGCACAATTCCATTCCACCTTTGCACATTTATTTTCCACGACTCCACATACACATTTTTTCCGTTACAGACCGCGACCGACGCTCGCACACCGACACTAGCGCCAACTACCGCAAAAACCTAAACAAAGTGAACCGTAAACAAAAGCGAGGGATATTCGCCTCTCCAAAATCCACACAGGAGTGCGTTCTAGACAAAAAAGAATCGAAGTTGGGAACTGAAGCTAAAGGCATTCGATGGGATTGGAAGGTACTCCCGCGAAAATTTCGAAACGACTTCGACTACGATAAACGAAGTGCCTCGCGCTACTCCGATCCTTTTGAATTAACGGAATCAGTCGGTTCTTCGCGGAATATGTACGCTTCATCCACTCGATACGTAACCAATGGGAGTGGAAAATAGTGCGGGAATAAAAGGATATCGAACTGTACGATTCGCCTTTAAAAAAACTGGAATGCTGGGGAACACATGAGAAGACGCTCTCGAATTCAAAATTAATGACCTAGTTCTCGGAAAGAAAAAGATGGTGTCGCAGCAACCGAATGGAAAGGTCTTTCGTACGGTTGTCTTAGCAACGAACCCATTACGAAGAAAATTTTGTCGGTAATCGAGTTTGAATTTTAACGCGTATTGTCTCGAGAGATAATGGAATTATTCCGGTGAAATCTATCCAGACCTAAAATTCATAAAAGTGAATTGTCGTTCTCCATAGCAACAGGATATTACACAAATGTTATTGAATCATGAGTGAGACAGAAATATATAATAGTAATAGAAAGATAAAAGATATATAAAGATAAAAGAAGTGAAAAGAAGTGAAAAGGAGTCTATGAGGCGATTTAATTGGATTTTCTTAAGGAACTTCTCTACAACACGAAAGTTTTTGTGAATAAAAAGTAAGAATAAATTATAAAAATCAAATTTTGAATACTATATTCGAAAACCGATGTATTTGTAAAAAGAAATCATGTATCATAAAAATAAATAAATAAATTTCCTCGAATTATACATCATACGTACTTTACAATAATCTAGAAATGAATAAACAAATAATTAGTTATTGAATAGATATTTACAGTCTTGAATAAGTGAAATTCAGGAATCCCCACAAAAAAACAGAATAAAGTGATAAAATTACTTTCAATAAGAAAGAATATTTCAAACAATCCACTAGAAAGAATTCGACTTAACTAAAATTTGGCTTTAATCGTATACGGGAAAATAAATAAACAGGATAATAATTGAATAATGTTTTAAAGACAAAGAAAATTCTGTTTGAAATGGTTTCATTTCTTCATAATAAATATAAACGATTTTTTAAATCTTTTTTTCATTAGTTTGAGGGAGAAAAAAAGTAAAACCTCTACCATAGCAAATGCGAACATAGTTAGACAATAACTTTGACATAATCTCAATATACATAAAACTTCAAACACTCGAATAAGAAAAACTCCTAACGCCACAACGTGCACACAACGATCGCAATAAAGAACAAAAATAGACCACTCTTGAAGATGGAACCGCGAAACAATGGAATTCTTCCGAAATGAAAAAAAAATCTTGATTAACGTGCCTGCGACGCAATTCATCTAGGAAGACGTAGATAAATACGATCTTTCTATCTCCAGACGCTTTTATTCACCCTAAAAACTCCCTTTCCCATAACCTAACGCCCTTCATGATAAAGGGACCACACCCTCCATATCATTCGAATAACACTTCCGATAGATTCCTCACTGTTTCGTACATTATACCTTCGCGATTTTTACGAGCGCCAATCCATTTGTAGATTTAGAAAAGCGTACACCTTCGATTCTATTGCATAAGGACTCCCATTAATACGTAGATGAGTAAGGTGAAGAACTCGCCATTGTGAGATACGACAAGGAATGGATTGAGAGGCAGTAATACGAAACTAAATCAGCGGAATTCTGGATAAGATGGTGCCATTGCGAAGCCACTTCTATGGAAAACTCTTTCGGAGTAAATTGAATGAAAGCGGAGAGCCGAAATGGGAATTTTGGAAACGAATTTCTGGGAAAAAATTTGTGGATTCTCTCGCGAGAGAAAAATGAACGATGAAAAGGTCGGACGATGTAATGGGTGCAAACGAAATTATTCCCGATTTTACTTTCATCCCGCTTCTCTTGATGGGAATGATACGTAATTTCATGGAGGCGAATTGAAGATGTGAACCCATTTCCTTGGTTGGGAATAATCCAACTTTCTTCGATTGAAAAGAAGACGTTCTCGGAATTATGAGGCGTACTTTCTTCCGTTAAATTTTTACAGCGCATAAAAACAAAAATGAAAGAATGGAAACGAGGAACGTTTAAGTAAGTAATAAAAAATGCTTTACTGTTGTAAATAAACCATGAGCTTAATATACTCCACGACAAAACATAATTCTGAGCTATTTTTATGGTAAAACGATCCATAAGATAATTTATGATATAAATCATAGTCTATTTCGAAACTTGACGTATTATATTAAAGCGCGGGAAGAAATTACTGCGATTAGAATTAATGGATATTACTTTTAGAATATATTCATCTATTTAAGGTCATCCTATCGATCAAGCATAGTGGATTACCGTTGCTAAAGAAAATAATTAATAAGCAAATTTCATAATCATTAAATCACTAAGAAGGTTTAATAAATAATATAATTCAATACAGTAAACGTGTTTGTAATTTTCGGTTTCTTTTCACGGAAAGCATTATAGAAGCGAATAAGATGTATTCAGTTAGGTCTTTGGAGTTGATACACCCCGTCATACTTTAGTGGGGGATAAATATAAAACCAAACAGTGTAATAGTAAACTTAATGAATGGATAGACACATCCCTGCATAACCGTGAAGATAATATAGTAAACATAATAATGACTTTATTAATATAGGGCGAATTTCGGGTCTTAATGAGACCACTCTTACACCAAACCCCTAATATAATAATAAAATAGACAAGTAAAAGAGAATCATTAGGTTATCTGTTAGGAATAATACTGATAAAATACGGCACGTTAAGCAATACTTAGTCAAGGGTTTCTGTAAAAGTAAACATAAAATGTATTTTTTTAAGAGGTCGGTTCACTTCAAAACCGACTGTTCCGATTGGTCATAAACAGGAAGTACTTGCCGGCCTAGAACCCTGTTGTTTCCATGGAAGTCAATTATATATGTTAGAAACTTGAACTGAAACCATGGGAAACGAAAAAAATTCCCCGGCTTAAGCATAGTACGATGAGCGAACATCACTGCTTCTAATAATACCAACGGAAGAATTCTTTAAAAGGATTCCTCGAACATAATGGACGTTGATTTGTTATCTACTAATTCATCACCGAAACGTCCTATCCGAAAAATTGAAACGCCCTAATCCAGAGTTCCCCTTAACGAAATGAAAGTTACGCCTTGGCAAAAAAAATCACCGTCCTGTCTCCCAAATTGAATTCCCTGCGTTGCATTCAGTTCCAGCCTCGCTCCGCGTGAACCATTTGCGTGACTTTCTAAGAGGCGAGGCCTTCGCGTTTTTCTAATCCTACTGAGTGTACCTTTTTCCCACTCCTGGAGGAATCGCCCACCACTTCCTACGAAGCTTCGATTATTTTCCTGAGTGCAAATACCCGTTCGGGAAGTGGATGGCCTCAAAAGAGAGAGAGAGGTCTTCCCAAAGGAAGTTGCTTCTTGTTTGAATACCCCGCTTTTTCCTGATCGAGAGGTACACATTTATAACAGAACCACCGCAGAAACATTATTCATCTTAATTTTCATTTGTTGCCTAGCAACATTTTGACAGGGTTGATTTTTTTCCCCGAGAATTTTCTTAACGCTTAAAATTACCTAACGCGGTGTCTCTCAAGGATACGTCTTAGCACCCGTTTTGTTTGCGATTCCGCTGCTGAATTAAACTCGGATACGGGCGCCTCGACCACTTGAGTCATTTGCTTCTCTTCCCGCTTGAGTTGTTAATTTTAACCTGTCTAACTAGGGCGCAGGGTTTTCATTCTTTCTTGCGGGGATCCTGATGCCGTTTGCGATTAGTTACGTTTTCCTAATAAGAAAATTAATGCACGATACACTTGAAGTTCAAATATTAGAAAATATTCTTCCGTATTTCCATACAATATCTTTAACACAGTATCCATTTAAAAAAATTAAATCCAAATAAATTTAGATGAAAAAGTTGCGTGATTAAAGATGTAAACAAAGATAAATTAACAAAACGTATCGTATATATTTGCGGTCATGTAACACTTGAAGATTTCTTCATTCTCTCTACAGTCTAGTATCGACACCCCTTTCATGATACGTCAATGATTATGGGCAGACAACAATGAATGACTCCTAAGAACTTCAGAAGGAAGCCTTCGATATTAGATAAACTAACATATTTTCCCAGTTTCCTTTGCCGAAATAATATTCGTATCTAGTCGCAAAAATGTGAACTTTTAACGTAAATTGCAGCGATATGTGCCAAAATATCCATCAAATATCATGAATAACCAAAACTATTTACAGCATTAAAAGAAAAATTTATGAAGATATCTAAAAAATAGAATTTTATTTCCACCCATAGAACATAATTTAGCTGTAACAGTTTCGAAAAATATCCTCAATTTCAAATATCCTTGGGCTCTACACTAAAATTTTGAAACAAAAAATCAACTGAATACGTAGTTTATTGATAAATGGATGGTGGATGGTGGATGGTAAGGTGCAATTATTTTTCCGCCTAATTTTGTGGCCTTAAGATGTGACAGTAAAAGATGAAAACGTTTTGAATGAATTCCAAATGAGAATGAAAAATAAACATGAGAAACTTCCATCAAAATGTTTTATTATAATTGTCCTTAATTACTCTAACGATTAGCACGAAATATTTTTTGAAAAAACCTGAATAAGCTAGAGCTTTTCTACCATCCCAAATCATACTTATAGGATAATATTTGAACATATATTTAGAGCAAAAATGTAAGACGACTGAGGAGATTTGCATGAGAAACCAAAAGGACGACTGCAGCTCCTTTTTCATGTATTTCTTTAACTTAATTTCCGGCCCTCAGATCATACGGGAGGGATATTTTGTGTACCTGCAGCTGACCTTAAGGCGAAGTAGCAAGTGGAAGATTGATGACACGAGCGACGTCAGCTTAAATTATAAAAACGATGAGAGTGGAATAAATGGAGATTCTCATCAAAACAGACAAGATCATCTCCTGTTACGGACACCAACTTTGCCGACGCTTGCATGAAAAGAGGTTAGGACGAGGTAGTCCGACTAAGGCAACTTTTTCAAACGTAGCATGATTAAACTTTATTCATCAAAAATAAAATCTTAATCTAATCTCCAGTTGCAATTATTTCCTTGAATTTTGTTTGCAAAAATTCCAAAACCATAAAAAAGGAATCAGCTTTGAAGTTGAGTTAAGGTTATATTTTGCGTTGATTGTTTGCGTAAGTAAAAATTCATCTGCTCGTTATTTATATGGATACGTGTTTACTTAGGATAGCAACAACCACAGTAAATAACTTATTTGAAACTTGACTCCAAGTATTGCGTGATATTCATTTCAATTTAATCAAAAGCATATCGATGGCTTGAGGGGTGACTCAGTGATAAAAGAATGAAAGTAAAAAACATCAACTACATAACCACAGATTAATATTATAATAATAAGCAAAATAATGCATTCTATTTTATCGTAACAGCTGCTTTTTCACCCATGTTTCTGATGGATTCATATCTTCCAAAATGACAATAATTGATGTCCACCGAGCAATTATGTACATAAAGAATTTAATTCGATACAAACATAATTAACCTAGAGCTTCTGAAAACAAACCACTTCATTAACCCTAATTTAGCGGTAAATTTCCAGTTCAAAATAGCTCCGAAAAATTCTTTTGGAAATTAATTAATTTTCAGTTTAGAATATTTATCTTTCGAAGGTAAAAATTGGTTAACTCGGGCAACAAATTCAATAAAAATAATTATTCATACGAGAACTAAAACAGACATATAAGAATTTGATCTTCATTACTTTCGACTGTTTATAAAGATATCCATTCGTCGAAAGGAGCATTAATAGCACATTAATGTGAGCGTAGAAACAATTTACATTAATTTTCGTATAAATCCACTACCACGCAACCATGGTAACTCCACCTGTATCCAAATCTCCAAGAGACTAATATTAGAACTAATTCCAAAACTAAACCTTTTCAATTACCGCTTACACTCCATTTATTTCGTGAATTAAAGGGATGTATTAAGAGGATAATCACACTAAATCTCCGAGATTCGCCTCTGGAGATGCACCGAAATTAGGCTCGTTAATTAATTTTCTCCAAGCGAATACCTACAAAATGTCACGTACCGAGTTAAAAGCTTCTACTAATCGAGTACCTCTTAACTTATTAAATTTTTCACCGGTAATTAACAATTACATGGAGCTGCGTCACGGGTTCATTTATCCGAGCATGACCTACTTCCATTTAATATCTTCGGAGTTGCCGTATAAAAATTAAACGTCTCTTGATAAGATATGTCGTACGCAATTAATTACTTTAAACAATTCGAGAGTTCATATTTTTTTAACGAGTTTTAGTGAGTGTTTATGTAACGGACGACCAGATAAACACAAGCAGTGGATGAAGTATATAAATACCAGACTAAAAATGGAATGCTGGCGTAATGTTTTCCATCTGGATGATTTTGGATAACAAGGATTTAAATTCGTACTCCAGTTTAACTAATGATAAATCAGCTACATCGCCGAATAAGTCGAGGATAATCTAATTTGTGAAATTTACTGATCCAAAAGGAAATACAATTTTATACAGTCAAACTTTGTAAAAATCGTACTAAAACATTGATTTTAATCATGTTCTTATTTTTATGACTTTGAAATCTCACTATGTATGGATTGTCTTACATATTTCAGTATATCTCGTTTTAGAAGTTCTAATCGAGAGTAAATAACCCATAGTTTATCACATAAATAATGAAAATTTTTTAAATATCTAGACGGACTTCAAGATATGATACCTAACTAAGAGGTTTCGACATGCATATCTCACATTCCTCAAAGTGAATCTCTTTCTTTTATCCATTCAAATCAAACTTCATTTCATTAAAATGAAACCTTCTTGTGTTAACAATTCATTAAAACGCTAACGTACAGATGGAGAGCAATACAGCAGTACAGAATATGTAATTCAAAATAATAAATAAAATGTGTGATGCTACAATTTGCTAAAGAATTATATAGTTATATTAATGCAAGGTTTATGGGTGAGCACGAGAGAAGAAATGAAAATATAAATTCAACAACAGCCATTCATAAATGATAAAAATATTAAAACAGGTAAAAAGATCTATGACTTCAAAGATACAATTTGAAAAATATTAATACGTCTATAGGTTTGAAATAGAAAACACTAAGGGTGATTATATTCCCCCCAAAGGTCAATTTGAATTCATTCAAAGGTACTCTATCAAATGTTTGGAAGGATAGTCAAGAAAATTTTTAACACTAAAAAATTAAACTGATTATAAATAACCTTGGTAACCTACTGCATAACGACGAAAACTGTGAAATTGCATTCCATAAAGTGGGCAATATAGGGAGACTAGGTTGAATGCAAACAAAATGAAATAGGTTCGATTTGAGATCATAGACCTCCTAGGAGAGATGTATTCGAAAAATTCCCTCCCCCTGAAGCACTTTCATAAGCGGAACAAAACTACCAGAGGTCATGAAGTAATATCCGGGGCATCTTTTTTTATCGCCTGCAGCTGACAGTTCCATTTCTTGCAATTTTCCGCAATGCTATGAACTTCAGAATTCGCTGCATTCAGCAATTTCTCTTGCCCAAAGGCATAGGATTCGGGTACTGGTGAAGGGAATGGGATTGAAGGACCAAGTATCCCGCGACGCTAATGACAGAACATTTGTCTTCGTCACAATTGGAAGAGTAGGTTCGCCAGACAAATTCGTAATCATAGCAACTGAAAATTCAATCTCTTAAGTCTGTAATTAGTGTAGGTACATTATCTTTGTTCTCTCTTACTTTATAAATTGGAAAATTCTTCTCATTTGTTATTCCGATCATTTCAGGCAAAGTTTACGCTTTGATCACATAGAAGTGACAGTTTTTACTACGAAAAGTGCCTCAAATCGGGTTGGACAGTCAAGAGAGAAAAGATTTTTTACACTTTTTGCAATACCTTACAGTAACTTGCAATTTAATTTTTAAAATTCAGCAAAGTATTCAAAGCATACTAAAGCAGGATCTCAATTCCTTGTATACTTAATTTGAGCGTTAAAGTGTTGTAAAAAAATGATAAGTACGCATAAATTTATACTTTCCCCTAAATTAAGTATAATAACGATTTTCAACAATAAATTAAAAATATGGCATAAAGGAATCACTTACAAAATTTAGAATTGTTTGTGTGATCTTCTAATGATCTATCACCCACTGTTTGAAGCATTTTGAAATGGAATTTTGAATGTCACGTACATAATCTTCAATCAGAATTCACCATTGATTACTCATGTAACAACAACAGGGAAGTACAAAAACCTATCTTTTCATACCCTGATGAAAAATCACAGATAAAAATTCTATCGAATGCTAATATATTGCCTGGAAAATCTATTATCCTCCCCAAAAGAAACCTTGGGCTTTTCCCTAAAATTAACTTAAAAGAAATTCATAATAATATCAGTAATCGAACGTTAACTTCAAACGAGAGAAAGACAGGAAATTTTCAAACTGTCACTGCACAAGTCCGTCCAAACTGTCAAAAGGTTGGATCAAAAAATATTTCCACTTCAACCTTTGTCATGACATTCTTCGGTCATTTACAATTTTGACGCCATGATCCCCAGAAAATCTCAGACTTGACATTTGAACGACCGAATTGGAAGAATGGAGTTAATAATCGATACAGAAATAATCGAAATCGATAAAATCGATCAATCGATATGAACGTAATCGATATGAACGTAATCGATATAAACATAAACGATATAGATACAATCGAATATCCCAACATTAATGATCGATACAAAAATCTATACGCGAACAATCGATACACAAATCTATACAAGGAAGCACAGATATAAACACTTCGGGAACAATCAAAATGATATATCATCAGGCGTTTGAGAATATTAAACTTCGAATAAAAATAAATTTAACATGCCTGAGGTAAATTTAAAATTGATAAAGTTTACGAAAATACAATCAGAATGTCTTTAGACTTTGACTTTCGGAGAAACTTCAAAAAAATTTTTAAATTCAGCCTATATATCAATATCCATTTCAATTGAACACTATATTATGATATTAATTTAGTTTTAAAACAATAATTAAATCGCGAATAAAAGTACTTTGTATAAAATTTATTTTAATTAATCATCCTGTGGTTGATAACATACTACTTGAGTGCGCTCGATCCTTAACATCTAAAAAAAAACAAATGCTAGGGAATTACGAAAGAACATCGCTTCGACTAAAAAAGAGATACATTTCTAAACATCTCTCTTCTAACGCCACTTCATTCCCCCGAAAGGACAGTAATCGTTTCGTGCGCAAAAAAACTCGCATTCCGAAACAATTTGTTTAAACACCCGAGTTACGTAAAATTTTATCCTTTTTAATCCCTGAATAATTCCATCAGCACGGAATCGTTGAATCTCGGCGGACAATCGGCGATACTGAGCAGAAAAGCAATTTAAATTCCTGCGATGTAATCCCGGAGTGGAATTAATCAGACGCGCGAATACTTTGCACGGATTCAAATTCTCAAATCCAACACTGACGCGGAGGCCTTCGCTAATAAATGGATGCAGATAAGAAAATGCAACGCTATTACTCTCGTCTTTTTATAGGCAAAAACATTCCGCATTGGAAGGTTCGCAAATCCACTTAAACAAATTATTACTCTGGCATGAGTAAAAAAAGAAGAACGATATTTTTCACAACGGTTAAAATAAGTAAGAGAACAAGAGGAATAAAGAAATACGTTATGGAAGCAGATAGTGAATGGATAAACGTTTATATTCTCGCGAAAGGATTACCTACCAATTACCTACGTTAATTTTATCCGCAAGCATAATAAACAAAGCGAAAAATATGTGTAGAAATAACAATGCACTCACCATACTCATATACCATGCATTTGATTCAAATAGCGAACATAAATTTAACCAACGTAATCTTCTGATTGAATTACATTGATGTAGGAATATAATTGGCTCTTCTGCGCAAAAATTACTTTTAAATGCCTTAATTCGATCAGTGAAACGCAATTTAAGTTATAAAATACTAAAATACGCCGTTATTTATTCTTAAACTATATTTAAATTGCGTAAGATGATGTGAAGGCAATCAAATTCAGATAATTTACTAGATAATATACCCCATAGTTAATAAATAACTTCATTTCAAAGGAATAGGATAAAATAACATTAAAAAAATAACTTAAATCGTTAATCACTGGAGTAATATGACGTCATAAAAAACAACTTTAATCAGTAAGAGCTTAAGGATACTAAATACGAGAGTACTCAATATGGGAAAATTAAAAACCGAGTGATAATAGGAAGTAGAATCTTAATTTCATGGAAAGATGAATACTGCAAGGGATTTATATTATACGACAGTCAAGAAGATTCTCCTCATATTAAAAGTTTAGACCTCTTTGATGCATAAAGTGAGCATAAAATATTCTTTTTATCGTATTCTACTGCGGTAAGAGCGTGATGTGAATAGCAAATAGAATTCTGTCTCACTAATATATGAGATTACGACTGATCTGGATTAAATAAGAGGTACTATGTAATACTGCAAAGGGTACGTTATACACGTAAAGTTTTAAAATGATTTCAAATTGGTGAAGATATTCTGATATTTTCACTAATGTTTGAAAAGTAAAATTTTGTACGAAGACGTTAATATATCAATAAACAATCGCGGTAACTATGGACGTCTGTAATTCCAAGTCCACCGTATGACGTTTCTTTGGACGACGAAATAACATACGGGAGAAAAACCAAAACCTAAAAACATGATGAAAAAGAAACATTCGTTATTCACAGCTCAAGTGTGGGCGAGCGAGTGAGAGTCTAGTTCAACACGAAATGCAAATCACTAACTAGAATTGGGATTGCAAACAGAGCCCTCTAAAATCAGCGAAAGTTTTCCGTAACCACGGGACGCAGATATTCCTGGAAAATGAATTTTGGAATGATAAAAAAGTCTTGAGGGTCTAAATATTTCCCCGAAAAAATTCTACCGAATGATATTACCTCCCACACACGTTTAAGATGAGCTCCGTCAAGCGAAAAATTAGAGGTTGATATTTCCCCTGACATCGTATACAAAAATAGGATATATTAAGGGAATATGGTCTAAATACGCCAAAAAAAATTATTTAATTCTTAGATTATGAATCATGTTGATAATATGTTTATATGAGTTTATCCTCCTTTAATATTACGGTGTTTGCCAAAAAACTTGCCTTTGCAATCGATATGTATCTAGTGATGAGTAGCCTACATTTTTAATTTTCCTAAAAGCTTTATATACCTTGCTTATCTTGAAAACTTCTTCCGCTGTTCCACTGTTTTCACTTCTCGACATTACTACTCTACTTTGTGGAGAAAGTGAATGATAATTCTAGGAAAATATATCCAAGCGACCTTTAAAGGTGAGACTGTATTTTCAAGGAAAAGGGGTGCATCCAATTGGAGAGATTTTTATACAATAAAACACTGAGTATTTTTACGGGAAACGCCCATTTTTATTGATAAAAACATAAACATAATCCGCTGATCTTAAAACTAATTTTCGTAGCGTATTATCTCTTACTCATAATAATAATTTTCCGAATATTTCGCAGCCAGAAAATGGGTAATAATAATGTCCTTATCTATCTCTACCTAAATACCCTGCAAGCATCCTATCGTCGTGCAGCAGGGGGAAAACATTTTCTTTTATTTATTTATTAACAAATACCTCACAAACATCCTATTACGGGACAATTACAGTGAGATTTCAAACTCAACAACAGACGTCACAGACATCCAGACCCTGAGAGGAAAATTTTCTCCTCAGCCGGGATTTGAACCCGGGACCTCAGCATTAGAAGATTAGCATGCTAACCATTCCGCCAACGAGGCCGGCAAACTAACTATAACTTTTTAACTATAATTAATAAGTTTACAGAAATACTGTAGTAAGCAAAACTCTTATAATATCCAAGTCTAAAGCGTTTAAGATATTATGTAGTAAAAAATTATCCGGATCAATATTCCGTGAAATATAAATATTTATTCTGTGAACATATAATCAGCACGAAATAGAAATATGAAAATGTACTCGTTCCGAAAGCAATTATTAGTTTAATATCTTTATGTTATTCAACGAAGAAAATATATCGATTAGAAAAATTAAGCAAGATTTTGATGGCATTTGCATGAAACCCGATATGGAAAAAACCTATTTTGATTACCGTAAACGAATATATTATCCGGTTGCGAATCCGAGTTTGAAAACCGATAATTTTGCAACATTTTCAACCCGATTCGACATTCTAGTGCTAGTCTAGTTAAAATTCTCTACAAAATCAAAACGTATGAATTTCGTCACCAACCAATACGTCTAGGAACAGTAGTAATCATCGTTTCCAACTATAGTCCGTTCGTTGGAACCATTGAATATGATTACGTATTCCCTCTAGCCTTCCAAAACAGTCATCCACTTAGCATAACGCCGATATATATTTCCATATTAGTTTATGAGAGGGACACCGGAAACCCAGACCTCCTCGCAGCCTCCCTACGTAAGGGATGGTTCAAATTCCCATCAAAGATCCATTCCCATTCATGCTGGTATACGTTGTGCACATTTCCGTGGAACGTGGATAGCTTTTATTGAATCTAAGGCGGCGGTCGTTTGTCCGATCCAGAACTGGTGTGGTATCAGCCTCGCAGCGGTTAACCTCGGAAAAAAAATAAAAGAAAGACACGTTTGGTGAGTGGTCACAGCTTCACTGTTTGCCTACGGAGAGGGTGAGAGTTTAGCTCTACCGAAAAGTCCAACCACCGAAGCCAATGATGCATTAGTATTTGCAAATGCCGGGAGAATCCGACTCGTGTTAAACCGATTACGTGTACCACCACCACCAGTTAAAAACTTCGTAAAATCATTTAACACGTAAATTTTAAAATTCCAGCATATTTGTTCGTTTTGTTAAATTTTGTAGTTTCGATCTCTTTTGGATACTTTAAATTTATTCAGTATCGGTCACAAAACCAATATGTCCACCAAATTTTCATATTCTATCGAGACTGAATAAAGCGGTGAAATAATATCCGAAATGGATTTTCATAAATATGCAATAAATTGCGCATAAATAGGCAAATATTTCATTATTCATTGTCAATAAATTTTATTTGAATCTAAATTATCTGGTTTCTCTATCTTTAAGAGTCTATACTATCCTTCTTTACTAGCCGTAGAATCTTTTCTAGTGACGGAATATTTTGCCTAAACCGGTCAATACGATTTCCTTCATTTGTGGAATTAGCACGAGTTTCGTATTTATAACATTAGGAATGAAAAAAAGCATTTGATTTTAATTTAAGGGAACGATTCCTGTATCAAACGATTACTTCCCTAACGAGTCGTATGAAGTAGAAGTCTTAGAAAATTATTTAATTACAAAATTATTAAGCCTCACAAACTTGAGCCTACGCACCAAAATTTAATATAGCAATGGTTAATTAATAAGAGCATAATAAGGGTAACTATAAGAAACAGCAAGGTTAGAATCTTTGAAAAAATAATCCCAAAACATATTCATTCCTATTATACAAATGAAGATACTTTTATATCATTATAAACTTCATTTTTTATAATACTATAGTAATATATAACTATAGTAATTAATAAACCTTAGAATAGCCTCCCAGTTCCATAAGCTCTCCCGAATCGGTAGTCAGCATGTGAATGTTGCAATTAAATTTGCGAACGTAACTTAACGCAAGGCTTTGACCACGACATCCCAGAATACTGGATATAAACTCGATGCAGACCGGCAAGAAGCTAACTCATACAGTTTCAGTCCTTCATGTTCCTCTTAATTATTCCGGGGTCCAGCAACAAGCATGAATACTCGGGAAACATTCTCGTACCGCATTGAGGATACAGTTAACCCGCCTGAGCTTCGAGCATCTGCATTTCTCCGCATGTATATAAGTAAAATGAAAGACGTAGGGTGCGGCTAACATCCATTTCACTCTAAACATTGACGTAATGCAAGGTTATCCTACGATTCAGCCCCGTGTACTTAGTCAAATTATAACTTTCCAGGGAACTTAACTACGGAATGAATTCAAAATAATTAATTCCATTAGACATGACTAGGATGTTTCAAAGGCGAAATACTTGGAGTAAATTAGAAAAGTAAGTGACGTAAAATTTCTTTTAGGGGTTGCTTTAAAGTAATCTAGGCTCAAAGGTATTTCAAAGCAAATACAGTAAAAATGAAATATATAAAAAACTACAATAAATGGCATTGTTAAGGAAATTAATTACGCATATATTGCTTTTTTTCGAATAAAATTCTTCCCTGAAATATTTTTTGTATATTTTTCGTTAATTCCTAACGAATTTCAACAATAATATCTCTTTTCTCAATGAACAACTCACTACAATGTGCTTTTAATAGGAATTAATACCAAAATGCACCACTTCAACCACGACTTGGTGGTAACTCTTGAAATAAAGAGTAACACTTACATTCGTTACTTGGGGATGATTTTATTTTCATGACACAGGTTTCAACATTTTATCGTCCGAAAAGATGAACGTTTTAATCTATTATTATTATTTACAATTAATGTCTAGTAAAAAGTACAAGTGTTCTGCATGAATATAAAGAAAATAATACATTCCTTTACAGTTTCAGATATGATTATTATTTGATTAATCCTACGATTTCAAACCTCATGATGTAACCCATAACTTCCACACAATTATATCCAATGTTTAATAAGATATGTTATAATGATTGCTCTTATAACATTGTAATTTCAGTATTCTGTTCTTTTTATTTTTATTATGAGTATTTTCTTTTAAAATACTTCTTGTACCTCTCAGTATATAATTACTAAATGTCGTTTTGGATTTTATTCTGCTATGGGATTAAATTTTTTGTTCTTTTTTTGTTCTTTTCTTCTTTTCTTTGATTTTTATATCCAATTAAATTTTTCTTATAATTCTCACTTTGATCAATCTCCTTTAATCCTATTTGTAATTTTCAAGAGGTTAGATGGGAGAAGAGACTTTTTAGTCTCAATTTCGTCATAAATAAAGACATAATGAAACTAGTATCTGATTAACAAAGTAATTCTCAGAATAGTATGAACATGAGGTTTAAACGAAGCTGTCCCAAGTTTGCACACGTGGAAACAGCATAACTGGACCCGAATTTGATTCCTCAGCTGAAGCGGAAACTTGGCTCAAAAAACTGACGCATTTGACGATCGCCGTGTTTCTCTACCGGTATCACCGGACGCGTTCCGCCGGAAGCAACCACCGCTCTTCAATTTCCATCCCAAACATCGTATGCAGCAGTTAGCAGAAAACGCCTACGGACATCTATCACTCGGTGAAATCGGATATGACCCCGTATTATCCTGCAGAAGCGTCCATTAGCGAGATCATACCCGCAAATACACGATTCCGGGTTAACTAAGGGTGGTTAAATGATTGCCCCACGAAGTACTGATACCAGAACAGAATAGATCTCTCGTTTTGCTACGATAAGGAAAACGGCATGGCAATCATAGGGGAGCGATTATTCGAAAAGAATTATCGCCCGTTATACTTCGATATATATCACCCGAATAGTATTCCGCGATGTTGATTGGTTCCTGATAAGTAGATACATTCTTACCTTGCGGGCGTACGAACCAATCAAAGATGTCAAACGATCGAACAAATCAATGTTTTAGATAGTATAAAAAACATAAAATACGGAAGTTAAAAAAAAAAAATATTACGATGATAATCGAACAGTAAATTTAAATCGCACACAATCAAGGTCACAAAAACTTCGCTATTAATTTAGCTTTCAAATAATGAACATAAAAGAAAAAACAGCTAGGGCATATTTGCATTATAATAACGTCATATTTCATCATTACTTATTGAATCATACCTCCATTTTAAAATTAACAATCCGTATCTATCTCGAATTACTTTCGACATTTTGCATTAGCTTTAAAAATTACCCTATTTCCTGTGTCAGGAAACAAAAACTCGACTTTTTCCTCCTTTTATCAGATAGCTTAATTGTCGCATTAAAATTTTCCCCGTTTTCCGTATGATAATTTCGATAAAACAATTTCATCATCAGGAAAACTATTACGATACATATATGCAGGAAAGAAATTAACAAAATTATCCCATTTCCTCGTAAAATGGATTTTCGACATACGTTTTGAAAGCCATTATATTGAAAATTGAAATTCCGTAGGGAAATTATTTGATGAGATAATTACTAACATCAACTCAGCGTATGAAATAACTTTCATTCCTCTATTCAGTATTTAATCACTCGAAAAAGCGCGTGACCCATTTACAGCAAAATGCAGCCAAATGCGAAATACAAAAGGCTACCTAAAAAATAAGAAAAACTTGTACAATGCGCTTTTCCACAGATGAAGGGGAGTCGTGGAAATGGCTAATGAGAATTTGAATTCATGGCCCTACTGTTAGCGACTCCGAGAAATACCTCTGCTGTCGGACACAAATTCAACCTAGATATAAACCGAACTCGTAAAATATAAATCTGCCACCGTTTGCTTGCCACTGAAACCTCTGAGATATACTCGAGAAATTATTTTAATTTAAGAATTTAAATTACGAAACCTCAGAAAGAATCAAAGTATTAACTCAATATGTTCAAGCTTGATATCGTGGAAATTCATATAAAATAAATAAAGAGATAAATTTTACTTTTCATAAGTTTATATAAACCAGTGGAGAAAGAAAAGTACTCTCTCATTTATTTCAGAATGTTTAACCATTGTACGAATTACTTAAAAAACTCAATTTTATTATTTAAATCAATTTATAAGCGTTAATTCTCCTACCAAACTATTTTATTAAGAACTGGTTCTGTGACTAACATAATTCACAAGGTTTAAGTTACATATAAAGATGGCAGATTGGGATGCATTTTCAAACTTCTCTTCTTCATTCAGAAACATCACAAATTACTTCAATAGTTACCCTAAATATATATTGCAATTCTCGAGTCCTTGATGCTATATTTGATAACATTCATTGAAAAACGTTGAAAAATTGTCCAATAATAAAACTCCAATTTGTATTAATGGAATGGTTGCGTACAATATAAGATAAATTAACCGAATTCTACAACTGGGTATCTGAGGAGTAAGATATCAAATACCACATGATTATAAGAAAATCCAATACTATTCCTTGTAGAAAACCGAATGCTAGTTCGATATTTTGAATATTCACGCCCACTTGGAAAAATTAGCTTTTGTAAAGACAGTTTTTCTTACATATAACAAAGAAGAGATACACACACATTAAAATCTTCTTACGTCAGAATCTATACTAATTAAAAAAGGACGGATGACGGAGAAGGATACACCTGAATTTTACGAACATACGATTCTGGGGGAGAAGGATAAGAGTCAAAATATCTAATGGTGTCTTTCACCTGTATTTTTATTATATAGATAATTTAGAGAGATAGCAAAACTTACGAATCATGATGTACAAATCTGTTCAGCATGAACTTTAAGGGCAATCTAGTATTCCTATATGAAGTTCACTATTGTGTATCATTTCCTACAAACCTCGCATTCAATCCCGCACGAAATCATTACGCGAATCGAAAAAAAAATATTTCAAACGTCCGACTTGAAAACAGGACGTGAATGTCCGTATCACAAAAACCTTTCCCCGACCTTTGTCTCGCCCGCAAAAAAAATTGACGGGCGCAAGGAATAAGCTATATGGTGCCCTATGACTTAGTTAATGCACCAAAAGAAGGTCAGATGGAGAACACAGGCGGCTGACCTTTCCGAATTCGACAGTATGATGACATTTCCGCCAAAGCCGTCAAAAATCCCAGTTCCTTTTTCTCTCCATCACAATCGCCCTTTGAAAGGGTTGAGAAGCTCTCGTTTTTTTTCAGACGCATTCTGTAAACATCGTTAACATTTCCGGCGGGAGTTGGAGATATTAACGCGCTGGGGGTTGTGGCGAGAAATTGTGTTTTTTTTACTCTGCATGGGTCAAAAAATGTGAGCTTATTCTTCCCTTCCGGAATGTCTCAGATGTCGCACATTTTTCTCAGCAGGAAATTTCAACCGAAAAATTCGTCAATGAACTCGGCAGTGATGCATCATAAGAAGAGGACTTAATTGTAATATTTCCTTACTTCATTCCTTCATTGGATCAATATTGATGTAAAATGATTAATACGTGTTGTAAACGGTAAAGACGACACTTGATTTTGAAAAGAGTGAATTCAAAAGAGTTACGTATAACATTCAACTGTATCCTTTACTTTAAGAAGGGTTTTAATGTACTGATAAAATCGGAAAAATCTTTAACACGGCTCAATTCATTTGTGAGGACGGCATGTTAGGTGGAGTTAGGTTCAGTGATTTCGAAGCCAGTTATCGCTTTTTTTCCTAAGGTCCTCTTAAAATGACAGTTGGAAAGTGAGATACTTGGTTCTTATTCTAAACCTTTCAAATACTCTTCCTCAATTATGTTTGCAAAACTCCATGCGATTTAATTCCCATTGCCATTGCTTACAACACGATGTAATTATAACAATACTCATCAAATATGTATATTTTCCTATTCTTTCTATTAATATTGTAATAATGAAGTAAAACTTCAGAGGTCAAGTTTAAGAAAGGCCATACTTAGCCTAACCATACCCACTGGACGGTATTATAAATAATATTGTTATTAAAGATGATTCATAAAAAGTTTTAATAAATGCGAACATTAAGAAATCCGTAATTATTATCATCAGGAACATAAAAGTGAAAAGCTCAACACTGAAGCTACATTAAATAGATGTGAAAATACAATTCTTGCACACACATTTAATAAGAGTACTTACAATGATTCCTACCCCACATACTGTAACAAATAACGACAAGAGAACAAATCTCGTAAGCAATTTGTTAAAAATTGCTATGAATGAACCATTTTATAAGGACTAATGCAATCAAAAGAAGCGAAAGCATTTGCAAAGCACTGAAGCAAGAAATAAAGATTTATTTCTGGTAAAATTCCGTTCGAACAAGCTTCATAAACCATTTATCATAAAATAAATAGATGCATAAAGCGAAAAAAATATAAACAATTGCATGCATCTTATACACAATATTTACAAGCATGTACAAAATCTCGAGTCACCTTAGCAAAAATACTTTCAACATTCAATCAATAATGATGAAATTTAAAAGAAAACGATCATTGATAGTAATACGTCTCCATTATTGGGTGAGATTTAAACAAAGCAGCCTCCTGTTCAATTAAAATTCTTCTTAAACAGTGTAATATTATATGAAGATCATGAAATATATTAATAATCAAAAATGACAACGAAGTCTATAAAAATATTTTAAAATTTAATTAAAGGCAATAATTACGTAACAAATAGTAATCGAAATCTATAATATACTGCACGACCTAAAATTATGGAAAGCAGTATAAACAAAGGATTTACAATAGTTAAAATACTAATAACTAAAGAGGTAATTAGGATACTCTTATTACCCCTGATACATTTTCGGCAAAAATCCTTTAAATCAATATTTTTGCACTGGGTTCACGAGAACTTTTTTGGGTTTTGGAGAAAATTTGTTTCAAAGCCACTAAGACAGGAATTCCCGATAGCTGTTGGTTCGAGCGTCGAAATATATAGCCTCCGGACGTCTTTCGATAGACAGGAAACACGTACTCGTTCCGAACGTAAGAGAGAAATAGTGCTTAAACCGCAAATTCTACTGCTGACCCCAGCTAACGAAATGAAACTGTTCTTAAAAGCCTCCATCCTAGTCTTTCTATTGGGAATTTAGCCACTCTACTACGTTCCCTTCCCTGAAAGCATAGAGTAATTTCAACCTGGAAATTTTCTCTACCACAGTTTAACCACTATGAACTGAACACGCTCGTATTTAGTGGAACCTATTCTTCACGACGACATTAAATAGGCACCTAGGAAACCTAAGTAATTATAGTTGCTATAAAAAAACAGTCCAGCATTATCCAATGTACAATATCATAACGATGATAATTGTGAAAATAAAATCGATGCAACCATTATTAAAATTAATTTTGATACGCCCTTAATTCAAGTTTCGTAAGTTATTATAAAATAAATCTTGAGAAATTGACCATCAGTACACCGAGGGAAACGACAATTTTGTACTGGCATTGTATATATTCATGAACAAAAAATTAACTTGCAGTAATTTTTTTTAACTCACATTTTTTATGTTTTGATAACTGGTGTATTATATATATATCCTATCATGAAAGAAGAGCGCAGCTATGAAACACAATTTTTTTATTATCATATATTAATTTAGTATTTTATTTACATAAATGTTTAGCTACGTAAAATTCCTGAATATTGTATATGTTTGAATAATAGTTTTAAAATAAAAATAAGTTAATTTTACGCATACTTTCAGCCCTCAGTTGTTAGGGAAAAAACGTTCTCCAACAAAAACTAATTTACCCTTTCTTTAAGAGAATGATCTATTAATTTAAAACATGACAAATTTATCAAGTGTATCCAACCCAAATTTTCGAACTGTTTCCAAATACCCTTTTCTTTCAAAACATCTAATCATTTTAATTGAACTACATCGTTGCAGGTAGACAGTAGTATATTTTGCAAATAGAAATTAACTAAAGAATCTCCGTTTCAAAATAATTTTCAGCACATTCCTTTCCGCATATGATAACGTTATATTTTAAAGAATAACTAGAGTTTAAATACTTCGGAACAATGACAGTTTTTAGATATCGATAGAAGTCATCACGAAAAAAATCTTTTATTACAGAAAGCTTATCGGGGCAAAAGGATTGCTTTGACATCTAAACGTAAATTACAGACGAAAGCTATGGCTGAATACACGAGACACTAACGAACGTATCCATTTCAGGCGAACAAAATTTGGACTGAGCGCGTCAAAACCAGAGAAGCTAAAATGATAGGGACGGATTCAAGGGCAGGATGAAAAGCAAAACTATATCAGCAACTTGGTGAGGCACGGCACTGACACTGTAGAAGAAACCTCAGTGAAACAAGGGAGCCGTTGTGCAAAGAAATGGAGCGAGTGAAGAAAGAAGAGAGATCCCCCAGTGAGTAGGTTGATACCGACGCAGAAAGGATTGGGCAATCGAAAAAGGAACATATCGAACCATCGCATACAAAATGAGACCGATCCCACCCAACAGAAACAGTCAATACAAATAATCTTGCTTGCTTAACCATAATGCTAATAGTAAAGGTCTACTAGACATAAAATCCACTAGAACAGTCTTTCGAGAAAAAGCTTTCGCTATGTTCAAAATGATACTGACCTTCAAAACTTATGATTGAATGGAACTATAAGTTAAACAAACAATAAAACAGAATTACTTTCTAACTAATACCTCTAATTATGGTTGAACTAGGCTATAAATTATAAAACAAAATATAACTGAATATAGTTAAACAAAAATTATGGCTGAATTTAGTTATAAGTAGTTTATACGTATTTCACTGCATATTCAGTTTTAGTGAAGAGAAGTGATACTCCACTATTTAACGGTCTTCATGTAGTAACTTTACTGCAGCAATGAACAAATTTATATTATTATTAGTATTGTCGCTTAACACTGACGATTTGGGCAAATTTCTTTAAACATATGCAAACATGAGCGTTACAGGAGTGACTTATAAATCTGCACGTTTATATGAAACCACATGGGTTTTGTAAATAATCACCCGGAATTCTATGCGCAGCTTGTGATGTTTCAGCTGTTTTCAGTCAGCTAGGGGGGTGTTTATGACAACGGTCTCGCCTTATCTCAAAAATTATCAAAAAAGTACTTTCCGCAATTGCACATATTCGTTGGAATAAAATATTTTCTCCCAAAGTTTGTCTTCTGTTAAAATTAAATGAATTCATAGAGTAAAGCAACATAAACTGTGAGGAGAGGAGAGACAACGTCCAGCAATCAATACCAACCTCATAGCCGCAGTTTTAATTTTTACACCGTATAAGTCTATGAAATAATTATGACTTGAACCTCACTTAAGTGTAATGTTAAGATATAGTAATAGCATATGGATAAGATTTAAAAACTCTTTGCGATAAGTAGGAATTAAAATAGTGGCTGTAACTTAGACAATGAAAATAACAAATATCTCATTTCAATGTACAATAAAATGTCACTCGTTCAAAGAATAGAAATAAGTACAACCACGTCGTAAGAAACTATTACCAAAATCAATAATGTGACTTCGACTATACGTAAGTAGAACTATAATATATTGAGTTATTAATATTTACTATTTAATGTAGGATAGAGAGAATTCGATTGTTAATGTATCTTCAGCCTATGAAATACTCAAAAAGAAACATGTCATATAACAACTAATAGTAATATTCCACATTAAATTACTACGGACGAACACGTTCCTTAAAATCTCGGAATAAAGTATCCTTAATCTACACATACGGTAAAGTAAAACTGATAAGTTAAAATAAAATACTACTGAGTGGTAATAGTCTGCTTCAGTTTTTGACAACTAGAACGAACACAACCTTCTTTACATCTCTTCAAGATGAATTTGTTAGTAAGGCCGAGTTAGTTGGAAGACTATCAATTTGTTTTCATTAATAATAAAACCATTAATAGAAAGTGAGATGAATATTTAAAAGCTTGCAGACATCAAATATTCAAAAATCATTACACAATCATAACAATCCCTACCTTCGAGGCGATCTAAGTCTCCGTACTGCGACCGTTTCCTGCTAATCATCTCCAACTCCACCGTGTTGAATATCTTTGGTAATGTTATCAGTAATGTTGATTTACTGAAGTAATTCACTAGTAAATACTGTATTTAACAGCCATGATACTACACAGACGTAAAAATTACCAAGTAGCCAATCGTGCTGAATCTTGTGGCGGGCAGCCAACTTAAGCGATGCGATTTCCGATGCTCTCATGTTACTTTATCTGCAGAGATGCTGTGGATTGAAATGCTCGGAACGTAGGCAGTAACTCGTGAATCATGAGTTTTTAAATAGGTTATTCGTGCTACAATTTACGGAATATCACTTAAAAATTAGGCGAGCTATGTTTTGATTGGGGACCTAATGAATGTATCAGGTTGTTTTGGCTCGATTTTGGATAGATATTCAAAATTACCTAAAAATTCTCTTATACATGTTTATTTTAGAAATTATTAATGTTTTTTAAAAGTAAGTGATTTATTAGGAAAGCAAATTATTAAATGTTTAAGTTGTATAGCTTAATCAAGCTGTTTCATAAGCTTTAAACTAATTAATTGATGGCAATGATCAATCAACGGTTATTTTCGTACGACACAAATCATGTGAGTTATGCCTTGAATACTGCTTTTCATTCCTACGCAAAGTAATCAAGAATTTATCAATTGGTGATAGGGATACTCCAGACATACTCTGACCTTCACCGCTTATAATTACCAATAAGCTTTCAAAACAAAACCTTTCATGTTCAGACTAATTATTCTCCATTTTCTCGAATATACACTTGCACAGTTTCTTTGCATTATGAACTGTGCTTGATAAGTATTTAAGCAAACAAAATATTGGTAATACGATGAAAATTTTCATGCATATCACAAGGAAAAGTATAGTTGTATCTAGAACAAAATCATATTTTGAAACCTATTCCATAGTAAATGCATAGGGAAACTCCATATTACACATATGAAACTTCAATTTCTTCACAGAATAACTCAGCATACATCCCATACCTGCACACTGAGGGATGAGCTTATTGCCCACATTATAGAAAAAATATTCTTTTAAATAATTAGATAACATTAATTGGGTCATAAGCCATAACTACACCTAAAAAGAAAACTGAGATAACTATGATAATATAAAAAATCCAGGACAAAGTAAATTCTAAACAAAAAGCACATTATTAAACATAAATAAAACTGAAGCAGCTTATTTTTCCCTTAATATAATAATTTGAAACAAATTTTCCATTTATATACATCAGAACACCTCTTAATGTGATACTCTCCAAAGTAATACTAGATACGTACATAAAACTACATCTCAAAAAATCACATCAGTACACACATAATACTTTTATTCTGGTATATTGATACATATATTGAATGTAACACAAAGTTTTAAAACAGCTAATATGTATAAAAATAAATCCAAAATGCTACAAGTATTACAAAAATCATAGTACAATCAACAGAATGAACTGGGAAATGATAACATTTGGAATGTATCAAAATTGGTTTTCCTCTTGTATTAAAATCATACAATTCTTAGCTCAAATTTCTTGGATAAATATGACATTAGTTAAGTACATTAAAGAATTTTATACTAAAAGTTCCACTGAATATTGTGCAATATGTTTTAAATTATCTTCTGGAAGAGTTACCTCTACCTCTTTCTCCATTCTTTGTTCTAAAATTGTTTCTTTCTGGGCGTGGTTTAGTTTCAACATACTGTAGTAAATCAGGAACAAATTCTTGTGGGACCATATGGAACTGATTCTGTTTGAATAAAAAGAACAATGATATTAATGTAATTGAAACAGCTGTTGACCTAATATCAAGAAGTGGTATTTTTAAGTATAGGAAAAATCAGTAAAATAGTACAGATAAAAGCATATAAAATACAGCCAATGAAAATTCATTAAATTACTTATGAATATGTTTATATATATTTATACTGTTACATACATATTTTGAATTAAATCTATTCAAGTTCAGAATCAGCAGGAAAATAAATTGACCTCCAAATATTTACAGAGGATAAATCCCACAATATAATTTATTTGGTCATATTAAAAAGAGTATGTATACAGAGAAATTAACTTGCCGCCAAACGAAATGCTGTCTCATCATCTGCATCCCTCACGCACGATAGATATATATCAAGGCCTTTTTTATATACTTCATAACATCCTTTTAGATTACTTGCAGCCCACAAATTACAAAGATAGATGGTTTGATAAGTTGCAGCCTTAGCCATTAACGATGTAATGGGCCTTTGGTACCATATGTCATTCTCTCTCTTTAAGGAGGAAAACATGTAATAAAAACTTATTTAGAAACAATTTTTGCATTAATTCATCCAAATCAAATATCTTACCAGATAGGTCATTTCTACATCTTATAACGAAAAAAAAATTAATGAAACAAATAAAGAAATACTTAATCTGTGATAAAAATGCTTTCATTAAAGAAAAGGAAAAAAATATTCTATTATATTTTCAAATAAAATAATCTCCCTTGGATAGGAATTTTTAAATTTACAGAACATTTTTTAAACAGTCACTACAGATTCCTTTAGAGACTTCAAATTATGCTAGTACTTACAATACTATATATATTATGGTATACACATTTTCCATTAACTACTTTGAGAATGGTCATTATTTTTACATTTATAGTTTTAATTGTTACTACAATTACAGTAGCCATCAAAATTAAATTTATATTGACTGAAACAATTAAAGATGTTTCAATTGATTTTTGTTCAGTAGTCTTACAAGGAAACACAACAAAATAACTACTTAAAATGTATTATCAGGGGATTAATTAAAGGGAAGGATGAAATCAATTACGTTACAAAACATGTCACTAGTAAAGCAAATTTTCTGTGAAAATTACAGTTTTTTCATAATAAAGGGAAGGAGGTCTTTTTATAATATTTATACTATTAATTTATATTACTATTATTTACTTATATTACTAGCATTTACACATCTGATTACATTACAACAGTTGCTCTGGGTATAACGAAAGATAAAGAAAAATTGGAAATATACTTTATGTTTTCGGGGGAAAAAATAATTTCTCATGATTTAATGATAAGTATGTAAATTGAAACTGAATAAAGAGTTAAAATGTAGGATATAAATTTTTATTTAAGACAGTAATAATTTAAAGATAAAAATGTAAAATATTTATGGAAAAGATAAGTCATTTTGTCTTGTAGAATTTTCCCATGAAAATTCATTAATTCAGCTTTCCCTGAGTATAGAAGAATTTGAAAGTATTTTCCAAAAAGAGGCAAATATTTAGATTAATTGAAAAACTTAGTAAATTTCCACAGAAATGTATTGTAAAAATGTGCCTGAAGATTTAATTTTATATTATGTAACTGTTTGCAAATAAGCAAATTTTCTGTGGAAATTTAGTTTTTTTATTATGCTATGGCTTTTCACAAAGTTACACCTTCTCATATTGATTTCATTAGATTACTGAGTTCAAGATCATGTAAAACATTTAATGGAATGGACATTCAGAATTTTTTTATTGGGACTTAACTCAAATGGAGATTTACAAGTAGTTTTTTTAAATGTGTAAGAGAAGAATGAGTACATTTTTGAAAGAGAAAAGGAAATAAACAAACAAAAGTCTTAATATCAAAAGTATCATCAAATAATATTGTAATAGATCATCAGCATAAGTTAAAATAAATAAGTAAAATACATGCCTCCAAATATCCATCATCAATGTGAGGTGTATAAATGAGTTCAGGAGGTAAATTTAATCCATAATTAATGATTACATGAAGACCTTTGGTGAAGATCAATGTTTCAGTACAATCACCTAATGGGGGACTTATCTTTAAAGGTCTAAGTAATAGCTGGGCAACCTATGAGTAAGAAAGAAAAATAACAAAGAATGAAAATACTGAACTGAAATTTGAACTTAGAAGTTCTAAATCTTGAATAACTTGAATAAAATATTACTTAAATGCTTAAGGAAACAAAAATATGATAAAATTAAAAATCAATGTCCCATTATAGAATGAAATATTAATGAGATAGTGGTAAAATGCACACCTAACATGAATACTTCCATCTCTTAATGGAAAAATGAAAATTCTTTGGATGATAAATTCAATGCATATTAGATTTATCCTTGAAAAATTCTTTTTTATAATAGAAGTCCATTAAAGATGGTTCAAATAAAACTATTCCATCAAGATATAATTAGTAAGTATTATTGATACAGAAAAATCATCATCAATATTTTATATATATTACAAGGTCATAATATATCACACCTTTCTAAAATAAAATACTTAAAGAGAGAAACATTCTATTGACTAGAATTAATTGACATATAGATCACAATTTATTAGAAATGAGAATTTCAGCTGAAATTTGAACAGGTAAATCTCGTGGAGAGCCAAATAGTCTTACTACATATCTCAAAAGGAGAAAAATGTGTAATATATTCAAAAACATTAAGTAAAACTTTTATAACACTAAATAAAGAATTGGGTAAACTTAAGAATCTGGATGTTTAACATTAATTTTACCAAAATCATAATTCACTATCTTTTTTTCTAGTAATATGGCCTAAAGAACTTTAAAGATAATCAATTGTGAGTTAAGTCCATTTAATTTTCACTGTCCAGATTCATTAGTAAAAAATTTGGCTTCCATAATAGACCTGGATTCTTTCTACTCTTTGGTATATTATTCAAATTATTAATCCATTAAATAATCCAAAATTTAAACATTATTTATTTAATATCCACCAAGATAAACTCTCTTAAGTAAGGGGAATATAAAATGATAAACATTTTATGGAATACTTTAAGTAAAATGTCCATTAATACATTCAATTGGTATAATTTAATGAATAACACATACAACAGCCATATTTTAAATTAAGCTTCTCATAATATCCAGCATCTAAGTGCATAGCAGTTTCCATAATATATTATTATAATATATTATTATAATATATTATTATAATATATTATGAAAACTGCTATGCACTTAGATGCTTGGCAATCATGTAAAGAATAACTTATAAATGTATTTCAAACTATAGTACAGTATTCATAATTCCTTACCTGAATATCAGCAACATTTTGAAGTATCAGATCAAACTGATGATAAAGACAGTCAGATGGTAATCTGCAATCAAACATGATTTTCAATGGACTATCCTTATCACTCAAAATCTGCCCAAGACCATTAACAATGGCAGCACTACCCATTAAAGCAATGTCAAAAAGATAAACAGTGACATGCAGTGGCACATTATTTTTGTGCTTTTCCTCCAAATAAATGAATTTTGGTTCTTCCTGGCCCTCTTCCCTGTAAGGGACACTAAAACAGATCCACGACAATTTTCCCTTACGTCCAAACATGATTCCTTCAAAACTTACTCCAACCATTGAATTTCTTTTTATTTCTTCAATCTTGAGGAAATGAATGATGAGAGACAAACATTAAAATAACTCAACTTATACACTGAAGATGTTATATATTTCACAAAAAATATGTATACAATTGCAAAAAAGCATTATTTCCTTACCGCAGAATCAAATTCTCGTCCAATCTCATCAATAATCACAAAATTTTTAAGCAAGTTGGAGTAATATTTACGATGATGGTGGGGTAGTTCAAAACCTGTAAGGTTAAATGAAGGGGTGATAATGTTATAAATAGTAACAATAATAAAATACTTTCATATGGAAATACATCGATCGATAAACAATAAACAAAACAAAATTTATATAGAACAATGATAATCGAGCATTTAAACAGCAACTTCAAAATTGATTCAGGAATATAAAAATTTTAAACATATCGACTATTTCAGTAAGACTTTGACAGAAAATATAATTTTCAGAGAAGGTTCTAAGTTAAAATCAAACCTAAACCACTTTCATACACCTTAATATCAGTAATCTATTACATAATTTCACCAATAATTTGAGAATCAATTAAGATTCAAGCTAGTTAAATTTTGAATCATTGGGGATCCAGACCTAATGCCTGTTCTTTTAACCACTGAAAAGGAAAATATTATATTTGACAACATATAAGATGCACTTTTTTCAAATTAGGTCAAACAAATATACCTGCATCTTATATGAGAAGGTATTGGTATCAGTGCCTTAATTATTTGTTTAAAAAATACCCTAGGAAATATAACTAAAGGAAACATGACATTAAGACACATCTTTCATTATAAACTAGAAGTGTTAAATTATGCTGCAGTGCATGGCACAGAGCAGTACTTAGCCATAATTATCACGTTATTATGGTATGCTGTAGCACAGACTATTGAAACTTTTTTCCTTGTAAGTGGCCCACTGAATGAGGGTGTGTTTTATATGCCATCAAATACAGTAATTACCAGCTAAAAATTAATAGCATCATAAGATATATTGAAATAAATTACATTAATCTTCCTCTCCATTTGTATCCAAATTTTTGCAGACATTATATTTAGTAAATACCTGATATACAAAATGCATTTTGTCTTAATAGATTCATCCACTATTTATTTATAATATAAATATGTATATATTTTTTTATTACTCAAGTAACCTAACTTTATCTTTACTTATTACACATCTTGATATAATTTTATAATAGTTCTTATTAATAGTTATTTGTTACTCAGATCATAGATACTTGGATAAGCTAATAGACATCTTAACAACTTTTTAAATTCATATGTAACTATAACTTTGTTATATATTCATAACTAAGCTTTTTAAAAATTCCCTCAACCAAAGGAAGCTAAAGACAGTATACCTTAATTTTTCTCTTTCTAAACTTAACCTATTCAAATTCAAAATTAACTTATTCATTGAACTATTTCATTTTATCAGTCTCAATTATTGCTTTTAAAAAGGCTGCAACAATTCACTAATTATAATGTTTTCAAAGTTGATGTTTCTAAGAATAGACTAAATGGACCATAGAATTAAACTTGTTTCCAATTAACTGAACATATTTAGCTGCATACCAAGTACAGGTAAAGATAAGACACATTTTTTCTTTAACAATGAATTGCAAGCATCCAGGGCACAATGTAAGACACCCTGACCCTATGATTTTTTTGTATGAATAATGGAATGGTTACTTAAAACCTTTAAGTAAAATGAAAATAAAATCTCGCTTCTTATCCTCAAATATTACAATAAATACATCCTTGTAAATAGATAAATAAAAATCTCATTATAAAGCCAAAGGCTAGGTTTATAATTACGATATTAGTAGCTTAAATGCTCAACAATGCTTTTCAGATGCACTCAGATCTAATGAACATGAATTCTAAGATTGGTGATCTATATATATGCTATTCCTCTAGACAAGTTTTACTAGCAGTCAATTTTCATAAAATATGAGAGATTTTATAACGATTTGATGATATATTTTACAGAAACTACTTTACCCACCCTGAATGTAGCTTTTTTTGATTGAAGCAGTGCATCCTGTAGATTGAGAACCATCCATAATAGAACTGATTTTACTGCTAACCACTTCAGTTCCAGGGGACATCCAAGCACTTGATAAAGGGTCCAATATTTGCACTGAAATTATTTCCAGTGCATGAAAAAATAAAAATTAAAGCAAATAAAAACTCAGTCTGAGATTCACAGCCTTGTGAAGATTATTATATTTATGATTGAGAAACATTAAAATTGAAAGAATTCAAAACAAAAACTCATTATTCAGTAAGGATCATCATCAGATTAATCCGTAATGTTAATTAAAGGTTAAAGATTTTTTCTACAAATTCATTGAATTACGTAGATTTCATTATACATTTACAACATTCAGATAGAATTAAGAATCGATTTTCCCCTAACAGCTTCATTTCACACATTCTCAATGTGAGCAAACATGTAGTCAAAATGGGATGAAATAAAACAAATTCTACCATTAAAATTCATTGGAGAAATTTAATCATACATATATTTCACCACCATAGTATAGACATTAATTAAATTACATTAATCACATTTTATTATACAGCTGATGTTCTTGTGGTAACATGAAAATTTTACGTACCACTAATAATTTCACTCTTGTAAAAATGGTATAAACCATCAAAAGACTCTTCATTTGGATGTTTTACTACATCTTTCACAGTTAATCTAGTCTTCTCTGGATCCATAGAATGGAATGTGCCATCAAAGGTTCCCTCTTCAGTTGTTATAAATAACTTTTGACCTTTTACATATGTTTTATCCATGTTTCCTTATAAAATAATGGACTACTGCTACAAAATAACTGTAAATACAAAAAGACTATAATTTTAAAATGATAATAGTGTGGTTCAATAATTTAGAGCCACTATATCTATTTTCTAAACATTTTCATACATTTTGTATGAAATATATATGAATAACTACACCACTGTGAAAAATTTAATGAATGTTTATGATAATTATTTGAAATATATCTAAAGCGGAAGAAATATCCATAATTACAACACAAAAATGCAACATTAGTCTGTACACATATTGCATCATATTACAGGAAAAGTATATCAATGGCATACATCTCATGGTTTTTATATAAGCAAACAAATTAACAGAAACTAAATTTTATATGAACTAAGTCAAAATTGGTGAATGAAATTCATATTTTAATTTATTCCACTACAAGACTTAAAATCATAATATTTTTGTACAAGTAAATTGAGAAAAGTTTTTGTGTCACACTTAAATTCTGAATAAGGTAAACTTAGAGCAGATAGTAATCTAAGAACTTTATATTCAATATATATAGTACACATTGGATCAATATATTTCAACTACAAGAAATTCTTCAGCATTTGAACTACTCAAGTTGAAAAATAATCATACTAGATTTGAAATTCCGCATAGTATTCAGCTATAATACACATAAAAACATCTTACAGCTTGATGGTAGTTGCATATATCAAAAAATAAGTAATTCGTCAAAAATTGTCTACCATTACCTTATCGTCTTAATCAGCTTTAACTGGTTTAGATGGAACCTCTGAGTGAACGTAAGCTTTGTGGATGAAAAATCCCAATGCGATATGGAGGGCAACAACGGCCGAAAGAGCAGAGTAAACGTTACTTTGTACAGCTGATAGCTGAAGTAAACCTTTAATGTAACGAGCAAAGCATTTATAAAATGGAAATTATTTTATAAATCATATTTTTCAAATAGAAGACAAATAAAAACTCACCGTCAAAAAGTAAACTTTTGGAGCCGAAAAATGCTATAACTGGCATAACAATTATCATAACACAGTAAAATAATACTATCTTGAAAACTTGCAGTTCTGGCAGTTCCTGCAAAAGAAATGTTCTAACTGTTAAACGACAAAGACGGATATAAGAGAACTAGTATAACATTTAAATACATTCAACGTACCCCAATGGACACCATATTCTTTTTAAATGATATACAATGTATACAAAATCTTCAGAACGCCGACGATCGGATGCGGTAGTGAATTATGGTCATTTGCTAACAAAAGCGATACGATATTCTCTCTCACTTCTGGCGGTAAAATCAAAGAATACAGAAACAGCTTCCATGAACTAACAAGGGTTTCCTTATCATTCAATTCTGACATTAGAACCAATTATAACATGATAATTACCGATATAACGAATAATAAGCAAGTAATATGTAATCATAAGTTAAGAAAAATTTAGAATTGATATCGTAATATTATTTTTCGTCAACAAAAGATACTTGGTAATAATTGTTATCCGTGATCAGTTCAATTTCACGGCATCTTTTTCAAATACCTTCAGCAGCCGATTTCTTATGAGTAAGTTTAAATTAGATTAAATATTTTCCTACAGTAGATTCACTTTTTATCACTTTTAATACTTAAACCGCTTATTTAAATCACACTTTCTAACAGATCTTGAGGGCTGGCTGAATAAATCATATAATTTATACACTTGAGAACATTTGA
Organism: Pantala flavescens; assembly: GCA_020796165.1. Taxonomy (NCBI): domain Eukaryota; kingdom Metazoa; phylum Arthropoda; class Insecta; order Odonata; family Libellulidae; genus Pantala; species Pantala flavescens. The sequence continues at coordinate 16,233,905 of CM036886.1, forward strand.
TGAATAATTTTCTAGAATGCACAAGAAGCATTTGTATTATACTGATGTCGGAAAAAAGGGAACGATTGTATAATTAGGCAGCAGTCAGTCGGGTTAAAATACATTTTTACGATATTATTTTATTTTACGACCAATGTTTGAACAGTTATCTCGAATAACAGTTTTAAAATATTTATTTAATTCAGTATCATTTAACTCAGTTTTATTTAACTCAGCAACTGGGTATTTATTTAACTCAGAGTATATTTATAGTTTGACAATTACGTTGACCTAAACGTATTATAACAATATCAACAAAATAATAACATTTTCTTCGATTTCAATCGAATGAGAGAAGTGTCATGTCTAATCATTTTCCCTCCGAAACTGATTTATTTAATATCCGGTTCAAACACCAAATACCGGGCTTACAAAAACAAAAGATAGTGTCGCTTCAGATAGTTGCTTACGGTATACTATGGACTTCCTCCGAAAAATCGACACTCTTATCTTCGATCAACATTTTCCACTCGCGAGTGAATCGCCATTAAAGTCAACGACCTGAGAGACATCAATCCTCCACGCGCTCCCACGTTTAATTTACTCGTAAAAAAAGTGACTTGAATAAAACAACAATTGACGATCTCTTGGCGTGTCTATTTGCACGGGAGAAATTCGCCGAAGAGAATTATTCAATGTCTGCACCTCCTTCCATTTTCCGTGCATTATCTCAAGTTCATCGTCCAGACGGGTCTTTTTTTCGCCAGTTCCACGAATGCTAGAGGGGCCCTCTTTTGAAATCGGAAAGAACGGCGCCAGAGATTTAGACGTATCCGAATTACAGCTCTCCTTGCGACGAATTAGATCCGCGGCCGCCTTGATATGTGAGTCGAGATAAAGACCTTCACCTTGAAAGTTTCGAAAACAACGCTGATATCCCCTAACAATCAAGACTTAATCAAGGAATTAGATGGATAACGTGTTACGTCTATCCTAAACTAAACTAGCGAAACAAATTGGTAGTAATAGCTTAGATAATGTTGAGCTTTTTTAAATATAATAGTTTTAAATTGTTTCAAGAAGGATGGGATTATTCCAAAGTTCAAGATGGTTATGTGATTCACTACCTGAATCTTTTTGGCAGAAGACATATTAAAGGAATTTATTTGCCGATTGTGCGATTCAAATTTTATTTAAAACGCATTTAAATGAGTTTACAAGCATGTGGCATTAAACAAAACTTCCTTAAAAATTCTTAAACAGTCTGAAATATTTTTCTATAAAAGCTTTTGGAAGTAAACATCTACAGTGAAGATTTCAGAAGTTTAATACTATACGTATAAGGCTGCAAATAAACCGACTATTCATGGATTGTTAAGACCAAAAATAAAAACTATTTTAACAATTTTAAAATAAAAATAGTTGCTAAACTTATCTATATTTTTGGCGTTTTTAAAAGTAAAATTGTCATTCCATATTTCTATTGCATACATTTTCAAATAACCTCTATCTAATCTTAGTGTCTACAGCGGTTTAAGAACACATGAAACACCTTCCGGAAGGAAATTAAATTATTTGAAACTAACTCTAACTTGATTCTTAATTTCAATAAGGATAAACTGTTAAGAGAAGTCTTGAAATATCACTCGTAAAATTAATTTTTGCACGTCAAAATTAATCTCATACTGCTGTCTCCATATTGCTATTATCACGGCTTTCTTGTGAGTAGGGTTGGATAAGTTAATCATTCCCCGAGTACTTGACATTTATTCGTTATTTACGGATGTAAATATCTTAAATAGTACTATCTAAAATTATGCTGATTTATTCAAGCCTTACCAGATCGCATACCTGTCGCTGCATTTTCCTATCCACAAAAAAATCATTCTGAAATCTCAACTGAAACTCATATGAATATTCCTCTTTTTGAAAGACGAAAAAATCTTGAAAATATTCTGAATTCTTAAAACGTTGACCCTTCGTTCAAACGTTTTCTAAGTAGCTATAATATATTTGTATAGTAGTTATAACTTCATTATTAGTATTCAGCTTTGATTATAAGATTAAAATTAAAATATATTATCACATATCACATCCAATCAGTCATCACGATTCAAATACTTGAAATTAATTTAAAAGTTTCGCTTATAGTTTTAGCTGACATACTGTGTATGCGTTATTAACTTGAAAGAATCAAAAAATAATGAAATCTAATATTAGGTTTACTGAAGAGTAGGTATTAAAATCCCTAATGGAAGACGTAACCACCAATAATCTTTGTATAATCAATTCTAAATTAAATAAGCTAAAACGTTTAAGTATATATATGTTTGTTCTTATTTTAGTTTTAGTTTCGTTCTAATATTCTACTACGTCCTCTGTACTGTAAGAAAATTAAAATATTCAAATTTCAATCAAACAATTCTTTGGAATTACATGTGAACACAATCTATTGTCAATTTTTAAATTCATTTATATGTACATCAGAATGTTATCGTTCGATATTAAAGGATAGTCATTCGTAGTCAAAGTTGCTGAAATTCTTTTCCAGACTTTCCAGCAAAAAGGATATTTCGGAGAGGTTAAATTATTTCGAACCGCATGCACAGAAATTCCGGGTGGAATGCCAACTACGAGTAAATGTGGAATAGCCCCGCGACAATGCTGCAATGCTGTTAAACGGGTTGACGTTTAGAATCACAGTCCTATTTATAGTTCTCTGAATGGATGGATCTCTAAATGCAGTAGAAATATTCTTGCAGAGACAAAATATAAAATCGAGAGGCGAAGAAACTGTCCTGAAAATTTATGTGCTAATAGGAATTTATTTCTTTATCCTATCTCTCAAATATTTTTGTTAGTAAAATGCAGTTCTATATAAAAATAAAATTTTCTACCAACAGGTATACGTAATATATTGCAATGAATAACACAGAAAATAAGTACATGAACCATTTAAAGAAAAGAAATCCTATTCTCCTTTAGATGGAATTATATCGGCTGATGAAATTAACCATGTAACCATTAAGTGCGAGACGATTTAATCTTTTCTTTGGTAATGATTAATTGTTAGTCGTATCTGACAAAATATGCAAGGTTCTGAAGAATAATGGAAGGTAATTTGGTTGCATTTAATTAGTAGTTCTTTACCACTGAATTTTAGCTCGAGGAAAAAGTAAGAGCGAACCTAACTCCACATTTTTCGGAAGATGAGACACCTGTCTTAATTAAGACATTATTAAGTTTACCATGCTGTCTGTAGAAAGCTATCGATGATCAAGCAAGGATGTTTGTGTTTGTGAAAAATTGTGTTTGAATACTAAAAAACTATGCTTAGAAATTTAAATATAAATTGCAACAGTTGCCTTCTTTCACCTTTCCGAATACCGTTCAAGTGTTACAATAAAGCGAACATTTTCTCTTCATTTTTTGACGCGACAGGTTTCGCATGTGCACGTGAATATGCAGAAATAAGAAGTAAACTGGACAGACGCAAAATGGATGTTTATTTCTCAGAAAGCGTAGAGGTAAAACTCAAAGAAAGGGAAAACGGGGTATTTTACGTGAAAAAATTCAAGGACCGAGCAACTGTTACGGTTTAAAATTTTCCAGTGCCTCATGCATATAAAATCGCTACCATAGCGCATGGCTTGGGAACGCGATAGAGCCTGTCCGTTGAGGCAATTAATCAAAATTATCACAAGTCACCGTCTACTTCATTTTTCATTCAGTTGCATACTTTCCCATAGAGTTTCTCGTATAAAGGCGCTGGTATCGCGAACCGCTCTGAAAATAGAAGAAGAAAAAGAGTTCGTAGAGAAAAATTTCGCCAAGGTTTAAATTCGCTCCGCTAAAATATTGGTTTATTAACGTCAAACAAGTTTATTTGGACATTTATCAATAAATTTAAATAGGTGGAGTTTGATAGAACTTAGGAGTAAAATAAGTTGTAAATAGCTATCCGAAGTTGAACAATTTCTGACGTATGATTGCTTAGATATTTTAGAATTTTCCGTTGGATTGTCTGATGTAATAAATGCAAAAATTCTGATAAAGTTTCAGATACAATTTAGACCAATCTTTGCAATTATTTTACATAAATTTTACTTTTACTGTCTATCATATATAATGTCTGTGAATAATTCAAGACCAATAAGTAAGTTATATGTTGGTATTGGCAAAGATACATAAAAATCAAATTTTAACAATTATCATAAAATGACAATTAACTTTTTCCATGCATGAATGTTTTTCATAATTAGCTATAAAAATATAATTCTAGTTATATAAATATATATTTCAACTTAACTTAATCTCATTGCCTTGTATTTTAAGAATTTAAAATTAGTGGCATTTGTTCACAGATTTGAATTTTTACTCTTTTAAACTACTTTAGTTAGTTTTCAATATTACATGAATTTATTTTGTTGATTATTATTAATTAATTATTCTTCGGTTAATATTTTATAAATAAAACTTTTACGACTGTTATACAAAAGAAATGAGAATATCATACGAATCATACATATCATAAGAAACTTTCGTTACTAATCTTATATCAAAATTTCCAGGGAAAGATATAAAAATGCGTGCGTAAAAGTTGAACAAAATATCGAAATATATAAAGCTGAAGACCTAAAATTAAATATAATGGCAGAGAAATGAATAAAATCCTTTCCCTGTGACCATTAATTCAGAAAATTTAAGATCTTTCCAGAGAAAATAAGGAATATGGAAGACTGGATCTTTCATATCGTACAGAACACCCTTCTCTTTCGCGATACAATCTGAAATCTAATATTAATCTTGCAGTATATAATTTGAAGTAATATCACCCAAAAATGACACCAATAACACCAGGTTCATGACCTTCAGAAGAGAGTGAAATTTCGATCTTCTCCTGTTTCTGAGGTCGTTAAAAGGGGTTTATATGATTTACGTTATTCGGACCGATAATTTTTTGAGATTGTGAATCTAAAAAGACGATAATTTTGAGTAAATTTTAAGTCACTGACCTCAAAAGAGCAAGAAGGTATTGTTAGTAGAAATTATTGAATCTGATATTCTAACAGGGAAAGAAAACATGTGTAAATTGACAAGTTTGTTGCCAAAGGGAATCGATTTTAACATAATAGACAACTCTATAGAGCGGTTTATCTATTCTATTATGAGTCATAGATTACACAAATTTCCATTTATAACACTAAACTTTGCTCCAAAAAAGATCTAAGTAAATATTGCAACTGTTAAAATTGGTTAATTTTGCAGGAAAATCATTAAATATAAAAAAGCAGTCATTTTCATTTTTCTTCTTCCTTGATGATCTCCTTACATACAATCATCTAATTTTCCACGTATTAAATTAAAGGAGACGTAGACTTTAACTGTACTAAACAATAGTTTTATTCATATCTCGTTAAATTAATATGCCGATATATTACTGAATAAAAAAAGATCAATACACGAAACAGAGAAGTGAATGTCTCATGCATGACTCGATGGAATTTTATCCATGTCAAAGACAATAGTAGAACAAAGTTCGTCAATTCTTCACTTATTTTCGTAATTCAATTTTTTACCACTGTTGAGTCGTATGTTTTATACTATTTGAATTTATAAAGAGAATTTAGCCTAAATCTTTATAATTTTACTTAATCTAACACATTATCACTCGTTCTTTAAAGTTCTCCAAAAATTTTGTACAATCTAAGGATATTCTAGGCTTTGTACGCTTTTCATATATTTGATTATCTCAGAGCTAAAAATAAGGAATTTAACTTTCCCAATAATTAAATATATTTCACAGTAAACAAAAATTATTACTTTAAAAATTAAGCTTTTATTGCTTGAATTTCAGTGGATACTCTGCCTATCAATAAATATGAATCTGAAAGCTTTTTTTGCGAAATTTGAGATGCGTATCGCTTGGACGGGAAGAAATTTTCATGAGGGTAGCAAATGTTCATATTCGTCTTCTTTTGCACGAGATATTTAACAGGAGTGACCCTGAAATCTCCATAACTCTTAACCCATATCTTTAAAATCTGAAAGACCGATTAAAGACATTTGTTCGCATGATTCCAGTTCAATATTTATCTCGATAAAAGGTTTGTTTCATCGAGGGGTGATATCTAGATGTTATAATATAATACCATAAACTAATAGTATAACTATAAATCCCTAAATCGATTCCCTGAATTTATATTTTTGGTAATATCCTATTTTTTCGGTACATCAAACAATTCTTCTGAGCTGCAACAGGTTTCCAAGGGATACAATCGCGAACTAAAAGTTCTAGTCGCTGAACTTAATTTATCCGCTTCATCACCTACCATCAAAAGCAAACTAAAGGAATATTAACTCACTGAAGTTTCAGTTTCATCATATTCCTGCACTTATAACAACAAAAAATGATAAAAAATACCACTAATATCGAGCTTAAAAATTTACGAAAATACTTTTAAATGTCTGTCATACAAAATTGTGGACCAAAATATCAAGAACGATCATCTTTCTGGGAAAGATATTTTATATTATTTAAGATATATCATAAGTAAGGTTAGATTAAACGTTGTGATTATAAATAAAGTTTCGTACAACAGACGATAAAATAGGAAAAATGTAACGAATTACAGTATTTACAAAAATATTCGTTAGTGAAAAGTCAACGTCCTGACCTATCAGTACTTAGCTCTACCTTTGAAGTAGCAAAGAAGACTACATCCAATAAAATTTATATTATTCAGGAAAATAAATTGGTAACAGATGGTATTGGAGAAATATCCGATGGATCGAAAACACTCCGCTGTACGAACTCAAGTCTTCCATCAAATTTGCAAAACATTTCACATGGACGTCACATTCGCAAAACCACCAATAATAGACTTTTTTTTGAAGAGAAAGTAAGCTTTATTTTTTTCTCCTTTCGCCCCATTCGATAAGGTTGAATGTCCAGTACGTCCTGCCCACCGTCGCCTCCAAAGACCCCTTCTGGTTTACCTGTTTTCCATATTCCCCCACCTTTTTCACCTCTTAAACTTGACCAATCGATTCTACTCGGCCATTCCTGCGCGGACCTGCTCTGTCTCTTCCCCTCCTCAGAACCAACTTGAGCTCAGACCACAGAAACTTTTCGAAGGCAGTGGACGTGAGGCTTTGGAGAGATCCTCGTGGAAAAGGATTCTACGCCGACTGTGGACGCGGGAACTTTATACCGCGTATCAACTTACTACCCCCCTTTGACGTCGTCCACTGTGCTGCGGTGGACGTTTGTTAGATTCGTACCAGCAACAGTGGAAATACCATCCAGGGGCGCATTAGAACGTCCTTAAATGATAGACGTCGCTGGAGGAATCCAGAGACTTCTGACACTTAAGCGGAAAAGCGAGGTGATTTGACAACAGCGCGATTCAAAGGTGAATATTGCTACTTTGTAACAGGAAATTGGCACGGTTGAGAGAAAGAAACACTACACTGCATGTCAAGAAGAATAAAATGTACAAACTAAGTTCCGGAGGCCTCAGCACCTGTCTTACGCTTCTGGTAGATAGCACTAGCAATGTAGGGTGGCACCAGCTGTTTACACCGCATTCAGGATAGTTGTTTACTATACTCAATTTTAGTATGATATACACCAATGGTATTTTCAGGGAAAACTAAGCAGATCAGTAAAGAAGCATAAGTTTTTCATAACTGTAAACACCAGCATAAGATTCTATTATCTTTAAATTAATATAATTGACCCAACCAGTAAACATAAATATTATTTTGATATAAATATATCATTCATTCGTTTTAATAAGCGATTCTAATCAACTTATGCATTTGGTCTATATCTAGCTAATTAGCTTTTACACTAAAACTATACCTTGTTAATGATTTATAATACTTTTTATTTTGAGAACTATTTCGTCTCAAATGCATCATCAATAACTGAAAGTTATCCACCACTTCCTTATTCCAGTTTCATTTTATCGAGATGGATATATAAATAAAATTGCTGCCTCGGAGTTATCCTGCTTGGCACGAATGAAATATATTTTCCCGCGATCCATCACTTTCAGAAAAGACGATGATCTCAAATGACCCAAAACAATCCTTTTCGGCGCTTACAATAGTTTGCCTTAAATATTTATCACCATTCGATTGCATTTAAATTCCCAGCTGACTCATTTGAAACTTTTGTTGTGACTGAAGGAATATATAAAATTCTTTCTTATCTAAACGCTCGCTTTTATTTGTCCCTCAGGGTTATTTTCTAGGACCGTTACAGTTTTATCGTGCGATAAATATCTCGGCCATTATTTTCTTTTACGATGCTTTCCTCAGTTTCGTTTTTCTCTTGACCCTCTACCCTATCAATTCCTTCAACGGTGAAATTTGGTAACACTTTTTCTTCCACCCTTTATTTGGGTCATTTTACTCATATTTCATTCTACCAATTTGTTCGTTTTAATTTCATTCATTAAATTTCTGCTTCTTCGTAATCTGATTCTTTTGCTGTGTAACTAAACGATGATTTTCAACCCGTAGTATATTCACTGTAGATATTTAAGATGTAAAATCTAATAGACCTGATATCCAATACAAATGTTGATTACAGACATTTCTGATATGATCACTATAAATTGTCAAAACTTCCTAGTATCAGAATTCTTGCACTATTTTTATTGCTTATTCTTTATCATAAAAAATTTACTTTCAGCTATTTTTTTATCATGATAATAGAGTTTGCTTCATTCAGCTAAAATTCTATTTTCATCTTCTAGACATGTAATTCCACAAGTACACAAATATATTTTAGACTAAAATAACTCCCAAGCTAGTACAAATAGCCTTTTACCATTACCGCTGTTTTAATTTCCTTGATATTTGTTAAACTTTCTTTTTAATTAAATAACTACACAATATTTGAACTAAAAAGATTTTGCAATACATAATACAATTCCTGAAATTAGGGAAGTAAGGGAGGGAAAATACGGGAACATTTAACTCTTCATCAAACTAACGAAGCTTCCCCAGATCTTCACTGGGGATATCCGAATATCTTTAAACAGCTTCTTGAGTCATAATTTTACCCTCAGACCCCTTGCATATTCTCCAAAACCCTTCATTTATAAAGAACAGCATACCTGCTGCCTGCTTTACAAAACAAATCTTACAGTAATCTTGTAGAAAAAAACCCAAAAACCTGATTATAATGAATCGGTAGGATTAGGATAGGTAGGAAAAGTTATAAATGCAACTAAGTCCTCGGTTCTTCATTAGTATTCTGTTTAGTTAAAAACGGCTGTAGCTCACGCACCTCACAGCTAAAAAACCTGAATACAAATCTGAAAATTAACCTAAAAAACTTAGAATGGAAAACCAAAGACCCTGAATGCAAGGCTAAATTCATATCTAAATCCACAGCTAAGAGCTCAACCTTACAAGCTAAGAACACTTCAGTAAATATAAAAATCTAACCACAAACTTAAAATGTAGATGCACAATTTAAAACTTAAACTCAAAGATAAAAACCTAAATACAAAACCTAAAACCTAGATACAAAACCTAAATTCAAAACCTAAATACAAAACATAAAACCTAAATGCAAAACCTAAATACAGAACCTAAAACCTAAATACAAAACCAAAATCCAAAGCTGAGCAAACTAAATTCCAAATTAAGAACTTAAGAGCACAAAATATAACCTAAGTACAAAAAAAAGAACTGAACAAAACTAAGACCCTAGACCCTAGTTACGTTTAAACCTCAAACGAAACCCTGTGCATGTTCTGTGATGGACGAGTTTCTAACAGACCACGTTCAACACCTTTATCTCGTGTGATCATAAGGGCAAAGGAAGGAGGATCAGTTGTCGAATGGGCTGTGCCAGCAGTGCCCCGTCGTCTGCTCGCCGGAAGAAGAAGACAGTGAAGAGCAACCGGGACATGATGAAGAACGGAGGCTACTCCGACCAGGCGGTCGCCAACATCTTCGACGAGGCGGGTAGCGCCGTGAGGCAACAAGAGGAAGGCGTCATATCCTTCAATGACCCCTCCAATTTTAAGATGCTCTCAGGTGATTGGTTCTTTTCTCTCACTCTTAACACCCAAGTTCGATTGCGGATCTCAATTTTGAAGATCCTCTTTTTTAATCTTGAAAAATCTTCAGATTTTACGCACCTTTCGAAAGACTATTTTGGAACCAAGTCGACCGAATCGGTTGTTATGGTAACGCGTCTCTTGTGACGCTTCGGAAAAACCTCGCGATCACTTTGTTGAACAAATGGAAGCCGACGACATTGGTCGGGCGGATGTTTTTACTCAGCCTGGTTTTTCTCGATGTTCGATAGTGATAAATAAAAGTAGTTGTAATAGTTCGAGATAATTAAATAAGTTTATGATTAAACTGCAACACAAGTTGTAATCGCTAACATCCACCCTTAGAAACGAGGTGTATGAAGTGACCAAGTAGACTAATCACGCACCCATAAACTGCATTGTTTCTGTGAAAATGAATTATTTTTAAACGCTTTCATTCTATTACAAAACGAGAGTTATAACTTTAAGTTGATTAAACCTCTTGAGTACACTCATAAAAATCAATTTGCGTTTATTTGCATTGTATCTGAACAAAATACATCATGGAATTAACTCTCGACTAAAAATGAACTATTCCGTTCGTCAAAGGTTTTAAATTATACCTATACATATATAAAATTTCAATTTTAATTAAATAAATTGAGAAAATAATTATTAACAAACAAAACACAGAAAGAACATCTAGTAATAATTGTTATAAATTAATTATTGGAATATGAATATATATGTTAACTTTCGTAGATAGTTAATTTATGAGTGCATAATTTCAATGGTCAGTATTAAAAGCTATTCCTACCATGTATAATTCATTAATTTCACGTAGTTTATTCATCTTAAAAATCAAATTTAGTGGTCGCTTTATATGCTCACATTTGAAACACGTAACGACACCACACCATTCACGAAACTTAACTTAGAGCTTAATTATCACTCGCTAAACTTTGAAGTAACTTCGCGAGCACGTTTAATGAAAGAAGCGTAAAACAAGATAAACGTACCGGCGTAAAATTCGTGAGAAACCAGGCTTTTGTAATTGTAGCTGATAATTGTGAAAGAACGCGGGCACGGTCGACTTTTTTTAACATGTGCACCCCTTAACACACGGTAACTATTTATACTGACTGACCAAACTAACTTTTTCATTCTTGAATGGTAACTAGACAGCACTCCTGCAACTTTGCAGAACAGCATATCCTGCATCATTACTTTCTTATCTTCTTGTAGCGGATATAGCACAGCATCGTGAGTTATGCTCTCCTCACCTTGAAAAACAAATCATCAACTCCTGCAAGGTCAAGAACTCTTCTCTCCACTTCCCTGCTAATTATGAAAGATCTTTTGTTATAGGTCTTTGCTCTGTACTGGAGCGATGCACTCTCCGATGGCAGATTGAAACATCTGCTGTGTCGAGTTCTCAGAAGATTGCTTTGCCTTAGATCTTAGAGAAAAACGATTTATTTCTCAAATGTATGATACCATAATTTCTCTTTTTCTACGTGCGACCGTTGCTAATTTATATTTTCAAATAGTGAATTTTAGTTGATATTTAGTGAGAGCATGCTACGATACGTATTACTGATTATTTGACTATGTAAGTCTTCGTTTCAGCGAATATTCCCATACATAAAACTTTGACAATAATAGTTACAAGTACTTCATGATTGATAACTCATTTATAACGCAGTTTACTTTTTACCAAACCATTTTACACTTACGCATTTTTTTAAGCTTCGTTATTATACATAGCTCATAGTCACTCATATTTCGTTGGTACTAAAACATCCATCTGTAAAACACTGAAATTTCCAAGCTTTCGTAAGTAATTTTGAATGAAACAACGATGATATGTTAGGATTTATAAATTGTTCTATACTTTTAAAAAATCAACCGCGGAGAAAACCTACGGAACGTAACTTCTTAGAGTTCATCTTCTCATATCTCAGGGTATAACTTTCGTGAATAGAATCGAACAGGACCGAGACGAGCTTGGATCTCCCAATTAGGTGGCTCTTATCAGACTTTACTTTATTAAAGTATATTAAATTCTGAGCTTCTTCCTGCCCCGTGAGATTTTCAGTATAAGTTAATAATTACCCCGACACCCGTACTTGAATCCCAGGAAAATCAGTCACAATTCCGAACATAATAACGAAATAAAATGACCATTATTATTGAAAAGTATGAAGAATTCCACAAAACATTCCATGAATCTTGCATACGTTTATGGCAGATTGACTGTAAATTGTACACTAGAATAATATTCTTCCTTCACAACGATCACGAGAATATTACCAACCGATTTACGCGTTGCATTTGTATCTCGCATTAAGGAAGAGGCGTATTCGTTCAATTACATCCATCGTAGAAACGATTCCGTTTGATTATGGACCCGTAAATACCTTTGGCCATTAGTTAATAGCTCAAGATACTAAACCGAAATCCCCGACGCAAGAAGGAAGGAAAATGGCAATCTGACAATCTCTAGATTCTGAGTTCAAGGCTCGTTCTTCGAATAGTTCGCTGTACGGGAATTAGCCGGCCTTCAGAATTGGCTGGTAAAGTTATCAATCTGATTGGTGGGACGGTTATCGTACCTATTAAGTCCTCATGTTAAGAAACCCTAGATTACTTCAGCCGAATTATAGATTTAAATAGATATTTGGTTGGTGTTTGTTATGGCTTAAACATCCCTGTGAATAATTCAGATCAGATTATAATCTCTTAACTCTATAGAACTCAATAATGTGATTTTTTTGTAGGCTTTATTCGTAGGAATTAATATCAGAAACAGGTGCAATCTGATCTAAGGCAAGGTTAGATTCAAAACGGTGATTTTAGTTCTAGGAACTGAAGCGGGTCTTGCCTATTTTGTTATCATCACCACATATACATCAATTAACCAGACAGCATAAGTGGAGGTAAAGGGTGACGTACATTCGCAAGCAAGGAAATAATGATACCCGAGATTCAAACCCAAAATCTTCGAGTTCGACAATATTGAAAAACAACAAATATTTTTATCAGGTCCTATTCGAGGAATTAAATGGATAAGTAATTAAATAGAAATGTATTTAGATAGTAAATACACAGTTCGTATAAAATGATTCGAAACATGATAAATATCATCCCTATCGTAGGAATATAGTGGAAGAAAATCCATCTCTTGTACGAAATATAAATTATACAGGTTTGAAAAGCGGAAAAATTCAAAAGTAATAACAATACTAATTTATTTTACATTAAGACATTTACAATTCCTATATATATATATATATATATATATTTAAATTTTATTTCGAAAACGATAATCGGAGAGTACTTCTAGAACGAATAATTCTATCGAGACATTGATACCATTTTGCTAAAATGTAATAATCTTATAATAAAAATACGTTTATAAACAATGCTTTAATGAATCAATACTTATGATAAATATGAGTAATACACGTAATATCCTTTTATACATTGATATATATATATATTATTCTGATATATTGATAACTTTGATCATAATAGACAATCGTCCACTAGTAACTTAAATTGTATAAATAAAAATAAATAATTGCTAATAATAAACTTAAAGAACGAATTTGATCAACCCTTTACGAATCAGTTAAATAAATCATCTCGTAAGACTCCAATAATCTATCACGGCGCGCGTAAGATTACGAGCTGGAAAGTGACCTCAATAAAAATTATTGACTTTCACTTGGTCAATGCAGCCTACCATTTATAAGGAACTTTTTTCTCTCGCTTGCACTCCGAACCGTATCATTTATGACGCCTGTGATCGTTTTAATTCTCTTAAAGGATTTGCCTTTTCGCTATTTTTACTTCTCAGTACTGTTCTTTTAATTTATGCCACTCGTAGGGCGGCCGACGGGAATTCATTGCCCTCATTCGATAATCCAACCCGTGGATCTAGATTTCCCCAACAATTTTATCATAGTGGATAGTACCACGGCTTCAACAGAAGGGTTGAAGGAAAACAAACGAAGAGATAATTGCGCGAAAAGTAAATCTCGTTGTTGCTATGACAGCCAAACAAATCCTAGGGAATAATTTCACAATAAACGTAAATTTGTACAAGTCAGACTTGGTGAGGTCACGCCATATAGTAACTGAAACTTATAAATTCTATTCTCATACAAGTAATTGTAGACTAAAAATACATGATATCCAGTTGACACAATTCTATATACTTTTTAAGTACCTACCTGAGTGCATTCATAAAATTAAAAATACGTTTTCTTTCCTTGTGGGATAAAAGAGCTAAAAATTAAGTTCTTTGTTTGTAAAAATGTACGAAGATCAGATTAGCAGTATAACTATTTGAGTTTGTTAAACCAGACTCATAACAAAGTAATCTATCCATGTCCATCCTATTCTTCAACATATATGCTTTTGTTGGTAAATATTTATTTTAAATATTATCATTCAATAATCTTAGCAAATAATATAGATAATTATTACTCGTTAATTTTCGCTTTCATATAATTTTTATTTTAATTTTTAATTAATTAAAAATTTAATATTAAAGTAAAATTTTCTCCCATCACAAAAAGGTAGAAACTGCTTTCTAATCCTTTATTCGACGCAAAAAGGTTACCCCGATTACATGCGTTACAATATTTGGTTCTAAACTTAACAACGGATGTCACAATTATACACACCCTGAGAGGAAAATTCACTCCTCAGCCGGTATTTGAACCCGGGAACTCAGCGTTAGAAGTATGCTAACCATTCCGCCTCAGTCTTACAATCCACAACTACATCTCCAGTTTCCAACCGGGTTAAGATAAAAATCATATAATTCTTTTGAGGTAACTTATTAGTAAATATATATAACATTTCAGGTAATAGGCATTTGACCCAATGACCAAAGCTCTGAAAAGGATTAATACTGTAAAACGGTTTGTAGCCATTCCAAAACGGAAGCTCTGTATACTAGGTCTACCATTCGCGCTGATTAAAAACCGACCTACAATTGTCGTTGCCTGTATCATCAAGTTCCTTACTTACGCTCCGTAGCACATGTTTCACTAAGCCCAGTCACCTTAAAATGGCGTCCATCACGAGTCCAACCCCTCTCTCGACGATCCATATAAACTGCCCACGTGTTTTTCGTGCCAATTGCGATTATATCTGACATCCTTTTTCCTCTAAGCCGCTGTTATCGCGAACTAGACCGCTTCTTTCCCCTCCCTCACCCCATAGTAGGAACCAATATGCTGCCACTAAAGATGGTGAGGAATCGATTGATTTATGCGATCATTATGCATTTGTGCATGCACGCACGGATCCCTCACACGCCTTTGGGGCGTTGTTAAGCCTTTCCGAAGATGTTATCCGAGGGAGGGTGTTAGATACGATCATTGTTGTTCATGGAGAGGAGTTTCCATCCAATAGAACAGTAAACTTGACTTTTCAGGCGTGCATTGATCCAATTAATGTCTGTTGAAGGGAGACGAATAGGGTCGAACACCGATAGATCGAATTTCGATGGATCGAAGCTCACAATAGATCTAAGGATGGGGTGGATCTACGTCTAAATTTGACGCTTGTTTTGAATGTATATATCCAAAGTAGCGGAACCGGGTCATCGATATTTTCAAGCTATCACATTCTGTGTTCTTGTTTGCTTAATACTACCGGGTTTGAATGTTGAAATTTCCTGAATGTATAATAGGAAGCTTAAATATTTATTTCCCTGATCCATTCATGAAAAATGTTATAAATCTTCAGCCAGCTATTTCAAGAATGCATTATGCATAGATTCTCTAGTTTCATGAATAATTCTTTACTTCTATGTTATGTCTGGAACGGAATATTAGGCCTATTCACAGTAAATCGAGAAAATTTATCTCGGCAAAGTAGAAATTAGTCTTCAGACTTCCCCGATACAAAAATTCTCTGATCATGTTGTATCTCCCTTCAAGGAGATCGCATATCTATGGACACGGACTTTCTTACATTATATCTAACTATTTTCATTAGTAAAACAAATACCATTAGTTTAAGATGCATAAATATTTGTAGGATCTTCGCTATAAAACTTTTTTATGATACTATGGCACCAGCAGCTCTTTGTTTACATAGGTAAAATATCAAGAATAGGGTTTATTGATAGGAAGAGCATTATTTAATGGCAAATAGGGTCCTAACTTCGATTCGATTGATATATACGTAGATATATAAATAGCAGAAGCACTATAATAACAATATAAAAATATATAATATATTTACCGAAACAAAATTACTCCAAAATACAATAAAAATGAAAAGCACACATTATTCAATTCTATCATTACAGAATCGTTAGGATTCGATAGTCGAATCCAGTGCCACACATAATATACGTCATAATTCATGAACTTGTTAGATCGAATGACCAGATTTCGGAAAACATTTCGATTGTTTTCATCGATCAATCGATTGAACGATTTGTGATCTTTGGAAAAGAAACGTCTGTTCTACTTCTATAAATAGAAAGTCGTAAATGATACCAAAAGAAATAAAAGACGAATTGACCATCATCACTATGTCCATGTAAATACCCTGCTAGCCACGTTTAGGCGGGTGGCAGAGGGGTTCACCATTCGGAAATATAAATGATAATAAGAGTATTCGGTTACTATGGCGATTCAAACTGAGAAAGAAACGTAAAGGAACCTCAATATTTCTTAAGAAAAACGCCGTTTGCTTCCTCTGTTTTTGTTCCGGAGCGGTCATCGGTGAAAGGCGTGAGGGGGGAGGGGGTTTGGAAACATTAAAATAGCCGATGGAAATTCGATTTTTCTCGTGATTCGAAAATAAAAAATACATGCTTCTGAGAATCGGGTGGTGCGTGCTGGATGGCACGTGGGCCTCACGAATTAAGGGGTCCTGTCCTTTGACTTTGGCAGAAAGGAAGTCTTCGAGGGTGGAGTTGAACGGTCACTAACCCTCGTAGAAGAGCCGAGGTATCCATCGGATAAGATAACGTATTCTTTTATTTTTACGTGTATTACGATTCCCTTTCTTTTCTGACTGTTTTCGTTGGCCCTTTGAGAGGCATTTGGAGCTTGCATATTTGACGACTGGAAAATCGAAAGAATCAATTTGTTTTCGATCGAAAGGGAATTTTGATAAATCGAGGAATCGAATGCATGACATTCGTATCCAAGGGTAAGGACAGATCAGAATCGAACGAAAAGCCAACCCTGGTTTCGAGATTTGAGTGAAAAACATCGCTTACTATTAAGGTCAAAAAATTAAGTATTAAATGCTTGAGGATTAGTAAAATCACAGAATTTTCTCCAAAATCTGCGAATAGGGAATTATAATAGGGCTCTTAACAATGATTTTTGATAAAATATACTTATTTATATACATTAAAGGACAAATAATACTTGAAAAAAAAGATTAAAATTAAGAAATAAAATTAACTATTATTTGACTAAAACGTTTACGGAATTCCCCTTGCCTAATTAATTTAATACATTCTAGGAGAATTTTATAAATTAACAATGTTAATCATTTAGTTATAAAATTATACCATAGAATGCTGTTTATGATTAATTTACAGCTTTTTGCAATTCAGGGAAGGTTTAATTGATGAATTTTGAGTCCTCCTGAGCCAAGACAGACTTATTAGAAGGTGCTCTAGTTAACAATTTACAGATAATGGGTTTCGAAAATTGCAATTCATAAGCAATCATACCATACATACGTTCCAAGTATTTATCTTCCCAGTTAAATGTTTCTTCATTAATAATAAAAATATATGGGTGTTCGGATTTTACAACGATTGTTTTATAGAATTACATCTTCACACCTTAGATACCAAACATCATAGAAGGAAAAAAAACGTAAATAAAGACCTTACGTTGCTCAGAATCTTTCCATGTTTATAAATAAATGAATTCGTAATTAAGGTAATTAAATTTACCCGATTTCAAGAAAGTGGTGGTATCTCACAAGACTGAAGCTCTTTCTTTATATAAATATCATATTTAGGTATCAAGTAAAGACTTTTCAGTGCATTAATTAAAAAAATAAGGTTCCCTATTTTCAAAAACATCGCTAACATCATAAATCATTGTTTCACTTACGTGGCCTTTTATAAGGTATGATTCCACCTGAAAGCTATAACTCTTAACTTTTAATGGTGCAAAGTTACTAGAAGGCTAATAGTTTTTTTAAGTTATCGTCGAGTCACGCTAAAGCAGTAGGAAGTGAAACATTATTCCGAGAAGTCCCAGTGACGTGACCAATTTAACGAATGCCAACATAAGGAAATGCACTTTGTTTTTCTTCTCACCGAATACCGATAAATGTTTAATTCCTACAGAATCTAAACACACGCAAGTATAACGATTTTATACGGACCATGAATAGAGCATCAGCCTAGCAACAATAAATAAACAAAGCTATATTTCAAGGGTTGAATACCTATATATGGGGGACATTACGTAAACAGTCATTTCTATTGAACGCTTGCATAGAATATTAAGCTTAGTTAGTTAATGCTACAAGTGTAGCATAAGACGTCAGGTTATAAGTGTATAAGTCACTTATGAACGTCTTTGAATACGTAATAAAATAACCAATTGTATTTAACGTCTGGCTTCACTAACCTTACCGAACTAAAATAAACTTTAAGAGAAAATAAAAATTTGAAGTACACTACTTTTATCATTAATTGTCTCTTAAAATAGATGGACTTTTATAGAAGTATTATGTTCAATGTAATCCTTTGAAACGTATTGAAATTTTTATTTAAATTTATATTAACTGTTTTGGTGCAAAGGATTGGATGCTTCAGTTCTTACAGGATTTATATACTGATGAGTTTCATTTCCCAAAATAATCTACATTCTCCGCATAAAAAGTTTCATTTTTATTTACTGCACGATAGGAAAGAGAGTACAAATTCATACTGCATAGAAATTGTTGATTGATATTAACCACTAAGTAACGCCATTTCGTAAATTTATACCCAAAATAATCCGAAACTCGTAACCAAAACAGATATGGCAGGAATATAAATAAATAAATCATAAATGGGATACTTTATCAACTCCACTCCATTTTCAGAAAAATCTATAAAGCTATCCCGTTATGCGAATGCGAAATGATCCTGGAATATGTTATCCCTTCAAATTACCTTATTTCGATTCTCATTTCGTCTCCAGATGCGAATCGAACGCTTTATTTTGAGGAATGACATTTCACCTTTTTGATACGCTCCGTCGTGAAATATTTTTCCTTGGAAAGGTTTGGCATTTTCAACAGTTCAAAATTATTATTTGGATATTAATTCCTACCATCGATAAAAACCACAAAGAGTTACGGATTTCCCTTAATAACTTCCTGCCAAATCATTCGTACAGTGGTATTATATTGAAATATACCGCGTATTTCTGGGCAGATAAGATAGTGCTATTCTAAATCCGTATCTTGATAACAGGATCGCATTGAATTCGTTTCCAGTCAAAAGAAAGAGTTAAATTTATTTTAAGGACATTCATCAAAATCTAGCTCATTATTTTAAGTGCAAATATTAACAAACAAAAGAATAGATAAAATACAACAAAATTATTACATCTGAGGTTAAAATATTTCCCTGGTGTTGTTAACAATAAAACGAATTATGGAATCATCAAAAATAGATATATATATATATATATAAATGATTTATGATCACGATCTGCGTAGATATTATGCAAACTAAGAATGAAATTATAATTATGCGGAATTTGCGTAATATTATTACGTTAATTAATAAAGTTCTATGCACGAAACTACTTCCTTTAGCATAACTCATCCTCTCTTTCGACCTTTAAGTATCCGATGATGGATAGAATTAGGTCCCAATGATCTCATTTATAGGAAGATGAAAAAGATAACGCTTAAATTTTGGACGCGATTAAATCTGATAATGTCAATTATACTGGATGATTGGTTGGTTTGATCAGTCTATTTCCAGAACAAAGACGAGAGCAGACTATATTTAGACCCTGATTAAGTTCTCGTATAATTATGAATGAGTATCACCGATTCTTTAACCCTTGAATTTTTATTTGACGTGCCCTTTTGTTGTCAAACCTGCTCACATCAGTAAATGTAAATGCAAAAAAGTGAAACGTTAAGAAAGTTACGATCTGAAAACTGTTTCCTTAGAAACCCGTTCGTTTACAAATACGATCGACTATATAATTTTTTAAGCAGTATTAAGTGTATAATAAACCTAACCATGCGTATAATTTCTTTAAACAAATATGGGCATAAAATGTGATAAAAAATAACTTTAATCAGTACCTGTAATTTTGATAAGTATATTATTTATATTTTCTATTAATCTCATACGTAAATTCTGACATATAAGCGTTAACGACCAAACAGCCTGTTCTTAATTACTTAGCAACAGGTTGAGTGTGGTTTATCGATACGCATTTAAATATCTGATTGAACTTTATTATTTTTTCACTTTTTCTTTTAAATTTGATTTAATAAAGATGACGAAAATATATCGCCATTTTTTTAAATTTTACAGTCCATTATTCAATTCACGATACTATTTCGTCTACGAACGATAAAAAAGACATATATTTTTCAGAAAACATGGGAGTCTTAAAATTCTCCTACTTCTATTTCTGTCTCTGGATAAAAGATAAGAGATTTTGACTCGAATAAAACGGTGATTTGAATTTGAAAGGAGCCGTGCTATAGGTCAATGCACGTTGAACGCTTATAAAGATATAAATCACAAAGCCGGTGAAATATTTTTTCTTCTCACACATTTTATTTTATGTGACTATTTTAGAAATAAAATGTCAGCGTGACATAGGAGGAATAAAGTTGAAATGATAGTAAGAGGACTAAATGAAACTTTAGGAGAAAGTTTTTACTTATGTATACAGATTATTAATTACCATCATCATGGTCTGATAAATTTCGTTTACATGAAAACAAAAACTATTTTCTCCTTCTTCCATGTTTGAATGAATTATTACGATAAACAAGCCACAGGAGGCGGTTTTACTATTACATTAAGTTCTAGCCAACCGTTCTGGGAACTGCACCGGAGGTTGTAATGCATGCCTCGCGGGTTGCATAAGATTAAGGATACCGCGAAATAAGCTGTGGTTGTTTACGTAGTCGCTATGCTACCAAGCATCTTATTCGGTTAGAAATTTTGGAAAGAGATTAGATTTTATAACAACAATTTTAGGGTAAATTTTAATGCAGTTTTTATTTAACGAATTAAAATTATTGCTAAATAACTGACGAATTGAAATAAATTTCTCTTAATAATACTTACGGGAAGTTGGATAACCATTGAAACACTAATGAAGCATAACATATTTTCATAAAATACGTAGAGGCTCTTTTACATTAAATGTATAAGCGATAATACCTATCAAATCATTCATTAAAATTATATTTTAAATCAACAATATTATCGGGAAAATGTCTATGAAAATTCCAACCATCTGGTTAAATAATCAATACAGCACAGAGTACATCAATACTCACTATTTAAATTTCAGTATATAATATCTGATTAAATTTCTAACATCTTTTTGTTTTTTTATACCATTAGAAGTTATTTAGAATATTAAATTTGAGAAATTGTAATATACAAATTCTATTGATAGTATTCAAATAATAATATTACTTAATTGCATACATTCATTTCTATTTTCATGCTGATTTCCTCTTTATATATTTTGAACGGGAAAGTCTACATACAAATTAAAAGTAAATCCCACATAGCGGCGCTGAAGTAAATCGTGACAACTAGCGACAGTAAAAAAACTCGCGGAATTCGACATAACTTCCACCGTCTGCTTTGGATACATAATTTAGATTATGAAAAGAGAAAACTTAACTTTCCATCTCAAAAAATTCAATGTTGATGAATTATAAATTTTATTTCTATATTAAATTCTTCCTTAACACTAAAAAATGAAAGTTATTCGATTTCTTATCAAAAGGACGAAATATTACAGCGAACGTAATGACATTGTTACGTATTATTTTTTTCCAGTTAAAGTCTAAAACGAGGACGATTTTAGCCACTAAAATTAGTTTTTCATTTAATTTTCTGTCTATTAGGTCATTCATCGTAATTAAGTTCCTATTTAGAGTTAGAAACTACATAAAACACTACACAATTCGCGAAGTTCGGAATATATACGAATCGTAAGTGAAGGCACTTTTGGAGTGTTTCGACGATGATACTAATTTCAACGCAGCTGACTCTGGGATCGTCGGCCATTATCATAGGCCCTTTGGTCACGCCGTCGAGGTCACGCATTTAACTTCATCTTCTCAGAATATACCGTCATGACCCGTAATGAAAACCCCCTTCCCCACTCGTCTTGCGGAAAATAAATGGTCTGGAGTGTGCCCATGCACCCTCGTGCAGCGGTCAAGCAACGACGGCACCAGAGAGACAAATGGATGGCGTAAGGGTCGCGAACCCAAAAGGGTAACGGCCTAGGATATGTTATTCACCCTCATGAACTCGGGATAATCACGGTGCACGCTAGAGCTAAAAACGAGTCGATGGAATTTATCTCTCCTCTGTACATGGGGTTAACACTTCCCTAAATAGGAGGAACTATTTTAAATTTTCTTTTCTTTCGGCCACTGCATATATATAAATAGATGTAGAAATATCTCCGTGAAACCGTAGTTTCGTTGCACTATTAGTCACGTCTACGATGAAACCTAAATTTAACAACGTCATAAAGTTATCAAACCAAAAATTTAAAAAATGAGACATCATTCTTCTATTTACACGCCTGAAACTAAAATTTTCACACATTATACCCTATTTAAACATCCCGACGATTAACTTACTACGAAAATAACTTTCATTTACATTCCAAAAAGAAAGTTTCCAGAATGCAATAGGAAAATTTTCAACGATATAAATCAAAACCCTGGAAAATAATAGTATATACAAAAAAGATAGTTTCTTTCTCATAGCAAACATATTAGAAAATAAAGTTGTCATGGTTAAAAAATACTATAAAGACAAAACTGAAGACAGGCCCTGATGAGTGAATTCCAAAAAAACTAACTTAAGCTAAGGATCATTGGAGATCTTTTTAATACTCTGCCAAAGCCATTAAAACATTAAAACATATGTTCTTTTTGTTTGAGATTCCTCCATTATTCTCATTAAAGAATATTGATTTTACCACAAATATAAACGAAAACCAGAATGAGAAAGTTTTGATGGACTGGAGATGGAGTATTAACTCTCGAAACACCCACAAGTTACGGTGAGGGTGACATCGACAGAATACAGAAATTAATTATGAGGAAAAAAAAGTTAACTTGGTTTCGAACCCGAGACCTTGACGCACTAACATGTTAACATAATAGCATGAAAACCACTCCACTACAGAGGCATCAATTTAGATCCAATCTGAGTGGAAAATCGTTTAATGAAGCAGTAAATCAAACGCGGGCATCTGAATCAATGACCTAATTCGCTTGCCTCTTGTAAACAAATCCTCTGTTGGGCGATTTGTGTGTCCTCTTATTCTGACCGAAATTAGCGATAGATTATATCCACGTGAGTTCACTCGAGCAGAACGATAGATAAAGATTTTTATTATAATTGGATTCGATCATGAAATGATTCTGTCTCTCACGTTTCTTTTGTACTTCCCGTTCCACTCGTATTCGGTTCAGATGTCCAAGCGGCTGTCAGGAGCAGATAGACGTCTGGATGTTTTCAGTTACGTTCTGACATGGCGGACTAGTCGATACTCGTCACTGTTGAAAACTATTTTTGTTTCAATTTAAAAAGTGCTATGTCATTTTAACTTTCCGTTTCAAATACTTTGACTTCTGTTCTATTTTACTGCTTTCATTCCATCAAAAATATATGATATATTTATATGCATATACATGTATACACGTATTTGTATATATGTATATATACATACATGTATGTATATATATATATATATATATATATATATATATATATATACATACATTTTCAATTAAAGAGAGACGATTAACACTTTAATTTTATAATAGTTTCAATAAGTTTCGATATTTTTCATTCAAATAGGTTTCATTCAGTGCTATTAATTAACAATTTATTTAGTCATTATTCCAGGGTTTTCCAAACAAGAGAACAAGTTTGGATTCAGTTATAAAATAGAAAATGAACATATTAGTAAATATCTATATTTTCACATAAGTACACACAAAATTTGCACTGAAATATTGATTTTTTAGGATTGGAGACCAAATTTAAATGAACTTTATAATAATACTTATATGTTATTATTTTCATGAATAAGCGTAATATACTCTGAAACGACAGCTTACTGACAACTTGGATAAGTAAAGTACCTATATTACTTTTTTAAAAAGATTTTCTCATTCCTCAAAAATCAGTCAACGGAATTGCAAATCGACCCTAAAATCTCAACCTCATTTTTTCCTTTCGGTGAGAACTCGAACCATCTTCGCCAAAATCCTTTTACCATTGAATCGAATCCTTTCACCGCAGTACCGCTTAGTCATGCCAATCTCATTACCGCTCCACAATTGCACATGGACAACGTAATTATTCCGCTGTGATCGGCAGAGGATTCCTTGCAAATTGAATTCAATCGATTGCATACACAGCTCATTAATCCTTCTAGACGTGTAATTACGACAAAAATACAACCTTCATACATAAGAGACTCTTATCACGTAAGGAAATTAAATCACCAAATAACACTTGGGAAAGTACGTGACATAATTCCCAGCTCTACAGTTGTTCGTACCTCGTCTGAGAAGTCGTTCGTCTCGTGGAACAGTTCTTCGTAGAATATCCTTTATGTGAGATCAAAGAGCAGCCCTTACGTAAAAGACAAGTTACTGTGCAGACACCTCCACGTGCGGGTGGTGGCTAATTCTAGAGTCCTCGCAAATCTTCGCGTAATAGGCTCAAAGCAAATCTGCAAGCGGCAATTGAAGGAATCCCTTCGTCAGATGGCGTTGCCATACGCATCCGGGTTAAGACGGATGGCTTAGCTCGTTTTCTCGAGCTGTCGACGTTCGAAATGAAGTAAAGGGTACGTCGTATACGTCATGCACAAAGGTCATCGGGACTTGTGTTTCGTTCCGTCTGGTGAATACGTTTTTATCTCGACGTATACTTCAGAGATAAATTCTATATATTCCTTTGATGGGAACTTAGTGGGATTGCTTTATTAAATTCTTTCGTATGCAGATTTGGACACTTAAATCCATCAAATCTGCGATCTTTTTATATCCTATCGTCGCTCTGAGAAACCCGAAATCTCGAGTACTCCATCACCGTCATCAAAAACCTTATTGTTTGATAAAATGAAAAGGTCACATTATTTGAAATTTAAGGATCATAGCGAGACTGAAGTCAACGACTAAATTAAAAGGAATAAACAAAAAACTAATCAAAATCTTAAGGGCCCAAATATTTTATTTATCTTGCATAATATCAATGATATTTCAAAGGGAATTAAATCCAAATACGAGTGAATCTTTATGTAATATACTCATAAGCCTAAAAGGAAAATAAACCCTTTTCCTCTAACTATAATCCGCATTCTTTCCACGTAGATAAATAAGCCATTTTCTTCTCTTTTGCAATCCTTTAAGCCCTCAACGTGGAGTAAGTTAATAGACCTACATGCTCATTCACCATGACAACGAATTACTTAGTCAACTATTTTTTTTTTCTTTCAAATCAATCATCCAAGCATTTTAGAGTACAAGGATTGAAGCAAGTCTATTATAGATTATAGTGAATATAACCAAACATTTAAATTTAACTAAAAACTATTTTTCGAAGATAAAATCCTTCTCTTTTTGACTTCGAACTCAAAAATGGAACGTAAAAACGCCATTGTGTTTCAGTTAAATATTTCGTCATTTTGGAACTGAATTTGAAAATTATTATTTTGAAGAAAGGTTACTGAAAATTTGAATCTTTTCAAAGTTTAAGACGTTCTAAGGAATCAATACCATTCATCAAATATATATCAAATATAAGCGCACAAAGAAACATGTTGGTACCTTAAATATTATTCTTTATTATAATATTCTTAACATTCTTGATCGTTCCACAGAAAAATTAGAACGGTACCTTTTGTAGGCACGCGCAAGTAAGTGAAAAACAAATTACAGAAAATAGAGTCCATATAACGTGATTACGATGGTATCCTATCAGATTCATACGTCATATTCAAGTTTCTCAAGGCTTCATCATTTCGTTCTATTTTCTCGGTATTCTATGTGACCAAAGGGATAGCGCGATTTGAAATCGAATCAAATCAATAACTAAGTATAATTTATCAAGAATTTTTTTCTAATTCTTTTTGAGCTTCTTGATATATGGTACCACTTTCCAGTATGATCTTCTATCTTTTACATCTGTATATCTAACTCAATCTATTTCGTGTCCAGAAGTCTGGTTAAAACCTCTAACGACGTCTTAATGCTTTTGTTTTATAGATATTTCCAAGAGAAGACGGCATTTAAGGGTAGATTACCTACGTGCATTTACAAGTTTAACAAATAGTATGGAAAAGAAACATTGATAAACACGCCGCTTGAGTTCAGTAACCTTGAGTGACGGAATAACAACTCAACAAATCGGACAGAGAAAATAGACTATAAGGTATACGTCAGTTTACTCAGTTACCTTATCTAAACACCCCTTGCGAGATTTATACCCTGAGACCCGATAGGCGAAGAAATCTGGCAAAGGTCAAGGGAGTTCGCTTGAAAAAGATCTACATAGCAACGAGTTAAATACGCAATAACCCTAAGGAAATATTCGTAGCTGAGAGGTTGATGAATGTATTGTTTAACAAACAATGTAATATGAATTTTCAGATTTAAATTAAAAAGATTTTTAAAATTATTTTTCTACTCGATAATTGATTCTCTTTTGAAGAATTAGGTTCTAGATTTTCCGTTGTTGTTGTTATTATTAAGTTACTATGGAGAATCAACATCTGTTTGAAATAAAAATAAGATATTAAAAATAAATTCATATATAAAATAATAATTTTTTGAGATAAGTCCTATCAAACCAATCTACAGGGGAATTTTAAGAAATATTTTTCATAAAATTAACTTGAAAAATCGGTAAATAACAGTGATTTACCACCGAATATTCTCTAAATATTACTGAAATCCATCAAAATTTAGAAAATGATACGATACTCCTTTTCGACGAAAAAAGAGATCGTTCTGACACAAAAAAGATGCCATTTATCGGAGAGAACATGTGCAGCAAGTGCCTAGATTTGGTTTCCCTCCTCCATCAACGGCACGCAACCCTGGCGAGAAAAACCTCCCGTATTACACCCCAGAGTGCCTTTTGACTTGCGTGTGCGTGTTTATTGGATCCTTGAACATTTTTTCGGCCCGTACATCGGTGATTTTAGCTGTTGGAGGACCTCTGTATTTTAAATTTTCCACCGCAGCGATAAATCTACGGGCATGATTTCGTAGTAAAGGGACACGAAACTAATTCCCCTTAATATATGCACGTATTTTAAGAGTTTCTGAATTACTTAGGGACGTATAATGCAACAGTTAGTTGATCCTTTTAGAGGTAGTTCGTAACCTTAAGTTGCATTAGAGCATAAAGAAATGCTATGAAATATAAGGAGAATATTCAACGAACTAATATTTTTCAGGCTATAAAGTCTTTATCGATGAAAAAGATGTAAGGTAGCCGAATATTTAGGAAAGGATATGGCGATAATATTCTAAATATTTTGAGATTTAATCCTCCATAACATTCTTCATTAAAAATGATTATATAAGAAAACCCATTTGATAAACGTTTATTACGTTAAAGATAAGTTTGATATTTAAAAATATTGTTCTACGTTATTTATAAAAGTTTTATTTGGTGGTGGTATCCTTGGTAATTGGAACTTAAAGTTTTAATTTCAAAGTACAAATTATTGATAACCTATAAGATTGAATTTGAGTACCAAGAAATATGATTCCATGAAGATAAAGAACGTCTTAAAAATCTATTGGTTCTTGAGTGAGCACAGGCAGTAAAATATAAAATTTTGAGGGAACTTACAATATTATAGTGAAAGTAACTCTTACTTCCAATGTCAACGAATTTTATAATGTCCAGCAACTAGATAATCATATGTCTGATTCAAGAAACGATAAGTTGACGCGTAACCCAACTGGACATTCAGGAGCTCTTAACTAACCTTGAGATTCAAAAAAATTTCGATCTATTATCCTTTCACTTTCTTGGTCACTGCATGCGTGTTACGGTGCATTACCAGAATTATTTAAATTACCACTCAGCATGTGATGCAAAAGACGAGAGCATTGTTCCCAAAATGTTCACGCAATTCTGGAACACTCTGATGCAAAAATTTGAATTTTGGTATGATAATTAACTAATCCTTATCGTTTTAAGATACTCTAAGTATAGTGACAGATTTTGCAAGGAATTATTAAGAAGGAATAATAACGATCCTCATGCGAAATTTGAAATATTATTCTATAATACGTATATAAGATATAATACGACTGAATGAAATAAAAGAAAGGTAGCAATGATTTATATTAATCGTGTGTCTCAATTGACATTATAAAGATTTCCATAAAAAGATTGACCTCATAATGAACAATATAAAAGAAAGGGTTGCGGCTACCTTTTAGAGTGGAAAGAAGAAAAGAAGACGCAAATTCGAACCTACATAAGAAATAAGAAAAATCACAATAACTTAGGGCTTCCTCAGATTGCTACTTTTTCCCCATAAGTCGATTCCGTAAGATTATACCTTTTAAGTTTTCTTCCTGTCCAAAGAGAAACCGTGAAGGTATTTTTAGTGGGAAAAACTGCAATTCTTTCGCTTTTAGGTGACTAGTATATCTGTCGGAGAAGTTTCAAAACGGATTAAAATTGAGCTGAGAAGACAAATAATCGTTTCAGTCATGGGTTTCGAAATGCTTTGCTTTTGACCTTTTGAAAAAGGAAGTTTAATGAGCACCCCACACTTACAAACCAAATAAAGATTGAATATACTAGTTTGTTTGAAATAAGATGATCATCTAGGAATATATTTATTAAGTTTGTTTTAATATATGTCATTAATTATTTCTTTTCGTTTCACTAGATATTTATATAAGATTTTCTTTCATCATGTTCAAACTTCGGAAATTTATTTTATGTTTTGTATTCATTACGTTCGTATTCATTTTTATATTCTATGTTTTATTCTTATATTATTTTCAATGTCTTTGAAATTATTTAATACATTTATGCCTCATGTAATTCATTACGTTTTATCATTATGTATATTTTGTATCCTGTTATATAGTTGATATATCTAATGAATAAATCTGTTTCTACTTATAATTTCTGTTTATTTATATACGTAGTTATGTGAATATTTGGTTGTCAAGTAAATATTTTTACGAATTCTACACCTGCATTACATACGATTAAAAAAAATTTTTTAATGGTCTTATATTAATTTTACTTTTTTAGATTCTGAATTCCAATCTCTTCTAATATATCAATATTCTTCAGTGAAAACCTATAGCACCATTTATAACCATCTTACGAAAAAAATGAAAAAAATCATTCCTTTGCAGTATAGTTACAATAATACGAAACTTAGGTCGTATACCTTATACTCGTAAACTGAGTTTAATAGTATAATTACTCATAATACGAATTCTAATAGTACTAATACTCCATTAACTTATCCACGCTTACAAAGCAAGGGTGTTTGAAACCCTAATCTGCTTAGAAACGGAAAAATTTCGACTCTAAGCGATTTTCCTTTCAGATAAGCACGAGGTTCCAATTAACTCATTCCAGATTGTCATCACCACCATTCCATAAGATAACAGCTTTTATCGCTAACCGTTTTCGAGTCATCCTTCTTTGTCTCCTATTTCTGTGGTGTTACGCCCCTTTCCTACAGGATCTCCGTGGCCTCTTTGCTCCTTCAGAGGTTTAGAAATAGATCCCGTGTAAGATGATCAAAGATGGATTTTGTTCACAGATTAGCTCATAATAGACTCGATTCTAGACGTCATTGTACGGAAATGTCTCCAATCAGCAATTTAAAATGTTATCGGAACGATAGACTTTCTATTTTTAAGACCTTGAGAAATTATTTCTGGAGAACAAAGAAATCGCGATACCATTTATACCTGTATATTTGGGAACAAATCTGGGGGTTTAAAAAGCAAAAATCTCTTCACTAGAACTAAAATCAAATGAGCCAAATAATTGCCTTTATATTATTGTATATAAATTATTTTCCCTACATCTTTTTTTAAAACGAAATATAGTATGACAGAAATCATCGGATCAATATTTAGTACTCTTTAAGTAATTATATCAATCAATAGCGAGAATTCGTGTTTTTCAAACTATAAAGAAATTTAATTTCCTAACTTTTATTACACACACAACATAAATACCTAACAACGAACTAGTCGTTTGCTTCCTAAGAAATATAATTTTTCCTGATTATTTTATTCCTGATTGATTAATTTGATCTGATTCTCTCAAGCGTTTAAAAGGAAAGAATGTTCAGCAAATTTATGAATAAATTTCCTATTACTATATAATTTATTTATTTTCATACTGGACTACAAATGCGCTTCAAGCCAAGTGGTTAATATTGGTTCAAAGGATGTGCATATGCAGGAATAACAATCAAGTAATCATGTTGAATTACTATAGTTATTCATAGAACTAGTTAACATAATCTGAACTAAAAGATCGAAGTCTATCCATGATCCTTTACATTGTAACCGAAATTACGAGCTGTATACGAGTATTATAGGAACAGAAAGGAGCGGTCACAAATTTTCCAGTGCCCCTCAATCTTATGCTTCACGTAGTACGCGGATCGATTATTTTTACGACCATATCAACATGAAATTTTGAGACGCATTTTTCACACGTGGATGCAGTTAATCACATTCAATGATAGCACTTAAATTTAATTACTTGTATCTATTGAATATACCTATCTATATTTCACAAATTTAGAAGTACACGTACTATTCTCTCATCTGGCTAAAATACATCTTCAAATTGCAATTTCACCATAAAATACATGAATGTCAGATAAATTTAATTAAATAAACTTACGATACACGAATAAATATTCAAGAGAAAATTTTCGAAAAAAAGTTTAAGGGATTAAGAGTTTTTCTACCTAATAGAGTAAATAGGTAAACCAATGCTACAGAGGAAAATCAATTAGTAGAAGTAGTAAATTTTATGCAAACTAAGTCAAGCGAAGGAATATTATTCTTATTAACTATAAAAACAAAAATGGTTAATTTTATGTAATCATATCCTCATGAAACTATCTGAAAATTAAAACTACTCTTTGGAATTAACATAAAATACAAATTTTATTCATCCTCATTTCAAATTAATGAAGAATAAACGCAATATAGATAAATGATTATTAATTAATTCGAAAATTGAATAAATGTAAATAAAATCGTGATTTGATAATATATATATCAGTTAAAGAACAAACTGATGTTTCACATTTCATTGAAAATGAAAATATTGTATACCCCCTCGGAGAAATTTTACTCTTGCTTCAATTAAAAACTCACTCTTTCACTTGGTCATATCCGACAAGAATCCCTTCTTATTTTCCGTTTTAAAATTTTGAAGGCTGAGCCTTATTAATTAATGGTATCCGATAAACCATTGCGTGTTTACAATCTACCTTCAATTTTTCTTCATTTAGGGTTGCTAATAAGCAAAGGGCGATAGGACGGGCTAATTTCAGAATTTCGGGCGAACGCGGAACGAAAATTAAAATTCAACCTTCTTTAACAAGTATGCGATAAGTCCTGGGTTCCAAATAGATAAAAAACATACCTCACAACTGTTTCCTTTTCAATTCATATTTGGACTTACAATTAGGTTCAAGCTGCACTTAATACGGTGTTCATAAAGTTGTGGGTGTTTCAAATTTTGATTTCCTCTGCCAATCAGCCAATCAAATCCAATTTCTGTTGATGAAATATCAAATTATAAGAATGATTTTCAAGGTTTGTTACTTTTACTTATTACTTTTACTATTACTTCTACTTAAAGTTAATAGTAAATAAATATCAAAGAGCTGTTACTCTAAAATTATATGTAGGTGACTATAATACAATTACAGAAGATGCATCTAATTAAATAATTTTATGAAATGATTAAAAATACAGTGACGCCTTCTTCACTTTTTTAACCTTCATAAATTTTCAAGTTAGTGGATTTTAGTATAGAATTATAGTGGTGATTCTGAATGAGAAACAGAATTCAACTGATGTTCAGAATCAAACTAACTGGAATTTAGAGTGGTATCGATGTATGTGAGGGAGATAAGATCGTATCTTTCTAACATTAAAACAATTTCTCGATATTGAAACCTTCACTAACTCAGAAACCATTAGGATCCCGTAAACCAACAGACAAACATATTCCTGTAGATATCGGTACGAATTATTCATAGTGTTCGCAAATTGTAGACCACAGCTTCGGGTCTCTCTTGATTGCATGTATGCTTTGATCGTGACTTTAATTCGACCTCGGTGAATCCTGTAATCATTCATATGGGCCTTTCATTCAAATGAGAGGAACCGATTGCTTCGAATGGAGTTCGTTGACTTCAATTCGTGCCCACCCACCAAAATTATTGGTAGATTTCGCGCTGAAAATGACGTTAGAAAGGTATTCGTCGTCTACACTATCGATATATCGATCCTTTAGGCACAAAATGCGATTCTATCGATTTTTACGACTAGGAAGAGGGAGGAATAATTTTGTTGTCGATACCAGCTGTTAAATCCAGTCTAGACAATGTATATTTATGAGGTGTGATGTACTTCCATTGGCAGGCTGGTATGAATATTTCTTACAGTATCGGAATTATACTTTTAAAGATTAATTTAGGAATTATTATCCAATATTTCAAACTTACACGCAACTTTGTTACAAATATGGAACATTAATAGTTGGTTGGATATTGATTTTTAATGATATTATTCCGAACTGCTGTAACTTATGGAAATAACTAAAGATTTAAAATATTTACTACTCATAATAATGATGAGTATTCATAAAGCGTAGATAGAATAAATACTGTTAGTGAAATTTCTTAATAGTATTATCATTCAATGATAAATGAAAGTGAAAATTGCATTACATTAAATAAAATTCTGAATAAAATCGTCATTTTTCTTTGATCTGAATGACTTATTGATATCAATGAAAAAAGATGTCATCAAAACAGTTGCTAGGGGCATTCATCAGTGCATGTTTCCAGGAATTTCAGGGTTAAGGGAATTTGACACAAAATTTTATCTTTCAATTCAATAACTTCAAAATCCTTTTCTATTCATTATGAATTTTAAGCCAAAATATTTTCAAGCGAATAGATTTAAAAATTTTAATCAATCTCTACAATCATCATCTCTAAAATCATCTCTACAAAGGTTTTTAAAACAATAAAAACATTTATAAAAATAGTAATTTCACAACTTAAACCACTATAACAATTATAGTTTAGCGTTCAAGTAATAATATCACAATTAATATATTTCCATGGTATAATTGAGTCCCCGGTTAATTTTTTTAATCAAACCATTTTTCATCAAAGGAATTAGAGAACTGCGTTTAGAAGTACGTATCTCAAACAAAATGCCAACATTTTTATTGGAAACATCGTTCAGAAAAATACATATTTAAAAGAAAATCTGAATCTACTTTTCGGGAAAAATGTAAACTTTATATCAATCGTATTATAGATTATGTTACATTCGAGTTTAGCGGACAAAAATTCAATAACAGTTAGTTACAGATATATTTTTATAAATGAAGAAGTGAAGAAATTGAAAATAAAATGGTTCATTCACAGTTGCTAAGACAGAGATACGAGTATATTTTAAAACAATTAAAGGGACATAAGATATGGAACAACCATCTACATTACTTAGCCCCTTCGGAAGGAAACTCAGTAATGAAAATTTTAACCGATGACGGAAACCAGACTTAACTCTAACTAAAGTTATTTAAATAAACTTGTAGTCAGCCCTTTTCAATACAAGTAACAAACAAATAACAAATAGAAAACAATAGAAAATGTTTCATTGAAGCTAGAAAACCTAAGGTCGAACACTTTGAAGAGCACACGGAGGGCCAATGACGGACAAATGGATAACAACAACTCTAGGGTCATCAAATGATCCACCAAATAATAAAAGAGAACTTCTTTATTCGGCTGTGAGCGAATAATCGAGCGCCGTGAAATCGCAAATCTCTGCAAATGAAGGCAAATTGGAGGTGAATATTCATGTGGTTGATTCCTTATTCCACCTAGTCCCGAAATGCTCTCCTAGAGCTTTAATCTGAAGTCGTAAACCTCGAAGTCTCGGGGGCAGAAAATTCGCAACTCCCTAGAACAATAGGATGAAGAGGCAAAGTTCCTGGTTCTAGGAAGTCCTACGAGGCACTATAGGAAGTCGTTTAATCTAGCGGAAACTGCTTCGGAGTCTAGCGTAACGAATCGTGCAACTTTTTACCATAAAGGGAAGCGATACACCACGCTAATGTTTTGAAAATTACTTCTTTTGAAGTTGCGCGGCGTTGGTTAAGCTGAAAAAAAGTTTTATGGCATCTATGTTTCTAAAGAAAGTTTCTTTTTTATTTAATGTTCCGCTCTTTACGATAAAGTTTTCGAGTTATAGGTAGTTTGTACGTCTTAGATACCTTACTCAAAGAAACAAATAACAAATGAACTTGATAATGAAATAATAAAAAATGTTAAAAGATTGCTTTCGAGTATTCAACAGGATAAATATTCAACCAATGATTAAAGAGTTTTAAATGTTTGATTTATCCTTCGCGCCCATTTTCAATAATACGAGTATAATATTTTTATACCTCCGTATTCATTAAACAATAATGAGTTCGATATAAGTATTACGGCTACATAATTCTCAGAATAGAATACTGATTTAATCCTATTTATGACAGTATTTCAAATGTTTTTTTTATACCTTTAGTGGCAACTTAAAAGGTAACTGGTTATGAAAAGAACGTTGAAATCACAAGAAACACAAATGGCTGTACTTTTCTCTCTCGAAATCCATCCTACTTTCAATTTTGGGTTCAAGTTTCTCGGACAAGATTAAAACTCGAAGTATTTCATTGTAATCTCGCAGAGCCTTTTATCTACTCCGAGATTTACTTCCACAAAACACGGAGGACAGGAACCCTCGTTCTCGTAAAAGAGGAAAGTTCAAATTCCGCTCTTTTATTTTAGGGGTGCATTGTTTCCTTAATTTTACCTTAAGAGGTATTCTTTCCAACGAATGATCCTCTATTTCTAGGCTTTAAAGCGGAAGGGGGTAAGGCTCGTTTTATCTAGTCTAATTTATAATTTTGGTTTTAGATATAAATAGAGAAAGGAGTCCTCAATAATTTTCTTAGATTACACAATGTTTCTTCTCCTAAAAGTTTTTCTTCAAAGAGATTTAAAACAGAAATATATTCTGCTGTTATTAAAATAAGTTGATCTGGATGTTTATTATGTTTTTATAACGTACTCTTGAGTGAAGGAAATTTACAAAAGAATCAAAAACGAAAAAAAAAAAATGCCTAAAAGTGAGATTCATAAGTCAATTCCGATATGCAGTTGTTCATCAATATGTTTGCTTTTGCTCCACATGCACTGAATAGTATTATAAGTTATTTTATAATCATCTTCATGATAATAAGAATCATCATAAATGTATCGCCAATTGTTCTAAATAAAATACTTCTTCGTCCATTAAAAGATTAGGATATATGCTCTAAAACAGCCGTAGATAGAACAAGAAGTAGAAAAATAGTTCATTAAGGGATGTAACTTCATATACGTCAAATACATTTCTTCTCGATTTATATAAGAAAGCCACAGTCTTATTAAATTCAATAGTTACGTACTTTAAACTTTGATTGCTGAATATCCGATAATAATTATAACCACATGTTGATATTTATACATGTATAGAGATGAACATCCAAATGTTATGAAGTTTCACAAGTGCACCTCCTCTCCAAATTTTAATATGGAAGTTATTGAAAAAATCATACTTTAGTAATAAACGACAATAAAAATCTTTGATGATCGTACATGAAATCGGACACTAGAATCATCACACAATCATCTTTTAAAACTCAGGTTTTACTTCGAAAAATTTTCTACAAAATGTGATTCATCCTTTTGAGTCGCATATGATATAAGGATTTATATTCCCAAATACTCCATATATATACGTAAAATGGTACTTAGCTTAAAATTCAATCATTCCAAGTGATTCTTTGGTTTGCAGTTGATCCTCTTCCTAATTTCATAAATATACTGAAACTATTCGGTGTAAAGGAGCGTAAAATCAATGTTTTAACGACAACATTTCCAAAGCTAAAGGTCAAAGATGATAATGCACTTATCACGCGATAGAATCCGGATTTTATTTCCCGACGTCACCAGTGCTATTTTTATAACATAAATATAGGCTAAGAAAGGACTGAAAATTTGGACACTCAATTTCTATGCGGTTATAGTATCTAATCAAGAATAATTTTAGGCGAGGAATATGTAATGAGATTATAAAAGGATAGATTTCGGAGACTGAAAATAACCATAGTTGAAATTCACTCACATCTTCCAGTAGTATTGGACGGAGATAGCAAGTCTCCTGCTTTAACATTAAGTTCGAAATCATTACTATGGGTAATTTAAGTGATGTCTTTCACGATTAATTTGAAATCTAAAGATTTATACGGACATATATTTATAAAAATTGAGATATATTTATATTTTGTAAGAGCTTCAATTAACTATCAGTGATTTAAGGTACCTTAAGAAACCCTTTATCTTTTTATTTGCATAAGCCTTTAAATTTATGATTTAGACAATATAATTTACATTGCTTATGGATAGAATTTTTTAGTAAGAATATTGATATTAACAAATATAACGGGCTCCTTTCACAATATGAGAATTCACTCACAAGTTTCACGAATCTAATCTAATTATTTTTTAGGTCTACACAAAAAGTATAAGTCAAATAAGGATTTGAATCTGAGATTCTATAAATGCTGACTCCTCTATGTCATCATAGACATAGATTTTCCTTTTTTCAATCAAGTTGAATATTTCTTAAATAATATATAGTTTAAGGCAACGACTTCAATTCTTTGCACAAGGTCTTAAGCATACGTTCAGCTACAAGTATCCATTATACTCATATAATTTTATAAAAACAATCTTGAGTGGGGTCTCATTCTATAAATTTCATTGCGCGTTCAACCTTTGTGAAAGTAAAACTAACTCGATTAACAAGGATATGCGAAACAACCTCTACCATTAGTCGTATAAAAATATTCAGAGAAATTAGAAATCAGTTCTTGCACAAAATATCTACCTCAGTATTTAATAATTTCACTAAGCTTCAAACTCATCTTCCAAATTAACTAAATACCTTGGGACACTACTTTAATTCATATATTTATATATACATTAATCATCGGAATTTTAATAATGTAAGGAATATCACTACTAAAATTAAAGAAAAATATCTTTACAAAATTCGAATTACAAAATTTAATTAAGCTCTAAGCACCTGATTATAAAATCTTGGCTTCCTATCCAAATGTTATGTATGCTAAAGAGAGGATTTCTCCGTAACTATTCCCATAAGAGATGGAAGTATTTCTAAAGTCGTGACTATCATTCTTCTACATGTATAACCGCTGATAAATCCTTTCGCGAGGAAGATAAGATTCCGAGAAATTAAAAGCGAAGGAAGGTCATATTTTTCGCCCAAAGGAAAGCGTTTTGAAGATAAATACCACAAGTCGCACCCAAGTAAGATGGAAATGCTGTGTTTGCAGATACAGCCAAAATTAGATAAGCTGTTGATAAAGGCAATGATATTTATTTTAGTAGACATATAGTTTCCGCTGAATTGATAAGGTAAAAGTAAGCTAACTTAACTCGTTCAATGGCGAATTTCATAAATATATGATCTCAAGCCTCCATTACAAAGGATGCAAATTTACATCGCATTTTAATGCAAACAATATAATTACTCTTCCTGTAAATTTCATATAGAGTCAATCTCTATAATAAGTCAATACTCCAGCAAAAATTCTGAATGACAAAAGACTGAAATGGTACCATCGTACATGTAGAAACAAATTTCGGAGCTCCGGATTAATATCGTCTTTCCAGCGTTGAAATCTCCTCATATAAATACCATCACGGTTTCTTATTTATTGTAAACCATGAATTAATTATAACTTGTTCTTTTTCACGTACATATTTTCGTAATAATAAATGTGTAGAAAACGCATTTAGTACTTAAGACTTTTTATTGTTGTTTAGATATGAGATCTCACGGAAGATCGAAATCTACTGAATCAATATTATAAAATTAAAAAATTCAGCTTTTACACCACTGTGTTTTGTCTTTTTTATCTAAAAACCTAAATTAAGTATCTTCTCTTAAATTGGAAAAAAACTTGCGCTGAATAATTGACGAAAAACTTAATATAACTGGAAAATAGTATATGCTCAAACATTATTGTTAAATATACGGTAATAGTTTAGAGCTTTTTTAATATTTAACAGCCATTATGCTGCTGATACAGATTTTGTTAATTTCATTTTTGAGACTGACCTGGAAAACAATTTAGAGCTAAACCCGAGTGGTTTATGATCTTCATATCGTTCCGTAATTGAATAATTTTCCGTTATACGTCTCATACTCAGTTCCTCCTTTGCCTGACTTAGACTAGGAGAACATACCTCATTTCCATAGTGATGCTAACATGTTTCCACTGATAAGCTTCTCTGTTTAACGTACGAGCGGAATCTGTAATTGTCCTCTGAAACACGTGCAGATCGAGAAAACAGAACTAGAATGATAGAACTAGACGGAAAAGCAATCCCTTATTAGTACTATCTAATCCACCTTGAAATACTCTCCTTAGATGACTGATCTTTATGGGCCTTGGCAAGAAATACTAAAGCTGAAGAATATATGAATAAATTTAAAGTAATTTTCCATAAATCCAGTAATTAATTTACTAAAGGTACTCAGTTACTGAAAGTGTTAACCTTTATCTATCCTTCTCTTATTATACTCTCAAAGTT
The DNA here is from genome assembly GCA_020796165.1 of Pantala flavescens. Taxonomy (NCBI): domain Eukaryota; kingdom Metazoa; phylum Arthropoda; class Insecta; order Odonata; family Libellulidae; genus Pantala; species Pantala flavescens. The sequence continues at coordinate 16,273,191 of CM036886.1, forward strand.
TAATTGAGCTGAATGACTAACATTATGCCAATTAAGCCAATTTTAAGTAAAGTTCAAATGAATGTGCTTCCCCGTTGCAGTATAGTTTAGTTTACTGTACTTCAAGTAGAGTACACGTTGGAATAGATTTGCAACACCATAAACTGTATTATTAGGGAATAATTTTACGATTTATATTTTATTATAGCTGATTAAAAGAAGCCACAATTGACTAAACAATGTATCGGAAAATGCGTAGAAAAAATACGTAAATAAATACACCTTTGAAATAAAAAAAAATCTTTGTATATAATCTTTGCAATATACTTATATTGGTTCGAAGCATACTTTTGTTATTTTAGAAGATATAAAAAATTATGAGTCATAAATTTATACGAAACATAATTACGATCATAGATGATACATTCATTGACTCGATTAAAGCTTCAATGACGTATTAATAATCATAATGCTTTAAAAATAACCATAGTTATCTTTTCTCGTATTTTTATAAGCTATATTACTGAACGTGTAATTGAATATTTAGAATTCTAAGGAAACAATATTCGATAGAATTTATGTGACGAATCGAGTACGTTTTCTTTCCTGAAGCTCGAAGAAGTTTTTTTTTTTATTTGGAAATTACCTCTGACAAAGCTCGATAGCAATGGATCGATATTTCACTGCGAATAAGGAAAACAAATACTGGAAAAAACATTTTAGATTTAAAAGTTTTTCGATTTCAGCATCAATACTAATTTCATAAGTGTTAGTCTCGTATATATCAATAAAATGGAGGGGGGAAACAATAAAAAATACTATCATATCCCAAATCTCACGTATAACGTTTCCAGGCACACTAAATGCGTGGAATCCCTCCGGTATACCAACAGGCTAAACACCCAGTTCCACGGAGGACATTCTAGCGTAATAATCTTGGCTCGAAAGCATATTCCAGCTTTGAATAGCTCTCCCCCTATCGAGGCGTTTGTTTATTAATGCATTCCCGACTGCTTTTCGGGGCACGTGATACAGCTCCCTCTTTTAAATGTGACTGACTCATCCTGTTGCATGAAAGAGGACCCGTGGGCAACTTCTCTCGCACTAGAAACCCCCTCTGGCGGATCGCGTGTGAATAAACAGCGTCACGCTATCAAACGTGGCTGAACCTTCTGGAAAAGCGTCTGTGGGGGGGTGGGATCAATCCGCGAACGTGGTGTGGGCAGTGCGTCGTGAGGATTGCCCTTCTTTCTTTACCTCTTTTCGGCCCTAAGGGTCTCTCCTGTATATACTATTTTCACTCCAAACCATCAACCCGTAAGTCTTACATCCTTAGACTTGCATACACGATTTTCGTATCTCTTTCGTCTTTCGATACTGCTAATTTTCTCTCGACCGTGAATGGTATTGCCTTGTTTGATTGCTTCCGTTACAGCCGGATGTTACGATTTGAATCGAATCTAACGTTTCTTTTTCTACCTTTATTCTATAGAGGCTGAGCTTATGAGAACTTTATTTTCTATGACGTAGCGTAAGTTCCTAAATGACGTAACAGTCACGCGTATAACACCAAGGAATTTGTAGCATAATTCTTCTAAATGATTCTGAAGTCTAAACAAACATTTCTTCTGAATTACAGCTCATTGACCGGACAAAAAATTCGCTGTTGTTGCTAGGAAGCATTAATTCAACGGCTTGTTTACACAAACATTACGTAATACGGCTAAAATTTACTTTCCTGTTCACCGACTATTATTTATCCCCTGCCACACGACGAAAGGCAGCTTTCATGATATTTATGAAGATTATCCATAATTCTAAATACCCATAATAAGATTGATCTTTCAATTACTTCAAAAACCTGCTTTTAAAGCGAAAAATAAAGAAAGTATAGGTCCTTTCAAAGAATAACTTTACGCTGAAATTAAACAACTGAAATAAAAAAGAAACTTCATCTAAAGTAACTCCTACGTGCAGAAAAGAAGCTAATGCTTTCGGTAGGTTCAATATAGCTAATATTCTCACTAGCGATTAAATATAGCTAACAACTCCCAGTAACGAGAACCCTTTTCAGTCGTGATTGAAAATGATTAACATAATAAAGCGCTTCGTTTCGAACACGCTTCATTTGTTTCCATTACGCCGTCTATCATTCATCACGAACTCTTTTCCTTGTCTCGGAACACAACGGATTTCAACCTCACCTTCCCGAGATAGCGTTCCGTCGGCAATTTCGGATTTTAATAATAGCATCCCTCGTTCGTATTCGTCGACCTTCGCGAATTAGAAATAATGGCATTGATGCCCGAAACGGCGTCGAGTCTTCAACAGGTTAGGCTGCGTCTTGTAAACGGAAAGGGGCGATTCTGTTTTTATTTTGTTCTCATGCAAATTTTATCGGAACATCCTAGGGAGGATATAAGAAGAGAGGGTATCCCGTGTTCTTCCCAATGAATCGTTTTAAAGCTGCTATTTATTTTCTGTTCATCTCTACGCAACATTCATCTTGGAGACAAGACAAGGAGGAGACGCAACAATAAGATGTATTGGAGTAAAAGACAGGGTAGTGGTTGAATGGAATTTATTCCAAATATCAACATGCTATGAGGCGAAAAATCTTAACTGTTGCTTACAAGTGTACTCTTAACGACAGATTCAAACGTTCAGAAATACATAATGTAAGCGATCCATACAGTTAAGTTACAATGTAATTAAGCGCACAGGTCTAGAGCCTATTAAAAAATGTTTCTAACAGCTATTATTGAGTTTACTTCACTATTGCTATACTTTGGAGTTAATTGAAGGTAATAGGGTAAACCTATGCCTAGCCTTCTACGTTTTTTCCGTAAAGTAAGAAGGAGCCTAACCCGGATTAATGAACTTGAACCATAAGTTTACTAACCCAATACTCTAGTTTAAGCAACTAAGATTTTCGATCTTTAGAGATTCCACCAACACTACCTGATACTTGCAACAATAGTCGAAATTCTTATAAATCAAGCTCTCCCTAAGAACATTTATTCGGCGCTATAAACAACAATTTTTTTCAACATTTGTATTTAAAGCTTCTTCTCTTCTGTAACCCAAAGACAGCTCAGGTATGATAACGTTGGTGTAAATTAAGTATATTCAACAGCTTCAAAAACAATAGCTTTTTAAGCTATAGTGTATATCCTCTAACCCATTGTATACATCAGATGTACAGCCCAATCAACGGCATCTTTAGCATACACATTATCACGTAATGAAATCAATTATTTATTTATTTTCCTCGTATATCGTATTGTACCTGAATCACCGACCTCACCCTTTTATGGATAATGCTTATCTTTTGTTTACAAATCACCGAGTAGAGAACAATGTAAGTACTATCCAAGCAAAAAGCATCCAGCAACCTCTAGACAGAAGTTGATAACTTTGAAGCACCACCATTTTCAGTAGCTACCTTTTACTCTACCCCATTTCCTGCGATCTAAAATCTTGAAATATTATTTTGCGTGTTGGTGGCGCCGGACTGTATCTGCTAACCTGTTACGACGATACCACGTCCTTCCTTCAAACTGATGTGTCTCTTGGACTTCAATGGGACTCTCTCAATAGATGCTGGTAAGGTGGAACAAAGGTGGGATTCGAATAAAAGGATGCAGTTGTATTTGATGGATACGGTAAAAGAGGTTGAACAACTGGAAAAGATTACGTTCTACTTGGCAACCTTGTTTTACACAACAAAATTATCCATTTGTTAATAAAAAGAATTATAGAACGGTCTTTTGTGGTCTTAAAATTATCCATTCGAATCCCATCCGTTGTATTTTTTTTAACTCATCAAATTTCACAGCATGAATCATCATAGAATATCATAGTGACGGTTGGTGAAGGATTACAGGGTATTATATATCATCGCAAAATGCCAAGAAGATCTCGAAACAAAATGGAAAAAAACAACTAAATGAATGTGAAAATAACTTGAGATGTGATAAATTCACAGACGTAAACGATTTTTACCGTGATTATATTCATTGGGTGGATAGCTACATCTGACTATAAAATACTAATTACTTTGAGGCAACTGATGTTCCACTGTACAGAAAATATAACTGATGAAATTATCTCAGAATTGAGGTAAAATGAATTCAAACAATACTGATGAAGAAAGAAGCCATTACTGATGTAGAATCAGTGATTAAATAAGGAGAAATAAGACAAATGTCTAAGTTTGGAAAAAAATATCTGAGAAGATCATATAGAAGTTGTGAAAATTCACCAATCTCTATGGAGAGTTATACAATTGAGGTAGGATGCGTTGAAAGAATGCTGTAAACATCACATTTTCATCATGATATTTCATGAAAATAATGGTTTTATAAATTTTCTTCCAAAAACAGTTCTAAAGCATATGGTAAGTGTTTAAGTTTATAATCAATCATTTCTCTATTCTCTCTATGCTTGAATTTTTTCTCTTTGTATTTTATTAAATGAGACTTGGTGATTACTAAGGCTGAATTGGTGATATTCTTTGATAAACGTATTGAGAAAGGCTTCATCAAACCTATAAAAGGACTGAAAATATTAAATTTATTGAAGATAATTATAATTAACATGCATAAAATATTATTTTATGTATGATAGTTTTCTTAAATCAACAACTCCAGCCTAAGTGAATACCAGATGATTTTTGAATCAAATTTTATTCATATGCATTCATATGCATGATAAATTTGCACCTTAATTTTTATGATCTTTTGTCTTGTATAAATTAAAAAAAAGAGTATATCCTGATAAATGATTGTGTATATATATAAAAATTTTATGAAATATTTGAAATTAATAAAGGGAATATATTACCTAAAATATGTTTCAAAAGAACTGATAAATTAAAACTGAGTTATCTAAGAAGATGTGTAAAATAGGCTTCAATACCTGGAAGTAATACTACACTGTTGGCAACTATATAAACTGAAAAATTCTTGGATGCAGACTGAAAAAAATTTAAGTAAACTTTAGTGAATGGAATAATACACTGAACAATGTGATTCATGTAAAGAAATAAAAATGAGTCAAGTCACAAATACTAAAAATGCGTTAAATAAAATACCAGAAATATTATTTTAATACCTGATATATTATTTTAAAAACAATTACTAAATGGATTCATTATGAAATACAGACCTACTAAAAACTGAATAAATAAAGAAGTCCAAGATAAAACACTGATATTAACAAGAAAACTACCCTATCATATGGAAAAAATAATGAAAATATACAAAGAAGAAATTTAGAAGAGGATTAACTGTACATATAGCTATATGATAATTAAAATTACTAATTATGTGCTATAATTGTACATATCACTGTAGAGAAGGTCACTTTCATCGAAAAACATCATCATTAAGTATGTTAAAATTTAACCTTTAAAATAGCACTATAATGTTGTCCTTAATCTTTTAGGTATAATTGAACTTGATACTGAGATGTGATCCTATAAAATTACATTGTAAAATTTCAATGAAAAAGTAATGAACATAACAAATTGTTCATACATTGATTCATTGATAGAGATTGTTTAAAATTTTATGATTTAAAAAGGTATAAATATTATAACCAAAAATCACTCCTCTCTTTACTTTTGCAACAATAATAAATTTTTGCTTTTATACTGAATTTTGATTTTGAAGTCATACATAATAATAATATTACTGCTTATAATTTCTTGAGTATTTTACCAATAATTAAATGCTACATAATAAAATATTAATTGGCAAGAAAATTATAATCACATCTCAATTCAAATCAAAAAGAATAACACTTTTTTATTTGATGAATTATATACAAAATTGTCACTCATCTTCTTCTTTGATTTTCACAGATAAGGAAGACTACATGAAATCGAGGATATTAGACCCTTCGAGGAAAACCTCCTACAAATTCCTTGACAAATCCACTACCTGGTCCCCAGGTTATAAAGTAATTCATAAGTTAAAAAGAAAAGTTCAACAATGCTGCTCAATTCTATCTTTCTTTGAAACGGGCAGCGGCGTTAAGATCCCTGAACACATATTTTGCTCTAACCCCTATATCTCTCTTCTCGCAATCAATAGATGCCGGCGATTACTTGGAAAAGAAAATCGAGAGGGACAAACACAGATTTGAGTATCATATTGAAAAAGTTGAGGAAGAGAAACCTCCAGAACCCGAGCAGAAAGTGGAGGCACCAAAAAAGTCGAAGAAGGGCGTCCGAAAGATAAAAAGGATGGTAAAAAAAAAGAAGGTTGGTCTTCTTACAGAGGGAGAGGCTAAGGAGCAGGATCCTGAAGCTGGCAAGGGAGATGGCGAGACCCCAGGAGAGGATGCTACTGGTGAAAAGAAGCCCGGGGAAGATGAGGATGGAGTCACCAAGTCATCCAAACCTACAACAGAGGGAGGATCTTTGAAAGACCCAGACCTTTCCGAACCGTCTTCACCAGAAATATCAACGAAATTGGATAAGGTTCTGGAAACGCTGCTCAAAATTGAAGAGGCCAAGGAGAAGGAAGAAGAAGCAAAGGCAGCAGCTGAAGCTGCAGAAAAACTTGCAGCTACTGCAGCTGCTGCAGCACAAGCTGCAGCGGAAGCCGCAGCTAAGGCTGCTGCTGAAGCTGCTGCAAAGGCTGCGGCGGCTGCAGCTGCTGAAGAGTCAGGCGTAATACCAAAAGCAATCACTGAAAAACTTCTGGCAGAAGCTGAAAAGATAGAGGCTGAAAAAACAGAAGCAGAAGTTGCAGAGTCTTCTGTCAAACCTAAAGGTGATGCAGGGGATATGACTGCTGATGAAGCAGGAGAAACGACTGAAATTGAAGATGAAGCATTAGAGGATACAGCAGACTTAACGGGTAGTTCTGTATCATTAGAGGATGTAACTACCATAGCAGATGATGGCAGTGAAGCAGCAATAGAAGATGCTACTGTCGCAGAGGTTGTAAAAGGATCTACGACTACACAGGAGGTAACCACAGGGGAAGCAGCTGTTAGCAATGGGGCTCCTAAGAATGAAACTCATGATGGTGCCTGAGAGTGAGGATATATGGTGAAGAAGAGTAATAATAGAACATTAATGAAAGAGTACAATTGTTATTGACGAATACAAACTGAGTAATTTAGGACCTTTCCTTTCCTATGTTTATACATCTTCCACTTCAAGAGAATTCAGAGATTATTTTAATTTCATACTAAATTTTTTGTGTCTCCATTAAAGCCTGAGTTGAAAATCATGTTCAAAAATTAAAATTGCATTCTGAGTTACTAACAACAATAGATTCCTTACAAAGAATAACAGCTTACCTTCATTGTAGTTAATTATTGTTCACAGAATTCATTCTAAGAGACAATTTGAATTTTACTAAGAAAAAGAACGAAAATAAATAAACATTAAGAGAGCTTCATTGTTAAAACATAAGACTTTACATATGAAGATTTCTACATTTGCAACTGTTAAAAAATGATATTATGTGATTGATTGAATAAGATAATCAACTGAATGATGAGTATGCATATTTTTTTATGTCAACTATAGTTTTAAAATCATTTACATTGTTGATCAATATCTGAGAAAAAATAGAAATAACTTTTATGATCAGAAGACAGGTCCTACAATTCTGAGTAAATATTTTGTTTGGTGTATCACATAAATGTATTCTTTAGGGCTTTAGTATGTAACTCATCAAAATTCATGAGGAAAGTATTACAGTGCATGGGTGACTGCTGCTATTTGATGTGTGCACAAAAGTCCTTAGAACTTAAAAAGTTTTTTTGAAGTGATCAAAATTGTGATAACCTAAATCTAAATATCTTTTGTACTTATGCACTGACATATGTGGATACCAAATATGAATGTTTATCAACACTTTATAGAATGTTTTGTACAACAAAAAAAATGAATAAAATTAAAATTATTGGATTTCACTAAAAAAGAATAGAAAATTATGAATTTTGGAGATTAATAATAAATATTTGTTAACAATTTATAATACTACAGTTGAGTTTCAATATCGATATTCTCTAGATTTTAATGTAGATATAAAATTATATCTGAAATAAATGATAACTGTTATTGTATTTAAATGATGTTATTACATAATATTTTATGACCATACAGATAAAATTTCAATAACAGCCTGAAATCTTAATTTCATTTAATTAAAGAAAGTACATTTTATAAATTCCTTCTAAATTTAATTATTAATGATCTATAAATTAGGTTAAAGAAATCAATTCTTTACTCCTAACAAATTACAGAAATCGTCATTGTGAATATTAATTGTCCATCAATTATTTTATTTATGTCCAATGTTAAGATATTTAATTATATTAATTTATATTAATGCATTTTCATTAGTTCATTATATGTTATTTCAAATGTCTGTTCTCTTTCTTACAGGACTAAGAGTTGAAACTTAGAAAATATTTAGTTTATTTATGTGATTTAAAACATTTGTGATACAATTTATGATGTTTATATTAATTGAATTATTTTTCACAAGAGAAAATGATTTCTATAAACTAAATAAAATTATTCATGTGCATCTATGTCTTCCTTTAAGATTAATTCCCATTTGGAAACTTTATATAACCCTTCATCATTTTGTAAAAAATATCATTTAATTACACTTTATTATACTTAAAAATGACTACCAGTCACTTTATTCTAAAAGTTATTACAACTTTCATTAATATGAATATTTAAAAAATGCATACAATGATGATAATTCTTATGGCATAATAAAATTATTGAAAAATGGTTAAAAATATACTTATGATATATTTCATTTAAAAATTAACAAAATGTTATGAAAGAAATATACATACCTTAAAGAAGGTTATGATTGTATTTCATATCTTTTAGTAAAAGTTAGTTTTTGATTTTATTCATCTATTATTCAGTTAACTGAAGACAAAAGGCAATTATTTAAATTAAGGAAGTACATGAAACTCTATTCCAGTTATTAATTTATTTATGGGTCTTTTGAAAAGAAGATCAAAATTTTAAATATATATTTTCAGGAGATAATCAAAATTTTAGAATTGAAAGTAAATTGTTCTCATTTTTAATTTTTAAAATATATACATAAAAATAATTTTATACTTAGAAAAGGTCTATCATTCCAGTGCACAAAAATTATTGCCATATATCACAGTCTATATACGTAACTAGTTTAGGTTAGGTTTAGTTTCAAAAATTAAATTACAGCTATTTGGCAATTATTTCGATATTAAATCTTTTAAAATATTGATGAAATGAAAATAATTTAGTTAAAACATTATCCACCGAGGGGATCAATATACATTTCTGTTGATTAATATTTGTTATAGAATCAATATCAATCAAATTCCAGAGTTCATAATCACTATTGTAGTTGCTTTCTGTGTACGAATCCTTATTCGAATTGTGCGGTAATACCCCTCCTAGTTCCATTTCGTAACCATATTAGCACTGTATCCCTACTTCTCGGTCATTACTCCTACTGCTACTGCTACCTATGCTTATCATTTCGTACTACCAGTAAGTCAACGAAGGTCATTTATCCCCAGTTGTAATATAAAAATTCTATCATTACTTCGATCTAGCAGCACAGGGTGATATATTTTTAATGATCGATTTTTTTCTTCACTACGTCCTGATGTCATAAACTCCTAGAGGATGCTATCAAAGTAATGCGAATATAGGACTAAATCGTTTGTCTTCTGTTAGAATTGATGGCGACTTTATGAAAAGCCCTTGTAAACTTTGTCTGCTCAACACGTAGCAGCATCAGTGAATTTGAGGACTTACATTAACTGATAATCGCTTCTGATAAAAAGTTCATTTGAGCATCTACAAGTTTTTTAGCCGATGTTAGTCGCTCATTTTGATTTTAGTTGAATTAAACTAGAGATATGATCGTGAAACTTCTGAGCGGATCTATTAGTTATGATTCCGTTTAAAAAAATAGGTACTAAATTATTTGTGGCGGTCGGATGTGTTATTAAGTATGGTTGTATAGCACATTGTACATTTGAGTTCATCGGAAATTTCACTGTGGTAAGTTTTAATTTACGGCTTATTTACGATTTTCTTCATTGTATTGAAACATCATGATGTCTCAATCAGGTGAAATAATTTTCTAAGGCATGTTATATTTGCTTGAACCAAAGGAAATCTTTACCCAAATCATTGATACTATCCTGACTTTAGAAACTCTCTATTCTCAGTGCATCGGGCCGTCAATGGAACCAACTATACAAAGTAAAAACGTTATTCTCATCGAAAACATTTCGCCAAGGCTTAGAGGAGTTAGAAAAGGTGACATAGTGATAGCTAGATCTCCAAGCAATCCAAGAGAAAAGATTTGTAAGCGGGTAGTTGCACTTCCTGGAGATCGTGTGTTCTGGCGACCGTTCAACACTGATGTGGTTAGTTTACAGCTTTTTTTCAAACTACGTATATTGAATTAGTATTTAATATTAGCAAAGTTGAAAAGTTTACCTTGAGATTTATGTCCTACGTCTCAATTATAGCTATTCCTTGATCGCAAGAAGATGACTGAAGTCGCAAATAATTTTTGATGAAATTAACAATGGATTCATAAACCTGAAAATATACAGTGGTTATTTTACTAAAATTACACTAATACCACATTTCCTAGTTAATTTTGTGATGAATTGTTCATTATTTTTCAACGAATTGAAATCAGTTTAATGTAAAACAATAATTTTTTGAGAGTATATGTAAATGTATGAGGATTTACAATCTTAAATTTATATACTTCATTGTCTCTAGTTGACCCCTGTTGCACCTTGGAATCTTTTCCATAATTAATATTCATTAAAATAAGGTATATATGTCAATATATTTGATAGTTGGTAATTCAGAAATAAAATATTGAAAATATTCCATTTTTGATACTGTGTTAACTATTCAGGTACAAAATGAATTGTTTCATTTTTTATGCAAACAATACTCCTTTTTCATTTTAGGTCCCTTGTGGGTATGTGTGGTTAGAAGGAGACAACAAAAGCAACTCAACTGATTCAAGAAACTATGGTCCTGTGCCACAAGGTCTAATTATTGGAAGAGCTGTCTGTAAAGTGTGGCCGTTTCAAGAGATGGGTCTCTTCTCACAGTGATACATGACCAGAATTTACCTCAAATAATTTACAAGAATTGTATACCCTGTACCATTTTTTATTTTAGGAAAAGTATTTAACTAAGCATATTGAGAAATTATTTTATAAATTAATACTGCATTGTACATAATAGGCAAAGATGTTTACAGTTGTTATGAGTTAACAATGTTTGCAAGGAAGTTCTGTGCAAATTATCCTCATTCCTTCTGTATATTATGATTTCAATAAATCTATTTAGAAAAGTGATTCAAAACATGTTATTTATTATTAATTGAATCTAATCTATATTTTTAACCTATCATTTCCCCAACCATCTTGAATGATATATACATGGTAAAGGGTTACAATATTGGAGTTCACATTGGTAATTAATATATATATATATATATATATATATATATATATATATATATATATATATAAATTGTGTAATAATCTAATGTATCATTCAAGATGGTTAGTTCAGTATTGTAAGAAGTCTGAACTAATTCCTTTTGTTTTTATATAATTTTTCTACTCATAGTATATATCAAGATTCACATGATTGAATACATTGCTCTAATTAAAAATGCCATAGTAAAGATGATCCATTTTGAAAGATCCATAACAAGAAAGAAGTAAGAATTGAATTTACTATTTAGTAACTCCCTAGTGAATACTAATTTGCCTATTCTTTGTTATAGTGTAGGTGGAGCTATGTTTGGCCAATATTAACTAGAAAAATAATGAAAAAAAGCTTTTTCATTATAGCTTTCCACAAAGTCAAGCCTTCTCATATAGATTTCATTAACTAGAAGAGATGGAAGTCATCTATCTATGAGCAATGCCAACATTTATTAGATTTGTTAGTTCTCTATTCTAGAAAATGTTTTACTACCCCTCCAAGTACTGTAAAATTTTAGAATAGTGAAATATATATAATCTAGAATAAAATGATACATTTAAAATACATAAAGATTATTGTGTTGCACTTGAAAACTAAAGAAAATAAAATTAATTATAATTTATTTGAATAGTGTTAGTGTTAAACCAAAACATCATTCTGTTGAAGACAATTCCAAAAATCATATAAAGAAAAATTGATATGGTGGGTATAATGACGAATTTTTCATATAGTTTCTATAAGAAAGAAAAGTTAAATATCTATAGACTGAGACACAAGAAATGGGAACATGATTACATTCAGTGCAACTAATAAAAGAAACATTGACTGGTGATGAATTGAAATTGCTGCTATCGACTAAGAGATCATAATATATTTTACAGCTATATAAATGAAGTAAATCATAGCTTGGAGAAAAAAGAATCATATTTTGTCGTTGAAATTTATTTTTTAATTAATCATATCAACACATCATGTTAAAATCAATATACAATCTTTAATTTACATTTCTTCTTAAAATTCAAGTGAATAATATTTTCTATTGAAAAGGAGACTAATAATGTAAATTTCCGCTATGCATTAAATCTTAACTATGTATATAGAGTGGAAGGTATTCTATCTCTTTAGTCACATCCTAGTCACTAATGTACTATGATTATTTATATTTTGCAATATTTAGATAACATACCCTTAAGTGAAACGAAATTTCATTTATGAAGATAGCTCTTAGGCATTTATTCTTCAGGAGTTGTAACGCAATTGTCAAGTGGTGCTTCTAGTATTCCTTCACGGAATCAGTCTGTTCTTGAAACGCAAATGAATTACGCAACTGAATTTGAAGTGAATCGTACATATTCCTACTAATTTCAATATATGACGTGCAATTTATGCTCACTGAGATTAGAGCAGCGCATTACCGAGTATGACCGTTAATTTTGAAAATATAACACTGAGCCCGCTATTTTCAGGATGGCGTTGAATGCCACCAAGCGGTACATGGCGGTACCAGCTGAGCATGCGCCCCTCGCGTCCTGGAGTGAACCATATGCTGCGATCTATAGGACGTTTCCGGAAAACTCAAAGAAGACGCTGTTCTGCCCGAGTATTGGCGCGACCGGCGCGTTACGCTAGGCGCTTGGCGGAAGGCAGGTGAGAAACGTCTTGGTTCGAGAGAGCTTGGAACCCACACACGCCGACTGGATGAGTTAACTCCGTCTCCTCTTCACAACCTCATCTTCTGCTTAGGTGAGTGAACCACAATTATCCATATCCCTAGATCGAATCTCCTACATACCTTAGAGTCTACAAAAGAGCCTTCGCCACTGTAATTCCGACCGGCAAACCGGCCCATTGACAATTCGACTTCGTTTCCCACCGTCGTCTATGCGAAATCAAGGCTCGACTGCATCGAGTTGCACTCTGTTATGTTGGAAAGTGGAACGCGTGAAGAGTGGAAGTTTGCTTCGATTATTTATGGATTTTTGTGTCCTCTGTTTTGGTCGGATCAACCTGGTTTCTGGTGGCGGCCGATAGTGGTAGCGAGTAGGTGCATTCATGTCGAGTTGAGGCGGTTTCCTGAAGGTAGCTTGGAAAAGCCGGGAGTAAGTTTACAAAATTATTAGTGCGAGTGAATTATTGAATACGATCTCCTCACGTTTTATGGAAATATTTTTCGAGGTAGGGTGTAACTCTCTCGAAACGTGAAATCATGACAGAAAGGAGAATTTGATCGTTCTGTTTTAGCAAGTGCTACGATTCTCTCAATACTTACCTGAAACAGAAATTGCTAAATTTTACTTCGTATGTAAGATATACTTCTTTGCGATAAGTTACGGTGGCGTGGGTGTGGTTTATACCGATGTGATAACGTTTTATACGATCTTACCAGCAATAGGTCTTCGCTAATATTGACAATGTTGTTTGTCTCTGTGATTTATTTTCCTGTTATTTGTATTTCAGTCTTATAAATACGAAGTTTGTTTTGTTTTAATGTTAATAGAAAAGACGTTATTAACAGGGTAGAGCTATCTCGGTATTTGATCTCATATCCTTTTGTTTTGTTCTGGTCTATGTAGACGCTTTGTGTCGTCTAGGGGGCGTTTCTCTATCTCAATGGCGGCTTCGATTTCGAAGATTTGATTTTTCAAGCTAGAGTTTCCTCGATGATTTTGCGTGTCGGTCAAGAGATACCGAAGCGAAGAAGCACGTGAGTAGAAGCCTTGCATATTTCGTGGTACGTTCGCAGCATTTATGATCTCACGCGCCTACGGCACGCGCCATCTCGCTTTTCAAAAGATACCGTAGGCTTTGGTTGCCATGGTAATCGTTTCAGTTGTTGACTTATATAGAGCGAATGTCTCCAGCATGGGCGTGAGACTGATTTTTCTTTTCATCCCGGTATAACAGTGACATCGAAGTATTTGGTATTAACATTAGTGAAATCTAAACACGTTTCTTAACGCGAAGGTGTCAAAAGTAGGGGAGACCGTGGTTACAAGCTATGCAAATAAGATGACAGAATTATCGCGGGGGTAAATTGTGGGCTTAGTGATTTAAAGTTGGTATTCCCCGAGAGTTTAATAAAAATTTCAAGTATTTGGAGTGTTAAAGATCGCACAAGATATCGGCTTTCGTGGACGGAAGTTTAGGAATTCTCGTTGTCTCTCGTTCGAATTCAGTATTATAATCTTCGATTTAGAATCAGTTTTTAACAATTTTTACTTATATTTCCTGCTCCATAAGTGCTTCATCACCGATTGTCCATATTAAATATGTAAATGAAAATTGATTACAAGTATCATTGTCTTAGGAAACGAAGGATTCCTTCTAGTTGATAACCTTCTTTATAACTCAACCTCTGCATCAGTCAGGACTAATGCACGCATTATTTACTCCCATACCGTGCAAGGTAAATAAAGAAAAAATTACTGTTTAAAATACTTATCATAGTAAACACTTGTGTATGTTTTGAATACATCGGTGAATGTAATTATTTATTTTATAGTCACTTATTTACTTTTTAACATGAAAAGAATTTGATAGTTTATTTAAACTTTTCTACGTCTTTTATTTATAAAGTTACATTTAACGATAATCAAAACTCTTTTCGCAACTAGAAGGAATGAGATACGTAAGTAAGAGAAAAAATTGTCTGATCTTATTAATATGAATATTTATATTTATTCATAAGGAAATTCTTAGGTAACCGTTCCTGTTTAGCCTATTTAGAGACTTGTTTATTTTATGTAGTCATGGTTTATTTTCCGTACGTTTTATATTATATTTATTGTTAGTGAAAAGTCATCTTTCTCTCGCTTTGTCCTGATTCTTCTCAAAGGAATTCTTTCTGTGCGAAAGACTTTTTAAAGATAAGAGCATCATCCTTGAACAAACATGGTTCAGAAGTAACTAATGGAAATTAATTTTCCTGATTGGTGATATTCAAGAAATATCGCGATGGATTAAAAAGCAAATAATTATGTACTGTTTGAGAGGAATCGCGTATAATATCTTATATCCTGTGCGAAGATGCGTATACTTGGATTGTTTAGCATGTTCTCCCTTCGATCTGCTTTGTTTTTGCCAAAAGTGAGTTGAAATTAATTTTTGATTCAGTTATAAATATTTTTATACATGCAGTTTTTTAAACGTCCTCTCTCCATTCATTGGACCTGTAGCATTTCTTCATAATTGCTTTTCGTTGTCATTTTTGTTACGATCATTTATTTAATTGATTTATTTCGTTTAGTTACATAGTTGTCGTTATATTCGAAGTTAATAATTTATATTGAAATTATTTATAGAAAATATAAAATATCAAATTTCAAGTGAATTCAAAAGTGAAAAAGTTACTTTACAAGCCTATTTCGTTTTTTCGGATTCCTTTAACTTGAGTACATTTTAAGTTCTGTCAGCTGCGATACTACTTTTTGCGTGTTATTTATTATTACACAATTAAAGAATTGTACGTCTTAAACTGTATTTTATATCTGCCCGACAAGTGGGAGACCTGGGTTCGAGTCCCAGTCATGTCGCTATTTTTCACTTCCGTTCAAACTCTTTGCTTATCTTTTGATTCTTTAAAATGGATATCTTTACATTTTCTTATTAATTTATAAACTCAATGAAACGTATTTATTTTAGGGCAACAGCTTGTTATTCTTTCAGCTGAATTGTATTTTATGGAACTCCGTCCAAATCTTTTGTAGCCATTAAGTGCCTTCCATTTATCTTTATTCTATCCGACGCTAATGTTATTAATATTCTCTGCGTAAAACATTGTATCCAAAGTAAACAAATTCAGTAAACAGCTACCTGACTACCCAGTATTAGATATTTCAATATGACAGATTTCAGCATGTTACTATTTTTATGATAAGACATTTACTAAAACCACGATTTATGTTTTGACTAATTTTCATATAATTACCTTTAATAGCATTTTCGGCTACTTCTTTAGCACTTCGTTAATGAAGTATATGTTTTCCTCCCCATTATGGTAGTTCACGTATTGAAAATTTCTCCGATATTTTGATATCGTAAAATACTATTATTTTATAGATAACTTTATGTTGAATAATAAGAAATTCATCTTTAAGTTTTGTATTCACTTATATTGAAATGTTAGTTATTTCAAAAATTAATCAGTGTTTTAGTTTTCAATGATCACGTGAATAAATATATTTCATTTTAAGGTAATAATTCGTGGAAAATTTTACTGATTTCATTGAAAATCTGTTATTTTTATACTTCAAAGATAAGAAAACATCTTATTAGTCTGTTTCGATCGATTCAGCTCTGTTAATTGATTGAAAGATGCATAGTACACAATTAGTGTTTTTATACTATATAATCTTAACATTTTCAGCACAGTTTTATTGCAAGACTCGCCAAATGCAATATGCAAGGGACAATGTATAATTGAAAAATGTCTCATTATCTCGTTTCGCAGAAAATGTTTCTGGTTAGTAACATATTCCTCGAATGATAAGCCACGAAAGTGTTTTCGAAATCATCGTATCGCGTTACTGTACCGCCGCATGTCTCGATGTATTAGCCCAGTCTATCTGATAAAATATGTATTAGTTTCGAGGGTAGCATAGTGGTGTTGCTTGTTATCTGTTCCGCAGAAGTTAATGGATGAGGTTTGCTAATCTGCTTTAATTGGTAGAATCCTTTTAATCTCTTGGCCGAAAAATTTCGGAGCATTCATTGTGGAATGGTGCATTGCAGTGGCCGGCTTCTCATGCTAACACGGACGAAATTAAGCACAAAATCAAAATTTTCAGCATCATCCAGATTCCAGCTTCCAACAAAACGCCGATATCACGAACGTAATTGCGTAACGTGTTCACCAAATTGGTCGGGATGGAAATTAATTTGTTTTCAGGAGACCAAATTTTTTATTTTTGAAAACTTTTTATCTACACTGTTTGTGTACGTTCTTGAGGGGTTAATTTAGTATCAGATCATCTGTTTTGGTTTGGTGAGATCTATTGAAGGACAATAATCATTTATAAAGGAATGAGGAGTTGTCGAAATTTATTTTTGATTTTAATTTTGCGTTTTGCAGTTTTTGATGCGGATTTATTTTAAGAAATAGGTTTTTTGTTGCGGTTTGAATGATGTAAAATATTTGGTGGTCGATTATTTCTTATGATTCGAAAAATAAATATAAATATCCTTATTGAATTATTGCTTTCCTGTCATCGTTAGTGAACATTATTTCCTTTTAAATTATCTTATTATTATATTTTCCTTCAAAATATTTCCTTAGGTGATTGTTGTCCTACAATGGATTAGAAATTAAACATGAGCTCAAGTAGATTTTTCATTGTAATTTTATTCTCTGTGCTGTGTTTCTAAGCATATATGAATATTTTATATTATCTACTATTTCTTCTACCACCCACGATTTCACAATACTGGCTTAATATTTCGTCGTCTATACTTCGTAATAATTTTCTATTCTACGTAATATTTTTTTCTTAAAATCGTAACGAGATATCCTATTAGGCCTACCGGTACCAATTTACTTAGCGCAATCCCGCCGTCGTAAAAAACTGTTATCATCACTTGTCCGTGCATCGTGAGGAGATGAGGTCATGTCACGTGCTTTAATTACGACGACCGGTCAAGTGAATCTCACCGGTGACGTAACCGGAAGTAGAATCGCTCCAATTAAGTGGCGTCTCCGATCCTTAAAGAGGAGGATCGTGGCTCCATGCGAACACCTTACATAATTCTCCCTATTTATGACCCAGTCAATGAATTCGCGTCGATTGAAACAGTTGAATCGCGAGGTGCCCGAATCGTACAGTATATTGTAGCACTTATAATCTGAAGTCCTTATTTCTGCTCTTTGCTCCAAGATAAGGTTGAGGAGGCGTATTTGTCGCAATATAGCGCAATGGTCGATAATACCCGTACGCCCCAGTGGCTCTTAAACTGTCAGAAGCCGTCGTTAATTGATTAGTCATCGGTAGATTATACTCCGATGACAGGTTTTTTGACCAGGTGGGGGTGTGGGAGAGGTTTCAAAACGAAGCCGTACATCAACAATGAGCAAGCGATGCTAGTTTCCGACATATATTGTGTACTGCACTGTATTATCGTCATAATCGATATTTACGGTTATGAAGGTTATGTATTTAGGATAAGGTTGCCTTGAATCCGGAGTTTCAGAGTTTCAGAATTATTTAGCGAATGTTAACGAATTCTGATTACTGCCTAATTGAGTGGCGGTGTAGTGAAGAGCATGCTAATTCAACGCGAATTGGTAACCTACGGATTCGAGCAATGTACGAATGATTTTGTGGAGTATTTGTGATTGTGAGAATTATTTAGTGTGGATGTTACGAGGAAAAATATCCGAAACAGTTAATTCTACTAATTATTGATAGCAATTAAATTTATAATTATAAATTATTATCGAATGCACGTATAGGAAATTAAGAAACTATATATAAAAGATAACTGTGAATTTAATGAGTTAATATTTAGTATCCAATTACATTCTTCGTTGTTAACTCTTTTCAGTATATACGCCGTATTGAACTTGCGAAGTCTTGAGAAAAGGCGTCTCTATACGTAGCGGTTTTATTACGTCTATATTTTCTTTTGTGCTAGTACTACTGCAGTACTAGTAATTCGGTAGAGTGGCTGCCTCTAGCTCAGTAAACGTATTTATCAAACGTAAAAGTTTAGAGGATGTGTACCCGCGCAATCTATTTTTGACACACTTTATTTGGACATCTCGAAAAGGTTATTCATTCGGAAATCAATTGAGTTCAAGCGGAGGCAAATTTTTTATAGTCGACGTTCCGTTATCCATTGGCCAAAATGGGTATTTTCCGGAGGCCCTCTTTGCTAATTTTAGGCTATCCTCTTCCGCGTGAAAACGTCTTTATTCGAATTGTTCGCCCCAATTCCAAATCTGGCACTGGCCTAACGAATGTCAAACGCGTATTTGAACGTACCTGTGTGCAGTCTTTGTTGCAGGTTGCCCTATAGCTCGGTCGTCTATTTGTTCTTTTCAGTTTTCGGGTACGTCTGTCAATAGAAGCATATGGGCTTATGTGTATGTTACGAATAGCAAGTGTGTCAAGAACAGGAAGGAGTGATTTCTGGGTTATGAATGAATGAGGACTAAAAGGGAATGCGTGACCAGTAGGAAAGGAATGTTTTACGTTCAGCCGGTCCGTCGCCTCAGGCGTGGAAGTTTCGGGGGCGCGCACTGGTTTCCTCTAACAATAAGTGGGTTTTGCTGGCCAAACACTCGGATACGGCCATAGTGTTTGCGTTGGTTTATTCGCGTTGAAATAATGGGTCGCCGTTTTGATGTGAAGGGTGTCTGATAATATATTTAGGGTTTTATTGTAATTTTTATTAATTGAACTGAAGTATCAAAAGTTATTTTTTGATTTTTTATCGATGACTTTGTGATGACTTTGATTATGACTGTTTGTATCTTATTCATAAAGCATTTATTCTTGCTAATTAAAGTGGGGGTTATTTTTGTGTAAGATTTTAGTAGTTTACAACCTTAAGTTTATTGAATTGCTTTGAACATGCGGTTACTATTTAAATCATAGCGAGAGAACGCATTCTAAGATTGATATATCTAAGATTTAAGAAAAAAAGTTTTTATGATTCATCATTGTTAGTTTTTACTTCCGGTTGAAGACGTAACAGTAACGGAAAAAGAGTGAAAATATTTTAACTTGATTTCTCTTAGTATTAGGTTCTCGTTAGGAAAAATTATTAAGTAATGAACTAAACTAAAGTATATTTATGACTCATTGGATCGCGTCATTGTTTACTTGTAAGTAATAAAACGAAATGAAAGTAGTAGATCATTATTTTTCTTTCTGCCTTTCATACTCCATGGATTATCGTAATAATTTTAAAATTATGAGCGTAAAAGATTTATGTTTGGGGTTATTTGAAAAGAATGTCAATTTTTTTCTTGAATCTCGGTGAAATTTTTTCGAGAAAATAAATTTTCTTAATGTGTCGTTACCCCTATGTCATGTACGTATGTAGCCTATAGGACGTCTCAGGCCAGTGGTTGATGTATACCATCTCTGTCGAACATCAGCTACTTTCATTCTTAATTTGCTTCAAATCTTAACACAGGATTACCTCTCAGGTTCTACACGTCTCAGGTAAAGGCTAATAAAGCGCGACGTGGTTTATAGACCGTTCAACATGTTTACGAGATAAATTCCGACGTACGGGGCCTTTTGTGTCTTCAGATAATCCCTTTTTATCGCCGAGATTCACCTCGCATCAACCGGCGGCACTTTTTTATGTCATCTTCTCACCCACGCGATGACTTATAATTTCTTTGAATCAACCAAGACTCCTTGAATTCCCTGCGTTCGAACTCAATCGTCGTCCGGTGCCGAAGTTCATTTTAGAGCGAAGAGCAACGTGATCACGACCTTCGTCGTACTACAATTTGTTTCGCAAAATATTCAAGTTTCTCTGCACATCGGTGATTGCGTACGCTATTTCAATATTCCGTTTCCGTAGAGTTGGAGGTCTGTAAGTTCCGCGTCTCTATTGAATGAATTCGGCGGTACTAGGGTGAGTCATGGTAATACGTAGTAGGAATATGTTTGGTTAGTTTCCTGAAGTAAGTATTGACGAGCGGTGAGGGTGCATAAGAGTGCGTAAAGTTTATTCTTGATCAGCGCCAATATTTGAGGTTCATATTTTTAAAAATTAGGCTTGGAATCGTATTGTTTGGTATTGGCTGCGTTTATTGTTGCTTTTTATAACCACTCTTCATTGCTTTTCTGTGAATATTGATTTATGATTTAGAAATTTTCCATCTGTGCGTTGCGGAAGTACTATATTTGTATAAGGATATCATATTATTATTATTTGTATAAGGGAAAAAGAGCTACTCGTGTTTGCCGTATTAATTGCCTTTGTTTAGGATATATTTTATTTTAATATTTATCTAACAATAAGTTAAGAATTTGAATTTCAAACTAACTGGATCATTTGGCAATAAAGTTTTTCTCGCTTATATGAAGAACTTTAAGGTCAGATGAAGGACATAGCATATCATTTTAGCTATTGAATTTTCATTACTCAGGTGGTTTGTTGATTTATTGCTCTTCGAGTCTGAATCATAACGCTTTCAATAGACTTCTTGAGAAGACTTTTTGTAATTCGGAGGAAAGATAAAAATCGTTCATTCGAATTGTGTCGCGTAGATACCGTTATCTCTATCGATTAGATCCCCTCCCAACGCTGAAAACTATGTTTGATAGCATTTTATTGTAGTCTATATTTTACGGGAAGCGAGCCTTGTTGTAACCACCCATTTTTTTCTTTTGCACCCAGGCGGCTAGCCCGAAACGCCGCCATGCTGAGCTCCCGCACCAAGCACTGCCTGCATTGTTGCCTCCTCTTCACCCTAATAGCGGCGTTCGAAGTGTGCACCGGCGGAGTACGGCTATGGGGCGACGGTCCTGCCGCATCCTTAGACCCTTGGCTAGCTTACGGCTTCACCGGAACAATCCTGCTGTACCTCCTACGCTACCTAGCCTTCCTCTCTCTACCCCAAGTACTGTTCAACTTCGTGGGGCTAACCATCTACAACGCCTTCCCAGACGCCGTGACCCTTAAAGGGTCGCCGTTGCTGGCACCTTTCATCTGCATAAGAGTGGTCACCAGAGGAGACTATCCCCAGCTGGTCAGGGCCAACGTACGGCGAAACCTGGAAACCTGCGAGAAAGTAGGGTTGGAGAACTTCATGATCGAAGTAGTGACCGACAAGAGGGTCGGTCTGGGGCCCTTGAAACCACCTCAGCAGAGGAGGCTGAGGGAGACAGTGGTGCCGCCGACTTACAGGCCCAAGAGCGGCGCCATGTTCAAAGCTAGGGCGCTGCAATACTGTCTGGAACCTGGGATCAACGAACTTGCTGATTCCGACTGGGTGGTACACCTCGACGAAGAGACGCTCCTGACGGAGAATTCGGTCAGGGGAATCTTGAATTTCGTCCTGGATGGCAAACACCACTTCGGGCAAGGATTGATTACCTACGCCAACGAGGAGGTGGTCAACTGGGTGACAACCCTGGCGGACAGCTTCCGTGTTGCGGACGACATGGGGAAGCTGAGGTTGCAGTTCAACATGTTCCACAAGCCGCTGTTCAGCTGGAAAGGGTCCTTCGTCGTAACTCAGGTGAGTGTTAACTTTTATTTATATCAAGGCAAAGTAACTTAGTCGCTACTGGTTACCTCATTGTTCATTGAATGAGGTACAAGATCACGCAATTCAAACTTTAACATGCCAAATTAAGATGATTTCGTCCAAGTGCGCGTAGGTTTGTTTTGGATTCAAGAATGGAATAACTGTATCGTGAATTTTTCGGTTTACCAAAGGGTTCTTATGTCCTCTAGGTTCATATGTTGAATGAAAGACACTATTCTATGCATAAATCTTTTTAAGTGAACGAGGCGTTATTATTCTCGTGACTAATTACCACTAAGCATTTAAGTAAATGTGTGTTATGATCGTTATTAAATCATCAATTTTAATATCGATCCTGTTTCTCTGCTCGTTTACCTAGAACGAATCATTAGTTAGTATTCCCTGTACTTTTAGGATATTATCAGTTTATCCAGGTCATGTTTTGATAGGGAATCATATTTCAGCGATTTTTGACTCGTTTTAGAACTTGTTATTGGGTATATTCGTATTTTAAGCATTTGGAAAAAAGGAATTTACCACAAATCCAGTTCGTCTACGTAAACCAGAACGGAGTTGAGAGGTAAATTGGCTGGTTGTTACTGTTATCCAGAAAGAAGCTTCAAAAAGAATTCTTTAAAACCCTGAATTCTTTCCAACCGTATGATAATTAATTTCAAAATGTTTTCGTTCCCTCTTCCTG
The DNA here is from genome assembly GCA_020796165.1 of Pantala flavescens. Lineage (NCBI taxonomy): Eukaryota > Metazoa > Arthropoda > Insecta > Odonata > Libellulidae > Pantala > Pantala flavescens. Next base: position 16,296,603 of record CM036886.1, read on the forward strand.
TTAAGATGTCCAGATACGCTGGTGACGTGTGAACATGTAAATTATGAGGAAGAAAACGCATTTATCACGATGGGATCGCTTTGTTTCTTTGCTTTTTTATATATAAAAGGGAGTTATCTCGGTGTCAAACAACTAGGTTGTCAAGTTGATACCCAAGCGTTCATTTTTGCGATATTCCTGCAGAAATGCGAATTTATAAGTTTTTATGTATAGAAATCTCGAATTTGTTTTTTGTTCTTATTCACGTTCACAATCTCTGAACTCGGTTCCAATATTCCGTTTAGTCGAAAAAACGTTTCTGAATGCCCTTGAAGCAAAAGATAGTATTCACTATAATCAGCTTCATTGGTGGAGTATTCGATCCTCTATCTTTCCATTGAAAAATAAAAAAGTCATCCGTAAGAATTTTCCGTTCCCTATGATGGAACGATATCTTGATAAGCACGAAATGCCAATGGTTACCTTATCTACTCGAACGAGATTTTCACTTTCTCCGAGTTCAAATTCCGTGGAATTTTTTAACGTTTTTTTTTAGACGTCTGAAATTTTTGTTTATCGATCTCGAAAATTTTGAAATTATGTATTGAGGCTCGCGAAAGAAGTTCGGAATACTCAACCGTTGCTTATGCCTCTAGATATACAGTGGTTCTATAGAATGTTGTTAGCTTTTCAAGACCTGACAGTGCCCTCAGATAATAGCTTATGATATTCAAATCTCATTTTTCACGAACAGGTGCATCTACCTAATTCTTCCGATTTAACATCGTAACACATACATCCATGTCTTGGGAGGAAAATTTTCTCCTCTGCCGGGATTCGAACTTGGAACCTTTGCATTAGAAATTAAAACTAACTACTATGCCACTGAGGCTTACCAAGTATGTGATATCATTTATTATCATTTTTGATCTAAGGTTACTGTTAAGGATTACTGCTGGTAGCCGACTATAAATACTTTATGTTCATACGTAGGTTTAATAAGATTCGACTCGTGGTTTTTCACCATAGTAGCATTCGTGTCTCCAATGGATGAATACCTTTTTGAATAAAAATTCATGCACGTCGTTCTCCAAGGGGAATCGTGAAACCCCGTTAAGTTATTCTTTTGTTGCATTTTCAATTTCCGGCTTCGTTTGCGAGGCATAGTTTAGCGTCCTTAGATTGCGTGAATATAATGAGGTTTTGCAATTTCACCGCGGAGTATAAAACATCATCGTTTCCGGCTGTTTTTTTTATGACGAGGTTAGTCAGCAATTTTTGAAAAAAAATCTTTCTCAAGCAATGTAGACATCGAAGAACGCATGTATTAGACGAAGTTTTACCGATTTTGGGTGAATAGTATTTTCAGTGGAACATGATTAACTGGAGATACTAAATAATGAATATGATAATATTTATTATGATGTATAAAATGTATTAATGTTGTGTGGGATCACTACATCGTTCATATTTATTGCGAATTTATTAGCAGATTAAGATGATTGTTTCTTTAAGGATTTTTAATGCTCTATATCCTTCTTTTAGGATTAAAGTTTTCTGTATAAGTAGTTTTATAAAACGAGCCCATTTTTATGTAATGAATTGCTAAATTTGACTTATCAGTTAAATTCAAGATTGACGTAAATATACGATGCATAATTTTGACTAAATATTTTAATTTTACTCTCTTTTCAATTTAACTTATTATCTATAATTGGGAATATTTCTAACTGAATAACCTTCCCTTGGAAGTATCATCAATTAGTGGGTTAAAATGTGTCACTGAGATAGGTTTCCCCTTGTTTTTTAATTTATGGAGTATGAGATGGAATCAGTCATCAATTAGTAATATTTTCCTTACTGCTCAAGAAAAACGAAAATATCGGGATTACGAAAATTTACGTAAATCTTAATCTGATCAAGATAAGATTCATTTTTCGATTGTTTTAATTTCTAAACCTCCGTTTTTTTATGTATTATCAATCTACCAATTTTATCGGGATTTACCGTGAAAAATTCGATCTGCAATAAAAACTTATCGGAAGATTTGAGAAGATAATTTAATGTTACTCATTGCCAGCTGCGAGTCTGCGATAGATATTTTATCAAAGATTCTTCCGTTTTGTCTCAAGGAAATTGGTGTTGTTTAATTACAACACGGAGTTAGCGCAGAGCAAGATACGTTTTTTTATTTCGATATTGCTTGGGTTTTCTTACCTATTTGTTTTCTGAAAACCCTTGCTACCGATTCCTATTTCACTCCGGAAAACGTATCAATTTTTGCTTCGTTTTTTTTTACTGGGATTTGCTGAGTTTTATTTTTCTTGTGTAACCTAAAGGAAAGGCTCAGTATTACACTCCCCATTCACGGTATCCATCAGAGTAACAGTGTCTGCCTTCAGATCACTCCTATCCATCCTATTTGCTCCCGCATGGCACTAGATCGCGTCTCTTCTAGGAACACATTCTTATCTAAGGCTGAGCAGCCACGGCTATTTCCTATGTCAATGGGTATCATCCCTTACGCGTCACATCCCATCCAAGATACGCTCTCGGGGTACTACAAAGAATCACCTCAAAGGAACCGTAGCGTGGGCGTGAAAGAATTACACCGTAGAGCGTGCCATCTGGATGAAAGTCAATTACTCGATGCAGATCCTAAATGCCCAGAGATTAATTATAGATGCAAATTGGAACCCTATACGCTTGTGGAAACTAATAACATTCGTGTTAGTCCTTCGAGTTTAGCGTGTGAAAATAGACCGGTGCATTCACTCCAGAGGAATTCGGGTCACATCCCGGGGGCGAAATTGATGGGCGTTTTTATATTTTGGTTTTTTGTTAATAATATACGTTATTCTTTCTGTGTGAATTATATTTTCTGTGTGCAATTTTGTTCTACCTATGTGTTCTACGTGCATTAAGTCCACCCAGGAGATACGAACTTAAGATTGTTGTATTTTATTAAATAAATCATCACTTTGGGTCGTGAAAGATTGATTTATTATTGTTTCTTACTTAAATGTTTATTATTTCGATGCTCATCTTTGAATTTTTAATATATTGAGTGGGATTTTCGTAAATATTTTATCCCACTCAGAATCACGTGCTAAAAGTTCGCTGTATTATCTTAAATTCGTGAAGTGAAGTCGTGAAGTGGCAAATATGTTGTAGAGGAAGTAAATTTTATCAGGTTCGATTAAGTGGCGGTATTATTTTCGTTTTTCAGCTGTAATTACTCACGAATTCGTTTCAATTTGCGGTATCGTAATCCGTGAATGATGCTAAAATTTAAGTGTGAATGATGATGATACGTTGTGATGGATAAAATATCTCGATAAGATAACATTTTTGCAACCGGGAATTTTCGTGGTAGGAAAACCAATTTTTCCCCGAAAGATAAAAGAATAATGTGAAATTATTGTAGATGATAAAATATCTCTATTATTCAAAGCTTTCGATTATAAGTTTACGATCATTTTAAAGATAAATATATGATCGTATAAGTCTTAATGAAGCAATTCATATCGAGGTGTAAGATGAATCATCAGTTTGCTCCCATTATTATATATGTACGGATTCTATATGATGTTCCCAATATGTTATATGTACAGAATATGTTCAATGATATTTTATGGGTTTATGATTCACTACTTCTGGGGTCGCGTTGTTCTATTACCCCCCATCGAGAAGGTATTCCAACACCGAAAAGCTCCTTAAGAATAAACATAGTCTTTACGAGTTATTTGGACGCACTCGATTCGGCCGGAATCCAAATAAAATAGGTGGAAGTTCAGCGGTAGATTCCAATCGAATCAATTTAAGTTAGCCTCAAGGACCCAGGTCTCTTGGCCCCAGTGCAAAAGGCGTGTGCCTCACCTCATAAATAACGATTCGAGAATTGAGGCGCCGTCTACTGCCAAAAATGGGGTAGAATAAAATTCGCTCGTGTTTTTTTTTGATAGCGCGAATGGGTTTCGGATTCAAGCACGCCAAAAATTCATCCCGAATTCCTGTGCCGTAGTGTATATTCGGTCTAATCTAAAATCGAATTGCTTCCATTCATCCCTTTATCGATTTGATAGGATTCGGTTCGACTATGGCGAGAATGTTAAGTGTTCTATGCGTCAGGTTTGAACCTCGGCTCAAACAGCACCATCCATCAAAAGCTATGAGGAGGGATGTTTACCAGAAGGAGGGAGAGGTTCTTGCTTACTCTTCTGAACGGAATGCTTTCAGTGTTAAAGGCCCTAGTAAGTGCTGCAGATGACCGCACGTATAAGAGTGGTCATAAGGTTCCGTAAGTACTTCGGGTTGTCCGGGAATGATCTGGTAAATCTCTTGAAAGCATGTATGAATGGATGCAAGCCGCTGATTCTAGGATAATTGCGATTGTTGATAGTGTGATTTTGGAAAAGTGGTTAATAAAACTCGTAAAAAGTGTCGGATCGATATCTGTCCATAATTTGTGACTTTTCGGATTGGTAACGTAAATGATTATCGTAATATTTTGACGAACTTTTTGTTATTTTACGCAAAAGGTAGATGAATAGTCATGTGTGTGACAGGGATATTCCTAGTTCCTATTGAATTTGGGCGTATAGATACTGTATGAAAAGTTTTATTTAATTTCACTCTGAATTATTACTGAACCATCTTCAAAGAAACGCATGTTCATCTTGTTACGACATTGTCGTCGTAAAGTATTCCCGAGAATTTGTAGGCGGTAAATTACGTTTTGAAATGTTTTTAGGGTTACTTGGAGAAGTTTTCAAACTTCATTGATTGATGGTCGTTTGCACCCTTAAATTTGTTTAAGGATACTTTCGCTTTATATAATACGTAAAACATATTAATACCTCACTAAAAACGTTGCTATTAAGTGGTACATTTTGCGTGTTCAAATATCTGTTGAATGCTATTACTTCTATTTGTATACAATGGCGTGAGTATGGTGAAATGACCATCAACTTTGATATGGCCATTTAATCTGAGTGAATCATTCGTTAATGATTACGAGAATATGCTATTCTTTTCTTATGCGGTACGAGTGGTTTCAAACCATTCCTTTTTAGTGCGGTTCTTGCAAAAAGAGGACCTTATCAATGAAGGAAGGGAAATAGAAGCAGTTATCTCTCGCGGTTGATACTCGATGCTCCAGGGACGCTTTTCGCACCGAGATAAAGTCTTCCGCACGATTTTAATTCGTCACCGCTCTATTTATCGTTGATGAATCGCTCACGAGTTTCTGCGAACAGCAGCGAGCATCGTCAGTATACATTTATAGGCGATTCACTCAGTCGATTGCGATATTGTTTTCCCGCTTTCGTATTGTTTAAAAGGATTGCTATGAAGAGACACTTAGTAAGGATGTGTGGTTAGTATTCCGTTACCGCTGTGGGTTTTTTTTATAGTTCGTAATAAAGTGAACCAATGATATTGCTGAGAAAAGTATGGTAGTCATTTTTTCCTTGTTTCAATCAACGTCTTGCGGCACAATTTCATTATATACTCGATTAAATTGTGGTGTTTTATGAGCGTGAAAAATGTTATTTATAATAATGTTATTTGACTCTTCTCTCAGGAAAGTAATTCATTAAAAGCGTAACCTTCCCTTTTCACTATAAGGGATCGTATAGTGTAAACATCACGTTCCGTTGTAGGCGCGTTTTTTGTCCGGGTAAGCGATATCTTACGCTTGAGGGTCCCGTACTACGATGTACATCTTCGCTGAAGCATGGCTTGTTTACAGTGCAGTTCGGATGGAGGGCTGCACGCGTTAATTAAGTCTCGGGCATCTATTATGACTCATCACGGAGCCCCCATACGAGAAGATTTAATTTTTTTACGAGTCCATAAGGCAGGGAACCCCGAAATCTTCTCGTCTCCGTGGTTTAGCCAGCTTGAGTACAAGTTGAACTGACCAGGCACGATGTCGCGATGTATATGTTGTTAGTTTTCTTAGGTTAGCTATAGTATCTAGATTATTGTTCTATTTTTTGCATAAAGATAATTTACACTCGTTCATTTTGGTCTTCCACTTGTTCCATTGCTGTAGCATTTATGTTTTTGGCTTTTCGTGAAGTTACGAATTTCTACGAAAGTAAGTCAATCGCTCTTAGCTTTCTTTTTATACAATATGGGTAGTGAAACATCGTTTTGAAGTCCTTTGTATTTACATATATATCTATATTATCATAATATTTGGGAATTTCATCTCGTTGCTCCCATTTCGATGAGATTTCGCCGCAATTTAGGTTCTGTGGGTGAAAATTCTCGGAGTGTAGTTAATGGACCATATGGTTCTTGGGAAATTTTCCAGCATATAAAGACGCGAATGAAGGTCGAGGGAATTCGAAATGAGAGCGTGAGTAGCTCCTCATCTCCGATCGGTTTAATTCACACCAAATTTACCATTCATAAGCGATGTGAAGGTGCATATCACGTGATGATTGCTCTCAGCTATCGAAACTTCCTTTTACTCATTTACTTCTACCGGAATGGATAATGAAACGTAAGTGAGACGACCAGAAATTGTTTTACTGCGATCGGTCCGTACTGAAGGGTCTTTGTCGAGTAAATTGAATCTAAAAGTTGTATATATCTAGGTTATTTGATGCTCGTATCGTTTTGTGAATGTTTATGCATACATTTATTAAAATCAGCGATTGAAATTAATAGAAATACTTTTGGCGTGAATTGATTCAATTTTTAGTCGTTATAGTCGTTTAAATAATTTATATCAATGTATTTATTTATATAATTATGTACGATATTAAATAAATAAATATGGTATTAGTTTCCCGTCTTCCCTATGTATCGATAAAGATTTTCTTTCGCGTTTCTAGTTTCTATTATCATTAGTTAGAGGTCAATCTAAATATTAATATCATGTAAATACTCTGGAATATTCATTTGTTAATTATTTCGTCTACGAAGATTAAGCCTTTACTTTGAGGAAGATTTCCCAGTAAAGGCTCAATCAATTAATTGAACATATTTACTTATCTTTATTTTATTAAAGTGTAATTATATATAATCATTAAATAAATCATCGCGAGCTGTATAAACAAGTCTTCATAATGTAATGTATTCTTAAAGGAGCGTTCTAAACAATTCGGTATCCAGTTTACCACGGAGCGTAATTCCTCCGAGTAAAGACGAAGAGTTCGTAAACAAATCCAATATTAAGATGTCAATGAAATCGTTTGTGCAAGTAGGTCGACCGATACGCGATCAACGCGTAAGCATCCACAGATGAGAAGGACCATTCTGCAGCGCGAAAGAAAGCTTCGCTTTGATGTGAATAGGCGAAGGGAAAAGAAAGAGACCAGTAGCACGGCGTAGCAGTTCGAAAGAAAAGGCCGTTTGTTTTTCTCTACTCAACGAGCGAAAATATCGCCGAAGAAATCAGCGCGCGAAGTCGTCGTCTACTCCTCGCCGATGTATTTGTAATTGAAGGGTTCCGAAAAGCGTGAATAATTGGTTGTCGCGGAAAGAACGAAGATTTTCATAATTAGAAGTGCTCGGGAGTGGGAGCGAACGGAGCGGCAAATCAGGGACACTTTAGTTAAATGGGGTTGGCGGTTAAATGGGGTTGGCAGTTGTTCCTTTTGGCGGGAATAATTACGTTTGGGAATTCTCTTCGAGATGAAATTCTCTCATCCCATTGCGAGTTTTTCGTGGGAAAGTTTAAGGAGGATGACAAAATGACAGCATTGTACTCCCACTCGAGTTTCTGTACATGTGTTTTTTTTTTCTGCTCGTTTTTTAAAATATGGAGTACTTTTTTTGAGGTAATTTGTTTGCTGGGAATTTTGTTCTGAAGAATTGAGTTGTTTGCGAATAGACTGACGTATTTTTGTCGGTCTTTTTCTGAGTGTATTGAAGTTTAATAATGTCTAACAATTTTTACTTTGACTTTATGTTGTGATTTTAAGTCAATTACTTATTATATAGTTATTGGTATCGTCAGTGAAAATATTTTTAATACTGAAAACTTGCCAAGGCAATTTTTTGGATCTTTCAAACGTCGTGAAGTCTTTACTTTATTTTTTAATTAACTTATTTTTGTTTTAGTGTTATCCAAAGAAATATTTCGCTCGTGAATGGAAAATGAATCTTTCGAACAATCGAATTCTTTGTGACTTTTATTGTTCATGTAAGTATTTGAAATTTTATGAGTTGCTCTGTTATTCATCTATTAAAGAATAGAGAAGTATTGTTTCATTTTTCTCTTGGGCCTAAAACTTTAAAATTCGGGATATTATTGTATTTTTGAACATATTTCAGAAGGAAAGGAATATATATTGATGTACTTAACTGATCTTAGTTTTACAGCTTAATTACTTGGTTTCCTAAAAGAAATTTATAACTGTATAGATAGGCAAACCGACTTTCTTCGAAAAACATATCTAATAAATTTGATACCGCTAGGTTTTAGATAGTGGTTGGCCTACTCCCACGCCGTATCTCCCTTACTTCTGTATTTTGTTAACTAAGAACACGTGCTAGATATTAGGAGAGCGGTAAATCCCATATTGACAGTTTTTCTATATTTTTTTATCGCTTAGTCATGGATGAGACTGCAGAATGATTGGGAAATGAGATACAGAATGGATTGGGAATGTTGTAACGCTTCTTTAGGAATGATTGATTTTGGTTAAAGTATTCAGCACTAAAATAGACTTTTAATTTCGAATTGTTGTCATCATAATTATGCTTCGTTGTAGTAATTTCGTTCTTTGTAGTGTTGATAAGGAATGAGGTTATTTAAAAAATTGTTTTTGGAATTCATAAAGCTATACGACTTCCACTTTGAAGTGATAATGTGTAATCTTAAATGAATTGCACTATCAGTATATGGTTATTATTTATAGAATTTAAGTTACAAGTGGAAAATTGTCCGGTGGCAACTTTAACATAATATAAACACTATACTTATATTCACTATAATATAATATATATAGATACAATACATCATTACTTTCTCCGTGAGAATTTCAGAATTATTAAGTTCAATCAATATTCATTATTTTAATAAATTTCAATGCAAATCATATATGAAATCGATCGTGAGTCAATGAGTTTACGTATTGTTAATTCTTTTGTATGTTATGTAGTTAATAGTTATGAATCATAATAATTGCAAATATAATCTCCCCTCCTTAATTGGTTTAAATAATTTATATCACTTAGTAATATGCTACTTCTTTATATATATGTACAATCACTCGATGTAAATATCTCGAAACAGGGATTTATACGTTATGGAATGTCACACGACATTGATTCTTGCATCGGTAATATGTTTGCATAGAGGTAGATACCACCGCTGTTTGTTGAATTCTAATCCTCGCGGATTAGCTTGTTTATTCAGTGACACGTTCACATGTACCCTCGGAAGGAATGGTCTGTTTCTTGTGTGGGACGACACCTGCAAACGAGTCATTCTGTTGGGAAAGTCGGTCACACATGGACCAGACGGCAATACCGCAATCTTGAAAACTGGACACTACAGTAAACGAAACTCGCCCCCGTCCGAGGCGAGTTCGCAGAAATTCGGTGGTGTAACAAAAATGGGAGAAGAAAGACATCTTTAGAACGGATTCAGTTTTAGTTAGCGTGTGGAAGTTTTATTTTTGGCTCCAGGTGCCATTTGATTGATTAAAATTTGTGTTATGTTTATGAAACCGTTTTGCATGTATATGATCTTGCGTATTTTTTTGGGGTATTGAAACATTTTCGATTCTATCTTTTAGAATTATTTTATTTTTTATGTCTTTGCATGGTTCACGATTGTATAAATAAGGGTTGTCGTCTAGGTATTGTTCGTACTTAAATACGTAATTCATTGTGAATCAGCAACTATTACTATCGATGTTGTTAATAGTTTAATTGTTTTGCTCTTACAATAGTCTCCACCTTCTGTTGTAATTTTCAGTGATCATGTGTACGATTATATATAATAATAATTAAATGAAATTTCAAGGTTTCATCTAGGTCAGTTAGGAACTATTTGTAATGGTACAGTTTTGGAGCTATATTTGTATCGTGCATTTAAATGAAAATTATATTGAAATATATTTTCAGTATTTTCGATAAACAGTAGCTCATATTTATTTAAATTATTTGGAAGATGATGGTAGACTTAGTATAGAAATCATCGATTTAATATTTAATTTTGCTCGCGTTATTTTCATTGGTTGAATATTTAATTTTTTTCGTTAGTTTTGATGTAAATATATTGCGTATTAAGCGTTCTGTTTTCAATAGACAGGGCGCTCTATCTAGCTCGGTAAATTTTTCGTCTTAATTTGTATTCATACTCTGGACTGGAGTGAATTAGGTTATCTCTTCTATCTCAAAGTCAGCTTCCTAGAAATGGCATGACGTTGCAGTCGTTTTAATTTCGTAAATTTGGACGTGTCTAGCCGCTGCCCTTTGCTACGACTCCTATTGCGCTCAGCATTTTCTATCTAATGGGAGCCAAGGCCGGCGTGAGTCAGTTCAGTGTGGGGTCGTCCGTCACGCTCATCTGGTCTCCAGTCTGCGGCCAGTCCTTCTTCCCCTCCGTCTTCCCGCCCTTGCTGAGGCCACGTGTCTCGGTGCAGCTCCACTCACAGATTGAGATTTTCCTTTCTCCTGCGACGAACGCCGGGAATGCGTCGGTTTTTCGCGGGAAGGTCGAATTCTTCGCGGGAAACGAACGTGTATTTATTTACAGCACTTGTGCCTTTTGGTCTGTCTTGTAGCAACTTTGGTGAAGAATAGGTACATACTCTGTGTAAACATATACCCTTAACTTGCTATGAAAATGTACAATTTCGTCACAAAATGTAACGGTTACTATCTGAGTTAGATACTAGCTACATTATTACAGCTGTTCTAAGTACAAAACGTCATATTAACCACATATGTAGTGGAGAAATTTTGCTTTGCTTCCTCTTATTAGGTATCTTCTCGGAATCTTCTCATTTTGCAATAAGCAGTTCATATCTTTTGACTTCTATAGGTTGTCCTTTCCTCTCGCTTCATGACTTACTCATAATTATTTCAGATAAATTATATGTGCATTTATCTATGTCTCCTTTATTGTGAACTTTCTTCTTGATAAACTCTCTGGCAGAGTTTCCATATTCTTCTGGTGTACAAGGGTGCAGAGTTGTCTCCTAGTTTTTGGCACTGTCACACCACAAGGGTTAATGAAGTGTCTTCCCTGGTAATTGTTGCCAGGACGGGATTTTCGGAGATAATAATCGCTGTTTCGATCTCAAGATGTGTTTCTCTCCTGTTAAGTTGTTCCACGGATGCAGATTTGACCCAAATACCGCAGCCATGTCGTGGATGTCATCTCTCGCAAGCAGAGGTTCATTTATTCGAGAAAACGATCTCACTTAGTTGTAATCGACGGGTTGCCGAGCGTTAGACACTTCACCCTTTTTTATTCCTCCCGTTCTGAACGCAGCCCGGAGGCTGATTTCAACCTCGGAACGTTCCGCAATTACGTACGATAGGAATGAAATACCCTATTGAAGATGAGGAGTGAAGTAGTTAGCCTTTGTTTTCCTCATTGACCCAGAATTGCACGAGAGGGAGACGAGTGTGTGCTGCGGAATGAACCAATGAATGACGTTTAACATAGCGTTCGACAAGCACGAATGCGGTCGTTTTTCGTCATCCGTGCTCCAGTGACTCTCGTGCTGTCACATCCACGAGCGAGGGGGGATGAAGACTGAATTTCGAATTTCATTTTGCTCTATACTGCGCCCTTGAGAGATTTTCGTGGGAGATGTTAAATTACGTTTTTGTTATTCTGATATTTATGCATTATGAAGAGGCATTTTAACGAGTTTTGCAGATTTTGACGTTCTATATAGTTCATCCAAGGAATGCGTTAAATGAGAAGTTAATTTTGTAGTGTTTATTCTTGAGTTCAGCGGTTTGTTTAGGTCGTGCGTGTGCAAAGTTAGGGATTTATGAATAGGTGGAATTCGTTTTTAAATGGAATCTACTGTCCTGTTATGGATTAAATTGAATTTGAAACTTCTGGGTTTTGAATCGAATATGCAATTACCTTTTAGTTTGGAAAACTTATCTCCTACGGTTTCGTATTTTCACCGAACTGAAGAAATGATTCTTTTTTCTATCCTTGGAATGAATTACCTAAAACTGCGATTTTCACGAACTTCGGATTTCATTGAATGTTAATAAAGAGTAATTTATGAACATTTAAGTCTTATATTACATTTTACTGTTAATCATTTACGCAACCGCATTCTGATAAAGGCAAATGCTTATGTTACAGGATATTTGATTATTAAGCACCAATAGTTTTCAATTTTTCACTTGATATTAGTTCATTTTGTAAATATATGAAAATTTGTAATATGAAATTATGATATTACATAATTTTAATCATAAACCAGCTCCGAAATATTCTTATCTCAATTGTTACTAAAACCAATCATCATTGAGATCATTCTTGTTTCTCTTTTAATCCTTGAAAATTCGTTCATAGAAATATCAGAGAAACTGTTCATTATTACACCGTATCATCGGCGTATTAGTCATTTTAATCCCTGGTAATCCTTCGTACTCGTTATCTCTTAGGCCAAGACTATTGAAAAACGAACTTCAACATGGAGTATCGTATCATCTCAATTCTCAGTACTTCGATAAAAGTGCTTCACCTGTTTTCCAACTTCACCTGTTTACACTATGTACGCGAATAGAAGAACAGTTCATGGTTTCATTTTCGATAGTTATGAAAACAAGTCGGATTCTCTTCTCCGGACGCCCTTGTGTACGAGGAGGGTCAAGTGCCTCTAGAAATCGCTTTCAACGATCTCATACCGCTATATCGTTCTGGAAATTCTTTTTCGAAGTGCAACCGCCTCGCGCAAAAAGACTCGCATGCGACTTCGCAACCTTCCCTTGCCAACCTCGACCCTGACACCGAGACTGGAAAGAAGTCTGCGGTTGTAGTTCGGTAGAGGGCCGAGAGCGAGACAAACCGGCTTTCTCGAAAGAAACAAAAAAAAAACGAAATTCGGACACAGAGGGCGCGTTACTGCGCACGATTCTCGTTCTAATAATCGTATTATTTAAGTCTCCGGACCGATTTCTACGTCGAAATATCTCACGCAGACTCCGGTCATATGTGCGAGCCCGCGGTTTTGCGAAACGGTCCTCCAAGATGGGAGTATTCGCGGACACGCCAACACGGGGAAAGAAAGCCATCGCGCGCTCTCCCCTCGTACTGGAGGAGTTGCGGGTACCGCTTCGGAGGCCCGTGGGATGCTCGGGAAAAGTTGGTCATGAATTCGGAGTCAATTTGCGAACCGTTGATGAAATGCGCGTTTGGAATTCGAGCCGAAAATGCGTTCTCTAGTGGTGGGCTTGATTATGGGTGTTAAACTTATACTGCGGAGTGTTTTATTTTAACTTTTTTCTGTCGGAATTGCCTTCTGGAAGGTTTTTGCTTTGTTTTTATTGATGGGTGACGTAAGCTTGTAAAAGGAAAGTTTGTAGGCGTTTTAAGTTTAATTTTTATTAGGTTCCCTAAAAGAAAATGGTTAAACTTGTTTATGAGTGTTTTTCTCCGCTTGAAGTTAAATTTTCTGCGAAAATGTGCTTCAAAGAGTTTGAAACGTAAGAATACAGGATAAAAATGTATTGCGGTGACCTAGAATCGGATACAGTGTTCGTAAGATTTTACAATGGTTACGAGTAATAACGATCTGTATGCTTTTATTATATCAAGTGGTTTATATTAAATACTCTATTTAATTACTCATTTAAAGTTTAAATACATTATTATGTATTAAGTATGATGGAATTGTTCATTTAGTTCCATACTTACAGCCTTAATAATGTAAATTTGGTTTACAATATCAAGTCCTGTGATTGTAACTTCTAATTTGTCTCCATATTTAGAGTTGTTACTTGATGATATAATCTTACTGTCTGAGTTAATACATAAATGTTTAAATGTGCATTCCATATGCCAGAATACAACGAAAGTCTGTTGTGGCAACGAAAATTGCCGATTTTTTTGTTGCGAAATCGAGCATATTGTCTTTCTCTAGATACGTTCAGCTCTTATGTGTAAGTTTTAGAATAGATTTTCTCTAGAATTGTTAGAGGGATAAGTTCGAGAAGCCTCAGAAAGATTACATCACATCCGTTCTATAAGGAATCGCACGTGTATTAATCCATCGTAAGATGAACTGATTCCTTTCAGAGCAGACCCAGTTATCGCATCAGTAGATACAGAATTTCTTCCGAGTATTCGTTTCATTTAATTAGAACGGAGCTTTTAACGGAATAGTTTCTCCTTTATCACGAGATTGGTCACTCTTTCACGCTTCCTAACAAGCCGAAGAGGAGGAAGATACAGTATTGGATTCTGACGAGCGAACAGTTTCGCAAGAAAATTCCTAATCTATAGCGTGATCAAGATCGGAAAAAAACGTACGATAGCGGGGGATCACGTCCAAGGAATCCAAGGGGATCATGGGTACCCATTGTTCTCCCTCAGCATCGGTTTACTATACGGTTGCGGTTTTCATAATGATCGCATGACTGTCGGTCATGATTTCCCGCCCCTCAGTTTCCCTCTTCCCATCAAACCGTCCTCGGCTCCCGTTTGCGTCGTAAGAATGTCTGTCTCTTGGTAATGGTCCTTTGAAAACTCAAATGGCTATCCTTTTTGGGAGCTATCAGCACTAGTTCCAAGACATTTTCCGTGTGCCTTTTTCCTGTCCCTCGTCGTTTGCTATCTATCGCGATCGAAAGTTCTTATGTTTGTAGAGCGATGTTGCTTACAGTCGTGTGCTAAGTAACGTCCAAGTGGGTTTTTGGTGAAGAATTTGTTTTCAAATTTTTTTTTTCGAAGTTTCAGTTTGTCTCGAAGCTATTGGGGCTCCCACGAATAATCGGGAGTGCCATAGCTTGTTTTCAGGTGTTTAAGAATGGAAAAGAAACTAAGAGCTCTAAGTAACTTTTTCGTTTATTTAGCTACCATCCTCGTAGTTGAGTTTGATCGTGTCAGATATTATGTAAATATAAGGAATGAGATTCATATTCATGTTATTCGACTATTATCGTTGTATGTATAAATATGAATTGTCAGTTGATTTATGTTCATTAAGTATTCAAATTATTATTCACTTATGAGATACTCTATGTCAAAGTGTTATGTAATTCTGTTACTTAGTGTTTATAGTCTGCACTCTATCTTAATAATTTGTAGTTGAAATGAAAATGGTTGGGAATAATAAATAAAAGAGTTTTACCAAAGTGTGTTAATAGTATTTCTTACTTAACTATGTATTTTGTATCTTTTAATGTCTTAGCGATAACATAATATATATAATATAAATATATCGTAATAATAAAATCCTTAATTAGATATTTGACACTATGAATATTATTGTCAAGGTGTATTCCATACAAGAGAGCAATGTATATCTACTCTCCTATATACACCCTCATGAACTACAGAAACAAATTAGTTACTTAATTGAAAATTATCGTTATTTTACAACCATTAGAACAAGTTTTCATATATAGTTTCGAATATAAGAAACTTCAACAGCATTTGTATCCCATCTCACCCATATCTAATCTATTGTTCTCATTACTCTATCTTCATTCTTTTTATGTCAATTTACGTGGCGTTATTATGTTATCATTTAATGAAACTGAACTAAAACATTTATGGTAAAGGTCTCATTATTATCTGATCTATTTGGCAATTACCAAAGTCCATAAAGTTTACGTAATGTGAGAGGCAGGTTCTTCACTAACTTTTTGTAAGGTTTTATACCGTATTAGTTACGACAGAGCTTTTAATTCATCGATAAAATTTCTTGATAGTCTATCCAGGTAGAGCACGCGTGACATTATTCTCCACTTTAAGCCTTGCGAGCAGATTAGAATTCTGTTCGATAAGTTAGCGATAGCGTAGATAGTGAAGGCGACAAACTGGATCCTTGATGAAGGAACGTGATTAGATTATTTGGATAACAAGCGTGGAATTTTTCTTTAAAAGTCTCATTCTCAATGGGAAGTTGACCTGAGTTTTGCAACATCATTATTGAAAGAAAAATATTACTCATTGTTTGTACTATTTATTAGACCGTCATATTTCATTAATAATTTCGTTTCACGATAACAATCTAGAAGTTCATTCATGGTATTGATATATTGCGTGAATTAGTGAACAGTTGCCATAATCGAGATGTTGCGGAATGTGTGGAATACACTTTTTTATAATGTTAGTGGTAATGGTCTGTATCACGTACAGGTAATCGTTGTTATGTATTTTATAATAAATATTCGGAACAATGCACGAAAAATTCAAAATTATATAATAATAAATTTTAAGCAATAGTAAAAATCTATTTATATGATAGATAGTAATAGTGCACCGATTGTCGACTTGATTATATGTGTGGTGGATCAGCGTGTATAACTTGCAGTCTTGATTAAATTTCTTGAGAAGTTAAATAATAAGTATGACGTTGCATCAAAAGTATTTCCTGGAGTCGAACCCGGGGGCGGTAATAACTTCCTTTCTTTATTTGAAGCTATTGTAATTTAGTTGGGGCAGAGTGTTGAAGTAACTTAACTTTTCCGAGTTCCCGGAATCGAGTCCCGGTTTACAAGAATTTTCGTGTATCAGAATGGATACTTGTGTTTGTATATTTTTTAATATTTCACTGTAATTGGACTGTTAGTGGATATTTGTGAGTTATACGTCAAATAAATTGAAAATCTGAGAGAGACTGCTTGTGAGCTGTCCATGTACACGTATCATTGCCTTAAACTCCCGGCAATTTTCTCCCAAATCGATCTTTTTCCGCGTCCACGCGTTTTTCGTGCTCTCCCTCGTGCACATCACGTAAGTCTACTTCGAATACTCAAGCCTCACATGCGATAAGATTATCAGCGGATGATTGCATGCATTTGTGGCAGCTTTTCCATACAAGCCGATTCTCGCAGTCCGGCTTGTTTGTTTATGGGATTACACGGACCGCTCTCGAAGACTTTCCTCTCGCTTCAACCGCCTCGGCATTGCGGATTCCCGCATAGAGTTCCCTCTGTTTACCTTCTCGGTGCCGCATTCCAGTCCTCGGCAGTTTTCCTTAATGTTCCGCGAACTAATTTCGCAATTCAGCGCTATCGATCCGATTGTTGTTCGATATTGATCGATAGATATCGATATAGAACGTTTTCAATATCGATAAGGATCGACCAGAAATTTTCCACGCACTATCTTCAGTTGACATTTTCTAACGACGTATCGTTTCTTAACGGTGATAGGTTTCGTGTTCGTTCGATGAACGTAATGGAAATGGAATATCGCTTTTAGAGAGAAAGCGTGAATTAGTTGTCACGATCGGTCGAAAGTCCGAAACTGTGGCGTTAGCGTGTTTTCAGAGCTCTTTTGTTACCATGTCCCGCCACCCACACGGGTTCAATTGTCCCGCATTTTTTCTGTTTCCTCCCAACATTCACTGGAGTGTGTTTGTTTAGCTCGTTGCCTCAAACAGCTCTCTCTCTTTCTCTACGGTGTTTCTAGAATGAAAGTGTGATTTATTTCGCGATGGCTATTGATATTTTTGGTTTTGAGAGGTTGAACAACCCATAGTTGTGAGTGAAGTATTCAGTTTGACCTCACAGATGCGTAAGAGAGTTCTGTAAATAAAAAATTCCGTCAGAAATCATATTTTGTTGCTTTCAGCCATCTAATATCTTGTCTCTTATACAAGTCTAGTTACTGTAATCATAATAAAATTACAGTAACTTACTGCAACTACTGTAATCATAATAATGATTACAGTAACTTGTTCTATTACTATGGCATTCTACGAAGTCACGCCTTCTCATGTTGATTCCATTACTGCAATCATGTTATCATTTTTGTATTTTTTGTGAATCTTATGGTGGTTGTCACTTCTATATTTTTCCAAAAGTTTCTTTTTTCTTCTACGGTGAATGAAAAAGCATTATTCGTATTTTCAAAGTCATTACAGCTATCATTTGAATTAAAGTTCTTCGAACTAATTGAGTAATCAAATTGTTAATAACTAGAACTAATCATTCAATTTTTATGCTCTTGATTATTTTTCGAAACAAATTTATTAGAAGCTAATTATTGAATCCCACGTTGACTGTAAATCTCGTATCATAATTGCAGAAAATTTTATGGACTACGCTGTCAAGTTTCTATAATTCTATCCTATTTTCAAAAATATATTTTTACTTAATTATCATACAAACTATTTAGCTTACTTCTGATAAATTTATTTCTCTGGTTCTTTAATTTAATTTATTTCTCTGTTGTGTTTCTTTTTACGTTGTACTCGAGCCAAGTACGATCTTTACAAACTTATCTGTTTAGAATGATGTAGTATGAGTTATTATTAAACTGCTCGTTCAATCGTTTTTGGAATTGGGTCTCAATTTCGCCTGAGATACGATCTTTTTTAAAATGGTCACCAAACACGGTTTTAAATCAAAGATTCATAATGGCCAAATGGACTATCAATAAATTTCGGTGACGAAGATACAAACCTCGCAATAGCCGAGCTTTGGAGCCATAAGTCATAGGCGTGGCAGCTTTCCCATTATCCATCTTTTAATTTCGGTTAGACTGTAGCAACCCTTTGTTTTTTCGTTCTTAATGAAATTCTGTATCATACGTCGACGATGGCATTTTTAGCGCCTAATTTGGGTCTGTGATTAATTGCCTTATCCATCTACGAAATTCGTCGAGCGTCGGGATTCACGATTTATTTCTTTGACGGAGGTTCTCCTAATTTCGACGCCAGAGCGGTTTCAATTACCATTGTCTGTATCCTTCCGTTCAAAGCGTAGAATCATCATCATCATCCATCCTTTTCGATTCAAAGGCAACAATCGACGATGACGTCATTTCCTAATCCTCGCAAATCCGGATGAATTCGAGGTCGGCGGGTTTATTCTACTAAAAGCCAACCTTGTTTAGTGCGTGACGCTCCGTATATTCCCTATATACTGCCTTTCCCAAGAAGCTATTATACGATTTAGTTAACGTTCCATTCCCGTTCACCGATTTTCACGCATGACGTGGTTCGTATGAATGAACGGACTTTCGTAGGATTTCGCGAAGACCCTGGTGGCGAAAATATCTACGTAAGCGGTAGCGGATTCGGTGGAAATAGAAGTTTTAGTTAAATCGCTCTCGATTACGAGTGAAATGTCTCCACGGTTCGTGAGGAAGTAACGAGTAGGGTTGTTAATTAACACGCCACTCTATGATTCTCTCTAAGTTGTTGTATTTGATGTAGGAGAATCATTATTGTGGTACGTATCAATGCGTATTTTTTATCGTTACCTTTTACAGTTTACGTCATAAGAGGTTTTGCTATCCAATGTTCGCATTCGGTCATTGATATTTCCAGGTAAGTGCATGTGGGCTTATTCATTGCGTTCTGATAAAGCCGGGTAATTAACTGTCATTTGCATCGCGGTATGTAAGGGAATGAAATGTATGTGGCCCATTATGTATTCCCAGTCTAGTTCACGATTAAAGGTATTGCAATGCTATTGTATGTTTGTGCATTACGAAATAAGGTTTGAAACGGTACGAAATAATGTTTGTGTGTGTGGAATACTAAGGCTTCGCTAATGCTGATGTATTCCAATATATTTTTGCTATTCTGGCTTGCTCTGGAAAGCAAGCAGAATTACTCATTTTTGGAAAATATACCTATTTTTCCCTTTAGTACTGGAAGCCATATGTAGTGAGTAAAGTTTATAGCATTCTTCTTGCACAATATTTATAAGATAGCTCAGCTGCATACTGAAGAAATGATCTCGTTGACTTTAGCATTACGAAACGTAGTTATATATACTTATTTTTCAATAAACTGAACTAAATTTCGGGCTGTTCCGAGTACCATTTCTATGATCTTTTATTGGAAAGCCCTGCTTTGAAACTGTATACCATTCTGCGAAAATTTTACCTTAAAGAAATAATGCATGAGATTTTCACTAGGGATAATTTTGGTATTTCATTCTCAAGTCTTTTATCATAATTAAAGATTTCATTTCTCAAACCCAAGCTTGATGATGATCCCGTTTCAGTGGATTTTTATATCTTGTTTTGCCGAGCAAACCCCAAACTTGCCCAGGGTTATTCCTTAATCGTTCCACCGAGATCCGGTACCCATGCAATTTTAAAGGTCCAAGCGTGGGTACGGTGGGTTAATACCTGCCAGTCAGTGTTTAGAATCCCTCTCATGCGGATTTTCAGCTGAGCGA
This sequence comes from Pantala flavescens, assembly GCA_020796165.1. NCBI lineage: Eukaryota > Metazoa > Arthropoda > Insecta > Odonata > Libellulidae > Pantala > Pantala flavescens. Next base: position 16,316,898 of record CM036886.1, read on the forward strand.
TTAATTGGAACCGTGTTTCAGTTCACCCGTAATTTCCAGCGGTTTTAGATACATTTTCGCTCCAATTACTGCCGTGAAAAGTTTTGAATAAATTAAGATACGTAAACTTCGGTTTTGTCGCAGTCAATATTAATTGGAGGGTATTCTGCTATGGATTAGGGTGCTTCTGTGATTATAGGATAGGTTGTCCCATCATAGTCTCTTCTCTATGCAGTCTATTTTACTCTGTTACGCTCGGATTACGTTGCCCAGTAGAAGAGATTAACTCTGCCATGAATTGTTCAATGCATTACGGTCCAAAGATGCAATTAGTTTGCGCTGCCCGCGAGTCTGTTTACACTATTACGCTAGCACGCAGTTTCATTACGGGGTTAGTTATCGGTTAACCGGGTTTTAGAAATTTCCGGTTATACCAAGTACTTCACTTTAGTCGCTGGGTTCCGTATTGAGTAATTTATCGGAGCATTACGTGTGAGTTAACAAAATCCTGCGTCGCTCGTGTTTAGACGGTACCTCATTGTGTAATTTATTAGCGAATGGAAGGAATTTTAGGTGCCTATTTATCCTTTTGAGTTATTGAATATAATACCCCAACGAATGGAAAGTCTACATGGCGATTTCCTAATATATTTAACCCTATGACCTGTAAGAACCTTTTCCTTCTTAAGTTAACTGTCCAGAACTATTTGTATACATGAGTTTAACAAGGGTTACCGGGCAAGATTAGTTGGAGAGTACTTAGAAATGAGAGTTTAATTCCTGGAAGAGAAAATTGATCCAGTGTGGTCTTCTTTGAGTTGATTTCTCTCCGATATTTTAAGATTGACTCATAAACATGCATTTCTGCTCTAAAACAGCCTAACATATATTTAACTGCTCTTGGCATTTATACCGAATTATTTCAATAATTAGATTCTTTCATTATTTTGGTCATAAGAATATACACGTACATATGTTGTCCTCATTAATTCGGAAACGGGTCTTGCTTTCACTTGTCTTATAGTGGGGAGCGTGGGTTAAAGGATTCTTGTATAATGATGAACTAAGTATTTTTAGAAGTTATCTCATGAGACCTCCCGCTTTGTGTTGGTTGTATCCAGCAGTCGCTATGGGGATTGATTAGAATTCGATGAAGTTGTTTAGTCATTCATTTGTTTAAACGACGGCTCATAAGAAGCCGAAAAGCGTAAGTAGGGCATAGCCTTTAATATACACGTGTTGGATTGGACTTGATTGTTAAGTTACGATGTGACAACTTTAGAAGATTTTGATGGATGGAGTACTGAGTATTCTTGGAACATCTCTGGAAGATTGAAACTTGCCATGAATATAGTTCTTATATTTATTTCATGAGAATGAAGTTTAAGCTACCTTTATGGGTGAATAAGCTTTAAATAATGAGGTATGAGCAATTCGAGGATGATTTAGTATATGTTATTAAAATTTAAATATTTTAAATAAAAAATTAATCATATATATCTCATGCATCTTGATTTTTGAAATAAGACTTTGATAACTGAATACGGGAATATGAAAATAGAAAACTTTATATGAAACGAGTTAATTTATTTTAATCGCTAAAAATATGGATGGTAAATTAAACGTTTCTTGTATGTTATGTTTATTGGATTCCGGTGCTATTTAACTCAAATGCATGTTTAGAATTTCGTCGATTGCTTAATAAATTATATGTCAGTGTCAATCTCGACTAAATAAAGATGTTCATATTGTTATTACGAGTAAAGCACAGTTATCTAGGACTCGAAGCTGGTAGGTAGTTGGTAGTTATGTTTTATATATTTGTTATTATATAAGTTTATTTTTCTTTTGTTTCTTTTCTTCTTATCTTTCGTCAGATTTATTCCCATTGTTCAAGTATGAATGTGATTCAGTAGCTGAGAAGAATTCTCATCATTATAAAGAATACCATGCACTATAAGAAAACTAAGAATTACCATCAATTCTATACCATTCTTTCCGTCCGTAAGGTTGCAACTAGAGTCCCACGCGAAGGAACAATCGACCGCGTTCGAAGTTGGTCTTCTCCCAAAAGATTCCGGGGAAAGCGAGGTGGTCACCACACCTCGCGATTTTCACCTCCGCTGAAATTGCCGTCACGCCTACTTCATGACCTCCAAAAGTATTTGTTCTCAAAGAATCGTTCCCATTTCTCTCGCAGCTTTTCCCTTTCGACGACACACTAACCGTCCTGAGGATTTCCACCGTGTTTCGGGGATGTGCAATTGCCCCGAGGATGTTTGTTTTTCATAGCTCGCTCTATTTGCTTTCCATCAAGGCTCTCTCAGATTAATCTGCGATCGAAGGGTTTTCAAGTAGTGCTCTCTCTGTGTGTACGTGATTTCACGCTCGTTCGACGGATAATGATCCGGAAACGGAATGTATCGATCCGAGCACGCGTACGAGGAATGTCGAAAGGTGTCGGAACACGATTCGAGATCTACGAATGACGTTTCTAAAAGTCACGATTCGATCCAAGTGACGGAAGGATGACTTTCTTTCTTTGCGTGTTTTCTTATAAGGCTGGCTTCTGGTGCGACACGGTTCGAAAGTTTATACAAACACGTGTATTAATATGTAATTAATTACGTTTTTGAGTGATCGATATGCTCGTATTTGAGTGGGTAATTTTGACGTGTCTGGGATTCGAACCCAGGTCTCGCACAGTAGGTATGTTATGTATGGTATATTGCACAATACTATACTACAATACGTACATACATGGTAACCACTAACAAGTACACCTCTAACATACTTTAGTGTAAGTTGGTGACCTGGGTTCGAGTCCCAGTCATGTCATTATTATTTAATTCTGTTTAACTTTGTAAGAAGTCACGCGACTTCTCGTCTTAAGTGGAACAGTCCTATCTTTTCCTTACCCGATGCTCTCAGTTGATAAACTTTTTTATTTTTCATTTATATTATATCTCGAACATCTAAATTTTATTCCTTTATATTATAAATTTCCTATGCATCGAATCTGTATTTTGATTTTTATTTTTATTATTGCTATCTTGTGTGATATCCGTTGCCTTTCATATGTATGTATGTGTATTTCTAGTCTTAAATGTTATAGTATTATAAATTAATAATTTATTATTAAAACGTATTTTAGGTTCCTTGTGTTTTCATTTTATACCCAAATTTTCTTTTGAGTGAAGATATTTATTTTTACTGGGTTATTTAACGTAATATTTTATTCACAATAAACTGTTCAGATTAGAAACACTTCCAACTTCGTATTTCTAGAAATCTAGCAAACTTCGTCGTATTCATCGTCGTATAGTTCCTTATCTTTCCTTACCTACTTCGCCTCAGAAGAACCGTATTTCACTTTATTTATAGCTGTGCATTCCTTCCGTTCATTGATCGTAGAAGTTCTTAACCTCGAGCATACAATGTTGTGCTGATAGTAACGTTGCTATGGTAGTGTCAATAATTTATCCCTCAATTTTATGAGGATTTTAGATTCATCAATGTTTATGTAATAATCTTCAATATCGGATTATACGTATTATTGTTTCCAGTTCCCCCATAAATGGTTGTTTTGATTCGATGTAATATTTTCGACGCTTGTTTATTCGTTAATTTCCTTATCATTAAAGAGATACTATCATATATCATAGGAACTAAGGGCTAATTATTCTTTTATTATGATTAGTCTATTATTCCTTGTGTAAAATTTAACGAGTTATTAACTTTAAAGATTTTTTAATAATCATTTGATTGAATTGTTTTTATGCGATCATCTAGTATCGAATTCTTGAAATATATTCATTTCTAATGTAAATGTTAAGAATATGGGCTGACTGAGAAAGTTATACGTAATATAAAGTCTAGTCTTTTACTTCGGTAATGATGGGAGCTGTCTGGGTGTTAGAAAAGCGTTTTCCCATTGATTATTTGATCAACTGTTGTCTCCTCTGGAAAAATCTCCAGACACTTGTTTTATAAATCAATACGTTTAGTGTCGCATCCTCACGGATTCCACTTCAGACATCTTTGTCTCCTAGGAGTATCAAGGGAACTCCAGCTGTGATCACCTAAGCCCTTCGTAGAGACTGGCTTCAGCAAAGGGAAAATGTTGAGTGATGAAGCATTCAGAATGTAAAGCCCTCGTTATTCCCAAGGGTAAAATGTAGTTACGGAGAAAAGGAAAAATTTTAGGTTATGCTTTTAGAAATTCAATTCCATTTTTATTGATATTCAAGGTAATGAGTTAGAACATCAGAAACGCGGATTTTTATGAACGAGAGGGAAAAAGGTGGGATTGTGCGGATTATTATTACTTTCAATTATATTTTTTCACCCAGCAGTAACCATTATGTTCGTTATTAATCAGAGGCAATGTGATATGAAAATAATTGTTTCTATCTCATCTTTTATACGATATTCATGAGAAGTATTCAATTGTAATTGTTTATGGTAAATAAACAGACTATCCTCTCGCAAATTATTGTAATTCCTTCGCTATTATACGTAGGAGTTGATATTAGAATTAAGAGAGATCAAAATGAGCTAGTGGATATTGTATAATTTTTTGTATGTCTCTCACATTTTAGGTATTTATTTATGTAATACTTACGTAATTTCTTGTTTTTATGTTTGATGGCTGTATTAGTTTGCTCTTTTTTATATTCTGTATCGTTTCCTAATCATTCCTGTAATAAATCTGTCAATTTTTACCGTTATTAGGAATGTTAAGTTGTACATTTCTGTTGAAAATAGGAAAATAAAAGATCACTCCAATTTTAATTTAGTGTATCATAGTATACATACAGTACTTGTTACACTCTATCTATAATTGTATGTTTACAACTATTAAATGACACAAGAATCATTTATAAAGGTAGCAAAAGAATCTATTATTTCTCCCAAATCCCCATTCCATATTGTCATGTAAAGCTCATCAAAGAACACGAACAGAACGACAAATTTCACTTTCAATCGATCGTAAATAAAGAAACTCATCAAGTCGCGATGAATCACGACTCGGATACGCCACGGGGGAACTTCACACGACGATCGGGAGAATACATTCAAATCGCGGGGATTCCAACCACACCGCGAAAATATAGCATAAGCGCGTCGAAAAGTCGCTCGCGCCTCCCAAAGAGCGAAAAAAAACCCCCCAACCTCCCATTTCCATCACTCATCTCTCCCCCCTTTTGTTTACCGCCCCAGGGCTTTTTTCCGCAGCGACGAAGTCTCTCTGTTTGTTTAGCCTCCGAAAGAGTCGCCTGGAGGCCTCACCTCACGAGACGTGCTGTTTACGCACGGCGCACAACGGGTCGTTGTTGTTGGGCACGCGCTCCCCGAAGCCCCCCGAGTGGCGTAAGTGAGCGATTGGAACGGGTCGCGGTGTTTACGTAATAGAGCAGGCGAGGATGTCTTAACAGGTACGCCTAACCTCCCCCCACCCCCCCGACTCCATGTCGCTCGCTAGTTGACGATGTCGATTGGATGTAGACGCGTATCCATTTAGGGCTATTTCGGGGAGTATTCACGTGCCTGGTTGAGGGATCAGAAACCTCTTTCTCTCGTGTTGTCCGAGAGTTGATTGGTTATGGACGTCTTTGTTCTGTGTTGCTGGTGTTGTTTGGAGGTGGGGGAAGTAAGCAGGTTCTTCCGTGCGTACGTGAATTATGTTTAATTTATGTTTCGTAAAGGATTACGTGCTTGTCTTACGTAATATTTTTATAGTCGGGTTATTTGCATTAGTGTGACATTTGCGATCGAAAATTATTAAAATGTGTAGGCATTATTACTTATATAACATTGCATACGTAACATTTTAGATATATATATTATTATAATATACTTATAATGTAGCGTAATATTTTTAACGTACATTACCACAAATGGATTGGTTATCTATTTGAACTCATTACTCATGCGTAATGTAACTAATTGTTCGTCTAAAACATTCAAGGACAATATAAAATTTTATCGATTATTATAATGATTTTTTTACATAATGAAATTATTTTATTAATTTTGAATAAAGATAAGATGTGTCACGGTATTGTACACCCAAAATTTAAGAAAGGATGAAAGTGAAAATAAATTGTTCTAGTCGCTAAATATTTTACGAGAATCGTTAAAAATAATTTTAGTACGTAATATATTACAATATAGTAAGTATTTGTACAATATACTATAATCATCTTACTCATTAAATATACATAATTTTAAGAGTAGCTCATCATGTATTATAGTTGAGTAAAATTACCAACATGATAGAGGAATATACAGAATTCACCACGTGGTGTATTATGTTACCCAAAATAGTCAAACACCAGCGTGTTGAGTTATAGTCAACATAGACGAAAATAAATTTGTTATAATCGATGCTGGAGGTCTCACTTCCTCATAGCTAAGCATACCACATGGTGTCGTCAGAGATGGTGTTGAGCATGAGTCTGCATAGGCATAAGAAAAGAAATTAATAGCCGTGAATAGTCGTTTTTTTGTACTTAGCAAGTCGTTTGTAATTTTCTTAGTGACGACGATGTAAAATTTTTATTTTATAGCGTAATTACGTATTATGACTAGCGAGACTAAGGTTTCAGGTATGCATTGTTAAATCCCGATCGTATGAAATATGCATGTAGACAAAAAATCAGGAATTATTTTAAACTTTGGGAACATAAGATGGGTCCTAGGATGAGTATTAGGTAAGGAGATTAAAACAAAGAAAATAGCTAATTGCTTAAGTAAGAAAACGGATATTAAGGGGTTAGTAGATGTATTTGTAGACTTCTTAATTCCTAATTATTTTTTCTTTTTTTTCTATTTAAAAAGGTAGTCAGACGATGTTTAAGTCACAATATTAATACATAACTGGGACTCGAACCCAGGTCTCCCACTTGCCCACTTGTAGTAGTCAGCATACCGGCAAGTGGGAGACCTGGGTTCGAGTCCCAGTCATGTCGCTATTTTTCACTTCTGTTTAACTTTGTAAAAAAGAGCGCGATTTATCGTACAAAAAAACGATAAATCTCTTCTTTCCATGTTTGGAAAATAAGAGTTATAATTTTTTTTGGGTTACTCTAAATGGAGCAATATCCTTTTCGTTGCCGATTTTGAACTACGAATTAAAACTCACGTAACGCTTTGAGAAACAATACATCCTCGTCTCGTTTCTATGGAAATAAAATCGACTCCGATTATTTAATTTGCGGGAGTTGTTGGCGCTATAGACCATAGTCGTTAATCGAATTCGGGGAAAATGTTGCATTAACGAAGGTAAACTACGTCTGGCGTCAATGAATAATTCCACAGAAGCGTAATTAGCCTTTCCAGGTAAGCAACAAATCACGTTGCATCCGAACAATGCAATCGGTCGCCCCGTAATTGACGCTGCATTATCATAACAGGAAAGAGGTACTTATTTGAGATAATTTAATCGAAGGGCAGCACGTTGTTTATTATTGAATTTGAAGGTAAGATTTAATTGCCACGAAACGAAGGCTGCGTGAAGTCGATCAGAAATCAGGTTCTCAGACGGAAGTGATGACGTTTAGAATTACGTGTGGGCGATTTAACGATAATTACTTATATAATGTGCGAATAGTAGATTAAAGTTTACGTAATTTCTTAGTCAAGCTGGTTTTCCATGTTTTGCTGGTTCCGCCGCGTTCGAATTAATTATCTATTTATCCATAAAGTCATGGTATAATGTAATAATCATGTTTGATTTTTAAATATCATTCAGTGCACACATGTAGAAAATTAATGTATTTTTTTGATAAATATATATTACTGAATATGGAATGGGAATTTCTTTAAGTAGTTTTTTTTAAATAAGGGTGGCCAGTCAATTATTTTCTTCTAGCAATTATAAGAATATCTAAATTTTATTCATAATTAATAAATAAATTAAAAGTAAATGTTAAATTTTATGGAAAGGTATCATATGGAAGGTTAAGAGAAAAACATTGGCCTGGAATTTTTAATTTTTCTATCGATCTTGTATTTTTTCTTGGACTCTTATTCGTATTATTGAGAACTTAATCCATAGTATTCCAAACTATAGTATCGCATACTTTGTAAAAAAAAGCATACTGTAGAATTGTATAGGTATCTGTTCGATCAAAAAATAATATTAAAATCAGCGACATTTCGTGTACGTGGTTTAACGCTGACTAATAAACGATTCTTGTTCTTAGCAATTGTTTTGACAACTCTGCCTTATTCGAATGTCAGTGTATGCGAACCCCTGTCACATTACGTATTTATCGCGATTAACATTCATTTCGTTTTAGGTTAATAACTCATTTCCTGGGTTCTCAATCGCTATTAGGAAGTCTACGAACTCCTTATCAGTCTCAAGTCGGAATTAATGAACGAAGTTGGGTCGAGCTTCCCATCTCGGAAACCTGTCGGTTCGCGTATATTTTTGACAGAAAAGGGAAGCCCGAGTCCCCTTAGGGCCACCCACGTTCCTAAATTGATGGATGAGCGTAACGTGCATCAAATATACAGGGGATGTATTGGTCGTATATCTCTCAAGTGATGAGGCGTTCGAAATTTCTCCCCGACAATATTTTCGAGCCGTCGGACCGGTCTGCACTTTATTATAAATGCCCCACATCTCCGGAAGTATCTACCGAAATGGATTGGTTCCCCTAAATGGGGCTAACCAAAATGTCCTTCTTCCCTTTTCTTCTTCCATAATTTATTATATTTATGCTCGTTTCTGGGGCAACGGGCTGTCCCCAACAACACCCCGTGGAAGTTGGTCAATAAATGGTTTCAAATAGCGCTGGTTCGGAAATCTCGTTCTCGGACCGCGGAAATGAATTTGACCGCATTCAAACGGAAGATAATTGAGGGAAATTTTCGTAATTCCGATGTTTTATTCGATCCGGACGTTGTGGGGTTAAATTTTATCGCTTCATTTCCCGAGTAACGATTAATACTCGCATTACGTCACTAACATTTTTGGTACTGTTATGCAATAAACCGATTATGGTTCAATTTTCTTTACTCTCTCGTAGAAATAGAATGTTTATTGTTCCTTGTCATACGATATCATATATGAAAGATAAATAAGAGTTTTATATAATTTTTACTTATTTCATGTAGGCCTTAGATTTTAATTCCTGTTTCCGCTAGCAGCAACGCGGAGCGGATTTAATTACATATCGTATTTCCGGTTTCAGTGTGGGATACGGTATCAAGTTTTTCCGGTTTCCGATCTTTACGTCTTTAACAAATTTTCGAACATAATTACGGTTTCCGATAAAGTCAGGGTGGATTAAATTACGTACCGTATATCTTGTTTCAATCCGATATCAATATGCAGTATATATTTTTTACCAGTTTCCGTATTTCACGCCTGCATCAACTGCTCTGTTGAATAACCGTCGTTTACACAGCACGGTTTCCGACTCGATACACCGGAAAGAAGCAACACGGTTCACATCGAGAATCAATCATCCCGGTTGCGTACATAAACGCATCTTTCCGAGCGAAATATCGCGTTTCCCTTTCAGCCGATCTTTCCAAGCGATTAATCACCAAAGGGAATTGATATTCCGCAGCCTAAATTGCTCTTTCTTCTCTCATTGCCTCAACACGGGTGTCGATTAGTATTGGAGAAGTCGCTTTCAATTACGCAGCCGATTGAGAAGTTAGCTTCCGATTGCCTTGGCAACCACGTAGAGCGAGTCCTATATTTCCAAGGAGGAATCAAGATAAGGTTAGGAACGAAGACGTTCCCTCAGAATGCGTAAACGATTTATATCTAGCGTAATGAATAAGGAAAGGGATGTCCTTGCGTTCCTAAGCGTATTCCACGGCCTGTCTCACCGATACGTCCATTATAAAATAGCTAGAGTGAAGGAAGAGTTGGAAGCCGCGCGTATCGGCCAATACTAATCGGCGAAGCGGCTTGCCGCCATAAAAAATGCATTGCGCCCTACGCAGATGTTTACGTGTTTTTCTCTCGTGTCTTATTGCCCACGGTCTTATCCAATCAGTGTTCGATTTTCTTGTGTGTTAAGGTTTCACGTATCTTCCGGGATTTATTTCGCTTGCCAAATCTCTATTGTTCGCTTGATGATTTTATTTTTATTCTTTATCATTCTTTTTAGAGATAATTGGTAATGAATTCGATCTTGGTCTTTCTCAGTACGTGGTCGATTGTGTTCCATTTTGGGCTTTTATATCATTCAAGCTTTTGATTTATTTCATTGTCTTTTCGCTTTATTTGTATCTGATGTGTGATTTGTATTGCATGTGGGAAAGTGCTTTGTATGTTGGAACGGACGAAACGTTCTATTGTAAATCAACTGAGGATATTTAGTTTGTTTTTATATTAATCAATTTTTATTATTATATATATGTATATAATATATTTTTTAAATTTTCTGTTCTGAAAAATATTTCATTGCTAAAATATCTTCGATCAGTAATATTTGTATAATAAAATTATGATAATAATACGGGAGATGCTTATTTAAAACCGGAAATAATTATTATTGTGGTATCTTCGTTTGGAATTTGTGCAATTATTTGTTAAATAATATTTTTTCTCATTTACCAAGAAAGAACTGTACGAAGTAATAAATTTGCCTTAGAAAGTCGAAATACCTTTGAAAAAATACGCGATATTCTACGAACTTACTTCGAATGACGCTAGAGAACTTCGATAATTCATTGTTTTTAGTTTCGAGGTTTTCATGCATTTTAAAAACATTTTTAACATCCGACGGCCATGATAAATTAGAATCTGTTTATCCCGGTGTTTCTACGCAACAGCACGGGCGTGTAAATGACGCGTCGATACGCAAATGGATTTCCTGACCGTGTCAGGAGGACGTTCGATCAACGAAAGTCCGCATGGTAATCAGCGATTCCTTTTGTTTGCAATCGTGCTGGGAAATTTTTATCGCCCTTTCAACTTGGATTCGACACGCAGTAGCTCTAGTCTCATCAATCACGTGGTTTTTTCGAAGCCATCAACATTTTTCGTACTTTTCCCCTTTTATTAAGCCGTACGGAGCTTTGGAAATATTTTATCGCATACCCACATAGCTGTTTATCATTGTCGGTTATGAATCATGTAGTGAATTCGGTGTTAATTATGATCGAGTTAGTATACCTTCGAATTTACGTAATTATATCGTTTAACTCTTTTTATCAGTATTACGAACGGCGGCTACTAATACGTATGAGTGTGTAACTATAAAAGCTCACGGAAATTCATGGATTTTTTTCTCTCGTTCGTTCGTCTTCTTTATTGTGTGATGTGTTTATTTCCATTTACAAGGAACATGTTGACCCGGAAATACTGGAGCGTATTTCGTGAGAGTTGGGTAGCATAAGCACCAGGGGCCACCATGAATTTTTAGACCGTTGCTCTCATTTCATCTAATGGAATAAGGTAGTGTTTATCTTGTGTAATTTCCGGTATTGATTCAATTCCCTCAGTAGTTCCGCCAATTTTCGAGGAAGGAATTTTTGTTGCCGGTCGATGTTTCAATGTATTGGTATAATTAAAGTCACCGAAGTGTTAGTCAGGTATCGAATACTTCGTTAATGGTTTAATATGTAATGTTCTTCGCCTTATGGGATTGATTTAATGTCAGTCTTCTTTCAGAGTTATAGTGTTTCAGAGTGTTATTTATTTTAGCTTTTTAGAGTTTATTTTATCTAATTACTTTCCAATCATGAATGTTGTATTGACTTCGAATATATTAGTGGGTAAAGGAGATGATTCTAATGTAAAATCAGTCGATACTGCCACACAACAAAAGCTTCCAAACAGCTTCCTTTGTTTACGAAGGTAAAAAGGGAAAAAAGAGAACTTTACATTCAACGTTTCGATTTTTCTCCAGCCGATGAAAACCATTACATACTCGTCTTTCAAAAAGATCAATGTTTACCATTCATCCTTATCGCAAAACCTCATCTTTTAATGCAACTTTAATAATCCTTCGTCATAAATTAAGCTCATAAAACCGCAATTTCTCCGTACGCCCGCGAATTTGTAAACATCTGCCTCTCTCTCGAAGTACACACACATTTTCATTACCACCTGCTTATCGTCCGATACAGGTATCGTTGTTCGCACGGCCTTGCACCTTTCGGAGAACCTTTGATATTTCGCCTTTCGCTTCCCTTCTCTTTTGGTAGCGATGGCGTATAAGTACGATCCACTCCTATCTCTGTGACGTTTGTGGTGGATGGCCTTAATTCATTCACGCGTGTTAGAATACGTAGGTGTATGAATATGCATGTTGGTAAGCTGCAATGTCAAGCGATCAAGTTCAAGTTGGTGTTTTCCATTTAAAGGTCTGGTATCGTATACGTATGGGATCGTAAGTCTTAAAAGCTGTATTATAAATAATTCAATTTATGCATGTTTATGTTGAATTTAATTTATACTGGGTTTATGATAGGATAAATTAGCTTTCAAGTGGCTCAAGTTTGGCTATGGTAATATTGAGTGGAGTATATAAATATTATTTTTACCAAGAGTATATATTTTAGATAATGTGTACGAAAATCTGTGTCTATAGGTTTGTTAAGTAATAAATTATTGCATTACATATTCTTAATCTCACCCGAAGAAATACATTTTAACGTAGTTATTTTCTCATTATAATCGGAAGAAATGTGTTATAATGAATAAGTGAAAGACGTTGAACATTAAGCTGAAAGAAATGTATGGAAGTAATGTTAAAAACCTTTGGGGAAACAGGATTAATATCGACTGATGAAGGTTTCGAGCAGAATTGCGCATTTTTTTCGGAACATCTCCCACTCTGGGAATGTGTCGGTTTGAGTCAATATTTGAACACGACTGTCAGGACTCCTCCTCGCAGTTGGTAGATCTGGTTTCAATTCCAATTCGATTATTTTCCCCTTCAGTTTCTCCACGGAATATCCTACTATACACACGAATAAATGCCTCGGCTTGTTTATAGCAATTTCCCACGTTAACCCCCAGTCTATTACGCCCGAATTCGATGTAGATCGTATCGCGTAATAATATAGCATTTATACATATCGTAAAGTTCTTATCAATGTATCGCTCAGAAATGAATACAGTTATGTTGGATCGTTAGGGAAACTCTGAATGATGATTGTATTGCTCTCAATGACAGTGATTATGTCTCGCGTTGTGTTATTGGTACTTGGTAGCATTACTAGACTTGTAATACATGAAGGAACCTCTGGATTAGCCTCGTATGGCTTAGGAGGACCTGAATTGTAACCGTATATTTCACCCAAATGTGTATATTACCAATATAAATAAACATAGCATGTTGTGCTTTACGGTATTTTTATGTCTTTGATGTAAAAACCTTCTGGCTTTTGCGAAGTTTCTGTACTCTCGGTTAGAGACGTATTCGTCGAAAATGTCCGTCGAAAGTACGAATGTAACATTGACGCTTTTCAGAGGCATTTATTTCTTTCGGAGAACTTATTTATTTTCGATTTCGGGGCACATTCGCGAAAAAATCAAAAAAAGTGACCCGTAACGATTTTCTAAATAACTTCACCTGCCACAAAGGATAAAAAAGAAATCCCTTTTGTCAAATTTCCACATTCGTATTACGCGCCCGATTCTGCCAGCATCCACCGCCGATTTCCCTTTCCACGCACGTTCGTTCATATCTCTCCGAACACCCTTTCTCTCCGCCAGACCGATTTTTATTTTCGTCGAATGCATAAAAAGCTCGGGAGCGGGAATAAAACTTTTATCGTCTCTATAAATTCGTGACGCGATCCTTTTTTTTCCACGTCTTCCGTGACCAGGAGAAATCACTTCCATCGCTCCCGTTGCGTGCGTTCGGTCTTTATTCGCGAGACGGAAATCGGCGCTTTTTTTGTTTTATTTCGGAAATTTTCTTCCCTCGTTTGTGACCCATTTATTCGGACCATCCCCAAAGTCGGCTTTTTTCCTTGTTGAAGGGGTTCGTTTCGTCCCCGCCTTCGTCTCTGGTCTTTTTTCCATCGCCGGTTCCGTACGTTTCGAATAGTTTTCCAGCCATTCACGTTTTTCTCCGATCTTTTTAACGTCATTCCCGCACTGTATACTTCCGAGAGGTTTTTTTTTTATCCGGTTTGGTAATTTTTTAGGGGGTTTTTGAATAAGGAAAGGTTTCTGAGGTAATGATGGTCGTGTTCAGTGCGTTGCGATAAGAAATAGGTGGTTGGATGTTTGTGGCGGTCGGAGTATGCGGAAAGAGTGGTGGTGTTCGGTAGGTGAATTATCGGGTTGGGGATGATGGATTGTTTTTGTGATCGTATTGTGGAATGTTGGAATGAATTGGGTGGTATTGAATGCTTGAAATGAGTTTCGAGCTACGTAAACCATACACATTTATATGGTTTAGTTTACATTTAGCCTTTTTAAGCCTACAAGAAATTACGTTCCCTTCTTTGTGTCAATAAATAAAAATGAATATTAAGTAAATGGATATGAGAAGGTTATAAAAACAAGGAATGTTTCTTGGAAATGATAAAGCCACAAAATTGATTTTACGTTTATAGGAATACCTTTCTCAAAGTTTTGACAGTATAAATGATTTTTTCCTACGTAACATTTATCTCATTTACGTCCGGTTCTTTAGAAACGAACGGTTCGGAAATGGCAATTGATGATAAATGATGAGGAGTTTTCGTTTGCGAACATTTATCATTCGTTTTTGGAAATCGTATTAATTTCCTACGATTCATTGTAGTCTACGATCGATCTATTCCTAAGAGACGTATTTTCACTCGTTATTTTTCTGTTTTGTGAATATCTTTGCTTTATTTTAGTATTTTATTATTTATGAATATTATTATTATATTCGGTGGAGCTTTAATTAAGATTCTTTGGTTTACTTTCACAATGTTCTATAATCATAGTTAAATTCGTAATCGAATTCATCATTTCTTTCCTCGCGAATGCTAATTGATAAAAGGAAAGTGGAATCTCAATTCAGTACGGGATTAAGACTCTCGTGAATGGGTTAATCATACGGAATGTAATACGAGATAATGACTCCGTTGACCCGCATCGCCACTTCCGAGGCTCATTAAACTTTCCTCGGCATCGATGCGCCAGGATTTTCCAATCAAGGTTTCGAATCTAATGCGTTTGCACGTACTCGTCGGAGCAAACAGTACCGCACTGCGACCTTCCCATCCCTTCGCCTTCCCCCCCTTACCCTTCCTAGGACACTACCCCTCCCCCAAATCCTTACCATATCCCCGCATTGCTCCATAGTACTTATAAAGAATTAAATAAAGTCCACGGAAAGCACGGACTTCCCCCCACCCTTCCTTCCCGCAGCTATTTCACGCCGATTTTTTTCCGTAAAACTCCTCCTCATCCGTTCAATATGAGTTATACGAGAGAGAGATCTGGGAAAAGAAAGGGCATTAAGGACTTTACGAGCGTACTAAATCGATATTTACGTTTTTCGGACGTTATTTATTTCGCCGTGGAATATATCCTACGAAGGATTCCCGTTCAGCTATTGGAGGGGTTCCGTGAGGATTAGTTAACGTAATCCAAGTTGAGCCTTTGTTTAAGTGAGCGTTACTGAGTAGTGGGTCGTGGGGCTTAGGAATAATTTACGACTTATGCAATAAAAGAATTAAATATAATTAGAATGTCATTTGATAGAATATTTATTCTTCTATGGTTTAACACGAAGCTCGTTATTTAGGTATATAATGAATGTATTTTAATTATATTTGCGGGCTTATTGCAATTCTCATAATTTTTTGTGTGTTTGATTATCTGGGGAATTAAGATACTAGTTTCAGTTCGAACCCCTCGGCCTAAAAAGTGTGTAATATTTTTCCTTGTACTTTAAGTAACAGTCTTTTTAAAATGAAAAGAATTTTAAATCTGTGTTATATTTTTGTAAGAATGAAACCCGAAGTATTCTAATACAGGCATGCACGAACACTCAATTTTAATTTTAATATAATTTAAGAACACAATAACAACTTGTGCTTCTATTGTCTTGAAAAGTCAAGGAATATATCTTAGAAGACTTCCAACATATTTTGCTGTCTAGAAAGGAATTGCACGCCATATTATTAAAATGAATCGTGGTCATAAAGTGCAGGACGTTGAAAGGTTGTATCAGATGTCTTTTTGTCGAACTTGTATTGATAATAAAAAGCGTCGTTATTGGGTGAAATTAGGATTGAAGAGTCCCAATCCCATTAATTATTTTTTCATGATTTGACAGTATATTTAACGTCTCATACCCGTATGAACGAGTATTACTTGTTCTCTCTATGTATCAATATTAGTTTCCTAGTGCCTCCAATCAAATCACAAATCTAAGCATCAACCTGAGAAATATTTCACGGAATCGTGACTCACGTCAGCCCAAGAATTACTTATCCTTCGCCAGCATCCATAAATACGGAAGAAAGGAGGCACACTTCATCTCCGTTGTTTATCAGAATTTATAGAGCTGTAGGTCACCCGAAAGCAAGGCGTCCCAGTATTTATTCAGGGAGAAGGACGAATATCTCTCCTCAGGAGGCATCCGTAACCTTCTTCAATTTTTCAGCCCGCGACTATAGGGAAGGCAACGCGGAGGGAACCTCGTTTTTACCATCGCATATTTACGAGAAGGGCCCGAGAAATATTCATGCACCCACGGGGCCACGTCTTCCAAAGGTGCGTGAGCCGCGAAAGAAGAGCATCGCAGGGCGTGCGAGAGGACGGGATGAATGGAAAGTCTGCGGCGTCGTGTGTATGTGGGGTTGGTTGGCCCCCCTTATTTCGAGCAATCGATAGAGGGATGGGCGTAGTCCAAAGTCGCGCCAGGCGCCCCACCAACACCCTCCCTGCTCTTTGTGCCGGGCAAAGAAAGACCCACTTCATACGGACACTTTACGTTCAAATCCCGTCTTTTTTAGGTTCCCAGTCGGTCTCTCTCTCTCTCTCGCACGTGATTCTTTTTTCGACCCGTATTTTTCGATAGCTCGCGTTTTCGATTCGATAGGTCGATTCTCGTTTTCGATTCGATTGGTCGATTCGCGTTTTCTATTCGACCTATCGCGAGTTATACACAGAAGAGGAGAGCGTCTACGTGACGCGTAGGAAGTGCTTTTTAGTGTGGTTTGTGTGCGTGGTACGAAATCATTTGCTCTCTCTTTTTGGGTCTCGTATCCCTTCGCGAGAGATTTAATTGATGTCAAAGCCGAGCCTAAGCGAGGAGTGAGTGTATTATCTCGACTATGGAAAATTCGTGTGTTATATGCGAGGGAAAGGGATTCTTCTTCAATGAAATGGGATTAAAAATTCTCTCCCATCCGTCACGGGCAATGAATTCTTTTCGGTCGAGCATAAAATGAATGTGATTAAGTTTTTTTCATTGCCTTCGCGGGAGATTGATAGTAATTGCGGCACGTGGGTGGGTTAAAGAACTCACCAGTTTAATCTTCATTAAAATACGAATGAGTAAATAAATTTATGGTGGTTATAAAATGAATGAGAGTGGGTGGAATGATTTATTTTTGCATCGTTGGCTGTTATTGTGGGATGGAATGGGAATCGTGGAGTGGAGCATGGTTGAGCTTACCCTGATTATTCAGTATAGAGAAGTGTATTTACTCTCATTTATTTTATATTTATATATAAGTAGGAGTAAAACTAAGAACCCACTGTCTACGTAATGGGTATTTCATTAATTTTTTTGTTGAGAGACCCGAAGTTTAAGCACGTCTTCAGGTCCATCCACCTTTAACAGGAAGAAGTTTCTCGTCATTTGATTGGACGAAATTAGGAGAAGGCTCTTACGTTCGTTCAATATTCGGTAAAATTTGATATGTTCCCTTAGAAAGGTTTTTATATGATATATCCCTGGGATCTTAACAAAGGGTCTTCAATTTCAAAAGAATAATAAAAGCTCTTTTATCAGTTTACATAAAAGGTGAAAGGATATGGTAAATTAGTAAGACAAGTGTTATGCTACTCTAACGATTATCTAACTACTTTTTTTAGAAATGGGAACAATTCTGCTGTAAGGCAGATGCATCCATCCTTCTACCTAGACAAGGGATAAAAGTAATAAACGGGAAGTAATGAAAGTGAAATTACAGGAATTTCACTGGAATTCTGATTTTCACTTTCTTAGATGTATGATTACTGTAAGATATTATTATAGAATGGATTTGAAATCTTTTTCGGTGATAGTTAAGCTCCTGAAGAAACATTTGCCTTAAAAGATACTATTTACTACTTTTGTTCTGGCGAGAAGACAGGATCATATAAGTAATGTCAGAGAGTACCGAATTCAAAACTCAGTACAATCAATCTCGTATCGCATGATTTTTTTCCATGAATATCATTCCATAGTCTTTTTCTAACATCTCCTTCCTCTCATCACGTAAAATACTCCAAAATTCATGGATTCAGTTGCAGTTCTTTTAAGTTGGAAGAACGAGTGGTTATACATATCTCTTTCATAACTCGTGTATTGATGCAAGGCAGAATTGTTACTCAAGTACAAGCAGCATCTCGCGAGAGTCGGTCAGGTATTTGGTTTAGCTTCTCGCGGTGAAAATTCTCGGTAATCAAACAGCGAATTTCGCGTTTCATTCAACAAACCGTCGTTCAAATGTTTGCCGCAAATTGTCCAGAGGTTGACTTTCGCGTTTGCTCAGTATTTTCGTGTTACTGTTTGTTTTCGAGCAGGAACTCCCAACGTTGTTATGGTTGGCAGCAAGAGGCTCCAATGTTATCCTTCTCCATGTTAAGAATTCCCCATGGCAACTCGGCGATAGATAGATTGTTTTCATTTCGGCTTCCGAAAGTTTATTTTTCGGTCCATCGCGTTATTTTGCCCATCTTTTGTTCTTTTGTTTATCTTTCGAAGTTTGTGAATTTGTTTAGGTCGTTCGAGATTTTTTCCCGTTCCTTTTAATTGGAGATGGAAAGGCTTTCGTTGATGGAATGCGAATTAAAAAAAAGGTATGAATAGATCGCTGATAATCAAATCCTAATGGAATAAATTTTGGCATTTCAATCCATATTCAGAGACTAGTTTCTGTTGTTATTTTATGGTCTAATTCATATAACTTTCATACGTCTTCATGTATTGGGGTACAAATTATTCTTATTACTAATTTATTATTGCGATTTTACTAATACTTTAACGTTGCCTAAATCGTATTGAAAGTTACTTGATTTACATTTATAGGATCCCAGTGAAATTTAATATTCTTATTATCCTATACCATGTATAGATGTAAAACAACTCGGTAGATTTTCGTTATTATGCATTACATATTTAGAGAAAAGGTATGACTTTACTCTCGCTCTCTGCCTTTGTATATATTTTCTTTAGTGGTTTTGTATTCTTGAATTAGCTGAGATAAAATATTCCTATTAGATATTTTTCCCTTCTTTGATAGTATAAGGTTGATTTATTCAAAAGGCTTTCTCTATTATTAGAAACGTATCCATAAGGTCTCATTTTTTCGTAATCAGTTGTTGCTTGTTCAGGATATCGATCCTAAGGGTTAAAAATCTTCTCCTGGCGTTTCCCTAAGGGTAAGATTTAAAGAATTCCAAATTCAAGATTATTCGAGAATCGACGATCAAGGGCTCAAACCTTGTATATGCATGAGGGGCAGAAACAAAGAAAGTTCGTTTTATCCCATTTTTATTACATTTCCCTTTCTTTTCGTCTGCTTAATTTTTTCCCAGCCAAGTCCTTGGCTATTACCCTTCTCAGATCGTTTCCCGCTATCAGATTTCCCATTTCTTAGCCTCCACTTTGACTCGAAAAGCTCGGTGGTTTTTTTTTTTTCAACCCTCAAACCCAAACTGACCTACATCTCGAGAGGATATCATCAATCTTTTTGCCCGACTATTTTGAATGCCTCACCTTGGCCGTTTTTTGCTATTTTGCCGTACATATATGCAAAGTTAAGTATGCGCTGAACTCTAGTTTATCCGGGTTGGCAACGAGGATGCGCTGCAACAATCAGGGACAACGGTTGATCCTATTTTTATATGTTGGATAAACGATGCTTGGTTCTCCATCTATATAATATTCATTTATGTGTTCAAAAATCCGTCTATTAAACTAAGCTCTTGGATGGATAGTAAAGATAATCATTGTTAAAAATCAGTGCGAACAATTATACATATTTTCATAGATATTAATTATTTTATAAATATTAATAAGGAATTTTCTGCTAGGTACTGCTTCATTTTCTAAAGTTCTTTTGATTATTTAAATAAAATGAGATTTTTTATCCTATCGTAAATTATTTTAACAGTTATATTGTCGCTGTTTTATCACGTAAAAAGATATTTATTTGCTCGAAATAATTAATAGAGACTTCACTAAATATGACATTGGTTGCAGTTTAAAAATTTAAAATATAAATTTGACTACTGCATACTTGTAAATTGGATTGTCCATTCATTAATGAATCTGAAATTCACTGTTCATGTGTTATGATTAAATTAATTTTTCAGGAATTGGAAAACCTTTTCTCCGCATCGTATTACTTCATACTTGTGAGGTTATTATTTTTGGAAGTACTTACCATAAGATCTTTTCATTTTTATCAGATTTGAGACATGAAGTTGTAAGTCAATAGCATCAATGCAGGGTTCATGTGTTTATCTCGAAGTAGTAATTACATGTTTGGATGATTGTAATAATTACTGTTCGTCTTTCATTCTTTCGGTCGCTCCGTTTAATATTCCTTCTGTACTAACATCTTAACCATCACTTTTTGATTGCTCTAGCTTTTCCGTTCCCATTCGTGCCCGAAATTCTTTCCTTGAGCCAAAAATAGTAAAAAAAATGGTCTCCGGAGAAAGTCTCTACTTATCTTTCGATCGCATTTATGCAAATATTTTCCGAAAGGGTCAAAGGGTAAGGTCCCTACTGTCGTATCTCGATGAATGAGAAATCTTGAATTCATTTCGAAGAATTCGGATTAATAAAGTTGATTTTTTAAAAGTATCTATGGCCTTGTATATTGAAAGGATATTAAAGAGATACCCGGGTGTGATTAAAAATGGTTGATGGTGTATCCCATCTACTCTTTTGTAAGTTAATTGTAATTGAAAATTTACGGATAATCTTATCTTTTTTCGTATATGTTGTCTTTGTACACACCTTTGTTATATGACCATGGATTTTAACACAAAATTCAATTAGTTAACATTGGATGATTTAATGTACGTGTCCTTCGTTGTTTCATCTCCTTCCTTCCGAAAACTAGGTGGAGTATTAGAATCAGTTAGCATTGATGAATTGATTAGAAGACTAACGAATTAACGACCACAATCATTTTTATTATTTAGGTTGGTATATGTCGTGTTACGTACAGTATTTTAATGTCGTTCGAATCTCGAAATCCGTCGTTCGATAAGTGTTCCGTCTCTATATTTCGTGGTAGCGATATTTATGTTAATTTGAGCGTATCTCGCCGTGAATACGACAGCATTTTGTACGAGAGCCGACACCTAATGTCCCATTTCAGTTTCATTTCCACGAAGGTTTTCAAATCCACCGAATTTATGGCGTGAGCATTCATGTAAACGAGTCCCCTTCGACCGAGGTTCCTCCACTTTTGTAGCCGTTCCCTAAAATGGAGTTATATTTTTTGCATTTTATCGCTCGGGATTTATAACTAGCGTTTCTTTAGCAGAGAATGCACGATTTTGTTTCGTTTTGGCGCATTGAAAGATTAGAAATGTTATTGTTACTTTTGTTAATATCGTAAATACGGTAAAAATGTTTTGGTTTTCTCGTGGTTGAAGATTAGAATATCAAGTCGAGTTTTATCTCTTCGAGAAACGGTTTATCTAAAATTTCCTCGCGGATTTTTAATTTTATGACCTTACGAGTATAATTAATGAACGAGGAAAATATGTATGAAAATTTAAGTTGACTATGTAAATAAATATAGAATGAATAAATAAAATTAGAATCAATTTATCATTAAATTGATAACGTATTATGAAACAATATCGGATATTTAATTTGATTCAATAATCCAGCGAGGAAAACATGTCTTCGTGCAATTTAATGCTAAGTTAAAGAAAACAAGTATATTTTTTTACGTAGTATTGAATTAAAACTGAAAAAAAGCTAAATTTACGAGATAATATTTCTGCAGAATCTTTGGTTTAATGTTTATTTAGTCCTTTCCTTATCAACCTATATTATAATCGATTGGATCGAAATGAAAAATTAGCAACAATGTCTGTACGTATACATCTTGATCAACATCATAAATCAATTGGATATTTAATATACGATGTAGTTTACTCACTCCGGAAAGATTTTGGTATTCTGTTTTGCTGTTTGCGAAGCCGGAGTTCGTATACGAAAGCGTGCGTGTGACCCAAACACAACGCGTCCACCTACGGAGGAATTCTCGAGCACTCGTTGGGAGCATGCCTCACTCCGAAAGAGGCATTTCGTTCCGCAAAAGGTTCTTTCGACGATTATTCCCTTTGAGGCTTCGTAACAGAGAGAGTCCGCCTCATCCCATGCAATGGCTGATGGGGCACTTAATATCCATCACGTGCAGACGATCCCAGGAATTGCCAGACTCACTTGAAAACACGAGGTTTCTATCTCACTCGATGGATCTAATTGGTCATTCGCTCCCCGGTGATGTGGAGTTGAAGGAGCATTGGCATCTCTTGATGACACTTCATCCTCAGACTCGAACAAGTAATTCCGTTAATTTTGCCTGCATGACGTTATGTAAAAGGCGTTTGCGAATCGTGATGGGTTCACCAAGGGCGTATGCTTGGACCGCTGGAGTTATTTCGATTGCGTAAATTGCTAACGATTTTGGAATGCCAAAGAAAAGAGGTTTGGAATGAAATGTATATAAAATGAATATATCTTTATATTAGAATACTTTCGTTGGTGAAAAATATATTTATGTTATACATGTATATAATAATATGTTTTTAATAGAGGCGAAATTTACTGTACTAAGGCCACTCCTGCATTACCTCGTACATCTCGCTAGGACCATATTTTTTTATGTGGTATGCTTGATATATGAGATTGTCGCTTAGTCGCGAAATATTTCGCGATGTTAGCTTTCTTAGCTTATGAACACGTAAAAAAAGATTTGATTATTGCGAGAGAAACCGAATTCCTTTAAAATACTTTCTCCCTCCGAACGAGGTTTCCCTACATAAGGTGCGAATCATGTTAGATACTCGTTATTTCAGCGGAGTTGTGTTTCATGTTTAGAGTACGTCTAAAAATGTTAATTGACAATTTTATCCAAACATGGCGATGCTTGAAATTCCCCAAAACTGTTTTATTAGCGTGTTTTTTTCTTTAGATAAAAATTTTTTGCCGAAACATCAAAGGAAGCGTAGTTTTAAGTGAATAGACGTTTGGAAAGTGTTCTTACGCGTCTATAACTAAATCTAAGATGGGATGTATTAGCGTATATACTAACTGTGCATTTTAATCACTCCTTTTGACGTATGTAACATTTATAGAGATTGCGTACGAAAATCAAATGGCTATTAACACGTGTTTCCCCTATATAGAGCAACGCACTCATTATAGAGAACGGGTCCGATGTGAATTGAGGTATCAACATTTAAAATTAAGAAGCCTTTGGCTTCATCTCACCTGCTTTAAGCTCTTAATGGCATTGTTAGCAAACTTATCAAATTTGCATAGTAATTGCAGCTACCAAGCTTCACGGTCCGGCCGAGTAAACTTGTTTTCCAAGATGTTTAACCTGTGGCCTTAGAAGTGCCGGTTTATAACAGTAGAATGACCTAGGGGTTATTATTTGGATGTTATAGCTTGTTTATAGTTTACTTTCGATTAAATATTTCTATATAAAGCGGAACAATTGAATGAAAATAGATACTTAGATTTGTTATTGATTATATGTAGAATTTTGATAGGGATAAAAGTGGAAATTTAATTTTTTTTCTATTATAACTTTAAAATATTATACGTACTTTTTTGTCCTATATCTATAACTAATCAAGCAGAACAATATGCTCATACTTCAACGTAAAATGCGCTCTTTCTAAACTTTTGGAAATATATGTATCTAAATTTATAAAGAATTTAGTATTTTGTATTCTTTTAAATTATGTTATCGAATTACATCTTCCTCGAAAAAAAAAATGCGTTAAGTTCGATCTCCCTATGTACTTAGTTATTTTTACTTTTCACTACACATATGGGAAGAATTTATGTGCATATTTTATTTACTTGACGAAAGCAGTATTCAGTGATTGTATACTTTTAATAATTTATTAAAATTGTTATTGATAAAATAAACGATAAAAACGTCCTAAGAGGGAAGGTATGTACTAAAGGTTAAAATTCAGTAAGCTCTTAATTAAAAGTTCGCGAGATCCTTTTTTATATTTGATTTGTAAAAGAAAATTGAGTACATATAGTAATAAAGATACTTTAGGCAATTTGATTGTCAGCCAATTCCTAAAATACTTGCTCAGCTTTTGATGGGAAAACAGTAATAAAGATAATAGTATTAGGATTTCGAAGAGCAGTTTTTTCGTTAAAATATTAGTAAAATAACACGAAAATTTCTATGATCACTGACATGTATATCGACAAACATTGAGACCTTACAAAATATTATGACTTTTTAGGAGGTGACATATACTACACACTTATGACGTAAGGAGAATATTAGCCTAAATTCATTATATACATAATTCAAATGTTATATAGACTCAAAATACTTAATCCAGGGGTGGAAATATTCGGAAACTTCGATTGTGAGCTATAGGAATATACCCCGAGAATTTATCATCTTTCGTGTCCGAGGAATGTTTTAATCACCAACCTCAAGCGATTATTCAGAAGAGGAAAATCATTCTCGTATATGTTTTCGTACATAAATCGATCCGATACTCGAACAAATCGGATTTATCGAGGAGTGCAAAATTGTTTGGAAGGTTGGCGGAATCCGTAGTGGGAGTCGGATTATTCAAAGCGTGGAAAAGCATCATCCGGAGAATCGTAAATCTTTTCCCAGTAAAGGATCCATACTTTTAAAAGGACGTCCGCGGAGATTTATGGTCCATGGATCCACTTTTTTCGGAGACGGCTTTCGCGAAAGAAATATGGAGAAGCTCACTTGATATTCATTTTGCATTCACAAGCTTACGTACGCACGCAGAGAGGCGAAGGATATCCCATATCGATGCCTTTTTATGCTCTCCCATAGAGACCAGTAGCGCCCTCCGTGGTCCGAACTTCATCCCTTCTCTATCTCATACCCTACCCTAAATTTCTATATTTTATGGTTATTTATTCGTTATGATGTACGTATTCCCTTGTAGGATCAGCTTGACATTGATTTTTTCTGTATTTGCTTACTTCGATTAGCTTTTCCTGTTTTGTTTGGGGGTAATCGTTTGAATTTTGAATAATAGGTATATTTTTGTGTTGATTTATGCTCGGTAGAAAAGTAACATCTGCAAAAGTATGATTTTTTTCTAGAATTTAGCGCTGATTGTATAAATCAATAAAGAACATTCAAATCTTTTTATGTTAAAATTGATTGATTTTCTGAATTTTTTTAACGACCTTTTTTTCTCTCATTTCAGGTAAGAACTCAGTTCTGCTAATCAATGGATGTTCCGCACAATAAGATGAAACTGATTGATTAACGTAAGCTTTGAAAATCCTTATTTTATCATTGCATGAATTCTTTTGATTGTATTTGAAGATAGTTGTTTCGCCCTCAAATTGAAACTGCATTGAATTTTAGCTCGCTTTATTAGTATGCTTAATTGATGGTGCATGCACTGTACATAGCACTGCACTCCTGTTTAATGGGAGAAATTACGAATTGGTCCCATTCTCCTGAAGTACGATAGATGAATTAAATTTTGGGCACATTTATTTTTTTCGTATTTCGAAGTATAATTCATGAATGAGCATCGTCAAAAAGTAATTATTTTTGGTAGTTGTAGACAGTTTTGCTTGTTTATTCCATCTTTATTTTGTTGCCATCAATTTTCTTTCGACCTTTACCCTTTTTTGCGTCAGAATTCCGTTCCGTCTTCTTTTTTTGCCTCGCTTCCGTTTCCTCTGCGAAGAAAGAGATGAAATATGAGGTAATGACAAAGTAATGGAATCCGTTCGTCATATTTCTTGTGTAGTTAGTGCACCAAAGCGTGGATGCCCATTGAACCAAGTCGACTGCCGTCGTTTTGCTCGATCCAAACCGTAACCGAAAATGGTTTTTTATTTCCACCCCCACGAAGAAACCGAGTGTCTCAGAGTAGAGATTCGATTCAGGTTCCATTCATCGATCACGGGCGAATGGGAGGAATCGACGAAAAAAGTGGATTCTGTTAAGAATTGCAGCGGGATGTCTATGGTTCGGAGTCGTTCGTGTCTTTTCGATGGGTGTTTAAAAACCCCAATGGCGATAAAGTACGCGGTCGTTATGGTTTTATGTATGGAATCGTCTAGACGTGCTGTATTACAGGTTAACGTTATTGAGCAGTGCATGGTTATATTTTTTCGGGAGGGTTGTTGACTTTGAGGGAATTTATTTGGAAGTTGATATTTTTTGGGATCAAATGATCACTATTCGACGTATATGATTGTATTTTTTCTTCTAGGAGGAATTTTATCGTCTTAATATCTCGGAAGGAATTCTCTTACATTGACTTTTACGATTAATGCGTATACCTTGTTTTGTAGTTTTTCTCTTATTCAATTGCTATTTTTGCATTTAGTTCAATATTTGAAGCAATTCAAATGTGTATAACGTATTTTAATATCTGTTAATGTACAGGGTATGTTGTGAATTTAATGTCTATATTTGATGTCAAACTACTTCTATCAAGACATTTTTTATGAAAAATATCTCTCATTCTTAAAATTTTATGGTAAAAGAAAATGTATAGGAATTCATCTCACGTAATGGATTTAAGTTTTCGTACGTTTGTTTTTTGATTTATATGCGAGGGAATTTCTTACATGTATTTTTCCTCACCATAAAGCATGTAAAATTTCCTTTGCATTTAATAGCCTGTTAATTATGCTATGAAATGCGTAAAAATCCGAGTTTTCATTGATTTTGAGGAAGATTACTCTAATGCAAATGAATTCAAGATTCAAAGAGTGCACCATAATCAGCTTTCATCCTACTTTGTTTCTTCGGAGATTTCGCAATTCCAATCATAGACGTACGATCTTTGATGTCGTTACCAGTCGTTAGTTCCGCTTTTTAAAAATTCCCTTCCTTTTAAGCTATCCCCGTCTCTTTCATTCTCATAATCCTACCTCGTTTGAATGTTTCCACGGTTACGGAATCCCTTTTCCAAGTCTTTTCTGAAAGGGATAAAAACGCATTTCTAAGCCCCAAATCGATCCGCTAATTGCTCGGTAATTCTCTGAAAAAGAGCTATGAATAGATCCTTTTAATCTGGGGCAGACCTCCACAGGAACGTGTTGGGGCATTACATTTTCTCCTCATGGCCCTAGATTTCTTTTACGCAGAAAAGGCAATCTTCACCAGTTTTCTTCTTTTTTTCAAACCCCCATTTTTCCGCTGTTCTCCCTGCTGACGCTATCCCAGACTCGTTGTTAATTGCACCTCTATTCTGCACTTAGCCGCTGGCGGGGTTGAAGTATAGCACCAGAAGAGGGTCTAGACGAGCAGTAAGGGCTAAGATTAAAGGGTGAAATAAGAGAAGACTCCGCCAAAGACCATATATTTTCTCGCGGAGGGAAAGGTTCGATCTATCGAAATATCGAATGTCGCAAGTGAGCTATATCGTAAGTCACCCTCCAGCGTTGGCCATTTGGGATCATTAAGCGGAGGACGCGGTGGTCGTAGGAATGGGTTGGAGTTATCGTTTCCTCCGGTTGAGTTTTTAAAGGAGATACTTTCGAGGTATCGATATATCGACGGAGAAAGCGATTTCGATTCGATATTTCGACTATTATGTGCTTTAGAATGCATTTTATGTAATTTACTATTCAATTATGAAGTTCGTAAAGAGTTTGAAGTTTTAATTCTTTTATAATTGACTGAAAATTAATTTAATTATCTTATTCAAGGAAATATTACTTGCGAGTTGCTTTCGAGTAGATTTACTAAGCGTTTACTCCTAATTTACTTTAAATGATAATTAAATTTGATTGAAATAATTTCATTTTGAAATCCTCAAATCTATGTCGATTTGCAGTTTAACTGATTTATTGAATATTTCTAAGTATTTGCTCATTTACCGTATATACACTTATATTTATAATAGGCATTTTCAAATACGCTCAGGGGATACCGGACCGGCTAATTTATTATTAAGACCAGCTATTTATTTTTTTTCAAATTCTTTCTCTGGTAGAAAAGGTTTGATGGAAACATCTTTGAAAATTTGGGTAAATTTTCATTAATTAAAAAATATTTTTTAATAGTTGCTTTAGCTACTTTTCATTTTACAATGCAATCTTGTTATTTCCTTTTTGAATGTAGATTAACTCGTCAATCATCAGTGTTAAGCGATATGTCAAGTACGAGGAAGCCGTTGCAAGCGAACCATCGATTTCCTGCAAACGCTTTTTTGCTATTACTTCGGTATTCGAGCTTTAATTTCGTTCGCGACCTCGAATCCTTAATTGAAAATTTCGCATCCCAAAATCCAAGTTTCCGTAGAGCAGTTGCGAAAGTTTTATAACTCGTTTCCGGGACCTGGAGTAAACTAGTTCCGAACGATATGGTGGCGCATAAGGAACAAAAGCTATGTGAATGAGAATGTTGAACTTTATAACATTGCTTTTTCATAATTCAGGTTTTAATTAGTCCATAAAGTCCTTCGGGAAAGAATTGTTTGAATGGTTAGGTGAAAATTAGACGTGAAAAAGGCGGTAATTTAAAAGGTCTTTTTGTATTGTTTACAATGGTTATTTAAGTAGTTAAAAAAGACACAAATGATAATATTTTTGTCGTCTAAATGAATTTAAATTGTTAATGGGATATTTTACATTTTGATTCTCTTGCCAAGGATTTATGTTCGCACAGAATCCCTCATTAAATTGTGCCGATCTTTCATTTTTATTTGAATAATGGATACGAGGTAATAAAAGGAAGATTTATATTTTTATTTCTGATTTCCATATTTATATTAAATCCTCTTCCATTATTTATTTTATCCCGAATCATTCCGGGAAATTAATCTGAATTAATTTCAGACAGTTCTTCATTGTTTTTTCTATTTTTAGGGGTAGTTTTTATCTTTCTAGAGTTATTTTCGTTGCGTTAATTTTCGTCGAACCACGCGCACTTTAAATAAAACGTTCAGTAAAGAGGCCTTTGACATTTTCAGCGCATAAATGCCTGTTTCTCTGTTGCTGCATCGTCTCCCTTAATCGCAATGGGAACAAACGTCCTGTCTGGAGACGTTCACAATTAGGGCCACCACTCACTAATGAATTTTAATTCCCTTTGATTCAAGCCGCAGTTCGTGCCCTCAGCTCGCCTCTCTCTCTTCTCTCACTTGACCGATGCCTAATGAATAGGTTGTCCATCTTCGAAAGTCGTGGCGATCACCCCGTATCAATTGAGTCGCCCTCGTGTAAGGGGCTGGAGAGGTGTAGGGTCTTAATTGGCTGTTAGTGGAGGTCCAAATTGGACGGTATGCGAAGGTCTCCAGGGATGTTGTAGTAGCGCCCCGTAAGGATCGAGTGAACCGGGTTTAAGGTCCGTATTATTCCGCCCGAGTTCAAAAAACCCCACACCCTCTCTCTCACACACCAGATTTCTCAAAGGAAGTCATCTCTTTGTAATTGTATACGCTTGTGGTAGCTATCGTTCCGTGCTAGTGAAATGTGCGGTGATCCTCTAAAAAGATACGCTGTTTTGCCAGGAGTTTCTATGGAGACGATGAAAGAGTAATTTTAAGTGGATTTTTATGTTTATGAGTGTTTTCCTGAATCTGTTGGCTTTTAGATTAATGATCGTAAAATATTTGTGCATTTATCTTATATGATCATAAAAATGTTTGAGGTGTATTTATAATTTGTTTGATCAAGAAAACTTGGTGATTTGTAACGCAACTTATTTATAATATATGGAAGGGAAGCGTAATGTCTACGCCTACGAAGTACTTACTACGAAGTTATTTGTTTTGACTACGTATATTGTTTTTAATTTGGTTCTTCTCGATTGTTCTTCTGTTTGTTTTTCCCTTGTATGAAGGAGCGTGTTTTTATTCCGCAGTCTTCCGAATCTATTTAATATTTAACTTTATATCATTCCTCCGTCTATTTACTAGCAGTTATGGTAGTATTATTTCAGTTTAATATTAACATTAGTTATCCATTCTGAAATTTTGTAAGCAGACTGTAAAGTGACATATATCTTCTGCCATTTAATTTATTACGTAACTTTCTGGTTATATAAATCGCCAGTAGTTTATTTTTATGGAGTTCAGACAGCATTGTTTCTAGTTTTTAGAGTGGCATCTATTCTGTCCTCTTAATAATCTGTAAAAGCAATGTCTTTATTAATTTACGAATCATTTCCGCTTTCTCCTTATATTATATTTGGCAAATGCTGTCAATGTAAAATGTGTAGAGGAAACATCATCCCTGTTAACATCTCTTTCCTCGTTAGGTGATTTAAATTCAATGCAGGAAACTCACCCAGGAAAGGAAACTTGGTGCATTTCTTTCACGCCTCTGCGCCCTTTATATAATCGAATTCTATATGTTAATCGATTGTTAGTTGGAAAAGATGCTGATTTTAATCATCAAAGCAAATTATAGAAGAACATGTTTTGCCCTTCGAGGAATGTCTGCAGAAAATTCAACGATTGTTTACACTTGTACGTGCGTCACCCTTTCGCAAACCTCTGCTGCTCAAGATTGTTAACGTTGAGTTAGATAGCGATTCTTTCCAACTTCCGTCCATTCTCTTCTTGAAATCCGTTGCTCACGGAAAGTTTCCTTCCCCAAAGGTGGTGCGGTATCATTATTTGTATTTACCTTTTCGGAGTTGCAACGCCCGACTGAAAAAGGGAACATGAGATAAGAAGATACGGAAATGTCGTTCGACGCGGCTCTAAATTTACCAGTTATCTGCGCTCAAAATGTGTTGCCAGTATCTTCCCGGAATTCCGAACTTCCCTTCATTTTACAAACATTACACAATGAAATTGGGGCGTCTGTGTTTTCTTGCTGGAGAAGGTTGGTGAAGTCCTCTTAGGCAACGTTTTGGGCCCCTTCTATTTAATGATTTTTGTTATTAAGAACGCCGATTCCTAATATAGAAATTATGAAGCATTTTGTATCTGTGATAAAATGGAAGCACGTATTACTGTTTTCATTTAGTGTTTATTTCATGAATAATTTTTATTTTCTATTTTTCGTTTTGTATATCGATATATTTCTTTTATTATAGCTAACTTTCTTTAACAATAATTCACAGTAGTGGATTATAGCATAACCTACTTATTGAATACGTAAAGTTATATTTATTAAGTTAAATTCAACTTTAATTAGGAGAGAAGCTACTTTTCTAATCCGCTTAAATGGAAACGGCACAGAATTATATCTTATTCGTGTGTTAGATCATTGTTTTACCGCAATCGTAATGTAACATTGACTAGGACTTAGCCGAGGATTTTAACGTGGAACTGGGTCAATAAAAGTCAATTTAAACTGAAAATCTGTTCTGAAGGAATTAAGAAAATATTCTTATACGTAAGATCTCTGATTGCAAAACACGAATTTGTCCCTGTTGTTCCCGCTTATCTCCAAGTACATGTGTACTTGGAATGAACCAAATTGAACGCCATAGCACACTATTTACGCTTTATAAATTGACCAATTTCTTTTCTGACCTCTCCGCATCTGCAAATTAAAAAATTTCCATCGAATGTTTCGCTTCAACCTTTCTAAATTAGCTCATTTAGTTCTGTTCCAGTTCTTTTCGCCATTGGAAAACAATGCCCGTACATTTTCGAACAGTTTCTTTGTTTGGACGAACCCGCTCCGTTATCCAAGTTCCTATCGTAGTTTTTTTAATTCAGAATAGGCCGATCGGAGCAATTTTCCCGCGACGTAAGAAGCATTCACTTCCCTTTTTATAGGGACCAAGCGCTCAATTCAAAGAAACCCGAGATAGCGTAATTCGTCTTCGCAGACGTCATTCCCTCCTTCTTTCGGAGGAGGCGCAGTCAATTGTTCTCTATCTCGAAAGGAGGGATCCGAGGGAGAAAGAGTCTGCCGCGGGGAGAGAGGCTCAGTCAGTGTGCTTAGGACGCGGGATCAAACGACTTCTTAACCCACACATTCGCCACAGAAACACGAGAGGGGTTTTCCCCAAGGAGACGTTGAGACCGCGTCGTCTGCAAGTGTGTCCTCACCGGTAGCTCTCAAGCTTTCTCCGTATCGGGCGCGTAGCGCGTACTGTTGTTGCGTATAAGAACGCGGTTGTTGTCTTCCGTGTTTTGCCCAAAAGAAGGGGAGGGATTGGTGTGGAAGTGGATGGATGCGAAAAGTTCGATACGTGGCTGTAACTTGCGGAGTATACATGCGTGGATTGAAGTAGTTTGTCGTAATTGACGGAGGAGTATCTTTTGGTTTCATGAGGTTGGGATTACGGGAGGTTGGTTTACGGAAAGATTACGATTTAGTTGTTCGTTCTGATTTTTATTTTGTTTTATCGGTAGAATTATACTGATTTGGTTCCGACTTTTGTATTTAAGAGTTTATTGCGTGTATTAAATCCTGAATGGGAACAGGCCACGAAATAATCGTTTAGTTTTACTTGAAGTAGCTTGTTCTTGATTACAGTAGCTTTAAGCAATCCTTATAAAATACTTTAAAGATCAATTTAATTATTTTTTCAATTTTGACGTCAACGGTTTGCGTAATTGTTTATGTATTTGATAATTTAAGATGTAAATGGATGATTAATTTATTAATCCATATTAGAATGAGTGAAATTTACGTACTCAATCGACTAAAATTTGAGAATACATAATCGTTCGAGGCTTACACAATAGATAGAGCCGAGTCATCCTTGTGTTCAGTTGCTTCTCAGACAATCCTACGTCTGTATTAGTGTGCTGCGAATTCTTAATTAACATGCACCCGGGCCTTGGAGAAGACAATGGATTATGGAAGTTATTTTCTCGTATTTAGGTCGTCTCGTTAAAGTTCCTTTGACTTGTCAAAATTAATTTACGTTCGCTGTTTACAATGGTTCTTTACGAAGGACAGCTTTACGTGGGATATTATTATATGATTGTCACCGAATGGTTCGGAAAGGAGACAATTGTACGTATGGATAGTATTTTGAATTCGCTATTGTTACATTCCGATAATTATGGAGAATTATACGTTTTGATTGAGGATAGCTATTTAAGCCGAAGGAAGCGACTTCTGCAGACACCCTCTCATCCTGTTTAACCGGAACTGGCCTCCGCATTTACTTATCAAGTTCATTTACCTCCGAAGTACGTATTTTAGCTCATGTGAAATGTTCGATATACACGTACCAGTATATTTATTGGGCTCCTATGAACGAGAAGTGGATATTGAATTCTTAATCATGTCTTAATATTCGAAAAAATATAATATATGTATACGATATTGTAATTGGTAAGTTTTAATATAATATTTTATGAATGATATTCATTATTTTATTTATTTCTTAAATGTCTAAAATCTAAATGTGTCTTCGGTGTGAGATTTTAGAGTCTAATTTTAAAGCAATAAAGTCTTGAGTCTGTGTTGCTGTCAATGATAATGTTTTTTCCATGAAAATGTCTGCTTAATACTTCCCCTAGAGTCTTGAGATTTCATAAATGCACTCCAAAAAGTATTACTCCGTGCCCGTTGTGGAATTCAATTGAAATATCCTTCCTTGCGATAGACAATGTGATGTAGAGGAAACATCGTATTTGCAACTAGAACATTACCATATGAGAAGTAAAGAGATAAAAAATAATTCAATTATTTTATATAGTACCAATCTACTGATTACAATGAATGAAAAATCTTTCATGAATAATTTTAGTAGTATTTATATGTCTTGAGCTATTAATTATTAATATTAATCGTCAATTTTTTTGTTCGTATCGATACAATCTTACCTACGGATGTCGTTCGTTTGAAAGACTACACTACAAACATCTCCATTGTGGTGATTCCTGCCGGTTTCGGATTCCAGAACCGATTCAGAAGTAGGGTGTCGAGTAGCAACAGGCTCCATCCGTGTTTGCGGAAGTATTGTGACGGACTTACTGGACTTCCGTCGATCAGCCTTGCGGGGTTTCCCATCCCATAACCGAAGCTAATGGCATCGCTATTGGTTTATCACGTAATTTTTATTCCGCGGTGCAGAGCGACTTTTTTTAGTTCATCGTCCTCAACCGACCCCTTCAAGAACTGTGACCTATATGCCGGGTTGCTTTTTTCGAGGACGCAATTAAAGCAGTATTTTTGGCACTAATTGCTGTCGAGGCGGTAGCCACACCAACCCAGTTTCTCTCGAGTAGTTTTTGAAAACGGAAATAAAATTTTTCTCCGCTACAAAACTGCACTTTTGAGTGTTTAGCGCAGGCTCTGAAATGAACTACCGGTCAGAAATTCACGTGCTATTTTTATAGCTTCCAATCCAGGAAGTTTAACCCTTTCACATGTTTTTCCTTTCGTTTCTGCCTTGTTAAAATTTCTCTAATGCTACCGTTACGTAATTCTGAATTGAGTTCTAAAAGGTTTTGCGTTTTCTGAGACGTATATACAAATAGCGAAACATTTTTACGTTTTTCGCTTAAGAATTTCGAGTATTTTTTCCAATGTCACAATAACTATGTAACTATATCAAAGGGTTTTCAAGGATAACCTTGTCGTAAATGAATGCTATGTTATTGAAATAAGCTCTCTAGAGTTGGAGGAGGATATGTTTACTAGTTCGTTGTCTCTTTGAAGTAATTACTCGTAGAATTCGCTTCTCGTCCGCTAAGCAGATAGTAGTTTAAACTTTTAGTTAGTTGCTTAATAATGCTGAATCATGTTCTGCATTTCGTACCATACATTATTAGCTATATATGTTAGGAGAAATTCAATAGAGAAAATAAGAAATGAGGTAATTTTCTCTTTTATATAAGTGCATTTGAAGGAATAAATAAATTACTTCTTATCATTTTTCTTTGAGAATATTCCTCTGTTAAGACCATAATTCTACGTCATCAACGTTTCAGTGAATTACGTATCACTTCGAGCATGATCAAGACTTGGACATATTTTAATGGATTCATTTTTCCTATAATACGATGAATCAAAAGTATTCTATCTATCAAAATTCAGCTACAGGGCCTTTCATGTTTTCTTTGAAAGAATATACTTAATAAAGTATTTCCAAAATGCTGTATTCATCCCATAAAATATGATGTTTGCATTTCGAAAGGAAGTTTTCATCCTCGGTTCATCGATTCACGATAATTACTCGAAAATCCCCGGTTCCTACGAAGAAATTTGCTCGAACAATTTTCAAAGGCTCTGAAAAGTTTTGCCTTCGTTTTTTGCTTCCTACTCGGGCAGTAATTCACTTCTCCCATTGATCATTGAGTCCCAGGAGAAAAGTGGAAGCTAACTTATCCTTTGGTTCCATTTTAGGGCCTCATAAATCTTACCCTTTTTTTCTGGGAGAATGTTTGCGCATAAGACTCGCGAATGTATCTCCCCCCCGTGTTTGGAGTCGAGTGATGCAAAAAAATATCATTTGGGAATTTTTTTTTTCTTAAGAATTTGGAAATTCTGCGAGGACATGTCTCGTATTCAATAGACGTAATGTTTTCTTTGTATATTATTTTTTTTGCTTTGAAATTTTTCTCCAAAAAAAATTTATTTCTATTTTATATTTTACGTAATGGAAATCTTTAATTAATTTTATGAAAATTAAGGAAATCGGTTGATGCAGATTGCATTTAATCCTTTGGCTTAAATGAAATATATTACTGGAATGATACTCGGTATTACTTTAACGATCCCATACCTTTCTATTGTATATAATTGGCTATAAATAATTCATATCTCTTCATAAAAGAATAGTCGCATTAAAATTAAAATCTGAAACGTTTTAAGGAGGATTTGTAAATTTTATTTACATTTCCTCTCGGGAATGGAAAAGAGATGAGAAATTTTTAGCGCTGATATGCGGGGTGGTTTCTCAATCCCATTAAAAGTGGACGGGCAACTTCCGTAGCTTTCAGCCTACTCTTTGTGTTCTGGCGAGTTGTTTTGGTTAATACAATCCAATTGGATAGCAAATTATTCGCTTCGAGTTTTATTGTAAGCTTTGATATGAAGATAGAGCTATCAAGGCAATGGTATAAATCATTTTATTCGTACGATTTTATCGTGAATGGGGGAAATTTTGGGGGAATACATGTATTTTAATTCATTCAAATTCTCCGTAAAATGTATATGAGCTCTCATCCGATTTAAATTTTGTATAAATTAAATTAAAATTTAAACGCTCGATTTCATTTTATCATCTCTTGCGAAGTGCAACTGATTTAAACAATAATATGTATTATATTAATTGTCCGTTTATTTTATTATTTCACCGATCCTTATAGATATCTTTGCAGAAATCAAATGAAATTTCCTTTTTAAATTATTCTTTTTTTATGTATTTTGACCCAAGTTTTACTACAATTCTTCATTAATAAGGCAATAACAACTAATTAATGATATCCTCACGAAGTGTATTGATGTTTGAGTTGTAACTGTCTCTAATCAGCTCTGTTGATCTATTATAAAGCTAGGAAGCCAAAGGTTGAGTTCAGTGAGTTTAATCATTTGATTGTAATTTACTCTGATGTTGTTAGTCTACAGTAAAGAGAAGCTTCGATTCCATCGTTAGCAATCAATCTTGCGCTCATCAATTTGCAGTGTCAGTGATTTTAATTCTGTTTGCCTTTCATTTTTCAAACCGTATCAGGGAATTTGTTTCGTGCGTTAGAATAATCGAGTTTATAACTGAAACATCGAGTGGACAGATTGATGAGGAAATTGCTATCAAGAGGTCGTAACGGAAATAGGAAGTGGAAGCAGTAAAAACGTCTGATGATGTGGATGGAATATTTGATTGAGTAAAAGTGAAGGAAATGGCGTTAAAGAAAGAATTTATCTCGCTCATCCAGTGAATTATTTTCTGTAGAATCCTTACGGAGATTTCAGGCTGCTGATGGTGGAAGAGATGTGGTTAAAACAAGTCGAGACAATGTAGGGTTTATAATACAATCTATAGATCACTTCTTAAACAAGTATCCTTGACTCATTCCCCTCAAATATCTATCGATTGAGGGCGTGAGGTCCTTTTCTATCTTCGGGTTAAATATATGGTTGTTAAACATTCCCGTAAGATAAGTTTAAAGTGCGTTTATTTGAAGGTTATTATTAATACGTATTGACGTATTTTTGAAGTCCAGAATTATCTCCATAGTAGGTGGATGCACTCACATCGATTGCCAGCTGATTAGAAGCCAACTTGTAGTCGTCGAATGCAATAATTACAATACGCTATTCCTCATTCCTAAATCCCTGTGTCATTTGAAGTATTGTTAGTTAAATCAGGGTAATTTACGTAATTTATTTACATGTTACCATGGTGAAATGAATACAAGCAGCATGACGTTCTTAATTTTTGAATCGAGACGTTAAAGCGTTCATTTGATCTTGGAAATTATATATGGTTGACGGAGGATCATCTTTTGCCATCGGTAAATATCAAAGTTGAATGTATCATTGGCGAGATGTTGCGAAAGAAGAGATATTTTCCAGCGCATACTCTGGGCAGTCGTTCCGGTCAGTTAATCGAGGGGGGAGGTGGCACAGGGTCAACACTTGGGGCCGCTTTATTTTTAGGCAGGTTGGAGCACTCTCTCTGACGGCCACTTTGTTCCTTTCGGCGGAAGTCTCTCTTTCTCTCTGTGTGTGTACGTGAAGGCTAGATCGCCTGCCTTTTGTTTCCCGCATACCTCTTTCCTTTCTGGCATTTTCGAACCCCACCTCTCTCTCCCCCCCTCATCTGTTACTTCACTCTCCCATGCATCTCGTTTCTTCAGGGGAAGGTTCTATCTCTCCTACTGCTTCCTTCTTCTCTGTTTTTAAACCCTCCCTACGTTCTAAATTCCGTTCACGGTACGTTTATACGTGTATGCACTCCGTTTTATCCTCCATTTGTTTTGGTTTTATTTTATGGTTTTGGTTTTATTTTAATGCCTTGATCTTTTTGTTCGTAGAAGAGGCCGTGACGTAATGGAATTCCGATGTGACCCTAGTTGTCAAATAAAACTATGTTAAGTAAATTGTGTATCTTTTTTCTTGGTTTGGAATTAACTGACATAATAGCCTACGAAACATCGTAAGAAGAAAATTAAAAATTATTTCATTTGTTTTTGAAACTTTTGATTTCTTTAATCAGTGGATTGAATTGTTTTATGTGCGCTCAGACTTGCCAGCCATGCATAATTTTCGAATCATTCTCAGGAAGTTTGTAATAGAAAATTACTTCTAACTTCTTGTCTTTTATTTAATATCCCATTTTAATTCGTCAATTAATGAGTATATTTTATATCACACAGATATAGATGTGACATAATTTAAGTGAATTTAGGGAAACATTTTATAAATATTAAGAAGAAAGGTGATAGAAAATTTAAGATTTTTGGAAAGAAATCTGTCAAAATATTGTTTGGAAACATCCGTGTTTTCATTTCCCAAGAAATGCCCTTTTAATTTCTGTAAAGTAAGCTATATTTCTTTCATTTTAATCTCTAATAATCCACCTTTTTAAGAGAATTAATGATGAATAAATTGTTTCAGTTGGGAAATTTTTGTGTAGAGTAAGTTTGTGTTGATCAAAGCTCCCTACCACTTACATTATTGTTTTTCCAGGGAGATGAAGGGTGAGAAAATAGTGTTAGTATCTATGAATTAAAAGAAATCTTTCCAAGGTCTGCAAGTTTTTATATTACGTTGTAACGATTCCTTTGACAAGAGTTAATTATAATTTCCTGAATGGAGCGAGGAAAATTATTTTCGGATCTTTTAAAGCTATATACGGAAATTAAATCTCAGATAACGTTCGCTCATAATTTTAATTTATTTTAATCCTCTCTTTGTGATCTGATTTTATATCATTTCGCATGCTGAAGTACGACAGATCAAAGCGTTAAAAAAAAATCCTAACATTTGACCCGACAAGTCTCGTTTCATTCCGTTGGTGCTCTTTTGTGTCCCGCCCACGCCGAAGCCATCCGTTTCGAACGATGTCGAATTGGAGTTGAGCCGTGGCGAACTGGACTCTCTAAGCTTTCATCAGATGAGCCCAAATAATGGCTGCAAAGAGCGGATTCGATGGAAAGTAGAGAAAAGAGGAAAATCCTCTCAGCAAATTAAACTCGCAACCATGAATATTTCAGTCGGGGCGGAAGCGGCACGAATTTCGGGCGCTAAATTTTTAATTTCGGTCGCGGTTTCTTTTTTTTAGAGAAGTACATTTCCTTCCTCGTTCTTTCCCGAACGTTATTCTATTTGCGGATCGTTCCGGGACGAATTCCGTTAGAATATTTGGCGTCCGCTATCGATATGGTAAAGTTATCGGTAATTTTCGTGTATGGTGTCCGAATTCGTTTCCGTAGTCTGCAGGAAGCCTTTTAGAGTTAAGCGAAGGGTTCCGTTACTCAAGGATGGACCTTTTTTTACCGACGTGTTGTCTCGTTGCGAAATCGGAATTGCTTTTTTGGTTTTGAAGCTCGGACGGATTGTTTTGGTGAGCCTCTGTGTGGATCTGCCTCGTGAAGGGAAGGATGCACGGAAGTCAACAACTATGCTTGAGAACTATTTGCAATTTGTAAAAGTTCAATACAATTCAAGTTTTTGTAATCAATTTCATTTCTATGCATGTATATCCTTTTATGGAAAGGATATCTATTGATGTAAAGTTTTTGAGCCACCTATCTACCAATGACTCTTAATTATTAAGTTCGCCGTATTTTGCTGTATTTTATTACATGTATAAATATTGTTTATTCATAGAATCATATTTTTTTGAAGAATAACTGTAAAGTTTTGTGGAATTGATTTTACCAATTGCTGGAAATGTGTCTTTCGATAAATTTGCAATTAGTAGGAGGTATAAAATACACTTCCGCTCTTTCTCCAATTTTTTTTAGCTAGCTAAGTGGTAATATTTATAATTAGCTTCACAGTTATGTCTTAATTAGGTTAAGACGAATCAAAATGAACGTTTTCTCTTGAAATAAACGAACTTGTTTCATGGAGGAGTTCCTCGGTGAATTTCTTTCAATTCCTCATTCCTCAGTACCGTAATTTTACCCTGAAAACTGAAATAATAAACCTTCCCTTACATATTATTTTGTATTCAGCTAAGGTTCGGTGGAAACCTCAACCCTTATGACCTTTACCCCTCGTGCACGACGTCCAAGAACTTCCGAGCGACAACCTAATAGGGCACTTTTTTAGTCACAATTTCCCCGGAAATCAAGCCATTCTCCCCGAGCCATTTCCTCACTATTTCCCCTCCGTCCAGCTCCATCCTTGTCCGTCAACGCTTTTCGCCGTGGTTCCCCTCCCCCTCCCACCTCCTCGATACCGGAAACAGCCCCACGTCGTCCCCTGCAGGTGTTTCAATCTCCGTTCCTATCACGATCCAATCCTTCCTGGCTTCACCCCCTGCCACCCTATGCGTTTTTGGCCACGCCAACCGACTCACCGACACCGCGGCGCCTCGCTCCCCCATTCGAAACCCTCTCTCCCCCAAGCGCATTCGATCTTTTACGCGAGGTTTCGGGCGCACTGCGTCTACCGCATGTACTCACTTAGTCGTCTCGTTTCTGCAGTCGCGCCATCAATGGCGGCTATGAAAGAGCCCCCCTCTCGAGAGCACGAGTTCGTCAAAGGGTCTAGGGTTTCCGTATTCGGTGAAGAGACATGGAAGCGGTCAAATCCCAGACACAGGAAATTTAATACTCAACCTCAACTTTGTGGAAAGGTCTAAATGGACTAAGAGTACCTATCTAAACTTTGTTAACGATTTTAATATTATTGTCGATCATTATGAGGCATAGACCTAGCTATTCGCCTGACGTGCAGGTTTACAAGAGTGTTCTTTGTACATTTTGTTAACCTGGACGTAGGCTTCTAGAATGTGGTTAATTTTATAAGCCTTTCAGGATCTATGTACTACTTCATAATGGATACAAATTTGTATTTTTCACGGTATTGTCTAAAGAGTCTTATAGTATTGAATTTGTTGCGATGCCAGGGGAAGACTAGCGTGTC
The DNA here is from genome assembly GCA_020796165.1 of Pantala flavescens. Lineage (NCBI taxonomy): Eukaryota > Metazoa > Arthropoda > Insecta > Odonata > Libellulidae > Pantala > Pantala flavescens. The sequence goes on from CM036886.1 coordinate 16,358,237, forward strand.
CGATACGCATTCCACAAGGGTTGTTTGCTTTGAAAGAGATTGAAAAGGAACTTTTATGACTGAATCCACTTCTTCAACTCTGTTATATTTTCGTTAAAAAGAAGCAGAAGAAAGAGTGGGAACAAGTGTAGATTTTTTTTATTTCCCATACAACATTCTCGAGTCATTAGAGATGGTAATAGGATCGATTTAGTGAAGGATATTAGGGTTGATTTCCCCTCAGGTCCTTACAGTAGCTAATAGCTTACCAGATGAGATGTATTATGTGAGGAAATGAGGGATGATTCACCCTCTGCCATACGCTGGTTCGTTCGTCGAAGCTTCAAATCGAAAACTCGTGTTCTTTCCCGAAGGTTTTGCTTTAAACTACTCTGCCGGAAAATTTAACGAACCAAAACCAGGACAGTCATCGTCCAAAGCCGATCGGGAAGCCCGTGGATAACCTTAACATTTCAGCGCTTGGTATTTACACGAGAAACCTGATAAAATGAACGGAAAGGATACACTCTGACCGTAGGGGATGTCAGACGTCAATCCGAAATCAACTACGTAAGCTGTTGATTTGGTTCAGTGTACTACTGAGGAAGTTCATTTAAAATTTTATGCTTAATCTGAAGGAAGAGTAGCTTTATAATTCATGTTCTCTGTATAGTTAATGAGCAAAATATTTCGTGGCTTATAATTTATAATTTGTGCTAGTTAGCTGATGGATTTAGACTGATGAGAATAAAATTTTCGTGAATCAAATTTTCCTATGTCACAGGTAATTTTTCTCGCAGTTTTTTCTTGTGAGTATTAGCATTAGCATGCAGTTGTGATTTTTCCAGCGTTAATAGCTCAAGATTTTTGATTCACTCCGTGTATTTATTCTTCTTTCCTTTAAATGATATTAATTTTGTTGCTATCCTTTTATTCCCTAAATATTTGATTTTATATAGAGTTAGATGGATTAGGTGACGTGTGTTAGTTTCACCTTACATACAGAGTATTCTATTCTATTCTGTTTTACTATTCAACTAAAAAACGGTCTCTTTTGTCGGTATTCCACAGTAAATATTTATCTAATTTCGTCGTAAATAAAGACGATCTATTACATTTAAACAGTTCGACTCTGTGAGATAAAGGATGTATATATTTATCTTTACCGTATACTTAATTTTTACCTTCCTTTTGCTATCGTGCCGAATATCATTTACGATTTGCCTGCAGTCATCGGAAAATTTTAATATTACGTTTCGTGCATTATTCGTGTGTATAGAGAGCCATTATATAGTTCCACGGGTTGAATGGAAGTCCTTCCATACTAGGGGCAGTTTTCTTCCGTGAGAGACCGTCCCACGCCGGGCACATCCTCAACAATAGGATATGTCTGCATACCGCAGAGTCGCGCCATTGGCCGTCCAATGGCTGTGGGCCTTTGCGTGTTTCGAAACAGTCGAGGCGCCTGTGGCTTTTCGTAAATTGTCCCAGTTTTGCGGGATCGATGTAAGGACGGTACCAAGAATCGCCTGGAGCTCCTAGGTACGGGAAGTTTTTTCAGGAGGTGCATGTGATAAGGGTCAGGATTGGGCTTGAGATGAAATGTTGATGTCACCAAGAGAAGCGTATGAAAATTTCACCCCCAATTCCCCTCACGGCTCTCCAGTGGCCTTGAGTGCTTACCAGCGGTAACGGCATACACGAAAAGTGATGGGTGGTGCCGTAGTTACAAGGCCTTTCGTCTGATGAATACGTGTAGTTTCATTGTTATGAATCCCGTCATGGATTTATGGGTGAAAGTTAATTCTACAGTCGTGTACGTATATAGATGCGGAGGCGAGCGTATGTTCCCCCCGAAAAGGTTATCATTCGATTTTTAGTTCACGTTGTTTTTTCTAAAATAGCATGGATGTACGTAGTGCATTGGCTTTTGCGGTTGATAGGAATGATTTACGGAGAGCAATCGTTGTTAGAGGAAATTTCTCGGTAAAGGTTGACTATGATTTATGTTTCCGCGAATATTCCTCGATTGCTTCTGGAAAATAGGCTACGGCGTATTTCTCTGAAATTTTCCGCAGAATTTATGGTATTTCGACGAAGTATCTCGTGCGTGATGTCGCTGGATTTAAGGATTTATTAAATGTTATCTTTTCCGATGACAGTGGTTAGAAAGCAGAAAAGATGTATATTATATCAAGGGTTTATTGTAGCCAGGATGTCAATTATTAATAGCACTATTAAATTTTTAGAATCATTATCATATACATTATTCTTTAGTATTTGATTTTTGCCCTCCGAGATTTTGCGAGTAACAATCTGTATTAATAGACGTTAAAGGTTACTAATTATTTTTTAAATTTTCATTTTTAATCATTGAATATCAATACAATAAAATATTTGAAAATGATGGAAATATGATGCATCGTTGGAAGCAGAAAAGAAAGCCGAGTGGCGATTTAAATACTAAGGAAGATTATAAATATGTACTTCAAATTCCCGAGCAAGTTTCTGAACACGAAAAATAATAATATCCCTTACTTTTTACCCATATTTTTTATGAAGGACATAACTAATGTATTAGAGATATTATAATTACACTAGAGGTGTAATCAATTTACTCGAAATCAGTTTAGATCTTCTAACCTTGTGTCATTCATATACTCTAAGAAATATACGATTTAGTTCCCATGAATAGTAGTTACGCGAAAATTCCTAAAAGATAAATGTTTGCAATTAATTTGCATGGTTAAAGTTTCAGTTCTCGGCATTTAACTTTGTTTGAATGGGAACGGATACGCCATATTCCTTGTGAAAGCTTATTCTTCCTTATGAACATAACGTTCTCTTCGTGATATTTTGATGCGATTAGCTGCGTTAAGGAAAATCTTGCTTCCTTGTCGCCTTAATCTTCACGTTTATTTAGCGAACCATTGTTTGCGAGAATGCATGCATAAATAAGTGTGCAGTGATTAATTCTGATAAAGCTTCCTCCACGCTTCTGCAGTATTTAGATTTTTTTAAGATGAATCTTCCTTGTATATGATAGAGTTCATGGTTATGGAGGTCTTCACAAGTTGGGGTTTATCATGTCAAGGAGACTACTTATTACATAATAATGTTCATGAAGGATTTGTGGATCTGAGGAAAATGTATGATATATCTATATAAATACTAAAATATGATGTAATTAATTTAATATTGTTATCAATACTTTATCATTGCGTAAATTGATTAAGTCTTTAATATTAATCGAATCATATAGATATATGTATTATAGGAACGGATGTTGCTTAAAAATATTCTCTGAATAGCTTCAATGCGATATAACTTTGGGAATTTCTTTTACTTAACCAAGTTAAGAATTTTCAGCGATATCATAATTCTAAAAGTGGCGCTCTCCCGTCATTAATTTTTTTTGCCTCTTGCTGATACATTCCATTATGTGCAAATACATTTATATCGTCATGTATGCCAAAGAATACGTATACATCATCGCTATCAAAGGCTTCTTTTGTTGCTCTCCCTATATCTTAGAAACGTTTTCCTTTACCTAGCTTAGCTTTTCTAATTACGCGATAAGACTTTCTATTCATGTTTTTTTATATTCCGTCTTAAGGAATTCGGAATGTTATTGTTTTTAATGTTAGACGTATCTCATTGAAGTTCTTCTACAAATGTGCACGATTGTTAGTAAGTGATGGTACGGTGATGAATATTAGAAATGATGTATACGTTCGGTATGAGAATGCAACTTTATGAAGGAGAAAGTGTTTATTATCACTATTTCTTTGTATTAGTACTTAAGTGGGAGGTAAACACTCGAATAATCCTTTCTAAGCATTTAATTATACGCACAGAATAGATGAAAAAATTTATCGAAAAAGATTAATGCTAAATATTATTCTGTAGACTTTGTTTTACATACGTCAAGTTATTTAAATCGATATGAATAGAATAATTATTGTAAATTGAAAAAATATAGGGAATCGGATTTAAATTAACAAGTTACGAGTTAAATTTATAGGGTTCAATTACGAGTTAAAATTTCATCGCGTAATGGATTGTAACTGTTATAATCAATTCTTTATTTTCATGACATTTAGTTAATATTTAGTCAATTCTTAATATTGTAGCTGATTTTGTCGATTAATTATTTATTTTTATGGATATTTGCATATGATTTTATAATATGGCCTTAAAGTAATTTCTTTGATAACAAAAATAAATATTCGTCAGCGTGATTTGGCGGAAAATGCTTCGTAAAAATGCGAGATACTTCCTCGAGGTTACACTGCAATTACATCCTCGTAGCTGCATAAATCGACGGGAATAATTTCAGAGCACAATCGTCGTGTTCCATCTATCTCTTCAGTGGAGTACCAGGAGTCAATATGCGCGAAATGCTTCTAGTAGAATCACTCTCTTCAACCCCCTATCCTTCTTGGACTGATGGCAAGGACTTTGCCCCAATTTCTCAGAACCCGACGTCACTTACTCATTTCTTCTATAGCCATTTCTCGCTTCCTAAAGATAACGCTCAGTTTGATTCCTTTGGAGCGCCGCCACTCACAGGTCTATTTTGCGAGTACCCGATCACGTATTATTTTCGGTCGGAGAGAAAATGAAAAAAATTAAAAGGCAATGGATCAAGGGGAAACATGTTCCTCCGGGTCGGCGCGTAAAAATAGGTGTTTCTTAGGAAAACCTCTCGAGCAAACTTTCCTGTTATTCGCGGAAAGGAGGAAGTCTACGTTTACTTTCTTTCGTCCTCGGATTCAGGATTCATCGGCGTGTCGCCGATGCGTTTTATTGGTTGTGGCTATCATTGTATCTAAGTTCAAGGGGTAGTTTTTTCTGAATTTTTTGTCGGTTTAGGCTGTTAAGAATTTTTTTGTTTCAGGAATGATAGATGTTAACTTAGTACCCACTGTCGTGCGACTTCATCGCATAGATTAAACAGAAGTGAAAAATGTTGACATGAATGGGACTCGAACCCAGGTCACGTAACCATCCTTTAGGACCTTGGTTCGAGTCCCAGTCATGTCAATATTTTACAGTTGTATTTAACCGATGGAAAGCATAGTTTTGTTTTATAGAATCGAGTACTATTACGACAATATACTGTGTTTACGAAGAAAACATTGTATGCTTAGCTAAAAGAAAGGGAAAGTTAAATTCAAAAATGTAGTTCAAGTATTGAATATCAGAACCTCCGATTGATAAGCATTACTATCATTGTTATTATGTTAATCAATGGACAGTATTATTTAGAAACGGAAGATAATTCTGTGGACAATGAAACTATAATTATACAGACATTGTTGATATCGGAGTTAATTAGGTAGATATCTCGGTACTGTCAGAATATTGTAGCAGATGATAATTTCTTTCATAGAATTTATTTAGAAATAATGTCACTTAGGATATTTAAAATCCCTAAGTTACATTTTTGTACGAAATTTAATTAATTACGAATAAGTTTTAATTTTCTGTTCTTTAGTGATAAAAAATTTAACCTAATTATGCTAGCTAATCTCCTTCGTTGTTCCGTTAATTATAAGTTGAATAACTCCTTTTCTTAGCGCATTATTACCTATTTTCTTAAAGAGGCGTAGTTAGCCTTTTGAGGATTCAACGCCCCAAAAAGCTTAAAGGTAACAAAATTTAGAAGAACACTTTGTTTTTAGAAGTTCGTTGCCGCAAGTTGGGAAGTTCTTGTCTTGTGTCATTCCACTAATTGGGAACCGAGTGATGAAATTCTTTTTTTTTATGACGCGCAATAAAGGGAAATGAAATTAGTTCCAATCAGGGTTATAAGCAATCAAAAAATACACCATGAAGTAAGATATATATTTTTCCCAATTAAATCATCTTGTACTCATCCCTATCTTTCGCAATTATTTATTTATTTCCTCGCATCTCGCGTGTTCCATAACAACGTTAATTAACACTGAAATTTAAAGTTCGTAATCAAGATTATTCATTATGAGAAAAATGAACACTGAAATGTAACATTCGTATTCAAGATAATCAATGAAGAGGGAACAGTTTTTAAAAGATTACTATGTTCTTGGGTTCTAAGATTATGGGATAAATCTTATTACTTTATATATTTGTAAATGGATAATTGAAGATTTATGTAGCATGTTTCTTATATATGTTTCCATTATTTCATGCGTCATATTCTCTCGTCGATCAATACTTCGATATTATTCTCCGTAAGGCTGCACCTCAAATGATAACAAGTTCGTCGTACCAATTAAATGGAACGCTTTTACAGTTGGAGGCTGTCCGGAACACAATCGACCGTCCACGAATTCCCTTCCTCCAACTTGTCTCATTTCCATACGACTCGCTGCCCTGTATTTTCAGACAACGTCACGTCCCTACAGAGATCTCCGCCTTTCAATCCAGAGTTCATCTTTTCACCCCTTCTGCTTCTCCAGCTCCGCCGCACAGCTCTCTCAAAGCGACTTCCCTTAACTTCTTCTCTCTAATTGTTCGCCCTCTGTGAATGCCAAAGCGGTCGCTTCGTTAGAAGCTTTTTATCGTTCGAAGCATTATGTTCTTATCGCCAAGGCCTTCGTTACTTTTCCGACTTATGTCGATCTTTTTGTCGATCTCGGAATCGGAGCTACGATGTTTTTTTATTAATGCTTTTCAGTATCAGATCTGGACCGGGTTTGTGATAAGGGTGTTTCAACAGGGGATTGAATCTTGCTCATTCGGATATAGATTTCTTTTTGCGAAATGTTAAGTGCTTTTTTTAAGTTCTGAATGTGTTTTGGATTAAGAATGAATCGGGATTTCCCGGAGTCGAAGTTATCAAGCACGGAAATGGTGTGATAAGTCTCGGGTAATTTTGACCGACTGGTGGTTATCGTCATCAAACGAAACAAAAAATGAAGGGATTCGGTTAACTAATTTGGGGAACTAATTGATAGTTACTGCTAGCTTTGTGTACTTTTTAGATAAGAATAATTAGTTCCACCGTAGTGCTAAAGATAAAATCATCATACAGGTTACTTATTTTATTAATTGTAAAAACATTTTGATTCAATAAAAGGTGATGTAACGGTATGACTGAAATATAATATAGGTACAATAGGTTTAACATCGTATATAGAGGATAAACAAATATTGCCATAAAGAACGAGTTTTTATTCACGTAAATATTTGTAGACTATGATCACAGCCTCCAGGTACTGTTGTATATTACTGTTTCTATAGTAATAATTATAACATCTGAGGCATGAGGTATTACGTTGACGCTGAAATTATTCGCCACTCAATTACGATTTGTTCCCAACAAAACAATGATAAAATTTAGTTTCTTTCTTTTTTATGTTCATAGCCTTACCTTTCGAGCGGTATTTCGGAAAACTATCCTCAATCAAACCTCGGCGAATCTCATTAGACGTTCTTAGCTTAAGGTGTAATGAGTCGTTAATCTTCTTCCTAACGATGATGTGTCTGAAGTTACAATTTCAATTCCGTTCAAAATAGAAGAATTAATTTCTACTCGCCTCTTTCTGTTGCTGTTGAAGTTTTTTATCTTCCTTTCTTTCAGGTTTTTCCGTGTTTGAATTTACTTATCTAAAAATTAGGTCGTTTTACGTAATCATCATTGATGTCTCGTTTAGCCTCAACTCGTAGCACGATATAAAAATCTCCGTGTTTGAATTTTTTACGTATAATTTTCAAATTTGTAAATTTTAAACTTCTCATTTCATTGGAAACAGTTTTGAAACACGATCAAAAAAGTCTCGTAATCTCAATGTGTATTGAGATTATCGCTTCCATGAAATCGATCTAAAATTTGTTCCATAACTCTTCGCGAATGGGGCATTTACGTATGCAATACTCGAGGATAGCTCATTTATTCTTCACACGTAATCCCGCCATTAGCCGAGCGATTTTCTTAGTACAAAGTGCTTTTCCACGTCCACCCCCCAATCCTTCTGCTCTATTACGAAAATAAAAGCATCTCTTATGGTCGTTTTAAAAAACAAACGAACGGATTAAAAGCATCCTTTCATTCGGATAAATTAAGGTTGTTAGGGTTCCGTTTCTATGCGAGATATCCCACTAATAGCCTTAGGACAATGGGCATCGTTCTGTTTTAAATGTGTAAGGTGGATTTCAGAGACCACTCGTTTTATTCCTCTTCCCATCTCGCCCTTTCTTATCCTATTTCTATTCTACGCTTTCTGACCCAAATTGCTTCCTATTCTTTTTCTATAGCTTTCGTATCTCTTGTTTTTCTCTGAGCCTAGCTTGTTTTTTCGCTCCTGGTCATAAAATCCTGTAGTGTTTTCCAAAACCGAGCCGTAGTTTACTAAATATGACTTTTTTATTTCATGAGAGTCTAATCTACGTGAAAATTATCGTTTCTATTGTGTTTTGTTATTGGGATGCTTAAATTTTAGTTATTATTTACTTTTAAGTTGATTTCACGTGTTAAAACGAATGTCTATGAATTTGCTTTTTTATTCGAATGGTTGTGTCGAGTTTTATAAGGGATTTTTATGCTTTTTTTCATGTTCATATTCATTATCGTGCAACACGAAAGTTATCTATCATTTTTTAAATACATTGATCACATTTATGTAAACAGTTAACTTTTACATACTATGTCCTTAACATTTCTATAGTGGATAATTATACAGTTAAATGAAAACGAAAATTCATACTTACGAGATGTCTGGGTATTGCAATCAGTCTCGTTCATATTGTGCTGTGAATTCTGGTAGGAATTCGAACTTATTTATGTTTTACGCAAAAGTGTATGTACTTGTTGGATAAAATTCTCTCGCGGTACCTCATGCTGCACGCAGAACCGAATTTCTAGCATACTTAACATTCTACGGATGAATTAGATTTTTTGCTTACCTTTCCTCTGTTCTTCGTTTAATGTGCATCTTTCACGGAAGAATTAGTGCTCACTTAAAAGATATAATTCTTAATTTTTTGTGGTTTGACAAATACTGTCATTGTCCGACTGCATGTGAGTTTAATTCGACTGAAATGAAGTTGTAAAACGTATTATTTTATGCTTACTCTTTTTGTGTAATTCATTACTATTTGTGTCTCTCCTGATCAAAGTCTTATTGTAGTTTTTTTTCTTTTTCAGGTAAGAATATAGCTAGATATCAACTTCTGGTGTGGTTGATGGTTCTCTGTTTTGAAGATGCTTTTAGGATTTCGTGAGTGAATATTCAATATTTAATTTTTGTTGTGTAAGAGAGGAGTATTATCAGCGAATTATCTTCATTAAAATGCTTCAACGTTGCGATGCGTAAAGATTTCGGAACTCCGAGGATATTTGCATGCAAAATTTAAGGTATTGCCTAAGTAACCTTGAAGTATGATTTATGCAGTTAAAATATTTGATGGTATGAGTTGATGGCTATTCTAAGGTCGCGTTTACTCACGTACTAAGTATACTATAGTTTCAACTGCTTATTCATTGCTAGTGAAGGAATTATTTGAACAACAATGAAAATACTTCGTCCCTTGAACCCATGATTTTCTCTTTTAATTGGACCCCTATTTATGGGCAACTTATGTAAAGATATACGTTTGTTTCACCTGATAGTACATAATTAGTTAAAAAAAAGATTCTTTATGAGGTTGTCGAGCGAAAATTAAATATTTGTGATAAGGCTTGTAACAAGACTTTAAAATGAGTTACTTCTTATTACAACGCCATTTTAGTTTAGTTTTTGATTGTATGAACCGCTCAAAATTTTACGTAACTGTTAAAATAAAGTATTTTAATGTCCTCTGCTCTCGGTTCGTTCAGATATGTTCTACTTTCTCTCTCACCATTTTTAATTACTCTATTGCATCGTCATAGCTCTTTGTTCTTTTTTGTAATTTCGTCGGAATAACTGTGAAAGAGAGGATTCTAATTATGTAATGAGCGGGTGCAAAATTCAGACGTCAGGATTGTATCTTGGCCTCCTTCCTGCATGACTGGTCATCGGGAAGATAGTAACGTGATCCACACGCCAGATGAGGAATAAGCATTCCTGAATTATATAACTGTTGAGCGTAATGATGTTGGGCCTTTTAACAAATGTTGTGAGGGTTTGGAAATTTGTAATTTTTTTTTATTCTACAATGGTCGATTTTTAGGTGAGTATTACTAAGAATGGATACTAAAGGAGTTTATTTTAAGTCTGAAGGAATTTTTATCAATGTAAACGCGAGGCATATTTCCATATCCCACGTATGATTTTGAGTAATGTTATCCAGTTGAATTTTTTTAGTTCATAAGACGTTTAGCGATTGTTTTAGAATCGTTTCATAGATAAAATACCAGTTTACGTAGCCGCTGTTTCTATTTACGAGTTTTTCTAACGTGGATATGCTAATCGTTATGAATATTGTGATATCTTATTGAGCTCAGGATCGTTATGGATATCATTAACCCATGAATTGTCATGTGTTAACTCGTCAGTGATATCTATACGCCCTCTAATTCTCTGGAAGAGTGCAAGTGTTGCAACTTATCTAAAACATATGGCGAGTAATCTCAAAATGTGTTTAATCTCGGAATTTTCTTGCATAACCACGTATATCTCGGACTGATAATATTTTTAATTACAATATTAACTTTCCATGTAGTGCTTATAATAGTTTCTTATCGGATACGAACACGCCTGGTTCTTCAATCCACTTCAATATTGCCTTAATGTATGAACGCTTATGATCCGTTTGGGTAAAGTTAGTAAATGGGGTAAGAAATATTTATAGTCCGGGACTCGAACTCGGGTCTTCCATATTTTTGTTATTGGGCTGGACTCAATGCTAAGTTCTAGCCTCGAGATATTTATTGTAAAATATATTTAATTCTTCAATTTAATATTTATTGGTCATTTATTGTAAATTACTTATGTTTATTTAATTCAGCGACAGCTATTTATAAATCTATTAGCGTCTATGTGAAAGTATTTTCCCTTTAGTATATTATTCAATGTCGATTATGAGATAAAAGACTGTAGATTTGCTTCTATGAGCGTAAAAGTAAGTCGTTTACTTCAATCTCCAGCTCGCACTCAAGCTTTTAAACCATCATATGTGAGGAAAGAGTGAAAATTCGGTCATACTCCTCAGACGTGTCCCAATTTGCAAGGGAATCACGCAACTTGCATGTTTGTTTACGCTCTCTATATTATCCCCAACTCAGCTTCAGGTGGGCGAAAATTGTTCTCGTAAACACGGACAGTGTGAGCATAGTTAGATTTTCCGTCGCTGAACGGCGCTCTTATTATCAAAGGAATGTCAAAATATTCGGAAGTAACGCACGTGAATCTTGCGTCCTATTTAGTCTTTTTTATTTTATTGCTCTTGTGCCTGTATTATGAATTAATTAATTTGTTAGACAATGTGAGGATTCTTAAAGAATGAAAAATTTCATATTCATGAATAACTCAGATATTGTATGATATTCCATTCTTATATTGATACGAACGTCGGTATTTTTACGAAATTTTGGACTTTCATTTGTATTTATTTTGTGTAATACTTAAATAAGTTATTAATTTTTTCTTCGGTTAATTTTCTAGAACTTCTGAATGTGCTTAAATACTTTAATTTCGTTTGGTTTGTCTTTTTCGAAATATTTTTCTGCATACCTCTTTAACTGAAAAGTTGAGAAAACTGGTAGGGCTTGGCCAAATTTTGATTACGTAAAAGAAATTTTCATACGAAAAATTTAGAAATTGTTTAATATTCAGGGGGGATATTATGGTTTATAAGTGGCAACAGTACACCCTCTAGATATCGGTTTTCTCAATTATTATGTTTTTAGATGAATTATAAAGATATTTTTGTATTTAAAAATATTCACGTAATATTTTTTATATTTTTCTGTCCATATAATATTCGCTATTCTAATTATCGTTCGTGTAACCATAGTAACTCAATCGAACCTAAATATCTCGAAATGGTTTCGTATGGTATTCCAACCAGAATATAAAGAGAAGTGCAAATACTTTCACGAAACAGTAATGATTCAGTCAACGTGGTATTCATGCAATCTTCCTAGTTACGAGGCAATAGATTTCAGCATATTGCGGTCCAAGAGTTCTTCCGTAGTGACCGAAGCACGGACAAAGCCTTTCAAACGATCCCGCCACACATCACAGAATTCCACTACGGACATGAACTCTTGCACCGTATAAATAGAAAACGAGTAGAGGTTAATTATAGCCCGTTCGAAGTTAAATGATAAGACACGTTTCGGTAGCCGTAGTAAAGCGCGAGCTTTTACAGACTTAACATCACGGTCGACCTTATTTCGGGAAGCCTCCTTATGAACCCCACGAGAATTCGGGCGTTCTTTTCAAATTTTCGTCAAGTATCGTCTCTCAAGGGAATCGTCGACTTAATCTCGGAAGGGCTCGCGGTTCGAAGTTTCGCACAGCCGTATGACGTAGCGAATTTGATTGGCTGAGAGAACGTGAGGTTTTGCGCTAACCACGGTCTAGATGGAAATGTGGGTTGATAGAATTGGGATTCGTGGAAATATGGTCATGAATGATGAGGAAAGCGTGGTTTTGAGGAAATTAGTTTTCTCGATTGTATGTTTTAGTTAAAAGTATGTTTTATGTAATCTAGTAGTATTATGTTTATTTACTCTATTATTTTTATCTTATTTTATCTATTATTTTTGTTGTTTTATCTATTATTTGATATGTTAGTTTATCATTACATTTTTATTTATAATTATCAATGGTAGTTAACGAATGAGATACGAGATTCGGGACCGGAGTATTGAAGATGAAAAGATTTAATTAGTTGATTTTAATGCTCCATTTTAGTTCTTTATCAAACTGTTATCAATACCTGCGTACGTTCTGTTAGTCTTTACAAAGAAATCAGGCCATCTGAAAGGTTGAAAAGAATATGATGGTGAAATAAGGTGAAATCTTTTGTGTTATTTACTTATATCAATGCGTACTTTAACGGTGCGTTTTCTTTCGTACTTGCCAGCGTCATTATGATTAAAGTTTCAATCCAAATTACGTGAGTTACCTTAGCTTGGGTTGTGTAAGCTAATGCCTCTTCTTTCCTGATATATTATTTTCAAGTATTTTCTGCGGATTTAATTCGTTTTTTAAGAGTATTTTTTGTGTGCATAATTACGAAAAATATCTTTAAGGAATTTACTTTCCTTACATATGATTCACAAATTGATGCTTCTCATAAACCATTCGATATTTGTAATGCTTAGGGTTTCTGAAGCATTCGTGATATCCGCACCAATTTGTCGATGTATTTTTTTAAGAAACGTATCGCCTTTCGCTGTACCTTTTCTAATTCGAGAATACAACACTTATCCGTGATAAGTTAATCTATGAGCTATTGTTTTATAATGATCTTTCATAGGAATCTATCTCGTTTCTCTACGTAAGAAGAGGTTTTTGTTATAATCCGTCGTCTTATTACTCTTTAATGATCCAAGTGTTATTCTTCTTCAGCCTCAGTGGGCGTTCCGTAATGCGGGAAAGCGAAACGACCCGGGCTAATCCTCAAATCCTTCCTATCCCAAAATTCTATCAAAGTTAAAGCCATCCTCTCGGATCTCGGGCCTTGTTTTTCTTCCGAAAAAGGCACTTTCCTCAGTGAAAGTTTTCAGACTCGTTACCCAATGATGTAGATGGCGTTCCAAGAATTGCCCTGACGTATTGCTTTCGGGATTCCTTCTTTTTTTGTTACAAAATGTTTGGCTCTCTCTCTCTCCCCCTGAAGGGCTTTTAGCTAACACGCTTTTAATCTCATTTAATAATTTTGAAACTCAATCCCTGGACTGTGAATCGCTAATTATCTTGGCGGAAATATTTTGGCGTTCCTCGTTTATCAAGCGAAATATTCGTTACGAATAATGGAGAGAGAAGTTTATGGAAATTCTCGCTTGTAGGTCAGTCGTAATTAAATTGAAATTCTGTCAGTCCCTCATGAATATCAACAAGGAAATGAAGAGCGTAATTCACTCTCTCTCTTGCTTAGTGGATTCTCGGTAAAGCCTTACGCAATTGATTTTATGCATAAGATCGCAATTATCCTTCAGTGAGGAACGATTATTTAAATCTATTAGCCAATCGCCATTCCTTATCCCTTTCGGAGTACAGTCAATCAATCTAATAACGATCTACATATATGATTAATTAATGTGTAACTCTGAATGTATTAAGGAATTGAAAGCAAATTTTGATTACTGTAAGCTGTAAATCGTTATTCTTTTATACATTTTAATTAAGCTTTTTTCACGTTCAATGGTGTCGTATGTTTTTATCCTTGGAATCGTTTTTCAATTTGAGTATAATCTGTTGTTGTTTTCGATTCATTTTACTGAATTTCGTAGACATGAAGCCTTAATATTATTTTGGAATAGTTAAAGATAAAACTTTTTTAGGTATTCTATTTTGGTTGATGGTTAGATAAAGGAACATACCTTTAATGATTAATTCGTATCCAACTCAATTCATATATACCCACGGTCGTATATAAAAAAGGTATCACAACGTTGGAGATCCATTGCCAAGAACTCTTGATATACGTCGTTCTGAGGATTCGGAGAAGAAGCTTTTCTCTATCGCAATACTTTCACCGTTCTCTTTATTCGAGGAAAAGTAAATATCTGGATGTCGTGATGTAGAATAACGATAAGGGAGGGGAGAGGAGGGTAGTGGCATGTTGCCAGGATCTCTCATGGTTTGTAGAATGTCGTCTGGTAGAGGAGGGTGAATGGGAGAAAGGTTTTATTGTAAATTTCCCGTGCGTAAACACGTGGCAATCGTGTTTTGCCGTTGCTCGGCGGAATGGAAATGTAACGAATGGTATTCCGCTGTTGTTATGTTTTCCACTGGCTGCTCGTCCTTTCTATTCGCTATTTTTTGCGTCGAGATTCCTTTTTAATTTAGGGTTTAATGTATTGGTAGATCTGAGTTTTTTTTGGATGAATATGGAGATGAGTAGTGATTTTTTTTGTATTATGATTCATATACTGTTCATGACGAAAAACTTCTAAAATTAATCTCCGAAAAAAATCAAATTGGAATAAGTAATATAGAATATAGGTGCGGAATAGACTGATTTGAAAATAAGTACAAGATTTTTTTAATTATAAACTTAACGTAAAAACAATTCTCGTGCACCCGAGTTGACTCTATGTTGTAAAAGTAAATACGTTCCCGAAGTGTGTTTCATACATAGAAAGGCTTTCAGCATCTCCTCTCGTATAGAAGTTGTGCTAATCCTGAATCTTATGCTACCGGCGCTACACGTAGCTCGAATTCCAAGCGGAGCGCTCCAGGGATATTTTCCGAGGTCTGAAGGCCTTTATCACGTTGGCATATATTTGGGGAAAATGTCGTAGTTTCAACACATTCGCTGGATATAAGCTTTCCGTACCCCTTTAATCGCATTAAGTTATGACAGCCTATCCAGGCGGAAGATGGCTTTCTAGCAAGAATTATTTTCTCAGCGAAATGGTTCCCAAGGGATCACTTTTTTGGCGATGGCTCCGGAGCATTATTTAATAAAGTGTGGGTTATTTTGTGTTATGTATTCCGAGTTTTTGATTTAGATATTTTAGCTGGAAAATTTTAAGATTTAGCGGTTTGTTACGTAAATAGTAAACCGATGCGTATAAAATTGTAAGCAACAGTTTTTCATTTGTTTCGTTTATTATGCTTCTGATGGTTTATTCCGCGGCATATTGTATGAATAAATTTTCGTTTATTCTCAAAAATGAATTTCTTTTAATAGTTATAATTACGAAATATTTTGAATAGTCGCAATAAGTTTAATGGAAAGATGCACATAAATCTTAGTACTCGTACCACATCTAAGGGAATATTTCCTTTTATTGATTGCCACAACAACTCGCCTAATTCAATGAAGTTTATAGTAAGTTTATTTACTGAACAACAGAAGCAAGAAATAAAATATTTAAAATATCAAAGAGGTAATACTTGATGAATAAATATATAAAATAAATTCTACAAGTTTATACTTGATAGTACGAGTGGGTTTTTATTATTTATTCATTCTAATGTTTAATAAAATCATATTCTTGTCGCGATATAAGTATCTGGAAGTTACAGAATTAAGTTTTATGCCCAGAATTACGTATATGGCAGTATCCGCATTAAGGACATTTTCCGTGTTTGAATGTAGAGTATATAATTGAAGTCTCTAGAGTATGTAATCCCGGTAATTATTACATCCATTAAACGCGATGACGAATGTAATCAAATGAGAACTAATGGTTGACGAAGAAGATAATGGTTTGTGATTGTGTCACTTAGTAGCACGATACTTATATACATCATTAGTAGAAAAAAATACCTTGTAGGCACGAAGACTCCGTACTCTGTATTTCTGCTCGTTCCGTTCTGTATTCGATTTCCCCCCAAGCATTTCCACGAAAGGATTCTCTAAGTGAAATATCAAATCCGCGTATAATACACAAGAACGATTTCCAAAGCAGATCAAATACACAGCCCGAGGATACACGAACCGGATTCGAGAGGAAATAAATCTGAAATCGTCGGGTGGGATTCGTTAATCTCCCTCTCCTTCGCGATGTCACTCCAGCTTCAGTTCATTCTGTCGGTCGGAAGCCTTCGACCGGTGCGCTAAATATAGAATCAAATCGGTCGATAATGTATACATCAGCAAATGCGCCGGGCGCGAAAAAGTTTTTGATTTTTTTTTTTAATTTTTCGCTCCGTATCGAGGGTACACATTTTTAATCTCTCAAAATGTAATCTCGGTGCGGAAAGTGATTCGGGGAATTCTCCGTCTCTCGGGTGAATTCTCTCTCGATTTAATTCCAGTAAGCGACGAAGGCCACGGGGACTTTCACGAGGGCATTCAAAATGTTTACGCGCGATATTTATTTCGCAGCGATGGCTCGCGAACTAATTCGTTCGAGTTTTTTTTTTAATGCGGAATCGGGCTTTAAGAGAGATTGAATTTTTCGGGTGTTTTTTTATCTGGTTGTACGTATTTTGTGGTTTGGAAAATTAGTGCGGAATATTATTAGTAAGGGTAAATGTGAATAGATACGTGTATACTTGAATATCTGGGCTGTCCTGGAGTCGAACCCAGGGCCTTCGACATACTTGTTTTTTTTTAATCGTAGAATTTTAGTGCTTTCTTAAGATAATATTGATTTTTCAGAAATATTTTGAAAGAGATATAAAGAAGTAAAATATATCGACGTTATGATAAGTCTCTTTACGGACTCCTAGTATTTGTTATTAGAATTTAGACACAATATCCTTATATTAAAAGTTAAGTATAATCTAAGATCACGTGAAAATTTAGCAGAATCGTAAATGTTTGGTGAAAATGCGTGAATTTATCTCGTGAATAAGTTCTTGTGTTCTTTAGTTAAATATCCTTACTTCTGTTTACTTAGTAGAGTTACAATGTTTTTATTTTAATTGAATTGTAAAGGACGACCAAATTTCAGAATTTTTATGCTTCTTTAATGTCATATTCCTATGTTTTATGTCCGATCAAATATTTTTTATCCATCTACGCCTTATCTGGAATAGCATATTAATAATGGATTAATTACGTGTTCTCCTCAAAATATGCTAACGCAAGGTGTTCGATAAGTTCGTGCTAAACATCCATCACATCGCGTGTATTAATTCCGAGATTCGCAAATCCAAGTAGGTTGCATCGATCGTTCATCAAGGTAAACTGAGTGTAAAACCCTTATCGAGATGTTTAATTTCGAGTATCAGCGGAGTTCGGGCATCATTCCGTTGTGACCTTCACGAAGTCTATCATATTTAGCTAAATCTGACATTAAAGAAATCTCAAGTTTGTTTTTTATTATATTTTTATTTTCATACATTTCAAATTAATTATTCTTGAGCATGGAGTCTAAAGTTGATATCTAACGTGTTGATAAAAATTCTCAGGGTCGTTCAACTGTATTATCGTTTGAATTGACTCTGCCTGCTGATAGTTTGTGCTGCCTGGAAAAAAAATGTTTCCACTCCATGTATTTTTATTCTCGTATTTGAATCTTTAATTAGTATGACGAATAGAACCTAAAATCATTGCCTTTAAAGCATCAATGGTAAAATTTAGTTTCTTAAATAATTAGTTCTCGTATCGTCTTAACTTTTCTTAAAGTTCAACTTGCATTTATTTTTTATATATGAACAATGTATGCATCGTCCTATAAATCCTATTGTATAAATGTACGTACATAAATGAATGAAATGTCATTTTGAAAGTAAAGACATCCCGCACAGCGATGACAGATTTATTGCCGGTCTACTCTTCTGGGAATCCTAAAGCGAACAGAGTTTTCGACTCTTTTTTTATTCACCCCTAATCGATCTCATTCCAGACCAATTCATTTCTCCAGCGGAGCGTCATAAGTTATTCCGTAGACCGAAAAAAACAAAACACCATCAATCTTATCTCCGAGCGAAATTTTCGTCAATTTATTCCGATTATCCAATGGAACACCCCATTAGCACGCTTTCGCCCGCACCTTCACTAGAGATATTGTAATCCCGCAAAAATATAGTTCATTTATAATTCCCAACCCAATAACCCTCGCTCACGCCAAGTCAGTCCACGCGGCGCCCATAAAGCTATTAATCCGAGTCGGGGGTGTGGGGGTAAGATTGATCGGTGGCGAAAGGTGGACGGAGTAAAGGTCGTAGTGCCATTGGATGGAATTGGATCACGGGGTGCGGTAAGGATAGGGTGAGGGACCTCCTGCAGAAGGGAAAGGACAGGATCCAGAAGGAAAATCGGGGTATTCAAAGAGAAAGAATGGCCATAACGGCGGAAATATGTTTGTGAACTTTTGATCCGCACCACGATAGCTTTAGGGGGATCGTATGGAAGTTGCGACTTATATAGTAGTGACAGATGCGAAGCCAAGTTGCTTCATAGGGAGGTTTTTGCGTGTCTGGTTGGTGGTGTGCTAGGATTGCTGCTTCGTTGTCTAGAGTTGGTGTTCGTGTTTGGGTAGGGTGGTTTGGTGTTTGTTAAGCTACGAATGTAGTTGTTCTTTGCATATTATAATAAGTAATTTAATTAGTATTTGCCCAATTGTAACTGTTATTATTATTATTGATTCGTGGATTAGGTAGAAGTACGGTTAGGTAGATTACGTAGAAGTACGGTTTTGTTTTTGAATGGTACTGAATCTTTTAAGGATGAGACGAGCGTTTAATTGAGGCAATATCCTTTATTTCAGTATGATATTAACGGGGTTAAATAGTACGTTAATTATTATTACTGTCCCATCAAATCTAAATTTTATAGTTGTTATTGTTTAGAATGAAGCAGTGTAGTAAAGAGACCATTACAATAATATGTAGCTTTTATTACTATGGCATTCCACGAAGTCAAGCCTTCTCATATTAAATTTCATGTAGTTTTATTATCATAACTCCTATTAATTAGTTTGAAATAGTATATTAGAGTGGTCAGCTCGTATTCTGTCCTTAATCTTAGCATTTAAGATTCGATACACGTGTAATATCTATCAAGGCTACAAGAAAGCCTTTTTTGGATTGGTTTATTTTCTCCCTTATTTTTATACTCGCATTGTTTGAAGGCTAAGGTTGATGTTGCGATATTATACAATCTTTAGATGATCCTCTATTGATTTGATTTCTTCGTGATCAATTCCCCTAACCTCTGACATGGTGCGCCTGTCCTTGATGTTTTCAAGGGAGAGATGAATAATTTGTGGAAAATTTCAATATTCATGAATGTGGTTTTATGGTTATTAAAATCGAACGGTGTTTTCTCTTCCTTTTTTATTTTTGTTATTTTTTTAACTCCTGATTTATTTTATCTATGTAAATGGAGGTAATTAACTCTGCAAAATATATTTATTGTCTAGTTTATTGTATATTATTATTTTTTAACTTCGGACTGTTTGTCGAAAAGTGTGGAGTACGTTCGTTTTACGTAATAGTACATTTTTAAGTTTTTAAACGGAAGTCCTAGTATGTAATTGTTTCAGCTCTTTTAACTTGATTCTCCGCCAATTCGTGAAGTTTAAACTGGTATGCATCCTGGTACTTAAGCGCTAATGGATAAGTCATAAATATGAAACGTGATAGAACAGTACTCGGATCTGTCATCGAGTTCTCACCAGACTCTGCCGATACACTATCATAGTATTACGTCATGCAGAGAGAGACTCTGGTGCTATTTAACCTTGTCATTGTAGAGCTGTTGTACTGGAGATGTCACCAGATTGATACTAAAATAATCAGTTTTCCAACCCTCGAAATGTTATAATGTTCCATAACCTTCGTTTAGAAATGAAAAAGTACTCATAATTCATCTAAGGTCCTGGAAAAAGCTTTTTCAAAGATATTTGCTTGTCTGGAACTAATTTCTTGTAGGGAAATGAGATTATTAAATCTTAATTTATTTGGCTAAAATTGCGATTAATTTTTCTATATTGTTTTGCTTGTGCTAATCTCTTTAAGAATGACGTATATTACGTATAATTTAACGTGTTGATAAATCTGTATATTATTGATTTTAGATTATCTGTGCAAATCCTCGTATTATTCTTTACTAATATTTATTCTGTAAATAATAATTTAGTGTGCGAGTCTCGTTAAATTTCATTCATCATCCGTAAACCTCTTTATCAAAGCTCGTGTTGACTTACACTAACTCATTGAAGGTACGAACAGAACGACCGGCTCATCAAAAATTCTCAAAGACTTTCCACACGGATGGGTAGCTTTCGTTTTTGTGGTCATACCTCATACGCGTCGAATTTCATTAAATTTCTCTCAGTGCATTTCCGTTACATATCGCGGTAGCGATCCGCCCGCGTACGTCCCACATTTAGTCGCGTTTCTCTTTAAGTTTCACTTTCATGTCCCACACACGCACTTTCTCATTCCTCTTGTGTTTGTTCACTTTCTCCCTTTCCGTGTCTGTTCTTCTCTCGCGGCTCATTCCAGGGAAACAATCGTTCTTTTTTTTGTTTAGCTTCCGAACAAAAAATGCTCTCGTCAAAAATCCCCTTAACGCTCCGTTCTTTCCTCGTCTTTCGACCCATTACTCTCCGTATTCTCGGGTTCATTCCGGCTCAACCGACCGCAAAGCTTTTTCGAACGGCAACGTGTCATGCAAACGTTTCATTTGCGAAAGAATATTTCGCCCGGATTCGTTGTTTCTCATTATGTCCGCGTCGCCTGCTTCGGACACGCGAAAATGTTGGAAATCGGCGGTCGTTTTTACAGGAATTAATTACGAGGGTTTTTGGGAGTTGTAATTTTTGGCTCCGTCTTTTTTGATTTTGGAAATGATTGTTACAGAGTTTTTTTTCATAGCGATGAAATTGAATCCTCCCTTTTGATGATGATACGGTATTAATTTAGTTTCGTTTTTCCGGTTGACGATCAGGTGTTTTTGTTTCGGATTGCTCATTCGATTTTTCGTAATGATTGTGAATGGAAATGGAAAAACATTTTGCGCGATTTTTAATGTGTGTTGATTATTTTACCTTTACGTACCAAATTAAATGCGTTTTATTTACGGCTGACTGGATTTAACTCTTATTACAGTGTTTATCGGAATATTTTTCTCGATAGTCTTTCGAAACATTAATTTTTTTATGATTGTGTACATAACTGAATGGGATAAATACCAAATTTTCCCATTTTCCTTTGAAATGTTGACTACCAACTTGTCTATGGCCTATTTGTGGATTAGACAAATAAATAAATATATTTTATTCGATTTTTTTCCTCAGGTGTAGAATATTGCACGAATTGAAGAATACGTTAAATGACGATTTTGGGACTCGAACCCAGGTCCTCCTCTCTACTTTTTGAATTGGTTTACTTTTATGGTGTTATATCAACTTAGATCGTGAACGCAACGTTTTTCACTTACGCATTTAGAATTAAACGAAATATCACGCCAGCTTGGAAGATCGAAAGTGATATTGTATTATTTCAGCATTCCGCGGCTTGAATATTTCCTTGATAGTCTCTATCTAGCCTCGTCCCTTTCCAGAATAAGGTGTCATTTCCAAACATCTGCGCAGCCCTTTCTACCTCTCAATTCTTGAGGTGGTCCAAGTTCTACCAGAACAGCTCCTTGAAAGTGGACATGAAATTTCTCCAAGAAACTTCTCCCCAACTTTGAAGTACATTCCCTTCCGCGTACTGTGGTTCTCAGTGCGGAACTTTTAGCGACCAGTCTTTTCTAGACTTGTGTTTGAAAAGGCCCCGCGGTTTCGTGCACGTCGACGGGTCCCTCCCCTTCAGGTGTCAACGTTCTTGCGGGTTCACTTCTCTGTTTGCAAACAAGCGAGTCGTGTTTAATTTAGAAAGAGACTCTTTCAGAGCTGTCGCTAGACCCGTGCTTCGTACGGATCCATAAATTACCGCCCGAGGTACTTCTGAAGCCATCGGGTTACGTATAGTCGCGAAGTGGTGGGATGTTGCAATTTGTAGATGTGTCGCAGCCAAAATGTTCTCCGAAAGGTGGTATTTTTGGTTTTTTTCCTGTTGAGGTTGGACGAGAATAAATTTGGTAACGGTTTTGTTTTTTTTTTCGCACGTCTGGTTTGTGTTTGGTCACTCGAATATTTGTATGAAAACAAACGAAGCTTTGTTTGTTTTCTCGCAGAAAGTACGCTTTCTTCTTTATTTTTTAGTATTGTTTACGAAAGATGTTGTCGTTTCAAATATACTGTGATTGTAAAGAGTCGAAGGCTTGTCGTCATACGGTGTGCGTAGAGTAGCCTGTTTGTGCGTAAAGGTGCAACCTGCGTAGATTAAATTTGTGCATAATACAATACGTAAAATAATGTATGTGTATATATATACATATATATAATCTGAGTTATCGTAGAAGAAAATCAAATGATAATGGATCTTCAAATATTTACAAAAGAATTGTGTAATTAACTCCTTTATCTACCACTTCTTACTGAATTTTAGCACGAATTTTATTCGATAAATATGACTTTCATAAAGGCATTTAATTTGGCATGTATTTCCTTATATATGTGTATTATGTGTAGTATGTGCATTAGTGCTTGCGACGTACTCATAATATTCTAATTTTTAATTACCGGTATTTCGAAGAAAACGTATTCCAAATCACTAATAAGCGTAGATTTTTTGCGTAATCTTCCTCATTCAAATACATTATGTGAATTTTATTATTGAAATATTTTGTCAATAAACGTGCAGTATTTAGTCGGATAATTAGAGAATTAATGTCTCAATCGTTTTATCTTTACAAATATCATTAATGCTATATTTATTGGAACATAACCACATTAGGTTTTCGAACATCAAAAGTGTGTTTTCAGAATACCGGTAGCAATCCATCAAATCTTTCGACCTCAAAGATTTTTAAAAAGTTCCTATTCGGATGAAACGTGAAATGAAACTGCTCAAAAGAAAGTACAGGAATAGTTACCTCATACTCTGGCACCAATTGACACCCTTAGGATATTGACTTTGAATAATTACCTTCAACTGTCTCATATGAACGATCACTGCTCGTTAATCAAGAGACTTCAAATATTTTTAGATGGCCCCGCTCATCATTCGAGTGGATGTCCTTTTACGGAAACTTTTCTGGAAACCTGCCAATGCATCCGATTTAGCATCCGTGGCTTTTCCTTTTGAAATGTAGATAATGGCGTGAAGTTATTCCTTCTCCTCGTGTACGAAGGGAGTATTTTCGTTTATCTGTGAATCGTCGAGAATATTGTCACGCCAATCGGCTGCTGAGTGTTTAATAACATGCAGCCGTTCTTCTGGAAGCTTCTTCTTTCGTTAGGAATCTTACTTTTGTTTTATTAGGGATTGGATTAATAACTCTTTTTTATGGATGTCTTTCCTTCGAGCAAGAATCCATCTTCTATTCTTTGAAAAGAAGTCTATTAAGGCTGGAAGATCGTATTTAGTTTAAAATAAGAAAGAACGTTTCCCAGAAGTAGTTATACTTTAAATTCAAAAATAATCAACCAAGAATGTAATAGAAAGTTATATAAGGTCTTCTGTTTTTTAAGTGTTTTCTGTTTTACCGAAATGTTGACTTTTTAAGTGCGTCCAAGTTTCATATTAAGAGATATTTGGGAAAGATATGAGTTAAAGTGTTCACGTTTGTATATTTAAGATTAATTTTTAAACAGTTATAGGTAGCGGATGTAGTGAAGGTGTAAATTTAACGAAATTTTGCGTTACACGTATTTATGGAAAGTTATATAAAGTTTTTCTGATTAATTTTAAATGATTATTGGATCATTAAACTCTTTAAGTTTTAATTATAGGACTTCTTTTGCTTTTGCGGAAAAATTTGCTGCGATATGATTACATAAATAATTTGAGTAGATAATATTTGACTCGTTGATATTTTTTGTTGTGAAAATTATTTACGGAAATGCCAATTTCCGTAACATAATTAATTTTTATAAGAAATGAACACAGATATTCTTTAGAAAGTCTGATGAGAAAAAAATATTTTTCTAGTCCAAGGTTTATAGATGGAAGTTGGATTGTTATTATTATTATTGGAACCTTATTCGACGAGCTTACACTCAGATGAGCCCCCTCTTATACCTAACCTCTGAAGTTGTACATTGTGTTAACAAAAATACCGTTAAAACATAGAAATGGTAAATAAAAATGAATGAAAGAATGGGTATTGCTGGTAGTTAAATAAATGTCTCGCTTTTTAGAGGATAATTGCATGTATTGAATTTCACTTGTATAATTTTTTTGTATGTAATGGATTCCTTTCTGTTTCTGGGTTAATTACGAAGCTTAAACGAACTACCTCATCTAACTGTATGAGAATCATTCCTAATCCTAATGCATTCGGAGAAATCGGCAGAGAAAGGGACTTAGAGGATGGATATTCAATTCAAATTCGGTCGATTTTACGATGATACGATACGAACTTGCATACATAATGGAAACTTGCCCGTATTTACGGATGAGTTGTAACGAGGGAAATTGGGTCAGTTTTCGTACACCGCTCCGTCGAGTTCCCTTTATTTAGTCTACTCGTCCCCTTTGCGTCGAATGAAAAGCAAGGACGGACATGCAGACAGTCGGGGTCAACTCCTAATTATAGTTTACCGCCTTCGCCACTGCCAATTGCCGGGCGGCCTCTTTTTCAGGGAATCAAATCCGCACGCTTTTTATCCTTTCCTCGAATTCCGAATTCCTGGCTTTGTGCTCGCGAAGTTTAATAGGAAGTGGGTCGATCCCTTTGTTTCATCTTTTTACGTCTTATTTTCGCTCGTACCCGCGGCGGCCTCGTCTGCCCCAGGGCCGTAAGAACCAGCGTGCAAACATGAAAGGGTCGGATATGAATGTTAAAAATGCGGTGGTTAGATTTCTCTGTGCTCATAAAGGGAGGTGGATGTTATCGTTGGCCGTGGATGCAGGCCGATTTGGCTATGACCACACGTGGATTTTGGGAGATTGATCGAAAGGGGTGTATTAGTGTTGTGTCTGTAATGTAGTGTCTGGAGGGTTATTGATGTGAGGGTAATTTGGGGGTATATTAGGGTGTAAAGTGATCGAATTTGTTTGATAAGCGTGTTTATTTGTTGCGTTGTAATGGAAAGAAATCAAAAGGAAAGTTAAATGTGACGCCTTACTCGATAAGAAATATTATTCAGGAACGGTTTTATGTTTCAAGTTTTACAGTAAAGGAATTGATAATACAATAATAAAAATGTACAAAATATTATATCCCAAGGAATGGAATTTTACCAAGTCAAGACTTATTATGATTACGAGAAATTATATTTTTTATTTATTTATTACGTAAGAATTAAAGTTTTGCATTTAAGTTTGTATTTTGCATGCATTTTTTTAATAAAGCCCGACAAAATATTAAGAAAATACTCCACCCATATTGTGGTATATATAAAACCATTGTTTCATTTCATTCAACTATTTCAAACGTGAAACTTATCTGGGTATCGAACCCATGCCAATCAAGAAGGACGTATCGTCTGTCTGTCTGCGAATCTTTGTTTCTTTTCTTGCGGATATCTTTATTTATACCAAAAGAATTTA
Organism: Pantala flavescens; assembly: GCA_020796165.1. Classification (NCBI taxonomy): domain Eukaryota; kingdom Metazoa; phylum Arthropoda; class Insecta; order Odonata; family Libellulidae; genus Pantala; species Pantala flavescens. The sequence continues at coordinate 16,384,312 of CM036886.1, forward strand.
TTATTTTTTTCGAGGTTTTTTTCGCCCTTTATAATGCAGAGTTCAATAAATATCTAAAAATTTCTTCTCCGAAAGTAGTCAAGCGAAAATATCGTGTATTATTTCGTCCGAAATATACGAGATAAATTTAATTTTCGTTCGGTCGTTCTCCTTATCATCACGCAATCGGCTAGAAAGTTTTCAGGGTGAGGAATTCGTTATCGAGAAGAGCGGATCAATAAGTCTCGGAGTTTTTGGTCTAGCTTTCGAAGGACGAATCGAACTGCGGTGGTGAAAATCAGCGTCCCCACAACTTTCCGGCAAAGGCTATTCTTCATTGATCACTGCCGTCAACCGTAACCGTGAAACTATTATGAAAGTATGCCCGTCCTCTAATAAATACGTAATACTCTTTAACTCAGCGCGATGCCAACATCTCTTTCTCTCTCTCTTCGCGTTCCTTTACTTACGTCATCGGCCCAACATAGCTGAGGTTAATACGAAATTTTCCTCGAGTCAATTCCGACGTTCGATTTGATTGGGGTTTATTTTCGAGCCGATGGAATTCCGGAGCGCGTGGACGAAATTGAATTTAAGAAGTTACCCTTTTTATGGTTCAGATCTTCTTTAAATTAATTTTATTAAAGTTTTTATAAAAATATATTTTTCTTTCGTATTGTATATTCTTCTTGAGGTATGAGTACGATTATGTAAGGGTATTGAGCTTTCCAATGAAATGAATCAATGCGATACGGAGCTATAGCTTTTTAATGCTATCGTTCACGAACTGTTTGTGTCATCATGAGGATAATACTGGCTCGTATCCAAAAAGCCAATATTTTGATTTAGTCCTTGGTAAGACTGGGAATTTTCCGTTTGGGTTTTATATTTATACGGATCAACTACAATCATTCATTTTTTCTTATTATATTCGTGTATTGAATTGTCATGTACTATGATGCTGGAATATATAAATTATTTCAATGTTTTACGATTTGTTTATTTTTTTTCTCTGACGAATTCTTTGGGTATGTATATTTTTCGAGTTATTCCCTAAAACTTGGGAAATCACGTGAAGTCATGTCTTTGTTTTGGTCTATTTAAATTAATTACGTTTTTGAAGTATATTGCATTATATTTTCGTTCAAATTGCATTTCGAATGTAATCGAATGCAATGAAATCGCAATTCAAATATTATATTTACGTCTACACTGCCACTGCTTTCTTGTAGCAGAGAAAAATTTCCTCTCCTTAAATTTTTCCTTATTACAATTAACCTTCTTTTTTTACTGATCTGCTAGAAAAATTTTATGATTCATGGGACCGAAGATGCTTATTTAATGATTTAGTATCCCTTATCAAGTTACACCGTGGCAACTTTCCAAAGTAGTTCATTTTTCCTCATTCCTATCCAACCAGTAGTTTCTTTCCTTTCCAGCAATTTAAATGTGTGTTTACGTCACGAAGTACGTAAGAAGGTAAAATGCGTCATTTCATATGCGCTATAATAATATGTTTCTATTAAATTATTTTTTTAGTTATAATTAGTTTCTTTCAGCATAAAGCTAACCTACAAGAAAGCGAAGACCGTGTTGTTAGCGAAATCTCGCTTTTTATTCGCAGGACGATGCTGTGTCATCCGAAAGAAATTTTATCACGCTAACAAGTCACAGTGACAGCCGTCTTATCAAAATTTAATTCCCTATTATTAATGTGCTAGTATTTCTCCATCTCGTATTATAACTTTCTTTCTTTCGTTTTTGGTTTCAAGATCTAATTCTTAAGAAGAAATCACATTTTTAAGATACGATATTATTCTGTTGAGCATAATTATTTTCTTTTTTTTTCAAATACTCATTTACTTTACTATATCGGAAGGACCCATTTTTAGGTAATGGGATTTACGTTGGTACTACTTCGGAAGATTAGAATAATTATTTTGCAGCACTCTCTTCCCTAAATTTCAGTGTTACGAGTAGAAATCATTTTCCTAAGTACAGCGTGTCATCGTATAAATAAACTCTTTAATTTGGATTTAATTATAATTCACTATTATTCATATCAAACTACCTATATTGTTATGTGAGCTATTTATTTTCTATTCTTTTTGTCGTTTATATAAATATATAAAGAAAAATAACTGTTTATTATGAAACAGAGGCTTTCAATTGATATAAATATGACTGTGAACTGATTACTAGGAAAGAGATGCTGCGGTTATGATTATCTGTATTATAAGAAAGCATAATCAGAACGATCGGTTAGTTTTAACAGCTAAGGGATGTCCTTAAATAATGATGGTATGATTACAGTAGCTTTCGTATGAATTCAGATATCGTACTCTCGTAACCATCACTTCTTTAAAGTTTGCGGTTTAATGACGAATCTATTTGTCATTCCGGAAATCTTTGCTTGCATCTCTAAGATGATATTCTTCTTTCCTTCCGCCAGCCGATGACGTATAGAAGGATGTGAATCACACATCGCAACGACACTTTTTTTATCTCAGGACCTTCACCTCTTCCCAACAAGAAGAAGAAAGAAATTCATTTTTCTATATCGGCATGGATTTTTGCAATGAATCAACGCGGAAATGATTCTTAAACCAATCAATTCGTCTGTCTATGCTTCTGTTACGACTTTTGCTCATTACTAAAGGGTTAAAGTTTACTCATCGATGTAAGATAGCCTTTGTATTCACCACGTGAGAGTAATAATAATGTTGTTAGTCATCTGGTGAGATACATACATTCGCATCTCTTTTTTTTTTTTTTTTTTTTTTTTTTTTTTTTTTTTTTTTTTTTGGTCATTTCAATCGTAAGAAATATTATCGCGGCGCTGGGATGCATCCTAATACGAATTTCAGTCGTAAGCAAAGACGTCAACTTGCATCTACGTATCTTTAACGACACCTCGTGATTTGTTTTCCCCAGTTTATCTCTCGCATTCAAATATCTCCAGCATTCGTGCGGATTCACCGTCGACTGGTTTGTCGATTGGAGATAAGTTCTCGTGCGCGATCGAAATGATGATAAAGGTCGCAGCTTTTCCTCGTTCGACCACGGATTATATACATCGCGATTCCTCGTTTGCAAAATCTTCGGGTACATCTGCTTCAATGCATCACTTTGCATTCTCAGGATTCCTTTCGCTGTTTACGATGAGAAGTCGATTTGTGGTGGATGAGGTTCTTGTTTTGTTATGGGTGTTTTGACTCATAGGAAATTATGACTGTGGAAATATTATCTTTATATATGTATAGATATTTCGAAAGTGTAGAATTGACTTTCTGTTCATTTTTATGGAGTATTGGGGAAAACGATAATTAGCAATGTACAGACAGAGACAAGATTCGGTGACGAGTTCGGCTATGAGGTATATGATGATGGTTTGATTTCTCGTAGAAACGTGCATCAACTATATAGTAATCTATATACTAATCAATAAACTAATCAAGTATACATAAACTATAAAGTAATCTGCACGGAATGATAAGTATTTGTATACAATGTTAAGACGATTGTTTAACCTGATTGATAAAGATAAAAGCTAAATGAACGATGAAAAGCTAGTCTACCAACTCTTACACTGTACATTTAAAAAATTCCTTTTCAAGATTCTTTTTTTGTTTTAGTAATTCATCAATTCGAATTTAATATACGCACCCTAGTGACCTAAATTTCTTTTATAAAGATTACTTCTGAAGCATTCGAGTAAGTTAGAAATTTTGACGAAACTAAAGTGTGTGTGATCATTTTGTATTATCCTTATTTACGGAGATGTTTGTTTTTCAAGTTCGCTATTGAATATAGTTCGCTTTGAAATAAGGTACCCTATTATAGAGTCAAAATGAGTTCCCATAGTTTTTATATTTTATTTTCGGTACTTCGTCGTTATTTTATTCGTATTTTTTTTTCGGTATTCGTCTCTATAGCGTTTTAGCTAATGATGATAATATTTTTCGCGAACTGAAGGGCTTATATAGTCGTATTAAGACGTGAAGGTTATTCTGATGCTCGGAACTTCTCTTGGACAATAGCCATGGTTTGCTTTATCAGCATGAGAAACATTTTCATTCCAAGTCGGATTTTTTAATGAGAAGTTCTCTCCTTGGTGACGATAAGAATGCGTGTGTTCTTTTCCTGCGAAGATATTGTATCTCTTTCTTGTGGATGTTAGTCATTCGCACGCATTGACTCAGTAGCGACATGTGACTGTGAGCAAGCGAACATCGCTTACTTCTGAATTGATACTTTCATTACGTCTATGCAGTATATATGCCAATATGAAGTCATTAATATTAATGTATGATGAGGATGCGTGCCAATTAGCAGTTCGTTGCGAATTTTATGTTGAAAGAGAAGTATCCATCGTAACCAACAAAGATGTAAGAGTTTAAACTAGGTACTTGAATCGCAATGAGTTACTAATTCGTTATGGAATTACGAGTTAACATTTGTTGTCATAGAAACTTTCTGCCAATTTATCGAAATGAAATCTCTTAAGGCAAAAATAATGTAAATATTCAATGTTATTTGATTTTTATCCCTTTTAAGCTCACTAATATCTACTGGCTGAGCTTAAAGTTTTTCGCTACCGGGAATTCGTACCCAATACATTTTCATTTGTGAATATCTCAATATATCCTTTTCTCTATTTCTATAAGCTAAATTTCTTCTTAAGTAATAATTTCATTAACCTACTAATAGATTAAAAATTTACAATTAAAGTTATGTTTGAAGTGACATTTTCTTACTTGCTTTTGTGGTCACAGTAGCTTTTGCATTATATAAGACTCATTTCGTAATCTGCTACGTTTCTTAGCCATCCAGCCCAGATTTTTATTTATAGTATTTTAGTAAAGTAGTAAGTGTGTTTGTAATAATGTAGTTCATTACTTCATGTAGTATTCAAAATGATGATGATTAAGAGTTTTTTTTCTTTCATTTTTTTATTTCTAAGACGTAATAAGAATCTTTAAATACTAAGGTAGTTTATTGGTTACAAATTGTCGTAGTTAAGAGAGAAATTTAATGTTGTAAATAATTACGGAGTGTGTGGAAAATTATGATAACTATCCTAGCGTTTGGTATTCAATATCGGTGGTTGTCCCTTTTTAGATATATATTTATGCAGGAATGTTTTCTTGGTTTTGAAAAATACGTATACTCTACTATATTAAATAGTTTCGTAAGACATTGCTTGTGTATCACTTGGAAAAGACTCGAATTATAATTAAATTTTTACGTATCTACATATATGATTCTTTCAGTTTCTGGGTCTTATCCCCTGTCCCCTTATAGCAACGGAATTCCCTCATACGTATTAGGGTCCACGTTCAATTGGCGTTCAAGAGCTTTCAGCATCCATTGATCACAAGTTCTTTCAGCGGAACCAATGTTGTCGTCCGGGGCATCCCATTCAGAATCCCCGGCGAAACTTCCAAAAATTCCTCGGTTTGTTACGTAACTTACTTGTTGAATGGGTGAAAAGGTAGGGAAACAAAAGAGGGTAGAGACACCGCCTTCCACGTTAGGAATCCTCCCCCCGCCCCCGCGTCCTCCTCGTTTTTCGAGATCAGGGGGACCCCCTTTTATTCTTCTCTCTCTCTCCGGAGGCGATTCTTCGGACTTCTTTCTTTCTTTTTGTTGGGAGGAGAAGAGAGATGAGCAATCCAAGCCCCACTTAGGGAAGAAAAAGAAAGCAGTTTATCGACTTACAGTTAGAGGCGATCGGTTTTGCTCGAGATGACGGACACGGGATGGAGTGGTTTCCGGGGAGTATTTCCAGCGTCAGATTAGAAAGAATAGAAAGCTGATTGCAATCGGAGCATTTAGCGATGTCTTCTCTCGAAGGTTTTTGGTTCCTATTTTTGACGCGTTTGGAGTAATTGGTTTGGTTCGCGGAAGTTTACGCCCGGTTCCGTTAGTGTTTTTTTATGGGAAGGGGCGAGTCGATTTGGCTATATAAGACTAGAAGTAAAATAATTTATCTCTGTTCTTCTGTTTTTAGTATAATTAAACGATTTTAAAACCTATGAATACCATTTTTTTTCTTGATAATAGAATATCATTTATTTGTTTCTAGTGAAAGTTTCTTTCAGAGATGCTTAGTTTGTCATAAACAATGTATATTATTAATGCAATTGTTTTTAGTTCTCATTAGATTTTAGTTCTTTTAAAGAGCTGAGATTATCCTATGAGAATAGATGTGTAGATTGAACTTAATCTTGCTGCATCTCCAACATGTCAAACCCTTAGTATTTTTTATTTAAGACCCCTATTTGTGCGCAGTGAACTAGTATATAATTGGAGGATTATATTGTTTGAGGAAGAATCGAATACAGAATTTTTTCGTCGGACACAATATTTTCTCGTTCGAAATTGAAAGCTATCGTGATAAATTACTGCGGAAAGCTATGGCTTTTCTGAAATCGATTTTATGCCGTGAAATGAACGGTTAAATATGTGATTCCCTTGCAGAGTACACTTGGAAGTTTTTATAAGTTTATCTTACGATAACATATCTTTCATGCTCGCTCTGTAATCATATTTACTTCGCAGAATCTGTATTGCTTCGCACGCTTGTTGAGATTCGCGAAAAATAAACCTTTTATTTTGAGATTTCTCGCGAGAATCTATCTGTATGAGTTGTGCTTCTTTATATTGCCGTTCGATGCAGATGGCAACCATGGATGTCATCTGCGATGGATTGGGCTACTGCGGAAGGACAATAACGTGTGTCCACTTGATGTATCTCGTGCTTCGAGAAGCGGTCGTCCAAGCCGCAGCCGGTTATTACGTAACTTGGGGTTGAATCTCGTTCTTTTTTCCTCGGAAGGGAAAGGGTTGGTCGTGGGTTTCATCTTTGGACCCACTGGAGAGCACAGCGATCTCCAGCAATCCATCGTGACGTAAAGACTCCGTTGTGGAGACAGCAATGATCGCATCGTTTCCCGGAATGAATGAGTTACAAAACAATACGACGGAACTTTCCTCCACTCTCCACCTCCACGTATGACTTCGCGGTTTTATCATCCCTCTTTATAGACTAGTATCGAGTTAAGCTTTGGTTAGTTTCTACCTGAGATATGTTTTCAAGCTTCCTGTCTCATGGTAGGGTACACGTGTACCTAAGCTACGCTTGGAGTGTGTGGGGAAAGTTCCGCGAGTTGATGTGCTATTGTTCGAAGTTGATTTATTTATTCATGTACCAGTAATGATTATGATAAAAGATTGCTAATTTTGGATGTATAAAAAAGTTGTTCTTAACGCAAATATTAATATATAGTTAGAGTAATGATATGATTAGTCTATGGTTTTTGTTTCTAGCTCTGCTATGATGTAGTTTATGTCTTTAAGCTCTCTTCGTTAATTAAAACGTATTAATTATTAAATTATGAATTAGATATCTGAATTTCTTTTCTGTAATTTTTTTTCTCTTTTAAGTATTATATTTTACGATTTATTTGTTTTTTTATTGTTGTTATTTATCGGTTTGAAATTGTTATAAATTGTTCCATTTTTCTCAAATTTTTAATAGTGATTCTTTTATGAATTAATTTGCGAAATCGTACCTGAAGACAGATGTAGCTGATTTGCTTTCAAAAGGATTGTCTTTTATTATGGTGTTTTTCATTAGAATTTGACTGGAGTAAGAAATTAATATATTTCTTCACCTGTCATTTTATACTAGATATTCAAGGTAGAGAAATAAATAAAGAATTTTAAAGTTACTTTTTTGTTTGCAAAAAACCCAAGCCAACCACGATGCACACTCGGAGATTTGAAAAAGTTCCTTTACTGTCTTTTCATATGTCCTTATTGACTCTACTCGACCCTAATTGAAGAATAACTCTTATCTATTTACGCATTGAATCAACAACTCGTTCATCTATTACGTTCTTGGAAGGATTAAATGGGTTTCTTTATCTATTGTTTCAAAACCTTACTCCTCGAATCTGTTATCTTCTGTAAAGATAACCCGCTCCATTTACCTAGTATATATTTTTGCTCCAGAATTGTAGTCGCACGTATTTCTTATTATATTAGCGTTTATGTTGTAGAATTATGAAATAATTTCTCCTCAATCATACCACATATACGCAATGAATTAGGGTTAATATTTCCTTTAACGCTAGAATAGAATAATAGAACAAGAGAGAATATTCCTTCTGGATTGCGAGATTTTGTAGTTAATCCAAATCCTCAAATGTTACTTAAAGGGTTAGATGATTCAAACCAAGCTTCAAAAAGAGTTCTTAAGTTAATTGTAAAGAAGAGGAACAATATGTTCGAATAATTTAATTAAATACGAAAATAATATGCGAATTATAATCATATTAGTTCAGATGGTTCGATGAGATGTTAGATTTAATCCTTTTGTCGGATTATTATGGAAATTACGTACTTAAAAAATATATATATATATATATATATATATATATATATATATATATAACTTATTATATTAGTATGGTTTTTAGTTTATCTTGTCTAAATCTTCGGTTTGCTACAGTCACTTCCATAACTGAACTTCGCAGAAGATAAATTCCAAGAAACCATTTACGAGGAGGATATTTTTAACAGATATCGGTTCCCGAAAGTCCTTAATTCTATAGTCATCCATCACGTGAGGTCTCTCTATTCAGCATTCTCGCGTCTGGTTATCATTTGGTCCAGCTGAGGAGAAGATACTTATTCTCGGGTCAATAGACACGCCAGTTTCCCCCGGACGGCTCTCGCGGACATCTGTTTAATTTTCGTCCGTGCAGACGAATTTTTCCTTCCCTTCACGATTTTTTATCTGTAGCCTTCCTTTTTGTAAGCGACCCGTTGTCTTATTCTCTCCGGTTTGATTTTGGGTGCATGTTTTTAAGCCCTGGTCGATATCCTCTCCCAAACCACTCCGTCTGGCGAACATGGAAAAGCAATCGAAAGTGGAATCGATATATCGACAGTTGCCCTGATTCTTTTCCTAATCATCCGATTCCGTTTCTTACGAATAATCGATGGAACGCATTAGGCTGCGGACGCTATCTCTACTATCCCTGATCACTTTTCTGATCCACTCGTCCTTACTTACTCTTTTTTTGCTTAATTTCGCCCTTCCTTTTTCTTTGCCCTTAATGGTTTTCCTATAGTGATTGCTCACCTGAAATACTTCGGAAGATTTTGCGGCAAGGATGATTCATTTCTGTGTGTTTCTTTTCTTCGTTTTTCTTCTTTTTTTGATCGAATCATTCGTCTTAGAGTCAAAGGTGTAATTATCATTCTAGCTCAAAGAAAGAGTTTTATTACTTTGTTTCAAAAGTCCATTTAGCTTTCTAATAAATATCTGCTGATTTTAGATATTTTATTTCTCTCGATCGAGTTATATTACGTTAGTTATATAAGTTGAAATCTTTATTTTAGAATGACAAGACTTTTTATTTAACTGTCAGTTTTATCTGAATAGGAAACGATTGAGGAAATTGCTACAGATAGACTTCAAGCTCCAATTCGTTTATATTTTTTTCAAATTATAAATTCAGAATTAGCTCAAGGAAATCGGTATAAATGGACTTCAAGAGTTTTATTTCCTTAGTTCTTTTTTGTATTAATTCCAGAATTAGAGCAAGTAAGCTGGATTATGGCTATAATTCTGCTCTTATTTCATCTCTACGCGTAGAAGCCTGTGCATAATCATGCTCTATCTGCAGTTTCTGAAAACTAATGCTTTTCGTAACTATGCAATCAGAATGAATGTGTTACATTAAGTGCTAGATACGTTAGAAATGCTACGTAGTATGCCCGGAGAAGAAACATCCTACGTTTTATTTTCTCTTAAGAAAGTTCTACGGAAGAAAGGCGCGCCATTTTCCATTCAATTAGCACTTAATTAAGGCTTTTTCGCTCTGCAGCAGAGCTCTAATTTCTGTCGAATGAATTCCTACCACGTAATTGTTTCCTTTGTTAACTCAATTGCTAATTACGTACGTTCCGCCTGAAATCGATTTGCGCCAGCAATAGTTCGCACGATCCATTTAATAAGTCGACTCATCTGTCGTGCTGTAAATTATGAGTCACCTTTTTTTAAGGATTCGTTTATTAGGTTAGTTTAATCGACACACGATTGGGAAATGTTTACCTTTCCAATCCCTTTTCTAGTTCTCCAGCGACGGTTATATTGTGAGAATTTCAAGTTGCGACTTTTTCGAGCAACTTATCTCGAACGGGATGAATGTCAACATTCAGCATCTGTCATATCTCAGTGGCTTACGAATTATCTCGACTCTGAGTGGGACGAAGATAAAACGCGAGATAAAATTTCTCTAACGTACATCAAAAGAGTCGATGAAACGCTCATGAAGAGCGTTCACAAGTAATTTGCCGCGATTCCGTGTAATTGAATTCCGGATTGTTTTCGTGTTAAGTAAGGTCGTCGTTGTAACTTGGTCGTAGTGAGTGTGGGAAAATTCGCGTATTTGCCGAAATATTTCCGGAACAAGGTTTAAAATTGTTCCGTAGTATTTTCCATGAAAAGCATTTACACTTGAAAATAAAAACTTTTCAGTAGCGAATACACTATATGTAATGAAGTATTGTAGAAAGGGCTTTTAATGATTACTGAAACGTTTCACTTATGACTCAACATAAAGGGAAGGTGTCTAATTCAGTAAATTTGTTAATTTTCGTATTAGATAGTCATTTACGACGCAGGATCGATTTCTGTGTTTCAAGATAACGGTTCTCTAACGTTTATGCAAAGACTAGACAGCAATCCCGTTCGGTTTTAGATTTGCCATGTTCGAAAAGAATTCGCTACAATTCTAAATTACCGAATACTATAATGTTATCACTTTAAGAGCGTTAGCCTTTGATACCTTGTTCGTTATTTGTATAGGGAAAGTTTGTTTTTGTACATAGATGGTTTATCAGAAAAATATTGTTTCGTCGTAAAATATGTTCCCAATTCAAAATAGTTAAACATCTCATCAGCTAATAAATATTGCGTAAAATGTATGTATGGAAATGGTTTTACTATACTATATACATTTCGTCATTTGTTGTTAAACTTGAAATTTATCTGTACTAGAAAATCATTTACTGCTAAATAAGTTACGTTTATATTAACCTCAGTTTACCTTTAAATGAAATAATAGTAATGTTTATCAATTCGAAGAAATACATAAGGGTGTATGAGACAAATCAATGGAAAATTAAGTCCTATAAGAATCTCGTATTTATATCCGTCTTCAGTCATTCCTGTACACGTGTCAGCGATGATAATAACTTTTTCCGTAAGACGGAGATTTCTCGTACGTATTGATTTCCACGGTTCTTTTGAGGACGTCCGCGAACGCTGTCCCACTGATGGAAGCGCTTCCAAATGAAAGTGCAATCCATTTATCCCTTTCCCAAGCCTCCGCAAAAGTTTTCAAAGCGCCTCGAGCAAATTGGTGGGAAAAATCGCGTGCATAGTAGACCGTGGGAATGAAGGAACTGGGTTTGAATGTCATTGGCGAAGATGGACTTCAAGGTCAAAGGAAGTCTCCCGATTTTCTCAAGCTGATTAGATTGAAGAGGTATTCTAATCCCGTGTCTGAAGAAAAAATAACCTCGGTTTCTTAATCAAGTCGCACGAATGGTAGCTAGAGAGGTGAGTGGAAGGTAAGGGTTGTGAAGGTGGATGTGATCCGGGGTGGTTTTAGATTGAAAATTACGGGAGAAAAAAGACTTGGAAACAGATCGCTGTAGTTGAGTAATGCGTCAGTATGTTCCTTGGAATACTTCTTCATTTAACATCTCTTTGTTTTTAGCCATCTAGAGTATACTTTCTAGGTTTCGCTTTCAACTGGGTTTCCTTTTCCGTAGGTTTGAATTGACTACGGTGGTTCTAGGTGAAATATTACTTCTATAAGACCAATTCCTATAAAATCACTGATTTGCATTCCAATGTGTAATGGCGTTATGTCGTAAGAGGCGTATCTATACAGCATTTAAGGAAGCCTTTTAGTATTCTTGTGTATTGTACTTTTGTTTCGTAGTGAACAAATGAAGTCGGTCGTATCCAAACTATGATAAAATTTAACGTATTTTGTGCTAATCGAAAGATGTGGTGCTTACAGGAAATTCAGGTATTGAAAGGTCGTATAAAATTGTCATTTCTTCTAAAAGTGGACGGTACCAAGTAAAGGTACCTTCAGAGAGTAGACCAAAGACTTCATACGAAACGCAGGAGTACGCTTCGTTAAGGATAATGCACTATTTTTTTTATTTTTACCCACGTAGATGTTTCGCAGGACTATAGCGCTGAATAAACAATAACTGCTTTTTGTAATAGACATTTTAATGTTGTTTTATTTCTATTTTTTCACTTGTATTGGTTCAGAGAAAGGGATCAGTCGATCAGGGTGCTGTCATAGTTTTAGGTCAAGGTTCCAAGACGACAAGAATGTTCCGGTTTACTGATAATCGTTACGTTAACTCAGCACGGATGACATTCGCTTCGCCCACGTGCATCCCACGTCTTGGCAGCCAGTTTTCTAATTCAGCGGATCTGTATCGCGACTTCGATGGAACGCGGCACCCTTAAGGTCTGCGTGGGCTTGTAATTCAGCGGTGATGAAAGGTGTATTACCGACGCCTTGTTTGCTATCGTAAGCAGACGTCCGAGTCATCCAAATTATCCGACAGGAATTTTCTTTCGTGTGTACCGTACCTGTGGGTTGTCGTAATTAAATGTATGTTATGTTACGGGTGTACTAAGTTAATCAATTAATGAGAAATAATGATTTTTTGGAAGTTGTATTTTTAATGGCACTAAAGACGGCGATAGATACATGTATTTCAATAAATAATTCAAATTTTATTATCATCTTTCGTTTTAGTTAAAAATAAATGTATTTCGTTTGTTTTTCAAGTATTGATTGGTAACAAATCAGATTCTCTTTATTAATATACGATATAACCTTTGGTTTCGTAAAATAACAATTAATGCAGTAAAATTAGTAACGAAATACAGTAAATATGGGTACAGGTAAAGTCAAAATTTTTAAAATATATCCATTAAATTTTAACTCGTAAATAAGTTCCAAAATATTTAACCCGAATCTGTATCAGCTAATATAATGCATTTTTCAAATCAAATGCAGAAAGTGGTAAGTTATTTTTAGGCTCGTAAACTCCTCGATAAAGATACTTCATACTTTCAAAAACTGTCGAAACCATAAGCTCGCCGTATCTCTTCACAATCGCTACATCTTCGTAAGGGTAGAGAACCCTTTGCATCTTTAGTATTCGGCAGAGATCTTCTTCACCTTTTATCTCACTCTCTGTTCATCCTTTATCTCGCAAATTCTTTTCCGCGGATATCTCATTTTCTCTATCAACCATCTGATCTCATATTTTTGGGAGCTCGCGAAAATTTTGCCAGGCCCTTCCGAAAATTCGGTGCTTCTGAGTGGTGATGGATGGTTATCAGATGCTTACCTATCCTCTTCTTAAGGATAAGGATTCATCTACTCGACTCCTGATTTCGCTATTGCGTGGATTGTCGATGAGTTAAGAATGGCTTGGATGAATACCCTGATAGGAAGAGGGGTTGACGTCCTATTGAGTGCCTGTGGTGTATTGAAGAACTTAGCGGATAAGAACTATGCACAAGTGAAAGGGTGTTTTCTCTACATTTACTTTGATTAGACTCTTGAAACTCGTACATAAGAAAAACATGGATGGTGTATTCAGTATTTAGTGTAAATAATGATAATTATTTAGTTGGACGAGTTTTTTTTTACGAAATCTATTCCCGGTCGTTAATATTTTAAGCGGTTTTTAGCATTTAAATTTGGGAGCTGATTTTTCATATTTGTTTTTACTTAAATTGTATTGCTCATTTTTGTATTTTATAGTAATGATGTTGTTTCTTATTGTTACTCCTCTCTCTGCTCCCTTCCCACCTAAGTAAATGGCAGCGAATTCTGATTGTATTTGTCCTTTCCCTTCTTTTTTATAACAAACTGAATGAAAGCACGAATTATTTCAATTGATACCCTTTAGAAGCTCTTTTGAAATGTTTGGATTCTTTCGAGGTATTTGATCAACGAAAGTTTAACAGGAAGTTGATATAATTTTGCTGGATTCCGTTTGTTGAATTTGTTAATTCGTTGTTTTGATTTTTGATGAAGAGTACAGGGAACGTAGCATAGTGCAATTGAATGAAGCATAGTGTAATTGAAATTGTAAATATTAACTGAATGCAAATAACGCACAGTTGAGATAATGTTAGAGAAAATTTTTCAAGCCACACTAAGTCTGCCATCTTCGGGATTTATATGTATATACATGTTAATGTTTATCTTTGGTTGATAATTTATTTTTAATTGGAAGTATTGTATAAGGTAATTCTTCCAAAGAGAAATAATTGTAGTGAGATAAACATGCTTAGACAATGTATATATATGTGATTGTTTATAGAGTATATTGTTTCTACAACTTCTTTGTCATAAAATATATTTGATTTTTATTATGTTTTTTAATTATCGGTAAAAGAATTCATGGAAATATAATTTCGAGAGGAATTCTTCGTATTAGAATTACGAGGTTATGAATTTCATAACTGCATTAAAACTATTCAAGTAGCTAAACTAAAAATACAATTCTTTTTATTTGAAAGTATATTTAATTAATGGTGTTTTTCTTTTCTTTTAGGTAAGTTGATGGGACATACTGTATTTAAGGAGTTACTTTGGTCTTCCATGCAAATGCAACAATAGCGAATAGAAGTAAGTAAATTGTTCAATACTATTCTTTTACATTTTATTCAAATATTTAGAGAGATTTGAATTCACTGACATGCTTGCTAAACGTTAATCATAACTTTGTCTTACAACTCATTTCTGTCATGTAATGGTATCTGTCTCTAGACCCTTTCACTTTTATTCCTGCTATCATGGATAAGTTCCTCCTGGTATCATCGAAACTAAGTAATTGTAAACCCTTTCACTGTTACCCAGAAGAGAATTAATTGCGAGTTATATGGAAAGGTAAATAGGAAAATTTTCGGGGAGAAGCGAACTCGATATGACGTGGTTAGGACCCCTTCTTGTCTCTTGGGATGATTCAATGATGACAGAGATAAACGGTACAGCGAACTGATGTTCTAATTACTTATTTACTGTTTCATGATTTTTCCATTCGATTTATCTCTTCCATTCCCGTGGAAAATCACTAGTCTTCCGTTGGATTTACACAGAGCTTTCGAAAGATTTGGGAATTTTCCGTAGCAACTGGTTTCTTGTCGCATTATTGATTCAAGAGATGCCCGTTTTGTTGAATTTCAATTCGTTTACGGTAGGAACGGAAACTATGGCCTAGTGACGCAATGTAGTACGGTGTATGACGTCACGAACTGCGGATATGATTCAAAAGAGTGTTACTTTTTCATTTTAGAGGTTTTAAATCGACGTATGATTATATCCTTTTCTTAATGCCATGAAGTGCTTTATTTGTAAATTATTCTGAATTTACGAAGCTCAAGATTTATTGGTTTAGTAGTGAACAAAATGGTTTCGTAAAACAGATCGTTCACTTTTTAAGGACGAAAATATGGCGAAATAAAAGAATTTTGGTAATTTTACATGAAAAGAGGATACAGTACTACTATGAAAAATTTTCTCGTTTTCCCAAGAATTCACCCTTATGTTTTATTGGCGTGAATAATGTTAATTTACACCCGCTAGTATTACATCATTAGTTTTTTCGCTTATTCAATTAAATTGAACGTATTGTCATCGTTTCCTAGTATATTAATTTTATATGGGATCTTCCTGCTATCTACGATTTCAATCGTAATAACAGTCGACGTGGTTTTCAGGAACTCTTTCCATTATTTTGTTATAAAATGGTAGTTACGAATATAAAACGTTAAGTAGTCAAAATTTTTCCTCTTTCTGACGTAAATTTTTTCGCAAGTACCCGCTAATATCATTATCGAAACCCGATCGCGTTTTCGGATCGAAAGGTATAAGAACGCCTCTCAATTTTCGTTGTTTGGAAACAAATGAACGGAGCGGAAAGCACTCGGAGAAATTTCCACCCGCGTATCCGATAGGTTATTTACCTCGGATGGGATTAATCCGAATCGAGAGCAGAGAAGAGCGGTCGGGAAATCCCCCGGAGAGAGGTGAAAGGGGTCGCTAATAACACACAGAGGGGCTTTTCTGCTCATCCCACAGAGCGCAGGGGGTTTTTCCGCACGCCCCCTTTTTTCACTGCATTCGTAACGGCCGAATCTTTTATCGGCACCTAGCGGCCGTTTATTCCCAAAAAGATCGAAGTTCGATAGCGTAAAAGGGCCGATAACCGTTGAGTATAAAGAAAGTAATTGCCAAGGGGTTTTTTTTAATTCGCGATTTTTCTCGTCAAAAGGTGCGGAGTTTTAATGGGCGTGAATTTATATCGTTCGGTTCCGAAAGGGTCAAAGTGGCGCTAAGCCGTGGCAGTGTCCGGTGTTGATCTGGATTAGCACAACTGCCGTCCGAATTAAGCTTCTTATCGAGATAAGCTCGATTGCTACAGTTGGAACGTTCATGCCCGAAACGGAGCTAATGAGTTTGTAGTAGTTGATGAGCGTGTGTTGTTTATGGTTGTTTATTTTGCTAAAGCCGTCTGGATGTCTTAACGTATTTTGGCGTATGTTGATTTGTATCTTATTCTTTTTGTTCGGAAGTAATTAAACGAAGTTGTACTAGTTGAGGGCGTTATAATAATCTGATTTGCTTTCATAGTTTTGTAGCTGCGGCTACAACTGCGTTACTTCTGGACTATGAAATTACATTACCCGCCCATTAGCAGCTAATGATAAATTAAATGAAATTATTTCAGGTTTCGTGTATTTGATTAATATGTGGTCAGTTCTCAATTAGTAATTTACCTGAAATTGGAATTTTGATGTAAAAATTAATTTATACACGAGAATCCTTCGCTGATTTTAAATCATATATTATTTTTGTGATACGACGTTGTGACGTTTCAGTCTCACACTTTTCAGATATTATAAATGTGAGTAAATTTAGGTCGTTTTGATAAAGAAAGCCGTCACTCTGTAGTCCTGCGTTTATCTGCTCGTAACGCGTGTAGCTTGATATGTCAACGTGGTAACAGTTCGTTGGCATAAAAGCTCCACTCTTACGATTTAGTTGGGTTTTCTTTTAAGCACTTATTTCTCTGCATTGTACAGTTTTTAATACAATAGAGCTCATTTTATTTGAATCTGGATCGTAATAAATAATCAACCATAAATTATAATCATACATACTATACTGAGCGATAATTACGTCAAGAGTTTACTATTCTGCGATCTATTCATACATCTTCTTAGTTTAATGTAAAGTAAAATTCCTTCAGCGTTCTTTTGCAATTACACTTAAATATCTATTTAAGAATGAAGTTGAACGATCATAAGAAGGCTCCATATCGGAATGGTTGAATTCGTTGGAAGTGATGCGAAAATTAATTCTGCGAATATCTCAATCCGCAAGCTTTTCTCCGAAATGCTCTATGGATTAATCCCTCAGACACTAAGGATCTTCTCTGAATCTCGCGAAATAATCTTCATCTCGACGAAAAAAGATCAAGTGATTTCTCTTTCTCCAGAGATATCGGGATTAAACTGAAGATATGTTATCATTCGCGAAATCCTTTTGATAAGGAAGGATTTCAGGTGCGTAGTATTATTACAATCGGAAATTAGAAGAAATTTTTCCTCGTATTAAGTGAAGAGTTCTTTCTTATCTAAAGTTTTATAATTTTTTCATCAATAATATATTAACATTGTACTATAGGAAAACTATACTATCTGTATGCTTCCAAACTGCGTTTGGAAGCATACAGATAGTATTATACGTGTAATTGAATATATTTACGTAAATTGCTATAAGGGACCAAGATATCCTTTCTCTAGGACTAATTTTATTGGCCTAGTTTTACGAATCAAGTCAAGAATTGTTCCCTTTTTTTTCGATGCCTCCTCAGCTAACTGGGGACCTGGGTTCGAGTCCCAGTCATGTCGTTTTTCACTTCTTTTTAACCTCTGTATTAATGCTTATATTTGGTCATGAAGGAACAGGGCCCGTCAAATGTAAAGCACGTTTTTCATATGATATTGCCATTATAGACACCTTAGTCATCCACGAGAGAATTAATCTTTCTGTCTTCGCGATTGTTATCGGGATAGGCGATAATTCCGGCTCCTAGTACTTTTCCACATTTTTTGCCCGTTCCTCCGCCGATCCATGAATCATCACGTCATTTTTCTTATCTTGCCCGCTTCTCTCTCTCTCTCTCGCCTGCACTTTCGCATATTCGTGCTTTCGCAGTTCGCAGCGCTTGATAGAACAGTCGTAAAAAGGATAAATTATAGGGCTCGTCATTCATGGGGAGTCACCACGTCATGTCTAGTGTGAACAGACGGTCAAAATGCAATTGCTGTCCTATTGGATGACACTTGCAGAGCAGGTGGGATAGTAGTGACTTGTGCGGATGTAATACGATATTTTTTATGGTAATCGAACCGGTAAATCCGGGTAATTATGCAAATTTAATCGAGTAAACCGGATATCCCGGATTTGTAACCGAATAATAACCGGAAAACTATATATTTTTATCGTGAAAAATTGCGCTAATATTGTTATTTTTTTCTTATGTACGAGTTATTTTACATTCCATAAATTTATGTAGTAGTATGATTTCTTAAAGATTATCATTATAATTTATATGGTGTTTTTCCGTGTATTAGAGCATATAGGATTCGGTTTTACATCAGTTTGATTTAAAGTTGGATCTAAACAGTATAGTAACGTATGTAAAACCGTGTTTTAACTATCAGATTTTTGACGAAGAAGATATTGCTCATAATTTATTTACTTGAGTGCTCCTGAACGTCTGGATTTGAACTTCATATCCTAAGTAACAAGAAACGATTAATGATTGATTAAAATTTTAGTCTAACGTTACATGAAGGTTTCTGGTATGTTTCGCTTCCATTAGCGGTTGTTACTTATTACTGGAGTGTAAGGGACATATTGAATTATGGACGACACTTTCACTTGTTGTTTTGTTAGTTATCGCCATATCAGATGCGATAATTGCCAGGTTACCGTTCTATTTTGGTATTTTCTCATTAACGACATCGAGTTACCCTTGAGTGCGTCATCTAATGCCCGTTTTTATTAGATATTATCTATCAGTGTTTTCTCATAGATGCGAAGTACAGTCACTCGATTCAAGTATATGTAGCATAAGGCTCTTATAGCTCTACGTTCTTAAGATTTACTTCAATTTTATACGAATTTTTCGGATAAAAAGGTTTTTCGTACATGAATTCTTTATTTAATGTTTAAAATTTGTTTTAGTGAGGATTAACATACAGGAATCACAGTTTCTTGTTGTCATTTATCGGTACGTTATTGGTGTAGTATATGAAGGCCTTCTTGCTTAACGCTATTCAAGTATATTTCCGTCTTATTTACATATCTCATGAACAATATCTATAATATCAATATCTTTACTTAAGTATATGCGTATATTTTAAGTATATACTTATATCCATATGTGAATTATATCAGCCTCATGTATGACAGACTTCGGTTCAATTTATGACATTTATCTACTTTCTTTCGGGTTATTAATTTCAGTTTTACTCCGTAATAAATCGTCACAGTTTAACAAAGCTGTACCAAATTTTATGTCTGTTAACATCTATTTAGTAGGTCAATTATGTTGATGGATCTAAATTCGGAATGCTCTTATGTCGTAATTTATAGTTTGACGTATATCTCTCGTATAACTACGTGGGTCGATAAAAAAAATCGTTTCACATCTTTCAACTTTGACGATCGCTTTTAAAAGGCCCTAAGACGCTTGACTTGGCCATCTTTGAAGTAGTTATCAATCATCATCTTATTTATTTACGCTAAAATTAGCTTTATCTCAGCTTGCCAGCTGTTCGTGAGAATGATTCGGGAAAGGGTACGGTGTGAATAGATGTTTCGTGTTGACGTGAGGAACTAATGTGGGAAAATTTGGTGATACAACCCTAAATCTGATTTACATGGTGCGATAATCTTTAATAACTTTACTTGTGTCTTTGTTTTGCGTAATAACGCATTTCATCTTGAGATAAGGAGTAGAAATTGATGCAGTAGAGAACGAAGTGTCACATTCTTGTTAATTTAATGCTTATGAGGAAATCTGATTGAACACATTCTATAAAATAGAACCGATAAGAAATAAAACAATTCACTTCATGAAGTTTAAAGCGAGGATGAAGATGTATAGGAGTAGATTAAATTGATTATGTAAGTATACGTGTACGTAGCTGCTGTTCAAGGATTGCACAGAAACATTCTTTCTTAAAATTGGATGACGTCTGTGCTGTTCCTTCAAATTGTCGATGATTTCATTATTTTTTTTATAGTTGAAAAAGTTTGGCTCTTCGTACTTAATGTAATTTTTAACTGCTACAGTAAGGAAGTGTTTTTGTCCCCTATTTTCCGTGTATTTATTTCGAAAAATATTACGTCACCAAATATCGTGTTTTTTCCTCGTTTTAATACGGGGGTTTTACTCCATTTCTTATCTCCCGGATTAAGTATATGTACCGTTAATTTCTCTATCTCCCGGTCTTCCCTCTCGCATCTCATCAGCGTTTTTTCTCCACCAGGATCTCCCCTCCCAGCATCTTTCACCATCCATCTTGACGCATCCTCTTGCCATCTCTGTTTTCCCCTCTCCTTCTACAGTTTTTCTTTGTTTTTCCTCCCCCGCCACCGCTTTTAAATCATCTCTAATGAATTCGCCCGCGACGAGAGAAAAACCCCGTAATTAATATTAAGGGAAGATAAGTCACGAGCCCTGGAAGTCGTAATGCTACGCGGAACGGAGTCTCCGCGAAGATAGTGACGGACGGAATGAGATGGGTTTGTGTCTGAAGAGCGCGGGGGTGGGCCAGGGATCAATTTAGACTGGGAAACCGCGGAGTCGCTTCGAGTACACTCGTATTTATCGTAGCGGAGTTTCGCTAATTGGCGTTTTCAGGATATTACGTGTTTGTTTCTATTATTAATTTGTTTCGGTATAGGTGGAGATGGATGCTTGATGTTTTATCTAAAAGGTCGTCCTTTTTTTAATAGGGGATGGGAATTTGGATGTGTCGTGTATGTCTATTGTAGGACAAGTTGTTCCCGCTTGTTTGTATGCGACTATGATGATTCTTTTGGATGTAATGATATGTTTACGGAAGGGCTTGGATTGGATGTCTTCGGTTGTGACTTGCTTTATCCAGTTTCCTATAGAATGTTGTATAGAATGGCTGAAATGTGTAGCCCTACTTCTTCTAGCTTCTTCAGGTCTTTCCATTCTAGGTTATTAAGCACGTTTCGATTCCGATTACTTGTAAAAGAGAAGCTCGATCCTTTTGTTACCTACCCTTATTTTAAATACGTACGCATAAATATTCTCTAACGAACTCGGTTTCAGTAATTCATTCGTTGTAAATAGTCGCTTTTAACTAGTTGTAGTGATTCTTCGTTACTTTATTGCAAACAACAGAACGAAAATTATTTTCAAACGACAGAAAATGTGTTATTTCTATGTCGTTCACTTTGGAGTTGTAAATGATAAAAAGAAAAAATGCATTGCGTCTCCTGTAAAACAATGTTTCTCGCGAGATTTGCGTCAGAATAAATCTGTGGATTGCGATGTTAAAGAATGTTTTATAGAGAGATCGTATATGGTGTGAGTAAAGTTGGTCTTGTTCGGAAAAAGCCTCGATAACTCAATCAAGAGGCATTAAGGAAGTTTAGATGATGGTTGGATATAAAGATGTAGTCTTAAGGAGGACGAGAACAATTTTATTGATATTTTGAGACTTGGTTTTATTTTGCAAGATTTTATGGCGTTTTAAATTAATGGTTGGAGGTTAATCTAGTGTTTGATTTCTATTTATAGATTCTCACTAAACGGCCTTACATAAATTCGTAATGGTTTTGTATAATTTATCGATTCAATATATAATTAAAGAATTAGAGCGAATGTAATGTATACGGGTATTTGATAGATCTTTTGAATGGCCATCAGTGTTTTAATGAGCGAATAAAATACAGATTGATGCAAAACTTTCCATTATATTGTCTGGTTAATTTTGCTCCCTCAAGCTTACTAATATTTTTGATTGATCTTTCCATTCCGTCTTGGGTTTTTACCGTTAGGTCAACTTAAGTTCTTCCTCATTTTATTGTCCTATAGCCGCACAATTCCGTAATTTATTTTCTGCGACGTTTCATTTTGCGGTCGTTCCTCGAATTACGTATGCATCACATATTTTTCGCTCTTGGCATAAGTTTGCTCCTTCCGGAAAAACATTCCAATCTTCCTATTTCCATCCATAGCCACGAAAACTTTATTCGACGTCGTTGGGGAGTTGAAGTCGCAAGAGTTTATGATAGCCGGATAGCGTTTTTATTTATGTATTCCGCACAGCGTCTGCAAAAATATTTCCCTTCATCTCCCCACCCCTCCCCCACAGAAGTAGCTTAAAAGGAATTATTTATAGAGAGCAACGTTACGATCGGATAGGCCTTCGGTGCCAAGGAGGTCCATCTGGGAGGAAGCTGAGGGTATTAGCCACCAATATTCACGTTAAAAGGCGCGCTCTAAATATATATATATTCTTTCACCAGCTACTTTGTGCGAAAATTTGGGGCGATTTAATTTTTATTGTCCCATATCCCCGCGTACGATTTCCGGCAGCCCCAAGAGTTCCGAGTTTTTCGTCCAAATTCTGCGAATCCGCCGTGGAAACTGTGTCGCCTACTTCTCGATGTTATCATGGAAATAGTTTCTTTACGAAGTCGGATGCTTATTTTTTCTTGTCGAAATTTGACCGTTGATTTAGGTTACGTAAGGGTTTTCCATGTCAGTTGTGTTGGACAGGATTTTTTACGAAAAGCCTGTCGAATTTGTTTCGTGTTTTAAACGATTTGTTTTCGTTTTAAATCGATGGTTTTTCTTACTCCATTTTTTGTTTTTATCCATCAATGTTGCTGTGTTTTACTTTTATTGTTGTTTGTCTATTCAACGCACGAAGGCTGTTTTTTCTTATTATTTTGTATTGTCACTGGGATGTCTTTGAGACACGTGTGGCATGTCGTATCAATCGTTAACATAAACTTTATACTTAATAATAAATATATTCTCCTTCGCATACTGGACTTGAAGTAGGTAACTAGGACTTGTGGTAGTGAGAGGTTTTTCAATCATTGGGAAAGTTATGCATTACCTTGTATTTATTTCTAATGTGTTAGCAAGTTAGAACATTTAGTTAAATAGTAAGTTAGATTATTCCTCACGTCAAATTTCTCATGTATTGTATCAGCTGTGTTCAGGTGATTAAGAAATAAGTCTCATGTAATGAAGTGGTTTTATGTCTAAAAATTGTATACTAAGAGGTCATTTTAAATATGCCATTCCTTTTTATGTTTGAAAACCCAAATTTTTAGACGATTTTTGAATGATGGTATTCATCTTTTGATAAAATTTATCTATTTAATTTATGATTTTTTCCTCGTTACTGTATAAATCGAGTGAGTTATTTTATTCCTACTACCAAATAATACGTCTATTTGGTTTAAAGAGAATTATAAACCCAAAAAGCTACTGTTTAGTGAATAAGTGCTTGCCCTGTTTCATGTTGTGATGGTTAGAAAGTAGTAGAGGTTTCATTGAGTGTTTATAGATAAATTAACTCACAAACAGTGCACGCATTATTTGATTCCAAGAAGTCTTATGTAACATATATGCATGAGTGACCTTTTCTCGTTACTGCATTCTCGTTCTTTAATGGACGTATTAGACACCCCTTATCTAAATGAGAAGTACACGTACAATCTTTCGTAGTTATTAATTGAGTGTGGATTGAGTGAGGCATAAACCTTTTTACACATTTTTTGTATTCAACCCATCCTCGATACGTACAACGTATCTAACAGGACCTTCACTATCTTATTTAATTTACGATATCACCGTTCAAGCCGAGGGTTTGTCGCCTGTTAAGTAAACTAAAGTTTAAGGTGATACAGCGTAAGCTTTAAGCAAGCAAATTCGTCTCTCAGCTATAAAGCTGTTGATTGTAGAATTCTGCTAAGCTCACTTTATCTCGCTTTCTTAGGCGAGCAAATTGTTATCGTTGGGTTGTGTAGGAGGAGTCCGTTGCGTGAGATCATTGTATCAATATAATATAAAGCAAAAGAAGGACGAGAACTCAAGTTGGAAGTTGCGTTTGGGAGGCGTTGTAATTCTTAGTGTACACCCACAATTGATGTTTTTTTACTTCTCTTATTTTTTAACGTTTTATATCAGATTTTCTGGTAAGGGTTTAGATGTATTCCCGAGTGTAGAACAGTGCAAGTGTCATCCGTTTACGTCATTGGAATTCGTGAACGAAATTGCAAGCTCAAACGGGGACATTGCTCAAGTGATTAAAAACCTTTTTTGGAATGCCCGGAATTTCTCTCGAAAGGTCATGCAGGTGCTGGAATTTTCATGTATTTATGTGATTTAAAATCGTATTTAGTCGCAAATAGCTGGTTGATATTATTTTTCCCGTGAGTATTACGAAAGTATTGTTTTTTACTCTGTTTTTAGTCACGTATTGTAATTTAAATATGTAATGTAATATTTTTAAAATAACCCAATTTCGATCTACTACATTGATAGACGAAAAATCTATATTTATTCTAAAATTTACGTTTCTTAATTAGTTGGAATATTTTTCAGTTCAAGTAGTAGTATCCTCTTTCTATTCCAATACATATTTTACTTTCTAATTATTTTTTTGACTTCGAGCTCTGTATTTGGCACGAACGAGTACACAAGTATAAGTACTCTGTTAGAAGGGTTTGGGAATGGAAATCTTTAACGATTTTTGCGTACCGTTTAAGTCTGTACTTTAGCAGTGTAATTATATCCGAAGATACTTTTTCAAGTAACGTAAAAGTGCGTATAGAGATACATTTCCTTCAGCTTAAAAGTGTGAGGCGATGTAATGTCGCTATTTCGAGAACGTTTCCTCAGAATCCCGCAAGTGCTTATACGAGGGGGGAGAGTCGTAATCATTTGCAAGCTCCATTAGCGAGAGTTGCTGTTAAGAAGATGCTTAGACGTTCAGGATTCGAAGATTCAGAGTATCTTATCGCTTCTCACTCCTTATTACCCTCCACGTACAGCAGTAAGGCACACAACCCCTTTCATGGTCGTGTCTGAAGATAGGCGAGCCTTTTTTTAACCCCATCATCTATGAGGAGACGTCTGCTACAGCCCATACACGCTCTCTCTCCCCAACCTCTACGAATGACGTTCCCTCGTCCCCTTTCACGAGTCGATTCAGTTCCCATGCGTTCCTCTCTGCATGCCCTTGCTCACTCTCGTTTTTTACGTCCTTCGGTACACATCGCGTCCTTAGACATGCACGGAGAATGAATCTCCCCCAATTCCGCGGGCGGTACTGGAAGTCCGTCACGACTCCCTCTACCGCGTGTTTTAGGAACTAAAGCTTTTATTTTACGTATCCAGGGTTATCCTAGAGTTAATCCCGCTGTAGTGTCGTAAATTTTTATAATACGAGCGTTTAGAGGATTTATTGTGTGTTTATTTTTACGAGTGTGTTCATTAAGTGTGTTTTTGGAGGATTAGAGTTAATTAGTCTAGGTTTTGCGTCAGAGGTTATAGTTAGATTTTTATTAGGATCAGTGGTAGATTTAATATTTACGTAAGTTTTTGGTGAATTACGGAATTAATTTGTTTTTTTTTAGGTATAGTTTATGTAATCTTACTTGTATTTATTTGTTTATCGTTGATTTAATTTATTTGGTTCTCTTTGGATCGTGTAATTTATGTTATGCGAATTGATTTATTTTTAGAAATATATACGTTTAAGCTTTTTTTACTTCTGTGAATTATGTCTAACTTGCTAGTGCACCGAATTTTCTATTCTTACGTATTTTAACATGACGTATATATGCTCATTCTTATTTCAAAGTTTTGTTTATTTAGTTACGAGTTCTTAAATTGTCGTGTTAGTGCTGTCTAAAATTACGCTATAATATACGGTATACTTTCGCCATGATTTCATTATTTTGTACTAGTTGCGTATTCCTACGTTAATTTTTATTTTTTCGATTCTCTTATATTCTTTCCGTGTACGATTATTTATTCTCGCGAGTAATCGAGCTAATAAATTTTTTCTCCGAGATTCTTGAATCACCACCGCATTGACTCTGCCGCATGATCTCTTTATTTACTCCGTTTTTTATCGCGCCCTATGCGTCATCTTTGAGCTCGCCTTATAGTTTCTCGCGATAACCTCGCGCTTTTTCTCAAGCCCGCGTTCTTCACGCCGAATTCGCACTCCCGCCCCTCACTTTTTTCCGTCCGCCCCTCCTGCCCCACCCCACCCACTTCCGCCCGGCCCCACCCACGCGAATGCGTAGCGACGGTGCGGCCGTTTGCAGAACTGTTAAACAAAGCTACGCAAACCATAGGCGGGGTCGGTGGACGGGGGGAAAAAATAATAAAGCCCGCGAGAGATTACTTTCGTGGAACGTGTTTTGTTTTCGTCGCCCACGCGTCTCCCGAAAATAAACGCTGCGTTCGTGAATGAACGCGTGTCTTTTTTAACGTAAATAGTTTACGAACTGCTCGCGACGAGGGGGTTTTTTCTCCAGTATCGGGACGTCGAAGCGCGTTATAATTTCGTCGAGTTGGGCCAATTTTGAAGTTTTTGTGCACTTATGGATCGAATGGGTTTTTTTATCGGGTTTAGGTTTTAGTGGGTTTTTTTGGTTGAATTACAGTTTCATCTGAGGGTGTTTTCCCACATGTAGGCTCTTAACGTAATTTAATTTTTCTCCTGTACGTGTCCTACTAGACTATATTATAATTTTTTACGATGGTCATTTTTTTCGTAATGAAAGTAAAGCTTGAAGGTCTAAAGATATACGCGAATTAAATTTTATTCCAAATGTAGGATGAACTGACGATAAATCATGAAATGAGCTAAGATAGTACTTCGTATTTTCCACAGTTATATACATATGTTTATACCAATTACAATAATGTATAATAAGAAGTACTAACTTAATGGAATAAGATAGAGCTTATTTGGAAAAAATTATACATATGTATCTCAAATATAATCGTGGAATAAATGACTAAGAATATAACATAGTATCTTAACTAGTATTAGATGGCTTTCCATAATATCAGGCAAAAACGTCTTGAGTTGGACGTTAAATTTTACAATAACAACGTAACTCGATTATGATTGCGCTGTTGATGTTAATACCAGAGAATAGTTTCCCGTCCGCCATTACTCGGAAAGTTTCCTACGTGCACGTACGCACTACGAAGGGTTGCACTAACGCTGTGCGTTCATAATTCTAACTTGGTCGGATATACTGTGCGTGCGTGTACTCCTTCACTTGGTTCTATCTATACCTCCACGTCGTGAGCACGAAATCCAATTGCTTATCACGAGTTCGGATTTTTCTTTGATACTTTTAATGCCGTGAGTGTTCACTTATCTATTAGGAGTGGAGTTATCATTTAAAGTAGTTTATCATTGGTGACTTCGTCCATCTGTCTTGTCTTGTGATGAAGTCTGATAGGAAACTCGTTTCTTTTTCAGTTTGTTATACAGTTCTAGGAAAACGCATGATAGCTCAAGATGTTACATGTTGGATGTAGTTATTTGTTCTCATATGCTCCGTAAGATAGAAATCTCTTTAGTATAAGTATGGTATCTCATTTTTTCTGGGCTTCCTCAAAGACGAATGTTAGAAGAAATGGATTTAGCTGTAATGGACTATTTATAAGTAAACATACTTACATTATGTAGTAAAGAATTCACAGCAAAGAAAAAGCAGATTTTTATAAAATTGAACGAAGTCAATTCGTCTATCATCTTCATTTAGTTTAAGAGTTGTGAAGAGGATAGAAAATTAAAGCTCCGATAAGTAAATTTTAACTTTTTTACCCTTATCGGCATAATCTATTATGCAAAAGCGCGTCGCCAACCTTCTCTTTTGATAAAAAAAAACACAGCGTACGAATTATCGAAAACTGAACGAACCTTGTTTGCGGAAACTTTCCATTGCCCAAAAGCTTTTCCGCCAAAAATTACGGAATCGTAAAATTGTCTTACGCCTCCGCAAAAACTTCCTCCGGGTCCGTCGACTTCGCAACACTACGACGAATTCACTTTGAATTTTTTAGCGAGTCTAAATGCCAGTTAGCATCCTCCTACGCGTCGGATATTAAGCCGAATCCTTGTTCGTATGTTAAGTCGAAGAAGTTGCTGTGCCACAATCGTTGACTTGACTTTACTGAACGCTGACAACTATTGCGAATTATGATTTTTATGTTATATTATTCTATATTATGGAATGGGTAATATAATTCTTCTTACTTGTGCTTCAATCTTGTTCTTACGTCTGCTATGCAGGGAAGCATACATTTCAAGGCCAATCAAAAGCGAGATTTTTTGTCAATATTGTCCGGAGCCAGAGCCTATTTGGAAGTCTTTTCTCCAATATTATTCTCAATATGTCTACTTTAATATGAAATAGGTTTCACCATTTTTCGAACATCGATCTTCTTGGTAGATTTGGTGTTACGAACACTCGTGATGCTGAATTATAGTGAAGATAGTATCTATTATACAATAACGTCGAAGTTATACGTTATGTTAGGGCGCGATGATATTCAAACTTAAGAAGAATAAATTACGTACGTAATATTTATACTGCACATTCCTCTTTTGGTATTTAAAATCCTTAGAGTTTTTTTAGGGATTGGCTATGAATGTAATATATCGAAGTTTTTCGTATGGAATTCAAGGAATATTTTATCAAGCATTGTTAATTTTTTTAAAATTCCGTTGTTTTTTGAGAATTGTTGAGTCAAGTACTTTTTAAGCCTTCTTTTACTTTCTTCCTTTACAAGCTTCTTTTTTCCTATCGTCGGTATCTGAAGGTTAAAGGATCGAAGTACAGCATATCTTATATACTCGTGATTTATTCTCGCATCGAATCTATATTTATGGCGGTCGACAGGGAATTTGCGAGCGCACATCGATTCAATCTTCTCCGCCAAACACATCATCAGTCGTCCGAGAATCCATTCCTGTGCAAACGGTGAACGGACGCTATCTTTACGGACGTATCAAACGTCTTACGCTGCGGGATAGATCGTTCGTAAAACGTATCCTTCGAGATAGTTACACAACATCCATTACGCCACCGCTTTCACGACGTTTTTCGTTTTCAATGCAGGTAAAACCGCTACCTATAGCGTGCGTGGAGGGTATTACAGAGGGGAAATGAATAATTTTCCTTCAACACACCTGTCAACAAGAAAGCAGCTCCTCAGTGTATTCTACTCCGAGCAAGTGTGTTTTCTCTCGCCGAGGAATTCTCTTACGTAACCGTCTTTGTTTCGATGGAGGTCACTGAGTTCTTTGTCTGCATTCGGTTTTCATTCAAGGTATCGTTTCGCCCATTTCCTTCTCGGTTCTCCTGGTTTGCGAGGGTTATTCCAGCGGCTGCTTTCTGTAATTCTCCCATTATTCGCGACGCATTAATAGTGGTTTCCTTCGTGTTAAGGAAACGTTTGCCTAAGAAGTATTGCACGATAGTTTTGTCCTAGTGGTATGTTCTACTTTCTGGAACAATTTTGAAAGTATTAGTGGTGATATCTAATTAATTTGTATTCTGTATAAGTCGAGGAAAAAGTGCCATCGTTCGAATCTAATTTGGATGAATAACAACGTTTTTTTTGGAATTGAAGTTACGTAATGTTTTTCGTAAGAAAGGACTCCAAAAACCGTAAAATAATTTACGTAATGCTCAGAAAATTTTCTTGGGTTATCAACCGGGTCAGCATCATCCTTGAAAATGGCGTAATCGTACGTAAAGAAAGCGCTGTATATATGAGTCATTAATTAGCACAGATTAAGCGTTAATGAATATCCAAAATAGGCGATGAATTAATGCTTTACGTTAGTATTGATTAAGATCATCTTATCTTATAAAGAAAGAGGGAAATAAGTAATCGGTTAATTATGAAATATGGAGAGTATTTCTTTATACTATAACTTCATTTCTCTTCTATTTATGAAGTTCTGAAAAACTTGGTTTAAATCATGTTGAATTTTTATTTCTGAGTTCAGTTTTCGCGTAATTTATGAAAGAATTAAGGACTTGAAACTTATTATGTATTTTGCCGATATTCAATATGTTCTCAGAAATGATTTTCTTATTATCGAAGAAGTTTTTCAAGTACTTCTCCAAAAGCGATCGGAAAAGATGTGGGGAAGCCTTCACACGTTAGAAGTGTGCGTTATCTAAGCCAGATCATCTTCCCGTCGCCTAACCCATTTAGCAGCGCGTAACAGACTCCTCTTCGACCACCTCCTCCTCCTTCCTTTCGAATTCCTTCCAACCCAACTTCCTCTCCTCATCCGATAGAGATCTATACTTAGCATCCTCTGCAATCAGTTCCCATTCACCCACGCCTCCCCCCCGTGATGGATGCACTTCTCATTTTCGTCCGGAGAAAAAGCGTTCCTTCCCCTCCAAGGTCTACGAGAGAGGTCAATGTTGACCGAATCCGGGCAAAAAACTCGTAACTTCTCTCGTCGCTTCGTTTGATGGATGGCATTGTTCGCCATCGGACGCTTTACGCCTCATTTGTGCAATGTTAAAGTGTGTCGGTAATGACCCGGAGTCGTTCGAGCTGGAAATGAGATGTTTTCCATGGGCAAAACCGGCTATTTTCGCCTCGTACGATTTTTTTTTTACTCGCCCCCCGACTTCTCGGAAATGGTCTCCAGTTCTCGATCAATGGGAAAGTTTCTGGGACTCGTATTTTTGCTGGGTGGAGTGAAGTTTCCATTTTGTGTATTTGTAACCCACCCCCCGTGGTGTTTGCGATGTTATGTAAGCTGTTGAGGGATGAATGGTACTAATTAGTGGGTCGTATCGTAGTAAATTGTTGATTGGTGACGTGATTAGTTTTACTGTAGTTATTGAGTTGATTTTTTCCACTCGCGGAATTTATAGTGGTGTAGGAATACAAGCGCAAACTGCCTGACTCCTTATGTTTCGTAGTTTAATTCTTACTTCATAGTCAAAGAAATGTAATGGTGTAAAATTTTTTTGATACGTCCAGCCTTTCCTCTGAATACTCAATGGTATTATTTAATTTTATCGTAGGAGTAAAAGTCAGAATACCTTATCCCTTATATTATCTTATATGTCGCACTTTTTTACCGAAATTCACGGTTCATATTGTCGAAATCAAGAAAGAATACTAAGTGTCCTCGTGAAAAAATTAAGTAAAACGGAAGTGAAAAATAATGACATGACTGGGATTCGAACCCAAGTTCCCCCAAGTTGTCTGAGCATACTTTCCTGGAAAGTTGAAGACCTGGGTTCGAGTCCCAGTCTTGTCTCCCTTTTTTCACTTCTTTTTAAAATTCATATATTTGTATTATGTAAATTGTATTGTATTGTAATGCACATTGTTATTTTTGCATTCGTATGTATGTATTCGTATGTATAATTCGCATGGCTTATCGTGATCACTTGAAATCTACGTTTCTTATCCCATATCCTTATGAGTTTTATTCGATACGGATGTTTGTGAAGGAAACGATTTTTTTGGGTGTGTATTTGATATTTTGTCCGAAAAAAGATAGCATTTTGTCGCAGTCCTATGGAACAGTCGTGGTTTTCTCAAATGTTATCAGCGGAGGTTGATTCATCGGAGATATTTTTATATTTACTTCGTTCTGTATGAAAATTTTTCAGACGGGCGATCAACCGTTTACATAAATCGTTCAAAGAGTTCTTGTTTTTTTATCACATCGCCCTTGATTCGAGAAAAAATGGGATCCTGCAGAAGTCGACGGTGGTCGCACAATATCCATCACTTATTCGGTTTACGTAATTTATCTTAATTTATTTAACAACGTCATCCCGCCCTCTTAATCTGTTCCCTTTCAAGGATTCCCTATCTACGTCAGAGCGTTTGCCAAAGCTCGCTGTTTTGAGATGAAATATGTTAATACGAATTCCACGTGAACTCTAGCTCTTTAAATTATGCACGATATTTTTGTTTTTCCGTTCTTAATCTCGTTGTATATTTTAGATCTTTCGTTTACGATGCTAGGCATTTTGTTTTATGTAATTATTACGCATTAACTGGACTTATTGGATTTTATTTGTGTTATAAGTTCAGTAATTTGTTTTACGTAGCTTTATTTCGTTGTTTTTTTGTTTTGTGGAGTAGTCTTATTGTTAATTTTACGTATTGGTTTTTGTGTTGGTGAGCGGGAAAGAGATAAATTGGGTTGGCGAATGGGGTAGAGTTGGGAGGGAATTTATTAAGCCCACGAAAGGAACGGGAAGGTGGATAAGAAAGGAAAGTTAGGTTCGAGTAAAGTGTTGGAGAAAAGAAGTTTTCGGGAATGGGGTAGTATTCTATTATAGTTTTACCTTTTCTCGCGATGTTTTTGTTCCACGCCTCCGAATCGAGATTCGGCTGTTGTACTTCCACAAAGAAAGTAAATCTTTTTGTTACGTAGACTTCGTGTTGTAAATTATACCGAAGTCTTAAAATTCTGTCTGAGGAAATGCTGTAGTGGAATCTAAGAACTTCTGGCTATTGTTAATGTAATCTGCTGGTATTTTACGTACGGTTCTCTGAATTATTATTGTTTTATTTATTTAACATTGGTCTCGCTAACATCATTTCCCTGGACATTTATAGTTTGATACCCAACCTGCACGAACACCAGCATGCATATCCTTTGAGGAAAATTTCCTTTTCTGTCGGGATTCGAACCTGGACACTTGATTCAAATTCTAATATAAACAAACTATATTCTACCATAGCAACTTAGGTTTTATTTTTTCTAACACATGGTCCGCTCTATCAAATGTTAAATAATCGTAACTAAGAAGAGAAATTATTTGTGTGATAGGGCTAAAGGATATGGGTTCAATTTTAGCAGGAGGAAAATATAAGTAAATGGGATGTAAACTTTGTAAAAACTCTTAAAGTTTGATTTCCTGCCTGCGCGCTATGGCTTCGATCTACGTCACACAATTTCTCGATCTTAAGAACCGTAAATCCCTAATCAAATACATTAGATTAAGATTCAAGTAAACTCGCCGTGGCCTAGTGACCGATCTTCGTTCACTGTAAACGTTCCCATCGTTCGTCCAAAGAGAGGACATTTTCACCCGGCAGATGCTCCGGATATCGCAAGGGAGCCTTTTTTTCAGTCTGGGAACTTAAGAAGCCATTGTGCACGGAGCAAAAGAGAGGAAAAACTCTTTGCCGTCACTTAAAGAAAGCGTAGGTCTCTTGGCTGTTATCGCACTGCAAGGAAGTGATTGTTAAAGAGAGTTTGAACAAAGGGAGGCTTAAGTAAGTGGACGATTGCTCAGACGGTGAAATTTTGAAATATCCGCCGCTCTTCTCCTCCAAGAAAGAGTTTTTACGACGTTTCGTTCAGGAAACGTTTAAGGACGAACCTCCCTTTTGTAATTGGTATCTCGTCTCTACTCGTCAGTTTTCATCATTCACGTCATCTGGTCAATTTCAAGGGATGAATACGAGAAGAATGTGCGGAGTTGAGAATGTCGACATCCTCGTGACTAATGTACCTCTATATATCGTCATCTTTAAGAATTCTTCGCGAGAATAATGAAATTAAATTTTTACGTAACTCTAGAAATGTTTCGAAATTAAGTAAGATCTGTTAACTTATGATTTTTCCATTAATTTACAAATATCAAACTTGAAAATTGACTTTAAAGTTATAAATTAACGTGTATTAACCTCAAATTTATTATCGAATTGAACTATTTACAATAAGCATAGATAATTCTTTTTAATGATTATTTTTAAGTAATTTATAGAATAAAAATTATTCTTCCTTAAAGTTAACTGAAGGAAGTTCTTTTTTCTTCAATTGTAAATAAAGGAAATAAATGTTGCCAAATTATTTAAATTATATACGAATCAATATTATAGAACTGTTTCCAAACTTTTGTCTCGCCAAAAATGCTCAGATATCTCTTATTATCATCTCTATAGTCTAATCTTTAGAGTGATTAAAAAGAAAATAAGGTAATAGGAAGTTCGTAAAATTGCCAAATTGGAATTTTATGAGATACCATTGCTTCCTAGAATCCATTCGAGAGAACCTCTTAAGATAGAATGGCTACAGGATTGAATTCTTTCGCTTTGTGTTCCCCCCCTTTTAAAGTCCGTCATCCCATAAGGGACAAAATTGCCTATTTAGGGAATCAGTGATTCGGATTATGTGCCGAGATTCGTACCTAAGCACACCCATACGCTTCGGATAACGTATTCAAGGCTTTTCAAGATAGCCATCGTAAGCGGATTCGATACTCGGAGGGGTTTTAAACGTTAAGTAAAGCAGAAGCACCTCGATAATGCTTTCACTTTTCTTCTTTCCTCGGGAAGAATGGGTGGATCGAAAAAAGGTTTTTTATTCTTTTCCACCTGTGAAAATACGCGTAAAATCCGTTGAAATGTTCCTATCTCGTTTCCTGGTCCAATAGATAAGCAAATTCGAAAAGAATTGTTTACGTGTAAGTTATAAATCTTGTGGTTCTTTATGCATGTATTACTCTAATATGATTATTTTTTTAGCAGTAGTTAAAGAGATTCATTTTCGCATGGCTAAATTTGTTTTTTTGTTTTTTTTTCATTTCAGGTGAGTTATCAACCTCCCGGATACTACCCTGTAATGATCACCAGCCGTTAATCCTTTGTAATGGAACTCTTGGGAATACTGTAAGTGACTTTATAGAGCTTAGAGGAGAAGGCTTTTGTAGCAGTTTTGTCGTAGACGAATTTCTGTTCGGAAGAGTCTACTTCGGGAAACGATTCCCTGCGGGGGTTATACGCAGTTGGTGATCGTCTTACTATACTAACCGAAGCCATTCCAAAACTCTTTCCTTTCTCCTTTTCTTAGTGCTCATCGGAGTAGAAAGTACTTACGCAAGATATATATTATTGCAGTCTATCTTAGAGCAACAGTGATCGGGTTAACTCGAACTTTCATAGGGCTAAGATGGTTAATGATCATAACTCCTATACATTCCCTAATAAATGATCCGAATAAACGTCTTGAAACTATTTATGGGAAAAATGTTCAAGCCACGTCATCTGCTAACAGGTGCGTGGCGCAAATCCTCGTGTGAGTTTGTTAAACGAAAAGGGTCCTATAGGGGTGCCTTGGAGGATGACGTAAGAAGACGGGTGGTGTGAACATATTTGATGGCGGATTATGAATTAAACCCGTAATTTACGCGGAATTTAACGATAATTATAGTCATGTAATTTTGAGATATTATTATATATGTATATTACATATATTTAAGCCATATTTACCTTAAGTGAATGGGAGATCTTATTTTGTGGTTTTGAGTAAATTAATAATATTCTCAACCAATTCTTATATATTGCGTGTTGATACACACCTAAAGGTGGCCCATACAGTATGTACGTGGATATTATCGCATCGTTTGAATTTATAGACGAGTATGAATGGAAATACTTTTTTAATCTTCCCATTTTACGCAGAAAAGTTTTCGGATTCGTCTCAAAATTGATTTCGCCGTTTTTTTCGATTTCTTTCTCACATTTTATGGAAAGCGATCTCACGAAAGAATTCCCATCGAGGTTTGCCGAAGCGATCCGCTCGATGGAAATTTTCGTCGTATCCACGGTAATATAGCTCTTCTCGTAGATGCTCCCTAAGTCGACAATCTTTCCCCCTTTCTCCGGAGAATCGGATTCTCTCTCTGCGAACGTCGTGGGCGTGGTCATATAGCCATCGTCTCGCTGCTTCCTTCGCCGTCTTGTTTTCCTCCGAAAGATACATAAAAAGGGAGAGGGCGGAGGAAGTAAGAGCCATCTTCTTTTTATTAGATTAAACCCCCTGAGAAAGAGATATGTGTAACGAAAAGGGAGAAGTCGATAAGAGAACGCAGAAAGACGAAAGGAAAGGGTTATATTCGTAAGGCGTTCGGGGGTCCGAAGTATTCCGGAAACGAATTAGGGAGCAGAAGGGCACGCAGCAAGATTTATGTGCAGGATGTTTCTGCCGGACGGATAATCCTGGAAGGCGCTCTCAAAGCGAGGTCTTTTGCGGGTTGTACTCTCTCCGTTTAGCAGGAGCTATCGGAACAGGACGTAAAACGAATTGGATCCTAGGAGATTCGATGGCCAACTGATACGGCTGGTTACGAGCGGTCTCTCCAAAACGTTCTCGTTTCCGAGATGTCTTCCATTACGAAATAGGTTTTCGTTTGTGTTTCACGAATAGAATTTTTTCTCGAAGCATTTTTGTGGGTTTGTTTCTGGGGAGGATGTTTTCAACGTGCTGTTTTTTGTACGAGGATTTTTCTTCGTTACCAGGATACGGTTTTCGTGTGTAATTTGGGTGTATTCAAATGTCAGTTGACTTTTACGTCTTAACAGAGTGTGGTGGAATGTTTTGATGTTTCTGCCTCAGATACTTCTGTACTTCGAGCAGTGTTTTATTACAGTTACATGCGTAAGTTAGCTGAAGGCAAAGGTCACTTTTTCGACCTTTAGGAATCAGGCAACCGCTTTCAGTTACGCGAGATAAATATTTTTGTGTGTTATGTGCTGCTGTACATTTTTTCGAACTTTTGAAATATTGTAGACTTTATAAAGATATCTTTTTATGTTTCCTAAAGTATAGTAATGTTTTATATTATATATTTTTATTTTTTTACGTCAATAATATTTAAAAGAAGCTCTTAATATTTATAATATTTACTGCATAATATGTCAATAAGTTCTAATTTAAAACTTCTTAAGAAATCCATTCTATAGAAATAAAATGAACCATAGTATTTTTTTTAGAAGTCCATAGGTTATTTCTTCAGAGCAATAATGTAGTCGTAGAGGTTCGATTGAATAGCACAGCACACTAGGAAATATTTGCAGAGTTTTAGTAACTTCACTGATTCAGCGAGAAAGTTCAGTGCGTCTGCACTACTTCGTCTACGTTTCACTTCTTCAGACGTCACGGCTTCCCGATTCAGCCCGTAGATCGTGAATCACACCTCGCCATCAAACCGGCTTTGCGCACGAATAGACGTAGGACGCGTCCGTCATCGTTTCTTTCTTACCTTAGCCTTCCAAGGACGTACAGACCCGTGCAGTCATCCTCGCTTATTTTCCGCAATGTTTTTGTTAATCCTCGATAGCATTAGATCATGGAGTAATTTTGCCCGCATCAGTGATGCATGTTTGCCAAGGTACCTCAAGGTATTGTGGTGTGACCCGTGTTGTTATTCGTGTGAAACGTCATTTATTCTCGTAAGAGAGGTATTTGAGATACAAAATTCGCTCTTAATAATGTTTAAGTCGTTATTCCAAATTAGGTGTTTAACTAATTTTAGTC
Organism: Pantala flavescens; assembly: GCA_020796165.1. NCBI lineage: Eukaryota > Metazoa > Arthropoda > Insecta > Odonata > Libellulidae > Pantala > Pantala flavescens. The sequence goes on from CM036886.1 coordinate 16,421,867, forward strand.
TGTTGATGTTTTATCTCGATTTTTCAATCAAGAATGTGCTTACATCTGCCGAAGTATGCCGAATTTCTTTTTATGGACTTAAGCGAGTTCCGCCGTGGAATATTTATTTTTATTAGGATCTTTGTATGCCTCATCTGCATCAATAAACCGCCTGAAATAGCTTTCATTGAAAGGGAAATGTTGACTTACTCCAAGAGTTCATGCAGTTCACGAGTAGACACCATATGTGATCCAGATGTTTTAGAAATCTGGGTTCACGCGTGTCATTCACTTAGGTTCTCAATTTACGAAATATGTGATCGAATAGTGGAGTCTTTGTAAATGTTTTTCCCCTTCTCGGTAATATTCATCATCGTTCAATTTCGTGAAATGAAACCTTTCGATGTGTATCTCCTGAAGCTCGAAAATATAGAGATAATGGCGTGTTGTAATCATACTGTCTCGGAGATAATATTATCGAGATGTAATGAAGATGTCTAAGGAAATTTATGCTCTAAATATATTTTCAATCTAGATGCTACGGGTTTTATACCCTTAACTCTTATTTTGTAATAATATGTATTGGAATCAGCTTTATTTATTTATCGTTCGTATCCTACGTATTCATACAATCTGACTTAAGTTTTCTAAATAGGATTTTTGTTTGTTAGTGAAAATCAATTAAATTAATTAACGAAATCGGCTTATTGTAATATCGAGAAAATTTGAAATTCATATCACAAAAGAAATTGTGTTTCGTATTTAATATTCCTATCCATTATTTAGTGCATTTTTTATTATATTACAAATTCTCGGGATACATTTTACGCGTAACTATCGGCCTTTAAAAATCTAATCGATATAGCCGGTTTAAGGATTCTTTGAAACTCATTTTGTAAAGATATTTTTATTTTTTATTATGTTTAATACCTTTAAATCATTCACAATATTTTTCTATGACACAGATTTTCCTTTCTATAAAGGTAATAGCATAGTTTTTCTATTCTCTATTTCTATTTTGTCTCTACATTTTAATAATTCTCTCTTGGAAGTTGATCCTATTAAAACTTGGAAATCGCTCGTTATCTGTTAATTAATGTTACGCGATTTCATTCAGTCAAGCATATAATTTGAATTTTCTGCATCATCACGCCAATCTACCAGTTTTAAAGGCACGGCGCAGACGTATTGCAATGCCCATGAATGGAAAGGGGGTTGGGACGGAGAGAAAAAATTCACTGTGGAAGATGTGTCGGGGGAGTGGTAAAAGCTGGAGAGTAATGACTTTATCGGAAAACTGAATGTACGCGGTGGTATTTTACGAAAGGTAGCGTTCGTCTGTCTGTACGTCTCGTCCCTACGGTGGTGTTTGAATGATTAGGTTTCCCTAATGTATCTGCCTGGTTGTTATGTGTAGTAGTTTCGTATTAAAATTGAGTCTTGTCTATCTATTCGTCATTAATGTCGTCCTACTATAAGGGAAACTGATGGTTTTAGACGGTATGGATATCAAGACGTGTATAAATCACAGATGCCATGATTTCAGATGTATTTGATTGTAGGTATTGGTTATCACGTATAGTAAGGACTGAAGTAGACATTTTGAGGGTTTTTGTGGAAGTAATTGCTATATATCAACTAAAGTCATGTTTATAGAGCTCTATTTAATATGAGAGCTACGACTTCATAAGGTGAATCAGTTGGTTTACTTTTTAATTTAATACTGCTGGATTATTATCAAGAAAGTGACTCCTTAGATGCGGAAAACCTTGAAATTGTTTTTATTAACTTATTGTTACTTTACGAGTAAAAGTATGCATTTCTTTCTTTCTGGTACTGTTTGACTAAATTGGTGTAATTTGTCTATATACAAATATTCATTTATTTCCATAAAATTGCATCCCACGGTATGGTTACGTGTAAAGAAGCTATGATTGGTTCTTTCGGTTCATCTTTTTCCCTTTCTGCTATCGAAGTTACGATCCTTTGAGATACTTACGTAGGAAAAGTTGCTCAACTCATCCCGTCTCATAGGAAATGCTAGGTCAATTTTTTTCCTTAGAAGGATATCTGCTATTCCTCCATGTTGGGATTTGTGTATTCCAAGAAAGCTCATTATAAGTTTCGGGAAGATATGCGGAGAAACTTTCAAGGGAGGTTATTCTAATATACTCCATCAAACGTAGAAATATGTCCAAGTTCTGCTTACAGTTGGCGTCTTTAGATAAATAGGATCATAGGGCTCAAGATGTATCCGAGGTGTTTCAGAATATATTATCCTTTGCATGCTATTATTCTGATACTGTTTGATGGTTTATACTTCGAATTCAATTAATGTCTTTGCTTTTTACAGCCAGCGTGTTTTCTTTTGATTAAAGTATATCCGTGTACAGTTCCGGGTAGGGCTCTATAATGGACGAAGTAACTTTGCCATGATCTCTGCATGCAACATCATCATGTAAATTTCATCAGTTCCGCTCGTCTTTATATATAGTTCGTGCTTAAATAGGCCATCAAGTTCTGCACAGCTTCATGCACGCTGCACCGTACTACTTACATTTTGAGAAATGGAGTTTTTCCGGAAAATTTTTGGAATTATCTCTTAAGATGCTTTTAAGCAATTGCAGCTTTCTTCAAATTTCTGGAACATTAAGAATGTATTTTGTTTTCAAAAATTCTTTTGCTATTCTTCATTTCCATTTAAATATTATTTTAATCGGTATATACTTGTCAAGAACCACCATGAATTTCTTTTATTAATGTGAACGAATTTGTCGTCTTCACCCACATTATATAATTATTATTAACTACGTCAGTAAATTTTCTTTTGACGTTTAGCTAGGCTCTAGGCTAACTCTTTATTCTAGTAATTATAATGAAGCTAATTACTGTGAAGCGATTATCAAGAAAGAGGGTAATTAACATGGCAGGGTGGTAAAGTGATTAGCATGAAAATCCTGAAAATAGGGTACTGGGTTCGAGTCCCAGTCAGGTCATATTTTTCACCTGTTTTTTCTTGTATTAAATTCGCAGGAAATAATCACGCAACCTTCATTCACTTTGCTTTAATCCTGTGGTTCAAGTTGTTCTACTTCAAAATAACATTATTTATCTCTATGGACCGAATCTCCTCTCAATATTTTGCATCGGACCAATATTAAGCCGCGTCCAATACGAAGAGAAATATGGAAAGGTTTTCGTATTTTTTTCATATTACGAAATTTCAAGGTTTCGTTCGTTCGTCCGAGGAATTCATAACCCAAAGATGCCGCATCTTCTGCACGCCCATCTTATTTTTTTATCATTTGTCCTCTATAGCATCCGTTCTTACGAAAGCTTTTTTTTGTTCTCTTTTTATTCAGTTCCGTCCTCATATGGCCAACAACGTTGCAGTCCTCTTTTTTTCCATCCTAGCCTCCAGCCTTTCCCATGTCTCCGTCGAAATTGCTCTCACTTTCCAGAGATTTACTGGGGAACGATTTCCCTTTCTTTTTCAGCCCCCGTTTCGCATATCGGGGGCTCCCGATCGAGCCCCGGCGATGTAACGATTTTTCCGGAGATGTTAGCGGTTCAAGTGGGCGTAACAGGTTATATGGTGTATTGCCATAGAGGTGCTCTTGTAGCGTATTGAAGTTAATGATTATTCATCTACCGGATATCTTGTCGTTTCGCCAACTATTTTTCCGGTCCATGGTTGGTTTAGCTTTTTATGCGTGTCCTATAGAAGCGTATGTTCTTATTTATCAATGCATTTAAGAGGATTCAAGTCTTGGAGGATAAGAATACGTGTCTGTAAGGAAGCAGAAGGTAAAATTTTCCGTCAATTGTCGATTACTGGACAGTCGTGTTTTCGTTTTAGGATATTTTACTCGAACGCTTTAGTCGAGTAGTTTCAATGTATTTTTGTTTTTCTGATGGACATATAAATTTTAATTTGAGTTATTTTCTAATAAAACAAGTTATTTATCTGCCGTTGTCTTCAATTTTGATTAAAATTTATTTGATTGCCGCAGAAAGATATTCTTTTTTAATTCGACGTATTGTTTATTCATAAATTTATAATTACATTCTCGACTCCAACTGCACGGATTTTGTTTCGATTTTGTTCGAAATTCTTTTTATTTGCCTTGTAGTTCATATGTGGCATTTTTTTAATTGTTTTTTGTTGTTTTAAGTTGACCTTTTATTTTGATCAAAATTTTGGTACCGCAAAAGTATTTGCACGTAGTCATTTTTAGCGTGCTTCATGCGCTGCAGAATTTTTCCGCTCTCTGAGTATAGGTCGTGTGGAAGGGGAAGAGGGCAGTCACATTCTTCTTAATTTGCCCTGTGGAGTCTCATTTTGTCGTCATATTTCTGGGAAAGAAAAGTTGGGTGCGGGAACGAGGTAAAAATCTCTCCTCCGGGCGGAGTACCTACGCTATTCCTTTTAAAAGAGAAGGACGAAGCATCTTCGCACGCATGCAGGCATACAGAAAGTAATTCTATCGAAAAACCGTAGTATTTAAAACGTAAGAAATTGCCTGGAATCGAACTCAGGACTTCTAGTTGGCTCTAATGACCTTTGATGTCACTACAGGAGAATACTTGGAAATATGGTAGCATGACTTTGTATCGGAAGAAATTGGTCTGGATTTAAGAGAACTTAGTTCGAGTCCAAGTCGTATAGATCTCTCTTACATCCTTCATTATTAAGTCTATCTTATCTGAGGGAAGTTAATACTTATTGTGAAGTGGCTCAAGGATGTATTTTCTCTAGTTTCTGCTTGGAGTTGATGGTTTTCATCCCCTATAGTCGTTAGAAAGTTTAATTTCAAAACGAAGAGTATATTCATTAAATTTATTCAAGGAAGAAACGTTCAAGGAAGACATAAATATTATGTTTACGTACGTATTTGCTATGAAGTTCGATCAGATACAGCGATTTAAATAAGGGGAATAGATGTGTAAACTACCAGATATAAATTTTTCCTTCCTCGTACAATACTCTTTAGTAATCGTTGATGTAAATAGAGTCATGTTGCTTCCACCCCGTACCATATGCCGAAAGGTTGGTCTCGGGTTATCCACATAGTTATTAATGTGTTGTAGTGAGGTGTTTTATAATAATTTACGGATCTAATTGTAAGTCGTGCGTCCCATAAGCGGGCATTGGCACCCAAGTGTTTTCCACGTCTCTTAAATACTCGTATTATTACGCGTATATTACGCAATCATCCCGATTTCCCCCAAATCGCGTATTTTCCCTTCTTTCCGGACCACGCCCCTCGACGAGCATCCTTTTGTCTTTTCTCTCTCGCGGGGGGCGCCCCCTTTTTAAGAGTAGATCAATGCCTCGCCTCCTTAAGCACACCCCCTCCCCACTCTCTCCCTCGACCACCGTAATTACGTGCGTCTGCACACACGATCCCGTCTGCTCCGGATGACTTGCCGGTGAAGAGCGGCGCGTTCTCCGCGAACTTTTTTCGGAGTCTTCCCCTCGGGTTATTTCCAGTCTCGAATCGAAGTGGGTCACATTGTTCCGCCGGGAGACAGAAAGGGGTTTCGTCTTTTTCAATCCGACGCGGTTTTGGCGTGAGATAACCCGTAAGATGAAAGGGGGGACCACGTGCGGGGAGTCTCTATACCTAACAGAGCGCACAGGTGTTGTACCGTAAGGATTATAGGGCGCGTGAATGGTTCGATCGGTGGGAATCGAACGATGTTTTTTGACGTGGTGATGAAGTAATAAAGCGAAGAATTTTTTAGCCTATTCGGTCTAAGGTTTATTCCTTTCTTGATTAAAATTTTGCTTTTTCCCCGGCTTATAATGGAGCCAAGTGTTTTGAAACGGCCCTAAGATTTTAGTGTTTCCTAGCCTAGCCATGTTAATTTTAAGTGAATAGAAGAAGTCCTTTTTATCATTAGGGAGTCGGAAATGATGGCATCCTAAATAAATTTCGAGAACACGATTATTATGAACTTAGATTGTCGTATTTGTACGTGTAAAGTGTAGAGAATCGACTTGCTGCAAGCGATCCTTTTCGTTTTCTACCCTTCGTGAGTGCAATTTATCTCTTGGCCTTCGAAGCGTTAAGGAATGGGGCAAAATATATTATCTGCGAGATAGCTCCATTCGTTCAGAGGATCCTCTCGCAGGTTGGAGATTTGCGGTTAAATTTGTACTCGTGTCAAAGACCACTTCCGTTCATTCCTCGGGTTGGCTTGTGTACACTGCGATCCGTCGACTGTATTATTCATGAACCACACCTCCTTTCCATCGGAAAACCTTCGCGTATCGTCGGAGGTAGAGTTAATTCTGGAAGCATCTCTTCTTACTTAGTCCATCACTCTGATTTTCATTCAGTATCGGATCGATTTATTCATGGAACGCGTACAACGTTCGATATTGCCCTCTTTTCTACAATTGGAAGCCTTCTGTGAGTGATTGGAAATCCTGAAATAGTACGTAGCGTAATATGTTGGTACACAAAGTAGTAGAACATCAGGGTTCATTGCTGGTTTACGAGTTAATAATCGTTAAAAATGATGAATATAATAGGCTTCAAATATATTTTTGTCGTAAATATTGTGTATGCTTTAAATTTTGTGATATTTAGGTCAAAATTAGAGTTTCTTAATACTTTAACGCTTGGGTCTTTTGAACTTTTTAATCATCCATGTCAGTAGTTAAGGGTTGTGGGTTTGTTGGTAGCAGGAGGATAACAATACTGTGGAGAAAGATTCTTAAATGGATGAGTGATAACTTGAGTAGCTAAGCTCTAAACCACACTACCTTTTGTTCTTGTGAATCCGTGAAACGCTCACCGGTTTTTATCATAAGGTTTCTTAACAAAAGGAGTCTTTCACAGTGCCCGAACTAATTTTCTGTTTCTATTCTCGGCGGTAGTGCATCCATGCAATTGAATGGACCTCAAGGTGAGGTTTAACTAGCTCCGAGTAACGTCTTTCGCCGACTTAATTTTCTCTCGAGCTATTCTCTCCGTATATATGCTGGAATGGGGAGAGTATCGGTGGAATTAGAATGGAACTTAGGGGCGGTTCCGATGGTTTAGCTTAAAGGAAGAGGGTGTGTAGGGAGGAAAAAATGCTCCTGAATAAAGGGTGTGGCACGCCGGAGACCTCCTACGGAGATGGTTCGCTTTAAAGGGAAATCATCCTACCTACCGCAGTTCGCATCCTTGTACTTTGGCCAAGGTTGGCGATGGGCATTAATTCTACAGCACGATCTGTTTGAACAACGCTCTCTCTGGTGACTGGAGAAGGCGCATTGAGTTGTAATGATCCGAATTTCGCATTCTACGAAGACGTAGGCGTCTTATTGGAGTCTTGTTATTGGTTTGGGATTATTTCTTGGTCGTGGGATTGGAGACATTGCTTGAATCGCACAGGAAAATTGGTGACAAACTGTTATACGTAAGGCGTCTTATTAGAAAGTCTTGTTATTGGTTCCGGATTATTTCTTGGTCGTGGGATTGGAGAGATTGCTTGAATCGCACAGGAAAATTGGTGACAAACTGTCGCCCGTCTGCTGATAAGATGGATAGATAACATTGTCTCAGGTTGATAGTATGGCTCGAATTTCGTCCTGTCTGCCCATGAGATACCTGATACAACCGTGTTGCACAAGTCGGTTGATTTCCTTCAGTAGCAATGAAAATTTAATGCATCTTAGGTCGGTCGTTCTTTTTATATCCGTCCTAATGGTATTAAGTGGGCAGTACTGATTCATATGCAACTACCACGAGGTGATGGATTGGTGAATTCCTTCTTTCAGCCAATCCCGCATGCATTATGTCACCCGCATAAGCCGATGGTCATATCTTTTTCATTGGCTTCGGAGAAGATTCGACGATAGGGGACGAGGGTTAATGTGCAAATTTTGATAAGCATGCTTGTATTCGCTGAAGTTTTGCGAATGAGACCCACTCATGAACGTACACACGTTTTGGAAATATATTACAGGTACATTTATGTGAGAGAAAATGTCTTTCAAATTTTGGCAACTTTTTACTGCTCTATTGAACATGAAAGATTATTTTTTCATAGCTCGATAGCTTTATTTTATTGTTTTCAATTCCTGTACCTCTTTCGTGCTCTAGAATGAGATTACTTTATGAATAATGCTTTATAAATGATATTTGTATGTCAATTGTCCAGGTTTAACGATAAAACATTGTATAGGCATAGTAAAACGTACCTAATTATCTGTATCATAACGTATGTAATGCAAATTTAGAATAGATTAATCTTGATCTAAGTTCATTACCTCAGAAATTCTGCTCAAATAAAATACTAAGCATAGAGATTATTTTATAGAATTTTTTTTTTTACTTAAAAACTGATTTTCGTCCCATGTATTGTAACTCATTGTTTTTCGTAATTCATCTAAAATGGAGCCATGGTTACGTAGAAGTAATAGAAAAGCGAAGAAATATAATTAAGTAGTAGGAATTTTGAGATTAAATTTGTGGAATAAGACGTAAATGTTTTGCTGAAAGGTAGAATACAAATGCACTTGACCTTTAAAATTATTCGATTATGATTTTCCGAGCAGAATCTCCCGGATTCTGTTCATGCAACACTTAACGGGATGCAGTCATTTTGCAGCGCCATCCCAAAGGACGTGTCCGCTCGCGGAATTAAGCTCGCGTCTGAATTTCGGATTTCGTAATGGGCGGAAAGCGCAGTTCCTTCGGAATAGGTTCTCGCCTTTCCATCGCATCCTCCGCACGCCCTCGTGCAATTAGGAGAATTCACAGCGATCGTAAAGGCGATATGCATTCCGTGACGTAACTCCCGGCGTCGCAATACGGGTCGTAGCCAAGGAGTAGTATCCTGGAAACTGGGAGAATACACAATAGGAAATAGGGATATCCCTCTGTACTTGAGATGCGTGTTTTTAATGTTTGCTTCCGAAGTCGAGGATGGAACCCTTCCAGCTCCCCCGCACGTCTTTATTTATTTATTTATTTTTTTCAATTTCACAGCCTCTATCACAGAAATTCTCAGCGTGAAACGGACGAAGCTATTCATGTTTTTTAATTAAAATCTCGGAGTGGGAACTATTTCTGAAATGTGGTAGTTTAGCGGGTCTTCTCAGTTGTGTGAGGATGTTCCGATTTTCTTCCCGCTTCTGTCGTTTGAGAGGAAAATGGGCTGCTAGGGAGTACGTGCGCTCAGGCTTTTTTATATGAATGATGTTTTCGTAATAAAAAATGTTTTAAAATTTAGTGGTACTATTAGATCAATAAGATATCGAAATGAAAACCTACCGGTAAATTGATGTTAAACATGGTATCAGTTTGTTTCACTATTCATTCTTATATTGTTGTCGATTAAACGTTTTAATTAATTTAAGTTTAATATATGAATGGTTAATTATATGGCATTCATTCTGAATAGGTTAGTAATCATTAGAGCTGATTGGTGTTTTCAATTCAGATTTATCTTGAGCGTATTTATACTGAAGATCTTTATTGCTTTAGCTCTGGTTTTTTTATTATTGTAAAATGTCAATTATGGTTTTATTTACTATTGATCAATAGTCTCATGTATTTAATATTGAATTTTTTTGTAATGTATACATTTAAGTACCTCGAATGAAGTGAAATATTCATAGCTTTGACTGATGTACTCACGCTCTTATTTTTATTCACCGAAAGCGATAATTATTATCATACAATCACTCACAATTCAATACAATTTCTGTTACGTGTTCTGTATCTCGTTCGCCGTAATTGAAGGCAAATGGTGTCATTTTAATTTGAAAACTCTGTCATGGAAAGAATCGAGTTCTGTAGCTTTGAAAGAAAGGGCAGTCGGAAACCGTACCATCGGAAATATATTGTAAAAATCTGTCATCTTTTAACTTAGATGTGCTTCTCTGGCAGGACCATGTTCGGGTTAGAATAAAAGGCTAAAAATAGGTTACGAAAATAACATCTGGAGAGTAAGAGGCTGCAACATATAGAGCGTGGTGGAGTGTGGCGGCTAGCTGGTTAAAACATCCCCGGATGGGCAGTTTCCGACGAAATTTTTACGATAGATTCCAATTACCGATTCCCATCGCGATAAATCACGGACCCTCGTCACATTTCCCGCAGAATTTTTTTTCGGCGTTATTTATTTTGTTTCCACTCCCTATAACTCATCCACTATGCCGTAGTTTTTGGAAGACTCCTTCACGTTAATTGGATGGGTAGGTACGGTTCATTAGCGAGCTCACCGAGTTTAACGACTCGTACATTAGTAGGAAGGCATTCTTACGCACGCATTGTCAACCCCGATGTCATTGTGCTCAAGAAGAGACTATGTTTTGAGGGGCGTGTAATTACCAAAAACTTGTTCGTAATGAGGAAGGTTTCTCAGGCGGAGTATGGATCCTAACGTTTTTCTACGGTGCCATTAGTGCTCCGGGGTAATGAAAATTTGGGAAATTCTACCTCCGCTCTTAAAGTCGGTGGTAATTGCGGGATTTGTGGAGTGTCGAGCTGAAATCTGTCTTAGTTGTGTAGGTATGGAAACAACTCTGCTGTTCTAGAAAGAGGTGAATGTAAAAGTGTTTTGGTTTTTGGGTCCTGATTGGATTAGCGATGGTTAAAGTCACACTTAGTGTTCATGGAAGATTCTGACGTAATTTCAATCGGAAACATTTCTCTAAAATCCTAGTTCTCAATCTGAACGAAACCGTAATTTTAATTTAATAATGACAAAGTAATCTTTTGTTAGCTGTTCAGCTACCTCTATGTTTTAGATGAATCGTATTATTTTTCCTTTATTTTCCAATGTTTATTACTTGAAGTCGGTGCGAGAAATCTGAAGCGATCTAGTGAGACGTAGCTAAAATGTGCGGTTGTAATTTTTGTAAATTTTCCAATTCTTTTAGTGAACTTTAATGTATTTCTTGCGTAAGTGATCTGCAAACCTTTACTCGTAATTTATCAAAAATTCGCGTTAATTTCAAAAAAAGAACATTACCTAGGTTTTTATTTGACAGAGTTACTTATAATAGCCGTGAATTATTTATTTTGCCTATATATTACGAGTTAGTATGCTATGTGAATAATAATATTTATTTCCGAGAGATTAAGAGTAAATGTCTCCTTTGCCATCGATCCTGTTCTAACACGAGAGTAAATGGACCAATGCTACGTTTTCTAACACCGTAACGCTATATTATTTTCTCTTTGTGTGGTGTTAGGTAATGACATAATGAGGTCCAGGAGATTTTATAGTAGCTTTCAGCAGCAGTAACTGTTAGTCCCCTTCTATGAAAAATCTCTTTTTTTAAATACCATTTTACCCAAGGTGGGTGACTATCAAGGTACTGGAAAGATACCGGGAGCTGATCATAAATACGTCACTTAATCATTACCGATTACGTAATTTAAGAGGGCATCGGGTAACCGAGGCGTGAATTCAGGTCCGGGTAAAATTCCGCGCTCCGCACGTCACGGTCATTGTCTGGTGCCGCAGTCACGGAGAACCGCGTTAAGCAGTGGAACTGACCGTGCGAAATGGTCGCCTCGACGGTCTCACTGCACCGTGCGACCGGACGAGCTCGTTGTTACCAATCCGTGGCCATTTTGCGGACAATGTAATTGCCAATTCCGCGGACTTGGGCATTCGCGCGAACCGGCAAACAAGCGAGTTACATCCGCACACAAGTACGTGTGTGTGCAAGTCTGCACTGCCGCCTCCGTATGTGTGAGCTTGGTGGAAATTCCAGGCGCCAAGTTACGTTGGGGAGTTGATTAGAGTGAGGTCTTCATTGAGGTGTTTTTTTTGTCAATATTTTTCTTCTTGGGCATGTTTTCGTATTTTAGATATTCGTTGGAACTTCGTTGTTTAATGACCAAAAACTTACTGTTAAATTTGTACAAGTTATTACTGTTTTACTCACTAATACTATTCTGCTACTTTATGTCGTGGAATTGTACAATTTTTTAAAGGTTTCGTGGTTATTAAAATATTTTAGATATAAATGTCATTTAAATCGTTTAAAAAAAAATGGATACTTTTAGAATCATTTCTAAATGTATATCTGCCTTAAAAGTAGGTTTTCTCCTTATTAGTTTTTTACAACGTGATATGAATGAGTAAATCTTTCTTTGAAGTCGTAAATCCGGTTTAATTTTCCGCATTTTAGGATTGAGCGCGAATGAGCGAGTAAAATTATTTCCTTCCGTATCAAGGACTTCTCCAGAACAGTTTTTACTCTCAGGAGCGCTTAGGTAATGCAATATTTGCGTGTTGGCGTGTGTACTTATTATCCGTGCCTCCATTATTAACTCGGCGAGGGGAAAATGACTTGATTGCATCTCGTCAAGGATTACGATTGTTATGGGAGGGAAATGTTTGTATAAAAACTTCCATTGTTTACTGTTTTAATCGCTATGAATACGTGCATATTAGGATGTAGGTGTATTTTCCGAGAATGTTGCTGGTAATTTGAAGTAGTGATTAGGTTATCTTTTGAATGAAAGTAATTCTATCTATATCAAGAAACTAAAGAGAGATATTTTTGCCACGATATAGAGTTACCTATGTAATCTCTCGGATTACTACGATGTTGAATTAGTAATTATTAATTATAATTATTAGTTATCAATTTTAGCTGTGAAGGATAATAAATAGAATAGAACCCTGTTTATAGTAAGCCTAAACCAATGAAATACGGCATTCTGGGATATTTTACGTTAGATCTTTCCATGGGGATGTTTTCTGTTATAATTCTGTGACCTAATTTTTCCCGATTGTCCCTTACAGGTCATATCGATTGCTTTAGCAATGTTTTTTCTTCGGCGATTAGATTTTAGAGCTAGCTTGTCCGACCGCATAGCTGTTCCATACACCAATTGAGGCAGTTAAGATGTAAAATAATGATTCGCGAGGACGCATAACTCAAGGCCCAGTATGGTGTTAACGCAACGCGCGTGTTCCAGCATCGGAATGGTTAATGAATCGTATGCATCGGAATGGCTGCAGACGGCGTTTCTCCATGAATAACGAGTCTCCGAGGGTTGCCATGGCAGGGAAGCGTATGTCGGTGAAGGATTCACGAGTTTCGTGTCGCAAATTCTCGATTCTTATCCATTCGAGAATTCGTGTTTATGATGCGGGACCTGTTGACATCGGAGCATAACGCGGTGCGTTGTACGATGCCTCAATAACTTCATGATTTGTAAGGATTAGGGTGTGTTTGTACTTGTCGAATGTGCCCTTATCAATTCAAGCTTTTATGGGTCATATTGTAGTGCTTGTATATGTACGTCCCCAGTTGTCACACTTAGGTGTGCTATATGAGAAGATTCTATGTGGTTTTATTTTTATACTATTTTAGGGACTATAATCGTAAGTTTTCAGATGAAATGCAGCTCGTAAAGAAATAGCTTCGGATAATCATTGCACGAAGTCATTAGTTAGGTAATTTTTACATAATTTGAGTTATTTTTTTTCCAAAGGGTCGTATAAAGTATATTTATAATATTTGGGGTTTATTATATCCCTTTCTATTAATTCTTTGTTTAGGTTTGTATAAATGTAAATTTAAAATTATGTTTCCTGTAATGTTTTTACCAATTTTATTTGATTTCGATTAATGTTGTAAGTTAGAATTACTCGGAGGCATTATCGTTAGATCATATTTATATTTCGGTTGTCCTAATAGTTGAATAAACGGTGGTGTTCTTTATTAAGTATGTTATTGATTAATAAAATAAATATTACTGAATAGGAAATGTGAAATAAATTGCTAAAATTCGCAACGTAAATACAGTTATCTTGATGTACAGAGAACTTTACAGGAATTACTCGAAATAGAATTACGATTTTTCGTTCTCAATATAATTATCAACAGTATCCTTTACGGAGTATCCGTATCATTCTCTTATTTGTTTCTTATTACATGATATCGTTTACTAATTAATTGATAAAATAAAGCTTTCTCGGAAAGGAAATATTGTCGGTTATGCGAGTCCGCCAGGTTTAAATTTTTTTATCTCGTCGCGCCAGGTTCAGTCACTTTATTCCAAGGATGGAAACCTTACTAGCGCTTCCCCACTCAAAGGAGTTTTAACGAGCTCATTTGTTTGTCCTCCCGGATTGTGGGAAGAACCTCCCGCCGCACACATGTTCGTGTCGATGGGTAATTGGCTTCCTCACTGGATCAAGCCCTGTACTTGACCCTTTCGAATTTTCAGCCGTCCTTGCGGTTCGTTTGTGCGACCGGCGGGTAATGCGGGTTGCATACGTCATACGCGTAATTTCTCGTAAGCCGAATTAGGATTTGTAACGGAATTGGGGCAAAGTTATTTCTCACTCTCATATAACGATTTTCTGTTGTAAAATGTTGCAAGAAGGCCATAAACAGGGAATGGCTTAGAGTGAGGGCTCGTACCAGATTTTATACTTAGTTATAAATATAAATTACTTCACTTTGGAGTAATCCTACTAAAGTAGTTCATTTCTTTCCCCGTACAAAGATTTTTTTCTTCCGATTTATTTTATTGTATGACCTTTTATAGCAAAATCGACGAGCTATAATGTTTTAAAATTTCGATAAATTACGTCTTACGGCTTTGTGTATCTATAGTAAGTATCTGTCTTATTTGGGGGAGGTCATGGTGGAATAATTATCTCTTTTGTAATTAATTAATAATTATTTGACATTAATCGTAATAAAGTCGGATTGCACACAAAAATAATTGAATTAAAAGACTGATTTTATGAAATACGAGCGGATACGGATTTATATCAGAGCGAAAAAGTATAAATAGTATTCAAAATACAACCGTAATCATGCTGATGAAAATTTCTTACTTAACTTTTACTTTTAGTGTTGGAAAAGTTATCTTATTTTATAGTTGGAGTGAATTTATAATTTCGTGGAATCGTCGATTAAGTATTGCTTTGCTAACTTTTCTTTTTGAGACCAAGTACTATATCTTGAGAAACGTGGAAAATGTAGTGGAAAACTCAGATTCGATTTACATAATTTACGAGCTACGCTCTACGAAGCGGAGAGAATATAATTCCGAAGCGTGAGTAGAATTTCGAAGCATCCTTAGAAGATCACACGTCTTGTGTGATAACTCAGGAGATGTTAAAATCGTTGTCGAAGTTGTCGTACCAACAGATCACCGAATTCAAAATACAAGATGTAATCTGTCACGACGTTCGAAATAGTCAAGGAGAAGGGATGAAATGAGATTAGGGAATGCCTTAAAGCCTTTTGATCCGCCGTGAAAAACAAGTGGGAATCTGTTTTTCGCCAGAAGCGCTCGAGGTCTTCCATAAACCAGTTAAAAATTCGTACTTGTGCAACTTCTCCGTTTCTTATGCAATGTCTTACGTTTCACTACGACTCGGAATTCTCTATTGGGAGGAGAGCTTCGGACGAAAGAAAATAGACTTAAAACCTGTTTGCTTTCGATCGATTTCATTGAAGAGGCTCTGTTTTAGAAAAGGCTGAGGCATCAAATCCGAATTAGGGGTGAAAAATTCAAGGAATCAAGGAAGCTAAGTTTGATCAGTTTTTCTGGAAGAGATTTTTTTTCGTCTTATTTTTTTTGACGGATCTTTTTTTTCTGATGTCCCAGACCAGAGGGTTTTCGAAGAATTAGGTTGAAGGATCGCCTGTTGGTTTAATGAATTAATTTTTACTTGATTTTATTAATTTCTTGAGTACTGATTCGTATTGAAAGATTTTATTACCTGTAAGTTCCCTAGTCTTAAGATGTTCTTTGACGAAAGAGCATTCATGTGTGATGAAACTTGGTTGTTAACAAGGAATCATTTTTTCACTGTAGAAGTTAAAAAGAGATGTGCGTATTCTTCCTCAGAATTTTGTGAAGATTACTCATATATAAGAGCTGGAAATGTATATTTCTTTAATAGCTAGTCTTTATACGTAAGAATTGTTTTGGAAGGGCAATTATTATCAATAATTATTATGAGGAATTTTATTCAGCGAAAGTGAGGCTAACAAACCTTATTCACATAATTAGAATATGATCGTATACGTACATTCGCGAAAGAAATAATTATCTTTCACGTTTCATACTTGATAAAAGTTTTTGTTGCATTTAGAAATAGTTTTGTATTTAAATTTCTTTATGATGTCATATATTTTTGCGTAAAAAAATTATTGTTTTACGAATGCCAAATTATCGTCCATGGTTTACAAAAGGACCATTTTCCTTGTTCAGTTGATACATTGAATGATCCTAGGAAACCAAAGAATAACTTGATATTCTAGGATTTTTCAACGAAGGCCGAAGAACTTGGCATTGGCAAAGAATGTCAATCTTCAGGGTCATCTTCAGTTTTGTATCCTGTTTGGTTTTCTTAGCTCTTCTCCGATTTCTTTACCAACACGTTAAGAGAAGAGGGAATTTCACGCAGTGATAAATACTGAAAGGGTAAAAGGATTTATCTCCGTAATTGTATTATGAATGAAGTGGTATGGTGAGAAAATATTTCTACACGTCTTTTAAAGCCTCAGTGTTTCAATAGGTGAAGACAATGAATCGTTAGAAAAGAGGTTCTTATTCGAATGGTTCTAACTTGATAGACTTCGAAGGGAACTGAGTCTAACTCCCGGTATGAATTAGGATTGTATCAGTTTGTCATATAATAATCCCCTCTGAAATTCTCATAGATTATATAATAGATAAAATACGTGAGAAATATTATCCTAACATTAATTCAGAGTAGTAAACGTTCTTTATTAATGGGCATAGATTTAACTCCATTATTCAGCATCATAAAAGCTTTTATATAGCTTCAATTTTTTTAACTTTTGAATAAGCCATGAATGTTTAAGATTAATTTCTCTGGAGCGTGCGCGAGATACAAATGAAAAACTATTCTTCCCTGGAGGTACGGTGGTGGAAATGAAATGCGTCCCGCTCTCGAAAAGAATTTACTTCGTGCCTTCTGGCTTCGTTCACGTTCTCATAGCAATTGTGATCCAGTCACGTGTTGAATTCAGCAGATGCGAGCACAAATTCGCGTGCACCAGTGGGTACCACAGTCCCATTGTGTGCCATTCACTCAAATCCGCACAGCCGTCCAAGAACCGCGCTCTCTCTCATGAGTCTTAATAAATTCCGGATCGCCGTGGAGGATAGCCTCGCACGAATTGTTCGTAATACTGGGCTGAAAAATAGTGGCATTCCACGGCGGAGGAAAATGGGTAAGGTCGATCGTTCGTTAGGTTTTTCACCGAGATGGCCCCTGAGTGAGTGAAGTTTACGATACGGGATTAGCGTGGAATTTCGTGGATGAAAGAGAGGGATGGATAGAGTTCGGGTTAGAGGGCGTAGCGAACCGGGAAGAAGGTTGTTCCAGAGGTAGGAAGGTTGAAGATGTAAGTGGAGGTGTACACGAAAAATGTTTTTTATAGCTATCGTTCCTACCGTTGAATTAAATACGTGTATTGCGTACACTATATAGTATACGTTATTTAAAAAGTGGCTAACATTGAGGTTGCTTGGTTCTTTTTGTGAAATGATGTTGTGGTAACAATATAACAAAAAGACTAAATGTATATATTTGAATTCGTTTGTTCGTAGAATTGTGACTATAGTCATGTAATCATATGATTTAAATGATGTATTATTATTAATTTGATGTAATATTAATCAAAAATGATTGTGCAGGTTTGATTTGAACGTTGTATGCGCAGTGAATGTACGTACCAATAAGTGGTTTCATTGAACAGAATCAAATATCGTTATAATTTATGATAATATGTATGTAATCAAATATAATAATAATTAAATATAAATCAATGTATGAAATAAGAGCGGATAGTACTGGACAATATCCGCGTAAGCGAAAGTTATGCATATTTAGAATGGAATATATCGCTAATGTATGTCGGTAAGTGGTTGCAAGGCCAGCTCTTAGCCCAATCACTTTCACGGAGATGTACGATTAGAGATAACCCGTTCAAGGGAGTGCATCAGAACGTATTCCAGAGCGGTTATCGCGTTAAGGAATGGCGTAATTGTTTTTCTTAATACTCGCTGACCTTGTATCCAAGAACTGGACCGGACATGTAATCTCGTTGAATTGTCTTAAACGTACAATTTCCTATAAATTGTCATCTTAGCAAGATTTTGGTTCGTACGAGGTATTACTGTAAATATATACCTAAATCATAGGCGTTATTATGTATTTAAATTAATAATGACTTAAATTTAAAATGGGAAATTTTGCCGTTTTTTGAAATTTTCCAAAGGAACTTATCAGTGGGTTGACGTTTTCTCATCTTTATGAAATTTTAATGTTGCACGCGGTTAGATCGGTCGGTGATTTTAGTTGGATTACAGAAAGAGCATTTTCTGCTGCTTCTAACACATTTCCTGTTCCAATACCCGATAATTTTAAGGGTTTGTGGTAAAATTTTACTACATTCGCTCAATAGCTTCACAAATTTAAGAATTGTAGATACTTAATGTTGAAGTCTGTAAATAAGTGACCGAAATTTAATCGAAGAAGGGATGGTAGAATGATTTTTTCTTATTACTTTAACTCAACTCTTGAAAGTAATTTCATTCGCATTAATATAAATTGCATTTTTGTTTATTTTTAAACCTCTTATACTTCAACGGAGTTAAAATACGTTTATTTAGTGATATTAAACCTGCTAGCTCTGTCATCCGTAGAGGTAATGTGCTTATCTATTCATCAAACATTGAATTCTGTCGATTTATTTCTATATTCTACTCCCATCCAATTTAGGTCTCGTAATTTCTTTCGGCATCAATTTGAATCAGGCATCTCACGAAACTGGAAAATTACGTGTCTTTCTTGGATCCAACTCGAATTAATAATCACGCGAAAGTGGCTATCGCAGTAAATAGTAGAAAGAAATCTCTCCATATGTCTGATAGCGTGCAGACTTATTCGCACTCGATTTCCGATCAACAAATCGCGTGATTCAATTGGCCAAAGGGTTGTTCTAATCGCCCCATTTGCCTTCTTTTTAAGGGGCCCTCGTGACCCCATTTCGGTGGGTATCCCTGCGTGCGACGTTCCATTCAGCGGCACAACCTGCCGTGTTCGGAAGATGATGTAGGAAGGGAGCGATGGTTAGGCGACCACGCCCTGAGGGTGTCTTCCCCTCATGGGTCGTCGCTCTTTCCGAGATGCTGCGATGACACCGCTCTCACTCGTCATAGCAGATCAGAGCTTACGCTCGCGTAATTTTTTTTTTCTTACCCCCCCCCCCCCCCCCCGCGACGCGTATACCGTATTTTTACACACGTGGGTTGGTCAATTGGTTGTTAGGGAACTATGGGTTGAGCACTGACATAGCTGTAATATGCTGGTTATCTATCGAGGTTGTAATTTATGTTGTATATTTATCGCAAGTATTTTTTTTTCTCAGTTTTTATAAGGAATAATCGAACGAAATTTGTAATACGTAATCTCGGATGTACTCGGTTCTTTATGCAGCGCGTGGTTCAATACGATCAAATTTGAAATGTATTCTGGTTCTTAAAGTACTCTACGTATATTCTAATGCTTGTTCGCGTTGGAAGGGGGTATTTTAAGCGATTTTAGCTTTTATGCTACGTAATGTTGATAATTTTTATTTTCCCGGTCGCTTAGTTTGAGTTATTTTTTGCGATTGGTTCGTATTCAACAATTAAAGTATGTTACTGTTCGAAGAGTTTTTTAGGCTTCATATTGTTTGGTTTTATAGTATAGAAGTTAACTTTAAAGTAGTTTTATTTATTACCATAGGAATCCAAGATGAAATTAATTTTAAACGTTATTCATTAACATACTTCTACCTGGACTCCTTTATCTTAGTACGTGAATTTTTATATTAACTTTAATATTGATAAATTTATTTTAAAATGCGTATGTGTACTTTTAAATGTTCGTATTCTTCTTAATTTTCGGATAATAAACTGATATGCCTTCGAAAATATGTGAATTTTGAGATATTCTATTAAATTCTCGTAATATTCTTGTCTTCGCGTATTTTGCTATTTTTATTTGGAAACTAATTTTAATATTAGAGGCTCGATTGAATAACGGAAAGACACAGTTTCTTGTGAGAAAAACTAAAAAAAACGTATCTATTTTTTAAGTTTCATAGAGCTATTATTTCGGTAGGTCTTTTAACGAGAAATGTTTGGTAATATGGAAGTGCGGGATCACCCCCTAATTCCTCTTAACCCAGATTCTTCGCGAAGCATCGCTTTCCTCAGACCCATATCCGAGTACCATCGCACGAGATCCGGCTAGCATTACATCCTCAATGGCCTCGAAGAGTAGAGTTGCATAACGTTTAATGGCATCCGAGTTACTTAACGCAGCAGAAGTTCAACGGTCTGAAGTCTTAAAATTAAATGCACCCATCTCGCGCAGCGTATTCGTCCAAGAGGCGCTCCAAAAGTCCGAGTCTAAAATTGGCATCGTCATCCGTAACGATGGCGATTTTAAATCGTCTTCATTTATCATCATAAACCAGAACTCAATTCGAGGCGAGAGAACAATAGATCACTTAACAGATTTAGCTCCGGCTGAGTTCTCACTCCGGACGGCGGCCCAGATTTGGTTTTGCGTGAAATATCGTCGCAGGAACGGAATTAGTACGTGACTACGTGAGTCAAGGAGACCTTTTCATAGGTTAAAAGTCGCGTTAATAATTTCTTCTCGCGCTCACGTACTACGGGGATTAATGAAGTCAAATTTTCTCTCGACTCGCGTCGTATCTCATAGAAATGCTTTCGTGTACTACGTAGATACGTGACTATAGATCTCATTACACATATATACACTTATCTACGTAGTATATGAATGTGTTTTATGATGATCAACTGTAATTTTTTCGGTTTATGTACGAGAAAAAAAAATGAGCACATTACTGCAGCTGCTGCGCAGCTTTTGATGTCTTCGGTTAATATGTTACATTCGTTGAAGACAGCTGCGTAAGGGATGACATAATCAGATCTGTAAGGAATGCGAGCTGTAGCAGTAGGTGTCGAAGATGCTATCACCGTATTTGTCGCCTGGTTCACTTTCTACCCATCTCTAGCGAATCGTATTTTGTTTCTGTCGATGACGTTATTAATGAATGAAGTTCTAAATTCACCCAAGGTTGTTTACTAAATGATTATCGTTTTATTTTACTCTCAACAACCAGTCAGGCCCTTATCGGTCTGCTATGCTTTCGTGTTTTATTTTAAATTGTGTATTAGATCGTATTCAACCTGGTCCTATGTTATAACAGGTATCAAGTTTGGTACGAATAATTACCGAACGATTTTTGTTCCAAGAATCGAATTTTTATTTGATGATTCATTCCTTACGTACAGGATAAACTCTCCAGAGAGTTAAACTACGGAAACGAAGTCGAAGGGCTTTTCTAATGAGTCAATTACGCGAAGAATGCTAACGTATAAATAGTAAGGGGCGTTCCCTCACAGCGAGAGCTGCGAAATTTCTTTCGCGAACGGATGAATGAAGTTGTTTCGTAAGGCGCGGGAAAAACTCGAATAGAATGTGACGCGTCGGACAGAAGATGGGTTTATTGCTGCGTATCACGTTCATTCAAAGGTTTTACGGCGGTAATAAGGCTCTCCTGGCGAGATGAGAGTTTTTGCTTTCCTTCCCTACGTCGGAATTCTTAAAGGTCTAAATTACCCCCACTTGTGCCTTGGATTGATACCCAACTGCTCTATAGATGCATCGATATATCGATATCTAAATCGATATATAGATAAATTATTGTATTTTCATCAATCTTGGTTGAATTAGCCCAAGAATGTTAATAATCGATTCTGAAGTTGACGTGAGGTGATTTCTATGCTGGTTTATAGAGAGATAATAGTATTAATTTGCTATTAAGCGCGTCTTCAAGTGTATTTGATGAATAACCAAGAGTAATGAGGCTAAATTATGACACGAACTATTGATGCTAATTTAAATTGCAATCATTTTTCCTAGTCTTGTTCCAAGTGGGAAATGATCTATCCTCATCTATTTCCTAAATCCAACCTTATAATTTTGTGGTTACCAGGTGACAGCGTTCAGAGTGAACGCGAGAAAAATATATCACCCCAAATTTCGCCTAAAGGCGAGGGGAAAACCTCCCGCGGACAGTTCATTACAACACAAATGGCATTAGAAACTGATTAAGGCTAGCGGATGATCGATGTTACGAAGTAAAGATTAGTGGGAGGAAATTTCGTGTTAGTTGCGCGTGAGCATTACGTGTTCCTTCATTCACCTCTCCCCAGATACAGTCGTAACTTGTCCCTCGCGCCACCTCCCCGGTCCATTTTCATCTCTCCCCAAATGAGCCACTCTTACGGACGTAAATTGGAAGACTCACGCAGCCCGCGTGCACGCACGCCCTCTCCCCCACGCAGCGCACGCAGACGTTATTCTCTCGGACAGAAAGCTGTCTCTTAACGTTCTCATCGCAACGTTTCATTCCGAAGCTCGCATTCATTCCTCGACCATTCTCAAATTGCCATCGCACTGGTTCCGCTGACCGTTTGGTCGAACGATCTTCTTCCTTTTATAGTCCGTAAATAAGTAGTAGGATTTTTCTCCCCCTGGTCGTTAAATTCGGAGTTGTTTATTCCTCCGTTGCTACGAATCCATTCTCATCCCCTGTGTTTGTTGCGAAGGGTGTTCGTATCCTTACTTTGTCAGCTACTGAATATTATCCCGTAACTAGTCGTTCTTTTCCAGTTTCGCTTACGAATCGTATAGCTTCTGAGTTCATTTGTACACGTAAGAAACGTGTAGTAGTCGTAATCACAGTACACAACGAAATGAGTTCATTTTCTAGTTACAATCATGGTTAATCTTCGATATTACAGTTTTTCTTCCCCGAATTTCCTTTCCATATGGGTTTATCTTTCTTTGCAATCTATCCTTTTCGTAAATGCCCTTTAAGTGTAAAATCGTGGTGTAGTTGTTCTCCTATATAGATTTTTTCATTCTTTCGATTACTTTTCCGTATCCTATTTAGGGTTGTCCTTTATATCCTTTTCCAAAAATTTCTTCCTAAAGCGTCATACCAGCCTCGAGATTCTGATTCCACAATGTTTCTTAATAATTAATTTTTTCATACTTATTTTTATTGATTATGCTATTTTTTACGTTCCTCCCTTGAGGAAGGCATGAACCCTTGAGTGATAATCGAAGTCGTCAATATTTCGCCTTTTGCTTTCTCCCAGAAATGGTACTTCAATATCCACAGAAACGAACGGATATACCATTCAGTTCTAATAATATTTGTCATTTATTGTGTTTCACGCATTTTAAACGAATCTTTCCGAAAATTATGCCTTTCTTAGGCTTCTCATAGAGTCGCCGTGAATAATTTAGCGTAATAGGAGGTACAGAGCGTATTTATTTGTTCCGAGAGCGTTGATATTGGTTTTTGCGTAAATATCAGAAAAGGCGGTCGACTGAGAATCATTCGTTCCCTCGGTGGTGGAATTTATTTTCCAGCCATTCCATTAAATATTCATCGAAATCGAATTCGGAAACTGGATGGAGAACGTTCTATCTGAAAAATGACGCGCCTTTTCGTCACGTATGATGAGCAGGAAATGATGTACGGCTTCCAGACCTCCCCCGCCACTTCTTAAGCGGGGGTGGGAAGCTTTTCTCCATTGAATAGCAGGTGTGGTGGAACCAGAAGCCCATCGGCGGTAAAGGATGAGATGAACGTATTCCTAACGGAACGATGTTGGTTTTCGCGCACTTTTCGCGCGAGAGCGTTGGCCAACCATTTCGACTATCAGTAGAGAGTGATAATGTAAAATTAATTATTTTTAGCAGGTATCATTTTTTTATTGTGATACTGTGTTGATTTCATGAAGTTTGATAGTGTAAAATATGTAAAATAATTCCGGTAGCTACATTAAAAAAGTGTTTGCTATGTTTCAACCATTATGGTTCCTTTATCAGTGCTTAAGATTTATCTGCGAATTATTTTTGATTTTAAATTTTCATCATCTCCTTAAGTCGATAAGTGACAATTGAAGGTTGAAATTATTGTGGTATAACGAGCTTAATTCAACATGGGCACGGTTGCTGCGCTGAACATAAAATAACATTCGCTTTTTTCTGTCTAGTGTCCCGCAAGGCATCGATTTCTCACCCGACCGTTGGATTTAATTCGGTCCGGCATTTATAATAGGGATTCAGACTATAATCTCAACGGATGGCTTAATCCACGGATGACATTTTCATCAGCGTCCCACTTCGAAATCGATCAAAGAGGTAAATGTTTGGAACTAGGTTGGCCGAAAGACGGTCTTGTTATCGTGTTTTGCTTGGAAAGAAAATGTCTATCTGATGTAATCCAACGTAATGTTCCGAAGATTAATGACGTTCGAGTCTCTACATCTTGGATTGTAACGAAATACGGTGGACGTATCGGTAGATTACGAAATATTTTTACTACAGCAGTATATTTCGGTATGTACGAAATTGTCTCACAGAACGCTGTACGCATTGGTTAGGTGCCTTCCCAAAGACACGTTAAATTCTCCACCAACGGTTTCACTCCATCAAAACGACTGCCATCTCTTTATATCAAAATCGAGCATGACATCGCACCCGCGGTTCGCGTGCGAACTGATGAGTCTGCGAAGAGGCGGAAAATTCGCCAAAAAACTGGTTCACACAAACATCTGCGTTGGACCGGGGCCCACCTCGCCGGATAGGTCTTCAATCTCAGCGAGTGTCGGGATAATCCCGACGAAGATTTTTATCCTTCATTCAGCCTATGCCAACTCTTCTTTCCTTCCATTTTTCATTCCGTTGCATAGCAGTCGGCCAAGGTCGCTTAGCCATTGGAAAACATCCAGCGCTTTCCATGGCCAGCACCACCTCTACCTTCCGATATTGGCTCGCGCATTTTCCGCTCAAATTGCAAGTTTTTCTTTGGGATTCATTTCGTATCAGTCCCGTCCTTTTTCGTCCATTCCACGGATGGTCAGCGGGAGGAATGGAACCTTCGCTTCATGACGTATTTATTATGATCGGAGGTTTTTGCTGACGTTCACCTATGTTTGGATGTGTGGACGTTGCTAATGGAATGCTCATCGTATCACGTGTTATTTGTTTTCGTAACTCTCGAAGAAAAATGATGATACACTTTCGTGTCCTTCGTTTCGATTATTCGATGATTGCTATCGATAGATATCGAATCCGAATTATCGATATTATAATATGATTAAATTATCGAAACTCCGATAAATCGCGCTAGCTCAGCATAGTTTAATCGTCTCATATGTACTTTTTCGTTTAGTTGGCGAAGTTTAGAGTATTTTTCTAACAGATTGGATTATTAGTCTAATTTACATGAAATGTATGAACAAATTAAATTTACTAGCAATGATATAGATGGACTGAAAATTAATTATTTGTTGAAAAGCACACCGTTATATATTGATGTTTATCGGTATTTATGATTATAAATGATAATGATATTTTCATTGCAGTTGGATGTATATATAGCTGCTTTTTATGTAAATTTTGTGCTCTCTGGAAGGACTTTTTGTAGGCATTTATTCCTCGAAGCCGGAGTTTCCAATACACCTATTTACCTCCACGTCTGCTAAGGTATTCTTTATCAAAATTCCGCCTCCAAAAATATATATACGTATATATTATAACAAGTACATTTTCATCTTGATATGTGTGAAAACACTAATCGAGTAATTTACATTTAAAAATTAAACACCATGTAAGAATGTAAAGAATATTCATTAATATTTTAATATTGTTCTCCTTAATAATGTCATATACCCGGTAATGCTTTTTAATAAAAAGGTTTTTTTTTGTGTCTTTGAGAAGAGTACCATTCAGTTTTCAAATAACCACGCAGCGTAAGGAATACTATACTTATATTTTCAAAGCTATTACCTCGAAGGTTCTTACAGTCTATGTAATTGCGCGCTCAACAATTAACTTCCTCTTTTAAGATAATCACTTTCGTCTTTTTCTTCGTTGTATTTATGTTTTGAATGAATACGAATGGAATAAGCCAGAATAAGGTAAATATTAAGGGAATCGTCACAATACCGCGATTAATGAAGAAAGGCGTACATGATCGTCTTCTTCCAATATTTACCTCGGAAGACCCTCAGCTTGACCCGCCGAAAGCTCAATAGAGCGTTGTAGTTGTGTCACTAGATCTTTTCATTCTTTCGATAATTTTTCCTTACCCTGTTCAGTGTTGTCTTTCACATCATTTTCAAATATATTTTATTAAGATATTACACCAACCATTAGAATCTTATTCCATGACGTCTCTTAATAATTGAAATGTTTTTAGAATTATTTTCATCGATATTTCTGTGTTTTTTGTTGCCTTTGCATTAACTCTTGATTGATGATTGAAGTTGTCGATATTTCGCCCAACCCTTTCTCCCAAACATTATTGGTTCATATCAACAGAAACGAACGTATATATCGTACCATTTAGTTCTAGTGATATCGGTCACTTATTTTGTTTCGTGCAGTTGAAACGAATCTGCGGTTTGTTAATGGTTTTTCATCTATTCATTTCAGCTTGGATCGGAGAGGGCAGTATCGTTTGACAACGGTCCCGATGGCTCCGTGGCAGAGGACTGTTTCTTTGCCATGAGGGCGTTCCGGGAAGGTTATTCCTTCGGCTTCGTGGATGGTGAGATGTGGGAGAAATCACCCTTTTCACTGTGGGACTTCGTTCAGCAGAGGAAGCGCTGGATGCAGGGCATCCTGTTGGCCGTTCATTCCAGGCGAATCCCATTCCGTCACAAGCTACTGTTGGCCATCTCCTGTTACTCCTGGGTCACAATGCCTCTGTCCACCTCGAACGTAGCCCTGGCCGCTTTCTGTCCCATTCCTTGCCCTCCAGTGATGGACTTTTTGTGCGCCTTTATCGCTGCAGTCAACTTATACATGTACGTCTTTGGGGTTCTCAAATCCTTTTCCCCATATCGCCTCGGCATGCCGCGTTTTCTTCTTTGCATCGCTGGAGCCTTGGCCACGGTTCCGTTCAACATACTCATCGAAAACGTGGCCGTCTTGTGGGGACTTATCGGCAACAAACATCGTTTCTACGTGGTCTCCAAAGAAATCAGAACCATCACAGTTTAGTCAGGAGCATTTTTCTCCTATGTTTACTCGTGACGGTTCTGTGTTATGTTCCTTAATTTTCTCTCCCACTCCCAGCCAAGCGGGCTGCGCGCTTTTGTCTTTACGATATCATCCTCGTTTACCCAAGTCCCTGGGGATTTTGGTCATTCTAAGCGTGGCCTGCTTGTCTGCGTATGTGATCTCCCCTGCTGGGTGGTATTATATATTTTTTTTATTTTAGACTGTCGCCAAAGATCAGATGATGTTCAAGTCATCTGCAATAAAAGGAAGGCAGCTTGGGTGGGCTGCCTTATCTCTGCTTATTATTATTATCACAGTCAAATAAATTCAAGACGATTTCTCAAGAATTGGGATCAAATTGTTTGACCAATCAGTGTTCCATATTGGAGGCACCTTCAGCGTCTTAAATCGTCAGGGTTTAGTGAGGCGTCACATTCAGGACCTCCTCATCAAAGTACTTCTCATGACAACTCCTCCGAAACGTGTGCGTGTGGTTGTGAACATTCACAATGTCAGCTTTCAGATGCCATACAATGATAGCTGTTTGTTATGAAACCTTTTTTTATTTATAAAAATAAATGTGTATGATGCATCTTGTGGTATCGTCCCATCACATAATTTCATATTTTTTCACCTTCTAATGTCCCTCTGTTTCGCTTGTCTCTAAGATGGACCAACTGTTTGAGAGCTCTTTCGTTTGTGTATGGTCGAAGGAAAAATATAGGTACAGTTTTTACTATGGGGTGCTTTCATATCACGTGAGAAATCCAATATCATTGTACATAAATCATATGAGAGCAGAGTTAGATAGTATTGTGCAGGAGAAAGCTTTAGGACTATTTATGTTCTACTTTTTCTTATTCTAGTTGTTAAGGAATGATCATAACTATTTTCTGAAGCTCAAGCATCTTAAACCAGCCCTTCAAAAGTATGTTAGAAATCGTTAAATTAAGTCAAATCTGCCTGAAGGGCTCTCTATATAAGATCTCAGACATTGAGGAAGCAAGGGATGCCCCATTTCGAAGATGAAGTAGAAATACAGAAAAAAGAAATGCTAGAATTCTACAGTATTAAAAAAAATTGCACATCAAGATAAGGATGAAAAAGATGGTGTTTAGAATTTAAAGAAAGAGGGAAGAAGCATGCTTTTCAATCCATTCCCTTGTGCTATTTATGAAAGAATTTATTTGCTATCTATTCCCAGAGAAGAAAATCTCCTCTAGAATTAATGTGAAAGTGTACCTAGAAGTGAAAATCGAGGCAGCACTGAGCACAGTTAATGCCAATTGCTTATTTTACAATTGTCCATCAATTTATGCCATCTTTTCCATTCCAGGATATTTTAATTCCAGTGGCATTTTATCACATTTTTCTCCTATCCATGTATCGATAAACTTGCAAAGGTCAACAAAGTAGTGAGGGTTAGTGAGATGCTATGATTAGTTCCCCTAATCAAAAGATTATTATTGTTATGTTTAAATTTGCATAAGAGAAATCAAACTTTTCCCTTAAAATGTTAGAATTTTTCCCTTAGAATCATAACACTGTGGTCAGAGTTCTTTGTAATCTGTGCTTCTGTAGCAAAAATGTGTTAACTCTCTGTAATTTGTTGATTTTTGTGTTTTTCTACTTGGCTGTTAAACTGCAACTACAAAATGCCATTGGAGGAAAGAATTGTGAATGTTCTGCATAACATGTTTCACTTGTAACATGTTCATTGTGTTGAAATCCTCTTTTTTATGTATTATACAAATGTATTGAGGTTATGTTCGTGCATCTAGGGAGATGGCCTTTGTACCTAATTTAAGTTAAAATTTTTGAAGGGAAGAGGAGAGGCTGATGAGGTTAAAAGGAACATCATCTTGTCCTATTCAGTCCTTTCCTCTCCATGGCTAGTCATCTCAGTCACTGGCAGTTATATTAGTAGATGCAAGAATGAAAGGAAGAGAATTGAAAAATGTTGTCTTATGTTTCTATGAATGCCTAGTGTGTGTCACTCTTCTTTGCACAAGTTGAATGCTTGTTTGAGTGTGTGTTTGAGTCGAATTTCCAATTGTATATGTTACATTTCCGAGTTATTTTTGCCTGAAAAATTAGGTAAGCCTTTGATGATACCTTGCCATTTTTTTCCTTGCATTTTTTAAGCTAATTCTTTGTGTCGTACAAATTTTTACAAATACTCTTGAAATTATTTGTAAAAGAGAAAGAAAAATGAAGATTATTTTAAACAATGTCTCTCTTTATTTTCCTTAGAAATATATATTTATATATATATATATAACCATATAAAATATAAATGCTATCATATGATAATAACTATTAGCAAAAATATCTTTACTCCAAAGGGAAAAGGAATGTATTTTCGATGAATAAAGATGTCTGCAGAGAAGTGGAGGCTGATGGCCACATTAAATTGGCCGTTTAAGTTTCATTTATGCTCTTGGATTATCTACGGTCCAGACAAATGCATTTTGGAACATGCGCAGCCAAGGTGAAGGATCGTTGACGGAACATGGCATACTGGTCTTGCCTCCCCAAGATTTGGGTAACCATGGCCACTGCCAAAGTACAGTGCACCGTTCTGGATGAGGCATCATTGCAAGATGACGTCCGTCTTCAGAACATACTCCAGCCACTCCACCTTATTAAATGAAAAGATGGACTTGAGGACCACCACATATTACACTGATATAAAATAAAGTTTGTCTCTAATCCTCCTTTACTTCTGACAATGATCTCTCGCAGATTTTTAGACTCAGGTAAAACTAATGATATTCAACCTTATACAAACTCAAAATATGCTAATTTTGAAACATCCTGGATTTCTAGATGGGTTATGACATAGATAAAACATAGCTTACCTCTACTTCCATTTGGATTAAGTGGATAGGTCATGGTTGGATTGTTATCATCATCAACGTATTTGATAGGGAAAAGTCTTTTGTAGTCCATATACTGGAATGTGTTCTCATCACGGAATTCAAATTTCCCTATAAAAAAATTGTATCACTTGAATAATTTGTTTCAATGCTGCTTAATTAATGGTGATCTAAGAGTTATGAATTTCTAAAAGTAAAATTACTTGAAAGCTAAAATTGAAGAGATTTTTATGATAAAATGATTATCACCTTTTAGGTTTACACAGGAAAATTCAGAAACATTTAAATCCTAGATAAGTTTCATAATTTTACCTTCTCCGTGAGCAATCCAAACTCCAAGGGTGGAATTTTCCATCCCTTGCAACATTAATGATGGGCTCTTATCTATGCGTACTGTGCTGAATCTGCATTCAAATCGCTCTGAGTTATTATGACCCAAAGTTATTGGTGGAGCTGGCAAACCATTTGCATTGCTTCCTGAAAATCCAATGAGAAAAAATTCAACATTTTTTAAATTAATTTTTGTTTTGGATTTTTTACGAATTAATGAATGCTTGAAGGGAAACTATTTCAAATGACTGGCCAAGGATTAGAAATGAGAATTTGGCACTGCTAAATTTTCTGGCAACTGTGAACATTTTTGTTTAATTCCCTTTCATTAATTGATAAATATCAATACACAAAATAAGGTTTCATAAGCATTGGTTGATGTGTGAAAAAGGAATTTTCTCACCTTTGGATGATGGACCAACCCATCCAAGCAAACAGATGAGTTGGCAACCGTTGCAGACTCCCAGACTGAATGTGTCTGGACGTTCAACAAATGCTTGGAATTGATTTCGTAGACTTGGATGAAATAGTAGACTAGCTGCCCAACCTTTAGCTGATCCAAGAGTATCTAAAACGGAAACAACATTTTTAAAAATAAAAAATTGAAAAATGTAAAAAAAATGAACAATATTAAGTTGACAAATTCTAAACATTAGCAGATAGAGGATATAATTTAAAAATTTCCATACATTCTACTTCTACATGTAACTCAGTGAAATATATTATGCATTGCCTAGCTGATTTCTTTAACTCGCCTAATTCCTAACATACTCATGAGAAACCAAGAATTCATTTTAATGAATGGTTTAATTCACTATCATAACAGGAAACAAACTTTCTGCCATGCATGAGGTAGAATGGAAATTTAGTGTTTTTAAAACATTGATTTCCAGCTACTTTATGAGGTAACTTAATTTTACCCAACAATGTAAATTAAGAAACAATTACTGAATGCCAGAGACTTATCCTATTGCAAATAAAATTGATTTAAGGCAAGCATAATTTTTACTTGCCAGCATAACTGAAGCCACCAGGGAATATGACTCCTCTGAAGTAATCAACACTGACTTTTCCATCAAGTAGATCCTGCATTGTAACATCCCATACTTCAAAGCCAGCCATGTGCAAAGATGCAGCCATTTCACGATCTCCATTGATGCCTTCCTCTCTTATTACAGCCACTACTGGAGCTGTAAACCAATATTGAGTTATGTATAGAATTTGAAAGTAACTTCCAACAATACTGCTTTTGAGGTTAAAATCAATAATTTAGCTAAAGATTAAATCAAACCACTTATTCCACACAACATCTATTTACGTAAGCAGGTTTGGTGAGGCTTTCCATGAAGTCTAGCCAATACATTTTCATTACATAAAAGGCAAAGAAAATAAGGTAAATGTTACACAAATAAGAGAAGAAATACCAGCAAAAACAGGGTCATATATATGCAGTGAATAAAGGATTATTGGCAACAAAACATAAGAATAAAGGGAGTTGTACATGGTTTGCATAACAACAATTTTAAGATTTTTTAATTAATCCTTTAAAAAAGCATAAGTGCAAATAAAAATCAGAAATATAAGAATAAATAAAAATATGGTATTAGAAGAAAAGATAAACAAGCGCATAGCTCAACAGAATATCATTACCCCATTCCAGAAATCCTTGAGAAAAACAGGTTGGAATATATTTCTTAAATATTCAATTAGTGTGTTTACTTCCAGTTTCCGTATCAGTGCACAGATAACCATTAAAAAGGTGCAATTCTAAATTACATAAGAAGGGCAGTAAAGACCATTATAAAACTTATCAAATATCAAATCCTTACCTTGTATTTAATAATACCATTCCGAATTTTCGTTGTCAGCTATTCCATCTTACTTAAGTTGCTAGGAAGAAACTAAAATTATATATGTATAATTATAAGTATATTAGAAAACATATGCTAACAAATAAATTTACTGAGATAATAATTAACTGATGATAAATATTCATCATCATTATAAGAAAAAATACTTTCCTAAATAATGGTATCAAAGTGGAATACTATCTCATGAATATGATATATTAAGAAATAACTATATTAGAGAATAATATTAAAATAATTTTGATGATTGGTGGAGTATTAGTAGAGTTGAAAATTTACAATTGACCGTTAAATAGAATTTGCATGAATTTAATATTACTACTACTACTGCCTAGATGATTTCTTAGTTAGTTCATTAAAACTTTCATAGAAGTACCTGGAGCATATTGGAATCCATACAACCAAGGTAAAATTTCTGTCAAGAACTTTCACAAGGCAATAGCTGCTTATATTAAAATAAGAAAGTAATAATTATACGCTCACCTCTGGATGTTAGAGATTTCTTTGGCTGAGGAACATTTCTTGGGTCAAATGAGAGCTGATATGGAGGAACTTTCCTAGTCTTCCATGAACTATTCTCAGACATGGCACATGCAGGATCTGCTTGCAGCATCTCTAACTGATGGCTGGTTTCCTCCCAAGCCAAGAAAACATCCAGCCATGGAGAATTTAGTAATGTCTCAGACTTAGATCTTATCACAATCTATATCCAAAAAGAGAATGCAAGCATTAAAATATTTCTACTCTAAATGATAAATAAACTTAAATTTGCTAATACTATCTTAAATAAAATTGAATATATTTGCAAGAATGATCAGAATCCTTATAATGAATTATTCTTCTCTCATTCATATTAAAATCTCATTCTACTACAAGAATAATTATTTTTACGATAATTTATTTAGAGCTAAAATTAAATTAGCAAATCAAGTTCAAAAGCTTTGTATAATAAACAGAAAAGACATCTTGTGCCAACATATCCGCCCATCACTGAAGATACACTGTCTTATATTACCTCCAATAAAGTAGATTTTTAAATTACTTAAATGCAATTAGAATAAGAAAATTACCTCTGTTTTGGGAGCAAGTCTTGCTGGGCGACCTATTACTACACATGGCACTTTAGCTGTCATGAAAGCTCTTTCAACAAAACGAACATTTTCTTCTTTCACCTCAAGAATCCAACCTAGCTCTTCTGAGAATAACTGCTCTATAAATGGGATATTTTCTTGAAGGGCCAAATCAATGAGAAGCCCACAGTGTCCTCCAAAAGCCATCTCTAATAGACATGTTATAAATCCTCCATCACTAATATCGTGACCAGATAGTATCTTGCCAGCTGTAAATAACCCAAAAGTTTAGAAAATAAAAATGAATGCAAAGATGCTGGATTTTCAAAGATCTAAACCCTCCAAATAATTAAATAATATGGATTCATTTATCATCCCATAGTTCTTTCATTCATTCATTCATAGATCTTCAATATCATAATGGAATCAAAATAAAAGTTAATGCAGAACAATTAAAGACATCATAATTCTTCATCTCATTAATCCATATATATATATATATATATAATTTATTGATTTTATTGAATTGATTAATATATTTATCTTATATTTTATACATAATATCTAAATCATCTGAAAGAAATATATTTAGATTAAAACTCAACAAACTTTCCATTTCAAAGGTATTGAAAAATGACAATGACATTAATTTTGATGAGTAAATCCACTGAAAGAAATAAAGTGTTTTTCCAATTAACAATGAATTTTTAAAACTATTTACATTGCATCATCTTTCATTCCTAGGGTTAAAAGCTTGCATAACAAGACTATATACAATGAGTACTACAATGATGATGCTTTGTATGAAAGAAAATACTGATATGAAAAACAATTACCTGCAATGAGTTTCTGAGTAACATTAAATGCTCGAGCCAAAAGATTTGGATCATCAACATCAGGAGAAGCATCTCCAATTGTATTCCAGTATAGAGCCATAGCAGTACCTCCAACACGTGCTTTACCGCCTGAGAGATCGACATGAATCAGAACTGTAGACAGACCTTGACTTGGACCTTTTAGATCAGGAGTGACAACCTGGCGTACATCTGGGCAAGGTGCATAAGTAGATATCACCAAGGCTCCTTCAAAATAAAAGTGGTTCCATAAGATTTAATTTCAAAATAAGAAAATAATAACAGAGGAAGATCCATGAGTACTAAGGGTTTCATAAACTCTACCTTTTTAAAATTTACAGTCTCATATGGTTACAAATGATAGTAGTTGATTACTAAAACTTACCTGGTGCCTTAACAGTCTCTCCAGAAACACGAGCAGCCATGCTAAGAGAATCTTTTCCACCATCTACTGCTATTCCCAACTCTCCCATAATTTTGCACATAGCTTGGCAAGCTTTATACAAACGTGCTCCTTCCCCTTGCAGTTTGGCAGCCCACATCCAATTTCCGCTACATTTCACATCCTAGCAAATTCAGAATGTTAATAAATGGGTCAATCATTACATTTCATAAATAATGAACTGATAACTATTTATGAGCTATTTTTCTATCAACCTTTAAGTCTGAAATGCGGGCAAATACAAGGTTGGTCAAAGACTCGGCAACAGTCATCCTGGCTCCAGCTGCTGGGTCTACAAGACCCTTAATTGGTTGTTCACCAATGGCAGTTGCAATGCCTTCCTAAAATGAAAAATGTAGAAAAAACTTCTATTTAAAATAAACAAAATTATTTAGGCATATTTCATAGAATCTTCTCTAGTAAAAAACTTAACTATGCAATATATAAAAAGTATACAGGTCTAAACTACGAAGAGGAATTTTGAATGACATATTAATCAGCTACATAGGTCAGACTCACCGTTGAAAACTGGGAGAGAGCTAATACAGCTACATCAGCAAGAGGTTGATGAAATGGACCAACACATTGTTGCTGTGCAACTAATCCAGTAACACATCTGTCCACCTTGGTTGTAAGAAAACGCTTGCTCGCTACAGATGGAAGTTTAAGAACACTCTTCAGTACGTTTTCCAGATGTACTTTTTTATCCAACGGTAATGTTTCAGTTATAACAACATAGGGCTTCAAATTAAACTCCTATGAGGAAAAGTTTTTAAAATCCATTATTAGGGTCAATGAGTGCTGTTTCTGTTCCGATTCATGTTTTTTACATCTAAAATGAAATCAATTGAAATGAGTGCACATGTAAATGTTATCTAACCTTATTTGGCATCTTTCCTAATACAAGTTCAAGATCCAAATCAACTGGATGTTTAGTATTCGCTGGATTTTTCCCAGATAACCACTTTTCTTCATCAGGGTTCTCCTCTTCAGATAGGACAATCTTAAATAGTTTGCAATACATCAATACATGATTATCAGGAATAAACAATTTATTGTACAAATATGATCGTATTGTATTTTATAGGATATTTATACAAAACTTCCCAAAACAACAACCATTAATACTTGTTACTAACCCTTCATCCCCAATTGTCAAAATCTTTATAATAAATGTTATATTTAATAATATTTTCCTTTCCAGTGGTAGATAACTGCAGGAGTGAATATTATAACTCAATGGTTAGGGCAAATGACAGTGATTTGGGATGTACGGGTTCAAAACCTGGTCCTGTCATACTTTTTAAATGTCTGTTAAAAACCTGGGATTATTCCAGCCATGTTGGCTTTCCTTCCTACTGGATGATACCCCCTTCCTCTCACATTCAACAATCTTGGTTTCAGTGAGCCTGATGGTGTTGAGTTCCCATCACCTGCATAATAATATACCTCTGTGGATATTCTTCATTTATTTATATTATTTCATATCACTCACCTTACCACTACCAGTAACAACTCCAACAAAATTGATAGGGCACCTTTCTCTAGCTGCAATATCAGATAAAAGCTTAACATCCTTGCTATGACACAAGAGTGCATCATTCTCCTGGTATTCTGCTCCCCATATTTCCAAAGTATTAAGAGTTGGATCACCAAGTTGGAATCTCTTTGTAAAAACTACAGCACCTTGAGGTTCCACTAATTCCTTCAGGACATTTCCTAAAGACAAAAATATAACGAATACTAATTTGATAATTAAAAAACAATGATTTATTTGTAGCAATACCTAGAAGAGGATTTTACCTAAAATTTGACAAAGATAACTGATAGAATATTTATAAAGAATAATTAATACTGAAATAGGGATTTCATATGATTATTTAGATAAGAATGTAAGCAAAGGTAGATAACCTTGTAAAGAAAGGCTGACAAATATTCTTTCTGTTGTTAGGCAAAATGGAGTTTATACTAATTTTCAAGAGGAAATTTTTAGATTAGGTACTTGCTTAAGTACTTGTTATTGCATATTTCTGCATAATAAATATAAAATATAATGTATATAAACATTTACATTTCAAAATTGCACACATTTAATATCAATAACAATCCACTATAAACATTGCATTCACTTATTTATACAAAATCATACATTAATAAAGCACTGCAATTCTCACTTGTCAATATTTTGCTGAAAATTCTTCATGAATTATTAACTACTATTTAGGAAATAAAAATATTAGTTAAAATAAGATCATTTCTAAAATATCCACTAGATACCCTGAGTATTGCATCAACAACCAGCATCTAGCATTTAAAAAAATAACTATTTGAGCTGAAGAGTATACTTGGCTTGAACAAGAACAAAGATGAAAGTTTCAGGCATGATAAGTATACTCATCCATGACAGAAAAAGGAACTACCTATGAGGACGAGTATACTCATCAGTGTCAGGGAAGTGGTTAATGTATTTTACTCAGAGTTTTAGATCCTTTCTGCAAAAGTAATCAGTTACCTCAAAGCAATCTGCTTTAATGGAATGATGCATCATCACTATCTTAAATTTAGATATATACTGACCATTGCCACCAGCTCCTTGGTCGTGAATACTGCATATGGGATTTGCTTCATCAAGTTCAAGGCACGCTCTAATTACTCTATGAAGCTTTTGCTCCATTTCTGCATCACCTCTTTGAACTGCTCCAAAATCTAGCTCAGTCTTATTATCTCCTTGAACCTGCAGGGTAAATATGATTGATTTATTTAATTAATAATCATAATAATATTTAATTAATAATAAATAATCAAATTTTAAAGTATAAGTAAAACATCATTGTGTTATAATTAAAAGAATCAATTCTTATTAGAATTCTTGGATATAACAACCATACATAAAAAAAAGGAAAAAATAATGAAATGTGGGAGTGAATATGTCTTTATCAGATACTGAAAGATGTACATCAGTATTATGAGTTAAAGGCTAATACAATTTTCAATCTCAATTTCTGGCACTGATGACGATATAATGCATTAAAAATTAATTTTGACTCAAAAAATGCTAAGTAACATTAAGTAACAAAAGATAAACCAGGAATATAATCAAATAATCATTGAATTGGTCAATAAAAATTCTTTCATATTACCTCCACTGAACTAGCAGAACCTCCTCCTACTCCAATCCTATAAACAGGTCCACCAATTTTCACCAATCGCATTCCTAAAAAATTATGTTAATTCAGATATAGCAAATCAAATCTTCCATTTATCATTTTTTCATACTTCCATTACAATAACATATAATTGAAGAAAATCCTACATTTTGTGATGATAGTGTCAAAGAATTATCAATTCAATATAATGTTTATGATACTTTACCTTTTAATTTTAATAATAAAATTTGAATTCTTGTCCAATTCTTGAATAATTAAATATGGTTCTCAAAAATAAATCAATTACTATTTATTCTATATTTTCCTTCAATAAGGTGTATGTGATTTCATCATGTATGACAAACTATACTTTATCATGCCAAGTTACCTTTCTCTGGTGGCAATTTGTTCACCATTGGAGCATCCAGGCTTCCAACTCCACCACTGAACATAATGGGTTTGATCCATTCCCGTCTTTCACCATATGGTAATACCATTCCAAATGATCTGGAGAAGCCAGATACAACAGGTTCACCAAATTTATTGCCATAGTCAGAAGCTCCATTGCTTGCCTCAATTAATACTTCTAATGGTTTAGCAAAATTACTTGGGTAAGGTAAAGAAGAATCTTCTCCTAGTATGGGATAACCTGGGAAACAGTGTAATTGAGATTGTATAAGAAATAACTCTTTACTCTGCATCTAAAACAGAAGCCCAACATTTCCCAGTTACTCAAACTGTTTGTTCTTGCATCACTTTTCCCATCTACAAAATTATAATTTTTCAATAAAATCTTATACGATCATAATAACTTTCTTTGTAAGCATATCCATTTTATGCATGGAGCATTACTACATCATTGAAAGAATTGGAAATATTCTGCCAGAATGTAAATTCAGAATATTTAATCTTCTTATGGTAAGATTTAATCTTTGATTAGTGTTTCGTGGATCAAACTTTTTCTTTACTATTTTCATGAGTTCATCTAATAAAATTATATCCATTCAAAATATAGGCATAAAATCAAAATGGAAATCATATCTTTTTTCCAATGAATATTTATTGAGAAGTATAAGATGGATATCCAACAAACAGATTAAAGAGTTGAAGAGTAATGGTTACTTCTCCACTTGGAGAGAGAATATATTTTATACCTGGAATATGGAGATTTCCCACGCAGTAGCCAGCAGTTCCAGCAATATAATGTCCACCACGACCTACAGCATGAACATCTCGTATACGTCCACCTGTACCAGTAGTGGCACCACTATATTGAGAAGTAAATATTAAATACTGTTGATAGTTCTTCCTTAAACCTCTAAATTTATTTAAATATGCTTACCTGAAAGGGGCTACTCCAGTAGGAAAGTTGTGAGTTTCAGCAGTGAAAATCAAATGTTCTTTCAATGTTTTTGCCTCAAAAGGACAGGGGGCTCCAGCATTCTTTGGTCTCAACAATTTTACATCAAAACCTTTTATAGCACTATCAGCAAAAAGTATATTTGAGTACATTACAAATTTCATCAAAACGTGAGATATGCAAGTAGTGGTAAAATGGCATATCTAAAAATTCATAATATTCATCAGTTACTCTATTAATAATTCAGTTACAATTTAGGATATTTCTTATACTATATGCAAACACAGTAAAATTAATATAATTTATGAGAGGATTTAATAAAAATAATGACATTTTATACCAATTTTCACTGTAACATGTAGCTATTTTAATTCTTAGCTCAAAGTTTCCTCATATACGTCCATATTCATGGTTAATTACTCTATTTTTATCTTACACTGAAGTTATACTAAACTGCATTTTAAAAATTAAAAATAAATACTTCTTTCAATTTAGGTTCATGATTCATCTCATCAACTGAAGCTAGATGAGATTTAAAGTTTTTCCTTACCTGCTATTGTCACTAAACTTAATGACGTTATTAGGGTTGGAAGTCTTCTGGGTATTTATTATCATGTCTATTAAGGATTCCTTTTGCTCCTCACCATCAATGATCATTTTTCCCTGCAAGAAAAATCATCGCAAGAATCAGACACTAAATAATACCTAAATATAAAAACTTTACTCATATTGAAAGAGTAATTAGTGTGAATTTCATTCAATGGTAAAAGAACTAACTTTGAAGAACCAATGACGACTGTGTTCACTGTTGGACTGAGCTAAATCAAAACACTCAACACTTGTTGGATTTCTCTTCAGCTTTTTTTGAAACATCTCAGTGTAAAAATCTAGATCCCATTCATCAAATGCCAATCCTGAAAACAATAGGAGATAGATTACCAATAATGAAACACTTTCTATATCTGAAGGAATCCAAGAAGATGATGGTACATACCACTTACGACTATTTTTTTCTAGGCAACATTAATGGAACTGAATTTAAAGATAAATAGAAATATACTTTTTCAACTCCATGGATTCTAGAGAACTATTCTTAAAATTATCTTAATTGAAAATATTCTAACCTAATTCAGCATTAACTTCTTCCAAAGCCTTACGACCCTTACTCATGATGTCAACTTCAAACCATGGTTGGGGCATTATTCCTAAATCAAATGACTCTATTGGCTTCATATATCTACATTGAGTCATGCGATCATGAAGAATGGACAAGAGCTGAAACACAAATATAGATTTTATTGATTTTAGTGGCACAGAGAGGACAGATATGAACAATGTTCCTGATTCAGAAAATAGGAAAATTCATTAAATATGTATCTTTAAAAGGTGAGATACAATAAAGGCAACACCTTTTCTTCAATGGATGGAGACAATGTCAACTGAGGTGAATTTACTTCTATGAGGTACCTCATAGAGGCTTCTAATCTTGAAATCTGAGAGATACCAACAGCTTTGCATATTGAGACTGCATTGGTTGAAAATGCCGTAGAAAAATTTAGCCTGTACATATTAAAACAATAGTATACAAATTATAAAGAGAAAAAATGATAGAAATAATATTTACAAATAATAAGAAAATGTTGTAACCAAAAGATTTTGCAAACAACAACCACAGAAACAACTTGAAACAACCTCTGAGGTTGAAAACGATTATGTAATATCTAGTAGACAAACCTTGGTCCAATTTCAAAGAGAAAAGATCCTGGTGCTGATTTTAAATGGGGTTGGGAGGATAAATCCTCCGTATGAAAAGGTAAAGCTAATATCCAACGCAATTTCTCGATCTGGTGCCTATCCAGTGATGTCGCAACTTCAACATTAAAACAAATTTCTGTTTTCAGACCAGTTAACTCCTTTTCTAAATTCGTGATTTCCCTTAAATTTTTTAATTTCACGGCAGTTGCGCCTGGACTAAGCCCTGGTTTTCGGTAAAATCTGATGATGGCCATTTTCACCTGAAATGTATCAATTAACCAATTTAATGAAAAGTTATGCAAATGATGTTGAAACAGTGTATAAAATCATATGTAACTACGGAAAAGACTACATATTTTGAGAGACAAAAATTAACCTAAAAAAAGGAGATATTCTTCTAAGCAGAGACCGATTCTTTAACCTTGCCTAATGAACATACGACGTTCAACACTTCTTGAAGGTTACTGCACTAAGTAGAGGATGCGAGCGTCTATTAGATTTCAAAACTATGACGTCGTAAGGTCACTGCACATCAGGTCAAGATTATCAATAGGTTCGAGTCAAGAAGAGGCTGATAACAAGGCACTTGGTACAGAGCAAGTAATTGAGAAAACACTCATTAATAAGAGCAGAGAGCTAAATTAGGTCGCGCAGAAATTTTGACTGATAAATTAGGAGTAACACTTAATGAAATTCTGTAGCTGACACTTTACATTTATTCAGTTATTATAATAAACATAAATGATATGAACCGCGAATTTCTTTCTGAAAGCGATACATTGGCGATTCATAAACAATTAATATAGGAGCTACATGAATAAGGATGTAACAGAAATTATTCTATGCAACCAAAATTTAAACAAACCTGATCAACTTCTGACAGAGAATTTAATCCAAAACGAATCAAATATTTTTACCGCATGGAGATTTGACAGATTAGTCCGGGAAAACATTTGACTATAGCTGCGCGACAGGTATGGATTTAATATTTGGCCAATAAGAGCTCCCGTTACAAAATTCTTGGAGTTTGAAAATCCATTCGTTTCAGTGAAAGATGTCTGTCTTTGTAATGGTAGTCTTCTTTGATTCTTGAAAGGAGTTTCTTAATGATAGCATGTAGATTGTATGTATTGTGACGTTAATCAATGCAGATTGTTTTACTGAAACGTGAATAGTTATTGCGCAGACTGCCCTGGTAAATAATTATTTCTCTGTTCAGGTGTGTGCTAGCGATAAATGCCGTTATTATTACTCTATCACTGCGTGTAATTTGACCGGTTAAGTCGTCAGTATCGTACCTGTATTTTAGAATTTAACCCTTGATCATATTTAAAATTTCCATATTTATTTATTTTTATCTTTTCTGCAATAAATCACTTTGCTGCAATGCATTATCGTTGAACCTTCTTCTTAATTACTTACATTGCAGTTCTTGAAATTTCGAAGTATTTACCATGGAAGACGAAAAGGAATATATTAAATTACCCGTAGAAGAAAGATGCGTTCATAAGGTACTATTATTATTATTATCTATGATCATCGTACTTTACGGCTGAATTGACGTTTATGGGATAGGAGATTTACCTAAACTATATTCCAACTTTCAGCTGTGGAAAGCGAGATTACACGGTTACGAAGAAGCTGTTAAAACTTTTCAACAAATAGATGACGAAAAGTCGCCAGAATGGAGCAAATATTTGGGGTTACTTAAAAAATTCGTTGTTGATAGCAATGCAGCTGCACAAGAAAAGGGTTTGGAGGCTGTTCTTGCATACGTAGAAAATAGCGCTATTGCTGGAAAGTGAGTATTTTCAAGGAAAATTTCTGGTGAAATACCTTTCACGTATAGATTTTGCGAAATGTATTTTTCTATTTTAGAACCGTGGGTGAGGTTATGAGCGGAATCGTGTCAAAGTGTATTGGAGCACCAAAGATGAAAACTAAAGAGCTAGCAGTGAAGATAACGTTAATGTATATTGAAATTGAAAAAACTGAGCAAGTTCTTGAGGAATTGGTGAAGGGATTGGATCAAAAGAATCCAAAAGTCGTAGCTGCATGCGTTTCAGCTGCTACCCTTGCATTGAGGTAAATATATTTAAATTCCTATGCGTTTTCATTTTTT
Organism: Pantala flavescens; assembly: GCA_020796165.1. Classification (NCBI taxonomy): domain Eukaryota; kingdom Metazoa; phylum Arthropoda; class Insecta; order Odonata; family Libellulidae; genus Pantala; species Pantala flavescens. Next base: position 16,464,813 of record CM036886.1, read on the forward strand.
ATCAATTGTTTTCTAATAACATAGTCACTTTGACATTTTAAATGACTCGATACAAATATTGCTGAGTTGACATCTATGATATGGCCTACTTATGGAAATTGCTAATTTTAACCCCTTTTATATAATGAAAGTTTTAACATCACTCCAAATGTGCATTTTTATTGATTATATCACCCAATTAAATTTTTATTAGTATCCACTTCATATATTATGAAAACATTGGAACATCTATACAATTAATGAGTTTGAACATATCTCACGATTTGTAGAATGTATTCTTGGTTAAAAATTATTTTTTCTTGCTATTCTTATATTATTCTAATCTTGGGATTAACAGTCATTAATTATTTTCTTCATCATCCTGCTATCAACAATAGAGTAGAAGAATATATGATAAAATTATCGAATGACAAACTGTCTGTCCCAATTAGTATTTGTTTTATCATTGAAAATACATGGTCCATGATAAAGATATTTTCTTACTAAAATGTCTTCATCTATGACTGCATTTTTACTTGTTTACTACTATGCAAGCAGAATGGAATTTTCTAGATGTTGAATCATACATCAGTTATACATACCATAAATTTGAAGGAATTTGACTATCTTTGTTCTAATAATTAGTTATGACTTTTTCATGAAATCTAAGAATATTTTAGCCATTCTTGATTGTTGAAAAGTGACAGTCTGGTTGAAGAATCATTGGAGTGTATATTATTTATAATTCTTTTCTTGGTTTTGGAATTTGTTATGAGTGGTTATCGATGTTTGACAACAGAACAAATTAAATTAAATATTTTAAAGATTAACATTTTTAGGAGCAGAACATGTTTTAAATAAATCAATATACATTGCTTTTGTTGACAAATCATCTATTATCAATAATGTATCAACCAGCCTTATACCAGAGTTCATTTCAATTTTTACCCACTTTTATATTAGAATAAGAATGGAAACCTACATATATCTCAGTTTTACAGATTCTCTCTTTAATTATTACTAGAAAAAATAAGACATCTGAGAATTTTGGTTTCTTACTATCAGTATAATCAATGACTATTAGCAGTTTGGTATGGTCTGTTTTCATATTAGTAATTCAGGAATAACCTGTAAACGATTATAAGGGACACTTTCCTTTGAATGAATGTTTCATATCCATTTTGAATTTAGATTATAATGTAGTTTTCTTTGGGTTCTTTCAAAAGATGAGGTACTAGAATTGTGGGGACATACTGTACAAGCTACCTCACACCTATGTAGTGCAGTGTCTGAGCTGAGTTTGATTTCTGATAAACATTTCTTAGGTTTGTCTTTTGACAATGTGAACTTTCGTTTAGGTAGCTGTAATTCACATCCTGTGTGTAGGTCCCTCTCATTTTGATTTTTAGTAAGCAGTTATTTGCTAGTCTGTTGTTAATTGAAATAGTAATTCTGATCTTAAATTTCTATATTTTTCTACCTTCATAGTTTTTGATACATTTTATTAGGAAAATCCATTTATCTTTTTTATTGTTTTTGTATTGAATTTCAAAGGTTAATAAAGTCTAAATTTGTTGAGTTCCTGAAGGCAGTAGACTGGGATTTTATTTGTTGACAGTTAACCAACCTATCACATACTTCACCAATGAGCATGATATGTGCATATCTTATCCATCATATTATTCCATCAAAAATGAAGAATTTTTAAATTAATTATTCTTTAGCTTTTTGCTTCTTTCTCTATTCTTGGGTACAACCCAAGGCTAGCACTCTGTTACATTATAATGTATTTTATGAATACACTATTTAAATTTTTTTGCTTGATTGATTGTGCAAAGGTTATTTCCCTATTTTTGGAGTTCTCAAATTGTTTTTATGTCATGTTTTGCAATCACACGCATCGTAAGAATTTCAATATTTTCTCTCCTGGTTGAAAAAATTAATATCAGGATGAATAGGAAGGCCCTTTGAACAGAAATAAGGAATTTTTCTTTTTCCCAATTTTCTGTGCAATTTTGGTTATCCTGTCCAGTAGTTGTATGTTCTATAATTATTTCATTAACTTCTAAATCTGGAGGCTTACTGAAATTTATACATCTATAATGACATTGTTCTATCATTATTTCTTTGAAAACTTATTAGCAAATGTCATGTTGGATTCAAAAGTTATTTATTACCAAATGATTAAAAGTAAGAAGGATCATAGTCATTTATATATTTAAATCGTTTACTTATTTTTTTGGGAAATTATTAGCTTTTGCAGTTAAATTCAATTTTTATTGTATGAATAAACTCAACTTTGCAAAAGGTAGCCGTACTAAATAAACGAGGACCAAAAACTTTTTAACTTTCACAGAAATTGCATGATAAAGATATGGTATTATTTACAACCTGATGATGTCCATTGATTGTTAAAAAAAGTTTCCTGAGTAAATTAGTTCAATTTATATACTTGCAATATTTTGAAGCATTTGCATTTTCCATTATTCTTCAAACTGTATTTATTTTAGGGAATTTGGGTCAAAAGTAGTCACAGTGAAGCCTCTAGTTAAAAAGATTCCAGTTCTTCTTGAAGATAGGGATAAAGGTGTGAGAGAGGAAGGTAAAGCTCTTGTCATAGAGATATACAGATGGATTGGAGATGCGTTAAAACCTCAACTTTCTTCATTGAAGCCCATTCAGGTAAGAATAATCGTAATATTTACAAATTATGAAATTGGGTGCATTTCCCAGCAAATTATATAAACTAAACTGTTTCTTTAATAGTGTTAGGAAAATTAACATAAAATATATTTTACTAATAACATCATTAAAACATTATTTCCTGTAATTTAATACAAAATAGCATTTTTCTTAGTTTCAATGATTAACAATTCTTAGGATTTCATACAAGTTTAAGTTTTCTCACTCCCTCATCATTTAGGTATCTGAAATCTTCTTTTCCTTTACATTTTCCTATATTTAAGTATTTGGAAACTAATTTTGCTTTTAGTAAATATTTTTAATTTTTACATCCTGCCATGTCATGATTTATTAGTATACAAAATTTTCTCATTACCTTCAAATCTAGTGATAAATTTTATCCTCTTTTAAATTCCCAAAGCACTATTTGTGAGTTATTTTATACTGTCCAACTACTGTACAATACTGTTTCAAATCAGCCTAAAATCTTCCTCATTAATGACTTCTGGTGATATCGGAATTAACTTTCATGTATCTGCAGGAATAAAAACACAATATTTACATATAACAACAATATTATTGAAATTGGATGTACTCTATTTTTAAATTTGATCTACTTTTTCATAATTGTAAAATAACCTCTTTGTTGACTTTTATTGAATTGATAGATAACTGAATTGGAGGCAGAGTTTGAGAAGGTGAAGGGTAGTAGACCTACACCAACCAGATACATTAGATCCGAGCAAAAGAAAATGGCCAAGTCTGCTGCGGAGTCTGTTGGAGTATGTGGAGGAGGTAAGGCATTTGATATCATAATCTTCGTAGGGATTTATATTTATTCTTTCTCCAAAATTTAGTAACCTTCAGTCAAATTTTTTAAATTTAATCATTTATGTGTTTTTGTCATGACAAGAAAGCAAGACTTAGAATTTTTCTGAGTGAAGCTGATGGCTCATATATCCCTATTTATAGCTCTATGAAATTCATTTTTATTATATCTCGTTAAGCTAGGAATGTTTGTTTGTTTTGTAGCAGGTGATGGTGATGAAGATGAGGCTGATGGAGATGTTCCCGATGTTGATCCATATGACCTATTGGATCCAGTTGATATCCTTTCAAAATTGCCCAAAGACTTTTATGACAAATTGGAAGCTAAGAAATGGCAGGAGAGAAAGGAGGCTGTGGATCAGCTGGAGCAGATTCTTAATGCTAGTCCAAAATTAGAAAATGGAGATTATGGAGACCTAGTTAGGGCTCTGAAGAAGGTAATTATATTTGATTTGTCCTGATAAACTCTTTATAGTTCCAGTTAAAACTGAAAAAGTTCTTTCAATAGAAACAATGGCTGTTGAAATTCAGCTTTATTGTTACATCCTTTAATTTATGCATTTTTAATCTTTTATCCATTTTTAGGCATGATAAAATAACTCTCTAATTCTAGAAATTAGTAATTATTATCAGCAAGTGTAAAACGTTTTTTGCACACCTTTAGGGTGCCATCCTTCCATGGTAATTTTTCCATAAGTTCATAACTTATGGTTTTTATAAAGCCAAACAATAATCACTTTGTTTTTATGTATTTATTCTTTTTCATTTGTATTTTCTTTATACTTTGATGTGGGTTTGATGCAAGAGGAGACTTAATATTCATAATCTCTCCCATAGTAAAGTTGTTTTTTATCATTATATTCTTATTCGAATCATTTAAAGATGATCAATGGCTTTTCTCAGTTTTGTATAGAAATATCATATGATCTTTAAGTTTCATATTTTAGAGATTTGATAGTGCTCTTGGTTTAGCTGTTTCCTGTAAGACATTTTTGGTAATACTTATAAGTTTACAACAACAGCTACAGCAGATAGCTTACAAAAATTTATTTTTATGGTGAAACTTTATTTAGGATTAAAATTAATATATATGACAGATTATGCTAAGTATGGTATACCTTTTTATGTTTGTTTATCTATGTTTCATGAATGACATCTATGTGGATGTATTAGAACCATATATGAAATTTAAAATAGAAGTTTCATTGATGAAAGTAATTTTTAAATTTTAACTTTATTTTACAGGTTATATCAAAAGATGCCAATGTAGTAGTTGTTGGTGTAGCGTGTAAGTGTCTTGGTGGAATAGCTGCTGGACTTAAAAAGAGGTTTCAGCCCTATGCTGCAGCTTGCCTCCCCACATTGCTGGAGAAATTTCGTGAGAAGAAACAGAATGTGGTTCTTGCTTTACGAGACACTGTCGATGCAGTTACTCAGAGTGTATGTTTCACAACGTTTTGTACCTTTTTTCTATTAGAAGTGATTATGAATATCAAAAGCTTCCCTTCAGTTGTTTTAATTGATATTTCTTTTAAATCTCAGACCACCTTGGAAAATATTCAGGAAGACATAATTGCTGCTTTGGATCATAAAACTCCCTCTGTGAAAGCAGAGACTGCTGCATTATTGGCTCGTCTCTTTACAAAATGTAGCCCTGCAATTCTTACAAAAAAGAATGTCAAAGTTTTTATCACACCCTTATTGAAAACTATTCATGAATCAGGTATGATTATGCAGACTCCTTATAAGTCAATGTAGTGTACTTAATACTAAATCCATATTGAAGTTCTGTGAGATTTAATCCTTTTGCTCTAGCTGCTTTAATTATCATAGAAAATAGCGAAATGAAATCCCATTACTTGTCAGAGTCAATTGGCTAAAAGTATTTATGAACTCAAATTTTGCTATAGAAGATGCAAGTCTTATTCATATACATGTTGAATAAAAGATGGAATGGCAGTTGATCTGGAATCATAGCTCATTTGTAGCGTGCATCATTTGTCTATGCCATCTCCTAGTTTGGCTGTTTGGCAATCAATTAATCATTTAAAATGCAATATCCATTTTAATTTTTTCAGATCCTACCGTAAGAGATAATTCTGCTGAAGCCATTGGAACAGTATTAAAAGCTGCTGGTGAGAAAATTGTTCTTCCTTTCCTGACAGATGTTGATGCTTTGAAAATGGCTAAGGTATGTATTTTTGTGGTGGATGTAACATTTATTCATTCTGTTTCAGCTCCATCTCACTTTTGAAGCGGAGATTAAATGTATTTAGAGTAATTTTGTAATTGTAGTGAATTACTTTGGTTTAAGCAGTTCCATGATTGTTCCATAGTATTATTGCTGCTCCCCTCTGTCCCATTCCCAATTGAGTAGAGAACTGAATTCTTCTGATTGTAGTTGTCCTTTCCCTTTAACTTCAATGTGACCTACTGTACTAATTTTGTTAGTGCTCATCTTTTGATTCAGGTTCTCAAGTTTTCCTACTCTCTTCAATGTTCTTACAATCCATATGCCGATTTGTAATCTATCTGAAGATCTGATTCAGGGATGAGTTTTATGTAACTTTAAAATTTCCTCTGCTAAAGATGATAATATCGAAGGAAATGACAGTATTCAATTTCTTTTTTCACTCTCTTGGTTGTTTTCCCTTATTACTGGTAATTAAGAATAAACTATTCAGAATATTTTATCAGTTCCTTTATATCTCTCATTAACATATAAATCACTTGAATCACAAGAATGTTGGATTTGTTGTTGGTGGTGGTTGGAGAAAGTTTCTGGGCAATATTGCTTAGCACTAGACCCCACCTTGAATATGCATGTATATGAATGTAGTTGCTGATAGGATACAATCAATAAAATAAGGGAAATAGATGCAAAAACGAACATTCAAAAATTTGTTTTTCCCTTGAAGAATATGCGAGAATAATCGTTGAGAAAATTAAAGTCACATGTATGCACCCCCTACCACACACACCGGGAGTTGACTAGCTGGGTATCTACATACATCACTTTCAAAAAATAAAACATCAAAAACATTGTTTATCTCAATCACATCTCCTAAAATTGGCAGTCAACAAAGATGGTCCTTTTTTAGGTGTTTTGGATAAAGTTTTGAAAAGTTCTCAAAAAGGGTATCCTTTTTAATTTTAGATAAAAGAGTGTTGTGAAAAGGCTGTGATAGTGGCTAAGGTGCCTGCAAAAAAGCCAGAAAGACCAGCCACAGCTCCTCCTAAGAGTGTACCTAGTGGTCCAAAAGCAGGATCTGCTACTGCTGTGGCGGTTAAGAGACCTCAAACAGCTGGTGCTCCTGCGAAGAAGGGTGCAGTGCCTAAAAAACCTGCAGGTAAACTTCTTGTACAAATCCTTGACTGTTCAAAATTGCAAAGCAACTAAATTCCTACTGCTGTTTGTATTTGTCTTGGAAAAATGTATTAAAGATGATGAGCATTAATTGACAATGTAATATAAGCTATTGTGTTAATCTTTTTCTATAACTTTCATAAATCATTCTGAGTAACATGCAATAGTCTGCTTTTTTGTTAATTTAGATTTAGTGATTTATGATCAGATTATCTTTATAATGTTGTACTGTAAAGATAAAATACATCAAGCTATCGCCTTTATGCTGCTCACTAATTTAGCTTTCTATTATTAGTATTCCAACTGTGTGAAATTAACATTAGAATCTGTTCATACTTCTCAAAAGTATAATTCATCTGTGAACTTCATCTCTTTCAATCTATCAAATAGGTTGAAATGCATCATATACTTTGAGCTTTGCAAGGCAGTGCAGATAGCTTAAAACCGTAGAGTTTATATCCCATTTAACCCTTTCAATATGACGAATCCAATTCAAAACTTTGCCAGTGGCAGACACTGGATTTCCAATTATTCATGTAATTATTCAACATAGCTTGATTGAATTGCAGAATAAACAGTAAAAATATCCATAAATTTTTTTGATGATTACCTTGATTTAGAAGATTTGATCATTTATAAAAGGTACAGTAGAATTAGTGTCATATAAAGGAAGAGGTCTTCATAATTTCTGTATTCTCAATGATAATATTTACCCTTTTCTTAGAAATGGAATTTAGTTATATTTAGTTAAAATTGGAAAAAATAATTTATTTATTAAACACAGTTTTATCTACCTAATTACGTGTGAATTAAAATAGACAAATGCATACATTTGGGGAGGATTTGGACCCAAGACCTTATCTTAAGAAAGTGAGCTATCTGCTATGGCTTAAAGGGAATTACTTCAAGAAAATTAAACTTCATTAATAAATCTTCTAGTTTATTGTTTGTGATTGCTCTAATTAAGTAGTTTAAAATACATTTTTAAAATGAAAATGTCAAGAAAGTATATTGTTTATTTTCTTTTCACTTATTTTAATTGAATTAGTGTATGCTCTACGTAAATATATTTATTTTCAAAGTCATTTTTCACTCATTTATAATTTTTTAAAAATTGGATACCATAATATATGCTTCACTTATCTTGAGTTTCATATTGGTAAAAATTAATATAAATATGATGCATTTTTACCTTGCCTTCATTTAAAAATAATATCATTACTCAAGTTTCCTATTCCTGGTACATGTTATATCTGATTGAGAATGAAGTTCACACTAGCCAATTGATAAGCTATAGTCAGTCGTTGTATCAGTGACCTCATAAAAAAATGCTTTCATCATTTTTACTTTAAGACTTAAATTTTGTGTATTATCAATGCAAGATATTGATCAGTGAACAATGTTTAATAAGTATATATAAGCATGTTTATTTGGAAAACAGTGAAAATAGCTGTATGGATTAGCCTTTAAAATTCATTTAGGAAACTTAAATATTTCTGCCTTTTTTCAATCCATACTGGTAATGGTTTCAGTTATTTAGTAAAGAGTACTGATCATTTGCTTATTTGGATAATAAAGGGTGATTTTTTGTGTTCTCCATTCTGCATCAAAAAACTATCACACTAATGATGTAGAAATGTGCCTTTTTGTTAATTTTATACAGCTTCTTGTTACCTCTGCTGGTAATAAGCATAATTAAACTTGGTTTCAATTTTATTTTATTAGAGCAGAGGGAGTGAAAGTGGTGTAATGTTAGCATGGCTTGTTGCTTAACCCTTGTAATTGCTTTGAGGCTTGATGTTTTTACTTGTTAGTATTATTTAACGGTGAAATAACTAATTTAAATTGCATTTAAGAGGAATTTGGTAGTGTTTATGAAATCCTATAGTCTAATTTATGATTTACTTTATGCCTTCTTCATCAATTCTGTGATGCCTTACAGGTGGGTGAATTTTGTAGTAACATTCTGAAAGATTAACTGTCTTTGTAAAAATTTTCAAGCCTTCAATTTTCATTGTGGATGATTGAAGAAAGTATGATGTACTCTACTCTGTACATTATTCTCAGCTCTTAAATCTAATAATTTTTAATTATTATCCTAAATTTTAAGAAACAATAGTTAAATTCTTACAGTCATAAATTCATTCTTTGTATTGAAACATTGGTTATTGAAATTATTTGGCCTTAATGGTTTGGCAGTATAATTTATTATTGATTATCTATTGGTAATATGTGTTGTACTTTGAACATCTGTATGGTTGGTGTATCACTGTGTGGTGAAGTTGAGTCATGCCACACTTTCGTATTTAAATTACTTCATGCTCTAACACATTTTGGTGCATGCTGAAACCTATATATCTGGAGAAGTTCTTTAGATAATGCTTTTATGTTGATGCTAGGTACCTTTTTTTTATTTTGTCCCCAAGAAAACCCCTTCAGAGAATGCTATGCATTATAGAACCTAGACTGAATGATAAATACTCAGTGTGTTGATGTAAGTTAAGTGAATGTTGCTGCAGTGAGTTCTTCCTTATTTGAGTTGCTGAATTGTATGTGAAGGAGAAATCTGATGTGGGAAAGTTTTCATTTCTTCAATTTTTTATTTTATGATATCCATTGACACCCATGATCATTTTATTATTTTCTGTTCAAACAATACTTTTAGTTTGAAAGTTTTACATGATTTTAGTTACCCATTGCATAAAAACATCAACATCTTCATGCCTTATTCATATGGAGGAAATTGTTATCTTGAATTGGATATAAAAATGCTATTGTGATCTTAAAATATTTGTAATCGAAGATGGATATTTTAGTGTGGGTTAATTATATCTTGATTCTATGCACATTTGCTAATGTAAAATATGTTATGTATCCAGCAAAGGGCAAAGGTGCTAAGACTGGGGGATCTTCTGCTCCAGCAGTATTTGAAGTAGTTGAGAAGGAAATGAGTCCAGAAGAAGCTGATGACCTAGCCTCAGAGATATTTTCAAATGAAATTCTTAATGGGCTTGCTGATAGTAACTGGAAAACTCGGCTGTCCATGGTAGAGCAAGTTTCTCAGGTATGTCAAGTTTTACATGATTGATATATTTAAGGAAATACTTCTTTCTTTAATTATGTAGCTGAAGTTGTATAAATGAATGGAAAAAACTAGTAATTTTGGAAAATGAGTGTAGTATATGAAAAGCAAATTTTTAGGACTACATTTCTTGTTGATTTGGTGAATTAGTCATATTGTTCATGTATTATCTATTAATTTGAAACAGTGAACACGCCATTCCTATGAAATTAGTGGATGCAGATTTATATTCCTGTACCTTTCAACAGTATAGTTTATTCTTCAATTATTTTCATGATTAACAATATAAACCTCTCTTTTACATAAAAAACTCATTGTTTGATTAGATAGTCAAGGACATAGCTGTAAATTATTGATTAAACCACCTTCTAAGGAAAGATGACAAATGATTATTAAGTTATCACCACTCTAAATAACTCATTTGTATTTTATGCTCAAGTCAAACTATTTATAAAAAATCATTAGTTTTATATTCATAGTGTTGCTTTTGTGGCTGAACAATAATATTTTGTAATATTATATAACTGCAAACTAAATTGATATCAATATTCTAGCTTAAATATTGACGATATTCAATGAAATATAATTAATAAAAATTATATTTAGTCTAAATTAAGATTGATATTAAAAAAGAAAAACAGATGAATTTCTTTGCCTTCACCACACAGATGGAATCTTTACCCCTGAACCATGAAATTTCTAACCTTCATTCATTAAATATCCAGGATGTTATAAAATAGTTGAAATTTGAGTAATTTGAATTTTTCCTTTTCTTGTATTTAGACAAAAATGTGAATATGTGAAGTGATATACTCATTAAATAAAAACCCAACATTTGAATTTTTCTGAATATCTGTAACATTGCTGCCATTGATATGGGTTAAATATTGTTTTGGAGGCTAAAATCTTCTTATCATTTCATTATTACTCTCGAAGAAAGGAGAAAAGTACTTAGTGACTTCCACAATTTATTGTAAACTACACAACCGGTTTGCCGAAACCGGTCGTGTAGTTTACAATAAATTGTGGAAGTCACTAAGTACTTTTCTTCTTTCATCATGTCCTTCCACCAAGTGCGGCCTGACAAAATCGAACTTATTATTACTCTCTATCATTTCATCAGGAATTAGGAAGGATGGAGAAGGATGATATCAAAACTCAAGTTATGATCCGAGTTCTAGATAAAAAACCTGGTCTTAGAGACTCTAATATCCAGGTAGCCAAGATGAGACTTGAAACATTGAAGCTGCTTGTGGAAAGATCAAAGTTTTCTAGGTAAATTTATTTTATTAAAACTTTTACTAGCATTCTAGTTTCTTGTATCTTCATATTTCTGTCTTCCAATTTTCAAAATTGTTCAGAAGTACTATAAAAAATACTTGTCCTTTCTCTTGTTGCGAGAAGTAAGAAATTTGCAAATTATTGTGAAAGATTGGAAGTATTGTTTTAGCTTGTTAAGAAATTTCTTCAAATTATGAAAAGTTTGACTGAATATTATGTAAATAGTGTAGGAGTCTACAATTTTAATTTTAGTCATTAATGTATCCAAAACTAATGCAGAATCCCTTGTTTTAATTTATTATTGTGCTGAGAACTAAAAATTTATTATATGCTATAAATCTTAGCTGGAAGTTTCCATAGATCTGATAATCATATGGTTTGTCGTCTGATTTTATTTTTTTAAGTTTGTATACTTATATAATCTTTCATTGATGATTTTTCTCTATATAATAAATTAGTTAACCCTAAATCTTTGTTGATTTGTAAGTTAGAACTTCCATTGAAAATTAATAGAGAGTTTCAAGGAAAATATAAGTAAATTTATTTACTATTTTAAACTACATTGATTGTTTTTCTTTTTCTTTCAGGACTTGTGTAGAGTTGTGCATTGCTCCTGTTACTGAGAGATTAGGAGAGGCAAAGTTGACATCTATTTCAGCTGAAGTTTTGACTGCTATGGCTGAGGCTACTTCTCTAGACCTTGTTGGACCCCTTGTCCTAGATACTGCCTTTTCTCTTAAAAGTCCTAAGACACAACAAGAATCTTTGTCATGGCTTGAAAATGCCATTAAGGAATTCGGATTTACGTAAGTAATCAGTTAGTATGTGTTCAGTAAAACTAATTTATTTATTTATTTATCAAAAACAGCACAAACATCTACTTTCTGGACAAGTACTGTGAGGCTCTAAACTATATATGTTTACAAAAAAACAGCTAGGACTTGAACCTGGCACCTCAGCATTTGAAGATTAGCATACTAACCACTCCACCAACCAGGCTACCTGCAGTAGGGTAAACCCTATTACAGAAGGGTTAACATGATTAAGCTTATGGAACTTTAATTGTTCTCAGTTTACGTAACTAATATTTGATTGGCTTGAGTCAATGCTGATGTTCACCTTAAGAGAGTTAATACTATTAAACTTTTGTGACAGATCAAATTAAATAAAGCTCCCAGTCATGAAAACATATTTGAACATGTATTCAATGAAGCAGCAGAAAGTGTGGTTCCCTTTCTGTAAGTTATATTTGATAAGTCTATGAGTGAGGGTTAGGTCCCAATTGATTGAAAAATTGTGAATATCCTATATTTGAAAGCAGCTTGAAGGAGGATCTAACAGATTATAAACATATTTCTTCAATTTCATTATTTCGTAAAATAATGGAGCATAATTGTCAATTCTCTGATGGGATTTCTTGAAACATCTAAATTTATAGTTGGTTTTAATTAAATGGAAATATGGTTTTTGCAAAATATGATTGGGCAAATCTCAGCTTGCTTTATTAGTCCACAACATTCTAAAAAGTGTTTAAAAAGAAAAGCAAGTTGATGAGATATTTTAAAATTTATGATAATGAGTTTTTAGAAACGTAGCTTATGTATTGCATCCTCCATTCTACATGGGCTGTTTAGATACTGCAAGAAACATTAAGGAGATAGATGCTAGAATCGCTTTAAAATTCATATTTCCTGTGAACGATACAGAAACAATGAAGCAGCAGAAAGAAGTAAGAATTTAATATATCAGTTTAATATGCATGGGATTTATATCTGGGGAATTAAGACATAGGATTGAATTATTACTAATGTATGGAAAACATAGGCACCACTCTCTTGGTATTAAAATTTATATTTTATTCTTGTTACAGATTTCCACCAAAGCACATTACTGATAATATAAAGAAGGCCTTGAACTCTACCAATCCAGCTATCAGGAATGTGGCTGTGACATTCCTAGGGACTTTATCTCTCTACATGGGGTCAAAAATTAAATCTATATATGATGATGAAAAGGCTGGCATAGTGCAACAAATTGATGCTGAGATAGATAAGGTTAGTTACAAACTCTTATTTTCTTTTTTTTCCCTGACATTTGTAGTTATTTCATTGTAAATTCTGCTGCTGAGTCAAAATTGTCGTTTTATTAGTTTATTCATTTTGCTAATTCCTTATGGTAATTAACCACTTTCCTGACGAAGTTTTTTAAGTTCCCTCAGAAAATATATTTTTTATTGGATATTCTTTTTGTTTTGGTCATTTTAATTTGGTCATTTGGAATAAACTTACCTAGTCCATTTTTCTGAAGATTATATTTAATTGTTTATCCTTAGCTGTGTTACTATTTCTTGTAAGTTTCTCAACATTACTCATAATTTAAAAAAACTGAAAATATTATATTTACTATATCATGTGATACATAATGTTATCATTTAAGATGAATTTCCTCTTTAATTCAAGAAAATATGTATGTTATTACTGCTTGCTACCGATCATCATGAAATTTACGTCGCGGGTTGCCTATACTCATTCGAGAAAAAATAAGATAATTTTAAAAAACCTGCTAGATACCCTGAGTATTCCGTCCACAAACTTCATCTAGCATTAGAAAAATAAGTACATTGATCCGACGAGTATATTTGGCTTTACGCAAATGAAGACGAAAGTTTTGAGTAGGAGGAGTATACTCGTCAACATCAGAGAAGTGGTTAAGTGTCAAATTTGTAAGTATTTCCTTTTAATTTATTGTCTATCCTTTATAATTGTAGCATTCAGGAGAAAGACCTCCAACTCCAACAAGAGGTCGTACGAAGGCTTCTCCTCCTACTACCAATGGAGTAGAAGAGGATGAAGAAGAAGACAGTGCTGCAAATGAACCTGAAGAATATCAGAGGGATATGGATGAAGAAGCAGATGATCAAGAAGTCAATCTTCCTCAGTCAGACCAGCAACTTCCTCCTCAGGACGTTTCTCATTACTTCACAGAGGAGTTGATGAATGAATTGAGGGATAAAAATTGGAAGGTATTACAATTTGATATTTTAAACCATTTTAAGCCTGAAACTTTAATTATAATTCTATTTTATGAAATGCAAGCCTTAAGAGCTTGAGTGTGTATTAGACCAGCACTGTAAGTGGATTTGGAGAATAATTGGACAAAGACAAGACTTTGGTGTAAATTTTGTATGTTTGCAAAGATTGTAATTAAATCTCAAAGTTGAATCCAGATGTGAAGAGATGGTATCAAGAATTCAGGGTAAGGAATTATAGGGTAATAGTATAGAGCAGAAAGCAAGATCCACTGGTTGATAAGTTTGTACCTTATACTGAAACACATTATAAACAGCATGCATTTCATACCCCCTTTTTTCCCTTACTTTTAGACTACGCCTATGACAAAAAGTAAAACATAACGCAATTATGAGGTAATAAGTCAATCATATCTACAGGAAAGTAGGCCAACCAGCTATATAGTTGGTATGAAGTATGTTGAAACCAGAAGGAAATCTTTGTGAAATAAATGATTGTATATGTATTCTAATGCACTTCTTTTCAAGCTTTCAATATTTCAGCCAAAATTACTACCATATCTTGTGAATAATAATTTGTAAATTCTTCCTACTTATTCTGATGCTTTCAATCAACATGTTTTTAACTCTAAAATTTATATCTAAAAAATAATTGTTTAAACATATAAAATACATATTAATATATTAGATGTATTTAATCGGGCTCTCATTGTACAATTAGATCTTTGATTATTAAAATCTTTATATTTCTAGGTACGCAATGAAGCATTACAGAAAATAAATAATATCATCTTGGAAAACAAATCAATAACTTCAAATCTCGGAGAATTGCCTCCAGTTTTGGCTCAAAGGCTTGTTGATAGCAACAAGATTATTGCTGTTTTAGCTCTTAGCTCATCACAAGAATTAGCCAATGGGCTAGGATCTCGTGCCAAGCAACATGTTCGTACCTTGATACCAGGAATACTCCAAGGCCTTGGAGACACTAAGGTATGATTTAATATAAAAAGACTGATTTCTTCATCATATGATATATTATAAACTTTTAAAGTAACTAGAAATAATTATTGGAAACTCATCAAGAATACTAAGATTAGAATTCACTACATATTTGCCTATAATTATATATTGCATATCAATTTAAACTGATGCCATAATTTGGTCATCGGGCTATATGGAAACTCTGTCATCCAGAGATTACAGTACTATGGTTTTTGCAGGCACAAGTGAGGGTGGCAGCTCAGTCAGCTCTAAATGCATGGGCTGAACAGTGTGGTGTGAAGGAAATTATTGATGGAGAAATGATCATAGATGCTCTTCGCTCTGGTAACCCGCAACTTCGCTCAGAATTGTTGCTGTGGCTGTCTGAAAAATTAACAGAAGGTAGGATTGCAAAATGCTTATTTATAATTATTTGTGTATTGGTGTGTATTTAGAAAGGAATGCTTTCACTTTAGAAATACACCTGTTTCTAATTTATTCATATATTTCAGAAAGTCCTGCACCATTTCTTCATAAAGAAAAATAACTCCTGTGAGTTTCATGATTCCCAAAGCTTTTTCATTTTTTAAATGGCATAATATTAGACCAATGGCACATAAAAAACTTTAAAATATCATATAACATGCATTCATAGTTTGCTTAACATTTCAACATATTTCACTGTAGTTTCAGCACTCATTAAGAAGCATCATTGATAAATACGAAACAGCATTTTTAAAAGTTTAGTTATACATGTAATTATATAAATTGGCCTTTAGTTTGGGCTCAAAATTTCATAATTGGAATACACAATCTCATTCACATCTGCTTTTCTTTATTGCTTTAATTTATGTAAGCTCAACAATTATATTTTTTCTGTAATTTTATTGATATTTTCATGGCTGTATTACAATTATTTTCTGAGAAAATTTAGTACTAACAAATTTAAGTGAGGAAACATGTATTTCCAAGCAAATATATTAGAGAATATAATTATTTTAGATCTCTAATGAGTTTATGCACCCACTCATATTATTTCAAGTTCTTAAAAAATTTTATTTTCAATGAGATCACATCTTTTCATTTTATCATCAAACATTTATATTTTTAGTAAAATATTAGGTATATTTGTTACTAATTATAATTTTCTTCCTGTAAAGATGGAGCTCAGTTGAAGTATTTCCCATGTAAAGGTATTGTAAGGTATACTATCAGGTATATGTACTCAACTGAATGGTGCTACTGCTTTTGAATTGTCAGTTCTGATTCACTCGATGGCTTTTATACATATACCAACCATACAGATTTTCAAGGTATTAACAAACTGGAAAATGTTATTCTATGTTGTGTATGAGATTCATTAATTGGCCATAATAACCACTTAAAAGATAAATATATTATTACTGTTGCTAAACCACATAATATTTTCATTGAAATCTTTGATTTGAGCCATAACCAAAAAGAGTCTAAACTATTGAAGAATACAATGAGAAGGAATTCTAATCTTTTAGCTTATGAAATTTAAGTTCTGTACCTGATCATTTAACAAATAAAACAAGCATAAAACACTTAAACATATCTTATATTTTTATATTAAAAATAAACATTATTAATTATTCATTGTCCCCTGTAAATTTATATCTGCAAAATTATTTTAAACCATGATTTTCTCTTGTTTGCCTAAGTCTGAAAAATCAATTCCTGATAAATATATACATAAATAAATTATCTGAGTGAATGTTATTCATTGTAAACAAAATAAATTTAGCTTCTGTAGTTGATAAATAAGGACTTGAATGATATAGTTTAAAATCTGTATAAATTGTATTCTGCTCTATTGAAAAAAATATTCTCCCACTACTTTCTCTGAAATCATGATTAATTCTATTAAAATGAGTCTTAAAATTCAATATGCTAGTGATGTATCTCATTGAATGAAATTATTTTATTGATAATTTGATACAGTGTACATCAACAAAAGTTATTTTCCTGCTATCAGTTTCAAAGAAATTATTAAATACAGTATTACAATAAATAGAAGGAGATGGAGTTTAGAGGTACCTATCTAAATAGCCCCATTATAAATTTATGGTAAATAATCTATAACAGAATATTTAAATAGCATTTAAATGAATTTTTTATATTTTTCAAATTCCTGTGTTAGTATTGTTTATCCGAATCAGCCTATCCAGTCTGTGGAAGTACAGAAATTGAATTCAACTGGTTATTTGGCTGGAGCCAAAAATGTTGGTGCTATTTTATCTTTTTTGTCGTTGCTATGGCCATTAATAAACGTTTTTATTAAACTGTGAACAATCTACCCAAAAGTGTCCTGTTGATTAGGGAGAATCATGTTTCTGTAACTTTGTAATATATTTTGCTCTGCAGTAAAATCTGTTCCTAAAGAAGAATTGAGTGGATGTCTTCCCATTCTGTATGCCTGTGTTGAAGATAGGAATGCTGATGTTCGTAAAAATGCTCAGGAAGCAATACTGCCATTCATGATGCATCTTGGATACGATTCAATGTCAAGGAATGCTGGGAAGTTGAAGGTAAGAATGAAGTAAAAAGTATTAATTTAAAATTGAAGAAAGATAAAGCTCATGTTTGTAGATAGATATTAAATCTTCCTAAAATAGTCTTTGAAAAGTTATTTACTAACTAAATAATTGATATTACTCATATTAAATATTATGTGAAACTATTTTTGCTGTACATTCATAGAAACTGTTCAATTGGCTGCAATTCCATTGTATTCTAAAATAGAAATCATATCATTTTCGATAATCGTGTATCATCCTGCTCATTTTTGTTTGAAGTTTAACTTGTGTGTATTTTATATTATAGCCTGGCTCCAGTAAGCTGGTGATGCCCTTACTGTCTAAGGCAAGTGCTAGCTTGCCTCCTCCTCCACCATCCAGTAGAGGAGATGGAGGGAAGCCCAAGGGCAGTGCCAATGTTGCAGCGCCTGCGGCAAGGGCTGCACCAACAGCTACTAGAAAAAAGGTTAGTTACAGCCATAAATTCCCCCATCATGTAATTCAATATCTTTCTGACTAATGCTAAGATTTTTAGTATGAAGGTGGATTATACAAAAAATAGACTATATTCTTAAAATATACGTAATTTATTTTTAGAGATTTGAGAATGACTCATGGTCAATACTTTCCCTTGAAGTAATCTTTGCCGTGAGCAGATTTCATTCTCATACAACACTAGAAATTTATTTAGTTAATTTATTTTGTAGCTATTTTTAGAAATTTAGTTCTTCAGTGCAAAATTTTTAATTTCTTGAATATATGAATTTGATATTTCCTGTGATGATGATTGGTAAATGTTTTTTACAGATTGCTGTTGTCAACCCAGCGGTTAGTTCTGTTGGTCTTGGCAAAGGAGGTGGTGGACGACGCAAAGAAGAAGAAATTGATACATCTCCACTTTTGCAAGTTAATAATCTGAAAAGCCAGAGAGTATCAGATGAACAGAAACTCAAGGTTAGTAGAATTTTTCAAAATAAAATTTTTATCATAAATATTCTTATCTGTTTGTATATAATAAGTAGGTTATTTTATCTGCTCGTGAAAACTTTTTAGCATTTTATTTCACAAATTTTAAAATAAAAACAACTAATGCTGTTTTTATATTAAACTTTGTTGAAATAGGCATAATTCAATTGCATTAAATGGGCATAAACTGTGTATCTGCATAAACTGGAATTTCATTATAGTTTATTATGATAATCATTTAAATACATTGATTCAAATGTAATATGTGAATTATTTGTAAAAATGAAGTGCATAGACCTTTTGAAGTATATTTTGCCTTGTTTTTATTTTAGAAGTATCGAAAAAAAAGTATACTCCTAAGTGAAAAGTACGTTTAGGATTTTTTAACAGTCTAAAACACAGAGTTAATTTCAGATATCAGAATGTCAGATACACAGAGGAAATTAAGTTAACAATGAGTTATACAGAGTAATCCTGTCTCCAGAGTAATACAGTCTCTCAAAAATTAGTAGATATAAGGAGAAACTAATTTTGAAGATAATTTTTATCATATATTATATTAGTGTTAATTATTCTTAAAATATATTGAAAAATAAAATTTCTTTTTTCACAGGTCTTGAAGTGGAACTTCACGACACCTCGAGAAGAGTTTGTTGAACTTTTAAAAGATCAAATGACTGCAGCAAATGTAAACAGAAGCATCATGACCAACATGTTTCATGCTGATTTTAAATTTCACCTCAAGGCAATAGATTCTCTTAATGACGTAAGGGACATCTTTTAATTTTGAAAACTCTTGCTTATTCTCATAAAATCTCACAATTATTTTAATGGTGTGAATTAATTTAGTACCATTGCTTATAATTTTACTGTATAGAATCTACTAATTCTAGTAAATTATTTACCTATCATAATGGAATGAGTAATGTTAAATATTATCTGAAATTCATTTAAGTCTAATTAAACCAAAATTCAGAGCTGTGAGGTTTGAAAGATGATTTAGATTTTGTGAGTGAAAGTCAGCATCAAATTTTAAAAAGAAATATCTTTGTGAAACTAGTGTAGATAAATTTTAATATTTTTTTGTAATTACATTTTCATACCTTTAAATACTTAAAAACTGCAATATGTTTTTTTTTTCTTAAAAATGGTTTTATTGATTATTTTAGTTTTCCATAATTTTCTCATTGACTTTTATATAAGATATCTAAGTAACTTGACCTAATAACTGTAAGGAAAACAAAGCAAATTTACTTATACCTAAAGGCTTAATTAATCCATCAAAAAATTTAAATTAAAAATTTACTAGTTTTATGTATGGTATAATATTCAGTTTTTCATTAAATTTTTTTAAATAATTGTATTTTTTCCCTTTCAGGATTTACCTGTAAATTCAGATGCTTTAGTTGCCAACCTTGATCTGATCTTGAAGTGGATGACACTTAGATTCTTTGATACAAATCCTTCAGTGTTGCTAAAGGGATTGGAATACCTCCAGTGTGTTTTTGGATTACTTATTGAAGAAGGATACAACCTTCTGGAATATGAAGCGTCGTCTTTTATTCCATACCTCATACTTAAGGTTTGTTCAGTTAAATTCCTCTGTTATTCATCTAACCATAAGAGTTTTTCATCCCAGAATTTTGGGAATTCTTAGTTGCTAGAATGGAGAAGATGTGTATCAAGTGCTCTATGAGCCATCTTGCAACTAAATTAAGTGAATTTTTTCTTATCTCTTTCATCTAGGTTGGTGACCCCAAGGATGCTGTACGAAACAGTGTACGAGCTCTCTTCAAGTTGATTGGTGCTGTTTATTCTGTCAGTAAATTGTTTGCTTATGTAATGGAAGGTCTTAAATCAAAGAATGCTCGTCAACGCACTGGTAAGTTATCTGAATTTTTAACTTAGATATTATAGATGTAGGCACTAAAAATTTTATAAATTATTGTATTTTAATAGTTATCATGATTAATAGAAATGATTATTATCTAAATTTTTCATTCTTGTGCAATGGTACCTCGAGATACAAATTTAATCCGTTCCATAATCAAGCTCTCGTAAGTCAAGCAGCTCATATCTCAAATGAATTTCTCCCACTTAAAAAAAACTGAATTTGATTTAATCTACTGATACTTCTCATTTGTTGTATACTCTCTTGTTTATTATTTGTTGCATGATTTGTTTAGTTCTTACCTAGAATTACTGTCTTACTATTAAATTAAAACCAACTTTGTTTTTATCTATTGGATTGAATTTAATCATCCAGTAGATCCTTGAGTTTTTGTTATCCTCTAAGTAGTAAATTTTGTTCTTCATGTCTAAACATGGTAGTTTGATTTTGATGCATATTCTTCCTTATATTCCTCTACAGTTATGGTTACCAATATTTATACATGAGCTTAATTTTTATAGAATGTCTGGACGAGCTGGGTTCATTGATAGAGAACTATGGTGTGTCAGTATGCCAACCAACACCAGCTGCTGCTCTTAAAGAAGTAGCTAAGCAGATATCTGACAGGGACAATTCGGTGCGCAATGCTGCTCTCAACTGTGTGGTGCGCGCTTATTTCCTAGAGGGAGAACGTGTTTACAAGATGGTAGGTCAGATATCTGACAAGGACATGTCCCTTTTGGAAGAACGCATAAAGAGAGCTGCAAAAAACCGTCCACCCCCATCCAATCGTGATATCGTTGTCCCAGAAAATGTGCCCAAACGTCAGAAGCAGCAACCAATGCAGCAGCAGTCACCAGTGTCGAAACAGAGTGCTCTGAGAAACAAGGCAATGAGTCATGAAGACATTGTCCAGGAAGAGTCTTCCCCACCACCCGAAGAGGTTCCCACTGTTCGGTAATTGTAACCACTTTGCAAATTGTACTCAAAATTGCATGTGTAGAGTTTGTTTCACAAAGGATACTCAAAATATGGGATTTGTGGTGCAATTTAGAATTGTTAAGAATAGTTTAAGTGTTTTATTAATAATATAGTTTATTGTCATTACATCATTAAAAAATATTTGAGGGAGAGGTGTACCAATATCAAAGCTGAGGTAATTTTATGATGAATTGTAAAATTTTTGGTTAAATTCTATGATTAAGTATGAAAAAAATTTACTATATTGCTAGATGATAAATATATTCTATAATGTTTATAAATGATGATCGTATCTAATTTCAACACATTTAAGACAAAATTTTTACACTGTTTATAAATGTAATTTTTATAAATCTTATTTTAGGGTATCCCCCAAGGCAAGGCCAATCTCAGGACCATTCCATTTAGACTATGACCTTTTAGAACGCATGGGTGATGAACCCACTGACATCACAAAAATGGCCCCTCAGCTTGTAAAACATGACCTAGAAGGCATCCTGGATGATCCTTCCCCTACTTACCTGAAGACTAAGGAACTATCTCCCAGGTTTGTTGAATGTATATTCTTAAATTTTTGAGAAAAGTTATTAAGCAATGTTTTAATTAAATAATAAATTGATTATTTTTGTACTGTGTTCTAGGCTTCCGACTGCAGGACTACCTCTATCTCTTGTCAAATTAAGTCAGGCGCCAAGGAGAGAAGAAATTCCTCATTTAGATCTTATCATATCTCAAATTGCAAACCAGGAATCCAATGCATGTCAAAGTGCTTTGCTACAGGTGAGTTATCTAAGGTTCCATAATGGCAATAAAAAGTGGAGATTCCACAGTGTGGTCTCTAATGCTGAACGTAATAATATTAGGGTTGAATATGGTGGCTATTAAAGTAACTTTTTTAGCTGTTGTAAATTAAGGTCAAGCCATTAATATTTAAGCTTTTATTCTTCCTGAATAGCATAAAAAGATTACTCTTGTGCTGTAATAATTAAAAATACATAGATACATCAACAACAACAACTTTTCCTTTGATGTATATTAATTTTTACGTTTTTCCTTTTTGTATCAGGTTGATAACTTACTTCAAAGTCAGAAAGCTGATGCTTTAAATGGGCATGTGGATCAGTTGGTGATTGCTATAACTATGCAGCTCCGACTGCTGCAATCTGCATCCTCGTCTTCTAAGCTTGGAAATAATTTTCAACCAGAGGAAGTTACATCACAAACTTATTCTCAGATACTTGCCTGCCTTATGTCTGTGAGTCAAATTAAGAATATCTCTTTAATTCAAAATATATAGATACCATAGAATATAGTTTGTTCTTAAAAGTTTTATTCCTTGGAATATAAAAGTGATAATTTTTCAATTTAGTTTTAACTCTTTAATTGATTAATTATTTATTAGATATATTTACTAAAATAGTTTAATAATTTCTGGTATAGACAAAAAAACATTAATTGGAATTTTTCAAAATTTATGATTTCAGTTATTCAATCAACATTCCTTGGCTCGGACTGTGTCTAGGGATGTGATTAGGGATTTAATCTGGAATCTCATAACGGTGCTACATGATGGACGAGTAGAGATTTTGAATGATGGTTTCAACTACTGTCGAGCAATAAATGTACTTGTAGTCAGAATAATTGAGAGATCAGACCATACAAATCTCATTTGGTAAGTTCATTAGTACATTCTCATATTTTTATTATATTAATATCATAATATATAGGTATAATATACTCTATCCTATCTAAATTAACCTTGATGTATTTATAATACATTAATCTGTGATTTGATTTATTTTTTCTTTGTTATTCTAATCTCACCAATCAATAAATACCCAAAGTTCTAATCATGCTATCTAAGCTTGTCCTTTGTAAAACATTTAATCCTGATAAATGTAATACTGAAATACTTTTATTCTATTATGTTTATTATTATGTATAGTTGATCAATAAATCATTCACATTAGCATATTTCCTCGTAAGAATTTTCATGCTGCAATGGCGAGAATTATTTTTTTCAGCATTGCCTTTTGAATTTGAATGTTTTTCAGAAAAATTTCTAATTTCCTCAATAAAATTTCATTGTGTTAGTTCTTTTAAATTTCAATTGAAATGTAAAAATCTATTTATTAGACATTTTCTGTTGAAATGTTTGACATTAAGTTCTCCTGAGGTCTATTTAGAACTTATTATAAGAATATTTCTATGTTCTGTTTTCAAATATAATTTTTTTTCAGTGCTCTGATAAGGTCACTTCATGACTGTGTAGAAAGCCCCCATATGCCACCCAAATTTCTGGAGCTTGTACAGAAGTGCCTGTGGAAAGTTGCCAAGTTGCTACCTGACTGGGAGAATGACATTTGTTTAGATGTGGTGCTATACGATATTCATCTCTTCTTAATGGTAAGCTCTCTTCATTAATCAGAGATCCTAAATTATTTTCCAAAGCTATTTATTTGAAAAAGAGATGAAATCTCTCGTTAATAAAGTAGTATGAAATGTATTATGTATATGGAAGTATTTATAAAAATAGAGATTTTGTGAGCAGCAGTATTTTATTTTGTTAAAAAAATTTTCCAATAAATATATGTTAAATGGACAAATTGAGTCAACTTGATGATTCCAAGTGGAAAATGTGGTAAGGTGGCTGAACAGTTGTTGTTTTTCTTGTCAGTAATTTCCATTTAATTGTTATGCATTTCTGCAGGCGTTTCCTAGGAAAGTTTGGAAGGAGAGGCAATCAGATCTTCCTTTCCGCACCGTGAGAACAATTGTTCACCATTTATTCAAGATCAAGGGTCGATCCATCCTCTCTCACTTGGGTAGAATTGACAACCTAAGGGATTCAGAGCTTCATGATTATCTCCACAAATTGATTAAGGTGAGTTAGGCTTTTGTTTTCATCATATATGGGATTCTCTTTGGATTGTAAATAAACAATTGAATCGTAGTAACCTTTTCATTCAACAAAAATTGTCAATAGAAAAAAAAAAGTTTCTTAAAAGGAGAGAATTTGTTTTATGGAATGTTTATTTTGTTTCTGCTGTTTGTATTATTTTTGTGTTTTCACCATTATGAAAAAAACTTTCTACAGATGGAGGAGAAGGAAGGAAGGCCAGCCACTGGTGGTACAATTTCTAAGGAAGGAAAGTCCTCCGGAAGGATCTCAAAATCTACCCATGTCATTCTCTCTGAAATTTTCAATAAAATTGGCTCCAAATCTCAAACAAAAGAGGTCAGAACAAAATAATTTTCATTAGACATTTAATTTGGCAAATGATTCTTCAATGTTCTGTAACACTACCCCTGGTTCAGAATTGTTGAAAAGCTCAATGCTTGTGTTAACTCAAAACTCTTAACCTTTACCTATTCATTAAGTTATTGAAATATATTTCAGACAAAGACATAATGTCCTGTATTTTAAATGTGCAAATGAGCTGCATATGAAATGATATGAAACATAAATCCTTCAATCATCTGCCTTATGTTTCGATTTTCTTTCATTTCTAGAAACTCAGTTATTGTCCCAGAACAATTTCTAAAATGTGACATCTCTGTATTTTCGATGGTCATTGAAAAAATGTAGTTTGACTTGGGAAAAGTATGTATATACATAAAATGCTAATATCTGATCAGATTTGAGATTTAAAAGTGATATTAAGTCTAAGTGGTTTGCATTTATTAACATAAACTATCTTTCTTATCAATTTGTTTATGTAACCTTGTAAATGAGCAGATAACATCTTTTGAAGCACAGGCAGGCAGTCTATTCTAATCAGCTTCTGGAAGCAAAAGAGTTAAAATTAATTCCAGTAGGTCCTTAAGTAAATGTGATTGCAACTTCTTATCACTCCTTTTTAGGGTCTAGCACAGCTGTATGATTTTAAGCTTCAGCACCCAGAAGCTGATGTTGAACCATTCCTGAGCAAATCATCACAGTTCTTTCAAGATTACATTGAAAGAGGTCTTAAGACTATTGACTTAGAAAGGCGGCGTTTAGGAGCTCAACAAGCAAATATAACTACCACCATTCAAGATGGAGGTGGCGGTTCATCAAAAGCAAGCTCAATGTCTTCTTCTCTTGGTGAGTTTTAATGACATTGTCTATTATAACCATGTGCTCAATCAATGCAGATTAAAAATATACATTATTCTTAATCAAAGGAATATATTAACATTTTTGATTGACTCATGATAAAATTTTACTATTTTTGGGCCCTGATGTATAATACTTTCCTTGAACAAATTATGTTTGTTGTGTAATGATTCTTGGGCCCTTAGATAGAGTTATAGCTAAGCTCTTCATTTATCAATGAAGTAGTAAACGCGAAGTAACTGAAACAACGGTTTTACACTCCAGTATGGTAAGTGAATCCTTATGTTATGGGCTGAATGTTTCATGATACATCCTGCTTATAGCTTTGAGTAATTTTAATGCTTTCTGCTTAGCTTGTTATTTGCTAATGGAAGCCTTGGTATAGAATTTGATGGGACCCTTTCTCACCTTCCTTTACCAAAAAACAAGTCATTTAAGCATGATCACTAATTTAATAACCTTTATTGCAGGTTAACTGTCTTACCTCAACAAAATGTTTAAGTTCCTTTCTAAAAGTGGGGCTCCCTTAACTGTGGTCCTAATTGTTAACCATCCTCTAAACTCCCATCTTGAGCATAACCGACTCTCGGGTTCCAGCTGCCCGAGAAGTACCTTATACTATTTTAAGTATCATTTACATTATTTTTGCGTTATCGTTTAACCCCTTCTTGTCTTCTTTCAGTTTACATCATATTTTCTTACATTGATGGTCAATGGTGAGATAAATCTCCAAGGCAACCATGTTATAAAAGACTGAAATCCAAATTATTTCCATTTAATAATTTTCAATTGTTTAAGAATCATTATTTAATTATACAGCCATTAGTCTTTTAAGTAAATTAATATATATTACATTAAAACTCTTAATGATGCCAATAACCCCTTCAGTTCAGCATTAAATTATTATTGTTGGAGTTAAAACAAAATATTAGTTTAAATTACAAGGATAGATATTGTTACTGTGTGTTTCAAATTGACTGTGAATAAATGTGTTAGAAGAATGACCACCTCACAGGTTAGAGGTACTACATTAGTGGAAAATGTTTTTAGAAACATCCAGATAATTCTCAAGCGTTAACATTGCTTAGCATTCTATGTATTGTTGTATCAAATGTTAAAATTATGTTTAGCTAGTTTCTTGAATGAGTAATAATAATAATCTTTGCGATAGAAATTCCTGGGAAATATATTTGGATATCCTAGAAAGGGAGAGATTCATCTCCTATAATTCCCAGGAAAACAGGATTCTACCGTATGAGGAGTTACATTTTACTAACAAAAAAACGGGCGAAATATTCGTCACAAACCTTCACAGGTACTTTAGGATCCCCTGACAGCTTTATGACATCTACAGATAGGGGAACCACTGTGGGATCAACGGAGAGTGTGGAAAGTAGCCAGCCTCAAAGGAACCCCCAGTATTTCTTGGAGAGGCTGCGGCAACTGCAGGCACAAGCTGGAATCGATCCATTGGAGATAGCCGAGGGAGGGAAGAGTACAGCCTCCCACGAGATAATTTCAACTAAAGTTAGTGCTCACACTCAACGTATCGTCCATCAAGAAGACAATCGAGGTCATATAGATGAAAATCTCAACCATCGACTTCCTCATCATGGTCCCGAGGTTTGTGTTCTGTTGTTCTTTCATTAATTATTATTAGTACATGGGGACAGTACCACAATTTTGCACACTTTGTTGGTGAGCATCAGTTGTTATTGACTTTGGTTTGTTTGATTTACAAGAATACTCTCACATGTCGGAAGTTCCAAAATATCAATGAAAATTTGTAAAATACATTCTGCTTTCTTCATGCAAATTATATGTGTGTGCAGTGGATTTATGAAATTATATAAATATAATCAGTGGTACCCTCTGAGTCACCTTTTTTCTTCATAACTAGAATGTTAACACCAAAAATTGAAGCTTAAAAATTGTCATCAAATCTTGTGCATGTTAAGAATGAGTTTATAAATAGTTTCTGATATCCATTTCTTTCAATGTTGCTTGTTGTTAGCTTTACCCTCAAGGAGGTTGTAAAAAACCATTTATGGCATCTGTGAAAGGAACCTAAATGTATTTATTTATCAAGGGCTAGAGTCTAATTTAGGTTTTATTCTTGCATTTATGATAAATGATTTTAAGTTTTTATCATTATCATCACTTCAACTCCTTGTTATATGGATTGTATGGTGGACATTTGTACTATCCTAGTTTTCATAATGTATGCATACATAAAAATATTATAACTAAATTTTAATGCAATAGTTATTAATATTAAATCAACTTGTTTCAACATTTTAGCTGGGTCTTGCTCGTGCCTTACCCAGAAGTAGAAGTACAGATGAGAATGTCGGTAATACTGCAGAGGTTGAGGCTTTGCGCAAACGTTTGGAGAAGTTAACTGGAGGAGTGCAGAGATAAAATTACTTACGAGGACCTCGTCACGTAGTCTGGTTTTGGTCAAGAAGACAAGAAGATGAAGTCCCACAGCTCCTAGGGGGCAACGTCAAAAAACCTTCCTTTCATATCAGTGGACAGCATCCATTACTTCCTTACCACTTTGCATCTATGCATTTTTTTTCTTTTCCCTCTTTGGTGGCATTTGTTAGTGGATGTAGTGGCATGCCATTATTTTCCAAGGGAGTGCTTTTTTAAGTGAACAATAATAAATATATTTTTCAATAATACTGAGATGATAAAAATATTAATGTATTAGATAATTTTAAAAGGCCGCAATCAAGGTATTTTATCGAGATTTTAACCAATAATTTAATTTGAAATCATCCATAAATAAAAGACTTCGCATGTCTCAAGACTAATGTCACAATTCATAGTCACAGTATTTATTACCTTGTATTCATGTGTGATGTATATCTATTGCACCAGCGAGCAGGTTCTGCTCATTGAGTGATTTTACTCATGTAATATAGGCTTAATAACAATTGGTTCGTGGTGATACGTATGAAAAATGTCACTTTCTTTATAACCTAAACCAGATTGAAAGTAAATTATTAATAGAGCGTACATCTCTTTGCGTGTCCAATGGTATGTGACGTTCAAAGAAAGATCTTAGGTGGACATACTATCTATTTCTCCTATAAAGTATTGTCACTGCAGTGCTAATTTTCCAACTATTACTAATGTATAATGTAAAATAGGATTATGTTTGTTAAATATATATCACAAATTTATACTTACCTTTGTTGATCATTTCTTATTTTCCCTTTCCATTCACATAAATTCCTGAATGTAACTAACATGTAAAATGATGTATAAGATATATATTGCTTAATAGAATTTTTATCTTTTAATTTACCAGTTAAATTTTCAAGCTTCATGTGAGCTTTGTATAAATATTTTTTAATTAGAGGTTTGAACAGGAAATTTACCCTTTCCTTGTAATTAATCATGTCCTTATATTTTTGAGCAAACGATTTTTGTTGTGCAAAGAAAGACTTATTAATGAAAATGAGAATACCAGTATTTCATTTCCTATTGTGCCATCATAACTGATTAATTTGACAGCTTCAGATAATTAATCTTTCCATTCCTGCATAATCATACTCACAGTTTGGTGTGAAAATTATTTTATTTTGATCAGCCAATAACTCAGAGCAGAAATCTTCCAATCATATATTTCCAAAGACTTCTCATTGTTTGAAGGGAATGTTCAGTTGCCATCCAATGGACTTGTAGAAAAAATAAGGTTTAAAGATACAACTTTCTTGTGTTTATTTATATCTATTGGCTTATATTTCTAAGTTTCTCTGAATAAATTGCTTGATAAAAAATCAAGTGTCTTCTTTTCTGTTACAGGGGCTCCTATTTTTAAGCAGATATTCTAAACTATAAATCAATATGCTGCAGAAAGACTTTGGTAGAAGAACACTGTTACTGAAATACATTCCAATAAGGCATAATAAATATAGAGTCTCAGATATTTTAAACTAATATTTATTTATATAATATCTACCTAATGTATAAAAGCTGATAGTAATAATTTAATTAGATCATTAAATATATTATTGCTTCTTTTATATTATATAACTTACAATTTAATTAGTGAATAAGATTAAGCATAATTGAGCATCTTTGAACCAAAGATAAGAAAGGGAAATAGCGTAGTTTAAATTTAAGGAAAGGAATAAATAATGAAAAACTTGACAATATATAAGAATTATAGCAATTGAAAAATGTCAATTATGCCTTCTGGTTTACATAAATATATCATACTTCTTTCAAAGAAATCCTATATAAAAAGTCATTTAAAAGGTGAAAATTATTATTCCTTACATACCGAGAAAATACCCCTGGACTGAAGCGTAGCACTTATAGTTTAGCCACAATGAAATGTTTAAAAGTGTTTCATTATTGAGGCTAAGGAATTGCAGAAGATAAGGCCCTACATAAATTATTCATAAGTGGGGTATTGTGATTTACACATAAATCCTCTTGAAATATAATTTATGAAATTTATTATATCATTCCTTCCACGAGTCATACTACTATGACCTCACAAGTTTATTCAAGTTGATTTAAGATCAAGATATTAAAGGGATACATTCCTGCTAAAAATATATGCCGTACCATACTAAAATTAAAAAATCGCAGTTTATAACCAATCAGAATATATCAACATTATCAAAAGGTTCGATACCAAAAAACTTGTGATCGAATTTCTAAGGAAAAGTATCTGATCTCGAGAGAACGAATTGAGGAAAAACCTTAAGTAATTATTCAATTTCATTACAAATTTATGCGAAATTAAGTCACTACTTTGATCTGTTATGCTCTCTAGGACAAAATCCCACGAGATTCGCATTGATTGCACTAATTCCCCAAACACAATTAAGTATTTAAATGTTTGTTCTGGGAGTTAGTAAGACGGAGAATACTGAACGAGAGAAGTAAAACCGAAATCACTGATTTAAGAACTGGGTTCTCCTAGAAGGATATCTTTAAAACTTTGCTTTTTGCACATTGAAATTTGGGTGAAATAAGAAAAAAGAAGAAATTATTTCTCTATATCCTACCGTAAGTACCAATATGAAGTACGTCAATCCATGTTTTCATAATTTTCTATATACATCCTGTATAGTAATCGCATTATCTGGTTCGCGAAATTATAGTTAGAGATATAATTTATCACATCTAGTTTTTGTTTACTGTAATTTTATTGTAAGAAGAAAAGTCGGAGTAGTGCACAAACCGATATAGGAATAAATTCAATTTGACAACCACTTTACCTGCTGTAATTCTTTTTATCGTAAAAAAATCCTTACGAATTTCTCCATAGGTTTGGATAAATAGTGAATGATGATGCAAGCAAATGAAAGTATCAACGCAACTCAGACTAACTATGGGAATCAGCTTTATTGTCCTCCTTCCGAAACTGGAAGAACACATAGGAAAGAGGAGGGAGGAATGTTTGACCTAACGATGGAAGATACCAATTGGGTCTTAACTTCATCATTCATCATTTTCACTATGCAAACCGGTACGTCCCCTGGGCCCCCTGTTTCTGATTCAAATATATGATGGAAGAAAATTTGTTATTGTATATGGGTGATTCATTTTCTGATTGTATGAATAACCAAATATATATATATAGCCTAAGTTATATTAATAAGCCGTAATATTATAAATACTATATAATAAAATGCCAAATACATATTCCATAATTGTTAAGTGTAAGAATAGAGGTTATTAACTTACTTTTTACTTGAGAATATTTCTCGTGGAACTTTTTAATTTTTACCTTACTACTATGCGGGGAAGGTAAAAAAGAATGGCAAAAGAAATTAAAGAAACAACAATTTTAGCTAACTCTATTACAACATACGTTTCCAAGATATCCTATAATTGAAAACACTGATTTCTCTGATATTTCGCTTGTTTTTCTTGTTCTTACGATGAGAACGATAATTTTAACGTTCCTCAAGAGTTCGTATTTCATTTCCGCAGGAAAAAGGGGGCAAGTTGGGAGGCCTCAGGATAGCATCAGATTCTCTACGAACGTTTCACATAAATCACAGCAAATTTTCGCTGATTACACGTATTGCATGATTAACTAGGATATTGGTAATGTCTGCATTTAAAAAATTAAGGATTCTGCTACACTGCACAGGCAGGTTATTTAATCTTCAAAAATACACGGGCAAAAGCTATTACCAGTTAAAATAAATAAACTTTAATGGCCTCATAGTAAGGTAACGAAATTAAGAATGAGACAATTTCAGATTAAGTTATTGCATTTTATCACAGAAAATCATAATATTTTGATGTATTAACTAATTATTTTATCAAATGAGCAACACGCTCAACTGGAGAAATTTGCGCGATATCTTGTCATTATTATCTTCGAGAATGTAACTAATGCAATAAGAATTATTAATTATGGCTATCTGAAAGCCCATAATCTAGAAACAACTTGCTCTTCGCGACAAGGAGCCCTCATTATGAAACACACTATTTTTGCCATATTTTAATTTTTACAATTAAATAATTGAAAACTTACGACTGTCATTTGAATCTCAAGTGTTTATTGCACCTTACACCTGTTAATTCTTCAGGCTGTGGGTATTTTGCAAGATTGCATGCATCACTTTTTCGAGTACTTTCGAGAGTTATTGGTTTCGGATGAGGAAATAGCAATGTATCCGTCATGCTGTTCTGAAGGAGGAATTAGTAAAAGTATTGGCTTTCGATAACAAACGCAAGCCATTTAGACTGTATCAATGTAATTTGTTAGTCGTAATTTCTTCGAAGAAAATATACGGTACTTTTGAATCATTATCTGCTGTGGAAACTCTGAAGTCTTTGCTTCGCCTGAAGTTTTCGACATCCATGTACAATGGATGGCGGCTGAAATAGCCTAATCTCAAACCGAAATCATAGTTCTGGTTAAAATAGGAGCCATATTTAAGTGAGAGGTTACCTATCATAAAATGTAATTATGCAATTCAATGATAATTTAAAAGTATATACTCAAAGATTAGGGAATCTTTA
Organism: Pantala flavescens; assembly: GCA_020796165.1. Classification (NCBI taxonomy): domain Eukaryota; kingdom Metazoa; phylum Arthropoda; class Insecta; order Odonata; family Libellulidae; genus Pantala; species Pantala flavescens. Next base: position 16,497,526 of record CM036886.1, read on the forward strand.
TTAGAAATTATTTATTATTAATTAATTATTATCATGTTAGACTTCAAATTTGGTTTCAGAGGAGGAAGTAGTCATTAAACTATAACGTAAGGCTAGGAATTAGAATAATGATTTGAAACAAAAATTGATTTATACCTAATGAATATTATCTTTCCATAATCAATAAGATTTTTTATCCCATAAAACTGCATCACTGATAGGAGATCATTTGATTAAGTGTATGTTAAAATATAATTCATAGGATTTTTTAATCAGTAGGTTTTTATTTGATGTTTTCATAATCTGACGAGTGAAAGTTATCATTTACTAGCATTTCATACAGACACTTTAAAATATCATATTGTTTATTAACTGGTAATTTTTTATTAGGATTTGGACTTCTTGAATCAGGCTGCGTCTCTGTGAAGAATGAAGTGAATATAATGATGAAAAACGTGGTTGATGTTGTTCTGGGTGGTCTCACTTATTGGGTGTTTGGATTTGGGCTCAGTTTCGGCAATGATCCAACAACTACACCATTTATGGCTATGGGTGACTTTATGCTGGATGCTTTGCCAAAGTTCTCAAACACTACTGGTCCAAAAATTTACAATCGTCCAACTCCTAGAAATGCTTCCATCCTCCACGAACAACTTGACATGGGACCAGTATTTGCTACATTCTTGTTTCAACTATCCTTTGCAACAACTGCAACAACCATAGTGTCAGGGGCCATGGCTGAAAGGTATTGTTATTCAAGCAATTAATAATGACAGAATAGCCTTAGCATCATAATAGAATCTGCTGAAAATCTTCTAAAGAATATTTAGGATATTGTCTTGGAATTCTCAGAAATAAATCTTAATTGCTATTTATGTTGGAAATACATAAATAGTAATATAAATTACATATCTTTCATTTATTAGTTATAAATTGGAGACATTTATTTAATTGATAAGATATACAAAAGATGTAGTTGGAGACTTATATCTAGAGCAATTTATGAATTTTTTAAAAATATTCAAATTTTAACACACAGCTACTAGAATGCTAGATTCCTGTTCCTGGACCATTCTGTCATATTCTCAGTTTCTCTACTGGCAAGCGTAAATACTTCATTTTACTAGTCACTTTTCAATCTTAAATTTTGATATCGCAAGTTTTCATTAATTATACAATGAGGTCATATTTTATAAAAGGAAAATTTTCGAACATCTTTTTATCAGTTCTAGTAGTTTTAACTTTCAAAGTGAGATATTTCTCATTTAAGTATTAGATAAAAGTTACCTGTCGTTATTCTTGAATATGTACACCAAAAACGTTTTAAAATGAAAAGGTTTGTTCACGAATAAGTAATATCATAAAAAACGCTTTTCTTCCATGATAATTCTCAAATGGTTTTCTATTTACTCCTCACAGATATACCAAAGGGTAATACATATTGGAAAGTAAACCATATTGAAGACAGTTTGCTCAAAATTATTATGATAGTCAATGACAAGGCATCTATTAACAGAATGAGTTTATTTTACCTCCATGTAATAGCTGTGCCATCCCAAAGAACTCTTAAAAGTTCCGAACTGGTGGTACCCAGCTCAAAAAAGAATGTGCTTTAATTTTCTGTTGTTCCAAGAATCTGCCAAACAGTAAATCACTTTACTGATTCCCTTGTAGATGTAGACTTTTTCTGTGATTCTTTTCACTTAGTAAGGAGAAAGGCGTATTCCAGTTTCAAATTTTAAATTTATGCTTTTTTGTTTTTTTTCCTCTTCGTTTTTTGTTGTTATTCAATTTTTATTTATATTTGTATGTATTGTGTCATTTTGTGTTTAATTGTGTTAATTTATTGTAACGTATATAATTGGAGCAATATTTTTACGTTAAATAAATTATTATTTTTACATTCCTGTATCTTAAATGATATTTTATGGATGTATTCAATATATCAGCTGCTGAAAAACCTACTGCTGGTATTTCTTAATATATCAATAGTAAAACTTACCCTATATATCATAATATAATTAATGTGATAATATGATGTGTTTGTTTATGTTACTCAATCTCAAGGCATCTTACAATTTTCTCATTGGTATGGAGAAGATAACTATGTATTGTGCATGTGGTAGAAAATACTATTTTTAGCAAGGGTAGAACATTCCTTTGTGTGCAAAATAATCTTTAAGTCAGTAAAAATGCTTTATTACAAATTACATAATTCTCAAACAGATGCAACTTTAAGGCATACTGCTTATTCTCCTTACTGAATACTGTCATATACTGTGTTCCTGCTGGCTGGGTATGGGGAGATCATGGATTTCTCCATCTATTAGGAGTTGTAGATATTGCTGGTTCTGGACCTGTTCATCTTATCGGTGGTTCATCAGGTATATGTCCCATTGATTGTATATTCTGTATAACAGTACAATTATAATACTGATTCTATGGTTATAATTGAAGTGCAACATATGGCATGTTGGATTCTTCTCTCATCAATATTTTAATTTATCAATTTCTAAGAGAATGTATTAAAACTATCTCCATATTATGTTATTTTGAAATATTGTATGTTTTAATTAATTAACTAAATATTTCAGTTATTATATTATTATAGTTGCATGTGTTATTTAAAAATTATTTTTAGTAAATCTTGATTAATCTGCAAAATTTGTTGTAAGAGATTAGTTCTGTACCATTTAATAAAACTTTATCAGCTTCTTAAAATTAAACTTGCTTTAAAACCTAAATCATCACAAAAATTTGCTATTAATTTATAATTGCATCATTCCTCAAAATTATAAGCATCAGTGATGAGTTTATTACATACAAAAAATTCGTTTGAACAATAAATAAAATTGAATAAATATTTGTTCACTAATTTCCATGTTTTTTGTGCAGAGGTACTGATTATAAAATTTTTAATTTTTGTAGATAGTTTCTATATTTACACTATAATGCACATATATATTATATCACACTTCCATTTACTTTGCTATTTTATAGAGTTTATAAAGATGCATTTGTCATACTCACAGCTTTTGCAGCTGCATTGATGCTTGGTCCAAGACTTGGTCGTTATGAAGAAGGGTTGGAAGCCCTGCCCCAAGGCAGTCCTGTCAATGCAGTTATGGGTTTATTTGTTCTTTGGTGGGGATGGCTGGCCTTCAACTCTGGCAGGTATATGAAATTTTAATCGAGAGTTAATGAAATTCTTCTGATGCAAATTATTCACTTATCTGATGATAATAGCAATAAAAATTATCTAAAAACAGAGATTGATATAAGGCTCATTCAGATAAAATTTTACATCTGATTCACTATTTAAGATATTTTCTGTTTAGATTTTACGAAGAAGATATGTGATCAGAGTCTTTCCTTAAGTTTGTTTCATATTTCATAAAAATTAATGTTACTGCAGAAAAGCTTTGAGTATGTATTGAATTTTGATTTATTTCAAAGAATTTTACAATCAGAGAGCATAGATTGTATTAATCTTCATCATTATATTAACCTGCAAATTTTCAAATTTATCCTTCATTAAGGATTTAAAAATATAAATACCTAACCTGAAAAGAAGCTTGCTTGCATTACTGATATGTGTAGACCAATTACATTGTTTTAATATTACATGAAATCATACGTTTAGTACTTTAGGTGTTAGTGGTGCAAAGTGGGAGTATGCTGCTCGTGCTGCCGTAATGACTGTACTTGCTTCTTTTGGAGGAGGGATAGTTGGACTCTTTTTACCTTTTGTAGTATCCCGGAAACCAAAAAAATATCAGTCATATGATATTATGGATTTCATTAATGGCATTTTAGGATCACTTGTTGCTATCACTGGTAAGATATGCTTACTTTTTTCTTGCCACTCTTCTTAATAGCAGAAATTTAAATAATTTAGCAAATTGCTGGACTTGATAGTTTGATGATAGTTTTCTGGTAAACTGTTTATGGTAATGGTAAATTTTAATATCATTCTTACTAAAAATTATCATAAAACATTTCTTAAAAGCACTTTATTGAATTTTATTTACTTTGTATTATAGTTTTGAAGCAGGGGTCTATAACTATAATTGTGTATTAACTATTATATTTTCATAGCTTTTATATGAATAAATTTTTTTTAAATTTCCACCACAATCTCTCTTTTAGCTGGCTGCTTTCTGTACAGAGCTTGGGAAGCTATTGTTGTTGGTATGGTAGGTGGGATAATAGCATGTTTCAGCATGCCCTTCTTTGATCGTCTTAATGTTGATGATCCAGTTGGAGCTTCATCTGTACATGGTCAGAAACATTTCATGAATTTATTTCTTTGAGAATTATTTACAAACAAAATATGCAAACATTAAAAAAAATTAATTTATTGATTGAATTTTGAACAATTTTTATATCATCCATTCAAATTCAAGTTCAACAAAGATGTACCAAGGATTACATGATTCTATAGTTCATTCAGTCTTCTCCATAGATAAATTAAACAAAGGTCTTCATTTAATTTCAATGTGAAATTTTGGTGATATCTACAATCAGTATTTTATAAGAATTTTATCATTTTCTGTGATGGACAAAGATATGTAATGAATTTTATATTTATGTTTAATGGATGAAAGATTCTGGTCTTTCATAATTATAAGTTCACTATCTTCAATTATGCAAAGGAAGGGAGTTATTATATTTTTTCTGTAACCCCTAGTTAATTATTGTTTTCGATTTCTCCTAATTTCCTGAAAGGACTTGCCTCTATCTGGGGAGTTCTAGCGGTAGGAATATTTGCAGAAAATCCTGTTCCTTTATCTACCACATCCGGTCGCTCAGGACTTCTACGAGGTGAAAATAAACTTAGGTTTTTGTTAAATAAGTTTAGGCTAAAGTTTAAATGTTAAAATTCATTTAATTTGATTTAAGTATTATAAAAATGATATTTTTGATATGTTTTAATATGCCACATTATTATTTTATCATGTAATAAATAAATAATGTAATTATTAATTGTTTATTGGTATCTTCTGGTCAGAAGAGTAAAATTTAAGCTAAATCCTGTAGTAGCACAGGATGAATAACTGCAATCTTAGATAAATTAATGCAAGGTATTTCAGACACACAAGTAAACTTATAAGGAATTTTAAAAGGAACAAATATAAAAAGAACCTATGTAGAATTATTATTTAATTTTGATGGAAAAGAGTTCTTTTATTTATTTTGAAAATGATTTGGAATTTTTTGATTGGATCAGATTAATTGTTATATATAATATCTGTTTCCAATGAAATTTTAAAAGATGAAGAAGTGATCCATAGTAAAATATGTTGTCCAAATTTTCTAATCTGGTGAAAATTTAATACATTTGAACACTTCATTTTGTTTATGAATTAAAAAAAATTTCATAGCCATTCAATCTGTTCTATCAAGTTTCACAGAACTAAATCTATGCCTAATTTTTAAATTCAAGCTGTAATTTGTACTTTCATGTATCTTTATATTTTATTTAATCACCAAATTATTTATGTTGGTTTTTAGGTGGTGGTTGGTATTTATTGGGGGTTCAAGCATTATCGTGTGTTTGCCTTGCTACATGGGGATTTTTCACCACAATTCTCATACTTTGGGTAAGAAGTATTTTCAATGAACTTTGATATGTAACTTTCATATTTTATAATATTAAATGGCCTTACCCTTTAGACACGCCAATGCTCCCTGAAATAACGTAAGTAGATTAACAATATTTGGAAGTTTTTTTGTATGGTCTTGAATAGTTACTCTTATACTATCATACTATATTATATAATTACATAATATCTATGTTCAAGTATGATAATTAGACTCATTTATGATATTTCAATACATTAAATATTTCATGATTGTATACTCCTTTTCTTGAGCAAAACATTTGATTATGATGATAACTCTATTAATTGTTATTTATTTACATATTCCATAAATATAGTATATTAATGTAATTCAGTAAATTACTGTAAATTTGGGTATTGATGGATTGGTTTTCCAGTCTTAGCATAAATATTTGGTGTTATTCAAATTCACTGCCTCCAAATTTAAATAACTCTAAGTTTGTCACCGTGTGTGTTGGTTAAATCATAATGGGAACAATTAATAAATTAATTAATAACTTAAGAATTGAAATATTTGGTAAATAAGTTTACATAATTTTCCACTTTTGGAGTAGACTTAGTTTTTAAAAGTCAATTTAGTTAAAGGTCACATAAAGAGATTATTTTCTTTCTTTTGTATCAAGATGCTTGAACAGGTCCTTTCTGGTGCATAAAACCTGTTGGCTTCTGTGTTTATTCATTTATATTTATATAATTAACCTGTAAAAAATATATATAAGAAGACAAATTTAAGAGTCCCTGCTTAAGAAAATATAGTAGCTTTACAGTCATTAATTTTCAGTCTTTATACTCTACAAGAGCATAGAAATAATTTATTTATTTTCATCCCTGTCCGTTTAATCTTTAATCTATGTTGTTTAATGAGCGTTAATTGTTTCCCCTATCTGAGTTAGAATTCTTATCTTTTTTAATTAGATTGTAAACAAGATAATTCCAATCAGAATGGAGGAACATGAAGAGCTATTGGGTGCTGATTTAATGGAACACATGATACAGCATAATGGAGCTGGAGTTCAAAGAGCCCTTTCCATCTTACAGCCACATTTTCCTTATCTTAGAAATTACAATATCACACCAATAGGCCTGAATACAGGTAAATCATTCATGTTTAATTGTAGCTAGAGAAGTCTTATAATTGCATTCATACAGTTTCGATAGAATCCTTTGTTGCATAATGATTTAGTTATTATAAAGTTTTGAAGAATTTGGTAATTAAGAAACAATTTGAATGAATACCTGAGATTATAGTTTGTCTTCAACATTTTATTTATGTATTTTTCCCTCAAATTTAAAAATCATCTTTCTTACAGGACATGAATTATATTTGGACAAATACATTGCTATGAAGAATAGTAAAGAAGATTTTAAAGCAAAAATGCCAAGGAGTGGAAAAATGCTGCATTTAGGAAGTCCATCAAGAGTGTATCCAGCATCTAGTATAAAACTAGGGAAGGCTGGCAGATTAATTCTAGATGAACAGCCCCAAAAATATTCTTTAGAGTCTATTCACAACAAAACAAATATTCTAGAAAATTTTTCTAAAAAAGAGTTTGATAGTCAGCCAACATTTGCATGGGTTGACTGAATTTCAAAAGGTAAGTGGTAAATCCACACACACAAATTTATGTACATAATTAATATTAGCATACAGCTCCTATTTTAATATATTCTAAATCCTTCTGACTCTCATCTTTGATTAGCTTTACATATCCTCCTATCTTCTCTTATTATTTCCTCATGAATTCTTTTTCTCTCGTCTGTCCACTTTGCTCCCAGTTCCTCTTCAACTTTCCTCTCTGACATCATGTTCCATTTATGTATCTCATTTCTGTTTGTGATCCTGTCTTCTTTTTTGGATGTATGTATTTAAGACTTTCCTAAATTGACTTTTACTTGTATTATCTAAAATTTCAGGGTATTTAACTCCTTGTGTTTATGTAATAATCTTCTTGGTGGAAGTTGCTGCTGTGTGTGCATTTATCTAGTGTATAATATCTCTTGTTTGATTTCTGTGGTCTTGGTACTGGATTTTTGTATGCATAGGCATGCATTTCTTTTTGCAGAGATTGTTTATCTTCCCTCTTCTTTTGCTATATTTATGTCCTCAATGCATTCTTCTCTTCTATAGGTTCAAGGATTTCACCTAGATATTTAAAATCTTTTACTCTGTCTATTGTACAAAGTGCAACATTTTATGCTAAATGCATCAATGCTCAAGTCATGATTGCTTATAAATTTTGGGTCCATTGCTTTCATTAGGACTTTAGAATCAGGGATTTTTAATTATCGTAGCTTTGAATAAAGCTACACCCTATTAGCGAACAGGTAACAATCAGGTTGTTGGTTATTACCTCAGCAAAATTCACCTGGATTTTGTTTAGGTCTAGTCTTGTTCCAAGTTTCATACTTGAGAAAGCTCTGAGAATCTTTGATCATGGCTCAGAAAACTGTGAATCAGCTGTGCTTATTTTTACCTGTTATGTATTTAATCCTCTGAAAACAGGTTTTCTTCAATGTTATACCTTAATAATAGCATCGAATTATCAGTATGATGTCTGTGAGAATGATCCTCTACATAAAAGAATTAAATCACATTTCACTTTATCTTATTAGTATTATTATATGAAATGTTAAGCTCTCAGAAACTTAATTGTGTAAAAAAATGAGTAAGTTTTTAAAATTGGTTCTGGCTTACTTGGATTCCTTGAGAAATGTCATATTTGTAAGATTATCTCATCTTATGTAAATTTCATTACTACAGCTGTGCACATCTCATTCCAGATTAGATTAATAAGAATTTGTCCTTTTTGCCAAAACAACCTCAGAATTAGGTTACAATGATTATCAATAGAAGGAATATTTTGTAATAAAGAGAGCTATGAACTAAGTAAACTACAGCAGTAATCTCCAATTAGATTATGATGCTTATAATTGGAATGCATAGAGTTAATAGTAGGAATGAGTTGGTTCAATAAAAACACATCAAAATTCAATAAAGAATTTCAGGAAGAGGGAAATTTCAGGATGTACAATATATATAGAAATTTAATATAGTTTTGGTTCCATAAAAATTTTATTCTGATTCATTTATGTATCTCTACACCTGTCAGATTGTTTCTTTTGCAAAATATGAAAATGACAGGTTGATGGTTGAACATTTGGCAATCATAAAACTTTGCTTCAATGAAGATTGAATTCACAAAAGTATGGCCAAGGTCCATTTTTATCACATGGTGAATCAACTAGAAGCCCATATTTAGTCATGGCTCCACAGTCCTCATTATTCCAGTTATCTGGATCACCAGGGTTCCATTTTGCATAGCCAGCTGTGATGAATGGTTCACCTTAGAATTTAATTAAAAAAATATAAAAAGAATAATCATCACACTTTTTAGGATATTAGATCATTTGATATCATGTTGGGTGTAAAACTAAGTATACTTTTTTGACATTTGACTTTATACACATCTCAAATTGCTATCAAATGTTTATTATAATGACAATCTATCATAAAAGTGTAACTGTTAAAAATACATTTAATTAAAAATTATAAATAATAATTTTATTTAATTGAAATTTTATAATAATTTTGCAAGTGTTCTAATAGTAAGTGTGTGTGTATATATATTGCTAATTTGACAAAAACTTGCAAAATATTTGCTAAGGAAAATCAGAACCCTACCCTATTTCTACTTAAGAGAGTTTTTTAGTGGAACTAAGACAAGGTTTTTATTTTCCTTGTCACTATGGGGTCCAATAAAGGGGTGCTCAGCTTCATCAATTGATTATATTTGAAAAATATTTGTCTCAATACTCACCAAAAATTGTTTCAAATTCTCCTTCTCTATTCATATCATGAAAACCAAGGTATGCAATTAACCCAGCCTCAGGAAATTTCTTGTATATATCCATCAGTACCTTTGCTTCTTCATTTGAATTGATAATTGCTAAGTGAGCTCCATCTTTCTCACAATTATTCTTAGCTTCCATGTAAGTTTTAGCTCCTTTCCAATAGAATTTGTAGTAACCAACACCAGGGGAGTACTCATATCCCTCTGGTACTTGGGTAGAATAGTCTTTGTTGTTACCAGCATCAGGGAAGTACTCATATCCCTCTGATACTTGGGTGGGGGCTGAAAAGTAAGATTATCACCAATTTTTAGATTTATAAGGAGAATTGACATTGAGAAACTTAATTTTGGGGAAATTTTATGAGTATACACTCCAATTATACTTGAATTATTTTGATGCTTAACCTTAATACGAACCTACAATAACTCCTTGAATATTCAATGTTCTTCGTCCGTTTGCTTCAAATATGCTGCTTTTGACATCAGCCTTTGTACTGTCTGGTATATTTGGTAAATTTTTTGTTATAGACCATTTGGTTATTTGATGACAGGATTGATTAACAAAGGCTCCAAGAGAAAATGATATAGTTTTGTTTTGATAAGAAAGACATCTATCCTGGATGGCTTGAACTGTGTACAAAGTTGAGATTATGACAACAAAAACCTTTCCCATTTTTCTCAAGAATTCTTAGAAACTCTCTGCCTTCTGGAAGTGATGAAAGTTGGTAGTTAAATTCTATGACCTTGTTGCATAATCAGTTAAGAGTCTAAATGTGGATGACCTATGAACGTAGAGATAAACTCAGAAAACATTTAATGGAATTTTTATTTCATACGTATTCTTAATGTATTTGCAGTAATTTATCATTTTTTAATTATTCATAAAATCTAAATTTACCATTATTAGGATGAATGAGGAAATTTTTCTCATAATTTTTAATGTTATGAAGAATAACATAGGATCGCATCAATAATGCTATATAGTATTTTGGATTTAAATCTCCTTGAAGTTGATCAGAAATTTTACATTTTTAAAAGATTAGAATTTTTATAAGTAAATCTCAACTTTTTCCAACTTATGAAAATTATTAAATTTAAACTAAAGAATGCAGAAAGTAACAGTTGAAGTTTAAAACTTTGATCCACTTATATTTCAAAACTCTAAATAGATAGCAGTAAATGAAACAAATATTATACTTTGCTTCTAATTTAATTCCTTTTCTCAATTTGTTAATGTAAATCCATCTGAATATAAATTATATAATAGCTTATATTATATTTTATTATCAGTTGAAAAATAAGCTGCAATCAATGTCAGAACCATAAATTCTTCAAGATATACTAATATTTGAGTTTAGTTTTAAACTTTAATTATTATTTACTGATTTTTTTTATAGAATAAAAACAAACTATAGATACTGATATACAATTGGATTTTATTAGAGTCAAAGGATAGCATAACATAAGCATGTTACAGATGTAATTGACAATTAATTGAACCCCCAGGAAAGATCAAATTCACAGAAGAAAGGCCAAGGGCCATTTTTATCACACCACAAATCATTCAATTTCCCATTTTTATGCACTGAACCACAATCTTCATTTCCTTGACTTTGGTCAGGCATACCCGGAAACCATGTAGTAAAGCCTGTGGAACTGAGTGGTTCTCCTGTAAATTTTAGACAGAAGGAAAGTAATTATTATATGATCCCTATCAATTATTTCCATAAAACCAATTCTGAAAATTAATCAATATATATATGTATATATTAATTTCCAATATGAACTTACCAAATATTGTTACCCATTTTCCTTCTACTTCCATGTCATGGAATCCCAGATATGCCCAATCTTTAGCCTTTGGGTGTCTTGCATATATTTGTTTCAAGATTTCTGATTCTGTTGCTGAATTGATGATAGCTAAATGTGCTCCGTCATTTTGGCATATGTTTGATGCTTGTTGGAAAGTAGTGACACCATCAGGGTAGAATTTGTAATAACCTACTCCTGGAAAATATTCATATCCTGCCGGTTTCTGTGGAGGAACTGGAAGATATGAACGTAGCATATAGTACCTTAAAGGGAGCGGTTATTTTAAAGCAATGCAAGTAACTGTATTTAAATAACAATAGATCTTGAATAATGCTTCAACATCACACTTGATTGAATGAGAAGGTATTTTATCAATTACCTGCCAAAGTGCCCTGAATGTAGAAAGTCTGCAGGCCGCCAAATTCTGATGTACTGCTTTGGACATCAATCTTCATGTTATCTGGTAACTTTGGTGCCTGATTTTTCACCAACCACTGAGTCACATAATGACATGATTGATTTCTATAAGAAACAAAAGACAGCTCTACACTTCTATTAAAGTTCACTGAAGGACACTCCTGCTGTGCAAATAATTGAACAGAGAAGAAAGATATCACTAAGAAGTGGTATATCTGAAGCATTTTGAGATCAAACTGCTGAACTCTTGAGAGCTGTTAGTAGATTGATCTCTTTATCCTTTCTTATATAGGATTTTTGTTCTTTACCATTATATTTGATGAATGAATGTTTTATTCAAGCTTATCTTGGTATTAAAATTTTTATTGACCTGGATATCAATGGACTGAATGCATTGGATGATTTTTGTTTTTTATTTTTTCTTGCCCTAAAAGAGGACATTCACCCTTTAATTCATTTTATTTTTATCCTTAGTTCATGAGAGAAATGTGAGATAATTCATTTATTATTTTAAATATTCATTCATTTTAAAATTAAATTATCAAATGTCATTAACTTATTTTCAAATGTTATTTTATTAGATCTCATTAGATCAAAGTATGTTTTTATTACTTGAATCCAGTTAATCTGTTATTAGAGTTAATATGTTTAGTTCATTGCTCTTATTCTTAGGCTGATTCTGGAAAAGTTGGGCCAGTGATAGAATACATATAATTTTTTTAGCATTGGCTCAAGTCTCCTCAAACTCATTATTAATATCTATATCCTCTACATACATTCAATTTGGACAATGAAGGATGGTTTTATATACTGAGGAAGTTTCTTCAACATTTAAACAAAAGAAATAAATTTTATAGCGGAATGAAAAAAAAATGGACACCTCACCAGCCGTGAACAATACTAAAACTGCCCTTTCTCTCATCCTATCTAACGTAAAGTGCTAGTTTTTTCTTAGATTACTCTTTAAACCTTATGAATACAAAAAAGTCAACTTATATTAATTTTTGACTGATAAAATTTTAGTTAAAAATAATTTAAGTGGAACGCAACCTCCGAAAAATTGGATCGAGCAGTCAAATTTATACATCGCCTAAAAATTTTTTGTTTCTTAAGTTACGAAAAACTTGTCGCGAGAGAAATTGAGATAAATGTTGTTATTTTCATTTACAGGTTATTCTGAGTCGATATCTTGAATAGAACTTTAGTTTTTGAATATTATAACCGAGAGCGGGTCCGGATCAATCCGAATTACGCTTACGGGTCTATTACTCTCGAGCAAAAAGTATTGAAGTGAATTTTATGACCGAGGGAGTAATTGATTTAGCGCTCCGATTGCTAATCATTGTTACTTTTTGCTGTTGAATGTTGAAGAAACTTCCTCGGTATATAAAACCATCCTTCCTTGTCCAAATTTCACCAAAAAATTGGAAAAAAAATCCACCAAACTAAGTTGAAAATCTTAATTTCATCCGTTGCGAAGGCCAATTTTGTGGATATCGCGGATATTCCGGAAAAATGACCCGGCGTACGAGGCTATTCGATTTCTCCATAAGCCCGTACCGCCAAGAAAAGTGGAACAGACTATAGAAAGAATATCTTATATTGTCTAATGAATAGTATATACTATATATACTATATGTTTATATTATAATATGTTCAATGAATTGCTTTGTAAATTCATCGAACGCCAGTGTCAGAACTGGTTTGCAAAGTTTCGATTCGGTAATTTTGATGTCGAAGATGCGACACGTACGGGAAGGCCAGTTGAAGCTGATAAAGACAAGATAAAGACATTAGCAAATCGGCGAATAACCACACGAGAGATCGGTGAGAGGTTAAATTTGTCTAATTCGACTGCATATGGCCACTTGAGAGGCCTTAACCTCGAAGCTCGATGTGTGCGTGCCCTATGTTCTTACGGAGCGAAATTTGCGTCGTCGAGTTGACGAGCGTGATTCGCTCCTCAAACGTCAGGTAAATGATCCATTTTTGAAGCGGATTATTACTGGGGACGAAAAATGGGTCGTACACAACAATTTGAAACCCAGGAGGTCATGGAGCAGAAATGATGAACCGCCTCAAAGCGTTTCAAAAGCCAGCATTCACCAGAAAAAGGTGATGCTCTCCGTTTGGTGGGATTTCAAAGGAATCGGTTTTTTTGAGCTTTTACCGGACAACACAACTTCGGAAGTCTGTTTTCATCAGCTGGACAAATGGAATGATGCGCTTAAACAGAAGAGGCCAGAATTAATAAACAAGAAGGGTGTAGTGTTCCACCAAGACAACGCGGGGCCTCATACAAGTTTGGTCACTCGCAAAAAGCTTTTACAGCTTGGATGGGACATAATGCAACACCCACCATATTCTCCAGATCTAGCACCTTCCGATTACTATTATCCCCGGTCCCTGCAAAAGTTTTTGGATGGTAAAACCTTTACCTCAAATGAAGATGTCAAAAACCACCTGAATCAGTTTTTTGCCTGCAAGGTCCACAACTTTAATGAGCAGGGAATCATGTTACTGCCAGAAAGATGGCAAAAGGTGTTGGACCAGAATATATAATTCAATTAATAATTTTTTCACTATGCGAAAATTGTCTTTCATTTTCCCCAAAAGAAACGAAATTACTTCCCGAACAACTCAATATTGAACATTGTAACCTCAAATGCTAAGTATTTGCTTGTGCAACTATAAGCGTGACCCCAATATAGATCAAACTCGCAAAAAAGGCCATGGACCATCTCTACTACATGGCAAATCCTCAAGAAGTCCATTCTTTGCCATAGAACCATAGTCTTCCTCAAGGTAATTATCAGGGTTATTTACATCCCATTTTGTAAATCCAGTGGACTGAAGTGGCTGATCTGATAAATCAAAAAAATATCTGTGAGTCAAATATCAAATGTAATTGAATATATAGTTTCATAACTAATAGTTTTAATGAGTTCTTTAATTAAAGTATTGATGGTAAAGATTAAAAATCTAGGTGTAAGCTCAATAACTTTGTATGAATTGAAATAAATACAGCTTAGCAAAAGAATAAGGAAATTATGAACATAAAATATAACAAAATAATATTTATTAATAATTTATGATGAGATCCAATGTGAAGTGAAATCTTAATTTTTTACATAATATAAGTAGGCACTTTAAAAAATGTTTTTACATGTAAGTCATAGGGTATAAAATGATGATGTACAACAAAAACATTATAAAATTATAATTCTTACATTTAATCGTAATTTAATGTGCAAATTGATTGTCAAACAAAACCATAAAGGACTACTTCTATTGTTTGTGTTTCTGATAATAAAAATAATTTGTTTGTATAGTTATTAATATATCATTATTAATATATTTTTATTTGTATATAATTAAAATTTTTGTTTTTTTGTTGCCAATCAGGTATTTTCTTATTAATTTTATGATTATTAACGTTATTGGATTTTTTATGAATTTTAAATTAACATATTTTATTATACTTAATGTTGTTTAACTCATGCATCCAATTTCCATATATAAAGCATGTAAATATATAATACAGAGAATTAATGATTGTTTTGGCTATGTTATAGCAGCTAAGATTCCTCAGGTATAGAGACAAAAAGGATATGGTAGGAATAAAAATTGTTTTCATTTGTTTATTAAATAAAATGTTTTGAAGAGAAAAATATAGAATGAAGAATCCTCGTTAATTTATTTAAATGTTATTTCATGTTATCTCCATGTTAATCCAGTGTTGATTACATGTCATATAATTTTAACAAGTTTAATATTATCATAAATCATTAATTCAATGAGAATATCTTGCAGATATTCCATGATATTATTGAGCATTGCACAAATGTCTTATATATATCAAAATAATAGAATGATTTTTATTCTTGATAGGAAAATTTCTATTGAAATTTGTTACTCAGAATAGATTTATTTAGTATATTATTTATTTACAAAAATTTCTCATTGATGTGCAGGATAGGAATTCTATATTGATTGGAAAGGTTACTTATCTCTTCTAAGTGTGGTTATCTCTTTCTTTAAGGAAACTCACGGAAGAACATTTGGCTACAGATCATTTCACCTCTGACCTGTTTATCAATATCATTGATAAGTTCAAGAAAACCTCCAGAATGGCCATTTTCCTTGTAATACATAACATATTCAAGTTTTATTTTGAGATTTAATTAATTTCATATCAAGTTTCATACATTCGTATTGCAACAGTCTACTTTCCCAATATTAAGCAATAAAAATTACAGTAGTAGTAAGTAGGCTTTAGTACTATGTTTAGCTTATTATTTCTGTAAAATTCAATCATGTTATGATTTTGTATATGTGAATCAATTCAAATGTTGCATCAGCTTACTATTCACAGATATAACTGACCATCGGACTTTAAAATTGTACTTAAATCCATATCAATTGGGTCAGAGTTGAGAAGATATCCTATTTTATGGTTCATTTGTTTGACGCAGTTAGAGCAAGTAACAATGATTGGTTCTCACTCAAATGAAATTCTATAAAATGAATGACATTACACTCTGACTGAGTCATACTAGAAGTAAACTAAGCATGAACGAGTTGGTGTTCTCCTTTAAATGCAAGGTGCTGCTCCTTATCCTCACAACTTTTACTTTGAGGGGAGAAGCTCAAAATGTGAAGAGGTCTCTAGCATTAACCATTTTTGGTAGGAAAAACCAAACAGGACATGCTGAAACCCATCTTTTGATAGATAAGTCACTATCTCATTTTCCTGATAAATGGGATTTAAAAATCAACCATGGAGTATCAGAGGGAGTTGGAGTAGAAACATTACACCTCAATACAGTGTTCATTGGTAAAATGTTTTTTTTATATGCTTCAAATCTTCAAATTTCATTTTAAACTTTAGCTGTCTCAACAATCTACAGACAGCGTGTGTCTTCAAACACATAATGACTGTATTTGCACTCACTCTGAACAACATCAATGTTGATCTTAATTATTTTAATTGTTGATAATTAAAAATGTAATATTTCTTTCTATTAAGTATTTCTCTCTCACAATTCCTAATTCAAAAAATGTTTATTCATTTTAATTAATTTTCATGTATAATCCTTCTTCAATGGTCAATTATCTAACTTAATGTTTTATTTGTTATTACTTGATAGCGGATTCTTTGATGTTTGTCCTACATTTAATCTATATAGTTACTTTTGATGATTCAATGACATTTATTGTGACAAGTAAACACTTTTTGACTTGTCATTATTATCAACAGAATAAAATTACTAACTCCATTCAACTTACTGAATTTTGCAGGATATCGAACTAAATAATTTTTATTCCTTCTAGCTTCTCCACCTGTACCAAAGGATTATGAATATTTTCCTGGAATTGGGTATTACAAATTTCACACAACTTCTGCCAAAGGATTTGAGGATGCTTCTTCTATATGTGCAAAAGAGGGTGGTCATCTAGCTATTGTAAATTCAGAGTCTGAGCATCAGGTGTTATCAACAATGTTTGCAAGATTTCCAGAGAGTAACTTAAAAACAGTGTGGGCCTTTGTTGGATTTCATGATAGACATAAGGAAGGAGAACATGTAACTATATTTGGTAGGTGTTACATTAATGAATGCATTATATTTATAAATAAATTATATTTTCTTTGATAGTATTTTGGAATGTGTCATTAAAGAAACATTACATACATGGATGTTAGTTTAATGAATGATGATTTTTCACATGGCATTATGCATAATTATTGAATTTATCTATATTTTATGTGTAAATTGGTAAACCCTTGGAGAATTTCTTTGGAATTTTAATACTGCACTGTATGGTATATGAAATGATAATGGCCATTTTAAAAATAATTTTTATATAACAACTATTTTTAATACCCTCACAGTGAAATGCTTGCGTATTAAACTACTTTATCACTCATAAATCTTCATTCTTTCAATTGGTATCCTTTATCTAAATAAGGTATGAAATTAATTTTTTTTTCAAAAGAAAAAACTCCTTTAGGTTTGTTGCTTTTCCTTTTTGTTTTCATGATATAAGAAAATCGTACATGATTATTAAAATCAGGTTATCTATCAAAACACTTTTTGATATATCTTCATGTTTTTACATATTTTTGAGTTTCATTTATTTATTAATTCAAGTTATATTTTTCCGTGTGCATTCACGACTGAATTTTAAAAAATATAGGTATGATACAGTTATTACTTTTTTTTTAATTTTTAACTTTATTCTGATGGATGATAAGTGATGAAAAGTGATTATTTAAAGAAATAAATTATAGTATTAATTATTATATACTGTCCATCAGGTCAGCCTCTGAATTCCACTGGATTTACAAGGTGGTCATCCAAAGGCCAACCAGATAATGCTGGTGGAAAAGAAAACTGTGGAACTGTCCATAGAAATGGTGGTTTGAATGACATTACATGTGAATACAATTTACCATTTTTCTGTGAATATGATCTATCGTAGCAATGAAATTATGATATATGCAGGTAATTAAAAATTCATTGACTTTGTTTGCATAAAATATAGTTATTTAATGGACCATTTTACTAAATATTTTCATTAATATTCATAAAAAATTAATCAAATTTGGAAATTAGCTGATTTTTATCAGAAATAATTTCATTAGAAGGTATTGTACATTTACAGAGAAAAGTTTCATTAATTGTACTTATAAATATCAAATAGAAAAGTTACATAAATCACAACTTTTTTTATAGCCTTTCATAAATCCACATCCTTTTGAACTGCAGCTAAAATAATCATTTTATATTTTTTTAAATGTCTCAAAATATAAATCCAGAATGATAATTTCAACCAAAAAAATTCACCGAAATGAACTAAGAGTTTTAATTAAATTCATAATACGTTTCATCTTGCTTAAATAAAGCATTTATTGTCTATAAATGATGAAGGTAAAAATTAATATGGAGTAGCAATGATGACAATGATAATATTTTATAAGTCATATCCTCTGTTATAGTATTACTTAATACTCATATTATTGGTTTCTTGATTGATTTTGCCAACAGATATCATTCTCATTCGTGTACGATTCATGGGAAAAACATGTCTTAATTTTACATCATAATTTTTCTTGGGTAGTTTATTATAGGTCTCTTTAGCTTTTGATTATTGCTGTGAAGTATGCTTCAAGTGTGTTTGTATTGGGTCTCTTCCCTAGTTAATTGTGTAATTGTTAATTACATTAAATATAATTTAAATGAGTTTAATTTTATCAGACATCATTATTCAATGGGAATATCTTGGAGATATTCAATGAGATTATTGAGCATTGCACAAATATCTTAAACATATCAAAGTAATGAAATGATTTTTTGTAGTTGATTTTGATGTTTTGATGATGCTGAAATGAGATTTATATTAATAAATCTCTATTGAAAAATTGAATAGTTCTGTAATTTCAATTTACTTAAAATGAAAGTAAATTAATATTATACTCTATAAAACTCTGTTTATCATGTTAACCTTGGAATTGACAAAAGACATAAAATAATGGATTACTTGAAGCATCATATTTTGTATTACTTATATTATTATTTTACAAATAGAATATTCTTAAAGGATTGTAGAATCCCTGGAGCAGTTACTGTTTATAAAAGGATATTTAAGTTAATAGATATTCAGCAGAAAAAATATTTCTATCATTTCTGATGATTGCACTACTTATAATGTATACTAGATTTATGTATGTTATGTTTACAGGACAAGCTTCTATACGATATTATCCCTAAATCCTCTTGTCTTTTAGATAACTTTCAATTGCAACATCTATGTTGAAAACTTATTTATTGATAGGAATGACTGTAATAATGTACTAGTATATAACAACAGAACATTGATAATTTCTACCACTTTTATTAGGGCCAATGACATCTTTTTTTAAATATTCTCTTACGATTCAATTTTATAGCAAGATAGATACTTAGAACTATTGTCATTTAAAATAAATTGCATATATCATCTCCATGTAAAATTAAGTGTTATAATAAGAGTTATTTCTTATAACCTAAGATTGGAGGAGAGGAGATTGATTCAAATGATATTGTAATGAGCACTTCCTTTACTTTTTTAGATTAGAGTAATTATGGTATACTCAAGAGTTCTAGGATATATTATCAGCTTTAAAGAAACAAATAAAGGTAATGGAAAGTTTGTTTGATACTGATGAATTTGTTATTAATTGTTCTTTATAGAATCTCATGTATACCCCCAGTGAGGTTAGATGCAATTTCTAGATAATGATGTTGAGTTCATGGAGAGCTTTAGACTTTTGGGAGAGCAAAGTGTTTAGTTAAATGATAAGAATACTAATTAAGAGGAATTGTGTGTGAAAATTACATAAATCCATCGACCAAATTTAAGAAATACAAAAAAATCTAAATAAGCTACAAATACTGTGAATAGGTTGAGATATTTACAAAAAAGGTGAATACTCCTACATAAATGGCCATTAATTTCTATTGATAATTTCATTGAGATGTTTTGTAAAAAATAATAATCTCTTATATATATCATAAGTAATTTATCTTAAGTTAATTTATACGAATTGTATAATAAGGAATGATTTTTAGTTGTACTTCTTAGCATGTTCAAGTGTGTGCTTTTTCACAATGCTAAACAAGTGAAAAATAGCGACATGACTGGGAATCAAACCCAGGTCTTCTACTTGCCGGGCTGGTATACTGACCACTGCACCACCAATCCTCATCAATTCCACTTCCCAATCATGTCACTATTTTTCACTTCATTACAAATATTATACATTGACGATAACTTTTTAAAAATATTGACAAATGCAACTAAAGCACTTTCATTGCCTCAAAATTAAATTTTAAATTTATTAAAACTTTTATCTTACAATTTTGTTTTTCACATTATTTATAATTGAAAGTTTGATTACCATGACAAATCATATTCACAAAAAAATGGCAAACTAGCATCACAAGTTGCATCATTGAGACCACCATTACGATAAACTGAACCACAATCCTCTGCACCACCATTATTATCAGGTTGATGTGGATGAGACCACCTTGTGAATCCAGTTTTATTCAGGGGATCACCTGAAAGATATAACGTAATTAAAATCAGTTATATACTCTAATACCCAGTGATACGTTGCTCATAAGATATTTCATAGAAAATTAATATGCTGCGTTGTTGAACTGCAAAAAGTATGTTGGATATATGGGATATATGATAACACATTCCTAAAAGTATTCCAAATATAATATCTACTTCTTAGTTTTTGATATAATATCACACTCTGTAATACATACATACATAGGTCTTTATTAGGCAAAATTGGGATTTTAAAAATCCCATCTTCTATTTAACCTAATGTAGTATCTAACATAGTATCAAATGTTTTTTTTCAGGAGAAGAATGCACTCTTATAATAGTTTCAATTATTTTTTCAGGAGCACAAACTTCTTGATAGAACCATCAATAGATATTTTAAATGTTCAGTGAAAATTGATTATATGTTGTTCAATTATTCAATTCATCATAATATCACGTGAAGTATAAAAATATCAAAAATAATTAAGATATTTTGCTCTAATTTTGTTTTAATTAATTTTTATAAAAACTTTATTATAATATTTTACTTACAATTTTAGCTAGTTTCTTTCTAATTCATAAAAAAGAATTAGGCCTAAATATATATATATATATATATAGGAAATTTATTTCTAAAAAGTCTAAAAACAGTAATTCATCTGTATAGAATTAATGGATTTGAAGGAGATAGGAAAAAAAACCACATGGAATAATAAAAACCATGAAAATTTTCAAAAATTAGAGCTTTGAACTAGTTAAAACCTGACCATTGATTGAATTGTAATTCAGGAGCCATATACAAGCAGATAGAATTAATTAAGGAATTAATTTAAGAATTTACTTAGATATTTTAGGGACAGCTTTCTGATTAACTTACAAAATTTAATTCAATAATAAAAAAGCCAACATCAGAACAATTTATAAGGAGTAATACAATAATAATAATCAGACAACCTAATAAGAAATTGCTTTATCAAAGATAAAGTTCCCCTGACTAGATGGAATAATTACCAAATATTGTAACAAACTGACGTTTCACCAATCTGCCATGAAATCCAACATATGCATAGTCTAATTTCAATTTAGGATGCCTTTGAAACATAGTTGATAATACTTGGTGCTCAGCTTCTGAATTGACAATTGCAAGATGACCCCCTTCCTTTGCACATTTTGAAACAGCATCATCAAACCCATTTGCTGTTTCAGTATGGAATTTATAATATCCCACTCCAGGAAAGTATTCGTAATCTGCAGGCCTTGATGGAATGGCTTGAAAAAAAATTGACCGATAAGAAGCTCATGTAGCTCAGACTGATGAAAACTGCTCATGTGCTATATACCAAATATATCCATTTGTGCAACAAAATTCTAAAACACAAAGAGAATGGAAATTTAGGGATCTCAAAATATTTACTTACCAGTAAAGATTGAATCAAGATGAATTCTTTGCATTCCTAATTCTTCTGTGACATTGTGATTGATTGCCAAATTCCAATGATCTGGAGATTGAGATAAAGTCTTATCCATTGAGATCTGGGTTACCGAATGACCTGTTTGGTTTGATCTGCTACTTAATGAGAAAGATACAGCTCTTTTCAGGATTTCAGTTCTTCCAAATGAAGCTGCGAGGAGGAAAATCATACAAGATTTCCATTGATAAGCAGGATAGAACACCATGTTGATGTGCTAGAAGCTTTTAAAAAATACAAGGTCCATTTATGATTCATCATCTTTTATAAGAACTTGAAAAAGTATCAGCCAATCAAAACTGAAGCAGTATGATGCCATAAATTGCTTTATCTTTGAGAAAACTCAAATAAAAGTATTTGGTTACAGATACGTCAATGCAGTGGACCAGGAAAATGGCTATCGGTTTATCCCTGACCTAATTATCCATATCTCTGACTTTTTCTAAGTCATCTATCATTCCTTCTAAATTTCTTTTTGGGTTTATTTAATTTCATGCCAACAATCTTTTTACTGAGAATTATTAGGGTTAGTATTGTATTGAATAAAGTTGAGGAAGTATTGGTTCAACAGAATATCTTCATTAAAGAATACTTTTTCAAATAAAAAATGAGGAACTTCAATTTTTTTCTAATGAGTACTTAAATGTAGATATTCCACCATGTACTTGAGTTTTCCTTTCTCTTACTTACAAATAAGAGTTGATAATATAATCTGCAATTGAGTTCTTGAATGTTTATATTTTATGATTAGTTTGAATTTAAAAGAAGGAAAGACAAAGGTCACTATTTGTTAATAGCTGATGCAGTTGGAATAATTGTGTTTAATTAAATTAATTTAATAAAACATTGTGTAATTACACAATTTTTTGAGAAAATAGAATTTTTTAAAAATAAAAATTGGTATGCATTTGAATGAACAAAAAATTACAGAGGGAAATTTATAAATATTACTTTAATTTTAATGATATATTCCAATCATAGGTTGTTATGCTTTGATGAGACTATTTAACCAACACCTCTTGATGAGCAACCATTACCTGGTTCAATGAGGCACTAGTTTTGGAAAAGGCAATTCATATAGAGGAGGTGTATTTTTCTAATATGAATCACTACCTTTAATTCATATTCATTCTTTAATGAAAGAAAAATGTTCATAATTTCTTTATTCTCAAAATATATACAGATAAGTTGTGTATTATAACTATAATGTGTTAGTTAAAATGATAGAGCTAAAAAGTATATTTTATACTTTCAGTTGAACAGTACATACTACATTTACTATATGTTTATTTTATCATATGTTCAATGAAATCCTTTTGTACATTCATTGCACTTTTTAGTTAAGTATTGGTGATATTGAATCAAGTAACCTTGATTATCAATGAACTTTTGATTAATTTTATAGCTAATTCTGACCCCAAAATTGATCAAACTCGCAAAAGAAAGGCCATGGACCATCTCTACTACATGGCAAGTCATTAAGAAGTCCATTCTTTGCCATAGAACCACAGTCTTCCTCAAGGTAATTATCAGGGTTATTTCCATCCCATTTTGTAAATCCAGTGGACTGAAGTGGCTGACCTGATAAATCAAAAAAATATCTGTGAGTCAAATATTAAATGTAATTGAATATATAGTTTCATAACTAATAATCTTGATGAGTTCTTCGATTAATATATATAAATAATATATATATATATATATATATATATATATATATATATATATATATATATATATATATATATATATATATATATTTATTTAGACCTATTTCTTTTTTATGAATTAGAAAGAAACTAGCTAAAATTTTAAGTAAAATATTATAATAAAGTTTCTATAAAAATTAATTAAAACAAAATTAGAGCAAAATATCTTAATTATTTTTGATATTTTATGCTTCACGTGATATTATGATGAGATAATAATATATGTGAATTGAAATCTTATTTTGTACATACTGTACATATGCATATATTGTAATATGTTAATACAAGTTAGGTGTAAATTTATGATCTACTATGAAGTCTCATCTTATTTATCTTATAGTTATAAAGGTATTTGTTTTAAAGAAAAAGTAATAATTCAAATTAGGAATGTTTCAGGAGTAAATTTTTCGAACTTAGTTATTTTAAACAAAATGAAGAAAATTGTGAATTTCTTAACACATTACAATAATTTTAACCTTTTTAACAATGATATTTTCCTTTATAAATAAATATCATATAAAGATTCATAAAAATATTAAAACGTTAAGATTAAAAAATATATTAAATATAATTTAAGTTGCATTCAAAGAAAATAAAAAATTGCAATCTTCTGCTATAATTCTATAGTATATTAAACTGCATTAAGCAATATTGTATCAAATCAAAAAGTAATTATGAGTAATGTTTAGTTAAATTTATGGCCACAAAAGGGATTGATAGGAAATTTTACTAAAGGGGAATAATTTATGAATATAAAAATTCATAAATCAATAAAATATAAATGAATAAATAGATTATCACAAAAATCCAAGATGACCTATCCTGATAAATTATATGAAAGCAATGTGTCTATGCATTTCCAGTTAATATCAGTTATAAATAAATTAATTAATAATCAACTTACATTAAAAAAAAGTAAAATATAATTCATATTTATGAATTTATATATATGTAAGTAAATATAATTTATGGTAAAAAATTGGAAGTAAAATTTAGCTTTCTATATTTTTGAAATGCTCCATTACCATGCAGTTCATTGTTTGCTTACTATAAAAACTATGGTTATGTGCATATATTTATTGCCAATGTAAACTTACCAAATATTGTGACCCATTTTCCTTCTACTTCCATGTCATGGAATCCCAGATATGCCCAGTTTTTGGTCCTTGGGTATCTTGCATACATTTGTTTCAAGATTTCTGATTCTGTTGCTGAATTGATGATAGCTAAATGTGCTCCATCATTTTGGCATATGTTTGATGCTTGTTGGAAAGTAGTGACACCATCAGGGTAGAATTTGTAATAACCTACTCCTGGAAAGTATTCATATCCTGCCGGTTTCTGTGGAGGAACTGGAAGATATGAATGTAGCACTCATTGAATAATACCTTAAAGGGAACGGTTATTTTAAAGCAATGCAAGTAACTGTATTTAAATAACAATAGATCTTGAATAATGCTTCAACATCACACTTGATTGAATGAGAAGGTATTTTATCAATTACCTGCCAAAGTGCCCTGAATGTAGAAAGTCTGCAGGCCGCCAAATTCTGATGTACTGCTTTGGACATCAATCTTCATGTTATCTGGTAACTTTGGTGCCTGATTTTTCACCAACCACTGAGTCACATAATGACATGATTGATTTCTATAAGAAACAAAAGACAGCTCTACACTTCTATTAAAGTTCACTGAAGGACACTCTTGCTGTGCAAATAATTGAACAGAGAAGAAAGATATCACTAAGAAGTGGTATATCTGAAGCATTTTGAGATCAAACTGCTGAAATCTTGAGAGCTGTTAGTAGATTGATCTCTTTATCCTTTCTTATATAGGATTTTTGTTCTTTACCATTATATTTGATGAAAGAGATTTTTCATTCACCCTTATCTGACCTTAATTTCATCAACCTTAATTGACATTGATATCAGTTGACTGAATGCTTTGGATAATTGTTGATTTTTATAATGTATTTCTTTTCCTGAAAGAGGACATTCACTCATTAATTCCTTTTGTAGATTGATCTCTTTATCCTTTCTTTATTATATATTTTTGTTTTTACCATTATATTTGATGAAAGAGATTCTTCATTCATCCTCATTTGACCTTAATTTCATCAACTTTAATTGACACATATATCAATTGACTGAATGCTTCGGATGATTGTTGATTTTTGTAATGTACTTCTTTTCCTGAAAGAGGACATTCACTCATTAATTCCTTTTGTAGATCGATCTCTTTATCATTCCTTTTAAGGTTGGTTGCTTATATGCTAAATGCACTAAGTGGATTATCAACTGCTTGGGTAATCTTACGTAGGATAGGAGTATCTCAGTATTTCATTCTAATTGGCATTGATATCAATGGACCAAATTTTTTGATTGATTGATGGTTTTTATCTTATCCTTCTTAAAACTTTAGAGGGCAAGTGTTTATTTTTAGCTATAATTTTTCAGTGAAATATGAGGTTAAACCTCAAATTTTTGTGAGTGTACAATGATTCAGCAAGTAACCTAATTTGTTCTGTAAAATATTTCATCATACACTGTCAAACATCAAATGTGCTTCTGATAAGGAGTTTGCAAATATTTTGGATTTAGCAACATGTGGGATTCATCTTTAGGGTAGTGATATATATATGGAATTTAATCTTACAAATTTAATTCAACACCTTAGATAAATATGCCTTAGTAAGATTATTTGATGGTAATAGAAGTGGAAAATAAAGTTCTCAAACATGAATAAAAGTTAAGATCTGAAATCAGCTTAATAATTCACCTATTTCAATCATGTTTTAATCCATTATTGTCATAAATTTAATAATATAAAAGTATATCATCGTTTTACAACAGATGATAAGAAACAAATATGATGAATAATCACTTTGTGAATAGGTTATTTTAACAGGAAGGTATTTCAAATATATACTTATATTGATAACAGAAAAAAATATAAAGCATTTAGGATTTGACATCTTAAAATCTTCGAAATTCTATGTTGTAAATGATAAAAAAAATTCCAGATGAATGAGTAATAATAAGGTTGATATTGATTCAGCAGAATAGAATAAAATAATACAATACTTACTAGTAATTTAGTACATAGTAGTTTCTCTCATTTAGCTCACTAAAATTATATTTCCAATGCCTTTCATTGTCTTTGGTTTATTTGCAAGTGAAATTTCATTTTTAAGTGAAATGTGTGATCAGTTAACCTTAATTGAAACTCCAGGAAAGTGTACTCTACTTTTTTGGGTGGAGGCAATAAAGAATGTCTCTTTAAACTAAAATATATAATTGATCATACTCTAAGTGAAACATGTTAAAATTGAATAAATATAGGAATTTG
Source organism: Pantala flavescens (assembly GCA_020796165.1). Lineage (NCBI taxonomy): Eukaryota > Metazoa > Arthropoda > Insecta > Odonata > Libellulidae > Pantala > Pantala flavescens. The sequence continues at coordinate 16,524,836 of CM036886.1, forward strand.
TATATTTTCAGAAAAAGAGATTAGCTTATAATTATTAATAAATAAATAGAAATACGAAATTCGCCCATCAATCCTAATCTTCTAAGATTTGACTATAAACTGTGTTTCTGGGTATTAGAAATATATATGGCTTCTGCAAAGAAATTTTCTGCCATTACTGTTATTTTACAAAACAATACTATTGTTTGTACTATAATAACAAAATAACATAACCAAAAATAAAGTTGTATTGCTGTTATTATTTTTAAATTTTCTATTTCATCATATGTATCACAAATTTGGTGGTTTTATATATTGTCTTTTTTATTTTATTGTGATGTAAAGGGTAAAGTACACTCCTGATAAGTAGAAGTTAAATTATGGCATACATTTGAAACAGAAGTGAAAAATAGATACCTACTGGCAATTGAACCCAGGTCTCCCACTTGCCAGGCAGATAGAAGTGGAAAATAGTGACTGACTGGAACTAACAACAATCATTTCTGTTTAACATTGTGAACAAAGTGTTTAAATCAATCCTATCTTTTATTATGGCATAAAGTTGGATTTTCTTTGGCATGTTGACTCTTTGGTTATTTTCTTATCAAATCTATAAGAGATTTTAATTGTTATTTAAAGTAGAAAATATTTTTAAAAGCCTTTGAGGCGAAGACGTAATTAATTATTTTTAGTACAGAAGATAAGATGATATTTTTCATGAATCTTTTGTTTGCCCTCTCTTTAAATTTCATTTTGAATATTGAAAATAGCTCTTAATTTTGTAATCAATTCATTGGCTTAAAATATAAATAGCTTTGAAATCATTTTTTTTTACATTTTTCAGCTATACATCAAGCATTTCAACCAAATTTGTTTTCTTGGTTTGTAAAACTTTCAACTTAAAAATGGTTCAAAATGATTCCTTTACTTAAGGGCAATAATTACCTGAATTTACTCATTCATGTTGATATAAAGTTTTACCAGAACTGTTTTCTTTTTCTTGATGTGATAAAGAACAATCATTTACAAAGAATTAAGAGTTATTTTGTAAATTAATTCTCATGATGTTCTTAAAATAAGTTATTTTTGCTCAGATGCTCATTTTGTAAATAACAATTTATATTTGCTCCTTTGGTATAATATCCATTTTGTGATTTTGAATCCACAGATTTTTATTATAATTTCTATTGTAGTGCAATTAATCTGGATGTGGAAGTTCAATTAACTCTATATTCTTCACTTTTAGATTAATTTAAACATATTTCATAGATAATTATAGGGTATGGAATATATAAATCACAAAGAAATTTATTTAAAGGCCTCTTATTTTATGCTCTGAGCTTTTTTTCTTCCTACTTTATTCTTTCTTTCTTTATTATACCAATAATTTTATATTATCATATAAGATTTTGTTTTTTATTCTTATAATTTGCTCACTCATAATAAGTTATGAGTGGATGAGGTGTCACAAATTATTTCGTTTATATATTTTCTTTAATTGGTTCTATATTACATTAATAGTATTTTTCTATCAATACTATAAATGTAGTATTCTCTTATATTATACATGATTAATTTTGCTAATATCAAAATATCATCATATTGGAAAATCAAGATTGTGTTTAGGTTCAGAATATTCATAATATGGTATTTTGAAGGAATAAAAATTCAATCAGATTATTAAAAAATTGGACCACATGTATTAAAATGCAGGGTAAACTATTCTCTATAACTATTTATGAATTAATTAGTATTGGTCATTACTTCTTTTAAGAATGATAAATTAATCTTTGGTAAGATTTTTCTTCTATGAGGAAGCGGAAAATCTAGAGATAAAAACTATTTAATGTGAAATCTAATTTGAAAAATTATAGTGCAACCAAATGTGGATGATAATTATAAAATGTAAAATCTATAATATTCATGAATTGATAAAGTTAAAAAATTAGGGGCCGGGTCTTACGCATGATTGAATAATACACTTTTTAGTTACACACAGAAATTTTCTTTATGTGCAAAATATATAGCACCAATTTTTCAAAGCCATTTAATTTAGATAGAATCGGCAATATTTCCAGGTTGGAATATCATATAATATAAACCTATAAAAGTTCTTCACATTCACTTCAGCTAATAATCATATTTATAATGTCATCCTTTATCAATATCCCTTATTTTCTTATAGTTACATGAACTTCATAACGCTTAGGAAACAATACAAAACTTCCACTAAGCTCCATTGATGGATTTGGCTGTTCATGCGGCACATTTAAAGTAAATCTTTGCATAATCGCAGAAACAAACAAGAATGAGTTGTTTTTTGCCAAAGATTCTCCAATACATGATCTTTTTCCTTAAAATTGAAAGAAAAAAAATTCAGCTTCGATCATCAAAATATTAGCTGTTGGATTTTCATCAAATATTCAAATTTTACAAAAATTAGCAAAAAATTTGGAAGTTAGTAATAAACAAATTTAATCATAAGGCTTTTAAATATAGCCAACATAATATATTAAAATCTGTGTATGGTATTCCTTAAAATAAATTTATTCAAACTTTTAAATTATTCTACTTAATTTAATGAATTAAAATAATGTTTCAAAGTTTTATAAGATTTTAAGCTATTACATGAATATACTGTTTCTTGAAAATACAAAACCAAATTCTTACATTTTAATGATATCAATCAAAAGACTTACCGTATTTTTCGGACCCTAAGACGCACTTTTTATTCACCAAAAAGTGGGGAGAAAAGTGCCTGCGTCTTATGGTCCGAATAGAAGACTGACACTGACGCTGTACTAAGACGCTGACACTAATGCCGGGCATTTGTATCAGAGCTGCAGCGGGACCCGCTGCAGCCGACCCGCTGGATCAAATATTATTCTGTTATACATTATTTTAGTAAAGCCTTCAACTCAGTAGACTAGTAAATTCATTGATCATGCCCCACTTTGATTACGGTGACATTGTTTACCAAATATCTATAATATATCTATCCAGAGATCTAGCCAATAAGCTCCAACGCATCCAGAATGTGTCCGTTCGATTTATATTTGATTTGAGAAAATTCGACCATATTTCCGGTGCATTTAAAAAATTAGATTGGATAAAAATCGAAACTCGCAGACAACTACACATTCTAACGTTCTCATGCACTGTTTTGCGAACGCAATCTCCTGAATATCTCTTTTCCGAATTTGTAAGATTTGAGTCCGTCCATAATTGTAATACTAGAGGGAGATTCAATTTACTAATACCGAACCACAGAACGGAGACATATCACAAATCATTTATTATAACTGCTACCACGCTCTGGAATACCATTCCCTCCCACATAAAATCTTCCATTTCCATCCGATCTTTCAGAAGAAAATGTCTTACTTATCTTAATCATATATCCAATTTATCTCCTGCATCAACAGTCATCACATCTCTACAGCACTGATCAACGCTCTCTCTACTGCTCTTTTCACTCTTAACCTCCAATTCATTTAACTATGCATCCGTCCTGAAATATTCTTTTTTTTGCAGCTCAGTCCAATATCTTCTAATTTTATTATCTACACTTTGCCTCTATTTTCGGCAATCAACTTAAATATACCATTGAATGTTTTTAATTACCTGTTTAGTTATAAGATATGTTTTCAAATTTAACATGATCTGACTCATTGATTATTTTGTAAAATTGAAATTTTAGTATTCTGTTTTTAGATAATTCTATCAGTAGGTTTGAGCAGGTTTTTCACACCCCCCTTCATTGTGGGTGTTTTCCTGCAGTGGATTTTTTTTCTAAGAATTTTCTTAGGTTTTTATATCCACTTAAATCTCTCTTATAATCATTATTTTTCTCTTTCTAATTCTTTTGGTACTTTAAACTTTTTTTTAAAAGAGGTTAGATGGAAGAAGAGACTTTTTAGTCTCAATCTCACCTCCAAAATAAAGACTATTAAATATTTTATTACACTATTTGGTTCAGAATATTTTTTGTCCTATTTTTCTCCTCTGAAAACCAGGTGCGTCTTATGGTCAGGTGCTTCTTATGGTCCGAAAAATACGGTAATTCATGATTGATATTTTCTTATTTATCATCAATTTTTAAATTCTATTGGCTTGATATAATTAAATTTTGAGATTTCCTGTTACAGTATAATCAATAAGTGTTCATTATTTAATGGATAAATATGTTGTATAACAATAAATTATAATATGTAAGAGTCACTTATATTGATAACCTAAGTGATAGAACATTTATACACTAAAATACATGGAAGGTTGTACCTTTCATTAGCTGCTCAAATGTATTAGAGCTTAAAATCTCAAAAATGTATCTACAAATAGCTCTATTCCTTTATGTAAGGATAAAAGTAAAATTTTACTGATTCTAAAATCTGCTTTTTAAAACATGAATTTCGTTGAATTTTTTTCTTGAAGATTTTCATATAAGAATCAGATTTAAAGTCTTAATACCCATACTTTCATCTAATTTTGATACTATTTTTCATCATTACCATCATTATTGCAACTTACCAGAGGAAAATGGCTTAAATGCTTCAGGCTGAAAGACTCTGCCATTTTCATTTAAAAATCTTTCAGGTTTGAATTCTTCTGTTTCAGCCCAGTACTTTGGATTATGAGCCAAATCAAAAAGGTTATAAAGGATTCTGGATTCCTTGAAATATTAGTTTTATTAATAAAATTAATAAATATTAAATTTAACTGAGACAAAGAATATTTTGAGTGAATATTTAGCATACTATATAGTATATTGATTTTAAAAGTATTTCTTATTTCTAGTTCCTCAAATATATTACTTAAAGGTTCATTATTACAATTTGAAAAATATTATCTCTCTTTACCTTAGGAATTTGATATCCTCTGAATGATATTGCTTCCTTATTAGTTACTGGAGCATGTGGAATACCAACCGGAGCAACAAAATTATGGCGCTGTGACTCTAAGATAGTTGCTTCTAAATAAGGAAGCCTAGAAATAAAAAATGATCATAGTTAATATTCAACATCAAATGCTCTTTCTAATTGTACATCATGAACTCAACCTTTGCAGATTTATGTTACATTATCAATTAACAATTAGAATACTTTATATTTGGATTTTAGAAGAGAAAATTTTAACAAAATGATTTAAGATATATATTTAAACTATCAAATGAAATTCTTTCTAAAAATACAAATGAGGATTTACTTTTAAAATTCCATTCCATATAATACTATACGCATGTATGTACGTGTGAGTGTGTATCGATATGTGTAATCTATTTATCTGATACATTTATCATAATAGAGGCATAGCAAATGCATATAGCATATGTATGTATATATATACAATAATTATTTCACTTATTCAAAAAATGCTGAATATGGAATCAAGCCCTGAATATGTTTCTGTTCATTGCAAAATATTTAGTTATAAAAAATTAAGTGTTAGGTTATAATAACAGATTTTATCATTCTGAATTTGTCATTATGGCTGGAGAAAATGTTAAAAAATATAAATGTCCAATTATTAGTAGTAAATATGAAATGTATTGTTTTAAAAAGAAAGATATTATTTAAAATGCATTTAACAAAGTAAGATGAAATCGGTTTCAAATTATCATCAAGTTGTAAGATTTTATCTAGATTTCATCTTCAAATTTATAGCTTAAGTGGTAAGGTATAATTATACTAAGCTGCAAATGTCAATAATTTCCTTAGTTTAAAGACGTTAAATTTCAGGGTAAATAATATATATTAAATTTGATTAAATAGCATATAGCACATTATATTAAGGTTTGGTTCACTACAGTAAATTGAGTTTTAGTTCATACTTAGCTCGGTCTTCAATTGAAGGTAGTCTTTCTCTACCAATTACTTGGTCCAATTCTTCATGAACTTTCTTTTGAACTTTTGGATGCACAATTAATTTTAACAAGACAGAAAGTATAGAATTGTAGGTTGTGTCTGTACCACCAAGAAATAAGTCCATGCAGATTTGTTTAAGCTGCTCATCTGAAAAGAATAATTACCAAAATTATGATATTTGCAAGCAAATAAAAATAGGAATTTTTGAGTTAGTTCAATTCAGTAAAAACAAAATATTTCTTTATTTAATTTAAAAGTTTTACTGACCATTAAATGTTGTGGATGGATCACCCTTTTGCTTTTCAATTTCCATGAGATATGTGTCAATAAAATCTCTAGGGTTTTCATAATCAATTGTATTTCTATGGTCGTCAATTTCCTCCTAGGAGATAGTTGAAAATTTTATTAAGTTTTTATTATAGCTTCATTTGTATAAACTCTATCAGTTATTTATTTATGTAAGGCAGAGAAATCAAGACAAATAATGAGGACTATTATATTCTGGAATATATTTAAGATACATATTAAAATCAAATTTCCTTTCTCTTAATTTATTTCAGTACAGTTTTGGTAAGTAAGATTACTAGAATGACCCTGAAATTCTTGAAAGTTAATGGAGGGATCATTGAAATGAAAGACATAAAAGGTCATTTGCAAAAAAAAACAAAATGAAGATACAATTGTAAATAATTTTATTTAATTGGTGATGGAAATAGTTTAAACTTATCATTACATAATTGCTAATACAACTGTTAGAAGGAATGTCAAGGACTAATTATTCACTGTTTCTGCAACAGCCTCAATTACATTACCTGAATAATTTTATGTAAGGTATCCCTGGCCTGCTTCATTTTTTTTAGGTTTGTAATACTAGGAAACCATCTGGCAATTGCTGGATATGCATTTACTATACCCCCTTCAGCTGATACATTAAGAAGATACTCCTTTACTGCAGAGAATAGTCTTCTGAACTTAAGGTTATTATGCTCATACCTTTGCCCTGACATCATAAACCATAAGATATTTATCAAGGGAGCTGATAAGATGTCATGAAAGCTGAACTAAAAACATAAATAAATACATAAAATTCAGTCTCAAAATATGGAGTTATTTTTGGCTTTTTAGTTGCAAGATATGTAACTCACTGGTTTACTATAGTTTTCCTCTAGTCCTCCAGAAATTTTATCTATTGTATGAAATAATGTTTTTATTTCTTCCAGGATAACAACCTCTAAAGAACTCCTTCCAAAACCAAAGTCACGTAAATTATGCAGTGTAAATCGCCTTTGAATCTTCCAAATGTCACCAGTGATAGATGCAAACCCTAAGGTGAATTTAATCAATGTATTTTATACTATTTCTAGTTATCTTCTCATTATTACCAATCACATTATATATTCCTGAATATGTCTCTAATTCTGAATTTATAATTAATTTCCAAAAAAATCTGAAATACCATTACAGACTAGTTGGCCCAAGTGTTAGAATATCAAAGACTCATTTTGTATAAGGATTTATGAAAAAATTTTAATCATCATGAAGGGGTAAAGATAAATTATAATAACCCATCTTTCTTATAACTATAAAAAAGCTTATCATCTGATTTGAGCATCTGATAGCACAAGCTAATCTTTTATTGTTAAATTGACAATTTAAGATCTTCTTAATTCTTAATAAAAATATCTAAATAATTCAAAATTACATTATGAGTTGGTGACAAAAAAGTCTTATATATTTCAAAATTTCTTCATCTCATTTACATTATTTCTCCAAATAGCTAATTCTGAATAAGACTTTATTTAGGATACCAACCATATGTGTGGCCTTTATTCACAATCTTTTGGAATTCATTTTTTGGACGACCATTAAAATCATCTCTCATCATTGCCTCCTTCAATGCATCCAAGCCTGAGATCAATATAACTGGAGAATTTCCTGCAAACATACCAACAACTTCACCATAATTTTCACACATTTTTCTCATCGCCAAATGAATTTTTCCCTTAACTCTCATCTGAAACATATTTCCTACAATGGGCCATTTCACAGGACCTAGATGAGCAAAATAGAAATCATTATGACATTAGATGGAATGTAATGAAAATCAGTGATTATATTTTACTCAGTAAGCTATGATACACATTCAAATTAATCATAATTGGGATAATGTTCCTTGTAATTCACCATTATGAGGTTTAAGTGAAAATAAAATCTATTATACTATCAAAAAAATAAGAAAATTGCTCTCTTTAAATTTACCAATAAAATGCTCATACATAACGATTTTATGTTGTTTTTGTCTAGAAATATTTGTAAATGCCCATGTACTAGGATCCCATTTGATGTGCTCCATCATCTTCAGTTGCTATTGATGTAATATCTACCAAAACAGAATTTTAATTCCAACTAAGAAAATAATCTTGCAGTGTATTGATAAGTGATAGTTGTAATATCTTTTAATTCAATGTTGAAAATTTGGAAATATCATTAGTTTTTATAAAATCTCAACTTCTTGGGCATTTTATAAAGCATTTTAAGTAAGTAATAATGGAAATAGATCTGTATTTCCTTGTCCTTTCCTTGAAAACCCTAAATGAATTTATAAATGTGATAAGCTGCATCACAAATGAAAACCACATATTGAATAAAAGTTTAAGGTAAATATCTAAGTAAATTTATGTGAGTTTTAGCAATTGAAAATAAAACTTCATTGCAATAATTACTTACCTGGAGGGTATTTCTTTGGCTTTCTTGTCATCAACCAGACAATTAATGACAGTAAAATAAGCAACAGAGTATTATCTGGCATTTTATTGAGTGAAATTGTTTTATAAAAATCCTCTAAAGTTGACATTGCAGACATGATACAGAAATATAAAAATTTGTGCCTTCAAAATAACTTCCACAAGTGAAAATACCTGAAAGAAGAATTAAAAGTTTCTTTTTCCTTCAAAACTATTAAGACATAATTAATATTAGTTATGGAATATTTATTATGGAATAATATGTAGCGGATCATATTTATATAATTTCATAGCTTACATGTTTTTGTTTCGCGTAAAATTTTTCCTTAACTTCACTACAGTTCTAGCTAACTGTCTTCAAAATAAATATATGTATATTTTAAAAATATTGAAACATAGGTATAAAGTATTGCTTATTTAGAATAAGTTGCAAATAGATTGCCTTCATTTTTGTGTTATTCATTAATTATTAAGGCATATTCATAGAGATTTTTATCAACGTACAGAAAATGATGAGAAACAAACGTATCTCTTTCTTCTTAAATAATTCAAGATTTATTACTAGGGTAATTACCGTGCAATCTAAGCCGAATTAGAACGATGGGCTGAGTACTTCAAACAGGTGTAGATTTCACGTCCCAAGGACGCAGAAGTTAGGGGAAGTGGAAGGGTAAGAGAGGGGAAGTCTTAGTCTCATCGGGAAAAATTCGCTTCATCGAAACACTGAAGCAAGTCCCGTTAATCTCCTCTTTTTATTCACTGAATCAGACGAGGTGCTTTGCTAATTCGTAATGAAAATGTTCACAAAAGAAAAACTTCTTACTTTAACCACAAAATTTAATAAACCAAAATACGACCAGATGATGACGATCATTCGTAGACACCGGTCCTATTTTGGTTTAATAAATTTTGCGATTTAAGTACGAAGTATTTATTTTTATGAACTTCTCCTCTTTTCTACCCACTCCCATATTCCCGTAAAATTAAGATGGATGGATAATGCGAACAAGGAAATGATGAAAAGATCATTCCCATCCATTGAGCTGCATCACAGTAATGCGTGTTAATGTACACCTGGCACAAAAATATCATCGAAAATTTATCTTCCTCCATGTGATGGAGGGTAGATTCTTCAGATAGATTATAAGCGTAATTTCAATTATTAAATAATTTAATAATTTACTTTTGCCTTTTTGCTTGAATCTCATTTCAAACTTGTGAATTTTTATTACATTCTACATACTTTCATTCCACATTCTACATTACTAAATTCTAATGATTCTAGTGGGTTTTTGAGATCCTTGAACAAATTAATGCAATTTTGGTCAATTATGAGAGTCAAAGAGGCTGAGTAATGATGCTAATGTTGCGATATTCAGAAGCAAACGTAGCTAAAACTTTATCAGTTATTATTAAGTAACTTCAAAAATTTTCTTTCATGTTTCATTTTGCAGCAATGACGTGATATAAATGAATTAGATTATCGTGATAGTTCAAAAATCTATTTTAATTCAAAAATATAACGACTTTCAAAGATGGATTAAGAATCTGTATGCAGAGAAGCTATCATAAATAGAATGGGAATATATTACCTTGAAATATCTAAATGGATATTTGGCAAAAATTCGATTTTTCTTCACCATTCACATCACAAGCGTTTCAATCCAAATTTTCTTATATAATTCCTTCATTCAGAGGAAGGTCAAACCCGGGCATGATATCAGTGAAAGATGATTGTAGATAACAGCTCGCTTGATTTATGTTGCTGATGTAAAAAATGGGTATCTTTCTCTAAGTCAATGACCGTCTAATAGACCCAATTCGTATTAATTGTAATATCATCTATTCAGACTATAACTATAGATGCGCAGCCAGAATTTGTCTATGAGGAAGTCCGAGTATACTATGAGCTTAAAAAGGCTTACTTTTTAAAGGGCCAATTTTTTTTACCAAGCTACTAGTCATGTCAGTTTTCTCTAACTAAAGGGACTGTAGGGAAAGCAAGAGGTTTTTCTCAGTTCTGTATTAGGTTAATAATCACTTTGAAGATAAAATTATCGTGTGTAAAATCTAATCGTAGTATACTATCTTCGTGGTAATTTTAATTTGCGAAAACTAGTTATGAGTGTCTACTAGTCCAAATATGGATGTGGCCAAAATTTAAATGTTCTTCATTTTCCTCTGCTGAAGGTTTCCAGTATATTTCCAGATGATCTTATAAAGTTTACAAATTATCAAGCATGGAGGACGCTCAACTGCTTGCAAATATAACTATAAAATGTGAAACACCCTTGTATCAGGTTTTCCATGGATGCTAATGTAGGCTGATATAGCCTGCTCCGTTATTAACGACAACACTTTGAAACTCAGCCAAAAGAGCAAATTTAGCTGAATTAATAACCATATTTATGCTTCCATTCGCAACATCAACTGATAAAGAACGATAAATAACAACAGCAGGTGAGACCGCAAATTTCATGAAAAGAATGCGTGTTGAATGAAACTGAAAATTCTGCTGCAAGAAATTTTTATAACTAACGGTTTGGAGCTAATCACCATGTTATTTACCATTTTCCCTCTACTGTTATTCTACGAGGATCAGACATTTTTGATCAATTGAATGAAATTAAGAAAATTAGGGAATTTTTATTTTCGGTAGAAATAATAGTGCGAGATTAGTATTGGAAATAATGATGAGAATCGGAAACGAGTTTGAAAGATATTACCTTCTCTCAATCTTCAGTGGGAGTATTAACCCCTAACTACGAGTATCATAGCTCGTACTATTGCGTCAGATATATGTAAATATCGTATTACGAATTTTAATCTAGAATAGAATGTTAGCGGTGATTCTCGATACCGGCTTGACTCGAATTCTTATCGAAGGATAATAGGATGTTAAAGGATGGAAAATTGATCAAAACGGGGCATTAACCCTTCCTGCATTATTTCCTCTGTGATGAACATTTGTTATCTCGCTGTTATTAACCGCTGACCTCGTGTATCTATGTATTAGCTCTGTTTATCTTTTCCTGAAAATGCCAAGACCTCTTTACTATAAGACATGCTCTTCAACTTTGAACCCCCTTGATAATAAATTATAGACCATTACGATGTTGCAACCATATCTAATTACATCGATTAAACACGCAGAATTGAGGTTACTTACCTCTGTTACTATGTCGATACGTGATGTTTAGCAACTTCCAAATTTTCATCTTTATTATTCACTAAGTAAGATCTCACGGGGCAAGATATAAGGACGAATTTAAATCTTATACCTTATTACGAATCATACCTTAGACGAAGTTATATCTTATATACTTTGATGTAGCAATTACTTTATTGATCACATTTATATCTTATTAATTACTGGTTTCAAAACGCGCTGTTAATTTATTACTTTTGAAATATAACAATAAACTCATCGTAATATTTTCAGTTAATTTCCAAATACTAGCAGTCGACTAGTACTTTAATTTGAGCACTAGTAATTTCAAATCTTGATATGATCGTAAGAACCTGTATATTCGTCAAGATTAATTCTACTTATTGAATTTCCATGCTTTAGAAGATACATAACATTCGGAATCCTTCCTGAAGTATCAATGCATAAGTTAATGAATATGATCTCATCAAATACTGCGAAAGATCTCCCATTTACAATTTTGAATCATCAACGATTTTTTCATATACGTTCTGTCAAGAATATTTTGAAAAAAATTAACTAACTTATAATTAGAAAGATTGTCGTTATTTCATGAATGATGAAAGCGAATGTATTGTAACTGAATAACAAAACCCTTATTGAAATTTATTAACTCGAATATATCTTTAACGAATCTACTTTGAAGGAATTCTTTAAGTATTTGATAAAGTTTCTGTGCATTTAATTAAAACGTGTAATTTTTTCTTTATATATTCAGAATGTAAAGAATGTCATACATATTAAGGACAGTTTGACTCGCTGAAAGTAATGAAGGCAAAAAGAATATGATTAGTATAAATCTATATTTATTTATTTTATTGGAAATGAAATTAAATAGTCTAGATAAGTTTTTATGCCGAAACACCATAATTCAAAATAACTATCATTGCTATATTAAAAATACTTCCTTTGTAATATACACGGCTATCTCAATGGTAATATTAATTGGCTCATTGCTCTTTAAATAAATTTAGAAATAAAAAATCGTCGAAATGGTGATCTCATGATGATTCAAAGAATAAGAAAATTTTTCATTGCATTTTTACGTTTCAAACGAAATTTTAAGCGCAAGATAAACCATATAAATTAGAAAATAATGTGAGTATTTGAAAATAGCGGTTTAAAATAAAAGTCTACACCTCGGAAAAGATCGATAGTAGCTATCGATAGTCATCGTAGTCGCACAGTGGTGGGGCTGTAGTCTTACGTCAATAATAAGTGCTAGTGAAGAGGATATCCATTCACATTTTGATTCTTCAATATAATAATCAATCATGTTGTACTTAGAAGACTACTTGGAAAGTAAGTTTAAGCTATAATGCTTTTCGTTTGATCGCTGCTTGGTGGCAATAAAGCTGAAAATTTTACTCTTATATTTCCACCATTTTATGTATCATTGCATCTTATTTCTATGCTTAAATTGCTTAGTTTTCCTTCGACAGTCACCGGCGTAGTAATTTAAAATGCTTAATTTTGCAAATTGCGCATAGCATAACTGTTATGCTGTACCAAATCATCGAACAAAGTTAAATATATCACTGATACATTTATGCAAGCTACTATGCCACCATTAAATGTCAATCGAAAAAATCCATGAACAATGTTATCTTGTACAATTTAGGAATTTAATTGAATAGTACGGATATATTACACATCGTTGGTACAAATGTTACCTCTATATATTTCAAATTTTTTATATGAATAAGTTATAATATTTGGCATATCTGATTCAGGGAAGCCATTATTGTCAGTTTGGGGAGATATATTTTCAAATGAAACAATTCTTTAAATTTTGAAAGTTCTTACGATTAGTCTTTAATTGAACTTCATTCCACCACTAATAATTGATGAAATTGATATCTGTTTAAATTGCATCGAAAGTACAAATATCTTCTATATAACTAATGCGAATCTTCGTTATTTTTCTTTTCTTTATTATTATTTACTTTTTCTGGTTGACGCCTCAGCTTCTTTCAATTAGTATTTCTTACTCGTATTTACTCAACAATAATGTATTAACAGTCATAGCTCCACATTTCCTCTCCAATCTTAATCAGTTAAGACTGATGTGGAAATTTTCATTACTGATATAAGAAAGATTGGGAAGTGTCTTCTCATAATAAACTTGTCAACATTTAGAAACTTTCTGAGTGTTTGAAGTACTTCCTTATTTGTGTGTAGATACTAATAGAAAGGAGAATTAAGAATTTTTTGGAAGCCATGTCTCCATATATTAGTTGCTGAATAAACAATAGATTTTGTTACTCCTTTTAATTGGATTAATTTCTTACTAAAGCCTTATTCCTACACATTTTCTGACAGCTAATCAAATGAATTTAATTTTGATTCAAAATTAATATTCCTATATCCTTTCAAATTTCACTAGCAACTTAAAATTTTGATGCAAAGTTTCCATTTAAGGTTGATTATAGGAACTCATTTATTTACCTGAAATTCTCACTTTTACACTTGGAATCCCCTTAAGTAGCAAGAAACATGAAAATAGTTCATGTTCATCAGGTTATCTTACAAATTTCATTTAGTTGTATAATTAGGGCTTCTAGACTGATGTTTTTGTATAGCCTTGTTATTGTTTGATATCCATACATTTTGACTTGTCTTGGTGGCTGAGTGTTTTGAGTGATAGCAGCTAGCACTCAAACTCTTGAGGTCTTTGGTTCAGAGTCATGACGGATCAGAAAATTTTTCTGATCTGGGATCGGATGTTTGTATGTGTGTGTCTAGGGATTAAATATGAGAGTGGTCTTTACAGACTAAAATTTTACCCTGAATGAATAAAGACATTATAATTATCGTCTTATCATTTTTGTACAATCAGCTGAATATTTTTCTTGAGTATTTAAAAAGGTATGAGCACACCATATTGTCTAATTCACTTCATTTCTCAAAAACAATACTTATATTCATATCAAATAAATTTCCTAATTTGAGTGATAGCTTTGGAGGTAATGCATACATATTGTTCAATCAGTAAATCAATTCCTGTCTTCAAATCTTTTTAAAAGATTATCTGATAGGGTTGACCTTATTAGTATATACATGCAGTCTTTTGGAAAAAAGATTGGTTTTGATTTCTATTCACTCAGGTTTCCTAATTTATTAGTGGAAAGGGTTTCTTATATTACGTAATATTTGAGTACATTGAAAATATATAAATTTTGGTTTAGTTGAGAACTAGTTTTTATCTCAAGTAACTTAACAAATGAATTACAGTTTTTATAAAACATATCTTTGATGGCATAAACAATTTTGAAACATAACTTTTATATGTTTACCTTTTGAGGAGATTATGTATGTTTGGATAATTATTTTAGTGGGAAAGTAAATAAATATTTGTATCAAAGTTAATTTTGAATGTTTTTCTTTTGTTTTTAAAACATAAGAATTTAGCAAATTATGAATATTTTCCTGTTCTGAAAACAACACCCTTTAATTTCAGTGATTGAACATTTGCCCCAGGAGTTGAGAGACCGATTCACAGAGATGCGAGAAATGGATTTACAAGTTCAGAGTATGTATAAATGTGCTCATTTCCTGATTGATTTATGAAATCTCTGGAGCTGAGGAGATATTCTTCCCAATTAACGCTCCCATTATATATTGCTTTCCAAATCTCCATTTGCCAAATCACACTTATTTGCATTGGTTATCATTGGAAAAACCTTTAATGATGCAAATTCATCATTGTAATTGAAAATGGAAAACAAAATATTTAAATGGGTTCTATTTTTATGAGCAAATTAGCAAGAAATCTTGCTAGGGCATCATTGTGTATTTTTTACATCTATATTCATTTAAACAGTTCTAATTGTAAGGTTTGTTAGCCTATATTCTTAATTTTTCAGATTCTGTGGATACAGTTGAGAAGCGTGTTAAAGTATTTTTTGCAAATGCTAAGAGAATGAAACCTGCCGACAAAGAGAATGAATATCAGAGTATACGGAAAGATTATTACAAAGCCTTAGAGGATGCAGGTTAGTAATTTATTTCCAACCAAATATAGTAAAGCTCAAAGTAGTTTTTAGCTTTTGAATGATTTGAAACTATTTTGTATCATTTCCTTTTTAGATGAAAAGGTTCACCTGGCTAATCAGATGCATGATCAAGTGGACAGGTATCTTCGACGGCTGGATCAAGAGCTCCAAAAGTTTAAAATGGAATTAGAAGCAGATCATAGAGGAATTACTGAAGTTTTGGAAAAAAGTAAACTTCCATATGTTTCTGCGTTTACTCTGATGGTTTATTTTCATTCAATTTTTTGAGGTGGCGGTTATCAATTTGGGTTTTATTGAATTCAATTTTCATATATACTGTATTTACTTTATTACCAAGAGAATAGTAACATTTTGTTTTGATTTTTGGGTGCATGTTGGTTTGGAGAATGCCTTGCAAAATTTTTAAAACGTGGCAGCACAACTAGTTAGATAGTCTACTCATGATCCATTATATTTTCTGAGAACATTTTCCCACCAGTATCACCAAATAGTTTCTATCCACAAAATATTGGACTAGTTTAATTTTTAATTGAATGTATTGAAAGCCCATTTTTCCAGAATCTAATCAGAAAGTTATGTTAGGTTGCATAGTAGTTTAGACAAACCTGAGGGAGGTTAGTCATAAAAAATGTCTAATGTAAATTAAATAAATTTGTTTTTTGATAGATTAGGGGAGAAAGTAATCAGTCTTCTAAGAATTTTTTGTAGAATTTTGTGCTTTTGTGATGAATTATTACAACTTAATATTCCCTCAATGATAGTATTTTGCTATATTTACCCCATTTTCAATTTAACTAGAACCTCTTGTGTATTCTGTGTGATTTTAATTTTCTTCCTTGTAATAAATTATTCATGTAAAGTTTATTAAGGAACTGTATTTCTGCATAATTGTACGTCAGTTTTGATAAAACTTAGGTTCAGTTATTTTAAAGCAATCACGACCTTTTCAAATTAATTAATATAGGTCATGGAGCCATGATTATATAATACCATATGTTCATTCTTACTTTTTTGTGGTTTATCTCCAGTTTTTTATATAGGGTAGTTGTCTTTCATAAGTAATTCAAATTAATACAAAATAAAAATAATTTTTAAAAGAGCTATAAGACACCTTAGTGTTTAGCCTCTGGCGGCTTTTTGTTGAATTTCACTCTCCAAGTTACTTATAAATTGTATAATCACTTGTAAATTAATAATTTAACTCTAACTCTAAATTGAAGATTAATCTTTATTATTTCACTTTAAAGAATCCATAATTTCAATCATACAAAAAAAAATATACTTAGGAAAAAAATACTTATAGTGAAGTAGAACTAAAAATAAATGCTATAAAAATTTTCATTGGGAATGGCAGAAAAGTAATGAGATAGGCTTTCTTTGTTAGAAACAAATAATGGGGAAGAATGGGCATATGAAAGACTTTATCCTGATTAAGGCTAGCAAAAATATTATCAGAACAGTTGTATGAAAATGAGTTGAGGAAAGTATTCTAAGTTAATGTTGGACTGAATCATCAGAATATAAGAAGATTATTTTTTATAATGCTATGCAACTAGACTTCATTCAAGTTATTTAAACAGATCCAAAATACTTACAAATAATAACATTTGTGTTCTGTTTTCCAATTTTTATAATGTGAGATTTAATTTAGATCTATGCCTTAGTACATGTTGGATGTTGCTTGATCCAGCAACTCCCTGTTAAATAGATATGCTTTATATGCATAATATTTTAATTTCCAAAAATTTTTATCTAGAAGGTATCGGAATTCCCTTTTTGTGAAAATTATGCCCATATCATTTACTTGAATAAGTGTGAACAGTATTAGAGGTATGATTTAGGTGTTAGTAGTTTATAAACCATGTTCACCTCCATAAGAACAATTTGACATTTTTTCAACATTTTGTCTGTTAATTTTCTGCTGATAGAATTGCTGGTAGAAAATGCAAGGTTGGTTCTAATAAGAATTTAAAATATTTATTTACTGCTTTTGCTTTAAATGTTTTATGAGCCTTGTACAAATACATAAATTTGGCACTGTCTACATGCTTCACTTAAGTAGAAGTATAATATTTCATAAATAAGCGAGATTTTTTATAATATCTTTGTATATTTCTTCAGCTTTCTTAAATGTATTACGTTTAGTATTGTGCTACAGAGCCATAATGGAGTTTTCAGGAGGCAACTTTGGAGGCACTTAATTTATCTCATTGGTAATTCAGTCATTGTTGATGTATTGTGTGTATATAGTGAAGTATGAAGGTGAATGGATGGAATGGAAAACTACTAGAAAGTAAACTTTGGAAAAACTTGAAAAGATGGTAGGTTTTTGAAAATTATCAAAAGATATGTTATACATTAAAGGCACCATTCATCTATTTCTATAAAACTTTGAAATCATACACATAGTATGAATTACTTCAGAATGAATGAAATGTAAAGATAAGAACCTAGATCGAATTTCTTTTGAGAAAAATGAGCATGCAGTCAGGGCTTAAACTCACATAAATGCTATGTTTAGTTGGTATCATCATCCTATGAACTTGGTTGTCCTCTTAATTTGTCAGATCATTAATTATCCTAAAGGAATATCATGGATGTTTATGAAGATTACTTGAAAATTTGAGTAAAATAGTAAGAAAATATGCCATTGAATTTGCATCTGTTATTCTGCTAAGTTGTACTTTCTACTCAATGAGGAATTATTGCATATTTAGGTTTGGACAAGTATTCAAATGACTTTTTTTCCTTTCAGAAAGAAAAGAAAAAATTTAAGGAAATCTTGTGAATGATATTATTCAAAAATTAGAATAGAAAAAATAGAATGATTTGCTTTAATATTGTTCAATAGATTATATCTTGACATGCAGTCAATATTTAAATTAAAATTATAAGTTGTTTAACAATAAAACAAGTTAAAATATGATGAGAAACAGTAGAGAGAGATTGATGTATTATAAAACTCAAGAATCATGTGTTATTGCCTATTGCCAAGTTAGATATATAAAGTATCATTTATGTGTGAGATTTTAAAAATAATTCTTGCAGATATTAGGATTTGATATTCAAGCATAGATTTCTGCATTTGAAACTCGAAGAAAGTTGTGAACTTTTTGCTTGTTGAATTTTGAATATTTAATTGCCAAATTTTTGTCAGATATTTCAAAATCAAATTTTTGCACTTCAATTGTAATAGGATTTTTAATAGTAGGTTATATTAGGTGAAAATTTAAGAGATTACTCAAGACTTTTCTGCCATACCTTCTACGTTATTGCTTGTCATTTACAGTTAGCAAGTTGCGTATTGTGTGGGAGGTATAGATTGAAAATTTTATGATAAATATTAATTATGCATGACCAGATGCTTAGCAATAGTAATTCTAGATTTTTTGCACATTGACACACTTCCCATCTGTATTTTCTTGCATCTAAATGGTAATCTCCCTTCATATTCTTGCCAGAAGCTCTGAGGTGAAGGTGACTCCCTCGGCCTGCACCTGACAGCATTTCTCAGCCAGTGCATGCAGATCATCATTATCTGTTTTTTTTTGTGTAACCTCATTGTTGAAAAAACAATGTGTGAAAATAGCATGCTACTAAACATTATATACACACCAAATGTTCTGTAGGAGATTTTACAGAGGGAATTAGAGCTATTGGAATGATGGAATTTCCCAAGTAAATATCATTCATCAGAAGCCGTGAAAGTTGTGTTGAATTTTTCATCAAGAGAAAGGAATTTGATATTGATAATCATGAAATATTTTACATCAAGTATCTTTTCTACTTCTGATATGGACCTCCTCAATTTTTGTCCCATGAATTGATTTTCTCGAGGACTATGCTATAGCTCTTCAAATTTTTCCTGAAGAATATATTGATGTCTGAGAATCTAATCTAGTTTGAGAACAAGAAGTTCAGCAGAGATCCAAAGAAAGTGAATTCGATAAAGAAAGTTGAAGTGATAATCAAAAACATTTCTAATTCTAATATAGAACTGTACTAGTTAATTGAAACAGTCGTATGAGAACATAGATTCACGTCTGCAAGTGACTGAAGGATCGATCATAGATATGTGTGCCAGTAAATGTCTTCAGCATAGTTTTCCTATCATGTGGGAAACACTCCTATAATGTATTTATGTTGGTTATAATTTTTTTCAAGAAGTGACTATTTTTGAGGAAAATGTTTTGGAAATCACTCTTGAGTGAATGGAAGAAAATAGATCAGTGGTGTCAATATTTCAAATATATATATTTATGACTTCTAAATATCTTGTACAAGAATGGGAAAAATATCATTATATAAGTGGAAAGATACCTGTGTGAAGTAGATAGGCTGTGATTACTAACAAAGTTAAAAGTTTATCTGTTGTTTTAAATCCTGAGATTGATGTCTGATTCCTTCGCAAGCAAAAAAAATTTCATTCTTTCTCCATTTTTCAATTTGTGTATACATATGTATATATTTTTACACACAAATACTGAGAAATCAGTTGCAGTTATCTTAGCTCAGATGAGTTAGTCATGCATTTGCTTCTAATTTACAAGGAAACATTAGATATCAAAAGTGTGTACCTGTAAGAAATATTCAATTTACAAAAATCTTATATTTGTAACTTTTGTGATAGCTTTTAATGAGCTTGTGTAAGAGCTCTCCTGAAATTTTTTTTCAGAATTAAAATTTTTCGGATTCTGAATTTTTGGAAGAAAAATTTTCTAGCGTAACTTGCTTAACATAATTTAAAAATATATATATTATACTTTTAATTTTTATTTGAATGGAATGGGAATGAGTGGATTTGTTCTTCTCTTTTTGACAAATTTTAAATCACTTTTTTTACCTAGCTGTAAAAATATTCTTCTTCACCATATGGTTTATTCATTATGGTATTGCATTTTTCTTGCTACTCTTCTTTTTCTTTAACATAAAAATTTATTGTATTTGTGCATTGATAGTAACTTCAATTACTAACAAAGTTGCAGATTAACTTTCTATTTCATTCTTTTCTGTGCTATTATATGTTTTTGTGTTGTTTTTGTAATGTGTGTTGGTTTGGAGGTATGCTAGAAAATGGCAAATCTGAAGTGAGAGAGCTTCTTTTTGCTCTTCAAGATACATTTATAGTAGTTAAAAATTTGATGTAATAGGGGTGCTGATGTTAGAAAGTCTTATCATGCCAAGTCTAAGATTTGGTTGAGAAATGTTTCCTTGTTATTATTTTTGAAAAATCCTATACAATCATTGGCTGTGATTCTCTAAAATCAGATGTAAAAAAGCTTTAATTTTGTTAATTATTTATTTTAAATATGGCAAGTCATTATTGTCTCGTAAATTATTTTATTGCTGGAATTATATTTTACGTCATTGCTTAAAATTTTTAACCAATTTTTACCTTTCTAAATTAAATTTTGTATGTGATTAAAACACTTCCAAAATATGTATGTCATCTTTATTTTAAAAACACCCTTTTGGTATTAAACTTTAAAGTTCGAATTGTCATGTTCCATCATTCTTAAGTAATTTATCCTTGTGTGACATTTTTACCCTTTCCGTAAATAATCTGAAATGTTTTATTTAGATTACAATTCTAATGCCTTCCTTTAAATTACAACTGTCTATTTAAGTGATATTCAAATGAAATATCTATTTTATGAATCATAATTGTAAATTTTATTCTAAATGTTAAACATATTTTGATTTGTTAGCATTCCAAGTTAGCCATAGCTAGTGAATGTAAGTTTCATTTTTTATAAGATTTGTTCTGAATTATTTTTTATCAATTTGTTTCTTATCTTGATTAGATATTGTGTTAAAATTTTCAAAGATAACAAAATAACATTATATAGAATTATTTAAAGTATTTTGCATACTTTTTAAAATTTCAATTACAGATTATAAATAATGTTGAAGTCCTCATAGCAAATCTCGGTTATAAAATTATATTATGTAATATTTTATGGAAAATCTACAGAATAACTCCTTAATTATTGGGGTCCTGTTCAATATCCCCTTTCTTCTTTCTAGTGCTAAGATGTCTTGCATTGCTATTCTTTATTATTTGATTTTCATTATGAAAATGCACTTCCTAAGTTAATAATTTGATGTCATAAATTCATAATAATCTCCATAAATTTAATTATCTAAACTAGATAATAAGAGCAATTTATTTTAAAGATTAATTCTTGATCTTTTAATAATCCAAGGTATTCTTACTGATGCTATTATCTATTATATACTTATGCTTATTATGTTGATCACACTATATTTTACCAGACCTAAATTCAATCTTAAATTAAAGGGAGGATATTTATAGTAGCTGTGCTAAATAGTAATGCCAAAGTAAATCAAATGTATCTTAGCATTTTTCTGTGAGACATTGCTGTTTAAATGCTTTTGAAAATTGTTATTGAGTAATTCTATGTTCAATTCTACTTTTTACTCCATACTTAGGAGTGAATTTTTGTTTAAACTGTCATAATTCTTGGCTTTAAATTGAAGATGAAAACTGAATTATGAAGATACAAGCAAAGTACCTAGAAAAAGAAATTATTTTCAAATTTAAAATTTTCATCCTTGAGTTACATAGGCTACTTTGTGTTGAGAAATTGAATCTCTTGTTTATTTGTCACCTTCTAAAGAACTTCTGGCACGCTATTACCTGAAAGTCAAACAGATTCAATCTGATATGTACAAAACTGTTTGAAACCCTTAATTACTTGTTAGACTGCAGTAACATTTTTGTAGTACATCACCCTTTCTTTTTGTATGCTACTAATTAAGTTATTTTTATATATTTTTCTTCAAGCATATTTAATGCTATTTAGGATAGAATTTAGGAATTATTGCCTGTAGCACTGGTTGAAATTTTTCTAAAATTAATTCAGTATAGCTCATACATATTAACTCCTAACTACCCTTTTATTTTTACTGACTGATACTAATCATACATTTAATACTCTGAATGTAAACTCTAACCATATTTATCTGTTACTCTTTTGTGAAAAAGCTTGCATTTTGCTTCTTTAAAATCATCAAACTTCAATTCTATTTTTTCATTTACTAACCCTGAAAATTAGTTTTATTTTAGAAATCCACATTCATTTTTCAAAAATTCCATGAAATATATTATTAATGGCAAATCTGATACATTTCTGTAACATTTCTAAATTATTTACAACACATTGTAGCTCTGGAAGAGTGTTTCCGCTATTGGTGTGGAAGTCTCAACATGACTATGCAATATTTATAAAACTGATTGATCTGAATCATATTTTAGCTGAATTTGTCATTCCTTTTATATTATAATGAAATTTGGATATAAGATTTTTTATATCTGTCACACTAATGTTCAACCATTCTTTCTTTTTATTTTAAAAGGGTCTCTTGAACTTGATAAGCCCCCTACAAACAGTTGCCAGAAAGAGAATGACTACAGCCTTAGTGTATCACGTCCATCTCAAGGTAAGCTAGTTTTATTTGGTATTAAACCGTCAATGATATTTGTGAAAAAATATCAAATTTGTTTATTCTATTCTACTGCAATGAATCATAAATTCGGTGTTCATGGTGATCGAGATTAGGTAAAACTGTTGGTTTTTATCTTCTGTTTTAATTTCAGGATATTATATGCGTAAGTTATTGATATTTTTAAAGAGATGTTTGAAAATGATCATACTAGACTAAGTGCGAAAAGTGATTGCACAATATTTTTTTTCCTATCCCTTATATCGCTGCCGTTCTGCATTGCATTTCAATGTTGTTCTCAAGAGATAGTTTCAATTTGGCATATTATAAATAAGGCATACCATTATTGTTATATTTTAATTACAATCTGATCTAGCTCATAGTTATTAAGTATAGAAAATCTTGATAGTATCACTCCTACTTTATTTCTTCCTTACTGAAAAAGCATACTAAACTACCAAACCCAATCTTTTCTCTCTGGTTTTACACTATATAGATAGGAAATACATCAACAATAACTCATTAGTTTTGAAAAAAAATTCGGTGGAGAAGGTCCCTGAAATGAGATCACAGATTGTTGGCCCTGGAGGAGGAATCGGTATGGGAGTTATCCCCCAAAATAATACTAGCGTTGGCTATAATTTGGGCCACATTGGGGTAGGGGGTACTGCAATTGCTGCAGCAGCATCTCAAGCAATAGCTGCCACTCAGCAGGTATGTTATCCGTTCCTTGAGGTATGTACTGCATACGCTCTTATTTTACTAAAGTTGAAAGAATTATATGACTGAATATTTTTGTCTAGTTTTTGTATGTTTTGAGATGAAATCATGCAAAATGAGGCTTAGTTGAATGATTTGAGAGGTAAGGCATTTTTATTTGACTAGGATAATTACAATGAAGATGGTTAAGTATGATTTCTTTAGGAAAGAAGCAAAATATTAACTGTTTTATTTTATTTAGGTTTATTAAATATCATCAGGAAGATAAATACTCCTATACTACCTTGGTCATGATTTCAAATTTTCATATATTTAGAATTTAAAACTGTTATTATTTTTAATTTTTGGCTAGTCCTTATATCATCAATCTTTTTAATTTAAACTGAGCCCTCACAAGTATCCATCTGTGGGACCATTATTGTAAGTAAGAGGTAGTCAACAATCAAGGAACACAAAAATATATTCCCAAAAGAGAATTCTCATAAGCCAGAACTCAGGCCTAATGCTTTATTTACTTTGAATTTGACTTTTTGTACATCATAATTCATTCAAGAATATTTTATTCCTGAAATTCTTCAAAAATTTTCATTTAAGCAAATTAATTTTTATAGTTCTTTCAATAACTTGCTCTTGCATGTTATTATTGTGCATAAAATATTTTAATTAGATAACTAAACTCTTATGTCACTTTTACCAAGCTAAATAATATGCGGGATTGAAATAAATTACTCTTAATTAACTGTCACTTACATGATATGTAAAAATTTGATATTAATTTTTTATAAAACACCCTCAATTTTAGATTTTATTAAGGGCAAGATAAGGATAAAGGTAGATCTTTATTATTGCTTAAGGTTTTTGAAGAAGTCAGTTACTAATTTTTCATGTAGCTTATTACAAATATTTATGATGATTTGAAAAGTTTGAAATCTCAATCTAA
Source organism: Pantala flavescens (assembly GCA_020796165.1). Classification (NCBI taxonomy): domain Eukaryota; kingdom Metazoa; phylum Arthropoda; class Insecta; order Odonata; family Libellulidae; genus Pantala; species Pantala flavescens. Next base: position 16,549,774 of record CM036886.1, read on the forward strand.
CATTTTTAAAGAAATTGAATGAAGGATTTCATTTATTGGTTAGAATTTGCAGTACTGTTATGTTACACAAATGATTGTTATATTAAGGTAGCCACTCGTCATACATACATTTATAAATGTTTTTAATAAAAATTATAAAGTGACAAACATTTATATCTCCTAAAACTACTTGGGATTTAAATTCTTCTCATTGAACCTAATTCAAGCAAAGCTGTTGAGGTAAACTATCTGAAGCCTCCAATTAGAAAATATTAGGGGAAAACATCAAGAAATGTCAAGATTCAAGAGAATAAGTTAAACAAAGAAGATCTGTACGTAATTATTATAGTTAAAAATATTTTTGGCAAATAAACAAAATACAAGCACATCTTCGATAGCAAAAATGTATATAAAATTTTGAAGTTTGATTGAGAATCCTATAAACAGTGGTGCTTTGAATTATGAATTGCTCTTATATTTATATTTTATGCTTTCATTCAGAATAAGAACCTACTTGACGCACTTTCAGTTGTTGTACATAAAAAATGTTCTTATTTTTTCCAATCATTTTCCTCTCTGAAAGTTCTTTCTGTATAAATTCGACTTTTAGTTTGGTCATATTTTTTTCTATATGAGATATTTGAGCAAGTGGCAGTGTATATATTAAATCTTGCCTGAGGAAAAAATCTCAGGGAGCCTATGCAGTTTTTTCTTGAAGATTGTATTTCAAAAAAGCTGAATTTAACTTTTAATCTTACAATAACTTTTTGAAACAGAGATTCATAATATTGTCATCTTTTATCATTCTTTTTATCATCTTATTAAGTAAAGGCTAATTTATAATTGTCTCATCTCCTTGTAATATAATTTTGCAAGATGTAAGTCTCCTTTGCAAATCTGTATATAATAATAGATGTTTCCTTAAACTAACTAAAACATCTTTATATTCTGCATAATATTTTTGTTTATTTTAAAAATGTGAATGTCATTATTCACATTTAGGCTAATATTATACAATTGTGGAAATAAAATACTTAAGAATAGATGAGTAAATTCATCATATCATTTCCAAAAATTGGTCCTTAGAAAAACCAAAATAAGTTATAAATCAAAGCACCAGTGTTTTCAATTGTTAATAATGGTTTTGGGTTTTTTATGCATGTAAACTAAGAGTTTTTAAGCCAGTAGTATTTTCCCTAGTTGTAGAGGGAAGGAATAAATTGCCAATTTTTCATCAATCTTGTGAATGAAGTTGCAGCAGGGGAGACGGACAGCAAGTTTGAAAGCTTCTTATGATGCAATCAGCATAGGAGTCCATGCCAATGAATTCAGTATTGGAAGAGAATTAGCTGGGGCAGCCCAGACTGCAATTGCAGCCATTCAAGAGACCACCAAGAAACAAAAGAAGTAAGGATAACATGAAAATTTATAAGTCTAACTAAGTTTATCTGTCCCAAGTTAGGGGTGGTAGGGTGAATCATGTAAGTAAGGAGGTAGATAATCTTTCTTAGTCTAACACTTGTAAGTAAGTAAAAAATCATCCATGAAATCATAATTACAAAATCAAGGTAGAGTAAATAAGAATGGTCTGCATTTAGATGCTAGAATTTTAGATCAAGATTTCACATTATCCATTCCCGACTTGGTAAATCCTGAATTAGTGGAGTGAAAAGCAGAGAAAATATTGGGTTTCATTATTGATTATCAATATCATGAATGCTCTATCATACTGATATTGTAAAACAAGTCTGTTTAGTATAATTTCTTCAAGGCTAAAAAAATAATGAGTATGTGTTGATTAGTCATGAAGATTGAACAAAAATAATCCCACATGGAAATGCGGTGCAGAACTCTTAGGGATTACTGTCTAACCCTTGCCATTTGATCACTATGGTTATCATGGCCAGCATCTCCCCAGAATATGGGATTGTACTAGTAACCATAATCTACTGGCTTTATTTTCCTATTATTTTAAGATCATTTCTGGTAACGTAAAACTTAAAAGCTTGGAGATAAAAATTTGAGTAGTTCAAGGATGAATATTACCTGTTTTCATGAAATAAAGGGGAACTATCAACATTTCAACCAATATTTACTTATAATTGTAACACAAATGATGGGAAGAGAGCCAAATTTACCTTTTCCTACTATACTAATTTTTACGATTTTAATATCTTACATTTTTATTATGATTTTGATGAATTATAAGGAATCAAACATAGGAATCCAACTCTCACTAGTAATACTTGAATAATTATTTTAAATGTATCAGCATTTGAATATAGTTAAGATCAAATCACTATATTTCCCATGTTTGATAATTAATCTTCTTGCTGTTTTTCATCTTTGGCTGTATTGACTTGATTTATTCTCCAAATTATTAACTTTTATAGCATAAAATAAGCTAAGTATATATTATTATGAAAATTATGGAACACATGCAGAAATATTTTCAGTTGTACGTGATATGTGTGTATTTTTGTTATTTATCAATTTGTTTTAACTTCTTTGCTAGCAGTGATCTACTCTCAGAAATAGATTTACAAACTTCAATAAATTAAATTTTGATTTTGTGTTTTTTATAATATATAGTAATCTTATATTCACAGTCTTATTACCATATTTTAAGATTGTTATTCTCAATCTTGAATTTACATTGCAGTTTATTTTGTTATTAATAAGAACTATTTCAAGTATCTACTAGTAAGATTTAAGAAGTATGAAAAACATAATGATCTACAAGCTATCAGCAAAAATAAATTAGCTTTTCAATACTACTCTTTGATTTCCATGAAATTCAGAGTAATATCTAACACACAAAGTTCCAGATTAATTAAGATAATAGTAAAATCAATATGAGAATATTATACTATGACTTCATTGAAAGCCATAGTATAATGAAAATTTTCTTTGGAAATTACAAAGTTTTTTTCATTAAATAAGATAGAAGTATATAAACTTAAAAATAACTGCTGAAAAGTATGGAGGATCCTTGGAAAGAAGTTGTATACTATTTTTCTATTATACATCAGGTACTTTTTCACTCTCATTTTTTGCTTCTGCTGTAAGATGAATATGATAGAATCTTCTTTTATAAATGGTATGATTAATTAGTGCTGTATCTACTCTCTAAAATATTATCCCATGGCTATTATGTAGCTTTTAAGTATCCCAGCAAATCTGGAAATAATCCTCTCATGAAGGTTGAGATCTATAAATAGGACTACAATTGTGAAAGGAAACATTGAATTGACGAATCATAGTTTGAGGTACCATGTATGTCCACTGACTTAAAAACTCAATGGCATAATTTCTAGGCAGAAGACAAAGACAAAAAGGCCAAAGATGTGGGATGAAGGAGTTGACGGGATGACGGAAGAAAAGCCTGTGTCAAAAAATCATGTCAATGGTCAGGTGAATGGTCAAAGCAGTGTTCAGTCAAATGGAATCCATAATGGTGGCAGTATCCCTGAGTTACCAAGGTAAAGTTTGTTTGGTGAAAATGTACAAAGTAAATATTAGGTACATATTTTAGATTGGTAGGTTATAATAGATGTATGCAATTATCAAAGGAATGCCAATGTTCTATGTGACCATAATTTGTAAATAAGTAGAGTCATGACATATGGCTTAGAAACAGGATATCTGTTTCTTTTTTTAATCTCTGACAGTGATCATAAATATGTGTGATAAGTCGTGCTTCAATATTTTTAGTACCGTATTTGATGGCATATGAGATGCACTTTTTTTCCTGAATTAGTTCTCAAAAAAATTACCCGCCTCTTATATGTGAAGGTATTGGTATCGGTGCTTAAAACTGTTTGTTTAAAAGAAATACCCTCCGAAATATGACTAAAGTAAACAAAAGATTACGCCACACCATTCAGTATAAACTAGGAGTGTTAAACTATGCTAAACTTCATGGAAACAGAGTGGTAGTAAGTCATTATGTTATAGTGGTACTGCGCTTTCGGACGGACTATTTTAACTTCTTTTCCTTGTGTGTGGTCTACTCAATGAGAGGGTGCATCTTATACATCAGTGCATCTTATATGCCCTCAAATGCAGTATTTCAATTGGATGTTATCTTGAAAGGGAATAAATTAAAAGTTAATATAATGTTATTGAAATTCGAGCTTGATTTGATAGACTTTATTAGAATTATCATGCAATGTATGCATAATTCTTGTCAACGCTTAAATAAACACATGTAGAAAAAGTATTTGAGTATAGTTATTGTCCATGTGCCCCTTTTTACTAACTACCATAAAAGATTTTTTTTTCTTTAAGAAAAAAATATAATTTTCATTGAGGTATTAATGTTTTATTCTCACCAAATATAAATTTTCCAAATCACTGAAAACTCTTATATTTATGAAATTGCTCACATTAATGTACAATAATGAATTAAATTAGGCAATAATATCTATACATTAAAGAGGAGTAGGAATATATTTAATATAGGAATAGGAATATATTTAATACTGAGAGAATGATTTTTTTCCATAGGAAATCTACTGTTGGACCTTTGACATCCACCTCTACTCTACCTCAAGTCATCACACCTGTATCATCAATATCCACATCTCTTGCTTTGGTTCCAGCCCAAAGCTCTCATATACTGCCATACACTGCCCCTAGCCCTGTGGTGCCAGTTGCAGAAAACCTGCAGATTGCATCAGAGCCATCTCCTCCTCCTCCTCCAGAAGATTCTGCATCAGATGCTGTAGGGGATGCCAATGATGATCCTGATTGGAATTATGATCCTAATGAACCTCGTTATTGCATCTGTAACCAAGTTTCCTATGGAGACATGGTTGCCTGTGACAATGAAGATGTTAGTACCTAATTCTTAATGGTCTCTCCTGCTTGAAAAGAAACCAGATTTATATATCTAGACACCAGAGCAGTGTTTGAACTTATAATTGTGAATACTTATGAGACTTACATTACTTCCGTTTTACATTGCTATCTTAAGTATTAATCTAATCATTGTTTTTAAAAAAAATTTAATTCTCATTTAGTCTTATTTACTTTGAAAGACTTTTTTGTTTTAAGTTTAAAGTTTTGCATTAAACAGCTGAATTTACTTCAATTATTGTTCAACACATCTCTTGTGTCTCAATTAAAGTTATCCAGAAAATGGTGTGTGTGATATGAGAATCTGGATCTATTTTATCAGTTCTAAGTCCAAATATTGAAACAACTTCTTTCATTATTTGAGGTTGAAACATTTATATAATGCAAAGAAGGTATATTATTCTAAGAGACGGATTTGTGTGAATTCTACCTTTAGCAGCATAATCATGAAAAATATTTTCTTGAAAATGAAAATTTTTTATTCTTTTTTTAATTGTATATACGTTGCTAGGGGGTATTTTATCTCACAGTTCATATATCATTGTAATCAGTAATTTGCTAGATGTAATTGCTCTTTTTAATGGTCTGATTAATGTCTTCTATTATGTGATAATTTTTATTTGTAATTGAAAGCCAAATTAATTTAATATCTCCTTTTCAGTGTCCCCTGGAATGGTTTCACTATCCATGTGTTGGAATCACTTCAACACCTAAGGGCAAATGGTACTGCCCACAATGCACCTCTTCAATGAAGAGACGTGGATCAAGAAAATGATTAGATATAATCGTTTAATTTCTTCTTTGAAGAATTGTTCTCTCTAAAGATATCAACGTATGAAAACTTTGTTTCAACTCATTTAACCAGTTCTAGTTAAATGGTTGCGTATAGTTGATGTCTTAAAAAGTTATTAATGATAAAATTACTTAATATTATTGCCTGGTGGGACTAAATGCATAATTTATATTTAAGCACTATTCACTTTCCTTGTTAGCAAGGAAATTTGTTGTCAACTAAAGTAATGAACTTACGTCTAAATAAAAAGTAGCTCCTTGTTCCAGTTGAGCAGCAGATAATGAAATATGCGATCAACGATCAGCTTGTGTTAGTGCCGTAGCTGATCAAGTGTTGTTGACTAAGATTTTAACCTGCAGTTGCCTGGAAGTATCACTTCCTTGTATGTATGTGATATCATCATTATTCCCAGATATTTTTAACAGAATCCTAAATGGTATTAATTAATTTTTGATTGGAATTTTGTCTCTTGATCAAAAATATTTATCATCAATTCTCAAAATAAACTTAATGTCACACAAATAAATGCTAATAAAGCTGCCATCTTGTTACATAAGTTTCAAATGTCAGTGTTAAAAATTTTTATTGTTCAAAATGTATTTCTCTAATCCAAGCAAGGATAAGTCAATCCTGCATAAACAAATTAAGCTCATTATGTTAAGGATGATGCAATTCTTTTTATAGTTGACAGTATGGGAATGAATCTAATGAATCTTAAATTTACATCATTAATCTTAACTTAATCAGTGTACCAAGCTACGATTTCTATAATCAACGACTTATGTAGTTAAGTGCAGTGCTTTAAGTATGTTTAGAACTTACAGTTCTCTGAAAAGGTGCTTCATCGTCTAAAACTTCGAAAGTTTATAATACAACATGGAAATTCAACTTTACATTTTTGGTGTTGTCTTAAGATTATAGACAAATTGTACTGCATAAAGAACTATAGCAAATTGAAATTTATAATTCAGTTTTAACAATTGAGTGAACAGTACCCTAATAGGGAATGCTCTATTGTCATTAATGCATAAGCTTTGAATTTTTTAGTTAAGCATTGGGTGCATATAAAATTTTGTTTTTTCATTATTTGCTATAAAAGGACCATCAAATTGTAGCATATTTTTTACTCTGATTATAGATATTTCAGAATCATAATTTTGTGTATAAGGTCTTCCAAGAACTGCGCAAGTTGTGGCTTGTATTTTTACTATTTCATCAGCTCAAATTATGAGGAGTTAGAAGGATAAAGCTAAGCACATTATGCAGATAAACATAGCCGATTACCAAAATGTTCATTAAAAGTGCCCATTCCTGTAAATCTCAACCTGTCGAAAAATGGCCAGAAATAAATGCTTTTCCAGCACTAATTGTTTACATTACCATTTTATAACATTAACAATACCTATCTTAACTAATCAAATATTTTTTTAAGGCGCTTTAATGTAATCATAGCCACGATGCCGGTACACAAATACAGTCAAAGTACAAAAAAGCATGGGAAAGAACAAGAATCCTGCGAATTGAATATGACCATAGAAACACTTTATTATAAATTACAAAATCGTCAGTACATCAGTTACTTTTTTTCTTTTGTAGGAACAGGATTTACAGGAAATCTCTTCACTGTACGACATAGAAGACAGGTCACAACAACACGTCGACGGCCTTTCTTCTTTTTCTCGCGCACTATTGAATTCACACCGGTAACCAACACATTCCCACAACCTTTACAAATTGTTCTTTTTAAATCACGGTCCATTCTTAAAACTGACTTCTTCCCTATTTTTACCATACATCTACCGTAATGCGACACGATGTTGTCACTATTTGGACAGTTAAGCAGGACAGTCTTGGCGGCTTGATATAGAAAGTTCATCCTTAAGAATGCTTCTTTTCCTTGAAGGGGTCCTTTCTTCCCCATACTTAGAAATCGTTTTCTCACTAAGGCTTTACGACACAATCATAAATTATCAACCTGATAACTTCATTCGAAGAACACAAGCACCATATCGATACCTCGAATTCAAAATTATAAAAACCCAAAATAATTAGTAACACATCTTCTCAGTGTATCAACATCTCATAGTTCACGTGATCTCAATTTAAGTCTCCCATACTCACCCACGATATACGAAATAACATGCCGAAATTTGTTCGATCAATTCTCTCGATGAGTTTCGATTTCTATCGAAACGAACTTGGTGTCTTCGATATCTAAGGAGATCACGACTGGTCCTGTAGATGTAAACTGAATTCTGAATAATAATTGATAAAAATATTAATAAGTAATAATAAATCGTTCAAATCTGATCTCTAATAAGCTTTCTTTTTTCACGCAGCAAGATGACCATGCGAGCGATTCTAAAGGTAATTATCATCGTTAAATCTGTCTTACTCGATCAGATCTTTCTAGTTATTATAGATAATATTTCTGAATATAATTATGCCGTTGGAATTATTCCAATTAATGCTGATAGAAAATTTTTTAATATGTTATATACAAGTTTGTATGAAATTTGCGTATTGTAATTCATCATATTTGGAGTTATGGATTTAAAACTTTTAATGGAAATATGGTTTCAAACATTCGTTTAATCTCATCAAATCGAGTTATATCATTTTCTCATAGCTTTAAGTAGTAACTAAGGTATCTTAGTATCTTCAGTCAACAACTGTCTCAATTTTTTACATTATTGACTAATAATTCTATGAAATTGAACAATGAAGTTTAGTTGAAAATATCCTCCTAACCAACAGTATCTGTATGACGGTAACTTGTAGTTCATAAGCATTATGTGGATAGATGTATTTGTAGTACTTAAATATGGAAAACCTTTATATATTAGTAATTTAGATATATTCAGAGAATTAGAGAACATTTCTTGACTAACAAATATTATTCAAAGGTATGGAATAAGGAAGCTTTTATTAGAGCATTCTCAAGTGCCAGTGGTGGTGGTCCATCTAAGACAGTAAGTCCTGCATCAGGAAGCAGTGCTTCAACTAAGAAACCTAGTTCTGCATCATCATCCTCTGGGAATGTACCTGGCCCAAGCAACAAAGTACTCTCTGTACCCACTACAGGTTGGTGAAACAACTATTTTAATTATTTGCATTAATAACTATAGTGTCATGAAACTACAAAGTTGACTTTACATTATTCATTTCCAGAAGTTGGACCTGGAGCTTCAAAGAACAGCAACTACAAAAATCCAGAATACTTTTCTTATCACAAATTCTCATTTGCGGAAGCTGAGATGGAAATGATAAAATATAGAATTCCGCAACCATCAAACAGAGCATGAGGATGACAACCTAAATTATTGTTAGGTAGTATTCTCTGTAAAATATCTGGGTAGAGATAATTGGTACATCGCATCCTTTTATTTAATACTAAATAAATGTAAATAAAGTTAATCATGTTAGAGAATAAAAACTAATATTTTGAAAATGTAGTTTTTAATTATCTTATAATTTTCTATCTGTTATATAAATCTATATCTAAAATAAGCTAATTGAAATACTGCCTTAATGTTACATTGACTATCAAATATTTACCCAACTATGAATAACTGATAATAAAATTAATGCTGACTAGTAGTTATGAAACTTCAATACATTGGTGCCATCTCTATGCAATTGTTTAGGAGATTTAATTTAGTATTTAGGTATGTACAATAAGAGACAGAATAAATAGAAACATTCTTAATACTTCACAATGAACAGCTTATATTTTATGCATTTTTGTGGAAAATTTTCCTCTTCAGTCATTGAATAAATAATGGACAAGTTGCAGTTCTGTTTTGCTACTGTTCTCTCTTCTCTGGCCAACTGATTTACTTGCCATCTAGCAATAAAATCATAAATAATAATAATGTGATTCCTTTAAACAAGATGGAATTATTTGGTGAATCATCTTATTCTGTTAATGTCTTAATATATTATTGAATCTTTTCATAATCCAGTTTGTAACAAATGTACTTCTAAATATAAACTAGCGAGAGGAATGAGAGGATGAAGTATTATCAATCTTTCTGTTAAAAATGATCCTATGCAAAGTATGAAGTAGAAGGTATCAGTTATAGATTTTATTAAAAGAAGATAAAAATTTTTATTTTTATACGAATATTATATTTTTATCTCTAACTTATAAGGTTATTAAGAAGATTATTTTTTCTTCCTTCATAATTAGCTTAGAGATTTCACAAAGTAGTCTACACAATGAGTGGTTGAAATGATTTTTTAAAATTTGGTTTTAAAGGAAGTGAATCTGTTAAGAAAATCACGTTTTTAAAAGATTAATGGAAAATTTAAAAGGAATATTATTTGCTGAATAAAGGGAAGGTGACTACATCAATATTCAGTCGTAACAGTAGTTGCGTTCTTTTGCATTATTGTAATCAATATTGTTACAGAAGTGATGAATCACTGATTTTTCTTATGGAGTTTCTTCAGTCTAATGCTATGATAATGGGAATCTAATTGATTATTTCAAAAGAAAGTAGTGATTCACTCTGATTTTATTTTTTGAATATATTCTCTGTAACAATGACTTTTACGGAATGGAGACTTCAGAAAAGTGATTTTCTGATACTTTTACCTTTTAAGTATTTTTTCATGCAAAGGCAATATTTAACTATAAAATATTCTTCTAACTATTAATTTGGTTAATGATACAATTATAAAATGATTTTGAGGGATAAAAAATAATTAAAATAAATGGCTGTAAGCTTTAATTTGTTTTCAATAGTTTATTTCTTCTCATTTCAAACTGCAGGAAAAGGTTTGTGGGTTTTCTGAACAATAAATTAAACAAAAATTCGTATTTTAAAGTTCTGATTCAATTGCCACAGCTCTACTTTTATTGAGGATATTTAGGGAAACATTCTTAGTTTAATACTTGTGACTTTTCTTCCACAGTTAGCTTTTTGAAAATGATACCCATTTACTTTTATTCAAATATTTAATAAAATCTTTTCAGTATTGAAAATGGGCTGTTCATATGATAATTTTAAGACTTAAATTGATATCCTTTCAGTCCAAGCTTCATAGATTATTTTTACTGTTCAATATTGAACTTCATTAGTTAATTCCAACTTTTTAAGTAAAAGAGCTTGAACGTATTTGATAAATTTATTTATTTAAAATTATAGCCACAAAATGTCAATTACATCTAAAATTTGGTTTCAAGCTTAGTATTTATCAATTTATTCCCTGTATTGATTCCAACCAAGGATGCTAATCCTGCCAAAAAAAAGATGAGTCATACGAGACTGTAGTTTGAGCAAGTAGTGGTGTTTATCTCTGACTGCTAAATAAATGGGAAATGCAAAATAAATTGTCAGACTTTGTGGCTGAGTGGTTAGCATGCTAATCTTCTAATGCTGAGTTCCTCTCAAGGTGTGAATGTTTGTGAAGATCAGTTGTTAAAATAAGTACTAAACTGTGGTGGCAGGTGGCACTGAAAGTGGCACTATGTTTTTATTTGTTGTTTAAATAAATAAACACAAAACGTTGCATACACAATTCAAAGAATTACCTAAATACTGTTTTTCCCCATGTATGAGCCACTCCTTTTTTCTAAAATTTTCAAGCCAAAAAAGTGGGGAGGTGGTATATACAGAGTTAATACACTTTTTATACATGAAAAATGCATAAAGGAATAAATTAGGAATCAACTGGTTTTTCAGCAGTATGTAATACTTTTATAAAACAATTGTAAGTGATTAAATGATTACAAGACGATATTCATGACCTCATACTTGACCCATTTCTTTGTAACTTTTCCTTTTTTGTAACTTGTTTCAAAAGTAAAACAGTCAAAAACAGGGGGTGGCTAATAAAAAACCGGGTTCTTATACATAGGGAAATACTTCATGTATCTAAGAAGAAATTACGAACGTTTTATTTATTAAAGTTAAAAAGTGAAGCTGTTAAAGAGATTAAAAATAGAATAATGAATTTAAAAATTTAATCATCAAGCACAATATTTTATACAATTCGATGATCAAATGATTACAAGAATGTTTCATAATTTCAACGTCATTTATGGACATTTAAGTTGTAGAGATTTTGCGCGTATGATTTTCATGCCCCGAAAATAGGCACTTTTTGTGGCATGAAATCATACGCGCTAAAATAATGTAAAGATATTAATTTTCTATCAGAAATTTGTCAAATTGTGAAAAACTCGAATTCTGATTTTCTTAATGATTACGGTCTTGATAATCTTATTATGATGGTCGAAGACCAAACATAAATCTGACAGTAGTAAACAAGGAGCTAATTCGGGAAAGCATGAGGTATATTGATACGTTGGAGAAAGATAAGTAACTTAATCGTCGTATTATATCTTTATTTTCGAAAATTATCGGATGATACATTCTCACTTTCAAAATTAGCGCTTACCGCTCCGTGGATGCTGATGAGAAATATCCAATGGCGGCGCTTGAAGAGGTCACGAAGACTTCCAAGAGCATTGTTTATCACGGAGGAGGAGTTTGATTGCATTTGTTGACATTGGTCATCTGTATGGTGAATACTTAATTCTACATAAACATGCTGTGACCTGGATGTAAATTGCCCTTTTCAATTCATCCTTTCTTTCGAATCTGAGGTATGTTTACATTTACTAGAAGAGTTATAGATTTATGTTTTTTAATCAAATTTTGCTAGAAATATATCATGTGTGACACAGATTCAGTACATTATAGGCCGATGGTAATTGTACATTATGGACGTATATGATGGTTAAATAGATTAAATTATCTAATTCATTCATTCTGCAAAATGTTAACCCTAGCGTTAACTTGATTGCAGGTGTAATATCACCAGAGAAAGCTGCATTGTCTGAATTCATCTGCTCAAAGGTTAGTTCTTAACTTCAAACTATAATAATTTCTATCGGATCATGACAAAAAAATGAAAATTTGTTTCATTAAGTCACACGAAATGTGTAGAATTTAAATTACAAGCCATTATTTTGCGCTGAGGTGAAAAATTTTCACTCTCTTTTAATGAACAGGTAGTTGTTTTAATCAATGAATGCAGTTTATTTTATATTATTATAACAATATTTTATAAAAATGAAGTTTGTTTAAAATGTCCCCAGTATCAATCTAATATGTATTGGATTATCCTAAGTCGTTCAATAACGTAATGATACCATTACATGTTAATACCATACCTCGCTACGTAACTGTTTTATGTATTTGTTGTATTATATTATCGTAATCAAAATAGAATTTGTTTTTTGGACATTATTCTTAGTATATTTTAATCATGGATGGCCCTTCATTATAGCTAGAATTGAAGGAGATCCTATTAAGGATGGATGAGCTCATTGGTTGGTATAAGAACATAACTTTAATCAGTTTTAGTCACCTCTCCTTCTTATGGAAAAGTCTTGCATAAAAATTATGAACATTAACTACACACAATGAAAATAATTTCTCATCTTTTGTAAGGAAGATTAGGTTGTAATTTTTATCCTAATATTATATTTTTATCATCACAGACACCAAATCGTGTTTAATTCTTGCCTTAAAATTAATTTAATTGTGTGCAATTTTGTATGATTCTATTTGTCAGTGTCGTTCATCTGCACTTATAATAATATTGTGGTATGTTGTAAATCTATGAGATCTGGGTTTGAATCCATACCCTGTTCAAATTTTTCAAATCATGTCTGTTACTCTTTGGGATTATATTGAACTGCACAAACTTTCACTTACAGTAGTCCTCAATCTTGTGTTTCCTATTTTTGATTTCTGAAAATCAACAGTTCTTTATTTGCATTTAGCTCATTTTTTATTTCCAGACTTCATAAATTTTGATTATCTATTATCTCATGCTTACAGATGATTAATGATAATGTTTGTGCTTTATCCTCCATCAAAGAGGAAGAGTTTTGTATGATAAGAAGTTGATGATGTCCCATGGATAAACTGATGTACATCTTCTCACCAGTCCATCCTATCCTAAACATATTTCTTTTCGTTTCTTTCTGTTTTAAATGATATTCTCTTTGCTTGATTTATTTCCGTTCAGACATCATTTGTTTTGTTATATAAAGTTACTTATTTAAATCTTCCTTTAAAAAATCTTCATGCCTTTTTCGTGCATAATCTTAAGTTTTTATGTCTCTGATTCATTCCTTCCTTATCCCTCCTAAAAATCATTCATTCATCATACTTACAATAACATTTGATTTGGCAATGAAGAAATGAAATACTATCCTATGAACAAGTTTTGTGATTTTTGTATTTGATTTTGTTATTTAGAGCCTCTTACTTGTGACTGTAACAATTATCGTTGGGTTTTTATTAGGAAAGAGTCATTGAATACTAATTTTATATCTGAAGGGTATGTATTTTTATAATCATTGATTAGGCTAGCAGAAGTCTGTCAAAGTGCATCATGAAAATAAACCGAAATTTTTGTGAAACCAGCATAGTTAGAAAAGAGTAGAATTTACGATGGTTGGTTTTATATTCATTAGTAGTGTTCGTACATAGTAGCATCAAATGGAAATAAATAAAAGATGCATCCTTCGATGCATTCAGTTCAACAATTGAAAGAATTATGTTTTATAAATATAGGATGACTATACAGATGATAATAAGTTTCAGGTATGTTTAATTATGTACTGTATCAGTTTCTTGAATTTTATTTTTTAAATATTTAAGTGAATGATTATCCCAATTTTATTTTAACTATGCAGTATTTTTGAAATTATATATTTTATGTTATAGATTTTCATATGATTTATGATTATAATCATAGTTTTGGGAGTTTGTGACTTTGCTATAGATTTTATTGGCAACAAAGTTTGTGAATTTTTAGTATTTCAGCTTAAATAAGTTGACCTTATTTGTCTTTGATTCCTTAATGGCGGAATTGCTTTTGCTCTAACTTTACAGTGTCTTTAAGTCTTAAGTTAATAATATTATAGTCTGTCAATTATAATTATTATTATTATTATTAAGTTCCTGATTTATTTTAAATATCAATAATGTAAATTTTTCCTATAGAAGGCTACTAACAGCTAGCATGATTTTGAATCATTTTTACTCTATTATACTTGATTGGCAAATGTCAGTCATTTGATCTCATTGGTACTTTGCATACTATGATATAACTCATAAATGGTGATTGATTCCATTATGATTTATGGAGTAAATACATTGACTTGAAGGTAAATAAGACTAGCAGCTGATATGTTGAAATATGGAAGTGACTTGATTGTCAGTTTTTAAATCAAGTTACTTGTTCTTCCTTGGTACATGAGGTCATTTTAAAAAGTAATGTAGGTTTGAGGCTGATTTACAATGGAAGCATTAGTGAGTTATAGAATAAATAATAAATTGACTAAATAATAGAAGTAAAAATAAAAGGAAATCATGTCTTTAATAAATTTTCATAAAATCTCTTTATTTTTTGTTTTACACTCAATATTATAATGCATTTACTTAGATTATGTGCTAAAACTTTATATTGAAAATGAGAAATTATGGTTAATATAGGTCAAATTTCAAGCTATGTTTTTGTTAAGCAAATTAAGGTAAGCTCATAGATTGTGAGATATCATTTTAGAAGATAACAATTAATTTGAAGCTCTGCAGATTTTCATTCCATTCTTTTAGAATTCATTAATGGGAACATTGTAATCAAATGTTTATTATGTTGTTTTCCAAATCATTTCTTGTTGGTCATGAATAAATTAAACTCTCAGTTTCTATCTCTCATTTTATATTTTCTGGCTGTTCTTAATTTATTATAAAATTATGTCTGTAAGGCTAGAGTATTTATTAATCAGAAGTTAGCTATTGTACAGGTTGCTTCTCTAAACCCCTGAGATAGCAAGGAATGGATAACCTGGAGATATTCTCAGCTCCTTTTTTTGTGTAAACAAAATATTTCGATGAAGAGATAATGGAAAATGGTTAAATTGTGGTTTATGGAGAAGGCTGACTTATTATTTCAACTTATTTGATATGTAGATGATTTTATTCTCCTTTTTCTTTTTGATTATTGGAATTATTCAATAAAAAATTTTTCAATTGGAAAGCGTATACTTTTAGTAATAATATATAAGTAGTTATAATAAGTGAAAAGGTTCACTATGAATATATTTAAAATAAATCGTATTATTTTTAGGATGAGCAATCCAACAAATTCAATTTTCTTCCACTTTCTCTTAGATTCAAGAGGTTATTATATTATAGAGCTTAAGATATTTAGTTCATATATTTGCTGTTTGTCGGATTGTGTGTAGCCTATTTTTCATACGTAATCGAGTGTAACTGTGGCATCAATAGAAAGTCCTAGTGTTTCAGCTAGCCTTTTTTACTCGTAATTGGCATGGCAGGTACAATATTTATTAATACTTTTGAGATGTTATTACTATATATTAGTAGAAGTTATGGTGATAGAATCAACCAAATTGTTGATGATTACAGACTCATTCTTCTAAAGCACAGAAATTAAAATTCTTAGCTTACTTTCTTTTGGTACAATCATGATATTACCAGCTCATCTTTCCGAAGCGTCTTTCCAAAACATCATTAATCCGCTTTAAGATAAGAATAAACTTAATGTGCTGAGGGTAGTTCAGTCGATCCTCCGGATATTGGTTATCACCGTGTGCAATATGGAAGCATTAATAATCATGCTTTAATCCCTTAAAGGGAAACAAATGCGATTAGAATTCATCCCCATAATTTGTTCGATAGGGAGGTCTGAATCAAGGGGGAAATGGTGTGGATTAATTGTGGAGATGCTGAATTATCAGAGAGAATGTATTTCTACT
Source organism: Pantala flavescens (assembly GCA_020796165.1). NCBI lineage: Eukaryota > Metazoa > Arthropoda > Insecta > Odonata > Libellulidae > Pantala > Pantala flavescens. The sequence goes on from CM036886.1 coordinate 16,566,216, forward strand.
CGATAGAAATATTTCTCCTTTAGTGAAATTAAGGTAATTTTCTATATATGAGCGCGTGTTGCGTATGTGTTTATGACGAGGCTTTGCGTCCATTATAGAGGAACCGGAAACACGTGATTTTATGTATTTTCACAGTATGGCTTCCACGGGTAACCGGCAGCGAAGAAATGTCTAAATTACATGCACTTAAAAAGGTATTATCCAGTGAAAATAGTCGTAATGTAACTATTAATGTTTGCTTGAGATTCGCATTGTTTGTTATTTACATAAAAACGTGCATTGGAACTAGGATATTCTCTGACGATAAAATTTTTCGAACATCTTCCTCGACTATTAACCCATAAAAACTGTCCTTGTTTACATTATTACGTTTGTAGCCTTAATTGACGTGTATTGTTTCTCCCTTCTACCATATGTTCACATTGTATTCGTCAGAAATCTTTCTAAGTATTTAAAGCGTGAATCACGATAGAACTTGAATAGATCCTCTGTGAGGAAATTATAAATTTGAAAGAAAGAAATCTTAAGTATGCATCTGCATTCTTGTTTATCAAATCTTAAACTAAACCATATGCAAAGACGCTCGTTGTTGGACGGAAGAAACTTGCGTTATTTCTCAGTAAAAAAATGAATAATGAATTTAAAACATCGATACAATAATTTTTAGAATTATTTAAAAGGCTCTATTCCAATTCGCTTGGGTAATTAAAGGTCGACGAAGGCATTATCATATCGACTGATTCCAAGGCTTTATTAAATTATCTCTTTCTCCGATTGTACAATTTACTGATTTGCATCGTACATTCTCTGTGATCTTCGGGTATTAAGCATTAAGATTAGAAAACGTTGATTCTAGAATAATCTTCATTTAGTTTCTAATAAATGAGTATACACATGTTTGGTTGCTAGGGAATTTCGCCGAGGATTAGTCGTCGGTTTGTCAAAGGGGAAAGGTTTTGCTGTTTGCGAGCTCATGCATCCAGAAATTCAACTTAAGAGATTGGGTTGATGCGGAATCCAAGCATTTCTCGATTAGGTCAGCTAAGAGAACGATATTGAAATAAGCTTCTTCCATCTTTCCAATTAGGACGATGAGTAATTAGACGTTCGGTGTTGGTTGCATATTCAGGGTCGTAAGTTGAATTCTACGGAATATTTTGCACAGTGTTGTATCGTAAGGTCCAAACTTCCGAGTTCAATCAATAATAGGAAACAGATTCTAAAATTACCTGTTTTTTGTCCGTTACTGTTTCTGAATTTATGCTCCTTGTTAAAGCGTTAATTATCCTTGTACATGACGGGTTTGTGGATGTTATTCGAGAACTTCTCTTCCATGTTAGTGCTCAAAGTACCCAGAACATCTCGTTGCATGTTTATTCTTTTATCATCTGCTTATCAACATATCCATGTAGCAACGAACCGTGTGTTTATTAAGCGCAGCACTTTTATGTATTTTGTACCGCTACTTTATCAAACGGTAGAAAACCTGATAGTTGATTAAGTCACACCAAAACTCGCCACAAATTTCATTCAATTTTAAATGCTGCTTGATTTCAGAGAGCGTAGTTATTCGTGCTATTTATGTATTTTGGGATATTCTTGACTGCCTGATTGTAAGACGCCATATTTCATTTCGTGTTCTGTTAGACATATGGAAGAAGGCAAATACAAAATTAAGGTGTTTGTTTTTGGTTTTTGAGAAAATGAGCTATGACGTTTTAGAAATACGTAACGAATCGCACTAAGCAATTTCAAAGAAGGGCTTACATATTCCGCAACATTTTGTAGAGAACATCTCGTAGAGAATTTTGGCAATGACAGGCGCCCGATGACCTTCTCTTCAGGTTATCAGAACATCCTGTCGAGTTTTGCTGAAGATTAAAATAAAAGTTCCGTCTCGACGGATGGGGCATATCATTCTCTCAATATAATGCTCCGTTGGGATGCTGGACACGAAAAAGCGAGATGCTGACTAGAAATCGGATTTTCTCGATGTTAATGAAATATCTCCCGTGAGAGACGACACATACGATTCCAAGAGAGGTCGCTGCGTAGATATTGCGTCGTCACGATATTTCTGCGAAGAAAATGTCGCGTAAAATGTTTACCAAGCTTTGCAAAAGCTGCGGGGGTGTGGACCTTTTCCGGAGGATACATAATGGGACCTTTTTCCAGGCGATAAATGACACGCTGTTGATTCTACTATCTTTATGAGTGCGCAACACGGAGATTCAGAGTGTCTCGCAGATTTCACGTGGGCTCGTTCGAGCGGTGCCAGATGGTAGATTTTTGAAACCGACTGCTAAAAGCCTAATATCCGTTTTTCATTTCTGCAGAAGTCTCTTTGCTGAAGTATTCGTACATGTTTATCGTGAAGGAAGTCGGTTACGTCATATTTGCACGGGAACGTTTGTAATACGATGTGTTCTATAATAATTGCGAATTGACCAATGAATGAAAGCGATGAGCTGGAATGGAATTGGAAGATTTGATTTAGGCTAAGGAGAATTCGAACTAAGTGAAGCAACCTTTTATATATTTATATATGTATTAGTACAGTAAGCAGCGATAACAATGCTTAGTTCGTTGATCAATTAGATTAATTCTTCGTTTTATTTGTTTGCTGTTTAGTTGATAAGTTAGAAAAGCAAATTACTTTGTTTACAATTTCCCGGATACCGTAGCTAAGGTGGGGAAAATACGGAATAAATGAGTAATTAAGCTCTTAAGAAGATAGCTATTCTAAATGGATGAAGAAAACTTTGTGACTTGATGAGTTACTCATTTGAATGTACGAAACTTAAATTACTAAGAAAAGTAGCTTACTTTAAAGTAAATTTCTGGGGAAGTGACTTAGTGTTCTCCGCAAATTTAGTTGACCTAATCGTTATTATTATTATATTTTTGATTTTCATTCGTTAAAATTAAAAGATTAAATGATATATCCCGATTCATTTGAAATAAATTCGAAGTTTGCTATCTTCAATACTAGAAAATACCAACCTATCGTATTTAGACATCTTCCATAAATATTTTGTTTGCCATATTCGCGTATTTGTTGTACGTTTTCAAGAAAAAGAATGTTTACCAAGCTGGAGTTCGAAGGATTATTTTCATATTTATATTTTTTAAAATCTCCTCCATAATAATAATACACAAGAATAAGAAGCGATCTTTTTATCTTATCACCTCTTATTCTTGTGTATTATTAAGATGCAATTCCACAAAACGACGCCTTCCTCCGTAAAATTTACCCCTCCATTATGTTCGTATGAGTAGAATTTTGTTTCAAATATTTAGCAGGACGTGTGAAGTATTAGACATTCTATAGAAACCGTAATTTTCATCTTCTCTTGTCCTCCTCTTGAACTTATCCAAAACGAATTTATCAACGTAATAAACTCATCTCCGGTGAAAAGGCTAGAAAGAGGGAAAACGGAGGGCGGGCCCTCAACGATTCTTAAAAGGATCGTAGGGGAGCGTAAAATTTTAATAGCCCATCGGTGGAACGTGTACGCAGCCCAAGGTCGGCTCGTGCCAAGACACTTGAAAACTCCGCGAGAAATCGATTTTTTTAAGGCCTCGCTCGCGACCCGGTGACATTAAAATAAAACAAAAGACTCGCAGACTCCGCAGATAGGACACGGAGCCTTATTAGCCGAGTAAACGCTTCGTGAAATTTTTCACGCCAACGCGAGATGTACCTAATTCAACTCGCGAAGGGGAATTTTTCAAAAAAAGAACAAATTTGCTCATCCAATAATTAACTTTTACACGGATTCTGGTGCTTAATCTTCAATAAACTTTTATCGTGTTGCAAGCGGTTTTAATTCGTCACAGTTCTGAGGTAAAATTCAACACCGACTGAGCGTTGATTTTAACTCAACTACCTGGATGTCCAAGAGCGATGTTGGAACGAGGAACTTTGGGCTATTTCGGTTAGTATCTCGAACGAAAATAAGTTTAATCTCGTAACGTATGTGTTAGACCTCTTTTTGACAAACATTTCTTTATTGTTGTTTTTACATAGTTACGATAAAAACATCGGTTACCCTAGGTGATGAAATGTATGCTTACCTTTCTTATCCGTTGACACAAACTAGGATGATGGTGTTATGTGAAAGGAAGTGTATCAAATGATGCTATACTTTATTCATCCTATATAGATGAATCGTATCGTATGTGTATAGAGCAAGTATAGTAAACGATTTTTGTCTTTAACGATCTTTGAAACTTTCAGGAGCATGTGGTTTCGATTTAAATATGTATGTTAAACGCGACATATAGCAGGGCCAGTAACTTGATGTAAATTGTAGCATTATTTGTTTTAAGCGAGCTCTATTATGTTTAACGTGATAGTAGCAATATTTGTTGGAACGTTTCCGAAAGATATTGCATACAAATTTAAGACAGATTTGTCTCTTATATTTCTGAGTCGATGATTGTAATGGTAGGAAGACACTGAGCCTTGGAGATATTGGTATGTCTTCCTACTACACATAGAAATTAGTCTCACTTAGTGGTTATGCAGCTAAACATCTCTGTTGGATGTACATTTAGCTTTTAGTGAGGGTTAAATTTGCCGATTTACATTTTCAAAAGGTACCTACAAGGAAATGCACTCTTGGAACTGGTTTAGTGGTATAAGACGAGGATTTTTTCTGTTTCTTGTGGAGTGAGAAGGTACTTCAAAGTCTCAGTATATTGAATAACGATCAAAACATTTGGATTAGCGTTTTTTTACGTTCAAGAACTGTGGCTGAAACGCCATCTTTCGGGATGTTAGTTCCTCGGTTTTGGGCAGCTTGGACCATCATCCTCAGCTTCCATAGTTGGGCGTGCGATCTTTATGGAGGTCATTTTTGATAAGCAAACAGCCACGAGCAGGAGCAGCAGCTTTCTTATCATCCTTTCTGCCAGTATTAGATTCTTATGGGCGCCCCTTCCCCAACGGACCAATATAGGGAACGCTACTCCCTTTCACAGTCGATATTTTACACTTTCAACAACTCTGTCCTTTTTTGGCCCAAATGAAGTTTCCGAGGAGGGATTTGCCCCATTGAACCTATAGGTGGCGGTAGTGGGGTCGGTAGGGTGCGAGCTAAGAATTTTAATTTCGTTTCATATTGGATTTCGAAGTGTACAGGAAAAGGAAACAGTTTCGATGTTCATTTGATGCGGATATAGGTGCCGCTCGTGAAGACATTAGTTGAGGAGTATTTTGACTCACGTTGTACCTCTAGAGGCTAGCATTAAGGGCTTTGTGTTCCGTGTGGTATTATTATCACGTCCGTCGGACGTGAAAGGTGCATGATGGGAAATAATATTTCGAAAACTACTACGTTTTTGCCTAAGTATTGCCAAAATAGTATTACGAACTAGCTCTGCGAAACTTTTGTAGGAGGTTTTTAGTATGTATCGGACATCTATTTTGTTATTCGCCTGCAGATGTTGTCGGTAGTTTCACGAAAGTATTAACGATAACCTTTCTCAGTGGACATGGGTATCCATGATATTGAATTAGACGATTGGATGTTTTTTGATTCATTTTACTTAGAAACTTGATTGTGATTGTTATGTGTTTATATCACGCTTTCGACTGTTACCAAGCTGTCACCACGCGCTCTGTTTTCTATGAGTTTTATAGATCCTTGTCTCTTTGCCAATTTTATGTGGTCATTTTCCCACTCACTCTATCGCATAGCTTATCATCGATCCAATATTTTCCCTTGCTTTCTTCTTAGGTCGATGCCCGTTCTGTTTTAAAAGTATCTCTTCGTATTTCGTAACTTGCTTTTATAGTATACATACATGATTTTGTGGTTTATGTTTTTGTCTTAAAATTCTGGTTCTTTTGTCTTGGGCTCTGTGGGAATGGATTCGACTGTTTTCCACTATTATTATCGTTTATTTATATATAGAAAATATATAAGAGCCGCTTACATGCTTGCTAGTATTTTCTGTGATTCGAACAAAAAATATTTCTTGTAATATACGCTCATTTGAGATGTGAATCTGAGCCCTATATCTATAGTACAACTCTCGATTATTGTTATATTCTTTTTTTAACTTTAAAAGTTCTCGTGGTAATTGTATAATTTTGGGATCAATACTCAGTATCCCTTTATTAAAGCTTCTATCAAGACAATGGTATTTCTTGGCCGTGCTTTTTTTATTAGATTTTGATTTTGTCGTCTTAACTTCGTGTATCAGTTAGTTCATTTATCAGACCATTGATTTGCGTAATAAAATAGAATAGAATCCGCTCTCGATGCCTTATTAATCAAATATATTGATGTCAAGAAGGAGTGTTCAATTTTTTTAGAAGTAATGCGGAACTTGTTGCTGGAGTATTTTTCGATACCATTGCAGACTCTTTGGTACTTGGTAAGAGCGTAGTGTTCCTTCATGATTTAATTTTCTCTTAGGTACATAAATGGGTCGCCATTTTGCGGCATGTACTCTTATCGCAGAAAGCGTGGTTTCTGTGATGTTGACTACAATTTACACAATCCCCGCATTGCGGGGGACCAAAGAGATTTAAGCTCTCTACCGTTTTCCCACCCACGCAACAAACAGTGAAGCGAAACGTTTGAAACCTTTTAATAAGCTGGGGTGGTTGTTATTTTTGTAACACTTTGATGATGGCGCGTAAATATCATCAGTGGAATATGATTTAATTTTGAGTTTTCTAAAAAGTTTTTTTTCCTTCCAATATTATGTCTTATTTACGATCACTATGAACTTTGCTAAATGTTAAATAAGGCGAATCTTACACTTGTAATGCGGAAGATAATGGAGTGTATGAAGGTTCTATTTCATTTTATAAGAGGTAAGAAGTATGTTAGAAAATCGTCGAGTCTCAGATTTCAGTTTCGGCTTGGTTCCTCTTCTTTCTAATATTAAGTTTCCCCTTTAGTTCAAATTGATGAATCGGTACAGGATATCGGTTACCGGTTTTGCTCTTGCCGGTGATAGAATGAATCGTGAGCATGTTTTTTTCCGGTTTCAGTTTCGAATTTCCTCTCAATTGGTTTCCTCAAGACGAGTAGAAGCTACCGGTGTGGACAGCGGTCGTGTAATAACTCGACATTGGTTCATCTTCCACCACCGAGGGGTGGATATTCCGTTAAGTATCGATTTCCGGTTCTTTGATTCATAACAGATTCCCGGTTTCCGGTTAGGGATCCGTTTTCAGTCCCATACTCGGTTACTTAGTAAATCATGAGCTTCCAGGTTGAATCTCCAATCTGGAATCTATTGTAGGTTCACGGTTTACAATTCATACAAGTTAATCTGAAATATATCATGGTTTGTACTTCCACTGTGGTTTAAAATCCACGTGATTTCTCCTAAATCCTACCCTTGACTTAACCATAGAGGGCGCTTTTTAAGGTCTTTATTAAGGGAAGATTGAGGCCTAAATGTATCTTATTCATTATGATCTTTCGTCAGACATTATTAAATTACTAATATAATTGCAGTATGTTTTAGAGAAACTCGTGAAGATTTCGACAATGCAGAAAATGAAAGTGTTAATTAGTAAAAAATCTCACGAGTAGGAAAAGACCTGCTGGGAAGTGATTGTTGAAAACCGAAGTATAGTAAAAGCTTAAGGATGTAAAGGATACTGTGTGCACAAAATGTGCATGCTTTATGCATATAAATTTTATACGTAAGTACATTTACGGTGATTAACTGAAGGATGATGGAAGAATGAATAAAAGGTCATGTAAAGTAGAGCATCCGAAGCTTAAATTATACAAAAGTATGTAATGATGTACATTAAATAGCATTTTAACAATGGAGCTATTATGTGTTGTATTACCATAGTAATATGAAGTGAACTATACCGAATAGTAATGAGTACGTAAGTTATCGATCAGTGGAAAGAATAGATAAGAATTGAATTGAAGGAAAGTAGATAGTATTTTACTTTTAAACTTACGGCCTAAGGGACTAAGAAATGTTTCCGGAATAGCTTAGAGAAATGTTTCTCACAGTACACTATTCGTTTTCGTTCCTAAACCATCTTCTCCCGAAAAGCATAGCATTGGCGCTCCTTCGTTCTCGAAGGCGTCGCACGCCTCCACGTCATGTCGTTCGAGTTATGGAAGTTCCACTGCGGATGGTTGAAAAGGGCGGGAGAGAGGGAGAGGAGAGGAAGAGAGGGGAAGAGAGAGAGAGAGCGTTCTTTTCAGTCGATACGTGGAGAAGGGATAAGGCACACGGTGGCTGGAGGGAGAGCGTTATCTTGAGAGAGTATCCCTCGAAGCCCTCTAATATTGTCCCGTGTGGCGGGCGGGGCAACCTTCGATGGTTTTCCAGAGGGGCGTGGACCTATCGGTCGCTTAAGACCGTGGATTGTTAGCGGACGAGGGCATCGCCCTCGGAGGGGCGTTTCTTGGCGTCCCCGCTATACTCGTAACCCAGTTCGCCGGATGCTGCGTGGTCCAGTTTTCGACCGCGTCCATGGTGGAGTCGGTTGCGGAACTTTTTTTCGCCGCTAGCTATTGTTTGCCTCGCGCCGGACTCATCCGTGGATTGCTGCGGTTATGTTTATCTACGGGCAAGTACTCTACCGCGTCTCTTCATTTAGAACCCTTATTCTCTTTCCCCTAAGCGGTCACTTTCACCGTCGGAGAAGGGTGCTCCGGAGGGAAGTGGTGGAACACGGTTTCACTTTCCTGGGCTCCGAATGGTGATGTATCTTCGTATCTAATTCGTATGTTATGTCGATGCGATTTCGTTCCAGCAGAAATTGTTTAATTAGTGGTTAAAGAACACGTGGAGTTGTAAGATGGGTTTAATTAATACGTAAAGTGTGGTTGTGTATGGAGAGATTCAATATGTCAGTGTTAGAAGGACTTGTTTTTAAGGTTAAAAATCTGTTTGTTCAGTTTTGTTGCCGTGGTTACGTCTTGTATGAATTTAGGTATCTGTAACTTGGATTTTAGTGTGGTGGTTTAATTTTGTGTATGGGATGGGTGATTCAATACGTGTCGGTTGGATAAGGGTCAACCAAAACCCTGGTTGCAGTTTAGACTTGTTTTTAGAATTTTTTGTGATGTTGAGATTGTTTTAGTTGAATTTTTATTGAATCGAAGTTACTTTTCTCTGTGGAATTGTTTATACATTAGGCTTTCTAATCCTTTCTCTATCTTTTTATGTTATTGCTCTTTTAGTTTCAATCATCTTCTTATCTTCTAATCCGTGTCAGAATGTCCTGTTTCGCTATCAGTAGCTTTGGTGTACGAAGGCATTCTCATACAATCGATATTATTTTTGGTACAGCGTTCTGTAATGGAGTTGTGAGCCTAGATAATGCAGTGGAGAATTCTACTCCCTTAGTCTCGAAGGCCGGTATCAGACTCATCGGGGTGAAAGTGAAAATTTTTTTGGCGAGGAATGTAGCCAATTTTTTAGTAAATGCTCCCATTTTTTATTGCATGAAAAATATCGCCCTATTTGTGACTCAATCTTATTTTCGTGATTTGGTTCACTAGCGGATGAAGCTTTCCTGTTTTAACGAATTATTTCCGGAGATATTGGTAATGAATTAAATACGAACCCATTTTTATTCCCTAATTTCGTATTATTTTATAGAAAATGAATACTCAAAAAATCGATTATATTGTACGATGAACGCGCTCCATGGATTAGTTTAGATAAATTAGACTTATTCTTAGAAATATTCTTCTATATACTGGTTGCTCTATTGTGAGACCCTTAAATTATCGTCAAAGATGTTTGCGTGTATTAAAATAGATATACTCGAATCAATTGTATTACGAGAAAGTTACACATTATGAGGTCGAATGTGAGTTTCGTTTCTGTGTGGAACGGAAGCCAAGATTTTATCGTAGTTAGTAGTAAGTCGTAAATAGTTATTATATAATATTTTTTAAATAATTTGCATTCTGAAATGTAATTTATAGAGCATACGTTTTCGTTCCTCTATTGTATTAGGAATTTTAGTGGCTTATTTATGTTTTCAGCCGAATAATGGTGTTTAAACCCCCTGCCAAACGTCGAAAGGCTGCTTGTAATATACTGATAATGACGTAGAGTGATTATTTTTTAGCTTCAGTTTGTCGCACTGTAAGTGAGTCGATTACTTTAATGAAACCATGGCTAGCGAGGGCTCATTAGTTCTGAATTCGTCTTTATCTTAGGTTTCAGAACCTTTATTTATATGACCCAGATTTGTTTAATCGTACGTGGATTTACGTATATCTACATTCATATATTCACACTATATAAACGCGCTTACTAAAATGATAAGGGTGTAATGGCTAACATCTTTCAAAACTCAAACCGCGAAGTTGTTTCACGAACTCCTTGTTTTCGACTTCCCGAGGTTCGGTCAACTAAGTCGTGTTCATCCCAAGTCCCAGACCAGAAGTTTGCAGGAAACTCCTCCTTGTGGTCTAATTGCGAACACGTGACTGCGAAAGTTTACTACTTTCTCCATCCCTCTCTCATCATCATGGATTCGGGGAGATTTACAAAAACGCCCGAATTTTTTGGGATCGAGCTTCCATGAAATATTTATGAAACAATAGCGCTGCAGCCCCACTCTCGGGGTAAATTCGCATGTGGAATGGAAATGGGCCTGATTCCAAATCAGCGATTTACATAGCTACGGCTTCCCCACAATATTACTTCGGCCTAAGTTTTCACGTATGTTACGTAGCAAGGGTCGGTCCGCTACTTATTCTCAAGGCCCGCAAGTAAATCCGTAACAAAAAGGCTCACGGTAGGAAATGTATGCTTTCTGCAAGGAAAGGGAACATCTGGTTGCCCGCGACATGTTACGGATGGGTAAACATTTCCCTAAGCGTGGAATCGTAGCGCATTTCTGCCGTGGATTTTCGACGGTGGGAAGGGAATTATTTCCGGGAAGGTTGGTAGGGTTTAAGCGGGGTTTTGCTCGGAACAGAACTCCTTTTCCTGTCGATATCCGGGTTTTTGAATGTGACAGTCGAACCGGGAAGGGGCTGGAATGTCTGAACCGGGTAATTACCGGTTTTTGATTGAAAATGTACTAGGATTTGCAATTTTTAATTATGAAGTACCACACTAAATTGTGATATCTCTTTTTCTCAAATAGACTCTCTGTATTAATTCGTGTCGTACGATTTCATTTTGTGAAAGCTAAATTAGTTAGATGTATTAGAATCAAGGGAAGAGGCTGTTGAAGTAAGTTACTGTTGCGAAGGAAAGTTAAGGTATTGATTCTTACTTCCATACATTCAGGAGGTGACTTTTCATTTAGCTTCTTAAGTACTATGATAAAAATTTAACCCGGACAGTATTATTGTATGTTATTATATGATTGTATCAGTAGTCAACGTAGTTGTACTCCTACAGTAGTCGCTGTTGGAGATGAATCATAAAGTAATTTGTTACCTCTCTCATAGAAATCATTACGAATGAGGGCACAAGAGTAATTGATTGATGATTTCTTTCCTATTAAGTTTGCGTTCTTTCATTCCCTGATGATAATGTATGGAGCACCAGAGGTTTAATTCTGTTATTGAATTTTGCGAACCATCGATTTACGATAGGTTCATGAAACTCTTTCGCAAGCTTCAGTATTACGAGGAATAAAACGGATTCGGCATCAGCAGAAGTAAGGGAAGCAGAGAAGTAACAGATTAGGAGCTTTCGTTGAATCAGTAAGAAAAATATGAGGGCTCGATACCGTGCTTCAAGGCACTCCGAGAGATCCCATTAATAATTTCACCCTAAGACGTTCCGCCCAAGAAACGTCACTCGGGCACAATACGTAGAGGGGGGCTTTTACTGTTAGTGAAATTATGCCCAAGAAATATCGCCTGAGAGTCGGTTGAGCGTGGCATATTGCTCAACCCAATTGGATGTTTCAGGGGAACTAAAACGAAAGACCCTGTTTTCGGAGTGTGTCATCGTTCATTATTCATTTCTACAAAAAGATACTATTTCCGCGGGCGATAAAAAAAGCTTGAAGTGCTCTTATATTGGAGAGCTCTCTACATGACCTGGCGTGGTGCCTAGGACAGCTCAGTGGGTGTTCAAATGTAGCTAAATGTAGACTTTCAATGCCCTCTTTGGTTTTGTATAGTTCAAAGTTTTTCATGCTTTTTCGTTACCGTTCCTGTGAAATGGTTGTTGCTAACCTTTAGCGATTGGAAGTAACTTTTAGTGGGTGGGATTTATCCAGGGTGAAATCGACCTTGGACAAAAAGTCTTAGGATTTGTCTGAATTGAATGTTCCCTAGGTCATATACCCTACGGCTAATCGTCTCTGGCGAATCTTTTCGTGGAACTTTGCCCGACTTTGGTATTATCGACCTTTTTTAACCGACGACTTGTTTTGCAGACTACTGTTTTTTTTTCTCTGTCATATTCCCGGCATTTTGATGGAAAAATTCCTTTTCAGTTAAGTAGATCTATGTTAATTATTATTGGGATTAAAGGAATAGTTTTTTGTGTGAAGAGTAATCCGCTATGTTCATTAGTTCTTTTCCAAGCATGAAGGATTTGTTAGTTTATGATATATGCGATTAGAATATATAGATTCATAGCGTGTGCAGATAGAATTATGATTGATATAAGTTAATGTAGTGGTTAATAATTCATACTGTCATTTTAAGGTATTATAATGACATAAATTTTTGATCCACAATTATTTAAAATAAAATAAGGGTTGATGATATATTTAACGAAAGCAAAAAATTGCTACATGATCCTATATATTGCAGTGGTTGCAGTAGTTTTCGAACATAATAATACAACTCTAATTTTCAAAAGGGTCGCATTTCTAATTCCATTCCGAAGTGTTTTTGCGTAAATTTTTTAGAAGCTCTGCTACATTACGAATTTATAAAAAAACGCTCGTCTTCAGCGTTGCATTTAAATGCCAAGGTCTCTGTTCATTGTCCGTAACTTATATCGAACGAGATGATGTCACCAAAATCTATTTTCCCTCTGTCACCCTCTCAAATGTGATTCCCTTCTAAGATCCGTTTCTGTTTTGATGTTGAATATTTTATTACTTTATAAGTAAATCCCCTCTTTAAGGGTTCATAAATCATCGGTCAATAATTTATCATGTCCAAATTTAATGCTAAGTCCTTTTTCTATATTAACGTCATGTAGAGGAATTAAAATTCTAATTATTGTAACATATATGGAAGAACGATGCTGGATTAAACCATCATAATTATATAAATTAACGCGCATGTTTGAGTTCTTGAGTATTATCCAAATTACCGTTCTGAGTTTGCTGCTTACATTTACTCTAACCGAATGAGAAGTGATGTGATTCTTTATTTAGTATTTTATCTCTTGGATTGGACTTTATCTAGTCCTTTCATGATATAGCGTACATTCCACATTTCCAAATTACTCGTCTGATTATAGAAATTATTCAGAGGCATCGTGTTTGATTACGTAAATTATTTAGAGACATCGTTTCAGATATGACTGCCTCGTACGAAAAGAACGTGGCTTTATTTCGATGAATTCGCGTCGTTTGAATTTTGCATACAATACAATACGCCATATAAACGAGGTTGAAATGTTTCATTACGAAGTATTTTAGATTAAATTAAATATTCGTTCAAAAGAAGAAGGATTCGAAAGTCAGTTCAACGTTATGGAGAGGAAAAATACTTAATTAGCGCATGTTTCACGATTTTTATTACGTTACTGTGTAAGAATTTGGTTTATTTATCTCCAGGAAAATCGTTAAAAAGTTCTTTTAATGTTACTAATTTATGTGTGTATATCTCAGTACGGGAATTTTAAATATTACTTCGTCTTTCATTTAAGCTACCATAATTTCTCTTATCCGTTGTTCCCCTAATTCAATCAAGGGTTTCGTGGAAGTTGGAAATTTTTAGTCCCAATTTAGCTCAATATAGATATTTATTATTATTTTTTAGATTGATCTAAATGGTAAGTTTTAGTGATCATTAATATACAATAAAACCTTTCAGGAGAATCCGTCTGTGGTTTTTTCCATAGTTAAGGATCGAACGTATCTTCATCGCTGTATTCGCAAAAGTCGTGAACTTGAAAATAAATGGACGTAAATTCATCACATAAATGTTCCACATTTTTTACCCCAAACCCGATTGAAATGTCGATGGTTCAGTTCGGGTAAAATTAAATCGAGCGGGATTCGAAAATGGAAGTGACTTTCTACCCACATTTTCACCTCTCTTATTTCCTCGACGAGACAAGGTTTTCGCCGGTTGTCACATTCCCAGAGATGGGTCGCCCTTCATCGCGTCTGTTACACAACCACCGAAATCCGAAGCCGTCTGCCATCATTCTGCAGAGCATTGACCCTTTTGCGGAAAAGCTTTTTCGACTTACATTTCGAATCCACTCCCCCAAACGCGCTATTATCCCACTCCGATGTAATGAATCTGTATTCACATTCCGCTTTTTGGGACGTGAACTGAAGAGGAGTTTAGAACTGGATTACGAGTTTTTTTTTTGGGAAATTCCGCGTGAATTCCTACTGCCGATTCTAGGATTTAGGATAAGATCCCATTACTGGATTTGATATTAAATGATCGTATCAGTGGACGTTTCAAATGGAAAAGTTCGAATCGATTAGAATGAGCAGGGTATTTTCGAGTGAAATAATTAAAGGAAAAGCTTAGCGTGAATTAGAGAAACGTAAATTACGTAGCGTGTGTAAATATAAGCAGATTTACTGTGTTACATACTTCATTCTTTGTAAGGTTAATCGTATAGTTTATTTTCTATCTAACTATATATATTGCATCAATATATTTTCATTAGATTCTCATCGAAGAAAACTATTAATTTTCTACGTAATAAAAGTATAAATGATAATGAACAATACCTAGTAATTTGTTTTTCAAGTACTAAAATTCATTCTAGGCGGGTCAGAGGCTTCTAACTACTTAAAATATCACTGCCACAGTACTGTATTCAATTTCCTCATATGATTAATTAAAAAATTAGCTTTATTCAGTCATCCGTGCTTGTATCGCTGACCTAGAATAGAGAAAATCTGAGTGTGCTTAGGAAGGCGTTCATCCCAAAATTGTAAATGACTTAGGATGTATAATGCAATGATTTTTTAATCTTTTAGTGCTATTCAATTTTAAGTAAGGGGTCCGTAAAGGGAACGTGTTTCAGTAGGAATAATTAATTATTTTTGAGTGCTAAATGAGTTTTTCTGTACTGTTTCTTACAAGCCGTCAACACTGCCGAACTCCGAAAGGCGGCTTTCAGGGTATATATGTATATGTAGATGAAGACATGGACGAAATTTTTTACCAAAGCATATAACACTCTGCTGTAAATCCGCTCTCAGTTGGTGTATCATATGGATATGTAACTGTTTAGTGCAATAATATGAGAGATCAAGCTTACATAAGGGTTATTCAGCTCCTTCATACTTCAGTAATAATACAATGTAGGGAGAAAACCTTTTACGAAGTTTTCAACCGTGTTCTTCGTATAAAAGTGAGAAAGGGTACGTTGCCATTGGAAAGTGCCTAATGGAAGTACGTACCCTAATAACCTAATGGATAAATTTACCCTCTGTTCATTCATTATCTTTACTCGATCATTTTTAACAGTTCAGCAGTCTTGAGGGTTACTTTCGCAGATGCGTCAACCGTTGCGTGTCGCGTTTTGACAATCGCGTGGCTGCGTTCTGGAAATCCCTAACGAGGCCTTGAGTATATTGTGGCGTCCCGGTATATTTCTTTACGGGAGATTAGAGGAAATTCAACAATCAAAACAAATGAAAGTGGTTGCGAAAACGTTTTGGAACGCATTCAACAATCTATGCATAGGATATAACTATCAGAAAAAACTGCGTGAGAAAAACATCTTTTAGGAATGCGACAGATATGATCTAAAGCATACTCGGATGGGCTTTATAAATCTATCATGAAGTAGCAGCGATGTATATGCTTATTTAGATTGTTAATGGTTGTGAAATGTTTTCTGCAGAATGATTATTCTAGTCAAAACAGCGAAGTTTAATTTAATTCTGGTTGTATCCAAAGTGAAACACTTTATAGAATCATTCATTTTTATATTTTAGAACGCTAGGGTCCCGACTTCGAATCCTCGTGTGAACTTCAAAATTTTGTCAAGGGCTATGTGTAAGTAGACAACGTATGGTCTTACTCTGTCTGTTTATAATCATCATTTATAAAAGGGAATTTAGTTTTACTTAGGAATTTATATATACGTTCTTTATTTCCTTATTTTTGTATTCATTATCTAAACGAATATAATAGGGAATTTAAAATATGTTAGGGTTAATTTTTTATCCTTTACGAATCTGAATACTAGTTTAATCCATTTTCGTTTTACAACTCCATGAACGCTTTCAGTGCAGACTTTTCATTTAATTAAAATATGATATCAATATTTCATTTCTCCAAGGGATACTACAAATGTAATCTCGGAGCTCGGAACGATATATATCTTTATATATAGATACAATTACGTTTGTCAGTATTTTGATCCATTCAGAAGTCAGTTAGCGGCACCTGTATATTCTCCCTGTAGAAACCCCATTTATTAAATCAAGACAATTTTATTTATCCTCCTTGGAAACCGTGATAAACGTTCTGTTCATAGCAACCCCTTGTTGTCAATACATTAGCATGTGATATATTAGAAGATGCTGAGTCATATTATTTAGTAAATCGCCTTTGAATATTTCTAAAACTTTTGGCACTATTTCTTATGAAATGATGCTAACATTTTTGGAGAGGATCCACGATCTAAAGAGGTTTTAATTTCCCCAGAACTCGTTTTTTTTGGTCCAGGATTTTTTTAACGAAGATCAATGGTTTCAAATCGATTCCAAGGTTGGTTTCAAAACTCCGAATAAGGGCGGAATATGAAAACTGTGAAAGGCCCGGCGGACGGGAGGAATTCAGCCGTGAAAGGTCAATGAAAGGTCTTGCTCATATCGTTTCCGCCTCAGAGGTCGAGGGAGCTGTTAACTGCCGAGGCGAGTAATAACGCAGGCAAAAGTGTGAAGAGATATTTTCCCCGGAGATTTTCTTCGAAAATGAAAGCGGGAGGTTTTTTGGATCATTTTCGATTCTCCAAGGAGCGAGCCACTTGGCCTTGACTCACTCGCGACTGTTTTATTTTGGTTTCTTAACGTTTTAATCCACTTCTGCGATTTCTAGGTCATCTCTCCGAGGATGTCGTTGAATTTTAATGTGCAGTCGAGCCCAGGGAAATTTGCGCTCGCGAGGGATGTAACGGCGAAGTTTTATACCTGCACGAATGCTAGCGTATCAGGAGGGCGTGAAATTATCACGCATTGCTGTAGCATCTTTATCATAGCCTTGTTATCGAATATCGTGAATCAAAAAGGAATTCTTTTCTTGTCCCTCAGTATAATTATAGTGCTATCGTGAATGATTGTCTATGTTTAAAGGAAAGTTAAATAATAATAATACGAAAGTTATAACTATACGATATTCAATTATTTCACTCGCTCTTATATAAACTATGATACGATTAAGTTGAAAGTTTTATATATATTTAATGTTAAAATATAGGCAATCAGCTAATAATGGTGATTAGTTTGAATAATTTAAATAGTATATGATATAATGTGATTGAATTTCTGTCTACTGAAACTTTTAGGGTTCGACCCTGAACCCTGGCAATTTTTGCCATTCTCCTTTACCTGAAACCTTGTACTGGAAACTCAAACTACCTCTTTTTTCAACCATTCTCTATTTAATATTTAACCCACCAATTCGCTCCGCTTTCGCGTTATTTCTTTAATCAAAATCTTATCTTCTTTCTACGTCATATCATTTTGTTTTTCTATCATCTCAACTTTTTCCATCCCACGTCCCACCCACGTCTCCATGGGAACTATTCTTTTAACGTCTTCTTTTCGTAAAGCCCACGTTCCTTATCCGTAACACTGCACGCTGAGGATCTTTCTAAAACTCTCATTAAGTTTCATCACGATTCCCAAATCTTTGCGGAACAGCCTGCTTTTTTGTCCACGATTTTGTCGATTATCTCACCTTTTCTTTTGTTCTTACCTTTTTATCACTTATTGCCTCTCCGTGGTTTTTGAGAGTGATAGATAACCCTTTGATGGTCTTGGTGTTCCAATCGGCTGATTATAATGGTTTAAGGGAACTTTAATGAGAATGTATTATCTTTTTCCTAGTTGTGTACGCATGGAAATAGTTTATGTTTTTGCTTTGATCTACGAACGGGTTTTTTATAGGTAAGAAGATTAAAGTTGTCGCAAAATATTGGCACTTGGGAGTTCAACAATTCTGTTGCTTTAGGCGAGATGTTAACAGTCTCCTACTTTTCTTAATTCCAGAGATATTTTTCTAGATGTCATCTAAACAATCGGTTAAAAATGGATTGTGATAAACGTTTCATCGCGTATATTTTTAATAACCCTTTTTGTTTGGAGGAAAGGAAGAATTAATATTTAATAGGACGATCCCTTGCGAAATCTGCCCGAGGATTTTTCTGGGGAAGGACATGCCTCGATCATCCTTCTTGTAGTTTGCACGTTAACCATTGCTTACTTATGATGTGATAAATACTGAATACACTGAAATTATGAATTGTTTTTTTTATTATTGGCACATCAACGTCGGATTTGGTATCTCGGTTTTAGATGTATCATGATTTATATATTATAATAATATCGACTATAACTATAATGAATAAACAGCAGTTATTATGTTAGCAATTCTAATATATAATAAAGATAATAATTGATAATTGATGATAATTGATGATAATGATTATTAGTAACTTTAATAACTATGACTATAACAGTAAAACTATAATAATAATAATAAAAGTATAACAATAAGAGAACGACAAGACTAATAGTTTGTATATTAATAGCAACAATGAAAAATTAAATTAACAAACAATAATGATAACAATAGGCTACGATGTATCAACAATGACGATCAATAAACAATAATAATGGTTAAGAGTATTGTAAAAATGATAAAATCGTAACAATAAGATTACGAAAACAATTAAAATTAGATTAATAACGAGCAAACGCAAGCCTTTATTCGTGCAAGATCATGAGTAAAGCTCTCCCATTACCACTTCAGCCAAGGCTGCCCTACTTCCCCAATATATATTCGCGTAGCATAGCGGTGTTGCGTCGTACCTCATGTTTCTAGATTTCCCGAAGAAAAGGTCAGCTAGGAAATAAAAAGATAATCCCACGCCTTTCCGTAGGTGCATTCCGGTCACGGGTGGCGGAGAAAGAACTGGGAAGATTTAGCGGATTGATTAGCATCTTGAATGATCGCACTCCGTGTCCCGAACTCTAGAGCGTGTTCGTAGAAGGGAAAGGTCAACCCATTGCAATCGTGCGGTTGGTGACGTGTTGCACCGTATGTGGAGGCCTTTGTTTTCAGTACGGGAAAGAAATTTATCTCGACTCGTTCCCACAATGAGCATCAAAAGCAAATCAGTGGGTTTTTGGTGGAATTAAATCGTTAGTTTTAGGTTCGCGAATGTCCCCGTGTGGCGAAGAGGGTTACGGGTTAGGTTTCCAGTAATAGGCAGACTGGTCAAAACGACCTAAGGTCCAAAGCTATTAAATACGACATTAATTTTTGGGTTATTATTACAAATGAACTCTGGAGATAGATTACGATTCGTTAAATACGCGTTCAAATACGAATAATAAATACAGGTTCGTAACAAAGACGTATGGATTACTTCTCAAATGGATCAGTTAGTCTGTTGTATTTACTTCTCCGTGTAATATTCGCTCTGAAAATGGAGTGATATAATTAGCATCATCTGGCGATATCTTGTGGAACTTATGCGTAATTGTTGGAAGAAATGTTTTTTATTCCTGAATGTAGTTATTGGTGGAATAACTTTATTCTATTTCCGTAACCTGGTTACTGTGCGAAATATTTTTTTGGTTTTAGGCTACAATCAATTTTAATTGTTTTTCCTAATTACGGCATTGAACCTAGGGTTATTAAATTATAATTCCACTTCATGTTCGATGTAGAGCATAATTACTTTCGCTATTTATTTATAATCATCCTTTCGTTCGTTGTAATTCAGCTCAGTCACGTTGAACGATGTTTAGAACCACCATGTCTAAAATACCACCCTGTCCGAAACCCACCCACATGTGTTTGTCTGCGATCCTAGGCCAAGGGCTAGACAGCGAATCGAGTTCACAAGACGAGTCTCGGATACATACGCTCGCATTCGAAGTAATCGTGGTTGAAATACCCCCGCCGAGGCGCGTCATACCCAAAGAATCCAGCCTCTCTCTCTGTTCCCCCTCTCCGCTAGATTCTTTCCAATCGATCGGGTACACACGAACCTGTGGAGCGAAATTGCCTGCTCTCCGCCCTAATAAAGGGGAAGGATTACACAGCTCTTTTTATCCCCGTGCATCGTAAAGGAAATTTGTCGTAACGTTACTCCGTGTAGCAGCTTCCTGTCCAGGAATAGCGTGTCCCAGGCGGTTCTATGTAGGCGCTGGGAACGCACGAAGGTCGGGTTAAGCACACTAGCTCGCGACTTCAAGGTCATGGGTCTCCTCAAGACCTGGGAGGCGTCGCGACGTATTTTTTTTGTTCGTTTTGACTCTTATAAGGCGGTGCTTTGACGACCGTAATGTCTACGAAAGTGGGAAGATTACGTAATTATAATACGCGGAGGGGTGGATTAAATGATGGACCGTACAGTGGGCGTGGTGGTGGTGGTAATAGGGTCAAAGTGAGGAGCTGAGGGTGTGAAGTGTCTTGTAGCTCATAGAGAAGGTTTCGTTTTTATCCTCAACGTCGTAGTTTTATCGGGAGGTGGGATTTAACTGTAAAGCTCGTTGATTATGTGGGAAATTCGAGTTTTTTTCAGTAGTGGGGTGTATTCTGTTGTGAATAAATGATGATTTTATTCTTTATTTTTTAAGAAATCGGTTTTTATTCATATTTAAGAATGGATTACATAGTATGAATGAAAATCTCCATTAACTGCATCATAAACAAGGTTGGAGTACGGTATTAAAGGTTTAATTCGGTCATATATCTGTTAGTAAAATCGTGGGAGTTAATGCCGGGATAAGTTCTTGGAATTATGGGATTTTCAAGAGACTATTCTTTTCTTAATTTTTAAGTGCTTTCAGGAATGTTATGAAGTGTTAATAATTCTCGTAGTTGTGGAAAAGGTCGTAGAATTCACGGCTTACGTTCAATAACGAGAGATGAAAATGTGTATCAGTTTGGTGGCTGTTGGTCATACAGTACGAGTATACTTGTATATGTAAACCATCTCTATTGTTTAAAGTAAATCAATCGTAACTTAGTGTTACCGGTGGTTGATTAAACTTTTAAATGGGAAGAATGAAAGGGTATGGTTAAATTATGTGGATAAATTGCTGTGTTCCAAAATAATTGCTGCACATTAGAGCTCTTTATTTCATGTTGAATTTTTTTGCTGTATTTCAGAGGTATTCATTTCATAGATATCTTAGTTAATAAGGGAGAGGTAAAATTTATGTTTTATTTCGTAGTTTCTAGGATACGGTTAGATAAACTAGATACAGGTGGCCATAGAAATGAAAGGTGTTGGTAAACCCTTTTCTTTTAGCTATTGAATGTATTTGGAAGAGAGAACAATTTTACCGATCTCTGAAAAGCGCTTCCATTTAATTTTGGCTAGAGAAATGCGGTACTACTACTTCCCTATCCATGATATTAATCGTAAAGGTGTATTTATTTCTATTCCGGCACCCTAAACACACCTTTTCATTATTTATCATCATCTCTTGATGGATTGGAATCATAAAGAAACCGATTTGTGCCGTGATCCCACCGAAGCCTTCGTAATCCTGTACACCCACGATTACGTCGCATTTGGAAGAATTAGGAAAAAGGAACGAGCCGAGTCATTAACAAGAGAATACGCTCAGCCGTTCGTAATCATCTCGAGTTTACGATAGCATTTTCCGAAGCTTGAGCATCGACCCTCTCTTCTTCTGAAACAACACATCTAAATTTCTAACGAAGATTCGTTATTTTTGCCTCAGAAGGAATGTTCAACTTTTCCCTTCTCATTTGCTCCAATTAGAGTCCTCCTGGGACGTCAGCGTTGCGAAGTCATTAAAAAGAACGGAAGATTCGTGTTCAGGGAAATCGTCGTATGCCCTTTGAACGGAATAACTGTTCTGTGCAGGTGACCGGTGCAATTAGGGTATCGATTGTTTTCATCGTAAGGTACATGTATAGATACACTTTGCCTTCATTTGGCTATTCAGATCAACTTTGACCTTACTTTGTGTATCGTGTTGTGACATTAGTGACGTAATTTTATGTACAATGTGTGTGGTGTATCTAGGAATTAATAGATTTGAGAAAGGCTGACCAGAGAGAAGCCTATCGGAAATTGGGAGATCTGGGTTCGATTCCCGGTTATACATTTTTCACGTTTATTCATTCCTCAGAATATTCCAAACGTGAAAACTAATTGCGCAAAGTTAACCTTTACCCCTTTGTTTGTTACCCTTTACTTTGTGTGTGTGGTGTTATTCGCAATTCAGAGCATCATGAATTTTTGGAATACAATCGCAAAGTTTTCTGTTAAATAATGGTATAATAGCTGATAAATTCCTCTTAATATCGTATTGCACATGAGACGTTGAATTAGTTTCAAGATTACGCTGTTGTTTTACTCTAATATATTTTCGAATATTCTCCTGTTCTACCCTTACATATACTAAGAATCCGTATAAATCGAGTGCATTAATTTTAGTAACGATGTACCAAAAGAATATATTTTTGGAGACACTTTGATGACGAAAAAATCGGTAAAATTCATCTTAGGAATTATAGCGGAAAGAATTTATGGAGGCTGTATCTAAAATATGGTCTCCTAGGCCACGTAACATGCAGTAAATGAACATTTAATAATGTATATCGCCTAATGGCTTTCTTACCATTAGGGCTACAACTTTGTAAATTAATCAATAAGCTGTTTGTCAGAATTGATTTCTCGGCAAGTACGTTGCGTATTCACTAATGCCGTTAATTGCTTTTAATGGTTGGAAGAACAGTGACCTAATGATTGTAATAGAAAGGTTGATGTTATTGAATAATAGGTTGTTTATTTTGTTAATTTAAATCCCAAATTTTAACAAAATTGTGTTCCAGTTGCTTGCCATAAATGATTTATTTGCCGCTTCTCATTATCAATGTAAAGTGCTGAGCTGTAACAACACGTACGCTTCCTTTGTGTACTTAAAAGATTTTTTTGGAATCTAAAATTTGTACCCGTGATCAGTTGTGGTGAACGCATTAACCGATCGCATTTCCTGTTACCGTTTATCTATGGAGATGAATACCAATTGACCTTTAAGGTAATCCGAATCCATTACGGTGGAGACTATAGAATGGAAATTCGGTTTATAGGTGAATGGGTTGGTGGAATCTTCTTTTAGAGTTAAATTGTAATTTAATCGTATTACGATGTGAGAGGATTTCTTTACGGAATGAAAATTTGAATCGGATTTAGTAAAAGTACGTATTCTACCGAAAAATTTCGCGAATTAATCGTATTTGTGTAGCGGTATCGGTAGGTAATCTTCATTATTGACACGATCGCTTTCCAGATCTATAGTATCTTTCGGATTTTATTATATGTATAAAATTTAATCCTCGGGTCAAGTTTTGTACTCTCTTAATCTTTTTTGTGGAGCGGGACGATGGGATTTTTTTCCGCTACTGGACTCCATCAAACCATCTCCATCGTTTCATGTAACGTGATTAAATTCTCTCCAGTACCCGCGAGCTACGCGATACAAAATTTTTATTTAGTTTTTATCCCCTTCAGAATCGAGTGACCTTCAGCAGGCGTTCGAACCTCCCTAATGATAGAAAAATCGATGCGTGTGATGTACACGGTTTATTTGGATTCCGATAAAATATTTCGCTACTGCTCGTTTTGTGTTACGTTCTAGTATTCCATGCAATTTTTATCCCGTGTCATTTTCGACATGTTGCCACGAATATGTTGCCCTAGTGGGATCATGATACAGCTTCAGTGGTATCATAAATGGATGGAAATTGGAATGTAAGAAGAGCAGGTATACGTGTAAATTGCATGCAGTTGTATTATGGGTAACAGCATGAATATATCAGTGCGAGACTTGGAGGAAACTTAATTAGCCTCGTTTCCCACCCGATCGCGTTTCATTAAAGATTTCAACCGTTGTTTTGGAGTCGATAAAGAGAGGAAATGATATGGTGTGAGTGATCCGATATGCGTTATTGTCTTTTAATTAATATCATAAACGTATTAAATATTCCTTCGTTTTTTATAATTCTCCTTTAATTTTCCAAGATCAATATCATTTTATGTTTTTCGATTGTGTTTCCGCTGCTTTCTCATTATCTTTAGGAAGAAGTTAATCAAAGCCGTGACCTTACGTTAAATCTATAAATGTCAAGGGCGTTAATTACATTCGAGCGAAAGGAATTAAAGCTTTTTTCGTTTTAATTTACGCTACATGTGTATGTGTATACACTATGTGCAATTCAAGTCGTTAATTTTAAGTTGGTAGATATGATCTAGAAATGGATGCTTTGGATAACATATGGTTTTAATAAGAAATGTTTTAGTTTTATTGGTTTAATTTACTTTAAACGTGGTTGTTTTTATTTATGATGGTGATGCTAAGTATTAAGTATAGAAATTGTGTTTCTAATATGTACATTCAAAGAAAATAAATATAAAATTGCTGGTAGTATTTATAAAATAAATATTAATAATAGTAAAATATTTTTCTGTTTTATAATTCTGTTGTTGCATTGCTTTGTAAAAAAAATTATTTTTAAATATTTAAACAAATCACAGTGATATAATATTTACTACAATATTATAATAATTGGGAAGAAAATGTAAATACTTTAATCCATTCATTATCATGTCATCTATGAAATATATTCAAAGATCAATATTTGTTGATTGTTCGTTGTGATGAATTAAATCCATGATATATGACAACGAAAAAGTTTTTCGTGATTCATCTCTTAGTGTAAATAATTCCATTCTTTATTTCTCATTAGTTCTGATTCAGTTTACTTTGTTTCTTTCCTTGATTTAAAATCCATCGGAGAGTTTCAGAGGTGCAATTTCCTCAAATCATGTTTTCGCATCGGTCCAAACTCTTAAATCGTATTAATTGGAATCTCTTTCGTATCACAGACGACCTGTGGGCGTCAGCGAGCTTCTGCATCCCACGCCATTGATGGAGAAAAGCGCGTTTATCAGGAAGAGTTACGGGCCAAAAGCAGCGGTCGGGAGTTGTCTGACGGACGCTTTGGGAGTCGAAGAATCGCAGGAACACGCCGATTCCCGTAAGTGAGCCATTTTACATCAGCCCGGTGTCCTAATTGGATCGGAGACACCGTCTCCGGTCCAAATCGCACTCCAAAGGCCATCCCGACGGCGAAATTATTTCGTGGGAAAGTTTTTGAACGCCCAAGGGTGCCACCGCAATTTTGCAAATGGTATCCGTTCCCCTCCCCGGTGGGAGCGTTAATGAATCATTTTTACATTGGCGACGATGTTTATTATTTATTTATTAATGTTATTTTACGTAGCAGATGAAATATCGACCGGGAACACCACGGAAATGTATCTGAGAACATCACAAATACAATCAAACTCCCATACAACAGTATTTTTATACAGATAAACGTTACGAAATAATATTGCTCTGTTTGCTACAGAATTTTAGTTCCTTTAGATAAATACGTAAGATAATTTTCAGATATTTTTTCCTAATATAGTACTCATCTCTTATATGTTCTATATAATACATATATCTCATGATTACAGTCACTGCAATTACATTACAACGTACACTATATGATGTTTTTTATCCCAGCCGTATGACATCTCACTATTTTCTCAAATGTATACCATATTATAACAAATATAAACAGTATTCTTTCCACTTTAAACATACGTATATAACATACACTACTGTAAACATACATAACATAAGCTACAGTATCTCACTTTTTCTGTCTTTTTTTTCTGTGTTTAATTATATTTTATGGTAAAATTCCATTCTTTTAATCCCTCCATTTATAAACAGATACTTCGCGTATCGTAAACTACGAATGGTTTTGAATAGTTGGATAAAAGAAGTCGCATTCTATGATTAATGTAGCAAACCTTTATTTAAATATCAGGATATACTGTGTGTGTGTATAGACCCATCCAAGTGTTCAACCGAGAAGGATGGTTTTATTTTGCAAAGAAAAAGCATACTTTTCTGCTTCTTTCTGCTGAATTGGTCGCAACGCTATCACGAGCTTCATCGCTTTTGCTTTCATTCGGAAGGCTATATCAGCTAGAAGATTTTCTTGCTGATGCAGCATTCAGGGTTGTTTTTCACGCTTGATGGTCTCCACGTAAGCTTATGGCATTCCTATACGACAGACAGGGGTAAGCTGCTTTGATGGGGAAGACCAGGGGAAATTGATACTCGGTTCAAGCGGGAATGCTATGGTAAAGGAACGTATACCCCCTTTTTGAAGTAGACTCGTCCCGAAAAGGTATTGTCTACCGCGCAGGTGCAGTGAGCTTTTGCGAAAACTAAACCTCATTTCGTTCTTGGTCGTTTATTTTTCTGCTTGAAACTGTTCTAATTTTTTCTTCTAAGTCTGTTCTTTGTTTTGGGTTATTTTTTTTTATTTTGGATCCTTCAAGACGTCCTGGTTTATGAATTTTGACTTATGTTTTCTTGTATTGAAGGTATGTCCTATTATGATTTTTCAATGTAGACTTTGATTTTAGATAGGGTAGAGTTTTAAAGTTATGCTTTTAATTTAGAATTTCGTAAGTGTAAGATCGTACAAGCTTTATTGTTTTTCTAAGAAGTGATTGTTTATGAAAAAGGCAGTAAAGTGACTTATCAGACTTAAAAATGTTTCTAAAGTTACTTAGTGTAGATTCTAGATTAATTGTTGTGAGGGGTGATGTATTGTAGTTTTATTAAGAAAATTAAGAGTTTATTCATCAAAAAAGAAGTGGCTCGTGTTACAAAATAGATTCAGGATTTGTACTATTTGAGGGACAAAAGTTTCGTAATTTCAGGTATATTGCACACATTTAACTTTATATCCATAATCAGCGATTCAAATACGTGTGTAACGATGTTAAAACGGTGGATACTTATGTCTTAAATCGTCTGTCAAGATCGCAGAATTTTTTTTATCGCATTTGAAGTTTCATCCTTCTTGCATAGGCTCCTTTTATCCCAGGGAGTTTGAAAGTTTGCCGCTATGATATTTTATACGTAGTTTCTTCGGAAAGAGTTATCCGAAGCCTTTAACGGGAAAGAATCCTCATCTCTTACTATCGGAAAAGTTCCAGGCACGGATCTTGAGTTCCTAAACTTCCGAGCGCCTAGATCTTGGTTAAATCGATGGAAAGTATTTTTCAACGCCTTGCAATATCTTACTTATTAAACCTATTCTTTGGGTGCTATAGGTTTTGCGTGGCTTATTTTTTAAAATTTTAATTTCATGAGCAATCATAAAAATTTCAATTTTATATAAACTAATTTGACGGGTATTAAGTTGTAAATCTACGATCAATATTTTAGTTTATTATTAAAGTTATCGAAATTTTGATTTATTGATGACATTTCGTAAAATTGGTGGAACGATGTTTACCCTAATCTTGTATTTCATTATTGTTCAAGGCCTTCAGTTGGAAGGCCGTTAAGTATTTGTTTGCATGCTTAATTCTACCACGTAATTGATAAAGATGTTCGTGAGTGATGTAATTTGGAAGATATCCATAATTCCAGTGTTGCTTCCGTTAATTCGAAAGAAGGAGAATTGAACTCGCGAAGGGCGATTATGTCTAGATGATCATAAGATCTGGATATGGAATGGAATGATTCCAAGCGTGCGTTTGAATTGTTTTAAAAAATAGAATTCTATCGCTGAATAAGTATTTAAAAGATATAGATAAAATGCTTATAGATCGGTAACGTATAAGAATCAGTCACTTAATATATGAATACAATGGAAAGTGTCACATCTCGTAAAACATACCTATTTATAAACAGAGAAGAGTTAGTAAAATTCAAGTGCAAATGAATATCTACTTATCAACAGAAATCGCTCGTGTAGCTCGTTACTCGAGAATAGGCAGCACGTTAAAATTACCGAAGTAGACCTACCAATAGGAGAACGTATCCTGCAAATAGGCAACCCGCGATGCATAGATGTACGCGCGGGTTGTATATATTCCAGGATATGTGAATAGTTGGTTATTTATACGTAGCCTATTTTGAGGAACTAAATGGTTAATTAATTTCAGTTGCATTAATTAAGTACTATCACGATTTTAATTTGAAATTAAAATCAACATATTAACTTTGTTATAATTGATAACTACTGAAAATGACTTATCGATAATGTAATTTTAAAGTTCAAAATAATATCTCTGAACTAATGGAAAACACTTGCATTCTCGGAAAGAGTCTTATCGAGAAGCTATAACTCATAGATTTCGGATATTCAGTCACTTTTTGTTTAAGTTACTTAGAAAGATTTGAAGAGCCAAGAATACTTGCTGTCTTTATTTTACTGCTATAATGCAGGTGTAATTTCTTCCTGCCTTTATGATTCTTACAAATTTAATTTTTTGATTTCCTATTTTTATCTTTTTTCTATTCCTCACTTTTTATGGCTTAATTATTATATTTTTAAACGTTTCGACTTTCATTTCTTGGGTGATAATTGTCTTTTGGTACAGAAATTGTTCTATTCTCTTGTCTTTATTTGACTATATACTGCCTTGCTTTTATGTTTTTTTGTGACTTCATTTTAAGACCACTCTTCTTTCTTCTGTAATCTATTATATATCATAATTTTAAAAAAATTAATGCTGTATTATACTCCTGATTGCGAGTATTTGAATCAAATATTTGATATTCTACACCCCTATCCTATTGACGTTTTCTCTTGTTATATTAATTTTGTTCCTAAATGCTCCATTTTGAGTTTAGATATCTTATAAGATAAATTCAGTGCACATTATTCAGAGATTTTTTGCAAATCTCAATTGTTGTTTTAATGTCTTATATTTAAGTGAGTCTTGAATTCTTTGATAAAAAGCACAGGTACAGTTAAAATTGAGTCATCATATTAAATCTAAAATTAAACTTCATACTTTCCTAAAGATTTATAATATAAGCAATGATTTTTTTGATCGGTTTTTGTTTTCATTTTACTCATTTTCTGAGTTATTTCTCTTTTGTTGGAAAAATTCCAAGAATCATTTTGGTTAGATAGTGCAAGCTTATAGATTGAAATTTATTTTGCTATTTTAATATCATTTACTTATTTTGAAATCATAATATTTGATTTCATACTCCTATTTTCTAACTTAATTATTGGTGGCTCTGAATGATTTCCTTCAACAAGTTTTATTTTCAAGCATCCCATAGGTATGCTATATACATTCACATGAAGCAGTTGCAAAATCCTCCTTGAAAGATAACCTATTATTGTTCGTGTTTATTTTCCATTTCTTTGTAATTGAAAATTTGAGGTGGGTTATTCGTAAACAGGAATCTTATGAGACTTTCCAGTAGGATATATTTATAAAGATCTATTTTAAGGGCAACCATCTTCTTTCAAAACTGGTTAAATCTTTATTCTTTCTATATACCTAAATACTTCAGATATCCATTAGATTGACTGAAAGATTTAATTTCTTACGTTCACAAAAATGGAAATGATCACAAAATTTTTAACAACATAGAGTAACTTGGTTTATGGATAATTTAAATTAAAATATCTTCATCTTCTAACTTTCTAATATTCCAGTTTCTTACTGTATGGCTATAAAAAAATATGGAATGGTCTAACAAATTTTTGTTTTACCCTTGTGTGTTGTTTTATTTCATCTACTCATTCTTTGTATATCTTTTGAGTGCCTGTACCCCATGTATTTTTTGAGTATGATCTCATTGAATTTTATTAAACTTCAGTATAAATTCTCATATATAAGGTAGATATCTTCTTATTATTATTATCTAGATATGTATTACTTTTCATATCAACAACTGTAATCTTTATTTCAATTTAACTTCCTTGAAAAGTTAGTATTTAAGGTTTTAAAAGACAAATACTTTTTTGGTGTTAGCTCTATTACTGCATGTTAAAGTTAGTAATTAATTAAAATCTTCAATTATTACTATTACATGACAAGATAAACTTCTTAAGGTTAAAACAGTGAATTTTTGGTATGGTTGTGTGGAGATAATATTACTATTTATATATTCTTAATAAATTAAAGAATAAGGTTTTATCTGCAATTATGTCAAGAGAATAAAATGGTTCTGATAATAATAAGGGATGGCATTTTAGACAGCCATTTTCAAGAATCATTCAGAAATAAATTTATATAAATATATAATTATACAAATATATCAGTATTAATTTATTTTTGAAATAAATGTTAGCTTTTAATATGAATATATGACTGTGAAATTTATGTTTGCAATTTTGTTTGCTTTGCTTAATTTTGCAAATAAGCTTAATGAAAACTAAGTGCTTGTTGAAAATATAGCCTTTTTAAAAGTATTTCTAATCATACTATAGTTATACCATGCCTACACAGTCAAAGACTTAATATTCTCTATTTCATATTTTCCTTGGTAATTGCTTTTCTCTAACAGTCTATTTAATGGTATTGTATAGGAAATGCATGTTGGGATTTTATTTTCTAACCATCTGTTTTGTTTAACATTTTCTGTACTAATGCAAGGTTTATGTTCACTTTAAGATAAATTTTGGGTGCTTTTCTTCTCTCAGAAAAATTCTCACAAGTACTCTTTTAATCTTAATATATATTTTACAACTGTTTTCACAATACCTATTGTGATCATAAACATATCCTTTTTGCATGCTTGAAATAAAATATTTTCAATTCTTGCTGGCTACGTACCCAACTTCTTTCATTCAATGTGTCTTATTGTTATTACATATTTGAATTTCATCTTTCACATCATCATATAGTAATTCTTGCTGTTACGTTTTTCTTCATGAAACCATAATAAATAATGTTTAATTTGAACTAAATGCATGCTTTGAAAGTTCATTTGAATTTAATTGGGGCTTTTGTAACACAAGAAAAATAGTAATTTTTTCATTTGCTATGACAACAGCATTTCTAATATTCCTTGAGTTTTCTTTACTTTACTTCTTCAATTTTCTCCTAATTTTAAACTAATCCACTTCTTCACTTTCTCTGTTTCCTTCCTCAGGCAAGCTCTGTTAGCATTAATTACATAGATGGAGTTCTGTGTCAGTGATTAACTAAACTTTTGCTTGTGGGTGTACTCTTTGCCAAAGAGAATAAGTTATACGTTTTGATTTCCCCGAAGAAGTGATCTATATCAACCCCTCCCTGCCCTCCCTTTCTCCCCATCCGTAAAACCTCCATTTTCTCCCCATTTGGTGAGGGATGTTGTGTGGGGAATTGACCAGACCTCTACCTCTTCTGAGTCTTCGTCCTGGTCTCCTTCCGCCCCCCTGGGGTGCGGCCGCTGGAAGTCCTTTCTGCAATTTGGTCGCCCTCATTGAAGTGATGGCGACCCTTGCAGAGGATGCACCAAACGACAACATGCAAGAGGGAACGAGGGGTCTCTCCACCACCTCGGCCCCATTTGCCCTCGACTCAGAATGCGAGCCTCCCATCGAGGATGAGGAGGATGTGCTACTGGGTGAGTTGCAGACAGATTCCTTTCTTCTGCTGTAAATTTGGCTTACAGGGATTATAAGATGGTTTACTGTCCGTAGGATTGAATAAGTATTTATCTTCAATATGATGAGTTGCTAAAATGCTAGTTGATGTCAATCCAGTGGAAATTGTTAGAGTGATTATAACCTCAAGGTCTTGGTTTAGGTCCTTCCTAATTAATTATTCAGAGTTGGGAGTAGTTTTCCTTGAGGTGGGAGTGACAATAACTAAAGGGCATAATTTGCCTTTTTTCATTGAAGTTATTGTTGTCAATTGTTTGAGTATCCACTAAAAGTTTCAGCAGATTAAAGGTTGACTGAGACAAAGAGATGTTTGTTAAGTTTATTTGTTAAATTTTTTTTAATAGGTCAAAGAAATCATTAGTAATGGTTGTGTGTTCATAGATAATGTAGCAATGTAAAGGTTATTAGGAATGCATAAATGCATCTTTATTGCAATATAAAGGGAGTGTGTTTAAAAATTTAAGGAAATATTATGAGGTTACTGAAAATACTTTAAATCTTAAATGCTCTATTTCATTTTTTTTATGCAATACTCATATCTTTTCTTGGTAGACCTTTTTTACTGCATTTAAGAAAATATTGACAAAAGAGTGATCTTCCCAATTGAAAGATTAGTTAATTAGTCATTACTTTCCTTTATAACTGTGAATACAATGAGAGAATATATTCAGATTTTAGCATAATGATATTTCTTAGGATGATACTTTGTTAAGCATTTAAAAAATAAATAAGCCAATATCACAATATGCAGCAGTAGTATATTTATATGGATTTATAATTTGTGAATAATTATATACTGCTTTCAAGAATATATATATCTTTTGATAATGGAATTGATGCTTTGCCTTTAAAAGACTTTTGAGCTTGGTGATTTATTTTGTTTACCTATTACTTTGAAAACTCCTGAACTTCTAGTTAACTATATGTGACTCTAAAGTTGGCTGGATATTCATAATATCTTCTCAAAATTTCCTATACTAAAACTATTTTATTCAAGCTTTACTTTATGTAAACTTTGTCACCATTGATTTGCATAAGCCACATTCAAATGTAACAATATTATTATTTATTCTTTTTGTCTTAGGAATGAATTCCTCTCACGCTTTTAGCCCTTAAGCTTCAACTTTAATTTGATATTCAACTTAAAATATGAAACAGAACTGGAAGTAAGAGTAATTGATTGCACAACTATGAAATTGAAATTGTAAAGTAATTTGATTTTTGGTTCAGTGATTGAATATGTTAGGTGCAGTAAATAATTTTAGGACTTACAGAAAATGTAATTTATTAATGAAAGAATTAATTACTCAAAAATCTCCTTAGGATTAGGCAAGAAGGTATAAACAATGGACTAATATAATATATGTAATGTTTGAACTTAGCCTCAGGAAATTTTTAGTTAAACATTTTTTCCAACAAAGCATATTGGAAGACAATTCTTATATCCATTGTTTTTATTATGCTGTACATTTTAATCCATTAAAGTAGAATGCTTAAATTCTATATTCCATAGCATTGTTAGTAAAATTTACTGGGTAAAGAGCAGGAATATGTAACTGTTTGATTGGGATATTGTTTAGATATAGATAAATGGTTGAAGCTGCCATATTATGACTAAGCAGGGAATTTTTATCTGGCTGTTCTAACATAGTGTAGTAATAATAATAATTGTGCAATTCTGTCCCAGTTTCATTCATGACTATCATAATGCAAAATCTACTTGAGTTAGATGAGAACACTTTATAATTGATTTTTTAATTCCATCATATCTTTCTCTAAACTGCATATTCAATGCATCAATTTAATAAATGAGCCAAATGATTTGATACAGTCTTATTGTGATTATATGAAGTAATCAAAGCAAAATAGAATTCCTTTTTTCACTAAGGTGTTAGTTGCTATCAATTGTGGTACTTAAATAATTGTTATCTAGTATTTAAGCTATCCATTTCTGCTAACTTTTTTATAGGCTTCTTTGAACCATTGTTATATATCGTACACGTTTATAGCTTCTTGAAATGGATCTGTTCGGGTTGTTATTGTCAGAATTTAGGAGGCAGTATTTTATTGTGTATGTAAATGGATTTCTGTTATTCTCGTTCGATCTGGATCCATTACTATTCTTATAGTCTAGATAATGACGTGATGTACGTTCGAGCTGATTAGTTCATATTAAATTTAGTAAGCTTCAATGAATTTGTAATAATTTTTTGTTTAATTTAAAAAAATTAATATCTTGCGAATGTAAGTCAAATAGGGCCTTAATTTCATGTGGAGATTTTCATCGATAATCAGTAATGCATAGGAAAACTATGGATGTGACTATCTGAAATATTTTTTCGTGTTGTTTGTTCAGTGAAGAATTTTTCAGACGAATTAGTATTCATGAATTTTCCGTACGTTGATCAAATTTTCATTTTTTACGACAAGACTTTGGCGATGACACAATTTTGTCACATCCGGAACCCTTTTATAAACATTCCAGGGTAATCTGCCGAGGTCGTTAGTTATTTTCCCTGACAGCATTCCTCCACGGAGTGAATGCCCTTATCACATCATCGTCCCTTGACGTCATTAATTTACTGGGATTCCCGTGGAATTAGCTTTAAGCAAAATTTTGCCCTATTTCATCGATTGGTTTGAGAGAGAAGGAATGTGTCTCTTCTCCAGATGTTTGTCATTATTCGTAAAGCTTATTCTATTCTGATCTGTTTCAATGATGCGCGTGTTTATTAAGTTTTGAATGAAATTACTTTTTCACCATTTTAGTAGTAATATTCCGGAATTCATGGTTATTGTTCATCAAAATCTCACGAGATGAATTCTCACAGTAGTTTATTCCTATTAATATTTCCTTCGATTCCCTCAAAATTACTATCTTACATATGGTGTTTGAATCTTTAAATCACCCATATGCATGATAAGTGTTCGTACCGAAAAGTCTAACAGTTTTCGGTAAGATCTGGAAAATTCTATGGTTACGTAATGCTCACTGGAGTAAGTATTTCGCAGTTTGACTCCGCCTTCACTTGGGAAGCCCATATCCCTAGCAAAGATGTCGTTTGTTGATGATACTAGAAACGTTGGAATAGTGCCGTAATATAACTATTGCTTTTATGATTAAAACAATTCATTTATAGCTAAATTAATGTATTACGAATTTTTTCATCTGGTGTTTGATAGTTTAACCGTTTACGAGTGTTTTATAATCAGTTCAAATTCTTCATTAAGCTATCTTAGTCGTCTCCTGTGAGATTCGTAATTGCTTAACTAGTTTTTCCATGGTAACAGTTTTTAATTTCTCATCCTTCGTTAGGGTTTGATCTTCTAGATATATAATAAAAATTCCGGTTGCACACTCAGAATTCAACTCTGTACCCTATCCAATAACTCTCAAATATTAAATTTGAGACGAAATTTATTCCTTTAAATGATTTTTTTCGCTGGCTTTGAATATTTCCCATCGGAGTGTTTTAAATCTTCGAACCATCCTTCTCTTATATAGCTCACCGTATCGATCTTCCTACCCTAACGATTCAAAGATTCCTTTTTCGTAATATTTTTGCTTTTCTCTCTGTACTACGTAAGAGAAGAATAGTTAGTAACTTGCACTGGAGTTTATTTTCTATAAAGCGAATGGTTTCGTCAGTAAATTTAAATTATTTTGTTATGGTTCTTTTCTTCAAGGTTGCCCATTTGATATTTTATGTCTATAATTGATTTATTCGGTTCGTATAGTTACGTTTTGACAGTAAGTTTCCCAGCATGTAAAAACGAACGCCTCGCACCAGTCGGGCGCATTCGTAAGATCCCAACCCACCCTTTGGGTGTAGTATCTTTCCCTTTCCATCAAGGCCAACCCTTCTTCCGCAACACGAATTGAAATTATGCAAGTTTCGCTCGCTCTTTTTTCCCTCGGCGATCTTTCGCCTCGTTTTCGACCTTCATTTACAACATCATCCAGTTCTTCTTATCTCCACTCCTCCCCCATTCCAACTGTCTGTTGGGTTCCGATATAACTTCTTCTTTCCCCCCCCGAACCCCTTCTTCATACCCCATCTTTACATCTCTCTTTCCTTTTAGCATTCTTATCGTTGCCCTCCGCTCTTTATTCCTCCTTCCCTCGCTTCCAGGGATCGTAAACCACCCCGAAAGTGCACGTTAGAATCTGGAATGAAATGATTTCTCCCGACCCCTCAAAGGTTCCTACGTTTTCTTTTTTTTCGAAAAAGTTTTCCATTTCGATTTCACGTTCGATCGCCAGGAGATTTTCGTGTGTAATCGGACGGACCGTTAGGAACGGACGTAAGGGATTAAAGATCCCAGGACCCCGCGAGGTTGGGACTGTCCATGACCTATCCCCTAGACAGGATTTCTATCCCGATTCTATCTTGGGATCCCAGTGCTCTTCATGCCCATCGAAAGCTTTCTCCGTGGCGTTTCCGTGGAGTCCGAGAGGGGCTATTCTCCGAGGTTGGAAATGGTTCTCGTACATGGGGATAGTATTCCATGAATGTTTTACGCGTAATGTCATAAATGTGGGAAGTATTGATTTAGATTTTTTACGATGAAGCGTACTCTTTTCATGAAGTTAAAAGGAAGTGAGAAATAACGACATGACCGGGACTCGAACCCAGGCCTCCCACTTACAGCATACCTGCCCGGCAAGTGGGAGACCTGGGTTCGAGTCTCAGTCATATCACTTCTATGTAACTTCGTAGTATCATATTTATTTATGTTACTATAATAGAGTTCAAGTGAAAGATTTAGAGTCAAGGGTAACTGTGGTGATTATCAATATTAAATCGCATTTCGTGACACTAAAAATGTAGCGACGTAACTAAATGTATAATCATGATTGTGTTTTGTTATATAATGTGGTTCAGTTACTTGAGTGTTCACTCTTACGTAGAATTGTTGTATTCAATCAATTTTAACCTCTAAATAATAATGTAAATTTACGTGGACTACCATAGTAACGTAGCTGAAAGAAATGAAATAGAATATGATTGTGCGAAGTGCTTAGAGAAGTTTTAAGGGTTAAATATCTACATAATGCTGCCCTAATAAAGGGTTAAATGCTTAAATTTCATATTAATCTTTTTTAAAAGAAGCGAAAGCTGTTTTGATTTTCCGAAACATTTTCCTTATTCTACTTTAATATTCGATATAATATTCAAATTGTGATAATTTTATTAATGTTATCTTTCAAAAGGAATCAATCATTTCCTGTTTAAAATTCGTCTCTTTTGTAGGCACTAATCCACGTTTACCAAATCCACACCAAGATTTGCGATATTTTTGTAATTAAAGTTATGTCCGAATAGTTTCTAATTAGAGGGCTCTTTCTGCATTAAATACCAAAGGATTTTCGAGGCAATATGAGGTACTTTTCCATTGCTTTGCCAGCTGATCCAGAACGCTATCAATGGATTAATTCCACCCCAGTAACCCTCTGAGTATTCCTTTTCATAAATTCCAGCAATATGGATTGATGAACAATGTCGAAGCGTAAATTGTCGTGCTTGGACTAAAGAATACGAGAGACTAGACGGAGCCCGGATGCTTCCCAGTTCCAGCACAGCTCACTTCTTTGGCGCATTTATGTTTAATCAGGAAAGTGAACAGCGCATTCATACCCTCCCCCACAGACCCCACAAAAGAAGAACGCTAACGAAGTTCAGCGCATTCGTTTTATTCCTAGCATCCAATTCTCGCACGCCTTTGACATTCATAGACCCACCAACGCCATCCAGTTCGAAAGTGTAACGAGATGGACTAAAGAGTAAGAATCGCATTCAAAAAGTAGAATGATCCGCTGCGCAACTGTTCTTTTTTCGTCCTTCTTTTACGCCGTTGCCATCGTGTTTGCTAGGGAAGTAAATTGGTGGCGCTATTATCTTCCCTAGCTCCGTGTCTTCCCCATTACTCAACCCGGGTACGTATGGGTACCGGAGGAACAGACTCTCCGTCCACGGAGCAATCATTGCCTCGCTCTCCCCCCTTCAACTGTTTTTTTTTTTCGTTTGTGGGTCAGCTCTAAAAATCGCGGAAAGCCAAGATCCCGAAGAGGCGGGGTAGAAAAAATGTCCGAGGCGTTCGCGAAACAAAAGCCAGGATTTTCATTAACGGAAGGGAGGGAACAAAAAGCGGTCGAAGCGGGGTGATCGATTGTAGCACAACCTCTGGGCGGATTACAGATGGCTCTAGCATCGGCGCCGCGCCTATTTTTTTACGTCCGCGGGTCGAATCCTTTCATCCTTCCCGGACGATGGGTTTTTCCCGAAGTCGCCATTGTGCGTTATGGACTAGCGACGCCATGTCGGCCTTCAGCGGCCTCCGTTCTTCACGACAGGTGAGAGAAAAAGTGGTGTGGGGGGGATTGCAGAATTAGGGGGGTGTACGGACGGGTGGGAGAGGTGCCTGCGAACCTGGACGAAGAGGTGACGTATTCGCCGAGGCACGGGATTGGTCCTCGCACATCGTGCGCGCGCACGTTTCATTCCTTCATGACTTCCTTCGTCTCGATATTTCTCCCGTTTTCCGACGTTTTCCTCTCCGCCCACACGATTTTCTCATCCCTTACCATTCTTTTTTCCTACCCTCAGGGTCCCGCCGGAGGGTGCACGAGTTATTTTTTCCCTTTCTTCGTCTCATTTTCCGGAGAATAATAATGAAAATCTCCCTCGGTTTCGTGTTCCTTCTCCGCGTTTTTCTTCTTCGGTGTCTTCCTTGCGCATCGGAGTGACTGGTTGAACCTCCCGCCTCTTCCACGTCCAATCGCATACCCCTTCACTTCTCCCTCCTCACCTTTCCTTCGCCCAAGGTCCTTCCCTCACACCCACTTCCCGAGCTCGCGATACGGGTTCCCATTCCCTCGTCTATCCCCACCCCGGCAACATCTCTGTTCCCCTCCCGATCCGTCGGGAACCGCTCCGAGACCTGGCAGATACGTCGCCGATAGCTTCGCATAAGCAAGGCCTTGGCAGCCGGTCGTCCCGAGCAACGACTTCTCCACGCACCCGCTACTCTTTAACGCTCGCTTTTTATTTCCGATTACTCACGAGCGGAGCGCACCCGGATTATCGCGGCATAGCAGCAGTCAAGCATCGTTTATCAGGCCTCGGTAAGCCTGAATACCGGAGGGAAAGGAGAGAGTTGTCGCGTACTTTTGGGCCGCGAGCGGTGTGCTTTTCAAGCCCGGATAAACGGTTTTTGGGGCTGCGGTCGTGAGCGCTACCGCGGGAAGAACGTCCCTGTGCTTAGAAACCCCGAACCGGAAGGTGTCCCGCGTCGTGTCCAGGAACCAGGCGGTCTACAGCAGTGACAAGATGGTTCTACACCGTGGAGATCGTGAGTGTGGCTTCTGGAATATTTTGCCCTACCTTTCGTATCGATGGGTGAAGTGATTGTCCCATTATCTCGCGTCGCTATGAGACTGTCTTTGGGTGTTTTTCGGTGTGCGTAATCGGACGGAATTCGTCTCCAGAGTGTGTTTTTTTTAGTTGTGTCCCAATGCGCCATTGAGGGTTTTTACGTGGGTGTCCACGGGGAATCCCCATGACATCCCCATGTCGGTGTGTTTTATTGTTGCTTGTATGTCCATTTTTGTATTTTTTATTTTTTATTGTCGGTTAGGGTTTTTGGCCACACGAGTTCGATCCATTTTCAAAGGTTTCGGGAAGTTTCCATCATTGTCAGTGAGTGTCATGATGGTCGTATTCAGGCGCAAGTGTTCAGGAACAATCAATCCTAAAAATTGGTCTGTAAAGATGTATCAGAGATGGTTTTTAGGTGCAAATTTTTTTGCAAATTTTTATTTCAATTCGCTCATTTTCAAGCCACAATCGTTTCATCAAGGAAGTGCCACCACACAGAGACTGATTTATTTCCCGTCATTCGTCCGATGTTTCCTCAATTTTTCGCTTATTTCTAACGCCGTCACCAGCGGTCCATCAACTCAACTTCCTGAAATCGACGATTTCCAATCAACGCGCAATATCCGGTCTCGAAATTCGCAATCGGGATGCATTCAGCCCTTTTCCGCTCGTCGTCAGCAGCCATAGAGACGAACCCACCCTCGAGTGTCTCTATAAACCGTCGTTCGGTGGTTCGGGATGGGCGGTTCGGTGCCATCGGAAACACACACTCCAAGTCGCGTATTGACCACGTACATAATTCACAGGGAATCGGGCAGGCCGATACGTCATTCCCGGTTGTTACGTCGGAACGGTCTATTACGCGGCGTGGAATAAGCTATTCCGTTCGATATCCACGGTAAAGGGTCGGGATTATTTTTCCTTCTGTTTTGAGACGACGTTTTTTTGACTAAAAATTTCCCATGGGTTTGATGTACGACCATTGTCTTTGGTCGCCCGTGGTAACGTCAGTGTCTCGTACGCATGTCGCGAAGGAATGTAGGGTTGTCGTTTTTTACGCAACATCGTGGGTGGAGTGCGCCCAAAGGGTATCTTAGGTCAAAAATGGTCCAGGAGTGGGTGTATATTGATGTTTAACTGCAGAGTGGTGTTGAAATATGTAGAATTTGGTAGGTATAATCAAAATGTTTTGGGGATATAATTTTAAAATCTTTATGGTCAGGCGTTATTGCGTGGAAGGACATTTTAGATTGAATGGGAGAAATGACAAAGTTCGTTTACTGTTTCACATACACAATGGTGTAGAAGTAAAGGAAGTTCGTGATTTCTCCAATACGATCGGGATTAAATTTGATCGTATTTAACGTGGGCGGTGTCAATCCAAAGAGTATCATATGCTAAAATTGGTCCATTAGTGGGTATAATTACTGATATTTGGTCTCCAGAATGGTGGTGAAAATTTTTGGGATTTTAAAAATATAGAAATTCGTGAAGAAGTCGTGGGATTTAATATTTGGTTGCCTTCTCGTGGGCGGATGGATCGTGCAAGGTCGAAGCGTTGTCAAATCTCTCTTTTGATTCTGAACGGTCATTTTATCGTTCCCAAATAGAATGGAATGTAGTGTAGGATCGAATTTTTGTATGTTCAATAGGGAAAGAGCTCTATGAGGTGCAAGATCCGCACAGCTGTTCACAGAGTATCGCTTAAAAGGTCCAGACGAGACGTTAAGCCCGTTATGTAACAGGAGAAGATGGGGAAGGATAGATCATGACCGGGAGACAGCATCTGCTTGGATCACCTTAGAAGCGAGTTCCGCAAATCTCTCAGGTTTCAACACTTTTTTATGCATCCGACACTGTGAAGAGAGGATGTATAGAAGATGCCTTATGGCTTCGTAAAGGACGTGCCAAAGAGTCATTAAGATTTTTTGATGATTTTAGGCCTCTCTCTCTTTCTTAAGAGGTTCATTTGTTGGAATTATTTTACGGATGGGGAACTGGAATAGTCGCCCGACCGTGAAAGACTCGAAGCCACACCTGCTCGGGAGGATGTGATCGAGCAGCTGACCGGAACGATGAGAGTAGACATTAAAAAATGAAGTTGGGCAGCTTTTTGAATGTTCGTAGCTTCGCTGTTTGGCCAATTCAAGCGTCCATTAATTGAAGGAAGTAGTTTGTTTTTTTTTCTGCTTTTTCTACTTATTATTATAATACGAATCTAGCTTTTTGGATGATGTAGGAATAAACTGCATCGCTCGTAATATTTTCCTATGATTACCGTAAGTTTTAGGGTGATATTCATGTGTTTATGATCGTATATACTTAGTTTTACGTTTCTGTCTCTATAATATCAGGTATAGCGATAGAAATCGGTTGTTGTTACGTAGATATCTTTGTTGTCGTATCTTTACGACTGTTCTTATATTTCCATGGAAACAAGGGGGCTGACTTCTCGTCTTTCTTTCTATATAACCCCCTCCCCAACGACAGGAACAATGAGTATAGATACAAAAGAAAGGGTTAGACATCATCTAACATTCATAGTCTACCTCCTCGGACCCACGAGCATCAATCCAGCGAAAGAAATCTTTTGTTTTTCTCGTTCATCTTCCACTCTCGTCTCCCTTTTTCTATTCTACCATTGTTATGGATTCGGGAGACCCAACTCCTCATGTTCGCCTCATTCCCTTTCCAAAGACTACGGTCTGGGAGGGGATGAGGCTCCAGCCAGCTGATGACACATTCACGTCGACGCACGCGAAGACGTACGCATACGAAAGGGTTCGTATTATTTCAAGGTGCGATTCGTTCTAGAATCAAGCGGTTTTGATTTAGGAAGCGATCAGGGAATCGTAACGACATTCGTGTTTTTCCACGCGTTCGACTCGTCCCTGATTCACACACGCGTATAAATCCCGTTTGGACATTTTTTTCCGACGCGTCGGGTTATTCCCGAATCGGACCCATCGATGACCCTCGTTATCGAGGAGTTGCCTCACTTCGATCGTATATCTCCTCCATCCCTTCTGTCTCCTCCCTTCACGACCCCCCCACCCTCCTCGAATCACGGCGATGCAATTCCCCGTTTCATTTCGACCCAAGTTATCGAGCGGTTTTTGTTCCATGCGTCATGTCCGCGAGCCGTTTCGATTGTTTTTTTTTTCTGAAGGAAAAGGGTGATTTTTCTCGAAGATCTCTCGTATATCCCTCGCGGAGGGTCTTCTCCTTCTTATGCTTTCCGAAAAGGGTTGTGCGCAAATGGGAACGGAGGGCGAGTGTGGTTGCCTTGGGAGTGGCTCCAGCAAGTACGTAGTCGATATATATGGGAGGGTCTAAGTAGAGTGCACTGGTGAAAGAAGGGGGGAACCTCTTCCAAGGAGGCGTCGTCCGAGAGCAACTAGTAAGGGAAGAAAGATCACGTTTATGTTCTGGATGCGTTTGTATGAAAGGGGTTTTTTTTAAAGTTTGAAATGGATTGGGTGTGAAGGTTGTTTTTTTGGGTGGGTTTAAATCTGTGTCCCTCGTCTGGAATGGAGAGACAATGCATTGATTTCAAGCTTTGTTTTCTGATATGACGTGAATGAATGCGAGTTTAAGAGAGGAATGATAAATAAAACTATAAAAGGAGTATTTAGAAATTATTGGAAGGTGTTGTTTGTATTGTTTTTGGGTTAAGAGAGTTTTAATTTCGTATGTCTCACTTAAGAGAGACGGCGCCCCATAGAAAAACATTTCGTATTGATTTATCGCTTTTATCGATTCGTTTTTGTTCTGTCTTACTGCTGTTTTGTTCTATATTTTTTTTTGAAAGAGGATCTTTGGTATATATAGAGTTCTTTTTTTTCGTAAAGAATGTGGAGTTGAATGTTATCCACTTCTATTTTTCTAACTTTACTCTGTTGATTAGTGACAGCTTAAAGTTATTCACAACCTGCACAGAGTGGATCTGTTAGAACACCCGGAAGTCGTGGTGCATGACATCTTTTGAAGTTGAAATAGTGTTTGCCCATTGCTCTCTTCACGGATCTCTCTCCTTCACAGGGACGTTTTACTCTCGAATTTGACATTGACATTAAACCTGCGTGAAGGTTTCACCGACGTTGTGGTCGAGAAGCGTGGGCTGTGTCTTGAAGTACTTTCCTGTTTAAGAAGTGACAAGCTATCTGGATATCTAATAGTATGTGCGAATTAAAATTCATATCGGTTCTCACGTTTAGGATACGATTATTTAGGCATCGCTTAGTCGTGTATCATCTGTCACCGATCTTAATGACAGATATATTATTTTCATATCATTAATTTGGAACCCCTTAAGCTTAATTGTTTGTAGTACATTCGAGGATATTCATTGAATTACGAGGGACGATTTGGTGATCAAAATTTGCGTTGTTCATATTGTTAATCTAGCGAAATCTTATTTTTATGTTCTGGGAATGAGTCTTGGAAATGTCACTCCTAAGACTTTGCCTTTTCCAATTCTTATTATTGCACAATTTTAAATACCCTGCGGAGGAATATTAATGTCTCGAACTCCGTTCCTTTTTCACCGTTGACATGTTAACACTTAC
The DNA here is from genome assembly GCA_020796165.1 of Pantala flavescens. Lineage (NCBI taxonomy): Eukaryota > Metazoa > Arthropoda > Insecta > Odonata > Libellulidae > Pantala > Pantala flavescens. Next base: position 16,610,010 of record CM036886.1, read on the forward strand.
GAAACTCACTAGTAAATTTGATGTTATAAATTATTCAGTGAAAACTCGTGTCGTTATTTCTCATTCTGCTCGCAGCTCCGGATTCCAGAGAAACCGCAGGATCGTTCTTTCAAAATGTCGCATCCTTGAGTCACAGCTTGTGGAAGTATGCCAGTTACATTTGTTTGCGTGTTTTAAATCAATTGCTCGGAAGGTCGGAGATGAAATGTTTTGCTATTACTTTTTACGACTCAAGTCGCCCTAGAAATTTGGAATAGAGTAGAATTTAATTTATTTCGTGACATATAATCTAGTTTATATCCAAGTATTACGTCCGCTTATCGTCTTTAAACTATTATCGGATAGTTATGCTCTAATTCAAGGTTAAATTTTATCGCGTTTAGAGAAATACTTGTCCTAAACAGGACTTTTGCAAAATAAATTCATCTAATACCATAAAATAACCTGATAGTATTAACTATAACTTGATATGTTAACTTGTGATAATAAATCTTGTAATATAACATTCATTTCTGTACTCTAACTGAGTGAACTGTATTACATAGTTTGCTCAAAATAAATCATACGAAAGGAAAATGTTATTAAACTTTAAATGAATTTCCTGTAAACTTTCTAATGAATGTTTTATTAAAGAATGTTGATAGAATGTTATGCTTCGTGTTATACGATATCACGAAAGTTTCACGGTTTTTATCGACCTCATAGTACTGGAACATAACTGTTATACCGTTGTAACTTTCATTCTACTCTTAAGCTCGCTTTTCTATAATCAAATATCGCTTTTCATGACGTATATCATCTCGCCGTAAAACTCACGTGAGAACCTCAAACTCTCGTATTTGTTGTACGTGATGTATCCCTTTAGATTCAACTCCCCCGCAGAATTTTTTTAGGATCGTAATTCGGGGAATCCGCGAGAAAAACCCCAGCAGAAGCGATGGTCAATTCGTCCGTGAAAGGATCATCCGTCAAAACGTTCGTCCCAGAGATTGAATCCCGTGTCCCGCCGTAAAACATTGCCTAGGGCATTGTTTGAGGTCCGGCGTGCCATAACGGTCGGAAATGACGGCGTTCAATTCAGGACCCGGGGTAAGGCTTCGGAATTACGGGTGGGCCACTCCCACTGATCTCGTCATAACCAAGTTATACGCCACTTAGTCCCTCCCTCGGGTGAAATCCATCGATTGAAATCTTCCCTCTGCCGATCCCTTTCTCTGTATCCCTTGTTATCGCCCAATTGAACTCTCAAATCTCGCCCGCTAATGTGAGCCTTTTCGCGGATGGTTTCTTTATAGCTCCCCTCATCATTCCTGAGCCGTTTCGCACAGCTTTATTCGGTCGTATTCAAGGGAACAGTATCCATGGATTCGTGATGATGATGTGATATTTCTCTTTGTGTTGTTGTCTTTTGTGGGTGATTTATGTAGCTCGGAAATCGTTCCTAATTTTAACATTATATTAAATTACGTTTGATTCATATTTTAGGTTCATTAGTCATGGTAAAGATGTTGGCATAAAGTTTTTAAGATAAAGCGTGTGTGATATTCGGGTTGCTCAAATTGTATTGTAATTGCTCAAAACGTTTTATATCCCTGATCTATAGAAATAGCAAATTTGAGTTATGGGTCTGATTTTCTTGCGAATTAATCGTATTTAGCGACAATAGATAACTAATATTTAGCCTTTTATTACGTTCTTTAAGTGACGTATAAGTTTAAGTAAGTTTATAAGTAATACGTAAGTAAGTGATATATTGACGTGATAAAATCGAAAATAGAGAGCTATTCTAAGTCTTTTAAAGGTTATAAAACTAAAATAATCACCCAAAATAAAGTATAAATGAAAATGAAGATATCTATTGAAGAAAGCGATTATTTGCGTAACTTTCAAAAATATCTTTAAACTATCCGTTGGCTCATTTTAATCTTTGAATACCTTGGAGTTTTACGATTCGGCGATAATATTGCGGTAATAATAACCTAGTGTTTCCTTGAAAGCTCTTAACATGATGTTCTAAGAAGGTTAGCTTGTTTATAAATAATCGGGTAACGTGAGTGGGAAATGCATTAAAACCGAGTTATGATTGTTCTATTTTTCTCACAAGCATTCGCAGAAAGTTCAACCATAAACCTTCGTGATTTTTTCGACCCCATTCACGAGCATACATGCAGTTGAAACCCAGCAGTGTAATGTTAATGCAAGTTATTGATGCACCGTTTGTCTCTCAGAACCCGTCGCTCTGGCGTGAGATTTATAAAACAAGAGAGCTGTTAAGTGGTCATCAGCGGAGATGCAGTTGACATTCGAATCGATTTATGTGACTTCAGTGCAGGCACACCACTGGATGCTTAGAGAATCATGGCCGCCCTCATTGCGTAGACGATAACCAGCGCTCGGTGTATATCCAGTGAAGACTTGAATTATGCGGACTACGTGAATTATTAACTCCATCCTTTTAAAAGATGTTAAAGAGAGTTCAAGAGACAAGTTACGTCATCATTTTCTGGCTCGTGTGCAATTTTTGCAATTCCTAAAGGTTGTTTTATAGTGAATATTTATGATAGGTTTTTAAGTTTATCTTTTGGTAGTTCTTTGGAAAGCCTAGCTTAGATATTAGAAAGTTTTAATATTATGTATGAGGTTTGATTCGTGGTAAAGTTAATCAATTAGCTTCCAAAAAAACGGACATACGTTTAGCTGAATACTTCCATAACCTTTTCATCTATCATCATTCAATTTAGAGCTTTAATAGGGAACTAAATCGTGGATTTATGATTTATTTTAATTCTAAATGAATGAATTTTATGATTATTCTCTGACTAGATACATGTATATTGCTTGGAGACAGTCATTAAAAGGGATAGGTCTAATCAAATATATAAATATATTATATTACTAATGGTGACAAACTGCAGACGAAGAAATTCGGGAAATGGAAGATTGTACAACAAAATTAGTTTTTCACATTTGATTAAGAAGATGACATTTATTTTCTTAAAATGCTAGATTAATGAGCCAATATTTTATCTCAAATCGTATGATAGTAATTTTTATTTGACATTTCTTTGTAATATCTTCCAGATTCCTCTCTTAAAACTCGTTCCTTAAAAATACGAAAATTCGCAATTTGTATAAATTTTTGCCCTTTAAATTTACGAACGGAATAGAGCAAAACCAAGTATTCGAGACAAATTCGAGTACCCATCGCGAAACATTACTTTTCCCACGCTCCTTTCCCCGAACCCTTAAAAAAACTCTTTTAGCACTCCTTAATGGCGGAATCCCTTTCCAAAATTCAGGTCCATAATTGGTTCATTTAATTTGGAAAGCGCGGCTCCCAGAATAGAACAAAAGGGAATATTTTCTCGCGAAAGGTCTCTACCACTCTTCCACCTCCGTGAAAGTACGCGACGGTAAAAGGTCTAGCTCTCCAAGTCTGTCTCACAGTTTCCATTCCCGAGAACCGTTTCCTCGTTTATTCACAGTCCTTTCGGGGGGAATACATTTTCTCACGTGCTTACGGACGTTTTTTGGCCCAAGGAGCCTTGTCCTAACCTATCCCTTAATTTTTTCCTCGTCCCTCCATCTGTTGATGTCACCGCCCTCATTCCAACCCCCCCTGTCCGATACATTTTCGGCGTTCTCGACCGGAATTCGGTCGCATATTTCTCCGGGACCTTCCTTCCTTCCTCCCGGAGGCGCCGAATGCCAGGAGGAGGTTGTGTTTTAAAGATCCCTTCACGACGTCGTGGGATTCCATTGAGAGGGTCTTATGCAAAGGATTCCTTTTCTTAGAGAGACACGTTCCTTCCGCTTTTATTTCGGTTTTCGCGAAGTATCTATCGGGTGCCGGGCTGAGTCTTCGTATCTGATGGGTGCCGGGGATTTAGATAATGATGTGCCTGCGAGAGGTTTTTTGGTTGCTGAATGTTTATGCTGATAAGGCACGATGGTGCGAAGTTTTTAGATATTTGTAAGGAATGTCACTTGTAACCTTAAAATACGGAGCAAAAGTTTTATTGCTACGTTTATTGCGAGTTTATTATTGTTATTATTATTTTACAATGAATACGCTCTTCTTTGCATAACCGTGGTGATTTATACTAGCTCGTAGAAAGATATACAATTAAATCAAACTTATTTACATCCCGTATTATATTCAGTAAACGTTCTCTTCTTAGCTTTTATTAAAGTAGGGATTTAACTGAAAATAATTTGCGAAATAAACAGTTTGAGTTTCATTCAATTTCGAACCTTATATGCCCTCTTTGAGATGAAATACCATGCGTTCACATTAGATGACATCTGGGAGGTATAAAATGCATTCACATTTCATTTTTTTTATTGCATTACTTCACCTTGAACTATGAAAAACGCTCTTAATAAACAGAATATTAAAAGGTATTATCTCACTATTAAAGTCTACATGTGCCCAGAATTACTGCTTACTCATAATAGATATTTATTTTAATACATATTAGGAAGGATTAATTCTGTCTTGAAATTCGTGATCGTAAACTTCCGTCCTTCCTTGATTGTCTCTGTTGTTTTCTCGCAAGAATAATTAGTTTAATGTACTCGTACGTAAGCGTTGAGGTCAAGTGAATACGTTATTGACGACTTGACGTTACATTCGATTATATCTACGTAACCTCTCGTCTATCGCAGTTGCCATGGTAAACAGTTCGACGGAAAATTCCCATAGGCGTGTACATTGCGGAGAATCCATTTCCTGTTATACACTCGGCTGCCTCTCTTTGTATCGGCCGAGAGTAATCACGAGTTGTTCCACGAGTCGCACCGGCAGCTAAACACGGATTTCTCTTATCTTCGCTTCGTGACTTGCAGTCAACTCAGAAGATCACCTCCCCTTCCCATTACCGGGCAACTTGTCTCGCGTTCTAAGACGGAATGACATTCCGAGCGAAACGAGCTTCGTTGTCTCGAATCCCATTACAGTCTCGTTTCATCATGAACTCAATTTCATCTCGGGTTAAAAGATTTAATTATATTCGCTGCCTTAAGACGGATACACCGTCCGCGGTGTGTTCGCGATGTGGGATTCGATTACGTGTCTCCGCGAACGATGGTTTTGTTTCGTCGTTTTACGTCCCGCCGTTTACTCTATTTAATTCGCACAATTGATGGAAGTCCGTCTTATGTAAGGAAGTTTCCCGTTGCCTAGAAACCTCGTTTCTAATCAAAGCGGGTTCTGGTGGACGATTTGTGGGAATATCTTTCCATTGTGTTGAGCGGATTTTTGTAGCCCATCAATATTCTTTTGTTCTTTGTACATTCTGCAGTATTGGGGATTTCGGGATGAGTTATTGAATAATAGAGAATCGAGTATTGTGGAAAATGAGAATTTATTATTAAGATATCTCGAGGATTGGTCTCCTTCCCTTGCCGGAAAGCATTCGTTATTGAAGTAGTTGGAATGTCGAGATTGGAATGGTATGAGATTGTAGTATGATATGTTCCCATTGTTTTCAAATAGTTTAAAATTTTTATCTGATCGCTTTATATTTGAGAGCAGATGTCCATCATTCGTAGCAGTGCAGATAATCGCGAAAATTGCGTGATGAAAAACCGAAATTATATCCTTTAACGAGATGGAATTGGATGATTTAGAAACATCCTCCACGCAAGCTGATGTTGGATTAAGCTTTTAGGTAATTTCGTATGAGGAAATCGCAATTATATACTCGTGTTTAGAGTGCATCAAATCCCTTAGGCTTAGCGAAAGCAAGCCCCAAACTTTCCCGATTCCTGTTTTAACTGGTCGTTACGTAGGCATGATTTTATATCGCGTTTCTCTTCACATCGTCCCTTCGGCTCCATTAACCTTCCCATCCCTCATATTCCATTCAAGTCTCGTCGTCCTTAAACATTTTAGCGTGCTCGTTTCGCCACGGAACGTATTTATGGTCGCATAATCGCCATTTTAATTTCAAATTAACCCTCCCGGTCGAAATTAACAGCTTGTTGCTCCAGTTTAGCGGTCGTAACTAATTTGTGGTGCGGGGGCCGCGGGGGATAAACAGCACGTTATTCGGCGATGGTGGAAGGTATCGCGCATTGGCCCATCTTCGACTCCCGCTCTGCGGGGTTGTTCTGGAAATATGTGGGTTTTTACCACGAAGAAGACTTCCGAGAGAAAAAATACACTGCACAAAAATACTCGATATCGAATGCTCTCTCTTATGTGTGTATGATTTTTCTATATCCCCAAATTAGACAACGTCCCGATCTGGACTGTTAAGGCTTAACGTAGTTCCACGACATAAAAAGTGGATTTCCTTGTTTTTTTTTCTTCGTCCCGAACTCAATGATTTTTAAATCGACCTTTAAATACTATGCATTGCTTAGGAAACGTAATTTAGCATGGATTCACTCAACTCAAGTGATGGCCGATGGTTCCAGCTTATACTACTTCCACTCCGCCAATAAAGCGCGGGGTTCAAATCAAGCCCGAGTAAAGTAGTTAGGTTGTGAGCGATGCAGGATGATTTTTGAAAGTTTTTTGATAAGTTATGCCTCAATTTTAATGTCGAGATTATAGCGCATATGTAACATATTCCTCAGCTCAGCATCTTAAACTGATGCTGAGCTGAGGAATTAAAGTTAAAATTAATTCTATGTCCTATAATTTGCTATCCGAAGTATCTTTTTTATCGTAAGGCTGATTACTCTATTTATTTATAAGTGCGTATGAGTTGTTTCAATTTATACGATTTATATTTCTGTATGTGTATGTTTAGAAGTTTGATAATTTTATTTTCAAAATGTATTAAGAATTGCTTATTTCGTTTTACCTTGTAGAAAGTTGCACTGCAAGGCCCAAGCTGCGAAATTTATTTCATTACGCAATCCTGAATCTAATGTAGGAGATTTCCTATATTAGATTTAGGGTTGTTTCGCGTAAAGGAATATTTTTTTCAGTGTAGACCTTGCAGTGCAATTTTTAATGAAGGTAAGCCGTCAGTTATTCAAAAAATAAAATTTTCAACATCGTGAAAATGAATTCTAAAATTTTGTGTAAAGTAAAGAATTAACGGTTCGGGCGCCTTTCGGCGATTGGGACCGCGCCGCCACGCGGGTTCGAGAGCTGGGAACGGGCCGTTCGGCTCCCGCGACCCCAAAGAGACGGGCTCGATTCCGTATGCTTTTCGAAAATTCGGATTTTTTCGAAAAATTCTCCTGGAGTACGGCGGCCAGGAGTTCCCGACGGAACCGAACCCGTGTTCATCAGCGTCGCACCTAGGTGCTCCGGCCCACTCGACCAACCGCTCGAACGAGGGAAGTCAAGCAAAATTAGGCTTAGTTCTTAGTAGCATGACTTCAGTATGACGTAGCACCCCTCGACTTCTGGAACGGAAAATGTATTCACGCAGAATGAGGTTTTGTTTCGCGTTGTGACGTAGCGCTGTTCTAGTACTGCGAGGATGTTTCTATGCGGTAGCTTATACTTCTATAGCTAGCCTATTTATTTCTTGGTTTGTTGAGTAAAGAGAAATAGATTACGATCAATGAAATGCCTACCTTATAGTACCTTCAGAATAGTTTTTTATAAAGTGTAATCAATGATAATATATCAATCGGTTCACGAATTGATTGAAACTTTTACAAGGTTCGTTACGCCATTAATGGTTCTTTTTCTTTTGAATCGTAATTATAAAAAAACTTAAAGTAATAATATGTCTATAATTTCATTCCCTCAGTGTCTACCATGATATGATACGATACCTATGATCTTAGTTTAAATATGAGGGAGAACCTAGATGAATTTTCATATTATTTTCATATCCAATGTTTGTTGTTTGTTCCTTTATCCGAACTTTACTTTGGCGTCAATTAATTCATAGAATGTCTTCAGTATTTTATTGAGTAACTATTTTCCTAATAACTTTTTATTTTAGCTATCAATATAATAGATTTAAAGGTTATTATCTCCTCAGAATTCTTGCAATAGCTGTTAAGTTTGTGTGACTTTTTGATTGGAATATGTATGAAAATGGGCGGGTGGATGAAAAACAATTCCTGCATTATAGAGACGTATCTCAAGCTTTAGACGTTTAGAATAGGGTTTCTATAACAGCTTTTATCGGTGCACAATGCTAGTTAATTTACAGGTCAGTCTCATCACTACCTTTTTTACTATCCCGCAAATGAATCGTATTCGATTCTAGGTCCGCTATTTCGGGCCATTCAGCCACCCACACTTGGGACGTGAATGAATTCATACACCGCCCTCAATCTGACCTTTTATTTTCACAAAGCTTCGCGTGAGAAGTGCTCAAACATTCACATCTGCTATATACATAAATTTCGGTCGTTTTAAACGCTCTTTTTTTAAAAAAGCCCAGTTCGACTTGGGCCGTCGAAATTCATCCCTCCACTCCGCGATATATATTCCGTTGAAAAGCCTTTTTTGTGTCGCTGCTCAGTTTGTTTGCAGAGAAATAATTCCAGCGCCGTAAATGGAAAAATTTTGATTTTGTTGCGAGCTGAAAGTTGTACATCAGCGTTTTCCAAGTATGCACCGCTTCTCCTGAACATCTTTTATTCCTAGCTCACTTTAAATAATCCCTTTCTATGCTGCCTTTCCCTTTGTCTTGCTTGTAATGAGGATAGCTTGAAGATTGCTTTGTCCATTCAAATGTGTGCGAAGGATACGACAATGGCTGAAAAGCTGCCTCCTTCCTCTGAAATAAAGTTTTCTTTTTCTTGTTCTTTATTTTTTCGCTCTACATTATGCTGAAACGTAGATGTCGTTCCGAAAACTGTGTCGCAATTATATTGTGCGTACGTCTGTATTTTTTAGGTTTTCATGTAGATGTTTCAGGTTTAGAGATGTATAATAGTTTATGTTCATGTGGTATTGTATTGTTGCCAGTCTTTGGTGGTGTATGAATGTCTATGCTTTTGTATTGCTTCCAGTGTTTTGTAGGCTTCTAAGAGTCATTTTAGCTTTTACGTTTCATGTTAGATGCTCAGTAATTGTCGAAAATTAAGTCATATAATGCATTGAATCTTTCAGCAATTGAATTCGTTCTTAGTTATGTTTTTAGTTTACATTTATTTCTAAAGATCTGTGTTCCTCATTGTGGTTAATGTGCTTCAAAACAAGAAAAACCCGTTATTTTTTCTAGTTTTCGATTGTGTAACGCAATAGGGTTTTAATTTTAATGAACCGTAACCTTCTTTCATAATACTTGGTCATAAATATTGTTATGTTGTACGAAATTCCATTGGAATTGTTTCAAAACATCTAATAGCTCTAGCTTACTTGTATTCAAGGCATAAAAAGGACATGACAGTGTTGTAATGCATTAATTCAATGATACGTTTATTTTCCTTTTCAAAAGAATTGTGTATAATTACTTATTTGTAATCTCTTTCTAAATACTCGTGAAAGTTATTCTATCTATTACATTTTGATGTAAGAAACCTTCTCGGGAATGATGTCGGAAAATTAGAAGGTCGATTGGAATGTCGACATAAGGATGTCGATCAAATTGACTTTCGGTCTTATGTTGTAATTATAGTAAGAGATCATAACAGCATATAAGACGTTATGGAGGCCATAAAGTAATTCTTCGACATGCATAACCCATCTTGCGGGAGTCGGCCTAATGGGTGTCGGTCTGAACCAGGGATCGTTACGAATCCACAAATGTTCCAATCTTTAAGGTAATTCATCCTCGAACCGTACGCTAATCTCCCTCCCTCTCTTTTGCTCCAATCCAACGATTAGGCACTGATTACAGACACCACTTAAGCGTAACATATATCCAGTTGCCTCAACCATTTTATGGGCTCTCAACTTCGGTCATCCATTTCTCAGCGTTTAGCTCCGTAACAAGGGAAACATTACTTAGGTTGGATGGCCCTCCTGGGCGAACGGGGTAGAAGTTTCGCCAACGTACGTGACGTCTAAGAAGTCACGCACGGAAAGGGCTTCGCGCCAGGGTTGCTAGTTTTAAAAGGTTCATAAGTGGCGATTAATTAGAGATTCGATATCGTAGCCTTCCGGTGCGGAAGTTTTTTTTTATTCCAGCGTTCTTCGGGGTAGGGTTTTTGAAAAAGTAGTCGCTTGTGCGAAGGCTTGTTCGTTTCGAGTGTTTCTTTTTTTCGTTCGAATTGATGTGTCGTTCAGAAGCATTTTGGAATCAAGAGGGAAAACGCAGTGCTTTGTAATTGGTTCTTAATTGGAGACGTGTTTTGTTTGTTTCTTTTCTTTCGCGGACGAATAGAAAGTAACGTTCGTTGTGGTGCAGTTAAATGAACTGACGTATTTCGAAATGAAGTGTACATTGGAGAGAGTGTATTTATTTTTGGATTGTAATGAATTGTCTTTTGTGGTCCTTTTTGAAATTCTCTGTCAGCACGTTTTTTGATATTCCTAGAACGTGTCGTTTCTGTTTGTTATGGAATGTCGTAGCGTTTTATGCGAATTTCAGATTCTAGTTGGTGGAATGTATTCTTTAGTTATTGAATTGAATGAATTCGAAATTTCATAGCCGTTATATGTACAGGTTTTTGCAGTTTTGTTGTTTCTATGGGCTGCAGCTATAAAAACAATTAGGTACAAATCGTTACAATTCCGCAAAATATTCTCGCTTAATAAAGAATAATCTTATATAATTTGTACAAAGAGAAAAATCTATAAATTTATTTCGAAAATTAATTCCGAAAGTTATCCACAGCATTATTTTGACTTAAAATATTCGTTCATCAATTACATTTGTATTTTTGAAAGTAATACTGGCCTGCGTAATGATAAACTGCAAGTAAGTCACCTTATGTTTGATAAGAGACAAGCTATATAAATCGTTCGTGCAAAGGTTTCTCATAAATCTCAGTTAACATTCAGTATCTGCGGTTGATAAGTAACTCAGCGTTTTCAAAGTGGGCATCTGGTTACAGATATGTGTGGTCGCATTTGCATCATGCAAGGACACTCTCGTACGAGTATCCTCGCTCACCCATAGTCCTCGCGGGCATTTTAACGCATTTTCAAGTTTACCTCGCAGATTAATCTGCTCTACTAATCAAGAATTAGCATATTTGCGTGCGGTAGGAAAATCCCAGCGGTAACCTCGCTTTAAAAATTTTTTTGATAGCGTGTATTTTCTTTCAGTTTTTCCATTTGCTCTAACGAATAAGGCTCAGATCTTTGCGTTGCTGTAGCGTAAAGAATATAATCACCTTGGAAACTGCTCGCGTGAAAAATCCGGTAAAGGTGATGTCGTTCTGACAATGTGCTCTTGCATTGTAAGAGTTGGAATCCTTTGAAACATTCAGATAATGGTTTCTTTCTACTTTTTCACGTAGTTACAAAGATCTTGGTGTTCCCTCTGTCAGCAACAATGTAGTTTAGCCTTTCCGTGAGTTCTTTAGATGTGTGAATTCAGTTATTCTTTTTATGGACTAAGGATATCAGATTTTTCACGCTTGCAGTTTTTGGTTAACAGATTGAGCTTATATCGAGTGAAATGCAACGTATCCTAGAGTTTAGATAGTAGTTCTCTATGCGTTATAAATGTTATCTTTTGGAGAAAAGAGAATAGTAGCATATCCTGTGCTAATTTATAACGTAAAAAGGAACATTCTTTGATGATTAAGACAATCGTATAAAGATCATACAATTGAGAAATCCAATTAAAATTTTTTAAATAGATTATTCATACCTACGTGAAAAATGTGATTGATATATAATGATTTGCCTACATTGACAGTTTATATTAAGTGAAATTTTAAATAAGATTATGTAAAAATTTAATTAGAGATGCAAAATTTATATATAAGTTTCATACAATGTATAATATAGATTAAGATCGAGTAAATATATCTAATAGCTTTTATCTTTAGGTATACCATACTCTTATATTTCACCCATCGACAATTCGAGTGCTCTTTAGAGCTTTTAACTCCCTTTACCCACAATCCCCTTCGGCGGATGCGTTCATCATTTATCGAATCTATTTTATTCTTTGTTCCCACTGACATTTCTTTCGATTCTGAAAGGGACGTTGATTCCACAAGGAGAGGGAAGTTGGCAACAACAGTCCCTAAGGGGGGTGCGTTCGAGAACGAAACACCTTTGACGTGTCGAGAGGGAGGGCTCATTGTAGACGAATGAGGTATTCTGACGTTGCTTATAAATCAACGGAACAATATGGGCCCCTAAGCAACGGTAGAGGGGAGAACTCGGCTGTTTATGGGGAAGAATCTTGCTCGAGCGAACCCGACGTAATTAAGTCGCAGTTTCCAAGAGGATTCTCCAAATAGCGTACCAGAGTTGATCGCGTACTCCCCCAGGTTATTTGCGCACCGTCAAATGGATTCTTGATTGAGGATGCACTTTTACTCCGCTGTTGCATCTGCTGAATTAAAAATGCCGTGGTTTATGCCTTTGATGGAATGAGATGGTTTTTTGTGGAGAATTTTCTCTCGCCTTTTGATGGGGCAGGTTTTTAATTGGAGAGATATCGAATGCTCCAAGGAATGCGTGAAAAAACTGGACCGGTCCAAGAACTGAACCTTGGGTTATACTTCAGTTTGTTTTTTTTTGTCTGTATTTGAGTTGTAAGAGGGCGACACTGCTTCGTATTATTAAGGATTTATTTTGTGTTTGAAGCAAAAATTTGACTGTATATAAAATGCAAGTATAAAAAGGTAATGTAATTAGAATATTTTGTAGGCGAACGATCCTATAGAAAGCTATCGGATGTCATTTATAGCTATGATCATGTTCTTATGAAATTGGTGAATTTAAGGCTCAGTGGAAGCATCATATCTTTCTGAAACATTTTGTACTAATATCTAGTTATTTATTTTATAATATTTTTTTATTTTAGAATACATCGCGTATTCATATTTTATATCTCTATTTACGTATGTTCGTTAACCTGTTGATGAAGATGAGTAATTATCATATACTCTAACCTTAATAAAAAACACTCGTAAAAGAAACTTCTGTTTCTCTAACTAATTTTAATTTCCAGCTTTTGTTGCTAGTTAAAGCTTTCAGTTCGTCTTCAACTAGTAACCTACCTCTAAACAGTTCAGACTTGTTAGTAAATGTCTATATTTCTTGATTTAGGCTCGTATCGGCCTTTCTATATCTCTGCCTCTGCGACTTTTAATTGGTTAACCAACGTCAATGCTTGCCAACAGCTAATTAATTATCATCGGCAGAGGGAATTCATTAAGAAACGAACGAGCGTTTTGATCCAAAACGTCCTCGTCCTGGCGCTTTTAATTGTCAGAACTGGATGATGCCCTCGTTTTGATGCGAGATCTTCTATCCAGTCGTAAGAATATGTCTTCTTCCATGTTTACGCCTTTATCGCGTGTGCTCGTGAAATTCCGTTTACGAGCGAATGATAAACGGATAATGTTTATTGGCTGTAAAGGATGTCTGTAGAGCACCACCCTTACAGCCTCAGGTCGCCTCTTCTTCTCTCTTGTTACCCCATTCGCTCGCATTTTTCTTCCTGCCCCTTTTGACATCTCACGAGTTTTTTTCCTTCCCCTTGACCTTCTAACTCCCAGGCTCCTTCTTCTCGAAATCCCTCCCCTGCCTTCTAACTTCTTTTCTCGCCACCCACACCCGAACTCTTCATTCGCATTCTCGTGTTTGTCCCACCCCTACACGCGTATCTTTCCTTCTCTCTCTTTCTCTGTGTCCCATCCCTCCATGTCGGTGAGGCTGTTGTGAAGGTGGTTCTTGAGCGCATCAGTTTCGTTGCCATTAGAGAGAGTGGCTCGGTTGAATGTTTGGTTTTGTATAGCAATTACGAGCTTAGTTGTTTATCTCGAGGATTTGGTGGGAGCTGGTATCTCGTCCCAGCAGGCTTAAACTATCAACGTGAGTTGTTGGATGGTCCTCGGAAGTCTTTAGCTGTACATCTGCCCGAAAGACGTACCGCTCTGTGCGCGATTTTTATTCGGTTTGATATTCGTTTGGTTGTAAAGGCACTGTTATGTATTGGTGTTTTCATTTTGTACACTTCGTGGAAAATGTTTTTCTCGTAATTTCTCTCGTGAAGGCTGGTTAGGAATGCCAAACATTTATCAATTATTGTTGAAGCCTAGGAAAAGAGGATCAGGCCTTCTATTAAAGATGAGGAATGGATTAACATATCCGATTTTCACTTCAATTCAAGGTAAAAATTTCCCTGCTCAAAAGGTGTAATAAATATCAAAATATATTTTGTTCTTCTCGTCATGAAAGCAAACCTAAGATGTAAATATTATCGATGAATATAATCTGGCATAAGAAAGGAAAATTAATATATTCTTCTAATCAACAATTTTGTTTTAGTTTTCCATATTAATTAAATGGAGTTTTATACTTCAAAATTTGATCATATTATCCTGATGTGAACATAGTCTGAGTCGTTTCTTTTAAATCTTAGTATGAGTTCTTTCTCATAGACCATATCGCACTTTATGGACTGATAATACAAAAGCTATTTATATAGACACCGTTTTTACTAAAACTTATAATAATTACCTGTGTATATATTTATATATAATGATGTGAAGCTTCTACATAGGTTTAAAGTGGTTTTCTTCAAAGCCAATATCGTAGCTTCTGTCTGATAAATACAAGTGCACTGGAGGAGGTTTGCAGTGGGTCCAATTCAAAGCGATTACGTCTTGAAAGTGATGCTCAAGTATTAAACTCAGAGGATGTGGCGTACGCTCCAGTTGTCAACCCCTGAGGCATTCCTTTCCTATCAGGGCTGGGTTTTTTCTCATCTGTTTTTCATTTACCAATGGAGTGGTTTTTCCAATATAAGGGCCAATGACCCGCTGCTTTCTGTACCAAAAACGGGGAACGTTTTCGTTCTTTTAATTCCCCACCGCCAGCCTCTACATTCTTAGTACACGTGTACTATTATATGTGTACGAGTATAGATAAAATATTTTTTTTTGTTTCTAATCGATTATCGTAGAATGGAGGGATTTTTACGTAGTTTTCGTTTTAATTCAAACGGAAAGTCCTTTGTGAGAGTTTTGGTTTTTTGATCGTTGCTTTCAGACAATTCACATAGAAATAAGATCTTTATTCTATATTATAGGGTTAAAATGGGCAGCTCTCAAAAAAATAGTATGCATCGCGGGTTGCATAAGATACAGGATACGCATCCTTGAAAAGCTAGGGGCACGCTTCTTGTATTGGTTAGTGCTCATTATATAATTATTACCTTTTCCATGATGAAAAAAATATATTTAGGATTAAGAGTCGTAGAGTTTCTATATTGAATATACTTGAATTTATCGTCTCTAGTATACTTAATTGCAAAATATAAGTTGTCTTATAGAAGAAGTAATTTATATAAATATATACGCAGGAACTGAAGAAAAAGTGTAATGTATAATAACAATATGCTATTTATTGATGTGGAATCTTTGAATCGAAGAGATAGCTTTAGTTAAATATATCGGAATGATTGACAAACGATATAGGAAAGAGTTATAATCGGTTATTGTTGGTGTATCCTGATTTGAGGGTAAAATTAAGAAAGGAACGGAAAATATAGTCTTGTCAGCTTCCATAAGCTGGATAGATGAGGAAGTATCCATAAAGTATGCGATTGGAGATAACAGCGGAAGAAGTAGAGAAGAAGACAAAGGTAAAAGTAGCTCAACGCTAAAAAGAGCGATGGTTATCTAGTCGTGAAAGAAAGGGCGTTAAGTGGAAACTCAAGGGGCTACAGGTACATACCAAGAGGTAGGAAGCTCGTGTGTCTATGGGGAGAAAAAGTGCGGATTGGGCTGGTTTAGACACTCGTCACCTTCATAGCCTGTCATATCTTACTTTGTAGCCTCTTTAAGATCCAACTAGATAGCTCGTAACCCATTACTGAGGAATCTAGTATCGGTTTACAGTGTGAAGCCATCTTGCAGTATGGCTCTTCACGACCTATGTCAACGAGATGTTGTTGCAAGTATGCTTATCAGTTAAAATTTTTATTGAGATATAATTTTTATGAACTCTTTTATGCTGCAATTTCATGTTTATAGGAGTGTCTACCTATATAAAGGTGACAAGAGTTGAATGCATTTCTAACAACGGTAATTTAATCTTGTTGGATAGCATTTTCCATACTAAATTTGATGTGAGTAGTTTTATACAACGCTCAAGTATACGTAAATTTACGGGAGGCAGATGCTATTTATCTAATTCGCCAGTTTAATGGTGTAATTATGCTATTTGAGTGCTTCTTTGTAGTTGGTTAAATATTAAAGATTGATATTTGTATAAATATTGGTTTATGTTCATGGTAACTCTATTTTATACTTATTCACTTACTCAGTTGATAATAGTCAATTATAGTTTTATAAAAATCCATAAAAAACATCGAATACTGAAAGGTTTAGCTTATATCCGTTGAAATCATCCTAAACCTTTTGGAGAATACTGAATCTCTGAGCAATTCAATTAGGATATTATTTAGATTTGAATGTGTTTGTAGACATATTGTTCTGCTTCTGAGTGTCTGTTACTGAGTTTTGGCTTATTACTTCTACTCAATCTGGGAAAACGCTATGAATAGTGGAGGTAAAACAGAAATAAGTTTTAATAGTAGGAAAATCTTCCATTATTGCCTCTATCGACTTGAGAATTAATTAGTTGCACTCCATTCTTTAGAGTGTCCCATCCTACTCGCTGACAATGAATAACCGTTGCAGAAAGTTCAGCTTTACTTTAAAGGTTGAAGCGATGCATAAAATGACGCATGTTGAACGTATGAGAGAACTTATAAAAGTGGATCATTCCTTAGTTTTTGAATCTCAAACCCTTTTTCTTTACATCCCTCGTCTTGTTCAGCAAGTAAGAGCTTATGCGGCCTTAACGTAGTAAAAGCACGCGAGATTTATTCAAGTCTCCATTTCTCTCGGCGCAGCCCTTTTCCACGGTAGATATTGCATTATCTCACTCGTTTCCTCTACCATCCTCCTTCCAGCAGCCTCATTTCCATCTCTGTCCCTCATCTCGCACCATCTCCGCAGACGAATCCAATCTTTCATACCTCCCACAGCATCCTTTCTCAATCCCGCCCATCTCCTCATCCCATCTCACCGCCACCTGCAGCATCCCCCTTTCTTTCTCCATCCTCCCCCACTCCCATCGTCTCCTTCCTTTCCTTCCACGCCCTCATCCATTCACTCCAACGTGGACTGCATTTTCTCTTCTCCGCGGTCATTACGTCGATTTTCGTTCTCAAAGGTTTACTCGAACGGAATTCACGGCGTGATCTTTTTCTCACGACTTTCTTCTTACGCGTGGGACGGCTTAGAAGTTAATGGAAAGAATTCTTTTTGTGTTTCCTCGCGTTTTTTTGCTCCGTAAAAAATATATAACAGACGTTCGCGAGTTGACGAAAGTTTTCTGTCGTCGATGTGACACGTTTGTCCCGCTGACGCGTTTGGGATCAGGAACTTGTTCATTTTCGTTGAGAAAAGAGTTGAAGTCTGTTAGTATTTACTGGTTTTTCGTGGACTTAAATTTTGGTGATAGTTTTTCGAAATTGTCTGTATCCTTCATTTCTTCGATTAATATGCTATGGAAATTCGTTTCTAGAAGAACTTCTGTTGGGTGTGACGCAAGTATATAATGTATATATTAATAAATATTTATTTTAGATACTTTTCAATACATCCTTCATGTTCTCAATGTCTTCATAATACGCACTTTTAGAAAACGTTGCGATTTGAAGTTTCAAAGGATATTAGAGTTACTTCCTGTAAACTAATTCTTACGCCTAATTTCAGAAATGGCCGAGAATATTAATAAATAATCTAATCAAAATAATTGAGTGTAATCTCCACACTGTCACCAATATTTTATGCTATTGGATACATTAATTCCCCTCGGTGTTTTCTTCCAAGATGCATCTCTGCTTTTGTTATTGAAAATTCCGCCTTCTTCAGCACTCATAGAGATCTTTCATTTAGCTTTCTTTTTTATCAATACCCACTGGACTCCTTACTCCGTTGCAACCGATCAATAGATGTATTATCATGCTGCTTTGAGAAGGCTTGGTGATGTTGATTCTTTCAACAAGATACTTTGCGTTTATTTCCCTTTCTTACTGTCATGGTACTGGAAAGCGATCTTGGTTAACTTTCTTGGGTTTATTGGAACTCACGTTTGGACATAATGATATCAGATTGATTATTATTTGTGATTTATAAATGAGTAAATTATGTGTTTGTATTTTCTCCTCTCAAAGACCTTTTTCCTAAATGTATTATTCATTTACTTGCGGGTTGTTTGTCTTAATAACGTATTTCCCTTATATTTCATTTTAACACTGAGAAATTTTATTCATGAGTATATTAGTGTATCATCATGAAGTCTGTTGATAACTTGTGTGTGTATTTAGGTCGATTGGCTCGTTTTAGGCCTTGTTGCGTTTTATTAATTCGCTAATGCAGGGTTACAGAGGATCATATGGCTATCTTTTGCTTGCATCTCCTTCATAGAATGTATCCTCCACATTTTCTCCCCCCTGACTTCTCGTTCTCTCCCCTCACCATTTTCAAAACGTGCAACTTTCCCATCCAATACTCTCCCTTATCCTTCTTCCTTCTCTATCCTTTTCCCCTATTCTTTCTCCTTCCCTTCCCTCCCACTTCGGCTCGTTCTCCGATCGATATGGCCCCTACGCCATCCCTTCCCTCAACGCCGAGTAGCAGCCGCGTCCACTTGGCGGCTGCCGTCGGGGTGCGGGATGCGCTATTTGGGTCACGCACTGCCGAACCCTTCCGACTCACCCCCTTTCTTCATTAAACCTCCCTCGAAGTCTCACCCTTCCCTCCCCCAGGAGTCTTTTGCGACCATCTATCTCACTCGCTTAAGCGAAATTGGCCCTCGCTTTTAAGTGCTCTGCGGGGGGAAAATGAAGCCTTTTTCCCACCGTCTTTATTCTCACGAGTCGTCTTTTGGTAGTCCCTTTCATGTCGTTACGTAATCTGTCGTCGAACCGTAAGTAAGGTGGATTTTTTACATCTCGGGTTCTTTTGATAACTGGAGGGGTCCTAGAGATGAACAGTGTGGGACTCCCTCTCTCCCCCTGGTGGCGGGTTGGGGAACCTTTCGTTTCACACGGTCTGAGTATCGGATGGGAGTGATAGCACGCGAATTCCCGGACGATCGAGGGGAAAGATACAATATATTTTTTTTCCGAGGGATGGGGAGACGTGGTTCGCCGACGCCGTCAAAATGTTTAGTACTCACTTAGGGGCGTCGACGCCATTTTTCTCTGTGACGAGGATCGTGTTTTTCGAAGGTTCTGGAAAGTTCGGTCGTTACGTGGGTATCTGTGGGAAAGAGAAGTATCTATTTGAAAGGGCAGCATGTGAAGAGCATATGTGCATCATTCAGAGCCATGCATATTGCATTCAGGAGAGAGTCTTCTCTAGTCATTTAGAGATTCTATTCGCGGTTGTTTAATCGGCGGAAAGCCGGAGCGGATGGTTGTTTTGCGGCTAAAATGCGGACATAGACGATGTAATTGGCATGAAAGCATCTCTCTTATTCATGCAATGCTGCAAATTTATTTTCGTTACGTTGCTCAGACTGGGTTCTGGGAAAGTTAGCTTCTTGATCGAGACGTTTTTTTATGGGTTAATACGAACAGGATTACGTCATAATCAATTTAATAATATCCTTATATTCTATGCAGTGAAAGTACACCATTTGGATAAAAATTATGTTAGGAATGTCTGAATAATTTGGCCGATAAAAAATGGAATGTTAGCCAACATTATTCTGGACTGGAATTTGGGGTAGCTAAGGTATTAAGAAAATATTGGCAGAAGTTCTCGTTTTTCAAGAATCACTCAGCTGTTATTCTTGACGAAAGAAGGAAATTCCACTTAAGGTTATTGAATTATTTATCATCCACACAACCGGCCTTGAAGCTTTGGCCTTCCCCTCGGTCATGCAATAACGTCGTGCAGTAACTATCGTTTTTGCCTTAGGTTCGTTCTTGGAATTGGATTTCTTAATTAATTAGTAGAGAGGCTACCCTTGATAATGTTATGTCTGTTTTTAATGGTCTTAGAGTTGAAGAATTAACAATAAGACCATTAGATTAGGAGGGGAACTACTGTTAAGTAACAACGTTTAAGAGTTAGCAATAATATTCAGCCTTGTACAAAGAATGAAAAGGATTTTTTGTAATCCTGTGGATGAATGTCTGTGGAAGTCAGAGAAATCTATCTGTGACATCTTCTTTTGGAAAGAGCAGCAAATTGAGATGATGAAATAATTTTCAGCTTTAGAGTAGAAGACATATCTCTTTTGATGTTCAACGTGCTATCGACTGATTTAAAACGAGTCTTTGAAAAGGGATGATTTCATCGCTTTCCGAACTGTTTGACAGCAATCCTTTCCTTTTTATAAATCTCCCATCCAAAGCTATAATTGTCGCCATGTGACGGGAGTATCGGAAGCGTTACGTAACCAAGGAACGTCTTCTAAGAAGCAGCCCACTCTCCCCTCGAGGCGTCACCGATTTTGATAGATAAACAGTATCGGTAGTCATGAAAGCATCTCGTTCCCAAAACGTTTCATCGGAGCATTCTATTCTTTCACTCTTTCATTACGCTTCCCACATTAAGGCCTCACGCTTTGTACTCCCGTCACATCTCCACATTACATTGTCGCAGGGTTTTCTTTGATGTTCGCCATCCACCGAGGCTCTTCTCTCTTTGTGGATCGCCCATCCCTTTTCTCCGGAGTCCTCCATTCAAATTTTCCCTACCATCCGGTTGCGGCAGTGGCGTTCTTCTACCCTTTTTACTCTTTCATCGCGGAATTACCTCTCTTTCCTCCCCCACCCGCTCAGCGGCGCTGCTGTATCTTTCACGACGGAAAGTTATCTCCAACTGTTTCAAACCTTTCTCCCCGTCTCACCGCTCAAGTTTCTCGCGAGATTCGCTCTCGAAGTCTTTGAACAAGATTTAGCACTCCCTACCACTTTTTTATATCCCTTTTTTCGGATTCCTCCTTCTGGAAGCGTCCTGCGAGCCTCTCCTCGGAGGGTCTCTTCACTTTGTTCCCCCAATCTGTCCCTCTTCATTTTTTGAGCCGCTTTACCCCCCCAAAAGGGCTTCTTCTTCTTTCGTTGCGGTTTGCAGTATCCATCGATCGAAGAGTTTCTCGATAACTTCTCTCGGTGCTCGTGCGTTGCGGAAATGTACGGCGGTGCTCGAGAAGATATCCATCGGGGTCACGTACTAGGGCCATCTTCGTTTCGGAAAGAGCCGGAGTGGAATTAGCACGTGTTTAGCGGTACGGTTGGGGTCTGTGATAGCCATGGATGTATTTTTAGATGTGTTTTTTTTGTAATAGAATCTTTATTCAGCTATTATCGAAAGCTTAAAAGTTATGAATGATGATTGAAGTAAATAGATTTACATTATAAATACATGATAATATCGAATGAAAAAGAACATTGATTTAGAAGCTGTTTATCGGGGACATTGAGGGTGATTTAGGAACGTTATATTAATGAAAATTTTTGCAACCAATACAGGAAGAATTTTCCGTAGGAAATTATTTCAGTTTTAATAGCAACTCTACAAAAACAAAATTATTGTTTATTAAAACTGACTTAATTTGATTTCTGTTTTTGTTCTATCGTCATGGAATCCCACAAAGGAACTCGAAAAATCCTGTTTATTTTATAACATCATTCAGCAATGATTTTTTTAGTATAGGAACAGTTTGTCCGTTACAGACGATTAAATTAAAGAAAATGAACTAAAAGCTATGGGATTAGAACACTAATTGTTAACACTAACGCTAACCTGTTTATGTGAGTGTTGTGAAAATGGCATACATGTTGTTATATTCGTTTTTATATTATAAAATTATTAGAAAACTTTGAGTAAGTTTTCTTTCATATTTCATTCTTTATTCGGTCACGTTTCGAATAGAAAGACAAGCTAACATAAAAGATGGCCGTGAAGTTCTAAGTAAATGCTGTTTACATCACATTGTTCCTGCTATAGAACACGTATTAGGTACATATTCTTCTCTAACTCAATGCCATATTGTTCCAACCATCCTCTACTCGTAGCGTTGCGTAACAGCGGTCATTTTCTGTGACGATAGCCGCTTTGAAATATTGATGAATGTCTAGCGTTCGCGACGTCCGTAGAGCCGTCCCCTGCAGAAGATAAAATTTCATCGCATTTGTCTACGATTGGAAGAAGCGGAAACGTCTTAGAAGCGCCACGC
The DNA here is from genome assembly GCA_020796165.1 of Pantala flavescens. Taxonomy (NCBI): domain Eukaryota; kingdom Metazoa; phylum Arthropoda; class Insecta; order Odonata; family Libellulidae; genus Pantala; species Pantala flavescens. The sequence continues at coordinate 16,632,283 of CM036886.1, forward strand.
CTATGAAAAGGATGGTCTCGCCTTTTCCAGCTCCCTTCACGAATGCCTCTCTTTATGTACCTTAGCGATGAATTATGCATGTTGTTACCTTTTGAGGAAGTACCATTTTCTACATCATATTTACTTGGCGTCGCTACGGTCGACTTTGGCCAAGTTCGGCCTTTTTTCAGCCCGCGGTCTTTCTTCACATCTCTTTACGTTAAGCGAATTTACCTTTCAAATGTTAAAAAGAAGTGGAAAATAGCTGGAAACAAGACTGGAACTCGAACCCAGGTCTCTCATTTGCCGGGCAGGTATGCTGACCGCTACACCACCATAAGGCAAATGGGAGACCTGGGTTCGAGTCCCAGTCGTGTCGCTATTTTTCACATCTGTTTAACATCGTGAAAAAAAGCGCACGCTTCAACGTGATAAGAAGTACAATTTAAATCCTGTCCTTATAAATTTACCTTTTCTGGTTCTCGGAGCCAACTTTGATCCGTCATTTGAGCGCACATCTCTTTTCTTTTCTCGCGTTAACGACGGAAATCACGGATCGCAGACTTCGGAGATTATTAAAAAAGTTATTTAATTTGGCTCGAATGCGTGCGGAAGAAGTTCCGAGAGGATCGAACCATGGCAACCGTGGAATAAAACAAACGAAAAGATGGGAAAATTAGGAGGGATTTAATCATGCAATTGTTAACGTAGATTTCATTTCGGTATGTTCTCCAGGTCATTCTAGGTCATTCTTTGGGGATTTTAGCGATGTAGAATCCTTCAAAACGTGATTCAAAGCTTTCGCGAAATTGTTACTTTTGAGTCACGTGGAATACACCTCTGAAGGAATGGGACGAAAACTTAGAAATGTTATGCTCATTTTCCTTTTCACCTATTCCCAGTTCTTAAAGAAACCCACGTCTTCTTATCTCCATGTGCATATAGCTCAACCTGTTAGGTTTCCATGGTGATCACCCACGTTTTTCGAAAGCATGTCTCGAAAGGTAAAAGGCAGAGTTCGATTTATCATTCGTTGATAATGGAAAGCTTTTTTTTGTGTCTAGGAGGCTAAAAGCTATGGGATTCCTGTAAAGAGAGGGTCGTATCTAAAAGTTTCTGTATTTATTTGACGATAAATTATTCATGGATGATATAAATATATTTTTATAGCGTAGGATAGAATGATTTTTATATCTTCTAAATTTGTAGCAGCCTGCTCCATTCAATATCTTCGTAAATTGTAGGTTTCAAATCGAAAAAAATGTTAAATCAGTTAACGTATCATTATCATGAAAAAAAACAAACTTGACTGAAAAATTATATAACTGAGAAATAACGGCAAAACTCATATATTCTGTCCCAATTCTAATTTATTACTTTTACGTAAGCATTAATGAGTACTGATAAACGAATATTAACTGGAGAAGACTTTTATCTACACTTCCTTTCTGTATTTGTTGGATTAAGAATATTTATAGAAGTTTTTAAAAATATGTCTGAAATATGAAATCGGGACATAATAACTCAGTTATTACTGGTTAGTCGTTCGCTGTGATAAACTGTCTTAATCAAAATTTTTAAATCCGGAATCTACACATACGACTAGTAGTACATACGATATTCGTATAAGTCTCCGTGACGCGAAGACGCGTAAAATTTTTTAATCAACCACGATTACTTTGTCTTGAAAGACGAAATACGCATTCCCATTTCACAAATCCTCGAAATGGTGTAAGGAGAAGCAGTTAAAGTAATTTATATTCCTCCAGTAGAGTAAGTACATCGCTGTTCGTGGTATAAAAAATACAGGATTTCAAGAGAGAAGCTTACATTACATACTGACGTTGCAATCCGCCGCTGCAAAAAGGAATTAAGCCCGATCCGTGCTTGCGGGTGTGCGGTGCAGTCTTTATGGGCATTAGTCTGCCTCAGCCGGTTAAATATTGCCCCTTCTTGTGGCACAAGAGGTAAACAGCCGGGTGTACGCCTTCGTTTGTTTTCCATAAAAGAAAGTTCGCCGTTTTGTAGTAAATCCACGCTTTAGGGTTGATCGACCCCGTGGCTGGATCCGAGTTTATCAGACACTCCACTATATTTTACAATGCGTTAAGTACGTAAAGCATTTACTCACCACATTTATTAACCCAAACTTCAGAATTTTAACTTCAGATGTAAGAAGGAGTTATCATGATTGTCAGACTCATTTTGAATGCTGTATAGGGTTGAGAAATAATGTTTTCAGTTTATTTTCAAACTGAGAGCCAACTGAATGTTAAACAAGGACATATATGTTTACGGAATAGAATGGAGTTTCATTTGGCAAGAAGTTGGTCTTCTAGAAGGTCGATTAGAACTTTCAGTCTCCCATTCAGATAACTAACGGGTGAGGAATTGAGGGTTACGATTCGAGATGAGGAGTAAGGTTATGTCTCCTTGCTGAGTTTGAAGTAACAGTACACAACCATTGATTCTGCAAAAACATAACTTTTATAGCACTAAATTGCGGGGTGTTTAAGGTGGATGCAGTCAATAAAAAGTATCATCCGTGCTGCAAAGGTTTTTTCGAAACAAAGAAAACTGTGATGAATTGTAAAATGTACGTATTTATGGCAGCTGTGGTAGACAATGGAATGTGAATATTTTTTCATTTAGTCGTCCCATTTTAAAACGTAATGTTTGCTGATTTGGTAATGTGTCGTGGTTTATTGAAATCATTACTTATTATACTCTACTCAGTATTTTGCCTTTGTAAATGTGTGTTCATTAAATAATATGAATAATGTTCACTTAAGAGAAGGTAGCGGTAAAATATCTATAGCAACCATTGTTTTAGCATTATATCTAATGGAGAGAGATTATACCATATGTACAGTACATGGAAAGGTAGGTTTATTCAACACGATGTGTGTTCTATACGAGTCATAACGTCCTGTTCGCAGTTTCAATGCGTCACACTGCACGGCAATCAATTCCCAGCTTTAATCTCACGTGTTGAAGAGGTGCGTCAAGGAAACGGAATCCATTTCCTATCTTAAGGTCGCCTTTTCAAGGAAATATTCGCGCCCAGAAAGAGCTCTGCACCATTCCATTATTCCAGCAGCCCGCATCCGCGATGGGAAATGTAATTATCGCCAGTTCAATTAAACTCGACTTCTCCATTTGACCCACATAGTTTCAGAGTGCACGTCCGACTCCGGTATTCGGCATCGATTCGAGTTCTTCTTCTTTTTTTTTTGGAATCGATCGATTACTTACTCATGCAGAATTTTTTTGTCGACGTTCATTCTCCGTCCGTTTCTATGGACGCGTCGCCCGGATTGTTTACCGAGTTAGCGCCTCAAGTATGTCTCGTAATGAGTTCCGAAGGTCGGCGGTCGCTTGGGTGAAGGCAGATACCTTACGATTCGCAAACCATAGCGGACCTTTCGTCTCATGCATTCCTCACAAGTCGTACCGTTAACCCGGTGACTGTTTCGTGCTATCATAGCTGCAGTTGCGGATCTATCGCAGTGTTTTGTTTCTTCAAGTCGTCTTCCGGTATATAATGTTTACGATATCTCTCGTGGGAGGGTCGTATTTTATTAGGAACTTGTCCATGAAGTTTCCAAGGGGAGTTCTACGTTAAGTTTCTAATTAAGTACTCCCTAATTGGTCTTTATAATGTCTTGTAGTGATTTATGTGTTTCATTCATGATTTCTTCACGAACTGGTTCTATCTAGTATTTATCTCAGATTATATCTTTCAGTTAAATGTCCACGATGTTTCCAAGAAGAATATTACGTAATTTTATCGTTAACTACTTCCTGATTTACCTTTTCAAATGCTAGTTTGTGGTCATTACGGGGATATGATCGTGGAAGACTTCCTTATCTGGTGTAATTCATGCTTATTTCTTGCTCTTAGATAAGATGTTTTGTTTTAATGGGATGTCATTCATACATAATACATAAATACATAATTCATTTGATTCTTGATGATTTTCACTACTTATAAAAGTCGTATTTACTCTGCTCTCGTATACTATCTGCTCAAAATATGAGGAATCATTCATATAATTGCTAACTTGACAATTTTAAATAGCATTGATGCGAATTTATTTAAAAGAAAAATATATGTCCAACTAATTGACCCAGTTTAATTTTGACTAATATTATTTAGATAAAAAAACTCATTCAAGCTGGTAAAGTTCGATCACTCGGAAGACGAACCCAGGTCTTGTTGGAAGGCTGTTTCTCAAATTCTCCTACATCAAAGACTAATACTCAATACTAGTCAGAAACATATTCCCTTACCTAGTGCAATGAATTGTAATAACTTCTGAAACCTCACTGTGAATTAAGATCATTTGCCTTATGCAACGATCCGAAAAGCATATTCATGTTGTAATTACGAAGAGAAAAAATCGACGCTGATTTATGTTTTGAGCACATCTCTCTAAGCTATGTAAATCAGAGCAATGATTCATCCATTCATTTCGTTTATTCATTCCGTTTATTCATTCCACCAATAGACTCAAGCCGTTCGTATTTTGAATATTTCTATTTATGGCTCGGGAAGATGTTTTCAAACCCTATTCCTTTCTCTATAAATCACTGCCTGCCTTTGTATTCTTCTGGGAGGAGTTTATAAAAACATCATCATATCTTCGAATTATATTTCTGGGTCATTTGCTTCGAATTGCAGTTTGTCTCCTAAGTAGATCCTAGCAATATTTCTCTAGAACATGCGATCCTTCCCACAACTGTGTCATTTCTCGAAGGTAACCTTTTCTCGTTCCAGGGAACTTTAGATGAAATATTGCTCGATCTTCCGCTACTTTAAGGGAAGAGGAGTTTTCATGCTAATGGAAATTGCATTAATCGTAGCTATGTATCATGGAACGTCATCATGTTGCTGTATTATGATTAAGTGTATCATTAGATTATTCCCGTATGGGTTTAATCTGTCGAAGTTTTCATTAGAGTTGATATTGGACAGAAATTCTAAGATTGATAGGATATTGGATAGATACTGGTGATGTGTTTCAGATTGTTTCGGAAGTTACTAATTTCTTTCCCTTTTAAAAATGAAACGATATGGTAACTGATTTTCTAGATTATTTTTATGGATGATGTCATGATACATTTTGAACGAAATAAATCGTTATATTTGATCTAGTGCATTCATAATTTGTGTGAGCTATATCGCTGTCTTCCTGTGAAATATTGTTCGTGATGTTTGTACTTTTACGTGTTGTGATTTATTTTGGTTTTCTAATGTAATAATTATATTTAAATATGCAATGCTATAATCTGAACTCTAAGTGATAGATGGCTGGAAAATGTATCTCTATATTAAACAGTGAATGCCTGTTAGGATTTTCTTGGATACACGCCGTTACCTATGAATAAATGCCTTTTATATGACATTTCTCAAGTATTTCATTATTATACAAACAAAAATGCATGTTTATAGTATAATGAAGATTTTTATAAAGAGTTTACGGTACTACATTTTGCTTCGTTCTTCATTCTCAGATTCGTTGCTGTCATTACTATGTTAATCGTAGTCATGGTTATTTTTCAACGTTCATTTTATTTCGTTAGTCGTAAGGCTTGATATTTGGCATCATACCTTTATTAGAATTCTTTTTATAAATTCATTCAGATTTACATTCTAGGATTAAATATTAGTCTTTTCATTTTCATTAGTTTTGGTTTATTTTCCTTATCATTCATGAAATTCTCAGGAATACGTTTCGAATGGATTTGTTTGTTATTGTTTTCTATTATTGTTGGATCGGCTGTGCAGAGCTTGACGTTCTATTCACAACACATCCGCGCTTTTCTAAAAGCTCTTGTCATATCCTCGGAACTGTTTTCACAGCGATACGCCTCCTCAAAGTGGGACTGGTGCTAATCGCGGACACACGAGGTCTCCCCACGTGCTCCCGTTTTAAAATGGATATTGATAATTGGAGTCGCGAAGCCCGAAGTCATGAAATCCGAGCTGTTTTCTAACCTTCCTTGGAATCACAGCGTCTATACTTATTACCGTATACTCCACCGGTATAACGTGTGAACGTTCACGGCTTGGAGATATGCAGTTATTTTAGGATTTAATTCGCTATTTATAAATACGACGATTCCTTAATTAAACTCAGAAAATAAACGTGAACGTAAGAGATAAAGATAAAGTGAGTTTGGGAGTTTACCGGTGTAAGTCATACATATATTTATAATTAATTTTTATTATGGATTTAGTATGTTTTTATCGTTTATGAATATCGTTTATCCCGAAATTATTATTTATTATTTAACGCGAATCCGTCGTAATTATTTGTGAAACCAGGTGGAGAAATTTAATTGATTATAACCGTCCATGAATGATTGCTTCGTTGATGAATAAAATATTCAATCTGTTCGGATTAATGTGAGAATATATATAAAATTTTATGGTTGACTTATTTATAGTATTATTGGATTTTCATCTTTCGTCTTGTCCCTGCATTTATTTAATTGTTATTATCACCATGGTATTTATGTACAGATAAATCGCTTAATGTCTACAATTCATCGTATAGATAATACTATTGTTATAACTGTAACGTTTCCATGGTAATTTGTGATTGAAGTCTCTATGAATTATAAAAAAAGAGAATTTTTCTGAAGCACGTACGCATTTGAAATTCCGAATATGAGGTCAGTTCGGTCGAAGTGCAAATGGATAGGTTACTTCCTGTAATTAGGTTAATGAAAATAATCAGGGCAGTGTTTCAAAATCTTTTGCGAGTGAAGGGAAGAGATTTAATATCTTGAGGTTTTAAAATATAGCATCGATTCTCAGAACGGTGAGATTTGGACCGTTTCGTAAGTGCCCAAGGAATTTAATCTCGCAAAAAATAATAAAAATTATAATTTCTGCTGAGATATTCAAAGATTTCCATAACCTACTTTGCGTAATATATTCTTACGCTACTTTAAAAATAGATCTGAAGATGTATTTTCAAGACATATTACACTATTCCTTGGCATTAATAAATTTATAATAATTATCAAAAATATCATATTTGTTTTTAAGATTGAGTTCGTAGTTATCAGATTCCTAAATTTAAGATTAAGTCTATCTGTTGCCGTTGAAATTGTATTTCTCTGGCATCTAAGAATGCATTATTTGTTTTTATTTTACATTAGAATTATTTTCGACCATTTATAGTTTAATCTCGTTGATCAAAGTTGGACTAGAATGACTCTACATAAGTACTTTGAATAATTAAGATACGTATTCCCAAAGAAGAAGCTGTTAAATTAAAGTTTCCCTTAGTTTTCGTTCGAGATAAACTATCGCATTAGGCGATTCGTCATTCACTTATGCATTTCAAACGATCAATCGATTTTTTTTTCACTGCTTCACACTCCGATATTCAACTTCCACTGTAGCCTTTTAATTTCCTTCTCTCCGTTGTCTGTTATCGTCTGCAGCACTCCCGGACCCATAAATTAGAAAATTTGGGTACTGTTGCGATACAATCTCTCCCTCAAAGGGTTTAACCCGTTGTGGCCTTCATTTTTTTTAGATATATTGCTTAAGGTAAACACACGACTTGTGATTCGATATGCGTTTATGTCCCCTTGGAGCCTTCCTGTCTGACTGTCACAGTAATCATTCAGATTAGGTATTTTATCTGAGTTTTCCATGTCTCTTCTATTTATAAACATGAGGTCCATAACGTAACGATCGTAACTCGATCTGTGATATAGTCTATTATATCGTATAGCTGAGTAACTATAGTAACAATTCAGCTGTTACTATAGTTTTACCCTTTGGTTAGTTGTCATCGAGTCTTTAATTTAGTATTCAGTTCCTTATTTTGACCTATTATTAGTATAGTATTATCAAGTGAAATACATTGTTTTGAATTAAAGTTTTTTTCAATCTATTTTTAATCCCGATGTATATTCCAGTTATCGGAATGTACCTTTTTTATCATTATTGTTGCAAATTTTAAAGATTCGTTGTACTTATAAAACATTTTCTCTGCTATTAACATTGAAACTTGAATTTCTCTTCATCATGTTTTTATTCTTCCCTCTCAAATGGAATTCAACATCTGTTTTTGTTTGTACAAGCTTGCGTTTATATTTCACTTTCATTCATTTCTTTGTGAATGTATTCAGCAGAGTCCGTTTTCTTGTTTCCATCACTACCATCCCCTTCGAAACTTAGGCCCCCAATTTTGAAAAGGTTTCTAAGCCTTAACACTCCCCCATTCCGTGTTTTTTCCCTAATGGCTTATAATCATCTCGGTGGAGGCAGTTGAAGGTTTTTTTTAAACCGTATAAAATTGCCCCTTTTATCTCCATTTTATTTTTCTTTATAGAGTGAATTCTATTTTTCAATGTTTAACTATGATGGAGGGTCAAGGAAACGGGAAATCAGTTAATTTAATCTTCCAAAAATCTTATGTTGTTATTATTCCATTCAGTTCCTATATTCAGTCTAAAAGGCGATTAAATTTGCTATTTATACTTCAATGAGTAATTTAAAGTTCAAGGTTGTAACGTTTAGCTAAAGACTAAATTAATGGAATGAAATATTAAGCAGTGTTTCAAACTTCGTCCTTTGTCATTCAAATTTCGAAATGTCTTACGAATTATCATCAATCTTTCTTTTTTATACGAAAATGTCTTACAAAATGCTCTAACGTACTTTGAAATTGCACAATTTCCTGCCTTTTTATTCATTCCCGATGACTGAATTAAACTCTTTAGAGAGTTCGTAATTATTCCGAAAATCACGTGCGTATGTGGTCGTACGGTTCCTCAAGGATCGCCTTTTGAAGACTCATATCTCGATGCACGTCACCATCAACCGCAACATTATGATTGATGACCTCACCTGCGTTTTTTCTTATATATATTCCCGATCCTAAATCCCACCGCATATTTCTCGTGACAGATTAATCTGACGATCGTGGAACGTCCTTCGGCCGTTCTAATGCATCAGCCCACGATAGGGATCACTTCAGGATCACAAGGGATAGCCTTCCTCATCTCCCTTAATTGTTATCGCGTTTCCCCGATAATAACGGCGTGCCGCGGAAAAATCGATCGTCTTCGGGGAATACTCGCGTGGCCCTACCATGTTCGTGACCTTAACCCATTTGACGCTAGCCCATTCGACGCCAGCCGCCGTCGCCCACGTGGCGCCAAACGCACGATGCCGCCAACGCGCCGCCATGACGTCTTTCGTGAGGTTATCCGTTTTAAAAAAATGTCCATATATCTCGCGCCGAGCTCACGACTTGGCGCGGTAGAGGTTTGTGTAGTTACATTAGCGAAACCGCCTTCGCTTGTTCTCTCGGTCGTTTTTCGTTTATCCGTGGATGAGTCAGTGTGTTTTCCTTACAAGGAGAATGATTCATGTGTTCTCGTATGCTTTATCTATGCGTTTATCTAGTTAATTGGTTCGTTGAACCTTTATTGTTAACCCTCGTCTATGTCAAGTCGACTTTTTTGTAGTTTTGTTATCGGTTGGGTGAGTTACTGTTGGGGTCTTCATCTGGTTGGCTACCAGGATAGTTTGTTTGTAAAGTTCTCTTGGTAACTAGTTGTTTGGCCCTTACTGATTTTATTCATCCACATTGACTTGATTGTACTTGTAGTTTCCTAATTGGTTAGCTTCGTTACTGTTGGGGTCTTTATCTCCAAGGACGCCAGTATAGGTTACGACCTATGACGTTCTCTTGCTAATTAGGTGGTTGACTATTACTGTTTCGTATTCATTTATGCCGACTGGATTAGGTAGTTTCGTAATTGGTCAGCTTCGTTACTGTTCGCGTCTTCTTCTCCTAGGTTACAAGTATAGTTTGTCTACGAAATTCTAGCGCTAACTAGTCCAATCAACCTTACTGGTGCACATTCATCTACGTCGACTCGATTGTTCTTGTAGTTCCGTAATTGGGTACCTTCGTTACCGTTCGTATATTCATCTCATATCCATCTACGCTCGATCGTAGTTTATCTATGAATATACTTTAGCTAACTAGTTGGTTCGTCCTCGCTAGTTCTCATTCATCTTTGTCGACACGATTGTTCATGTAGTTTCGTAATTGGTTGGCATAACTACTAGTTGGGATCTCATTCTTATAGGAGTAACGCGTATAAGGCGGATTAACGCACTGGTGATAAATGTCTCCGTTTTGTTACGCTACGTTAGTTAGTAGTTGGAGAAGTTACGAAAAAGATCTCGTACGCTGCTCGGGAGTCCTTGACAGAAAGGAGATTGGAAGCACGTTTGCGATTGTTTTGTAACTTCGGAGAGCATTAGTTTACGGAAGTAGCTACCGTTAGGGAAGATTAGGTAACGTTGTTGGCATCTACTCATCCCGTGCGAAACGCTCCTTGAGAATTGCTGGGAAATAATTCTAAAATGTTCTCGTATCAAAAACATATTTAAATTTTGATAATCATGAACCCTTTATTGAACATTAAAAGTCCAAGTTAATAATAACAAAAGAAATAAATGCTAATCCTTTCCTTGAGTGAGGCATACGCAGGAAGAGGCTAAAGTAGCTCTTTGATCGTTCGGTGTTTGCACCCACTGCCAGACGTCGAAATGCGATATGGAAATGATGAAGATATATATCTTCGCATCGTATTTGCATACGTTTAATGCGAACCTAATTCCTAGCCGACCTACTTATACATTTACATTTAGTTGCTGACAGAAAGCATTTATCAGAAATGTATATTTAATTTGAATTTTAAATCAGAACTGTAACCTTTATGTGTTAGCGAATTAAATTCAGGAGGTTTGATGTAAAATATCGTAATCTTAAATTCATTTCTCTTCTGAATATCGAAGTAAGTTGGAATGGTGGAAGTATCTGATGGTGCATTATCTTCACATCACATCTCGCTCATACGTTAATTTATTCTGAACGTTAAAGATGAGATCTTTATATTATGATATTATATAACACGGCTTTACTGATGAGATCCTGGCATTTTGTTTTCTAAAATAACACCCTTTGAATGGGCTATATATTATCGTTCAAGTTTATGATTAATGCGGTCATACATGTTTGAGATTATAAAGTTGAAAGTAACTCTTCATTGTCTATCAATTGTATATTATCCAATAAATATTTTATTTTTGTCTCGGAATAAATACTCATTCAAATCATTTGCATTAAATTTTCTTGCAACGAAATATTTGTTTGTATATTTAGTTACCGTCTCTCCATTTAGTTCAACTCGTTAGAAAAGGGTCATAAACATTTGGAAGAAACCCTAGGAATTCCATGCGCTTGATTTCTCCGTCATCCATTTCAAATTGTTGTTTCAAAAGGGTTTAGAGAAATAGGAATGCGCATCTGGTTTCTGCTTTATTGGGATTTCTTGGTTGAGTCTAACCGCAAATAAGACCATGGCTGTGTGTATATTGAGGCTTCTCTCGGAAGTTAATCTTAAGAGTTAAGTATTTCCGAGTTTAAATGAAGAGGTATTCTGCAATGAGGGTAAGGTATCCATCGTGTTAGCGACGACTTTACTTAACACCCGGATAGTACCATTGTTGATTCTTTGTTCTCTTCGAGTATATTATTTTATATAATTTTTAATATATATTTCTATGACTTTATTATTGGAATATATTATTAGAATTATAGTACGTTTTATCTACGTGTTTATACATTTTAGTTTATGGAAGGTTATCACAAAAAAGGAAGAGAAGACAGTTAAATTGAGAGTATACAATAAGGATATTGAAGTTCATTCTCTTTTCTTTGCGTATAGGACCGCATATTGTACAAAAATATACAGCATTCAATAGATATACGATTAAATGTCTTCCATTTGACATAAAGGACGCCATGGATACTATTTGCATGAAGCTATGGAATTAATCATGAAATAATAAGTCATTTTTGACATGGGTTTCCTTATAAAAGAACTTGAATTCTTTTTTGACATAGGAGAGTTGCTCGCCGGTACTACTAAGTTAGCCACCGTACTCTTTTATTGAAAATCCAACCGGAAACAAAGCTCGATATCCAATACCGAATCTCCATTTCAAATTAGTTCAGTTCTTAGTTCATTCGCACTCATCAAGCTGTTAAAACCCCTCCCTCGGTTTAATGATATTACGCAGTTCTCTGGACGATGCTATTGATTGAGGCCACCCCAATTTCTTTCGTGTTATAATGCAAAGGATTTTTGGCTGGATGTGTAGAGTTCTGGTAATAAGATTACGTAAACTCACAACCTCTTATCGCGTTGCTAGGGCTTCGCAAACCGAAGCACCTTTCCCGTGTGTTGGTGCGGTTCGCGATCCTATCTCGTCGTTTCGAAGCTGCCTTCGCTTATTTTGGGGGAAGATCTCGTGGCTATTTATTTGATCCCTTTATATATTCGCCTCACTTTGAAACTCCTCATCATCCTCGTCATAAAGGGCGCATTATCGGTTTAATCCTAAAGATCTGCCTACGCGAGAAGCTGTCGGAAGCTAATATTTTTTAGTTTTTATCTTTCGATAAAGGCTTTTGAACCTTTCCCCATCGCGAACACGAAAACTTCCGGGGAAATTCGAGGTGTATTACGTAAAATATTTTCGGCGTTGCTAACTGAATTTGGCTTTGATAAGTCGCTTTTATTGGTTCTTAAGTGGGTGCCCAGTTATAATGTGTTATATGTTAGTAATTCGTAATAATCAGAAGTGGCTGTTCAACGTTAGAATCTGTTATACACTAACTTCAATTCGTGATTACGTTCTTATGTTGTACTCGTTTCTATTTGAATATGCATAATCTCGAAATTAAATATTTTGACTCGGTTATATTAACGTTGAAGTTCTTCGTCGTGTTGGAACAATTAAGGAAAGTAATAATAAATTGACTTTCTCAATCTATAGTATTTTAAATATCTTGACTGTTTGAATTCAATAGAAAAAGATTATTCTTACCTCATTATAAATAATTTTATGCATACACATGTAAATATTCTAAATTTAATCACATCTCTCTTGAGTTTTAAATGATAAAGGTTTTGAAATCTCTCAATTATCGCGGTTATATCTATTCGTAATTGATATCATAACCCAGCTTTTATAGTCTGTGAAGTAGAAGATATAGTTATAGCAGTTGATAGAGACGATGGTATAACATTGTTTAGCGAATGTAATTGTATTGCATGATATATATCTCACTCGGAAGTCGGAGATATTCATTTGAGTGCGTATCAACGTAATTCAGAGACTTCGTTCGGTTGAATGAACGTACGAACCATCTGCGTTGCTATGGGTTCTTTTCACCTACCATAGCTTGTTATTGAGATTTACGTGTCTCTTTATGGCTGCATTACATTTCCTTTCGGTCGAAAACGAATTTATTATGCAATCAAATATTACAGGTAATTTATTGTTATATTATGCGTTTGGGTTTATTATGCGAACCTATAAAGATCTAAGTGCCTATTCTGGAACTGAACTTTATCTATTCTCCTTGTAACGCTCTTAAATTACCCTCATTATTATTCATAATAATATCGCATCTTATTTTAATGTTCACGCAATGAATTCCTTTGATTGTCTTGGACCTTACGGTTACTTAGTCTTCTTGAAGGGCGTGTAATCAATGATTAATGTTGAGAATGAATTAACATGCATCAAATTAAGGTCATTTCACGGTTCGACGAAGGTCTTACTTCTTAGAAATTGGGAGAAGGAAATTAAGTCCTTAATACTCCTATCCAGTTTTAACACGCATGCACTTCTTAAAAAATGTTCAGAAGAACTTCTTAATGTCTTTATTCTACTTAATTCTGAATGTATAAAGGCTTCGTTCTTATGAGAGAATCGTGTCATACAATCTTTCATGACGTATTCAATTTGCACACCAAATCACACGGTTAATGGCTTTGGTCTGTTTCGAAGTCGGAAAGGAATTGTCAACCGTTAAGTAGAATTTTTTGTATGCTTAGGATTCATATATAATTGAATTTAAATCTAACGTAATATATTTAATAAGTATTTATGATAAGTATAGAATGTGATATGACGTACCAAGTGGTTATTTGTAAAAAGCTTTTGAAGCATGCTATTTGAGAATTTGTGTTCAAACAGCAACTTCCTCATAGCTACTTCTATCTTTAACTCTGTTTATTTTTCCTTGGAAACATGGAGGTGTTTGATAGATTTTTGGATAGTCTACACAAGAGAGTTCGTTGATATGACATCTTCATGCTGAATCACGTTGTATAGAAAGGCGTCGTAAAGGTTATTCTTGGAAAGAAATAGGTTTGGTGGAATTTGATCGAAGTGTGTTTGAATGAGTGAATCAGCGTCTCCGTCGAAGGTGAATTCTTTTGAAGGGAATCATTCAGAGAGGAGGATCCTTGAAATATCTTAAATATAGTATCAGTGTCCATCTGGTGATAGGAATTCTAATCACCAATTTGATTTTCACTTCCAAGTGCAAGAATATAGTTCCTTGTACTGTTTCTTAATATTTGCTTCTTAGAAATATTACGTATTTTTTGAAATTGTAAGTTTATATAAGTAATACAACTTTTTTTAAAGAAATACTGTGGAAATTAGAAAGTTTTCTTACTCACTGTATGGTTTTCCACAAAGTTACGCCTACTAATTTGTGTTTTATCATAATTCTAAATATATTTATACTTGTCTATTATTGGTCTCTATGGAACTGTTAAAATTATGCAACCTATTAATAATCTAGTTATCAAAATTGATGCCGTTCATATCTACGATAATTCTTTGCTCGTAATATAATTCAGTCGCATTGTAATGTTTGATATTTCTACTTGAGTTAATCTGGAGAATTAGTTTAGTTGAAAGGTAATGGAATCCCTTACTATTCATCTTGCTATTCTAGTCTAATTCAATCGTAATGTTTTAGTTAGCCTCTTACTCATGCAGTAACACTGAAACCAGAACGATTTTTTTAACTGCTAGTTTCTGGAGCGCATAAAATCTCTAAATCCCATCGTAGATCCTTAAGGAATTAAGGGTCATTGAATCACAGAGCATGATTCTCACACCCAAGAAATCTCTCTTTTTTTCTACGTGGAGAATCAGCGAATTTCTCGGCTATTGACAAATTCATCGGAGCCACTGGAAGTAGATTTAGTTTTCTCATTTTCTCCCATTACGTCACCACGGTCATTGACACTCCAATTCTTCTCGGAGGTGACTCATCGTTATTTCTCACAGACTTCGACTTTCAGCCTTCGTCTCTGAATCCTCGATTCCTCCATGTCCTCCTCCTAATGCGATTTTGATTGATTGTAGCTCGCGGACTTTATAAAAATTTTATGGCCGTGTCGACGGAGGAGATCGGCACGTTCTGTTTGAGGAAGTGACGATTCGATATTTTCCTCCAGTCGGATTGGTATTCGTTTTTGTGTGCCAAGCATTAAAACTCATTTCATTCGAGACACGTATTCGTTTTAATGCCTTTAGTTTTTGTTTTGTGTTGTCGGTACGATTGAGACGAAGTGATGTTGTTAATATGAATAATTTATGAATGCTTTTTGTAAATATAACTTATTGATTTTAATTGTATATACGCTCATATAAACTCTGTGCTTCCATCATAGTCTAATTAAGAAGTCTGCCTTGTGTTTTAGGCTTCCTAGATAAGAAAAAGAGCGTGTTTATGTGAAAGATAAAGTTTGCTTGCCATGATGAGGAGTGAGTGCATTCTATTTTTGGTTGC
This sequence comes from Pantala flavescens, assembly GCA_020796165.1. Taxonomy (NCBI): domain Eukaryota; kingdom Metazoa; phylum Arthropoda; class Insecta; order Odonata; family Libellulidae; genus Pantala; species Pantala flavescens. The sequence continues at coordinate 16,647,978 of CM036886.1, forward strand.
TTTCCTCACCGACCTAAACCATAAGGTATGAGTAATTCAGTGTGTATGCTGTCAAAAGTAAACTTGACGTAAGTACACAGGAATGAGGTTTTTTTATGACATTGAACATAATGTTCAGAAGGTGTGGCCAACTTAATACATTATGGATACAAATTCCGTCAACTAGTATCACTTGACCTCGTCAGTTGTACTTTATTGAGCAAAACAAGAGTTAATAGACGTATTTTTTTCGCAGTCGTGAATCGTAAACAAACGATCGTGACTTCATCGAGAAATAATTTCACGATATTTACCTGAGTATCACTTGTAATGCTTTGAAATTAACTTTTTCTTGGTTTGGTTAAAGTTTTTCTTTATTTACCACGTTCTTTTGAAGTGTTTGCTTTGTATGTTAGCGATAACTCTATCCTGGAATGCTTCGCAGTTTCTCGTTTAGTATGCTTGTAGATCACGTATTCTTTTTCAATATAGTTTCATCCGTAGTATATATGGAAATTTAATCCATCAATGCGGAGCTGCAAAGTTCTTGCCATGTTTAAAATTCTTCAGATGGATTTTCATTTTCCACGGAAACATGTTTAAGAAAAGGTACTCGAAATGTTTGAAGACTAAGAACTCTGTGGAGAAAAATCGGTCTTAAAAAATCCGAGACTCGAACTCGGGTCTTCCAATATCCTTCCGAGGGAACTAATTAGGATTCGAGAGGCAATAATTTTATTTCTTCTTTAATATCCTTTTTCCAAGGGGCATTACATCCATCAACCCTCGTAAATCATGTAAAGCTAGGAATAGCTCTAAACTTCGAATTAGGTTAGTCCTCCCAGACTAAAAGGTTTGATTAAAACCCCTTCAACAGATTATATACGTTTCATTAGAAATGGTCTCTCATTATTTAAATCTACCGTGATGTAGGTCGTTCCGACATTTAATGGCCGGATAATTTTCTCAGAGTTTCATGACGTCAATCGTCGGTTTGATTTTCCGAGAACTTGCGTGTACCTTCTTCTGCAAGGATATCCCAAAACACCCACGAATACGTTCCGATCGATTCTTCCAAGTAAATCCAAAATATCCCTCCTTTCTCCTCAAAAAGTTCCACGGAATCGTGCTATCGGAAAGCCTTTTTTTTCACCGTCCCAAATCCTTGTCCGTGGAATTATTATGGTGACTAGTTGTTGTACGTTTCAATTCTTTGTCACCTTGTGTTTGTTTAAGAGTTACAACATAGTTCTCATACGATGCGTGAAATTCCTTGAATATGTCGATGCCACCTTCGAATAATAAATAAATGAGTTGTAATCAGCTTTTTAAGGTCACGAAATGTGGTTGAAAGAAGCGATTCGTGAAGGATGCAAGATTTAATCGCTTGTTTGCACGTTAAGGAAAAATGAGTAAAGAATTTTGCACGTCACTGATTAACAAGTGACGGGGAGTATGATTTTAGCAAGGTTATATTACGTAAAAAATTCAGAATTCAATAATGAATTAAATAGTGAATAATAGAAGTATCAATTGATGCATTATTGCGATGCAGAGCTGTAAATAAAATACTCTGAAGCGTATTAATTAAATGTTAATAATGAATTAATTAGTGAATAATAAAAGTATCAAATAATAATTATTGCAATTTAGTACTATAAATAAAATAATCAAGTGTATCTTATCTGTGTACTTTTTTACACTGTCGTATATTACTTCAAAATTGACTATGACCTTTTCAATCAATGATTATCGATTTATTTTGGCTAATATACTATTCAGCTTCACCCTTTGCGAATCAGCATATCCTCTCGAAGCTTAAACTAGCTCAAGACTCAACAACCCGTATGACCAGCGTCTTCGGCCGAGTGCTGAGATATTCATATTCTAATCTGATCACTGCTTTGACGTCAAGGAATTTCTAAGTAACTTAGGCAAATTTCATGACCTTCGCGTTTCTCAAGTGCTTCTTTACTTCGGTGTTTGAGTCAAGATATGCAGAACATTTCGTTTGGCTGGGATTCTTGATTTATCTCGAGAAATTTCAGGGAAATGGATGTGTATGTAGTGAGTCTATGTATCAAGGTATGAATTTGCGCTAGATTGGTGTACACTGTAATGTGCTGCGTAAAATTGTCGTTATTTTGATCTTGAATCTTGGTAATGTTGTTTGGTAATGGATAACTTGATATACCTTATTGGGTAGCTGTGTCCATATACGAGCATATATGTCTATCTGTTTGTTTTTATCGTCTATTAAGGCAGTGAAGTACTTCTCTGTCGGTTTCAAAGAAGCTGTATTTAGTTAAAGTTTTCTCATGCATAATTCTTAATTGCATAGTTAAGTTTTAAGGTTACACACATAAAACTTCTAGAGGGTTGCATCTAATGAATACCCCTGATAAGTATTGCAACTATTTAGAAATAATGGAAGATAGTCCTTGGAAATTGGAATGTTTAAAAGATTATATGTACATCAAATGAATAATAAGGTGTCAACCTTGATATAAATGAAGAATTGTTAGAATTTTTTATGTATCCAGTGGTGGTGAACAACAAGTTTGTTTGCGTACAAATGCATATTCATTCACAATTTCATTAGAATTACTTTATAAGGTAATCCAAGGTTACGAATAATAAATACACACACATTAAAATAGATGACTTGTTTTTTCAAACTTCAATTTCACGGTGTTGTTGCTTCCGAACTTGGCAGCGGTCGTCTGCATTCGTTTGTTTCTCTTTAAGCTTCCATAGTTCCTCGCCAGGGTTCTTCATGGTTCGCCAATTCATAATTGATTCCAAGCACCGAAGCACAGCCGTCTTCGGTCAATACGAACTAATCTTTCTCTTCCCATACGAACAGACGCAACGCTCAAAAATCACGTAGGAAAAATACGCTAGCGGATGCCCCATTACCTTAATTAACTCGGTCATCTTAAGCCACCGCTTCTCTAAAATTTTCAGTCAAGATACTTTATACGAAGTATTAATTAATTAGAGATTAATTGGAGCAATGCTGTGTTGCGGTTGGAGCAGGAAACACGCAGGCGGAGTATATCTCGTATGGGTGTTCGTTAAGTTCATAAAAAATGGTATGAGATACGTTGAACTTTGTTAATGTTTCGCTAACTATAGGTTTCTGCATCCGGTATCGAGCTTCCACGTACATCAAGATCGATATCGGCTCTCATGGCCATCCATCGAAGTTTCCAGGACTCCAAAAGTCGATTGTATTAGTAAGTTCAGGCACAAATGAATCCAAGACTCCCTATATCACTGGGTATTATATTTATTCAAAATTTAGATGAATTAGTGCAAAAGGAACCGTATTGGAAACAGATATACCGTTATCAAATAAACTCAGTGAATGCACCCTGAAATGAATCTAAAATGTATTGAATACGAGGTGTTGAGTGTGGAATACACATCTATATCATAGGGCGGAGATTATTCTTATCGGTAGACAACCTAACATATGTTCTTTTCTATCACTAGTCAGTAATCTTAATAACTGCTTCCAGTCACGAGTTTACGTTCGAATAACTATAATAGCTAACATAGTTCAGTGTAAACTTTTTATTAATTCCGTCCCGTATTATAGTTCTAGATATTACGTTATAAGTTATTAATATTTATCCTCTTTCGCCACTGAAGGCTTGAGGTAATTGTTCTATAAGTCAATGATAAAACAAGAATTAGTAGCGGTAATTAACAACAAGTATTGGAATTTATTTTCATAATATTCTGAAGTTTGGGTGTTGTTTAAATCTTTTGTGTTCGGCTTTGACTGTATAGGACGATTTTCATTCGTATAACGATGTATTAACGATAGCGAAACATGAATGAGATACGTATTTAACATTTCAAGACGTTTTGGGAATTATTATGGTGCGAGTTCTATGAGTATTCTGACCAATTGAACTGTTGTCCATTTGTGCTAAGGTGAGGTACCAATTTTGAAATTTACGTTCCAGTTGTAATATAGATTATAGAAGAGTTAGAGCTGCAGAAATAGAATTGATAAAATAGTGTGTGTACATTATTTATTATTGTATAATAATAAAAATGGAAAAGCTATAGATAACCTTTCCTGCTTCCTCCTTAAATCTGAGACCGATTTTAGCAACGCAACATCGGGACTGATTTAATTAACATCCCCTCCCCACAGGGATGGAAACCTGAGTCATTTTGATACCCGCCCCCGCTATTCAAGGATCCGGTGGGGATAATTTTGTCTCCCAAGGCCAGGATCTCCCTTCCCTTACGCTAGGGACAAGTCCGTAATGTCCTCAGATAAGGTTTCTTTGATGCCCCGCGCAATGTATTCTTCGGCTGCGATTATTCCACTTCATCACCTCTTAATCATCAGATCCACGGAGACTTTAACGATCGTCAAACGGAGCGTGTTTATCGCAAAGCGTGCGTACGATGTTTTTTTTACGTGGAGCGTGCTAAATTTCCTGTTTTGCCGATCGGGTCTTTTTGTCGCTAGTATCGTTTTTTGGGAACGGAATCAATATTTATCTCATCAGGCGAGAGTTTAATCGAACATCAACAGTTTATTTATGCAAACAATGTTTTCTCTTTGGGTTTGTTTACTGTCATCAAAGGTTTTGAAGTATTAAGGTAACTGGGAAATGAGGTGTGTGATAGTTGATACTCCCTTTTTATATTGTTATGTTATATATTATATATTGTATATGTTGATTTCCCTTTTTGAGTTTTGCGGAATCATTGCGTATTTATTAACAGGATATAAATTGTTTGATATGCCTAAAGTTCAAGATACTGATTATCAGCTATACCTTTGTAGCTTGTGTTTTAATCACATGTGTGAGACAAAAGTAAAGAAGGGTACAAAATTTTCTATTCAGTATTGATTGTGCTAAACATTATGAATTTGCGATTTATTTGCTCTTCAGTTGTTCTTCAAAAACCTTTATTTATTTATGAGCAGAGGTAGATTTATTGTGTTAACTTCTAATAGGCGTTGGATGTATTAGAACATACCAACAATGGTACAAAATGGGTGTGTAAGTTTGTGTGTATTATGTGTATTATAGCAGTGAAATGACTGAGGATGACTGTATTAACTTACTCGATCAAGAATGAAAGAGTTTCAGGCATTTTATAGTCATTTTGAGTCCCCATATCTTGGCTATGAGCCTCATCTGTTATACCAGCAGCTATTAAGAACTAGGATACGGTCGATGAGCATTGCTGTACAAAATGAGAATGTGGCGCACTATTCTTTCTTTCCTCAGTTTATATTTGTATATTTTTGTCAACGTCTTAAGTTTATCTCACTGCTGAATCCAATATGCAACATCTTTAAACACGACTTCTACTTCACGTAGTAATCCATAAAGAACATTTTATAATTCGAGTACTAATGAAGGTAACTTTGCAAATTTAAGGAGAGAGTTTTCTTCGGGTACGAACCATATAAGAATGAGTCCTTCCTTCCTCGCGAGGTCCTTCAGAAGGCTCGAAAGGGGTTGAATTAAAGTCAGGGACGAAGTTTTTGTGACCTATAAAGGCGGGCGACATTTTCCCCGGGGTGAAATGGCACGGTTGAAGTGGAATGAAAGATGTAGTTCCGATCCGCACAAGACTCTCTTTTCCCTTAATTATCCCCATTCCACCGTCGCGTTTCCTTCCACCAACACAAGGGTGCGTGGGTGTTTAGATACGCGTAAAAGGGGGCGTGGTGAATCATCTCCCTTAACTGCTACGATGCATCCACACAAAACCTCTTCTCGGGTGTCGAGATATGCCTAAATGATGAAAGGAAGGTTTTTTTTAAAAAGCTATTTTTTCGGTGGAATTCATTCCCTCGGCCGTTTAGCTTTTTTTATTATTTAAGTGATTTATTTTTGTCGTTCCTGTCCGCGTACGCGCCCCGAAATGGCGTTTTGGAGCTTATCTGCTCAACCATTAGTTTCCATTATCTCCGAAGAGGGAGTGAGGTGGATGAGGAGTGAGGTAATTTTCCCTTATAACTGAAACAGAATTTTTGTTTCTTTTTGTCGTTTTCGTGGTTTATTTATGCTTATGAATTCAGTGTTTAGGCCTATACAAACTGTTGTTACTATATGTGTAGTCACGTCTAGTCTGGTATAATCAGTAACTAAGGAAAGGGTACGAGGTTGGGCAAGCTTGATAAGGAGTGAGGTACTTTTTCCTTCTCCTATCTAAGGTTGTATTCTGAGATGTTTTTTCAGTAATGTAAATTTAGTTTCTTTTAATCATTTGTTTTGATAAAAGGATGTGCTTAAAGGTTAATGATAACTTCTCTCTGCAACCATTAGTTAAGTACATACTTGATGAGAGGTTAATCCTACTAGTTTCAATAAACTGTTAGATATTCCTCTTAAGTTCCTGTTAACGATAGTATTATGTCTGGGATATTGTAGTGTAGAGAGGATAAAATGATTTTACGACTCAATTATCGTATTATTAACTATTCATTTAGTTTAAAAAAGGCTTAAATATAAATTTCTTGTGAAAATACGTAATTTTTCGTCGTGTTTTAAAATATCAGTACTTTGTTCTCTTTATAATACGCTTACGAAATAAATGCTGGTTATTCACCTTTTTCATTCAGCGTATCGCTTTAAGAAATTAATTCGTAATATTAGTTTTTGTCCTCGGTTATTGCTTCAACTTTTCATTGATGCCTCATAATTATTCACAACGTCTTTGATCGCTGATTTATCAATTCAGTTTTTTTCTCCGCTTGTTCACCTTGTTCGAACTTCGTAATTAATTCGAATGAAAGTAATGAATCGAAAATTGGTTTCTGTTTGATTTCATTGCTCCCTTTTTATATAATTCTTTTTCGTCGTGATATTTCCTTGATATCGGGAGGAATTAAAAATTGTTTCGATTCATTAAAAATGGACTCACGTCGTAAATTGGAATTTTCTCTTATTAAAAATTCGCATTCTCTTATTCTGGATTCTGTCTTCGCGCTAATATTCCTTTTCTTGCTCATTTCGTATCGCCTCGATTAATTCTTTCCTTTGTCAGAGGCGCTGGAATTCGTCTCATTTTCCCTGTGTTTAATTTACACGTTACAATCTTTTAATTCTACTTTTCTTTCTCATTCGAATTTCTCCGCTTTCCGTTGCCATGGCGAAGCCCTTTTGTCCCTTTAATTCTCCGTAGTGCTTCCACAAATGATTTCTTATTTCTCTTTATATTGTCGTTTATTTTAACAAGCTGTATCTCCTCTTTTTTGCTCTTGTTTCTGGCCTGTTTTATCACTCGGTCGTGCCCTCTCTTCCCTTCCGGCTATTCTAATTTGCTTCCTTTTCCAATCCAATTATCTGCTCCGAAACCTTTATCAAATCCTCATATTCCATTTTCCTCAATTTCCCATTCCCCTTTGGCTCTACCGGTATGTATTTTTTCTCCTTCCGTTTGGAAAATTTTTCTTTGAAGTAGATTTGCTACTTATTAGTTTTGATTTGATTATACTATTTTCCGAGAGATTGCCTCGTGTTCTGTTCTTTTTGAAATGTCACGACTTTCTTAAATTAATGTAGTAAATGGTGAAGTGTGATTGATTCATTCTACTTTAACAACACTATGTAATTACTATATATATATACACATATATATTAGGTTAGTCCAATGTATTGTATATTGTGTGTCCTTCTTATTTATTCTGTCTTCTGGATTGAGTGCATATTTAATTTAGAAGAAATCGTAGGTTCAAGCGAATGAAACTATTATGGAGAAAATATAAGAGGATTTAGATGTATAATTTTTGTGCACAATTGAAGTAAAATATTCAAAAACTCATTTAACTTCGTTTAATATTCATTCAAGATAAACGGAAAGCTGTAGTGAATTATAGGGATATTAACAAAGATGCTATATACTAGCTATGGAAGCTGTATTTCGAATTGTATCAAGTTACAAGTTTAATTGGGAATCTTCAAGCTGAGGCGATGTATCATCTCCTTTTCTGATTGCATCTTAATTAAGTAGATACCCATTAAAAAGCTTGTTTACTTTTTCAGTATTCATTTATGAAAATCGCCCTTAATGTGGGAAATTTTACATTCACGCATCTTGAATTTGAATACTAATGTAATTGGTAGGGTGAGAAAGCATGAATATAGTAATTAATTACGTAATCGTTGTAAAATTGTGTCGATTGCTATGAATTTTAATTTAATTGCAATCTTGATTATGCGGAATTAAGTTCTTAGGAAGCAATTATATTCTTTCAACTTTTGAATTCAATTCTTTCCCGAAGCAACTATAATTTTCTGTTTGTATTTTATTATTCCATAATGTTCTATTTAATGTTCTTAAGTTTCGGAAAATGTTTATTAGTAAATAGATAGTTAAATCCGGCAAAGTATTTGAAAGATCTCTTAGGATCGTAGACGGTTTAACATTGTTTCACATTGCGTTTGATGAAATGATTTGTTTGAATTTTTCCGTGTTCTCTGAAAGAAGGGGTTTATAAATTAAAAATTAGGCTTAGTTCGTACCGTTTCCTCCGGGCGTATTATTGGAATTAGTTTCTTGATTGTCGTGGATACGCTTCGGCTCGTATCTACGAATTTGTCCAAACAAAGTCTCTACTCAAGAGCATTTCCACGACGAACAATTGGAATTACCTTTTAAAATTTAATTTCGTTGCGATGAAGGAATTGTTTGTTCATCGATTGCAGCGAAGGTTCATTATCCGATTTTAATCCCAGCTCCTCGGTCGGTCCCTCGGAATATTGCAAGTACAATGGGGAAAGAGGAGCTAGACAAAGCAGAGTAGATATTGCATCCTGCAGGCATCCATCAATAGATACGGCTAGGTAGCGGATTAATTCTCCAAGACGCCATTACTTGGAGAGTAAACAACTAGATCGAGACATCCAATATCTGGAGCGCTCAATGCCGCCCTGGGAATAGACCGTCTCTAAAAATTCATGGAAGGAATAATTTCCTACCTATTCAAGATTCCACTCTCGCCAATGAGAAATTGCCCCGAGATCCCCGTACGGATTGACAGAGAACTGTTCCCCGAACAATAATTCCTCTCCTCGCGATTTCTTCCAAAGTAGTTCCGCCATTTAATCATCCGGAAAGGAATATCTTTGAGGGTAAATTTTCCTATACCGAAGGTTTCTGCTATCGGAGGATGTCTTCTTTCCGTTTAATTCTTCTGGGAAATCCTGGGTGCATTTGGAAGGGTAATTTCCGACGACGCCGCAGAGGTCTACGACCCACGAAATAGGTCGGTGATTCTAAACCCCTTTCTACGAATAATACCGCGCTTTTTATTAGGATTTTATTCTTTCACGTACTTCGTTGCGATGGAAACTGGTTGTTTTTTTTTAGTCGTACGTGTTCGAGGAAACTCGATTAGGGTTTATTTTCTTGTTCTAGTAAATTATCTGTTTATCTCTCGGTGAGAAGTGGGGTGATGGATCAGACGCACGAGAGGTTTACATCTAATGTTGGTAGATGATGGGTGGTTACGAATGAGAATTGTTTGTCTGAATGCTGTACGTAAGGCGACGTCGTTCCTGGTGGTGTCTCGTGAATTTATTGCACGTTATGGGCGCAACACGCTGAATTTGTTTCGTGCGAAGTGTGGACTTGGTTTTTTCTTTACGATTCAGATCTCTGATTTGTGTCACTAGGTTGATGAAGCATGTCTTATGTTGCTTTAACAAATTAAAATGGTACATTTGAAATTTTCTTAAGAATTATAATCATGTATTTGATTTTTCGTCTTATTTTTTAATCAACGTGCGAATAATTTCTTTCCTAGAGTATGGCTGATAAAATTAACTGTAACTTTAACATTTTATTAGGATAAAATTCGTATCTATGATTTACCTACTAGAGGAATACCTTTTGGTATATTCATTAGGAGGTGTTGGATAATTCCTAGGTTGTTTTTGCGTATATAAATTTATGTCAATTGACAGTCTTGCTCTTTGAAGTGACTAAATACTCAAAATCTCGTAGTAAAAATAAAGCTGTGTTATTTACGATTGTTTTTTACTAGAATGGAGCTCTAATATCTTAACAATTTCTTTTTTTATGATTCCGAAGCGAAAGAAAATATATCTCCTCGCTCAAGGCACTCTCATAACAACTTCTTCCCTTTCCCAAGAAAATTTTCCAAAAATACACACAAAAGAAATGAAAATCGTTCAGCGAAGAAACTTTTCTTTGAACTCTAAAAATACAAGGTCGAGAGAACGCCTCGGACGAAGCAATTTAACGGCCCAAAGCACCCTCCTCTCAAAACGGAACTGTAGCAAAATGGTGAGCACAGCTTCACAAAGCATGCCTTCTATAGTTTCACCAAATGAGTGTTTCAACTTATCCTTGAAGGGCATCTTTTTTTTCCGAGTCCACGAGACTTACAACCCCCACTTGATCGGTCCCCGTCCGTGCGCTACCCCTCGCAGAAGGTAAATTCGAGAAGGTACTTTTAAAAGACTTCTATTCTTCTACCTTTACCCCCCCGACGTCGTAACTCCACGATCAATTCCTCCCCGAGAACAAACCCGCCCACTCTTTCCCCAAGAACCAAGATGGCCGCCACGGGGACTCTATAGGGAAGCACTACAAGTGAAGACATGTGAAGCGTCATTTTGCTGATCTCTGTCGCCATAGCGCCACCCGGCGGAAACAGAAGGCTTTCGTGCGTCTTTTGTCTTTTTTAATTCCGGCGTGCCGTATCTATTTGTACGGCCCGTTGTGGTCGGGGGTGTTACCGGAGCATTCCTGACTCACGCGAGGGTTGGAATACACTCTATAGTTCCCATTAGTTGCGAGAACGTGTTTTTATATGTGGGATTCTTCGCGTGCCTGCCCCCTATCGGTGGGAGAAATACACGTTTTTTTCCCGCCCGTAAAAACCCCGCGTAGAAGTTTGATATCATTTTCGCAGGCGTCAAGTTTCCCGCTATGTTCCCGTGGGTTGTTTTCCTACCAATTTTTAAGAATTCGGTAATTAGTAGCGGGATGGCGACCGTGTTTTTTTAGTTGCGCTTTTGTTTCGAAATGTTTGTTTTTGTTCGGTCTGAGTGTCAGCTCGAGATATTTTGGAAATATGGTGGCGCGAAGGAAGGAAAAGCTGGAGTTGTTTCCGTAGCAACGACGTAAACATTTATTTTTTTTCGTTGCGTGTTTGCGGAATCGTACTCAAAAGTAATGAAATGTCTTGTGTGTCGGCAAAATCGCGAATGGTTGAAATGAATAGGAACTCAATCAAAAATAAAATCAAAACAAAAAAGTACTACACTTCGTGTCTAAAAATGAAATGGAGTAGTTCATATTTGTATTTTACGTTATATTACGTTCGTCTAATCTCACGAGAAAGAGGTTACATTTTATTTTATTAACGTAACTCTTCTAAATACCAATTTCTTTTGCTTAATTGAAAGAATATGCAGCTCTGAAGATTTCAAATTTTAGTTTTGAAGGTTAGAAATCGACTGAATAAATCTCTCTTTATTTTACAAATTATTTTTCTCAATTTGTGTTCTTGATGTACGACTGCCATTCCATTAGAGAGATAATATATAAAATTTGAATGTTTGTTATACTTTATGCGATCTCTGAAGATTAAATAGTTTAAAAGCTATGAATAAAGTTTAAGAATACTTTTCAGTAATATAGTTTAATAAATATCTATTTATTGAATATATATTTTTATATTTATTCAGTATAACTATTTATATTTTGTTGTTAAGGCAATTCTTCCACTTAATTCTCCTGTCTTTAGAGCAGTGTTTATTCGCTAAGTAAGGTGTGTATATATTGACGTCTGAACTGAAGAATGAGCCATGAACATCTTATTCGAACTTTATAGCCATCGACCAATACCTTGAATATATTATTGATTCGCTAAATCAAAAATAACAGTCAAAATTATCCTCGCGTGACTGGAAAACTACCGGAAAAAGGGTCGAGTTTAAACATTGGCAAAGATTGAGGTCGTAGAAAAGGTTTTGATGGATTTATACATCCTTTGATTCCCGTCTAAAACATCGCTATAATGTAAAAATAGATTATTGTATTTTCATAATTTACCCATTTGTATGGGGTAAACAGGAAAGTAAATTTCAAGCGAGAAGGGCCAATACGTGTTTCTAAGTTTCGTGGTATAAATTTCGTATAAAAGCTGTTGAAATATTCGTTATGAAAAGAAAGGATCGTTGGCAATCGAGTTAGTTTATCGCTCTTACGTAATTTATGGTGTGTATGATATTCGCTGGAGTGAAACTGTAAGCAAGATAGCGTGGAAATATCGGGAAGAGTTCAAGAAGTAATCGTTGTTTGAGCTGAAAAATATTGCTCTGGATAAAGCGGCGTGATGTTTTGAAATACCACACTTCAACTCTTGTAATAATAGGTGACATAGATGGTTTTCTCGTGTAAAGGTTATTTTTGACTTATCGATGTTTTATATTGTAAGTGATAGATTTTATTTATGCTGGAAATGAAGTTTCTTACTGCTTTTACTGATTGGGAATTCGATTAAGCCTACGTTACTAAGCTCTTTTTATATTCGTATCAGAGATATTGAAGCATTCATCAAGTTTTTCTTTTGAGATATTTTAGGGCATTATTAAGTCGGTAATTTTACGAAAACTTCTTGTTCAATCTATTATGTAGTCAATTTTGTTGATAAAATGAATTTTGATATTTATATACTTTGAGATAGAGAAAAATAAGGAAGGGTTTTTAAACCATCTGAGTGATATCTTAGGGGAAAATATGTACGTCAGGGTTGAAATATCTAAAAATTGAATGTGGAAAACCTGAAAAATCTTCCGAAAGCAGTAAATATTGTCCATTTTTCTAATACGTTAAAGGTGAATGAAAGTAACAGCCCAAAGAACATTATTTCAGTGGCCAAATCGGAATGGAAATAAAGGATTATTAAATTTTATTTTGCCCAGCCAAAAGTCGCTTTCTCTACGTTCAGATACCGGATTTACGATGTTCATCTTTTTTGAACCGATTCGCTCGAAAAGCAACTGTTATGTAGCGTGTCGATTTAACAAGCCTCGCTTTCTTTGCCTTCCATTGCGAAATATCTACAATCTATAATAATACTTACGTGATCTCGTTCAGGTAAAGAAGATTTAAGAGCTGTTTTAGTTACGGTTACTACCCAAATTTTACATTCCCTAGGGAATCAGTCTAAATTCGTACCGTTTCCAGGGTTTAGTCTGGTTTAGAGTCGCCTACCTTCCCTCCCAAAGCTGCGATTTCCACCGTGCGATATTCCCTCGAGATGATCTCTGTTTCTAGATAAGATCCTTCATCAACCACGGCTCCGTCTGAGAGGTACGTTCACCCCACTCCCTCTCGAGATATTAGCGCTCGTTTCATAACGGATCGCGCATAAAAATTTCCGTCAGTGTCCTCTACACGAACAGTCTTCATTAAGAAGAGGAGGAATTTACTGCCTCGTCGGAGAGAGGACTTCCCGTTTGATTGCTGTGTGCAGCACTTCGGATAGATTGCGCACGGGTTGATGACCGTCGAGTCTCGAATCATTTTCACGCGTCGCGGTGCGACGGGGATTCCGCGTCTTTTTGTTTTTTATTTAACCCTCACCCGTTCGGGATATAAATACGGTGCCCTCTAGAAACGCTGTCCACGTTAAAGGTGTCGCGAAAAATTCGGTGGTGAAAAAGGGGAATAGACGAGACGGAGTTCGATGGTGTGCGGTCGTAAATGTCGTCTGGGGATATGCGAATGACACGTGGAAGGCTGTGGTGTGATTTCATTCGCGTGGTAAAAGGATTGGGGGTTTTTTTTTTTGGTTGAAGGTGTTTTTTACTTGATGCGACTTTTGAGGCTTGCGGAGTGGAAGTTTCGGGTTGTAGTTTTACGTTAATTTATTCTTCCTCAGAGTTTAATTTTTTTTAATAATGTCGCATTATTTTGATTTCCCCGCCTTCCAGTAGTCTCTATGTAACACGTTTTGAGATTTATTCTCTTTCGAGATGTCATTCGTAAATTTTTAAATGTTGTGAGGTAGGTGTGGGTATTTCACACTCAGCAAATTCCGAGTTTGATTAAAAAATTTCTTTATGAAGAAAATTTTGCTGTTAAAAATGTTTGTTCGGTAAGTTTACAGCTGTAAATCATGCTTATAGTGTTCTTTAATTTGTCCATTATTGCTGGATATTCCCCTTTTCTTAAATGATTCGCAAAAGCATTATGCGGTATTTTTTATTCGAAATAAATATATTATATATTACGTTATCTTTTCACAGAAATATTACCGATTAAGAAAAGACATGATTTTTGCACGTATAATTTTCAACGGATTATTCTTTGATGGATTCAAGATAGTATTAATATTAATCTCATGCATTGCTTCAAACCTTTGCTAAAATTGACTAATAAGAAGTATTATTTCTCTTCAAATGTCGATTGAATTTTCTAAGGCAAGCTTTTAGTAACCTCAGATAATTTGATTAAACTACTTTCTTAGAATGGGCGCATAAAAGAATTTAATATCTTCAAAGCTCTAGAATGAGATTTAATATAATGAGTAACCTAATTGTCAGGAAAATTGTTTCAAAATGCTTTTGACAGTGAGGAATTCCTTGAGAACAATTTTTGTTCTATAAAAAAGATGTTTCTGGTCCGGTAACTTTCATTATACCCCGTCCATTCTTTATTATTTACGTATTTTATCATCTGGAAAACAAAAGGTTGAATTCTTGTACTCATCCACCCACGGTATCTTTTCTCGGCCGTATTTGGGTACAGTTGGAAAAACAAGAAAAGAATTCCTTATCATTATTCACATAAAAGTTATATTCATTCCCATGGGTATTTTATCAGCTGGAAAATTCATCTGTTCCCAATGCAAATTAAGGTTTTGTGTTCTTTTGCGAAACTTTTATTTTACTCGCTCGTAATGCACATTGTTCTTCGCTAGCCTCAGGTTTTATTTGCGCTTTCTTGTTCCATTGCACGACTTGTATCGAGTATCATTCAGGGGATGTTCGCTCGCCGGTGGTTTTGCACCCTTTTTTTACTCCCCGTTCTTCCCCAAAGTTAGCGTAGGTCTTCCGCGAAGTAGTTATCGATCACTCAGCCCCTTTCAGCTCGTAGAAATATCGATGTTTTCGATATATCGACCTTTTCGACCCATCGATAACGTAGAAATCGATACCTCGCACGCCGTTTAGATAAGTAAACGCTCTCTATGGCGTACTATAAGTGCCCTTAGAACCTCCTCGAGGCTCCCAAATATGTACATTTTTCCACATCGAATCCTTTTTCCGTGGTTTTGGAATACCCATCATCAACGTCACGGTTTCAACTCTGGGTGAGAGACGGTTTAATTCGAAAATCTCCACGCTCGGTTTAGCCCCGCGCGAAAGAAAAAAAAGTTTCTCATCTTAATTAAATTCCCTTCCCGTGTCATTCACGCATTCGCTCTCCTTCAATCCAAAACACGCTAATTTGACGCGCGTTTACCCCGAGCGGCAATTAATTAGCAAGAAGACGTTAATTTTTTGGACAGATGGTTAGTTTTTTTTAACTTAACGGCCTCTCTCACGTGCCTACCACGGAGGACTCCCCCGAAGGCTGCTAATGCATCAGCGGTGGCGTAATATTTAATGATCTGTTTCTATGGCCGTCTCCAGCACGGAATTCCGTTCCTATTCTTTGGTAGTTCGGCTCCTCGCCGCAAGGAAGCACCAGCTTCGCGGAATCCTTTTCAAGAGTGAATGGAATCTACCAGGCAGTTTCCCACTCGAGGTCTCTCTCTCTAAAAAGCCATAAATTAACGTTTCGCGGTCATTTACGAGTCGGATGTTAACGATCATAAGGAGTTTTTTTCAGATACGGAGCTTCATCTTTCTAATTGGTGCTCTCCTATTTGAATTTCTCGATTATTTTTGAGAGCCTTTTTGATTACCGAATTTATGGTACTGATAAACGGTCATTCATTTCTCAATCGGTAAAAGGATCCACACTTTTTTACCGCTCGTGAGATATTGCTAATTAGTTTATTAGCTCTCCTAGGTAGTTAGTGAAGCTCTAATTTTCTCGTTTGGGTTTTAAAAGAAAAGTGTATTCATGCTTCGTAATGATAAAATGAAATAATGAAGGTATAGGTCATTCATGATTAACTCTTCCCATGTTCCTGCCAATCATAAAGATTTTTCTGAAAGGCAATCATAAACATTTTCTATTCATTTTCTATCTAATGAACAATTCACTATAAGTACAAGTTAGTTACATTGGTATAGTATGTACGGAGTCTATAAATTTTATTCAAGTATGCTTTATGGATGTATCTTTAGTTAGGAAAGATAATTATTAATTTGAAACTAAGTTTAATTTGTGATTCAAATAATAATTTGAAGTCATATTAATTGATATTACAATGTTAAACTTGATAGACTAAAAATCATTCATATTAATATTGAATTAGTTATATGAACCACTAAAAATTTCATGATTTATTTGGAATGATCTTCAGTAATTTTATAATTGAATTTTACATCTTTGATTTCTCTTTTATTAAAATAAAATTCAATGGTAAATTTACATTCCAAATACAAATAAAAAAATATTTAATGATCTGTATATATCATAGTTAATGAAAGTGTACTATTTTTTCTTCTTTATTATTCTTCAAAATTAAAAGCATATATTTTAATTAAATAAATTATAGGTTTAATAATTTTTACCGATAGTTATATAGATTAATTTAACAATATTAATTGATTATGATATAATTTTACTTTTTTTTACATTTTTTAATCCTCTTCAATTATAAATTGCTAATTTTGAGGGGTATGAATAATATGCTGTTTATTTAGATTTATTACTTATTAGACAGGTTGATTATGATTCAAATTTTGTCTAGTATCTATTACAATAAAGCTAATAACATTTTAATCTTCCCATTTCAGAGAATGGACTCCTCAGCTATGAGAATCCCAACTATCACTTAGATCCAGCACGGCTGGACGATGCCCTAAACTCAAACACAGACACAGCAGAGCGTCTGTATGAGGAGCTCTGCCATGAGCTAGATGCAGTGTGTTTGGCTGGCGGAGGGGGAGGAGGTGGAACAGGAGGAGGGCGTACCCGACGATCCACTGGACTTAAAGGAGTGGAAGATGGAGGAGCCATCGGCAGAAGGGGATATGCATCCCTGGACATAGGCTCAATGGGTGTGGACGTTACTTCAGGACCAGTGACCGGACCCACAAGAAGAACAAAGACCACTACAAAAGCAGAGAATGTGCAGTTACTGATGGACCAAGCTGATGACGAAGATATCGGAAGGGCTGAAAACATGGCAACAAATGATTCGGACAACAATGAAAATACTCGGTGAGTCCCATTTTTATATTTATATATTTTTGTCATAATTTTTTTCTTCAGATTCTAAAGAACTCTCCAAGCTTCAAATGCCTCCATCTTTACACGTTTAAATTTAGAAAGATAGTGTGGAATATATTCTTGTTGTTATTCAATTAATTTAGATATGAAAGGTTGAATTAGGGATGTAGGGAATGGACAAAGTATGTTTTGAAGATATGTTAATTATTGTAGGTTGATATACTAAACTGAAATGGTCTCTTCATTATGTTTTTTGATATTTGAGCAACTCTGTAATGTTCATTATGAAGTGGTTTAATTTCTATTTTGGTTCTTTTTGTTTTCCACTCCACTCAAGAATCAATTGGAAATCTAATGAAAGCAAAATCTTCCTTCTAATATACTTTAGCTGTATGCATAAAATTCATATATACTAATATCATCAAGGGAAGCTAATTCTTTACAAATTCATTGCCTTAGGTCGAGTAATTCAACAATAGAATTTAGGTCCCGTTACTTATTTGCATTTTCCCTTTAAATTTTTCCTGTATCTCATTTTTACTTCAACGTTATAGATCTGTAAGTGTTAAAGGTTTCAAGAAAATAAATTCCTTTCTTTCCCTGGCTTGGAAATAACTCTTCACTATATTACTTTTGAATTGAACTAAAATAGTTTCTCTAAGGTGAATGATGTTAGACAATAGAGATAATATTGTTTTTTCCTTATTAAAATGATTTAATATCATATAATTATTAATTTACTTACACCTGTATTTTTCATATTCCTTCAGTATTTTTGCCAGATCTCTTTCTCAGTATTTTGAGAAAAACTTTATTTAATTTAAATAAATCAAAAGTTATTTCAATTTGAATCAGTTCAAGTAAACAAAAGAATATTTTGACAATTAATAAACATTGAAAATCATAAAATACTATCCATTATGAGTCTTATATTTCTAACCTCAAAATTAGAAAATATCTATATTCTAAATTTGCTCATTTATCTTTTATAATTATCAAAAGGAAATGAAATGATTTGCTTTTCAAAACTCAATGCAGATATAATTACTGCAAGTGATTCCATCTATTTTAGCAGAGAGTTATAATCTTTTAAAATATATTGGCTATCAGGCTTATCGAAAGAGGATTCTATAACCGTTGTTCTAAAATTATGGTTTGTAATGGTAATTTATTCAGTACTTTTTTCAGTTAAAATTTAAATAAAATACTGTCATATTATCACATTTACCCAATGGTTGATTGGTGCACTTTTCAAAAAAGGTTAATATTCTTTTTCATTTTAATCGGCATTAATCTCTTAGTAAAAGTTATTCTATTAAGGATCATTAGGTTGTATTTGAATTTCTACTTGACACCCAAGAAAGTTAAACCCATGTTTTTTATGGAAGGATGTCGGATGATTCCCATGAATATTATTGATTTAGGACTGAAGAAGAAGAACTTTCCTATGAAATTTAGGAGAAGCAATCGTATCATCTTCTCCTCTTTGGGTAGATTTTTGTCTATAAATATCTTCTTGGGAAAAGAGTATTTATATTGTATTCTGCATTGTCATGAAATTAGTGTAGAAGCCTTTTCTTTGTTATGTGACCCATTAGGAAAAGTTAATTGGACTTGGAGGAAAACCAAAGAATAGACCGCTAAATAAGGTTAGGAATTGGATTAACTAGCCAAATTATGATGAAGGAAAAATGTAAATGTGTTCTAAGAGGCTTAAGGAGCTTATAGATGTCTTAGAAGAGTACTAGGGTTCAAAATAGAGGAAGAGATAGTGAAAGGAAAAGGATTTTAAGATCAGTGGAAGAATTGGGTTGCTAAAGGAAGCCAGTAAACTATAGTAGTGGTTGCATATGGTTGATATTTATCTGTTGCTCTAGTATTATTTCCTTTTGTATTTAAGCTTCAGTCAGCTTTAGTATTCTTTAAATAATCTTTTAAAAGTTCTGCTTTTATAATTTTTCCTTGTGAAAATAACTTTAGCAACTAATCAACTACTTAATCAATACTTAAATACATCAAAAATTGTAGCTTATCACAGTAAATAAAATTCATATTGGATTTCAATCGGTTTTCTGAATCTTTCAAATGTCTTTAACATAAATCAAGTAAGCATTAGCTAGTAAAACAATAATTCAAACCAAAATTTATTTATTTACCTTTATATTGCTATGAAAATCAGGGATAATAATTTAAAGTACGTTCATGACAAGTACAGTTTTTTAGGTTCCTTAGAGTGCTTTGATTTTATGCCATTCATTTAAATATTTCTGTTGAATCTTTTAAGTTGATTTAGATAATAAAAGGTAATAACATCAATTTCCTATTTAGATTTTACTCATGAGAATATCCTCTCATCCATGATAGAGAACAGATGTAGTGTATTAGGGTAACTGTTAGGCAATTTTTTAATCCTGAAATTTTAAAGCAATAATGCTCTTGTAACTTATTAGCATTTCTATGAAGGATATCCCATTTATAATTTTCATAAGATTTGAACCCTTTTTATTGGTATGTCTTAGAAGAGTACTAGGGTTCAAATTGAATTATAAGCCACCAACCAACTTTAATTTATATAATACTATAGAACTATCAATTCTAATTATTAAAATGATTCCATCCATGTCGTCAGGAGAAATTTTTTTTATTTAAAAAAAGTGTGATGAATGAATGATGAACCCTGTTTAGCTGATTCTGTAATTTTTATCTAGTTTCATTTGTACTAACTAATGTACCATTGATAAAACAGGTTTAAAAATATAGAAATCTCTCTAAATTTTAATAAACTATTCAAATTGTTAATTTTTCTGGGTTCGAAGCAACTCTTCTTTTCAAAAATATTTTTGATAATATACTTTATTTTAAAATTTTAGCAATCTTTAGTAGACATTCTACATAGAAATTGTTGGTACTTGCTCCATATTTATTGAAAAAAATTAGTGACTGAAAATATTTTTTGAAAACTGGCTTAAGAAGGATTTTATAAAATATATTTTTAAGGTGTTCCGTTTCTTCTCCAGAGAAAGAATATTTTTCTTGTTTCTTATGATTTTTGAAAAATTGTAGAATTTTTAATTGCATTGACGTTTACTGCTTTACATAACCTTTATGACCATTCGGTTTCTTAATGTAAAATTTTCGTACACTACCGTAATAAAAGACGGCAACTGTGTAAAAAAACTAAAATATAAAATTTTTAAAAAAATTTATATCGTTATTTATCGAGTGAAATGAATTGTAATCGCGAGAGAGAATTCGCATTCGTCCCTATTTCTACGAACCAGATCAACATCGGAAACCGAGTCCAATTAGCCGTGGATTCCAATCATCAGCAGTCATTCCGTCTTCATTTATAGTGTAAATAAATAGGTCTCCACACAAAAAAAAAAACAAAAGAAAAGCAGTCCCCTTTTACCATCCCACGCCCGGGCAGAATTCAAACAAGGTGAGGGGGGGGCGGGTTTGTTGTTTGAATTGCCCGGGACCCAGCTGAAAGCACACCGTGATAAAGGTCTCCAAAAGGATAATTATCATCCTCTACTCTCTCCATTCCTTCTTCCAATTTCACCGGCTTATGCCTCATTTCCATTCCGTTAATTCCTTTTCCTCATCCTCATTACGGAATCCTCCCCTCCCACAGTTCCAGGGGACGGAAATGGGTTCTGGTAAACGAGGGACTTGGGTTCCTTGTGGAGGTCGTTTCGCGAACGGAAATAATACTTCTTGCGGGTCGAAACTCGCCGGCAACCGATGATGGCCAATTTCGGAGCGTTCCTTTCAATTTTCCAGCGGCGGATTAGAAAGAGGGCTTCATTTTTTGGGCCCATTACCACCCCATCTTCCCCCCGATTGGATTATAGAGGCATCTTTATTTACGGTAGTATCGAGTTCACGCTTTGTTCGACTCTGTGTTCGAAGGCGGAGTGGGTTTGTTTTTCGGGCTTAAGGTTGAAGGGGTTGTTGGCCTTCGCAGATACCTTTCGGAAGGGAGATTTGGAATGGTACCTTTGTTTGTTTGGGCGATCGAAACGTTTGATGTAACGCGCAGAGGCTGTCGTCCGTCGTCGTGGGTGCCGGGGTGTTTACCGGAAGCTATTGGGTGTGCGGAGGTGCAATCGATTGGTAGTGGAATTGGTGTTTCCAATCCGGTGTTGGATTATCAATTAATTGGAGTTGGTTTGAGGGCTGTCTATTAAATAGGGTGGTGTTTTTTTGTTGTTGTCCGCGTGGATGGAATTTATTGGGCAATTAGAAAGACTTTGGACTCAGGTGTTGTGGACAACTATATGAAATCCTACGTAGCTGGTGGTGTCGTAGTATTATGGAATACGCGTTCGCACTTATGTTTTGAGGTCTTAACGAAAAACAACATATTCCGTTTGCCCTTCAGAGATGTATAGACTATTAATTTCCTAATAATCATATTTCTTATGTTTTTCAATCATTTATTGTAGCTCGATTCTATTATATTGCTATATATATTTGCTTTTTTCCAATGATGACGAAACTTTTAGGAACGTACGACAGACATATCAATAACATGCTGGAATATCTTCCATTATCTTCGGTTATGATGGGGTAAAGATGCATATAGAATTAAGAATGATCGTAGAATTCAAAATTATACTTTTATTCACTATTATTTTCATAGTCCGTGAATCATCATCTTCTCTAGTTGTCGTTAATTGATTATCGTTTCTAGGTTTTCTTCGGAATGATTTCTAATTGTGAATGTTTGAAAGGTTGAAATTCTGAAATTTCGACTGGAATTTTCGTTATTTCTTAGATAACAACTGTAAATACTCAATTCAGTTATTCATATATATATATATATTTTTTTTTGATAAATTAGTCCAATAAATTAATTATATATTTGATGAGGTACCTCCTACGTTATGAATACGATTCTTTGTTTTACAATTCTGAGTTATTTTACTCTCAGTTGTAGGTTTTAATCAATTAAAATGTTCGTAAATTATTGATTAAATGTTCTCGCGTCTGAAATGTCGTATTGAAAGTTACGATGATTTGGTCACGTAGCGTAAAATATATTCGCCATTATTTTTCGATTGTGTCAGTAAGAACCGAGAGATTAATAGTAAAAATGGAGATTGTTGCTATGGATTCAAGAATCAATAATATTCGGGAATACGTACGTGCTCGGGAATCTTTATTTTTATTCATCTGCGTTCACTTTTTGTGTCACATCCCAGTCAACCCAGTTTCCTCCTCTATACTCTTGAAGAGGTATTTTAATTACATGTGCGGGGAGTGCCTCTCCAGTCTCATTACCTCTTCCAGCACTTGATCACGGGCCTCCATCCGTTGTGTTTGTCTGTGTGTGCCAGGGCACAAATTTATCCCCCCGAGCGCTGCTTTTCTGAGCGTTTTCGTTTAAGTGCCCATTGTATTTATTTCTCTGGGAAAGGTCAAAAGGGAAATTTTTGCCATCTAGACCGCGAGCTGAAATTTACGATGTTTTGGACAGCGTATCGTTTCGGGTCAAACCTCATTCCTGATCGGAACGATTCAGTGGGGTGGAAGAAAGGTTAACGTCGAATGTTGCAGTGTATTAAATCACCATATGTGTTTTTTGGAATTAATTGAAAATAATATTGTCAACTGTTTTGGATAGCTTTATGTGTTTTTGTATTATTATTATTTATGTATGTGGCAGGTTGACCTTTGTCGGGTGGCCGCCCACAAGCTTTGTCATTAAAACGTACTCATACGTACAATAAAAAATTACCAGGGTTACCATTTTACTAAATAACGTAATAAATGGGATTGTTCATAGAGGTCGCTTTGCGGTATTTATATTGAAACATGGATGCAAAGGATAAAGCTTACTCGTTCGTACATTTAAACATTTCATGCATTAGTAAGCATTTAGCCATTGGATACTTTGAAAGCTGAAAAGAAGTGAGAAATAGCAATATGACTGGGACTCGAACCCAGATCCCTAACTTTATATAGGTGTGCTTACCTTTTAACCTTTTTAATCCAGTCGAGAGTTCTCATCGTTTAAAGATATTTCACCTATCGTGAATTAATTGCATATTATTACACATTTATGCTACGTATGTACTTCAATATTTTTATTCATTGCAATTATTTATAAATATATTCATTTTCCATTAAGTTTGTTAGAGCTGTTTTTAAGTAGCTTTATGACATCGTTTGTATTAGATATATTTATATTTTCGTGCATTGAAATATTTGATGAGGACTGAAGGGTTACAACTCATCAGAAGTTAAGTTTTCGCTTCATAGATATTTGGATTCTTGTTCCTTTTTTACGCAAAATTCATAAATCATGCATTCAAAGTCCGGTATGAATTTTTTTGGTGAGCCAAAGTTGAAACCAACGTACGATTCGTCCCTAAAAAAAATCCTATTCGAAAATGGCCCTTTTCCAATTCTAAAAATCCTAGGTGCATATAGCAGCTTCCATTAACTCTCTCACGTCAAGTTTCTCGATGTCGTTGTATATTTAGGAAGATAAATATTCAATCGGAAAACTCGGTCTGCAGTCCATCCTTTTCCTATCCCGCTTTACGATTCTCTCATTATTTTCAACGCCGCGCCGGCGAATTTAGTGTCCATGGCAACTTTTTGACTCGGCGGTGGCAACAGCTGATATCTCCAGAGAGCACGGCCTTCTAATTTATGCATGCGATCCCATTATGATTCAATCCCTCGCGATAGAGGTCTCTTCGATATGTATCGCTCTATGAATATCGTTACGGCGCGCATCGCTTCGATATAGGTCGAATGGGTCATAAATATCGATATTAAGTCGCGAAATATGTAGAGCTCCGTATATATGTTAAAGGCTTTTTTAATAGAAGCACTGAGGATTTTAAAAATAATGTACCCTTAGCGAAGCATTGATTTTAAGCAATTTTTATCGATAGGAACGGTCAAAATTCGCATTGCAGTATTATAGGAAGAATTTACTTAAACTGAAGTTTACGCAGTTGGAAACGAAGAATTATTAATATTAAGTACGAACTGGAACTGTTATTTGAACAGTATTTTTACGGTTATTCATTGCTATGAAGGCATTATTTATCTTAGAAATGGAATTAGATTCGATGAGCTGGTGCTGGAAACCCTCAAATATGTATAAGTAAATTAACAAAAATTAGTTACGTTTATGAACTGTCATTGTTACTATTAGCTAAATAATAATCCAAAAATTCTAAATGGTTATGAAGGCGTAATTTAAAGTAGAAAAGGTATTAGAATTTATCAGCTGTTGTTGAAAACCCTCATGCATTTATTTATCGTACGAGTAGTATCCTACAGAAGTTTTAAATTAAGATATAGCATAATTATTATCTTTGGTTGGGGATACTAGAATTTTATATCTAAGATCTCAGTCGTTAAAGACTTGAAGCTCTTCATTGCATAGATAGTTACAAAAGACCTACGTTTCCATTTGGTTCCCATGGTGAATTTTATCTCCATACGCCGCAGAATGCACTGGGAATTTTAACGGGCGCATAAGCGCGATTTCAAATACGTACTGTAACAATCCCCACAAACACACACAATGGTCACAATATTCATATAAGGATATTCCACAGAGGCGGACCCAAAACGAGGTCTCGACACAATTTCAGGCACCATGCAACAGAGTCCGCTTTAATTAATCCGTAATCACGAGGGTTATTGCGCCATTTAATTCTTTGAAAAACCCAACCCGACCTCGCCATTGTTGCTTCCTTTCCTAGGATCTTGCAGGTGCATATATGCGCTCACCCCATCATCCGCCTGCACCCGTATTGATCTAAGCGACGAGATGCGCACGGTTCGCCCGTGTTTCGGTTTTAACTTCGTTATGCGGCGAATTTCGTTCTACTCAAACCCCTCTCTCTCTCAACGCTAAAAGGATTTGGTATCGGGGAACGTGATTACGGACGTGGAAGCAAGCGAGCGTTAGACGGATTTGGAAGGAGGGATTCCAAATTGATATTAGCTTAAGTTTTTTCTTTTTTTTTCGAGATCGTTCACGGCGTTAGCGTCGCTCAATTGTCTCGATTTTACGTCCCGATGGGTTTTTCCTGAAGGTTTTGGTTGCCACGGTGTTGTTTAGGTTACCTCGTTACGTGGGTTTATAGGTGTTTTTGAATGGTGTTTATGAAGAAGTGGGTGTATGTATTAGTTTTGATGTACGTTAAATTCGAGGAAGGATTGGGAATCCTAGAAGTCTGCTAATTAATATATTTATGCTATGTTTTATTTTAGTTTTTATGGCAAAATTGTTAATTAAATTAATAAAATTAACAATAATTTATGAATATGTATTTGTAAATTAAAAATAAGGTTTACTAATATTTCTACAAAAATACGTGAATTTTGCACTGTTGATTGTGGATAAATACTTTTTGATACTGTTTGCTATGAAAATTTAACTATATAATTGTATGTAAAGAGATGTTTTGTTAAAAAATCAGATAAAAGCGTTTCTATTGAAAATTAAAGATCGTATGACTTTTTCTTGTGAATTAATTATCAAATTTTATATAATTAACTTATTAATGCTATTTTCAGTACAAATATAATGAAATAATCTTCTATCGATAGGTATTTTGTTCACTAAAGTAGAAAAACTGCAAATTTTACTTATACTCTCGATAATAATACGTGATTGTTAGAATCTAACGACCATTTAATATTGGCTTCTTTGTTTAAATCGAATTTGAAATAGAAATAATGAAATACTACCAATGGAAAAAGTATTTTCTACTTTTGTTACGAATCAGTTTTCACGTAATATTCGTATCCATTTTAGGTCTATAAGTTCCGTCCCTGTGGTGATTTTTTTCCATCGTGAAATACGCGGCTTCTGCATTACTCAGTCCTTATTCCGGAATACGAGTGAAATTTATGGAAGGACGCACTCCGATAGCATTACTCCACCCTCTTCGAACGTACGGGATATCGACGATTTACTGCCGTGATTTTCTCATGAAATGGCTTTGGTTGGGAAGTCTAGGTCGATGAAGGAGCTTCGATTGGGTTGTCGAAGTTGATAGAAGGGTTCTACATTTCAAGGGAGCGGTGCTAAGAAAATTATTCGTCTCTAAAGTTGTGATAAACATGTAATTTGCGAATGGAATATTGTAGCATGTAGGTCGTAGTTTATGAGAGCTGTGTAGCGAACGATTTGGTTGAATATTTATTTTTTTTTAAATACTCTGTCGACAAATATCATGAGCGTGGAAGAGTACCCTACTTGTTTCTTTTCATCTGGGTCAAGGAGGTAGCTAAATTCCGGTTAATTTCCTGTTAAGCTTCCTCCAACAGTAGAAAGATGGTTTCCGGTCTGTTATTACGTTTTTCGCGTGAAAAACTTACCTTAATTTTTTAGCTTTTATCATTTTCATAAATCTTCTTTAAATTGTGGAATAAATCTTTCTTACCGTTTCCTGATAGACATTATTTTGTGAGATCAATAAATTCGTTTCATTTTGTGGTTAAAAGTCGTTAGGAATTGCAAGCAGAACGGTATAAAGAATTAGTTTTTGCTTAAGTTCTGGTTAAAAGATTTTCATTCTTTTTGTTTCCAGCTTCATTATCCGGTTAAAGTAGTGTTTTTTTGTTGCCAGTTTCCTTCTTACTCCGTTAAGAATCGTTCTCATTGCGACGTGTTTATTTAGCGTTCCATTCCAATCTATTTTAGGTACGAGATGCGATTTTAATACGATTGTACCACGAGCAATATCGTGCGCCCGGAGGTTATGCCTCCCCGTAAAGCATTTAAAGTGAGCATCGAATTGGGTTAAAAAGATGCCCTACATAATAGAAATGTCGGCCGCTTCCCTTTCCAGCGAAGGAGCCGAGACCAAAAGAGACCATCAGCCGATGCTCTTTTACCTGTTAGGCATGCCGGGAAAATTCCGCTGTTGCGCCGTATCGGGTTAACGACTTGCGAATCTGAATATCAAATCCGAGGAGGGCCTTTGAAATGAAAAGTGTGTGCGCTTTGTAAGCGTACCTCGAAAGAACATCATCAATTTTCTGAGGGTGGAACGAACGTGTCCTTAATTAGGAGATACTTCTTTTCAATTTCGATGCAGAACTGCTTTTTTTATGTGTTTTACGGAGATGCCCGAGTGTATCATCCCTCACACCTTTGATTTGCGCTCTTAAGGATTTTTGTGAGTTGTGGAATGATTCGCTAATGAACCCGGGTCAGTGGTATCTGTTCTCAAACGTTGGAGGAGCATTGGGTTATTTGGTGGACTTTGAAGGAAGTTCGTCGTCTTAAGAGTTGGAGGTTTTACAAACTAGATTTAATGATACCATGAAGTAGATTGTAGCCTTTATAAATAATGAGTGGATAGAAAATTGTATAGATGGGTTTTGATGTAGAGCGAGTATAGCAATTAAAGGTGAAATATTGGAGGTTTCAGTACGAACACTGTAATTTTTATATAGGGTAGGTTTTAATGAAGCTATTAAATATGAGTCATGTCTTTCTGTTGTTATTTCTTGGTTAAATCGGAAGGTTTCACATTAATAATAAATAGATCAATTTACTATTTTGATTAGTATTTCGTTGCGAGGAATGTAGAATTGAATAGTAGAATTACAAGCGAATGATATTTTGATCCTTCACGTCACAGAAAATTCTTCGAACCATAGAATAAGAGTATAGGTATTGTTTATTAAGAACAAGCTATTTCTCTACGAAAGAAGTTTCAGTGTAGAATCAACTAAACAAAGATTTGGTAAAAATTAGTATGAATACGTATAGGTTTGGTCGATTTATATACAATAAAATATACATCAAAATACATGTTTAGATCGATTCGCTGTTGACAATCAACACTTTGTATCAACCTAACAATACCTAACAACCATAAGTATCATTCACTAAAAATAATTCGGTAACCCGGAACTCGAACCTGGGTCCTTGGTGTGTAAAGATAAGCACGTTATTCGCACCAAGGTTAAAATCTTAAATTCGTTACACGAGCAACAAGGATGGAAGGCTGAATCATCCGCTGTAGAATTATTATACATCCCATCTTTTCTGTGTCCCGTAACAATGCATCTTGTAGAAATTCCGCGTCACCGTTGGCCAAGTTTCTGGAGGCGTAACGAACGCAAGAACAAAAGGCGCAGAAATTAGTCTTTGCATGTGAGGAGTGAATGAGCGCGGGGAATTCATTATGAAGATCCCAGGAGATCATTAAGGGACGGAGATACATCTTTATCAGCTGTTCGCTATTTTTATTCCTTTAGGAGACGTCTTTTCAGAGTCTCTATCTTATTAGAAGGAGGCATTCTTCTTCTCCTCTAGAGGCGGGTGAAAATCTTCCGATAACGAAAGGATTTGTGACGCCTCCTCAACGCCTCTTGAAATTCGTAGCCTCCGGTGATCCTCCTTCTATTTAAAAAACGCCCCAAGAACTGAGTCATTCGGGCACCATTCAAGTACGTTGTACCTGAAGAAGCAGTTTCTGTGTACTGCTTCTTTATCATCTACTCTTGTCGTTCCTAAGGAATGATGTCTGCGGTTTGGATCGTAGCAATGACAGAGGGGTTATGTATAGATTCGTCATAGACGTTGCCTATGTTTATTACCTGATAAATGCCTACGTATTAGATCCTCAAAATGTCAGAATTAAAGGTTCAAACAAGTTTTTCTTTTCTCTTTCCCTCTACGATTGTGTATATTTCATCTTCATTTTCATATCATTCATTTGATTGGTTTATAACGTTGATGAACTATTCTCTTTGAATTCCATTGGTTTCTTTAAATGTTCTCGTAATATTTTTTTTCTCGACTCATATTTATTAATTACTGAGATATTAAGTACATAGGTTTTCGATAACATCAATGAAGAAAATTTTAATTCATTTGGAAAACATGATTATACCTAAGTTTAGTTTTTCTTCAGTAATTCTCATTTATTGCAATGATAAAACGTTAATGGTTTGACTATTAATTTTATTTGAATAACGAAATCAATATACTGTCAAAATCTTACTGAGATGAATATTGTGTAGCGTTTTAAAATTTGGCCTACTAAGAAGGTTCATAGCAAATGGTTTTAATAGTTCATAGATGTTTTTACACCCAACCTTCTGCAAAGACCTCTGCTTTATGCTCACTTTATTATGAGTAAAATGACGGAATGATGCTCTCCTATCTCGCTTCTTCGTATGGAACTCGAACCGCCTAGATAGTCTGCTACACTGTAGAGCGCGTATAGCATAATCTTCACTCCGAAAGACTCGTGGCTCACGTATCCCACATGTGGATTATATTACGAGAACGGGGTTGGATTTGGGTAAGGAATGTGCAACATGGTAGATTACTGGTTCGGCATGTTCAATATTCAGCCCGCAGGTATGTTTGAGCCTCATCTCGCGGGTACCGAAAGCTTTGTTGAGGACTCCAGGATTGGAATCAAGCTGAGGAGTGAGGTATATTGATTATGGTTTCTGTGCTAGCTGAATATGATGATTGGTTAACTTTTACCTACTGCTCCACTTCAGTGTACTGTTCTACTTTAGTTCAGCTTAAATGTCGTGCGAAATTTTTTCGCAGTTTTCTAGAAAAGTATAAAGAATTATATTCCAACGCATCTATGTTTACCGGAGAAAACAGTATAGGTAGATACGTATGCGAACCATCATTCTTACTCACGGAGATTTTTTTTCATAACAGAGTTGATCAATTCAGAGGTTAATGCTGATATTAAATAAAACAAATTTTCCTTTTTTCTGACAGATCATATGTAAAAAATGTTCCAAAATATAGCGAAAAATATTTAGTTTAAGAATATTCATCTGTATACAGATATATCGCGTAATGTTGTATTCACGTATTTTATCATATTGCATATGGTATATTACCTGTGGATATTTTCGATAAGGATTAGTGTTTCGTTTTGTTCATAAAATTATAATTATAATACATTTTTCAACTTTCTAATTGTGGATAGTTTCTAACTCTACTACTATCTCTTTAACGTATTTAAATGCACAAAGTATTCTAATCAACCGTAATGAAAGACCTCATTAAAGGCTTTATTCGAGGTATATTTTAATCTCTAAAGACTTCCTTTACCCTTATTATACTAAAAGACACGTTAGACGACGTAACCCTAGGCTACGACGTATCCAAGGCGACGTTAGGCGAGAGAAAAGATGGAGAGGGGTGGGAGATTAGTGGGAGGGGCGGGGAATCTCAGGCCGTGGAGAGGAAATGCGCCTAGAGCGGCGCCTCGGAGGAAATCGGAGAAAAAAGAACAAAAACGAAACGGTAAAGATCCTTGCGCTGTTAGGTCGTCAGGGCCGCCGTAATCCTCTCCTGCTTGGAAGGCGGCCAGGGACTCGGGAATCATCATTCGGAACATCCTAGGTCTGTGCATGGCGAAGATGGATTCTTTCCCAGGCTAGACCTTTTTTTTCTCTCCTCCCATTCATGAGAAAGGACGTCTCGGCGATTTCCGATACGTGTTCCTTTAGTTTTTTTGTCGCTCCCCACGAACAACAAAAGTCCGTCGATAAGTCTGTGTTTACTCGGATGTCCTCGCTTCCGTCGCAGGAGAGAAAATGTTACGCGGCGGGGTTTTTTTCCAATCAAGAAAAGGTGCTCTTCGTCTTAATTATTGCGGGGAGGAATCGAATGGGGTTGCGATTATCGATCGGTCGTTCGAGTCTTGCGATATCGATTAGGGTTGCGAGTTACGCTTTATCGATTGTTCGTCGACGATGTAGTACAGGTATCGATTGTGTGGCTAATTACAGTTTGTTTAGGGAAAATGAGTGGAAAACTGCAAATAAACTACGTAGGAATGGTTGTTTTTATTTGTACGTGCATTAAGATATACTGTTTATCGACTCGGAAACATTTAAAAACTTTGGTGTATTGTAAAATAAAAACACGTAAATAGATTAAATATAAATTAAGAAATATTTTCTGTTATATACAACCTTGTTACTCTATCCTCTGAGTATACATTAGTTATAGTTCGAGACAGTGAGATTCCTCGACTTGTTAAATTGTCCTTAAATGTTAACATTTCCTTTGGTTTGGGGACAATAATAATATTGAATTGATTTTCTGTGTGATAAAAGCTTAATTTCCACAATTAAATGATGAGTAAATCCTATTTCTAAGATGAAAGTTTCTTGACGATTCTTTTTATCGAAGAAAATTCCCCTTCTTCAATGTACAAACCAAGGTAGAGACGTTTTATTGTCATTTTCCCGTTATATTTTGAATGACAGGTTTCTAAAGGAAATATAACCTAATTTCAAGATTAAGATTTTTAACCTTTTTTCAATTTTGTATATTTTCATAGAAACATTTATTATTTATTTATGTAACCATACGTATTTGTATATTATATTTATTATGTATTTAATTCGAGTAAAACCTGCCGCCCCATCGGTTATGTTTTATGGTTTTCTATGCTATTATACACATTCGTACATCATTACTCATTCGTTGACTTCGCCTATTTACATTTTAGTTACTTAGCAACTACGAACTCAAAGCTATCGTAGCGGTGCTGTACTGACCCGTTTAAACATTAAATCATATTTCAGACGAATTTAGGCTAATTTTAAGTGCTTCCCTCACTTGAGTAAGTCCTTAGATAGTCAAATACTATTTTCCTGCTACTTCTTGGGCTTAAAAGACTAGTAAGTTCCTCAAATGCGACTTCATACATCACGTTTGAATATCTCCTTAGTTTTTAGCTCCCGGAAACGTATAATATGTCATTTAAATGCTCTTAACGTCTGTTATGGCGCTGAATGTAGATGCGTCTGGAGCCTGTCTGCCAAGACTGAGATCCGGGTCGTTGAAGAATTTTCTTTTTCGTGTCTGCAGTCTTCCTTCCAAGTAAACCTCACTTGACCCCTATATCTCGGACAAGTAAAGGCTGTGTGGGAATTTTATTGTTTGGGAAGATGATTATAGAATATGGACGGACATTCCAACGCTCGTTTGAGGTGATTTATTGGAGTCTGTATGTCATCGGTCATTGTAATATGTTTCTTACGTTGCATCTTCCTCAAGCTGCTATGTCTTTCAGGAACGTAACTAATACGAATCTTACGTATCATAATGGTAAGGAAATGCGTATTTATTGTCAAATAAAATTGCTTTTGATTTAGCGTTAAATATTTCTTTATACAGTCATTTATTGTTCAAAGAAAACTTACGGATTATCTCCATTAAATGTTTCGATGTATGATTTCCTTACAACTATATTCGCTAGATTTTATTATGCTGATCATTCTCACACCTATGCAAAACTGTTTATAGTCAATAATAGTTTTCCATATTTTTTGTCTATTTTAAACAATATTAAGAAAATTTAGAAATTGGGTTGGAAAATAATCCTACGTTCCCATAAAAAAACGAAGTGATGAAGCAGTCGATTGTGAAATTTTATAGCTGTTATATCATCCGATAACCTTTTGATACGTGTAAATACCTCTCGGTCGGTTTTACTTTTAATCATCGTCAAGGTATCTCTACTTTGAACGTTGTCAGTTGGTAAAATTGCGCGGAGATTAGAGTAAACAATTAATATATGGTTTTGAGTAAACAATTTGCAAATTCAGTCCTTTTCTTATTCCAAAATCGTCACTCCACGAAATTTATTCTTTCCAAAGTAGGTTTTATTCTGTTTTATTACAGTTGCTTCCGTAAGTGCCATAAAATTACGTTTCCACGTTGAGTAGGAGTGGATTAATTAAACTCGCATGCTGAACTTTATGTATATCTTAGAGTTCGTCTCCAGGCATATTGCTAAGTCGTGGTACCACTTCTTTTAACGAACTACGACGAGTTTCCAAATGTTTAAAACCTCGCTTTTGATCTAACGTAACCGGAATCACACAATTCGCAACTCGTGCTTTTCAATCCTGGAGGAACAACGGTCCTTCAAAGTTCCAAACGAAACAATCCTTCGATCTATTCCTTGTTTGGATCTTCGAGGACACCGAAACATCTTCACAATAGCGTCGCATCTTTTACATCACTCTTCCGAAACCCGGAAAAACTTTTGTAGACTCGTCGATTTCCCTTCGAAGTGTGTCGCCAAGATTTTTCACAACTCGTATCCGAACACTTTTGTTCGCTTTTCATGGAATGCTGGAAAGATGTCCTCGATATCTCTCCCACTAATGGTCCAGAATCTTTTTAAAAAGAAGTTTTATTAATGGATATCTCGGATTTTTTCTGGTTTTTAGTTCGAACTTTCTTCGTTTTTTAACGCTGAATTATACACGTACTCCACACCATCACTAGCCGCTGCCCAAACTCATCCTCTGACCCAAAGCTCGAAGTACATGCCATGGAAAGTTAGTCCGTTATAACCTCGGCTGCCTTTGACGGTTCGCGAAACTTTCCTCTGCACCCATGTGAAGGGGTTAATAATTCCTCCTCGGGCAATTTCAATTCAGCCCACATGCACCGCGAATAATTAATGGGTCAGCGGAGGAGATTCTAACAGCATTAAGTTTAACGATGTTCTTCTCGCATCCTTTTGATGCGATGAATGACCGCAGATACTTTGTTATTCTCTTGGTCGCCTCTTCGTTCATTTTTCCTTATTAGGCACCTGTTTCATCCATCCCGTCGTCACTGAGGTGTTGAAATGTGTTTTTCATGAGTTAATCTCTTCTCGTGCTGATGTATATTGCTGTGTTTTCTCAAGTGAATGAAATTATGAATATCTGTGTAGATTATGATGCTATGATAAAGTAATTCGATGATCATTTATCCGGAAATATAATCCTGTTCCTTTCCCGTATTACAGTGTTACCCTGAAAGTCTTAATTCATCCTGAAATAATTATATCCCAAAGAAATCCTGCTGTTTGTCCAAATGATGTTATACGTCGTATTTTTAGCTACATATTTATATCTTACATCTTCAAAGCAATATGGTAATTTCACTTTTTCCCTTTAAGTGAATGTCTACGAATTTGTATCGTAGCAACTACTTAGGAAGTCGGTTTGATCCTCATCCAAACACATTCTTTCAAAAGGGATGAAATTCTTAAGGCTTAATACTACTAATACTTCTAAGATTCCTATAGAAGTAAAGAGGCTGATAAGAGAACTTATAATGTTCTGAAAGCCTTATTAAGTATAAAATTATATTTATAGACTTGTAGTAATTTTTTTGCTTAGAGTACAGTCTCCTTTTTCTTCAAGAAAATAATGGAAGGTTGAAAATAGTTTGAAATTCAGAGTATTGGCTGATATGTGTTGGATATCCTTCATTTCATAGCGAAGTAGTTCACAGTTGCTTTATTCTCTTCATTATTTTAAACTCTCAATAATGTTTTCTCGTAAATAAATCGAATTTTCTATATAAATGGAATTTCAGTGGTATTTATCACTCCTCAGTATCAAAAAAACCCCAATACCTTTCATATTCATGTAAACGAACTAGTAGTGTACGAATTAAATATAAAATAATCCCTATCGTGTAGCCTTGGGCTATAAATAAAATGCAATCCTTTAAT
The DNA here is from genome assembly GCA_020796165.1 of Pantala flavescens. Classification (NCBI taxonomy): domain Eukaryota; kingdom Metazoa; phylum Arthropoda; class Insecta; order Odonata; family Libellulidae; genus Pantala; species Pantala flavescens. The sequence goes on from CM036886.1 coordinate 16,682,852, forward strand.
ATGTGATCTCAGGGTTATTCTCAAAAGATCCGGATACTCTTAAATGGGTCAGATGTTGATTTTCAAGTCTCCTTTGTCCAGATATCTCCTTATATTTATATTACTACTGTATTTCAAAGAAAAACCGCAGTAAGAGACGTTTCCAATAGAATCAGTTGGCGATTAAGGCGGAATAAAACTTTCCCTTCGGCGAAAACCTATACGACTCGACGTTATATGTTCAAATCCACCACAGAGGTTGAGAAATCATATAATGTTTCTTCCTCGAGTGATGAGACGAAATAAAATGAGTTGATACTTTGCCAGGACGTATTTTCCATTCATACGTTACTTCAAAGAGGTTGAACTGCGATATTCCTCAAAGGTTTTCAATTTCCGACGTGCAAAAATGATTCACGTATACGATGAGAGAGTCCAAGTTTTAATACGAATGAGGTCAGGGAAGCATTTATTTCATCCGTTGCTCATGGTTTCATGTTTATATCTCTCTCTCTACTTGGTTACCGCATTAAATAACTTTGGCTCGAAAAACGTCAAGGATGAGATGAAACATTCCTAGACGATCCATAGCTGTTTTTCCGAATGGTTTATTTTTTTTTTCTCTCTCTAGAGCTGTGTTTACGGCCGGAATTCCCACAAAATTGATGTGTCACAACCAAATTTAGGAGTTAGTCACGCTTGTTTTCCGAGTAGTGTTCGAAGACCGCTTTCCACGTCCTTAAATACGATTCGCGATCTTTTTTTTTTGGCGAGAAAAACAAACGACGAATTCTTGCCAAGTTGAAGGCGCGCCCCACCCACCCACTCCACCTCGATTCCATTCAAAGTTGGATTAATTTAGTTTCTGAAGAACAGTGCAAACGAGATCTCTTCTTGATGATGAGATATGTCAAGAAGGTTGGCGAAAATTTGTTCTCTCTCACACAGCAGTGTTTTTTTTTGTGATGATGTTTGATCTCGGATTTTTTTTGTTTATCATCATTATAATTTATGTATTGTCGTAATTTTTATGCGTTCGTTATTTGGGTGTTTATTTGGAAATTTAATTTATTGTCGTCGTTTGTCATTACGCTGTTCGTTTTGATACTATAGAAATGATGCTGTTTATATTTGTACGTGAAATACTTGCAGATAAGCTTTTCTTTTATGTTCAGGTTATAACCTACGTCGTAGTACAAGGAAACGCTACAGTGGAACAGTAATTCAAGTAAATCAATTACCTACTCAATGAAAGTAAATTATCTAATGAATATTTTAATACTCTCCATTATTTTCACTACTTCTTTCGTATTATAGCTCAGAAATTGTATGCTTATTACCCAGCTCACTGTATTCTTAGTGTAAGATTCTCTCTCAAATTCTTAGTTTTCAATAAGTGAGATTAAAATATTATATAAACAAGCAATGAGACTTTCTAGAATTACTTCTTAAAATGACAATATCAGGATATTTTAAAGACGTACTTAGTTTACATTTACAAAGGCTCTTTGTAGGATATTAAATTGCTGATTGATATCAATGATTCTTCTTGTTATCACCTGTACTGAATGTAATAATATTTTGATTTGATTGATTTCTTTGATATAATATGGAAGTTTTCCTTCTAATCAGAGCATTTTTGTTCGATGCTCTCTTCTCATTGCAGACTATTTTTTCGTACACCCCAAATCCTCCCTTATACTTTTGATATCTAATAATGAAGTATTTGGAGTGAAAATCATCCAAAGTGTTAGTCATTGGCTACACTAAAAACACAAGTACAAACAAGTGCCCTTTGTTAGGCTAAAGGTCGCATAAGGTTAAACAGTTTTCGACTCAGGTACGCTTCCCTGTTCTTACAGACTTAGCTAAGTTTCAAATAAAAAGTCGAGGCGAAATTAACGAGATCTTGGCGCGTCTGATACCACTTCCATTAATTCTCATCTTCCCTTTTATGGACCGTAGGTTTCTCGGATTAAACCTGAATAGTTTTTGTCCTGAAAAAACCTAGCTGTACTAGCGCGGAAAATTAATTTCCCGAAAACTTTGGAGCCTCTCCAAAGTCCCTTTGTCTCGACGGACCCTAAAAACTGGAACTTAATTATCGGTAGAGTTAACCCACTTTAACGAAAATTTTATCGCTCTATAATTTCCCCCGCGTCCTTCTTAATTTCTTTCTAAAACAATGAAGCTGATTTCGTCCGAAGATTATATTTATCAGTCAAGACTTTCTCACGAATGTTGTCATTTCCGTCTCCAGTTTTCATGGAAACCAAATTCTTTTATTTTGTTCATTTTGAGGTTATAAATTAAGGTTTGATATTTAGACGTTAGTTTTTGTTCTTGTAGCGTAGCAACCTTCTTTGTTGTACTATCCACTTACGGTAAGTAGCCGGTATTGGTTATTACGTAACATTTGCTTAACTAGGTGACCATAGTGGCTGAGTGCATTGTCAAAATTAGGATACTAAAACACTTATTTAGTAACAGCATATCACCTTTGTGTACTCTATACTTCGGATATTAAGATTACGATGATACTATTGCCAAAATTGCTGGTATTACGTGTTGTAAGAGTGTATGAAGAAAAGTACACGGCTTGACCCAGAGATATCGATAACTTTGCATCATAACTTTGTTAGCTTATCAACTATTGGTAGGCAATAGTTAATTTAATTCAAGATTTTACACAATGATATATATGTGGTATTTTATAGTTTAGTTTTAATTATTCCCTATTTGAGATTTAATTTGATTCCATTTAATTTAATTTTTATTCATTTACTACTTGTTGAGAAATGAACCCTATTATTATTATATACAACTTTGTAATTACTACTGTTTTGCTCTGTTCTCCTACGTCGATATTTACGCTATACTTCCTTATAGGTCTTTAGTGTTTTTCTTCGTATTCACTCCATATTATGTTGGTTCAAATTCATAATTAAAATATGTAACTATTTTTTTCTGTTCTTACTGATAATGTACGAATCTTAGATTAACACAGTTTTTCATTTCATTTCATTCAAGATTACGCTGATGAAAATATTCTTAATTCCCGATTACGTGAAACGCTCGACCCTTATTTACGTTAAGAGAAAAACCTTTTTTTATCCTTAGCAACAAGGATTTCCGATGTTTACGACGCGGTAAAATTTCCGCTTTCGACCTCCGAAAGCGAAAAGGTGTAAGAGTGAAATTCCCTCTTTTTTAGAAGTCCGTAACGGATTAATGAATGAATTTAAACAGTCTAAAGTAATCTCCTTTAAGCTGGAAAAGTACTCGCGTGAGATTAACTATAAATCGGCTTGATCGCGTGCAGCGTATTCGAATAACCGTCCTTCCCAATCGAGGGTAATCCTCCTTGTACCATTACGGACGCATCTGCAAGATTAGCGCACGCGTTCTAATGCCCGTTATTAAATTCTTTCCCTGAAATTGGGTACGAAATCCCACGAGTTCGCTCTTCGTAATCATGAGATGGATCACAAGTCGTGCGATCGAAGTGATGATCACAATAACGTTCAGGAATCGTGTTTATCTTTTTTAAAATTGCTATATAATTGATGTTTTTGTTTGTTAGAGAGATACCTGTTTATACCTCTGAAACTTTCGTAATGGCATAATTTATTTGATAACATTTTTGAGGAAATCTTTCGCGTCTTTCTCATTGTATTTTCTCGTAAGTGTTTGATCTCTTTAGATTGAGATTTATTCTTATACAAGGCCCCCAAATTTAGATATGTAGGTTTCTTATTCCTTTGTTTTCATTGTTAAATTGATAATTTAATTTTCGTTTTAGTTATGTATGTGTTAGATTAAGGAAGTAAGTAATATTAGATAGATCATTATAATATTCTTTGAGCTAGCAATGAATACAGTTTTATAATATTCAATCTTAAAATAGCAAACCTTTTTACTTATTATTTGATTTTTTCAATATTCATCATCATAATTTTTAATTAATTTTTATTTTCTAAATGTGATTTTAATTGTGTTATTTTTTAATTCGATTATCACTTGTATACATTTTATATATACATTTAATTCATCTTATTAATCTTCTACACCGTTATTAGTATATTTAGATTTCTCAGTATATTACATCTTCCTTATATGAAACAATTCTTTATTTTTGACTTACTTTTCTCCGATAAATGAAATGAAAATCTCCTGTAGGTTTAGGTCGTGAATACATAGTTTACTTTGACCTTCATTTATTACCCAATACCTTCTCAACGGAACATCTTCTTTATCCTAAATATCAGTCGTTCGATTCAATCGTTCAGTCGATGTATCGATACGCGTCATCGATAGATCATTTGAGACGGATCACCGACCTCATCATCCCTTAATGCCCTTCCTTTACGACTGTTGACCGATCTCGTGGTATGTTTACCCCCCGCGATCGGCACGCACCACACCGGAAGGAAAAGACTCCGCAGGTCAAATATTTGCCCTCTAGAATTCGTGATGTCCCCTTCCCTCCCCTTAAAGAGAAAAGAAGACTTCGAAACATGCTGATGAACAGTTTCGTCACCGTTTTTCCCCCTCGACTCTTACCCTCCGGCGGGTCGTTAAGCTAACGGGCACACACGCGGTATGGTTTCCTACGAGAAAATGGAAATGGACAACCGTGAGAATGCTTGGCAACGTGGTTTGCGACGAGGTAATGGGGCGTCTCCCCATTCCCAGAGCGATGCATGATACATCCGATGGCTCTTCCGCGGAGGTTCGCGTCTCTTCCCGGAGGTGCGTTAGTCCGTGGTTGATTTATACGTAACGGCACCATACGGCTACGACAGCGCGTTGACTCCTCGAGGCAAGGACGTAAACTTACCAGAAGCTCCATTGCTGTTATTAAGGAGTTTCTTGGTGTTTTGATTGTTGTTGCGTGATTACCGAATGCCTTGCTTGTCTCATTAGGCGATTGCATTGTTGTTGCCATGGCATTGTTTATTATTAATACTATTAAGAGCTATCCTGGTGGCAATGTTTTACCTTCGCGTGCAATGATTATTATGACAATTGAAACAAGAGGAACTACCTTAGAGACTACCTAAAGAAGGCTACTTTTAGCAATAATTAAAGTATGTAGGCTTTTATGATAGGATTCGGTGACTCCTTAGTCAAACAATAGGTTAATGCAAACGTAGAATCATCAAGTTCCCATTCTAACTTAGCGGCAGAAATAAGACTAAAAAGTATCTAGACTTGAGTTTCTTTACCTTATATTCCTTATGTTGATGAATGGGATACATTTGTATATTGTATATAATAGATACACATCTATGTGTGATCATATTTAATCAAGAATCGCAAAACTTTATTTCTTTCATTGAATATTTTCTTAAATCGGTACCTTTGCTGTGACTTTCTACTCATATATTCTCGTATAAGTTTTTTTTATTTTGATTGCGAGAAGGTACAATCGAAGGTAGTATTCTATAGTTTCATCTTTTCCAATGAGGACATGGTTACGTTTGTTTATTTGGAATTCCTTTAAAGTCCTTTCCTTTTGTGTACGTTTTCTTTTGGAAAAGTTGAATGAAGATACGCATTCATCGAGAGAAAGTTTGGGAAGGCGATAAACTCATCTCGGATAGATCAAAGCTACAGTTGAGGCAAGTTTATAGAAATGCGCAGTCATCAATGAGGGGCCGGAATCGCTGATGTAGGAGGTGCGTACGAGACTGGGGAGGGTTGACATTGTTTGCTACTTAACAATATGAGGTCATCCTCCTGCGATCGAGTCTCCTCTTCTCTTCCGGCATTTTTTCGAACGAATCGACCTGTTTTCCCATGCCTTTTTCTCGGAAAATGTTTACCTCCGCGAAGGCTTAGCGAAACAGCGTTTTATCAAGCCTCTCTTGTCTCGATACAACGATAATTGTAGAGGTAGTAACCCTTGGATACGTATGTTTTTTGGTCTGTCTTTCATCTTACTAGAAGTGTTTATTTTATATGTTCTCGTTTGGTTCCTTCCTATATCTCTTTGAAATAATAAGTTGATTGTAAATGTGGTAACCATTGGATACGTCTGTATTTTAACAGTCTATCTCTGTTCTTACTAGTATTTTGAAGATTTTCTCCTGTGGTTCCAATCTTCATCTACGCACGAGGTTGTTTATGAAGGTGGTTGCACTCGGACACATCCGTTACTATGTAGATTGTTAAGGAGATTAACCCTTGTTATGATCGTTTTCTAACGTCGTCGTTGAGTCTTCTTATATCTTTTATGATGCCCATATTCGCACGTGGTTTCCAACCAGCGATCTAAAACGAAGGGAGCTTGTCAAACCACGCCTCCTTAACGAGCGAATTACGTCAGTCATTTGTCATCCTCATCCCGCAAGATCGTCCGCAAATGGAGCGAGGAAAGACGATCCAAGTGCGTCTAACATCTCTAAACGAGTGCCTCTTCCTCTCCCTGCAACCGACACACACACACACATTTGCGACGCCAACTCCATCTGCGAAACGTGTTAGTCACATGTCCGTCGTCAACATGGCGTCCGACGCAACCCCGAGGGCGAAGAAAACAGCGCGCCCAACGACACCAGCTCCACCTATGAATGGCGTGAACTTGAACGGACTCCATTCAGGCTCATCTCCGAGGAGGCGTGGGTGGATTTTCTTTTCGGTTCGTCCCGGCAGAGGGCGCCCGCTCTCGGTTCGATCCCCAACACGCTTACGATCGATCTCGTGTCCCCCCCTCCCCTTCCCCCCTCACGACGCCCCCCCACTCCTAACTCTCTCTCTCTCGCGAAGAAGAAGCAAAACGGGCGGCGTCCCTTAGTCCCTTGCAGGTGGTCCAACGCTTACCATTTCCCGCACTTGCGACGTTTCCTCCCACCGTCGGATGACACCTCCCACATCGACGACACATCCTTCCAGTGCAACGAGTTTCGATCGAACGGCATAGTGCGGGGGTGCGTACGATGTGAGAGAGACACAACCCCTCCACGGCAGGGTGCTCGTGTGACGTATGGATTTTTTTGGTATCTTTCACGTCATCGGTGGTGTAACTCGCCGGCTGGCGTCTGGAAGCCATCCTGTTCCTTCCCTCGCGCTAATCAACCCCCGGTCCGGACGGGGTTCGAAGGGGGGACTGTCAAAGGAGAGGATAGGGAATCCAGGAGAGAATAGAGTTGATGAGCGTTGCTTTCAGAAGGTGAGTGTGAAGCGGCGTGCCAATGGGGGGGGAGTGTTACGGAAAGCGTTGTGTTTAGGGGGGTGTGTGTGTGTCCCGCAGAGGGGGGGTTTTTATTTCAGTGTTTTTTATCGCGTCTTGACGGGTTGAATCGGTGTTGTTTTGTTGGAGTCGGTCCAGTTTTTTCCAGGCTAGAAGGGTTTTCGTGTTTGGAAGAGAGTTTTCAATTTTGCCGGCTTTTACAGATTGATTTTCGTTGGCTTCCTAGTGCAAACCGCATACCTGCGAAGTCGTCGTTTGGGGGGCGGTACAGTGGTTCTGTCGATTCCATTGTTTCGTCTGGGTGCGTTTTGATCTCGTGCATTGCGAGAAACGCGTGCCGGTTTGACGTCGTATTCGTTAGTCGGTATTGTTGAAGGTTTATTGTTTATGATCGGCAGTGTAATGCGTATTATTGTTGTGGTTGTTGTTCTGGTTGTTACGTAGACCTATTTAATGTTGAGCATTGTTGTCGATCTTTTACGAATTGTCCTAGAATTGGATGGAATTCTTCCCCAGAAGGTTACAAATGCATTTCCAGGGTCGCACGAAAGGTTTTTTACGAGTATTGTCTAAATGTTGGAATATTCATCTGTCAGCTCTGCTCGTTATATTTAAGAGTTCGCTCGTAAACAATAAGTGCTGTCACATGTATTTGCAATGTCATCTGAGGAATGGAACAGAGGTTGTTACTCTCCCGTTGCATAAACCTCATACACCGCATTTATCGATTTCATTCACGTCAAAAAAATGAGAATTTGTCGCAGCGGAGGGAGCTATTTATATTCATAGCTTTCTTCATGTCCAGAATATTGGAAATTCGTTTCCAAACTGTGCGTCGTTACCGTTACTTCCTGTTTTGCGCAAGGGACACGACCAAAATAAAAAACACTCCTTCCATTCACAAACAAATGAACGGTAGCATGTCGTCCATTTGTCGTCTGTCTCAGTTTTATCGAATTTATGAAAGGCATTTAAAAAGTGTTATTAATGTGTGAAATGGAATGGTTATCTTTCTTTACTGTTTTACCTGTTTCCTTTGTGAATAACTCATAATTTGTTCCACTCTGATCCAAAAGAGGTTTCGTTTCTCTTTGATGGTATAGATCAATAGAGCTTATCGTTGTTAAAACAATTACGTAATAAAAACAATCACGTCATTAGCACAAATATAATTGTGTCTAGATCTCTAAATTGTTGCATCACTGCATTGTTGTATCTAATCGAAGAAAATTCACTTTTAAAAAAGTGATTGGTTATAAAAACAAAGGTTTTAACCGTAATCACTATCTTTATAACGTTTACGAATGCTTTCTGTCATTAGACGCACTTTACTTTCGATAAAAACCTCAGCTGTAAGTAAGGTTCATTTAGACCTTCCACGTTTAACCGTTCATAGGAAAAAATCAATATGTGTCAGAGCTGTTTCTCGGCCTTCTTCCCTCATTTTAGCGTGTCGGAATATTTTCGCCTTTCCCTTAGAGGTCATTTACTCAGATGTCCATTTTTATTACTCCGAATAAGTTTTCTACTTCGCGAGGTAATGAACTCTACCGTAACCTATAGTGACTCGATTAGTTTCCCTGTCGATATCGTCACGGTAAATAATTAGCGTGAGAGATATTTGTGGTTGAGACGTTTTGGATTTATTTCAATAAAAAAGTGGTTTTGATCTCGAAAAAAATAGCTGTTTGTTAGTAAAATGCGGAGTTTTTTCAAAGGGTGTACTCCTGTGTGTGGAAAGTATTTATTCCCTGCCTCTTGTATTAGTTAGATGAAAGTATAAGGGACGAGCGTGACACTCTCGTGTTCGCTTTCTTTACAACGTAAACCGCCACACAGCTTGGCTTTGATTCCGGAAATACTCTTAATAAGTCGGGAAACGGAAAGAATTCTCAAGGAGACAAGACAGAGGCAGAAGTGCTCCCCGCACTCTTAAACTATGAAAGAAGTTGAGGAATCAAGTGGGCCAAAGTGCTGGGGGCAAAAATGGGAAGAAGCAGACTGTTTTTTTTTCCCAAAGAAGCCAAAGAAGAGTATTTTAAAATCCAATTTCACGTTATTGCTCGCGAGAGGTTCAGACGGCCGTGCCATGAGGTTTTGAGCATGAGGTATATACGTATTTTTTTCTCAAGTAGAGCAGGGATTCTTCTCCCCCTTTTTTTTGAGAGAATCCCGTTTGAAGATTTGGCATTTCCTTTTGGAACGTAACCTCTTTGATTGTCTCTCTTTGTCCCTTTGTCATTGTGTCCCGATGTTATTAAAATGCTGTTATTGCAAATGTCTGTATTGTGAGGAACTCTTAGGATGTGTGTTAGTGGTTAACCGGATCGTTATTGAGCTTTGTCGTCGTCGTTTCCTTCTGAGATGCATCGAACGATATCGGAGGACGTGATTTGTTACATATACATCTGTGAAACGTTGCTTAGCAACTCTCAGGTCTTATTTTTCCGTTTTTATTGTTGATTAGGTGTTCCAATGTTCATATTCAAGTTTCAAGAAATGGCAGTGAATTACAAGGAATTATACGCTATATTTCTGAAGGTATATTCTATAAATGATGTTATGAATAACTAGTGCTAATTCCATTAATTCCAAAAATATATATAAACGATAAGAAAACCTTTTTCTTATATATTTTGTCTTTAATTTATATTTATGTGTATGTAGCTCACTCTCATGTTGCTGTATTTGAAAAAGATGATATTTTTTCCTTGGATTTTGCTCATATTTCTTTCTTAAGTCTCCCTTATCTCTGATTGTTTTCCAATGACAATATTTAATAAGCATATTCCCAGTTCTTTAGATGCTATTCTAACCACAAATCCTCCCGTTATTTTTTTTTGTATTGTAGGTTTAGTTTTCGTTGGATGACTGAGTGACCCATTAGGGCCTAATCTCACCAATAGAAGGTTAATCAGTCAATCAGTCTGTGGCAATGGTCGTGCAATCCATCATGATCCTCCTTCTGAAGGAATTTCCCTTTAATCTGCCAATTCCAGTGTCTTCTGAAACACTGCTGTACTCCCTTTCTAGTGTATTGAAGATTGGCTTATTTCCCGTCTGATGTAGCGTTTAGCATACTGACCCCCAAATACATTGTTTTTTTAGATGTTTCTATTTAATTTTTTGCTTCTCTTATAATCTCATGCGTTGTGCATTCTATGGAGATCCATCATCATTTATGTCGTGTAAAAAAATGTCTATGTCGTTGGTCCATAGCTAAGGACTTAATTTATATATTCAGGTCAGTAATTTAATGTAACCTTATGACTTAAAAGATTAGCAACCAGGAGCTACCTGGATTGTAAAGTTCTCTTTCTAAAGGTCCGATAAAAGTACATTGATGTATATAATAATGATATTTTTTTCTTTAATTTATATAGTCAATTACCTGTTGTAGCAGTGCAAAGGAAAGACAATAAGTTCCATGTACTATAATTCGAGAGTACAACAATAAGTTTAACAATACAACTGAATTGCATTATCATTGCATCATCATCATCATAAAGCTTACTGAACTGTCCCAATACTAATTCAGGAGTAAACTTGTAATAATTATTAATGTTTTTAAAAATTTAACACTCTATTACAGATGGCAAAGCCACATGTTCAAGATACTACGAAACCATAGACGTGTATAATTTTTTGAGCTCGTAAAGGTGTATACTATCGTAAAGAATGTTAGCCAAACTACAATACGAAAATGCATGCGATAAAATATCAGTGTGATAATGATATGAACAGTAATAATTTTACAGTAATAGTTATTACTCTTTATATCAGAATTACTGTTTAAACTCAGAATTTCTTTCACTCACTCCTGAATCCTTTTAAGACAAGAGACGTTCTCAGACTTAAACCCGCCACTCCATCTTCCACTTATCACTCAAACGTCTGATGACTCTCATTTTTCCTCCGCTTAGCCTTAATACGCAACATAAGGGCCGACTTCCATGCTTTATGCAGCACTGACCGTACTCAGTCTCATCGTTCATCATCCTGGCATCCTTTGTGGGCCTCGTGGCAGCTCGTTATTCATATCGCCCCGAGCACTAAAATTCTCTTCCTTCTCTCGAACCACAGATGCGAATACCATCGCACCTTCCCCCTCTAATGCGGTGGGCTCAGTTTCCCCGAAATTGCTTCCAAATCTTCGATCATTCCAGTTCCTTTTCGCACGAGGGAATTCGCAAATTTCTGCGCGTCTTCCCTTCCATCCAGTGGGATTGGATCGGGGAATATTTCCTAGTTTTCGAAAGGAGAGGTTTTCTGCTTTTTTTTAGATTGGAGGGATTCCAAAATCAGAGATTCTAATAAGTTCGACAGGACTGTGGGTGATGGGACTAGTTATATTAAATTCTGCTTTCGTTCAGACTTTTTCCTCTTTAGGTTTTTATGCTTGTTTATTTTGACCTTCACTGTGGCTATTGTCAAGTTAATGTCATCTCTTAATGATAATTGTATTCCTTACTTGTTGTCAAAGTATTTACAAGAAAGTACTGCGCTTTATTTGTCAGCTTATCTAGTTATTATTAACATTTTATTGCGTAATTTGTAGCGTATGTTTCCACTGTCAGAGATTATCTTGGTATTCAAACTTTAGGGAATAAGATTCTAAACATAAGTTGCACCTGAAGAATAGAAATAGTTAATTATAGAAGGAAAGGTAAACTAACTTAATTCAACCGTTAAATTCCATTCTTAGTTTAATCATTAGTATCATAGAATGTAGGCTATAAGGTAATAATGCAAGGCTATAGGTTCTGACCGATCTAAGGGTTATAAACTTCATTATATCACTTCCGAAGTTGAAAATCATTTATTAACTGAGGAAATTAGAGTTATAATTGACAATGACGCGGTGTCTATAATGATATTCAATGCGATATCGTTACAAATTCTCAATGGAACCTAATTTTAACAATCAGAAGACTACATTGTAATCGGAGGTGCATAACTTTCGATTTGTCGTTATAACAATACATAATTGACATTCAATTGCTTTCATTCTTATTGCAATACAACCATTAATGGCTATATTAATTAACCAACAATGTGATAGGGAACATTTTGTCACTATAAATACTACCTTCAATTTTTCATCGTCACAATGCTTTATCCACAATTCTATGCATTATTGGTGCAATATCTCCATTCAAACCAATATTCATTACAGTATAGTTACACTTAGTTATCGGAGCTTTTTATTATCTTGTTCTTTTCCATGGAGCTTCTCTTTTAGACTGAATTAAGATTAAAAAATGCGGGGAATTCCCAGCCGTCAGGGAGAGCAAATTATGGAGAGAAAAGGGGTATGAAATATGTGACACTTTCTGTCTGGTGATATGAAGTGCCCTGAGACCCTTTCTGAGAGAAAGGAGGGTCAAGAATCCCTGAAAAAGCCAGACGACAAGTACAATCCTCTCCATGCATAAACGCGCTATCTTCACACATCCCTTAGCTCTTAAAAACAGAGAGAGATTATAAAAAGTTCGCTGGTTATGCTTGAGAAGGACTCTTGATGTTATAAGTAATTGTCTCGACATTTTTGTGCGCGCAAGATCGGTTTGATTGTGTCATGTCTAACCGTACGGACTGGAGTGTAAGCACTCTCTCTAGAGGTGTTTACCATAGCAATGAGTTCACCAGTATTGTTCGATCAAGCCCTATCGCTATACACGAGACTGTCTCAGAAATATGGGAAAGTTTTGGAGATACTTTTTTGATGTTTACATTTGTCGTATCGACGCGAATTTTAGCATCCAGTCTTCACATATGTTCCTTAACCTTTGAACCTCTGCGTCGGGTCCGGTTTTTGGAAAGAATGCTGGGAAAGGTTGTTAACGGGAATGAAATTTCTAAACGTTCTGGGAAAAGGCGTATTTTTTATTTTATTTTTTTTTTTGAGAGGACAGCCAAGGTGCACTCTTCAGGTTATGCGGAAGTCGTGGGTTCGTTCGTTTTCGATCTGCAAATATTTTTCCATCCTCTTTCTCAAAAAGCTTAATTGAACGTAAATTTAAACACAGCGCGTACGTGATGTGAAGACGGCGGTTTTGGAGTGGAACCGAGAGTTCTTTTGTTTGCTAGGCATTTTTATGCTTGTTTTTATGTTTTACGTTGTTGTTTTTTGAAGCTTTTGTATGATTTGTTTGTAGGATGATTAATTAAGTAAGATTGGAGAGTTTGAGAAAGATGATTAGCTATAGAAACTCATCAGCATTGTTCATTCAATCCTCAGATTGGTTGACTGTTGGATGTACGATCTATGAAATGGTTAGTGAATTGATTGAATCAAATTTTCAAAAATGATTCACATCAAACAGAATGAATTGTTTGTTATTATTTTTCTTTTATCTATAATTTAAATGGATTGTATGACATTCTAACAAGTTTGAGGTTGGATGTCATAACCATAGTATCAAGAAATGAATGTACTTTTGAGAAATTATTGCAAATGCTCATCTTGCCATTATTATGAATTTCGGGAGTACTATTTATGGCCTTTGTTCACTTAATGCCGATAGCAAATGTTCTTCGAAAGCTAAGTTACTGTCAATAGTTTATATAGCGTCCGTCTTTACTTGATGAGTTAATCAATGAAACTAAAGGTTGAATTAATATTTTATTTGCAAGCTTTCCACCAATATAGGAGTGTAATTCTGTCACTGTCCTTTACGTACTTATGAATGTGCTATTTAAAAGAACATACAGTGAGAAATTATCGAACTCTCCATTAAAAAAAAGCCTAATTTTCTTGCCAAAAAGCGATGGACAACTTTATATTTATATGAAAATATTGGAAAAGAACAATAATATTTATCTATCAGATTGTTTTGGACCACGAAAGCTGCTTCGAAAAGTTATGACATAGAGGTGAGAAAGGAATATTAAAGAAGCGGAAAGTTTCACACTGGTCTTCGCTTTTAGAACGCTGTCTTAATAGGACTGCTTCGTATAGGAGGTATTAAGGCCATGGAGGTGCTAAAACAGCGGTTATTTACGGTGAAAAAATTTGCTCATCCGCTCAACAAGACTCGGAGTTAATATTCAGGAGAATTTTATCCCTAATTCGAGAGATTTGCGATTTCCCTCGAAAGGTATGCTGTGGCAAGGAAATGAGACGAGTGAAGAGCTGGTTTAGGTGCGTCTTTCTGCTTACTGTCATCGGTTTCAGTAAACGAAACATTAAGCAATGTATATTTGATCTCTTTTAATCCCCTTTACCCGAATTTAGAGTGCTTGCAAACATCTCTTCCTGAAATTCGTCTTTTCATATCGCCGTCAACGGTTCGGATGTTTACGCACCTTAATTGACGTCCGTGCTTTTTACAAGATCGAAATTTCGAGTAGGGTTTGTTCCGAATTCCTACTGTGTCATGGCATTAGGGATTGTTTTTTATTTTGTGGAAGTGGGCGGATTCCAACGGACGAATTTACTTTAAATCTGCGGCTTTTATGTAGAGGATTTCGTGCATTTTCTCTGTTTTTGTAAGCTTCACAGTTTATTGAACCAAGTCTCTGGAGTTCGGTTTTGAAAACTGAATATTTGGAACATATGTTTATTGTAGAGAGAAAAAGCAGATACATTTATAATTATCTCATTTGGGAAGTTTTTATTAGTTCTTCTGATTTACCATAAGTGCACGTACACCTACGATACGATACATGTCAAAGAAAAAGTAAAATATTTCAGTATTCAGTTAAGTGTTAAATTAATATATTTTTTCAGAGTTTTAAAGTTTGTTTTCTTTCTCCGGTAATATTGGTATGCTGTATTTTAGGAATCTATTTGTGATATTCTTTTCGAATTTTACGTTAACTCTTTCATTCATTCGTTCAAAGTATTTCATTTCGACTTAAATGATTAGGTAATGAATTCTAAACGTTTATAACTTACATTAGGATGAAGTTTGAGGATTATTGATATCTTAATATGGATTGTTTAATGAATCTCATTACTTAATTTATTAATTAGGACCAAGGATGAGAAATCCAGGATGTAATTACGTATTTGCTCTCTGTCATACTGACTTCTACATTTGTCTGGTGAACTAACGCTTAAGCAAATATGATCTGGATGATTACGAGTTTATGTCTTTAGAAATTACGTAGATAAAAGCATAGAGACTTATCAAAAGGCATTAATATCAAATATAGGCAAACATAACACTGTTTTATTTGTTCATTTGTTAATGGATTAGCCCAAATGGAGTGAAATTCAAGTTTCATGGTCTGAAACTGGAATCGAGATGGTTTGGCAGACACGACTTAATTCATAGTTGTCCCTAACGTGTTTAGAAACCTCCATGAATTCTACATGGACTTTATTTATTTATAAAACGGTTTTACTAAAGGGTTTCCTGCAAACGACCCTCAGGCGGTTGCTACAGACCCAGGAAAACTAATTCAATTAGCTTCAGAGAAATATACGACACGAAAGATGCTTAACACAACCTATTTTCGCATCTGGCTGCTATATTTATCAGGATACGATCAATTTCCTGTTTGTTTTTCCTCACACAAGGTTAATTTTCACCCAACACTAAGAGTTTTTCGAATAAATCTCCTAGTATAGGCACATTAAGTGGGGATATATTTCCCCCCTGTGCCCTCACAAAAAGGTTTAGACCCCAATTCTTTATGCTACGAATCTTTTTCTTTCTGTTGCCCATTTTCCCCATATATTTCTGTTTTAATGCTCATTTCATCTCATCACGCGTTTTTTCTTTGGTGGTGCTATTCGTATAGCTATACAAACAGGAAATGCTAATAATCAATATATTTATTGTTTCGTAACAATTAGAAGTTTAATGAGACAAATAAAGGCAAGCAGTATGTCAACAAAAGCCATCGCTAAAGTGAAAATGAAGAGAAGGGAAAAAATTATCGTGAGGTAGGTGTTTTTCATGAAGGGTTGAGGGGGAAGGTTAACAATGAAGATTGTTCGCAGTTGTTGGCAAGCGGTGATTGTTATCAATGTGTCAATATGTTCTTTGTTTTCATTGAATCAATTTGTTTGAGGTAGCAGTATCAGAAGCTGTTTGCTGCTATATTTTTAAATCCCTGTAGGGAATGGCCACTCGTTACTATAATAGACTTTTAAACTGTATATATTTTTATTCATTGAATGAATTTTGATTTGACGATGAAATTTCCGAAATTTTCCCTGCTAATTTTTTATGGTTGTTTTTAAATCTACTTATGTTAATTAGTGTTCCTTTCAATTATCCTTGCCATATCATACGCTCCCTGAATACGTAAAATAGTACAATTTTTATAACAATGGTTTGTATTACAGTGGATTGGAACAATGGCTTTTAATAGGAGTGAAACATAAAAAATGCATTTGTATGGATCGCAGGTGACTAAATTGTGATCAA
The DNA here is from genome assembly GCA_020796165.1 of Pantala flavescens. Lineage (NCBI taxonomy): Eukaryota > Metazoa > Arthropoda > Insecta > Odonata > Libellulidae > Pantala > Pantala flavescens. The sequence continues at coordinate 16,699,409 of CM036886.1, forward strand.
TTCAAGCACGAATTTCAAGCTACGCCACTAAAGTTGCAAGTTAATTAGTGGTGAATCTTCTAATTAAACTCATCTCGATGTAGTTCCAATTAATTGCTTCTGATTGGGCATTAATTTATAACAGGATATTTGAAACATTTAAATTCTTGGAATTGGCTTCATGGTATTATTTCTGTTTGGCTTACATAATTTCTTTTATCGTTTATTTACGTAAATTAGATTTTACCAAGAAGCTTACTGATCATCCTTTTTACTTTCTATCGTAGGTTCTTGCTTCTAGTCGCAGCTTTAGAATTTCCTTTTATAATTGTTGTCCATTGTTAATATCCGTACATTGTTGCGTATTTAACTTTGTTTATATGGATAAATACAAGTAGAGGATCTCCGAAAGGTGTATATTGCTATAAGAAAATGGGTAAGATCTTTCCGTTTAATACGATAAATCATTCTACTGGATTCTTTGATGGCGTATACGAGCCCCTTAAACTCAGACTTCCCCGCATTGCAGAAGTTGCGGCTTCTGGTGAAAAGGAAACCGATTTCGCAGATCGCAGAAGTTGAGTGTTTGAGAACAAGTCTGTTCACATAAATCCCAACATATTTAACTCCCTATTTTGTTACATTTATCTTGGTTATCGTTTGATCGCATGAATCGAGAACTTCTTAACGTAACCGTATCAGTTCGTTGTTATCGAATCTCATCTGTTCGGGGGAACGATGATCTTCCCTTTTCGAAAAGGTTTGCACAAAAATCAGGAAAAAATATTTAACCGCATAAAGAAACTCGTTAACAAAGTGTTTGACTTTCACTTCACCTTTAAGGGAACGGCCGGTGGCCAGACTTCTCGGCGGCGTACTTCTTCTCTTCGTGGTCGAAAGTATCTTCAAGCAGATAGAAATCTTAATTATTCATCCCTCGAAGCACGTCATATCATGTTTTGGCATCTCGTTCCAAAGATTTCTTCTCGAGATTAAGAATCGATACTGTCTAGGATTAAGGAGGAGTTAGAGGTTAGTGTTACGCCCCCCTGTGCTCTGATTTGAGGATAATAGATAACAAAACAATTTATTTTGAACCCTATTGGTTATTGTGTTGTCTAGGAGATCGATTTGTCATTCTTGTGAGATTTGTTTGATTGATTATTAGTCCATTCACCTATTTTCCACGTATTTAAATACTCGCGGTTAAGTTGGTGTTCATTAAAATTTTTCTTTTTGATTACATCAACTTTTTGTAAGGTTTAGATGTCTCTTATTCTCTCTTCTAAACTTCTGGAAATAAGAGTAAAATTTTCGTTTTGTTTTACAGCTGATATCCCGCTCGATATCGCTAAAATAAATGTTTAACTGTACCCCTATTGAATGTAATGTTCAAAAGGGTTCAAGAGTATTTCTACCAATCTTGAATTATCAAATAGCTTTGACGAATAAAAATCTAATCTTCTGATAACGATTTACCCTTCAAAAATTAATGTGAAATTTAATCTTTATAACCCTCGTATATTACATTTCCAAACGATAAAGAATAAATAATTTTTATCATTTTTTACGTATCGATGTCATCGTAAGCTTTACGCAAAGTGAGCTTAATTGGAAGATTATGTCGTTGACAAATCCAGTCGCGAACGTTTTGTGTCACATTTCCGTCAATCAAACTTTTCCGAATAAATCCGTTCTTTTTCAAAATATCAATTTTAACCGCTGTTTTTGGCACCTCAACTAACAATGCGCTTTGTGATTTACCTGAGCGGCACTTATTGGTTACGCAATCGCCAAGGTGCATGGCTTGGGGAACGGAACGTGTGACTGACATTCATTGACAGACCAACCTTTTTAAGCAGGACTTAAATAGCTACGTTGCTTGGTTACATATCGACGTACATAAAAACACAGGTCTGTACTGGTCGAACGACAGCTCGCTCGCCCGACTGCTCCATTGACCGACGCTCGACTGACCGACAGCTTGCTTGAATGAAATTGTTATTGTGCTGAATGAATAGACGTCGTTGAAACATATCTTAAAAATCGTCAATTTAACGAATCAGTTGGTAGACCTCCCCTAAAATTGTTAATCGTTAGTTGAAATTTATAATTTGTTATTATCAAAATGTTAATGAAAGTTATTTATGCACGACATTATGAATTAACTGTACGTAAAATAGTTGATTATTAATTATAGAACAATCTTTATTTGTATCTACGTTTATATTTCGAGGAAGACCCAAGATTTAACGGGTATGAAAGAATAAAAAAAATAAAGCGGGCTGTCGGTCAAGTGAGCTATCGGGCGAGCGAGCTGTCGGACAAGCGAGCGTCAGGAACCCGAGCGTCGGTAGTACGGGTGTCGGTCCGACTATCGGTACCCGAAAAAGTTTCATCCGCTGATATTTTCGCTTAAAAATTTTGAGTCCTTGAATCTTGGCTGCAGTCAAATTTTATCTCGTTATTTTGATATGTGTTGGTTACTTCGTCATAGTAACTTTATTTGACATTAAAACAACGGTCTAATGATGAATTTTAACTTTCAATATCATTGAGACTTGGTTCTGAATGTCCTCAAACAAGTATATTACCGGCTAGATAATGTAGAATACAACGTACTACATATTAAAACATTCGTTATGTAGTATATAATTCATAGTTTCACTAATTATTTCATTAATATATATTTATTATATATTACATTGATCGTTTTTGTAAATTATTCTCTTCGGACTCTTAGAATTTCCGACAGCTTAGATTTATTCAACTAAAATATATTCACCTCAATAATACATTAACAATTCGTTGACAGCCTGTAACATATGACATCGCAAATGACTGCCACCTGTCCTATTGGTTATTTGTTGTCATTAACTATTAAATAAGTAGATGTCCGATCAATGATTTTTAACCAACTTAAGATTGGGAAAAAATTACTCTTATAAATATTAATATACTTATATGCTATTTATATATGGTTATCGCCGGCATCAACTTGTCGTAAATTTATCGTAAGAAATGTAATTTTCTCTATGAATTTTCTCAAAGATTTATGAGACAAGGGAGCTGTAAAATTTTGTTAAATAGAGATGCATGTGACGTTAGATTTCGCCTTGACATTATAATCGTCAAAATTTCCGTCTGGGATGGAAATCACCTTACCAAACAGCTGTTGAGCGAGCGCATGCGTAAGGATCCGTTCGCCGTCAGCCCGACCCGTGCGGCCCGGCCGATAATAAGCCCCTGGATGCGGACTCGGGTCGGGTAAGGTCAAGAAGCCACGCCTTTTACCGCGCTCGATATTCGCTCAGTCTGGTTGGCATGTGAGGGGAGTAACGTTGCCAAGGTGTGTTTGCTGCCATTCTCGAGAAAGGAGAGTTTGATTCCTACGTGTTGCGTTTGGGACCAATAACAGAGGAAGGCCAGTGTGAGGCTGGTTCAGAGTGACCATGCATCAATAAAATCTTCTCCACATTCTGTGGCGTTCAAACAGTTCTTCCTACACTACAGTTCGCCACCATATGGACATCATCTGATTGGTCTCCCGTGTGGTAGAATTGCCGAAAAACGACGTAGAAGCATCAAGTTCAACCAGCTCTCACTGTGTTTCTTGAGTATGCAGTTATTCATCGACTTACTATGAGAGTTATGATATGACTGACTTGTATGAACAGTAGAATTTAGATTATTGGACCTACTGTTCAGATGTTATTATTGCGATAACTGTCACTGATAATTGTGTCTGATTAATTCTTTGGTCAATTAGAACGACAAATTTGTTTGGAGTTTTAGTATTTAAGCGCAGCTTTGTTTATATCGACATATTTACTTTTACTCATTAATTTTTCAACTTTTAATTCATCCCTTGTTGTACTCGCTGTTGGCTCCCTTTCATCGACGATTATGCAACAAAATCCGAATAATGTACAATCGAATCCTGCCCCTCCAAAAAATGCCATCTTGTGTACTACGTTATTAGCTGGTGGTGGTGGTGGAGGTGGAGATGGAGATGGAGGGGGGAAGCGAGGTTCCCACGCAGTGAACACCGCAATAGCCCGCTTGAAGATCATAAGCGGAGAGTATTCTCTTAAGAAAAAGGAAAAGTTGAAGTCCAAAGTATGGGAAAGATTTTGTCTCATCCTGGACGAGAAGGGGGAGGTTTTAGCGAACTTGGTGGCCTGCGGCACTTGCAACAAGGTCTATTCCTACGATAACAGGAAGCTTGGAACATCCAGCCTCCTCAGGCACAAATGCTGCCGTAATAGAGTTAAAGATAAGCGATCTCTTTGTCACTCTCCAACGAGGAAAGAAAATCTCGCCAAGCTTGTAGAAAACAAGAACAAGCTTTTGGAAGGGTTCGTGAGGTTTGTCTGCAACGATTTGAGACCGATGCATATGGTCACACAGAGTGGGTTCAAGAACCTGATGGAAACTGTCCTGATAATGGGTACCACGTGTAGTGCCAACATCAATCTGGAGGAGGCCCTACCCACTCCAACTGACATTTCGGCGAAGATAATGTGGATGGCCCAAAATGCTCGACAAGACCTTGTCCACGACGTACGTTTTCATCTGGGAGCGATTGGGGGCGGTATCACGTTGGAACCTTGGACGGATCTGCACAAAAACACGGAGAATTTGAGCATAACTCTACATTACGTGCAGAACTCGACGCTATGCAGCCGTATGCTGACTTCCATGATCTTGGAGCCCAATATGACCGGAGAACAAATTGGGGAAAGTGTGGTCAAAACACTGAGGCGGTTCGGATTCATCGAGCACATGAAAAACTTCGTTTTCGTAACCACACACGAGCACGGAATCAACGACGCCCTCAAGTCTTTCGATAGGATCAACTGCGCTGCTCAGCTTATTAATAACATATTGGACGTGTCCGTTGGGTCTAACAACAAGTCGATGGCTGCTCTGCAAGGTTGCATCGAAATCGCAAAATTCTGCCGAAGCACGTACCTCAGAAATAGGCTACCTTCCGACGTAGGGGACGTGAACCCGAGAGGGTGGAGCTACATCCTTCGTACTTTCTGCACGGTGATGGAGAACTGGAAGGCAATTCGAGATGTCATGATGCATAACGACCAGAAAGACCTGGTCTTGGAAGTCGAGAAGGCCGATCTGTCGGATTTGAGCCTGTATCTTAAGCCTTATCATCAAGCTTTGACGGAACTGGAGGGTGTAAACCAACCTACTCTATTTCTAGTTCACTTATGGAACCTTAAGCTCAACGAACACTTGGAGCCGAGTTCAACGGATTCCGAAACGGTGAAGAACATGAAATCAGCCGCGAGGGCGTACTACATGCAGAACGTTGAGTTCCAACCGATTCACAAGCTGTCCATCTTCCTTCACCCCCTTCTCAAGAGCTTGAGGATGTTCACGGTGGAGGAGCGCATAGATATTTACCAAAGCGTGAAACAAAGTCTAGATTGCATTAAGAAGGAATGGGAACCAGAAACGGAACCCTCTTCCCCTTCCTCCAGCAAACAGGAGTTTGATATTAAAGAGTTAAACGTGTCAGACACCCTGGCTCAGTTCATGGACACGGAATCTGTACTGAACAAAGTCGCCCCGGATGAGGTGGCTGCGTATATAGATTTGAAGATTTCGGACGACGTCATCAAAGATTTTGACCTGCTGAAGTGGTGGGATGGCCAGAAGAATTTTCTTCCGAAGCTGAGTAGACTGGCGAAGAGGGTCCTCGCCATACCAGCAGTTAACAACTCTATTGAGAAATGCTTCTCCCTACCGGAGAAGGACGTGGTCGAAAGAAGAGCTTTCTTCGATCACCTTCTCGTGGATGATATCCTATTTCTGAATAGTTACTTCAAATTCGAGCATGTCGGGAATCGCAAAGCATAATCTGTTTTAAGTTCTTTAGTGTTCCGGATACATGTTGCTTGATTCGTTCGTAGTTCTAGAGGTTACCGGAAGATATTTTGCCCAATTCTTTTGTAGCTCTTCTGCGTTCCGGACAACATTTAGCATTATTCGTTTGTAGAGTGTTCCAAAAATCATTTAACATGATGTTTTTTAGTTCTTCTCCGTTCCGGACTGCATTTTTTGTAATTCGTATTAAGTTCTTGAACGTTACGAGCTTTAATTTGCATACTTCTTTTGTAACTGTAGAGTGTTCTTGGAATCGTGTTGCATGAATCGTTTGTAGGTCTAGAGTGTACCGGGCATCGTGTCACATGATACGTTTGTAGTCCTACAGAGTCCCGGTAATCGTGTTGCATGATTAAGGCGTATTTTTGTATGTGTCAATGTCGTATTGATTCATCGTCATTAGGTTTTAGTTAAGAGTGTTCCTCTCCTCATTTGTCCGAGTTTGAATAACGATGAATTACCTTAACAGATGTACTTGAATTTTAACCTTGTATCATCTTATTGACTTTCGTCATGAAATATTTTGCTGATGGAAAATTTGTTTGTTTTTTATGTAAGGAAAATGATGAAGGAAACTTTGTAAGAATGAATTTTTTGTGATATTTCATTGATTTTTCTGTTTGCCATTATTGATGAGTATATTCCTAAATAAATGTTGTGATATGCATAACAAAATATTCTTCGTGCAGAGTATTTTTATTCTTGCACTTTCCCTTCCAAAATATTGTTGTATTTGACTGGTTCGTATTTTATTTTTTGTACTTAAACTGATTAGCAAAGTTAATGTGCATTCATTGTATCTAGTAAAGAGGGAAGTTTGAAGCAAGTATACACGTATATTGTGGTATATTTCGTAAGATAACCACAGTTTTAATTGTCTACTAAACTGGTTTCACACGAACATGATCTTCTAGATCGAAACCATGGATGTAGAAAGATATAATTGTTGTTGGAGTAAAAAAAATTGTTTTTTGTTCCTTGGTCATTATGGATAACTACGTCAAAATTATCAGATATTTGAGTCTTTCAGATAATTGAGCTTTTTCGGATAAATTACCATATCTATATATCTTATCTCGAGATTAATTAGCAGAACATTAAGTCCTAGTCATAATTGTGCGAAATATTTATTGATCAATTTATCTATATCTATGCTAAGAGTGATATAAGTTAGTTATATTAAGGCAGTCGATTTCTCCTTGATTTCTCTTTTGATTCAGTATTTCTCCTATATTCATTGTATTCTAATTTAATCTGTAGACTAATGTACCCTACGCCTCGTTTTTCATGAGAATAGGGGGTGTTTAAATGGAAATATATCTTCTGTATGTACGTAGAATTTCAATATTTGCGGGCTACGTACTAATTTACAATATTATCGTTCGATCCATAATTTGACAATGTCATGTTAACATGGTATATAGTTAGTTGTTAGAAAAGCAAAATTTTACGATGTTATTAGAAAGCACCTCATTATCACATTTACGATATTTATTGGCCAGTTAAGTTATCTTTTAGGAAGAATATTTTTGGAAATTTGACGGATTGTCTCTGTGGATGGTTTCAAGTCGCAATATGGATGGATTTAATGGTTGGTATTTAAATCAAATTGTAATATATTTAACTCTTTATAAAAACTTATATTTATCCCTTTTCAGAATTCACGAATTCAGTATCCAGCTCTCATACTCGCTTTTTAGCAGTAGCAACTCAAATATTAACCTCTACCATACCGTATAAACTATGAATATTTATTCACTTATTTATCGAGAAATAATTGACCAAAAACGTCGAGAATGTAACAAAAGCCATTCCGAAACCACTCCGCCTTTTCTTCCCAACGGAAATAATGCGAATGTACCGAAATTTACCTTTCCTTTCGAAAAACATTGAGAATCAAACTTTGCATTCCTGAAGGCAGGAATTTTTTTCTATTTGTTCAACTCTGTAAACTTTGCCTTCGCGAACCTCATTTGTGCGAAATCCTCGGCCCAAAAAGGCGACCTTTGCCTTTAGTTTTGCCATTTTGAAACCCCTCGAGGCACTCGTTTGCAGAAATTGCGGGAATTACAATGGAAAGCTTTCGTCCGAAGTTATCCGCGGCGAAACGTTTCGTCTCCTCCGCCCTCTATAGTGTAATTAAGGCGAATAAGGTTACGTAACCGGCGATGGCCGCTGGTGTCGTCTTTAAGGACATCGAAGAGCCTCTATAGAGATTCGTTCTAGATCCTGTGGCGAGGTGAACAATATAGCCGACCTGGCCCTTTGTGTTTCGTTTCCCTGGGATACGCGAACGTTTCTGTTGCCAGCTTATTCTTCTCCGTTTCATTAACTCCTCCCCCACACAGTCGCAGTTGGTGTCTTCGTTTGTCCGCGTGGGTTTTGTCGAATGAGAAATGGTGGGCGTAGATCTAGGCACACATGCGCCACTGTTCCATACCTCCATATTCTATTTTGCTTATTATTGATTTTGCGCCCAACCATATCGTTTGTCTAGTGTCAAGCTATGGAATGAATCATTTACCGATGTTGACCTTTTAACGTGATGAAATTTTACGTATTTAAAATTTTTGTTTCCGAATTGTTACCCGGTTTGCTATATAAACTGTTTAAGCTGTTCTCCGGGGATGTTATGTGTAGAAATTTCGAAATTATATCGATTAATGTCGTGTTGACTGATTGAGGAAGCTAGGGTTAATTGCTTTTCTCTCACCGTTCAGAATGGAATTGATTTTCGAGTCTCATACGAAGTACGAACTTTAAATAGCTTATATTTAATATCAGAGGTCTAATTAAAATCCAAATTACTTTTGATAAATTAGCTTGCGTATGATTCAGTGGAAATATGATAGTTTCAAAAAGAGATAAACGTTTTCGTTTTGAAATTAATATAATTTCTTGCGGATTTTTACATCTTCACAATAATTATACAGCTCTTCGAGGCCATTTTGGTTGTGCATTTTGATTTAAAGGTACATTTCCCAGAGACACAGATTAGTAAGAATTATACAGCCATAAATATTTTCGATTACTTTTTCGCTATTATAATTTAGGATGAAGTTTAGGAAATTATAACGGAAGATATATGACGCGGAAGACTAAAATGGTTCGCTTAAAGTCCGCAAGGAAACGGATCGCCGTATTTCCTTTCTTTTAAAGGGTTTGGAAAGACATTTTTGTCCCCCTGAACAACCACCATTCACCACCCGCAGTTTCCGAAATCCTACGACGGACACATTAGCACAGCGAAATTCGTCCCCGTATTCATTTGCAAAAGCCATACATTTCTGCCATCCTTTGTCCGACCCCCACAGCTTTTAAAACATATGCCACGTGCTGGGTATGTCACCACTTTATTCGCACCCACTCTGGAGGACACCTACACCATCGTCCTCCCAAGGGGGTTTCCTCCCTTTAAAAACCCCCCTTTATTGTGTCGCTTTTTGGTCTTGGAAGAGCCCTCTCGCAAGAGAAACCGTCCTCCCCGTTGCGGTGTTCTACCCCATCCCAATTCACGTATTGATCCGCTGCCCCGGTGGCCGTAGACTCGGGCACAACACGAACCCCATTTTGTCGTCGAGGTGGCCCGGCCGGACCCGCTGCCTTCATCCGCTAAATGAATTCTTCTTCCCCCCATCGGATCTGCATAGGGGTTAAGTGGTGGCTGTTTTGGGGGTTGCATAATCCATAGGATGCGAAAGGTTATGGTTCCGCGAACGGTTAGGAAAGGAAGCTCGTGCGGCCACGTAATTTGCGGATGTGCTGCCCCCTGGAAGCCGATGGGATTTGGTTGCGTAACGCTCGTTACGCAATGCGCCTAGGGTGTCATTAGACGTTCCAGGGTGTTGTCAGCACCTCTTGATTGACCGCCTATTCACCCCTTAAGATCTGGTTTATCCATCGAGGCTTAATGGACTGCTGCAGGAAATCTAAACCATCCTGGTTTTGTACGCTTTCTCTTCTTCTAATTTGTCATCGAATGGTTCCGCTCTATTACCTCGACTTTTTTATAGTTATTTCTTAGGTTTAAGATAGGGTTGTTCAATGGTTATTCTGGATAGATTTAGAGACTGTGTTCTAGTCCCCTGTCATCATGTACGTATTTAATTTAGGATGTCGAAGGTCAAATGCGTCATTATTCTCTCGTCTGCTGTTTATAGCCCCCGAAAGGGAATTCGCTTGCTAGGATATATGAGAATTAGGATAGTGCTCATTTACTTAATTCGCTGTCGTAAAACTATACGTTTTCCTAGCTGACTTAAAGGTATTCATTCGTACATATTAACATATATTTAAATATATATGCATTCATTCAATAGACAAAAAATATTAGCTACTGTAGAGGATATCTTATGATTAATACTAACCTTTTAAGTCTTACTCATACTTCAGCTTTCACGATCAAAGACAGAATTAAATGGAAGACGATTCCCTTCGATTTAGAAACCGAATATTTTTCCTTTTCATCAACATATGGATAATTCTTTCAATATTTTATTTATATAATGTGTTAATGGACGGAATTCATCTATTAATATCCCCTATTCATTCTAGATTCAACTTGGGCCTATAATATCCATTAGTGACAGTATACCGATTTTTACATTAGCACGAAGAATTGTATCTAAATGCTCTCCCTACAGAATTTTTCTAAGGATTCTAATGCTTTTGTAGCATTTGATATATCCTGATAACCTCGCTATACTTAAGATTATTCGTATTTAAATACACTGTGTTACAAATATATCCGTTTTAAGTCTCCTGCATTCGAATGACTTGGAGATATTTAAAAATCTTTTTATGCTTAAGACAAGGATTATGACTGATATCGTGGAAAATGTTTCCTATTCCATATCCACTTCCAGTATGTTGTATATGTTAATATGTTCACGTAAGAATAAATTACCTCAATTTGGATAAAAATATATTGTAGGCTGTCTGGAATAGTTAGAATTTGAGATTTTTCTTTGCCTAACTGTGATTTACTATTCTTTAGAGAGTAACTTCGAAGCTATGAATCATAATATCTTCTTTTAGTATCCTACGTTATGATATTAAAGGTGAAGATTAAAATAACTAAAACAACATTTAGAAGAGATTCTACAGTTAATGTAAAACAATGAATGTAACATCTCATTCTGTAATGAGTGTCGATAGAAGGCGAGATGTACTTGCGCAAACCTTACTTCTTTGAAATTCGGATATCCCAATTGCATCGTAATTGTAAAGGTCCCCGCTTTGCGCAGCGGCTCTGCCTTCGCAAAACACCGGCAAATCAAAACTTTTCCTTAACCTTATCGATTCCCCAGCCGCCTTCGGGGAAGCCCTATTCATAGAAAATAGCAGATCTGCAAAGTTGAACTCGCTGCGGATTTCCACTTGTTTTCACATCCTAACCTCACCACCTCCTCTCCCAGCAAATTAAGTTCCTTCTTTTTTTTTATAAGTAATACGGCAAAGCGACTTCCCCCGCTCCGTGTGCGTTGAGCGGTCGTCAACTTATTCTTTTTACGACCCGGCCGCTGCAAACTCGCCACTAGAGTGCGTTAGGGGCCGTACGAAATCTTTCGTCTGGCCGTCGTAAAAAGGAACATGTCACTCGGACGCCAACTCTATTTCTCCCTTATCCGAAATCGCGCGCCCATAACCGAGCTCATGTTTTTAGACTCAATTTATTTAGAAGAAGTTTTTAATCCCGTCTGGGAATTGTGGATTTCCTTCGAGCTATTTTCGGCTCTTTCTGCCAGTAGTCTTCGGTCCCTATGGCTGTGATGTATCGTTTAGTAAAATAGATATAAGGAGAAGTAGCTTTGTATGAATTCATATCAGGAATGAACTTAGTTTTGTTGTTTCTGCATTTAGTACACAATAGTGTAATTTATACGGAAACTATTCAGTATTATTTGTTCTATGCAGCTTTAAATTCTACTCATTCGAAGAATACATGGTTGTGTATCTCGAGTTTATTTACGTCTTTTAATTGAGAAATATTTTCTCTTCTATTCCTTATTGAATTATTGTCTAAAACAGTCCTAAAAAGCATATTTATATGGAGGAGGAATAATATTTATTTGATTTGATTAATTTATAACGATAAGAAGATAAAAATTGATGGTAATGAAGCGTTAAATTAGGGTAATTCGAATTGTGGATTATATCAGTAAATAATTAGGAAATAATATTTAAAAAATATGAAATAGTGATTATTTAATTTAATAATAAATATTTAAACAAGAGGGAATTTATTTGCAATAAAAATGTAGAAATCCTTGATGCTATAACAATAAGAGCATTAATAAACAGTTATCAAAAGTATTCCCATCCATCATAGATTTTTTCTGAATGGAGCGATAATATGTATGATAACCATCATTAAAGTTCATCATTAAACTTCATCAACTTAATTTACGTATTTATTGTTCGAGTAAGGTTAATTTATTATTCACGGCTATCCGTTGCTCTCGCCGAGATTTGATACACCAATGAGGCGATAAATATGCCACACGCATTGCACGTATGATTGAGGTTTCCATGTCTGCATACATTACAGGGGTTTGCATCCATAATGCTATTAATACGTGCGGGTTACGTCTCTGCATTACTGATGTCTTAATCCATGGAATTTTATGAACCAAATCTGCATTTTTTGTAAATGTTTATATATTTTGTGAATAAAAGTGTGGATAAATAGTAATAAATTTAGTACGCGGAATCTTTTAATACTCTCGCTGTGTGATATCTAATATTTTGTCCTGAATGAGGAGATATTGAAGTCGATTTTATTACAACACCCATTAAAATTCTCAAACAGTAGCTGTTATATTTATGTATTTATTTCTTTTTGTCTGAGTTTTCTACACTTAATACTAAGGTGGTTATAACGTAGATTTTACGGATTTATTGTTATTGCTGCATATCGGAAAATTAAAATTGAGATGAATTAGAAACTCGCATACAAACTTTTTTCTTTGGAATGGAAACTGAACTTTTTCTTTACTAAAAGTCATACTACGTCTTGTAAAAATATGTGAAAGATTTTATTGTTTTTTAGAGAGACCAACGTTCTAGAGTCATCAATGTCCATAAACAACAATTTAGGCTTACTAGTAGATAATATTTTAAGTGTTTTACTTTTTTATTACCTTGTATGAATCGTAAAATTCTAAATATATATGTTATAGTACTTAGAGATATATACGTTAAAGGTACATTATCATGATGTTAGAAGCATAAAAAAAACTGTTTCGTGTAGTTATTTTTTTTGGGGAATGAAGATACTGGATATCATCATCACTGTTTTTTCTTTAAAGCGATAGCAAATTTTACATGCTTAGAATTATCTGATGCTCTAAATAGAGACATTGGATCATTGCCGTTCTTGATGAGTGTATATTTACGTACACTGAGCATATTGTTCCATTTAACGTTTAACCTTCGTCACTCACAAGGCACGTACCGAATCGATGATCTGATAGATGGTTTTTAAAAGAATCACCAGCCTCCTCGACGTATTTAACTCACGTCAACAGTAGCCCAGAGTGTTCGCAGCTTTCGCTGATAAACTTTTTTCGCGATTGAACGTCGCAGATAATCGGGTGGCTTCAGGTTGGAAGCGCGAGATGGTTTTTTTAGGCTTTTGTTGCGTTGGAGGACTCCTCCGTAGGCCCTGCCACGGGGAAAGACACTATCGTCCTCTTTTGTGACCAGCGACGCTCATATACATCCCCGGAAAAGCTACGTGATTTGTCATTCCTCTTGTACACGCCGCAAAAAAATTGAACGTGTAAGATTCTGCTCGTGGCGAAGTCTTATCAAGCCCCGATTTTCACGCCCGCATCAACTGCGTTTTGCTCGCGTCTGTTTTCTACATTTATGTGCCTTCTGAACGCTCGCGGGTTTTGGCGGAGAATGGATCTGGGAACGAGCTGCGAGAAATTGTATCGGGGAACGTTTTGTCGAAGTAAAAGCCTTGTTTTTCTCCGTCAAAAATCGAGCTTTTTTGACGAAAGGAAAAGCGTTCCGCGTACCGTTTTTGCGCGACTTTCCCTCGTTTTGTGTCGGAGTTGCATTTATGCCGAAGTGAATGTTTTTATTCGCTGTGGATTGTTTTTAAATGTGGGATTTTAACTATATCACGTGGGTTTGAAGTTGCTTTTTGTTCGGCCTAGGTGTTGAAGGTAAATATTTATATGTTTTATGCGAATGAACGTTTATAAAGTACAATTAAAAGGTTAATATGACGTTGATATGTTCTTGGATAAAGTTTTTTCTCGTAAAATACCCGTTCTCGTACGTAATTTTCAATTTTTTTATTTCTAAGTAAGTCTAACCAACTTGTAGAAACTTTACGTGAACTTTCAAACACATTTATATTGCCTAGATGAAGCGATATTTTAATCGCATACTTTTCTTTCTATAGAAGTGTTAAATTATCTTTTCATGCCAAGAGATTTATATTCAAATTTAAGTATAAATACATGTATACTTTTCGTACGTTAGTTATTGATAACACCAACCCTTCCCACTGAGAGGTACTTTAATATCTATCTGTAAGCCTTAAAGGTATCCGCTGTAGGGAGGAATTGTATATATATAAAAAGGTGCTAAATTTTTCAACCAGTCGCATTGTAGGTTTCTGATTTTTCGTCCATTACCCACCCCCTAAACTGAAGAAGATTTATCTCGAGATACGTGCCGCTTTCGAAGTCAAGAATAGGACTTACGAAGCACAACCAATTAATTTTTCGGACGGCGAAATGTCGCCTGTCCACCGGCCGTCCCTCCAGTTCCAAACGAAGGGCGATTATTTCACGAGACGAAATTCGTTTGAAAATCTACGTTGAATGTCTCTCATCGTTTAAAACGGACGGTCTCTTATCACTCGGATTGATCTTGAAACGTTCCAATCTGCAATTTTTTACTCCTCACGTTAGAGGAAAGAGAATCGGAAATAAGCGAGTAAAATTGTTTATAAAAAAATTTGTTGGTTGATTCTCGCAACTTATGCAACGGTGTTTTGGAAACATTAAGTTGGTCGGTTCTTAGAAAAGAAGGGATTTTTTGTGAGTTAGACTGTTTTGGATATTTTTTTCTCCAAAATAGGAATATATTTTGAAGAATGGCTTGGTCAAAGAGTCAATTTAGATTCGTTAGGTTTATAAAGATGTTTACAATTTCACGAAAACGCACGTAAATAAACAGGAATGATTTTTTTTATGATTCTAGGATTCAAACACAGGTTTCTGTTTACAAAAATATCTGTACCACTCAAGCATAATTGTTAATAGTAGGATATATTCTCAGCTTAGTACTTATAGTCTGTTTCAGTATGTATATGTGGATAAGGGTACGTACTTTACACAACAAATCAGACATTTAGTATGGGAAACGAACCGATTTATGATAACGTTAGACTTGAACCCTTGATCTTTGAACTTGAAAGAAGCTCTTTATGTCATGCTAACTTTAATCAAATATTTATCGAATATCAAGAATTTCTGTTTTTCCAAACCTCATTTCGAAATGGTTTACGTAGGTTTTAGGACAATTATTTCTTATGTACTTTTGCTTATGTATTTCGCACAATTAACATTACTTTCACGTGTTCTGATCGTCTTTTATCATTCTCCATAAATAACTACGTTTATTCCCAAATCCAAACTTATTTTCCTCACTTTTTCCCCCGCATGCATAAAAAAATCACCGTAAAAGATTTACGATCCCGTATATTATACTCCGAGAAATATTTCCTCCCCGAATTACTATATTATTCATATTTCAATCACGTTCGATGTTTATGCACGTTTTATTTATCAACAATTCCTCCACCTGTAAGCCCTCAAATCCATCCCTAAATCATGTGTCTCCACACCTCTCCGTTTTTATGGGCAATTTGGTCCGCTTAGAAAGACGAATGGCCTTCTAATGGTAAGATCGTAAAAAGACCCCGTATCCTCCATATCTCAAAAGTCTACAATCTTGTCCTTGCCTTTGGGTAATATCCTTACTTGGATACGTCCACCGGTCAACAGAGAAGTGTCTAAACCTGAAGAGGCGAGATGAGAAATAGCTGCAATGAGTAGGGCAGGATTGAGTTACTGGTCAGCATCATTTATTTTGGCAGTAGATATAGCTGTGCTCCTATAGATAGGTTTATTTGGAGTATAGTGGTCAATTCTGGGGCTGTACCCTGTGGAAATCTCTCAGTATAGAAGAACAGATTACGTAGAAAGGGAAGCCTCAAGGCATCTAAGTTCAGCTTGTCTATAACTTCCAGCAGAAGTATTTCGATCGTATATTTTATTGTAAATATTGTAACTATAGTTACAGTATTTAGTTATAGCTGTTAATGTTTGTTTCATATTAGTAAAACTCCTATTAATTAGATAAATTTATGCTAAGTGTAGTTAATCATTGAAATTTGTGTGCTTATATATCAAAATCAATTTTTAAATTGTTGTTATCTACTCCTACATTTTTTTAATATAGGAGTTTTAATTTATTTCTTGATGTTTTCCGTATATCCTTAGTTCTTTGATGTACATTTTATGTAAATATTTTGTTGTTAAAACACTCCTTAGCAGAATGTTTTTGGCAAACAGGGGTCCTTACGTGCTAATCTTACGAATTGGCGTGTTCAACAATTTACCCTTTGGAGAAAATAAGGAAGTACAGCTCTAGAAAAAGTTTAATATTGTTTTAAAGATATTTACGCGATAATTTTGATATTTATAATAATTTAAACGCATATTTATAATATCTCTTGAAAGCCTATCTGCATATTCACCAACTTCTCGCTCTAAAATATAGGTCTATTTCCATCAGATGTGCAGGTAAATGTGCTGGAATAAAAACCCAGCGTGTGATAGATGAAAAGGTGTGATACGTCTCTCGGACGGTACGCCAAAATGTCCTTCCCTCAGATTCTACGATAACTTAGCGGGACGGCTGGGTAAAAAGTTTTTAATCAAGTTTTCATGCTTTTTAGTGTATACGGAAGTTTAACGACCAAATGTTTCCCGGTGATTGTTTTGTTGACTGCGGACAGTTTAGATTATCGCGTTGAGTTATTCGAGGTGTGATTTGCTGGAATTATTTTTTATGATTTACGATGCACTCAAATGTATAAGATATTTAACGCCCTAAGCAACTTTTGAAGCTATTTGGCTTTGTATGGTGTGGTTATATTTTTGTAATGAAGGAAAATATATGTAAATGCGCTGAGATTGGTTTTTGGTCGCAAATTTGACGTGATAGCCTGTTAAAAATGCTATTGCAAATTTTGCTTGCAATATATTATTATTTTGGCGAGTGTATGGATAATTTTTTGACGCAGAAGTAAAAATATAATAAATAAAGTAGAAATTGATAGAAATAATTTTAGATATAAATATTAAAAGACAATGATCGATTGGATTGGATCAATTGGATTGATATTAGAGAACATTTCGAAATTTCCTTTTCTGTTCTCAATAATCTTCTTGTTACGCATTAAAGCGTTCTCAATACTTTCGTATTTACGGAAAATAACAATATATTGTATTTATAAGCACACGATACTGTCTGTTTGATTGTTGTCTTTATTTCTTTCTTAATTAAAAAAATCTCATATATTAATGATATGGATTAGTATAAAAATTAATTAAGATGCTTATAAAATTATCATCCTTTATTCCTCAACATTTCAAAATTCCTTGTATCTTATTTTAACGAAGATTGTTATTATAAATAATAATGAACATTGATAATAAATTATTCATCGATAAAAAAGGAATAAATAATTTTAAAACTCGCAACTATATAACATTAGTTTTTCTAAAGCTGAGTAATGGTTCGGCAACCTGTTTCCAAAGAAATTCGAGAGCAATTTCGTTTCCATTCAGTCCCTCATCAAAATCCGAGAACGTTTGCGTTCGAAAGAGGGAGGAACAAAAATGTCTGCCTCAGTAATTATCAGCGGGCGTCGAGTGCTCCAAAGCATCGACAATAGGGAACTCCACCACAAATCGATGGGTCGGAAAACAAAAGAGAATCGGCGAGTAAAAAGGGGGGAGTAAAAGAGCGCTTTTCGAAATGGGTCGACATTTAGAGGAACGGAAAAAGAACAGTTATTTCCCTGTTTGCCATGGCTCAACAACTGGCCACTCTCTCGTAGGGAACGCATCTAGAGATGGCTGCCAAGAAAAAAGATGGCATCGACTCTCTCTCCAGAGGGTATGACCTGGAAGGGTTCACGACTGAGGGCGTGTTCCGAGGGGGAGAGAAACACTCGATTCACGTAGCGGTAAATATGAATGCATCCCCAGAGAGCATTTCGACGCAGCAGAATAGATAGCGGTGATTCATAGCCTTCCCCGGAAGGATTGTTCAGAAGCACGACCCTCCCCCACCCCCTTCCAACCCCCCTCGTTCTTGAGGAAAGTAATCGAATGACAGTCTTTTGGAAGCGTGGAGAAGGGTAAGACAGTTTGTGAATGCAAAGAGATGGTCCCTTAGGGGGGAAGGGAAGCGATGTAATTTTCATAAGAGGACGCTGAAGAGATATGGAAGGTTGACTAAAGGTGTCGTCTGCAAGGGTGAATTGATTCTCTCTCGGTTGGGTGGTTGTTTTCGTGAGGATTTCGGTGTTCTTTTTGTTTCGCAGTCTGTTGTGCCAGTTTTTGGAAGAGATTTAGGTTGATTAAGTTTCTTCGAATGGTTCCTTGTTTTTATGTTCGGTGGGCACGGATAATCGGGAGGTTGTTTTGTGTGTCGTGTGGGTTGCGGGTTTACAGGGGTAAGCATAAGTTTTTTTTTTTTACAAGGGTATCTGGAGTATTCATATAAATATGAAGCAGCGTTGTTTATTCGTATATATCAGCAAGTTCTGTATTTTCCTTTTACTCAAGGTAGATTTGAGAAATTTATTTGAAAGGGTTCGCCAAATATTGCGATGTTGACTGTATCAAGAGTTCGTAACAATTTTATTTATTTAAGGACAAGTTGTTTTAGTCGGCCGCTGTGCACGAGGTGTGCATAAAAACGTAGAATATGGGAACATAGACCTGAATTTATAATACATATAGAACTGTTTTGTGTGTTTTTCTTTATGCATTCGTACCTTAAAATCAAATAGTGTAAATCAGATATAATGATAGCATTCTTTTTTATAAGCTGGCTGTCTTTCATAAATTGTAGATGATATTATTCGGTTCTTTCTTCACTCACGATTTTGAAAACGAAAGGAAATGAACATCAGTCTTTTATTTTTCCTTTTGTTCAACCTACCGAAGATCAATGGTTTTCTTAGAAAATCTATTTTTTTATGAATCCATCTTAGATTATAGCTGTTCATGATTTTTTAGAAACACATCGTCATTTTATGGTTTACTCATACTGGATTGACTGTCGTATTTAACTTGGAAGGTATAAAAAAATTCATGCTTGGTCATCCATAATATCTTTCATATGCTTTAGAATTGTAAAAAAACTAATAAAAAAGTCAAGGCATCATTTTCTTTAATATCATTTCCCGAGCTGTCATTCCCGTATGTTTTCCACCTCCGGACGCTTGACAGTCAATTGTTTTATCTTCCCTCGTCGAAAACCCATTTGACCGATCGCAATTCGATGATCGATTCGTTTCCTAATCGATAGGACTCCGTCTGGTGCGATTTGCAATGCTTTTCACGATTTATTTTTTATTGCGTTTCACGAAGCGGAACGCGCGAAGTTTTTTTCGGACGATTTTCGTAGGTTCCATCGCCATTATACGCCGTCAATGAACTCGATTTCGTGCCGGATTCAATAGGTATCGATTAATCGAATGGGCACAAAGCCGCGGCATGTTTCAGCCGCGCTCGCGAAAATGGGTGTTCGACTCATTGTTTATTCGTAAACGCACGAGATTTTCGATTAAGATATTGCGTCACTCGGAATGTGTTTTTACACTCAACTTATCACACGATTAATCATCCCGAAGTGTTTTTCAGGTAACGTTTTTTTTTTCGAAATTTTCCTTTATTGAGTCATTTAGACATGTTTTTAGGGTAGTAGGACAATAGCGTACCATCCTTTGACTTTTGTCTACTCGTAATACGTAATTAAATTATAGTATTAAGTACGAGGAATTGTTATGGAATTTTCGCATATAACTTTTATATTCTTGCTTTTCCACTGAATTGCTTCCTGAAATTCTTCACTACGCTGATTATCGAAAATTAATTTCGTAAATTATACGAAAACCTCTGTTTCTAATTGATCTCCTTAATTAACATAATTCTTTTTTGGCGTAGGAACAATTTCAGGCTGAATCACTGAATAATTGTGTAGTCATTTTCTAAATAGTTCCCACATGTAATTGTCCAGAAAAAAATATTACAGTACTTATTTAAGTTATAATTTCTCGTTTCTATAAAGGTTTTTATATTTTCTAAGTTTTCAACTCACATTTTGTGTACAAATATAAATCAAGATTTCTAAATCCCGTAATCTTAGCTTACAAGAGAGCCATTATCCCTTTTCTTCTTCCAAATGTTTTGGGAACGTTCTTATCGAAAGGGTTTTTGTGCTTTGTGTTTCAGCTTTTTACACTTAATGAGATTCTGTCGTCATTGGTTCGAAAAGGGAAATAGATTTCTGATTAGAGTCGAGAAAAATAAGGGTTTTTCAGTGAGGAAATAATTTTCCTTAAATGGTGTTTCGCTCTGCAAATACTGTGTGAGAAATCTTTGTTGGGTGGAGTTGTTGTATTTGGCTTTTGGTTTGTTGAATAGCCCTAAGATAGAGATCTATTATAATTGTCTTGTTAAAATGTTCAGAACCTTTTTTGGTTTACAACAAAATGGACCCTAGGTGATACCGGAAAGAAACCCTGAAGGTTGAAGATAGATACTGAAGGTGGTCTTAAAAAGTCAGTTTAGAATCATCAATGAATTTTCTCCAGTTGATATCTAATATTACAATTACATTTTTTCCCTGAAATGGAAATACATTACAGTATAAACAATTTACTAGGGCGTATATGAGCTCATTACTGTTACTTATGAAAAGGATTTCGTATCGCCCATTTTAAATGTCTTAAGGGATGAAATGGAGTATATACTGAAAAGTTATCAAAAAGGGTATCTTAATTTGTGAATTTGACCATCTACTACTCAATGTTTTGTTTTAAATATTAACCTGTTTACAACCGGAATATTTATTTGTAGTTTAATTATATTACTTGATAATATATCAATTTAATGGAACCAGAAAATCATAACAAGCTAAATATTCATAATAATAAATTCATCAATATTATCAACAAACAAGTGTAAAATATATGACCGACAGAGATATGACAGGGAATCGAACTCGGGTCCCCCACTTGTCAGACAGGTATACCTTAGAAATCCTGGAGGACCTGGGTTCGAGTACCAGTCATTTTGTTTCTTTTCACTTACGTTTAATATTTGTGACGACCCTTCGTGCAAATTTGATATATGCTACTCTGTATCTAATGATTCACGTACATAAATACTACTCTGCCTAAAGAAAAGGAATACCACGGTATCTATCCTAATGCACCGAATTCCGAAGGAGAATAGAATTCCGTGACTAAGTCATTCATCCTGTATCGGAACAGAGGATTTAGGAGCCTAATTCGCAGCGAACATTTCGAGGGCTTTATCCCGTTGGCGCCTCGAATCCTCCCCGTATCGTAACTCGTTCCTTCGATAGGCACGCGAAGCAATGCGAAGGAAATAAATCGGTCCTAGGAAAATAAGGCGGTCTCCCCCTTTTAAAACTTGCGTCATATTCGCCCCTGCGTGCACTGCTCCACCCGGCGTAGTTCATATCGATTGGCAGGGTAGGAAGTCTGGCGCCGTTGCAAGAGGAGGGTGGGGGGGTTGGTTCGTCGACATCGCGGAGAGAGGGCAAAGGTGTATGCCGGGAAGGATGGGAAGGAAAAAAAAGGTTTCGGAAAAGTATAAAAGGAGGTGTATTTCTAGCGAGGTCTTGAAAAAAAGAAGAAGAAATATCGAATCGATTCCGTGTTTGTGCCCGGTTTTCTTTGTGAATATGTATCCGGTGTTAGAATGGGGGTTTGTGGGGATGAGGGACGAGATGGGGATTGAGGGATTTGTCGTCAGCTGTACTATTTAGTAGGGTTATTATGGATGGAAGAAGTGTGTATAATTGTAGGGCAGTACCTAAGCAAGAGGTGATTTGGAAAGGAAGTGTGGTGACAAAAATCTCTAGTTTTTAACAGCTGTCTTATCTCGGGGCTTTTATGGAATCGCGGCTATTTCTTTTATTTTTTTAATAATCCAAACGAAAGCATTGCGAATATTTTATTTATAGAGAATTGATTTAAGGAACTGCCTCATATTGAGCTAGGTTTTGATTTGATGCTATTTAATGCTTAGTGAGTTTCGTATTTACTAGATTGTTTAAAAGGTGTGTCCAGTCTTGCTAGGTGTAGATTGTTTTTGCTGCAGTTTTAGGAATTGAGTACCTAAATAAAAAACGTAAAAATCCATGTTCAATAAAAATGAATTCGAGAAAGGAATAAGTATTTTGTGAAATCGTCGATAGACTGTGTTAAATTTATTGATATGCCCTGATTTGATGCTTTCTTTAATCCAATCCAACTTTTCTCTTATCATTATTTTATTACTTATGTAGATATCGAATTTTTTCTAGATTTAAAGCTATATTTATTCGAACATATTTCGTATTGAGATTTTTTACATATTTAATGCATAGTGGAAACATTTCTGTAAATCCTGAATTCCATTAAAAGGTGAAATTCGCGAATGTGAATTGCAAAATTCTCATTATATGTATGAATTCAAATTATATAATGTATACCCGCTTTAAAATGAATCATTTTTCTTCTCATTTCTGACTTATAGTTATAAATTTAATTCCTTATCAAGATTTACTCCTTAAATCCCAATCTAAATTATCCATTCCAATAGTATTGGAGAGAAAGAACAGTTATTTAGCCATCCATATTCATACGGCAATAAATCAAAGGCTTCTTTAGCAGAAAACGTATTTCTTTAAAATTCGTGTATATAATTGTATACCTCATGTAAGCTTTGACCTCCTCAAGAGCTTTTGGGTCCGAGCTTAGGGAAAACCTTGACTTCACGTTTTTCTAACGAATTCGTGACTATCTGGGCACGTAATCGAAATCGCATTTCTGCGGCAGTTAATCGACCTGTTTAAAAATAGATTTGGGTGATCAATGTTGTGAAAAAGTGTGCTGAATCGTTGGCCGCACTTTTCGTAAAATTTTCGAAGTAATTTGGGCTTGAATCGTAAAAGCGTACGTCTAGATTTCTACTTTTAACCGAGGTGGGTTCTATTTTATCGTAGAGACGACAAAATTGGCATTTGCTTATTTTAATTCTGATTTTAATAAACTCTGCGAAATGTTTTTTTGTTCTTTGTACTCTAAACTCTTTGTGTTTAGGTACAGATCTACGTATGTGCTAGTTTTACCCACTGTTCAGAGGTTTAATTTCTTTCGTATGAATTCCCTCTCGGCCTTAATTTCGCACGTCAACACCTCACGTCTCTTTCAAACGAATCGCGACTCTACATCTGGTCCCGTATCTTTTAGGGAAATGCACAATATGACAGCTCCGTTTCTCCCCCCGCGAGATATCTCCCGTCCTCTTGAATTCGTCCTCCCGAGGCGAGGTGTTGCGTTCACATGTGGTCTTTTATATGTAACCCTACGAAATGCGCGTCGTAAAACATATTCCCATCCCTCCCACGCGCGCGGGAGAAAGAACTCGGGAATTCGGACGTAGCAATCACCGCATGCAGACGTTTTGGATGAACGAGATATCCGACGAGACGCGTGATGTAGATTCGCAATTCGAAAAACGTTGGTTTCTGGTTGACGGACGATCGTATCCGCTGCGGGGGAAGCGTGCACTTTCGCACGCGATCCAAAAGCGATCTTTTTGTAGTAATATCCGCAGAATGATATCCGGAAGAAAGTTTAAAAGCATCGATGGGTGCAAAAAAAGAAAGAAAATTGAGACCACCCGCCTCGGGTCGATACATCGTTTTGTTCTTCCTAAGATTTGGGACGGAAATGTAGTCGTAAGCGGCCATCGATTTGTGGAAAAAGCCCGGCTGTGCGTGAACTTCTCGAAGATTCAAATTAAGCCGGATTGCCTTTCGGTTTGTCTCTGGAGAAGTTCTGGTGTAGCTCTCCGCTGAATGCTTTACATACTTAAAGCAATCGATCCGATGTGTTTTAACTCCAGGTTTTTAAAGGCACGACGCGGGTGTGTTATTCATAGTTGAAGTCGGTTTATTGATGTGTCCGATGTACGTAGAGTTGGTGTCCTGAGCCAGGGACACAAACGTTTGTCCGTTGGTTTTTTAGTGGTTTTTGGTGATAATTGGGTCAGAATTGTTATTGCAAACTTTTTTAGGCCTTTCTTTGACACTGTTGGTGTCTTCTTTCTTTTGGTGTAGCTAGTACTGGGTTCATGTCCAGTCGCTTTAGGGATATGCAGGGTAAAGCATTTCATATTTGATGTAGTACATTTGTTTTACTTTACGTAAAAAACCGTTCATTTTTAGAGTTATATTTGGTTATAGTTACATATATAAGAGGAATTAAAGTATTTAATAATGTACCAGATTATCAATCACAGTAGATACCAGTTACCAACAATTACCAGTATATTCATGTTAGCAATTACTTCCAGTTTGATGAAATAGAAGTATCCAGGATTTTAATTCTACGTGAAGGTAGTTTGAATGTCATAAAATTGAGTATAGAATCATCCTCGGAATATCATGCTATAATTCTCTACCAGTAAAGATGTTTATTAGATAGAGATTAAAAATGATATGAATTTGCTGAATTAAATTCATTGAATTCATTTTGAAGTGTTATTGGTTTGATTGTTGTTCTAGTTTAGTCTTTTATATCATTTACGTACCACGTTAGGTTGCTATGGTAACGTTTGTCTATTCTGTGTACAAATAAGAGTTAATGACTTATCGGAAATAAAGTTCTACTCAATTGAGATTTTTTATCGGTGGATACTAGATATTCAGCTCTCAGCAAATTGATTCATATTGCGTATAAGTCATTGAATTTTGCGTCATATTTTACCTTTCACTCTTCTCTTTTCATCACCTAATGGTTCCGATATCCTATCAACATTTCTTTCCTATTTGCAAAGTCATCGACAGATATTGGTTATCTAAGAAATGAAAGATGATTCCGGGAATTAAAGAGACGGAGATTGCAGAAGCTCAGCAAACGTCTCTGAGATCATTTATTATTCTGTAGCTGTTCCGAAAACATCTCTGAAAAAGTAGAGCTATGCCTTCTTCTAGTAAAATTTAGATTTCATAGTTAATGGACCGAGTTGCAATTTGAGTTAAATTTTCAAGGACCATCGAATCCCAGGGAATAGAGATATGAAATGTCGCTGATGGACTTCTTCTTTTGGCCGTGGAAAAAGTGAGTAATTGGAGTCCAACTGCGAACTAATAGGATAAGCGATCGGAGCATTGATTTGGGCAATTTTTATTTTCGCTCCGCGGAAAGAATTGGCAGCCCGGCGGCCATTACGTCGAGCTGTCCGTTTTATGACGAGAGAAGCATGATAAATTGCGTTTCCTCTGACATTTCACTTTCTTTCCTCTTTTTTCCGGCTTCCAAAAGTATAATACGAGGCATTTACTTTCATAAAAGCCCTCTTATTGAGAATTCTACTTTTTCCAACCCATTTTTCAAGCCCTTGATTCGACTTTCACTCAACTCGATTTTTGTATGCTAAAAAAGGCTCACAATGAAGTTGGTTGCTACAACAACTTTTTGGTCGGTCGATGAGACTTCATTTCGAGGAATATTCTAACTGTGCTCTAAATAAGCAAATCCCCCATCCAAAAAAAGGAAGAGAAAGTCGTATCAAATTGAAAATAATCGGCAAATTTGGGGTTGCCTTTGAAAAGGATTTACGGGAAGTTTTAAACGAGTTCTTTTTTGTTTCGGAATCGATTTTGAAAAGATTTTTTTTCCGTCTCCATTGAGAAGATTTTTCGATAAAGTTTCTGGGGAAGTAAGCCCTAATTTCTTCTTTGGCTTGCGTTCCTGTGAGAATTCACGTCAGTTATCCCTTTTCCTACAATTTGGCCCGGAGGTCTCCTCCGAATCAATGTTGGCAATTCGTGACCTGGGAACCTTTTTCTTACGGCGCGTAACTGTTTACGAACGAGCTCTATTGTAGAATTTCTTAATTGGCTGTTATCTCTCCCACAGCGTTATTTAGCTTTCCTTGAAAATTGAGAAAAATGAGGTAGATTTTTGAAAAAATTCTAAGAAAGGTGGAATATATTCCCAGCGTAGCTTGGTCGAATATTCTATTTTTGAAAACTGAAGCGTGTTTTTGAATTATTTTCTTATACTAACAACGATTAATTGATGAAAAAATTGTATGGATATATTTCCGTATATTTATTGAAGCATTCCTTGAAAGTTTTGCCGTGTAATTCTTGATTAGCGATGAATGTGATTTCTTTTCAAATCAAAAAGTATTTCTTCTCTCCAGATTTTCGTCCGTTTTCGAGTACAACTTTCGGAACGTTCATGGGAAAGAACTTCTATAGCGTTTCCTCGACTAATGTCCCGCTACTTCTCGCTAGTTTTAGAGAAAAACAGTTCTAAAAACTTGCAAATTCGAGATTGCCAACTTTCCGACGTTTTTACGCGATAAGCTCCGTTACGAAAGCAAAAAAATGGTTTTGACCTCGGTGTATTTCGCTTTTGAAGTCGCGAGTAATTTTTAATCCATTTCAAGACAACAAGTCTTGTAGCATTCATTTTGCAAAGTTAGCTTTGATCAAAAAGAATTGTCCCCGTTCTTTGCAACTTTCTAGATTTCCAAGTTTCTGAGTGCCTTTCCATAGATTGCGAATATGCCGAGTTTGTCTCTCTCTCTCCCTCTAGAGAAATCCGCCATCATGCTAACGCCTCTAGAATCCAGCTTCATTTGCAAAAAATCCTTTCCCAGTTTCGAAGCAAGGCACTTACTTACTTAAGTACTTAGTCACTCAAGGCACTGTTCTTGGACCCCTGCATTCATCCTACTCTTGATTAGAGTTTGCACGCGGAATTCTGAAGCTGTTCTCAAGTTTTAGAGCAAGCGTATGCTCTTTAAAGTTACCGATCGTGTTTTTACCCTTTATTTTATGAAAATTATTAATTTTTCACTCTTAACGAATGAAGAAATAAAATCTCTTTCGTTAATCGCACATATGTGAAAATTTTCTCGGGCAATTATATTATTTACTCTCTTTGTTTGGGATTGTAGGTAATTATTTATGTCTTAATTGTGTTGCAGTTAATTCACGCTAAAGTACGTAGTTATTACGATTAGTTAATAAGTTTAATCCTAAAATGATTAGGAAGCTAGTAATCGATATTTAAAATTAAAGTAGAAAAGGAAATATATACTTTTCGATACATGGAATACGTTTTAATAATAATACGTCCTCTTAATATGCATTGCATTATTTTGGAAAACTTTTTATGCATTCTGATCAATTGAGTCTAATTATTAATCTTCTTCGACACATTAATTGTCATAAAGAAATCAGTCAGCGAAGTTCGTATGAAAGAAGTTAATTTTGCGAATGGTTTTTCATGAAGATATTTCTCGAAGGACAAATAATTGCTCTCCGGAAGAGTGGTTACGGATGAGTTCTCGATTTTCTTTCTTATTTAATAGCATTCAACTCTTCCGTGAAATCAGTTGTCTTAGCGGGACATTGTTTCTCAATCCTTGCTGTAGATGGCGAATAAGTCATCCAAATAGCTCAGGGCTACATCCATGTCGTTACATTTCCTTACGTATCTCGTGTTCAACTCTTTCCCTTCAATTGTGGCAATGAATGACGACCTAGAACTTCGCGTGCACGTCTCCAGGAATCCAGCGTTTTTTTCCAAAAGCTCCTTTTGTTTCAGTCGCTCTTTGCGTTCTTTCTTCCATGGCCGTGTTTCCTGAACCGACCTCATGGTGCATTTATGTCTGTTCAGTCACGAGGAGAGATTTAGAGGATGATATTCTAGTCGAGAGTGGGCTGTGACCATAAACTTGAACGTCATCCGCAGAATTTGTCGCAACGAATCGAACAGATGTGTTCGCGGTAGGGGTGTGTGGACATTACCACGCTTTTTTCTCACCAAGTTTTACGTGCATTTGGCTATTTATAACAACGATATAGGTTGGATTATCCGTATGGATTTTCATCAGTCGGTTTGAACGTGATTATACACTGCATCGTGGGCTTGAATACGAACATCTGTTCGCGAGAAAAATCCTATGCTTGTATGCTTAATACCGCGCTGATTTAATCCTTTAATTCATTTCTTTTGTTTCTTTTATTTAGCTATTAAGTTCAAGGTTTCTCTAGCATTTATCGCCGTTACTATGGCTAAATAAAACTGTTGAATCGTGTTTGATATGTCTCTAGCAGTAGCTTGGATACGGTAAACAACCTTCCCGCTATTATAGTGCTCACGTAAGCGTATCAAGCTTTTGACGAAGTTAAATTAGCGAATACTTTAAGGAACTGATGAAAATTGTTGCTCGGCTTCCTAAGAAGTTGAGATAACCCTTTACCGTCCTTGAATCTTGGCTCCCGGAAGCAGGCACTTCACTCTCTTCGCAGGTCCATCTAAAGCAACCCTACCTCCGGTTTTTCTTTCGGTGCGCACCCCTGTAGCAACATTACGAGGGCTTTCAAGATAGCATCTGTGTGTGAGAAGCATTCCAAACTCAATGAGGTCCACGTATTGCATTATGAATAAAAGGGACTCGAGTTATTTACGCGTTAAACGTTTCCTAACTGGACTGCTCTTGAATTCTGGGCTGTTCGTAATACAAGGGGTCCTCTAGATACAGTAAGATATTGTGCCCGAATTTTTATCGTCATTTTTGTGGATTTCTGTAAACAAAGGTACATACGACAAAGTTTGTGAATACTAAGTACCCCCCGGATGTTTTGAATTTTTCGTTTGTGATTATCTTGATTGGGAAGTATGGATAGTAACGGAGATACATTATAAAAAATATACAAGAAATGAAAAGTAAACTTCTATCTGAATAAATTTCTTACAGTATACTTTCGCGCATTCAGGCTTGTATTTTTATACGAGCAACTCTAGCAAACTATTTTCCATAAAAATGTAAGAAGCTGAGGTGAACTAACTCAATTTTTGTTTTATAAAATGATTCAAATGTAGTAAAATTATATCATCCATAAATCCATTCGCATATTAAACGTTATTTTCTTAAATTTGCCCATCAAGGAATTATTTTAAATGACATTATGAAATAGTAGTGAAAAATTGTGCGTATTTATTTACTTTTACTCCCGCTTTGGGTCTTGCTGTATTATCTAAACCCTAGATAATCGTTTGTATGATTGAATCTCAATACAACTTATTAAAATTTTTTATAAGAGCCCGAATAGAAAAGACGTGTCTAAAATAAGTGTATTTTTGCTATATTACTGAAAAAATATTTTGCACGTTTAATTTGACATATTTTCCCACTCCATTATGTATATGGTCGTGGTAGATGTAAAAACTGATGGCCCATTCCTTTATATACAGTGATCGACTTTTAGTTTTGTAAAATTATCTGGTAACCTTTTCTGTTCTACTTGTATACTTCGCGGGCTTTCATAATCACGTGTAAAAAATCGATAGCGCTCATGAATTTTCGATTCTCTTTTATCATGAAGAACTGTCATTCGTATGACTGTTGTATAATGGCTAGTATATTACGAAGTATCAATTCATAATAAGTTATTATAATAAGGCAAGCCGAACACTTCTCGAAGTAGCAATGAATTTTCAAGTTTAAAACGTCCTTTTAAGTTATGAATAAATCAATACCTTAGAGTAGAAACATTATTAATTTCAAGTTATTAATATGGGTACCATATCACGAGATAGATGCACAGAATAATAAATGTGTGATCTGCAGGATGTTCAAGGTGACTCATGACACAGATCTGCAAGGAATTCACTCTCTGGAGAAAGGATCAGAAGGCATGTTACCAATTCAGCAAGAAATCTACTTTGGCTTCTGTTCAGACTCGCCCTTTCCAGAATTCTCGAAAGAGTTGAATTTTATACTTAGAATCATGGCTTTTTGGCCAAGAAAAACGAACGTTTTTACCTTTCCGAATGCATAGAAAGTCACCGCTCTGGAGTTTCGATGTACGTGAATAAATTGCAGAACTGCAAATCAATGCAAAGTCCTAGAATGCCATACTATCGAAGGAAACTTTTACCAATATCTCTTCCAATTGAAAAAGGAAAATATTCGATTGAGATTGGCCCAGTTTCGAAAAATTAAACTGGATAAACTTAAGGTGGAGAAAATTTCATGATATATTTGTATGAGAAAAATATTTTAATTGTATACCTAAATCATTTTTGTCATAATACTGTATTAATATTATTAGTTTTTTCAATCAGAAGTTCATAAGAATAATCATAAGGTATTTCTTTGGCTACAACGTCTCTCTGTCATTAATTAATGTGTAATACAAATTGTATTCAGTTACAAGAGATTCATGATTTGGTTCTTGATTTTGATTTGATCAAAGAATATTAATCTGGGAAAGAAAAATATCTACTTGGAATGTATGATTTGTAATTTTAGTTTCATGATATAATTTTGAGATTATTGGAGTTGGAGATTGGAAAACCTTTTATTCCATATGATTTTCTAAAATTTCATTTTGATATTTTTAAGCTGTTATATTCTCCATTCTAAACTTTCTTGCACATTAAATAACCTTATTCCAATTGTTTTGAACATTATATTCAAGAACAAATGCAGGAAGGGAAACATTTACCAATAAAGATTAGGATTTATACATATACTTCTTTAGAAACTGTTATAATTTTCTCTTTTCCAAATTAATCAATGTGCATATTTTTTTGATTTTTCAGGGGCACAGAGTCCCAATGTCAGCATCGGAAGCAATTACACACAAGCTGCCCCCAATCCATAGCATATGACACCAGTTCCTCTACAACCACCACCACATCCTGCATCCCATCGGCACCCCCTTTGGACAACAATCCATTGGGGCGGATAACACCAGACAACGGGAACGAAGGAAACTGCGTGGAGGAAGAGGAAGAGACGGGAAGGACCATGGGAAGGAGGGCTGTAGATACTTTCACTGGGAATGCCACTCAGCAGTTGAGGGAGGAGCAGAAATTAAGGCAACACAAAAATGGAGTGAGGGCTTCTTCCAAGCAACCAGATCTCATCCAGCATGTGGTTGACTCGCATCATCACCAGAAGCAGAACCTTTCTCCGTTGAAGTGTAACAATAGGACAGAAGAGTAAGTTTTCTTTCATTCCTATCATTCATTTCTTTGAAGTTGAAATTAAGTTTGATTTTTTGGATGTTCTCTATCGGGCAACAGTGTTATTTTAGATGTGAAATGGATGGTAATTTCAAAGTATGATTAGACTTCTATTTCCTAAACAGGTCTAGGCAAGAATCATTTGGGTTAGACGTGGATATTTATTGAAATTAATATACTAAGTCAGTAGTTACTTAATGCTCATATGTTTTACTTAAATTATTATTACTTATTCAAATTAATGTAAAGATGCATTATAATCTGCGTAGGTTCAATCAACCAGTTTTATATTGTAGTAATAAATATTTTTTGAGCAATCAAAATTTATTAAACTATAATATATTGAAATTTCAAATACTTTTTAGTAGTTATTAATTTCCATTACACTATCACATATTTTACCTTTTTAATCTAAAATACTCTTATTTGCTAAACTGCAGGAAACAACGTTTACTAATCCTGCAAGTTTTTGTTAAGTATTCATTCAATTGATCTACATGTGAGTTCTAGTATGAGTGAACTCCTGTCCAGTGGTCAGTTTCTAAATGGTATATAGTATGAGAAAGAAACATTGGAATTGAATGACTGGTTACAATAAAATTACAATAGTTACGGACCATAATATAATCATACTGCCCCCTGCCCCAATGACCAAAGTGCAGTGTGTATTAAAATAATTTAATAAATAATATTCACATTTTTATGGCTCAAAAATTCAAAATACCTGAAGACTTCATTGAATGAAAATGAATTACAACTTCCAATACCTGTTTTTGTGTACCAGGTTGATGGAGGTCAACTCACCAGACTCGGCAGATAGTGGAATCCAAGTTCAGAGGAGAAATAATAGGACAGTGGACATAGTAGGCTTAGGGTCCGGGGGTATCCCTCACATTCAAGGTCACCTTAATAATGACCTGTATGCAGTGCCAGTGAAGAGGCAGGTGGAGAGTGGTAGGGAAAAGAAGAGAGAGGAAAGGTCATCCTCAGAAGAGAAGGAAGAAGCAGAGGAAGATGAAGAAGAAGATTCCGAAGAAGAGGAGGATGAATCGGAAGAAGACGAGGAAGAAAATGTTGGGTCAAATGTTAATAGGGAGTCGCTTCCACCAGGCTGGGAGAGACATGAAGGTGAATTCTGCTTTTAATCTATACATTATGGAAAAATAGAGCATTAAAACAACTCAGTTTTAGGCTGTACTTGTTTACTAAATATTGATTTTAGTAGTTTTGTTTTAAATTTTTGAATTCCTCTGAGAGTGGAAAACACTTGAGAAAATTGAAACTTGAAACAGTTGTATAAATTCTTGTAATGGTAGACTTGTATTCATTGAGGTAATGACATGAAAGTTTGGCAGCTTATCTTGTATATCATGAAATATTTCAGGCATAGTGAACTCATAAATTATAAGCATACATACAAAATATATAAAAAAAGAGGTTTAATATTTATTGTTTTCCTTAGCTTTTGGAATCCATTTGCTTTTCTAAAATGCCGTTAAATATTATGTCCCTTTATTTAAAAATATTTTTCTGATTATAAATTGCTGTCCTTTCATGGAAGATTATAAAAAAATATTATTTGATTCAAATTTATGGTGCAAGCAACAAAGTTTTTAGTTTATAATAGAATATTACCTCTTCTCAAAGAAGGTAACAGTAAAAAAAATGTGCTTGTCTGGAAAATATGATTTATTCAGATTTTTAATACAGATTGCACATTTAGAAAGTTTATAGATATACATCTCTTGGTTTGGAGTTATTCTTCTTAAAAGGCTGTGTTATTTATAGTGTTTTCCCTTATCAATTTCCAGATGGAGATGGGCCATATTATTGGCATATCAAGAGTGGCACAATCCAAAGGGAACCACCAACCTTGCCTGTCAACGGAAAGAACGATCACAGAAGGGCACTCACAAAGGAAGCAGAAAGTGTAAGCAGCATTGAAATCTCTGACATGCTCGTAAGAGGATTTTTTTTACCCTATTTGTTGTCGTGTGTTTCAATTTTTTGTATTTGTATAAAAAAATTCCAAAATTGATGCTGAATTTTGTAATACTGAAATTTCCAAATGTCATTTATTGTAGAGCATTTTCTAGATTCATTCTTTGCTTTCTAGTAAAATTATGCATATTTACTATTACTTATTAAGTTAAATGCCATCCGGAGTTCTTATGAATATATATTTTAACGTTAGGAAATCCTTTGCATTGAGTCAGTAGAAATCTCTGTGATAGCAAACTTTTACTGATTTCTCCATCTCATTATTCATTATTTCATTAATGTGCGCATTAATGTAATGTGTGGTATTACATCAATGTGTAAAATTATTTCACATGTTTCTTCACTGTAATGGATGGATTTTTATGTTTATTTATTTTTCAATCACTAGAAGGATATATTTTGCAATTCAGACTTAGCAATATCCATTACAGGCACTCAATAGCTATCAGACTCCCATATTCAACACAGTCACTAGAAGTAGCACAAGCTCAGCACTGGACTTGGATGGCAAGAAGGAGAAAGACAGGAAAGAGGAAATGGCATTCAAGTGAGTAACATTTTGACTTAGCTAGCATGTGTATTGACAGTGGTAAAAGAATTGTTTTTAGGTGAACTAATTGTCTTGGGTATAATAATTTACAAATATGATTCATTAGTTCTGGACTAGGAGCAAAATAACTTTAATTCTCATTAAATAAATTAATATTATTATTTAAAACAGATATAATGTAATACATTATGATAATTAATAATTCAAAGTAATTTTGTAAATCACTAGTGATTTAAGAACTAGTCATACCTTTAAATAAGTCTTGTCTTTTATCTTATATATTTATGGTTAACAAATGAGTGAATACTTGGAATATGTCTTGCCTAAAATAGTGAGTATATTATTCTTATAATGAGTACCTTTTTTCTCTTTGAAGTTTACATTGTTTACTCAAATTGATGTATTGTATTTCATCAAACTAAATTATTGAGAAGATTTGGCAAGTAGTAATAGAATAAATTATCAACCTGTCACTAATGCATGAATCATAGCCAAGGCAAATTCAACAGTGATTGAGCTATCATAAACGATAAAATATTGTCAAAAGCAAATCAATAAAATGTAGCATATTTTAAGAACAAGATTTCTGCTCCTTTAATTGATTGAAAAGGAATTTGACTAATGACTTGCATAGCATTAGTTAGCAGATTCTGTGTAAAGTATGTCTTTGTATTAATATGGAAATGATTTTTGGTTTGCCTTCATTTGAATTTCCTGTTGTTCAAACAGGAGGAGAAGCTACCCCGCAAGGTCAGAGCCAGAACCCCTCTGCATTGGAGGTAGCAGCAGCAGCAACAGTATTGCATCAAGGGAAAGGCCAATTAGATTTGCAGTCCGATCGCTCGGTTGGGTGGAGATTGCAGAAGAAGACCTAACCCCAGAAAGGAGCAGCAAGGCTGTTAACAAATGTATTGTTGACCTATCCTTAGGGCGAAATGACCTACTGGATGTTGTTGGTCGTTGGGGAGATGTTAGTATAACAAATTTGTCTTTCTCATTATTTTAGTCAAACTTGCATTAGTGGAAAATCTTTTAAGTGATACTCCTCTATATATTTGAGGAAGTAGGTTCATTTAAGAGTATACTTTCGTGAGACATGACTATTTTTCACTTATAAAGATTGATACACTCAAGTAAGATTTTTAATGTCATCCTCGGATTATTATAACAGATATGAAATCAGGTATAACTATTAGTTTAACTGTATTTATATTTCATACCTCTTTTATTTATAATAGTCTTGGCTAATAAAGGTTCATGGATTAATCATAGTATTTATCGTACATATCTTAAATATTTTGTCAAGAAACAAGGAAAATTTTTAAACTCTTTAAGAATTATTTTGGCGAGTTTTATCTTTTTCTATACTACTTTTTCATTATGGTTAATGACTTTACTTTTAATTACTACTTTAATGTTTAATTGAAATACTCAAGTTGTTTAAATCATCAAAATTTTTACTATTTTCTGCTTATTGTCTCTTTTAGGGAAAAGATCTATTCATGGATCTGGACGAAGGTGCTTTGAAGCTTATTGACCCTGAAAATTTAACAGTTCTCAACACTCAACCAATTCATACCATCCGTGTTTGGGGAGTAGGAAGGGATAATGGAAGGTAAGTCAAAAACCCAGGTTAGATAGAACCAGTTCGTCCAAAACCTTTCAACGACCTTAAAAAATTTAATTACTTTTCATGAAAATGTGATCATATTTGTTGGTAAATATAATAAATTATGTATTTTAGGATCTACTACATCATCCTTAGAAATCTAAAAAAAATGTAAACGTGAAGTACCTCCTCATCTTTCATTCGTATTTTTCTTTTTGTGTTCTCTCTCTAAAAATCCTGTGTATTCAGTTGATTATGGTGTTTTCTGTGTGTAGAAATCTTAGATGTCAAGATATTGGTGTTAAAGTGTTTGCATGGTAGATTTTTCTTATATATTTCTGGGGACATTCTTTGGTAATACTTCGTTTCTAGACAGAAGTAGACTGGATGGCAAATTTTCATTGCCTTATGGGGTGAAAATTGGCAATTTTTGGGTGAAGGGTTATTTTTATTTATAAGTTTGCATCTATATTGGTTAACTTTCTGTGTGATCACTCTATATAAAGTTTCTCTTTTAATCATGATTATTTATCTCCAGCTTCTGATAGCTAAATTAATAAGGATTATTTATCATAAAACTTATACTCTTCATATAGCATATTGCAAGGGTAGTCTTTCTGTTATAGGTGGTGGAAATTCATCATAAGGTATGTTAGTCTTGTAGAAATAATAAATCACCAATTTCAGGTTTTTGAACTCCAGGGAATTTTATTTCTATTTGCTAAAATCAGAACTTCAGTTCAAATGTATATTAATGGGATCAAGTTGTATATTTAGAACTCGGAGTGAAGAAGTTAGTAATGTTAAAGAGAAATATTCTTTTTAATCAAACTAAATTCCATCTTCATAGTTTATTTAAATAATTTACTGAGTTAAAATGTTTGTTCTGGATCAAAATTATTATGTTAATCAGCTCTGCCTTATCATACTTTTGTATGTGAGGAAATACTCTAATTTGGTGTTAATTCGTCTTCTTTAGGTGATTGCAGGTTAATATCTGAGAGATCATATATTTCATAAATTATAAACTCCATCACTCATCATGCTTGTAGCTGTGTAAGATTTTAAAGTAATTGCAGAATCATTTGATAAGCTAGTTTCTGTAATTTGCTTATATACACGTATATAGGCCCAATAATTTTCTTTGGTAAAGCAAATTGTATACTTCTAAGTTTGCCTGCAAAAGAATAATTTATACAGTGAATAAATTTAATAAAATGATTTTTTAAATATCCTTTAAAAATTCTGATATCCAATTATACTCTTTTCATTCCTAATTAATGACAGATGGTAAACATGACGTCTAATTTACCTTTATGAATTATTTTTTTGGGAAATAGTTGTTAGTCTTAGATAGAATGCTGTAAGGGAAAGATTTTTATGATTGAGTGATGTCTTCAAATGGTTTATTTTACGTGGAATTTATATTATTAATTCCTTTTTGAAAAAAGAAACAATATCTTATTTATGTTTCAGCATAAAATTTTATGAAGTACTTTCTCTCCTGAAAGTATTTATCACAGTGTTTAGGGTGAAGCAAATTATTTTTCATCTTGCTCTTTTTTTTAACCTTCATCTATTTTTGGGAAGGTTAATATTTCAGAAGAAATTTTATGCTTATTTTTAACTAGGAAAAAATTCCTTTTTTTTCCAAAAATTAGTTCTTAACAAATTGTTTCCAAATAGGTGTTGGTGATTACTACTGACTAGAATGTTCCCCAGTAACTTTTTTTTCAATTGTAGATGAATAGTTTTTTGGCTTGTTTGCTAATTCAAATCTCTTTTTTCACCATTCAACCATGTGGTGATGCTGATATCTGCAGGGAGAGGTAAACATGCTTATACTTTATATGTTATGTTTTAATGCATAATAGGCATGTCTTTTGTTTTCATCCATTTTGTATGTGCATCCAAAATGATTGCTTTTTTATGCAACACTGCATGTGACAATATCTTTTTTTGGATAAGAAAATGCTTGAATAAAATTCAGAGCTCTATAAATGTTGTTCTTGATTTGGGACTAAAAATTATTGCAGAATTATTTTATAGCTTCATCATGAATTTCTTCATTATTTTTCTGAAGCTGAAGTTCAGTCTATTTAGTTAAATTTTATACTTTCTTATTACCAGAAGTCAAGAGTAAGCTGTTGTGAAGATTGAATTATTTGTATAAATGATTTTCTCTCTTTCAAAAGAACTCATTAACAATATCAAAGTATTTTCTGTTAATTTATAATTATATTTTACTAATTTCATCTGTTCATAAAATCATTTTTACTTTCACTTTCTTTCAAGTTAAGGGTAAATTTGTAACATACTTGTATATTCTAGAGTGATTCTGTTTACTTTTGATGAATTCATTTAATTTTTAATATCTTACTGTATATAACAAAATAATGTTCATCTCTCTAGTTTCAATTACTTGTTTGAATTGAATCCAAATCTCTCTTCCCACTTATTTGAGAATGAATAATGCTCCTCAAATTGATGTTTTCTTATAATGCCTTTTGATTTATATTGATTTTGAAATATTTAATGTTAGCTAATTACCAAGTTTAGCAAAAATTTTACTTTTTTTACATGTATATAATGCCTGTGTTTATGTCACTATTTAAAGTATATTTACTTATCTCTGTATGGAAACTATTAACTGTAGATGGGAATTCCTTCTTTCTGTATATATTTGACAAAAACTCTTCAAAAAATTCTTCTTTAAAGATATTACTCTAACTATGAGCAATTTGTTACTATCTCTTCATTTTGTCATTCCCTTGTCTTGAAATATGCTTGCCTGAGAATATGAAAGCCTGTAGAAAGATTTACTTAGTGATTTTACCATTATTATCTATTCTCATTTATAATTTCATCAAAACAGCTGAAGTAACTACTAATTGTTTCTTAATTTTCTCTCTTCTTTTTTTCTAATGCTTGATTTAGTAACAAGGATCAATCTAGCAGAATGTTGTTATGATAAGTTATGTCAATGGTCAATGACTTTAATTTTTAGATTAGTATGGTTACTTTGTTACAAATCTTCAAGTCTCACAGTTGTTCCCTTATGCCTCAAACAATAATGGTATGTATTTAGCAAGAATATTAGCTTTGGTTGTGTGAACCCCAATGATTTTTACATTTTATTCAGTTTTCCACATATTTTGTATGTTTTTGCATGTGGTCCCTGTATTTTTTGGCATGGATCAGTTTTTAATATTTGCTTGTTTATATTTTATTTTGTTGATCTCATCCATCCATTAATAAGAAAAGCTCTTTAGTGATTTTATCATCCATTATTCTAATTAAAAACATAATTATATAGTTAATTGAATTTCTGTAATATTTGATTTAAATGCAGTTTGAATACAGTTTTTTTTTATAGTATCATCCTCATATTTCATGTAATTATCATTTTAAAAAATTATTTCAATAGTTTAACCTGAGGATAGATATAATTAGAACCAGCAATGTCTATCAATAGACAGTGTCTGTTCTCCTGTCTTGTTTTAGTCTTAATCTTTATTTGATTAAAGTTTTATATTCCATAGTGATTTAGCATTAAAAGAATCATTCCTTGACATGATGTTATTCATTCCAGGGATTTTGCTTATGTAGCCAGAGACAGAACGACTCGTAAACATATGTGCCATGTATTTCGTTGTGACATTCCTGCTAGGACCATAGCTAACACCCTTAGGGATATCTGTAAGAAGATTATGATTGAAAGAAGCCTGCAGCAAAACCTTGCCAAACCTATTGATATAAGTGAGTGTCTTAAAGTTTTTGATTATTTTTATGAAAATTTGAATTTTTTAAACTTTTATTCATGAATATTCCTATAAATAAAAAACTAATAGGATAGGATTTGAGGAAGAGTTGTAGTTATTTGCTTCTTAATAATATATTGAATCGTATTCCAGTCGGAGGTGGTGGCGGTAACAGATCAGGATTAGCTACTAGACCCACAAATCTACCAACTGAGCATCGTAGATTTCATCACAGTAGAAATGGCCAAGCTCTTGTCAGTAAGTGGAAAATTTTATTATACTTATAAATTATTACAGTGAAATACTGCAGTTTATAGTTTTTATAATTATATAATTTTTATACTCTAAATAATTATGCAAGCAATACCCTATAAATAATTTCCCTGAGAAATACTTTACATGTATTTTAATTCAGCATTAATAGATTATCAAAAATTGATGCTGAATAATGTACTTTATAGTTTTAAAATAATCATTTATTGATTAAATTGAATATAGAAGACAAAGAAAGTTTCATTTTTATGGGAAATTGCCATAGGCTTTAATTTAAGTTTACATTGTGTAAATAACCTATCATAATTAATATTTTCCCAATTGACTTATGAAAATTATTTCAAAGTAATGACATATGTAAAATTTTAGAATATCTAATCAATATTCCTCATTTTCTTTTGATACAGCACAATCTTTCCCTACCCCAATGGAAGAACCTAAGAAAGTATTGAAAGCTCAGTACTTGGGCCAAATTCAGGTGACGTCAGCCACTGGAATGGACATCTTGAATGATGCCATTGACCTCATGAAGGAAACTTTCCCATCCCCTGAACAGTGGAGACACGTTAATGTAGCTGTCGCTCCTTCAATGATCTCAATTATGGACCCTACGGTAAGACATCCATGAAAGCACCTTGAAAAAATATTTACCTGACCATAGTCATCATTTTTCATCATACCAAATAATGCATATAAAATGATTTCATTTTTATAAATGAGTTTCTTAAATGCATGTGTGTGTGTATATATATATATATATATATATATATATATATACACATGAGGTGGTGTGGTGATTGCTTGAAAGGTATGCTGCTAAACCAATTGTGATCATATAGGATTAAATGAAACTGATGTTATTTAAATGTACTTCAGTTCTTCAAATTTTATTACAACTCTATTTTTGTTACATATATTAGAATAATTCTTATAGATTTTTTATAATATGTTTATTTAACTTATCCCTTTTCACCTTTGGCAGGATGATAATAAATTGATAGCGGAATGCCGTGTTCGCTACCTGTCATTCCTGGGAATAGGCAAAAACGTGAAGCAATGTGGCTTCATCATGCACACTGCACAAGACCTGTTCATTGCTCACATATTCCACTGTGAGCCTTCATCTGGTGCCCTGTGCAAAACTGTGGAAGCTGCCTGTAAAGTAAGTAATGCTAAGGCAATTTCTTGTATTTTCCTGAGGAATAAGATGAAGGAAGTTTTCTTGGGTTTCCTGTTGGGTTAGGAAGGGCTCCAAAATGTTGACAGTGATTGCAGTAACAGCTACCCAACAAGAAATTAGAGAAAACTTCTTTCATTATTAACTCTTGGTAGTTTATGATCATACTTCTAAAGCAGTCTGTTTCAATAAGGAGTAATCTCGATGTTTGTTAATACAATTAAAATAAGATGAATTGGTCCCTTTGCAAGTACACAAGTGACTTTCCCAAGGATTCACATGGAATTTGTATTTTTGGGAATGTAATTATTTCAACTTTGCAAATTTTGAATCTGAAAAAATGTTCTGAAGTTACTTAATTAAATTTGAAAATTATAATAATTAAAATAAATACACAGTTAACTATGAGGTTTTATTATTTAATTCTCTTCCTTTGAATAGTAGGGTTTTTTGGTTCTCTGTTGTAATTATTATATTTTTCCTATTTCAGTTGAGGTACCAAAAGTGCCTTGATGCACACCCTCAGAGCGGAGTTGGTAATTGGGGAGGTTCGCACGGAGGAAGCAATGGAGGGCTATGTGCTGGTAACAACAGCGGAAATGGACAGGTGACAGGGAGTGGCACTGGAGCAAAAGGAATCACAGCCACTCTGAAGCTGCTGGTTGGCTCACTCACTGGTGGAAGGAGAGGAGGAAAGAATGGAAACAGAACCGGAGGACGCACCTCTGCAGTTGGATCAGCAGCCTCAAATAATAACGATTCCTGAGACGAGGAGATGCCTCTGCAGGTAGGATGTAAATTCTTTTACTCATCATTAAGGGTGTGTGTGACTTTGCATAGGGGCTGAGCGGAAGTGAAGTACAGCTACAAGTAGTGAACCTGGGTTCTGCCCCCAGTCTTGTCACTATGCTAACTCGGAATCCAAGTAGGTGGGGGATCTGGACCATTAATGCTGGTTCCCCCACCTGCTAGGATTCCGAGTTAGCATAGTGACAAGACTGGGGGCAGAACCCAGGTTCGCTACTTGTAGCTGTACTTCATTTCCGCTTAGTGTTAGAGAAACTAAGTATTAAGAGCATCTCATGCAAGAAGGAAATAATGATCATATGAAGTTTATAAATTATCAAGGAAAAATAATAATTAATAATAAAAAAATTTGTGTAAAAATATTTATTTTCTCCCTTCCATGCAATTATAATTCTGTTATTTTATTTCAAGTCTAGCATTGATGCCCTCAGATGGTAGGGGAAACCCATGTCTAAATTCCACTCCTGATGGCTGTTACTTCCTAGATTATACACCCCTATCAACATTGCACTAATGTCGATTGGGATGTATAATCTAGGAAGTAACAGCCATCAGGAGTGGAATTTAGACAAGGGTTTCCCCTATCATCTGAGGGCAACCATGCCTGCAAATTTGAGTATTGGTCCTGGATTTATTAAATTATATTATAATTATTAATATTTAGGACTAAATCCAGGACTAATATTCAACTTCACAGGCATGGGTGATCTCAGGTCCTTAGAACCCATGAAATTTAGTAGAACAACAACATCAGAAAGCATTTAATTAAAATACAATAGTATTAATAGTAATAGATAATAATCTCTCTTCAGTTAGAATCTTCCAATCGTTCCTTAGACTGACACCATTGGTATTTAGTCCCTCTGCTTCGATGATTCAGATTTGCATCCCTGTGCTCTTCCTTCTTTTCCGTCTAGCCACAGCAGCGATTTAGATCTCTTCTCATGCAACTCCTTAGAAGTCCAAGGCTCCATGAATGTCCAGTTCCTGTAAGACCCAAAAGTAACATGTTATTTCCAATGCAACTAAAATTTTTAATACTCTCTTCATAAAATCCAAAAAATATAATGTCCAATCTCAATACATAGAGAATTAGCAGCAGGGTGTATCCTCTTAAAGTAGTCATAATATATATTGTATACAAATTGTTCCTTTGATCTGAAATTCCCTTATACTAAATTATCTGGAGTGAATCTAACAACTTAAGACAAATGTTATATGAGGTTACATCCCCTCTGATGTCTATTGAAAAAAATGGAAGGAAATTCTGCAGTTATCTCCTAATGCAACTCCTCAGTTCAATTTACAGACATTAATAAACAATAATAGAAATTTATAATTAAATACTCACCTTCATGTGCTGATT
The DNA here is from genome assembly GCA_020796165.1 of Pantala flavescens. Taxonomy (NCBI): domain Eukaryota; kingdom Metazoa; phylum Arthropoda; class Insecta; order Odonata; family Libellulidae; genus Pantala; species Pantala flavescens. The sequence goes on from CM036886.1 coordinate 16,742,244, forward strand.
CCATGTACTGTTACACTCTCCATCCATTTCTTCCATTGTGGCTGTATAGTGTTCTTCAATCTCCTTTAGAAACTTCTACCTCTTGGTCCAAGGTCCTGCAATTTATAATATTCCTTATTATTCTCTCTAATATTTAAATTATCTTTGCATTTTCTAAAAATCTATACTTCATGTAGTTCAATTTAAATAATGTACATATTAATAAAATAAATAAATATTTAAATAATGACTAAATGTACTGAAATAAATAATTACGAAAAAAAATTATTATTCAAAATATGACAATTATATCCTTATACTAGACTTAAATAATTATATTGAAAGTTTCTTGGATTAGAAAATTCGCTCTGATATTCTTACTATAGTGTCTGTCAATATGGAATGGGAGAATAAATACTCGTATGGGATCAAGATAGTCTCGCCTGCTGATGCATATGCGCAGAGATTTAGATTTTTTTACTGTTTCCAATTAATTTGAATTATACCCATGGGTTTAAAATCAATGATTAATAATCTAAGTGCTATTAAGCAAGTTCACTTCATAAATAAATTGTAAATGAAAATAACAGGTACTCTGAAAGTAAAGTATTAAGCATCTTTTATGTATTCAGAAGATACAAGGAGAAATTAGAATTTTTAGAAAAATAGAATTATTAGAAAAAACTAGCTTTTTACAATGAAGGATGAGAGTAATTTATCAATTATATTCTTGAGCAGTAAAAAGCTGCTATTCATTTGATCTTTGCATAAAAAATTATTTCCTTTGCTATGAAGTCTTAAAATCAACCACATTAAACTAGAAATCTGAATTTCTGCTTAAAATTTACCCATCTATGAGGGTTTCTATTCTCTACTACTAGGCTACTGTCTATAATTAAGAAACAAGCTGTGAGTGATATGAAAATATTAACTGAAGTCAATAAATTACTATTATTTGAGGTCTAAGATGCAAAACTTCCAATTACTTAAGCAATATGTAGCATGATTTAATTACATCAATTTTATATATAAATATATTTCATAAAGGAGAGAATTTATGCATTGAATTTATTTATAATTGTAAATTGAACGATGGAATAACTTTGCGCCAAAATATGAACTTGCCAGTTCAATGTTCAGACAATAATAAAACAGAAGAGAAATTATTAGCTGAAAAAATTCCCATAAATTACTTAAAATACTCACCTTCATCAAATGCTTCATGTTTTGTTCCTCTCTGCATTAGTTTCTTCCATTGTGACTCTACATTGATCAGAAACTTCTTTCTCTTGGCCCTGCAATTTGGAAATTCCTTATTATTCTCTCTGATATTGAAATTATCTTAGCATTTTCTGAAAACCTTTAATTGTGTGTATATTCAAATATTAAAATTTAAAAATTATAATGCCAGTTACAAAAATGTATTAACAACCTTTGATGGTGTTATTAATTCTTGCAGATATTCAAACTAGATGATGTGAAAAGATTTATTGAAGTAAATAAATTAATTTTATAAAATAATTATATTCTTGAGTAGTGGGCTTATATGCACAATCTTTATTAATTTACTTACTACTTTAACTTGATTTAAGAATAATAGACATATTAAGATTATCCTTGTTGTTCATAAGAATGAATAATTCAATATTGAAATTATATCACGATCAATCATAAAGAACAATATTTTATTCATCATCCAAATGAAACTTCCTATCTGGATTATATTTTCAGCATGTTCACAGATTATGTTTTTTACATATAACTTAAAATATTGTAAACAATTTTTGCAAAGAGCCCAAGAAGCTAAAATTTACTGTTTGATCATAAAAACAATTAAATAACTTGGCTTAATTTCTTAATAAAATCTATGGTTTTATTGAAGCAATTTTACATAGCATAGACGGAAATTAAATTTATGTTAACCCTCCAAATTTGAGCTTAACCTGTATCATATGATTCAAATTGGCTTGTGCTCGAAAACGAAGTTATCAAATTACGATAAATAGAGGAATTTCATAGAAGAGGTGGAATTAAGAACAACAATTAATATACTAAATATTAATGATGAAATATTATTATTTTATACTGATATATAAATCATTTTTCGCATAAAAATCGTTAAAATACACTACGAAGGCTCACCTTAGCTTGTTCCGGCACTACGTCACACTGAAGTCAAGCCTTACTCTACGTAAATACGTTCACTTCCCCACCCCTAACTCCTCTACGTCACACTAAGGTTATGCTAGCCAGTTATGACAAGAGGTAATTTTGCTCAACTTCCCTCGTTCGAGCGGTTGGTCGAGTGGGCCGGGGCACCTAGGTGCGACGCCGAAGTTCACGGGTTCGGTTCCGTCGGGAACTCCTGGCCGCCGTACTCCAGGAGAATTTTTCGAAAAAATCCGAATTTTCGAAAAATATACGGAATCGAGCCCGTCTCTTTGGGGTCGCGGGAGCCGAACGGCCCGTTCCCAGCTCTCGAACCCGCGTGGCGGCGCGGTCCCAATCGCCGACAGGCGCCCGTTAATTCATTATTTTACTCAAAATTTTAAAATTTATATTTTCGGTTTTAAAAATTCAATTTTTCAAATTACTAATGGCTATCCTTCCACAAAAAATTGCACTGCGAGATATATACTGAAAAAATATTCCTTTACGCAAAACAACCCTAAATTTTAGTCCAAGAGTTCACCCGGATTAAATTTAGGGTTGTTTTGAATTATGGAATCTTTTTCTCACTATATACCTCGCAGTGCAATTTTCTGTAAAGCAAAACGAAGCAGAAAATTATTTTTACAATCTAAAAAGCACGTAATCGAACCACATCACCGAAACTAATTTATATAGTTAGCGCGCGACCTAGCTCTCAAATCCAAATCTTAAAAATTTACGAACTCGTATCGCAGTACAAGGTATTTTGATTCTAATAGATTCTATTCAGAGTCGTAAGGTAAATTAAAGTCAAACTATTACTGGGAAAGTTCACGTACTTTACGCGCTTCAAATTTTCCCGCGGGAATACGCGAAAATAAAATATATATAAACGCACGTTTAATTCTCCGATTAAATCTATCATTACTACATTCGGATAACAATAGTTATGAATTTTTCATTTTTGCTCATTACACCCCTAATATTTACGTGAAGAAGCCTTAATAAAAACTTACCATCATTTTGTGAATCATATGTCCTTTCCTGCATCGATACTACTCCATGGTCTTCAAACCTTGCGTGCGTGTTAACCTCCATCCAGAAACACACTCGTTTCCATTTCTCTCCGAGTACGAGGTCCTGCAATTAAAATCAATCCTCATTATTTATCATAGAAACATTAAATTTATTATAAAAAATTTATTCATTCAACATTTATAAACCGTATTTATATTAAGTACAACTTCGTTACCTTTCTTTCTAAATAATTTCTTCGGCATGGCAACCAGAAGACCTGGGTTCGAATCCTTATCTGTCAGAAGAGTTATAACTGGAAGGAAAATGTAGAACCATTTAAATGCTAAATAAGATAAAACGATACAATAAATCACAACGATAAAATCCTACTTACTTCGATACTCTTTTGACATTGTATTTCTCATACTACAACTTCTCTTGCAGGATCTTTCATCGGCCCTCCTGGAACGAGAAGTGATCCGGCATAGGCACTTGCAGTCTCCATTGACCTACGAGTACTTCGCAATGGGTCCTCTCCTTACTCAGCACACCTTGACTTCTCCATTGGGGCGCCCGTTGTCTTTTCTCAGAGAATGATGATCTGCATGTGTGGTTAGAAGCTCGCGTTAAATGTTGCAGTTTGTGCACTTATATATGACGTGCTACTAGGGGAGGAGCAACATTCTCATAGCACTCTGCCAATCATATGAAACCTTTTGAAAAAGATGACCATGTTTTCAACCCGTCTTCTTTTTCCATTTGTTTCGTTCCTTCGTCAAAACTTATCTATTGCGTTTCTTTGGGAAACGAATGATTTCCTGGTATTCAAACTCCCGTCCCATGTGTACAAGGTTTCTTTACCAAAAATTTCTCGTACAAGCGAAAGAGTAAGTTGTAAATTCCTTCTTTCCCTACACTCTTTTGTGAATATCTTAAAAAGTTGGGTGTTTGCAAGGCTTCTGAAACGATTGAAAATCAAAAAGGAATTTAAGAAAATTGTCGGAGGAAATGAAATTTATGATGATCTTTAGAACGGTCGGATTTCTTTGGGAAAGTTTTTGTTGAAAAATTGTAAGTTTTTCATGAAAAGGAGGATTTTATACCGTGTTAGGAAATTGATTTGTTTCTAAACAAAAGAAGGTAGCGTAAATCATTGTTTTCCAAACCCAGCTTAAAGTATTCTGTTTCATAGCGATCCAGATTATTCTGACGTAATTTTGGAAATGACATAGTTCTTTTTCCAGGACGTAGGGTTGGGAAACATGATGAATATTTTTGTGTCAGTGTGTTTATCATTGTAAATATGTGTGCAGAATAACTTTCCGAAATATCTCCTCCTCCATGAATCACTCATGAAGTTTTTAACATTTGAAGCTGGGCTTTAATCCAAAAAAAATAAGGATGCAAAATTTTTGTCGGACTAGTTTTGTGCCCTTCCGAGCATTGAGGATACCCGAGTCATGAGTAATCCTCCTAAAAAGCAGAAAAGTTTGAGAGAAATTTCACTTGATGAAATGAGAATAATCTTGCCAGAGTTGAGTGCGGACTTGTTTACTATGACGTATGAAATTAGGCGAGTCCGCTGGAAAGAATTGTGGGTCCACTATTGAAAATTAAGAATTTAAAAGAGAGACATATGATTGTGTTTTGTTTCCCAAGAGGGAATCGGCAGCGAAAAAGAAAAAAGTGATGGTGAATGAAGCCTCTAAAAAGGGTTTAATGGACGTTAATCAGAAGTCCTGCTTAAATATTCAAGAATCCTTGTAATTTTATTGTTATTATGCACTGAAGAAAAAAATTGCCCGATAATGGTATTTACCATCTCCCTTTTTGAGCACCTGATTGGGTGTGTTGTCAATGGCTGCTACAAGTACCCTTGTATTGTCCTCATGTGTGCACTTGTGTATTGGGGTGTATGTCTCATGCGTGTCTGGTATGTGTGTCTGTTTGTATATGCTTTTATGTAATGGCGAGCTTGTGTGAATGTGTAACTTGCATAATTGTGTGAGCCATCGTAGTCAAGATTTCAGTGAAAAGTTTTAATATTTAAGGAGTAAAAGAAGGCGTAGCCAGTTACGTGAAGGATTTAGTACATAAAAAAATAGCTGAAAAATATTTATTTTATTCTACTTTAAGAATGGTATATCTATATTTGGAATCAGCTGATAAGTATTGATAATCTGAAGCTTTGTAGTAAGTAACCCAATTAACGTTTCACAAGCATTCAAAAAGCCCTGACTTGATTCATAGTTTATAGATTGAAGAAGTTGAAAGAGTGCGTGTTGGGTTGGAAATCATGGAAAAAGTGACCACTTAAAAAAAAAAGAATAAACTAAAAATATACCTTAATTGGCTTTCATGACTGGACTAGACGAAAAATTAATTTTTTCCATCCTGTTAGTATATTGAAATGAGATATTACTAAGGCTGAAATTTCACTTTTATAATAATTTTAAGACAATAATTCTTGTGGGAAACATATTAGTTTTTAAAAAAATGCCAAAGAGCTCTTGATTGATTTTAAATTTATTTTGCATTATTTTTTACCAATTTTTTTAATGCTGCAGTTTAATCATCAATCATTATTATACTTAAAATCTGGCCTGAAACTTTGATTCCATGCTCGGTTGTTATTTATCAACCTTATGATAATCCCTACGTTTGATTGTTCTTTGAATCTCTAGATTGGTTTATTCTTTGATCTTAAAATATCAAATGTTGTTCATCAAAGTTCAATATTCTACTATAAGATTCATGCATTTATTATAAATTTCTATATCAATGTAGAATGCAATTTATCATTCATGGATAATAAAAGAAGCTATCATTCCATGGGCAATATAAGCACAGTATCTTCGGCTATTGTGTGCAGTGAAATTACCAACGGGCAATATTATTTTTAAATGTTGTCGATGTGAGGAAATGTGCTTTCATTTATCTTCATGTGCATAAACAGTCGTCCTCCATTAAAGATGATGTGCTTTGTTCATAAGGTAAATCCATTGGGATTTTTAATATGACAAGATTTTCAGCATTTACCCATAGAAAATCGAACCAAAAACCTGGAACAATATCTCGTCCTAAAATCTTATGGTTTCTGTTTCCTCATAGAAGTTATAGTTTGTTCACTTGTATAGAATCAAAGTAAGTTACCATTATCGTTTACGAGCAATATATCACCGATAGAAATCTCATAGACCTTGGAAAGAAAAGGTTCAAAGGTGAATATGTTAAACGACACTTAATTTTTATCTCTACCCTAAGGAGCATTTTTATGTGCTAGACTGACCATGTGTGATTGCCGGAATGTGTGATCCCTTACTGTAGCCCCATTGACCAAAGTCAGTATTGATGCTGATTGGATGCGATCCAATCAATTGCTTTCTTGTGAGAGATTTGAGAAAAAGTGTTTCCATTTTGATTCCAGACGAAGACGATGTCAATTGTTTGATTGTTTGTCCTTGCCACAGAGATTGACCTTTATGAAAAAGGTATAAATGAACGATCTTTTCCTGTTATGCTTTTACAAAGTCAAAAACTTGAGATGTACACTTGCAGCACACAATAGAATAATTTATTAGATTTTTTGATGTATGCTTATTGAATAATTATAAGATAAATGATTTTGTTACAGCTACTGAATGGCAGCTGTGAGATGAAGTAATATTATTTCTACTGAGTGTAAAAGGAGTAAGCCTTGAGAAAAACTTTCTTGATGATTATTTTGGCAATCTATCTACCCACAGGCATGTGCAATTGTATTGTGTTTATTTTTTATAATTTAAGGTGCTGAAACGTTCTTTTCATTCTCCGTTAATCAACAAAGGGGAAAATCTCTAAATTTGTTTTCGAACTTGTTTGAGTGTGACTGTAAATGTTGGTCATACACTAATTAATAGATTATTTTCAGGTTCAGCCTGAATAACTGTTGAACAGTTTCTATCCTACCTTCTCAAGAACTGAAATTAAAAAAGTTGATTGTGCAAAGTGCTTACTGCTTAAGAAAAGTGTCTCATTATATATACTGGACTATGTAAAATATAAAAGAGAGAAAGAGAGTGGGTGACTTCTCCAACATGTCAGTCTGCTGCACTATTACGTAGCCACATGAAATAAATTTAGTGGATATAACTATTGTCCTTTATTCTGAGTTCTCATTCACAATATTCCCTATCCTCTAGGATAAACAGAAAGCAGATCTACGTTCGCTTTATTATAAGGGTTTTAAAAAACATGAAAAAAGAAAAATAAATTGAGAATGAGATGTTTTTAGAAAAGAAAACTTCGCATAGAGTAAGCTTCAAAAAGGAATACAACAACAATTTTTCTCATAAGAATTTTTAATTGATTCAAATCTATAAATCAATGTTAAGGCATGTTTTAATTGCTGAGAAATATCGTTGAAAATATTAAATGATTTTTCTTTTATTTCCAAGATATAAAATTGATTGAGATGTTGACATGAATCAATGGAGTTAAATCGTTGAAAAAGTAAGAGTAATGCAAAAAGAGACAAAACAAAATTTGATTTAAATAATAAATAAACAGTCACATATTTAAAGGAGTATAAATGTAAGAGAATTATTTTGATGGAAGACATATTTGAAAATAATGGTTCAGGATATAAATTATTGAAGATAGAAAGTCAACTCTACTGTCTAACACTTCCTCACCATAATTTTGAGAAAGGAGAGTAAAAAAGATGAAAATAGAAGCTGAAAAACCTCACTCATGTGCTTAAGAAAAATTAATCACAATTAAGATGACGTGTATGAAAAACCTGAATCACCTAATCATAGAAAGATAAAATTTTACTTATGAGTTTGGGTATCATTGAAAAAATTGTGATACTTGATGGAAAAAAGAAAATTTTAAAAAAATGTTTGGGAACTTTTCCCATCCTATGAAACGCAATGAAAGAATGTGTGAGAAATATTTCTATACTACCTATAAATCCACAAATGAGACAAAATTTAAAAAATCTCTATAAGAAAGGAGCTTGTGATTTCTATGACCATCCAAAAAGCAAACTGAAAATGGATTTTTATGTCGAAGGATGACAAATGATACTCTGATAAAATTATTACAATTGATTTTACGAGAGAAATGTCAGGAACACTATGGAGCAGCTGGAGAGATGTACAATTTTGCAACTTACAACAGCTAAATGTAATTTTGTACAACATACTTTTGAATGACATTGTGTTTCAGTTGATCAGAAAAATTGAAAATGTTTATGAAAAAAGAGTAAATTTCTAAATTAAGGCTTTTACTTTAATAATACTGCAAAAGAAAAATCTTGTAAAGGCTTTGGAAGGAACTACAGATGAACTATAATGACTATTTTATAATCGTATGCAAAGTATCTGGTCTCAGCTAGATTGTATTATTGTAAGACAAACTCAATTATCTGAGCAACTTGTTGTCTTGCAAAGTACCAATTTATTTGAAAAAAAAAACCTCTGACTGATTTTTATTAACACCTTTGCCTACAAGAGTAATATATGATAAATAATTATCATTTTAAATGTATGATATTCAATAATTTACCTTTATATTAAATTATTACTCAAAAATATCCATTAACATTTTTTTATTCTTTTCCAAATCACTGTCGTAAATATTCGGCAATAATGCTATTCAATTATATACGCGATACAACATGGCCAGCATCACACATTTACCTTTAGTTATCAATAGCCAATGAAACATTTCAATATAGAATCTATTTCCAAATAATTTTTGTAATCATCAACAGGAATTCTAATTTTAGTTCCTCTATTTACGAAATGTAATCATAGGAAGAATATGTGAAGCTAGTGTAAACTATAACCAATGAATAAACCAACCTATGGACAGCAAATAGATTAGATTATATATGGATTAAAGATGTCGTAAAAATGATAATAATAAACAAAATCGTAAGCCAAATGCGCGGCGAGATCGGCACCCAAATCTTCATGAATTTCAAAATGTCTATCGAATGCTAGTTAAACATTTATAAAAATTGGTCATCCCTCAAAATCAAAAATATACATTGCAGTGCTACCGCCCGCTGATAGATGCCACTGTGCGAAATAGGGACAAGGCGCGCCAGAGTTAACTTCCATCAAAACATACTCTGAAATTTCTTTTTCGACAAGATGACTTATGTTCAATTTAAGAATACAGATTTTATAAGAAACTAGTAAATTTAACAAGCGTCAAAGATACACTAAACCTAATCACAAAAATACGTGTTAGAATTGAATGAAATGCAAATATGAGAGTAAAATAAGAAAATAAAGTAAATTAATATGAAAATTACAATCGAAGTCAATTACTTTATATCCGTTATAAAAACCATAGGATTAAATTAAGATGAAAGACATATTCCAGAAATAAATCCTGTACGTCACAATACATTCCTCGATAATGAGAAAATAATATATAAGCTAAGACACCTATCACGATTCATTCGTTATATCAAATTATGATTAATTCGTCGTTAACAAACAAGGAACAAGATGAGACGTAAAGATTGAAAAAACTGCAAAAGTAACCATCGTTCAAAATGTCGGACAATGTACTTTCAAAATTCTGCAAGGGTGGATATAATAAAAATCTATGCGTACTTACATGATAGACCTTTATGATGATCCAATGTTGTACAAAATCACTTATTTTCTTCAACGACACGTTGAAATAGAATTTAACAAAAGGAAAAACAAATTTCAATAAAAAAATAAAAAGCAAATCCTTACGAAGTTCATAAGGGCTAAGGCACACACGAGGTTTTAGATCGAGATTGTTCGACTTTTTCCGATCGATATTTCTATTGCAATTTTAATCGATTTGGAAAAATTAGTTCCGGAACACCAGGGGGTGTTTACCGAAGGAGCGAAAGGGAAGATTAATGGTGGCAGATGAATATACTGCTATTATGAGGAAGATGTAGGAAGGCAGAAATAGCTCTAGAAAACTGTATCGTTTATGAATAAATTACTGATTATCATTCCGTTTGGTGTTTATTCTATGCTCTTCAATTACTGTGCTGAGGATCGCGAAATGTCCCGTAGCATTTTCTTATTTTGGCAAATTCCATGGTTAATTTATAGTGATTTCACGATTGAAGGAAGTGAAGAACTTTAAAATTAATCAATCATAATTAAATTCTACTGAAAATTATTCTTAAAGTCTATCATAATATAATATGTGCGAAATTATCTTCTATTTTCTACAAATCTGGTTTCCAGATTCATGTTCGGCTGATCTTAAAAACTTTGTAGCCAGGAATATTCAACTATATGAAGAAATAGGTTACAGAAATATATATTTTCTATCTCAAGGATTTGTATTTATTATTTACATTCTTTATGATTAATCTTTTCTTAATTTGGCTCTGAAACTGAATACTGTTGATTTTTTAATGCAGAATAATAAATTACACAATTTAATTTTTATTGGTTCATAATTGTGGGAAAAGCTAAAGGCAAGTTCGTTCAAGAAAAATTTACAATATAGGGATAGTGAAAGTCCATTTATAATAAGCTCCATTGAATTTTTATGCCTATTTTTGTTCATATACTTGTGACTTATCTAAAAATTATCAATAACTCATGTAAATCAAATGAATTAAATTTTGAGACGAACAAATATTCCTACAGTTCTAGATAATATTTATTATTTTCCTCATAGCAATATAGATAAAAGCAATGAAAATGGCTTTTGATGGAAGTGAACAATAATTTTAACTGTTCAATTGTAATAACATTCTAACTTACTTGAGTAATTAGAGAACACACCCCTACTGAATGCAGTTATCTCATCATGTCATACTATTTACTCCCATTTATATCTTTGTATTCGACTGATTTCAGATTAATGAATTTAGAATGAGCCATTTACAGATTTAGAAGCTAAAGTAATATATTCAATAAGTACTTAATCTGTTATTGGTTGCATTAGTTCATTACTATCAACAGAAGTAAAAGCTGGATTATTTTCTGCATTTGTGAACTAATCAGTCTAAAGGTGAGTAAATAAAACTTGTTTTCTACTATTAAATTTTAATGCCAAATGTACATCCTTTCACCTGCATTTGACTAGGAGATAATTACAAACATTTTTAATGGACACAGGTCATGATAATTATTTTTATGACTCTTTTTATGTTAATTATATTCCCATTCAGAGTTGCCATTTCTGACAAAAAGGCAATGCTTATAAAGAAAAAAGGAGCTTCAGAACCATTCAGTATTTGAAAATTCTAGGCAAGCACACACTCTTAATTAGTTCTGAGGACATTGTCACCAGCAGATCTATCATCATAAAAACACATATATATCCTGGGCCACTTTACAAAACATTCACCAGTGGAGAGTGATTCAGTTAAATTACACTATATATTTGTAGGGCAGGTACTCTTTTATGCAGTTTTGAGCTTGAGATAAAATACAAGCCATATAAGAATTCAACTATTTTCAATTGAAACAAAAACCTTGGTTTGAGATTTCCATACTTCCCGGTTTTTAACAAGCGTTGGAAGGTAACCTTTACACCAATAGTGAAAACAGTTCAGCGTTACAATGTGAGCACTCAAATGTTACAAAAACATAAGATGTATAAATGAAGGATAATTACACCATAGCATTCCAATTAAAAAATGAAGGCCTTAAAAAGTTTCCCCTGCCTCTATACAGTTACACCATTAAATTTGAAACACACATTCTCTTAGATATGGACAGGAGAAGCACAGATACAAGTGAACAACAACAAATAACTACTTTGTGAGGACAGGAATGCTATGCAAATGCCTTGTATGACTAACAAACATTCGAACAATAAGAAGGCGAAAATTTTTCCCTCTCAAGCTCAAAATACTTAAAAGGAAATGATTAAGAATCAAACCAACTGTAGTAAATTAAGAAAGCAATAATACTTTGTAATAGTCATGTTTTCATATTAATAACAAGCATGAAGGTTATGTGTTTAAATGATATGTTTTATATTTTACACCAGTAATAGGAATTAATTTCACAATCTAGCCAAAAAATTGGAGGGTTTTTATATACAGGTTGAAGACAAGATTGTCAGTAGAGTTACAAACAGCAGGTAGCTACACCAGTATAAAACTAGATTGGCACAGAACATTCCTTACAATGATTTATACTTTGGGTATTTATAAAATATTATGGAACTTTCCAAATAGTAAGCATGTATTCACCACAGTGATTTCAAAATAAAAAACTAAACTGAAGTGACCCTTTCCAATTATATAACCCTAACAATGAACATCAAAGAGGCACATTCACAGCTTGAAGATAATGGAAAACATGCTTAATAGGAGCTGTTACTAATAGTACACAGCAAATCCTTTGAAAAAGAATGTCAACTGACCATTTAGTATGATAAATTCTTTTGGAAAGGGTCATTAAGCATTTTGTAGGCTTACTTAATGGAAAGGTTACATTCATATGCCAAGCACTAACTGTGGTAACTAAGAAAAAATATCCTGGCATAACTACAAGTATTAAAAACACCTTTTGGCTCATTGCAAATGTTTAAGTCACAGGCAATCGTCTAGAATATTTCTCTTCACCATTTACCTCAATCACATCACAAAAATAATTAAAATGTCACTATTATTAACTGTACAATGAAGCCACTGCAACTGGACCCTCACACCATACAATCTGCGCTAACAAGTATCATTTAATTGATATCATTAATTTTTACCATCAACATAGAAAAAACACAAATTTGGAAGGAGAATTTAAAATAAATACACATCTAAGGAAGAAATTAAGGCTTCTATTGGCCTTCCACAAAAATCCCACAAGGGAGAAACCCTTTTAATTTGATTACTTAGTAAATATAATGAGTTTAAAAGCCATTTCCTTCTGCCTATGTCACTATAAATACATCACAATGCTTGAATTCACAGCAAAATTAATTTGTGCAACACTGAGAGGCTAAATTTGCCATACATCACCTAAACATTTCAGCTTACCCAGGTAAATTGGAAAAACCGCTAACACAATTTCTGAGTTTTTACAAAGGTTTCTTTACCTACTAGAGAAAAATAAACCCTACCAGGAGAATAACAGCACAACCTACCTAAGAGTAAAGCCTTTTTAAATTTGATTCCAATATTCTGAAGTTAATTAAAACGTTTATGTTGAGACAACAAAAGAACATTATCAAATATGAATACATTTATAACATGGCGTTCTCTAAATGATTAAAAAAAAGCCACACTTCACACACCAATCCCATGAGGTATAACCAAATAAATTAATGGCCATCATATTTTAAATGCTACATCAGACACAAACCACCACAATTAATACTTGTTTTTTCTTTAAACATGCACTAGGGGAATACTAGAGGTCGTGTAGAACTACTCTTCCACAATAGTTTCATTCAAGGAACAATGCGCATCTTTGGTAAAATCCTTAGAAGAAAATGTGTTTTCCCTAAAAAATCTGATAACCCTGAAATGTGCATGACTTTACGGAGCATAACTCTCGGTATTCATTAATGAATTCAGTTCTGTAAAAGACAAGCTGGAAAATTCGGAAGAAAATATTCTGCTGAAAATACAAATTAATTTAGAAAAGAGATTCATGCTTACTTGCCAATGGGAAGCTTTGCCAAATCTGCATAAGCAACTGCTTCTAAAAAATTTGAAGATAGCAAAAAATGGATTCTAATGGCAGTAGAGAAGCTAAGAATTTCATCTGAGATTTTGTAGAGAACATGTAAACAAGAAAAAATTAAGGGGACCCCTTTACAATATCAAACAGATACAAAACTACTGTGAATGACGGCCAAAAAATATGCCAATACGAGGCACACTAAAGCAAAAGGCAATTTACCTAGCACTATGCCCAAAAACCACCCTTTTTGACAAGTATCATGTTCAGGATAATATATTCCTATATTTTTATAGATATATCATATATATTACATAAGGCTTTTGAACATGAAAATGTCATTTGTAGACCTAAATATAAATATGACTACATATTTAGTCTTGAATGTTGCATACAATTGTACTTGTCTTTGAGATACGTAACAGGTAAGCAATAAACCTATACCCAAAAATCAGTGCATGGATCTAGAACATTTAAAAACTTCATTGACGAAGTGTGGTTATCAAAAATCTATTCATGTAACGAAGCCACTTAATAAGGCTAGCAGATTTTCTACTACAACATAGCAGACACCTCTTTCGAATCTCAGGAACCAGTTAGTATATAAATGGTACATATATAATTAATAAACATCACTGGAAACTCACCTACAAACACCATTACAACTCCTCTAAGATAATATGAAAGAGGTCTAATTTGTGACCCCTTTCTCACGCAAGCACACACTCATACATCTGCATTTAACTCCAAAAATATGGTTTATTTTACATGATTAATATAATCACTACAATTATCACCGAGTGCACATGGCATTGGGATCAGAACCACAGAATTTCCCACGAAATACATCAAATAATAATCAAAAGTGAAAAAAGTACGTTATTTGTAAGATAAAACCTGGCATCCCTATATCTCTTCAGCCCTAAATATTTTCCTATGTAAATATCACAACTATTGACTTCAATATCGCTTTTTACAAACCTTTCCCTAACTCCCCTTCCCCCCTGACTAATAATTAAGCATTTTACCATTGCTGACATTAAAAAGGGAACTAATTAATGGATCATATCTTCTTTCTCGTTCAGAACGTGTACAAGTGAAAAAGATTGGAAATGCTTTGTTTAAAATAGAAGCGTGCAAGCACTTGAGGCAAATGTAGTCTCAAACAAACGTGGAAAAAAATATGCTCTTGGCTAAGTTGTTTGAGCATCACCCATGCTCTTGCTTGCTTCCCAAAATTACCACAAATTAAGGCAGTTACACATGCATTCACGGACAACACATGCACACCACCAAACACTCACGCAATCACAATAAATGACAGTCGTTATTAGTAATACAAACACATATAAAACCGAGGCACATATCTTGTGACATGGAAACAGCCTGAAAATTGTGATTGATCACAAAAATATTTACACAAAGTGTTGTGAATGTAGTTTTGGATATTAAAAAATTCCATACTCGCTACATTTACGATATTCTGAGGAAATAATTTAACATGCTAAAATTTCATCAATCAAACAAATCAATGTGAGCAAGGCAACAATCATCTGGTGGCTGTAAAAAGCCAACTGTAAACTTCATTGAAATCTATTGTATTTACAACTCTTGCTCAAAGGATCCTTTCTTTTATCAGCAAATTTCATCTGGATCCTGGGCTATATAGCTATTTATATAAGTATATATATATTTACATAAAATATCAAATTCAGGCAGAACTAATGGCAATTATGAACACCAACAAACACTGCAAGAATTGGGCAAGTGAAAATCTTTCTAATAGATTCACGTTCCCCTAAAGAATAAAAACTAACAAAACCTTCAACCACATAGTATGAGAAAATTAACCAATGTACATTTGTGATACATTAACATAGTACCTGAAACAGTCATCAGCCAACCTCAAAATAAAATGATTAAATGACATCACGTAAACATTCTAAGCTTCCGACACTAATGTGGTCAAAGTCAATGGAAAAAGTTATCAACCAAACACTTTAAACGAATGCTGGCAATAAATTCACCGATCTAATGGCAATCCGTCGCAGTGATACCTAAAGTGCATGGAACATGATAGAAGTCAAAATTCTTTTTTCATAGTCAATTAAACACATACAACAGCAATCAAAGTGCTTTTAAAAAGACATTAAACACGAATAATATTTGCAAAGAATAAATGTAGAGATGATGAAGATGACGTAAAGCTTCTTTTTGTATGTCTGCACACTTGCTAGAGTAACTGCACATGCCCTACTCAGCAAACCACAGATGGGGTTGATACTGGGACTTGGCAGGACTCAGTGGTCCATAGCCGTAAGAAGCTGCCACCTGAGGATGAGCTGGGAAGACTGCTGCAGGCTGCATGTGTGCAGGAAGGGGATGAGATGGATGAGTTGCAAGAACAGGTCTTGCACTTGCATGATGAGCTGGGGGAGGCAGAGCTCTGAAAATTCAGGGAAAAAGAATGAATTACCAACAAGGTTAAAAAAATCTTACGTTCAAAGCATACACCACTGAAGCGTGAAAGAAGTATGTAAGGAAAAATTTGAACAACACTGATATTCCACATTCTTTCATATCCCAAAATATTGATTCATATTGAAAAGGACAATGATATCAAAATTTAGCCAAGGTATAGTTTTGCCTTGATTCAGGATTTAGTTATAAGATTTGATGTGTATTTCCTGAGTCAATACAAAGTCATTTTGATTGGTAAAACACCATTGTAAATCATCATATTTCCTCTGGTGAAAGGAACAGATTATTTTATTTCAACCAGAAGAGAAATTCAGTTAGTATAACACTTTTGAGCAAAGTTTATAATACGAGAATCATGACAAGTCTCTGAAAACAAGAAACATATGAGCATCAAACTATTCAACTACAAGCCTACTGTTGAAATTATGAGTTCCTATGAATGCTTCAGCTAGGTAAAAGTTTGAATCTCTATCAATAAAAATGGGAGCAAATAGATTATCCTACAAAAAGCATATGCAAAATGCATACATAAATAAAACCTAGCAGCAGATAAAGGATACCATACTACACTATGTATCAATTAAATTGTATGGAATCGCAAGTTGTATTCATACACCATCCCTTTGAACACTCTTTATTGGTTTATAAGTGTCACTGATAAAGATATAATAACTAGATGGTAAATACTACTTACTGTCTCATGAGAGCTATTTTGGCCCCAGTGGAAAAGGTCTGCAAGCCAGCACTTCCTACCGTGCTGACTATCTTGTGCCTAAGGAAAAATTGAAAATTGGGTTTGTAAAGCTAATCACAGTAACAAAATACTTAGCCCTAGCTTTAACATCAGAAAGGGTCAAATTAAATCAACACTTTTTATTGGATCCTAATCCAACCCCAACAGGTTCAGAAATAAATCCTAAGAAAGATATTAAAGAATTTTGTAAAATTCTATATGCATAAAGGGGTTTTGCAGAGAGCAACTTGTATGCTCAATCTCAATTGAAACAATGGCATATGCCTACATTTTCACTAAAAGACACATCAGCCAACTTTCTCCATCAGAGTGTGATTCAGTTAATCATTAATATTCGGCATTCTGGATCTTGATCCAGTTCACCTGCCCATAAATTTAACTAACCTCACAGTAACAATTAATCAAATTTCAAATCAATCAAAGGACTAATTTTAAATTACCGCCTTGCCCTTCATAGCTCAGATGGTGTAAGTAAAAATCTCAAAGTTGAAGGTAGCTTTAATCATGAGCAGATGATGAATCCTTACAATAAATATCTGGTAAACTTCATATAAGAGAAAACAAGGAGAATGATGTAGCTTTCATTATAATTATAGCAGGAATTAGAAAGTTTTGATTATCAAATGATTACAATGCTTATTTTTCTAAAAATCCAGATTTTGTGATAACTTTTCTGTTATGTTTCCCTAATCCTCATAATTAGATCATATTGCCAACGCATAAGTTAGATAAATGTTAACGCTAAATATTTGAAAAGACAATTGGATTTACAAGAACTGATATTTATTATGGACAGATAGGATAGCCTCAATTAACAGCTGAGCCAGTGTGCCTGAGCAAGATAGGAAGACAGAAAAATGTTTAAACTGATCAGATTTTATAAGCCTGTAAATATTCTGTATCCTGAATATTGTATAGCAATGAAAATTTTGTAATTCTAAGGAACACAAACTTTAAAACAGATACGTAGATGAAGGCGCCAAAGTTGTAGGTGCATTAAAAGGGCTGTAGCATCTCAGACAAAAAAATTTAAAGTATTTATTTTTAAATGAAATGCCTTAAATATTTTATCTACATAGTTAATTGCGTGCAAAGGTAAAGAATTACATTTACTCTTATAAATATAATTTATCTTTCCCTTACGAACTCGTAAATATGAAAGGTAAAAGAACAATTACAGTATTAAATCCAAATTAGGACTGAGGAAGTAAATGCTTCATGCTTATCTTTGCCTTCCAATCGAAACCTCAACCTAATCTCCATCCATGTTCATTTTAGGAAACTATTCCAGGTTAAAAATCTTTCATACATGACTGGATTTTTATTTGATATAATTATTTTAATTGTGATTTGTTTTCAATGTTAATATTAGAAATAAAATAATTAAAGAACTCATTTTTCCACCACCCAAGTTATACATTTAACAGACTTAAAACCTAATCGGCATAAATATTCAAATGAAAGTTAATAAAACAATCGCATTCAACTTAATTTATTTATTACAATAAGTTCATGTAAATATAGTTCCAATGAAAGGTTGATTTACTGAGTTACTCATAATACAGGGTTGACAGAGTGAGAGGATTAAAGGTACATTTTCAGTGCATTACAATCACTTCATCTACAGAGGATTTATGACATTGAGATGTTTAAAATAGGGGTATGTTCCAAACAAATGCAACGACACCGACATCCAGGGACAGCTGGTACTTAGAGTCCATTAATAGACCCTTGGTGGGGATGAAATAAAAATACAGAGAAATAAATACACACTTAGAACAGCAAATAACGACAACTTGATGCAACAAACACCAAATACAGTTAAGAAGTGCTTAAATTCAACTGAATATAACTACTAATCAGCAGGACGCAACCCAACACAATGAGGTAAAAATACAAAATAAGTAACTCATCAATCCACTTGCGATTCCATACAATTTAGCATTTGGAATTAAGCAAGCAAGCAACCCTTCAGGAATGGTTTACATAAACATTAAAAGTAACTTACCCAGTTGGAGGAAAAGGCGCAACTTGATGCCCAGTAGGTAAGTAAGCCTGTTGGGTATTAGTCACGTAAACAGTAGGATGGCGATAGAGCTCTGGTTGATGATAAAGAGGTTGACCAGCTGCTGCCAGCGGATGTCTTGGAGATAATCTGCTAGACACAGGAACATGTGCGGCAGGTTGAGGGGATGCATGAGTAGTGACATGCCGCCTGGACGCAGCAAGAGAATTCAAGTTATAGCTATGATATTGAAATCTAAAATTTGAATAAAGAATAAACCTCATAACAGAATTATTAAAAACAAAACTTAAGAACATGTTTAAAATATTCATAATACAGTTAAGTGATCCTTCAAATCATGAATACATAAAATAATTCCTCACTTCATTCTGAAGTATAAATAAAAACTTAAAACAGAGAAATTAACCAAAAATAAAAAAATAGGCAAAGGTATATTTGAATCAAAATAAACATCTTGAATTAATAACCTACAATTGCTAACCACAAAATAATAAAAATTGAGAGATTATATTGAAATTTATAAAGAGAACATTTATATAAATATCACTTGAATATTAATTTATAATATTTCAATAATGATCATTTCTTCAAAATTTTCTAAACAGTAAGAAAATCTGTTGTGTATATTTGAACAATTGAGATTATGTATTGTGCCTTTTGCAAATAATTACAATTATTATTTTGCTAGAAATCGGAAACAGCTTGGTTTTGTCATGAGTACATCCTGTGAATAACTTGAGAAAAAGTGAGTATTCAGGTAATGAATAAAATGTGCATACCCATAGCCTTGATGAAGGGTTGGGTGAGTAGTTGAGGACGAAGTCCATGCCTTTGATGTAGCTGTAGGTGCTCCCAGCAAATGTTGCTGAGTTTGCGGTTCCCTCACTGTCACAGGAATATCCCTGTTTGAATGTGCTGCTGGAGGCTGAACATAATCTTTGTGACCTATACACAGATAAAATATCATCAAAAATGTGATCTGATAGATTAAACTGCTATAAATGCATAAACCTTTTTACTGTAACTCCTAATAATGCATCTAACAGAAATCAAGGTAAATTATGAATTCATCTCTATCAATGAATAAGCAAAGTTATTGAACAATCATACTTTTATCAAATTGAATGAGAAAGGTATATAATTGAATGAGTATACATCAGGCTGCATTAAAATAAATGCAAATAATGCAATATTTTACGTAAAAATGATAGAAATTTTAATTACCAGAGAGAATTCCTGAGGATTGGACATGGTACTCTCTGTGTCCCACAGGAACAAGATGGTCCTGTGTTATTTCCCTCTTATGGGCTGCAACCACTATAGAAGGTGGAGCTGGTGCAATATCCCGATGGGCAGCAGGTGGAGCTGAAATATCCCGAGCATGGGCTGCTGGAGGAGGTGCCATCTGATCTCTGATGAGGAAAAAAAAGTAATGTGAAAATGACTGAAAAAGATACACAGTATAAATCATCAAAGTAAAGCGGCAGTTTGATGTAAGTGGCGTACCCCAAAATTCAGAAATGATAAAGTTAAAGTAAATGTCCAGATGATATGAAATATAATGTTAAAACAGAAGTTTTTAATGAGAAGCTGAAAAGTAATAAAATCTGAAAATTGTATGAATAATAACAAAGTTTGGTGAGAAGTTTCTGAAGAAGATCTCTAAAATAAATATCACCTGAAATGTTGAATTTATCAACAAAGGATCAATAAAAACCAATCCCAAAGTACCAAAATACCAGCTCAATTTCAAGATGTTCAAATAACATCCCCTTTACGTACGCCACTGCATGCACTAACATCTCCGCAGAGCAACATTTACTAATGTAAAAACAATTCCTTAACTATAAAACTAGGGTAATTCAAATCTTTTAAGAAGAAGCATTAATCAAACAAAAGAAAAACATCACACCACATAAAAGCTACTTTAAATTATGCCATAAAATTATGAAACATAATTTGATGCGGGTGACGACTATAATTAATATGAGTAGCGGTAAATACATGCAGAAAAAACAGACAACTACCAATCACTAAATGAAGAGGCTCTGAATGAATAAAGCTGCTTGGGATGAATTCTGACTAAATATTCCTAAGAATTTGTTCCTCAATTTACGATATACATATCGCTACTGATTGTCACATTCAACCCTTAGTTAATAATATCAATGTAAAGAGGAGATAGAATAATCTTCCTAATAAAATACAAAAGTAATCTTGATAGCCACTTAAAATTTCTAAATACTAATGAAATGACTTCCTTGCTTATTTTCTGGAGCATTGCTAGTAAACTTGGGAAGCAAGATAATTTTAATATTTAAACAGAATAAATCTGAATAGTATATTTTCTTATAATGAAATCAAGAACAAAAAAAGGTTTTGCAGGTACACCAAAGAGAGCAAATCTAACATCATCACTTAAAATATTATTAAGTACTCTTAAAAAAAAGAAATTAGGAAGTCAAAGGGTAATGACTGATAAAGTGCATTCTGAGCAACAATTATAAAGAAAAACTCGTTGGATAAAAGACATTGAATAACTATTAAGTCTTGTTCAATACCTTAAAGTTGAGATAACTCAAAAAGAGAATGAGTGATGTTTATTCACTTATAGGAGCATGATATAGAACCTACTTTTCCTCTGACTTGACCACTACTTCTTAGGTATCAACCTGATCTCAAGCTTACTATGATACTTAAATTCTTGAATGCACAAACTTATTCTACTTCTTATCACACCAAAAACATTTCCACTACAAAAAAACAAACAATATTACTAACGTCCGTGCCAATGCTAATGTTACCCACTAACGATGCTTATCATGCAGTTTCTCATGCAGATTTGGACCATTTTTTTTAACTCCTACTTCATTTCTCCAGAGCCATCTTATTATGTGATGAACAGTGTCCGTGATTGACTATAGGTCTCTATAGGTTCATTCACTATGACATGCATATGATACAGAGGCAGTATTATGGGGTTGACAAGGAAGGACAAACCCATATATCACATGGTGGTCCTGGCTGCTGACTCGATGGCCAGAGTGGACAGCAACATGATGATGATGGGGGTGGTGGTAGGTGTTTGAGGAAGTCGATGAAGAAGAGGCGGAAGAGGAAGCTGATTGGGGAGGAGGGGGCATAGACTCGGGCACTGCTGTGTGCCCTGCCTGGCAGTGAATGGAAGAGTGGTGATGATGGTGTCTTGGGGCTCGACGCGAGTGGTCGCTCCTTGTGGTAACCACCGCTGGGGCAGTTTCTTCCACCGCGTGATGCGTGCGGAGAACGTCAGATTCCCTCACGCATTCCGACTGCGCCTTGGCCAACAGACGTTTCTTCTGGGATAGGGATGCAGCAGTTGTGGACACAGAGGGTGTGGGAACGGTTGCAGCTTGGTAGCTGGCACTGCAGTACAGGCACGGGCTCGGAGGATTGGGTCCGTAGTTCTCATATGGGCTGTGTCTGTATAGATGGGTCATGACCCCAGACACATTTATTTGCCAGCGAATTTTTAAATAAAGCACTCAACACGAAATAAACAAAAAGAATACCAAAAAGGCCAACATAAACCTGAGCATTAGTGAGAGATACAACATAATTCATAGATATGTGTACGAAATTAATAGCATTTCTTTGAGGGCATGCACATATTACAGGTTGATATGAGATGATACTAATGATTTACTTATGATGGAAATAAAATCTTAAGTGTAAATATTATATTACATATAGGAGATTTTTTAACAACATTTAAATACATAGAATTGAATTTAACAAGAAGCAATGAAAACAACCAACAGAAATTTTAATCAGTTTCCCATAGCACGAATCTAATTATTTCATTATTCATTATGCATTGTAATGTAATAGGAATCCATATTTGAGGGCACAATTCTGACATAACAAATAATTCAAATCACTGAGAATTTTAAGTTAGGATAATAATAATTCTGGCTTGAAATATTTGATTTAAGCAATTTCAGTGAAATGTACTTCACTCAAATTACATTTTAAAATAAGATGAGGTAAATATTGGTAAATTTAGATTGAATAACTATAAAACTTATTTCCATCATAAGATAAATCTTTAAATGTTACACAACGATAAATTCCAATCAATTAGCAATGATAATACTACTATTACAGAGATCATGCAAAGAATACCTGCTTTGTAAGGAGCATACATTATTTTTATAGTTAAACCACATAAAACCATGCCAGGATGATATAAGCAACTTCATGTGATCAATAATGAATACAAATTTAAGTAATTTTGATCTTAGTGCACTGTGAATTGATAAATACTTTTCAAAGTAAAAGAAAATCACATTCTATTTAAATATTTCATCTATATTGCTCAAAAACAAATAA
This sequence comes from Pantala flavescens, assembly GCA_020796165.1. Classification (NCBI taxonomy): domain Eukaryota; kingdom Metazoa; phylum Arthropoda; class Insecta; order Odonata; family Libellulidae; genus Pantala; species Pantala flavescens. Next base: position 16,765,660 of record CM036886.1, read on the forward strand.
TGATGAAGCTTATGTCATTACAAATTTTCAGGCTAGGTTTATTCTATGATTAATGAAATATATGCAACTAACTCAAAGCAATGAGATCTTACAAAATCTCAGAATGAATTCCCTAGGAACATGACAGGAATAAAGCATTTTCTTTGATACATTATTTTTTCTTACAGTCAAAAAGAAAAAGTTTCCTATATGTACCAAGTACAAATTATTTAACAATTTTTAAACAGAATATGATAGAGGAAATGAAAACATCTACTCCTAACACACTGATGAAAGCCATAAGACCATTTTTGTTCTGTTTTAGATAACAAGTAGCATACACTATCAACATTAAATGGTTCAATACACACTTTAAAAATAATATCTATTTCACAACTCTAGGAGGCATTTTATTCAAAAATGTAAAAAATTATGATGGAAAATTAGTCTCATTCTTAATAATTTGAAGATAATCTTAAGACTCCACTAAAATGACTAGTAATTAATAACTATTTGATTCAGTTTCATGTGACACCTGATATGAAAATAATTCTGGACATTAAATATTCAGTGATTTTAGATTTCATTCCTAAGCATTTCAATTCATCAATAAACTTCATTGGCTGACACCATCTATCACTGAGCCCTTAAAACTTACTAACCATAACAACCAACCAGCCAGTCCTTAAAACTTAATAACCATAACAGACATAATCGTTAATATCTGGTAAGATATTGGTAAATATGAAATAAAATACATAAAATATACTCATAATTTTCTTATACTAATAAGTTTCTTGACCCCAAAAAATATTTATTGAGTAATAAACTAAAATATGAATGTTGTCTAAAATGGAGGTAAAAAACAAATTACTCACTCGCTAAACCTATAAATATGTGGTGATCTGGGTGAGTGCACTACAATTCCTCACAGAAAACTATCTACACATTTGACTGAATAATAATTTGAATAAATAAAATATTTTACTTAGAATTTTTCTATAATATTTTTAAAGTGTACAATAAAATAGGCTCTATATAGATGGGTTTTAAGAATGATTTATGGCTTCCAAAATCTTACATTCTATGATATACAGCTACATTAAGTTTTTTTCCAGTAATCTCTCATAAACAGAAAAAAATTATTTTGATGGGTATATAAGACTAATGACTATAAAAGAGAAATAATAAGGAATTTCTGATCTCAACATTCTATACCAAACCATAGGAAAGTTACTGGGGTAAAATAGAAATCTATAAGGGTCTAAAGGTTATATTATCTAGATCAATAGATATTATCTGCTAAACAGATATATATAAAACTCATGATCGATTAAAACAAGTAATTGAGTAGTATTTATACTTTATAAGGACAAATAACGATGAACAAAAATTTCTCCTGTATGCAATAAAGCTCCTCTAAACTAACATAACGGTATTCAACATCTTGGAAAAGTTAAAAAGCAAAAAACATTACTAACCTTGGTTGGGGTTCATGTTTTATTTCCCGAACCACCTGAGAGCCATTGTAGTTTTGATGAAGAAGAGAATGGCTTGACACTGGTTGGTGAGTTTGAGCCATTGTAGTGTTTGTCAGACCCTGAGAATTTTGCACGGAATGGAGATTTTGCTGATGGTCTTGCTTGACTGGGCTTCTGTGTTCTTCATCACTATCAGCCACAGTGACACAAGATATCACATTTTTCCTCTGCTTCAGACTACCACCTCTTGATACTGGCTGGGTACTATAAAAAAAATAAATAATCTCAATTAGACAGAAGTTAAATGAGATAAAAAAGAACAAAAACAAGAAAAATTAATGAGAGAAAAAAAGAGTAAGGAAAATAGTTGGAGGAAGACCACGTAAGCATTAGAGACCTATTGTAATCTTCTATGGATGCCTGAAAGAATAGACATTCAAAAATTGAAATAGAGAAAGAGAAAAATTAATAACAAAAAGCAAGAGAGAATATGAGAAAAAGCTTCAAAAACCAAAGTAAATTGCTGATATGCTGCAACACTAATTATTTTGAACATAAATTGTTTGTTGAATGCTATAATTGATTCCCTACTCACATTGTAGTTACACAGCAACTAATTTCTATGAACATAAGCCAGGCAAAATGCAAAACAACCCAGGATAAATAGCTGATTAAGAAGCTTGAGGCAATAAAAGTTTGTAAAAGAAAACCTGCAGTTACAATAATAATCTTGACAGGAAATGACAAACTTGTTTCTATGGCTAGGAGTTTAATATATATTATACTCCTTACAGAAAGGATATTACATAACAAAGCAATAGAAGAAAAGGTCCAAAAATGCAATAATAACTTAAAAAGCTTAGGACACTGTATAAAATCATGTGAAAAGAATACATCTCATGTCTTTATTTTGAATTTTCTTGAGTTCACCACCAGTTTGGATGTTTCATTGCCCACGTTTTGATGGCATACTTAGCCATCGAAAAGTTGTCCATACATCTAAGCTGGAGGTGAGCCAGAGAAAACATTGTGAGCAGCATTTGTCAGGTAACCACGAGATATTTCATCTCATTGTCAGCTTGTGTTTTCCAAATAATAATGCCTAAAATAGAAATCTTCATTTCATTGAAATGAAAATTTATCTGAAATTTCTTTCCAAAATTAAACTAAAATGAAGAGAACAATAAAAGACTACCTTTTCATTTAAATCAAAATTGTTGTCAGCTAAATTAGCAATCAAATGTATTGCTATTTCAACCAAAACAACAAAACAAAGATTTTGAAATAGTTTAAAGGAGAGCTAAAATTTTTGGTACTACAAGTCTTCTGCTATTAAATCAGTGTAATTACCTTCCCTTAATATATAACTGCTTGGGTTAATCACACATGACTTTGTAGGATTGTTAGTGAATGTGTTTAAGGTGGAAAGAAAAGAAATCTTCCATTTAAACGATAGCAGTGCCTCTTGAGATATTAAGCATGGTTAGAGCCAATCAAAACCAACAGATTATACCTGCGATAAGCTTCGTCTTGTGACGTTATCGTCAGGACAGAGGGGCAGTTGGAACTGATGGTACATGACACACCCATCTCAGACCCATGGCACGCTGAGCAGTTTTTATCTTTACAGCTACAAAAAATAATTCCACTACTCAGAATGAAAAAGAAATTTAAGTGAAAATTTCCCTCCAAAAATCAAATCAGCCTTGCATTTTTAATATTTTATCATAGATTCATACTGTGTGATGGATGTCTTGGGGATGAAGCCGTAGATAAGATGTAAACTTGATGATAAAGATGATGCATTTTATATTAACTGCTTAGCAGTAAAGATAATTTTGATTCTTTAAAACAGAAATCCCTTAAATAATACAAAATATTTTAAGTAATTTTATAGAAGAGGAAGAATATCTAGATGAATAATGTTTTCATGAAGAATAGTTTAAAAAGAAACTAGATATGAGGCATTAGCAGAAAAATATATCAATCAATTCTATGCATAAAATTTTGTATAAAATACTATGCAACACGAAATCAGATCATATGATCATACAGAAGATAGAAGTAAAAAGATTTGCTTGTCAAAACTGAAATTCTAAAGAAGTTGCTAGGTACCATATATATTAGACATAATTATCTTGCATAGGACTTAATTAATTTTGAGATATTAGTATTTAGAATTATGATGGGTGATTATTCAGTAATCTAATAATAAAAATAGGTTTACTCATACTGTATAAACCAAGGAGCAGACTCTACAAGTAAGTGTCGAATGAAATGAAATTAATAATATGATAACTGTAACAATATCTTCAGCTATTTCTACAAATTAAATAATATTATACATTGTCATTGGTATATAGGAAGGCTATGGCTATGTTCAGGAAAGACAGCTTAGAACTAACAGTAGCAATAGCAATGAACTAGTGAAAGTGGCAACCCAATTTCTTAAGCATTGTCAGAGAAATTGAAATGCAGGTTTGAACTGCAATGCATTCTCATCATCAGGTTCATATCTTATAATATCATGCATCCTCCATCCTCCAGTATGAATTCCGATTCAACTCTATGCTTAACATTACAATCAGAAGCCATGAATGAAACTCAGGAAGCCCATAACTTGCTAAAGTTCGATTCATTTACTCAAGCAGTAACAGTCAACAAGACAAACATAAAAGATCAAGAACAACTCAACGAAAAGAGTCAAAGGAATCTATTGATAATCACAATCTTTAGCAATAAAAAGGACTAATGATACTCATACTAATACACGTTGAGACAAATTTCATGCTGCCTGGTAGTAATTACAACAGCAGCTATCTCTTTTGTTAATACAACAAGTAGTGCTACAAATTAATCCAAACTGCAAACTTACCACTTCCCAGGAGATTCATCTTCACTGTCTGATATAGTGATGACAGAGACAGCTGGTGATGGTGTGTCATGAATGGTGATAGTTTGCTGACGGGTTGTGGTTGTATTATTAGGATGATGATCCTGTTTTGGATTTATGGTGATGTCAGCAACTGGCAAAGAGTTCTGGTGGTGCCAGTGACCATGACCTGTAGGAATGTTCCGATTGCGTGAGTATACAGTTGCTTCTGGAGGAAAAAATAACAATTTTAGGATTGATATAATATCAAACAAAATAATCCATTAAATATCACAAAGAAATAATTGAGAAACAGAATTTAAGCACTGCAAAGAATGAAATTTTCTATTTAAAAAGAAAAAAAAGTTGCAAGTGCTTTCCTTAATCATAGGGATTGACTGCTGAATTTAATTGGAAGGTAGGTGATTATTTTAAAGGTATAAGAATGTATAATTATTTACCAGATGGTGGTGTTCCCTCCTTGACTCTCTTCTTCACCGGACTAAGCTGAGTAGTCTCTTTTTTCTCGGATCTGGATGATATAGTAGTACAAGCAACATGAGGAACGGCAAGGTGTGAGACTGAAGGGGGAGCAGCACCATGGTTCTTTGAAGGCCTTTTTGGATTACTCCAACTGGTTTGTCCACTGGCATGTTCCACCACTGAATCGTACACTTGAGGCACATCCACAGGGAACACTGGCCTCTGCTCCTGGTGATAGAAAATGGTTCAATAAACATAAAGAGTCCAAAAAAAGACCAAGAAAATATTGTGTTATCAATAAACCATAAACATGGGTAAAATAAAATACTTGTGAAAACTGATAATACATATACTGCTCGGATGTAAGGAGTTAATTACCAATTTCTATCATTATCAAAAATAATCATTTAAGAGTACTTCATAAAGAATGGAAATATTTTCAGATTTTAATTTGTTTTAAAGTTTTCCTTTTCTTAAGTATGCTTACTTGCAAAATTGTGCCAGAATCGACAATAAGAGGTCGACCCCACTCGCTAGCGTCTGAAAGAAGAGGTTGTTGGATGGCAGCATGCTGAGGAGGCAGTTGTTGCCAAGATGGTGGAACTATCGTCATTTGTCGATTCGTTGGCCACGAGGTTTGGACAGCATTCTACAAGTACGATAAAAATCTATCAGAAACAGAAACTAGGATGTATATCAAGATAAAAAATGTTAATTATTAAAAATTTTGACCAAAAAATTAACTTCAATGACATTTTAGCTATTAAAGAGAAGCATCATGCTATACATGAATCACACAATAATAAAAATTTCTAATAAATTTATGTCCTACAGCAACAATTCACAGAGTGCTCTGGAATAAAATTTGGAAAATTTGAGTGCAATAATGCTGTTGAAATACTATAAAAAAAGGTGTTGAACAGATATAAAAGATTTTCGAAAAGTAAAAAAAGAGGAGAGTTGATTGAAACCGAAACATCAATGCATTAAAATCGCCTAAAATCTGCCTAACCACCGATCTAACTTCGACATGAAAGGATGGAACGTTGTAAGGTGTACTTACTGTCAGAAGCATTTGCCTACCACTCTGCTCTACCATAGACACTGGCACATACTGCTGCTGTGCTGCCACCTAAGGAAACATTTTATTTCAATTTATGCATTGAATCCATTCAACCAAGTAAAGTTTGCCATACTCTAGATGTAATTGTGCTGAGTTTTCTTTTGTTTTTGAAAGCTTTAAATCAACATGTACTGTCTTTGCGGCACATTAAATATATAACTTGGGACTTTCAAATAGTCTTAGTCAAAGAAATTTAACAATGACAATTTGATACATTGAGCACAATTACATTAGTTGTGATTTCTTTGAATGAGAAAAATTAAAATCAAAGCTATGCTGATGTGACTGAGTACAGCTTGGATTGCCCCTTCGATAAGAGATAATTGTTAGGAAAATCTATTGGCCGATCAAATCTTTCAAAAACTTAAACAATGATAACAAAAAATAAAATATGTAATTTTTATACTTTCATATAAGGCAATCTGATCTGAGATGCATACTTCATAACAGAAATCAGAAGGAGATCCAAATAACTAATGGCATAGAAAACATACTTCATGATGCTAAGAGTAAGAGGTAAATCAACTTTAAAAAAATAAAAAATAAATAAAGCATCCTAGTAAACTGTGGATGAATAATTGATTCTCATTGAGAATAATGATTTTCTACCACCTAAAATATCTATTCTGAATGAAAAATTTCTTTACCTGGAGGAAAATTTCTCTACAGAGAAAAAGCTCAATTATAAAGTTAATTTTCCTTCTACTCACTGCCAAATACTAAAATGAAAGGCTGATAATAACCTCTTTATTTCCTCAGAAGGCTTAACACTAATAAGAAGAATTACCTATTAAAAGTTTTCTTCACCTAGCATGATCGCATACCTTTACAATACAAATTCCCTGTCAATAACCTAACTTTTTTCTAAAATTTCACTCAATTTCTGTTCGAACATTAACTACTGGACCAGATACTAAATGGTATAGATGGGATAGAAACAGCTGATTTAATATAAATTCCATGAACAAATATATAATATCCTACCAGACGTATAACTTAATCATTGGATAATAGGGCCATCAATCTAAAATAGAAATATTCATAAAAGCCTACGAATTATGTTTAGTTCTGCAGGAAATTTTACCTACTTTCACTTTTTTGGGCATTGAATTCCATGAACTACTAGCCTACCTAAACTGTTTCATTCTCTCTTACTATCCCTTCAACGTGTTTAATGTGCAATATCTGCTTACTGGGTGTGTTAGCGCTATTATTTCTCTTGTTTGGAACTGAAAGGAACTGACATTAAAGTCTCCTGATGCACTTGCAAGTATTATTCTTGCATTGTTATTGATTCTCCTTCAACTCTAATTACAAACCTGTTGTGAAATTATAGGAGGCTGAATTTGCAGCTGCGGAGGCTGCTGGGCTACAACTGTTACATGCTTTGCAGGGGAGCCCATGCCTTGATAGCCTGGCTGGCACAATATTGATGAGACCAGCTGGTGTGGAAATGGGTCAGCTCGAGTAGCACCTGTATATTGACGTGCCACTGACCTTCCATTATACAACTGATACTAGAATTGCAGAAAACAATAAAGTATATCAAACCATTTTTTCGGAACTCTTAGGCAGGGGTGATAAGGGAGAAAAACAATCTTTTCCAAACAAATGAGCAAAGTATGACAAATAATGATTATGCTGAGAAAGATAAAAGGCAGGCATCCACTTACCAAGCTATCGTAGCCTGATGACCTCTCCCTCACCAGACGCTGAACTTGATTCGTCAACTGATTGTTGAAGGTGAGGGTAACATTTCCATTGGAACTTGGCACAAAATTGGTGACCAAAGGTCCTTGGGTACTTTGGTGATTGTTGTTGGAACTGTAACCATTGCGTCTACAAACTTCCATCATTTGAACACTAGCCTTCACATTGTTACAATGAGCATAGTCGACCAAATGAGCTAAAGTGACAAAGGCATGATTCAAGGCTTCCCCTGGAGTTATCCTTCGCTCCTGTAGGAAAAAACAATTCAAGTTGAAACAATATGCTCTGATATTTCAGGTAGGAGATGCAGAATAAAATAAAAAAAAGGAGGTAAGACACGTTCTACCTGGTCCATGGTCAACATCCTCTTCAAAAGATCAATGAATTCCCTTCTGTCAGCTTTTTCAGCCAATAATTCACCTCCCTCCAAATCAGTAGGCACATTCACTTGGCCGATGTCATCTAAACAGTTGAAAATGTATTTCCTCGCTTCCTTTGACTTGATACCCGTTTCAGCTTCATGTTCCTCAGGAGTCTGAAAACAGTTAACTGTTACTAATCTGGCCTCTATGGAGGTAAATCACAGTATCCTATAAGAGAATGTTTACCTTTAGCCTCCAGAAAGGATACGTGCTATCCATGTCTCTATAAAAGAACTTTGTGGTTTTAGATGCATTGTTTAGCATGTGCTCAGTTGGTAATCCTTGGGTTTGGCTTATATATCTAATCTGATCATATTCTGAGGACCCTGGGTAAAGAGGCCAACCCAGGAAGAGCTCTGCAACAACACAACCTAATGACCACATGTCAATGGCTTCACAAAAAGGCAAACCTAGAAAATAAAAACATTACATGAGTATTGATATTAGGCATGTAATTAAGAACAAGATAAAAGTATATTTAATAAGAAAAATGCAATAAATATCATCAAAACTTTCTTTGATATGAGCTTTTATAAGCCTAAGTATTAGAAGATTCAATTTTCTTCCTTTCCATAGTTATCAAATACATTACTATTTTTTGCTGAGAAAAAATCACTTTACACACCCGAAATATGTTGCATAAACAGAAAAACCAAAACTTAATTTTGGATAATGATGATTTCTGAGATAAATTCCAATGCATTTTGTTGTTTGATGATTAAAGAAAATCTTTATAAGATGGGAACTAAGAACTCACCAAGAATAATTTCAGGAGCGCGATAGTAACGACTTTGAAGATAAGTGTTACAGACAGCTTTGCTGACATGTGAAGCACTCCCAAAGTCAATGACTTTTACCCTATAAGGCTGCCTAACTGGGTCAACAAGCATAATGTTTTCAGGTTTCAAGTCTGCATGTATCAGGCCTAATTGCTGTGAGAGACATAAAGAGTATTAGATACTTGGATCAATCAAAGATTGAATAACTTCAAGAATTACTGAGATATTTAACCAATCCTACCTTCAACTTAAGAAGGGCTGTGAGCACCTGCTGTAGAATCGGACGGATATACTTAAGAGGAAGGGGGCTGAATTTATTCTGCTTAAGAAAATCATAAAGATTTTGTTCAAGCATTTCAAATACCAAACAAGTATGGTTTTTGTGCTGAAAGCACTCATATGCCCGTATAAAGTTGAATTCGTCGGCATTTTCCTGGCTTAGTCGTGACAATATGCTTACCTGAAAAGATTAAATAAGTAAATAATTAAATTTGATAGATAAGACATATAATCTACCTTTTATATAATTTCCATATGGTCACTGAATCAATAGTAAATAAATAAATTCACTCACTTCTATCTGTCCCTGCCGTGCGTACGATGGATGATTTTTGAGGATTTTGATTGCCACAATTTCATTTGTGCCTTTTTTCCAGCATTTGACAACCTGCGATAAAAATACACATTTGAGTACAAGGAAATGATTAATGATTATATTATAATGATATAAGAAAATAAACAGGATAAAATGTTTCTCAAAGGCAAGAGATAAGTTCTTACCTGACCGAAGGTGCCTCTCCCCAGGAACTCCAAGACTTCATACTGATTGGTCATGGAGTAGAGGACCTCATGTTGTACTAGTTGGTAGTCCCCATCTGCACTTGAGGAGCCCTGGGGAGGGGCTGCCGCAGCTTTGCTGTGGGAAGTCGTGGTGGCGGCAGTGTTTGCACCGGTGGTGGCAGCAACACCTGCAGCTGCTGCAGTGGCGGTGGTAGCTCCTTGGCCTGAACTATGACCATTCCCCTCTGAGTCTTCTGATTTTCTCTACAGAATGAAGAAAAACAATTGCGGAAATACTGTCCTCTGAGAGGCTACAAAAAATCAAAAAATACAGAGAATCAGAAAGATTCTTTAAAACTTTCTGTTCTGGGAATTTGGGTACCAAAGAAAGGAATCAATAGAATAAGTTCTATGCTACTATGTCATACTGTTTATTAATTAATTATGAAAGACTGTAATGTTGAACAAAACAAAGCACAAGAAGGTATAGGGTCAAGCAAGTTAACTTATTCTGATGAAAGATTCTTATTTCCAATAAATTAATTAATGCTGCATCAGAGCTTTAGTTTCTTAAAACAGAAACTAATTACATGTATGATGAAATTCCTAAGTGAACCAAATTTAGTGAAGTGTGAATAAGATATAATGAATGATATGAATATACCCTTCAAAACAAATGATGAGTCAGAATCATCATTTATTTCAAACAAGTTCCTAATCACTTTTATTTGGAGAGAATAAACTTATGGTCAAACTATTACTAATGCAAAGGTTATGGGAAATAATAATGATTTATTCTAATGAACCTTCATTATTGTGTTTACAAACATTAATATGGTTTCAGGCTTATTCTTCTCTTAATAACTAAAGCCATTTCATTAAATACAGTAAATTTTAAATGTCACTAAACCAAGGTAATATTTATCCTAAGAAATTCATCCAACTTTGAGAAATCATGTTAACAGTAGCCTAAAAGTAAATTTGAGACACCATAACATCAGACTGATATTTTATCTTTGCATGTAAAATTCCCATTTCAAAGTTATGTAAATGAGGTACTCATTCAGAAAGTTATTAAAAGTGAAAAAAATATAATCACTTAACAACCAGATGAGGACAAAACATTCATGAAAATAGATGATCAATGCAAAATATCGGCATGCTAAGCAACAGAAAAATACATAATTTTACGCAGCATATGGAAGAAGTGAAATTAGGAGAGAATTATTATCTTCAAACATGAGAGTAAGAGCCACTTTTGGGGTGAAAGAAAATGCCAATTCATCAATATATTTTTAGTAAATAAAACATTTAAAAATCACAACAACCATATTCACAAACAACCAACAGTAAACCAAGAAAGAGCTACAGAACATCGAAATTCCTTGAGATTTAAGTTGAATACTAAAGAAGAAAATTTTAAGGACTCTTTTTACTTTAAGAACAAGGATTGAATTATACCTTGAAAAACTCAATTGAAGTCTTCCAATTAAACTTGTGAGGAAATTCTGAAACACCATTAGCTAAAGAAACCATAACAAGAAATGGAATAAGCATTTGTAGGAACTCAGTTACACAACGACAAATACACCACAGGTATAGATCACAATAACATAGATAAAGGGGTGACTAAAAATAAAAATATAAGGAAAAGCATTCCAAAAACTTAGCGACATAAATGGAATACTTCAAGAGCTGACACAGGTTTGCCTACCTTTTATATTATGTTCAAACTTTCACTAAGATATTCTGATATGGTTAAATCTGCCAAACAGAAATTTCAGTTCCCCAAAATGAATTTACGATTAACATTCAAGATTGATAAATGACAGTTATAGATTGATATTTTAAAGCAGGATTGATTCAAAACAGTCATCAGGTTAGAACTTATCGGAATCATCAGATAACTACACAACAATAGAGAGTAAACATCAACAGGATGTTTTTAAAAGTATCCCATAAACAAATTCAAATTATGCAGGCTTTATTATACTCAAAATGTCCATAACTAACGCTTACCTTGAAAATATATTCCTCTGAATATCAAATAGTATCAAATAAATTTATATGACTAAAACTGCAGTGAAAACAAACACTTTCAAAGAGGATTGGATTTGAAAAGCAAATTATAAATCCAAATCCTAAATACAAGTAAATGTTCAATGACTAAGGAGAAAAATTAATGTTTAAATATATTTACAGTCTCAATTAGGAAACAGTAATTTGTACAGAATATTTCACTGTTCTCTTTTCTCCTATGCTTACAAACACGAGACATCAAAGATTAAGGACACAACCTGTAGAAAGTTTAGCTATAGTTACCAACTTCAGGGGCTACTTTACAATAGCAAATGATTTGTCAAAGCTAAACAAAATTAAAATAGCTTATTAGCTGCAGATATTAATAAAAGATAAGTGGATATGTTTCAATAAATAAGCAATAAAATTGTTTGTGACAAGAATCTCATTTCTTAATTAAATCTTGGAATAAACTGCAGGACTAAAATACAAATGATGACATTATGTTAGATATAGAACTGATAATTTGATGGAGAGTCTAACTTTTAGCAAAAGGGGAAAAGATCATTATTGCCATGAAAAACTAATGGAATTTTATTCAATTGGGATTCAGATAACATTATCATAGAAAACAGGTAATCAGGGGGCTTAGAGAGTTTATTGTGGACTAGTATACTTGCTAGGGCCTATAGAAAAAACAATCATGATATTGAAGCAAACTAATTTCAACTGCTTCCACTAATAACTGATGAAAGATTAAGGACTTTTGGCCATGTCAGAGCTTTTAAATTAATAGCACGATTGATATATCCCTTAGATGATGAACTACAAAGGTTATGATAAAAAAGCTAGTCATTAATCTACAATAGCAGCAAGTAGATTTCTTTCATTAACTTTTGTCAACCATAACATTTCCATCTGTATTAAATATATCATACAGAAGGTTTGCATTTAACCTAAGGAAAAGTGAATTTTAGGGATTCTTCTTATTGGAATAAGATTATCAACATGTCAGAACACTTCACAAACTTGACAATTTCTAGGTGGCCAAGGAAAATAAATGGCTCTAAAGGAAACCATCAAAAAATATTCTGCCTGAAGATACTAACATCACCAAAATGAAATGAACAAAATAGATGAAACACAACCATTAAATATCTGAAACAAAGTTCAAGAATAATAAGAATAACACTCCAAAGGGTATGCAAATGAGAAGCTGTATATAACTGAAAGGGTCTATTGGAAGACAAGTATCCACAAATTTTCCACTTGAAGTAACTGAGAAATCGGCACAAGACGTATTAAATACGAACATCAACCGAAAATGATCTACTTTAGAATCTTTAGATGGACACTGCTGCCTTCTAACTGAAGAAACCAAAGACGATCTTATGTATGCCAACAATACAGATCGCATGAGATTTCCCAACGAATACCCTCGACACTGGATCTGGTTTTTGCAATTCAAAACACAGAAATGCTCTTCCAATCAGAACCAGCAAAGCACATAATCCAAAATTCAGTGATTGTACCGCTCACTACCGATAATCTTCCTCTGCAAAGAAATGTTTCTACTCTACTAAAGCTCAGAAAGTCTCAAAATTCAACTTACCTTCTGGCCACACCTCTGATATGTGTCTAAAAGTTTTATGGTGGAAGCCCGTATGTAATTCTGAGGCAGACCCCCACTTGGGCTCTTGTGCTGAACATTATTCCTGTTGCTGCGGTGGAGAGCAGTCTGACTCACGCTTATGCTTGCCGGATTCAAAGTATAAATATTAGTAGTGTCTGAATAATCTTGTTGGAGATGCTCTAACTTGCGTTTCTTCTGACTGTGTTGCAACACCACCCCACTACTGCTTGTGCCAGAATGCTGGGATTGGATGAACATGTCATGCATTCCCTGTAAATTTCAAATTACGTGCACTGTTACAAAGGATATTCCAACAGAACTACAGCGACTAACTACTCAAGCACACAATCCTTAATATACAGGGAATAAACAAGTCGCGAATAAGTAGAAGACATTCTAAAACGGTTCCTGGTGCGACAATTGCGAATCCTTATCATCGTAATCGACGATAAATCAAATCGTACACTGTAATCCCAAACAGAGAAACAACAACCGCGTCTAAAAACTCTGCGCTACACGCAAAATTGAAGTCTTTTCGGAATTGATTAAATCTTGGAACGTATTGAAAAGGAGAAACTGAACTACTCGCTGAGAAAAACGATATCGGAAAGAGAAACAAAATCAAAATGATCACTTACGATTGAATATATTTTACATGTACTCGGTTCCGCCGATCCGGCACGGAATACGCACGCTATAGCGGTGTCCTGATACGAGCCACTCCGCAGCACGGCAGAGGGAGCGGCCGAGACAGAGGGGTCGCCTAGGTGGCGAGATTTTTCAATTTGCTCCTATCGCATCACGACATCAATTACATTCGCGGGCAGCCGAGATTCAGATGACGACCACGGATTGTCACAAGGAAAATGAATTTCACTTCGCTGTAAGCATTCAACACAATCAAAACTATAAAAAACACACGGTAAAAAAAAACAAGAGAATTTTATTAAAACTGCATAAAAATTGGCGTACTGGAAATTTAGTTGGACTCGATCAAAATAGAATCGTATATTATAAGAGTCGAATGAAATGTCAGACTAGTCCAAATGGGATATAATTCTAAAAGTCCGAAATAAACGGGGAATACAATTCGTTATGGGAATGAATATTGGTGAGGGTCTAACGAAAGAACGCCCTGTGTGAATACTAACAAAAGATACAGAGCTTCATATGTTATGGTTGGCATGAGCGAGATAAAACAAACAAATGAGAGCATAGCTAATACGTTTTTCTATATTTACTTCAAAGAGTTCATCGCAAATGCTATCAAGTGAGCAATGGCTAAAAATGTCATTAACAAATACCTAGCACGCTTTATCCTTAACAGCTAGCAGTTTTAGTTCCTGTTTACATTTTATGTCGCAAAGTATAAGGCAGCAGCTGTCCAAAAAAGGAAAACACATGAGTGTGAAATTGACTTTTTCAGGTGTATTTAGTGAAGTTATAGCTGATAAAGCGGTGTAAATATTTCGTTAATTGATTTTGGGACTATGAAAAACTGTTCTTGAAAATTATTAGACTGATATTTACAATGATAATCTAAGCAAGAAAGCAAAGGCCTAATTTTAAGAGCTATCAAGTATATCCAAACACGGTTCGCGCACTGAAGAAACTTAATATCATTCCTCGAACCAACATTCGATAATACGTTACTTTTAACGATGTAATGACAGACAATATCAATCGCACTTAATAAATTCAATACTTAAATCACCTGCCTAAGGAATGTACTTACAACAATGAAAACTATCCAAATATTGGAGAAGCAGGAAAGATGAACACCAAGACGTATCCTGAAGAAGCACCACTGGTTCTCAATAATTTTAAATTATGATTTCCTTCTCTCACTACCTTTGTAACGAAATAATATTATGATAGTAATAATTTTAAGAGGAATTTCGAGACAAAGAACAACATTCACTTATTAATTTCGCTCACATTTCTACTCTTACGATTACGGTCCAAAACTTATTCATGATAGAAGAATAATATATACATAAACATTGGAGTCGGCAGAAGCAAAATTCTGCATAAAAGCTCACAAAGAACTAGAGGACAAGATATTATCGAAAGAATAAACATTACTAATTAGATAAAAGATTTTCTCTCTCTATCCCTCATGAAAATCAGAGGATCCCGTAATTTGGGTACGGAACGGAATTAAGAGCGGAGATTTTGAAAAGTATAAGCAAAATAAAAAAGAAAGAGGAACGATAATTTTAAGTGTAACATATACTAAGCTAAAATTTATCGAGATTAACGTAAAGTTATGCCGATACGGAATCACTTTAAGTCCGCTTCCTTCTTACGGACGAAAAATAAATATCTGTTCAAGCGATGAGCTTCGATTGGTCATTTTGATCGTAGAATTTAAGGGTTTAAAACCTTTAATTATAAATATCCACTAGTTTTAAAACTGGGAAAGAAATTTAACTCCTCTGTGAAATCTAAGACTACTACGACCCACCCGTCACGATTTCCCTCACGGAATTCTTACGGCTTTAGTGAACATTCAATAATAGTTTCTCTCAACTTTATACAACGGAACATTTTCGCTACAATATTACAAAAATAACTGCTAAATTTCCGGACACATCATCCATATTTTGAATAGAGACACCGACTGTATACAGAAATAGACGTTATGTTTCGCTTTAGAGAGAGTAGCCCAATAAGGCCGCTATGATAATAGGCAAAATTTCCAGGTAAATAATATACAAAAACACTTCTCAATCGGAAAATAAAAAACAATAAATAAGCACCTTAACTTGTTTAAATGATTGGTAACTGAAACCGATCGGCTTCGAAAGAAAATCACACGCACTAAAAACCGTTTTCTGCTACTTACGTTCTTCAAAACCGCCTTTCGATGCATGAACAAAGTCACATACACTTAACGCACAGATACGAAAATAAAAGAGTATGATCAAATAGTTATTTCTGCGACTATTTAAAGGTTTACGCAACTAAATCGGCGGTGTTTAAAAGAGCGTTACTCAGAGCCGCTTGCGCTATTCGAACCCTATGTTTTATATATTTGAACCATAAAAATGTTGAAAGAGTAAAAGAAACTGAAAACTATCACAAACTCCATGAATATATTCCACTTATGTCACATAACTTCGCCTGTAATCAAATTCTTCGAATAAAAACACAGCCGTACATCGAGAGTGTCACTCAGTCGCTTAACTCAAACTTATCCAATAAACTGAACGTTCACCAAACAAAACCAAAACTACTTGAAAAATTGGTCTAGTAAAGAATTAAATCTTTACCTCTCACTCTGCTTTTCCGCCGCAAAGGACTCCAATCTCATAATGAAAACATCAGGAACAAATGAGACCTTCAAATTCCGGCCATCTTGGAATGGTGACGAGCGTTTTATATGTACCTGTCCGACACAATGCACCAACACTGATAGTCACTCGAAACACACACACAAAAAAACATGCACACCAATATTCACTAACACCCCAATAACCCGATCGAGGTTCTGTGTGGGTAAACACAATTTACCCACGAAGGCCTGACGTTTCCACCGAGACAGCCAACACTTCGTGCAACACACCTCACCATATGTACTTCGGCCGCAGGGACGAAGCGTGGAATGAAGGGGAACTCGGGTTCGTCTGGTATCCGACGAGTCTCTCACTTTTGAAATCATTAAAACATTAAATTTAACATTTAAAATATTACAAAAGGATGAAATATAATATTTAAATTCTAATACATATATTCATGTGAATTATAATTCATTTGTTTTTATAATAAAAGCATATATTTTCGTTTCCGATACTCCCTCTGCGCACTCCACCGCGCACGTCATCTACCGCTGACATTTGTTACTAAATAAGATTCTAGCGACGTACTCGTGGAATTATCGCTGAGAAAGCGGCTGGAGGCTTTAGTTTCATCATGATTTAATTAAGAGCTGGAAATTTGTGACAACGATAGGATATTCTTGCTAAATAATTGATATTATATAAGGTTAATTTGATATATTCAATAATAAAAAGCGGCTTATGTAAGTGATGTCTTTTCCAAACAATAAAGACTGAATTGAGAATTATTACGAAGTGTTCATAATAAATAAAAAAGAGTAATATTAAGTATGTCGCTTCCAAATTTCATTAACAACGAAGTAAGATTACATCTGAATTACAACACAATATGTTCCTTATATAACGCATGGATAATCTAACGGAAAATTTAACGTATTCTTAGTTTCTATTTTTTATATTCCGAAGGACAGGGGAAGGAGAAACAATTCAAGACATATGGAAGATCGCCTCTAAGCTATCGAATTTATTACGTAAAAATCGAAAGACTTTTATAGATCACACAAGAAGTGAATTTAATAATAAGCAATTTTTAAGAAACGAAAAAAAAATAGAACGCTTAAAAAATATACGCTATCATTTTAGCGAACTCATGTTACCAGAAAGGGTAAATTTGGCATCAAAAATGGAAAGAGATTAAAAGAAAAGTTTTTTCGAGAATCTTACTGAACCTATTGAAACCAAATTACTATTCTGTCGAAATCTATAACAATGAAAAATAAGTTCATTATAAAAATTTAAACTTCGATTAAAAGTTTAACGATGCATGAAAAGCTTTCTCTCTGCAATTCACCAGGAAATGAAAAATTACTTTAAGAAATGTTTCCTGTTTTTCTAAAATGGGAAATGAATATCAGGAAACGTCTCACGCTAAGATTTTGACATACTAGAGAAGAAAACATAGAAGGTCTGGAGGAACAAAATAAGAGGTTTAGGATTATATCGTCCATTTTAGATAATTTACCTACGGAAAGTGAAGGCGCTCTATTCACGTCATCCAACAATGTTGAAACTGAATGGCGAAATTCGAAACTTACCGTTGAAAAAGGTTTATTTTCCTTATGCGCGGGAAAATGATACCTCGTGCTATTGGTAGAGATTTTTTTAAACGTGATCTTGGCACAATAAAACTGATAGTTAAGTAAATAAAGCAGTAAAATGTTTCCGAGATACTAATCTTACCAATAAATGAGTTATCAATAAATCCAAATGAAAACGAGGGATTGACATATTTTCACTTTCGGTACAAAATCATTCCCAGATTTTGTTGAAAATAAATTTATGCTTAAGTTCTTTGCATGCATGCCTGTGAGTATACGAAACGGATGCAGGAACAATGGTTCTATGGTTGTGATTCAATTGAAAGCAGCTGGCACGGATGATAAATAATCATGCACAAAAGAAGGAGTTGGTTATTTTTTCAGTTTTTACCAAACTTTCTCAAATCCACGTACCACAAAAATCCACGCGACTCTCAAATACGACATGGCCCCGCTAAATAGAGAAATAAACGGTTTATACATGGCTATTTTCGGATAGAATTCAACAAAGCTCTTTTCTTTTTCCTCTTAATTAATGGAACACCTGTCTTCCTCCCACATCACAACCTACGAGGTCGGTCCAAGAGCTTTTCTTATACGCTCGGAGATTGGAAGAGAGGGAAAAAATACGATTCTTACCTTAGCGCGGATTAAAGAATTAATCTGCAACAGATGAAGTTTTACAGAAAGACGGATCAGACACATCTGCCTTTTGGAAGTAAATCTCTCTCCGTCCGCATAGAAGAGCCTTTGCAAGCTAATGTACGTATTATGCTAATAGAGTTCTCTAGTCTCTCAATCGAAAGCACCCGTACACAATTAAATAATCTCTTCGCACGCAACAATGCGATTTATGGGTCATTGTTAAAACAAAACAACTTTTAATTCGTTTCGATTTCCACGACTATTTTTATTACTACCGTATATATAATTAATTTCACTTTTAATTAAAAAGGAACTCTTTACTCGTGTAATTGTCTCGAAATAAATTACGTCATATTTCGTTTAAATTTATGAAGAACGTATTTCGATCAAAAAACAAACGAAACGCGAAAAATCGATTCTTTTTTTTTTGATGCACTGATATTCAAGAACGTCTTAAATCATCCGAGAAGGGTCGTTTTGGCGGGTATTCGGCCGTTATTTTTGCCTTTCGTACCTTCTGCTGCGCTTGTAAGATACGCGTGCACCATCTGCTATTTTTTGTATGCACCACTTTGATGCAAGGCACCTATCGTCCGATCCCTTCTTTGGTGGAGACTTGGAAAATACTCTGGCCTTAATACTTTTATTCTTTATACTCCCAGCATTTTAATGTGTTGAAACGTTTCTCACTTTCGTATTGCTAACTCGATGTATTGTGATAAGAGATGAATTAACGCAACTCGGTTTTAGTTCTTTTTTGAGTAGTGAGTACCGAGATCATACAAAAATACAAATTTTACGGCAATTATTTAATATATAGCGAAAAGAAATTTTTCCAATTTTGTTAAAGCGTGTTAAAAAAGGAAACCTTTAATTGGCGTTTAATCCATCACAATCCTAGGGAGCTCTTAATGATAGCGAACAAAATATATTACTGCTTACGAATCGATGTTTACTAAAATTATGTTTTGAATGTACGTTGAATAGAACTATTGTTATTTGCAATATAGTTGCAGTTAAAAGGTGTTGTCCGGAGTCATTAAATCGGTATGTATATGTATCTCTAGTAAATGCAAAGAAAAGGACCAAAACTAGAAACAAATACGAGTCGTTTGAACATCGTTTCCGAATGACCACGTATCTTCCGCCTATTTCTTTGAAGACCCCGCGCGAGGAAAAAACCTCACCTGAGTCGGGTCAATTGGGTCAAAACTTTTTAACTACCAATAAAACTATGGCACCAAAATAATTCACGATTGCGAAGTCGTGCTATTTTGGCAATGGAGACCATCTTGTAGACAAACGTTACGCAAAGGAAGCCGTTGCGTCAACAACGAGCTGAAAAATGCTAAATAAACTGTTTGGTAGTTTGCGGCAGACCGGATGGATTTGTTTGCAACAAATCTTGAAGATCTTCCGGCAAAAAAATAAAAAAAACATGCGAAATTTTAACGCTTCTCGAACATGAACATACTCGAATAGAAATACGACGAGGTAAAAGAAAGCTTTGAAATAATTTTTTCACAAATTATGCGTCTTCTAGGTTTCTTACATGTTTTTAACCCAAATAACAGGACGCGAAAGCTTACGCATAAGATAGATGGAGCGCACGGGAATAGATTTATCATCTCATCGGGATAATGTCAGTTGCATCGATGCTAAAAACATCGATTTTATACAGAAAAATAATCGAGATCTACTAATTTCGACAGCTAGCTCCAGAATCTTTTATTCTACCAAGGTTGTCTCACAAGCCTTCCAGGTAGAAATTCTAATGCACGCTCAAATCTACATATCGAAGAATACGCGGCGTGATCCGCACGTAAAAGACGGCGTCTCGCAAATGTAGTACCTGTTGAACAGCTTTTTCCTCGCCTGTTACGCAAATATTTTCGTGCCGGATCGGCGGATCTAGTTTTGATCGATGGCTCCGTCCTTCCTCGGGAATGGCCAGGCGTTGGTTGGGCTATAGTACCTCGCCCGAAGAACGATTCTGCCCTTCAAGAAGTTCTCCATCTGCTGAAATCTTCATCGTGGTTTCTCAGATGGTTTCCACCGATGGTCGTAAACGTCAGGGTCTCCGTCAGGAGTCGAACCGAACACTGTGAGCGA
Organism: Pantala flavescens; assembly: GCA_020796165.1. Taxonomy (NCBI): domain Eukaryota; kingdom Metazoa; phylum Arthropoda; class Insecta; order Odonata; family Libellulidae; genus Pantala; species Pantala flavescens. The sequence continues at coordinate 16,786,577 of CM036886.1, forward strand.
AACGTGCCATATTCTGCCGCTGAAAGCAAAATTTCAACTGAAATGAGTAATACAATAAAGTGAACAGCGAGTGATTTCAACAATAAAAAGCCGTTACGCTAATCTGTATCCATTATTGGAACCCAACAATGCGAATTAAAGTATGATTGAAAGAGATATACCCAAAAGTGGATATTGACTATTAATATCATTTTCTGATGTTCACAATTAGAGTGATGTGTCACTAATAAAATTTAGAGCACAATTCTAAGAATTATGTAAGATAAAAGTATGTACGGTAAAAGAGACTGTCTGACGTTGGAAACAGGTCAAATTTTGGCGGGAATCAACGAAGAACAATCGATTTCACTTTCGTTCTTCTAACCGAAGCGAAACATTTCAGATTTGATAATACGTGCCACTCGAAGCTCAGAGTTTCATATACGTAAGTTTTAACATGTTCAAACTAATATACGCCCGTATTAAACATGAAAAAGTACCCTTAATTACAGTCCATCCAGCTATATTTACCACAGTGAGCTTTAGAATCGAATACATATACAAAAACTCAAGGTTTCATAGCTTTTTAACTCATAAAAGTGAATCGAACAAATGAAAAATCACTTACGTAGCGGTATTAATTCATTATGAGAATCTTAATGGGACTAATTAGCAAAAAATTCTAGTAGAATCGTGTTTACTTCAGTTACAATTTAATTTCGTAAATTACGAGAAATCCACAAACAACTAAAATTAATCGAGAGTTTGTGTTCGTAAACTTCGATTGAGTCAGCGCTAGATTTCAAACAGCGAGAGAAATATAAAGAATTTACTTTTCACATACGATTGATATGCATTTAATATCGCGATATTGTATAGAAAATCCTCTATTGACTTTTATTCCCCCGTCAGCATCTTACGATAATTGATTCGATAAAACTCGATTTCGGGATAACGAAGATATTCTCTTACGGATATGAGCTAATTACCTTCGTTAGTCGAATAAGAATCTTTTGGGTGAAGCAAAATCCCAAGGTAAGTCCAATTAATTTAATTGTGTACCTCCAGTTTCAATATGGACAGATAGGTGACGCCTGGAAACAAGGTCAACTAACAACGATGTTGCCTCCCGTATAATTCCATGGGAAAAGGTCTGCCAGAACGCATGTCTGAATGTAACATTCTCGTTTGATAGCCTCGGGCATATAATTTATTTCGCTTGTGCGAATTCTAAATGTCAAAATGAAAACAAGCTTCACTCTGAGTTTTAACGTTAATTATGAGTTCTCCATCCGTAATTTTGATGTGATATGCATCAAAATAATATAAAAGGATTGTTCTGGTGTCAGTGTCATGAATGTTTCTGATACAACCAAGGCTAAACTATGCGATAACTATGCCACGATTGAATTTGAAGATAGGGAATGTAAATTGCATATTACGACAAATCTATACAGAAAGATAATTCTACACAATTCCTTTAAAGGCTATTAAAAATCACAAATAGAATTATTCAAGGAACAGCAATCCGTATAATTAATGAAAAGATTGGTTAGTAATAGTTTACATAAAATAAGTATCAAAAGATAATTCCCGGTTCATTTTACATAGCCTTGTTTTCTTCTGTTTATTTTCATTGTTTACCTCCTAGGAAACGATGTTTGAAAATAATATGATCTAGTTTATTCGTTAAATTAAAACCGGGTTTGAAGGAACTATCAAGCATTATTTTCTTGAACGAAACGAGTCCCTGTGTAAGTAAATGAAATATTCACTGTTTGAAAACTTTCTTTGAAAGGTTTTAAGCAGATTTAGCCCAGGGCAAAATAAGTAGCATATTTTTTGCGCAGGTAGAGTTATAAACACGAATAAAATGTTCGCCGAAGTTAAAACATGAAGTATAAATTGCGATTTAACAAAGAGACTGAACGTATTCAAATTTTTTAGTTCGATCCCACATTGTATAACATATATTCATAAAATTGAACGTAGCTCGAGGCGCAGCACGAATTGAAACTCTGGCAGCTATAGACGGAGAAAAGGATTACGTCTTCGCCAGCTAAGCAAGATATCCGTTTTATATCCTCGGTTTGGTATATGTATCAAGCGAGAACTTTCCATTCATGATGCTCTGAGAAGTGAAGAGATTATGTAATTCATTACGAAACTTCGTGCTCATATATTGTATAATAAAAAGGATCTATTGCTCAATGAAAGGCGTACAATCGAAATTAAATCCAATGATTCGCCTTTTCATGACGTCTGTAACGATTAAAAACTCGTTCCGTAAGCTGTTCTGTTTATATTAAATATTATTTCGATATTATTAAGTTTCGATATATATCGATTTATAATCGCTGCAGGGAAATTATTTCTTTGTTTTTACCGAGCAATTTTAAATTTACTCTTAATTACATAGAACATCCGAATGATACGATAAAAAGTTACGAAAAATATTAATTTATAAATAATTAACATTGGAATATAGTTGCAACCTGTTTTTCACTACCACAAGAAGCTACCTCGAGATGTTTTAGGGGAATTAGGTTTGTTAAATCATAATTAACTAAAATACCTATAATGTTATAAATCAGTTGACTATATACGTATATATACGATACGACCTCATTGGTTTCTTTCGCAGAAGCGTTAAGTACATTAAAACAAATGACGAACGATTTCCGAGGGGAAATTTCTTCCGAACCGCCCCATGATTACGTTTCCAGTCCTAATGAGAACCGAAGAGCGCCTCGTATGCGGGATGATGCCACGCGCTGACTAATGTATGACTGAAATCGGTTCATACGCTCGATTCAAGTCTCGGAAATAGCCCGTAGCTCACTCACTATCCGAGGAGCATTCCTAAATTGTTCGTACGCGGAATTTCTCTCGCTCCCGATTCCGTAATGGCGGATCTAGAATGGAATGCGACGAAATTTTGCCGCGAAACTCATACGATATGGGCTCGCGAGTGTCGATTTACGCGAACTCTACAGGGGGAAAGTCGAAACAGATCTTAGATTGCGTAACTATTTTCTAATTTGTTTCAATTTATACTCCGATAAGGCTTTCAAAAAAAGGGTTATGTAGCCAAAAGTTACTTACTAATGGCTTTCACAATGAAACACAATCGTTCACGGTATTATGGAATGCGGGTTGCATATTTTCCCGGAGAGGGGCCTGGGTTCGAGTTCAAGTCATGTCCCAATTTTTCACTTACATAACATCTTTTTGATAATCAGTCTTTTTCAACTTTGAACACCCAATAATATAATGATGTTTTTCGGGAGATGGAAAATTCATCGTGTTTTTTTCCCAAATAATCTCTTTTTAGCTTCCAAAATGGATATTTCCAATAAAGCTTTCCGAAGACAGAACATATCTAAGTACCTTCCATAATAATTATCGAGGTAATTCCGATAAAAATTAAAAGAACTTAAAAGTAATTGCAATTTCCAGGTCACATATCTTCTCAAAAACATTTCATATTGCGTAAAAATAGCACGAAAAAGACACGAATGCTTTTTGGTTTCATTTTTAGCCTGTCACCTTTGCCACCTGACAGGCAACGCATTCACCCGACGCTGAGTGTTTACAAAATGCGTCTGAGACAGGCTATGGGTGCGTCTCGCTAGGCATATGTAGGGAAGGAGAGAAGTTGACCGTGGCCTGATTGTATTTTTATTTCAGGCCGCGCAAGTCTGTTGGAAGACATGCACGGAGATAAGAACGTGTTGACGAATTTACTGGCTGCAAATCAGATCATGCGCAAGACTGTGGTGGGCCTTGAAACAGTGCTGTACCATCGCCACGAATCTCGAATTCTTTTACGTACTCAATTTCACACGATGGTAACCATTAAGCGGCCATTTTGTTTATTTTATAAATTGGGTTGTCAAGGAATTAAACAACGGCCATATTGTACTTCTCTCTACTGCTGAACATTTCCTGACGCCTGACGTACGTATTTCTGGAACTTGGTAGCAATGCTGAAAAAGCTTGGGTGACTCTTTTAATATGAGCTCCCCGAGAATAGAACCCGGGACAGCATTCAACAAAGACGGACGCGCTACCCACTTGGTTGCCCGGGAGTTACTATTTCTGGACACTTTGCATTTTGGGTTGCTGTACTGGATTTTTCGTGAGATTTTTAAAAATTGGGAGCTGTAATTAAGACATTTTCTCGTCCCATATCGTCGTATCCTCTTCAGTGGTTGAGGTTTGGACCAAATTAAAATATTCGTTGAGACCTTTACAATATCTATAACAATAAAACGTTTAGTAAAGCATTTTAAATTCAGTCATGTATGACCCTCGTCTTAGAATAGAGTACAAGGATAGGGTAGGGAAATAGAATTGGCTGGAAAAGTAAAAATAACATGCTAATGAGTGGTGGTCATAGCTGAATTAACACTTAATCCGGTTATTAGATAACGTTTAATATGTATTTATTAGTAAGGCTTCGGTAAAAATGTTTTACGTTTCTATGTCCTGATACGGAACAGGTGACCATCCTAATGGGTGGGTGCGGGTGTCTTTCTAGAAGCAATTTTTGCCTTAATATTAAAATACTTCGAACCAAGTATGAGATTACGTAAATACGAGTTTTTATTACAGTTTTTTAAGAAATTTTCATGGAATGATACGCATAAAATTAGATTATAAGAAAAGCTCTTCGTTGGGAAGCTAAACATTTTTTGTTAAACGTAATTAAATTAAATACAGTCACAATGATTTAGCTCTCTCGTTTTGCTTGTCATTCCTTGCACGTTTTATGAGTACCGTAAAAAGTAATGGATGGCACTATTTTATAAAATGATGTAAGATTTTCAACATTATATTACATCATATTAAATTACATACTTCATACTCGCTTAAACTGACTGGTTATTGTTTTAATAATGTATCGCTAAACCCGAAACAATAATGTTCCTAAGAAATTTTTATTTGAGCCGAGGAAATGTTGGCTTGTCTCCTATTTCCAGGAACAGCGGCTTTCTCTGAAATGTGCATGGTGAATAATACATTGCATTGCGTGCCACTGAGTAAAATAGCAAAATTTTCGTTACAAAATCATCAAATATAAAAGCTCTTATTAATTAATTTTCGGAAAAATGCCGAAGCGTATATAACTTTGAAAATTCAGAGATTAAAATCTAAATCTTAAAATAAAAAATTACATCTATATAATACTTTACGTAGATTCCATAAAATTTAATGTTATGTAGCTGGTGAATATATCATTATAATTACTCGTAATTTTCTTGTTTAGCTTTAGTTTTGAATTGGTATATAATAAGATATATAATCGCTTTTTTAATCTTATAACGTCCGTTTGAAATACAGCATCTGGTATTTTTTGAATCTCGGGAGTAAATTACATCTGTGATATACGTGTTTACTAGTTACGCTCCTTCCAGATTGCTCCCACTTAAAATCCAGCAGATACGTCTTTAGATTGCGCTGGTATTTCTTAGCCCCTTCCCTTGGTAATGCGGTGACTTCTTCAGTTGCATACATTAACCACTAATCTTTTACTTTCGCTCCATCATTTATAATATAAATTTTATATAATCGGATTTATATAAAACAAAGACCGATTCGACGAAATTCATCGTCAATTAAGACCTTTCTACGATTTTGCGTTAGGCATCAAAGATTACGTAATTTCAAAAATAGACATACGACTTTATACACAGAAGCGAATCCCGTAAAATTAAAGACATAAACAATTCCGAAGTGTGGATTAATCGACTCAATTCCTCATAAAATAGAACAAAGGCTTGTAAAAATGGAATCGCACCATTGAAATGACGCACTACCGCCCTCTACTAGAGTGGGAGATGAGCTTTTCTACCCACGCAGCATTCTTCGTCACCACAAGAGAAATTCCGCAAAGAGGAAGCATAATTCAATTTCCCAAGAGAGCACTGGGGTGAAATTTGTGACTATTACAACAGAAACACCACCGCCCTCTTGAGGGAAGGCTCTTATGGCACCCGCTCTGCGTGGCATCGGAACCAGCACGCGGCGTGGTACGAGCCCAGAGTCGCCTGGTTGTAGATTCCTGAAGCTTTGCCCGTTTCCGGAACGTTCCAAACGACTTTTGAAGAAGATCGTGTTGGATTTTTTTATTCCACCTTTTGAGTCGGTTCTTCAAAGGCGCCTTTTGGTGAAAGAGGATGGCTCACGAAGGACGTGAGGAGTTGGATCTTGGTTTGCGTCGGAGTATTTGGTTATGTCTGTACGGACTTGCCTCGCTGTCCCCTGCTTTTGATATTTGTATGTTTGTTATCGCATTCTTTCTGTATACGAATGTATACAATCGTTTCCATGGTGTATGTTTACTGATAACGGAATCTAGAAATCTGTTTTTCTTTTGATATATTCCTAAATTCCTGTATTATACATCACTATAATATAATTAATTTTAGACATATCATCTATTAATTAATTTTAATAGAAACTAATAGAAAAAAGAGATATAAAATGGTATAGTATTTTTGATTTATTACTGGTATGACATTTTTATTAGACAAATACGAAAAAAGAATTCAAGGAGTTGGAATAGAAATTAACACAAATAAATAGGATTCGAGGGTAAATTATTGGTATTCTTACTTATTAATCTTTTCATTAAACATTTTTACCATCCAGTATTATAAGTTATTATTAATGGACATTATATTGAAAAAAATATTCATAAAAATTTTTCCTCAAAAAATCTGAGAATTGAACAATAGTTATCAAAAATTTACGCGATAAACTTTAATAGCTTTAAAGTGTCGATGGTCTCCATTCAAAAACTACTGAGTCATATAGTAGTGCTGAAGAAATTAAACTACTTTCGAAGCCGAAAGAAAAAAATCTATGCTACTCTTGGGGACCGTAGAATCTAGAGAATGCTTGACTCACTTCGCAAGCAAAAAATACATCGAAGATGATATCCACAGAACACAGTATCAATGAACGAAGAACCGAGAGACACAACGCTAACTTTAACGTATCTTCACTTAATATTTTGCGACCAGTTTGGCTGGCATACCAGTTCGAAAAGAAAAACGATTGCAAACTATAAAGTTCGTGAATTCTTTCCCATTACGCCAAGTCAGATGTGTTCTCATTCATTCCCACTGTGGTAACCATGCTTAAAAAACGTTAAGTAGCACAGAAATGAACTCTAACACGACGGATACGTTCTTCGTGAAAACCCGCACCTCACCCACGCGTGTCTTTCATGGGACGGGCCGACGACTTCATACCAAAAAAAAAATAACAACAGTCGGGCGAGCACCCCAAACGGCTGCGACCCCCTTCTGCACGGTTAAAGAGAAATACATCATATGGATGCGCACACACCCTCCGCTCTTTCATACGTTTTATAACCGCCGCAGTTGGGACTCATCGGCACGGATAATCGAGACGGGAATGGCTGTGGGAACCAATTATCCACGTGGAGAGAGAAACCGATCGTGGAAGTTGGGTAATGAAGAATCCAAGAAGGAAGCGTGCACGCACGTGCACAGTTCGGGAGAAACAATCGCTCATTGTGCACGGAATCGTGTCGTGAAGCATTATGCATGATTAAGAGTTACAGTTTAATATGCCTTTCGGAGTTTCTGAACGAGATCGCGGTTCTTTTGGAAAGGTTAATGATCGGTTTATATCCTCGGTGTCTTCCAAAGGTTCGATAGTTGGTTTGTAAGCGATCTGGCTTTTTAAAATTTTATTGGTTACATGCTTAAGATGTTGGATGAATCAGTCACATATTTGGAGGTGCGTTTATAAGGTGACTATTAAATAATTGTCGGGTCATTGATACGTTTTTCAGAGCCTAAAAGAAACAGCTGGTGATGGGAAAATTACGAAAAATTTTGGTTGGTCAACTTTCTATTATATATAGATATATGTAATTGTGTAAGTTAATCTTTTGTTGTAATATCATCACAAGTTATTTAATATATAAAGTTATATGAAAATATATCAATAGCATTGTGAGAATTTCTGTTACTATTATAACAGCTATCATTTAAGTAATTTAAAGTTACTTGTCAGCTATTTCTATGTGCGTCACGTAAATATTTTCCGACAGATGTGAATTATAACCATACAGATTATAGTAGAAATGTTCTGTTTACCATCAATTTCAAGATAAGTTATTTGCTTTAAAAATTCCTCATTTTCTATAATGATAATGATATTATTCACTAAAGGAAGAATATCGATTTCGTTATTATACTATCGATTCCAAATCAAAATCTAAACATAAACAGTAAAGAAAAATAGCGACATAAATAGGAGTCGAACCCAGGTGCCCTACAGTCCTTCCTTAATGCTAAAAATCTAAAATTTCGCAAAACTAAAATTCGCTGAAATATCTTATATCTCCTCAAAAATAAAACGATTTAGAATTGTCAGTTTCCACATTTTCTTCCGACGCAAAATATTGAAATCAAGTTCCCCATTAAAATACTCCATCCGCAACATTCTTAGTTTTCTTCTTTTCGTGAAAAGAATCCACGCAAGACTCATATCTCTTCGAAACTATTAGTATTCATTTGACTTGGATGTAAGCCAGCGCTGGAAATTTGGACCTTGCATCTCGCAGTGAACTCCGTTAAGAAAGAAAGAGGAATAAAAAAATATCGCATAGCGGATTCTTTGATTTGGTCGGCTAATCTACGCGAATATTGCTCAAGGCTAGGCGATTTCATCGGCACTTCTCGAGTAAAGACTAAGACTTCTCAGAACTAAAATGCATCCATAGGACATATTTCTGAACAACTTCAGTTGGAATTTTAAGTATACCATACGCTTATATACTCTCACGTTTCTGTTAATACACGCAAAACTTGCATCATGACGTATTCCAGACATAGCGGAGCTATTCTTCCTTAAGCTCAACTACGCGGGAATATATTTGAACGAAAAGAGATCGTGGAAAATGATTCGTTTTCGTCAAAGAAGCAGAAATTTTAATCTCCGTATTCGTTCCTGAATTCGACGCAATCCATGTTCCCGATAGACCCCTCCAGTAGGATGTCAAAGTTTCCATTTGGCACACGCCGAATATAACAGCACGTACCATCAGCGTTCAAAACCTTCCTTTCCGGGTTGGGTTATTTATAAGAGATTCTGAGCTGAAATCCCAATGGTTACCATGGAGCTTGAATTGGGACGCGGAGGGACACAGAACTCATAGAAACGCCGTCGGCCTTTTGGGAGAGGATGAATGAAACCGAGGCTGGAAAACCGGCAACGATAATAAGACCGTGGAACTTCGTGTGGAAGATGATGATGAAGTTTCTCTCCCAGATAGCACGGCTCTAGCGCGCCTGCGCCGTTCTTGAGGGCGTCGCTCTCGGGCATAGCTGGTGGTGTGCTACGTGTTGCCAGGAGGAGAGCCCATGTGTCCCACGGTGACACCTGCTGGGAGCAGGGCTGTGGTTAGCGCTGCTGGGTGTATGCAGACGGAGTGCGTCGGTGGCTGTCCATTGTCGCTGGATATGGTATTCCCTACAGGCTGTCGAAGGCCTGGATCTCTTTGAGCTGTTCTGGAAGATCCGTTGGCTGGGTAGAGATTTGGGTTGCCAAATCCCTAAAACGCGCTAAGACGCGGCCAAAAACCAAAAATTTATTTCTGTATCGCGATTCTTGGGGAATAAGTCTGTTACATTCCAAAAGACTACAGAGGGTTCCTTTAAGAGTCGTGGGAAGACGTAAAACAAGTAAAAAGCCAACGCAGAAGCGTGTAAAAAGGGAAATATTACGTGGATAACCATAAGGGAACCTAATCATTACTTTTCGATCGAAAATATTACGTAAAATCAAGGAGTTGGTACCTTCAGCGTCGTCTCAGAACTAAACCTCAATACTCTACGAGAAATATTAAAGTTTAATCTCATAATAATCTTAATTTATGGGCGGAATTGTAACTAGTAAAGTCTCCTACTATCTATAACCCTATAGCATAAAAATAATTCAAGAAAACAGGTTATGGGAGTCAAAAGAAAGAAGAAAGATAAAATTATGTGCGCGCGGGTTAAAAAGAAACTTAATTTGCCGCTAAGATAAAGTAATAAACCTTATAGAAAAACGCCCACAAGGAGGGAGAGTCGAAAAAATATTGTCAGCGCAAAAATGGTCTCTGGATTCGTACGATAAGAATATATCCTTCCATATTGAAAGAATCGGGAGTATTCTGACCATGGGATGGGCGGATTTAGAAACTCCCTGGGAGGGACGGACTTTCGAAGGGGGCGGTAGCTGACAAGGGAGGGGCGATTTAAGGAAATTTCCACGAGAAATACTCTCCAATTATCTTTCCCACTCGTAAATCCCGTTCCTTTATGATGGATGCGGCGAAAAACTTTGAGTAACGTTACGTTAGTTAAATGGCTATTTGTGCTAATCTACTGAGGGGAGAAATATCGCACCAAACACTTTGATCTCGTAAGTAAGTTTATTCTTTCAGAAAAGTTTATGTTATTAGATGATTTCCTTTTCTAACATTATCACAAAAGGATGATTTCAGTGAGTAATCCTTTAAGTTAGAACTAATTTCAATCTTATACATATTTTTTCGAAATGAAACTTCCAAAGTACGAATCTTAAAACATACTCACAGGCAAAACTGTATATATTAACGTATTTTCAAATCAATCTGAAGGTTTTCACGTGATATCTAAGTGATTCACACAGTTTTCAAATATTAAAATGGATAACATCTATATATCTACGAAATAGCTATACATATCAAATATGCTCCGATAATAAAAAAATAGTTAACATCAATGACAAAAATAAAGTTATATTTTGAAGAATTAATACAGCTATTATTAAAATGGATTGGTAAAAACCTCCAGTAATCTAAAACTACTGCTCATCCATAGAAATAAAAAGATTATAATGTTAAATAATATTGTATTTATAATCGAAATTATGAAATGAGAGCTATTTTAATAGTTTCGTAATTGATATCTTGGAAAACTTTCGATACGAAAATACTCATGTAAACCTTCATTTTCAGAAATTTGCGAACTTAATGAGTATTCGACAATTCTGAACATCTAATTCGTACGGACATATTAGGTCAAGAACTTATAACTAAAGATTCGACGAAAAACCTTTTACGAAACGAAATTTAGTTGGCTCAAAATCGTTCTTTCATCATCTCATAGATAATTATCACCCAACCGCCTCGTTTTATCCCGCTCTATTAAAAAAAAACTTTTTTGGTGATAGTCTATAGATGCTTCCTAGAGAACGTAAATTAGGATATCGTCAGCCTATGTTTAAGGTATACTCTGCAGGTCTAAACTGGTCTGGTTTCTCCCCACCGAACGCCATCGGCGTCCAGAACGGAGAGCCTAAAGAAATGTAAAATAAGGCCGATTAACCAGGTGATACTTCCAACCACATTAAGAATGACTCGATATATGCCACAGCACGCGAAGGTTTTTGTACGCTATAGCTGCTTCCCCAAGAACTTCAACGTCATTAACTCGTATGCCCATCGGTTAGAATCTGATTCCGTTATATAGAAAGAGCTACAGAGAAGAAAGAATAGATGTAAAAGTTGAGAAATAAGATTATGGTAGTCAAAAGAAGATTTAAAAGCAAATTTTGAGCATAAGTTTAAAGGAATTGATTCCATACGATAAAGGAAGTGAACTAAAGTTAGGAAAGAGTAAATTAAGGTTGTTTAAGAAAAGAAATATCTGATCCTGGTTAAATCCTCTAGTTTAGAAAGGGATTAATAAATTTAAAGGAAAATGCTTACGGAATAATTGACTTCGATTGTCACTCTTCCTAATTTTACGTATTGATTCATCTCATCTTTAGCAAAATATATTGACATTTTAACTAGATGAATTAACTACTATAATATGTATAGTTTAGAATGATTGTTGTATTATTATTAGTTTATGGGCTAAATAGTTGATACGTCAAACAATAATATATTTCCGAAGCCAAAGAATCTATACTCTAAGTTGCCTTTTTATTAACCATAGTGGTTTTATAGCCGATTGAATATATTTTTGGCTGAAAGCACTTACGAAAAGGTCTTTCTAAAATGAAAAATCTTTCGATTATTGCGAAAGCGATCCTGGGCCAACAATCGACAGTTGGTGACCATGTACGAAATGACCTTAGCTGTCGAAGTAAAATTCGACAACGCAGTTTCAAAAGAGTGTATATATCCTTCTTCAATGCCCAAGTGTGAAAAGAGAACTTCTCACACTAGCCTCGCTTTTAATATTGTATGGCACACGTATGAAAGGGACGTAGGCAAGGGATGGGTGAAATGGGGTAGCTTAAAGGGGTTTTCAACCCCCGAATGAAATTTGCCCCGAACATAGTAAATTTTTGTTCCAAGAGAAATATGACCCTATGTTTCCCCAAACCCTTCCTCTCTTTCCAAAGGGTTTTAAGGCTCCCCCCTAGAAAGGAATTTCTGGCAGTAGTCTTGGCATTAAGAGACCCCCTTATAGGATCCTCGGACCACCCCTGAAATCGCCGATTCACCGAAAGGGCACAGAGAGAATAGGTTTAATCTATTTCCCTTTAAAGTGGATAATTGCCGGACCTACGGAACCTTGAAAATCCTGAAACGGTTTTGGAAGAAAGCGCTTGTAATTGGAACAGGACCTTCGGTAAAGTTTAATTGGTTATTTTGTGGCGGCGATATGTTTCATTAGTCGGCTATCTGAGTTTTGATTGGTTGAAATTTACTCATATAACTTTATCAATTTTAAATGGAAGAAATCGGCGCAAATTTTTTGCTTTATATAAATTAAAGGAGATGAACTACGAATTCCGAAATGCACGGACAATAAAGGGATGCTCAATTATTTTACCGATTCTTTGAAGTGAAGCGCGGTCATTATAAACTTTCTTAATTACGTCGCAATTTAGACTAAAGTTTTACCCATAAGTTAAAAATAATATAAAATGAATGACTGAAATTTTGAAATAAAGCGGTAATAATTCTCACTGGAAGAGTTTTCAAAAAAATGAAGTATAAATGCTACAAAATTGATAATTAATAAATCAAAAAATAGATCACAATATATCTTAAATGGATTGAATGTTCACAAAAACCACATTTTTATACTAAATGAAACTCTTTTAGAGCCAAATGCTTCGTATCTAGTTATCTATATAAAAAAATTCAAATTCAAAGAACTACATAAATGAGAACGATAATGTAAGTGAGAAAAATGTTAACCATAGTAAATAATGTTAGATACCAAAATTATAGCTATATTATATAATAATATTACTTGTCACTAAATATAATTAAGCACCTTGAATTCCATTTATATCTATATTTAAATTATATGACTAAATGAAGTAAATGAAGTAAAATAGCTCTTTATTAATTGCAATAAGGCTTTTGATAGTCACTAACATTCGCTATATCACAGATATATTCCAGGCAACTAGAAAATATTCTATCAGAAACATATTCCAATCCAAACTAATCAGACTTTCAAGTACTGATTCAATCAAAAACCAAAATTCGTTTATCAACCAAGATTCGCACTAAATCCACAAAAGAAAAATTACGATTGTCAAACCTCTATTCCTCACGCATTAGTTTTGGAACATTATGCGCTCGTAATCCTAAAGACCTTAATTTGCGGGTGATCACACAACCTGAATGTTCCCTCTTCCACGTCCAAGTTCGGCAATGATCCGCGGTTGAACGAATTGGCATTCCGTACTTGGATTAATCTATCATTCAGAACCCGAGCTACCTGCCGATTTGCTCCTTTCCCACATCCATCCTATGCATTCCACTTTTGGCAAGCGTTCACTGGCGTAAATTAACCACGACCTATGAATTATATTGTGGTAGGAGGAATGAGTTTAGTACAGTACGTGTAAATTCATTGACAAGCCTTGTGTGAATTACTAATATCTTTCTTCTCTAAGTGCCACGACTAATACACTTTTTAAAACTATCTGATATGATCAAACCTTCTTGCATAAATATTCCTTGGAATTAAAAACGTTTTTATATTACATTCTCCTTCAATATACTTTTTATTCCTTTGATTTCTTCTCTTAATATTAACCAGTAAAATAGTTCAACGTAATTTCACGTTCGCAAACTGTCTATGCACAATTTTGTCAGCCTATTACGTACTGAAAACGATATTCGAGCATAATCTTCCATACTATAAGCTACTAATGGAAAAGAGGAGTAAATGAGGTTTAACAAGATTATGGGCATAATAATTAGGCCTTGATTTCTTAATCGAGCCAAAGTATTATGTGAGCAACAAGTAGAATAAGAAGAAATCCACGATTAACACTTTCAAAACCATTCCACTGTACGGGACCTTGATCGATTCCGATATCCAATCAATAATTCCCCAGTTGCTAAGATACAATCGCAGATGTAAATGGGACTAAAAAACAGAGATTGATACACGCATTTTTCTGATCAACTGAAAGTGAATGGATGAACATTCTATTCATAATGGAACGGTAATAGTGAGGTCTGAAAAGGGCAAATGAAAGGATTATGTGGTAGCATTTTCATGTATCGTTTACTTGGATGCATAAAACCGTGTTTGCACTCAATTTTGTAATGAATATATATATGAAGAAGATTTATATATGTGAAGATATGCAGCTTTTTCCGATATTAGGCCTATTTTGTATTAAAAATCGAGATAAATATCCAAAACATATTTACATCCAACCTTCTGTCATCTCTTATGAATATCCCGTCATATTTCACGAAAGAATTATTTTATATATATCCTGTTTATATTTATATATTTTTCATATAATCTTAAACACTCAAGAGACAAGAAACAACAAATAAAAAACAGCTAAAATAGTAATAGTAATAATAACCATATAAAGTAAAATAAAAGCATGGAATCAAACTAAGATAAAAAAACATTTAGGACATAGGAAAATCGAAAAATTTCTCCCAGCTAAATGCTTCTACAGCTCAGGAATAAAACTCGGATACATCATCAGCATCATATCATTACTCTCAGAATCCACTCAGCCGCATCGCATCGTCTCACGCCGCGAAAAAACATCATAGAAACGTCGGGATTGCTATGGACACGTTTCTAGGACGCCTCTAAGTAAGAGATTCATTTTTTCCGCGACGCAACGAACCAGGGAAATGGGTTATAACCAGGGCATGAACCCTTCGCATTAAAACCTAAAGGGCGGTTCGTAAGTAAGTACGTACTTACTACTTTTCGATGAATTCAGGAAACGTTTTAAACGAATAAATCGCGATTTAAATAGATGCGGGAATACCAAAAGCGGGAACGGTTTCCATCTGGAATTCGTGACGTATTTTACTTGGACGGAGGCCAATTTGACGTCGATAGCGCGGCGGTAAGGACGTGACGGAATATCACGGCACCATCAAACATTTCCGAGAGAGAGACAAGCCTTCTTCAGAGTCGATTCTCAGATTCTCCGCTTTATAACGTAAGAGTCCGCGTTCTGGTTTCCGTGCACTCGCTTGGAGTTGAAAGGAACAAATAGGACGCCGAGACTCGAAGCGGAATCGACTTCGCAGAATCGATCCTCGAAAACTTTTTGCTAGAGATAGAAATGAGGATGAAAGCGGGGTCCTCGACCAACTCCGTAGCCCGGAGACTCCGGGAGTGTTTCCCGGAGGCTGGTTTGTTGGATCCCCCCGGAGGGACGGGGTACCAATCGAGGGAACCTTTTTGAGATCCTCGATGTAGAAAAGGGAAAAGTTAAAATACCCTTTAAGGGTTGGAATGTGGTCAACGAAAACTTTTAATTACTAAATCTAAAGATTGCGAAACTACTTAAAACTTGATTTCTATTATATTAATGGATACTCTAATCCATTAAAAGTAATATCTTACGAGCAGAATTGACATGAAATATATCGTTAATATATTAGCTTCCAGATGAAATGATCCGCAAAGTAAACATCTTAGATCAAGCACTCCATATAATGTAGTACATTGCAGAAGAGACTTAGAGTTTTCCTGAAGATGGTTAGATCACTATTCCGTTTGGTTAAGATCGGAAACATGACATTTTCTTGGCCATTGGTATTTTGAACCCTGCGCGCTGTATTCTTAGAAAGTTTCCACTCGAAAACTTTTGCGACAGTGCAAAACTTACATCGAAAATTAAGAATACCTAAATAAATTAAGTTAAAACTTGGGGATAATCTCAGGTATTATCATCAAACGCGTATTTTATTTAAAAATAAACAACCTTTAAGGTTAATAAATAAACGTAGTAGTAGATATAATGTAAAAATAATTATTTCTATTTATTATCCTAAGTTTTATCATTTGTTATTCTAATTAGACAAGAGGAAAAATACATAAAAAATTAGGCAATACACCGGTACAAAGATAAAATTTGAGAACAATAGAAGTATATGATCTTAAAAGATTTCTTTCCGAATCTGTTTGTATTATAAAGATAGTTACGAAAATGTATACGATGTTATGAAGACTAATTGAATGGTATAACCTTTTTTAGTGTTTATAGATAATGGATCCTGAATAAAGATTCAATAACGTCAAAGTTAGGACGTAGACGGCAGTTCCTAGGAGAGAGTTAAATTCTTACACCCACAATTGCGAAAGATACGTACGATACGCTTGATTACTCGTAGAATCTATTGAACATTAGGCGTGGATATAAAAATACCAAAGAATGGCGTTACATAGCTTAAGGCTGGCATCCATCCCATCCCTAGAAATGGCACGGAGTATCTAGTTCTACGAAGATCCGCCTAGGCCGTACAGAATGAAATTCAAATTACGTCGAAACGTGTTTGCGACGGCACGGCGATTGTAACCTTATATGCAGTCGGAGGAATACACGCACTTGGATATTTTATCCGTAATTCTCTAGAACTAAATACGGGAGGGAAATCATGAATCTCGGTCGGTCGAGATGCGCATAGGGACTTGTCTTGGTTTCAACTTCCTGCATCCAGAATTGGACCCACCGTTCCGGTTGATCACCTCCTGGAATTTCATTCCACTGCTCATCCGTTACCCAAAACTCTTCATTTGGGATCTTTCCACTGTGGGTTGATGTAAGAAGAGACTGATTACACTAAATCGGGTCCTTAAATGTTAATGAATGCGTGTTGTGCGCGTCTATGTTAATTAATCTATGTATATGTAGGTGGAACTGGCTTACGGTCTATTAGCAGTTAATATCAAATAATTAGAATGTTAAAACGAAGATCTAAAGATTTTTATTGATAGAGGATAAGATAGATTAGCTACAATCTCATGATTCAATATTAAAATGAGGAAGTTTTGATCTATAGATTATTATCGATAGAAGATAAGATTTCTCACTCTTTTCTCATAATAGTTTCGCTATGATTCTAAACATGCTCTGAGAAAATTTAAGAAGTAAAACTCGTCTAACTCCATGACTAGAATGTATTTGTTTCGCACGAAATAAAGTTAGCTTCACTTACAGGATTCATCAATCAAATAAGCACTCAAATACTGTTTTAAATTAACCTTAAGGTCCCCGGTTCGAATCCATGTAATTTTGTAAATATTTTTGGGAAATTTCTGTGGACGATTCTCTGAAGTTATTATTGAACACTTCTTTGCAAAAGTACTATATTTGGATGATTATAGGTAAATTGGAAAATTTAAAGAATTGTTAAATATATCCATGAGAACTCCTTCACCCTTTCACGATGTTTTGTGTTAACTAGAAGAGGAATTAGATTACACTTTGATGGCGAAAAGTCTCTACCGTCATTAGAACATATCTTCCTCATTTATCCCAAAAAATGCATATCGAAAGTTTATAAGGGACGAGATCAAACGTAAATTTCATTCAATCTACGAACATTAAAACGTCACCGAAGCTAAAACATTAATCCTCTTAAATACAATCGATTCTGCGGGACACTCACCCTCGCGAACCTTATGGAAGCTTTAGGTGGATTGGAGTAAACCGAACAAGAAAAACAAACAAGTCGGAACCTATTAAAAACGAACGATGTATCTATAATTCCTCGAGTTCTTCATCAAAGTAACAGCAACAGAACCTGCTGGATAAGTCGAGGATGCAACAACAAAGTGACCGTACACTCAAAGACACACTTCAAGGGCGACTAATAAAAATCAAGAGGATAAAAATGCACTGCGGCAATTGATTATGTAAATGTGTTCCCTGGAACGTTGTCTGCAAACATTCCAGCACAGCATGGGTGGCGATGCAGCGGAAGAATTTAGTTGGGAGAGCAGAATAGTGGGGACGAGCCACCCATTTCCAGACGCCGGAGCGGCGTGCAGAAATTCTCGGGGGCTTACATTTTAACTCCGGTTCAATCTGTCTGTCACTGCTGTGTGATATTTCCTTCCCTCATGCGAGGGCTTTGCAGGAAGGCCGGCTGGTTGGACCCTCATCATCCTGTTTAGGGTGCTTGCAGCGATCTGCATTTACCCCGAGGCTGGAAGGGGTGAGAGTCGGATGGTTCGTGTACTGGTGGCCGTACTCGGCGCTTTTGCGATTCTCACCGGGGAACCAATCAAATGTCATACAATTTATTGCAACGTCAACTGTTGATTGGTCTTCTCACAGCCCGCGTAGTTCAAAAGTACTAATTAAAAATACAAATGCATCTATTTCGAGAAGTAACTTAACTGATAATGGTAGCCATATTTCTATATATTTTCTATGAGTTGTTTATATTATGCTAATTTAAGGTTTCTTATGGATTTCACACTGGTGTATATTTAATCTACATCTACATAAGTACCCTGCAAGCCGCCTTTCGGCGTGTGGCAGGGGGTGTAAACACCTATTCTATTTTACCGCATATTTTAATTCATTTAGAACGAAATCTATCTTGATGACATGCTTTGAAGTTGTGCAAATGTATCCTAAGTACGTTTTTTATTCTAATTCGCTACGTAAAAAAATAACTAAGGAAAATTACGAGATATTTCAGTATTCTTAGAAGCAAGATTTGAACAATAAAATTACAATGCACATAGTATCTTTGAAATAATCATGGGTAATATAAATTTATGTTAATATTTCTTCCCTATTATTACTAGTATATACCAAAGGACTAACTAGTCATGATTTCGTAACTTGCAAGGACTTAATAACTGTTGGCTAACTAAGGGCTAAGGGGGTTTTTGCTCGTGTGAGATAACAGATAATTATGATTTATAGAAATAATAGACTTCGTTGTCTTACTAGCGCCGGATGTATAGGACTATTATTAAGATAAGATACAACGTTTTCCTCTTTCAAAGAATTATAGAAATTCTACGATAGTGTGTGTGTGATGATGTTCATAGGCCTATGTCATTCATCGTTCCCGTAGTGTAGTGGTTATCACGTCTGCTTTACACGCAGAAGGTCCCCGGTTCGAGCCCGGGCGGGAACAAATTTTTTGTTTTTTAATGGACAAGAGGCTATCATGGTACAAATTCGAAGCAAGACTAAACAATACGAATATAAATTTATTTCTACAATGGTGGATTAGCATGGAAGATATTATGAAAATACTTTAATTTGATTTTTAAAATAATCCATCAATTCTCGATAATATTATGTTATCTATATATTAATATTATACGTAATCGTATATATCGAAATCTTCTGAAATCTCAATATCGGCAATATAAAAAAAATAATGAAAAAATAACACATGTTAGCCTTGGGCAGTGAGCTTGCTATATTAAAATTCCAAGAACTTAAGAAATAAACTATAAAAGCAAGTATTCAAACAAAATTTCTTCGGCCCCAACGTATACGGTTGCTATTTACGCTGAAACTATGGAAACAGCAACCAAAAAAACCATGGAAACGAGTCTAATTACCTCTCATTCTTTTCATAAAGCTTTCGAAGTATTTTAACCCAATTTCTGAGGCAATTTGAAATCTCCGAGTATCGGGAGAACTACGCAAAACTCATTATTCATGCAAATCCGTAAAAAACCTTTACGAACTCGTAAAAGCAATTCGGAGAGAAAAAGTTGGACGGCGTTTCTGTATCGGACGCATTGTGCGATAGAAGGCAACCGGGCAGCCGTCACCGGCGAATTTCAATTCTCTTCAATATTCCCGAACGGTTTTCTTCGGAGTGAACCGTTTCACAGGGGCCGTTCGGTCCAAACATTACGTGCGGGAGAGACCTCGTGTTATCAATCGATTTCCCTTAAACGCCTGACGATATCCGAGTGAATTATCTGTTCTGGCGAAATGGGCGTGGTCAGATGCGGGCCCTGTTGGGAGGAGGGAGTTGCAATTTCCTTGGTCCTCACCTTCCACCATGGAGGGAATTATGCGAACACTGCAGAAATTCGGCAGAGAATGGATTCACCCGAAGGGAAGGCTTTTAGATTTCTCATTTTCGCGACATTTCGGCGGATTTGACGTTTCAGTTACGAGTCTTATAATCCTATTACAGTAATATTAGAACTGAAATGTATATTTAGTCAGGGATACCTAGAAATTACATACACATAGATGCATAAAAATATAATTTAATATAATATATCTTTAAAAGTGTTAAAAGTTTACGATAGGTTTAAAGATAACGAATTTAAATATCAAGAAACAATATCTTCCTAAGCGATATATATTCCTAATATCTAGCAAAATTCTCAATAATGAAAAGAATTACTGTAAACTGTTTCAAACCAAAGAAAATCAAAAGCCTTAATGTTTCATGCTGACTTGAATATAGAGTAGTATTTCAACATTCAAGATCTAAATGAACCTGCAGAAAATAGTATCATAAGAAAATTATAGCACACATTTTAGATTATTTAGATTTCTAGTAATATAATAAATATCAGAAATAACTTATCATATAAAACATTGAAAATTTAAGAAAACATCAAAACTTTAATAATGAGTTTAATAATACTCTATTTAAATGTTAGATTAATTAATTTTAAGTACTATTCTTTTAAAAACAATGAAAATAAGCTAGATGTAGTCTTCTTCTCAATATAATTCCAATCATTAGTGACTGAAGAGAACGATATAAGAATATATCCCACGATACATTAGCGAATTCACTTTGGGTAGATTATCAAATAAATCTGAATTTTTGATTAGCTTTAGCACATTTCTAACTATTTAATAATTCGTGTTTAGTATGGTAAAGATTAGCGTTAGGGAATTACACAAACGGAAACAATTTTTTGCGCTCTTCAACGAACTTATACTCGTAAAAATTTGAAAGAGTAGCCTCTATAAGCGTCGGTTGCTAGCCAATTGTTTACTGAATTATAGGAGTCGCTACACGTAAACAATACCCACCACTTCTCTCGATCAGGCTACGTACACTCAAACAATGTCTCCCAATACGCATTTCCAATATTTTCCAAAGACATTTTTATCAAACGAGTCTTTGAAAACACTCTCCGTAATGATCCCTTGCACACAATCCACACGATGGAAACGAAGGAAAAGGATCTAAGACAACTTTGCAACTAAATCAATACATAAAATGTTCTCGAGGGAATATGATGGTGTCCTTTTCACCATTTTCTACAGCTGGTGTCTCCCAGAGAGGACGGTGCCTCACAGTCGGAGCAAACCGCATTGCCCCCATCGGGCTGTGATAACTTAATGGCCAGAACAAACGGTTTCCGGCAATTTGCAGATCCGGGCTCGACTCCCAGACCTTACGAACTTTTTTATGAACAAAAGAATCCTTGTTGATTCCGCTCTGAACTGTATCGTCGCCGACAACTGCTACAAGTGTGCGGTTTAGAGGAGGAATCAAGTAGTTGAAGGGCTTTACATTAATACTATACTTCCGCTCAACCTAAACTGGCTAGGCGATGAATTCAGTAGACTTCGTACTTATATTATACTTCTGGGTTTACTAATACACATAGAAGCGTAAAAGTTTTGATAAATTGAAAATATACGCATATTTATAGAAGTAATCATTTATATATTTTAATTCAGGGAACTAATTCCGTAAAATTTTTTTCCTCACTCGGCTGAAATTATAAGGCTATACCAATTCTACGTATATAAACTTCTTTTTCCATAAAAAGCAGTACGAATTTTTCAGATTAACTTAGTTAGTTTCCTACTTTACGAAAATGTATATATTTATCTGCAAGGATTCGTAATAAAATACGTTGACTTCATTATTTATATACCTAAAAACGTAACCATGGTACTGTTTATTAGTTACTCGTGGTAACCTATCATAAATAACGAATAAGAATAACAACGAATTAATTTGAATATATAGCTGAAAACTTAACACTCGTATGGAAAACATTTTCGAAGAAAGTTTAGAATAGAATTATTTGAAAAAGACTCGATTGCATATTTCTAAAAACTCATTCTGAAAACTATAACAAACACATTTTTATCAAATCTAACATTCCTATAATTAATAACCTTTCCCTTTATTAGTAACGATTGCTATGTACAATACGTGATGAGAAGCATTGGAAAAGATTCAAAATCACTTCAAATAATACCCAGAAGGGACTTCTATCCCTTTTCATTCTCTACATGACGTTTTTTCCCACCCGATACTAAGTAATCCAAAAGATGTTCACATTCTCTTCCCATCATCCTTTTTCTCTTTCATCCTACTTACAATCTCAAGGGATCTTTCCTTTCTTTAATGCCCTCCTCTCCCATCAGATCTTTTCCGTTTCATATTTTCAATCAGAACCCTATCCTTTCACAACATCTCCACCACTTCCTCGATTATTTTTCGGCCCTACCCACGTCTTCGCTTGTCTCACACACCCCCCCAAAGCGGCCCAATCTTTTAATGATACCAAAGGGACTGCTATAGCCTTTCCCAGTGGATCGGAATTATTTTTCGTTCCGCGCTCTACCGTAATATAATTTCGATCAACCGGAATAAGCTGAAAACAGCGATTACAACTGAAACGTAAGATCTGCTTGGTTTCTTAATGTTTAAAGTTATCTATATCTTATCAGCTATTAGGTGAAGGTGCTGCAAGAAGCTGTGCGTAGAGGATAGATTCCAAGGAAGAATGGATTTGAAGAAAAGCTGACGTGGGATACCTGGGTTCGATTCCCGGTACCATTAGGTTTTTTCAGGTAATTTCTTTCTTGGGAGTTATTTATATCTTTCTCATACGATAGGAATAAAGACAAGTAGGAGTAAAGATATCAGTAGCAGATCTTCGCTTTTCATTCAGGACGTATGTGTTTTGTTTTAGTTTCGTTTCTAATTTAATCTCATGGTTTTTTGAATTGGTGAATTTTTTGTTAACATTAAAAATTCTCTATAAGTATCCATGCTTAATTTAAATCAATAGATTTAATATAAAAGTGTACGTTCTCAATCCTTAAATTCTGTCCTACAGAAAAGAAATAATTTTTCTACAAGGATCTAATGGGCATGCAGTAAAATATATAGGGTTATTTTCCTCAAATTATTCTTTGTACCAGCAAATATTTATAAAGTTTAGAATCAGAAAATAAAATTACTTTTACTAGCCAAGATTCTATGACTTCTATCCAAACACTTCATTTAGAAATATGAATATATATAATGATCACAGTATTCCAATAGGAGATTTCTTTTAAAACGTAGTTTACAAAATCACATTTCCTCTAACATCAAACTATCATACTTTTATTGAAATTAAAGTAGAACCATATAGATAAAAAAGTAACTTTGTCATTTACGTAAAAGAACTCTCAGATTCAGTGATAATAGCCAATTTTCATAGGAAGATATCTTTCTCATTCCATTTGAATAATATTTTACTTCGGAGGCCCAAAAAAGTTCATTTCAGCAGATTCTTCGATGATAACCTATAATTGAAACTCACATAAGTAGTACTCCGTAATGAGAATCACATACCCAAAAGATTACGCTCTCGAGTAAAAAAACCTCCCCTTCCGTCTTACACGATCGCTATGCGACGGAATATCCTCCCGTACTCTTCATTCCTAAAATACTCTCTCTCTTTTTTTTTCTTTCGAAAAAGAATATCTTTCCAATATCGGAAAAAAAGAACCTTTCTCTAAGGGAACCGTAATTAAAAAGGTTTCCTTCCGAAATGAAGAATTCAAATACGATAACAACTTCGGAGAAGCTCTTTCGTAAACGATAAGAGAGAACGATGTTTTTTTTCATTCGACTTGCAGTTTCAGTGGAATACGTGCATCTTCGATTCAAAAAAAAATCTATCGCTAAAGACTCGAATTTCAATTTTGAAAGTAAGAAGACAAAAAATTTTTAAAACTTTTACTTTTTACGTTTTACTGATTCAAATAAGTAAATTTTTTTTAAATTTTGATTAATTCAAGTTCATATGCATACCAGTGTTGTTTCATCGATTCAAATACGTAAAAATTACATCATTCCTCATTTGAACTCGTATACGTATTATTATTATAAGTGTTTTAAATATTATACGTTTTCTATATAAGTGTAATATAAGCATTATACGTGTTGTACATATTATAAATGTAGTATATATTAAAAGTATAGAATATATTATAAGTGTATGTAGAAAGTATATTTTATAAGTGTTCACCGCCGTCCTAGTTGTTACTAGATAAAGAAATATATCAACTCTTAATAGGCGATTCTCGTCCCAAATGGTTTGGTTGCTAAGGTGATAACGTATCAGAATTCCGACTCAGAAACCAATTAAACTAATTAAGAATCGAAATATATTATTTTTTTAATTTCGGCACTTTTTTACGACTCCAGCGCCCTCACCGAACGAGTAGTAGGCAGGTGCAAACTACCTCGCTCCCCTTTTACCCCTAGGATGCATGCCTCATTTCCTCTCCTAAGCTTCATTCGGCTTATCTTAGAGGTTATCTGGGGAAAACCATCCTCCGGGCTGATGGGTTTTCATTCGGACTCTACATTTCCCTAAAATTTAAACTCCCGTGACTTCCCGTGAATTTGGATGATTAGACAAGAGTATACGAGTGGAAATAGCGACAGAATATAGGGTTTAACACTTTTTGAAGCAGAAAATTCTGACCTTAAAACTGACCTTAAAAATTCAATTGGTTCTGAAATAACGATAAATTTTCAACTATAAACAGGTTATTATAAAATATTCACGAATACATATATTTTAATCGATATTTCTCCAGTTTATATTCAAATTACTTTACGTAACTATTTAACTAAAGACAATTCGTGCTAGGAAACGATTTCAACTGCTAATTAGCTCCAAATTTCAATAAATCCGATACTAAAGCTTTTATAATCTTAATTATAAAGCTAATTTCCCTCATTATGCATCTAAATCACCAATTTCCTACTGCTAATACCAGAATTTTCGTGATAAATTACGTAATTTCCCTACCCCTTCATTGGCTACTTTCTTTCGTGAAACATTCAGTTCGATCGTCAAACTATTCCCCAATTTTCAGGTTCCTTCCGGAGAATTCCATACGAAAAAGGCATAAAATACGTAAAAAAACTCGCGAATTTTACGTTCTAAATCGATTCTCATATATAAAAAAGTCCCCGGGGGAGGAAAGGCTTCTTCACCGTAGTAGTACCAGGGCGATATCGGTTCACAACTCTTCACCAAAGTCCCCTACTCCCTCGAGGAACCAACTTGGATCTGATAGTAGTAGTCGGCTTTTGGAGAACTATCGAACGAGGATTGATCCGCATAGCTGGCAGCCGGCCGTGAGCACGGACCGTGAGTGAATGGACTAGTCGGGAGCGTGGTTTGACGACGACGGCGTGCTTGGCCATCGGGCCCGAATGCCTTGGAATGAAAGGAGAGAGAGGCCATCTACCCCTCCTACGGAACCATTCGGAGCTCTGCAGAGGCAAGTGGGATGGATGTTTTTCAGCTGCGGCGGCTGCTGATGGTGGTGCACGAGTATCCCCCATCTGCGTCGAAGATCGTGGCGCATTCATGGATCTAACGCACAATAGGAGCGTCAAAGAGGCTTTTGGTGATAGATTCTGTACGCAACGTCCCCCTACCCGATGGCGTCACTGTTATGGGGAAGAGTGGGCAGGGAATCCTGTCAATATTTTTACGAACCTTTATGAATATGGTTCGG
Organism: Pantala flavescens; assembly: GCA_020796165.1. NCBI lineage: Eukaryota > Metazoa > Arthropoda > Insecta > Odonata > Libellulidae > Pantala > Pantala flavescens. The sequence continues at coordinate 16,812,608 of CM036886.1, forward strand.
TAAGCCCTCGGGTTTTTGGGGAAAAGTATTCGTAATCCTTGACGATATATTTTTATGGACGTATGGTATAGAAAATTATCAATGGAAATCATTTAAGATGTTTATTATTACTGCTTGAGCCATTGTTATTGTTAGAAATAAAAGTAGCTATCACTTGTGTGTAAGATTTTGATGAACGGGGAATCGAACTAGGGGCCTTAAGGTTCGCATAATTCTTAAGCACGATATTACATATTCTAGCGAATATGGAAATTATTTTTATTAATAATATTTTATTTTTCTCAGATTTTGGTAATGGCAGCTTTAAAAATGAAATGCTAGGTTTTAATATTTGGTATTAGAGAACAATCAATGCAAATTGCAAATTCAATGCTTGATATTTTACATTTTGATATGTAAAAACATTCTTCATTATACATATGCTATCGCGGATTAAGGGGAAGTAAACTGTTTTCATTCCACAATATGTTTTATAAGGACATTCTAATTTTATTTTTTGATTTCTGTTTGAATAGCCTTTCACAAGGCAAAAATTTTTAATAAAATTTATAAATATAATTTGATTGATTTGAATATAATTTGATAAATTTAAAATAGAAAGATGTGACAAAAAAGATTGAGTAAAGTGGATACATATCTGATGTTTATCTTAAGGCCTCTGAGCAGATATAAGTTTATCGAACACGCTTATAATCACATTTTTTACAATTTTTTACCTATTCAATCCCTGGTGATTCTCAACTTATCCAAAATACAAAACATAATAATAATATTTACCTCTATTCCATTTGTTATATCCATTTACATACATTCCTTTTTTATACACTAATGCAATAAGTTTATATATTTCTTCGTTCAAAATCTAAAAATTTAACACGGCCTCACGGTTGGTTTGTGTAATACGAAAGTAGCTCTCTGTGGTGTGGGTAATCGTGAACCGGGAGATAAACACGTCTTGCTAAGGAGGAACGCACGTTACAACCCGTTACCATTTTCGTAGCACCTGCCCATCTTAACTTATGCACGAAAGATGCCCTCGTATTTACATGTCATACCTGATGCCTTTTGTTACTATGCTCTGCCCCTTTAGCTTTTGGACTCGGGTTGTGGTATCAATGGAAAAAGACAGACGCCATATTGCATATACGCTAAGGATGAGTTGTTTATTTCGTTGCCATGCAAAATCACTCGAATCAAAAACAAACAGTTACGTATAAATATGTTTGGTTATATTCGTATTCCTGTAAAATTACCTTATAATTATGTGATATTGCTCTAATGAGCTACATTGCATATTTTTATGATTATTTATTACCTATATTTATTATTAGTTTAATGATTACTATTGTAAAGATTTTAAAAGGTAATAAGTTTCGATTTATCCCTTAAAGAAGACGATTTTATCTATCTATCTTATATTAAAATGCAAAAATAAACACATGCTAAACCACTTTAAAACTCAATCTGTCACCATAACGTCTATCTTTATTTTAAAACAATGCCTATAAATACTTCGATTAATGATTTTATTTTGATTCGCCCTTGGTATAAGTTACTTCTCCGTCTGGCACGATGACGGTTTAAGAAGGATGGAGGGGAAAGAAGACCTAGTTTATGTTACGAGAGCCATCTTGCGGTTTTGGTGAGGACAGACTGAGTGAATGATGTTAATGATTGGCTGGATAGACGATTGCTTGAAGATATAAGACACGCCAATCTCTATACGGTTATCACAATGTAAGATGTTGATTGCAATGCTGTTTGATACTACCTCTATTTTTAAAGATTTTATAGTCATAGATCGTGCAATTAATTATCGAATACAATAAATTATTGTCAAATTTCTATTTTTGATTAATTTAAAACTAAAATTTAATTAATTATTTCAAATTATAAATCTGAATTGCATAATCTAGAAAATCTTAGTAGAACTTTTATTCCTTCCAATTTTGTTCAAACAATACAATTTTAATGGAATCAAAAACTTAATATACATATTTAAAATAATTTTAACGATTTTATTATTTTGTTTACAACTTCCATAGTAACCATTGGGAGACATTATATTAGGAGATGATTCTGAATTATAAATTACGTATTTAATAATTAAGGACGTTAAATAAATATGCGTAAATTAAAAAGTATATAATGTATCGAAAAAACTATAAATAAAACGAAAATTCGGTAAATATAGATATGTCTCTTAAAATAACTCCTAATAATAATATGATGAAATATAAGGTAAAATGGATCAACATATTTTCTATACGATAATAATAATTCTTATATATAGTACATTCAGAAAGTATATTTCCTTAGAAAAGAATGTCCTATAGTCAAAGTAGTTGGCACCTACAAGCGAAAACATGAATAAGTGTGAGGGGATGTATGAGACGAATATCAAAAAATACGCCAAAAAATTTTCTTTCGAAACTTATTTTCGGTTTCCTTCGTCAAGTTCCAAGAATATAATCGTGCTGATTGAAAACAAGTCTATCTTCGGCAAAAAGAAAGGTGTGCACGCATATTCTGAGGTGGAAAATTTTAAATAGTGAGTCACTGGAAATTCGCGTGTAATTCAGAAAATACGTTGACCTGGCACACGCTATGCGGTATTACTGCCGTGACGGAAGACTTTGTGGAAAACATTACTGAGAAAAGTTTATGGGGATTAATGTGTACGAGTGAAATGAGTGTTGGGAGAAGAGCAAGCACTTTAAGTATCTTAGCGGGCCAAAGAAAAGCTGAGAGAATTTGCCAAAATTGCCAAATTAATTAAGTATGTTTTAAGGGTGGTTTACTTGAAGACTTGGACACTTAAACAGAACAAAACGACTCTCTTAATCAGAACAGGAGGGTTGTGACATATAGAGAATCATCCCCAAATTAATTTTAGCCCATAAATTGTTAGCAAACTAAAACTGAACAAAGAATTACTGACCTTGGTGGCAAAGGGGTTGGCATACTAACTTACTCTAAGGTCCTGGGTTCGAATCCTGACTAATAGGAATTTTTCTCCCAGGGAATAGGTGTATATATTCGACTCTATGTAAAAATTTCATGTAATTGGGTTGATGTACCTGTTTGTGCTTAATGAAATATTATTATTGTTAATTTTCACGTTGCTAGGAAAGTATTTCTTACTTTTTTCCTTTAAAAAGCCAACTTTCTCCAAAAGGAACTTTCTTCGCTTAATCTTATTAATACATACAAATACGTACAGCTTCCAGCTTCAGTATGGACCAATTAATTGAAATTCATTAATTCAAAAACATTGAAATTCATCGAAGACTCATTATTAACAATAAAAAGAAGTATGGTTATGAATAATCATAACTAAATATAGTAAATAATCCTCAAAATGAAATAAAAACAACACAGCTGTTTATAACGTCGCATTTGAAATTGTAATATTGTCCTCACACACTTTCTTTGATTAAATCCCACTTAATGATCAATTTCAGCTGAAGCGTACGTAATTAAGTCCGGAGCGGAGGGACAGCCGTATAATGCCTTCCAAACTGATCTCCTGGCAACCCACCACCATCAATCCGGGGATAGAAAACCTGGATCCCTCCATCATCCAGAAAACATAATCGCATCGAAATGGGGGGGTTCCTGAATCGGACCAGGAGGGACTGAAAAACATCCATCGTGAAGGCGACCTTGGAGCAGCCCAAAAGGGTCGGAAACATGGGGCCCTCGATAGAGTGGGCGAGGGCATAATGGATGCGATGCGCCAGGGCCCCGGACGTCAGGGGGACAGAGCCCCGTTGCTAGGAAACGCGGCGGGTGACTGGGGAAAGGGATTTTTGTGTGAAACGTCATATGATATGAGAGGCACATAAGTAGGGTCCGTGCGTTTTGGATTGTTTCTAAGGGTCTGGCGTAGGTCCCATTTACAGCCTCTCGCTCGGATGCATTCAGGAGGTGTACTTTACGACCGGCGAAAATGAATGGCTCGTAGTTGCCTGGGGCGACGGGAACGTACGAAAAGATGCCAACAACGACGGGATTTTCGGACCGCGGTTACTTTGTCTCCTAGGACCTGTCGGGAGATTCAATCGCATCTCTTGGCTTTCGGAGGATTAACGGGACAGCTTAGCGGTGCCTATAATTGGAAGCGGGGACCGAGGAATACTGGCGCCCCCTTTGCAGGTGGCTATAGAGGCGCACGGTTCATCGGGGGTGGGTGGGCGTAGGGGCTTCTTAAGGGGTGGGGGGATTTTTAACGATTTTTTCGACACGAAATTTCTGAGAAATGTGTGGTATTCTTGTCTAGATTTACTATGAAATAAACAACGATGTGTTAAAGTCGTAAAAATATACTCTCTAAAATTAAAAATTTTCTGGAACATTTATGGATAAGTCTAAGAAATTCGTTTTCTTTAGCTGCAATGTATAGCTTTATGAAATGAATATTTCGATAGAATTGTAGATAATCATGAAATACATATTTCAGCACTGACTCGTAGAATAAGTTACAAACTAGAAAAAACTTTTTTACACATTATACAAAGCAGTTCCCCTTATCTGAGTTTCCAGCAACGAATTATAAATAAACATATGTTGAATTAAACACATATAAAAGTTGAATTTCCCTCGAAAGAGATAAGTTTAGAATTAATTTCGCTTTATAGGTATAAGACAATGATTAGCATTTCTAAATTAACTCTCCTAAGACTGTTTATCGAAGGTTTTAATTCGGCATTTTCACTATAGGTACTTCGATCGTGAATCACTCACACCCCTCGAAATCAATTAAATACATTAAATAACTATACCTCTTTCTTAAGGGACTGATTATCGTCTACTTAAATATCTATGATCTTAAAAATCTTGAGTTTAATATAGACAAAACACTTGCTAGTTTTCGAAGTTTCAGTGGGTTTTAAACCTCTCCTCATCTACAGAAACCACCGGCCTCGCTGCGGCTCAGCCTACCTCAGCAGACTAAACCTTTACTATATTTCTATATTTAGTTTTGCTGTTGTCAGGGAACTTGTTACTGTGAGCTTTCTCCGTATTACAGATGAATCAATATGGAGGTGTAAAATTTATTAATTGACACTGCTCAATTAAATCATCAATGTTGATTCAAGATTCCTTTATAAAGTTCCTATATATCTAAAGTGTTTTTAAATCCTGCGCTATTAGAGATTCTTATCGTTAACTAGCTACTGACTATTTAATGGCTGTTAATTTATTGGTTTATTACTAAAGAAAATTGATTATTTCAAAGTATCTCAATATAAGTAGTAGTTACTATATTAATATATTTACATATTTCATCTGACGAAGGAATGAAATTGACTGATTTTTAGCATTTTGCATTTTTAATAAGCACAGACAATTATTGTTCATTTTTCCATGAATATTATAGTCTTGAATTGGAATTTTACCTCTTAAATCGACATTGAATAGATTACCAATAAATATAACAGTTTTTATCTGGAATATTTCTCTTATTATCCAAAACCTTGCCTATAAATGTATACCCTACCCTACCATATAAGTTTTAAGTTCCTAATTTGTCTATTTTATAGTTCTTCGAAACGTAGAAAAGACATTCAAAACCCTAAAGCAAGACTCTTACACCCTTGAATTACTTGGTACATTGTATCTTACACCTGAAACCTTCGGAAGGAGTCCCCTTTCAGGAGATGTATTTACCATCCCTGAGCGACCCTAAGAGAATAATAAAAAAGGAAGTGCACATCTCCTCTCGCAGGTCCAAGCGCCCTTCGCAGAACCCTAGGAACCTGTCACCAACCCCCATATTTTATAATCTCTTTCAGTCTCAGTACAATCCTCCTCTTGCTCCTTCACTTTCCAGATAGATTATTTCTGGGCCAATTTCCGGCGGAGATTCTCAAAGGCCTTTAAGGGTCCTCATAAGACCGTAGGGTCCTCATATGGCCAACTGCTATAGTATAGATCCCCTCTATTTTGGCCGTGCTTCAGATGAATAGTTCATCAACATGGCGTTTACGAACGTAAATAACTACGAATGTTCAACTTCGGTTCTGGGTTATTGTGTATAGCACCAAATTGACTATAGTTCCGATAAATTAATGGGATTGTTAAGTGCTAATGTTTAATTTAATACTGTCCTTCATAATTAGAACATTTTGTTAGAAATACGTAGTCCAACACTACTGTACAATACGAACTCACGTAAAGGAATATTCTCCGCTGTACATTAGTATCATGAATTTGATAATAACTCAACGTTCCGTGTTTAACAATGTCCAAAAATGTTTTGCGATAAAAAATCTGGTTTGCTTTATGAAGTATTATTTTTTCGAGAAGAATATATAAGCTATTAAAAATCACAAAATACAAAAATACCCATTTTCAGGATCTATCATACTTATTCACACCTTTACTAAGGACTTGAACGAGGTAATGAAACGAAGAAAAGTTAATAGATTGGAAAGGAAATAAGTTGGAAAATAAAATACACGGATATAGTAATTGTATGTTATTTACTTTACCAAGGACTTGTTGTATTACCCTCGCTCTCTCTTGGTATACACTAACCAAAGTGATACACTGGTTTAAAAGAACGTAATCGCTTGGTAACCCTGGGTAAGCAAACTTGCAAACATGCATCCATTGCAATACCATTGTTGATAGTAGACGACTAACACTACGAAAGCAATTTCGGGTATCGAACCAGGGACCCTTGTCACCGCCAACAAGGCCATCCGGAGGACACAAAAAAAGGCATAAATTCATCAGCTTCGTGAAAAGCTGAACTCGTTGGTCAAATTATTTGACAGTGGTCAAGTTGCAAAGGTTCAATTATGATTAAGTAGACATCTGTTTGACGAGCGTTTCCTTCGATGTGTCACAAACATTTCTTCGAGCGTACGCACTGTAATGGATGGACGGCAGTGAAAGAAGCGGAGTAAAGGGTACTTGCCATACTACACAGCCATGCTTTTGACACATGGGGAGGATGGATGCGGGGACAGAATGGCATGTGACGGGAATTTGAGTGGTCGGTGTGGGAAGATAGAGCTGGAAGACCTATGCAAACAATATTCTGGAGCCATGGAAACAACAAAGTGTTTACGAAAAATCGTACGTATAGCGAAATACGTTGGCGACAAATAAGTTTAAAAACTAAAGGATTTTACAATCATTTGGATACAGGACTATAACAATTTAAACTTAAAACGAAAAGGGTAAATGATAAGTAAAAATATAACAGAAAATAGTTCATCTTATTTTTCATAATATATTTATTCATGTGATGCAAGTGAAAGGTAACTTTTTACGTAAAGATTCTGGAAAATTAATAAGGAAAAACTGGGATGTATAAAGTCAAAAAAACCTCTATCGATTATCTCCTTAGATATGATTGAAAATTCGATTGATATATCAGTAACCAGTAATTTCAAAGATTATAATTCGAGAGCGGGTACTTTCAAACGTTTTTCCAATCTATATCTTATGTAAAGGGTTCAATTTCAATATCCTTTGCGGGAGTAATATTAAAGTAAAGTTTAAGTTACTTTTCATCTGCAACTACATAGTAACCCTGCAGACTTTTATGAACCAATTATAAAGATCGATTTAGTTGTGTCTATCGAAACTGTTCTGCAACACCAGAAGTATCTGATACACATCTATCAATCAAATTTAATTACAACTTAAACACTAAAAGAGGAACAACACGATAAGCAAATCTTTGCATGCCCATTTCCTTTCAATAAGAGAGCTCATTATAATCTTTCGGTCGTCAAGGCTTCGTTTAAAGGTTATTTTGTTGAAAATATTATGCCATAAGACAAAGAGCATCATAGTGACTGATAATTATAGTGAGAGAAAAATAAGATAAATAGACTTATTTACGTCGTCGAGGGTTGCTCAAAGTTCAAATTCACGAATTCTCCGACAAAATCGGTCGAAATGTCGAAAATGTTTACGGTTTGGGAAGCAGTCGCGTTGGCAACCGACGCTGCTGTTCAAGTCCAGTTACGATTGTGCTTTTTGCGTAATATTCTTTCTGTTAGACTAAGGTTGAATGAATATTTAGGCAAGAGAAGATATCAAAATTGCTCTTAGAAGTAACCCATTTCGCTTCCTGATAAGTGACAATCGACCCAAATCTCAAACGTCATTGTAACAACTTTAACAATAATTAAATATTGATTCTGTTACTCGTAAATACTAAATTTCGGAAAAGAAAAATAGCCTTATTTCTTATAAATGGTAAAAAAACTTTACAAAAATATCGTTTAACAATTTTAACCGATAAATATATAAATAATAATAAACACATCTAGACATACGTACTTGAAATCATACCAGAAGAATCTGATTCAAAGAAAATATCCAATGGGAAATATTTTATTGTTATGAACGAAAACTTTTATATCTCGAAATCTAAAAAGCTCGATTATTCGATAATTAATATTTTATTTTATAATATCTTTAAATCGTTCAAAATTATCGAAAAGTAATCGATTTAGGATTTTATTTACAGTCGTTGCTATGGATTGCTATTTACCTAACGACTTAACTTAACTTAACGTAACTTAACGACCAAACGGGTTACAATATAAGAATAGATCGATTCTGCGTTGCAAAATCTGATGCGGATTAAGGGTAAACACACGGAAACCTACGGATGAGACCACGTTTACGTGAAACCCGCACGGAGTAGAGTAGAGACATCGCAGCGTTTGCTAAATATTACGTTGTTGGTAGAATAGCGAACGTTGCGAAAACGCTCTGTGACGTAGGTTGGCAATTGCTGGAAGAAAGATTAGAAGGTGCGATTGCTAAAGTAATTCGGTGAAAGTATATTTCTGTACGTTTCTGGATGACGTGGTTGGTTTTTGCTACCTTCCTTTCATCACATCCTATGTAGGCGAAGTAAGGTAAATGCGAGTGAAAGCGGTTTAGATTTTTTACGAATAAAACACCATGGCAACGAGCATCATAATGGACTTCTCGGTGAACACAATTTTTTCGATCAGTTTCAAAGGTTCATATATGATACAATACACGTACATGCAAAGAATAAACTTTGAATGAAACGGTTTCGCGAAAGAAAAATATAATAAAGTATACATCGAAATGTATAGTAAATAATGTATACATATATAGTGAAATATAAAATAAATATATACTATAAAATATATAATAAAACCTAACCTTGATTTACAATTAATGAATAAAAATAGTAATAATACGCCTTGATTTCGTATTTATGACGAAAACGATGGAAATTAATCGTGTCAAAGTTGAAGTAACTCATCAAATCTTCAGCATAATAGCAGTATAAATTGGTGATTTATTTTTAAAGAGATTTTTCTGATCTAAATTTATGAATAATGTTTGTAATGTACCTAAAACAAACTGAAAGACATAAGAAATAGTACGGTATTTTCTGAAAGCTCAAGGTATGTTTTCTACGACACTAACTGATGTGTTTATGATACAGACCAATTTTAATCAACTACAAAAAAGTGTACTGGATCAAAATTAACTTCGATATGTAAAACCTTCATCTAAGGACTCATTGAAGGCTTTCTCAAAGTCGAGGTAAAGTACTCAAGGCTTACTTTTCACTTTTGCTGGAATTTTCTGCGTGGTAGGCGTATAGAGAGGAAGTCCCTGATCTCGTCTTTAGGAAGCCACACTCGGTTCTTGTTTATGAAGTCAGGAGAATATAGAAATCCCATTAAGGAACGGAAAGCGATAAGGCCCTGTATGGGAAGAAAAGAAAGGGTACTGTTATGAATACAAGGAGATCTAATGGTCTTGAAATTATAGAAAAAACATAAATTACGGAAGTGCTATAAATAAGTCCGTATATTTTGACGTATTTACAAATATACTGTTATATCAATCGTGTTTATTACGTAAAGCTTTAATTTTAATCCTGATAAAGCTTTAGGATTGATTAAAATCGATAACAAGGAGCAAACTGAATATATATAAGAGTAGATATTATTGTCGTCAAAAATACTCTAGGATTTCTCGTAAAGTACTGAAATACATGAGTTAACATTTATTTAATCGCGTGAACTCATTATAATTCAAACCAGATGTAACATCCATAACATGAGGTCAAAGAATGAGATTAAAAGCACCACCGCTTCGAATGAATCATAATCTAATTGTGAAAATGGTAGTCATATGTCCAAAGACGATACCATCCTGTTCGAAAAACATCTATGGTTAAAACAGACGAAACGTAATTCTATGTCAGTCGTTGCTATGGATTGTTACGATACCAGGAAACTATGTAAACAAATTCACTGCAAGTCAACACTTACTGTAGAGGAAAAAAAGATAAATTAATTACTTGTTCTATAAATATGAAGATAAAATAATTTACTTAATTATTTAATACAAATGTAATGTAATGTGATACGCATTAATTTTTGATTGATGAAATTATGATGAAGTTACATGTCTAGCAACAAAGAATACAGTGTAAAGCAAGTTCAAAGGTCAACAAGTTCCAAAAGGTGAAGTTGATGACAATTACTAAGAGACAAGGTTCTGAAATCATGATAATTTACTAATCCTGAAAAAGGGTCCCCCAAACTTCTGAGAAGGAAATGCCAAACCTTTTACTCCGAGCAATTAAAAAGGATTTGACTCGCAGAAATACTTTTTTCAAGAAAAAGGAAATTGTAAATTTATATCTACAAAAGTTTCGGAGCTCAGTTTTCTTTGTGATGAAAGTTTTTAGAGTAGGGAATAGAGTTCTCATTATTTTCTACATTCTTAGCAAAGGTTTCCAGCTGAAATTTGTTGCTAAGTCCTTCCCACTGATTTGCCCCATCAAAGAACCTGAGTATTACAAGTAAGTTTTTACCGAATATTATTCTTAATTAATACCAACGTAAAGATGAATTAATATCTGTTCGTTGGAAATTTATTTCACTCAGTTTCTAATGACACAGAGGATTCTAAATTTAAGAAAATATTTTCTAACATTGTAGGGTTTAGGTTAGTATTTATTTATATTAGTATTCATCCATATATTTTATAAAAATGATTGGTATAATAATTGATTCTGTACAAAAATTTATATGAATTTACTAACGAAGACTACCTCTAACGTTACTTGCAGAATTAATCGAGGATAAATTTATACTTGTTCCTTTAATGTAAATACCAACTTAAATAAGAGTGTTAGGTTTCTTTAATCAGATATTTAAATAAAAGAGAAAAATGAAACAAAAAATTATGAGAAATTTTTAAATAATCAATATTATAATTCATTCATATTTAATGCATAACTCACAACTAATTCACTTAAAATATGGACATCATTACCTTATTTTAAATAAATAATTCATACCAAAAACGCGCAGTTTATTTATCGATTGACTAATTCAGTAACTGACTTTTTTGGTTTAAAAACCGTTAATATTCATTAATAATAAGCAAAATCCTTTACAGTTCTTTACGACAAAACAACAAACGTAACTATACATGGAAATGGGAAGTATAGGAAATATATAAATGAAGAATAGGATTACAAAAGGTGGATTTTAGACTTAATCGTAACAGAAAGACACCGGATAAAAAATTAAGGGTTAAAAACCTCGTCAGTCGCGTAATTGCACGCAGAAGAACACAAAGAAAAGAAAACCTGAGGTCATCAGTTTACCCTTCAGAGAGAGAGAGAGCGCGCACTTTTGGGGGGAGGGGGGGAAGACAATTAACTCCGCGAAGACAGCAAATCACTAATTCACCGCTCACGGTTCCCGAACGAAAAATACGTTAAAAAAAAAGAAGAACGTTAAGAAGAAAAAAAAAGGCGCGAAGAATTATCGACCCGCTCACGAAACGGAAGCAACGTTTTATTCCTCAAAAAAAAAAAATGAAAAGCGAATCTCGCAATACATTTCTTCACTTCATCGCGAAACCATTTTACACCTTTAAAAATGTTCTCCTCCTTCAGTCATCCTTTCATCTGTCCTATAAAAATCGGATCGTCCGACTCCTGAATTTATTTCAAGGAATCGTTCCCGAAACGAAAAAGGTCTCTCTTCTCGGTGAATAGGCTCTTTGATTGTGGTGTTTGGGGATGGGAAAGGAGGAGGCGGTGGAGGAGTAGGAGAAATAATCTTCGCTGAATGGAAGTATTATTGAGTTCTTCTTCGGAAACTATCTCCTCTCCTCATCTTCGCCTGCTTTCCTCTCAGTTCCGTCGCGAGAAACTCTTCTTTTCCTCTCTTTTTTCTAAAATCCCCTTTCCTCCAATTCCCTTATTATACGAGTCTTGGGTTATTTTTCAAAATTTTCGCGTTCTCCTCCCTTCACTTAATTTCGTGTACGGAAACGGAATGAACGTAACTGTTGCATTACGAGCTAAGACTTAAATCTGACGTATTACGTCCAAAGTGTTACTTAGGAGAGAACTTATTGAGTGTGAGATGGTGGGAAATGATGGCGTAGACTGGTGGTGACTATTTCCCAAGACTTTTATTTCGATGGTCATTAGAAAAGCCGTCGGACTTAGAGATGAAGACGTTCCAGTGCCAATTCACCCACTCACTTTTGCGCTGAGACGAAAGGGAAAGTGGTGATGTGATCGATATTAAAGGAAAGAAACTAGTAATATTAAGCGAGTGATTTAATGAGGAATTTAAGTTTGTTATGGAAGTGAACTGGTTTCTTTCCTTTTCATTACATAGTACTGAGGACGTTAATATTTTATAGAAGATAATAACAGCATTAAAAAATCTAAAGCATATGGATTACACAATGATAATTCTTTGAAAAGAATTAACGTGATTTTTTCCGATATGATTAAGCTGAACTATGAAGAAGTCAATAGAAGTTATACGTAAATTTTATTGCATTCGGACAAAATTTGTGGAGGGATATTCTGAATTTATACAATGAAAAGCACTGTATGCTTCCACTTGCATGAATTGTAATCACCTCATGATGATGACTTTTGCATCGAAAACGGTTGTAAATAAATTTTGATAGTTTTGAAACATAGCGTACTCTCATTTTCTACCTTTATTCGTGATTGTTTACTTCCGTTCTCCGTAGAATTGCCTGAAAATAGTAGACGGAGATCTTTTCGATAGGTTTGCCAATTAACTACATATATTTCCTATTTAAATTTTCTAGATATAAAATTTCAAGTTAAATCGTAAGTATAATTATAACCATATATTTAACAGAACGTAAATTCCAATTTTTACCACGGATTAGAGTTTATAAATATCTTTCGAACATGTACAAGCCAATCTCTTCTATGAACTTCCACTCTTGGATATAACTTTTTCGAGCGAAAATTTCCATAAAGTTTCTCAGATTCTCAGAATATGCAGGGCATTTAATGAACTTTCTTTCCCTACAATAATACTTCTATACACGCCATTTTAGTAAAGTTTTCCAGAATTTCCATGTTTTTCAGGGTATTCTTATTAATCTCTGCTCACTGAGTAAAGCATATTTTAAAATTTTCTTTTCTTTACGTATATGCCAGTTTAATGCAGTTAACGTCCTTCAGGGTACCTATTTAGGACCACTAGAATTTTGTCGTCATATTTTTATTATTTCCAGAAAAAGTGACTGAATTCTTCGCAAATTACTCAAGTGGATGACTATGTTCATAGCTACATCTACAACAACAACACCAGAGAACAACCTGTGTAGTATGGGGCAGAATCGCGAATGTTGGTAAATATCCTCCGCTACCTTGGGACCGTAAACATCCACCAAATAACAAACCCTTCTGAAAAGCATTATTCTTTTTCATCTTATAGATCCTTCTAAGAATCCTTCCAACCAGATAATCCTTTCCCTTCCAATGCCTTGGCTCTCATTTAATTACCCAACGCGAACTTCTCCTGCGCCCTAGGGATCCTTCTGTAGTCCCACTAATGCTTGACACTGCTTTACAGCCTCCTTTCTGTTCCTTTTTGAGTTGGGATGGGAATATCATTACGGATTTCCGATTTCGGGGCTGAATGTGGTTGGTGGCCCGAAAGTAACGGTGTCCCCTTTTAAAAATCCCTTCGTCCAGTTTCCGGGGATCGGGTGGGAAAGGGTGGGGGGCATGTGCGGAACAGGGGACTGGGGGTGGTAGAGGACTGGCACAAAAAAAAAGAAACTTTCACCTTCCCCAACCTGCGTCGCATGTGACCTGTGGCAACTTCCCACGGCAGGAATCAAAAGCTACAGCTGTCACGGATTTATAGATAAAATCGACGCGTCCAGTACAGTTATCAAGTGAGAAATAGGTATCAAAAGATCGCACCTTTCCAACCCTTCCGAAGGTTTTGAATTTTCTCACACTCTGGGAGGAATAGGGAAACTTACAACTCCGAATGCAACAATCGTTCGCATGGAAGCATTTTTTATTCGATACTTCGATTCCTTTTTATCATACTTTAAGATAGCTCATTTATTGTTAGTAAAATCTATGGAATGGATGGCGTGCTTTTGTTTTTTAATGCTCAGGTCTCTGGTTCGAGTACCGGAAAGAATAAATATTTCTGGAAGGGAGTAAATATCGTATACTAATACCTAATACTTGTATCTTGCTATAATTCGTAGGAGTTTATACGTATAAAAGGCTCTATAAATATCAATAAATATACGGGTTTCCATGGCATTAGATCAAATTAAATGGATCAACTAAACACTTAGCAGTTGATCAAAGAAAAGCATAACATGCTCGAAGCTTTTCGATATCCTAAAGAAAAATAAAGATAAAATGTAAATATTTTGTTTTTCTTTTATGTTTTCAAGTGACTATTTAATCTATTAGCTCCATAGGCCGCCATAGCAACGTAAAAGGGTTATAAATATGTTTACCCAAAGGCATATGGATATACGTAAAGAAACATGAATAGCTTATCCGATCATTTCCGGAAAATACGATAAGAAATCAGAGAATACGATAAGGAATACTATATCGGATCTCCATAAACTATGGAAAAGGATTAAATAAAAGAAACCGGATATCGAGACAAATTACAGGAAACGTGCTTCCGTTTTATTATCCACGCCTAATCGACGAAGTAGACTATAGCAAACGTAGCTTAGAAAAGATTCATCCCTCTCGAACGAAGTGGAACTATAGAAAAAGTACAGAAATGAAACCAATTCGTCTTCAGCTTCACTCAAAAGACTTCGACCATTGTCGTGCAAAGGTGAGTGTTATTTTCCGAGAATTTTCTAAGGAGTGGTCGAGCCAAATCGCTCGTAAGAAAACATCAGCAATGCTCCCCGCATGAAGAAAGATTTCAAGATTTCTTTGGGGCCTACGGAAAGTGCCCGGGACGAAATTTTCAGGGTTTCATTATTGAGGGAGGAGGACGTCCCAGAACTGCGGGAGGGCTCCTAGAATGGCCCACGGGGCGTTAGGGATGATTGAGGGTGGAAAATGGTAGGATTCTGCGACCATTAGCCACGTATGAATCACTCCACGGGAATATTTCGAAATAGGCGTCGCTTTTAATTTGGAAAATTCCATGGAGAGATGTGTTTTGAACAATCTTTCTTCTAATGGTCAGAGGTCTGTAAGAGATTTACTTCATACTACTTTATGATTTACTATTTACTTCAGTCATGATGCATTTGATTTTTAAATACCTGGAATGAATAATTCCTCGTAATTTAGATGTATGGTTTAAATCTATAAACAAGCTCGTAACCATAGGAACATCGTCGTCCTAAAAACTTATAGTTATCAACTTATTTGTCATCAAGTTTGATCCTAATTATATTTGAAATATTAATTCTGTGCCCTTGAACTTAGAAAATTTTTTGCTAGCTTAGTATTTAACTCATAGGAACTATTCTTACACCAAATAGCCTAGTGTTATTTACTTCAAGCGAATTTCTTTGCTATCGCTGATCGAATACTATGATATATAATGAATATGAATACTATAATAATTTACGATGAGAAAAATATAAACTAAAGTACAGCAAAAAACATACATTTTTTCGAATTCTTGCACTTTTGCGGAATATATATGTCAATAGCAAAGGAATGTTACAATTTATAATAATATAGTTTCAGCCAGAGTTGCGTCTTGACCAATTACTCGTGATGAGGATTTTAGAATTTCGAAATATCTATAATATCATTATTTATTGGCAAAAATACTCGAAATATAGTCCTAGAACTTTTGTAAAATGAAAAAAATTAACTGCGCCATTATATTCTATGTTTCTTGAAATATTTCTACTGCTATTAAATTCACCAAGTCCAGAAGCACGTAGTTAATACTTCGACTCTAAGTATCATTCATTCCTCATAATATCTTTCTTCATAAGTTACAACTTCTCATGTGCATTTATCATATAAAAAAACCTCACTTTGAGCATTAGTACAGCTTCTTTCTCTCCAAATCCTTTTTTTTTGCAACTTGGCGGAAAATATACTTTCCGCGGGCTGCGGTGAGTTTCGCAGGAAATTCTGCGACTGGAAGTAGCTCGCTCGATTTCGCAACTTCTTGAGAAGTTTCATCCGAAGTCGGTTACAACATGGCGATACAACAATTACTCTTTTATGAGAGAGAGTGCGGGAAAATACTTTTGGTTGCTGATTAAGGAAGGCATATTATGGGAATAAAGTATTGCACGAATTTTTCACCCTAAGAATTGGATAAATAATATGCTTACTGAGATTAATTTGCGATCTAAACATTAATTATCATAAATATGAATTGTTGAAATTGTATTTACTTTACTAATATTTACTATAAATAATATATTTTAGAGGATATTTATTATTCCTTATTATTTCATTTCCATCTTGAAAATAATATAGTTATCCTATGTAGTACAAATATATTCCAATTATTAAGCGGTTTATATCTTTATTAGGACGTGATCATATATTTTATCACGAAATTTCTATTAAGTATATTCCAATTATATTAATGACTTTACTTCCATACTGATTAATGTTTAGGGAGTCAACCAGTGACATATTACAAGGGATTCGTTTTCACCGGCTTATACGATTTGAAATAATCGAAAACCACGGTTGTAACTCTACCAAAGATAGACTTCTCCATAAGAAGAATTAGAAATAATTATTCGAAAATCATTTGAGTAGTAATTTACGTACGTAATAATTTCATTACAAATACGAAATATATATATTTATGCAAACAGCTAACGCGGATTCTGAGAGCGTACGTCTAAAAAAAATACGTAAAATTATGCCTGTAAAAACGTATATTTGTTACTTCTCTATCATTTTAGATACTATTAGATAGATAGATATAAAGAAAAACAGAGTAGCAATTAGGGACAGGTGTATGGACAACCCAGCCTTACACCATATAGGGGTACTTATGAAAATCAACTCGATATTGGCAACTCGTATACAACAATTAAAGTAGAGTATACATTGAATTTTGTTAAGCGATGTTTGGTATATAACATCTTGATTTCATTCCTATATCTAGACTTTCTCTAAAATTCGCGTACCTAAAAATAATTCCTATTCAAAAAATCTATTCGTAAGATCACTATCTCTGGACCATCAGCATACGTAGAGGTCAAAACACACACTTTCCTTGACATTCAGCATTATAAACACTGCCATTTCCCATTCCTTTCACAACCATTGAAATAAAAACAATCGGAATATCAATGAGGAAGCTTCGCGCCCACCGTATTGCTTTTGTCATTATCGAGGGGTTAATTCCGATCCACACGCTATCTACTTAATCTCTCATTCTTTTGTTTCTCTGCCGGTCCGCTTACCTCTGACGTATTTCCCTTTCCACGTCACTTCCTTTAGAGGCGCCGATAGGGAAACTTTACCGTGTTGGATTTCCACTTCCGTTCTGTTGCTTCCGCCCGTGTTTAATTTATAACGGTGAGAAAAGTAGGGACGAGAAGAAATTGTGAACTAAAGGAAGCCTAAGAAATACGCCTCGAAACTTTTTCATGTTCCGAAATTCGTGGAAGTTAAATGGTATCCATGGCAACTATACGAACGCTCAAATTTAAGATAATCATCATGGAGACTGAGTTCGTTACACTTATATAGAGTTGAAACACGTTATAGTCTTGCAATAAAGTTTGATTTAAATATATTACGCATATATTTGTATCCTTAGGTCCAGCCCTTGGTATCTCCGCACTTATCGGTATATATTATCGGAACTTGGAACTATTGACCTGCAATAATCAGCCTTTATTCTAGTAACATGCATATATAATGAATATCGCTGTATATCATTATAAATGATCAATAAAATGGACGTGGGAAACCTTCAATCAAATTCAATAGTATGAACTGACACATAATAAAGTTCTTGACAAAAAGTTTGTCTTCAAATTGAGAAAATTTGACAAAACTTGGAGTAATATATACTACATATGTTAACGTATTGGACCAAGAATCAAGCAATGGTTCAGGTACGAGTACATCAATAGAAACATTACCTAATGACTTGAGATAACAATGAGCGATGAGGCTTAAAGTTCCTTACATTTTTTTCTCCAAAATCACTCTCATTTTTAATTAAGTAACGAGATCAACTACAAAGTCGATGAGTGAATAATTGCCGATATACTATCAGAATAGAGTTTCAAATCTTTGCTGATGAGATGAGTTGCTGTGCAGTGGACAAACCACTTATTACTTTATTATTAATCCACGACCGACATATGTTTCCGTGGTGTAGTGGTTATCACATCCGCCTAACACGCGGAAGGTCCCCGGTTCGATCCCGGGCGGAAACATATTTTTGCCGCAAGTGGTAGAAGTGGAACGAATCCAAAAAATTCAAGAAATTTTATAGGAATAATTCAATAAGTATTCATATTACAGTTAATCGTGGCTAAAAAATCCTAAAATTATTTTAAGAAAATAAGTGATGCATTTTCTAATATATATAAAAGAACATAAAAAAAGAAATTTTGTAGAATGAATTTTGCGATATTTTAAGATAATTTTACGATAATTCATAACCTATTTTAACTGCTAACCAACTTGAATGTAATTTCATTCTACCATTGCTTAGTTGGCATATTTTTAATAAATACCTTGGTTTTGAATGTATTCATGAAAATGCAAATCATAGTTGAAGGCGAAAATAAAAAAATTGGGGATGTAATTGAACGTGAGAATGCAGCCTTGAATTAATTAAGACAAGAATTCAATCTCAATTCCCTCTGACGAGTCCTAAACCATACTTAAAATCACAATAAATTAAGTCTATATATTTTCTCGCAGGAGGTTTTAAATACACATCTAAACGTATTCCACAGTTTCCAATCAAAAGGCAAGGAAACAGTGAATGCTCTGTTTATTTCGAACTCTACATCGGCGCCGTGGCTTAGTTGGTTAAAGCGCCTGTCTAGTAAACAGGAGATCGGGAGTTCGAATCTCCCCGGTGCCTTTATTGTCCTATCTTTTTAGAAAATTTATTTCTGATTTCCTTCTGTTGGTAGGGTACAGTATTCTCTATTTCATTTGAATGGAATAAGGAAAACTTTTCGACCTATAAACTCTTTTTTATTCCTTTCAATTAGCTGTATCTATAATAGAAGTCGTTCTTCATGTTCAATAGGCCCGTATTGATCAATACCAAAATTGTTAAATCTATATCATGGCTCGCCAATCATCAAGTGTTTCCGTGGTGTAGTGGTTATCACATCCGCCTAACACGCGGAAGGTCCCCGGTTCGATCCCGGGCGGAAACAGTTTTTTAATTATTGCATAATTAACACTGAATACGAGTACTGAAACTACAATCAATTACTGTACGGGTAAGTGTTTTCAATGTTTCTGCAGTTTCAAATGGGTTAAGAATTACTTTTTGGTTTAAAAATAGTTTTTCAAATTTGTCTAACAATAAGATGTTATGAAAAATATTGTCTTTTGGTTATCATCACAAAATATTCCGCCAAGCATTTGTTTCATCTGCACGATAGAAAATTAACTACAAAGTACATAGAATTTAATATTAGTTGCATCGAGTTTATATTCTATTGCAATCGAAAGATCAAAGAGGCAGTTATCGCAATCTTATATAAACAATATCAGAACCATACCAAAGTAATAAGTAATGCATCTTAACTAGTAAAGATTATAAATAAATATCATCATATCTTCACCAAGTATTTCTACAGTACGTGAGGTATGCAACATCCACTACAATACAGGTCGTTACATATATCCTCGATGACGCGAAACTGTGCGTACATTAGCATGCTCAAGTTAATGATTAAATTACCTGAAGGTACCTGCATGCGACATTGTTAGTTTCCCAAAGCGACTAAAATAAAATATTCTCGTAGAACTCTACATAAAATGTGAATGAAATAGATGATTGAATCTTATAATTTATTCATTTAATGCTTAAGCACAATATTATACTTATCTCTGTTAAGCATTTAAATAAAATCCATTTGGAATGTATTTTCCGATAATCCGCCTTTATTTTTACAACATGGGATGATAAAAATTTTCAATGAACAAAAATACTAATTTTAACAGAAGATAAGAATTATTTATTATTACTTTAACTACATTTTCTTCATTATCTTGCATCGACGAGGATGTCTTTTTACCTTCAACATTATCATCGACGTATCATACATGCATGTCGATTACGGATTTTCGGGAAGAAAAATTTCGCCCAACGTGGGGCTCGAACCCACGACCCTGAGATTAAGAGTCTCATGCTCTACCGACTGAGCTAGCCGGGCACATTTGCTACATGAGACTGAGGAATAGTTGCTTGATAATCGTGCCAAGACTAACTTCATAAATAGCCCACAACTAGGCTTTTGAAGTTTAGATTCTGTATCAAGATTACATTACAGAACTCAATATTGGTTTTATTGATTAAATTATTCAATATTCTAAGTAGCATAATAGGAAAAATACTTAATTTGAGTCTTACGAGTCAAGTCAGAATACTATGACCTTTTTTTATTTTTTTTATTTATTAACAAATACCTCACAAACATCCTCTTACGGGACAATTACAGTGAGATTTCAAATCTCAACAACGGACATCACAGACATCCAGACCCTGAGAGGAAAATTTCCTCCTCAGCCGGGATTTGAACCCGGGACCTCAGCATTAGAAGATTAGCATGCTAACCAAACCTACCAAAAACCTACCCCTACCCGACCTACCAAAAAAGTTACCCACAATCATATATTCTTCAAATATAACAAGAAATAGGAAAATTGTTAAAATAACTAACCTATACGAGGTATATTTTTAATTATGTATACATAATATAAAGAATAGGAGAACGACGAAGGTTAAGTATTAGGATAAAGTGCACATCTGCCTCCGTGGCGCAATCGGCTAGCGCGTTCGGCTGTTAACCGAAAGGTTGGTGGTTCGAGCCCACCCGGGGGCGATATTTTTGGGGGAATCTATGTGGATATTTGCTATATTAAAATGACCTAACAACAACTGTGAATACATAAACAGAGTAGTAGCAAAGGAGCTTCAACATTACGTTATTTTTGACGCTGTTGAAGACGATAAATAACATTTCTCTGATTAGTGGTGATACTTCAAAAAAGAGCGATCTTCCACAATCAACATACAGCACTAATTGAGGGTAAATTATTTTAATATTCGATATTTTTACTAACTTTATTTACTCTAATACACGTTTCTACGGAAATCGCATAAGCTATGGGATTCAAATAAAGTTGATCAACATGGGAAATTGTGTTCGATAAGGAAAATTATCATCTAATTCTATAGTATGTCTAATATACTATCTAATTACACGAGCAAGTTCACTTATTAAAAAATCCTCCGTGAGCATCTCTGATGTATTGAGGCATAAAAACATTGAGAAGGATTTTTATTCTCATAACAAAAGAAATATCACGCCCAACGTGGGGCTCGAACCCACGACCCTGAGATTAAGAGTCTCATGCTCTACCGACTGAGCTAGCCGGGCTTGTGATATTGCTGACATAAGAGGGAAATTTCTCACTTGTCGCTCTCCAACTTTTTCTTGAATACTCGGTGTAAAACTGTATTTTTATGCGAAATGGAAAACCCGTGGCAGAAGGTTACTATGATTATGATATGCGTATATTCATGATCTGCTTCTAGCTCATAAATATCTGAAATATTAACCTACACATCATAAATATCGATCATAAATAAATTTTTTATGCTATAGGAATCGTTCATTTGCCACGATATCGCTTATCATTTTTTTGATACGTCGATTTTACTATGGGGAACATACTTTAGGAAAGTAAAGAATAAACCAATATCCAACACTTCTCTTATGTGTGCATTTTTTATTTAGTTTAATCTGACAGAATTAACTTTATTTCCCTTAGCGACTCCAGTTTCATTTTCTATTTTATCAAATAAATCCTAAATAAAAAATTAATTAAATTTTCTACATTTATAACTTAATTTCTAATTTATGTTTGTATTTTATTATCAATATTATAGGACTACTACTGGTTCTCTAATAAATATGCAATCCTTTCCTTTTCCAATCACGAATTTTCCCTTTACGTAATTCTGTTGAAGTACAAGATACATCAACCTTAAAACAGTAACGGTATTGCTTACAATTAGCTAATTAAAATCTCTACTAAATCTATCATTCGAATTGAAATTAAAATGGTCTGAAAATGGAAATGGGACATTCATTACCTATCTATCCTGGATATTGAGACTTTATCTAATCAGACTGGATCTAATTTAACACTTCCAACCCAAAAGTCATCCGGTTTACGTGAACAAAGGATGTGATCCACCCAGCTATTGATTAGAGCCCATTTGTTTGTTTATGAGTTGCCTGGGATAATTTCGAACGTGATACCGCCAGCTCCTGTAACATATGTATCGAGTGGAGGGAATGATCCTCGGCCAGGGATGACTCATATACCAATTAACTCTACGTTTTGGGGAATAGTTAGACTAGATGAAGCCATTTGAATCAATGTGAACTCCTAATTTGCCGTTTTATTTTCTCCGTAGCGACCAAATCAACAATTTTATTTCCAACAGAAAACGTATTTCAAATAATTATATCGTTGCTTACTTCAATTAATTCAATGTAATATCTTCCGCCCGTAATCTTGCTTTCAGTTATACTATTTTTTAATTTAATCGAAAAACCTTTATAGATTAAAATTAATTCCAACTCTTACATTCATTCGGCCAGAAAGTTCCAAAAAGGTTACATTACTCGTAGCTAGGCTACGCTTTCACCGTCAATGTTTACCTTGGATACTTTAAATATAGCCATCTGCATGGAGAGTACTTTAGCCGCTTGGACGTCGAGTCTTGCGTAAGCAGTAAAACTTGTATGAAATCTTTAAACTCCTACCTCGTAAAAATACAAGTTTTAATATTTAATCGGCAAATATAACAAACTGTTTAATAAAATGTCGAAAAAATTGATTCTCCTTTGACTGTAAACGAATTTATTCTAGCGAAAGTCATGATGAATTAGAGTCTTAATCATATTGCTTTACGTGAATCATTACGGTATGAAATACGTTTAGAGTACACTCACGAATTGAATTTTATAAAAAATCTACTTGTTTAAACTAGTATTTATTCTTTTTTAAAACTTATTTAACATAGCCCCCACAATCGTCCATTTATATAAAAATAAATCATAATGAACTTATTGACAAGCATTACTTTCTGAATAGAAAATTTTCGCTACTTAAAAAATTCTCGGGACTCGAACCCAGGACCTCAGCGTTTGTAAGGCCCGCAAAAATATACTCCGCTTGGTTAGTTCTTTAAATACTCCGCATATTTCCTTACGATATCATGTTCTTAGATCGAATTTTCCATACATCTCATATCGATCAATTCGCACCATTAGAGTCATGTTTTGTAAGGCAGGAAGAACTTCGAAAGCCATTAAATTACGAACGACCGTACATTTCGCTTTGATCCATTTCTGCATGGATTATATGGCCCATTCTGGCGCATTTCCTTAGTGAGCGTTCACTCATAATGGCACCGGAAATTCTTCGCTTAAAAAAAGAGCACTGGAACTAAGTAGACGGTTTACTCCGATCGCTTCCTGTGCCGGTCTGTTAAGGGGAAATGCATTGAAGACTCCATCGAGAACTTGATGGAGAAGTTGTGAACTTATGAAATTTAAAGGGCAATGACATTTTAAACGTGAGATATATAGATAGAGATGCGTTTCAAATCTTAATTTTATCACGAGGAATAATAAATAAAACTTTATTCCTACCCTTTGTAGATATACTAATAAAGATACTTAATCCACCATAGCAACCAAAACGTTCGGAAAAAAATTATACGTAAGAATGGTCACTATGGAAACAAATTATTTCCACTTCTCAAAAGATGAATTCCGTTTATTAACGAGAGATAATCAAGACAAGATAGTCCAACCCTAAATTTAACATGATGAAAAGCAAAGAAATTGGTATTATTACAGTTATGAATATTACGTTATAGTTCTAGGGTTAAACTTGGATTAAATAACATGGAGTAATAATCGCGGATTGATCTAAATAAATACTATCATACTATCATTATCTTATATTTATAAGGAAATAGATACAAAAATCTATGGTGAAAATACCTGTTCTGGAGAATTTCTAATTGAAAACATCACCGATGGAGTATTATTGCTTACTATTTATTAACAAAGACCGCACAAACATCCTCTTTCGGGACAATTGCAGTGTGGTTTAAACTCAACTACGGACGTCACAGACATCCAGACCCTGAGGGGAAAATTCAGCCGGAATTTGAACCCGGGACCTCAGCATTAGAAGATTAGCATGCTAACCATTCCGCCAACGAGGCCGGCGATAATACATTACAATAATGAATAAAACAAAAAATCCTTAAAAATCAAATGATATCCTGGACTCGAACCCAGGACTTTCAAAAAACCTCCTGGCTATTCAATCAAGCAGATAATAGCCATTAATGCGTTCTAAAGCACCTTTTAAAATCCATCTTAAGCGAAACATCCCTCAACGACCCACCGTTCCTATTATTACAACAGATTGGGTCGTGGGAGAGGAGAAAATCAAAACACGCTACTGTCCCCTTCAAATGTTTTTCTCCTGATAACGTCCTCCCGTATTTTCCTACCTCTGATCTTCAGCCTTCCTGTAGAATTTATGTCATGACGCCCTCGCACACCCTCCAAATCCTTCGTCCATTATCTTCTTTAGCTCATTTCTTTTCCCTCTGACCTTTGCACTCCTGTTTCGCCAGCTGACAGCCATCCTCCCTTTTTCGTGGACACATCTCTCGAGACGTGGGAATGGTCCGTTTCCATGGTGACCGTCCTGATCTCTTTCTTTGCCAAACACTTTGGTTGCTACGGTGGACGCTGTCCCTATCAGTATAAGTGTACCAAGGGAAGAGATGGTTTTCTTACCCAGTGATAAATAATAAAATTTTGAACATATCAAGAATTAAAGGTTTGATATATTCATATTAATCGTAACCTAAATTATCTAAATAATTTTTCACCTCATTTTGTAAGAACGAAAGAGCATAAATTAAATTATTTTTCGATTGGTAAGTCGGTAGGGGTCTTTGGCAGATTTGACTATTTAGGATCTTCACTTTTTGATTTACGAGTGTTTAAGTTTTAGTAGATAACTATTTTATGGAGGGAGTGGAGATATGCTATTAAAATAGAATAGTTAAAATTTAATGGCTTTTGCAGAAATGAGATAAAAGTACGACGGATATGTATGTTTTCAGGCTTTTACACTTTTTAAAAGCATCTATTTACGTAAATTTAGTTTACGCCAGGAATTATATTGCGTATTAATAGTAAAAACATTTAATTCGATATTTCATTAATGAAGAATAGTTCCTTATTATGTTCAAAAATCTATGGCATATGAGCAAATCTTACGAGATGATAGAGATAGGATACGAGTAGAAATCAGATCTGCTAGATTAATCAAACTCTTATGAAATCGACCGCAAGGGAAATAAACGATTCTTTACATATAAAATAATTAAAAACACCGAAATTTTTTAACGAAAATTCCCTTTTAAACACATAATTGTTGTCCTATACGTACTTCTCCTTTAAGATTTCCTTAGCCAAATCCCGTAGGAAGTAGAGAAGATCCGAGATATTTCTTCGTTATCTTACGGTCTACCTACACAATTCCTCTTGCAGGACTCTTATCGAAACAAACCAAGTTTACTCTGCAATTTATTTAGTAAGTGGCCAATGTGAGCTCGGCAACCAATGCACGTGGATGGAATAAATGAAAGAGTCCCTTCGGGACGGCATTCATAAAAACACCAAGAGGTAAGTCTGAGTACAAAGCAAATTGTATCAATCAACAGATGATGCTTGGAGAAATTGAGATGAATCTAGAGTTTAACTCTGAGACGTTTATTTATAGACGGTTCCGTAAGACGTACACCAATGGACATCAGTTCGATAGACGGACGTCTTAACAACACAACAATAATGAGAAATTCATTCAGAGATTTTTATCATTAGAAAACATATACCTGTTTTAAAGAGAAAAATTAAATAATTATGCAAATGATTGGAATATGCAGAAATATGTAGAACTTTATTCTTTGGCTGTATCGACGTAAGTATTTTCTGTTATGATTTCTTTTAAATGCTTAAACAATTTGTTATCATACCCTCATATTAATATTCTCTATAAAGTGTTTGCTTTGAATGTAACTATAATAGTTTCAAAAATCGAAAAATAATGGTTGAAAAAAAACTTATTGCCTCGTTATTAAATACTGTATAGTACTCAAAAACAAAAGAGACACTATCTATAAAAATACCACAGGGAATGAACAGCAATAGCTAAATAAAACTTCCCAACTTAACCAAAAATAAGTGATGTTTTAACTCCTTAATTCTCTTGGCGAAATTTAGACTCGATTATTTCGCAAATGAAAGCATGGTAGCAAGTAAAACAGTTTTAGAGTATAATCTTCTATTTAATCAACATTTTCATTTAAACAGCTCCTTTATTAATCAGGTTTAATACTAAATTTCTCACCGATTAATAATCCTCTACGAAAGAAAAAATATGCCTAAAAATTTCCAGGAAAAACAGCAGAAGGCTGTACGCTGTCCGGCGGGTGTTTCTCCTGGCAACCCGTCTCGATAAAACGGAGTTAGAAAGATGAGATAATACGTTTGGATCTTCTATCTCGGAAAAGAATAACGGAATGGGACGCAGAGTGGAAAATCATGAAAATTACAGCACTAGGAACAGCTGCTATCCCCCGATCGAAAAAATTTGAATAATTTTCGGATACACGCAACGGCCAATTCCACGTAAGACTCGCTGAAGCTAATTGGACGATTTCAAAATGGGATACGAATGCGCTACGATTTCTCTCTCTCTCTCTCTCCAAAGAGTTCGTTACGTTAATTGCCACGTACCTGAAAATCTTGGATGGCTTAATTACATCCGCAGGAAGTCGTATGGGCGAAAGGACTTTGCGTTTACTGTACCTCCTGACGAACGTCTCTAGGGGCAATTCTGGATGATAATGTATGCATATATTCATTCCCGCTAAATTCCTACTTTCAAGCTACTGTGTGGTTTTCTATCAAGAGGTCCTTGGAGGTTACAGTTGGTAGAGAGAATGGATCTTCATGGACTTTAATCTACGTTTACCGTCTGATGAGTTGATGAAGACGAAGTAGGAATACCCGCAGAAATTACGTTTCCAGGGTGAAAGGCAAAGTAACTTTGGTGACCCTGCTATTCACTTAAAATTCACTTACATACTTTTCAGATTATGAGGCGCAATATCAGAGTACGGGTCTATTTTCATATATAAGACGCACCTGATTATAATATTCATAAAACGAAACAAAATAGTCGGACTTAAATCAACTAATTAACAATAACTATCAGTATTGTTTACTAGCAACGCATAAAACATCATACCGGCAATTAATTTTACTATTTTTACGTTTATTTTATTTAAGATTACGAAAGTCGTAATAAAACAATTTGATAGATTTTTCAAGGCATTGTGAATATGTGAATTGGTTCTTCATCAATAGACATCAACGCAACAAAGATTCATATATAAAGCGCATCATAATGTAAAATACATCGCCGAGTTCTTAGCAAATGTAGGGATTTAATACGCAAATTATAGTCCGAAAAATACGGCGCGTCGATCTCAGACATATACTTGTATTGAAGTTAAAAAAACTATAGATGTTGTACTGAGATATAAGTGAAGGAAAACAAAAATAAAATGTTAATAAGTTTTCCTTATAACGAATATTTTAGCTTTTGACTTTTACATATCGGTCCGAAATAGTCTTCTATCTAATACGTTGGTGATCATGTACACCCATATCGGCTTGCATCATATATTCATTAATGTTCGAGGAAATAAGTTACTGCCAGTTTATGCTCATTAGTGCGTATAAACATACGGGGTTTCCACTATTTCTCAAACATTCTGCTAAGGAAATGGGAAAATACAATGGCGTTAATAGATTCCAGCCACGTTTAAATAACAAGACTGGAAATTCCTACGATATGAAACAACACAAAGAGAGATTATGAAAATAGCTTCGTAGACTCTTCTAGATTTAGATAGGTTATAACGATACATAGCTCAATGTTACAAACAATTTTAATCGGTATATTTCCCCAAATAATTCAAGAAAATATCACCTAGCAACTAAATTTTCGATCGCCAAAACATGCGAACTGTATTTGCGAATTTTCTCTACGTACACTATGACGTTAATACTATCGTTTCGCAAGTACTGGGTAGAGAATTGGTGGGATATTCTTAAGAAAATAACTGCCACACTATCTCCGTGTATTATGCAAGTGGGACCAAAATGAGTGCCAGCAGCCGAAAGTTATCTAGACATGCACTTAAGAAACTTGTTTGCGTCCGTAGAAATGTACAAAGGACCTTATAAGAAAAAAAAACCGACGGGCGCAGTCTCTCTGCCCTACTTATATAGGTCTCACAAACAGCGTAATGCATGGAGCCCACGCTGACAGTTTCTGTATTCGTGGATGGATACGGCGAAAGGGGATTTCCATTGCTAAGTAACGTCTCGATAAATCGGTGGGAATGACCGAGAAGTTTCTTGGAAATAGGGAACCATAAAGATTGGTTTACTCGTTGGATTAAGAGAAGTGCATTCCAGAATGATTTTGCGGATATGGAATCATTTTCCAGGGTGAGAGATAATGCTAAAAATATTAAGAAAAATTGGGATAGACCTGTTTCGAAAACAATTTTTAATTCTATATAGTGATTAATGAATCATACGAAAGCATTATCTATCATGCTTTCAGAAGGAAGACACAGAACCTACTATTTAGTTTAAACAAAATACGAACAATAACTATAACTATAAATAATGAATAATAGAGTTTTTCTTCAATTTACTTCTCAGTTTCCTACTATGAGATGAGATTACAAATGTGATGGTGGTTTGGTAAATTTATATGTAATTAGCTATTAGAAAATAGATAACGAAAATAAAGATTATTGATGCACTAAAAATAAAATGAAGTCTAATAAATATTTTGAGGGTTGTAATTAAAAGTTTTGGCGTAGAAAAGTCCTAATATTCTCAGGATGTCTGGACCTAATTCTATGTACGTAATAAACGAATGTTCATGAAAATAGACATTAGATATTGACGCAATTTATCAGAACATTAATAGTTATAACTAATATATTTTTCCTCCAAGATTTTGGAACTTTTGGTATGAAAATATATTTTGATACTGGAAAGGTATAAATGAGTCATGTCACTGTGGTCAAGAACTCGGTTTCAAGCCCGGCTAGCTCAGTCGGTAGAGCATGAGACTCTTAATCTCAGGGTCGTGGGTTCGAGCCCCACGTTGGGCGAAATTTTTTCCAATTCCAGATCAAAGATTCCCTAATATACGTCATCCGAAAAATTCGATAAATTTCGTGATAAGCAAAACTGAAAATAATTCTTATTCATCTCTAGCATTCAAAGATAAAAACATAAATTCATCAGCTTCCGCTCATATTTGCAAGCTGGCATAACCTTATTTTTCTCGCAACTGCGTTAGCGGTACAGCCTCCCCGATGGAGGCGCGAAGACAACAATCAGGGACGGCGACCCGTCGGCGACTCCCCGCCCCTCCTTCCACAAGTACCCACCCAAACAATAACGCGCAGCCTTGGATTATTATCGAAGTTTGCAGCCTTGGCGACAGATCGTGGCAACAAAAGTATTAGTTTATCGCGCGTTGAGATATGTACCAGAGTAGCGGGAAGGAAAAGATTCGTAAATAACAGCCTTAAAATGTAATGGCCTCAGGATGAAATGAGATCAGGAAATAGAGCGCTGAGGAAGAAAAAAACAACCGAATGCTGCGTTTTGAGGATGACTAGCGGTCGGAAATGGCGCTGGTTTCCTGTTAGGCCCGCAGACTGCTAAGGCAGCTCTGGCGGCAGTTGCGAAATTAACCATGCAACGGAAATTTTGCGTAAAAAAATTTATGATAAACTGAAAAAAATACTATGAATTGTAGTGCTGCTTTCAGGTTTGATTACATTAGAGATTAAGTTGGCTTAAATATTCCCACAATGAAGGAATTTATTGAATTAAAAAGAATCGAGTTCATTCATTAAAGCAATTACCTATAGTTCCAGCGGACGACACCAGAGCGGCAATTGTTGTCTGGGGGCCGAACGGTAAGGCTCCAAAATGAGAAGAAAAATCGACTTTCGAGAAGATAGGTTAGGACCTTAAGAAAATGAAGAGAAAAACGGATTGCATTGAAGTTACCGGTGCGAGTTTTCGTGGACTCCGTAGAAGGAAGATGACGGAGCGATTGGGAGGTAAAAAAGAAGTCCAGTTTTATGATACGGTACACACCGCGACCTGAATGGAGGCTTGGAGGAATCGAGTCCTCGAAGTTGTTTTTCCCACCATATATCCGGGATCAAAAGCTTCACGACTGATTTGATGCGGAAGTGGCAATGCAACCCAAATGGGCACAATGTAACTAATCCCACCGCTATTTGTGTTATGCTTACGAAACCTTATAATTCAAAATCTCTTTATTCCACGAATAGTTCTGTGCTCGAGAATAAGAACCTCAGTAAAAAGTATCTCGCTTAAACCGAGAAAAATGAATTACTGAACATATACTCGGGTAGGATTAGTTATTTTTAATCAAAGCATCGGTAAAAACCCATGTATAACTAAAATATGAACCTCTAAATAATATAAGAGACATTGAGGGAAGATTTTATTCAGAATTCATTTCAATGCAACCCGCCGATTGTTCATTTGTGATAGTAACTGTTGACCAGAGATAATAATAATAAGTAACTAGAATATGGTTATAAATTAAAAACTAGTAAATATTTACAATTAATATTGCTACATTTTAGAATTATGAAAGTTAAAACTGGAATTCACAATTTTTAACTTCTAAAACCAGCTCTTAAATCTTTATTTGATTTTTTTAACTTATTAAACTTGCTAAGATTAATAAGTAAATTTAAATTTAGAATCTTGCGATTAAAACATCAATCACAATTTTCATTAAATATTACGTATACGAGCCACGAGTATATCATGGCTGATTATCAATTCTAGGCCCGTTGCTATGAGGTTTGTTTATAATATATTTCTAACATGTTTTTGTGTGCCATTTTGTTACTTTAAGTTTCTTTAAAATTGGTCAATAATTTCTAAGACGGTGAACCGAATATATTTTCAACGTTTAATATTGTTTTCAGAGTTATTATATGTTTTCGAATAGAAAGGCGTTCAATCAAATATAAATTTGTACATAACTTTCTATTCGCTCAATTATTCGGAGAATTATACTTCATGACTTGAAAGTTTCCCCAATAGAAAAAATGCAGGAATTGATTTTACAAAGAGCTACTCGAGGACAGTATTGTTCTAGAAGTAATTTAAAATTAATATACAACAGCGTTAACACAAAAGAGAGCAAATATTTATTAAAATATATCCTAACTTTCAAACTCGATCCTTAGACAAAACAATGATATTAATATGAACAACAAATACGTAAAAATTGTTTTTCGTGTGAATGGTGCGATTAAAATGAGGAGAAACACTCATTTCGCAATGCAGCGAGAGATGGGTTACCGTTATGAATTATGTTAGATTCAGAAAATGATTGAGTAGTATTTAAATACCCCTTGAGCCATCCGGAAATGTTTCAATATTATTTTTTACATTCAGGCTTTCGAGAGACCGATTCTTAAAATACCGGTTCTAAAGAGAATAACAAGTCGAAGAATTCGAATCTTACAGAATCATTAATTCTGCATCAAACCACCCCATACTCTTGCAATATAATTTAAAAGCTTATGACGCTACATCCTGCTTTAAAAAATTACTCTAGCTTGAAACTAAGATACTTAATTGTTGCAAGTAGAGGTACACATGCCTTAAAAAATACCCCTCCATATCTATACTCTTGTAAGATCTTCATCGAATGGTTTCAAAAGAAAAAACCAAAGGAATGATGGTATTACGATTCGATTTTGTTCGAGAACATTCTATTACTTTCTGGTTGAAATTCGGTAACTATTTATTATCTTAGCCTTGCCTTCGTAAGAAAAATATTATGATACAACTTTCCTCAGTTCATTCAGTTACTATAACAATGAAAAATCAGGGTCTTGCTCGAGAAATTTACTATCTAGTTGAAATTCAGCAATTATTTACTTTCTTACCATAATTCGTTAGAAAGATATTACGATACAACTTTCCTCTAATCGTTAAAATCTTAAAAAAAACTGTAAAATACGTATTTAAGAATAGATTAGCATATCAGTTCACCTGTCCGGAAATTGGAAGACCTGGGTTCGAGTCCCAACCATATCGCTTACTTTTACTTTAATTTGACTTTGTGAAAAGTACCAACTTATCGTCTGTTTCTGCGATGTACAATAACATCCTATCCTTCCCTTATATTAAAATAAATATCGCTTTTATACTCTTTTAAATACCTAATTTATAATACACGAACACGTAGTTTCACCAACTCAAAATCTCGTGCCACAAAAACGAGAGATAAAAATCACGTTCGCTTTCGAAGAAGGAATTCCCGGAGCCACGGAGATGCTGATTGGAACGCAGAAAAAGGAAACGTTTCTAAAAATA
Organism: Pantala flavescens; assembly: GCA_020796165.1. Taxonomy (NCBI): domain Eukaryota; kingdom Metazoa; phylum Arthropoda; class Insecta; order Odonata; family Libellulidae; genus Pantala; species Pantala flavescens. The sequence continues at coordinate 16,845,737 of CM036886.1, forward strand.
AATCACTATCACTACCTTTTGTCTCAGGATGCCTTACGTCATCGCTCGGCGACAAAAGAAGCATTGATCGCGCGGATAAAAAACCGCGAAGACATAATTACGTAGACAAAATGTGCGGTTCCAAAGGAGAGTGAGACTCCCTTGAGAGAGAGAGAGTTCTCCAGAAGAGACGAGAAACGTAAAAGATGGATTTTTTGGGAGAAGAAGTCTGCGTAAGAGAAAGGAGAGGGAAGGGCAAGTGATGGGAACAAGTGGTGGGTGAAGAATGGATGAGCCGCAGAAGGTAAAAAAAATGATAAAATCGATTGACTCAGATAGCACAAAAAAGCAATGAATGTAAAGTAACGTTACGTAATTTTATTCTTGGTAACGAATTACTATAGAGCTAATATACTATTCTAGAGAAGTAGGAAAGTACGCGTTATATTAGTAATAAGAAAGCGAATGAAAAGGCAGTTAAACGAAAGGTTTCCATGGGAATATATATACTGTTACTATGATATGAATGAATCCACAAGTAAGGAAATAATTATGAAAAATCCTACCATTGTTATAAACAGTACTAATATTTTACAATGCATCTGCGCAGTAAGATATACATTTAAAAATTTAAAAAATGAATAAAAATGATTTACAAGTGAATTTAGGATGCAAAGTTGATTAAGTATTCCGGAATAATATTCGATATTCTATGTTTCGTTCCATAAAAGTTTATTGCCGATAGCTAATACATTAGTTTCTGTTACATCTCGAAGAGAACAAATGGGATTGAACTATGCTTTTATTTTATGAAAATTTCTAATGAATTATTTCCATCATAAAATAATTAGTATAAGCTCGAACGAGTAATTAAATCTTGAAATTATCGATTTAATATCTTAATTATTAGGGTTTCTTTAGTATACTATTATTCTATATACTATTAGTCCTGTTATTAAAATAAAAGATGCTCTAAGGAGTAGTTCATAATTTAAATAAGTTTGAACTTTTCATGATAACAGTGAATCGGTTGCTATGAAAACGTAGTCGATACATCTACCTGGGCTTGTAATATTAAGTAGCATCTTAAGGCAAATAAATGACATCTAGCCTAATTATTAGACCATACAGAATACACAAACCTTAAAATACAATAATTAAATACATTATTGTCTTTGTATATCGAATTAATTTTCATATATTTAATTATATACGAGTAATCAAAAGTTCTCACAATTTACATTCACTTGATAACATTATATTATATCGAATCAATCAAATCATTCGCCATAATTTCTTATCCAATCTGTAGCAGATATTTCGTGGTACTTAAAAAACCATCATGGCAATGTTGGACGCAGAATACGAGTAACACGTAAATCCAAAAGAAGCGATAAAAACAAACACCCAAATGAACTCATTTCCAATGATCTCTTTGACTACCGAACGGCCGTGATGAATGCGCTGTTGGAAACGTGAAGCAATCGGAGAAAATACTCGAGTGAATTTAATTCAACTCCGTTTGCCAGATCTTAGGCAAATTGCTGGTGCTACAACAGATTCAGCATTCCTCTTATCGATCGTTCAACCCCTGTGCAAACGCCAATGCATCATGTCCACTGTGGTGGTCAGGGGAAAATTGCCACCGTATATCAACCTGTCAAGCTATATCTTACGTCCTCCACGGCTGTCGTCATTAGAACAACAAACCTCAATATTCATCTTCTATTATATATAAAGTGGAGAGGAAATTCATTTCTCGGAGTGATTTATTATTTTCGATATCGGATGAAGATTGATTTGAAAAAATATGACCAATAATTCGGATAGAGAAATGTTTATCGATAAAAAAGATAATCTACGGATGCATCCAGATGAGTTTCAGAACGATTCAACCGCTGTAAACTACAGTAAAAAACTACAACAAAGCTAGAGTGTGTCTAGAAATTCTCTTTTTTTTAACTATATCTACTTTTCTACCAATATGCAACCTATCATCATTGATATTAAACAAGGAAAGGTAAGTTTATATGAAAGAAAAAGGACTGTTTAGTCTAGAAACATTGAATTAACACAATTTATCTATTTTAATAATTATTCATTATATATTCCTTAGAGAATGTCACGATATTTATATATAAATTTGTAATTACGTTTGTACTATTTCTTTACGTGCGTTACATAAAGCTGTTTTATTATTGCGAACTAGTTTATAACAATCTGGAGACAACAATGAAGTTCATAAATTAACCTGTTTAATTTGATACTCCTTATACTTGATGTTTAGACGTTATCTAATTATAATCTTAAAATCATGCGAGGAAATGACCAACATAACTCACTCCGTATCTTAAATTGTAAAACCTCATTATCTTTCTTCTTTTTTTTTCTTTTTTTGAGGGGGCAGGTTACGAGCGGTGTGGGAAAAACGGTGGAGACAGACTTACATAGTAAATTCAATACGTAAATTTCGTGGATGACCCAAAATCATATACGTGTTAATTCCGGCAAGCACATCTTTAACGATAAACCAATAACTTTTTCCGTTAAAATTAACTTCCTCCACATACGCGAAATTATAATCGCAAATTCGATTTAATTCAATCATCAAATCCTCACCATTTCTTGCACGCATTGTCTTATTTCCGTTAATAAATTACTGTATTTTTCTTTCCGGTGGAACGTTTCGACTGCGCGTTGATAAGATCGTGGTTCCGTACATCAGTAGATCTGCACCCTCCAGGGCTTCGATGGACAAGCGGCAGAAGTTTCCTTAGCGAAGCAATCAACCAGTTTCTTTCGCCTATCAATTTCGCGAATCGTTCGCAAAAAGAAGCGAGGGGAAAAAAGCTTTCAACACGCCTCTATTATTTGCACTCATTTCCTGACTGGTCTTATACATCAATCATCCCCGGAGGCCATTTTAATTCGTGATTGCGAGAGAATCGGTTCCGATTCCGTGAAATAACCTTCTCAATTGACGGCGGACAAAGGGCATAAGTAGATATGAAGAACACAAATAAGTAAGGCTTAGAAAAAGAGAGGAGAATACACAAAGCCTGCTTAGTACACAAGCCTCTTAAGTATAGCTTATTAGTACAGTCAAACTTAAGTAGTCTATGAAAATACCCCACTTCGTGACAGTCAATACTTAGATGAATGTTGTTGATATCTACTTTTGAGTCTACGGATCGTCATAGAAACAATAATAATATCTAAAAGAGCATTACATATTCTTAAGTTAGATTACAAAACGTCTTTGTAACTGACGGAACATCCCACAAAAAGGTACCATATTATTCTTTCGAAATAAAATCAAAATATCAACAATTGAATTACGAAAAATTTACGAAAATAATTACAAAATCAATAAAGCGAAACAAAGTAATTTTAACGTTTTGTTTAAAGAGAAAAATGGCTGTTTATACTCGGAATAAATATATTTTTATTGACGCCTAACCACTCAAGAGTATTCACCAGTTTCCGCTGCTGGTGCTAACTGAAACGAATTAGAAAATTTGACACATGCTCGCTAATGGCGCAATAAAAATTGTGCACTTCATTTCAGGCATGAAAATACATGTCCAGTTACATTAAAAGAATCCTGTTCACTGTAGCATATTTGGTAATACACAAGTTTGTATGTGTTTTTATTTTAACGTGTTTATATTGATTGTCGCAACATTTTTAGTTCCTACATGAAATAACTACATTTCTTCAATTTTTTAGAACTAACAGGATGTATGTTGCCTATATTTTTTCTATTCGTTTTTATATAATGATTCTATACGCAAAATGCAATTTATTCTCCTTTCTAGATGAAGAGAAAGCTTACATTTACTCGACGTATCATTCCAAATTTCAACATCGGAAAATTTGAGAATATATGAATGCAATTTTGATGCATCTCGGTTTGGAATCACAATCAACCCCAAATGAATATTTCACTCAGTTTCCCATTAATAATAAATTTAGAGGAATCGGAAAATCCAAAAAAATATGTACAAACATCGGTCGAAAATGCAATTCCATACTCATGATTGGATACTTTTGATGATACGAAATTAAAAGGATATTCATCGAGAATCAAAGATTTGGGATTAAACGTAATGAAAACTGGAATGATTGCATATAAAAATTATATAATATCATTATAATCGCATTTAATACGAATATATTTCATGTAATTATTTAAAAAATAATTTTATGCTTAAATATGTTGACTATATTTTATAAAATGTATTTAATATTATCTAATTTAAATTAACTGTATTTCATGATACAGAATTTAAAATATCAAAGATTTTAATACAATAGAATGTAATAGAATCACATTCATATGCAATTATATTTCATTAAATCATATTAGAATCGTTAAAAATTATTTTTTTTTAAATCCAGTGCAATGTATACACCCTTTTTATATGCATTAAATGAAATGTAACGGAATGAAATCTCAAGAATTATTCGTAAATAGATAAGCATGATGGATCCCTATAGTTACCACGTCAACAGGCTTTTGGCGAGATATAAATTCGTAATGAATTTTGCATTCGCACTCCATTTAATTAATTCAGTTCACTCTGAACAGCAGTATTAACCATGAACGTTTCATGGAATTAGTTCATAGCACTATAGAAAAGGTAATATTATTATTTCCAGGAATCCTTTAGCATAATATCGCATTTGTACCCATCCCATTAGGTCAAGTGGTCTTTACAGTGAAGTATGTCTGTAATTTGCAATACCGGTGAGATATAATTCGTGTTACACGAGGCAATTTCATGTAATCCGCACTTGACCCACTACACTAATAATGAAAGAGTAGATTTTATGGTTAGGATACACGTGAACGTCTGGAATTATTTTTTTAAAATTATACGCATGTCAAATTGTGCTCGCTGCAACCATAGCTACCAAAAAAAAAAACAATTTTTCGTGTTTGTGTTTCGTCGAACAGTTAAATTATTTTTTACGTCAAATAAGAAATAATATTTCTAAAATATAACTACTTTAAGTGTGAAGTAAAACAGTTAATACGAGCTGGTTTTTATAATTCCATTTTAATTTACGCAAACGAAGCAGAATATTCTCTCACAAAAACTCAAGAAAGAAATGATAGGCAATAAAATAAAACCAATTAAAATCTACGCTTTCAATAAATATAGACAGTTATAAATCTAGGGAGTTATATTATCTTTTTTTACCTATTTCATCAAATTTACTATTCCTTCTACGAATTCTAGAGTGATCATTATTGTACGGCTGCCTTGTACTAGCTTAATTTTTATATTATATATAATTTATACATTTTATTATAACATTTTCTTGAGCATAATATTCAGCCATGTTTATTAAATATTTCGGAAAATAACACGCTTTTTATCTTGCTAGATAAACAATAAACATCGACCATCATATTTGTATCAGAAAATATATATATTTAGTGTTAATATACTCATACTCATATATTAGCTCATATTCAAATTGTTGTTTATTTTCTCAGTATCCTTAGAGACGTAGAATAAACAACTACCTCACTCCACGCATTGTTTGCTTCATACTCTCTCTGAAGCTAATGTTATAAGGTTTTCAGACCCTCAACTCATACCTCCCGCTGAATATTTTGCAAAACGCTCAAGAGAATGAATTTCAAGCGACGAAATAGCTGGCATAGGAAAAGAGGAAAACTAGGGTGCCTTCGTAATAACGAGATGACACTTGCAACTGACGAGTCGCCAAGCAATTTCACTGGACCGCCCGCTCTCTCCTGAAGTTGAAGCAACCGCCGAGCGCTCGACGTTCTTCGTCCTTAAAAAAAAGAAGACCTAAGCCCGCGCGCTCTGTTTGCAACCCATGTGGGACGCGAGGTTTTAAGCGTAACATTTTTTTGTTGTTGATTCGTATCTTCCACTAGTTGGGATTCTGTTGGGATAACGGGCGCTGGATAAATGTTTTTGAGGATTCTTGTTTAACTCTGCATTCCTTTATCAATTAAGTTTACGAACATAAATGTTAAACAGAAGTGAAAAATAGCGACAAGACTGGGACTCGAACCCAGATCTCTCGCATGCTGGGTACGAATACTCGTACAAGTGGAAGACCTGGGTTCGAGTCCCAGTCATGTCGCTATTTTCCACTTCTGTTTAAACTTTATGAACAAGCGCACGCTATAACGTGAAAATTCATAAAACCTATCCTCCCTTAATTTACGAAAATAGCACAAGAAACATTTAACTAAAGTATACTACGCACGAACTGGAAATACCTTGTCTTTTTGCTTATAGGTAGAGTCGTATCCTTCATCTAATTTCCAGTCGCCTTATTTAGTTTACGACCGGGAGTATACGAGTTGAATTAATTTAGCTCTCATATAAAGCGCTACGAGGAAGGATTCAGTACAACAAGGCATTCTTTCGCTGTGGAATAATATAAAAAGCTTTTTTCGTGGAGACTTTGGGAGTAATTAATGTGAACCAGTCCCCCGCGTGGTATTCTGGCTATGTGAAAGATGCAGTCCCGAAGGTCTAATATACATTAAAACTATTTTATGACTTACTAGGAGGAACTATAAAAATATAAGACAAGTTAAATTCCTAGGCTCATTATGTAAAAGAGTGATGCAACTTATTTTTTCAGTGTAAAACTCCTAATTTACCCATGGCAACTCTTTTAAAACTCGGTAACAGTTTTTAAGATATTTATTTAAACGTATTTTGGAAATTTACTTTGGACGATGCTCATTACAACTGATGCGTTGTAAATTATTTATTTTAATTAATTGTTCCTCTAAAAATTGCTTTCTAATAATTTATTTTTGTTTCCTATAAAACAATAATACCATTACTTCACTTACTATAATACATTGAACGAAAGACGCTTGTTGTTTTGTTGCCTAGCTATGCTGTTTATATTTTTAGTAAAATTTTTTCCCTGCTAGAGGTTTAAAAGTGCATTCAATCTAAAATCATTAATAAACAAACTTCAGTTAATGGCAAATAGAAGTAATTACTTCAAGGTGTAGAGAAGCATCAACAAACTGATTTCTCGTAGATAAACTATCAAAATGTTACAATTTTATAAGTTTATATTCATATTAAATTAAACTAATTGAATAAAAAAGCCAAATTAATCTCTAATTATAAGAAACTTAAGTTCGAAAAAGCATCAATAAATAAATACTATTTACGTAAATAGTATAAACATGGATTCTGAACGTTCATATGCATATTAAACTTTAAAATTTAAGCAAACAAACTTTATCGAAAATCCTAATCATCTGCGATTAATTTAACTCCCAAAAAAGCTTCAAAGAATGTTAATCAAGTACAGAAATAGCCGTAATTACGTATCGAGAAAAGTCAACGCAATCAACCTCCACAGTGAGCACATTCATACACTCACTCCGACCGTGTTAACGTTTTAATCCGCCTTGGATGTCCTCGTCATTCACCCCCTGAGAGAGAGGACATCGGTTCAACGCTTCCTTCATGGACTGTTTGAACAGCGCCGTTCCGTAAGTCACCCTTGGTTCGTCGCTATCGGACGACACAACGCCGTTTCATTGGCCCAAGTTGTTTATTGACAACGGCGTGGATTGCGTCGAAGCAATCGATGTACGCGGGAGGGAGGGTCGGGTGCATCGGGGATTGAATTAATATGCAGATGGTCCGACTGAACTTCCTTCCGATGGTTTAATATTGATAAAGGAGGATTTTAGGTCCCTCGTTTAATTATTCCTCCGAATGCGATGGGATGGATGAAAGAATAATGTGGCCGTTGCGATATAATGCAGGAATTGTTGGTTTGGGACGAGGAGATGGATTTTTACATTTGTCGTCGCTTCCGACAATCGGTTCCCTTGTATAAGGGTTCTTGCAGATTCATCCTATCTTTTCTCACGTACGTTGCGAGGAACGTGTTTACGAATAACGAACGCTGAAGGGATTCATGGTTGCTAAGTTACGTTATCAAAGCTTAAACGTGTGGAAATCGTATTAAATTGAAACCTTGTTATGAAGTAATGTCGACTTGGATATTTAGCTTGAAGGTCTACTAAAATTTCATTTCCTCACTACTGGATTCTATATTATACTATAAATTCTACATATTAATTTACAATCCTTATTATGATTTATATTGAGACTTAATCACATGAAAAAAAATTGACGATTTAAGAGATTGCAACGTTATTTTCGCCAAGGATTATCAAAACTTCCTACACTATAATAATTAATTACTGAAAGTAACGAGATAAAAGATGAGGCTTACTGTACAAGACGAGAAGCAGCAATTCACTATCGCTCTAACCTCTACGTAAGAATACAATAATCTTAGGAAGTCCACGGAAGTTGAGAAAATTTTATCTAAAGGACATGAGTGTTTATTAAAATGGAAAACGAAACTTGGTGAAATGTGGTGATATTCATTCATCTCTAGTAAAAGTATAGATTTTAAATAATTTAATAAGAAACATGTTTGTTGAAATTGATTTTATACAGATATACATTTAAAACCTTTTTATTTATGATTTCATTTTTAGCAAATTTATAAGGTTTAGCATTCAGTGACGAAACAAAATAGATAAAAGACCAATAAAATTAATATAAAATTTCTTTATTTCTGCGGATGATATTTGAAAATAATAGATTAGTGACATAGAGTAACGAAACATGAGTTTCTTACCAAATCTCTCTACTGTAACTGTAGATAGATTTTATTAACTATAAATATACTAGTATTTCCTCATGAGTATTTACCCATACCGTCAGACATTTAACTTAAATCTACAAACTATCCAAAAATCCAACATCTACGATTTCAAATACATATTTTCGAATTCTTAACTACGGAACAAAACAGATAGAAAGAATGAATTTTAAAGTTAATTCTGTTGAACCCAAAACATTTTAAGAGTAAATAACGCTGAAATGAAATGTTATGGTACTCTGCAATCCTACTTCACATATCCACTCTCGTTGGGTACGGAGGGACTTGGTGGATGTTTATAACATCCGGGAACAGACAGTGTTGGCAACGAATTAAAAAATTTTTATTTTTTAGAACGTGCCCTGTTACGGGGAAAGAGGCACGCGGGAAGTTACTGTCTCCTCAGGGGACAAAGCTTGAAAGCTCTTATTAATAATTTAATCAGGATTCAGTGCCAACTTTAAAGTTTCAGCAGATGTGAACACTCGAAAAAATAGTGCAGAAATAAATTTTGATTCTAATTCGATATCGTGTTTCATAAACGTTCTGGGATATATATAATTATAATTTTAAATATAAATCGATAATATCTCTATACAATTTTACATTTATCGGAAAGAAATACGAGAAAAACAATTTTTTCGTCTTATGGTAGTTAGAAGGGGATTAAAAATATTACGTCTATCCAAAAATAAACAAACAAAATTAAAATTTTATGCTCTAAAAGTTGTGCAATAAAACTTGATTTTAATAAAAAATAACATTTATACTGTAATACACACGAAACATACGTTCCAAATATCATCACCAATGCTAAACATGAAATTAAAATGAAATTAAAAATGAAGCGTACGCCATTTTCCACAGATATTTTATATGGCTTATAAAATTAAAGTTAGCCTTCAAAGCATTCAATTTTAATCCCATCTGAAATTAAGAGCAGCGTTTTGTTGCGAATAAATCTGAATTTTTGCAAAATGCAACTTAAAACGACATATCCGCGGAATATTTTCCAATTTGAGCTCTGCGGAGTTCTTTGGACTAAAAAAAGCGAATCTTTGTGAGCATATTTATATTTTCGCAATTCTGCATTACGATAGGTTGCGAATAACGAACTTTTTCGCGGTTTTATATTATCAAAGGTTCGTATTTCGGTTTGCGAAAATCACCGTTAATTAAAAGCGATGGAGCACGGTATGTATGATACTTCATTATCTGATACGCGAATATTTTGCTCGCTTCCACGAAAAATTGCGCAGTTATGAAATGACACGCCAACAAAAAATTGCGTTCATAATTTGATTAAAGTACTACTGAATTGGCTTCCTTCCACCAATATATTGGTTCGATTGGTTCAAATTCGATAAAAATTAGTTTTTTCCAATTAATAATACATTTAATAAGAGGGGACCGATGCATATACCTTGCGGAGCACACAAAAAAGTACATGTGCTGGATGTATGATGATATATGTATTTTGGTTAGAGATATCATATGCGGTTTAATTAGCTGATTTAATTAATTAATCTCGATAAATTTTGCCCGCTGTGTCATGGAGATGTTGGACTTTCTGGGGAAATGATTAATTTAACTGGGTTCGTCGGCCAATTAGTTTCAGTCCATGTTTCCCCAACAGTGTGTATGAAACTTTGATGGGGTAGTTACTTTGTAGACAACGATCAACAATTAATTTGACCGTTACGAAAATATCTGTTCGTTACTTGTTCTAGAACTCAAAGATACTATTTTATAGCTACTATAGTTTACTTGAAATTTGTGCTATTTTAAATGAAGACTGATCACTCAAAATACGAAGAGTTGAGAAGAATTCGTCTTCCAATTCGTTTCATACACAATCCATATCATATAGAAGCTTTAATATAAATTATTTAGGAAGTTAACTTGAACCTTTGCTGTTAAAATAATACAAAAATCCTAGATGTTTTCATGCAAACGGTGAAAGTGGAAATCAAAAAAAAACTTATATACGTAACCAAGGGATTACATAATTTACGCGTGAAGTTTAACTACTTTAAAAGAGACATGTACTTTTCAGACGACATTCATGAACACATTTTCTATGCTCAAAACAAAATTATTCCCTCAATCTTTACTGAAGAAGACAAAAATAACCATGACGACTAATTTTAAATATTTGATAATTATATTGAGAGTATTTGCATTCCCGATTCGATATGACGAAATTAAAGAACCAGAGAGTCAAAAGTTTGATTACAAAATACTCGTCTGTCACCACGATGCCAAATCACCGTGAGTGATGTATACATTGTTTGCGTTATTGCAGCATCAGTGGGCTTATATATATCGACAATGATGAAACAAACATGTTTTTCCGATCAATTATCATTAATTATCTTTAACGTCAACGTTTCAACAGAGCATAAAAATAAGAACAGTAATACAATACGAAATTGTCTTTTCTTTTTAATTCTGAATACATCCCAATGTAATGAGTTCCTTTACTTTTCCTTTGTAATGATAAATAGTTTAACATGCTAACAAATTCATCTTGAAAGAAACAATTCAACAATATTCTTCTGTAAGTCCTACTGTTTTTTCTTTTATTCTTCCGATTGTCAATCGAATTGTTAATTAAGCTATCAATTAGCACAACTATTTCTCCAACGATAATTACATTTCATTCACGAGTCTACATTCTTCGTGAATTTTCACAGAAACGTAAAAGAATTTGAGTAAACAACTCCTTAGTTTCCATGAGGATAGTTTGTTTACACCCTATAATTTCAACATTTTGGTCTTTGTGAATTCTTATTTCTCTGAATACTTAATCGAAAACTGTCGTTCACGACTCAAATAGATATTTGAATTGGTTTTAACTTCTTTCTTTCAGCATTCATTTCACTTACCTAGAGTATAATGATTTTAATTTAATTTCACAAAACGCTGCAATATTTCAAAATAAACTGTAAGTACGTCTCTAATAGGTTGGTTTGGAGACACATGTGGTCTAACCAAACAATCTAAAGGTATATTTATCCAAATTTTCCATATTTCTGAATTTAGGAACACAATAACTGATTCGAAAATTTCTAACCGTGTTTCTACATTTCATATTCGTACGTAAATCTATGCAGAAAGCGTAGGGAATCGATTTCAACTCCGAGGGAGTAGCCCAATAAAGACCTGATGAGGACCATAAAATCACACGACGTTGATGAATTCACCGCCGTATCCAACAGCACAGCTCAACAGTAAGAGTTCCCGCATCGAATCATAACGTCCATTGTAAACCGTGAAGAAGAAGTCTTTCTTTTTTACGGCCGACGTTACGTGAGATGTCTCTCGTACAATTACTGCGAAGCGTCAACTTGAGCGACGGCTGGTTCGCTCGTCATACGAATACGCTATCTTATCTGGACTCGGAATTTCACGACCTTTTTTTATATGAGGGGGTGGTATGGGGGTTGATAAGGGATGGTAGGAGGGAATAGGCACGCAGCAACTGCAGATGGGATTTGCACCCATGCGGAACGCGGGGGATAGTGGGTGTTGAACGCCATCCCCTGTTACGCTCTCATCCCAGGTTCGCTTCCCTGGAACAGTGTTGCAAATTTGTGTATCCGCCCCGATTGGGATTTGTTGGTTGTGAAAATTGCGAACGTTGCTCTTATAAGCGAGGGATTAAATAGAAATATGCACTTTTTTTTTAGCTCCGTCCATCGATTTTGATTAATATTTCAGTTTTTACGGAACGACTCGGTTGCCTAGTTGTTGTTTTTTTTAGACGAAGAATTCCATAGCGACTGCGTTATTAAGGTTGATATTACAATTCATATGTTTATTTACATGTTCCCATGGAATTGTTGCATTCAAGAATTAGGATTGGTTTAACGTGAACTGTAGTGCATTGCTTAGCATTTTGACAAAATAATCTACGACATTATACAGCGAGCCTTTAAGAATAGGAAAATTTATCTATATTAAAATTACGCATTAGAAACTATTAAGAAGCTACGAATTTTCTGCTGCAAGTGTCTGTAAGATGAAATTTGAAGAATGATGAGGAAGATTGCATTGTCTCTAACTGATATCAGCCAATGGGGAATGGAAATAAAATCAATTATAGATAAAGAAGCACATGGATTGAATACCTAGTTCAATCTTTAAATGATATGTATATCCAACTGAATATAAAATAATGTTCATTGCTAGCACTCCCTTTCAACGGAAATTAAATTCAAGGAGTAGCTCATATGTGCCCTTCTACAGATGTTTCCGTGGTGTAGTGGTTATCACATCCGCCTAACACGCGGAAGGTCCCCGGTTCGATCCCGGGCGGAAACATGTTTTTTTTTATATGTAATGTCAAAAACCGAAGTTGATCAACTGCAGCCAATTATCATTGGTTATGGCAAACGTTGGTTAAAAGTATATTATGTAACAATATGACTTCAAGTAGAATTTTAAGCATGAATGTAAAAGAAGGCTTGATTTCTAGAATGATTATAACATAAAAAAATATACGAGTTAAAAGAATCATTAAAATCTTTCGATTTTTATTCGATTTACTTAAAAAAATCTTTCGATTTTTATGATTCTTTAAGTAAAGTTTGTAAATTTTGTAATATTTTGAATCTATATAATACTATCTGTCTGAATTTATATCTGTCACAAGGTATTTTTAAAATGAAAGACATATTATGAATTCACTTTTATTTGCAGTGTTTTTTACTGAATCACTCATACTTTATATTTCTATAATTGAAAATTTATTTTAGTCTCAAGAATATATCCGGAATAGATTCAATATTTTGAATCTCGAAACTATATCTTACGTAAAGGTAAAGTGATAGTTTAAGTTAGAATTTCAAATGATGATTTCAGGTACAAAGTTAGGCAATTCTTCATATAAACATGACATTTATTAACTGAAGCTATTCATAACAACTGGTAATGGGAATATTTCATAGAAGCTATCCGACAGTTTTCAACTGCAATCTAAGGTGACACTATATTTAATATATGTTCACATCATGCTTACAGATAGACTTTATGATCGGCAGTCGTAATGTATCCTTTCATAAGGCATTCGGAGAAGATCGAATCAAGAAAAATGATACTGGCAGATGTCAATAAAAAGATTGAGCGATATCATAAGTCGATTTACGTCATTACGCCTTATATATATTTTGCGTAAGTGAAACTAACGCGAGCAAATGACGTCATCGGTAAGAGTACTTGACTCAAATGTAAATATATAATCCCTCACTTGGTAAACCCCATCCCCTGCCTATTCATTTACTGTCCTAATGTTCTATTAAGGAAATAAGTTTTTGAACTAAATAACATAGATTCTTCTGGGATAAATAAAAAAGTTAATAACTATATTTAAACGATGTTTAATGTTATGGATTTAATTTTGCTTATCAAAGTCTAAATCTTTACACAAATCTATTTGAATTACTGGTTATGTAACTACAATGTTGAATGCTTGGTAAAACGCCTACTTTACATTGCATAACTCGATTCGGCCATAATCTATTGGACTACATCAGACTTATATAAATATAAAAAACACACGAACATTCAAGAAAAGAACTTTAGCACCTATATTAAAACATTTTCTATGAATCTTTGTCTACCAATGACCTCTGGTAATGTTTATAACGATTAAAAATATGTTTCCGCCCGGGAACGAACCGGGGACCTTCCGCGTGTTAGGCGGATGTGATAACCACTACACCACGGAAACACATATCATATATCTGAATAAAGAGAACTAATATTGAAAGTACAATCAACGTGAAAAAAGAATAAATTGCTTTTCTTGAGATACCCAATCATTGAATAGATATCCTTCGACGAAGCTTAACATTAAAACTCTTCCATTCTAATTTAATCTGAGCTCTGAGTCCTCTAGGTTCAAAGAATATACATCGCATTGATTGAACTCACGACCTGAAACATTATTTCTCCTCATTCCAGCAAATTTTAGAGCTTGAACTCTCTCTTTCATAGAACATATTACTTTTTTCTTTCAGCTGAGTAATGAATTAAGTCTTTCAAGTATTAGACCACTTTTTAATCGCATTGGAAAGTGATTGGATACAGAGTATCGGATCTCATTGAATAAGAAATTCCACAGTTAGGATAGTTAACTTGTATATGATCGAGAAAATGATTTATCGCTGTTTGGATGGAAATTCTGTTCAGAACGAGAAATACACTTGTAGAGAGAAAATAAAACCAACCAAGCAACGACAAATTTATCTAGCAAGGAATAAGACAGCTATACAAGTATACCTAGGACGTAATTTGGAAAATTGGTAGGATATTAAAAGAATAACTTATCAGAAGAAATACTTCAAAGAAAACATAAACCATGGAAATCTTCGATGACCAATCCAACAGAATCACGATGAAATAAAAAAAAAGAATTCAGTAAACATTGAACCAAAATACTTCGCTCTTGAATACGATGGAATAGAAGTAACACTACGGCACATCAGCGAACTAAACTTTTATCACAAGCTCTACGAGAAAAACCGAACGATTCCAAATATTTCCGGGAGAAGTTTACGAATCAGGTGCACAAGGAGGCAGCTGTAGAAGAGTCAAGGTCGGACGAATGAGTAAGGAAAGAGATTCTTAAAAAAGACCGGAGAAGAGCTCTGGACGACGGGTGAGTTTCAAAACAGGTTTAGTTCAAAATACATGCATCATCTGCAAAATATTTACAGCGGAGCAAGACAATGGAGATTCGCAAGTTTTGTCTGAACAATTCCAAAATAACCGTGTGGGACTTATAATGGACTTTTAATATCGTAGAACTGAGAAATTATACCATAACAAGATGAGGAGTGAGTGAGTTAAACTTCGCCTCATAAAGCCTATGTCTATGTAGATACCCTGCGAGCCACCTTTCGGTGTGTGGCAGGGGGTGCCTGCACCGTGAATTTTCTTCTTAGACGGTTATTTTCTCGTATTGTTCGAGGGAAAAACGAATTTTGAAAACGGTCGGTTTTCACATCGCCTAGAAACGCTTTTGGGAAAAGATCGATTGACCTTTTCACAGATTAATGATGCTAAACATAAACAAATAAAGTTTTTTAATAAAGATAGGGTGGTATTGAACATAAATCATTACTTCCAGAAGTTCATTAAAGAGAAAATACAGAAAATATCATACCATGTGCTACAAAAGGTATTTTAATTCGATAAAAAGTCAAGATAGATCCACTAATATTAAAAAAAAACAGGTTTCAATTAATCATATAATTAATAAATGATGATTTAACAATACAGTAAATTCTAAAGCCTTTCTTATCCTTCATAATTCACACGTATTTCGTGATCATACCTTATTTATTTCCTTCATTCACGACATCAAACGTAAACAAGCCTGTATGTATCTCCATAGAGACCAAACTATCTCGCCTGATAAATAATCCTAGAACAGCTTGACGATATGAAAAACATTCTGAATCACGAAGATGGATTATTGTACCATTTGTCTCATTTAATAAGAGAATAGGAAGGTAAAACGTGTGGTTGAATTTGCTTCGAAATAGATCGATATTTTTACTGTTAATCCTTAGAATACGTTATTTTGAAATATCGGAATATGTTTGCAAATAAATTTATTCTATTCATCGTAATAGAATATTGATATTTTTAAGAATCGAAAAAACGAAATACGCAGAACATTGTTTTAAAAATTTCGCCCAAATCCATCGTAGCCAACCCATCGTTACACTATCACGTTCCGTGGGGCAAATTTAAATTTTAGATTTACGCATTGAGAGGAGCCTATTTCACTAAACGCATGCGTCAAATTTAAATTCCGTCACGTCCTAACGCTCTTCTACATAATCTGTCGACACTTCCCTGAACGGTATTTTTATCAATCTATTTAAGCCTAGTATGATACATTTGAAATTTTAGAAAGTTAATTCATTATTCAGAAGTTTAACAAGGGTTGCGATTTTTTTTCGCTGATTTTATTCGATTATGAATATCAGATCAGTTTTCTCTTTTGTAACGAGACGGTTCACCTGTTGTGTTAAATAACACCTACTTTTTATAGTTACGGATGTCAAAGAAGAGAAAACTTAGAAGTCTCAATTTCGCGATAATAAAATTTTTTGCATTTACAATACATGGATACATTTAATCTATTTTTCTTTTTATTTATGCTTGGACTCCAACTTATACAGTAAAATTGTTATTTGTTTTGGTCTGGATTTCCCTTACAGACGAATTCAGCTTTAGAAGTTTTAGTTAATTGAAGATTTTTCGTGAGTATTTTTGTGCGTGAGAAAAATACCATTTCATTCAAAATTCGATCAAAACATGCATAAACTTTGAAAATTTACTTTTTTCAGTAATTTTTAAACAACCAATACATAATAATATAAAAATTAAATCAAAATATCAAAAATAAAACAAAGAAGTAAAGAATATTTAAGATCAATATCGGTATTTTGTAAGCAGACTTTAGGAATGGTTCATTATCAGAGAAACGCCAGATACAATTTCCGATTCAAACCGGTTTATCGATTTCGGACGGTGAAATACCGGAAATAAACCGGAATTCGATAAAGCTTCGAACCGGATCGATAACCGAGACGATGAAATCCGTTTTGTTTCCTTGCCACCATTACGTCACCATAGTTACAATAAGCTATACATCCACAACGAACCCAATAAAGCTTCTATTACGTAAGAAACTTTGGTTCCCCTTGGAAACGAGATAATTCCGAAATAATGGCACAAATTGGGGATGAGAACAAAAGACTCCGGACAAAAAAAACTCCGATTTCTGTTGCATCATTACGTAGTTTTGATTCTTTCGAGTGTAATACCCGATCTGCCGAGAGAGACCTCTATCTGAGCTGATCGCTTTCCCCATTAACGAGCATCCAATCCGATCGGAGATAGGTCTTGCATAATTCACAATAAGCCCTCGCATGGTCCTTTGTTAACGGGAGCGATTTTCGTGCAGAAAATCTTCCGTGACGACTTCTCTCGGATATCGTGACCGTTGACGAGCAACGAGTGAAGCAACAGCGAACTTCTAGCAAATCCTTTGAAAACCTGTTAAATTAATCCTTTCCGAACTCCATTCTACGCCCAACGATTCCCAAAATCGTTAGGACAAAGCTCTTGTACACTCGTAAGGATTTTTAAAGCCGAGATTGGCTTTAGAACGAAAGACGAGTTTTTTTTTTCACTATTTCGTAAATGGAAATTGAAGAGCGTAACTTTTAGTCTAAATTCGCATGAAAATTCGTCAATAATGACGCTCGACTTGCAAAAGCGGACGATGGATTGGGAGCGATTTTTTTCGCACGGCAGAATGAGGGCGTGCGAAATCATGACGGAAAAATTCGCTTCGAGCTGAAAGGAAAGAAATCTAGGGAGCTTATGATTGGTGACTGATGACAGAGCTTTGTAATAGAACCGCCAGAATCCAATATGAAGTTTAGTAAAACTACTTACTGTATGAAATTACTCTATTTCCCTAAGGCACGTGAACTCTGAGAGTTTAGCAATTCCTTTCTGAGCTAATATTAAACGATCAAGAAACAGCATTTAGAAAAAAAGGGACCACGCTCCAAGAGATTTTTAAATAAATTTAAAAACTTTGAAATACTGAAGTAGCGACTTGCATGATGAAATACGAGACATCGTAATTCCCGCGCTTTTAGAATATACGTACATAGATTTCAGGATTCAGGGATGGAAATATTTTGTGAGATTATTTTCTCGAACGGAAAATTAATACTGGTCTTTTTTTGCAAGGTAGTATTAAACACGTGAATAAAAGGAATAGTAAGGGACTTCTGTGTCTTGACAGCACATGCCATACACCACAAAGTAATTTGCGAAGTACTTATGAACATGTAAATGTAATACAAGCTCTAACTGTCTCATTTTGACCAAAAATCAGTCTCGATATTTCCTACGATTCATTATTTCTACTAAAGTAATGTTAAATCTAACTTAAACATCAAACACAGACGTATTTTCAGAATTAAGTTCGTATTTTTCACTTCTCATCTCCGAATAAAAGTATATGCATGAATCAGTGAAAATATTCGATCCTCTACGGATAGGAATGTCTAATATAAACACAGGAAAGATAAGTGCTTAAAGATGCAAGAATTCACTCCCTTAGCAACGGCTATCAGTATAAAATAACATTCCCAATCACTTACTATGACGGGAAAGTATTCTCGACATTATGCATTCTTTCAGTATGAACACATTCTCTCTACAAATATAACTCGAACTATCCTAAGTAAACACCAGGAGGCACTATATTATTTTTAGAAGAGAAAATAGAATTCCACCATCAGTGATAATCAATTACTCGAGCAATTCCTATGGGATACCCGACAAGATTGGTAGAATAATTTAGTTGAAGTTGATTGCCACGATAAAAAGAGGTTTTGAACAAAAATATATCGCTGTTCAACACGTGAAATATGCAGTTGAGATCTAAGAGTGATCTAATAGACTTGAATTCGATAATAACCACAAAATATACGTAAGAAACATTGATTTAAATACTATATATTGTTTATACACATATATCTTAACTTATATTATTATATTACATATATATAACATTATTATAATCGTATAATTTTTTTCAAACACTTCTTTTTTCGCTTCCAGATCGAACTATATGTACTCTATGTCTATGTATGTATGTATAATATCGCTTTCGCTGACATCTCGGAAGTACTGTTGTTCTGATACATTCAATCTAATCGTATATCATACATCCTTGTGAGTACCAAGATATTTTGCTTGACTACCCCATGGGAGCGGGGTGAATACGTTATGCTCCGCATTAGATGTTAAGTATTAGAGGAATTCCTTATCTTTATGAACCACGGTTGAGGGAGCTCGTTTTAAATTTTTACGCTTCATTCAATATTCACGCAATAAAGGCGGTTTTACGAGATGAAAATCAATTGGACCGAGATACTTGGAAAGAATTCTTGTAAAGATATGCTCGAAAGACATTAGGAGATGAATCGTAGAGATGAATGTTCCAAAGAAGTCGGTGGCTTTTAGAAACGTTAACTCAAAAATCGACAGTGTTTTGTTTAACCGAAGTTGTATCTAAGCAGACGCTGTTGACAACGCATATTATAAGAGTATATTAATACAATGAGTGGTGGAAATAAAGCCTAAACATTTCTATTTACGGATAGCAATAACAAATTGACTGTTAATTTCAAGCATTGATGCAGAGAAATACAATAAATGAATGAAACGTGTATTCTGTGAGGATAGGTATTCCAAGAAGAAACGATCATTTACGTTTATATATTATAAATATATAATATATAAACATAAATGATCGTTTACGTATGCCCATATGGTGTGACTTGCTAGATGTGTTCTATAGCATTTATTTAGAGATGATGAAATTAATTAGTATTGTGTAATTTTGTTAAATTATTCACAAGTCTGAGTATTTATTTTTGGAAATGAAAGTGCCAGGCGGTAAATTCAAATTTAGATAACATGGAGACAAAAATTTACAAAAAGACCCTCAAAAAATGAACAGGTTAATTAAGTCTTACTGTTAACAATAGAACGAAATAGTCCATACTATTCTGATCTCAACCTAAAATACTTCACTCGGAGAATAGAAAAACTTCGGAATTCAGGAAAATTCCACCGAAATCCTTCGGTGGATTCTCCGGAAAGTCGTAAAAGTTTTTACGACCACTTTATAAACAAGCTTCGAATGTCTCATAACCATACTCTTTAGTTCGAATTTAAACTTTCAGTTACTATCGTATTTCGTACAGGGTCCTACAGGAACGTAAAACATCTCGTTTATCGTACTTGGATGCCTTTCTATAGTATCTCGTATTTCATCAGGGCATCAGGCAGACATCTGGGGTGTATCAGGACCAAAAATAAACAGGGCCATCAGTATGGGGACAGAGGATATCTCGAGTCAGAATATATGCATGTACTAGAGCGCGTCACCATGACGACCTGACGCAACGTCAAAAAGATGGGAGGCTCCTCAGAAATTGGGATCTCTACGTATGCGGAGTGGTGACATTCGTTCAAAAGTCAAGTGAGTGCAATTCTTTGGCCCGGCGCTATTTTAGGATGTTTTCGTGACCCAGTTACATTGCTCAGGTATCCGCTCTCTGAGGAAACAAAGTGAAGAATTCGATCGCACCATCTCTGCAAGAGTTTCCTGAACAATTCTTGAAGAGGAGCTCTTGCGCTGTCGGCATCCTCTTACACAGAAACGGGGAGCTTTTGAAGTTTGGTCGTTATCATTGGCTGCGTCTCTCTTTTCCTTCTTTTTTACGTCCGGAAGGAGGATGTGAAGGAGACAGATAGCGAGTTCGCTCTTGGAACCCTTTCTTTCCCGCCTAACACACTCGTTACTATGGTGGCGCGGCTCTGTTGCTAGGAAACCCGGGGCTATATACCGTGCAGGCTAATATGCCACCGGAAAAAGTCTATAAAATCTATAAAAATAGGAAAATTTGCAGCTCTGCAAATATCTGGAACGCGGAAAAGGTATACGAAAAATTGGAAAAATAAATAAAGCAGGGACTGGATAACCGAGGATATGAGAAACTGAAAAAAAACGAGCAATAAGGAAACCGTAAAAGCTAGGGACCAAAAACGTTACCCTGACGTACACTTTCAGTTGGTTTTATTATCGGAAGATATACTAAAGATTTCTGCTCTAATATGTAAAAAAATTCTCATTTATAAACTATCGTGTTCTGTAACGTAGATACCTTAACATTCGTTCTATATTTTTTGAGATAAATAGGATGAAATTATCACACAAATTTTTAAGCACAATGATGTGTTCACTTATGTAAGTTTAACTTAAACATAAAACAATCCGTGATTTTTTCCTTATATCTTTCTTTTTTATTTCCTATAATCTGCTTCTATGAACTGAATTTGTAGAAGTATATTGGTATAATAGGTAGTGGTTGCCAAGAAAACATCTTACTCGGATCCATTTCATTATACGTAGAAAGTTTCTCTGAAACACGCAGTGAAAGGATAGATATTACTTCTATTTATTAATTCACTTTCAATCCTGAACATTTTTAACGTTGTCACGAATTCCAATATCAAGATGACTGAAAGGTTTTTTAAAAAATCAATAAAAGAAAATATCAATTAATAAAATCATTAAACAAATAAAAAAATATTTAGCAATAGCAATATTTAGCATTTTGTTTACACAAATGATAAAAGTCAATCCATCATTCACAAAACGATACACGCCAACTCATCATCTGTCATTTTGTAAAGCGCAGGAGTATAAGCTGTTGCTAAGGATGCAGATCTGAGGAGTTCGTTACCAATGGAGATAAGTTCGACAATGAAAAGAAAATGAATGCATTGACGAATTGATGAGAAAATCCTTTAAGGAGTCGATGAAGCTGTGTAAAAATAATGAAGAACAAATGGATAACAAATCAACAGAGAGAGTGATACTATAATCTGCTGAAGACACCAGACATTAAGGTACGGTGGTCTGCAAGGAATTGCAGGGCAGACGTAAGATTACGAGAGGTTGGTAATGACTAGTGCTACGGTTAAAAATTCTGAGGGAATGAAGCCATTGGGTGGGAAGGAGGACTTCCTGGAAGGCCAATCTTCAGATTGTTACTCCATGATGATGATGGTGGAGAAGTCACCTATAATTTCTTCAGGTTAAACCACCTCCTTTCTAATAATTTTCTCACGCATTCCGTGAAAGTATAAAAAAGCGAACCGTAGTAAAGTCACGGATCTGCACTCCAACGTTAGCAACTCCGATCGTGTTTAAAATTGTCTCTAAAATATTTCCTCTCTATAATTTCTACAGTTTCACCTAATGCTTTTTTGTCTGTGGTTAAAATCTCATCGTATACGGAGCCATTACAGACCAATACATCGTATTCATTCCGGAAAAAGTAGCTGGACTTGATCATAGCATTTAACAATAACTGGTTATTATTCCTCAGAAAAATTCTTTATATATAAGAGATATATAAGAAATATACACCGACTTAAATTTTTCTTCAACAGTTAATCTAATCCATAGGTGATGAAAAAATAACTGCGGTAGATTTGTAACGGGAGAAAGGTATAGACTAAGGTGGAAAGTGTGTCAATGATTACATAAAAAGGGGTTTATTTTTTCTAGCTCATTAGATCATTATAAATATTTTATATTAACTAACCTATAGTGTACGTTAACACATTGCTGTATAACAATTAAAGTTCAGTACAGACAGGTTGAAGTGAGATTTCCCTTTCAAGGAGTAAGTATATTTACGATTCGAACATCGCAATTTGTCAATTCAACTCAATATATCCCGAAGAAAGAGCAGTCTTACGTAGCGACACCTCTCAAAGCTACAGGTCCTCATAGTGGCTTGCAACTCACGAAAGCTGTATGGAGGTGAAACAGACCTATGATTGAAAGATGAAGTGAGGATGATGAATAACTTAATGCATGTTGCTAGGGTTAATAAATACGTAACTACAGAGATAGAGAACTAAAAATATTCGTATTTATGAAACTGGAAATCAAAACACTTAACTTTTTAAATATTAAATTAGACTAAAATATTAATACTTCACTATTACTTTAAGGATGGATGCTAACAATCTTACGCAACATCATTCAATATCACTATGCAAGAATGATATTACAAGATTGAATGATACGTCATTCAATCGAATCTCGTGGGAAGTGTTATCACAGAGGCTGATTGTTCTCCATTTACGTAAACGTTTAGAACGCAAACTAGTCAAAGGGAAGCAAGTAAAATCATCTTACTTCCCATCTTTTTTTATAAGTATCATTTCCACCGAAACATATTAAAAAACGTATACATATAATCTCTAACATATGGGGCATTTCCTTATCAATTTTAAAGGCTATCGGATAAGTATTAAACTCGTAAATCGATTTAATTAAAAGGTAATTAATAATCGAGAAGATAGATGCTAAAACAGATCCTTCAAGCAGGATGTATTCTATAAAAGCAGTAAAGGGAAATATGCTTATTATTTTACGTATGTTGTTATGTACTTCTACAACTTCAAAAGTAATTATTTTATTTATACCCTTGACGATTAAAGTTGGGACGTAGCCATAGAAACATTAGCAAATCAAAAAAGAGAAAATTTTCGGCTGAAATTATAACAATCGTAAATTAATTGGGCCATCATGAATAATCACCCTCCTCTTTGGGAAATTTCCTTTCCATAATACGCGAAATATTGCCCGCTCGTTCGGCCCTTAAATCTTCATATCGACTACATTGCAAAGGAAGGCACGATCCATTTCGAATTAACAGCTTCCGCATCACATTCTTTAGCGTTCTGCCATCGAAATGAATCAAAAGCTACGTTATTCGAAACGAGAGAATAAATTCTGGGAAATTCGCAATTTACTCCTTTTTTAAAAAAACAACTTCCTTTTAGGAGGATGTGTAGTACGTATACAATGAAGGCAATAGAAATCCCTCTCCATGGAAACGCGTTCTATGTGAAGGAAACGAGTTGATAAAAGATGCCCTCTACCTTGAGAACGGCAGTGAATTGGATCGCGAGACGTCGTATAGATGGCCTATCGAATGATTTCTCGATTTAATTTCGGAAAGGTCGAATTTTTACTTATCGAATTCCTCGAAAGAATGCGTTCGATTCGAGAGAGGATTACGACTTTAATTAAAACGGAAATTCGAGCTTTCTTATCGACGAAACGGATATGAATAACCCGCTCCTTTTAATTTCTCGATCATATCTCCATGGAGAACATAATTTAATTATTTGATTTCCAAGAAGGAATCAATAACCTATTTTTAGTCTAATTTTATCGTAATCATTCTCTAGACATTTGAAATGCACAGATGTACACGAGAAGTTGGTTTATGACGCACGTATGGGTCGATACTTTATGAAAGCAACCCTTAAAGGTTTCGTCCATTGGGTCGTTGAGCTGCACGTGTGTGTGCGGAGGTTTCATTCATAAATGTCTGGCACAAGGCGTGGGTAGTTCCAGGTCGCAACTACTTTCCTCATATTGCCTATTACGTCTAGCAGCTCAGAGTGGGTATTGCCTCAAATGATAGGAGAGGGTTATCTCGATTGTATACCTAGTGGCGTATTTATTGTATTAAAACGATAGGTTGAAATTCCTTCTATTTTATTTAGCCTAAAAAGACATGCATATTATAATAGAATATAAACTGTTAATAAAGAGGTTTTAATAGATTTGTGTAGTGGATTGATTATCTATGGTATTATAAAGTTCTACGTTCTATTTTAATACAATATTATATTATTATGTATTAATATTGTTATTTATTTTTTATAATGAATTAATTTTTAAGCTTCTGGCAAAAATAATAAGCATTTAATTCAAGTTTTACAGTACATTTACGATCATTCAAAACATCAGCGAATACATTTAGAGCAAATATTTTGAATTATTATACAAATTAAATCATTAATCTTTATTATTTTATCCGTTTTTGAAATTATCTCATTTTGATAAGCAACCATTTAATTAGAATCGTGGCTATGAGAATTAAACTCTCGCGAAAGACCAAACTAACTTAGAAAAAATTGAAGAAACATCTTCTTATAAGATGCATAATATTGTTTGTCCTTTTCATTGCATAGACCATTCCGATTCAACATTAAAAAAATCGGGGAAATATATGCAAATATAATCAGAACTCCTGTTCCCACGATATATTCTGGAATATGAAAGAAACACAGTTTTGCACCCTCTGCCATACTCTGGGATATGTCTTACAATAAATGTAATATATAGCGTGTATATATATATATATATATATATATATATATATATATATATATATATATATATATATATATATATATATATATATACATAGGTTTGGATGAAACAAGATAAACCCCGTATTTCCAATAAGAATATGAATATAACAAAAGAGACCATATTTGCGCACATCCATAACGTCAAGAGAAAGCACCCTTCCACAGATAGATCTTAGACAGAGTTATCTCTCTCCGCGATGAGTACGAAAGGATAACGGCGTTAGATAACATTGTCCTCGACAGAATGCAGTCTAATGAAAGCTCGGAGGTGCAGCTTGAAGATTGTCAATGATGACGCAGACTTCTTAAAGGGGCATCATTGAGTGTTGCATTGCCTCATAAGGGTACTTATCACGACTGGCCGAATCAACGGCGGAGAACGTTGACCTCCAAGTTCAATTAACTCTTGTACGCCCCACTTTGCTTTCGACGCCGAACTTTGTAGATGATACAGGGGCATCTCAGTTTCCTCCGAACTTTTTTTATATCGCCCGCGAGGTACGTACAAAGAGGGTCTTATTCGTGATGCCCTGAATCTTTACGGCTTAAGAAGGCATGCATTTGGACGTGTGTTTTTATACATCAGGGTTATATATATACACTGCGTAAGGAGCCGTTGGTATAAACTACATTGAAAGTACATCAGCAAAAATAATAAATAAACACGTAAGTAAATAAAGTGGTGGTTAAATAAATACAGCAGTGATAAAATACTTAATTAGCTTTATGAATGAGTTAGCTTGATAAATTTGTACCTACTGCTCTTTTGTTGAACGAAATTGCGGGTTTAAAGTCCTATTATTTATCCATAGTATCGTCAATAAATGATAGAAGAAGTAGTTTATAATAAGGGGAAATATGCAAAGATACATTTTCACAAACAGATTTGGAAAACACAGAGCAGTCGTTAGAAAATTATCGAAGACAGAATATGCCTGTAAAAAGCTAGAATTGGAATATATATACAAAAAATAAATATAGAAAAACCTGAAAAAAATCTAGAGGAAAATAAATACTGAATAATACTAATATCAGAAGCTCTTTCTTAAAGCGTGAAAGTATACATTCTCCAATGAATGACCCCAATTCAATAGGTTATTGGATATAGAATATATTTAAAATAGAATAAAACGTGCCAAAAATTCGTTGTCAAACATTTACGAGCTGTCAAGTGTATATCGTAGAATAGAATGTACACGTCAACTCTATCATCATTTTAAATAAGTGCACACATGCATGCACGTTGCTTAGTGAAAAAACAAGTTTCCATATATTTTGTTAGTAAACAACATGTTGGATATTGATAACAACGGTTGTATGTTGTCGAAAATTTCATTCTGTAATATGCAATTTATATTTACATGTTAAGATGTCTTCTTAATAGATACAAGGGATATTTGAAGTTTCTGTTTGATGAACGAATGCAATGTTTATCGTAGGTTTATATAGATTTTGAAATTCGGATAGTTACTTTCAGTCTATTGTTTAAGTCAATTACCAACCAAGTAGAAAGGAAAGAAATGAAAGCGGACAACACAAACGCATTTGGTAGCCCACATTTCAATATATCTTTCATTAACGACTAAAGTGGTTCATCGAATTATGTAACGTGAGAAAAAGAAAACACGATTCATTAGCTGATCTGTAAGAATTGGGTTACATAAACTAGAATTTTCAGCTTATTCATTCAATTAATTTCAAGCTTGGACGTTACGCATTAACTGTACTTCAACATCATTCATGATTCATTAAGATTTACGAATCCTATACACAGTATTATTCATCAACATTTCGAAAGAAATTGCTTGAAATTATACTTACAAAAGAACGATACTGCTTTATTTTAGAATTGGAAAAGCCATAAAGCAAACATATAATATAAATACAGCTCGAGGGCAGTTTCTTACGTATATAAATTCAAAACTAGAACGAGATTAACAAGCTATAACGCAAGAACCAAAGTATGACGAGCTTCCACCATTTACGTCACGTCTTTTCTGATAAATGTGCAAACGTATTTATAAACGAGAATCTACACTCATAACGGTATCTTTCAACCATTCTGCTCATTACAGTTGAATTATGAATCCATGGGACTGCGATATAATTCCAACCCATAATTCCCTTCCCTCACGGTTTCGTTTCTAAATGTCACAATGGCGTAACTTCCGCTACATTTCGTGCCTTAACATTTACTGGCTCATTTACCAAGCTCTAAAATGGTCACATTAGCTAATTCTTCGTGACATTAGCGAGGGAATGCATTTCCTATTTTTCTTTATGACCAAAAGATATTGCGCCGTGAAGTTCAGCCTGGTAGTGATGTATATAAATGGGATAATATTAAAAGGTAAATGATACAATAATTTGGATTAAGCATCGCGAATATCACAACAGTGCAACATGTTTCGAGAAATGGATTCGCAAATAATGCTTGAACTACCATACGTCTATATGGAACGAGCATAGAAGGATGGAAGGGATAAATAGTACATTACAAATAGATAATCCTCTTAATAATTACGTATTGAGGTTACTAAGTGAGTTGATTCAACATAAATTTAACGATATATATATCTGATTGGTGGTATTAATAGCTCATTTTCCTTCAGTACATGCATCGAAAAGAAAAGATAGTAATTAAATATTTGTTATCTGAAATAACATTATATTTTTATTGCTTATGATATCGTATTTTTCTATTTTTCCGTAAGATTAAAATTTACAGGTAACCTCAAGAATTTTCACAAGAGGAACGATAGATTCTTACAAAAGAATCGACTTCAAAACTGAAAATTTCATTGATACGAGTATAACTCCGCTTCTGTAGATAAAAAACTGAACATTTTTGATCGGAAATAAAATTCATGGAAATTTTATGAGGTGACATTGTACCACGAGAAAGATATTGAAACTTTCAGGAGAGAAAGAACATAAAAATTGTATCTCACACAGAGGGACTAGTTTATAGATCTAGAGCTTCTAATACAAGGGGCTAGGAATCCTAGTCTCTAGAAAGTAATGCCAACAAATTTTATGCATAAAATAATTTATAATATACCGTAGAGTCCAACAGTTTTCAACATTCCTCCCTTCAAAAAGTTCACTGTTAATCCCATCATTAAATAACACTTAAGAACACATTTCCGAATCATATTTTAATACATCCTACCGTACGTAACAGGGTGGTTTGATGGGAATTAATGTAAATGCAGTGTTGATGTATTTACAGGTATCTCAACTTGATGGATGACCTTTCCAATACATGATAACGATTCTTTAATTGAAAATATGGAATTGATTATAAAATAATTACAAAATGTTGAAAATGCAATTAAACTTATCCAATAATGGAAGAAAGAAAACAAAAAAGTATATCATAAACTAAGACTAATATGATGTACAGAATAGATTGGATAAACGTATATGTATAAAATGTATTTCATACACAAAATTGAGTAGATTGAGGGGTTTTTATATAAAATACTCAGCGTAATATTCGTATTGAATTCAACATTCCCTCACTCAGAACTAATCTGACAGAGTTGACGTAAAAACAAAGTCATACACTCGAGTCGTGGGAAACAAGGAAATTTTCGCTCGCAGTCCTCATTTTAACGAACGGATATGCAGTCACGTTTTGGATGCACTCCAGTCCCTATTCATATTCCCTCCCTTGGCCGAAAACCTTCCGTGGCGGTGGTTACAACTGCAGCAATTCTTATCTAAGGGATAAAACTCGCTCTGCTCTGTGGGTGTTCGAAAACAGGACTGGTGCGGTCGCTGGAGATAAGGCTGGAGATCGGCGTAGTGCAGGACTGCGGTGCGGAGCGTGTTTTGGATGCATGGAGGACAGAGAGGATGGAATTTCGTTCGATGGAATATTGGATGAGAGTCCCGGAGTGCCATATCAAGGCGAAAGGATGAATATCTAAAGAGTGGAGTAGTTTACAAACTCCGTATCCAAGGTGATTGACGAGAAGGGAGTTTATTTATGCCTTTGATATATTGCCCTTTTATATCGATCATTATCCTACATCTTTAGAAATATGAATACAGCTAACTAGAAGGGACAGCAATGGATAGGATGAAGATAAGTTAGTTAATTCGCTGAAATTAATTTCCGGATCGTAGATTCTAGTTTGGACCCAACTTATTTCCTGATTGGTGGCTTAAAATGAAGAAATACGAGACGTAATTATTCCTGGGCTTAGAGAACGCAATTTTCACAACACCAAACAACTAAAAAAAAATTCTGTGAGATTACCATATGAATGAGCGGCCAATACTGGTATTTTTCCTGATAGCCTTAGATGCATCAATAACGAATATTCAGAGGCTTTGTAGCCATAACACCCCCTGCCCTAAGTCATAAACAGCGGATTGCCCGCCACTAACGATAAAGTAATAATGATATTTGAACCAAGAGAAGAGGTAAATAATATTACATTTAATATCTTCATGCTCTGTTATTAATATTAAAATACGATAAATCATAGATATATCATAGATCTATAAATAAGTACTATTTTCTGAAACTGGAGGAAATTTATTAGAATAAGCTTAACTAATATCTTGCAAAATAAAGTATTTTAGTGCAATCAAGGTGCATTCAACAACTTTTTAATAATATCACGCGAATTTGAACGTAACGAATTTAAGATAAACTGTTGAATTTTGAAGATCTGTAGGATAACATTATATTCACCAAATACTATTAAGTATTGACCTTTGTTTAGGATGAAACATTTATACGTAATTTTGGTTAACAAAAAATATATTGGCAATTAATATATGAATGAAAAGGATTAAACAGGAATTATTGAGAGATAATACGTACGTACAGTTTAGTTTAAAGAGTTTAATACGCTATCATTACTATAATACGATACAGCATAGCAAGTTTGTTATTCTTTACCTCATTAAAACGGTTGTTATATTAAATAAATAAATACTTCTCAAATACGCAAAGATTATATTCTATCGGAAATATTCATCTGCTGTAGCATTTCTTTGCTCGTTAAATATTTCTCTAATCCTATCAGAGTCCTCAATCGTAGTTAATTGGAAATAAACCTCTTTGTCGAAGAGTTCCGATGAAATTTTCGGTAAGGCTTCAGTCTGTTATCCACTTTATGAAGCGAATCTCGCCACGGGGCTTTTATCGTGGTCGAAACACCGGACCTGAAATCTCCGCTAACAAATCGAGCTCTCTGCATTGTCCGTAGTCTAATACGAGGGCCAACTAAACTTTAGCGTGAAAAACAAATCGTGTTGTAATATTCGAGGAATGGTCGTTTCAGGGGAAACTACGCAATATCTCTACCAATCAACTCCTGTTCTTAATAAGAATTCGTTAGATGAGCTTACGAACGATCGATTTTATATCAACGCTATTTCATTTAATGATTTTTACTTAAATTGAACGTTAGTATGATTATGAATGGAGATTAAGGATAGCATGAAAATAATTGGAGTTATATACCTAAATTACCTAAGCTCTACCAATCAACTCCTGTTCCTAATAAGAATTCATTTGAAGAACGCGCGATGGATTGATTTTGAATCAAAGCAATTTGATTCAATAATTTTAACTTAAAATTTACGTATGAATGATGATAAATGAAGACAAATGATAGCAGAAAAATAACTAGGGTGATATACCTTTATTTTAGTCCAAGAAGAATAAAGTTTTAATTAAAAATAATTAAATAAGTTATTGTTTAATAATCCAAAGGAAATTAAACTTTATGGTATAGAATTGTATCATTAATACTTTACTATTTCATCTATGCTGAGTCAAGAAAGATACCCAGAACTTTAGAAAGCAAATAATATGAAACGTAGTTCGAGATCGCTTACCCCTTAAAAGATACTTCCCGGCAAACACTAAGATAAACAACGCCTAGGTTACCTCCAATCGAAGACCGTTTCCATTCGCAGAATTCATCAAATCTATTACATTCCGAGCAAATAATACTTGGCGACTAAATATTTAACATCTCCAATAATCCTCGGCGAATAAATCCTTATCTCGTGTATTGACACGATATCACTCAACGGAGCAAACTGAAAACTCTGTGTCATTTTTCGGGTCACACCAACAGCTTCCTCACAAGTTTGAGATAAGATACCCAATATAAACATAAACTTTTCAATTTATAAAATCTTCCGTGACTTCTATTCAGAAACATAGACGCACGCGAAAAGGTTTGTAGGTACATAGAAGAAAGAAAGAAAGATTTATGTTAGTTTTTATGGAAAATGGAAAAAGTAACGCCCGGACAGGGACTCGAACCCTGGACCCTTAGGTTAAAAGCCTAATGCTCTACCGACTGAGCTATCCGGGCTCGTAGTCGGTGGAGGCAAAATCGTGCATTATTTGCTGGCTCCCCTTTGCGTGATTATATAAGGTTTTCATCATCTACCTACGCTACCAGCCATCCCCGGAGAGAGCGAGGTTGAGGGGAAGGATTCACGCCAAGTCAGTCCATGGAGGATTCAGAAGGGAAATTCACAACACAGAGGTGCTTTATAACTTATTTTATTTTCAGGGTACAAATGAGTATAAAAGCTTTCATTAAAAACGTTCGGGGATGTACCAAGTCCCCAATTATTTCTCCGCATTTAATCGATAGGCCACGAAGTTTATTCATGTGGATTGCAGTTTAATCTTTGTTGAAGTGTTGTTTCAATTTATTTAACAGTGAAAATTTAGTTTAATTTACGTATTATCATGTATGTATTTATTTGAAAAACTTCATTAACATTATATTTTAAATAATAATAACTTAAGTCAATCGATCAAAATTTAATGTAGAATTATCATGTTCGATTTAAAGCAAAATAAAACTCTTATTCTTTTACTTTGATCGCTGAAGTTAAATTAGTGATTTAATTACTATAAAGTATGTCTACGTCTGTTTCTATGACGATACCCTGCGTGCCACCTTTCAGCGTGTGGCAGGGGGTGCTAGTACCACGACTCTATTCACCTCAACGATTACTTTCGCGTACATTTCAGGGAAAAATGAATTCTTAAATCAGTTTTTATGTCTATAACTCTTATATTATTCCTTGTATATGATCAATTTCACATATGATATACTGCCTCTTCCTTAATGTTTTTTCCTGAATTTATTTACTTAAACTAAATTAGCTCTGATTTTCTACATTATAGTGCAATTGTGATTTTCTCTATAATATAATAATTACGTCATACAGTTAATTTTAGTCGAATATAATCTTATGGAATTTAATATTTATATACATATATTTCTGCTTGGCTTCATTTAACCTTGGTAATACTTACTATAAATAATAATGAATACGTAACCTAATTTTGTATATCTGAATTTTTCTAAACATCATGCAAACATCTTGGTACCATTGAAAAAATTTATTGCTTACTTATGCATAGTAAATAACAAACATTAAAAATACCCCATAATTCTTATATTTTATCCTCTCAACATACAGGACACGCATAAAACTTAACCATTAATGAAAAACATTTTCATTCTTCACCACTGCAGAAGGATCTTTGAGGAAACTTTAAAAGTCACCAAGCTATAAAGCTGGAAAAACTTTACCCTGTGAACGTAAAAGCAGTTTTAGCTTCCTATTCTCATAAATACTATAAACTCACTGTTCTATCGGGAAATATACAGTAACTGCAGTAGCAAAAAATACATCATGAATTTTAGTTCCTACTACTACCCGCTTGAGTTACCTCCCATATACAGTCATTATTATATTATTGATCATTCCTCCTTGGATACGCTCTTATTTGTTTACACTCGAATGTTATAGTATAAACAAAGAAACGACCAAATATTCACGGAATGCGTACTATTTCGTTCGTGTAAAATACGATGAAGTATTCCATTTCATAAAGTTTACTTCGGTAGAGCATTGTCATAGGCTAGGTGGTATTTTATGACGCGCCAATTTTTAGCTCGCTATGCTCTACTTTTGCCAAGGATATCTCGTTACACAATGGTGAAAATAATATAATTATTCTTAATAGATACAAAACGTAAAATTCTGTAATGTAATTCTATTACTCTCATATCAAATTCATTTTATTTTCATTAATATTAGGGATCTGACACTAGAAATGATATAATTATAATCGATTTTTTTCTTTTATCGATACAAAACAGTTTTTTCTATCTAGTGATGAAGTTTAAAATTAAACTTTATTTTATTTCCTCAATACTTTCTGGAAAATCAAGGTTATTCATATACAATCAAATAGCAAAAGTAGATATGGTAACGGGGTTAGTTCTCTTAAGAAATATATGATAAAGATTTCCCATCCAAAGGAAGAATTGTGTTTCATCAAAAAATATAAGCATTAAGGAAATGAATTTACGAATCGCCTAAATATGTCACAATCTATTTCTTTTAAAATAATTTAATATCATATTAATAGCGAATATCTGTTTTGCCGACGTCATAATATGGAGCTTGGTAAAAATCTATCAACTAACCATTAGTTTACGTATTTGGCTTTTCGGAAGCATTAATATACCATGTTACATCGATTGAAGTATTAAACGTCTTCCATGGAACGCAGTTCAAGAACAAATAATAATTCGTCGCCCAGTTTATAAGCGCAGAATATTCTTCATTTAAAAAAACTCTTAACGAAAAAAAAAACATAGTCCGTAAAACTCATACAAAATCAGAACATCATTCATCAAAACTTCTCAAACCGGCACCGGGTACTGGAAAATACACGCACTGAGGTGAGCATGTTATAAGACATGACGTGGGCAGGTGCAGCAACAGAACCGGCCGGACCCTGCTGTCTTTTAAAAAGAAGGACCATGTGCAACTCCATTTAAAACCTCTATATAGACTCATCGTCTAGTCATAGGCGAGATTTTTTTCCCTTAGTGAGGGTCAGATGTCGCGCTTCCTGCACTGGTCTCCTAGGAAACCTGCTGCCACGGGTGACTTACCACTGTTGTTCACATGGACACCGAGAGGTGACTTCCGGGGGGAACACGCCACGCCGAGGCACTCGGTTCGTTCCCTCGCAACCGATGGTTACCCACCATTTCATTCTAGCGCATCGCATTCCTTCGAACCCTACGGTGCAAGGAAGTCTTCTTGACCCTTCGGAGAAGATACGAAAAAGTTTGACGGCCGTGTGAAAGAATCGAGTTTCAGAATCGCTAGAGGGGTGAAGTTTAGAATGGTGTGGAAAATTTTAATGAGCTTTTGGTTGGGTTTCGAATATTTCAAACCTTCTTTGGCTATTAAGAAAGCTGTCTTATTGAAAATCACTTCATGTTGACCTATGCTCCGGAACCGGTCCAAATATAAGATTCCCTTACTCTGTAAATTTACCATGTGCCTTTTATTTTGTAATTTTTTGACACTTCACATTTTATAATTCATATATAAGGCTTTATTTTACGAATTTAGTTTACCCCTGTTGTGGTAACCGTAGTTATTTTCGACTTTGCTCCAGTTCAATTTAATGGGAAGAAATGAGAAAATTTTAGAGAAAGTTAAATACGCTCCCAAATCATAGCATAACAATAGTTCACATGGTCATTATAATAATTATACTCTAGTTATGAAAGACTGACACATTTAATGGAAAGGTTTTTTCTTTAAAAATAATTTCAGTTCGCTTCAATTACCGCTCACATGGAGGTCAATTATAAACGGAAATTTCACGATTAGCGCTTTATCGATGAAAACTATGACGATACTTAATTATTCTCGATAATTCTTAGTAGTCAGTCCATAGAGGGAAATGCGAAGAGAAAATTAATCGTGGAATACAGTAAAGAGGTACTATCAAAGAACTCTCATGGCAAGGGTATAATATTAGCTTGTTTTCTCGACTATTGCAATGCATCCTGGCAATTTATTTCGCAATATGAATTAATATACGACAAGCTTTGATACAGAATCTATACTAGCAATAAAATTTTAAGAAAAATAAAACAGTTTTATCAGCTTATCAATTACGTTTAACTACATATTACGTCCATTTCTCTATAATTTCTTTCTTGCCTCTGTTTTCCAACCAATCAAGGTGAATTCCTGAAACCATCTTCACTCTATACAAATGCAATCGACTCACTCTATCATTACAGCGAAGCCTTCAGACTGAACTTTATTTCTCATGAAAGATAAGATAGGATTACTATAAGGAAAATAAAATCATAAATAAAAATTGTACTCAACTTCCTCATTGGCTTCCATAATACACGTTCTATTTCACTATAGCAGTAATAAATCTAGTCTGAAAAAATTTGTGAAATTTACTAGACGAGGAAAACAAAGAACTTCTCTCAAAAATCCCAAAGCATATATACAAGATAGCTCGCATCTGATATGAAGTAAAAACCTTTGAGTGAAATTGTCTTCTAGAAAGAAAACTCAATTTTAGGCACAATCTACATACGTGAATTTCTATGGTAGTGCCTCACGTTATGAATTACACCGTGCAGTGATTCCTGCTCTTAGCAAATGCAATTTTTGTCAAAAAAAATCGTGATATTATTGAAAGAATAGATAACTACTACTGGTTACATTCCTGTTCATTTATAACATGAATATTCAGTGACTCTGGAGCATAGACACGTACTGCCATATGCCACGAAGCAGTTTCAAATAAATATAGTTTGTTGAATTTTAATGTCACTTAGAGTCTTAGATTAAGCTATAAATAATAAATGAACCTAAAAAGTATAAATATTAACATTTTCATAGCGAATTAAAAACATATTTTAACCTTGACTAGTATTCGACTATAATATTAAACAATTCATTACTTAGTCTATATTTATTGTAACCGTTAAACCACAAAGAAATATTATTCTATTTGATACAATTTTTCGCTATGAGTGACTGTTAAACCTCTGGACAGCAGGAACACTGTACTCGGATGGACACCGCACCTATTTTCTAATCTATACTGCCCTCGTTCCGTCTATAGTTCCCCAAAAACTGTGTGATACATTGTACTCAGAGCGCCTTCCCGGAAACCCACCCAAACAATAGGAGATGAACACAAAGAGTTCTGCTGGAATCAACTTTTTTGGGGGAAGAATCGTTGAATTGTCACACGCCGCTGCGTCCGTGCACTCTGCACGAAAAAGTGAATCGTTCCGATCCGTGATTACGCAAGGGAAAGAAGGTTCGATACGCTGACGCCAAATGACGAGAGATATTTCACGCAATTACGTACTTGATGATCGTAAAAAAGTACGTGATTACTTGAGATGGTGTGAACGGTATTCTGTGCGGGTTTGATTTATGACTGCGTTTCAACATTCGGTGATGATGGATTCGTATCAGTGTGATTTCGAGGTTGGTTTTGGGAATATTTGGGGTTGATTCTCTTGTTCGTGAAGGCTGGTGTTGAAAAGGATGAGTGAGTTCTTACGAACCGAATGAGTCAGAGAATTGTGGGTTTTTTTGAAACTACTCTTTCCTTAAAATAAGTGTGTTTTAAAGTTTTTAGCACACTAATCATTCACAATTTCGTGGTAAACTTTGAATACAACTATTAACTAGATCTACAAACATTATGAACAATCTTCCACGCTATTATGGTTGGCTATTTTCATAAAGCGTACATTTTGATGAATAATATGAGATATTTCGCAATTTTTTTTCGCCCACACTAGCCTGTGATTAATATTTCGCGAAATTGCAATTTGAGAGTTGTTCTCAGATAACTTTACGAGTAATTTGTGCACGAAGCCCTTCAGCTGTAAACTGGAATAACTCTGAATTTGATTGGAAGATGATGAATTTTACATGCACGTGGAATTGGTTTAATATAAAGAAATCACGAGGAAACTATATAGGAAACTAAACACGTTCATTCATTATTATTAAAAATGGTGGAATAAAATATTGAAATCAAAAACGTAGGAGGCAATATTAAAAGTATGAATAGGGAATAATACATTTATGGTTTGATTTCATAGAAAATTTTGGATATAAAATAAAATCTATAAGGCGAGGTTAATCATAAGATATCGTAGTCGATAAAAGTTCACTTTGCTTTAAGATTGGTTGAATAATTGAAAATAGGAGTTATTCTTATGAAAGGAAATAGGAGACGATGAGCTGATAATACTCTTGAATGAAATATAAAACACTATTCTAAAACACATTTTACCAAGCATGATTTCATTATAATATGCTTATTTTTTGCTATAAAGAAAATGTTTAGTCTTACTATTAGTTATATCTTTCATTCAGAGAAATCATTGCTATTTTAATTCTACACAACGGAATTCATTACATACGATCTTCCTAATCAATACCATAGAGCATCAAAACTAGAGTAGTTTGTAGCAAAAATGGTGAGTTAAAACTCTTGAGTATTTCTGTTCCAAAATCATTGCTAGGAGATAAAGGTAGATCCAAGATTCCATTCTTACAATGAGTCTACTAAAGAATACCACAAATTTCGCTCTAAAAACTTAGTTGAAAAACAGCCGACTTCTCTTTCAAAATTTACCCAGATACACGTAAACGATGAAGAAATGCTATCCCTATCTAAAATATCGACACTTTCTATTTGACGGGAAATTTCTTCAACCGAAACTCATGACCCGATTATACCCCATTGATAACACGTAATGACCATTATATTTACGACTAATTTAACACTTGCCAGTTTCTTCGCGAAATGAGGAAACACTGTGCTCGATTTGATAGAAATTGGACAGAAGTATACAGTATAAAGTATAAGCCTTTTGGAGGCCCTCTTATACTTACGGCACGATCCCGGAAGATTCTACCATTATTAGACTGTTTCCTCAAAAGGGACGGAATCAGGCCATGAAAAAGTGAGGTAAGACTGTACGGAAACTACCATTTATACGATTGCTTCGCAAAACAAAAAAGAATGGAAATGTTGGTGCTGTTGTCATGGCATTAAAATAGTACGGAATACGAAGTTTGAATAAAAGCGTGAGCGGTGAGGCGCGCAGTAAAATGGGGCGATGTTGTTTTGTTTTATGAGCGAAAAAACTTGAGAAACGTGTTAAGAGACACTTTCGGAGCGGAGGTAGCTAAAAACTTGCGTTCTATCTTTTGTTGCTATGCGCTAGAAGGTGGAAATTGGTTCATTTGTAAAGATGAAGAATGAGGTAGTTAGGTCTTCCTAATGGCGTTCGTAAGGACACTAGATAGATGGAAAACTGCATTTTCCAAATCTCACCCATAACACAAATATGGTTACTCACCCTCACACAAACTAAAGGCGTTCTTTATATATTATTATAATTTTATACGAATACCTTAAAATAGAATGGCACCATTCAGTATCACACATATCTAAATATCTTTCAAATCGTCACAGATATGAATAAGACCACCACACATACTAATAAAGAATATCCATTAGAATCCTCCATTACACAAACATACGGCGACTAGCATATTATAATTACGTACAACACGGATATAAAAAGAACATAATGAACTTACAACGCGAAGGCTCTGACTTGTGGAAGTTCATTCTGAAGAGAATATTATTTGTTTATCAATTAATGTTATTTAAAAACAACTAAAGATGAATGGCCGTATTATTTAATACCCCTTCCGTCCCTATATTCAAGAATGTGAAGTAAATGTAGTCATAGTGACAACACTGCATTGTTGATATTACAAAGTTGGATTATTCAAGCTGTATAATTACTTTATTAGTTTAAATCTGTAAATTGTTCGCATAAATGTAGGATGATAATCTTGTGATAATCTTGTGATAATCGTCCGTAATGAAAGACCTTAGAATACATAATTATTCAGTTTTATGCCTATTATTACATCGTAAAAAATGCTCTACTTTATAAGGCTACAGAATAAAGTGTGACAAAAGAACAATGAATTTACCAAATCCCAAATCTGCACCTAAAGAGAAATATGTTCTTTTCTATACGAATTTAAAAGTTGAGCTAAAAATTTGTCCGTAGATAAAAGCAGTGGAATAGAAAGCGACCATTCCTTGTTACGTAGATTAAAGCTATCTCGTATAATTAGCAAATTTTAACGAGTTGGGACGCGGCAAAATATAAACCGACCGGAAAAAGCAAAAATGTTGGGGCTAAATTACGGAATCGAGACCTGCCTTCGAGCAATTTATTCCAGATGTATTATCTCTTCGCTTAAAACCTCAAAGGTGTTAGCGGACCACGCATTGTTTCTAAGTGGCAATCCATGTTCAGAGTTCCGAACTGTATCTCTTGGGATGGGTGCGTCGAAGAGCGACTCTGACGCGGAACGCGTTCCCAGTAGATAAACCCACCATCTTCCGATCTTTTAGTCAAACAGGTGTGTCGGAGGAAAAAAATTGAAGGCGATACGAAGTTGGTAAAGGGTGCATAAATTTGATTATTTTTTTCCATTACTCGATTTTCTGGAACAGGCTAATCTAAGTTGAAACACTATTTCTTTAATGGTTTACTACAGATTTCAATTACTTTTAGAGGTTGTCTTCGGCCTAACGAGATGTATTATAATCGTGTTTCAACTATCATTAAATTCGCCAATACAGTTCCGTATATAAATGAGTTATCTCCGATTACTTAGACTTAAAAATAAACGAAAAAGGGAGACAAAGTTACTGGAGTTATCTCGTATATATATTTTTCTACATATATATTTATTATCAAATACTTTGATGATAATTCCACCTTTAATTCTTCCTTCAATGCCATTCAAATGCATAAACGTCAATTCAATCAACCGGCAGCCATATTGGCATCCCGATAGCAACTTGGTTGTTATTGATTTGTTGATAGAGACGAAAACAAATACCACCGCGGGAGTGCATGAAAGCAATCTTCCGAAATACCGAGCCTAAATTCTCATTTTGAAGATTAAACACACGACAATATGAACAATTCCGCTGATTATATTTATCCAGCGAAAATTTCGTCCGAAATTCGAGCTCGGCTTCTGCGCTGATTGATTGCATTCCGTTGAATAGGGCGAGAATCATTACAGATATATATATATATATATATATATGCATCGAAAACACACACCGATTCCTCGTAGAGTATCTCGGGGAGATAACTTTCAATTTACTCCCTTCCCAGAATGCACCGGGGGAAGAACACAGTACGTTCTCGGAATGTAAATAACGAGAGAAAAAACTTGATAAAAAGAATCGCGTTTCTCGTCGAAAATATAACGCGATATCTAGAAAAAGTACGTAAATAAATGAAGCGCGGAATTCCGAAACCTATATAAACGTGCCCACGTAGATGCTATTTATACGTTTTTGATTTACCAATCCCATTTCAAATACTCTTTAGCCATCTACGTGGGCGACGGTGGAACACGTGGCGTTGATCGATAGACCTTTGATTCATTTACTGTATTTTCCTCGGGAATTCTTCCTGAAAGCCCGCGACTTTAATACTCCGTTTAATAGAATGAAGTGGCCAATGGGTTGCGTTTATCTCTCCCTACAGAGATAAGCCATCACCTGCTAATGGTCTATTTTTCAGTACTTCTTTTACCATCTAGTTCAAAAAGCTTATTCTCTCGACTCTTGCATTGTTTCAATCAGACGCGTTTTCATTTCATATCCTCCTTCCATTATCAGCGAATGTTTCCCTTAGCTCATGAAATTCCATTCTCTTAATCTCTTTGTTAGCTTTTAATCCTT
This sequence comes from Pantala flavescens, assembly GCA_020796165.1. Taxonomy (NCBI): domain Eukaryota; kingdom Metazoa; phylum Arthropoda; class Insecta; order Odonata; family Libellulidae; genus Pantala; species Pantala flavescens. The sequence goes on from CM036886.1 coordinate 16,886,958, forward strand.
TTTCGAGGAGAATGATTATGCAAATTACTCTCGCAGCAAACCCCCCCTCTTTTCCTTCTACCAGTGATGTAATTTAATGCAGTTTCGTTCATTTCGGAGTTGATTTTTTTCGCTTTAATTAGATTAGTGCACTGTGCGTTGTTCCCGAATCCCGCAGTTCCGCGTTGTTTTCCTTGGCATCATATTTGCACGTACACGGCAAAGAAATGTTACTTCAATTAATTCGTATTATGGTCAACAAATATTGATTTGTCGAAAACTTAAATCATCATGAGCCATAATTTTGCTTGAAACTGTGTGTGAAATGAAATGAAAATAATTTTTAAAAATACACCGATAATATTTGATATTATTTACAAAAATCTTTGTCTTTTTATTTTAAAATAGGTTTAAGTGATTAAAATTATAATAAAACGGTCTAAATCTAAAATAGTCCACAACCGTAAATGTACTTCCTTATCAAAGGGTGATAAAAAAATTTGTTTTCATAAATATTGTGCCTGGATACGTATTTATTGAAAATATTCTCTTATTGGAAGAAACAAGATAAATCTCAGGAATATATTCAACATTTCTAATCCTTAAAAATGACTCAAAAAGAATTTTATGACGTGTTTATAATGCCTAAATTAATTCTCTAGATAGACTTCTACTGTAGATGAGGAAAAAGGATTGAAATATCCTAGTTTAACCGAGAAAATTAAATTGAAACGTGTCTCTAGGTGCAAGGATTAAGTTCGTTTCCTATTAGCACTAGAGGTTTAGTGCAGCATTGGACGAGAATTAAAGGGTAAGCCGCTTGCAGCGAAATGAGCTAATATACTGTTACTCACACGAACTAAAGGCGTTCTTTATACATGTAATACTTATTATTGCAGTGTATTTACCCCGCTCTTTGACAGTTAGTAACATGCCTTCACTGAGAATGAACCCAGCACAGCTTTCACCAAAGATGGATGGGCTGTCCACTTATTGTTTTAGAAACCATGAACTTTTTCAGTTGAGTCAGAGCTCTTTATTCTTTAAATATTCGTAATAATATATAAACACTTTACAAAACTAAATATCAAACAAAGATTGAATAAGAGTGAAGAATAGCTAAATGACTGGGAATCAAACCCAAGTCCCCCACCTGCGGGCAGGTATACTAAACAAAAGTGAAAGACCTGGGTTCGAGTCCCAGTTATGTCGCTATTTTCCATATTTAGCTTTCGTCATCAAATCTCACGAACTTATCATATAATTTCCTATTTCCATTAATCCAGTAAATAATAAACGTTTAGAAATTTTACTTCGTACCAAGATAAATAAATTTCAATCATAATGACCAATTGTTAATTATTGTAATAGTTCTTGAAATTTATCATTTTCAGATGGTATCAAAGTTCATCCTTTTCAGATCAGTCCATGACCTTCCTCACTAAGCACATACGAAATTTTTCAATGACACCAAGTTTTTTTCAAGACCCTAAACACCACATCCATATCCAACCAGATCAACCAACACACATAAAAAAAATCGCGAAATATTTCCAAACGTTCCCATACTGTTAACAGATGTTAACTCGAAGATTGGTTCATGGATGGAGGCGAGCGTCGTCCCCATCTCCCGCCTCCCGCACTCTGTTTCCGCCCCCAGGAAATTGAACCAGGATTGCCACAATAGGGGAGGCTGTATGTTCCTGTGGAGAACACGATCTTTGCGGTCTCCGCCTCTTGCATCCCTAAAACCACCCCTACGTCTCGCCCTTTCCATTTCATCAACCATCTCATTCTTTTGACCACTCCGCGAGTTTTCAATCTTAGTCCGAAGAAACCTTTCTTAGCGTTGATCTTTGCGAGTAGTTCGTCCTAATGGATGGGACGAAAAAAAATGTGTGTATGACCCGAGATACCTTGATACGTAGTGGATTATTGTAAACGTAGATGGGAGAGGGTTGGATTGAGAAATCACTCGAAAAAAATACGTATAAAGGTGGTGATGGGAGTTTGTCTAACAATATGACGTGTTCCTATAGAAACGTAGATCTTGAGCTATTTACAAGGTTGTACTGTTACCATGGATGTAAGAAGAAAACGAATTAAGGAGAACGTAAGAAAATTAAGATGGTTATAATGATGGATATGAAAAAATCAATAATGTTTGTTGAAAACTTAAATTTACGTAAATATCTCTCTTAGAAACTCAAGGATTGACAAGCTACAGAATAGACTATACTATAGAAACCATCTATGTGAGCATGCTACTTTATTGGGTTCATAGAAAAGGAATGTAAACTGTTAAGTATCAAGGGTGAAAGGAGAAAACGAGACATATTGCGTCCTACTGTCATTACTTTCAAAAGAATTATTAGACTCCAAAGCTATTTTACAATTAAATCAATAAAAAGATAAATGCCCTCGCATTCCTCTCATAAGCATTACAAAGGAAAAGAATAAAGAATGTTTGAGAACACTTCACTACAAATAATAATAAAATGCTCTCGGGTGATACTTACCAAAGTGATATACCAAAAACAACCTCTAGTTAAGAGAACATCAATAAGATAAATGGTGTAAACTAAACATGCAAACTATATAAACATTTTTTTCGAATATTTCGTACTCCAATACGAAACTATTCAGTAAATTTGAGAATTCAATACAGCTTAACTTATTGCCGAAACTCAAAACAAGTTTCGATATCGTTTTCTATTATTAAATAAGATTTTTTTCTCGTAATTGGGGAGTTGAATGCAGCTTTCGATAATGATTCGGCATCTTTCTTCGAGTCCATATCCTGCAAAACCTGCTGCAGCAAGTTTGTCGCAACTTTTTGACTGCTGCATAAATTCTTCTGCACTTTGGCTCGCACCCGATAAGGGTAGAGTAGAAACTTCGTCTCGAAAAGAAATAAAAATGCAGATTTGTCAGGTCCGGGAAATGCAATTGACTCAGGCCTATCCATTGACCTGAAAATCATTGGGAAACCCATTCGATTAAATCGGATAAGGCCGTTGTCATAGTACCCATAGTAATGTTAATTCCACGTATGAAAAACGTCACATGGAGTCGTGTCTATAAATAAAAGGAAAGGGTTGATTCCATGAAATGATTAGGGAATATTGACAGGGTTTCTGAGACTTGGGTGTTCGTTGGAACACAATAATCTGCTGAAATGTTTTCATTGGATTATATCTGCCTAAGTAGAGCGTAAAACTTCTGCCTTTAAATAGACTTCCGAATAAACGCATTTATTATTCATTTGAATTAGAATTGATTCTTTAGGCTAATACGGATCTTTATCAAACAACACTAGTTGTTATGGAAACGAAGTAGATTAATCCTCTTAACAAGTTTCTTAACTTAAGCTTGAGTTTCTTATGTTTCTAATCAACAGCTATACATATCCGACAAAGAGTCAACAATTGAATTTCATTTTAACGTAATATTGTATCCTATTGAACATAAATCAATCAGAAACTTCCAGAGGGAAAAAGAGCTACTAAGAACCTGTGATGCGAACTTAAGCACTTAGCATGTTGTGATATATAAATTCATCCTTAGAACGTTGAATCCAAATAGGTGGATTATCAATACAATAGATTATTCGAAAATAATGCATATTTATCGCTCTGTGGACGTCATTACGTGTAAATTCAGAATTAACTCTCTAATGCGAACCCTTTTACAATCGGCGAAAACATTTATTCGCAATTCTGTGTATGGGTGAATATATTAACAACTTCATCCATAGTTTTAGTTATCCTTTGCCGCATGATTTAATTTAGAGCTTCGCGCGTCATCGCATACATCTCTGCAAAACTTTTCCCCTGTCACAGAAGCTTCGCATAATCTACAAAGCACCTGTCGGAAAATTAATTACTCCCTCTGAACTTGGCGAGTAATATATCTACCGGTAAGCATACTAGAACACGGCCTGAGCCATGTGGCAGTGAATATGCGTTTAATCGCTACATTGTACTCACTATGTGCCCTTCGATTTGATATGAGATTTTATCTCAGCGGGAAAATCTATTTGCTCAATTTACTCGTTGCTATGCTGCGTGTTTGTTAGATAATGATTCCGGTGCGATGGAAACCACGACTTTACACCGTTATGTCATTCAGTTTAAGCATCACCTATGGCGATAATTCGCAATTAAAGACATTAAAACTCCGGAGCATTAATGATAAAGAAAGATATATTTATTAATCAATATTCAGAGTTTAGATAGCGAACCTAAGGACAATATACTCTTATTCACACAATTCCACGTATTTGATACAATGCTTAAAGTAATTAACGATTTTGTAAGCAAACGGATTTATCTCAGGAACTAATGACTCAGATTTGAAGAATAATTATTTTAAAGAGAGAAATTGTTTTACAGTCTACGAAACATTTATTTTAAAAACTTGGTACCGGGAGACATTTATTCGAAGGCTTATATCGGCTGTAGATTGAGGCAAAACATCTGGCTTCGCTATGACAACAACAGATGAGCCATTCCATCTTCGAAATTCTCAGCGGACATTTTTCAAAATGCAAAAATTTTGCAAGGACATTTTATTAAACGCGGCTAGAACATTTGATAACTGCCACGCAATTTCAAATACGATATCCTGGCGAAAAATCCATATATCTCCTGATTTCATTCGTCAATTGTATTTCTAATTGTTATAATACACAAATTTATATCCTTATTATTTATGATAAAATCGTTCAAAAATATTATGCAAAGTTTGTATTTCAAGGCTCTATGATTGAAATCGATAAACAAATTATTTTCCAGTCCCAGCAGGTCAATCACTCCTCCATGGTTCCTTACCCTTGCATAAAATTTTTGGTTCAAAAATTTCCATAAGCCTCCACGTAAATTAAGTCTCAAACGCTACGTATATATTTCCTTCAGCATGTCAACCACTTTATCCGACCAGCATTTCCTGTCTTCTCCATTTCGTAGAGTGCGAAGACGTGAGGGTCATGCTTACACTACGAATAATTATAACCACTTTCAAAAAAACATCCTACGTTTCTAAGCTATATACATGTAACTAAAAAACATCTCCATTTTACGATCCTAAAGCTTCAATGAGTTTTATAAACAACGTTACATTAAGTATGACGAATATAGGAAAACTAGCTTTTATTGGTTTGAACTCGATCTAGTTGTCATGACAATAAACACTACGTACTACTGGCGACGTAAAACTTTGTTTACAGAACACAGGAATGTATATCTAAAAAAACAGAACATGTTTACAAATACATTACATCAACCATCGATGTTTATTCGTTCCCATGACGATTGCTAAGAAACAAATCTTATCTTACTCTAAAAAGCGGGAATATTTACAATCAAACTTTCATTTTGAAACCTTTTCATTCCATTCACTCTAAATTTCGATCATTTACGATATTTTTGCCATAAGTAAAGTCCCAGATGAGATGATAGGTAGGTAATATCTTCTTCAGCAAAAGCCTTCGTAGCTTTCCATTTGTAGGGACTGATTCTGATCCAATTTGCCCACTTTCACTTTCAATAAAAGCTCGAAAAATCCACAAAAAATCTTTAGAGGTTTGACTGAATGCAACCAGAGGCTACATCCAACGTTTCCATGCACTCCACGCATGAACCCATCCAAGAATATATTAAAATAACATTTACGCAAATTGAACCAAAATTTAGACATTCCTTTAACCTTTAATTAGCCCATATTCCACTCACTTCACTCCTCCAGACTCAAATCACTATATTCCCAACCTCTTGTATCATAAAATCTCAAATTAACCATCTCCTACATCAACTTCATTTGCCCCCCTTTTACTAGCGAACGCCCTCCCCTCCTTTAACTTCTCTCACACCCCCCGCACGCTATATCCAATCTGTATAACATATCATGCGATACGAAAGACCCCTATCCTCCTCCCCCTCTCTCCCCCCAACTTCCCCAACCGTCTCATCCACATTCCTCCCACCCCATTACAAATCCTATGCCCTCACCGGAATGGTTAGTTACCCTGATGATCGCGCCACAACTGGCGGCGCCACTGCTCCGGGGAGATTGTAATCTCCTCGATATTCGGAAAGGGGCACAACCCACCCACGTACTCAATCACTGAGACCTCCTTCCCACCATTCGGACCCACCTAAATCCTCTGACTGCGGACGTTTCAGTTGGTGACGTGATAAAATTTTGGGGGGAGGTGAGTCTAGGATGGGCTAGACAGTGCTGCACGCACAGCCCGATTCACACGGATAAGGTTGGTATGTTTCGTAACAAAAAAGTGGAGAAAACTTTAGTTTCACGCTTGCCCCATAGGTATGAATTAAAAGGGTAAAGTCGTAACAATTCTGACAATGAATGTTAAGTTATTGTTCAATCGTAGCACTCAGATATCAAGTTTGTTACTTAAATAAGAGATTCATTATATTGATGGTGCACGTCAGCAACCATAAATAAATATGACCCTGAATACATAGTGAAACCAATTCACAAACCAACGAATGAAAATGAATTATTTAATAAGCCTTGATGAAACCCAGTTTGTAGGGTTTTGAGAACATGGTAACATTCATGAAATACCTTCTCATCCTAAGTCAATTAGCTAGAAGAACTATTCAAAGAAATGGATCTGGTATCACTTAAACCAAAGTTAAAGCCTTTTTGGGTTGTGAAGTCAATAATGAACACCATTCCCTATTGTTAGCTGTAACTGACAAGGATCTATGGAGTAATAATCTAATTTTTCATCCAACAATGAATTTATTTTGCCATGATTCTAAAGCAAAGGCTGATTAAAATTACTGATACCAATTAAGAGTTGGAATACGTTGAACTGATTAGTTAGATAGATCGTGAGTATGAATGTATTATGAAGGTTATCTAAAGAGAAATTTGGATATAAAGATATCCGAATATAATGAGCGACACGTAAAACTTATAGTATTATTTGCTGCTTTAGATTAGACTCCAATGATATTACTACTAATAGAGACTGTGTTGGTGCAGTATCTAAGAGTATAGCACTTAGAGTAAGCGATACTAAAAGGAAATTGCAGTTCCGTTTTCGTAGAACGAACGATGCAAATGAGCTAAGGTACCATTAAAGATAGAGAAGGTTAACAGGAACAAACCTGCGTATTTAAGCAGAGCGTTTTCCAAGAAACTAATGAATGAATGCAGCGTGTATCAGATAGGATAGTGACGATTCATAAATAACTAATATAAACAGTAGAACTTCTATTAGGATAATGTTTGATAAATATAAGACTGAAGTGTTTACATTCACCTAGTTGCATGGTTACGGAAACTTTGGTAACGAGAGAATTATTGACCAATCTAATGGTCGAAATGCATATAAAAGAAGTAAGCTTTACGTAACATTGAGAATAAGATATAGTAGCAACTCTTGATAGAAAAAAATGCAAGATAGTTAGAATGAAAGAGGTGTTTGAAATTAAGACAGGAATCTTGCGTAATAAGCTTTGACGCAGAGAAAGTATAGATGGTATCGGAATGGAAAAAGGAAGTCTACGTTGAGAATATTAACGAGAAGGTACAGATAGTCAGAAAAAAGATGGTTAAATAAGGCAAGTGAGATGCATCAGATAAGAAGATTACGTGCTTATAATACTGATGGTGGTTCACGGAAAGATGTATATGGATGCATCTCGAACGGAAGTCGAGTTGAAGGGTTGGAAAACTACTTGCTTGGAGTAGGTTCAATAAATTCCTTCATAATTATAATAGATTAGTTTTTGAAAATAGGACGGAGTACAAGAAAAGAATAGCATTGTGATATAGTTCCTTATCTTAATCCCTGTAATAAAGCTTTACTAACAACTACAAGTGTTAAAAGTCAAGTGTATCTAAGTGAATCAACAACACTAAAAAAAAACATTGCAGTTTCCATGGTATTTATCAGATTTGTTTTTAAAGTCTGTATTAGGAAAAGGACACTATTATTCTGTATCCAGATGTATAAATATGTTGGTATGAGTAGAATAAAATTGTGTAATATACTAGAATTGTTAAAATAGCTCATTCTGAAAAGATAAAGCTGAAAATTAGATTCTCAGAGTTAGAAGGACGGTTTCAAACTTTAACGCTTAAATATTATATCGCAATATCTAATATGTTTAAACACTTGTATACATTGCGCATATTTCAGTTTAAATATTTAACTCATCAAAGGAATTTCAGTTGGGAATTTCGAATATTTTACATAAAAAGATTGTCCGTAAATTACTCCTACCTAGACGGTAGGTTTCTCAGGATATCTATTCATAGATCTTTAGAAATCTCTCGAAGATATTCTGTAGGGAAGCTGACTTACACAAGGCCCGGCTAGCTCAGTCGGTAGAGCATGAGACTCTTAATCTCAGGGTCGTGGGTTCGAGCCCCACGTTGGGCGAGTAATTTTTTGCTTTTAACGAATAGTAACTATAGAGAGAATTAATACTCTCCTTCTAACTGTTCATAGACATAATAATACACTCATTTGGGCACGTATCGGCTGTAATTTGTCATGAATTTAAAACGAAACAATGTGCTACAGTTCGTTTGACACGATTCAGCGAAAATTTTCGTCAACAATCACACTAAAGAAACCTTCACTTAAATACCATGAACAACAATGGCATAGAAGTGAATAATAAGATGAATTTTCTATTTTGTATCACTAAACAATTAAATAATAAACCAATCGTACGGGTGCCGCGACGTAAGTCAAAAAGTAATAAGTTTCGTCATCAATACTGATATTTATACAATTTTTACGATGTATGGGAAACTGCGCCTCGACAAATACGAATATAATTCCATTCAACATTCTTTACTTGGTTTTTAACCATTTCATTTCGAAGCGCATTGGTTGCTAGGGCGATTTTGTTCCCATAAATCCCTCATTTCCATCGGGAATCGAACCCCAGTCCACTCTTACCGACTGGGAATACGCTACCAATTTGGGTAAGCCTACATGATCCGTATGGTTGTACAAACGACGCATCATTAAAATTTTATTCGCTCCAGAAATCCTTGAAATTTACCTACTGCGTACGTTTCGGAGCGTTTTACCCGTCTCCTAGGCAACCAACCCCGAGAATCGATTCGCCAATAATTCGTTTCAAAATCTCTTCTGTTCTTTTCAATTAACCGTTATTATCGTCCCTTTTATTTCGGGTTAAAACAGTTTTTGCGGGCGCGTCGTTTTTTGTTAATGAGCACGCGTTTTATCGCCAAAATGAGGAGTAAGCCATTCTCGTCGATATTATAATTAAATATCGTTAATGATGGACGCGATGCGTTCGTTCGTTAGATCGGTGATTAATCGAAAGTTCCTTTAATTACGAAATGAGTTGATAATTCCTGATCAAGAACTAATTGCGAGCTTTATTAAATCGAGATCGCCGACACGTGCAGGCTCAAAAGGGACAAAGGGAAAAATTCCTTTCGCACAAATCAAATAACGCTGGAACGACGCAGCTTGGTATTTGCATTGTTTCGCTCTGTCCCAGGGTAACTAAGAGAAACTGTAGGAGTAAACAACTACGTTTTCGTAAAGAGATGGGGACTGTCACGAATTATATAGCATTATAGGTCCGCCTAGTTGTCATGGTAATTTAAAACGTAATAGTGAGTATTGTTCCTCAAATCCTTAGAAATTATAAAATAATTAATCAAAGTAACTCTTTCACCAAGAAATGTTATATTTTCACCAAAACTCTTTTTTCTCAAAAAATCAAACAGATTATTTCATAGGATGAGGGAAGATTAAGTGTAGTGGGTGAGGTAGGTGGAGGTCCAGAGTTCGAGTCCCAGTCTTGTCGCTATTTTTCACTTCCGTTTAACCTCAAACAACTTCATGAGGGTGGTTGAAATGATAATTACGATTAAACCTTTACTTGGATGTAACTTACACGGTCATTGTTTTATAGTGAGTAACTATAGAAACTATAAACGAACAATTTATTATTTACGAATCGCCATATTTATTTTGTTTATAATTGGATTTAATGAACACCTCATGACCTTAATATATAAGCCTACATTCGGAACGGAAACAAAAGAAATATAATGAAAAATAGCTCAATCATACATCGTCAAAATATAGAACGGAGTATTTGAATCTTCCTAGGAAAGAGTTACAGATGAATATCCTCGTAAAGATACATGTCCAAAAAATAGCACAAGTAAAAATAAATTAAAATAGTCTTCATCCTACCTTTGATGAATCGCAAACTGTCTATCGACGCATTCTGGCAGGAAAGATTATTGGTTCTGCAACGAAACATCATCCGTAGAAGAAATTTTGAGTCCAAGTCCGATCAGAGAACGTATTCTGCATCTGAAAATGAGGGTAAACCATCCTTAATGAAAAATTTTGTTTTGATATTTAGATAATATATAACATTTAACAAATTCCAATGAAAAAATACATTTTTTAAATCCAAATATTCCCTTAAACATTGTCTACAATTCAGAATCTATTAAATATCTAACATATACCTTTAGAAAACAGCAAAATATAATCTGTAGGGTTTTATACCATATACAACGCCCGGCTAGCTCAGTCGGTAGAGCATGAGACTCTTAATCTCAGGGTCGTGGGTTCGAGCCCCACGTTGGGCGAGATATTTTTGTGCCGCGCTAGTAGTAGGTATGCCAAGAATTCTTCTTCTGGCAATAAAATAATAAACCGATCTCTGATCTTGTAAACTCAGCTTTTATCGGTTGTTATTTGTATGAAATTTGAACTACACAATTAATGAAGAACAACGTCCAGGTTTTAGTATATTTCAGATATTTTTATAATCTAATTTACGTCATGACTGGACATATATTTTCGTATTCCATAAATTATAACACAAGATTGTACTAACACCCATATCCCGATAAAAGCTTCCGTACAATGATCGATTTTATGATATATAACAGTTCAAATTCTTCATTTTATAAAAATTCATTTATAAAAACCATATAGGGCGATGGAATTTTACGCCTCAAAAATTTAACGTGTCAATTATTCTAGACGCGTCACGAAATAATTCTTTTACGCAACATGAAAAAATTCCTCTTCGCAGCTTTATATATACGTATGCGGAAAATTCGAAAAAAAATATTCCGAATAACTTTAATTAGCACCCATGGGAGCAATCACCGGTCATTTTTCACGTAAAAAAATGCGAAAATCTGCGGAATCTGTTTACTTGGACTGTAACTTAAATTCAAGAGAATTCGCCCCCTGGAATCAAAAGCGAGAGAACGAATAAATTTCTGGGAAATTCATCAAATTCCGAGCATCCGCAATAAAGCGTGGATTGGTAGTTTAAAAAACGTTGCAACTTAATTGGATAATTTCGTATGTTACTATGGTTACAGAGAGAGTTTTATCTACGTATCCAGGGAAATTCATGTGACGATACCAATTGCTATTTTTTAACTATTTATTTTTATAATTGTCACAAAAATTGACGCAATTAGCTTTAGCGATCAGGAAAATTTCATAGTTTAAAAATGTATTGCGTCACATTTATTTATCAACGTTACGTTCGCGTCACTAGGTAAGAGAATATACTGTGTAGCATTGTACTCAAACAGTCTTTCAAACGCAGATTTATTTCACATTTCATAACACCCGAGAAGTTCTTTGCCAGGATTTGTATTTCAATTCCAGAGCTTTTCTTGAATAAAACATTCCTATAGACTTTCAAACACTGACATGCATAGCACGAAAATTTTAAATCGCAGTTACTACGGTAGCTTCGAAGTCCGTAAGTCTGCTGGTTATGTAGAAGACTATGGTTCGTTCTCCCTTCAGGGTGATGTAATTAGTCAGTATTTCAAGCTGAAGGATGATTTACAACATATAATTGTTACGTGCATATATAAACGTATGATGGTTTTGTTACACTTTAAAGCGTTCTGCAGAAAATTTGTTTGAAAATTCCATTATAAAATAACCATAAAGCCTTTGAGAGGAAATAAGGTTGACCTACGTATTAGAGTGAGAAAAAACACCTAAGTTTTCACAGCCAAAATACATTTTAAATTACTAATTTTGAGTTACATGATGTACATTTTAGCTTGCAAGCACATTATATGATTAAAATTGAAGTAAATAAAATTCACATAATCTTAGAACCAAGCATTAATCACTTTCATTTAAACAAACTGTCCGTATAATATCCTCCATTCATACTCTTTCTGTTTTCTGGGTGTGTGCATTTTATTAAGATTAAGAACTAACTTAACCTAATTTGATGCCGAATATATACAAGCGTAATGTAAAATGTAATAACTGACCGACAACTGGGATACCCGGGTTCGAGACCCAGTCCTGTGCGACTTCTTTTTAACGTCTTTTAAAACCTTTCTGTTATAATCAATATACAGCTTTAGCTATTCATATAAGGTCCACCTCTACCCTTTCACCATATGAAAATTAATCAATTTACAAAAAAGCTAAATTAAAAGCGAAATAATGACGTAGCAGGTTAAATAATAACCCCATTATTACGAAATTACTTCTGACAACGAGAACAACAATAGTAGGTTCAACAATAACCGTATTAATACGATTTTACTTCTAACAGCGAGAATAACAATCAATCAACTTATAAAACTCATTACTTAGTTAACATACCGATGTTTCACGTACTACAACATCCAAACACAACTTCAACAAAAAAAAATTGTGCATAACTAACACTTTGATGAACACAAATCTATTGAACGCAGGTTTCAAGCTAAAAAGACACCTTTCCATCGATTTAGCTCCCTAAAGTTTCTTGGCATGTCCATTCAGGTTGCCCAACCCACGCCTCGATAGAGTGGCACTTCTTTCTTAACCCATTTCTTCCCTGTTTGCGCATAAATCTTTCGTTCGTTCTTCCTCCCACACAAATCCCAATTTCTCTTCGAGCAAAAAGTCCGCCCCCGCGAACAAAACACCTCGCTTCTCAACTATCGCATGCGATCCAATGGGCTTCCTTCCCACGACACTCTACACCTAAGACATCGGGTTTCTTTCTTATAACATTCCAACTAAGGTTTCGAATCAGAAGCGACCCGTCACTAAACACCGTGTCACGGAAGATTATGATGTCGAAAGGGTTGAAGTACGAGTTTACTTCCTGTCTGGTACACTTAGCGAAATTTTACATGCATTTGTGTACGTGCACGAAGAAGGATACGAGTAAAAATAGAGTGCAACAAAACTATACCAAAAGAACGACACATAAAAATTGTGTGGTGTTTTACACTCCCTGCCATTCACCAAAAAGAGTGAAACATATAATCCTGACCAAACCTTCAGCTTCTGGGCCAGACCTCCCTATTTATTACTAGTTTTTATCAAGTACATAAACAGATTGCTGTATACTCTACAGCTAAAAGAATAACGATGCAAATAACAAGAAATAGTATCATTTACACCCCTTGCCCTACTCCAGAAAATGGCTTACAGGATGTCCTCGTACAAGCTGACGAAACCTTAAATGCTGACAGAAAAGAAAGGAAAAGACAAAAGAAAATAAAATCAAGAACATTAAAGCAGTAGGTGAAAGACATTTATGGAAGACAAGTTTGAGTTAGATTTACTGTTGAAGTTATAACTCCCTCCTAGTATTCCTACTGAAAGTTCTGTTAGTTATTAAAAATATTCGTTACTTCCTTTGTAGACCTAATTTAACCTGATTACAAATCGTGGAAATGAGCTGATCTTTGAAGGAAGTTAACGTAAGGGAAATTTTTGTCATGGCCGGGACACGAACCTAGGACCCACAAGGGCTTTTCATAGTCCATATCCTATCCTATCCACCGCAAAATATTTCTTTCAGATCTTTCATTCAACGAATAAGTAAAAAGTATCAAGAAATTAAATAACGAGTTAGGTATTATCTTCTCTCACTTTTCTTCTCCATCCAATCTAATAATGTACCTCAATACCTTTCATCTTTCACCCGCATGTCCTCTCTCCATAATCGTTACACAAGGGGATCACACATGATGCAAATACCCAATCATAAATCTAAAACATTTAATAAATCTTTTCATGTTACTGCATGTAGGCAATGGAACGCACTTCCCTCCATAGTTAAAAATTCTTCTTCACTTTCCTCTTTTAAAAAGCAATATACTAATCTTCTTTTTCAGGAACAACAAATCAACAATAGTTAAATTCACTCTCACATACACTAATCAAGAACACTGTTTTGTAACAAACTATCTGTATTTTTATTTATTGTATATTATTGTCTTATTGTATTTTTGTATTTTTTTTTCTCTTCTTTCTATGTTAATATTATTGTGACTAATTAAATTAATGTATTTAGGTTAAATGGAAGATGGGACTTTTTAGTCCCAATTTCGCCTAATAAAGACCAATGTATGTATGTATGTATGTATGTATTAATTAAAAAGGTTTGATTATCAACGAGAGTTGCAAAAAACGAATTCTAGAAAATTCTAAAATAAAAATATGATTAAAAATCATAAAAGAGCTAAAATAAACATTCCAAGACGTTTAGAAAATAAGTAATACATCAAGTAGAGAAAATTAGATAAATATTGAGGCAAATGATAGATATAAACATACAGTTCAATGTCAGCAAAGTATGAAATTCAATACATTATGTTCCACATTGTATCATTCCCTTTGAAACTCAATCTACCGAATACGATTCCAAATCACAGGAAATTGGGTAACCAATTGATTTCAAAGGCTAAAATTCCGTGGCCTTAATTGAATGCATCAAATCAATTCTAATTGACTAGATAATGAAATTCCCAGCTTACCAATTCAATGCCAATTATATTTTTAATGAACCATATTCTTTGAAAATTTGTATATTCATCTGATGAATCATGATAAAAATACAAGATTATTTTCATACAACCAAATTTCATATTGATAAAATACTTTCACAATGTTTTTAAAAATTCCTATTACTCAAATTGAGAACTTCTATGTAGTCAGGATAAATAGAACAAGAATCGAAGTTCCTGAATTCTAAGTATTAATATTGTTATATTATTTTCTTAATTTAATGGTACTCTTTTACTAGTAATATCAATAGCATTAAGAGCTTTGCAAATATGAAAGTCAAGCGAGATAGAAAACATGTTTTCCTTTTGCATTACTTAGAAAAAATATCAAAGAGTAAAAATACTAATTAAATCAACGATTTACAGTCAAATAGCTAATCTAGAGTGAAGTACAAATTACAACAATAAGGCTTAATGAACCTCATTCCCTTTACGTATTACGTACGTATATTTTGTAACACGTGACCTGAAATAGCCAATAAACCATCTGTGCCTCGCTTCCCGGAGCAGTTATATATATGACTGACTATTTATGATACAATTAGAGCGCGCGTGCGTTCATTCACGCAACCCCTATGCGTGTTAAGTGTCGAAGATTCGTATTCAAAGCCATTCGGTATATAAAGTCAAAATTTCTCTCTTTCAAGCATTTTCGAACGGAATTTCGATTCGCAATCGAGTAATCGATACTGCGCTGGATTCGATTGTAATGAAAATTGGTGATTTACTGTCGGCCGAAGGGATTTGGAATGGAACTCTTTTTGTTACTTTGTAAAGCGTGAGTTGGATACAATGAAGAGCCGGTGAGTGACGTAGAAACGTTGCGTTGCGTGTGTATAGAGATAACAGATGGGAAAGAAATGGGAAAGTTTGTGAAGTATAACCTTTGGGATTGCCGAATAGTTAAATATTAAAAACACGTATTTTGTCTCGGTACGTTAAAATTTTCTATAATACACTTCTAAACCTTTCAAAGTTCTCTAATACTTCGGTTGTTTACTGAGTTTACATAGTAGGACACACGTTGTCTCCATAGATAATATTAAATAAACAAAATGAATAAACCTTTGTTAATTAATAAATATGAGCTTTCTTTTACAATTACGGACCGCTGCTTGCATAAAGACAGCAAACAGAAAAATAAATACGTCAATTCTCGATCCAAATAACAATTCATTTAAAAACTAATAAAACATACAAATATTTAAAAATGGCAATTTACGAAAAGTGATGGTTATTTCTATTTAAATTTGTGTAAAAACGTGACGAAAGTTTTTACAATAAAACATAAATGGAATATTTTGGAAAAAGATTATATTATGCGAATTAGATTAAGAAAGAAAAATAAATTCCATTATTAATTATATTAATATTGATTAGATATACTACGTTAAGTGTAAGTGAGTATGATGGCTCATACTATACAATATAAAGGATATTGTAAATTATTTACGATGGATACAAAAAATATTGAAACATGAATGTCGGATTGACCTTGAAAAATGTTCCTTACTGATGTCAAACAAGGAACTTTATATACGTACGATATTAAGTGTGTTCTACATGTCAAGATTTCAAATATGTGTATACATTTTTCCACAAGAATCTTCGTTTTGCAATTTTGCAGGATTTGTTGGCTTTATCTAAAACTGCAGCTGATTTCATCAGCCGAAATAGCTCAGTTGGGAGAGCGTTAGACTGAAGATCTAAAGGTCCCTGGTTCAATCCCGGGTTTCGGCAAATCTTTTTAGTTTTGCTATTCGACCCGCACGGAAGTCAAAGTATTTTATTCTTACATTCAATCGAAAAAAGTATAAATTAAAAAAACTTCCAATTCTGGAAGGGAATTTCTTTTAATATAACAATATCATAAGTTATGCAAAAGGATACAAAGTAAAGACTATATCGAGAAAACAAAAATATTTTAAAACAAAACAGCAATATTTCTATTCACCAAGCGCCTTTGGCTTCCTAAATTTAATAAATTATTCCAATAATTTGAATATTATGAACATCTATTATCCAGTTGAATTTCTATTTTGGTTGGTTGTACTATACACATATGTATGTATTACATATATTTAAAGAGGACAGTATCAATTACCTACAAATATTTCATTCCGTTATACGTGTAATTCATAACAAATATAAAATATTATATTTTGTAGGAGAATCTTTCTTCTTTCATACATAAAAATCTATTATGGCAGCAAAAATAGTTCCAACATAATTCCCTTCTTTTATTAAACATATCAATCTAACAATCAATCAACAAACCATATCGGCACGATATTCGATTTATCGACACTTCGATAATGCAATCGATACTTACAATCGTCAATATCGATAGTGTTTTTCGTTCATCGACTCTGATCCATGCCATTCACCTTTGAAAAAGCCAATCAGCGCTGAGCCGTTGCGGTAACTGAAAGACGGCAAAAATTTGCGAATCGAAACTAATGGAACGAGTCGGTATCCTACGATTTAGCGGAAGAGTATTAATCGTAGACCTGCATTTTGCGACGTACAAGACGTACGCTCTCGGGTATGATCTCTTAGAACGCATATTCAAAGTGATGGTGACACTATAAGTAAGTCTTGCGTGTTCTGGGGATGTCCGCTCACCTGAGGAAGGTATAAGAAATGCAGACATGCTGATGAATACGCTTCGGTAGTTAACAACAGTAATTTCTGTACGTCATTATGAGTTATCATTCATAGCGTGTTGAAACTTCACTTACGTGATGTGCAAGCGAGAAAGGGATGATAATATTCCAAAGTCATAATGAGTGTTCATAAGAATTAAATATAAATTGTTTCAAATTTTATGGTTATTTTGAAGCTTGAATTTTATGTTGATTTTGTAATTCAGAATGTTAATAGTTTTTCAACGCTCAAACGCTGCGATGTATAGCATACTAACCAACTCTTTCACTCTTCATCACTCATTTACATTTATATGTCAAAATTCTTAATTGTGAAAAACTTGAAAGATCCAATAAAAAGGCTATTGAAATCTTAAATTCGAAAAATCTGTAGAAGTAGATGATTTTTAAAGATATTATCACTGAAATACCAAACGTTGAATCACCTTGAAGTTAAATTGAAAGTAGAGAAAGAAATTAAGAAAGTAAAATGCATATCATTAAAATGTAAAGCAAATACATTTGTGTGTTTTATGGATACATTTGCAGTAGTTACATCATTGCCTAATATAATACCAGATTGAGCGAAATGCGCTGAAATATGGCGATGAATTATCAGCGTAAGATTACGGAACGGCCAACAAATATAAAATCAAAAAATGCGCCCAACGTGGGGCTCGAACCCACGACCCTGAGATTAAGAGTCTCATGCTCTACCGACTGAGCTAGCCGGGCTACATACGTAACTCCACGGTTTAAATAAATCAATAATTCATGCAATACCTCTCTTTGTAGTTTTTTCATTGGTTAATAAGTCTCTCAGATGTCAGACAGCTCAAAGATAACATAAACAATATCTTACGTCAGATTCACTTCCAAGCATAGCAAAGAAAAAGGTATAGATTCAAAGCACTGACCAGTTCCAATTTTAACTGATAATTACATTATATAAACATGAATAAAAACGTTGAATATATGATAAGATATGAAAGTTTTCTAATAAATCATTTTAATACATTTATCTTGAGCGTTCTTGAATCCAAAAAAAAAATATTAAAAAACTTATGAATAGGCGTTTTAGTTGACAAGTTCATTACTGTACAGTTTTTATCAGCCTCCGTGGCGCAATCGGCTAGCGCGTTCGGCTGTTAACCGAAAGGTTGGTGGTTCGAGCCCACCCGGGGGCGAAATTTTTGTATATTTTGCAAGAATTTTGAATAATAACTACATAAACTCAGGCTTGTGATATTCACGATAACTAATACATTCATCAAAAGGTTACAACATATCATTCTAATTTAAACTAATTCACACATGTAAAATGAAAAATATCTTGTAGTAACCTTTGGAGATTTTTCAAACAAATAAGTCAACTAAAAGGGCCATCGACTTAATTAAAAATTTAGATATTTCGTCGAATTATAGAACACATTCATTCGTGTTCATATCCCCAGCTATACGTAAAAGACCCTTTGTGGTGTGTGTACATGACGAAGAGTACTTATTTACTCGTATATCTAATAGTGAGCGAACCTTTCAATACATTCTCAAGGAAATATTCCATCCTTGCATAGAGAGTCAACTTCCAACGACGACAAAAGTGGAATAAGCGTGTTTACATGAACAGGTGAAGGAATAACGATGTCGTTCGCAAGAAGAAAATCTCGTCCCAAGAAGCGTGCGTAGTCATCGCTCCATTTCATCACGACTTAAGAGCAAAAGAGAGTAGGTTTGTTTATAAATGTCTAATGCTTGGAAGAACACGGATTTGAGAGTATTTGGAGTGAAGCTAATTGTGAGCTATGTTCTTCTGAAATTCTGAAATCTAGGGAAGTTTATTCCTGTGTTCCTCTTCTAACGGATAAGCTGTTAGTGTAACCTGGCAACGCAGGGATAATTGGATCGCAGCAACGGGAAATTTCTTCTATGAGGAAATCTACAATCGATTGCTGTAATGGTACTAAAAAATAGATCGTTAAACAAAATAATCAGGTTCTAAATTTTCAGCCAAAAGCAGCTACATTAATCAGGATGAGAATTGAATTATTTTTTCCAGAATTAACTAATTAAATCTTGGATTACGTTAACGAATGTAAGAAGATTTCGTAAGAGAATGAAAAACATATCTGGATACCCATTTTACATTTAAACTTAACGATTCTGATATTATAATTTGTTTCCAAATCCTTGTATTTTATTGTTTAAATTCAAAATATAAACTCGTGATAATTATGAAATTTAACGTTTCCTCTGTATAGAGTAATCTAACGTCCATTTTAGACCGATAATACAAGAATTAAGTGGATTTGTTAAGGGAGGTGGGATATTTTCTCTCGGATATTTCATAGTATTGTCATTCGAATAGTGTTTAATATATATCAGGATGTAATCTAAGTTTTCTGGGTTCGAATATTGGAAAATTTCATCTAATTAAAGAATCTTATCGTAATATTGAGTCCAGCTTTTTGATAAGGAGATTCCTATTCCTGCATACAATTAGGACACTGTGAAAACTTATATGATTGTTGTTTATATTGTTAACGGACAAGATGATATTGAAAATAAAGTAACCCATTAATGCTATCCTGAAAATTAGATCAATAATACCTCGTGAAACATCGGACGAAAAAGTCCGGAACCTATCGATATAACTACCAGAAAGTTCGCTCTTCACCAGTGACCACTCACAGAGCAATAAAATCAAACCAGTAACCATGGTGACGGCTACAGCTCAAATATTGGAGACAGAAGACTCTGGGAATAACACAAGCGAACGATGACTGTCCTCCTCAGTCATAAAAAAGCCCCATCGACCCATTGGGGACTGTGCGCTGTAATTCTCCATTGCCATTTGTCCTGACATCGTAAAAATGTCCGCGTAGCTACATTAGCGGATGTTCTCCGACCATTTTTCATACATAACGCACTAACCCTTTGGAGCGTCAATACCCACGCCCGATATATCTTCTTTCTATACCGACACACTCCTCATAACACAACCTTCCCGCCTTGCACAAACATACGTGAGCACAATGGACTGCATCACGCCCCAGTTCCCACAATCGTCGAGTAAACAAAATACGTATTCCACCAAAAGAGACCTCTAATTGCTAGGAAACCCCGCCATATCGGCATTATTACGCTCCCCTACGACGTACGACGTTCTATTCTAATCGAAGTTTCCGATATTTTTCGGAAAGAGAGCGAGTTACAAAATGGCGTTCATGATAGCATTTCGCCAGGAATTCGGATTGCGAAATTTCTGTCGCAGTAATGGACTGATGTTCCGGATACGGACGCAATTCAGTTCGAGAGTTTCTCTTGAAGAAAGGAGTGAACGACATTTCAATTGCGTTTGTGACGTTACATCTTTTCCTACTAATGGCACGGAAGATTTAATTTCCTGTTGCTTTGATAAAGTCGTAACAGAGTTGGTTATAGATTTAAGCAACAAGATTCGTACACTCAAATGGAACCTTTAAAATATAAAAGTATTGGATGTTATACTAAATATAAATATGAATGAAAAGAGTACGTGGGTACGAAAATATTTTAAGTGCTTTATGCGTCATTAAGTAAAGGCCAAAGAGAGAGATGTTTTACACGTGCCTGTACGTAATCAATTCTTAGAAAGACGAGAAATTTAATCTACAGGCAATCATCATGGTACGAAAAGGTAATAAAATTTTCTAGCAGTAATAAATAAGGAAATTTTTTAATTCGAGTACAGGGAGCTATAAGGGAAATTTTTTTATTGCCTCGACACTGATTGAGAACTATAAATCACACGATTTGAGCAAAAAATAGGAGACAGCGGTTGAATTACCAAACTCTTTCTAGCTTTATATTTGAACTTTTTTTCATTAAAGTGTATGCCTATGAGAATTCTCAAGCTGTTATAAACTATAAATTTGTCATTTTATGACACCAATAAACGTTTGGATCATTATTAATTCCTGTCATAAATATTTTACTTTTGATTTCGTTGGATGTCAAAACTTAGACAAAGAAAGAGCATATGAAAATGTGCAAATTTCATACGTAAAAATTCAGCTGGTTTCATTACATAAAGAATCATAAAAAACACAAAGCTTCAGAGCATAATGAAGAGAAATTCAACACTGCTACTGAAGTTTCATTATGATGATGTAAGTTGGACCTCAGTGCGTTTATAAAGAAAAACTAAATTTGAAAAATCAGCTTGAATTAGCTAGAAAAATCTTAAATAAATTACTTTATATTCCTATACGGAGAAAAACTCTTACAGATTTTTTTCTAAAGCTTTATTCTTCTGCATATCTTAAGGTTTGTATTCTTCCCGTAGCTTTTCTGAATTCACGAAAGACTGAATTCCATCGCGGCAGAATAAGGAGAAACAAACCCTTTTCAAGACAAATCCACGCCACAAGAGGAACTGCAGCTTAGCTCTTTCATTTGATAAGGAAATTCCTAACACTGTTAAGAAATTCGACGACTTTATTCATTCCCTTTACTTTACTGTACAGCCGTAACCAAGGCCCGTTATTGATCTAATACGCCAAATAGTTGCTGTGTACTTAACAACGTATGAAACCCTAGCAACCATGTAATTAACGCTAAAACGCACTGGGTAAGAAGGGAAACTGTACGCTGATTTCACTTGATTAAGATCTCACATTAGAGCTCAAGAGAAAGGACTTTTTTTAAACAAGGAAAATTTTTACGGTGGACCAGAGATGGAGTGTGGAACTCTAAAAGTACAGCTTGTAATGAGTGGTTGGAAGAAGCAAAGAGGGAATGCGAATGTTTGAATTAAGAGAGCTAGGGGACAGGGACTTCATTACACAGTCCTCTGTTTTATTGAGAAAGGGGAAGAAAGAATCGGTGGATGGATAAATGAGGAATAAGACGGGTGGCGATGGGGTGAAAGAGACGGAGTCTTCACAAACTTTGAAAAAAGTTGCAGGAAATGAGAAGCGAATCTCCATGGAAACGCTGGTGATAAATCAAGCGAGAGTGAATTTCGTTGTTGAAATTTTTCCTCGCTCCTTATCCTCAACTTATATTCCTATTTACTGCTCCAAATTGGTTCTTGATGGTATTTTCATCGATTACTGATGGTTTGGGGAAAAATTGCGCCCAAAAATAGCTATGATTGATTCTTGTTGGTTTCTAATGGTTTCCCATTACTAATTCTGTTGGAGTCTACTCGAATTCATTGGGAAACCATAGAAATGTTAAGTACATATACACAAGTACCTAGCAAACCTCCTTTCGGCGTAAGGTGGAGAAAAACTCGCAGATCTAACGACAATATTTTAAACCTATAACTATTACTATGCTATGAGATTACAGAAGGAATAAATTTGAAAAAGAAAAAGCTCTTGCAAATATTTATCTTATATATACTCATTATTGGATCAATAAGATTGTGTACATTACTAAATGCTCGTGAACAGTTACTCGCTAATACAAAGTAATCGAAGAAATAAAAATAAAAAAAATTATAACAAAGTTAATTTAAAGACAAGTTAAATTTAAAAATAACTTATATTCAAAGAAAACTTAAGATTGATGGCAAATCCTGGCTCTGAGCGGTAGTCTCTTTTAATGTAAGGCGGAAAAAGTATTCGTAAATTTTGTTTCTCCGATTACCATCTACAGATTTCCACGTAGTAAGGCCTGCTACAACCATTTTTTCGATATCAATTGATCGATATTACATCCTACCGATACAATTTATCGATATAGAGAATCGATATACGTTTTCGATATATCTTATCGATATGTTCTATCGATACATTGTATCGATATATTTGATCGATATATGGTATCGATACACTTAATCGATATGATACAACTTACTATT
Source organism: Pantala flavescens (assembly GCA_020796165.1). Classification (NCBI taxonomy): domain Eukaryota; kingdom Metazoa; phylum Arthropoda; class Insecta; order Odonata; family Libellulidae; genus Pantala; species Pantala flavescens. The sequence continues at coordinate 16,910,265 of CM036886.1, forward strand.
CGATAATATTCACGCATCGTAAAGCTACAAATTTAATCCATTTCATTTACCACTACACTCATTCGTCTTTTTTATGATCCACTACGTCCTTTCAAGTCCACCACCCTTTTTCCATCAGCGATTATTTTCTTTACGAATCCCTCCCCAATATTCGATCCACTCATTTCCTCCGGGTCTTATTACTTCAAACAAAGCCATCTCTCTCTTTACCCACCCCCGCCCCCCCCACACGCTCTTCCGTTTGTTTCTCTATAAAACCGACTTGTTTCTTTATCTCGTGCCACGCCCACGTCTCTTCAGGATCATTGCGTTCACCAATCATATTAGTCCTTGCAGTAGAACACGTATGCGGCAAGGAACTCTACGTCGAAGAATTTTCTAATGTTCCTTAATGTTCCGGGAAAGATATATTCACAAAGATAAACTTCGCTTTGGATATTGCCGTTCCGTTAAACAAACCTTATCTTCGTACCTTCACAAGAATGGACTTTATCCAGCATGGGAATCAATACACCTGTTCCAGTTTTTCCACATCAGCGTCAACTTAACTCATCTCGAGCGAGCCTCATTAATTTCGCTCTTCCGGCATTTTAGCCTCATCCTGAAAATCCCGCGCCATATCCTTCACCGACACTTCCACGAAAAACCCTCCTATTTGATGATCGCCGACTATTTCACCGAACCGCTTCGTGAAAACGTGACTCTACGCGTATGCGTGCACGCAACGGCGTTATTAATAAGAGGAGATAAAGAGAGTCTCTACGCAAAAAAAGTAATAACCCCCTCTGAGTCCATACATCTCGAGGGCAGACGTTAGACATTTTATCTTTTACTTACTTATATCTTTTCTCCGTTTCCTAGAGTTTCTCGCGCTGGCAGTGGAAAGGAAATATTTTCTGCTATCAGCGCGACTTGGCAGGGAATCGTACACTCGCTTCCGCCTTCATCCACCAATCTATTTCTTATCTTCTTTGCTTTTTTCCCTCTCTCGGCCGCTATTAACGTCGGTTCGCGGTGCCAAAACTCCGTCGAAATTCCTCCGTTGTGACCCGTCCCTGCGTTCTGGGAAATTTTCTCCCAATTTCTGTAATATTCCCAATTCCCGTCTTCCACTTTCACTTCCAAGCCTTCGAAACGTTTCTGAATACCGCACTTTTTATTCGCTGGAATCTGTTAATGTGAGGGATGATTAGTGTATGGGAATACGTCACCAGTAGTGAAGTTATATTGTCATTTATTCGTGCTTAAGTACGCTTAGAGTTCCTACAAACTCAGTCTACTCTTGTACTGATGTCTAAGAGGTATTATGTCCCCGACTGTTTGTTCGTGGAACCCTAGCAACGGTTCGAGAATAGTTATAGGACCGCTGACTTAATCGATACCCATTTCACCGACAGACAATATCGACAGACACAACACCGACGTGCTTACTGATCGACACCGAAGTGGCCTACGCTAGATTATGATTAAATTTATCATATTATAATCTACTAAAACATTAGTATAAGTTTAAATTCTTCTAATATAATCATTTCTGAATAACTTGTCTTACTGAGAATCGTCACCAATATTTGGGTGTTGATGAAAATTAATTAATTCATTTGATCTAAAAAAGTCGATAGAAATCTAACTCAACTGAAGCCCAGTTAGCGAAACCCATGTAAACCACGTATTTTTGATTACCACCTACTACATCTAATTAATTTTGACCGACACCATCTAAACTGAATTCAAGTTGACCGACACCCACTCCATCGACTTCCATTTGACCGACAATATATTATAACACCTCATCCTTTTCGAATGATACGAAGGAGCGTTTCCATAGCTACTACTACGTGGATACTTTTCCCTCGTAGCATCCTCGATCGATATGGAAAGCAAGAGTAAACTTACTCGCTCCTCATCCTAAAAATCATCAACCCTTTTTCGTTAGCTTCCAGTAGCTAATGATTCGCGAGATGAACATACATCAATCTGATGAGATCGACCCCTCCCTCTTAGGTCGACGATTTCTCATACCCCCCTTCACCTAATCTTTCCACGCAATAACCATCCTTTTCAGCCCTTTTCCAATTAGTGAGCTGAATTTTCGTTGCTATGGAGATCAAAAGTGTTTGGGATCTTGGAATCAAATGACAGAAGATACGCAAATTCTCGAGAAATCGTAATAATTTCCGAATTCCAAGTATTTACGTGGAATTCGTTACTGTTCCACCGTGAAAGGTCGAGTGTGTTTATCTCACTTCTGCAGGATTAACACAAAATTAATTGCATTCTGTTCGTGTTTAACGTGCCGTGTACGAATGAGTATTTCAGAGATAGAGGGGTCAGGGATGAGAAACTTTCAGAAGCAGTTCGTGCTGAATTATTTCCTACGTTCTTGCAGAAATGGTTTCATTTTGTTATTCTAGTGACTTGTACGGATTCCAGAATATATCAGTTTCTTGCCTATAAAGCTATAATACAATTTATCCTTATAGAATCATTTTAAATATTTTTTTGGAGAATGCGAACTATTTCACAATTATGTTTATATTTAGAATAATGCAACGGGAAAAATTTTAGAATGCCCGTTTTTTTTAATTACTTCTCGTAATTTATTTACCTCACAAGAGGATATTATATAAGCCTACTTTAAATTTAACCAAAGATAAACATTTAAAAAGTCTATGTTTAGTTAACAGTTTATGTTATTAGCTTATATTATTCTATTTTAGAGTTTACCCCATATATTTCTTCCTTATTCCACGAATTGTGAGGGAAGCTAATTTGTCGTATTACTCATTTATTAATTATTTTCTTTATGTCTAATTAGTTAAGGTTTTTCTATATTACAACATATCTGATCGTGTTTTTCCTTTCCTTATTATAGTAAATAAGCAATTATCATTAGAAAACTGAAAATAAACGAATGAAAATCCACGTTTGCAGCTCTTAAGTGATCGTAAACCTAAACTTACCGAGTTTCTACACTATATTATACATATTCCATAAATATCCACATCTGGTTCACTATACTATACAAGTTCCAGAAATATCCACATCTGGATATTCTATTAATTCCTAAAACAATAGTGTATAAATGAATTTCCATAGGAACTTAATACAGACATTTTCTTAAAAATTTTAAACATACTTTTCAATTGAGAAGAATGCAATACGATGCAGAATTAGTATTTAAAAATTTGGTTGATCTATTTTAATATAAGTATTTCCATTTTAAAAATTCATTGTTTAAATATACATAGAAGCCATCTATGTTAAAATCTGTTACATTTTTACTCTTACATTTTTAACAACTCATAATGAAAGCATCGATTTTACTCTTCTCAAATCACCATTCCATTATCCTAATTCAGAAACTTTTATGTATCTTATATGAGCTACCCTCCACAGCACTGTATAGGCGAGCTAACCTCCTATCTACTATGCCTTCCAACTTTGTACCTTACTCATAACAGGATCGCCTCCGAACCGTTCGACCTGAAGAACTGTCTCACGATCGACCTTAAGGACGACGTTCGCCGCAAATGAAGCAAAGCTAATCCGCGTACGAAGGCTTCAACCGTTTGCGTAAAAAAGTATTAACGCCACTTACGAAGTAAATGAACATCCGCTTTAAAAAAAAATCTAGATGTGAAGCAACCTCCTCCTCCTTCGCCAAAAGCACGAATCCAAAAAGTGCATCCTGTTTCCAAATCCACGTCGGATTTCGATGTAAAAGGAATCGAGTTGAGTCACGAGGGACTTTCATTTCCCATCGAGACGATTCCGTTTAATCCTCCAAGAAACGAAACGAATGCTTTCCGATTACGGAAAAAGAAAGGAAAGACTGTTTCATAACTCAGTGGGTTTAAATTCGAAATAATCCCGTACTTTTGCTTTCACTCCGCGAAGCCTTAAAAAATGCTATCTGATTTATAAAACGTAGCTAAGCAACGCTTGCAATAATACTTTACGCAACGGATAAATAGTTACCTGGTAACATCATCATGTTACTAACTGAAGAAAATTGTTAATCATTAATTTATTTCATCAATATTAGCATTAGTTGATTATATTATTGGGACATTAATAAGGACAGTATATTTGAGTAAGAATCAGTTTGTCGTAGACTTATTTTCGATGATTGATTAAATAAAAGAGCAGAACTCAGTATGTTTAAAAATAAACAAAAGAAAAAAATCTGGAAGCAATGAATAGGAAAGTAAAATACATAAACCTGACGATTTAATTCTTGTCTGATATAGTTCCAACAAATTAGAGAACAAATTCTCACGAATTTATTCGTAATTTCTCTATTATATTCTTTCGTTCTTTCTTATCTACACTCAATAAGTAATATCAGTTGATTTAATATCTATGTGAAGTTGTAATGATATTTTATATCAAAGAAAAGTCATACGTAATAAATTCATTTTCTTGGTCGCTAGGGTACAAAGTATTGTTTCCAGGCAACCTATGTACTGACAGTCTTTCGAGGTGAATTATAAGTAACTATAAGTTTTTAAAAAGGATGATACTAAAGTAATAAATAAGAAATACATGCATATAACATAAAAGAATAATAAGCAAATGATATGTATCACATTACTTGCCAATTTATGGTTTAAAGTACTAATCTATTCATGACTATTTTGTAGAATCCCTTGGGTACATTTCCACAATTAACCCCTAACAAATTTTTTGAATAAAAGTTCGCCTAAAAGGGAAAACGAGTAAATCCGTAGTAGTTCCCTAAATATCCCAGAAATTCAAATGATAATTCGCAGATTAAAAGCAAAAAAAACTTTCATTTCCGACCCGAGAGATATGCATTTATATACCTCTCTATCTGTCACGTCCGTGGGCCACGACACGCTTTTAAAAGACGGTGACCGCTAGCCCGATAAGGAAACGTAGGGAAACAGAATAAAAGTGGACGTGATCTGGCTTTCAAACCGCCAAAGAATGAAATCATTCCAGGCAAGGGGAGAGGGGGACGGTCTCGTTAGACGAAAGCAAGAATTAAGCGGAGGAAGTGAGAATATGGACGAAACTCGATTTCGAAAAAAGTTAAAATTTTTGAAAGGTTAATAAGATGAATGAAAAGTAAAAAGTCATCAGTTAATATATACCAATTAAATTGATAGTATTTTACTAGATACTAAAGTGCTGGATTAAGCGTGCAGGGTATATAGTAATCATTTACGTTTAAGATCTGATATTACTTTCATTCTCTGTGTATTTCAACTCTAACCGGGTCAAGATATTATTATTATTTGACCCTATTATAACTTTGTTTAGTAAAAAAATGATTTATTATAGGTTTCATTTTTTCAAACAGTTTACTCTAACCTACAACTGTAATTATCTTCCTTCTGCATGATCTTAAACCACCTTTGATCTACAAATCTCCGTTGTCACAGAAATTTTAGCATATAATTCGGAGATAGTACAGAGAATATACTAAATAGCTTCCTAATTTAGATTTTCTTCTTCCTCTTTTACTATTTTCTACTTATTATATGATTTTCGATCGGCTAAAATGTTCATATTTTGACTAGAAACTCAGAACGGAAGTATAACCTTTTAAGGGATTAGATAAAGGTTCACGAGTTAATATTTTCAGCTAGGTCTCTAGGTTTTCCCTAGGGATAAAATGTCTACTCCTTCCGGTTTCCGGTAGTAAGCTTTCGTTCCAATCTTTCAAGGGGTTTAGATTGAAGGTTTTAGACGTACATGTCGAATTCTTATTTATTTACATGGTTTCCATGGTGCCATTTTGTAATTGAATATCAGATACACAACAAAATGCTCTACGAAAACGTATGTTATCCGCATAGCAATTGACAGACATACTATTGCAAAAGTGCGAAAATATGCAAAAAATGTTCCAAATGCAAAAATATGGTTGTGAGATAAAATTTTATTGGATAATTTTATGTTGAAAGTGAACCGTCTAGGGACGAAATAATACTAGACTGGGATACTAAAATGGTTTCGGTTCGTGCAATTGATTGAGGAATAGAAGTAAAGGTCAGTGTTGATTCTCAGTAAACTACGTTTCGACCGCATTGTCTGGGAAATTTCCATTCCAACGCTAAAACAGAATTTAAAAATGACATTGATTGAAGTGACTGCTAAACTCGTTTGATAAAAAGAAAATTTTCGTGTTCATTTTTAGTATAATCTAGAATACAGTAGAGAAAATATAATTCATAAACGTAAAGCTTAAACTGTCATAATTTTGATTAAACCTAACCTTGAAATATAATCAATTTTATTACGTTTCGTTAAAAAAATACAGGCGTATATAGATTTCAATATAAATCGAAATGTAACATAGATTAGTTGACATGTTGCAGATTTTTAAAATTGTTTACGAAATGGGAAATATCTTTGGGAAACTGAAATTAAAATTACACAAAAATTCCTCCATTTACTGGCTTAGTTAATCACCACACAACATTGATTACGTAACGTTTTAATTCTATTCGAAAATTCATTATCATCGTCAACCAAATCTCGTACGTGGTTAGCCTAATCTTCAGCGGTGTCATAGCAACCAAAGTCCGTAAAGGAAAGAGATTTATATATATTAAAAGAAGCAAAAGGATACCCGATTCAGGCAGATCTGGCAAGGAAGCGAATTCCTTGCAAAAAAACTGGTGTGGTTTACGTCCAAGTATATGCTTGCCAAATGTTATCACATGCATTTCATATCTCTATCGAACAAAAGAAAGGACTAAATGCGTTCCTCCTCTTATGGACAAGTATAACCCATTCTCTCTAGGAAGCGGTTAAAAATTGATGCAGAGGGGTTACAGCTAGACATCACGCTCATGATTTTGCGGAAATCCTACTGGGCTGTGAGCAATAATGTATTATTCAGCTCCTAAATATTTCCAAGTAACAGCTCCCTAGCAACGGTTTCCTAGAATACTAAAGCATGAATATAATCCACGAGGATTAGAATGTTCTTCGAATAAAGGGTTTCGAACCGAAATAAAAACAAGAATGGAACAGAAGTGCTCCTTTACGAAGAAGAGAACTGAACGAATATTAATTCTAGATAATATAGAATAGATATTTAAAAAAAATATTTAGTATATTACGATTTATTAGCCAGCAACGCTTAAGTTAAACTGCGTAAGGTTAAAACCAACATGAAATTACATCTAATTCTAACTGAGCTATCCTGTACTGTAGAATACCACGCAGATATGGCGCAATATACTTTAGTACACTTTATTGTAATCATAGTAACCATTGTAACGAAAGAAAAGCTTAATGAATTGAGCCATGAAAACAATAGTTAAGTGCCTTAAATAAAAATTTAACAATGGTAACCATTATAAAAACTGGTTGACTACAATGAGCCGTGTAAACACAATGCAAACATCTTTCTCTAATAAATAACACTAATTAGACTATTCTCATCCCAAACTATTCGCTGTTAAGTATCAAGAAAAAGAGATCTCGGGAATAATTAAAAATACAGCTGAAGAAGCATCTCTTTTGCCCGTTAGAAAAACCAGTCGCAGCTTAGGGAATATAAAACTAAGAAGGAATAACCCTTAAGGGACAACGAGATCAAAAGCAGAAACAAGAGATAATAAAAATAAACCGCATGGCCTATGAAAAGCTGCAATAAAACCGTTGGAGATGCGGGAGGATTAAGAAAATAGAATGAGAACAAAAACAACTGAAGAGGAAATAAAGTTGAAACGAAAAATACGATTGCATTTACGATGGATAAAAATGTAACAGAACTTGAATAGAGAAGAGATAGATTCTATCCTCCTTCTCAATAAAATAAATAAACTATTGAATAATTAGAATATAATAAAATGTTAGCACTAAATCTGCCTATTGATTCAGGTCTGACTTTGTGGAAGGATGCCATTTCGATGAAGAAATAAACTAACAAATGTGGAACGGGTATAAGTTGTCAGTTTAGTTCTCCATCGTTAACAGTAATTATAAAAAGAGATTCTATTTGATAAATACACTTTCCTTGTAGATATCGACAATTAATTCCTTTAGAGACTTAAACAATAAATAATAACGAGGAAAAGAATAATAATAATAAATAAAAATTGAAAAATTAACAGTCATTCAACCTAAATTACATTCAAATCGATAAAAATACGATTCCACAATGACAAAGCAAGCTCCATGCAAGAAGACATTATGCTTAAACACGTTCAAGAAAAAATACGAAAACAAACACGATGTATGGGCAAACATAAAACGTCAACATAGGTAGGCGTACATGAGCCGAATTCCTCAACGATTCGTATCACCATAGCAACTATACCATAATAATAGGAAAAGCTCGCTTGGTTACCAAGTATCTAAATACGGGTTGCTACCTCCTATATCATTCCTAGCAACGCTGATTTTAGACTCGTCTGCGGGTCATTCTGTAGGTTTTCTTCCCCAGAACGCGTGGCAGTATCCCCCTGAATGCAACCAAGATACTCTATCCTCTTTAAGACTGGTCTGCTGTCTCTACACCGTTCTTTCTTTCTTTCACTCTTGCAAGAGTGTCTCAGAGCTAGACTTTAAAGCTCTTTCTGTTTGTTACCCTCTTACTCTCTATCTGTCCCACCCTTTCCGTTTATCTCCGTCTGCATCTTCTTCTCTAATTTCCTCTTTCGTTTTTTTGTCCCCCTTCATTTCCCATCCTCCTTTTCTGGATGGGAGCTCTTTCGCTCTAAAACTTTTCTCCTCCTTATTATTGGATCAAGACGGTACGAGGTCTCGGGAAAATTTTCGCGATGGAAAAGAATCGCAGATATTACTTTCAGAGGCGCGAATTTATGCTCCGTAGGCTATAAAAAAATTTTTCTAAGGATTGGATTAAGAAGCTGATGGAAAGTTGTACGGATTGAGGAAATGTTGAAGCATGGAAAATTTTTTGATTCGATTTTGCTCGTTTTTTGGGGAATTGGGTGCCAGACGGTGATTTCGGCCACTCATGAGCTTTTGATGGCTGTTGACTATCGTGTAGCATTTGTTTTAATAATTAACCGTGCTCTTTTTGTGTATTATATACGCAACTCTATCCATATTCGTGACTGTATGTGATGTATCTAAAAATATAATTACATTCATTTATAGTGATGATACGTAAGTTAATCGGCTTACATTTATTTCAATGTGTAATTTATGTGACTTAATTGACATGCGTGGTTTTCAGTCATCACATATATATTTTTCATACATATCTAAATATCAAGAGGAAACAACAACTGGGAAATTCAAGTTGAATTCCCGACCTCGTCATAGTCATATGGGGAAAATGAGTTTTTTTATAGAACACGTCTAATCGTGATTTGTGACAATTCTGACAAACAGAAAATAGGCGAGCGATATATAAAGAAATTGCCATAACTGAAACGGGTCAAGTTTGGAATAATCAAACGTATTTCCGGTAGAAACTAATCAGTTTAGGAGCGGTTTAAAAATATTTTGTCCTCTTAGGTTGTGGCCAGAATATATTGGCTTCAACAATAGACTATTCTCGTACACTCGTATAAAACAAGAATCTTCAAAATTCGAATGAAATATGAAATTCTTAAACCCTTGACAGTGTTATTTGGTAATAATTAGAAAACGCTACCTTACAGATATGGAATATATGAAACAGATTATCTGTTAGTATAACGGCAACGAAGTAATTAAGCATTCTTTGAGTTACAGAGCGGAAAATTGCATTTTCTTCAGTAGCTAAGATCGTAAATTTAATCTCCTCCTGATACGCTTATCCTGGGTCCACGCTAAACTTCAAGTAGCTAACTTTATGTGCACCTTCTCTGCACTTTGCACAGAATATTATTTAAATAGAGGCACAATTTTCTTCAAAGATTATTAAGAGTGTCACATTAAATTATAAAAGTTCACCTCCAGCTTCAAAAAATTTATTTTGGATTTTTTGTTTTAAATATATTTGCTTTACTTTTAATGAAAATGTGATTTTCAATGAAACGTAATACGTCTCAACTCGAGGAATCATGGAAAACTCATCTCGGCCATAAGTGAGTTAGTTTAAATGCTAACAGCTCCTGACTTCTTCAGCGGATATCCCGCAAGGAAGATTCTCCAAGGTATGATACGTTAAACCTAATGAAAATTTACAGAAAATCTTTCGTCGCTGCACCGCATAGTAGAAAGCTCCATGATTCGATTTTTAAACCCGCTTATAAGTAGAAGAATGTTTATATTGATTAGGCTGAACCCTTATCACTTAATTTTTTCGTAATGGAATGAAAATAAGGTGATAAAATAATGAAAATTGATTATTAAGCAAGAAATTTGTTAAAATATCCAGTTACCAGGTCAACGAATTTGGGAAGGATATACCAATTGTTTAAATCTTGTCCAAATGTATTCAATTCCATCCATAAATATCCTAACCATGAAGTCAAAAAGATAGGAGGTGATTGATTCGCACAGATGCTGCATAAAAAATAATTAACGCACATATACACGAATATAAGTATTCTATGTTTTCTAAAAATGTATTTTGCTAAAAAAATCGATATTTAAAGCAAAATAGATAAGTCATTCCCTGCAATGATCCATATCATGCAAATATACATGATCAGCTAATGAATAATTTAAATTAAAAATAGATGTTATCATAAATTATATTTCTAAAAAAATGGATTTTAACAGGCTCTAGACTGAAATTACATCATATTTTACTACTTTTACTACTATGGTATATTCATTTGAATAAACAAACGAAAAGTTTCTTTCCATGATACTTTCCTCGTTGTCATGCCTTCAAATATCGCCTTTATTATAACATCTCTTAGAATTAGCGTCAAAGAAATGTACTTCCCCCAGTTAGCTGTAGGTTAGATTACTATAGCGAGTATTATTAAACTTCCTGAACCTCTTATCACTCCCTATGACTCGTATCAAAGAATTGACTGTATTGGGGAGTCTTCGAAAAGTACCGCAAGCGTATGCATTTATGCAGACTCTACACCCTTACAACCTCCGCCACTGCATGTATTTTTACCTCCATATCCAATTGCAAGTCTGGAAGTCACTTACTCTTAAACGGGTCGTCAGACGTGTAAAAAGAGAAACAAAAGGATAACAAGCGTTATTTTGAAAAGGAAGCCCTTAAAACCATCGTCTAGTAAAGTGTCGCAAGGTCATTTGAAGCCTTTTCAAGATTGCTACACTCAGACGGTGTAGTCTTGACTACGACTTGTCAATGAATCACGCTTTTCCAAATTTTTGGATTGAACTTTTACATCAATGCATTCCTCATCCATCAAGATGTGCGTGTGTGTGGATGTGGATCCTCTAGTTTCCAGGGAAACCACAAGAAATGTTCCCCAGATCGATCGAGATAATCTATCAAGATTTTTTGTGCCGTTTTGCGCCGTTCCCAATTTCGTTGAGAAGTAGAGAAGAATGGTGGTTCAACCAAATTGAAACGGTCTATTGCAAAGAAGACGTTACTACCGTGTAATACGGATTCTGAAATAAGAAAATGGTTAACGGTGAAGATTCACGTGAAAAATTTGCGCGACGAAGCTGTAACACATCTAGAACAATGTTCTCGTAAGAAGCTACAATCGGAAGTGTTGCTATGGATACTTGTATTTGGGATTGATTTAAAATTATACAAGGGAGCATTAAGAGAAAGTTACTTTGAAACTAAGCATGTTCTATCTCCTAAATTTTAATATGTATAATGTATATGAAAATATTTTTATTTACCTAAACCAATAAACATTTAGAGAAGAGAAGTATCTCACAATGTTTTAGTTAAAGTAGAAGTATAGAAAGAAGGATCTTTAAATATTTTCTATAAAAGGATGTACTTAAATCATGCTAAATCTTTATATAACATAATTTCAGAAAACTTATATCTTACTAGTTTATAATGCGCAGGATAGTTAAAGGTATAGGTTTTGCTTTTGACTTATGATTAGATATGAGATAACAAAGCTTAGCCCTTTGTTTCTGTATGTCAAAATATGCAAAAGTTCTTTAATTATATGAAAATGAAATTCATTTGTAAGAACATTTTATAATACAGAGCATCGCTTAAGTTCGACAAAATATTTTATATTATGGACGAAATTAATACGTATGGATACATTTGGTTAATAAATTACTCATCTACGGCTATTTATCATATTTATTTTGCTAGTTTTAAATAAAAACTATTTACTTTCTTCCATGAAACATTAATATGAAGACCACTCTATCATATAGCAGCATGAACTAGATTAGCTGTTATATGTAGATAAAAAAGAAATCACAAATTCGGTAACCCTAGACAACCAGAAATTCGCCTAGGAGACCGCATAGATCTTGTATAAAAATTGTGTGTACATCATTGATTATTACAAATTCAAATAAATAATTTAGAACAAAAGTTCATTTAAATGCTAACTGTAGCTCATAAGCATGATTAGCACACAAATACCCCACCCTATTGCAGGTGCTTGTCACCCTAATTCGCGAGTTTCAAAAGAGGGAGTGTACAAACAAGAAACCCCTTCATCCTTCATCACCCTTTATCTCATTCTATTCTCTACCCTCTCTGCAATCCCACTTCCTTCCGCTTTAGTACAGACTTTAATAAGTTCCGTCGCTAGCGACCTCTTCCGTTTAATTACGCGTTTTAAAAATACACGCGAAAAAACCTTTGCACACGCGGGGTCAAGCTTCCCTTTTGTGTGAAGTGTATGCACGAACGTGATGCAAATTGCCAGACCGTGCTACGGAGACATTTAATTGACTTAGATTTTTGGACGGTAAGGTTCAAGACGGGGCATCGAACCCGTATCGTTATGGTATCGGTGTTAATTATCGATTCTAAGAAAGAAAGAGCGGAATTTTTGTTCATAACCGGTTCGAATCTAGGTTTCTTTCTTCTGGATGTAATCATGCGGTGAAAACCTATTAAACTGGGTGAAAAATCGATACGAGGCAATTAAAAATGAAGGTAAAAAGATTTCAATCGTTTTTTGTTCAAAGATTCAAAGTTCGTGTTATCATTTGAAAGAAATCACACCTTGAATAGCTTATATTTTTATGGCAAAGGAAAGAAAATTTTAGTCTCGTCAGATGATGATTATTATAGAACTATTTGCTACATCTTATAGCCTTCCTGAAAACATAGAGTTGCTACCTAGTACCCTCTACATAGCAACGCATTGATAAATAAACAATGCAGTTTAAGCAAACTATATGTAAATAAATCATTTCATAATAGATACATCACGGGTTAAACCATCACAAAACCCTTTTCCCAGCAATTAAGAACTATTAAATTGCATTAATAATACATTCATTCATAATTGCATTCATAATATGGTATAAATTAACACTAATTTTACCTTAATTAAAATAAATAGTCAATAGTTTCTTTCTATTAAACATTCACTATGTCAAAAAATGTATTTTACTTTAACATAATGTACATAAACGTAATTCTATCGTTGAAATATGTAAGAGATTGTGATGGATCAGCTAATGATGTAGCGAGTTATTCTTCATTATACTTGGCTTTGATGGTGAATACTATACATGGAAAACTTTAAGGAATTTTTTCTCGTGAATTAAACTGTGTAAGTGACAGAAAATTACTGTGCTATCTTGAGTATGAATATTGATACTTCTCTCTTACGAAGTAAAGATTTTCATAATAATTTCCTATATATTCTTACATCTTCCTATCATCTATAAATCGATACAATCAATGCATATATATTATACAAAAGCAAAGCAAAACTTAATTTTTAGCATTAATATCCAACAAAACCGGTTGAATCCATTGCCAATATCCCTCTTCGATTGACATCTGCAAATCCGAATGAATCGATTCGTATTACGACCCCCACAAAACAGCATTCCCTATCTCTGAAAGATCCAGTTCGATGCCCTGGCATGCACCAAAAGGTCTCCATCACTCAAAGGAGACAATCAACCCTTTCGGGAATTTCGGAAAAAGAATTGCCACTCGCGAAAAGTTCGAAATTTTGCACATCCATGCACATCCTTTGTGGTCTTTGAACTCCACCTCCTGACCTCTTAAAAAACACTGTGAGGACCTCCTGCGGAAATTTATCCATGTCATGCGCGACCCTTATAAACTCTCCTCAGAAGGAAGATATCCTCGACTTTGTGAGGATTTAAAGCTACGATATTAGTTTTCGAGAACCCGAAGAGTGTGCAGACCTGACTTCGGATGCAACGCGATTTGCTTCGGCGACGGAATCCCTAAAAGGCGATTGTCCCCGTGCGAAAGTACGTCGGGATGCACAAAAGAGAGGAGGATTCTGGGTGGAGATGGGAAAGGGTGCTTCAAAATATACGCTGGCTTCGCTACCGTCACGAGATGAACAGGAATGTGGAAGGTTCCGATTGTATCAACGTCAGTAATGGGCAACAATTAAATGAATACGTTCGGAAAGGTCAGGTAAGTAATGCCTATAAAATTGCGTTAGATTTATTCTTCATGGAATCTCCAATGGAGTAGAATTAACACTGAATTTAGTTGCTGAATAGGTGCTAGAATGTAGCTCGTTTCAGCTGGTACATTTAAATGTTTTATTATCGTAAGTTTCATGGTAAAATTAAAAATCGCATCATTTAGTTTGTTGTCTCAGACTTCACTGGAAATGTGATTCAATAAAAAGGAATCAGGTCATCGGTAAATATATTTAATCATATTTCTTCCGGTATAAAAATTTCAAATCTACTTTAAAAAAGAAATAATTATACCATTCATTAGCGCGATAATTTGCATTTGATTATGAGGATGATTTTTGAAAATGTAACAACCTTAATTATGATACCTAGCAATTAAAAATAATCATCATGAGAAAAAGAAACTAATCTTGCATAATATTTATGCACAAACCTTTTCGAAAAACTTTTGTTATTAATTACCCCTGCCACATGCCGAAAGGCGACATGCAGGGTATTTATTTACGATGAATGTCATTTAATTATAAAGAATTATTCGACATATTAAATATTCCATAGTAATGTAGTTGACTATGTTTAGAATAAAATATAATATAGACGATAAAGCAAACTCACTGATATTCAAAATACAAAGGAAGCTGCGCGAAATGAAATAGGGATCATCCGTCAAATCACTGAATCATTGACTTTATACATATCTATATAACGTAAAAGTACGTATTCAGTCGGGGAGGTCGTCATTCCCCTTAAGTTGTTGTTGATATCTCCGCATACCCACGGATAGAATTGGTTCATTCACCTACCATGGTACCTGCTGGTGACTAGCGGCTACCCACAGGCGGTATCATTAATTGTAGATTGCCTTAATTGTCGGCTAATTCACTCGACCTACATTTCGATAATTTGAACCTCGTTAATTGTTACGCAATACTGTATCTATTAGGCGACAATTGAGTACATTTACTTAGTTACGCCAATTAAATTTAAATCTAATGAATCCATCGTAACACATTTAATTCAACGATATTGTGCAATGGTTGAGACCTCTAGACAGTTACAAAGTCCCTCTGTAATAATACTTTGTGTATACCTAATTATATGCTTCATATTAGGGTTCGGCTACTTTCTGCGGTGTATATATTTCGATATATTCCTCTTAGAAGTGTTATGTATCTGTTGTAGCAACTCCTTAGAGTCAGTAACAAACTGACACCTTCTGACGACAGATTTACCGAATTGACTCCGTTACCGAACGTTACATTTCGTGAAAACTTTGAGCTCTAAACATCCAAAAAAGTGAGCACTTAACACAGCATGGTTCGTAAAATATTAATGCTTTCCCTGATTACTTCGCTCGGATGATCGTTGAGGAGCGTTGTGCCAGAAGGTCGAACAAGACGCTTGGTTGGCTAACGTCAAAAAAGTGAAAGGCGGGAAGGATGCTGATTGCTCGCAGGAGGCTCGGATGGATACGCGGCGTGACGTTTATTGGACATTATCCCTGAAAGTGAAAGGGATTGCGTCATAAATAGGAATTCTAGAGTGGGAAAGATTTTCTGTTTCCCAGGAGGAGACCGTTGCTAGGAGATAAAACTGAAGGCATAAATCGTCAACAGTGAAACGTTACCAAAGTTTGTTGGACTGATGCAAGCGAAGACTTTATCACATCAACTTTAAGATGCGATTCGCGACTCTAACTGGAAGAATGCTTTCTCCATGAAATGGAAGAAGTCTTATTCGAATGAAATGAGCTAATGATAAAGTGTCTGCGCGAATTTCGTAAAATATTTCAGTGAATGGAATGAAGCCCTACTTTAATAAATATTCATTCATTCTGAGAAAGGGAACATATTTTTAAAACAAGAATTTAGGAATTCTTCCTCATTCCCCCGAGGAAATAAATTTTTTCGCATACGCGCACGGTTATTAAAATGAAGAATGTTATCTACAAAAAATAGGTATAAAATATATTAATATACGAAATAATAGTGTATCATTATAACTTATGGAACTAAGAACTTAAGAGTTTTATTACCCTTAGAAGTAATCAAAATTCAAGTAGAATTAATGTTAATGCTTTGTTGTGAATTATGGTAAAAATAAAAAGGAAAAAAATGACAGATTAAATGAAATACACTTCGCACAATAATTCTACTTTCTTTCGACTTCCTTAGTGAAAGAATCCTTCATTAACTAATACTTATTTCATCGATCGTTTAAATTATAAGAAGAAATTTTGTACTGAATTTTGCATAGCTAATCGAAATATATCTTCAAAAACAAACAAATTTTATTAGAAACACGAATTACTATAACAAGCATGTAAAATCGAAACTTTTCCAGCTTTGTATCATAGGTATCATACCTACAGGCAATAAATTAAGCCTAATAGAGAAGAAATGAAAATACTATAGCGGATGCTCAAAAATAGAACAGACTTGTTAAATCGCTTACTGTTCTCTTTTGGGATATAATAGTCATAGACAAGATTCAAAAATAAATATCATTAACCAAGAAACCTTTTAGAGAACGACAGTAATTGATGACTATAGGCTCACAAGAAACCAAGAAAGAGGCGGGAAAATATTACAAAAATCCTCGACCGAGAATGTTTTGTTATAAGGGTGTGAAAAATGAATCTTTGGGACCTCGAAAGATTGGTAACCTTTTAGAAATGGGTGTGGCGTGATAAAAGAAAGATAGCTTCGTAGAAAAATAAATTTGAGGGTTTTATAGGAGGAAACTATTTGGAATAACGAGGTGAAGAGATATGTAATGAATAATTCTAATATCAGTAGCATATGGACAAATGGAGTGGTTAATGTGGAGAATTCAATAGAAAATAAATAAGGGTTAAGGTTATAAGACGATATTCAAATAAGGAACTGGTGCTAAGGAACTAAACTCGGGTCATTCATTTGGGGGTTTATAAAACGTATACCAAATGGGAAGGAGGGATATCTACGTACGTATAAGGCAGTCCTATCGCTATTGTGGTGTTAAATAGAGGAAGAACTATCACAAATCACTCGACCTTGCTGGATTAGACCGTAGCGTAGCAACGCTCCTGAGAAACTCCGAGCGGAGGTGAAAGTGACAATGGAACCATGAATGAAAGATGAGTCCCATTGTTACGAGCTTAGGATGGATAGGCAGTGAAAACTGAGTGGGTTTAGTGAGTGAAAACGCGTCAATTGCATCGCGCTGCGGGATGAAGTATGTGAATGGGATTGCGTTGTGAATAGGGATTCTTGGAAATGGGAGATTTAAAGGTATATCTCACTTTTAATTTCGTCGATTAAGAAGAAATATGGATGAGGAATAACGGTCAATTGCCTGTCGTTTGATGGCCGAAATTGCCTTATGGAAAGGTGCTGATATAAAATTCTTTGTAGGCGCGTTAGAGAGATATTCTCCATACAATATATGGAATTTATTTTATAGGTAACATATATCAGGAGGTATTTGGCTTTATAATTCTAGCTGTAAAAAATACATTCTTAATGAATTAGTATAATCATTTCTTTCTCATATTTTTGATGATCTTATACGTCAAACTGCAACTTTCAAGAATCAACACACTAACGCATACTTATGAATCGAAGACTAGGGTTTTCTGGATAAACGAGGCATTGCGATATTTAGAAATCCCAAATGATTCCGTAGAATTTTAAAATGGTCCTTAAACCGTGAGGAACTTAAAAACTTACTTCCTTTTTAACTTCTTGATAATCATTGGCATCAATAAATAGTAGTTGATATGGCAACATAGTTTCGTTCCTTCGATACGATTGTTGACAGGGGAATAAAAAATGGAGTCAAAATGAAACTGTTTCGTTAGAAACGTATTGTCATATCATCCCTGCTACTCTCAAAACTTGATTGTTACAAAACTGTTTAAAATAAAAGTCATTCTATAACTTTAACAAATGGATTCTTTAACTCTAGAGATTTTCAAATACCCGGGGACAAAATCTCGTACGTGCCTTTCATCATCTCTAAATCCATACAAAATCCACATTTGTAATTTTCAATCTTCCTTCAAGTAAAATTAACAAAAATAAGAGAACTTTAACTAGTGTATACCAACGAGTCATCTAAAATAATTGTCATGTAGAAGATTTATCATTAGAATTTCAATTCGTTGAAATGACGTTAAGTTAGAATTCGATATTATAGTAAGTTAGTTTTCTTAGACCAATTTATGACTAAGACTAATAGTGTATTTAACAGAAACAAATAATAAAATAATCCGGTCTCTAGTTAGGATAGCATAACTCCTTGGAACATATTTAACTTTTAACTTATTGAAATTCTCAACTCAAACTCGCTCCAGTCATCTTCAGAACAACAACATCCGATGAAGACCTGTTAATACAGTTTCGACATTGGGTGATATAGAATCTTAGAATAATACAGCAGAGAAATAAAAGCATTCCAAACTCTTTTTAAAAGTTTTCCGTTATATAACTCCTAGTTTCTTCACCCCTTGAGCCCCCCTGCGTCTTCTATAATACGATCTTCGAGAGAGTATTTTTCAAACACCAAAAGTGGGTGGCGTCCAGGATTCCGATAGAAATGGTGCCTGGGCGTCTGCCATATGCTTTTTTAAATGCCGCCTAAGCGATTTTCTTAACTCCCGCCTCTTTCTGGGAAACCTACAAGACTTAATGCTTAGTATCTGCCTTTGACTCTAATGTATTGAAATGTGCCTCGTTCTTCACGTACTTGAGCACCTTAATGATAACAAATTTTGGCAAATAAAAAGGATAAACTAACATATGGGCGATACGGATTTAGGGTTGACTTTCTGGTAATTTTAACAAATGTAGACTCTTATAGAATCGGCTTACTGGACTATTTTCTATTTAATAGAATATACGATCATTATTTCGAGCTTTGATACACTTTCAGGTTATTGACATCTTAAAGCATCGAATTCTATATAGAAATTAATTATATTACGCAGTATAATAATACAAAGTTTACTTTTACCTTAACAGATGTTAGGTAAATATGTAATTATTATATAAATACTATCATAATCGGCCAAAATTCGTGAGTAATCATTATGAAGCATTAATATAGAGAATAATGTAATTAATAGCAAAATAATGCTTAAGGTGCTATTGATTTTATAACTATAATTGTATCATTATGAAAAAGAAGTCAGTTTTCCGTAATTCTTCGCCAAAAGTTTATAATAAACTGTTTAGAAATTTAAAAAACTTTCAATTTAACTGCAATGAATTACTTTAAATTATACTATCATAATATGGGGGAGTATCGTAACATTCTAACGGCAAATAGAGGAAATATTTAGAGGAACTTTTTGGATAGTTGAACCAATATAAATAGGGAATTACTTTCTCAAAATCTGCTGGACTTTACTGTCATTTGTTGATGTATATACACGTTCTCACTCGTACATCAATGCACGGAGAAAATTTCAGGGGAGAATAAGTACAGATATACACGCCCAACGTTATCTGGACCAGAAAAACACGAATAACCGGTACTCGAACCCGGGACCTGGAATTTCCTTAAGTAGTACCATTCTTTAACCAAAATTTACTATTATAACAGAGAATTAAGAACATAAACAATGGTCATTGAAACACAAACTTTCTACGCAATAAAACCCCAGTTGTACCTGGGATTCCAACAAGATATCTTGGAGAAGCTGTAACGTGTAAAGTGTTAATTTATTTCGTACGTGGGTCTCCACCGGTATTCGAACCTGTTACCGCTTTCACCAGAGACTTGTCACCCACTTGGGTATTAGATAGCTACATTGTAATCATTTATTGGCAGAGCGGCCTTTGAAACAATGTAACAAGGTCATGCCCCGCTTGCAACTACCAAGTCCACGTTCCGAAGTCCTTCCATGAAAATGTAAGTTTTTTGTAGTTTCTAAATCCGTCTTATGGTTCGTGGGTTGCCAAATTTTGGCCTCTACCATTCGGATCATGAAAGAGGGTGACCTACATAGGGAAGAGCACTAGGACAGATTAAGAACAATTAGGCCATTAACTTTCGCTGATCGAATGCTCGATTCGGTGAAATTGGGGACATGTAAGATACACTACAGCGTTTCCATAGAGACTAGATGGAAACGAGAGAAATCCGGTTAGAAATTATGTGTTTTTTTCGTTTACGTTCCGGGTAAGATTTGAGATTTCATAAGTGTAGTGAAGAAAGCAGTGCACGTCTTCTACATTTGGAAATCCGATGTTTACTGGTAATTTTTTTCATTTCAGCTCATTCCCTGGCATTTCCGTACCTTGTACGTACTGACAACTTGACCGACCACAAATAAATTTTGAACCAAAAATATTTCGCTCATTTCAGTGTATTTACATATAAATCGAACAAAAAACAATTTTCAACTTCTACTTCTTTGTCTATATTCATTCAGTATATCTCCCTTTCACAAATTTAAGATATATGTCCTGTTCGTATTTGATATATTTAAATATATAATATATAAAAATATATAAAAGAATTTGGAATTAATATATTGTAAGAATTTTCATCAAAGTTTACTCTAAATCATTCTCTAATTGTAGTAGTTATTCTGATATTTTTATTAACCAATATTCTTTGTTTTAGAGATTCTATTTATCGTTTTTTTATATGATTAGATTTCCAATAAATTTTCATGATGATAAATGCTTGTTAGAATTTCTTCCCTCATAATTACTCTTCAATATTTTTGCCTCAAAATTGCTTTTGATAAATTTTAACTAGATAATATCCTCATACTAACGCATTGTCCACAAAAAATAGAAACGAGAGATGTGGATTACAAGTAACGTTTGCAATGAGTAGAATGAAAAAGTTTTTATTTAGTTTTCTAGCTGAAACGGAATTTTATTGGTAAAGAAAGTCTAGCGAAATTCTTGTTAGTGCATCCCAGTTTCACTAGTACATTAGTAGCTACATTTCCATCAAAAATATTAATACGGCTCACATATTGGCAACAAAAAAATATATACTTACGAGGATAAAATCTATCTATTTACCACTATACCGAAAGAGGAATGAGATCTATTGTATTCAAATGCGAGAATTCACTATAAATCGAGAAATATCTTTAGTCTTGCTTCTACATACTTTACAGGTGAGCCAATAATTACATCTTAAGATAAATTTATCTTCTAAAATGACGTAGAAACGCTGTAACTAAGCTAATTTTTGTAAGTGTATCCTAGTATTTCTCGTACATTAGCAGCTATGTTTTCATCAAAAATATTAACATGCTTTACATATGGGCGACATTAAAATATATACTCACGAGGATACAATCTATCAATCTATATCACTGTACCGAAAGAGGAAAGAGATCCATTATAATCTTACGTGAAAATTCACGTAATTTAATTCTATAAATATAGCAAATTCCTTTATTTTGCTTCTACATGCATTACAAGTAAGCCAATAAGCACATCTTGTGTAAAATGTATCATCTAAAATGTCGCGCACATGCTTTAACTAAGCTATTGAGTTCATAATATTATCGAATACTTAAAAAAATCCGACATAATTTAATATCAACACCATACCAAAGTTTGAGAGTCAATTCGAAAAGATAAAAAAGAACCTCTTTTTACGATCACTCGTTAATACGAACAATCATACTTTCAGAAACTCTGACGTCAGATGACGTCAGATATTTGAGATCCACCCATGGGCAAATCAGATGTCTTCCTCACATTAAAAGCTGCAGCTATAGGACGAATGCATCCCCGCTTTCCACGAGGAGATTAGAGATTAAGTAGAGATATCGGTTGACGCAGAATAAGGTATAAAAAATGCAGAGACGCGCCGGCCTCGTTTATTGGTTTATCGACCGATTCTATAGCAACGCAATCAACAACAAACGAGAAAGGAAAATCACTTCACGAGAAGAACTTTCAAAAGTCTTTCGTTAAAGCCTTAGGAAACTCAAGGGAATGCTTTTAATTCAATCAATGTACTTTGAAGATAGAAACATAGGATTGGCTTACGAATGGATTAAGATATAAAATAAAATCAATTATTCTTTACGCGAGAATATTTCACAAAAGTAAATACTTTTTCGAAACAATTTGTAGAAGTCAAATCCTTCTAATACAGTCCTGTAAGGAGTAGATAAACGTGATTTGTTTCAGAGTTAAAATAATTGTTCATTTTTAAAAGACAGAACAGTTGCATTATCTAAGTGCAGGGAACAGAAAATTTTTCTGTGCATTGGCAGAAAGGTATAGTAAAAGTACATGGAACAAGCATATGGTATAATACCTGACAATTATTATAGCTTTCAGTTCTCTAATAAAGAGTGAGAACAAGAATTAAACGTTATCTTCGAAGATAACATGAATGTGAATAAAAATAAAGTGCATTCAACGTCATTCTGTTATCACATTCCGTAACAATGGAGGGAAAAATTGCATCTATAGAGAAGGTGTTTACCTTCGGTTGGTTTTGATCCCTTGGTGGAAGGCAAAGAATTAGAGGAAGTGCAACAACGTAGTAAAACCTTGAAGCAACAATAGTGTGAGATAGTAGTAGAAATACTTTGTAAACTAACTTCTACGCAAAATGCTATACTAACGAATTAATGTACATATTAGCAGAATAGTACATTAAAATACGTCGGTATATATAGAATTTTCAAAATAAAAATTTGTTGAATTCTTCACGAAATAACATATTCTTATTTGAAGCACGTCCTACATTAACGGAAATACGAAAAAATATATTAGTTCGCAATTAATAATTTAAGAAATTTTATTCACTTATATTTAAGGACTTAATAGTACTGAACTGGAAATGACTTTATATGCCATTTGGGGATGAAAGAGACGCACTTTTTGTAAAATGTATAAGGGGACTATACTACTTCGAGACGGCTAAGAAAACGGTGGTTCAGACCCACTGTTCTTCACTATAAGCAATTCCACAGCGCTACATTAAGCCCGGCTAGCTCAGTCGGTAGAGCATGAGACTCTTAATCTCAGGGTCGTGGGTTCGAGCCCCACGTTGGGCGATATATTTTTATTTTCTTCAAGCGAAGTAAATTAAACTCCCTCACCAGTATCTTAGAACATGAAAATTAACTGCGATGTGAAAATTTTGTAGATGAAGTATAAATGTAGATAGACAAGATGATCTAATGTATAAAATCCAAGGAATTATGTGAGGTTATCACTCTTCGAATTAAGTTTTCATTAAATAGGATGCTATAATACTTTAAGTGTAAATTTTGAATTTATAACTACATCATTATTATTAATTCTTATAAATAAAACCTGATTTTCATCCTTACGTTGTGCCATAATGTTAAACATTGTCGATAGTCAAGGACCAATCGCGGGACAAGTTTTATCTCTTAAGAACTCCCCGAAAAAAAGATGAATAAAGTATATGTACGAGTAAGTAAACAATATGACTCGTAGGGTAATCGCAAATTTTAATTCACGACACCAGGTCTTCGTTAAATTAAAATATTCCTAACAAAATTTGGCTCTATATTACCTACACACTGAATCAATGACCTACGCACTTTCCCATGTAATTGACTTTAGCTCATTACCTACACACTTTTCAATTCATTCCCATGAGAGAGCCTTGTAGATTTTAAAGAGTTTTATAGACCTTCAGAATAAACTTATTCATTATTAACTAGAGACATATGTCAGGTGTAAGTATATTTTTGCTCATCATTTCATTTCTATTCGGTTTTCTACAGTGATGCAAAAGGATTGGAAACGTCATACACTTCGGACGCAAAAATTAACGCCCAACGTGGGGCTCGAACCCACGACCCTGAGATTAAGAGTATCATGCTCTACCGACTGAGCTAGCCGGGCACGTTTTGGAATGAGAGTTAGAAATTATTGGATCAAACTCATACCTATAATGACAGACGCATCTTTTGGCTTGTGAACTCGAAATTCAACTTCCAATTTACAATTACAGATAAACAAGACATTGATTTAATGCATGAATTTATTCGATATCCTAACCAACATCATCGGTTAGAAACTTTAATTAAGTCCCTAAGTGAGTGAGCAAACTAAAAGCTGAAAAATAATGTCCTACATTACGTAAACTTTTCTGTTTAGAACAGAACAAGGAAAAAGCTATAAATTCATAGCAAATGATATAAGTGATGGCTATGAATACAGGGTATATATGATTGGATACGGCCGACTATCAAATTTCTAATAAATGAATAAATACTATGCGCCTGGATTTTTAAGACATGAGCCTCCGTGGCGCAATCGGCTAGCGCGTTCGGCTGTTAACCGAAAGGTTGGTGGTTCGAGCCCACCCGGGGGCGATAGTTTTAACTAATTTGTGATATTTTGCATTATTAAGTAAGTAATAATTCCCATACACGCGAAGTGGAGCTTGGTGAGCTTGAACAATTAACTCTTTTAATATCTCTGGTGTAGTATCTAGGGCAAATTATGATATTCGCAATTTCTTAGGTTGATCATTCTACTGGGGTTTTCACTAAAATCCTGGAAGTTACAGGATGAAGGTAAATTGGATTAAGTATA
Organism: Pantala flavescens; assembly: GCA_020796165.1. NCBI lineage: Eukaryota > Metazoa > Arthropoda > Insecta > Odonata > Libellulidae > Pantala > Pantala flavescens. The sequence goes on from CM036886.1 coordinate 16,935,272, forward strand.
GGTTATTGTTTAAATTAAAAAAGTACTATCGTTTAAATAGATCAGTCTTACAGTTTAATGTATGTTGTCCTCACTATTATTATCCATTTACCCGAGACAAGTTTCCTAAGTTTTGTGCGAATTATTGATGTTCGGAAATATTGGATAGAATTTTAGTAGAGCCATAGAGAATAAAATAAAACATTTACGCCCAACGTGGGGCTCGAACCCACGACCCTGAGATTAAGAGTCTCATGCTCTACCGACTGAGCTAGCCGGGCTTCGGAAAAACGTACTCATGTTTTCTTCGAAATTGTAGATATTTCCTTTTATTTCCCAGAAAATGCACCTTGCTTTTACTAGAGAAATTTCAAACTGAAAGTTTCATTCTACTTATTGACTAATTTATTAAATTATTCCTACAAAGTGTTCATTAATCTTAATCACATGATATAGTAATCGGGAAGTCAAATATCACGTACGGTTTTTTTGAACAGTTTCTAAAAACTGTTAAATCTTAATAACAGGTAAGATTAATGAGCAATTCACACATGAGAGAAAGTTTTTAATGATGGAACTAGAGGGAGAGATATTATATATATAGGAGCGATTGGATTATCCTATTATTATAATGTACACGATATTAAACTATTCGGCGTTGTGAACGGAGAAAATAAGTTGGTTCAATGTTATATGGATATTTATGATCCTTTTTTGGCAAAATTTCAATATAAAATATATAGTCCGTAAATTCCTGCCATTGTCTTTTAAATATCTACAATATGTATCAATCATACCAAATATTAATCCTTTCCAATTGTGAATATTTAAACAATTAAGCAATACCAATTTATGCTATCGCACCAGGATGCCTAAAACGTATGGATCAGTATCGTTTAAAAAGACGTCCCGAAATGAGAATTGATTTTAGAAAATTCCACAGTCAGAATCATATACTACACGAGATCGAACATTTTGTTGGGAATAGGGGAGAGTATCACGTATTCGGAGTAAAATGAACTACTTCGTAACTAGAGCTATCAGATGACACAAGCCTCCGTGGCGCAATCGGCTAGCGCGTTCGGCTGTTAACCGAAAGGTTGGTGGTTCGAGCCCACCCGGGGGCGAATTTTTTAATCCACCGATGGTTGGTGCAATTGAAACTTAGCCGAGAATGATCTTTCGAGTTAATAATACCTAAAATTTTGAAATTTCAAACATTTTTCAATTCCAAAATTCAGCAATCGTTAGGGAAAAAATATTGCAAAAATTGGGGAATGTAAGGGATGAAATTTATTTACCCAAATGCTAGGATTGAATGAAAAAAGGGCTATTAAATGTTTATATTTAAATAATACAGGAGAATTTACAGTTCCATAATTTCTGGTCATATAAGGAATGAAAGTACATTTTTAAAAGGATTATCAAGAATTTCTTGGAGTATAACTTACTTCTATGATCCTTTTACTAAGCTGGAACGATACATACATACGATTGAAATAATACGTGATTAGAATCGTCCTTACATATTAGTCTCCTTACAATATCCGTTTCCATTTCAAACGTAAAATATATCGATTCCAAGTAATAGATGACATTATTAGTTTCGATAGGAATGATTCTCATCATCTAATCTCGTTTCAGATCAAAAAGTAAGCGCCCAACGTGGGGCTCGAACCCACGACCCTGAGATTAAGAGTCTCATGCTCTACCGACTGAGCTAGCCGGGCTTGTATCCAACCTTGTATGCTACCAAGATATACAGTTATGCTGCGAAAGATTCGATAGAAAACGAGAAATATCTACTTGGACACTTTTTTTTAGAATAAACCTTCAATTACGTATAATATCTATTTTATAGCTAATTTTCAGTATGGGAGAGAAAAAGTATAGGACGGGAAATAAAATATAGAGGAGAATTTAATAGGTAAGATAGATAAAAAATAAATATGCCGATCCAATATGGCTTTATATTTAAGAAATTGAACGATAGTCGAGAAGAAATTTGTTGGAATTTATGATGTAGAAAGCTGGATCTTTCGTGAGTTTTGAAATACAATTTTTCTAAATACAAATATCAATAATATCAATAATATATAATATAAAATATAATTTATATTTACTTCTGTAGGTTCATTTATAACTTAAGAAAATACATTTTGAAAATATTCTAACTTTTTGGCGTAAAAGGGTTTAAACTAATAGCGAAATTGTCTTTAAATACAAAAAATCAATTCAGTACGATTATGACTTATTTAGCTATTTAACATAATGTTACTCGTAATCATACACAAAAGAGCGATCCAAAATTTATTTCTCTTTAAATATAATATTAAATAAATACAAACAATACAATCATATTGGTAACCATTCGTCTTATCTGTCAATAAAAATTGTAATAAAAGTATCATGACGTTAAAAGAGAAAGGACGGGCCTTATGAAGTTACCGTAACGAGTTCTTACCTAAATGCGTTTGGAAGATCTCTAATGAGCACGGAGAAGCGAGCTTTTCACGCATAACGGTAAAAAGAAAGAGTTCGTGTCAAAAGCCACAATATGAGCATCAGCCTCCGTGGCGCAATCGGCTAGCGCGTTCGGCTGTTAACCGAAAGGTTGGTGGTTCGAGCCCACCCGGGGGCGATATTTTTTACTCGGTGAAAGGTCAGCTTTACATACCAAACAAAATTAGATAAATTCTTAATCGTATCTGTCACATGACATTACCTTTTTTCAACAACAAAAATTAAATTTGAAAATATACACTATGGGCATTAAATACACATGTATGCGGGGGAACAAAAATATATAATCTTACGAAAAATATTTTCTTAAGTACGAAATATTTTTTTATTATGATATTATACTATAAATTTTATATAGAAATTGAGTAAATAATGTTTATAAACCGGACTAATAATATACTGATTTCTTAGAAACGTACACCAGTTTCAATTAAACAAAGAATATAAGATCATTTTAAAAACTAAAGTAATACAGATAAAAAAATCTGTCCTTGCATTTACAGTGGAAGCCTTTTTAAGTATCTAATTAATTTTATTTAAACCTGCTATATTATAATAAATATAACAATATAACTAATAAAGAAGCTTCTATTCCTAGTTTCCTTCATAAGCCTTAATATGCGAGTAATTTATCTTTAAATTATAAATTCATCTTAAACCCTCATGTATGCAGTGCGTAAGTTCTATTTGAAAGGTGCAGCGCACCTGAATTGAAAAAGATACACAGTTGAGAACGATGCATTTAGAAAAGCATTGTCATGACAACTGGGCGAGCGTTACTCATATGCTTCAGGATTCATTAATGTAATCCCTTTTGGATACAAGATTTAATCAAGCTTTAAAAATCTTACTTAATGTACACTAAGGAAGAACCTGCCGATCAGAAAGGCTACCGATAGTATGCGCTCAATAGACGTTACATTGCCAGAAAGAATACTGCGTTGAAGCTCCTTGGCATTGAATCTGAATCGTATCGGTTCCAAGATATATTTTTCCGATGATATCATAAGAAAGTAATTCAACGGACAAATAGAGACACATTGCTTGTGTGCGTGATATACGTCGAATGTTTTCTTTTAAGGTACGTACCCGATGGATGAAAATTTCTAATCTTTCAGAGATATTAGCCGAAATAAAACGTTGAACCAATCTAAAATGAATTATATTGTCAATTTGATTTATGCATACTAATTGTGAGGTTGATTATATTGTTGAAATACGTAATAAAAATTACAATTCAATATAGTACTCTACAACTGAAAATTGATGAAATTATGGATTGTCAAAGCAACAATTAAACTTAATTCTCAATGCTTAAGTGTCTATTCGTTCTATTGTTACGAAAGAAAAATTACAAGGATGTTAAATGACATTGGTAAATAGATTTCCTTTTAAAAGATAATTAACTCTAATCCTGTACGTATTACATCCAGATAGAACCATAAAGGAATCAAATACTTTTGTTTGATTTTCCGTTCATCTTACCAACAATCTAGCGCCTTAAAGAATAGATCGTCATTTATTGGAACATTACGGAGACAATCCGATTTTCTTTTATCAAAATGAGACCCATAAATCTCAAAGACATCTTTAAAGAGAATAAAAACCTCTTTCTTATCCCTTAATCTCTCTCAAGGATTCAGCAAATTCTTTACGCGCGTTTGGTCGGAGCGACGATAATAAGTGGTATGCACATCGTTACGTACGGAACGAGATTTGTTTACGCGTCAAAGCCAAGGTCTCGGTCGCGAGTAAGATGTCAGCCCATCGGTAATGACGCGATCGACGGCTTACGCGGATAAAGTGCATGAACCAGATAGAGGTCCCGGGGGACGGGTAGAAATGTAAACATCCCAGCTTCTTCGGAACCTTATCTCCACGCTTCCTTGACGACGGAGTTTCTACGTAAACATTCTGATGGAAAATGTCACGCTGAAAGAACCCTCTTTCGTAGACGTACTCGTCTTTCTTTCGTATCAATTATCGGAGCGATTATTTTTATTCGATCTTATGTGGTATTATAAGGACATGTGAGAGTATTGCATTAAGATAACGAATTGGAGTGTCTAAGGATCCTTATTAACGTAATGAATAGGGGGTCTTATGGATATATGATCAACATGTCGAGATTATGTTCTCTCTCTTGAGATGCTCTTATATTTTCAATGGGACGTTTCGTCGAAAAGCTTCGAGAGTTGGTATACACGAGTGTTTTCTAAACATACATCTTTCTTACTATTGGAATTATCCATTGTCTATCTTATTATAAACATTATGTAGCACGGTAAATCTCCTAAGAAACTAACTTATCAAATAGGAGAAAAACTATTAAAATATTTCAATACCATAGCAACCACAACGTTTATCACATAATGAAGATAATTCAAATAATTCCAGCTCTGATAGAATAAATGAATTATTATCTTATTAAATTCGTTTTGATTTTTAGCAATGGAATTCGTCCAACATATTAATCGTCAAGGTGTGTTTGAATTTACATTTTTCATTCATAAATTCATAATTTCATTATAACGTAAATTAAATTATTACGTAGTTTATTTCTATTCAGCGAAAGTCTTTTATTGAGTTCACTCGAGTAGGTTTTCCTCAAAATTTCTTACATAAGAGATTGTTATCAATTCCATCTCGTTGCAGTGTAGTAATTTCTAATTTCACAAATTTGAGTCATAAAGAAACTCCACACTTAATCAAATTTAATGAGAAATTGAATATAATCTAACAATGTTTAATATTAAATGAAAGTAGTTCAGTTTCAGTTACAAAATAACGAGAAGTTGGTCTAAAAAGATACACATTCCGTCAGATTTCGCGTTTTAAAAGCCAACCGTTACCATGACGACGAATATGATCTTTAAAAATCCACGCATTTAAAAGCTTTAACTCAAAAACTTACGTAAAAATATTAATGATATATAACGAATATCGACCAACACTTCTTTATCGTATTTTATATACGTTATAGTCCAAAATGGTTTAACAATTGCGATATACAAGTCTACAGAAAATATGCTCAAGATATTGTATTTACAAAACTTAAAATTTAATACAAGAATACGAAAATCGATTATTTACGAAAACGTAAACTTCTTTGCGAATGCAGAAATCCATTTTCCTTCCAAATTAGCAACAATTTAAGCGGTACATTCAGCACAACTTGCGAAATACTTTACGTACATTGTTGCACATAGCATGGTGTTTCCCAAGCGCTGCTTCGGTTAGAAGCGGAGAAATATCTCTCTGAAAATGTCACAGAAAGAGAGAGTTATGTGCATATCCAATCTTACGGATACAGAAGATCCAACCGGAGGTTCTGTCGGGAAGAGGTCGCCGAACTCTACGTAAATATCATCTTAGTCGCGACAAATGCATTAACCGCCTTTCGTAAACCTATCTTTAGAAGCTAGTCCGGCAAGCCGTGACTCGTGGCACGACACCTGTTGGAGTTAACGAACCACGTCCGTGGACTGAACAATGAGGTGGTGTGGAAGCAGCAGCTGCTGGCACCTAGATCCTTCACAGACTTACGTAAAGAGGGAAACTTTTCTAAGAAGAGTCTTACAAATTTTCTGTTGCCATTCGAAGGTCTGGTACTGTTGGAAAAAATTAGTACGGCACTGATGATAAAGGCTAAGTATAAGAAGCCTTTCCTTGTTTCTTAGAACAGTGCTTGCTTCAGAATACATAACTTAGCCTCAAGGTGTACGGAGCTAATGCTTATGAAGACATACGAAGTCCATATATTCTTAAAGAGATACCAACGCTAAGAAAAGTACTTGATGGTCGAATGTACCAAGCGGATGTTGGATATCCCTTGTAGTGAAATAAAGTCATAAATATGGATAAATGAATGTTTTTTTTAAATTTCTTTAGGTACTTTTGTTATGACGTCATATTAGCTTTCTATCACGATAAAAGTTCCTTAAACCCGATTTCTCAGTACAAAACAATTTTGGACTCCCATAACTTCATTATATATCATTATAAAAGATCTAGTCAGGCTTCTGTTATTAGTTTCGATAATTCAAACGATATATTCCGTCTATTTCTAATCCTATATACATACATATTAGTTACCGATCTTCTATTCTTTAAGCATGATTCTTGATTGTAAGATTCGGGTGGTAATAGTAAATAATTACAATAAAGAACATCAAATAACAATAAACGGCTCCAATATTGTTAGAACGAAGACAATTTTATTGTTGTTTTAAAGACAACAATCAACCAATTAAACAATTACATAGGAGATAAACTAATTTAATTAACTCGTCGTTAACCAAAAGCTACATTGTTTCATTGAAATACCATTCTTTATAGTAAGGAGGGAAAATTATCTGTTCCGCACATAATGATATTAAAGTCAAGAGATAAACTCACAAAATTTCACTTAACTACTTACAGACTGTACGATTGTTTGAATATCGTCAATGTAAAAGGACGAGATATTAATATACAAGACACGGCCTCTTCTATTACAACGCTACGAACTACATCAAACAACACGAAAATTAGTCATTCCATCGCAATTACGAGAGGAAAAACACAGTGAAACCCAACGAATCGGGGAACGCCATTATTCTTTGTGTATTTCGGCCGAAATTCCCTTTTTCCGCGTTTGTGTTGGTGCTGAAAGCTTGAAGAAACTTCCGGGAAAAAATGCGCCTCCGGGGAGTGCGGTATCGATTGTAGATGCCCCCTGTTCACCCTCCCCTTTTCTAAATTATTCATTCCCCTTGACGCATCGCACACAGCTTTTGCCATTTTTCATGTGAACAAATATCGTTTTTTTTTTTCGATTCAAAGAAGTGAAAAATTAGACTACCAAAATTGGAAAGAAAATTACCAGATTCGATATGAATAACGCTCACAGAAACGTGACGTCTGCACAATCATGAAAAGTCGCCTTGACGACGTAAACAATTGTTGGAAATAAGGTTATATCGAGCATACAATAGAGTTGTGATGTCCATGGTTACCAAGGTTATTTCGGGGTTTATAAAGATTTAATTTTTAAAAGTTAAAAATGCATGCATCATACAATTTCACGATTAATTCTTATCTATCATTATGTTTCCACACATTTGACACGTTAATTAATTCTATGACTGATTAATTGAAATAAATGAAGAGAGAACTTCATACACTCCATGAGTTGATAATAACAAATAATAAATATTCGCAAAATACGAATTACTATATTAATTTATTTAAAATTGCTTCCCACAATAACGTATAAGACAAGGGCACCTTGATATCCATACTTAAAATAATAGGAATATCCTTAGTAGTGAAATAAACTCATGAATATGGATAAATGAATATTATTTCTTATGTTTAAATTTGTAATTTTATCTAATTCATATGATAAATATATACTACTAATTACTGTTATCATTGCATGTAGTACCAAAATAATCGTTACAATATATTTTGGACACGTATAATTCATATACTTAGTTATTGTTCTCTTATTAAATAAAGTATTTCCATGGTGATAAAACAGTTTAGAGATAAAATGGGTACTTACCAAAACGCGGTGCAGCTAGGCGAGTTGTTAACCATCCTCCGGATTTCTTCAAATCTTCAATTCTTGTTGCTATTCCAGAAACCCGGGCCATGGTGTTTGAACACGCAGCATTGCTACAAGTTTCTCTCAAGCTCGTTTCTATGGCAAATAAAGTCTTCTATTATTAAGGTGCCAAGTGAAAAGAAAACCTGAAACTAATGATACAGGTGGGTACTTCGTACAATTCTCAATGTTGCTATACAGCGAGATTTTGAATGTGGACACGAAACATTTCATCTTGTTTGCTTACGAACTGGACGGCGGATTTATATGTAAATATAAAAGAAGAAAAATATTGAATGTAGAACTCCAAGGAATTTTACTGAAATTTTTACCATTTTTAGCTCAGAAAAATTATGCTGTATACTGGATTTTTTGTATATAAAAAGGAAAAGCAATTCGTCGTAATAAAAAATATAACCATGGGGCAAAATTAATCATAAAAAATCAGTATAAATTACAGTTATCAATAATAGTAACTACAACCCTTGTTTTGCACTAATATCTCCATTCCACAATTACGAGTTATGAAATGAATTCATGACTCTGTATATGTATTCACAAATCGGTGACACATCATGTTTCTTTAGAGATATTCAGAGTTGATAAATACAATATGTTTTGAATGGTACAACGAATTATATTTTTATCTTCTCTAACAATGTTTGAACATTTACCCAAGAGAATTAATGCACAACATAGCTGGTTTCAGTTTTCCCGAGAGATTCAATGTAAATATGCTTTAAAAGTTAAACAAGCTGTGTAACTCATATTCCTTGATTTAATTAAAGCGACTGAGCTTTCAAATGCAATCTAAGCTAAATTTGGAATTTAAAATGTAGAGATATTTTATAATTAAACTCGTAATCGACAAAACATGGTAATAGGAGAGCTAGACTTCTCAGGGTGACATTTGGTACATCTTGGCACATCGCTAACACTTACGTACGTGAAGGATGAAAAATAACGATAACTGATATTGAACTTGTAAAGGGTGTAGTTTAAGACAGTTAAACCTTCGATAGAGCTACTTTTAACTCTATAATTCCCATAACAATAAGCTAGATGCATGATTGTCTCGTATAACCTCCAAAATTCGTATCATAGGAAATCACTAAGGTTTTCAAGCTAACAAGATGGTTGCTATGTTATCAAGGAAGAACAATTTCCTTGGAAATTGACCATCAGCAACGAGTCAACATGTCACCATCTTCTCGTAACTAGTGATCAGCAGCTACTCTACCTAAGAGGACGAGGCAGGATAGACAGTACTTAAACCTGTTGCACACAGTAGCGCTAAACACTAATACCTTCACATACCATGATTTAATCAATGTGTCCATACATAGTACTGATACGTGTATGAGGAACCTTAGCAACTATATTTACGTGAAATAGATAGAATACGTTCCGATGCTTATATGTCCGCAGCGGAGAGGAAAATTCGGAAAAAAATTACTCCGATTCGCTTCAGGATTCTTCAAAGAATCCTATGCCAAATTTCGCTTCAGAATTAGAATTTAGAACGGAGGGTCTAAGTGGAACAACGTAATCATTTCTAAAACTCTCTCAAAGCTCTCTTCTTGAAAGCGGCTGCGCTGAAACAAAACTAAATATTTCACATCGTGGGGGTCCTAAGAGATACCACGGATACGAGTCATGGTGTCCAAAATTAAAACAGCGCTCTGCTGGTGGTTATTTTCTAGGAATAGGAATTCCTATTGCTTGGGTATCCTTTAATGAAATAAAATCAGTTTTCGTGCGTTGAAATGTTTGGTATTTACTGACTAAAGTGAAAGTATCCGATTATTTATTCGCAGCGCAAAGCAACAACAATAGAAGATGGTAATAAATTGATAATCATTTCTTTGTTTTAAATCCATAATTAATGCTTTATAGGTAATAATTAACTGTACCTATAATATATTCATTTCTCTAAAACACATAAATAATCATTGATGATCACAAATAACATTGTTAGACATTGATGAATTATTTTACCAATTGATTGATGAAAATTACCTACAATACAATTATAACGATAAATTACAATTCACGAGGTAAATAGTAACAATGCATCGATATGAAAAATCAGATTAGCTAGCTATCTGTGTTGCTATGGTAACTGATCACTGAATCCAATTTTTAAACGCATTCCCTATTCGTTCCATCTTATTTATTAATTCAATCAACAAAAAAATAACTATTAAAATTTTCCGTTTGACGGTGAAATGTGCTAGGATTAGACTTATAGGAAATTTATAAATATTAAAAATTTATACATACGGCTATGGTTATTAAAACAATAGTAAAATTTTAAAGGATTGTTGAAGGGCAATTTGGAAATACAATGTTATTCTTCCCATAAAATACGAGTAAACCTTTATATCTCTTTTGTTAATAAATAAATGTTAACATACACATCTCTATAATGGTCAACAGTCATAATATGGAATTCTATTACTTTCTTTCTTACAATCCCGTTTATTCTCTAGTTCAGCTCTTACATTGTTCTCTCGCGCACGTTATCTGCTTCTCTTTACCTCATGCCCTTGACCGACAGCGCCCGGATGAAGATCGCGCTGAATACGTAGTAAGGCGTGGGATAGAAAAAGTAACCTGCCTTTGACGTCACACTGAGGGCATTAAGAATAAATAGAAATTGATTCTAAGGGGACTTACACGTTTCTTGTTCAACCCCGTGTATCGATTGAAAAAAAAAGGTTTTGCAATTAATATACGTTGGCCAATACGTGACCTTCACTTTGAAGGCGTTAAAAAAATGTTCCTTTAAAGAGTTCGCGTACGTACGTCACGTTTCCTTGGATGCGTTTTCTTGATCGAATTATGGCGTTCGTTTACTTTTATCTTCCTTATTTATTTATTTACTTCAACTGAGTTGTCTGTTGGCATTTTATGTCTCCAAGACCACAGAAACTTAACAATGCACTGAAAAAGAGCAATTACTAAACAACGAGTGCAAGAATTGTATTATTTATCTTTTATTGTTGTCTTAAGTGACAAAAGCTAATAAATTCATTCTTGGAAGATTCTGATAATGAATGAAATATCTATTCTTGTCGTTACTCTGAAATTACTGAAATATTTCCTCAGATATTTAATAATCGAATATAGAAAACTTAAAAAACACCAAAAAAATTGAAAATTAACATGCAGTTTTTAACTTTAAAAAATATAGTATCGGTCCATCTATATTCATATCTTGTGCGATTAAACAAAAGTGATAACTAATAATTTATAATTGGGCTAAGTTAGGGGAGATACATTCATTTTTTTACATTTATAATTACAGCTCTTTTATTGGATTGTTAACATAGCTTTCTGAAAGAATTAGCGACTTATTTTGCCATAGATTCCTCAAACAATGTTCCCTTCTCAACTAGACTAGATTCATACTAAGCATAACCTAATAAAATTTCCTTCTACATTTCGATAGGTCAACCGTTACATTAGAATAGCACCACCTCGACATATTAATTGAGTTAATTAAAACGTGCGCTATAGAGCGTATTTCAGTACGCAACAGGACAGTGGCCTACCCGTGAGACATAGCCTTCTGGTGACATGCGGGCAGCGTATACAGCGACGGTGCTATATTGATGCCATCCCCCACCGGATATGGTGACCCTCTATTCAGGTGGCTGGACGGATTCGTCACCTAACTGGTGCATTACGGCGTGGGTGGGAAGGAGAAGTAATCAAACCGCTAACCAGATGCTCATCGCTGCTCATGATGAATAAGCGGTCATTTATCTGAGTTTCAGTTTGATCCATGTCTTAATGTTCTTAATTCTTTGGCGTAAGTTTCACTCTAATAGGTTTACAGAGACAAAAATTAGTCATACTTTTATGCAACAATTTAAAGTAATCATTGTTGATAATCGTCCGTTGCTATGGTAACTTTTATCATTACGGTTGCTCGTTATTCTTGCAAAACTCCCAAAGTTCATTGTTGGTCTAGAATGCTTCAATAGTTGCAGTCATAGTTAATTTACGTATTTTACTGTCGTTGCTATAATTGAAATTCAACCTCGATTATAGCTTAATACTGTAATTACTTGCTGAAAGAATTACATAACTTACAACAAGGCGCCGTGGCTTAGTTGGTTAAAGCGCCTGTCTAGTAAACAGGAGATCGGGAGTTCCAATCTCCCCGGTGCCTTTCAGAATTTATTTTACATCGTTGACATATCTATCGGACATGATATTATCTAACTGTGTGTCATATATAAACATATTTTTACAATATAGTAAATGTATACGAAAAACTGTTGACCTATGGAGGCGATGATTTGATTCGATGGACTTCGCATGGAAGAGGTAAACTATCTCAGCTAGGAAAGAAACGACAAACCAGCTCACTCCTCATTTTTCCAGTAAACATCATCTTCAAACTCCAAAATCCAATCTCTAGCATGGTGGAAATATGGTTCCGAAGATCCATAAGAATGTACTCTATTCTAACATACACAGTGAATCAAGGGAAGACATTAAATCGACGAAAATTCTAACTATAAGCATTCAGCACTTAGAAATAGAGCGGTGGTTAGTCTATTGAAAATTAACATATTTTTTTCTCTAACGTAGTTCTGATGGTAAACTACGCTTATATTTCTGGATATTTTTCTTATTACAGGAAGTGGAAATTATTTTAATTTTTTTTCCATGCTCCCTTTTACGTTCCCAGAATTCCACTGTTCCGAAGCTTCTTGTTCATCTAAACGAGTGTTACCTATGAAATGTACAATCCGTTTCCAAGAAAGACCTTCTGCCCATTGGAAGGCAGGTGCGTCTCTCAACAAGTTCGACACGGGGTTTTGCTGGTGGACTTCCCCATTGAAGGGGAAACGAGTTAGAAATGCAGAGATTGAACCGGGACAGCTGCAAGGTTTTTCCTACTGGAAAAACACGCGTGACATTGCTAAATATTTGCGAGAGTTGAAGATTTCAATATATAAATATCTTACTACCATTCTAATATAACATTTAATTGATAAATCTAAGATAATATTATGAGGCAAATATGGATGTAAATATCAAATACAATTGCTACAATTTCCAATTAAAAATTAGGTTTCATTGTTCAATTTATTCATGAACTATAAATACGTAATGACATCGGAAATTATTTTATAACAATGTTCAAATTCTGTTCATAAACATTTATCAATAAAACTCATTGTGGTGTTAAAAAAAAACAAGTTTTGATGTTTACTTCTGTGAATACATTATCTGCACCACGTGTCATTGCCAGCTGCTTGCAACAATACACATAAAAAATATCCCACCTTACCACAATAGAAATTCAATAACAATATGCAAGCTTACAACAACCTATACACGATTATTAATTGCCTATACATTATGATTATCATTAATTGGTAACTTTTTATCTAATTATGTATTTATTTCTAGATTAAAAGACATCTGTGTGGGTTCCTATCCACAATGTATTGAATACGTAAACAATTATTGACGTAATGACTGAAATATAACAAGGCTCCTATAGCAACAATGAAAGTATGACAACAATATACTTCCGTGCCATTAAACATCGAATCTACTCGGTTGGGATGGACATCTCTTAGCCTTCGGAACCTACTTTCTCTTTCATTATCTACCTAGAAATTCTGCGACCACTTCGGAGGGTCACTTAATTTTATTTGGGTTAGTACAACCCTAAAAAAGAACCTACGGAGAGATCAAAGGCGGCCTGAATACAACCCTCTGCGACTTCCCGATGGCCCACTCGGTGAAAACCGCTGCCCTAATGGAGTTTTGGTGTGACTTAGCAACGCCAAAGAATCTCAGGTAATGCGAATGTACGAGGAACCTTGGTCCCTCGTCAAAGAAAATTGTCTCTAACGTTAAGCGATTCGCTAAGAGATTTTTAAATTTAATAATTTCTGTCGTTTCATCGATCAAGAACAATGTTTCTCCATTATAACTTTCATACAAGTTATATAAAATGGCGACCATTTAATTTAATGATCATGAAACTTGATGAACGGAGAAATATATAATTATACTTTAATTTTTATGAAACTCGATAGTACCAAGGGCTGATTATAATTCAATTAGAAACGTCAAACTTCCTTCAGTTCTTAAATCTTGACAAATAATACGTGCTGAATTAAAATTTATCGTGGCATATGAAACTTATAATAACACATCTGAAATGATTAAAATAAATTCCAATCAATATAGAATTAAATAAGTAAGAAATAAAGGTTAAAAATTTCTGGCTGCTGAGTACATACATATTTTCCCCTATCTGTTTCCAAGATTAGCATAATTTTAAATAAAAAACAAACTCAATATTGTGATTAATTATATTACATTCATATTCGTAATTTAATTTTCAACACTTACAATAATGCTATTAATGTATCATGCGGAATGGGTTACATTTGCTCAAGAGATTCGGTAAAACAAGAATATTAGCCAAGATTCACGATTAAAAACTTTGTGGATCAACCCTTACACAATTAGATATGTATATTTATAAATTTGAAGTGCTTAAAACGAAATTGGAAAAATAAAAAATTCGCCCAACGTGGGGCTCGAACCCACGACCCTGAGATTAAGAGTCTCATGCTCTACCGACTGAGCTAGCCGGGCTCCGATTTCGCAGGATTGGAAATTAGGTATAAGAAAACCTTAGAATGGTAGTACGTTCTTAATAAAGGATCCATTTAATGTTGACATTTTGTTTCTCTTACAGTTAAAGTTAAGAGTTTTAGGACATATTACTTCTAATTCGCAGATTTAGCATAGCCTGAGGCAGAAACAAAAATCATAAAATAATAGGTTTTTAAAGAAAACGTTCATTACTGACATGTCTAATGTTGCTACCAATATTCATCTACATCTACATATTCCATTGTATTGTTCAATTATAAGCGTATTTAATGTATAAAATGAATGCAAAACATATTTAATAGAAGATATTTTACCTTTTTCATAGGGTTACATAATTAGCATTCCTGCAATCTGCATATTCTATGTAGTCTTAACTAATTGTATTTTCAATCAGTCTTCCTTAATCTTCAAACCGTTCTAAGCATCTAAATGAAACGGAGATATAGTCACTCATACATTATTAAGATTCTATTAATTGAGTAAATACTTAATGATATATATTTGTATCAAATTTTGACAATCTTTAGATATCTCCAACCTGATAGTTATTTGAACCCATTCCGATTATCAAAATCTTATCAAATTTATTAATTAAGGTGGTTTATAGTTGATTTTTACTTGTAAAAATCAATTGAACGATGATCGCAGAAGCCTATTGCATCATTATATCTGAGATAATAATCCAAAGATATAATTTATTTGGAGGCAACAATAACGCAATGAAGAAATAACATCCCCCTCATGAAAAATTTGTTTTTCAGCACCATTTACTTGTATACACTATTGTTAATACATTCATTCCACATAAGAGGGACTAAAGTTTTTTTAGTTTTAATTGATGATTCATAAAGAATATCATTGAATAATAAGAAATAATATCATAAATTTCTAGCATATTGGTTACTTCAATTCACAATGTTGATATAGGCAACAAAATAGGTGTTTTAAGGTACAATACAATGCTACGCTTAACATTTGTAAATGTAAAATTAATAGTAAATAAAGTTTTAAAAACAATAAACAAAGTTACCGCACCTCACAACATACATACCCTTCTTTCTAAGATTTTATGGTGAGATACCATCTTTGATCTATCATATGATCATGTTAAAACATACTCCAAGCACTGTGTAAGATGTAAATGAACCTTGTAAACAAGTATTAAATCCTATAGTGTTGTCCTAACTACAATTATCATTTAAGTTTTTCACAATTAATGTTAACAGATCGATTTAAATATAAATAACAGCTATGAATTAAGAAACAAAACTCATCAATCACACTATATTGTAATTTAGATATCTGCATAATATTACCACAGTTGAATATACGGATATAATATTATGAAACTGTTTGAATAATAATGTACGAGTATGCAACATCGCATTATGAGTGGCATGAATTACAATGAAGAGTGGATTTAACAATGCTTTTTTCTTATTCAATTGTATCAAAGAACTACAACAGTTTGAATAAATTAATAATTCTCACCTTCTTAATAGATTTAAGGGCCGAGTAGACACGTCTTAACTCAAAGGCAATAAGCATAAATATATATTCACTCTTGTAACAGGAAAAGTAATGCCAAACAATCAACAAGGTACAACAATCCAGTTTGTTTACCATAGTGACAAAACGTTGCTAACGCTTGTAAACGGTAGCGCGCCTAGCGACTTTCATGCAAGATAACCGCCAAATTGAATTAATTAGTTTCCGAAAATAAACATCTCTTTTAGAATTCATTTTCCTTAATAGCTGAAATAGGCCATTAAAAGTCTGCAGTGGCTTGTTGGCTTTTATTTAGGATGGAAAACTTGTGTGCGTGGAAAGTTTAAGGCAAGTGGGCGACTGTGCACGTGACCTTTAGGGAACGTCAATGAAAAGGGGTTGAATCGACTTGTTGCTGGTGGGCGAAGAATACGTCACGGCATCTTTTAGTCAGGATCTCCACCATTTTCCCATAATGCATTACTACTACTTTTTTCTATACATTCATTGTAGAGAATTGATTGAACCGTAAGATGTTGGACAATGACTTTGAGAAAGAAAAGAAATGCATATGACAGATTAATTTAAATATGTAAGGTCGCTTGCGAAATACAAAGTGATAGAGGGAAAATATTTAATCCAGCAAAAATAAAACGATATAACTTATTTTTCAATTGTTTATATGTACTTTCTTGATAATGAATAAGGAATGACAAACAAAAATTTCCCAGAAAAACTCGTTGTCGTAACATTGTAACAAAAAGCGATTGTTACGCAGCGCTATAATTCTTGAAAATATTTCATTATAAGATAAACGTAACAATACCGATATATATTATTGCATGTTTCTGATTCACTTTCAAATCATAGCGGATTCAGCAAAGCTTGATTCCGGGAAGTTCCCGAGCTACTATCAATTGGAAAGGCTGTGAGGAAATAGAAGGACAGAGATTGTGTGTATGAAGAACTCGACCATTGTTAAAAGAAGAAGTAGAGCGAGTGGTAAGGTACGCTTTATGGGAAGGCAAAACACATAAAAGAATATACGATGCTTATATAATGAAAATATGTTTATGGAAGTATTTTAAGAGAAGTGAGTATAATATAAAGGACGATGAGGATTAAAAATTATAGTTTAACTCCATGGGTTCAATTTAAAATATGCATATATTTTGATTGTATTTTATAGGGTATATCTTTATCTTGAATCAAGGAAGTAGTAACGTGGTATAAATATATGCCCCCTTCCATTTGAATGAAGTGTTTAATCAAATATTTTACTCCTTTCTAATTGACTGTCATCTAATTTCTTCTAATTCGACAGAGCGAGCGAGAATTCTGACAAATTCAAAACTCATGCATGACAACCGGACGAACTTGCCTTTTCTTATCAATATATAAATTTAAATTGTTATAAATGTTGTTATTTTATGAAGCTTTTATTGAAACTTTAAAGATCTGATATCTCATAGCTATCTAAAGCGTAAGTATAGTAATCGTGAATACACCTCCTGCCATATATAAGGAGGCAAATAAGAATATATTTGCACATACGAGACCCAACAGCACCAGTGGCCCTGTGGCGCAACGGATAACGCGTCTGACTACGGATCAGAAGATTCCAGGTTCGAATCCTGGCAGGGTCGATTACATTTTGTACTAACGAAGGTTTTTCTTCGATGTTTCCTCCCGCATTCGGACAGTAATTGCAATGCAATTCCTTTTTACCTCTTCTTTACCGTTCCATTCCGGTCTAATAATCATATTGCAACGTCTTATAAATGAATACATAGAAATACACAACATCGTGATGTAGAAATACCAAACATTCATACAACTGTTATTTCGAAAGAAAATTATTAATGATAGCATAAATTCCTGTCATATTTCATAAACATAATATAAGTAAGTTTCAAAATGCCCACGAAGGTTTGGCACGAAAACATTATGATAAATATCAACTGATTATTGGTCCAGTAATAATGACGGTGTTTTTCTAAACAGCTTCAAAAAATGGGTAATGCCTCTGAAAGTTAATTCAAAACAGGGTAATGTGTGCGTAATATCTTCACTGATCCATTGTACGCTTTTAGCATGTAGTTCAACAATATAGTGCATCAATCAACAGATATAGAATCAGTCAATGAATTAATATCCACATTAAAAGACATGTCAACGAAAGAATAAGGAATCTGTGTAAGCTTACACGCATATTGTAGCTACCTGGACCTAAGCGAACTGCGCATGCGCTGTAAATTCCTCAACTGGAATAATGGTACCCTCTGTCACGAAGCAG
The DNA here is from genome assembly GCA_020796165.1 of Pantala flavescens. Taxonomy (NCBI): domain Eukaryota; kingdom Metazoa; phylum Arthropoda; class Insecta; order Odonata; family Libellulidae; genus Pantala; species Pantala flavescens. Next base: position 16,953,808 of record CM036886.1, read on the forward strand.
CAGTTTTTCTTTCGGTTAGTATAAGCAGTTCTTCACTACTATACTAAGCCCGGCTAGCTCAGTCGGTAGAGCATGAGACTCTTAATCTCAGGGTCGTGGGTTCGAGCCCCACGTTGGGCGAAATTTTTCCTCCGCCAGAAAATTTGCAACGAGCAACGTAATTTGATAATCTTCTACGCTATTAAAAGATCGGCCCTTTGCTAACAAAATGACGACGGAATTAAGATAAATTTACTATTTCTACAATTTTACTGCACATTATTGCATAATAGATATTGTTTAAACGGTTAACTGAAATTAAGGTGATTATGGTGTTTGGAATATTTTCAAAATAAAGCTTTTTTAAGTGGCATATTGATACAATATTTCTTAGCATTATTCCCCGTGTAAATGTAGAGCTACAACCTGGCCTGGTGCCTATTTGTAGTTCTAATATACAATACATTAAAAGGGATTAAATGTATTATATATTCAACAGCAATTCTACGTTAATAACATTTTTTATATGTATATGAGTAGTATGAGGATGTTTTCTTTCTGCTATCATTGGAAATTATGTAAAGGAGTAAATATGTTATTTACAGGCTCCCACTGTCATTTAATCTTAAACATGAATAAGTTCATTTATGGACAATTTCAAGTCATTATAAGAGGGTTAAATGTAATAAACTTTTTCACAGCACACATTTGCACTGTAGAAATTCTATTAAATGATATTATACAATGTTGTGATCACATATCCTTACCACCAGAGCATTGCTCTACCTGTTAAGGTTTTCTGTATCAATAATAATAATATCCTAAGAGGCAAGCACTGGATATTAAGTAGAGTAAGGTTAAAAAAACTGTTTCCGCCCGGGATCGAACCGGGGACCTTCCGCGTGTTAGGCGGATGTGATAACCACTACAACACGGAAACAGATATCAAATAAGACTTTGGCCAGAAACACGAAGAAAACCATTATCGACTTGAAAAGTGATTTACATCAAGGATAATTTTTTAAGAAGTAAAGTTATTAATATCTGCATTCATTAATAATCGATGAATATCTTTGATTAATTCCTTCGAGTAATGTATAAGATTATATTTATATAATATTATCAATTATAGTATCCATATGGCTCTTTCTTTACATATCGCTTCATTATATATCACTTAGACATTCGGAATTGAACGGAGCATGGACACCAATGTATGTCGTAAATTAGTTTTTTAACCTATTGTCCTTGGATGGAATATTTCCTTAGAATTGCAGGTTTTAAACAATCTAATTTTTTACTAGATACAGGATTGTAGAAAAATATATATTCAATACGTGATCAGTAACACGAAAAAATGTAACACTAATAAGAATAAGTAGAATAAAACTCCAATAAGTATTATTATTTTAGGTAATTATTTGGAAAACATCATTTGCATGAAATATATAATAATATACAATTAATATACGATACGTTTACAACATACAGACGACATAATTCAATTTATTCGACAAATATATTAAATACTCACATTTAATGTTCAATTACTGACTAACATTGTAACAAATTATTATGAACCAATTATAGAACATAAACAGTAAGATTTCTTCATTTAAAAGATAATTTCTCTTAATAAAAATTTGAAAAAAATAACATCCTCACAATTACTATTAAATATTATCGTAAAGTAAATCTTCGATGTTCTCAACAATCGTTTCAGACAGTCCCCCATATGGGAGTAAGCACTCATCTTCAGCTTTGTTTCTGCACGACACGGGTGGGGTAGGTAGCTTGCATGATTGGTGCGCGCTGCAGGAAACGAATTACTTTTTCACAGAAGGTCGAATGCAACAGACTGCACTTCGGAAGAGGCAAGATGACTCAACGATCGCGTCACAATTATTAATAGCAGCGCAGGTAAAGCCCATGTTCATTTCCTACGATCCAAATATGAGATGCAGACGCTTCCGTTGGAACTTCATAGTTCAGCGGAAAACGTATCTTCTACGTCACGAGAGAGTGACGAGTCATCTGGATGCATTGATATAACGGTTAGATATGTATCGATGCTTAAAACATATCGACATAAATGGAACGTAATAATCTTTTGGTATAATGTAACAGAATATAGTATTATTAATTACGTTTTAGTGCTTTTGATATTACTGTTATATATTTTAAGTACAGAATATGAGGAGCTATAGCAATCTTAAATTATATCTCATCCTTATCTATAGCTGTTTTGACACGGTACTGAAACCATTGCAATATGGGTGACGTATTGTTATGGAATTATTAGTCTTTCCTTAAATAAATGATAAAATGGGTGCCATAAATCGACAAGTCTTCTTGGAGGTGAATGTTAATTTTTTATTTTTTAAAGTCTGGCAATAAAGGAACACATAATCTAAATCTATTTGATGATTCTCTACTGATGAATTCGAGATAGGAATTTTGACGATTATTATAGTTTTTAAGATAGATATTTAAGTAAATGTCTCTTTGTTTAGGAAAATATGAAAGAGAAATGATCTTACGTCTAAGTTTTAAAATGTGTAATCTAGGGTAGACTGCTGTAATTATAAATAGGAGTAAAATTTACCGAGAGCAAAATTGCTTGATGTTCCGCGAAAGATATATTCTTGAAACTAACATAAAATACAAGCTAATCTCGGAGATTTTAAAACATTACTCTACATCTAGATTTTTAATTTTTTATCATAAATATATACTTCAAAGAATAAATAATTACCACATTACATGAAACTAAGAACTAAACTTCGAGAGCTGTGCAGCACTGTAAATAATATCCTTGGTTACAGAATTATTTACGTTACTACGATGAGATCTACTAGCATATCCAATGAGAAATTTCTTATTACTATATTTACGCAGGTATAAACTTATCATTAAAGAAATAATATGTTCGTGGATACGGAAATATTATGCAAAGGGTATCTTAGTACGTAATTCCGAATTTAGGAAACTTACAGGGCAGTATTTTAGTACATGTTCAGATGTTCAGATAAAATGTTCAGATAAAATATTATGTCTTAAACACCGTTTAGGACAGAACTGACCCTATCTCCTTTAATGATCGCCTGTTATAATATCGAAAGGTGTTTAGATACAAAGAAATCAAAAGTTTTCAACTGAATGCAGCAACATGAATTACATCATATCCTTTAAGAAGACTAGCATAAATAGATTCATTGTATATTTGCCTTCGTCACGAACTAGGATATTGAATATATGAGATAAAAATTATAATGATTTATCTCAAAAATCTCTCACGAAAAATATTCTAGCTTCGTGAATTCAATTAGCATACTCATTTCCCTTAGCCATATAGAAAACATTAGTTTCGTAATCCAATTAGAAAACCATCCATTCTTACTTCAACTTGCCCTTATCACGAAGCGGTCTGCGGTGGGAAGTTACGAAGGGCATCCTATTTAGTTAGGGGTATTCCATACGTACTGTAAGAGCGTAACTTAGTAACGAAAGACATCTGCACGAAGGTTCCACGAAAGATTCGGTTCCATAAAATTTCCGTCCGTGACCCAAAATTTTGAAAAGCAGTTCCGCGGGAATCAGGTTTTCTAATCTCATTTTTCTTTCAAGGATCCGAAAATCCACAAAAAATGGTTCGAGAATTATACGTTGATAAATTAGGACGATTCATGGCAACCTTAAGATATATGTACATGTATTAATAAATGCGGCCGTGAACAACCTTATAGAATGGCGTGATGGCCTTTATTCGAATGTACTTTCTTTCTGTTATCGTTAATTTTAAATCTGCCAAATTCAGGGATGGAGTCAATTATAGATAAAATATGAGTAACGTTATCTTGATACTAAAATAGGATACCCAAAATAAGCTTTACTTTTGGTGAATTTAAAATTGAACTGAATAAAAATAGATTTATGAACCGACACCGATAATTCTCATTAATTCCGTTCAAGTATCTATATTGCCTACATACATATTTATATTTTTGGGTCACCTAGTATACATTCGTATGTCCTTGTTACTTGACTACGGTTACTAAGTTTTGTTATTATGAACGCCACGAATAACAATACGATAAATATTTTTCTGTTGAAATAGTGGTTTGCAATGATAGTAGCCTACGATATATAACCCTAAGAAAGGGGAGTATATAGAAGGAATATTATTATGTGTTGATGTTTAATCTGGATCAAATAAAGAAAAGAATATAAGAAAGCGTTTTCTAAGCTATACCTCCTGAGGGAATAAGCGGAGTTACTGACAGATTTTGACGTAAACTTGCTACTTCATCATTGATTTATGAAAGGCAATTGTGTTTATTTATTTAAAATTTCATTGGTTTTGTTTTCCAAATTAAAAAATAATATAATCATATTATAATTCTGAAATTTAACAAACATATTATACATAATATCATAATACAGTGGTACCTTGAGTTACGAGCAGCCCGACATACGAGTTTTTTGAGATGCGAGCTGGAGCTCAGGCCATATTTTTATTCGAGATACGAGCCCAAATTCGACATACAAGCTCAAATTCGTGTTTCAGGAGCGTCCAGCTAGTCGGTGCGCTGTTTCGAGCATCAACCGAGAAAATCTCTCACTCAATCGCACGTGTTACCCGCTTGAATCGAAGAGTATCTTGTGCGCTGTAATCATATTTGCGTGATTACTGAACTATTTTTACAGTACAGAAAGTGCAGCCAAGAAGGCAGAAACAAGTGATAGTTAAATTTACGTTAACGTTAAGCTTAGTTTAAGTTTAAAGCTAAAAGCATTGTTTTAAGTATTTTCTTTTATTTTAAATAAATAAAGTGTTGTTTAAGTTCAATGTTACGAAAATAGTTTTAAGTTTTAAAAAACCGCCGTTTACGTTACGTGTCTTGAGTGGCTACACTCCTCTTCGCCGTTCACCTTCGTTAGCCGAACTTGTCCGTCACCAAAGTAAGATTATTATTCTAAATAACTCTTTTATTTCTTAGCTTCATAATTTTGTTACGTATTTGTTAATTATACATGTTAGTTGTTAATTAAAAACGTATCTTTATTCATAATTTACAATGTTTTGGGGATTTTTCATAGGTCCGGAACGGATTAATGGCATTTTCATTACTTTCAATGGTGAAAAATGATTCGAGATACGAGCAATTTGACATACGAGCAAGTTTACAGAACGAATTAAACTCGTATCTCGAGGTACCACTGTACTATAAGATCAAACGTTACCTCCATTTTTTTAATGAAAAAGTTATAAAAACTTATTATTTCGCTAAAATCCTTGACTTAAAATAGTTTATACGTTATAGACAAACATGCATTAGGGAGGCAAAAATTTTTATCTTGAACTTCTCTCATTAACTTATTGAATACATCCACATTATAATTAGCACCGGATTACGATACATTGTGTATGATAAAAGGTATGAAATAACTGCATAGCAACGAACATAGCTTTAGAGACTAATTAAAATCTAAATGAGCAGTCTATATTTACGAAAATATGTGCAGAAGCTATATTATAAACCCGAGTTACCAGATTTTGTAATTTAATATACATTGAACGCGATATCCTTCTTAAATTCTTTCAAATTGTTTTTCCATCCTTTATTGATTTTACTCACCAGTTCAACTTCCAACGATACCCCATTATTCTTCTTTCCAGTATAGAAAATATATTCCGAGGAATTTTCCTCGTGAAAATAAAGAAATGTTCGATAAATTAAGTTCCTTCCGTAAGGTAAATCGAAACTGCAGCGCTCCCTGTATTTTTATAGGCCTTTTAAGGAAGTAATATAGTTATAGGATACGAGATAGAAAAATGGGATACGTATATCTAGCGCTAATGAGATTTTAAATGGAAAGGAAAAAAATTGAGAAGGGAAAAAATTGACGGCAACCGGATTAAAAATACAAATTAATTATCCGGAAGCTTTAGCGAGATGTTTGGCTTCGCAAAAAATGAGAATTATGAACGTAAAGTAGCGGAAAGAATAAATATATCTGAGGTCTAAGAGAAAATATTATGACCCTGTGGCAAATGTACCACGGAAACAGGAAGGCTTATATTACGATATCAAAATGACGCTGAAAGACGAAATATGCGGAAATCATAGTAGACCTGTTTCTTGGATTTTATTAGCACGATTGAATGCGTCACGATTTTATTCTCACCTTAGTTTCAAAATTCGCATCGCCTTGATAAGTATATTCGACCAAACAAATGTATGCGATAATTCAGCATGCTAATTTTCAATCGTTTATTGGTAATAAAACTTCCTGGGAAATCATTAATATTGATCATAAATATTGCACAGATTCACAGACGTATTTGATGCTTTGGCGTGTTATTATTTCAGTATCTGCTGCAGTTGTTTATTATTCGTATCCAGGGTTGTTGTTTACTTCAAAGCTCAAGTTTGTGGAATCCGTTGTTAAGGACATATATAATTATTCTCATTTTTGGATACACGGAAATTAATGTTTGATATCTAATAAGTAAATATGTAATAATGTATCTATCGCAACTGCGTTATATAAATATTGTGTCAATACTAGTCAATTTATCCGCTATGTGAGTTCTAGTTCAAGTAATATCTAAAATTTTTGGGACATCATTTCTAATATTGTACACAGATACGGTTTTTCCAACTCTGTCTACCAGGATGTACATATAATAAACCCTTGATAAGGATACATGAAGAATTCTCATCACTTATGCATCAAAAACTATTTTTCTGGTACCTGGGTTCGAGTACCGGTCATATTTACAATTTTCGGGACAATATTATAAATAAGGATACAGACAAGGCTTTCCACTTCCCTTTTAATAGAAATAACGTATAATAAACCCTTGTTGTTTATATATGGAGAAGTCTCATCACTGGTGTATTAAAACCTACAGCGAAAACCATTGTTGTGTTTCTGAGCGCATCACCAAGGTAGCAGAAGGAAGACGCAGATAAGCTATTTATTGTTTCGTCCACGAGTGGCGCACTTATTAACGTAATCGGGAAAGGGATCGATCAAAAGTGACCTCATATTCTGAGAGAGACAGTTTTCCTCTTCCCCCTTCGTCTCCACGTGCCGCCCTACGAAACTCTTTATTTAGAGGGAAGAGATAGCGCGCAATTCCATCGAGTGCACGGGCAATCATTTCTGGAGGCTATCACTGGAAGATGATCCTCTTCCCTACGATTGCATCCGATGTTTATTACGGACGACCTTGTAAACACGCGAAGAATTTTGAGACAAATGTGATTGTTTGGATTTTTAGTGCACGGAATGGCTCGTGTCTCTCTTTAAGGGTATACCTTTTGAAAAGTTTCTTCGAATCTTTACATTGTTTCTACGGGAAATTCTATTTGTACTTATTCTGTTATTTCTCTAGGGCTTTTTCATATTGTTTCCATGGTCGCAATCCTATTCTTATAGGTCTAAAATCATATTTATTTATTAATAACATTGGTTACCATATGGAATTCGAAGACATGGATATTCTAGCCTCAAATTATAAGGAGAATGTTCATGAAAGTCGTGATTGTGAATCATTATTTAGTTGGTGTATTCTAAACCTATTAACTATACTTCTGAAAGTAAGTATTGCTAATGTAGATCTGATGTAAGTATCAGTCAGTCTGCAGGTAAGCACAAACCAGGTGGCAGACTGATAACATAATACGTGTATATCAGTGATAAAAATAATTCCCGATTGACGTAAAAGATTCATAGGCATTTAGTTTTTGAAGCACGGTTGTGATTTATAATGATTGATGAGATTAACGCTAGAGAGTTATTACAATATATAGTAGTGATGTGATATTAATAATTATATATAGTAGTAATATATTAGACGATCGCTGAAATAACTATCTCGGTTATATTTGTCAAAGTTTGACCTTAAATTAAGAAAGAGAAATGTAACTTACAAGCTTCGTATACTTCTTCGTTGAAATAGGAATAAGCGTTTTAGAAATGGTAAAACTGCTTTCCCATAATAATGGATAAATTGAAATATAGATCATCATTTTCAGAATGTTACATTGGATGTGGAAAAAGAAAGAAATATATCCGGCAATGGGTAAGTGAATTCACGTAGAAAATAACTAAATATGAATAAAACTAAATGTGAATTAAGATGAAATATATATTGTACTAGCAGTGCTGTCGGAATTACTATTAAATCGAGATGAAAGATACAAGCCGTTGTGTTCCAAAGGAAATAGGAAAAAAGTTTACTGCATAGAGAGAATATTACTCATTATATTATAACATTAAAATATCTAAGCATGGATTGAAAAAATACGCAACTTGAAATTTTCATATCCTGATTCGAGGAGAGTAAATATTAGAAAATTTCGCCAAAATAAAAATAAATCTTCATCCAATGCACTCTACAAAGTACTAGTTACGTACAGCAATTTGAATAAATGTTAAATTTCATGCATATTAAAAAGGATGATTAAAAATGTTTAAAATTGGGAGGCCAAGAGCGTTCTTCTACGAATTATATGATGAAATTCCATAAAAAATTTCATTGCGCGAGTAATCCCGCCCCGAGCTACTGGAAGGGAAAAACGAGCAGCCCGCGTGGAAATATGCTAAATAAACTGGCGATAAATTATACAAAAGCAAATTCATAAGCGCTCAAATAACCTGACCTGAATATGGAGGGTAAATGGCTACTAAAATAAGGTTATTGAACCATAAGACACACGTTACTCGGGTGGTTTGAGGCATAATTAAAGAATTTCCATCCAAATTTTTTCGTAAGAGAAATATCTTTTTTATCATCGAATAATATATAGATTGAACAACGTTTTTTTAACATGGTTTCTAAGGAGTTTTTATTTATTTATTTCCATAGCAACCAGTAACATCTTATTACATTTTAGTTCAATACATTTTATGTTTAAATAAATCGATTTTAATTTTTTCAAATCGTTTTATTCTAATCATTCTTTTGATATAAAAATTATATCTGTACATTTATTTTTATCTATATGAACGTAACCAAGTGTTGCAGTTCAGAGAAAAGCGAATTTCCTTGTATTTTAAGAGAAAATGAAACTTCCTTGTTGATAAAATCTATGTTTTCATAAGTCGCAGAGTGAAATCTTAAACGATAAGCTTTCCGAGAAAGATTTCAAAACTCAATTTTCCTTTTAATAAAATTTTACACTGATATAACAATACCATTTATGGTTTATTCGCTCGGTTTTGCTATTAATATTATAACGTGAAGGATATGAGTACTTCCTTACTGTCATTGATGCCAAAGGTATATACAACTTCATGAAAACGATCATAAATTATTGTAAAAGTTAAGATTATAATATTATTTTTATTATTAAATTTAATTATTTTAAAGATTATGATAAATGAATCTGATTACTTATGTATATGTTTGTTAAACATCTAGAAGCTGTATAGAATATTCGTTAATATCTAGAAGTTTACAAGACTACTATAATTATAAAGTCTTTATTTACTTACTTTAGAACGATATTTAAAATAATTAGTCCCTTCTTGCATGTACATATTATACATTCAAAACCTAATTAAAACTCGTATGAATAAAGTTACGTAAAAACAATTGAACAGACCAGGAATAGAACTCATAATTTGAGCGATTATTTTCGGTCCTTTCAAACTATTACTCGTTTTCTTTCTTTAAAGCCCTCCAAAATGCACGTGCCGAGTACATTTCATCCTTTTCCTGGTATTTATCTAGTTATTCAGTTTCAAAAAAGTCTTATTTCTGTCGCGCACGAGGTAAATTACTTCAACGTTTGAGTGCTCCAAGAAAGTCATTCTTGTTGTGTGCATTGACTCGATTCAAGCCTCCAATTCTGTAGCATAAATTGCGTCTAATTCTTTCTTAACTGCGCCTTATTTTCCATTCTCCCACAATCCTTTCTTTCTCCAGAAGATTTCCAACCCCCCCGTTCCTAAGAAACCAATCTTTTGATCTAGAAAACGTCGATTGTACGTAATCCTCGGAAAAAGTTACGCGACTCTAGGCAAAAGATTTTCGAGCGGCGACTGTCACCTACGCACGTTCTAACTGTTCATTCTCATTTGCGCACGTGGAAGCGACAAACGACTATTCGTGAGGTCGTCGGTTTGAGGAAACGCTCGCTCATCGGTTTCTACGCAGTTTCGTTCTTCTTTTTTTTTCATCATCGTTCTCTCTAGACGCGAATCTCGCGCAACTTTTTTTTTCGCTCTTGCATACGTAGGGAAATGCTAAGAGGCTGATTTTTAGAGAACTACGTAGCAAATGTCATATTGAGTTATTGTAGAGAAAGGATAGGCTTCTTGGAAATGAAGTCGAGATGGAGTCAAATACGAATCAATGCTCCAGGAAATATATGATTACGTAAAGAGGAAAATAACGGGAATACAAATTCTTTATTAAAGCTAGAAGAATAAATTCGCGTAAGGCAACATATGTTACTATTGCACCATGGAAACAGAGACGTAATAAAATTTTAAATAATTATTTATTGATGGCAATATATGGCTGATTGTCATGGCAATGTACTATGGTTTAAATGGCGCTATTAATTCCGTATATTATATATAGTGATAAATATTACGTAATTTTATGATGCAATTGTGAGAACAACAGTGATAAGATGATGTAATTTCTGATGAAATACCGTTTGTTGATTACACCTGCATTATCTATGATGTTACGATGCGAGATTTAATGCAAATTTTCTAGCAGAAGAAACTTTTATTTTTCGTAGAGGAAGTAGAGGGTGGATCAGAGGTACATGAAAACTTTTTGGATCAAGTTTCATAATGTTCATCTGTTGATGTAAAGTATATTCTAACATACAGTTCCAAATAATGTTAATACGTTACTAATTTATATACACATTATTTATATTAATTAGGTAATCATAGTTATAAATTTTTCGTAACAAGTCATATCACCAGAGAATTTGAAACATACTATGGCCATATGTGAAGGATATTTACACTAAATGTAAATATTAGAATAAAATAAAAATACAAAATTAATACTGAAATAAAAAAGAATATCAATATAAGCTATCGGGAAATAATAATAAATAACCAAATTATCTATCAATATTAAATAGACCAATAGGTAAAAAAGAAATCAACTGTTTATAATAAATAAAATAAATATTAATAAGTAGCAAATAAAATATTAACTTAAAAATTATTCATAAATATACTAGAATAAATCAGGATAGAGCAATTAAAAATTATGAATTTATCAATAACTAAAAAGAAACACAAATTTAATAAGGAAAATAAACTCATCAATAACCCTATATATGAATTTGGTTATTGCTAAACAATTTTTTTCTCTTCATAATTGGGTATCGACAACTTCCAATAAAAACACTTCTCACAACATAGATAGGGCAAATTATACACACGTATTTCCCTCCGAACAAAAAACAAACAAACAAATTCGAACCTCCACGAGTTTCAGCACGACCTTTGACTTCAAAGGGGACATCCGCAAAGCGACGATCTTTTTACGTAGAAACGAAGGAAACAGATTCGACTCGCGAGCAGGGGTTTTTCCCTCGTTATAAAGAAAGCGGTGACGCACGTCCCACTTCTCAAATCGATCGTGGGAATTGCGTACCTTCTTCGAATTTTATTTATCCGTCATTGCACGAGGCAATCTTCAAAAATTTTACTTTAACTTTTCCCCGCTCCTGGAAACTTGGCGTAATGAAGTCGGTTTTTTTTCTCTCCTTTTCTGTATCCATTTGCTCCGAAGCTGGTCTTATTAGGGAGTTCCAATTTGAAGGGATGGGAGATTGACTCGCGTGGGAGGAGGGGTCATTGCAAGAGAGGTTGTTTTCTTTTAATGGGTAAGTGTCGAAATAGGAATCAAGGAGTCTTGATTGGAAAGAAAGGTGTGAATGTGGAAAGCATGAAAACTTTGGAGGCCGAAGAGTTTTGAGTATAGTTTTAAGAGACTTCATCGTCTTCACCATATGCCACCATTAGCTTCGGAGGTTTGGTAAAGGTGACAAAAGAGTATGAGCTATGGTGAGGAATGAGGTACTTGGCTTGATTATTCTATTATTATATTATATTATAGAGAGAATATATTAGCTAAAGAGATGGGTCTTAAACCCATAAATCCAATACGTAAGGAATGAGACATAAAGCGAAGTGAGGGGTGAGGTATTCTGCTTGATTTTCGTTTATAATAGAGAATAATATGTCAATATGACTCAATCTTTCCCTGTAGATCCAAACGAATGAGGCTTCTGCATAAAAGATGAGGAGTGAGGTAGTTTAATAATACTTAATATATTTGAATGTATCTGCTTCTACTCTTACTGAAGCTCAATTTTCGTCGATATCTACTGAGGATGTCCTATGGATGAATTAAGCAGTGAGCAGTTATACTTTTTTACCTTGAATGCTACAGTATATTCACTTCTAGAAATTACGAATCGCAATTTTTATGAAATTCAGTTGTTATTTGATTATATTGAAATCATAATATGAACTCTTAGCTGTTAAATTCATGAGTTGCTACAGCGCAGTCTTACTGCTTGAGAGAGAGAACAATATCAAAATTCATTCTCAAGCAAAAATTTTACCATCGACTTTTCTTTAACCGCCTGAAACTACAAAAAGATTTGCCGAAACCCGGGATTGAACCAGGGACCTTTAGATCTTCAGTCTAACGCTCTCCCAACTGAGCTATTTCGGCTCGATATACAGTTTCATTGACATCAAAACATAAATATATTTATGTATATAAATTGTTGGCTTCGCTGTTTAGTTCTATGTAGTGTACAAAATATCATCAATATTCCTTACAGTTTTATAACTACATTTAACAAGATCTATCAGTGTATTACGTTGAAGTTAATTAAATTTGTAATCATACGTTAAATTTGAATTAAATAAATAAAATAAAAAATTTTAAAATAATTCTTTTGTAATGTATAATCTTAAGATTTTGTGAACAATTGACTCAAAGCAATATGGTTTTCGATAAGTATTTGAACGCTATATAAAAAGGATTTCTTTTACCTGTGTCTAAACACTAAGAGTTTTGATTATCTGGATGTAAAAGGTCATTTCAAATCTTTTACAGCAAGCAACGCCAAAATGATACTTTGCATTAGGCAAACATTTCAAAAACAGTATCCGAATCTTCAATCATAATAAGCAGAAGAAATGTATAATACCTATTTATTGATTTAAAAGAATATCTTCCATTTTAAGGAATTTTTGTCTGAGTATTTATTGTGTATAGTATTTTAAAACCAATGGACTGCATTAAGACTTGCCTTCTTTAGTACGCGAAGGGAAGATTAATATCGTGGAAAAAGCATGCTATAGAAACGTATGACTCATTTGTAGGTGATCATTGGAAAAATAGAAAGGGAAAAGATATTATCGGTAAAGGATATCAGAAAAAACGTACTTTCAGAGATTCAGTTTGAAAACCTCTTGATAATGGATCATTCAAGGATATTTTTCCTTCTTTCACCAATATCCTTTCTATTCGTAACGTTTCCGTCGGAAACGGGAAATTTATTGAACTCTATCATTCGACTTTCAAAACAGATCTACCTTAGAATACATTTACTAACCCGGGAGAGATAAAATACTCTTTTTACTAGAATTAAGGTTACTCTTTTCAGTAGAGAAATTAATGTTCCTTTTATATATCTTTCTGATAAACCAATTGAAACCCGTTTATAAAAGCTGACTTCAATATATGCATATAACTTTATTTACCACCATCCATTTCCAAAATTTTAAGTAACAAACCGCAGTGTTATGAAGACCAAAAACATACTGAATCAACCAAAACTGAAACCATGAGTATCTATCATTCTATTTATGCTTCCATGATCTAAATTCTGTATTGATACAGCTGGCGGTCATACTTTTATTCGGAGCAAATCATTAATAGCTATTTATAAGAAAGAAATAAAGACTTCATGTACCACCCTTTCACTGGAAGTTATATTTTTGGTATTGAGGGCAAACCACAGTATATTTTGGTAATTATTTTTAAGCATACATATGTATATCACGTATAGAGACATCATAAATTATTCTGGGGTAACGTGGGTAACGAAGAGCCAAGAATACAAAAATAATAAGGTGGTTTAAGGTAGTCTACATCCGATGTTGGATTTTAAATGGCCGGATGTCATAATATAATATAATATAATATAATATAATATAATATAATATAATATAATATAATATAATATAATATAATATAATATAATATAATATAATATAATATAATATAATATAATATAATATAATATAATATAATATAATATAATATAATATAATATAATATAATATAATATAATATAATATAATATAATATAATATAATATAATATTGTTATACTTGTATATATATATATACTTATCAGATATAAAACAAAGAAAATTTATATTATACGTAATTATACCTGAAAAATCAATGCAGCTTTTGCTCACGATAATCTCTCCATACATCGGAATTTAAATGCATAAAATATAATTCCGAGAGAATATTTTTTTCTCGAGTATTAGCGATGGAGATAAAACGTACAATTCTGGATCGATCTCGTCTCCATCTGATTATCTTTGCAGCCGTCGTCATGGAAGGCTTATCTCGTTATCCCGTCGTTAAGGGGGTGGGGGTGAGAGGGGGGATTATGATATGCATCCGGTTATTAATAGCATCCCCACCAACAGATCGTTCGGAGTTTAGCCCCTGGCTCGTTGCCACCGAATACTTTCCCTCGATTTGTATATTTCAGAATTGCGGAATGCAACGATGTTGGCAAATTTAGCGGGGCAAATAGGAAATTCCTTGAAAGAAACGAGTTTTATAATGGCGGAGAATATTGTCGATTTTCAGAGTTAATTGTTTGGTTATGGGAGTTCAAATATTCTACTCTCCACCATTGAGATTTTTATGTATCGATATCAATCGATATTTTTTCGATATATCGATAGAAAGTAGTCGATTATTTGTTTCCATGGCGAGAAGGTGGAAGATTTTTCCGATAATTTAAATTGAGGAAATAATACAAAAGAAGATGGAAGGATTTTAAATAAATCCCCTGAAATTGAATGTTTAAAAGTACACAAATGGACTTGAATGCAATCTCTTTCGATGTCTCGACATATTTATACCGATATCTCGAAAAATATTTTACTGTAATTCCCTCTACCATCGAAAATGAGTTGTCAATTGCTGTACATTAATACTGGTTTTATAATAGCTGGAGATATACAAGATTATTTTCCTAATAATATTATATTGTGCACTGTATTACGAAGAGGATTTTTAAAAGATAATTATCAAAAATATGTTCCGTATGTGAAAAATGTTATTGTTTCCAAATAAAATCTTATAGGTGTAACTTTCGTTAGCTTGTATTTCTTTATGATCTTACTCATCTTAAAATTAATTAACCCTTATTTTTATGTCACATTTTTGTGTATTTAGCTCGTTCTTTTTATAAGTATTGAATTATATAAACAAACATTTTATAAAAAAGGGACCATCCTAACCAAATCTGGCGATTCCAAATTTAGGAGATATCTTATATAAGTATATTTGATGTCCTTTTTGATTGATTATTCGCTGAAAATGTGCGTAGACAAGAATTTCACGTAGGAGGATAGTTTGATATTTCTGTCATCATGCACTAAAACGAAAAAATTTCTAAAAATACGGAACTCTATGTCATTCGTCATGCATGAGAAATAGACCTTAGGCACACTGCTTTAGTATTCTGTCACTTGTTCCGTAGATTAGTGTTTCCATTATTTCTAGGTGGTGTATTTAATACTTGTATTTCAGTTCTAGACACTGTAGGTTTTATACTTATCATTTCTCATTTTCAATGCTAGTAAATCTTGGTTACAGTCAACTAACATTTAAAATACAAGTACTCAGGAGGTGAAATATTATGAAATATCATTTAGCATTACTATAGCTTGTACTCATTGGAAATAATCTGTGAATTGGGAGCTTTACTCTAAAGATACATATACATTAGTATTACAGCTTTTACCATTAAGTTCGATTCATGGTTTGGATTCGATCTTAATAATACATAGTTATTGTATCCCATAAAATTACTATAATAAATAACTCTTCATTTAATTTTTACTGATAAACAATACGTTATTTTATAAGAATATTTAATTAATATAATATTCAAACAAAAAATTGTTGTATGAATTTTATACTTTATTATGTTTAATTTCAATCGTCACTAATTATTTTTTGACAATTTTCCCGTAAATTCTACGTCGGTAGATTTTTCATTTACGCAATACTATAATAAATTAACCCCCATTATAGCTATTGATCGATACAGATAGGACGAAATCTATTTATCTAATGTACCTAATCCGTCTCTTCTACATTTATTACGATCCACGTTTGATAAAGCATATGAAATATTTCTTCTCGGAACAATATCGTTAACATATCTCACGATACACATTCGATATTCGATTCGATATCTCGTACGTCATTTTACGGAATCAGGTCAAAAGCTTTTTCTCGGACACGAAACGATACTCTTCGGTCATCACGGACGTTGTCAATCATTCAAAGAGCGTTTCGATCCAATCTACTTAAAAAAAAAGCGGAAGGAGGTATCTTACTTGTTGCGTCGTAGGGTAAAAGCCAGAACTGAACCGCGTCCTTCCAGGTAAGAGAACAACGAACTCTCGGAGAAAAACAAAAGCCGGTGTTATAAGAAGGGATGACGACACCCACTCGCAACCAAAATAAAAGCCCACCTTAGTAACCTAATTGGATCGGATTTCTCCTCAAAAAACCATGGTGATGGAAAGCTTTTCGGAAATCACTTGCCTACCACCCCCGCGTATTATGTTTCCGCTCGCGTCCGCCGTGAAGGGGTCGGCGCTTCGATCGGCCCTTTTATAGACGCGACCTCAAGGTCACCTCTGTTGGTATCCAAGGAAACGCTGCTTGCATCAACACCACCCCCGCACCCGAGGGTGAAGGAACCCTTTCGCACAGGGCCGGCCATAGATGGTGCGGAGGGATGGATTTCGAACTGCGCAAATTATCGAACCGGTTTTCTGGGTTTGCTAACCGGTTCTGAAGGAATAGAGCTTACAAATATGAATCCCAAAACATTCTGGAATATTTTGAAATATTTTACGATTATTTTTAATAGAAACTAAAGATCAAGGATAAATGGTTTATTTTATTTAGGAAATTGACTTATGAAAGTAAATAATTGGCTTCGAAATATCATTTATGATTATTATTATTATGTTATTAATTACTCAAGTGTGAACAGTTGTTGTAGAATTTTCGTATTTCTACAAAAAATAGCGATAAATTCAGAGTTTGGTTTACTATAATGTAAGTAATATTTTAATATGAATATATAAATATATGCAGATAAAAATGATTTAATTCCAAAAATACGATAAATTGGCTATTGGATACAAAACTTTGTTTGAAGGCAGAAAACTTTTTAAACTGAACTTCCACTGAAAAGTATTTATGCCATTTCAGTTATAAAACAGGCCCGGCTAGCTCAGTCGGTAGAGCATGAGACTCTTAATCTCAGGGTCGTGGGTTCGAGCCCCACGTTGGGCGTAATATTTTGGATCTCATGTTAAAAGAAATATTTCTGAGCCTCAGTTATAGGATGCGCACGGAATATTTTTTAATGAGTGTACTTGCTCACGTATATAGATAGTATTATTAGATAATTAGATGATAATTTTCCTCATCGAACACAATTTCCCATCTTGATCAATTTTATTTGAATCCCATAGCTTATGTGATTTCCGTAGAAACTTGTATTACAATAAATAAAGTAAAAATATCGATTATTAAAATAATTTACCCTCAATTAGAGCTGTATGTTGATTGTTGAAGAACGCTGCGTACCACTTCTAATCAGAGGAATGATTTTTTTGTTCTTCACCAGTGTCAAAAATAGCGTAATGGTTAAACTCACTTGATTCCACACTGTTTGTGTGTTCACAATTGTTGTTAGTTCATTTTAATTATATTACTATCCCAAAAGATCCCCTTAAAAATATCGCCCCCGGGTGGGCTCGAACCACCAACCTTTCGGTTAACAGCCGAACGCGCTAGCCGATTGCGCCACGGAGGCTTGTGTCTTCTGCTTGCTTTAGTTACGAAGTAGTTCATTTTTCTCCGAATACGTGATTATTCCTTACTTATTATACGTACTACTATTCGCTATTAAAATGTTCTCTGCTAAGTATGTAAGGTCTACTCATGTAGACCTTTCTGTTTTTGGAATATGTACTCCCAAAAATTCATCCGCTTGACGCGATTTCTTTTTAATCGATACTTTAAATACTTTTTTGGTACTCTAATGCGGAAGCATAAAATAGTATTGCTTAATTGTTTATAATTCATAATATAACTTAATAAATATGTTAACAAGTAGAATGATATTTAGATTATAATGGTAAAGGTTAGACATTTTCTGGAAAAGAAAAAAAAACGCAAAAATCATAAGCCCGGCTAGCTCAGTCGGTAGAGCATGAGACTCTTAATCTCAGGGTCGTGGGTTCGAGCCCCACGTTGGGCGGAATGTTTTAATTTTATTCACGATGACTCATCATAAATCTTACCTAATATTTCCGAATGTTAATAATTCGGAGTGCAGAACTTAGGGTAAATGAATGGTAATTTTGTAGACAAAATACGTTAAATTGTGAGAACAATCGGTTTGAATGATAAGTTTTCCCTATCTAACACATTTTCTCATCCTTGATCCACTGTATTTACATACCATAATTTA
The DNA here is from genome assembly GCA_020796165.1 of Pantala flavescens. Lineage (NCBI taxonomy): Eukaryota > Metazoa > Arthropoda > Insecta > Odonata > Libellulidae > Pantala > Pantala flavescens. The sequence continues at coordinate 16,972,619 of CM036886.1, forward strand.
TTCATGTACTATTCTATTTTTATTCGTTTACTTCATTATTCCTTCAATTTACCTTCTACAGTTTCCTATTCTTTATATTTTGTTTACATATTTAAAAATTATACCTCGTATAGGTTAGTTTTTTAAATAATTTTCCTTTCTTGTTATATTTGAAGAATACGTTATAAGGTTGTGGGCGACCGTTATGGTACCTCATAGTACTATGACTTACGTAAGACTCAATTTAAGTCTCTTACCTTACTTAGTCTTTCTATGCTACCTAGTCTATTGAATAATTTAATCAATAAAATCAATATTGAGTTCTGTAATGTAATATTGATACGGAATTTTTATTTCAAAAGCCAAGTAGTGCGCTATTTATGAAATTAGTTTTGGATTTTCAGCCAACTATTCCTTACTGTCAATATTTAAACGTGCCCGGCTAGCTCAGTCGGTAGAGCATGAGACTCTTAATCTCAGGGTCGTGGGTTCGAGCCCCACGTTGGGCGAGATATTTTGGTCCGTGGAATACATGTGCAATTGTGCCAATACGTGGTTTTTTTATTTGGGTGTTAGAAGAGTTATAATTACGCTAGTCTACATTAGTCTAACTTATTCCAATTTAAAGTCAATCACTCATAATACTCGTATTTTGGGTCACTGTTTAGTTGTAATTGGAACCTATATTTACACAATCATATCACGTAAATATGTAAGAATAAATCTTTTTGTGAGCCAATTTTGCGGGAATCTAAGCAATAAATAATAATATTTTTTCTATCTTCAGGCTGCTTTAGAATTCACTATATAAGGAGAATATTGCAAGAAAATAAAATTGAATAAGAATTATAAATTAATAGCGATCAGTATTATCTATAAACTCAAATTATTCGGACCTAATATTATCTTAAGCCATCTTAAAATAAATTAATACAATATTTAGTGCTCTTCACATATTTATACAATGACAGTTCTTTAAAAATAAACCTACAAAATTGCTTTGAAGACGAAACAGTCTCGCAATTTAATTTAAAAGTTATTTCATCCCATGAGGACAGTGATATTTTCATGTCTGATCATAGGACGTAGTATAATAGAAAACTTAAGACTTAGAATTTTAAACTTTGATGCAACAATAAGTTTAGAAGAGAAACAATACTTTGGTTGCCCCTTGAGTTTTGATCCTGGTCCCCCAACCTCGAGAGTTCTTCCATCTATCTCCATAGGGTTACCATGGTGATGAAGGATGATCGAGGAGGGGAATGAGTTAGATGGATGGGCGAAAGATGATAACAAAAGAAAAACGAATTGCCTCTGAAGGGTGAGGAATGAGATAAGGAAGATTCAGCGGAAGAAAACGTACGTAACAAACATGGTAGGAAAGGGCTACAAGGAAGAGAGAGAGTTGTATCCAAAATGGAAAAGTAAAAGTTCCTCGTCTTTTTTAAACTCATTCTAAATGCATGTCCTTAGACCCTTCCCTTGTACACTTCCTAATTACTACTTAGATGTTAAAGAATGAATCGAAAACAAACCGCTTTCTTTCTCGGAAAGCGTTCACTCGTCGGTCGGAATTAATTTCTAATTTTCCGAAAGGAAATGTAACGATTCTACGAAAAGAAGTGGTCATTTCTCAGTCAGTCAAATTGCGCGGAATTTTTTTATGATTTCCCCAAAAAGGCATGCCTCAAAGTCGCTGCTCAATGTGGAGAGAAATTATTCCTAGCTAACGTTATCATAGAATTTAATATCTTAAGAAGCGGATCTTTCGCTTTATTTTTTTAAATCAGGACGATATTGCTTTCAAAATTCAACAAAAAAGCTAGTTAATATTTTTTGAAAATATTGCAATTATGTACGTATAAAAATTTTAGCTTAATTATAATGTAACTTAAGGTACTAAAGATATATCATTAAAGTTAATTTTAACATAAAATCTATTCTCATATATATTCTTGAATGGACAATATATTTTACTGGACTTATCACTAATAAAGTTATTAGTGTTAATAATACTATAAGAGTTAATAGGATATATGATTATTATTATTATTTTATGATTATTATGAATTATTATTATTATATGATTATAAATCTGTCGACATGTGGTAAATGATGTTTAAATAAATGAATATATATACATATAACGTAGGGAAATGTAATATGTATTTTCTTATATTTGATTTATCGATGTTCCCACAGTACTTAAACACATTATTCAACCAATAAATACGTAAACTAACATTAAGCATATTATTTAACAAATCTAGATCCAACCAGAGCTCCGACTTAAATTTCTCGAACATAAATGGGTCTATAAATGCTTCCTTTCATAGTAAATGCGAACCTAAATTTCCTTCGATCAGTACTAGATCATTTACGTGGTGAAGCATTCATGAATACAAGCGATTAGACTGCAAGGGATTGGTTAACTAAAAGGGAAGGAGAGCCCTTTTCCAATCAAGCTAGAGCTTTTAAAATGGCGTCTGGCCCCTATCCCCAATATGTCAAGCAGGAAACGATGCCATTCTACCTACTTTTAATGGCGCATTGGAGTGGTTCTTAAGTCTTTAATGGGACATATTTTCACGAGAGTTCGTTCAAGTTTAATCAGACCAATGGGAAGTTCGCTTAATCCACGTTAAAGAATAAAGCTGTGCTGTTGCTATGGATTTGTTTGGAGTGATTTACTTTGGAATAAACAACTCCATTTACATTTGAGCTTTACATTTTCGTCCAGCCAAATAGCTCGTCATAGCTCAACCTAGTCACATGTGATACATCTTTCATACTTCACGTATACCAAAAGTATATTTAATACAATTATCAATGATTATGGCGCAGAATACTCTTGTATATATTCTCTTTTACTTAAATGACTTTATGTCGTTTCCTAATGGTAAAGTGTTGAGATAAATGTATGCGCATTTACGATGTCAGATAGCCAGCTTATACCAAAAGAGGGCATATCGTATCCTTTACCCTCCCTGCAATAAAATCAACTATATTCGGTATAAATTTGAGGAAGACGATATAAGACTTAAGCAGAAATGAGACTTCCCTCTCTTTCAAGCAATGGCTTCTTATAAATGTTGTGCATACAACATCAGGGTACTAGTATGCAGCTCTGGGTACGCTAAACATGATTTGAGAGTACTCTTTTCTAATATGTTTAAAGACATTTATTTTTTAGACACATTTCCTTATTTTTCGGATTAGAAGAGTTCACCACTTATTCTCTCATATATATTTAGTTCGTTATGGGAAGTTTACTAGCAATACATCTTCTACATCTACATAAATTACAATAATCTACATGTTAATGCATTTTACATCTGGATACATAAAAAAATAATAATGATAGTAAATAACCTTCAAGGCACCTTCCCGCATATGATATGGAGTACATGCAACTATCGTTCAAGCTGTCATTTTCGCCTATTATTATCGCATATTGTGCGCAGGAAGAAAGAATTAATAAAAAGTTTATTCTTCAGCCTTCATGGACCATTCTATTCTATTGCAAATCAATATAGCTTATACAACTCGGCAATTCAAAGTCTATTACCTTAATTGTGTACTCATTTAAGTTCCATTCAAATAAACTTAAGTAACCAAAAAAGGTAGAACGGAGTTAAGAAAAGTAGGGGGGACCTGGGTTCGAGTCCCAGCCATACCTTTATTTTTCACTTCTCCCTTATTATTTTCCTTCGAGCGGCTCAAACTCATCGTGCAAAGTTATTTTCTCTTCCCTTCATAGTGTCTGAATTTATATTTCAATCTCCTGGACAGATAAAAACAGACAAGGACAGATTTAGTTCCTTAAAGCAATTGAATAATAATCTTTGACTGTCTTGTACACTGATGATTTGAAAGGTATTTTCTTTCCTGATGACGAATACCTGTCCTAAATAACCTTATAGCTTTTCAAACGAGATAGTGGAAGAGAAGACACGAAAAATGGCACAACAAAATGCGTTTGAGAACGTAAAATTAATCTCTGCACCACGTCAATAGCTAATTACCGGCATGTCCGCATATAAATGTATTAATCAAGTTCGCCAAGCGTAACCACTGATTAAGATGCGTGTTTCTTAAGGTAACGTTGATTGATGGAGATTAAGAATCGGCCCTTTATAAATGCAGCATCTCCTAGCAATAGAGAGAGAGCGTGACGTGCGTGAATAATGGGCCCATTGTCACGACGCGGGAGATTCACTGGAAATCTTTACGTAAGGAAAACGTGCTGAAAAAAGTTCGTTCGAGAGGGCATTCGATTATGGGGACTAGGTTCATTAATGAAGGGAAGACGTGAATCTTCCAACATAAACTACATGGTGGTATCGGCGTGTGGCTGAGGTTGGGTTTATTTATGCTATACGTCACCGTTTCGTATAGCAGGGGACAAATGAATTTTTAAAACGACTAGATGTGGCATTCATCTCCCTAATGTACCAAATTCTAGGATTAGATAGGGCTACGTAACGAAATGGACCCACCACGTCTTCCACATCGGTCTACGTGTTACCGTCTCTGAATTAATACGTAAAATTCACCCATGAATCAATCTTTTATTCTATTACAATCGATTTCACGTATCTTAGCAACGGATATATATCCATCGGTCATTTTCTAAAACAATAACTGAATTAAAATCAATCGTAATTAATTTAACCTCTACTTAGTTAAATTTTACGTACTAACTTATATTACCATATCTCTCTTCTCAAGATCTCGTGCAATGCATGCATAATCTTCGAAAAAGGGTTTGAAGAACGAATACCGAAAAAGCTTGAGGACTTTTTCAAGCAAACAACTCTCTTAGCAAAGTCGAGTTCCTTAAGCGTCCCTCCGCTGTGATAATGCCTTGTGTACCTCATTTTGAATTATTCGTGAGGGTTACTCTGTTTACTCTCTAGTCCACCGTCGCGACGGAGGGCTAGAATCAAAAAAAGGTGGCCAAAAATATAAAATGCGTTTTTTTTGATTGCGGACTCTTAAACTTCGCATGGTCAACCTCATCATGTCTCTATAACATAAAGGTTTTTTGTCATCGCGGTGCGTTACCATGAGAATAAAGGTATTAAAATGCTTTAAAATTTTGCAGACTTCAAGGGATTGTGGGTGGGGCGTTTACATTACATCACGTATATATATATATTTCGTTAAGAAAAAGAATTATTCCTCTGTTAGATTCTTCGTGATCTTGCGTTCTACCACCGTAATTTTTAAGCGAGTTATAATTCAGTTCTCTTCGATATACGCTGTCACATTACTCTTTTGTACGTAATCAGAATTTCAGTTTCTGTTTCTTTACCTTTTCCAATACGCGTCCAATAAACCTCTCATCCACAAGCAAAGCAATAAGTGGGAAACCTCAAAGAACCGCCGAACCGCGAGCAAATTAACTTATTGCCTTTGAGTGTTCAAATGTCAAACATCAAAGGAGTTAAGATTTCTGGAAACAGTTACTTGTAACTTTCCCTCTTTCTTAAGGTTTCCAAACTGATCTGAATTATCCCTTCCTGGGAACTTTATTCTGGTGTTCATTGGAAATCAGGAAGGTCAAAGGAACTCGTTAATTAACTCAAAATTGCTTCCTCATGATGAATACTCCATATCTGCTAATGATCCGTGGAATGCTGGTGTATTGTTTACATCAGTCACTTTTATCTCAACAAAGACATTCATAATTATTATCGTTGAAATCAAATCAAGTGAAAACGATCCAATACATATTCATATAGTCTTAATCAGGGTGTAAACTTTCAATGAACTAGTATCACGAACTCTGATTATCTTAAAACAATTCATTCAAGAACATTTCCACCTTGTTTGTATTTGATACCAACTTATTGTATTAATTTATTAATATATACAATTAATAATCTGCAGTTAGATATTTGTTTTATTCTATGGTGATATTTCTACCGTTATACGAATTTTAAATTCAAAATATTCATTTAATCAAGTAATACTGGTTGAAAAAAACTCGCAACAACGCTATTTCAACTTCAGTTGCTATGGAAACCTAGCATTATATGCTTCTATATTCAGGATATTAGAGGGGGAACATTTGAAGGTCGTGTCCTTATCGTGAATACACCCACGATAAGGTTGATCGTCCATCTGCAACGAGAGGGAACTTTTACTCCAACATTGGGTTCCATGTTACTCTAAAAGCTATTCAATCATTCCTCGGACATCTTGAAAACGTGATAGAGGATCCTGTTTTCCAGGTTAAGAAATTAGGAGGGTTTTAGAGTTGATTATAGTTGTATCCAGGTAAAAGAGTATTGTATTCGCACATTACTTAATTAACGAAAGTCAAGGAACATGTTCATAACTTCGTAAATTCGTTGTTGGTAGGAATAAAAAGTACGATGTGGTATGAGGAAAAGAAATTACGTATAATATTATTTATTATTTACCAGTTGAAAGAAAAACTGGCCACCTGAAGATGAAGGCACAAGAGGACTGGTCGAAGAAAGGTAATTATTCTTTTGCGTTGATTGAAGATAATCGGAAAACATCTTGAGAGGAAAATTTGGGAAATTGGAAATTTTGTTGAGAGGGACTTTCATCCAAACTCTTGAAAACTGATCTCAAAGATCAATTTAATTCGTAAACCCTTATCTCTCCTTCCCTTCTTAAAAATTAAGCCCTCCGCCCAAAACTGGTTACTTTCTTATAAAAAAATATAGAACCGTTTTCTGTATCTTTTGCCTGTCTTTGTGATTTCATCTTAAGCTCAGAAATTAATTCCATTCTCATTCCCTAAACCTGCCCTCCTTTCCATGATCTTTAACAGGACCAGACTTAATTTACCCTCTAAATTGTGAATAAAACCCTTATTTCATAAACAATAATTTTTTTCGACTCACATCAAAGAAAATTTAGCTGAATTTTATTGGTTCAATCGAAAAAAACTATAAAAAACTTATGTGAGTGATGGATACGAAAAATTACAAAAGTAACTGTTAGCATTACGTTGAAAATGCATTATAACTTACTTTACTGTTGGAATTTCTGAAATTATCTAACTTTAATATAAATATGTAATACTTACATTAGCCTGTATAAGAAAAGTAATAAATATATCTAAAAACTCTGTGGTTTATGGTTAGGGCTCTATTCTCCAAAGTCATTAAATTATTTAGGCGTGTTATACCATCTAGCAAATCAGACTTACAATATAAAACCGTTTGTACAACAATATCACGAAATATTTTGTCTTCTGATCCCCAAAATTTCATTCCTTAAAGTTATAAATTATTATATCCCGTAGTTCATTGTGTAAGTCACTACTCAAGAATTTCACGAGCAGTTATTCCCGTAACTAGATTCTTAAATTGTGAAGAGAATTCTAGTTACGGGTATAATCATACATAAATACGCTGCTATATGCAATTGTTTCCCTTTACGAAACGAGTCCTTTTACATTGTACATGCTAAATATACATAAAATTGATACAAAGACTTAAAGAGCTTAAACGAAACCGATTAAATCTACGGTCTTGAACATCTTTCATGTATTTTCTTTCTCGTAGAGGTATCATCTGAAGAGTCATAAATTTCTTTTTTTTTTAATTTCCCACCTATCCTCAAACTCGTATCAAGGATTCATACATGAGTAAGAAAGATATCGCAACAAAAATCATTTCTTATTTCACAAAAATACCAGATTTTTTTACAATTGAGGTTAAGGGCGAACAAAACGAAATCTTACTTTCGGTTACCACAGAGACCAGATTCGTATTCTATAGCACACAATTTCTAAAACACGTGACTTGAGGAGAATCTGATGGTTATACGTGCTGACTTTCTTACGTGACCCAATGCTAAATGCGGGTTTTTTGATGGATTAAAGATTTCTCATCACAAAAGAGACATATTGGGAAAATTTTGATCGAAAGAAGCGTATGAGAAAAGCTTCGCCAAAAGACCATCAGTATTAAGTGGGCCAGACATTATTTTAAAACAAGGCGATTAATCAATATAATAGTATAACGTACTCATTCAAAAATCTGTACATTAATCATAAACTTTAATTTCAATATGACCCTGAACGTTCGCCTACTCAAGCTATCTTTATTTTTTTCGACTGTTACTCTCCCGTTGCTAGGTAAACTCTACATACTTGACTACATCTCTTCTTATGTTCGTTCTGTCTTTTCCTTAGTTACTGGACATCTAATGGTATCCTGTTCACAAATACAGGTACTAAAGTTAAGTCTTCTCTTCTCGGCAAATGATAACAATAATTTCAGTGATATTATGTTCTTACATGATGTCCGTAACTCCTGTCATCATTCTATATCTTTTGTTGAACTTCCTGACAAACATTAAAGCATATATACACCGATGTATTTATTAATTATTTAGAGATTAGATGAATAACCATGGTAACCAAATTGCATTAGATATGGGTTCATTACATATATTCCAGTAAGCGTTAATTACCGTACACTTTTCTTTGAGTAAGTTATCGGACAACGATCCATGTTTTACGTATCAGTTTCGTACTGATTAGTGATAGGATTATACTGTGACTCAAGAAAATGCTACGTAATATGATACGATATTTGGTATCTCTTCTTCCATTTATAGAGGAATTTTCGGTTGCTAAGGGTCATCAAGAAGCTGACGAGCGATCTTTCCCATCTCGAACTGTCAATTTCGTAACATTTTTATCCGATGCGTAAGTTATTTAATGAAGCCAAGAGTAGGAATGACTGAGATAAACTTCCAATTGTCCGAAAATTGAAGCATACATCGCTCTCTTGTATAAATCGCGAGTCATCGTAGCTTTTTTTTATATAACCCTCTTACATGCTAAAAGTAACCATGAGTCGTACATTTTATTTTAGTGCGGCCAATATGTATGAGCCGCATCATAAATGAACATAGTCCATATTTATAGCTCCTTCAGTGCCCATTTATTTCACGAAATGTAAATTTTTACGCATTAAAGTTTCAATCAATCATGAGATAAGCTTAGTGTAGCGGTTCCGTTATTTTTAAGTATGGATTTATGATCTTTAAAAGTTTTGTCAGAGAATTATTGTTTTCAAGTAGTTGAAATAAGGTTATAAGCCTTCCTTACGACAATTAAGGGAAAGGATAGAGGAACCAAATTCTATCTTTAGAGTACCATGCATATAGATTAAAGCTCAGAAAAAAACGGAAAGATATCGCGAAATTTTTACACATAAATAGTAGTTTCCTAATAATACTAAATACGTGATCCAAAAGAGTAATTGGGGACTACGATGTAATGAAACCTCCTGCCATACGACACAGAGCAGTTTGCAGGGTAATTATGTAAATGTAAAAGGATTAAGGATAGGAATAGAGTATAGGATAAACATGTTCTAAAGCACTACCAAAAAAAGCAAAATATTTTTTTTTAAATATGTTTTAAATTATAATAAGATTGTAGTTTCAGTTTTAGTATACCCTATAGAATAAATGAATAAATATCCTTTTTGCTTTTTCGTGTTGTTGAAGTTGATATGTCGTAATAATATAGCTATGATATGAATAACAATTGTAGGCAGTGTTTAACAAATACTAATTATTGTGATAAGAATAATTGTTGCTGTATTTATGGTGTAAAGCGTGTCTGATGGTTTTCTATGATGACTAAAATGAAGCATTAGTAAGTGAGCGTTTTCCAATTTTTAAACTACCACCGAACAGCTGTCCAGTTGAAACTTATTCGTCTAAATCAATGAATGAGCATAAGCATTTTGGGTTTTAGGATATTCGATATTAAGTGTCGAGTAAACGCAACATAAATGTGAGCGTAAACTGATTCTAAAACGGGAAAAATACAAATATTGAATAAATCTTGAACCGTTAGTTAAAAGAAGCTACATTAAGTAAAACGCGAATGTTTAATCATAAATTTTATCTTCTTCTTTTATCATCTTGGCAGTTAGGTTTGTTTTGCGAGTTAAATTTTAAAAGTTCTCAAGAATGGAACGAGATATGGCTCCTTTAATTTTCAGTGTTCAGGGCTAAAGTTTCGTTAACTTTTGTCGCCAAGAAGCTCTTCGGATCCGATGGTATAAAAACTTCAGAGATATGAGGGAATAAAGAAATCCATTTAGGTCGCTCCTTATTGAATGCCATGAAAAGTATCCTTTCACAGAGTCAACATGTTGTTTTGCTTCAATCCTTTCCTCCCCAAGGCAACCGCTGCCCGCGTCTTGCACACACTCGAACGCTTTACCTCTAAATTTCAAATCGTATTAAAGAAGTTGCCGAGTTGAAGTTTACGTAGGTTTTAGCTTATTATAAAACTTATACCGTGGCATTATAACGGGACCTAGAACGTTTTTCTGAGTCAATAAATTCTAGAAAATAGACTTCCCAATAACAAGAAGGAATTTTACAGGCAAGTAAATGATTAAAAGGTACATACCTTAAATACAAATGTGTCAAAGAAAAGTTACGTATAATGACAAATGGGTATGGAAAGCTTTGGAAATCACCAGGACTCGAATCCTGGTCTTCCGATAATCTGTCAGTAACTACAGCCATATCTGTATTCTAACAGAAAATTACGTTACTGACTGGAATGCCAGGATTAAAGTACTGGTCATTGGAGACTTGCGTCTAGCTCGTTTTTCAAACGGTGTCCCGCCTTCTACTGAGAATCTTTCAAGCACTCTTCAACTGAAAGTTTGGAGAGCTTTGTACTTAAGGATCCTTCGCAATTACAGTCATTACTTCCCTTTACTTCACACCCCATTTCGACGCGAGACCAAAAATAGCTGTCCGGTCGAGAAATGTTCTCCCTACACCCCCTGCCGTACGCCACCAGCCCGCTTTGGGAGATAAACCCGTAAAGGGGAAATCTTTTTCACCGAAAACAAAGCTCAATGAAGGGAGATAATGGAAGATAAAGGAAGAATAGAATACGAAAGGAGAAAAAAAGGTGGAAAGATTCTAGGAGATTGACACAACAGAAGTGGGGGAAAGGGGGTGTGGGATGGAGGGGGTGTGAGGGAAGACGTGGAGGAACTTACGTCAGCATAAGGGAGAAGGTGATGGTAGAATAATCGATATGAAGAGGTTCAACCCCCTCGAAAAACCTATCCCACATAGGGACTAGGTGGGACGTGCGCGGAATAGGAATTGGCATCGGTGTGACACGGGGTATCGTAATCGGTCCAGCATTTTTATCATTCGAAAGGGTCAATGGTCACGGAATTTTTAAGGTCTAAAGGCGATCGGCAACCCAAAGACCATTGTTTCTCTCCTCCTTGGTTCCTTGAAGGGTTGGAAAGGTGGCGTTTAAAGGATATATGGAAGAGGTCATTGTTTTTGAGTCGAGGGGTGGCTGGCGGTGGGAGAAAGGGAAAGTTCAGTACGTGAGAATCGCGGGGCTTTAGCCGATGATTGTATCGGGGATCGATTGATGCTTCATAATTCACACTCAGAGGATGGCTCGGATGATATCAGTCTCTCCTCTCAAGATGGGTAGAGTTAGCGAGAGGATTATTATTATACATCGATGGAGGTATTCTATTTGCTGAAGAATATTGAGTGAAAGATTGAGAGCAAGGATTTGTACGTCGCAAAATTGGCGATAAAATACGTAATAATGGAAAATTCTTACCGTAAACTAACAAAAGGAATTCTTAAGACAGAAAGTGTTCCTTAGTAGCTGGAAAGAGGTGGACCAAAGTGGGCTAAAGCTCTTAGTCACTTCCGAATTAACGATCCTGTACATACGCACGGAATGATAAGAATCCTGAGTCACAATCAGATCGTCAAGTTTATTCACATTAAATATACATCTATTAAAACCAGATTGCCTTAATATCTATGACCTATTTACTTGAAGCCAATGAGTAATTATTAAATAAAGAAAATGTATCTCATCTACCTTGGCAAGGTCACTTCTCTCTCCTTCGGAAAGTTTTCAGATCCGCCCTTCTAAGGAACGCGAAAACTCAAGCGTAGGAGGAGAATAAGTTTCGCGTGATATAATTTTCTTTTTTTCTACTAACAAAATGATAGGGATTATTCCATCTATAGTATGAAATTGAAACCTTAAATTAAATAGATTAATTAAACTGTTGTAAGATGGAAAATTAAGAAAACCTCTTTGATTGTGTGCGATATATAATTCGATTCTCTACTTTCAATCCTTAGGTGAAGTTTTCGTTGAATGGAAAAGCTTTATTATTATATTATTTGATTTGGTAAAATTATATAACCTATTAATTTAGCTACTTTTTGAAATACATATAAATGCTTATAACTCATAAACATCAATAGTAATATTTTAATTTTTAAGAAAGAAAATTGTTAAATTTTGATATTGCAGAGGTTTTGGTATTGTGGAAGAAATGCTAACAGAACAAGTAAAATTAGAAGTGTGAAACACAATATCAACAAAAGTTTAAACAACGCGGATTCTTGGAGCCCAAATATACAGCGTAGTAATCGACTAAGAATCGGAAACTCTTATCTTCATTCTCAGGGGCGTGAGAGCAAGCAACACTTTAGCATAAAAATGTAATTAGTTTACGATCAACCGAACTGGAGAAAACATAAATTTCACCACCTACAAAAAGCATTAGCGGTAATTTATGCACCGCTTTTGTCAGCTTTACTCGCGTACGTCATCCCCTTTCAATCACGGCGAAATAGCTTCGCAATTAATTTTAATCTCGCATCACGATACACGCACAAGATATTTGTAACAATACGCGCCCAAGAACAAAACCTTGGGGCAGTCCAATTGCTTCGAACAAACGAGGCAATCGTGACTTACAAAACTCCTCCCTCGGGACATTCTCGAAGGTCGGACTAATTGATTTTCGTGGGTGCAACGACCTTTGCCGATAATTCATTCGTCGCTTAAGATATTGCGTTTTGAATCGATTCATCAACGCCGAGGAATAGTTGGCATTAATTGTGTCACTCTCTCCCCCCATCCTAGTCACGTGCCCTATCGATTGAACCAATCACATGTAGGGCTTCGTTTTGGAGGGCTCTCTTGGATACCAGACACGCGAATATATTTAATTCAAAATCTGTAATTTTAGTTTTTGCGTCTGATTCCGTTAAGTGTACGGATTCGGATCGATTGTGAATTAATGGTCGGAGGAAATTTATATCCGGAGGAGGGTAGTTCGTCGCAGAGGTCAGCTCTTTTTGCCAGGACAGTGATTTGATTGGAAATTAAAAATGTAGGGCGCATTTCTTCGGTCTATCGGAAAACCTAGGAGGGCTTCCGGTACAAAGGTCGAATTTTCGTGCAGAGAACTTTATAACCGTCCGCATGTTTTCTTTACAGAGTTATATATTCATTACTGTTGGGACAAGGTTGTGAAACCTATATATATACCAATAATACCTGCAGTTACATGAAAACACCGGGAAATCACCATTGATTCTCTTATTTGCTTACTCTTACTGAATGCTCGGACAAATACGTTTATCTGAAACTATGAATAATAAAGATTGTCGTATCTTCTATACGAAATTGGTAATACTTAGAATTTCGGGGTATTATAATTGTAAGGCAGTTATTATACAGCAGTTTAAATAGGAAATATATATACAATGTCTGATCCTGTTATTCGAATAATAATCATTAATAAAGAATTAAATGTAGCTGAATAGAATATTGCTTACTGATCATCCAATTTCATTCTATTTTCGTTTTCGAAATACGATAATCTAGCATCAAATGTCGCTTCATTATCATTCACCATTTTAGTGAGAAACTTTTTTGAAATAATAGACATCAAATACTCCAATCATAAATCATTAAGGTGTAATGAGGGACCTTAAATGATTTCAGAAGGTTTGCTAAATATTTAAGAAGAATCGTAGAATTTAAGTGTATATAGCTTAAAAGCTAAAATAAACACATTAAGGAAAAACTATTTATGATATCCGGATGATTTCCGGATTAATATTTATATTTTTTATAAATTTATTTAAGTGATTTAATTTCAACCAAGTATAACTGTAGTTATCTCAACAACGTAAATTTAAATTAGGGATATCTCAATGAAATGAAAGATGTAATTCTGGGGTAGTATTTCTGTTATACCAGGCACATTACATACCTAAAATATTTAATATAATTTGATATATCTTTTTTTCTAAAATAATTATGTACAAATTAATGTATCCCTTACAAAAGTATTATACCTAAAATTAGTTCCTTGTTAATGAACCTATTAATTTTTCCCATTAATGACTTATCGGTTTATTACTTCAGTTATAAGAATAGTAGCTAAAATTTCTTTCCTCAACCCAAACTAATAAAAATCTGTCATATAAAGACTGAAGGAAACCCTGATGAATTTGATGATCAATATTGCTGAACTATCTTCAACCCCCCGAGAATCCTGTAATGGAAATCTGACTTAACGAGAAATAGACAGCAACTTCAGTAACTAGAGGTCGTTTGAGCCATAGTAACGCCTTTAATATCATCCAGAAGCGGTGGGTGGTGGCTATACCTTGTTTATGGATTGCTTCGCCCACGAAGTCTTTATGACGCTACGGTTTCATGGCAACCGAGACGTAACTAGATGGGGAGGAAGCTGGAATTGGAGAAGCTTCACAAACGCTTTGATATCTACGGAGAGAACTGCTTTCTTCTGATACATTCCTTGCCAACGTTCTTTGAGCGTGGAAAGATTATTTGAACCGGAGGAATGATGGTATACAACTCATTCTTGTAACTACATTTTTTGAAGTGTTTCGCAACAGCGAGGAAAACGGTATGCGTTTAAAAGAAACTATATGTACATTGAGGCGATTATTTCATTGTGTTGATATTTACATATTATACACGTTAGTTTAAAATAAAATTCCTTTCCCAAAAGATAATAAGAAGGTATGACCTAACTACCCTTACATATAAAGCGGGATGGTATTCATCAAAAATATTTATTTGTCGAAACTATTTCGATTGCAATATTTTTTATTCCTTCTTTCACAAAACGTTTACAGACGATATAATCATATATACTCCTTTCAAATAATTGATGGAAAGTTATCGTTGAACTGCTATTGTTGCAGGTTTGTTTCATTATTGTTGTCAAATAAATAATATAATTAATTGATGTCAACTACTTCTGAATTCGCATCAGATTACAACATTGCTAAATCAAAGAAATTGAGAAGACTGTATGCTATCATCAATCAAATATAAGTAAAGCTTTGGTTTTGTCGATTAAGAACTGTATTCGTTGTAGGATTCTTCGATTACCGCTTAGGGTGCTAGAATCATCTACAAACATCAATTCACTCCGTTTATATCATCATAGTCGAATATATTGTATTGTGAATTCCGAAGATTTAATAATTGCACGCATTATCATTCATGCATTATCACGCATTGAAACTGTATGCATTCCAATAATAACCTATGGATTTACGCCTATGTTTTAGTCCACGCAAAAGTATAACCGTATCTGCTTAAACCCATACCGGTTCCAACGGAAAAATTCTCTTGCGACGTAGGAGAGCGCAATGATGAAAAATTCCGATTTCCCAAAATCGATATCGTGTCTAAAGGAGGAATTCAGGTGATGGTGGAGAAGGGAATGGTAGAAGTAGGATAAAAGAAAAGATAGGTAAAGAAAGTTTTAGGTATAAAGTCGGAGCAAATCGACTCAGCAAATATCTGGGAGAGTCCGGAATGATAATGGCAACTCGATATATTGGAAAGAAAAGAAAAAAAAGGATTGGTAATTGGAAAATATAAAAAGTGTAAAACCCGCAGAGAAAATTGGGGGAGTGTAAGGAAAGATTGAGCAATGAAAGAAGAAAATACATTCATCCAAAGGGAAGAATCTGGTTGGTGTTAATTAACAGATATGTTGTTGCTATGACAACATCAATAAAGGTTTTAGTTTGATCTTTAATGTCTAAAGGTTTAGAATAAGAATTATCAATAATGCAATGCAATAAATTAAGAAATATATTCATAAATAGCTCAGTTGGGAGAGCGTTAGACTGAAGATCTAAAGGTCCCTGGTTCAATCCCGGGTTTCGGCATATGTTTTATTTTAATTTTGATTTTTTATGAAGGTTTGATCAATATTCATTTTTATTAGCAATATAGGAATCAACTTTTTCGTTATCTGAAATCTATTTTTAATAGTTTGAGGTCAATTGTAGAATGAGTTCCTGGCTTAACATTGTACTCACTCAAAAATATTATTACGTTAGCTTTACAGAAAATTGCTATGATAAACGTTTGAATTATCTGATAATTTATATTCTGCTTTATCAGAAATTTATTTGTCTCATTGAGTCAGACGTTGTATAAAAGATTTGATTAATCAGTGAATATGATTATGATATGATTATCGCATACTAAGACGCTGAATATAATATAGAACGATCAATAATTTTGTATCATGATACTTTAACGAAAAATGTTACAACATGATAATTATTCAAAACTCAATGAAAAATACCAATCGTGTTAAAAGTATTGTAAGAACTCTTCACTAATCAAATTTCATTAATGAAAAGGGCGAATTTTATTTTAAGGGATTTCTATGACCAATCACGATGGGATTACTACGACCAATCACAATGCACCTCTGGACTATTGGGTCATACGTGTACTGAGCACCAGACCTCTCTTTTTACGTCAGACGTATACCGTGGAGAGGTTTGGGAAATCCAAATTTTACTACCCTTCCTCTGCAAAGGTAGTGTCGTAAAAGAACCATTTCCAAACTCCTATTCTTCTATACCTTAAGATGCTCTTCGACCAATGAGTGCTTTGAAGAGGAGCACAGAGAAAGGTCGATAAAAGTATCGAAAAGAAAAGGATGAGAGAAAAATAAAGGGACAGAAGGAAGACAGGGAAAAGAAAAAGGCCAATGGCTATCGAAGAGGGAATTCCGTAAAAGAAAAGGCTGTAAAAGTGATGAAAGAATAGGAAACCGATGATGAAAGAAGACCGTGTACGAAAATACTCAATCGGTATCTATACTCAATCGATGATTAGGAGTGATGTACTAGAAATATTGGGGATCATTAAACCTGGTATCTCACACACATACTTTCTTCATTTGTGATATATAATCAAATTAAGCCAGACATTAAAAATTTCAATTAATAATCATCCATATAGTATATTTCTTGATTTAGAAAGTATTTCCTTCATAGAATTGTTCTCACTCTATAAAAGTTCTATTATATATGTACAACATGGTTGGGTAAATCTAATCTCTTGGATACTGTAACGAATTAATAAACATTATTTTATTTTCCTATGGTAAAAGTGTCACTGTTTTCTTCATTTCACGTTCGCATTATAGAATCGACTCTTCGTGAACTGGAACTTTGTGAAGGAATAATTACCCATTAAAGAAAGTATATCTATATAATAAATAATTCGCGAAGTATATTCAATCGGAGGATTTTTGTCTAAGAGTGATCAATACTCGAACTACTAATTGATTAAAAGCGAGAGTGTATCGGTAACTATGGGAATGGAACAGTCTCCATCTATTCCGAACAAAGACGTTTATTATTATATCCGGTAATTAAATCAATCTAAACAGTTTTAATAACTTAATTGGAAGAGTATCAGAAGTTACTTAACAGCCTTATAGCAGTCTGTATATAGGCATCGTAAGGTTAGGAAACATTTAGCGTGTAAACTTCAACATTTAAAAATTTTCTTGCATTGAGACGTATCATCTCGCGAAAATATTATCAGAGAAGATTTTATTTTTAGCATCTGCGCTTTAAATCTATTCTCACCCACTCTCTTGTTATTGGAAGAAGAAAAGATAATTTTGGTACAATCATAAATAGATACAATCCCTTTCTGATTCCTAAATTGTTTTTCGCACACGTCGGTCTTAAACGATTCGCAGTTAACGAGAGAGAGAGAGAGTTCCAAGTTAAAGAAAGGAGAGGACCTGAGAAAGGAAAGTAAAGGTTTGAAAGTGGAGGCTAAAGAATGCTCAAGAGAGAGCGTTGTAAGTGAAAAGGATTGCGGATGTATGGAGCGGAATATTTGAAGGAAAGCTACTGCAAGACCTCATAAAATGGGGGTGCCTCAAGGTTCCATTTTATGCCCCCTTCTCTTCCGTTTCCTTCAACCCTATTTCTTTTTGTCCTCGTTGCACCGAAAGTTGTCCCTTCTTCCTGCAGGGACCTTTTTCTTTTTATTTCCTTGATATACGACACTGAGTGCTCGGTTAACGAATATAATCCGTATATGGTTTATGTTCCCATCGTCGCTCGTTAATCGATAAGGGACTATCTTTTAATTCTTTGGGCCATTCCATTAATACGTCATGGTAGTCGCAGGTAATAAAACGTAAATGGGATAACGTCTTATAAACCTGACTCCGACAGTAATACTCTTATACCTATATCTATATATATATTGGAGAAAAATGAACGTAGTTGACTACGTCACGAATTTTGTTTACTGTATCATTAATACTGAAAGTTAAAAGCATGTGAAATCGCTATTCTTATAAGTGAAACGATTTTCCAAAGCATTGGTGGAATATGTTATTCGGGACAGTAGCTTTTGAGAAGGTTACTTTTGTTCTCCTTCCAGGAATATTACTGTAAATATAGTGCCCAACTGGTAACCAAGGGATACCGAGGGCGCCTAAGAAGGCCTACCACTTGTTATCCTCCGGCACGGAATGTTTTTCACCAAGCGGGAGGTATAGATATTTACGACTTAACGAGTTCCTTTACTCAAGACTTTAACCACTTCAAAGGACTGTTTCCAGGGAACGATCCATATTGGGCAGTAATACAGCTCTAAAACCACCACCACCCATGGTTGCATCTCTAAGATGTCCTATGAGATGTTCCGTTTCCGAAACATGTTACTGGTTGACGCATGAAATTTCTTCAAGTGATGGGTCGTTGTGCGATTTTAAGGTGGTCAAGTGAACTGCTTCTAAGAGTTGTGATAGATCTTTTGTTCTTCACTAAGGTCAATGGGATTCCTTGCTCCGTCCGTGAAGCAAGATCGTTAACCTTCGTGGTGATTTAAAGGTTGTATCCGGTGTACTTGCCTTGAAACCTTATTCGGGGTTAAAACAGTTAGTATTTTCACATCTTATAGATTTCGAATTTTAATCTTTTTTTTTCATTTTATGCTGATGTTAATTTAAATGCAATATCGAGAGTATGTTAGAGACCTGATTCATATGTCTCGACCTAGCTCCATTAATCAGTATTCTTAGAAAACACTCTCCTTGTAAAGTCTCATATATAGTTTAAATTTATCATGAAAGATAGAAATTGAAACCTCTGTAAAATGTTTTAGCTAACATTTAATGCAATGTAATAGTCAGAGAGCCTATACGTCCAATACCAAGCCGAAATAGCTCAGTTGGGAGAGCGTTAGACTGAAGATCTAAAGGTCCCTGGTTCAATCCCGGGTTTCGGCAGTAATTTTTGCTACCCGCAAGAGTATTTAGTAAGATTTTGCTTCCTAATTTATTACAAATGCTAGACAGAGATCAATATTTTCTACTTTCGACTGACCTTTTGACACCTGGCAACCATAATTTCGCTAAATTTCATTAAATATACGAATATCTTTTATGAAAGAGGATAAAAAAGCATCCTCTACCTAACAATCAAGTTTTCTTGCATAGTACAAAGAAAGTGATTAAGAGTTCTTTTTTCATTCCTCATATTCTTTATATTTACAGCCCTACCACACTATAAAAGTAGGCTTTCAGCGCATCATTGTTCATTGTAGAGGTAACAGTAATACCCTCCCACAAGATAAAAGCCGTCTGTCAGTGCATCATTGTCCATATAGGTAATAGTAATAATGTCCTTTGTTAATTTTCTCCATAAGAGCATGTACTTTCACAGTAGCTGTATTTTCTTTTCAATAATCCATTTCCTTCCCTCGCTACCCTTCCTTAGCTCCCACGCATTTCCGTTTCCATGGTTACGGCGCCTCTCGCAGCTACATGTGGGCGTTGTGAGTCACGGCACAGGAAACCCCCGCGAAATCCGCCACCCTTCTCCTCATCATTGTAGTGACGTAGGTAGACGACTCTCTTCACGAACTCGATGGTTTTCCCCGCCGCTCACTTCCAATACGTCCTCAGAGGTCCAATACACCAATGATTCACCGAGACACTCATTCTTCTGTACAGGGGGACGCACAATAGCCCCATTTGACGTCAGGGGAGCCGTTAAATGAAGCAAATTAGATATACGGCCCGAAACCACATCATTCTGCTCGGATTGTTCCAGAGCGACCCGCGCGGGATATGACGCATTGTTTCAGAAAGGTAACGGACCGCGAATGAAATTGCGTCAAATGCAGTGACGGGTTCGCGAGACGGTGGTGACAATTTCCGTTTTTGGTTATTGGTCGTGATGAGGGAGGGGAATAGGTGTGAATGTAGGTGTGAATTTGGGTTCGTCTCGGTCAAGCGTGTGGTTGCTACGATGCTTATTTACGTGTGCTTTTGAAGTGTGAGTGAGGCCTAACAATGGGTTGTATACGTAGACTATATTAAAGTTAATAAAGTATAGAAATATTGATACGATTTACGGCAATCCGTATGTTATGACTAGTATCAGTGTTAATCTGACTTATTCTCTATTAAGAAAGATATTAGATTGAGATTGAAACCGTAATGAGGAGTTAATTATAATTAAAATTTATTTAAAAGAATATATATTCATGTAAATACGAGGTGGTATAAATACCTATTATTACAGAGTTACTGATTAATACCTTATTTTAATGTAGCGAAGGAAACGGTAAAAGATATCAAATAAAAATTTTAAATATAAGAGGAATCATAACTTTAAGCAGAAATAATTTAGCGGAAAATATAATTTTCTTTACCCACATTAATTATGTAAATTGATAAAAATTTAGGTACAGAGGTGAGGGACAGGATCCAAAAATTTCGCCCATCGTGGGGCTCGAACCCACGACCCTGAGATTAAGAGTCTCATGCTCTACCGACTGAGCTAGCCGGGCTGACGTTAAATGACGTAAATTCTTTTAAATCCAACTTACTTCTGATGAATATTAAATAATTTTCAAGCTCTACACTTAAGTTACTAACTATAGTTCTATTGCTTTCAAACTTCATATTTTGACTGAAGTAATTGCATCACTTAAACGTCTTAAGAAGATGTAATGAACTCGTAGTATATGATTAGGTTAGACCAACGTAAAATAGAACAAATCTAAGTAATGTTCTTTGATCATATCTTACGTTATAATGAGGATGGATATATCGTATTAGATGCTTAATAATTGTATGTACTTATTTCATTAAAAATAATTAGCTATAAAATACTTATAAATGAAGGACTGAATGAAATATAGATATAACAGTACGTACTCTAAAAGAATAGATAAATGGACACACTGAAACGCAATCGTCATAGGTTCGACAATTTCTTCCTATATAAATTGCTAACAAGATTTCCTATGTATACGGCCAACACCTGCTTCTATGGAATGGATTGGGCAACTCGGAAAATCCTCAGTTGTGAATGAGATAATAATGCACCTTGAGAATGGACCTACCTATCCTTATCTACACATATGAATCTTTACAGTACATCATGATAGTCAGTAGTTGTATGAAAGCACGAAATTTTTCGTTCTAATAAATTCATAACTTTTTGAAATAAAAATAAAAATGCTTTTCATAAAGAAATGAAAATTTCAAAGTTGAAACTTTTCTCAAAATGAGTGAACGATAACATAAGCTTGATTATAGATACATCATGAGATATCAAATACAAAAGTCTCGCCCAACGTGGGGCTCTAACCCACGACCCTGAGATTAAGAGTCTCATGCTCTACCGACTGAGCTAGCCGGGCTACAGTTAACGTTGATACATTGAAAGAAAAACACTCTGATTATATTTACATTTACATTACTACCCCGCAAACCGCCTTGTGGCGTTTGGCAAAGGGATTATAAAAGATTATATAAAAGTTCAATTAGTTCAAATCGCTTAATAATTCATGTACTGACTTCTATCGGAAAATTGCCATTAGTTATACATTTTCTGAACCTCCTGATATGACGTATTCATGTCTTACTGAAATATTCTTTGGCAGAAAGAAAGAGTAGAAAATCTTTAAAATTAGCTCTAAATTACCTAATAAATATTTAGTAGTGTCTACGTATAAAATCTAAGCTATGAGTTCCTAATCTAACATCATTAGGAAAGGAATGAGGTTGAATGATATTTTACATAGGAATTTCATAATATTACATCTTTTTGCATTCGGAAACTAAATTAAGAATTATTACCCAGCGAATTAAGAAAAAAATTCCAACGTATCACTTTCCATTATAAAGCGAAAATATTTTCAACTTCCAGCAGACCCACTAAATTTACTTTCATTTTCCTGACAGGGCATTTCGTTTACTAGCGTCTGCGGGACTTCCAAAAATCTTATCGGTAAAATCGAATCTGCAGTTAGTTGATCCTTCCCCATTAAGAGAATTAAAATGAAAGGATGCGAGCGTCCTTTAACTCTCTCCGTGACTGGATTTCCGATTTATGACCATGGGACAGTCCTCGACTATGTCGGAAAACATTTAAGTTTGCGCACTGCGCCCCGGTGTAAAAAAAGGCAGGAAACTCTGAATATTTTGGCATCTTGCCCTCTGCAGAAATCACGCAGACGTCCAAACACCCCCTCGCCTTTGGTTTTTCCAAATACGTGGAAAGGTATAGCGATTGAATTTTAACTACGAATGGTTTGTAATAAGAGATACATACTACTATTACTATACCACTATTTCGCAGCTCACAAAAAACGATAGACTTTTATTAAAATTGCAGATTTATCATTGTCATCATTGGTTATTCAATCCGCAGGTTAGGATTCCCTTTTTATCATATTCTTACAAATTTAAGAATATATATTATCAAAATATAAATTTTAAGTGATATAATAGAAATCTTTCACTCTAAACAATAATATTTTTGAATAACTTATGTTAATTAGTATGTCTTTAACCAATATATTTATAATTGGACGTCATAATGGAATGAATTCTTAAATTATGAATCTTCCGATAGTGTATCAATTATCAGCCATTTCTAAATTACCAAAAGAAGTATTCAGATATGAAATAGGTTGATTTACACTTCTTGCTCCCTCATTAAGGTACATCGATTCTGATTTCGATTTTTTAACATCATTCGCACTAAAAAAAGCTATCATTAACATACATTATAATGGACAAACTTAATAAAGAGCTAATTGGAATCTACGATTTCATTTACTCTCAACAAAACGAATATTGAAAACCAATAAGCCAATTTACGAAACATAATTGTGGGAGTAATGGAATTTTTTATTATTTAATATCGCAGAGTTGATAATTAAAGCTCATATTACTTCCAGATTGATTACTGTTCTAATGAAATTTTGATGATACTCGGGCAAACATTACAAAAAAATATAAAATTTCCAAATCAAACATTAACTCAAAAGAATATTAGCAATAATTATTGCTCTCATCAGGTGAAATGGCAAACAAAATTCTAGAATTGATAAATGGGTTATGAATATTTATTGTAAAGTATTGTTCATTAAACGTGGAATTAATTAAATTTTGCAAAATTCGCTGAAATACATCATTATATTATGAAGCCAAAACTAATTAGTTCGTGAAATTAGAGAATTTAATTGATATCACGTTATAAAATTCTGCAATATAATTGATTATTGAACACGAAAAAAAAAAAACCTTTCAAAATGAGTATTTGTATTTCAATGATTTATCTACGTATTGGATAACATAAAAATGCAATTAAGTTTTTCCAAACGAATCAACCTTTATTACATTTCGTCCTCATTGATATTTTTCCATTATGTATATTATATACGGATGTGTTAATAAAGTGTATATATGTGAAAATAATATATACCTATATTTATATATTATTATGTGAAGAAATGTGTCCTTCCAATTCATTTCACAGGAACTTATCAAGCAGATAACATCAAAAAGGCGTATCATTTTCCGTTGCCAGGGCAACAGCAAACCTCATTATTATTTCCTGGAAACGATAAAAGGTCAGGTTCCATTAATACGCCAAAAAATTATTTTATCAGAAATTACGTATTTTTAGGAAACATATTCGTCTATAGAAAGAGCTACGGTAGCCTTTGGAAGACGTAAAAAGGTTGACATTACGTCAATACACGAGAATAAATATGGACAGCAACCGTTGCTATGGGGAAAAACACGTTTGAAAATATTCGATTATTTAAAAATTTTCGAAAGGTTGCTATGTGACCAATTCATCAATGATGAGTCATATATTTGAGTAGATGAGCAAGAAAATGATTTTCCTTTCTCAACTATTAATTATAAAACGTCATCTTGAGGAATCACCTCTTCACTTTTGGAAGGCGAAAGCATTCTCTGACGAAATTTTTGCTGGAGTCCCTCGTGACAATATGCAATTTGCTCTCGCACGAGGAAAACAAGTGAAGTCGAGCGTGGGCCCCGGAGGTTCTTTCAGGGAATTTCGTACGAAAAGGAAAACAGGCTTATCGTTATAAGGATATTCAAGGACTGTCTTTGATGACTCAAGAGAGGAAATGAATAGCTTTCTACGATAATAAACAACCTCCATAAAGCTCGTGATTTCTAAGAACAAGTATATATATTTATTTTTATCCATCGCGAAATGGGTGAACATTTTTGGATTGATAAAATAGTACGTGGAATTCGTAGCGGGAAAGTTTTTAACGGGGTAATATACTAATATAAAAGACTACTTTTTTATTAAATTTTTATTATTTATTTTTTTACTCACAAATTAGAATTTTTATTCGTCTCTCACACGCCACTTTTTTAATGCATAGACTTCGTGTCTTAATAAAATTATTCCGCCTGAAAAAGGTCATTCTCCTCTCTTTCATGGGTACTCGTCTAGACTTACTCAACGATCGAGGAATGCTTTATTTAAATGTTTATTAGCGATGCTTATTCCTTGTGGATTGCTGCAAGGCATTGACCTTAAATATCTTTCAGTCCATTATGAAGAAAAATGGATTGTTTTGAATCTGGTTTAATTCTATCTCACAAAGTTTAAGGTTCGAATTTGTCCTTTCTTTTCTAACTATAATTTTAAACTCCTACCTTTATATCATACACTATAGCATAGCATTCTACTCCATAACTTGTCACAGTCAAATATACTTGAATATTACATACTACAGTATAACGATATTTCTATGCTATTTTACATTATAGTTTAGCTTATTATAGATTTCGTCCTATCCTTTTCTGCTTTTTTCGACTAGTTTACTGTTCTTTTTCTTGAAAATTCATCTTTATAGCTCAGATATGATAGCTTGTTTCTGTACAAGATAATTAAGAGGTAGGATTAAAATAATTTTTTTTCTCTTTATGCACAACGAAATTTAAATAATTCTACTATAAGTCTTCTCCCTACAGATGTATATGAATTGACCTTCAATTGTTTTATAATAAATCAATAATTACACCAAAGCAAATTAATTTAAAGCGAAGTAAACCTCAAAGTATACGAGTGAATTTGAGGGATGGTTTCACAAATCCTCGTTATAGTACACTGCAGACATTTTCTCCTAGCCATAAGGTTTGACAGAACCACACTTCTTTGATGTGTATTTTCGCATCCGTGCGCAATTTCCTTTAAAAAAAAATAACCACCGCGCAGGCACTCCAGTTTCGGAATACACGAGGAGAAATCTCGTGTAAACACGCCATCCTCACGCTTACATCCGTTCCGCGAATATTTCAATTCGCCAACGTATTCTCTTAATTCTCCAAGGAGGTAGGTACTTTCTAAACCCGCGTCTTAGAATCGCAGTACTTCTCAAACAGTCGAGAAGTAACCTGGGAGACGGGCTCCGTAGTACAAACACTTTCGCATCTGAACTTTCTCTCCTGTAGAGAGAGATCTATGGCAGGATACGATTTGCGAAAGATGGTACGCCTCGGAAATCTTTTCCCGGAGATATTTGCCAACAACATCCGGGGAAATCCGCGATGAAAAATCTCCGGATTCGGCGACGACCTCCTTGAGGTGGATTGGGCTTTGGAAGTGAGTTTTTCGGACTGAATTATACGCGGAGATATAACTGTGAGAATGGAAAAGGAGTATTAGAAACGGGAGATGCGTGAAGGGTATTGGACGAGAGTTAAAGGTGAAGAAAGTTTGGATTGGATGAGGGGGAAAGATTTGACAGGAATAGAGGAAAGATGTATAACGCGCAAAGATAAACTCATCTCGATATTTGGCAACTCTCAACACGCAATTGCTATATGTTACAATCCTTGAAAATCACAAAGTAAATGGGATATTTTTATCGTGATTTTCTCATGGTAACGAATCAACGAGATGGTCGGAATTTATTACAGTTGCTATGGCAAGATTTAGATTTATTTAATTGATTTTCTTTATGTAAAAAAAGCCGAATTTTAGCGGACGATAACATTTTCAGAGCTTTATTATACTTCGAGTAAATTTTTTACTCGTATAATTATAAATTACATGAACTAAACGTGATTTTATTTTTCTACTAAATAGTGTAACAATTGCTAAAATATTTGTATGTATTCAGTTAAATAAGACTAAATAAATTAAAGAAAATAAATAACTAAATATATCTTAAAAATATTATCATGTAATATAGCATAACTAAAAATATTTCATAATGTTATCTAATCATTTGTCTTCCAAAAACATCGTACGTTATAATCTAATATTTGTATCTCTTCAAGCCGTAATTTTAATTCATTTATTTCCTCCATGTAAGTGGTTATATTTAAGTTCCAGATCATGCATCGTAAATGCGTTGCACATTATATATGTATAGAAAATGTATGCGTTTTGTTTGGAAATCTTTCACCTATCACCTGCTGAGATACTAAACTATAGGTCTCTCCCTTGCATTTGTATGCAGAAGCTCATTGCATTGGACTTCCTTTGAATGCATAATATCAATAACTGTGTCAAGTAGAGATACAGAATAGAGAGTGTAGATAATACTATGAGATACAACTAATAATTGCAGTATGCTTAATGCTATACACTGATTTACTAAGGAGTAAATAAATCTGATATTTTTGACATGGATTACAATTTTGGCTGTGCTCTGGTACCTGAATAAATACAAATTACTCTTTTAAACTCTTGTATTAAAAATTGGACCATTCAAAGTGCTGATAACTTACGAAATACAAAGATGAAAAGTGATACAAAGTGGGAAAATGTGATCTAGGTGTCAGTGTTTCCAGGACCACAATTTTGGTTTACATTTTTCATTTATTGTACATTAAAAGTACCATTGATATCTATGAATTTTATTTATAGTAAGTAATTGGATGAATATTATTATTGGAAAACTCTAAAAATATTCTTACGTAACCATATAATCATTGATATCCATTACTAAAAATAGTTTCTAATAACAACATGCATCTAAAAAAGAATCCTTAAAGAAGTAAATTAGACATTATTCATATTTAACATCATTCATCGAATATATTATAGTATATACTATACTATAATATATAAAAATAAGAGCAATATTTTTATGAGAACACAAATATGCGAGTTTTTATTTCCTATTTATGTTAATAAAATACATATATTCTTCTACGAATTCAATCACGGTTTATTAATATTAACACCTCAGAATTATCATACTTCAACTAAAATTCGGATTAAAACGAGAAAAATATACACATATGAGAAAATTTACGAGTAAAATCTAGGAGTCAAATTTCACTACCTACCCACGCAAGTAATATTCCAAGGAAACCAAGGGAGATATGAATGTAAATATTAAATGAAACGCAATTTTAATTAAGGGTACACGAAGGCGTGGGTATGAAGGCCAGAGAAATGAGGAAAGAAAGGGTAAAAAGTAAAAAAGAAAGGGAAAATGGAGGACATGAGTTTTGTGTTGAGAAAAGAAAGTTTGCGTACGATGGGCGTCTGAATATAATGTCGTACAGCCAGGATACTTTAGAGAAAGACGAGACTTTCACGATATGAAACAACCGTACGAAACAAGCTGCAAGTGTTGGAGAAAGTACGCCCGGCTTGAAACTTTAAAGAACGTAAACTCTATTATTAAATGGTCTTATAAATTTAAATTATATCCTCTCTGAAATAAGAATGAAAAATTTATGAAGGAATAAAAATCGTCATGGAAACAGGAATTACGAATTTAAAAGACTTGAAAGTTAAGTTTGCTGACTAATAATGATACTGAATAGTATAGTGTTAATAATAGCATATAAAGTTTATTTATCCTATATTAAGGGAGTTATTTGAACCATAAAAACTAAATTTACGAATTATAATCTTATAATCGGATTATAAAGTGACTGACATTGCAAAAAGAACGGAGATTAGTAGAATAATAAGAAAAATTAAGATTAGAAATGAGTTATGTTTAAAATCCTTCCTTAGCTTAAACATCAAGCCCGGCTAGCTCAGTCGGTAGAGCATGAGACTCTTAATCTCAGGGTCGTGGGTTCGAGCCCCACGTTGGGCGTAGATTTTGCAATTTTTTCTATTTTAATAGCCATTAATTATGATATTGATATCTGTTTCACTGTTGTAAGCGATTCACCGTTGCTAAGATATCTCTCCATATTAATTCCATTCCGTATGTTAACAGCCCGTTAAAGGTAAGTAATCATATACGAAATTAATTCGGGTACAAACTTCCCATTATCAATTATATCCCCGCTTTAGATTAGAATTAGAAGTAATAAACATTTAGAATAAAATTAGAGAGATCATGTACTAATGGAAACTATTTACATTTATATAAAACCAGTTAATGACGCACGAAAGGTATTTGGACATCACCAATTCAGGAAATACAAGGATATACGAGAGAAAATCTTGGGAAAAATACGTCGATACGGGAAATAAAAGGTAAAATTGAAATCTCACGACTCGTGAGTCACGACAGAGGGCATTGGTGTGAATTTAATGATTGTTAAGGTCACTTAGAAGATGAAGAAATGCATTGCCTTTCCGGTGTAATTGATGGAGTGTAAAAAAACGGACCTACCTCAAGGAAGGATGCCGATGGATGCTCCAAACGAGGAATATGACCTTCGTGATGCTATGCTAATCTTCTGACCTTCTCACATCTTCTCCAAATTTGCTCCGCAGAACTATTAAAAAAATCAAGGATATTTAGCAAATTAATAACTTCATCACTGGGAAAATATTAATTCTACTAATTCTAACAATTCATTCCTCATCACGATTAGTGGAAGGTAATGAAATTGATTGTTGCATGAACAGAGGTCAATAAAAAACTTGACTTCTCATTCTCAAGGTTAATCCTGTTATAATTTAGGAAGAATTCGAGAATCTTGTACAAAATAGGCTAACTTGGGATATACTCATGACTTAAGAAATTAATAATGAATGAATAAGAAATTAATCCTTTAAGATATCGACCGTTTTACGAAAATATACTTGCAAACATAATGTGTTAGAGTTTACAATCTTTACTTCCTTGTTATATAATAGAATACGATTATTAATATTGAAAAATATACTAATTTTATTCCTAAAATATGTTTTAATATAAACACAAAATATTCTGGTCTAATACTGAGAAAACCTAAAATACATTTAGACAGTACTTTGTCTTTCCCACAGGTTTATTTTTCAGCAAAAATTACTTTCGTAATAACAAGTGCTCTATTATTTTAATTTTATGTATCTCTATTATAGCTATTAAGGGATCATTAAAACCCAATGTATAACAAATATTAGTAAAAATTTAGTATAGTAAACAACTTATACTAAATGATTGACATTTTATAAAATTTTTAGCCTTAATTTGGACTAAGTATTTTCTTTTGATTTATTTCGTACTTATTCTATAATAAAAATGGGTACAAATAGAATGCGTTTAAATTATTCAAGTTAATGTTTCTTTTAATATGAACTACTTAAAATACTGATAGGGAAGTTTCAAATGCTTGAATATACATTTAAATATCTTCGTGGTGATCTTTCAAGGAATTTCAAAGTACAGTTTTATATATTTCTATCAGTCTGAGATAACAGCCATTCTAACAAAAGGGAATTAGTATTTAGAGTCATTAATAGTCATTAATGTAACCGCTATTCGATGGTCATTGTTTAAGGATGACTATTCTCTTATTATATCCATTCACCCATCTTCAGGTAGGTCAAGGTACTTTGGCGAAGAGAAAGGACATCGTTCTAGCATAGGCGATTATCTGGGAACGAAATTGGTAAACGAAGCAAAGCCTCGGGACTGTCCCAGGAAATCCCGTACGGTATCCGTCCATAAGCTCGCAGTTGACCGGAGATTCACGGTCATTAAGAGGTTTTGGAAGATTTTGCAGATGGGACAAGGTCGTATTGATAAGTGGTGGAACAGGAAACTACCCGTGCGTTCGTAGAATGTAGAAGGGAATTGCAAAATAGCTATGACGAGTGCTGATAGTAAAACATCCTTATCATCCTGTGCTATGTAAGTTAAGTAAGTTGCTAGGTAACGATTCACTTATTGAGTCAACCTAATGAAGCCTCTGTAGCTGTCTTGTTTAAGGTAATTATTAATTACCGTTTTAGTTGTTACTCCTACACATAGTAAGTAATGTGGATAAGAGTACGTATGTTATTAAATATATTTGATTCTCTATTATGTTTTACGCAATTTATGTAATATGAAATATTATTTGAGTAACTAATATTTTTGACTGATATAAAATCTTATTATATCAAACACTAGTACACTTTACATTCATTATAGTCTTATTTAATTGTTATAAATAAATAATAATGGTTATATGTATTGAAACAGTGAATACAAGCATAAAAAATCATAAGGATGCATGATTTTCCCCCAGCTTTTAATAAATGTTGTTTTCTTGACAATAAATGTTCTTTTACATGCAAATTTATTTCTGAAGGAAAGACCAAAATAATCACAACATGTATTGCTTCAGTCGTTCATTACTATGTAATAACACAAATTCATGAAAGGTTATATTCTTGATCCTTTACGTCAAAGTCTCCTATGCATGTACATTGGACGAATTCTGATAATGACATACGATCATTTATTTCATGGAGTCATTATCAATTACTTTAACTTTTGATTCATCATTAAGACGTAAGTTTCATAGCATAAATTGGGACAAGGACATGCTGAAAGATAAAGATTGCTCATACATTTCCTATTCTTAGCAAGGGCGAATAGATTATCTATGATTGCAACCTTTTCCAGAATCAAAACAAATCTGCTGTTTCTCAATAACTTTGCAGGGACATGATGACATTCTAAATTCCTCGAAAAGATTTGACCATCTCTGAACATGTGGTTCTTATTCATAGTGAGTTACGTGGCTTTCTACATCTTTTACGACTTTTTTTTATTTGGTATCAGGGACGCATTGTATACAACGCCTTCTATTGCCAAATCTAATCTCTATGTGTCAACACGTGTTAAAATAGACTTGCAAAAGCCTTAGTGACATTGTAACGTATGCATACGTATATAATTTTTATTTGGCACTTCAATTATCGAATTTAGATGCCAGATGACAGATAACCAAATTAAAAATTGGGTCTGACTCACCTATGCTAGTACAGTATAGATATACCTATAGCTATACCTAGTACACCCATAAATTTTTAACTAATATCTCTAAATAATCTCAATAGAGTGCTTCAAAGATTTACATTAATCATAAATAAATTAGATCTTCAAAATCTTATGAACTTATACACGTATATTTCCTTGTTGTACAGAAACATTTTGAATGTTCAGTCCTTATTAGATTAGTTAAAAATAGAAAAATCATAAATCATTCCAGAAAACATGAAGTTGAATTACGGAAACAAAATTTGATACATATAAAGCTCATAAAGATTCTAATTATACGCAAAATTTATATTCACTTCAGTTATATTTCTACAGCAAACATTTCTTTTGGGACGAGAGCTTTAAAATATAACAAAATTCAATTCAATTAAGCGAGTTTATTTTATTACTACCTCTCCCTTCCGGAAAACTGGTACTTGGAGTAAAGGTTTCTCTTTTACTACACTCTAAATGTCCCGAAACGGTGCAGCAGTTTCAGAGAAAAGGCTTTTTTAAAGTCAATTTGGAAGCGCGTTTGAAAGAACGGATGGAAATAAAGTGTACAGAACCACTCTGAAAGCCCATGCAAAACAGGTGTAGTACAAAACAAAATATTACTCATTTATATTATTAAATTAATTAATCTTCATATAAACCCTAAAAGCTACCTTTAGGCGTGCGAGGCTAAAATTAAACTAAAATGACTTTTTTGGGTTTGATTTCCTAATTTTCCTTACTAAATTTGAACGACTGGTTCAACATAGCTTTCCATATTGAAAACATCTTTCAAGTTGGTACTTTCTCTAATTATCAAAGTAAGTTATCCTGAGGTTGGAAATTATTTCTTCGCTTTTATCAAGAAATTCAAGTTATTCTTTTAGCAGGATTTTTCCTCAATCCAAGATTCTGATACATGTCTTATGTCTTAGTATAACAATCTTAATATAAATAGTGGTCCATAATAGGTTTTATCCTATTGAATTAATAAAGAGCATCTACATTATTAATACGCTAAAAGCCATACATCGACTAACTGTATATGGTGTAAAAAAGAACTCTCGAATTTTTAATAACCTAAGAAAAAGGATCTGATGCTAATCTGATCTGATAACCTAAGAAGTAAAATCCTTGAGGAAAGAAATTGATCTCTCATGATAGAAATTGGTATTAATTTTTCTGTTTAAGTTTGGGAAATCCCAGGAAGATATGCTTTATAGAGAAGGTTATTAATGATAATTCAAATCACTTCAATAAATATAGACTAAACCGCACTTTGGCAAGAACTCAAAAGAAAATATGTGGTAATAATGTTGGAAGATCTTAATTAACTTGTACTAGGAATGGTTCAATTATGCAGTGGACACTGAAAAAATCTGAGATATTATGATGTTCAATGTGTAATGGAAGTAGTCCAAAAGTACTGGCAGCAGTGGGATTCGAACCCACGCCTCCGAAGAGACTGGTGCCTTAAACCAGCGCCTTAGACCGCTCGGCCATGCTACCATATATATCTTGTAAAAAAAGGAAAAAATATGTTTTGTTTTCGTTATGGTTTTCGTATGGATGTTTTTGGTTTAAACTGATTAGGATTCATAATAATCAAGAGAATTTTAATTAAAATATAAATTATAAAAACTAACTTATACGAATTATAATCTTATAATCGGATATAGAAAGTGACTGACATTGCAAACAACGGAGATTAGTAGTATAAAAAGAAAAAGTAAGATTAAAAGAGAATTTCTTTTAAACTCCATCCTTAGATTGAAGCATCATGAAGTATAAAATCCTTCCTTATCAGGGGAACATTAAGCCCGGCTAGCTCAGTCGGTAGAGCATGAGACTCTTAATCTCAGGGTCGTGGGTTCGAGCCCCACGTTGGGCGTATATTTTGCATTTTTTCTGTTTTAATAGGCATTAATTATGATATTGATATGTTATACCGTTATAAGTTCACTGTTGCTAAGATACATTTATCCATATTAATTCCATTCTGTATGTAATTAGCCCGTTAAAGGTAAGTAGCCATCTGCGAAATTCGTTCGTGTACATACTTCCTATATTCCTGCTCAGATTACAAAAAGAAGTAATAAACTTTCAGAATAAAATTAGGGAGATCATGTACTAATGGAAACTATTTACATTTATATAACTACATCTGATGTATTAATAAGATAAGAATTCAGTTTACAACACCATTTTCATAAATATCTCGAAAACTTAAAAATATATATTTATATTATTGAATAAACAGGAAATGTATATTGATCCTTTGATCTCATCATTTTCTATAATGAAACACTTCAGTTCCATTATAAATAATAGGCAATTAAGAAATCTTGTACAATATCCACTCCATTTTTTCAAATCAATAAACCTGGTCCCGATGAATGATAAAGAATTGTACGATTCAATCATTCTTATCTAACAGATTTATATAAGACTTCTTCAGTGTTAGTGAATACGTGAAACTCACAGTATACTAATAGCGTATTGAAAATTAAAAACGTGACTTATGTGGGTAAATTACCGAGTATATTCACCATCAAACTGACCACAAATGCTTCCTCGTTGCATATATTTCTATGAAAGGATAATGGGAGGTAATTATTCCCAACCAATACCGCAGTCCAATAAGACTCGTGAAGCCACACTTGGCTTCCTGTATAGCACCTGTGGAAAGCCGTTCTTCTGCTATTTGATTACGTCACACTCTCTTAGGGTGGCAACGAAAATACCTAGCAACTGTCATGCTTGCATAGAGAACCCAATCGAGTTTTACGTCCATATAACCGACCTAAATCGAAAGAATAAATTCATTCATCGCGCGTCATAGCACACTGACGTCACAAAGAATCCGACTGTCTTAT
The DNA here is from genome assembly GCA_020796165.1 of Pantala flavescens. Classification (NCBI taxonomy): domain Eukaryota; kingdom Metazoa; phylum Arthropoda; class Insecta; order Odonata; family Libellulidae; genus Pantala; species Pantala flavescens. Next base: position 17,007,131 of record CM036886.1, read on the forward strand.
AAGGAGAGAGGTCTAGCGATTTGGTTTCAGGGTTTACCCTCACTATGATACGTGATTGGTTTATCTCATTCCCGATTTATAATGACCAATTTTTTCGTATCTACTACGACCGAAAGTTTGTTGGGAGATCCGGGTTCGATTCCCGGTCATTTTTTCCCAAGACTTTTTAGTGTTCGTTCATTCATGGGATCGATATATGAAGAGAAAAATATTTTCCAGTATTTCTTCTTATCTTTAAACATACCTAAGTTAAATAAGAGCATCATTATACATGGATAAAATGGATATATTTAATAATAATTGGAGTTAATGGGATTTATAAAATATACGAACAGAGTTTATTGGATATAATGTTGCTGAAAGTAATCTATTTTGAATTTTCTTCATTATGCATTGTTTACGTAGTTAAAAAATAGGATTTGTAACGATGTATGGGTTGCATACTTACAGGCGCATCCCGTGTCCTGCCTGTAATTTTATAAATATTCATAAAGAACACTTCGATTTAAATTATTCAAAAGCTACGATGGAACTCTATTCATCGAGAAGCTATTATTGAATGCTAAATCAATCAGTATCCTAGTCATAGAGAAATACTAGATTATAGGATAATTAATTATACTTTTTCGTAGAGCATTATGGGAAGTTACAAAATGGAATTAGCTTACGAAGTCAGATTTTAACATGATTTAAATGATTAAAATTACAATCACGGAACCATTCATTAGCTATAATAAGGGAAAAATCTTATTCCTATCTTCTAGTCCTGGTTTAGTGAAGATAAACACAGAACTACCTCACTCCTCACTTTCCTACGTAAGCCTCAGCAACCCTCAAAACTTATTCAATCTTCGAGCGAGTGTTTCAAACAACACTTTAAGATGTGCATATACTTTCGAGAAAAATTACTTTTCCCGTTCGTTGTTAAAAGCAACTCCTTGAATACTTCCTTGTCGTGGCAACGCCTTCGCAGCTAACACGGACAATGTCCCAGACGCACGAAGTTTCTTGACCACACCGTTAACTCCCTTAAAAATAAAACGCGGAGCGACGCTAACGGACGGAGTGGAAAGGAAGAAGCGACTTCAACGTTATCAGCTACGGACGCCTTGTATGTAAGACGGGGAGAAGGGGACGGACGGTTTGAAATGACTTCATTTAGTGGGAAACTTTGCCGCTGCGTGTGGAAGTTCGTCATGCCGCGTGAACTCGTTCGTGGTGCAATGAGAGAGACGCGAGACAAACATATAGCCGAAGACGCGCTCTCTTGAGAGAAAGGGTTGTTTATTCGTTTGTTGTCGATGTTTTAGTTGCACGTAGGTCCGAAACGAGCAAGGCTTTCATTAGTTACGGTAAAAGCTTCGCAGCTTAGATTGTCAATATATAAGTCAACAATGCGTTAAAATGTAACAATAACTAGCAATAAGTCACCAGGACAATTTAGATTGTTAATGTATATAAGTCAACAATACAATACAATGAAACAATACCTATCAATAAGTCAACATGACAATTTAGATTGTTAATATGTAAGTCAACAATACAATACAACAATACTTATCAATAAGTTACGATGACAATAGTAGCTATAAGTCACCGAGATAGAGGTACCTATACGTAAGTCGAAAAGGCAGTACCTCCTCATACCCTTTAGCCCCGAAGAGCATGGTTAAGCTGGGGGAATTTGGCTTACGGAGAAATATGAGGAATGAAACAGTTTTTCAAAGAGTTATATTCAGTACTAATTTTCTGAGTGGAGTCTGTGGAAATGAAATATTTATTCAATTTATAATCAATCTTTATTAGAATAAGGTTTTAGGATGATTGTTTCGCGTCCTACGATGCTAGACAGACGAAGTTTAGTGGAGGCAATGAGACTCATAGATCAAGATGAGGAGTGAGTAAGTTTTTAGGAACTAAAATATTCACAAATACTTTTTCATGGGTGTCTGAGTTTTTAGCACTTACTTTTTATAAAAATATATTAGCAACATTTTAACGCTTTAGCTTAAACAAGAGAAAATGTAAGATTTTTAACCTATTAACCGCAAATTATAGCTTGAACTTATGTGGTTTAACTTCTAAGTTACTACAACTAATTCTCGAAGTGAATGGATTTATAGCCTGTGTGTTATGTTCAAAACTAGCAATCTCAAAAATAATAAAATAATTATGAAAACTTTAATAGAACACATTACTTCTTTGAAGTCTAATTACTTTAAGTGTATGGAAGTAGGCTAAAACGAATGGCAGCAGTGGGATTCGAACCCACGCCTCCGAAGAGACTGGTGCCTTAAACCAGCGCCTTAGACCGCTCGGCCATGCTACCAGATATTGGTTGAAATTTGTAAAACAAGTAAATATTTGTTTCATCCATTGCGCAAGAATAAGATACTATAAATATTACATGTTTTTTTTAGAACGAAGGAAATATTTCGAGCCAGGATGCACTGATATTCATGACTGTGTAAAACCAGCTGCATCCACTGCAAATCGCCCGCTTCTGAAGCAATCTGCTTTCCTTCCCCATTGATTAAACCTAGTAAGACAACCAGAGGGAAGAAGCAGCCTTAATACCGACGACAAACGAATCTATTTTAGGAACGAGAATTCATTTAATTTGCGAGGCAAATTCCCCATACGTCGCGAGAGACATCTGAGATCGCTGCTGCATCGTTGTCAAGGAGACGTATCGGTGCAAATGTATGCGTGGGTTGCTTCAGGAAAGAGATATACAAGAGGAAATATATTCCAGGATAGATACTTATGCAATATTTCGTTCTAATCTATTAATTCAGTACGAGAATAATACCACGGTATCGCAATTAAATAATGATCAAATGCCATGTACGTTTTCGATTCTGAAATGACCGAATGACGTGACGATGCCACACCCATATATACATTTACCCTGTAATCTTTCTTTCAACAACTCCAGCGGTTGTGGCATGCAATTACTCTTACATCCAACTGAAGTCGTATTTCCGCTTAAATAATGAATACTATATTTGAAATGGGCAGCACATATACTTCCTTGAATTGTTTCTCGTCATGGAATACTTATTTTGATCTCGATTTTCATTTTTATTCAGGATTCAAGATTTTTCTGGTCATAAAGTAACAAATAACAAGGTGAATTATATTAAAAATAGTAAGTTTCTTTATTGATTTTCATATAACTACCGTAATTTATATTTGGAAAGGAATTCCCAAGTTCAGGAACTATGTCTAAAAATGTTGGAATGATATTTATATTTCTTCCCGCATTAATCAAAAACAGCATAAAGTATAGAAATACATTGCGATAGTATGCCATAAGAGCAGAACTATAATATACCTATGTTATGCAATATCGTTCTATATTATAATAATGGTTTATATCTTTTCATATTATACTACACTTTTTTATATATATCCTACTATCCTATACGATATTACTCTCTATTAATACTAATACATAACATACATAGGTATAGATATAAACTTTGTTAAACTTTAAATTATTTTGAGATTTATATTTAAATTTTTTAGCAGTATTGATCCAAAGAATTCTTAGTTTCTTTAGATTGGAATCACCACCAGATATTTTTGCAGGAAAAGATTAATTCTTAGCGAATATAATATATCGTTTCTCAATCTTATATACATAAAAAATAAAATAAAATAACAAATGCGTTCAGACATACTCAGTAAAACGTACATTTCCAATCCTCAAACAAACAAACCTCCCAGCTCAGTATTGCGTCATAAATTACGAATCGCATAAACCATAATTTCTTATAAATCGCAAATCAAACCTCCTATTGAATCGGATCCTCATATAAATTGGCATCTCCAATCTTTCCTCAATCAGCCCTTCAATCAAACACGTGTTCCACAATGTTGCTATTCTCCATTCATCTCTTCATCCCTTGATGTTACCGACCATATTTCCCCATCTCTTATTTTATCCCCACAGACCGCCCTTCATGAATGATCCTCACAAGCATCTCTTTTTTCATCATACGATTTCAATTATTCCTCAATTTGACCAATCTCTCGATCATCATCTGCGTGTCTCTCTTATTCTCAAGGACTGATTAAAGGGGAAACTAAAATAAGAATATAAAGGGACGCTATTTTAGGGTGAAATGTTTACGTATCTTATAGAATCTCCGTAACCCAGTTTGATGTTAAGAAACCATTGGAAATTATTAACCCACAAATATGATACATGATCAATCCCTACTTATATAGAAAATTTTAAGCGCATATTTTATTACAATCAAGATTTACAAATTCATTCCCTGATTTGGATATTTTTTTCATGAAGTCGTAAGAACGTATTTAATTTTCTATTAATGTAATTTAATTCTGATATTAGATTCAATATATTATTGAAGAAAAAAATATATCTAAAGACTGGTAGATTAATTTATTACCAATATATTATCAATCTATTTATGAAAAAAGTATTTATCATAAAAAAGTTATAAATGCGTGCGTAGATATATTTCATTGTATGTAAAGAAAACTATTTTAATTTTTTTGGCATTATGACTTTGTAAATATATTTGTTCAATTATTAATATCTCATTATAGTCTTTATTTATCCATAAATGACATATCAGCTATAAAAATATTTCCAAAATGAAAAAAATAATAACACATACTTGAAAAATCACAATGATATAGTTTGAAATAATTAATATAACGTGTCAGTGAATATTAGGTACACACATTCGTATACGTATTTGTGCATTCAATTATAATATATTTCGTTTTTAGGATACTTCTATAGATAGACTTAGATTAGCATTCAAATAATATTTTGTCTCCATGGATACAAACAATAAAGCTTCACCAAGTCCATTCCAGTTGCAAACTGTTATTCGCTACATCGCTAAGGAACGACCTGGTAAGGATCCTATTTTTGTCTCGTCATGAGAGACAAAAATATGAACGTCAATAATAAGAAAGGGAAAAAGGAAGATGTTGAAATGGTCTGAATTATTGAGACAAGGGGTCATCGAACGCCGTGGGATGGGGAGAAATCGATTTATTGGTTTGAATGAAGCCGATTGCTAGTTTTGCCTCTCTTTCCCACGAGCATTAAACCATAGAAGTCCTATTTCAAATATATATATATATATATATATATATATATATATATATATATATAGTATAACTATTTTTTAATGCAAACCTTCCATGTGTCTCTTATTTCTTGAATGCAATGGCATTTTACGTGAGACTTTATAATAGTTCTGCTAGTTATGAAACATTAACTTAAGGGTTAATTTATCGTTTATTTATTTATCTTAATTCGCAATTGTACTCAGAAGAGTTAAACTTCATTACTCCGTTATTACCCTTTTTATCATCACTTAGGGGTCTACATACTTCTCATAAAGCTTGCTCATCTTGTATGCCAAACCAGCAAATGATATTTTTAATTTTTTTTTTTTTTTAATCTTGAATCATCACACATTCGTTAAGCTCGATATTTTAATGAAAAAGACTTAGTGGCATATTATTTCTACTCATTATTAATTAACTATTCTTTAAAAAAACATCGTTATTTATAAATTATTATTTTGTTTCGTATATAATATTGATGTTCGAAAAATTCATCTTTATAAGCTACAATTCTGGACAAACCAATTAAAGAAAACATTTTGTTGATTTAAATATTTGCTGAAGGAAGAACAAGAATATTTTTCAGAATTCATTCTGAGAATGGGAACTCAAAATTACTCCGTGAAAACATCACGGATATATATTTGTATAACAAAACACGAAAGTAAATGATGATTAGAATTGTCCCTTAGTTGTTCAACTGCGACTTCGAAATTAAAGTATAAGAAATATATCCATATTATTATTATTTATTCATTCTTTGGTAATAAAAATATGCTACATTCTGTTACTAAAGTATGTTTTATTTATTTATAAATATTCGAGTAAGTGTACAACGTGAGTCATCCATACAGAGCATAATAAGTCTAGATGTCATACGCGGTATCTTTCATCACAATACTTAGGCAACTCGTTGTTTTGGTCGTTGCAGCGAGAAACAAGGGAACTCGTCAATCAATAGGGACGTAGGAAGTTCACTCCATACGTAAATAAGAAAAACCCCGAAATACATTGGTGAAAGAGTTATTCATGGTCACGAAGATAAACAGGGAGCGTTTGTAATTACAAATGTGCCGCCTTTAAGCAGTCGCTAGGCAACGCTCCAGACAAACAGTGCGTGGCCCCGGGAACGACTACTGTCAATAAGTTAAAAGCCATGGGGCCCTTCTTCTGCCTTTTTTATGCGGACTGCAAGACGGCTGGTGGCAAGTCACGAACCAATGCCTTTCAGAAGGGGTAATTCCGTGCCATTCCGGATAATTCCTATTCCAGGAGAAACACGAGTTCAGAGGAAGTTCGATAGTCCTTTTGCGTCATAGGATGGAATTTATTTATCGTAAGAGGGGGAGGAAATCGAACGCTGTACGAATTCGAATAACGAAACTAAAGTTAGAGATATTCGAATATAAATTGGAATAGCGGATTTTTTATAGCAATCAGGTCTTTCGATTATAACCTTTCTTTTTATCGTTTGCGATCTTTTTTATGAAAATGTTAAGTGAAAGTATTTTTCTTTATTTCTGTCTGACCATTTAGAAATGGTATTTTTCCAACAACGCAATTGTGCTAAATTATTTTTAACGACAAAAATTATTTTATTCATATATCTTTTCCTGACACGATAATTAGCTTGTTTAATTTTTAAACTATCTCCATCTAAGCTTAAATTTAAATCGAAAAATACACTCGTTTTTATAAATTTGTCCAACTGCAGAACAACAAGAAAATGAACTTAGTATAGCTAACGAAATAAGTGATCAAATATATCCGCACAGTAATCGCTGAAAATTTTACATTCTTCCTCATACAGTTATATTGTAGTAGTGGGAAAATTTTGTGCATTGTGTTCGAATAATTTTTATTCATCCAATTACGTATATAATTTTACAAAATAATGCGTACGATTGATTCATGAAAGCTAATGAATCATATGAATAGTATTTGGAGTTAATAGTTCTCACAGAATTGGCAAAAAAATAATCTTAAATAAAATCTGTTCAGGTAAAGTTCGTTAGTTACACCTTGACAACATTTAAGTAATTTTGTAGCATAAACCGTTAATTAAAAATGGGAAAATTCTAGTATATAAATTGACTATAGATTACGGTTAACATCCATCCTGAACCTTGAACAAAATCCAATAGAAATGTACAGAAAAGGAACACAAATAAAAACATTAATTTCCTCTCGAAAACTTCTCATTACCTCCACGACAATCCGAACGGTTTATTTATCCTCGACCCTGATTGGCTACACAGCCTCATTCATCAGTGGCATCCTAAGGAGCTCAAATACAGTCTGGAGAGCCGATAAACTCCGTAACCCTCCGCACAGATCTGTAGCCTATTGTTCCCCACGCATCCTGTCACTCCGAGAGAACAAAGGTTCTTACGGAATGTGCGTACGTAGGTAAAGGTCTTTGGAGGAGGAAAAATAGCCCTGGAGAAGAAAGATATACTTAACGCTTTATCCCGGCATCCCATCTGAAAGAAAAATGCACGAGACGTTTTCTTTTTGCCGGCAGACGGAGTAGATGAGCTTTTTTTATTTCTCTCTCCTTCTTTTAAAAAAGGGGCGGTTCGACGTTGCATCACGTGCCGATGCGTGCATCGATGTTCTTTTGTCGGGTGCGCTATGGTGCACTACCCGCCACGTATGCGGCTAAAAATTTCGTTATTCTTTTATTTCTGTTTGTGGTTGCTAAGGAATGGCCCGCGATCTTCCAAACTGCGTCGCAAGGCAACGCTTATCGTTGAGATCTTACTCGTTCCGCTCGCTTGCGCTTCTTCGGAGTTTGGTTGTTCTTTTTTTTATTTTCTCCGCGACTCTAGTGCCCTCTTCAATGATTTGCGGAGGGTGGGTGCCTGTGTGGCGTGTTATGGTGCCGAAGAAGGAGTTCTGGGTGTTGTTTGGTTTCACGCCCCTTTATGCCTCATAGGGATGCTTTTCGTTTCCAAAGGATGTTGTGTCTCTGGTGTTTCAACGCTTTAATATGCTGAATGATTTTTATGATTACTGTTTGCTATTACGACTGTTTTGGTTTTAAAATAGCTTTTTTGTAGTCTTTGTTTAATACGAAAATGTTATACAATGTAATGTTTGATGGAGAATTAAAAAACTAAGTTGTTAGCTCTTTTTTACAATAATAATAATTAATATGAAAAATTAAGGGTTTTTAACTTGGAAATTGAATTATCTCACTAAAGCATTAAGTTACATCTCCATTTTTAGTTGAGATGAGGGTACGAAATTTTCTTCATTCATTAATTTTATGTTTGGTTTCACATTTGTGTGACACAACGCTTGTCCTACCAAATAGTGAGCGATGTAAAATTTTGTGTAAATTCTGGATAAATTTGTGAATAAACACCTTACAAAAATATGAAAATAAAAAGTTATACTATCTCAGGATTATTTCTCTTTAACGCTACCATTTAAAAATATTTGAACAACTTCAAGGAAGCAAGAATTCAAGAGCAATAAAAATAGCCATATCGTCTGCTTAGATCGCTTCTCATTTAAAACCTAATTTTCTTTTACATCCATCTTCATACCAAATTTTCACGTTTAAAATTCTTGCTGCGTGTTATGCATTTTCTGTGCTTTTAACAGCGTAAGATATACTTTGATGAAGTCTTAAAACTAAAAATAAAATTATTACACATCATGAACGAGTAGCTACAATTGAAAAAAATAATAAATCATTTCATCCTCCGAGCGAAAGGTTCGTATACACTTTAGCATTGAACATTAAGTTCACAGAAAATACTATCTGCATTATTGATACTTATTCTTTGCCCTAAAAATATTTCTCAATAACTCTGTCCCAAGAATATTTTTCAGAAAGAGGATACTTGGGTAATACCTAAATCATGATTTAGTTTCAGAAATAGGAACCACTATCCACATTGACACACTATTTAAGATGGAAAATCACCGTTGCTATGGTAAACATTCAGTTTCTTTATATTCCATGCGAGGGAAGCATGCATTCATAATAGATAAATGGGAGCAAAAACTAATGGAAAATTTCTACCCGACGAACAGCTGAGTTTTGATAAAGGAAAGGAACGCTTTGGGAAATCTCACAATGATGGATTTGAGTGACGAAACTGCATTACTCAATTATGTGAATCCTTCTGTTCCCGAGCCAAAGAAATGTCTAAATTATGACAAAATATATTACGTCATCATTTTGGCTGTTTAGAGAGAGGAATAAAAAATATATGCTAGTTGCTACATTATGGAAGTCTTAGGCACATTAGGAGGTCAAATTCCCAAGATGAAATTACATAAGAGGAATATACGTTATATTTATATTCCTCTATTTATTAGTGTTACAATAGTTTATAAAGATTGTATTGAGAAATAATCTAAGGAAGTAAAGCAGTGATTTTAGGGTTTATTGAACCAAAAGAAGTGTAATGGAATGCAAAGATTATGTAACAGTTTTCGCAAAGATTAATAACTTATAATTATGACAATATTTTATAATTCTAACAATTTTTATGCTTTTAAAGTATTCTCTAAAAGCGCTTGGGTAAAAATAATTTAGCTCTATATTCAGCATTCATTTGCATATCTCATTTGTGTATCTTAAGGATTATGTTAAGAATTCAAGTCAATCAGCAATAAGAGTTCCAAAAATAACAACGAAAAATATTCCATTGTTACAGTATTGAAAGGGAAATGAAATATTATGAAAAGTTATCTACCCTTCTTCTCATGCTTATAAGTAAAGAATTGCATCTAAATCATGATAAAAGGATAACGAAAAAGCAATGCCGAAACCCGGGATTGAACCAGGGACCTTTAGATCTTCAGTCTAACGCTCTCCCAACTGAGCTATTTCGGCTGATTTTTCATATTTACGAGTCTGTATAATCGACAAAAGAATGGGGTAGATTGAAAGTATAGTCAGTAAATATCGTAGATTAAATTTCCCCATATGAAGATGATTATCCAACTCCCTCATTCAACATGAGAGCCTCAGGTATTTTGATATACCTTCAACACTCTTATTTAGAACAAAATAACATCCTTTGATTGCAATGGTTACGAGATAAATAAACAACTCACGTAGCAACGTCATGGCACATGGAAGCTCATTAGGAAGCTCTTACAAGTAGTGAATACATATAAACAATAGAGTGGTATTTCAGCTCAGGGTTTGAAAAATACTATTGAACAACATGATGAAGAATAAAGAGTTCATTTAAATTATTTGTCGTCAAATACATAAGCCGAAATAGCTCAGTTGGGAGAGCGTTAGACTGAAGATCTAAAGGTCCCTGGTTCAATCCCGGGTTTCGGCAATATGTTTTTGGCATAATTACGTGAAATCAGCATTTACATAGTTCTTACTTAACATCAACCAATTTTTTTTTGCCTTTTGGCCTTATTTCTCATAGTATTAAGAGGCAATACTTCATATAAGTACATACATTTATTATAGTTGGGCATAAACATTTAGTGACTATAATTTGAGATGTTTTTTGGAAATTTTAAAATTTAACTTCGTAATATATTTTACGGATCTTGCCAAGATTATGAATTACTTTGACGTCAATAACTTATTATTACTATATGAAGGATGAATTAAATAGAAAATTTATTCATATTCAGTAATATTAAACACATTCGATCAAAGGATAAAATCATTAAACAGACCAACGACTCAAATATCTCAACAGAGGTTTACGAGTACGAAATACGAGCTAAATTCGCCTTCCTTCGGGTTAACGTACGATCCACACAGTTACATCCCGACATAGATAATGTGAGTTGCAAACCGGATCTGACGTTCGCTGAGCGCATTTTGAGATTTGAAATTCAACTTTAGCTGACGATTCTCGGATTGCGAAGTCACTGTGGGGAAATATTCGAGATGAAATCAATTCCGACCGCAACGCTTTTTAGGATTCGATGGAAGAACATGCGGTGGTTATGGGAGAACATTATAAAGGGATTGCAATTGGAAATAGCGAGAGTTAATGTCCTGTGTGGTGAAGAAAGAGATAGTTTCGAAGATGAGAAATATATTCTAGCAAAATTTTTGACCTTCATATTCGAACCAAACAAAAATGTGAAGCTTAAAATCGTACGTTCGAAATTTTCTGATTCTAAATAAGATCGCGATCATTTCTTTTGGAGAATACTGGGAATTACGTATGAGGATCATGTGAAGGTATCCAGTTCGATGTTCAATCAGGTTTAAAGACCTGAAATTTCTTTTACTTGGAGGTATGGTTCTATAATGATCTAGAACAATAAGTGTGTAGTCTATGAGATAGATTGTTTGCTAACGTTTCTGCTAATTTAAATCGGGTACGAGAATGTTCTTTCAGATTCTTAATCCTTTAACAAGAAATCATTATAGACTTATAAAAATGTCTCTATAGCAACGGAAAGAGAAATAATGATAGCATTGGAAAGAATTATGGAAAATAAGTCTTATATATATCCTCTAACGACACTGATAATCAAGAAGCGTTTTTGTATGACGGAGTGCTCATTGTTATCTTCAATATTTATCCTTATCATTAAATAGGTCAATGGTATTTGCCTTAAGGTACCTGAATCTTATAGTTCCTATACATCGACAATGGGTATTATTGATGAAAACTTTACATTATTAAAGCATTTATGTTTTATTTTGTTTCTATTTTCAAAACCTTCTTTTAAAGCAAAATTTACCATTTTAATTATTAGTAGTTAATTTAAGTAGAATTAATCTTTATATGCAGTGATTAAAGTAAAAAGTTATATAATTACTTCCATAAACCAATTGCTGTTAGAAATAGTTCATATACGCTGAAAATTAGTAAATAGACACAGTCAAATTGAACCTTTATTTCTGTATAAGTCATATACTTTTTCCTTTAAGTATTTTGCATTGATTTCTATTTAGTATACTAACAAAATTAAAAATCAATTACCTTATAATTCAGCACAATATACTACGTAAAAATAAATTAGAAAATGTTTTCGTAAACACGCAAAAACCTCAATCACACGTCCCGATATTTGATTGTCTTCAACGCGGCTTTCCTATGCGATGCAATAAATACCGCTATCTTATCTAATACACAATGCATCTCACGATGCAATGCTTCAATATTTAATCCGCGTTATAGACATGACTTCATTGTGAATCTCTTATCAGAGGCGGGCACTTAAGAAAACCGTGACAATAAGAGTAATCGATTGCAGTAAGGTGACCGCAGTGATGTTGACAAACAATGAATTCAATACATTTATTTTCCCATTAAAAAGGAAAATATATGGGCTGCAATATTTCATCATTCAGTATTGGTGTCGTGAGATCATGATGTACCCACTAGTTTCCATTAGAAAGAAATTTACTTCTCCATCATCGTTTCTTTAAATCATCGTGCTTAGGCAATGGAAAATTGTTAATTTTCTTTAGATAGGACTATTACTTATATTACTGTTTTCCCTTTCTTGTAGGCTCTTTGCATTCCTATTTTGATCTGTTTTTAATTCATCGCGTATATTTGATAATTTACCACGTTAATATAACAAAAACAGTGCACTAATGATGAATGAACTAATATTACATTGTAAATATCTTTCCTTAAGCCCTTATAAAACATCTGTGATGTACAGCATAAGAATTTATTTTATGTGTAACACCACACACAGGTAATCATTCTATCATCAGCCGAAATAGCTCAGTTGGGAGAGCGTTAGACTGAAGATCTAAAGGTCCCTGGTTCAATCCCGGGTTTCGGCAAAGTTTTTTAGCAAACCTACGGAATACCAGGTTCCTGACTTCCCTTCTTAGGCCTGACAAATGCTTTTGTTGACTGAATTCCTCAGGTCCATTGGGATGAAGAAATATATTCTTAGTAACTATCGAAAAATTAAAAATAAAATTTCTTTACCCCTGGGGGGACTCGAACCCCCAATCCCCGGTTTAGGAGACCGATGCCTTATCCATTAGGCCACAGGGGCGTATATCTACGATGTAAACGCTATACCTTCTATCCATATTTCAGACCATTGTTGGGAAATTTTCTTTCACAGTTCTTGATATCAATGTAGTTTCCTAGCAACGGGATGATTAACAACTTTCATTATTGGATAAAGAGTATAAACTAGTCTATGGATAATGAAGAAAGAATCAATTTAATGAATCATAAGGAATAAGTAACACTTCTTCATCACGTGTACATGATAATATTTCTTCATTCTAAGGGAATTTCCTTAGGTCTTTAAAGGAGTAAGTGTTAGGGATTAGATATGGGATGAGGTCATGAAATATGCATAAGACAGAAACTACGAGAGATTGTGAAGATTAGCAAAGTATTAGAGATAGGGATTAATATAGGTTGTGGAGTTGGGAATTGCACAGTAGGGTCTGGCATTTGAGAATCAGAATTTGCAATATAAATTCAATGGTATGGAAGAACCATATAAAAAAGAATTGCAATATTTCTATGATGCAAATAATTCATACGATATTTTCCTTTGTTTTAGGATTTCGAATTAGGGTTTATGATCGAAAATTAGACTGTATATAAGAGATAACTTATCTGTTTAAGTATTGTTTTATTTATGGATATCTTTTAGCACTTGCAAGATATCTCTGGACTTAAAATCCCAACATAAAGTGTTAGTTAGTTAGCTAGTTATCAATCCACGAGGCTGTAACACATACATTTATCGTATTGATTTACGTAAGTGAGTAAGTAAAGAAAAATGAATACAGATACATTTAAAAAAGAAATTTAACAAAGAATGGCATTTACTGTAGTCTCAGGAGTATATACTCGTATATTCAACTATTTCTTACTTTAGAAGTATTACGAAATTTTTTTTTCATTGGCTAGTGATATGCATGCATGTACTTTATAGCAGGCGGTACGACAGGGCATGGATGATAATGAGATTGGAAGTAATTATAAGCAGTAAAAATAATTCACCAACTCTCTGTCTCTCCAAGTCCCCGAGGTTATTAACCCTTTCGAGACGAATGCCGGGAAAACCCGTCGGAAATTTTCCAGGCTCAGAATACGAATGCCGGATTTTTCCGTCGGCAGTACATATCGTGCAAGGGTGCTGATGCAAAGGATTATGGTTTATAGTCTAACCATTTCGACCTTTTTCTAGGGAGTTTCAGACCTTTTTCCTTAAAGGAAACCTTGCCTCGGGGGTAATTAAGCCCTTTTCCCAGCATGGTGCCGCTGCAAATTAATTTTTATTGCAATAGTTTTGCTAAATATTTAAATTAAGAAATAATTGTTTATATTGCCTTGGAAAAGAAAACCTTGTAATTTGACGACTTTGTACAATTTTTAAACGAAATTTTATCGCAAATAATAAGGTAGTTAATGAGTAACTCAATTTCATCATTATTATTTAGGTTTCACGCTATATAGCTTAAAATTGGCGTTAGAATTTCGTTTAAAATTACTACATAGTCAACGAAATGCAAAATTTTAATATTCATTTGCAATATTTGCAAGTAGTCCTACAAAAGCTATACGAAAATAATACTGTATTAATAATGGTCAGTATTCAAAGCAATGCTGTAAAAGAGAAAGTGGATTACCCGCGGACAGTGTTCATAATTGCCGTTGCTGAGGATAGGCTATGGCACCCCGCTGGGAAAGGGGTACGCTCTATACCTGGCAAATTCAGAGTACCGAAAACGCTCCGTATCACAGGGAAGATTTTCAGAAAATGTCTCCGTCTCGAAAGGGTTAACTCAACGCATTCCATAGAGATGGAATGACCCAAGGCAATCAACGCTTTCAAATGCTGACTCATTGTGGTGCAAGTAAAAATGTTTCCACTCATGTGATAAAGGTAAGCATTTCTTATGACCATACACTTTAAATGTTACTAAATTGCTTGGAGTAATATAAGTAAAACTTTCCTATTTTACTTTATAATTTATACTTCTAATTTACTAAATCAATGGTGTCACGTGAAACTACTTAAGATTTATTTTACGCTTTAAAATTGTTTTACTGTTATGAAATAAGTTTTTCAAATAAATAATATTCGTATGTATTATTATGTGCTTACTTTTTTAATACGATTATAAGCGGAAATAAAAATTTATTGTTATAATAATGTAAAAATAATAATATAAATTATTATATTATTAATAATGTAGGTAATAATGTAAATAATATATAATAACAGTAAAAATAATAAAATATAATACTATCTATTGAAGATGATGAATATATTTAATCTTTTTTAGATTATTATTATATAATCTACCTATAACATTTAAAAGCTATACTTCATAGTTTATTGTAATCGAATCAAACTAAATCGAACGACACCCTAACTTTACTTCTTTCTTTTTAAAAAATTCTAAGGAGTTGCATTCGTTACATAATTTCGGAGTCTTGGAACCATTATTCCTTTAGTATCCAACCTCTAGGATTGTGGGAATATCTATCCTGGAGATTTAAAATGCGTTTCCTCTCGGTTAAACATCACTTCACGCGTTCCCCCAAGTGCGTTCCTTAGCAACGCGGTGGTTCCTAAAGCCACGACGCCCTATAGCTCATTACTATTCAGTTCCTGTTCGGAACTCCCCTTACCTCTTTGTCCCACGCCCTTAACAGACCCTTCCGTTCAGCTTTCTGAATTCTTCCGCGCATATTTCTTCCGCGGGACTTCTTCTAGAGCCACCGTAGCTTATTAAATTATGTCCATAATAATTGATTTTTTTTCTCGTACATTTCTTTGTAGAAATTCGGGAAATGCACGGGTACAATGGGGTATTTTTGGTTATTACGTTAATAATGGATTTGTTATAAATGATGATAGTTCTTATTTTATTCCTATTGAGAACATTAATCATATCGTTATTCGTATTATAAAAGTATTATTATTTAATTTTATTTTAGATGAACAATTTTTTAAACACATGTAAGGAGTTCAATTTGGAAACGAATCCATTTTTATGATTCATGTTATAAAATTACGCCGAATTACAAGTGAATTTTTATATGAACAATATTATGTATGCAATTAATACGTAAAATAATCTATGTGCAATATTACGTGACAAATATTTGATATGCATTTCATTATCTTTCATTTGCAAATGTAACATACAAATGTCAACTTCTGAAACCCCTGGCACTAGTAAATGAAAACAATACATTTCTCTATTAAATAATAATTTAAATATTATAGAAACAGATTAATATACTTTTCCTAATGGATTGGAAATTAATAAGCGCCTTTTGTTGAGGTGAGAACATCTGACGGTGGAAGCTAGTGAATAATATTTTCAAAATATTGACGCAAGTAAACGAAGGAAAAAACTTAAAAGATTAAATGTATATATATATATACATTACTGACTCAATCATAGTTTCATGGTATGTTATACCTTCAACTGACAAGAAAAATAACAATTTCAGTACATTTCCAACCTTTAATAAGGTAATTTTCCATTCTGTAGATGCTGAAATAAGAAATGACTCTAATGAATCTTATTCCATCGTTATCTCCCGAAAATATTTACTCTCAGATTAAACCACTACTGAATAAATACGTCATATGTAGTTACGTCAGAGCATATATCTCAGAATAAATAACATTGCAGTGATGTTTCTTGGCAACGAACCTTTGAGTGCCAATGCGTTGAAGGAGTTCTGTGCCCTCACAAATACACCTGAGGAATTCATACTCAAAATCTGCATTCAAACCTCAATCATTGCGCTACATGAAAATCGCGGATTAACGTCACAAACTTCTCTTACGAATTAAAACAATTGACTACCATTTCGCGAATTCCGATAGCTACGCTGGATCTTCTGGAGTTGTTGGATAAGAGCTGTAGTACGTTCTACAAAGGGCGAAAGATACTGGAGCCGTAGTGCTTGTAGGAAAGAACATAGGAATCCTTCCCTTGTAGCTTGTCCCACCATATTTCTTCCCTCACAGAACTTCACCGCTTAACTACTTTCAACTCGGCTTAAAACTCTTCTTTGAATGTTAACGTTAAAAATTGCCGCTTTCCTCGAAAGCTGTTTTTCGCAGGTAGAGATCTACTGAGGCTTTCTAGTTTACGACACGGCTCATTCTTTCGGATGGGGAGCGCATCTCTTCCGAGAAAAATTCAACTCATGAAGGAGTGAGTGACATAGTACTGCCTTTAATTGCCTCACGTCTTAAAAGACTTGCTGGGAATGGAGATTCTTTACGTCATCGCATTTTGTCTCCTCTCGATGTACGGAGTTAGTCTATCTTTAAGTTTTTTCATGATATTTTTGATAAAGAAAAACATAATTGCATTGGAAGCTATAATAAATGAATTGTTGTTTATGATTCTAGCAATAATTCGTTTATACTTACTCCCAGATAACGTTTTACACATATGTTTTATTCGTAAATGTTTAAGCGCATTAAACAACCCTTTACTTTCCCATTGTAATTGGTTAGTCTTGGTTGCCTCGACAAATATCCCTCCTCCTACAACGTGCCGAAATAGCTCAGTTGGGAGAGCGTTAGACTGAAGATCTAAAGGTCCCTGGTTCAATCCCGGGTTTCGGCAAACTTTTTTTGATTTAAATCTTAAAAATGGTTGAATGTAATAGCTTCAGGGTCCATCAAATTTTTTAACAGCATTACATTACGATATAAATAATGTTCGAAAGACACAATATCTTCCTGAATCAACACCATTTGTTTTGAAGACGGTATCTGTAGTATATCTACCATCATTTACGACAGCTAGATATTACACGGTTTAAGAGAGATCAAAACTCCGATTTGTAAAACTATAATCACGAACAGATGAAGTTCATTTTTCGTCGTAAATCAACACGCTGACTATAGAAGGCCACGTGTGAAACTACCAGGATTTTCCCTCTACTGGACTTCACTGCCTTGTCTTCAGTCCAACAAGGAAACCGAGCACAAGAAAACGAATTTATTCGCAGGTTGAATTGCAATGGCACATTTTACATTTCATATTCGCTTGGCATGAAGTTGAAGGGTTGGGGGTTGAGCGTTATTTAAATACGGGGCTTCAGGAAGTGACTTAAAATTCTGTATGCGAATCGAAGGCCGTAAGTTCTCCGGTACTATTATATTCCGCCAATGTGTCCACACTCGTTTATGATATAGAGGGTATATAGTAGTAGCAAATTAGTATGTTTTGGAATATGTCATATCTTTAGGCAGTAAAATAATCCTATTCTATACGAAGTCGTAAAAATTATCTATTAAAGACGAGACAAGTGATATTATAAACCTTCTCTAAGCATGAAATTGTTTTGGACTGTCGTATGCAAAAATAAATACGTACGTATATGATACATCAGGAATTAAGATAGAGCAAAATTGTCGCTCGAAAATGTATATAAACTTATTTATATACATATAAATGTCTAAAGTTCAAGATGTAAAGTAGGACAAACACTTCACAAGCACGGATTAAATACCATGGATTCCCCTAGATACGTAAATAAACAGCGAATATTCAACCTTCTTTCGTCAACCTAGCAGCGTACTTCCAGCCAATAAAAGTAACCGACTGAGGTACAACTAGTGAGCATTCCAACACGACATTAACAGCTCGGGAAGGATTACCACCGGAATATTTACGTCAGCATAAACTTTCTGGAAAATACGTATAACGTTTCTAAATTTCCCAAGCGTTTAAAAACGTCTGTCTCGGTCCGTAAATTTTTTAATAACCTGCAGTGCCGTATCCAAATATTCACGCGTTCTATTAATATTCGCGACTTGTTTATCTTTTAATGCAGTGGGAGGGAATTACACTCCCGGTGACCTTTGGGGGTCAACGTAACGGCTGCTTTGCTTAAATATGTCGCGTGGATGTCCTTTTATTGCCGCGGATCTTCCGGAGAACCCGCGAAGAGAACGTGTTATTTAACGGGTATCAATTCCATTCGGTCGAAAGAGTGTGTTTTATTCCCGATTCGGTGACCTCCGACTTGATTTCTGCATACGGAATGGTCGAGGGTATTTTTAGGCGGTGGGACGAGCTAATGAGTTTTGAAACTCGTCTCTCTCTCAACGTGTTTTAAATCGGGTGAAGGTGCGTGAGTATAATAGCCACGCTGTGGGGTGTGCACTCATCGATTTGCAAAGAATGTTCATTTAAGATGAGAATTTAAGGAAATTGAGAGGTTGTTTTGTATAGAACTTAAATTGAATTATCAAGTTGAGAGAAACGCCAATAATTTTGCACGCGCTAGCGGTGAATTGGATGACAAAGGTGGATTTAACGTTTATTTCATCCAGGATTATGAGGACTTGATAATGTTGGCTGTAGCCATTAGCAAAAAATTAATTACATCATTAGGTAAAAGTTAATTGGGTAAATCGATCATACCTTGAAAAAAATTAATAATTGATTTAATAAATATTGACTTGGTAAAACTGCTATTTCAAGACATGAATGAGCTAAAAGTATTACTTTATTTTGTTCTTGTAATCGAGATAAATGCTAGTAATATTCTTCAAAATGTAATATCCTTCAAGAGCGCTAAAAATGTTACTATAAATAAAAAATAGAATAATATTTTAGGAAACATAAATATAGAAACGAAAATTAAGTTTAAATTCGTTTTGAGTGATGTTTATATAGAAATAAATATTGTTTGTCCTCAAGATAGCTAGGTATTAATTCAAAAATTACAAATGAAAATTTTATCAATAAAGGAAATATAAAAGCACCTACTAAAACAATTTGAAAGTACGATGAAGGAATGAATATTATTAACATGTACCGAAGAAATTAAAAGCGCAAGTAATCGTACATAATTTCTTACGGGGGATTTAATTATATTTCTATCTTAAGATACCATTTAAAAAGAATGAGAGGAATTTTGAAAAGTGGGCTAAATAACTGGATGAATGCCTAAATAATTATTAGTTAAAATATTCTGACATTTATCACGTATAATATCAGTTCATCAAGTTGAAGAAACGTAACCTTCCTTTCTTCGCTATGTAGTCCACAAGTTATAATATTGCATTTTACGTTAAATCGCGGATATTAAAATGCTCATAAGAATCATACAGCGTTACAGCAACAATTGCTCGTAACCAATGACATTCACTTAAACAATACTCTACATTTTGTTTGCTTTAGTGTAGGAATATCTAAGAAAGTATAGAAATAGATTGAGAACATTTGATTGTGGAAACAAACAAATTAGTACACAATTGAAACCTCCCGTTGCCATGCGGATAAGACTTGACAACATCTCCGCCAGTCGTCCTTTCAGAACATTTTCAAGCACATTCACAGTTGAATTTCCGGTTGAAAGTCATAAAAGAGCTACGAATGAGTGGGAGAAATATCAGACGTGGTTTGGGGATATTTTCGAAACAAGTACCATAACGAATTACCGGCCATCATTTTCAAGGAAAATGTTCAAAAATCCATGAAATGACCGAATAAAATAATGAGCCAAGAGTTCCAAATGTCGACTCCTTTCGAATATAGTACTGGGAGAAAAAGTGAAAGTAATCGAAGGCTAGTCAGATGAAGGATGATGGTGATTTTTATAAGGTCAAATAAATAGAAAAACGTTCATAATTAATAAAAAAATTTCAGTACAAAATGTTACGTAAAAGTAAAAATTTAATAGAGTAATAAAGCGTCAAGGATACCAATTTATGACGAACAATTTTTGGGAACGCTTGCTTTTTATTATAATTTTAATTTTTATAAAACTATATAGCTTCATAATCATGATACTTGGAATGAGTTTTACTTCCACAACTGTGAATGATTTTCATTAATGTTTAAATGTCTGCCACATAGATATAGCCCAAATATATTTATATTCCTCACGTAATTAAGATACGCAAGCATATTTATTCGCTGGGAGTTCTGAAAGACATCGTATGTGACAACTGGTATTCATGTGTGCTGATTCTACAATACACAGAAAAATAAAGGAATCATACCATGACGGTGATTGTGTGCTCTATCATTAAGATTACATTTGAAGAATCTCTTACATAATATAATTATATCACTTTATACTTTTATGCCAAATCTGTGACTATTTATAATAATTATGGATTTCTTATTATTTTCTATTAAATCTATCATCACCAAAAAATTCTCAACACTAAGATTTCTTTAACAAACATCGAGTAGAATTTTGTTTGTAAAGTATAAATGTAGATAATTGACCAATTTTACTATGTAAGGAGATATAAAACGATAGTTTTCGTTTCCAGTGAACTTTTCCCTAGATCTTTGGAATTATATATTTGGATACTGTATGATTCATTCGAGTTACATTTTAAGATTCATTTAAATTTATTAACCTTTTCAACTTAAACGTTAACTAGCCATGAGAAACTTCGTTGTTTCATATATTTTTAAAGATTTTTCTCAAAATTTAATTTCAATTCCAATTAATTTAATTGGCATTCGAAGATAAGAAATAAATAACATTGTCCCAGATATCATAGTCACCGAGTAAATAGAACCACGTTAAAAATCATAGAAATATCTTGGCTTGTAAGAATGTTTTAAAACATACCTTATAATGGAGAGACAAAGGTTGTTATTACTAATAAGAGCAGTTAAAAGAATAAAAAAACATTATACTAACTGAGAACTCAAGTTTTCAAGGTTCATTCTGAAGCAAACATTCCAATAGAAAGGTATTCCTGAAGAACTTGAACTCAATTCCTCGTTTACTATATTTATTTACTACAAGAGTGTTCTAAAAAATCCTTATTCAATACGCCTAATATTTAAGCAAATACTTTGGAGAGGACGATCCGGGCTGCCAACATTGCAAAACCTGAGTGTTATCCCCGCTTAAGATCTCGGCTCGGGTCAAGGTCGTTCTTTATCTCGAAGACGACCACTTGATACCGAGGCAAACAAACTATATGGCTCATGCATACATTCATCTAAGAGTTTATGTAAGTACTTATGTAAAGATTTTACGGTCCTGACAGCAATGAGTCTATACAGAGGTCGTGGGTTCGAGTCCCGATTGGCTAAGACTCGGGAGCAGTTTATATTCATTTTTATTCTCTGTAGTAATGAAATAGGAAAGTTTAAAATGATAGTTTTATTAATTAAGGGGTGGTATAGTCTCATTAAATGTTTTTGTTAATAAATTTAAATTAATATTGAATGTTTAAGAAATACGTTTGATGAATTTACCATTGTGACTTACCTAATGTCAAGGTTAGACGTAAATATAATTTTTGTTTCGAATATGGTTACAATTATTAGATTGTTGTTTATATAAATTATTCCTTGCACAATTATGAGATGAAAATATGGAAAACCATATAGTTTTTTGATTTATGAGTCCAAACGATTACTCGTTCTCAATATCATTTAATAGAAAAACATATTAACATTATTTGATATATTTATACTCTCAATATTCTATAGATTTTCCTAGCATTCTAAAATGATTTAAATAGATCTATATCTCTGTATAATAATATATATATATATATATATATTTCCAGTTACATTATATATTAGATCTCACAGTATACTTACACATAGTATGTTAATCAATTGCAATTACTTCATTCCTAATTATGTTTGGTTAGACTTATAGATAGATAGATATTCTTAGTCAAATATATCACGTTGTTACCACTGAAAGTAAATAAATAAAGGTTGCTATGTTACTAATATTGAAACACGACTCTATACTTAATACTGTGCAGTCAATAGGCGGAAAGTACCTTCTATAATAGTTTATACTGAACTGGTATACCTCGTGGAATCTTTCACAACTCTGTCGAAACATATTTTTCTGCACGTTTTCACAAGGTGACCGCTCGCGAAAGATTATTAGCCACGAGTTGAAAGAACACGTCGATTCTTTCCACAAAACAGAGTTCGATGAACAGATATGTCGGCGGATGCAGATTGGACCCGAATCTAGTTTCGTATCCGTTGGCGTGCTTCCCGAAGAATTTCCGAAGGACTCCGAAAAGCGGAAGCAATCAAGTGTTGGTGGGTTGGAGGGGAGAATGGGTCATTAAAAGCCCTGCGAAATAACACGGACGTTTCCATCAATTTGAGAGGAAATTTGAGTTTTCATAACGTTGCTTTGCACACAATTTCGCATCTCAAACAATCCCGTGGAAATTGGAATGGAGGGAATTTGCGAAAAGGTACGGTTGGTGTTTATAAAAGGCGATATTAATGAAAAGTTTTGAATCGATTGTTGTGCTAGGAATGCTCCTAATAATAAACAATCTATTCATCATAAAATGGACACGGAATAAACCAAATGTATCTATGTTATGATGTTACTCTTAGTATATAAAATTATAGTTATAAGAACCATTCCAAATCAGCTCTATGCAAGTTAAACTGAAACCATTTACTCAATGCACGGGTAGAATAACTTCAAACCTCTACGCCTATGTACAGAGTGCTATGTTAATACAAGAATAAGGAGAGATAGCCGAGCAAGTTTCACCTTATTCACGTAAGGACAAGTACAGTTAAAGTAATTTGAACTCTACACTGTCTTTCCTACGTATTATTTGATATCGAAAATATCCGGTTTAAGATTCTATCCATTCTGAACAACCCTGTTTACGAATAATTCGATATTTTGTAAACGTGTTTCTGAAAAATACGATATTCATGTTTTATTTCTCGTACATATTTAGCACGGTTTTTTTACTAAGTTAAACATAATATAAATCAATTTCTTTGGCATGCAGAGTTCGTGGAATAATTATCCTTGACTTAGGATTAAAAATACTTCCACTTTAAGTTATTATCAAAGGAAGAACTGAATTGAATTGGAACCAATTTTCTTTTATTATAGTATATTCTTTCTTTTTTCAAATTACTTCGCTCTATCGAAGAGAAATCATGTGAATTCACCTTTACCTGACATTGGGAGTCGAGTGATTGTAAATCGAGTTATAGTTACTTTTTAATGAATTTTTTCTTAAGTCCTCGACATCTATTTGCAAACATATGGCAAATAATGTGATCAAACTATAATAGAAACTACTATCATAAACTTTTATTTCGTTAATTAAAACCGTTAATCATATATTAAACATAGCGTTACTAGTACTAAGTAAAGGAGTGTTTGGAATTTAAAAAAAACTTTTAAAGGCGAACGAAACTTATTCATAAAATGTTAAACGTTAAAAATAGCATCAAAATTAGAAGATAAATTTGACAAAAGAAAAAAAAGGAGTAAAAACCAAAATATACTGAATAAATAAAGATCTGTACACTAAATAACAAATAATAAAGAAAATTGAGCATTATTATTATTAATGTATCTTCATGGAAACGACTTAGTTCCGAGCGAATTCAACATCAACAACATTATTTATCATATAGTGACCAAGACAACGAATTCTATTTAGGCGCGTACGTAGATACGCGAGGATGCTAAGAGACGATACGTCCTTCCAAACCTCGCAGAGAGTACCATAGCAAACGTTCGCATCGAGACAACCTTCCCAATGTCACACGAATGGATACAGATGAGGGGAGGGGGACGGAGGGGAAGTAGGGGAGGGAAGGAGGAGGGGGAGAGAGAGTAGGAATTCGGCATGCGAATGGGCAATGAAGAAACAAAGGAGTTGATACATGCGAAAATGAGACTGAAGAGTGTCGAAGGAGACGTCTGCCTCTCATTTCCAATTTAAAAATCTGTTTACGTCATCGGAGGGAACAAATGCGACGCGAAAATAGTTCGGGGGAGAAATAATCTCCCGACTTGAAAAGCTGGATGAGATTGGCGTGTGCTGCGGAACGAAAATTTTAAAGTCGATGTTGAGGTCTTTGAAAATTGTTTTGTATCCGGTTGATTGAAAGAATGGTTGTAAATGAATAGATGAACACAAACAAGTAATAACCCTTGTTCTTAAATAATATTTAGGTTTCAATACCAATTGATTTTAATCAATATTAGGATTCCAAATATACAGATTATTAGACAAGAATAATGATCTTTTCATATTTAAGGCAGTTTACCTGGTCATTAGAATTTTTACGAGATAAATTTAAAATTAAAATTGTCTTTGCCAATTAATCAATAATATTACACATAAATATAAATCACTAGTTTGTCTAATTGAACGTTTAATTCCTAATTTTAGTCGGTTAAAAAACATTTTCAACTCCTTTTCAATCTTGGTGTACGTTATTCTCTTCCATCTATCCTTTCTTATTTTAATTTTTCTCTTACTTACAATAGTGCTTCCTTTCTTAAATGTTTAACTGAATTAGAAAGAAATGTTTACCATGATGAAGTATCATTTTCATTAATTTTAAGGTAGAATTTTTAGAGCGAAAAAGATAGTCATTTGTGTAAAAGGAAATTTACTAAATATACTAAGAACGTATTGCAATTATTTAATTGAAATTTGAAGTGATCCATGTTTTACAGAATTTAAGTGCAATAGAATTTAGAAATGCAACATAATTTCTTTCTCGAACATCTCTAAAGTTTTTATGTAGTCATACGTAAGTCTAAATAAAGACGTTTAAATATCTTTATCATATTCTTTTACATATCAAATGAGTAAATCCCCCATAAATAAGACGAAAAATATGTTTGGACTTTTCAGAATTGGGTAACCTGGAAGCATTCCAATATTTAAAAAAAAATCTTTTAACAACCTATTTTATTCGTCTTGTAACGAATATCTATTATGTAAAATTTTGGATACATTAGCTTAAGTCATTATTCCTGTTACATCTAAAAACCCACATTCAATTGAATACGAGGGTTTCTCAACAAATAAAATGAACTTTATTTGTGTGAATCAACGACTAAAATCAGGTTGTTTATTATTCTATTTTGGTGAAAGACTGGCGATCGTCATGGAAACCCAAAGTCCGTTCATACGCCAAGCCTTAGAATTCCTGTCATGACAACTGAACACGACTTACAATTCTTTCATTTACTTCAAAAGCTTCATTCTGACATCCTTCCCTTTACTTGCTTTTTCAATTATCGCGTTCCAAACAGATTTACCCATCTGATATATTTACTTCACAGCAGAAACTCTAGACTTTCACTTATTTCAATTATACCCGACAATCGCGTTCCTTCTTTTATGTAAACAATCCCTTTCTTAGATGATCTTTTTTCCTTTATATAATAGAATATTTTTAAAAAAACCTAAGATTACTTCAACTTACTACAACATATACCCTATTTATTTTACTTTAAATTTTTTGTCGCCTCTTTACGTTATAATATTTCAACACTATCCTAATTTTGTAGTTACATTAATAGATTGATGGAACGTTATTACGACATATCATAATAATATGCCTTAATTCATGGCGAAATTTGGTTTGGAGAACCAACTCATACGTTTTAATCCCTGCAGAGAACGAACACAAATATATCCCACCCTAGAAAAATCTGTTCCGTGATATAAAAAAGATATATCGCAGTCGGTAGGATTCGAACCTACGCTCCCAGAGGGAATCTGATTTCTAGTCAGACGCCTTAACCACTCGGCCACGACTGCATGTGTTTGACGGTATCATAAATCAATTTCAATTGGACGGTATCTATATTTACCATTATAATACTGCTTATGAAAATTCTTACGATTGAAATTTTGATTGATGACGGAATATTTTTTCGAAATTATTGGAAGGAATTAAATTATTTTCATTAACTTACTTGCAGAGATTACTTACTACATTAACTTACTATAGATTGCAGATTTTCCTCTCAAATAGTTCAATTCACATCCTGTTAACAAATACGAAAACGATACTATAGAGAGGGTATTTATGGGTTGAATAGTATTAATATTATGCTTTGAATATATAAACGTATATAAATGATTATTGAAGGTATATTTTGTTCTCTTTTGGATTCTTAATTCCCGTCATTAAAGAAAATAGCATGAATGAAATGCCACACCCAGGGTATAATTATAATAATAATAATTGTCTTTATTTCGGGCGAAATACATATATACAAGGCGGGGGTATACATACAAGAGAGTACAGGATCTACCTGATTTTTCAAATAATATTATATATAAATTAATTAGCGCAACAACAAAACGCGATGCTTTCCGTGGAAATGGGCTATGAAGAATTATTGACCGTTACTCATCTGCTTCATTCAGTTCCCAGGATGGGATTCCCCGAAGGATTTCTGACTCAACCGTTAGCTTAATATCTTTGATAAATTCAGGGAATAATCGTGTGTGTACGTCGTAGTCGATATAGCTTGTCTTTCCATTTATTATGTACAATGGTTGGACACTTGGAAAAAGATCATGAAATAAGTGAACGAGTATTTAAATTATTAACTGAAATATGCAAAAAAAATACAACGGAAGCATATGAATGATAGATGTACTATCTGCTAACTTTTAGAGATATAGACTTTGAGGTGAACTCGTGTACAGTTGTATTGGCATAAATAACTATATAAAATTATTCGTTGGCAATTACGTTGTATTCATATCCTAGTAACCGTGAGGATACCAATCAAGTAAGTTCAATTGAAATCTTTGTTACCTCCAAATGATTCTATAGAATCAACATTAGTACATGAAAGTGCTGTAAATCCTGGGAATAAGTACACTTTATTCTACGTAATTTACTTAGTAGGTTGTAAAATATGTATAGATGTAAACTTCAACCAATTCTTTTGGCAACTATTATTTATTCTATCCCTAGCAACCAGGACCAACAAACAACAACCAACAAAGAATCACTTATCCCCTTTAAACACTAGCGAATCAACATAAGAGGACACTTTGATCATGAAAATGCGACAAAGGGATTTAAATCGCAATAAAAGTAAACAGTCAATCAGCGCCGCGATTGGGGAGCGTCAATATAATGAGGTAGCCAAACTCGGAATCAAAGTCACGTTATTGGACCGTCGAATTAGCGAGGAAATGTGGAAACGTTGATGGGATTTTGGGAGATTGATGAAAGGTTTGAGTGTGTGAGAAGGCAGGAGATGGCTGTCCTGATTAGGGATTCAGCACTGGGATTAAAATAGGAGAGGGAAATTGAAGTTTGAGAATAGAGATCCGCGCCTCTGATATGTGCAAAGAGCTATCGACAGAAATCGCCATGGAATTTACTTCTTTTACGTTTTAGGTCGTAAATCACGAAAGGCAGGCAAAAGGATTCGTTCTCTAAAATGTTACGTTGGCATATGCTAGCTATATCTTTAGTGTTACCATTCATAAACTGGATAGATACGTAAACAATTCTGTAAACACTGAATTTGTAACTATACAGTGTCTAGATTGTGCTGACATGGTTACAAAACTGCTTTGAATTGTTGCAACAATGTAACCCCTTTTTAATGGATGAGAATATGCTGGAGAATATTTTTTCCATTTTCAATAATTCAAAATTCACAAATAACTGATAATTCTAATAATATAACTTTGTAATATAGAAATAATATTGATATTTTTTTATCTTTAAGTAACAATGAATATTTAAAATTCTCTTCGGCAATTCCGGAAAATATTACTCCAATTATTCCATTATAAAGAAATTAGGACAATCATAATTGCTTTTATACATATCAATACTTTAATTACCTAATTTAATTGACTTTAATATATACTATTAATAACTTACCAAATTTTGACGTGTGAAGATACTATATACTGAAAGAAAACAGGCAGGAATCACTTAATTTTCCTTCTCTGAATGAGATTTTAAAAATTGATAAATAAATACGATTATGAATTAATTCAATATTATAAACTTCTTTCCTTATATCGCAGCAGAAAGCAAGATCGAGAAAATAACGAATTAAACAGCAAAAATAAAAAAGTATGCCGAAACCCGGGATTGAACCAGGGACCTTTAGATCTTCAGTCTAACGCTCTCCCAACTGAGCTATTTCGGCTTATGACATATACTGGATATTTGTCAACGCAACCTATACAAAATAAAACCACTGAGTTAACAAATATTAAATATCTTATAAGTGGAAATCTAATAATTTAATAGTTTGAATTTAAATATTTCAAATACATAGCAACAAAAAGCTAATTATATTATGATCATAAACATGTCATCTTGATAATTAAATTGTTACAGAAAGCAAGTTAAGAAAAGGGAAATAATATCTCTGCAGTTTTCTTAAAATTAACTTAAAGGAAAGTGGGAGTGGACCTGGGTTCGAATCCCAGACCATTTTTATTTTTACAAAATAATTTTTATTTTTCAATTTTGTATAAAGTTTTTTAGAAGTAAGGTAAATAAGAATATTAATAAATGATTATATTTGCTCATATTTATACCTACTTATTACATTAATTGCGAGGTTTAAGGCAACCACTTATGATAATTTCGTCAATAATTTCACTATGAGATACGTATATTAAAATCACCGTAGTATCGTTTCCGCCACAAAACATCACTATTTTTAAACTTCCGTTTCCAAGTGGCCAGCTTTTGAAGTTGGAACCAAATTAAACCGGGCGGAGAGCAGAACCCACGTTCCCGCATCATTGAGTATTGACCCTCGGCTGCGAAAGAAAGGAAAGGGGTGAATGTGGCCACTCAGAGGGTTTCGGATTGGTCGGCTAAACCTGTTATTGGCCGAGTTAAACTCTGAACTCATGCATTGCCATCGGTACCGATTAGAGACCTTATACGATCTTCACCCTTCTGGTGGGATCTCTCATGGTCCTTTCCATTTAAAACCCTCTTCACCATGAATCGTCCCTCATGTTGAGTGTCGGCCACCGATGGGTTTGAAGGGAGTTCCCAAGTCATTGTGAAACGCATGCGAGAGAGTTCTTTTAGCGGCTCCTTAGAAAATAGTTTCCATAGAAACGAAGATGGGTCGCTAATGCGGAAGCCAAGGTCGACTCGACGCGACCGCACAATCGATCTTTATCGATTCGACTAATCGAATTACTTACTCGGGTACTTACAGATTGTGAAAATCTTGTGTACTCAGAAAGTGTCTAATGTGAGTCAATAACAGGAAAGAGTTGCGAATAATGCATATTATATCCACCAGAATCATTCATATATATCTTAAGATTACACAATTCATTTATGGTAATAATAATATAAATGTATTAAGCATTATATACCTAAATCTTAGAGATAGGTGTAAAGCAGACATAAGAGGGTTTGGTATATTCCTTATCATTCATGATAACCATAGATATAGATTCAAACCAATGAAAAACAAAAGTGAATAATAGTTTTAATGTAAGATTACGAGTTTTCTCAATTTCCTATAATATAAATGTGATGAGAAACAATTCATTTCTGGATTAGACTCTGAAATGTCCTTCCACAAAGTTACGCCTGAACATATACAGCTTTTACAATTCATTATTTTTCAATTTCATATTCAACACCTTTCAGTAAAGTTTGATACTACTGACTGTACCAAAATAATCTTAATTTTCTCTTATTTGAGGGATTGTTACTAAATATAGGTGTTTGGTCTTAGAAAATTCTTGCCTTTGGGAACATTACGTAGTGGGGAAACTGCACATACGTACGTACCTCCCTCCTCTTTGTGCTAAGTGTCCTAAGGAATTCAGGAACCCGTCGCATTGGAGCCATTAGTTCGTAGAAGACGTAGAATTTGGGTGGTAGTTCCCGAAACCGGTGTCATTCGCTGCGTCTTCTCAAATGAACCACAGAGACTTGTCCTTTGAAGTGAAGGTAACGCGTGGTAATGACGGAAAGCGGCAATTATAGTCTGTAAACGTGCTGCTGAATCTTCGCCTTTATATACCGTATTTTTCCGGCGATTTCGGAAAGGTTAAATCAAGGAATCTCAATTAGACTATCTACTTCATGGTCACATTGATAGAGGTAGCTAAACATGAGCGAAAATTTGACAAGTCCCATTTAAAACTAGAGTAAAAATATTCGGCATGAATTGCTATTAACGTCGGTGATGGAGAAAGCTGTATACTTGGTGGTAGAATGGGAATCAATTATTGTGAAATTCAAGGAAAGGAAAGAAGAGTTAGCTAAGCAAAAGACTGAAATATTTGTGTTGAAGGAACACATAATATCTACTTAAGATATTTATGCAATGTTTTTTAAGAGAGTTTGGTAAAAATATTATAAATATTCCTTTCATACTTATTCTATGATTTAGTGGTTTGCGTAGTTAATATGTGAAATTAAGGTGAGATTATTCAATGGAAAATTTTGCTCCTAAAAGAAATTCGTAAGAATAATGTATTCATGAATCACAATGCACTGTAAAAAGAAGAATATTCAGTTTGTCCTGCCCTTATGTTTCATTAAACGTAATGAATAATTCATAAGTTTATTTAATTTTCATTAACGTATCTCATTGTTTGATTTCTCTTTTTTATATAATATAATCAGATTTACGGAGTAATTATTCTTTGGTTTCGCTTGGTTTTTAAAACCATTGTTACCCAACAAAGCAGTATCGTGTAACTAAGCAACGTATTGTCGGTGTTTTTGCATTTGAAATACTTAGGTTTTTTGCTTATTCTATGATTATTTCCGTCAAACTTCGGTATAATCTTACCATCACAGTTTCATAAGATCTTTTTAGTACATAACGAAAGGTTCGAAAGCATAAGTGAGGTGATTTACTTTTTGAATCACATGGTTTACTTTCTCACCGCAGAGCGGAGGGTAAACTTTACCCTCTCAATATTTACTACTTGAACATGCATTGGATCAGGCGCTCCCTTGTGTAGTCTTTGGGAAACGCATCTCTTTTAGCCGTGCAGGGAATTTAACCGGCCTTTAATGCATATCCTTTAGGTGCCCAATGCACGATAAACCTAATGCTTTACGCATTTTATGGTCGACTGGGGAAGGTTTTTAAATTGATATTTACATAAACATGGATGGAAGGAAGGTATTGATACTTTTTCGTGTTAAATTGGGTGGATAAGTTGCTATAGTGGTTCACGGTGAATGAATAAGTTTGGAAAGCCTAATATTTTCCCCGAAAGAAAATGAATAGACCTTACAAGGTATATTCAGAATACTTTTCCACTCAAAAGGAAACAATATGATTTTTAAATAAAAGTTAAACTATACATTCAAGTATATTTTCAAGATCAAGTCGTAATAGCCTTTCTTTTACACTTATTAGTTGCTGATGAGAGATAATTAATTAAAGATCATAATATACCTATAAATAACTCATTGAATTTATAATTAATCGAAACATTCTATACTTATTGCATCCACTACTACTACATCTTGCATCTTTGCACATAAACTGTGGTATATTAAATTATAACTCATGCATAAAATACAAAATGAGTTCTCACTTAGAACATTAAACGTAAATGGAAAATGATTTTACAATAATGTAGACCACCCAATGATTGAATAAAGAAATCTACGTCTCGCTGATAAAAGAGCTGAAAGACAAACATCGTAGGTTGCCAAAAATACACGCAAATACTCCACGCTATTCTACCTCCAATGATACCTCCAGATAATATAATGGTCCATGGCAATTCTAAAAAATGCTGTTGCTTATTAATGTAACAATAAAGTATGTATCTTATTAATATAATCATGAAGTGTGTATCAGACGAAATCTTATCGGAATACATAGGTACCACAAAAGTCTATTTGGCCGCATTGAATCTCATTTGCACACAGCCTTCTTTTACAAAAAACAACTTTTTCCAAGGGCCGCATAAGCTTTGGAAGGCACCGCACTCATATACATAAATTGCCCTCGGCTTCCTTTTAAACTTTCAAGGCCCCGCTCTGGAGGGGGCGTACGTAATGGTTCTAGAGAGAGGACTAGGAAAACTAAGGCGAAGGAGGATATGCGAATAAATGGGCAATTTTTCAGAAGTCACCTTCGTAGAAACGGTGGGACGTACTCCGCAGTAAAATGGGGACTTCTGGGAAGACATAATCAGGGACATTGGGGTTCCTACGAAGAGAATGGGGGAGTGTGAATGAGTGTGCATTGGCAAGAAGGAGGATCTTATGGAGGGGTGGGGATGTTTGGCGAGTCGCTTCTCCTACTCCCCCCCTTAGATGCAGATTTGGCAGAAGAGTAAAGGAACGAACGAACCTATATACAGAGAGATACTACGGCTTTGCTGGAATGATATCACATGGGACAGGTTTTTCGTATCTAATAGTTACAATAAAGACGTTCCGTTGTTATGTTATGGTTTCGTTGGAAATAACTTTATGTTTAATAAATATTTTGAATGATAAACGAACAGAGAATATCTACTTGTATCATATAGGAAATTCAATGGCTCTTATAGTTTTGAAATTGTGAAAAGAAATAAACGATACTATCAAACTAAAAATTACTGCCGAAACCCGGGATTGAACCAGGGACCTTTAGATCTTCAGTCTAACGCTCTCCCAACTGAGCTATTTCGGCTAATACAAAAGAAATAAAAATTAAAACTAATTGCACTCTATCGCTGATATTTTGTATTAATAGACGTAAAAATTTTCAAATAATGAAATACATGTAGTAGAATTCTATTTCTAGGTATTGATCTATCTATCTATCTATCGAGGTTATCAAGGTATCGGTTCTCAATGTTATGTAGCTATAGCTTAAGGCCTGAGTTAACGATAATATTTAAAATTGGCTTCTTTACGTAGATATTGTGTGCGGTGTACGAATTAAGATTAAAGTAAATTGCGCTTGAAAATTGATCCTCTTATTACAGAACGGGTATATTTCATGCTCTCACTTTACTTGTAATAGTCGAGAAAATGAGAGAAATTTTTATAGCAAAGATGTATTTCTATGAAATCCTAGCGCATGAAATAATTTCATTTCGATTTTTATAAAATATATCCAAAAGGCAAAATCGTTTTGTGACGTATTGTAGATAAGCAAAATTAATTGCCGAAACCCGGGATCGAACCAGGGACCTTTAGATCTTCAGTCTAACGCTCTCCCAACTGAGCTATTTCGGCTTGAATTACAATTATTAATGCGGTATTTTCATCTACAATAATTTGCATTTTAGAGGAATCTTCAAACAAATTCATGCATTATAGATCTGGTAATTTCCAGTATAATGATATTACCAAGCCCTCATAAATAAATTGTTTTAAAGTTATATTTCCCTTTACAAAGTATTTCTCCTTCCAGTTTGGAACTGGTGGTTTTTAAAACATTACTTTTTACATCATATAAATAATAGTTAAATATTTTATTTACAGTTATCTTCATCGACAAAATAATTTTCAGATAAATATTGTTAGTGTTTCACGATAAAATGTTACTGGGATACCATTAAGTAAATAAACAACTCACAGCTATATCCTTCCATTAGCTAAGGTATAATATTAATGGTTATTTCGTGTACGATTAATTTTGATTATACCATTAAGATTAAATATGTATTTAACTGGTATTACAATGACCTATATATAAGCTTCGATAGTATAAATTCAGCACCCCTTTGATCACATACAAAGTAGTGAGTGGTATGGGAATCCATATCCTCTTAAGAGTGTGTTCCATGAAATACTGTCTCATCTAATGCCCATTCATCAATACCACCGTCGGAATGTGCTTCAAAGCAATCATACATTCGCATAGGGGTAATCTTGCAGTGGTTCCAAAAGCCATGGTTCATACCAATCGATTGCGTGTATTTAATCTTCCCATTGAATGATTCACTTAAACTGGAGTGCCAATTATGGAATATGGGAACTCATAAGTAAGTATATCTCAGGCGTTAGATTATTTATTGGGGTCGTAAAGCGGTTTTCTTTGAACTCGACGGGGTGCTGCGTGTATACAGGATGACTGTCAATGATCAGCGGTTGACTTTAGGGTATTACATTGAATCTAATGAGTTCTCACAGACACATGATGATTTAATGACGAGCGTATTTCGATGGATTGATAGGCTAATCATCGATCGAGTATGATTGGCCTACCAGATAGATAGTTCTATATTAAAGCTTGATATTCGAATAAATATTCGTTTACATTACCATTTACAAGGTGAATATATGAATGTTAATGATTTAAGTTACATTAATACAGTGCAATACAATTACAATATTAAATATTAGTAGCAGATTACTGATTTAAACAACTTTTGATGGCGAAATATTGTAAATATGTTGTCAAGGAACGCATTTCTTTGATGGAAAATATGGATTTCTTATTAGTTTTGCAATCAGATTAGTCGAATGCTTTGAACATAGTAATTGAAATCATTTGTTTCCGTGGTGTAGTGGTTATCACATCCGCCTAACACGCGGAAGGTCCCCGGTTCGATCCCGGGCGGAAACATATTTTTACGTTTTGTGTTGCATATGAGGTTGCTTTAAGACTATACAAAGGTTGGTATAGTAGTGGATGTTTCAGTTATTTCGAGGAACAATTTTCAGTTTTCAATATATTGGGTAAATTTTGCTTTAACTACTAAGCATACAATAAGCTTTACTACTGTTTTGTAACATAATCTTTCATCTGATATCACCAATCTTTAATATGGGTAGTCTGGGATATTGAGAGAGCTAATATACATAATGATTTTTAGTAAAACCACTAAAATCAGGAGCGTCACCTCGTTACTGAGCCTAAAACTTAAATTAATATTAAATAACAGTAATATACTTATATTAGAACAATACTTAATTGAAAATTTCTCAATCTTCTACAAAAAAACAAAATGGATAAGACAAGACCCCACGATCAATCTGTCAACTGGTAAATCCTTCGGATAACTTCCCTTGGACAGTAACCGGTGTAGAAGGTAATACAGGAGGAAAAAGGACTACTGGTACATTTGATGAAACAAGCCTTTAATTTTGTGTCGTTCAAACAAAATATTAAAATTGGGGTCAAACATTATCAATTTCGTCGATCTGTTTCTCTATCGAATCACGAAACACAAAAATATGTTTCCGCCCGGGATCGAACCGGGGACCTTCCGCGTGTTAGGCGGATGTGATAACCACTACACCACGGAAACCGTTGATACTCGAAGGTATCAAAAAAGAAATTAAGCTCAGAATCTACATCTGCTCTGATTTCCACCTGCCAGCGATGGAACAGGTTTCAGAACGGTAATCGACTTTCAGGAAGGACCTGTAATCCACTAAACCATAGGAATGAAAAGTTAAAGCTACTCATACTTACTTAAAAGATGATGCAAATTTTTATCATCAATAAGTATATTTGAATATGTGTATTTGCTACACACAGCGGCGCCGTGGCTTAGTTGGTTAAAGCGCCTGTCTAGTAAACAGGAGATCGGGAGTTCGAATCTCCCCGGTGCCTGCAGTATCTGTTTTGCCAATTATTTAATAAATCATTTGTCTTTAAGTAATATCTACATCATTAAACATCCAAAAGATCACATAGAACTAAAACTTTTACGTAATGATACAAAGACATTAAACAATACGAAACTACATAAAAATAACAATGGAAAAACCATACAATTGCTACCATAGTTACTTTCAGATGTAAGAGACGTGTAATACATAAAGACAAGTTGAAAAAACGTATCTTCAACACAGGTGAGAGGCACGTCCAATTGACGAGATGGGAATCCTTGCCAGAGCCGGGATCTGCTCCATCATTAAAAGGGATTAAATCGAAATTATAAGGGTCCATAGAGCCGCGGAAGGGTTTTGTGAGGTACTCAAGGTAAAGGGGAAAACCCCGAGCGGTGAGCATAACAGGAAGTGAATTCGAAGATAATAGGAAGGCTAACAGGTAAGAGACCGGAAATTGGGATGTGCAGAGTGCTTCATAAATAGATACAGACTGAGTGCGGGCATTGGAGATGGATTGGCTGTCGTTATGAAGGATAAGTGTCGGAAGTACTCAAAGAAGAAGAGGAATATAATAATACTTTTCATTTGCGCTAAATTGCTGATGAAGTACTTCAGTTGTTGCCTAGATCTTCTATTACACTCATTATAGCAAGAATGGGAAAGTTTTAGTTAACGAACAAACTACGCGATCTCCTAGGTTACTTGTTTAGTACTTGTTCACAGTTTTAACTTCATATCCCATATCATCAGATGGAAATAACTCGGAAAAGGTAGCGTATTTGTAGATCTGATTGATATCATCTTGATTTACACTTATATTATCCATGTTTCTTATATGTATTATTATACAGATCATTATTTTATCAGACCTTTACCTCTATACAAGTATGCGTATTCAGTTCGAGATTTAACTTCATAGGTTCTAGAATACATTTAATTATTTAGAATTTAATTTAAGCACATTATAAAGTCATTTAACTTTAATTTAACTACTTAGAAACGCTCTCTGTGTAGCTATACGTGGTTGCTGCGTATCCTAAAGCTGAAATGTTTTCTACACTACTTTATATCCATACACCTAACAATTGATAACGAATTTACTTCATCGATACTAAATTCCAAAGGAAGGTACGGATATATTTCTCCCTAAATAATGACTCGCAATGCAAAATAATGATAGTTAGGGACTTAAACCTCCTATTTAAACAATATTTAAAGATTTATTGGTTATTGTAGGTGTTTAAATGGCATCTTCACAAGCCGAAATAGCTCAGTTGGGAGAGCGTTAGACTGAAGATCTAAAGGTCCCTGGTTCAATCCCGGGTTTCGGCATGAATTTTTTACTTAAACTCCATGATTTATCGATTTATGAATGAATTATTACCCAGGGACGCAGTATAATCATAATTATCTACTCATTTACCTTTGTCTGCAGTAATGAGAAACAGCTATTAATGAGTGTTTCGAAATACATTTTCCTACGGCCTAAAACATGTTGAGGAAAGATATTTCATAAAGCTACAGTTTATACTTTAAAAAGTGTATTATGTATTACAGTTATCTCACGAAATATCTTTTATTTCAATTAACTACATTAACTCTCAACTTCTAATATCGCCGCTTCGTTGTTTATTCCGCGTAAATGATATTGTAAAGCAACGCCTATTGATAAGCGTATTTCAATTAGTAACCTTCACCTTAGCGATCAAAAAAAACTTCTCCAATCAATGACGAATCAATAGGTAACGTCCGACTCTTTTCACGCGCGTATCTGATGTCCGAAAGCATGCGTCCACGTGCTTCTTAATCCTCTCCTTCATTCTGCATTGCCACACGACGAGACTCTTAAACAAACAGCACACCGACTCAAAGCGATATCTTATCTATACACAAAAACCTATTAAGGAGAACACAGCATATCAGGACTTCGAAGAAAAGGTTTTTCTCTGGGTGTCGGAAACAATTTCGTTTGGAGTGACCGACGCTTTCAGACAATCTTATCAGCGCGAAAGCTTCGCGGTTCAGTTTTGTAAAAGAGAGGGAAAAATCGCATTGCTATCGGAGTGTGTTTCCGTCGAATATCTATGGTTTCGATTATTCCTACTTTATAACGAAATGGTATCTATGAGTAAGTGTGCCTTCGCAACAGATAAATAGCAACCAAGTCTAAATGACGTATTGTTAAATATGAAGATAGCTATGGGTTCTAAACATGTACCAAAGCTTATATGCTTAGATCCTACTAGGTAATTCTTAAGTAGGAGCTAGAGTTAGCTATGAATAAGCTGTACTTCAATAAAAGTAAGTTCGTCAAATGAAAGATGAATTTTACATTGAATTGTGAATTAAGGAATCCAAACTATAGTTTATGACGTTAAAATTTCAATGAAAATTGAATCAAGAAACATATTCCTCTAATTTTTCTTTTAATATTGTATCTATCCTTATAAAAGCATTGCATTTTTTCTAAGAAAGTTATTTTTAAAATAATCATTCATTAAACACTAACCGGTTGCTCCAATTAAAACTATTACAAGAAATTGACAACACTAAACAAAAAGTAATTAAATAAATTAAATTATGAGACATAAAATATACAGGAAATTAAACAAGAATCAAACAAAAAAAGCAAATCAATAAGTTAATTTACAATTCAATGTGCATCGTACAATAAAATGTTATAAATTGAGAAATCAATTTCTGATTGCAATATCATCCTTTTTGAGCATGATGTTCCTTATTTTAGATTACAAAACTTGCCTGATATGATTCACACAAAAAGAGGGTGGGAAACCAATTCAGAGTGACAAGGTTCATGGTCATTGCCTGTCCTCTATTCAATCCTTCCAAAGTTCAACATAATAAAGACAAATTTCACGAAAGCTCACATTTTTAATTAGTTACTTACGTAAAATTGTCGTATGCCAACCATAAGATTTTCCACTTGATTCCCTTATATTATTTCCTGCGAGAATGGTTCGTAATACAGCTATAAATTGTAGTTTTCGGTAGACTGCTATGGAGATTTTGCAAAGAAAATTAATTTTGAATATAGTTATCAAAATATAGGATAGAAAAACCAACATTAACAACAAGAAATTTATTGGTATACCTTAAAAAAGTTTAGCCTTGTTGTCTTTAAACTACCTATATCAACTGATGAAAAAGATAATAGCCTCTTCGAAAAATTAATCATCCTTAGATAGGAATTTCTGGTGAAAGAGTATGATTCATAATCTCTCATACTCCTTTCTAACTGCTTCTATGAGAAAGCTTCGCGTGTAAGTATTGAATTAAATTCCGTCCAAACTTAATATTCCCGAGTCCATACAGAATATTTCACCGTAAACGAAGTTATGGATCGGATGAGTGGATTCCTAAGAGCCTCTGAAGAGAATATACTTGAGGAAAGACTAAAGGAACTCAAAACATTATAATGAAAGTACAAAAAGGAATAAAAGATATAAGCACAAGAGAGATGAAAGAATTTTTATAGCTTTAGGTTGCTTCAAATGAAGATAAAATGGTTTGTATACGAGCGTGTGAGATTAAAAGAGCAATGAAGAAATAGAAGCAAGAAGAATAGGAATGACACTAAAGGATAAAATGTTGGATATCGTGAAAAATAATTATCTTTGTCCATTGCAGATCTAAAAAGAGAGAATAAAGGAGTAAATTATGAGTTCTTGGATAGGTGACAACTTCGTAGGACAAAGATATGTTTCTTTGAAGATGGTCACAATCGTAATTTAATTTTAATTTTTATTCGTTTGATATAAAACGAACGTAAGTGTTACAAAAGTTAAGAATATATTATTGGTAGGACAAAGTCAGTAATGCGAGAATAAAAGGTTGTTTTGACAGAGTGAAATCATTACATAGAGTTATTATGAGATGTTTATAATTGGAAATCTATAAAAATGGATGGATTAAAATTGAAAACATTTCATAAAATTGTAAATACAGGGAAGGAGATAAATGAAGTATCCGTCAGAAAAGGTTAAATGGAACATAATAGTACTGGCTTCGGTTCTTCGATACATCGACACATAGTGATGTATTTGCTTATTAAAGTAATATTCGCCATTAATGTACATGTCGAATTTTTTTATTAGAGGGTTCACAAAAACATGGGTGATATTTATTCAATTTCATCGTTTAAATCGCTCAAAATGATATCGATACATCGAATATCGAAAAAAATTTAACTATCGATAGCTAGATAGAATCGATAAGCTTTTTTCTCGATACTTGGCGAGCCTTGAAAATTTACCAGTGGATACAGATAGGAAAAAGAAAAAGAGTTAATGAAAAGAGTACATTTTACAAGTCGTTCCAAAGGATTTCGATAGAAATCGATATTCAAGCAATCGATAGCGAAATGCTTGGGTACGAATCGAATGCGGCACGAGTCGAAAATTTACAGTCCACATCATAAAGTAAAGAACGTGAAAAAAGAGTTACTGAGACGGGAAGTGAAAAAAAATGTGTCGGTCCAAAGAGAAGGGGGCAGCAGGTGGCAACGAACAGGTGTGGGTGATTCTCATGGAGGTGGGGGAGGGGAAAAGTGGGTTGGGATGAAGGAAATGAGAAAGTGAGGGGGGAGGGGAAAGAAAGGAGGACCATGGAAGAGAATGGAGACAAAAGGGTCGCCCGCGATAACTTTTTAACAGCTTTCCATATCACAATGATGTGCCCTGGAAGGCAGGCGATAATCGAATGTTCCCAGAGTCGCCCTAAATTAAGACTCGGGCGCAAAAGGATGCTGGATTTGCATCCATTGTTTCTGGACCGTTTTTTTTTTTCACCTTTGTGTCGCGATCCGCTTTTTGGATTCGCCGCAAACAAACACAAACGCGGTCCTTTTTTCTCACTCCTTCACGGAACGGAATTTGAAAAGCGAGTTCGACCTCACCCGAGGTGATCTGCATAAGACATTTGCAATTCAAAATGGAGGAGGGGGCGTCGGTAAGGGCTCTTATGGACCGTTTTAAGGGGTTTTACAATTACAAATTTATGAATGACTTTCGCCGTTGGGCTCCATGGAAACTGTGCCTCGAGATGAAGACGAGAAGAGAAATGACTGCGAGGCGTTTAATCGACTCAATAACGAACTTAAGTTTTAGTAAAAGTAATACACGTAACATATATGGTAATACACTTGTGGTATGTAATATCCGTTATGTATTAAACGTAATGTGCATAATACACATATTATACGTAATAGAGGTAAAATACGTAATATATTATTTATTATTAATATTATAACCATTGGGTCTGCAGTAAGATACAAAACAGGAGGTAGACTTTCAAACCTACAATGAATTGCACCGATCAATATATATTATAATGGCCAACAAGGTAGAATTACTGAGTTCAATTCTCGTCTATCAACACGTAAAAAAATTAAGCCTTAATCCTATATAAGTATCGGTAACATAAACATCTAGGTTACAACATAGCAGAGGACGGTTATGTTTCGCACAAAACATTTTTATTGGGCGCAAAGCAAGTTTCACGAGACACTAAATCAAGTTGCACTTTGCGGTGTAGACTGGGACAGAAAAACACCATAAATAACTTTATTACACCATCCGTATAGTGAGAGGCGATGTAAAATGATTTATGATGTTTTTCGCGTTTCTTGAAACCGCGTACATGAAAAACAATAATAGGTATATTATAGTTCAACTAACCCGATGACTTAATAACTACGATTGCGTTTGATTCAGACA
The DNA here is from genome assembly GCA_020796165.1 of Pantala flavescens. Classification (NCBI taxonomy): domain Eukaryota; kingdom Metazoa; phylum Arthropoda; class Insecta; order Odonata; family Libellulidae; genus Pantala; species Pantala flavescens. The sequence continues at coordinate 17,049,230 of CM036886.1, forward strand.
CGATCGTACCAACGCTGTAGAGTATTATAAGTGTGTATTCCATTCAGATGTTAATAATTCATCGTTTTATGATTGTCAATTCACTTTTAGGCTGTTAATTTACAGTTTTATATACCAAGGTACCTTAATAAAAGCATAGGATCAATTCTTTCAAGAATGGCTTTGTATTAATTGCGGTTTGACAACTATATACCAGGAATATTTTCCATATATTTATCGACAACTTTATCAATAGCTATACCTATGTTTATTAAATAATTAAATTAATGGATAAATGTTTCAAACCAACGGATTACCAAATAGGAAACTGCCTTTGTAAATGTGTTAAGATATGTAAACTAACATAAATGTTTCCTAAATGGAAGAAGAGAATGAAAATATTTACATATGATTACTAGATACATAAATCTATTTACGATCATAAAACGTATTTTATAGTACAGAAAATATTTCCATAGGATCTTAAATGCTGCAGCTTTTTATTGACAGATTTTTCTCCAAAAATTTCTTTCCAAATTCCTAGTTATAAGCTAAACAAAAAATTCCCACCAATTGTAAATTGAATATAAATATAAGATAGTACATATTAGAGATTAGCCTAATTATTTTTGAGATTTCATTATTTCATCTTGTAATTGTACTTCACGTATTTTTCCTCTAACCTTTTCTCTCTCCATTATCCTCTAATAAACAGATAATTTCCCGATAATTGCAAAAATAAACAACTTATTTTCGTAGTTAAGAGATGGCTATCAGTTACCAGGATAGCTCGTGGAATCAATCAAACTTAGGAAGTGGTTCGCGCTAAATAATGAACCAGCATACGACACAAAAATGCAATCAGGTCAAGGCTGTCGTCAAGGTTACGTACTCTTTGGAATAGAGGGCATGTTTGCACCGATATCAATATCTGTGCCAGATACGCATTCACGGAGGGTCGACAATTAAAACTCCTGAACCTATTTGTGGACATTCTCTAGTATGTTTGAAGGCGAAAGTTTCTGGGTTGAGATAATATGCTAATACAGAAAATCCGTGGCTTAAGAGAGGTACTGCAGCTCGTGGGTCAATAGTACACGCCATTTAACTCTCACAAATTAAACTTAGCCTTCACCTTTTAAAGTTTGTATGGTGTATTATTTTCTGTAGACAGAAATGATATTTCAGTGATGTGTTGATATGTATGTATGAAATATTAAATCTATAAACATAAATAATAGTGTCACATTTTACGATGTTTGTGGTTTTTTAAAGTAAACAAATTTAACTTCAGATAATACCATCTGTGTATTAACCAGAAAGTTTTAGAGGTAAAGATACTACTTCAAAGAACTTATTCTTCGAAAGAAGTGAATAAAATGTAATAGTTCATCAACTGGAGGGATAATTGAAGTCAGAAGAAAAGATATAGCACACTGAGTTTTAAGAAGTAAAACTAATGCCGAAACCCGGGATTGAACCAGGGACCTTTAGATCTTCAGTCTAACGCTCTCCCAACTGAGCTATTTCGGCTACGTTAATAAGTACGTGTACAAGTCTATACAGCCAAATATACCGAAATAAAATAACTCCGAAATTATTTAAAAGACCTAAAAAGTAAGTTTATAATAGGTACCCAGAATGAGTTAACCAATGTACCTGCCTTTGGATTGAATTGGATAAGATTAAATATACAAAATTTATTGTTCATGAAATTATAATTATATTTAACTATAGAAATGATGATTTGGTTTGGAAAGAGAAACTTTAATCGTTCGCTTCAAATCTTCTTCATAACCACCCCTCCTTCCTTCTCCTCCATCTGATATATAAAGACAAATATTTCCATACTTTGAATATGCTAGCTCGCCGGTGAAACTACCGTTCAAATTATTCTGCGAAAAATTAAGAAGTTCAGATCAGTAGATGGTTTATTAATTGTAGCCTTCCACGAGGTTATACCTTTACGTGTTCAATACAATGGAGATTTGTTGATATTTCTATGGTTTATACGTTGCTAAGGCATTTCTCAATTGACGACGTGGATAGTAAGGGGTGGTTTGTCTATGTTTTCCAGGACGTGAAGAAATTTTATGAAAAGGAATTCACAGAAGCTGAAACATCGTTCACATCAAAACTGAGTATAGAGAGCACGCTAGCTCAAGCTCACAATTTTTATAACGCGCAGCCAAAGTTTAATGTCGTAAATCAATGGGAAATCTTCTAACAAAAGAAATGCCGAAACCCGGGATTGAACCAGGGACCTTTAGATCTTCAGTCTAACGCTCTCCCAACTGAGCTATTTCGGCTGTTGTCTGAAAAATAATGTTTTAAAAACCATATTACTAAAGTATATAAGATATTTTGATCTATACATACAAAATATAATCTATGAAGATAAATATTACATCTATAACTATCAACAGTATTGTTACACAAGCATACGAATTACACATTTACCTGACGTATTATTGTTATCCTTTAATTGTCATTTCCGAATAATTAGCTTCTAATTATTCGGAATTATTATCTCCTAATTGTTAATCTCCTAAGCTAATTATTCGGAATTAATATCTCCTAGTCTTTATATCGTTTTCTGACTTCATTTTATTATATATTACCCAATTCTATTAATTTTCAATTACTGCTTTATGTCGAAATGATGTAAATAAACAAACATATACGTTCCCAACAATCCTCGGTCATAATTAATGTACTCGTATCGCGGAATGAACACATTCATATGCACGAATCGTCCTTGCTCGTAATTTTTAAACAGCCCACTGAAACCGCCACCGCTGCTATATTCACAATCGGATGCATTTATTGTACAAAAGAAGTTGCATCGTCGAAAGTCCTTGGAATAAATGCGAGAGAACCTTTCAGAACGAATCCCAGACTTTGCAAAACGTCGTCGTACCGATCGCTAAATATCTTTTTATTATTCCCCGTCTTCGCTGGAAAATTCTCGGGGTTTTAAAAGCATCTGGAAGTGTTCCGCGGATCGACGGCGCGTTATGTTTTTTTTTATTTTCCTTGCGTTCATCAAAGACGTCTTTACCGATAACAACGCGAGACGAATCGGTTCAAGATATCGTTTGATAATCGCTACCACAGTCTGCGTCTCGGAGGTCATCGGAACGGGGAGCAAAGACCTTTCGTAACACAATGCATCGGAATATTTTCGTTTCGATACGTCGATAATGGACTCGTGATTCGAAAATGTGTGGGGTTACTCTCGTACGCCGATAATGGAGTACTTATGGCGTAGAGATGTTCAATTGCATCGATTACAACGCAATTAAAGGAATTAATCTTAAACTTAATTCTCGATTGAACCGGATTTTTTCCGGATTTAACCGGATCTGTGTTTACTGAGTATTGTGTTAAACGAATCTTGTCTTAACTGAATCTTGCGTAAATCGGAACTCATTTTACAGGATCTCGTGTTAGCCAGATTTGTGTTGACCGGATCTTATGCTAAACGAATCTTGTGCAAACCGGATTGTACAATAAGCGGATCTTGTGTTTACCGGATCCTGTGCTAACCGATTTTTGTGATAACCCGATTGTACAATAACCGGATATTGTCTTAACCGGATTATAAATATTTCCAGCTATGAATTGAAAGTGAAACTACAACCCAAAGATTGTGAGCAACCGTCAAATTCCTTACAAGTTAGTTATATTCGTCTATTAAAAAATATAAAAATAATTGTTTTAAACAGTAAAGACTCATGATCTAATTATAAAATACGTTTATCATCGATTTGCTACAAAATTAATAAACTCATATTGCGATTGAATATGGCATAAAAGAAATCTCAAATAATTCACTTAATCTTTTTAATTTTTCTCGGATTTACGTCATTGAATGTTGCTCGCGTGTTTGATCGTCAATCCTTCAGTTGGTCGAACCCAATAAAGGATTCCGTTCCGCATATCGTATTGCTTTAAGCATTTCTATTCAAATCCGTGTACCGCTGAACCTTCCCAACAGAGCCCTGTAATACTTCCACAGACAGCGTAATTCCGAGGCTCTATTTACGATAAACAAGTATTACTCCCATTCAATTCGCCGGACGAAATTGATCGACGTGATTGAAATCGCATTCGACGGAAACGAGATCGGATTCCCTACAAAGCCCGATATCGAATTCCGATCAAACCGGAGTCCATTGTAATCTAATTTATATTCGGTAAAAGTGACGAGCAGTTACGGACGGGAGCTTCGGTAATCGAGTTTTGCGCTAATCGAGCCTAATAATCGGTATGTAAAATAGGATGTAACTGGCAAGCCGCTCGTAGGATCCAAAAATTCCATTTGCCCCATTAGAATTACCCTTGAATCTGCGCACCTCTCAGCTGGTTGCTTAGTAACAGGGGCGAGTTGCGTATTAGATTGTGAGGAACTTGATGGAGAATCTAATTATGAAGTGATCCGCGATCGCTGTAAATCTAGGTGGCTCATCACAAGTGACGTAAAATTTAATTGTTGAAGGATTAATGATAAAACGGTCCATTTTTGGATGAGAGAATTGAGAGATTTAAATTGCCAATTAACCAATTATAGTACTTGCATAAAATTCTATATATACTTATGCACTAGTACTACTAACAAGTAAGTAGTAATGGTAAAAGTTTCCTTAGATTATAATAAGATATAGTACTATATTCCTTAATAATTTATAGTAAAAGTAAATATTAGATAGAAAGTCATAATATTTTGGTTCAATGTTTTCAGCTATTTTAGTTCCTCTACGCCCCTTGTTAAACGGAAATTTAAAGAAACATTAATTTCCTATCGTAACACTTAGCTTTTATTTCATAGAATAAATAGAATTTTGTTTCGGTGAATAGTAGAGCATGTATTAATTATACTTGGTGATTTATTAAATTATATTTTATATATATGTAGAGCTTGGAATGTTATTTAATTACCAGAGTTTCCTAAGATATATATGCATCTAATTTGTATCCGTGATTGATATTAATCATTCAATTTAATACGTGATAGTTGAAGTTATATTTATTTTTAAAGTAAATCGTATACGATATTTGTATTTTAATTATTTTTTTCCTCTGCATACATCTTACTGAATTCCTCGGTGTTATTACAAAATTCTCATCTACATGATATTCTCTACAGATTTAATATTCATAATTACGATCTAGAAAGTATTGAAAATAATAGTTCCTGTGATGAGAAGATGTAAAAATTAGACGTTAACATGTATACCAGTGTTTATTAAATGAATATTTTGTGATATAAACATTTACGCGACAAGGATTGAATTTATAATCGTACTTACGTAAAAGATGCAAATTTTTATCATTAATAAGTATACTTGAATATGTGTATTTGCTACACACAGCGGCGCCGTGGCTTAGTTGGTTAAAGCGCCTGTCTAGTAAACAGGAGATCGGGAGTTCGAATCTCCCCGGTGCCTGCAGTATTTGTTTTGCCAAATATTTAAATATCCAAGTATCACAGATAATGGTTCTCATTAACAATATTTTATTTTCGGTGAATTTATGACGATTAATAAAAAGTAGAAAACACAATTGGACCTAGAATATTTCTTTGAGGCACAATCAATGTAAGTTCAACACCAAACGATACTCATTATACCTTCAAGAAGAAACTAATTCCGATTCAATGTGAATGAACTAAAAGATATACTTCTCGTTCTCACACTCTATCATTTGATGAATTCCAACGTAAGTTCAAAGTTGTTTTTAATTTTAAACCGCTAATTTATATTATTTATAATCTAAAAACCTCGTATGATTATCTATGAGAATATCATTAACCAACATAGATAACTTCGCCGTACCTACACTTTAGAAGACACAATAATTCTCAAAGATGATTAGAGAAAATGATAAACCCTTTATTGTATGGAACTGTTGTGGCATCTCATACGATTAATCCTACCTGCAGTTGTTATCGTAAAAGAAACGAGAAGATCCAAAAACGTAGAAAACAAAGAGATAATATTTCAAAAGCAAAAGATGAAATTCCTAAAGATATGGCCCGAGCTTTTATTTCACCGCTGGTCTCATTTCCAGCGCAGCAAAACCATCGCTAAAAATATTTTCGCTCGGATAAACATGCGTTTCAACCTTCCATTTTTCAACCTTTCTTATATCCTTCGCGGACAGGAGTTTCTCGGGGTGTACACAAGAAGGGTCATAATCCAAGAGGAAAATTCCTCGGACATTCTTTTTTAATGGTCCCCTTCACCGGAGATGACGTGTTGCATGATATTTAAAGAAGGTTAAGTGCCTCAGTGGGTGACCGAAGCTGTCGCATCGTCGGGTCCCGCACGGTCATTATCTCGGACCTATTAGTTCACTCTGCCCACGTCCAATCGTTAAACAAAACATCGTCCCGACCTATCCTTCCAACCTATTTAGTATTAAACCTCGCCCTTGTCTTTCGTGTCCTACTTCTATGCATCCATCCTGTCGCCCATGTCACATCTTGTTTCCTTGTCTCAAATCAATGGGATAACCTTTCCTCTCCCTGGAATGGAATTCAGTCTCTTTCTCTTGTAGTCCGGTTTAAATTACTTCGGAAGCTTGCGAAGTATATAAACAAGTTTCATAATATATTTCACTACCATTCCAACATAACAAGCGTACAGGTATGCCTTTGATATTAAGGTATGCAATACACTCTGAGCTAAATGTTGTTAGGAAGAGTAAGGAATTCAGAAAATGAATTCAAAAGGCTTAGATTTCAGAATACTGAAACATATTATGGAACTCAAAAGATGAAATCTGCTGTATTTTGATTTTATAATGAATAATAAGCAAGCAAAGTTTCTTATTTAAAGTAGAGCTTGAAATATTTTTCTGTGCACTATTGATCGTTCGACACTGATTTGAGATAATGCAAATAGATCAAGTAATAAAATAGAATGTAACAAATTTATATATAAATAAAATGATTAAACGTTAGAGAAACTAGAATGGTAGAAGTAACAGGGTGAGCTATAATATTATATAACCTAATTTTACGCGATAATAAATTATTTTACCAAACATTTAATTTAAACTTATCTCTGCTTATAGCTTCGATGTTTTGATTCGAAATATTTACTTCCAGCGTTTGTTAGATATTTTGTAAGCACGTTTCCATTTAACTTTAAAGTTCAATTATATATGATTATAATATTAGGATCATAGAGGCACCTTATGAACAGATTTAATTAAATTGAGTATAAATGGATATAATACGAAATAGATATTACTCTGGGTTTTAACCAAAGACTTCCTTAGCACACAGCTTTAAGTTTCACCTTGAATACAATGCACCTTAAAATTGCCAAATTTCATTTCTATCGTAAAAGAAGGTTATTTTACTTTTTAGAATAAATATTTGTAGCCTAACATTTATATTACCCAAGATAAATGCGTTCTGCAATTTATTTTTCCATTCAAAAGATTGAACTTTCCTCTCATATTCCTGCAACTTATCATCGTTTTGTATAATTATAAAGTGAAGGAAGTATGGCGGTAAGGAATTCCCACTCGGGAAATATTTAATATGCTTTAATGGCTTTATCGCTTGACCAAGACGTTGAGTTCAGGGCAAAGAAGATTGGCCATGAAATATTTCCACCACGGTTGCCTTGGAAATTAAAGAAAACTTCTTTGCACTTCGCTTGTTAAATAAAGACGGAATCAATGGTTAGATAGATAGCGTTACCCGTAATTTTGATCGATGGACATACTTGTTGATAGGTCAACTGGATTCAACTTATTATCTCGTAGCCATGGAAAAGGGTGGTAACTATGCAGTGGCAGCCTTGTCTCTGGGGTGTCCTATTTATTCTTTAGTTGAAGGAGAAAACACTACTTAATATACTTTCAAATGTCTTTTTCTACAAATTTAAATTCTAGGAGATTGGTATTAGGAAAAGTTATTATTGCATATTCATTTTAAATATCGTTCTGATATTCTTATTTATTCATTTAAAACATACTGGTAATATTTAATTCTATTCTAATTATTATAAAATAAAAGGTCGAATAATGTTGTACGCAGATGAATTTTTGTTATAGTAACATAAAAAATAACTAGTTAGGAGACTAACATTTTAAATTTAAATAATGCAATAGCTTTAAGGCAACAATTTCTTTGAAGACCTCAATTATATAAACTTACACAATCATCAATGATTTTGGCAGACAAAATACAAATACGAAGCATAAAATTTATATTCACTCCACTAAGGGATAATCACGGTCTTTTTACAAATACGTCTATGAATTCCTTTACAATCCAAGGTCAGGAGCAAATTAGATAATACTTAGATATTCATAACATTTTAAAATTCTTAGTATTGCAGAAAATAACCTCTTCAGATCATTAGTTTCGCAAATTAGCGAATCAAAATTTACTTTTTCATACCGACTATGGATAAATATCTACTTGTGCCTACGTACGATACCCAATAAAATTACGATAATCGAGTCGCGATAACCAACTGAATGCAACGATATTTGTCGGAACACATTTCATCTTAGTTCTTCATTTCAGTTCATCTTCGGTATGCAAAAGAGAAGAAAGAGCAAAAACATACGATCCGGACGCAGGCAAACGAGGCCAGATTATAAAGTGCGCTTACCAAGGCGAAATGGAAAACCGAATTCGTCCTTCGGAAAAGAACTGATACGGGCATTCAATGGAAGATTCAAATGATTCCGAAGTCGAGTGGATGTTTGCTTGACTTCCAAGGGAAACTATTTGTGGAATCAAAGTGCAGAAAGCAATGTATGGTATCGATCATCAAGAAAGAAAATTTCGCTATCAGAAATATTTACGCATTTTTACATATTGTAATCTTATATAGAATATGGGATTTTTAATGAATACGTAAGTTTTAATAATATAAATAAAGTTTAAATTAAGAGAATAACCTTAATTATCAGTCTTTAAATTAAAAATTGATGGCCAAAATTAATGAATGATTTTTGTAACGATATAATTGTTAATAAACTATACTTTCAATGCAAACTTCAAATCGTAACACTTAAATATCTAATTCCTTAAAAATTATCCGTGAAATTGTTATTCGAGTGGAAGAAAATACAAGCATTTTTTGGAGTTTCTATCAAAAAGACATGCCGAAACCCGGGATTGAACCAGGGACCTTTAGATCTTCAGTCTAACGCTCTCCCAACTGAGCTATTTCGGCTTGATGAAAAGGATGAAAGGTATAACAGAACACAAATGTACAATCTCATTAAGTTAATCAGTGAAAATTATTCTATCATCGATAACTTTTACATAATTCTAACTAATTTGGGAATAAGTTCCTAATATTTGTTATCATGTACTAGATGTCTGGTCTCTGAATCCTAGCCTAGCTCAACATAAAAGTTCTTTCAGTAGCTTAAGTACCCATAGCAACATATGCGTGTATACATCGAGCATATTATATTCTGTATTACGAAATTTAGTCCTCATTTATTCGTATTTATTGGATTAGATGGATATTAGTACCATTTCGGTTCAATGAAGATCTTTATACTTCGCCAAAAGAATTGTACCTTCGGATAACTTAATTTACACTACTCAATGGCTTACCCTAATACGACTTCCATTAGAATGCAAACCAACTCCTTCACTCGGCAAATATATGCGCCCATAAAGTTACGTACCACGTACGCGCATAATTACTCCGATACATTAAACGAACTTCCTTCTCGTTCTAACATTTCAAACCGATCCATCATTCAAGACGTTCAACAACTCTCTAAAAGTACGCAATCGTCTCATAAACGCGTTTCCTTCCCATTAAAATTCGCGAGTCTCAAGCAAGTTGCGGTTCCAAAATACGATGGGTAAAACGCTCTTAAGGATATATAAGGTCGGGAGAGATAGACGTAAGCAAAAGTTTCGCGTAACCATGGCAAACAAACTTCTGTTCTTCGGGGAGTAAAAACGCTATCATTCATTCTTTAATTCCAGCAGTCGATGGGTTTTGCGAAGTTTCTCCGTCGTCCCCATAACGCGTGGTAATCCATCAAAGTGCCCCTGGAGCCAGTGCCGCCTTCCGCTTAATCCCGCGTCGTTTGTCAGCCGCCCGAATAATAGATACACGAGACTGAATTGGCATTTGGGTTCACAATCTGCATGTTCTTGATCGATCTCTGCAAAAGAGTATTTTTTTACGAAAAGAATTCGCGATGTGAACAGAGGAAATGAAGACGTCGATGAAAAAATTTTTGAGGGTGTTTTATTTTTTACGAGTGAAAAAAAAGAATGACGTACGTCGTTGTCAAGGATACAAAAGGGTATTCATCCCTTACTGTATAAGTTCAATAAACTACTTATCGACGTGGCTGGTACGTTACAGCAATGAGATAATTTTTAGTTGTTTATTAGAGATACCAAGTCTTGTTGTCACGTAAGGAAAAGTACCTCTCTCTAACTCACGTAGTTAGGTAAAGAAGAAAGAAGTAAAAGCAAAAGGTTTAAATGTAGTTGTTGTTTAAATTACGAATATGGTACAATATTATGATTCGAGGATGATTTTTCAAATTAGGATGGGTTTATCTACGACATAATTTGAAGGTAATATAAAACTAAGTATTTTTATGGCAAAAAGAATTGCCGAAACCCGGGATTGAACAAACCGGGTTCTTGCCTTTTTGCTGTTTTTTATAAAAATCTTAATTGAAAAATTGCATGTGGTAGAACTTTCTAAAAATTTTTCTTAAAATTTTCTCTCATTTTCTAAATCTTTTTCTACTACTTCAGTGAAAATGACGGAATGGTATAATGTCCTCTGCATACGGTAATTAAGAGTCGATTTCCGTGCAAAATTTACTTCAGTCATTCTTCGTCAGTTTTCTTTTAATTTTTAACAGTCAATACTACAAAAAGAAGCTAATTTAAACTAATTTCATTATCATAATGAATTCATTTGCCGGCGTTGGCTCGTTGGCGGAATGGTTAGCATGCTAATCTTCTAATGCAGAGGTCCCGGGTTCAAATCCCGGCTGAGGAGGAAATTTTCCGCTCAGGGTCTGGATGTCTGTGACGTCCGTTGTTGAGTTTGAAATCTCACTGTAATTGTCCCGTAAGAGGATGTTTGTGAGGTATTTGTTAATAAATAAATAAAATAAGTATAAAATTAGTGTGACAGAACATCTTGAGCCATTACCTTATTTTGGCTCAAACGTTTAATAAAGTTACGCAGAAATCTTTCGTGACTAAAATTGGATCATAAAATTTGGCGTAAGGTGGAGGTGTTTTGGATAAAATTGCAAAAGTTTTAGGAGAACCATAAAAAAGTTTGGATCATGAAAAGAGATTAGGACTGGACCAATCAGGGGTGGTTTCATTCCTAAGCTAATCAGCAAGTTTTTGCATCGTAACGTTAAGAATCATACCTCAGCCATTTCTCGGCTTAATTTGACGATCAAAAAAGAAATTTTTCAATTGATGATGATCGTTTACATTAAAAATTATGTTAAAGGAAATGTTTCTTTTTTATGATGATTGGAACACTCATTAAAAGGGTAACTAAGTATACACAATTCAATCTAAGCATATGGTTGAAGGTAAACAACGAAACGGGTCGCTATAGTTACGAACATATGATAAAGAACCAACGCTAAGCTTAGTACGATATAATAGGGTGTAAATAAACAAATGGAATTCAAGCGAAAGGTTGTTATGGTAATTGATAAGCAGGAAAATAACCTACGATAGAATGTGTTTTTGGATATATTTGGATATAAATAACGAAAATGTGCCCTATAATTGCGAAAATACACAATTTGGACAAATAATCAATACCATCAATTAGAAGAAAATTAATTTAGAAAAAATCAAATTATTTATGACTCAAGATTAACAAAATTTCTGCAAATTTGCCTCCATTCCCCAATATCTTTCCGTTGATGAAATTTCCACCATTATACCCGGCTTAATTGAAGTATAGGAAGAGATAAGGATGAAATTCAATTACTTCTGATTACAAAAACATCATCAGTCTTAATTAAGACATTTAATTGGCATAATTTTCGAGAAAATCTTCGGAAATACAAATAAAAATGTGTATTTATACTCCTGACGTTAATGAACTCAAGATTTCATCAATCCGGATGTCAAAAGTTTCGTAGGAACTCCAATATCCACGCACTTCCTGATTAATTAATTGATTGAGATCAAACTGCCAGAAGTATATAAATAACTCTTATGAAATTCCAAATTCTTCCAAAAGCCAAGATTATATTAAATGTGTTTGTTTTCTTACTTAATGAAGCTATTTCGTAAACCTGTGCTAATAATAACTGGTAAGAAAAATCGTATATAAGATAATTAGCGATTTTTTTCCTTTCTACAATTCAACAAACGATTTATCCTTTCGAAATTACTGTTTAGAATCACTCGGCATTGTAAATACTCCATCTGAGTTACTCTAAGAGTACTCTACTTACTTTAATAGCTTTAAGCTCATTGATTTTGCTTCCAAATGGAGTAAAATTTATTGCACTCGATACTAAATAAGGCAAACCTTAAGTAAAGAATATTTGATACTGAAAGTACAGTAATTTGTAAAGAAAGTACAAAATAGTTGGGTGTGTGAGATTTATCGAAAGAGAAGATGATGGTATGTAGATTTGATATCTTATAAAATTAAAAGGGACAAGTAAATGAAATACAAAAAAGCTATTTAATTCGTAATAAAAAAAGACACATAATAATAAATAAGTAAAAGATTCAAATGATACAATAAGATATATATCATGTTAATAGAAAAGGATTAAGAAAGCGTATTAAAAAGTAATTACTGAACACGAAAAAGCTCTTATAGTGTTATTGTGCTCCTCTATACAGCACAATCATACTTATGATACATAAATGGCAAATTCTAATCTAAAAAGCATATCACGTATGTTATACTGCAGTTATACGAGATGTTTCAAAGAAATAATTTAATGATGGAAGAATACTATTATATTATTATTATATAAGCATCGTATATAATACTCAAATAAATAATCCAAAAAATAGAAAAAAATCAAATATTTCAAGAGTAAATTTCAGGCTCACAAATGAATGATAATGTAGACGGAGTACCTCACTGCTTACGTATCTGAATGAAGTCACACCAGCATCGTATGCAGAATATGTATTGAAAAGGACTTTTCCAATACCATGCATTATTACCGATTTTTCCTACTTCATATTCATTTTATTTGGAGTCAAGGAACCGCGCAACAGAAATGATAAAACGAGTCTTTAATGGAAGCCAACACAAAACTCCCTCTTTAATAAATTCGTTCCGAAAAGAATTACGAAATATTCCCCCCATAACGCAAGTCTCGGGCGAAGAAACTTTTTTTCCCCTAATCACACCCTCTTTATTGTTTTTTTTTATCTTCCTCACCTCCCCTCGTTATGCATCGATACTATTCTTTTTTTCTCCTTTTCCAAATCGATTCCCTTTTGTGAAAAATACGTAATAGCGAGAAGAGATGCACATGTGACGTGGGGGTGGGAAGGGAGCTTTTTAGAATTTCCGCTTGGTGTCGCATCTCTCGAATTCCGCACGCGACGCTTTAATTATTAAGTCGAGAGCGGAATTGCGGGAGAAGTCTACAATCGACCAATTCATTTTCATCGACGGAAAATTAAAAGGTTTTGCATCTTTCCCTCCATTGGAGTGGATTTATTGAGAACCAATCCATTAAAAATTCATCGAAAACAGATGGCTATTTTAATTGCGTTCGAGTTGCCAATGCTTAGCTTGTAAACAACTCCTTGGTTACGTAAAAATTTTTTAGTTCGTCGAGTGTAACGATTCTTTTTGTAGTTTATTTTGTTTTTTAAACGATTTTAAAAACTCGCAAAGGAATAAAATTGTATTTACTTAACCATATACTAGAATATAATAAAAATGAAGTGCGTAAGTAAATTATAATATACATTTATAGTTCGCCTATTGTCATTGAAAATAAGTACACACGAGCTAATCTTTTAAATTAAAACAGTTGAATCTTGATAGCAAATTAATGTATTATAATCCTACGCTTGCATAGTAATGACACGCTTGATACAGCTCCATTCAATAAACAACCACCTTTAATCGTCTAATCTCACAAACAAACTTCTAACGAGACAAAAAAACGCGTTTACATTCCCACATAATTTTCCTTGACCCACTAGAATCTCTAGCGTATGAAGATTGATCATGCCAAAGTCCTCGGTCACTATGACGTACAGAACAAAACTGTGAGCAATTGATTGACGCGTTTATTACTTGAATATGAGTTTAGAAACGGAAGTTCCTTGAAGAATACCATTGTGAATTGCAGTTTGAAAGTAGACGACGAGGAATCCCAAGGACTTTTAATCAGGCAAAACTCTTATAGACCGCGGAGGAAGCTTTCTTCAATGACTGTGTTTGTTTAGGCTGCATTCACTCAGACTACAGACAGTGAACGTGCCTAATGGACCGAATGCCAAAATTTCGACCATGCTCTTCAGTGCCAAAATACCATGGTAACAAAATAAACAGTTTCCTGTCCCTAGCAACTCGATTCTTTTCCACGTTGTTCACTACTGTAAACTGTTGGGAGCAATAGCAAGGGATATTATAAGCATTAGGCATGTTATGAGGTTATGAAATGGGAGTGCATTTTTGATGATTTATTTTCCTTACCAGCTACTATAGTCCAAGTGAAGTGTCGGTTCATTGTACATGTCAATTAAGAACGTTGATTTCACCGATAGAGAAGAACCGTGAAGGTTAACCGTTGTCGACAAGAACGCGTGATAGTATTATCAAAAATAGTTTCCAACCAATTATATAAGTTGTAAGAAATAAAAGTTAATCTTCACTAGTTCCGTTCGAAACAAAATCTACAGCATATGAAAATAAATGTAAAAGTATGTTTTCTTTCATTCCTAAGATATAATAAATGCGGGCTGTCAAGCAAACATATACCAGTATGTAATATAAAAGTAGCGTGATTATATGAAAAACCTTTCTACTATCCTTGAAGAAAAATGAATGATTTTAATTATCGTATTAGATTGAGAAAAATAAAATACGAGGATTAGGTATACTTATTACTAGTTTATTCATTGGCGAGTAATTATGATAATACCTAGTGCAACCCGTGATCAAATTCAATATAAACATCGAATACTAATTTCTAGTGTTTAAAATAAAATTGTCATGGAAACTGCAATTAAATTCACAAGTTAAAGAAGGTATAATTCCATTTCAAAACCGTAATGAATGATGTTTTTATTTATTTCTGGAAACTGTAATGTAAAATTTTGTATGATAAACCACAAAATAGTGTACAATGTCAAAAAGATCTGCCGAAACCCGGGATTGAACCAGGGACCTTTAGATCTTCAGTCTAACGCTCTCCCAACTGAGCTATTTCGGCTGCATGTTCTATTGGAGTATGTAGATACAAACAATCCAAAATAGATCAACCTTATAACTATAACATAGTTTTATCAGTTAAAAAAAGTCTTTCAATTGTTCTTATTAGTGCCGGGTTCAAGACCCGGCTGTAAGGGAAGATTTCCTTTCAGCGTATGGATGTTTGTGCACGTTAATCATTGTGTTATGT
Organism: Pantala flavescens; assembly: GCA_020796165.1. Taxonomy (NCBI): domain Eukaryota; kingdom Metazoa; phylum Arthropoda; class Insecta; order Odonata; family Libellulidae; genus Pantala; species Pantala flavescens. The sequence goes on from CM036886.1 coordinate 17,064,830, forward strand.
GCGTTATATTTGACCAACTTTGTGTGAGTGGTCTACGTCAAATAAAAGCAACATAAGTGAAAAATTTTATGAAAAGTCCTTATAAATTTGATGATTTTGAATAAAATATATTTATTGTTTGATAATTACTGTAAAATTTTTACTATAGTAATGGAGATTTGTTGATATTTACTCTCTGTTCGTTGCTAAGTGATTACTCGCTTCACGACGTGAAACAGCGTGGATACCATGAGGTAATTTGCTTATGTTTTCCTTTGTCGTTCCGAATTCCCATGAAAACGAAACGTTAATTCACAAAGCTTAACTGTAACAGTTGAAAAATCGCACACCACAAAAATGATGGGAGAGAGCAAAGGAAATTTTTCAATTAAATCCGTCAGGTGAAATGCGAGAATGAAATCGTCTCTGAATTCATTTGGGAAAAATTTCGAATCTCTGATTTTCAACCGAAAATTCCTCTCCTAATTTTGCGTGGAATTTTTCCCCTCGGCAATGTATCTTTATCGTTCGACCATCTCATGCTTTATCAGCATCTAAATTCAGACGACGTCGGTGTGTGGCAGAGGATGTAAAAATGCGATCAAAGAGTGCTTATCTTTATGTGAAGAGAATGAGTTGTTGAACGAGTCTTTTAAATTGCGTTTTTTAGAAGTTCTAATAGGAGTTTGTTAAAGTAATTTCCATTAAAATTTTCGGAATAATTGTTTAAAGCGAATTTTTATTTTACAGTTTAAATTGATTGTTTATATACTTCTATACTGTACTTCCTACATTTTTCTAGTATTTAATTATGAACTTCGTACAATAAATAAAAACAAAAAAGGATTAAGGAATAAAATATATCAACTTAATTTATGATATGGGGTAATAAAAAATAAATATTACAAAAGTTCTATATAAATATCAAGATAGAAAATTAATTATAAAAAGAAAATCTTTTCGTAAAGTACAGCAATAACACCCTTAAAACAGGAACGTTATAATAGCGTGCTGAGATGATATTTCCGAAGAGAGAATGTTAAAATTATTATATAAATAGCACTATATTATAACAAATTTAGAGAATATAATTAAAAAATTACGAAAAATAAAAATAAACGTAATTGTATTCAAAAGTAAACAACGTTGCTAAGGGACGTAAATAAATAAAATTTAAACGTTACAAGAACCAACCAAATAAAATTCTAAAATAAACAACGTATCCAAGGTAAACAAATGCCTAATTTTCAACACGTAAATTCTTCAACTGCGTTTTCTCTTATCGTAAGCGTTCGAAACAATGAGAAAAGGCACCTCAAGCTTCTGGAACACGATTCCGTTTTCGCGGAGGGACTTTAATCGCCGACGCACGGCTTTGGAAGGAAATCGAAAAATCTCGAAGTATCGGAAAAGCTTCCGAATCAGATGAGAAGAATTTCAGAGTCCGCACGCTCTTTCGGCGCCGAACAAAAGGCGCTCGAGAGCACCGCTTTTGAGCAACGCCTCCTATTGTGGCAATCTCGCAACTTTCTAATTCGCGGACTGGAAAAGATGAGCATCGAGATACGCAAAAGATAAGACCCTTTCATTCCGTCCGTTTCCTGTGGTGAAATCAGTGAAAGAGACCGGAGTTTCGGCTTTAAAAGAAAATAATATAAATAGAGAGAGGGCAGCATCGTCCGGGAAAAAATTCGGAATTAATTGGAAGTCGATAATTTTTTCGCGTTGGCCCGTCTGGAGCAATTAACGTGCCATTCTCATTTGGAGATGAATTTTTTTTGGCGCTGCTATTAATGGAAGTATGAATATGCGCCTGTGATTCGTGCAAAATTTGCATGCGGATTTGCAAACCCCGGAGATGGGATTAGTGTTTATTATTATCGAATTAAATTACGTAAACAATTTAGTAAATTTCAAAACTTCGCAAACGTAGAATATTGATTTGAATTAATTTACAAAAAAAGTGAAATTAATTTTCTGATATATCCTCCTATAGTAATCGTACATAGAAATCTGACCATTCTATTGATAGCTCTTCATAAAAATGAAATGCGAAACGTCAGACCCTGTAGAAGCTTTTATTTCTGAGAACTATACCGATGGTTACATTTTCAGATTTGAATTAGAAAATAATGTTCTACAATAAAGTAATTCAAATTGAAATCTATGTAGATGTATGCTCATAACCTAAGAAATTGAAGTCTTTATTACCTATACATATACACGTACTTCCGTAAATCACTGATGTATAATGAACTGTATATTCTTTGATATAGCGTATTGATAAGCCAAAGTACATTCAACCTTTTTCACTTACCATAAAGAGAGTTAAATGCAGAATCCAACACAATTTAAAACAGCGTTACACTCCAAATAGCTTGTTAAGAAACACGATCGCAATACATCGCGTGAGATTTTTTCCCTACCTACGAAGTTTCTCTTTGATTTTACGAATTCCTAAATCCTTCTATCATGAGGAAAGCTTTCTTCTTTTCATCGAAAAATATAGCACTATATTTTTCCTCAATTTCCCACCGGAACTTTCGATCACTTCCAAAAATTTCTAATTCAAAGACTTCAAAAGTTGGCAAGTGCGTTATAACCGTACGCTTTCTAATTCGGAAGAAAGCAAGAAGACTCTACTGGTTCCCAAACCTCCGCTGGGAATACTAACTGTTTCAAAACGGTTGGTCACTTTCTTAGCTTTCCATGTAGAGAAGGGAATGGGGAAGATCTAGCGATAAGAAGATACCGCAAACAAAGTTCCATCGCATTTGTTACCTGTCTCAGAACTGTTGTAGCAACGATAACTAAATTCTGCGAGATGCTAAACGTAACCATGGTTTCGTTTAATACAACCCTTAAGAGAGAAAAAATCCATATAAACAGTAAACAAAGTCCTTTCGTATTTGTTACCTGTCTCAGAACTGTTGTAGCAACGACAACTGAATTCTGCGAGATGGTAAACGTAACCATGGTTTCGGTTTAATACAACCCTTTACGAGAGAATAATATCTCGTGTCGTTAGCTACGAGATGTTTAACGTTGGAAATAGGTCAAAGATTTACTATTAATCGATAAAACGCGAGATGAGATGTGTAATGTGGTCATAAAACCCGTAACTATCGAATCATAAAAACCTTCATGAATACTAAGGATGAAAACTTGAGATTTTCTCGAGAAATAGATGGAGATGGGAAATCGTTCGAACGGTCTTAAAAGCAGTTTAGAACGGCCTCTCTTCTTAAGGAAGTAGCATAGAACGTGACTTATACAGGGGTTTGATGGATAGCCATAGTTCTAAGAGATTATATAAAAGTTATCGCCAGGAAATCATGTGAATTTAAGTATTCGTAAAAATTAAATTTCTCACACTAAATTCTCAAAAAATTCTGAAATGTCTCAAAATTTTCTTGCACGGGAAATATTAACAACAAATTCGATGTCTCTTATTGGTATTGCCTTACTGGTACTTAAATTATAACTAAAGTAAAAAAATATTTAATTCTATAACTGAGTAATGTCTTGCCTAATTGTGGTTTTATAGGAGGATTCTATAAGAACTATAAAAATATTTGTAATTTTACATTGCTTATGACCATAAGTCATTTAGTTGACAGAGAACAAAATGAACAGAAAATATAGATTATTTCCTTAATTGAATAATGATTGAGACTTCTGAATTTAGAATCATTAAGTAACATAATTTATAGATGATACAGAACAAGCAAACTTTATACTTATACGCAACTGGTAAAAGCTTCTTTTAACATCAAGCACGAAATAAAATCACTGTAGCGTAGCACTTAATTAGACATAATACTTCGAGGAATCAATTACTTAAAAGAGAGAATACAATTACCCGTCTTCTACCATACTCTCATAAAAATCTTATTCCATTGTTATTTTTAATTATACATCACATCGCATATAATTCGGTGTGTTCCTGTTTCCATAAATGAAAGATTATTGTTTATTCCCAAGTATTCTAACAACCATCCTCAACTCAAAAGCAACCATCCTCGTATCAAACTTATAAAATTTTCGTCTTCAAGATGAAATCAATACAATACATGGATAGAGTAATATAAATTGTTATCCATTCTAGAATAATTACTTCTGATAACACTACAATTCTCCTCATCGAAAACAAACTATGCGCAGAACATATTTACCTGGTACACATCCATTTAAATCACAAAAATTCCCATAAATAAATATCTACATATGTACTAGACATATTAAAAGATATTCAACGTATCCCTTGACTAATCTGTGCATCTCATTATTCATTTAAACATATTAAGAACCAGTTCTTTAACCATCGAGTATCACTTTAAAACACTACTTCATAAACCACCCACACTTTCACTCTCGTCTCCGACTACCACAGTAATTCTGCAACCTCCCTCAAAGAGGTCATCTCAATTCCCTTGGACTCCATTGTTATCCCTCCCAAAAAACAGCAGCGGTGGCACTTTGAGAAGAATCCGGGTTGGGCACCGGTGACAGGAATGTGGCAAAGAAGACCTTACGAGCGGTACCAAAATCTTATTGGCATTGTATCTTGGTGCATCGACCTCGTAAGCCAACTTCCCCACGCCAAGGAACCCTTTCAGTACGGAAGACCGCGTAACGATGACAAATGTGGAAATTAAACAAGGGAACGTCCTTAACTTAATTCATACATTCATTTCCCTCCCCGTATTTTACGTTTACTCCCTCTTGACACAATGGGTGGCATTAAACATTTACGTATTCGCCATGCAGGACAGCTATGGACTGCGGTAGGTGTGTTGTGGACAGCGGCTGTGGCTATCTGAACAATCTATAGATGTTTCTATTAATATTAGGGAGAAAAGGGAAAGTAACTTCATATCTGTCTAAGATATAGTGTCATTCTAACGTATTTTACGGGATATTTAAATCGTAAATTAGGATATACGTACCAAAAATGTATTCTTATCTCTAATTCTAAAAGTTTAAATCCATTTTCAAACATATCAAACTAAATTTATCTTAAGAAATCGTGAGTTTGAGTAATTTCTACTTAAAAATCACATAAAAACCCTTTGAACAACATTTTACTCATTGAATGCTTAAGTCCCGGGTTCGAATCCCGGTAATGATGAAATTTTCCTCTCAGGGTATGGTTGCTACTGCAAGTCTATTGTTGAGTTGAATACTACAATGTAATTGTCCAAATAAAGATATTCATTTATTTATTTAAATAATCTTACAAATAGAACGAGGTTCCGGTGGTAGGTAATTAAATAGGGGGTAGTAAGTAAACAGTAAAGCCGTATGATTAATAAATAAATACAAATCTTTCTTTTCTATACTACGATATATAATAATTATAAAAGTAATGATATATACTATATATATCATTACTTTTGAATTTTCATAAGCGCCCTCGCTCCAAAAGTTATTTCCAGTAATTTATTACTTATCGCAGGATGAAAAAGATATAATTTTCCTCATAAAGAAATACTTTATATATAAATAAACTGTTCCTCGTTCAATTTTGCCAAAATTCCTTCAAACATTACGCACATGAAACAAAAAATCGAGTACATTTTTACGTCCTCAAATCATCCTGCTTTAAAAAAGGCTCGACTGAAAAAAATTGGCCCCTCCCAAGTCCCAAATTCCCCCCATAAAAGACATCTCCTATTCCATTTTAATTTGCGAGCCTGCTTCGGACGTCTGGCAGGGGGTGGGCCAAGACACCAAGAGCTACTTCTTTTTCCCATTGTAGTCACGTATCATTCGCGAAATGAATGAGTAATTTCAAACCACTCGTCACAGAGAAATACTTCTCTTATTTAACGCTCGCTTTCGGATAGGCGAAACTGCAAAAGGGGTTTTATAACGATCGATTTTGTCTCCCGCAAACGTACTTCTTCTTCTTCTGAATTAATCAAGCAGCCTAGCGTCTAATCCTTCTCTCACACAAGGATTCCCACCGATGTCTGCCTGAAAGGAGATTGGGAATCATCATTTATTCAACGATGGGTTTCATTTATTCTTCTGAGTTTCATAGATGAGCCCTGTTCTGGAGATAAAAAATATAAGCGACTGTCTTCTTTCGAAATAGAACATTGAACGATTAGTCGCAAGGAACAGGAATGTAATTGTACGTAAATATAATTTCTCTTGAGTCTAATGACGTAACTGGTTATGTAGCATAGTAACTAAACAATAAGAATTTAATAACGAGTGATGTTACGTCTTACGTTTACATTACCATCGCCTTAGCAACCAGAATGTAAGAGCAAAATAATATAGTATGTTAAAATGGTATTATAGACTACTAAAACATATTTCATACCTCTGATAACATGTAAAAAGGAGGCTTACCCATTAGAAGAACATTAGAATCATCTTTATTCGAACAATTGGGATTTATTCTACATGAAATTCATATCAAATATATGATAACTGTGGCGTTAAAAAATTTTAAAATCTACAAGCAGGTGTATCTACGAAAAAATATAAATGAGGAATAATCCGTAAGTTTTAATCAACAAAATCTTTATACTATACAATCAGTAGTCATTGTCCATTGTCAATTGACAATGGACCCTTTGTAATAGGGAAACGTGTTAGGTAATGATGAGTTAACAAATTAACCTTTCCAAACCTAAGGACTTTAACAAAGTAAGTGCTCTAGGAAATGACAGAATAACAGTATCACTGAGGGCTTTACCAGTTATCGAACCCGGAACCTCGCGTGTGGCTTGGCTATTATGCCAAGTCCATGAATTCCGATTTACGGATACGATGCTATCAAACGTGTTGTGACCTTAACTTTCCGAGCCTTTGCAACACTATAGCAACGGGAATATCAAAGGTTTTTTTATCTCTCAATGTAACTCATGTGAGTCATCATTCATATTTACATATACATTACACGTGCGTTATTCTTAGTATTTCGAAATCGGTCAACACATCTGAAAACCATTTTAAAAGCCTTAAATAAAACTGTGGGTAACTTCCAGGAAATATGTTTCTTACAGGGACCAATTCCGTTAGCGTATTAATATCGTCTGACATTAAGTACAGGAAATTACCTACTCATGTAGATTTTGCCGGATGATATAAGTTCGTTAATGAAACCGGTATCTAGAATATACGTATTATGTGGAAGTTACTCAATGTTTTATTTTGGTCCGTTAGATCAATGTATACGACAAGTGGAAGACGCATAAATATAGACGTATATATGTACATGTATGTACCACACTATATCGCTATTGACAATAATATATTAAAAGTGTTATTATTTATTATTGTTGTATAAAAATAATATTCTTACTTTTGTTGTGAAAATGCAAAATTTTTCTTCAGTTCCTATGCTCTTTTTTTGTCCTAATCAGGGTTAAGGAGTTTCACATATTGACAATTCCACAATTTTCATTCATTTGACTGAACTGAAACTCCACATAACACTATGGTGATGCTATTTTTAACTTACGTAACATTATCACATTTGAGGAGTAATTCAAGCTATTAGTCTAGGAGGATTAGATAAATAGGGTAAAAAGTGAATCTATTTCTATGAAAGTTAAAGTTTGTCTCGTTTAGCACAGTTGAATTTTTATAGTTTAATCATAAGAAGAGACCTTTTTAAAGGGATATAAATTTAGACTTATGATTCATTTTTCCTTTTGATGAAGATAATGGATAAAAATGTATCTTTTAGACTCTAGCCTCTGTTGTTTTTTCTCCATGGGTGTGATGAAATGAAGGCTACTTGTGTGTGAGAGTGACAGTAAATGTCTTTTTGTTCGTAATGCAATAGAGTACGACTTTAGCAAAGTTTTTGCACTTTACATTCACTGCGAAATACTTCATACGTACAAAATGGTCAAGAGAAAAATTTGAGGGAGAAAAAATACGTACATCTTCAACTATCACTTACCTCATCCCCTTCCCTAGCTTACGTTTGTCTAAAATGAATGGCATGAGGTTGCAATTTGTTTTCAGAATGAATTATTCTTTCAAGCTACCCTACGCTATGACAGTTTACATATGTAAACAAATGCATGGCAACTCATTGAGTTCCAAGAATTCAGCCATTCGTTCATTGAGAACTGTATATGGAAACGGTTTATTTTGAAGGGAAGGTGAAAATGATATTTTGATCCCAGAAATATAATTTTACAAGTTACAAATAGGCTAATAGCGTAAATCGAGTTCATAAGTATTATACTCGTATTATATAGATTTATTTATCAAATTTATTGAAGAGTTTAGTATCGATTAACAATTTCTATAACTAATATTTATAATAATTATTGTTATCTTTTGTCATATTCGTTACATATGACATTCATTGGTATATTGCGATTATTGTCGTTCGTTTAGAATATCGTAAGTATTTTAGAGTAATATTACCTCTCCATAACACTTAATCTTAACCATTTAAAAACCGTTTTCTTCCCATTGACTTAATAAGTAAATAACGATATAAATTCCACTTTAAAATTAATCGTCTATGTGAAAACCTTAGGAAATACGCCAGAGATATTTTCCAACGTCCGTTTCATCCAACGCTCATTGAAATCCGCTAAACAGAGAGAAAGATAACGGGTCGTCAAGGAGACTTCCTCAAAGCTCCAGGCGACAGAAACGGTGTCTCCGGTTAAGTATCGAACCCGGCTACGCCAAGGAAAAGGGCTGCGGTTCTTATTCCATCATCCGGTTAGGAGGGTCTGCAGTTGACGCAATCGGCCGTCGTCAGTGGCAACGGGAGTAGATACCATAAGGAAGAATGGGGGAGTTCGAGGGAAGGGTTCGTGCCGCAGATAAGGGAAGAAAAAATACAAGAGGGGGAATTATAGAGGAGGAGGAAACGGTTGAATCCTCTTAATGTAATCACTCGAGGGCAGTCTAATCGATTCTAGGAAGGGCTGCAACGTACTCTACTGTTCTCGTAACTTTGATGATACTTAATAACGCATTAGCACGTTTAGGAGCCAGCCTAAGGATAGTATTTTGGATTTTGTTTTAAAAATTATGCTACCATGGTAACCGCCCGGCTAGCTCAGTCGGTAGAGCATGAGACTCTTAATCTCAGGGTCGTGGGTTCGAGCCCCACGTTGGGCGTATTAATTTTTTTGGTTCCTCGTCTTTACGAACAATTACTAATAGGACTTTAGCTTTAGCACATTCCTAAATTCCGTTAATTACGTCCCATTACTGCTTTATACTTCAATTTAATGTCAAAAGCTTGTTTTTTCAAAGGTACAACTCTAAAATTAGTTTCTTCTTATCCATTAAAATCTATGTTCTTAAAAATGTGCATGAAACGTGTATTCCTTAAGATCATTGATCATTTTGTAAATACATTTTTATCAATATGCTAATTTTATTTTGGTTTTGATTTAAGATTCTTTAGATAAATCCTATATTAAAGTAACTCGATTCTATTGTAAAGTTGTTTCTAGTAGAGTGATTGAGCTTCATCTATATATTATCATAATAGACTATTTGTAATAAGCATAACATTAATACTCTTTACAACAATAAATAAATGAATGAATGAATAATAATGAACCTCTTTGTCAAACGTTTCGTTTTCCTTCCTTTGTAAATGAATTCTAAATTCAAATTTCGGCATCTAAGTGTAGAGTTAAGAGGTTCCAGCAAATTTAAGGTTGAATTCTCAACAGAAAAAAATAAATCACATTCCTTAGAAACTCGATTCCCAGACCATTTTGCGTTTTCTAGTTTCTGGAGCACTTCTTTCACTAAAATTTATCGTGAAAAACGAATATTTTGTGGTTAGACAAAGTAGTACGTTTTTCCCACCTTAAGACTTTTTATTCCATTCTCGTGGCCTAGATACGGGTCCATATTCAATCACCGTACACTTCCAAAGTCCCTCTAAGAAGATGTTTACTAATATTCAAGACATGGAGTTTAACGCTGAAGCGCAGAACTATTCGATTAGGGAGCTCGAGAAGAAACTAGGCCGAGTTGGAATGGAAGGGGAATATTTGATCCAATTCGTATCTAATTAGCTAAGTCACGAAAGGTTCCGTTGTTTACACCGAAATCGGACCTTTAATATCGATTCATTGTGAAACGGAAGGATTTGGAAGCATTCTCTTTCACTAACATTTACTATGAAACAGTAGCTATAGGTGTTTTCTAGAGTTGAATATAGAATCAATTAAGTCATAGTTGGAAATTAATCTATCTTATTCTGTAAACAAATTGGTTATCAGACGAAATAAGGTTAAACTCAAAGCATTTCCTAAGAATGATTTATCCTATTTCCAAGTTCAACAGGAAGGTAATTAAAAATAAAAGACGAGATTAATAAACCACTGCAGCTATTAATGATACCCCATAAGTAAATACTACAATAATAGAGCTGTAAAATCAATAAAAATAATCAAACAATAGAAATTACTTCAACGATATGAATTAGCACAAAAATGTAATTACAGTTGAAATTAAAATCATTACGAAATCTATAAAACTATAGACTTTTACAACAATAAAAAGTGATAGCTTTAACAACAATATAAACTACTATGAGTATAAAGACTTGCACAACAATAGTCATTAATGCTACAACAAAAATTTTAAACAGAATATAGAAGAATAAACCGCCACACCAATAACATACAATGGGAGCAGTTAAGCCTATCAAACCGGTCGCAATTTTTCCCCTTATTTAAACCTCAATCTTCAAATTATTTCTTAATTATTTTCTAAATACATAGTTACAAAGATCAATAAGTGCACAATCTCAACAGACTCTCTTGTTTCCTGCCTCTTATAGTTTCTGTTTCCTGTTACAGTGCTGATAATTTCATTGTCTTCTATTATCGAGCGAACTCGTGAAGTTGTGAGACTCGAGTTTCAAGTTTAAGAAGGAGAGCCGTAAGGTGGGGAAACACACCATCTCCTCCACTTGCCAAAATCATACATCTTTTGGTCCATGTCTTTCATCTCCCACCATCATTAATATCAGAGTTACCAAGTTTAAGACTCAGTAATCAACCCTGATCAATCATAACTGTTAATCACTCAGTAAACCTGAAAATGATCTCGCACGAGATGGCTAGAATATCAAACTAAGAATGGCTGTGAGCTATGAAGTAACGATGTAGTATTTTACTCTAGTAATGTAATAAACTTCATCATAGAATATTGAAAAATTATATAGCTCACATGACATGATGTAGCTACTCTTTGAAATTTCCCTTCCGTATACGATAAAAGATGGGTTATTCATAAGCTTTTTTGTAAAAAGTAAAGAGCTATCGATTAACTGTTTATTGAAATTTATGGGTTCTACACCTTTTTTTGTTTCCTATACACTTTTATACTCATCAGCCGAAATAGCTCAGTTGGGAGAGCGTTAGACTGAAGATCTAAAGGTCCCTGGTTCAATCCCGGGTTTCGGCAGTTCTTTTTGACGCCAAGTAACCCATACGTGTATGGCATAACACACTTTGGTTTAGGATAACCCAAAGTTGAAAATTAACCTGCGTGGTTCCTCAGATTTTTCTTGCCATGTGCGTTTTTTCAAAATTTCGCTAAGCTAATTATTTTCAATTTTCAAAAGATTTACGCACGGCAAGGGAAACATAAGCAAACAACCACACGCTATCCATGCTTGATATTCCCGACTATTTTACGTAAATACTTTGAAAACTACCTTTTGGCGTATATGAGGGGCTGTTAAGACTCTGAAATCACTAACTTTTATATCAATTCACGCGTCTAATTCTGTTTGAAGAAAAAACAGCAATAGACTTTATTCAAAAGTGCCTTAGCAACGTAGACAATGAAAATATAAACAAATCTCCATTATATTGCATATGGAATGCATAACCCCGTGAAAGTCTATAACTACTAAAATACTAAGTGATAAAAACTTTGTAATCTTCCACAGGATATTGTTAATGACTAATTTCACTTGCGAGCCAGCATTTTCAAGTATAGTAATATACAACAATTGTGTTTACATATTAGCTGGAGAGGCTGATGGTTTGGAGTTAATTGTTGATGGTTAAGAAGATAGAAGTTTAGAAGTGCCTTAGAAGAGTTTTTCACTATAATATAATTCCTCAATACTATAGTAATACATTAATATAAATGTATAAACAAAAAATGTAATATATACTTCATCATATCCAACTGTAAACACAACACATAGGATACCTTATTCTGGGAACAAATGAAAAGAAATTTTGAACGGTAATATTATAATATAGTTACAAAGTTCGTCTATTTTATACGTATGTAGCTCTACAGTTATTTACATTAACATCAGCCAAAATAGCTCAGTTGGGAGAGCGTTAGACTGAAGATCTAAAGGTCCCTGGTTCAATCCCGGGTTTCGGCATTTGTTTTACTTCTCGAAACGCAGTAAGGCGAGAATGCCATTTCAAGTTTTCTGACTTTTGTTATCCCTCTAGGATATGATCTATTTACGTTTTATTCATTTCTATTGAAGTATGAGTTACCTAAAGCAGTATTCCTTAGATACTAACAAAGTTTTCTATTAAGTACGAAGATGAGGTATTAGCCGAAGTTAAAATTGTTTACTTTATAAAAATACAAGCATTATGTGACATTATTCTTCAAGTGAATAGAATTTATATTCCGTACATACATATTAATGCATCACTCAATTAGTATCTTTTACATCTACAGAAAAAAAATACATACAATATATACAATGAAAAACGAAGATTAACCTTAATTCGGAAATTTTTACCTCTACAAGTAAAAGTTGTTGCGAAGAAATGAACATTATGTTACGTTTTTTTTCATCAAGCCGAAATAGCTCAGTTGGGAGAGCGTTAGACTGAAGATCTAAAGGTCCCTGGTTCAATCCCGGGTTTCGGCAAACCTTTTTATGGTATGAAGAGTCCAATTCATATTTGGCACCAAATTTTGGTGTCAGGTAGTGCTAACTTTAAACAAAAAGTTTTCCTGAGCATTCTGAAAACAATTGAAAAATACCAGCTTTTACATATCAATAACATTCTTTTTTCCGTTATTCTTAGAGTCATAGTCGTTTACGCCACTGTGCAAAAACAAAGTATACATCTTTCGAAAGATAAAAATGGATATCTGAAGCTAACAACACCTTTGAGGAATTTTTCTTACTTTAATACTAATAAAGTTTTAGACACACAGTATTTATCTATTATCTTGGGTAAGACCAATAAGAGAATCATATTGATTGGATCTGAACATGGAACTGAGTTATGACACCAAGATATTCAATTTAAAAACCAAAAAAGTGAATCTAAACGCACCTTGGCGCGAGGCTAGAAAATTCTTCACAAAGTACCAAAGGATTTAATTGATTCCGCAGTGGAGGAATTTCGCATGCGAAACACCCTTTTAGCTCTTCCCCTTTCGACGTTGCGTTAATTCCCAACAGATTACAATCCTTACCCCCTCTTACCTATGATGGCAACCGTAACTAACAACAGCTGTTACGCAGCCTGTACAGTAACTGAGAGAAATCGATGCACTATGCATTTGGACCAAACTATGGCTGAAACAGGAGTGTAATTACGTACAGATGTACCCTTAATGAATCAATAAGATGAATTAAGTGCGGTAAATGCTGCTTAGGAGAATTTTTACGCAGATTTCTCAAATTTTGCGACTCCTTGGTTCAAAAACGTGATTTCCTCAATTGGGAAAGGGAACCTATCGCGAAACAACTTACCTGTGACGCAATAAAGGTACGGTTACGTACTCTCGTAACGTAATAGAGAACACCTTTTCGGTTCCACAGGACGCTACGTAACTCAAAAAAATTGAAAATTGAATCTTTTTGGAATACCACATCCAGAAGCAAAATTGCTGTCAGACTGAATCACGCAAAAAAAATCTTTCCACCAACTAGCGAACGGTTTTCATTCATTCTCCTTGTGCCCTTTTCCTTTCTGTAAGTCTCTTTTGTTTCCATCCACGCCCCTTCCCTTTCTCTTCCATCCCTCACAATCCATTGTTCTTCGTTCACAACCTTCCATTGCAACAATTTAGCCCCCCTTCGCCAACTCCACTAATTTCGCCTTCCCCTTTACGTGCACATGTGCTCTTCATATCTCTCTCTCTGCAACCCCCAGAGGCGTGCCTTAGGCCGTGCCATCTAATAATACCCACGATCTGGGAGTGTTCAGTCAGGAATGCAGGATTCTGCAACCCCGAGGTATACGCGGTGCATATCCGAGGTAGGACGTATGGTTGGTTCACGGTACCTTTTTTGAAAACAAATGGAGGTCGACGTTTCGGGCCAGAGTTTTTAATAAACTCCTAAGAAAAGATCTTAGCGCGAGGGAAAATAACGTGGGGAAAAATGATATGTTAAATAGGATAACTATGAATCTTTTATTTGTAACTTACAATCATACAAATGAGGCAAAAGAGAAATCTTTTTATGGCTTTTATAGAATGATTATATTTTATTTCGTATCAATAGATATCTAGAGAGGTTCATGAAGGATTTTCAGTATTAAAAGGAATCACTTTTAGAATGAAATTAAATGCCGAAACCCGGGATTGAACCAGGGACCTTTAGATCTTCAGTCTAACGCTCTCCCAACTGAGCTATTTCGGCTGATATTTGTGGCTCAAAATACGAAAGAAAAAACATGTAGAAACCATAGAATTCAATACACAGGTAATCGATAGCTCTTTACTTTTTACGAAAAAGCGTATGAATAACTCATCCTTCATTGCACACTGAAGGGAAATTTCAATGAGTAGCTACATCATGTCCCATACTTTAGGTTGATAATAACATAAAAAGATCAACTGTTTGAAAAATTTACAAAAAAGATTACAATATACTAACGTCATCACCATATATTTCCTGTGAAAATAATTTTGTGGCTTTAATTCTTATTTAGCCTCTAATAATGAACTAGCAGCAAACTTAATCTCTTAAAAATCCATTAACAAAGGGTTGAAAGCTTCTACTACTAAACTTGATTTTATTATAACTAACAGACTCCTTCAAACGATTCGGTAAAACAAGATGAAAACATATTGCATAATAGCGAATTGAAAGTCATTGACTTCACCGTACTAATAAAAAAACTCATGATTCTCTTTCTCTATGTATTCAACGAAAGCAGATTCACTCTTCTTATACTCTCAGATAAGTCACGAGTGAAAAATAAACCCTTCCGAAAAACATAAGATGCGTATCTTTGAGCAGGAATCCTATCCTAGAAGAAGACCGACTCCGTAGTAGACTCCCGCAAGGCAAACTTTTCCAGATCGGAAAGATTCTCGAAAGAAATATTTGACTATTAGATGTCCGCGGAAGGGTAGGTAAAACGGTGGTGCGTGGGAGGGTTGGGAAAAGTTCCTCTCGTCTTCAGAAGAGTATTATTCCTTCAGTCTGCGAACGGAGACAGGGACTTGAGATAGATGGATACGTATGAGTCTCTATTAGTTATAAGATGGTTCGAGAAGAAAAAAAAGTCTCCGAAAAGAAGAGGGGGAAGAGTAAAAGATGAAGAAAGCAGAAGAAGAAGAGGGAGAAATTGGATGAGGTACTGTAAAAAAAGTCCGTGGATAAGGAAGAAAAGGAATAAAGAAGATGAATACGCGTGGGAATTGGAAGAGATTTAAAGGAGAGAAAATGGGAAGTAGACTGCGGTTGAAAATGAGAAGTAACGATCCAGATGGGATTTGCAACCACCGTAAAAAGGGAAGATAATACTTATTTATTTTTCTAAGCTCTCGGAAGCCAATGGGAATAAGGAAATAATGACCGTGAAAATTAAATGATGCGCGTGATCTCGAGCTCAAGTTTAAAGATACGTAAAAAGTAAGCGTTTACGATCTCCGTTATGGATATTGAGCTTAAATATATCGCGTACTTATATTTTAATACGGAGTGGGTTATTTCATTAGATATACTCTTCAGGATGGTCTACAACAAAAATATTTCTATGGCAAGGTTGTATTATTGTTGCTATCACAAAGCTAATGTAGCTATGACAAAGTTAATCTTGCTACGAAAAAGTCAATGTTGCTATAACAAAGTTAATTTTTCTATAGAAACTGGGATACTAACTATGATTCGTCTTTATTCATACAGAGCAAAATTTAGCCTAAAAAGATATTTCAGGTGTGATTTGTATTAGAATTTAGAGCTAGTTTAACATATTTTACTTCATTTAATCAACCTACTATTTTTTTCCTTAAAAAGTGGAAATATAAATAATTATATAACTCCTCATTCCCTACTACGAAGCGCTCTCAAAAGTTCTCGATTATGTGCTTCCATTTGTCAGGTTACCCCTAAGGACTTGATCATTCTTTTTTTCTGAAAAACTTTTCTTCTTCGGTCTTCTACTCTGTCTCTTCACACTTCTCGCTCAGAACTTCTAACGTCTAATGATTTACTCTTTCCTATAGCCGCTCTTTAAAATGTATTAAAACGATCATTTGATCCTTAAATTTCGTTAATTATAGCAATGAAATAGTCCATTCAATTCATAAACCTCTCTAGGGCATTCCTAGTTTACTCTTAAGAATATTACGTAATTATATTCTTTCTAAATTTTGGATGATTAACTGAAATATATGAGATAAACAATTATAATGATATATATCTATTCATCTGTATTCTATACTATTCTATACTATTCTATATTTATCTGCATTTAGCAGACAAACAGTCATATTCCTTCCCATAGTCTTTCGTACATTATTTCATTACATTACACTTTTTCCCGATAGTTCCTAAAATCGCCGTATCGTTCCAGACGCGCATCTGTAATTTAACCTTTTTCCATCAACTCTTTTGTTCCTATAGCAATGCACATCCCTTTGGTATTTCACTCGACTCGTTCAATAGGTTTTCCGTGGTCATTCTGTCACTTCAAAACCATTCTTCAACGCCCCATACACCTTTTTAGTCATTCTGCATCCATCCGTCCGTCCGTCCTTTTGTCCCAACCGATGTTAAAACAGCCCCTCATACTGTCCTTTCTTCAGAACGTTAATCGCTCACACACCATCTCAGTGTGTCCAATCTTCACTATAAGCATACGATCCAAAGAACACAAATGAAAGACAGAAATACTCCTGATGATTGTAGAGGGGACATATTTAAAATACGTATTTACGAGTAACGGTACAAAAATGGATATTAACGAGTTCGTTACTAGTATTTAAGTAGTTTGAGGGCATATGGGTATTACATATGTACACGAATATCGTTTTTGAGACTTATAGACTGACGTATTTTTTATCTCTATTATTTCCTTATTGACTAATATCTTAGGATGCCGATTGATAAATGCTAAAATAAATGTAGTGATCTTATAATATCCAACTAAGTATTTAAAGGAATTTTAATGAAGATATTCTTAGAATGAAGACAGTCAAAGAATGAAGTCTATTTTATTGATAAATAATTGCAGAATATGATTTCGATATTATTACTTATGTTTAGAATATTATCGATTAAGTTTATCATTAACTGAGAGATAAGTGTAACATTCGCTCAATTTCTACACGAGATATACACTTTTAAGAGTTTTTTTTGTATTTATTATTCTTTCAAACTAGAATATGTTTTATGGCTTATAATTTCTCCAATAGCTTACTTAATTCTAGCAATAGCTTAATTTTACTTTCGCATTTGTTATTTCCTGGATGGTTCGCTTAATATTGCATCCAGGCTAATTTAGAAAAAAGAATGTCATTACACTCCTCATCAAATCTAGTCACCATCATTTACATTTACATAAATACCCCGCAAACCGCCTTATGGCGTATGGCAGGGGGTGTCAATACACCAATCTCTCTAACTATTTATCTATCCTATTAATTCTTCTAACACTATCCGGGAAAAAAAGACCGATGATAACTTTCCGTACGCGCGATAATCTCACGTAATTCCTTTGATGTTTGATTCCGAAAATTACGATCGCTAATTATGGGAATTATGATGTCGCGTATCTCGTTGCGTAAATCACCGTTTCTAAATATTTCAAAAAGTTTTAATCTATATTCATTTTGTCTATCCTCAAGAGATGTCCAGCCGAATTCCCCATCCCAACTAAGTAAAAATGATGTAGGGAAGATATATGATATTAATCGAACCTATATATCTACATAAATGATTGTCATACCCTAAAAATAAAACGTATCTTTTCCAAATAATTTCAAAACTATAAAATAATGAGAGATTAATAACATAGAAGTTGTTCAAACATTTTAACAAAGATCTTTCGAAATTTGTTGCTGTAAAAATATCGAATGAATTACCGCATCGTCTCATCGATAAAAACTGGCGTATTTATATTGCGTGGAAAATAAATAAATTGGTGCACAACATCACCCATATCTTTTATCAATATGCAATAATCATAAATCAAGAAAAAAACACGTAACCGATAAGATTTTTCGTGAAATAAAAGATAAATATTTTTGTGTGAATTTACAAAATCGGCGTCGCTACATTCATTAAAAATTATGCAACGGAAGAGATACGATAAGGGAAATGAAATCGGTTACGTCGCAAAATATTGCTGGGGATTTAGTTTATCTCTTATAAACTCAACTTTTTATCATCAAGTTAGAAGGTACTTGGATGGAATATAAAGACAGCTTAATAATATTGCAATTCAATTGTCTCATCTAATTATATTTTGAATAATAATATAGAACTACTAGTCTCACTTTGAAAGAATCAAAAATTATAACTGTAGATTATTATTCTTCACATTCTACGTTTCAAGATAAATTACTATATTTCTAACATACTATAATTCTAAGGTATGAAAACTTAAAAATTTAACTGCCGAAACCCGGGATTGAACCAGGGACCTTTAGATCTTCAGTCTAACGCTCTCCCAACTGAGCTATTTCGGCTTGAAAATGCTTCTCTATTTACTAACCTATTAGTTCGCATTAAATATGAAACGGATTGTAATGAAATTAAAAATGAAAATTATTCTGTATGTTATGTACCTTTAATGTACAATAATACCTATAATGTCTAATTTCCAAGGTAGTTTAAAAGTACTCAAAATAGTGTTACTTTCGATACATAACTTGGAAGTATAAAATTCATATCAAACAGCACTAGTATCTCAGTATCCAATCCATATACAAATTTGTCACAAAATCGTTCATATTTATTCTTTACTAACCATAGAAAGGTTTCAAAACAGTCTGACGTCAACGGTGTGGTAATTTTGAACGATTAAATACCACAAAATATTATTCTGAAAATAATAATACAACAAAAAAATCTATAAAAACAAATATTTAGACGGACGTATTTAGATGCTCGCGGTGACGAAAAGAGAAAACCGGTTTTGAAATCGGCACGCATTAAAACGGAATTGGACCTATATATGCCCTCCTATCTTCGTACGGGAGCGAAAATCTGTACAAAAAACATTGTGGTTCGATGCCCTGCCTTCCAATGACGAAGGTTTATTTCCCCCTTCCCAGTCTGGCGGTTGAATCCAATATAGCGCGCGCCCAAAAATTTCAACCATACGAGGGTCCCACAAGTATCGTTCTAGGACCATCGGGTTTTTTCGACCCGCACGAAGAAGAGTTGCAGCCGTAGAAAAAAAAAAGAAGAACGTGAGCGTGCGTCACGCGTCCTTCCAACGGCACGTAAAAACGCACGAGGCCTATTCTGGGGAAATCAGAAGCAGACGGGAATGAAATTCTAGGCCGCGGAGACGCGTTAGGGTCGTGATATTGAATGAGAGGGGACGGATACAGAGGGAGGCTGCGTGGATGATATTGGGGGAGGGGAGGAATATTGATGTCTGGTGAGATGGATGCGGAACCAGGGGAAGTTTTAGAGAGAGAGGGAGGATGGAATAGTCGGAGGTGAAAAAGGATATGATTTTCAAAAGACAAAGATTCCATACCGGATGGAGCCATGGAAAATTTCAGCCGTTGCTTCCCGTTTTAAATGTTACTGATACGCCCTAGAGGCTTCTAGATTGCGTTCCAGTGAAATGCACGGATGGAGGGATTCACGGGTGCAGTTGCCTACGGACGGGATCTGTTAGAGACGGCGAAGCCACCGCTGGAGGCATGAGCCATAAATAGGTCGTATATTAAGGAGAGACTTTAATGCGTCAAATGATAACAAACGAAAGCTTCTGATTCGTCGATCGACGAAAATCGATGATTATCCGACAAAGAGAATAAATAAGTTCTTTGTAAGCGGCGTTCCGATTGAAATGGTTGAGTTAGCGTTCGATTTAATCGACGAGCGACAATCGCAGTGGCAACGTGTGTATTCAGTGCTAATGAGCATTTGATTGTTGACCATTATGGTATTGATAATAATGTAGCTTAACAATTAGCAAACGATTACCATATTTAAACAAACAACGATGGTCATAATAGAAACTAATCGATCAATTGAATTTATCGATAATACTGCATTAAAGGAGGAAGAACAGACAGCATATGAATCATCTATGATTGAAGACTGCAGGCTGAATCTATGATGATTATGTAATGTATACGATAGTATCATACATTAATAAGTTTGTACCAAGCTTCCTATAAACTGAATAACAATTCACAAGCATCAAATTTTCTTGTTTACATGCGATCGTTATCGGTCAGTATCATTATCCATGATATTTTTGTCTCGCTTCTTTTATTTAATTATTGATACAACAACGTTTTGATCGATGATAAAAACTTTAATGGACAAATAGGATAAAGCAAATAAATCCTTTATGAATTGGTCCTCAAAGTTGAATATATTGTCAGGCAATTATTTAGGATAAGGACCAACATCAGGAGTTTTTATAATTAAATTAAGTTTACATTTTCTTCTTTTATTCCGAAAGTATCAGCCAATATTAATTAGCATCATATTCAACGTAAATCCGAGTTCTATCTTTCAGAGTTTTCCACATTTAACCTACTGTAGTCACAGCATAAACCTACTAAGACTTCATACACGTTGCCACAGTTTTCTACGCTCATACTCCTCTTATATTCTGCCACATTCAGTTTCATCTTTCGTCTCCACGCGAAGAAGAGACGATAAGAGCACTCGTATGTCGATTCGGACGAAAACAGCTTGCATTTCCTCCACGGAACCGGTTGCCAATAAATATTCCACGCAAGAAATATAATATTAGCACTCCGAGTATAAGTCTCACTGCTCGTGACGTATCATTACCATGATATCCTTTTTATAACGCATGGCATAACCCTATTGCCCCCTCGTTATCCGACTTGCGACGCCCTTCGGATATGTACGCCCTAGGCGGTCGCCCCGAGATCCCGGGCCTGTCCCGGGCGCTTTGATGAATGTGATTAAATCTCCGATGTGAGATACCGCTCGTTTTATTAAAGGGGCTTAATGCGGTAGATAGCTGAAGGGGCTTGTTTATTTCCTCAAAAGGGGGAGTTTCCTTAGCGACTGCCCAAATCTCGAAGGAAATTCCGCTCTCCGATAGAGTTCGTAGTTGCATTGGATGTTTAAGGGGGAGTAGGGTTAACGGAACTCGAATGGCTTTACGATTTGAATGTAATAAACTACGTAGCGCACAAACTAGTACAGCGCGTCTTATGTATAACGAATCTTTGTGTTAATTTATACTAATATATACGCTAAATGCTCTTAAAAAGAAATTGTAAGGTTTTAGAAGTAGTAGGGGTTCGAGGAGCACCCCCTAAGTCGTAATGTCGTGTTATGTGATTTTGGGTTATTTTAAAACTTAGTTAAAGATAACGATTTTTAGGACCCTAGGGTTTGACGAGGTACCCTAAAAATTTGGTAGAGATTTTGTGAGTTGAACTCCCTGGTTAAAAATTATGTAGATAAAAAACAACAGATAATTAATAAGCTGTATAGTAATTTTTATTATTATAATTTTCAGCCAGCATTAAGAGTACTATAAGATCAATTGTTCAATTTCATTTATGATAAATTTACGCATAAGTTGAGTAAAATACAAGTATATAGATTTTGGTTCGAGGAATAAATAACTTAATTAATAGTACGATATTTAAGTTAATTATAAATCATTCGACATTAAAAATGAATTGTAAATTCTAATTAAGAGCAACTATTATAGAATATATTTTTACATGCATCAAGCACAAAAGTTTAAAATAGTGATGAGCTCAAATTCCTATTAATAGTTATAAGTAGTTTCGTGTTATAATCTAAGTATAATATTAAAATGAAACTATACTGATCAGATATAATAAAGCTCATGTTTGAAGAAAGAATGCACATTATACAAACCAGAACACTAATTAACTTGCACAGTAATTTCATTCAACTACATGACAAAAGGAAATCCTTGATACAGTCCGTTTATTGACGAAAATAGTTGCCATGGTTCAAATATATTTACGCTACGGTTGTTAAGAGCTCATGGTTTATTTATTTACGTTTCGTTCCACCACGGATACCGAAATAAATCGTATTTTTATTGCGACATTCGGAAAGTATCATCTCCACTATAAACGGAGATTGTTCTATCGTGTGATGGACCACAAAAGTACATCAGCTGGGAAGTGATGAGGCTGAAGATGGACGTTGACGAGGGAGGAAAAACTTGTGAGGAATGACGAGAAGGGACAGAAAGACATTTGGGAGAAGATGGAGGTTAACGTGGGGGTTGAGGAAAGAGGGGTTGGCTGAGAGAAAGATGAAAACAGGAAGGACAAAGGGACATGAGGAAAATACGAGGGGGAAACAAGAAATCGGACCAACGCCTCGGAGACAATTGCGTCACAAGAAAGGTAAACAAAAGAAGATCGTGCGGGCTCATCCGAGGCTTCAAATTTTCTAACGCATCGCAATTGTTAAAGTAACCCCAATATTGAGAAGTTCTCTGAAGTTGCTTTTTATACTTGTGAACTCTGTAACTCCTCCTTCGACAAACAATGCGAGTTTTTCTATTTGATTACTGATTCGGATTATGTTTATATTCAGCTATGAAATCAATCCGGAAATTCTAACAGTTGGAACGTATCTAAAAATTAAATGAAAACTTTCAATTGATTCTTGTCCGTACATAACTTAATCTTGCAACATTAAATTACCTCAAATGTGGAATTGTTATGTGTACGCCAATGTGAGAAGGCGTGACATCGTGGAATGCCATAGTAATAAAAATAACTTAGTAAATTTCCACAGAAAATTGTTATTTTTTCAACCGGTTTCGTAATATAAAAGGCCTGAGGATGTAATTTTATATTACGAAACCGGTTGCAAATATAACAATTTTCTGTGGAAATTTACTAAGTTATTTTTATTACTTGTTATGTGTACCATCATACTCTGGTTGCATTGAGGAGTTATATAAATAATATATTTAATACGATAATACGAAGGAGTAATATTTCCAACAACTTTGTTCTCTTTTCATTCTAACATTAGATAGCAAAAAAACTCGGATGAAAAACATAATACTCTCTTTTTAAAAGGAAAGGCAGTTCCTTTAATCAAAGTTTAATTACAATGCCTAAAGTTAGATGTATACAAATAACGGAAAAATCCATCGTATTACCTTAAATTTTATAGTATCATTTCAAGTAGAAACAGCTAAAAACCAACTGCATATTCGATTTCAGAAATCATAGGCTTAATAATCATTGAATCGTAATGTTTTGTATTAATGCCGGTCATTACTGTATTAAAAATAATGAAAACAAATGTAGAATATGTTGACCCTGACTATAGTGGTAGACTATGAGATGTTCTAAGGAAGCTTAGATTAGAAGTATTCAACTCAAGCTCGGACTATACCTTCACAAAGCTCTTTAATTTATGAACTCAAATTCGTCAAAAATGCATCTACTACATTAGCATAATTTTCCACTGCAATTCTGCATCCACATTGCGCCCAAGTTTTCAAACGCACTCTCCATCCACAGAGGCACGCACACGTATCCAAGAAGAGCACAGAGAAGAGGATAAGGCCAATCTTCGGAGGAAATAATTTCCTCGGATCATGAGATTTCCCCCGACGCAATTTCAGCCTGATGACGCCGCTGCCTATGGCAACCCGTTTCCGTCGCAAATGTTTAAACGCAAGAATAAAATAGACGGTATATGTGAGGCTGATTGTTCTACGGAAGACCGTTTCTACGGGCGACCCTTTCGTTCGAAGCAAGAACGTGACACAGATGCAAATTAAGGGTCTTATCGATGGAGAGGAAGGAACCTTCTCCTGAAGAGATAAGGAGGGATAAGGGAAGGATGTGACTTAAGCATGCGGGGTTTTTTTTTATCACGATTATTTTTACATTATGACGCGACAATGGAATTGTCCATTCGTCTCGTAGGAAGAAGAATTGTGGATGGCTGGGAATTATGTCGCGGGAAAAAAAGAAAGGCTACGTAAAAAAGCACGATGTTTGGCAAGGACACGAATAATTTACGATGCGAGGGATTCGGTTCAATGCTAAGAGTTCCCCGAAAGTCACAATTTAAGGCTAAGGACGCGTTCTAAGTTGGATTCATTCACGTTTCAATATCTAACAGTTCCTTATTTCGGGAAGTTTTTGTTTTACCCAAACCTTTTAAAAGTTTTTTCAAAAATTTATCAGTAAACGCTTCCTGATCTGATGAAGTGTTCTCTTCCGTGACTTTATATCGTGAATTCGTGTCGTGCGATGTCTACCGTTAGTTTTTCACGGTGCTTTTTTCCTATTAATTTTTTACGGTAACTTTTTCTTCTTAGCTATCCTTTTTTATATATTTTTAAATCGTTTATTTCTTTACACTTTCTTTTCTGCGGATTTTTTTCCAGAAACTTTCTCTCTCTCTCTCTGGTGGCTTATTTTTTTGCAACTTTTTCTTCCTGGATTTTAATTCTAAACCGAGTGCTTTGAGGTTGCATTTTTTCCGCAAATTGTTCGAGCACTTTGTAGGTGCGGCTTTGAAGATTTGTTAAGAGTTTTTGCACTTTTGCCTCTGTACTTGTACCTTAAAGCTAAAGGAAAGAACGGAGTTTTAAAATGACTACAATTGTGTGTTAGTTTTTAACGACATATCAATGGCATCTTTCGTATCCATGGCATAGTCGTTTGTCCCGGAGTTAATTTTCGTCCCTGTTCTGCCTTTGAAATTTCGCAAACGGAACGGTAATCAATTTATTATGTATAATCAAACTATTAAATATCAGACTGAATTAAAATGGAATATCTGCATGTGTCCCATATGGTCTAGTGGCTAGGATATCTGGCTTTCACCCAGAAGGCCCGGGTTCGATTCCCGGTATGGGAAAAATTTTGTTCGTTTAGTATCCTTATGTATTAATTTTATTAATCCACTTACTTTTACACAATTCATTAGGGTAACCTGTCTGAGGTTAATAAATGATTATTACTTAAAAGACTGGAAAGTTACAAGGTAGCTGAATTATGTAAATTCTCAAATATATAATTAGGATTAGACAAACCTTTCAAGTGTATATGAGGAACGAACATTTGTAAATGATAGATAGAGTTCACGGGTAAGGGAAATCATTGAGTTATTGTGAAATGATCTAGAATATTTAGATCATATTCCAAGTGTGAGTCGAGCAAAATTACATCTCGATAAGATTTAAAGTTAATGTTTAAAAATTAAGAAAGATTCTTGCAGCAAATTCCATCATAATTATGAACCATAATTAAGGACTATTTTTCTTAACTTGCATCGAATATGATACGATACGATTAATAAACAGTATTATTTATTTACTGATAAGATAATTAAAATAAAACTCGAAGCCATTTACAGTTAATTATTAGCTAACAATAATAAAAAGCTACCTAAAACGTTTCAATAATAATATGGAAAATAAGAACAAAAACATTAGCAACTCAAAGAGTTTACTTTACAGTTTTAATAATTCGATAACAAATCTAATTTTAAATATAGTTTCCTGCTATTGACATATAGTTATACGCGCGTACACTCGTTACGTAATTTATAACCAACAAAAAAGAGACGATATGACGCCAACCAAAAGCGTGTGAACATTAAAAAAGCGTTTAGAAGTGTTCTAATCAAATAGCGTAGGACAGATGTCTTAAGATGGGACAAAGGGTCGATTAATTCCACCCTTTGTTGACTGGTTTGCGACCAAGTGGACAGCATCAATGCCCATGCAAATTAGAATTTGCATTCACATTTGCATATACGTACTGAAAGGCTTCTTTGAGATTGGCAGGGGTCCCTTCGTAACTATCCATTCACAGACCACACGTTGATCTTTTTTTATTCCGTTTGAGGCGCGGGAAAATCGGTCGCTAAACTATCTCTCGGCCGTGATTTCTGTCCCCCGTGACGTTGGAATCACGAGCGTCATTCACGGAAGTCACGGTACGCACGTCCCTGAGTCGCCGTTTTGCGGGTTGCAGTTTAATTGGGGGTTTGAGGTTAGTTTTTGCGTCTCTTGTTTGTAGTGCTCTCAGTTTGTTTTGTGCTTACCTAGCGGATCTTTTCTTGACTGAGTGGATGGTGTTTAGAGACAGGTATTTGTTAATTGAATTCATCGTTTTGTTGCTGGTTGTTTCTCGGGATGAATTATAATGTATTATTGTTTCTTAGTTCTTCCACCTGTCATGTAACAACGTTAATGTTTTATGTACATTAAAACACGTTACATGCATTATCATACAATAATATTTGGGATTGATAGGGTATTATTGTATGAAATATAAATTTATACATATTATATATATAACGAATAAACTAATACTCTTCCAACTCCATAATGTATCATATCATAATATGCTTACAGTAGTTCGTAAGGTGGCTTGTACAGTAGCAATATAAATAAGGGCAACAATATAAAAAATATTTCTTGTAGTATTAATGTACTATGAAAATACACTCATCATCTCAAGTAAGCACTGATTAAATTCTAAAACCTTCTATGAATCATGTAAGAGGGGAGAAGGATAAAAATAGGCATTCGAGTACATTCAGAAAAACTTTGTAAACAATAACAATGGAAGAGTATGTTTTGATTGCTTGTCAATAATTAAGACCCCCATAATTAGCTAGGAACAATAAGAAACAATCGTTTCTGATGGTAAGACCCACATGCATTTCAAGCGATCAATTGTTGTGGGTATTATTGAAAAATTAGTCATTATTAGCAGGAGGAATTTATTTCAAATCGATACGGGATTGGATGCAGCTAACTGGGAAAGATAAGGGAGGGATACTTTTTATTTTATGTATGTTTAGTGCTTGGATGATGAAGGATTTTAGGCAAGGCGATAATTCATCACATGTATCGTTCATTCATCGTATCGTTCTATGTATTCCTGAGATGGAAAGAAAAGGGAGCTTACTTGGCAGTATTAGGAATGAGGTTTAGTTCAATTGAATTTCTATCTTGTGGTCCTATCCTTTCTATATCTCTTTAGTAAATATAGATAAAAGATAGCTTTATATGCATAAAATCATTGTTCTAATATTATAATAAGAACGATAGTTTTTAAAGAGAATTTTATGATAAGAAATATAATACTTTTTTCATTATTTTTCAGGGAACGGAAGCTACATTACAAGATGAGGTATCTTTATCCATGCAATTCTAACTGACTTCTGACAATATCTTCACGAAATAGTCTACTAATTGTAATTATCTATAGAGGTTTTTATTCTTAAAATTCAAACTGCACTGTTGAGGAAAGTGCTTGCAAAAAAACCTTATCCCTCAGCATCCCTTTTCAGTAACCCTCACTCGTTCTCAAAAAAAAACCTTCCGATATCAAACATACGATTTCAAATTCGATTTCCCAACCGACTCCTCAGAAACGAACCGACAGACGACGACCACCACTAGCACTTCTTCGAAACGACATACGTCCGTTCAAGAGGCAGAAACTTCTTGAATTACACGCGAGGGCCAGCTCGTTGGCGCCCCCGTCTTTCGAGAGCACTGGCCCGTCGTCCCAAGTCTGCAAGGAGCAGAAAAAACGGCAGAAAATGAGATGGAAGGGGAGCGAGAGTAAGATAGGGATGGGAAGACGTACATAATTACGGAGGGGTTTTTTTTAAAGGGGGGAGGGGAATGAGATACACGCAGAAGGGGCAGGGAACCTCCATTTAGGCCCCTCGCTGTGTTCGACCACCATAAACGTGCCTCCAACCTCCCCTTTTTCCGTTTCCATGCAACCCTGCTCGTCTGCATCCCCGTGACTGTTGAAGATGGCCGTAACCATGGGGATGAGGGATATTGTTGCATCGTGAAAGTAGGAAGTCGAGGACAGAGCTTTGAGGAAATGAATTTAGGAGGAGGTTTATGAGAGCAATGAAGAACCTTTTGGTCCCGAACGGTTCCGTCCACCACGGATTTTTGTTGTTATGGATTCGGGGTGGTAAACATGTCGCCACCAGGCACTGAAGGCTAATATATTGTAATGGACGTTAGTATTATAGCAAAATTGCAGTGGATGTATTTTCTTGATTATGGTTGAAAATAGGCCTTCGAGTTGGAAGTATAGTTCAATTATATGCTACGGAAGATTTATTTGGTATTGTGCTATATTCCGAACTTTTATTTTGAGAAAATTTTCTAAATTTACGTGTTTTATAGATGGAGATTATTTAATTCTGAGCCAACCTTCGTTTAACAAATATTTAAACCTTGTGATGGTCTTTTCTCGAAAGATTATGATAAAAATCTTTAAAAGGCGATATCAAGATTAGTATTGTATTACTGTATTTATTGTAAGGTTATTTTGTTATAAATTAAGTTCCATATTCTCTTAGTTTCATCAACATTTTTTTATTTTTAATATTTATTAACTTTTTTAAATCATTGTGGTTGTTAGAATCTCCTCAGTGTATTGGATCAATGCTGTAAGTAATGAGAGAGAAAAACGAATATTAAACCAATTTTAGCTCTTAATAATTACATATTTGCAAGTTGTTGTAAACAGATGCAGTGTGCAATTGTGACGCCAATAATTTCCTTTGATGAAATACAGTACTTCAAACAAAGAAAACCAAAGAATGGTCATTTACAATTCGAACACAAAAAGAAACGCAGCGATTGAATAATCAACAATCAAATCACCTCTAAAGAAGGATCTCAACAATGAAAAAAGGACTCATTGTAACAAAAATCGGCGCAACAATACAATTCTATCTTTTAAACTATACAACACTCAGCGGCGACGTTGTCGGAATACGAGTGGAATGAGTTTTTAACAATTGAAATGGAGCGTAAACAATGGCTGGAGGGGAACTCACATCTGAGTCCGAAAACAATGTTACAAGGGCTCTCATGGCGGTGGGTTTTGAAGAGTGAAAAATTGCGAAGCTTTGTCCTTTTCTTCCGAATAACCGTCATTCACTCTGACTGCCCATTTTTAAATGGCTTATCCTTTCGAGGAAATTCGCAAGGGTTTTAATCAACCCGTGGCAGAGGGCGGTCCGTGGATTAATCGATTTGAAGGAAACGGTAAAGCTTATAGGCTGCATTCCGGATAGACATGAATCAACTGAGGCAATAAGTTGTGACTATACGTCAGATTTTTTTTCCTAAACGTCCCGTCTAATGGAAAGATTCCCTAAAAGTGAGTTAATTGCACTCTGAGGATCATTAGCGTCTTCTAGCCATCATTTGCTGCCAAAATCTTCCGGTGGAGACTTGAAGACTTCCGTCCAAGATGGGGGGTGAAGTATTATTGCATTCCTCAAAGGAGAAAGAATTCTGAAAGTGATAAATGTACAGATAAATGCACCGAATTCATTAAGGGAGGCAGGATGGGATTCCATCAGAGGGAGCTAGTGGTATTTTGTAATTTTTCTTCCGAGAATATAATGGTTTAATAGTGAAAGAATGACAAATTAGGAGCCTGATGTTAAAGATAGATTAAGGAAAGTTTAAAAAGAAATATTTTCAACCATCAACCATTGGGTTATCAAGTAAAAATAAATGTTGAAACCTGGGATCGAACCGCGGACTTTTAATTCTTTAGTTACTATGCTTCCAAATCTGCTACTTCGCCTTTTATATACCATCTGCTTCAATTATTTTATATTTTATTTTACTTTCTATTAATTTATTTTACAGAAGAATCACAAAGTATTATTAATATCTATACAAATTCTTGACAGATGAATAACAGCATCCATGAAAATTACAATCTTAATTTTGAGTATGTAGAATTAATTTCAAAACAATAAAAATTCATCTTTCACCGTAGTAATACATATGAAAAAAGGGGCTGTATAATTAACCTACGATTTAAACTCTTCCTGGTACACGCTAAAACACTTCAAATAAGAAGTTCAACGGGAAGTATACCTGCATAATTTATCCATTAAATCTTATCTTCCCCATGCTCACAATTTAGTTTATTAAACAATGAAACAGCATTTTAAAGTAATGTTACATACTTCCATTGTTGTTGGAACTAACACCACGTAAATCCGTAGCTAAGAAACAGCTATTGTTGTTAAAATATATAAGTAATGCTGCCATTGTTAAATTTCCACTTTCGCATTGTTAAGGCATTGTCTAAAACTTCACGTAATTAAGCGAAAGTATAATGACTTTTGACCAATTTTGCGAATGATTCTTTTACGATTTGAACTTATCTTAACGGCAATAGATAAAACGTTATCCACGGATGAATAGGAAAGCACATAATAGGGATTTGGCTGCATTATTTAAACCATTTATTCATCCTACCGCCTGCTGTTTCATCCTGCCGATAATTCATACGGATGCAACCTGCGTGGAAGAGATTTTTACCGTATCCCCCTCATGTTACACTCCTGTTAACCGATATTTCTCTTGAACCAGCCCCTTTTTTGAAACAAACGCTCGTTAGAGCACTTTCGCAAGGTTCGACTGCATGACAGCGAAGATGAATTATGACGAACGCTTTACGTTTTCCTTCCCTTTTAAGGTTTAAATGGCCATCGCTCTGTCCGGCCATCTGTTCGAACAGATATTTTCCGCTAATCAACCGGGGACGTTTCCCAGGACCGGCAACGAACATAAAGCAATTGGGGCGACGCCTCAGGGTGCAATAATCAGAGGGGCGTCGATGCGTAGGGGAGATGCATCAAAAAAAGTTATCGGGAAGAAATATTTTTGGGTTGCATTTGGACTCGTGAGGCTCTGAATCGATCTGTACGTGAGTAAGTACTGGAGATGAATTCGAATTGGCTACAAACCCAATAGTTATTAAACTACTTTTTATTTGTGGGTATCAGATGAGTTAATGCCATCACTTTACAGTAAATAAAATGAAACCGATATCAAAATTCACAGTTACGTAATGGAAAAATAGACAAACATGGAAAGGTAACAAAAATACTGTATTGTGTGAATGAAAAACTACGTTCTTTCCTCCAATTCTTTGTGAAACTTTATGACCACACCACGTACGTATTTACGTTACTATTATACATTGGAAATACAAGGTAAAACAATTCTTTCCTGCAATTTTAATAATCATAGCTTTTGATTGCTCGTAAAAACCTCGCATATCATAAGACATTTTCAGCTGTCTGTTGTTCTTAATAATGGAAAAAATATTTACGACCAACATTTGATTGTCAAAAAAGTTACTTACCAACAATTCCAACTCGCAACAACAACCATAACATAACAACAATGAAAACTACGAAAATGTAACCAATAAAGCTTTATGACTAACAATTAAAACTTCAATTATTAGAAGGTTAGTAAGCAAACTTGTGAATTGTTAATCGTCCAGTCGGCAGTTGCGTGTGGAAAACTACCTCTAAAGATCCGGACAGACGCTGCCATGAAAATTGAGGATAAAAAGGGATCAAAATAAAGATGCCGGGAGAAATCCAGGGCATTCATGTAAACAACAAGCAGCTGACTGAGGTACGTCGGTTGGTTCGCAAAAAATGGGCTGTCTTTCCACTATACGAGTCCGCTCGCAATTTTTTGCTGGAGTGAAATGCGGAGAAAAGTACAATTGGTTCCAGCGGTGGGTTTTGAGAAAGAGCTGGAGGATAGCGGAGGAGTTGAGTAAGGAGGACCTTAAACTGCCTGAAACCCGCACGCCATTTGCCTAAGTGAAAACATTTACGATAAAATATTATCATTGTATTAAAAATAAGTGTGCATCACAGGCACTTTGTTGGGCTGAATAAATAACTTTTAATTAATAAAAGTAAAAATATATTCATAAGTTTTCCTTTGGGTCATAAGCAAGAATATTTAGAGTAGATGATCGATATAGCTTTGTACGCATAAGCTATTCTATATTTAAAAGGATATTAGTATCTCGGGTTGTTACTTCATCAGTAATTAAAATCAGACGTTATTCAATTATCAATAGAAATCAAATTAACAAAAGTTAGCATTATTATTCTTATGCAAGTGTTGGGTTTTAATCTTATAGAAGTCTACTGTTACTATATAGATTGTTGTCATTTTAGAAACAATCATTTAAAGTGAAATTATATCACATCTTGATTCTTGAAAACTAAATTGATTCGGAAAGCAATCAGGGATTTTGATATTTTAAATGAATAAATAAAAAACGAAATAAACTAAACATAACTGAACAGCAATTCCTAAACTCCTTCTTGTCCTTGAATACCTTCTGGAAAAAAAATATTTATTGCCTAGATATTGAATCTATTGTGCGCCAGAGTTCATTGATTCTTTTAAGATCCAGTGGTGCAGTTTCCGGATTGTTCTTTGGAGCTTAGAGACCCGTGCTTAAAGGAAGTCGGTGCCTCAGTCACCCCTTAGGCATTCTAAGGCGGACCGATAAGGAGCCACCCTGCTTCTAATGGCTTATGGTACTGAGAACTATGTGAAAAGAAAGATGAAAACTTGCTGGTGAACTACATAGCTACCACCCGCTGCTCCTTACCTGAGATGTGAAAGTTTCCTCTAGCTTAGTGACAAAGAAAAAAGTGTGCTACGGGTGTTAAAGATTTAGACTTATAGATATTTAGATTTATACTCCACTAGCCGCCTGTGGCGTACGGCAGAGGGTGTGTCAACACCGAAGACGTACAGTAATCCATCCTGTTCGCTTCATTATTACTTTTCGGAAAGGAGAGCCAAAAATAGCTGGGTGTTTTTGAGATCACTTCCTTGTAAAGTGTGGCCACCGCAAATTTAAACTAGAACTTAAGTTAATGTATTAAGGAATTGAGGGGGACCTGAGTTCGAGTCCCAGTCAAATTTCTTATGTTTCGCTTCCGTTCAATCTTTTAGAATATAAGGATTATATTATAGAAGGACATTAATTGTACTGAAAATACTATGAATCAAATATGAGAGAGTATATCAGTAAAGAATGCCGTAGATAACACTGCAGAAATTTAACTAGAACTGCTAAAAACGAGGTGGTTTAATGTTGCAGAATATTACAAAAGGACAATCATAGACTAAAGGTATAATCAAGCATGGAACCTAGCGGAAAAATCACTTAAGCCACCTATATCTATATACAAAATAGAATTATTAGCGGAAATTAACCATAGAAAAGTAAGAAAGATATAAAATTATGGGTAAAAATAAAGAAAATTTAGACTTAGCTGTACTTATCGGTAATCCACGAATTAGCTGCTACACTGGTTCTCAGGGCAGTGGAAATTATTTCACCTGGTATCTATGCGTTGTCCGAAGGTCGTACACCTCAGAAGTCGCTAATGATGTTTAAAAGAACATATCCTTTCGCTACGAAGTGCCAGTGAAGACTTCCTTGAATTGTCTTCAGTGCTATTATAATCCTAGCTTTGATTAAGCTTGGAAATAATTACATTTTACTTAATATAAATACTTTGAAAATGAGAGTTTTTCACTGAACTGTGTACGTTAAAGCTATTCTCATTCATAAGTATAAATCGATAGGAGTTAGCGTACCTTCCATCTAGCGCCGAGTTCCTCAAACAGAGGCGGTGGTCTAATTCCAACCTTAGGGTGCTGGGGATTTGACTTATCGGCAGAATTTATGGCTAAGATAAAGCTTCAAGCCTCTCTAAATACTTGTTCATTTGTATTTACTCAGATGTAAATCAGAATTCGTAATACCCCAAAATAGGGTGCTGGATATTCAGCCTGAAGTAGCAGTTTAGAACAATCATTAGAGTTATTCTTCGTGCTAAAATTATAAACATTCATTTCAGTTACGAAAGTATAGATCGACTTATATTTATGAAAATTTTAATGCTGATAAATACAATTTAAGCTTGAAAGTATAGGAAATATCGATAAAAGTACGTTAAACAAAAATGTGTATTTCAATTACCCTCCGAAGAAAAGGTGTTGTTTCGTTAAAGTAATTTAAAAAGTAGTTAATTATTACATGTAAACCATCAGTAATATATTTTTACTTGTAGAATTAGTCAAAAAGTTTTGAATTTATAATTTTGAGTGCATAAATTCCGTCTCATAGGATTTCCGTTCCGTCCCATTGGAATATTCATTGAAAATTATTGAAATCTGCAACGTGACACATTTCATTATTTAACTTACAATAATACATATCCCTCATCGTTTGTATGCAATTCCTTTCTCACTTTTTTGCTGTTAATTGATAATTGTTACAATAAATATCGTTCACAGTCCACCATGTTTCCATTCATTGTTATAATTCGTGTATAATTCCTCTTTGATTATTCGTTTATATTGTTCAGATTTATCATTGTTGCTTCGACAGGGTTCATCAGTATTGATTAGACTATAATTCTTCTCATATGCTTCCAATCCTTTAAATTGATTTAAATCACCATTTTTTCATTGTTTGAATTTATCGTTTATAAAATTTTTTGTCATTATTTTTCCTATAAGCTTTTATATCTAGCATTGTTAACTGTTTATGTATGTTTTTCTCACTATTGTTACTTATATTTTCTTTTGCATCCACAGTTGTTTACCACATTGGCATTTATTTGGCACCAGAGCGTCTTTTACCCGTCTCCGAACTGAATAGGAATTAATTTTTCCCAAATCATTAACCCCCCCTTCCGTCGTAATTCGAAATAAATTCCAAATCGAGCGACAAAAGAGAAAAAAGGGTTAAATCGTCTTAGAAACGGGCTCCGTCTCTGCTATCGAATGCTCGGAGAATAAAAAGGAAAACTCAAAATGCTTTGAAGTTTCGTGAGAACGTCGGCCTTTCAAAAAAAAATCCTCCGCTTGAATGAATAGGTTCGAATTTCTCACCCCTTTTTTCGACTACTGTTCCTGCACTTTGGATGGACCGAAGAGTGGACGTATTCAAACAAAAGGGAATCGAAGGGAGGTGTCCAAAGGGGGAAGAAATGAAGGAGAAAGCAAAGATCTTGAGTGGAAAAAAGAACTCGCGATGAATTTATTGCACGATTCGAATTTTCGAACAGCTGAAATATCGTTACTTCTTCTGTTGTTGGTCTTATCTGTTCGTGCATCGTGCGGGTATCGGAAATGGATAAGGGTACAAGAAAGCTGCAAGTAATATCGGAGTCCCGGGTTCGAGTCCCTGTAAGCATATGGTTATTCTTTTCGAGGAAAACGCCATTGGTTTTGATAGGTACTGAGCACAAAAAAATGAGACGAGATGCTTTTCCATAAGAATAACTTCTATTTACAATTAAAGAGATGTTAATCAGTAAAAGTTCTATTCATTGAAGTTTAACCTGATAATGCTATATTTTATAATTGAATAATACGAATTAGCCTCAAGATTTTACTTTTGTATTTTCTCAAACATGTTTGCTATTTGTATATAATGATATTACGATCAAATTTATTAAACTTGTTCTTATTATAATTGCGCACATTATAAGATAGTAATGATTACAAATTTTAGGTTTATGAAATCGAAATTCTATTTTTTGAACGTTTCTTTTTAGTCATAGGAAATATTCTGTCCAGATGCCTTAATTAAAATCATAAATCAACTTTTCTATGCTGTTATCTTCTCTAATGTCCCCTGGGAAATAACGACCGGAAGTAAGGAACCGTTAACCAATCATTAGCTCCTAGAAACGTTCACAGGAGTCATCTCCATATCATTCTGATGACATGGGTTTGTCGGATACTTAACTTGTTTGTAGATATTCTATTACATTGACTGTCACCCTAATCAACAGTACTTCGTAAAATTTAGTGCTTTGAGAAGTTCTTTTATTCTATGTGTGTATACGAGTAAATATAATTGTTGTTTCATATTTCATAATGAAAAGAGAAGTACTCACGAACGATTGAAACCGTGGTAATGGTGTTCCACAAGGAGTAGTTCTCGGTCCTTCACAATTTTAGAAACCGATACGTATTATGTTTTACCGATAAGAATTGATTCGAATGCTGAGGTATAAATTGTACAAAATAGACTCTAACTAAGATCGAACTGTTGTCCACTTTCATCAAAGGCGATGAACATTTTGAGTTTATTTAGTTCGGTAAGTCAACGCAACCTTCCGATGTTCAACTATCGACAAGTCTGCATCGATTGGTATTCCTCGAGGCTAGGACGTCATTTGTTCATGGACTGTAGCTCGGCCCTGCATGTCAAATGCACAAGGTAAATGGTTTTGTGATTGATTACTACCAGGGCAAGCCATAGAGACGCCTGCCCAGGGGCTTTGAGGTTTCGGAGGCGGATGATCGGCTGTCGAAGTTTCGGCGACGCGATGGAAAATTTGGACAAATTGAGGATTTGTTTCTCTGCAGCGGACGATTTTATTTCTTGATTTTTTATAAAGAAATCAGTACAATCGTATTAGGAAAGATTTGTGAGCGACGTTGTCATGGTTATCCGGGGAACAATTTTTTTCGGTAGATCAACTGAAAGAGATGGATATGTATAATCGATTTTAACATTGTATTCATTCAATCAAAGTCAGCCTCACTAATAAATGGACCCTAATTCAACTCAGTAATACTTTTAAAATAGTATATAACATATGGGAGTACAACAATCGTTTTTTGTGCTTGATTATAGTGAAAATTTCATGGTAGGATTGTTGTATAATATAATCGGCTAAATTGAAACACTCATCCATTGATTTAATATTTCGATGGTATATGAAACAAGCCTTCTTATCGAAACATAGATTGAAAAATATGACCATACAGTTAGTTCCCTGAACTATCTACTTATCCCGCAAGTTCTGCCGGTATGTGGGAGGTGGTTTCAAGGAACGCGACCAAATGATTACGCAAAAAGTAATATGAATTTTATTTCTTTTTATTAAGATAAGAGTCCTCATCTCATAATTAAATAATGTAAAGTACTCGAAGCAATTCTTTGTTCATCAAATTGAAATGTATTTTGCCTGTAAGTGCGTTTTTTTAGAAGTTCAAGCAAAATTATTCCCAAATCAGTAAAGAAAAAAATCAGCAGACAGAGTAGTTCTAAACAATTACTCAAGGGGCCTTAGTGAAAGAAATTAATATACACAAAAAAGTATTTTGTAAATAATATAAAAAAGATTCTACAGTTTCGATATAACATCATACAACTGTCAATTCGAATCGAAGTTTTGACCGCATTTAAAACTTTGATTTCCTATTTTACTAACTATTTCATAAATTAATAAAGTCTGCTATGTTTGATTAAAATTCTCTATTTAAATGCTCCGGGGATAGCGGTCTTTTTATTCGAATGAATGCCATTTTCAGGGAAGGATTATAAATGAGTAGCAAGGATATTAAACTGCAGCAATTTGAAACATCCTTCGTCAGAGTGAAATGAAAGGTTACCTCTTTAGAATTTCAAAAGGTAATGAAGATGTCGCGGTGTGGCAAATATGGGATTCATCCCAACGACTTTTAATAAAGTATACGGGGTCATGACCCCAAGGACGACTTTTACGAGTGATAACGAAGGCAAGTAGGATAGGATCTTTACAAGCTATATAACCCTAAGAGTTTTCATATCATAACGTGTTCTACTTTCAAATAATAAAAGTAGCATTGAGTATAAATTGGCGACCGTATATCCAAGTCGGTACTGAGCATAGAGCATTACTATGAGAGGTTAAGGGTTCAACTCTTAGTGGGTTCTACATACCGATTTAGGTAAGCTTTCTGAATTGATATTGCGATAAAACGCGGCAGTATACATTAGTTTCATATTATTGGTTTAATTATATTATTATCCTTTGTATATTTATATAGCTTGATCCGGAGTAAAATAATATTATAATAGATTGTAGCAATTAAATTTCAAATTCAGTGAGCTGGTACTAAATTTTTATCATATCTGACATTGGACTGAAAATTTCTCTAAATACACGTATATAATTAATATTCTTTACATATCTGGCAGAAAAATTGAGAAAACGATATTTTACGAATTTTGCGTTTTGTTTGTACTTTTAAGTTTTTAACTATGATCGTCGTTACAAAAATTACTGCCGAAACCCGGGATCGAACCAGGGACCTTTAGATCTTCAGTCTAACGCTCTCCCAACTGAGCTATTTCGGCTTGATATTGATTTTAATTCATTTGCATTATGAAAAAAATTTCTACACAATACAGAATAGACGAGAAAATTTAAAGCGTAGGGGACGTACTATTACAAAAGAAACTTCAATTAATAAAACCTAAAAAAGGACGATTAATACTACGTATTTCTTTAGCTTCCTATCTGAAATGATATTATTTCTATAAGTAGAAAGGCACACCTTTTTATTTCAAGTCAGTACTGAATAAGATCCAAGCCACTCTCAATTAAGAGACGTTTGCTATATAGAAGAATTATGAGAAATATATTTGTGTGAAGCTACGTCATAGAAAGATAAAAGACTACCTCCGCTTATAAGAAGTTTAGAAGCAACTGGATGCTTGATTTCACAAAAAAGCGAGAGAAATAAAATGATACAACTAAGGAACTAATTGGTATAGAATAAACTAGAAGTCTATGGATCGTTTTCGAATAAAAACAGACGAGAATCGAATAAAAATATATAACATTCGTAAGTATTAAGAGCCAAATAATGAGGATTACAAATGCCATTGAATCTCTCTAATTTGAAAACGCACGAAGTATTTCATGGGAAATAATAATTGTACAGATGCTTCATAACGAGCTACGTATAGGAATTAAGTACCCAGCTGCATTCTACAGATTGGGGTAAAAATTAAAATTCTCCGAAAATCTTCAGAGATGCTCGATTTTAAATAGGGGCGACCTTTTTGGAAGGACTTAAATAATCTCTTCTTTTCACAACGTTTTTCTCAATAAGAACCGGTGAAATGCACACTACTCTTTCCTTCTTTATAAAAACCTCTTTCCCCTTAAAACATCTCACCTCTTCAGATCTCCCACTCCTACGGATGGAAACCCCCGGTCGAGACGACGTAGTCATGGGAACTGGTTGTAATAAAATATTTTAAACTGCGGAATTTAGCGGAGATTATTTTATTCCGGAGAATCTGCGAAGGCCGGATGGGAGACAACTGCGCAAATATTTAATCCGCGGGCTTTATTTTTTATAACGTTGGCAAATTTTCGCGAAATGCTTTCCTCGTCCTCTTTCGTGAATTCGCTCCAAACATTGGCACGACAGCGGAGATGTTTTTTTAGAGTTATAAGTGGAATAAATCGTGGATTACCTTGCTAGTTTGAATAATACGTTAATTTCTTTTTAATACTGAAGAAAGAAAAGTCCACAGTACGGATTTAAACTTTAGGTAAAATTCGCTTGAATCCAGGGGATAAAATATACGTTCAAAATGCGTCAATTTTGAGCTGGATGTTTTTAATGCTGGCGAAAATGCGAATTCAACGTTTCGACCTTCACTTTTGAGCAGTTGAAGGTTGCGGTTTTTCTAAACTCCATGGTCCTTATTAGTTTCTATCATCCCGGAAATGATCCACAGAAAAAAACGGAGCTTTTTAAGGTTTTCTGGCAAAAAAATACTCCTCACTTACGGAAGTAAATGATCCGAGTAGCGAACGAAACACAAAAAAGAGATAAAAAAGGAGGAAGGCTGACAGAAGGACGTTTTAGTCAGCCAGCGATGGGTCAAAAACGACGCGAAACTTTCCAAAAGCGAACAAAAATCGCGGAAACATATGATAGAGAGATACAAACTCACACAACATGGGCAAATATTGATACCTGCTGGTCTTAATTAAAAGTTAATTACTGCTAATAATTACGTGTATGTTGAAGAGTTTCCAAGGTTACACAAAAGCGTTATCTTTCGCCGGAACCACTAGCATTCACTTTTTTACGGAAGTGTTACGATGCGCGAAATTTGTTTAAGAATCAAGGATTTGGTAGGGGTAGAGATCACGTTTGTTTATTTCCGACTTCACTCCTTGGCGACGGATCAGCTGTGACGTGCAACAATGATCGAGATAGGACGCTAACCGGAGACCCCAAGGACGGCTTGTTGATGGTAAGTCACGTACCCAGAAGGACGAAGGCGCCGTGGGCTTTGTGCAGACAACAATGCACTCACGAAGAAGTATGCGGGAGGATGGTGCTCGGCCATTCTTCAGTACAGAAATGTATGTTCGATCGAGATGTAAATCATCAGTACGTTTAAATA
Organism: Pantala flavescens; assembly: GCA_020796165.1. Classification (NCBI taxonomy): domain Eukaryota; kingdom Metazoa; phylum Arthropoda; class Insecta; order Odonata; family Libellulidae; genus Pantala; species Pantala flavescens. Next base: position 17,105,291 of record CM036886.1, read on the forward strand.
TTCAAGGATAAAAAATATGAATGAGGATGACATATAAGTAGGAATGACAAAGCAACAGATATGGTTTATAGACGCAGATGTATTATACTCTCATGCCCACAGTTATGGATTTTTTTCACGAGATTTCGCCATAAATTATTAACTGATGAAGGTAATGATTCTCTAGAAACTGTTATTAAGTCTGTAATCTGTAACGAACATATAACAAGCCGAAATAGCTCAGTTGGGAGAGCGTTAGACTGAAGATCTAAAGGTCCCTGGTTCAATCCCGGGTTTCGGCAATTCTTTTACCCATTTTAAGTATTAAAATATTTCCTTCGAAAAAGGTTCAGCGAATGATAAACCTTTGTCATATAAAGCGAAGATGAAAAGGAAACAAAGAAAATATTCTTATATACACTGTTTTACAATATATTATGTATTTAAATAATTTTCTTCGTCAATACACTACCGTCAATTATGTTATTTCGTACGATCTGTAAATGAAGCTTAATGCAGATAAGGTTACGTAGTGATTACTAGCTCTAAGAAATGAATGTTTCTGAAGGAATTGTTTTTCAGAATTTTACGAATATTGTTGTTCTAATGAAATTAAATCCTGTCTTTTATATGTTGTTAAAATAAATCTACATATCGAAATCCTTTGATCTATTAAATCCTATCATTCATAATAGAAAAATGCCACAGAATCATTAAATTTTGAATCAACACAGGGTATTATTACTCTCTCTAGATGAAATATTATTTTATATATACAAATATTCAAACGGAGATGTGATTTAACTTGAATGTTCGCAAAAGGGAACAAAAGTACAATCTTAGAGTTTTATGGCAACCGTAAATTTTCACGGAGGATCTACCAAACACTGTGAGCGGTTTTTGATGAAAAATAATATATATTTTTATTATTTTTTTATATTTCATTATAATCGATGATATCTTGAATATTTACACTTCCCTTTTTTCATTCGACGTTCGTCCAAAAAAAAAGAATTGATGCAAATTCAAATGCAAAAATGAATGCAATTTTAAGGAATAAACCTTTTTCGTTTTTTTGGTATCGGAATAATTAAACGTCATACCACGTGATTTGCACATATTTGCATTTTTTGCTCAATCAGACCGAATCAATACGACGCGTTTATGCATTTTGGAGAATGCGTAATTTCTCGTTGAAAACTGGAAATTCTCATTTCTTTTTTTATATTATGAGATTTATAGTGAAAGATAATTTACGTATCCAAAATATGCGGGGCTATCAAATAGATATTGAACGTTTAAATTCAACCGTTTTAAATAAATGAACCGATAATGACATTCTTTACCGTCTAACGAAAAAACCACGCAATTTTTGTTTATTCCCCATTTCCTTCATGGAATCACTAAAAGAATTCCAATATTTCCTAATCAAAATATCAAATCTATACGGGTCCCACATATTTCCCTATAGGTTCTTCCTACTGCATGATATATTGGAATATTCCACTTATAAATCATTTTACGTAATTTTTCCCAGAAAACGTTTCCATGGTATCAAACTCCTAAGTTGCAGGTGTTTTCAGGAAAATAGACCTACTAGGTTTTAATGCTTACCTCCAATATTTCCCTTATACATACAATCCTGTAGTAAGTAAAGTATACCTATAACTATTTGACTACTATATTCGAATATTATTTTATTTTGAAATTACTAAATACCTTGAGAATATATTTAAACAATCAATTCCTTCAGTTTAATCTAATTTTACAAAAAATTCATAATTTACTTAATTTCAATCTATCTTGTCCTTATGATAATTACAGCTTATTATGTGTAGAATCTTTCTTGATATACTCATCTCATACATACTGACTTTTAGAGTCAAACCATAGTGTAATCCCCATCTACATTTTAATGCTGTTCGATAGCTACGATTTTAATAGTTTTTAATTCATCTTGAAAAATATGCCTTCAACTACGTATAATTGAATTTTAAAATACGGGATTGCCCTAGTTAACAATACTGATTTATACAAAAATAATTCAGTATGTAATCAGCCAAATAACAGATAAAATAAGTAATATTAAAAGCTTTCTTATAATGTGTATAACCTCAATGATTTTCTGCCTTAAAATGTTACTTTCATCTTGGAATAAGAGTTTAAGTGACATACTATCTATAACTTTCAAAACTATCGTACATTAATTTTCATAAAGACCTAAGGGATCGATTTATCCTCTAAATAAATTTACACAGGATAATAATTCGTTTCGGAAAAGATAAAAATATATTAATTTCCTTATTCCTAAATTCAAATATACCGACTTCTAACCTTGTTATCTACATACTCTTTTTTAACTTGTATTTCCGGAATAGAATCTATCTCATTCAAATCCATTTATGGCATCGCAGATTGCCGAACCAGTAACTCATCTATGAAGATATATCACAGATTTGTAATTTTTTTGGTTCCAGTCATCGCTTCCAATAAAAAACAAATAATTACTTTTCATGCAGAATGAACGATTTGATAAGTTCGGCGAATATTTTTAAAAAATTTCCATCGCGCCCAATAACTTTATTCGAGATGTGAATTCCAGGAATTAATTTATTCGCGCATCATCGAATTCCGAATGATTTGAAAAAATAATATAACGGAAAAAATCGAGGACAGTAAAATATATCTGAAAATCTGTATCTGAAATTATACTTATTACTCTTAAATTGGATTTTGTATAATGCTTGAAGAGCTTTAAGTTGATGTTATTACAGTCTCTTCCATATTTTAACGAAGATATTTATCCTATGATAAGAAAAAAATTCACTGAAAAGTTCGCAATAACTTCCTTATAAACTTTTATTGCTTACAACGTACAATACCATCATTTGATATATATTTATTTCACTTATATAAGAAGGTGTATATGACGAAAAATTCATCTTCAAATAATATTATTCGTTATTTCTGTACAAGTTAGGAAAAAGTCTTCCATAGATATTATTCTCTTTGTTATTCATGGATGTGTTTATTTAAAAGCTCTCGAAAACGATATAGCATAAGCTGTAAATTATTTTAAACTTAGTTTTGATTAAGGGAGACTATGAATAATATTTTATAATATTATTGTGGTTTATTTACATAAACGTCAGCTTCTTACATTGTAACTAGAAAAATTTACTTCACTTCTCTTCTATTGTAGTATCTATATGTAATAGATACGTCTACGTTCTAATTCTCAATAGCTATAGATTAAAAAAAAACGAGGTTAAAAAGATTCATTGCATATAGGGATTTTGAGAACTCATGCATTTTATACGTACGTAATTCACGTGTAATATTTCTACAGATATCGAAGTTTCTCTCGTATATGGCAGAAAATGACACGTGTATATTATATCATCTCCATGGCAACTGTCCCTTAGCGATTTCCCACAAACAACATAAAAAGGAACGTACAAAACCGATGGTTGCCGTTCATATTGAAACTGAGATATTGTTGAAGTAGAACATTGGATCATAACACACGGATACGGAGGCATCTTTCTTGAATTTTCATGCACAGCGTGGTTCCTCCTGGAGCGGGAGGGACTCGGCTCCCGAAATATTGAGTTTTCTTTCAATTTAACAAGGTCTGGGAAAAGCTTTTATGGCGAAGTGACACGAAGAAGATTGCATCGCCGACCTCCGTTGTCTTTAATGCACCTGTCACCAGCTGCATCTCTACAAGGTTATTCGGTTGGAATTTTGTTGTCACGTGTACTGAGAAATGCAGAGTACATAAGAGAGTTATCCATAGTAACTATAGCAAATAATTAATTATTCCGATAACATAATCATTTTCTTTAAAAAAAGATAATTTAACTTAAAATAAGAAATGAAATGTCAACAAGAATTCATTAACCATATCGAGCCGAAAAAGCTCAGTTGGGAGAGCGTTAGACTGAAGATCTAAAGGTCCCTGGTTCAATCCCGGGTTTCGGCAATATGTTTTGGAAAAGTTACGAATCCTCAAAAGCACGATTTTGTCTTTAGTAAGTATATCATAAAAATTTAAGTGAAAATATTTTACGTGGTAGAATTTGATAAACATTTATCTTTGTGAAAAATTTCTCTTATATTCTCAAAGATTTCTTGACTCTTACTGTACATGGATGAGAGCATGGGTTCCATCCCCGAACACTAATAATAGGGTCAATATTCAAGAACAATATACATCAATCTTAAATCTCTACGTCCACAATTTGACAAAATGAAGCCGACTTTTATTATTACCGGTACCTCAGGCTATCAACTATAGCAGCAGAACATTCAGTGTCAATATCTTGATTAGATTTCGATATTATATGTATATCATAATTCGGGAATTTTTACCATAGTTGATGTAAACAAATGTTATTTTAAGAAAAGGAATATGAAGCCGAAATAGCTCAGTTGGGAGAGCGTTAGACTGAAGATCTAAAGGTCCCTGGTTCAATCCCGGGTTTCGGCATTTCTTTTACTGAAACCTTTCCTTATTTGTATTATATTCTTCATTAGTAAACAAGTGACAAGGAGTTTTTTTTAACATGATCAAGACCTTATATGGTATTTTTGATACCATGTTGCTGTTCACACTTTTTAAATATTTAGGACCTGAGAATTCGTACTTTCCTTTACTTGTACATGTATGTTTAGATGTATTTAAGTAAAATTCAAATAAAATCATCACTTAAATAGAGGCTGGTAAGGAAATCCTCTGGAGAAGAAACAATACAAAAATATTTGAACAGCATAGCATAACTTGAATTTAAAGAAAACATTTTAATACTTTAACTACTTGTTAAAACGTATTTTTAACTTTAAAATTTTTAGCTATTTTTATGTTATGCTCTTTAGGAAGGCTACCTAGAAAAATCGCGACGCAAAATTGTAAACGAAATAGTACGTGCATCAATGAATAATTAAAATACTTCGACAGGATATATAATTTCGCTCGCGGAACCCACCGGAACAGCTACCAACGTGGGCGTCCTCTCTCAACCCACTCGGCCTCCACGAACGATAATAAATTTTCAAAGCTGGAATTAGAAACCGTTCCCAGGAATACCATCGCGAACCCTAACGCAGATTCTAAGACGTTAAGGAAGGGGGAACCCCGGAGACTGTATGAGACACGACAGGAAGTGCTTCTGGTAAAGTTGCGAGCCGCGCTGAGGGAGTAAGGGAAGGGACTTATAAAACGCGCCCGTCTCCTCAATTGCCACGTATATAAACCACTTTAAAAATCCATCCGATTCGGTCCTTCCAACATGGCGGACGAGCGCAAAAGGAACCGATGTCTGGGATTCGCCCATGACGACGAGATGTTTACGAGCGTTTATAATTGCGAGGAAAGTGGAACTCGTTGCGTTGGCAATCAATGACGCCGGAAAGAGGGGGAGGGAAGGGTTTTGCGGAAGAGAAATATGAAAAGAGAGAGAGGACATGAAGGGTTGCGAAACAATGCTTCCAAAACGCGCCTCGTCATATGTTCTCAAGCCAGCCTACATTTTCGAGTGCGGAGGGATTTTACAGCACGGATTTCGCATTTCGGACAACTGAAGGATTCACCTGCTGTGAGTGGTGGTGTGCGCGAGTGTGTGCGGAGGAAACTGGACATCGTTTTCACTGGTATATTGTATACGAGACTATAAATGCATATTCGAGAAAATATATATGTACACTTACACATACATGTATGAGACAATATGTATACTTATAGACAATATATACGTACTAGACAGTATACACAAGAGATAATATTACTTATCTAATTTTGACTTGACACATAAAAACATACTTGTACATACATGTCGAAGCTTATATATTTCATTTTACGTTTAATTGGAAGAAAATGTTGGAATTTATGAGGCGATTTGATAATAATACATCTTTTATTGAACATCTCACTGTTCATTATAAAGCTACTAAGTTATATCTAAAATGAAATTGGTCTAATTAAGATTCCAAAGCCAGAAAACGTATTTGAGTTCCAGAAATGCTTTCCGCGATTCCAATGGATATGATTAAATTTCTACAATTTATTACGGAACTATTCAGGCTCCTAAACAGAATATGCATCCACAATTCTGTTAGGTACGATGTACATATAAAATTGAATGAATAATAAAAAAACTCTCTTAGAGACAATAAATAATATTTGTCATCGAAAATAACCGGTTTAAACCGTTACTGCCGGAATCCGAATAAAAAGAACCGGGAATGAACCGGAATTCGATAACATTGTTGCGTCAAAAGCGTATATAACTAAAAATGTAAGGACCAGATGGTATAATAAAACATCTTTATGTCTCAGATGGTAAGGAATAAATACGAAGTGAACATCATCAAACATTCACTCGTAAAAGTGGATTGGGGAACATTCCGTTAGAATCGAGAGCGGGTTTATACGGAAAATGAAATGAGACCTCCATTTTCGAGGATAAAGTTAAGATAGTTTTATTGATGAGGATTTGAAGTAGCTAGGAGAAGCCGTATAAGAGGGATGGGTTCACAAGACGATGGGAGGAAAAAGGGTTTATTCTTCTTCTTTTCTTTGCAGATAAGATGGAGAGGAAGTCAGATATTGAAAGAGGATGAATATCTCAAGGAAGGGAAACGATACAGAGAATGGGAGGTGGACTTTATTAGGTGACTGTCTGAGAGGAAGCAGTTATGCTAAGGGTTCTTACTGCCATCCTTTTTAAGGGTTAAGGAAGCGGAATTAAGAGAGGAAGGGATAAGAATTGCCTTGGAATTCTGAGGGAATTATCGTTAACTGTTCTACCGACACCGCAGGAACTTAGCTTTTAGGCAAATTGGAAACTGCAGGTTGATGCTCTCCTCAAAGCCTCGTGCGCTTTTTATACGAATGTTAGCTGTTTTTTGTGTAGGAACAGTGGATGGTTTACAACAGGGCTTATTGGCAGTTCCGGCTTAAGAATTGGGGCTACTATATTACTTCCTTCCTTTGATGCAACTTAAACGACAAATATCCCATTATTTTTAAGCAAATAGTATTATGTGTATAAGGAAAAGTATTTCAGATAATTATAAGCATTAATTAATAAGTAAAGTAGTTTTTAATCGTCGATATATTTCATTTAATAACAATTCGTCTCGATTTACGGAATTATTTAGTCTTAACTGAACACTTATATTTAACCCAAAACATGTTTCTTATAAGTATATTTCTCGTAAACTATTACGAATTCGTATTCGTTCTGAAAAAACTGTATATTAAAATATCGACAATCTACAATCATCATACTTTAAATATCGTAGAAAATCATTGCTTCATACTGAAATTCATATTTGAGGCTGTTATTTATATATTAGTACATAGACACATATCTATTTACTGTTTTAGTGCAGTAACATTACGTTTGGTAAAAACAAAGGAATAGTACACTACAAACTATACGCTTCAGTAGGCTAGTATAAATATTATACTTGAAGCAGAGCACTACACATCGTAATACCTAAAAATTGTCCCATGAAATACTCGAAGGTAACAATCTCTATTTTGGGAAACATTGAAGCACACAGTGAACATGTATAACGAAATATATGACGAATAAATACATAAATAAATAAAAATCCAGGACCATATGCAACATCAGAAAAAAAGCCATTATTTAACCAATCAAGAACCCCCTCGGTACAAAAATGAAAGCACACATAAAAAATCCTTCCTCTTTACCATCTCCATCATTCAAAATAATCCATTACAATCCCATCCTCTTCCTTTTATGGCAGTCTGCATCTTCCATTGTAACAAGGGGTAAACTCGCCGCTCCTTTAAGCGGATCCTTATACATTCTTGAAGCGATGGACTTTTTAAAGGTAAAAAGGGGACACAAGGATTGAACGCGATACGAAACCTCGATGAAAAAATCATGAAGGGAAGACTTAAGGCTATTCAAAAAGTATCCCCCAAATCCATTCCTTTTCCTTCTTTTCGAATTCTCTTGTTTCATTCATAACTCTATCTGCGAAGGGGTCTCCATCCTTGCTGCGGATTTCGCAGCAGGAGGCTTCTATTAACGGTGCAGCCTTTTTGCCCTGAGTTAAAGCGTGTCCCTTTTTGCAAATCTAAAAGAGAAAGTCCTGAGGTCCTAAGAATAGAATTGTTTCAGTGGAGGTACGATAGAATTGTGATTATCTTGTTGATTTGAAATTAATAATAAAAACAACTTTGTAAATTTCCACAGAAAATTGTTATATTTGCAACCGGTTTCGTAATATGAAATTACATCCTCAGGTTTCATATTACGAAACCGGTTGCAAATATAACAATTTTCTGTGGAAATTTACAAAGTTGTTTTTATAACTATGGCATTCCACGAAGTCACGCCTTCTCACATTGATTTCATTGTTGATTTGATTTAACAGTCTTTCGTATTCCTTCAAACCATGCAGTTGTATGATAAAAGCTATGTGTTGAGGCGTTGTTGTAGTATGTTAGTTGTATGATGTTAATATTTTGACTGCAGTCAAATCATTCATCAGAGAAATATTGCAATTTTTCGCAATAAATACCGAACAAATAATATTAATATTTATGCTACTAGTTTTTAATATCGATACTCATGATTATTTTGGTTATATTTATTTATTTATTTATTTAAATAAATAGTTATATTTCATTGTTTTCTAATAAGAATAATTATTGTGGAAAAAGTTAAATTTTTCTCGTTTACCATCGTGACGTTTTGACGCAAAAATTGCTATCAACAGTGAATTTTATTTGTAAATATTAATTTACGCGTACTATATACATATGTTTATATTTCACGGTATTTAAACTATGTGTATAACAATGATTTATAACATGGGTTTAAATTTATTGCGTTTTTAAAATATATATTTTTCCTTTCTTCTGAATGGATGTAAGTCAATCTTCCATCTACATTTGTTTTGAGAGTTAACTCTGAAACGATTTGCAAGTTTCTGAAGAATGAGTTAAGCAATATCAGCGAAAATATCGATAGATCTATGTATATTCAATATCAAACTAATATTTTTAAAAAATGGTAAACTGTCTTCTAGTGTTCTTACTGTAGATTTCTAGACAAGACAGAATTCGTATCAATAAAAGAAAAGCTGTATTTCGCAATCAAATGCAAAGAAATAAGAGTTTGAATGAGTTTGCTAAATATAACACTTGATAAAAAAAATAATTTATCTATAAAAGCTTTTCAAAGTTTATTTATGAAGGTATTTTACCCAGCAAAGTAAGAAACCCCATTCGAGACTGGACCAGAAAACGCGAATCCCAAATAGGTCTGGAAAAAGTTTATAAAATTATCCTTGCAGATTAAATTTTAACACAGTCGGATCTGCGAGTTGGCATTGACGAAAGAAATGCGTGGAAACGTAAAAACTAATGCAATCCCACGGAACCTTTTATGAATACACATCGAAGCGGCGAATATCCCTTCTAAAAGCTTTTTTACGACCACTCGATTTATATTTATAAATCTTTCTTTCGCTACCATTTTATACGTTGCCTCTTCTATACCTCTCTCTTTGGAACGTTATTATTATTGTTTATTTTTTGGTTGCGTGGTTACTTCTCAATTTGCATGAATAGGAAATGAATATAGTTTCTTTTCCTTCGTTGTATAAAATCTAAATATCTATCACTGGAAGAAATAAGTGTTAAGCAAAAATGAACAACTTATTCCACCGTTACCATGGCAACAATTATAAACTAGGTAACAACTTAAGAATAACACTTTTTGATTTAAAATGATCAGCATTTAATAAATAAAAACATATAAAATTCAACATTAAACTGAAAAGGTTGAGGAAATATGCATATTTAATCTTTTAGAAACTCGGGCAATGTTTATGTTTATTCAATTCAACTTCCGCAGCTAAATATTATCGTCTGTTTATTGTTTTTTATTGTGTATTTATTATTTCAGTTGCCTTGACAAATTTCCCTCATTTGTTAACAAGCCGAAATAGCTCAGTTGGGAGAGCGTTAGACTGAAGATCTAAAGGTCCCTGGTTCAATCCCGGGTTTCGGCATATATTTTTCACTTCTGATAACAATTTTTTAAGGGAGGAACGTATTTCATTTTTTAGGTTCCAGTTTGGTTTATGAGCAAATATGCCATTTTGTGAGATGCATCCTGTTTGATGAATAATTAACTTCATTTACGTTTCAAATAAATGTATTAATTCCTATTTTGTTGCCATAATATAGTACCTTAACGTTAGGTAAACAATTGATCAAGCCTTGACTTCATAATGTTTCACTCGACAGATAATTCTTTATTCATCATTATTACCTTTTTACATAAACTATTAAAAATTATAATGAGTTAAATAGAGTTGAGCTTGAGATATGAGTTAAATAGAAAGTTTTTTATTCATTGAATAAATATCTTCTCTTACTGTGTCATATGTGAACAGGATCAATTCCTCTATCATGAGAACAGGTAACATGAAGCTATTTTTAAATTAAGTAAAACGATAGAATAAAACATACTTTTATGATAGATATTTAGTTATATAAGCTTTTATGGTGAATTTAATTGAGAAGTACGTATAGTACGTAGAGAAGTAGGTATAAAAGAAAAAGATGCTTATTTAAAAGTGCGTCTTAGGGTAGGAAACAGGCTAGAAATTATCGATTAAAACCTTCCATTATAACTTGATCTAGCTTCCTAATAATTTGCAGAAGTAACTCCTGTGTATAAAATTCATCTGGAATTTTTGCTCCGCTTTTTAATTGGTACTAGTACTCTACGGAAGGCGCTATCCTACTTTGGAGCCAACAGGGACACCTGAGAAGTGGATACAGGAGCAGGTGTCCGTATTTACTCATTCACTGTAACGAGCTACGGCATTAATATTTTCAAGTTAGCACTCCAGATATCCAGTACCGAATCTTTCATTTTCCTTTTTGAGAAGAATCTGGGAATATTTTGCGAGAAATGAATTCCACGATGTACTCTGATATTGCATTCCAAGAATATTCCATTTATCGTTCACGTATTTTAACTCGCAGAAAGGTAGCTCATTATAACGTGAATTAATTGTGGATAGATAGAAGCTAAGATTGGGAACATGTAATGGAACATAGGAATGAATTATGACCCAATACTTTTACTATACTTAATTTCTTATTCTTGTATTTTATATACTTAAATACTTATTCGTTATACTTAAAATTATTATTGAGAAATTTATCAAATTCGTATGCCATTTTTCAAAATCACGAATTTTTACTTACAAGGATAAATTCGTCGAAAAATGGCTTTAAAGATAAGATTGGGTGTATTGTCACACACCAAAGTAAGCTAGGAGAGGATGATAAACAGAGTTAAAAACTTAGAACAATAAATACTACAGACTATTTCTGTTTTAATTAAGGTCACATTTAAGAAAAATGAAATTAACGAAGCTATCTATAATATCATATATTGAATTACACAAAAAAAAATAAAATTTTTGGCCAATTAACCCTAAGTACATATGCAACTCAGATGGATAGATTGACCTATACTGAATGACAAAAGACTAAGTCTAGTTTCCATTTACTCTACCATAAGTTCCTTCGTAAGTACATTGGATAATCTGAAGTCACCAATCTAATTTAACGCCACGCCATGGATAATGCCCGAATTACGTAAAAAAATCGACTCTCACAAACTTACGTAAGTCGGAAACTGTTTGCATCCATTAAAAACCCATCATCATTATATTATCTTTTCTGCGACTTCTTAAAAAAAGACTAAACTCTTGTTCTTAGAATAGGATACTTAGAGTAGATGAAAATTAATAGACTCAGAGAAGAAGAATATTAATGAATAATCTCTTTTGATCGGGTTGTGAAAAGCCTTTAGTCTTGATCAAACCCTCGGCAAGGCTTGATAAATGCGAGAGATGAAATATGGCGAGTTTTCTTCAACCTCTTACGAACGACTACGCATCCATCATACCAAACATAGAGAGGAGATTCTTCTGATGGGAGCCAATTCATGATTTATGTACGATAAACACATTTGAATCCTCACGGTTCTGAGCGCATCCAAAATGTTCCTAATGCGATTAGAATGGAGTATAAAATTCATCCTTTATGGGACGTGCATTTGGTTAAAACGTGTTTTCCATTTCTAGTCAAAGAAATGGTGTGCAAAAGACGTGTTGTGTGGGTGTATTATTCAAGCAATTTCTCCTTTAAATACGCACACTTTTTTCCTGAAACAGGATTCCAAATTGTTGCCCATGGTAACCAAGGAGTTTTCTTTGTTGATCTAGCAAGGTCTTTGGTTTAAGTCATAGTTGTTATTGTTACGTCTTAAGATTATTTTAGAGAATGGTCCCCCTGAAAGACCCTGCCAATATAAGAGACCTATAGTTTGAATTGTACCGATATAATATTAAATTTTTTATATTATATGTTATCATTAATGATATTGCTATTTTCACTTACGTAATTGTTTGTAATTATATTTTAAATATTAACATTATTATAATGCTTGTTTTTACCGACATTTATGTTACATTTCCTGATATTTTAGCCTTTTTTGTCATGTTTCTTGCAAATATTAATGCTATTGATGAAGTTTAGAGGTATTTTGAGTAAACATTTGTTAATATTTCTCGATTCACAATCTTATACTACACCAAGGTCACAGTTTTAAAATACGAGTAGCTAAATCATGGAACATAGAGGTTTTTATGAGCTGTTTTATATCCAATACACATCCTAAAGATCATCACCTGCTACGTTATTTAGAGTCCCTCTAAAAATGGTATTCTTCCCTTATAATAACCTTCATATTTAATTTAAGTCCTTTTTCTTAGCCACTCTCCATGGAGACGAAATTTCGTCATTGTACACATTCCCATGACATTTGTATCTAAGGCCGTCAACACGCAGTGTTCAGTATATGGAGGTGACATTTGTACAATTGCGTGGCACGTCACCAGAGGGCGTTCAAAGACCTTCAGGCAGAGTGCGGCCTTAACGAAGCTTCCAGTAATACTTTTCATCATTTCTCAGGAAATATGACATCGAATTTCCGGTCTTTTTTTAATGAGAGCGTAATACCCATCAAGGAAAAGAAGAAAATGAACTTTACTGCAGAAACGAAGAAATATCTTGAGAAAATTAAATTTCAATGTGGGGTAATTTGGAAACATAATGCTTAAGTTAAGCAATCCCCTACTCCTCAGTTATAATACTGCTTTCCGAGCATAACTTCAGAAACATTAATAAGCAAACTGAACCTATACAAATAATATGATACGAATGACAGGAAAGCAAACTCTTGAGGGGTAAAAGTATAGTATGGAATCCAGGAAATGTATATTTGGGACCATTTCATCAAATAATATACGTTAACCAAATATTCATCAAATTATATGTGAGTATTAATTAATATAAGTATTTATATTTCCACAGTTTGAATTTCGAGTCAATAAATTCAGTTTAGTAAATTAATACGTATTTGGAAAGACTTAGCGTGTCTAAGCCATTCGTATCAGTTCTTTAGACAAAAAATATAATCGGATGTAGTTCAAAACTTTATTGAAGAAACACAGAAATGATTCTTAATAAAATAAGTATTTTTGAATAATTTTTATGTCTGTCTCATTGTTCCATTGTCTTAAAAGACAGTATTGTCAGAAAGATTTAAGTGGAGTGTATATACGTGTAGATCAGTAATAATCTAAATGATACCTATAAATCTAAATCATACATTTTTAATTCTCATATCATCACGTCCATCAACACGATTGAGACATAATTCTGCTATTTTATCCATTAATAAGTAATAACGATAATTATATACGTAGCATTAATCAAGATACTGTTTGGAACAATGTTCTTTCCCAATAGCCTTCCATACAGACATCCACCCTCAACCACGGCAAACGAGCTAATGCTAATCGAGATGAAGACTCCGGGCAAATTATCGGTTGGAAAAGAATGGTCTTCGATGGTTCGTAAGGAAACCTCCGACCTCTCCCTTTAGAGAACTCTCGTGTACCATCTGTAAAGGATCTCATAATGTGGGGATGCAGGAAAAAAGTATATCTCCAAATAAGATCAGTCTACCTTTAAGGCAACTTTTCCCGAGAGCTCCATACCAACCGGTTTCTTATTCCTACACTTTTAGGTTATCAAGTTCCCTGTGCCCTGTTTAAGGAGCAAAAAACAAGTGAGTGAGGCGAAAAATGGAACTGGAGCTTCGACTTTTGGTATCCTTTGGTAAAAGCGGGTGATTTTGCACCTATATCCAGGTGGTGCTTGGTACTTTTTTAAAAACTCGCTTCGTCTTTTACTTTTCGTTTAAAATCACGATCGTAAACTACCATTACGAACTTAGCTACGTTACATGTACGTATACCCTTAAGGATTTTATTCCTAATAGTTAGGATATAATAAATAATAATCCCAAATATTTTACTATTTATACCTTACAGTCGCTAAGTAGCTTTATCCCTCTGCTTTGTTTCCATGGACACGATTTAATCTCCAATTATTTTTCGGATGGGAAATAATGATGTGTTGGTTCTAAGAGATATTATTTCTCGTATTACTATGGTAATGATCCCTCGCAACGGGTTTCGAATTTAGGGCAAAATACGCTCGAATCGGAGAGAAATATGTTTGTAGACATTCATCATTCCGAGCCTCGAAAATCGACTATAACGACACGCGGCGGGATTGAGAATGAAAAAAAGGCAAAAAAGATTCTAAAGCCATGTATTTTGCTTATGAGAGTATTCCCCTTAGTGTAAGTAATTTCCGTACAAATGTATCAACATATAATCTAACCGATGCACATGAACTTTTAATAGCTCGAACGCAATGCGACGAAGGAGTGAATGAACTCAGTCTATTCAACTCAATGTTATTTTAATACAGAATGTCTTCAGCTTTAATCTAGTACACATCTATATTATCGGGAAGAAGAAAATTGATTAATTAATCCTATAGGATAATGAGGAATATTTTGAGAACTGAGCAAGGCAATATAATCAAGGTAAATACTAATCTCCACTTACGAAAATCTTGAACTTAAAAAAAATTTACTCAATAAAACACAATTATACCTTTCATATTATCTACTTTCAGCGAAAATATTTCAGTTTATAAATGTCTAACACGATAAAATGTCGGAAAGTAACTTCTACGCAAAGTTTTGGCTTATTGAGATAAATTGCATACGTGAAAATCTACGTATTGCATCTACTATGTTTATCATATCAACAAACAACATGGAACATAGGGATATTAAAACTACGATATTTTATTTGGCTTTTAGATAAGATAAATTTAATAAGGATCTGCAAATATTTTGCCAATTTAAGATTTATCTCATATTCATTAGATGGCAAAGAGATTATCAAAGAAGGCAAGATGCGATAAGAAAAATCATTGTGGTAATACTTTACGATAGAAATCTATAATTAGCAAAAGAGTAAAAAAAAACACTAGAGCTTAAAATACATTTTTCTTCTCGATCTATCTTAATGTGCTCATTAATTATCATGAGAGATGTTCGAAAATAAGCTTCCACAATAAAAAATAGTGCAATACCAAAGAATTCACTCTAAACGGGTGAATGAGTCGATATATTTCGTCTCAAAACCGCGTCTCATGCTCAAGAATACACGAGAGAATTCAACTGACGTAACAGCTGTCTGAAGAGCCATTCGAATTAAAATCAATTCGACAAAATTACTGCGGTCTTCTTTATTCAAGATCGGCTGAAAGAAAAGGGGAAATTATAGACCATGAAACACGATATACTGCCAATGGCAGAGCCCAACATGAATTCTGCCTTTCCATTAATCTTTTAAGAGGTCAGAACTCGTTTCAGAAGTGGTTCCCTTCGCCGGCTTGCATATATACGTTCGTAGAATCTCGATTAATACACGCGAAAATATTACTTCGACGGCGTTTTATAAAACGTGCGACAGAAATATGGCTCATCACTGAAAGTGCGATTTTCAATTGCTAGATATCTTTGTTCGGCGAATTGGGTATTAATTCCGAACGGAAAATTACGAAAACAAAAATGAACACTTGGTTTCCAAGCAAAATAAACAAGTTATCCAAGATGGCCACATATGCTGTTATCGATATATTCAGCACTATAATTTGAATGTATAAACGCATAAATTCAAATATGAACTACCAAAAAAGAATTTATACGTAATACATAAATACTAATACTAATAGATAACTTTATTTTAATGACAGCCAATGTTTATTCTTGAATATTTTAAACATTAAAGTTATAATTTTAATCGGAGAGTATAAATTAAAAAGGAAAATGTAAAGGAGTAAAGGAGGAAGACATATGACAGAAAAACTTCTACGAAAAAGATCGTAACTGATTTATCTTTTTCAGGTAACATCCTGCTCTTTTCTTATACCCTATATAAAATAGTTATTTTTTAGTATCGAATAGAATTTCTTTTTAATATTCTACTGCTAGATTGATTTCTTAGTAAACGTAATTTCAAAGTTATCTCTCCGATGAATAAAAAAATAAAAGGAGCACTTAGTGCATTAAATTCCTACAAGACAATTTAAACTTAAAAACAATATAACTTCATAGAAAAATAACTTTAGTATAAGTTAAGTATAACTAATACGTCTAAGAAACAGATTACGTTGAAACTTTCATTTTCGCGAACGGACATCGATAAAGAACAATGGGTGTGAACAGAACCTCCTTCATTGAGTATTACATCTGACAATCATAGTTGGATCACTAAAAGATATAACTTGTTTACAAGCTAAAGCATGAGCTTCATTATTCTTAGGTCTGATGAAAGTACAATTACGTACTTAACATGTCGTAAACTTTCGCTGAAATCCGAAAGCTCGTCACCGTGGCGACTGTAGAGGACAATCGGAACAAACAACGACCAAAACCTCCCTCGCGACCTCAAGAGGACGGACAAACATCCCCTCAAACGAAAGCTATCTCATAAGGGTCCGTGAGTATGCACGACTCGGAATCATGACGGACCGAGCACGGATATCACGTCTTAAGGGATGAGGAATGAGATCGGGACGGGGCGCGTGGTTGGGGGAGTAATGAGGGAAGATAAGAAGAGGCCATGGGGAGATTACAACGACCGACTCCGGGGAATTCTTCCAGACCTCCCCACACCTGCAATTACTGGAACCTGAGGGACCGTGAAGGCAACGCGCGAGCATCGGCACGCCACCATATAACAACGAAAAATTTCCCCACGTTCTCGGTTCTCAGCGGCGGTCGTGCAGACCGAAGGCTTGTGTTCCTACGCTCATAATTCCTAACCTTTCCTCTGAAATGTCCGACCGTCTTCTGGGTGCATTTTTGAGGATGGATTCTCAGCTTTAGAAGGAAAGGCGAAAACAGTTTTGGGGTTTTTAGTCCACCTTGGTGCAGAGGATGAATGGCGTGGTTTCGTCTTAAGACGGGACGTCCAAAGTTCGGATTATCCGTGCCTTCCAGGGACGCCTTCCATAAGAAGGTGGTTTTTCAGTCCTTCAGCTTCATTTCAGCTGAAGGTGTGTTTATCAGTAGATGGAGCAGAATACTGAGGTAAACATATAGAAAAGAATGCTGTGTAGTGAAAATCGATGCTAAATAGAATTCACTGACGTTTACGAATCGGTAAAGAATGTTGGAAAACAGTTTTTTGCCGGAAGAAAACTAGTTGGATTCTCATATTTTAGAAATCAAGAAAAAATAAAAATAAGACTAATTTAATTAGGTCGTCGACAAATAAAATACTAAAATCGCTATGCTTAGTGAAGGAGCAATATAAACAACTATTTTATAGGCAATCTCACTTAATTTCATGAAAAATATACCTCCATAAAACCTGGTACAGAAGGTATTATTCTTGTTGACACTGAAAAATCTGCATATGTATATCATGTATACGTAAAATAAGCAGTTTTTAACGAAAAAAAACAGATTTCATCCTAAATTTAACGTTTTGATGAAACTAGAAGAAAATTCAATGGAAATTATGATTAACATCACCGCAATCAATTTAGAATAACAATTAAACATAATTTCTAAGTTTCCGAGAAAAATCATTTCCATAATTCCGTCAATAAACATACACAAAATGCATCTTTCATCAAAAATTTCATTTCGGAAGCTGAGATGAGATGTATTTCTGTCACTTCCTTTGATTTAGCCACTTCCTTTACAAATATCATACTTTTTTCTTAACCAAAAATAGATAAGTTCCTAAAAGCAGAAGATCTGATAAGTTATAACAATAGAATACAAAATACTACGTCGAATTTATAATAGTTGGATAAACGTAACATATTTCGCGTAAAAATCACTCATATAAGATCAGAATACGAAAAGATACATGGACGGCTATTTTCGCATACTTCAATCGATGTATATCGGTGGAAGAGAAACCGCGCTCTATCCCAGTGGGGGGCCAATTACCTCTTGAAGAATAGACCGAGGATCAACAGCCCATAACAATAAATGACCAAACCACCCAATCAAACACAATCATCAGCGACCCCCCTCCGTGCTGATGGAATCAAAGTTGAAGAGTGGGTTAATGAACAGGGCCCTTTAGAAATATACAAGGACATTTATGGATGGATGATCAAGATACATTGAAGCGATGGAAAATATACAAATTTATTCTGAAAAGGTCTCTGCTTTGTACCAGAAATATATAATGGCCAATTTCATTTATGATGAGTACTTGAGTTACTTGAATTTTTTTCTCTTTAGCCTCATGAAAGAGCTCTAATAAATTTTCAATTGCATTCGTACTAATGTATACTTTGTTACGATTTGAACTTGATCGTTCCAAACGCCATTTATCTTTAATTTGTATTTAATTTAAATAATAAATTTTAAATTCGATTAGAACCACTAATATATCTTTAATTTTTATTTTATTATACGTATGTATTTGACTAGATAGTTGTAGGGAAGGTACAACGCTATATTGCCCTAAGTCCTTCTTTTTATCGTATTTTTATAATATCAAATCTCATTAGTCCGTATTAACGGTTGATTTTTATGAAATAAGTAATGATTATCTAGTCGCTACATGAAATATAATCATTAAATTTTGAATTAATAATAAGTTATTTTAAATCGATACAATAACCATCTTGAACATCGTAATTAAGTTTTACTTTCAATCAGTAATTCATAAAAGAGCAAAAAATCTGTTATATATTTGAAATGTTTTGAAATTTGATTTTGTAAATCGTATCCTTGCGTTACGTCTTAGAATGTTCATAAAATAGTTAAGTATTGAAACAAATATCTAAATCCATTACTGTATGGTAAAGAACCTGATGAACTCCCGAAAGAGATAACACAACTTGCAAAGAGTCATACGCAATACTTGTGTAACTACTCCCTCATCCCAAGTAGAAAAATAAAGGATTTAAACGGGAGGGAAAGACGATCTATTCTAATCGAAAATAAAAGAAGATCGGGTAACCAAAGATGGAGTTCCTAATGCACGGGACTGTAAACAATACCGCAGCGGATTCACGGTGACAAAATCACGTCGTGAAAGGAGCATGCACGGGGACCGGTAGAGAGATATGGAGAAGAGGAAGTCTGCTGTGGAATGGAAAGTATATAAAAAGAGTGGTACGTGTTGGGCTTCCCACAAGGAGGAAATGGTGGTGATAAGCCGAGGGTGGCTTACCTAATGGTGGAAGTCCTCTTGCTATGAGATACAGATGGTCTCCATGGTACACAAGAAGAGTAATAGGAAACGTATTTATAAACAAACTAATTTTCCACTAGATGTTTAACTTCAACGTATTTAAGTATGACATACTTTTACAATGTACGTATGATTATCCTTTACACATTCCTAAATAATTAATTAACATAAACCATATAAGGGAAACCTGGGTTCGAGTCCCAGTCATGTCGCTATTTTATACTTCTGTTCAACTTTATAAACTATATCTTTCACATCAACTAGGTTTTTTACCTACATGGATACCATTTGTTTATTCGTTGTCAAGTGATGATAAATAAAATGCGGTAGTTACGTAATATATTAAATTGAATAAATAAATATATTAAAAATTATGTGTTATCACAGAACTTATTTATTACTTATTTATATTCTAAATAATTATATTTTTGTGAGTTACAAATTGATTTTATGTATTAAATCTTCTGTTGCTACTCTTAACTACAAATTATTGAAGAATCTATTATTTATAGAAATACATCAGTGATTGTCCATCTGGCTTACATTATCTCGATAATTGCAGTGAATTTCCTCTCTTTACATTCCATTCATACCAACATATAACGGAAAAGAGAGCCTTTTAACATCAGTAAATTGAACTGACCCCATTTTCAAACATAACCCATCGAACACGATTTTTCATACAGCTACAATTTCCTGAAAGAAGCTAAAAAGATACTTTCCCTGAAAATCTCGCGACATCGCAGCTTTTTACGAACATGCATAGCGAGACATAAAATCTTACGCAGTCGTAAGGCTTCCCACACGAAAGGTTAAACAAGTTTAAGGGAGTTTACCCAACAGCGAAGGAATACTCGTCTATAGGCGACTGTTTCATTGAGCATTAGTTCACGCCAATAGCCTTAGGACAGAAAAAAAACCATTAGACAGGTGCAAGAGACATGGGATAGAAGATATCCATGGGAAAACGACGTAGAATATCCTCCTAGAAACCAAACAGGAATATATTGGAAACCAATAAACAAATACGTCATTCAAAGTATTTCCTTCGTGTCGATATTACAAAACGAGACTTGATTCATAACCTACGTCGAGTCTTGAACGTGAAGACGATCGGCATTGAAATAGAGGCAGTAAATTATTGTTTTATAGCCTCCCTATCGGGGAAAACATCCAATTATATTCATCCGAGTTTGATCGATGCCTTTACCAGCTGCGTATTGGTTATTAAAAGATCGAGGAATTGAATGGAAGCACATAAATCATCGGATTTCCTCAAACAAGTAACTTTATCGGCCTTGGAAAACGTAATAGTTTTCTAAAGGTAATTAGTGATCTTAGATTGAATTTATCGTTACAAATTTGTGCTAAAGGTTAAAGTATAGTTTTCTTAATAGCATCTGAGCATTTGCTAATTTATTTAGAGTGATGGATGACTCCCGATAATTCGTAACAAATTTGAGACGAAGTTTAAGGTATAGTTTTCTTAATAACATACACAGAACTGTGCTAATTCATTTATAATGATTAATGACTCCTGATAACTTTTAATTACAGTGGTTTTTAATTACGCTTGAGGTAAAAGTTACGATTTATGTACTATTGTAGGTAGATGATATCCAGAATAATGATAATAAAACACCTTTCAAGTTCTGCAGAAATAAATTCATTTATAACTTATAATTCACATAAATCGATCTGATCAAAGAGTATATACAGGGCCTTCCATTAAGAGTTACGTGCTAAGAGTGAAAACGAATGATATGGCAAATATCAATCGAAGTTTAGAGAGAAAATGCATTAATTTACACTGAGCCAGTTTCCAATTAACCCCTTCACAATAAAATGGTAAATATTTCAATTATTACCAAGGTCTATTGACATTTTTAATGAATTCTAGTTTTGCTCATTCATTAAGAAGAATCATATCAAATATAAAATAGAATGTAATTTCCCTGAAATTCATTTGCATTAACTATCAAGTTGTACAAGATAGTCTTCAGATTACCTCCCGATATAAATACAATGCTGATCCGATTCATCATAATGTGTATCCAAAAATCTACCAATCTAGTTATACATACGAAAAAATAAATTCTATATCTTGCAACTCAAATATGATTTTCAATTATTTGACCCACTAATCTGCGAAATTTAATTATGGAAAATTCATCATATAACGAATCGAGATGTAGCATTCGTTCCAAGCCAACAATTCATCTATGGATCTTGCATTAAATTATGATTTTTTCTTTGATTGCATATTACTCCATAAACTCTAATTACTTTACGTCATAGGATATTAGGTAAACTTATTGTTCTGGGGGAAAGACATTATTCTTTCTTGACTAGTAAATCCTTCCTCTTCATAAGGAAAACTGGAAAATTACAGCAAAATATCGAAGTAATTTTCCCTCACTATGAATACGCGAGAGGATTTCTGTGAGCTCAAGCTGATTAGCTACGTAAAAAACTACCTTACTTCCTCAAATTTGGAGTGTGGTGATTACTCCTTGTTCGTTGAGCTAATAGGATTGAACACTAGAACTGAAATTAGTAAAATAAGTCTTCCCTGTAGGAATTCTGATAGATGATGCATCACTATACAAAACACAATCCTTTGACTCAGTCAGTGCTCTTCTAAGCTTTTCTTTACTTATAAAACAAACCATAAGACAGTACGTAATCCACTTGTGCCTAAGGCCATTCAAATTCCATACAAATAAACGTTATCTCCCACATTTCCTGACTTTAAGATAAGAAATTCGTTTCCTTTGATCTGAACACGCAATAGCTCGAGATATACTTGGAAAGTTTTAACGAGTAAAAAAAATTAATTGAAGGCATTTGCAGAGTTAGCTTTAGAGGCTTAAGACGTAATCAACTGCTGTGGGTTGCATTATTGAAATCTCCCTTTACTCTGCATAAACACGAGAACCCCTAATTATAATCGTCAAATAGTATCAGTCAACATCTCAAACACACGAATTTATACGGGTCAAAGGTCATTAAAAATGGGATTTACATCTACTTATTCCGATATCAAAATATAGTGTACTACTCTGTTTGAACCTTTGAGTTATTTGGTTATTAAAACTTGGGAACCTTTGCTCTTTAAATGAGATAAAATAAATATGAGAATACTCATTATTTGTTAGTGAAATCAGATGTAATACATAAAGAAGCCTTAACTAGCAAGAACATTGAAAAAGGAAAAATTTCTCTCATTATGAAGCAAGTAGACAAGGAGTACAGGATGTATTTCCCGTAAAGATACTATAGTTTACGTTTTCGACTCTTTTAATGTCATGAGATGCTAGTTTATAACAAATAACTACTTGATAATAGAAATGACTGAATATAAGATGGCGTTTAGGTCGTCAAAGAAAGTTGAATTACGAATATTTGCAGAAAATAGAATCGTAGATGTTTAATTGATTTGCATTGAAATAAATAAAGCATTGATCTTCCCACACGCAGACCTAAATGAGCATATTATGAACTTTAGTTTGCGTCTTTAGAGATTCGATTATTCAAAATTGAAGTAAATAATTAGCTAAGTAAATGTTCAAATAAGACGGAAAAGGAACTTATTAGTGGGAAAATCAAATGTTACTAGACGATGCTAAACTATTTTAATTTACTGTGCAATGAAATTGATATCAGTGTTTGCATACATTTAGGAAATATACTCTTCTATAAGAGCCTACAGCATACAGAAGTGCAGTCATGAGATTTAATGGGAATTCTTAAATGCATAAATTTGATTAATAAACGTTTGAATACTACCCTTCTAAAGTGAAGAACGGAGCAAATGTAGAAAAGTAGAAGTCTACGAATAAACACCAATCAATAAATCGGGAATATTTCCAAGTATTTCATGGCGAAAAAAAATTATGACAAAATATTATAGATGTCGTATAAAAGGTATAAAAAGAACTCGCATTGAAGCTGAGCGTGTACCGTGAAATATAATTACAAATTCCGCTTTAGCCAGTCAAGCATCAAGCGCAGGAATTTAAATTAGTTGTGGAGTCTTTTTTTCAATCAAGAATAAAAATTCATACCTGAAAAAATACCGAGCGAACCTTTCATTAAATTTTCCATCCTTTCTTTTCCATGTCAATTACATAAATATCCCATTTTTCTGCATCACGGAGAAAACGTTTTTGAATTCCCGAATCGCATCAAAGAACCGACAATTTTTTGATCCAATTCCTTTCATTGAAATGATGGATTTTTATTATTTCGATTCAAAAGAATAAATAAAAAAACAGTGTGCTGACTCGATTAATATGATTTGCTTGTTTTTTTATGGAAGAGAAGGGCGTGGGAATATTCTTTTTTGATAAATAATTCGGCTCCGAGTTAGAATCGCCTGCAGTTAAACCTTATTGAGTCTTTCGTCATTAATGAGGCGTAATTCGATGCATTATCATTCATCTCGATTCGGTTACTTCCAGGAATTTTGGAAAGCAGATGATTTTCCAACTACCAATCATCAAAGGCTTTGTGGCATTATCTATCGATTTTGTTATAGATGCATCGTACCTTACAGCAAAGCATTTTCAGTTTTAATCGAGTCCAATTTCACTCAACATATTCAACATTCATGATCCCTTATTGATTAAATTGATGTGTTACAGATACATAATCGATATGGATTTGAGATGAATTAGTTGTTCAAACCCATCTTCTAATTATTTTCATATTAAATGGACCATTAGAGCACTGGATGAGAAATTTAATAACTTCTGAATGTTCTTTATTAAGTTCAATATTACGATAACTGTATACCTATAGTTTTAGATGGTTACATATCCATCGATTAGTGTAAGAACTATCTCTTTGATGATTATTACCTTCCTATTTTGACGAAAGTATAGCTAAAAATTAAAAGAATAAATCGAGAAGTCTTTTTACAATATTTATAGTGGCTTTTATGATAAGAGAGTATAATGAATGGTTAGCATGATTTATTATTGAGAATTGATTTGATTTATTATTGCTATATATTATCATCATATTATTATTAAATTCTATATTACTCTTCTACACGTATTAAAAATGACCACATCTCCCCGGAAAGTGAGAGACCTGGGTTAGAGTCCCAGTGGTGTATTTTATGACTTTAAAATTCAATTAATATATATGTATGTTACTTATATAATGCTTTCTCTATTGTTAATAATAATTGTATTGATTCTTAATTTATCAATAGCCTAATACTTACCAAGCTGGAGTAGCTTCAATCGCGTATTACCTCTTCAAAGAGAGTAGCCAATCAAAACTCGAGGAAATAAGAAAATGAAAATTCCACGAATTAAGATTAAAAAACACGAACGGATATGATTGGATAAGACAGGAAAAAGACGAATTCATAAAGTAGAGGGCAAGGGAGGGTTGGAGGTGATAAGAATATTGAAAAAGAATGAATTTATGAGATGAAAATTGATCGTATGGTAAAGCGAAGAAGATACGGAAAAAATTGACGGACGGAGGGGAGGACGTAAAAAAAAGAATCCTCAGGGGATGATGAAGGAAATTGGAGGGATGTGTCCTCCTTGGCGCATGCGCTGTAACCCAAGAGCATTCGATATTGGACTCTGCACAGAAGTAGATATTGTCCATTTTCTTCTGTATCTTCTGTCATCGCTTGATGTCCAATAAGGGAAATATATGTAATACTAAAGAATGGAGAGAAACCATGCTAACTGCGTTTCGACAATCAGAGTAAAGAAAAAAGAAAATGTAGTAGCGATAAAAATGTAATACATAGTTGTTAATTAGCAAATCATTTACAAGAAGTGTATAGCCAGTATATTTAATAATATCATTACCTATTCCTATATCCTTGCACTTAGGAAGCATGAGGATAATACAAAAAATCATCAAATATTAAATGCCGCTCTTGCAAATGTGCTGATATGAATAGCAATGGGTTAAAGTTACAAGAGCATTAGTAATTAAATAAATAAAGATGGTCAGGGTTTAACGGAATTCTTTGTCTCAAGGCGTAGATTCGTTAAACGTGTCTCCAACACTTCTAGTTGTTTTAGCGGGTCCAGAGCAAGAACTCGCTATGTCCCATAGGTACTGGATTCATTATCGATGCCTATGTATTTTAGTGTTATTTCAGACGAGAAGGTTAAGAAACTAACACTATCTTCCCAAAGATGTTTTGCGTGTGAAAAGTTTTGAAGATTTGGTATACTATCTACGGAATGGACTCTATACTTTAGATTCCAGTGTTTTATGCGTTTAAGGAAATGGATGTTACACATTACACTAAGTATTTTAAGCAAATAGTGTCATGAGATCATTGTATAAACAGATAATACCCTTTTAATGATAAATCTAGAAACTATGAAAATTATAACATAAATAACATATTATAAAATAAATATATAACATTACTAAAATCATGTTTACTTATAAAAAGGATTTAAAACATTAGGTAATAATAAATAATGAGTCAATTTGCTTTATAATTTGAATTTTCTTCGTCCATAATAGAAATTCGTACCAGAGTAAACGTATCCAAAAATTCCAATATAAGTAAGAGCTTGATTTTGTGATGTGCTCAAGTAATCGGATACGAAAAGGTATAAAATGTAAGACTACTATGTTCGCGAATTATTAGTTGCATCCAAGACTTCGAGACGTCTTTTGTTATAAAAGGTAATGTTTTGTTAAACCTGATACCATAAAATAGCAAGCCTTACTTAACTTACTATCTGTTCTATAATGGGAATCCTTAGAAGATAAAATATTTGAAACCAGTATGCAATTACAAAATAAAACCAAAGAAGAAAAGTTTAAAGTACATGTAAAAATATATTTGCTTCTTGAATGCACCCTAAGGGAAGCGTAACATTAGATGTAAAGTCTGAAGAATAAATAATTTTAAACATTTCAGTAATCGCGAAGTATTTAGTGCATAACTTTATTAAAGAAACATTTTTACATAAAAATAAAGCTTTCGAAATTTCGTTGTAATTAGGCCTTTAGTTCTGATTTCAATAAAATTAAAATTATAAATAAAACAGGAGGGTAATAAGGAAATAAAAATATTACTCATTCCTCTGTTCTGACAATGAAGACCTGCGAGACAGTAAATTCAACGAACTAATCCATTATCTCACTAATGTAAGGTCAGTGAAAAATTTATCTTATCTCAATTTTTAATGACACAAGTTTTTCAACGGATAACACCTTGGGTAATTAAGATATTAGTTAAGACATAGATAGCGCTTCTAAGAGATCAATGCTATCAGCGAAACTAAAAGGCAATATAGGAAGTGATGGTCGTCAATAGCAACGATGGGAAGGGTGATAAATGAAATGAACGCGTATAAATACGTATGTATTAAAAGAATGGTTGAATTAAATGTAAAAATTCCGGGTTTTATTACCTTTACGTTCCTAATAGGAAAAATATGATTTAGAAGGTGAGCGTGAATGTGAGCGGAGAGAAATATATGAGGGATATCATGAGGAAAGGAGGTGAAAGGCAATCTTGAATGGAGAACAAGAGAGGAGATTATGAAGGTGTCTTGAAAGGGAATAGACGAAGGAGAACTCATATCAAAGGGAAACTTATGGGCATATGAGAAAATGGAACCAAAGTGAAAGGAAATTCCAAACAGATTGTGTTACTAGGGAAAAACAGAGAGTGATGAAAGGGGAACAACAAAAAGTAAATAGACAAAAGAAGTGAGATAGATAAACAGGCAAAAAATGGAAGAAAATCGAAGTGAATGTCGAATAAAAGTGAAAGCTGGATTAAAAGTTACAGTGAATCAAAAAATAAATATTGTTATAACGATATAATAACGTATGAATTCTTTAGGATTGAAGAATACGGAAAGAATATCAAGAATATCACAGTATAGATAGAGTGAAAGGATTTATAAGCGAATATAAGATAAAAAGTGAAAGGAAAAAATACAGAAATAATTATTAAATCAAAAAAGGATGATTAAACAGAGGAAATTGTATTCTCGAACTAAATGGGATATAAAATACGAATGGGTATCCAAGTCAAAGTAAATGGAAAAGGTAAGGAAATAAGTGAATGGTAGTCGGAAAGTGAATGGAAGCCAGAAAGTGAATGACGGCTATAAAGCGAACAGGATACAAAACGCTAAGGTGTAATTGGAAAACGGCAATGAGACCAGAAGAGGGAAATGAAAGGGAGCCGAACAACGAAAAAAAAGGACACAAAGTGAATGGAAGGAACAAAGTGAAAGGAAGGTAAACATCAACGGATAAACACCGAGCGATGAAATTTTCGAAAGAATGACAAACGGGGAAAGAACGTTCGCGGAAAAAAGAATATAAAAGGAAGTAAAAGAAAGAGACGTACACAGAGAGAGTGAAAGAACAGAAAAGGCGCAAAGTGAATGGGAGACAAAAGACCAACGGATGGCCGAAGATCGAGAGCCGAGGGCAAGACGAAGAAGGGGGATGGGGATAAAAGAACCAACGGGAGGGACCGTCAATGGTTAGGTAGGGGTTCCTTTTTTTGGAAGGGGGTGTTATTGGATGGAGTCCTTTGAATGCGTTCCCGCATACACGTAGAGGGCAGCTGCTCTACCCGTCGAGGGAGTGGATGGATGGAGGGGGTGCATGCAGGGGGCTGAGGGGAAGGGATGGGGAGCGTGGGAGGCGGTATAAGGGATAAGATGAGAGGATGGCTAAGGTTTCCAGGGGGCGGTAATGCAAGGGGGAGGCCGGTGGGAACCGGAGGGATAGCACGCACGGCGGTTCCTGTCAGCATACCCCGTTGTCAGGTGCGCCTGTTGAAACTAAGCAACAGACCCTCCTACGCCCTCTGCGAGGGAGATTACCCTATCTCGGTGAGGCCAGTATTTTTCCACTCTTTTTCAGCGGCTTTTTTTTTTCTCTCGTAACAGTTGAGTTGGTTTCGCGGGAAGCAAACCGGAGACTCTCTGGAGGATGCAGGGGTGCCAAATTACCGATTTGATAACCTCTTTTCGAAAGGGAAAAAGTTGGCTACACTTATGTAACTTTATATTTTCTCGTTTATTCGCGTGTGCGATGACTCACTGTTAAAATTATGCGTAAGAACAGATGACACCTTCTTCCAAATACCTTTGTGACTAAGTATAAACTTATAGAGTATCAAATTCATTTTACTGACGTCAATAAGATGAATATTTTTATCCCCATCTGTAAACAGAATTGGAATAGGAAATTTTAGATCATTTTGCTGGTATATTTTAACTATTTAATCAGCAAACTTTTATGTATAGATTAATATGAATACGTTAATGTCATTGAGGTTGGATGACACGTTATAATCACAAATTTGTTCCTCGTGAAAAGTGTCATAGGAACTCAATGACATTCATTCCCATCCAAACTTTTCTCGCTGAAGTTATGAACTCAGTTTAAGTCACCTCACGCTTCATCTTGCCCAATGCGCCTTGTATCTTCCCTCAAAATAAAAAAAAAATCTCCCCAAGGATGAAAAGTATACGTGCATTGTCACTAAACATACACAGCCTTTAAAGAGATTGAGGTTTCAGATTTGTTTTTTTTTCGCCAAAAATTTCAGCGGCCTTTGGGCAGATGTCGATAAAGATATGCGAGCCGAATACAAAAAGGAACGCGGGGCTTTGAAGATAATTATAAAGCGAGATATTATATATCCAAATCTCTTTCAATAAAAAGAAATACTCCTAATAGTGATGAATAATTTTGATCTCGTGTGCATTGAGCACTGCTTCCTATAGACTCATGGCTAATTGAGTCGCAATTTTGAGATAAATAAATTACATAGATAAATTATAAAAATCAGGGTTGTATGCTGTAGAGTTTTATGTTTAGCAGACCAGCTGACCTTTACCAAAAATCATTTTTGATAGCCTCCATAATCACCAAAGAGAAAATGATATTTCATTCGCTTTAATCCAAGATCGAAATGCAATTTCATTTCGTAGGCGTCATACTTTATCGTACTTGCAAGAAGTGCAACCCAAATCCTCGTGGGTTGACGATAGCAGAAGGATGAAGTAGGAAAGGGACGGCGATAAATTACCCTTTATTTGCTGACAATGAGGGACATGCGACCGGTTCCAGCGATTAAACTTCATCAACAGCCTCTTATGACCTTTAGAACCGGTTATGTTCTTATTGTTGCTCTGCACTGTGTAATTTATACTCGGGACCTTCCTACGCCGTGGAATTCCATGGAACTGAAGCCAAATCCCCAGATTTCACGATTAGATTTCCCGAGATCTAAGCCCTCTTTCTATTTAATCCCTGGGCTCAGCTTTTTTACCATGGTAACACTAGAATCAATAGGACCTGGAATGCGAGGTGTAAGAAATACTAATGGTGAATAATTACTCTCAAGAAGTCCAACTTTTATCAAGGTGATTAGTATACGTTTGCTAAGAGAATCATTCCATCTGCCTGATGAACAGCTGCATAAAAAATTGACCTATTTATGTCCAGCATAATTCCAACATCAAATCTTTATGGTCAGCTTGAATAATGTAAATGCATTATAAAATAAAGTTCAATATATTTTACAATTAGTTCGCTTCTTGATTCATTAATATTATCAACTAGGAATTGTATGAATACCTGTAACATAATTTAGTGTAATGATACATAATTTTGAAATATTCATTAAGGATATAAACATTTATTTTTTGTAAGGACATAAGTACTAATGACAAATCGATAAATTTCAATAAGGAAATATGACAAACTCTCCATTAATTCCACTTTTTGTAAGGATTTAAATTGTTGTTTTAGTTACCATAGAGAACCACTTGCAAAATATTTTGAAGATTTGATATTATATATTCACCCACTATCAATAGGAATTGTTGTCAATTATTCTTATCTACGTAATCGTATTTTTATTTTCCCTCTATTTAATTCTCAGCATTAAAAAACAGTAAAAATTCTATCCAGCTCCACAGACCGACAAATTAGACTCGACATAGTGAATATAATATCCTAGTGATCCGAATTTCATTAAAGAATATGTTCATAATCTAATTTCATCCTTTCTTAAGCCCTTTCTTATAATAATCCACATTCAACCCTCCAGAAAAAAATAACAATCCAAGTATCCCATTAAAACTTCGTTACTCCGACACATTACGTTAGCCATCACTCCCCTCGGGTCATTCTAGATCAACCGACCGAACTCTAGATTGAATCTATCCGACTCTACAGACTCCTATAGATCCATTCAACTTATTACCGATCTCGGCATAGATCAAGCGAACGGGAAACTGCGATCTCGACATCCGCAATATGGTTGCCAACGCCTTTGTTTATAACAATGGAACGTCGATATTCGACTCTACGATGATGAGATTCCCAAGAAGTGAAAAGGTAGTCAGATTCGTGTTTCGTGCATCGCTGATTTCGACCCACCTTTCCCCCACCCCCTTTTTCCTTCCCATGATTCCCTTCTGTTATCAAACCCCATCGGAGGTGGAATTCTATTTCTTCAAACTTTTCCCCCATTTCGTTCCTTCTTTGTTTTCCTTTCGGAGTTTCCCCTTTTCGTGTTCATAGCGACCGAATGTCGCTCTTCCTTTCCTGTTTTCATCGCAGAATTTCATTCGCTATTATTCCCGCACCGCATTGACTCACGGACTTCATTGCTTCCCCACTGAGGGTTTTACCGAAAGTACCCGATTCGAACCCCGTTGAAGAGTTGCATCAATAACGGGATGCGAACGCGCTGATGTGGAATGGTTGATTAAAGTTGTGGGTTGATTTCAAAGACGTAAAACGGTTGGTGGTTTTAACGTAATAGTATTCTGCGGAGACTTCAGAGTTATTTACGTTGTTAGGGAGAAATAGTTGGTTGAATTAAACTTTATATTTATTATAAAGACGTAATTCGGTTGGTAATTTTGTCGTAATATTATTCTGTGGAGTTCTGGACGCTATTTAGAATAGAACTTTATATTTATTATAAAGACGAAATGCGGTTGTTAATTTCCTGACAATATTATTCAGTGGAGTTCTTGGCATTATTTCTGTCAGTATGAGTCATATTTACAACGATGAACTTGTATAAGTTTGGTGTATGACGGATTTATCCCTCTACTTTAGGGTTCATGTTAGTCAACATTCTATTCCGTATAATCTTATACGGTCATCATTTCTTGAGACTTAATTAACATAAACTGAATGTAGTAAATGGGTGATGGATGAGGTTCATTAAACCATGAAGAGGAATGAGGTTGATTTGGAAAACTGAAATTCAACGATCTTTCGACAAAGTTATTATGCTATAAAGTTTTAGTCTCAAATATCATTCGGGATTATGATATGTATACTTTCCGTAATGTATGAGGGTCTTATTCATTCTAAAAAATAGCTACTAATAGCATCAAAAGAGAATGAGGTTTACTTAGAAGGGATGAGAAGAGAGTTTTCAGCCAATTCTTCAAACCCAATCTCCTCAAATTCGTACAAGACTTAATCAAAATTTACTTGAAGGAAATACTCGTACAATAACAGGAGTATCTTGGAAAAAGATACTGCCTTCTTTAGCCTCCAAAGTCGACGTGATTTTAGGACTTTTGTAGCCCCAATTCTGGTGCAACCTTCCTGTCTATCCTTGTAGTGATAGTCTTACTAGACTGTTCATTAGCGTATCCTTGGCATTAAATATTTCAAGGAATTCTTCTCTACCTCTCCTATATTAAAACACGGGAATGATAGAGTACGAAATTGGACTCACGCAGTTAATATATTTCGTGCTTCCTATTCGGCCGAAATCTTCTCGAAGACGCAAACAATCTCACAGTCACGAACGTTGGGGTAAAAAGGTCTTACCAGGAAACATTCTCCACTTGTGATCAATACGAATCAATCGGCCCGCCCCTTATAAAAACCACTCGTTTAATTTCTTTTCCCGAATTTCCCTTCCTTTGCTTTCCTCCCCTCCATTTTGCCATTGCCCTTTCAGATCTAGGGGAAGGACTTGGGGGGGACAATCCCCTTCATGGCCAATATGCCTAGAAATTGATGAGGAAAATCTGATTGTGAAGTTTTCCCACGAGCGATATCCATCTGCAATATTTATCGCTTGATATGGCGTTGAAAATGTAATTTGGCTACGATTTGATGAGGAGAATATATCAAATAGAAATCTCCGTGGTGATAATGTAAACAATTCGTAGCATGAGTGTAACTATGGTACTTTAGTTTCAACTTTTGGTTTTGTTATCCGCTGCTATGATGTTATAGACCCGATAAACAGTATATAAACTTAAATGAGTATACGTCCAGTTTGTCGTTATGATCTATTATGGACTTAACGTAAGACATTCGCCTATTAACGAGCGAGGATAACTGTAATCTTTAAGAAAGCAGTTAAAATACGCAGTACACCAGCAACGTCAATTGTGAAACGCATACATTTCAAGTAATACTTGCCAATTCATAGCAGAGATATGGATTCTCAAGATTATATATCTTGGTTATATAAGTTTCCTTTCGGAAGAGATTTTGTTTGTTAATTGTATGAGGATATTAAATTAACACAATCAAATATCTTACAGTCAGAGAAGGCAGTTAAAACTTCCAGCAGCAGTTTATATATTCCAAAAATGACTTTTACGTAATTAATATCAAAATCAAAGAGATATCCCAATTCTAATTCGTATATTTTTTATTATAGATAATCGATATATATCGTAAAATAGATTTGATGTTTTATTACTTGCAACATTGTCAAATTTCAGACGGTACTGAACGCTTAAGAGTGCAAATCTGACTAATCATCTCTGTTCTTCCAAGCTCAAGTCAGGAAGTGGAAAATTAGTAGTTGTAGACAGTAATTCGTAAATTAATTTCCGAACAATCGATAACTTTTTAAGTTCTAACGGAAGTGCTTTTATCCAAAGGTAAAAACAGAAACATAAGAAAGGTTTTTAGACCTAAATTCAAGATTTGTTCACTTGCGTTTCCATGGTAGCTCGTATAATAAATCTCAATAAATCTTAGATGAAAATATCGAAAAAGTAATATCGTAAGAGACACGTAGGTCGATTCAGTAATGTAAATACTATATTCCCCTCTTTTTATTATTCTCTTTCCATTCCCTTAATAACCAACCAAAGTCCGCCCTATCTAGCGTGGACCACACTGGCATAAAACGTGTGTACCAACATTATGGTTTTGAGGTTGTCCTCGTATAATTTTAAGAGCCCTCACACACAATATGAGGGGAGAGCCATCTTGGTACGGCCACACTGTGCAGATATCCCCTCCGTAATGACATCGGACGTAATGGCTTCCAAGAAATGCAGCGGCCAAAACCTTTTTCCAATCTACCTCGCCACATATGTCAGCCGTTTCCTTTCCTCTGAGTGTAAGGGTAAGAGATTGCTTTATCTGTAATCGCATTGCACCCATGCCTTCTTTACTGAGTGAACTCATCTTTTTCCGATTTGAAAAAGCTTCACTGTACGAGATAAGTCGAACAATGAAGCGTTCAGAAACGTTTCGAAGGACTGTGGTAGCTTCATTTAACGTCTGACTGGTACATGTTGCAAATTTCAAGTCTTTTAGCATCGTGCTGATTTCAACGTGCTTAAGTGTATTTGATTAAAGTTATCTTTGTAATTTATATGACTTAGCTATACGTAATGGAACGAACGTAAAGGAATTCAAGTAACTCTGTAGTTATCTGGTTACATTAAGTTTGTTCATTCTGCTAAATTCCTCGTAGAAACGACTGTGTTTTTCTAATTCCTCTAAAGTCAACATCATTCTCCGTGTATAAAGTATTTTTAAAGTTCAGTTATTTATCTCATTAAACCTTGCATCATTTCAAGGACAACAAACGGAATATTGTTTACATTGGATTTGTTTATTGTTCGAATATTATTGCAGGGGATTTTCAATCAATCGTAAATTAAAATTATATAATAATACTGAATAATGCATAAGTTAAGTCAAAGTCCCTTGATATCAACTTGGATGACTACCTCCAATGGAAATATTAGCTTTAATGTCTTTTTATTTATTAATAAGTACAGAGAATAGGTTTGAAATGCATTAATATTTAAACCAATGAGTTAAAATAATATTCAACATGTTATACTATATGCTATATCGAATAGAGGACAAAAATCATAAGTTGGATCCAAATAGACACTGAGAATGAGAAACCATTCATTTATTTAATCAAAAAAATTGAGTTTATCATGCAAAAGAAAAATTACATTTTGCTGTTTTCAACCATATTTTTCTTCAGGTTCGATACGTAATAATTATAATTTGAGCAACATATAAATTTTGTGCGTATATTTATGCGAAATATTTTATTTCTTTAAATTCGTTCTAATTGAATTTAGTTTCATCAATGTTGAGTTATGTAAGAATTCAAATTTCCCTCAAGCACTAATGAGAAGAGAAAAATAAAAATTGTAATTAATATTACAGAATAAAAAGGAGTTTAAATTGCTTTTAATGATAAATTCACCTAAAACTATATAGAAAAATATGAAATAAAGAAGATTAAAGGCACAATTTACAAGAAAAATACGGAATTTGCAAATCAATGAAAATTTTAACGATAATAAATAAATTCCGTGGTAAGAAAAAAACTGTTTCCGCCCGGGATCGAACCGGGGACCTTCCGCGTGTTAGGCGGATGTGATAACCACTACACCACGGAAACACGTTGAAGAGAGCAGAGAAAGTAAAGAACCAAACTATAAGTCCTTGATGTTAGAAATCAAAATCTGTAGCTATTAACATTACGATGATTATTAGTAACATTATAAAAAACGAATATTAATACATTATTAATCTTCTTTGTACTTATTGTTACAAAAATATATCTACAAATACTATGATAATAATTATTTATTATTTTAACAATACGTACTTTTTCTTAGTGAAGGATTTCCAGGTTACCCTTAACTTAAAGCGTTAAAAATAACATTTGTTTTAAAAATTTAATGATATAATGAATTTTAAATGTTTTTTATAATTTTTTGCCTTAACATATTAATTTCTCTCGAGTGTAAGTTATGTGTATGTTAGAAAGACAACCATGAATAACTTTTACGTATTATTTGGTTATTATTAGTACTTGTTATGTAGGGAAAATTCAGCGCGTTTTAAATATACTTTTCTGAAAGCGCTAGGCAATTTAGTTTGACGAAGAACAGAAAAATCATTTCCACCTTCATAGTCGTCACCTTCACCAGCGAGGTTCCCTAAAATATCGCGTAGCCAAATTCAATCGGAATCCAAAAGGAAAAAAAAAAACAAAATTTTTTCCATTTTCTTTTCCCAAAATGTCAGCAATTTTCCTCCGGTAATGAACCCGACTGTCATTTTCGACACAGTTTCGGCACCTCTAAAAGGCGAAAATCGTGTCGAAGCAGAACGAAATCAAAAGCTGAGAAAATTCCATTTGGACGATTTAAAAAAGTGAAGGGATTTTCGGACGATTTCCCGAAAGCGATCTTGGCAAATGCCG
This sequence comes from Pantala flavescens, assembly GCA_020796165.1. Classification (NCBI taxonomy): domain Eukaryota; kingdom Metazoa; phylum Arthropoda; class Insecta; order Odonata; family Libellulidae; genus Pantala; species Pantala flavescens. Next base: position 17,141,508 of record CM036886.1, read on the forward strand.
CTCTTGGCCGTTTGAAAGTTTTGTGAGGTCACAATGACAACCAGACGGGCGGTGTGGGGAAGCGTGTGGTCGGAGTGTAGTAGTACTCCTTTTGTTGGTACGGCCGTGTTCTTGCGAGCGGAGAAATATGAGGGAAACCTCTGAACTTTTAAGGGTGTTGCAAAAACCAGTCGAGACCTTAAGGCAAAGAGATTGTGCGTTGTGTTACCTTTTAAAATTTTTCTCGCGAATTTTTATCGCTCAAACAAATCTATCCGTAAGCATAACAACCCACACCATAGCAACGATTTACCCTTCAGAGGATATAAGACAAGATGTCAACAAAATGAGAAACAGACAACGGTCTAATTTTGAGTAACTATACCGAAGTGTATATCGGGGATTCATTAAGTTAATTACTGATCGTTCCATAGCAACCAAGAGCTGTTCAAAATATATTTCGAAGCAAATAAATGAATTAAATTTCAATGCTGGATATACGGAAATTTCCATGAATAAAATGTACATTTTTCATCTTTTTGAACACATTAATAATGAATTCTCTTGGTTGTATAATAAATTACACTTCAATCGAACGTCTTTTTGGCAAAAAATCATTCTCTTAACTGGTACGTACAAATAATAATCAAAGTATGTCGCAATAAATCAATACCAATCCCAATACAACAAAGAGTAATGGGTACATTACGAATTGAATTGTCAGAAAAATGTAATGAAACGCATGAAAATCATGAGTAACTCCTGATACAGTGAGGAGTAATACAAGTAAAAAATTACGTTCAATGGCAACCGGAAAAAATTATATACAAACTTGTTTACCTAATATCCTAGTATTCAGAATACTTATACGATAAAGAAAGATGTAGCGAGTGCTCGATATCAATATCTTTGACAAGTAGCTATCTACCAAGGGAAAACTGAACGATAAATAAAATCTTCAGTAACTTAATGGTAAATATTACTTCGAATACACTCCATTAGGGGTGAATAGTTTGCTAGACCACACTTGGTACACGCAATAAAATGAATGGTTTCGTTGCTCTTCAGAACCTTAATATTCTGCCAAGATACTAAACAATGTAAAAGAGAAGTCTATAGTTTCTTTGCTCTTCTTCTAAACATGTAGATAAAATATTAAACAATGAAGATACCAACATGGTTTCGTAGCTATTAGGTACCTGAAGAAGTTGCTAAGTTACGAAGCCATGATTATACCATATATTATATTATTATAATAAGGTGAAGACGATATTACATCCAATGTTTCACCTAAAACATTTAATTTATAAGGGCGCAAATCCATAACAATAGTAGATATGGTAACCACCCGTTTCTTGGACGCGATCGACTGCTTCATAAAACCTTTTTTTTAATAATTACGTCTTAAAAATTTCGAACTCCAAGTCCAAGCGAATTTTCCAAGGAGCGTCCACTTCGGTATGAAGAAAGGGAGTCTCACAACTCCATAAAGGCTCAGGAAGTGGCTTTGTTTTCCTCAATTCCCCTTTTGAATCTTTCTCCAACCACCACCTCGCTTCCCGGAAACCGTTCTGCTTCCTCTCCACCGAAAAAGGGGAAAGACTGATTGGAGGAGACCTTCTGCACAGACAGAATATTTCGCTGATTGGATCCGAGGAGAAAAAAAAGTTTGATTTTCTGAAAGCATTAATTCGCGCAGAATTGATTTCGCGCCACTATTGCTTGTTTGCCGAATTTTTACGTCGTATGATTGGAGTTTATTACTCAGTTTCCATGTTGACTCTCTCTCGGCAAACAAATGTGCCGAATATATTTAGATTCGGAAAAAAGCGCGTAGGAGCTGGAGGGCGTGAGCTCCCCTTTAAAAATCTTCGTGGAGATGGGTTTATGATGGCGTTTTGGTTAAAGCTTCGTTGCTTCGTCGACGCCCATGATTTTAGATGCATAACCATCCTTGAAACCATCCTAGGGTACCGTGGGAGGGAGTTTTTACCCATTAAGTACCCATCAGTATCTAAACTGTTTGCTGCAAATTCTAGTTGTAATAGATATGTCATTTCTTGGTGGAAGTTGGCAAATACTGACATTATATCAGCTTTATTTTCTTTTATTAAGGAGGCATGTTATCCCCGTATGATAAGAAAATTCCGCCCCTTAGCGGTGTGGTTATATTGCTCATTTTCAAATCTTAAAGTCCTGAGTTCGGATCCCGGTAAATAAGAAATTTTCCTCTCAGAATTGGTGTTGATTTTCGTCCATTGTTGAATAACTCACAGTAATTGTTCTATGAATGTATGTTTGAATTTGTTGATTCTCGTCCATTGTTGAGTAACTCACTGTAATTGTTTGATGAATGTGATTGAGAGGGCGATAACAAATAAAGTAAATTAATTGTTCTACTGTTTAAATTCATTCGTAACAATATTTATTTTCCCTGCTTACTTCACTTTCACCTTCATCTTTTATATGTATCGTTCTTAAGCTTCATATACAGTTCTATTTTCACTTAATGCGACGTATCGTAGCTGAAAATACGTTTCACTCAATGTTGGCTTTCCTAATTTTTTTTCCCATCTTCTTCCGTAGTCTATTTCCATGCCTCATTGTCCGATATCTCCAGCGATTTGTTTCTTCCCAATTTGTTTTTCCTCTGCCCACTACTTGATGGCCTTTAAGAACCTGTCTCGATGCCTCCATCGTTCGTAATGTGTTTGCGTCTGCAAATTTTCGTTTTTATTTTCTGGAACGTGTCTGCGATGTTCTCTACAATTTTAGTTTGTTTTCTATTCTGATATCATCATACCGATCTCCTGATTAGTTACGAGTATGAAACTATTTTTCTCCATTTCTACACTTTGTTGCACCTTCATTTGTTATTTCTGCTTATTTTTAATCATTTTTGTTATAAATTCAAACGTATAATAAATATTTCATCACTAATATCATACATTTATAGCTTTTATAGAGTTCAAATCGTATTTTTTACGTATTTACCGTATATTATTCACATATTTGTTACGTCATTCCCTATAGATTATATTTATCTATAGCTCATTGAGTTCAATATACCTGGGAAGTCATTTTAAAGAGATTTCAAAGAGAAACGACAGCTAATTATTCAAAGATCATGATTTTAGGATGGAATTCCTTGGATGAGACACACCCCAACGGAGAGGCAGAGCGCCGTGTCGCTAGAGACTATAGCGAAGCGAAAACGTAAACAATAATACATTTCTGGGCTCCCTTTGGTTGCCATGGCAACTGAAACGCCTATTTATACGTAGCTATGCAGAAGGAGCAAATATCGCACAAATAAGCAACAATTAACGAATAATAGAGGACAAACGTAAAATTATAGTACGCATATAATAAAAATAACAAAGATTTCTTTGTCCGCATCGCTTGATTCAATTGTTTACATGAAACTTCACAACACTTATTTATCATGTCGTAATCCCAGCGTTCAGTAATTTATGCTCGTTAAGTTTCCTTAATGGCAAGTGTATTTACACAACATGAAATCCTTTTACGTGGTATTTCATACAGCCTTCAAGCGTTCCTTGTAGTGATTCGATTGCTTAACTGTCTTTCATTCTCTCCGATTATGTATAAAAGATCGCCTGCGGTAGAAGACGCTATCTGCCGATAACGCAGACTCGTTTACATAACAGACTGGGTTGACATAAACCTCTTTTTCCCCCTTCGCAGGCCCGAAGTGAATCGGATACTTAATGTGAGTGCGACTTGGAGGCGCCACTTACCAAAGCGGCCAAATCGAGCGCGTAATTCGAATTTCCTGAAAGGCTGAATTGAGACGCATTTCATGAGAAGATACACATGAGGCATATGATGCAGTAAAACCAGGTTATGGGTATCAGGAGGGATTGTAATAGACGATAAATATACTTTCTTTTCAATCATAAGCTCGTCATTGACTAAATAAAATTTTTATTAAGTATTTTAGTTAAAGATGTGAACTAGGAACCCTATTGTGTATAGGAATATACTAAATGTGTACATAATAGCATCATGAGCTTTATAATTAAATAATTCGTTGTTATTGGTTCTCGATTCCTTTTATCGTTATCATTTTAACCCTCATCTTTAGAAATTTTTTTTGACATATATACCTGTATTATGTTATAAAATTTTTATTTTAGATTTATTTTTCGTAAGATTACTTCAGCTGAATATATCGAACCATTGTTGTTAGACTAAATTCGTTGCTACGTAAAATTTCCTATTTATTATTGCGAATCGTGTTTGAGATCCCCTGTTTACGGCGTAAAATATTGTATGAATCACCGTACCCTCGCTGGTGTTACCATCTTAAAGTATGTAGGGAGATCACATATGCTAAACGGGAAGAAAAAAAACTGTTTCCGCCCGGGATCGAACCGGGGACCTTCCGCGTGTTAGGCGGATGTGATAACCACTACACCACGGAAACACCGTGATACCTATGAGTGAAAGTATTGAAGTTAACTTTCAGAATATCAGAATATCATGAGGATGAAAATTGTTGTTATAAAAAGTTGAATTTTTTGATTCTACAAAACATTTAAAAATATGTGATTTTGACTATGTCACTACGAACTGTAGCCTTAATAGTTCATTAATGTGATTATTTAATGTTAATTGTAAAACTACATTATTATTAAATACTAGGTAAACCTTTTTATTGAAAAAATTAATAATTCTTCTCGAAAATCTTAAAAATTGTTGCTTCCAACGAAGTAAGGCATTTTTTCTCGTAGTCTTTATATTCTACGAAAACAGGAATACATATTTTGGTCAGCGCGCTACACTTCTATCCCAAGGAAACCCGTTATATATTACAGTTAAAGATAAACAAATCTGAAACCAATATATTAAGATTTAAAAAACCAATGAATTATATAGAAGCAACAATACATTAATACTTCAGCGATTATTTATACTGTTTACTAATTAATTCAACCTTGGCGTAAATAAATTAATATTAATCGATAACTAATATTTGAATCTATTTATGATTTTTGAAGGAATATATCTCAAACTTTTAGGAATGTTTCAAAACTACCATAAGGTTCCTTATCCTTTTTTCAGCTTACTTGTTGCTATGGAAAACAAATATTTATTTTATTCAAATTCTTAAAGATCATCACTTAAGATTAAAATCAAGCAACATAATTAGATATTTTTTCATTTTATACATAATTAATTGACATAAATAATTTTTAGCAAAAGGGATGCATTGAAGCATTAAAATTTTTTAATTAGTGCATCGTAGTTATAATCAAAGAAACCAAAGAATTTTCACGTATAAAAAAATCAATTTACTCAAATGCTCAAGCCTCAAGCAGATTAACCCAAACTCTATAAAATATATATTTCTGATTAGGAAACAGAATCCATTGCAGCGATTCTCATAAAAACGTTGGAAATTTAAATAAATCTTCTCGTAAGCTGGTTGATGTTGTCTCTATTATAGAGTCTAGACAGACTGAAGAGCAAGTAGAATAAAAATCCTTCCAATTTTTTTTACCATTCAATTCCTCTGTTCATCTTTGAAGAACTTCAAAGAGAAGTATAGAGCTCCTAAGCTTCTTTGTACCTTTTTGCTGAATTGTTTAAATGGGTATTATTTGATACTTTTCGGAATACGAATATTTTATGCAGTTCAAAGTCGATCAAAAGCACTGAATATAACTTCTTCTGTATGAAAACCAGAAGATAATACGTAAATCCTTCAATGACCTTTTGGTTAAAGTAGGGCTGGTTCTTAAGATTTGAGTGAATATGAAATTTAGTTTATTTAGTATTAATATATTACGTATTATATATTATATACGACCCATATGTTTGTTTGTCTAGCAAATTCGTCTCTTTATTAAATATATAAAGTCTAAAAGACAGATGAATTCGAAATGCATTATTTAAGTTTAAACTTACTATTTTTTCTGCGATCATTAAATATATAAAATACTGGAATGTATTTAATCCTTAATTTTTCCCTAAACAAACGATTCTGTCAGTAAATAATAGAAAAGAGTTTTTTAATTAATGAGTGATTTAATAATTAAGTAATACAATATCTTAATTAATTGATAAAAATATATTAAACCTACTTTTAGATATTATACTTAAATAACAATATAACAGAATAAATTTATATACAGTATATATACAGTACAGTACAATATGTTCTTACTTTTGTACATGGATATGCATATTGCATATGTACGTAGATTTATAATCTATCGAGATTTAATTAGTTTATTTACAGTAACTACGTACGTAGATTTACAACAATTAGATTTTTAATTAGTTTATTTACAGTACATGCGTACATATATTTACAATAGATACTATTTTAATTAATTTATTTATAGTAACTACGTACGTAGATTTACAATAGATAGAATTTTAATTATTTTATTTACGGTAACCAACGACAGTTAAACAAATCCTTCACTTAAAACACGAGACTAATTTAGGTAAAAACGTATATATCAGAAACCCATATACGTACACGATGGCAAAAGAGTCCCAATCTCAAAAAAGAACGCAACAGATAGTCCGTGTTTTTTTTATTTTTCGAAATGTAAGGGGCGAGACTACATTCTGCGAGCCTAATTATCGCACCTCATCAAAACTCCTGCAATTTCGTAACAAGTGGCCACGGTGAGGATATGAAACGAAAGATTTCGTTGGGGATTTGTAATTCTCGCTTCCCTTTTCCAAATCGACTTTTTATAAACTGCGATTTTCAGAGATAAACGTAGATTCGTGTTTGAGGACTAATAAACTTGGTTTAAATTAAATTCGTCCAGTACTATAAAAGTTACTAGGACTGCATAAAAGTACTTAGCGAAATAGATTCGCCTATGAGGGAAATTCATTTATCGTAAACAAATGATAGATAAAATATTAGATTCATATCCTTTACTTATTCCTAAGGTTATTGTCCTTTAAAGGTTTCCACAACACCAAATATTACATTCTACAATGTCAACAAAACCTAGTCTTTTTACTGTTTAATTGGTGATAATTTTATTAATAAACAACAATAAAATTAATAAACATTAACCTAATTTTTTACAAAGAGTGAAATGCAAGAAGAGATTCGCAAGCCCCTGTATAGTCTAAAAATAAGTAATTACTGATAACATCATTATTGTTATACACTTAAAAATATATAAAAAAATTGCATAAGCATTGCATAATTGCATTGCAAATAAACAACGCAAAATTTCATTCGTGAAATTCCATCTTCCATTTTACTCTAAAGATAAAGACCATTGACCAACCATATACCATTCCATAAGCCTCTTAGGAGGTTAATATCGATTAACGCTTATCGATACGCAAGGAAACAAACATAAATTTAACGAGACATATCTGTAATTTTCGGTCCGAATAAACCACTAGAAGAGGTCACGAACTTATACCCATTATACACCATTTCGTAAACCTTTAACCTTTCCAAAATCTTCCGTGTACGCCGATTAATTAATATCGTTTGTTCCCCAATGACGCACCACCTTTATCAAAGGGATTTTCCCGCTAAAGTGGCCAATTCTCGGATAGTTCGTTGCCCTTGACAACGTTCCGTGAGCGGTCGATCTCCCGATGACGTAAGAGGGTCGCGAGAAAACAATACGATCAAAGCTACCTTATCAAAGCCCACACGCATTACGTATTATTATAGCTCCCGACCGACATTGTTAACGTCCAAGTGGGTCAACAATTACTTGTGTTGTTGCTGTCTGTCTCAATTTTCTTGGAATTTAATTAATGTGGGAATTTTTTAAGCGTTGTAGCGTGTGGGAATTTTTCTACGTATTTAAGTCGACGTAGAATACGAGCTGAAGTAAACGGGTGACCTAAATTATAAATTTGCGGGTATCAAAATATGCCTAAATTAGTTCTTTTTAGTAACTTTTCTTCACTGAACATTTCGCGATTCATTATCATTTGATGTGATTTACGAAGTTTCCGGGCGAATTTTCTAATGTACTATGGTTCTCTAGTATTTTATCGTGATGGATTAGACTCGTGAATACGCGCAAAACACGGTTGATCCAAACTTTCTCTTTTCTTAATTTATAATTCGTTATATATGCAAATCAAATTTATAATTATATACACGGATGAACATGTAGGACAATTCAAACTTTCACTTTTTTACGTTCGCAATATTTCTCGCAAAATTTTCATTCGAAAACTGGTAAGATTTTAACATTATTTTTTCTTGAAGTACATGATTTAGGTTAAAATTTTATTTATAATTTTTCTTGTGTTTAATACAATTTTTGATAGTATTATGAACTTACTACGAGTACTCTTCCTATAATATTAATGGAAGATGCTGTATTCATTTATACATCACTACGTATCTACAGGAAACGTCTGGCTTAGTTCTGGCTTACATTAGAATTCAATTATTATTAATTTAATTATTATATATATATATATATATATATATATATATATATATATATATATATATATATATATATATATATATATATATATATCCTGGATAAAGATTAATAGTTAAGATGAAAGGCAACTCGTTTAAATACAATATTTAGAACAGAATAAACTCAGAGAATGTTTAGCACTTACTTATTTTCAAAATAGTAAATTTGTTGTACTTAAGAAAGCGAAAAACAATCTGTAAGAACCTTACTTAGCTTTTATGAGTTAGGGAAATGGAATAGGGATCGATAAACAAAATGAGGGGTGAGTTATACGTAGTTTCTTCATTAAATCAAAAATACTCTACGAAGTAATGGTAAAAATTTCTGCGCCTGACACAGAGGTACGTATCTATACGTATGTGCAAAGTTTTCTTTCAAATCAAGCTTAAAGGCTATGCTAGTTACACATTCTTGTACGGGAGAAACTTCAGTATACTTTATCATTCGTCTTCATTCGTAACCATGGTAACGTTTGTATTGACACTTCTATGAACTTCTGGATATATTTACATTCAAACCAAAATCAACAAATATTCCTTAATAAACGGCAGCAAGAACTTCCTTCTGTCAATATATATTAAAATTTCCCTGCAGCAGATTTTCCCGTACTTTCCACACCGAGAAAGTTAATAAATTCTCTACTCTGGCAGAGCATTTTCCCAGAGAGTTCTGAACTTAAGCTGTCGAACGGTTAGTCCTGAATGTAAGCTCAAACATTAATCACAAGGAAGTTTCAGCCCTCTTAGCTTTTTATCTTAATTTCTCCACTCCTGTGGCAAACGTTGACTTTCCAGGAAGGGAGAGCATCCAATGGGGATGAGGTTCTGAGTCGGGAAATGCTTGTTTTTATCCTATTTTTGTAGCATATTTCTCTGCATACGTCCTATCCTACAGCCATGCATCTTTTTCTATTTCTCGTGTTTACCGTTCAGGTTTTTGACCTCTGTGAATTGAGACTTATGAACTAAAGAATGTCGCAGTTTATAGAAATTCACCCTTTTACACATAACAACACTTGTCTCTACTATAAGAAGCCTTCTAAGCTTGTACGATTCACTTGTACTAACCTCTACCTTGTTATTATCTTTTACGTAACTGTACCTAACGTAATGAAGCTACGAGCAAAGTTTACGTAAACGTAAAATACATAAACATCATTCGCTTGGAGTAAGGATGGATTCTTGAAAATATTCCACGATTATTATTACATTTATAATCATTAATTTAAAATATTTAATGATAAAGCTTTGCTTTGGAACTTTGGAAAAAGATCGATATAAATTATGCTAAAGAAAACTCTACGTAAAACTTTACGTTATCTAGTCAATAATACGAGAAATCTTCATGGAAACTAATTTGTGCACCCTTCTCTCCGTTGCTAGGTAATCTCGCAACGGTGGAATTGATTAAAATGACGCAAAAATGCAACGGGATTAGCCTAATGCAACAGCCTGCACCCGAGGGACGCGAGGAATGAATTTGATTGACACACATGGATACCACCACATGGTACGGGATATTGCGTCTTTAGGAATCAGAGTTGAGAAACGTTTGCTGCGATTCGATTCGCTAATTTATTCGCGAACGCTTATTGTTAGTCTCGAATGCGATACCTTCCTGAGATTGTTACGTACGTATCAAAGCGAATTCGATACAAGGAAAAAAGTGTTTATTTTGATGAAGAACGTATAAAGTAATCGTTCTGCTATTAAATACTAATGTGAGAGTGTGTATGGTAACTAAAGGTACAAAAATAAAGGTAAAAGTTATATTCGTTATTATTATATAACACTACGTATCATAGTAGGAAGTTAGAAATCAGTCCAGCACTGTGGACATACGTAAAGGTAATATGAGTACGGTAATACTGAATGCAGCACAATAATAACCTACCTTGGTAGACGCGAACTATACGTTAGGGGATATAACGATAGAATTACGAATTGATAATACGTGGAATACTATATTATACTTATCTTTATTAGCTACATAAAAGCTGTGAATAGAAGTACGTCTGTAATTCATGTATACTTCAAGTAAAGACTTCGAAAAAGAAGTCAATTGAAACATTGACTCGCTAAGATATCCAACAAAATGTAATATCGATCTAATGAGGGAAATGTTAAGAAGAATCCATCGCTTTAAACGGAAAGTTGATGTTTATAGAATTTCTCTCCCAGAGCATCAGTTAAGCTGGCATCCTATAATTAGACAGGGCAGATTGGAATAAACACGATTTCACAACACTTCGCTTGCCACTTGTTTGTAATAGCGCTGTATAATTTTCAACACGCAAAATTGTAAAGTTCATTGTTAGAAGCTAACTCCAGAGTGGTCCATAGCAACCAAAGCACTTTCAAATCCTTACGAAAGCATTACATGGGGAAATTAGATGAATTCGAAATCAGCAGTGCATGAAGGGAAGTAATCTACTAGATAAAACTGTCTTATAATAGGGAAAAGAGAGTTTTCAATGCATTCGACTAAGGAACTGCAATTTACGTGCTATTCTCCGCTTTAAACATTCGTACATATAAAAACATAATCCCCTTGGAGTATAGGCTACACACAATACACGTATTGCACCTGAAAATACGTTTGTAGAAATGATTATATTGATATAATATCATGCTAATGTTCTTTAAAATGGACAATACTGAGACAATGAAGAATCTAACATTCAACTCAGATCATTATTAAACAATATGAGAATAAAAATGTAGAAAAAATAATAACTTTAATATTAGGAAGATCGGAATTACCGTATGGGTTATAGAAACCCAAGTTATGAAGTCGGTTGAAAATCATTACAACGATTGTATCATCGCGACAAAAAAAGTCGTGATACAGTGGCAAACTAAGCGGGATTGCTAAGACGAAATGACACAGACGTGACCCCGGAGCGGGAGAATACAGTTAAGGAGGAAGCGTTGGGGTCAACAAGTGTCCGAGAGGGTGAAGATATGTAGGAAGTCGAATGGGGCTACGAGCTCATGCTGAAACAACTGCGACCAGATCGATCTTATGCAGGATGCTGATCATTTCTCAACCGAATAAGAGCCATGTTACGGACCCAATTTGCAACACCTGCTTTGAAATTAGTCTTTGCGCATGTCTTGTACTTGGAAGTGGAAAGAATTGATTAATTGACGAGCGGGTTATTTACGAGTGAAATTATAAGAAGAAAAGGATATGCCGCTATTGCATTACCTTTAATATATGCATTATAATATACCTTTGCATTATATCTACCTATAAAAGGTGAACATTGATTCGACTGCATAACATTGCGATTTAAATTACGCTAAAGAAAACGAACTATTTAGAGTCTTGGTGCATGCACTCCCCTGCCATACTCCTCAGGAAGCCTTACAGGGTATATAAATAGATGAAGATATATATTTAGCTAAGTATATATTTATATTAGTTTATGAGAAATAATTTATATCTTTGGGAAATCCAGGATAAGCCTGTTAATACTCTTACGTAAGAGTTTATCTTAAATTAAATCATCCTAAACGTATAGCTGTATTATTTATTTATTGAAGAAATTTAGTTATTAAAAGTAACCCAAACTACACTTGTTTGTTTGATTGATGAATGCTATTAGCTCTCTATTAAACTTATCAAAATAAATATCTATCATTTACTTTATACTCTTATTTTTTTGTGGTGTTGATTTTCTTCAAGCTAGTCAGATACGATGATTGACAATTGGTGATTTCATACATGAATTGGTTATGGATTACGATATGAGTATCATCTATGATATATTTTTATAATTTCCAGGTACTTCCTCTTTGCATTGAATCCTCGGTTATTGGGGAAAGATAAGGGAAACTGCCTCACTCCTCATCTTCATTTACGACTGTAGTAGGGATGAATTCCAGAAAAGTTCCGAATGATTCAGACACAGACAAATATTTCCATACGATTTTTCATCTTATTACGCATTGAAAACAGAATTAAATATTTATGGACGATGATTGAAAAATTCTTTAATTGGGAAAATATTTGATAAGCAGAACAAATAAGGAAAACGATACATTTATTTTGAATATAAAGTAAATAATATCAATAATTCAACTAAAACACATGGAAGGTAGAATATATTAAATTCCTTTCATGACTGATATAATGGTAGAGATTAATTGACTCTAAATTAATATTCAAGATAATAATTCAATTGAATCCAGAATTACGTCATTAAATTTCAATATTTAGGTATTTTTCCAATCAAAATTACGACTTGAAAATGTGTAAGAACGGAATTTTTAATAAAGAAATACTTGCTGCGTATATACAGGGTTCAATAAGGTTCTATTAAACAGAAATAATGCGTAATTCAAACTCATCCAGGCTCTACAACTAGGTAGTTACAATATCGACCAAAGTTTCCATTAACCCATTTCTAAGGCAAGACCGAAACTAGAGTTTTATTACTAGGATGATAGGAAAGGTCTGCGTAGAGAAGTTCGTTGAACCTGCTTGTATCGGGGAAATAAAAATTCGAAGAGAAATAAGGTTCGTCCTTCATCTAAAACTTCGCCTGCAGTTGAGTTTCCGGGAGAAGTTCTGGAGTATTTCAACAATAAGCAATTTGGTCCCAATTCTGCCTTTTACAAGGGTCACTCGTTTTGAGAATCTGAACAATGACCCTACTCTTAAAGATGATTAAATTTGCGAAATGTAAATGAATTAAGCCTTTCGTAAGGGATTTATTTTAATTCGAGTTGGGTGCTATTAATTAGTGTCAGGAAAATCTTCATATAAATACGATTATAAATTATTTATAAATGTTAACAGTTCGGGATTCTGATTGAAAAAGGTTTTGAAATAATTTCAAGTAAAATTAAAATAATTAAACGAAAATTATTTGCGAAATGTTTTACATAAATGTTGATTATGTCCTTGTTTATTTAAATTAGATCTCTACTCAGAATTACATTGCATTTTACAACAATTTTAATGGGATGTTATAAATACCTCAAATTATACTCGGTACAGGTCAAAGATAAAAGAACAAAGATGAATTAAAATTATGAGAAATATATATTCTCACAGGAAGTAAAATAAGCCGAAAGAGAGGTTTATTTCACAATAAAAGTATGAGGATTCCTAAGTAGTATATTAGCAAAACACGGATTAAATAGAAGTAAATACAATAGACAACGTAAACATAATAATTATTTAAATCGCCACTTGCCCCTTGCATATGGCTCAGCACGGAGATAAACAGAACGTTTTAGTTGCCATGGAAATCTAATGGTATCCATCGTTACTCAGTTCTATAAAAATCTTCACAACGCTTCTCATTACAATTACGAAGGGGTCTTAGCCATCCATTTGTCTCGATCCGTAACGAATAAGCTCCTTAACTCAATTACTACTTCCAGTTCCATATTGGATTGAGTGGAAAAGCCTATTACGAAGGCTTAAAGTAGGAAATACGCATGAAATAAGAGAGTCCTAGCAAACCAGTGTGACTACGCATTAAGGAATAGAGGACATCGTATGGAAATTTTCCCACGCACTCCTTACGCTTCTGATCTTCCATCGAAACCTCCGCAGTATACGTACATCTCGAGCAAAGAATTCTACTACTTTGAACGTGAATTTTAATGTAGGACGGGATTTTAAAATAAAGTATCCCTCCTTATGAATCAATAATGGTTATAGAGACAATCAATTTCGACCTATCTAATAAAAGAATTTTCCAAGTAACAAATTGTATAGGTATTGTCTTGTTATCAATAATAGGTCTTTGTCGAAGTTTCCTGAAAGCTTTTATTGTCTACCATGATTAGATATTCCATTTTTCATTGTTATACTCGCATTGTTGAGGCGCTACATTATTGAAAATCTCCATTATGTGGCATGATAATACAGCTTCATTTAATTTCGGCAACAATGTAAAAAGCGATGAATTGTGTTGAACTATTTACTAATATTTAGTATGCCTCCTCTTTCTATTTGGCTGATAAATCAGGGTGTAATTGTTTCGAATAATCTGCTTCAGATAAATTTTTTGTTCCTAAAGGGTGAATTAAAATATTGAAAACATATTCAGTAACATAAATATCTCGAAAGATATTTTAAATTGTACATTACTCCTCAGCTTTAACTACCTCAGCTATTGATTAATTCCACGTTATTCTAACTTTAAGACATTAATTGCTTAATTCACAGGTGTAATAAGTTTCATTTACGCAAAAACCAGCGATATTATTAATTTATTATCGACTGGTTTTTGTATCTTCACCAAAGCAAAGGTGTTGAAGTAAACAATCTCGCAACATGGCTATGATTTAATTTATAACCACTTTGAAAGCGTGCCTTTCAATTCATAAGCTATGAAAAATAAAATTTTACTATTGTTTAACTAATTTAGATAATAGCCTGTTCGAGATAGGAACGTAATCCTTACATCAGAACGAACGAAAAACATTTCAGCTCTTAGTTCAATAATTCCATCAACACGAAGATTGATTTACCGATATCGCGCGTTTCCTAGATACGACTCAAATAACAACCGCTTGGAGATAAAACTTTTTTAAAATGGGTGGGTCAGAGAGAAAAGAAGAAATAATGCTCCAAATTTCTACATGAAGATTAGTCCATATTATATTTCCACCAAAAATTCCACAGAATTTTAATTATAAATTCCTCAGCTACTTAATGTAAAGGGTTGAGTAGTGAAAAAAATGTCGAAAGAATTCTTTCGTACGAATAGGATTCTCGCAGAATATTAACGAACATTCAGCGCAGAGTTTTTGGAAAATGTTATTCCTAAACCTAAATTCTATAGCATAGAAGTATTTTTATGAATAAGAAATTTATGAGATTTGAATTTTGTTTAGTTCCTTATCGTTGTATGGAGATTTTGATAAATACTCCTTTGAAATTGGTAAATTTAAAAAGGTAATTGATAAATTCTATAACGTAAAGAAAATAGATATTAGCGGAATTTTCAAAAGAATTCTTATCCATAAAATATATCGTCTTATATCCTTCTCAAAAGAACTGAATAAGTTCATCATTTTATACGTAATTATGAATATAATTTTCCATCTTGAAGTGTATCATAGCAAATAGGTCAAATTCATGAGTTCTATGTGCTTTTTTGAAATGTATGAAAATAGGTAATGAGTTCAATTGGAAAGAAATTTAATATCTTTATACTGTTGCAATAATACTTTCACATCCTTATCATAAAATTTGGATAACACAGATTTTTGAAGCAACACTTTTGAAAAGAATGCTTTCTAAAACGTAGAAAAAAAAACATAATATTCTATTGCTTATATATATTCTGAGATGATTCTCCGTTATACGAATAGAAACTGAGTTCCGTTCAACTCATTTAAAGCTAAAAATAACACCTTCAAACAAACTTTAAGTTAAAGCTAAAAATAGCCCACACAAACTCGCAATATTAGAAGAATCATCCTCCTTAACTAGACGCGAATTATTGATTATTTATTCAACTCATATATTCCCTGTTTGTTAAACTCATCACTCTACTGAATCTTCGAATCCATTCCCTGCATACAAATGCGTCTTCCTCCATGCGAAATCAGCATCCACTTCCTTATAAGGAAATAAGAAACTATTATAAATTATCCTGCCATAAAAGGTGATGGATAACTCGTATATGTATTCCTTGTCCATTTTTCGCGGATGCTATCTCCCCGCAAAAACACTCCGAAAATGTAAAAATTCCGTATAAGGAAAGGTATTTGCGTACCACCAACCTTGATAGCATAAACACAGGAAGAGAAGATGTTGTTTGGATTGAAGCCGGCGCCACTTGGCACCTCCGAATTTCTCTCCTGAAATGAAGGTCGTATCTCTTAGAATATCGCGGAAATAACGTTTACAGTTATATCTGGGACTCCTTAAGAGATGAGAAGAGTTTTTCCTCAGATATGAATCCTTTGGGAGATTTTTACCCAAATAAAAGTGGGTGACGTCACTTGGCTAAGTTTTGGCGTATAGATCGCTAACCAATGACCGTATATGGTTGAAATTTGTTCATGTTAATAAAGAGAATTCACAGGAAACATTGGACATTATATTATATTATATTATATTATATTATATTATATTATATTATATTATATTATATTATATTATATTATATTATATTATATTATATTATATTATATTATATTATATTATATTATATTATATTATATTATATTATATTATATTATATTATATTATATTATATTATATTATATTATATTATATTATATTATATTATATTATATTATATTATATTATATTATATTATATTATATTATATTATATTATATTATATTATATTATATTATATTATATTATATTATATTATATTATATTATATTATATTATATTATATTATATTATATTATATTATATTATATTATATTATATTATATTATATTATATTATATTATATTATATTAATTTCATATAATTATTTATAAAATCTCAATCGTGAAGTTATTGCCAAGTGAGATTTCTACTTCATTCTTCGTAAAACTTTCTCGTGTTGCCAGGACAACCTGATTTCGCAAGTTGAGAAAAAAATAGTAAACAATTCGAAAGAATAATCAACCATGAAGACACGTTCGCTGGAACACAGATTGCGTTAAATAAAATTTCTGCAACTCATACAGCGATGTATTGTTTTGCAATGTTTTCTATTAAAACTAAAGAAATTTCTCTTTCGATTCAACGTCTGATGGTTGTTTCTTATTTCAATACGCATTCAAACAACTCAAGCGATCATACATGTATGTGCAAATCATACCTTTGAGGTTATAGAAGGCAATGAGAAATTAGATGGAAAGTTTCTGTTTTTATGGTTTGAAAGATTAGAATGAGGAAATCGCATTATATATTTTATTGGAAGTTCTATTTGATGTAATTTGTAAGATGCTGGAAAGTTTTCATATAAAATGTCCGCCTATTTCGATATATTAAACAGAGAGGCTATGTAATAATTGCATTTGAAAGGCCTACTAAATTTTCATCATTATATACCAAAATTACAGATTAATCAATTCAAAATACTATTGGTTGGTAAAAATTTTATATAAGCGTACACTTAACAACTATGACTTAATGATTCAATTTTAAATAAAAATATGGATACATACCTCAAGAATGAACATTGCTAAAAGTATCATATAGGGAGATAGAATTATGCTATGACACGAAAAAGTTTCGCACAAATAGTAAAAGTGTGAAATTAATACGAGAAAATGCACATAGAACATCGCACAAGTAATGCTAATATGGATGACGTAAATTACGTAAAATTAATTGATTAATTGGTAACAGAGAATCATGATGATAATCTTTGGCCTGAATTCATTCAAGGATGCTTATTTATATATTTATTTAATAATGGTATTATAAAGTTCTCAACAATGACTCAACAATGGACCTAGGAGACTTCAGACAAACTTATATGGGACATAAATACTTACATTGATAGTTTTTAACTGAATTAAATATAGCATCCAAATTTCAGAAACACTTTACATTGTAAAGCCATAGTATCATACCAGACTACTAGACATAACTCCTAAGGAATCGTGACTTACATTCTTACATTCGTGAGACATTCAAGATAAGAACTAAGCTGACCAAAACTACTTAATTCCACAAGTTTCTCCTCAAGAGGATGGGTCAAGGACTTTATCTTTTCCGAAGACCTTTAGTCTACAGAGATCTTGAACTAAATACACCCCACTCTCAAATGACGAGAGATTCAGTAGATAATTCAAGCGAATCCAAAATTTAGCACACATTTTTAAAAATTGCATGGTCACAGTGAGTTACAAAAATGAATCCGGGAAAAAGGGTTCTTTTCAGCAGTGAGGGAGAGAGGGTCATTAAATTGCTTGACGTCACAAGGCTACGTATATAAAAAAAGGTCTCATAAAGCGAGGGTAAAATTTTTTGGAGGTCCCTTCTGCTTAATCGTCAAAAGAAGCGGTGCCAGATGGTAATTATCCTTACCAAAAACTTCGGAGCTCTTTCGACAAATGAAAATGATTGTTGGGCCAAAGAGTACTTTTTTCTCCTTAGTAACCAAAGATTTATTCAAGGGCAACGTCATGGTGATCCTTAAGGCCTTCGCAATATCCTTTCTATACATTCACTTTAGTTTTTTCTCTCTTTTATCGAAGAGAAAATATTTTAGAAATTGTGCTTCCAGCTTTCACTCGTTTATTATATTCGTATTCATGTTTTTGTGATAATAGTTTTCTTTTACTTCGCTCAATTGTGAAACGAAAATTGGTCCATTGTCTTCACTGATATGACTCCTATTTATGAGTAATTTTTATAATCGTACTTACAAGAATGATTGAAGTTGAAATAAGTCTCCTGAATGATTATTTAATTGCCTCCACAAACAAAAACGATATTCATTAGCAAAGGAAATGTTTAATATAGTATCTCGTAAAGATTAAAGTATCTCATAAGTTCATGAAGACCCTAAATTCATTCTTTCCTCATGCTTTCCCAATATGTACAATTCAAAAATACTATACAGAATGGAACTCTTTATAGTATTCATAAGAAAGAACAAGTGTTTTGAGTTTTGATTATCGATGAATAGAGGTAATAGCCTAATATAATTCTAGGACTACGAAGAGAGTAGAGTACGGATGTTATCCAAAATAAGGAATGTATACTGTTGAAGGAATCTTACAGAATAATCTTGTGGCTGACATTCATCGTAATAAATCGCGACAGATATCAAAAGAGTTGCTCAGGCAACACCCAAGGATAACAGCTGAGCCCAACGAAAAATTTTGGCGCGCACAGTTACTCTTTAAATTATTTTCAATTAAACTTTAAGCTTGTAGTCTTTCATATGTTTCTACTAACATCCCTGGATTGGATTATAATATACAGCCATTATATTCTATGTCTAAGTATCTAGTTGAAAATCTGAATGATTCAACGTAACCGTTTAGAATATCTATTAGTACGAATTTTAATAATTTAAAATTTTCTTCACGAGTTGAAAAGCGACTACTTTCTGAATATAAATGCCTCATAATGCCCGTAAATGTTAAATGTCTTATTGGTTTGGATAAATATCACTAAAACAATTTATAATAATGTCACAGGAATATAACCACGCTCTTTTAGGATCATATCGATACTATTGGTGGAAAATATTGATTGATCCAGTCATGCCGGAATTTTTCATATTTACGCAACCTTACATTCAATCCATACTAACTGAAAGTGTATAGTTATTTCATCCGTTTGTGAATTTGTGACCATTAATTAAATATTATATCTCCTCCAAATCCTCTAAACAATGCATTTGCAACAATAAATACGCAGAATACATCTTTATTCTTTATTAATAACAAACGTATAATATAATCAGCAGTGAAGCATTTATAGATATCAAAATAATTTCATATTCAAGTCAATTCGTCGTTAGATATTCGTCATCAAAAACGTACCGAACTCTTTTAGACGACCCGTCCTTTGAAAAAGACCATTACGCAGGCAACTCTTGATGTACAAACGTCCCGACACTTAATTGAATTCGCTCATCGGAGATTGCCTCGTTTCCTACGCTGCTTTTCTCTGTATCTCCCTCCGTCGTGAGAAGAGGTTAACGGAGCCTGAAGACCGACTGACCCAATTCGGTCCGTGGCAACGCTCGCAGAAATCTTGGCTACCCATCGCGACGGGCTCGTTGCTAGGTGGATTCAGATCCCCCGAGGATTTGTGTGGATTCCATCGGAGGATATGGATGCACAAGTTGGAGGGAGTGTGTTCGATTCCCGGCAGTTTAAGGCCTGATCCAAGTGTATCGTTTTTAATGTTCTGTACGATCCCGCTTGTAGATGGAAGATTTTGACGAATTTTACGTAAATATTCATCAATCAACAACAATTATATCTTAATTTTACGTTAATATTCTTACTTTAAAGACTTCTTATTTTTATATCGTGATTTTTTACGTATTACGCGTATAAGCATGACAAATGACAGTCAATATGCGTCTCGTGGACCGAATACGAACGTCGTTTCGAGTATTTTTGGGTTGGCGGGAAAAGATTAGCCTTCGGCTCGCTTTGATAGGTTGCTTCATACATTCCTCTCCACAGCGCTGGTGTATAGCGTGAGAAAATCAATTTTTTCTCGAATTAAGTACGTCCTAAAGTACTAGAGTTCTTTTTTGTACATTAATATTGTTAATCTGAAGAGATTGAGTAATAATTTGAAGGAAATCGGTCATTAAATGTTTCAAAAAGTACTTTAATACACGCTTTTTTTATGTAACTCTAAAATTCTGATCTAGGAGACATTAAATTCAAGGCATACATACTTGTAATACACATTGAAAGGGGAAAAGGTAAAGGATGTATTTAACTCTAGATCAAGGATTTAGAATGAGCTTCGAACAGAAACTTTGAGTCTAACGATTCCGTATCGTTTTAAGAGAATGAAAAATAGAGGATGGAATCAAATTTACGAAGTCCTTCAATTTTATTCAATCGAAATTTTACGAAATGGATGGAAAAAAGTGATTTCAGAAATAAATAACGTTAACTAAAACGAGGAGATGATTAACCTACATTTACATCAAATACTTCTACTAACTTTTATATCATTGTTCTTACTTGAAAATATCTGATAAGCATTTGTGCCTCTTTCATTTTCAGTTCCATAGGTTTGTTTTTTTAAATATACTTCTCATAGAGTTGAAAATTTCTAAAGTGTACAAATAACAGTTTTCTCTAATCTACTTTAGGCGATATGAATCAATCGGAAATATAACATAAAATGAAAATGAATAATAAGAAATAAATAAAATTGATAACAATTAGTGCCTTTTTTTGAGGCATGAACCACAGCAGTAAATAATCATTAAATTCAATGGCTACATGCTTTTATCGCTACATTACACTACGTAAAAATATACAAGAGCTCACAATGAACGAAGTGAATTTATCACGCAAACAACTGGAAAATTTTATGCCGTGTTAAATATGAATGGCCTTGTCTACTTCCTCCTAGTTCATTGACTGGAATAGACTAACTCTACGATTTGCGTTTTTGGGACGAATAAATTTCTCTCTACCTCAAAAAAAAACATAATAATAGCACCGTATATCAAATCTTTATGGCTTTACGTAATAGGTGACCCATTTATTTACCGACCAGTTTTCGATGCGTGAATTTGCGATTCTAAGCCACCTTGCGAAAAGAATTGGCGAATTCTGAATGAAGATTTGCGAATTGATATACACAAGTTGAAATCTCTTACATTAAATCAATACTATCGACAAATTACTACCTAAATCTATTGAGAAATTACTGATAAATAACTTGCATATGTTGTTGCTTATAATGTATCGTGATGAATACCCAATACGAAGATATATAACTGAGAAACCTGACTGATAAGGTGAAAGTTTATACGTATCTTCACGTTCAGTGTTGGTATGTGAGAAATTTCACCTTTGCATACAGGTGAGGTAACTAAAATTATTCATGGGAATGGCTTACAGATAGTGGTTGAAAAGCAATTTATTTCCAAAGCGAACTGTTTTTTTAACAATGGAGGTGCAAGTTCTAAACTATCTTCTCTCCAAAATTTTAAATTTATTGATATTTCGGTTATAAGAATTAAATCAAATACATATTTAGCGGAAAGAAAACGATTTTTCATTAAAAAATATTTTTAAAAATAAATATCTAGTGATATGTTAAATATAAATAATACTCGAAAAATCTGTAACCTTCATTGCAAAATAAACTTATTTGATCATTAAATAAAAGATATAGGTACTGTGTTTTGGATAATAATCTCTATAATTTAGAATACCAAATGTTCATATCAATTAAATTCAGTAAGAAACAAACTATTTTGTGGAAATATATCCGTTTAAGTTCGTTTAACTACTTAAATCGTTTGAGAACAAATAATAACCATACATAAATCAATTGACCTCAAAAATGTTACAATAAAGCACAGATTACGATACTTCATACATTTCGAATTCCGTATTAGAAGATAAATTAAATCTAGCAACCTCAGAGTAACGTAGAGTCTGTTTCATTCCCTTTATTTAATCCTAAACTATAGATAGCACACATATAGTAATACATATACCGTACGCCCGTTGCTATGGAATTGAGTACATCTAAACGACGGAGTAAAGGCGTGGCGAGGATAAGAAAAGATGGTATCAGTACGTACTACGCTCAAGGGAAAAGGAGGTGCTGCTGAAAGAATTATTATCAAGGAAAAACAATGGAACGGTGTAAAGAGAAAGAAATTAGAGCGGGTTTACGAGGCTCTTATCGTGGAAGGCGCTAGCTCCCACAGGCGCCGTGCGGAGAGATTCAAAAACAAAAAAGAAGCGTTAAAAATCGTCCTTATAAAAGGCGAGCAAAAAATTGAGTCCATTTTAGTTCAGGGAAGGAATTTTAGCGACAATGGGGAAAAACGGGGAAATACGGAAACTACAAAATGACGTCAAAGCCTGATGAGTTAGACGAATCTTTCTCCAATGGAATTGGAGTAAAACGCGAAATTTGGAACGGAAAATTTATGGTAGAGATTTCGATAAATACGCTGGCACTGTTAAGTTCGCCTGAAGTAAGGCAGGACTGAACCAAATCGCCTATTTCTTACGATTCACTGGTTTCCGATGGAGCAATAGGATTTTCCGGAATTTCTTGGTGAAAAAGATATGCTGCGTTTATGCTTGAAGTATAGTATATGTCGATTTTAAGTTTTGAACCCATGGTATTTAGGAAGATAATTAATAACTTACATAGTTAAAATACCGATATTTCTCCAAAACCACTCATCATAATGTTCTTATCATAACTATTTATTATTTTATTCATTATGATAATTACATTCTTTAATCTACACAATCCATAACTATTAAAATTAATAATTATTTAATATTTTATAACAAAAATAGATAACAATTACAATACGAAAACTCAAAAGTATAATTTTGATGCTGAATTAATAAATAATTGAAATAATCATTTTATTCATTCTTATTCTAATTTTTGGTTTCGTAAGTATTGATTTGTTAAGTGGAAAACATCTATGAAATTTTGAAAATTATTTAGTATAATTATCAAATTTACAGCTACCTTATTATAATGAAAAACTTTGTAATTTAGGCAAAAAATTTGATTTTATCGCTATTAATTTGGTCAAAGAATCTATGCTGAGTTTCTTACGGTATACATGCCAATTAAGAATATTTTGATATTAATTTACCCCAATATTATTCCCGTTTTATCATGAAGTAGATTTTCTCTCTAAAACTGCCAAAGGAGAACGAATCTAAAATAAGGTTATTTTGTAGAAAGCGTTGTAATACACTGTTAAGAGAACAGAACTTGACTACCATTTTAGGAGCCAGTTGTTCACTCCATTAAACAACCATGAGTAACAAAATGATGGGTATATGCATTTCTCTTATACATTTGGGAAAGATCATAAGTAACATTGGAATGAATACAACATTTTATAGGAGTGGTTTAAAAGACCAACAACAGCTTGAATTAATTCGATACGATAATGAATCAAACACGAATGAAGATACATATTCGATTTTAGATTAAAACAATCCATCCAAATAAAGAAATTGGTAAAACTTAACTCGTAAATTATCTACGAATCTTCTAGAGCATATTTCCTTTTCGGAATATTCTCATTTCATAACAATCATAAATAGACACAGAAAATGATGAAAACTCAAATTCTTTTTAATCTATGGTACTTCGCCTCCAAATGCATCTCCCATAAAGCTTTGTTTGACTACATTTCATTCGGTTAATGCTCAAACAGATATGAAGCAGAATTAGCTCCGTGCGCCTACGGCCACATTAATTACATCTCTGTGTATTCATTCCTTTTATGCCGCGATTAATTACACTAAAAACGAACGCTTTCGTGTGCAGTGGTATTCGGCGTATTGCCCATCGATTATGAAGCCACGAATCGGCAGGAAGCATTTGTAAAAGTATTCCGGCATTCTCAACGGAATTTTTAAAATTGCGAGAGAACGTATTTTAGTAACATGAATCCTTTCTATGAACTAAAACTATGCGAAACATCATGGGTAGTTTAAATTAACTCTCCTAAAGACTCCAGTAAAACATGTACGGATCAAACTAGCTGTAAATAAAAACTCTGAATACTTCTTAAGAATACAAAGTGTTAAGCTGATATTCCAATCTTGGTCGGTGTTATTTACGAGAAAATATATGCATTGACCCAAAAGGAAAGTTTACTGATGAAACAAGAGGTTAGTAAGCGATTATGGTACCTAACGTACGGACACCTTTCACTTGATTTAGCTTTATGAAACTGTTCTACTGTTTCCAGAATTTTAATTGCCAATGAGATTGATGTGTTTGGGGCAAACCGTAGAGACCAATTTAAGAACATGATGAATTACTAAATTTTTTCTAATCCTACAAAGGAATGCCTGAGCTATTCTTTAACGAAAATTGCAGTTCACAGATATTTAAATAATAGTACTTTTAAGAATTTTAGAGTTACAAAAAACTCTATATATTTATTAAATACATCTTAAAATGTACATGAATAAAATAGAAAACCATGAACACCAGTGACACACATATTCATAACCAAAATCATTCATCTCGATAGAAAATCGTAGGGAAAAAAAAAATCGGGACCAAAAACGTTACGCTGTGGTACTCCCTTTAAAATTTCAATTCCGACGACAGCGAAAATAGGGGAAAGTCAACGACGAAGTCAATTCATAGCGGACCTGCTTTCGCTATCGTCCTTACAGATTCCCTTTATAAAGATTAAACGTGGGGAGAGAGAGTGAGCAAAAATTGAGAACGGTACTTTTCGATACCCGAAAGCCTCTCGACCGAAAATTTAGCGGTGCGTGATTCTAACCACGTCGGGGCCATTCCTTTCCTTAGAAAGGAATGAGAGAGAGTGACAGTGTGGCACGAAGCCTTGTCCAATTGCCACGCCTGCAAGTCGGAGTTTATGCATTTGAACTCTCTCTCTTAGTCTCTTACTCCATTTCTCTTCTGTTATCTCTATCCGCTTATCTCTCCTGCTTTATCTTCTTCTCTCGCTCCAGCTTCCCCTGCATCTTCATCCTGGACCATAACGTTAAAGGATGCGTAAGTTCCAAGGATTGAGTGGATACTTAGAATGAGTATAGTTTTCAGTTTAGCGAAGGAATATGAAGACGTTATGTAACTGTATAATGATTCGGAAAATAAAGCTCTATCCAAAACGTAAGTCAAATTCTTATTGAGATTCAGTCATATCTTAGGAATGTTGAATTACCTTACGCTTTAAAGTTGTCGAAACAATATATCTTGATTGGTGAATAAGTGCCGAACAAGGAAATTTATCAGCATTTATTCTTATTCAATCTTTTTGTATAATCTTATAATTAGTACACTTTATATATAAGTCCGATACTTTTGATATTATATACACGATATAACTGTCTAGTGCGGATAGTAATGTATTCGAAACGATTCTGCAAAAATCGATTCATTTTATCAAAAAATTCTTTGCTCCAATTCATTACGTTAGGATTAAATAGGATAGACCAGTGACGCACTGAGGGAGCAAAATATTTGGCAGCAGTGGGATTCGAACCCACGCCTCCGAAGAGACTGGTGCCTTAAACCAGCGCCTTAGACCGCTCGGCCATGCTACCAGCTGATTACATTTCTAAACTGATAACGAATCAAAATGGTTATCGGTCATAAAGAAAAATTTAGTTTAATTGCAAATGCAATCAATATAGTTTGATTATATTGAAATATATATTAAACTTGATTGCATAAATTAAGACAATATATGACATAAATGGGATTGTAATTCCATCTCCATCAATAATTGAAAGACTGTATTTAATAGGCACAAATAAATGATAGTTAGGGTTATGGGATGCTTACTTACTGTTGCTATGACTACGATAGCTATCCGGAGCGGGAAATTGAAATCAACCAAAAGACTGAACATAAGTTACATCTTTATCATGCATCTACAAAATGTAGCTGTTTGAAACTTTTCAATGGGATTGATTTATCTTAAGAATATCGATTAGTTAAATTTGAAGAGTTAATTTCAAAAGTTTGGGAAACAAGTGAAAAATTTATTAGCACATGAATCAACTGAGGGAATAAAAAAATAAATTTTTTATTGATATAATACTTTTATACAGCTAGAGTCTTATTAAACATATCGGTTCCCTAGATAATGATACGAAAACTCTATATGATTGGCGTAGAAATGTAGAGAAATTTATAAAAAATATAGTTTAACCTTGCTTGGCTAAATTTCGATTTTTCACTCTCAAAGAACATGCTGAAATAAAGTATCAACTCTAAATTCGATGGTGTTCCCATTTTTACAGTGTTACATTACATTTGGTAGTGGAAAATTCCCCATTTTTATAATTATGAGTTGCCTAGTAATTAGCTGAAAGTAGGACATGATGAGAAACTTTAAATAAACCAACAATAGATCCAGGAACAGGAAAAAGATTGCGACACAATTCCAGTACTATACTCACACCTCCTTAATCTCCATGGTTACGGAAAATTACGAATAAACCCTATATAGATACAATCGCTACGAAAATCTCCATGCCAACCTATGGCATGCCGCACGCAATCCTTTGTACGTAACATTATCTCCTACTTACTCAACCCGAATTCGTACTCAGGTGAGATTTATTTTTTTCCGTGATCTTCATGGGTGATAACGAACTGTCTGAAAGGTAGACCTCAAACGGTTTCCCGTTCTCACAAGGAAATTGGTAGAAGTGCGAGAAACTCAGTTCTGGAGACCGCTGTCCTAAAAGAGAGATTTTTGAGACGTCTAGGTCACAGACCATACTTGGTACTCGTTTCGGCTTTCACATGAATGGCCACGGGAAGAAGGGACATCGTTTTGGCGTGCCCATAGCGATCAAAAACGAAAGGAAAACTTTCAAAGTGCGTAAAACGTATTTTTTGGAGATTTTCCAAAGCTCTAAACTTCCAAAAAGAAAGGTTCTTATACCAAAAAAGCTAGCAGCTCTTAGAATACTTATATATTACATTTAAATTCGTATTTTTTCGGTTTAAAGATAGTGGATTGTTACATGACGGTATCTTGATTGTTGACAGATCTGATCGTAAAAATTATTTAGTCTTATTAATGATTGTTGGGATGGAAGCCTTCGTTAGCGAAAACAATCGTTAATTTAATTGAATTGACTACAATAGAATTCGAATTCGGCATCAAAATATAGGTCTCATTATTCAAATTTTCGAATTGAATTCGTTAATTTAATTTCCAAAATTTAGCATCATTGGTTGTTCCTAAAAATTAAAAAGTAAAAGCTTTGATTAGCTTCATTATGCTTAATCAGGTACCATTGTTATTGTAAGCAGAGCTCTTCCCATGTTTATGCATACGTTATATATTCATTAATTTGGGAACATTTACATTTAATAATAGGGAAATAGAATTGATTATTTCATTTACTATTTTAAATTCAGCACCAAATTCTCTAAAAGCTCCAAATAAAATTCTGTTGCCTATAAAAATAATATAAAATATAAAAGCCGAAGTATGTCATCAGTAACTCCTCTGTCAAGATACCTTCGGCCAGAGAAACTTATCTACAGCTGGGATTTCGTGATTTGAATCTCTGCTAAGACTGATTGTTTACATTTATTTACGATTGGAAAATCCTCTATATTCATCTACTTCTGATATTATTTTTACTCTTTCAGTAGCAGCTTATTTTCACCAGCATCTCTCAAAATAACCATATTGAAACTCAATTCTAATATATAAATAAATAGCAAATAACAACAGTATTTGATATTAATTTTGTGCGTTAAATTAAAATAAAGCGTTTGTATAATTTGGTTAGGGAATTCGAACTCTTATCCACCTATAACGAACATATTATATATGTTTCATGATAATATGTCGGGTTTATTGTAAAAATCGTAAGAAAGATAACATGAATTTTTAGAGCATAAAATCTACGCAGCTGATGGCCAAAGAAGACCTCAGAGGAAAACGACGTGCATCCGAGTGAAAACGCAGCGTATAAAATGGTCAGACTTCGAAGGGAATGAGTCACTTTTCGCTTTGGAACGATTCAACGAAACACTCAAAAAGGTTTAAGGTTTAATGTCGCCATTGGAAAGTAAAAAATTACTGCAAGAATGGGAAAATCTAACAATGCTGTTTGAAATAAAATATTTGTACGATCATCATACTATCGTAGAATGGTTTCTTTCAATGTCAAAGTTGAGTAATATGATTGCGAGTTAGTAAACTAACCTATCTGTATAAATGTTTTAAATATAACGTTACGAAAATTAACGCCTATCAGATAAGGATGAAACTGAAAAAAAGAAAGGTACAAACATACAATCGCTACTTCCTATTCAAATACGTAGTAAATGAGAAAGAGTATAAAATAAATGCAATCCTAAGACAAAAATTCCTGGAAATACTCTTATGCTTGGATACCCAAGTTTGACCACTTACCTGATGGAGTGCAGTCCCGGCCTTCGTCATGATGATTTTCAAAATCGTCCTGGTTAGCGAAATACTTCTCCAAGTCTATGAATCTCAATCTTCCCATTGTCAGTCCACTCTAAAGCTCTTCCAAATATGATCTTAGCACTCCTAATGTATCTGAACATTATCTATGACTAGACAGATGAGGATTAAATGGCTTGCGGAGTGAAAGTTACTTAAATATGCACTCTACAATAGCAGACAGATGAATCGATTTATCGTAATTATATGTCGATAGTTCAATATGTCAGGTCGTTGTCATTCTCTCACTCACACTCGATTCCATTTTTCATATTCTTCAGCTGCTCTTTCAAAAGTTCTTATGCAGTTATTATTAAATTCAATTTATTATTTTGCTTATTTTTAAAGCAAAATAATAGAAATTGAAAGTAATATTGTAATATTTCTTTCAATACAGGCGTGAGTAAAAATGAGAATAATTTTTTAACGAATGAAATAATTTAATACATCAAGATAGTGACAATCCCAAAATCATGCTACAACAATACAACAATAATGATGAGGCAGTTTAAAAACAAAAAGATATAGGAATATATCGCACAACAATTACATACCACAGAATTAAGCCCATTTCATTGTTGAAGCCAAGTTACGAATTTTATCCTATACGTGAAACAAATAAATTACCCAATTTCCATGTAATAAACTCCTTGTTGATAGATACTTTGTTACCATTTATTATTTGTTTTATTTACATTTCAATTTTACAAGCTCATCTTTACACTACATTGGAGTGCTGCTACACTACAGTGGAGTGCAAAAAACATTCAAAACTAGTCGGGAGTCGAACCCATACCACCAGCTCTATCTCCAGGCCCACCAGGGCTCTTGTTTACCCTCTTTCGGAGCAGTAAAACTTTTTAAACATGTCCCAGAAGTCTCCTGCAAAGGCGTCACCCACTTCTGTACCCATCACTCTTGTCCCCATATCTCCACGTCCCGTTCTTCTGGAGTCATATTCCGTCGTCCATCCGCTGTCAGCGAAAGTCGTTCCTCACAATGGAATTGTGGGAAGGGAATGGAATGGAAAGATAGGGGAGATGTTTAAACTCAGGGGGTGGGTGGGAAGATAAAGGGGGAGGGAAAATAAGAGGGTAGTGGAAACCCCTAGAGTTCTGAGATGCCACTAAAAATATGAGAAATAACCGGGGGTGGCAAGTGCATCTTGGGAAGTGTTTTTCGTATCCTGTTGGCCATATGGTGTTAGTTATTTCCGCCCATTTAAAATCTCCATGGCAACTTCAGAGTTTCACCGCTAATGTGTGCTTCTACAGAATCAAGTTTGTTTGGTTGGATAAAAGAAGGTCTGGTTGTTGGGTAAATTTAAATCAATAACTCAAAAATCAACAATTTAAAGGGAGAAATTCGTTATTTTGTTGCCTAGGAGAAAATATACAAGTAAAATAATGGGAAAAAAAGTTAAAAAAACGTATGGTTGCAAATGATTGTTGCATAAATAATGTGAAAATGAAAAGTTGTTTTATAACTATGGTAACCGGCATTATTGGCTTCAGAATCCTATCTATCTGCAATAATACCTATTTTGTTAAGAGTCGTAGATATACTTGAGGCAAAAACATGAGTAGCATTATTGTTTTGCTTTTATATTGATAAGGGCATTTAAATTGTCAAAATAGTTGGAATGCATATCTAAGATAGAGGGATTTAACTTAAATTCTTTCTTTGTGCCCTGAAAGAATCATACGACATTCCATCTATAGCTTATGAAATTTATTTCAATAAATTATAAAAATTTAATCAACATTTCTATTAACTTCCACCATGTCTTACGATATATCTTGGTTTAAAGAGTTTGGAAATGTTCATTCATTTATCTGAAGGACATTTAATATTTGTTACAATACGTAAGAAGTAATATTTGGATTGATGGTAGCTTTTAGGTCACCATATTTAGTGCAGAAAACAAAACTTACTTTCTACTAACACAGTTTCTGTACGATCCCTATCAATTTAATAGCTTAACAATACTAGCATAATTTCTATGCTAGGTTTACTAATCTTAGTAATTTAAATGGCTCCTGAAATGATACTAATTAACTTTGATAAAAATTGGCAATGGTTTCTATCGGAAATTACTTATACTAAATATACATTCGAATAAATTTCCTTGGTTTTAGGGCTCCCTTAATCTTGCATTAAATTTTCTTTCTTCACGACACGTTAAGATATCACAAGAATTTTTCACTAAAACATTTTACTCATGGAAGTCCTTGAATTGTAACAAACATGCTTACTTATTATACATTCAAAAATTCGTTGCTAGGAGATGTATAAATAGTTACGTAAAAATAAATAGTTACGTAAAAATAAATAGTTACGTAAATATAAATAGTTACGCATAAACACTGTTTGCGATTCATAAAATCTATTTCAATTCTATATATATTACGATAAATAAATATACACATAAACACGATGCATAATGCGAAAATATATATGTATCAAAAGATGTAAATACCAAAATAGCAGCTCGGCACATCATTGAGGAAAGAGGAAGATAAAAAGTAATTCGGTAGCAGCGTCTGAATGAATGGGATTTGGTGTCTCGAAAACACAAACACGATAGAGTGAATTGTGGGAGGGAAAGGAACAGGAAAAAGGGGGAGAACTTTCCCACCCGCGAATATTTATTGCACGCCCCGCCAAAAGTTCTATCACATTTAATTCGTCGGGTGTCTGTTCGAAAGGGGCGATGGGTCATTCTCTTAGTGCCTAGAAAGAGAATTCGTGACGTCTATCTTCACGATCACTTTTCCCTGCACGAGAGAGAGGAAGTAGCTTTAAGTTTACAGTCACTTTTGATACGTACCCTCGGTTCAACAAACGTGATTCGAAAAAGGAAGGGTTTTAAGAGCTATTTATTTATTATGTTACCATTATAAAAACTAACGCTTAATCACATAAACTCTTTTTAAAATAATATCATTTAAAGAATATAGAAAATTACTAGATTAATAATTGTTATCTGTGTATCTTCAATTCAAACATTACATGATTTTTTGTAATTCAATTGAAACTTAAAATTTAACAAATAAAAATAATGATAATTAACTGTTAATTGTATAAAAATCGCATTAGATTCTTTAATAAGGAACTGCTATGAAAATAATATTGTACGAATTAAGTTTATGGTTTTATTGGTGAAAACAAACCTTTAATTCGCAAGGGTTTAAATAAAGAAAAGAAGATTAATAAATAAATCTTTGTAAGGTTTAAAGAACAAGCGTGAAACGTATATCATTATTAAAAATCTAATAATAAATTTACAACAATACAAAAGTAATAAATCGACAATCGAACAATATAAGACATTGTTGAGTTTTTGTATAATTGGTGGACTGAATTTGATTCTCTTAAAATGGTGATTCAACAACGTCAATTGAAGCAAGTAACAATCAATAGATTTATTTTATTACTCTTCTAATTGTCTGTGGAATAGGACATGTAGGGTAGAGATTTCCTTCCTAACAACATATTTAAAATATACTGATACATTCTTTCGTATATAGTTTCCAAGTGATAGATCTAACATATTGGTTACAATTGATTTTCAACAATCGAGAAATAAAGTTTCAGGCAACATGACAAGACCGTAAAATCTTCCGTTTACAAAGAATTATTTTTGTACAACAATGCTGACTTGTAGACGTGAGTATTCAAACATTGTAGCTGTTTATACAACATTAAAAAGTGTATGATCTTATAAACAGACCGGTCGTTATAAACTGAGCTTTATGTATGCCTATTCCGACCATAAAACGTCGGAAACTATACTGAATGCCCTCATGATGTTTAGACCCATGAAAAAGTCACTTGGACGCCATCTAGCATGAAGAGGCGGCACTTAGAACTAACCGCCCCTTCCAATTCGAATGAAAGCGATGTTTTTGGAATTCAGAGGATATCCCAAAATGATGAATTGATAAAAAAAAACCTTTTAGTATTCGTGGAGCCAGTATGCGAGGGATTTCGGCAGCCATTTTAAATACATTCAAAAGCTTCGTTTGACGAATGAAAGCGTATTTCATCTTCTACCTGCCATTTTGAAAGTTTTATATTTCCATCAATTTATTTCGTTTCCATTTATTTATAGGGATTGATTGGAACTTTCCCGAAATTCTAAATAACGTAAATAAAAGGAAATTCGTATTTAAAATTCTTCCGTCGACTTAATCTACTCTGCAAGTAGAATCGAAGCTTTTGTTGTAGCAACAGAATAATTGTTTATAGCAACGGGATTATAAACATTTATTTCGTATTTAAATTGACGAGGAAGAAATATATTTGTATTTAAATAAAAATATTATAAATATACAAAAAATAAGGTAAATTTATCACGACTTATATAAGAAATTTATGTTATAAGATTATAAAAGTATACCAGTCGTCATAAATTAAGATTGACCATTCAAAAACCTTAAAAATGTATTCTGGAAAAATGTGAGCACTGTTTCAATAGAATATTAATATTATATTAATACTGCTGTCCTTTTTTTATAAAAATCATTCATAAATCGACACTTAATCTAAACACATGACCAATTTATGAAGAAATTATTATTCAAGGCAGAATAATTTTTTTAGCATTATTTATCTTAGGTACTCACAACAGTAATTGAAATAGCATCTCTAATTTCTTTATTTTTATATTTCGTTTGATGAAATCAATCAAACGTTCCTGTTTACTTAGTCTCTGCACGTACACAAGTATTACTGTCTTCAAATCCTCTAAATTCTATTATCCAATATCCAATAAATCTAGATTTATAGATCAATTCTTGGATTAAAGAAATTGAATAACTTTTAACCGATCAGTTCCTGGGAAAATAATTCCAGGTTCAATAAGTAAAAAAGCATACCACCCCAGCAGGTGGAGGACCTGGGTTCGAGTCCAACATTAATTTTGTTATTTTTCAATTTTTATCAACCTTTAAGACCAAATCTAACTTATACTATCCATTTTTGTAGAGTTCAAACCACGTATGCAATATATTGATTCACTTTCTCTAGTCTCGTCGCCATGGTAATGTTTATTTATACGTGTATGTTGTATATGAACAACGCGCTGTAGATACGGTTCGGTATGGTCATGTCCCTGTGGAGAATCAACGTTGACCATCTAGTGATTTTGCAAACGAAATTCGCGAATAATTGCGGAAGTAATTGCGGTAAATAAACTATAAGTAAATTTCCTCTCTGCGAAGGCACGGAGGTTTGATGAACGCGAAATTCGTTTTGGTAATTGGATCTTTCCCATGTTCTCTTCTTTCCAATTCGTTCGTTTTGATTAACCAATTCGTCGATTCAAAACCGACCATCAACCGGTTGACGAACGAAACTGTGGGAGTGCACGAAATTTGCAGTGACTCATCGTATGAGTAAGGGTGGACTATTAGGAAGCCTACGATACGCCGGCATGAAAAAAAAATTGCGGTAGCTTCGCTGGAATGATAAGCACGACGATGAATGAATAAGCGATGTATATGACCACTTTGTCACCCTTTTTTGGTGACGTAACGATAATTATCGGCGATATTATTCAGTCGTTGCATCACGCGTATTATTTACGTTGATTTAATATTGATTTCGATGTTTCTTTGATGGCGTATACACTAATAAGTATATTGAATACTTTATGTTTATGTATTTACGTAAATTAAGTTAATATGTTAATATTTGCTTACATATATGTTCACCTACTCCTATGGGTTTATTCATTTATTTGTATTAGTGTGTTTGCTTTATACTTTTTGATCTCTTATTTTATTTATTTCATTATTCCTTCGGAAACGTATTGTTTAAAATATCAATAATAACTTTTCGCGATTTAGACAGACTGGCGTAGAAAATTAGCAGTTCTAGACAGAAATACGTGAGAATATAAACCAAAACAATATCTCTGAATCTAATCTGAAAAATACTACAAAGAATCAATATTTCATTTTTATATTACAAGAGTATTATTAATTCAGATTTTTAATGGAATAATGGACAATACTCCGTGCACTCATCAACAAACCAGAAAAATCTGAGACGATTTAAAATGTAATATATATCGTATTTGAGAGAAAATTTTGCCCATCGATCTATACGATTTCCTCAGCTGCATTTCAATACATATATTTTAATGGTTGAATGGTATGATACGTGATGATTATAAAGTCTTGTGCTTAAGATTGTGAGGAAGCATCAATCCACAAAACATATAACTGGGCACTAGAGGATAAAATAAGTCAATGAGATGTAAACGTAACATATTAAGTATATGAAGTTTATAAGAAATTAAACCATGGTAATGAAATGTTGAAACTACTTTTTCATTCTAAAGAGAAGTATGCAACTTTGACATCATTATTAACTGAACTATTATTTGAATATGGGTATTTTTGTACAATGCATATCGGCGCCGTGGCTTAGTTGGTTAAAGCGCCTGTCTAGTAAACAGGAGATCGGGAGTTCGAATCTCCTGTTTAAAGGAAGGACTTTTCCTTGGAAATTTTTGTTTGATCATCGCACTTCCTTACATAGAATGCGCCATGGCTGGAACATAAAGTGGCCGGAGTATTGTTGCCTAAAGATTTGTTTAATACCTTCGCTTTACATATATTCTTGTAGATGCTAGCAGTGGTCAAAAGCAAAAATTTATTGAAAAACAATATGGGAATTTTCATTCGTGTACATCTACATAAATACCATGCAAGCTGAATTTCGACGAGTGAAAGGTAGTGTAATCACCTGTAGTAAATCTCTCA
Organism: Pantala flavescens; assembly: GCA_020796165.1. Lineage (NCBI taxonomy): Eukaryota > Metazoa > Arthropoda > Insecta > Odonata > Libellulidae > Pantala > Pantala flavescens. The sequence continues at coordinate 17,177,357 of CM036886.1, forward strand.
AAAATATCAAAGCATTGCTTATGATAGCCATATGTGATAAGATACGTATCAATATCCAAAATAGTAATTTACAAAAAATGATTTTAGGTAAAACTTTCGCCCAACGTGGGGCGCGAACCCACGACCCTCAGATTAAGAGTCTCATGCTCTACCGACTGAGCTAGCCGAGCTTTAAACATTATAATACGTAGTGCTATTAAATACTTGTGCTCTAAAATGCTACGTTCTCCTTTTGCCACTGACATGTTCATAAACACTATTAAATTACCATTCCAGAAAGCACATTTTTTACTCTAACTTTGTATCTATTCTTACAGTAATATTCAATATAAAGTATTGTAGTGTGAAAGTTATAATCGATTCTGAGGTTTCATCGGCGCCGTGGCTTAGTTGGTTAAAGCGCCTGTCTAGTAAACAGGAGATCGGGAGTTCGAATCTCCCCGGTGCCTCGGGAGATACAATTTTGTTAGAATACGTGTACATTTTATGTTTCGATTTGAAAAGTTAGACTTACTAATTGACCGAAGAGCTGTTATTTTAACAACGCTATAGTAAAAGTTTTCTTTACTTACTTTAGCGGTATTGATCAGTGTTTTAAAATCAGAGTATATCAAGACTGTGGACTTATTAACTCTCCAGATACTTTCGTAAAAGTATCTCCCACACGGAAGGTCCCCGGTTCGATCCCGGGCGGAAACATACTTTTGTAATCTGAGAAGGACCTGGATGATGAATACACGAATTTAAGAAGTCAGCTTAAAAAGTTAGAATAACCAATTGATTTAAACGATCTCTACTTTTATAGTCTAAATATATAATCTATTGTCTTTTATAATCTAATCGAGATGATAAATCTCATCCTTCATTTTTTTCAGTGTTTTTATAGGTCAGTAAAAAGAGTTTTATGATAAATATATGGATCGTTTTACAACGGTTCCCGTGGTGTAGTGGTTATCACATCCGCCTAACACGCGGAAGGTCCCCGGTTCGATCCCGGGCGGAAACATACTTTTGTAATCTGAGAAGGACCTGGATGATGAATGCACGAATTTAAGAAGTTTCAGCTTAAAAAGTTAGAATAACCAATTGATTTAAACGATCTCTACTTTTATAGTCTAAATATATAATCTATTGTCTTTTATAATCTAATCGAGATGATAAATCTCATCCTTCATTTTTTTCAGTGTTTTTATAGGTCAGTAAAAAGAGTTTTATGATAAATATATGGATCGTTTTACAACGGTTCCCGTGGTGTAGTGGTTATCACATCCGCCTAACACGCGGAAGGTCCCCGGTTCGATCCCGGGCGGAAACATACTTTTGTAATCTGAGAAGGACCTGGATGATTAATACACGAATTTAAGAAGTTACAGCTTAAGGGGAATTTTTTTATCTAATATCCTAAAATAAAAGTTCATCAGCTTAAAATATTCCTACCTCTATTGAGTGAAGTTAAGAGAAGAAATCATTCATTGTCAATAAATGAGATCGAGATGAAATAAATGAAGAAGGTTCTTTAAAATGAAAATGAAAAAAGCTTTGAAAACGCATCACCTTCATAACGATCGGGGTATTTATATTTAATCTGTAATATCTCACATTTATATTTCTGCAAATTGTCTTAACTTTTCATGAAGGGCCTACAAGGAGTCACTGAGACGAGTTTTCCTAATGTCCACGTGAAAACGTTTTCCTACCCCTTTACTAAGGAATGAATTAATCAAAATATGTATATTTAAATTGTAAAAGCTATACAGAATTATTTATTCCGCCTTTTTTATTGCCAATGATCTGCTTCACCCAAAGTTACATCATAAACATTGCACTTAGGATACCGTAACAATAAACTTCAAACGATAAGTAACATTTTGATTGTTTTGTTACTACGAAACTGTCGTTAACAATAGTTTAATAAACCTATTCTCAAATTTTCATTCATATTATTTGAAAAATAAATTCGAGATTTAAAACTAATAAGAACGACAATTTATTAAAAAATCGCGCCCTTAACAATTCCTGAAATGTTAGGACAAAATTCTGATATTAGTTGGAACAAAATATTTCCTCGTATTACAGAAGAGAATTACAACACTAACGTACAATTTGTTGCATTGCAATTTTACGGATGATTGTATATGCTTCAAGCCCCTAGAGAGGATAATTCTAATCTAAACTTTTCTACAGCTGACCAATGCCATTTCCTTGACACGAAGCCAGTTTCCCTTGGGTTCTCCCTTCAACATCTACCCCCCGAAGGCAATTTCTAATTTTCAGTCTTGACGCACGCTGTCTCTACGGGGATCCGTACGACAGGGCGTTAAAAACGGATAAGATTGCAAGTTGCTAAGAGTCCAGCAAATGGCTGTTTTTATTGCTTCGAGTTGCCATGGAGAGGAAAGCGTTATATAGAGCGGGGTTTCCAGATACGAGATGTGAGTTGTAGAAATTAGAGTAACACATAGCAGGATCAAACCATTTATGAAAGGGATTAATAACGCGTTATCGTTTGGTTTGGGCTTAAATTGGTAGGGTTGCAGGATACGTAACGCTTCAAGAAAGGAAAATGTATTTTTAAAAAGCTTATTTACGAGTTTCATTATTTAAAGGTGGTGAGTTTTAATAAAAATTTAAGAGAGCATGTCAAAGTTGATCATATTAATTATAAGATATCGTCTTATTCCGAAATGCATCAAAACAATTTTTATATTTACATAATATTATTTACAACATAACCCAATACTAAAATTTATTTATTAGATTACTAGCTTATAAAATAAAATAAATATAAACTATATCATTTTTAATTTCTTTTTTATGTGGACGGATTATAAACCACTTCTTTAATAATTTAGAGAGTTAAATATCTTTATACTGTTCTTAGTACTCTGAGGAATATTAATTATAAAGATATGTATAAGCACTTCTGCTTGAATGTTTCATACATTCTTAATTATAGAAATAAAATATAAGTAAAAGAAAGATTATCCTTTTAAAATTATCATTACATTCCTCCTTAACATACATGATTACGAAGTTCTCAAAGGAATTTTTTTTAATTTTTAAACTTTAGCTTGATAATTCTTAACTAATATATTTCATAAGACTTCTTTAAAACAAAAGATTTCATCCTTCAACAAGTTTAAGAAGCAAGTATCCCTGAATTCCCATCCTTATTATCATCATTCGTAATATTAATAATTCTCAAGTTATACCAAACACTTTAATCAATTTAAAATATACCGACGATAAAATTATTCACGTATTCAATACCTAGAGTAAATACGGTTTGATACAGTAACTAAGATCCGCACTATGAGCATTCTCACATTAGAATATTCTACTGTCTCTACTTCTCTTTCTACAACTCATCGATCTTTTTAACTACCCTTTTTTTCATCCCCTCCCAAAGATCAACAGGTCGACTCACGGAAAAAGGAAGATTTGCATCGCTTTTATTCTGTGAGTGGGAGATTCGTACGAATGGAGTGGTAATTGAAGCATCGGTGGGTTGTCTGCAGAAGGATTAAATTAAAAAGATTGGCGTGGGATTATACGATGAAATGAAACTTTTTTTTTGAGGTGGGAAAAAGGGATTGCATCTCTGCAGTGGGAACCATTTTTTGTCTCCCGATGTACTTAAGCTTCGGTCGTGAATAGGAATTTTTGCTGAAGGCAGATGTCAGATTAGAGGTGCGGATTTATTATGTATCAAACATATAGATTAAAGCTGAAGCACCGATTGGTTAAATGCTCATGAACATCTCTCGTTTGTTGTCATATAAATGCAATATTTAAACGTATATAACACTGTAATTATCCATATAGAGTTAAAATTTATATGATTATGATTTGATGAAGATTGAAAATGAAATTAATAATCAATTTATTTCTTGTAATCAATATTTGATTATAATTATTATTTTATCATGAATCAATCAGAATTTGAGGATGATTTAATGTGATTATATTTCAAATAATTGCCAATTACTTTTTATATTGGAATTTATAATGTTGAAGTATTCGTGAAATAATAAAAACTTATTGTAGTTGAAAATTTTTTGAACTGCGTATTGGTCAGATATTAATATTCATTGGTGTCCACTAGTATAGGTTATTCACTTTACTATAAGTATGAAATAAGCTACTTTTAAGTTAAATCATGCTTGGTTGCTAAACATAGAGTACAAAGTAGTATGCTTGTATTAAATATCAGTAGCGTTAAAGTTTGCCTATTTCACAATTAATATAGCCAAACAATAAATAATGTATTATTATTTTTAGCACTAAATTATCACAATATCATGAGATCGAATTTTAAAAATCTTTTAGGACATTTCGTATTTTATAAAAACACAACCTTGAAGAGATATAAGGGACAAATTTACGAAATTAAAATTAGTTATACTTTGTTCTAAGATATAGAGCGTAGTACTCAAATCGTAGAAAATGTTTCCTAACTTAAATCTTACTTTTTTATTGATTGACTTTAATCGAAGATAATAATATAAACGACAGGAAATTTCACCTTCCACTAAAAATATCAAATTCCTAGGTTCTTCCACCTTCTCATTCAAAAAATGCAAAAACATGTTTCCGCCCGGGATCGAACCGGGGACCTTCCGCGTGTTAGGCGGATGTGATAACCACTACACCACGGAAACCGTTGATACATCTAAGTATCAAAAGAGAAAATACACCCAAACTCTACATCTGCTCTGATTTCAAACTGCCGCCGATGGAACAGGTTTCAGAATGGTAATCTACTTTCAGACCGAATTCAGTTCGACAGAGGACCGATAATCTATTTGATTATAAGAGTGAATAGTTGTAGCAACTTATTCCTACTTACGAAATTAATGCTAATTTGTGAGAAGTATTTATTTGGTTATGGATATTTTATCTAAAAACAAGTTGGCGCCGTGGCTTAGTTGGTTAAAGCGCCTGTCTAGTAAACAGGAGATCGGGAGTTCGAATCTCCCCGGTGCCTACAGCATTAATTTTACCAATGGTTTACATATCTAACTATAATCAATAATGAATCCAATTGGCAATATTTTATTTTCGGTGAATTAATGACTATTTATTAAAACAAAAGAACACAATCGGACCTAGATTATTACCCTGAGGTAAGCTTATCGTTAGATCCACCACATAGTGTATCTCGTTTTTCTTTGAAAAAAAAAGAACTTGTTCCGATGCGATATGAATGAACCATAGATTTACAATTACGTTCTCACTCTCTAGCATCTAAAAAATGTTAACAGAAATTTCATTTTCAATAATTTTTAATTTCATACTCCTAATTAACCCTTCATTTTGTGAGATAATTATTTCATTTTGTACGTTACATTCTTTAAAAGCTTATTGGTTCAGGAATTTTCTTTGCTTAATTTGTTAAATTTATAATGTTATAGAACACCTAAAGCGGTAATTGATAAACTTTATAATAACCACGCAGCTTAGTCTTTGCTCTCCCAGTGCTTCCACAACTTCTTGTTACTCTCTTCTGGTATACGTAAGTTATTCCTCGCCTATTTATTGAGCCGTTAAGCATTTGGAATATTCTTGCGCGTTCTATGTTGTAGGAAAACCTGTTAAGACTTATTTACAACGTTTTTCTATAGAATTGGATACATCTATCCATTTATTACTGTGTAACCATGATCCGAATTCTCTACAACTTTCTATTAAGGCCTCGAAATAGCCGTGATCGTATAGTGGTTAGTACTTTGCGTTGTGGCCGCAACAACCCAGGTTCGAATCCTGGTCACGGCAGTGTTCAGTCACTGTGACGGCAGAGGCATTTTTTTGTCTAGCAATTAAGTTTATCAGCCACCAAAACCTTGCATCTCAAACCCAAATGCACATATCTTCATCATATTTATTTAATATTTTAAATTCCCTAGCTGTTTCACATCCTATTTCTAAGCTCAGCTATCAAATAACTGTTTACGAAATTAATCATAGAATACATTATTCGCACTGCTAATCTATTCATAATGTTTCGTGATGGATAATTATCATAGCGCTATACAGCATAGCATAATCATATCGCGTTGTTTATTATACCACAAGGGTTTTGGAACTAAGTAACTAATTTGCATTATATAAACTTGAAAATAAATATAAATCGTACTCTATATTTATGTATAGCTATATAATTAAAAAAGTATGTAAGCATACAAGTGGATTTAAAATCTGTTATGTAGAAGCGATTATATTACGCGACGTGGTTACTTGGGGTAACTAGTAAACTGTAATAAATATATATGCTAAGTATTGTGTACTATACTACGATGCTAGATACTGTATTATAAGATAGTCAATTTTGTATTGGCTATACATATCGTATATCGGCGCCGTGGCTTAGTTGGTTAAAGCGCCTGTCTAGTAAGCAGGAGATCGGTAGTTCGAATCTCCCCGGTGCCTCTTAAGTTATTGTGTTGTTCGTATATATATTTTTATTAATTTCAAAAATTAGGCCTACCGTTTGACTGACGCTTTCATAATTTCCAGCAAGCCACCATTAATTAAGGAGCCAGTTTTCCATGCTTTATTTGTGGCAGTATTGATCAGCATTTGGAAATTAGAGCAGAAATAAAATGTGACTGTAATTTGTCTCCAGGTACTAACCCTCATCAATAGTTTCCGTGGTGTAGTGGTTATCACATCCGCCTAACACGCGGAAGGTCCCCGGTTCGATCCCGGGCGGAAACACATTTTTACAATCTACAAAGTAGATGAATGTTTAAATCTATACAAATTCAGAAATTTCAGCGGAAGGTAAAATTTTATTATTCGATCATCCCAAATAAAAGTTCCAAAGCCCAAAAACTTTGTTAGATCCAAGTATGATCCTTCTCTGTCTCTTAGGAACGAATGTTTTCGTGTAATTTACGAAAAATGGAGGCGAAAGTACTATCTACCAATACAGACGCTTTTTATCGCATTTCTTTAAAGAGAAAATATGTAAAATAAACGAGGATGGCAACTTTTAAATTAAGAGAAACTTACAAAACATTTAATCCTTGCGTCTATCAAAGATGACCGATTAAAATCACTTTCAATTAAATTTCAAATCAACGAAATGTCTACAATGTTTATGTCCATGCAACGAGCCTCGATTGACGCAAATAATCCAACATCTTCCTTCTGCAGAACTCATGTCCTGCCGACCCATCCTCTTCCATTCGCAAACTGTTATTTCGGCCGGTCATTGACCATTGAGGCTGTCGTCAGGAGGACTTGTCGCGATTGAATGAGACTCCGCTGTGACCCGTCGCTTTTGGAAGCACAGATTGGCGGAGGGGAAAAAATATTTAATCTCCAGCCGACGTCGCCTGTAAACGAGCCGTATCCTCGCCTCTATAGAAGCCCCGGACGGGATTCGGCCTATAAAAGAAATACATAGAGGCCCAATTGGGAAACGCACTATTTGATTCGGTAAGATTTTACCCTTTAGTTAGTTCCGGAAAGGATAATCTTTGTCCCGAGACGCTTAGGGAAGTTTTATATAGGAAATTGAATTTCTTGTACTTTGTTGTAGGCGTTTAATTTCGGTGTATACTTGATTTGATTCCTATTATGCAGCAGTATATTCAACAAAAATAGTTTGTCATTCGGATATGTCAACGGTTTCGGATCAATTCAATCAAGAATAATTAAAATCCCGAGAGATAAGGAGTTTTTTTGTTACGAAATCCTTGAATGATAGTTTATTTTTTAGCCATCAATCATTCTCATTGTTGGCGAATTAATAACTGTAACAGAGCGTGCATAATTGATTCATTGTTGTGATTGTTGACGGTCGTTATGACAACTTGATTGATTGAAATAATGATCAAGTAGTGCCAACTGGAAAAGACGTATATTAGCTTTGTTACTGATTTAGAAATTTTTATTCGTAGATAAACTGTACTTCAATGAAATTGGTTTTATCCGTTATCTTACTGAGTACTTTAAGTAAAATGATTTATATGTTTTTAATGTATTGTTCAAAGTGTTTTAAAGGATCTTCCTAGATGAACTAAAATGAAATTCATAGAGTCCCCTTAGAACATATAATATACAAAAGTAGAAACAAATCAAATAGCGGAAGAAACAGTAATAACAGTTTTATATTTTCAAGAGGAAATTAATTCCGGAATTGAATAAACTCGACTCACTTTCCATATGGTTATTAATGATACTGCATGTTTGTTTACATACATTATAGTCAAACGTTTAATTAGTGAATGCGTTAACAAGTAAACGTAACATGTTTGCATAATATAATATCATAAATTTAATATCACACTCAATCCCGTAACTGGTAAACTACGTGTACATTAAAGGATTTTGATATTTTAATGCAAGATCATTTGATGGAAATGTTTTACATACATCACATATAACAATAAAAAAAACAGAAAGGAAACAACCAAGAGAAATATATGTATTTCAAAATAAAAAACAATATTGAACTAAAACAGTGAAATATTACTCAATAAAAATCGAAAGATATTATTTTGAATATTGGCAAGAAATTTAGAAAAATGTTGCTAATGGTTACGTCAAAACACATAATACGAAAGTGTCTGGAAATAAACCAATTAAAATTTTCCTATAGATATCTTAACAAATTGATATTATAAAAAACTTCTGGTAGTTCTCACATCTTTGAAAGACGTATCAAGAAGGTAAAGTTCCTTAATTGAGGAACATTGAAATAAAATATAAATATAGATACCTCAATATCAATAATAAGGCAATAAACAGATAGGATAATATAACATATGATTGCTTCTAAATTATATTTAATCTAAAGACAGATATAAGATGATGACACCCCATGCCACCCACCGCAGATGTATGTGCGCATTCAAACAAATTTAAACCTACCAATTCCATCCATAAATCCAGTAGAACAGTCGAGATGAAATCATGCACGCCCACGAAAGAAACCTATCTTTTAATGTTGCCATGGTTACGATAGAGAAGAGCGTGGGATACACTAGCGTTCGGGGAAGTATAAGCAATTGGGAAAAAGGAAAGACGAATCACACAATCGCTGGCAGTGACGAAAAGTCTCACGGGCAAATAACCCATTGCACACGGAGTGACTCATAGGATGTGTGTCATCAGGCTACCCAATCCTTGCAGAATGGGTGGATATTAAGACTGGTCCTAGAGGGACAAAAGTAGTGACTAAGGCAAGTGAGGAATCAAGATTTGAGTGAGTACTTGGACGAATTCGACCCGTTCTTCCTCTCTTGCCTTATTAGGCTCGACAGATGATTTCCGATGTATGACCTGCATTCATTTATAGTACAGGATGAACGAAATTCGAGGATGCATCTGCAGGGATAGGAAGTCGATCGCCTATGGCAACCGAATAATACGAAAATCTTAAATATTCGGCATAAATATAATTATATTATAGTCGCTCGTGATTGAATGAATCTAGTATATTTATAGGGCAGTATAACCTAATTTTCAAGGTAGAATTCGGCAATATGCGATAGTATACAAAATAAACGAACATTATACATTTTTATCGAAAACAACGAGTACTTAACATAATGCAGTGAAATAATGAAGCTTTATGTATTATGAGAATTTTAAGCAGTCAAATTTCAAATAGAAAAATCAATGATAATTATAAAATTTTTACGCAAGAATTGGGAGCCTTATTGTTTATAAATAACTTTCAACAGCACACGATTTAGTTATTCACCCTCCTCAATTATTTAATATAATAGTTACATTAATATCTTTATTTCATTTGTACATCCGATTGGAGTTTTAATGAAAATATAGCACTGTAAATGCAATAATAGTCTTCAAGGAAATTAGATTTAGTATATCAAAGCGTATTTATCAAATTATCCTGACTTAAACTACAACAATCCTTATCGTAAATGATTTTTAATTTCAGCTGTATATCTGATCAACAATTATTAATTTCAATGGAGTTTTGGATAATATCTACTTATCAAGTACATGAAAACTTCTCTTTGATAACTAATCCATTCATTTTAGAACTAATACAAGGATTAGTAATCTTTTTTGAATTAGAAACCACACGAATTGAACACACAAACTATGTTCTCCATATTTCACTTACACTTTTGCACTCCCCTGTACACAATAGAATTTCATTGCGCTCATTGAATGACATATATGAAAACGTCATGACCGTATCCCATAGTGAGTTAGGTGCCATTCATCCGTCTAGACATCCAATCATGCCGAGCACTTGAGAAATACTTTATCTTATCGGCGTGGCAATTACATATATTGGACAGCGTTCCCCCCCTCCCTCCCTTAGGCTACTCTAATTTTCTTTTGTGTACGGCTCTTTTTTTTTTAAAGTTCTTCATCACTTCCAGACACGGCGACCTACTTGTGCAGGTGGGATTTCTTAATCGTGTCAACACACAGCCGACTGACGACTGGTAGGACCTCTGCAAAACTTTTAAGGGAATCTCGGACAAAAGCACGCATAAAAAAGCACGTTCGCGAAAAATCGGGGACGGTTTTTTTGCGGGAAAATGGCCGAAAATTCGACTCGATTGATGTCTCCGAAGAATTGGTCTTGTGAAAGAAAAGCTGGAAGGAAGCTACTTCCACTAAAGGTATCTCCTGCCCTATATTATGGCGTAAGTAAGTTCTGTATTGATTGGTAGAAGGATGACTTATATTAAGGTGAGGGAAGATAATATACTCTTCCATAGCTGTCAGAGCCTTTATTATTACGCGGTAGAAACGTTACGTAATCTCAATGAATCAATCGGTTTCAAATTTTGTGTCGATTTCATCTACTCGAAGATTGTTGTACTATGGCTACAATATATCTTCTGACTATTGTTAAGATTATTACATTGTTGCTGGACTATTTTGAGACATTTAATAGATTATTAATGTAGAGCTACCACCTGGCCTGGTGCCTATTTGTAGTTCTGATATACAATAAATAAATAAATAATAGATTGTTAGCCTATTTCTTGGTTATTGTTCGGATATTGTTAGATACTATGTTACATTTCGAATTCTACCTGTGTTAGAGTGGTTTACTTTTGTAGAACTAACGGTAAGCTACTGGTTGGACTGATGTTGGATAAATATTGTTGAAATTATATCAGATAATTATTAGATGATAATTTTGAGTTCTTGTTGAACCATATGTTACACTATGTGTTCTACTGCTGTTAAATCATCATTTTTAGACTATTGCTAGATTGTTGTTATAGTATTGTTTCTAAATTCCGGAGTACTCCTTTTCATTATAAATCAACCATCTAATAATCATGCGTAATGAATATGTTACATCCTAATATAGAGACATTATGTAGTTTACTTCTTTTCCCTCCCTCAAGAAAAATCAAAAAATATTACACTACTTAACAAGGCCAGCCAGAATAAAATATCTAGATATATGAATTCTTATGATTGAATGGAATTCCGTTTTCGATTAAACAAAAGTTTATGTCATTATAGTTTATGTAAATATACACAGTTGAATTTCCTATATACTTCGTAAGCCAGTGAATTTCAAGATAAAATAAATAGACGCATACGTAAAAAAGAACGCAGCCTTTGAACACCAGATGGGTATTATTGAGAAAAGGCTCATAACATTCACTTTAATTGTTTACATGACATAAAGGAAAATTTTTTATAGTGAGCATATAATTTACTTCTTTGGCTTGCTATGAATTGAGCTGTAACATTTCATACCTCATAGTCTTATTACATATCACGATAGTCTGTGAGTGGTAAGTAGCTCAATAAAAATGCGTGATGAATGAGACAGTATGGGGTAAATTGAAAGAGATTTCCAACACAACACAAAAGTGCGCGCTATTTCAGATCCCAACCCGAAGAACTATCTTTAAAGCCCTCGACGCGGGGGTCTCATAGCAAGATTTATTTTCTAAAACCGCTGGAGGTATGCCTTTCAAATTGTAAACATCACATAGGAGGTGATGAAGAAATAAAAAAAGGAAGAGCTACGGAGTGGAAAATTCCAACCGTTGGGAGCCGAAATACTTTCGGAACAATCGACCACTTCGCTACGATCAATTCAACAACAATCGTCGAAAAAATGAGTGAATTAACAACAATCATTCCTCATTCCAACAATCACTCACACGTAAATCGACTAAACAAAATATAATCATCCTCTGAAATAGAATGACCTCTCAAGGTTAAACAGGGGTATTTTATATTTAGAAAGCTAACAACCATTCTATTAAAATGTATTTAAATGTTACTACTATTTTTTGAGGAAAATTCATCAGTAATCATGTTTAATGTTATAGTCTTAACGGAACTTCAAGTTGCTAAGTTACGCGTATATAATTGATGATGATCTGATTTTAAACTGAAATGCATCATATTCTTAGTTAAATAAATATATAATAAAGAAGAATTACTAAAATATTCTACAAAAACAATTTAAAACCACAATATCTGAATAATAAATGATAATTTTTGGAATATTATTTTACTTCTAATTAGTACACAAAAAATTATATAGGTATTTTCAGTGGCCTCTTTCATTTTTCTAAACAAGCAAGGTATAACTTAACAACGTATAGTTCATGCACTTTATTCCTTATGCTTCTAAAATAAATTTCTTAGGCATGAATGACTCCCATTTTAATTAGCAAGCCTTATTCTCATGAAAGTTATGATTTTAATTATGATCAAATATAGGATGTTGTATCCTTAGTTTTTCCTCATTTTTAATTCACGAGCAATAAAAAAGGAAAGGAATTTTACCTCATTCCTCATCATTAATAGTAAGCCTCATTCTCTACTCAACACCAAAACATAAACTTTCAAAACAGAGAAGCATCAAAAATACCCACGTAAATATGTTTCTATAGCAAAAGTTGCTCGTAACCAAGCAACGGTGAAAACACCGGATTCTTTTCCCAATTCACGAGTGTATTCATTTAGATACTTAGAGCCCCCACAAAACTCGGTATGAAGGGTGTTTTAAAATATCTTACGTAGGAGGTGTTTATCGGGGAAGAAGGAAGTTCATCCTGAAAGGAGATCGTAAGAATGATGAATTGTGGGAAATAAAGTGTGGAAGGTGAGTAAGATAGGGAAAAGTGGAAAGATCGATGTTCGGATATACGTCTTCATTAGCGCGTTATGAACCTTGAAGAAAATCCCTTTTCCTCGCAGTAAGAAATGTGTGAGGTGAATGGAGAAAAAGTTCCGAGAGAAAGTAACTTCGGCAAATACTTAAAAGATGCTCATACGAGGTTTATTTATTCACCTTCAGTTATCTGAAGCTGTAGGTACTAATTTGTCTCCCTTCTGGAACTTTTTGTCTCCCGTTCTTTTTTTTTCTTTACGTATCCCCTTCTTTTTTCTTTAAATCGTTCGTTTTCTTCAATTTCTCTTTCTATTTATTCATTTCTTAAGTTCTCTCCATTAATTATTTTGAATTTTTCACCCCTTTTTTGATATTTTATGATTTACACACTACAATTTATACGGAAAGCGTTCTATTTGTATTTTTTGAACATTTAAAAACATATAGTTCTGCTTTAAATCAAAATTTATACCTAACATTCCATTCTTTAAGGTTCTGCTCTCTCTAAACCATGCCCATAGTAACCAATAAATATCTATAGTAACTAAATCGTTTCTAATGAATAACTCCACGTAACAGGTTAGCGTACGTTAAACAGTTAAGATTAAAATTAGCTCGGTTCCAAACACTATGTTTCGGATAAAGTAATTTGTTTATGATGTCGTCATATAAAAATGTAAAGGGAATTGAATTTAGAGCTATGACTTAGAAATATTGTCATTTAATTATCCATTTATAATTCTAGTATAAGGTTCCAAAGTAAAACAGTAAATAAAAATACCAGTCACAATTAATGTTGATGATTATTACAACCAATGTTTACTAAAGTCAATAGTGATATCTTTACCCCTTAACTTACGCGTTATCAATTTGATATATAACATACATTCCATTTTTTAAATAATAATTGAAATGGTACTTCACGAATAATAATTCCTAAAAACTATAGGTCATCCTGGAAATTCCTTAGAGGAGATATAATTTGTGATTGAACTTGGATTATTGCCTTCTCTAAGGGTAAATATTAAATTTTTTTTATTTTCTCTTCAGGCTATTATGTAATCTAAAAGAGTTGATGCTGTAAAAATTTAGTTGTCATTTTACCCTCTCACATACATTTTTGCCACCCACGAAATATTTATTTTATTCTAACAAAACAAATTCACATAGCCATTGTTAAATAATACACAATGTTCTTTACGAACAAATAGAACGTAAATATACAAAATTATGTACGAGCGAGTTCAAATAAGTACGTGAACAAACATGGAATTCGTTTATTTACGCATCAATCTAAAAGATGACTGGGACATAAAATAACAAAGGAAATAATTATAAAATACACCTTTCGCGCTATAATTGTATAATATCAATCTCTATCAGTCCTCCTTTTCGAAATATAAACGCATTTATTCATATTCCAATAACGTATTGAATACGTGTACCCTGAAAGGTCAACCTTTAGGACGAAAAGGCAATGTTTCTACGCGTCGTAATAGGCAACGCGATACGAGTATCAACTTGTTGTCCTCGTCTCCTGGGAGATAGGCCGTTGCGTGGCAACGCGATTCTTCTGCAAGTGTCGCGCCCACGCACCAATCGATCACCGCCAGATTATGTGACGCTCGTGAAGCAAAAGGTGACATATGGAGGATGATATTCATTAGAAGCCAAGTGACGAGACTTTGGCCAATGCGAAGATCGCTTGTGATTAATTTTCTGTAAGCGATTCCGTCGCTAATTTGGGAGAATGTTTACCTGTTCGTTACGTTTACGAAGGGATGAAATATGAATCTTCCAGGGTGTGTTTCCTAATTGAGTTGCTAAGAAATATTTTGTTTGACGAAAAAGGATATTATATATTGGTAATATGATGCACTTTTGTTTCATCTTTAACTTGCGTAATTTACGATCCTTTTCTGTCTAATAATTGTCATGGAAATAAAATTTACGAAGAAAATAGGAACAATTTCGTTTTATCTTCGTGATATTAAGAGGATTAATACTAATCTTTGCTCACAATCAATAACGCTATGACTTAAGAGTGTTAACATTACAGTAATGATCTGAATTAATAAAGATGTAACTTTAAGGATAAGTGATAAAACTACAGAAATGATCTGTTAACGATGTATTCTCGAAGAACCGAATGCAATTAGATGTCAAAATACTAGAGATTTTAGTCGCTCAGTTCTATTAAATACGATAATTCAATTTAAAAGTAATTGAACGTAATATATGTTCGTATAATGTTCAAAGTAAATGAACATAATATTTATTAGTACTAAATTTACGGTGATGAATTAAATATCACCATTTCTAGGAGAAAAATTACACGCATATAATACACACTCATAATATTAAGAAAATCTTACGTACGATACAATATGAAAGACAATATCTCTAGAATTCTGCTGCTAGATTTTGTAAGCCCAAGACTTTAAAAGGGACGTCTGAACTAATATATTTAACGTGCATTAATTAAACTTGAGATGTAAGCTTTATATCACATGCTATTACAATGCGCTCTCATCTTCCGTTGAGTTCTTTTCTCTTAATTATCCCCCTTTAAGCAACTTAACCCTTCCCTTTATGTCTCCCGGCATCTTTTGTCTCCGTCCCTCACCTTCAATTACTTTCTTTCCAACCCCCTTTTGTCCGAATGCCTTTCCCACGCCTCATTTTATATTCTTCACCCTTCTACGCACACACAGTTTGCTCTTCTATTAACTCAACTTATTTCACTCTACGTCACACCCACGTCTCCAGGGGTTTTTACTTTTCCCTTTTATTAAAACAATCTCCCCAAAAGGGTACCCTCTTTCTTACCAGCACATGAAATACCAAGGATCAAAAATTATCATCCCCTTACGAATGTCTTTCATAGAGCTATTATTTCTCTATAAGATACACTCCTCCAACATCAGAATCACATGATTCGAGTAATAATAATCGATTAGGCAAATAAAGCCATACACCAAGCCATGCTTAAACACTCCATGACAGCTTACAGGGTTCTTATGTAGATGTAGAGTTACACTAGTAACCAGTTTGATTCGTTTAAACTATATATCATCCACAATATAATTTATGAATATTATTAACCTTATATAAAATATCAGTTATTTATCTTTTAGATTAGTATGGTTAGCAATTTAATAATAGGAAGCTAATTAACGTTAATATGATATTTATTATTCAATTCCATTTAACTTAACATATAATGTATGTATTTCATTGTTTTAATCTAATAAAAATTATTTCATCCCTCTGGTTTGACTCAATAGCAGAACCTACGTAACGAATAACCATATTTATGGACTGTATATTTTTATAAAATATTCAAATTACCATAGCCACACGCTGATAGGAGGTTTGTAAGGTGCTTGTACAGAAAGAGAAATATACGTAATATTACATTCTTGTAAGATTATTATGTTTATTACATCTTCCCAATCATCTGAATCAATATGTTAGCGAAAGTTTTTAGTAGAATATATAAAAGTTCTGCCTTAGTTCATAATCAGCTCCCAAGGCTATTCATAGCTTCACAAATTAATACTTGGAAAATGATACTGAAGAGCTATCTGTCACTAATTCACGAACTTCGCCAACAACAGTTAAATGTCATTGCGATAACAACGATGGGGTAGCTTAAATTTAACCAAAAATAATTATTAATATCGATAAATCTGACAGAGTTCAAGGACTTACCACTCAAGAAAACAAGACACGTATTACATAACTGATATCTAAAAAGAAATGGGACAGTACAACTGGAAGCACACTACCGAAGGACCACTGAATTGTGTTGTAATCCTCTATGAAGAGGAAACCTACCTCATTTGTTCCCTAAAGCAGTTTATATGGAAAGTACAGCCCAGTCCAAACCTGGCCTCCAGTTGATCTATGACAAACAACATAAATACTATCATTTAACACTACACACACTTAATATACCTTAATAGTGTAGCGTTATAATTTCGTGGTACTAGAGTAAATTACGTGTTTTGAGTTTAGGAAATATATTGTACAGGTTCTGTCAATAAACATACCTCAAAGTGCGTTGAAAGTCTTGCAATTTTCATTCTCCTTCCGCATGGAGAGTTTCAAATTGTTGGGTGAATGGTTGCGGACAATAAGTCTCAAATAATTCCAAGGAGTTTTACGAAAGTCTTCCGTTAAAATCTCTTTTATTGTTCGCAATGAAGGATCGATTGGGACACATAGGGACAGGTCTGTGTTGTAGACCACTGGATGGTGTAGCCCACCTCTAGCAATGCATCCTAAATGTGTCCTTCGTCCCGCTACAAACGTTCCTATAATATAATGGGCTTTTAGAGTCCATACCTGCGTCGGTGATATTGTAGACTTTTTAGGGTTCTAAGAAAGAGATTGAATGGGAAATCTTCTATTTGAAAGTAACCAAATGTATATTATTGACGGTAATTCCTTTACCTTTCAAGATGCACCCATCCTTCGAAAAGAATAAAGTGAACATACTGCCCTCCTAGTTTGGGCAGGAATTTTTGTCCTTTCAGATATGAAGTAAGGACAACCTTACAGTGTACACTGGATACAATTGAGTCAAAATTTCTTTTAAGATGAGACCGCTTCGGAAAATTATTTGACCATAGAAGTTCGGTGTTTGATATAAACGTATGTTGAACCTGGTACTATTATCTTTATTCTCAGCTTAGCTTAGTTGATGTTTTTTGATTCGATCAGTAACTTGGAACTATTTTTTTCGGGATTCGACTTTACTATGGGCATTTACAACTATCTCAGCTTTCAATAAACATTTATAAAGTAAATATAATTACAATATTCAGTTCATTGAAGGTATAATGAGAAAAAGAAATATTTTATGTATGTTTTGTATTAAGGTTCTCTCACATCTCAACAGTTTCCGTGGTGTAGTGGTTATCACATCCGCCTAACACGCGGAAGGTCCCCGGTTCGATCCCGGGCGGAAACATTTTTTTGCATTACGTGAAGCAGAAAGGGATCGAATCCAGAAGTTCAAGAAATATGTCTTAAAAAAGGCAATACTTTATTTATTTAGGAATCTAAAATTCGGTTAAACTTTGAAAAAAGAGCTTTCATGATTTTAAGAATTAAGTAAATATATGCAAAGATATATGAGGGTAATATTTATTCCATCGGCGCCGTGGCTTAGTTGGTTAAAGCGCCTGTCTAGTAAACAGGAGATCGGGAGTTCGAATCTCCCCGGTGCCTCGTAGAATATTTTGTAGTTAGGATATATATTTTTTATTCATTTCAAAAATTGGCCTATCATTTGACCGCCAGACTTACAATTTTCAGGAAGCTATATTCAATTGATAAGCCAATTTCCACGCTTTATTTGTGGCAGTATTGTTCAGCATTTGGAAATTAGAGCAGAAATAAAATGTGACTGTAATTTTCTCTAGGTACTAATGCACATCAACAGTTTCCGTGGTGTAGTGGTTATCACATCCGCCTAACACGCGGAAGGTCCCCGGTTCGATCCCGGGCGGAAACATATTTTTGCAATTCTCGCACGAAAAGGATTTATTCACTAGTACATTAATTTTAATAGGTAAAGGGATTAATCAATCTGAACATCCTGAAATCAAAGTTCAGAAACGTAAAAATCTCTTTCGGGATATTAAAAATAGTATCGAACTTACAATATACAGGAAGCTCCTAGTTTTTTTGTTCTTTCTTAATAATTAAATATTATGAGAAATTACTCACAATACCAAAAAGTGATTGCAATTCAATAAACGACAAATTTACTATTAATTTTTTTTTTGTTCTTTTGCTATCATAGGAAACAAATTTTGACATCCTATATAGGATTTTGACAGACATTTTTAGCGTAGGTTATCTTGAACAGCTTTCAAGAGCATGTACGTATGAGGACCACAGCTGCAGACATCCGCGTTGGCCGTCTCCCAGGTGATACAAAACCTCCCGTTTTCAAGTATTCAAAAGCGGGTTTCGAATTCCTTCCCGAAATTAAAGGAACGTAGGCATTTCGAGATGATTTCCCTGAAAACACGTTCGCTGTCCGTCCGTGCATTCATTTCGCTTTGGATGTAAAGTGTCCACAAAAAGTTAATCACCATAGAAACATCTTTCAAAAACATTAAAAGGGAAGCTATCGGGGTATGTTTTTAAATGTATTTCGAAAGAATATCTCCCCATAAAAGGCAGATTTTTCTGAGAAAGTGCGGGATTTTCTTTGAATGATTATCTCTCGGTGGTTACTTCTAAGAATCCATTGATTAAACCACCGCTGAGTCCATGTTTCTTTCTTCAAATATTCAGAATATTTTGAATTACGAAATTAAAGAAGATTTTCTTAGCAACGCTGGTATTTGCGTTTTTGGAATCTCAAAAATGAAATTGTATTCCAAACCAGCTTGAGCATAATCCAATAAAACGAGCGATACAAATTTCAAAGAAGGATTTAGGAAACATTCCTACTTGAATGTCTCGTATTTCTTTTAAACCCTATAAGGTAATCATATTGATAAATGTATTTTTAATATATCCACGCATATATATTTTTATTTCAACATATATCTGAAAGAAACCTAAGAGATGTGTACATGATTACTTTACTGATATGTAAGTATTCATTCACAGTTGCCTATGACTACCACAACAAGATAAATCGCTATTCGTAGCCATTCATTGTTCATATCAACAACTATTAATTAGAAAGCCTTACTTAATGATACAATACCTTTAGCAGCATCTTATAAAGCAGGCAGTTATTCAATATCGTAAAATGTATGAAGTTTTAAGATCACTATAGATTTATGTACCTACTTTACTAATACATATTATGTTTACTCACTCTTAAGTTAGACAGAGAAAACCTCTAAGTGTTATAGTAATTATTTAACATATCAGATTAATGACTCATAATGATTTCTCAGTTAAAATTGGTAAATCTCCAAGTTGTTCATATTTTGTCAAGCTATCATTTTATGATTTACACGATAAACTGTGACATAAATATCCTAATATTAATAGTAAAATCTATGCAAATAATTAACTGTGAACATGAAGAGAAACTGTAATAAGTGACAAGGAACGAAAAAATTTTTTTTATTTCACTACGTTAATTACCGCAATTTGAATCAGCAAAACTTTGAAGTTAAAAAAAGCACTGAAAACCTTTGAGCAGAATTTCCCGCAAAATTAGGTAAACTTTGACCTATTTGACTTCTAATTTTATTGTACAGGAATAAACTGGAAATATTTACACTGACTCTTTCTAAAACATTATGTTTACAGTTGTCTCCAGAATTTTTTCATTGCGAAGCTTTATAGTCCGCACTCAATTTTCGCAGAAACTAAGTTTAATAATTTTAGAAAACTTCTCTCCATTCAAGCCCAAAGTGCATTGTTGAGGAACTTTGGTAGGAATATCTTTTATGGATATTTGTCACCTCCATTAATCTACTTATTCCCTCGGGGAGAAATCCATTTCTCAGGAAAGGCAATATCTCACCCGACTCTCCTATTTGTTTTCATTTTATAGGGATACGCCCACGCTTTTGGTTGACGTACAAAATCAGGTCGAAAATATCAAGTTTATTTCCAGCGTCTTAACCCATCATACTCTATCGTATTCATGGAAGTTTTTCCTTCTTGATAAATGATATATAATCAGTGTATATTTTTGGTCGAATATTTGTTTCATTATACCGTAATCTCATGATTTGATAGTAGTTATGCATTGTCCTTTTATCTTTAATCAATTAATGAAAGTATTTTTTCATGAGCATAAATGCTTAGGTGTCCATTTTAAGTAAAAATAAGTCTAAATATTTATATTCTTAGACTGCTGACTTGAATGAGTGACTAAATTTATATTCTTATACTTCATTTAAATTCATGAAGGATTAAAAACAGAACGATGCGCTAAACTCCTGTTTAAAATTTCCCAATCCAATATTTTTTTCCCTTTACCAACTAAATTCTTCATTTGACTAAAATTTAAAACGAAAGTATTTATAAATATAAAAACTTAGAAGTGAAACACTACGTCCATCGTAAAATCTCAAGAAGCTCTTTTAAAAGGTTTTAATTCAATATTGAGACGTAGTATGACGTTTTTAAATGTAACCCACTAACTCAAGTGGTAACTCATCCTATATGCATGCGTTAAAAAGTATCTAATACAGCTTTAAAGTTTTAATGCCTTCGGGACAAGCATCCATTGCAATTATTCAAATAAGCAGGAAATAGAAAGTGAAGAACATAAATAGTTTATCTAATCATCCATAGAATAGAGAATCATTATAAGTACTATACAGATAATAACCACATTCTTTTCGATTTTCGTTATAGCATTCTTCGAAAATAAAGTTCTGTTGGGTTACCAAATATATTTTATACAAGATTAGCACAGAAAATTGTCTGCCTAGGCACCGGGGAGATTCGAACTCCCGATCTCCTGTTTACTAGACAGGCGCTTTAACCAACCAAGCCACGGCGCCGTTGTAGAGTAAGATTAAATTTAAAAATATGTGTATATGATAGTATCCTCAAAGTTAGTGAATTTATATCAGTTAATCGCATCATTTAATCCTACCGTTTAATAATAATAAACTTCGTCTCGGATTCATCATTTTAATGAATTGTAAAGATTTAATTAAGTTAAGCATTTGAAATATTCTTGAGCGTTCTATGTTGAAGGAAAACCTGTTTAGACTCACTTACAACGTTTTTCTATAGAATTGGATACATCTATCCATATATTACTGTAATACCATCATGCGAATTCTCTACACATCACACATAAGGCCTCGAAATAGCCGTGATCGTATAGTGGTTAGTACTTTGCGTTGTGGCCGCAACAACCCAGGTTCGAATCCTGGTCACGGCAGTGTTAAGTCACTGTGACGGCAGAGGCACGTTTTTTACACCCATTCAGTTCAGGGATTTTTCCCTAATTTTCGTGGAAAGAATAGAGCCAGAGGGTGGCCAAACTAGCTTTGCTTTGAAGGAAATAAATTAATGGAATGCAGTAAATACTTTGTAATATATTCTATCACAATTTTAAATAGTTTTTCTCGTATCTCCCTTCAATAAAGTCGAACTTCATCATTTCAGACTAAATACCTGAGGATTTTAAATTCATTTACGTAGGATAGTATTAAACTGCAGTTGGTATAAAGATCTTCTGGAAATAACAGAGGACTTTAAAGTGCATCAGAAAAACTTTGTATCATGTATTTACACAATAATGTTTTCTTTCGAATAGAATACTTGATAACTACCAATATCACGAGTTTCCGTGGTGTAGTGGTTATCACATCCGCCAATCACGCGGAAGGTCCCCGGTTCGATCCCGGGCGGAAACAAGTTTTGCATTTTTTGATGGGAAATGAAGGAATCCACTTTTATGATCATTTTAGTTGAATGTGAAATATCTTATATTTATTTCATAACATTAAAAAATAGTTCGTAAAAATTAGAGAAATAAATTTTTAAAATATCTTTTAATACAATTCATGTTATAATTCTTCAAATAAAAGTGAATGGGAACTAGAATTATGCGTCTTTGGTTCATTCATATTACAGAGGAACACGTTTATTTTTGAAAGAATAATAAGTACCGTATGAGCTTGATCTTTCATGCAATTCACCTCAAAAAAATTCAAGGTCCAATTGTGTTTTTCTTTAATTAATCAACATAAAATTACCCATATAAAAAAATATGCTCAATTGTCCCATTGTTGATGATAATGTGATGATTGATGATGTGACAAAATAATCACTATAGGCACCGGGGAGATTCGAACTCCCGATCTCCTGTTTACTAGACAGGAGCTTTACCTAAGCCACGGCGCCGACATATGTAGTATAAACATATTAAAATAGATTAAATAATGATAAAAAATCTTATTCTCTTGAGTAAGTATAAGTAGTTTAATTTTTATGGTTTAATAGATTATCGGACCCTTTTCGATCAGTATTGGGTCTGAAAGTCACTTACCATTCCAAAACCTGTTCCATCGGTGGCAGTTTGAAATCAGAGCAGATGTAGAGACTGGGTGTATTTTCTCTTTTAATACTTTCGTGTATCAACGGTTTCCGTGGTGTAGTGGTTATCACATCCGCCTAACACGCGGAAGGTCCCCGGTTCGATCCCGGGCGGAAACAAGTTTTTGCATTTCTTGAAAGAGAAGAGGGATGAATCCAGGAATTTAATATTTTCAGTGGAGGGTGAGATTTCCTATCTTTATACTATCAAGATACGAAACATGTTTTTGTTTTTCGTGATTCGATAGAAAAATACGTCGACGAAATTGATAATTTTTAACTCTAAAAATGTGATAATATTTGGAAATGGTAAATTCAAAGGAAGTTTCACCGAATGGTTTCATGGCAGTCGTTAATGGGGAAATAAATATATTGGGATGAATAGTTTTTTGAAATTTAAAAATTTTCATAGAGAAATTTTGTTTCTTTATCATTCTGTGATGACTCTTAAACCGGATTCCCTAAGTAAATAAAAGTAAATCGGTATATATATTTTACGCTCACATCGGCGCCGTGGCTTAGTTGGTTAAAGCGCCTGTCTAGTAAACAGGAGATCGGGAGTTCGAATCTCCCCGGTGCCTTCGATTAATGTTTTATTATTGGAATACATAATTTTCTATGCACGATGTAAAAAATTTAATCTTCCAATTAACTGATATGTGATTAACGTCTATAAAGCTATACTATATAACTAAATGAGAAGTCTATTTTCCACGTTTATTACACGAAACTATTGATCAGTATTTTGATATCAGAGCAGAATTAAACTCAGGAATCATAACCTCTGAACATACTTTTCTGTTGAATATTAGAATTCATTCACTTTTGTGAGTGCCTTGAAGACCTCAAGTGCCTCAAGACCAAGTGAAATGTATCCTTTTTATGTCTCTAGAAAAATGCAACTTATACTCATATTTCTGGAGAAACATAATTATATGACCGGAAATAGGGAAACATGGTCGGAAGATGTGTTCAGTAGAATCTATATGGTGCTAAAGGGTTAAAGCACTTGTCCAGTAAATAGAAAGTCTCAATCTTCCCGAAACCTTGAATTGTAACTAATGTTACGTATACCATTTCTCTAAGGTTAGTCTTCTACCGATGCTTCTAATATTATTAAAGTGTACGATAAGAAGAAAAGTTTCGAGTAGGAGTTTAGAAGTGCATGACATTAAATTTGAAAAACATTAGAGAGGAAATTAATTATTAATTTGCCTTTATATGTTATTGTATATCTTAATTCAGAACCGTAGAAAACAGCTTTGCTATCCTAGCCGTTAAATTTATTATTTTTCTATGGATTAATCCAATATAATTCAGATGCTAATTCCTGACCAGGTATACAAAATTATTTATAGTAACCGTTTAAATTTATTATTTCCCTAGCTTAAGACAGCGAAATATGTAGATAAAAAATCGTACTTTTGTAAACAGCATACGTATGATAGGTATAATACTATAGCAAATAAATTGGCTACTTTGTATGATCGTACAATAAACTCCCTTTTCACAGCTGATTATCTTAATCTTTGTTATTTTCATTGTTGAAAGAATATGATCTTAATCGTAGCTCGTTACCATGAAACATATAGAGCGATATACCTTTTAGATTTAACTCTAACAATAACCTATTTAAATGAATAAAGGATCAATTTCTTTACATATATTTGCTCGACATGCGAGTGGCCATGCTGCTCTAAATTTCTCTCAAGGTGTGGCCTCCTTCTACCTGACTTTCTCCCAAGTTCTGATTGCCCTGTTATATTCGGGTTATTATTCTGTTTATTTTTATTGATAATTGTCATTTCTATGGCATTAATTTCTATGATGCTTAATGTATCGATGAAATCTATGTTACGTACGCCTAAATGGTAGTCATTCACTAGTAATTGTTTACCAATATTTTAGTACATCGCTCGGTTAAAGTCTTTTGGACATTTGTTTTTACTCAAGTGTTTCCGTGGTGTAGTGGTTATCACATCCGCCTAACACGCGGAAGGTCCCCGGTTCGATCCCGGGCGGAAACATATTTTTACACTTTTCGAGAAAAATTACGCGTGAATCCACGAATTAGGTATTTTTTGTGAGGTAGTCGATTTTTTAAAACATGGTAATGTACAAGGTCAAATTTAAGAAAAACTCTGTAGGACTGAAATATCGAATCCTAGATAGTAGTTGAATAGGAAAGAATTAAGGGTTTTATTCATTCGTAACGAAAAAAAAATCATAAAATATACAGCAAACTGATAGACCTTACAATGAGAGTAAAACAAGAGAAAAAGAAAATTTTTCAAGAACAAAATTCATCAAAGAAATCATTTAAGAGAATGGACACTTTTTTGCAATTCTTTTCACTATTCGTTGATTTTAAATCTTTCTCCCTACTGTCCACCTCAAATGTTAAGAAGTTAATGTGAATAGCCTAATATCGCTGATTACCAATCAGTGCGGTTTCTACACAATCAATGGGAACCGAGTGAATTATTTAATAAACTATTAAATGGGGCAAACAAAATGTTATAATCTAACCAAAAACAAATTTATCGCATATACAAATGTATGTTTCATCTTGAAGTAAACCTTTGTTCTACTTTATTTTATGGAGCTACTATGACCTTTACAATAAATAATATCAAATTAAAAAAGGATTTAGGGTACTTCATATAAATTTAATGATAAATAGGAACATATATAATTATTCTTTTCGTTTAGTTCCTTGAGATTGTAATCACTTTTATTTGTGCTCATTAAACAAAACATCGGCAAAGGTAATAACATTATTTGTGTATATAATATATTAATAGTGAATGACGAACTCCATCAGCATTGATTAAAATTAAATATTCATATAAAGTAATTCTCTGTTATTAATTCAGTTTTTTGGAATTTATTTATTTTATTAAATAATTGGATATTATATTTATTACAGAGAGAATCTTGGAAGTTTCTTCAACTCTTTGTTATTCTCCTATAGTAATATTATCTTAACTGTATAGATGCAATTTTATTAATTGTAATGATATACACATCCGCGCCGTGGCTTAGTTGGTTAAAGCGCCTGTCTAGTAAACAGGAGATCGGGAGTTCGAATCTCCCCGGTGCCTAAAGTACTTATTTTGCCATACATTTTCATATCCAACTATCATTAATAATGGGTTTATACAGCAATAATTGTCAATAGTTGATCTCGTGAATCAAGAAAATTATTTATAATGAAATATATAAGGAAAGAATGTCCATTCTAGGAACCAATGGCAAGCCAAGTCTCCCTTGCTTATCAGTAACTCAGTTACTTATTTTTTTTAAACATATCGTATAAATATAAGTAATTTAAATTATATTTTCCCTAATTGTTTCTGCAAGTGAAGCAAGTATATTTTTGCCTTTGTATATAATATAATGTACACGGTAATATCACACACCTCTAAGCAGATTGTCAGAAACAGCTATGAACCGATGTTTCGCATGCAAATTTCCAGTTTACTGGTTCGGAACGTAAAATTACAGAATTTGATGTGTAGAATGCGCTCCAATTTGGTCTAAAACTGTTATTTTACTGGTATTCCCTGCAGGAAGCGCTGCTTCTGATATTCTTCGAAGTAATTCTGGATTCAAAACGTGATATAGCGCATTCGATAAAAAGAATGCGCTAAAATTTGGTAGGAATCATTCATAATACTTATATATCAAGCAGAAATTTCCCACTCCTTCGTACGTAACGTTAATTTGCTCAAAACTTATAGACAAATTAAGCTCCAAACTGTCAGAAACTGCTATGAACCGGATTTTTCGCATGCAATTTTCCCGTTCTCTGGTTCGGAACGTAAAATTCCAGAACCTGATGTGCAGAATGCGCTCAAATTTGGTCTCAAACTGATATTTTTCTGATATTCCCTGCAGGAAGCCCCCGGTTTTTTTCTGAACGTGCTTTTCACAAATTAAAGGGACAATAAGTTCTAACTCAATGAGCGGTAGATAAAATTGCATTTCACCTGAGCGTATAAATAAATATGAAAATGTAAAACTATGTTTCCGTCCGGGATCGAACCGGGGGCCTTCCGCGTGTTAGGCGGATGTGATAACCACTACACCACGGAAACGGTTGTTTTCAGGGAGTACCTTCGTGGTAAATTAAATAGACATTTTACTTCTGCTCTGATTTCAAAATGTTGTTCAATACCACAAAATATTAAGCATGGAAATGAAAAGCTTCTTTTTTGATAGAAATGGATTAAAAATCATTAATTTTCAACTGATATACCACTTTTTGAAACAATAAATTATAATTACACATCCTAACAGCAAAATATATCCCAAGGCACCGGGGAGATTATTTTCCTATCACATTTTCACTCATATTAGAACCGTCATCACGATTGTATTCCCGGTGAGATGAAACTTTCCTTTCATTTTATCTCTATGAACTTTTTTGAAGGATAAATATCTCTTGAAAATACATATTTATTTACACATTAGGTCTTAAATAACATATCTCGTGAATATAAGTTTGAATTCATTCAGAATTGTTACTGTCTCCAAGGGAAATAAGGTATGATTTACGATATATATCTGCTGAACTACTTTCCGTATTCCATAATTTTGAATCACATACTTGTGATTAGTTATTCTGATTGAAAAATTCCATTAGAATTCTAAATCCGGTCTACTTTCATTTAATTCCCGATAATAGTATTAAACTTTCGTTATAAAATGAAATAATTAACGAATGAATTTAGGTAATAATTAAATATATAAAAAGCATAAAAACCTTTCGTCGCTATAGGAACCAGTCAAGATTTTTCTCAATCGGATTAAAAGTTAATACTAGGCACCGGGGAGATTCGAACTCCCGATCTCCTGTTTACTAGACAGGCGCTTTAACCAACTAAGCCACGGCGCCTATATAACTACGTGCACCGAAAACAGAATTATGCATAACCTATAAATAAATATTTATTATACTTCGGTTTACTGCTTTAAATAAGTAAGAACGATACCTGACAATATTCTGTTGAAAAGAAAGCTAAAACGTAAAGGATTTATAATTCGCATACTTTCATACATATTTCTTTATTTATATTTCAATGGATATAACTGCAGAATACGATTTTCAATTTAAGTTTCTTGTTTATATTATTGTATACCAATGATTTACTTAGTTCCTAAGCAGTAGGGTTATTAATATAGTGATACCATACTAATTTACACGAAACGCTATGCATAGGCTGATAATACTAAGAATAGTTATACTCCTAAGAAATTTACCACCGGTAAATCTCGAGGTTCTATACTTAGGTGTTTCATAACTCAACTAAGAAAGAGGAGTATATATAAAATGATTATAATAGGGGTAGATATACGTATTTGGGTAGGAGATATAAGGTTTTTAAGGTTGATAATATTAATTTCTAGTCAAAAAATGCCTCTGCCGTCAAAGTGACTTAACACTGCCGTGACCAGGATTCGAACCTGGGTTGTTGCGGCCACAACGCAAAGTACTAACCACTATACGATCACGGCTATCTCGAGGCCTTAACGGAAGAGTCTAGCTAATTTAAAACAGTATTATACAGTAATATATGGATAGATTGATTGTATCGTATTTATAGAAGCGAAGTAAATTACCAACAGGTTTTCTATGCATATATTCTATGCATAGAATGCTCGAGAATATTACAAATGCTTATTTGCTCAATAAACGGGTGAGGAATAACTTAAATCCGAAGTAAGTAACAAGAAGTTAAGGAAAATCTTGGAGAGCAAAGGTGAAATGAATTTGGAGGTGAAGAATACTTACAATTAGACCGAGAAGCTTTTCAAGTTCATAACTTTAAAAGATGCCATAATTATCTTATAAACGGAAAGATAAATTAGGAGCATAACAATTAAAACAACTTTGAATAAAATTTTTGTTAAAATTTTTCAATTAATACAGTAAAAACTTAGGAATAATTAGATATTTCATTCAATTTGCATTGAAACAAGTTACCTTTGAAAAAATAATGAGTAACCTACGGTATTGATCGTTATTGGGCGTAGTACCTCAGGGAAATATTCTTGGTCCGATCTTATGAGACGGTGCTTTCTTGTTTTAATCAATTGTCCTTAATTCACCGAAACTAAAATATTGCTTATTATACATAATTGATGATAGTTGGATAAGTAAATATTTGGTAAAATTTTATACTTAGGTAATTTTTTTTGAAAGAATAACGGGTATCCTATGAGGTTATTCTTACATCAAGCATACCCCAGTGAAATGTTTTAGGACCGATTTTATTGGCTTGATTCAAATAACCGTCATGAATTAGCCAAAAAATAAATAATATTATAAATTAATAAAATATCGATGATTAGATTAATTATTGATTAAGGTTAAAAATGTAAACATTTGGCAAAATATTTACTGCAGGCACCGGGGAGATTCGAACTCCCGATCTCCTGTTTACTAGACAGGCGCTTTAACCAACTAAGCCACGGCGCCAACATGTTAAAAGATAAAATTTCCATATCCAAATAAATTCTCCTCATAAATTAGCATTAATATCGTAAGTAGGAATAAGTTGCTGCAACTATTCACTCTTATAATCAAATTGATTATCGGTCTTCTATCGAACTGAATTCGGTCGGAAAGTAAATTACCATTCCGAAACCTGTTCCATCGGCGGCAGTTTGAAATCAGAGCAGATGTAGAGTATGGGTGTATTTTCTCTTTTGATACCTTCGAATATCAACAGTTTCCGTGGTGTAGTGGTTATCACATCCGCCTAACACGCGGAAGGTCCCCGGTTCGATCCCGGGCGGAAACATGTTTTTGCATTTTTTGAATCAGAAGGGGGTAGAATCCAGGAATTTGATATTTTTAGTGGAAGGTAATATTTCCTGTCCTTTATATTATTATCTTCGATTAAAGTCAATCAATAAAAAAGTAAGATTTAAGTTAGCATTCGATCTAAGATTTCAGGGATCTCCTCCATATCTTTGTATAAAATATAGATTGATGTCATATTTGTATACCTCTGTCTAAAATCTCATCAAGGATGTATTTTTATAAAATCCGAAGTTTTTTTAAAGAAATTTTAAGTAATTTGATCCTATATTACCGTGAGAATTAATTGCTTTAGAAATTACAATACATTTTATATTATGCACTTGTATGAATAGTGAGAAGGGCTATTTCAAACGCTACTGCCCTTAAGTAATATTTTTAGTCTATTTCTAAGAACCGAGCTGAATTTAATTAGGATAAAAGCAGCTTATTTCAAACTTATTATAAAATTAAAAAAACTTCTAATTCTATATATCAATAAAAATTAATATCTTATCAATACGAAGTTCAATAAGTATATAGCGAGAAAATGTGCAATTATATTACTAATTCTTAAACATTATTAATTTCAATATAAAACATACCGAACTGATAATTATTTGAAAAATAATTAAATTAAAATATCCTCAACTTCTGATTGATTCGTGAAAAAATAATTACAATTAATTCTATTGATTAAAAGAAAACATGACTTATATGCCAGCTATTAAAAAAAATCAGTCCTTAAATTTTATAACAATGTTGGTGAACTATTGTTTGCATTATTACCACTGATGGACATTAAATAGATGGTTTTATAAATTCTATATTTTACTTCAAAGAAAGTAAAGCTTATCTGAAAATGCTCAATAAGGTGGCTTGAATAAAACTCTCAGGGAAAAAAAATCAGAGAAACATAATTTTGCGATGGCATCTAATTCATGTCAACCAGGCTAATTTTTACCTTAAGATTGAAGATTGATTGAAAGATTGAAGTTGATTTATAAAAAAATTATAATATTTAATTTTTTATAAATATTTAAGGACGATTTTTAATGATACAAAGAGCTACAATACCATTTTAAATTTCGCGTTCTTTCAATCAATACACAGACGTACTCCTATGATGCTACTCCCAGGAGCATCTTATTTCCCAAATACACCACCTTAAGCTACTGTTTATTACACCGATGTTTATGCATCAATTCTATTTCTATATATGATTTAATGTTATGAGCTCCTCCCCTTCCCTTTACGTAAATGTGGCATTAAACTTCACATCGGGAAGTTAAAGTACTTCATGGAACAAAGTATGGTTTCCGAACTTGTTTTTTTAAAAGCAATTATCCCAAAAATTTGTACTTGTAATTGTGTGTTTTTTTATTTTAAAACAGGAGAGGTAAAAAGAATGTTTCGTATTTCATCTTTAAGTCTACCTGACGTTAATTGGAAAATGTCAAGGAAAGAGTGAAGCCATACAATTCTATGGAGTTACGTTGCATACAATTTTCACACTGCATATTTGGATAAAAATAGTCTTTCTCTGTTTTTCTTCGATATTCTCCATTTTCAGTCTTAATAATACAATAGAGTACTGATAAATTAAATTTTTCATGTATAAGCACTGTTTAAAAGATCAAAGAGGAAAGAGACAAATTTCACTATAATTTCCTAATTACTCATAATATTGATAGTTTCTAGATTACAAATATTCATGATCAGCATACTCTTGCGTAAATAGCTTTGGATTGAAGCAATGGTGAAAGGGACAACGTACTTAATAACCGTAATAAACGAAAAATACTTAATTTAATTACTTAATCGATTTATCGTATCGTATCGATCGTTACGAAGGTGAAACGTTTTATAAGCTCTTTAATTTTAGAAGAGCCTTCTTCAATTCCTTGATCTCGGTCATGAATATTGTTAATCAATGTTAAAGTTATTTTTAAACTAAGATTTCTACTCTTAACATCCTTCGTTTTATGTTTGGATTTCATTTCAAGTTTTTTGCGCTATTGAACTTCTAAAGTGTCCAATAAAAAAACTTCATCTTAGACAGCGTATTCTTAAATTGGTTAATTCGGTATTCTTGTCCTTCGCAGATGGCAAGAATTTGTTTCCGCCCGGGATCCAACCGGGGACCTTCCGCGTGTTAGGCGGATGTGATAACCACTACACCACGGAAACCGTTGATATTCGAAGGTATCAAAAGAGGAGTCAAATCTCTACATTTGCTTGATTTTAGTTGAACATATGCGCCTTCTATCGCCCGCCAAACTCATCACGCCAGGTCCTGCGAAACTTAAACGAGGAAATAACCCACTTTTCACGAAAAAATAACAATAGCGTAACTATTATCGGGGGCGACTTTAATCTGCATCTGCATCTGCGGACATAAATTGGCGAACTCACACCGTAAAGAAAGGTGCTAGAAATAGCGACTCGGGTAGAACCTTATTAAATTTAATGCAAAAAAATTCGCTACGTCAGATAGTTGATGAACCTACCAGGGAATCAAACGTATTAGATATCCTCCTCACTAATACGCCCGAGCGTATATTAAAGACTACAGTATGTGATGGAATATCAGATCATAGAGCCGTTATTTGTGATTTAGATGTAAATTTAGTAAGGCATAAAAAACCGAAGCGCAGAATATATCTTTATTCGAGAGCGGACTTCGAAGGACTTCGGGATGAACTTAAATCTGATTTTCCAGTATACGAAACGCGATCGAAGTTCTTAAATACTGAGGATACCTGGAACCTCTTTGTTAGTAAAGTGCGCGACTTAATAGATAAATTCGTTCCCTCTAAGCTTTCCAAACAAACAAATGAACCTAGATGGTATGATAACGAAACTAGGAAAGCTCTGAAAAAACAAAGAGCTTTACACGCTAAATTAAAAACCATTTCTTGTCCTTCAGACAAAAACAGTAAGATCAAAATTGAATATAGAGAAACTAAATTACATGCCAAGCGAACTATGCGTGAAGCCCTCCGTCGATTCAAAAAGAAGATATTAGGTGAACAACTTGACGAGGACCCTAAAGCTTTCTGGTCGATTGTCCGTGAGGTCCAAGGTAGAATACAGACAGTAGGATCTTTAAAAAATGAAAGCGGTAATCTTATTAATGATGCAAAGGGCAAAGCTAACGCCCTAAATGATTATTTTCGGAGCGTTTTCGCGAGTAAAAGTACATTTAATGCCGTACACAGGGTAGATACATTTCAAGCAATGCCAAAAATCGCGATAAAGGAAGAGGGAATCATCAAACTTTTGCGACAGGTCGATCCGAATAAAGCCCCTGGACCAGAAGATATACCAGCTCGGATATTCAAACAGGCAGCCGAATTCGTAGCTCCCTATCTTAAATTAATATTCGAAAAATCTTTAAGCGAAGGCAGGGTCCCAAAAGATTGGAAATTAGCAAATATAACGCCTATATTCAAAAACGGGGTAAAGGACGATCCTGCAAATTACAGGCCCATCTCATTAACATCACTAAGCGGTAAATTATTGGAGCATATTATTACTAGCTCCTTAATGGGCTATCTAGAAGCGAACAATTTCTTTGCAAGAAATCAGCATGGCTTTAGAAAAACGCGATCTTGCGAGACGCAGCTCGCCTTACTAATACACGATATTCTAAAATCTGCGGAAAACAAAAGACAGGTCGATGCTATATTCCTAGACTTCCGTAAAGCCTTCGATAAGGTACCTCACCACAAATTATTGCATAAATTAAAAATCGCGGGGATCAATTCTCAAGTATTAATGTGGATAGAACACTTCCTAAACGATAGGAAACAACGAGTAGTGCTTGACGGTATTTGCTCAAACGTAGTGGAGGTAACCTCAGGCGTTCCACAGGGTAGCGTAATCGGGCCACTCCTATTTTTAATATATATTAACGACCTCAGCAGAGAAATTAATAGCAAGGTTAGGATATTTGCGGACGATACAGTTATCTACAGGGAAATAGCTACCAGTGAGGATAGATTAGTACTTAGGAATGATTTAGATAAAATAATGGCCTGGTGCGAAAATTGGGAATTAGAGTTAAATATTAACAAGTGTTCCGTTGTCAACTTCTTTGAACGGAAAACTACAAATAATGATTTCACCTACAGCCTCCGCGGAGAAAAGATTTCAATAGTAGAATCTGTTAAGTATCTTGGATTAACCCTGACGAATAACCTTTCATGGAATACCCACATCCGTAATACATGTGGAAAAGCTTTAAAGAAACTCGGTTTCGTTAAGAGGATAGTCGGTATGAGTGTAGAAAAAGTTCGTGAACGATGTTACTTTGCGCTAGTCAGACCACACCTCGAGTATGCTTGTAGTGTATGGGACCCTGCCGATAAAAGTAATATAAGTGAATTAGAAAAGGTCCAACGGAAGGCGATACGTTTTGTTAAAAATTGCTACGATAAATCGATTAGCGTAACTAAATTGCTCAAGGATGCGGGATGGGAACCATTAGAACTAAGAAGATCTAAGCGTAGATTAGATTTGCTAAACAGATTTAAAGAAGAAACGTTCAAGGAAGACGTAGTACAGATCATGCGCCCTCCCTGCTATATAGGTCGATCAGATAGAGCGAATAAAATAAGGGAAATAGATGCGAAAACCGACCGTTTTAAAAATTCGTTTTTCCCTCGAACAATACGAGAAAATAACCGTCTAGGAAAGTAAATTCACGGTGCATGCACCCCCTGCCACACACCGAAAGGTGGCTCGCAGGGTATCTACATAGACATAGACATAGACATTTTAAAATGCTGATTAATCCCGACCTAAAGCATGGAAAATAGGCTTCTACTTTAGGTATAACGCGATTAAAAATAACAGCGTTACAGTCAATCGAAAGAACTAATTTTGAAGTTGTTCATAAAAATATTTTATATCCTAGCAACAAAATAACAACGACGAGGTACCGGGGAGATTCGAACTCCCGATCTCCTGTTTACTAGACAGGCGCTTTAACCAACTAAGCCACGGCGCCGATACAATTCATAGCAACCAAACACCAATTTATAGTAACCAATAAAATAGTAATCATCTCTCCTTTCAAGTTATCATTAATATTGTCACAAATAGACGATCAGGTGAGTCGATCATGCACCCTTCTAAAGAATATATTACGTCTATGTGACCCATTAAAATTATCGATTCTCTACCGTCATGCATCTAAAAAAGAAATTTTTATTCTTTAACTTTTTAATCTACCTTTTCTTTTACACATACCTCTCATAGACACGTAGTTCCCTCAATTGAGAGACGTCCCACCAGTTACCATGACTCCGTCCGTTCGACAGCTCACGCTTGACGACCCCTGGAGAAGCCGAAGGCAATTAAATTTCCATCTTCGTGAAACGTGGGAATTGAATTCCGAAGAAATTTCGCCAGTCAGACGACTGGATATGACATTCCCAAAAACAATTACGCTTCCATCTGAATATATCGATTCAGGACCGGCAAATACCACTACGTCCACTTCTTCTGCACCACCCGCTGTTGCAATTAGTTCTTATATATACCATCACCTCCTCCTCCTCTATTTTGCCACTACTACGTAATTAGGGCCCGAAATTTCCGCCTGTCTTGGTGACGAAGGAGTTCTTTGCGAATGACGTAACAGGGTACCATTAGTAATTCATCCCGTCGAGGGCATTTGACTATCAACCGAGGGGTTGAATAGGCCATCGCTCGAAGGACGAGGTCTTGCCCGTCGGGTAGTAGAGGGTTTGCTCGAAGGTTCCCATTGACTAAACGTATCCTCTACCATGGTTATTCATATAAGATTGGATGATGGATTGGGCTGTTTTTTCCAGTGGGATAAAAACGGTTGCTTCAAATGGTTGAAGTGTGTTCCCGCTTTCATGTTGGTAAGAACTGAATGCCTATAGTGATCTTAGTAACAGGATGTTTAGAGAAGAATTCTCTATACATTTTCTTGGGAAAACCCTGTGGTGTATGTAAGTGAACTAGGAACCTTTTGTGTTATTAGCCTTTATTCATGACAAGAATGTTGGGATATTAACCTTTATTCATTCCGATAAATGCGTGAAGATCAGATAAAATGACCTCATTGCTTACCTTGTTGGAATGAGGCCTGATTTATTATTGTTATTATTAGTATTATGTATTTATTAGGGAGAAATTGAAACAAAATCTCTTCCTACATTTTACTTTGGATTTAGTACTCTTATAGGTAAAATAAACTAGTTTCCTTAGAATTATTTATAGGATTGTTTATAAAATTATAAATATGCTTAATTATAGGGTACTTGTGCTGTAGGATATGGATTCTTATTATGTATTTATATTTACGTAAACTTTTAAGCATTTTTTAAAATTCTAAGATCCATAAATGCCTCATAATGTAATTTATCAAGACTGCTTTTAATTATAAAATTTATATAGCCATCGAAACAATTAAATCGTAAATCATAAACTTAAGGCCCACACTGTAGACCAGTGATTCCAAAAGTGGTCTATATCGACCCCAAGGGGTCTATGACAACCTGTAAGGGGTCAACGTCAGCAACAAAAAATTCGGATTGTTCATTTATGTTTATTTTGAGTAATTTTTCAATGTTTATTTCGAGTAGTTTTAATTTAAATTAAATCAATAAATATATAAAACTGAACACATGTTTTTACTTTATGTTTTTTTACACTAAACTTCACTACAGTTAGAAATTTATGAAAAATCAGTTAGGTAGAGGGTCCATGCAAAACGGAAGAATATGTCAAGGGCTCTACGACACGAAGAAGTTTGGAAACCTCTGCTATACGAGTAGACTTAGTCCTTTCTCACCCTACGTCCTACGATAACGTTTTACTTTCCTTCCGTGTAAGTTATCAACCTCCCCTAGCGCATTAGAAAATATCCCAAGCAAACTATATGAAGGGAAAGTGTGTTGGGAGCAAAAATTTGTCCACCATTTTTTTATAGATTTACAAAGTTGTGTGTATAGCTAGTAGAAAATAAATCCAGAGGTTAAGCTAATAACATCAACGCCTCGAGATAGCCGTGATCGTATAGTGGTTAGTACTTTGCGTTGTGGCCGCAACAACCCAGGTTCGAATCCTGGTCACGGCAGTGTTAAGTCAATGTGACGGCAGAAATATAGTTTTTGCTTATCAGTTTACTTTATAGAATATAACAGTTTTTTTCTTAAACCTTAGGGAAAAACCAAATATTACCATATTGTATCGTTGTAAAGGCAGATGTTATTTTTTGTTCCTAAGCAACATAAATAAACTCCATATCCTTATAAATTGTTCCAAATATATGTACATTATATCCCTTTATAATACTCTTAATCGTTTCATATTATTCCTTATTCTAAGTTCCTATATCAAAGAAAATATTATTCATATCGATGATTAATCACAGATTTAAGCTTTTAAGGCACAAACGTACTCTAATGGCTTCGTAGCATACATATTTGTATAATATTACTATGGTAATTTGCCGCTGGAGTTTAAGAACCAAGAAGAAAGTAATGTTAGGTAAAATTTATTTAATTTTCTATCGAAACATTAAATACCAATTAACTTAAACTTTCAATAAGCTATATGAAATTATAAAAGCCTCCATTCTGGGATCATAAAGGGAGTTATTGATCAACACAAGATACTTTAAAAGGCATATTTCTCTTATAGTTCTCGGGATTTATTTTCCTTTTTGATACTTAATTTTATCATGTGTTTCCGTGGTGTAGTGGTTATCACATCCGCCTAACACGCGGAAGGCCCCCGGTTCGATCCCGGGCGGAAACATACTTTTGCATACTGTGTGGTGGAAGTGGAACGAATCCAATAATTCAAGAATGTATATAGGAATGAATAATTTAAACATTTAAAGTCAATTTTATTCTTTAATAAGAAAGTTTTAATCATTTAAGGTTTAAGAGTATATTATCAAAGATATATATAAAAGAAGACCGGAAAATGAATTCTACAGATGCTATTTGCGATACTTCAAGATAACTGTAATGTTTCATGCTATAATATGATTCTTATTCTATGTGAATCGCTTACCAACTTGAATGTTATTTCATTCACATCGATGCAGTGGCATAGTCGGTATAATTGCAAATGTGACCTTGGTTTTGAATTCCAGTACTCGAGAAAATATTCAAGATTATGCAAAATGTTGGGAAAAGCGATAATATAGAATTACTCGAGAATTTGGGAAAGGATTCAACTGTGAGAATTCAGTCTTGTATTAATAAAGAAATTAAAAAAGGGTTCATTCTCAATATCCCCTGACATGTCGTACACCGTATAAAAATATCCATTGAAAACGGTCTATTTATTTCCTGACTAGTGCTTATGAATTGTCACCTATTCGTATTCAAAGTGTTCCCAATTATGTTGCAAAAAAATACTGGATTTGGGTTTTAATATAGTTCTGACATCGGCGCCGTGGCTTAGTTGGTTAAAGCGCCTGTCTAGTAAACAGGAGATCGGGAGTTCGAATCTCCCCGGTGCCTTGTTTGTCCTTTCTTTTGTTATCGTTCTGAATACACTATTCTAAATTTCATAAATATAGAATATTACTATTTGACTGAATAGTACATGACGATACGTTTTCTAAAATTGTTACGATAAAACAGTGAGCTTAACAGAGATGCTAATGGACACCGGTTGGGAATCATTAGAAGAAAGAAGGTCGATAGCAAAAATTAAATAACTAAATAAATTCAGAGAGTGCTCCTTAGAAGTTTAAGTAGAAAACATGATGCGTCCTCCGTGTTATATAGGCCGATCCGATAATCAGTTATCAGATGATCAGATGAAAGATCAGGGAAATAAATGCGCGAACGGGTTGTTTCAAAAATTCATTTTTTCCGCGAACTATACACGAAAATAATCGCCTAGGGAAATAGAGACTTACATGCACCCCCTGCCAAACCACGAATGGTGGCTTGCAGGATAAATATGTAGATGTAAAGGTAGTACAATTTGACAAATTTCTCGGATGGATATAATCCGATAACACGCGGAAGGCCCCCGGTTCGATCCCGGGCGGAAACATAATTTTGTAATTTGTGTACAAGGAAAGGGACGAATCTATAAATGCGTAAATTTTATTGGAAAAGGGAACAATCAATCTAATCAAATTAATGATTCGGAAACATGAAAGATCTCTTTTAGGTGTTTAATAATGATTATCGAACTTTCAGTGGGCATTCAAAGGAATGTCTTTGTTTTTCACTCTTATTTTTTAACAATTACATCTTATAAATAAATTACTCACAAGGCCGAAATTGGTAGTAATTAAATTGATGTCGAAAGTTGCAAGATGGTTGAAAATATTTTCTTTTGAGTAAGTGTGATTACATGTCTTTCTTTATAGTTTCTATATAAGACATTTTTTGAGATAGTCTCATAAATATCATATCAGTATTTTTCTTCCAGCTGCTTATATGCTCCGAACACATCCCAATAAAAATTAGACTGCTTTAAGATGAAAAGATAAGGTTTTATATTGTATTATAATATAATATTTGATGCTTTTAAATATCAATTTCTATTTTTAATAGCTTTTGCATAGCATTGAGATTTAGTACTTAAAAAATATAAATCGTCTTAGAAAGCCAAGGTTAAATTTTGAGTATAAAATCAAAAAAACAACACTATATGAAAATTTTAAAAAATTTAGCTGGAATAGTTCAAGAAATAGAGAGTTGATACTTAAAATAATATGAATTATACGAGTACATTCATATACTATGGAATTATTGTTGGACGGATATTGAGTATTTTAAACAGCTGGTCTTGATTTCAGCATGCCTCAGGGAAAAGTACTAGGTCCGATTTTGTTTTCATGTCTAAAATAATGTATCAAAATAATTGTATCGAAACAACTGTTGTATTACACCCACTAGTTGTGATAGCGAGATATGTAAATATTTGCAAAAGTATTAATGTAGGCACCGGGGAGATTCGAACTCCCGATCTCCTGTTTACTAGACAGGCGCTTTAACCAACTATGCCACGGCGCCGATTTGTTTAACATTTACTTGTTAAAATAGATAAATTCATGATATCAAATTTCCATGATTCTCATAAGTAAGTATAAGTAGTTTCAACGTTTTATTTCTATGATATAATAGATCATTGGTCCTGAGTCGAAGAGAATTTGGTCTGTAAGTAGATTACCATTCCGAAACCTGTTCCATTGGCGGCAGTTTGAAATCAGAGCAGATGTAGAGTCTGGGCTTAATTTCTCTTTTGATACTTTCCAACATCAACGGTTTCCGTGGTGTAGTGGTTATCACATCCGCCTAACACGCGGAAGGTCCCCGGTTCGATCCCGGGCGGAAACATGTTTTTTAAATTTTTTGCGTGAGAAGAAGAAGGTTTGATATGATATTTTAATTGTAAAGTGTATTTACTTATTCCTTATATTAATATGCTTCATTAAGTTTAGATCAAGAAAAAATATCTCCCTACTTAACAAAATGTATATCTCTCATCAAGTGTTCATTCTAATTTATAGTAGACAAATTTTGATAATTAAAAATATTTCTAGAGGTATGATAATTAAATTACTGACTTGAAAACTATGCTATGGCCTGTTACATGCAGCCCATGAAAAATCAATATTTCACCGAAAATCGATTTTAATCGAAATAGAGCAGGCAGAATTACAATGTTCTACATACTATCAATAAAGAAAATGTTTGAAACAGGGATAGTGCCTTATAATAGTAAAGCTACAATAGTTCCGGATCATACGCATAAGTGTCGAGTATATACTCTCCATATGTAGACGTCCAACGATCAGATTTAGTATGAATAATCAGGCATGTAGATACCACAACAGATTCTGCAAGTGATATGATTCACTCCACGAATTATACGCAGAACTCGAGATGGTCTGAGATGATTCATGGACCACCTGGAGGCAGGTAAACAGGGTACGAACGTAGATTGAGGAGGTTTTAGGTCATTAGGGTTCTACAGATACCACGGGTGACACAGATGAATAGTTCTCAAACAGCCTTAGCAACCATTTGAAATCCATGCGTCGTATATATCTTGACCATTTCTTCTTTCTGAAATAGTATTTATAGCGCATATTTTGGAATAGAAAATAGACTAGCATGAGGTTATTTATAGAGCATAAAGTACTTGAGATTTTGATTTAAATAAGAGAAAAAGACTTTTATTATTCACAATAATAATTTCTGTGGTTACTAGGTGATCTTTGTTTATTTATTACAGATACTTGTCTCGGAAATCACATACGATATATTGATATGTTCTTAATAGTCCTTAAGGGTGCTATATTCAAGAAGAAATGGAACACTAGCATATTTTTATTTTAAATTGGACAGAAAGATTATATTTATATATAAGATTATATATATAAAGATTATATTTATATATATAAGATTATATTTCATTATTCACAAGAATATTTTTCGTGAATTGGTCGTTATTTAAAATCTTTTTATTTATTTTGTAGGGCTGTTTTCTATGTTGAATTTAATGGGTCGAATTTATGAATGAAGAGTATCAATTTAGTAACATTTAAAATTAAAATTGAAGGTTGGCATACGAGTGACCGATTGCTTGGAAAATGGGTAAGAAAAGATTGGCATTTTTCTGACACTATTTCTATATAATTTGCATAGAAAGTGTAAGCTTTAAAAATATTTTCGTTCAATATAAGAGGTTAGAAAACATCCTTTTATTCCACCCAATCAAAGATTATCATAGTTTCAACTGTCTTTAAGGATATTAGATTTAAGAGCGCAGCTATACCTTATATATAATTCTTCGATCAAAATTTCACATATTGAACAATATTATTATTTCTTTGAAATGAGTGTATTAATCAGTAAATTTTCTTAAAATTTTTAACATTTCTTGAACACTTTTCAACTTTGGTATGTAACCAGCACTAAGTTCGTCAACAAGAAACTCAACTATGAACATTCAAAATGAAAATCTGTGGGCAGCAGAGCAACGAACTGTGAATAGAACGGCTAAAATCAACAACCCTGCTAACTTACTCTCCATGGACGATAGACAGAATTCTGCAACATAATGGGACGAAATCCTACGCACATGTAATCTAACTCCTCAAAGAAAGATCTACGAACCGTTGCTATTAAGTCAGTACCGGAAGATGACGAGTTATTTTATTTTGAGTCAACCGAAACTCTGGTGACAACTCAAGTAATAGTGTTTCAACTCTACATTGCATCCGTATAAACGTGGGTCTTGAGGAACAACCTACGTTTTCTTTGGTTTCCATGGCCATTCCGTTGCCAAGGAGAGGAAAACTTTTGTAACTAGGGCACAGGATTAAATAGACGCTGTGTTTTAGGGAGTGGGCCAAAACCCAGCAACAGTTTGCTTCGTGTCGGGATCGGAAAGAGTTCAGATGGGATTTAACGAAGCTTTCTGGTTGTATTAAACGACGCAGTCTTGTAGAATCTTCCAAAGGACTTGGTGGCGAAAGACGGAACTACAAGTGACGATTCATTTCACTGATTTTCGTCCGTCAGTCAATTGTAGTAACCAAAGAAAAGGTATGTACCAAAAGATGT
Source organism: Pantala flavescens (assembly GCA_020796165.1). Classification (NCBI taxonomy): domain Eukaryota; kingdom Metazoa; phylum Arthropoda; class Insecta; order Odonata; family Libellulidae; genus Pantala; species Pantala flavescens. The sequence continues at coordinate 17,219,898 of CM036886.1, forward strand.
TCAATACCACTGGAAATCCATATTTTCCTTGATATCAATTTTTAAGTGATTCACCGTAAAAAAAGTTACAATGGAATTAGCCTGAGTGCATAAATAACGGTACAGTAATGTATAATTGTGAAATAAATAGTAATAAAAATATCAATCAATAGTCAATATTATCAATAATAGGCGTATGATATGTTGGATTCATAAAATATGGTAGAGAAACATATAAACAAATCGATGAATAGGCTTGAGTTAATTCCTCTCTTTAAATTTGATCATATCTATGAGTTGAAAGAGTTGGGTGTAGAAGTGCGACACACTTTTACGAAAAAAGTGCATTATTTTTTAGTAGTAATTACAAACACAATCACCATGGCAATAATGACAGTTCATAACCCATTAGCCTTTATAGACATTAATAACAAATCTCTTCCCTTTAAATACATAGATACAAGACTTCTTAATTGTATGAATTTATTTCTGTATTAACCTCTCGATTAAAATGCTTATGATACAAAGTTTCAAAAGAATTGAGGAAAACTTAATCGCCCAACGTGGGGCTCGAACCCACGACCCTGAGATTAAGAGTCTCATGCTCTACCGACTGAGCTAGGCGGGCGCTTGTAATACCAATACAAAAATTATAAATATCAACTCATCAAAAATCTAAGTACCACATACAATCTCCAGTTGAGTAACTATCGTAATTGGCAGATACAAGCAATTTCTCAATCCCTCTATCTTATCTTGAAAATTTTGCATGATCCGCGTAAAGTGAGGGATAGAGTATACCAATGATGGACTAAAGAATAAATATCCTTGAAAATATCGGCTGTGTTTCTTTCACTTCTCATTCAACAGTTTCCGTGGTGTAGTGGTTATCACATCCGCCTAACACGCGGAAGGTCCCCGGTTCGATCCCGGGCGGAAACAAGTTTTTGCATTTTTTTAAATAAACGAGGCAAGAATCCGAGAATTCGGAAAACTTTTTGGTAAAAGAGAATTTTATATTTATAGATCCTAAAAAAATTCTACAAATACAAAAGAACACAAAATATTGTATTCTTTAAGGAAAAGAAACTTTCACTGTTCTCCATAATGACGAATTATAAATGTAATCCGCATTTCTTTTAACACCATTCTGTTGTGAGATCCATAATGTATTAACTCAATATCAGAAGATGTTAGCATTTGAAATATCACTACAATAAAAAAACATTTATCTCTCACAGGAAAATTAAATTATTTTTTATAAGGTTTTTTCTTTGGGTCACTCTTTGGAGTATATTTATCTATTAAATGACGAATTTTCCGTGGAAATTACACTTCAAGGAAAAGTACCCATTTTCCTTTTTAAATATAATGCCAATCGTACCTAAGAACATTGGGTTACTTCTAACATCTAATTGAGAGATTGAATAAACTAGGGTTTAATTCTTACCGAGGTTTCATTAGGTTCAAGAAAGAATTCATACTCTGAAACGAGTAGGAACGTTTTATGATCGTATGATATCACCCGCTGTACATTAAATACTAATACAAGATGTGTACCAGGAGAATTGAAGTTAAAAGTTCGTTCTTAATATTATTAAAAGGTAAATGAAAGTAGTTCATAGTATTTCTTGATCCATACCTATTAATCCTCCATTTCATTCATAATATTAGTGCCCATTTCTGCAGTCATTTCGTGTATTTAAACAACGAAAACATCGGCGCCGTGGCTTAGTTGGTTAAAGCGCCTGTCTAGTAAACAGGAGATCGGGAGTTCGAATCTCCCCGGTGCCTCGAGATTAATCTTTTGCTCTCCTTAAAGGAAATATATTTTGCATTTGCGATACCGAAAATAACGACAACCAACTGATTTCAACGATCTTGACTTTTAATAAGCTACATTGAGATAAAAAACCTCTCTGCCTTTTGTATGGCGCGTATTGATCAGTGAGTGAAATAATATACGATGAAACGAATCGCCTAAGCGTTTCCGTGGTGTAGTGGTTATCACATCCGCCTAACACGCGGAAGGTCCTCGGTTCGATCCCGGGCGGAAACAATTTTTGCAATTTGCGGTGGAGAGGTAATGTTCCGCAAATGTTTTAGCTCTCGTTAATACTATTATATTTGAAAATTGTATAAATGAAAGCGAACCGTAATAAACACTTTTTTATACAAGTTCGTATTGAGGAATAGAACGTACTTGATAAATTTATCCTGCATTGTTGGTATTCATTAATTTTATTAAATAATTGGATGTTATGTTTATAGAAGAGAGAATCTTGGAAGTTTCTTTCACTCTTTTTTACTCTCTCATAGTAATGTTATCCATATAGATCCTATTTTATTAATTGTAATCGTTCACACATCGGCGCCGTGGCTTAGTTGGTTAAATCGCCTGTCTAGTAAACAGGAGATCGTGAATTCGAATCTCGCCGGTGCCTTGAGAATAATTTTGTTCTTACTTATGAACAAATACATTCGGTAAACAGTCAGTTCTTTGTTTTCAAAGGGAAAATAAGGAAAACGAACAAGAGGTACAATTTCGCAATAACTGTGTTGTCTATCTATGCAATAATTCCATTTGTCATTAATTTATGCTATGATAAATAGAAATTCTATTCCACTGAGCTATACTCAATCTTGAAGTGCTTTGCTGTTTGAAATTATTAGCGTAGTTTTCGTGTTCGCTATTCGAATATCCCTCCTACCATTCGTATGCGCTCTATATCTGTATCAACCGAGTCATATCTTAAATGACTGCATTTAGAAAATCAAAGAAAATCCTTTTTTAAAAGGCATCTCTATAGATTATATTTCATCATTCTAACCTCAATTCCTTTACTGGCAATATATCACGTGTTTCTGGCAAATTTATTATTAATTAAGATGCATAATTGTCCCTTTTTGATTCCGCTGAATATTTAAACGTATTACTTTCTTCTGTTAATATATCTCACTCTATCACACTCGTTTACTCGGCATTAAAGTTGTGTGGAAGCCGAATATGAAAATTAATATAATTGAGATTATAAATATATTAAAAATCAGAAATTATATTTGATAGTCATTCATAGAAAATAATTATATAACATAAATATTAATGGAGAGAATATATTCGATAGTAATTACTTGAAAAATAATTGAGAAATGGTTTCAAAATTAACGAAAAAACTTCAACCAGAGTTAAATATAAATGAATGTTTGATTTGCATCACTGACTTAATTTAGATAAAATTTCAACTTTCTTATTCCACTATCTTCAAAGTAAGATAGAATTTCAATAATAAAAAGTTATATCGGATATTTATATTCATATGAATTAATGAAATAACGGTTTTAAAACATCCTATGTTAATATACTGTCATTCTCAAATCTATCGAATTGAAATGGAATTCAAATTATGACGTTTAAATTCATAGTCCGTGAATACCTACAAAGATCTTTGAATAGATAAAAGCATTACTTTCTTTAGGAATACCATTCAGAACTTAGTATGGATGGCCTTTTATATTAACAAGATAAGGTATAAAATTATACGTTCTATGTAATTGGAAATTGTATTTTAACCCCATACCAAACCCATCTTTCTCACAAAATGTAAAAACATGTTTCCGCCCGGGATCGAACCGGGGACCTTCCGCGTGTTAGGCGGATGTGATAACCACTACACCACGGAAACACTAACACAGAGAAGAAGCTGAAGAGATATTCAACTAATTATTTTTTATATATCAATATTTTCTATATATATAGTCATTGGAAAACGACCTTATCTTTTATCTAAATCTTATTGAAAGTTTAAAAGATGGTTCAAAAATAGATACACCTATTTTTGCGAAAGAAAATAAAAAAGATTTCTTCCGATAGCAGGAAAACAAAACCATTAGCAAGGCACCGGGGAGATTCGAACTCCCGATCTCCTGTTTACTAGACAGGCGCTTTAAACAACTAAGCCACGGCGCCTTGTGTTTCATATGTTCAAATAAATATTTGTGAATCACAATGAATATATTGAAGTGAAACGGGATCATGACAACACATCCTCAGCGCCGGAGAAAGTTCTAAAGCTTGCGGTCTTGGAAAGTACATAGCAGTCTCTGATTGGTTCCACGTACTTGGGCGCGTAATTTAAATCGATTCTCGACCTTTTTGTTTAAATAATGAAATTAATTATGATAGAAGATAATAAATGCAAATTAAATATTTTACCCGTGAATATTTTACATAATGATATCTGTTTTTTAATATCCATTAACGTTCTTCAATCTTTTTTATTCATTTCTGTATGATTTACTATTTACAAAACGTTAATTTCTGTACGCACTCTGGAAGTGTTTGAGAAATAAAATCTAGAGTTTTAATTTAAAATTTAGAGTTTTAAATATTCTAGCAACACTAAATCTCCTCATAGTAAAATATTTTATTATGTAACCAATGTGTCATTTTGGATTTTTTTTATTCCAATTTAATAATGAATAGATATATCGCGGAATAAATATATCGTTGCTATTTTCGCGGAAAATAATCCCTTATGCATTTTTTTAATGTACGATGTTCTTGTTACTGCCTTTACAACAATTTTTGTATTTTAATAAAATTTTAACTGCACATTTAAACCTTAAGGTCTTCATGGATGCCTCGTTAAAAAATCTCATTATAGAAAACTTTCCAAAAAAAATTTAATTACGAAACACTACAGAAGAAGACATACTAATGTTACAAGTAGCAGTACGACCTAGTGTTCCCGTAGACTTTGTCGCGTCTTGCCAAGGGAAAAGGACCTTATATAGTTCCTTTTCTAACGCAGGCATGTTAAATAGCAACAGCACAAAATCCCTTTGATAAGTGACGCGTTGTTTTCAGTCGTCCTGGAGATTTTCTTCGAGGGCCAATCTCGTTCCCAGCACCTGCCTTCCCATCCCACGCAAACACTAATTCACAAACACTCTAATATACCTCTTCTCGCCTAGGTATTAGACCACCCGAATCTGTTCGTCTGTTCCCTACCCTTTAAAAGGAATTTTAACCCTCCTCTTCCCAAGTTAGCACTTGAGAAACTTCGTCTTGCATCGGAAGCAGGTGGGGGACAAGGCATTCCTTCTCGTAAACCATCCGCTCTCCCTTTACGATCGCTTGGGAGTGCATCATCATAGGCGGTCATCCTCAGTAATATTCTTAATTTATGTCCGAATAAGACATGACTCATGCGGGGAAAAGTGTCGAAGATTCTATCGGATTGTGGTCATGTTGAAATAAATTCAATATGTGATCGTTTTACTTCGTGTAAGGCTATTGAGTAACTTAACCTATTTATTTGGTTATGAAGGTGTATGTTGAGCTATTAAGAGAGTACATAGTGTGTATATAGAAATAAGTTTTAATGCCACGAAGAGAGAATAATCTTAAGACATTTTTACATGATTTGATGAATGGAATAATCTAAAGAAGTGCGCAATTTATTCTCTCTTACTTAGTTAAATATAAAAACTTATATCGATATACACACAAAATACAAAAAGTAGATAGGTTCAAAAATAACTGAATACGTAACGTTGTTGATCTCCAAGGTGATGTATAACGTAATGTTGATTTGAATGTATTACTTGCGAAGAAGCTTAGGTTACTACTTACATATCTAATCAGATAATAAAAAAAGACAAAAACATGTTTCCGCCCGGGATCAAACCGGGGACCTTCCGCGTGTTAGGCGCATGTGATAACCACTACACCACGGAAACGTTATTTCATACGTAAACTTTGTTTTGGACTAATCATTACGCGCTTTAAAAAATATGGGGAGGGGTTTTATCTCAATATAGCTTATTAAAGGTTAAGATAATTGTAATCAATTGATTGTCGTTCCTACAAATACTGCAGCTATAAATCACGAGAAATGTGTGTGTAATATTAAATATTACATCTACATCTACATCTACATATTTACCCTGCGAGCCGCCTTTCGGCGTTTGGCAGGGGGTGCATGCACCATGACTCTATTAAATATTAATTAATCATCTCGAATTTAAATAGAAAATAACAATGAAGTAAAGATAACAAAGCAATGTAAACAAATAAACAAATAACATAAACATCTACGTCAAAAGTGTGTTAACTAAACAAAGTGTATAATAAGTTAATGGTATATTCCACACACTTCTTAACATGCACTATTCTTCTTACAGTCCAAAAAAATATGCATTTATATCTTTAACTACTCACAGTTATCCTTCACTCGGATGCCTGAGGTAACTCTTTAGGGTAATTTCGCATATTTAGTGCTACATAATTACCCAAAAGCCTACGCTCAGTAAAAGATGTCCGAAATACATTACCCAAACGTGAGAGTGCCTTCAGAGGGAAAGCAAGACATATCTTGCATTCTTCTCGTAATTTATGCATCCCACGTAAGGTTCAGCAAACGCCATCCGTCCTCAACAGCACGGCGCCCTGGGCAGTCCTCTCCTCCGCCCTGGGCGGGATGGATTCCAGGTAGAGGACTTTTAAAGGATGGTAACTCCCTCTGAGGGAGTTTTAAATCCTCAGCCATTGGGCGTTTCGACTCCATTTCACCTTTTAAATGAACGATCTTAGTATTCCTAGAAACTCGGAGGTAGTTTTTAGTTCGTTCTTTCCTCGATTTGTTAGATGATACCTTACATTCCAATGGGACAACTCAATGAGAGTGCGAGGCGATTGCCTCTAGTGTCGAATGGAATTGTGTTAGAACTCTTAAATTAAATTGCATTCTTAGAATCGCAATAAAATGAAGTTTCAAGAATATTTCTATTGACCGGGAGAAGATAATGATATCTTAACACTAGCTAAAATACGATTCAATCTAAAATCTTAGATTTAACAATGTAATTCTACAAAATTTCAGAAAATGGTTACACTAAATTTACTAAAAAACATAAATGTATACACAGTATTATATGAATATGAACCTATTTCACCTTCTTCTATAAACCAACTTCGTACCAACTGATATCAATAGGTAATTATTCCAATCTTTTAATGTAAAAGGAATCTTAAAGTAATACTCTTGGAACTAAAAGGAAGTCTTACAAGAAAAAGAGATAGCTTACAACCTGTAACTGTAATGTAAAGAACGTGTACACTTAAAAATTATAACCCCAAGGCACCGGGGAGATTCGAACTCCCGATCTCCTGTTTACTAGACAGGCGCTTTAACCATCTAAGCCACGGCGCCGACGATAAGACAACAAAAGGATAGCTCATAATCAACATAGTTCATCATAAACAACAAGTTGAATTATACTGTATGAATAGATACAAATTTAGTATAAAAATGAGCTTTCCGGAATGGTAATATATTTGTGGTTATAAACATATCAGTGGCAATTGGAGAACGTAGCATTTTGTTAATAACACTACTTATTTTACGGGTTATACAGCCCGGCTAGCTCAGTCGGTAGAGCATGAGACTCTTAATCTCAGGGTCGTGGGTTCGAGCCCCACGTTGGGCGTAATTTTTCCCTTAAATCATATTTGGAAATGCCTAATTTGGATAATGATACGTATGTTATCACATATGGCTATCATAAGCAATACTTTGATATTTTTGATAGCTTTACTACAGGTGATTACACTACTTTTCACTCGTCGAAATGCAGCTTGCATGGTATTTATGTAGATGAATACGAATGAATATTCCCATTCGATTTTTTCCCCAAATACTTTATGTTTTTCACCACTGCTGGAAATATCAAGAATATATTCTCATCAAAAGAATCATACATAATATTTACGCAACACTGCTTGGTCTACTTTATGTCCCAGCCATGGCGCATTCTATAGAAGGAAGTGTAGAGTTCAAAAAAATGGAAACAATAATTGTACCTTGAAGATCAGTGGCATTTTGTTAGAAAATGTAAGGATCCAGCACTCACCGAGGTCATAGAAGATATTCCACATTGCAATTATACAAATGAATTTAGAAAAGATGAGCTTTAAAACCACAACCAAACTGAGTTTTCCTTCGTATTCTAATCTATTGTAAGTGAACGGATTCACATGATATATCATTCGGAGGGTTAAAAAAGATAGAGTGACCATACATAATAGCTTATGAATATCATGGACTGGAAGGATACAGGAGGAATCATACTTTTTTCCTCACAAAATGCATCTCCTAATTTGAGGGCAAAAGATTAATCTTGAGGCACCGGGGAGATTCGAACTCCCGATCTCCTGTTTACTAGACAGGCGCTTTAACCAACTAAGCCACGGCGCCTATGTGTTTAATAATTTCCATTTAAAAAATTGAATACATTCTTGTTTTTTATCGATACATCAATTTTGTTTTCAGATAGTGAAATAAATGAAAAAAATTTTCTCTTAAAAAATATTAATTAGATAAACCAATTTCTCATTCAAATTCATTTTAATTCTCTGTAAGAGATATGGTGTAGTGTTTGGTGACTCTCTACTGTAATTTTAAAATCAATTAAAACAATGAAGTTTAAGATATTTAATTTTCAAATTTGGCTATTCTTATTTTTACCTTAATCTTAAATTCCCATTTTTTATTCAAAAAATTCAAAACATGTTTCCGCCCGGGATCGAACCGGGGACCTTCCGCGTGTTAGGCGGATGTGATAACCACTACACCACGGAAACCATCGATGCTTGGAAGTATCAAAAGAGAATATGAAAACACAATAACACTTAGAAGGAGAATTTAAGTACTTGGAATTTCAAGATTGAATGAAGATAGATATAAATTTATAAAACAAATTTAAATCTTAAGGATATCTTTCCTACTACAGAAGTGTAGCAGTGATATTCCATTTACTATTATTAACCCAGCACTCATTAAATACTCCACTCTTTATGTATTTATAATCGTAAATACTTCATGTCCTCACTCAATTTGACTCCATGTATAGGATCTTACTTCAAGTCCATTCTTTGGTAATATGTTCGATTCGCGGATTGATTTGATTAGCGATTCCTATCGAGATTAGTTGCGAGTTCAATATCGTGATCCAAGACCCCATTCGACCTTAATTCCTATTAGACATTTGATTCGAGATTCTATCAGAGATATGATAAAACAATCGATTGTAGATCCGATACGAGATTAAATGCGAGATTTGATTTGATAAGATATCCAATTAGAAAAAAGGTAATTGATTGAAGATGATGGATATTCAATCTTAGGTTCGATTCGAGATTAAAGTCGAAATGGGAATTATAATTCGATTATTAACAGTAGAAAGAAATGATTCAACATTGCTAAGTTATCATTACTCTAACGCAATACCATCGCAATTTGACAATATGCCGGCAGTTTATGCACGATAAATACAACGTATTAGAGAAATTAAGACGTAAATACAAAATATTAATTATTCTCAACATAGCCTATTACCTTTCATAACTAATCAATCGCATTATATTATAATTATATTTAAATATTGTAACAGCAATAAAAATAATGAAATTATAATATAGACCAATTAAAATATAATTTCAGATACCTGCGTAAAATATACACTGATTACTAGTTTCATTTCAATTAAAACCTTCAATTCAATTTCATTTCAATTAAAATTACATTAATAACCATGGAAAAAATCACTCTTGTAGATATATTACGTAAAATCTTTGTGGGTTCCTAAAATAACCAATAATCGAAAGAAAATATAAACAAATTCGATAATCAATAGCAACCGATACTCATACATTGCCCATACTCCCAATGACACCGCTAAATTCACCAAAAACATTTCCACAACAAAATCATCTCTTCAGCTCAAGAAAACAAGTACAAACAAAACAGCAGCGATAACATCGTTTCGAGGAACTTCATTGTGCACGCTCATCCCATCGGGACGATCCTAATTCTTCCCGCATTCCCGTCCCTTAGCAACCACCGCCTTTCATCTCCGCATTCTTATGAGTCCTCTCCAAACAAATGTGGTGTAGGATCGGAAATCGCCCACCACCACGAAAGAGGAATCGACCACTTGCTCTCCCCGAATTTTTTTGTGGCCTTAGACCGGAAGTCTTCCACGCACCCTCGCAGAGGTTCAAGACCACAGAAGGGCGTCCCATGCATATGGAAGAAAACGAGAATGAAATCGGAGAATAAAATTAACATTTACGTGGACCACCTCTGTGGTCTGTGGCCATACCGGAGAAGGTCCACGGTCAAGATTCTGCCCAAATGTTTCGTGCATTCGATGTAATCGATATTTGTTTCGGAAGGAAATTGTCGGTTGACGTATCTGCTAATGCTGAAGACGGTAAACGAAATATTTTGGTGGTTTTTAGATGGAAGAAAAAAGGTTTGTGACTCATGAGATATCGAATATGCAGGGAATTTTCAGTTGAAGGAAAAGTTACTTCGTTTTTCCACAGGATTCTGTTTCTGAACAATCCTGTGGAAAATACGAAGTACTTTTTCCTTCAACCTAGAATGTCGTTCCATGAAGTGCGGCCATCCACGATAGAATTTAAGCGTATTTTCTTTATGAACGAATTACTTTGGCAAACAAAACGATGAATACCTTCAGAAGTTTAAAATATAACATTAAAAGGTATTTATTTAACTTATTATTGGATTTACCAGCAAACTTAATCCTATCCCATGATGATATTCATGAGTATTTAAATTACGAAAATAAATACGAGTATATGTACAGAAATATTCACGAAGTAAAAGAATATACTAATGCAAAATTAATATTAAAAACACGATGAAATATATATGGGCACCTGATCAACCAAAAAACATTTTAAAAATACATGTAAATATAATAATAATGTTTAATAATAACAAAATAATATGTAAATAGCACGAATTTTCGTTGGTTAGCAGCATCAGACCATTACGCAGCTCCATGGCAACCGCCTTCGATTGCAGGATGAAGTGCACTGACGCGCGAAGTTAAAATGAGATAAGTACGTCAAGCTCGTATTTGCTGAATTCGGAATTTTACTGACGTTCAGTATCTCTTATATAGACTGCTATTTTGAGATTAACAGATGTAAGGCGCCGTGGCTTAGTTGGTTAAAGCGCCTGTCTAGTAAACAGGAGATCGTGAGTTCGAATCTCGCCGGTGCCTGAAAGATTATTTTTATTCCCCTGAGTTAACCTTATGTATAAAATTCTAATTCCACAACATTTCTTTATTCTCTTTCCCGTTAAATGGTTATATTTTTTTAAATTTATTTTATAGTATCACTTAGAAAGTATTAATTAATCGTAGTTTTAATTGGCTTACATCTGTTATGCCACAGAATTTTTGACAAACATATGTCAAAAAATCTTGAATATAAATTATATCGTTTTACTGTTCTAGAAATTTCCGATTCAAAGAAAGTTATTTAATGATTCTGATTTTTCTTTCTGTTGCACACATTTTCTTGCTAATTTACGAGTGTTATGGTATTGTATTTAGGTAATTCATACACACTGGTTATGCTAACATCTCGCTGGAATTTTTTAGTCAAAGAAAGTTCTTCTTAAATTGGCAATTGGACCGACCGAACGATTAAAAATATACGTGTTCTTTTGATGTATAATAATTTAAAAATCAAATGTTCAAGCTCGCTCATTCTACTGTCATTGGAAATTTATTTTTTATTCATACGTATTTTAAAGCGACAACGGTTTTCGTGGTGTAGTGGTTATCGCATCCGCCTAAGGGGGAAGGGAAGGTCCCCGGTTCGATCCCGGGCGGAAACATTTTTATGCTTTTTATGAATAAGAAAGGGTAATTTAAGATCAAGGGGTAAATAATTTTAAAATTTTATTGCACAAAGTTCAATGTTATAGTTGATTTAAGTTTACAGTAGAATGTCACCAAAGACTACCTAAGTTATCTTACTGATCAATTAAATGTATCTAGATAGGTAATTGGATGCATATTTAATGGAGAAAACAAGGTTTAGTGTCTTTCACTTTGTGCGAAAAAATTGTTAAATCTATAAATACAAGTGAATATCCAATTTTTGAATGGAATACACCTACAATACATATCGGCGCCGTGGCTTAGTTGGTTAAAGCGCCTGTCTAGTAAACAGGAGATCGGGAGTTCGAATCTCCCCGGTGCCTAGCATTACTTTTAATCCATTGAGAAAATTCTTGATTCTTCTCCAGCAACGGAAGGCTTTTATGTCCTTAGTATAGGCAAAGCTTTACTAAATTCATCCGTAAATTATTCCATTTTATAACGAAAGTTTATTACTATTATTGGGAATTAATTGAAAGTAGACCGGATGTAGAATTCTCGTCTCATTTTTGATCTTAATAACTAATCATAAGTGTGAGATTGAAAAATATATAATACGGATTATGAAGTAGTCCAGCAGATATATATTGTAAATCATATATTATTTTCCTTAGAGAAAGTAACAATTATGAATGAATGAAAACTTATACTCACGAGGTATGTTATTTAAGATCTGTTGTGTAAATAAATGAGTATTTCCGAGAGATATTTATCCTTCAAACGTGTTAATAGAGATAAAATGAAAGAAACTTTTCATCCCACCACGATTACATTCACCTTGACGATTCTAATATCAGTTAAAAGGTGAAATGAATGTTATACAGTTGTAGAAGTGAAAATATCGCGTAGATGCAACGCGTTTAAAAATTTCGCCCAACGTGGGGCTCGAACCCACGACCCTGAGATTAAGAGTCTCATGCTCTACCGACTGAGCTAGCCGGGCTGTGTTCAAATACGGTGAGCTTTTAGAAACTTGTCCTATAAAATCGAGGCTCTTTGACTCGAAGAAAAGGTGTGGCGGGGGAAAAGGGGGGCACGGATCTGGTCTTACCTCCGCAAAGTATTATATTAATCATTAAAACTTCACGATGTGCTTTAGGGTAGGCAATTCTTATAAATTTTTTAATCGAATTTTATACTCCGGTATGAATTAAAATTTGTTCTTTCACATATTTCACTGTAACAATCAAAAATTGAATTGTTGGAATAGTTTCATAATTACGTATTCACAACGTATTTAAAATGCATTGTTATTAAAAGAATTCTTGTACTTACGCTGCAATCAGTCATAAATCAGTCATTGATTGAGAGCATATTCTTATGATTTAAATCGAACAATCGTTTCTTCATAAATTGGAAGTTCAAATTCGTTTATATTTTTGAAAAGGACACCTTTAAAAAAGACAGCTAAATCATCATTCACAAAGATATTATTTTAACTTTAGTCAATCGATTATCAAAAGTCGATTATTAAAGTCCGAAACTGATTCCTTCCTGAATTGAGAATCAACCCATTGTTAACAATACTTACATTAACAATCTCTAATAAATCGATTGATTAGCAGAAAAACAATGGAACATTGTAAACTCGTGTATTACCACACTCCGGAAAGTACTTTCGCTTTCATTGGTGAAGCCAAGAGGTCCTCGTTGATGGAAAAAACCCTCCTGGACGGCGACCTAGATTCTTGAAAGCATTCTTTTGAACCACTCCTCCATCCCTGCGTGCACACCCCGTGCATCTGCCATCCCACCCCAATGCACCACCCATCAATGGGTACAAAAAAATCGACCGTAAATTCTGCAGATGGATAAATTCTTACCGCGACCATTTCACCGTCTTTCATACACGCCTCTTACCTCGCAAAATTTATGCCTCTCTCCCCCCCTTACCTTAAGACCCCCTTTCTCCATACATCTCTTCCATAATTACCACTCGATATCTACCATCCATTCCATTAGCCTTCCCATAACCCTCTATAGTGGTTCCGTACCAAATCCTTCAAACGCCTTACTCGACAACCTCTCGTGCCCAAATCCTCCCCTAAGAGACCCGGCGTGGCCCATTATTTCTCCAGAAGAAGTGACCGCACTCGGAGATTCCGTGCGTCTGCGGGGACAAGGCCTTCAGGGAACAGAACCTCAAAAACAAGTATTTTTAGAAAGGAGGAGGGTCGGTGGAGGGGAACGGTGTGTGGAGGGAGCTACAGAATATTCTGGGGAGGGGTTGATCACGGTTAACCGGCTGCCCTAGGGCGGATGGTTGGTTGGTGCAAAAAATGACGAAATATCGTTCGTGAGGTTAGAAATGAGCAATTATAAAGCGATGCTATATTTTATGGCATATCCTCCTGACAATGGTGGAGGTTAATTGTTGTCTTCTACGATACGTATAATAAAGAATGACGTATCCATTAGTGATGAATTACAGTGAGAAAATATGGCGGCATAAATTCCTTTGTAAATGTGATAATTATCAACGACAACGTACAAACCATATAAATGTCATTAATTTTTTTAATTCCTGGGATTTGAGAACTTTTATATTATCTGATGCTCAAACCTAAGACCTCATAAAACATTAACACACAGTTCTCTCGCCCAACGTCTTCTAAATTCTGTTGCTGTGACTACGTATTCAGTATCAAAAAATTGATTTTGTTTCGTGAAATGCAGCTGTGACGATTTACAGTAGTTTTTGTAAGTCAAAATGCACACATTGTGGGGAAAATGTATGGGTAGACGGGAGTAGCTTAACTAATGGGTGAGGTATGGGTTGACGGGGGTAAGTTTACCAAAGAATAGAAGTGGTTACAGCGGGTTTGAACAGACCTCGTAGAATGATAACTTTCTCGGAGGTTCCTGTATCATACCCGTACAAATTTGAATGGATCGCGCATGTAAGACGTACGTATATGGTCGATGAAATTGTTCCTCAAGAAAAGTTATTATTCGACTCTCCGAGAATGAATATTGGGCAACTTACACATTTGATTACGTGTACAGTGTTTCCCAAGGATGTGTACTAGGCCCCATTCAATTAATTGCTAAAAGATATATTTTCAAAGTATATTCAGAACATTATTTTATTGATGAAGGATAAAAACGCATATACGAAGGTAAAAAAGGCATAAAATAGGGGTCGAAGGCACCGGGGAGATTCGAACTCCCGATCTCCTGTTTACTAGACAGGCGCTTTAACCAACTAAGCCACGGCGCCGATATCAACAGTAGCTAAAGTCATAAAACTAATCTATGATAAAAAACAAAGGTGAAAACTTAAAATAACTTTGTATAATTTTATTTAAATAAATAGCTATACCAGGAGTTTTTCATTCACCCTTCATATACATGTATTTAGGAGTTCAACCAGAAGTTGTTCATCCCTCAAAAGTGTACTCGTAACGTGGTAAGAGAGGCAAATGGGATGTAAAGAATATTAAGGAGTATTATGGGAAGAAAATCATTGAAACATCGTAGACAAAAGATAAACAATTCTCAACCCCACTTCTTCTTATGTACATCTTACCTCTTCTTTTCAGCTATGGAATACTACTCAATTCCGTATTTCGTTTGTTGAGATATATTTTTCCCAACTCAAATTTTAGGGCTACCAATTGACAATATCGGTCAGAAATATCATCAACCTACATCTAAATAAAGCGTACGTGTTTTTATTGTATATGAAAGGTATTGATCAATACAAAAATACGTACTTTAAGTCCCTCGAAATTCTCTAAGTCTATTATATGTTTCCGTGGTGTAGTGGTTATCACATCCGCCTAACACGCGGAAGGTCCCCGGCTCGATCCCGGGCGGAAACATTTTTCTACCAGAAATACAAGTTTTACTTCGGTCATCACTCCCATGTTTCCTCATATTGAACTCATTTTTCTTCTCTCTGAAGCAAGTTACTGATTTAACATGATATTAGCCAAAAATCAGAGAAGAACTCTCATGCAAGTAATTATTTTGGTATGATCCATTGGTTCTCTTCTTATCTTCGAACCTTTCTAAAATAATAACTATTCCCTTACTTAAGGTCGGTGTATATTAAAAGTTAGTCATCAAACATGAGAGACCACATATTAACAATAATTGGAATAATTGGTTTTGTATTTCAAACAACTTCAACATCGCCTCGAGATAGCCGTGATCGTATAGTGGTTAGTACTTTGCGTTGTGGCCGCAACAACCCAGGTTCGAATCCTGGTCACGGCAGTGTTAAATCACTGTGACGGCAGAGGCACTTTTTGTAGTAATTAAATACGGGACTTATTATACTATATGTGTATGACGCATTTGAATATAAAAATACCTTATAGGCATAAGAGAATCTATATTAATCGAATTTTATATTTTCAATATTGATTTATTATTAACATCACTATTCACTGCAGCCTTGAGTCCGTCCACAAGGAAATACCATATATATTTCTTCTGTGACATAGTGGCCTAATAAAAGACAAATAAATTCACTAATACTTAATACTCTCTACATACTATTTAACAAAAGAAATGTACGTACATACAACCACTTGTAAGGCATGAGAAAAGAAAGAGATAAAAATAGCTGGAAATGGATAAAAAAGATATTAATCAATATTAACTCAGGAGAGAGTAAAAATATTAATGGTCAAGGCACCGGCGAGATTCGAACTCACGATCTCCTGTTTACTAGACAGGCGCTTTAACCAACTAAGCCACGGCGCCGGTGAATATAGTGAGCATATAATTAGATAGTTATCTTCTTATATTTTTCTAAAAAAGATCTTAAAACACCGATGAGTTAGGTTACGTTCCACCTTATTGAGCGTACATCTCCTCCACGTATCCATCACCTAAACAAGCGCATACTTACAATTAGCGTTACAATATTTTCATATATACTTGTCTTACATAATAGTCTATTTAATTTAAACTTCCTTAGTGATATTAAGACTGAATGCAGTTTTCAGCTTTCATAAAAATTCTAGAGTAGTTAGTGTAACGTAGCAACGTTTTAAATGCGTAACTATTATATAATTGCAATGTAGTATAGAGGTATCGCAGCTGATTGTATTCGACAGGAAAGTGACTTTTTCAATCGATAAGGGTCGGATTTTACCGCCGTTTATATCCGTTGCGTATGGGGAGATGGAGGTCAGGAAAACGACTTTGTTTTGTTTATTTTTTCCCCGCACTACGGCGACTGCAGAGCCGGTGAATGAATGAATTCTTGGGAAAAGTCTTAGTGGGATGGGGGAACGAGAGTGAATCCAACCAAATGCCGACACATCGATTCGAACTGGGCTGGTGCATCTATTAAAGGGGAAGTTCCGAAAGATGATAAGAGAAGCAGCTCCGGCGGGAGGCTGCTGGATAATACACAGACTACTGGATTATGATATGCACTGAGATGATAATATTTATAGAAAAATTAATTAATAATTTATAATTATTGAGCTCTAAACTACCAGAAAAGGAAAAGTCCATTACTCGTAACTAGCAGTTTGAATAGAAATAGTACTTTGTGCAAGCTCATTTCTCATTTTAATATGGTATATTTAATTATGGACTATTTAAGATTGTATAAGGCCCGGCTAGCTCAGTCGGTAGAGCATGAGACTCTTAATCTCAGGGTCGTGGGTTCGAGCCCCACGTAGGGCGGATTTTTTGTTGCTCTAATTGTGAACCGGTAACAAATTTTCCTTGTACTTAATTCCTTTTGTTAAAACTAGGTTTACAATGCTGATGCCTAACACAAAAGGTGGACAATCACTTTATTTTCCGTTTAATTAAGAGTATAGAGAATATAAAAGCAATTAAAGAGATGTATATGTACTCAAGTTGTAGTGACTATGCCAATTACTAATATATAATCGAATTGAGATGTATACATGAATACATTCAAGATATACTTCCAATACTGCTGTGAAAATTCCTGTATTTCATAGCAAGTTTCCAATGTTCCCCCTACTATAGGTTTGCAATGTTTATGTTCTTTTTTATGGTGAATCACTTCACATCCATGTAACCTCATAGGATTACACATCATTCTTGAAACATACTAGATTAGAAGACTTTCATTGAAGGTTGAATATATAAAGAATTCAAAAAACCTTATTTTCTATCGATTGTCGTAAGAAAAGAGGACAAGTTAAGACGGTGCAGATATTTTATTCATACAACGGTTTCCGTGGTGTAGTGGTTATCACATCCGCCTAACACGCGGAAGGTCCCCGGTTCGATCCCGGGCGGAAACATGTTTTTGCATTTTGTGAAACAAAAGGGAGAAGGATCCAATAATTCTAAAAGTTTTAAAGAAAAATGGAATTTTATCTTTAACCATCCCAAAATAAAGCTCTAGAAACCCAACATAACTCTATATTTGTCATGAATTGATGTTGCAAATAAAGGGAGCCTTAATTTTCTTTCAAAGAAATTATAAAAATAATCACTAATCTTTTATTCGAAATTTAACTTAAGTTCCAGATATCATGATTATGGGATTCATGGAAAAATTTACGAAATGGTTGAACTTCTTTTCTATTTTTTTATGACGGATTGCTTAAAAAAATCAATTGGAAAGTACATTGTATTTGTATCCTAATGTTCATTATAAGGCTAATTTCTTTAGCGCATTTAATAGAGTAAATTTTTCTAAAGTATCAACGTTTTTATCCGTGTAAATTTAAGTATTAGAAGTACAATGCCATTAAAACTTAGGTACATTAAGTTCACATTGAATTTCCGTTGTTCAAATAAAAGTTTTACTTTGTTGGGAATAGGTTTCAAATTTTCCTTTACAAATACAGAGTACGTAAAAAGCATGTTATATACAATATGGAAATATAGATGAAAATTACTGAAATTGTAGTTTGGGAATCGTTGACTCATATTAAAAGAATTCATTTAGGCATCAATACGATGGTGATAAAATCTACAGAATCCTACTCTCTCGTCACGGGAATGTTGTTGGTTTCACTAGACGCTTTTTAAATGTAATAGAATCATCTTGTTTAAATAAGAATGCTAAAAATCACCTCCTTAAGTAGTTACCTATTATATAGTTTACACTCCCGTATTATTTTTTTGCTCTGTGTTACTCTGTGTGCAAATTTTCAAATTTTCTTTTTAATAGATTTTTGAAATGGATTATGAATTGCATAGCATCGGACAAAGCTCAAAGAAAATTAGGAAAGGAAAAGATGAATGAATGGTAACGAAGTCTCTTACATATTCATATTCTTGGTTTACTAACTCTCCGCTAGGGACAACGCCTCGAAATAGCCGTGATCGTATAGTGGTTAGTACTTTGCGTTGTGGCCGCAACAACCCAGGTTCGAATCCTGGTCACGGCAGTGTTCAGTCACTGTGACGGCAGAGGCAATTTTTTTTAATTTTAGACTGCATGTATCTTATTCATAGATCATACGTATTGAATCCAATATTCCTCTTCTTTCATTATAATATTCATGCGGCTTCATATACTTTTATTCGTCACCATATTATTTTACCATGTCTACAGGAACTGATTCCAACAAAGTAAATATATGATCGTAAATTTTCTACTCAAATTCATTTATTTCTGTTTTTTACTTTATTATGATCTACAGCGTGTACCTATTATCTATAAATATCTTCAACTCTTCCTAGAATATAAGGAATAGTATATTGATTTGCTCTAGGTTAACAGAAGGTTCCTTTTCTTCATAATTTTCCTCGAATACTAATCTTTTGTTACTATATTTAAACCTATTAACTTACATAACACCTTTACCTATGAGATAAAGAGTAATAAACATCAGTTAAGCGACAGAAGAAAAATATTTTTATACCTACCCTTCCATTTCTGGGTAACATATCTTGGCACATATTATAAAGTTTGAAAGGGGCTTACGATTTATTTTATTTTTAATCGTATGAAAAATTATTGCACCGAACGATTCATCCGGATATAATTTATTCGTTAGTAAGAGCTATGAGTTTGAAAGAATGTTTGAAGAAACAGGGATTTAATGTTACAGTATGCAAATAAAATATCTGCATGTACTTTCAAGTTCACGATGAATTATTTGAATTTTGCATCTCCTCATTCGCAAAATTCAAAATAATGTTTCCGCCCGGGATCGAACCGGGGACCTTCCGCATGTTAGGCGGATGTGATAACCACTACACCACGAAAATTTTATACTCAATATTAAACCTTCACTTTCTAAGACGATTTATATTTTTAAGTACTAAATCTCAATGCTATACAAAAGCTATTAAAAATAGAAATTGATATTTAACAGTATTAAATATTATAATACAATATAATCCTTATCTTTTCATCTTAAAGCAGTCTAATTTTTATTGGGATATGTTCGGAGTATATAAGCAGCTGTAAGAAAAATACTGATATGATATTTATGAGACTATCTCATCCATCCCTATAACCATCTTGCAACTTTCGGCATCAATTTAATTACGACCAATTTCGGCCTTGTGAGTAATTTATTTATAAGATATAATTGTTAAAAAATAGGAGAGAAAAAAAAGACTCCTTTAAATGCCCACTGAAAGTTCGATAATCATTATTAAACACCTAAAAGAGATCTTTTATGTTTCCGAATCATTATTTTGATTAGATTGATTGTTCCCTTTTCCAATAAAATTTATGCATTTGTAGATTCGTCCCTTTCCTTGAACACAAATTACAAAATTATGTTTCCGCCCGGGATCGAACCGGGGACCTTCCGCATGTTAGGCGGATGTGATAACCACTACACCACGAAAATTTGTTTTAAGTATCTTGAATGCAAAATTGTTTTGTTCATTCTTTGTCTAATTCAGATAATCAATTAAATGTATTGAAGTATATTATAGAGTTTACAATATATATTTATTATAATCCATATACATTAATTAAACAAAGAATAACTGTTCAAATAAAAACTACTCGATCAAGCAGATTTTCTGATGACTATTTTTCTATTGGAATATCAAAATGTATGATTAAAATACTGAATATCACTAAAAGGAGTTCTTACTCGTTATTGATGTATAATATATATATATGTATATATATCCTATAACATATGTGTTTTTTTAAAGATTTCTATTAACTTTTAAATCCGAGCCAAAAATTACGATTAGGCACCGGGGAGATTCGAACTCCCGATCTCCTGTTTACTAGACAGGCGCTTTAACCAACTAAGCCACGGCGCCGATATTTTAGAATTGCAACGTCTTATATCTTCTATAACCTTGGTAAATGATGGATCCTCACATTATCTAGCAAAATGCTTCTGATCCTCAGATTACAATGATTTTTTCCATTTGTTTGAGCAGTGCACTTCCTCCCATAGAATGCGCAATGGATGGCACATAAAGTGGATACAGTAGTGTTACGTAAATATTTATTTAATACCTTCACTTTGAATACATTCCTGAAGATGCCAACAGTGGTGAATAGCAAAACGAATTTGGGGTAAAAATCGAATAAGAATATCCATTTGTCTAGATCCGCATAAACACCCTATTGGCCGGATCTCGGGGAGTGATAGGTGGTGTAGACACTTACTAAAGCTATCAAAAATATTCATTATGCATTGCTTATGATATGGTCCGTATAAATACCCAAAATAGTCATTTCCAATAATTAGTATAGGAAAATAATTACTCCCAACGTGGGGCTCGAACCCACGACCCTGAGATTAAGAGTCTCATGCTCTACCGACTGAGCTAGCCGGGCGGTATGAGTTTTGTTATTCTTCTAAAGCACAAAACAAAATACTATTCCAGGAAGCACATTTTTCCTACACCAAATTTGGTTCGATTCAAGCAGTGATATTAAGCATGAAACATTTTAGTGCGAAGGTTATGGTCGATACTGAAGCTTCTTAATTAAGAAATAATGTCATTCGTTTGTAATAAGTGAATATAGTTGTATTAATACATCGGCGCCGTGGCTTAGTTGGTTAAAGCGCCTGTCTAGTAAACAGGAGATCGGGAGTTCGAATCTCCCCGGTGCCTGCCATAAATTTTATATCTCCTTAACATTGTTTGACTTACTTAGTTTTCTCTTCTTTCATTTTCAAATTTTGGAAAAAAATAGTTTCGAAAACAATTATTGATGCAATGAACAAAATCGGACCTAGAACAATTCCTTGCGGAATAAGATCGAAGGTTAAAGCTCCTTTTAGGTAAAGGAAGATGATTAGCTGCACCTAGTTACGGTTAATGGCATGATCATCTTAATTGTCATAAACTACAATTGTACTGATAATATATATCAATATATATTGGTGAAACCACACCTTTATCTCTTTTTAAATATGCATTTTAAAAGGTGCGAAAAGAAATAATTGAACCACAGCAACTTTTGAAAGTAAGAGAAAATTAATAACAACTTTTTTTATCGCAAGTAGAAAAATTATTCATATTTTTCGTAATTACATAGTGCCTGTTAACCGGACTGTCGTACATATACGAACGATAAACACCTTCTAAAAAATTTTTTCCGTAAACATTTATGTCCACTCACTCACGATGCATTTATTTATTGAAAACGCACGTTTTTAAAGTGATGGAATGCACGTATTAAAACGATGCCCCAATACCTCAATAATGTAGCGTTATATTCTCCAATGCTGCGGATGCATCCTCGTGCTAGAGGCGTTTTAAAAATTTATTATAGATGGAAACAACATTTATAAGCCAGCATGCTGAGCAGATCCTCTGAAATACTTGTTTTTATTTAACCGTTCATATTCGCAAAAATACGCATACGTATTCTTTTATGAGGCTACGTCAATCAGTACTTTACCATCCGAAAAACATCGGAAGAATTTGATTCCAATCCTGACCGCTTTCAAACAACGGAGCCACCGTAGGCTTCGATGTTTACGAAATCTCACAAAAATCTCAGTTCCCCGCAAAACATTGAATCCTTTTGTATTAGGATTGCACGACCATATCCTAGGGTGTGTTTGGATGTTTAATAATCCCGGTTCCAGCTTAAGGGTGCAGTTTTAGGATCGTCACTGCGTTTTCTTTTCCACAAAGATGGGTCTTTGATGGAAGCCGAAAGTTCTCGTTAATGACGTGACGCCGAATTACTCCGCTCCTTTGAGCATTAACGTGTACTCAGTTACCTTCATTACCGTTGGGTGCCGACGGAAGATGGCCTCACATCGTTAATGCACCATAATAAGAACGCCTCGATACACGTCATAGATACCTGCCGACAAATTCAGCAGTAATATTTCCTTTGAAAGTATGAGCGTGAGTTAGCTACTACACTGCTTAATGTTGAGGGTGCCTCGTGAAGTAGTAGTGCACAAATGTTTTTTTATCTGAATAGTTTACCGAGATGCATTTAAGGTTAAAAATTTCGCGAATTGAAATAGGTATATAACTGTACGCCTAACTTCTTCGTTAGCAGCAAAAATTTTAATAACAATTCATTACTACATTTTTATAATAAACTTCAAAATATTTTAATGTATATGCAATCTTTTTTTACATCTGGTACTTTATTGCGAGCCTTATTGGTGCAACTGCAATATCAAATTGTAAACAACCTTTGGAAACCTTGTTTATTCAACAATTTATCTTGGCAACTGACATATCTTACCACGTTTGTTTATCTTTTCGTAAATGTTACTAAGAATCTATATATACTATATAATACCATTACATATCATTTTATACAAAAGAATAATATTTCATGATGAATAATTCATTTTTTATTAAGAATTAAAAACTTTGGAACTTAAACATAAAGCTAAATACTTAATTTATTTTTATTTAAATCGAGCTTTTAAATCAAAGGAAGATATTAAATATATCCAGGAAATGAAATGGTTTGAATCTTTTATGAAATATTTGGCCTGCCTAGAGATTCAACTGTAACTTTAATCGAGATGAATGAGATATATAATATAGATGTATATAACTGTAAACAACTTTTTTATCTTCCTCCAATTCAGTCTAAGACTTTTAAAAGTATGAATTGCATAGCATCAGATTAAAGGGAAAAGATGTAAGGAAAGTAAGTAAATCTCTGACAAGCTTGATTTTCTAACTTTCCGAAAACATCAACGCCTCGAGATAGCCGTGATCGTATAGTGGTTAGTACTTTGCGTTGTGGCCGCAACAACCCAGGTTCGAATCCTGGTCACGGCAGTGTTCAGTCACTGTGACGGCAGAGGCATTTTTTGTTAACATCTAAGAAAGGAATTTTCTCATGAACGGAATAGGGTGCGTTATTCGTATCCCCAGCTTCGCCACATCATATTTTACCATTCTTAAGAGTTTTAATATTAGAAGTATAATAATCAACCCTATCTTTAAAATTTGACCTCCTGTTTACCGTATATCGATAACATTTATAAAAGTTTCAATATTTATATATGATAGGGCGAAGTATTCCGCATTCGTGTAATTTTTAAATGTTATTTTTTTATTATCAGTATGTTTTAAGATTAAAAAAAGAAGATTAAAATACAGTTTTTTAATCCGCGGAATTGACTGGACAAACCGAGTTTAAGCTAGTTTTTGAGAGACATTTTAACATAGTACATCACATCTAGAGCGTAGGTTGATCTCCTATTTAAGATAATAAATTGAATTGTAGTTCTAGGTATTCATACTTTGAGAGCGAAAATATAATTTCATTCAATATGTCATTGTCAGTCATTGAACAAGTTCAAGTATACATCATCTTCATCTGCATATTTACCCAGCGAGCCGCCTTTCGGTGTTTGGCACGGGGCGCACCAAGACTCTACTTTCCCAGACGATTAATTTCGCGAAGTTCGCGGAAAAAATGAATTTTTGAATCGACTCGCATATATGTCCCTGATCTTTTGCGCATTATCTTGCAAGAAATTGGATAGAAAATGGAATATTTGCTAAAATTTTAATAGGCAATACCTTTAATTAAGATACCTTATTTATTCAGAGCTAAAATACTTCATTGTCAGTATTAAGGCTACTGGATTCAATCCCGGTAAGATAAAATGTTATAATCCATGGTATTAGTGCTCAAACTACAACAATGTCTTCACGATTAATGAACGTAATATATCAATAATCGTTAGCATTGTTAATAGTTTTGTTATCGTTACTTCATTATCTCTCTATATTATCCTCTTCATTACCTTATTATTGTTACTTATTACTAATCATTCACTAATTACTCTCAACACTATACACAATAACATTTTTAATAGTTTTTTTATTGTTACTTCATTATTGCTCAACATTGTCATACTTATGTCATTATTATTACTAATTTTTAATCATTAACTAATTATTCTCACGCTATTTATAGAGCATAATCATTATTGCTCGTTCCTAATATACTTTATGCACAGTTAAAACTCTCCTATGATTGACGTTTCCATATCTCCCACTTTAGGCAAACTGTACTTCAAGGGAAGACCTCGGAGCGGTCGTGATTAAAACAATATATCAAAGGCTGATGAGATGAACCTATTCGTGACCCTTGGAACACCTTTGATGTTCTCATCCCGTTGCATGGACGGGCAATCGGAACTCTTGTTACGGTGCCTTTTGACATGCAAAGGGAACTCGATGTAAAGCTGTTGGAGAAGGGGAGAAATCTCTGTATCCTTAGTAACACACGCCCTCTTCAGGTAACACTGGATTAACATTTGCTCATCCATAAAGGCAGTGAGTGAGTGTAGGAATATGTTAAGAATATGAATATTCATACATAGTGTTACAAAATTTATCAAAATCAAATAAATTTATTAAAAATTAATCTTAATAATTCAATAATAATTTATTTTTTATATAATTAGTGTTCAATTTTCTTATATAAAATGTATTTGAAAAATTAACTTACTTAAATACTCTCGGAGATACCTGGTTGTGTTATCTCAGTAATTTAGGACTAGGAAATATGCGTAAGCAAAATATATTGACTATGAACCGAGTAAAATATTTAATAGTAAAGGTATTTTATCATAGTTATACTTGAAATCTGTTAATACTGTTACTAATAGGATATGATAGTTTTTTATTTAAAAGTATGAATAGTAAAAACCTATGAGCACAAATTATTTTTAAAAGCAAAACTTCAAATAAATTCAAAATAGAATCTACCAGACTTTTATGTCTACCATGCCCTACCTAAACTGCCAATTTTGAATTCACAATGTATTTTATACATCTACAGACGAATCAACTATTTTTAATGCTTAAAAGTTCTACTATAAGGTTGCAAAAGTCGATAACGTGAAGAAATTTCTTTTAATTTTTGTAAAATTATTTCCAGGCAAACTACCTGATGAAGATTGGTCTTACATAATAATATTACTCATCAAGCACTAGCTATTGTAACAAAATATCATTCTTAGGCACCGGGGAGATTCGAACTCCCGATCTCCTGTTTACTAGACAGGCGCTTTAACCAACTAAGCCACGGCGCCGATGTTCTGTTACGATAGAATACAACACTTGGAGACACAGAAATATGAAAGAAGTATTTCATATACTCAGACTCATTAGAAAACTAACACTGCACCTAAAAATGTAGATAACAATTAAAGCAATATGTTTTCACCTTAGAGATAGTTTTTTTTACCAAACTCAAAAGTTGATGCACTGTTTTACTTTCATTGTTAGCAACCGCCCAGAAAACACGATGATTGTTTTCACATGGAATTTATTTTCAAATAAAAGTAATCTCGATAGGCAACATAGGAGTTTGAATGATTAATCTGTAAAAAGCATTATAAAAAATGGAATATACATAATAATATCTCTTATTCGAAATTCAGTTATCATCCATCCAATATCATCCGAATCATTTCGGAATGTGGAGAAGAATTAGTTAAAATTAGGTTTCAAACTTTCGTTACTTTTTATTAAATAAATATTAAACTACTATACATCCGTAGCAAATTTTAACAGAAATTTTATTACTTTGAACTGTATTCTTGAAGGTCCCTATTAGATATTTAACTCCTATAAAACTATGAAAATCAATGGTTAACCTCTATTTTCTCACAAAATATAAAAAAACATGTTTCCGCCCGGGATCGAACCGGGGACCTTCCGCGTGTTAGGCGGATGTGATAACCACTACACCACGGAAACAGTTAGGAGGATCAAGATCTCGAAAGTATTTGATCGAAGAAAGTACAGTTATATTATAAACATTAACTTTTAATGTTTACCATAGACGGGCCATAATTCACATCTTTTGTATTATATTCCATTTCATTAAAAATAATGATAATATAACCAATATTTTTGAACAAAGTGAATGAAAACAATAACCTGAATATAGCAGAGTGCTCTGAAAGTAGGAGAAAGTTGGGCATTTTTAAGGACGGACAGAGGTCAGGGAGAATTCAGAGCGGAATGGGCGTTCTCAAGCAGAACGAATACTTGGAAACGTAGTTCGTATATTACTATAAACATCCATATAAGTTTGCTGCTATATAGAATGTCAAAAATGCTTAAACTTTGCTGGGTTTGGGGCTGACTATTGAACAATAACGGAATATACTTGCATATATATATTTGAACGAAAAAAGAAGGAAATGTGCTATCGAAATGGCGCTCCCAGTTAAATATTTAAAAACATGATATAATAATATGATATTATGATATTTTAAAATTATATTAAACACAACTTAATTAAGTTCAATAACAACTCATATTATAGAAAATATAATGTACGTACTTCATTAACACAATATGTTTCCCTGGTGTAGTGCTTATAGCCTAATTTCAATCACCATTGACATTCGGAATACTTTCATGCTCCTTCCGTGTATTTATTTTGGTTTTTTTACTCTCAAGATACCTGGAATCAGCAAGTTTCCGTGGTGTAGTGGTTATCACATCCGCCTAACACGCGGAAGGTCCCCGGTTCGATCCCGGGCGGAAACATTTTAAATTTTATGAATAAAAAGAGAGAATTTAATATTAAGGGAAGAATATGAACAGCCAATTCAAAAACATTTGTAGTTCAAACTTTGAGATTTTATTTGATTTTAAAATTGAAGTTCACCAAAGACTATATCAGAAATCTTCCTCAGTAATAAAATGCCTTTGGATAAGTGATTGGATGCAATTATTTCATAGAAAACAATTTGTTTAGTTTTTTCACTTATTGTGAACAAAATAAAGTACATTCTATTGTATGAATGGAATACAACTTCCGTTTTTGATAGCACATAAGACGCACCCTCATAAAGTAGGCCACACACAAGGAAAAGAAGTTCTAATAGACAGCGCGGTGCCAGAAGCATAATGACTTACTACTACTATGTGTCCATGCAGTTTAACGTAATTCAATACTTCTAGTTTATCTGAATGGAGTGGCTCAATCTCTTGTTTCCCTTAGGCATATATGTATTTCTGTGGGTTTTTTTAAACAAATAGATTAAAGCAACGATACCAATAACTTCAAAAATAATACCTAGTTAATCTTTTTAAGACCTAATTTTGGGTAAAAGTCCTTCTTATATGCGTCAAATACGGCACATCACATCGGCACCGTGGCTTAGTTGGTTAAAGCGCCTGTCTAGTAAGCAGGAGATCGGGAGTTCGAATCTCCCCGGTGCCTAAAGTATACATTTTGCCCATCCATTACGGAATAAATTTTGAATTAGCGATATTAAAAATAACGACAACCAATTGATTTCAACGATCTTAAACTTAAATACGCAATATATACATAAGTAACCTCTACCGAATATATTTTAAGGCGCGTATCGACGAGTGCAAATATTGTAATATGTCTACGAATTATTGCTCTTAAGCGTTTCCGTGGTGTAGTGGTTATCACATCCGCCTAACACGCGGAAGGTCCCCGGTTCGATTTTTGCAATTTTCGAATGAGACAGAAGGATCAACTTATTCGAAATTTTTTCCCTCCAACTAAAATTTTTATTTGAAAATAGTAGAGATGAAAGAGCTGTATTTAACCCTCCATTCTTAATGACAGTTCTTATTGAGAAATAAAATGTATTGGATGAATTTATTCTGTACCATAGGAATTTATTAATTTTATTAATCAATTGGATTTTATATATTTTAGAGAGCATCTTGGAAGTATCTTTCACTATTTGTTATTCTACATTATCTAGTTATATTATCCATAACTGAATAGGGCCAATTTTATTAATTGTAATGACAATGGAGTAAAAAATAAGAGATAGATGAATTTGAGTAGAAATTTTACGATCATATATTTACCTTGTTGGAATCAGTTCCAGCAGAAAAGTAAAATAATAGGATGACGAATAAAAGTATGTGAAGCCGCATGAATAAATAATAAAAGAAGAAGAATATTTGGCCAATACGTAAAATTTACGAATAAGATAAATATAGTCTAAAATAAAAAATCTTGCCTCTGCCGTCACAGTGACTGAACACTGCCGTGACCAGGATTCGAACCTGGGTTGTTGCGGCCACAACGCAAAGTACTAACCACTATACGATCACGGCTATCACGAGGCGTTCTCTACAACGAAGAGTTAGTAAACCAAGAATATGAATATGTAAGAGATTTCCTTACCATACATTCATCTTCTCTTTATATTTAATTTTCTTTGATCTTTATCTGATAGTATGCAAGTCAAAAATCCACTCAAAGAGCATATTTGAAAATTTGCACCTAGAGTGACACAGACAGAAACATAGAACAACAAATAACAACACTTAAATGCAAATTAGTACACAATAGGTGCTTCCTTGAGGAGATGATAGTTAATATTCTTATTTAAATAAGATTATTCTTTAACTTTTTAGCACTTCAACGTAAAAAAAACGTTTTAGTGAAACCTACAACATTCCCGTGACGAGAAAGTAAAATTCTGTAGATTAAAACAGAATCGTATTGATTCCTAAATGAATTCTTTTAAAATAAGTAAATACTTCTCAAATTAAAATTTCGAGTATTTTCATCTATATTTGCAGCGTACTTTTTTATGAAAAACTGAAATATTTATTAATTACAGATTATATTTAATAAGGTTTTCTGTAGGGAAATTTTAAAATTTCCTGAATGAATCCAGCAAGTTCATGATACAACATATTTAATAACCTAATATAATTCATTGTAAATTAATAAGTCTCTGAACGGATAGAGCTTAAACTACTAAGAAAACCGTTCGTTATCCTGGTAATTAAGCACTAATGTAACATAGTAGTTGAATTAACATTCACCCTCATAAATTAATTACAAGTAGCGTAATTATCACTTATTAATTAAAAGTAGTATATAAATTATAAAGCTTAAAACCTTTGTAATCAATATGCATAATTCACCTGCAGATATTAATCGATGATATCCCATGCTGCGTTTATATACGGAAGAAGATTGAGGCGTGCTCATCCGTTACCTGCCGTGCCATGTTAGGATAAAACTTAAGTTCTGTATGACACACTTCTGGTGACAGGGCCGTGACGTCACAAAGAAGGTGCGTTGAGCGTGCAGAAATAGATGCGGTGTTCATTGAAGTACAAACATCCACTTCACCCACGTGCACACCAACCAAGGATGTGCTTTCTTGGCTTTTAAGGAGAAGTAACCCCGTATGAGTTACCACATCTTACGGTATTCGCGTGCCAGATAACGTATGTTTACGATATTGTTTATAATAGATCATAGGTCCCATGGTGTAATGGTTAGCACTCTGGACTTTGAATCCAGCGATCCGAGTTCAAATCTCGGTGGGACCTGAAAAATTTTTTCTCCAATCTGCTATAGCGCTTGAAATGCGAGGAATAAATGCCTGGTAAAAAATGTATATTAGAATTTTTCTTACCGCGCATAATGTGTAAAAATAATAACCTAAAAGCCACCAAAGTTTAAATAAGTGATTACACCCACTGCCACACGCCGAAAGGCGGCATAGTATTATATATATACATATCTATGATAGATATAATACGTAGAGAGGTGTCATGATAAAAAGTCTGTAAGATAAGGAAATAATCATTAAATATATTTAAAAACAATAATTAATAATAGTTAAAGTTATGAGTATTAAAAATTTTTAAAAAATAATTATCTCTGTTCCAGGAGGAATTTTAACAAAGTAAACAACCCAAGTAAAGTATTTTAGTTGGCTCTTTCAGATATTTAGGTTATCCTTTAAATATAAATAAATTTCGAACCTAATATAATATAATTTCGAACTAGCAAACGATTCGAATGTATAAGTATATCAGCTGCTTTAATATTAACACAGGATGGCACATTAAAGACTAGGTAAACAGAACTATTTAAGATTTGTGGAATGTATGTTAGAGAATTATATATTTATGATCCTCTGACATACACATCGCCTCGAGATAGCCGTGATCGTATAGTGGTTAGTACTTTGCGTTGTGGCCGCAACAACCCAGGTTCGAATCCTGGTCACGGCAGTGTTAAGTCACTGTGACGGCAGAGGCATTATTTTTAATAGAAATGTTTTGACGCCTTCTATTTTCATATATCATGATAATTTTTATCATTACATATATATATATATACGTGTTACGCTCCTCGTTTAACGCTGTTTCGTTTAGCGCTCGAAGTTATTGGAACGCATCCCCCGCGTTAAGCGGGGTCTTACTATATAATAATATCCAAGACATTATCGTCTTTATGCACTTGTAGAGAATACTACGAAAGTTTAGATGAAAATCAATGCGAATAAACTCATCACAATGCAAAGTATGGAATAGTTATATAAAACTGTGCGTATAAAGCTAAAACAACGCGTCCGATGGTAACATACTGTAGCGTAGGGGGATGTTGTATATACCGTCCTCCGGATATTTCGAAGTCCGTAGTCATGCCATGACCCCACGCACGGCATTCCGCTAGTCATTCCCTGCGCTAATATTGGAACGTTTAAAAGAAAATAAAAAAAAATCCCGGGATTCCTTCCGAGAGCTTTTAGAAAGTGGGCGAATTTTTACTTTGATCGGTCTCTATGTGTACCAGCGCGTATAATTGGCATTTTTCTACCCTTTTTTCATCGACCGGGAAACTCTTTCATCGTCAGCACACGCAAATTGTCTCTGCAAGAATTTTTTGCATCGAAATCTTTCATCGTTTGTCCATTATCCCGCAAAAAAAACTTTTTGTCGGAAACGATTCTGAATTTACTTTTTACGATTTTTTTTCTTTTCGTACGAGCCCTGTTAAAATGCAGCGCTCAATCAAAGTGATAAATAGCATTTATAGTGATTGCTTTTGAACAAATATGTTTTGATTCAATTGGCTCGTTATTTTGATTATCAGTCTTTATCAATCGTATACAATTCGTTGTTTTTCTATTTGAAAGCACACATTTTTATTTTTATTACTTCCTCTTATATCGCATTTAAATTAAAACCTTAATTGAATAAACAAAAATCTCTGTCCGTGGAATATTATACTTTGCAGTCAGGAAAAGAGGTATTGTAGTCTATGCATCATTAATTCAAAGCCTTTTCCCATGTGAATAGTGCTTTAGGACTAAAAGCGTATAATCAAAGTGGTTGCTTAGGAACACGACTATATAGTTTCACGAAACCTTTCAAATATTTATTGTCAAGAAGCCATCATTGTTATGGCTTTATAGCTTTTATTTGTAAAAAAAGTTTAAATAAAAATTTCCGTTAATAATAATGAAATATAGACGAATAGTTCAGGGGTTCCCAAGTTAATTAAAGTTTTATTATGAAGTCAATAAAACACGTGTATTTTGAGATTTAGCTTTCATTTACTCTAATTCTGCTGTGAAAGAACGCTCACTTCTAAGGATTGGAATTTTTTCCAATGTTTAGTTATGCTAAGATTTATAAATGATGAAGAATCAAAGTATCTTACATTTCCACTTTTAATTATTTAGAACATTTCATAGCAATTACAAACATATCTTCCAACCTACTGATAAAAAAATCACTCGTTTAGCTTAAAGAAGAATACATGTGGAATAGGTACGATCGATTCAAATATAACTATGAATGGAATACTAAGATACTTATTACAACTATAGTATTTTTAAACTTGGATTACGTGCCACATAGACATTTTATTGATTTTAAAGATCTTCTTACTAATTTAGATACTTTTTTACCTCAATGCTCACATAACTTTCAAGGCTGAATGGAAGAGGGGACATTTCAGTCTCAATTATGCCCTGAATAAAGACATATTTATATTATAACTAATAAAGTCTCATCCTTCATTCTTCTCCTATTTAACAAAGAATGGTTTAAGATACAAAAACCACTAGATAATGACAAATTTATGTGCTGATACTGAGGAAAGTCAATAACTTAATTTCAGTACACGTGTGTATAATCCTAATACCAATATGTACACTCTTCTTACTAATATACATATACACCTCTGTGCCGATCTGATAACATCATGCTTTAAAAGTTAACGCACGAGTTAATATTCCATGATATTGCAGAACTCGTAGACTCCTTTGATGGTACTTTTTGATCTGCGTTTCCAGTTAACTCCGAAGCACAAGAATTCAAAGCAGGATAGTTGGGCATTTGTAAATAGCCCAAGCACACCCTGAGAGCACCATGGGGTTGTCCAGGGGTATCGTAAAAGGGAAATGCTGGATACGACAATGAACATGACCCTGCGATGTAATTGGGAGGAAGACAAAAGACTTGGGACAAATGAGAACGAAGATCAAAAGCCTGTCCTCTCAACACACCCCCATAGAAGATGCCCTGTTTCATGCATGCACAGATTTTATTGACCTGTGCTTTTGGAGATGTAATTGCTAAACTCTTTGTGAGGATAAGGAATTCTTAAAGGTAAGAGTAATTTAAGGTGAATATGTGAATTTTTTCCGAAATATAAATTTATATATAAACAAGATTAAAAATTATATTCAATTCAGTATTATAACACCTTCAAGTATCTTTGCTTTTATTGATATTAAGCTCAAGGTTTTTCCATTTAGTTTTTAGGGTTTCCCATTTTTATTTGAATTATTGAGTTTCTATTCTACTTTTGCCTAGATTTGGAGTTCTTTCACTATATGTACGTAAAAATAAATCTGTCTTTATTAGAATTTAGTTTTTTACGAGTCGAATTTCATATTTCTTTTGTGATCGAAGGAAGTACTTAATAGTTAAAACATAATTTGTTGGATGAAATAAGTGTGGTCATAAAAGAAGAACTTTCAAATTCAGGTAGGGTTTATTTGATTTCTATTACAAAAATAATTATAACTATACTACAAAAATTCCAACCAAATTTTGATAGAATAAGTTTTGAATACCGATCCATCTCCAGCATTTTACATTATAATTCAACCATTTATTTGAACACTAACGGGTATAGATACGTAATAAAGATAGTTGTGTAGGAAACAGACTTTCGCCCAAACAACCGTATATTTAACGCATGTTTACAGACCCATGAAGAAAAGGATTAATCACGGATTTTTTCAACAATTAATCCTCATGGGCATAACTGGAAAGTGGCCAAACTCGAAATTAACGCCGCGTAAAATTTGTCTTCCCTTTCATATCGAGACTGTTAATTCTGTTCCCGCTCGATAGAGCTCTGATACGTTGATAAACAAGTAAATCGCTTCAGAGGAGAAGTAATGAAAGAGAATGGGACGAGTTGTTATTTTGAGGGAAGTTTCCATGGCGAGGCCCATAAAAAAGTAGAGAGTAGAACATTCATACAGTAATATACAGGGAAAAAATATTAGAATACATAACTAAGTTAGGGGTTAAATTTTTTAACTAAGTGAGCAACGGAGTTCTTATTCATCTGTTTCCGTGGTGTAGTGGTTATCACATCCGCCTAACACGCGGAAGGTCCCCGGTTCGATCCCGGGCGGAAACAAATTTTTACACTGGCTGAGAAAAAGAATTATAATTCCTCCTATATTTTATTCTATTTTAAGATATTCATGAGCCATTCAGTATGGTCACTCTATCTAATTCAACTCTCCGAAAGATACATGTGTGAATCCGTTTCCTTAGAATATATTTGGATATGAAGGAAAAATAACAGTTGTGCTTCTTAAGCTTTCATTTTCAAATAAAATGCCTCTTGTCTTCAGAGTACGATGATTTTTTTCATTTTTTGGATCACTGCACTTCCTTACATAGATTACGCCATGGCTGGGACAAAAAGTGGACAGAGTATTGTTGCGTAAATATTGGTATAATTCTTCCGCTTTGAATACACTCTTGAAGATACCAGCAGTGGTCAAAAGCAATGAGTATTTGGGAAAAAAATTGAATGGGAATATTCATTCGTCTTCATCTACATAAATAATCTAATAAATACCTTGCAAGCTGCATTTCGACGAGGGAAGGGTAGTATCACCCCTAATTAAGCTATCAAAACATCAAAGTATTGCCATATGTGATAAGGTACGTATCAATATCCAAAATAGGCATTTCCAAAATGATTTTAGGGAAAAATTTCGCCCAACGTGGGGCTCGAACCCACGACCCTGGGATTAAGAGTCTCATGCTCTACCGACTGAGCTAGCCGGGCATTAAAAACCTAATATATGTAGTGCTATTAAATTCTAGTGCTCGAAAATGCTACGTTCTCCTTTTGCCACTGACATGTTCATAACTACTAATATATTTCCATTCCAGAAAGCACATTTTTTTCTCACTAAATTTTTATCTTTTTATAAAGTGATATGCAAATTGAAGTATTTCAGTGTTGAGATTATGATAAAGTCTGCGTATTGTCTCTTAACATCGGCGCCGTGGCTTAGTTGGTTAAAGCGCCTGTCTAGTAAACAGGAGATCGGGAGTTCGAATCTCCCCGGTGCCTTTGGGTTATTACTTTTTAAATCGTAGAAGTCCTTTACATTACAGTTATAGGTCGTAAGCTATCTCTTTCTACTTGTAAGAGTTTCTTTTAGCCCTAAGAGGTATTACTTTATAATCTCTTTTTTATTGAAATACTAGAAAAATCAGCTTTACTTCTATTTATAGAACATATATTATCCTTTTACTGTAAATATAGAGAAATTATTTTTTTGAGTCTTCAGAGAAAAATTTTTGCGTTGATTTATCAGAAACTTTTTAAACATAAGGCAAATCATTATTATTAGGGATTTCTTAATGTAAAATTCTATTTCAATAGTGTTTTAAAGGATTGTCGAGGCATGTTTATAGACATTAGATAACTGGGATGGATAGTTCATCCATTTTCCTCTATGAATGATCATAGTATTTCCACTCATTACGATTAAGTATCCATCTTCGAATTCTCGAGTATTTTAGGAAAGATATTTAATGTTGTATAATTATATTACGATTATAAATTATCGTATTGGTCCAAATCTTTGTTCTGCATATTACCAAATTACCTCTAAATGTTTATAGGATGTATTTAAAGGTTGGTTTTTCAATTTTTTTCAAACATATTATCATGGTGCCTAGTACAAGTATATTTCAATAGAATTCTTCATTGATCCATGCCATAATTACTTTGATTATACTTCTTTCGTCATATCATTTGCCACTTCTAAGGTGAATAAAATAAATAAACATACCAAAGATATTTTCCTCGAGAGGATTTATATGCTGCAAAATACAGAATGAATTTTAGTTCTTTTGCATTGTTACCCTTATGTACTTTTGCCAGTATATTTCTGCCTGTATTTTTGTATGTTTTCTTCATCTTCAGCGTATCTACTAGTTTTCGATGGAGTTAATATTCATTATTGTTTTTCATGCAAATATCATATGGGGCTCCATATCTCTATGTTGCTTATTAAAAGTAAATATCGATTCAATCAATTGATTGTCGTAACTTTTAGTATCGCAAATGCAAAATCTATCTCCAATGAGGAGGGCAAAAGGTTAAACTAGTGGCACCATGGAGATTCGATTACATTCATTATTGATTATCGTTAAATATGTAAACATTTGGCAAAATAATTAATGCAGGCACCGGGGAGATTCGAACTCCCGATCTCCTGTTTACTAGACAGGCGCTTTAACCAACTAAGCCACGGCGCCGATATGTACTTAGTACAGCCAATACAGACTTCAGAGAGACTAACAAATATGGATTATACAAAAAAATTACTGGTTAAAGCACGATGTGTATTATAAGAAAAAGCTACAACGCAACAGATTTTTAAACCGTTTACATTTCTTCTTATTTGGTTTATATAGTTACATATAACTGCAAAATACGATATTTAATGTAATTTACAGTTTTATATAATGTAATAGAGTAAATTAGTTCCATAACGCTAGAGAGATTTTACCATAATAATATTACACACATTTAATATGCGAACCCCATGAAAAGGAAGTACCACTAAGAAGTGGTTATGCGATTAATCGGACGCGGTTAAAAATTAGATGGCAGATAGCTGAAATTAATGACTTAAAAAAGTGGTATAAAATGATTCAATATGGAGATTTATACGTATATAAAGTTTATAGAGTTCAATAATATTATTTTCATGCAAAAAATTGCCTCTGCCGTCACAGTGACTGAACACTGCCGTGACCAGGATTCGAACCTGGGTTGTTGCGGCCACAACGCAAAGTACTAACCACTATACGATCACGGCTATTTCGAGGCCGTTTCGATAAATTCGATAGAATAAGTAAGCCAATGGATATTTTTCCCAGAAATACGGATCTTATTATTTAATAAAATATAATCGTTGCTATGCAAATTATACCATGATAAGTTTATTTTTATTTAAATTTTTAGACAGAATGAGGAGAGCAAATAAGTGTCCGTGTTTTAGTTATAGAATAGCTATAAAACTAAACTTTAGTTTTAATCGTTCAAAAAAATCAGCAAAATTTGTAGTGTATGATCATTGATTAGTTATTACGAACTCATGTATGTAAAACTTTTGAATTTTAGGGAAATCAATCAATATAAAAACAATATGTTTCAAGAGTACATTATAATATTCATGAAAGCTGATAACTTAAAAATAAAAAATGTTTAACAATTTCAAATATTTTTACGGAAACATTTTCATACAATTGTAAACCATCAAATAAAAACGGATA
Source organism: Pantala flavescens (assembly GCA_020796165.1). Classification (NCBI taxonomy): domain Eukaryota; kingdom Metazoa; phylum Arthropoda; class Insecta; order Odonata; family Libellulidae; genus Pantala; species Pantala flavescens. Next base: position 17,257,638 of record CM036886.1, read on the forward strand.
TGGGAAAAGTTTTATGTATTTTGTGTAAGAGTTAGGACGTAGGGTTAATATACAAATTACATTATTTTAGATCAAAGTATAATATTTTATTTTAACAACTTGTAATTAAAGTTGAGCTCTACAAATAAATTTAAACAATCCATTTTGTTTAACAGTGTGTACAGAAGATGTAAAAAATATTTAAATAATAAATTAGAGCTATTACTTTTATTCTATGTAATAACAAGGATGTGAACAGAAAACTCATAACGAGGCCGTGCATTAGTCTTAATGTGGTTCCAAGATATTGTATCAAATCGTACATTAAATCCATACTTAATTCTTGCTTTAATCAAAAATAATGATCTGAAAAATAAGTAATTTCAATTACCTCTAAAAACATCAAATTCTTAGATACACCCCTCTCCTCTTTCAAAAAATGCAAAAACATGTTTCCGCCCGGGATCGAACCGGGGACCTTCCGCGTGTTAGGCGGATGTGATAACCACTACACCACGGAAACTATTGATATTCGAAAGTATCAAAAGAGAAAATACACCCAAACTCTACATCTGCTCTGATTTCAAACTGCCACCAATGAAACAGGTTTCAGTGTGGTAATCGATTTTCGGACTTCTTGAATTCTGTTCGTTGGAGGACCGATGATCTATTATATCATAGAAAAGAATAGTTGAAACAAATAATTTTACTTGCGACATAAATGCAAATGTGTGATAATTAGTGAAGTTCTTTGAATATGGATGTGTTTATCATGTTGCGCCGTTGCTTTATTTTAATTTCTAGCAATGATAATGGAATTCATCTACATCTACATATTTACCCTGCGAGCTGCCTTTCGGCGTTTGGCAGGGGGTGCATGCACCATGACTCTATTTCACTTTGCGATTATTTTCGCGAATAGTCCGCGGAAAAAATGAATTTTTAAAACGCTCCGTTCGCGCTTCTATTTCTCTGATCTTTCTCGCATTATCAGATCGGCCTGTATAACAAGGTGGACGCATTATACTTTCTACGTCTTCTATGAAGGAGCTCTCCCTGAATTTATCTAATAATTTAATTCTTTGCCTCGACCTTCTCTCTTCTAGTAATTCCCACCCGGCATCCTTTAGCATTTGCGTTACGCTCGCTGTTTTATCATATGAATTTTTTACGAAACGTATCGCCTTACGCTGGACCTTTTCTAACTCCCGAATGCAGTCTTTATTTGCAGGGTCCCATATGCTGCACGCGTACTCGAGGTGAGGCCTAACTAACGTGAAGTAACATCGTTCGCGAACCTTTTCATCGCTCCTACCGACTATTCTTTTGACGAAACCGAGTTTTCTTAGTGCTCGACCACATATGTTACGGATGTGGGCACTCCAATTTAAGTTATTCGTCCCAGATATTTTACAGATTCCCCTATTGCTATATTTTCCCCCTGAATGCTATATAGAAAGTCATCGGTAGTGGACTTTCTCTTAAAGAAGTTAACTCTTTTTAATTAAGTTAAGTTAAGTTTAAGTTTTTGAATTCATAGTAAAATTAAGGAAATGGTCGAAATTCTTTTTTATATTCTCAAGACGAATTGCTATTAAAAATCCTACAGGTAATAACATTATTTGTGTACATAATATATTAATCATCAATGACGAACTTCATAAGCATTTATTAAAATTAAATATTCATATAAAGTAATTCCCCGTTAATTATTCAGTTTTATGAATTTAGGTCTAAAAACATCGGCGCCGTGGCTTAGTTGGTTAAAGCGCCTGTCTAGTAAACAGGAGATCGGGAGTTCGAATCTCCCCGGTGCCTGGAAATAGAAATTTTATATTCTGTGAGGAATACCCTTTTTATTTTCATTCAAAACATTATTATTAACAAAAAGAATGAAACTTTTGCAACCTTTAATAAGCTTTATCTAAATAAGAAGCCTCAATTCCACGGTCTGTAAGGCAATCATTGATCAGTACAAGTTATTTTTAATGGGAAATTTTTTCTTTAACTCTATTATTCTCTTCTCATACTAAGCACGACATGAGTTTCCGTGATGTAGTGGTTATCACATCCGCCTAACACGCGGAAGGTCCCCGGTTCGATCCCGGGCGGAAACATTCTTTTGCACTTGAGATTCTGACAACAGTTTTTTTGGTTACTGGAAACAATATTGTGAATATCCTTTTATACCTAAAGATGCACTAAGACATTAATATTAAAGATGCACCCAGATATTAATATTAAGCTTTTGATAAATTCTTATACCCATAAAAGCGTGAATAATGATTTAGAATACACCTCACTGGTAATCCAATCTATATAAAATTTCATTCCGTTATACCGGCTCTAACTAGGCCGTGGTAGAATTCGGCTCAGGGTATAACAGTATATACAGTTGCATGCCTTGCAGGCTGTGTGAATCCCATTTCAAAAAAGCAGTACAAATACGTATGATGAAGTACTAAATAACTCAAAGAAGAATCTATAATTCATCGTGCCATATTAACAAGGACAGCGGAAGATATAAATTGCTTAAGATGAAGATTTTACTGAATTACATTGAAGAATAATAGTTCAGAAAATTACCTTTCTAATGATTTCACTGGAAGCAACGTTTATCATCTCACCTATCAAGCACTACTTGTGAAATATTTTATGACGAATAATAAAATAAAACAGCAATCAAAAAACTTGTCGTGTGCTAACGAAAGATATATTTCCTTCTAGCATTCAAAGAAATATAATTAGTAATAATAACATCCTTAATTAATTATCATTACTTATGCCGTCGTTTCTTAGCAACGAATAATGCCTAGACTTTTTAAAATGCGAGATAAATTCCTAAATCGTTACCTCTTACCTAGTAAGTACTAATGAGAATTGATCCAATAAATAAGGTTTAATTCGTAAAGTTAAAATGATTATCAAACTTATATATTGAATACGTCGTGGATGGAGGATAGACTTAAATATAAGACACAAAGGGAATATTTCCCATTTGATTATTGTCACCGTAGATAGAGCGTGCTAGCACCCGGAGTGGGCGAGGAGACTATAGGGTACGATGGGTCGATTTCGGCTAGTGCAGGCGTCAAAGATCAACCCATGGCAACGCAAAAAGGGCGTTCGTTAAGCTGGACTAATTGGCTGAGGAGGTCGTTAGACGAAGGAACAAGGATGGGAAGATGACGCAATCCACAGCCACGATGGGGGTCGAACTTTCATTTGTTTTCGAGCCCCTTTTAAAGCCTTAGCAGTGTTTTGGACGAAATGAAAGCAACAATCTGAAGGTTGCTGTCTTGCAAACCCCTCTCACTCCATGGAGATGACGTAAGGTTCTAATTGGATCCCAAAAGACGAAAGTAACTCGAACAAAAAAAATAGCTTCCCTCCCTAAAATTTGCATCTTTACGAATTTAACTTTATTGGAGAATAGTTATAATAGATTTTTTTTATCAAGGATAGGGGAGAGTAACTAAAAACAATAGGTTAATGCAGAAGATCATAAATTAAAATTAAGTTAAAATTTACGGGAACTCGAACCATGAATCCATGAGGTTTATAGTATCTATTATTCTGGGACCTAGAAATGTGTAAATAATAATGTAAAAACTTTTCAGTGAAACTCGTTGTGACTAGATACAAGGTTCTTAAGTAAAATACAGAATCTTAAACTTTCATTGACAATGTGGTCTAACATTTTCCAGAGATTTAGGTAATTTTATTTATTAAGAAGTGGATACTCATGATTAAAGCAAGGAATGCTATGTTTACTAGCTAACCTTCGTTTGGGAGAAATATTTTGTTCGTCATTTGGTGAAAAAATTCAGAATATTTCAAAATGGGTTGCAACTTATAATTCAACACAGAGTAATATATCGATTGTTAACGTTTTTTATTGACACTCAATTACCACCAGTATGGATGATTTAGAATATGAAAATGTGAGAATATCAAGCTATGAATACCTATGGTTATTCATTTATCAATCAGATTTTTTAATATTGGTTTAGGATGAAAAAAGTGGATCTATTATTTAAGCGTTTCCAAAACAAATATCACTGGAAAACTCATACCAATGAAAAAGAATATAAATTTCCCCAGATACATCAAAATCAAGAATCCTACCATGCTTATAACTTACCGTTTCTATGCAACCAAATCGGAGGGCCCGTTTGACCATAGCTATACATCATACATCCGCCAGATGTCACCGTTCAATCCACAGCATCGTAAATACGTCACCAAGGTGACCTTTAAAGACACGCGTAATGCACCAGAGACTAGATTTTTACTGCGGATGTTGGAGTACGAACACTCCAAACAAAATGAAAAAAAAAAGTTCCCGCCAATAGACGTGAAAAAACACTTCTGAGTCGAATGGGGCGCCACGTGTCGGGAGGAAGACGAAGCGGCGTCGGCGGAAAGGCGCTTTGACGTCATTCTAGAGGAATAAAATGGGGTGAAGAGAGTTTGATCAACAGGTGGGCGGTATCCCCATTAAAAGTTAGCAGCGACGCCTGAGGAGGTGGCGTCCTCACGAATCGACGCCGTTGATTTCTGAGGAGGTGGGGGGGGATGTTACAAGGTGCATTCATGGTGATGAAAAGAAGCAGGTATCTTTCTGAAAAGAGCTTTCACGGATTGAGGTGCGTTAAAATGTTAGCTTGTAATGTTCAGGGATTGATTCAGATCCAACGCGGTGTTTTTTTAGAAGTTGTTTGATGAGGTTTCAATCACGGGTTGATAATGAGCTACTCTCGTTACATGTATTAACAATTTAACTTGTCGTTTTCGCTTAGTTTTTTTTAACCTTCGGCTTCTTGAGTTGATACAGGTAAAACTCCCATCGTTGTCATCCGTATCTATGAAGGAGTGGATATATATACCATACATATTTAATCTTAAAAATGGTTGAATGGCATATATTATTGCGTTCTTAGATGAGTTACAAAAGACTTAGGGAGGTATAAAAGAAGCTTGGCCTGAATCAATTTGATTTTGGCCTCTTTTGGCTTGAATATGAGAATAACGTTTAATTTTATTGTAATTCTTCTTTTCTAAAGTCAATGGCGCCGTGGCTTAGTTGGTTAAAGCGCCTGTCTAGTAAACAGGAGATCGGGAGTACGAATCTCCCCGGTGCCTACATCACATTTTATCTCATTTGAAATCAAGTAGGCATCATCTTTATGTTTGTATATTACTTCAGATTGAAATGTTTCTATGTATTTCGTAAAGAGTACTCCCTTATCTTAATTGGTTTTTCTCAAATATTATCCCTAAATTATTATACATTTATCCATTTATATTTAGATTCATCCTCAAAACATCTTTAACCAGAAAACTTCAAGGAAGATAAAGAGTAATATAAGTCTTAACACGAGGATAATTTCATGTTTTCAATAGGAACCAGAAGGCAAGAATCAATCATGAATCTGAATTAATGATGTGTATAAATTCAAAAAATGTTATGGTGTCATGAGACAAATTAAGGATAATATGATGACTTCTCAAGGCAATGCATTTTCAAAATAATGTTCGATAATTGTCTCAAAACGAGTAATTTAGGATAAACAATTGTTGCTGGAGATGTATAGGATACAAAATATAGAGTAGGTAAATTAGAGATTCTCCTGAAACGTAGCCTACCCATTCAAATACATACAATCATTCCAGAGGCCAGTGGCAATAGGTATACGACATTCATATCACTAATATGTTCTAGAGGAACATTAATGGATTTCAGAAAGTTCGTTAGAATAGCATTATATAGTATTGCATTCCTCCGTTGAATAGAAAATTATAAGTATTTTGCTGATGAATGATGTCACTGTACAGAAAGTTTACCACCTTCCTTACTCAACTCTTTGTAAATTTGCATATTAACTTACATATAAGTTTTTACAGATATGAGGGCAAAAATAAATTACTGTTAGGCACCGGGGAGATTCGAACTCCCGATCTCCTGTTTGCTAGACAGGCGCTTTAACCAACTAAGCCACAGCGCCGGTACGTTTAAACGCAAATAGATTCAGACATGATGACCACATTATATTATTCTCTTAAGAAAGTATAAAAATAATGATAAGAATTTCAACTATTTATACCTAAGATTTAATATATTAGCGGTTCTTTCTTGAAGTCGATCACAATTCCGAAACCTGTGCCATCGGCCGCTGTTGGAAATCAGAGCAGATGTAGACTCTGGATTTATTTTCTCTCTTGATAGAGTAATGTATCATCTGTTTCCGTGGTGTAGTGGTTATCACATCCGCCTAACACGCGGAAGGTCCCCGGTTCGATCCCGGGCGGAAACATGTTTTTGCGTTTTTTGAATGAGAAGTGGAAAGAACCCTGGAATACAATACTTTTAGTGGAAAGTGAAATTTTTTATTCTTTATCCTAATATATTTAAATAAACATCACTCAACGTAGAGAAGGTATTCAGGATGGATTTTAATGTAAGATTGGAGTAGTTCCCTTTAATTCTTAGCACGATATTTAGATTAATAATATTTTCGTATATCTGTGAAATCATGTAAGGAATTGAGAAAGTTGTGTTTTCCAAAGAACCAATGTGTTCTGAAAATATTTTGAAAAGTTTTGGATGTTTTTATTTTCAAAGAATTTGGATATATGTTCATACAAAAAAGATTAACTTTTTCAAATACATCTCAGTTTACTAACAAAAACAAACTAAAAGAGAATTGCCATGTTGTCATAACGACAATTGGCTATACTCTTCCAGCAATGGATAACGTTCTTAGGACAAGAAATATTCTTAAAGAAGCCTACAAAATTCCTCTAAAAATTCAAGAAATATCATTACATTGACAATTAATGCAAATATATTTTATTCCTCAGAAAGGACCAGTACATCTGATTCAGTGAAGTGATAGTGTTTAATGTAGCTCGCCTTTAATTTTAAAATATTCAAATAAAATTTATCCATTGTTAGGAAAAGCTTGTTTTGTTTCGTTTCAATCAACAATTCGTTCACAATCCCTTTTCTCGTAGAGATTACGCAAAAAGTGTGTTTCCGCCCGGGATCGAACCGGGGACCTTCCGCGTGTTAGGCGGATGTGATAACCACTACACCACGGAAACGGTTGATCTTGTCACATGCGAAGTAAAGTAAAAAAATATTTCGTTCATTACTTTTCTAAAGATAATCATTTAAATATAATCAGATATATTATAAGGTTTACAATACATATTTATCATAATCCATATACATTAATTAAGCAAAAGATAACTGTTCCAATAAAGCTATTCGATCAAGCAGTATCACTGTTGCCTATTTTTCTATTGGAACATCAATAATATAAAATAACAATACTGAATATCAGTAGAAGGAGTTCTTCTCATTATTGGTTCCAAAATCCTCCCTGTATGATAGATTTCTATTAACTTTGATATCCGAGCCAAAAATTACGGTAAGGCACCGGGGAGATTCGAACTCCCGATCTCCTGTTTACTAGACAGGCGCTTTAACCAACTAAGCCACGGCGCCGATGTATTCATTCATCTATATTCACACTAAAAATAATATATTTATTTCGTAACATGTACGAAAAACACGGTAATGATTGGTCACGAAAATGATGCGTGTATGAATACATTTCCTTTTTAATAACACTCAAAACGATCTCTTACATTCAATTCTTTTAGTACGCATCCTTTTCGTATACTTGCAGTTTTCATACTTAGATTAAACGTTCTCATTTGTTTTAAGTATAAATCCATTTTCAAACATTTTCCCAGACCAAAAGCAGTAAGGATAAACGATGTTCTACTCCGCAATTTAATATTAAAAGTATATTCGAACTACTTAAATTACTAAAGTGTTTTGTTTTTCCGAAAACAATGTACTACGATTACTTTTAATTATATTCAAAATTTTCACGTAGAAGATCATTCGCAAGAACGAAAAAATTAGAAAAATAAATTGCTTAAAGCATTATCCTTTTAAAACATTATTTCATCTTTCATGCGGTATAGGGAATTAGGTTTAATTTTATAATGTAAACGACTGCTTCATAATAGAAAACTGTGAATAGCATCTCATTAAAAAGAACTCAATTCTTATTTGTAATGAATATATATTAAGTTGTTTTGTGTTTCTATTCTTTTATTTTGGGTTGTTCCAATAAAAAATAACCTTTTACGCTAAAGTTTACGAATTCTTGGTTACATCCCTTTCTTCTTTCAAAAAATGCAAAAACATGTTTCCGCCCGGGATCGAACCGGGGACCTTCCGCGTGTTAGGCGGATGTGATAACCACTACACCACGGAAACTGTTGATGTTCGAAGTATCAAAAGAGAAAATACACCCAAACTCTACATCTGCTCTGATTTCAAACTGCCACCAATGAAACAGGTTTCGAAATGGTAAGTGATTTTTAGACCGAATTCTGTCCGACTGAAGACCGATAATCTATTAAAGCATAGGAACGAAAAGTTGCAGCATCCTATATTTACTAATGATAATTATGGAAATTTGTTATTATTAGTACTTCTATTTTTGATTTCATGTACGTTGGCGCCGTGGCTTAGTTGGTTAAAGTTCGAATCTCGCCGGTGCCTAGAAGTTTTGCCATTTTTTTAAATATCCCACTATAATCAATAATGAGTCTATTTATCAATAGTTGTTTCGATAAATTTATTTTGACACAATTATTTAGACAAGGAAACAAAATCGGACCTAGTACATTTCCCTGAGGTATGCTGAGTTCCAGAGATGCGCCATTACGTAGTTTTAATATACGAAAGTTTTAATTGGCTTAAATGTTTAGAGATTATTAAATGCTAACACCCGAAGGTAAAATCTGAAAATCTGATGCTTAATTAATTTATTATTTAATGTAGAAATATAAACCCTAAATTAACGATAATACCTCCAGAATAGTTAATGTGATGTCAATGTCACAACCTGTACTCTATGAAAGTGCAATGAATTATAATCAAATTTTTCTTGGTTAGAAATTAACACCTAGAGGATTCAAATTGCTTAGAACAATGTTAAATTGGTAAGATACCAGCATAGGTGCACCTGGAGAGGAAAAGCTAACTTGCAAACGTCTCAGAGTATCCTCAATTCACACCTCCTACTCACACAATTTTTCTGCTAGATCGAACCCTTCATTAACACTGAAACAAAAACTTGCTTCGGAAAAATTTCGTAGCTGGATGGGAAACAAAGGGTAAATAAAAACCTTAACAGAAGTTTCGGGAAAATAAATTGTGTCTACGAGTTGAAAATGAGGTTTGAGAATTCATTCTCAAAGAGGAAAAGCCAAAGAATAGATGGTGAAGTGAATAGGTAATAGAAAAGGAAATAATTTCGAAAAGATATTGACATTAAAATTGTAAACATCATAAAGTATATGTAATATAACATGAGATATCCATATTTTGTAGCACTACACGTCTAGTTTCTATGTCACATAGAAAAATACGTTACTTCCAAAAATTTTATGACATAATATAAGTACCTTAAGACAACCTCATATAGCATGGTGTGTGAAAACAACGATTCGTCCAAAGCAATTAAATATTAACGTCCAATAGTACACCTATCGATGATTCTCCAATAACTTCTTAAGAAAATGGCTTAAATAAATCACAAACATTAAAAAATACTATTGCTTTAATAGCATATATTCGTAGCTTAGTCTAAAAGTACAGTTTGAGTCAGAATTGAGAACGAAATGTCAAGAAAAAACACCAGAGAATAACAATTAACCAATAAGTATAGTTGGTTAGAGTTGTTAACGAAATCAGAGAAAATAACCTTCCACCATAATATCCTCTCAAAGTATTTATATAGATTAAATTCAACTCAGTTCATTTAGTATAAAGGGTCTCTATACATATTTAATTAGTACCTACTATTATATATTCCATGTGCCATATTTCTTTCCTTTTCAAAATTTTTATATAAACACCTTTTGAGAAACGCCAATGTAATGTTTAATCACTTAATATCATCGACGATAGATCCTAACGAAATAAAAGAAAAAAAGGTGAGTTGGAGAGCGTGAAGTGCACCGTTCGATGAATAAAATAAATTAGCAGTAGTTTCCGCAAGTTGTATGCGGTTCCGCTAGCGCTTAAAGATAAGCATCCATCCACACACTGGCAATGGAAAATGGGTTCAGAATAAACCGGGAGATAAACAAAACGGTAACCAGGTTATGTTGTGCAATGGTAACCAGGGTAAACTATATAAATAAGCTATAGTAAATAGAAAAAAGCTTCAATAACCTCGCACGTTGTACTGTCAAGTTGTTTATATTGTTTCAATCATCGATGAGCGAAAAAGATAGACAAATAAGGCTTGAAAAATAAAACGGATTGAGCCATAAACAAGGAAGCGTATAGCGTAGTCAAAGGTTTAGTTCAAAATTTTTTAGGTCTATAATTTGAAAATCTGCATTTAAAAAATAAGCTTTTTAAATATTTACTTAATGACGGTCTATCCTCTGAGAACAAAGTTTTGGTGTTGAAATTCTGCGGATAGAACATTCCTTTTTTTATTGCAGGTTCGTGACGTGAGTTTACGATAAGGAAATTGGTGTATCTTTGCCGTGTAGACGTGAAATAAACACTAAGGAAAAAAGCAAAACACTCTGCGAAAATTTGAATGAATAGGATACATTATTAGTACATCATGGATAGAAAATACTTCGAGAACGAAAATCTAAATTGTTGGAGTAAATTAGAAGTAAAAAGGTAGAGTTTGTACACATCTTTGTTCGTAGGACTTATATTGTTATTATCATACTTATTACGAACGACTGTATAGTTATAAACGAGCATAAATGCATCGTGTGCTTACCGCGTGCATATCGTACTTTCTGCATCCTCTCGTCACCATGGTCACATGTACGGATTGATCGGTATATGCACCTCCTGCCGCGCACACACACACGCGGTAGTTATGCAGACGACGTTTTCGTAACAATGCAAGCGAACATCACCTGGCAGCCCAACGTGATTGAACGCATTTCTCGGAACAGGGGCGTCGACCCTTTTTTGTTTCTCTTCCTTCGCATAATCGTTCTTCAACTTTTTGTAACCGTTTAATTCCGTCCTTTTGTTTCTTTAGTGGGGAATTGTTTGTGGGTCACGGCTGCACGGTTGAGTGCCACGATGAGATATAGAGACGAGATCCTTTATGATGCTGTGCTTGTATGTCTGAATGTTATTTACAAATGCATTAAGAATACTGTCTACGGCTATAGTATAGGATCAATTATATCTTGGTCTGGGTAGAATATGATGGGACAATATAATTTTATGCATATATAAATATTCTACTATATTATATTTAGTATCTCCCTCGAACGATACGCGAAAGTAAAACTCTACGTGAATAGAGTCAGCTATTTTAACCCCTACAAAACACCGAAAGGCAACTCAGCATGGTTACTATGCAGATGTATAATAATAAATAACCAGCACATTAAGGTTACTATATGTCTTTCGTATCATTATATTCAAGGGTTATAGTACATACTGCAAATTTGAAGTAAAATCAATGTTTTTAGGAACGAATGATTAAAAGAATACAATCGGATAGACAAATATTTTAAAGATCAATATTTCGAAAAAATTATTTAAAAACTATTACTAAATAATATATTTAAAACTACTTTTAAGAAACCATTTTAAAAAATAATATTAAATACTATTATTACAAATCATCGCTAAATATAAATGTGAAATAAACTATAATTGTAAAGAATACGATCATTTCCAAAACAACCTGGTGCAAAATAAGGCGTTATAGAAGTATCATCAGTGTCTTTGTTATTCTCGTATCATTCCAATTCGAAAAGAAGTCTAAAATAGGAATTCAGTACCTTCGACGGACAATCACGTGTATCTCACGGATGCTGTGATATTTATGCGTGGGAGAGATGCGGGGTAACCATGTGAGCGTGTTGAAATAGAACTCGTGACCAAAACAGGAACAGGAATGCTTTGTACACGTTTTAGGAAGGGTATTTATTAATAGCGATTCAAAAAATTCGGAATATGAGCAATCATGGACGCATCAAAATTGGACGGAAGCAAGTTTGGTAAAGGATATTTCGGTAGCATTGTGAATATGTCCTGTTTGGCACGTTTATTTTGATTCCGGTGTAACTGTGTCCCAAACGAGTACGATAAAATAAAGAACGATACAGTATTACGATGTGCATAGTTATGAATATTACAAAGTCGATTTTATATAATGATATAACCCTATTTTTTGTTGAAATTAAAAGATTTGTTACTAATTATAAATTTATCAATAATGAATTGCTAACTGCTTCTATATTTAACGTTTAATTGCCATAGAAACGCATATATATTATTTAATCTTTATTTATCATCATTTTTGCCTGTATCATTTTTAATTATTATGGATAGTTATCATCGTACTTATTTATTATCAATTATTTGGATTTCCTTATCCATAATATACTTAATGTTAATGTATCATTTGTATGTTATGTTTCATTGAATTATGTCTCATTTTTTATCTCAAGCATGATTTTAGAACTGCTTATTTTATATGTAAGAAATATTGTTTGTGTATATATATGTGATTCATTTTGATTTAATAGTATTACATCTTACGCATGTAACCCTCTAAGTCAGTGTCTACATAATCCAGAAATAAACCCTTTCACCCAATTTAGGAACCTAAAGGTAGCATAAAAAATTTTTATTACGTTTCATGTAAATATGTTAAAAATAAATAAGAAGAAACAAGACAAGCCCGGCTAGCTCAGTCGGTAGAGCATGAGACTCTTAATCTCAGGGTCGTGGGTTTGAGCCCCACGTTGGGCGGAAGTTTTTTCCTATCCTCAATTTTGGGAGCATATATTTTTACTTTTGATACTTCATTTCTTTCCTAGGACTATCATCCGCAATATATTAAAATTTTTCCTATATTTTATAGATATTTTGGGGTGTTTACATATCAATATATTGATAAAGTTTTTAGTTTTCGATGATTAAGTTTTCATTAGTTTTTTCGCTATTAATTAATCGCAAATTTTTGAAGGGATGCAAAAAGATATGAATATAAATATTATAAAAATATATTACGTATTTTACGTACATAATTACATACTATTATTATGCAAATGTTCAAATAGGTCGGTGTTGATGATGGTTCGTGCGCATTCCACCGATGGACATCGTTGGTAGCTAAGGATACGAGTTGCGTAGGCGGCAGTACCCAAGGACAAGTTCTGTTTTCGTCAACAAAAAAAAATCTTACCTGGACGACGGGTCCAGTGGTTGTAAAGCGAGATTTTCTTGCTTGGAACGAGTCCCATCGGCGATTTATAGATAAGGACCCCGATGGTTATTTGGCGAGTGAATACTTCTAGACGGACTCAAAATGCCTCGCCTAACCCATTAAGGACGGATAACTACGCATTAGGGTGACGTAAATTATCGTATTGAAAATGAGGTGGTGTAATCTTGATTGGCATTTGGAACTCATCAAATATATAAATCAGAAATTCTTCTATAGAAAATTATGTTTATATATAGCCAACGGATGATTCCATGGAAACGAAACCGGTCTTGGAAATAAAAATATTGTTGGAGTTACCAAGTGATCCTTTTCTTCTTGGATCATTGTTTATGATTGAGGAGATAAAATAAAATAATATAATAATAGCTCTTGGATCAGGGAATAGACTCAATAGCTATTATCAAGGTATTTACATCTACATTAAAACCATGCAAGTCGACTTTCGGAGTGTGGCAGGGGATGTAAACCCATCGTTTTACTACATGAACTTTCATGTATTAACTCATCCTTTTAAGTTATACGAAGTAAGATAAACTTATTCTGTTCCCGGCATGTATACTATTGGTTACAATATGTTAATATTATTATATGACTTGTGAAAATATGTAATCTACGAATCGGTATAGTTTTGTGTGTTATATGATGAAGGAAATCAGCTCGTATAAACCTAAATGATTATTTGAATTGAATGCTTTGCGAGTAAATAATAATATATTACACAAATACATTTAATATGCTCAAAAGAAAAATCTTTTACGTTCTATGCCAAATATTTTCTTGAGTTCTAAATGTAGGAATTTTATTTCCCAATCAAATAGGTACTTACTCTAATTCATTGCAAAACATTGACCTTTCTCTATGCGTTATGTTTATATATATTCTGCATAAATGGAAAATGATGAAATGGTGTTTAATTTGACGAAGTTTAAATTACAAAACTTTCGCGCTCCTTTGTGTGCAAAGGATATTTCTTATAGGCTAAGAGCCTGCAAGCTATGCAGCCCGCATGCCAGCCACTACGTTTTTTTTTTCCTTTCTTTTTTTTCTTTTTTTTTTTTCTTTTTCTATTTGCGATCAAATTTAAAAGAATTATAATTCTTCTTAAAATGTACCATATATCATCGTGAAAAACATGGTGTAGAGAACCACAGATCGGAAAGTCTCATATATAAAGATTCTTCTCTAAGTTTCAAAGAAGTAAAAGAAAGGTAAATATAACATTTACCAGACGTACCAGAATAAGTACGCATGAAAAGTTTCGCGGAGCGATTAAAATATCCTTTTCGATAAATATTAAAGAAAAGTAAAAATAGTAATATCCAGCAAGTAGTATTATAAGGATCAATTCCAATTGAAAATTTGAGAGTATAAAATATTTTACTACGTATCAATATTCCTCACATTTTGTATAATGATTATTGATTTTCAAATTAAATTAAATTAAAAATGAAGAAATTCATACATAACTCATTCAGAGCTTTCTTACGTCACCAATTAGCCACTTAATTTGCTTTTGCATTGGAATTGTACGTTGTCATGGAAACCTATATTTTCAACGATTAAACAACATCTAAAACATTTAAACATATCTTTATTGTTAATAAATTCTACTTTATGCATTTTATACGAGTAACTAAGGAGACGTATCCTAAATATGAACTATCAACAAGGTCCTAGCAACCTTCAATCAACGTCACTCAATGTCTAATTCTCCGGCTGCCTGGTAGACATGTCTCCGAAAGTTCCGAAGCGTTAGAGAAGACTAGCGTCAGATCTGCATCGGTTGCGATGAGAGTCTGTCAGAATGCACTGCGTACTTCGTTCTCTGGCGAAGACCGACCTCGATCCGAAATTCCGTGCGTTCTCAAGGAAGAAGGCTTCACTGCCAATCGTCCTGGCAAATAGGCAAAGCGAGTGTTTAAAACAAGGCAATACGCGCTACTCCCTCAATACAAAGTAATCAGTACTCCTCTAAGAGGTGTTTGGGATCCTTCCAAGGGACTGGCATTCCGCATACGAGACGAGAGAAGCTTAAATGCCTTCAGAAAACGAATTTAATTCAGTGCAGAACAGAATGTAAATATCCCTCTATCTATAGCATTTTGATTTAACTTTTTAACTGAACTATTTTTCTGCGATTCCGAGCTATACCGTACCGAAAATCACAAAATATTTATTTATTTAATAGCAACCCGTATCCAGGACGCTTAACCTAGTGGCATCGGTTGTTAAGGCTGTAGAAATATTTATTAACTGCCCAGATTTATCCCAAAGTATATTCTATCCAGTAGCTAAACTTAACCTTTAGATAGGATTAGAATTTTAGTTTTTATTTGGATTTTTAAGCCTCGTTAAGGAATAATAAGTGACCAAATAAATAAGTAGTTAATTAAATAAGTAATTAATTAAGAGAGTGACTAAATAAATAAGGACATAAGTAACGAATTAAAGAAGTTGCGAAGTCAACAACCAACGAATTAAATGAGTAAACATGTAAATAAGTAACCATGTAAATAAGTAACTCTGTAAATAATCAACGAAGAAGATAAGTAACGAAGTTCATACAAATTCTTATTTATAAGTACTTATTTATTTTAATCTTCTGTTTAAATTTATTAACTTTACTTGTTTCTTGGATTCATTGTCTATATTCCGTCCATAATAAAGACGATTTTGATTGTATTATTACTATTATAACGAACTTGAAGCTGTGCATTCCATTAAAGGGAGATGTATTTAAGTATTAAATTTTAATAGTATCAGGGAAAGGTTTTGAAATTTTAATTTAATCCTATTTCTTTGTAATATCCCAATTAATTCGCTATTCCTACAAAATTGCCCATGGATAGGGTAGCCCCCTATTTGCTTCCTATTGGACTTGCCCAATTCCCTCCGGTTAAATCTCTTTACCCAATTCCATTAGCTGCAGTGGGCTAGGAAGGGGTAACTAGGCGTCAAGATGAGTGCTGTACTATTACATTCTTTCCCCAAAAGATGTGTCCATAAGTGATGGATAATGAGATACTGAACATTAATTGCTAAATAAGGAATGCTGAATAATATAAAAAGAATAATTTTTATATTACCTTCCGCTAGAAGAGTACATAATTCTATCATTAAACATCACTTAAACATTAAAGGATTCAATATCAGCACTGAAATTGACTCTCTTAACATTTTCTCTTTGATCAATTACAATACGCGAAAGTAATCGATCAGGTAAATCACGAGTCTTGGTGCACGCACCCCCTGCCACACACTGAAAGGTAGCTATCGGGGTATTCAAACACACGTACATAAACAAGTCTCAACCCCCACAACAACGCTACGTCATAAAAAAATCAACAACGAATGAGATACCAAACATCTCCCTAGAATGAAGCAAGGGTAGCCAACGTAAAAATTGCACGAAAATATTTAGCGAAATGAACCCAGGTATAGATACGTTGCTTGCAACATAAATTAATAAACAAGTTCCTTAGCAACGGAAAATAGTCATATCTACGACTTATTTTAACGTTCTTTGCCTTTTTAGAAATCTTTAGACGCATTATTTCGTAGCTGTACTTAAATTTATCTCGACCAATCGCTTCGGATTGCAAAATCATAAATCTATTGACCACTCATACCTGGATTAAGCCGTACGGGTGGCAACACTGTTCGGGAGGAGGGGGAGGGAAGTGGGTGGGTTCTGGACGAAGCAGAAGAGATGGGCAATTGCGTTTTACGTCACTCACGGAGGGTTTAAAAATTGGAAGGGGTAAGAGGATTTGGGAACGAGAGAAATAGGTTCCTTTTTGAAGAATAAAGGGAGAGGGGTTGTAGGGGGGTGTTGGAAATTTTGATGTACTTATGACAAGATAGGCTGAAATCTGTTTTAACCACTCAAGCAATCATCATTCAGATTTCAGTAATAGCCACGTGTCGGGCTGTTTTCGAAAATTCTCCAAACGACTTTTGCTCTGATCCCCAAAAGAAAAAAACTTTTCTCATCTGTGTTGTATTAATCGTATAGTCCTCCATTTATCTAGTTGTCAGATGCCTAAACATGTATGGAATTGAGTGACGTATGGATGAAGATTATTAAATTATACCTTACCAAAATAGACTCCCTTTTTTCTTCATTAATGTTTGCTAAATCGTTTTTTAAAGATTACAGATGGAGAAATGGGAAAGATCGAATGTAAAGATATATTTCTTCTGTCCCCGTCCGAATGATCAAATGAAACTCTTAATTCAACGAGGTTTCCAATGGATGGAATTAAGATATCGTGCTGTTCGACAAAGGATTATACGTGTTAGCAATGAACCAAATCGTATTATTAAAAAGTGCCATAATATAGCGATATTGGGACAAGGGAAGGATATGTGTATAATCTAACCGTACGAATTTTCACGCATTTTAACAGAAGTGAAATATAGCGACACGACTGGGACTCGATCCCAGGTCCTTGCATTTGCAGTGGAGACGTACTAACAAATACACCACCATGCTGAATCAATTCTACTTGTGTGGAAGTGTAGCACTCGAGTCAAGGTTCCTCACTAGCCTGAAGACCTGGGTTCGAGTCCCATGTCGATATTTTTCACTTCTTTTCAACTTTATGTACCAATATTATGTATGATGTATTTTGGAGAAAGTACTTTAAATGATATATCATTCTATTTCGGTGTCTAACTGTTGGACATATGTAGATAATATCCTTACAATCCATGATATTTAGGAGCATCATTACATTTATGAACGAATTTATGACTACTCCAAAGATTCGTAACTTCCAACCACCATAACAGTCACAATTTCCAATCCATTATTTGATTTTTTGTTTTATATGTATGTATCCATGGTATGTTTTCCCCTCAAGCATATTCCTTTGAACAATGATACCCTATTGAGAATAGATCGTTGGAAATAAATCGCTGATTAGAGATCCGTCTAATGTATACCCTTTTAAAACTCCTACCAATTGGTACAACGCAACCCGCCTCGTTCACGCACGTAGATTCATAAAGCAATAAACATCGTTCCGTAGAATTTTGAAATAATTTCTTACAACGTGAAGAAAATGAAATGAAACTTTAAACTGAAGTCAAAGATAGGTTTATTAATATAGGACCAAAATATCTTAACGATTGAAACTATCCATTTTGAGAACTAAAATATTAACGCGGGCAATGCATTCTGAGTGTGCGAAAGAAACGATTACTTTTTGTTCTTCCTTTATTAATTTCTTTTAAAAACCCGTAGATAAAACTTGATATTAGGGTTTTTGGCGAAATTTAAAAACCTTTGGCCTTACTATTAACCCTGTAGGTTTTATTGGCATACAATTTTATCCAATACAAAAATTGCGCGCGTAGTAAACAGACCGCTAACCAATCAGGATGAGAACGACACAGATCCAAAACGTTGTCTCAATAACAAACGGAAATTTTGGTATATGCTGCGTACTTCTTTTGGGCATTTCGATAACCGATAAACGGTAACAATGCGAACGAAACAGCAGCGCCACCCGATTCTTGCGGATTGTTGCGTGTTGAATCGAGTGTTGAAGGAGCACGTGGTCGCGTTCGAAGAGAAGAAAATCCATTGTCGTCGCTTCCGATTGAATATCTTTTTCGGGGAATGCTGATGGATGCTGTGATCGACAGGGCCGAGGGAGGAGTAGCGGTATCACGTGACAGGGTTATGATGGAATATGGGAAGGACGCGTAGAGGACGAAATTTTCCACGCTTTGATCCGTACGGAATTCCTCTTTTAAGAACTGCGTACCTTCACAAGTTATGCATTTCGTACGGAATTCAAAATTCGGTTCGTCGCAAAAAAATTTTGCTGATTGAAATTTTCCGTGTGTTTTTGGTACAGAGGAAGACATGTCCACGAAATTTGAGTGCTTGGTTGAGGTGTTGTAAGAATCCATCGTGACCTCAAGAAGGAAGTGATAAAAAGTACCATTTCGTCCTCGTCGAAATCCTTTTCCAATCTCCTTTATAATTTTCTTTCTTTTCTGGTGTAATTTTTTTCACTTTGTTTGCATAATTCCAAAGAATTTACTATTTATTTACAATAGATGACTGCAATTAGACATCTAACCGTAAATGTAGGGTGCAAAGTTGTAAAAGACATTCTACTCTGCGACGAACTCTGAGATTTTATGAATGGTATAACGCAGAGAGCAATTAATTTACCTAAAGCAACGGCATCGAATTATAAAATACCTTAGTAACATTTGCGTCACATAGTAAAATATCTATTGGATTTTTAGACAGGGCACCATTTGGAATTAAAGTATACTTTTGAAGAAAAATCAAGTATGAACTTAAGGGAAACTTACAGCATGATCCGGAATCGAACCAAGGTCTTTTTAGTAAGTAATCTCTCTTTCTAGTAAGGTGACTGCTGAACTGTCCCTCTTCTCCTTAAAAGAGTTCTTTCTAGCAATACTAGTGTTCATAACACTGCCAACAACCCTTACCAGAGGTCTTCATTCAGGCTGAGGCAACCGTCTGACAAAGCGATGTTCAGAAGTTTGATGCCAGGATGAATAATGCTACAGAACTTTGCTCATTAGAACCCTATGATGAGAAGGATATATCACAATAGCTGGATGACTAAGACTCAAACCCAGGTCTCCCACTTTCCGGGAAGATATAATTCAAAACGCGATTGCGTTGAAATAGGAATCTGGATGCTTGAGTGAGTTCACGCGCCATAATACAGCTCAACCAAATAGTCAAATTGTTTTTAATAAATGGTTGCTACGAAAGCATTGCTATGAGAAATAGAACAATTGGAATGAAGATACTATATTATTTACGAGTAAAATAATTGTTAGTTCCAAAATTTTTGTATCCATAGAAACATTAAAAATTGAAGTTTCCTCGAAAGATTTGTCAACATTGATGTCTTTGTATCAAAGTGTGGGGATAAGATATAATTAAATTGTCAGAGTTATAGATTGAACATTTTCTTCGCTTTATATTTTTTTAGTAAAATATATTTTTTAAGGCGAAATGAGCAATTTTGTATGCGAATATTTCCATTATAGATTAACGCAACACCTCGCCTTATTTAGTGGAGTTTATGAATAACATTGATTCATACAAACACTTCTTAACAGTATCTCTTCATAATTCAATAGCAAAAAGCCAGAAGCTTTGCCATTCAAGGCGGACAAGTTCGATGCAAAGAATATGGGAAGGGAAACGAACATCTGAAGCTTCATTCCAACGTTTTCTGGAAATTAAATTCCATCATTCATTCAATGCGAGTTGTCTTTTAGGGCTTAACGGTACACAAAATTTTAGGGGCCCATTAAAAAAATCGGGTGGCTCTGTTCCAGAAGAGATTAACATGCAGTATTGCCAAATTACGAAAAAAAAGGTTAAGACCTTTTTGAACAACGCCGAACCATCACCTTCCTGACACCTAGACGGAAACTACTGTAACTAAAACTGTACGATAAACATTTTCGAAAAACATAAATTCCTAGTTGTTTTTTTCCTGCCGGGATTATATTATTTTTAATAGTTTCCAACTTCTTGGATATCCTTAAGTTCCAAACATGTGCTATCTACGTTGATATATATTGTATGTATATGTTGGTTTATATGTTATTCATTTCACGTTTTTTCCACAAGGAGCGTAATTCAGGTAAATAAATAGAGATTAATGTTTCAGGGATCATATCTTTGCTAGTACATCAAAGCTTGCTCAAATATTAATATGAAAAAACTACAAAAATTAGATACATTACATTTAATAAGCCTGAAAGCGGCTGGTTATGGGCTCCTACAATTGCATTTAAAGCTAAAGAGCTTTTAGAAAAGTTATTCTTCATGGTTTGTTTATTCAGAATGGAGACGGTTACTGCAGTGACTACTTTATTTACTAACAACTGATTTACAAGGAGTCTTTCAACATCGAGTGTGGAAAGACTTTATGGATGAACTTGTTGTACGATACAGCGCATCGTTTCCATGGCAACTGTATTTTCCCTTAATTCTGGATACCCCGACAACGTATTTGCGTCTCAATATATATATGTCAAAAAGATGAGCATGAGACAACAAAATTTCAATGTAAAGCTGCTGAAAAAGAATCTAAACTTCTCAAACAAAATTTTCCTCTAATTTTACGAGTTACTGTCTATTTTCATATTCTTAATATGCAATCTACATAATCTACAATAAACTACATTTACCAATATTGCTAAGAAAAGTTATTGAATATTACATATTTCTGTTTATTAACAGAATTTAATTTACTATAAATCTTTATCATGTGTATATACATATTTAATCACTCATATATACCTTGACATATTTATATATTATTATTGTAATAAAATTCCTATCGAAGTAGTAAAGTATTTCATGTTTTTCTCAATTTTATTTGTAAATATGAACAATTATATGTTCGTAAATATAATCACCATAGTAACCAATTTTATTATTCATTAAAATTTTTAGTGAACCAGTACAGCTAGCATAAAAAACAGTGATTACATCACGGTGTAAATAAAGCATACATTATATTACAATTTATCATTTAATTGATATTCATGTTTTAACAAGCTCAAAATTCTTATTTTAGAATTTTATATATAGTATTTTTCAATTCATTGGTATAGCTCTTTTAGTCAATAAGTAACTAAGTAAATAAGTAACAATGTAAATAATCAACGTAGATAAGTAAATAAAAATAAATCATACATTACATTAAATATACGAACTCGTTAGAAACATATTAACTTTCGATTTTGACCAATTATTCCCTTCTCACATTAAACATACTTCGATCAATCAAACAAATCTATCTCAAAAACTTAAGCGTAATGTTTAGTTTTCGATATATTCCTTAAAAAAACGACTTTTGTATTATGTTTATAAATGATCAATTCGTTTAAAACACCAAATCTTCATAGATGTCCCCTTAATCGAATGATAATTTTCCGACCCAAATTTCCAAAACGCATTCTTTTTAATTTTCCAATACTCCGACGCATTGATCGCGAATCTTCCATCGGGACGATTCCAACCGTAACGTAGTCTATAATTCAGTCAAAAGAAACGCCCCATGTACCGAATTCACTTCATATCCGTCTCGACTCTTACCTAGCCATTTCGTATTGTTTGTCACTTTCTAATTTTAGCAATCGATTATCTCGGAACCGGTTTTAACCCTTTCCTTTTCCATCTAACACCCCGTCGTAAAATTTCTTCGTGCGTTTTAATGCCAAGTATGAATTATTTCGAAGCAGAATTGTCAATGCGTATGCACTTACTTTTCGAATGGTAGGATTCCTTTTCTGTTCTCATGGAACTTTGTACAGCGAGATAATCAGAAATATTTTGCGTCTAACAGTCAAATGCCAAGGAATGTAATATATTTCCAAAACACATTGCAAGCTAGAGTATGGATCGAAAACGTTACTGGCACTATAGCCATTGCGTGTCCACGAATATGTCTACCCCTTTGATACTGGTTAATTTTTTATTTCTCGAACAAAGACCGCGCAAACATTCACTTTCTGGACAATTACAGCTTGGTTCTTAACTTTACAATGGTCGTACACAAACATCCACTCCCTGAGAGAAAAATTTCCTCCTTTGTCGGGATTTGAACCCGGGACCTCAGCGTTAAAAGATTAGCATGCTAATTATTTCCTATGGTCAGTTATCGATGGCACTATAGCGCTATATATCTTCAGAGATGATCTTTTTGATTGCTATGAAACAATGTTCTTTTCGCATATCTTAATTATAATAATAATTAACATAAATGTTCTATAACTATAACTCTTTTGTAGCTATGGTCTTTTAACCTGTTCAGAACATCCATCCATTCAATTCACGATACATCTCAATAGATAATTTTATTTGCGCAAATTGTCGCGGGCTTTATGAATGGTTAAACCATTAAACGGATAAAGGGTTTACCGTTCACTGACTGTTTTTCCATGCTCTACAAGATGAACCTATTCTACTCTTAACATTTCCGGAATTGAAATGTAGATGGATTAAATAATATTCGTATCTTATGGCTAAGCATTTTTGTGGTTGTTTCTAACATGAATGGATTTTTAATGAATTCTGAAGCATCCTGGCTTTGTGTCACGACAAGAACCAACCTGCATGTAAGTTTTTGTAAATATATTGAACATTTACCATAATTCAAATTGTGTATGAAATACATAAAGGATTATGAAAATAAATAGCGCAAACTTAGTAATTTTTCTGAGGAGCAATATAATGAGCGTTTCTATCCTAATTGTACGAACAAAAAACTGAAATAATGGGATATCATACATATAATTCATACGGATTATCTCTTGTAGACTTTAATCTACTTATTATTTATAGCATTACTATTATTATAATAATATTATAATAATAGTAATCACTCAACAGCGATTATAGGTTAATAATCACCGACAATACTTATTGTTCTATATGAATTACAATTGTCAAGGTATTAATTATTAAGTAAAATTGATCATTCTTACATTGTTATCCATTTTTGTGCGTTAAGCCAATTCCTGGATAGTTATTTTATTTACTGACGTATGAATGACTGACTAGCCGGGCATGGATCATCGTAAGAAAAACCTTTGCACCAACAATGTAGCATGCGCAAAGTTATAAATACATTCTTACATTCTAAATATTATTACTTTCATTAATTTTATTACTCTATTGTTATTGATAATGAATCGATTTTCTTTCTCGTTTGTTATATTCATCCCTCATAATCGGAGCTCTTGACTATTTCTGCGTACTTATGTTCTTCTGTTCGTTGAAACTCGGAATTGACCGTATTCTTTGGCAATTTTACCGCATTGAAAGACTATTTCACCACCGTCACCAACTTTGGGTCTCGGGATCGTGGTTAAATCCGGCCCATTGCTACCGTATCTTTTCACGGTCACGTAAGCTTCAAATGCACGAAGCGCCTCCGTTAACATCCAGACGGTTTTCTCTTGCAGGACTTACCACAGGTTATTGATTCAACTCTTGCAGAGGGACTGGGAGATCGCGCTAGCTTTTCATCTCTTGAATTTCTCTGCCGGGGACTTCGAAACGTCGGCTGATTTTCCGTGCTTAATTTCGGCCAGTTCTGTAGAGGTCAAATGGGAGGAGGCGCGTGGAACAGAAGGAGGGGGTAATTGCATTCACTCTCTCCTTTCAGCGTTGACAAGGTCGGGGGAAAAAGAGCTTCAGATGTTTCCAACGAGAACGGGATAGATGGCAACACCTCTCTCGATTGCAGGAACTCTGGCGGAGAAATAAAGAACGATTTCGAATTAGGAGTGGAAGAGAACTGCCACGCCTTTATTTTGAATACGAGGGAGTAAGTATCATTTCCTAAATAGCTCCAATCCTCAAAAATAGTACATAAAATTCAATAAATGGAATGAATATACAAAATTTTTAAAATCTAGATATACTTTTAAATGTATTTATTCATCCGATCTTCTTTTAAACAACATTTACTGATTAAATAAACTTACTAGTTGTTCACTCAGCGCATGACACACACGCAGTGAAAAATATTTATTGAAATGAAATCAAAACGTTAAATCCTGTTTTTTAACAGACGATAATTTTAAAAATAGCGTATAGTGTAAAAATTTTATATAACATATGAATAATTTCTAAGGGAAAGTAACATCTTAAATATTATTGCAATTTCACGAACAATAAAGTTTTGAATAAAGGTCTCTTTTCTTCCCGGTGCACTACTTGGTCATCTTCAGGAAGAAGTCACTTCTTCCTGAAGATAGCCACGGAGGATGTGGCCGAAACGTGGGTTTTAGCCACAGCTTGCACCCGGATGGAGACCCAAGAAATATTTATTCATGTTTTGAATACATTGAATTATTTAAAATTGATTTCCTTTAAAAATTTATTTTATACAAATGTTTTTTTTTAATAATCAGGATCGCTGTGCATTAAAAGAATAATGTTAAATTTTCTCTGAAAATATCAAAATATAACTAATTCTTTTTTTAAGAATAATTTTTCGAAGTTTATTAATTCATTCCTTTGAATTCCTATTTAATAAAAGCCATAATTTGCCAACCTAAAAATATTTACATACGATCCTATTGACATTTCAATACAAGTTTAAGTGTCATTCCAAAGTGATTTTCTAGACAAATTGGTAGAAAATGACAGTAAAAGTTTTAATGTATGCGTTGTGAAGTTCAATCACTCTTGAACTTACGGGATACTTAACCCTCGCAATTGAATATGATATCTCATCTACTTGAAATGTATTCCTATGGGTGTATTGTAAATTCATTCAATAATATAATGCAATATCGAATAAATATAACCAATGCAAATATAACGGCAATATCTAATAAATATAACCAATGCCCTTAAAGTTGCTATGAGGTACAACGAATCAAGAAATAAGTGAATTTATCTCATGTTATTCATTTTCGTAATGAAAGGAGATGGCTCCTGACTGGTCATATTGCTCGTTGCGATAGAAGTTCAATGTACTATCATCTTCTCTGAGGAATCCAACTCTCTTCTTTGTACTGTCGGTGGAACAGGTTCGTTGTGTAGAATTTCCGACACGCGCATGTATAAATTAAATATTATTATTATTATTGCGTTATTTGCCGATGCCGGATTTCTACAAATAAAATCTTAAAGGCAAACCAAAAATTAAAAAACTGAATGGCCTTGAGAAGTTAAATCAAGAAGATGGAAGACATAGTCCGACCTTTCCTATAGAAATGCTCTCCCTTTTTTTTCACGAACCTGTTTCAAGGTCGCCTCATGTATCAGTTGAATTCCAATGTAAAACATTTTTGTTACAATGTATAAATTACTGTAATTTGATATACGATGAAGTTCAGTTTTTGGAATGGTTTATCGAACATCCATCTATTTTTGGATTCTTGGATTGCGCATTTACGATACGTCATAATTGTGTTAATTTACATATACGACGGATCCATTTTAGACTATTTTTATTAAGTGTGCGCATAACTACTGCCAATTAACGGTACGAGAATTCTTTAAAGATCTTTTTGAGCGTGTGAATGAGGAAGATTTCTGAGGTATCGTGAGAATGACGTCATGACCCGCAAGGTTGCTCCTTGTGAACCAATGGGATGCTGTTCCATCGTTCGATAAGTACATTGGGTTGTTCTTCCTTCTCTTCTGCAAATGCGACCTGTGACGCTGATTGCTTGAAACTCATTGAGTAGAAGATCATTGACAAGATGGAAATTCATTTGAAGTTCTTGGTGTCTTTGATGGTATACTCTTTGTACTCCTATGAGGATTTTGTGGTGAGCAGCATACAGTTGGCTCAAACTTTTGGTTTTTCCATTACAAGTCGAAAGAATCAAACCGGGCATGTGATAACTGAAATTGAGCTAGATAAGTCAGCAACCCGTCTACCTGAGTTATGGAAAGCAAACTTCAAGCAGAGTTTTACAGAAATGGATGGTATACAGGTCTATAACCTCAAGGGAGTCATCTCTGGTAAGATATGAGAACTTTACTAAAAGAATGATAAAAAGTTTGTGGGATTTACTAATTGAATTTACAATTTTTTATCTCACACCTGCACCTTATTACCTGTTTTCCTGTAACAGATAGCATCCAATAAATTAATATGGGGGTGTTCCTTATCCTTTTCTTATGTTTTGTCATGAGTTTACGTTTAATATTCATGATTTCAATGTTAGTTTTTTAATGTACAAAAGTAAAATGCTAATTGACCAAATGTTAAAAACACTTGGTAATATAATCTGTGATATTAAAGATGAAAAATTTGCTCAGACACTCTCTTAGTTAGAAAATACATTGTACAAAAAAGGCCCATGAATTGTGATAGACAAATAATTATAGTTTTAAAAACTTGCAGTCAAAACATTTCCTGGTACTTTAATATTCTTAAATACTACTACATTTCTATCATACTGACATTAATCATTTAGTAACATATGCATGTTAATGCATAAATATATGATTATATATTAACCAAACATACATATTATTAAGTAATAATCAAAATAGGTCAAGCATACCAAACATTCATTTTTCACTTGGAATTAATTTCAACACAGAAAATTTTAATGAATAATAATAATAAATATTTTCACTAGATTTAACTTAGAAAAATATCACTGACCATGAAATCTAAAATTGAATCAAAATATATAAAATGCCAACATTTGAATTCAAGTACCGTATTTTTCGGACCATAAGACGCACTTTTTCTTCACCAAAAAGTGGGGAGAAAAGTGCCTGCGTCTTATGGTCCGAATAGAAGACTGACACTGACGCTGTACTAACTGTAAGACGCTGACACTAATGCCGGGCATTTGTATCAGAGCTGCAGCGGGACCCGCTGCAGCCGACCCACTGGATCAAATATTATTCTGTTATACATTATTAAATTCTGTTATACATTATTTTAGTAAAGCCTTCGACTCAGTAGACTAGTAAATTCATTGATCACGCTCCACTTTGATTACGGTGACATTGTTTACCAAGATCTATCAAGAGATCTAGCCAATAAGCTCCAACGCATCCAGAATGTGTCCGTTCAATTTATATTTAATTTGAGAAAATTCGACCATATTTCCGGTGCATTTAAAAAATTATAAAACTCGAAAAAATTGGATAAAACTCGAACTTTGCAAACAACTACACATTCTAGCGTTCTCATGCACTGTTTTGCGAACGCAATCTCCTGAGTATCTCTTTTCCGAATTTGTAAGATTTGAGTCCGTCCATAATTGTAATACTAGAGGGAGATTCAATTTACTAATACCTAACCACAGAAGGGAGACATATCGCAAATCATTTATTATAACTGCTACCACGCTCTGGAATACCATTCCCTCCCACATAAAATCTTCCATTTCCACCCGATCTTTCAGAAGAAAATGTCTTACTTATCTTAATCATATATCCAATTTATCTCCCGTATCAACAGTCATCACATCTCTACAGCACTGATCAACGCTCTCTCTACTGCTCCTTTCACTCTTAACCTCCAATTCATTTAACTATGCATCTATCTTGAAATATTCTTTTTTTTGCAGCTCAGTCCAATATCTTCTAATTTTATTATCTACACTTTGCCTCTCTTTTCGGCAATCAACTTAAATATACCATTGAATGTTTTTAATTACCTGTTTAGTTATAAGATATGTTTTCAAATTTAACATAATCTGACTCATTGATTATCTTGTAAAATTGAAATTTTAGTATTCTGTTTTTAGATAATTCTATCAGTAGGTTTGTGCAGGTTTTTCACACCCACCTTCATTGTGGGTGTTTTCTTGCAGTGGATTTTTTTTCCTAAGAATTTTCTTAGGTTTTTATATCCACTTAAATCTCTCTTATAATCATTATTTTTCTCTTTCTAATTCTTTTGGTACTTTAAACTTTTTTAAAGAGGTTAGATGGAAGAAGAGACTTTTTAGTCTCAATCTTGCCTCCAAAATAAAGACTATTAAATATTTTATTACACTATTTGGTTCAGAATATTTTTTGTCCTATTTTTCTCCTCTAAAAACCAGGTGCGTCTTATGGTCAGGTGCGTCTTATGGTCCGAAAAATACGGTAATTATAAGATTCATCAATTTTATATTAAGGATAATAATAGTTGTCTGTTTCTTCCTGATCAACAGCTAAACCACCCACACCAGGTGACTATGAACTTTTTCCTGGTGTTGGATATTATAAGTTTCACACAGATATTGCAAATGGGTTTGAAGATGCTTCTTCCAGATGTGTCAAAGAAGGGGGACATCTTGCCATAGTAAATTCTGAATCAGAGCATCAAGTCTTATCAACAATGTTTGAAAGGCATCCTAGTAACAAATTTAATTACGATTGGGCATTTGTTGGATTCCATGATAGATTCAAAGAGGGAGAATTTATGACTATTTATGGTAAGTGATGATTCATGATATTACTATAAAATTTACTTTCTCACAGAAACTGGGCTCTTCAAAATATGAAAGTATTGACTCTATGCTATAAGCATTAGCATAATTTCCATTGCCTGATAAAATTGAATGCATGACTGATACTGAATTATCCCATTTTGCAGGAGAGCCCCTAAAACAAACAGGTTTCACAAGGTGGTCTCACCCTAACCAGCCTGATGATTATGAAGGTGCAGAGGATTGTGGATCAGTTCACCGAAATGGTGGCCTCAATGACCTTAATTGTGCTGCTAATGCACCATTTATCTGTGAATATGATCTTTCATGGTGACATTACTTGCTATTATTAATAATATTGATGAAAATATTAACATCCATGATATTGGTTCTGGTTCCACTAGTTATTCTCTGTAATTCTTTTATTTTATACAAAATAAGCTATGTAATAGAAAGAAATATTTCCTTCTTCTTCCAGAAGATGACTGTAGAGATTCTTGCAAAAAATTTTATGCAAGCTATATAAGTTTATTATTCTTACAATAGCCATATAGATATAACCATGAATTAAAACATACAGTTTTATTGAAAAAAAGGTTTAGGAAGTGAAAAAGTTATTATCTGTATAATTTCATGAACATAATATGTATGTTCCTCAAAATATATATTGGGAGTAATTTGAAATTTAATCACTGTGATGAAAATAACAACATTAATGTGTGATAACAAAGACAATATATATGTAAATATAATTGGAACTTCAAATAAATCATTATCTGAGTACAGTTTATCTTTTCTGACAAGATATCCATGAGAACATCTAAATAAATAATCTGCAAAGCTTAACTATGTAGTAGAGCAATGAGAAATGCATGAGCAATATTAAAGGTGAAACTTTAATAGTGCTCCAAAAAAGCTTTAGGCATTGCATGATTTATAAAATTGTATGGCATCACTCACTGATGTAATATCTAACTAATTCTCTAATACCATAATAGAAGGTAAATGAGACATATTCTTCTCTAAATTATATCCGTACAAAAACTTGATGACAGCTGTGTATATATATATATATATATATATATATATTTCTCATGAATGAAACACAGAAACAACAACAAATATATTCTATTCAAAGATATTTCTTCAAAAACAATAAGAAAAAACTATGCTCCCTTCAGAATTTTAAAAAATTATTTGAAGCATTATTAATGAAGAACTAGAATATAGATTAAGTTTTCAAATTTCATCAGTAGGTAGATATAATAGGAAAACGTGCAAACATTGCACAAGATATATCGAATCACTAATAAATGAATGTACTCACCTCAGAATAATTTTTTAAAATTTAACATATACACTGTTGAATAAAAAAAATATTTTGAAGCATTGTTATTTAAGGAATAGAATGCAAATCAGCATCTAAATTCATTTTAGCATATAGGAATATTATATTCCATGTAGAATAATCACATAACAGAACCCAATAGAAGCAGATTTATCTACACTATTTTATTAACTTGAAAAAATGTAGTCCTTTTGAATGGATATTTCCTAATACCATTAAAAATGATTTAGGAAGGTGAATTTTCCTAAAAGAATCATTGATTTAGAAAGAAATGAATAGTAACATGTCCTTCAAAGAAACTGGTATATATCAATTGACAAGGTCAGAGGTGAAAAGATGACTAGTTTTCTGGTTCACTACATTGATGCATTTCTTACAGAATGGATTGATTTGCACAACCATTTAGGAAATTATTATCTTTTAAATCTGTATTATATCTGATATGCTGCTTCCATTTCAAAAGCTTTATAAAAGATGATCACTCCAACATTGCAATCAGAAGAGTAGATAGCATCAGAGCCTTTAACACAGTGTCACACCATTTTCATCAATGGAGAATTCTTCTTATTTTCACTCTCATAGCTTCATTTGGAAGAACTCAAATCCCGAGAAGAGCTGTATATTTTTCATGAAGTAGCAGATCAAACCAAACAGGTCATTAAGTAACCCAGATCTCAATTGAAAAGACTTTATCTCAATCTCCATATCATTTTCACTATAAATAACAATGTCACAGAAGAATTATGAATTTAAAAAATCATCTTGATTTAATCTTTAGTTGTAAATGGGTATTGTTAATTCCATAAAATTCCAATGTGATCAATTTTCATTACCAATCTAACATTCATGATATCATATTGCATTTTTAATCCATGAAAATTTTAGACATCTTTACTGATAATAACATTTGCCATGCATATCCAGTCTTACTGATTACTGTTTTATTTTTAATAGATTTTAATAGTATCATCCTAATAAGGGCCAAATAAAAGATTCTTCTACAGGGTATAAGAAATAACTCTTATTATAATACTTGTAATTTTACATGGAGATGATTTGCAGAAATTTTATTTTAAATAACAATAGTTCTAAATATCTATCTTGCTAAAAAATTGAATAGTAAGAGAATATAAAAACAGATGTAATGGGCCCTAATAGTATTGATAGAAATAATTATCATTGATGCTTCAAGTCATCCATTATTTTATATATTTTGTCAATTCCAAGGTTTAACATCGTAAACACGGTTTTATAGAGAATAAATATACTTTCATATTACATAAATTGAAAATGCAGAACTAATTACTTTTTCAGCAGAACTTTCTAAATTCTGAATGATGAATGCAATAATATTGTTCCTATTAACAACAAAAAATAATTCTATTATTTTGATGTGTTCAAGATATTTGTACAATGCTCAATAATCTCAATGAAAATCTGCAACATATCCTCACAAAATTGAAGTGAGAATTGAATTGAAAAGCTAAAGGAATGGTATGACAAATTACCTTTGAAGTTAGGATCATTATTAAAAGCATTGATGGTTAAAACTAGTATTAACTACTATTAAATACTAATATTCATGTATTCTCAAACTTCAATTTCCTTCTCATTCATGAAAGAATGGGATATGAAGGAATATTTGGTTGAGATGCTTGACTTTAGAATAATGAATTGCAATAGAAATTTTCCTATCAACAACAAAAAATCATTTCATAACTTTGATATATTTAAAATATTAATAATCTCATTGAACATCTGCAATATTCTAATTGAATTATTGATGTTTGATCACATGAAATCCATTTAAATTATATGAAATTTAATTAACAATTAAGGAATAAACTAGGAAAGAAGAAAGAATACAAACTTAAAGAATAGGAAATACTATATTCCAGACAAGCTTAGAGTTATTTTGGACAATCTATGTTTATTTTATTATTTAAGAGTTGGAGCAGACTTCAAAGCGATAATAAGAAAATGAAGAGACAAATAACTTGCAAAAAAACTTATAATAGTAAAAAATGATATTTGTTACTCTCAAGACTCAAATATAAATGAGAATGATATCTATGTTGACAATATCAATCAAGAAATTGCAGCAATACAAAAACAGAGAATAGGGCATAAATGGTGATATAAATATCATTCAAAAGTTTAAGTGATAAATCCTTGTAATTTCTCACTCATATGAAATGAATATGAAGTAATATTTTAGTATACATGACATAAGATAATAATATGAAATGTTATTAAATGGATTGACACCGATTTTTACTTTTAATATTTTTCTGTTAAATTCAAGTGAATATACTGATCAGTTTTAATATTCAATAAATGAAACCAAAACAATGTCTGTCATTAAAACCTGTATCCTTGTTATATTTTTTATTGTAAAAACTAAATATGCTGTATCAAAGCCATTGTTATCATTGATACTCCATATTAAGTTTTACCTTCATTATTTATAGACACTTAATGCATTATTTAAGCAAGATTAAAAATATAATGAATTTAATTGATATTCTTAGTTCATTTTAGTATTTATAGATATGTCTTTATAAAATGAAATTTATGCTAAGGTGCAGTTCAAAATGGATCAGGTATCTGAAAATAAATTAAAACGTTTTCATTTTATTTAATTTGTCCATTTATTCTTTCCAAATACATTTTATGAAAGTTTTATATAATATATATACATATAGATTGATGAAAAAAATTATATAAGTGCATATTATAACAATTATGCAAATATTGTCACTGAAATTTCATTTAAATGCATATTTCATTATTTCATTGCCATTATAGATCATATTCACAGAAAAATGGTAAAATTCTCTCGCATGCAATGTCATTCAGACCACCATTTCTATGGACTGATCCACAGTTTTCTGCATTATTAAAATTATCTGGTTGTATTTTAGATGACCATCTTGTAAATCCTGTGGAATTCAGTGGCTGACCTGATGGACAGTAAAATATACGATAAAAATAGCATAATTTGTTTCTTTAAATAATCAATTTTATAATTTATCAGAATAACGTTAAAACTAAAAAAATAAACTAATTGCAGTTTCATATCTATAGAACCATATATCTATTTATAAAATTCATTTATGATGGTAAAAGCATAAGGAAAAATATAACTTGAATCAAATATTAAATGACACACAGAAAAATGTAAAAACATGAACATATATCAAAAAGTATTTTAATAGATAGTCTGACTTAAATAATCATGTGCAATTTTTATATCATGAAAACAAAAAGGAAAAAACCTAAAGGAGTTTTTTTATGTCAAAAATTAGATTACATTTCTTATTTAGATTAAGTAATTAAGATACCAATTGAAAGAATGAAGCTTTGCAAGTGTTAAAGTGGCTTAATGGACAACTATTTCATTGTGAAGCTATTAAAAATATTTTTACATAAAAATTATTTTAAAATGATCATCTTCATTACATTTTTCCATTTACTGCAGTATTAAATTTCCAAGGAAATTCTCCAAGGGTATTTACATATAAAATAAACACAAAATTAATGAAATCTGAAAAATCATCATTCATTTAACTAAGTATGTATTTATTTCCTTAATGACACATATTCCCCAAATACTATCAGAGAATATAGAATTTATTTATAAATATAATGTATTCATTAATATAACACCTACCAAATATTGTTACATGTTCTCCTTCCTTATGTCTATCATGAAATCCAACAAATGCCCAAACTGTTTTTAAGTTACTCTCTGGAAATCTTGCAAAAATTGTTGATAACACCTGATGCTCAGACTCTGAATTTACAATAACTAAATGACCACCCTCTTTTGCACAAACAGAAGAAGCTTCCTCAAATCCTTTGGCAAAAGTTGTGTGGAATTTGTAATACCCAATTCCAGGAAAATATTCATAATCCCTTGGTACAGGTGGAGAAGCTAAAAAGAATAAAAATTATTTAGTTCGATATCCTACTATAATCAGTAAGTTGAATAGAGTTAGTACTTTATTCCGTTTAAGAATGAGAGATCAAAAAATGGTAACTTATTACAATAAATGTCATTAAATCATCAGCAGTAACTATATAGATTAAATATAGATCAAACATCAAAGAATCTGCTATCGAGTAATCACAAATAAAACAATAAGTTAGATTATTGACCATTGAAGATAGATTACACATGAAAATGAATTAAAATGAATGAAAGTTGTTTTAATTGGGAATTGTGAGAGAGAAATACTTAATATACTGTCTGTAGCTCAATGAGACAGCTAAAGTTTAAAATAAAATATTTAAATAAAAAAGACTTTTTACCAATGAACACTGTATTGAGTTGTAATGTTTCTATTCCAACTCCCTCTGATACACGATGGTTGATTTTTAAATCCCATTTATCAGGAAAATGAGATAGTGACTTATCTATCAAAAGATGGGTTTCAGCATGTCCTGTTTGGTTTTTCCTGCTAGAAATGGTTAATGCTAGAGACCTCTTCACATTTTGAGCTTCTCCCCACAAAGTAAAAGTTGTGAGGATAAGGATGAGCACCTTGAATTTAAAGGAGAACACTAACTTGCTCATGCTTAGTTTACTTCTAGCATGACTCAGTCAGTGGAGTGTAATGTCATTCATTTTATAGAATTTCATTTGAGTGAGAGCCAATCATTTTTACTTTCTCTAACTACGTCAAACAAATGAACCATAAAATCGGATAACTTCTCAACTCTGACCCAATTGATATGGATTTAAGTACTTTTTTTAAGTCCAATAGTCAGTTATATCTGTAAATAGTAAGCGGATCCAATATTTGAATTGATTCACATGCTTGCAAAATCATAACATGATTTAATTTCTCACAAATAATCAGCTAAACAACGTACTAAAGCCTACCTACTACTACTATTCTTTCAGGACCTCACTTTTTCAGTCCATTATATAGTATTTTTAAAATATCTATTACATATAGACGCTTCGGGGGGATATATCTATACATATATACGTATATTAAGGATATTAATGTCAGGCCTAAACCGCTGGGGGCACTGGGTTTTTTATTATTATTATTCATTTATTTACTTTTTTAATTTTTCCTATTTACTATACCTATTAGGTGTACATCTTTGCTTCCGCCATTTTTTTCCTAAATTTAAAGCTTTATTGCAAAAAAGTGCTTATAAACCTGTACACCCTATACTTAACTTATGATTTCTTACTTCCATACTTACAAATATTAAATTAAAAAATAAAACATGACCCCTGTTTCACTGAAATATTATAATCTCTCTATAAAATTTACTCTACAAGGGTTGGAAAATAATAAAAATTTTAATACTACTAAATCAACCTCAGACAGACTACTTCAGGGTAAATTCCAAATACCTTTATCCTATCAACTTACTATTGTAGATATTACCTAAATAAAGATGGTCAATCATGGCTATCCTTCAACCTCACATTATTTTATCAGTAGAATGACATCAGTTATGGCACATTTGAAGAAAAAGCATATCAAATTATTTTATAAGCTAGATGAATTATTTAAATCATTGATAGATAATCCTAAATCATGGATAAGGCAAAAAACATATCATATGATATCATCATATCCTGAATTAAAAACACAGGATAATCATAGCATCAACAGGTTTTCTTTCATTACATTTTTCTTTCAATTGAAATTATGAAACATTATAGTTCTTGAACTATAATGCAGAATAATTTCTAAATTCTTATTCTCATCTATGTACTATGATGTACAATGCAGAATATCTATAATAAAGACCTACCAAAAAAATTAAGTCCTATTATCCTTTAAAACAGGGTAATTATAGTAAAATGTTAAACTGATACTTCTGAAAGTGTTTTTTCATACATTACTAAATCTTTGAATTCTCAATGAAAATAAGAGTTGGTGTGACATTGATTAAATCCCAAAAGAAAATGGAAATATATAATGTATAACAAGAAAAAGGCTTTTGAGCAAATTTCTTTAACATTTCATGGATATTGATAAACAGTTAAGAGGTGAAATGCTAATTATTTTCCTGATTGCCTTGATTTCTGCATCTGTGATGTTAAATGTTATTCAATGAGTTTCCTTAAAGAAAGATAAACTGACTTTAAAATTGATCAGTAACTTAACCCATCAATATGATATCCCTTCCTCCATATCAATGGTAAATTATAAATATTCTCACTCTCACGGTTTCATTTGGAAGAACTTCATTCCTGAAAAGAGTTTATCTTTTCATTAAGCAGCAGATCAAACCAAACAGGGCATTCAGTAACCCAGATCTCAATGGATAAGACTTTATCTCAATCTCCAGATCATTGGAACTTAGCTAACAATCACAATGTCACAGAAGAATTAGGAATACAAAGAATTAAACTTGATTCAATCTTTACTGGTAAGTGGAGATTATTGATTTCATAAGTCAAGCTTAATGACAGAATTTTCAGCATGCTAACTTTCTAATGCTAAGGTCTAAGGTTCAAATTCAGTTTCCAGCCAAGAAATGAACAACCATTTATTTTATTACCATATGTTTTTGGTCCCCTGGTATGTAACATTTGCATCAAATGAATTAAATAGGCCATTCGTTAGCACAGTTCTCAATGGTTAAGTAATTTCATCAATTTCCAGGTCATCAGAACTGGGAATGAGGTATAATATCATACAGGAATCAGGATTAGAAAAAAACCTATTTTCATTCAATCTTCACTAGTAAGTGGATTTTCTGACACTTTAAATTTGAATTAGGTTAAATATTTTTCAACCAATAATTTCATATTTCATTTAAATTTCTCAAGTCTTTTTATCAAGGTTATGAATATCTTCCTAAAGTGTGTTCATGTATATTCCATTCCATCCTTGTGAATGGCTTTGATAATTCTGCTTCAAATTATGTAAAGAATGTGGCCATCGAGCAATTGCAAATTCAGAATCTGAGTATCAAGTTACATATATTTTAAAGATATCCTAAATTGAAACCATACAATGCTTTTGCTGTAATGCATTGAAGATCTATGGAAAGAGAGAATAAGATAATAATTGTCAAAATATTGATTATTCGATAAAAGTTTGTTGAACAAATGATAATTTTCTTATTTTCATCAATTGAATACGTATTATTGAAAATAATAAATAATTTTTTTACTTTTATTGATGAATATTTTTAACATTCATCTTTTAAAATACGTAATAAAGATATGAGATAAATATGAGGAATATATAGGAAATAAATCAAACACATTTGAACAAACAAAGAAAATATATCTAAACTATCCTCTAAACTATTTACCAAAATGTTATGAAATAACAATAAAATGTCCTTCACCAAATATTCATTTAAAATAGGGAGTGAAAATGATCTGGGCAAATTATTTGATCTTTTCTCAAGGAGAATATAAAATACCCAATTTATATGTAACTTTTATTGTAAGACTAATTTACAACAGATGTATTATATATCATTTCATGATGATTAACTGGAACTGATTTGAATTCAGAGGTTTGCAATATTTAAGTTAAGATTGTTTTGACATCCCCCTTAAATGTTGCCTATTCTTTTCATTCTTGTAGCTGATTTTATATGTTATATATATCTTATATGCTTAAGGTTAGTGACATGAATAAACATCATGAAGGCAATCATATAGATCTTAACTCTATTGGAAAAATCACATTCAAAAATGCTCTCATATTAGAAACCTAAGATTTTTTCCTACAAATTCAGCTATTAACACAAAGTGACCTTTGTCTTTCCTTCTCTGAAACTCAAACTAATGATAAATTATAAACATTCAAGAACTCAATTGCACAATAGGTTATCAATTCTTATTTGTAAGTAAGAGAAAGGACTCAAGTATATGGTGGAATATCTAAATTTAAGGACTCATTAGAAAAGAATTGAAGTTCCTCATTTTTTAAACTGAAAAAATATATTTTAATGAAGATGTTCTGTTGAACCAATACTTCCTCAACTTTATTCAATACAATACTAACCCTCATAATTCTCAGTAAAAAAATTGTTGGTATGAAATTAATGAATCCAAAATAGATATCTAAGAAAAAGGCCCAATTGCAAATGCCATTAATAAGTCAGAGATATGAATAAATAGGTCATGGGTGAAATGATAGCCATTCTTCTGGGTCACTGCATTGACGTATCTGTAACCAAATACTTTTATTTGAGTTTTCTCAAAGATAAAGCAATATGTGGCATCATACTGCTTCAGTTTTGATTGGCTGATACTTTTTCAAGTTCTTATAAAAGATGATGGATCATAAGAGGACTTTGTATTTTTTAGAAGCTTGGTATCATACATACATCAACATGGTATTCTATCCTGTTTATCAATGGAAATCTTTTATGATTTTCATTCTCACAGCTTCATTTGGAAGAACTGAAATCCTGAAAAGAGCTGTATCTTTCCAATTAAGTAGCAGATCAAACCAAACAGGGCATTCAGTAACTCAGATCTCAATGGATAAGACTTTATCTCAATCTCCAGATCATTGGAACTTGGCAATCAATCACAATGTCACAGAAGAATTAGGAATTCAAAGAATCCATCTTGATTCAATTTTCACCGGTAAGTATATATTGTAAGATCCCAAAATTTCCATTCTCTTTGTGTTTTAGAATTTTGTTGCACCAATGGTATATAACACATGAGCAGTTTTCATCAGTCTGTGATTATCTTCTTATCACTCAAATTGTTTTTCAAGCCATTCCATCAAGGCCCGCTGATTATGAATACTTTCCTGGAGTTGGATATTATAAATTCCATACTGAAACAGCAAATGGGTTTGATGATGCTGTTTCAAAGTGTGCAAAGGAAGGTGGTCATCTTGCAATTGTCAATTCAGAGGCTGAGCACCAAGTATTATCAACTATGTTTCAAAGGCATCCTAAATTGAAATCTGATTATGCTTTTGTTGGGTTTCATGATAGATTTGTGGAAGGAGATCACATTACAATATTTGGTAAGTATAAAAGTCTTTTATTTATTCATTTGACCCTTAAATGATGAGGTTAGATCCAGTTGGGTCTCTCTTTCTGCTAAACTCTGAAGCCATTCAATGAATTTAATAATTATATGAAAGTAAGAAAATTGAATAAATCAATAATAACTAAGTACACCCTTATTCTTTAAATATCTAATTTTTCTTATCTCTTATCCATGATTCTCTATCCTATCCTCCCTCTATATTTCTCTACCTCATACATCAAGAAATTATTTTAAATGATCCTCATTGCAGCTAAGTTTCATTTTTAAGTCATAATTCTTTATTTTTAGTCATATATAAAAAGGAGACCCTCAACTACTCTATCTTAACTTAGTTAACAATTTCATATTATAATGCATCGGACAATATCCCTGTACAGAAACTATAGTGTGGCTTCTGGATTCTAGTTTTGGTGTTGTTGCCATTTTTCACTTCTGTTTAACATTTCTGTTATAAGAATATTGTCCATTTGATTTCTCCTTGATAGTTTTGGCAAAGAGACTGGTAGTTATCCACATTTATTTGATTTAAGCTTAATTAGGGTTATAAATAACTCCCATTCTCAACAAAAACTTTAATTTTAAAAGATATCGCTATTCTAAAATTTTAAAATAGGATGATACGAGTATGGAATATAAGATTCTGGACAAAGTGGTTAATTTTTCCCAAATTAAAGTGTAAATTATGAGAAAAGTAAATATAATATTCATACTTATAAAGAAAGGTATTTTTTTAATAAAGATTTTTAATTTACAGTTAACTGTAATTTTATTAATTAACAATACATTCATGAAAGTTTTGTTATAAGCTTTTAAAATTATTTAGGTCAGCCACTCAATGACACAGGATTCACCAGATGGTCATCACCTGACCAGCCTAATAATTGGGGGGGTGAAGAAAACTGTGGTTCTGTGCATCGCAATGGAGGTCTGAATGATGGTGACTGCGACTCCAAAATACCCTTCTTCTGTGAACATGATCTGTCTTGGAATTAAATAATGTTCATATCCATTAAATCACTTTGAGAGATTAAATACATTGCTTCTGAAGAAATTCTACATACTCTGAATTTTTTTGTTTATGTGAATTCATGTCACTGATAAATATTGAATAACAAATACCAACTAAGTCTAGATAATGTAGGACATATTTTTTATTATTTCTGAATATGTGAAATTAAATTCTAATTTATTTGAATGATCCCTATAAAAAATATTCTATAAATTCTTGTGCAAAAAAGATAATTTCAATCTTAAATTTGGATTAAACTTACATACAAAGTGAAATAAAAATGTTAATGCACTACTCTTTCAAATGAGAATTAACAATATTATGCTCATTTCAGCATGACCAAATCAGGGTAACCCTTATAGGAAAATTTAAAATTGATTTAATTTTATATTTCAAATAAAAATTGAAATTCAGATATCTGAATAATAATTGCAAAAGAAATTTTCTTATCAACAACAATAATTAATTTCCTTAAAATGTCATTTAATTATAGGATGGTTGGCTAAAACCATTTATTTTATTCCATTTTTAAACCAAGAAAGCCAACTATAGTTAAATAAATGTCATTATTTATTAATGATGAGAGAGAAATAAATATTTACTACTATCCATCTTCAAATATATTATTTAATGCAAACATAAAAATCTTCTCAAAGCTTCAGCATCTGCAATCATAATTAGAAGAAGATCTATTAATTCCACATTTTCATTAAAATTGAAACTCTGATTGATCTTTGTAAAACTTACAAATAAAAACTGGTCTAGTACATTATTATTATATTTTTAATTTTTCATTTCTCACTATCTTCACTTAACTTATGATTCCTTATTTCCTTATTAACAATGATTAAAGTAAAAATAAAATATGAGCACTTTTTCTCTGAAAAAGTATCATCATTCCATAGAAAGCTAAAGCCTCTAGAAGTGGGTTGGAAAAAAAATTTAATATCACTAAATCTCACATAACTTTTTCACTTATAAGCACAATGGCTTAAATTATGACAAAATGATAGCAAATTATGTCATATTACCTTTGAAATTACATTTATAATAAAAAGCATTGATGGTTAATACTAGTTTTAACTCAAATTCAGGGATATTTAAACTATAATTTAATTCTTATTCACCAAAGTATGGGATATGATGGAAGATTTGGTTTAGATATTTGATTCCAGAATCCAAGATGGCAGATAAATACAATGAAAAACCTATGAAATATTTGTTAAAACAATGAATGATTGGAAATCATTTTATCATTATATTGTTATTAAATTTGTTATGTATTCTGCAACATGCAGTCCATTGTGAGAGGTACTGCTTAGGCAATTTGGAACCCTGCCAGGAGATGGCAAGAAAATAAAATGTTATGATGTCGAGCAACCAGAAGGAATTAGTTATAAATGTGTTCTAGCCACTTCTATTTGTATTTTTAGTGTCACTGGAATCCCTGCAAATCCCGATTCATTTGGAACTAACTTGGTGATGTAGCTGCCAATTATACTAGTTATTTAGTAATAGTTACTAGCAATAAAGTGAAATGAATTATTTATCTAAAAGAGGGCTCTTTGAATTATGAAATAAATTTCATTAAACCATATTAAAATGCACAGTTCAATCAAGGCGAAATTCCATCTTAATATTTATTCAGGATCAAAGAGATATATATGTATATTTATTACTATTCATGTTCAAATATGTTATATGATGCAAAAATATAAAGCTTCAGAATCTGTGGACATTATATGTATGAGGACTATGTACACATATGCACTATATACACATTTTATCACTTTGAATCACTGATAAAAATTTGATCTTTGTATAAACCACAAGTAAAAATAATCAAGAAACAATATTTTAGTGGTTCTCTATTTTACTTGAAACTGAGACTACTTAAAGTAGCCAGTCATCATGAAGGTAGTAATTATTTAAGCATATAGTTTTCATAGTACAATATTACATAAATTCGACAACAAGTGGCAGCTTTTATCCATTGATACATTATTTATTATTGATAACATGTATCACATTGTGGTTATACTAGTAGTGAATTAGTATTGAAAAAAATGGAATTATTTAAAGTTTGCCAACCATGGTGGCAGAATGGTTAACATGCTAACTTTCTAATGCTAAGTTCCCACCTTCAAATTCAAGCTAAGAAAGAAATATTCCTTTTACATAATTTTTTGCTCCTATGGCATTTGTTGATGGCCTCAAATGAAAGATATAGGTAATACATTTGAGACATTTTTGGGTCTTTGGAACTTGAGTAAGAGGTACAATATCATAGAGGAATAAGAATTACAAAAAATCTATTTTCATTCACTCTTCACTAGAAAGTGGATTTTTTGACATTTTCAATTTGACTTAACTGAATTATTTATCTACCAAAACTTTCACATTCCATTTTAATTTTAATTTCTTATCAAGGCCCTCAAAATATAGCTCCTATAATTTATTTCAATACAGTACAAAAACTCAGATTTCTCAATCAAAATAATAGTTGGTGTGAAATTATATAAATAATAAAAGAAAATTAGAAGCAGTGATACATAACCAAGAAAAAAGGTCTTTTGCAATTGCTGCTAAAATAAGTAAGAGATATGGATTAATAGGTCAGGGGTGAAATGATAGCCATTTTCCTGGTTCACTGCATTGACTTATCTGTAACCAAATACTTTTATTTGAGTTTTCTCAAAGATAAAGCAATATGTGGCATCATACTGCTTCAGTTTTGATTGGCTGATACTTTTTCAAGTTCTTATAAAAGATGATGGATCATAAGAGGACTTTGTATTTTTTAGAAGCTTGGTATCATACATACATCAACATGGTATTCTATCCTGTTTATCAATGGAAATCTTTTATGATTTTCATTCTCACAGCTTCATTTGGAAGAACTGAAATCCTGAAAAGAGCTGTATCTTTCCAATTAAGTAGCAGATCAAACCAAACAGGGCATTCAGTAACTCAGATCTCAATGGATAAGACTTTATCTCAATCTCCAGATCATTGGAACTTGGCAATCAATCACAATGTCACAGAAGAATTAGGAATTCAAAGAATCCATCTTGATTCAATTTTCACCGGTAAGTATATATTGTAAGATCCCAAAATTTCCATTCTCTTTGTGTTTTAGAATTTTGTTGCACCAATGGTATATAACACATGAGCAGTTTTCATCAGTCTGTGATTATCTTCTTATCACTCAAATTGTTTTTCAAGCCATTCCATCAAGGCCCGCTGATTATGAATACTTTCCTGGAGTTGGATATTATAAATTCCATACTGAAACAGCAAATGGGTTTGATGATGCTGTTTCAAAGTGTGCAAAGGAAGGTGGTCATCTTGCAATTGTCAATTCAGAGGCTGAGCACCAAGTATTATCAACTATGTTTCAAAGGCATCCTAAATTAAAATTTGACTATGCATATGCTGGATTTCATGGCAGATTGGTGAAAGGACAGTTTGTTACAATTTTTGGTAATTATTTATATACTAGTCTGGAGACCTTTATCATTAAATAAGCAATTTCATAATCCTGATTATTATTGTATGCTTCCTTATAAATTGTTCTAATATTGGCTTTTTTATTATTGAATTACAGTTTGTGAGTAAGCTTATATAAAAGCTGTCCCTAAAATACCTAAGTAAATTCCAAAGGGAATTCGAGTTGCTTGGATATCCCTCCTGAATTGCAATTCAATCAATAGTCATGTTTTAACGAGTTCTGAACTCTAATTTTAGAAATTTAAAAGGTTTTTATTATTCCATAAGTTTTTTCTATCTCAATTCAGTTAATTCCATACAGGTGAATTAGATTATTCTATCTGCTTGTATATAATTCCTGAATTGCAATTTAATTGATACTCATGTTCAACATGTTCAAAACTCTAATTTTAGAATTTCAAATGGTGTTTTTATTTAATGAGTTTTGTTTTTAGACTTTTTACAAATTAATTTACTATGGGATATATATATATGTAACATGTATTTTTTCTTAATCATGGATTTTGTAACATATTTATCATTGGAAATTATTATTTTTCATGTCTTAAAAGTTAACTTGTT
Organism: Pantala flavescens; assembly: GCA_020796165.1. NCBI lineage: Eukaryota > Metazoa > Arthropoda > Insecta > Odonata > Libellulidae > Pantala > Pantala flavescens. Next base: position 17,302,310 of record CM036886.1, read on the forward strand.
CAATCAAAGAATATTAAAGATTTGAACAACATATAATTAATTTTAAGTGATCATTTAAATTATCTATTGATGGTTCTATCAAAAAGTTTGTACTCCTGAAAAGATAATTGAAACTATTATAAGAGTTCATTATTCTATCAACAACTTAGTTGTAGCTATTACACTTGGAATACTTGTAGATATATTAGCCGTGATCATATATCTCTATTATATATTTTAATTTTATAGATATATACCTTTTGCCATTCAGGAAAGTAACGTACAAATTTACTATGGGATATCTCATAAGTAATGTATCACAGAGTAGGTGAATATAACTGATTTTAATTCTTTTATGTCTTGTAGGTGATCCCTTGAATAAAACTGGATTTACAAGGTGGTCTCATCCACATCAACCTGATAATAATGGAGGTGCAGAGGATTGTGGTTCAGTTTATCGTAATGGTGGTCTCAATGATATTAATTGTGATCCTAGTATACCTTTCTTTTGTGAATATGATTTGTCATGGTAATAAAGCATTCAATTTATTGATGATTTGAAAAATATATACAAACTTCCATTTACATAGCTAATAAAATTGTCTATTTTAAATCAGTGGCTTTTCTTTCCTAAAAATATATATGATATTTTAAGAAATAAAATAACATAGGCACCCTTAGTAATTTTTTTAGATAAATATTAGAAAATTATACTGTTTCAATATGAACATATGAAACTTGATGTGAAATTAATTAAATCTCAAAAGAAAACAAGAATATGTTATGAATAACAAGGAAAAAGGCCATTACGGAGGTTTTCTTTAACTTTTCAGTGATATTGATAAACAGGTCAGAGGTGAAATGATCTGTAACCAAATGTTTTTCCATGAGTTTCCTTAAAGAGAGAGATAACCAGATTTGGAAGTGATCAGTAACCTTTCCATCCAATAAAGAATCCTATCTTGCACATCAATGAGTAATTTTTATAAATAAATAATATACTAAATAAATATATTCTGAGCAATGAATTTCAATAGAAGTTTTCCTATCAAGAAGAAAAATCATTCTAATATTTTGATATGATTAAGATATTCGTGCAATGCTCAATAATCTCATTGAATATCTGCAAGATATCCCTATTGAATTAATGATGTCTGATAATATTAAACTCGTTTAAATTATATGTAATGTAATTAATAATGAATTAACATGGAGATAACATGATATGACATTTAAATAAATTTACAAGGATTCTCACTTTAATATTTTGCTCTTCAAAAAGTTTCATTAATAATACAAATGAAAACAATTTTAGTTCGAACCGTATCCTTTTTGTCTCTATACCTGAGAAATTTTAGCTGCTATAACATAGCCATAACCATCATTAATTCTCTGTATTAAATATTTGCCTGCTTTATATATGGAAATTGAATGCATGAGTTAAACAACATTAAGCATAACCATAATTCATATTCTGGATACATTTCAAATTAAAAGAATCAAGTCATATTGCTCAGAGACCTAATGCAAGCACAGAAAAAAACAGAGGCATAGTTTGTACAGTATTTATAGATATGTCTTTATAAAATTAAATTTATGCTTAGATGCAGTTCAAAATGGATCAGGTATATTAGAATTAAATTAAAACATTTTCATTTTATTTAATTTGTCTATTTATTCTTTCTGAATACATTTTATGAAAGTTTTATCTAATATATATACATATAGATTGATGAAAAAAATTATATAAGTGCATATTATAACAATTATGCAAATATTGTCACTGAAATTTCATTTAAATGCGTATTTCATTATTTCATTGCCATTATAGATCATATTCACAGAAAAATGGTAAATTGTTGCCACATGCAATGTCATTCAGACCACCATTTCTATGGACAGATCCACAGTTTTCTCCACCACCAACATTATCTGGTTGGTTTTTGGATGACCATCTTGTAAATCCTGTGGAATTCAGAGACTGACCTGATGGACAGTAAAATATATGATTAAAATACCATAATTTATTTCTTTAAATAATCAATTTTATAATTTATCAAAATAAAGTTAAAACTAAAAAATAAACTAATTGCAGTTTCATATCTATAGAACCATATATCTATGTATAAAATTCATTTATGATGGTAAAAGCATAAGGAAAAATATAACTTGAATCAAATATAAATGATGCTTAGGAATATATATCAAAAGTATTAAAACATGAACATTTATCAAAAATATTTTAATAAATAATCTGCAATTTTTTATATCATGAAAACAAATAGGAAAAGGAACAAACCTAAAGGAGTTTTTTTGTTTCAAAAAATTAGATTACATTTCTTATTTAGATAAAGGATACCAATTGAAAGAATGAAGCTTTACAAGTAATAAAGTGGCATAATGCATAAGTATTTCATTATGAAGCTATTAAAAATATTTTTTAAATATAAAAATTATTTTTAAATGATCATCATCATTTCATTTTTCCATTCACTTCAGGATAAAATTTCCAAGTAAATTCTCCAAGAGTATTTACATATAAAATATGAAACAAAATTAATGACATCTGAAAAATCATCATTCATTAAGCTATGTATTTCTTTCCTTAATGACACATATTACCAAATAATTTCGAAGAAAATAGAATTTATAAATTAGTTGAAATCATTAGTATAAAACTTACCAAATATTGTTACATGTTCTCCTTCCTTATGTCTATCATGAAATCCAACAAAGGCCCAATTTTGTTTTAATTCACTCTCTGGAAATCTTGCAAACATTGTTGATAACACCTGATGTTCAGACTCTGAATTTACAATAGCTAGATGACCACCTTCTTTTGCACATACAGAAGAAGCTTCCTCAAATCCTTTGGCAAAAGTTGTGTGGAATTTGTAATACCCAATTCCAGGAAAATATTCGTAATCCCTTGGTACAGGTGGAGAAGCTAAAAGGAATAACAATTATTTAGTAAGATATCCTGCAAAAGTCAGTAAGTTGAATAGAGTTAGTAATTTTATTCTGTTTAAGAATGAGAGGTCAAAAAATGGTAACTTATTACAATAAATGTCAATGAATCATCAGCAGTAACTATATAGATTAAATATAGATCAAACATCAAAGAATCCGCTATCGAGTAATCACAAATAAAACAATAAGTTAGATTATTGACCATTGAAGATAGATTACACATGGAAATGAATTAAAATGAATGAAAGTTGTTTTAATTGGGAATTTTGAGAGAGAAATACTTAATATACCGTCTGTAGCTCAATGAGACAGCTAAAGTTTAATATGAAATTTTGTTGTAACCGGAAAAAAAGAGATTTGAAGCATATAAAAAAGACTTTTTACCAATGAACACTGTATTGAGTTGTAATGTTTCCACTCCAACTCCCTCTGATACTCCATGGTTGATTTTTAAATCCCATTTTTCAGGAAAATGAGATAGTGACTTATCTATCAAAAGATTGGTTTCAGCATGTCCTGTTTGGTTTTTCCTGCTAGAAATGGTTAATGCTAGAGACCTCTTCACATTTTGAGCTTCTCCCCACAAAGTAAAAGTTGTAAGGATAAGGATGAGCACCTTGAATTTAAAGGAGAACACTAACTTGCTCATGCTTAGTTTACTTCTAGCATGACTCAGTCAGTGGAGTGTAATGTCATTCATTTTATAGAATTTCATTTGAGTGAGAACCAATCATTTTAACTTTCTCTAACTACGTCAAACAAATGAACCATAAAATCGGATATCTTCTCAACTCTGACCCAATTGATATGGATTTAAGCACATTTTTAAAGTCCGATAGTCAGTTATATCTGTAAATAGTAAGTTGATGCAACATTTGAATTGAGTCACATGCTTGCAAAATCATAACATGATTGAATTTCTCACAAATAATCAGCTAAACAACGTACTAAAGCCTACCTACTACTACTATTCTTTCAGGACCTCACTTTGTCAGTCCATCATATTGTATTTAAAAAAAAAAATTTTATATATTAATAAAAATCAAAACATGATTGAATATTACAGAAATAGTCAGCTAAACAACCTACTTAAGCTAATTTAAAGCATTTTTTCTAGATAACACTGATTATGAATTTCCCTGCATTAGTTGGATTTGTCAGTCCATAATCTTGTATTTAATAATTATATATCACTACAATATCTATTTCTATGGAACTTACCACTCAATTGATCAAAATATGTGAATTCATGAACATATATTTCTATTGTCAAAACCTATGTCATAATATTCATTAGAAAGATACCTTTTTTAATTTATCCCCTTTTATATATAACATTAATAATTCCATTTAGATATTAAATATTATGAGAATCACTACCCCATATGTCTTTGCAGGACATCGTAATAGTTCTTCAAATCCTTTATATTAACCTTGTGGAAATCATTCATTCATTTCATTTATTTTTAAAATGTTTATCTGATTGGGAATCAATTGCTACTGACATTTTTGGCAGATGAGTCAACCGAGACATATAATTAGAATTGACCCTTCAACAAGGGGAGCTAAGGTCCAAGCTAACCTTTGAGTGCTAGGATTCCTGGTTGAAACCAGTACCCAAATATTATAGTATATACCCCCCAAATAAGACCCATACATGCCAGACCAGATACCACATGGTTTAGCGTCGACAGAGCTCATTCAGCAGTTCAAACAAGCTAACCCCTAAGCAGCACACAAGGAGGTGGGGTTATCACTTACACCTCAGATATATACATCTCACTTATAGATAGACCTCAGACTAAATTGGGTTTAACATAACGACCTCTAGAGAGTCATGTTCAACGTTACTTAAGTTAGCCAAATGATGAGGCATGCTACCTTAAGAGAGTTTTATCAGAAATAATACTTAGTAACATCTATAATTGACAGCACAATATAACCTTGTACAATGAGAGGTGAAGATTCCTACTCCTAGTAGTATCCCTCATGAATTAAAGCTATTGCTACCATTATTTTTTAAATACTTTTATGATCAATGAATAGATATAAATTCCATTCTTACACCTAATAATTTTATAAATTTTTTAGAAAAATTATATAAATTATGACACATTTAAGGTAAAGCATATCAAATTAGCTTTGAAGTGAAATTGATAGTTAAGAGCACTGATAGATTAAGAAGGCCAGCATTCTAAAACTCCTTTGTATTTTCTTTGTTCTCTTAAAAATGGGATATGATGAGATAGTTGTCTGAAACCACATATTCTATGCCCCATTTTAACAAAGACTGTCAACCAAAGTAAAATTCCATCAATTATTTATTTAGGATCAAAGAGATGTAAATATTTATTACCATTACTATTCAAATATATTATACAATGCCAACATATAAAGTTCCTCATGGCTTCAGAATTTATGGGCATTATACATATAAGCACTACTAAATACATATTAAATCACTTAAAAAATTTGATGTTTGTAAAAGTCACAAGTAAAAATAATCAAGAAACAATTTTTGAGGAGTATGTGGTTCTCTTCATTTATTTAAATAAGACTAATTACATGGTTAAACCAGCTAGTCATCATGAAGTTAATAATTACTACTTATACATATAATTAGCTAGTATTAGATAGATTGAACAGCAAGTGAAAGCTTTTATCCATTGATACATTATTTATTATTGATAACATGTATCAGCTTGTGGTCATGCTAGTAGTGAATTAGTATTGAAAAAGATGAAATTATTTAAAGTTTGTCAACCCTGGTGGCAGAATGTTTAGCATGCTAACTTTCTAATGCTAAGTTCTCAGGTTCAAATTCAAGCTGAGGAGAAAATATTCCTTTCCTGCAATGAATGTTGGGATACATTCCTTGTTGAGTACCTCAAGTGTCAATGGTAAAATGAGACTTAACTACAAATATAACTTGAATGCAAGATCCAAATAAAAAGTAGATAACTATTGTGTCTAAACAAGAGTTTGAAAATAGCTTTCAGGTCATCACTTATCACTCCTCTGGCATAAAAAGTTTATCTCAAAGTTTCCAAAACCCAAATCTGTTAAGGTCAAACCAATATAGCCTTATAATCAGCTTCAGTTTTGATTGGCTAATTCCATATAGAATTCTTCATAATAATAGCTTTATCATAAAGATTCATTATTATTGAATTCTAACATCCAAACGATCAACATGGAGCATTACCCGACTCATTTACAGAGAATTTTTCTAATTCTCATTCTGATTGCAATGCATGGAAGAACTCAGATTCTAAAAAGAGCTGTATCTTTTTCACTAAGCAGCAGATTAAACCAAACAGGTCATTCAGTAACCCAGATCTCAGTGGATAATGCTTTACATCAATTTTCAGATCATTGGAACTTGGAAATCAATCACAATATATCAGAGGAATTAGGAATGCAAAAGATTCACTTTCATTCACTCTTTACTGGTAAGTGGATTTTCTGACTTTTTCAGCTTTTACAATAGTTAAAATATTTTCCCTTTAATAATTTCATATTTCATTTCAATTCCTGTAGAGAAACTGTGAGATATATAAAAAGAGCAGTGTTTCATAATCTAACAATTCATTTATGTTCCAGTATTTCCATCATTGCCAGATGGCTATGAATATTTTCCTGGAGTGGGATATTATAAATTCCATACAACACTTGCAAATGGCTTTGATGATGCTGTTTCAAAATGTGCAAAGGAAGGTGGTCATCTAGCGATTTTGAATTCAGAGGCTGAGCACCAAGTAATTTTAACAATGTTTGGAAGATTTCCTGAATTTGCCTTGAAAAATCCTTGGGCATTCATTGGCTTCCATGATAGGATTAAAGAAGGAGAGTTTCTCACTATATTTGGTGAGTTATTATTAATTTTTTTCAGATTTTTATCCTTGCTATATACCATATGAAGAGATTGCTTGATCATGTTTAAGTGATTTATAATTTTTTAAAGGTCAAATTATATCTTTCATCATCTTCAGATGCTAAATGCTAATCTAACAGATAAACCCTGCCTTAATAATATTTATTATGTAATTACTATACAACTATTTTTATCTATCTTTTAAATTATTTTATAATGGATGCCAATCAAATTTATATTCAAATATTATTTTGAATATCTTATTTTCTAACATAGAAATTTACTTTTAAGCCTTATTATTGTATTCAATCCCTTAATATGATATTTTTTTAATCTTTTTCACCTTATGTTATCATATTTCAAGCCACTAAAATGTAATTATTTTGTTATTTGGCTATTGCATAAAATAAAATTAAAATATTTGATATCAGGGTTAAGTAAATATTCGACAAAATGTTATAAATTTATTTCAATGTATCAAATATTTAATCACCATCATTTAATAATTAAGTAATTAAATGACTTAGAATATCTTATGAATTATATGAAATGATACAAAAATATTCTTTCTATAATAATTCACTATCTTATGATGTAGAAAATAAGCTTACAAATAAATAAATATCTATATTATACATGTAAATTACATTTAGCCTTTTATATACAAATAATATAAAAGATTGGGCTTCTCCTATTTAGCATATTTTCTCTCCTTGTTTGAAATATTTTCTTGCCAGGAACTCCAGTATTTTTTATATAAAGTGTCTATATACTATTATTTTAGGCCAACCTCTAACCACTACTGGATTTTTGAAATGGTCACATCCTAATTTGCCTGATGACTATCAAGGTGCAGAAGACTGTGGCTCCATATTCCGTTCTGGTGGTTTAAATGATGTGAAATGTAATGATACATTACCATATGTTTGTGAATATGACCTTGCTTGGGTATAGTTTGAATCAATACATCAACAATTGTTTTTGTTATAATCAATTCTTTTGTGTGTCTGTATCAATTCACATTTTTGTAATATCATTATTAAGTATTTTTAATAATAGTTATAAATGGGCATTTACCTCTGATGTCTGCTTTGTTTACAATTTAATTATTATAACCTTTGAAGTTGTACGAAGAAAAATTAATGATAAAATTCTTAAAGGATGAATAGGAAAATGAGCTTTTATTAATAGATATAGTAGAGATGGTGAATGATTTAATTTGTATTAAAGGCCACTTCATGAATGAATTTTTGCAAATTTTAAATATAATGCAATACAATAAGGCATTATTCTTTTTTATCTTAAAAAAATATTTTTGAAAAGTTTAATAAATGTTATAACTTAAAATTTTGATTCAAAATTAAAAATGGTTGAAAAACTGCATGAATTTCACAGACGGCATATCCAGGTAAATGGTTAATATTTTCTAGTTTCATGTATTTCTGTTCTTAAAATGCTAATATACACAAGAGAATTTTTCAACAATATTAAAAATTCATGGGCAACATCATCATGAAATGTATAGGAGTTAGAAATTCTGAAAAGACCACCTTTAATAACTAAAACAACTGCCTTTAATAATAAATCCACAGGGCTTATTCTTTAAAAAAGGTTAAAAAATAAACTTAGAGTTGAATAATCTCCAAGTAGTGATTGCTTCAAAGAAAATTATTTTGTCACAACCAAGTATCTTCCCCTCATTTCATTATTTTTATTAAATAATAAAATATCTTAAAGAGGCATGTTTTTCTCTGTTGATGAATACCTCATGTAAGTAACTCAAATATATATTTTTTATATTTTAAGGCATATTTTTAAATTGTCTTTGGCATATTCTATATCAATGCATGCTTGATCATGGATTAAAAATATAAATATATGACAGCATAGCCATAGTAACAAAATAATGTTAAGTACAAGCTGATGACTTTTTATAGAAAACATTCTGGGGTCACTCAAAATAAACATAAATTATATTTCCTGTCATACGAAATTATCATTTCTATTAAAACAAGACCGCTCAAGATGCTAGATTTTTCAATGACTTTTATAAGGAAATTCAGACAAGACATTAAAAATAAAATATAGAGAACCAAGTTTCTCAATTCTATTGGATGGTGCAAAAAATATTATCTTGAAAAATGTTCATAAGGTCAAGTCAAAGATGAGGTCAAAAGGATATCTTATTGAAACAAGGTTTGAATGACGCACTACTTACTTAAAATATCACTCTGATTTGTTCTTATTTCACTGTAACTGTTAACATATTGAAAGATTGGTAGGACTTTATCACTTTAACAGAGAGTCTCACTAACATACACAAAATGGCAAAGTCATATCAATCTCTTGTAATTTTCTTGGTCCTAGTAACTGCAACTGAATTTTCAAACTCTCAGACAGTGAGAAGGGCCTTTTCTATTTTCCTTAGCAGTAGATTAAACCAAACCGGTCATGCAGTAACTCAATTATCAGTAGACAAGTCTTTGCCCAAAATTCCAGAGCAATGGAACTTGAAAATGAATCAAGCAGTTACAGAGGGAGTAGGATTACAAACATTACATATTGATACAGTGATTGCTGGTAAGTAACTGAAATTAGTCTTTCCATGTAAATCATGTGCTTTCATTTTAACTTTGTAAGATAACATATTAATTACAGTAAACTTGTAAATTTTAATTTAAAAATTTGATTCATTCTAGTTATTCCTCCAAGGCCTTCAGATTATGAGTTGTTTCCTGGAGTAGGATACTATAAATTCCATACTAATGTGGCAAAAGGTTTTGAGGAAGCATCCTCAATTTGTACTAAAGAAGGTGGACACCTTGCAATTGTAAATTCTGAATCTGAACACCAGGTCTTAGCAACAATGTTTGCTAGACATCCTGAAAGTAGTTTGAAAACTGTATGGGCTTTTGTTGGATTCCATGATAGATTGGTTGAAGGAGAGTTTGTAACAATATTTGGTGGGTAGGAGTATATTTCAACTTCTAAATTTTTGGGTATAAATAGTGCAAATAAATATTAAAATTTTACTGCTGTGAATGATAAATAACATAAAAATTCACATCTCAGAACCTTAAGAATTTTTCATATATCATAGTGTGAAGATTTATAAAATTTGTCTCAAACATAATTTATGTGTAATGAGAATTACTCTATATTCTACTAGAATTTAATCTATAAATGAGAATCATTACACTAATTACTTAAATGACCTAGTTTTTCAATATTATATGCTTTTAAAAAAGTTAACTACTTATCTCTCTACAAAGGAAATTGGCATTCATTTCAGGCCAACCTCTTAACTCTACTGGTTATACTCGATGGTCATCCTCTAATCAACCAGACAATTTTAAGGGCGTAGAAGATTGTGGAAGTGTTCACCGAAATGGTGGTCTTAATGATATAACATGCAGTTCCCACTTACCTTTCTTCTGTGAATATGATCTGACATGGAACTAAAGTCACAATCATTTTAATTCCATCCCCTCAATATTTTTGTACCTCTTATTTAAGAATGTTGACCTTTTTCATGTTTAAAAGCATGCTATTCATACTTTTTGGTGATCTAAAAATGAAGGTTTGCAGACAATATATGTAATGTATTTACAATAATACTTTATTATCTTGTAATTTATCTTTTCGTACTTCATCAATTTCTAAATAATTTGAAAATTATCGATTTAGATGAAAATTTAATAAAATTTAAACATTTTCAAATCCAAAATTTACTTGATGTGGGTTACAGTTTTTATAGACAGGACACATGTTCATACATTCTATGTTGAGATTGATCTTTTTCTGCTTTATTTTATCTATCTATAAAAAAAAACCTTAATCTTGAAACTTGATGTATTAAAACCAACTACATTAAAGTTATTTTCTTTACTATTCTTCTTTTATTTTCATTCCACATATGCACAAATACTACCATATTACGCATACGGTGTTGTCAATGGAATATTATTATCTAACCCAAATAAAATATCTTTATGTAATCATACCATCATGGAACTAAAGGGTGAGGAGATGAATTACTTAATTTATAAATCCTTTTTTATTGATATTTATATTAATATTATTTATCCAGTAGCTTACAAAAGATTTATATTTTGCCCAGTTTGATATTCTTTTAAAGTAAAACATGAGATGATACAATATCTTCTTAGATAATATACTATTGTTTTTTAAAATGTAGCAAATTGAAGATATTTTTCCTTCCTTTTCTTTACATCTTCAAATATCTTTTAAGAGAGTGATAACAATCATCAATCAGCTTCGTTTTGTTTTTTAATGGTAGGAAGGTACAAGTATAAAGTAACTTTGTGTGAAAGTTCTTCGTGGCTGATATAAGACCAGGTTTTTAACAAACAGGAAAAACCTAGGATTAATTAAGCCATTTGGACTTTCTACACAAAATCACTTTCCACCTTCCTACCTAGTGTATCCTAATGGGGGTTTCCACAACACCACTTTGTATGCCTATAGGCAGTAGACAATGCTACGAAGCCGGATGAACCAACAATGGATCATTGAAAAGTGATGCACGAAAACCCGTTTAATAAAAATATCACTGGACTATACTTTTTTCCAGACCTGATATGCAGAAATACTACAAAAACTCATTTATGGTGATATCGATGGAAGATCATTGTTATTTTCCCAATTAAAAATTATTTTTTGGAACCAAAATATCATAGAACCAAAGAGTTTGACTATGAATGATTTGATTTATAATTCACATTTTATTGATGTTCTCCAAGATATAGCATACAAAAAGATTTATAATTCATCTAGATATGTGCTCTATTTTAGTAATTTAAAACATGACAAGATGCATTATTTTCTTTGATAATTTATTATTGTTGTTTTAATACATAATGAATTGCAGATGTTTTTCCTTCCTTTTTCGTATACAGTAAAACCAGGTTAAGGCGTTAGTTACAGCGAAAATTAAGTCTTAAGCAGGATAACCTGATAACCAACCGGGTGTATGCGGGTTGCCTAACATATTTTTGAAGAATGGTTCGCTTGACGCGCAACGGGTAGAAATAAATTAACTATTAGCATAATAGTTCATTTATTTGTTCCTCGATGGATGCCCGTAACACCTCCTATAATACTGTGAATAATATGATGTGATCGACTTAAATACGAGCAAAATTAACGAACTTGATGCAATCAATAATGAGCGATAACGTAAGCTTTTCTTGGTGCCAAAAAAGTGTCCTTCTATTACTAAATAGGAATTTTATGTTAGATTCGGTGGAAGAAGCAAATAAATAATTAAAAGAATGATAATTAATCGTAGTTAGTATGTGCAAACGTGTACGAACTGTTGCGATGTGATGTTATATATTTCTTTAATTATGGTTAATTAGTCAGAATTTAAAGTGCATTTGCCTTTGCTTTCGGCATCTGCTCTAAAAACATCTTAACACGTGTTATTAAAGGAATAAACTAAAAACCTATCTACGGAAAGAATATGACGTAAAATTTCTACGAGTCTTTATCGCAATGCACAATATTTCCCTTATTTCTGTACCCTCTCGACAACTGTACAAAAAAAAACTGCAATTCTGTTTCGTCATATCTTCGTTTTTTTTCTAAGGAAATAAGTCATCAGAATCATGAGATATCCTTAGAGGAAGGCTGACAGGAGAGATGATTGCGTTATAGATTACGTAAAAAATTTTACATTCGGTTAAAGCGGGTTTATATTAAGGAAGAGCGAAACTTTTGACTTGCGCAGGATTTTAAAATGCGGGGATTCGTGTTGAAGGGACTGTGACCGGAATAAAATTTCGTCTTAAGCTAGTTCGTCTTAAACGGGTTTTACTGCATATGTATCTCCAGGCTAATAGTTTGTTTATTGTTGTTGTAAGATATTTTTAATCTGAGTAGACTATATCAACCTCATTTTCATCTTCATTCATCAATTTTGCACAGCTGAAAAGAAGAAGAATAAATTAATGTTTTCTTTTTCAATTTAATAATAAAATTTGGTAGCAGAAATCAAATAGATCGCTAATAAATCAGAAAAAATCTGCTCAATAAAAATAGTGTGTCAATAACAATAAAACAAATGTCAACAATGGATGGATACAACCATGGATCAACCATTCAATTAAATATTGTAAAAAAATAAATACTTATATTAGTGGGTTCTATTCATAAAAGAAAATTAACAAAAAATTTAAATGTAACATTATCTTCACTTCTTTTATTGAAATAATGATCCTTGCCAAAATAATAGGTATCAGAACTTAAATATAAGGGTTTCCTAAAATTAGTTCACTTTACTTGTGAAAAATATTGCAATTTTAAGAAAAATAAATTTTGAAAAGGAATCTATAATTTTTGAAAACGAAATTCCATATTTCTTTACTTAAATTAGTTCATTTTATTATTCATTATTTGAAATTATATAATACTTCTTTTTTAAGAAGGAGGAATATTATTTGTCTTAAGCGAGCACATCTTAAATGGGTTTTACTGTATTGTTTGTTGTATTATATATATTATATTATTTTATAGGAGATAATAATATTTAATAAGAAATATCAATCACTTAATATGCACATATCAACTAGTTAAATTGTCTCATGAAATTAGTAATGATGCACAAAATATTTTTTAAATCTGACCTGCAATGTTCTGGTACCCACACTAAACCTGTGGAACAATCTTTTTTGGCATGACACTGGCAAGTACATTGTTCATCATCCCAAAACCTGCCTGGAGTAGCATTGCAGAGCTCCCTTTCCTCATCATTTATACAATAACACATACATTCTCCAGCTTTATATATCTGAAAAAATATATTAAATTTATAATAAAGGTCTCTTGATGAAATCACTGACAATAAAATTTATTTCTTTGAGAGAGGGACAATAATTTTATAATATTTAACCAAAATAGATCTCTGATCAAATAATATATTTTCAGTGTTGATTGCATTGTTCATAAAGTAAATTATAAATAATGAATGATTAATTTTTACCTGTTTCTCATTACAATGCTCTTTCATGACTGTGCATTTACAACTGCATCTAGTATGTTCTTCCACATGCACTACTCCACACTTTAAAGAGTCATCTAAAATATTCATCTGTCGAACCTTTGAAAGAGAGAAAAAATTAAATTTTATTATTAAGTTATTTTAGTAATAAAGATATTTTATGGAAAATTATCAATAAGTTTAAAGCTATTGTTATAACTCATGACATTTTCTAACAAATATAAGTATGTATGAAATAATATTCTTCTATGAAATATAAATTGATAGTTCAGCATAACTTATGGCTATAGCTCACCTCAAATGCAGTAAAAGTTGAATTAGTGGCTAGGCAAGACTGCTTAGCATGACAATCACCTGAACATCGGTTGACCAAAACCTTACTGGGAATAAGCTGAAATTTATTTATAAAAATGTAACAAATCATCTCATTATTACCATAATTGAAAATTTCATTGGAAAATAAAATCAGAAAATATACTAATCTTTCATAAGCTTTAGAAAACAATATCTCTGAAATTTTACATTCAAAACATTGCATTTTCAATTAATTTTTTTGAAATGCATAAGAAATGTATTATTGATGTATAGAAGATTATATTATACTAAAATATTATTCTGTTGCTCAAAGTGTGTATATAGATTCAAATGAAAAGTCTTTGAAATACTAGATTAAAAATTATACTTAAAAAAATCACAAACAAGCATAGATGGGGAGCTTGCAGTCAACTCCACAATAGTTGGTCGTGGCATACATATATACTTCATCAAATTCTTGGCGAAAGAGGGGTTACATTCATCTGGATAGAAAAGAAAATATGAATGTCATGCTTTTTAATTGTATAAAAAATAGATTGTATAAATTATAATACAGTACCGTCAAAGATATTAGAAAATTTTCTTGTGATAAAGAAATATTAATTGTTGAATTAAATAGTGAAACTTACCATAGTGTTTAAATTCGTGAGGTTTTTCATCAGAAGCATACCTTTTCTCGAATTTGAAAAGGCTCTGAAACAAAAGAGGATATTACTGCGGGTAACAGTACAAATTTTTTTGATTAACTAAATACGATTCTCGAAACTTACTTGCTCTTCCTTACAAAGTATTGTCTGTAAGAAAAATATGGTGTAAAAGACAACGAACCTCACATTTGCCTTCATTTTTAGTAGTTTGACTCTCTCTCTTGGATGATAGCAGAAAAACCCTGTTGGAAAAACCGCTACCACATCCTGCACCGCACCTAGTAAACTTCCCTTCGTGATGCAGTATTTTCTTTTTGTTTCCGTTAACATTGCTTAAAGTTCGGTAAATGTGCTTAATGTATTCCATTGGTCACGTTTTTCATTACTCAATCGCAGATATTTATGGTCGTATATTTATGAATAATTTGCAATAAAATAGTAATGATATGTTCCCTTATTCATACAAAGGAAAGTGATGGCTGAATTCTAAAGCAAAGTCTAAGTCTTAATGCTTGTATAAGGAGGCCAAGCTTGTCGTCTGATAATATTAAATATTTATCATATAACAGTGTATCTATTTCCATTTGAAGATTTCAAATTTAATTTTGACTACTTGGAAAACGACTCAAATCATTACATACAAAATCCGTCTTGGGGTAGCATTATCCGTACATAAAATTATTTTCAAGCAACTGAAGTACCGAAATACTAATGAAGTGTTGGTCCCCTTTTATCTCAGAAAGAATTGATATGTGAAAATAAAATCTGAGCCTTATAATAGCTTGATTCTTGAAACAAAAAAAATCTCCCCAATTTTCTTTTATAATATTGATACAATTCTAATTTAATTTGTATTAATCATTTAAATTAAATCATTGGTATTTACCATAAGTTAGGTTGAATGCAGTAGCATTTAAATTTGTTATGGTAGTTTAAATATACATCTTTAGCTAAATTCAATATATCAATATAGTATTTTCGTATATCATATAGTATTTTCATTATTAACTGTGATTCTAAAATGAATCTCTTTATTATCTTCACTTTTGGGTACATGTCATCCAACTACCATGGAAATATTTTGATATATTTAGCTCAATTTATTGGTTCATCCAGCTGTGAAGTGTGACTTCTTCATGTAAGAGAATTACTTCAATATGAGATGTAATATAGTGTGTGTATATGTATACATAAGTATTTATATTAGATTGAAAGGATTTTATAAAGAATGTACGGGTAAGAATAACTATGATCAAGTTAGTTTACTAGTTGACTGTGAATTATCTTTGGTTCTCCCTTCTTTGGTTTTGAGAATTTGATTCATTGAAGTGTTAATGAATGATAATGATTTTAACATGATCAGGTTATTAATATTCCAATTGCAAGAGTGTCTGTCATCTTTAATAAAAGCACATACGTGATTCATATATTCAGAATTTCCCTTTTCAGTGTATTATCTTCTACTGTAAATTAAGTTCTATCATCTGTCACTGGCCTTAAATTTCTCATCTAGTCTCTATATTCTAAGTAAGTGTGGAGCAAGAAATTTATTTCTAACAAATAAAACTATTTTTACTCTACCAAATTTGTTTAGTAAAGGAGGATCACTTATTTGATAAGAGGAATAAATAAGGGAAGTACTAAACTAGTCAGAAAATTGTGTCTTGAAGATCAAAAACTATAATTTTCATTGAGATAAAGTAAAAAGACCAGATTTTAATTAATTGAATAGGCAATTTCTAACATGTTTACAGATGACTTTCAACATTGTTGTAGTAAATTTAATGATTATTGAACTTTATAATAAGGGTACTTGTATGAAAGTTTAATTGACTAATCCCTTCTCTTATGTATGGCCACATCTAAAAAAATTCATCATATCATAGCCAACTCAATCAATTAACTAAAAATACTTCTATCTACTTAAATTCATTGATTGGTATTAATATCAATTGAAGAACAAAACAGTGATTTACCACTACTTACAAATGTAAAAGTTAGTAATGTACATTGTGTACACAATGGAATTAACATACAATTGATCTGTTAGAGTTAAGTTTAGAGTTAGTTAAAGGCATTTGTTTAATAATCTAAATTTGAGAGATAATTACATGAAAAGTAACTTCGAACCATTTGGGAAATATAAACTTCTTTATTGCCAGAAAACTTTAAAATTATACTTTTTAAATAGAATTTCTTTATATTTTATGCATTTTGCATAAAAATATTTTATATCGATATAATGATTTGAAACAACAGACCAATACTATTGAGTATTGGTATTTATTTTATGCATAGATAAACACCAAATTTTTTCAACTGAAAATAATTAATGAAAAACACAGAATATGCAAAGGAGCTATTATAGATTCACACACTAGACATACATTCGGTTATTTACATTTGCATATCCACTTTGTAAATTATTAGCTGATAAAAACTATCATAAATACAAATTTCTCTTCATCAGAAAGTTGAACACAAAATTTAGCGAACAAAATTGAAATTTTGAATCTTACAACATTTTCGGCTTTCATTGCTTTCTCTACAATAATTATTATTGAAATATGATGTTAGTTAAGTTTGCTTAAGCTCAAATTCACAGTTTATATATCACATAATATGATCTGAAAACACTCAGCAGTAACAATCAATTGATTTCATTAATAAAATGCTTCATTTTTCTTTAAGAAAAAAAGGATACAAAACATTTTCTGCTGTTCAGATCACAGATGGAAACTATTACAATTATATTACAAGGACAATATAAAAGTGCATCCTCCTACTTCAATGTAAAAATATATTCCTACGGTGTTATTGATTACTGTCAATTGTGCCCATTCAAGAATGACAATGTACTTCCAAGTCATGAAAGTTTCAAATAACATTATGAATCTCTATTCAAGATCTTCAGCCAAGAGGAAGCATAATTGCTGGAACAAAATCAAAGTTCTGAAATTTATGGAGGAGAAAGAGGGACAACAAATCTTTATAAAGATGAATCTGTAGTATCTTTACACAAAGGAGTTGAAATTTTTCCATCCCTTTAGTTTTTTTACCTAATAATCTTTTCAGATTTCATGATCAACTAATAATATATACATTTCCAACTGTTTGTAGACTGTTTATGTATAAACCATTTAATTTATAATTCATAGTATGATCCAACCATTTTTGACCAGCAGGTTATTTATATTTTTCCATCTACATCTATTGTTTCTATATAACAGAACTTAGCAACTCTCTTTTAGTAAAGTTACTGATGCTCACAGACTGCATAAAATTGTAGCAAAAAGACAGTGAGATAAAGGAAAAATAAGTATATTCTAGCTGGTAAACACTGATAACAATAAATGTCAATCTTCATTCTCTGGAGATATCCCTTAACCAAGAAACTCTTCCTATAAGCTTGTTTTCATGACAAAGAATAAACCTTTAAAAAATTGTTAAACACTTTAGCACAAAGTACATGGAGTAAATAGTTTTCATGCCATGATAGCAGTTTCTCAAATCACAAGAATTTTTAAAGACTTCTTGAATTTTACTAAATATTACATTCACAGCTGCTTAGACTTGAAGGCAAGTTCTTCGGTCACATCATACATTCAGCTTTTTTTCTTTCTAAAACAAAAGAGGAAGTTTCTAATCTTCTTGCTTGATTTTTTACCTGTAATTGAACAAGATAGGATATATATAAATTATTTAGCTACAGCCAAAACTTAAATGAAATTCTAGAAATACATTAAGAAATACTTTTTAGTTTTCATCAGATATATATGAATAATTGTGATGCAAATATAAATTAACAATCTTTATCACTAAAATATCCCAAAATCTATTATATAAAACCTTTTTCATGAGCTGATTTTTAATATTAAATTTGAACACAGACATTTTGATTTCATTGTCCAAGATATCCAGCATCATTCTCACAAATCATATTAATTTTGAACAGAGATTACCTTATGATTTTTCTATCTATATATATATATATATATATATATATATATATATATATATATATATATATATATATATATATATATATATATAATATTATATTTAATATATATAGTTTATTTATTATTAAATGTACATAAACTATATATATTAAATATCAACTTTCCGTTTTTTCATCAAACATTACCCAACCATTTCTAAGCTCTATCAGAAATTAATACACGTTGAGAGAGTAATGCTGTACATCTAGGACAATGAAATTCAAATGTCTGAATTTAAAGTTAAAATAATAATAATTATTATGTTTAAGTACATTAAGAAACATACTTCAATTTAAACTTAAATCAATACTCTTAAATTGGGACATGGATTCAGCAATAACACCTAATTTTAAAGTAATAATTCAACTGGATGGAAAAATAATACAAGTAAATAGTAGATAAATTATTTAAAATCTTTTTTAACAATAAACTGCAACTAGTATATGAACTGAAAAATTAGATAGTAATATACGTTTATATTCTAAACACCTAATCCTTATGTCCTGAATTATTATTATTTTTAAACCTTATATTTAGCAAGAGTAGACCCATTTACACCAAATTTCAGATTATTAATAGGTAAATGAAAGACAAATAGGATGAATTGCAAGAAACATAAAAAACAAACACAGAAGAGAAAAGAAGAGCCACAGAAATAAGAGTAGTGCTAACATAAACAAGATTAACAGCAATGGAGTTAATTTATCTTCCCATTCTTATAGATCTTATCTTAAACAGTTGACAATAGACAATTATCAGAGAGACAGACAAAAGGCAAATAGATGTTATTCCGTACAAAGACAGGAGTTTAATTGATATACATTAACTTTACCTGAGCTGCGCATACATAAGATCTTATGAAGGAATCAACCTGATGAGTGATACATAAAGGTTGAAGCATTAAGAAGTTTAAGATAACTATATGATTTTAAGCTATAGGTATTGAATGAAAATTTTTCAACAAATATTAAAAATTCAAAAAAAAAATTACAATTATTACCTAAATACCCCATACAATTAAAAGTTTGCTTTCGAATGAATGGAACAATTATGCTACCATTTGCACTCTATTTTGAGTATGTTTCGCATATTTCATCTTAATTAAGTAATCTCTAACTCTCCCCAAATTCTTCAAAAAAGAAAATAAAACTATCTTTATCTATCAATATCAACTGATGAATCAAATGTTGACAAACTGATTTAATAACAAAAATTTACATAGATACATATCTTTATCATATGCTACGGAGATATTGAAAAACTTTATGCATAGTGGAAAACTAAAACCTTTTTAAAAGTGTTCTCAAATTTTTGTCTTCATAAAGTTTTATTTAAGTAATCTACAAGTCATCCCACATGAATATATTATAATTAATATATTTATTGGATATACAAATTAAATGTAGTTATATGATATGATACCCAGAAGTTGAAAAGTTGTGAGAAAAAAATTATAAAAATCATCACATTTAACTCTTTGAAAGAAAAGGAGAGCCTCAACAAAATATTTAGTTATGAATGAAATATATCCTGTAAAAAGAAGAAAGATAGCTGCAAAAGTTATGTCTGAAGAAATTAAAGGTTTTGTAGGTTGAAGGATATGGAATAAGAGAAATATTCAGATACTGAAAGAAAACAGAATGGTCAATGAAAAATAAAATGAAAATAACTAAAGATGAAATCCTTGAATGATCCTGATAATAAATGTGAAATAAACAACACTTGATTGACATTATAATGACAGTTCAGTATTTTGATTATAAAGGTTCATTAAAAGCTTGCTACTACCATTATTAATTATGCAAAGCAAGCTAAAAGCAGTAATCAAGATAAGCAAAGCAATTTAGTTCTCTAAAAAGAATATTGTTTTAATATGTGAATAAAAATAATGACAATGAAATTGCAAAATCTTTCAGAATTTTTGAGATAAGGTAAAGAATACTTCTAATGAATGATCAAGTTTTAAGAGCTCATTAAAAGACAATTATCTTTAAAGAATAATTTAGAATTTTAAGTGATTTATTTAGGAATTTTAATAAAGAAAAATTTATCAATAATTTTATTTAAAGGGCACAGGAGTTTAAACTGAATCATTGTTTTATTACATTTAGGAGGCACAATCAGTAGATTGTAAAGTTTTTATGCACACTATTTAATCATAATGCAAACAATGAATTTTTCAAAAAACTTGGTGTTTGTTAATTTATATCAAAGCTTCAATTCATCAATAAATATCATTTATAACTAGAGTAATCAAATATATTAGGGGAATCTTAATTTCAATTATTTTTAATGAAGCATTTTATTAAATAATAATTATTAAATCCCAAAAGTAAAATTAATAACAAAATGTTATTCAAGAAACTGAATACCCATTAAAATAAATAATAACTAGTTAAAACAAAATTATAATTAAAAACTTAATGTATAGTATTAAAATCAAATAAAAATTATTATAATTATAAAATTATATGCTTAATCTATACCTAATATAATTTTTTATTACTCAACTTTCTCAATAAATTAACAAAATGTAAGTTTTATTAAAATTTTATACCTGTCAATTCCAACATCCAACAGTATTAGCTAAGACATTGAGCAATGCAAATATAAAAAGAAGTTTTTCTTTCACAACATACAAATATGTCTATTTATTCTTTGAAACTTGGTGATACTAATTCATGGATACTAAACATTCAGACATCTAATTCTACTAAATACAGTCCCTTTACTAATAATTTAATTTCTATGAACCTCTAACTGAAGTATTGAAATTATTCCAACCACGTATGCACCAACCATTTTTTCATATTATCTAGCTTTTAGCCAGTCTATCCCATAAATGTATGTAAGAATTCTTATATTTGACAAATTAAAACAACACTAATAAATTATAAATAATGTCCAATTCATTCATGGACCAACATATACCAATGATCTCTTGACAAGAGCTATACTGCTACAAGCAATAACTAACTTGTACTTTCAAAAACATACAGAAATGTTTAGTTGATGGGAACATCGTTAAAAAATTGAAATAAAAATATTCCACCAAATAACATTAGATACTATGAATCTCTCTAAAATACTTCTAAAAAAAATATCACATTTTTTTGGAATATTAAGCAAACTTACTAGGAGTGCTTCAATGGCCTTGCATTAAGCTGATCTTATTAAACATGGAAAGTTGACTGGTGTTGGGCTTTGAAATCACTGCATCCTAGCCCTTAGTTCCCATTCCTCTTTCCTCTGCTGTATTCCTTTGAACTGTGGCTTTATTTCTTCCAAGTCGATCGTCTGGTTGGCCACTTCTGGAGTCCTTCCATAAGAATCGTCTGGCTGGATCTGTGTTGCCCACAAAGGCCTCCTTTGCGGCTCACCAGTGACGATGGCACCCCGAAATGGATGAGATTCTGCTGGAAGGTTGAGGCTTATGCCTCTTGGTCTCTTCTCAGGTGAAGGACCCTCTCTCCGTGGAAGACTGCCACCAATTGAAGACCTGTGAGTCTTTGTGCTATCTACCACTTTTTCCCCACTGAAGACAGACTGGAGGCTACTTATTGATGAAGAAGGAAGAAGTCCATTGCTCGAAGGCATCTTCTGCAACTGAGGAGTGCTATCACTGCCAAACGACTTTCCTTGTGGATCTATTTCCTTGAGAAACTCACCCTTCCCCACTGAGTCCCTATGTTTCTGATCTTTAGTCATGGGTAATATCATGACATCCATAACATTTTCACCCACTTCATTCTCTTTGTCACTATCCCTCGACTTCTGTTGCTGACCAGGAGTATGATTCTCCCAAGCTTCACTATCTTTAAGTTTGAGAGAACGTCTTGCAAAAACTTTGAACAGTTCAGGTTCGTCATCTTTGTTCTGAGAAGAGATTTCTTTAGATGAAGATTTCCTTCTAGTTACTACCTCTGTAGAATGGTCTTCAGAAATTTTCCGCTGGGCTTTTGGAGGAAGAGAAGCATCTCTTATTCTGTTATCTACAACAGTTGTTCCTAAGGGTTCCTTTAAGGGAACCTTGAACTTTCCCTCTTCCTTATCTTTCATTGAAGTTATGGCAATACCTGTTTTAGTTATTGAATCATTAGAACTTTTCCTCTGTGCTTTAACAGGGGTGGAATTATCCTTGAGTTTTACTTCATCACTTAAAATATTAATCTCAGAGCAATCTCTCAATAATGCTTTCTGAAAAATGTCTGTGAACTCAACCTTTTCCTTTGTTGGAGTCACTGGAACATTGATAACTTTATCAGTTATATCTTCCGGCATCTTCTTTTGTTGCACTCGAGGGAGAGAGGTATCTCTTATTCTGACATCCTCAAGTTGATTTGCCTTCACAACAGGTTCCCTTGTAGAAACTTTACATCTACTATCCCTAACTTCCTTTTCTTTGATCGAACCACTGTCACTTTCATTATCAACTGTCACAATGTTTTCAGCTACCCTTGTATTACCAGCTGGAATAAAATCTGACTCTTTGGACCCTGACTGATTACTGTCAAGATTATCAGCACTTCTAGGTCTCATGCGTCTCCTCCCAGGAGTTTCTGAAGTTTCTGGAGGATTTATGGAAACTGGAACCCCACCAGCAGAATGCAATACAACATTTGTTGGAGGACGACTATCTACATGAATCAGCTGAACTCTGAGGAATTCTGGTACATCCGGTGGTTGAGTTAATGTAGTTCCAAGAGGCAAAGATTGTGTTCTTTTGTACCTCTGAGAACTTGGAGGTGTGGTTTTAGCCATGTTAGGCTGCCCATCTAGTTGGTCATTAACTCTATGGGAATCCACTTCTAATGTACCATCAATCATAAGGGATTCCTCACTCCTTTGGCGATGGAATTCCTCTGTTTTCCTTTCCAATTTTGTGTGATGAAGCATCACTTTTTGTTCTGAATTATTATTAATGAAAACATTTCCTTCATCTTGAATTGATATGCGTGAATTGAAATGCACAGACTCTTCAGTAACTCTGGATGGCTCTTCCCATTCTTCTTGAACCTCTGGAACATTATTATCCACTTCAAAGTTACTAGATGACTCTTCTTCTGATGTATCATGCATCTTCACCTCTGATGGTCTGCTGAGGTCCAAAGTAAGTAAACCCTCTACGGAAGTCATAAGGAAGGTTTCTTTCTGAGGGCTGCCATTTTCAATGGTGTGTATGTCTTTGTTGTTGACTTTAACAAAGCTGTCAGACAGTGGAACTAGGTGCTCTTGTTCAAACGGAGTTCTGTTAAATGAAACTGGAAGGCTTTCTGGAGCATCAGATGATGACAGTATTGTTGTACCTCCAGCTTTAAAAGCACTGAAACTGGATGAATTGAAACCAAAATCATCCATTTCACTTGGCATCCTGGTCCTTGAAGAACTAGAAAGATCAGATGGAGTGTGGCTTTCCATAAATCTTTCATTTGGAACAGTTTTTTCCGCTGTTTCAAACTGCATCATCAAGGGAAGACTGTGAGGGCCACTAAACCCAGAACCCCAATCAGCAGTTGTGCTGTTATCTAACTGATCATCAACTTTTCCAGGAGGAATAAAGTGGGTGCTAGAGTGACATGATCTTGGTGTGCTATGATGCAAAGGGGGCCATGAAGTCGGAAAAGGTGACCTCCAAGCTGGAGACGGTGGAGGAAGGTCCATTCCTGGAGGGGTCACCTCTGTTTCACAAATGATTTCATGTACATAGCGTCCATGGACATCCATGCGTCTAGCAGGGGTACCTTCAGCTGGAGCTGCTTCAACAGGCTCATCAATCTTCTTTTTACTGCCCCTCCAAGACAGAATACGGCTTAAAAGTGTGGTGCTTCCACCCTCTGACTCTTCCATTTCTTCTTCAACTCCTCCATTGTTAGATTCACTGAATTCAGATATAACCCTGTCCATTTCTTGTTTGGCCACATCCTCTTCCACCTCCTTCATTTTCTCCTTGTCACCAACCATTACTGGCTCTGAAACCAGGACAGCACTAGCTTCGGTAGCAGTGGGCTCAAAACTATCTGGTAAGCATGAGGCGGGAGGGTCAGATTTGGGACTTGCTGCAACCTGACAACCATGCGGAGGCTTAAGTGGCATGTCAATGGCAGATGATGCTGGGATATTCTTCACTTGACAGTCTGATGGTACTTGGATGTGCTCAGATGATGACGTTTCTGGAAAAGAGTATAAGCCATGCCAGAGAGACAAATGGCAATAAAGATGTTATTCATAAGCAAAAGGATGCCTCTTTAACTCTTTGCATTGGTTAGGATTGTTTATAGTTTTGATGCATATGCATGACAAGAGTATTGAGCACTGATAACACAAGAGATAAAAAAATATGTTAGCTAGAAAATCAACAAGGAACACAATTGTGGCTCAATGCTGGTAAGCAGGTAAAATGAGGAGCAGAAATGAATTTGAAAGCTTCCTTTGAAAGTTCAGTTACATTTATCAATTACTCTTTATAACTTACTATTAATTTGACAAAAAAGATATTTCCCTGCATTTATTTTAAGCCCCACTCTTAGCATTATAAGCAGTTCTTAAAAAATTATGACTGACTAAAAAAATAGCACTCAAACATTTCACAACACTTAGAAAAATAGAATATATAGATTAATGAGGAGAAACAAACATGCACAGATTAAAGAATTGGACACATCACAAATACTATAGCCAGCAGGAATATATTAGTGTGAGTTTTCATGAAAATTATTAGTGATTGCACAAAAATAGCATGCTGCATCCTTTGACATCAACTGTCACGATTTGGGTGAATAAATCCTTTTCCATAATTTTGCTTCTTTTCTTTTGGAGTTCCTGTTAAATTTAGAAAAACACAAAAGCTTTTTTAATGCTACACAGCCCTGCCAACTACCAGAAACTAAAAGCTTTCACTAGGGAGCACCCATCATGAAATCTTTCCATTGAATTCACAAACTTAAATTTTACTAACTTAATGTTACATTTCATGAGGAAGAACATAATACGTTTTATCAAATCAAAATTGAAAGTGTATAAAAAAAATTGTGAAATGTCAATTCAACAGAGGGTCGTCCTCAGATTGATAATTTCCATTCAAGCGCTAAATTTAAAATTCTAAGGAACACTTAAATACCGTAACAATCTTGAAAGGTAAGAATAATATATTTGGATGCAAAAACAATCCAGAAACATTCCCAAAACACTCCGTAAAATTCCAAAAACAAACAAAAAGTAAAAGTCACAAACATTCTACCTTGATTGAAGCTAACTTCAGGGCTGCTGCACCTTCCAGAATCCTCATTCACTTCTGGAGTTGTAGGTAATGATCCCAGTGAAGTAACCTGAAATTTAAATTGAGCTTCAATCAGTTATTGGCAAAATAATTATCAGAAAACATAGTGAACAAAATTGGGTTCTTGAAGTCCTATCATCAATACAATCCTTGTCATGGAGATAGAAAAAAAACACACTGTGAAAGTAAAAAAATGATTCAGTAGAGGGAAAAACTGTTAGTTTTTAAATAAATGTATTCACAATCCAGAATAACACCCATGAAGTGGGATTACTAAAACCCATAAATTACATAGGAGAGGTAGAATGCAGCATAAGTGGTAGAAATAACAATGGAAATTTTAATAAACTTCTCAAAAATATTTGTTGAAAGAAAAAGTAGGGATAAAACACACAAGTTACTGCTGAATCAAAATTCAGAATGTGTTCTTTTTTTCATTTCCAAAACTGATTCTATGCTGAAGCATAATTGCGGCATATAGAATATATAACAGGTAAGAAAGTAATAAATTGGTTAATAAATGCAAAAAATTAAAGATGGGAATAAATATTGATGATTTTTATCATGCTCACCTAGAGTTTATTGACATATAGAAATCTGCAATTATAAAAGTATTTCAGCATAAAGGTGACATTATTTTCAAACAAAACTTATCTTGAATCAAGAGGATGTTTATGAAAACTAATATTTTTAATTAGCTATTTATGTTTAGTTATTATGTGAGAGCTGACTTTGCCATATCTTGAATCATCTATTTAAAACCTTGTACTATGTTTTTTGCAGTTGTATTTACTTATATGAATAAAAGAAAATATCAAAAAACTTATAGGACTATAATGAAAGGTACTTGAAGTAAGAATATAAGGGCACAGTGCAAGAAATATGAGAATTTAAATCTGGTGACCTCTTTCAAGCGCCTTGGTCTTGGAGCTCCATGTGTACGCTTTGGCCTAACAGACATCTTGTGTCTGGCTGCACTGTGACTGAGTGGCTCAGCCGTTGCACCAACATCCAATTCAAAGTCTGAAAATGAAACTAAAAAAAAATCAGAATAAATAGGTATTAATGCCTGAAATATACTGTTAATATATTTTCCTAAATTTAAAAATTTGGATCATAATATCTATCAAATACATGAAAATCAGTTTTAATGCCAAATAAAATAATTAATATAAAACAATAATTTTTTATTATTAACTTTTAATTACAGAAACAGATATATCTTGCTGACCTATGAGTGTATAATTTTCTTAAAGTTAAAGAACCATTTTAAAATGTCCACTAATTAGGAATTATTTCAAAAGAAACATCACAAGAACAGATTTTAAAATATATTCCACTCCTACTAAATACCTTTGAAAGTTTAATCATAACATTTATTTAAGAATGTGATTTTTTAATTTACATTTATAACATGGCTAATTAGCTAATGAAATAAGGGCAAATGAGCAAGATTTTAATACAGGAAACAACATACCTGTTTCTTATTATAATATCAAGAGTGAAACAAAAACTTACCACTGCCGTACTGGCTGCTTGATCTCTCATGCAAAGAGAGTTTAGAGGAGTGACCAGAAAAATGTCCTTGAGAGTCCTAGCACAAGTAGAATAAAGACAATTACTAATTTTTCTCATTTTACATACAAAGACTTTGACTTCATTGAATAAAGATATTATTCAAATCAAAAACTAAAAGAAGAATATAATAGACTATATATAGAATTCTTTTCATTTTCATAAAGATATAAATCTTTTAGGATAATCTTAATAAAGTTATGAATTATACACACCTTGATTTTGCAATTTAAACTTAAGTAAGAACTTCATTATTTATGAATAATTTCTTTAATGAACATTTCACCTTGGTTATACCCATTGTAAGCGACAAAATCATTCAGAAAGATGAGAGTAAAATATATAGAATCCAACATAAGAGTACAGTTAAAGAATGAATATCAAAGTATGAATACTATACCAAAAAATTATTCCAATAAAATGAGAAAATTTTAACACTAGTTTGTAATTAACATAGGGGAAAGAATATAAAGAAAGATAGAGATTATACTAACATAAGGGCAAACAAACATTCCTTCAGCTTCTGGGAAGAATTTCTACACAAAAATAGAGTAAAATACTTCCGATAGATCGAGTTGAAAAAGACAATTACAAATGAAATTTTCGTCGAAAGCGAAGAAATGATAGATAGTAAATAAAAATAAGTACGATTATGTTCATAAAACTTAACATATGCATAAAAACTGCAAGTAACCCTCGTAAGTACTGTGAGCAACGATGAGCACGTTATATTTTATTCACAAGGACAACTTAAGATATGAGAACAGGTTCGAACTAACCATACAACAAAGAAAGCCTTGACCAAAAACATTCGTCCGAGCTATTCAAGAGATTTAGGATTTCGACTCGTGCATACAGAAGGAATAAAATAGAAACTCACAATAATTTCACCATGGTGATTCGATATAAACTATGTAAACAAATATCATGTGTTGGAAAATTGGATAGTGCCATCGAGTACATCCTTCGATACAGATAAGTAAGAAAGTAATCGAAGTAAGACTATCGATTTCATACACATTTTGCAATAAAACAGATTCAATAATTAATTTGGACTGCTACTTCTTTTTATTCAGTAAACGACTTAGTGATTGGGCTTGCGGATGACATCGACCAAAAGGGTCATAAAATGGTAAACGGAAGAGGATTTGGAATGCATGCTTACCGGTAAAAGTAAGGGTATGGAGATCAAACTGTAGACGAAATTTGGAACCAAATGTAAGCTATAAACACTTCGCGCTTCATTGTGATATTTACTGTGACCAAGATGACACGAAAATTGGCGCCAGCCGTCGGAGAGTGACTTTGTTTTCAAATTGAGGATTCGCAGCTGAGTAGAGGAAGTTCTGATTCAGAATTCCGGAATTTTTTACAACTACGTGAACGCTACAACAAATATTCAAATGCTGCATGCTGATTGGTCAATTAAATCAGGGTTTCAAGGCTATTTTGTGGGAATAAAACCAACCCACGCGTCATATCGTTTCGGTTTTCGTTATTGTAAAAACAAAGCTGCACGAAGATCTGGGGAAAGATGTTACGTAACATCGAAGAAAAAGAAAGCAGAGTTGCCGGATATGATAATATGAAATTGCGGACGCTATGCAGCATGGCGCCTTTATCTTTCTTGGCCTGATAAGAACCCCTATCATTCTCTTTCGCTCGTTTATATTGGAATGAAAGACAGAGCAGCAACAATTCAATGGCTGAATGTTCAACTTGATGAAGTGCGCTCGTTGATCGAGCTCGAAAACAAACTGGCGTGCAAAAATATAAATGTGATTATTATTAATTGGAGTCTGGCAGAATTAAAGGTCGAGTGTAATATAACTCACCTCGTCCATATCAGAACTTCCCATGCTGGCGAGAGAACCTTCGCTGCATGTGCTGTGCGACTTGCTTTGAATTTCCTGCGAAAAGAATAGAGTATGATATGAAAAACGAAAATTCAATCAACAAACAAGAAATTAATATATTTTCTCGAGTAGAAAAAATCAGTATTTCACGAAACATGGCAAACATAAGATTGCTTAAATTAAATCTATAAAAGAATGAAAAGTCGCAGAAATGAGATATTATTCATTGAATCTGTAACATATATAAAATATAACTGCAAATATGAATAAAAATCCGTGTTAACAAATTGGGAAAATAAGAGCATAAATTAATGCATATATGAATCATGAACTGATACAAAAAATTACGGAATGTTTAAACAATTTTATCCTTGATATGATTAGACGATTTTCATCGAGAACACAATGAGAAAGAAAGAATCAAAAAAATACTGTTATAACCAAGGAATAGTTCCGTATATATTTTAAAATTTACAAGTGACTTTTAAGATATAAAGCTATACCTGTTATTTAGGACGAAATCGAAGCTATAAATAAAAAAGTTTGCATCAATCATCGTATGAGGCCATCAGGAATTTGACTCAAAATTTCCCATTGATCATTTAAAATGTACAAGAACTGACAAGATACAAAAAATTCAACTCAATCCGTGACGTCAATAGTTCTAAAACACCAGGAGATGCGAAAATACTGAGAAAAATACCAAAGGATAGACGGCACAGAAAGTCATCAAGTACTTGGATTACTCGGTAAAGAGCGGCCAATAAAAATAGGTTAAAAAATTTTCGGTAAAGAAAGCTTGAGAGGAACCCTTCCGATCTTGGATCGAAACTAGGTGATCTTGATGACGAACAAAGCTCCCAAAAGTACAAAGGCAGAGGAAACCCTACCGTGAGGATGGAATCAAAGTCTTATGGTTCTCTAACCTTTTGATCTGAGCGCAGACCAGCCTCTCCGGAAGAGGGAGAATTGCAGGGACTTCTGGGAAGGCCTAGGTCTTCCTCGTCGTCGCTGCTCCTGTTGGCCGCTCCGGCTTCACCGGTCTCTCTGTCCGCTTCATCGTCCCTGTCTTTGGAGCGACTCCGCCATCTCCTTCGACGAACCGCGTCGAACAGCTCCGCCTGAGAAAGGATTGAGAAATTGGGGCGTTGTTTTGAGGGAAATCGGAGTGAAAACAATTCGATTCCGTGATGCAAGCCGAGAGAGTACCGAAGGACTTGGCACCTTTCGATTGACAGTTGCACCAGGAATAGGGAGACTTGAACGATGGAGATAGACCCGGAATTTCGATCAGACGTTCCGGAAACACGGGTCGATTCCACGTTGGTTACTCCCACGACAAGAATGAGGAACTACAGACTTACTGAGATAGTTTCCGCTTATGTTTTGAATTGTTAAGATGCGTCAGTCTGTGAAAGTGTGTGGATTCTTCGAAAACCAGAACGGGGTTTTTATTCAAGTAAGGATATTTATAATCGCGAAGAAATATAAATATGACTATATATACAATAATAGTTGTTGAGAAAATTACCGCTTTTCTGGAAGAAACAGGTGATTTATTCCAAATATCTTAGCTAAAAATACTATCTAAACTTCCTACAAAACACACGACATGTTTCGACGCATAAGCGTCATTATCAAGTGAGGATAGAAACGCTCGAGGACAACGAAGAAGCCTAGAACAAAGGGTCAGGGGGAGGTGAAAGGTTAATTCTAAGAAGAAATCGTTTGGAAAAACCAGATTCAGGTTGGAAGGACGAGGGAGTGCGGCTGTAAGAATAGTTGAAGTGTGGAAAAAGAAAAGTAATTCGTTGACGAGTTTGAAATTCTCATCCTTGTGTTTTTCCATAATTTCAATTTTCTCTAAAGTGCTCATTTTAATTCTTTTTTCAACATTACGGAATATTTTCGGCTTAAAATTTGATTGCTTTGTAGGGAGTTTAAGTAGTATTTTTAGCTAAGATATTCCGAATAAATCACAAGTTTCGTTCAGAAAAGTGGTAATTTCTTCAAAATCTGTCATGGAATACTACAAAGTATATCGCCGCTCCATCGAATTCATACATAATAATATACGATAACTTATTCCTTTCTTGCGTAATTAAAATCCCCGTGTTTTCTCGTGTACAAATCTTATTGGATGGGATCCCGTCGTCAGGGGAACTGCTGGTTAACTAACACAAAAATATATACATATTTCGCTTTTCTAATCAAATTCAACATGATTTTGGGTCGACATAGACATTTAACAGCGGAGTATTCGAAATTTTAATGTATTTCATCTCTTCCGTCACATTTATAAATTTAGGAAATCCTTGATTCTGCAAGAGCACCTAAACAAGCAACAGATTTACACGGATCCATTTTCAACGGAAGATCTTTATATTTCTATACGAAAAAAGCGCAAGAATTTTTCGACCAAACCTCTTCGGTTGGTTTCAATAGCCACATTCTCACGCAATAAATCACATCAAGAGAGATCTGGGAATCCGGAAGGACTTATGAGAAAATATTAAGATGTAACAAGGCTGCTGCTTTCCCTTTCAAGATATTTATTGATGCAATTTTTATGGACTTTAATCCGAATTCGTTGTTTAACCATCGTGAAAATAATAAAGGGAAAATCGGAACAAAACTTAATGTGAAATTACCGCCATTAAATGTCACTATTGAGTTATTTGGTCGAGATAAAACAGCCAATAGTAAAGTAGTAATAAATATAATAAATAATTCATTAAATTCCAAATAAAGGTAATCATAAAAATGGTAAACATCTACACGTATATTTAAATCGTAAAAAGTTATCGAATAAAAATATAATACATATCGTACAACTAATTAAAATTTGTAATAACGCGTACAGTACAATTTGAGAGCAAAATTTCTTTTCTTACAATTAGCTTAGAATCTACTCGCGGAAGACGGAAAAAACACATGCGCTTTTAGTCTTGATGACAAATCTTCGATGCGAGAAGTCTTGTAAACAGTTCCAAACGTCATTTTCAATGCAACTGACATCATAAACTGCATTGCTTGATGTATTAGAAGTTCTTGATTCCGTAACAAAAGAAAAGATCACCGATTGGTTGAAAATAATCTATTAATGAAACACACTGGTAATAACTTTCTAACAGAAATAACTTACTAAGAATGCCTGAAATGAATGAATTTCCTAAACAACAGATTTCAGCGACAATGGAATTATAATACGACAATTTTCAACAATTAAAATCAAAAGCAACTTCCCACGACAATAGATGTTGGATACTTCGCAACTTCTGCAGCAATACGTAGATGTTCATTCAACAAACGAAAGAAAAAATAGACGTACACATATCAACAGAGGAACGCATTTTTAAATTTTACGAAAAAAACGAAAGAATATCAATACACATTCAAACCCTATCGGTATTACTATAAAAAGTCTCACACCCAGATTCTTTTAAGTTTGTTTTTATAAAGTCTCTTAACTTTACGCCAGTTGTTCGGTCAAATATTGTCACAAGCAATACAATGACAAGAATAAGTTCTAACGCTTGCGTAGTACAGTATTCTTTTGTTTCCAATCACGTGATTTTTGAAGCAGTAGTTACCGAACGAGAGTACGCCTTAATTCAGCATTGCTCATCCGTGATTAGTCCACTCAAGCGTGGGATGTCTTCCGTGTAATTTCAATTCTCATTCATTGAACCATTTTCTTCGTGTTTGATTTCAAAATGGATACAGACTTACGAAAACGACTTCTCCTCCTGAACCTCGTCGTTTCCTCGAAATCTTCCGCTTCTTATACAACTACGATCACTCAATTGTTGCGGTGATTGATTAAGGAGACGGAAAACAAATAGGATACACTTTCTCCATTGCGAAGAGTTAATTGACGGAAAACTTAACGTTTCATTACCGAGGATGTCTCTTATTGCATGAGCAGGAGATCGTAGGATATAATAAAAATTACATTTAAAATAAATACACTTCTGAATTACGCTCGTATATGAATATCGGGTGGGCAAGACAAATGCAACAAAGTAAATAAAGTAGTATAAATCTTAAATTGCAAGTTAACACTTTGAAACAATGAAAAGTCGAACAATTCACATATACCGTCACCTTCAACAATGGATACATAAATACAAAACATCACAGCTACGTAACAATCAGTAATGGAGTGAAATAATTGTTTCCCAGGAAATTTAGATTCTTAATTCAATCCCTGATCACTTTTCATTCACGGTTTCCGGTTCACTCCCGTAAATTTGACGTTTTTTGCAAGCTACCGTTAACCGGTTCAGAGCTCTCTATAAAAGTGAGTGATAGGTACAACACCCTCTGTACCAAAGGATTAAATTTACGTTCCATCTATCAAGATATAGTGGCAGGTTAAGCCTACAGAAGTAATCCTTTGTTTGAATATATTTTTCAAGATAATTCATTTTTATAAAGGGCAATAAAAACTGAATTCAGTCCACGGATTCCAGAAGAAATAATGCAACAATATGATCTTCTCTTCCTAGAAAAACTTCGCAACTCGTATTATCATATGCTTATCATTATGATTCAAATTCTAATCTATCTATCTTTATGTACCCAGAAATTTTTTGTCCAGATTATTTTTATTCGGAGATAGTTATCGCGACACGAAAATCCGATTAAATCAAATGTTGACATATTTTCAGATAAAATCCGATATATTTTTTAAAAGATAAAGCTTATCTATGAAATAATGAAATAATATATAAACATCCCGAAAATCAACTGTAAAGTTCTCTAAAGGGTTTAAAATGCTTTTTTAGAAAATCACAGATTCCTCTTTAAAAATAGCAGGTGAATTATACATACGTACTCGTTCGTTTCCAGATACCGCTCGTGGATTGAATTGTTTCCAACAATGAACTCCGTGGTTGTTACAACCTAGCAACATTTATGCATTTCATTGTTGCAGTTTTAAATTATACCAGTGTATGAAAACCCTGTTTTAATTGTTTGACGAAAAAGACGTAGAGCTTAAGGTAATATTTAATTATTTCCATTACTAAAATATCAAATAATAAGATAAAAAGCGATTTCAGGGAAATTAACAAAGATTTACCAAGGACATGATTCCTTTACTACTTACTTTGCATTACAAATATGAGTTCTTAAAAATTTACTTAAAATAGAGACTAAATTCGTTAGAGAGCGAAAAAAATACAGGTTTATAACTTACAAAAAATTCGGCAAATAAAAAAATTCAACTTTTTCACGATAAGAAATAAGTCCTAAAAATGAATCACAGAGTGAAAAACGCAACCAATTCCACAAAAATAGCTTCCGAAATATACTAAATTTTAGGTAGCAATGAGTTAATAATTGTATACATTTAGGTTTCTGAAACTGCGATCATTAAAAATAAAAAGAGAAACTGCACAAACAATGAGGTTAATATCTGAAATTCTCTCTGATAAAACATGAAGACTATTGAGGTCGAAAAAGATATACGAAGCTTAGGTAATCAAAGCATTAGATTATCTCCGAAGGTGGCTTAGTTTCCTTTCCTTCGATTGAACTTTACTATGCCCTTTTTTATGCACTTGAACTTCAGCCACAACAATCGGAGTTTGTTTTGACGACAGTCGAAACAATCGTCGCTAGAAGGAGCAAATGAAAATCGCTAGTGTAGTGTAATCGCTAGCTAACTATCCGGTTAAAAAACCGGTTAATGTGTAACCTTTGATTATTGGGCCGCTAACAGCAAAATCGATAGACAATAAATCGGTAAAACTTCGAAGGATGGTTTAAAAAATATTTATGAAAATAGGGATGCTAATCGGATTATTGAAAACTTGGTTATTTCCGAAACGGTTTTCGCTAAACCGGTTACCGCATATCCGATTAGTTCTATAGCTTTTTAAAGGTATAATGTTCTCATACGTAAACAATATTTAAATACAAGGATCTGCAGCTACAAAGCTATGTTGCGCATTTCTTTTAACTCAATAGCTTGATAGAAGTGAAAAAAGAAGGATATGACAGGGACTCGAACCCAGGTCACCCTCTATTCTGTGCTACCTTGAATGAAATTGACGCGGTATGGTGATGTAGCGGTTGGTATACCTTCCAAGAAAAAAGGAACCTGGGTTCGAGGCCCAGTACTAGCGTTTTTTTCACAAATGTGGAAAACTAACAACCTACGTGACCAAGTCTCACTACACCATCGCTACTTTCACCAGTCATTAACTAATAAACTCACCCAGGCACGGAACAACCATGGGAAGATTGGACGGCGTTTAACATTCGACATTTTCCACTTTTAAAAGCACCAGACAGTGAACATTGTCTCATCCACAGATATCCACACAGAATCCCGTTCAAAACGAAAACTTGTTGATTCGAACGCCAGACATCACGTATCCAACCGCGCTGATGCACTGAACAGCGACCGCCGACGGCTGTACATTTCTCAATTCGTGAATAATACGAAGTTTCTTGAGACGATGTTAAAGGGAGCGGTGACTAAAGAGTGTTGAATATTTCGCTTAGCGGATGCCTTCTTCCTGTGGAACGAAAACCCGCAAGATAGGTCGACGGCGTAAGAGGAAGCACTGCCACCAAGTACATCTCCTAAATGCGAACAGTTCCTTCTCATTAGTGCTCTATGATCTTCCTTCCCAGCAAATATGAATCTCACAGTAATGTCGCTTTGCGTGATAGAACTTTCTTACCAGAACGATGTACAACGACCTCAATGAACCTGAGCAATAAATAAAATTCAGTAAACAGCTAACTAAAGTCTACGAAATTGTACCGCAATCCTTCTGAACTAAATCAATTAAACTCATAAACAATTTAAAAATATATTTCGTAAACTATTATAATCGTTAATGAATCTATTTTGATGAATCACTTTCATACGACACATGCAAATATTTCTCACTGTTGCGCAAATTTCTACAGCGATATTTACTCTCTAAATCAAATGATTAAGCTGACAATTATTTTGGCATTATTTCAGCAGACCATAAAGCAAGCGAATAAAGTAGATTAGGCGGTGGTTTAGGTGTTCATTCACCTCCTGCCAATCGCCCCTGGAGGGTTCACTGGAGAAAATTAACATCTATCGCATGTTGTACCAAATCTTTCCGATAAAACTGTAAATCTTCCCGATAAAATTGTAAATCTTTGGTACTGTTCAAGAAAACAATAATAATCGTTGGCCATCATTTACTATTTCTTACCACAACAATGCCGAACATGTTTTCTACCAATGTTCTTGCGTTTTTAAAAAAAAGCATGGTGCGCTGGATCATAACTTCATTACGGCCTAATAAGAAAAACCACAGCGAATTTTGAATAAGAGAGTTATGAGCTCATATCTTTCCTTAGTTTATGAACAGAGAATATGCAGCGATGATCCAAGAACAGTGAGGACTAGAGTGATGCAAGTTTCATCGTACTCTGAACGAGAAGCTGAAAGATGCGTGGTTGAGACAAGATAGAAACATACCTACACTAAGATTTACATCTATACACACATTACGAGCATGGATGTGATTCACCCTTCTTTACGGTACATATACACAGTACATGCGTGGAGGAGGGAACACAAACATAGCGAACGTCAAAAAAGAACAAACTACAATAAAACGTACAACAATGAGCTAACTTCACAGAGAAGGTACACTAACACTAACTTAACACTGTACAACAAAATCACAACAATTTTCAAGCTAGTTTCGATCAACAGAGGAGAGAGAGTTGCCAAAACAACAAACACGGACAGGCGCTTCTTGCTAAGTCGTTATGGAGCAACAACAAATCACTAGGTTTCGTAACAAAACAGCGATAGCACAAATTGTTGCACCTGTTTCTTTTTCCAAATCGGCATGGTGATTGACCACTGGCGCACAGGTAATCCGATACTTAGCACGGAATGGTATACACCGTATTGAACCGTAGGTATTGAGCATTGGTTGCCAAGAGAAGTGGGTACTTGTAGATAATGGGCAAGGAAAAACTAAAGGCCTATCGCATATCTGAAAGGGGACATATCGCGTTTAATCTCTCCGTATCAACCGAACGCTCCCATCTCTTCTTATCGCTTAAAGAGACACGAAGAATGCAACGCCTCGTCTGAAAAAATCGGCTTCGATTGTGCTGAATGAAATTGCTGAATTATTGCTATCACGAGTTCCACTCGTGAATGTTACAGCGTTAAACTTTAAAGATATGTTTAGAGAGGAAAGTAATTATGGAGAGTTGAAATGATCGAAATGAACAACAATGAAGCAATGATTTTAAGAATGAAATTGTAATATTTCAACAATGCAATTTTAGCATTTCAACAATGACATGTACGATATAAACAATCAATACAATAAATTAGGAGTACTAAATGATAGGTCTATCATAAAAAAATAGATAGTTAAATAATTAAAATCGTAAATTACCGAGAAATTATTCTCTAATTGAAATATGGAATAAATTACGGAATAAATTATGGATAGACAAAGTTTTAATAAAAAAAATTTTAGCAATCAAATTAAATCTGTAAATTATGAGAGATAATAATGGTAGACGTATCGATATAAGTCGAAGAAATTGTTACAAAATTTAAAAGAATCAAATTCAATACCAAGTGACCTACATAAAAAAACAGCATGTTGGTGACTAAAACCAACTTATAAAGAGACGAGTATTTTGAAATATTCCACTTATTATAGCGCAATTTATCATCACAAATTTCATAACGAACTAGAATATTAGGGCTATGAATTGCTAACGAAGCTTGATTCTAAAAAAATCGCTAGAGCTGAATAACTGTTCCACAACGTTTTTCAAACATATTATTCAAACATACGTAAAAAGGCGCTGTTTCGCGAATATTAATACTTTTTAAACTTCAATTTTTTCAACCGCCAGCATAAAATTAAAACTTTGGTAATCTTCGTAACATATTTCGGTACACGAAATAAATCTTGATACGAAAAATAAAAGAAATTAAAGATAAAGAAAGTCGTAGGAAAAATAAGAAGTTTCGCGCTAATCTTTTAAAAACGCTATCAACTACTTCATTATCACGTAACTCCTACAACTTCATTAATCAAAAGATTAAGATCGGGTCTTTCTTGGAATGGCTACACTTATCGTATGTAAACATATTGATGAGATAACGCACAACGACTGCGAGATGCAATCCTAATACTCGTTGTCTAGGATAAGCTACAAATTAGCCTTCTATCTTAATCTTAATGTAGCCTAGCATAAAGGAATAAACGGGACAATTCTATAGTAAATAGTAGTCATAGTTACTGTAACCTACCAAATCTACTCAGCACTAGAGCGACTTGGTTACAGCAAGAGATACAACTTCAAATATTAAATTTAATTTGCAAAAAAGTATTATTTCGTATAAAATAAAATCCATTGCACGAAATAAAATATATAGAGTTGTAAACGTATCTGATAATTGGAAACACCAAAAATCCCTTAATCCAAACAGAAATTATAACAGTTAAAATTTGTTGGGAAGCTAAATCATTTTTCAGGTCCATTACGATACAATAAAGGATTAAGAATCAGTTTTCTTTTTTGGGATTTAAAGCATACGGTGGATCAAACGAGCCATATAAATTAATGTATAAAATTTAGAAATTCTTTTAGGAAAATAATGTTTGGCTTTAATAAGGGCAGGAGACTTAACTCTAATCAAATTATTATTTTACGAATTATAAAAATTAAACGTTTTATTTGAATAGTAAATCATTTAAGAAACTTAAAGTTTAGAGTAATGAATTAAATGAAACGATGAATTGGAAACGAAAATACATACATACATAGGTCTTTACAAAAATACATTCATCCAGTAAAATGGAAGAACCTAAACTGAAAGAAATTAATAATCTGAAGATTTATTTATTTATATATTTGTTTATAATTGTTATAATCAAAATTAAATATTCATTTCATAAATATTAAATTCTTAAGTTTCTTTGGTTAAATTTTCTTCTTTAGTTAAATAAAGTACAAACATTTATGTAATAAAGATATTTAATAATTTCGATAGAAGAATGTAAGTCAGTAACGAAAATAAACTTTGGGTCCTCCGATATCTTTCTAGTATTCGAATTACGATACGCAATGATATTAAAACTCAATGATTTATCCAATCATTCGTTTTTCATCTTCCCTTTTTATATCTCTGAGATATTTGGGTGAATCATTATCTGATCCTTATCGCATAAAGATTGTTATATTGTTCTCCGAGATCCCATAAGACTCGCTCATGCATGGAGATCGACAAATACGACATTCTTTGGTAATCAATCATCCATGGGCTTGTTCTCTTGAGCATCTGATAAACGCTAAAGATCTCCTTATAAGGCAAATATCCCGCATGCTTTCAATTTACGTCATAGTTGTGGGTTAAATAGATATTTAGGACACTATTCACAAGTTATTATTAGATCTTGAGAGTTGTATGACATAAAAAGTATTAGAATACGGTAAATGGCCATTGAATCCTGAATTCTTTCCGTATGATATATTTATTTACAATCTAAATTAGGGCAAGACTAAATCTAGACCCTTAGCTGGTTAAATATTTTTCCATAGAGTATTTTTCTGTGTAGACTTATCGGTAACTATGGTGAACATTTTGGTAACATTCCCAGTATTGTAAATCTTTGAAACTTAATTAAAGTCTTGCAAAAATTATTATTAATGCCAATACTAAAAATATACGTTTTTAGATAAAAATGACTTTTAATAAATTTATCAGAAATACTATATACATATATTTAATAAAAGAAATTTAGCGAACTACAACGGATGATTAAACGTTGTATAGAAAAATAAAGATCGTTTTAAGATTAAAAAGAAGTAAATTACCAGGGAATGCACTATTCCGCTTCTTGCACTTTTAATATCATTATTTTAGTACTTAAACTCGATATTCTAAATCTTGCTCCATCTAAGTTCCCAGATACGTATGACTCTATTACACAATAATGATTTTAATGAGTTGAGGAAATACATACATATATATTATGAATAATATAATCCTCTCTAAAGTATAAAACTTGGAATATATGCATTGAATATTAATCTCATAAAATATATTAATCATATACTCCTGAATTGGAATTTTTCTGATGAAAACTTCAGATTTATTATGACTTACTTCCCATCATTATGAGCAAGTGTCATTTTATTCGTTTTAGCTGATAAAAAATAATTCGACGAACAAAAAGGTATTCCACCATGCTTATTACTTATTATTAACTCTTACGCATCCAGGAATGTAGGAAACAGAAAATTTAAATGCCTGAGCCAGTATGAATTTTTTTCAATCACTCCACGTCCAGAGACAGCTGAGGTAATTTCGCATCTGTGCCTCCCTACCGGAAGTCGAACCTGTGATCGTTTGCGACACGAGCGGATATGATATTAAACCTGCCATCCGGTATTATTAAAAAAATTCTAGTTTTCGTTACACGCGTACATATGCGTTGAAAGAGACGTTTGAATCGCAGCTTTTAACAAGATCTTCTAATTTCTAATGCTAATTATATCCAATGGGTGTTGCTTTAAAACGCTGATTAACGTAAGAATTTACGACATAATTTCAATATTAAACAGCACATTTTCCGAATTGAAACTGCATTGAAAACGGGTTTAATATGAAACGGTTCTCAAAAAAGGCGAGGAAATATATGATTTTAAGAATCAATTTCCTTTTCAAACTGGAATAAATTTAATATTTAATGTTTGTTAAGGTTCAACTCAGCCTGAGTAAACTGTTTAGGATAAGATTCATTCCTCAAACAATCTAACATTTCATCAAAATATCTTTTAAATATTTATGCTACAAAA
Source organism: Pantala flavescens (assembly GCA_020796165.1). Lineage (NCBI taxonomy): Eukaryota > Metazoa > Arthropoda > Insecta > Odonata > Libellulidae > Pantala > Pantala flavescens. The sequence continues at coordinate 17,343,671 of CM036886.1, forward strand.
TGCCGAGGAAAGATAACATTAAGAATATAATAAAAGATAATAAAAAGAAAAATTTCTTTTCGAAGAAAGTCGTCAAATTTATGACGACCCTATCACTATCTTTTCTCATATATGATTATGGGTACGGTCAGAAAAGAGTATTTAGTCCCCAATCGGGAATCGAACCCGTACCCTCGAGCCCCAAAGAATCACGGTAGGATATCCAAGATCCATACGCAGTATGACTCTCCTCGAAATTTTTGTTTGCAATTAATCTCATAGCTTCATTGTATCTTATCGCGATTTCATTATGGAGTTGCATGCACGCAATATCCTCTTTGTATCTATTTGAAACGGAAGCAAACGAATTCGTTCATCTTTTGGCAGCGCAAATACAAGTACGGCCTTCGCCTCTGGCCACTTGCTCAAAATAACCGGGTTTCAGATACCCGTTTTCCCGTTTCGCTACCAATAAAGTAAATCATATGCGTGCCGATAAAAACTGCCGTCTTTCCCTCTCTAATTGCTACACCTCTCAAGGTGTACTTGGTTTTCCTTCGGGTTCGTATGTACTTACAAAAGAAACAAAGTTTGATTCCTTATCCGACATTTTAAGATTCCTTTGAAATTTTCGTAACTTAAAAATTATAATTATGGCTACGAGAAACTGTGCCAAATACCAATTGGGAGGGAATGTTCAATGTAGGTCATTAGTTAATTATTATTCATTAACTACACCAACCATCCCTTAATATATCGTAATACTTTATTGGATTCAAAACCAAGTGACCAATTGAATTAAATATGAATGTTTCCTTCAACAACGTAACAACAATCACTCGACCACAAATTCCTAAACAGAGAACCAATTCTATTTCTTTTGAATACTTAAAGGATTCCCAAGTCTCAATTATTTCAATGGCTGACTTTTTTTCAACAATAACTAGTCCAAAGATACATACAATATAGGAAATAAGAGCTTTTATACCATTTTAATTTAAAACTATTACCCCCTTATGAATTAACGAGGAAAATCGATTGTTTACTTAACGACCGCTGTTAGGTTTCGTACAATACGTGAGACTAGAGTAAACGAAACTTGTTTGACGAGGAAAGTCCTGGAAGATTTTAAGATGATATCATTTTTGATGAAATATGAGGAAATAAAGAACGACTTCTTATCTATTCTGACAGTTTCGTGTGTTTAATGAACTTCTCCAAAACATTATCAACACTTAAAGCTTCTAATTGCATAAACTGATAGCATCAAAACGTGATTCCTTTACTCAAAACAAATTCTTGACATAATCTTTTAATTAATTTCTTAATCTTGTTATAATAAAATATCTTTCGTATCACTTCTTTGGTCATCAGAAATATTCAATCAAATAGCTGTGAAATAACAAATTTTAGTCCAATTAGGTTCATACAAATTGGAACCGTATTTAAATTGCTCGCTACATATTTAATGTTTAAACTAAGTCGTACATTCAATACATCGTATTTAATTCGAGAGATTAAAATTTAAAAAAGAATTCCTAAAATAACTAAGCTTGGATATTTAATTCATGTAACATGGTTGCAATGATATAGTCTATCGCGTTAGCTGTATCTACAGACGACAAATAACACCAAAACTAGCGTTGGAAATTAGAAAACCTAGAATTAAAAAAACATCGTTCGAGCTGTCTTCAAATCCTAAAATGGACTAATTAATCCGTCATTTCTTAACAATTTTTACCAGTTAACGATTTTATTTCAATCATTCAACCTATACTCGACCACGTGTATGATTAGCATTAACGATACTACATACGATAACACAGTTGCCATTTAATCATTATAGGGCATTGGTTGGTTTCTTCTAAACTTCAAAACAAAGTAACTTTATAATAGAATTCATTAACTTGTACAACAATCAAGGAATGCGCGCCATAAATTAAACGGAGAAAATAACAACTTCCATTGTTAAATATAGATCAGAAGATAAGCAAACAATCGCAAAAAAGTAGATCAAATAGATAGCGATCCAATTGCAGATGGTAAGCATGTCAGAAGAAGTAATTTGTCTGGAAGTATTTATCTCAGTAAGTAGAACTGCCGAGGCGATTAAGCACAGAGTTTTATAGATAAGTTAGGAGGAAAAGAGCAAGAAGAAGCACTTATCTAATATCGAAGCATTTTTTTTAAGGAGTTAGTCTTATGATGGTTTAATAGAACATACAAATACGCTTCTACAAGGATGATGACCATGATATGAGACTATTATAGAAGTATCTAGAAGAAGATCTGCAAAATGGTTTAGGAACAATACAGAATTTGTAGTTCATACATTGTAGCTATATATATTAACAATGTTTGTTGGTATTTTAGGCAATGAATTAATCGTTGTATCAAGTTTCACATATGTTGCAGGATAACTTTGAAGATTTGATACTGTAAATATATGCTTTGAGCAAAAAACCTTTATGCTGGTTTGTTTCGGAGAAAAATAATTATGGTGAAACAAACCGAATGATATAGGAACCATCAGATGTTTCATTCCATCACAGTAACACTCCTACAATCCTATTTTAAACTATCAAATAATTATAGACTCATTCTCAAAAGAAATAAACATAAGATTAAATAACAAAATTTCTGAAAAGTTTTAAATATAGTCAACATTTCTGACATTGAAATTATGATAAAGTTAGCTTACTGCATGAGAAGTTTATACCCTGCCCTATCCCGTGAATTCCACTAAAAAGCTGAACAGATAAAACCTAGAACCTCATAGGAACTATAAAATTGAGATGCGATGAATTCTTAGGATATTCATATAAAAACCTCCTATTAACAATAAAAGTATAGTAAATGAGTGAGATATTCCACATTGGGAAAGATGTAATGGTAATCTGGATATTCTATTTAAATGCTTCAACTTTCTCAAGAGATAAATGTGATACAGTCAAACAAAACTTTTATAGAAGGATGCCATGCTATAAAAACTAAAAAACTCCTCTTAACTTCTGGAAATTTTATGAAAGGATTACCAGTTCCGTTGATGAATGAGCATCATTAGAAATGAGCATCTGTACTTTTGAAAGAAGTCCATTCACTTTATTTTATAATTTATTTAATTGAGATGTCATTGAGCAGTGCCCATTTTTTAATTTAAAGCACTTCAGTAAGTTATAGAATTTTTAATTTCTCAGTAAAGGTGAAATTTTCTTCTAAAATAACCCCATTTTTTTAGTAAAAATTAGAATTTAGATATATTACTATCAAAAGTAACAAATAAATATTACTTGATGAAAGAAATACGCTTCAAATTAAAATATTCTTTTTTTTAATACATTGTAATTTAAGAATACTCATTAATTAGTCTGCTTACAATTCCAATTAAACAAATTTCTTCATTACTTTTCATATAAGAATTCTAATATAAGAAAGAATATTAATGTATTGTGCACTAAATTAGTTTTTCTTTCTTGCCTATAGGTACCTTTCTTTAAATTTTATAGATGACTATTATTTTAATTTATCATATTATTTTTAGAAAGTATACTTGAAATATCATCAAATTTTATTTCTTACCGCAAATTAAAATTACAGTTTTGCTTTTAGATTTTATATTGAAACATAGATAAAGTATGCTCAAGAGTTATAACATTTATCAAAATCTATGATCATACTACAAGGAATTATGATCCTCATTTCATTTTAAGCTATAATCAGAGGTAGCTTTATACATCAAAGGTGTATAAATATTCTCAGGGAATCATAATTATGAAACAAAAAGATAGCATAGATGCAAGTGAAAATATTTCCTAAATTGTAATAGAATATGGAGTAAATTATAATATGTAAAGAGATAAATCAATCATCAAATCATATCCTTACCCAAGCAAAAAAGTATTTCTTAAAAAGAATGATTTGTAATCCATTTAATATAATATATTTCAAATTTATGAGAATAAATTTTTCCTTCTTTATTTTTAATCTACGTACTTAAATAACAAATTATATAAAAAACCCACTTGGATATTTAACTAAATAACAATAAACCTGCTCATACCTATCAGAGGTTTCTAAATGTTTGATTGTGAATTGGATTAAAAGAAAAACTTTTTCTTCTGAAATTTTCACTAAAATTAAACATCTCTTTCATTCTATAGTATATTATCTTAATTTTTTAAACTTAAATGGATCAAGAGCCCTAAATTTTAAGAATTAAAAATTATTGTTGCAAATTACAAATAATTCTTAATGCTAGGGAAACTCAGTAGAATTAAAAACTCTATCATTTAACTATTTATTCTTTCTTTTTCAAACTTTTCTCTATTTTCTTTGTCTATTTCAATACTCTATGTATTTAAATATTTATTCTTCCTTTGTCAAACTCTCCTCTATTTTCTTCGTCTATTTTAACATTCTATATTTTATATGATTCGGTAGATCTTAGATTTACTTATCAACAAGCATACCTGCAATGATTCTTGTAAATGAAGACTACTATATCCTTTTTAATGTAAAGAGAATTTCAGAGGAATAATAATAGATATATAACATTCTACACATTAAGATATATTGGTGAATTGATAGACTGCGGCATAATTGCCCTAAACTGTACTAATTTGTGAACACTCACCCTTACTCCCTGGTGTGCAGCAACCTGCTGTGCTGATGAGGAGGGTGCCAGAGGAAGAATTGGCCTTCCTCCACCTCCTCCTCCTCCACTACCAGCACTTGAAACTCTTCTTTCCCCAGAGGAAAAGACACTGTCATGGGAGACACTGTGACGCAAGCTATCCTGGAATAGATCTCCTGATGCCATACCCCCACTCCTAGGGGTATAATAATTTGGAAATATATATTAATATAATATAGTCAAAGAAAGTACAATAACACTATGTAGTATCTTAATTGTTTCTTAAGTTACCAAATTGAGTACAAGTCACCATGATTATAAATTAAAGTCACAGAGTGAATTCCTTCAAATTCAAATTAAAAATCAAATTGAAAAAAGTTTCAAATTTATTTTGTGCATAAGAAGAGAAGTTTTTTATTATAAGAAGAAAGGAAAAAGATATTATTTTCAATTTATGAGGGTGTTTTCTTGTTTGGTCCAATTTCACAAATTGCATTTCAAAGGTATAGAGTTGCATACAGAACTTATCGTTATAACTCTTTGCTCTATAAATATTTTATTCAGTCATCAAAAGAAAATGATTTAAAAGATTTTTAGGGAAACAAATGCTGACAGATTTTAATTAATTTAATCATTAAAAGAATAAATAAGGTATTTCTAGGATTACACTCAATCTAAAGGAACTATTTCAATAAATCTTTACATACATTTATTTACACATTATACATTCCAGATTATATTTACTTGCATATCTTATTCATACTTAGCAATGTCTGACATTCTTAATTAGTATTAAAAATGTTAAGTTCAGATTAATCTTTATTTTGAAGCTCATGTCTATCCTAAACAGTTTTCATTACACCTGAAGGTTTTTTCATTTTTATATTTGGAAAAATAAATTATTTTAAGATATAAAGTGATAAAAAGTTGCCCTTATATACCCTAAAATTAATAAGAAGCATATATATGAGAGAAGATGTAATCAGCAAATCGAATCAGAGTTTGCAGTAGATAGAGTAATAACTAAATGATACATCAATCAATGATAGGCAATACATTAGGGCTATTTAAGAAAGAGTATAATGGATTAATAATAATAATAACGTCTTTATTAAGGGATTATAAAGTAAAATAATTGTAATTGCTTTAAATTGGATTATCATCATCTTAAAGAAGGTTGGTAAGATGAAACTAAGAAAATATTAGTTTTAAGAAATATATATTTATTTGCTTCAATAACATAGGGTAAACATCCAATTCATGTTACTACTCTAAAATATGCATAAATTTGACTTCTAGATCTGAAATCTTAATGAGGGCTTAATTAAATTGTATGTGATATATCGAAGATTAAATCTGATTTTATAATAAATCTTGTCCATATTTTAAAATAAATTTAAAAAAAGTAAGAGATAAATAAATATTTTTCTCAATAAAAAATAACTTTAAAAATAATATAACAACTGAAATAGCTGAAATAAACTTTCCACTAAATGTAATAAAATAATTAATTGTTAATTATTGAAGTTGAAAAATAAAACATAAAAAATTAAAGACATTTGCACTTTATGTTTATCAAACATAGCCCTGAGATGTGACTGCTCATACTTCAAGGGTGTCTGCAAGACATTAAGCCTCTTCCATTGGATTTTAAGAGGGTGGTAAGTTAAACGTGTATACCACTGATCCCAGAAGAGATGGTTGCCCTGTTTCATTATAGAAACACAGAGGAATGGCATGAATTATGACATCCAAAAACTATGATTCTCACTCTGAAACAAGATATAATTATACTAATCCACCCTCTTACCCTCTTCTTCTTCCTCCTGGACTCTCCTCATCTTCTTCATCCTCTTCTCCAGAGAGTAGTTCTGATGCAGAGCGGCTTCTGTATGCTTCATCCAAGTCTCCATAAGCGGCAGCTGTCCCTCCAGTGTCCCTAACCTCGTCTCTAGTGAGGGCGCTGGAACCATAAGACGAGGTGACGGTGGAGGATTGTGGTATGACGTCCCGGTCGCCATCATCTGGTGATCTCCTGGACTTGATGCGGAAGATCCTACGGAGCTCTCTAAGGGGATGGAACCTCCTCTTTTTGCTTTCTGCAAATTAAAATAATGAATCTTAGTTTAGTGCATGATGAAACAATTGAATGGAAAAATCAATAACTTTTACTTTTATACAAACAATAGATTTATAGTAATACAACTTTGATACAGTTTGAAAGCAGTTCACAGTTGAGGTAGACTGTTAAAATTAAGTTGAATTGTTTGTATTTAACAATTGTTGAGCTTTCTAAAATCTTTCAGCTCTAATGATTAATATGTTGCTGGAAATATAGCACTATTCTCTTCATAGAATACAAAAATAGTTATAAAGAATATTGAATGTTTTAAAAACTGCTTTGATAATCAGATTTTCTATACAGTTGTTAAGTGAAAAATTGATATATACAAGAGTAAAGTTTAAGATAACAAAGTTATAGCCTTAAAGTTGTTTGCTTGGGAATTTGTGAAAGCTAATGAACTGTCTCCAAAACGTTTAATTAAAAAATCTAATCTTAAATAATCTTATTACTAATACTTGATCAACATAAATTACATACATTTATAACATATATATACATCTATATATAGAGAGCTACCACCAGGCCTGGTGCCTATTTGTGGCTCTAACAACAATAAATAAATAAATATATTTTAATACAATGACTTAGAAGAAGGACAATCACCAAGAAGATAAACGGATACATATTTACACCAAATAAAAAGATAAGTATGGAAAAAGATATATCAGGATTTAGTTGAGTTAAAATTAGATAAATATGGTTGGAGGGCTAAAATCAACAAATGTGAAGATTGAATGACCAATGATGATGATAAATACAACCATTATTAGGTGGTAATAAATTGATTGAATAAGTCGTTAATTCAGGGCAGTAACTGAAATGCATAGTCAACCCGGATAATCGAAAATTTTCTAGCTTAAGCACGAAAAAAAACATCTGGCCATCTAAATAAAACTTTTCCAAATCAACCCAACCTGATTATCACGGAAAATAACTTTGATCTAAACATCTAACGGAAACTGTCTCATCTCAACACACGTACGAAGACAATGATAACTTTTAATTAAGATAAATCCTTGATGATGGCACGTCATAATACTTCCAGCTCGTATTTCTCGCTCTCTATTAATAATTGGGTTTTACTCTCGTCCGTTAGTGTCCTTGCGGGATTGAAAAATAGACGTCAAAGGCTGAGAGTGTAATGGAATAGGGCGGGAAGCGGTTTGGAGCATGCAATCCTCTGCGGTGGAATTATATTGAAAGAGATGCAGCGGTGTTGGGTGTCTCGCGGGAGTTGTCATGGAGACCGTGCCTGAATCTGAATGGACGCGGTTCGGTTTGAAGCTGTTTTGATGGAACTGGAGAAAGAAATGCATACTCAGGGGCTTGAGTAATAGAATGAAGAAAATATAAACCGAATGGGCTCGAATGGTAAACAAGAGGAAGATTGGATGTCCTATGCGATGCGGGTGTTCGCAGCAGAGGAAAAATGCGAGAGTGCCACCTAACGGATATTGCAGACTTGAGAGATTACTCTAACAATTAACACCTCGCATTTGTTTGGGAAAGAGAGTTTTGACTTCATTCGAACTGTAAAAACGCATTCAGGGAGGCGAAATTGTGAAAATTCAGACTCTAAACAAAGTCCAAACTCCTTAATAATTAAATATTTCTGTACGTGATTTAAATTAGTTTAATTTTTCTGAAGAGCCCTTTTATTTTATAATTATTTTTTCACATTAGATTATAAAAATAATAAGCAAATTACTTGATAACATAATCTAAAGACAGAAGACAATCGCCAACGTTTCTCTAGCAATAACTGAATTGACGTAAATGTAAAAATACATTCACTTTCATTAAAGCAAAAGTTTCTTTCGTGGTTACACTTTATTGCTTGTATTTCATCTGCATTGTTTATAGACTACGTTGTTTTAGACCCCTTCCACTGTTTACGTCCCATTTACATAGCTGTATACTACTGCCGTTTCCAGTCAACAATGAAGAACAAATACCAACAATCGAATTCATCATTGTTGCAACTGCAATGCTGACATTTGAGTGTAAATAAAACTAATATAGGAAAACTATCTGAATGGAAAAGGCAGATAAACAAAACGATTAAATAAGCAGATACGAGCACAAAGAATTACCAGAACTGCGCTAAAATGCAATTTAAACTCTTAACATTCGAAAACGTAAATGATAAATAACACGCGACAAAATTTGCTGCCAACAATTAACGATGATATTTATACAACTATTTTCACGGCCACTGACGTTTTCGGATCTCGTATTTGCAGAGAGGCAGATGACAACTCTGCTCAGTTTACCGTTGAAAATTCTCCTGGACAAACAGCGACAAATTTCAGAGTTTCCAAGAAATAAATAAGCGATGACGACTGGAGATTGAAAACGAGTTCGATTATATACCTTTCCCATTCTGAACTAAATTACATTCCCATTCCCGACGAATTACGTTTCATAAAACGGATTAATCGAAGTGCAGTACTGAAAGACGAAGCTAGATTCCAGAAGACAGCTTGTGAAGGTCGACAGGCGGGTTGTTACTGATGAGGAATCGATCTCACGTCCTGACAGGAGACCAAAGAACGATTTGTAGCGATGTCAAAGTAGGAAAGATACAACAGTTCGGATATTAGTCTGCAATCGTGGAAAGAATAGACAGAGCCTGTAGAAGTACTCAAATATATTCGAGGTGCTTGTATAAAGCTTGAATTTTGAATTTAGAACAAAATTTCACTCTCTAGTAGGAAATTCGTATTGATAATTAATTATTGAACGTATACGAGTGCTTTGAATGATATTATACATTTCGTATGAATTCACAGCACCAATAAACATTAAACAGTACCTGTAAGCTTCCTAATGACGAAAGAAAACGACTGTTAATCCATTCATCAAGCTAAGAGAGAATATTAATCTTTCTGTCAATTAAATAGCCTCGAACTTTTAAAAACAGTTATTTATAAATTAAAATGAATTATTCCAATAATATTCAACGAGTTCACAATCGTTTCAGAATCTAGTACGATTTTCCGGGAACTAAGGACTTCAAAAGAAAGAAGTGTGCAGTTTACCGTAATGAATGGATTTAAATAAAGGAATGAGGAAATGGCGCTGTAATTTTTTTACTATTGATTTCCTTAAGTTTCTTCCTCATTCAAACACACTAACTAAATCTAACGGATTTTGCTACAGCCCGCAAATCGAATGAGATCCTAGACGGATTTTCGGTCTACTGAGCATCAGTTTCTTAAACGGTTCCATAATTATAGAGAAATAACAGTTAATTATAAAAAACGACAATCTGCAAACATAAGCCTACAGTGATTAATCACGCAAATATCAAGCCATTAAGGAAGTTTGCGAGCATCATAACTGTTTTGATATATTCCTGAGTGGTAAGTACTGAGTTTACAGTCAATAAAGTGTTTCTATGGCAATGTAACACTAAATAACAGAAAAAAAACAATATCGAATTAAGGCCAGATCTTGTTTTGGTTACAGATACGTAAATACGGAGCCGGCAATCAATAAGCTGTTTCTATAGCAATATTATACGACACAAAAGGTCAAAAATAACAAATTAAGGCCAGATCTTGCTTTCGTTACAGATAGAAAAATACATCTAATGTTTACGCCTAACTTAAAACTTGCTCAACGCACTGAATATGTGATATATTACGCATGAGTGCATGATGGAATAAATTAAGGTCTATTCTGACTGCATGCCACATCAACGTAACTGCTGGAGTCATTGTGCTTAACTAACATTGACCCGTTCCGCTTACAGAACACGTATTTCGTACCTGAGTGCAAAACTGCTTCGCACAGATCGTAAGGGAAAGTAATGAAGTACTCATTTACTTTTTTGCCGATTTAATAAGTCCCCTGAATAGTTAATTACGGAAGCGATGAGATTTTAGGGTCAGTTTCGCACAAAATAGGAAACTACCCCATTTCTCATTTCGTTAGGTCTCGTTACTTATTGTAACTTTATGGTAGATTTGCATTCCTCTATCCTTTAGCTAATAATAATTGGTATGACTTTTGGAATTTCTTTGAGATATACAAATTATCTAAACCTCATTCTACTTAGCTTCATTCCCCTCTCTTTGTCATTGCTATTCGTAGGGAGAGGGCATAAGGTTATGAAGATCCTGCTGTTTATTTTGCAGACTTCCTAAGAGCTTAACATTTTACCAGAAGACCTTCGGTTTTTAAAATTTCTTTACAGTGCCCGTAGCATTTCGTTTCCATTAAATGATTACTATTGATGGGTGGAATGGGGCTTCTAGCTCAAAGAAGTACGAGTAAAGTACAAGTACACCCCTCTCATAGCTATTGGTAACTGATGGGAGAGGAAATAGGGTTGCTTGGATTGCATTTTAAGTTTCGCAAAGCTTAAAAGTTAACAGAAAAGGTATAGCGGACTATCTGGTTCCTAATTCAACCAATAGAGCCTTGCAATTGGTAGAGGGAATATGTCTGCAAAGATCAAACATTCAACTTTACAGACTGTTAAAGAAGTCTGCATTTTACACCAGAAGGTCTCACTCGACCATGAAGCCTCTGGTACCCCTCCAGCTGGGGTAAACCACCACTCACCGTGTCTTCCTTGCTTTCTCCCTTCGCCTCCCCCTCCCGCCCCACACTCGGATGGGTCTTCTGCCCCCTCCTCCAACTCCTCCACCGGCGAGGATTCCCTCACGCACGACATCAAAGTGGATGCGATGTGATGGTGGTGATGCTGTTGGTGCTGGTGCTGCGGGGGAGGAGTTGGGTGCAGTCTGCTTACCGCCATCCCCACCGGCGAATGTCCTCTACCCCTCTTGAGTTCTTCTGGTGGAGAAAGTGGGGATGTTGACGGAAAGCGCTTTTTTCCCCTGCACGATTCAGAAGGATGCTTCACTGAGCGACACCTGTGCGGAAGAAAGTTGAACGAGTCAGTAAACACCACTGATTCTTCTTCGTTCGAAGCGGATGTCGAATCAAAAGTTTTATAGATCGAGACTAATGTACCTCGGAGGATACCCAGTTTGAGAAAGGTGACTTATGAAAACAGGGGAAATGGATACAATGAATCATTTTGTTTATAAACAAACGAAATAAAGCGGTGGAACTTTTATAGAAGGTTATATACCTAAACATACATAAGTCAACCCAATGTTTCGTCAACAAATATAGTGATTAATGACATGAAAATATTTTTCGTTAAAAATTTGATGAAATTTGTATATGAATAGCAATGTTTAACCTACCGAATTCTAAGTACAGTTTTAGATAGATAATTGCAACGAAGTTGAAGAAGATAAAATCCCAACAAATAGGTGTAACGAATGTTACAACATATAACCAATTATAATTTTTTTTATTCAGTTTATTAACAGCTATTATGAAAAATTCATAAATATAATTTAAATTCACGACTATTTATTAATTTTTACAATCACCTCTTTATGATTCTATAAAAATGTATATACTTAACTTCACCACATGTATATACTTATCTATCTTCCGCAATACCATATTCTGACATTCATACAAGAACGTAAATTGATTCGAGTTAAACAATGATTTTAAAAATAAAACTAATAAACACAGCGATCAACACGATCCTTAGCGAGTGGTAGGATAGAAGAAAAATACGATATTTATAAACACAGAAAAAATATTTCCACAACAGGAAAACCTAACGGATAAATTGGAAAGAAAAACTTGCTAGAAAGATGCTTGGAAAGTTGATATTTTAAGAGAGAATACTTTCAAACAGACTTAAATTTAAAAATAACAATAACCAAACGCATCTGAAAAATTAATTTAACATCGGAAAAAGCACTCCTGACGACGCTAAACAATAAAATACGTCAACAATGAACGTCCACAACAACATAGATCGATAATAAACTACGTCAAGAATGATTTACATCAACAATACAAACAATTTGAACATAAACATATACATCGACTGTTAGTTTCACGAAAATAAACACGTTAACGTAAACACCGAGCAGGAAAAAAAATTGCATGGATAGGAAGGCAGGAAATGACCTCATAGCAATTGCGTATCGGTTAGACACGGTTCCTAAGTGATGCGCTTTTCCTCTCTCTAATTGTTAACTCGGAAATCTTACTCAACCCGCGTACGTGGATGCCGTAACTACTTCTGAAAATTTGAGCGATATGGAACCAATAATGTTCTCCACACCTCCGTCCCAAATACGGCGTGACCAAGGAGTCACTGAAAGACATGGAAGAGTGATTTGGAGAGATTTAGTTCGTTAATAGAGCGTCTAAGAGAATAGAAAGTCTTCTATTCCATCTGTGCAACAGAGGTCTTTTGAGGGAATTGTAAGATGTTTTTATGTTCGAAATGGAACGTGATTGGGGCGGATACTGAATTGGAAAAGAACGCTATGAGCGGCGGTAATATAATGAGTGTCTAAACACCTTCCTGAACGAATTTTAAATAGCAAACAATTGCATGGAAACAAATAAATCTGAAATGCATATAAAATGGCTGAAGCACAGCTGATTGGATGCCATTCTACTGCGAATTGGTCAACAAAATGAAATATAAACGATAGAAAACTGCCTAATAAGGCGAATCATGAATTTAAAACGTACAGCTATACAGAATTTATCAAAAACTAGGAGAAATAGAAATAACATAGAAACACAATGATAAATGAATCAATTCGCGTTGACCGATATTATTGATCCTCCCAGTAACATAGGCTGTTCAGATACCATATGAAGAATTAGTACAATAAATACCAGAACGAGACGTTTAAAGTATTCATATTTTTCGCGAATGAAATCTGAAAGCTACAGGTTTGGAATGAGTACTTATTGTTCATACATCCCCCGCCTTACTCCGATAGATGGCTAACAGATTATGGGTAAAGACATAGAGATTAGCAATAAAGAAAATGATTCTATGAACAAAATGATATATAAATTTTACAGCTGTTGTTCTAATTATTTATTTATTATAATTATTAATCGGAAAGAAAACATAAAAAAACAGCACGAAGCCAATTACAGTTGATAAATAAAAAAGAAAGATAAAAACAAAAAATAAGCTAAAAGATATACTGGTTTCGGATAGGAATGCCATATAACAAAAGTTACTATCATGAAATATCTGTTCAATAGCATCTTAACAACCCTTTTGGATGATTCTTCGATAACATATAACCCTGATATCATAATACCCTTTCTCAACTTAAAGGGATACGTGATCCTCCGGTAGGGAAGTTTTAATGTATGTTCAGTTACGTCTTCGGAAAACTTCTTCGGGATATCTTTGCTGCCTGGAGGGTGTATTTTGATTGAAATATGGAAATGTTTACATCTAAGTATTTCCGATATTCATAAAAATGTTTTCAACGGGAAAAAACAGACAAAAATATGAAAATTTATAAATTAAATACACCGAAATTCAAAATAAAATAGTGTCTTTCAAATTTAGTTCCAAATTTCACGTGTAGGTTGAGATGTACGTAAAATTTTTAAAAAAACTACGAAACGAGTTTTTACAGATACAGGAAACATGAAGAAGAACTTTTTTAAAAACACGACAAACATTAAAAAAAAAGAAAGATTATGCTCTAATATGAAACGCAAAACATAGACCATAACAAAGGGATGAATTAACTTGGTCCAAAAGGAAGAGTATCTTTAAAAAAAAAAACGAACTTTTCACGAAATTCGAAACCAGCGATGTATGGAAAGCGAAAATTCCGCACCATACGTAAATTCTGACTTTCGGAATTAATTTTTTTATTAAAAACTCGACTTAGTTCCGTCCTTATTCAAAAAAAACTCGACATGGACGAGTCGCGAGGGCAGCAGTATTAAATTCAGAGATGCGGAAAAATAGAAATTCAGTTCTAGATAATTATGAAGTAGAAAAAAGGGCTCACAGCGCAGGGGAGGGAAAAATTTTCCAACAACGAAAATTAACTCTATAGAAGTACGGGATTTATTAAAACAAACTACTAGCGATCGAAAACTCTTAACCCAATAAATAAGTGGAGAGAAAACGAGATTTCTTACCGATGGATGGATGCATGATCTGCAGAGAAAACTTTTCCTACGTGCACTCAGTTAATTAGGATTCGAGGGAAATTCGGTAAAATTTTTCGTGATTCGAGAGTTAAGGAGAGTAAATTTCGTACGAAGTTCTACTCCTACTTTCTAGTAATGACTAAAACCGAATTGGATAGGATTAACGAATATTTCTGTTATTTTTAAAATACCGAAAAACCTGCATGTATAATACGATCTGGCGAGTAAGTAAGGTAAGTTTTTACGTATTTTTTCACGTAATCATGTACTATATACTCAAATACACGCAAAGCACTTGAGTTTACGAAATTAAACCGAGTAAGGAGGCTGTTTCTCTTCTTACCGTAAATACTTTTATTCATACATAATATAATCTAGAGATACAAAAGTATTCTCATTGAAAATGCACATCTATACACCACACATAACCTCCATGGGAAATAAAAATTTTACTACGCATTTTAGGGCTTAATCAATGTCAAATCAACATTTTCACGTCTCCAAGCAACCAAATACATCATCTGTTGGGAACAACGAGTGAATTAGAAGTTTTAATTCAGCTCTGGAGTTGTTATTCATTTCATAATAAACGCATTTTAAAGATTGATACATCTAATGGATACATTTTCCATACAAACCTTTCCTATTGGTCAGTGAGTAAACACGAAAAAAAAGACGAGCGATAATCGCGGATATATCGACGATGGGGGCAAAAGCGAGTGAATACGTATCGATCTGAAGAGAGAAGAAGAAGATAGAAAGGATACTGCACCCAACGGTGCAGCCGCACCCCGCATTGGGGGTTCCCCCACACCCTTCAGACGTCAACTTCGTAGGCCCTCCTCTCCAACACTCAAACCATCTCAACGTCTCGACCCCTCCGACGCGTCTGCAAAAAGCCCTTCCTCATATCTTGCCCTCTCACGAATGCGATCTATTAAGACGCGCGTAAATTAGATCGCCATGTCAACGGGAGGCGAAAGCTGTAATTTTTGCCTAAGAATTGAGTTTTCCCCCTCTTGTCCCGTGAGGATACTCGCATTGTCTGACAGATGAAGCAATTGGTGAGTGCCACCAGAAGTAGGATCGCCATCGGCAAAGACTACGACTTTGGATGCAAAGCAATTTAGAAGTTGTTCTTCTATTCCTTTGGGTTCTAACATTCTCCGGTTAGGTGTTTTACCATTCCTCGAGGTTTATACTCCCATATGTTTCCAATCCATTGCGATTTCTCTAGGTTCTTGATGGCTTACTCCAATCGTAACATCTTGGTCCTTTGATATAACTTCTTTTATGCTCCATAGCTTTTCTTGATAAAAATTCATTTTGAAAACGTAATGCCACACCCATTTATTCGACGCTTAAGGACTCCAATTGATACTCTATATACTTCAAAATCATTTCGAGGGCTTTCCTATTAGGTTCTGTACAAGTCCCGCCGACTTATTCATATTCACTCAATACAATTATCTAGTAGCTCTACATTCCATCCACAAATTTAGTAATTGACACGTCTTTTTAATAAGTTTGTCTTGCACCGAGAGAAATTTAAAAGTAAAGAAATAATAGGTACATCAGTAATATTGAAATAAATAAAGTGAATTTAATAAATTAAATTTTTTAAAATTAAGAAATAATTCGAACATATAAAGCAAGATTTAAATTGAAACTAGACGGTGATTTTTTAGAATATTAAGTCAAACATAAATTCATTTTAGGTAATAAATAGATACAAAATTTGCAGAAAATTTTACTTGGCTACACATTCGAGCACAACGCATCCTTAGCAACGCGTTGTGATAGAAGAATACTGCATCTATGGAGCTTACAAGGCGTGGAGACCTGACCTTAGCAAGGGCAAAGTTTTGACACTTGATTGAACACATCTTCATTGTTCTGCTAGAACAGGAAACGCTCGTGTCACCCCAGTAACGAACTATTTCAATTTACAGCAAACTCGTAGTTTTCTGAACTGAAATACTAAGTAGCAGAATATATGAAGATCTTTTAATATTTTGTATCTTTCGTAACTACCGCTTCATCTACATTAACATCATTACATAGAAACATAGGTTAAATACAAATGGGGATAATTCCGATTCATTCAAGCTAATCAAATCATAGACAAATTATCGATATGACGTACTACCAATCAGGAGCACTGAATGGAATCCATAGACCAATCAAGCTTCTTGGACAGTACCACAACGTAATAATTAAGGGAATAGACCAAATAGGAAATGCTTCTAGGCAATAGGCAATAGTAAAGTATAATGTAACCAAACCTTCCCATCTTCAATAAAAAAATTTCCCTTTATAGTAACAGTCCATCCGCAATGTAAGAAACACTGCTCTGCAGAGCGCCTCCAGTTCGTGCAGATGCCTTATTAGACCCGAATAACCAGTCGATAAAGACATATTTCACTCCTTCCCATTTTTTTCGCGGGCCCCAATTAAAAAAAAAACTCGGATCAAAGAGAATCGGGTTCCGGACTTCGCCACGGCAACCGAATAAATTCCATAAAGTCGGTTTCCACGACTACGCGGTTACTTTACACCGCGGTGTCGCAAAGTGCCTCTTCCAATTACGCGTGCATGGCGGTGTAAAAAAAATCACGCTGGGGTAAATTACCCGTGAACGCGAACGCTTTTCGGAGTGAAAAAATCTCGTGGGGTTGAGTGACCTCTATTGAATTAACGCCTATAAACTCGCGAGATTAAAAGAAGGGGGAAAGTTATGGGTTTTGACTGCGAACGTGGACACTGTATGAGAGTGCGAATTTGTAATATACGTGTTTCCATGGATATAACGAGGGACGGGAACGAACAAATCCTTCGAAAAATTCGATGATATATCAAAAGATGAGAAATGATAATCCAATAGCTAAAAGCGGGTAGACTAACTGGTTGTCATGGTGAACAATTAGATTCATGCTATTCGTTGAATTGACGTAAAATCAAAAGTTCAAATGTTTGTTGAGAATTTACTCGAAATTCATGCACATTCATGTACTAGAAACACAAAACAATGCTAAAATAAGTGATTATAATAATGTATACGTATAAATGTCACATCATATGTAATATACGAGTCAAATAATAAGGTGATAAATGCATGAAAAAGGCAAATTTCATAATTGGAATCTCTCTAACCGCGAAGTATGATAAAAATATGTCACTAGAATATCTGATGCACAAGATGAGCAAATCAACATTGTTTTGAAATCATCAACAATATCCTCTACGAAGTATAACTTAAAGAAAAGAAATCTCTAAATTCAATAAATTCATTTTTTACCACCATATATACAGAATTTTAAAAATGGAGGATATTCGTTAGATGGTAACTAGGGTTATAAACAGTAAACGAACTTTTATTTATTAACCTAGCAACGCGCGAATTGCCCAAAAACATCACGCTACGTTTAGAAAAAATAATGTACTAATCAAGTATTTGTATAAGAAAAAATTCGTGACCTGGAAATACAAACATAAATATCCATCCGTGCTCCGATAGCCAGCCAAAATGCGTCACATCTATAATTCAAGGATTTCTGTGCAATACTCGAGTATATTCCGTTGCATTAGTATCTCACTTCT
Organism: Pantala flavescens; assembly: GCA_020796165.1. Lineage (NCBI taxonomy): Eukaryota > Metazoa > Arthropoda > Insecta > Odonata > Libellulidae > Pantala > Pantala flavescens. The sequence continues at coordinate 17,362,045 of CM036886.1, forward strand.
CCAAAGCGTTTCACTTTTATTTGGGTATTTATCCGGCTATAGGAAATGATTAAGTGCCCAGGTCGAATGGGGCACGGAAGGGTTGCAGATTGCTACTATAACGAACGGGTTCGTTACGAAGATGACATTTTTAATTCGATACCACCGAAGGCTAACGAATCGATTTTCGGTAACTCATTCAGGATTCCATTTTCTTTCGATACGATTTCAATCGTGTCCACTTTGGTGAGAGTCGAATGGGCCCTGTGAACCTCTTAGCAGTTGGAACCAAGGGGCACTTGAGGTCTCTTCCAATAATTCTATAAATAGAAGCCTATATGGAAGATCCCAACGTCAATATGTTGCTATACGTTTACCAGGAGAGGTAAGCAAAACAAAACATAGCAACGGCGAGTAGATAAACAGAAAATAAATAACAAATAATATTCCTTAAGGAAAACTAAAGCAAACTTAAAATGAGTACGAAAAACTAATGGTTTACTCACAAATAATTTTACATAAAAGCACTCTCCTCCTGATATGTTCATGATCTTTGTATCGCATATCAATTAATAGTCTTAAACGTTATTAAAGTCACCTGAGAATTGTAAAGACGTTTTATTAAATTAATGTGATGTTTTCTTCCAAATCCGGTTAGAAATAACCGTTACTAACCGGTTTCCTATGTAGGAGATGAACCTATATATGAAATAATACATCAATTTTATTGGATTAATGAAAAGGAGAATAATTTTGTTCAATAATTTACTGCGCATTGAATGCTAAGGTTAAACTGAAGTGGAAAATAGCGGAATGACAGGGACTCGAACCCTGGACCCCAACATTTTTCGGGGTCACATTTTAAAGACCCTGAGTTCGAATCCCAGTCATCTCGCTATTTTTCAATTCTTCCACATTAAAATGCGTCCCCGGGAAGTGGAGGGACCAGGGTTCGACCCCCAGTCACGTCTTAACTTTTCCCTTCTTGTTGCTCTTTGCTAAATCTAGTATTTACACAAGCTAAATTCAGAGCCAAGGATATAACGGTTAGACACGCAGAGGCGTGCTTTTTATAGCGTGCAGCGTGCGTCAACACGTAAGAGATTTCGGGAAGAACAGTAACGGGCATAGGGAAAGAAATTCGGGAAGTTATGTGTTGCGATTTCGTCACAGTTAATCCTTTATATAATTAAGGTTGGCCCTTCAAGGATGAAAAGTGGCCGCGAGCAAATTGTTCCGGAGCGAGAGAAATTTCCAAGAGTAAAGGATGTACATTCTTAACGACACATCCGCTTTAAAATACGCTCCCTGTTTCCTTTACAGCCATCTCCGTTAATTAGGCAACGGCGAAATTAACAGTGAAAGAAAATATACGTGTTAAATACATAATTGAGTCGCACGCTAATTGAATAAAAAGGTATTCATAAACGGATACGTAACTTTAACTTTAGAGGTGACGTCTTGATTCTTTTACGCCTACAAATGAGTTGAAAACGTTAAGGTACTTATAAAAAGCACTGAGTAACACCCACTTATGCTGTAGTTGAATTACATAATGAATAAGTTAAGCGACGTAAAATTAAATTAAATTATACAATGTGTTCAAATTAAAGAGGATATGGTATTCAGACAGCGCACTGCTTGGATAGATAGAATGCTGATGCAGTAGGTGAATAGTACATCCTTTTTTTAAATTGATGGATTGATTGATCAATAATTTAACTGTTGCTGAATAAATCTAATCAATCAATACACCAAAACATTACACATTCCTTATTATTACAGATTATAATTTGATTATAGAAACATCTAGCGGAAGAGATTGAAAAATCGGTAAAATAGATTGATATTGTTGAAAAAGATTGTTTTATTAATATTTTGCTTTCATTTTAAACTCAAATCAACGAATGTAAAATAGTTTTCGGCATGTTGAATAGAGTATTTGTATTTCTTTTATTCTAATGACATACCGTGTGCTCCCTACAAAAATTCTTAATACAGAACAGATGGCATTGTTACAATATTACTTTGACAACACACGTAACAGAGATAGGACTTTATTGTCTTCTTCATTGTCGTATAACTTACGCAACAATAGTCATTGAATAATCCGAAACGTTTTCCGCCAACAAAGACACAGAATGGATTTTCAATTGTTGTTAAAGCACAATACACGAGATTTTGTTGAATGTATAATAGATTTGTTTAATTTGACAAATTTTTCCAGTAAGTCTCTTTCACGTAAGGGTATCATTAAATATATTAAGAACTTTTCCAGAAGAAATACTTATGAAGTAATACTCTACATTCACTCTGAGATTTTCTACCTATTGGACTCAATAACATTCATCAAATATACCTAAGCATTTTCTACTTCCTAGTTCTTAAATAATACGGAAAAATTATACGTAGTATAATAAAATAATAAATAGTTTAAAGGTGACTTTCTCAAAATCAAATTCAGCCACTATTCTAACGATCAAACTCGACCAATCTTAACCGACGTTGCTTTTTCTTTATCCAGCACCGTAAGACAAAAAAATATTCACCGTTCAAATTATATCCCTAGAACCGAAAAAATTAAAACAAAATAAGGCATAGTTCCAAATAGAGCTTACGCCCAATAAAACTTGTGTAACCTTTTGTGAGGCAGTGAATGAATCTTGCAGGAAAAAAAAGAATAGGATATTAAAGAGAAACTGCCGTGATTCATCAGATAAGTAATGATTGGATATTCCGGACGGAAATTTCTTCAAATCGCGTGTTTTTTTCCAGCACAGGAAACTGCTATAACCTGCCGAAAAGTCCCACCAAAATGAAGCGAAACTTGCGTTTTCTTACACGTGGACAGGTGATTAATGATTCGAAGATTAAGGGAAGAAAGATTGGCATTTCTTTAATGTGTTTCGTTGAGTAACTCGTGTCACGTTGGAAGCCTACGATTACGTTGAAATGCTCTGCTTCGATATCAAAAGAAAAGGGATTAGGTCTACATTATGTGAATGATTACTAACTATAAGGAGCTCAATTATGTTGATTATAAGTCTTAAAATAACTTCAGTGTTACCTTGAATCGTAAAATCTCTAGCTTTTACTGATTGTAAGTTTGTTACGGTATGAAAGTTTCAATAGCAATTCTGTAGGTTTCTTTTAGATATAAAACAGACTCAAATTAAATCTCGAATTTCCTGTTTTTCAAGTTTAAATTATGCTTTAATTTTTATACCGTGTTAATATAAAAGCTACAATAGTGATTTAAAAATATACCATTCATTTTTATATGAGCGTAAAAAATCAAAACAATAAACATAACTCAAAATTCCTCAAGAATTTAACAGGAGTAAAAAATGTTCGATGGGACTCGAACCCTGATCTCCCAATAGCGGGTAGGTTGCTCTAGCCATTGAATTATCATGTAAGAACATACCACCGTGCCTTTGAAAGAATGGGCGTTGGTTGTAGTTTCGTCCGTATAGCAGCATCGTCTGCTGTCATAGCCTCATAGAACCACTGGCCATACAAAGAGATCCAGGTTCGATTACCGGTCCTATTAAACTTCTTCACGTCTATTAAATCCTTCGGATAATTTATTCACTTCTGTTTAACTTTTATATCAAAGTTGCACGAACTAATCTTATAAAGTAGCATCTCAATCCGAATACCTTTTATCCTATGATCATTAAAAAATATTTAACATTAAGTGATGATCAAAACAAAATTATAAAGCAAATATATAAGTCATAGAAAAAAATATTACGATTTAAAATAAGCAACTGAAAGAATGAAAAGTAATGCTACAACCAGTTACATGTTACTTTCTAACAACGAAACGGAAACAGAACCAATAACTATTTCGCGAAACGGGAGAGTAAACGAAAACTACGTTTGCATACCCTCGTGCAGCGGAAATTGCACACGGGTGAGTTGCTAGGAAACCTCGCTTGACTACCAGGCGCTTAACCACTCATTCTCCTTCGCCTAGTTATATAGGTGATGCCCTCGTTACCCCAGGCACATCAAAGGGCATATCCCACCGATTTTAATATCCCCCGATATCTTTTCTTCCCTTTTCTGCGCGAAAGGAACTGTGGGGCGAGTTAGAATAGACTCAAAGGAAAGCTCGGCGTGGAATTCGCAGCATAAACAAAGCAGTGTGGAGTTGGGAGATGAAAGGGCGCAGGAATCCGCCTATATTGCCAGATGACCCGACAGAGAAGGAAATTGATTTTAGCCTCGAGAAAGACCGCTAATGAGTACTACGAGCTGACAATGAATTTCAATTTTTTCCGACCCCATTCGAACGAATTACGATCCGTTTTTTGAAGGAGTTTTCGACGAGAATGAAAGAGAAATTCGAGTCCTTTCTTTCCCGATGAAGTATAATTAGTTCCTTGGGTTTTTTTGGGATATCGAGACTGGATTTTTCCCTTTTGTTTTATATATCGGGCTCGTTTGTTATTCTACGTTAAAGATGCTGTGTTTCTAGGATGAAATAATGACGGATAATTGAGGATTAATCATGGTAATGCTCCTTTGAAAAGATGGGATAGTTCAATACGCCAATTTAGCTTGGAAATCTGTTGTTAACGAGACTTTTACTTTAGCAGGAACAAAAGTTTGGGTTCACTTATTGGGAAAAATTCTGATACCACGAGGTTACGACCCAAGCTGTTGATAACCATAACCTTTTTAATAAATGAAAAACTCGTGATAATTAGAAGTTAAATCTTTCATTCGATTCAAAAGACGATTTGTAGGTGATACATTGTGCCCTATACATGATTATATACATTTTTTTTTTTTTCAATATCATAAATGGGCTGGGTCGGGTCATGTTTCGAGAACAAAGCACAACATGTGACGTCATTAGTAGTCCCCGAAACGTAAACAAATAAAGAGACACCAAGTAGAAGAACAATGGAAAGATGCAATAGAGACAAAATTGAGTATTTACTGGTAATGCGGCACGGCTATGCTAGGCCCAGAGTAGAGTAAATTTTAGAGGTCTGATGGAGTCATATATCTGTATTTAAATTGAAAATGTCTCATAAATTTGATGAAATTTGTGACGAAATGATGTTACAACACATACCATAATATCTCCTTATTTCTAGAAGATATTTAGATAATTAATGATCCAAGAACGCCAGCAAATAAGGTTAAATTTATCATCTACCGCCATCTATATATATTCAAGGGCAACAGAAAGCGAGGAATAGGAACCATAAAACTTTTATTCGATCAATAATTGATTATTATACAACTCATCCACGAGGTCGTCCATCCCTTAATTGCTTTGCTCCATCAAAATGTAATTGGGACAAGTAATTGCGCAATGCGATTGATTCGAAACGAGTTTATTACGCTTTCTGATAATTCGGAGCGAGTTTCCGAGATCACAGATAAATGCGAAAATCACTTACTTAATGGGTATCAGGTAGCTCAAATTCACTCATCCATTCTGGGAAAGTCGGTTATCTAACCATCGGAAACGTAAGGTATGATATATTGGAATCGGTACTCGCTTTGACGCATAAACAGTGTGTATTCTGCAGTCTAGAAGCACACAAGATACGATGGAAATTTTCATCTCCATAAATATTTTATGATTTGACTCAGTTACAAGGTGTTCTCCGTAGAGAATTCGATAAAATTTCAATTAAAATAGTGGAAAATGATTTATACAGCGAAATTTAAAAACCTTGCCCTAATTTACGGTCTAAAAATTTTAGCACGTCGCATGAATATGAAATGCAGGGAAAAAACTTAATGCACTTAACGATGAGATCCATCTCATATATGTTCATAAATCATGGCAAAAAGAATTACTTGAATTAGACTCACATATCATGAATATTGAATTATTCCGAATACTTATCAAAATAGTACATAGGATTTTATACGTAAATAGTTTCTTTAAACTCACCAACACCCATTTCCATCCAGCTCGTTACAGATTGTCAGTAACAAAACTATATGTATTAAAAGGAATCCAGATGTCTAAACTCCATGCATACCTGAAACGAGAGAAATGTTAAACATTAGTGGATTTGTCTTTTATATCAATAGACTAGCCTACTAATCTACTAGCTACCAATCGAACATTTAAATTATAATCATTTATTGGATGTAAGTCTGGAGGTTTAAATTTGAATTTAACAGTTTATTCACCGTAAAAATGAATAAAACTGATGATAAACATTTAATAAATAGATTGACGAGTCGATTGTTTATCAATTTAATTTTAAATCAACAAAATATTAATTGCATTTTAACCTTTTCTCATAGAAATTCCTTCAAGCAATACTTACAGATCTCATATCTGTTCTCAGAATTGTAAATACAGAATAAATACAGAATGTCTCATTCAAACACACCATGTCGTAAAGTCCTAGATCTTACGTCCAAATCCCAAAAGAGATTTTACGTCTATCCATTCAAATAACGTAAAATTACTTCCACAGAATACTTCGGTAATAGTAATACGAGAATAAAAACTAAACAGGACTTTTGGGTGCCGCAAGGCACTGTTTTAGTTCCACTATAACTTCCAAGTCCTTAAGAGAAATCTTCCGAAGGGGAAGGGTTGGGTTGAGGAATACCAATTAATAATAAATTAATATCTATGATGAGCATTATTATGTATAATAATTTTGAAAAAGAACAGAATTAGAGTTCATTTTATTATAATTAAAATTTCACCTTAACTGGAGCAGCGAATGGCAGTATGTTCACAGGGACACACCCTGAATGATAGCACAATTCCATGTAGGTTAAAAATTACGATATGCCCTTCTGTACCCAAATTACAGAAGGAATAGTAAGTCACAGCTGTTACAAAAAGCACCATTGTAACCGAGTCGACCTCGGACACTCTGATACGCTACTGAAGAATTTGTGAAAATACCAAAATTTAACAACCCAATTACCAAGAAAATCAGGTAAAATTTTCAATGAGGTATCCTTTTAAACTCCTTATCCATTCAGATGAGCAAAGAGAAATCTGTTTATCGGTAAATTACGGTAATTACTATTTCCATAAGTGAGAAAGATTTTTATTCGAGTTCAATAACACTGATTTTAAAGAATACGTATAAAACTATCTTCACATTAATTTTTGGAAAATTAAATTATAAACTGCTTTCATATTCCCAAAATTTTGTATCGCAATCAATGTGACGGTTATAAAATGAACTATAAGATCAATAAGAGACTGGATGTTAGCAATTTTACGAAAATAAATAATATTTTTTTATGAATTTTATCTTCCATAGTCCATATTCAGTACCATCGCTATCCGAAAATATCCGAAAGCTGTACGAACATCCTTTCTAAAATATTACGACCAACACGAAATTAAGAATGTATATTTATTTAATTGAGGATTATAAAATACTAATTAAAACGACAAAAAGGAAAAACTTAATAAATCTAGCGTTTCCATGGAAAAAATATAAAACGCAAAACATCCTAAGATAGAATCTAAAAACATTTCAAAAGTATCTAGCTAGATAATGTTTACCGGAAACAAAAACCAAAATAAAATACATAAATGAAAGTTTAACATGGACCCATTTTCTCCTCCTTTCGTATAATCACAGCCATACAATCTTCTCTTCAATTTGAATTCATTGTCATTAAAATCCAACCGGTCCAACTCAAAGCCTAGAATGAGTTTTCGTAGATTCGATAGGTTTAATCTTCCTGTCTCAATCTCAAGAGATCTAATTAAATGTTTCATCCAAGGGCACAATGGGTCCTCCCACGTTTGTCCTAGTTTCGAGCATCTGTTTCGTACGATAGTACGGTAATTTAATTTCTAAGCAGTCGTATGAGAATCACCGATGGAAGATGAAACCAAGGACAGTTTCAAACAATCGGCAAGTTGGGCAAAACCCTTTTAAGGAATACGGGAACAAGAGCTCGGGATTTTCCATTGTTAAGTTCCGCTCTTGACAACGGTTTACGTTAGAGTCGATTCTTGTCGTCTAATAATATTACAGTAGTTCATTCAACAATCAAAACTTACGTAATCAATTCGACAATGAAATTAAGGTTCCTAGAAACCATTGAGTTACCCTTCTAGAATGAAATACGATGATTTAACTGTGAGAACAGATAGCTATACTCACTAATGAGAAATGAAAGTCATTGCTCCTTTGCATAGTTTAAAATCACGATAAATACGCGTGCAATGGTTCACGAAATAATTCTTAATTATACAATTTATTCAATATTGTCTTTATATTTTTAATGGTCCAAATAAGTTGTACATGGACCACTTCAAGACGACTGACCTTATTAAATTAGCATCTCCAGAGACAGTTATATTGTGAATTAAAAAAAAAAACTCAATTGAAGTAAACTTTACGAAATACGTACATTCTAAATTTATAAATACGAAAAGTAAGATTAGATGCAGATATCGCTGAGTTGTAATTCTGAAATATTAAATGAGTAGTTACGTAACAAAATTAACTGTATAGAGTAACTCAATCTTTCATTTGAATCTGATAGCAAATAAACTCATTGATTCACAAACGAGCGACTTCTATAGCATTTATCTCCGATTGGATAAGCCAACAAGGGAAGACGGTGTCTTTACATAATCCGACATTTCCAAGCTAAAGGAGATAGTACGAGATGTGGATCTGCAGCCAGTTACAGGAAAGGGAAATGGTCGATGAATTGAGAGCTGGAGGGTGCTCGGAGCACACCCCTGAAGAGTCCTCCAGAACTGAAACAGAGCTGAGGATTCCGGGAGAGGCTGCGTTTCCATGGCGATGCACCGTGGCAACGATGGAGGAAGGCAGCCCTCCTCGTGAATAATGTAATTTAAAAAATGCGAGATTCGTGAGGAGGGAAAAAAGACATGACAATCATGTACGCTTTTTTTCATAAATTTAAAGATCGTGCGGGTATAAGAATAAAAAACTTCGTTTTTCGGTTTACGCAAAAAAATCACGTAATAGTTAATATCTGCTGTTACCTTTTTGATAAAATCCGTTTAAATTATTCACTAATTAATTCGACAATTATTACCTTAAGACATAGTATATTTGTTTAAAAATTCATATTTACGTCGATTAAATTTCCAATAAAAACTATCAATGTTGAAAATTTATCTTCGTTAGTATTCCGTGTCGAAACAGGATATTTTTATATTATAGACATTTTCATATATTATATTTCATTTATTATATTATCTTTCATTTATATATATATTTCATTTACTATATATAATAATATATGTCTATAATATTTTATTTTCGTAACATTACAATAACTATTGTATTATAATAAAGAATCGAGTGAATTTCTCATTCCATGTTTCCTTTTACACAATACACTGGTTAACGTGTTCGAATATATTATTTAAATTAAACCCTCTAATAAATCAAAGGTTATCAATGATCAATCACTATACGCATGCTTAATAACTTCAGTTAAGAGTTTTATGTAAAATAGCATGGAATTTTTTAAAAATATTTCGGTTCTTATGAGAAAATAGAATATAAAATCTTTTAATAATAAACTAAGAGCATTGAATTGAATTGAAACCTACGATTATATTAATATCACCGTGGTTTTTACCTGGAATTTCAGAATGTACGAATGAGTCGTATAAAAGAATCATCCGAGCAAGGAAACAGGCAAAAATAATTCCCTTAAAACAAAATTCTCCAATCATCTATTCAAATCACTCCATTATTATATTCCTATACTCTCCATTGTTGCGTCTATTAACAATAAGTATCGGCACAAATGAGATTATAGTTTAGGTAAACCACCGCAGGAGGGGGTTGGTGCAGCCGAATGGAGAGCGAGTTTTATGAAAACGGTTCTAGATCACGGATTCCACTTTTTCCGGTCTACAAATCGTAAGTCGCTTTCTTCTCCCGCACGCCCCATTCACGCCGACCCTCCGTTTCCATCACGAACGGAAAAAAAATGAATAAATAATTATGATTGTGAGGCGCCCTCAGGAGGAAATCTTCGTTTGAGGAAACGGATTGCGAGTTTTGGTTGTTTGGGATATATTTCTTCCGTCATCGTCCGATCACGATTCGATTATAAAATCAAAATCGAAAGGAAGGAGAAAGTATTTCGAACGCAATGCGGTTTTGATCTCGTCTTCCGAGAAACGATTCGGTGGGTGTGGAAAGCTGAAGTGAAATATGAGTTGCAGAGAAAGATAACTTGTGCTCATAGCTCTAATTAAAGACGTATTATTTTTATAACCTATAAATACGAGTATATTAAAAATTCAGCGATGTATAATCAAATCTTTAACTTCAGTACTCCTTATCGTAAACTTAATCACACACTGATAGCTCTAAACGAAAGAGTCCTCGTCATAGCAACGAATTTAAAACGTCACGCGTAAATATTTCTATTAATAAATTTCTTACCAATATCTTCTAATTCTAAACGTCTAATTACTTTACTTACTTAAATACTGGAGTGCCTTTAACGACTTAAGCAGCTAACAATAAGTTAAGAATGGAGTTTGGGACACCAGAAAGCTATCCTCATTGTTTACGGAAAGATCGCTTAAATTTACAATTTAAATATCACTTATTTACTTATATTACTTACAGTTTAGGTTAGGAGTGAGAATTTACGTACCTTTTCTTCTATTCTGGGGGTAAATTACTGAGGCACTCAATAAAATGAGTCACAATATCATTCTGTACGTATCCCGAAACACTAAACACGATTGAAAACGTAAGCAAAATAAATTTTCGTTACGAACACCTCCGGAGTATCTTCCGGAAAAAAAAGCCCACGAGTTAATGTCTCCTGAAAGGTTTTTATGCAAAGGACTGAAAATGGGTTAAATCGGAACCTACACTTTGGCCCTCTTTCCAACGATGAAACCGACCCCTTCCGACAATTGGAACCCTTTCAGAATCCCGAGTGACTCAATTTCGGCAAGATAAGCTTCCCGTTTCGCTCCAGACGAGGCGACGGCCGGAAGAAAGTCATTTTTTTTTATTTTTGACCTTTTTTTTCTTCTTCTAGAGAGCGCGCGTCTTTCCCCAGCGCCGTCGCGGTCCTCCGAGGCGGTAACGCCCATTTCCACTTCTAAAAATAAAGTCCCTTTTCTACTCATTCAGAGGAGGGAGTGGAATAATAGAGGGAGGTTACGAACCGGTTTTTTTAAAGATGGGATCGGTGTTGCGGGTGGCTAAGTTGCACGGAGAGACGGGGGGTGAGGGACGAAAATGTCGCTCTAAACGGAACGATTGAGTTATTATTGAACTGGATGGCGGCCGGAAGCTATTGTTGCGTCTCCCCCTGCAACAATGGGATTCGTTGTCGCGCATTCCGCTACAATAATAACGGCGTGAAAGTGTGGCAGGTGGTGAGGTGACGATGAATGACTTGAATTGAGCTATTGCGAAGACGTCTCGATGAATGGGGTGCTTTCACCTAAACCCCTGCCACAAGGCGAAAGGTGGTGCATGCTATATATGTAGCAGTATACGTAGGGTACGTATACAAAAGAATAAAACAAATGATGATCAAACTGAAGGTAGTAGATTTGTAAATGTATAATAAATTTAAATAAATAAACGAAATATCATTTTCTTTTTTTATTTGATAGATAAAATACACTGGGCTGCACAAGTCCTAAAACTGAACATCTGTGACTAAAATAATATTGATAATTGTTATTATTACGTATTCAGGGCAAATTGAGTCTGAAAAGTTTCCTCTTCCATTTAACCCAGTCAATATAAGAAATAATAATGAATAATATCCAAATTGATGACATTAAGTTGGAGAATTAAATGGTGGAATTTATAAACATAAATGAAGCTTAGGAAAAAATGTTAACAGCAGGAATTTACCATAAAATCAATATACATATCTTCAGAATTCTAATAATTTGCAGTTTTATTCAAATGCTTTAGGCCTCAGATCTTTCCCTCCTATAGGAGAATTTCTTATCAGGTATTGAACCCGGAATGCCTTGCATCAAAGGTAAACAAGTCATCTATTTTATATAAGGAGAAACAGTAAAATATTACCGTTTACTAAGAAAATAATCATACATACACTTAAAACCAGAATATAACTCTGGAGTAGGTGCTTTACAAACAACAAAGATCCCGATGATCCCTTGTTTCAATGAAAGCAGCTAACACATTCTAAGACATTTTTGCTTACGGGGCAATTCTTATTTTTTCACGGGGGTGTTCATTCATGAAGACACGGTTGCCACGGGGAAGCCGTAGGATGGAAAGAAAAAATTCCGACCTCGGAAAGATTACTAGCGAAACCCATAGACGCGTCACAAGCCTTCTATTCACAGGTCTCTTGTTTATAGTACGAGAACACATCACTGAATGAACGAGTCACTCGTAGGCTTCTGTGACACGTGAATCCTTCGGGCACAGAGTGCGAGGGTACGGTTCCGAGTCAAAGGGTGCCTTATTTATCGAAAGATTAAGAATAGAAGACGTCACCTCTAAATCAGACGTTATTCAAACTTAGAAACGAGCATCATGATCTTTGGCCACATCTGAAGTTAATATTTCCGGTTCCAAATTTAGTGAGGTGTTAAAATTGATTCTATAAGGTTCACGGGGTACGTGAATAGAATTGATATGCTTGTCACCTAGGATACGGTTGCTAAGATTAGATGGTTTCTGTGAGAATTAATATCCGATGATTTTACTCTCCATAAAAGGAGTTACGATTTCTCTGAAGTTAAGTTTGGGATAAAAATATATAATCATTATCTATCTAAAAGGAGAGTACAACTTGAACCACCATACACTATCAAATTAATTCTGTAAAATAATTATTCATATTATTAAAACACGCTTTAATGGTAAAATTTTCTTTTGCATGGTTTATTATATCAAAGAGAATTTTTTAAAGAGACCAAGTATCACTTCTGAGTCAATCCACTTCCAAGATATAGGCCTTATGCAAAATTTAAAGTAGCTTTTTATTTTTTGTCTGATATAACCTAAAACTTTATTAGTATATATCTTAATGTAAAATAAAAACATTTTGTATATTGTAAGAGCGATTTTCAAGAAACAGGAGGGTTCAAAGTGATTCTGGAAAACGACGAGAAAAATATACTAGAGCTTTATGGGTTAAATTTTTGAGGAGCACCAAAGTAGATTGAAAAAAAATTAATAGATTTATTTTTGAATAATTACCAATCTATAATTATAAATACATAATTCCTGTAGACAATTAAGTAGAGGATTAATCAAGCTAAAGATTTCCGCTTCAAGGTAACTCAAAGCTCGAAAAAAAACCATTACATAGTGTGATACAAGGTAAGCTTCTAGGTCCCGCTTTCTTAGCGAAATCAGTTTATTAACAACACCCGATTGGTTGCTACGCGCCCGTTGAAAACAAGGGAATCACTTAGACTTTATCTCTAATACCTATTACGAACATCGACAGGAACATTTTAACATCGCCCGTCACGTCTTGTATCTCTACAGTGTTCTTGTTTAGCTTCCATTATTCCATTAACTCCTCCATCTAACGGAGGCGGAAAAAAACCCTTTCTCGTCGGCAAATTTCCTGGAAACAGGACGATTTTTTTGGCAAACATTTTTGCCTCCATTGATTTTGGCGGCCTTTCTAAGTCATGATAACAGGAGCAGCGATATTTCCATTAGCTATGTCCGTGAGATTTTTATCTGCGAGCCGAGAATTGAACCGACCTTTCTACACCATATTGTTATCAAGACAATATAAAACGATACGATAAACATATTGAACCAACAAAGGGAATTTTTAGTCTTGATAGATATGGGCTGATAATTATCATGCAAGCAAATTAATAACGTTAAAAATAGTTCAAGAACACTGAAGAGAACTTTTGACGCACTCCCATCTTTCTGGATGATATTCGGATATATTCTGAAGGCTGTTGAACGAAATATTGATGTTATGGTAATAGCCAAGACATCTTGATTTTTTCGATAACGTGTAATTGCATTTCGAAAAAGAGCTGAGGTTAAAAATAAAAAACACCCATTTCTAAATATCTAATTTGTATAACAGAGCAAATAAAAGACTTACTCCATCCCCCAATCTCAATAGACAAGCCTCATTCTTGCTAATAATGATCTCGAATGCTGAAATTGGATTCATTCACCCTTTCGTAATTTAACCACTAACAGGTACAGAACTTCATTATAATCAAAACATAATTCTAAAACCTTCCTCCCAGTACTTCCATTTAACAGGGTATATATTTAAACTTGTTCTATCAGAATGCCAATTACCAATGCAGAATACGTGTAAATTAACTGATTGATACATAATGCTTGTATAATTAACGGAGCAGAGGAATAACCGTTTGAAAGTAGTTTTATTGTACCTTCTATACAATATTTATTATCACACTTTCACAAAATTACATCACAAAATATAGATATGATTAATTTCGTAAAAATTATTCCTATTATAAAAAATATTGATAAAAACAATTATTATTTAATCAGTCATTTTGTATTAATTTAAAAACAATATTAAGGAGCAGTGTGAATGCGATTTGGCAAAGCCAATATTTTTCCAAGTATATCAAGGATCAATTTCGCAAGCTTTAGCAAGGAAGATTAATAACACAGATGTGATAAAAAGGTTTCGATACGTTTCAAAATCTATACGAGTGAAAAAGAAAGAGCGAAATTCGATTTATCGCAACTGCTACGGCAATGCAGCGCGTCTGCATCTCAGCCATGTGCATGCCATATGGACTGCGTGATGAATACGCTGCAGTTTATATTCCCCTAGAGATCGTAGAATCTTCAGATAAAGCTGCCAACTTTGTTAATCTGCTGAGATATACCCATTTTCCGGATAAATGAAGCGCCAGAAGTGAAAGTGAAGTAGATTTTAGACGAATCTTATGATGAAGAGGTCTCTACAATGCTCTACAATTTGCAGTAATCCCTTAAGTGGCGACAATAACACCAAAAAGAATTTTCAAGAGACAATGTTAAAAAGTTGAAGCAACAATTTCTCTCCAGAAATTCCATTAATTATATGATCAACGTAATTAATTAAGATCAAACGCTACGTTACAACGTAAAATAGATAATCAAAAAAGTAAATGAAAGATCAACACAAGTTATAGTTGTTCAAAAGGGAGGAATTTAAAATTAATCGAGAAAAATATTATCATACGGAGGCATTTAGTGATTCCTCACGCGATGTATTATAGCGTACTAATAGAAAGATGAAAAAGCTACAGGCTCTGAAGATAAATCAGTATAACAGAAAAATAATAATATTATGATGCAAAATACAATTATGAACGCAGAACAATGAGAAATAACAAACATACAGATATATGTGCAGACGTAAGTACGCATTGGACAAAGGTATTAACCACGCTTTACGCTCAATAGTAAAAATAAGGTTACACCAACAATGAGACGGTAAAAAACGGACAACAAAGGAAGAAATTGGATAAATTTACAACAATATGACGATATTACCACCAATAAGAAGTAAACAATCAGAAACTTAGGCAAAAAAGGGTTCGATAGTCGTAGAAACGTATTTTATATCCTCTGCTTTCCATCGAATGCCAAATTCTTCCGAAAATGGCGCAAAACGTTCTAACGACGGTCCTGAAAGAGGTTCCATTCGATCAAGAATCAGGAGGCCACAATGGAACAGAATTTCCTCGAAAGTTTTCCTTCCGAGAAGGGAGAAAGATTTCTGGAAGGATTTTTCATTTGGACCGCTGGGAGTGGCTCAGGGGGTGGGTGGGGGTAGAAGAGAGTGGTGAGTCAAGAGCTATTTGGGAAACCGATGCTTACACCTCTCAGAGGAAGCGAACCAAGGGTTTCGCGAGGATTGAAGAGAAAAGACGAAAGAAGGAGAGAGAATGGTCTTCTCCGAGGAATTTCCGTAATTAGTTTGAAGTTGTTTGGTCGTCTCAAATTAAACCTTTTTGACTTTTATTTTGTTTCGAGAAGTCCGTATTTGATTAGGATGATAAATTGTAGATTCGAATCTCGAATGAATTTAAGCGTCCTTATAGAAAGTTATTCTCTCGTTAATTGTCTAAGAGATTTATAAATGCTATAAAGTAGTAGAGGTTTTTGATCCACGGTCCTTCACGTTTGTATGCGGGGCTGGGTTTCTTATTTAGCTGAGGGATGAATGTAATTAACATGTGCTTTTTCTACGATCTCTTTAAATGAGCAACTTTGGCAAGAAATAATATGCACAGATATAATATTTTAGGGAGAGATAAAATTTAATCTTTGTGATCAGGGGAGATTTTTAACAATTGAAGTAACTAGAAGTCAACCTAGATTGTTAATAAAAAGAATTTTAAAATTTACATTCACTTAAATCCTTCCATAAAACACAAATATTTCTTCGTTAATACGCTTTTGAGTTATCACTTTTATTGGACTTAAAATGTACTGTTGTGAATCATGACTGCATGGCGTTTTACTCGAGAAGGGAGTATGAGAAAAATATAAATAAGCTGAAAGATCGTTTCATAGTGAAATGAATAACATACAGAAAAAGGTTATTGAACTGAAGATGCACTCCTTGAAACGTTTTTGATATTACCGTAAGCACCTTATGATCCTCACAATCCTTCCATTATAAGAACTCGAATTTACTTTGGAATTAATTCGCAAAAAGCTTAGTATATATCTCTAATTGTATACTAAGTTTACCATTTGGTTAGAAACAAGGCTCTTGGCAAGAAACAAAATGTATCATATATAACAAAGAAAACGTAAGTGCCTCTTTCATTGTAGACGCAACATTAAACTCTTTAAAAGAATTTAAATTCCACCATTTAAAAAACTTTAAAAGTCCATCTCAGAACTCCATAGCAACGCAGGTCATAAATCAACTTCGGACGGAATCTTCTCGGTACCAATGATGATGCTGAGGTGTCCGTGGACCGTTAACGACTCACCGTAGATAAGCACGGCCTTCGCGAGGATTTATGCTTAATTTGTTAAAGTCAGGCTAAGCTGCACGACCGTATTCCCTTCCAAATTCGTCTCGGGGACGCATTCGAATGCGGAGAGCCATTTGACGGCCAAATGGCGCCGGACCATAAATGGGAGAGATTCAATTTACGTCATGAATGGCGCTATGACTTTCGTTCTTCTTCTTTTTTTCCGGCGGAGATTGTGGCAGCATTGGACGTTAACGAGCAACTCCATGACGTGAATTAATTGACGAGGGAAGGACGAGATGCTCAATTGATTTTGTTGACCGTTTTTTTACTAGCGTTGCTAGGACAAACGCAATTCTCGGGTGAAAGTAAGGGAAGTGTTACTTATATCCGAAAAGTATCAATTTAATACAGTGAAAGTGTAGATAATGATTTCTTCATTGTACAATAAATTGACCTAAGTACTCCAAATGCAGTCTCTTCTACTGAAATTCCGACCAGTGATAAATCATTTATTTTATAGTCTATTTTCAACAAGACTGGTCCCAAAACTGAACCCTATGGAAATACAGTCGAAACATAATTGTTCAAATAAAGGCAAAAAATACATGAAAAAGTCTCAGTTCCTACTGCAAAGAATATTTCTATATTTATAATAGCATAATTATCAAATAATTTCGACAGAAAAGTTGATAATTAATATAAGGTAAAGAAAAGTGATGATATTATGCCTTCAGCTTATCAATTTTTCGTTGAATTTGTTATTTTCAATGATTTCTGCATGTAAAAACCGCAGCTTACTCTAATCGGTTGAATATGTTTTCATAACAGATGTTTTACACTAGTATCAGCAACAGATGGTTATGACTCATTATTAAAATAAAGATGAATATTATATATTTATAAACGATAAAATGTGCACATACAAAGGAATAATATTAGTCGAACGATATTAAGATAACCTATTACTTTAAACAAATAAGAGATATGATACAGTGTAGAAAATGATCAATAAGACAAATAAAATTAAAAAATGAGAATATACTACTAAAAGTACGACTCAATTTTATTCTTCATAGTCATAACGTCCTGGTAGATTCCTACTGTTTATGCAATTGTGATACTGAGAAAGAATATTAAATAAACAATAATCGATAACGGTAGCAGAATGGATTTCTTAAAAGACACTTTTGTGATAACCAATCTTGATATAATAACAAGTTGGAAGTGAAGTTAGGTAATCAAGGGAAGTGTTTCTATGGTGACTATCTACCGCTTCGTATCTTACGTAACGTTATGCTCTTGTTTTTGATAGATGAAAACACTCGGACGAACACACTCGAGAATCCTGGCTGCAACTGCATAAGATCCTAAGCATTTCTAGCACTGATGTCAAAAAGATGGCCTTGTCCTTGAACAAGTGATGGTCGTAAAAGACCCAAGGGGCCCGTGGGTCCTAGGACAACAAAGAAACGCCCTGTGACCTGTTCTTTCGAGAAAAGCCTCTTGCCTTTCGAGAGAAGGCGATAATAGATCCAGGAACTTATGGATGCTGTAAAGCTTCCACGGATGTAAGTAATAAATATTGTATGGTGGAAGGGAATAAGCCTTGGTTACGTTAAACACAAGAAACGCTAAGAGGAACGATAAAAACGATAAAAAACTGAGTACAATAAATACGGTTCACAAAAGTACGTATTTGAAAAATATATTGAAATACTGCTTATCACTATTATCAATTGACATATATTAGAATAAATTTCGAGATATAACTACAGATGGGGAAGAATTGCCATTATGTACCACTTTCCACTGAATAAGATGTCCTAACAATCCAAGACGATTTCAGGAAAGAGAATAATATTTTTGGACCATTAAAAATTTTAGATTTAGCCGAAAACTGAATTCATCGTGCATGATGCTGAGGAAACAAATCAGTTACTTTTAGCCTTTGAACGTAAGGAATTTTAAAGAAGAATTAATTAAGAAGATATGAATTAATCATTATTTATTTCAGCATAGATACTTCAAGACTAACAGAATATGAAATAATTATAAGTTTAATCACCTATAATCATGACAAGAAATTCAACACACCCCCAAAATTATCTATAATATATTTTAAGTATTTCTGTCTATTCTTCTTATTATGCTACGTAAACAAAACAGGATTTTAAAACCTAATATATACATTAAAAACTTCAAAAGAGGATACAAAATAATCTCAACAATATTTACTAAAACAAAGTCGCTACCGCATGCTTAAAAAATGAACCCTGGATGAAGAAACAATGCACATGATTATTGACGAACATCGCAACAATAAAAGGCACGATTACTTCATTGTTTACCTCAAAGGAAGACGAAGAAAACAATTCTATCTCTGTCTGAATGCAATCGACAGAGATAAAAACGCCTAACACATCGTAGATAACATTCGGTACCTAATGAAATCTCATGCGGAACATGATGGCTTATTGAATGAGCAAATCCCGGCCGAGTACGACTCAATTGACCTCCATTCCACGAAATCCCAGGGCGCCAGACGTAGCTAATAGCATTGCCAAAATGGGAAAAAGGCGAAAGAAGGGGTAAAAGTACATTTGGAACCAATAGGCTTAGGTATCAATCATTTATACGATCCAATTATATCCTGAGCTTGGAGCAGGGCTTCTGAGTTATGCTTCTCTATCGACTGCCGAGGGTCCGACTGTGAGGGAAGGGAATTTGAATAAGGAAGGCCTGGGAATAAATTGACGAGATGGATGATTCTGAAGCTTTTTCGATACGATTCGAAGAGATTGAAAGTGTCAGCGCGTGATGGAATATGCACGGTGAACGCCTCTGAGGCATACTGTGCTGTGCCGTATCGTTTGAACGAGAAAAACTATACATAGCTGATCCTTTAATAAATACAACAGAAAGACTATTACAAAAAGTAAGGAGAATATTTAATTGGAACTACAATGTTTCTGAAAATTTATTATTGAAATAAAGGCTTTTCCTAAGCCCAACAATGGACATATTTAAAAGGAACTATAATGGGTTTGTTGATTATCCTTTTAACAATACCTAATGATTATGGAGACTTCTTAATCATTCTGGGAACCTCATACCATTCCTTTTTTATAAACAAAGAAAATAGTGATGCTTATTGGAGATGGGAAGGTGTGAGTTATGTTTTTCTCTAACTTCCTGGCTCAACTAAAATGCAATAAGTAGAAAATGAAATCTTCAGTGAAGCATCAAAACTATACTTCTCAATACGTTTCAGCTCTTAATAGCTATAGCTGAGTTTTTAAATCACCATTCAGCCGTTTTTTAAAACAACTCTATTTCACCAACAGCTCTGTTTTCTATTTCTTTCAGGGTCTTTCACGTTATAAGTGAAATAAAAATCACTTCCATTAAATTGTATTCACTTCCTATCGTACAATATCACTAAATTACGAATAGAATTAATCGAATTTTCAATTAATAGGTTTTATTTAATTAACTTTTACCTCATCATACACACAAGTAATAATTTGAGGCAATATTCCATAAAGCGTAGTTCTATATGCATATTCAACGCACACGAAAATACAACTAAACTTTCCTCTACATAGATCCATTCATACACCACATTCTGCCATTCAAACAACGTAAAAAGCCACAAACCAATCATCGCTATCAAATGATGGCTGGATCCATTTGTATACGATGGTCATCAGGCGAAATGGGAACGTCGCCGCTAAATCCGAGCAGCCCTGGTCAGTCGCAATTTCCCGCTTTCGAATTCTTTCCAATGAAAAAGGAACGATAAAAGCTTCGAAACCAAAGGGAGAAATTCCAATTCCCATGGAAATCCATTCTATATATATATAGCCATATGGTTCGCTCCCAGCCCGACAAAGAAAATCCTGATCTCTTCCAAAACGGGGAAATTGAATCCGAGCGCTGTACGTAATATAAAAAAAGATTGCAGCAACTTTTTATTATTTCTTCTTTTCCCCGAATGCCATGGAAATAAAGGGCGCTTCCCGACAATTTTCTCACGTTATTCTAAATTAGCTCCCGGAGCGATGGTGCGGAATTAACAAAAGAATAAAGAAAACGGGTTTAATTAAGAAATCAGAGTCCGGGTCGCATTTGACTAACATTGAGCGGGAAGAGAAACTCTCGCATTTCCTGGATCTGAAACAAAAGGGAAATGAGCAAGGCGGTGTACGGAAAAAAAAGTTGTACTTTTAAAAAAATTAGGACGGGTAATAAAAGAGTTCCGAATTGAATTAATAATTTATTAACCAGGAACTTCTCCAGAAGTACATCGATCCTTGATTTCTTCCATTAACCTTAATTTCTCTTTCGTTAGAATCTTTTCTCTCTCGCGGATGAATACATTAAACCAATGTGTATTTCCGAAAAGACATCGAGAGTAATAAA
This sequence comes from Pantala flavescens, assembly GCA_020796165.1. NCBI lineage: Eukaryota > Metazoa > Arthropoda > Insecta > Odonata > Libellulidae > Pantala > Pantala flavescens. The sequence goes on from CM036886.1 coordinate 17,383,376, forward strand.
AAATACACTTGTATGTGTAAATCAGCACTACTTTTTTGTGTGGAATACATTAACAATAAATCAATATCATAAACGTTTGATACTGGGATGAAATACTGGGATATATACACTACCAATTTTATCTAATACTTATCAAAATTCTGATCAACAAAATCCAGCAGCTACAAAATGAATCTATTTAAAGCATATTCTGCATGCTAAATTATTAGAATAAAATGAGTAAAAAGATAAAGTTTGAGCGGAAATAAAAATTAAACCGAGATTTAATAATATTCTCTTATATAATAACCATAATAAAATTTACAGAACGATTAGAAAAAATATATTTCCTAACAACAATACAAGTAGTCTAGTATAAATTAGAACAGTTCCAATAAAAGAACACCATCATAAAATATTCTAACTGAATTTCAATGGAAGATACTTAAATTAAACCTAAAACTTCCTCAATAATTATTCACGACCGCAATATGTAAAATAGTAAATGTTGGCATTGATTTCTTGATTATTCGTTACCTAATATTCTCCTCTTTTATTTTCACTAAATAAAGAATTTACTATATAACCAACATCACACCATACAGATAAGTAGACTAATAGATACTTTAAACACTCAACTATCATAAAATGCACACCTAATATAATTCTATGGGGATATAAAGATAAAAATGAACATCTGTTCGTCTCTTGGAGCTAATCCGGAGCAGAGTCGGGAGATAAGTAAATCCTAAACAAAATCGAGGAGCCTGGAAATTTGTATTTACTTCAAGGGTCCTTATCTACCAAGTAAGGGTTTCGTAATCTTTATGGACCTATTTTCGAGTACACAATTATTCCAAGTCCCTATAATAAACAAAACTGTAATTTCCTCATACATTATAAAAATATCTTCATAATATTTGGGCGCTACATTAGTTGCACTGAACATATATATTACTTAATTAACAATAAAATTATTGAAATAATATATAAATGAGAAATATCAAAGTCTGAATATAAAACTACATCAATGCGCAGTATAGACTGTGTAAAAGATAGAAGGTGAGAAGAAAAGAATAGCGTAAGCGTGAAAACAATAAACGAAATAACGATAAAAGACTTTCATGATTCAATGCTGTGATTCCAATCTACCAACCTAAAAAGCCACGTAAAATTCTTATGTTAAAAAGACCTTCTTACCATAAAAAAGTTATATAAGGGTAAGATTTATCCCTAAATTAAATTTATTGGACCACATTATTCACAGAAACCGAAATAACTCGTGACTCAACCCAACCGATTGAATTGTAAGCTAATGAAACGATATGGGACCGAACACTGAACCCTGAGTCACACCCATCCAAGGGGAAGAGAAATTCCACGAGAGCCCGTCTCCGTCGAGACAAAAACGGACTCTTAGGACGTTAAAAATACATGCATTCCTTCTCAATGCACTCGACAAGTCAAGCGACTCTATTTCCCTTCTTTAAAAATCGTTCTCACCCTCTTTTCTTGGGTCCTTAAGACTTCCTCTCTTCTCTGAATCGCTCCTAAGGCAACCACACGAATCCTTTTTCCCTTGAAAAACGCGTCGCCGTATTTGTAACACGAATCTTAAAATTGCACTTTCGTTAACATTGGTGAACCTTAACGATTTGAAAAGGAGAAAATCTAAAAGAAGAAGCTCCCGGTATTTACCTAAGATAAGCATTTCCTTCTCAACAGTACAACTGTAAGATAACCAAGATTTATGTTTTAGAGACTTCGTAGTCTCATATCGCACCAAAAAGCCACTACTCCACGTTTACAGAATATACTTAATTCATACTTAATAAAATTCCTTCAAATTTATTTCTTTTTTTTCCCTAGTAGGGTTTATACTATTCCTTAGAGTTAAATTTAATTACTTTTCATAAGGAGAATTTTCTTTAAAGCAAAGATAAATTGACATTGTATTTCCACAACTAAACATACAAAGAAGCTTCTTATTATAGGAAGAAAAACAATATGAATTTTAAGTTAACGATATGAAACAGGAAATTCGTATTAGGCATGGTTTATGGAAAAGTTTCCTTGCCATTACCTAATACAAAATTAATTGTTTATTTGTTTCTCCATATATGACACTTAATTAAAATTTATATAATATAGATATTTAAATAGATATATGACTGGGACTCGAACCCAGGTCCTCCACTTTCTGGGCTAGCCACTATATTACACACATCATTGCCTACCGAATTTTACACAAATACCCCACCATCAACACAGCCTACCAATATGTAGCAACAATCCTATTGCAGCCTATTAAAACAAACTTATTAGGTAACCATTAGCAACAAGCACCAGAAAAATTCCCTTACAAGTTGAAGCATCTAAAAAACAATGCCGAAGGCAATGGGATGAGTGTAACCTTGCACTTAAAGATGCAACTGCCTGCACTCTTTCTTTGTGTCATATCTTCTTCAATTCTTTAAGAATCTTTCGCGAGTGGGAGGCGAGACCGCATTCTAAATCTCGATTTTATGAAGACAACAGCCGATTTCCTTTCTTAAATCTTTTTCCTCTTCATTATCTCTACTTTGAAATAAGAGTCTTGTTATTTTCTTGAACTGAAGGTATTTACATGAAGTCAAAATGATAAATAAAAGTATGAATCCCTCTCCTTATTAAGATACTATATATTTATTCGTTTTTAATAAGTATTTTAGGCTTGATGGTTCTTAAATCTTGTAGTATAATAGTTATATACTGAAGTTTTGTTCTCTTTAGTCCCCTACAATCGATTTCAGACTAATTGCTGCATGATATCCTTCTTAAATTAACTTCGCAAATTCTACCAATTTAAGAACTCATCAGTACATCAATATTTACAGCAATAAAAACAAGATAACCATTAGAATCATGAAGTACTTATGAGTTAAATATCTTAAGTTATAACCGGGAAAAATATATAATATATTTCGGTTTGTCACGGAAGATTCAATAACTATCGCATAGTTCCGGTTTGTATACAGGAAGTGGCAAGGTTGATCGGTTTTCTTTTTTTTTACCGGTCGTGTTCCGATTGTTTCAATTTCCGGTGCAATCCCCTTGTTTCAACCCCACCCTCTCTATTAGACCTAAGACTTCGTAAGCCTTACTAGTACTCTAATTCCCTTTTTCCCCGATTGGCGCTCCCTTTAATCCTCCCTCAACATTTCCTGGTTCTTCTTCAAAGGGCAGCGAAAATGCCCTTCCTTTTTCCCATGACCTCTCCATCTACTTACTCCCAATTGATTCCAATCTTCTTGGGGTGTGCAGATGAGTTGTGAACGTGACCTTCGCGGAAGGGGATGTAACCTTTACACTGGACATCTCCTCATTTTATTTTCTCTTTGACCCGCTAGGGGGGGCTATTCAGAGCTAAGAGCATCTGTGTGACGTAATGTCAAAGGGAGTATGACGAATTACTTAGCATGGAATTGAATACATACGCCGATATACTGATCTGGTTTTAATTTATACCTTTTTATTTTCTTTGTAGCACAAAATATGTGTTTATTCGTAGAAAGATTCTATACTATACAGCCAGATGATATTTTAAGCGCAATAAAATCAAGATACCAATAAAAAATGATTGCTTCGATCGAACATGCAAGTCCACCTTCTGTACAATGAATTACTTAAGAATTTGACAATCATAAGCTTTCTTTTTTCTATATTACATGCTATTTAATTAAAAATAAATCAAGAAATGTAAAATAAATGAAAAGTATTATGAAGAATTGATAAATTGAAATTTTTAGTTTTATTTCATAGAAACTGTTACCGAATAAACTAAATACGTAAACTATATATGTACGATTATACGTAAGTATTAAACCAAAAATAAAAATCTTATACGTTACGGTATAGAAAACTGTAATTAATCCATTTAATTGTCGTAAAAATATGTGCATAAGTATATTAAATTATTAACAAACAGTACAGAATAATTGTAATAATATAATAAATAATAATTAAAAAGAATAATGAAAGCAAAAATAAATAAACAAAACATTATCAAAGAAGGGCATCTCAACATATCCTAGCAAATTTAATATTTCTGATAATCAACAACCCATTGAATTGTGGCTTCACTGGTAAGAACTTCAAACTAAGACGTACTCAAGAAATTCAAAATTCATTCCGTTGCCTCGGAAATAGGAAAATTATCCAACAAATGCCAATCCTTTCGTTTCACTGCAAACAAATTCGATGCACGTCTATTGCAATAGACGCAATACCTTCCTTGGGTGCGGAGAGCGTGCGTTAGAAGGCTTTCCACAAAAGGGAGTTGGGAATGAAAATGAGAGAGAATGTCAAATAATGCTATCAGTACATTACGTCAATCATTCAATAATACGTATCGATTGTTTAAGGTGACGTTCATATAACCAACAATGGCAAACAATATCTGTTTAAATCAACATTATTACTCTACAATATATTCTCTGACAACAAACGGAGTTCCACGTATTCTGGGAAACCAAGTAATAGCGATCTTTTTTAACTTCACAACAAAAACATATACCTCCGTCAAAGCCTTTACCTATCTGAACACGAAGGTCAGAAAACTTGAGCCTAACGGTAAGAAGTGAAAGTAATGAGACCAGCATATTTCACTACAATTTATTGGATATATAAATGCGGGGCGAGACGCTGGAGGCGTACGGCAGTGGGTGGATTATAGCCATGAGCATGACTTAATCACTGCTGCTAGTATTTTGCTGATTGGCTGTGGGAAACAACAAGAAGTGACGAAGAATTTTGGCGACGTATTACTTGAAACTACACGTCAATGCGTCATTGAGATGTTGGTTGCTCTATATCAACATTTTCTGGGGTTTTACGAGTTTAGAGCTCAGTTTTATAAATATGAATCGATTAGAGTTTATAAATCTTGAAGGGAATGGATATTTAATAAATATTATACAAAAAATTTTATATCACATGAAAAATACGATTTCCGCTTCAAAACGTCGTTTTAACCGGTTTAAATATCCGGTAATGTCGATATTTTACCGGTTTACGCATCCGGTAAATCGATATTTGCCGCGGTTTCACCGGTAACTCTCGCCAAACGTAAACCGGTTTGCTTCCCATCCAGGGGATCATAAGCAGCTCATAAAACAGTTCCGGATAGATTTCTCGACGAATAAAAAAATCAGACGATCGCAAAACCGTCTTCCCCGGAGGCCATCTGGCGTCTATCTCGCGAAACCTAAACAAAAAAAGCGCAGGGAGGCTGCGAGTTATCCCCCTGACGTCACCCGGATTCCTCCGCAGTAACAATTTTCTTGGAGGTAACCCGTTCGAACGCATTCTTGGTCCCTCCACGGCTTCGTCCAATCAACAAACGCAGCTCCGTGATATATGTGGAGGGAAAAGGGGTTGTCCTTGAATTCTCTGCACACCGAAGGGGGTGCAGCGGCGGTGAAGGATGCCAAGCACGGCGAAAATAAATCGAATCGACGCGATCAAAGGAGTGAACCGATTTCTTTCCGGAATCCGAGCAGAACTAGGTGACCTCTGCACGAGCCAAGATTCGTCTTTTCTCTTTCATAACATTTTGCGGTGCTTTCTACAGATTGGGATCGCGAATTGGCTACCGATTGCAGTCCTGCCCCAAAATAACCTTGGTTACCGTTTACTATTCAACTCGAGGAGGTTTTTTTAAATTCGTTGCTAGGTGCAAAAATACAGCGCTATCTTTGTTACTGAGAAAACTTGGGACTAACGGAGGAGATAAGTATTTCATTGATCACTATAAAGTTGCCTTTATTATATTTATCTTTATTATTATTAATATTTTTGGTTGAATGATGATCAGATAGTAATAATAATGCGCATGCAGTTTTAACATTTGTAATTAGTATAATATTTTCTTTTCCTATAATTTTTTTCTTGTTTAAACAGCTTCTTTAAGTCTTAATCCCCCAAGTATCTTTCCGGAGAGATTAACCCATGTGTGTGAGATACAAAGATCAATCTAATAATTAATTACTCTCTCATCGACAACAATGGACACGATTGTTGAGATTGTTGGATTAACTCCTAGCTAAAATGAGAAAAGTTTTAAAGTTACAACCCTTTTCACAACAGCGCTCAACAATATAAATTAAGGCTTCATTACCGATTAAATTTATACAAATTTCTTTACGTTATGCTTAAGAGGCGTGCAGATAAGTTCACACTGTTATTTTTTAATACAGCAACGCCTTAACATCATGGGAGTCAGAGAAAAATATCTACCATCTAAATACCTCCTATAAGATGCATTCAGCAACTCAATAAATCAAATCAAGAATAATTTATGTAAACAATGATCCCTTTCTTTTAAATGCTGATCCAATTCTAACCTAATACAAACATTCTCATTTAACCTCCCACTCTAAAGTAACCATGGAAACGAATTTAACTAACAGAACATCAACATAGAGTAATCAGTTACGTAAAATGCATCGAAAACGAGAGAAAAGACGTTTCCTCCGAAACTTATAGATACCGAAAGGAAACTTGGCAATTTCCTTCCTCGTTTACTCTTACTTTTGCGTTGCAAAACGACTTTCTCGAAGGAAATTCTCTCTCTCCGATTCTTGGAACGAGTTTTCTGCAGATATGAAAAACTTCCATATTTCTTTTCCCTTTTGGAAGGCGGAAAACTCTATATCCTGCAGTGAAGGTATTTCTTTGATGCTGACGATTCTCAAAATATTGTCACAATTTTATACGTCCGATACACATAAACAAGGTTTTTTTCAGGGATTCCTTTTGATACAAATACGTATTGAGATAGAGTTGGAATGGCATTTTCCAGCAGATATTTCCCTAACATCTCGATTTCATAAGAGAAAAAGGCGTTTCCGATCCAAAAAGTGTGATATAACCATCATCGTTGGGTGATGTAAAAACCGGTTTGGGATGGAAAAACGAAAATACCGGAAATCCGCAATTTCTTTCGGAGGAACCGGAAATATTTACCGAGTGCTGACATCACAGAAAATGCTTCAATTCAAAAGGAAACTAGTCTATTTTTTATTTGAAAGAAACAGGAATATGCCTTCTTTTATCATTTGAAAAATAAAATAATAGTGTATTTAAGAAAGAGGCATGTATTTAGTATCAGCGAAACCGGATTTTTTGATTAATAGTACGAATTTAAGTACGTGTGACGTAAATTAAATGCAAAAATGCCTAACGGATAGAGATATCCATGCAATGTTTACTTCCATATCTCACTTATGATATAATTACAAAATATAGGAACTTAAAATCAGGAATATCTATAGATATAGTGACTTCAAGGTTTCGATATTGTTTATCGCGAATTTTATACCAGAAATCGGATTATTGCTTAAGTATAATCTCATTGAATTAGCGATAAACTGATGAATTTTCATAATTTGTACTTACAACAACGCCACGCTTAACTTATAAAGGCTCCGTTTGGGTCTTAAACAGATATACAATACAGTAGGTCCAGTTATTCACCTGAAAATAAAAGAGAGAAAAGTAAATTAATTGATAATCACAAATTATAAGAAAATTTGAATAGTAATTTGTATTTGTACAAAACTATGGAAATAATAATAATATTTTAAACATAGTAATGAAAATTTAGCCGATTTGACTGCAGAATCTGCAAAAAAATTATTTCTGGATGGTAAATTACAATAATTCTCTTAAATTCTTACGTAAATTTGACACAAAAATTATTTTAGATTTCTACACTAAATCCGAAGCGAAAAAAGAATAGCAGCAGGGATTGATACCTCTAATGAATAAATTCTGTTCGTATACATCAAAATCGTTGAGTAAACTACACCGTACTTGCATTAAAAAACATAAGCATTACATACACATAATAGACCCACGAAATATTGGTAATGCTTGAAAATGTGTGATTAGAGTTGCAATATTCAAACGAAACTTCTACGTGGTGTAATTCAGCATTCAATATTTCACAAACTACATTTTTCTTTCCTCAATAAACTTTCCCAATTCCCTTTAATATTCATTAACACTTTCTGGATTTTCTTTCCACTTTCATCATCACTTTTACAACTTTTCCGATTAATTATCGTTCAAAAGGCCCTCACCGCCTCTTTTACAACCTTCCCATTTTTTCTCCATTAGCAGAGCTGAGAGCGTTTCTTGATCGTGGTATCCAAGCAACGGCTGCAGAACGTAAACTCGGCCTTATTACTTTTCCTAGAGTTCTTTCATGCAGCTGCTCCCACTAGACTTACATATTTTGTATCACTTTATGGGCCTATTATTGGATCGTACGATTAATTAATGGACTGCTAATTAAGAAATAATTTAGGATAGAATAGTTAAATGAATTAATTTGGAAAACACCATCAACAAATTAATATCTAAGATAATAAATATTGCAAATTCAGTTTTCGAATTACGAATCGAGAATCAGCGAATTAAATTAATTTAAAAATCATTTAAGATCTTTCTTCAGAGGTGAATAAAGAATAACAAAAAACAACTAAAATAACTGTATACTATAATGGTTACAACAATAGACGATAAAAGATGAACATGCAATTCATGATAAATAAAACGCAGGAGTTTGAAGCGATTCTTTCGATAAAGGGAGACAAATATTACTAACTCCTTTAATCTATGAAAACGAATGTAAGGGACATTAAAACGTTGAACAAAATTCTTTCATTATGGTTTCAGCCGTATTTAATTGATGGCAATTTTTTCAAAACGTTAATTTTCTTTTAAGTAAATTCTTTTGATAGTGGTTTACCTTAAAGTCGCATTTATTTAAATTTACTTCAACTGTTCAATTTAAAATTAAGTGTACTTTTGGAGCAATGCAAAACGTATCGAATAATATGTTTTCGAAAAAATATGGGTGTTACGTGTACTAATAATTTATAAATAATAACATCGGTGTTAAGACAGAGCTATTCAAGGATACGGAACTCTAAAAACCAATGGTCAGTTGGTTCTTACCATACTGATACAGGACTGCGTTCGGTTAGGAAATTCGCTCTGGAATAGACTGAAGATAAGCAAAGCATTCGATGGAAGGGTTTGAAAGAGCTTTATCACTTCATTTCGGCGAAGGAAATGCGTTGCTTTCCGGGGTGAAGCTATCTCGCAGCTGTGACCCACATACGCACATTTTTTTCGGCTATGTAATGTCATTAAACGGATGCAGTGAGCGTACAGAAGTGTAGCTCGTTCCATGGCAACAAGTAGGCGATGTAAACAGTAATATTTTATTTTTTAAATGGTTGCATATCTACAATATCAACCGCAAATATACATGTTCCTCATACGATTTAACGAATCTTATTGATAAAAACAAACAATAGTTCAATTAAGAAAAGAAATCATTACAGACGATAAAAAAATGAAGCTATGAATAAATGGGATTAAAAATGAAATAATGCTGTAAAACGGTGGAAAAATTTAAATAACAGCTACAGTAATTATCCTCACAGTTAACTACGTTCAGAGGGGAAAAGGATCAATAATAAAATAAAAATAAAGCAAAGCAACAATTAAACGCATTTTGATCAAGTATCTTTCCATAATGAACTAAAGGAAATCACCTTTTACGCATCAAACGATCAAACCTAGCGAAAACAGATAGCTATCCTTAGCCTATCGTTACATATGAATTGGAAAAGATTATCAATATAGAAAAGCAGGAAAAAATAAAACAATTAACCGAGGTACAACTGAATACTACAAATCGTCATTGTTATAGAACCTCGGAAAATACTAAGCAATAGAACCAGGCAACAATTGGATTCGGTACACGAACTTTTTCATGACCAAGAAATAAAGTCGTCATTGTTGAAACTCGTAAAATACCTAAGAAAATGAACAATGGAGAAATGTAGTCAAAACAGACCACTCTCATATTTAACCCCGCAAGCAATAGCAAACCATGTAAGAAAAAGAAAATTTTAACTACATTATCGTGGAAGTATACAAAAGCATTTTTTGTCCTTTTATTACAGTACCCTTCCTCAAAGTTAGACTTCAAAGTATCAAATACAATAACACATAATTACAACCAAATCAAGTTAGGAATTAAAACATCAACCGGGAGACGAACCTGGGGGACCTTCTAGTACCCTAACAACAACTCAGCAAGCGAAGCCTGCTTGACAATCGAAGCTATCGAGCTGTTATTGGCTCGCAATTGGATAGGCCACGCATACCGCTACTGTTGGCAGCCTATACCGCTAACATAGTTGCCAAAAGGGAACGCTCAGGCTTCCAGCGGCAATTAAAAAGCTGAAAGCAGTCCTTTGTCTGAAACCGGCACTCACAAGTGAGGCAAATGGAAGATAGCCATTCCACACTTTGTTTACATTATTCATGAGCGCTTGATCTCCGAGTTGCACGTGGCCTTAGAGAAGGGAGCTTCGTCACCGCAAGCTGCCTCCACAACATAGGGCATCATCAGTGAAGAACGTCGTTAATTCGGGGAGAGACGGATGGTTATTTTCATGTCTTCTCAGATGATCTAATTCAGCGGTGCCCAACCTACGGCCCGCGGGCCGGATCCGGCCCGCGAAGAAGCTCAATCCGGCCCGCGAGCTCCTAGTCGGATATTCGTAAATTATTGACCAAATACCGCGTATTTTTTAAATTTATTAAAGTATTTTCTGTGAATTTTATTAACTACAATATTTCTGATATTGTTATATGTATTTTGATTGAATAATTTGTATTTGTACATGACATCGGCATGACACGGTGTGTCATGCCGATGTCGACTAGTGCTGCCGCGAGTGGCCGATAGTTGAGGTGACTACAGAGTGAAGTTAGTTATAATCATGGAGTTACTTGTGGTAATTATTTCATAGGAGATGCTCACATATGTTTACATTAACTTTTGTGAAAACCTTAAGTTAATTTTTGATAAATAAGTTATTAAAAAATATAAATTTAATTTTGTGAAAGTTTTATAATATTGAATATTTTTACCCCAAATAATGTCGACGAAAAAACGTAAAGTGGATAGTGGGTGCCGCGTTTTTCAAGAGAAATGGACAAACATGTACTTTTTTGTGGCGCAAGGGGAAAAATGCTTATGCCTTATTTGCAAGGAAAGTTTATCTGTATTTAAAGAACATAACATCAAACGACATTACGATTCCAAACATAAGCAGACATATAACAAATACGTCGGTGTGTGCCGCGAAAATAAAATTACAAATTTACAAAGTGAAATTGGCGGATTAACCAAACTATTTAACAACGCGAAAAATATTAATGAGTCGATTGTGCGAGCTAGCTATCGAGTAGGTCACATAATAGGCAAAGAAGTTCATCCATTTTCAGATGGGGAATTTGTTAAAAGGTGCTTAATGGCGGTAGTGGAAGAAGTGTGCCCGAAAAAAAAAGTGCATTCGAATCTGTGAGTTTATCACGTATGACAATGACACGAAGAATAGAAGATTTAGGAAGTGATCTTATGGTACAATTAAAATCAAAAGCAAGTCAGTTCAAAATGTTTTCCATTGCTACAGATGAATCTACGGACGTGACTGATATTGCGCAATTGCTTGTATTCATCCGTGGAATAAATAATAGTTTTGAAGTTACGGAGGAACTTGCTGCAATGAAAAGTATTAAAACAACTACTACGGGTGAAGATTTATTTAAGGAAGTATCCGAAATTTTTGATGATCTTAACCTTGACTGGAATAAATTAACGGCCATAACTACAGATGGCGCTCCATCTATGGTTGGTCGGCACAATGGGCTAGTAGCCAGATTAAGGAAAAAAGTGCTGGAATCAAATGGATCACCGCCGTTGGATATACAATGTATCATTCACCAACAAAATCTTTGTGGAAAAATTTTAAATTTAGATCATGTTATGAAGGTAGTTACTAAATCCGTAAATTTAATAAGATCATATTCTACGAATCACAGAATATTCAAAGAATTTCTTTTACAAATTGAAGCCGAATATGGTGATGTGGTTTATCATAGCGAAATCCGCTGGCTGAGCCGCGGTAGGGTACTACAGCGATTTTTTGATTTGAGACATGAAATTGATATATTCTTTATTGAAAAATCAACTCAGCTCCACGAACTAAGTAACCCTGTGTGGCTGTGGGATTTAGCTATACTCTGTGATTTAACTGCGTATGTAAATGAACTTAATCTCAAATTGCAATGCAAAGACAAACTTATTCCCCATGTATATGCTGATTTATGTGCGTTTCAAACAAAATTAAAGCTTTTCATACAGCAAACGGAAAAAGGACAGTTGACGCACTTTCCGACTTGCACTGCTTTACGTAAAGAAAGGAAAAATGATCATTTTCCAAGTGAAAAAATTACCAAGATGCTGCAATTACTCAGCAAAAGTTTCGAAGATAAATTTGCAGATTTTCACCGGATTAAAAATGAAATACGCTTGTTTGAAAATCCTTTTACAGTGGATGTTTCTACGGCGCCAGGTGATTTACAATTAGAATTAATTGAATTGCAATGCCAAACACCATTACAGGATCTTTTTCGCGAGAAGTCCTTACCAGATTTTTATGCAGCGTTAGATTCTTATCCGAATTTGAGAAACCTTGGAATGAAAATGACAACGGCGTTTGCAAGCACGTACATTTGTGAACAAACATTTTCAACTTTAAAAAGAGCCAAACCAGCGTCTCGCGCTCGACTTTCAGATGATCACCTTCATTCCATATTAAGGATGAACGTCACTCAACTTGAACCAAATATTAAAAAATTAGTTTCTGAAAAACAACATCAGACTTCACATTAATAAATCGTGAGTACAGATTTTGTTCTTTTGAAATTTTAACCCTTTATGATTTCATTTAATTCTAAAAATAAATTAAAAAACGCAACATTTTCATAAAATTTATAAATATTTAACAAAAATGAATCAGCACAAACATATTCGTGAATTCATTGAAAATGTTGAATTTTTTTCAAAGGTGTTACTAAGATATGCAATTATCAAGAATCCGGCCCGCGAAATCGTACGTCATGATGAATCCGGCCCACGGACAAAAAAAGGTTGGGCAACCCTGATCTAATTTGTATATCAAATGCCACGAGTAGATGACCCAGCTTTGATCGTTTGCATTCCTGAAAGAGTTCGCTAATCAACATTCAGACGAGAAGACATCTGCGTGTCTTAGATTATACAGATCATCGGCGAGTCAAAAATGATGATAATACCACGTAATTTAGCATGATAGGCTAGAGGCATCATTCATTATAAGATATAAAAATTACGAATAATATCCTTGCTTGAGGTGATAGCATTCTGGAGGAGCTTTGAAAGAGTCCTCAAGTTTCTGATTCCTGAAATTTGCCCCTTGTCATGCAGTGAGTTACAATGTATCCACTTGATGAGTTGCCAGCCCTAAGATTGGCTAGGCACCTGCAGTACGCCCCTTGGGAAGGAAAAGAAACCTCAGAGTGAAGTAGACAGGTTTTTCAGCGCCATTTTTAAAAAACAAGTGGCTAAATCAACAATAATTACAGTCAATAGTCCAATAAATTTGCGTATTAAATCTAAGCAATCTCTTTCTTAAATACATAAATACATTGAGTCAAAATAACTAACAATCGGCGTCGATAATAAATAATAATAACAACAATCAACTGTTGATGTTTCTTTCCAGTTTTTCATTTCAACAATACAGCTACAATACATTGTAAACTGTGTGGACCTGATTGTCAATAATGAATGCTCATAAACTCTTAGAATGTTTACGACAAATATAACTCATTCATTCAAATCTAATCAAAGGCATGGATTAATAACTACATCGATTTAAATACCTATTAAGAACTGCTAATTATTATTTATTATTAATCTACAAAGCTGTTGCAGTTAAGAACTAGATCAGATAGCGACACTTACGTACAGAAAATGATTCAAACTAATGAAATTATTAAGTTTTCAAGCAATTTATGGATATCTACGAAGTATTATTCATTAACAAAACCGTCTGTCTCCTATCCTAAGTTACAAAATAAGATATTTTACCATTAAGCCCATAATTTTACAAAGAAACAATATGAGGGACAACATATAAATTTGATTAATTGATAATTTAAGACTGAAAATTACGTCAAGAAAAACATTTTTAAAACTGAACAAAATTTCGATACTAAAATCTTCAAATACATATAAAATAAACATTAAAATCGACCAAAGAATAAAATAAAGAATTCGTATTGTATAACGTAATAACAATACACCAATCAATTTCACCATCCGATCCAATGGTACAAATCAAACGAGTACGAATTTTTTCTCTCCTCTGCAGAGGCACAGCTTTTTTAAATGCCCGGATAAGTATGATCTCATCCTCGAATTATGTCACCAGCAATAAAAACGAGAGGAATCGATAGCCGCGTAATGGATTTACGCCTTACTGACCTCATTACGGTTCATTCCGTCTCCAAATAGTCCTTTTGACACGGATCGAAATAGGCCCTGTTCGCGCACACCCTATTCAGCGAGCTCATCCAATGAGAGACAGAGAGATTTACGCGAGTGTCAAGATGTGCGCGTGTAAATCGAATTTCGAAGGGACGATGCGAATCGCTTCCGCCCTTCAAACGAAATCTGTTTTTGGCCACCGATTTAATCTCCGCGAATAGATCCGCGACAGATAAAACCCACTGGAGAGAGAGATGAACAGTATGGACCACAGAATGCGGAACAATGAAAAAAAAGGTCCACAAGAGATTGATAACGTATTCGTACAAACTTTGAGATGCAATATATAAACCCTAGTTCTACAACCTGCATGAAAATATTAGATAAAAGTATTCCCTTCAAGATTTCGAATCAGTATGTGTTGCTATGGAATTATTTTTCAAATAAACACTGACTTCCTTATGTATCCATGACGACGAATACAGAAGCACAACAATATACAATACATTAAAATGACTATTGAATACCCAAAAGAGCACAAAAATATAAATAAAGATGAATTATTAATGCATTTAATTTTTTAAAATGAACTCAATCAATTTAAGAATTACCAATTCAAAAAAGCAAAGCTATTCCTTGTTATGCAGTCGAACCCGAAACTAGGGAATGAAAAACCTAGGATGATTCGTATAATGCCAAAGCAGCATGATAATTTATCAGAAAATTATCACATAAAATCGATTATTATTGACAAATAGCCAATATTATTTGCTGATACTTCAATCTCGTTTCCTACTCCATTTCCGAATAAGACAAAATGGGAATATTTCTTTGTAAATGATCGTAAAATGTATCACTACGCACAGAAATTATACTATGATAAACATCGAACGAGGAACTACGATCCATCCATCTATTTCATTATATACGCTAACCATCCTTCTTGTACCTTCTTTAACTTCCGTTATAAATTCAAATAGAATAAGAACTAAGAATAATTACAATTATTAAAGCAGAAACTGATCATAAATCTATATTATAGTCATTTAAATAAGTTTTATAATTGAATAAAAACCTTTTTGCTTCCTTAAACCTTCAATCGTACCCCAACAACATCACATTTGCACCTTGTCATATTATTTCCGTTGAAACAATGATATAGAAAGCAAACCATAACGTTGCCATGGTTCATTAGTTCCATTGTTGCCCTCCTTTAACTTACTCAGCTCCTTCCCGTCCCTGATAAAAACAACCGATCGCCCCACGTCGTTTCGATACGCCCAATTCGTGCCCCTATTCCCAACTCTCATCATATCCAATCTATTTGCCATCCCATCTCCGTTTCACTATACCCCGACGCCCTTTCACTTATCCGTTTCCCTCCGCAGACTGTCATCTGCTTCTCCCCCATCCCATCAACCCTCCGTCCCTTACGTCATAGGCCCCTTTCCTCGCAGATTTCCACTCCCCCACAATGATTTCCGAGAGGAAAAAAATCTTCACCACTTGTGGAAGAACGGCTCTAGAATCCACAAGTGTACCGTCGGATGGATATAGACCGGATGCGAGTCAAATGAGAGTGGTATGTTTTTTATGTGCACGATTGAATACATCCTAATACCCCATGTGTACGGAGGGAAAGGTGATGTGCGATATAGTCGATAAAGGAAATAGTATACTTCCAAAGGGTTAAATTTTGTCCGATTACTGACGTTGATAAGACCAAGCAGTTTTTTTATTGTTTAGGGGTTATAAAATTCGCTAAAAAGTTCAAACTATCTCGACAATTGTGTTTCCAAAATCTACTAGATTTCCCAACACTTTTCTATAATCGATTCTACATTAATTTGGTGTAAAGTATCTCGAAAACAAGTGAGACTTGATTTCTGTGTGAATCGATACATCAAAACCCCATTCTCAGCGATTGCACAGATTAAACCAAGGTTGAAAAGTAGTGAAAAATATCGGTAAGACTATCGGTAAGGACTCGAACCCAGGGCCCACAGATTTCCGGGAAAGTATGCCATCCTTGAATAAGTGCACAGACCTATTTAGCAAGATTAGTTAATTAAAAACGTTATTACCAAAACGTTAATTCGCGTCATTTACGTTTGAAGTATCTTTTCAATTGGGTCAAACAAGAGATAAATAGTGATATTTATTTAGTGTTATTTATCGCCATCAATGGTTTCTTAATACTATGTATTTGAATTGAAAGTAAACATACAAAAATCAGATTTCAGGTTACTTATCAAAAGATAAAGAGACAGAGTAAATAAGAATGTGTGGATAAGAAAAATCATCATTAATTATACTTCCTTCGTTCCTGTATAGCCACTTTTTATATAGATATCGACTCAAAGGAAATCGTAAAAGAAGCATGAAAAGAAATAAAATAAAAGAAGCCTATTATTAGGTGAATCATACATAGGGTTATTTAAATAGGAATTAAAATCAGTGTCCTTGTATATGTTTACTCAAAAACAAATTTAAATTACGTAAAATTAAAATATCGTAAACCATCAGTGCAGCAAGATAGAGTATCAGATGATGCTGACGTAAATAAATCAGAGTTAACGACGAAGGTAGATGGGCAAAAATAATAAATGAACCAGTTTTCATCCTCACGTAAAACATGGGGATGAAAGATTACAACTCCTGCCATACATATAAATGAAGACCTAGCGATATAATAAAGTAATATACGACTAAGATACACTGAGGGCTCGGTTATATTAAAGATAGATAGACCTTTGGAGCTAGATCGAAAAAAAAACTGTTGCATCATTTTTCCAAACAGCCCGTAGTTTAGTAAAAGTACACGTGAAAAATTACGGGTGCAGATCGGAGCTTATCTTCCCTTCCATCAACTCCACTTTCATTCAGAAATCGCTCTCTTTCCATCGACTTTAGGAAAAAAAAGGGTTGTCTTTTATTAAAACTGATGAGCTAAACGGAGCTCGCTTCAATTTTAGAGGTGCGTCATGAATCACTGAGAACACACCGCCTTAATAGCACAGCACATGCGGTCTGTGTTCAGGGGTTTTTGCGCAGTTCGGAAAACCTTTCGTTGCAAAATGGACCGAAATTGCACTCCAGCTTGAAAAGCACATCTCCTGGCGCTAAACCAACTCGTTGCCAACTAAAAATGAAGCGAGTGTTATTGAAGTTGTAGTCATGGTAACGACTTTATCACCTCCTTACTCAAACTTAAGTCTCATCGGTACACGAATCATTCTTTATATTGAAGATAAAGGAAAAAGGATAAAAAGTTGAAAACCTGCGAACAGACACAAAAAAAGATTACAGGGTGTTTCTAGATAGGTAAATTAAAACCTTTTTCGAAACAAATAAGTATCACCTATGGTGATGAAAACCGAGTACAACGAGTTTACATTAAACCGAACCGTGAAATACGCAAAATATTGGAATAAATACTGAACAGAATATCTGGAACAAATTCTAAAGCAAATAGATGGCCTACATCTATTTAATCTGTCCTGAAAAAAGCATAAATAATATCTAGTTCTTACCCCTTTAACTATGAGGTCTCCAGCTAGCATCCATTGGATGATACATTTCCGTATCAATCGAATCAGACAATTGATAAGCAACACATATGAGATTATGAAGAAACTTAGAGGAGAATATGTTTCGGATAATACTTTACGAATAGCAATAGAGGATGTAATTAGAAAAATGTGAGATGTTTCCCTTTAACAACTACGCAGCACTAGGGATTTGAATACGATCTGGCGAGAATGAATTTAACACAAAAATTGAAATATTCCCTCTATCTCTGTATATATTCGAGATTTTTTCACGTCAAATCAAGACTGAAAATTTAATTTTACCTGAAAAAATAAACACATATTTTTTCTTACTCCAATGGAAAATTTTCTAGACCATATTCTATCTGGTTAACTTAAATATAAACAAAATAATTCCACATTTAAAATTCCGTATTTAATACATATATGATTACTGAAACCGTACAAAAATACACAGAAGAAGGGATATAGATGCATTTTGTCATTCGCTTCTACGCAATACTACAATATATATATATTCTATACATTAGTTATACTTATTTATATATCGCGTATTATGCATAGTATATACATTAACTTATAAACATAAATCCTTTTCATAGACTGTCACGTAGAATTGCGAAACTAACTTTTACAGCTGATAGGGGGGAGTGCTCACCAATAATCCATCAGCGAAACAATAGAAAAACTTCAACGAAGCGGGATTCATTCATCAACCCCACAAATGAAAGAAGCACTCTCCTTAACGCGCCTAATTACGCATCTCTCCATCCACTCCGCCCCCGCAATAGACCACCCTGGGAAATCGCCTCCTCATGAAAGCCTACACCTCAATGGAAAACCTCCGCAAATAAGTAAACGAGCTTTTTTTCTTTCCAAGAACGTAAGTAAATCGACTCCGATGGTGGTCGTAAAACGAGCTCCCCTTTGAAGACAAAACTAACTGTAGATTTTTGAAGACGGAAAGCAATCGGGGATGGCAATTCTTCGCGAATGGGTCTATTCAGAGGCGGCGAGACGTGAAAACGCCACTGTTAGGGGATCTTTTTTATTGGGGTTTGGAAAGAAACGGATCCTTTTTCGCGAATGGGAGGAAAAACGTTTTCAGAGTGTCCCTTGATGTCGCCGACGCTCCAATAGTTTCCTTTCGCCGAAAAGCACGTTCTCAGATCCATTTACATCCACTTCCAACGACCATCCTCGCAGCTGGTGCGCAGTGGTTCTTAAAAGCATTCGCTGTTTAAATGATTGGGAAATTGTGAAATAAGGATGGGCAGACTTACTTAGTATCCACTTCCCATGGATATCGTCTCGAATTATGATTACATCCTCACTAAACTGCCCCACTAGATTAGCTTCTACACATTTTTACGCTGTTTAGATGCCCAGGTGGAACATTAATTTTCATTTTGATATCGGTTACTATGGAGAAATAAAGATTGAAGGTCAAAACTAATCAAGTAACTTAATGGTATTAGAGTCGCCAAAACTTCGGTCGGGACTTAAGTCGGGAAAGATATTAGATTTTATATAGCTAATTATATTAAAGTATTTTTTTATATTTCAATACTTAATAATACCTCTAACGTTCAGTTAAGTGTATTTATTAATTTTTGTAAACTTACCATCAAATTACAGATAGATTTATCATCATCCTCTGATGAAAATTCTGATATTCAGGAAATGTAAACTACATTATAAATTATTATATATCGAACAGAATTACGATCCTGACTTCACTTCGTAACAAGCAATTTAGAGAAAGATGACGTTTTCGCTAATAGCAAAGGAACGTAATTTCTTTATCTCCAATTATTTTGGCCGGTACAGAAATGTAAACAACTTCCATGTTTATGTTTACAATTTTAGAACAAACAGATACTGAAAAGGTTATTGATTTTATAACCATGGATAACAAACAAATAATGCACGACGCATTTTCTATTTTCCATGAGGATAAATACTATATTATTATAATTGATAAATTTATCATAAAATAGTACCTAAGTTTACTCATGATCAAATTCTGAATCAAACAAAGAGAAATGTTTACAAAATAAATAGGAATTGACCTTGGCGGAAGAAAATAGAGAAAACAAAATACCCAGCATTGTATTTCCCGCAAAATAATGGAAGCATGTATGTTTTGAGATGAAAGCAACGACAACGTGCCACGCCCATCATCCTTCTACACACATAAAAGAGTACTGAAGTAATTTCTAATTAATTAACGATTCATACCCCTATTCAACAGTTGATTACTCAAATTAGAAAACAGGAACAGACCAAAACACTCCCTATATTTCACATCGACGTAATTGTACATCGCCACCCATTATTTGGCGTGTGGCAAGGGTTGTAAACAGACACTCGACACACGTCTCTTACGAATATTCCTACAACGATTGAACTGTGAAATCAAAAAACCTGGATAAGGTCTTTAGGTCTTTCGATATTCAATATAATATTCGATACATTCGATATAAGATTCGATGTATTCGATATAATATTCGATAGCTATATCGAAAGCGGGAGACGAACGCATCATGGCAACGTACACGTGCGGGTTTCCATTGACATATTAAAAAAAGAGATCCCCCTCAACCGTCATTGGATGCAAAGTGGTGGTGTGGGAGGCACGGCGATGCGTGCGCTGTGATTAGGTGATTCACGAAGAGACGGCATGTGCACCGCTTTTGTCCCCGTTGACTCATTTTGGGAATAAAAAGAGACGGAAGACTTTTTGAAGGAAGGGGATGTGAAATGAAGTCTGAAAGCTGTTCGGAGGGGGAAGGGAAAGGGGAATGGAACAGGTGGACCAAGAGATGAAGACGGATGGGAAAAAATAGACTATTATTTATGTGTTTGAGAAAGACACGCCCACGCCTTAGGGTCGTGCGTGACCTCATAGGCAAAACACAAGCCAGTGAAACGTCGCCGTTCATTAAAACGAGTGCCCCTGGAAATACCTATTTCACCACCTCTTTGTCCTTCGCGACGAAGATAGCATCCCGGGTCGAGAAAGGCTGGAAGAGGAAAATTAAAAAAGTCCAGGCTGTGTAATCGAAAGTTTCGTGTTCTATATGAGAGAAAATAATAGGGACTGAACCGGAAGCTTATACCGGGAAATTAAAGTGTCGTAGTCATCATCAAGGGTTCACCAACCGGATTCGAATACCGGAAACTCGCGGAATTACGCGGAAATATAAACCGGAAACGAACCTAATATCGGGTTACCGAACCGGAAACAAACTAAACATCGGATTTAAAAATGGGAAAAGATCCGAATATCGTATTACCAAATCTAGAAACTAATCGAATATCGATTTCACAAACCGGAAATGAAACAAGAAATGGTTAATTTACGCAACATGTGATCCAAATACTGTTCTAAGAACAAAACGCCCATTTCTGCGCGAAATTAATTCGCGATTCTTTTCGTAACCGTGGAAACAATTAATTAATCAATTTCCTATAGTAATACAAAGTACCACTCTAAATGTTCATATGAGTTACATCTATTGTCATGTACTATATGAAATAATTGTACAAAATCTTACGAAACCAAGGGTAGAGGAAACTGTCGTTGAGTTAAATGTTGTGGAATTTGTTCATTCATTAACTGTAATCTAACATAACTTAATTAATAAAAAATTATATTAGAATTAGAATAGAAATAAAAAAAAAGAATTATAATATAATAGATATAGATATATCGTCAGAATAAAGAATAATGTACATTTAAATACAACGTGTAATCGTATTATGCTTCTAACATAGGATTTCAAAATTATATACTCAGAAGTTTACACAAATTTCGATAAAAAATAATCAATACATCAATTACGGAGCATGTGATTAATCAAGTTCAAAGAGCAAGATTTTTAGAAGGTCATACGATGTTGAGTACTGATAAATAAAGCGTAAAAGAGAGTGACGTGGCTATTGCGGCAAGGAGTTAATTAGATAAGCTGAAGTCGTGATAGGGCGCGGAAGTTTTTTTTTTGAAAGCCCCATTCGACCGAGTGAATGGGACCGTAATTGCATAGAGCAAAAGCAACTTCATCAATCCGCCGTAAAATAGGCGTGATAACCCTTAGCGCGAAAACACTATTACGAAAATTCACTTTAACTAGATTACATTAACATTAATGTTACTACGTATTCAACGTAATTATAATTATGTCAAGTTATGTAAAGAAGTAAACATTTTGATTCACGAATGCTTAGTTTATCCTAGCTTTGAAAAAATATAAATAAAATGGTCACGCGAGTTTTATTAAATCGCTCACGAATTCATTAGTCTATATTTACGTAGCAGATTAAAATGTAACCCAAGAATTATAACCAAATATAGAACCATTATACACCACAATAAATTCAAAAATTAAATAAAAATGGTTAATGAGGTCTGCATAAAACTGACTTACAATTAGTGATAATTAAGATAACAACAATAAATCGGCGTAAAAGACGGAAAAATAATTAATATACCCTGTTATTTAATTGAATTGCATTTCAAATTACTCTACATCATTTCTTGTTAAATATTGAAAACTTGCTCTTCACTTGTAAATTTAATTACGTTTACATGGATCAAACAGAACTTGTGACCTTTTCTATATGACTTCTAGTATTTGATCAGTGTTCTAGTAATTAAAAGTGAAACGTAATTAATTACCCGATTAAGACAAGAACCACCAACAAACGTGCTTCCTCTAATTGATCATGTTAATTTAATATATATATTTACACATTTATTTGTTTAACCTCATTGTTATTACGACAAAAACAAAAGAATTGTAATCTAAACTTCAATAATGATATAATTCCTCATCCCATTAAGAACACCCATTATGAATTCCTAACAATTAAAGAGGGTATTTTATATTCAAATCCAACAATGCCAGACTGATTCGATTTACGCAAATAATTCAATTATACGTGTATCTCTGCCGATGAGAATGCAATCAGGTCAGCTACATTTTCATATCGAAGTTGCCAAAAAAAACCAGGTCTATTATCGATTCCTATTCGCGAATGAAGGTCGATAACGGTAAAACATCTCAATCTGACCGATGCTTCAATTAAAAAAAAGTAACATCTCGGCAGAAGAGAAATCCATTCCGAAAAAAATTCTTGGCCGCAACCTCTTATTCTATAAAGTCGAAAGGAACGAATTCCGCACTTGAAAGTAAAGCGATCGATGCGTCGTCACGGAGAAATGCACGTGGAAAAAACAAGGTCGGGAACTTTTAGATATAGAGGGTCACTGGTCGTCATTTCGTGACTGTAACACACATATATATGCACCACAAACTGTGCTGGTTACCTCATTCCTCACTTTTCTTCTGACCTCTCTTTTCAATGCGGATCAATGAGTAGATGCACGAGACATTAGCTAACAAGGAAGCCTATTTTGTAACTAAGAAACAAGTGATGTGAGAATCACTTAATATCCTTCATGACGACTTGATGATCACGAATGTGACTGTCACTCACGCCCCCTTTTTAACTGTCCAGGGTTAACTGTACTATACGATGGTTGACATTTATAGGGCTGTTGTCATGACGACTAGCTATCTAATCTTGTTCCGTGCATCCATAAAAATAGAAACTAATATTTTATATAAGAAAGAATAGAGAATAAGAAACACCTCTTCTTAAGAAAAGAGTTTAATTAACTACATTCTAATTGTCTATTTATTGATAGGTATACTGATATGAACTTCTTTCTTTACTTAATATTTATTTCTCGTGTATAATAAGTGCATTCATTCATTTTGAGATAAATGATCTACGATAAATTAGCAATAGTTTGAATTTAATTTATTGTTGATCTGAATATTATCCTTTTTGTAAATTATTGTTTTGGTGGTTGTAAATGATTTCTTAAATTAATAATTTTTCACTTTTCATAAGCATTCCTTCAACAATGCTCGTATTTAATAAATTAATACGTGTAGAAAACGTAATATGAATTTTATATTCATATAAAATTATAATATTCATTGTTAATGTTAATTAATAATGCATTATTGATCAAAGATTGAATTTTAAATTGGACTAATATAAATTCTTTACTTTAAATCAATTATTTACACATTGACGGCCTGTCACAATCTTATTTATTATTAATTTACGCTAACTTAAAGTTAATTTTACACACATTGTGTTCCTCAAACGAGCTATAGGCGAAATAAAATGTTCGCGAATACCGAAGGTAAATTTAATATAAATGATAACTGGCATTAAAAAAGACGCTGGTATATCTAACCCTTTCAGAAGCGTTCTTAATAACTGCAACATAAAAAATTCTGTAGCATCACATTATCACCATCTGCTCCATAGAACAATCAGCCTTAATGGCATCTTCGAAGACATTCCAATATGAAGCAACTAAGTATTAAGTATACATCACTAAGAGACATTTGAGCGTTTTGTTGCAATCCAATCAGCATAGACGTCTTCCGTAGCTTAACGTCATCCTTCAGAGACTGCATCAGCTTTTAACACGGCTTTTTCTCAACCTTCTAGAGAAGCTTTCATAAGATCGTTATCCTTTGGCTTTTTGTCTCTCACCAACGGGACACTTCATCGCGAAGGAATTCGATGTATAAATTGACATTTGATGCACCTTGAAACTTCTTAAGCTAAGAAGTTCTTGAAATTTCTCAGTTGTGACTCCTGACCGGAACGGATGGTGGATATTAACTATTGTTACGTGCTAAATGAACTTAAAATATACCCCGCAATTAGCGACTTTCTATAGAATTTCACGAAAGCACGTGGGTGAAATAGCTAATGGGACGTGACGATAACAATTAATGTTTTATCGTTCCATAATTTTTGAGAAATCGTGATTCTTGGGAGGGTTAGTTTGTGACCTGGAAAAGTTTCGTGTTTTTTATTAAAAAATTTCAGTAATTTAGCAACTCGAAGTCAAACTCTTATTGATAAATCGTAAAAATCCTCCTCTGATTTGCAGTAATTTAAAAAATATTTGTTAAAATTTATTTGGCAAATTTAGACGATGATAAGAGATGTTATATAGACAAGAGTGACGAAATAAATTATTAAATTGGTGGACGATACTTAGTGGAACTTCATGATTTAATATTCGTAAACCATTGCAAAATTTTTGAAATTCCTCAAAATTTGTATATATTGTATAATTTATTACATTCCAATAATTATATATTTTGTGGATTGTAATAATTTTTTGGTTTTATGATTATTAAAATATAACAAAAAACTAATTTTATTGATGGTTATTATGCTTAAAGTTGAAAAAATCAAAAATAAAGATACTGTGAAACAAAAATTTGGCAATTAATCTTCTAATATACATCTTTGAATTTCGTACTCACATCTGACAACAGATTACGCGGAATTAATTCAAAAATTTCTATCTCACCCCATAACACGTAAAAGTAACTGAAAAAGCATGCTAATCTTCTAATGCTGAGGTCCCGGGTTCAAATCCCGGCTGAGGAGGAAATTTTCCTCTCAGGGTCTGGATGTCTGTGACGTCCGTTGTTGAGTTTGAAATCTCACTGTAATTGTCCCGTAAGAGGATGTTTGTGAGGTATTTGTTAATAAATAAAAAATAAATAAATAAAAAAATAAATAAAAATAAAAAAAACGAAAAATTAATTCACGAAAGAACCCTATCGAAAAGAAAATTCCATGATTCCATTAGGCATTTCTCTGTATCCTACAACTGCTTAAAGGGAGTTCAGATTCCCTACATTACAATGGTGTAAGATGAGGAATGGAACGTAACTTGGAGATGCGGTGGAGCGTGCGTGAGAACGCCACTGGGTACATCCCCATCTCTCCAAGTATTCGGCCACAAGAAAGAATATTCAATTACCACGAAACCATACAGAGGATGGTTTAAGTGCAGAGAAATTAAGAACGAGGTCGCCCTTCTTTCGGTTTAACTAGAGGCATTTTTCAAAGATAATCTCCATCCACACGGAATCATCTGCTGAGGATACAAACTGGATTACACTGTTGGCTTTTCGAATTAGAATCCCTCCGTAACAATAAAGCTACTATAAATCAGTATTGTTGCTTCTAATAATTCAATTATTACCGTTAATTTTGTAGCAGATTATAGCATTGCTGGCTTAGAGATACAAACTAAATCAACAATTAAATAATTATCAATTGAACAATAATTAAACAATTATTAATCATGATTGCAGTTTATAATGCGTTAATTATTGTAGATTACATCTGAGAATATATTTACTTGATTAAATTGTTTCCTTTTCCAATCAGAAGCCTTTCATTATGATCAAAACATAATTATTCTGAATTAATAGCACAAATGCTTCCATCTTTGCTGATGCAAGTGATGGAATGGCTAGCATTATTTACTTTTAAAATTTTAAGTTTGTATAAATCTGACAATGAGGAGGAAATCTTACTTGAAAATTTCGAAATTTTTCTGACCTTTCGTAAAAAAATATTTCTTTAATTACAAAATAGTGCTATGAGGAAATGAATAATTAAATTAAATTATAACTGAATAATTGAATTAAAATAAGTTAATCAAAATTACGAATATGGCTAATTAATGTGTAGTATTATTAGTAACTCCAGCGTTATAAATCTTATTCTCGATAAAAGTAATCACTATTCTAGTCGAAATAATAAATATAATTCAACAATAAACTGACTGTATACTGAGATACAACAATGAGAAAAAATAAACATTAAATAAGCGACAACAATGCACAAAATAAAGGATATAGCGTTAGCCGAAAAAGTCAATAATTAAGAGAGAATAGGCTGTAGCCCATGGCAACTCTGGAAAACATTCTGAAAACTGAACATGGCAGAAGCCATCGATCTCAGCTTCACTCTACGATAATCGAGGAAGAGAATAATCAAACGGATATCTGGGAAAAATCGCGAAATCTCGACATGAGCGCCACCGTCCGGATGCTGCAACAACTAGAGCTGTTTATCTTCCACTCCCAGCGCACGCATCTAAGGGAGCAACGGAAGGACGGGTTTCCGCTGCCAAGGGCATCTTTCCGATCCCATTTAAGGAATAGTACGCCTCCAGCTGTATCGCAGTCGACGAGAGTAAATAACTACAAAGATCGACGAGTAAAGCACGACTATAGGCTTCGTTTAGGATTATTGGAAAAACATCGCCGCTAAAGTAAATCTAAACCCTATGATTGAATCTGTAAATTCCGAAATATGGGATTTACGTAAGCTAATAGCTGAAAGTCATTTTGAAAAGAACAAACAGAATAAAAATTCAAACATGTTCCACATGATTAGTCGCTACGTTCTATGCTAGAATGGAATAAATTACTTTCTTCACTCTATGACAAAGGGTAATATAGATCCAACAATACTTTATAAACAATTATATATTAACGACCAGCGTTGTTGCCTTAGGTCATGACCACATATTTGCCATGTATTACACCGCTTTCTTCATAAAGACTTGATTTCAACGACTGATAAACCATAAAAAGACTAATGATAGTCTTACCTCTTCTCAGTGACTTTATCTGGGGAAAATATCGAGGAAATTCACATCTGAATCTATGACAATGAGTCCTCTAACTACACCAACCTTTTGTTAATTACAATAAGGACAGCATTGTTCATTTAAGATTTGACTTTCCTATTGTTGAGGTTTTTATCCACAGATGGATGAATGAATCTAAGAATCAATCCAACAATCCATATACAACATAATTATTACTGGATTTTAACATACAATTAAACTCCTTCATCACTCCATTACGTAGCATTGTTAAAAATATTAAGATCAGAATTAAATAATGCCGTCATTATTATGAATAGTTAAAATGTAGTCAGTGAGTTCATTTTAAGTTTTCATGAGGTATTAGTTCATAAATCAATTCTTGCTATTATAAAATTATCTTCCCTCTCTTACATATCATTTAAAATTAATGTCCCATTCATACATAATAGATTAATAATAATAATGCAAAATGCATCCAAAACCAATTAGTTGATTGACCTTCAATGGATAACACTATCATATCGTCCGTTCAGAAATAGATTAATCTACTATAAAACACGTGGGCTATTTACGTAGCCAATATTAACGCAGACTAACGCAATAAAAACAATCCCGTCATGAGTAAACTCACCGCAACAAACGGACTTTAATTAACAATATAAAACACCGATTCCGGAACAATTATTTTGATACGAAACCTGACAAAATGACTCGAAACTTTTTAATCGCGTGTTTCGTAAAACATAAAGAGTGGGTTCAATTGAAAGTGGGACCCATAATGCGTGGGATGAAATGAAAGGGACATTTTCATTACGACGAATTGCATTCTATACAAACGCTTTCGCCGATTGCGAAAAAGCTTTCCAATGTGGTCACATACTATCAATGACCAAAATTTCTCAAGTTGGAGATACCTCTTTCCTTACGAGAAGACTGCAGGTAAAATAAACACAGAATGAATGGGGCGTACTATTACCGAATAAATCTCATTCAAACTCTAACTAAGAGAACTTTTCGAAGGAAAAAATAAAAAATAGGTTTCTCGAACTTTAAATTTCCTAAAAACCTCTTGTTTAGGATAAAATATATCAGCCAATTCCAGTTTACTTAAAGTGAAAATAAAACTGCAAAATCTGTCTACTCATCTCTGCTTGTCAAATTATAAAGAATTAAACTACTAAAAGAATTTTTGTAATTTTTTCTCCAGCTACAGTCAATATTTTGCGCATGTATTTTCTTGTAATTTCCCTTTTCCATTATTAATATAAATTAAATTAATTCAACCAGAGTTATTTGAAATATATCGAAATGTAATAAATACATTTACAACTTACTAATTTGGTAAGAGCAGAATAGTCATGGCAACCAAATCCCACAAAACGTATCGCAGTAATATCTACTGCATACATACCTACAAAGAGAGAAATACAATTTTAGAAATTGATCTCCAATGAAAAGCTATTACATTAGAAAATTCGGTTACCACTCGATTGTATCATATTTTTAATTTTTCCTTGAGTTATAGAAAACGTAGCTTTCATTTATTTGTGTACCATTGTTAATGGCAACGGTGATGTGAAAGCCATTTAGCAACGAGTACTGCTGAGTAATGTTACAAATTAAAACTCCCCCTTACAGAAGGAAATTAAAACTCTTAATCGTACAGGTGACTTGCTTCAGTCACGTAGACTTTCTCTAGCCGCTTCCTTCTCACTTGGTGCAGAAAGAAAGACAAACTACTGAACTCATCATCTGGAAACCAACCCTCATACCCATCAATAACTATTAGCAGCTAATGGTAAAAGCTTTTAGATACGAACTTGATATGAGTACTCGTATATGCACACTACACTTCGTAAAAATGCATTGACTGAAAAGCACAGGAAAATTAAACCCAAATACTCAAGTAGAAGTAATTCTTTAAATCACAAAAAATTAATCACATTCCATTATAAATAAACAGCACTTAGTTCTAAAACCATTGCAAATCCTTTTGGGAAAACTAATAACTCAATTCTTTAGAAAACATCTCTCCAACTCATATAACCTTTCTACCACAAGATGTCGCAATATTGAACCCTAAAAGTTCATTAATCCGTGGTAAGCCTTTGGGGATGAAATAAAATTAATTAAAAGGATTCTAAATTAATGAGATTTTTAATTGGAGTAAGAGAAATCTTCCATTGAATCACTTGAGTAAATGTTACCCAATGGAGGAAGATTTCTCAACTATGAGATCATGATTCAGTTAACGGGCAATAAATACTATCGGAAGACGATTCCGTTACCATTCTCGAACACTTAGACTTCATTTACTCTTTCTAATATATAATTCTACGGTTATTGGTCATTAGTGACATTACTGTAATTCACGTGGTGAAAAGAGCTTATAAAGAATGTAACATGGCTTCGAGTGAAAATCATTTCTGCTTCCAAATAAGATAATGCATAGAACTATAATGTATATAACAATATTTAAACCAAATTTAAAGAAAATCAAATAATTAATTAAATTTTTTACGCTTTAAATGTAACTATGAACTACCGTTCCAACAGTAAGTGGGTTTCACCATGTAACCACAACAATACATTTATTATGGAGATTAATTTACTTTGTAACGCAAATTGAATTTGGGGTAAGCCTGGTTGGTCATTATTGTCGTAATGATAGGGTGATATCACAACAATGCACTGAGGGCGTTAATCAGAACAAAGAATTCACAATGAGAAGTATAACATTAAGAAAATCAACCTAACATTTCAAGGTCTATAATGGAAATGCTTAACCATCTATAGCTGCTTACAAAAAGATATATGAAACCCCTTCTCATCTCTACAAGTAAGGATACAGTTCTTAGACGTTTCAAAACTCAATATCACTAACATTCAGACTTCGTAACAAACCTAGAAACAATATTAATTTCTATGATAAGAAATTACAGCTTACATGTAGAAATCTATAATTATTAAACAATGTTCAATTTTACAGCAATCAAAATATCTGACATGGCTTTTCATAGCTTCAAATAATACATCTATTCTTAATCCCATATCTCAAAAACAAAATCATCTTAAAATTAAAAAAATACACAGAGGATTACTATTTCTAAATCCTATCATAAATCAAGAGCATAAGGACTACACTACACCATCCACGCAAGCCACATTCGCGTAAACGACACGAACGTAAAAAAGGTACAATACATGACGTATGCAGAATAAAACACTATACACCCCATACACAATAAAATTAAGTACCATGAGGCGTGATCCTTTAGGAGACGATATATCGCTCCTTTGAGCACATTTCCACCGCAGTGCGTGTTCTCGAGAAAGATTCTGAATGATTCACATCATCGCGTGTCGAGGGGGGAATTCTCCCTTTTCCTGGAGAAAGAACGGGATGGATGGCAGACAGCGGAGGGCCTGCGACGATGGATATCTGGGAGGAAGTCAGTTGGGGCAGGAAGTCAGGCACTGGTTTATAAAGTAGGTTCTCTCCTCTCCAGGCGCGCCTCTTCCCATTATGAATCGGAATAATACATTGCGACTGTTTCTCTTTTCATCTTTCGCGTCATCTTCCGAAACAGCTACCGTTTTCCATTCGAAAAAAGTCCGTTCCTCCCGTTCAAATTTTTGATCCCATTTGACGTTCCGTTCCTCTTGTCCAAAAATTCGATCCCATTTTACGTTCCGTTCCTCTTGTCCAAAATTCGATCACATTTTACGTTCCGTTTCTTTCCTTCCATCCAATTTCGATCTCCATAGCATTCCGTTCCTCCGTCCAAATTTTATCTCCTTAAAGTTCCGTTCCTACCGATCAAATACACCCTCTTTCCTTTAGTTCCAGCCTTTATCTCATTTCCTTCCTTC
This sequence comes from Pantala flavescens, assembly GCA_020796165.1. Classification (NCBI taxonomy): domain Eukaryota; kingdom Metazoa; phylum Arthropoda; class Insecta; order Odonata; family Libellulidae; genus Pantala; species Pantala flavescens. The sequence goes on from CM036886.1 coordinate 17,414,745, forward strand.
ACAATCGAATTGTCATACAGTTTCTTCCCTTCCCATTCTTTATCCGTTCGTTGTCAGAATCCAATTTGCGTTCTTCTTTCTCGATTGTCCGTTTCAATCTCGCTTCTCAGAGAGCTGTATCAGATTTTCGAATATCTTCGTTTTGCCCTAATAAAAGGAGTTATTTATTCGCCCTGGAGCTATTTCGGAACTGGAGACAGTGCTAACATTAAGTAAGGAAGACGTAAGGCGTTTTCGAAGAAGGCCCTTTATTAACTTCGGCGTAGAGAATTTAAGTTTTATCTGGTTTGAAATACATTACTTTAAGAACTGATAAAGTATTTATACCTTGATAAATATTAGAGTTAAAATACAGAGGATAGTAGACTACGAAAATATAAAATAAAAATATCCATTTACATTTACTCTTTAGACTTCATTATTACATTCACTAATGACTCAATATGAGTATACAATATTGTGGGGTGTATGTATTTCAATCGCCTAGGTAACCAATTCAGAATCTTTCTCATAATGCTGATTCGCTAAACGCATGAATGGTACTTAAACAGGATGGACATTGGCTTAGTTCCAAGTCGATAAAGCAGTCCGATAAATTGACCATATAAACTTTGATGTGGCGAATTAAAATTTGTGGATTAATCACCAGTTATGGGCGTCGTTAAAATAAAACCTTACCAAGACGTAATGTCAGCGTAAAATTCAATTAAGTATATAGTGCTTTCAAATGCAGTAATTTAATGGGTGATAACTAAAAAAGTAGACGAATTAAAATTTTATTGACCTATTTCGTTAAGTATCGTATTCAATATCAAGACACGAATATTTTTCTTTTTCATTGCAGTCGAATTTTTTTAACTTCGCCTACCAAAAGAAAGCCGTATTACATTGCAGACTTTGAGATACTATGCGTACCATGCATTGGAAATAAACCTTACGAACTTTTAAGGTCCTGGGTTTAAGTACTAGATGAATCGCTAATATTTACTTCCGTTCATCCTTTGCAATAAAGAGTAACAAAAAACAAAACTCATTTCTCCTTTCCTTTATTATTTCAGATCCACTTGTTTATCCATATAGAAGGAAGATTAAATACGAAATCATTTTTAATACGATCTCGATTTTCATTCTTATAGTAAAACGTCAATGGCGTGGTTACTATAATAAACATATTACTATCATATCTTCATTGAGCAAATATCATTACTTTATTCCCTTTGTTAGCGGAAGTAGATGCATGATTCATGCACACCAGTACCACCCTCTTCCTTGCTTATGACGGCTTGACACAACTACGAAGTATTCCCATAATGTCCCGGATCGAAAACTACGAAAAAACTTTCTCGCACTGCCATAATACTCCGCTTACCTTTTTCCCATTCAAAGCATTCTCAGATACGAAAGCAAAGAAAGAAAGTACAACGATCCTCATCCTGAAAAATAAGCCCCGAGCGCTCCGAGTAGCGTATGATACCGGAAACGTGCTTCCGCGAGGAGTACTTCAAAGACACATCGTGGGTCACTCTTAATTATCATCGGAAACTCTCTCCGGGAGAACTTTACTTTCGACTCAAAGGCGTATTCAATTAAATTAAGCCTGCTCCTCGGCGTTCCATTCACCATTTCCTCGTTATCCTTCCTTTCCCACGATGCCGTTGCCATAGACCAGTTCTGTTACTTTATTCTTTCCTTATTCCGCCGTTCCTTTTGTCTCGACGCGACATCGTTCGGACGTAACCTCGTTTACTTTTCACTCCGCTCCTTCAAGATTAATAATCCTAACGGTTATTTCCGGTGCCGACTCTTCTTCTGTCTGTTTGCAGCTTTCCACAAATTCAGACTGGATCCTTAAGGGAAACGTCTCTTTAAATGATTCATTAGTCTCAGGAAAGAGACTATCTCCAGCATATAGATAAAGTTAACGCATCATTGGTAACAAACGAAGAGCGATTATATGTAGCAAATCTATACATATCGTGTAAGTACGTATGTATGTATGTAAGTATGTATGTAAGTATGTATGTATGTATGTAAGTATGTATGTAAGTATGCATGTAAGTATGCATGTAAGTATGCATGTAAGTATGCATGTAAGTATGCATGTAAGTATGCATGTAAGTATGCATGTAAGTATGCATGTAAGTATGCATGTAAGTATGCATGTAAGTATGCATGTAAGGATGTATGTAAGTATGTATGTAAGTATGTATGTAAGTATGTATGTAAGGATGTATGTATATATATGTTCATTAAGACAAGGAGGTTTGGAACTTTGATATGTTATACTTGTGTGGATACAAGACGCAAAACACAACAATGAGAGACAACAATTACCGGAGTTTCGGACATTATTGAAAGGGTCACTGAAATAGATGTGGGCAGCTCATGTGACGAGGAAAAAAACAACAGATGTTAGACATCAATAGTTCTGAAAAGGGTACCAAGAAGTACGAGGAGATAGAGGATAAGACTGAAGGATTAGTTGTAATAGAGATACAATCGAGTACTTAGGATTCCTTGGCAATGGGAGGCTATCATTTTTCTCAGCAGAAAGTTGTAAATGAGAATGCTTCCTGCATCCGGTGTCGAAATGAATATGGCTGATGATGATAATGATACATACGATTAATTATAATGGTTACTATGGTTAACATAAAAGTGGCTAACAACTTTCGGAATACGACAACTAAAGGTAAAATTATTCTAAACATACATGCATAGTGATCTATTCTCGAGATAATAAATACTGACATAAAAAAAATTACACTTAACAGTTTAAAAAAAGGGATGAATAAAACAATAATTACGACGAACGGTAAATTATTAAATGTAAACATGTTAAATACATGAAAAACATAGATAAACATCACCATGGTAAATGTATTTATGCAATTAGGTATCCGAATTACACTCAGTGGACTTTAAACATTATTTTCGCTAACCTTATTATGTGTGTCAGCTAAATTAATAAATAATTAAATGCGAAATAATTCTTAAAAATATTGACTAATAATTAGAGAATAACAAGATTCTAATTTCAAATCGAACATTGCTTCAGGGACAGATTCTATTTTAAGTTAACGAAGAATTCAGATACAAAATACATTAGAAAGAGATATTTAGGAATAAAGGTAAGTCATTTACGTACTATTACTTCCTTCAAACCTAAAGACCATATTATAATCCTCTATCATGGAACTGAAATTCTGAAATCATCCATAGAGTAAAGTTTGTTTGATTAAAACCCCAAGTAACATATCCTTCAACGTATTCTTGCGGAGGGATTTAATCATATCCTTAAGGCTTCCGCACAACTTTTAACTAGTTAGAGCTAGTTTTGCGTTGGAACATCTTTACGAAATACGAGACCATCAAAATTTCTAGCGAATCGCAAACTGTAACGCGGCTAACAAAACTAAATAAATCTCATAAATTTTTCCTCTCGACATTAACCGATGGTATGGTAACGATCTTATGTTCAGAATCTAAATCAACCAGAATAAAACTTTGGCATAATTCGAGCACGATATTTCCAAGAGTAGTAGAATGCATTTCGCACGAACCAGTGTCGGCTACTGTATGCTGATTAAGACGTATCATGCAAGGCAGCTGAAGAGGAAAGATTATCTTAGAAGTGCGGCTTTCTGCGAAGAAACAGCTCTTTCATAACTCAACCGGACACCGGTCTTTATTAATTCCGAACTTTTTTTTCCCGTTTTATGAGGCCTGGCTCCAGCGGATGCTCGAGAAACCGGAATTCAGAAGAACTAAATGACGCAATAAAAAGAATCGATGGATGAATTCTTAGCGAAGAGAATTCACATTGAGATGAGACGAAAGAAGATACACGGGTCCCAAAACAATGTCAATCAATACCCTACTAATAATACTCATAAACGTATGCATACTAACGCTTCCTTATCGGAAACTCTAACTTCTTATACTTCTCAATATTTATTTGAAAGATATGGTTCGATCAAGACATCGATGCCTGGAAATACTTTGTTAATTTACATAATACATTAATATCACGATCATCCATATAAATTGAAATTTTATTATTAATAACCTTTTAAATTTTATAGAGACTTCAATGGATATGATGGAAAGTAATATGGCATGCATATACGTAAGAGTTTTCACAAGAAGAGTTAAAGAAAGAAATAAATTAAAGAAAAGAACAAATTTAATAAAGTTCTCAGTACTTCTCAATAACTCTACATGTAATAATTCGACGAATGACAAATCTTTGATAAATCTCCAGTTCTTAAACTATTTTTATTGACAAAACATCCAAAAATTATTTGTAACTAAGCTGTCATTTGAGTATTAATGTTCTTCATTTCATAACGAGCATAAATTATGCACTATTCTACAGTCCGTTCTGAGTGTGGGAAGTCTTAGGTTCGAGACCTGATCATACTTCCTTACTTAAGAGGGATATCGGTCTCGACTTTCTCAGAATACTCTTACGTGATAAAATAAAAAAGCAAATCCAGGAAGCAGAAAAAAGGAAATAACTTATGAACTTGAGCACTTAATAAAATTGTATAGAACCCTCTTTAGCGCATATTGAAACCCGCTTCCAATACGTATAGAAAATTAAATTGGTAGAAAGGATCAAAAATAAAGATTCATTATGACAAATAGTAGAAAACAGGGAAGTGATAGAAAAAAAATACGTAAGAGAATAGCTAACTGGATAAGGCACTATATAAGAAGATGATGCATGATAATAGAAGTAGTCGAAGTTATGGCAGAAGTTACGGAAAGATAACAATTAATGGAAACTCTTAAGTAAAACAAAAGAAATCAACAGGAACTCAAGGCTATGGTATAAAAAAGGCAACAATATAGAGCTCTGTTTAACATCAAATCACAGTCTAGCCAAAAGACAGAAAACCAACAATGATAACCAATATACACGTAATTCTTTCTTCCTCTCCGTACCCTATTACGGAAACCGGCGCCAAACGCGCGAGACCCGGGTTCCGTTCCCCTCGACCCGTATCACTCTCCCAAGAACCCTCAACCCTTCCAAGAGCTTGATTGAAAGCGTCCCATCGCCCTCTTGAATATAAAATCCCATTCACTTACTCTAGAGGAGAAAAAAATCAGCAGAAAAAGTCTGCGATACGTCTTCCGCAAGGGCAATCAATTGCCGACGGATAAAAAAAAGCCAATGGAAGCGAGGGTTTCGTGATAAGAGGGCTCTGCATTCATTGGGAAACGTCTTCGCGGATTGCTTAACATGCACTCTCGTACGCGCGAGTCTGATACAAATGCACGTCGACCTAGTTTCTGCCCATTTCGTTAAATCACGCGAGCGAATATTTCATAATGATGCTCTTCTCTTCTTTTGCGAGCTTTCGGGCGTGATGGATGTACCCTGAGATGGGTGGGGCGAGTTTAATCTCGTAGGAAAACAGAACCGGTGACCTAGAAGTACTATAAGAGATGCACCCACCGTCTATTACCTTTACCGCTAAGGGTTTGAACATGCATGTTAGCCTCCATAGTCGATCAGAACTTCATTACTATTCTAAATACTTTATTAAAGTACTTGTTATTTACTATAAAAAAGATCACATAAAATTAACAATAGACCTTTATATGAAAAGTGTATGAAATATAAAATATTTAAGCAATAAAGAAGATTATTTAGAATGTTCAGGATATCTGATGGTGTAATAACTTATTTAGAACTGGGTTAATTAAATTAATTAGTGGAAAATAACCGAGTGCATTATTATTAAATTTTAAATACCAGTAATGCAATGTGATTATGGATTAGCATACCATTTTCCATCCAATCTTTCAAGCCTACGCATATCGATTTTTGAAAAAAAGGCATGATTTAACACCATTTTAACGTAAAATAAAATCGTAAATATAATTATTATTTCCTAAAATATAAATTTCAAGAAATTTTCTACATTTATCAATGTTGATCAAAAATATTGCTCATATATATTACGTAGAAACTAAGTGAATATATGAGAAGCATTTGAAATAATATATAATAATAGAACTATTAAAGACCCTCTGACCAAACAATCAGGAACACCCAACCCAGAACAAAGGTCTACGAACAAGAGAAAGGAGAAAGCACGATGATTAACTTAAACAGAGTCATCCCAATTGAGGAAGTCTTCCATTTCAGATAAGCAAAACCAACAGCGGGATAATAAGTTAAACACATAATTGTTTCAACGTGATTAACACCAGAGGCGCCACGAGAGTAGACAGATAGTCTCGCCCGAGTTAAAAAGGTCAAACACCCCGCCCAGAAGACATTTCCATCCGCCCACGAGACCACGGTCTGTTTTAATTAAAGCCACACTTTCCTATCTTCAACCCTATTCTATTCCCTTCCCTGCTTCTGCAAACGGATCCTGAAACAATGATGAGACGATGACATCTCCGCCTGAATAGCAGATTGGACATCTTATCCTGCCATATGCTCCCTAAAACCCCATCCTCCCTTCTCATTCACTTACTCTTTCATTCTTTATCGAGTGTCCCCTCGACGCTACGGGGCTAAACGTGTTTTCTGAGGGTTATCTTCCCTTAGATACGACCCCGTGTCTCGTGGCAATTTGGCTTCTGGCAGGTAATGGAAACACGCCATGGACAGCTTGGTCCGAACGGATGAAGTCACTTACTTAAGTGTATTTATCTATCCTTCTCGTCAATTATTAAACGGCTTTACTTAGGAGTGTTTCATTGAACCCATTTACCCCCATGAAGATGACGAACGCAGTAATACAATATGCATAATATCTGCAGCCAATTACGTCTTAAAGGAATGAAATAAAAATAGGATATATGGAGTTCTATTCATGTCATAAATTCTATGAAATATCAAGAAGGTCGATCTTTATTTCCGAGTTTTATATTGGTAGTGTCGAACTCTGCATTTGGAGCGAAAATAGCTTAAGAAAGACTGCATACTATCAAATTAAGATCTAGTTACTTCTCGTTTACAATTTATAGTTATTTAAATACAAATGCGTTAAAAGTGCTCATTAGCACACCCAGGTGGGCGACTTGCATGGTATTTATGTACATGTGCATGTAAATAATAATTACACACTATGAACTTTAAATAATTGGAATTTTTCAACCTTTAAATTAATACTTATCACATTAGAATCGGATAATGTATAAAATTGAATGTCGTATTTCCAAAACTTTGCAAGTTTTATTCGTTAATTTCCTTTCATTCCTTATCGAAATACAATATATATATAAAAGGAAAATTTGAGATATAATTTCGATGATTACGTGTACCCTATATGAAATGTATTACCCATCACTTCCTGTTGACCTATCTTTTAATATTCTCGTCCTACCCTCTACTTTTACCTTTTGTCCTCGATTACTTTCATTAATAATCTCCCTTCTCTAAATATTTGACCAAAACATTTTCTCTTTCAACGCTTAATGACCTCATATGATATCTTCCAAAAGCGTAATTACCAATGGAAATATAATACGAATATACAGTCAACGGAAAATCTTTAACGATTAATATAGTAACTCACACAGCAATTACTCTAATTGTAAAAACATTGGCAGAAATAGTATATGATAGGATTAAGATAGTGGTGTAACAACTTCACAAGATAAATTCGTGATATTTGAATGCAAAGGTTAAAAAAAAGTTAAATATAACAAGATAACTGGTACTCGAACCCAGGCCCTTCGCCACAAAGGAAGGTATGCTGCTAACCACTGAAATATGTCTTGGTATCACTGTTTTTCTCTTATGTTTAACCTTTATTATTGATATTATTTAAACTAATTAAAGTCTTCGGAGAACTTCGCTTAAGCTCCTTGAACTTTAACAATATATAAATAAAACGTAAATACATACATAAAGGTATGCGTGTGTTTTTTACACCTTTCACCCCAACACATATAGATCGTAGGTCACCTCCTAGACTCTAAAGATTTAGAGGTCACAACAACAAAGGCGATACGTGGCGAAAATATTTTCATCGTGAAGCATGTGTACACCTCGAACGTAGCACTGTGCGCAGTAAACAATTTAATCACAGGTTATTTTACCTCCTCAATTCTATACGCGAACATAACTGGGTCACCCAGAAACTGCAATTCCGAGAAATTCGACTCAAGCAATTATATTTCCCCTAAAAAGTGATATCCATTAAATCCACCCATTTATAAACCATCGTAAAAAAACTTCAAACACCGCGATAGCATTAGAAGAATAAAACCACTGCGAAAAAAACCTCCACTTTCTCAGTGAACCATCCCGTTAAATGTACCATTCTAACGTTAATCTAAATACTAAATTACACGCGAACGTTTATTGTCCGTGGGGCGACTAATTAAACTCCCGTGTGACCCCGTTAGAGGACCCTTGCTCCAGCTGGGACAAGAGAGCATCGCACGCCGTTTCGCATGGCTGCGATTCGCCCTCTTTCCCCACTTGCGGGAGAAGAAAGCCGGCGCTGCATTTTAGGCCTTCTCCCACACTGCCGCCCTCGTCCGCCCACGATGCCCTTTCTCTCCACACCGCCAAACCACTTTCGCGGGTTTACCTGCCCTCTTGAGCCTTTCGAAAGCTTTTCGCCGCACAACGACAATTCTTGGGACGGAGATTTCGACTCTCGGGTCCTCGCGACGTGGGCGTTGAAATCTCCGCGGAGGAAATGCCTATCCTCAGCCATCATACGTGACTCCGAGAATGATATAATCGACCGTAAGTCACGAGGATTCGATATTATGCAAATATACTGTATAGAATTACTAATTCAACCTTTAGGTAACATTCGACGACGAGTCATAGGGACGCCTATATACATTTATAAACATCGAACGATATTGTATTGGGAAAAACTACGTCTCCTGAAAAACAGAAAGTCCTATGCAAAAGAAAAAATTTTAGATAAAAATGTATGACCTTATTCCAAAAGATGGTACTAAGTACTCTTGGGAGAATAGTCCCCATTAATTAACTTTAGGTACATTAAGGTATGCGTCTAGTCTTCAGCGACTTCAAAAGAAGTCACCCAATTGTTCATAGATTCACAAAGAGATTTTATTCGGATAAGTCAGAAGAACAAACAGACAAACTTGACCCAAAACCTCCAACATTGACAGTTTTTAATAAAGGTAAAACCAATGAGGTCTAACACATCAAATGGTAAAATAAGTTACTTTACTTTTGCTACCGACGAAATAACCAGTAAAAAAGTCGTACGATCAAGTGAAAGCCAATCTAAAAGCCACCAAAACATTAAAAATACAGATTTATTATATTAGAAATAAAAATTGGTCAAGAAACAAGTGAAATTAAACAACATGTAACATCCCATCCCAAAATCGGAGAAGACACAGACGTTAGAAAGACCGGAGCAATTCAGCTCTGCAATTTCCCGCTTGTCGGGAGTACACCACAGCACCGATTTACGACCCTGAGATTTGAAACTAGGCGAAAGTCCTTCGGGGGGTTGCATCACGATCTGGAGCGACATGTACCGTACGGTTTTCACTTTCCCGATCTCTCGAATGAATCAAGTCTCGAGCGTGAACTACGAAATATGACTTGGGAACGTGATCAAACGAATGCATTATATCGTCTGGGATCGGATGAGAGCGAAGTTATCGCCTTTGCGAAATTTACGATCTTCTGGGAGCAGTGGGAGATGCTGGAATGATACGGTAAGTGTATCTCGTATGTCTTGGAACCATACTGCATCTTCCCCATTATAGGGTTAGGCGCCCCATTATTTACCACCGATTTAAGTCGAAGGCTCTTGGATGTGGTGAAAGGGTTGCTAGTGAGCGATGAGTACGTGGTCACGCGGTTTTAGCATCGTCGACTACGCCACTTTTCGCTGCAATCATTTATACCTCCGTGAGTAGGGACAAATGGGCACACGGGATGGTATTTACACCGCAAACACGAGCCCTTTTTAGGTGACCGCTACCCGTCCCTCCGTCTTGAAAGACATCCGTTGTCGAAGCGTACGTATGTAACGAAAGTGGCCATGAATGCTTCAAATCAAACATGCGAGAGTAAACAGAGGGATTGTAGACTGAACTGAATTTCTCTTGAAGATAAAAAAAGGTGTTGAAATATAATATTTTTCATTTGGTAAACTATTTCGATCATCTGGTTAAGGCAACAGAACGCAGTAAGGCAAAGATATAACATGTTCCGATTTAAAGTTATAATGTAAACTGTAAGTTATACGTACTAATTGGGAACTTAAGGATCAAAGACTGAACTAAATATCTCCGGAAGAAAACGTGTTGAAATGATCTAATCTAATATTTATAATTAGATAAACTATTACGATAATTAATTCCGGTTAAGGCAATAGAGAGCAGTAAGGCAAAGATTAAACTGGTTATTATTTAAATGTTAGGTATACGTACTAATTGGGAATCAGATGGAGGTCAAATGTGCGATTTCTTACCTGAAAAATAAGAGAAAACAGATATTAGATATTTGTAAATTCTACAACTATAATGTACTAATAATAGTCAAACTGTTTTTAAACAATTCTTAATCTTATTTCATTAATGTGTTGCTAAATATCATGAAGATATACTGAGAACCGTTTCTTAATGAAATTATTTAATATCTTTCAATCATAATCGTTCTCTAGATTGATGGATGATAATTAAACACGAGAGATGATATAAAGAAAGGATGAATGAGATAGCAATAAAAGGTTTCCTCATTTCCAAAGTGACCGAGCTTTAATATCAAACAGCTCACTCCAAAAATAATCACATACAAATTGTTTAAAAAGGAAAGATTCATACGCGAAACTATACGAGTACTCTTAACTGTGTCACGCTATTTTAGAAAAGCCCGGAAATATAACTCTTCTATGGCATAATGCAAATGTTTTCCTGATGATCGACTACAGAAGAGTTTAACTCGATAACAATTGATCAAACTATACGGATGGTTGTCAACAACTACTCGTACAACTACGCAAAAATTGATCGTCCACAGATAGTACTTATTGAAACAAATGATCTTCTGGAAATAGCGAGAGATTGTTGAAACAACAATCATTAAAGTCATGTAAACATTCCTCAAAATACTGTTAATATGTGGGTGTGTGTGCTTGGACAGTATACATAATGTTTACTGTCCAAGCACACCGAACGAAAGTCGAACTCAGGATAGATAACAAGAAAAGCCTTGCCCCCGTTTATAGCCAAAAAATTATAAAAAAGGTATTGCAAAAGTCTGAGAGCTGACTACTAACTAGTTCATACACGAACAATTAACAGATAATACCTCCTTAATTAGTTTCCCTGGATTGTTTCCTGATTCTTTTCACTGAACATGTTAGATGATCGAAAGGGTTATTATTTTTGTTGAATACCGAGATAGTTAAATTAACAAACACTCTAATGCACACCTTAAGGATTAGGTATGTATATGACAACATATATGACTGTACATCATCTAATAATAAATAAAGATTTCGTTGACTGGTATGGTCACAACTGAGATACCCCGGAAGTTGAAATAAGCTAAACTGTTTACTATCCCTCTTCTACTTTGTGTAGTCATTAAAAACAAAGATATAAGGATTCTTTTCGTCACAGCAACCGTTGATGAACGTTTTACATCCCTCAGGGGTTTCCTAGCTTTCCCTCCAGAAGGAAACAGATTTGAACCCTCTGGTAAAACAGACATAAAAATTAGTCATGGACGATGCAAAGTGCTTCCCATACCTTTCACTCGATCCTTAAAACAAAACAGGATCGGAAAACAGAGGCTAACCGCTGTTCCGCCACGCAGAACCTCTGTTCTCTCGCCCGTGCGAATTCCGGTCCAACCCGTTTTGCGAATGCAATTATGAAATATTATGCAAACCTCGACTAACTTTCTACCTGGTAATCCTGATCACGGTGCATGCATTTCCTATTCTGCAATAGCCGTAGAAAAAAGAAACTGGACACTTACTTTCTTTAGTTAGCGATTACAAGACTATTTTGGCGTAATGGGAAAAAGTTTCATCGACATATTGGCGAATCCAGGAAATATTGGGCTGTGTATAGAACGTGTGACTTTTACCCATTTGGATGCGATGGCATTTTGACTATATGATTTCCAAAATACTATATTACATTATAAAATACTTAATGTAAATGGTTATAAATATATATAATTAAAATTTCATTCAGTAATCTATGTATTTAAGAGAGGGTCCTAGTATAAATAATAATGGGCCCAGGATTGACCCCTGCGGTACACCTATTGTCAAAATGATTTTATTAACCTTTATAATATTATCGATGAAAATAAATTATATTATACGTCATTATGTTCTAGATAACAAATATTTATCAATAGGCCATGGTTGAATCCGTCACTAGGTGATAGTTCATCTCAGGAAAGGATATGGTTGACTATATAAACAAGTTCACTTGGTTACCTTTACACTAATTCATAATAGTTCTTTCTAGTCGTTCGTTCCAGCTTAGGGGCATATCTTTTAGTACTTTTACAGATAATTACCTTTCATACAACCTGAAGAACTTCATTACATCTCCAGTTCCTTTAATAGCTTTTGGAGATGCAGTTGAGGTGGTAAACACATCCTGTTCCCTGATAAGAGTTAAGTAAGAAGATCAAGGTCCGATAAGTAATGACTTCCTTCGGTAATTATGGCGTATCAGTATAATTTTGTACATTTTGATGTAGGAATACATAATTACTCGTAATGTAAATTCAAATGTACCTATTACATTTTTATATACTTACTATAATTACAAATAGAATTCATTGTCGCAGGGTAAATATGTAGATGTAGATTTTATGACTTTACATCTTTTTCATTTATCAGTATTCAAGACATCAGATACTTCGTAATTTTTTAACGATCATTCGTAACTGAAAAAGAAACCGGAGATGATTTTAGAAGTCTAGCTATCGAGAGCACAAACTAGTTACGTCTCATTACCATCGGAAAGAAAGATAAGGGCCCGTTTTGAAACTCCGCGATGAGGAATAGAAAGACCCGCAAAAGTCCCTTTAATTTCGTAACCGCTCCTGAATGCTCTTAATTAGAAAACTTTGCGCATATGGATTTCATCGCTATGGATTCATCCCCGAAAAGTCGGTCAACCGAACTCCGCAATTCGTGGCGGAGAGACCCGTGACGTAACACGCCGACACTCGGCTTGAACTTGAAGGGAACGAAAAACTTTCCGAGTGGGCGAAAATGCGGATGGAAAGCTATCTGGGAATACCGAACGAACTCAAATGGTGGGCGAAATCGTAACTTTCATGAGAAAAGTATTCGGGTTATTTTGCATGGAGACCACTTAATGGAGAAAAGTTCTGTATATCCCTCTTTCCCCATATAAATCTTTTCTCAAGATGATAAAGTTGGCAAATTCATTCAGCGTTTGACTTCGACACGCTTCGCGATTCTATTGCTGCTTAGATAATGGAGGAAATGGGATGATTCATGCAGAAATATCTTCTCCATCTTATTGTTGATACAATGAAAAATGAAATCATTATTAATGATAATATGTTTATGTATTTATTATGAAGACATCAACAATCAAAAAGCACTTAGAAAATTATAGATGATCATTAATAATGATAATGAAATTTAAGCAACAATACAACCTAGTAATAGATTAAATGCTCGTTCTTGTCAATCACCAGAATAAACATATTAGCAAAAATGAAATTTATATTACAGTCTTGCTTAACGAAATAGAATACATAACATAGTTGTTCTGAAAGTTTTATTATAGTATTAATAAAACAATTAAAGAGTTGATATATACAATGAATAAACTACATTGTTAAGGATTATCAAATATCTATAATACAAGGAATATGAATTAGCAATACACAAAAAATTAATTTATATTATTAAAACATGAAACACCTTAGGACCTGCCTGCCAAGCGATTGGGGGACCTGGGATCGAGTCCGAGTTATGTCGTTATTTTCTCTTCTGTTTTAACCCTTGTAATAGGATAATACTCAACCTTGATACCATATTAATCGACGAGTAAATGCTATCCTTGATAAAAGTAGGATTTTAATCATTAACGACAAATATTCCAAGATCAAGAGAATAAAAAGAAAGATCCATCAATAAGAAAATCAATACCTCAAGAGAGCTGCAGTTATGAAAAAACAGCAGTTAGTATGAACTCTAGAAAGGAAGTGATATGAACTCACGGTGGTTTAATTGCAGACTAATCTTGGGGAAACCGGTTGGTTCGGATATTGGTTTTTCAAACCCCTTCAGTCTTTCCAACGATTTTCTGATTTAACTTTCCGTGAACACAGAAATACCATTTTTTTTAAAAGCATCCCATAATCACTTCTTTAAGAGATCTATCCTTTAGCTTTACTTAGAAAACATTTACCCTTGTACCTCTAATGAAATAAACGAAGGAAGGTAGAAGACTTTTTCGTAACTAGCTTCGAAATAAAAATGCATTTCCTTTACATTATTATTATGATTAAACAGCTTTTTTTCGTATAAGTTGAATATTTTTTCTGGAACTTTTCCATGATTTAGTACCATTGAATTTATAATTTAAAATTTTTAATATAGTCGTTCTCAGAGAGGCTATCCGATATAAATTTGCACAACTGCTATATTGATTGCAGTATTTGTTGATTTAATATTACAATTTTCTCATAGTTATGTGTTGATTTAATAAGAAATACTTTGTTTTCAAAGTAGATATTAACGTTAATAATCATCCCCAGTTGTTATAATATTTAAAGAAATATTTTTTATTTATATATAAATTTTTACGCTTATAAATTAACTTTTTAGCTACGATATATTTTCCTTTAAATGAACCATATAATCATCTCTTTAAACCGAAACGAAATCAGGGTAGATTAATAATAAAAATCCAAGTTTATCACCACGGCAATAAGCAGCGCAGCTTCCATGACAACAAAGAGCTTTATACGGTCAAACCACACCGTTTGACGCCAGGAAAATTCGAAAGCCACGTCTCACTTTTTAATGCCGTACGAATGCTTGGCTGTTAAGGGGTCGATTAAACCCTTTTTCCCTAGCATAATAGGCAGTAAGGAGGGGGGAGACATATAGTTGTGGAAGGGGGCGGTAACGAACCGTTATACGCCTGCGGTACTCGAAATATTTTGGGCCGCGTCTTGGAAAGGCGAAGGGAAAAAAGCTGGGCTACAAAGACGAAAATCGGGGGTAGCTGGAGAAAGAAGAATAATGATTTTTACGTGGAAAACGAGGCCGAACGAAGTCCTCCACTCCAGCCAATTGGGAGGGCTGCAATTAATGTCGAGTGCAATTTATCTGCAGTTGTGACCCGGTGGAACTGGGTAAGACCCGGATGAACATTAAATACGAAAAGATAGGCAATCATAATTACTGAAGGTAGTCATACCGGTCTGTTGCCACTGTTTAGCATTTTATCGATTAATCAGTTAACGTGAAACTAATTATAAGAGGCGCTGCAAAAAGAAAAATACTGTACAAAAACTCCTTTAGATTTAAATTTATGATAATAATCATCTCGTTAATGATAACAAAAGGAAGTGGAATTAGTTTATGAAATAATATCTGAAAATTACCAAAGTTTTTAGCGATGTAAATAGCAGGAAACTTAAATTAAAAAACCGAGAGCTAGTTCTATTCTATTATATATCGAAGGTACCTTTTATAAATTACGTAGCTCCATTTTTAGTATCTAAACTCACTTTTTAATTTGATTACAATAACGAAATGATATTTTAACCAAATTTCCTTAATGAATATTCCCAATATTGACCAACTTTAAAGTTACATCAACAAATTTACTTTATTATAAGATAACCATCATTTTCTAATGTAAACCTAATTATCTCTGAATTGTAATTGAATTTTACAAAATATATCATTAGTAATTGAGATTATGACTGCAGTATTGTAACTTTAAACTACAAGGAAAGTATTTTATATCGCATCATAAAAAATACACGCTCAATTATATAATACACGTTGATCTCCTTACAGTTTTACTATAATATTTAGACTAAACTCCTTCAGATATAATAGATATCAACCACGAACACTTTGTCATTGGAAAGAGAGAGATTTTACTCCTTCAACCACGCCTTATTAAAAAGACCTAAGGGACGAATGAAAAGGGTAACATGATCGGCAACGAGCAAGAATGACCTTCTTTAGCGACTGATTCCTTCCAGTGTTGAAAAGTGGAAACTAGGGCACACCGCTTACGCCAAATCCACGTATAATCCTTCCTCCGTTTTAACGAGAATCCCTCTCCAGATACGACATCAATTCCTATCTCAAATATCCGCTTCTACACCAATAAAAGAATCGGAAGTCATCTCCGGGACAATATTAACTCGCCCTGAAAATGTTCCTGGAAGTTGACTTCGTTTGCTTCAACTCTAAAATCCTTACCATCATTTCAATACAGAATGAAATCATTTACGTCGCTATTATGGAAAATTCGAAAAATCCAAACCCTATTATACTCGTTCGTTTCAACCATTACACCATCTATCCTTACAAACAGTATAAAAAAGAAATATACTTAACAAACTTTGTTACTGTTACAATAGTTCAATTTGAAAATAGAGTAATGAGGTACGAACTAAGCTGGAAAAGGTCAATGAAACAGGTCACTCTTTTAAAGCTCGATAAAAAGTTTCTTATCATAAAAACATATTAACATTTCGTAGTAATGTATAACAATAATATAGCCTACAGGTACGTATATATTCAATTACGTCTTTATTGGCATTACAACATCCACGCTTCCACACGAAATAAAGTAAGAAAAATACACATTAAACTTTGTTTTGTTACTAGCTCATCAGCTAATGAGGTACGAGAAACGTTAAATGACTACCATAATATCAATAATTACTTATAGACCATGATAAATAGTATATTACATTAAAATTAAATAGTAAAATGGTAAAATTATAGCCTGAATTCTGGTAACACATCTATTATAGAACGCCTCATTTCCCGTACAGAGCTTCTGGTAAAGAAAAACATCTTCAAACCCCTTCTTCATCACCTCCAACAACCTCCGCTGCAATGCCAATTCTTCCGGACAAATTTTAACCAATTCAACACTTAATCTTGCGTCTTCTAACACGCAAGAAACGGAGGTAAAGCCGACCCGCTCCGTCAAACAACAAATGCGCAAACAAAGAGGCATCGAGGGAAGTGGATGTCCACATACGAAGCCTCCGGAGCGAAGCAAGCAGCTGCAGTGTTATATACCTCCACCCGCTCACCCCTCTGCACAATCCACTTTCACTTCCTAGAAGCCGCGGCGGTCCCAGAACACGGCGTTGCTGTGTAAACTCTGCGGACTCATCCGTGGCCATTACTACTCGAGTATAAACACCCCGGGTTTGACCTTCGCCACGCCTTCCATTGCCTCTCACTCTGCAAGGCGCCGGAGATCACCATCGGTTGGGAAACCTCCCTTTTACTCCCCATTCTCAATCACTGGAATCGGTTAAATATCTATAGGAGTAACCCACACGAATTACTTCTCGTAGATATAGATAACACAGCTCCCGCATCCACAATAGACGAGGATAAACGCTAAAGAAACCGGTTCGTGAAGAGAATAGCGACTGGAAATGATGATAAGATCCGGGAGAGATGTTACTTTACGTTAGTTACGTACCACACTTCTTAACACTACGAGTAAGCTTGCTTTTGATGAGGTCTTGCTCACAATTGCTACGTTTACGAACTAGAAAAGGTGCAGCAAAATGAGATCCGTTACGTATAGAAAATACTGCCACAAATCGGTATTGGGTCTCAGACACTAAATGATACGGGATGGATATTATAAGAAGACAGAAGTTAAATACTTAAAGTTAATACTTAAAGTATCAGTTGTTTAAATACATATTGACAAAGTACGTACGTACAAAGATTTTTCCGAAATCATGTGCCTGACTAGCTATACCAGCTAGTTCTAGCTAGCTAAGGTCATCGTTACATCGTAATATAGACTAGATAAATAATATAGATAAAATTAGAGAAATTAACGCAAAAGGAGTTCAGAAATTCGCTTTTTTGCAAAAATACGGGAAAATGATCGTTTATCGATTACCCCACTACAAACTAGGAGTAACGTACCCCTACCACATACCATAAGGATCCTGATAGAGTACTTACGGAGCTGTATATTCCGCGGATTGAATTCAGTGAGACAAATTCGGGAGTTGAAGTCTCCCGTCTAGACCAAGCAGACATGCGGGGATTACCTCACCCTCCGAACATGTCAGCCCGCTGTTCTTTTGGGTGTTGTCCCCCAGCGGCATATTTATTCTCCCGAGCGCAAACCAAAGTTTTTTAGGGCTCACTCAGAGGTCTTCTGTTCGTATTTTCCTTATCACGCTTTCTTTACAAATCCTTGGAGGCGTTGGGTAATGGGAGGGACTAATAGGTCTCGATCTCATCCTAATTGAAACATTCATTAACAAGATAACCTTGTTGTATCCAAATTTTCCTTGAACATCCCTGATTTGACCAATGTACTAATCACTTAAACGTATACATTTCTCGCGGTACGAAGAACTATACTTTCGTAAATTAATTCATTATTATTCATTGCGATATCTTATTTTATAATGTATTTATATTCGCACTAAAATACTTCGTATTAACCATTAATGCATAGATAGAACATAGATAAATTAATCTTATTTTATAATGTATTCATATTCGCACTAAAATACTTCGTATTAATCATAAATACATTGGAAATACGGATTTTTCTTCAGTACTGAAGTAGGTCACAATTACTTATGAATACGATGTACGAAACCAAAAATAGATGCTTCTTTACGCAATTAAAAAGCCTCTAGATGGTACTTAGACCTCAGGAAGATATGTACAGTTTAATTATTATCCAATATCGTAACTGTAACTATATTGTTTGTTAAAAATATCGAATCCTATATCTATCATCTATACGAGTAAGCATACTTGATGTAATAATGTTTCCTGTTGGAACAAAACTCATATTGTTCTAATAAAAGTATACATTGCAATATACTATTAAATTTTTTATAGATAACAATATAAATATTCTAATCCTTACACATATCTTCTTCCAACACTCCCATTCCCTTTCTATTGAATAAAATAAATTCAAATATTCAAATAATTGAGTTGTAATACAACTTTCGACAGATGAAATGGTAGGAAATGATTGTACGAACGTGTAACTTTGTGAACAATGGGCAATCAGGCATCGTATTGTTGATTCGCAGATTAGGTTCGTTAAAGAGATTGCTGTTAATTGCTATTCCCGGATTGCTCAATTAATCTACTGAGTAATAAATTCAATCTGGTGAATCGTAGCTAATTATTGTTTCTAGGAATTCTCGAACGGAACGGATTGCCATAAATTTTCCTGTGCAAATACCACACTCGCGGAATCTAATTGGCAAATTCTCAGGAAGACGATAAATGTCGATTTGAATCGAAATAGAAATTTCGTCGACGTAAAAATATCATTACTCCGATACTTTCACAGATAAGAGAATCAAAGGAGATTTGAAACTAATTAAAAAGATTTTTTCAAACAATAGCTTATAAAAATAATACGCGGAAATTATTCAACAAGAAGAATTTACTGAATGATAATAAAACAATCAACAGCTAAAGAAACATTGAAACAGTTACACTAATTGATATATAAGCTGGTAATTAACCAATCAAGAATCAGTTTAAAGGATGAAACTAATAGAACAAGCGAATAAAATATTTAACAATAGATATCATATTACCATAATTAAACAATAAACTGATTCAGATATAAATTTCTATTGATTATAGACTATTAATAATACAATAACTAATATAAGAATATCATTAAACAATGATGAAATATTAACGAAAAAATGGCAAATACTAAGTGTTTCTTTCTCGTTATATGAGATAGATGACGAGCCTTCACGTACGTTCTAATCAAATCGAGTAATAATCCACGAAATAATATTCATAATCATCGAATTATAAATTGATAAAACACAAAATTTAATACTGAGTACGATAATAGTTTAATGCAAACTTTTACATCAATAATAAGCAAAGGAATTATAGCCGAAAAAGAATATATAGTATGTTTTAACATGTTTGGAAAGTGGAAAAAGATATATAGAAATTTACAACAATACATTGTATCAATTGGTATTTACACAACAAACTAATTCAGACAACAATCGATTGACTCGTAACCTAAACAAATAATTCAACAATGAAGAAACATTCGTAACACATTAACGACACCAACGTTTATTGGTAGACAATCTCATGACGAACAGAACTTCACCTATAATTCCTTGCCGACGACGAAATCTTAGGAACGGAATTTCGGTCCTTCGGCTCGAGATTCTTTTCTGGTGAGACGGAAACCATTTCGCAACAAAAAGATCGAAGCAAAAAAAAACAAGCTCATACGTGAGATTTCCTAACGCGCGTTTCCGTTCGAAAACTCAAGGTCGTGATTTTTTTGCGACACTTTCTCCACGTTCCGATCCCGGCGAAAGTGAAAATAGCCTCCGGTAACACTTCGCTCGATGTCTCCCCTTCCCTAATAACCTTTAAGCTGATATGATAATTTTCGCGAGCCTTGGAACGATCGAACGCCTAGAGCCAACGGCATAGTTTACTTGGCAAAATTCGCAGTCCTTGATCTCTTGGCAAATGTTTGCGGTTTTACGTACTCTGTTTGAATTGAATTCGAATCGGCATCGTCTGTGGATCGAATTCTAAACAATTTAATCTAAACATAGGATGCGTGAGGTACTGATATACGGAAAGTACGTATAGTGTTTTCTCAAACATGACATTTTTATCCGCAGTGTTTGTATTAATACATTTGGAGCCGAGATGACGGTTTCGAAATAAAATCAACACAATTTTGACATTAAAAAATTACGAACGCGTAAACATTTCTTTGGAATCGGTCCAGATGGGATTTGAGATGCTCGAAGGCACCGAATATCACTAGAGAAGGAAAGAAGTTTAGGGTAAATATGAGAAGCGATGTAGTAAACTTCCTTCGCAAGAATATATTGTAGGAAGAAGAAAATATTATTTATATCAGTACGACAATATCGTAGTGTTTTTACAAAATTCAGTAAAAAAATACCACATACATAAATGAAGCATTTTCTGCTTAAATATAATTTTAAAAAGACAGGAATTTGTATCTGTACAATCGAAAGATGCTATATTCAAAAACCATTTCAAAAATTAACATTCATTCGATACACTACAAGTAGGCTGTCAGTAATCTTCAGCTTTAAAATAAACTATTTGAACCTCAGGAATCTTAAAAAAGAGATGAAACTTACAATATAAGATAAGGACTGAAGTAAATCATTATTAGTTCTTTTATCAAGACGGAATAATACTAACAGGAAACTTCTACGTAACAAAACAAACTAAAATATTATAGTATCTTAGCGTTCGGTATATACGATTGAATACCATCAATCCATGCAACTATAGTAACCAAATTGCATACTATGTACTTGCAATTTCAACAAAAAGGTCACAAAGGTCAGATGGCATCGATAAACAAAGGAATATCTGTACATATTTCCAAGCTCAAAGCGACAGACTAAACACTATACGTCCATTACAAAGAAGTCGCAGCTTTGCATTCCCATATAAGTCCATAAATCACCCTAACTAAGCACTCGTTGGAAGGAGTGCGTTGTAATGCTTCCGTGAATACTCCGACCCCTATTCCCCGAATCCGAAGACAGTCACGAATCATGACTTTTATTGCTCTTATTGCAAGTCGTGTGGAGGCCACGGATGAAAATAGCGCACTTTCGATTTCCCCGCTAAAGGGAGACGATTTTTTAAATGTCACCAGGTTACGTCACGAGCTGTCTTTTCGGGCATTGCCTCATTAAGCCCGCTGCTTCCGTCGATGGTGAAAACCAATTAAAGCTTAATGGCACACGCTGATATCATTACGATTCGCCTGAAGCGAGGAAGGAAGTTTTTGGAAGAGTGGCCGTCGGTAAAAACTACAGAACGTACTTACGAAAACAATGCACGGTATCAACTGGTGCTTTCAAACCATCCGAATTATTGATTTAATGAGCAATAATTTAGTAATTTATTATTAGCCTAATCATACACTAATATCATTACAATCCACTTAATGCATATTATTCTGAAAACAAGATCATACGTTTAAACTAAAGATCGTAGTTGAAACAACAATATACATTTCAACAGTAGTCCTCCCGAACAATAACCTTCAACAAGTAAGTAACTAGCCCAACAAGTTCTCCCTAAACAATATCCAAAGTACAACAACTCAAAAAACCATACATCTACGATAATCGTCTAATCAAAGCACTAACAAAAGAAAAAAATATCACTATAAGTAAACACGTTAATTAATAACGAATGCATAACAGTAACGTAAAACATTAAAGAATAGAAGGCTTCATTAATACAGCCATACAGTATTTAACACACCAACTCGATCAAACTCTAACGCTACAAATAATATTCAAGAATAAATGACTACTGGTTTACTCGACATCAACAACAGATTAGTAATGAATAGAGAGCAGAGCTTTTCATTACACTACTGGTAAAAGTAAGAGAAATGTACATCTTTGTCACAAGTTGTTCACGGCTCTGAAGATGTGAAAGTTCCGGAGGTATGAATGATGACGAATGACATTAATTAAGCACACCGTAAAGGAATGCTAAGAGAGATGCTACTCGTGGAGTTACTCTGAATCTAATGAACAAAAATGTACGCATAGACAAGGCTATAGTTGAAGTTCCACAAGGTAGACGCATGAACCTACTAAAGACCAAAATATTGCCCGATAAAATCAATTAATACTATAAGCAACATTTAGTAGCAGATCTAGAAAAACAGAAATAAAATATTGCACTTCATGTGGATCGAACTAGTTACTCCTACCATCTGGGTAGGTATCTCACCAGCATAACTAACTGAGGAAGGTCCAGGCAGGTTTTCTAGACAGCCCTTTCCGGTCAAGTCGAGAAAACCAGACCAGGAAGGGGTAGACCTGGGTTCGAGTACCTATCCTACGAATATTTTTTCCTTCGTTATCCTTAAGAGCAAAGCCGATGGAGGTGAATACCAAAAGACAACCGACAATGAAACTGCAACCAAGTTATCAGTCACAACTAAAGAAGAATATAGTTGGAAAGATAGAGAGTTAAATACTTGATAAAACATGATGAGTAACGGTAAATCAAGTGAACTAACCGCAAACACAAACAGAGGGGATAAGAAAAGTACCCGCAAAACCGTTAACAACACAAAAGGCGACAAAGTCTGCAGAAATTCATCAAGTAGAACAACATCAACTATGCATGGGTCAAACAATGCTAGAAACTTTTCAACAATACCAGGGGCGATTATAAAAACCAAAGGAGATTCGACAATATTAGAATAACTTCAATAATATCGTAATCGCTTAAATAATAAAGCTGACGACAATGAACACAATTACACCAACACAAACAACAAAGGGTGCAGAAAACACAACGCAAACAAAATGGCGGGGGACAAAGGAAAATGCACCGGCAAAACAAGCAGCAACTCTCTCAATGCTAGTTGAGATCGCCGGATCCAGTTTCCCGTAAGGAATTCTTACTTCGCAACGCGTCTGGAAGGGGGATGCGAACCAAGACAAGAAAAAAAAACGAGACCTATTCCTCCCGGTAGGGATGTCGCAACATTCACCGACTTCGCAAACACTTAATTTGAGCCGAGAGGAAACGGGTATACCATCATCGAATTGATCTGAAGACGTCCTATTAACGACCGTCTCGTCCATTGTCGCGGACTGTTTCCAGGGGGCTCTAGATTAGTTCCGCATCTTCCCTAATGAGGGCGCCATCGTAAAAAAATTGATGCAATTTCCTTCGTACGGTCTCCCTCTTTATTGGAAATTGCGAGTCTGACCTCGGCGAGAACGGTTAGCAAAAATACGCTCGATAATGCACGATGGAAATAGCGTTTGCTTTTCCGGGATGAAAATGAAAGCACCTTTTGTGGACGGTATTAATAAAAGATGAACGACCCAAAACGGAGGAAATTTGAACTTTTAGAGCGCAGAATTCGATAATTGGATTCGATACATCGAAACTTTGTGAGCCGTATCCGCTGAAGGTCTGTAATCGTTAAAATAAAGAAAAACTTCATTGGGTTTTTACGAATAAAGGTTACCGTTAAAATTTCGTACAAATCGATATTATCTCTCATTAAAGGTCAACAGTAAGAGGAAATGAAACACAATTACTGAATACAAAATAGATAAGCATTTACTTACGTAATACAATTTCAACATTAAATTTTAATAAATCTAAAATGAATAAGGTTATGAAAGCAATCTCCGTTAATTAACTTACTTTCATTAAGTAAGAAATTGGTATAGGAATACTTCTAAATTGAAAAAAAAACAATAAACACGAATACCTTGCATTAAGAGCTATAAATTTTAATTTTTCGAATTAATACTCGATTTTTCATTACGTCTTAATTTTTTATATCAGATTTTATGACACAATTAGCACTTCAGTGGTCAGAATTGAGAAAGGTACACAGGAAAAACTTGGAATGAGACACACTTGGGTTGTGACATACCCAAAGCCAAAGAAGAATTTCATACACAAAATTTTAGACTTTCTATACCACAGAATACATTCTGTGCATCACAGTTACCATCCGATTGCATTACATAAGGATATAATTATTTTTCCATCAACAATGATCATTGTTGTGACTAACAATGTACGAAAAAACATCAGTACCCAATAGAAAATTATTCCGTAACTTTATTTCCAACAATGAAAGGAAACTTTCAGAAAAGCATAATCATACAGCAACAATGCACTTCTATATACCATAAGATACTAATTTGGAATGTGAAAATTAAATGTTACATAGATAATATAAAGAAATATCACAGAAAAATTCTACAGCAACATAATTCCAGAGTATGTCTAGAATAAGTGACCTCAATGATCTTTAGCATTACCTTAAAATCGATAATGAACATCTCCCTCTATATCTAACAGACCAAACTCATTTTTTCGTCGCAAACGACTCCAAATTCGGATAAATAATCATTCCTGACAACCTTGCATTTCTATCGACATTTTAAGTAGTCCGTGGCACAGTAATCTTTGGAAAAAATCCGACCTTGAAAAATCTCCGAGGAAATGAGATGTGAGGTTCGAGTAAACATGTTTCACCATTTTTGCACTGACGTCTGTGTGGGCCTCCGGTAAAATATTGATGGTAAGCTCACTCGAAAAATATTCGGAAAGGAGATGTTATTTCCAACAGGTTCTTAAGAGGAACTCCTAAAAGGAATCGATCGGAATTATTTATTTGGTGAGGGTGACTAAGAAAGGAATTTACCCAAACTTGTTTTTCGCTGCTCTAGGATGACTCAATTATCAAATGAGACATCGTTCGTAGGATCTATTTGCTAGGGAAGTACGTCACAAATTAAAATTTAATTTAGTGAAGTAAAAGAGAAAATAACATACGTATGATGGTAATAATTTAATTATTTATAAGTTACCAAATAGAATATATCTGTATTTAATTTAAAATAATGTTCAATGATAGCGATATTCATTCTTACAATTACTGTTTCCTAGCAACGTGTCATCATTATAATTCATAAAGCAACGTGGATGTGACATAAAATGCTTTTTGGAGTGATAAAGAAGTAAAGGTCCAATAAAAAAAATTCAATAAATTTCATTAATACATTCACATTTTTGAGCACGAAAAAGAATTGAACGTAGTTTTATTATATTTGGATTCACAGATTTCGGCGAGATGCGGTGGAATTAAATCATGTGTAGAAAAAGTACAAATAATGTCTCTTTAATAGTACATAATTAGAATTAAATTATCCACCTACATTGTGCGTGCAACAATGGAATGTATTATTTTGTTTTAATTGTGGTGATACACGATTAAAAATATACTCCCTTTCTCATTATTAGAAAAATAATTAGGAATCAAATTACAGAATCCACGAAATAAAATAACAAAGTAATAGTTAAATGTGATTATTTGATAGATCAAAATCGATTTTCCAGCAAATTCAATGATTTAGCATAGTTTAAATATCATAATCATATAATAAAACACTAATGTGATATGGTATCAATAGAAACCTACTACATGTAAGTAATATGAAGGCAAATTACATAAATATAGAAACCCTTGGTTCATACAAATCCCTCCTGATAAAAACAAATCAAATCCAACAATGTCATTAAGACATCTCTATAATCAAAATCAGTAGGCGTGCTAAAAATCACTGTCAGCATCATAAAATGGGTTTTCCCTAATGACAGAGATTCTGATATTCACACCGCCTTGTTTGGAATCGTATACATTGTGGTCTTGCGACGGCATTTCCGCTCTCCACTTGCCTTAATCAGCATAGAGATTAAGGCACAACGAGTGGGAGGGTGCAGAGTTTATCCGTTACCATGAAGAAAGAGGATTTTACATTGTATGAAGGCTCGGAGCTTTAGTACTCAGTCTCTTAAAAGTAAGCGAAACGTTTATACACTTATGAAAACTTAAATGTACCCTTGTCTAATTTTTATATACATCATCAAATATTTAATTACAATTGATTGATAAATAAGTCTATAAAAACAAAAAAGTGCATTGCTGGTAAATACAAAAGAATTAAATTGAAACGATAAGACAAAACATATCGCACAAAATATACATTTATTTGAAACTTGACATCGATAAATATTTTTCATGATACATCTACATACTAACAAAATATAATTAGAATTATACAGTACTATAGTAGCAATATATATAATATACTATATAATACTAAATACATATATAATATTAACGATATATATTATTTACTATATAATACATACTAACAATAAGAAAGAATAATTAGAATAATGTAAACAAAAGATAATAAGAATTGTAGTCAATATATACACATTATAAATCGATTCAAATAATGTTAAATGTAAATGAAAATATTCTTATACATGCTTCGAAGTGGATGAGTAACATTTAATTAAATCGAAACCGTAAAGTATCATCGTCTTTGATGTATAGCATAATGAATCTTCTCCATGACAACCAACACTAGATAAAAATACATTTAACATTTCTTTATATTAAACAATATAATTGAGAACTTCATTAGATCATATTTGCGAGATAAAATCTTTTAATAAGGACAATTATGATCCTTATTACAAAAACTACCTCCGAGTACAATAACATTCTTTGTGTCCAATCAAAACGCTCTTGGGAGCACGATCTATCTTGCACAGTTGAGCCATTCCAAGGAACCGTGCTATACTATAAATTAAAGACACAATAACCGTCAGGATACAAACGTGCTGGGAATAAACAAGACATCATCAACTCATTTAAGAACACGCGTATGGAGGGAAATGATTTTGACGTAGAATCGGCAACGTCGCGTCAAAAACCCCTTTTGTCAAGAACAGATGGCGCTTTTTGCAGTCTTCGTAACCCTTTCCCTTTCGGTTTTAAACAAAAAAGTATATGAAACATTGGGGTGATTCATGGGAGAGAGGAGTTCTGAATTGGAGAGCTTGATACCAACTATGGGAGAGAGAGCTCATGAGAAAACTGCA
Organism: Pantala flavescens; assembly: GCA_020796165.1. NCBI lineage: Eukaryota > Metazoa > Arthropoda > Insecta > Odonata > Libellulidae > Pantala > Pantala flavescens. The sequence goes on from CM036886.1 coordinate 17,442,461, forward strand.
AGTGCGAAGTGGGTTTGGGACGTAACGAGGAAAAACAGTGCGAAAGGAAAATTGCCAACGGTCATACGCGGCGTTTTATATCTTACGCTTCGTCAAATAATTCACGCGGCGTATTGAGACACGATGGTAGATAAGGGAAAGGAGAGGATAAAGCCGAAAACCGAAACTATACCGGAAACCGAAAAATAATCGGTAAAAAGGAAATAAAAATAGGTGATATGATAACAAAATACATAATAAATTAAAATCAAAAGGAAAAGAATTAATCTAAATCCGAAAAAAACAAAATTTATTACTTGACTGCTTTCCTATTTGAATTATTACGAACCGAGCTTAGAAACAGTTGGATTCGATATTTAAGCGGTTAACCGGTTACAAAGGTGTAGCAGAAGTGAATAATGTGTTACATATAGTAGGGGACCTGGCTTCAAGTCCCAGTAATGTCACTACTTTTAACTTCTTTTTATCCTTTATGATCAAGTCGTGCGAATTTATTTTCACCAGTCACAATTTGGTTAACCGGTATTTATTGTATTTTTTATTTCGGTCAAATTCCGATAAGAACGTTAAGAATACCTAGTAGACGTAGAATTTCAAGAAGTAATTAGAAAGTTTATTGTATCTAACTCTAAAGTTAAATCGATTAAAAAACATTAAATATGTTTTTTAATGATACGGTAATGCAAACTAAAAAATGTCACCTATTATATTATCCGACTATGTTACTTAAAGATTCATACTACATTTTTAAAATTACAAATAAGATATTCATAGGAAAATAAAAAAAGTTGCAGTACATGCCGTCACTCTATAATTCGCCGAAAAGATGTCCTCAAGACGCAAAAACAGATGTGAAACTGATATGGAACCTTGCGCTTCACTATGCAGTAACGTTGAATAATAGAAGTAGAATACAATACCTCCCGAACAGATGAAATTACCAATTACTAGGAAAGAAAACGGTACATACGCAGTTTCTTAAAAACGACTTCCTTTTCAAGTAATGAGATCCCTTCCTACCAGGAAAGATAACCAAGGAATGAGGGCAATATGGACTTTCAAACTAACGACCAACAGAAAAACTATATTGCATTTTAATGGGCAACACAGTTCTGTATTTACTCCTCAGACCAAAAGAATATTTCCACAGTTGAGGTGAAAATATGAAAGACGCAAAGCCGTTCGGAATGGAAAGCAAAAATCGTTTGCGACACGCGAAGGTTACACGAAATTTCGACTATTTGACGTTAATATTCGTCGGACCGAAGTGCACATTAAGGAAATGACGTGGGAACCAATCATCGGCACGTAAAAGCGCCCCAGGCTTTAGTGTAGCAACTTCTTTTCACGCTGGATGAAACGCAAAAAAACAATGGAAATTTTCCAAATTTCATTCGTAATAGTAATGTATCAATATGGCACACAATTCTAAGTTTCTCTTATTCCGCTTACACAATCCTTCCTCCTTACGTAGAAAATATAAGACAGTTTACATTATTCATTTCATACCTTAATTTCACTCTTTCACTGTTACTATTTGATGCCCCAAGCAAGACGAACAAATTTTGCTTAGAAGAATCCTTTATTCCTCATGAAGATATTTATACATCATACCAATCCAATAGCTTCACATTTTAATGATTAGGATTCAAAATTACGTGGGTAAAAAAATTGTCATTCATACTCCGTGCTAACAGGTCCCTTCGGCTGTGTCGTGAATTGATTTGTCGTGAAATCAATGTGAGAAGGCGTGACATCGTGGAATGCCATAGTAATAAAAATAACTTAGTAAATTTCCACAGAAAATTTTCTGTGGAAATTTACTAAGTTATTTTTATTATAATTTGTCGTGGTTGTTAGAGAAATTCTTCTTGTATTATTTCTCGATTCGATAATTTAGATATAAATTTAATTATCAAATGATACGATATTTAATTCAATAAAACGTAGCATTCATTAAGATTAACATTCATGCATGTAATATTTATAGATCTTTATTGATAGTGAACTGAAGCTACTTCTGCATTATACCAGCAACGTATCGTCGTTACACCTATAAAATAAAACACGTAGGTTACCTAACATTTAGGTCCCCGAATCGTAGCAACCAGACCTGCTTTTAAAACAACACTCACTAACACTCGTATCATTAACCAATAGGATGACCTCAGCAGTCCACATCACTCCGTACCCATCATGCCCGCGATACGTACGTCATCTCCGTGGCGGGAACCGAATCAGACCTTCTGGTGAGGGGAGTTAAGACTAGGCGAATTTCAATGGACCCGCATCCTGGAGACAGGGCTTCCTCCTCCACCTCGGGATCTTCCCACGCGACGCAGCAATTTGCCATCGGCGAGATTGATTCGGTTGAAAACGAAAAGTGTTGGAAGAGAAAGGCCATTGTTCTCCGACGTCTCCCAGGTTACCAATTACATTGTTTACAGCGCCGGACATGATGATCCGAACACAAAAGCTTTTTCGGCCGTTGAGAAAGGGACATATAAACCCTTTCCAGTCCAACAGAACTTTCACCACTGATCCCATTTCCACGACGTACTCCAGAAAAACAATAATTCCTCTTCTGGTTGATCATGGTGTAAAAATCTTCATTTTGGCAATTACCGCGAGTCGATGGAAAATTTTTAATCTTCGCTCTCCTTACGTTTTTTTTGTCGGTGGGAATTGAAAACACGATTTTTTTAAGTGGTCAAAATGAGAGAGAGAGATGGATAATGGACTTGGAGGTGGTAACGGTAAAATTTTAAGTGTTGGAAAAAATTAATTACTCGTCCCACCTCGCGGTTTGAACGCAACTGGGTTGCTTTCGGTAGACTCGTAAATGTAAATCCGGGAGACTTGCGGAAATGAATCTTAAAAGAAGAACTTAGCGACCGTTTCTATGGCGATTGTTACTCGAAACAAGTTGTGATGAATGAAAACTTTTCCGTACGCAATTTGTGATAGGACGTAGGTAAACGTATCTTTCACAACCATTGTCTCTCTTGAGAAATAATAAAGCTGGTGATGAAAGAAGCTATGAATAATAAAATTCCTTTTACGCACTACTTGTTGAACTCTCAGATGTTATGTATATGAGATCATTTTGGAGTATTTATACGGAATACTTCGACGTAGCAAAATAGAAGACTCTCTTAAGTAAAAGCTAAATCTCTCTTGTTATTCCTTATTCCCTCCAATAAACCGTTACGATGGAATATTTATTTCCTAAAGATCTGATGTGTTTCTAAAGGCGAGTTTTGAATTAATCCTATTCTTCCATTTCATTATTCAAAAACTCTATTCCTAGTTAATATTACTCAAAAAGGGTGAATGTAAGTATTTCAAACACCTTATTACAAAGACAACGAATCACAGTCTTTACATCAACACCATCAAAAACTAGATACCTCAACCAAAACATATTCCAGTAACTTACGTAATCCAAAGCTATCAAAAACCTACCATAAGGAACCATGGGTAATAAAAAAAACTAACGGAAAAGACGCATAAGGGCCGATGATATAAAAACCACAACTATATACATCTCCCTAGAGAAGGAAAGGATGTGATCCAAAACCCACCAACCCGGATGTCTTCAACCCGCGATGGGACACGAGTTGACACCACATCCTCGGGAGGATATCTGAAGCCTCCGAAAACAATGAATGATGGCTGTGACTCATTTGAGGATGGCGTCAAAGGGTTATGATCAGAGGAGAGAAGAAGGAGATTGTCCGATATGGGATGGTGAGTCGGTCGTAAAAAGCTCTCTGGATTTATCTCTTTCATCTGCAAGAGTGATCTGTCCCGCGTTTAAATGAAGACGCACATTCTCGTGCTCTAAAAAATTCCGTCTCTTTAACCTTTGGGAGAGCAAAGGATGCCAAATAAGGGAAAGGAATACGATGAGACGGGCTGTGGTCCCTTTGGGAAGGATGGATGACGGGACGTTTGAAAACGGGACACTACCCAAAGAAATATAGGTTTAGTAATTTATCAATAGCAACAGTCTCCATGGAAATGTTGGCTTCGTTTTGAAACGTGTGCTTTATATCGTAGGATGTATAAAGGGGATGAAAAATACCTCATTACTCATAAAGGAATAACTAGAAAGGACATGACTATCTTACACGTAAGATTAGGGATTATAAGTTAACGTATAATATACATATATATTTCTAAGATATAGATAGAAGAAAGAAGAAATATTCTCAACAATACATAAAAAGACGATATATAGATCAAAGAAATACTAATCAATATAAATGTCTCTCGCAAAAGTAATCGATCGAATACGGAAACGTGAATAAAAATACTCCAATCTTTTCCAATTCCAAGACGCGATTCCTTGACGATGTAAACATCCCAACGGAGAATATCAAAGTACAAATTGATTGCGATGGTAAATAAAGCCAAGAGTTGATAATAAATGCGCGAAAGAGAATGATGAACTCTGAAGACAAACACGATAACGGCGGCGACTGCATGCTCCATTTCCATGGATACAAAACAAGAGCTTCTTAGAGATGCCGCAGAGACTTTGGATCATTTCGAAGGACTTATCCGAGGAAAATAATGGATGAATCATGAGCTCGCATTAGCTACTCTTCTGGTATGAAAGCTTAGTGTACACACGAACTCTTACGAAAGAAGAAACAACGTAGAAACTTCCATTTTTCATTTGTTTCCCTACATTAGAAAACTCGTAAGATCCGTCTATACAAATTTATTTATTCAAATGTAAACTGAAACGTATACATGGAGTAAACATGTGCATAGCAACGTCTTCTAAGTAACGTAGAGTATATGGATTCGTATCGATGGAAACGAATACGTATAAATAAAGACGAAATGTTAGCACTAAAATATTTGATAAATGTAGAATAAAAGTAAACAAATGTAACAGGATTTTTAAAAAATTACTCCTATTTGTAACCGATAAATAGCTGCAAGTGGCAAAAATACTGCAAAATATCATTCGGAGGTCTAAAAACAACTGAAACAATATAAACAGATTTGTTTTCTAATATGAATTGAAAAACTCACTCGAATGATACAATAATATCAATACTTCATTCAATCATGAAGTGTTATGGTAAACTATATTCGAAATCTCAAGTAGAGAATACTGAACCGTGAGACGTAATAGCAACGAATAGAGATATAATATCAACAATAAGTGCACACTAAAGGTGGTAAACTTATCACCTTTTCTTTGTCCTCGATAAGAATGATACCGAACGAAAATTTCCATTTATTATGGGCCCAAACATACCCAAACAGCTGTTGAGTCTTCCATGGGAGTATCAGATAAGGTGACCTTTATAAAGATTGGTGAAAAACAAAAGAAAAACAGACGGCGTGTTTCTTCTCGGTCGCAAATCAAGGGCCGTGAAATCCCTAGAGGCCACAATAAGTCCGATTTCGGACCGCCACCGGAAATGGCAATTTCCTTGCTCAGATCTCAATCGAGTTAATGTCCATACTTTCTCTACAGTGACATACAATTCTATACCGAGACGGGAAAAAAAGATAGTAGAAATCTTTGGGTACGTCATAAAATGATCGAAAAGTAGCGAATTTAGGGCAGAATGACCAAGAGCAGTACCCGAGGGTCTGTAACGGAATCTGGGTGATAATTTAGGGGCATTGGGGTTACGATCAACACAAGACTAGAAGACACGGATACTGGACTACAGGATACCATCTAGGACTACTTGATTATAATAAAAAACGCAAACAGTACCTGGGTTCGACTCCCTGAGGCATCGATATATTCGTATCTCCTTAGACAAACTTATACGCTACGTTCCATCAAGACAAAAAAAACCTCTCCCCATTCCAAAATTAATTCCAGTAGAAATATACTGAATAGTTATTTATTTCGACTATAATTAAATAAATAATCTCAGAGAGAATATATAAAAATTTAGGTGATAAAAATATAAATCCAAGAACAGAATTCTACGCTTAATATCCCATATTCTGAGAATTCAAAGAGAAGGGAATTACAAATGTCAACCAAAATGTCAAATGACATTCGTTCCTTGAACAAAAAAGATTTTATGGCTTATATCCGAGGCATATAGACATCGTCGGACATTTACTTTTGATTCTAGAGGCAGCAGGAATAATTTTAGTTCGAGAGAATAAATACCACGAAAGCTATTTAAACAGTGGAAAAGTTCGTGCTGAAAAATTAATTCAACCGGACTTCAGAATAAGGTATTCAAGAAAATTATGTATTCAGGTACATGTTATATAATATTAAAAATATCAGATATTAGATCAGAAGATATTGAACCGTAAATGTATTCTCTTTAAGGACAATCATCCCCTAGCAACCACTAGAAGATTATACATAACGTCAGAATAAAGATAAAAAACCCTAAATTTATCGTCTTTATCGACAACTATCCCCTAGTAACCATTATAAATGTATACAAAAGATTAGAATATAAATAACCTTAATTTATTATTTATACCAACACTTATCCCTTAGCAACCATTAAAAGAATTCATCTAAGAGTATAATATTTAACGATAAAACCAAGTCACTATTCTTAACGAAAATCCTCCTCGGAAATCCGGGAAGGAACTCAACAATGTAACACAAATAGTTAGCGGTCATTTCACACGCTCTAAAACTTAACTTCCCTATAACTCAACGACTATGAGCACACGAGACAGGGGAGGTGCATTCTATGGAGCACTTGAACCAGCCACAACATAATAGCTTCATGAAAAGGTCGATCTGATAATGATCTCCATCCAGTGTTGCTACTATGGATAAAAAGCAAGTACGTGATGCAGAGTAGGGCTTCGCGATCCTCGATTCGATACAAACTAATCGGTAAATCGTGAGTAGCATCCGCTGGACCTTTTGGTAAAAAAGTCCCATAGATATGCATGGAACAAGCGAGCGGGGGTAGATTCTAGCGAGTAACGAGGGAAAATTAAACCTGCTCGCCTTTAATGAAGCCTGTATGAGACATAAAAAGATAATGGAGTTTCCTTCCCACTCATCTTAATTCGAAACCAGTTTATTAAAGTAGATGTCAAGTACAGTATTTTACAAACATAAGAGGAAAGGATTTTATGACTATAATCGCTTGTTAAGAGCACTGGAATTTGCGGTACTTATTCTGGATCGAATAAGATTCTTTTAACCTTTTACTTACGTAGTTTTTAAGCATTTTAGTGCTCTACACGTATACTGAGGTTTATTTTTAGAACTATTTGTATATTATATAAATAGATTGAGCATGAGATTCTGAAATTCCGTATTTCCGGCTTGATAATATGTTCTTTTAAACTTTATATTTGTTCTAACAGTAAGAGCAAGGTTGCGAATAATATATACATATTTAGACAATGCTTAGCATACAATAAATCAAATTATTCTATATTGATTTCGATAATATTATATTTAGTATAATGATATTATTTGAAATCAGGAGAGAAACAAATTTGGTATTTCGTACTATTATTATATTTGAACGTGAGTAAGGGTATTCTCACTCTGTACAAAGCTACTAATGACGCCATTCAATGATAATTTCAGACTTCTGCCGGTTTAAATCATACTAATTCAGGCAACACAGAAGGAACTCAATTCAAACTCTACACGAACACAATTGAGGATCTTTGGAGAAAATTACAAAAAACTGAATTTCCTTCGACTGAATATCTGCATTCAACCAAACAATACAAAGAGGTTAAGAATACCTATACAATAGTGTATAGCCTGCGCAATAATACGGTTTACGTGTTTATATCAGCTCTCTTTTACCCTTGCATTGTTTATATTTCTATAGAGGACTCATTTTTAAAATTCCGAAGAACATGTACTAGCGATAATTCATGTGACATATGGTTATCTTGTTAATGGTTTGAAACGCACCTCCAGAAAAAAAAACATTTAGGCCTTATTAAAAGGAAGTATAAACAAGAGAAAGGTATTCAGAGCACATCTATTGATAAAATATCTCAGTTGATATCGTGGGTCGGTACGTCCTAACCTTTCCCCATCTTGGGCACAATGCTATATTAATCAGAAGCCGTGTATTATGTCATACTCTTCTATTGGAATACGTATGAAGAACAGTCGACCACGTATGGAGCAAATAGATTCATTTTCCATAACAATATATAATCTGATAATGTAGCGTAAATTACACATTCAAAGTCTACTCCTTTCCAAAGTTTAAATTAAATCGTAATCAAGCTTATGAGTCATCCTTTATGTTAATCATTACACCTTATCTAATACTAATCTAAGACTCATGGTTTACTTTACAATTGAACATTAACATACTTAAATTGTAACAAAAAGATAAAAGTATACGTCAGGTAAAATTGAATGAATATGACTTCATGAAACTTATAGTTTTTACGTAGATGTAGTGATTTTCATTTATATTTTCAAGAAGAACAATCAACGACGAATAAAAGACCAATTCAATTCAAGTACAACAGCTTGACTTTAACATAATGAGTAAATCCCTGATGGGAATAGCAGATACGGTTCCATTTCACGCCACACGCATGAAAAGGTTGTACTACAAAAGGAATCGCTGACAGACGCCCTTCAATACAGGAAACATCCTCCCTTCTGGATTCAACGCCTGTACCATATGCATCTCCGATATGAGGGGAATTGCAACCCTTCGGACTAAAAGGTACAAAAGAATGCTTTAAAGAGAGTAGATAAGGTCACATATGAAGAGGTGCTAAGCCAAATTGAAGTACATCGCGGCGAAATTCGGCTAACATAAGAAGAGAAGAGATGGGCTGATAGGTCACAGCTTTGGGTACTTGCAGTTTACTTTAGTGCTTAACCATGGGGCGATAAAAAATGAAATGTGAACATTAATGCACGAAAATGAAACACGAAAAGCATTTTCCGAACGGTATGATATTATCAGTAATAGAATAAAAAGCCTTTGATGATATAATGATTAATATACTAAAAAGCCTTTGAACATAACAAATCGTAAAAATTTTCTGAATGTAACAGACGTTTTCGAGAATAAATAAAGAGATTTAAAAACGTGGGCATGGAAACAGCGTTTCATGAAACCGGTACAGAGTTCGATTCTAAATTACACCACATATTTGCGAAACTATTTCAGATTTTGCATTATTTTCTGTAGTCATAAATATAGATATTGAATATAAGAATGAATATACTATTCTCGTCAGCTTACAAGCATTTCCACGACTATAAATTAAATTTAAAAATCGAGTGAATATTTCAGTACTTTTATGTTACTTTCCATAAACGAGTATCGTATTTTAACTTTATCTAATCTTTTTTAAATTTATAATGATAGAAAACAAGAGTTTGATGATTGGTAACGAATGATAAAATGCAATCTGAACAAAACGTAATGAAGTCTATTCCATTTATTATTCATTCCACACTCGAGTGACCTATTTCCACCAACTGACAGACTGAGTGAGAATACTTTACCACACTCCTCACATCCCACCCTAAAACCCATCCCAAAAAAGCGCTCTGCGTTGCTAAGAGACGAATGACAAAATCGGAATCATGTTGGCAACATGCATTAGAGACTGCATCGGGTCATTTTCAACAAGCAAACCACTCAGCGAAAAGTGTTTTTTTCTCACAACCAATCCCCTCTAGGCACCTAGTTTTTTTTAACACATCACGTGCCCGGATGAATTTTCTCTTTTATCCTGAATCCATCGCCCGCTCACGCAATCCCGACATGCAAAAAGTCTTTGTGTTAATTTGGGTTCAAGGTATTCTGCACCAAGGCGCTAATGACTTCCAACTCCTTCCCCTAGTTGAATTAAAACGGCCCGCTGGGAAAATCATTGGACTTCCTACGGAAAGGGATTATTCCATGCACTTAGAATTCCTGGTAATCGGTCCATGTAGGTGTAATCTGCGAATGCATACACTCCGATAAGCTACGGCGGGATAGGATCTGGAAGCTTGCCATGAGAAGACTGAGTGACTAAATCACTATGAATTCATCTCCCACTTGCTTCTAAAGATGGTGCCTTCGAAATTAATGTAGTAAAGTCAACACGAATTAGACACATCGTCTGCAGAATTTAATATGATCTCCTATGCATATTTTACCGTTCGTAAACTTTCACGATGCAAAATCATCAAATTGATTATGAAATTGAACCATCGACATGTCACTAGTAGTAGAACATAAATTAGTATTAATACTTAAATAGTACATTATATAAGTTTCTTTATAGACTAACTTTAATTCTATTATCCTATTATGAAGCGAAGATATACAAATTTGTGAATAAAAGATAATAAAATGTTTACAGATTAAAATTGCAAAAACTAATTTCCAAGATTAACTTCCAGCATTTTTTAATAATCTGAATAACTGTATTCACTTAGTTTAAATTAAAAGTTTGTTTTTCAATCACTTCCCTTTAATTAATGAATCTGTAGTATAGCTTATTACAGTCCAGAGTTAAATAAAATAATGAGATTAAAAAAAAATTGATATTGAATGAAATTAATAAAAAAAGAGACGTAGATGCTTAGAGAAGAAAAAATTCAACGGAATATATAATCGGTTAACTAGAAAAGAGTTTTAAAACAGTATTATTCTAGTCCTATCTTCTTAAATAATTACTCTTACGTTGTAGAAATAAATTGTTCGAGTAAATTGATCAGTTAATGAACATCAAGATACAATCAGAAAATATATAATCAATCGTAACATTATTATAAACATTATTCGCTAAAAATACGTTGTGATTTAGAAATTATTTTAGCTGCTTATTTTTTACCTTATATAGATTTTTTTATTCATTCGTAACGTACACCTATGGGTTTGTGAAATTACAGGTCTATACGCCTCTGTAAAATAAATGCTGTTTAAAAAGCAAGTGCAACGAAAATGAGCCCATAAACCGGTTGGGAATCTTTGAAAGGAAATCGAGTAGAACTATCGAACGATTTCTCGATAAAATCGGAGAAAGTATACGTTAACTGAATACGTAATCGGTATTACGCGAGCGGTCAAACAATAAACTTGAGATAAGTGGATGTTTAAATACGTAGTTACGTGGGGTTGCTCTTCTCGAGAAATATAAACAATGACAATATGTTAAAGAAGAAACTAAGAGTAGTTTCAGATCCTACCAACGATAAACTATATGAAGATCCATAGGATAATGCAGCAGATTTGCAAACCACACGGATTCAACAATATGCATTAGATGCAAATGGACTTGGATATGAATATGCACTAGATTAGGATGTAGAATAATGCAGAAGATGCAAATAGACTTGGTTAACGTTGTTTAAAATATCTACGCCTAGTGGTAAAATGCAGATGATATTCACGATCCTTCATCGTATACATTTCGCCAAAACGCACGGCCGTTTGTCACTTGTTTCAACAAGTTAAAGCACGCACTTCATTACGTACACTGTCAGCCAGGATCTTGCAACTTGCTTTCTTCCTTCTTCGTTCGTGCTAAAGAATCACAAAAGATGTTTGGCTAAACAGTTTACGGAATTCTTAAACGGCTTAAAGCGAGCATGCACATCTCCGCAAGAGACGGACAAATAAAACTCGCAGACTAAGCGAAAGAATCAGGTTACCTTAGCGTTCGTTTTATTGACTACAAAGAGTCCGTAGGTCACTAGGAAACGCACTTCAATTTAGCAAAACAAATGCCAGGTAAATAAGAATACGTATATCATAAACTACAAAAATACTTACAGTTATTCTCAGCTCTAATTCGATAGGAGGTGATGCACTTATCTAACTCTTTTTTTAAAGAGATATACAGTGTGGTCAACTGGTTACATACCTGTAAACAGAAAAGGAATACAATTATTGAATTATGTTTGATTAAATTAGTTACAATTTGATGTTCACTGTTTGTTCTTATTGTTAATTATAACTTAACTATTATAATAATTATAAACAACACAAAAAAATAAATGATATGGTGTAAGATAACACTAATGATTCTAGATCTTAAACTGATCACTGATTTATAGATTTAATCGAATCAATGCTATATTTAACAAACTATTACCTCTTTTATAATTGAAAAAAAAATTATTATAATATTATTATTCATTATGATGATTAATAAAATAATACATATGAATATACTAATTTTGTAGAATAGATATCTTAAAGAGAATTGAGAAAAAAATGTTTGAAAAGAGTTAAAAGAATTTTTTAAAGATGTACATTTTTAAACACGCATTTTATAAGTAGATATTATACTTTCAACAATTAATGTTTATCTTTTGTTTGGAGAAAGGAACGTCTTTGATGTATTTGGTAATACAGGGTGAATAAAAATGTTACTTTCATCGAATGTAATTCTATCCTTTCCAAGCTTTTTTTCACATTAATGCGATAATAAGAAAGCCATTGTAATATTCATAATGCTGAATAACGGAACGCATTTTTTCTATCTTAATGGAACGAAATGAAAGGCGTTGGTAGTATAAACACAGTGCTCTTCCATTAACACAACTCATTCCCCTAGGTAATATTCCAGCTAGGCAAGGGAAAGTGATACAGAAACTACCACACCCCTCACTTCATCTACTTTACCTCATTAACATATCCTACGCATTAGTAGCTTACGATTAAGGGTATGAGGAATCAACATATCGTTTGAAATAAATGCACTGACGTAATGGTATACCATATATCTTTTACTCAATTGTTAACGATACATTTTCGTCGTTGCTATGGCAATTTCAACCGAATTGAAGTCACAAAGCATCAAATAAATACATTTTTCATCGTTACTATGGCAATGTCAAATAGTTTGAAGTTATTTTTAAATAAAAACTGATAAAAATGAGTTCTAAAGGACCGACTTCTACAATCTGCACAAGATAATTTATCAGCCGAATTCAAAAATGTCGAAAAAGGTAATCAGTATATGCGAAGGTCGAATAAACGAACAAACAAGCTAACCAACCTTCAAAACAATCTCGTGATAACAATGCATGGATTTCCTTTCAATTAAACCATTTCATTTTCTGAAATTTCGGATCCTTGTAGGTCGTTAAGGGAACCTAAAATATTTACTGCTGTAGATTTCACACCGCGATTGCAAAAATACGAAGTTTTAAACAGCGGATGTTTCGTAAACAATGAAATTGGGGAAAATATTAACGATGCATGGAATACGTGCAATTATTTGCGACCTTCCACATACACGAAAATATTCCGATTCTGTTGTCGACGCAAGGTTGGAGAATCTCCTCGAATAATTATTCACGTCAATGAATGTGAAATGTCCTTGGTATCGAGGAAGTAAGTTGTTTTAAAAATATATGCGCGAACTTAAAACAATAAAGAATCCAAAACAAACGTGTACATCTCTATTATATTGTTCCTTTCGCTCATTTACAATGCTCAAAAACTTGAAAACAATCACTCTTACACGTATGTACACCTTTTACGATAAACACATTCAAAATTTCTGAACAAAAGTAATCATTAAGCTTGTAACTATTTCTCGATTTCATACAGATAAATAAATTAAAGTTAAGTTATTATGAAGTAAAAATTTCAGAGAGTATGGGTTGATATCAGTGGGTAACCTCGATTAAATTCAAGTTCATTTGTAATCACTCTATTGATAAAAAAACGAAGGATAGCACTGAATAAAAATAGGCAAAAATAAAACCATTATAGGATCATAAATAACGTGACAGGAATATAATACAGAATGCACGATATCGTGATGAAAATCATGCTCCGTTTACAACTATTAACCTAATAAAATAATAGTTGGAAGATAATTGTAGTTAATACGAAGATAGTAATCACATTAGCTTAAAAGCACTTCTTTAATAAATAAAGTATAATTATATCAATAAGACTATTAAGGAACAATTATCGCATCACAAAGAGAGACAACAATAACATCAAAAAGGCAATAATGAGTATTTTAATAATTAGGTAATTAGATAATTTTCAAAATTAACTTTGGCTTTGTTGATGCTCTACAACACGACGAAAAATAATTTAATGAGTATCTGAGCGTGACAAAGACTTGATTAAATGTTGATTACGAAAAAGAAAACAGTTCAATTGAAATAATTATACAATTGTCAACAACATAAACCACCAAACAAACCGAACAATTACTATTTTCCCCTACTTTCCTTACGTATTGCGGAACCTACGCTTTCCAGTTAGGCATAAATTTTCCGACTGGATTATTGAACTGAGACACTGCGGCAAACCGGAAACTTTTGTATATTCAGATATCACGACTTTGGAATGGTAGAAACTCTCTCTCCATGAGTCATGTACGGTAAAAAGAGGACCCTTTTTCGAAACACTATATTTCGAAAAAGCGCCCGTAGATAGTCTCTTCCTTATTCAACACCCTTTTACATATTAATGAGGAATTAATTGAAGCACGCCTTGCGCCATTCGTTCATCAGACCATACACACACTTCCGTGCTTTTTTTTCTTTTTTAATTTTAATCTCCAGTTCCTTATGACTATACGGATTTTCATTTTCTGCCCACGCAATTACGCAGGATCGCTCTAGTTGCCTATTTCGGCGGAGAGGGATTCGTAAAAAAAAACAAAACGGTTGGAGTGAGATTAAATGTTATAAAAAAGTTTCGCTTACATTAATTTCTTAAGGGCAGGAAATGAGGATTATGATAGCATCGGTTTTAAAAATGTCGTAATCCGGTTTGGCTCATATTTAACCGCTATAAAATGTCCTCGTACTTATTTTTAAGTGAATTGCAAGCTCTACAACTTATCATGATTAAATCAACAACTACTAGTTACATCAATTCTAAATATTGGATGAAAATACGAAATATATCTAACGAATCGGTAACTATTCAGAAATACACATCAAATGGTCGTTGAGAATTAAGTTTTAACGCTGTCAAATATACGATTTAATCAGTTTCATTTCTTGTTGCATATCTAGTTAATACAAGCGTAAATTTGTCTAGGAACATAGCAAGATCGATCGATTCAATGTATATATTACGCCGTGATATGTAGGCAATATTGTATCGTGGTATAAATTATTCAATCGAGTCATGTTTATGAATGTGATTTGATCATTTATTACGCAAAACACCGCAAGAGAAGCTTACATGAATTAGAAATTGGATAATTAGATCTAATTCTTTAATTACTTTGGAAATATTCCTGGAGAGAAAGATGTTTTTAATAGGATGTTAAGGCTAACGTATAGATAGAAATAAACAAATAGCGGATAAGTAATTTCGTTAATTTATAATGACCAGTAAGAGACTAAAATGGAAAACAAGACATCAAGGAAAACCACAAGGAAGAATACATAACAGAAGAACTATAAACGATCAAAACTTTATTGCTGATTAAATGATTATACATGATTGCATCAATCAAAAAGAGCTTATACCTTTTATGTATATCCTACGCTACTCTTAAGTTAACTGTTTTCGTGAACTACATTAAACTTTAATCGATTAAGAAAAATCTAACAGTCAATCAGCGTACACCAGTGAACTGATTTCTTGAGTAAACCTAAACAAATGTAACTACGACAGAAACATACTAACCCAATGATAGCGGCATATGTGAATGTAATACAGAGAGTTCTTTTACGACCATCGCAGATCAGCAAATCCGTTCACCAGAGGCCTTCGAACGCACAACGGTACAGGCCACCCACTCTCTGGTGAGGCGACACTGTTTACCTGGGTGGCGTCTGCCTCTTTTCTAAGGGAACGACGAAAGACAAGCCGTGAGTCACGACTAGGAAGTCCAACGGACTTATAGACAATCACTGGAGCAGAGTTAGGATCGCTTTAATTCATAAGGTTGCAAGCAATACCTGTGGAAGCCGGAACTGGGGAAATGATACCAATAGCAATGAACTTATACCTTTCTCACACAACTAGCGTATCTTATGAATTAATATATCTATATATACTGGATACTGGTATGTCTTTGAGAAATTCTGTTTATAGGTCATTCGACACCCACACGAATGCCTACATCGGAAAAGTTTAAGAAAATTTCTTGATGTTAAATCACGAAATGAGATGCAAGTTAAACTAGATACAAGTCTTAATTGTGTAAGATTATTTTTATTATTCGATATTTTCAATTAAATTCGTAAATACTCATGAATTTCATATCAATCTTCAACAAACTAGGATCTTTAATGGTTTCTAAGACGACTAACAAGATATTTTCATTGGTTGTCAAAGGTTATAAACAGCCATTTAACTTCGATGTAAAATATTAAGACAGAGATTTATAATTTTTCAAAAGAGAGAAAATCAACAGATAGAAATCAAATAATAATTTCAATAAACACTTAGTGTAATATATAATATAGATAATACTTAAGAGTGATACGCTGTTTCTAATAAAACTATTCGTACATTTTTCATTCTTCATAGGATGACAAATAATTCGTTTACGTAAATAATTAATCACTTTTTACAGTCCTCAAAATTCTCAGCCACCTATTCCAGTAAATTCATAAAGACTCCAAGAAAGATGTCAACTTTATTCAATCTCTTATGAACTATATTTAATGCACTGGATGGAGCAATGAACATGAAAATTCGAGCTGAGAACCACTATACATATAAACAAATTAAAACGCATAACATTTCTTCTTTTTATTCCACATTATCGATTGAAGATGAGAAAAGTGCTTCTAGATATCCTAGAAATTCGCTCGGACACAGCACTGTTTACAAATCTCTTCCCCTTAGCAACCAGTTTCATTTCAGGCTCTAGGATGGAAAACACTCAAATGTACTCCCCATGGGGGGGGATTCAATCTCTTCGAACAGAGTACAGCTCTAGTTACATAAATACTTTTTTTTAGCTCTCCAGCAAAACCTGGCAATTTCTTCATCCACCAGTAGCTGTCAATTTCTACTTAGAATCACTAAAGGTGGCAACCTTCGGTAACTCAGAAAAATTACGTCTTTATGGGTTACTGCGAAGCCTAGGACATCTGAAACAGTCCTTGAGAAAGGGTTGTTAAACACGACGGATAAGAGAGTAACGGATGACTCATTGAAAACTTAGTGAATCGAAGCAGAATAAAAAAAACTCTGAAAGGTTTCCGTGATATTTCCAATTTATCGGATAAGAGGATGCAGTGAAATAAAATAATACGCTCTGTGAGATAGGCATGGAAACACGTTTGAGTTGAAAACACTAGATAAATCGTTCCTTAAGAATGAATTCATTCGGTTATGATACATAAAGCGAATTCGAATGTATATTGTCCGTTGATAATCTCACCTGAAAAAATGAACCCCTACAAGAACGCTATCCGAGCTATATTTCCAATTCAGCTTTTATGAAATGGGCTTCCATTCTTCGCTGACGCATGGGTACGTCCAGAAATAAAACTCTTATCCATCCATTTGTTTTCCTCCTCGTCTTATGCATATTTATTCTAATTCAGTGATTCCGCTCCCTTCATCACGGAATCACGCTTGGTTGGGCAAAAGGGCTAATGTATAGTATATGAAGAAGCACTGGCGTTGGTTACAAGGCCGTTCTTAGGCAACGATACCTTTATTTGATTGTTGTCGAAATTCAAAAATTAAATTACCAATTATTGCTTTTTTCTTTACATTTACAACAATGGTTCCATTACAAATAGTTTCATAAAGCTTAAAAATACGTTATATTAATAATGAAATACCTAACAAAAGTCCAAGAAATTTCCCTTCCTCAGCCTAAATCATTCTATACGGTAATTAACAAAAATGAGCTTGCATGACTCTTTAATTCACTTATCGATATTAATATTCCATAAGAAGGAATAGTGCGTAAAACTAGACAATCTCTATTGAGAAGAACTCTATTTCTCTCTCCAGAAAAAAATTTTAATTAGAATTCTGCCCTCGAATTTAGAGCCGTGTAAAACTTCTAATAGAGCCGGTACACATAAACATATCTCCTAATTGCTGGTCGGTCCTTCTAGCCATTTAGCTATCCTGCCTTGACATAAAACACTGTGTTAAGGGATACTATTTACGTATTGACCTATAAAATATTAGAGATAAAACTTGCTGAAGGTGAGAGAAACAAAAATAATAATAACATAGATCTTCAATAGGATTCATTATTAAGAAAAACGTAAAATTTTACGTTACAAATTGCTGATCTAAATCTATGGATCAAACTTCAACGACGTGTTCGAAATGGAAAGCATTGGAATTGTTTGACTATTACCATTTGACAACTGGCTAACTATGATCATTCATAAATTCAGACTTAACTCGGAAAATACCTCGCGTATCTTATCCTAGTACCCATGAGTCAAAACTTCATACATATCCCCTGGAAGTAGCTTGTGGTCTTAAGGCAGGGGTTGCAATAATACGATTTACAAGTAGAGCAATCACGTACAGAACCTACCTAAGTGAAGGTGTAGGCATAGACACGTAGAAAGGGGTAACTGCTAACTCATACATACAACCTTTCTTCGTACGCCTCATTCCCATCATGTAACGAACAATTGCCCAACCAATCCCACACCTCACAAACTCCCCTCGACCATAAAAGCCCTACGAGCAAACACACACCTTCTAACACCACGAGATTTAATCTCGCGAGCGGGGGGCGTTTAAAAGAATAAACAGTTACTTTACCATGAAATTAAATGCCGGAATGGGATCTAACGGCCCTCCAAATTCAAACCGGGTCCTTTTTCGTAACCGACTCACGTGCGTGCTCGCCCCCGCTTTTTATCGCTTAGCAAACGCGTGCGTGCATTCGAAATCCCACGCCTGAGGCACGATCCCTCCCAGAAGAGCGGTGGTGTTTATCTCCTGAATCCATTGCCTTTTTCCCAATGATTAAGTGGAGAAGATAAGAGTCACAAAAGATGGGACATACATAAAAAGCCCTCGTCCTTGGACTAGGAAGGCAATAAGACACGAAATTACGCCTTCTTCTGGGAAAAGTTTCAATATAACGGTGAGATAAGAGGTGTGAGTGTATGGAGAACAAAGACTTTTATTCAGAATTAGTTTTTACGACAGCGTTTCACGAAAACCGGTCGATTTTGATCGTGATGGTGATGTTTCAACAGCTTCTATTGACACTTCGGTCGAGACCGACACTGCCATTCTTTGGTGGTAGTAGCTCGTACTATACTTTTTCAGTACGATGTAAAGTTCTTTAGCTCTTTATTGAGACTGAAAAGTCTCTTCTTCCATCTAGTCTCTTACAAATTACAATCAGAATTAAATAACATTGATTATAATTAGAATTAGAAACAGGAAAAGTTTACGTGGATATAAAAACCCAATAAAATAACTTATAGAAAGGAATCCATTTCCGGAACATACCCAAAAACAGGGGAGGGGGTGAAGAACCTGCACAAACTGGCTGATAGAATTGGATATAAGAAATAAAGAAAAGAAGAGAGCACAATATGGAAAAGATTAAGGTGCTGACATGATTAAGAGTACAAGATATGAACTAGAGACTAATTTTGCCGAAAAACACAACCGAGAAAGTAGAATTACTAAATTGGTAGCCTAACCTATGGGTAATCATTGTTATTTCTTTATTTGTTAAACAAAATTTTCAAGTTTTTTTTATTTTAAGTCAAGTTTTTTTAACAAAGAACAAAATTCATACTTAAATATTACCCAGCGACGACAAAAGTATGATGGGAAAAGAGTGATTCAAACACATTGACGACAGGAAACATTTTACAGTACTCACAAAACATGCTAAAAGCACCACGAACCTTCAACAAAAGGTAGTCTTAATGTAGCTATCGTCGACCCAATTTAACAAGCTCTAGAGAAAGCAGTAGTAGCACACGTAAACAATAAACCCATCCTACTTCCAGAACAGACCCCATTGTTGTAAACAATACTCCACTTACTGAGTGCGTCCTGTCGATTTCATTAGCAACCTAATAATTCCTTATTGATAGTAAACGTACCGACCTGACTACCTGAGTAGGATGTAGGTGAGGATTCCAAACCCTTGATCCTTTCTAATAATGCCTATAGTACTTGAGGGTACCTCTCCAGCACTATTCCTACACCTCTCTAGAGCTAATTACCAGGGAAATGTCACCGCTAAAAGGGCCCTCATCTTCCTAAAAGCTTCTCTAAGACCTGCAGCTCCATTCCCTTCGGGTTCAACTTAGCTAACAGTTTCTCCGCAAACCCGGCAAGGGATTAAAGGGCGATGGAGTGAGGAGTTCCCTTGGAAACCGCAAAAAGTAGCGGTTGCGCCCACCCACGTATGCTATCCTCGCCTTAGAGCGTTCGCAGGGAAAAAAAAACGTGCTAAACCATGGTGAGAATGAATTTGCATACAATGCCAAACGCAACGGGCTACTCAAGTTTTTTGTGCGTGCTGTAGTGGGAATTATTAGCTGTTTTTTATGCAGGAAGAGATGTTTTCCTTCTGCCCTATAACGCACGCATGGTATCTGCCAATTGGACTCTGAGGGATCCCGCTGGGAGTTTTTATTATTTTTTACTTCGCTTGGATTTGAGAGTTGGGAAGAAAGGTTATATTATATCCATACAGAAGAGTTATATAGAAAATATTATGAAGTGTATTATAAATGTATACTCTCAAACTCTTGGGAATCAAAAGATAAAATGGAAGGATTTAAAGAAAGGATATATCTTCGTATGGGAGAAGAATGTTAATCAGTAGATGTGCATATATTATAATGTATAGTGATATTAAACTCGTAATAAGTTTTTATAAATTTATATACATGCACAATGTGAGTAAATTAAACGAAGACAATTGTTTAATTATTTAAGTATTTAAAAGTTTGCGAAAACGTAACCGTTGATTGAATCACTGAGTTGGCTTAAAAACGGTAATGTATATATAGAAATGCTGGACAAGAAGAGAAGTGAAGTACTATTTATCAATGCTAGCTTGACCATTACTTTCAATTTTACAACAAAAAATATCTACGCATGACGAGTAATTCTTCTTCATAATAAATATGATTTTATTTGAGAATATTTCGGACAAAGATGTGTCACTTCGGAAGATACAATTTTAACACGCACAACTAGGAATGGTCGTGATAGATTCGTTATTCTAAAGTTATCCATGTTTAACTGTATTCACGTGAACATAAAAACGAATTGAGTCGTACAGAGAGGAAGAAAAATAAAACGAACGATAAATAATTCTCACACTGATACACATACGACTATTATTAGATGCACCTTTCATCACGAAAGATAGGCAAGACCTATGAATCATACGTTGAACTTTTTATTGACTACTGCGAAACTATAATCTCCCGCAGTTACCTAGAAACCCAACGTATTTCAGTCCTTAACATGCCATTGAAAATATTAAAAGTAAGCACTCCATAACCTTGAGAAACAACGCTATAACGTGAGGAAATTTACTCTTTTACACCACCATCTGATGATCCATATAATCGCTACATCCGTATCATCGAATCGATCTATATAATGGACACATCACATCGTGAATCCACCCTAAAAAACGATATTTTCTCCACAATGCTTTCATCAAAAACTCCTAGATATTCATCTCTAGCTCATTTCTCAGATACCCCATCCAATATTTCGCACCATCTCAAGGACATCCCCTTTTTTCTATATCCATCCCTTATATGAACCCGCATCTCGTTCCATCTTTTCCCATTCAAACATTCCCCCATCCCCGAGGCAAACATCTCTATGGATACGGTCCCCGGCTCACCCAAATCCGAAGAGATGCTTTCAGGATCTGTAACAGAAAAGTAAAACAAGAAGGACGTAGAAGAAAAACTCTTTTTCCCCCGAAGGTGTAGTCCCGGATCAAACTTACGGGTCGTCACGAAAAAAAAAGAAGTCGTTATTCTGTCCGTATTATGGGAATTTGCCTCCCAGAGTTCTCACGACGTGAAAGTGGGTTTATCCGAAAAAAAATGGGTGAGTTGGATATGTTCGTTCGCACCCGAGGCGTGTTTTGGCATCGAAAACGCGTGCTGTCTTTTTATTAATAAATGTTGAACTGCTTTTGATAGTCTTTAATTTTGAGACAACAAAAAAGATCAAAGCAAATAAAAAATTTATTTCAATAAATTGGAGTAATTGAGATCGACGTTCTAAATATATATTACGAGATAAATATTTGATTATTGAACGAATTCTCGAAACGAAAGTAGAATAACTCTAAATACAATTCACTATACAAGACATAAACTAACTTTCACTTACTGACAATATGGACTTTAAACGTAACCATTGTTGTGACTACTTGGGTTATATTACTAACAATAGAAAGTTCTGAAAATCACGAAATTCATAATGGGATGACAATGGGTGCGAGAACAGGAAGAACTTAAAGTATAAGAAAATTTAATCTATTGTGTAATCTATTCATTGTAGAATCCAGAAGGAAAATTCGTCGTAAATTAGTGATATATAAAGGAAAAATAAGTTTTTTGAGAGAATAAAGTATATAATTACTGATAATAAATTCATTCATAAGTGTAGAATAATACAAAATGGGAGGCTATGCGTGTGAAAACAGGAAGAATACAAAACATAAGTTTCTATTGGGATTACTTAATAAAATATACCGTTGTGTAATCTATTCAAAGTTCAGTCAGGAAGAATAAGTCTTCGAAAAACTGGGAAATATAAAAATATGGTGAAAGTCACGCATTGTTTCAGGAATGGAACAAAAATCTTACCAAAAATATATTTTAAAAATCGTTATAACGTGCTAAAAATAAATCAATAAGTGAAAAAATAATATAGTGTAAAGTATCTTCGATACGTAATCGTTTGCTTTTGATTCTGAATTTGGCGTAAAAATTTAATTGAGCTTAAATCAAACTATACGATCAAAATTCAAAATTAAATAAACTTAAGTAATTCTTGTTTTTCGATTATTAATTACATTCTTCATTAATTTAATTATATTCTTATGTATAATTATTGTTTAAAGATTCTTTTTTACGATTATAAATTCTCCATCATCTACGAAACTTTGCGAAGACTTAGCCAACAACATGTAACGCCAATGGTTCAAATCGTTCCTTTTTGTAGACGACGATATGACAATTCATGAGATTATGTTAAGAGATAACGATTACATACTAAGATACTTCTCCATGGACACCAATCGAGATCTACACACTCCGTAACATTCAACGTAACCGTAGAAACGAAGGCAAAACCGCTGCACCAATCCATTTATCGCTATTCCACCTGCTCGCTGCTACTCCACCTTACAAATCTCCACTCCCGAGAGCTAAATCAACGCCGTCTCTAGGGAAAGATCGCAAGCTGCGACAACCCGCTTCCTTTTTCAACGTTTAACCCTCGCGGAATGGACCTTATTCCCCTCTTTGAAGAGAAAAACGTCGGGGATCATGAACGAAGTGCCCCATATTTTAATTCGATCCGTTGCCAAAGCTCTTTCTGATGGAGTCATCCATTATTGAGGAGAAAAACGTGACTCGCTCGTGCATTAAAACCGGACCGTGAGGATATAAAAAGGAAGAAAAAAATCGGAGACATTCGGACGTAGCGTTCTGCAGATGGGATCTGCAATGCGATGGATGGCTTTATCTTCTTTTTTCTTTTTCTTTCCTTAGGGACGGCGCTATGAAAGGACGATGAAGGAGGAGGCTTTTTTTTATCCGTATCTAGGGAAGATTGAAGGTGTGAATCGGGATGAAATTTCGTACTGATACGAGATGAAATCCTCAAAATCTCTTCTGGGATGAGTGAGATGTGATGTATGAAGATCAGAACATGTATCAACTTAACCATGAACATGGATACTATCGTAAGGACGAGATTTTTTTCTTTAAGATGAAGGTTAAACATATATTTCCCTTAGTAACAATTCCTATATTATCTATAAATGCATTCCTTAATACTTTTTAAAATTATAGATTTTATAAAATGCTTCTTTGGTTGCCATGGATACAGTTTATGAGAAATATTTTAATGAAATCAAAAATATGGCATCTAAATTTTTAGCAAAAGGATTAGAACACAGCGTAAGATTCAGAATTTGAAAATAATTAAAATTTTCTATTTTTATCTCCCTTAATATTACGAACTTAAATCGACATTTATGTATCTCGTTGAGGGAGAATTGATAGGAAGATCAAAGATAGAAAAGTAATTCAGTTAGAGTGAAATGTACAGCTCAGAAGATGCAATGAAGTTAAAAATTAAATTCTCAATTCTATTTATCACATTCCAACTGCGATTCTAACATCATCATCATGACATCATTGTTTATAAAATGCACTCCGCTTCACTCATTTCCTGTACAATCATCCTCAAGTTTGAGGATGCAATTGTATCAACTTCACATGAATAAGATGAAATAAATCCAGTTGATACAATAAGAAATAAATACAGATACGTATATAAAATCAAACCAGTTCATAAACACGATCTCCTCACAAAGAAATCGCCTCTAACGGAGTGAAATGTCTTTATTAAAACGCTCTAAAAAAATCTCGTTTCCATGGATACGTTGTAGAAGATAATGCCGACAGCTAACAGCGATAAGAACGAAATGTTCAACATCCCCCCCCCTCTTTCGGTTTTAATGCTCATAAAACTGAAAAATGAGTAACGTTTTAAAACTCAAACAGTTCCTATGGAAACTAAAAGTTGCAAAAACTCTCCGATAGGGGCGCTGTTGGAAACAAAGGATAAAAAGTGGGAGGGCAAACAAGAGATTAAACGAAAAATCCACCTTGTAACATCGGTGGAGTGCAGGGCGCTAGATGACATGAAAAGACATGGAAATCCTCTCTGACCTCAGGGCACGAATAAAATGAATAGCAGACAAAAGAGGAACGAAAATGGGCTACGGCCGAACTTGACTGGATGCTAGGAGGATCTTACAAAACAACGTGCCTCGCGGATGTTCTCAAAAGGCAAACAATGACGCTGGAGAGTAACTTCTCAAGACTCAGGGGGGGACCTATACGTAATAGAATTTCGCGACACAATTTGAATCTTTTTATTTTTTTGAGTTTTTATTTCGAAAGTTGGGAGGTCACGTTTGGTGTGTTTTGGTCGTGAAGCTGGACGATAAAAAAAAATTTCTTGTTTTATTCCACGAGAGGATTTTGTGTATTAAAGGGCTGAATTTAAATTGCAAAATCCAAACTCTTCTCGTCTTTTGCAAGATTTGCCTAGGACTTTCCAAAATGCTGTAATGCAACTCCAGAAACCTTTACTCTGACTCTCTATGCATTTTAACAATCACATGATCCATCTTTTAACAAATACTTTTAACATTCAACCGAGAATTTGTATTCCGTTCACGAGCTAAACGTATCAGTCTATATATCCGTTTTTCATTTAACTATTTTTTTAACCGACGTTGTAAACTATATTTCAACGATTAGAAACATTGGTTATTAAACACTAGCGTAAAATAATCTCTTTAAAATTTACAATCACTTAGGACATCAATTTTTAAGATATACTGATTACTTGAGTCAACTTAAAATGAATTTAATATTCATTCAATTTTCCTCTTTCTTAATCCTTTCTTCAACATACTTTTACCACGCATTAACAAAGAATTTATAAAGCTATGCAAAGCCTTAGTATGAAAGCGAGATAAATTTCAAAAGTAAATTTTACGTACCTGCTATCCTTTCATTCTTTATAAAACATTTACAAAATGAGGTAAACAACATTTAAAATTGTGTATATATTAGTTGGTTCATCATTCCAATGAACCAATTAATGGACGAAATATTTCTCTGGTATAGCTTATATAAAACCCAAGTTTACCATAAAGATACGTGTTCGAAAGTAAGGAAAAAATTCACGATATACATTTATGAACATTTAAATACACTTAATAAGGATGTAATTTAAGCGGTCTTGTCGATGCATATTGGATTCGTGACTCGGAAATTGTACAACAATAGGTATAAAATATTCCGTAAAGAGTAGCTATGGAAATATAGACAGTCACTTCGATACTTCACGACCTACAATGAGAATCACAGATGTAATAAATATTCAGAGGTTTCAGTAGCTTGATATATTCAGAGAAAGTTCGTTTATAAGAAGACGTAGCCGATATTATGCGTCCCCTCAGATATATAGGTCGCTCGGTTACGGCGAGGAGGAAGTTCAGGAAAAGAAATGCTACCAAAATATCCCTTCGAATTTTTTTCACGAATAACCCAAGAAAGATAATGGCTTTCGGTAGGAAACAGCTTGCATCTCATTCCATACATCTTCATTTGCATCAATAGACGCAGAATAGTCGATAAAATCGGTTCCAATAATTGAACTATCTAGCCTATATCGAGTCGAGGAATTACTAACGTATTAAAGAATTGATTGTACCCTCTATGTGTTCGATATATCGAAATTATCGAATCGACTAATGCGAGAGACGTTTTCAGAGCCAATATTAACGATTAAATATTTACTTAATTCATTAGGTATAGCGAAAACGTAAGGTAAAGTAACTATATCGAGCGAGCGAAAAAACGATACGCCATATAGAATATAGAAACGATAGTTTCGATACATCTCAAAGATATATTTTTATCAATAATCGATATTTTCGATAGAATGAATCGATACATAAGATATAAAGAATCAGTGTGTTTTTATTTATGATTAGTGTGTTATAACATCGAATATAGCCGATATCAATGTTATGTTCGATATTTAAAATCGATATATTGGGTACATAGAATCGATTCGATACATAGAATCGACCCGCCCCATTAGTTGACTTGGCAACGCCACTCATCATCCAAAACCCTCACCACCCACTTCTTAACCCCACAACAGGTCGACCAAAAAGAACAAACACCGAAGAGGGGAAAAAACTCATCTTCTTCACATCCCCTCCCATCCTAACGGGAACCGGTTGCAAGAGGACAGTTAGTGCGACCTCTGGGCCGAGCAGCAGAGGTGACCGCCTCAGATCATGAGGGCGGCCTTCGCTTGATTTCGTGACTGTGACGGTTAACGGTTGCGAAAGCAAAATCGCTCGGATGAGGCGGTGTAACTTGAATGGTTGTTGTGGGCAACTGCTCTGTGCTGAAACGCCATTCGATACGGGCGATTTTACGACGAACGTGTAAAAACGTAACCATGGAGATTCCTGCTAATTGGTTACGGTCGATGCAACATGTGTACCTTGTTTGGAAGTGTAATACGCCAATTATACATTATATATTTTCTCCATACTGATTTTCAATGACTATCGCATACTAATTCGAAGATTTTGTGATTTTCTTAGCTTTCCTCAAGAGGAAACTTTCATAACTTAAGAGAGACTTAAGAAAGGAAGTACCTTGATGATCAAGTCTACTGGGCACTATTCCCTCTTTAGTAGTAAAAATACTAATAATGTATTAATTGAGGTTTACATTATACTCTAAACTAAATGCAGTAAAGAGATGGGTTGTTATAAGCATAGGCAAGGAAAACGCAATGCTAAAATACTCATCCAGCTAGATTTCTCTCTATTCCAGAGCCTAGATCTACTGATAAATCTACTGATACTAATGGATGGTTAACTGATCAAACAAGCCACTAATATCGTGACGATGATAATAAGTGGAGATAAATTTTAATTATCACACCACCGCAGATTAATTTACTTCGTGAAGCATTCTTTAGAGCATATCAATCGATAATACCAATACGTACATCAAGCGCAGAACACTACAACTTAACGAAGAAAAAAATGCCCTATGAAACTACAAGCAAATATAACTGTTTATGGAAGGCTTCCGGTACATTATCCTTCATTCGCTCGCTAATTTTTTCCTTTCTTACCTATTTAAATGACAAAAACCTAAAATAAAAGGATTCTCCGACGGCCGCATAAACCATTCGATGGAAACAGAGCGTTTATCGACAACAATAACAATTAAGTCGAGCGTTACGACAATGGCCCCGCAGGAAATGAGACAATGAAACAAAGCACGACAAAAAATGAGGAAATGTAACAACTAATTTGCAGAAGAAGGAAATCAAAGATCTACGCAACGAACCGAAAACTTTGAAAGGTGGAGGAAAGGATGTGGCTTCTTCATTACGCGTACGATACGCTACATTATATACGCTTAAGAAAAATGGAAGGAATGATGATCATTCATCAAAACATGGAACTATTGTTTAAATAATCGACTGACTATTTCATGAACGCGTATCGAATCCTGAAACTCTAATTAACATTATTAATACATATGGAGAGTACTTGCAAGTATATTTCAAGACGATATTTCATCAGTTAAAAACACCTGTTAGTCACCATTTATTAGTAAAGTATCAAAAGACCTAGACGGAAAAACATTACATAACCTTCCATAGTGAAGATGAAATGTAATCAAAGAACTCCCTCTGAATAGTTATCATAGATATTCTTATGGTAATAATCATCTTACTATGTATCCCAAACTTCTCAAAAAATCTACATTATTGGAGATATGTAAAGAATATATATACCTAATCACGACACAAAGACAGTAGACCAGTTAATATTTCATTTAAGAGAAAAATTCTGACGCGCGTATCTTAAAACAACCACCAACATGATTCAATTTAAAACATTAGGTAGTATAAAAAGAATCAAACATACGTATAAATGTATCCTAAAATTGTATAGATGCATTTACCATATGTTTGTTGAGTAAGGACGGCCTTCTTATCATAGTGAAATACATTCAGAAAACATTTCTTTAACATTTATAACTCATTCTTGGCCCATCGCAGAACCACAACCTTAATGAATAGATTCGATTGTCCCATTCCAAATTATCGTGCCGGAAACTTGAATGAAACGCGCATATGGGACAAAGCATCGTGTAGTGGCTGCAGGCAACGAGATAATCGTAGGCAATTGTCCTGTTTCTACGACAGAAAACGTCCCTTAATCGTCCCGTTGGGATAACGTCAGTCTGTCTTGTAATCGTGACGGACGGAAGTGTATCATCTCCCTCTTCTGTAGCAATGCTCTTCGTCTATCAGTTCCGGCAGAAGGTTTAATTAAGAGGCTAATAAGAGAGATAGACTCTAGAAGAAGCACTTTGTGTTGAGTCGTTTAAGGGACCCGTAGTTTAGAAAGTCTGACGACCATCCGTTCTACCTGCAAACAAACAAAGCACCTTTTTTAAAAGTTCCGATATACTCTGTTCCCAGTCCTCACGGCTTAACCCAACCCTTATTCTCTCTACGGATAAGCACTTGCCATTAACTATTCTACACACTCATTTATCCCTCATCATTCACAGTGGTGCCGGACTGCTAAATACAACTGAAGATAAGTGATTTATTCGTTGGAATTGTTGGAGTAAATATTTGAACGAAATGAGTTTAATTTTATAGTTTAATGACGGACAGAAACTCAATGAGTGCTGTTATTAAACTTCTGACTATTATTCGTTGAAACTTAGTGATAACAGCATTTCAACGACAAGCATTTGTACCTGAAAGTATCTGCAAAAATATATCACCGGATAATATTTTTTAAAAATTCTACAATAGACTCGAGATAACTTATATTTCAATAAAATAAATACTACAGAATTTAAAATTCGTGTCGCACAATATTATTACCTTATTATAGAAACATTACTATTGTTTTAAATTACAACTACTCTACCCTTTAATTATAATGCCTTATCAATTTTTGTATCAATTTTCATACTCCTCTTTTATTACGTCAATAATTAAATTATTTTCCATTACTTATTCTTATGCTCGTAAAATTAGACACAAACCACATTAATTTAAACGTAAAATAAAACTTAATAACCTGCAAGCAAAACCTTGTAACGTTTAACAGGGAGTGTACAATGTTCCAAAACACATAATCTTGTACTTTAAGTATCTGACGTACTTAAGGAAAAGAGATCAGTGAAAGCAATTCGAACGCACTATCGAATCCAATTCAAAATGTATAAGACACGATTAAACTTCATAATATTTGATTCAAGAATTGAACGAGAGAAATTCAATAACCCTTTTTCCTCATCGTAACCGTTCCTATGAAACCATTATGATCGCCGATCAAAACAAGCAATGAAACAAGATAATACACCCAAAGGAAACCAAGCTTCGCTCTTCATCCCATACTCCCCAACAGAGATAATCAAACAATGCATGCACTCTGATGCTTAAATGCTTCATTAAATTAGAACTATAACAAACATAGGGTCATCTCTTGTAGTATTTATAAGCACGTATCTTCTTGCTCTATGAAAGGGTAACCAGGCAACGTTATCGAATACGGAACCAAACTCCGTACACAATCGACTTTTTTTACGTTCCTTTCCATTGGAAATCGCTTATAGGTTGCGGAGTGATGAACTTGGTGGAAAGGGTCGGCAGATGCGATATTCTTGCGCCTCGAGCCTTTCCGTTGACCCCTACCGACAGACTTTTCCGAGCGATTGGTCCGTTGCTATGACTCAAGCCCGCGGAGATACTGGGACAAGCGGTGGAGGCAAAACGAAAATGACGGATGAACTAGAAGGGATACGGCAAAAGGGAGGATGAATAAAAACAAGAAAAGTTAAGAGATGGAACAACGATGATGTAGGGTCATTAAAATAGGAACTTTAACAATCCTATATAGGTAGTTGTAAATGGTTGTACATTGTTGTGTAATAATAGGAAGTCAAATTGAAGCAGCATTGGAGAATACATCAACAATGAAAGTAAAAAAGCAATCAAAAGCCTAAATATACTTATAATAAGTCTTTGATTTTATGGCTTGAAAACCTGATTAAAATAAAAGCACCTATCAGTCATTGTATATTTAAGAATTCCTCACAGAAAGGGTCAGTTTTAGCTGTAAAGGAAATGAAGAATATCTACTTTAAGCACATGGAGTTGAAATTTGAAGATTCCGATAATAAATGAATACATACTTCTGATTATAATGACATTTAATGCATGATATTCTAAAGAATAAAGCTTTTAGCATAAAGGAAGAAACCTAGAAAAGGGAAAGCTTTTGGTGTATCAATATGAAAAAGTCAATCCAATAAGATGTAATAAAATTTAACGAAACCACATAAAGCCTCATAAAAGTATAATATCAAACTGTAATTACTGACTAAGAATTAGTTAACGTAACAATATTAAATTCAGATTAACTCTTGGATTGAAAATATCAACCCTTAACAACCCACAACAAAATCAACGTTGTACAAACTGACTCAAAAATCGCAGAGATGAAACATAGACGTCAACAATCCGATGTACACAACAATGTAAATTCAATTTACCATAATAAGCCGACCGCAACTCGCTACAATGGGGACATGACGCCGACATGGTCGAGCTCGCAGATTTCCCATGACCGCGATGGGAGTCGAGCACGCAATCCTCGACTTGAAAGGCAGACACGCCTGCCACACCCACTCCTGTCCCCTACGCGAGTGGTTGCCGCGAAAAAAAAGGAATTCGGAGGGAAAAAGTCTTTTGGCTCGGCACATTCCCCAATGGATGCAACTGCATGGGACCGCACTTGCATTCGATATTCCAGAGAAGGTTTCGAACACACAGGAAGGCAAAAAAGTGCCAAAAGATTCGCAAACCGCTGGAATATGAAGATAAATTCCACGAACTGGAAGCTGCCACGTTCCTCGGGACATATTCAGCGCATTGTGAGGACAATGAAGACGAGTTGCGGAAGTGGAGGACTAGGGTAAGATGATTGGTAAGTGAGCTGCTATCAAGCAGTAAATGGAATGGCATTGAGGACGTACTTTAGATAGATGCACGAATCAATCAAGGGGGTTATGGAATCCTCGGGTATCCGTCTACATCTCCGTTGCTATTGGATGCAGTAAGGGGTGGGAATGGGAACAGGGCCGGCCGGAGACGATAAGCCAGTGAGGCAATCGCTTCATGACGTATCAATTAAAGGCTGGTCGATGTCAATGCACCAGCGAGCGGAATGAGTGCCTCGTACTAGTTCAGTTGGCTTAGCGGGTAGCCATTCGCCTACGGAGTGACTGATCCTGGGATCGATTGCCGTGGGCAAATGTTTACCAAATGACCTCAGCCGTGGATGCATTTTATAAACACTGACAAAGCAAATATGTTGAAACGTAGAGTGCGATTTCTTACAAAGATGCTGTACTTGATTGAGTGGCTATTGTAGCATAATCAAAGACTATTAGTAATTTCTTATTGAATATTTGAGCAACAATTAAAGACAATTAGATCGAGTTTTAAAAGAATTTGCATGCTATCAAGGATTTCCGTTGCTAACCTGAGCAATAAATTAAATCGTTTTGAAGCCCTTGTAAAATTTAGACTATATACCACTCATAAGCTTCCATCAGGAATCAAACCCTACACTGTTTCCTAAATCCTAATGTATTCATCCTTTCAACCTAGCGCTAACTTTATTATACCTCCACAAAAATTACAAATTAACGTAAATAATTCGTTCATCCATTTATGTTCCCAAACAACCCAACAAACGAAAAAAAACTGCAACTTTAACCACAACAATAACCTACGTAGCAACAGTTACAACTTCTTACAACACTTCGCTACAACAACCATACCTCCCAACTCAGCAACAATCCACCATAACAACAACCGGTATACGTAAACTATTTGATTATCGAGACATGGCGAATATCTCACTTGAGGAAGGGCAAAGTAAAGTGAATGTTACGTAGGACGGAAGTGGTAAAAGGGGGGGAAATGATGAGGCGGCGGTTGATTGGTCGGGGAGGAAATGAAACCTGGGAGCAGCAAAGTGGGTATACACTGAGAAGGATGCACACGCCCTGGCGAATGGAGGGTGGACCCAGACGGGCGAATTCCGCAAACACCGCCGAATAAAAACGTGGAAGGAGGCTTTTCTTTCTCGCATAACACCGCACGACGCACCCATTGACCGTGGGGTGGCGAACGACCCCCTCGACGCAAGATCCACTCCAACAGAATGCACCTTGTGTCACGTCTTGCATGCACGCCTCTCACAGGGCGATTTTGGTGTGTGCGGAGGTTTAAAGAGATGCCGTTTTATCTTTCGTTTTATGGAGCCGAGTATGCGTACCTGATGATGATGATATGCAATTTTTGTAGAATGAAAATTAACATATACGTTCTTGACTTCGTAAACTTGCACTTTAGCGATCTTCAGGTAAAAAACACTTGGTAATTCATATGTAAATAGTTCCCCTTCTTTTTTTAATATCCATAATTTTAAAGCATATCCATTTGAAGGAAGAGTTAATAAGAAAATAAATTAATCGGTCTTGTATATTTAGGTTATTAAATCCTTGACTATCATAAATAAACGTTGAATTGTCTAGCAGAGAGAATGAGACTAATCTTTAGAGATTTAAATTATTATTCGATACTAATTGCAATTCACTCTTAGTAGTGCATTGATGTAACTCAATTACCAATTGTACCCTGTTTTAAATAAAATAACTTTACGTCACAATGACATATTTTACTTTATTTCCCTAACAATTATCCAGGGCTAGATGTTAGGATTAGACTGAAGATGAGTCAATACGTAATACATCACCACGATAGGAGGAAAATTCTCTTTAGAGAATACTCGTAGCTGAAGGCAATATAAATCGCCCTCGTAAAACAAAATATAAGGACGATATAGTACTACAACAATACCTCTCAGTACCAGTAAAATCAGCACACCTTTTTGCATGACGGAATACCTTAAACAGCATGCACTAGTAGTAAACAATCTCGGATATGAAACCTCCTATTAGTTACCTGTAAAGAAAGGAAAAATAGCGTTACATACATACAATTTAAGTTCGATCAGAAGATAATAAACTACTAATACACCATCAAAAATCAATTTAACTGGTAATAACACATTACAAATAAAATAGCATTAAATAACTTCAAATCAAAATAGCTTACGGCACTGATAACTCGTCAAGTGTGACCATGTGGTCGAATTCATGACGATCGAATAAAATGTTTGCAGCCATTAACGTGAAACACTTC
The DNA here is from genome assembly GCA_020796165.1 of Pantala flavescens. Lineage (NCBI taxonomy): Eukaryota > Metazoa > Arthropoda > Insecta > Odonata > Libellulidae > Pantala > Pantala flavescens. The sequence goes on from CM036886.1 coordinate 17,476,465, forward strand.
CATCAAAATCGCCGTAAAACTACATTGTACCGAATAGCGTATTAAATAAAGGAATAAGACCACAATTTCCGCAAAATTTCATAGAAATTATACAGTTATAGAAAGGAAAAAAAATGACGTGGTATCGTTAAAAGCCGCGGCTCGTCATTTGCACTCATACAGCACCGTTAAGTAGAAAGAGTTCGTAACTGCTATGTTATTAACCTCGAGGATAACACTGGTACAGAAGGGAAACGTGTAATGCGTCGAGGAGGAATGGAGACATAAAAAAAGGAGATCTTATAAAATACAGTTATGAGCTCCGATGGTGAATATACAAAGTTCTTTATTAGGAAGAGATTGACTAACGAGCGCGCGTTGCCTCATCGTCGACCTATCGCCTTTAAGAAGCGCATCATTGCTCGAAGCAAAGAGGATCGGTAAAAATAACGTAAGTCCGCTTAAGCAAAAACATTCCATTACAGAAAAACAACTGCGGGAGAGAAACAACTCTGACGCACACTGGTACCGTTCCTGAAGTATAAGTAGCTCATAACAAGACACGGAATCGTAACTAATAAAAATGTATCATTTTTAAACCATGAGAACGAAATAGATATATAACTAACCAATTGCTATACTCATCAGCGTAAAATACGAAAAATGTCCTTTAAACAAAAATATACTTCAAATATTATAAATTAAATTCCAAAATTTTAGCTAACAAATAATATAATAATCAAATAAAACAAAACTCAATGGATTACCATTTTTGATGGCTCCATTCCGCAAAGTTCCCTTCTTAACTGATTAACAAACAAATTAAAACTAATTTCTAAAGCGGAAATTTATCACAACAATGTAAACAATAATAGGAACAACAATACTCTGAAACCACTAATACAACAAAAATAGAAATTACGATAATCAGAAACAATGTAAATGAAAAAATCCAATTTTTACGTGACCTTTTCACAACAATCGACCAATAAATCATCCACGTTATCACAACAATAAAAGAAATCCTTTACGAAGCACAAATATAGAGCACAGTCATAAATTATCTCATGATGTACTGAATTCGAAGAATTTAAAGGCGTAAAACGGATAAATGCTTCGCGGGAATAAATATTTTACCTCCCACCGTGAGGGGCCGATGATAAGCCGAAGAATTACGCACGATCAAAGAACTACCCATTCGCTCCCGAATTCTACGAATTGCATAACAAAAACCTTTATAATTCGGAGTCAAAACAAAGCGCCAATAAAAACTGTAATCTGCTCGCAGAGAAATACCACCGGAATACTGGCTCGGACGCCCACGCGGCCTGGGACATGAATCACCGTTATAAAATGAGACTGGAAAGACAGTTTTCCTTGGGTTCGAAACAGCGAGGCTTCATCGCACGGCTCTGTCCTTGGATTCCAATATCGACACCGTAAATTCTTTCCGTGCGAACTGCCTAACTATGCAGGGTATTTTTAAGAAAAACATTTTGTCATAAACGGATGGTATTTATCCCCTCCAGATGTACAACGTAGATAAATTGTCTCCTTTTTTAACCCTCTTAACCGATAAAAATGTCAATGGTCATGGTTGCTGACGTAATTTTTTACGTCGCATTGTTCAGATCAAATTAATACCTCTGCATTATTTCTATTTAGAAAGGATACTATAAACGATTAAAGGATATTACTTAGTAACTTCTTATCTAACAATATTCATTATCATCAGAAAATGTTAGACTAAATCTTCTATCATAACAGTATCCCTAACTTTAGTATGGCATTTTTAGTAGTATGTAGTATGTATGTAGTAGTACATAGTTTCTCAAAAGCTTCCACTGCCACTTACGAAAATATTGACAATTCCATGGCAACCTGAGAATCGGAGATATTTTACATCCATGTCGTTGAATGCTTTTCCTTTCATTCTAAAAATTATACGCACCTTTATATGTTTACTATTATAAATAGCTCACAATTGAATAATTTGTCCGGTAGTCACAATTTTACAATTATGATAAAATATTTCTGTTACCACGTAAAATCATAATATCATAATTACAATTCTATAAACTGTATTACACATCCAACTAATATCCAGGTTACGATAATATTACAAAACTTAACTATATGTAGATATTTTTAACGAGAAATAACCTACGAAGAAAGAAAATCCGTAAAAAAACGCTTTTCGATAATTTTAGCTATGAATGAAATACGAAAAAATTCCACAACCTCGCAGAGTACAGTTAGTATGCTAAAAAAAAGAAACCTCGCACCTCGAAACTCAAACCACAAACCGAACCCACCCATCACCCAAATGCTAGCGCATCGTCATTTTAAAGAGCCCCCGCAGAATTGCTGCTAATAATCTTCAGCCACGAGTCGAACAGCTAGCGGGACGTTAGACGAACTCCTCCGAAGACGGGACATAATGGTCAGGTCGAAAAAAATGAAAGAATCCTCCTGGACTGGCAGAACCAGAAGCAATCTTCCTAGGAAAGAGTTCCATCTTCGACGCGTTCAACCTTCCATAAATCGCCACGGACGTGATGCGAAGACATCGAGCAGTTCGCTTAAAAAGACCCGCTACCTGCTTCGAGCGACGCATTCCCGTCTCCGGGTAACCGACGATTGCAGTCATTATTGCTACCTACACTGTGGTACTGTACGCTGCATTCTGGCGAGACGATCTGCCAACCCACGCGGGTTTGTTCACCCCTGAAAACATGCATTCTGCCTTCTGTTTCCTTGATTATATATAGATACGTATAGTAATATAGTAAATTGCGAAACCACGAGTCGTAAGCAAAGAAAATTCGGAATAATTTCACGATGAAATTTCTTATAGCATACGCAAGACATTGATTCGTATTATACACTCGTAAATATTACCACAAGATCTTCATTAAATGTTCATTACACAATTATAACCATATCATACCATTCAAGGACTAATATAAAAATAAAATATCTCATTCTTCATCTGACTAAAAAAGCTTTCCTCTAATAATGCTTTCAAAGGCTATGTAGGAATGAGATTTCGTATTACGGCATTGAATCCAGCAGTTCATCAATTAAAATGAAGAATTATTTACGTTTAGAATTCTATTTTTGGCTTTTAAGAAAGGAAACACTTTTATCGCTTTACTAAGATGTATTTTCCGAGAATTTTTATCATATCACCATGAAATACCTTCTTTTAAACGCCTAAGATAAGAGCATAACTACCAATACCAATAAAAAGCTTATAACTCGAAAACATTCGCATTCCGAAAACAGATTTCCTTCGATACTTCATACGTGCTCATTTCATTCCAAGCAACCTAACAATAAGTTCGTTTCCATGACGTCAAAATGATGAAATGTATAATTACTTCGCAGAGATAAACTTCAATAAACATGACAGATCTGTGTAATATAATTAAACTATATTACGAGCCGTACAAACATTAATCTAAATCCTTAAAAAATCATAATCTACTCGCGGGAAAAGTAAACGGCAAAAGTTAAAAAATCGGCACTATTTCAGTATTAGCGTAATTATATTTGCGGAAATAAAACGCAGAAACGAGCGGATAACAGTCATCGTGGGTAGAATTCGCAAAGACTTAGAATAAGGAATTAAATATCCTTTTCATAATCGCGAAGGAAAAAAGGACGAAGGGGCATTAGCGTCTGAATAAAAAAAAAGACTGGCGAGCAGCGCTTGATTTACCGTTTTAATTAACTCACTCCCTTTGCTGAGGATGTTTCCTTTTGTGCGAACGGAATGGGAAACCTTACATGAATCTTTGGAATTTATATCATTCCCTCGTATTATGAAAGGCCGTTCTAAAGCCAAGGGATTGTTCCCCGTTTGCGAGTCTTTCATTCTCGTAGAATTCCAGAACACTCCGAAATTGCGCTTTTATGATTTTTTGGGAGACCTTGGGATGAAGATAAGAATGTTCTGCGCTGATTCCTTTGGACGTATTTCTGTGGAGAGACGGTCTGGGGTTCGAAAGAAGGGTCCCCTAGGAGCGGAGAAAGGAAACTGGGAAAGGGAATGCATCACATTTTTGGAAGGGTATCTTTCTTGGCAGAGATTATCGTTGATATATATCCAGCGCAGGAGGTGGAAGGGGAATGAAGGATTTGGATGCCAAAATTTATATAAATCTGGATTTCAAGTCCGCCTCTCGTAAATTTCGAATACTTATACTATACTTACTTATAATGTAATAGTAAGTTGCTTATCGTGTATCTTTAAATAGTTGAATATTTTCGTGAATTTCTCGAGGGAAAAATACGTAATACAATACTTTAAGACTAAAAATATTTTGAATTTTTTTAAATTACGTTGTTATTTCAATGAGAAATAAATGGCACAAAATTCTATAATTCTAAGATCGGAAGATTAAATATTTTCGCAAAAATTTTTATCATTAACTAAAATTCGCGAATGGATTCAAATAGTTCATAATTCATCGGAAACGCCAGAAAATATTTAAAAATTGTGACTAATAATGAAATAAAAGTTGTTAAAAAAAGATATATACAAGGTTTGAACTTCTATGCAACGATTTATTACTAAACAAAATGAAATAAAAATTCATCCCTCGTTTCTAAAGATGATACAAAACTATTAGAGCATGAAAATACGTAAAAAAACGAATTACATTAAAGAAAAGATTATATATGTACCATCAATTGCTAAAATCATTTTAGAATAATATCAATCCATCGACAATTTCTACAACTGATTGTAAAACACAACAATTCGATTTCCGCAGCGTATCCATAACGACGATTACACACACGTTCCAATAACATTAGCCTCAAACAATCATTATTATTGCTGTAACTAGCCATTGTTGAATCTTCCTCTCACAAACAACAACGTACCAATCGAATTCAAACTTCCCGATTGTAAATACGCGAGAATAAACACCTAATGAAACAAAAACGGCCAGGTGAAGGCGATGGTACCATACCTATAGGCGAGCAGCTGGAATGGTGAGAAACATCCTGAATTCGATAAGATAATTCGAAGGGAATGCGGGCGAAGCAGGACTTCTTTTAGGGAAGTCGACCTTCTGGATTCTATAAACGGAAATGGCAAATAGGTATCGCTGCACCTGATGATTCCATATCCGCGAATTATTTCCGCGACATTTAGACGATACGTGTGACATTCGCTGGAAGAACGAAGGACGATTGCAATCCTGAAAAAGTCCCTATTCGAGGAGAACTGCTGGTCTCTTACATAGCACGTGCCTTCCAATGCGAAGGAGAGTGCTATCTTTTATGATTAGACAGCAACAGCCAAGGGAATTCCCTTTTAAAATATGTGGTAGCAATGCGGAACGGTAAAAACACGAATTTATGCTTCTCTGGATTAGAGAGAGCCCACCTTAAGGATTAAATATTTAAAAGGGATTGAGAACATGTTTTTTTTTGGAGGTGCGTTAAGTGCTCTGAAAGCATAGAGGAGATCTAATGGTAGAAATCTCAGGTGATTTTTAGGTTAAATAACGATAAATACTTCCCAATACATACTACAATGATCGTAGTTTATAATAGTATTCTCAATCGGTTATAATAATTGTGGTTCCTAATTATTGGCGATCCGTGATTATAGGAAGCTAACGAAATAGATAAAATACGATGTGATAATACTGAATAATACAATAGATATTAATTTATACATATACATATATATATATATATATATATATATATATATATATATATATATATATATATATATATGTTCGTGCGTTATTTTTACAATAATTACGTAATAATACGTGGAGCAGTAAAATAATACGTTCAAATTTCAAAATACGATAATGACGAAACAATAAAGTTACACGATATTGTATGTTGACAAAGACTTGTTACCATAGTTTCAACAAACTAAATTTATGATTTATCACAATTTACGTCATGCAATATAAAATTCTTTCTCTAAAATTCTAGCTTCAAATAATACCTCATGTTTTATGTGGTAACAAGAGCTATTCCATTCTACACAACGCAATCAAAATTTGTACCGTAATGTATGATGTAAACATTTCAACAATCAAAGTTGTAAGTTTACGCTTAAACATGGAAGCCCCTGATATCATACAAATATAATTATTTGTATGATATATAATTGTTGTTATTATTACTTTTTTAATGTAAAGGTTATATAATGGAAGACAGAGATTTTAAATCTCAAATTGAGTCAAATGTTCAACTTTATTTTTCCAAAATATTTCAAACGCGGTTGATAAAACGTAACTCTCAATCCATCCACGAATCCCATGAGGTTTTTCACCAACAAAAAACGTACCGAATAATTTTTTTAAGAGCGAACGAATGTTTTCATAAAATCCGCTAACAACATTTGCCTAGATAAACATCTATTCAAAGGTGTATACGCGTAGAATTCTCTCGAGTAAACAGACCCGAAATTAATTCTGGGAACAAGAGTAACTAATAAGGATGGCAAGGGAAGAGTTCCGTTCAACAGTCTTGTTTAAAAGCAATTTCCTCCTCTGTTTACCGCACGCCTTCGCTCGGAATAGAAGTTCTCTGCAAACTAACACCTCTTTGACCTCACAGTGGGACCTTAGTTACCGAACAAACATCGAGCGATATTAAGGAACCTTAATTATAATGGAGTTGGATTAACCAAAGGAAATCTTCGCGCGGGTTTCACGGAACATAAAAGTAAATGAAACGAACGTTATGTTCCCATCGCTGTTAGGTGTCGCTAAATACCCTTTGATTGCCGATGGCATAAATGGAATGTGGCGGTGTGAAGTTGTCGTTTTTTCGTTGCTAAACTACAGTTCCGAAACTTATGGTTTCCATACCAATATGGTTGTGGTTAACATGGCACCACTGTTGTCAAGGTAAATAGACTTTATTTACGCTCATCAATAAAACTCTATATATCTAACCTCTATTGAACCTGAAAATCAAATTATTTGTGCACGTTATCCAAAGCTAATAATGATCTTAAAATAAATGTGTTCTTTAATTCAATTCACTTCACGCATATAACCTCTATTTAACTATACGTATCTATATAAAGACAACCTATCGATGTATTTTTCAAATATAATAATGAAAATCAACTTAACTATACTTGTTACCCAAAACTAATTACGATTATCAAACATATACATGAAATTCACAAATATCAGACTGATAATATGGCAATATATTACGTATATTTAACTAAAGTTACACACGAGTTAGCTAAATTTATTCATTGAATATCTTAAACAAAATAATAAAACTCCTCAACCACAAATTGTACTTTCTATACATATACTTTTCGGTAATGGAACAGGGGACGGACACGTGTGCGACATTTGAGGTATAAAACAGGTATTTAAAGACTTAAACGTATGATACGTAATGTTACCAGTAACGGGAAGTATTTATCGAAGAATCAGAAAAAGATCGGCAAAATCCATTCCATGAAGCTCAGTACTAACGAATGCGAAATGACGCCCCCGACATCGAGGGAAAATAAAGGAGATGGGTGTCTTGAAGAGATGGACGTGGGTGTTGAATCGAATGCGTAATTGGGGTTGATGAAAAAACAAGCACGCTCACGACTGAAAATAGCGATGGAAGGTTTTAACGGGATTTGGAAGGAGAAATTATGATTTGAATTGCTAAAACGCAAAAAAGGTTCGGTCAATAAAGGTATTTCTTTTTTAATGCATGAATCATTACGATACATTTCGGGAGCCTACGCACCTTAAAATTTGTGGAAAATAAGCCTCCAATAATAAATAAAAACATTCCGTAAGCTCTATGGAGATAACTCGGAATAGTAAAAACATCGTTGTAAAAACTCAACACTACAATTAATTTTTACAACGATTCAAAAATACTAAAACAAAAATTACTTCAGTTAGAATCACAAGAGTATATTTTTAAAGAAAAAGAGAGTAAATAGTTTTCAACAAATTACACGTAAGTAATTTTAAAACTTCCCGTTCCTTTCCTCTGTATTTTCTGATGTCATTATTAATTACATATTAATCTTATTATTATCAGTTATATATTATGAAAATTCTACAGCCTTTAGAAAATCATTTTGCTCTATTCTTACTTGAAAGAAGAATCGAGTAAATTAAAAAAAAAAACAAAAAATATAACAGAAATTTTAAGCCTCTTTTTGGTCGATAAAACTAGCCTTAAATAATCCCCAATTATTCACAAAAACATCCCCAATCTATTTAAAAAAAACATCGATGTTAACGCAATAAATCATTCAACTACCAAATAGACGCTCCAGCGGCTTTCATGACGTCACATCTCGATTCACAAGTGCCTCGTACTTTAGCTACGACCATAAAAATGAGAAGTTTAGGCTTTCGGTACGGGCAATTATACGGCGAGTCAATCCAAAAGCCCTCCGCTCCTCCCTTGCATACCAACACCGATTGTCATTAGAAATAGGTGTACGTGTGGGGCGATAAAGAAAACGATAAGGAAGCTAGACGTGAGAGGGTCGTATGCCAAAGTTCAGGGGCTCTCTCTCTTAAGACAGTCAATTTGCTTTCGGGAAAGAAGGTCAGACACACTTGAACCTGCGATGATGAATTTATCTACACTCTATCGGTGTCTAGTTTTTTTAACGTATTCTTTCCACCCTATGATAGGATTAAAAAGAGTATGAGCATCAGATATGTCACCTACTTTCAACGATTAAAACGAGCTATTTTTTTAAAAGCCAATAATTACGTGAAAGTTTTTTTCGTTCTAGGTATCTTTAATTTTAAGTCCAATAATTTTAATTACTTAAATTTCGCATCTATAAGGATAAATTCAGCTGTACAGTTAAAAAATTTAAGGTTTTACATGCACTTTTATTGTTAAATGATGTCTTATCTTTACTGTACCGAATTTCAGCTCATTGAGAAATTAAATCAGACGCATAAATTCTAAAATATTTAAAGCAGTAGAATATGTATATAAAATAGCGAAAATTGATTTTAAAAAACTAATAAATAATCCCTTAAAGAATAAAAAATTTAATAGCTTTGAAACAAGATGTATGAAGTTACATTAGCAGCAACGATTATGGCCAGAGAATTTTCCACAGTTTACAACCAACTCATATTGTTGGACTACTAGTACAGCATTTCATTGTAATAAAAATAATAAAATTACAAACAATAGAGACGATGTATCCATACGTTATAGTTACAACAATCGAGTTCTTTATATGCCTTTCCTTTCAGAGGGGTCTTAGATTCAAAATCTGTCTCCATAGCTACGAAAGTTTCACCACACAATTTCACCATACGAACATTCAAAGTTCCTTAGAAAAGAACATATACTAATTTATAACGCCAATTGAAATCTGTCAATAAAATTCCAAAGCGTTGACAGGTAAAGCTCCAAAATTAACCACGAAAAACCCGCATAAAATATTCGAGAACGTAAAAATCCCTTCAGAAACTCCAATAAGCGGTTTGACTTACACCGATACTTGCCATCGAGGTACAAGACTTACTCATCTCGTTACGGAACGAGTAAACACCGTCAAAAGGTGTGAGCAACCACGGCTACGAAACAAAAAAAAAACAAAATCGAGGACCTGAGCGCTCGTTCGACCATGTACCTTTTCGTTCGAGGCGTCGATATAAGACGTGAAAGAAACCAGAAAAAAAGTCGAAGATCTGAGAGCGTGGATATCTTTCGGCCGACGATTGGGGCTGTATTTTCTGCTTGGTCAACCATTGGAGTCGGAAGAATGGCCTTCGCCAACACGCCTTTTTGTTACTTTCCGACTTCTTTTGTTCGTTTTGGGTCCGCAAACGGAGAAATATTGGATCGGGTGGTGAAAGGGCTGTGATGCTTGAAAAGAGAGATGAATGTTTGATGAAGGAATCGTTGGAAAAGAAGTGGGAAAAATGACTAATGGAAGAGAACTGAAAAGCTTTAATATCTCTTCGAATTAGCGCGGATATCAAAGGAAAAACATTTCATCTCGAGTGTTATTCCTCATTACCTCTGGAGCAAGGCAAAGAGAGGTGAAAGAACTCATTCTATCTACTAGGCCACTATTTCAAGGCAGAGAGGTAACTGACGGCTAAATATCTCTCCCCTCAACAATGTGACCACAAAGAGGCGCTGTGACCACATTGTGTTTGTCAAATACGTGACAAAAATCGCCCTTAAGATAGAATGTACGAAGGAGACAGGTGGTAGTGTAATAGGGACGTGATGAAGGCTTAAGGAACCGCAAGCGACAGAAATTTTCACAGAAGACCGACTCATGTCTGTTATTTAGAGAAATAGAAACGAACTTGAGTATGTGTTAACTAGGACAAGCATATGACATTTAAATACGTAAACTTTCATCGAATAACTGTTTATTTTATAGCAATAACATACATAGTGCAATAAAAATTTCTGAGAATACTAACGAAATTACTCTAATACATCATAGAACATACATTTAGGATAATTCTAATATTCGTTTATTAATCTTCTCATATCATCATGAAATTTTTAATTATTTATAAAACAAGAAGACTATAACCCGTTGTTGAAACTAGGCCTCTAATGAGCCACCTCTATAAATTACGGAGTACATATGTTTAGTTCCGATAAGTTATCCTTGATACAAAGTTCATATTATGTAAAAAAAGGACATCATTTTCTGATATACGAATATGTCTGTATTTAAATGTGTGTGTGTATTATATGCTTTCATTCGTATATGAAAATGTGTAAATTAAAAAATATCGTATCTTGACGCTGAGTCAGTAAAAATGAAAATACGCACCAAAAATTACTCCTTAATTCCTACAATCGAACCTAATTGTTGGAGTAACAATTGCTTCAACAACGACAATGTTTGTGAAATCGTGTGAGCACTTATATTCGACAATACTTCCACTATAGTAATATTAAATACGTTCCAAACCATAAAATATAAGAAACAAAAATTCGACTAATAATATTATAACACCTCATTGTTGGATACGTGTTTCAACAGAAGTATAAAATTTGTGTCATCACTCACGTACACTCATCCAAAAACGATTCCACTTTCGGACAATGAATACTGCTAACAAATAGAACGTACCACAATGAAAACCCTATCATTCCTCCACCCAACCTCAATAGTCGGAAGGACGAACAGGATCACCTGTTTCTGGCGATTTCAACGACCGATAGCGACCACCACAATCGTATCTGCAATCCCCACTGGAGCAGGTACGTGTGAGTTTCTAACGAGCAGGGGTGGAAAGGCGGTCAAATCGAGTTGTGGGATGCTGGGGTGTAATGAACGCGAACTGTCGCGTGTGTGGGAGAAGGTAAAGGGGTCATAAGGAAATGAGGAGGCATGGCCTCCCACGCTGCTTGTTCCCTCCACCACCGATGCCCTCCTTCGATTCCACTCCGTTTGCCCAACGGCCCGTACCATCTTCCGCGGCCCGCTCTGTTTATCACCTCGTTCCCTTTTTGTTCGCTATTTTATTGCCCGTGTTGTTTTGACTTCGATTGACTTTGGGTTGGATCCACCTCGATCGTGTTCGTCACGGGGAACTGTACACCTGTGATGGTCGACCATAGCTTAAAGCTTGAATCACTCGTTCTACGTGGTTTTTTTGCTTACACTCTTGATCACTACAGGTAAGGACTAAGTGGTCTGTGTTGCATAGATCGTACTTTACATTTCCATATTACTAAAACATTAAAAAAAATTGAATATATAAAAGGAGAAGAATTAAAATTATTGATTTAAATCCTTTTAGTGGATTAAAACGTTTATTTCAAACCCAAACCCTTCCGACACTTGTTTCATCCTTGCAGTCTTTTACATAAACATACGTAACATAGAGGGGAGGAATTCAAATTGTCAAAAGGACAGAAAAAAACAGTAGATAATTTGACTAGAGGGAACCTCCTGGAATATTATATCTCAAGACGATAAGATATAGCCGTAAATCATGAAATCATCGACAGCAATCACGGATATCAATCCTCAGTAACAATCATAGCCATCAATCATGGCCCATAATCACCGCCAACTATCATGACAATAAATCGTTTCTTACAATCAAGGCCGAAATGGAACAGCGAAAGATATCAATTGTATAATCTGAGAATTTCGATCTAAAATTTCAACGACGGATTATGATGCTAATTATTGATTATTGCTAAATATTGTAAAATTGAAATATATACTTCTTTACTTACATATTGTACTACTGAAAATGACAACCACCGTTACTAGGAAACGAGAGGTTGATTTGAAAACACTCGATTAACATTTTATGATCACTTTAAATTGAATATTGTGTTTACAAAATAAAATAGATTTACTTCATTGGCTTATATCGGTGATGTATAAATACAAAAAATATTATTTTCGATTTAAATTATAAGGATAATAAATAAATTATCCATACCTTTATTTACAGTTTCAAAGTAAACTACTGAAATTCAATTCTAATCTCAAATATAAGAGAGTACAGAAACTAATCTTTTAAATTGGATTTCTTCTAAATAAGTACAACACACTAAACGGAAGTTAAGCTGTTTTGATAGTAAAACAAACATAGAAGAATCGGAGTCTATTAGAAAATGGAATAGAACAAAAAGAAATGATTTAGCTTCGAGAAAGGAAATAGGTCAAACATTACGAGGATATTGAACGGAATTAATTGAGGGTGGATTGCGATGGAAAACATAAAGGGCAGAACAAAGGTTAGAGACGACTTAGGGTATGGGATGGGTTTGCGAGGCATCAAGGGAAAGGTCGTTCAATACGGACAACTAGGGCACATCAATCGGATGAATGGAAGAAGACCTTTGTAAACGACCATCAACACTCAGAGAAGTAGGTCCCTTCTTGGGCCATACATTTCAGTAAACCATTTAAGAAATTAACTGAACCGAAAACTACGTAATAATAGGAATAAACCGAAAAGAATCAAACAACGAACAAATATGGATGAAGAGCAAATAAAGTTCGCAACCAAACCTTTTACGTTCAAAATTATACGTTCGCAAAATAATACGACTCAACAAATTAAACATTCAAAAAACCCTACGCAACCATAACGTTTCTTCACCCTTTATAATGTTGTACAGCGACACACTTAAGAGAAACCCGACTCTCATTGATTTCAAATATAACTGTACACGAGAGTTCTGGTTCAATTCGAGTTTTTTTTAATCACCCATGAGCAACGACTCCTTTCACCGACGAGAAACACTCGGACGACCAAAAGTTTCGCCAACGCAAAATTCAATACCGGAACTCCATATAAATACGCAAAAACTGTAACGTGCATTCGACACACATTTTGTATTTGCGCGTTTTTAAAATAAAAAGAGCTTCGTTTGTTCGTAAGAATCGCTCGCAACAAAACACTGACGAAAGACATTTTTTTCTGCTGCAAAGCCATTTACTTCGTCGATTCCCTTGCCGAGATTCCGAGCATTTTTCCTGCAGCGGCCTTCTGTGTTGTTGGTGTGAGCAGTGACATTTTTTCCCTTCCGAGTTAACTTGATTATTCACAGTTTATTCACCTCGCCCGCCCACCTTGATAAACTCTTTGCTCTCGCTAAGTTCATTACTTTCGAATGCTTGGAAAAGTCGCCCTGGCAACCCGAGTTTCTATAGATACGACCGAACGATACTACGCCACAATTTTAACCAACTAAATTTTTATTTTATACACTCCTAATACCATAATTTCACGTCGGAATCTATTACGACTCTATATACGTATTAAAAAAAAAACCCTTTGGGCCCCTCTTGGAAAGAGTTACTGTAAAGCTTTAAAAAAGGGGAAATGAGGTTCGCTTGGGAAAGATGATATAGGAAATTCCTCAGTTTGCTTCCAAAAGAATGCGATCCTCACTTTGAAAGAATGGGAAAGGAAACGGGGTAGAGAAAATGAGAATATTACGTAACGACTTGGCTTTAATTCTTTTCTATTTTTAGAAGAGATTGTATTGATTTTTGATTTCTTATAATTGAGGCGCGACATAGAAAGATATAGAGAACCTGAATGGATTTATGTTTTAAAAAACAAAAATTATATTTTTTTATTAAAGATGAATCGTATAATTGAAATTATTTAGAATTATAAGGTACTGTTACATTTTTAAAACCTAAATCTACATAAATTTTTCATTTTTAAGTTTTTTGATTTTAAATTGAACAAAAATATAGACCGAATTTATCGCACATATGTTAAATGTATATGAATACTACTCTTATCTTAACTTAAGTATTTAAATCTATGTAAAAACGTTCATTTCATTTTCATATGATAATTAAGTATTTATACCCATGAAAACCCTATTACAAAATAAAAAATACGAATGATAAGTTGTTAAAACTCAGGATATGGAAACAGTTTTTCCTATATATCTTCAAATATTTAAAAATAAACAAAGAAGAAATAGAAAGAAACCAAATTTCACTTAAGCACTCGAAAAACATAGACAAGAGTTGAACGAAGGCCTAGAATAAAATTATCATTTCGTTGGTATTACCAACCCTTTAGCAAAATAATAAACATCCAAATGACAAAAAATACGACAAAAACAAATTACAAATCAAACCATCATCCAAATTCCCTTGTTAGTTCAAGTAAGCGGATCTCTACGATTGAAGTCCTACGAGTTGAAGTTTTACGGATTTGATTCGCAAAGAACGAAACTTTCTCCCTTTCGGAGAGAAAGAGAGCTCATAAATCCTGAATCTTCCTCCTAAAATACCCTTCAATCACCGACACGCACTTTTCCGTCCCTTAATTTCGACCCTCACGAAGGGTCAGAATTTGGGGCAGTCAAACATTCCCGGCGTGTACTACTACTAAGGATTCCGCGCGCGCTGCCTCATGGGAAGGCACGGTCGAATGTGCCCCATCGATCCGAACGCGCCTAATACATTTCCCCGAACGTAAATTTCATTTTCTTTTCCTTCAAACTGTTCTCGACGGGTTGTTTACTTTATCTCCATCGCTACCATCGAAAAGCGTTAGTCACTCGCGTGTCCTTTTTTCCCTTTCGAATGCATCGAAACTCGTGCGTGGGTTTGGAACGCGCAGAAGCGTCTTCCGTTTCTCTGGAAACCAGATATAAATATTTATCTCATTTCCCTTCCTGTACGAAGAATTGGGTGGCTTTTCATGATTCGCTGGAATCGGGTCGTAATCCCCCATTCCTATTCTCGTATCTCGAGAGAGGGTGATACATTTCGTTAGTCATTTGTCTACGCAAAAGGACAAATAAGGAGTTTATTTACTTCTGTTTCAGACAAGCACAGTATTTCGAAACCACGAAAGCTTATGAGTAATAACGAAATTTCTGTAGAACTAAAATCTGTCAAGATCAAGTAGGAATAAAATGTTTATCTAAATAAAACTAAAATGAAGGCTAGTAATAAAATAATATGAGAACGAGAAAAAGATTTCTTCGCTCAAACGTAAGTTTCACATTCGTTTACAGAATTACGCTTAATGTTACTTTAACAACGTGTCATAGCCTAATGACTTCTTCAAATTTTTAGAGAAGTATCCGATTTTCTGACAAATCTCACTTTCCGTATAGTCTTTATAGTCTACTCCTCTTATCACCGTTTTAATTAGGGTTGAAGATTTTGTGGTTCAAGAAATGCTCCGGAATAAACTAAGTTAATGGTTTCTTCATAATCCAAGAGATATGGGATCGTATTTAGTAAATTTATTACAACGCAGGAAGGATAACAGATTATGGCCTGCTTCTCTCTTCAACTCCATCATCTCCTCATACAGTGAGCTTTCTTATTATAAAGCTCATATTCCATGAAGATGAGTGATTCTCTTGCCATCGATATCGTCATGGATGATTGCTTTGTAGGAGGATTACAAACGCATTACAAAGAAGTGGATGGATGCATTGTATGGACCAAAAGAGGTAATTTAACGCAAATTTTCACAAAGGACCTCTAAACGAGTAGTCCAGCTTTCATGAGGAGCTTGGTTTCACGAGTGAGCAAATACGAAACTTCAAAGGGCCAAATACTATTCCCTGGGTAACATCATCCTAAGCACTAATGCTGTATGAGAACATGATAACCTTGTGGATATGGACGAAAATGTTCTAACGCTGTTTAGCTAACACTGATCCATAACATAAAATAAAATTGGATACTGTTACATTGCCTTGAAAATAATAAAAACCGAAAAGCGCAGAATTCATTCCCGATGAGTTCAAAGACCGAGGAAGATTACGTGTAAAATTAAATTAAACATCGGTGCAGCAGAAATAAAAGAGAGCCAAACACATTCCAAATCGGGAGGACATCAGTGTACTTTCCGAATTTTAACCAAGTGATAAATACACGCATGCTAACAAGCTGAATTAACGCACGCATACTAAGTCACGGCTGTACCGAAAGATCGAATGAAACATAATTACCGCTTCACTTGCTAACTACACGCAGGAACACGAATTGTATGAACTTCGCGTATTAAAAAAGGGAAGAAATAATACAAAATACTTATACTTTCGCTAAAAGGGAGAGTTTATGAAACGATTAAAGTGAAGAGTAAAAGGTTTAGCATACAAATGAAAGGCTTCTCAGAAATCTACTCTATATGTACACTTATCGAATAAAGGTATTTAAAGAGTCAAGACCAAATCCTCCCGTTTCCCAAAAATAGTCTTTTAAGCTGCAGCAAACGATACGTTTCATTAAGCAGTTTCATAAAGGTCTAAGAATTATTTGTTATTAAGGGAAATTCTACACGAGGATTTTACGTGCTTTAAGTCGATGGCGCAAATTCTTTTTCATTACACACTATCACATTCTCGATAATTTTAGCCCCTCGTAAGATCCTTACAGATTTCCTAACGCTTTCATACGTTCAGTCTAAGAAAGGATTCAACTGGAATCGAATGAGAAAAATTGGTCTGGAAATAAATTTAAAAGCGGCAAAACAGTTCTAATATAACCTGGAAGTCATACTTAGATTACTGAATAAAAAATTCCATTGAATATCGAAGTTTAAAAGCTACAAGATAATATTTCTCGGAAATAGATATAGAAGCGATAAACATTGAAAATTTGGGTTTCGAGCTATGAATGAGATACGCTTAATGTATTGGACTTTAAACTCTGATAAAATCAAAGTTATTGGCACAAAATTTGAGATGCTATTTACGATAGAATACGAAACTGCTCCTTTGTCTGTTACCGACTGAAATTTTCCAAAAAGCGTCCAAACCTCGGGGAAAAAGAAATAAGAAAGTATTCTCTTACCGAGAGAAATTTTTGCGGAACAATGTTGTGGAAAGGAAAACAAATTCGATCGGAAACACAAAGAATCACTTTTACTCTTTTCACGTATACTATTATGTTTACGGTGGGAATTGATGAATATGTAAGTTTGCCAAAGACCTGAGAACGAGAAATATATCAACTTTCATACTTTCATGCATAATCAAACATTTTACTTCCGCTTGAGACTAAATCATACACCTATAACGGATAGGGTTTCACTTTCACTTCCGGATGTATTGAAAAACATACTTGGGAGAGCAGTTTAGAAGTAACCTAGCTTTATAGGATCCTTAACTTTTGTGGACCTCTGATATATAATATCAAGAAAAATATTATTGGAAATCATTTAACGAGATCTAGAAGTCGAGAATATCAATTTTCTATTATTTTATTGGTTATTTTTTTTAAAGAAATGGAATAACTAAGGGGATATTTAAATTTTGATGCTTTTAAGATTTTGAGCCTTTTCGGTAGCTTTTAGTCGCTCATTTTTTTCTAAACTTCTTATACAACCAAATGCTATACTCTTAGAGTGGCTAAAATCTCCCCATTATAGAGCTAACCGAATTAGTAAAGAATTCAGTGGTGTATAACTTGTTACCAACTCCGACTATCACGTAATGAAGTAAGAAATAAATAAGAAGAAATCTCATCTAATTCTCTTGGAAAAACTCCCTTTTCTCATATAGAATACAGATAAAAACTTAGCTTCCTACTACGTAATAAGGTGAACATAAATCATCACCGAAACATTTCGCTTTAGACTTCTATACTCAATACACCCCATCAGAGTAATATCAAACCACAATAAAACCCCGAAATAAAATCACCAAGGGTTCAAAATCAACAGGTTCATCGGGCCCCCGTAGCCTAAGGGTAGGTCCTTAGACACGTTGGCAACTGCAAACACCTTTTGGAATCGAGGTTGCTACGGAAACGATCCGAAGGTAACGGGGAGACGAGGCCGGTTGGATCTCATCTAGAGCAGCTTCTGCAAGATGAATATATTCGCGGGGAATAAGGAGTGAAAAACGAAGAGATCAATATGATCCAAAAAAGGAAACTATTCGAAGGCAAACTGGAATGAAAGCAAGAGTTTTTAATACCTTAGGGTGGTGTGGAAGGCCTCCGTCAAGAAGACTTGCTGCCGAGGGAGAGAGAGATTAACAATTTCTGCGTTACAGAAGGAAAAGGCTCGTTTGGACTCGGAAACTCTCTTCCTTATAAAGAGGAAGATGCTTTGCTGGATTTGCATACTTGGAAGAGAAGAGATGCACATATGTCGCGAATAATAGGATTAAATGGGAAAAGGCGATGGAATTAGGTGTCTTCCTTCATTTACTTTAGGAACAGAGTTCAAAAATAGGCATCAGATCTATAAAAAATTAAAATTCTTCAATTCATAAAGCGTTTGAAGAATTGGATTCCTTTAAGACCTGATATATTCCCAATAGATTATAATTTCCTATTCATAGGTCCTCTTTAAAATTTACGTTAATATTTTTATGCTTAAAATTATAGTATGAGTTGCAGAACTTTTATTTTATAATGGCCTTATACCAAGACACTCCTCACAATATGGATTTTTTAAGTTAACTTCAGAAAATGACACGTAAGAAATAGCATACGGTTTCGTAAGAATAATTTAAGATTTTAATCTGTAAAAATATGGTATACAATTATATATATTAGAGAATACTACACCATATGATATACAACTTCCGATAAAAATGTATTGCTCACAAGTTTTGATATTAACCTTAATTAATTTAAGAAAGAAAATAAAGTGTACGTTTACAAAAACTAGCAGGAGAGTTTTTATTCTTTTCTTATTATTTTTAGCAATTTCCTTCTTCAAGTATTTTCTCCACCTTTTGCATTGTCGCTGATATATTACGTTAATTTCAAACCTTGAGATTAACACACTCACAAAGAGGATAAAACGTAAGACCAGTAAACTCCAAAATAAAAGTTTTATAGTGTATGCGAGTTATAAACCGGTTGAAGATAATCATTAAACACCTCTTGGAGAAGTCCTTCTCCTCAATCATGATTCAAAGAAAATCGTAAAGCTCTTTGTTGAGAATTGTGATCATAATTTCATTTTAACCAACGTATTGCTAAACCTTTCTTCACATACATAAGTCGATCATCAAATCTCATGGACTCAACACACAAGAATATACCGACGACAGATTTGCTGGTACTTATTTAAACTTCATGAATTCCGCAAAATCGCTTTTCAACCATGGAGTTAAAATAATGTAGAGAGAGTACAGACGAACTGACACTAATATATAGGATATAATACGAAATGATACATCAGATACGAACACTACAGCATCAACTTTCATCGGAATCATCTAGAGAGATGTTGATCGATCAGATGTCAATTGACATCATCTCAAAGATCTACTAATGATAAAAAAACGAAAAAGTTCTATACTTCGATGAATGTTATACGTAGAAGATATAGTAATCCAATTCTCAAGGGTAAATCAATAGGTATATTATATCTATATAAAAATATCAAGTTCAGAGGATGCTCATAATTATAAATATGTTTCAATAGCTAACGGAAGGCTATTATTTATATCAAAAACCCTAATTCTAATAGCGAAGTATTCAAGAGAATTCAATAACTACAAATTACCCCTCTCCTCATTCCGAATTAGCATCATTATCAGTACAATAAGTACTACAAATCATTCCTAAGCCCCAATTAATTTTAATGGTAGAGGATTCGAGTTCTTATAACACATCCACCAATCAAAATCAGCGAGTAATATTACTCCTATGTACCTCATATACCTCACCTAAACCAGCGTACCTCATTCCCTTCCTCTACCCAAAAAATGGGCGTGCACATCATGGGCGTAGTCACCAAGCTCCACGCCATCTTCGCGAATTCAACCAACGAATTGAATGCCACTTAATAATTACATTACCCAACACGCAGAATAAATCGGACTATACGAACTAAAATAGTTCGCGAACGGTCCCGAAATAACCCAAAGGTAATCCATAACTCATTCCGACTGAAAACGCGACGCCGAGGCTGCCTAAAAGCCCAATCCGATCCGTCAACTGTCATCTGCACGCGGCGCGGAATATAAACGAGCGAAGCCCTGGAAACGAGGATCGGCTAAAACGTGACAAGGATGGATGTGGTCACGAAAATGTGACCGTGAAAAGGAGATGGAACTTAAATGGGACCGCGATCTGCGATGAATGCACGGATTAGATGAGAGATACCCACTGGGAAAGCGAGTAATGCACGGATAAGTGCATCGTGATGGTTGATGTGGAAGGTGATGAAAAGCGAGATTTTGGGGGAAACTATTATAAGAGAGATAAGGTTGGAAAGTTGACTTATGGAACCGCGAAGAGTGCAATCAAGATAAAGGGGAAATTTTTTTATCAGGGAGGTATCACCTTGGCCTCTAAGAGGAGTGTGTGTGGAAGGATTAAGCGGTGATCGAATTTTAACGCGAATTCTTTCTTTTTGAAATACGACCCTACTTTCCTCCCAAATCGCTTCCTCTAAAGGGTAAAGGTTATGGAAGTCGGCGACGATATGCGCACGCAATCGTATGGAAGTAATGTATTAAAAAAAGCTGGTTAAATCTCGCTGAAACAAGCATCAACCTGCTCCCTTTACACGCGCTATTGTTTGGTATGAAGGGTGGTTATCAATGCGTACCTGCATCTATTATCAGTACGGAGGAACCTGTCTACCTATTCCCATCTATTGTTCCTAATCCTTACCAGTAATTTTCTGTATAAATCGTTTAGGGTGAGGGTCATTATTCACTGTACAAAAATTTAATTACGACTTAAATACATAATATAAAATATATCTTAAAGAAATCGCATTTATCCCTAATTTATTTCTTTACTTTTTTCGTTGAGGCAAACTTAATCAGTCGTCTATGGATGCAAGGAATTATAACCATTTTTTAAATAGATTCCGTTACTAGGATACATCACATAAATCATTTCTGGCAGCGCCTTTTAGAAAAATACAGGAAAATACTTTTGATCCAATTTAATTAATAACATAAACGCTTAATTATATTTTGTTACTGATTCTTAAAACGCATAACCAATCAAAATAAGGTATACTGATCTCTACTATATCAAATTACGCTGGTTATAGACTTTTAATTTACGTATCGATAATTATTACGCGAGACAACTGCCTCATTCACCATCCTATATCCATTAGTAACCCATCCCTTTTCCGTAGCTTTACATAGATAATTCAGGAGGTTGTGACGTTCAAGACAATCTCTGGTCTGAATACTTCACAGACATTAGTATGGCCGCTGGCCGTTAATTCAATGCACGGAGTTGCTCATGAATGAAGAAAACAAATCCCACTTTCTTACTCTAAATGGAAATGCAAACTGTACGTCATGGAATCTCAGCTGTGTGCACATGGTTATTACCGGTGGGGCGGCATAGGAAATTGCCCAGGGCGCGAATTCGTACGTGGGCGCATGAACGAAGCGATTCTTTGAAACGTGGAACCCTTCGGAAGAAGTCAGCATGTAAAAGTTTCTACTATAAGGTACCGTCAATAAAAACCTACCGAGAAGTTTAACAGCGTGTTTTAATATTTATTGAAAACATCGTGGGACGCAAGATTTTATGGCTCGTTTGGAAGGTACGAGAATATTTTATATTTTTTTAATGGACACTCGAGATTTGGAGTTAATGTAGTCAACTCTTGATTTTATAAGGTACAGAGATTAATTTCTGTTTAAATTCTAACATTAAGAATTAAAATAAATAATCCAAGGAAATAATTTGAATCAGTACAGTACTCAAAGACAAATATAACAAAAAATATTACGTTTTCACACCTTTAAATATCCATTTCAAAACATACCAGTATCCATATATTCAAAATATGTATATTATTATTATTACATTTAAAACTGTCTCCATGACGAACTCTAAACTTAACGACAATATTACTGCTAGAAAACAATATTCATAGTTACGAATAAATAACTATCTCAACTAAAAATTAATTATTAGGTATGTAAACAAAATAATTTATTCATCGTAGAAACAAACGAAAATGAGAACTTAAACTCACAACACATTACATCAACCACAACTAATCGATCTTTTAGCGCATAATAATACTCGTCAAAGACGTTTCAGCGATAAGAATGCGGGAAAGAACCTTTGGGGAGAAAGTACGAAAAGCTTAGTCTGTCAAAAATTTCGCGCAAGAACGTGAAAGATTCGCTCAAAAAAAGACGTGGAGAGAGAGAGAGAGAGGTTTGGCTTTCCTCGATAGTAACCCATGAGAAAAATGGCCCGAGAATAATAATCGGCTGCATCTAAACATTCCCGACGCATCCGAGAGATTAACAGCTGTGACGATGCTGGGAATACAGCGGCCGTGTTTATGCATCTCTGCAAAAAAGTCCTTATTAGGTCTCTAGAAATATTCAGCCCTCCACTCCTCTACGTGCGTGCAGTAATGTGAATAAAAGATCGTCGAGTTTTCTCATTCCCTCCACAGTGCAGTCAAATCTTTCTCGGAATACAAATTCCGTTACGGGCGACGAAAATTTTGCATTCCGCGTATCTCTTCTTCGTGAAAAATAAAACTTTCTCTTCGCTATTGCCTGGTCAGAATTTGAGAGTAAAGAGAATGATGAAGAATTACTGAAGGAGTGTGACAGAATGGAGAGTCTTTTATGAAAACGGGGATTTTGGATCTTTAATTTTCACCCTTTCGAAAACGTGACGGTTATGAAACTTATCTGGAACCAGACATTAAGACGAGCTGTTAAAAAAGCTGTCTTAAACTGACTACTGACGTAGATTAAAATAATTACCTATTTAATGTACATTTATGTAGTATAGTACGTACAAGTAGAATTGTACATTACGAGTTTTTAGAAGGTATGAATGAATAGATAATCTTAGGAAAAAAAAGTTCTACAGATAAGTTCAGAATATAAATAAATATAATACATATATATGCGAAAGAGTAAATAAAATGATTTTCAAACTAAATTTTTGTATAAGGTCAATAACACATAAAAACATAATTTGGTAGTAGTAAGACCTGTTATAAAATAAGTGCAAGACAGTAAGCTGCAAAATGCGTATATATTTTTCCGTAAATAGCATTTGATTGCACGATATTTCAGATATATATTTTTTTAAATCTAATTGAAAAATAGGCTTATGAAAGTAAAACTATGAATCTCTTTAAGTAGGTACCATCCTATATTTATTACCACTGCTAAAGGATATGCATAAATAACTAAAAAATCCATCTTTCTTTGCTGTCCCTGGATATATTTCCACAATTACAATGAATCAATTTCAACGTATAGTTGAGCAAACACCCACCCTAATTCTCCCATTAGCACTCCGTAGAAACGGGAACAAACTCGACTAACAATACCCAACTCGACCACAACAACGATGCATTGTTGCAGCAACCTAATTACCCTACCGTTCCTACGCAATACGACGAACGATACCTTTGCAACGAACAACGAACACATTTGTGAAAAAAAGTCCCTTTCGTCAGATCCTTTTAACGCATTCCACCAACGCAAAAGCACGGGATGGGTTGCATTATTAAAACAACCGCCGTTCATCCGATATATACCCGAAAACCAACTGATAGGACTTCATCACGCAAAGGCAGAAGACACAGCTACGAAACGCGGATTAAATGCCTTAGGGGATTTATTTT
Organism: Pantala flavescens; assembly: GCA_020796165.1. NCBI lineage: Eukaryota > Metazoa > Arthropoda > Insecta > Odonata > Libellulidae > Pantala > Pantala flavescens. The sequence goes on from CM036886.1 coordinate 17,500,485, forward strand.
CGAGTCGCGATTGTTATTAAGCCATGATGACTCCGTAGAGATGTCTTCTCTAGGCTTCTTTCTCTTTTTTATTTTTCACCAGACCGACGTGGAATGGAAATCGGACGAACTGCGAAAGAACTGTTTCGAAAAGAGGCCGTTCCTAGCTGGTGAGAATTAATAGTGGAGTAGCGAACAATGGATCTATCAGAAAAAGAACTTTTTTCTCACTATTGTTACCTCACTCTGCATTGCGCCTCTTTGTTGCGAGGTGTTCTGTCTTCTGGGTGCCCTGGTACGCTCCGTCGACTAAATTCCTAGCCTTTATATGTAAAAAATGTTACGGCGTTCATCATCGTCCTTGCTATCATAATTTCGCAAAGATTATAGCAGTGAAGTCTCTATTATTATGCATTTCTTTACATTAGATGTAACGTCTATTGTTGGCCCGTAATGACATAAAACATTGTCGTGAGAGTCATCATTAATTCTATTCTTTTGGAGACTATTATTCACGTATAATTACCAAGTACAATTCTTCATTGTTACGACGACTGTTACCAGGATACAGATCCAAATGCTATCAATATTCTTATTATCTTCTTCAATTATTATAATTTTCTTTACCCACTCTCATCGTTGCCATTAAGTTGTGCTGCTTTGTTGTTTCTCCTTTTTAAGACAGGTCTAGTTAATTATCCTCCAAAATGCACCTGATAGAGTATTTATTAAAGGGTAAATTTGAACGACTTTATAGCATAATTGTAACTATTTCATAAGAAATAATACCAAAAAATAACTAAAAATAGTTTTTTATCGATCGTTAGACTCTAATTAACCACTCTAATTGATCTTTTACGGGGATAAAAGAACATGCTAGTAATTGAAATTTAATTATAAAAAGCGTATTGAAAATTACTATTTCTATATCGTATTTAATTATTTATCATTTTATTTCGCGTATCTATCTACCTATATATCAAGATGATCCCCAACTTCTTGTTAATAGCAGATTTTAGCAAACATACAACCCAAGGTATCGAAAAATTAACCCATAAACTAATCCCCTATAATTAACTCTCCTTCAATTAGGATGATCCTATAATCCTCTTTGATACTCAAACACAACTAGGATTCGCATGTTCCACTAAAGCACATTCCTCGCACACTGGATGACCCTGAATAGCGCGTTAGAAATACATTGTACGCACACACCCCTTCGCTCGTGCGGTGTTCCACAGGGAATCGTGCTGCCACCTGTAATGTTATGGAAACAGAATTCGATTCCCGAAGGAGTCCATGAGTGCGAGACGACCTTGGTAGTCGATGTAAATATCACTACCGCTTTCCCCCAGAGGGAATATTTGGATTTTCAGTCCTCAAGTTTTTCTTTCCCCCTCTCATCCGCTCTTGGAAAAACCGATATTAAGTCGAGCGTTCCAACCCACCCATAACCGCAGGGAAATAATTTTAGCCGTTTTGCAGAAGACAAAAGAGCTTCATGAATGACACATTGTGGATAAAATATTCCTTGTTGTCGTCCTTGAATTGAATATCAGACGAGCTAGAATTTTATTTATCACGAAGTATCCATAATTTTAAACTCATTGCTACGTTAATTTAAATTTAGCGTACGTCTCTATGAAACAATGACTAGTTACGATTATTAATTACACGTAATTGGATTAAATTAGATGATTATTAATAGGAAATTTTAACATTGTACTACGATACAAATACACAAGAGATATAAACGTATCTTACACCGATCAAAGTTGAATTTCTCCTTTTTTTAACGCCTGAATTGATGTTAAAGCTACTGAAGTATGAACGATACTGGTCACTCTCTGGTGAATTCTATGGAAATCGTTATTCGTAAGGTCAACATAAAGGTTTAAGTAAGAGCCTTCATCTTTTGAAACGATAGAAATAAAATTAACTTAATCCTTACTTTCCTAGTGAGTAATTGAGTAGCTTAAACCTAGTTGTGAAGCTAAATCGCTCCCTGTCTATTTAAGAATAGTATCTAAGTGAGATTACATTACGTTTATTGGAACAGAAACGTTCAGGTACCTTATCCCATTTCGAACAAAAGCCTTAATCGTTCACCTCGATATCCTACCAACAATCTCTTTACCTCTGGAACGGAATATCCGATTCACCTCTGTTTTTTTAACCTCCCAACCTTCAACCATCCCATTTCCTCTAAATCACCTCATACCTGCACCACCCTCCTCCACCCACCCGGCCCCACCCAGTCGCCATTCCCAATTCAATGTCACGCTCAATTCCACTTCCATCCATCTCTCACCGATTCTTTTCCATTCTGTTGCCTTCGCGATGGACCAATCAGCGCCCAGCATCCGTATCTCCTGATTATTGCGAATGATAATGGACGATTGGACTCTATTACTACGCGTTGCTATGGTGTTGATAGGATCTTATTCAGAGCTTTTATTTCTGTGAGCGAGTATCACTGTTGCACTTAATCTAATCGACACTCATCGTTAGCTATATTATGCGTAATATTGGTAATAATAATAAAAGAACAGGGAATAAAAGCCTACTCGACAAGATGAAGAGTTAGGTATGTTGCTTCTGATATTCAAATAGATAATAAATTATAATGATAAAATCTTTTTCATTTTAGTAGAAAATTCAATAATACTATTTCGTGAATTAAAAAATAAACGGAAAAAGGAAGAATGTGCCAGCAATAACGTTAAAAACACTATAATGCAAGATTTCTTAATCAATCTCCATTCCATATCAAAAATAATTATAATTTATTATAAATCGAATACTGCTAGGATAACTTAGATTTGGCTGTAGTAATAAAAAATTAATTGTGCTGAACACAAGTTGAGTATCCATTTTCTGTGCTTTTATTAAAACAGTCTTAGTAGACTTAAAATTTCCATTGTTCCATTAACATAGTATAACTTTATATTGTTGCAATAGCCCATCATACAATTCTACTTTGTCGCGATTAACAATCCTAAAACTTTTAATTGTTTCTAAAGAATAAAAATTATTTAATTATCTTAATAGGCACCTTACAATAAAAGAAGGATGATTTTTACATTATAGAACAATATAAAGTTCCATTGTTCAATGTTCCTTAAAACGTAAATCATTTCTCCCAGGTTACCATTCTAAAACATAGCCTAGGGACAAGGCATTAAAGCAAATACTATACGAGAACCTTAAATATTTTTTTAAATGTCACGTTCCTTATATATATATACCCCTTTTGCATTTTTTCTCTCTTTCTCCGATGAATACATTAATATTTTTTCCCAATTTTCCCTTCGTTTCGTACCGGAGACACCGGAGGGCTTTCCGGCGGAAAATCAATGGCAGCTGCATTCAAGCCGGTTTAATGGGGCAGGACAAATGAACATCTCGGTGCATTTGAACGTTACGTAATGAACAATCGGAATCCTTAAGAATGCCTTTTAGATGAAGTCGTAGGAGTTGGGAATTTAGTAGCCTAATTGTCGAGATGGTGAATAAAGTGTGTCGGCGGGTGCTGGGATGATACGTAAGGGAGGAGTGGTATAAAAAACTAGGGCATAAACTGCATGTGCCGGCAGGGGCCGATACTACGGTGGGGCGGATCAATTTGGCACAGGAAACTGTGACGAAGTTCCTTGTAATATATATTCAATGCACGATCATTTATGAAAGAACCTTAACTGTATATATATCTTGCACGAGGAATCCTTAAAGATTTTGAGGAGAAGGGTGGAACTCTAACGTCTTAGGATAAAGTGTGGAATCCTTGATAAAGATGATGTGGTAGATAGTATTGTTTCTCTTTCCCTATCTTTATATTAAACAATGGATTACATCCTCGTCTAGATTTGAATTAATAATTTTTATTTCCTTTATTAATGGATATAATTACTTGTATCAAAGATAAAATACCAAGTAAAATCTTACTCTTTTTAATTAACGAACCACAACAGTTCGTTGAACTAATACGGTAAAACATACGATATTTTTTAGATAAAAAGTTAACAGTTATTTCATGGTTTACTTAACTTAATGCCATCTATCCCCTATTATGATTGTCGATATTAACACTAACATCATATTTAACAATGCAATTAAATAATGATATAAGCATTTTATTTTTCACTACCTTTGTGAGTGAAATTTAAACAAAAAATGTTAAAATACAAGAGCTTTTGAGAGAAAAAATTTTAAATACTATATTATTATAAACCTTCAGTAAAAATTACAAAAGCTTTCACAAAATCTCTATCAGATTCATATCGTCATATTCAATTCGTAACATTCGGAGGAAAAAAATACGCTTTCATTATTAAAACTTCCAATCGTAAAAGAAAAAAAAAGTCTGAATGGAAGCTGGACCAACAGTAGCAAATGAAAAGGTCACAGAAATATTTCAGCAGGCATTAAGAATTCCTAAAGGACACATGGTCTGATGGACTTGACCCATTTAAAGGGAGCTAAATTTAACTGCTACACCCCTACACCAATTCATTGCACCCGATTCCTCGAAATACATTCAGGATCTATGACGGATTGCCAAGGAAACGAGAATTTGTCATCAAGTAAATTCTTCAGAGAAAATAGTACCCAGGGATTAGTATTTAATAGCTCAGCTGCACTCCAATCCTTCAATAGCCGGAAAATTCCACAGCGTTAATTTTCCTTATATCTATCCTTCTACACCCCATAAACGGATTTTCTCCATATAAAGCATCGCGACCTCTCCCAGTTAAAAAATAACTTTCATCTCCTCTCCGAAGGACAACTCTTCCCTTCGGTTCAGAACTTCCCATTTGACTCATGAGATAGCTCCATATTTAGAGATCAAAAACACACTTCGTAATTACAACGAATCGCCTTCGTTTTTAAAATACGAGAAATCCCGATTTATTCCGTCATTCGAATCAGTTTCCTCTCGCAGAATCGCATCGGTGAACGTATTTCTACGAATAATGGATAGACTCTATCCTAAGGGAAGGGAATCTATGAGGAAATGGGTTCCGTGGACTTTCCCACCGAAAGGGGGCGTGGCTCGGGGCTGATTTGAAAGAATGAATTCTACGCAGAATAACGGCTCGGGAAATGATTTATTGGTAGAACGTGCCGAGAAATCAGCTGAGGTTCTACCGACCGAAAGATGGACGTTCGCTGGAGCATTAACGAAAAGCGGAATCTTCATCAATAGGAGTCGGAATTTTCGCGTTGTTAAGATCGGGAAATCTTACTCGCGAATGAACCTTTTCATTCCCTGACGTCACGGGAGCTAAGTTCACGGTTGCCTTGGTTCTTTTGCACGATTCGGGGGGGTCCTTCAAGAAAAATTAACCTTTTACTTCGACGAATTTCGTTGCGGTTCAATATTTAAAAAATTTTTAGGGCTTTTTATCTAAAAAGAAAACCTTTTTATTATACAAGGGTTCACCAAGCTGTGCTGATTTTAATTGGCGGAAAGAGGGTGGAATTACAATACTCTGAACAGAATGGTGAACCCTTTTTTAATAAATTTGCATTCATACTAAAATACATACATTCAATTTTTAAAAATAATTTATCAAAGGATTCAAATTCTCTTTTTTCTCAAATTTCATGAAGAAAAAACTTGTTTCATTTCATACCTATGTAACAAATAAGTTGACCGAATCAACAAACTGAAACCTGGAACTGACAATAACTTAACGAAACCACTCATTTATTTATTGTTAGATATAAATACGGTCAAGCGTTGGATAAATGGCATTAAAACATATTTTTTCGATACGTTGTGTTAGAAAAAATATTTAAAGGGTTCAGACAAACCGGTAGTAAATATAACTGCAATAAAATTTACCTGAAGAATCATCCATTCAATAATTTTGGTCTAATAATGTATTTAGATGGTGGGATATCGGATACACTTATTGGAGCGCAAAAGGAGAATCTAACCGAAAACCGGACATGGAACGAACCGGTTCATTTTACCGGAAAACGGTAAACTGAAATTAATATAATAGGAAAAACGATTGCTTTACGAACCGGCGAACCGAACCTGTACGAGGAGAAACCGAAAAACTACTCAAATTTCACGGATTTCAACAAAACAAGTGAGGAACAAAAAAATAAGTCTCGATCCAGAGTGATCGTCAAGTTGGACCACTTCTCCGAAAAATCCAGACGTCTAGATCGTTATAACGGAGCTCACAGACGTTCTCTTTACGTTCTCCCTTCACTTTCGGAGAGGCTGCGAGAGATGCATCCAAGATTACGTCTCCGTATCATTATTTAATGGTCTTCCTGAAAACGACCTTGCTCGAGCGAATTCTTATCTTGGCCTCAGTGTCCCATTTACACCCTCTCATCAAAGACCTTTTCTGCATCTGTTCCCCTTAACCTTTCGAGAAAAGGAAGCCGCTGATAATATGGTATCGTTACGGCATTTATAATGATACTCCACCGGTCGCATGAATTCTTGAGATCTCGAGTGACCGTCCTTTTGAATTACAGTGGACAGAAGTTTGTTCCCATGGTGACTACGTAGGTGTGCATGATTTTATTTGATATCCCATAACTCTCGTTTCCATGGATTTAACGATTCTATGGCACTAATTTTACGTTCCAATATCACAAAATTTATTTTGCATAATTGAATACTAAAACGCCAGTTATCGAAAAGAATTAAATATTGATTTCGAAAAAATAAATTGATCACAGTTATTCACGATTCTCATCTCCAAGCGATGCTAAATTTTCATTAAAAGAGTTAAACTTCTGGAAAAATGTGCAAAACTTATGATTACTAATAATTTCTTCTTTGTATATGTGGATACCCTGCGAGTCACCTATCGGTGTATATACCGAATATAAAAATATACCTTCGGTCGGGGCTGCAAGCAACATGACTCTACCTATTAGCCTATGCGAATTTTACCATCTTACTCTTAAAACCACATTTCAATAAATTTCATGAACGTTTTGAGTTCATAAAAGTAAAATTTAATTTCAATAAATGTAATAAAACTCAATAAGAAACTTGAATAGAAGATGCTACAAAAAGTGAAAGAATAAAACTTCCAATGAACCAAAATAATTTTCGTCGTAAAAGATTTCAAAATCGTTTAAAAACAAAAAGTAACGATGTCTATGGCACTCACTCCACAAATACAATAAAATCCACATTCCTCCTTCAAAACCAATTTCGTTCAATCCTAACTACACTACGCTTATTTTCATTCTCTAGCTAAGCGAGACCATATATTAATTATAAATTCCAATCACGGCGGGAAGTTCATGAACAGCAAACACGCAACATTAAAGTTCAGCGAGATAGATCATTCTTTGAGCCTGTAGTAAGCCTTTAAGTCGCCTGTGTATTACTCTCGACACATAGGTGCGTCATATCAAATGTGAAAGCAAGCAATACCTTCATATTCCTCAACTTAATACCTGTAGTCAAGGTCGCATCTCTACGTGGATTAAACAGACTTTCCTGGTTACTCAAGTTAGCTGACGATGCTCGAGTAGGAAAGTTCTAAAGAGAGAGGAATTAGCTAGTCTTAAATAGCTTCCTACTTCCGGTACAGCTTTTGAGCTTCGTGTTTCTCACCGATAACTTCGCTGCGTACGGAAAAGTCGACACAAACAAGAGCTAAGCGACCACATGCCCATAGTTACTTCGTTATTTCTTCGCGTTAAAATTTTCGACCCTCAACTTTCATTGTAACTGCTGAAAATTTTCCCAAGACTATCGGCATGAAAAGTTTCCCAATACTTTTAACATCCCGTATAACTGAAAGAAAGATAACGATGCTTATAATGGGTATCGAACTGAAGATATGTCACGTATACGGATTTCGCAGCACGTACTTCACAGTACAGGAGTTGTGTGGGTGCTTAAATTTTATTTTCTGAAGTAATTTACCATTCTTCTGATGTAAGCTTGTTATTCTTTACGTTCTTGCAAATTCGCTTTTTTTTGTAAATTGCGTTGAATCTTATAACTGTATAGATTTAGTTACAATTAGTTCGTATCTCGTATACTTCTACTTTATTTTTATGTCTTTTTATTATTATATAATATATTTATATATACATACAATATGAATTGAGAGGAGAGAAATAAGTTAGCAATAGATTAAAGACAGAAAATGTTTCCATTGTTTCAATTATTCAATTGTTTAGTTGATCCAAGAACCCTGAGTCGTTAAAATACGTGATTGTTGAGAAAATAAATAAACTAATAAAAACTTTAATTACGATAACTAATCAATACCTAATCAAACAATACAGAAACCAATTCAAAATGAAAAAGACAATGATTTTAAGATTGTGAATAATATATAAAAGGAAAAGAAAACAAAATTGAAGTAACAGTACAGCGGAAAACTCCAGAAACATAACTACAAGACTTTATGACAGAACAGACCCATTCAAGCGGACCTTTTCCCATGGAATATACGACCAAGACGGAGTTCTCCGGAAGTGCAGTTTCACTTTTCAGTGACAGGTTAAACCAGATGAGGGCCCCACGAACCATTCGGTCCCGTACCCTGGAGGCATATAGGGTCTTGCATCTCCTTATTCTTTAACTCCAGCGACATACGAATCCTAGAGTTTATCTATAACATTCCGAGGGGGCGTAACCAACGGCAAGAGACGTAAATGGACCTTGCTAAGAAAATAATCTAGGATTTCTTCAATAGCTCACATGGGAACCCTTCTGGGTTGATAGAGGCTGGGAATGGGCTAAGAAAGAACAGGAAATTCAAGGCGCCTGAGAAATTCTATGAAAGAATAATGCAGGGCGAGAGGAACTCGTTTCTTGAGTGGATTGAAGAAGAAGGCGGCCAAAAGAGAGCTTCTAAATTTGAACCCTTGAGGGTAAAAGGTAGGAGAAGACCAAAGAAAACATGTAAGTGAAGAAGCGCCTTGTGCATCTCACACAAAAGGAGCTGAAAAGTCTTTTAAAGCGTTTTACTTTAATAAGACACGAGACAATATAATGGATAGATAAACTTTTCTCGCAGTAAAAGCTAGGAGGGAACTATTAGCTAATCTCTTGTAAAGCTGAGGGTTTGCAGATATTGTTAATATTCATAACTTTTGTTGTCTTCAAACAGGATTAGAGCTAGCTTGTGATTTTTAAACGATGAAATATGCAGATAAAACTTAATCTTGCTAAGTTAGCTTGAAGCGAAATTTATCCGAATGATTTGAAATCGTATACCAAACCTTTTCAAATGAAAATGTAGACTAAATTGTTCAACAAATGAAATTGACACGCATTCTATTTGTATAATCATATTTTTATGTCCATTATTTGAAATTTATTTCTGAATTTCCATAAAAACCCATCAACTGCCGGTAACCATATGATCAGATACTTAGAAAACAATGTCGATGAAATGTCCCTCTAATATGATGATGAAATAGGATTTATAAAACAATAGATAATCAAATATGTCGACAGAATCACCATCGAGAAAAAGGAGTAGACAAAAAAACTTATCGATAGGAAGTGTCGACCGAATGTTTCAATGAATATAGAGTCTACGAAAGCATTCGATTAAAAGGGTGTCGATTAAGTGTCTCATTGAATACTGTGTCGATTAAAAGTCTCTCTGAGTATGATATCGGCAGAATTTCAAATCAAGAGACATAGATTGAATTAAAAGAAACGATAAATAGATTTTAGATTAGATAGACATAACATGGTTGTCAAGAGTGTTTCGGTCAAACGTCCCATCCTAACCACGTCGTTAAGGGTTCTAAACACCCTCAGCTACTAAGCAAAGAAGCCCTTCCATCGCCATGGAGACAAACCTCCCTAAATACCCATTCATCACTTCTCCTTTCGCAGATGCATTTCTCCGAATTCCTCGGACTCATCTGTCTCGTAACGCCGTTTGTCCGGATCGATCTGGTCCAGGCAGCATCCCAATAAATGAAATTCCAGGTGGTGAAGTGTTCCCTCCCAATAAGGGGAATCGGCCTCGTTGGCCGTTTATACGATCTTCCCTCTGGGTATCAGAGAGGATGAGGTCCTATTTGCAGACGGCTACGTAATGCGCTTTCATTGAAATGGTTATCGAAGCGTCGTTATGGAAGGGAAGATGACTTTCACTTCCTAAAATCGAATTTAAAAGTGAAATTCGAACCGGTTGATGATCTCTCTAGCTCGAAAATCTTGGTAAATTGCAAACTTTCCGAATCACGCTGAAGTTTTTCAATTTATCTCCCGAATAACCAATTTACACACCTTGCTGGCTTATTATCCATCCATCATAAGGATTCAAAAGACAAGAAGAAATGATGATGCAAAAGAATTACCAGAAATAATGAGAAATGGGATAATTCGTCACTGCCATACTTACCGAGACTGAAATTCAAGGTTGCAAGAAGCGAACGTGTTGTATATACATAATAATGTCAGATTCAACGCTTAAATCCATTAAACACAATTTCAACACAATAAAAAAAGAAACCCAAAGCCCTCGCTTTTTGGTTACGACATATATTATGCGTAAATTACCTTTCCTTCATTCTATATAATCCATCAAAATTTCACGCCGCTATATTTTCCCTAAAGAGTAGAGTAATTAATAAACGCAAATTACGAATGCGTCATAGCAACTAATAATATACGTCATTTATAACAATCTTTCAACGATTGGAAATACATCGAATAAATTAATAATCTATGCATTTTCAGCTAACTAATTCCATTCCTTTACTCCCTAAATAGCTTGAATTCTACAAATTTTTTAATTCCATAAAACAAACTCAAAAAGAGGAACGAAAGTTTAAAATATAAAAACGAGATATTTTGAGATTTTCTGGATACGGAAAAATATTCAAATATACGAGCTTGAAGCAGATGACAAGAGTTTGGGAACGAAACACAAACATGAACAAGAGATGGTAAAAACTGCAGCCAAAACTCGGTTGCCAAGAGCTTTGTTGGCAAGCGTTAATCCCAAAAATATCCAGTTAATCCTTAATATTCCGTGTTATGAGACATTATACGGACAGACAGAATACGGCCTTTTTGAAAAATTCAGCCGTAAAAATGTTACCATGGATACGTATATTTTTCTTTGAATAGGAAAAAATTTCTCGTACATCTCCATCAGTTCCGTATGGACCAAAGTTCATCACTTCTTTCTCATACAGCAATATGCATGCTGATTTCAGTGAAAGTCAGTTTCGCAGAGATGGGAGTCATGAATAAATGAATAAAATTACACGAGATAGACGTTTCTCAAACATGTCATATTCTTTATGGTCCTGATACATCGATGGATTCATAGTATGCGGTAGAACTTTCAAGTACTTCGCAGAAAAACGATCAAGTATGCTTTAAATATTAATATAGTGACTTCGCGAAACTTACGCAACATTTAAGTCAAACTACTGCCTTCAGAATGCTGATTTGATTGTGAGAATGAATGGTATAGATCTATCAAATAAACAAGTCAAATCAAATAATTCCAATATATCCTAGGAAACGTGAGCAATTTTTAAATAATTAATTCAACAATGGAAATTTGCAAAAAACAGTAGATGATCATATTTTGAACAGGCATGATAGGCACTCGTAGACATCTTTGTAAAAAACGAGATATTAAAGTTCAAGGAACAAAATTAGAATAAAAATAATATATTCTTGATTAAAATTTTATGAGTTTTTCACTCATCAATTATAAAAACGGCTTGAAAGCTTAAACTCATTACGGAAACGAGATTCCGCGAAAACTTTGAGTTAGCCAACAAACGAGCTGAATTTATTATTAAAATGGGATAGTGACTAAGTAAGATACGCCATAGCAGAGAACTAAAGAATGAGCTTAAGGGTGAATGTTATCCTGCATAAATTCAGGCGTAGCTAGCAAAAATTATTCCATTGGGAAACGAAGATTTATATAGTATTGTACTTTTCCTAAATGCTGTAATAAAAACCAAGCCGTAGCATAAAGAGTAACAATGCGAAGACAAATATATCAAGATAAGTAACCTGAATTTTTGAGGAAAAGTTTCTTTTATCTCAAACAGCCACTCCTTCATTTTTATGAGAATCTTACGGAGTAATGGAAAATTACGTAAAAGTATAACTAAAATCTTAATTGAAAAAAACTAAAGGTTATTATTCAGTATATGGGTGTATACTATAAATACTTTAAACTTTGAAGACCTCATAAATTCGAATTCAGAACAAATACTGAGCATAATCACAACTAACGAACCTTTCACCCTCAAAAAATTTCCACTACGTACGTTCTGCGAGAGGGCACCCCAGGTAAGGTAACCGACGCAAGACATATACCCACTGTTACACCTCCACTTCTGTTTGGTACCGATAAGGGAAGAGATAACGTCTCCCACTATCTCCAGGCTTAAAATGCGTCTCAAGACAAATAGACTCTGGTTCGAAACGCAGTAACGGTGTACCTTGACACCGACGGACTGAGGCGTGCCGTTGTCAATGGAAACCGCGAACAATTACGCGAAATAAACACGATAAGCTTCAATCGATTGGGATCAAAAAGGATACTGATGCATCCCAGAAAGTCGTGGGAGTAGTCTTACGAGGGTGTAACCTTGAGATGTGAAATGCCGGCACTTAACGCCGGCTGAGCTTCCTTTGTTTAATCAAAGGGGAATGTAGGAATGCAGCCTTGCCTCGCGGGGATCTTAAATTAACCGCGTCGACTTCCTTTCATTAAGTACCCATAAGCTCAAAAAGTTAATCCTTCCACTGCAGAAGTGAGATACCATTTAAATTCTCACATCTTCTATCTTACTGACGAAGAGAAGATTTTAAATTACGAGATTTGAGTAAATTAAAACGTATTATTAACAATAAATACATTTCATAACTTTAATTTATATTTAAATAATTTAAAATTACATGATAATTAAACTCTAATCAAAACCGACATTATTATTGCGATACAATAATGTTGACTTTCTAAATATAGCATTGTTACGATATCAATGTTCTAAATGATTGCTTTTTCTATTGTTGCCTTTATTTGGTATAATGGAGTTATTCCACATTTCTCTACTCTATTGTTGAACTGTTTTTAACGATTCTGTTATAAATACATAATATTATATCCATAACTGAATCAATATCGTTAAAATACATTTTACAATAACAATATTATCATTACAGTTCTTAAAAAGTTACTAACGTATTATTAAATATCGTTCCTCTCAGTTAAAATTAATTTTCATCCTACACAAATAAATTTTCCACTTCAAAATAGCAACTTTCGAAGTTTTTCTATTCCCTAAAATACTAAGCTATGTAAGATTTTTCAAGAGCGATCTTAATTTGGATTACGGCTTCCCCGTGTTATTTCCAATTGCTGTTCTAAGAGCACTAAGTGAAAGATAAAATACCAGAATGATAATATTTAATTATTAAGAGTAAGAAGTGATCAAAAGGTATTGCTGACCTGTGGGTGTTTTTTTATGAATCCATTAATCGAAACTAAATTGGAATTTGTTACGATAAAAATATTTAAATTTGATAAGCTACTTTAAAATGAGCCAATATTAACACGAAAATTATTGATATTCTTCTCCTTAAACAGCACGAAAAACTTTACGCTCATCTTTTATAGCATATTTTTCATTCCTAATAGTATTTATTCCACAACAAAATTCTCATAAAATGGAAAATTTTCTTCGAAGAACGTTAAAAATACGACAAATAGATAACGTCCACCGTAATACACCAAAAATCCATTTCTGAAACCTCAACGATTGAATTAACAGAACAACGCCGCAATAACGATAAATCCCACCTATCAAAAAAGAAAAAAAATCCCAGCGAAAAAAATCCGCGATACGTAAACGCGATAGCGTCAAAACCGATTGGCGACAACCAAATCAACGCTTCCGAAAGAACAACGCCGCAATCTCTAAAAAGCATTATAGAGAGAGCCCCCTGAATGATGCAACACCACTTACATAATCCACTATCGATATAGTAAACCTCTTATCGCGTACTTAACCGCGTTAATTTAACAGTTAACTCGTAGATGCCGTCCGCTTTGAAAACACTAATGGAACCGTCTCCGATAAAAGATATATATTTACCGCCCTCTTTTGTGAAAATCCCGACCTTTATCCGGGAACCTCCCTCTTTAAAAACCTCCCTTTTAAGCGTTATGGCTCCAAGGTCATCTCCCAAGGTCGTAGCCATGGAAACCGGCGCCATTGGAAGGGACTGAGCCCTCGCGCAGAATCCGTAGCCCCACCCCCCCAAACCCTTTCATCTTTTACTTTCTCTACGTCACTTCCTCTCGTTATTCCAGACCCTCGGGTTCTTAACGTTTTCCTCTCGTCCCGCTTTCGCATTGTTTTCGGCGACAATGCCTCCATGGAGACGTATTTTTTTTAATATCGTCTCTGTGAAAAAGTGTGGAGAGAGGAATTTTGAAAAGAGAGGAGAATGATAAAAAATTACTTCACACCTCATTGGACGGCTTCGTTCCCTTCAGGGTCTAATCTTGTCCGTGGAGCCAACGATCCGTATCGAAAGACTCTGATATTATTTATGAATAAAGAGTAGAGAGGATATATTCGGTATAGAGAGATAAATAATAATATACAACTCACTCTTCATTTCACCATTTCACGTATAAATTTTGTCTAAAGATGGAGCCAACGATGTGTACTGACAGTGCTGAAAATATTTATGAAAAGATGGTAGAGAAAACATTTTTGGTGTAAGGCTATTACCGCCTAAAAATCATCTAACTCCTCCTCTATTATACAAACCTTCTCCATTGTTAAAAACAACGATGTAAAAGATTCGTGTACTTACGAATAGAGGATAGAGAACATATTTTTGGCTTAAATGACGAAAATAAGAACAAATCAACTCACTTCTCTTTCCTATAAATCCTAATTCCCATACTGGGAATATTGAGTCTATGGACACTTTAAGCTACATATTTTTCATTGTAGGGGTTATAAATAAAATGCCTAAAATATTCTAGGGTAAAAGATATTAAATTAAAGGAAGAAAACCCCAATCCTAATCTTCTCTAGGAATCTTCTAAGGCGAGTTACGATAGCATAGAACAGACCTTTTTAGATAAGGATATTTGGTATATAAAATAATAATATAAACATTAATTTTTTCAAGAAGTTACATGTAGGTAGATAAATATTAATAAAATAAATCAAAACAGCCTTAACTCGTTATACATATGAAATAAAAAAGTGGAGAGAGAACCAAACGTCATAATAAATGAAATTTTAAAAATATTATTCATTAAATATTTATGATTAACTATATCGAAAAAATTCTTCTTTTAAATATTTATTATGAACTATATCGATAAAAATTCTTCTTTTGGCTTTTACTCATAGTTCATTCCCTATGCCTTATTTTATTAATAAAGAATGCAATTTTGTTCAAATAAAAATAATTCATCCAAGGATCAGAATACGTATTCAGTTCGATAGAATAGATAATATATTTACAAATAATTGATAATAATTCATTCAACCCAGCCTAATGATAATGTAAAGGTAATGCGATAGAGTAATAGATGTAAATCTATGGTTTACTCCTACGCAGAACCGTACCTATAATAACAGTCGATAAACGATAATTCATCCTAATCCCACCTACCCCTTAAACTACTAGCTAGATTAGGGCAACCGTAGACATCAAGGTAGATTACTCCACATCCATGCACATCATCGGAAAGATAATATTGGTCCATTTGCATGAAAATAAACATCAAAAGCTTTTGGAGGCGTTTTCCATTTCCATGGACTCAAATTGCTCGGAAAAGCGAACTTTATCCCTCAAAGAAGCAGTTTGTTTTCCCTCGTTCATATTCTACGAGATGCTCGCTCTTCCTTTTAAAGTACGGCTAATCTACGGCACGCAGAGGTTCGCCTAATTCCATCACCACCACCCTTACAGAAGCTGGCGAAAAGCCCTATTCCCGTAATCCTCGGGCCGGCTCAAGACGAATCCATTCCACCAACTGCCCGCTTTGATCCACCACCCGCCTCTTCTCCATGCAGAAACACATCTATTCCACCCAAGGAGTGGGATACGTAGAGTTCGGCAAAGTGTTACGGCGCCCACGTCTGTGGTTGCTAACGTAAACAAACTAGCGGCTAGCTTCGAAGGTAATGAATTTTGCTCGCCCTAACTACCGACTGCTTGATAAATTTTAGCCGATGTTCCTTCGTGGTCCAGCCTATGTTCAAAACTTCGTATAACAAAACCGAACCAAGATATTTTCGAGATGTTTCAGATACTGCGTCAATTTAATTACAGATACCTTCTAAAATAATACTGAGATAATATTAAGTTTTGATAACCAATTAAGCCACATTAATAAAACTAAAATAGATAAGATTCAAACTGCAATTCGATCAGATTGATTGAGAGACGAGATTTATAAAGTTTATCGTATAATTCTCTGAAGCCACCGGACACATGTCCATTTATAACAATTCTGTTTGTAATAATAATAATATATATGTGTACAGAAAGAAATAAAATTTTAATTAATAAATTATTGGCAACTTCGACTTCTTGGGTTAGATAAGATTTAGAAACTTATATTGTTAAATATTCTTCTCTGAATAGCAATACGACGATTTCAGAAGTAGAAAAATATAAATGGTATTTACAATCATTGATATATTGAATAAAACAAAATAATAATTATAGAATTTAATAATTGATACAAAAAACATGAATACTATTTTAAAATCAATCCATTATTTTCAAAATTTATGAAAATAGCTTTTAATTTTTCGATAGGTAATTCGATAGGTAAACGTTAAATCCTGATTTTCTTCTTTACATGATACAATATCTTATAATTTAATACAAAATAATCTATAACACCCTTATCCTATCCCAAACTTCAACCGAACTTTCAAAATACGCTAACGTACGTAAATCATCCCATAATGGCGCCACATCTTTCTTGTCAGTAAAAATAAAAATATTCCTTTCATAATAATCCGATCGATAGAGAGCAATAACTTCCGAAAAATTAACCTCTAGCGGAGCCACGTCTGTACGCGTGATGGGCAGACTTCTCTCTTCACACAGACGTGCTTGTTATTCGATCGGGAATTTACCCGAGTCATGCCCTATGATTTATTTACGGGTTGCTGACACAAACACTTCGAGACGTATAAGGCGGTCCGACAACGTTTCCATCGGATCTTCCTTCAAACATTCCGTCAGAGTGGCATAAACTTACCCTTTTTTCGTCATTTTCTCCCCTATGCTGTACCCTGCACCACCTTTCACCTCTCAATTGTCAGAATACCACTCCTTCCCTCCATTCGCCCCTACTATCAACACGGCCTCTCAATCCTTTTTCCCCCATTGCTTTCCTCCTCGTCTACCTTTCACTTTTTTAAACATCTCCCGGAGCACACTCGTTTTTCAATTTTCCTTCATCCGAGATATCTCGAGAAATACGCCGGAATGCTTGTTTATTTACGGATTCAAAAAATCTCCGACGTCCGTTAATAAATGAATCGTTTTGTTTACCCGTCGCTAGGCGAAATTATTATATAATGCCTTCCTTTCACTTTTCATATCGCTATGGTAATGTAAACAGAATCTTATACGAAATAATCAGAGAAGAATGTATGTAAATACAAATAAGAACTATGAATATAATTTTCATTACATTTTCTGTTAGATAATTTATAACAAGAACGTCAGTGTAAGCAAATGTATGATACTACAAAGTATTAAGTATATGAGAAAAGTTCCAACGGCTTTGAAAGTGAAACGAATGACGATCTAATAATTAGGATTACTGATAATAAAGCGCTGGGTTGGCTACTTAATATGAACCTAATTTAACGTATTTAAGTCACAAATATAATTGTAAATCTTTTTTTATTCCCTGGTGAAATTAAATTTTAACTTTAAACTAAATTGGAATGGATTAAGGAATGAAAACTCTACTAAATTACCCAAAAATCCTCCTAATCTTAGATTCAATCCCATAAACGAATAAATAAACCCAGATTTAATTTCTCACTTCAGCTCACTCCTTTCCGCATCCATATAAACTAGAATTTCAACTATTCAGATCCACAAGGCGTTCCCTAGGCAACGAATCCAACTCACTCAAACAGGAAGCATCGTAAGAACCGATTTATTTAACGTTTCTTTTCCCTCAGTCCTTCCGCGGTGATTCGGAAAATTTTCCTTTCGAAAATTCTTTTGAAAGCGACGTCAATTAGAGACCGTGCTAAAAGAAGGCTTCCTTTTCAAGTTCAAGTGCACGAATTGCGTCTCGCAAATTTCCATAAATCACCCCACGAGATTTCTCCGTATTATAATTCGCCCTTAAACCGTTTCTTGGTTCCTTCACGCGAGGGCGTTAAAAGAGTTCATTTTTTTTTCGGGCGATAATGAGAAGCTAGTGCGGTGAATGACTTCTCTCTTCAGACATGCGATGCGGCAAGAGGCCCAATCAATATGTGCAGGAATACCTCTGCGATAAAATGTGTATTAGATCGCGTACTGGATTTCGAGAGAGGTGATCGGAAACGCTTTTTTACTAAGGTTTGGATATCCCGGCATCTAACGATACCATAGCTGAAAATTGTACGAATATTCATTATTCCCATTTTCGATAGACGAAAGATTTTAAACCGTATTTGCATAAATGTTCTCTAAACCGGTACGTCGACATTTTTCTATTCAGTTTAATGTATTTCCAAGCACGTCGTATGATCGGTATGAAAAATTCCTTATGTGAATTGAAAATAGCAAAATCGTATTTTTTCCATAAGAAAGTACGATTTAGTGTTGTTATTCTCCCCGATGGATTTATACCATAGCTTACGATAAATATCAATTAAATATCGTATTCTTCCTTAATATATAAATAACTCCTATTTAATAATTACATAAGAGCTATTAGGATTTGAATCCTAAAATCTTCTAACCTGTTTTCTAGGTAGGTTCTTCAAAGAATTTCCGTTTAATTTCTATTCCTATACAGTTCAGTACTTATCTCACTTCATTATAAATTCTTATTCGCAACTGAAATCGTAAAAATAGTGAGCAAAGATTTTCATGCATGAAACAAATTCCTGCTTTTTTGTTCAAAGATAAATTAAGAATTAGTAAAGTAGTAATAGCTTAACACTATCAGTTCGTGATACTTGAATATAAAGGTTAAACGGAAAAGAAAAAATATGACCGGTACTCGAACCCAGATCCCATACCAGGCTGATTATTTAAGAGACTCAAGAGTGGGGATCTGGGTTCGAGTCCCAGTCACCTGGGTATTTTTACTTTTCTCTAGCATTCGGGTCGGTTTCGTTTTCCACCGAGTTTGTTTTATAAGTTAACCAGGATTTAGTTTTGTTCTAGAATTGCTTTCACGAGCAGTAAGTTTCCCATAGCAACAAATAAAATTGTTTTTGTACAAAGTTTATACTCTATGCAGCCATAAATATTAGGACCGGTGCGAATATGTCTCATTTCGATATAAAACCGGTTTGAATCGGTACTGTACCGCGTCTGTTACAACACAACATGCATAAAAAAATTTAGTGCAACTCAAGCAGATTCACCTAAAAAAACCACTAACGTTTATTGCTTTACTTATTTACCGCCCTACATCGTTACGTGTCCCATTGTTCCCTATAAATTATCGGAAGAGATAAACGTTCGACCGAATTCACCTTAAACGCCCATAAATATCTATAGACGGCAGAGTTAAGGCCGAGAACAGTCGCGAAAGCGAGTCTAGTACGTTCGCTGAAACTTCGCCGATGAATTACAGCAAATTCCGACAACCGAGACACTTCCACTTCTCATTTTGTCATAAATGTCAGACGAAAGTTATCGTGGCTGCTTTTCCGAAAACTTCGACTCAGCATCCTTCTTCCCTCGCATAATATCTTCGATGACTAAGCAACTCCCACATCGCGAGAGCCTACGCTTTCATTATCTCCTTTTTGTTCCGTTTCTACCGCTGCCCGAAATCGTAGGAAACATCTCCGCGGCTAATACCGCAAATGTGTTTACCGCGTAGCTATGGTTTCGGAATAAGGAAAGGTTACTTTCCCTTATCCTGCTAAATGACTCCTTGTAGACCGAAAAACAAATTAGTGCGGCGTTAACAGAACGTATTCGTAACACGGGTAATGAGTAATTGTGGCAATATATATAATGATGACAAAAGTAGGTATCATTAAAATTAAATAAATTAATACGCGCTAGGATAAAAAATAATAATTTGTATTATCATGCTCTTTTATCAAATAAATGATTTCGTAAGTACTTTCAGCACATCTATCATTTATCAATTAACTTTTAAACACTGTCCAATGAGTATTTTATAGTAAATATCGGCGAAATTTAGATTCGTTTCAGAAGATGCTTTATCTCGCAAGATTCCTATTATAGTTCGAATACAGTCAACGCTAATTATCGAGGTAAAGAAATATTTCCGAGTCATTAAAAATGTATACTGAATCGAATCCTTATAGATCTGCTCTTATTTTGATAAAAATCACATTTAAATAATAAATATCAATGAATGCGACAAGTAACTAAATAAAACAAAACAGATAACTCAAATAACTTTAAACTGGAGACAATATACAAAATAGATCACTTGAATTGAATATAAAGATATTGGTGAAGCGTTCTTCAGTTACAACAATTTTATTCAAAAACGATTTACACTCGTAAAAACTATTAATATTAAAATATGGCCAGCAAGCTTAATCTTCAAGCTAAAAAAACATCAAGAGACATAAAAAATTCTACTCAAGATCAAAGAAATTCAATTATAATTTAATATCATTCATTAGGGTAGCAACTAGGAAGTTAACCAAATGGCTTAGAAGTCTTTGAAAAACTAATACTAACAATCACCAAAACGACAATAAATGAAGCAAAAAGCAACCAAAATATAGAACTCATTGTACAAGGGTGAAGGAACCATAGCAACCAACTTCCTCCGATTGTTTTCATCTCTATAGCCCTCGACCTTTTTGGCAAGGTTCCAGGGGCTTTCCATGTATGTATGTGTTCCTCAGGGGTGCCCTCTATGGCCACTTGGGTTTCCCGGAGATACGCGAAAATGCCGATTCCGCCCACATCTGTATAAGGTCGAGGACCTAAAACTCTTATGGTAGGCGGAACTGAGGATATGCCAGGAAGTGGTCAAGGAAAAATAAAAGGTGAGAAGACGTGTGTATATATACAATGTGTGTGTTTCATAAGTAACACTTTTGTGTAGGCGGTGAGGAAGACAGCCAGTCGCGACCAGGTTTTCGCGAGAATATATTGGGTTTAAAAGATACATTATGCATGAATTGCGTGAACACATGCGTGCGTTGCAGAGGATCATTTGGGTAAGGATGAATCCCAAAGATGAAATCTCCTGCATATACGTAATTTGCATGATAATGGAACGGGAGTTGGTTAATTAGTCATTAATTGATCATTTTTCGGACACTTGACGTGATATTTATTTCAAATACTTTCTCAAAAGATAACTCAATAAATAAACTGTTGGAATTCAAAATTTATCCACTCTGAAAGAATAATAAATAATTGCCTACGATTTATTTTACAGGAGAATAATTCTGAATAATCTATTTATATTTTTCTACTTATCGTCTACAAAGGGAATCGGCAGACACTGTTATCGATTTATAACGAATGTTCCTTGAGTTCAACTGATAGTTCACTGAGATTACAACTACTGTCATAATTATAGATTGAACTAGAAGAAATAAAATTAATTGCATGAGTTTATTGACCTTACGTTACCCATCAACTACAAACGTCACAGGAAGAGCAGAGTATACGTTAAAGAGAAAAGTACAGAGAGGAAGCAAAAGAAAGGAACTAGCCGTATACTAATGGATACATAAATACACGTATGGAAAAAATCCCTTTCATAGCTCGAAATATTTGAGAGATTCACGATTCTTTAGATAAGAATGTCCAGTACAGAATTTTTATACATCTAAATTGTTAAAACTTCTGTATGTCAATAGTATATACCTTATAAAACTGTTATAGTTTCATTAGTACATACCTTATAAAACTATCTCTTTCCTATACCGTTGAGTACTTATCTCACTTCATTCGAAATTTAAATTCACTTGCAAAATCTTAGAAAAGGAAAAAAAAAGTTTTCATTCACGAAATAAATTCCTGCATTTTTATTAAACGATTAGATTATGGAATAGTTAAATATTAGCTTTACACCATGATTTTGTACAACTTGAATACAAAGGCTATACGGAAAAGAACGTTTTGCGATACAACCGGTACTCGAACCCAGATACCATTAGAATACCTCCTTGAAGATACTAAAAATCTATGGATTATAAGACAATCAATATTATACATACAATATATACTTGAATACAACAAACGTATATATAACATTTGAAAAAATGGCTTGTTTTCGTTTCATAAACCCCAGACAGATTTGACAGCATCATAACACAAAGACACCAAAAATGTTTCGCAGACATTTCGCCTCCATAAAAAAAAATACGATCGACCTTTGCAAGGCATTCGCGCGGTCCACTGAACATCTTAAACCGGCCGAAAATTTTCAATATGGGTCACTTGCTATCCTTCCGAAAAAAAAGGAAACAGATCGAATGAATCATCGGGGCAAAAACATGACCTTTGCATAACAGTTTCTGGCGGCGGCGAGTGATTCAATTCTAGGCCCAAAAAAGGGGATTTTCCGACCATAAAACAATCGCCGGCGCAAGGGCGTCGCATGGGATTAACTGGTTAACTTGATCGAATGTTCAACCCCGCAATCGGTTTCGCGGGGGTAAATGAATTTTGATTGATCCGGGAGACCGCTTGCGTAAATTTCAAAGCGGAATAAATTGTTGCCATGGATTTGCGAGGGAGACCTGATTGGATAAACAAAGGAATGGATCAAACGGCGAATAGAGCAACTGAAAATTTAAACGTAAACTTTGGTATACCTTTAAAACATACGATTTTGAACGGAATGGCTTTAATATTAGAAGGCCAAATTTTCCTGTTATTTAGGTCATTATTTCCTTACTTTTCACTCTATTGTCGTGTTTGTCATTTCGATAACAAAACTGTACTGTTACTCTGAAAAGAAAAACGAGACTTCCACGTTAAAAAAACATGTTTATTGCTCACTTAAAATTACTTTTTTGACTTTTTCATTACACTATACATATTCCTGTGCCTATCCTTATTTATTTAAAGGCTTCAATTAAACTTAATTTCTAATCATTAATTAATGGTTATTCTGCACACAAATATTTAGCAATTATAATATTTTTTCTGGTTAAAACCGTAGAATTTGAGTTCGCAAAATTAGCTTATCGAAAATTATTAGCTAATATTATTCTATTGACACAGTATTTAAATCTTGTACAATAAATAATTGGATTTCAAAGGACAAAAATTGAATTCTATCTTACCCGGAAAATAAGATACATTTTTTCATAATCATTATTACATTTGTCAAATTATTTTCGATAATCATTCATATATAAAAAATAATCAGATGAATCCTAAATGATTTACTATTAATTTTATCATAATCTTTATCAACACCTCGAGATAATACCGAAAACGCACTTCATTGTTGTAAGTTAAGTATCATTATTAACATTGTATTGTAGAATAAACAACAAGATTACGTACAACCGTTCAAACCAATGGACTTTAGAAAGCTGCATTACGTACAAGTAATGTGAAGAAACTCACAAGAAAGTTGATATTGGATACAGATACGTGGAATGTGGAGTACGGATAGAAGTGGACGCGGAAATATTAATGCGAGATCGGTGGATATTCAATGCAACCGCTAAATTAATACATTCGATGCGGAGAAAGAATTTCCTGGATATAAAGCAATCTGAAAGAGTAGATTTACGGAGAAAAAATGTGCGATGGATTTAAAATAGAGCACGAATTCAAATTACCGAACGTATTTCCTTATACAGGTGCATAATTAGACTTCAAAATTCACCATGTTCCATATAATCAACGTGTAATGTATTTTTTGATGTATCTTGGAGGTGTAGGTACATATAGTTTAACTTTTTAAAGTGAAATAGTGTAAAAAATAGAAAATATAATGAAAAATTACATTCTTCGTAGTCTTTCCTTATCGAGATAGGTTTCACTGGTGTAATCTTACACTTTTATAGAGACAATCAATAATATCCTATCATTTTGATAACTATAGCTAAACTAAATATTAACTACCAAATATCTCATTTCACCACTTACTTAAGCCAGTTAGCAGACGATGTCTAATTTGGGACGAAACTACAAAACTCATACCTGAAAAGTATTCCTTTAACGGCGTAGTTATACGTTCCAGTAAGATAGCCCAATAGCTAGAGCAATCGACCAGTAACTGGTATATCCGGGTTCGATTCCTTGTTCTGTCTGCTTTTTCACGTAATTTAAATCCTGAGAACATAGCTCTTAACATTCACACACACTCTTGCGTACTATCTCTCTCAGAACACTACGTATTTGTTGAGGTTATGTTGAAACTTAAAGGAACTAGAATAGCTGGATAACATAGAGCATGAGGAGTCCTGGGTTTGAATCCCGATCTTTCATAAATTTTAACTTTCGTTTTTATTAATAATTTTTTCTTGGAGCACACTTTATCCAGCATATACTTTTAACTCTTACCCTATATGAATAATGTCAACAGTAAACGAGAAGTTAAACATCACACAAACAGGAGATACAGTGACCCCACCCAACATTATACGAATCCCTTTCTCTACCAGTGAATCACACGTGCATCTCTCTATACTAAAAAGACCGTGCTCATTCCGTTGGCATGCGTTTCCATGGTGCGAAACCAAATCCCACTCGAGGCTCACCCACACTGCACGAGAACAATGCAATCTCTTGTGGAAATTCCCTATGAGATAGAGCTGCAGAAAGCGTGAAAACGAAAACGACTTTTTCAGGAAGAAACTTCATTATTCTTTAGGACTCGGTGGGTTGCATAACCTTAAAGGGGATGGTGCTTCAGCGGATCGTAAAAGGAGCAACGGGCTGACGAAAATGCAACTCTTGAATATTACAAATGAGAGATTGGTGTATGAATGGTGTGGGCTAATAAGTCTTTAGTACAAAAGCAGAGGGCTGGTTTGAACTTTGGATGGGGTACTATCATGACAATGAAAGTTATCCATAACAATAATTACTTGTACGTGGATTTAAAGGGGTGAAGCATAAGTTAAGGTCGATGTATACTAATACAAAAAGAGACAGAGTACATATTAGATTTTACGTTTATAATTCCTTATTCTTAGAATAAATTTAGAAAATGTAATATGTACTTTTCAAATGATTATTAATACTAATTCTACTCGAGCTATTATACAAACTATACGTATTCAAACTTCGACGTGAGATTACTGCATTCTATAAGTAAATGTAAATGAAATGTATTCTGATGATAATGAACGAAATAGACAAAATTTTACTAAGTTGCTATTCTATTATAGTATTTAATTGTCTAATTATAGCGAGGCTATATTATCTTAACAACCGTATCAACAAACTGTCCACTATGTACTTAAGTAGTATATAAGCAAGGTACTGAATCAGTTTTCGATTTCTCTGGAGATAATAACGAATTAAGACACTAAAAATGTCTTCTGGGAAGCTGTCAAACTCATTCCCGAATCTCCAAGAAACAATCTTAAAGGACCCAAAACTTTGAGCCATTAAGTGAAAGCTAAAAACTTTTTTTTAGGAAAAACAGCTCAACCTTGTACTGCTTATCATGATTCTAGCTAGTTATATTATGGAGAACTTGAACAAATTTTAAAGAAGGAAATGAAAAAATTCTGACGGATAGGGGCTAGAAACATGAATTTCCGCTATCCCGGTTGGTCCTTAAATCTATTTAATTTCCTTGCCGGGATGTTAAGATACGAAGCATTATAAGATTTTGAAGAAAAGCACCATTTCAAGAGATTTTTTATGAACTTCACTTTTATCGTTCCTAATTTCTAATTTTCTAATAGATATAAAAAGTCGCAAATAATATCTTTGCCCTATTATGCACCATGAGATGATACAATACGTAGAAAAAGCTGGTGGAAAACATGAAATAAACCATTAATCGAAATCAAATGAATAGCGCTTAAACTTGAATAGCTTAATTTCAGTTCATTTCCTAGAACTAAAATTAGCCATCTATTATAGAACCTAGAGCTCAAGTTTCCAGCAAAGCCACAAAAACCTTCCAGAGCGGACAAAATCGCCACTGAAACCTGACACGACAATGACCAACCTGCAGGTTCGACGCACTGTCGCTCCAAAATCCCAACAATGCCTGGATTCTATGCCCCAACAATCACCCCACATTGTTGGCACGTTCCTTCCGTGTGACAACAGCGTTCGAAAGTCGGCCACCTGCCTCCAAAAGACTTTCGTTCTGCAAACCTACGTTCGTCGACTTTCTTACGCGTGTAAAGCACGAGTGCGCGGTGCCAGCACCTGCTGCCAGACACCCGTGAACGCGGCCGTTAATAGCAGACGAAATCAGCGTTGCCAAATTTTGGTTGCGTCATGCCCAATGGTCGCGCGGTTTTATTTTTCCTGTTCTCGTGCGATGAACGAAAAAGAAGATTTCAACGCGCGAGCAAAAAAGGTGCAACGTCCGTCTTCCTCGGGCGAAAAATCTACTCAAAGACAAAGAGGATTGAAGATCTGACAACCCGGAGCTTCTGCTTCGTTTCCGGTTGATAATTTCGATGGGGTGAAATGTTTTGAATGCGACAGCTGGCTTCGGAAGAACCAGAAAAAAACGGAGATTGTGACGTCTGTAGGCCTTCTAATTGCCTACAACACTATCTGCCCGAAGAATGTAAGCCCTGGAGGATGTTTCCAATGACTGAAGTCGTTAAGACATAACAAATGACATCATTATGCATGTAGTGATGTATACGTGTAGAAATCCATGCAGGAAAAGTAAAAATGTAAGTGGAGCACACAATCGAGATATAGAGTGATTTTTATTACCACGAAAATAAAGTCACAGCTAATGCTATTACATCATAAAATATTTTATGGCGAAATTTATGGTTAATAGAATCAGATAACAAACATTTAATCACTCACATATCAGCCCATGAATATCTTGGCAATTAATGAACTATGTAACAATGAACTGAGAGACAATATAGTACTATACATATATGCTGATTGAATACTTCTTAAAAATAACAACACTTAACAATCAAGCAATAGTCGAAATATTAGATACATTTAGTTCCAACAATGGTACTTGGTTACGACAATGAATAAGAAATAATGCTTTAATTTTGAAAACCATAACTACTTAAAGCAAAAAACTATAAGTAGACAGATCTATAACATAAGACTATCAAATTTAGAGGACAAATTCGTTAATTTTATCAATTAGTTTAAAAAATATAGAACGATTACTCAATTAAGATTATGGGTTACGTGTCCAAACTCACTCTGAAGATTGCTATTTCTCAAATGCTCCCAACAGAGCCTATTCTGCTACGTTTCGTTAATCGTCCTTCCATCTGACGATGTATACCCCACCCTCTATATAACTTAATGGCATTTCGTGAGTTTGGCTTCTCAAGTTAAGATTGAAAAACGTGCTTCATCGTGACATGTTTTCAAATTTCCAATAATGGAAACTCCACTCGGCTGACTTCGATTCATCATTTTTCGCTTTTCCTCGATCCGTCCTTGAAACCATTACGGCTTTTTTACGCGAACAACAAAAAACAGGTGATATTTTCCGAAGGGACTGCGAGGGAGGCTAATTCTTCGAGTTGCGGACTTATGAGGGCTTTTATACCACGTACTCGGTGGACTTCAGGTGTAGAAAGGTGAGGAGTAATTGAAGAGGGCAATCATGGCCAATTATCGAACAACTGAAGGTCTCATTGCAAGTAAACGTAAGATGGAAGGTAAAGAGTAGATCGGTCACAATTTCGGACGATTAATTTACGAAAGTTTCAGAAAAGAAATGTTACAAGACCAATACAAGTTAGAATGTACCAAAAATTGTATTATTGAACGATTATAATATGAGATTATTGATCAAAATGGATGATGCCCATTTTCCTCCGTGTATGTAATAAATAAGTCTTTTATCAATGTGACGATGTTATAGTTTGTTATTGTTATCCAGAGCTAACCAGCTAAACGAATCATGCACAGCAATAAATTATTTTTATCAATATTCTTCAACATCTCTGAAAAAAATCATTCTCTTAGGAATTTAAACATTAAAAGAATCTGAAATGAATTATATTCTAGGTATTAATCAGAACGAAGAAATATTTTCACGATTAAACAACCTTTATGCAGTCTTATTCATAGCTGGAGTAGCCTTGAAAAAAATCTCCGAGCAAATGTCACAATTATAAGGTTAACGTAGACATCGAAAACGCAATAGAAACTGATTTTATTGGGAAATTAAATATAATACACTTCAGTAAGTCATTTTCTTATAATGTCGCTGGAGTCGCATGTGAATAACAATTACAAGAAATTTATATGCATTTTAGCACTCCATTAGGGTATGTGAACTAAGTGACACCGATTATTTCCCTCTTACCAACTTGTTTCTAGGCTGGTAAAGATGCTGGGTTCTGGTAGCTTCCTAAAGTCAATTTAGCGAGAAGGCTAGATAAGGCCGGAGCATAAAAAAGTCTACGAGGCAAACCTAAGCTCTGAACAGAGGGCTTCTTATTTTGTAGCCTTCCTAAGCTTTGGGTTTTTTGTGCAGATTTTGGTCGCATATCAACCGCAGCGGAAAACGTTTAGTCGATAATATGTCAAGCAAAATGATGGACAGAGCGATGAATAACTTTTGGACAAATAGCTAGATGGAATTTAGAAAAATCGATTTAACTTCTTAGGAGGTCCCAATTGCTCACGATTCTTCGGTTAAAAATAGAGCAAACACTTCTCATACAACATAATCGTTACAGAATGCAACAATGCATTCTGCATCTCTCATCTCTCATCAAATACATGCACTAAAATCCGAAATAAGCAATACATTTAAACGTCTTAAATGAAAACACAGGAGCCCCACTGCGGCATAAATACAATCACAACACTGATCAGTAATCCTGTGAACATTTATTTATAATAATTAACACAATAACAACCAATGATACCACTCATAAACTGAACCATACATTTCGAATAATTTACAACTGATTTCAGCTTAGTCCATGCGTTTACTGACACGTCAATTGAACTGAAATCATCAACAGAAGGTAAGCATCTTCAGGTTACAGGTAACACCTTTTTTGCATTCAATTCATAAGCACACATCTCATTCTCCTAATTAAGATAAACCCTAAGAGCTCTCCTTAGAAACTAACATTGGTTGTCAAGGAGATATCAACTCCTACTACAACCATGACAACCAGCCAAATTCGACATTCATATTTTCGTACCCACTAGGCAACACATCCTTGTGTAGCTGTACCAGAATACTCTACACAATAACTTCCACATACTTGATTCAACTCGATCTTCCCAAATGGGGAGGAATATTCCTACTGTATCACAGTTGACTGAAGTTAGACCCACCGACATGGGGTTTTACCAACAGGAAAACAGTTTGTTAGTACAACTAGGCGACAGGACGCTACAGCCTGAAACAGCTGCAAGAATGTAAGCTTAATTGCGACGCGAGGAAAAAGCCGACGTTTTTCGTAACGGGACTCCTGGCACATCTGAATCCTACCGCAATTGAAACTATCCTCCGAATGGAATTTCCATTCGCCAATCCTTTCGAATTCCTTCTGCGGAGTCTTCCGCTGTAACAACCCCTCAGGTTTGCGTAACTCTCGACCGCACCTACGGAGGTTCTTGGATTACCAAGGATAGGTCGGCTGGGAAAAGATACACTTGCCCCATAAAAATTGACTGCTACGGTTACAACTGGTGGCGAAAACAACAATATCGACGGACTGATTCGATTAAAATAGATCGATCACTTAAAACGGACAGTTGTACATAGGCGACAATACATGTGTGACAACTGTAATGAATTAAATTGCACTAATAGCGTTGTAAAGGATATCAAATTAAAACCATACAAATAACAACCACTATTACCTTTAGTAATTATGTCCTTCCAATCAAAGAACAACTATATAACGATTAGTTTACGTAAAATCTTTGAATAATTAATTCTGCATTAATTAATAACAATGTTGGATAAGAAACGACAACAAGTAACAATTTAATGACTACTTGAATAAATAGAATAAAAAGAAAAGGAAAAATAAACATCTGATTTTGACAGTTGAATGATAAAATAAAAAATAATCTAGGTAATTCACCTATGTAAAAACTTATATCCTTCATGAATGAAGAAAAAAACTTTTCATCGAATGATAATAAAACAATAAAATTACTGCAGTAATAAATAACGTTTCACTTCACAACTAAAATAATGGCATCGAATTTCATTGTCGATAATAAAATTGATTAGACATACTCCTTAAGCGGGGCACATATTAATGAAAGAAGAATGGATTGATCAAGTGATTATTTAAATTTATGACAATAATGATGTGAAAACATCAGAGAAATAAGGGTAATTAAATTGAGTATAATCAATACTTACGCTTTGTTAGCACATCATTATATGTATCTGAATTTTATTTCAGAGAACAAATACGAATAAAACACATATTGAAACGAAATAAGACCAAACGTATCTTTTTGAAGGACCAAAAATTGAATTACGTCAGCATAAACATACAAAATCATCAGTGCTTTTGATAGTTAATTCCACGAACTTGATAGGTCCACCTCCTGGTACCAGAGTTCCGCGAATATAATCTCAACCAGGGTATGTATCTCGTAAAATACACATCAGTACCACCTTTATTTACCAACGATCCAAATGGATCGAGAATGACGATGCTAGAACTCCGCTAAACCGATATGGTACCCGAAAGATTCGATAGGGACAGTTCCTCCACCTCAAAAGTGGTGGAAAAGGCACCAGTCATCCTGGAGGACTGTTGAACTTGGGAGGAAAAAAATTCCAGAAAAAAATATACTTTAGGTATGGTTGCCACCTTCGAAACCTCCTACTCGCCCGGAAAATTGATAAAAACGGCTTCGTGCTGACGCATAGCGAAGAATCAAGGTCGGACACGTAAACACTGGCACCCTGGTACAGGAGAGATGTGCAACGCTGGATTCGAGCACGCATAACGATCGCCGAAGCAAATCGAGCTGTGTTTCGCTTCGAAAAGGATAGACCAAATGCTGGACTGACAGCACAATCACGCTTTTCAAACTGCTAAGTTTAGATTAAACTAGACAACTAATCCGATTTTAAACAACAATTGAAAATAATAAAATTTGCTTGATTGATTGTTAAGTACCAGACGATAATAATAGTCATTATTGTAAAACGAGGCGATGTTTTCATTGTTGAAAGGATTAATCTATACATGAGCTTTGTTGAATAATAATAATTCAGCAGCAGAAATAGAATCATATAACAATAACATTAATATAAATAGTCGTTAAAACATCCTCACTTCATTGCTGTTACACAACAGAGGAAATTACATGTTCATTTAACTTTTTACCTTAAGTTTGTGCCGGTACAGGTGTAAGTTCCCGAGTATATGTTGAATTTACTTTTCTCCTAATCGACCACTAACACTGAAAGTCCTATTCATGTTCATTGCGATACCTTATCAAACACTTCACGCATGGGATTCGTTTCCATTAGTAAAAAAAGTCTACAAAATTACTCCACACATTTCCTAATAATCCTCATTTACTCCTCATGGCTTCGGGAGAAAGATTATTAAGCGTAGCATTCGATACGTATTTGATCATGAACTATACACGCAGACAACATACACAGAACAATTTACATCAACATATAAAGTAATTCAGTTCGTACGAGTTAATGAAGTACGATACTTTAACGAGTAATTAACCAAATTAAAAAGAAGCATTTTGTTTGACCTAAGTAATCTAGCAGAACACTAATTACTTCGACAAAATGACTCTCTTATACGAAAAAATAACAAAATCTTTACCGAAGAATTCTATCTCCTTTTGGCATAAATTCCACCTTGCTACGTAAGCCAGCGTACCGAATTTTACCAAGCTTCCAATGCTATCGTAAGCGAACACTTTCCAATGCTGGGAAGGGATTAAGAAAGTGATCATTTCTGGGAGATGTTGGGTACATTCAAGTATGAGATGTGATTAAAAGGGAGCATCCCTTGATTTTTCCGACGTAATTAAGCGAGTCTTCTTGACCACTTGTTAGCTATTCCTACCGCTAAGAATAGACTTCGTCGTGAGGTGGAATTCCTTGTCATTCCGGTCCTGAGTCATTTCTTAGTGACGGGAAGGATTGGTTAGACATAAGGGTATTATTAGATGTAGATCGATTCATCAAATGTTTCTTAAACGTTTTTGTAAAGTAGTTAAGGGACGAGATGAAACACGATTTTAAACGATATTAAAATACGAGTGAGAGATAAAAGTAGATCAACAAAAATAACAATTAAAAATATCGTAAATCTTAATTAATACGAACATTTATTGTCTTTAATTTACTACATTTTGAAAGCGTGAAAAATTAAAAGTTGATCATATTTTCCAAATTTTAGCGAATGACAAAGTTCTATGTATTTTCTTATTTACAACGAAACATTTACCATCTCTAATGACTTGATAAAATAATAAAAAAATCGATAATGAATGAATATGCCGTAGATTTATTACGTTTTATAGGAATAAATATTGGTAAACAATGGATATCTTATTTACTGTATTTCATCTCTTTTTTTGCGCAGGTTGATCACAACTCATGTTAAAATTCGTAAAGAAAAAACAAAATAATCGATGCGCGAGTAGTTTCCAAGACAAATATTGTAGGCGTTACGAGAAATTATATAAATTAAACGAATTTTCAACTTTCATTAAAACTGAACCGTTGTAGATATATGCATAAAAACAATGAGCATGATTATCTTTTAAAAATGCTTTTAGTCATTATTATAATGGATTACTACAATAAGATTATCCTGATCTAAACTCGAAATGAAATTTTATTGTTATCATTATTTATTTCACACGTTGATCGTCACTTTCATTTTAATGTAATCTCTTTGACGACCATTTATAAATAACTAAGTATAGTAGAGAAAAGATACAATTTAAAAGAAAACAATGAACATGACAATGTAAGTAAATAATATCTAATTCAAGACAATAGAATCTTAATTAGCATAACGAAAACTTAACTAATAGAACGATAAAATCAGTTCAGTTACAATTTGAAAAGGCCCATCACAGTCAGTTTATTTCGAATTATGATATCTCAAAGCGTAATCTAGCAACGAAAAAACAAACACCTGTGGTCCTACAAGTTACAAGATGTCAGATATTCATTCCCAACTCCTGGAATGTGATTAACTTTTAAATTCCTCGGTGCGAAACACGATCTTACTGGTTGAAACTCCCACCGTTTGACATGAATAACTTCCTCGTAGCCAGCGAAAGAAAATTTTACTTTCCATCAGAGCAACTCCCGTCCAGATAGAGAAGCGGTGAAGCAGTGAAAATTCCAGGTGATTCAAAAGATTCGTTTCCAGTTCAACACCGCGGATTTCCTGTGAAAAGTTACCGCTGGTAGCTGCTGCCACAAGTTAACCAATTGGATATTCTCAACGGCCACTGGTACAAAACACGAAAACGTATATTCTTTAACGGTTCAGGTTACTTTATTATCCGCTCATACAAATCACTTTGTTACAATATAGAGAGATACTGGACGACGTACTCCCTCAACCGACAGCTACGCGAAAATAATTGTTTACCACCTGCATACACGGCAATACACAACCGCAGCCGGTAAGCTTTATTGTTTCTCGACAACTTCCAATGACCCAATGGGTAGCGTTCAAACCGGCTCCTGACCCATCGCTACAGGTACGATCTTCCCCGAAATCACCTGTACCGGTACAAACCGGCCTTTCTTATGATATAAAAAAAGATTTTTGAAGGTGGATGAAAGAGATTTTTACCTTGCCTGAGGTCGCTGGCACCTTTATTCTCCCTCCTCTTCACAGGAGCGCAACAGGCAACTTCACGTCCATCTCTTCCTGGATGCTGAGGGTGGACCTCCTTTCCCCTTTCCGGACGAACACAAACACACACTACAACACACGCACTCACACAAAAATGTCAAAGGCGATCTGCTTACTGTTTCACGCCTTTATGACTTTCAACGCATCTCCTTACGTACTTGCGAAGTTTCGGCAAAGTCACCGAATGGTGGTAAAACGACTAAGTCCCGCTAAGTCGGGCTTTCTCCATGCATCTCACTAGGCTTTCCGCGAGAAACTAAAAAGGATGCTAAACTATTTGGCACTATGTCGGAGGCTGCGGGAAAATTATATGTCCGTGTCTTATCCTATCCTCCGTCAAAGAGACCACTAGCGATACGAACCCGTTGCAACCTCGCCGGGCACTGGCCACAGATTCGAGCTTCAATTTCAGATGCGACGCTTGACAACCTCGCGGAGAGAAAACTAACTGTATGGAGCTGGCGGTGCGATCAGAGGAAGAGGTGAAAAGGAACGGGTTTGAACGCGCGCGGAAAGAGGCAGGCAGCGCGATCTTACGACCGTTTTAACAACTACCTTCCACGTACGCCATTTTAAACGCCGCTACGCTCCGACAGCGTATGCACTGTCGATTTAATTTAAACATTGCCCTTAATTTTTGAAAATAGAACCTAACAACTACTTAAATATTTCATGTCATAAATTTCACTTAAAAATACAGAAAATGAAACAAATTTCTAAGGTTTGGAGCTCACAGTTGCGGGAATTTAAATATGGAAGTTCGTAGAATAGCTTCCTGCATGTCAAGGGCCTCGATTCAGGTCCAAGTAATCCTTTTTATCCTCTGGTTTTCAATTAGATGGCCACCTGTTGTAATATATAGTCTTCCTTCCTATTTTGGTTAGATCACGCTTTTGCCGCCATCAATGCGTTGCTACAACATACGTTGTCATGCACCTATAGATACCATAAACGATTTTTAGAAAATCCATCCCTACAAATAGTATCATAAACCTCTTGAAGAACAAATATATCTCTAAAATTATAAATGAAAATAAATAAACAAATAAACATCTTTGGATATATTCCTAGTTGCTTGAAAATGAACTTAAACATGTTATTAACGCTTACCTTCATAATCACTAATGATTCTCATGAATATGTTATAATAACTCAAGTACCGACTGGATATGAAAATGAAAACCTCCTTTCATAGAGTTTAAAACTGAAATTCGTGAAAACTAGAAACCGAATATATATTACTTCCAAATCTAGAGTTTACTCATGGTTTAGAGCTGATAAAAATACTCCATTACGATGCACTATTATGAAAAAGGAATTTTATCGAATTAATAGGAAGAAAGCACTAATATCGTAATATTCACTTCACTTCACTTTTATGTTTACCTCACTTCATATTTAGAATAATCACTGCAACAAAGACATTATGAAATTACCTATCGAAACCTAAATTTCGATTTCCGCATAGTTTTACGAAGGAATTTTAAGGAAATATACCTAAACGCATGAAATGATCATAGAATATCGCATTAACCATCGTTGTATCTCAATGTAAAGTACTTCCTAAGTAATTTACAGTTAAAACATTTACCGCCTCTTCTCGCTGAACCGCCATTATCTCCCGTCTAATACTTGTGTTGCCATCTCTACAACTAACCAACGAACTATTTGGAGCCTAATGCAAGCCATCATTTTTAATTATTGTAGCCCGTGCATTAATTGTTACGGTTTGGTATTGTTGGAATCTCTAAATAAAATACATTTCGTCGACGCAGTTAAATAACTGATGATGTTTTTCTTATAAGTAAATATTTGCATATATAACAGTATATATATTTCACAATTCACAAAAAGATGCTTAAAGTAGACTAGAAAATAGAATTGTTTTAATAATAACAGAGGCTCTATTATATGTTATATTTACTTTAAGAATCTCACTTCAGATACAGAGAAATTACAACCTAGTTGAAATACAGCGAAATTAAGATATCAAACAGATATAAAATATAACATACTATGTTCGAGAAGATGGGATCCCAAGGAAAGAGAATATAGAATAAAATTTGGAGGCTTTTCAGATGGAAGGAATCCTGAATTTTCAGACTTCGAGAAAGAAATCTACAAGTGAATAGATTATACATTTACATACTGAGAACACTTATTTCACTGACTGATTTAATTCTCAGATTCTTGCTTGAATGCAGCAAAAGACATCAACATAAGATGAGTTAAGAAAACACATTCACTTTGACATTAATACTCTTGAGATAAAAATTTCTCGCTAATTGACACTATGCAAATGACCAGGCATTATACGCTAAATTAATAAAGCCTGAAAGGATTTAATGGAGAAAAATAAATATTGATCGAAACAGTTCAATATGCATGATTGTTTGATTGCAAACAATGAATTTCCGTTTAATCAAGTTTCCATTAACTTGGTTACACAATCAAAACTTTTTCGCATTAACTTTATTATGAAAAAGCCGCTGAGAGTAGACCGTCGCTTCTCTTCCTTCATTTTAAGCGAATAATTCGAAAGTGTGAAATTTGGGCGGTAAGAGTTTAAGCACTTATAACCATAAACGAATTTGGGAGGATTCGTAAATGTGTATTAAAGATTTTTTATTCTTTAGTGAATTCAAATTACAATGTCTCAAACTCTTCAGGTGTTAAGGTGTTTCAGTTGCGGCGTGTTTCAGGTTGGTACATTTATTGTTATTTATAACGTAGAAGAGCAATTTCTGTTCATAATAATTACGTCTGCTATTCTCTTTCTTTAGGTTCAGATAAAGAAGAAGAGTAAACGATGGGAATGCAAACTTTGTGGAGAGAAGCAGTCTGTTATGAAGGTATAAGTATTGAAAATCTATAAATACGAAGCAATATAAATATTGGGTCAATTTTCTGCTTCCATATTGCGATATATTTCTACGTTAGATCACTCATATCATCGTTAAAAATGTATGGAATGATCAATTTTCACTTTCCATTTGAGGCTTGTACATTTTAATAAATATAGCGGAAAAAAATTATAGTTTTAAATCTTCAAATCAAGGTTAACACCGAAGTAATTTGTTATCTATTCCAGCGATGTTTGGGTATGTTGCTCATTGCTTATAGCTTTCGCTGCATTCAGCTAAGTTTTCTTATATATCTTGTATCATTTGCATTAAAAATAATAATAATCCTAAGCATTTAACTGTTATCCATAATTCACTATATAACACTTGCGTAGGAATTAAAAGATTTTTACGCTAAATATCTCTCGAAACAAGTTATATTTATTTTATAGTGTAAAATTTTCCCTGTTTTATGAATAGTGAGATAAAAATCAAATCGCATATGCATCAATTTTAGATATATGGAGAAGGAAGTGGGAAAGACTGCCGGTTACATGTCCAAAAGCTCAATGAGATGAGAGGAATGCAAGAAGAAGCTAAAAAAGAAAGCTTGCTGGATAATGAAGAGGATTATGAGGAATCCAGTTACGATGATGCTTATCATGAAGAAGATCATCAGCCTGGTAATTATTCACATGTCTGATACAACTAATCTTGATGCTGACATATCTTTAAGTTGAAAATTTTACAATATTTTACTCTGTAACAAATTTTATCAATCAATTTTAAAAATCATGTCACAGAACGTTACTTGAGATGTCTTGCCATTGAATATTGAGATTACATTACTGAATTTAATTTCAGCAAGAACCCCTAATGGTGAATATTATAAATTAAACTGTCCACTAATTAAGTATTCATTCTTTGTGTTTAATATATCATAGCTTTCCATCATGGTATATGAGAATCATTGATGGAACTATTCATGAAAATATTTATGTCATCAGTATTTTATTGCATTTATAATGTATATGTAATGTTGTATTTTGATTACCCATATCTCTCTGGGATTTTAAAAAATGTCTTAAATCAATGATGAAGTCAATGAATATATTTATGCTATATTATCTGTTAGCAAAGAAGGTAAATTTAAGTGTGAAATAACTCTGTTTCAAATAAATTCCAAGAATAAGACACTTTGTCCATCTGTCCTATTATGTCATGACAAATCTGACAGGACATGGATTCAAGTTATTTTTTATATATCATAGATAGATATCTTCTGGAATCAGATTTCTTTCTTCATCCGTTATTAATATTTTATTTTGATTCAATGAATGAATCACATACTTGTATTTTATAAATAATTATCTTGTCATTAATCCACAAACTTTAAATCTGAATTATTAAAATTTAATAGATTAGCTGTAACAATCACATATACATTATTACCAAAAGAAGCCATCAATATCCTAAGTTTAATTTTGTTTTGGAGAT
Organism: Pantala flavescens; assembly: GCA_020796165.1. Lineage (NCBI taxonomy): Eukaryota > Metazoa > Arthropoda > Insecta > Odonata > Libellulidae > Pantala > Pantala flavescens. The sequence continues at coordinate 17,538,995 of CM036886.1, forward strand.
ATTTTTCGTGTCTCTTTGGTGCATTGGTAATTTATTTAAGAAAATAAGGACATTAATCATCATGTGCCCCTCATTGGTACTGTTTAACTTCTTTGGGTCAATAAAAGCTAATGATAACTTATATTTCAGAAGATGCTGATTCTGTCCCAGCAAAGAAAAGCAAGTGGTCTGATTTCCTAGATGAAGAATCAGAAGATGAGTCTCCAATAATGATAGGAAAAAAGAGAATAACATACAAGAATATTCCTGGAAGGTATAATTTCATAATAAATAAAATGAAACTATTTGCATTTTCCACACAATATGTTTTAATCTTAAATCTGTTTCATTTTCCTTTTTTACAATACCAGTATATGATAAAAAAGGTTAATAACTGTAGATAACTTATTATCAATGTATATTAATCAATTAAGCTACAGATAAGAAGGAACAGTTCACAAGTGTCAGTATATACATAGCAGAATCTGTTATTTGCATTATTTGATCATAACATGAATTCTATGTTCATTCCAAAAAAATTTCCTATTTGAAAAGGTAGATTTTCTTTGGTCACTCCTTTTCTTATAGATGTTTCATCTTCTGATAGATGTCACCCATGTTCACTTTCCTCAATTATTTCATACTTCTTTCTAAAACAATCTTATTCAATTGATAAGTTTAATTGAGAAATAATGATGAAAAATTAGGGAGTTAAACTTCATCTAAGTTATCTACATAAAAATCACAAAGATTTAAGACATCTCAAAATAGTGATGTAATTCTAAATATAGAATATTGCCTCCTTTGATTTAATCTATATTTGTAATGATCTTAAGAAAAATGTTCCTTAATTTATATTCATGAGATTTAACTATGGGAGTATTCCCTAAGAATCCATATATCTTTGATGTTTTGGAAAAATTTTTTTTTTTTAATTAAGAATTGTATCTGTTTATTGTTAATTCTTCTATTAAGTCAGTGCTAAATTTGAATATCTGATTGAGATTTTGGTAATTTTTTCATACTCTTTCATTATAGTAACGTTTGTGAGTTTTGGTAGATAAATTTTCAAATTTAACCTTAGTTACATATATTTAAAATAATAAGGATGCACAAACAATATTCCTTTTTTGGATTAAAGAAGGTAAATAAATCTACTTTGATGTAAAAATAGCCTGAAAGTTGGTATATTTTGACTTAAATTTTATCTCAGCATAGAAAGATTCAGGAATGAGAACAAAAAATAGTTAAAGCCAAATAATCTGTACTTGAATATAAAATACACTTAACTGTAACCCTTGATCCACTTCAGGATGTACAATCTTCATTTGTTATCACATATTTTTAATTTACACATCTCAGTACCCAAGTATATGAATGATTGTGTTCTTATATCAGTATTTACATTGTTTTCATATTCTATACATTTAGAATCACCCTCTATCTTCGTTTATTAGGGCTCCAGAAGCACTTAGTAAAAGATTAACACTTCATGCTTTGAAGCTTGTTAGTATAAAGTCGACTTATATTTTTATAAAATAGGTTGACCGTGAAGGTTTATTTATAAATCTAATTATAAAAGTTAAGATTTGTTATTATGTATTTATTTACCTTATTTTTTGGTCAAAGTTTTAATAAAATGTTGGATCTAGCTCTTAACATTAGAAGTATACAATTCAGTACATTTAATCTTCATTAGGTGCATTAATTATCTAAACCTTGAAAAGTAAGAGTTAGTGGATTGTTTAAGATTTATTTTAATCTTGCATGATGGAAAATAAAATTAATGTCATTAATAAGAATTGGATATATTAAGATCAACAGATTATATTTATAGCATTTTCAAGCATCAATCGCTATTAATTTCATGAACAATATTTTAAGTTAGGAAGTGAATATGCTACCTCAGTATTTAATAACATACACAATACAGTGTACGAGCAGATAAGCAATTGAAGATTAGTGCCTTCTTTTCATATTAACATTTAAACGTAAGTTTATTAGATACTGGAAGTTAGGTTAAGTTATTTTAGAATACATCTGTGTATAAAGATCTGTGCATTGAGAGAACAGGTTATTTAATAATATGATGTAATCAGATGGTAAGTTGTAAATGCACCCAAACTGAAAAGTTCGATTAAAGAGTTCATCTATGATTATCGTTAATTCTATCAAATTAAAACGGCTAAAGGTAAAATGTTGTTTATAGAGATAAATATTGAAGAGAAATGTTCGCCTGCTCTCTCAACTTTTTAAGTCGTTCCTTTTGTTTCAGCCGATTACAGGGGCAAAGCCTGGAAAATCTCACTGACTCAAATAATACAGCTAGCGTTGAACAGCCTTTCTTCACTGCCAGTCGAGTCATGCAACCGAAACTTCTTGCTGAGCGTGGGTACAAGCATCATACTTTGGAAGATATAAATACTTCACAGAATCAAACAGATCCATCATATGCAGCAGGAGAGAAGATGGAAAAATCGTTTACTCAGGTCTTCGATGGGACAGAAAGCAAAAATTCAAACAAGTTGAAATCCAAGGAAATATTTTGCGCTACAAATAACGATGAACTGGATGAACTTCTTGATTTGTAGAATATTAAATCGATAAATGGTCGGCTGAATGTTAAATTGTTTATATAAATACGATTAAAACATATTTATTGCTCAAATACGTATTTGTTCGATGTACAAAAATTTTCAATTTTGGGACCTGTAACGGTTTCACACACTCACATGTATGTATCAAGTTAAATAAATCTTGTACGGTTAAATGAAGTTCATACTCATTCCTCATGAAACTAGTAAAGATTTTCACTCAAAACCAAGAAGAATTAATGCATAACATCTAAAATTTAACAATGTAAACATCACTTGCTCTTCTCGCGCATTTTTTGAAATCTTATGAACACATCTGCATGGTGGTGACATCTACGTTGGTCCACGTTCTTCGGTAGAACTACATACATGACTCGCCAACATCCTTGAGTCTGTTTAGTTCCAAAACTAATAATTGAAGTATTTGAAATAACTTTCCAGTAAAATATTTATAAAATATTATGAATTATTTTTTTCTTAATTTTACGCTATATTTAATTCTTAGTTAAAGCTTATTTAAAAATTTTGCAAAACTTCTGTTGAAACCTATTGGAGGGAGAAAACGACGCTTTTCCCACCTACTCTATCACTTGAATTTGAGTGGCCGCAATGGAACGTTCTCTGAAGATCGGCGACTTGGTATGGTAAGTAAATGTTCAATTTTAACAATTATTACTCACCCACGTGATGTTAATATTTAAGATTAGGCTGTAAATTTTATTATTCTAATAATGAATAATCGTTTCAGGGCGAAAATGAAGGGCTTCTCCCCGTGGCCGGGTCGGGTAAGTTGCGAAGCTACATTTTCAACTCAACACAGTAGAGCTGGCCTGCGTGAGCCCGCGAGCGGGAAGTAAACCGGACAGTTACGGAACGCTGTCACATATCTTACCAGTTGATGAACATCTATACTATTGTGGCAATTGATCAAAATCTCTGAAATGATGCTCTGTGAAGGATTTTTGTGAGCTGTTGTTTGTTGATGCTAGTAACGATCGAATTAACGATTTTTCTAACTTGTTAAATATGTAATTCAACATGACACGGAAGAATTTATGTGTAATTAGTCCACAAACTGGACCCAATTCCTATACTTGTAGTATGCAAATGATAATTTCTAGTCTTCCTCAAATGTTTCCACTCAATTGGGTCGAGTCTACTCGATTTCACCGACTTATAGTCCATATTTAAAGTGTAAGAGCCAGAGATCTTGATGAATACGTTCACCAAAGCGTCCGTAACTTTCGGCTAGTATTTAGTGAGGGGAATTTGGCCGAGAAAAAAACGAGGGGAGAGAATATTTTGAGTAATTTAGCCCCATTACATTACTGAAGTTTTCGTGAAATTTTGAACTTTAAATTGGAAATGGAATATGAAGTATCTGGAATAATATTCATGGCTATTTTCACTAATGGTGATTATTTTATGTTTTAGGTCGCATCACCAGCGAAGGATATGAAACGACCTGTTTCTAAGAAGCACTCATCCTTCATTTATTTTTTCGGAACGAAAAACTAGTAAGTTCATAATTTTTGATCTACCTTATTGCATATGCTGCAGTACATTGAATTAATTCATGTTAATAGATATTTGTTGTTTCATAAATCATCGTATTTCAATCAATTTTTGAATCATTGAAATAATATTATATATTTGATTGTGCTTTCGCCTTCACATATAATTCCATGAATCTAAATAAGTCTGAAGCCATGTCACATATTTGTGACGTTATTATGTTTTTGGTATTAACTTCTTAACATCGTATGGGTTGTATATGTAATAAAAACTCTTATTTACCTGTTATTTGATTAGTCATAGGTTTTATTAGATGCCATGATTCGTATTTCATGACGTACTATATAAGAGATATTATTCTCAGAGTCAGGTATACGAATAAATTTTCGTACTTAATGATGAATCTTTTTATATCAATCAGACATTGTATGTTCAACTACACTTTGAATTGTATTTATTAAAAAAATATCGTAAGTAAACGGAAATATTTGTAAGGATAAGCAAGAGGAATTTTTCCTCGATCGCCGATAAATAACATCAATTTCGAAACTATTTCCACGAGATTTAAGTTAAGTCGCGTGTATACCTTATGCTCGTTATATATCAATTATCTACATGTTTCGCGATTTATTTGTATACATATATACGAAGAAAATCGATTACTAATTTCTTATTCGTTGTTATTGTATCATTATTCATTGTGCCTCTATATCTGTTGCTTTTTTATGAGACATTCATTTCTATTGAAAGGCAATAGTAAAAATACTGTAGGATTTGGTTGTTGGATAGTTAAATGTGCCTTAATTGGTCATTTTAAGTAAATATAACCATAATTATTTTCTTCAACCCTACTACATTCATAAAAAGATTTGTTAGTTGAATATAAAATATATTTTTTCTTTATCCCATAATGAATATGCATATTTTACATAATTTTATATATATTTAAAATGTACATTAAGGTTTTTGAAAAAGATTTAGACATTCTTTCTTTGAATGAAAGATTTTTCAGGATGTTTTTTCATAAATTATATTGGAAGTTTTTATTATATTTTATTTCTTGTTTTTAAGAGGAATGATATTTCCATTGCTTTGATATGTGAAAACATATTGCTTGCTTAACTTCGAAATATTTTAAATTCTTTTAGTCAATGATAACTATTTACAAAGCTATTATCATGCAATATTTGTCTATATTTGTAGGTAGTAGAGCTTATTTTTAAATTATTAAATAATCTAATTGATTTGTAATAATTAATGGAGAATTATCCTTCTATTTGATTAATTGAATTTGTATTTCAAATTTAATTTATTACTCTGCAATACAAAATTTGTTAATTTCCATATAAAATTCAAGCATGTTAGTTCAAATGGGTCAGTCAGAAGTATTTCATTATAAATTGTATAAAAAATTCAAAAATGTGTACCTTAAGTATTTGGGGTGATAGAATAGAAAATTTTCTATAATTAAACAGAAACAGGTATATTGCAAATCTGGTCAGTTCTGATAATTAGAATCCTTTTATTGTTGGAATATTCTAATTAAGGTTTTCCACAGTGCAATTTGAATAGGGTGAAATAGAAAACATAAGCTTGATTATGTCAGAATTCTATGAGAAAGAGTGTCTTCCACCACTCACAAATGCCTGATTTATCAATCAGAGTGGAGAGCATAGAAACTTTTTATAGATATCATTTTTTCCTATCAATATTTCATTTATTTTCTATAATTAACTTTACTCCTTTGATGTTATTGTTTGCAGTTTTTTTCATAGTCTCAAAGAATTTTAATTTCATTAAAAAATATAAGTTGCTAACGTTGATTGATGTTTTACTTGAATATTTTAATTTCATTTTTTTAATGAAGTATTGATAAGTTATAAATCCTCTTATTTACTATACTAACAGTCTAAACGAATTTATAAATGAATAGCATAAGACTGAAAGTCAGTTTCTCGAGAAGAAAGATATATTATAGTAAAGTATATTATTTAAATTATGATTGCAAAAACAATAAATGAATGCTGGGGGTATTTTTTGTAAAAATAGATAATTATTTTAAGTATTGAATTAGTCTCGATTTAATTTTTCATCTCTAATTGTGTGGGGATCGTGTTATTTCATTAAGAAGTGAAATTTATTTTTAATTTTCATTATTTTCATCTGTAAAAAATAGATAAAAATAGAAAATTTAAACATTATGAAAAAAGTCCTTTACCTTGAGTTTCAAATAACTTTTTTCTGTGAAATTCTATAGTATTGTACTTGGTTCTTGAGTTCATTATATCCCATCTTATTTGTTCTAAGTTTGAATTAGTATTAATTCTCCAAAATAAAAATTAAGTTAAAAGACATTATACAGATAGCTAGACTTGTATAATTTTTGCATGTTGCACACTGGTATTAAGTAGTTAATTGGAGAATAATTTACAAATATGTAGAAATTATAATAACATTGAGTTACAATTTTTATTGTGTGAATATTTACCATAACCTACTGTGAAAAGAAAAAGTATTTCAATTAAAAATAACAATGTAGAATGCCCTAACCTCACAGTGGATGGTAAAAAAAATTAATCTTATAAATTCATTTTTTCCTGCCTCACTCCTTGATATTGCACCATTTCCTTGCTATTAATTTATATTTTTTATTGGGAAAGTCTTCATTATTTTCTCTTTTATTCTATTTCTCCAAATTTTATAAATTTTTGTTTAAGTTTACTCTTTCTTATTGATGCTTAGAAATCAATAACATCTCAAATCTTTCTCAAACCAATCAAAATGTAGGGCCCATTATTGCAGTAAATCCACTATCTATATAGGCTGATTAATCACATAAATATGTCATCTTGAATGATATTTTGGTTTATAATATTATATCTTTAAATACTTTTTTCAATTGAAAGTCTTTAAAATTTTTCTAGTCTTAAGTCATTAGTAATTACAATTCTGAATTTAGGGTTTGAGTCTTTTATGTTCCTTGAGTAATGCTCATTCATATGTTTCTGAAAAAAAAAATTGGAAAAGATTAGGTGATTATTATTTTTTATTAATAGTGGGTGTATCTTTCCTATTCTATTAGGTTTACTCAGTTTTAATCTCTTATAGAACATATGTTTGAGAATATAGTGTTTAGTGACTTATAAACATTGGAGGTTTTATGATAATGGAAATAGTGAAACACTTAAAAAATCTCAGCAGAAGATTAAGTAGAAATTTTTCAGTAATTGCTTATCATATACATTTATTTGTGTTACAATTATTGTTTATCCTGGGCATCTGATCATTCCTCTTTTGACCATGTCTTAATATTTTACATTTTGAGTAGTTGTTAGTCATGTTTAATAACAATTTCTGCTAGATAGTGTTGCTTTACCATAAATAGGTGTATGTACTTATTTTATTGCTCAGATGATTATGAAGATGCTTGAAATAGATTTTCTTAATATATTCATGTTGTCATGTTTCACTGGTCCACTCCTATTGTGTTATTCTAAGTAGCATTTCTATATTATGATATTAATTCTCATATTATCAAGTGGACATTCTTACTTTGCATCTTATCTCTTAAGTGGACTGAACGTAATGTGAAATATTGCTGTTCTATAATATTGTTATTTCTAACCACCAAGTTTAGTAATTGAAGTGCAAAATGCTGAAAGTGATATAAATATTTTATATTTTGTGATGTTTTACTGTTCATAGTAGTGAATTTAATTAGGTTGGGCTCAGTCATTTTGATAGATAGTTACATCAGTAAGGATGTCACTGGATCTATGTCGTGTTTCTGTCATTTTTTTAAGAGTTCTCCTATTCAGTGGTTCATTATTGAAAGTTGTTACTTATTAAATGTATATATCTATTGCCAATTCTACGTTCCAAAATAGTAAGTTTCGAGAATGTACTCATGATTAAGGATTTGCAGGTACAGGGGTTATCTTCATTGAGGTATTCATTGATATTAACATTAACTCGCTAAGTTGTTGAGGGGTCACATGTTGTTATGTTTTATTAATTTCCCCTGAAATAAAATTTACTCCTATCATCTACACTAAGAAATTCCTCGACACATAAGGAGAATTTGTGTGAAACGTTTCCCCCTTAGCAATTATCATTCATTATTTTTATATTGTGCACATTATTTCATTTCTGATATTTAATGAAGTAAATTGAAATTAATGGTTCCGTGAATATTCAGTTTCATCATATTAACATGTTTTGTATTTTGTTACCCAGAATTACCTATCTATGTCAGGACATAAAGCATTATACATTTTTTTAACTACACAAATTAGTTTGAATTTTCCAAAATATTTTTATCTTGTTCTTTATATGAAATCCTCCTATGGGAATTAATTGTAGATAAGGATGAACTTCAGTTTGCATTGAGCATTAGACAGATATTGAGAATTAGTACTTTAGAGTTGTAATAAATCAATCCATTTTATCTTGGAATAGAGAAAGTCTGCTTTATTTTTCACTTTTCTTTGAATATAACACTATTTTTGCCTTTGAACTCAATCTGAATTGCAAACTAGTCAATGGAATGATAAAATTCTTCTAATTGTACTTTACACTAATTGATAGGCTTTGTATTTTTATTGATTACATCTCATACCTTATGTATTGATTTTGTACTCAAATAACTAAATCAGCCATGGATAGTGTTTCCCTGGTAACTAAGTTTTGGGATTTGAAGTCTCCTCTTTTTCATACTTAATATTTTAAAATAGGTGGATTCAAATGAGGATGCAGTGTAAATTTTGATAGAATTAGTTTCTATTTGATTAACCACTTGAGTCTTTAACTTTATATTCCCCAGTTTATGTAGTGGGAATGTTAATGGAAAATTAATATAAGTGATTAACCTTTAGACTTGCTTCCATTCTGAATTAAATTATCTGGGATTGTTTTTTCATCAGTGTAGATTGAGGTGAATATAAAATTGGAGGTAAAATAGAATAATATCACAAAAGTATAATATTCTAGTTCTAGAACAATGTTCTAAATACATTAATTCACATAATTACAGTAACATTCTGAGAACAATGTTGGTAAATTGTTGTTTACCCTCAATGACATCTGTCATGCTGTTGCTTCTTATTCCAACTGAAGTGTAACTCTTCAAATGTAAGTTTTGTGAAACCTGTTGAAAATATCGCTTAGCAAGAGTAAAAGCATACATACTCAGCGACCCTTGTTCTTTTAATGTCATTTGTTAGATATAATGCTGATTTTCATTTCTACTGAAAAGAATTCATTGCAAAGCAGTTTTATGGGAAGCATTGCTACTATATTTCCTTCTATTAAGGGCGAGACTAAGTGTAGAGTTCGTTCATATTATCAACATTATCAATCGCAATTTCTGTTGGGTGTCGTTTTTTCTTGGGATGTATTGATTTTAAGATTCGCATTTTTCATGGCAATATAATATCTTCGGTTTACGTGTATTTCTCACATTTTAAGAAAGAAATTATGTTGTGCCTACTATTTGAGATTTGTATAGCATCTCCTTCGAATTTATGTTTTTTATGATTATTTGTCACCGCGAATTTCGTCTCATCGTTCAATTATATGATTTTCCTTGACAAAAGTTTGACAAATGAAACGATTCTTAGGCCAAGTTTTATTTCGTAATTCGTGTTGTGGGATATTCAAAGCAAAAGTAACAATTTTTTATATTTAGTATAAAATTAACCAATTTAACGTTATCTTTAGCGGTTAATTCGAAATATACCCTATCCTATTGTCAAATCGTTTCTTCGAAATTTCGTTTATCCGAAACAATTATTGTTCGCAGTTGTGATATTCTAAGACGTTTGTATTGACTTGTAATTTGGCGCCAAATTTTACTCTTTCCGGTATTCGTTATATAGGTATTTGGTTACTGGATGCCTATGCTTTTGCGATGTATACATCCAATGATATCGGCGTCTGATCAAATTTTTTGATTGTAAAAGCAAAAATCTTCAAACCAATGTTCCCGTTAAAGGCTGAAGCTGCTGCTCATTTTCAGTGTCCCGCGGGAAAATGCCCAGTGGATCTTATCGAACTACCACTTGCCTAATTTCATTCGTTCCTCTTTCGCACGCTGCGTATCGGATAAAATTTCTCTCCGTAGATGTTTGTGTGAATTGATATCTTCTCTCTTGAGTGTTTCGGTCATGGTATATGCCCAGTTGCTTAGGCGTTTTATAAACCGCGGGATATATTTCGTTGGGTCTCGGTTCTCCGAGGGCCCACAATGGATCGCATTGTCTTGCTGTTTATATTCAGGATGGACGTTGTTTTTCTTATGGTTAAAGATTATAAAAGCTCATTATACTTGACCCAGTAAAATACATCTAAGGTGCTGTTTAGTTAATATTATTCTTAATAATGTTTAGGCTTCGTTTGAATTTCTCCTTCAGAATACGCTATCTTCTATCCCTCGTGGATTTTCTCCTAAGTAAAGCTCCACGTTTTCTTTCCCGGCACTCAGTAATATTATCTCCGAATTTCGAGGAAGTCTTCAAGGCGCGTTTTACTGTGCGGAGTATTTCGGCCCGATAAACCTTGAAAAGGGCTATTGTGACGGTCAACATATTTGCTGTTGCCGCAATGCTTCGGTTGTGCGAGAGAGAAATGTGTATCCGTTTAAAATCGAAATTTAATTGAAATTCTCAAGCGATGAGGTTAAAGATGTTTTTCGTACTTTTACGATCCTTTGTTACAGTACTGACTCATTGGTTCGTAGAACAATCGTTGAGGGGTTCTGTTCAGAAAATGACGAAAGCTCTTACGCAACATACAAGTGATTATATATTCGTGTTCGTATGAAGTGTAAAATGAAAACCAGCCGTTGCTATCGATTTTGCATAGAAGTTGTGGACATTCTTTTAACGTTTGCATGTTTATATGTACAGGATTTTATATTTTTAGAAGTTGAAGTTAAATCGTATTCTTACGTATCGAAATATATCTCGAAATTCGCGTCTTAGATCTAGGCCAAAGTATTGCTTTTGTGGTTAATTGAGATTCTTTTCTTTTTAATGAATATTTATACGAAGTACGTTGAACGTTTATTTTAATTGATAAGTTTTTTATTGAGCGAAGTAAAGATTGATTTATGATGAACTTGTATGATAAAGATTGTTGAAATAGTAGATTTGTAAGAGTTAGGTAGCGTTACTTGAGCGGAAACAAGTCTAGCGGTGCTCATGGTTATCGTGTAAGTTCGTTCATTCATTCGTGTAAGCTTCATAATCTTTCGGTTTTGCCGGGAAATCCAGATGGTATTCCAGCGAAACTCAACTCTTCAGACACACTCGAACCACTGACGAAGGTCGAAGAATTTCGCAACACCATCCTGCTAACGGAGCGGTAAACGCTCATATGTTAATGGATTTCGGAGATAGATTTTTCCGCAATAGTAGTGCATTAGTGAAGGCCGTTGGAATCCACGCGGTCGTAGCCCTCAGGGAATTAGGCTTGGGGAGAGCGAGGAGCAATGCTCCCATGGCATGGACGGACGCCTGACGAGGATACGCCTCCCAGATGCATTTATGCTCAAGCATGGGGTCGCCAGACGTTCCTATTTTGGCGGGAGTCTCCCTGACTCGACGAACTTTTCCCGCGCTTAGCTTACCCTCCCAGCGCTTCACTCTCGTGTCAGATAAACGTAATCTCAAGGGACGCTTACGTAAAAGATGGCTTGAAAATCTTTTGCTCAGCTGCTGCGGCATAAAGATTGCATAGAAGTTATTAACTGCTGTTTAAGATATAAACGACTCGAGATAAATAATGTTTTCTCTTGCAAATATGGCGGCCGTTGCTTATCTGCGCTTCGTAATCATTGTTGAATTGTTTTGGGAACGAGTACGATAGGGATACAAGCGTGCTGTAATAACAATATTTTGGAATTCTGAGAATAACCCTCTGAGGAAACACATTCGCTTTATCAATTGGAAAAAGACTGCGTTGCTACTTCTCTGATGTTTGTTAATCACGTACGAATGTTTTTAGTCTCTTGTTTTACGACTGTATCATGTGCGATTACCGTTTTCATAAACATCTACTTTCTCTAGAAGACTATATGAGTTAAGAAATATTCAAAGCATGACATAACCTTTATTTGTGAAGCTAATTCATACGCTATGTATTGCGGATACCCGCCATAAGGCTATTCGCTGGGTATTTATGAAAATGTTAATGAGGTGGAAACGACTCTCATTGATTTAGATGCCAAAGAAATCTTGTTCAGGTAATTTTACGGTATCGAGGATTTAAAATTGTATTTGAATTAGTTTGCAAATTGAAACGTGTTAGTGAAGCAATATAGACATCGCGTGTTGCGATGTTTATGCAAAAATTGAATATGATACATGTTAAATTACTATATATTATAATACTTTTTAAAAGCTTGATTTGTTATAGGACGCGTAAGAGCGTTTTTATCCTCCTCAGCTGAAGTAATTCATAAAGAAGGTGAATTGATGAAGGCACGTTGTATTCCGAGAGAGAGTTGCCGTTTCGGATATAGGTCTTCGTGGTGAATTGAGAGTTTAGCTTGGCATGGGACATATTACTCGAGAATATAAGCTCTTTATCTTGCATTTAAATTTACCGAAGTATTACCGACAAGATGTTCAAGGAACCTTTGCTGATTTAAGTTTTATAATCCAAAGAAATGTTGATTAAGGTTTTCTATTTTCTAAATATATTTGAGAAGTTAGATTCAGTTGTTGGTAGTTCGGCTTTTAGTGCCCTAATATAGCTTTCACTCGACACATACGTTACACTCTATTTACATCGCTTTATCTGAAATGTATACCCTAAGAGTCATATTTTCATTGAATTGTGAAACTTGTAATGCAAAAAGTGAAATGTGGTTGCGAAAATCGAGAAATTTTCAAGGAAACTTTCTTAAATAAATATTCTTCTAAGTGCTTCTGAAGTAAATGAAATACCAGTTTTCAGCATGAGAGGTTTAGAGGAAACGAACTTTGAACTGTCCCCGGTTGTATCCGTTTCAGAATATGATAAGTTCTAGTTTTTCTTCCTCGAGAGAATATTCAGTATCAGAATAACCATACTTATCTGCCCGCCAAAGTTACGCTGTGGAAGGTGAATAACATAAGCTGCTTCAGAAATGGAGACTGCATTAGTCGAATGAAAATGCATTTCTTATATTCTTTTGGGTCTATAATCCTAAAACACTCGTTTAGTATGCCGGTGTATGAAGTAGCACAATAGGTTATAATATTGGTTGTTATACTTAAGATATGTTTATTTCTATCACGAAGTCCCCATTCTTTGTTAAACTCGCAACGGCTGATATTGTTATATTCGTGTCCATGAGATGGATTCCTGTTCGCCAGTCGTCAAGGAAGAAACAACTGTTGTCGCGATAAAATAGTTTTTTTTATTAACGTCTTGCTCGCAGGGACGTCATTTTCTGATCTCGAAGACCCTTGAAAAAGCTTCGCTGTTCTTAGCATCAGGTGGTTCTCGTGAAAGACGCGTGTGTAAGTTCCGGTCCGTCATGGCGGCCGGTCGAGCCACCGAGGATAATTTTCGCTCCTTTAAATTCCAAAAGAGTGCGATGGTTGTCGAAGTGAGATTCTCTCGCCATGCACGACTTCCCCCAGACGTTCTTCAACTATGTGCTTGTTTGCCCACTCGCGGTTGTCGAATCAATTGAAGTGTCGACTTGCCGGAAGTGGTGGATTAGTAAAATGGGTAGCGGGATCTTTTATAAGAGTATCAGATGGTTTTACACTTCCCGGCTCCTTTGTGATCCCATCAGGACATAGGATCGATCAATGGTTTTTCTTAGCTATCAAATGAAGAGATCTCATAGTTTCATCAAGATGAATGGTTCGGACTAGGTTTCTCAAGAGTAACATCGTAGGTCGGGGCTTGCTGGTCTGAATTTACATAATTTATGATTGCATCCGTATTTAACCGCGGGAAATAGTTATATATCAGCGTCGATACAGTTCATTGTCCTAGAGAGTTTAATTATTAGTGCCATGAAACGTTAACCTCGGTTTACCTTTATTGTAGTCGAATTAATTAGGCGAGGATAGGCTCTTAAGAAAGGTAAAGTTATTCAACCAAATATGATGAATAAAGAAAGGAATCAATGTATAATTTTAATGACCACATGGATGACAGTTTACCATAATTAAATTTCGCCAATTTAATTGAAGGATGTATGTTTTTTGATTCTTTCTTTGATGGTGTTTTCTTTGTTTGCATCCAATCATTAATTAATCCTATCTTGCATCAGAGTACTTGAGGATACTTTTCACCTGAAGTTTTTTTTTTTTAGTTCTAAGTTTCTTTGTACAGATGAACTGACAAAGTTAATATCAGAGTTTAAGCAAATTGTGCCAATAATGCCTATAGAGAAACTTGCAAACTCACTATTTTACTTTATATGTGACATGCTCCTCTTGTGATTTAACTAGATTCTCATTGAATTATGAAGCCATAGTTTCCAAACATACTTTAGTTACTTTAAATTTGATTGTACTCCAAGCTATCAATATGCTAGAAGTTTAGAAATTTTTTGGTGATACAGATTGTTTCGTAATTATTTATAGTTTGATCATTTTAGGGAAAACTGACTTTTAATTCCTCTGCATTTCTATGAATCCTCTTAAGCTCATAAAATAAATTTCGTTGTTGGTGAAAAGAAAGAAAATATACCTTTTTCCAATATTTATATCTTTATGATGCAGCTTTCTGAATTATTTCAATGTTTGATGAGATCACTAATTAAGATTGCATCTAGGCTACAAAGTTATTGGTTTGCTTTTAATTAATGAACATTGAGATTGTTTTATTCGTAGCCATATATTTCCTTATAGTGAATGAATTATTCCATATTATATCATTTAGTTCATTTTCTTTCAAATACAATTCTTATATTAATTTCCTAATTTCCATTCCTTGTGAAAGAGTACTCTGCCTCCTAGCTGCTAGTACTTAAACTCTTGAGGTCCCGAGTCCTGGTGGGTCAAATTTTTCCATTCTGGGTTATGTATTTGTGTTTGTCTTTAGTAGGGGTTAAACAGGAGAGTGGTAATATCATAATAAATCTCGGCCCTAGTTAATAAAAACTTATTATTATTTTGAACAATACAATTTCCTGGAGACATGATCTTCTTTTACAGCTCACTTTACTGGTCATATCATGTGTTTTCAATCATCTTTTCTCTTCAACTAAGTTTTAATATTTGTGCATACCAGTTGCTAATGTATTTATTTCTATTTTCAGTGCTTGGATTGAAGATGTGAACATCAAGCCTTACAAAACATTTAGAGATCAGTTTGTGAAGACAAATAAGTCGGCCGTATTCAGAGATGCAGTCGAGGAAGTTGAAAATCTGCTCAGGAAGATGGATTCTGTAAGTTTCCTCTATGACTTTTTGATTTATTATTTCATAAGTGGTAGTGCTAATGACATTTATCTGTATTAACAGTCTGGAGTGGACATGGATGATCCTGATGCAGAATTCAATAGGTTGAGAGAATCTGTCAGTGAGCAGAAGAAAGAAACAAAACCAAAGATCAGGAAGGTGAGTTGTGAAAGGTTTTGAAAATTCCTTCTCTGCATTCCTATTTCTTTTCCATTGCTCATGTCATCTTTCTTGCATGTAGGACCATCCTCCCAAAGCTGCAGCAAAGAGGACCAATTCAGAGAGTAGTTCAGGCCCCAATACGCCTAGCAAGAGAGTTCGGTCTAACTCTTTGAACGAAGACCAGATATCTGGTATGAATTCCATTTCATCCACTCCAGTGGCCACTCACAGTCCCAGACGTGGGGTGGTTTCCAACCTTCTTGATCGTCCAACAAGCGTTGCTAGGCCTGTGAGTACACTTTTGCACTTATTGTTTTTCAGGAATTATTTACTCACTTTTATGCTTGCTCATGATTTACTGAATTGGAAGTTATTTGCTCCGCATTTATATGATTATTGATGGTTGTTTATAGGAAGCTAATTTGAAGGGCAATTAATATCCTCCCATTACTGTTAAAGTTGGGAAGATATTTTCATGTCATCAAAGAATTCATCTATCTGAGAATGTCAGTTGTTAGGGATCAAGTTCAATTCCTTAGTCTGCATTAATTAGTCAATTTATCTCATTCTGTTTGATTTCTTAAGTAGTTATTTTTATTCGAAAGAGTCATGATTGCATTTATTTATACAGCTTAAAGCTTTTGTTATTATTTAAGAGATGAAGTGATTAGAAGTGTGAAAGAATTGAGGGATGTGCTTCAAGGTTAGTGTTATCATTAATCTAATAGACCAAGATTCTTAATGCATGATTATAATAATTAAATAATAATATGTGACACTCTTGTAGCAACTTCGTAGGCATTATATCAAGAAGAAAACCTAAAATTCCGCTATCAATTAACTTTCTATTTTGTGTTTAGGGATGTAATTCTTTAAAGTGAGTGTTGTTGTATCATAAAAAATAATTATTTAGTCGCAGAGTTTGACATTTTGTAGGTGATTGAAATAATTTTTGATGTAAGGGATAGTAAAGAATTTGAGTTCTGCTAGAGTAAAGTAGAGCAGTCTTTTAGAAGTTACAAGAGCTTCCACTTTTCAGTGTTAAACTAATAGGGGAAGCATTTGATAAGAATGCTCAAGCAGTGAATATTATATCAGCATACATGGTTTCAGATGAATATTAGGGATTTTTATTATTCTAAGAAAAATTGTTTTATTAAGAAATTCAATCTTTCTGTGATTGATGTTCA
The DNA here is from genome assembly GCA_020796165.1 of Pantala flavescens. Classification (NCBI taxonomy): domain Eukaryota; kingdom Metazoa; phylum Arthropoda; class Insecta; order Odonata; family Libellulidae; genus Pantala; species Pantala flavescens. The sequence goes on from CM036886.1 coordinate 17,555,843, forward strand.
ATATTAAACTGCTTTCTATACAATTTCTTAAGCCCTTGGTGTTCTGAAAGGTGGCTTGTCAGGTAATATTGAGAGGATGTTGAAGACAGTTTAGTTAGGGAAAGTATGCAAATAAATAGCCCATTTAAGAGTATCTTCAGCTTGAAAAAAAAATAGAGAATACTTAAAATTGCTTTTCAGATATGTGGAATTAATTTGATTCAATTAAATCAGATTACGTTCCCAATTATAATATATCATGCAAGTTACATAAATACTTAGTTTTTTAAGCAAAATACTGTTAGTAACTTTTGATAACTTGCTACACCTTGGGAGAGACAGTAAGTTATCACTGTTGAGCTACCTTTAGTGTGGTGACAAAAAAATTCTGCTACTTTAAGTAACATGCACTGCAGTCTGCATGAAAATGAAACTAATAAAAATGGTGTTTAAATACACTAAACACTACATAGAGGAAGTAAATTTAGTTGTATTTTTCTATAGGAAACGCCTCCTCTAGATCTTGAAAAGGTTTCCAACACCTTGAAAGAAAAGAACATCCTGCCTTCATCTCTTAAGTTTGGATTCCTTGGCCTTGGAATCATGGGCTCGGGTATTGTCAAGAATCTGCTGAATTCTGGCCATTCTGTCATCGTTTGGAACCGAACACCAGATAAGGTAAATAATCTCCATCTAAAATTTAAAATCTTATATTCAATTGACTGCGTGGTATGCAAATAGGAATAGCTGAGTCATGAACATGCTCTTTCTCTATGTTCAAGTTGCAATAATTAGGTTGAATGACATTCAAAGCCCTCCTTTGATAAATTTATTTATACCTGCTGCAGTTTTTGTACAGAATCCAAATAAAGATTTAGTTCAATTAGATTCAGACCAAACAACACAGTTAATTAACATGTTCTTCTTCATTTATACACTTGAATACATAACACAATGCACACCAAATTTTATTATAAATACGTTTTGAGTTTATGCAAGCAAACAGTGAGTTCAAAACTTATAAAAAAAAGTCTTCCTCGATTTTTTTTTCCTGATCTGGCATTCTTTTCAACGTTCTGTAACAACTTGTCCATCTCATCCTTCACCACGCAATCTTTAACACTTTTATTGGCGAGTTTAAAAAAATATTTACAAGACAAACATCACAGTCTTCAATTATTAAAGGAAACCATCTTTAGGCTCTAACATTTTATTTGAGAAGTATATGCTTGAAAATATAGTGGTATAGACTATACATTGGAGAAAAAGGCGGAGTAAAAGTATTTTTCTGTCTTGTTTTTTAACCTAATCTCCTACCTAATCATCAGAAAATATCATCCTTACATTAAAGATGCCAATGAAAGAGCAGTGCTGCAGCATCTCCAAAAGCAAATCTTTTAACATATTCTCTCTCCTGTGTAAATGATAGACAAGTAACAATATTAAAGTCTTACCTTCACAGAATAGGTAGTCCACCACAATTTTTAACAGTTGTTAACTAATACTTTCCAAGTGTATTTCACTAGCCTATAAGGATGAAATCCAAGAGCATTTTTCTTCTATCACAGGGGCTTTTTTTAAATTATCACACTAATCCTTATTGGCACTATAAGGCAGTTTCACATTTAACGATCTGACCACCACCATCATTATCACTTTTCACTGCCACTTCCATGCTTTCGTCTACATGTTCTTCCTTGACCTCTTGCCCTTTAGCATCCTTTTCCACCTCACTTATGGTCTTCCCTTGTCCAGCCGATAGTCCTGGAGAGTTGTGTTGAGACTGGAACACAGGGCAGGGTTCTTCATCAATGGAGAAAGAGACTGAACTGCCACGTTGATGTTTGGATCTCTTGTGGGGAGTCACAACTCTCTTGGCGATAGGGGTGCAGTAGGGTGATGTGTGCTCTTCATAAGGGGGAGGGTCATCCCTTTCTGCTACGGTTCCAATGGCAGATCTCTCACTCTCAGGAGAAAATGTCAGGCCATCCACTGAGAGCTCAGTTGGAGTGTAGTAAATAGATAGTCGGCTCTGGGTGTCATCTTCTATTGGTGCAATATCTCGTAAAGCAGCTGCCACTGCTGCTGAGAGATCCACTGGAGGTTGGTTTGGAATAATTGGGGGCGGTACGCGTGGTGGGCGGAATTCGTTGAAGTCAGCAACATCTGGATGAACCCCTACTCCACCTCCAGTGCGACAGTTGTCCAAGTAGAGGTTTGGCAGGTTTTCTAGGAGTTTGTTGAGAGTTTGCTGCTGGTACTTGCAGGTTTCTCTAAGCCTCAGGACTTGGTGTGCGCTAAATTTGCGGATTCTGTTTCGCTGGAAGACGTAATTTTCACGCACCCAGTTTAGTTGACCCGTGGAATATTCACGTACTCGTTTCACCTGGGAATTTTAATGATTATTATCTCTGTTAGGTTAATGTACGTATTTTATCATAAGATAGAGTGATTTATATGTACCTGATCATAATACTGATCTCTGATGGTAGTTAAGTGCTGAGTTCCGTAGTCTCTGATGTCTTTCAGGTGCTTCACTTGTCCTTGATAGCTCTCTCTAATCCATTCAACCTGCTGAGTGCAGTTTTCTTTAATCTTATGAACCTGTAAAAGACAATGATTATTAATTTCATGTATTGCAGTTAAAATTGGAGTTATATTTTATTGATAGCAATCCTTACCTGATCAGTGTAGTTCTGCCTCAGTCGTTCCAGCTGTTGAGATTTATATTGCTCAATGGTCTCTAATATTTGGTATATCTGCTTGGCTCTTGGAGACACTGTATCATTTTCACAGCAACATGTCCACCCACATCTGTGTAAAGAAAAAAGATTCATTAGTAAAAAGCTTTTCAATACAGAGAGGAGAGTTATAGGTTTTCATATTGATAGAATCACTTTACCTTCTAAATATGTAGATGACTAATTGCACGATTAAAGTTATGAGTAAAAATGCCATTGCTGCAGCAAATCCCACACAGATACTCATAACTTTTATCTCATGTATCGTGACTGGATCAATACTAAGTTTCACCTGGACAGATATGTTGGATACAGGATTTGATGCAAAGCATGTGTAGCGACCACAGTCCAAGCGCAGAACACTGTCGATAAATAGTGATCCATTTTCTAGAATCCTCACTCTTTGATCTTCTATTTCGCTCATGTTTGGATAGTGGGCTGGAGGATGTTTAGCATAAGGATTTGGGGAAAGTTCTTCATTAGGTGTCCAGTGGAATGTTAAGCCTGTGGGCGTTTGCCAAGTCAGTGATGGTGCAGGCCAGCCATCAAGATGACATTCAAGAAGGGCACTGGTCCCTATTCGGAATTGCTGGCCTGCTACAGGTGACACTCTTATGAGGTTCAGCCTGGCACACTTAAGGTTTTGCAGGGTTTCGATCATGTTGGGGGGATTCAGATTCACTTCTCTGTTGTAGTCTAGCATACAATTCAGATCACTGGGAACCATAGTGACATTTCTTCCAGGCCCCTCCCTCCAGTCTGCAAACCACTGAAACCGACAATCACAAACCCAAGGATTTTCCCCAACAAAAACTTCCTGAAGAAAACTTAGACTGGAAAACGATTTAGGTATGTGGGTCAAATTGTTATGGCCCAAGTCAAGATATGCCAATTTGGGGGTTCTGTCAAAAGTATACTTTTCTATTTCTTTTAAGAGAGGGTTCATTCTCACTATCAGCACCTTCAAACTCATTAGGCCTAACACATCAGAATCTCTCAGTATTTTTAATCGGCTGCCCTCGATTATCAGTGTCTCAAGTTCAAGGCAGTTTTGAAAAGGTTTGGTTCCCAGATCGGTGATAGGATTCGTTCCAAGATTCAGCCACAATAGATGTTCCAGGTCGCGGAACGAGTCGTCTGGAAAAACAGAAATAGAGTTGTTTCCGAGGTTGAGGTATTGTAGGTCGTTGAGGCCATGGAAGAGACCTTCCGGTATGTCAGAAATCGACGCATTGGAGAGTTCCAGCGTCTTCAGGTCACGTAAATTCCCAAATGTGCGAGTGGAGAGAGCCAAGTTCTGGTTCCCATTGAGCAGCAAAGAGACGAGGTTTTTGTTGGGGGCGAAGAAGTTGTCGCCCAGTTCAGTGAGCAGGTTTTGGGAAAGGTCTAGGGTAAGGAGATGCCTCAATGGCGAAAACAACTGGAAGGGCAGGTTCGTCAAGGAGTTCCTGGACAGGAAGACGACTTCAAGATGATCCAAGCCTGCGAATAGATCCCTTGGGAGGTTTCCCAGCTGGTTGCTAGTTAGGTTTAAGGATCGTATGGAGGATAGTCCCTCGAAAGCCTGACCGTGCAGCTTTTCTATCCGGTTGTTGCTGAGATCAAGGTGTTCCAGGAACCTCAGGTGCGAGAAGGCCTTAGAATTAATCTCTCGGATCTCGCTGTGTTGCCAGGAGACGAACTTCAAGGAATCCAGGTTCTGGAAAGTGTCGCGCGTGATCTTTCCGTCGACGAAAATATCCTCGAACACGAGGTGGACGGTGCCTTGAGGGACCTGGATGCCCTCGTACAGTCTTCCGAAGCAGGATATGGTCACCGGTAGGGATTTGTGCCCTCGCAGGCAGTGGCAGTGCGCTGGGCAAGGGTTGCTGGCTGGAGGGTGATGAGCATGGCGTTGCGTAGGAGCAGAAGTCGGAGACGCCGAGGCGATGGCAGCTAAGAGGAGGAGGAGGAAGGCGAAGAGTGGGCACCGTAGCACCGGGCACCACCCCCGCACCCCGGCGCGCCGACCACCAGGGATCATGGTTCCCTCATGACCCTCGTTCCATCACATCTCACGTAGAGCACCTTATGTCGGAGAAGAGAGAGAAAAAGTGAATGCGTATTCGCGTACGCGACCTCGGACCGGCGTCAGCTGGCCGTCACGCGTGCTGAAGGCGCGCTCAAGTAAGGACAGCCCCGCTCGTTTATCGCGACGTACGTTGACCCTTGACCCGAAGCAATTTCAATTTTCAGTCGCAGGGGAGTTCAGTTAAGAGAGTTAGCCGGGCTTTTATTCCCCTATTAATCGTTTCCGAGTCGAATGGAATTCGATCTAACGGCTTTATCGATCGATTCAGCACCATGCAAGTTAACTCAGAGCGTTATCCATACGCGAGTTTTTCACGTTTCCCCTACAGTCGGCGTAAACGCTTCGCCCACGCGCCGAGAAGCTTCCATTCCCCGCGGAAACGCCGTGGCCGTGTACCGTGGACGTCTGAGGTCGGACACCGCACAAGTAACTCGTATTTCGCAAATTCGCATGGCGAAACCTCTCAACAAGAAGCTTCCACCATCCGCGTCCCGCGCCTTTTATCGCAAACGAAAGAGCGTACGACCCGAGGATTGATTTTCCGGGGGCGCCCGGTCGGGTTTCGCAGCGGTGTGACGGCGCTCAGTTCCCACAGCGGTCTCTTCGAAATCCCCCCTTCGAATGGTCCTCCCACGCTCCCCCCCTCTCGGCTGTGCACGGATCGATATGGTAGACTCACCGGTTCATAGCGATCCCGCTCGTATGTGTACGTTAGAGAGCGCGGGGATAGATTCCGTCCTTCGGTCAGGTCTCCTCGCGAGAGAATGGAGTTCAGCCGCACCAGCGCTCATGAGCAGAAGGGAAGATGGCGGACGGGTTCCCCCTCCCCCCTTCTCCCCTCACGTCGAAAGAACCGGGCGAGTCCATTCTGGAGGCCCGGGGGAGGTCTCAACCGGCGGGGAAGTGGAGAAGGTCGCCTGAGGGAAAGAGAAGGGAGTTCTCTCGCCCGCTTTGAGCACGCGGTAGGGTAGGACATAGCCAGTTGCGGTGTTTCTCGGTCGGGAATTCATATCGGAACGCGGCGAGAATGCCGCCATTTTAGGCTTCCCGCGCGCTTGGGTTTTTTCGACAATCGGGATGAATCGACGCCGTTGTCAAGGAACATCGTTTCCGGCATTTCCTATCCGGGGTTGTTCTTTTTATTTAGATACCTTGCAAGGCACCTTTCGACGTATGGCAGAGGTGCTAGCAATTGAAAACAGATGGCGATTGTGTAACTGATCACTTTCGCGTATCTTTCGTTGAATTTACGATTTTATAAATCTGATCGTTTTGGCATGTTTCCATGATTTGTCCATTGATATAGCTGAACGGTCTGTACAATAGGGAGGGCGCATAATGAGTATTGCTTCTATCGAGAGCGTGCTTTCAAAGAATTCGTTTAATTTATGAATCTATTGGGTTGATTTCATTATTCTAAGGATTTGCATCCCACTTTCGTAGCATTTGCGTTAATATTACTGATTTAACGAGGCATATTTTAAAGAAACGTATACCTTAATGTTGTTGTGACTTTTCTCAGACTCCAATTCCACGTTATTCTATTTATATGAAAGGATTGCCCAAGGAGAAGGCCTTTCTAAGGTAAAATAACATCCCTCGCGGACTTTTTCCTTAACTCTTTCCGATTATGCTTTCGTCGAAGCCGGTTTTCCGTTGAACCTTTCCACGTATTATGGATGTGACTTCGTGGTAAGTTATCCGTTGGGTACTCCAAGGTTCACCGACTCTGCTATAAAATTTCTTTGGATACAATTGTCTAGTCGAAGTAAAAGCAAGTCGCGCTCCGATAGGTTGAGATAGCTGGATGAGAGGAAAATATGTTAGGGTGGGCTTAAGTGGTAATTATCCGGGACGCACACACCGGATTTGAGGTATCGATTATGTCGTAAAGCTCGGTTTTTCCTCATAAAATGCTCGACATCTCTCGGTCGTGTACCACCTTCAGTGGAGTTGGCATCTGAGGTCGGTTGCTGTTCATGGACGCTTGATCCTTACTCCTCCCGTATGTGTACGAAGTAAACGAAGCGTTTACACGAATAAAATATACGTCTCATTTATTGACTCGTATTAATGGATTTTTTTCACGAATTTATGAACTTAACTGTAGATTTCACGTTTACAAGCATATTCGAATATTTTTTATTTGGTTCAACTACGTTCCCTTTTTCGTGTGGTTTTAGATTGGTATACTTATCGTGCCATTTTATCATGCTATGTCCTTGAGTAAGAATAAATCGGATTTGCAAACTAGATCTACATGGCGTTACGTCCTGCAACTTATACGTAAAGAGTACGTAAACTTGTCTAGTAATTCGTAGGTTGCTTAATTCGAAACCATATAAGGTTTGTTATGAAATCTAAACTTACGCTTACCTTTGCAATCGTATTCCATCAAGATCAGAGTCAATGAAGGAGTTTTAATCTACCTGTTAGAAGTCTCAAATATTTTCCCTCTAAAATGAAGTGGCTGAACTTCTGAACTGAAGTCAGCATGCAACCTGTAATTTGATCCACGAAGGTATTTTTTCGCGAGTCAAGGCAGACAAGACGTAAGAGCAAGTCCGCCTAGCCATGGCGTCTGGATAGGATGTCTGTGGACAGCTTAAACAATGTATTCTATTGTTGAAAGGATATCCGGTGGATAACTCTCAACGTGTCCAAATTTGGAGGCTCATACTAGTTCACTGAAAATTTAGACAGTTTCAGGCTGTTCCTCGCTCTTTTCGGAAGTTTATTTCAAATGCAACGAAAGATTTGCAACAGTTTCGCCAATTTCTGGTCGCGACCAAATGGAAGAGTTGTTCTAAAGGTTTAGATTTCGGAATTTTAAAGGCGTTTCTTTTCTGTGCTGGATATTTATCTACTGTAAATTTTAACATGCATGCCTGCTGCCACGGGAGTACGATAGAATTTTGCTGCGGGCTGCCATGTTTTTTGGTTTCAGCGAATCGCCCTCCTGAATACAAATTCAAAACTTAGCTGCGTAACGAGAAGTTTTATTTGTAGTTGGATGCGGGATACGCAATGTAATCAGCGTTCATGGCTCCGGAATCATTATTTACGTTAGGGAAATGTTTTTTTAGTGCTTTCTGTTGTCTGCCTTCAGCTTACGTGCTTAAGGGATTTACATGAGAGAAACGAAATTTCGTTTTACGTAGCGTATTTATGTGCATTTTAAAAGTGTTTTTCTGTGTTCTCTGCGGGCTTGTAGCGTAGAGTGCTCGGTGCAAGTTTGATGAGATATTGCAATGCACTTTTTCTTTGCTATATTAACATAGTCAAAATGCATTAGACGTGTTTATGATAGTAGGTGTACCTACTAGCAGGGATGATCTATCAATGAACGCAATATATTGGCTAATGTAATTGGAAGTGATTCATTTGTGTGCAGTTACAGAGAATATTTTTCCCGGTTTTGCAAACGTGTTCTTTGACTGATCATTGGCTTGTTCTAAAAGCTCACTACTATTTTATTACGCGAGTTCCTGTAGTTTTTGCTATAACTCTCATGTGATTTCCGGATATATGAATGCATTTATATAACTAAATTGTATCGATATCTCGAAGCCAAATAGACTAGATACTAGATTTGTCTAAATTTAAAGTCTAAATTTTATATTTTAGAATTCGCTGGAAAGCACAGCAGTTGGATTGGATTTTCCGAAAGTCATGGAGAATATTCTATTTCATGCTTAGTTCTATTGGTTTGTTCTAGTATCGGTCAATGCTGTAGTAAAACTGAGAATCTCCTCCGAGTATATTTGAAAGCGATTGGCTTAGAAGCATTTTTTCTTACGCTACAAATCCCGTGTTGGACTAACTAGCATTCGGCCATTTAGCGTCAGCAGATCGAATGAATTGGAGACTAATGGGGCAGACATGTTCTTTCTATAGTCGCGTTATGCTCGCTCTGTATAGCAGGATTCACTTTCTCCTTTCCGTGAAATCGGATTGACGTAAGGAAGTTTTCCCTCCGCGTAGTTCCTAGGATGCAGTGTGTTGCATTGCGACGGCCTGACTTGTAAGGCGTCAGTCAAATGGGATTCCTCCGTGAGGAAAGAAAAGTTGAAAATTCTATAGCTCGCCTTATTCAAGCTCGCCTTATATTTTACCTCGTTGAACTTTTTTGAATGGGGTTATATATCGAGCTAGTTTATGTAATAATTTTTGTTGTATTTTCGTATTGTTATCGTGAAAGAAAGAATGAGAATGTTTCTTTCATATGTAGTATTTTTTCGTTATAGTGCTGAGAAAGTAATTCAGTAGAATCGTCATCAGATAATTCGGCTGAATAAGAATTCGGTTTGTGTATGTAACTCTTATAGTGTGTAACAGTTATATAAGGGTATTGATTGAGTTCGCCATAGGCGAAGTAGATCCAAATGTATTTTATTTATTTCTACTGTATTTGATACGAGGAAAATCGGAAATGGCACGAATTGTAGATTGAAATCAATTAAATTATTCTGATTTAGCGGTATGAAAATATTTTCACCCGTACGACTTGAGTCAAAGTGTTCGAAAATAAATATCATTACGTAATGAAATCCCGCCTCATAGTTGTGAATGAAGTAATTGATCGAGTGTTCATCTCTTCTATCATTTCCTCTGTTTTCCTGATTTAGATTGAATTAATTTGCGTCAATTTGATGAAAGCGGAAATTATGGACGCAGTGGTGACGAATCAATTATCTTAGGTTTAATTAGATGTGGCGAAGATGTTTGTCCCTTTGTCTTGTTGGTAACGGTACATCTTCGCCCCTGCCTGGTCAGGGTCGGCTTCTTGGAATTGCACCCCGCGGTTGAGTTGATAATGCATTAGCTCGCAATGCATTCGAAAACTGCTGTTAGAGATGAAGAAATGAAATTTGCAGGTGTTGCATCTATGGAAACGGATTGTTTTCCTAGGAACCTTTCCCAGCCTTCATCTAGGCCATGGCGTCCTCTTCACCTCTGTAAATTTGGCAACAGGAAGATTCTGTCTCTGTCTCTCAAAGGAGCGGCGTCCTTAGATCAATTAGATCCGCCTCTTCGTTTTGTCAATCAGGATGGTTAACGCACTTTTTTAATTGAGAGATGCCCAGGGCCGCCGTACGCGCCCACACGAATGAAACGCGAAATTCTCCGAGGCGTATCAACCAAGGAGTTCATAATTCGCTTCTTCGTTTTTGTCCGAGCGTTCACCCAGAATGAAGCCACATCCTGTCGAGCGAAGCAGTTTTCGCCGACCTCTCGCTCCCAGTCTCTTCTTCAACTCACTTTAACCCATCACTTTATCCTTTCATCTCCATTGAGACGTCGCGCCGACCTCTTCTTGGCCAGAGGGTACCACGACCCCCGGTTATTTTCGCCAATTTTTACATCCCTTTGTGCCTCAGTTACGGGGACGGGTTTGAATTATTCGTGAGGAGTCGTCTAATATCTAGAAGCGAGATCGCCCCAGGCTTGTCGTCTTACGCGTTAGATGTTCCCGGTCCCCCCACCACCACTACCACCACCGCCAACTCCTCCTACCCATCGACATCAGCTGGGCTTTGTCGAGTTCGCATCGGCCCACGGAGTCCACGAAGTCGTATGATGTTACGTTATGCGATGCATGAATGAGTGGTCGGTTCTTTTTTGTCGTTAATTCGGGTCTAAACTGTTGTCGGGCTAAGCGGGTTTATTCTCGTGGGAGGGTCTCTCGTATGGCGTGATGTAATGAATTGATTGAGATAAATGTGTGCGCGTAAGATCTCGTATGATGCTAATTCGATTATGGGGGAGAAATTAAGCTCGAATTGATACACGTGCAATTTGATATGTTTAGTGTAATATATCTTCGTAAGTGCGCTTCAAAGTGTGCTATTAACTACGCATAAGTTAAAGATACTAGATAAACCCGGTTAGCCTGATCTTCAAGTAATGTTTTTGTAAATGTTCGTTGCTAATATGCATTTTTGAGAGAGAAAATTTATTTATTTTAATGGAACGAGTTCTGTCAATGAATTTAGATGAACCTACGATATAAATCGTGTTAATTATTTTCCACTTTCAATTCGAGACGGAAAATAAATATATTTCATAAAGTAAAAAATATAACTAGTATTAGCATTTCTTTACAATTTAAATACAATCTGTGTCAATGTTTATGAGTTATGAAAGTCTACTTATTAGTGGTCGGGTTGCATTGGTTCGATTATTACCCCCAATAAATCGAATTTCCGTGATCGTGATTATCAGTTACATTTAAAAGGCTAGTGTATAGCGTATTGATTTAATAGATTTGAGGGATTTTGACCCGATTCGTGTTTGATGAATGTGTGTTTATCCTGTCGACGTATGAATTACTCGCCTATAAATCTCTCCTACTTAGTCGCGAGTAGTTCATCAACCTCCAAGCTATCCACAATCAGTTCATTCACTTGAATAGAATGTTGTATAAAATGAGAGTCTAATTCTTCGCTAAGTATTTGCCTGAATTGCGATGTTGGAAATACTGATGAAATTTCATATTACAGTAAAAGTAAACATATAAGGGATTTTCCGGTATAAAATACGATCGTGTGGATAGATAAGTCTTGTCTAAGTGTTGAAATATTTCTAAATTATCGGTTTATGTCGATAATACTTGCAATTTAAACATTTGGCTTCAAAATATTTATCTCTGTATATAAGTGTCTTTGCTTGTTTATCATATCGGGTTTTTGTGTTATATGTCGAAATATTCGTTAGGAGTAGGGAAGGAATCGGAAATTTTAAATCTGTTCAAGTTCCTGCTGCAACCAAACCCGTTATCGATGTGTTTTCACGTATTCTGTCCGAATATCCGATGTGCAATATTGATTTTTTACATGACCTATATTTCGGAAGGGAAATAATGTGGTAGATATTCTGGGATTCGAATTTTGTCCGAATCCCGCGGTTCAACGTCGACAATTGGCAATGCACGAACGTCCCAGCCGCGTCAACCGTCGAATCACGAGTTACGTTGACCCCTAAATCACGCTCGATTCAATTTTCGCATTTAAAATTTCACGTGCGAAATTTAATTTTTTACGGAGTCTGATTTTATTCTTAGAAGGGCATTGTTCTTGCAATCGAGCAACAAATGGTTGCAACTATAAAAGCCGCGCCTTCTCAGACTGTTTAAGAAGTCCGCAGGCAGCTTCTAGAAGGTTCGAATCCCTCCCTCCGTTTAGAGAGATACTGAGAGATTCGCATCGATCCTGAACATACGCTCTCTCTCTCTCGCAGAGTGAGAAAAGCCACGTTTCCCGTTGTGATAATCAACGGAAATGCTTACCTACTCGGATGAAGCGGGCATAGAACGAAAATGTAATTAGAAATGCCTTTTTTGCGATTCGTTTTCATGGAGCCCCAATATATGGCGGCGTATCGATCCGGAGGGATTGTAGTTTCGCGAATTTTCGCGAATGTGTGCGAAATTCGGTAAAACGAAGTCTCCACGTGGCGTTTCTTAACGTATCATCCGTGGTTATTATGAGGCATATGCCATTGAAACCGCTCGTGGTTGTCATTCATGTGCTATCCATTTGCTAAGATTGCGGTTCAGTTCAAAAGGATTGAATGAACATCTCGTTCGTTTATTTCGGATGATATCTCCCATTTGTCGAGTTCACAAAAACAAAATGGAGTGCGTGAACGGAAGTTGTGTAAATGTTGCACGTAAATTGTGGATTCTCCATCATTCTTTTCGTTATCATCCAGTTCTGTTACCTATATTGCTACATTCTGTGTGTTTCTGTTATCCTTGTCTATTTATCAACTTTAGTCTCTTGCCCCACGTGCGTGTCCTTGGATACGTGTAAATTAGCGGTAGAATATTTACTCGGTTCATATTTACCTCCTGCGTTGCGTATTTGATTTAGGCCCTCTATCTTATCTACACGCGTCTTTTAATTCTCGGGAAATTGTGGCTGATTCTGATCGATTTCTATATTGGATTTATATTGCATGTTCTGTTAGGTTCGTGCCCTCCTTCTAATAGTAATGCGTTTGATGTAATAAAACTCGTTTTGCATATGAAATGATGTGAGATTGCTTATATAATGTATTTAGGTTGGGCAGTTGGCTTTAAATATTCCTTTCAACTAATTAGAAAGCATGAAATTCCTACCTCTGTGAATGATTGCGTACTTTGAATTAATTTGCATACGGAGATGTGTTGTTCTGATTCACGATGTTACTAAGCTTACAAAGTTTCTTTTTTCGTTTCAGTTCGATATACTTTTCGGTTGCTGTGTTTTTGATTACCCTTCGAAACGTTCGTAAAATTTTAATTAGTTCGCTTTCTTGGTCGTGGAGTGTATGCATTGACTTAAGCGTGGCGATAATTTCCGTTATTTATCGATATCATGGTGCCTCATGGACAGGTAATTGTACGCACGCATAAAAGATAATTGATTCGGTGACGTAGTCAGTTTTTATCGTACATCGCTTTGTATTATTTCCCCTTCGTGCTGGTTTAATCGTAAAATATCTGTCAGTTTGATCGAACCGGTATAGTCTGTTCCCGTTGACGAATTTATAATATAAACTGCTTTTAGTTTCTATTTGTCGACTTTCTGAAACACAAGAATGGTATACAATGCAAGAGATATGCGTGTTTGGGTGCAGTGACTGCCAAGTGGGTAATATATTCGCCCTGGCTGAAGTAGGTCCCAAGTACTACTATTGCATCAGTTGACCTGCAAATGATATATGACCTCAGTCCACACAATGGCAATCATGGTGCATGTACACTATGCAGCTGAAATTTGAGTAAACAGGTATTTAGGAATTGAGTTCATGAATAGAATGCATGCGGTGTTTCACACTTAAAGACTCTAAAGATAACTAAAGATAGTTTGAGGTGTCGTTGAAAATTTGGTCTTAACAATGCACTAATCGTTTCCTTAGATTGAATTAAAACTTGGTTTTATATACCTTATAAGACTTTACGTATTCTATTATATTCCTGCTTATGGATTATGGCCCTATTTTTTGGAAATCTATGTATGTAGTCGTGAGTTTTCTGCGCTCGAAGAGTTTTGTTACAGTTTTCAAGTAGTAACTTTCTTGCACGAACATCCCGTGGAGACGTTTGAACCCACGCTCCCTAAAGGATGTTATCAAGATCGCGCCGTGCTCTATTAAAGAGAGGAGAGAGATATTTGTGGCGGCCATAAGCTGGCTTGCATTCAATGCCATTGGAGTGGCACTTAGTGTGACGTCATGTACACAATGCTTCAATTTCTTAACGGTTTTGTTTATATCTCCGACTACTTTGATTGGGAAGTGTATCTTCACTTCCTGTCGTCGTGTGAGCAGCCATACTGGAATTTTTACGTTCGATATTTCGTCATTGTTCATGTACTTCTGTTTTCTAGGCAGCTTAACATCGTATTCGGTGATAGTGGACCCTGGTTCGATGCTAGAACGTGCGTGTTTATTAAGGCTAAAGCTTCAAAGCGATTAGTTCCCTAATGTATGCGCAAATTTCTCTTTTTCTTTTGAATTCAAAATGAAAAATAAAATAACAAATTAGGTGGTCCAAAAGCTGAACCCTGTGTGACCTTTATACAAATTGATTTCTTAGTGAGTAATTGTCTTTAATTGATAATTGTTTCCAAAAGTCATATAAAGTTGTTGTAGTGTTAAAGAGGGTAATATCCATTTTAATAAAAAAATTTTATTTTTATATAAAGTGTAAAATATCTCGTTTTCATTATATCTCTGGTAACTGAGAACGGTTTTAGGCCTAATCGCTATCTGTGCTATTATAGTAGCAGACGAAATTTCCCTTACATACCTTTGGCATTCTGTAAACAATGACTAGGAATAAAGTTATTAGATACCGTTCCGATAACTCTTTTTATCTAACATGATTTAGGTTACCGTTTAGGAAGTTGGTCATTCTTATGATTTGAAGATGTATTATCAGTTTGGCTAATCAGTTTTTTAGTACGTATTCATTGGTTATTTATCGATTAAACTTCGCAGCCACTTAATTTTTTTCCTCTATTTCTATTGTGTCCATTCAGTCACCTCAGCTCGTCCTTGCGCAGTTAATTTTAGGATTTCTTTAGTTGCCATGGCGTCTGAACAGGTAGTCCGAATCCATCTCGTAACTCGCCACGGTTTCAGTGAAAGTTCAGACGTTCGTTTGGAGTGTGAACACCCTAAAAAAGAAGGGAAACAGATGCGTAGGATACCGGATGCACCTGGCGGAGGCCCTAACGAAATGATCGTTGAAATTGTTCCGCTTTACACGCTTTTTATTAATTGATCCGTGGAACTGGGCAAGTGAAAGTTCGAACCACCGCTCTGAGTCCTGCTATAATGTTCCGCAACTGGGAGTTATGACCCGTGCCCCGTTTTTGGCAACTAGGTGCCAATTTTTGCGAAGTATTAATACGTTATTTTATTCGGGAACGAAAATAATGAGGGTTATTAAAATCTGTATGGTTTCATGTTTCAAATTCAAAATTTGAAAGTAGTTATGCTTCTTTTATTTTGATTTATGTTTTGCTCTGTTTTACGATGTTTTTCTTCTTATGAGATCGAATTAGTCTGTTCATTAACATAATTCGTATTTTATATTCATTCATTAACTCTTATTAATAATTTCTAAATCGTGTGTATACATAAATAAATAAAGTAAATCATGTATACCTCATTGAAATCGTTTTCTCTAGTATCAATGTTTATCTATTTTGTATTGGAACGCATATATTTGAAATTTCGTGATCGGTGTAACTTCAGTTTAGTTTAATGATTAATGTTACATTTCTTCGATTCTAACTTTCGCTGAACAGCCTATTATTAAGTATTTAAGATATATAAACTCTTGCGTTTGATTTGTCCTATTAATGTCAAAAGTTTCGTAAACATTTCTTGGAAAATTGCTAGGAAATTTTACGTTGCATTGATATTGAGAGATTGTGTTGATAGTGACCTCAACAGAGCATTAAGTTTCACTTTCGTTCTTGAAGGGTTTCATCAATGCTTCGTTTCATTGTATAAATAATATACCTTAAGTATCGGAACATCTTCCATTCACTGTTTGATAATAGCTCGGGAAAATGGTACTTTTTGTATAGCTAGTTTCACATTATGAAGTCGGCTGTGCGGATGTACGCACAGCTATCGAATTTTCCTATTTTAATAGCTCGAGTTTTAGTATTCTATTTAAAACTTAAATTGCGCCTTGCGATGTTCCATTTGCTACGTTCTGAATACTCTAAAAGCCGTTCTCAAAGAGAGAGGCTATCCGTTGGAAGCTCTTCCTGAAAGCGCCCCAAACTTTGGTAACGAATTGGAGAGCACAGAGGTGTATTATTTTAAGATCCGGTGCGTGGATACCCTCTCTGGCAAGAGTGCGTGGGTACCCGCTCGACACCAGCAGCTGTCCAATCTCTTAAAGTCGTGCGCGTGATGGGTGGCTGTAGAATTAGACGCGTGTTGTCGTGGAAGGGCCATCGCATTCCAACGGAGCAGTACGTTTAGTCATACGAGTCTCGCCCCCGTACGTAACCGAAGAAGTATTTGTAGGTGCGAGGATTGATTGGTTATTGTTCGCGCTAAGTAATGTGGTAGTCATTTAGTAGCCGTAGGTCATGGACTCGCCAAGAATGTGTTTTCTTTCAGAAAAGGTCGTGTTTTTGTTGAAGGTTGTTTTGAAATGATTCCAAATGGTTATATAGCGTTATGAATTTTATTCGTGCTTTAAAATTGCTCGGAAATTATGGGTCGAAAATATTATTACGTAATTAGAGGTATGAGTAGGTTGATGCTCATAAACGTTGTTTACAAACAGATTGAGATGTACGGGTTGATGTGTTTATATTTCTGTCTGCATGGGTGTCAGTTTAGACCCGAATATCTCCCTAGCACGGAAGTGCATCGAATTATCTCGGGGGCTAATGAGGAAGAGGATGGTGAAGTGGTTTGTTTTGTGTTTCTCTCAGCCACTAAATTAATGGGTTGTTTATTCATTTGAAGACGTGTTTGACCCATTGAAATGATTTGCATAATGTTCGACTGGAAGTACCGTAATTAAATAATGTTACTGGGTGCATATTGGTCATATGGTCACGTATGTTGTCTCGTATTGTTTTTAAAGGACTGAACATGAATCTCTTTCGCTATGAGATAAAAGTTTTAAGTGAAGCGTTTTTAATTGACTGTATGATTTCCTTTTCTCCTTTATGGTAAACTAATTCAGGTCGAACATCTTCAGTTGTGAATCAGTTCACTTTCTTTATCCCTTTGAAGTCGTGTGTGATTTTTCACTGTTGACAGAGTATTTGTAACCGGTCACACTTCGTTTGGTTTTGCGTTTAGAAGGTTTCTTCACGGAATGCTACTCAAAATTTCGCTTATTTTCACGAGGTATCTGTTCCGGTTTTCAGACTTTGCAAGGCTTTTATTTCTTATAATCCTTCTAATGTACTTGATGAATGTTATTTTTTATGATTTACGTGTTTTATTTTCTCGCTGACACGTATCTAAACAGGTGTTAATTATTGCAAATGATTTTTTACGAAAGGAATATTACTTCGTAATGCACGTAGTGTGTTCTCTCGCTCTATTAAGTTCTAAGTTAGAGAAACTCGTCTTATACAATTCGCTACGAAATGTTGCTCCACTTACCTCCAGCAAGTGCAGCTGGTCGAAGCCTGCCTTCCATCCGCCGCATGGTAGTTGTCTGTCCTCACAGAAGGTTGCTCAATCCTCGTTCTATAACGCTCACGAGAATATTTTCGAACGTTTATGGTCACGGTGCGGGTAAACATCAACAAAGCTCCCGCTAAGAAAGGGTTGTGCAGTCTCATACTTCACTCGTGCGCAAGATAAGTGCTGGAAAAGGATGAGGGTTAAAGTGTGTCTTTTTTGAAATCGAAAGTGTGTATGATTCATTCACAATTTTCAGTTTTTGCCTGGGTTTGAATTTTTTTATAATAATTTTGAGTGGTTTGCAATATATCTTTAAATCTTCTTGCTCTTTCAAACTTGGCTCAAGGTGTGCAAGTTTGACCAGCGAGTATGTAGTTAGTGTAAAATACTGGATAAGAAATTTTGAAGTTTATTTTTTATTGTAGAAGAAGCTAGAAAGCTAAATTCTGTAATATTAATGTTAAGTAAAATAGAGGTATAAAGTTTTTATTTTTTGTAATTTTTACTGTATAATATATGAGGGATGACTGTTTAATCAGTTATTTTTAATGAAGGGAAAAGATATTTATACAGTTTTCTGTACTGAATACGTACATGTCGAAATTTATGTTGTGCTAGATATGAATCACGTACGACTTCCTTATAGATTTTATTATAGTAAACAAGGTTGTTTAGTTTATTTTGTAATATCACTTCATAATTGCAATCGCTTAATTCCTTTTATAGTCAGTCACCGATATGTCTCATGGCATATGGGGAACCATTTAATGGACGTTAGTTACATAGTGGGAATATTTGCTCATCTCCCTAGAGTGCCATAAGAGTAGCGTAGGAGTTGGCAAATTTCAGAATTAGATTTGCCAACTTTTTTCGCGTTGCACACCTGGTGTTTTGGAGCGTAAATCTTCTTGTTTGGAAGGGTCGGATCGGTGCATTGCTCAGATGCATTGGTGCGGACGAAATTTATGGACGTCGGTGTTTTTCGCAAGTTTTAAGAACCCTCCTTGTGAGAGAAACTGCCGGTAAAGGGAATCGGCCTTCGCACGTCCCACATACAATCGCGGAGTGAAAAAGTACGCGCTCTAAAAGTCGGTCGGAACGGGGTCGTCTTGTTAGCTTAATTCCCTCCATACGTTTCTATTTCTGTTTTCGTTATTGGCTTGTCCGAGTCCTGGTTCGTGTTGAATTCAACTCGGTGTGTTTCCTAATCTCGTCTCAAAGTTTTTAGATTTTTAGGCTTTAATGAATCATTTGTTAGTTTATCTTCTCGGAATCCTCGTTTTTTATGAATAAAATACAGTCAAGGAAGCTATAAGTTCGTGGAATTAAATCCTGGCGAATTGGTGTAATATAATTTAACGCTTTACTGCTAAAGAAGTACATGTCTTTGCCCAATTTCGTAAGTTATTCCTGAAATTTAAAAGCGTGGATTGGTTAGGAGTCGGTCATAAATTTCTGCTTTACCATAGTAATTTTACAAACATACTAGAGTAAAAATTTTACTATTATAATTATCTCATACCAAGTAACTTAGAGTTCATTTTATGCAAGTATTTCCTTTAAGAGAAAATAAAATTTTGTAAAACGAAAGAGACAATTTTAGTCAATTTCAAAACGGGACAAATTCTTTTTCCATTTGCAAATTCAGTGTCATCGGTTCCGGAACGTTTGCCTTGAATGGATTTCTTTTCTTATTTCGTTGACTTTTCAAACCCTTCAATGTTTTTATCAAAAAATTATCTCTGTAATATTGTTCACTATGAATTTCATTTGCTATGTTTTATTTATGATAAATTGCCTTACGGAACACCCCTTTCAAGAGACTGATGGCACATTTTATGATTATTAAATTGTACTTTAAACAAGTTATGGCTATGGAATTGGAAAAGTTTTAATTATTTTTAATTTTAACACATTTTATGATTCTCGGAGAGTGACCAAGAAGATGGTTTTGTTGAGAAATAGAGATTCATATAGAAAACAAGTACATCACTGCCTCAAGGCGGTGTAGCATCGTTTCTCCGCTGTGTTTGTTTCGTTCGTACGTGCCGATTTTCTTCGGCGATATTTCTGTTACATCGCAACTCGTGACATTTCGTCATACTCAATGGAAAATAAATTGTCACCCGTCGTGATTTGCATACTTAGCCAGCAGAAAATCTTGATTTTCTCTTCATCACGTGCTAATTCGAATGGTACGGAATGGTGTTGAGTAAGGCAGGCCTTCAAAGGAGGGTGTTGAACCAAATCGAGTGTTATTATATAATTTACTCTCTAATAATTCCATGTTTCGAATCTTAGTGGAAGCGAGACATTACGGAATATGTAATTGGTGCATTAACTAAGCCTAGGAAGGTGTCGATGTTAATTATTTTACTTAATGGACGAGTAATTACGCAACAGATGCTGTGTATACGAATGTTTTGTTCGAATACGTATTGTATTCATTTTATCTGTATTATTTTTATTCTTTCGCCAAGAGTTCTTTATTTGTGACGTATTTTCTCTACCTGCATTACTCAAAGGTGCACAAGTTACCACTGCTCTTAAATCACCGTGCACGCTGGGTTAATTGGTGCCTTCAAATGGAGATAGGGCAAATTGTATCTTCACACGCTCGTGAATTTATTAGAGATCTAGGATTCGCTCTCGAAATTATGGTAATTGTTCCCTACCTGTACATGCTGCAAGTATGAAGATTTAATACGTTTTGGACATGCTAATTTGTTGTTTCACTTCCTGATTTCGTGGTAAAGAATGGTTGATACTTTGATAAAATTTGAAAGACTTTTTATTAGAACTTACATGGTCTTTGGTCAAGCAATGAGAACAAAGTTTTCAATTCGAACACGACACATGAGTTCTGTTTTATACATTCAGCAAGAGTCTGTGCGTTAAAGTTTCTTGTTAATGTATTAATTTTGTTCGTAAACCCAATGTGGTTTTATTCAATTTATTTATTTTTGTTTTTCTGTATTTTCAGGTAAGAAAAGTTTTACTACTGGAAGAATAATTCGTATGTTATCATCCTTACGTAAGGTCTGTATGGTTTACCTAATTTGATAAAAAAACATATTCCAGTTCCGTTGAATTCAACTAATTAAATTAGTATAAAGGAAGAATACTAAGGATCCTAAGATCTAAGATGCTTGTAAATTTCGGGTAAATCATCATCTCTCTAATGTAACCAATTCGTAACGATTAAGAAAGTAACAAAGGTTTTTTATGCCATCTGGAATGCTACTTCAATACAAATGGTTTCGTACTCTATAATTTATGGACATAAGTGTTTGATGTTTTCTAGAGGAGACCGTAAGCCCAGTTACATTGTTCTGATTCGTAGGTATATTTCATTCAATTGCTCAATCTGGGATGTGATCCAAAAGAGCGGAACCTAGTCAAGTCTTCCGTTAAGAAATTGGATACCTCATTTGACTAACAGTGTCGTAATTCCGTTTGAAAAATTTTTCCTATCCCACGGGTGTAGCAGTAACCGATGTGCAATTTTTTTCATGCGGAAATTTTTCCAAGTTTGCCAATTTTAGAAAATTCCGATCGTACGTGTCAAATGGGATACTGAAAGGCTACGTGTATTCAGTCATCCTTGGTATTAACGCCGATGTATTCATTTTTTAATCAAATGGGTTTATTTTTCCGTTTTTAAATTTACGAGAGTTTCGCTCAGCGTTAGTGATTTGTTTTTTGCCCGATTATTGGTCGTTCATTAAAACACGCAATCTTCTGTCCAAAATTTTTCTGACGTTCAGGAAATTACAAAACGTCCATTATCGTAAATCATGGCCGAATCGTATAATTGGGTCAGAATTTGCGAATTCGTCAAACTTCACGTGCTGGTTACGGGACAGCTTTGATTTATTCGTTTTTGAATTCTTCGTGGCACTCGGTGTAACGTGTTTTGTGATAGCCACGATTGAAAGGCATTTACGGATTCTGTCGATTCTAGTCCACGAAAGTGTTAATTTTGGTTCGCAGCGTAAAAATTTTATAGATTGTTAATTTATGGGTAATATCCTCGTAAAAGATTGTACGAAAATGGGTTAGATGATATAAATATTATGTAACAGGGGTGTTATATAATAGAAGAATGGTTCTAAAATTTCACTCTCTTTCAACTTCCGTTGAAAACACATTTTAAATTGTTTTTTCCATGTTCAAAGATGGCGAATCAGTTTTTATATAGTAGTAGTTTAATATATGCTTCTGTGTTAACAGATAGATTTTTCCCTCAGTTTCATTTCTTAAAAATTACATCCTTCCTTGTTATGTTTTGTAAATATTGAAAATTCTACGTATAATAAATACCTATATTTTTCTATCAATATCTTTAGAAACGAAGAAATGAATTATGATCAGTCTTGTGCTTGAATTTCTTAGCTATTTTATCGTAATGGTCATTGAGCTTTTGATATACGTGTAATATCCTCAAACGTTATCCATTCTTTTATTCTGGTTCGTTAGTAATTTTTGTGCAACTTTATGAGAGTGATCTTAATAGTTCTCCTTACATGTTATTTAATGATTCATTTGCTTTGTTTGAATTGGAAATACTTAAATTGACTTGAAATAGTTTTTGTTTAAAAGAAGTAGGTGGCTTTGGAAGGAAACATTGTTGCTAGGCAAATATCCTGAGTAAAAAATGTTTTCGCATACGAATCGTATCACATACACAATTTAGCATGTTTTTGAGGAGGCGTGAATTGTACTTCTCGTCGCCAAGATTCGCGGAAGACAATTCAGTGCTCAAGCACTATGCCAAGGACGTTTTTAAGTCGTTCAGTTGATAAAAAAATGCCCTCTTATATTTAGCTCTCCCGCTATCTTGAAGCCAGTAGTTAATTTTCTTTTCCTAATTATAAAACTTCTCGAACACCGCGATGTTTTCGTACCGATTAACTTTTTGCGTAATATCCGTTCCCTTAGTGACGGTCTCTCAACAGCATTATCTCGATAATTACCCAGATAGATCCGCACACTTATCATTTCAAACACTCGACCTTGTTCCTTTACGATAGCTCAGATAATCCGTCCACGCAATATCGATGGGTAATTATCGAAATTGAACGGAACCATATCGCCCTTCGGTTTGGAGTGGCCACGTTTCATTAAGTACGAAGAACGCGTGAATCGATCGATATATCGCGGGTAGGAAGTTGTTCGAATTTCGTGTTTATTAGTTATTAATTCTGCCGTCGACGTTCTTCCGTAGCAGGGAAACGAACGATCGGTCATTTTTCGTATTTAAATTACAAATGCGGCATTTTATCGCTCAAATCAACTTTGAAAAATGGGGTGTCGTCGTGTTTTTTCGCTTTCAACGGTTTGATGAGCGTTAATGAGTAATTATTACTCACGAGTGCTCGTGATTATTCTTTGCGAAGTTGTCGTTTGTCGAAATTATCGTATTTTATCGTAAGTTGTTCGTTGTCGAAAATCTTTGTGTTTGAGAAATACGAGAAATTAATATTTGGTGTAGATTATATTTTTAGTTCTATTAGAAGTATCGAATTCTTAAATGGTAATCGATGAAAAAGGAAAACTAATAAGAAATCAGCTTCATTTTATATAATGTCCCAATAAAATGTCTATGAACTACGTTGGAATTACGTAACTACACCTGCTGGTGTGCATTTTCCCTCTATGTGAGTGTCTCTTGCAGCAACAGAAGCAGTGGGGAAAAAGTTTTTACTCGAAGTTGCCGATAGTAAATTTTTTGATTAAAAGTGATAATTCGATGGTATTTTCTTCGAAATTTTGCCTGATTTTGTTGTGTTAAATACGCGGTGAATATGATGCAAAGACCTATATTAAAAATATTATGGTATTTATTGTTTTCAATAGTGTTTTTTTATTATTTAGTTCTTTCTTCATTTTTTAAGCGTCAAACTTCCTCTCTCCCCTAAGTGTAGTGTATCAATTCCTCAGAGTTAGGATCTCTTCCTATAAATGAGTTAATCCTTCACAAACAACCTTATCACAGCTTCTCCTCGTACTGAAACTTAATTAAGCGTTCCTTCAGATCTGAGGCCGAAGTAGTACCTAGGAGAGATTTAATTGTCGTTCTCCGCACTGCATCGGAATTCCCGATCACCGTGAAGGAAAAGAATCCTTCCGAACGGAGTCGCTTGCATCCCAAAGGGCCTTAGATAACACACCCGTGACCCAGATGCGGGCAGAGTTTCGTTTCTACCTCAAGTTTTCGATAAAATCTCTCACAGCCCCATCGTGATAGTGCTACGGACGAATTTAGCTTCTTTGCCCATTCTCCGAAGTGGTAGAAGTGCTTTAATTGCGTTTGTAAGAGAGCAAAGTTTGCCAAAGAAAGGGTCATTATTAATGAAGAGGTGTGGAATCTTATCGCGCAAAGAATGGAGTCGGCGATAGGGTTCTGACGTCAGATTTGCCCGTTTATTTTTTGTCCATTCTGCGATTATACGGTTTTTTACGTCACTAACTCTAGCGACCTTTTCGTTTTTAATTGCCTAGAATCTTTTGTCTTTCAGTGACCTTCTTCTGTAGCTATCGGTGACTAAGAATGTATTCATATTTTAAGGTGCTAATACTACTCCGTTGATTCTTCGTTGCTAACATTTTCTCGTCTGCTTAGTTACTCTTTGTAGTTAGAGGAGTAAACAATGTACGAAAGGTCGGCTATCTCTAGACCTTTTCTTTCCGTAGGAATGCAGTTTTTAGGAGCACTCTCGGGACATGACACCCTCTCTCTCTCACTCTTAGAAGGAAATCAATGCTCGGGGCATTATCACGTTTTAAAGTCACGTGCTTTTCAGCTGAAGCTTTGTTGTCTTCCCGATAGAGGTGTTTTTTTATTTTGGTCGTTCGGAAAGTTCGTGGAAGGTGTTTATTACTATTCGTGGAAAAGCTGTAAATTTTAATCGTTTAACACCGTAGATGTGGAAAATTATTGGGTTGTATATTTTTTAGGTGGTATGGAACACGCTAATGCTTGTTTTTGAGTTTTTTTATTTTATTTCATTATCTGTATAACTGTACTAACTGTGTATATGACTATAAGGTACGATATTCTTGCGTATTATTTAAACTCGTAATCTTAGTCGAGGTTTAATATTTGTATGTTAAATATGTATTGACTTGTTGAAAGTAGAAACGAGTATGCTAGAAATCAATCATTAATTCATTATTTTCGTAATTAAGTATTATTTTCCGTGAAGAATTAAAAGCTGCAGTATATCGAGTTTTTTAGTTGGTGCCATACAAATCAAGTACTGGCTCTGGAAAGGAACAGCTGAAAGCTGCTAATTATGCTAATATCTTGCTTATTCTAGATTAGTTCTTCCTACTTTTATCTTCTTATTTCATTGGTATAAACATCTTCGCAGTGTTTTTTTCCTTGTGCCGTAGACGTTTCTTTTTCTGCGGATGATAATGATTTATCGAAGCGATGTTTTCCTCTCACTTTTCGTGGAATCAGCCAAAATGTCTTCGGAACAGTAGTTTGCGTTCCTTATCGGTAAAGGGCCCTGCTTATTAATATACGTCGCGGTCAAGTGTTATCTTGTCCATAGGGAGTACATTTCATGCGGGTATAAAGGTCTTTGATTTGCGTCAATATATCCCAAGCATTGATGTCTCCAGCGGTAGGTACTTTGACCTTCACATAGAAAATCGATTTTGCCCCCATCGGTTCCAGTCGCATCCAAGAATTGTTGCGAAACTCGTCTTAAACTTCGGAAGCTTTCTCATGGAGCTTTCACGCCGTGTTGTCCCCGGATCGGTACTCGCTCGTACCACATCGTCATCTTGTTCTCGTATCGTTATCTAACCACATCCACCTCCGAACTGTCCATAGAGAAACAACATACATACGGTGATTACGATCGAACGAAAATTTTAGGATGGTAGGGGTTTCCAAATCCGCATTAAAGCAAAGAAGGGATTTAAAGCAGCGAATATTGTAAAGGAACCCATAAAGTTGGAAAATCAGATAATCCGCTTCGCTAATTGAAACGGAACCTCGGAAAGGTCAGTCTAATATCGCGGTCGTAAAAGAAGTCCAGTCTATAACGAATCGGTCCGTTATAGACTAATAAATCCCGAATTTAATGACGGTTGTAAATCGGCCCATTGCGGTAGCGTTCGAGCGTGAAGACTATATTTATAAATCACGGAATATGATTTTTTTGCTTTCGTATTCCGAATAAATTTACGCCTGCTCTGTATCAATATTCATAAGTATGAATTCCGAATTCGACTTTCACGTAGCCATGAAAGGTTCGGATGAAAAGCGGCTTTCATTTTTTTCGTAATGGATCTGTCTGTTGGCGTTAATAATCGAGGAAAGAAAGTGTTGATACGTCGATATGATACGATAGAAGTTTTATTTACGCAGCCGGAATTTGTTTAGTTTTCGTCGTGCTTACGTATGAATGAGCTCTGTATGAAAATGTCTCCGTCAGCCACTCTCCTCTGGTTATTGGGTGGATGGCCTTGGTGGAGCACAAGCGTGGGGTGGCTGTGTTGATGGGTTAATTTCAAAATGGCTCTATGATGAATCAAGTGATGTCTTGATGAAACAGTTCGATCCTTCTTTATTTTGTCTCGGTATGCAGCTTGCTAGCTTAAATTCTAACTTGAACATGGCATGTTATTTTAGTGGTAGTCAACTGAACTATAATAATAACCCTAAACTATCAGTGACTTGATAATGTTGTTGATATGCAATACATGTCTCTTGCTGTAGTTTTGGATTTTCCTCTTTATTTATCTAGGGATAGTTTTTTGGAATTTCTGCCGGAAATTGTGTTTTATTGTTTAATAGTTTGTTGTATTCTATTTTTCTCGTAGGTATTAGTATGGATAAGTAAATTTTTATCGTTTAATCCACGCGTCAAGGCTTGAAAGATATGGAAAGTTCCAATCGTGGCTGATAATTTTACTCCCTAGCGATCAATCGTTAGTATTTTCATCTAGCATCCGTCTTATGCAGACGTCTTTTACTTTTAATTTTGTTTGTAACTCCGCGAAACTTTTACCCAATGCTGATTTATGCAAAAAAGTTGCGAAAAAGTTTCTGCGTCTCATCAAGTCCAAAGCAGCCGTCTCGTTTTCAAAGAAAGTCCTCCTATCTGCTTGGTTATTGCTCTCCACGATACAAAAACAGCTCTTTTTTTACGACTTTCGTTTGTTCTCCCATCCACCCATCGACGCAGCTTTCACGGTCCGTAAGAAATGTTCTGTTTGCGAAGCCTTTCTCGCATCGCTCGCAAGGCCTTATCTTCGGTTAGACTTATTTGTTCCCTTCGGTATTTTTTTATCTTTTGTTTCGAGAAGATACCCTTTTTTCGCTCCTGGATATCGTCTCCGTTCGGATGCAAATCGCTCGTGTTTGCCGTTCGCGTTTAGCGAATCGAGAGCCGTTTTATTTCATTGAGCATCCCCACGTCCTTGGAAACTTCTCAGAATTCCATTTTAGAGCGCTACCCCGCTCTCTAAGAGATTTTTTCCCCCAGCAAATGCGGCATTTATGTGGATTATTTAATTTATTCGAATGGAATTGCGTCATGGGGTAGTCGTGAAAGTTTTGTTGGCACGGAACAGGGTCTTCTTCATGTTCTCCCAGTCTCCTTTAGGTCTGGTTTGATCAATGTGGGAAGACGGTCCAAGTGTCTTTTTTTTGGAACGAACGACCTCGCAGTCTTCTTGGATGGCAGCGTTCAATGGGTCGTATGCTCCCCGGAGTGGATTTTTCCCCCCGAACGGTTCCGGATGTCAATGAAGCATGCTGGCCAGAGAGATGAGTTATATACTCAACGAGATAATGTATTTAGGGCGTATTGATAAACAGTTAGGGACGCGTTGGAGGTTTTTCAGTAGGTTAACCCGGTCGTTTTGTATCCTATACGAGATACGAGGGAATGAGTTTTATTCCATTCATTTAGAGGATAATTTTTGTCTGAGCGTTTGTTTTTTCAGCTTCGGTGGTTATATTTCAGAACAAGTCGTTTCTGTTTATTTTTTTCTGTATACGATTCGCGAACTTTATCATGTACTGCGTAAATGCATTGGTTTTACGGGCATGTCAGAATTGATCTGGTGTTTATTCAGGTTCATCCGTTGCGTTTGATTTCTTTCTGTCACGAAGTTTAGTAAGTAGTGAATTTGTTGTATCGTACGTACTGTTTTTACTTGCTGTTTTCTATTTATGAAAATATTTTAAGATGTTTTAAATAATAAACTTTTTTTAGTATTTTTCAACTGTCTCAACTGTATCTGTCCGATATAAATGGGTCAACAGCTGTACAAATTCTTTTTGTTTGTTTGTTCCTCGTAGCCACAGCAATCGTTTATTTATTGGACATATATAGCGGTGGACATAAACAGCGGTATTGGAAAGATACATGTTATCCTTGTATCACAAAGAAATATCGGTGTACGGGTACTTTGGACCCGGTACCTTATTTGGATTGCTAGCGAGAGTCATTGGTTAAAAATCGTTCGGAGCTGACCGTGGCAAATTTGTCTCGTTGAACCTTGTGGAAGTGTTTCTATAATTGGTAATTTTTAGTTTGTGGTATTCTGAAAGAATATCTCGAAGTTATTCTAATGAAACGCGAAGTAATTATTTATTTAGTGTTTTATTTTAATTTTGCATAGGTACAAGTTCCTAAAACATTTTTTTCATTTAGCATTTTTATTTCATTTAATACTTTAAAATCAGCTCAATTTTGGGAAATATATATCATAGTTTGCAATCGATCATTTTTGTAAGTGCGAAGTTTCTTCCCGTAAATTTAGAGGCTAGTTTGTTCGTTTCTTTGGTCAAAGCTATGAGAATTTATTGCGTAAAAGCACTAGGGGAATTTATGCTAGAGATGAAATTGGCACAAATGGATAGCAGTTCCTCCATGCGATATTTCAGTCCCCTCCAGATTCAACTCG
Organism: Pantala flavescens; assembly: GCA_020796165.1. NCBI lineage: Eukaryota > Metazoa > Arthropoda > Insecta > Odonata > Libellulidae > Pantala > Pantala flavescens. Next base: position 17,584,232 of record CM036886.1, read on the forward strand.
ATTAGCGTCCTTCTCAATCGCGAATTTTATCGCGAAATTCGACCCACTCTGGGGACCGCACGGTCCCTCCCGTTCTCAAAAATGTATCGCGTTACATCACTTCGATCGAGTCCATCCCCAAAAGCACGATCAATAACATATACGAGCGACGGATTCCGAAATTTTTCCGTCGTCGAGATGGGTTCTTTCCGCGGGTGAAATGCGATCTAATTAATACGTCGGCTGTACGGGTCGCGACTGATTGAAGCTGAATTCGATACACATACTAACCTAGAGGTTGCAATCGGGGCTGTGTAGATGTGTTTGCGTGCGTGGAAGCGTGTCAGGGTCGCGGAGTGTTTTTTCGCTCTAGATTCGTCGTTACCAGAAGGCTGGTTGGGATTGTTGCTGTCCAGGTGTTCGATTGTTTATGGAATTTTTCTAATATGGTGAATTCTTTGATGGTAGTGATAGGAAGGAGGGATTTTTTTATTGGTATTTGAAGCTGTAATGGTGTTAAATTTGTGATGTCGACAGACTGTCTCTTTACCTTCATTTTTTATTCTTTCAAATGGTTGTCTTTTTATTGTCCTCTTGTCTACTTACTATTACTTCATTGAAGTAAATTATTATCCATTCGTTTTAGGTTGGGATTAAATTCTCAAGGAAGTAAAAACATTGTATATTCTTTATTGCTGCTTTTTAGAATTTATTGAACCTAGTAAAATAATGCGTTGTGAGTAGTCGAAATTTCACCTTTAGCAATCCATCCTCTTCTTAGGAGTGAAAGTTTCTTTTTCTCATAATACTAGTTAATTAACATCATATTCACAATATCTCTTTTCGATATATCGAATAAAAATTTCGATGTATCGATATTTTAAGTTTTCTTGATTACGTGTCTTAACCATTTGCAAAGTTATATGTGATGTCCTTATGTCCTTGGGAAAATTTTGCTATTTCATCAAAAGTAGGGAAGAGAAATGGTACCGAAAGATTTGTCTCGTGCTCTGTAACGCTTATAAACCTTTCCCTTCGATTTGCAGTGGTTTCTAACGGAAATCGTAAAAAGTCTTCCACTTCAAGAAGTTCCGCGCCGATAATTTTTTCAGCACGATTGCCCACTGCCACGTCGTCGTCCATACTATCAAACCGTGTTCGACCAAGGTCTCCTGATTAGATTGGTAAGATGCTCGTTAGGATGGTTTAGAATGGAATAATTAAAGAGCAGATTATTTTTATGAAGGAGATTGTAGTAATGATTTCAAAAGCTAACGTAGTGCTTCCTATCAATAGGAACAATATCAACCAGTTTTCTGAAGACTTCTTTAAGAATAATCTTATAAATAGAAAAAATGACTTTCTTTCTTACAAATACCGTGTAATTTCAAGGATTCCTGGTTAAATTTGAATTGAAGTATTTTCTATATTTTACATGATGGCTAGAGAGCTGAATCCGAAGGTCAAATGAATTCACTGTTAAATTCTGTAGTACATGTAATTCATTCACGTATGTTCACAACTTAGTGCACTTTCGTAATGAAATTTGTCAACTTAGCGTGTTATGAAGGAAATTCTTATTAGGTGTTAGATTGAGAATTTCGTACATGCATTTCTATGTGTACGTAAGATTTAAGAGTCATGTACATGATTTTAATTCTCCATGTTCTTAGTTTTAATCCAAATTATACTTGATTACAAGAGTTTATATTATTATAAGTTTCGTTTTCAGAGCTCGAAGAATAATACTTTTAAGGTACTTATTTCGTTATTAAAGTGGATGGCATTTAGTAATCGGTATCGAAACACACACTGCAACATCAGCAGATTTTTAACTGCCATTTATATCGTTCGTTGCCATTTTTAGATTGTGCCGAGTCATCTCGTATTTTCCGCCGTTATCATCCACAGAGCTTTTTACGGCGAAACGCCCACTTCAGGATCGTAATTACAATTTCTAATGGCAACCTCAATCTCATCTCTCGAACTAAATCTCTAAAGCGGTTAAGGAATAAAACGAGATGGGTTCGGAATATGCATGAGTGTTCGAAAGACTACACTTGGAGAGGAAGAGTTCCGAGTCTATTAGTGCCACGTCGTCAGGATGATATACGACAGCGTGTGCAATATGGCTTCGCGAAAAAAGATGGCCATCCCAGGAGTGTTCTGGTATGGCCGTTATCGCCAGTGGTACTGCCCCACATAGATCCCGGTAACCGGTCGTTATTCTAGTTCCTATTTCCGAGCCAAGTTTTAATTGCGTTATCCCCCGAACATCTATGTCGATAAAGTATCCCCATTCTGCGCGATTGGTTTTGATTCGATCGGTCTCAATCGTTAGGACGGACGGTAAAAGAAGGGAGGTTCGCATTGTTCGAATAAAACTGCCACCCACGCGGTTGAATTTTATGAAAATCCTTCCCGTGGGTGTTTATTGGGTGAGATGTGGGATGATTTATAGTTTTTGGGGCGATAATTTGTGATAGAATGCTCGGTACGGTTTTCGGATTTTCTGGGAGATTTTTTTATTTTTCGTATTACCGTTTACGATGAAGGATAAGTGGGATTTATTGGGGTACGTGAGATTTTTGTTATGTATTTTTTTCTTATATTATCGTTTATTCATTGGCCCGAATGTTGTTATTTATTTGGGTCGTTCTGTTTGAATTCTCATAGGTGTTTGTTTTCTGTTTAGGGGAACTATTCTTGTATCTCGTATATCATATGAATTTTTACTTCTCGTAAGATTGTTTTTTTCTAATGATTTTTAGTTCGAATAGGCGAACGTACTAAAAAGAATTATTTTATGAATCAGTATTTGTTTGGCATTTATCAATAGTATTTTTGTGTGCAGTATAGCAAATATTAATCTATTCATTAATATAATGACTTAGGCTAGTTATTGCTATTACGATTTCTTATGTTAGAATTTAAATCGATTTTTCGTACTCAGTATTTGCGTATATGTAAAGCGCACATCGTTTTGAAAGTGCAAGTATAGACGTAGAATTGTACGTATAACTTGAATAAGTTTATATACCTTAGCATTATTGAACGAGTATATTCGTCACAAATGTGAAATTGCACGTATATGATTCAAGCGACGACCAGCTTGCATCACTTCAAAATTTCTCCTTCAAGTATCGATTTTGCGGCTTTCGGATGTAATCCCAGCATCCTGTTATCCCGTAGGCTTAACCAGGATTACGTCTCGAAATTAAAGGCGTAATCTTAAAAGGAAATGCATTTATATTTCACGAACTCGGCGTATTTCGTACGGAAATATTTTTCCCCCTCTCTTTTAGGAAAGTTTTGGAATTCAGCCGTCCCCGTAGCGAAAAAATTTAGTGGCTCTATCTTGATTGATGTGGCAAGATTAATAATATATTGAGGCTTATCAGGTGATGAAATCCATTTCCATGCCGAGCTATAACTTTTTCGGAAATGCAATCTATCTTCATCTCTGTGCCAAGCGATTCGATCCATATCGGCAGAGGTGGAGTTTCTAACGAAACATTTTTCAGTCGCCAACTCAAGCCGAAATTCCCATACCCGATCTTAATTACTTCAGGAATCAAAATCTAATTTTCTCCTCATTTTCCCGTAGATCAAAGTCTTCCACTCCTCGGCTCTCGATTCCTTTTTATGCGAAAAGAGACTAATCAGTTACCTCTCTTCCTTCTCTCTCTTTTAAATGAAGATGAATATCGTATGATTTTCGGAAATTCTCCTCCCTCTCGACAGTGTTAATCAGGTTCTTTTGTTCATGTTCGTTGGAACATTTTATTTTTGTTAACTTTGGCTAGTTTCGAGGAAAGAAGTGTTAGAGTACCTCACATCTTAGTTTCTCTTATTCTTTCTTCATTACTTTACGTATGTACTGGTGGTAATAAGTTAGGGCTGAAGTGGTTTGAATGCCAACTTTCTAATGCTGAAGTCCTGGGTTCGAATCCCGCTGAAGAGGAAATTTTCCTCTCGGGGTATGAGTGTTAATACGTCATTTCTGGAAGTGGACGTTTGTGGGGATTATGTTAAATATACAATAAACAAAATCATCGTGCAGTTCTTTGCCCCAAGTTGTTCATAATAGCTCTGTGTTTTCTTTTACGTAAATTTGGTGTAATGTATTAAGTTACGTGTGTGTGTTCAACATTTTGCATTACGTAGATTAGAGAGTGCCAGGATTATGTCCCGAAAGTTTCTTTTTCGTGGTCCCTGTCCTTCCATTGCCACGTAGCACGGATCCTCTCGGGCAGTGTTAAGGGCAAGTGGTCGTACATGCAAAGTCATTTGGCAACGTGGTAGAAAATTCGAGGGTTTAGTGGAGTGGAATGGCCCCAGAGGCACACAGTGATTGTTTGGAACAGGAAACGGGTAAGGATTTTGGGTTTGTCAAGGTCGGAAAGACCACTTTCACCCGATTGACCACTGGTTTTGCAGACACCTCTCTAGGGAGTGAATCACGGAATGACTAAGGGAGGATGGAGTATTTTCACAAGCACTCCCATGGTAGAGGTTTTTGAATGGCACTGTCCAAAGCAGAGTTGTATGCACTCACAGTAGAAAGACATTTAATTATGTTTCGTACAGTCTCACGGGATATGCACGAGTTATATTTATAAGTACGTAAATGTGTTAAAATATACTGGCGCCACCAATGTTCCGTCGAAAGTTTTCCCTTTGTCACGCGCTAATTCAAATGATGGTATATTTGTCATTAGCTATCGAGAGCAGGTCCCGATTTCTACCTATTTCGGTTTTCTAAATTTCACTGAAATGTTATTTTTAATTTAGGACTTGTCATTTCGTTGAAGTACGTAAATAATACACGGTTTGGTTTGGTTGGTTAGCAGTAATGTACCGCAAGGAATCTATTTGAACTTTCTCCGAGGCCATTAATATTTCGTTGCTGAGGAATTGCGTGTAATAAACTCGCAATTTGGATATAAAATATTGACTAATATGACGATTTGGCTTAATTTGTTTATATTTAATGTAAGTAAAAATATTGGGAGAAATTATTATTCTATTTCACCGAATATAACTCGTAATATATTGTCCACATTAAGACGTTAATATTTTTATTTGTAAAGAAAATAAATTTATTGTTATAAAACAACCTTTTAGAATCGTTTATTACATATCCCGGCTTTAATTCAAAGGTACGGTGTATGTAGTTGTCTTGTAATTGGTTTAATTATAAGGTACGGTAATTTTCAGTTGAATTTTCCTTGGTACAGTGTTGAAAGATATTAATGGGTACAATGGATGTTAATTATCTTCCGTTAGAGACGCTCTATGCCATTAATCATTGAGAAACGTTCATCCAAAGTCGTTGAGGTTTTCAAAAGTTAGGTGTATGTTGCAGTGCACCCTGCAGCGACCCCAGGAATATCACATACAAAAGGATAATGCGTAGTAAGTCTTAGAAACGGCGCAGACTCGTTGTAGAAGCCCTATTGAGCGTTTTCCTAAGGCAGTTGTTCAAGTGAGGAGTTTTCTAATGGCTGGGGTTGATGCCTCATGACCTCGTTTTTTGCACTCGAGTGTAATTGGTGAAGAAATATGGTCTCGTTCCGAGACGTAACTAGGTGAGAATCTGCTAAGAATTCAGTAGATTCTCCCTAGTAACGTCAAGGAGAAAACCTCTTATGCTAATGATCCATTTTTGCAATTTTTTCTTGTTGTAATTAGTTGTTATTGACGCGATGTGAAGGCTTTCTTTATTAGATGATTGCCTAATTGCTCGTAACAATTAAGTTTGTGTAAGGCCGTTTTTAATTTAGTTGCGGAGCTGGTGCCCTGTTTTTTGTCTTTTGTCTTGACCTTCGTAACGAAGGCAATCTGCTCCGCATTCGCATTCTTTGGTCCAAATGGTGGTTCCTCTACGTTTGAGTGTGCCAATTTCTAAATGAGGCATAAAACTGGCCCAAGAACGTTTCGTACTTAAAGCGGTTGGTACAAGGAAGGAGTTGTTGGTTTCGTTTTAAGAGACGCATTTCTAATTTGCTTTGTTCTTAGTTAATTTGAGTGTTTATCCCGCGAATATTACTCGAGAAAGTACCAAGAATAGGAAGTTGTATTCATGTCTGGTGTTAACTTTTTATGTCGAATTTGTTATTGCCTGATTTTTAGAAGATGTATAATATCAATTCGAATATCATTTTATATATATTCAATGCAAAATTTAATATAAGAAGAGTAAAATTTAGATGTTTTCGTAATCTTTGGTAAAAGTACTATTCTTCTTTAATATACACCTCAAATAGTCGATTATATACTCTGTCGAAACTTTTCCAAGGTTTGGAAGTTTCGAAGGATCTTTCATTATTCATAAAGGTTGAAACTCTTCAGCGCGTATATGTAGATGAAGCCTTTTTATCTATTTCCGCGCTTCATTTCGCAACTCTTCGTTTTAGAACATCGGAACTGGAACCAAAGGCAGGAAGTATCATATGAATATCTAGCTCCATCTGTTGAAGTCAGCCTCTTTTACGAAGCGTATGATATTATCAGCGGACTTCCTCCATGATGTTTGCACCAGCTTTTGTGCCTTACGTCAGCTAACCATTGCATATGATGTATTTTCTATTTTATATGTTTTTGATTTCTCGCAAGTTTTTCAAGTTTCATTTCCCATAATTACTTCATTGCTTTTAATAATATTTAATTTTTGTTTGTTTTTTATCTACATACATCTCTATCAAACAATTATTTGATTTCTGTTCGACTTATTTAAATAATCGTGTGATAAAATACTTACTTGCAATCCGCACAAAATAATTTAGTATTCTAATACAATATTTTATGCCAAGTAACCGAAAAATCTTAAACTGTTGATCTTCAAATTTTAAACGCAAAATATATTTCGGATTGTAAAATTACGTAATTTTGTTACAGGACAGGGTTATACAAATCATTGTAATTTTGTTTTATGCCGAATTTCAGATAAAGATTTTGCTCTTTTGTGTTGCATTGAGCACAAAATATGAAAGAATATATTTCACGAAATGTTTTTATCGAATCCGTCCAGAATCTTGATGAATTTTGGCACGGTGTATGGTAATTTTGCCATTATGTACCTCGAATCACGTTTGTTAGCGGGATTTATGTTCGAGCCTCGTCCGGAATGTAATCAAACTGTAATTGCGTTCTATTTCCCCCAGTTGTTCACATCTGACCCATTTTCGGCTATCCTGCCGGGTCGATTCCTCCTAGTTTGGAAAAGTACGCGTAAGACCATGGTATTCCCATCCACATGCGCACTAGAACACCAACCGTGTCCTCCTCTTTAAGTGTTATGTAACCATGGAAGCATCCTCTTCAATGATTTCCAAAATTGTGTAATGATTTCGGGCAGTCTCTTTACCTGTTACGAAACCGCAAGAATCGCCGCCCCTCTTAAGTCGCTGTTTTTCTCGCAACTTGCGGAAAATTCTTAAAGGAAACCCCTAGAAAATCGCACCATTCTCGTCAAAGTTTCGGAGAGAAGTTCGCCGTACCTTTTCCTAGCTCAGAGAAGCTCTTTCAGTGGTGCGTGTGCATGAAAGTTGCCCTATCGGCTTATCCGTTAGTTATCTAGAGCTTTTTGTCGGCGATTACGAACTTTCTAAACTATGGCCGTGGGTAAGATTGTCGTAAAGGATGGATGAGTCTTTCATTTATTTTGTCGATGATTTTCTTTCGAGAGAGAATGATGATTTTTTTATATCGAGGTTTCTTTTCGCATCTTCCATCCAATATTCATCATTAACGTTAAGAATTGTACGGTTATTTTCTCAAATTTTGTGGTTACAGTTTTTCGAGATTTTTTCCGATGATAGATAAATAATCGTATCCATTTTATACATTCAGTATTTTTAACGTAGAAGCATTTGGGAAGATGAGAAATGAGATTTTGTGGATCATAGTATTAGCATTGCTTTGTTATATTTCAGAACAGATAAGTTCGTATAAACATTCTTCTTTACGTCAATAGTTCATTTTTCTTATTTGTGTACATTAAATATATACATTTGAGGTAATAATAGTAATATAAACACTTTAGAAAACAGACTTTATCGTTAATAGTTGTATTTTCTCACGGGTTATTTCGAACCCGAATTTATCTTCGTGTCTGCTATTTTAGTTCCTTCGTGTTTGGAAGGCTCGATCCATGTTTCAGTTCCTCTAAAATTATGCGCCAATTTGCCTTCTGTGGATTTAGTGTTTCTCGGAATTCCGTGGGAACTGAGGGGTTTGCAAAAGCCATTTTGAATAGCATAAAGTTAATGGTTCCCCGTAAGTCTAAACCTTTTGCTCCGTCCTAAGACTTATACTATTTTCCCCGTAAGGGTTCTTCCTGTTTCACGTTAAGCTCTTTGATTATTTAACGTTTGTTGCTGTCGTTAAATTTACAGAAATGGAACACTTCCTCGTTTTTTCTCCTGTCACTGCTTTCTTCCTCGTTTCACTCGTATGAGGAAGGTATGTCATTTGACAACCTCAGAGAAATCGCTGTATTTAGCATCATGTCGTGTTCATATGGGTAGTTGCTATTGGTTACGGGAAATCTTTTCCTGTTCCGTATTTTTAAAGAATAAAATATTTTTATGCGATCACATTTTATTATATTTAGTTAGGATCTTAATTACTTCGAATAATTTAAAAACTATTCAATTGTATAAAAATTGAGGAAAAAGAATTTGTGGAAAAGGTAGAGTTTTCCGGTACTCGAACCCAGGACTGGACCAGGAAGTTACGGTAAATAAGTATGTCGTTGAGTAAATCTTTGATGGCGACTATATTGTTTCGTTTTATACGCTTGCGTATTTTTATTTAGGATTGCCTCGAAATGAAAAAAATTACGGTGGTTAATATCAGTGAAGGTTGTCTCGTGTCAGTTCGAAGTTTTTTTTTTCAGTTCCCGCTGAGAAATCGTTAAATAAAACTCATCTCTACGACCATACCGTGTTTCGCGGAACCAATTATATAGACTTAATGGAAAAAGCTGTTAGAAATTGAATTACGAGCGATTGCACTTCGCGTGTTTGTCCAAACCCTTTGTTCGCGGAGGTATACAATCGCGTTAGCCGAGTTCTTTGAATTAGTTTTTCATTAACTGAAACTTCTTACGAAATACATTTGTGGACGTATTTCGAATTCCGTATTTAATTAATAAGTCGATCCTTTCTCTCTCTTTCACTCATATTAGTCTTTTGGTGAAAGGAGGAAACTTTTTGAATGGACAAAGAAATTCTCTACTGTTAATTAATCAAAGTTATTCAGTTAATTATAGTTCTATGGAATAGGGTTTAATAACAAGGGAACAGGAGAATGGGGAGGTTATTTTTGACTTGGTTATATGAATTTTTGTTTTGATATATAATTTTTGTTACAAGTTCTGAATTTTTCGTCAAACAGTCCTTCCATTATTGTTAGTATACATTCTGTAATGCTACACGTTATTAACCGAGTATATTTTTAGATTGTATCGTGCTTTAAAGCGATTATCTGTAACTTGATGTTACTGCGTAGAATTAAAGGGTTTTTTTGTCTCTGTCGTGGATAACCATTTGTAATCAACTCAAATCCTTTTTAATTTTTATTACGTTAAGGGTCGAATATTTTTTAGAATGATTTTATATTCCTACAGCGTCTACAATAGGCGTGGTCAAAGTGGAAATTCGGGGGATTGGATCATCGCCAGCTTTTACTAATCTTCTATCCATTAGATGTGGAAGCGAAAATTTCATATCTAAAGCACCTTCCTACGTGTTCCACTCATCAATACGTCGGAATATTGCAGATCTTCGATCTAGAAAAAAATGAAGGAACGCCCACGATTAAAGATCAAAGGGAGAGGGTTTTTGGATAGGAGATAAAAGTTACGCATAAAGGGTCAGAAGCGGCATTGCGGGCAAGATAGCGGCATCGAGAAAGCTCCGGGGGGAATTGGAGAGAAGGCTTTCTGACCTTGAGTAAGGTGACCTCACGAAAAAATCCGATATTGGGAGATGAAGGGTCATGTTCTTTGGCTTCCACTGTTCCTTCCATTCATCCCGCTCTATCTCTCTTTCTGCTAAGGAAGGGAGATACCAAAGAAAGGGGTGATGTAACACTACGAAAGCCGTTACTCGCCATGTCCTAGGACAATGGACGGTTCTCACTTTTGAGTCACTCGAAGCTCATTCAAAAAATCGCGGAAGAATACGATATTCCGTGATCGATTGTAAAAAGCGATCGGAATGGGAAATGGGGGTTTTGCGGCTAAGATTTTCCGTTTTCGTCACGGTCAGTTCGATTGTGAGATACGTCAACGGATAGAGGGCGTTTTTAAATTATAGGGGACTATTCTGTTGTAGTAATAAGGGTTTTTGATGTGTCAGTAGGTCTGCTTACGTCTTTGCTGCTGTGATCTATTCGTTGATGGATTTTTAGGAATTGCTTTACGTGTTTTTATTTCGAGATCCGAAGAGGGCTGGGGTAGTAAACTGCGATCTGCTTTTCCGTAGAGTTTCTTGCAAGATTCAATTATTGATTTTGTGTTTTTGGTGCAAGTAAATCAGGTTTACTTCCGTAGCTTAAGTTTCATATTGCTTCTCTCAACTCTGCAATAACAGTAGTAATATTGCTGGTTTCATGAAGGTTCTCGAAATTGGAAAAGTTTTTCGTGTTTATTTTTAAACTTATTTGTGTGGGATGATCTTCTCGGAATTAAGTTTTTTATATTGAACCTGCATTGTATTTGGTTCAGCCACTCGAAGTCAATATTTAACCAATTTCTGAGAAAAAAAAGTAAAGTAATTTTATGATCAACTTTTCCAGGAGTTCAATAAAAATAAATTTAGTATTGATCTACTATACTACTATTTATCGAAAGAATCTGTGCTTTACAGTTCGTCTCGTATTTTTGCTCTATCGCAAACATTGCATTTTGCTATAAAATGAGTAAAATGAATGAAATCGTATGGATTTTTGAATTGCGTGTACGTAATGTATGTTTGTCGCATATATGCGTCAACTTGACGCCCAAAAGCATCTCTGAAATCAACTAATGAATTACAAACGAATGTCAAAGGATCGTATGCCCTTTGAGAATAAATTAGAAGGTTTAATAGAAGCTCGTAGCTTCTCTCACAATCAGTACAACAGTAACAACTTCACTGCCGGTAAACTTAATTTACTCCGTAGCAGGTGCTTGTCTTGTAGATCTATTAGTTACGTTCACCGGGTGGTACCGAACTCCAGCGAGTTAAATCTAGCGTGTTCTAGGATATCATCCCATGAGAGTTCGCCTACGGAATGAATAATGCGTTTTCCCCGCTGGTTCATGAGTCATTTATGTTAATGTGTATGGAACGCTGAATCTGGTGCCGATGTCTACGGCCGTTCCCTCCCAACTCACGAAAATCTGGTCGTATATACGTGCGAAACAGCGTCACGCAACGTTGTCTTTACTGCAGGTCATTTTTTTTTTTTGTTTGGAGAAATGATTCGCTAGATGGATGGTTCTCCAGGGTAGCTATCTTGCACCGCTTTTATTTCCGAAGTGTCTTCTTTTATTTTCGTTCGTGCTCGGTGCCTAGAGTGTGTCAGGGTAGCAATTTTTTATTGCTGCAATGACTATCTGTGGTTGTTTCTTCCATTGTGTTGTAATTGACCTTTTTCTGAATGTGGATGTGAAATCTGGACCCCGCGAAGGACTTCACTGGTGTCCTTCGACGTAAGGGTGTGGTTAAGAATGGAATGGGTCGATGTAGCTTTGTGTAATATTGGGTAAGAATCGTCTTTGATTGTATCCCTCGAAAGTTTTGATCGTAATGGGAGTGAGGTATTATTGATTTGGTGAGGAATGAGGTAATTTCACGTATATTTTGTTATTTTTTTGCTATTAACAAATTCGAATGAAATTTAATTCTTTAGCTTGTTAATCCTCTTTCTTTCTTACATTTATAGTTGACATTTACATTACTACCCCGCAAACCGCCCTGTGGCGTTTGGCAGGGGGTGTCAAGACACCAAGTCCCTAACTAAATTAGACTAAATGTTAGTACGTAATGCTCTATTATAGTTTTCCTTCAAGGAGATAAGTCTTCAAGATCTTATAAGGACACAAAGAAGGCTATATTATACGAATACATTAAATTGTTTTGCAACGTTCTACTTCCGATGCAATTCCAGTATAAATCCTGACATATGCTCCTTATAAATTATTCTAAATCATTCTAATTCTTTTTCATATTTGCACAAATGCTTAAATGATATTATTCAATGGTTTATTTTATGTGAGAATGAATTTTTAGCTGGTGCCGTAAAAGTGTATTGTAGACTCTTGAGTGGGTTATCCAAATTAGAGAAAGTATCGTCTGTAGAATTGTAACTTGCGACCATACTAGTGGAAGCTTTCTAACAATTTAAGCGCTGTAGTAAATGGGTCGATTCAAGAAGAGGATTCTTTTTCACGTGAAAATATTTACGTAATGCTTTGCTTGGGAAGAATCAAAATATTTTGCGAGGATTTGAGAGAAATATTATCACGCTGTTATGAAAGTTTTTTCTGCTGCTGCTTGTATTTTTTTCGCATTTTTTTCGACTGGCAACAGATTTGTTAGGTTGTAAATTCAAAGCGAGTTTATCCTTAGCAAATCGGAAGTTTGGCTATGGACGTGTATTTTTTTCTTAGTTAAAAATGTATGTTTTTCTCATATAACGAGTTTTGTACGATGTACACCGAATATTATTTGTAGTTAGTATTCTGTTGCGGGTAAATGCAAGTAATTGTTCGAAAAATAATGTTCGTAAGACATTCCAAGTAGAATATCCAAAATAAAAAAATTATGTCATTCAAGAATTCTTCCGTAAATATGTCGAAAATAAATTAAAAATATGATCACCTTTTCTCAATCAGTTGTCTAACTTCTTTAAGGAATCGATGTTTAAGGGGAACTACGTTTTTGGTATTAAGGAGAAAAATAATTCGATATTTATGTCGTTCCTCATTGTTTTCTTAATACTATCGTACAAATTCCATATAAAATTGAGCGGTGTAAATAAGGAATTGTTACGTGCTCCTTTGCTCAAAATAAAAGTATTATTTTTGTTTTTTTTTTTTTTTAAATTGTGTATGATACGACGCATCATATTTACTTTTTCCATCAAAATGAAAAAATCTCTGGAAGACGGCCAGAGAAAGCAAGCGTTCAAGATATGGCGAATCATCTTCACTTTCGCGAAGAATTTAATCGGATAAACTGCCCCGTTAACACGCTCTCGAGACGGCATCCGTGAATGGGAAAACGTTAAAGCACTATCAGACAGGTGGGATGAAGTAGTGTCTGGATACACAGCCCCAGGCAGTGGTGCAGCGTACGTGATTAGAGTAGAGAGCGAAGGGAATACGTTCCGATTGAAGTTTAGATGCGGACTTTGGATGCGGTAGAATAATATTCTCCGTCTTGTAAGTGAAGGAGATTCCAGGAACGTATTCCCCACTCCAATAGCCGTCAACGCGGCTGTGAAAAGCTTTCCTGCGTCGGTGTGAAAGAGCGAAGTTAATAAAGCCTTTTTGTGATTTCGTCTAAGAGGAGTGAGAATAGCTATGGGGTGTCCCTTTGATCTTTTAAGTGGAGCTGTCTGCGAAAAGGCTGCGGTGTTTGTTGTAACAAAAAGTCCGTTACATTGTTGTTGCAAAAGGTGTATCGTTATAGACGGATCGAATTTATTTTTGGATTGTTTTCTTTGTAGGGTTTTTTTTGATTGTTCTTCTTTCTCTCGCGTGGGCACAGCAACTGTTATTTATTGTGTATTTTGTTGTTGGTTAATTTGCTCTGTTCTCGTTCGATCGATTATTTTATTGTTTGAATTTTCGTTTTTGCTCACTTGTCTGGTTTCTTTAGTATTTAAATTGAATTGTCAATGGAAAATATTCTTTGAAGCTGCTATTTTTTGTATTGAGCGTGTTATCGCAGTTGTTTCATGTTTTAGTTTCCTCGTGAATGAGTACGTCAAAGATTGCTAAGATATTATGTGGGTCTGGTATCAATTATTTTATTCTTTGAGTTTAAATTTGTTCATTGAAAGGTCTGATTCATCAAGGAAATCCATAATATTTCAGTTATCTGGGTAATTAGATTTGGGATTAAAATTATTTAATTTTCATTTTATTAATATCCTGTTGTTTAGGTTTAATTGTGTTTAAGATTCAGATGCATCCGCTTGTTCATTCTTTATATTAATTTAAGTTTTCGTAATGAAATAAATTTCTCTTAATTGGTTATCAATTATAAGAAGCTAAGATTTGCTAGCGTCATAGATGGATCATGCGGAACTTTCTGTTCCAAGAACAAGTGTGTGTTTCAAGGAATTGTTAAAATAACCGTTATGCATTTTCGACTCGTTTCAAACCTCATTTTATTTCCTTTCGGCGCTCGTTCCTTTGACTGTCATCACGTCCAAATATTCAAGGCGTGTCATTTCCGCAACATGGCGTTTTAAGATTTTTGGCTAGTCCACTGCGTCATTTCCTGCTAGAAATCGCCATTGAGAAATTGGTTTAAAGACGCGTGAGGTGGGGGTATTTGCATTGAATGAGTGCCCCGAGGAACGAATCGCCTTTTCTTGCATGTCTGTCCAACTTCTCCCCGACTGTAGTTTGTATAACAGAAAGTTGGCTTGCCTCCAGGTATCAAAGTTCACAGCTCATGAGAATGGTATGGATTTTTGTCCCAACTGCCGAGGATAATACTCTATCGTTCGATTACGGACCCATAAGTAAAAGTAAAAATAAGTGGATGTAAAGTATGTGAATGGGTTTTGAATCCCGGACACTCTAATCACGTAGTGTTGTAGTTTTTGAATTTACGTAACTTAGAATGTTTCATTTTTGGTCAAGAGTGTCAGTCAAGGATAATATTGTATGAAGAGTTCTGGGTTCGACTCCCAGATTTCTTTGAATGTTTATGACGGGGTATCCTTAAGAAAAGCGATAAATACTATGGCTTGGTTTTTGCTATTTAAAAATTTGAACTCATAATAATAGCTTGAGCATAATTATTATGTAATCCACTTAATAAATTATATGAAAGCTCCTTTACGTTGAAGGTTTTAGTTGGATCGATTTTTCTTAAAAGAAAGTTTAATTTTTTATACTATCCATCCATTAGTTGCGTGGAAGATTGGAATAAAACGATCGCATTAGCTTCATTATCTTCGTACGTAATAAAATTGTACTGTTCCAATGACGTGTGAGTTTAGTTCAGGAAACACCTTATTGATTGCTGTAAGTTATATAAACTACTAGTTACGCAGAGATTAAATAATTATTTATTTACTGCTTTTAATTTTTTATTGCTCTATTATTCGGGTAGGAGTAATAGAAATTTGCGTGTGAAAGCATTTAGTTCGAACCCTATTTACGTCGTCTTTTACTAGGTTCCATGTCTACTTTATTCTCAAAGGTTGAACGTGTAATATTTAACCCTATTATCTCGCCTTAGATTAAATCTGGAGAGTTGGCCTCAGAATAGTTCCGCTGCAATTCTAAAGGTTGAGAAAATGTACGCCTTGACATTGACATCATTAACCTCTATTCTCGGTGCCATAAAAACCTTCCGAATCGGCCTCGGTTCTTTTCCGTGGATTCCTCCATAACTAATGCATCTCGTGCCGAATCTTCGAGAGGCTAATTTATTAATGAGCGAGGAACGAGGAAGCTCCGGTATCCACGGGGAGGCGTGGTGGGGGGTCTTGAGAAATTCAGGAAGCTCCACTAGAAGTGGATGGACTTTGAAGTATTTTTTTCAGCCGAACCGTGCCTTTCAACCCGTTTGTGTGAGTGACATTTAGGCAGGAGTAGTTCGGAAAGTGTAGAGGGATGAGTTCTTAATGGATGATGAGTTGTGGAGCTCGAATCGAGAAGGAATTGTTCCGAGTTACTAGCGAAGGCTTTTCAACCCATCTGTTTTCTACTAAGTCGTGCTGTTTGAGTTGTTTTTCTTTAATTATCCTCTTCTTTGTCTGAGTGTTTTACTTAGAAGATTGAGCGGGTGTAATGCTTTGTTTTTCTCAGTGCCAAGTGTTCGTAATAACTCAATTGCTGCGTTTATTTGAGTATTTAAGAAGGGATGGGTTTGAGAAGGAACTTTGCACAAATATTCGAAGCAAACGATGCGGCATTTTATAATTCATCTATAATTTAAAGTACTTGGAGATTTTGGCTCGTTCGCTTTCTTTTTGTTTTTTTTTATAAATTCTATTTATTCTTCTTCTAATTGTTCTTAGATTGTTTTAAAATGCACTGTTCGACACCTAAATGTGCCAATATCTTTTTTACGGTATTACAGCTTACGTGGTATCTTTCTGGTTTGCGATTTTTTCCGTTTTTTAGATTTTCTGTCATATCAAAATTTGCACTGTATGTGGGGATCAATTTTGAAGAGAGTTTGTGATTCCTTTTATCTTTGCACAGTTATTTTAGTTAATAGAGAAAGTTTATGGTTTCTAGACTATGATTCAATTGATACACTTTTCCTTTTATTTTATAATTTACGGAGACAACAGTTTCACTAATATTAATTCACATAAAGTTTTATTTTGAGAAATATGAGGGTCAATATTTTCATTGCTCATTTCCTTCTTTCTTTGTTACCCCATCGCATTCTGAAGTTAAAGAAATAACTTCTTCGTCATCTATCGGGTATGTCTTTCTCTCTCTCTAAGAAAATTCTGGATCCGTGCCTTCAGTTAAACGGACGCACATCGCATCTGTTCTGCTCAGTAATGGCGGTACTCAAACTTTGATGGGTTTCCAGTATTTAAGTTAGAGTTCTCGGAAACATTTCGCCGACGTCTTTCATTTAAACGAACGTTCGATAGTTGTTCTTAGGAAGTGTATCCGAGAAAGCGTGGGAAGCGAATCTAAAGAATTGCAATCGATTGGCGGTCAACGGAGCGGCAGCAGCAACTTGAGCCTGATTGCGAAGTTTTAACTCGTTTGAGTGACTAGAAGAAGAGGATGCTATGTTGATTAGATTTGGAATTCATAGGAAATAGAATTGAAGAGTAATGAAGAGATGGATAATCTTTATTGGAGAAAATGTAGTGTTATCTATTAAAGTAGGATGTTTTCGCGAAAAAACGAATGCTAAATGACTTCTTTATCTAGTCCTTGGTTATCATATAATTCAAGGGAATAGTATTTTTTAGTCGTATGATAATATACGAATTGAAGTTATTTTTAATACGTACGCGTTTAAATTGAACTTGATTAGCTTATTGTTGAGATGAGTTGATTTGTAATTATTTAGAAACATCGATAAGTATTACGGCTCTACAATTAAATTTACTTGCAATTGTAGGATGAATTATGTTAACCATGAATTACGTCGTTGCAACAATTGTAGGTGGAGTATTGGTAATTTACATTTACGTTATTACCCCGCAAACCGTCTTGTGGCGTTTGGCAGGGGATGGTAATGATTATACAATTATACAAGTGAATCCAGCATTGTTTGTGTTGAGTCTTACAAGCTCCTGAAGCCATTTCTGCTTCGGGACGCGTTCATTTCATTAAGCCAGAGAGAACGGCTTATGTACGTCTTATTCGGCTCGATAACATTTTAATAGTGACACCTTAAGTTCGTTCGCGAGTGCTCAGTAATAGGCTTGAGCATCTAGTACACCGCTAACCTCATTAAAAGTCCTCCTGCTCCGTTCTGGGCAAAGAAAATGGGCTCCGAAGACGAAGTTGACGTCACCTTGTCTCCCCAAAGTATCCAATCCCATTCCCGCGAAACGCACGCTATGAATTTGCCACGGCTTCCCTAGAGGCCGTTCACTTCCACCAGTAGGATGTGGCTTCCCTGCTTTGATCGCCACTCATCTGCATAGAGAAGGAAAAGGGCATCACATTAACTTCCCTACCCTTTTACCAGTTTATCCCCGCCCCGTGGAACGTCTATTTTTCCAACCAACCCTTCCCATTTCTATATTTACACCCGGTGCTGTAATGTCACCCTGGAATGTCTCCTATATACGCCGCTATGGCTTTTGAGTCATTTTATAATTCCGTCTATCAAAGCTTCAGAACGTCTATCCTTCACATGCTACTTGTTGATACACGGGTGCAATGGAAACAAATTATCGTTCGCCTTTGATGTACAGCGTTTCCTTTAACTTCCCGCGCTCCTAAATGTCAAGTCTTTATATTTCGCAGACGTCTTAATCGGCTATCTCACGAGGTCATTGGTGACTTTGATCACGTAGAAGTGCACCTTAGAAAATTGACTGGGGCAGTTCAACGCCCTCGGCTAGAAGGGTTTCTAAAGCTCTACGACTAAAGAGTTTCTGTTTTTATCTTAAACGCTCGTTCTTTTTTACAAGGCGAGTTTTTCAAAGTAAGATTCAAGTTCGAGAGAGCGATTTCATTTTCAAAGGAACTCGTTACTGGTGCACACAATTATCGTCAAGGCGTCGCAGTGGACCTATAAGAAGTGCATTCCGTACGCGATCGTATCTCCAGAATAGCCTGCAGGAGGGTTCCTTTTTTTCCTAAAACACGCTCACAATAGTTTCACGTGGTTTTTTTTACCTCCGAGATTTTTTTTATCCCCAAAGAATCCTTTTCTTCCGTAAAGAAGTGTCTGTAGATCGATCGGGGAAATTACATAAAAGAATTCCAGGGAAGGAATGCTCTTTCAGCAGATCTCGGCTTTTTCCGCTCGTAATTTTGGCGAAATCCTGTAGAGAAGTTCCTTCTCGGAGACGCTGTTACGGTTCTTTCCGCCGTAAGGGTGCCGTGTTAATGTGTCTTAATCGCCGTCGACGATTATGTGGCTCAGGGAAGTGTTAAAGATTGTGTTTTAATCGCTCGAAAAGCTGGGAAATCTTTTTTTTTTTTTTCGTCGAAGAGGTTTTAGGGTTGAGTTTCGTGGCAGGTAGACATTCTTCTGGGGATTAAATGTAACGGATTTACTTCGATGGAGGGTATTATATTTTAAGTTGTATGCGTATGTTGTAATTCTCTGTATGTTAATTATGAGGTATGTTAAGGCATGATTTAAAAAGTTAATCAGATTTGTTCTTGAGCATGCATTCCGTTTACACGATGGATTACATATGGGGAAATTGAAACATGATTGGGACTCGAACCCAGGACCTTTGAAATAGATAGTTTTAATTTTCTATAAAATAGATGTCATTGTAACTATGAAGAATAGTACAACAATGTAAGGGTTATCAAGGGTTTAAACAATACATGATTTAATAATTAAAGTGCATTTAATCTGTACTTTGTTTAAACAATTGGGCATACGTATAGTTTTCGGGTGAAAAGAAGCGGTTTTGGATTGTCTTACGTATTGAAATATGTAACACGATCGCGTAAAGTTGCTCGTTCTTAATAGCTTTCTCAAAAAAGGAAAATGCGCAGTCACCTGCAGCAAGAAGAATGAAATAGTGCGATTTTTATCAGCCTTATATAAGTATGCCCTAATATGAGAATTTAAAGGATTTTCACCCTGGATATTTGTATTCACGAGGGCGAAGGAAAGGTTAAAAGGTGAATCGGTTCGTAAATAAAATGGAAATTTTCTACGGAATCGTGACTCGGAGAAAGTATGACGGAAACGGGATTCGAACTCGTAAAATGGAAGATTCTTGGTTCTTATCGTTATTGAATTTTTATTAACTTTATTTCTCTTGTTATATTCTTTCTAGATTTTGATAAACTTTAATTCTTTTTGTACTGCAATGCCAGAGATTTTGTGAAAACGATATTGTTTTGAATTTCCGTTCCGTTAAAAAGAACTGTAAAATTCTTGATTACATTTATTTTCTAATGATAGGTGATGATAATGATAGTTCTACCGTTCTAATTTTTATGTTGGACAATTCTTTTTGGTACGTGGACGTTTAATTTTTTAAATTTAGCTCGATGGAGTTTTAGCTAAACACCGCACTCCTCGCCTTTTATAACGTACCTCATTTCCTTTCTAACATATTCTATAGCCACTGGTAAAGGGTTAAGACTATAAATACCTCGACATGTACTTGCCGACGTGTGCGTGACTTAAATACGTAGTATGAATGTGCGACCCCTCCGTTGATTGCCCTTTACAGCTTGACCTTACTCATTGTCATCTTACTCATTCATTCTAAACTCCTCCTAGGAAGTAAACCGAAGGTGTTCGTCAACTCTCGTCTACTTATTTTTCCCATTTTATGCATCGCTCGGTCTTTCTTTAATGCATCGCAACCGAGATATTGACGCTGCAGAGCTGTTTTTTTATCTCGCTCCGGCTTCGGGTCGGACCAAGTGAATGGAATTTTTCGTCGCGGCTCTGACTAACGTTACATAATAGGGGCGTGCAATATCCCGAAAGCTTTCGTCGCAGATGTCCCTTTAAGAAAAAACTCTTTAATGGAACGTATGTCCCAGAGCCTTTAGCCCTTCCATTAACCGCGGTCCACTTTCGGGAAATCGACGCTTCCATACAGCCTCTCTCTCCTTCAGTGCGCATGCGCGATCACCACAAGTGCCGAGTACTTAATTTTTGACGTACGCGCATTAAGTCGAGTGTAATGGTGGTACATCAACACGCGCGTTGGTGGAGGAAAGGTTTTTTTCGTAATTTTTTCCGATCCAAGGACGTCTTCCGAGAAGGGTTTTTTTTAAGAATTAAAAAGGCGTGGGACGGAAGGCTTTTTGGTCATCTAATTGAGGCAGCTCGTGCTTTTACCTGAAGGGATGCATTATGATGATAATGGCTCAGCTCCAGATGACGTATCTCGTTGTAGGGAGGAACTTTTTCTTTGATGGGACTTTTCCGTGAAGTGGTGCTAAATGATCATTATATCCGTTGGAAATTTCCTTTAGTTAGGAAAGTTTTAATGGTAAATCATATAGATTAAGGTCTCCATTAAAGCTGTTGTTAAATTCTAAGGTTCGTATCGTTAAAGTTGGTAATGCGTTTTTAGATTCTGTGTTCCTGCTGTTGGAGGCAGGGTTGTTTCTTGGTGTTTTAGGATGCGTTCTTCTATGAATTATTAATTAGAAACTTCTGATATTGTTTTAAACTTCTTTTTTGGACCATGATAAAGTTTTAGCGTGGAAATTTATATATAGTAAATTATTACATTATAATTTCGATATTTTAAATGTTTTATTTGAAAATATAAAATAAAGGTATTGTTATCATAATTATGTATTTATTATATAGTATAGTTACATTTTTTTCTATGACCGTATATACAGTATTTTTATTCTTTAGTGTCCCCTCGTAATGTGAAGGGTAAAATACGGAGGGGCTTAAGATCCCAGTTGTATACCCTTGCTTTTAGCAGTTCCTGTCCAATTTATCCTCGTTAGGTAGGAAAAACTGGGAATTCCCTTTAAAATTATCATTCGAGATGAGATTTCGACTCCTTCGTAGGTGTTATCTTTAAATCTGCACAGCGTGGGAGGGTGTTTCAGCCTTTGTCCCCTTCTCGATAATGTATTTACAAGTGGGCGTTTATCGCCGGCGTATCCTCTGACGTATCTTAATCAAAATAGAGCGGAAGAGTTGCGTGAAATTCATTTTAATGACTGCGGCGTACGATGCGATGGTTGGTGCAATGAAGGTGTATGTCTCGTTGAGAAAATTGCGTAAGTCACGACAACGTAGTAAACCATCTCAGATGATTAGGTTGTTTGTCCGTAATTTCAGCTCTCGTGTGTTATCTGTCTCATTAGTTGTAATATAATAGTATTTATGTAGATTTTTCGTTAGATAAGTATGAATAGTGCTGTTCTAATTTTCTCGTAACTGATTGTGCTTTTTTTATTTGGCTGAAGGTTGATTTATTTTATGCTAGGAACGCGTTATTTTTACGGTATTTCTGGCCTAATAAGGATTCTTTATTATTCATCGTCAAGTGATAAGGCGTCTTTATCTAGCTCTGTCACGATTTGGTACTAAAATTTCTCTAGTTCTTATCTGTCCTAGAATAGATCTGAACTTAAACTTTACAAGGAACGTTTTATAAATATCCATTGCGGTACGATAGTTTCCTTGTCCCCTTAAGTTTCATTCGTTTATTGATTCTTTGTTGTGTTATCATAAATAACGAAGAAAGAATACATTTAACTAATGTTTTATCGAAGACTTAGCTATTCAGTATCGCTGATCAGGAAGAATTATTTTGCGAATCTTATTTTACTGTCTTACGTGATGTGTTATTTTATATCGTGTTTAAATTCAATTTTCATCTATAGATTAAAGTAGTTATATAGGTATAGATATAGTACTAGGGCACAAATGGATGTTATAAATGCATTCATAGGAATAGTTCTTTGTATTTTTGTCTATCTCTCCTTACAATTCCCTTCATTCTAAAGCCGCACCCCTCGAACCGCGAGCGGAAGTCTAGTCTCTCCCCATGCATGCATGCACCGGCGATCAGATAGCCAGGGAGACTTCTTGGCCGTGTGCACGGAGGCCTATCGTGACAAAGTACGGGCGCGAATGCCGCGCGGTCGACGGTTCGTAAGGATGCTAAAGATAAAGCACGGAATGCACGGGTCGCAAGCGTTTTGCAACTAACAAATTCGCGAAGTCACATCGTCGTACCTTATCGCGATTCTAGCGAAAATGGGTTCGTTGCTAGGTAAATGTTTTCTAATTCCAGTTGTTGTTTTGTCGTTGAGAGATGTTTAGTCTCGTTTGTTCTAGGAGGGGGAATAGTTTTTTAGTTAATGGATTATGGCTAAGGTAAGAGTTGGTTTCTGAGGTGATGTTTTTGTTGTTAAATATATAGGTAAGGTTTGGAAGTAATTGTTCCTTATTCCATCTTGCGGTGAGAACTCATTATTTTCGTAAATGTACACAAATTAGTCAATTACCTTGCGTCAAGTTGTTCCGGATAATGTAGATAACTGGATATGAAGTCGGATACTACATATGTATATTTGTAATTAATTTACCACAACTCATTGTTCACTCTATAAGGAAGTATAATTTATCCTGGCCTGCATGAATGATCACAACTGAAAATGTAACCTAATTTTGTGTGTGAATATTAAAATTTTTAGTGGGAAAGTTAAACATCTGCGATTAGCTATGAAAATTATTTACTTCGAATAAGGAGAATCATTGTTCATCTATTCTCGTACTTAAATATTTCCATGTTTATGAGGTTAATGAGTAAATATGTCAATTATTGAAAGGAAGTACAGAAACTTTCTCATGAATACCGAAAGAGTGAAGTATACTCGTATACAACTATACGAGCAGTATCGTATATGAAGTATGTTAATATTCAAAATCATTCCAGCTTTTTTATTCTGAACTAATTAGGAATGTATTCACAATTGTAACTTCGTGACCGAAGAATCCCGCATTTTAGAAAAGGAGTCGTTTTGAAAAGGTCAGAGCTCAACGAATGAGGGAAACGTCGTGATAGATGACTCTCCTTTAAAAATAAAGGTCGCACAGTCATCATGTCCACGGCGTCAATTTTTACTGGCTACTGTTCGTAATCGTGAAATCCGTTATGTTTTATCGACTCTCTTTGCAGTTTATTTTTTTGTAAGAAGACGGTTCTCTATAATGATCGCAATGAAGGGAATCGAATCATAACTAACGGTTTCAATTCACGGTGTATAAGTTTTTGCTTCCATTCATTGCTATTTCATTTTGAGGAAGAACACAATGCTAGGTTCGGAAGATGAATAGCGTATTTTCGTCTTATATTGTGTTGTATTTGTAGAAAGATAAGATGGAAGGAGGACTTTGGTTTATTGTTAAAGATGTTCGTGTTTATGAGGATGAGTTGATTAAGAAAAGGCTACTCGAGTGTTAACTTTTTAATCTAAGGAATGGGTTTCGAAGGAGAAAGGGCAATAAACTCGAAGTGAATCAAGGTAACGAATTATTTGGCGAAGATGTGAACAGGAAGAATTCGTTGATTCATGATAGCATAATACGTTCGTAATTAATGATTATTTAATATCTTCATATCTGTTAAAATATTTTCAGGCTCTTTGTTGCATTTCTGGAAGGACAAAAACCTACATTTACAATGTGTTACAATTGAATGTTGCCTTACACTTCATTGAGTACCACATAGTAGCTATTTTTCGCCTCTGACCTGAGCCAGTTATGGACATGTTTATTCTTCCTTTCATCTCCTGAGCAACACTTTAAGTCGAGTGGGACGAAAGTATTTTTGCGATTTTTCAAGAATGTAAACATTGTTTGTTCTTATTTTTGTTCGTATGTTTATTTGTTGTATACGTAAGTAGCAAGTGTTTCATAGCAGAGCAAGTAACCTTGCTTACGTAGCTCGGATGTTATTCCGAAGTAGTTCACAGTCTCCCATCGATTCGTACGCTATTTTTAGTTAGTGCGGAGTGAATGAAAAATATCGCTAAAACGGATCTGTAGTATTTTCCCGGGTGGCAGTTACGAGATTTCGCTTCTAGATATCACGACCTTTCCAAGCGTAGTGGAATTTCATTTGTTTCTGCGAGTTTTCGCTTGGATTCTGTGTGTTAGAATGTGTCAACTTCTTTTTCGGCGCTTGATATACGTGTCAATCAACTTAGAAGTGTCATTTGAAGATAGAATAAAGAATTAGATATTAGGGATTCATTTTCGTTTTGGGTGGATTTTAAAGGGAATAGTTATTAATTTAAGTTCAACTTTATAAGAGTTGAAGTACCCTTATTTTGGGCTATAATAGAATGTCGCGGTAGTTAAGAAGGGTTTAATCCAGGAGACGGAATAAGATTTGTTTTATTCATGCGTCGTAAACAAGACTTTAGCGATGTCGCCGGTAGATGGTGGGGTTAAAACCCTTTTCCATCCGAGGCTTTTATAGTGCGTTTCTCTCTAAGCTGCAAGATTGGGCGATTTCAGCTTCCATGCATAAGGGATAGAGTTGTAACTCGGAGGTGAAATTTCCGTATCAATCCTCCGCAGACATTCTTAATGGTTTATCACTCAAGACTCTCTACCTTCTTCAACATCCGGTGGCTATCTCTGGGAATCGAGTTCGGATCTCGCGAAAGCCGTCTCGTTACATCGCCGCTTCGTAGTTGCTGTAGTTCATGTCCGTCTTGCGGTGGTTGGTCTGCTTAAGAGTGATTCACGATCTTCATTTGTAGTTGAGAATTTATTTTTGTGGTACGAGCAAAATTCTATTTATGAGATTTTGTGTAGTTTTTTTGATTGTTGTTAGATCGATAGGTATTGTTGTTAATTAACTCATTGGATTAAATGTGTAATTCTAATTTCTGTTTCACATTGTTCTAAAATTAGGGCAGTATTGAAGTTTTGATGCTATATTAATATTAAATGTATATAATTCAATGTAGTATTGTATAATGATTGACTGATGCGTGTTCATTAGTGTTAGATATTATCACTTTGTCATTAGAGTAGATTTTAATAACCATAGGTTTTATTAGAAACTCGTCTTCAATTAATAATGATATGCAACACTGAACGTCTGTATCTAGCGCAATGGGGACTAAAAGTCAAGTCTTTCATCTAACCCTGGAGGAAATAGAAAATATGATGGAGTAGATGTTGTGGAGGCATAAAATATAGTAATATTTGGCGTTCATCACGAAGTATCTCTCCCAGACTTGCAAGATAGCTAGTTTTTATTCGTAAGGTTGCTGAAGGGATGTTTTCTTCGCCTTACGTCTTCATTTTCAGTAATAAAAATTTGTTTCGTGAAGTGATCATTTAGCGGTACGTAAATTTTAATTCTCGCGTGAAATTATTTAAGTCGTAAAAAACAATAACTCAAGCTCGCTCGAGCTCTTACTCATGTTCTACTACAAAGAAGCAGCTCCGTATGGCAGAGGTGTGGTTTTGTTTTGCTGAACATTCATTTCTCAAAACGTGCGTGGGCGTGTTTAGTTCCAACTGATGTTTTGTAACATCTCTCATCTGCTACGAATGTATTCCATTTATTTTTTCTCCTCTCGTGTTGGATGGGGTATAAGGATATAACACGTAGAGTTAGTTTCACCTTGACCTTCATAATATGCAGACAGGCAGCGCTCACTGTACCAAGTTCTTCCCTTCCCCCCACCGTCCTATATTTACTTATGTCAACCGCAGCCAGAAAGTGCCTCACACAAGAGTCGAATCCTTTTTATACTTCCCAAGCGTCTAAGCGTCGCATTTTTTGGTGTATCGCTTAAGGACATTTTTATTGCGGAATGCCCCGCGAGTTTATTGTACGTGTTTCGCTTGACGTCATTCGCCTTGAATTACGTTGCGGTTTCGCAAAGTTTCGGCGTTAAAAGCCGAAATTTTATGCAGATGTTTCCCAAGTGGACCGCAAGATCGTTTTGGTCGGTCTTTTAGCTATAATTTGCGTCTTTGTCGTCGGTTGTTATTGGGGTATGAGATGTTTTATGGGTGTTTTTCCTGTATTTTTGTTTTTTTTTAGATTAATTGTCCGCGTTATGTCGTAAGTACGTGGTTTTGTTGGTTACGGAATGATTGCAGTTTTGAAATTATATGGGTTTGAAACGATTTTGATTAATGCATTTTTATTTTGGTTTTAATTCGTGAATGAGTTAATCCAGTTTACAACAAGGGCCCTATGCATTTACAGTTAATTATAACAATGTTACGTATAAGAAGTGTAGCTAATGAAAACAATGTGTATCTTTGTAAGCATTATTACGTTAATACCACTAAAAATGCGATTCTTCTTTTTTCGCTACATTGTTCATACATTGTCGAAGTAGTGTACTCATTGGCATTGCTAGTGAAGTAGATAGAATCAAAAATAAATTGCACTTATTGGTTTAAGTTTCAGTAAGGAAAAACCAATTTTGATCACGTTGTTTGTACCAAAGAAAAATTATACTTCTTTCGCATTATACGCTTGTGAAGTAGATGCAATCATAAATATTTTCTACTTAAACCAATTAGTTTCAGTTTGGGAAAACCAATATCGAGTACGTTGGTTGTACCAAAGAAAAAGTTTACCTTCTTTCGCGGTAGGGTTTTTTTCAACATAACGTTGCATACATGGGATTTCTCTTCTATTTAAGAGATGCATTCATAGAAGCGGAACGTACGTCCCAGATGGTCTTCGGAGACGAACATGTCTCGTCTCTGACCTCGTGGTTTTTCATTTCCTGTCATTGCTAACCGTAGTTGCAAGTTTCACATTTTGTTTGAAGTTAATTCAGGTTGTGGAAATAAAATTCTGCTGGGTTTATAAGCGAGCTTTCCACTAACCTACACTGCGCGATGGAAGTAGGTAGAATAGATTGAAAATGGTACTTTTTGTAGTATTTTATGGCGATTCGAGCACTGTATGATCAAGAGTTATTAATCTGAGACGTTCCTGACATAGTTTTGGGTTTTAAAAAGCTGTAACCGGTCGTTGTTATGACGTAGCAATCTCAAGTTGCTGTGGTTACGAATGAATTAGACCGAATCGATAGCAATTGCATTTCGGTATGCTATCACGTGAGGGTATCCTATAAATTAAAGCAAGCTATGTTATCGGACGGATTTCTTATCTATCAGGTCGAAGCTAGTCGTCCAGATAATCTAGGCAACAGAAAAAGTTTCTGGTTGAACTAAAAAAGTTATTTGGAATTTTCTACACTTTTTTTACATAAATTTTCTTCTGGAATGCTATTTCTGGTGAAAGTTTTAATTTATATTGTTTCTTATTACGAGTTAAATTTATTATTAACTAACAATAGGCAAAGTTTCGTAAGCCAATTTGAGTTGTTGGACTATTATACAGTTATTAATCTTAAAGTTCTCTATTTAAATATTTAAGAACTAAATTTTCCGTTAAAAATAAAATTATACTTAATTTCTCAGTTTAAATTTAAAAATTACTTATTTAAATGTATTCTACGCTACACTTTAATATACGTACGATGTTCTAGGTATCATCCGTAGAAGTGTCATTATATTAGTAGATTCTTTGCTTCGTGTATTGACTTCAATTATTGTTATCGTTACTAAGAAATAATTGACTACTAAAATAACTCGTTTCCGTGGAAATTATTTCATAATAGACCGATTTTGGCAATTATTTAAATGGTTGGATACGATAGTAGTTTTTAGTGGACTAATGTACGTATGTAATTCTTCGTTGTTAGTCCTGTAGTTTACCACTTTTGATTGCTTTATTTCCGTAGTCTTAAGTGGTTAATTCGTTAAGTTTGTTAGGTCCTGTGTTTTACCTCACCGAAGAGTATTTGCGATGTGCCACTTCGAATGCGTGAACCCTAAGAAATGGCATCTTCCGAAGAAAATCAATCTTCCTCACTTCGGCGACAGGCGAGGGACGGAATCTAGAGGCGCTCGCGAAACTAATACCTTCCTTTCCTCTACCATACGTTTTTTTATCATTTCCCCCTGTCGTTAGCCTCTCTCCATCCTCGGCTGAAAAGATTTCCCCCATCTCGCTTTTTACAAAGTCAGAAGTTCGCAATTTATCGGTAAGTGTCGAGGCACCTGCGCAGAAAAATTTTGGTCGCACAGGATTCACGGTTCTAAGGGGAGTAAGGTTGATTCCTCCTTGGAGCCTTCTTTTGAAAGTCAAATCTCGTTTCCATCCGAAGTCGTAAGGTTTCCAAGAGCTGATTATAGGAGTTCGGGTGTTCCACGGATGTCTCGGTTTTGTTTTGATTCGTTCGGGTTGCATAAGTAATGCAGTTTCCCAGGTGATGGATTTTGTCTATTTTGTAGGATGGGTTTATTTCAGTGGTTGACTTTAAAGGGGGTTTTGGGCTCGAATTTAACAAATAATTAGTTGGTTTGTGTATTTTAAGCTTAAATCAATATGTGGGCTCGTAGAATGTCGTTAGCGTGAAGTTTTTTCTTTTGAATATGTTTTTGAATCTTTTAGCGTGTAATTGTGTTGTTTAATCTAATATAAACCATAGTCTGTAACATCTTCAACAAATACTATTGCAGCCACTTCGACCTCCGATTACGTTAAATTAAATTAATGCACTCAATTGATTTCATTAAAAGTTTGTAAATTTAAATATTTTGACAGTATGCTTTAATTCAGAATTTAACTGGTAAATTTTCTTTACAATTCGGATACTGTAGCCCGTTTTAGAATGGTTGTCCTCTTACCTGGGTTTACTGGTTTTTAGAAACTGTATTTTATATATATTATAATTTTTAATAACATAATTTTTATACAATATCTGCCGTACATTGCTTCTCTATTACATTGTATATTAGGTTTCCGCTAGTATTAAATTTGTCTGAGGAACAATACAGTTTATGACTCCTTCGTCGGTTCCTCAATTGACCTGTTCAATGCTAGTGCCGCTAGCAAATGGTTATTAGCCTTCGATCGTATCAAATTGCTTGCCGTATCGCCGCACTCAAGTACTCTCATAAGATAATCTCCCTTATCTGGTACATATCTGAAGTTTTCCTGGTTCTTCTGGTAAAAATACCCTCGTAATTTTCTATGCAAGGCATCCCCAGCACCTAGGATGCTACTTCGGTGCATGAATAGAGAGATATTACTTTTTTCGATTTTTTTATAGGAAGTTTTAAGAAGTTTATCATTTAAAACTTTTAGCAGCAATATTTATCTTCTGTCGCAATGATATTTCAAGCATCACCTTCACACCTGGCCTACATTAACTCCTTTGTTTGCTGATCGACGTATAACAGCCTCTCAAAGCAAAGTAAACAGATCAACTCTCCGTCCTCAATATGGTCATTACGCAACCCTATGTATTCATTCGGAAAGTACGGGATTAATCACTATCTTGCTCCATCCCTCAAGGTTTTCTAAGTAGCGATGAGTTTTTCTTGACAGTAATGAATTAAATTTTTCCCAAGGATACGTTTCCTGAAGTTATTCATTTCGTACGCAAACTCGGGTTTCGAAGAAAGCAACTTCCTCTTACTGGTAGATGATGGAGTATTGAATGTACCAATGAGGATTTCCTGGCCATAAACTGCCATTGTTCTGTCTTAATGGATTTGCGTACTTTTTCCCGTGAGTTAATCGCGTGCATAATGCATTGGTGTTGTCAGTTGGCTAACGATTGGATTCGAGGTATTAATTTGAGTTATACGAGATTTCCTCCGTTTCTGTTGACAATGAATGGGTGACTAAATTATTGTAAAGTGAGCATGAAATCAGCTTAAAAATGTCCCTAAATAACATCCAATTGTGTGAAGATTTCCTAATTTATCGTCACAATGAGATGCAGAAGTGTGGATAGTGTTTTTCTCCATTAGAAATTCCTTAGAAAAGCTTGGTAATTTCATTATTGCTTGCCTTAATCGGGAATCGATCTAGGTTCTCCTAACACAATCGCCCCATATAATACCGATGATGTATTCGTTTTGCAATTTGTTCACTACTATGACAACGGATGCATTTACGTGACAGCTTTGATGACAAGTGGAACAAGGGATATTAAACGTATCGAATGCTGAACGGAAACACGTTAACCTAATTAAGGTGGTAATCAATCGTCGTTAAAGCGTACGTCGTTTCCGGAGACAATTATTCACTGGAAGCCATTCGTTCGTCGTGCACGTCTTTATCAAAGGTCGTCGACAGCTCGAGTACCTGTGTAAATATTGTCCAACGGGAATTCCATTACAATCTAACCAGTTTCTAATAGTTGTATATACTGTTACTTGTACTGAATTTTTTCTCAGATTTCAACGGTTAATAAATTCAGCTTATTGACCCTTACTCGACTCAAGTCTTGATTTCTCTGATTGTATTTTACTATCCCATGCGAATTACTATTATTTTAATTAGTAAGTTATCCTGTAATTATGTTGAAAATATAAATATTTAATGCTTGGTTGATTAAGACTCGTAACTACTAGGTTGATTGGTTAATACTCATAGGTGTTACTTTGCTTATTTTTTCAAACGTTACTTCAGAGGTAGCTCTGTAGTAATAATTTTAGTATATTTTTTTTCGATTTCTGGTGAGAAATTACAAATCTTCGCAGCTGTGTGATGTAGCAATTTTCGTATTATATCTAGGTTAAATATAGGTCTATATGCTACATTTCATGTTTTATTAATTGTTTTACCGTTAATCGTTTCTGGAATATTTCTGTGTACTTCTCTCCACAACATTTCTATTGCACGGAGGCATTACGTTGTTCCAATCTTTTGGTTGGAAATTCGATTGGATTATTAACCTTATTAGTTAGTTGTTTGATTTATTAAGACTCGAAATATCCCAGAGGAATATCCAATGCATTCTCGAAGAATTTATTTGCTATAATTTTATTGTTCATGGTTAAGGAATTAGATTGGTTGATAAGTTCCAGAATGCCTATTTGATGACATTAATATCTGCCCTTAATGGTTTCCAAATATTTACTTTCAAATTCTCGATCGAGATATCTGAAGTTGTTCTACTTAAGGGTTTTATAAGGAGAATAATTAGATTAAATGCTTTCTTCACGTTACGTTTCAAACCCCATTCAATTTTGACTCTTGCAAGATTATATGCTCCTACCATCTGTATTTTACACTTTTCTCTAATCGAATGCAAAGTGAAAGTAACAAAGTTGTCACGTAAATAACAGTTAATTGTGTCGTGAAAGACAAAGGGCGGGAAAACGCAGTTGTAAAGCGTCTGTATTAATTTTCTTTCCGCCCAGGGAAGAAATTAATTAGAGGGAAGTATTCCGTTTTTCCCCCCGAAACCTTCCACTTTCAAATAACTTTTTAGGACCCCTTGTCAAGAAAGGGGGGATTGGTTCGTTTGTGGAAGGAACCTCTCTTATCGGAAAGCGGTGGACAACGTCCTTTTTGCCGTCTATTTGCGGACATTTTGCACAATAAACGTCAACTGCTCTCCCTCGTCTCCGTGCCGCAACCCTCAGGCTGTTCGGTAGAAAAAAGTTGCCAAGAGATTCACTCTTCCTTGAGAAAGAACAAGGACTCCGTAGAAAATTTCAGGTCGTATTTCCCCAAACGAAAATAGCTCGTATTTTTCCTGCGAAGCCGCATTATTTTCCTTCCAAGAAAGTCTCCAGGTCGGTCTTCCGCGATAAGATGATTTTATTAGACTGGATGATCGATTTTGATGGTTGCTAAGGTGCCTTTAGATTAAAGATGGCGTTATTTCTCCATGGATTGGCTATGAATTAAAATTTTTGTTCTTCCTTTCATCGTAGGCTCAGTTGCCGGGTCTGGTTTAGCGAATCGTTATGATCTTTAAAGATATTCATTTTTTATGGTGTTCTTATTTTAGTGCATTTATATATTTTAGCATATTTTGAGTAATTCTTTACATTGATGGTCTCAGATTTGCTAATGTATTTGTACCAGTTTGCCTGCACTTGACTGTCTGCACCTGAAAAGTATTTGGTTGCTATGTAATAAGAAAGTTGTCTCTAATTTAGTGCTTGGAATTCCATGGACTTAGGCTCGCGCTAAGCATTGTTCTATAATTAAGCACGTCTTATATTTAGCAATCGATTTATTTCCTGGTCATCCATCCTGTTTCATCTTCTCCCTCTTTCGTAATCTCCCCTACATTTCGCGTATTTCGTCAGAATCTTTTGTGATAGCCTTATCAGATTCCACCCCTTATCTTTTAAAGGTTTAAAGGTCTAAATGTCATCATTCGCAATACTAACCCGCTCGTTTTCGAACAAAGGGAAGGTTGGGTTACTCGCAGATGCTTCGCAATCAGCCTTCAACCAGGGCCCCACACTTGCGGATGCGTACACTCGCTTGTTGATTCGGCTTCCTCTTCATTCAGAGCCCTATGGTTTTTTTTCCTACCCTCCCCGAAACCCTTTCAATCCCCATACCGACGGAGTTAATACGTGACGTCCCCTGTTTTGATCTGCCACCGAGCCACGAGTAAAAAAAGGCGGGAACTGGATCTGGGAGGGAGGGTTTCGGACGGGTGTGCGCCATTGTTGCGCGGGAAAAATCGTTAGGAATGTAACCGGCAGCCATTGTAGAACCACGTGCTATTGTCGTCTGGTATTGTTGGCGTAATTGGGTTAATTATCTCTGAAATACGCTCTTAATTGTTAGATGGTGGTTTGCAAGTGTGGGTTCATTTGTTGTCTAACTTTCTCTGATCTAAGTTTGGTTGATTAAGGCTGTAGAGGCATTCTATGCGGTGTTTAAGTATTCTATCCCCTGAAACCGGTTCAACCCTCTAATCCCCCTTAGCAACTTGATGCATTATGCCTCAGAATGAGGGTAAACTGGATGAGTAGGTTTTTTTGGTTCCATCATCCCGGCAATCTACAAGTATCCATCGCTATGTTTGAAACACCTTAAAAATTTATGTTGCGTTGAAAATATAGATTGAGTGCAGTATATCAGAATTTTCACCATCTCGGTTTCTTCATCGCAGTCACAAGCATGTGCAGGGCTGAGTTAAAGCTTACTTTTTGGGAATCGGTTGCAAGTCAATCTCTCGATGCAATATTCACCATCAAAGTTTGATCTATTTGTACCCTTATTGAATCCGGTTCTGATGTTTTAGTATCTCAAAGTAACGGATGGAAAAAAATTTACATCGATTAGAATTTCAAAGAGATGATTTCAAAAGTGCCTTTTGAGAATCGGTTCGTTTATTTCCCGAATAGAATTTCTAATCGATAGCGCACCGGCAGGCCTTAGCTTCATAGAGGTACGTAATTGATTTTGGCAACCGATACGTGGTACACAGTTTCTTTTGACGGAAGTAGTTTCACTCATGCATGGATTCCCCCGAAATGTAATGCGGGTTATAAATTTCTTCTGTTTTGAGCTATCAAAGTGGATCTGTTTGGCTCTAATAGAATCTGTAACGTCAGTGGATCTCTTTTTCAACTGCAGTTTTATCGAATGGGAATTCAAGGCAGAAAGGAAGAGTAACTAATCTTGAACTAATTTTATTATGGCAGTTATTTATTTATTTAGACCCCTTAATCACTCTTTTTGGGAAAATTACTACGTGGTACTCACGTTTACTAACATCAATGCCTTACGAGGAAAATTTCCTCACTCACCCTGGATTCGAACCCGGGACCTTAGTCTCAGGATTTAATAATTAGGATAACATTCCAATGGGTTTTAAAATAAAAGATTGTAATAATAGAAAATAGTTCCTCTAATAAGAAAAATAAAATCTTATTAGAGGAACAATAATAAATTGTATATTGTTTTTCATTTCGTGATAAGGTTAGAATTTCAATTTTTAAGTCTATTTCAATTTATTTGCTAACCAAGGGCTAATTAGCAATTAATTTCAAAGGAAGCATGAATAAGGAGAGCGTATGGATTTGAACATGAATCATGGGGGATGTAATTTTATTACTCTTTAAATCAATATGTCTAGACGTTATCTTTTTAATTTAATCTAGTGCCACTCAGAAATCCGACCCGTTTTTAATGTAATATCCGGATCTCTTTCTCTCCCTCTAATCGAATCTATCCTCACTCTCGTGGTACGAATTTTAGAGGGCGAACGACCTTTGAAAGAATCTTTTTGGAACCTAAACTCATTCTTCTGGAAATGTGATTTTAGTAGATTGACCTTACTTTGTTTACGTTCCCAGTTGTGTGAGGTTACGATATACGCGGTTTATCAGTCAGCTTTTTTAAGGGATTTGAGAAGTTGACGTAAATGGGAAATTTTAATTAATTCAAAATGTTTGGGATTTATATTTTCCGATGTAACATAAAACGGGGTTGTATTTCAATAGAACGGACCTTGTTAAAGCTTTTCTAGCGTAGATAAAATTCGTATATTTTGCGTTTGAGTTAGACGAAGCTCTGGAAAAGGGTTCTTTAATATTCAAATAGCTGACTGTATAAAGGCTTTTATAAATTAGGTTGTAGAATTCTCTGCTTTGTGTATGTTCAGAGTACTAGTTTTCTAAAACTACTTGTTACTTTTATTTATTTTGTTTTGCGTCAGTTGAAAACTACGAAACAAAAATTTCTCCGGTGCAAAGCGATTGAAATTTTTATTTTCTCCACGGAGATTTTTAATGCATTTAAAAATGGAAACATTAAAGGAATTTCTGCTTTAAATGTTAAGCGGGAAGTTTTTACCGAAGTACATTTACTATGTACTGTGTCGGAAGCTTATTCGATTTGTATGTGTGAAATCCTTTTGAATGTAACAGCTGAGCAAAGAGAGGATATCCAGTGCTGACGGAAGTCGCAACAAAGGATTTGAAGAATTAAAGGCGAGATGCACGCGTGCAGAATAGTGACGTGACGACGCGGATATGCATGTGCGTGACAAATAGCTAAATTCAAATAGCCCCTCGACTCACCTAGTTTTTTCGTGTTAAAGCTTAAGTTATGCACGTTATATACTAAGAACGTGTTGTAGGCCACGGATTAGGAGTTGTGCATTTATGTGTATATCCGTAAAAAAATAACCTGTAAATAGTCCTACGGTGTATGGTAAGGGTTGAAAATACATGGCTTACGTGCTAGTTTTCAGTCCATTATAATCGCGTATAGTTCTTTGAGGTAATGGATTTTTAAAGCGACCCGTCCCAGCATATTCTTCTCTTACATTAGACTCAAGTAGGAAAAACAATCGTTAGATTCAGGATGTAATAAGAAAACGTGTCCATAAACCACCATACGAGATGGTAGTGCGGTAAGATGGCATCTTGTTTTAACACGTTTCCTCGTCGGTCCTTTATAAACATCGCAAGCAGAGGTTGTACGTGATGAAAAATAGACTGTCACGGATTTTCATTAAAACGAGTGCCTCTTTAAAAAGGGACGAGGTGGGGGAAAAAGTTTATCGCTTGTGTGATCCGCTCTGAGGAAGTAACAGGTCTCGTTGTCCGTGCACGATGGGATCTGCAATGTCAGGGTCGACGTCCACGGGGGCCACGAGGAATGCAGCCAGCGTCGGCGGATTTCCCAATGGAAGGAGCGTATCTTTGCTGAGGATGATTGATGCACCAGCGGAAAGATTAGGAATATATGGCACCCACTCGTCTCCACGGTTGTGTTGATGAAGGGTTTTTCTGTGTCTATGGTGATACAATCGCGGGATTCATGGGGGTTGAAAGACATCAGCTGTTGGTTTTGAAATCCGTACAGGGCTTTGATAGAAAAAGTAGAAGTTATGAGTTAGTTGTGCTGTAACAGAGGTCTTCAGGTGTTTACGTATACATAAGCTTAATAACATAAACCAAAACATGAACTATATTTTACTGTTTCTGGTTTATGTTATTCATACCGTTTAGTTGTATTTCTAATCGTGTGTTATTCTTCTTAGGGTTATTATGCAATCCATTCAGCTTTTTAATTATATCTATAATTCTCAATGACGATTCGGATCGGGTTCAAATTAAATTCAGTTCTTTTATAAGAAAGATTTATCGACGTTTGTGTTATCTCGATTCATAGTAGCAGGCATCTTAGATTTGCTTCGGAAGTAATTGTTCTTAAATTCCTTTTGAGTAAATATTAAGGAAGTTGTTGACCGTAAACATGTGACTAGTTATCGTACGTATCGATGGAAACTATTGAAAATCGGTCCAATTTATCATCCAAATTTCGTCATCCAATAGACTAGATTGGCAATCCCATGGCAACTCTGATAAATAACCAAGCTGAAGCTGAAATGAAATTCCGAGTAAGCGGTATTGAGCGAATTGAAATCCGTGTTATTGGTACAAACTCTAATTTGATATCATATCTTTGCGTAGCGGATTGGATTCCTGCGGAGTAAATAAATCGTCGAATTCCGTATCGGCAAATACGAGTCCATCGCTTTCGGTATTGTTGACGAAAGGGAAATTTTTCACGTACCTGTTAATCGAAATTTTTTTCGCGCCAAAATGTCAAGGAAAACTTTATCGGAGAACAAACGTAGTGAATTACTCAAAGGTCGAAGTGCGTTGCACCTGTTGGTGACAGCGAATGAGACGGGAACTTTGATATGTTGCGAAAATAGAAGAATAGGGTTCGTTAGCACAGTCTGTACTTTGATCGCGGCTCATAAATGTCCAGTTTATTAACCTTTAAACTTCGCTATATACCTTTGCTTCGAGTGTTGCATGGTTTCAACTGGAAGGCAACTGCGTCTCTGTGTCACAAAAGATTTTATTTTATCGACTCTAGCGTTATTTTTATCTGGAAAGGGAAAGGAACTCCGATTCTACTTTCGTGTTTTTATGCCTTACTCTCTCTCCTTCATGTTTACGTTCCTAATGACGTGGAAGCTAGATAAGTTGCTGAAGAAGTTAATGTGTAAATTTAATCTCTCACTCTTACAGTAATTTCATCTCACGAGGGACGAAATTTTCGTTAATGGAGAATTAACAACTCAAGATATGTATTTTGTGTTTATTTGTGTTTACCGAGTTCGAAAGAATTCGATGTAGTCGAAACGAAAGCATTGGATATATTTTGCTCGATATTTCTTGGTTTGTTTACATTTCTGTTAATTTTCATACGTATTCAAGAGCTTTCGAGATGTTAATTTTATATGCATGGAATTCTCAGTAAACGAGGAAAGCATCGGAAAAATACTTCGAGCGTCTTTCCTTGTTTGTCTTTTTGCCTTTCCAAAGCCATGGTAAAGAAGGGATGTGGTACTTCTATATGCTTACGTCTCACGTTCGCTCTCATAAGTCAACATCCTTATCCGTTCAAATGTGTATCAATCCCACTTTTCGTCGTAGGCCAAAATAGTGTTAACAGAATTTATGGTCGAAACGAATTCATAATTTATTTGCATTAATATTTTTGTACGGATGAAATTTTCTTTCGTGTCTGTCAATCCTTCCTCAATGAGAATACGCTTGCTTTATTTTGTGAACCGAGTTACGCCGTGTATCGTGGAAGATTTTCAC
Source organism: Pantala flavescens (assembly GCA_020796165.1). Taxonomy (NCBI): domain Eukaryota; kingdom Metazoa; phylum Arthropoda; class Insecta; order Odonata; family Libellulidae; genus Pantala; species Pantala flavescens. The sequence goes on from CM036886.1 coordinate 17,622,028, forward strand.
ACGTTCATGTAACGAAATACTTCTCGTAACGGTAGAATTTGTCCTTACGACAGCAGCGCCCTTGAATGCCATCGTCTGACTGCCATGTTTCCTCCATTTTTTTAATCTCTACTCTGCCTAAGCGTCCAAAGCATTCTCCTTCCTCTTCCTGCACGCGCTTCCTAACAGAAGTTCGTTACGCATTAATCCATGCGTCCAAACCCCAATTGGCTATACTCGCCTTAATACCTTCCCATTAAGAAAATGAGTTCCTCTTAGTTGAACGATTCTGAGCGATCAATTTGAATTATGTCCACATTTACATATTCATTCTCCCCCAATTTGTTTATTTATCAATCCATAAGAACCGTAACCATTCTCGTATGAATATTAGAACGTATTCGTTGCTCGAAAGGTGGCCACGTTTCAGAAAGAAGGGAATCGGTACGAAAGTCTTAAGGGATTGGTCGTTATAGGTGGTTTATAAAGGCGAAGAGGCTGCCATCTGTGTGCCCAATGCTTCAACTGCTTTCCGTGGTCGGAGTTTCCCCCACCACGTTTCGCAGCCTGTTGTAACGTATTTATTTCCACGCGTGCAATCCCTGGTTCATATTCTTCCAAACGCTAGCTTTACAATAAGTTTTTCGTCACCTGGAATCTTAGATTTTCTACAATTCGCAATCTTTGAAAATGATGCACCTTTATTGTATCCCAATATACTTTACAAGGTTTTATTTTGAAGTAGGATAATTATTGCTTTAAATATCATATGGTGATTGAATTGATTGCATTAGAGGTTCGATATTTATTGGAAGTTATGCTACGGTTAGAAAGTGGAATGATAGAATTGTGGCATTATCCCTAATTTATTCTGATGGTTGGAATAATAATTTCTTCCTTAAGTTAAGCCATTCAGACCATGAGTAATTACTAACACAGTAATTGTTATAAATAACAAGCACAAGAAAGTTATAAAAGGAACGCAGAGTGCTTACACAATGATTATGTACCAATCCATGTAATATTAGCAGTGATTACTGGAATAATATCACTTAAGTCTAAGTCTGAAGTAAATTTTTCATTAAATTACATTTCTTGTAAATAACATTTGAATCCCTCATCATTATGTAACTGGAAATTTCTTGTAATAGAGGAAAGTTGTATTCTTGTTTTCTGAAAAAAAAAATATTTAATAATCATTAATCATATAAGACATGAAATTTCAGCTCACAGGGTATATATGTAAATCAAATCAGTGATAAAATCATATTGATGAAAGAAATTATTCTAGAATTTAAAAATAATGAATTGGTGACAAAATAATAGTTGCTACATCAATTGTTAAAAGTGTTCAATGACCTTTCTCATTAATACTTTCCAAACATAGACAAGACCTACCTTACTTTACTCTTATGCAGGATCAATTAAATATATTTCTGTTTTTATTGGATATGGATGGTAATTTGGAATCTTATATTAGTTTAATTGTATAGCTATTACTTGTTAATATCAGTGACTATCTAAAGTAACAGACTAAATATATTTGATTTTTTCTTAGAATATCATTCCAATGAAAAAGTTAACTATGAAACTCACAAATTTAAGTATTAGCTGCATTCATGATTGTTTGAAAGAGAGATTTATTCATTTTTAAAATCTCTTTTTAAATTTAACTGCACTGTGTAATGTTTGTAGATGTAAATTGCTTCCTTATGTTTTTATTTAAATTAGCTAGTTCTAATGTTGACTTCCTCTATCTTTACAGTGCAAAGAGTTCGTTAAAGTCGGTGCAGAAGTTGGCATGACACCTTCCGATGTAGTGCAGTTGGCTGACATAACATTCTCCTGTGTAGCTGATCCTCAGGCTGCAAAAGATGTAAGTTTTTACCATATAAATATAATTCTTGACTTTTTATTATTTTACTCTAGATTTTTAGAATCTTTAGCTAGATATGACTATCTTAATCAAGGAATAAAACTTGAAATTTTTAATGAAGGAGTGGAACGAGTTCACAAGTATTAGCATGTCATGCATGCAAGTATATAATTTTTGCCCTTTTCAAGATATGATGTACATGAGACTTGATGCTTGCTGATTTGGAATATACATTATTTCTGAGTAATAATTGGACATAGTTTCACAGCCAGTTATAACATTATTATAAATAACTTCATGAGTATTAATATTATTCATAATTTAGTAAATAAAATGTTTCAGTTCTCAGTTTGTATAATCAAAGATATGATTCATTATTTGAACATTCCAGGTATTCATTTAAACATTTTCTGATAGAGGCATTCATTAAATTTGTTTTCTTGTGAAATTGGAAACTTCCTAAATGGCTTAGAATAGTTAGATCAAGGTATTCCTTGTTAAAATACCATATTTTTTTGATATGGAAGCTATCTATTTATAGCAATAACAATTCTCCTTCTATCTAATGACAAACAATTGTTCTAATTTATGTTGTAAAATTCATACTGCACTAAATTAAGAGACATGTAGTTAGAAGTATCGTTAGTTTGAAAATAAAAGAAGCATGTATACGTAACATTATACTCAGAGTATTTATTGATGAAAAATTATTTTTATTTTAGATGGTGTTTGGTAACTGTGGAGTTCTTCTTGAGATCTCATCTTCAAAGGGATACGTGGAAATGACTGGTATTGATGCAGAAACTTCTCAAGATATTGCTGAGGTAATTTTTTATTTCAATATGCATTTGTTCTGCTTCACTGAAATTGCTAATAAAGCTGATATCTAAAAGTGTTGATGCTATGGGTTTTCAAGTCATTTACTTTATATTCTCATTGCATCTACGTAAACTACAGTTGCATAGTATCGGTTTACTTATTTTTTCTAAGAAGAAAGATAGTCAAACTTAGCAATGTAAAGAAATGTCTGGAATATCTTTAAAATAGAATTTTGGTGAATATTTTAATAAATTATTTAAATTTTAAGGATATCTATATATATTTTTTTGATTGTAGGTAGTTTGGTCTATGCACTTGCTTGAATCAGTTATTATTGATTAAAAGAATCTGAATCTATTTCAAAAATGTTATTCTACAAAGTATTACTCCTCAAGAATAATTACAAATAGGAGCCATGCCTAAAGCCTTCATAGGGCAAAGATTAGCAAATTTAAAGAAACTTTTTCTCTTATTATTATTATTAGCCATTATTAAGGCATGTTTTATGGTACTTAATATATAAGTGCTTGTAGGTTTTGTGTCCATCCATACACGATCTCTGAAATCACTCTTATTGCTCTGATGGAAATGTACCTTTAACCTTGATGATAAATATTTACCACAACTAACTTTTTTTTGTCCCATTGTTACCGTGCCTTAACAGTGAAATCAGTCTTAAATTTTGAATTCTAAAGGTAATGACTAAGAATGTCTTTAACAAACTGCTTAGTGGAGAGTTTTTAATTATTCTAAAAGAAGTCCTAAATTAGTGCTACTTTATACCATAAGAGAAGCAACATTGGTAATAATTTAATACACTAATCATTCATACTAATTAGTTTAGGTATTGAATTCTTTGACTCATTTTATTAAAGAGTATGTGAATATAAGATAGTAGTCAAGTCAATGTAATGGGTGCAAGCACACATTACAATCTTTGACCTTTATTTTTCTCAATTTCAGGCCATACAAGCCAAAGGTGGGCGTTATTTGGAGGCTCAGGTGCAGGGAAGTAAGACCCAGGCAGAGGAAGGAACCCTGGTCATATTGGCAGCAGGGGATCGTACTCTCTTTGATGAATGTCAATCATGTTTTGAAGCAATGGGAAAGAATTCATTTTACTTAGGTGAGTTAATCCTGACATAGAGATGACTATACAAGGCTTTCTCATGTTGGGGTTAGGTTTAGATTTTTCACCTAAAGTTTCTTGACTCAGAATGATTAAATGATGAAATTAAATAATCATAAACTGAATTTGAATTTTTGTTTTGGAGCAATACAATATTATTAATCCATTGTTAATGCAGAAATCAACAAATTGACGCTTTGCAGAGGAGCTTATAATGTTACTATGCTGTTAATTCTATGTTAATGCTCTGTGAAATATAGTGAATGGTGATGTTACAACAACTTCACAGCTTTTAGTTAGTAAGGAATTAGCTTTTTCAGTTAGGGAATATTTTGAGATGTCAGATAACCAGTGTAAGATAGGGCTATAAGAAGTAAGTTAGCTTCAATAATCAACATTTCCAAAAATCATAATTTTATAATAAATCATTACAAGATATCATGCTTGATATTTTTTAAAAAGAATGTTAAAACTACTTGCTCTCAGAGTTCTCACAGTATGCTGTCAAATTTCATTTTGGATAAGAGCAGTTCCTTTAGGATTTTGCTGCTGCAGACTTTTAATCTTCATTATTCTGAATTACAATTGAACGCTTGAAAGTATTTATGACACTTCTTGAGGTGTTTTATAATTTTCTCTCTGGCTGATGAAGATTTCTGATTTAATTAATATTTATTAAATTTCTGCCTGAATCAATCTCCTAATATAAATGAATTAGTTCTGAATAAGTGAATCTATGTTATTTATCTATAGCTATATTTGTATGTTGATGCTATACTTTTAATCTAGCTAGTACTCTGACTTCATGGATGCATTTGTATTTCATAAATTACAATTGTTAATAAAATTACTGATGGTCCTCTATCGTTTTAAGTACATTACAAGTTTTTACCTTTTTTAGTTATAATTATATTTCTGAATGAAGATGTATACATGCTGAAATCGGAACTTGTGAAAAACTCAAGATAAATTCTTAATCTTTATTTATCAATTGTTATATGAGATTAACTACACGAAAATATCAGTATCATGGTCAACATATTTAGGACTATACTACAAGTAGGAAGAATATAAAAATGTTTATTTTTTTTTTTAGCTACAAAAATTTTAAAAGGTTTTTATAGTTATTTTTGGGGTGTTTTAAAAATAGGTAGTTCATTATTTGTAAATATAGGTTCTTTAAAGTCTCAAATACTGAAATAAAGACGTCTATTATTATTATTTATTCTTGAGTAAATATATCATAAACTCAATAAAATGCTTTATCATTTATTCTAATTTGAATGATAACTTTCAATATTGGTAATACTATGATTGTTATTCTCAGGTGATGTTGGTAATGCATCAAAAATGAACTTGGTGCTGCAACTGATGGCAGGTGTTACACTGGCTGGGCTGGCAGAAGGAATGGCTCTTGCAGACAGGGCGGGACTCCAACAAAAGGATGTATTGGAAGTTCTTGAGCTTACATCTTTATCATGTCCAACAATAATTGAGAAGGGGAAGTGTAAGTATAAACAATTACATTGCCTGATCAATGAAACAAGATCCATCCAGACTTTGTCAGAATCTACAGAAACATGTTTATCGCAAGACACATTATATTTTAAGTTATTTATTACTGTTCATATGCTCATAAATTGTAACACGATATTCATAACTTAATGAATTGCCCAGCTTGTTGGCTTTTTTTCCTCTTTTTAAGATTTTTAGTTAAGAACAACTGTAATTGTCCAGAAAGTGGATGTTTGTGCAGTCTTTGATAAATACATAAATATGGCTCAGGTTATAACATAGATTTCTTATAGTTTTTTTTATTTTGGTTTATCGTTTAGAAGAATTTTATTCTGGGTGGTTTAATAAATTATTGAAGACATGTTTCTCAAAATGATTTCCTGAAATATGAATTGATACTTTTCCACAGTTGTAGGAGTAGAATCAGTGTGTGTTTCCTGAAAGAATATTTATATTTTGAACTTTTTTGCAGGCATTATCGAAGGTGGGTTTCAATGCCATCTACCACTGCAGCACTTGCAAAAGGATCTCAAACTCTCTCTGTGCATGGGAGATCAGTTGGAGCAGCCTTTACCTCTCACAGCTGCAGCAAACGAAGTTTTCAAGCATGCTAAACGCCTTGGGTATGGAGATCACGATGCCTCATCAGTGTACATAAGGGCTCGCTTTTGATGGGCCACAGTGGACTTAAATGCATTTGGTTGGGGACTCTGGGTGAACTGACTTCTGGGTGGACTCAGATTGTCCAGTGCATTCACCTTGTTTGCCTCGCCAATCATCAGGGTCCTTTTGACTGAACCTCATCCAATCCCCAGACTCCAAACTGTCTTCTGTTTGGTCAAAACCAAAATTAAACAATAGTGTGTCTAAATTGTTGAGGACTCAATTTTTATCTAAAGAAATGCCCTTTCCCCGACCTGAAGAAGAACGTTACGATATCTTCTTTTGACTGACAGTTTCTGTGTCACATAAGTATGTACGGTTTGTGTAGAGCCAATAAACATGCAGCTCTGCAGATGTTATCACGAGACAGTCTTGGTGGATGTTGTAAAAAGAGATGTTTTAAGGAGAAGTGCAACTGTGTGCCTGCCTTCTGTCAATAAAAAACATCAGTGGCAAGGTGTCAATTGACTATCAAAAGTCAGAAAGGTTTACTTCAGATTTTTTTGTGTGCCGGTTCAAGAAGTAAACATATTTCATACCATCTTGTGGTTACGCCTGAAAATTGTTTCACAGCTGCTGAAATTTATTCTTTATTATTTTGTTGTCACAACCATTAATAGTATTTTTAATTTTTAAAATCATGCATTTTGTAAAGTGAAGTTTAACTGTCCTCGTTTCACTGAGAAAATCACAAGGGACCATAATATAATTAGCATTGTCAAACCAAAGAGAGATGTTGCTTATTGAATGCATTATAATGTATTATAGTGGAGGAATGTTTTTAATGTGAAGAAATTGTTGTTTTTAAATTAATCGAGCTAAAATTTGTTGATTGGTAAAAAGTTTTGTGAAAGTGTACTACAAAAGCATTTTCACTCTATTTTGTTTCATTTGATCTCCTCAAAATCATGCATTTTCCTCTTGATTTATTGGATCAATGCAAAGTTCACTCTCATTTGAAAATGCTAATTTTATCGAGGTTTGATGTGAGTATCTTGAAGTTGTTTTGGCTCGTTTTAAAATGGTTATTCATAGGAATTTACTTAGTAAACAATTTTATTGAATTCTCTGAAGAGATTTTTTTCTTGCACAATGTCATCTGGATGATTAGGTTATTGTATGCATATTAATATTGATTTTTCAGAGTACGTGGAAAGATAATTTTGCAGCTGAAATTGATTTCCACTTCAATTTTTAAGAATAATTGTATTATAGCCTAAATATTTTAGCACAAAAGTCATCATTTGAGATGTACAGGCAAGCTTAGAATACATTTTGTTTTAATGTAAGGGTAATTAGATTAGATATATACCTGTTACTAACAAATAATTTGGGAACCATTATTTTGGCATTGAAACTTCATCTTGTTGTCAAACAGCGCAAGATGCTTATATTTGTGTGTTTAGAATTTTATTAAAAAATAAAAACTTCAGTAGACTCCTCTGATTATTATTCACTATATGCATCAATCAAAAGGTTTTACATGTTATATTTAATGATAGCATATTTTCTGTATCAATGCGTGATGAAGTGTAACATAACAGTTAATGCTAACTTGCATTTAATGTTGAGGTATAGTTTCTTCATCTGGGAACACCACGATAGAGTCAGTCTTTCTGGTAACTATGCCACATATTATATCAAATATTGACACTACATGGAGTATTTTCTGCAGAGTTGAATGGCACTGCCACGTACTTTCATCCTGGATTCCTCTACTTGTTTCAATAAATTGGAAGATGTAATTGAATTCTGTGTAATGATAAACAACAATTTCTCAGTGAAGTTTTTAATGTGATATCTGCATAACTTAGCCTCTGATGAAAACAATCCACAACCCAATGGCTGATCAGGTACAATTAAAATAGGTTTTGTAACTATATTCATTAGTCTGACTTGTATGTATGTTGTTTTCGCTATAAAGTTGCCAGTCATGATAATAACTGTATTCAAGTGAAGGAAATGTTTTATTTTTAACGGAATGGAAATGTAATCAAATGTGGTCAAATTGTTTGCCACTTTTCATTGAAATCAAACTGTTTGCAAGTGAATAAACTACACTATTAATAATGTTGACTCGTTGCATTTGCAATTCAATATGTAACCATTACTGATTGCTTCAGCTTTACCTAAGATGGAGCAAGCTATTATTATTTTGCTATAAATGAATAAAAGAGACTCACCTGAGATAATTCTATTAATTAAACTTTTAATTTAAATTTTTATATCAATTAAAATTCTGAGAATTGTCTTCAACCCTATCATTTTATTTTGCATTAACTACTTATTACTATTACTTGAAAAGAGCTTCATTTTAATCAATATTTTATCCTCATTATTTTTCAATTATCATAAGTGAGAAGTAGGAATTGAACATTTCCTTATCTCCCCTCCAAATAAAATGAATTGTGAATTAATTTTCATTACCTTCAAAAAACAGTCCTACAAATATCAATTATTTGGCTTATAAAACTATAATCTGAATCAATTTATGTCAAATATCTTCTGTAAAGTGAGATAGCATTAACAAATATTACCTCTTCAATGATTAAATTCTTGTCCGCAGCATTATCCAATTTCAAATCTTATATTGTTGAAATAGTCTAAGGATAATTAATATAAATATTCTGCTGAGAATCCCATACTAAATAAACTAATAAACAGTTAAGATTCAATGAATTATTATTTAGAAGATCGAAATGGAAGTAATGTTAAGTTAATGAAGAGTTTAAAAAATTTAATATCGTTGAAAAACGTATGTTTAGGCCTTATAACTCAGTGCAGGAATTTCTTGCACTTTCGACTATGCTTCACTAGTCTAAAAACCACTATAGTCGAGGGAATTTACTCTTCTTTTAGAACTTTAGTACATTAATATCACAACTAGCAGTGAATGACGATAGAAATGATTTATTTTTCACAGAAACATATAGAATTGAGCATTTATTAATTCGTAATTTAAGATACCTAGAGTAACTTGAATATTAATTAAACTCTGTTCATCAGATCGATCATTTCAAAATTCCGGAATTAAAAAAAGCTAATGATATTTAATAAGAAATTAAACTCCGGCTCAGCGAAAATTCATGTTATACTCAAGATATGTGGGAATGCTAATCTTTCTCCAAATAATTCATAAATAAAGTATTCAAAATACATTGGCGTTAATCATTCTTGGTACAAGATATGGACTCTGAATTTTCAAGTGTTAATATGAGACAATCGAACGTTCTAGGGAGTTATCATTTAATTGGTCATTCTTTAAATAATATTCTTCTTAAGGATTATCATTCATACAATATGAAAGCACAAATGCTGCGTATATATAGATGTAGCGTAGCGTAGCGTATGTATAGCGTAGATATAAGATTTACCAAAAAAGATTGCTTTTAAACTAATTTATAGAAAAACTCTACCAAAAGAAACAATGAAATACAAGGAATTACACAAAGAAATCGTTTACCGTCTTACTGTGTAACTTTTGAATGATACGAAACCGCGCGTAACGATTCAATCGCTCCAGGATTCACAATAAATCACATCCAAATACTCTAATAGACGATTAGGATTGAAAGAGAACAATAAATACAGCAAATTTACGCCTTAAAAACAACTATAAACGACTAACATGCAAAGTATACTTCTCATTTAAGTAAATTTTTCAAACATACGGTAATGCGGGAGATGAGTTTCATATGTTCAAGTAGAAAACAATGAAGAATTGTGGCTCATATAGTTATTATTTTCGATTCAGTGCATTTTATCTGAAATAATGCATGAATATGCTCACTCTGTTAGCAGATTGAGAAATAATCTGTTGATAATTTCAAGATACAATGATTCCAGGCTTTTCTTGGCATGGCGCCACAAATTTGTAGCCGATACTCATGACGTAATAGGATTTCGTTTTTTTCTTTGTTTCTATTTTGTTCTATTTTTTGGTCAGTATTACATAAATTAAATCCAAATGGTATAGATTTTTATGAAAAACGCAATTTAATAATATTTTGGGCAGTATGTCATTCATTATTGAATTACAAAATAATTTTAACATTTACGATGCCATTGCTTCGACGCGTAGTGATACGACCTGTTAAATCAGGGGTATTATACGTCTGTGTATCACAATGTTGATTGCAATTATTTGGCAAGAAATTTTACCTGTAAACTCATTGTAATTCCTCATTGTCTTTTAACATATATATCGATATAATTTCTCACACATATGAAAAGAAATGTGAAAGTGTATCTATTTTGTGAAAAGTGTTAAGAGTTCTACGAAGTTTGTAATTTTAAGTAAGAATTTTTACTGGCAGGATTTTTTTAATTAATTATACACTGCAAATCTATTGACCACAGTTTTATGTAGACGCTTATGTTGGTGTTCGAACCGAAAAATATCTCCAGTGAAACCAATGGTCGTGACCTAAATTAAGAAGTAAGTACCATGCAGCATTTATTCTTTTGTAAATTAATATGGTATAAAATGTATTAACTGATTTCGCTGAACTTACTAGTTCTATTTGTTTCTTGAAAATTTTATACGAGGATGTGAAGCTATCAGGGGCAAAACGTGAATAGCCATTAATCGGTCGAAATTGTTCCATCCTATTTTTAGTTTGTGACAAATTTGCTCGTATCGTATTACTAATTTTGTACACAATGAGTAGAGGACAATATGTTAAACTGTTTAATCAGTTTTTATACATAACTCAGGGTCATCGTTCTTGATTTTTTGGTAATTTTACATTGTTTGTTATCATCGTGTCTAGAGGTTCCATTTTCTGTTTTACCTTTGGAAACATTCTCTTCTAAGTATGTTCGCTATTTATCGTTGTTAAGGAATGAAAAAATTGTAGTTTAACATCAATTTAATTCATATCCTCCACTAGTTTTGTGTAATAACCTTATGGACCATTAATATGTTTTGATCTTTCAAAATAGACGTTGACTGCTGAACGGACGTATGTTAGCATTTCCAACTTTTGGTAGTGATCAGTAAGCAAAGAAGGCTGTCACGTTTTTCACTATCACATGCAACTTGGCTATGATAAAAGTCTTACCTTATTTTCCTACGATATATCTTTGTTAATCATATCTCTTGATAAATTCGATAGCATTACTAAATGAAAGTGCTATAGGTATGGAAAACCCCTGTATCGGTATGATCCATAAAACGAATTAGTTCGTTATGTTTAGTATTTTCCACCTAGAGAATGATTTCAATCCCTCTTTCAGTTATTCAATTTTGAACTCAGCATTATTTATCGAAATGTAGCAAATGATTCCTTTCTCTCTTGCTCATATTGCAGATTATTTATGTCATTATCATCGTTTGAACTCTTCACTTGAGGTTAGTTCTTGCTCAGCCGTTGGTTATTTTATATCGGAATACATTCAAATAAAATCTCGTTTTAAATATCTGATATTTACTCCGATAGAAATTACATATTGTTTCTGCAATAAATTAATTTTGCATACATTTTCATTGTTGTTATGTTAATCCTCGCCATTTATAAAATTTCAACTGTTTCCGCTTTCAAAAGTAATTGTGCTCCCGTCATTTGTTTAAGTTATCTACTATTACACAACTATAAAAATTTAAGGTGGAAACTTTCTTCTAGTTCATATTACCAAAATACAGTGGCTATTCGCATTTTACCTTCTGAAATTTTGCACCATGTTGTCATTTGGTATGTAAGGTATTTTATCCCTTCCTGATTCTCAGGAAATATTTTGTATTATTAACTAATTAATTTTTCTTTTATTGTAGTTCACATTGAATATTAACCCTGTCTAAACTCATTTTGAGTGAATGAAAAATGTATTCAAATACTCATGTTTGTGCTATTTCTTTGTAATATGTTATAATGTGAATTCTCTGTGAAGCATCTGGACCAAAAGTTCATAATCTAATCATTATGTTTAAGCATGTTCTCAATTGAACTGTATGATGTGATGTTATAAGATATAGTCATAATATTTATTTCAGGATTTATATGTTATCTATGTTTTTGCAATGTTTTACTACAATGATCCGTCTTCTTGTGTCCAGCTGCTATCCTGTTTGGGATTCTATATAATTCCAATTTATCGTTAAGCTCTGAATTACAGGGTTGATCCATTGCACAATTCTGCTTTTATAAAAGCATCATGTCAGAGATCCTTTTACAGAATTGTTAGTTTATCCTATGTCATTTTAATCTTTTATGCATGTAATTGAAGAAATTTTTCTTTCATAGAGAAATTCCAGATAATATTTCAAAATGTAAGTTGAGCATTGATGTGGAGTATAATATATATATATATGAGTATATATATAATTTTTATGGTTAATCAAATGCTTTTATGACATTCCAGAATCATTGATATAAGTGCTGTAAAAACTAATGAACTATCATCAAGGATCTCTAATGACTTTCTCATTAAATTCTATACTTATGTTTCAGATTGCTTAAATATACAGTGATATGCAATATATATTGCAAGATGGTTTCAGTGTTATAAACTTTTCTGTGTTTTACTCCTGTTAAGATTATTTTACCAACCTATGCAATGTTTTCTTTTGAAGAGGTGATTATCTTCAGTTAAATGTTTATCTGGCAATAGTTCCCTCTGAGCTGCACGGATGGGTGTTGCTTTGAAACTTGCTGCATGTCTCTTTCCCACTTATAGTTTTCTTTGAACTGTAAGATCCAAGAGCCCGCTCTCATTGATTTTCTCTCCGCATGCCCAGCATGTATTTTGCCTCATTATAAGAAAGTTAGAGAGAACTATGCCACATAATTCCACACACTTAATCTATATTTCATTCTGTAAATACCCATCCTTTGATTTAGTGTATTCATGAATTTTTCACTTACAAAGTAATGAGTATTTTATGATAGACATCCGTTGTTGTACTTTTTCGTAGTCAGATTTCATAAGTTCAGATCTTTGTGCCATTGTTTTCATGTTCAGGTAAACTCTCTCTTTAATTGTTAATATGGTCATTTCTTGTGGTATAACAATTATATTTCTCAAACAAGTGTGTTAATAGTTTTGGTATTTTAAGAAGTTATTTATAGAGCATGATAAGCCTTGATATCAGGCTAAGAGAAATCTTTGCTAATGCTAAGCTGTCAGGAATTTAAGTATTTACTGATCTTCTCATAAAAAAACTTGCCCTCCTTAATTTGTTTTCTAATGGATTAAGGTTGAATGATGACAGATTAGTTTTCAAGCTTCTCAGATTTGTTAATAGTTAAAAATATAATTAAACTTCTTATTAGGTTTTAGATAAAAGTGCCCATCTCTTGCTACGTTTGAATTCAAGAATGGTTCATGCAATTAAAGTTTCATTGAAAAAAAAATAGTAATCAATTAAATTTAAAATGTTATACTTTATCCTGTTTATTATTAGATTTTTGAATTGTTTAGCAGTTAAAAATATTTTTGGATAATAATAACTAAAAAGTAAAATAAACCAAAAATTAAATCAAATTGCCTCATAATTTATATTCATATATAGGAATTTTTGTATGATGAGGTAGTTATTCTTATTTTATTATAATAATAATAATCTTATAATAATATCATCTATAATTAGTTTTATTGAAAGCCATCTCCATTTCTTTTTCAAAAACTTCCTTGGGTCTTTAATATTATAAATTATCTGTTCTGTCTAATGATTTATCAAAACTATCAATTGTTAAAATATATTTGAAGTTTAGAGCGGTGAATTCATTGTAGGTAGCCATGTTAGTAAAAATTTTGTAATATTAGGCACAAGAAGAATAGCTAAGCTTTCCTTGTTAAATATTTTATGCATTTGAATAGTTACACAAATCATTTATTTCAATTTCAATCTTTCCATAAGTTACAGCTTTATTTCCCTTGTAAGATAGTTTGATATCTATAATACATTTGGTATATATCATACATGAATTTGTATTTTTTCCTTTCAGTTTGCTTTATACAGTTGTAAATTGCTTTTTGGAATTTCTGAATTCTTATCTTCATTTTAATCAAGTGAGCTAATTGATTCTGTTCACAAGCTTTCTGGAAATTTCTTCTACATGCTAAAAAATTTTGAAGAAATGTTCTGTCATGAAATTAAACTTTTGGTCCATTTCTTGAGTATCAAAAAATTATTTACTTTTGCAGATTAATTTTTCATTTTGTCAGTGAATGATATCTGTCCATAAGTAGATGTTAAATGATGATACATATTGCATCTCCTATATCAAAATGTGTTATTTGTTTTGTCATTAATTCTGAAATGTCAGTTAGGTTTTCTATTGGTACTTATAAATTGTACCTGGATTCCATTTTTTTACTTCATGAACTTTTTGATAGTGGTATCTTCTATTTTGGGAACATAGTCTCATTGTAAAATCTTCTTTCATATATTTTTTTACATATTAAATTACATAAAGTTTTTTTAATTAAAAGTAATCAAGAATGGCTTCAAGTTATCAGGCATTTTTAGTAGCGATTTAGTTAGAGGCTTTTTTGATATAAATTAAGCATAAATTGTAACATAGAAGACAGCTGCTATTGATCACATGTAAAGTATTTAAATGATTTGTTAAATACCAATGTATTGGTCTGCTTGTCAATTCTTCAACACATTTGTGTCTTTTTTTGATATTTTTCTTTCTCTGGATGTTAAATTCTATTTTTATGGATTTTTAATCCTATTTGAAAGTTTTAAAATAAACAATGGATTTAGTTTTTTATAATTCTCTTCATCAAATATCTTCAATTAATAGAAGTAATCTTATTCTAGTGTGATATGAATGTGTTAATCTTTTAATTTCATGTTGACATCATTTAAACAGTTTTGAGTGGCTTTAAGTTTTCATCCCAAAGAAACTATCTTTGAAGTTTATTTGTACGTTATTCATGGTCTTGATTTATCTGTATTCATTGTCCAAATTGATCAAAGCATCTCTCTTTATATTTTAGAAGGATCATCAGTATTAAGCTGCCTTGTTTCCAACTTTTTTAAAATTTAACTAATAATATTCTTTGCTTTATCCAGTACATAATTGTGTTATTGAAACATCCATGCTGAAGATGTTACATCACTCTTCTAACAATGTTTTTCTGTTTAGTATTAGATACATTGGATGTATAGATATTTATTCTATTGTTTGAAATTGTGTTGGAAGTCTTCCCTGGTTTTCAGTTGCATCATTAATTTTTGAACACGATTTGACATTTTGGTATATTGGTTAACATCTTTAGGATGTGTCTTATTTTACTTCCCCTGTAAAAAGGTTTTTTTAATGTTTTGATGCTCCAGAAACCACTGGAAGATATCCTGAGTCATCAATGCTAACCAAGCTTCAGAACTTTTACAAAATGATCATTAATGTTAATTTATGTACAAAGTAAGCTTATATGTGCAATGGCAGAACACTTTAGTCTGTCCAGTCTTGCGTAGAGTAATTTTAGGATCATTGCCTTTTATTCTGAGCTTACTCCATCCAGGTATTCGAGATCACATCATTCTATGTACTTTGGATTGTTTGTTGTTAAGTGTTATTAGTTAGCGTGATTGTCAATGGGAAAAAGAACTGAATCAGTGGTCTACGTTGCCTGTGCATGGTATTGGTTGTTCCAATGACCATGTTGTTTTATCATTCCTCTCTTCCTTGGTGTACCTCTCTCTCTCTCTACAATCTATCTATATGAATGCTCTTCCATGAAAAGGTGTCCTCTGTCCTAAACATAGCATACTCTAAATATCTTGTGCCTCAAAAACTGTCCATCCTGTTTAAATGTTGGCCTTGATTACCCAGTTTGTCGGTCACCCTCTGTCGTCCCTCTTATCTGTTGCCATTGCCGCAGTTTTGTTACTGAAGATGTATTTTTTATGATTTTTGTTGTTGGATGTCATTAAGTTTGCTTGCTAACCACAATGCTTGGCTCTCATGACTTCCCTATGTTTTCTGTCCGTGGTTCTATCCTTTCTACCTGTAGTAGTGTCTTATAAAGTCAACGTAAATCTTGAAGAATAAGGGGAGTCAATGGGAATAAAATTTCTGCAAATGATATTTAGGTGATGGGGTTGTATTTGGAGAATCTTTTTAAATCAATTACAATCTTTTTCTAAAATTAACATTTTCATAAATGCCAATCTGTTGCAAGACGTGCAGGATAATTTTTCATTCTAGTTTGATGAAATATGATGAAGTATTTTCATGGCTGATGTTGTAGTTGTTTTTCATTAAAATGTTATTGAATTCAAGGAATCTTCTTATTTGCTGAATCAAATAAATGATAATTATAAAATTATTTTTGTCATACATTGCCTTAAGCTTAGATTTTTAAATGGTTTTTTTGTGTTGCAATCTTAAATATTGTCAAAAACATATTTCTCAGGTATTTATTCACACACAAGTAATTAAATATATTATTAATAATTTAATTAATTTATTGATAAATATTGATTTTTAATTTCTGTATTACATATTAAAATCTGAATTAAGGGGTCATAAACAATTATTAAATTTCAAAACATGATCATGTTTATACGTGCTTATTATTGTCCTCTATAAGCTCCAGCTATTTTTAACATTGCTTATTGCTTTTAAAAGAAAGATGCCTTAACATTTTTCTAAAAGCTTAAATACTCCTAACAGTGGTGGATTTTTTACTTGTCTCATTGAGTTAAACTGAGAATCAAAAGGTCCATACCTAAGCTTTTATTTCTTTATAATTTATATTTTTTTACTTCATTAGTATAATATATGCTTATATTGGTTATTATAGAATTTTTCAAGGTCTATTATTTTGTTCTAAAAGATAAATTGACCAATTTTCCTTATAAACACTGGTCATCCCCTAAGCACAGAGCAAAGATTTTTCTGTTTTATTTTTATGTTTCCCACATATATACAGAATTGAGAAAAAGATTTAAGATTAATTCTGTGTGATAATAACTGACTGTTGTGAAAATCCCAAAAATACAAAATACAGTATAATACAATAAAATATTTATATATAAAATCTACATGATTGACTTATGTATTTGATTTTTATATTATATATTTAAGTATTGAAAATTATATTCTTGTGCATTGATTTTATAGAGTATAAGATTAGATATAATTAATAAGTATTATATGGAGAGTAAATTGTAGTTATTATTTTTTATATTAGGCGGAAAAACTATTTCTAACTCTTATACTAATTCATATTGGGCGAATCTTAAAAAATGATGTATATATTATTTACTTCATTGGAGTAAACCTAAAGATGATTTTAAATGAAGTACATTTCAGTCTGATTTAGTTTACCTTAAAAATCAGATTTCTTGAAAATAATTTTCAGGTTATCAATTCTGCGAGTTTAGGATGATTCTCATTAGGGTGGTTCATCGGCCAAGCGCTGATATTTTCAGTTTAAATAATTTTATTTTATTTGCGAATCGTGGGAATATTACGTCCAGTCGTGAGAAAGATCAACCATAGCTACTCTCATCTAAACAGTCCAAATAAAAGGAAATATAATTAAGATTTTAGATCAGTGCTGTAGGCTTCGATTAACCTCGAGTTAGGTAGCGTTTTTTCGAGCGATGAAACGATTAAAATCCATTTTATACTTCTTCATTCGACGATGGGTTCGTCGCCGTAGGATGTTTATCCGTGGGTTGCCCGGGAAACATTATTTATCCAACGCAAACTTCGGGGGAGGGGTTAAAAAGATCCGTACCGACAATTTTTTTTTGGTGCAGCTTCCGTCTGTAATTCGATGCCTTCACCTGGAGCGAATCCCATCGGGTTTTATATCTGAGGCTGTCGAAGCTGAAATCTCCGCTAACCAAACGGGAGACATGTCTCTTCCATGAGACAGGAGCATCTCCGTTCGGAAAGCTTCATCACCTCGAGGTCGGAAAAGTAAAATTTCAAGAAAAAGGAAGAGAGCTGGGGATTTCGCAACCTACAGGTTTTTCTGGAAGCTATCTAAGGTTAAGGGATGGGGCAGGACTTTTTAAATAGAACTTTCTTTGCCGTGTTTACTCCTCTGAATTACCACCGAGAACGGCTGATCGCGTATCCGGTTCGAGAGAAAGTTCTTTCGTTCGATTCGACGTCCAACGATCAGGGCAGCACTCCGATGGGAAATTTATGTCGCTTTGATCCATGTTGCAGAGGAAATGGTTTGGTTTTTTGTCTGATAGGTCGTCGAGTTATATTGCGAGCATAATGAACGCAGTTTGGTTACGATGATGCAGTGATGGATATAATCATGATTGCAATAATATATTAGATCGGTTTTATAATGATTACAAATTTAAATATCGATTGATATTACTATTATAAAATTTATCGATTTATTGAACTCTTTTTGTATATAATAAGGTATTGGTTGTTATATCTGATTACCATAATATGTTACTATAAATATATTTATCATAATGAACAATGATATCAGATTATTCGTCGTTAATAATGAATTTTAATCGAATTTTTGAAAATTTGATCGATTCGTGTGATTGTAATAGCAGCGATAATCATCATTATTAAGTAATTTGCATTTAATTGATCACTCTCTCTGATTGTTGAGTGACAACGTGAATACTGACTATCTTATGTCTTAAAAACCTGTAGTACCTAACTAATGTTTAGACTAAGGAAGAGATAAATGAAATTTAAGAGGTTAGGCATTCGGGAATTTTTTAAAAGTGGGCATGAATTTTAGGCTTACCGGAACAATGTTGGTGTTTAATTCATCAGTGGTTAACTGCATCGTAAACTCAAATTCTTCGGTAAAAAAAGAAGTTGAATCTTTTTGTATTAAGCAGGCTGCTGAAAAGACTAATAATAAATAATTGAAGTTCTTTTCGTACGTGTAAATTGTATCTGAACTGATGTATTTCTATGAATTAGTTTTAGTTTCATTCTACCGTAACCATTGCATTCCGTAAGTTGTCTTCAGAACTTCCTCATAACAAGTACCTCATTGGTAGCAGAGTTTACTTGTTAGTATAATTATTATTAATAATCCTTAGAGGTATTTGCCCAGTTGATTAATGTCCAACCTAATTTAAATCTTTGGTAATTTGTTGAAATAATTGTTTCGGGTTTCACGAGAGTCTAAACGAATTGCGCGTAAAGATTCGAAAACACTAGCTATGTTGATAGTGAAAATCAAGATAATTGTTTGGTCTGACAAAAATTATAACATTCAAAGTAAAAAACATACATATTTATAGTCTCATTTTCAGTAAACCTACCAATCCGTACGACTTAATCAATGATTTTAGTTAATCACTAGCTTAGGTTATGCCCGAAGACGTTCAGTTGAAACAGTACGGGAACAATTGAAACTAGAAACAAGTTCGAATTTAAGTCCCTCGCATCAAGTAGTGGACCAAAATCTCAATCATGGATTCCCTCGCAATTATGAGAAACATCTGGGGGAACATCAGACAGGATTCTTACTCCCTGAGAGTGACTAACGCACAATCGTGAATCGGTCACATCCAGCCGTTCCAGCTGACAACGGGCCAGTTTTTAAGGTTTACCTGGTGATCCACCACCCATTGAAAAGGAGCAGCGACTCAAAGCCCCCAACCTTTTCGTACTGCAGGAGGATCGGTGTGTTAGCAACAAAGCGATTCTTGTGTCGGACGCGTTAAGCCGTCTGTGGCCCTCTCCCTCAAATAGATGTCTAGGCCACGTTCGATAATAGCTGGTGGAAAAGACTGTCTCGTTGGAATGTTATGATCCATGTCTCTCTCAAAATCCCTTCTCTCCACCATCCACGATCGATGATTCCTCGTTCCTATGGTAATGAGTGGGGAGAAAGGGATTTCTAGAAGAGGGAAATTTTAATACAATGTTTGTTCGGCGCGCGTAGAAGGCTAACAATGCATTTTAAGTCGTTGACGTTTGATTTGCTGGTGGCAGAATTTACGTGAGCTCTAACTGGATTTAGTTTTTAATTAATGTTGTTATTGTTGTATTTATTAGTGGCTGTAAACATTTATAAAATTTAGTTTATTAAATCCTATTTGTTGAGAGTGAAGGGAAAATATGATGAAATATAAGGGAAATTGTTGATTGATTCTCTAACACTATGGCTAAAATAAGTATGTATGTAATACGTAATGATACGATAGGTAATCTTGTAATAATCTTCTCGAAAATTCAGTGTTGAATTTTGTTATATCGTCTTTTAATTATCTAATTATTACGCGGTGCATTTACGTTATACGGTTTCTTTTTGTGCATTAATTTATTCATAAACGTACTATGGCTTTCCACGAAGTCACGCCTTATAATATTGGTTTCGTTATTCATAAATGTGTTGTACCCAGGTTTAAGTAACGAAAGTTCATTGGAGGAATACAAAATTGAAATAAATTTGATGGAATTCGTTTTGAAACTGTCTCGATACATTATGTAATCTGTTTAGAAATCGTGTGCGGAATCATTTGGAAAATCGTGGTCACTTGCGTATTTTGTCTCCATACTCCGAAACTTAATTTGAAAAAAATTAAACTGTTTAAAAGTTTAGCTTAATTCTGCGAGAAGAAAGAGTTTGTCATATTTCAATATAAAGGAAACATTAAAAGTATTAATTTATGAAAATACTATATCTATCATTGTGCAGTTGAGGCATGTGTACCTATGCTTAAATAAATTCGACGAATAGCAGTTCTCTTAAAGTTAGAAATAGCGTAAAATTTCATCTTTCAATCCAATCGAGAATTCCGTCAAATCAGTCTCGGAAATGAATTCGGCGAATTTATTTAGAACGTAAGATTCCATTTTAATTTTAAAGGTCCAAAAATGACAGATTCATGTGGCAGATTCTGAATCACCGTAGAGATTTTCCGAGTCTGTTTTTTTTTATCCGTCGACAGATTATCTTTCAGTGATCAATACCTCTACCGCATCCCGAATCCTCTATTCAATAAAGCAGATGCTGGAATCATCTCGTCGTAGCTCGTCATTGATGCATATTCTACCAATCACCATGTGAATTATCTTTCTTAATCATCAAGTCTTTTTAAAAACATATATTCACTTACGTGTTCTTGCATTAACTCTCATTCCCTTTTGCAAGCGTTGAACAGTGGCCCAATTTTTGTGACGAGCAATCCGCCCTTGGTGGCGTAACATTACGTATTCATTAGGTAAAGAGGTATTCTAAGAGATTACATTTTACGATGTGCACGTCGTATAAAGCCAACTCTTAAAATTCTGTCATAAAAAGTCTGGAAATTATTTCAGTCAAAACTGCTCTCCTTGATAAGATGTCTATTTTTTTGACGGCTCTGTCTATTTCGTCGCATATTGCACAAAGAAGCTTTGAACGTTTTTGATCATGTTGTAAATTTTCAGTTTAATTGTCGGTGAAGTATTGTGTGTGAAAGGTTTTTAAATAAACCTTTGATCCTTCCATTTGAACCTCCAACGTGCGGCGTATTGATCTTGAATGGGAGTGAGGCTTTTCAGTTGTGAGGAATGAGTTATTTTGCTCTTGAATGAGCTGGATACCATCTTTAGCTGGTAGATATCAATTTTTGTTAGGAATCGCTAAATATCCATCACTATGGTTACTCAGCAGTAAGTAGTTAAGTAGCACCCGTAGTTAATCAATCAACTCTTAATATAATAGACGTCAATTTTCCTTAAGAATTGATAAATATCCATCACTATGGTTACTCAATGCTTAATCAATCTATTCATCATATCGTACGTCTATTACTTAAACGTAAAATATTAGTTGAAAGCTGCATTTTACCCTCCGCTTACCAGATTAATATTGAAAAGTATTCCATTCATCATAAGGACAGTCTCGTCAACGAACTCCCTCACGTATCGAAGTGTTTATTTTACGTCCGCCCCGTGCTCAAAAAGTCCGCGAGGTTCTTTCGGGAATGGAAAGGCCTCACGGAATTTATTAAACCGTGTTTTTAGTGACCGAGCCACTAAGAAGAACCTGTTTGGACCGATCCTTCCAGATCACGTGAGTGTTTCTCTCCTCCATAAGTTTTGCCGGAATGGCTGAATGGACAATTCCGCGGCGCAGTTGTACAATTCCAGGCTCTTTACACATCCGCTCGTCGGAAAAAAATTCTCCCACTCTCTTTGCTTCGGAATGGCTCGGGACACGTGATTGGGCGACATAAAAATCCGATGCTGAGCAACGAGAAAAAAGAGCGTATGATCGGGAAGGTGGAGGGTCGCAACAGGTTGATACATCATGCAAGGCTGCGGGGAGGATTGGTTTTTTTACGCAACGAGTATGCTCGAAAAGTTTAGTTCATGGGTTGAGAGTAGATTAAAAAGTATGCGTGGTGTGCCGCATAGAATCGTTCAGTGTGCCGCATTGAGTTACTTAGTTGTTGTTAGAGATGTTACCATCCACAGAGAGTTGCTTAATATCCCGCGAGAGATCTTAGTGTGCCGTAAAAAGGATGTAAGCATCCTGAAAGGGTACCTTAGTGTTCCACGATGGTCATAAGCTTTTCCTAGTGATAGTATTGTATGCCTTATTTAATATTCTCGATAAAATGTATCAAGTAATGTATTATTTTGGTTCCCGAAGAGCTAACTCCTGGGTGATCCTTGTGAATGTACAGGATCCTTGGTTCGATTCCCGGGAAGACTTATATCTACTAACACCTGTTCCAAGAGCCTGGAAACTCTAATTGTCATAATTCTGATTCTTTTAATTAGTTACGGAAAATCCTGGATTTGTTATCTATTTATTAGACGCAAAAATATACTTATTTAGGCTTAGAAAAATATTTAAGTCATTAAATCGTGTAAATAAGAATCGTGAAGCTTTGCTATAATATTCTGCCCTCCTAAGAAACACGTGTATATAACCTCCCGTTAGTCGTATGTCTATTCGATTAATGACTTCAAAATATCTCTGTACAATGTAAATTATTTTTCTTTCGAAATAATTGAAAATATTTAAATGTCTTCCCAATAATATTTTTTGTTCTCACACTTAACATCCGTCGCTGTTTACAAACCTTTCGATTCTATTTATGGAGACATTTCAGGAAGGAAATACCAAGTTGCTCAAGCTGTGATGATTTCCTCAAACAAAGTCGAGCAAAGTTGCATTTTCGTTGCGTAACTTATTGTAGTACAGTTGCTAAGGAACGCAAACATTTTGTGGGTTATAGCTTTCGTTGGGAACGCAGTAGTGGTATCAGAAACATTAGAGGAAATAGTTTTTTTATCGTTTTCTGATTGGCCGATATATTTGCTGATTTATTTGGATTGGATGTCTGAATAATACTTCGCATCTGGTGAGATTTAGTGAGCGAGATTAAAAGATAAGGTTTTTTTAAATTTTATAGTAAAACCTTCGTCAAAATTTTTTTGTTAAGTACCGTCTGTAATATCTTTTACTGTATGTATGTACTACTTGATTCATCTAAGCGATGTTGAAGGTTATGTCAATAAATCATATAGGAAATTTTCGTTGAATTTTATCATCTATGTTCTAGATTGTGATATATCTCGATTAAAAACACAATTTCTTATTTTTATTAGCCCCAATTTAAGCTATTAAATGCACATATAAAAATTAAATTATTATAGAAGAAAATTTGATATTCCACGCGCGAATATTTAAATTCTTATAAGCGAAAATGTTTAAAGAGCATCTTAGGAAAACAGAAATGGCCGTATTGTTTTTAATCGCTCCACTGCGGACTTAAGGATGTAATCTAGGTTCTAGGAGAAATAAAAAACAGATATCGAGTGCTGGTGGGTGATAAGCCGTCACTTATCACATCAGAAGATGTTTTTATGGACCGTCACTCACGTGGTAGATTGGAGATTCTGTCTCTGGTCACATGTAGGGTTTTTGCTGAGAAGTAAATCGGTAGGTATTGAAATGGCTTTCTATCTTATCAATTCTCGAGGCATGAGATTGACTCGACGTAATCCGTAAAGTGCATTTCCTTTACAATATCGGTGAAGGACGATCTTTTCTTTATTTACTCTTATAAAAGGCCCATTTCTCGAAGCCTGACCTTTAGTAGGTTTTCGCATTAAACACGGAGGAGTATTTGGTTGCCATGACCACTCACGGGAATAAATAGCATCTCAATTGAACGGATTTATGAGTATCTACGTTCAAATAAACATTTCTGTTGACAAATGCTGTCCATGGTCGTTGAAATCGTGTTTTTTGCTGCAATTTTTCTATTTTTAATGTGAAAGGTCCGAGAAGAATCTAGTACGTTTTTTCTGGTAGATTTTAATCTTTCCACATATTATCCTTGTCGGAAATTTGTTAAGTTTAAACGAAATTCTGAATTGTTTAATTGTAACAAAGTTTGAGAGAAATTAAGTATATTTAACCCAAAACTACGGGCTGATATTGAACTAAAACCACTTATTGCCGTATTACAAGGAAGAAATCTTTTCATTAGCTTTTATTTTATTCTTCGATTACGAAAACTGATAAAAAATGTTCATTATCAATCTTAGAAGTCGGTACCTTAGTTATTTAGCTTTAAAATTATGTCAAATTATTTATATTTACATTCAATAAGTATAATGTGATTGATCATATATAAATTGTAATAAATTTGGCGATTGATATCTAATTAAATTTAGAGAAGGCTCCGAAATTTTAAAAGGAAATCGCACATCTTTACGCAGTCTTATAAATCAGGCAAATATAATATTATTCACAGCATGAAATTTTTAAACCTTCTGCGGTTGCGAAAATAAAAATCCCTCTTGTTCATATCCTGTTTATGAGTATAGTACAATTGAGATAGATTGGATTCTTCTATTCAATTTGTGCAAAATCTATATAAAAATATCGATGATTAAAAAGCGCTTTTGACGTATATTTTGCGAAGTATAATATTTTATATATCTTTTATAAGTTCATAATCTCGTCACCTCCTTCAAGCGTATTTTGAATTATGCTGATTAATATTTATCGAGCAAAACTGCATACTAATAATTTCTCGTTTCTTAAGGAAAATAGGTTTAATTCAATGCGTAATCAAAAACTTTCACATTTTCTTAAAATAAAGATTTTTAGTCCTTTTACTATTCTTTTTTGATCACAATTTGAGTTGTTTATTAACATTTGCTCCGGCCATTTTTAAATAAGTGGTTGCTATGATAAACATTCAATATAGCTCGTTTATTTTATTATTACAGTTCGCGATTAAGAAATCAAAATTATTACGCTAAAAGATATTAAATATTCAGTGTAATTTATATATTTATCTTTTCCACTAAATAAATTCTTAATATTAATTATTACTTTTTATATTTCGCGTTTTACGCTCGTCAGTCCTGCTCCATTTGCCAGCGCAGAAATTCCCAATTCACTTTCAGTCATTCAATTGAGTCTCCCAATTCCACGGGCTCTTCATCAACCTTGTGTGTGTGTGTACAGAGGATCTGTCAACCGAGTCTGTTCTGACAGTTGCCTCGCGTGCTCAAACCTTGCGTTCCCCACCGTGATATCTCGCCAGCATCAGAGACGAACTCTAATCCTACGTCATTTTTCGAATGGAAGACTCTTATCTTCATGCCCGACTTCTGTTCACCTCGCTAACCTTTTATCTGACATGAAAGTCTCAATGACTTCAACTCGTTCCCTCTCGTAGCGCGTCATCCCTCCTTCCCACCACTAGCTCCTCTTTGGTCCACCCTCCTGTTGATATTTACAAGGCTGATCTGGTCTGAAATTGTGTCGTATTTGGCAGAGTGATCGATATACTTAGTGGTTTTATGTTTTCCGATTTTGTTGATGTTTGCTTTGGGTCCCTACGGCAGTACGTTTATGGCCGTAATTTAATTCTTCTTAGAATCGGATTTTTTTATTGCTGAGATTTCCCGTTAGATGGAGAAGTATTGCGTCTAAATTTTCACTAGTCTTTTTAGTACTTTTGATATTGTTACGATTACGATTTATCCCAATGCTTGATATAGTAATAAATTGAAATATTAAAACGCTCCTTGAGGGTAAAATCTTTTATTGTATCACAAAAATCTTAATTAAACATTTGAACGTTGTTTATTTGCTAAGAAAACATTTGAGTATGTTATTATTTATTGTTAATAATTACCAGTTGTACCCCTGAATAAGTCTCGTTAAATCCTCAAAAATTGTTGAATTTTTTTACTAAACGAATTTAATAATAATAATAGTTGTATTGTGTCTTTAAGTATTATTATGTTTAACTCATGTGGACTGAATCTATCTTAATGTATTCTTAACGAATAATTAATCGTAAATATATTTTATTATTATTATAGAATAATAATACGTAATGAAACCAGTGCTCCAAAACTTTCTCCGTATCTTTCTCATTAATCCATATTGTTCTTTATAGAAGGCAAAATTAGGGGGATGGATATATAGATAGACTTACAGTACCCTTCACTTAAGACATTTTAATCATAAATTGTACTTTTGTGTATCTACTAGTGAACTATTAACCCTAAAATAATTCTAGCATCTGATTCTAGCGAACATGGATATAGTTTATTTACCATAGAAACCGGAGTAAGGGGAGTAAATGTTCGTACACACGCTATTAAAACAGGCTTCTCTTGACGCTCATAAAAATTTTCCCTCTGCTTCGTTTTATCAATGTCCGGGTTGGATGATGATGGTTCGATGATCAGTGGCGATCATGTTAATTAATTATCTTTTATCGTCGATTTTCGGGATATCATCTTTTTTACCGCCTACCCTTGTCTGGATTATCTGATGAAAAAACACACAACCATTCCGCGACCAGAAAAATCCGATTAGGTGGGACTGAGTGAGGAAGGGTATCACGATGGGACATAAATTTCAGTTTTGGAAACCCCCTCTTACGTTAACTTTCGTATTATCGACTTAAAAATTCATCCGTTTTCATTGATCATGAGTTCGAACGGCTGATTATGTACGTAAGCCTCTTTCAGTTGTTTTCGTTGGTATAATGGTTCGGGAAAATATTGGCGTCGTATGGTCGGAATTAGAGAAGGCAATCAATCATTGCTTATGGAATTCTTTTGTGCAGTTATTCTCATAGAGAAAAATCCATTCAGCTCGGTGCTGCATCGGAAATTCAGTTCTTGAATTATGCACTCGTTTTTTGGGTTGTTTTCTGTGTAACATTCCGTTTTTTCCGTGAACAAGCATTTCTGTTGTTATTCAAACTCGGGAGAAGCTATTTGCTAGCTTGCCATGGTTACGGCGGAGTATCAACGTAAGATTTGAATAAAAGATCGTAGGAAAGAGATGCTTATGTACTCAATTCGTGCTGCGTCTTTATGGACCGTATGAAGATGCTGAAGATCTCGCAAGATCTTAGAGTTGAAAGAAAAAATGAAAATTCACCCTTTTTCCTTGATATTAATTCTCACTGGCTCTACTTCCCGTTGTTATTTTGTATTTGTGCCGGATATACCCGATTTAATTGCACCTTAAATCTTCTGAATTGATAGGGATTATTTTTTTGTGTGTTTCGAGCCTTGACCTACGTGACTTCCCAAGATTCCTTTTTTCTCTTCCCTGAGTGATGGATTGCCCTAATGGTGCGGTCTTTTCGATCCTAGGGCTCCATTTATTAGTTCAAGAAAAAGTGCTAACTTCCGTATTAAGTATTACCGGATATTCCTCATAAGAGGACCGGAAGGGTTTTTTTGTAGTTTGCTAGTTTTTGGCTATGAACCCCCAGGATAATGTTGAAGAGAAATTTGGTCATAAATATGAGTAGTAATGCTCTAATTTACTTGGCGGGTCTCATTTAAAATAATTAAAGAGATTACGAAGTTTTGGCGGCATAATTTTTTTAACATTACCAGGAAATTACGTAATTTTTTGTTTATAACTTTATATATATTTTAACTGGAATTCAAATATTAATATCCATTGTTGTCATCAGTTAAGTTGGGTTTGAATCAACCTTGTTGGAGAGATTAAGGAAGTAATGCAGGGTAGTTCTAATTAAACGAAAATTGATCTTGAAACATTTGCCTATTTGTACAGCTATCAGGATTTCAACAGGTCTCGTCTTTTTTAATGATGAACGAACTAGTATCTTCTGTGATGTTAAAACTCTAAATACATTTTAATGATGCATACAATTAGGCCAACTAGTTTCTTTCCGATGCAATCCATCGTAGAGCTACTTATCAGAACTCTATTTTTCAGAATCACGAAGAGCTCTGAACTTTTCGGATCTTCTTGTTCATAATGAAGTGTAGACGAACATAATTTAACGGAAAATATTTCTCTTTATGTTTTGTTGCTGATTTTTATAGAGAACTTGTATTTCCATCGAAAAATAATAGGAAAATAAGATAAAAAATCAACATAAAATTACGTCAAATGGTCCAAATATGCAATTTGATATAGATAAATTAAATCTATGTTTAAATTAGTCCTTTATCATTGCAATCATGCTGTAATAGTACATCTTTTAGGGTGAAGCACGTGAAAAATACATAAATCTCTTTCTTGGTAGTTAAATTTGTGGGGATCAGTATTTATCTTCATAGTTTCAGGGTTCGATACCCGACCACTGCACTTTTTTTTCCTTCATTTTATCCCTCTCAAAATTCAAGTCCGCGAAACACTCGTTGCCATTCGCTTATCCCAAATTACAAAGCAAATATTTCGCGAATTTACGATTGGGGAGTGGGCACAGTCATTGTCCTGGCGCACCCGCAGCGACTAGTTTTATAGCAGCGCAATGAATTCTTAAAAACCGCAGTGGTCATTTCCCCATAAGAACATAGCTTATTTATAACCGTTATTCAGGGCGGGCTAGTGTATGATTTTTAGATAAGCCAAGTTCATATTTTTCGGGCCCGTGTTTTCAAAAAAGGGAGATCCGTTTTAATTTATGGGACTCGTCGCTACTTAGGCCCGTTCGTTTGTCATTGTCAGACCTTCTGCGAGGTCCCACGGGAATCCCCGGTTAAAAGCGGACCGTGGTTTTTCATTATTCCGCCATTACGAATTTCATTTCCCTATCCAATGTTTACTCTGTGGCTCACATGAAATTGGCGTGCAAATTTTGTCGTCGATCTGAGCGAAATGCAATTCAAACTCTCGTTAAAATCATATCGAGTTCATCTTCAGTTATTCTTCCCTTTCCGCTTAATTGTCCCAACGATATTTGGGTGGATGTTATTCCTTCACATGTTTACGGTAGCCATGTTTCACAGGCCTCCTTTTTTGTTTACATTGGATACGAAAGGTCACTGTGGTTGTCAAGTGATTTTAACGACTGCTAAATAGTTCTTTCTAATCATATCGTAACGAAACGTGATGTCGGACGTTTTGAAAAATTAGGATCCTCTATTTGCAAACACTGTTGCTGTGTCGCGGATGATTCATCCTTGAAGCGAAGTCTAGCTAGATGTGGTTTTTAATTCCGTTCTCGTGTCTTATTTTATTACTTATATTTCTTAGGAAAATTTTCTAATAAACTAACTTCCTAAGGCTAAGGTCCCGGGTTCGAATCCAGGCCGAGGAGGAAATTTTTATCTCAGGTTTTGAATGTTAGTTTACGTCTATTGTTGATTTGAGTACCATAGAGCAATTTTGCAAAAACTGGATTTTATTGGATTATTCATTAAATAAATAACGAAAATTTTTCTTGGCTAAATTTCCTATAAGATTTACGTAATCAAAGCCGTGTTGTAAACATATTTTGCATGATTTTCGTATTGAGAAATTGGCTTATTGATCATGATTTATGATTTTTTTATAATTTACTCCCTATTTTACAAACATTTAATCTTTATCTTTGTATGTATTCACAAAATTCAGTCAATTTTATATCCCACAGATGTTTAGCAGTATAGGAGAAAATTATGAATTATTACTTTCACTTAATAGTTTTATCGATTTATATTTTCGAAAAAAGAGTTGAAGCTTTGGGTTTAGGAAAAATTGGAAACTTCGAACGCTTAGAGAAAGCCTGTTAAATTACGCGTAACGATAAGAAATAACGGAAGTGTGCAGAAATAAAGTTGGAAAAGGAAGAATTATTTCCTCTAAATGTGACCATGGAAAGTGGCGAAATTAAATCTGGACGATCGTATGTGAGAGACATCTCGCGAAGGAAAAGTAGACCAAGATCGTGATTTCTGAATTTGATATTCAATTGACGGGCGAAATTAATATCTGCTCGCGATGTTTTATCTTAATGGTTATGTCGAAGATCGGCAGGGCGGTTGAATGTGTTTTAGAAGGGTCGCGGTTGCATTTACTATGTCGGAAGGTTGCTGATATGCTGAGATCGAATGCAGAAAGTTCAAGTATGCTATTCTACAGTTGAGTGTTTTCTAGTTTATGTAGTAAACGTGGAAACATCTTGATAGTGAATTATTTGGTTTATTAACTCTAAGGTAGTTTCTTTATGTAGTTTCACCTGTTTTCCATATGTATATATTAGGAAATAAATTACGTAAGAGGTTTTAGTTATTTATCTGGATAGATGTTGCTCGTATTTTGACTAATAACTTTCTCAAATTCCAACAACACTCAGTTGAAGTTTAAAGAGTCGTGTGCTTAATCGTATAAATTTATATACTTTATTCGCAATAAAATTTTTATATTCTTTACTTATATTATCCATTTTAACGTAAATATTATTAGTTAGTTTATTTAACTTAGGATGAATTTTAGAAAATTATCGTAGGAAACATTTTACGGACTCTATCGCTAAACATGCGCATCTGTGGTAAGAATGCTTTTGTTTAATGCTTTGCCTCTTATAAATCCTATCTTATCGTTTAAAATATCTTTTATCGGAGTATTGTTCTCACTTCATGTGATTTTTTTTTCATCAATCAGCTTCAATGTTATGGAAGTCGCCGAGTCGAAACTATTATCAACTAAAGGCAGTATTTCAAAGAGCTCGTCGGTAAATAGTTTCGCATCAACGTTGGATTCTTGTCGTCGCAAAAAGAACGAGCGACGTCGGTGTCAGCGGTCAAACGCGGCTCAGTTTTTCATTTGTTTTCCACCATTTCCGCCCGGTCGGTAGGAAAGCGTCGACATAAACAATTGACGCACGAATTTCAGTAATGTCCTTCCGCTTTGCAAAACGACGCTTCGGGGCGAATAGAAAGCGAGGTCCATCGAGCATCCCGATGGGAAAAAGGAAAACACCACGGGAACGCGTACTTTTCGGTAAACAAAAGAGTCGTTTATTTTCCGAAGAATGCAAAAAGGATGGGATAGATGCGCGGCGGTCGCTGAAAATTGATCAAAGACTATCGTTCCGTTTTAATTAGTGGACGAAACTTCAGTCGATTGCACTCGACAACGGACGTAGCAGTAGCATAAAAGTTTTTTTTGTTTATCATCGTTTCGCGTCGCTAAGGGCGTATTGATAAACTGCACATATTAATGCCGCACAACGGTTACTAAGGCTACCGGAGAAGAGTATATCTTATATAGGAATCAGGTCAAGAAATTAAATGCGCGTCGTTAGTGGTTGGATGATAACGATGTTATTTGCCGGGATGTGTTTGCCAGCCACTTAACCGTCAGATAACATTTATGGCGAAGGAATGTTTTGAGAACCGAAATTGAGTTTGGTTTACATACGCGCATCGAATACTTTTACGAGGAAAACAGTTGCATCTCGACGATATGGAGTGAGTTAGTTTGATTTTATTCATAGGGTTGCTTGCTGCTGAATTGGTTCGAATTTTTTCATAGGAATGTGCCAGAGTTTGTGGGATGTGCGGAGTAAAGTATATCATTTCGAAGTCTTACAATAGCTTCATTCCCATTTCAAATACTCAAGGGAATATAGCAATTTTAACGACAGTATTAAAAATCATAGGGAAAATATTGAGATTGTTAACAGATGTCTCAAAAGAAGCTTTAAAACGGCATAGTTAGTAACTATCCAAGTTATTTAGTAAAAAAAATTCTTGGTAGGTTATATATCAATGTAATATATACCATGCTTCCAATAAAATATTACCGAAAGGAATTTAAATTGCGTGATTTACTCGTCAAAGAATTAAGGACATCGTATCAAGGAAGTTTAGTTAATTTTTATTTCATTGTACACACATTAAGAAAAGCTTGTAAACTTCCTCATGTTTCTTTAAAGTGACGAGTTACTTTAAAGTTTTATCATCCTTTTATTAAGTATTATGTACATGCTCAACATCCAAAGTAGAATATAGACTCGCGTGCTTATTTCTCCCTTCTATAACTCTGTATTATTTTAATAGTATTTTTACTACTGGTGTATTACGTAGCTTCCTCTCATGGTGCATGGAGCGTGTAGATGTTTGGTATACATTTATTGTTAGCATAGTCTTTATCTAAGATTAGTTAAGTAGGGTATGCACTTGCTCTGTGTACTGAGATGGTTTGAAATGGGGAGATTATGACGTAATGAAGGTCGTAGTATTAAGGCTGATATCGGTAGCTGATCTTGGAGCAATTGCTGAAAATAAATCGTTCTTTATCCCAATGATGTATAATATATTGTAACCATCTCGATATAATGATAATTATTTTATAACATCTAAAAGATGTTAAGCGTCATAGATAGCAATAAGATTAAAAATTAGAGGGATAAGTTTTTTCTGTACATTTAATAATAAAAATTATTGAAAATTTGAATTTTATAGTAATCAAGTTATTAAATGTTGTAATAATTTTATATTTATACTGTGTGTTAAATAGGCTAATTATTCGTGAAATACTGTTGTTAAAGTAATAGGTACACACAGCGTTTTAGTCATCGCTGTTTAGAACGTATTATTTTGATTGCTACGAAAATAAATAATATCACCATAGTAACACTCTCAAAGAACCCTTGGAACGTTTATATATTTTTCGTTTATACGTAACATTTCGTTTGGAAGACCTCTATCTAAGCCGAAAGAATCCGTCGAATTGAAAAAAGGAACGATGTTCGTAAATATCCCGCGTTCATTTCGTTCCCATAGGCTCTATCGAACGGCCATAGCTTCGTACCCTGGCGACCAATAGTCTGAAGCGTATCCTGGATGCTGCGTCTAGAAATGGGATCACGGAGATTCCCTGCTCCGTGCGCCACCGTGATTTTGAGGCAAACTTCCTACGGAGAAGTTCGCCATCCGAGGGGATAAAAATCTCCGTAGCGAGTTGATTAGAAATTCTGATACACCAAGCACGTGAGAGCATCCCCGTAATATTTTCCTTCAAACTTCTCCGAGATAAGAGTTTTTTCAAGGGATTCCGTATTAAACAGGAAGGAATCCGCGTGGTCGTTACGCTTTGAGAGAGGAAATAAGCAAGGTTATTTCACTCGGACATTAAACATCCGGGTTGTGCACGCAAGGATTTCCTCTGCCCGCAGCGGTTTTGCGGACCCCCCTCTCTTTTGATCAATATGCGAAATGATTAAATGCGCGAAATCATCCTTAAATGTCCCTTTCAGGGTGGAGTTTTGATAGACGATTACGTGGCTTGCTGAGCTAAGTGAGGGATGATTAGGTGATATTAATGACGTTTCAAATTGAATTAACGTTTATTAAAAAATCATCCCTTCTTTTAGCGAGTAATAAATTATTTTTTCTTATGCCTGATGAGGGGAAGGTTAGGGTTAACTTTATTTTATCGTCCATCCAGTTTTTTCTCGAAATTACAAAATTATTTTCAAAATTTACGATTTATTCTTGGAATCCTGAATTACAACTATCATGAGCGCAAAAATTCTGTATATTGTGAATATCTGTTGACTTCTGAGTGGGTGTTAATAGTTTAATAAATCACGATAAATCTCAGGATTGTATTGATTTTAATATTTATATAATTTATTAAAAATTGAATAATCTTCTTACGATTTATGGTGTCATCCTTTTACTCTGTAAGCTTATTTATCTTTGCCAATTATGAAAGCATATTTACTGACGCATTTTATTATTATTTAAAGTGGTTAAACATGGATTATATTATTTAATTAAAATACAAAATTCCCGATGAATCGTTCGACGGCAGTTTCAACAGATTTATTTTTATTTCTCCCGACAGTAAATGACTTTTTGCGTAATCTTTTCGAAAGAGTCTGTTATGGAAGTGAACAAACTTCGAAGTATCAGCGGCGAATTCTATTATGAAAAAGGATATCCTCTCAAACGTATCTTTCATTATAATGAGTTCCATCTGAAATTTCCGTGCTTATATGTAATATGTACGAAGTCTAAATTAGTAGTAAGATTTATCTCTTTGTGTATTTATTTTTATTCCTAGAAGTTACGATTCCCTCACAAATCTTGACGGTTTAACGTGATTTTTATGGAGTAATATTAAAAAATTTTAATTGTAAATTAAAGAGAGTTAAGATGCTCATGAAACAACCAGATCTTTTGCGAAATTAGTCAGAGAAAATGAACCTCTGGTTTATTAAAGTGTAAGAAAGTTATAGTTTGTGTTCAGAGGGTGTATCCTGACAAATGTCTATGATCATGGCACAAATCGATCCTGTCCGAAGAAATTCCGAAGTTGACGTATTGGGAGAATTACCACGTTGCTGGGAAACAAGAGCAAAGGGAAACAACGTGGCATAATCATAATTTATTTAATATTTGTAATTATTGTCACTAAAACACTAAAATTATTAAAATAACACTCTTTGATATATTGTGATATTGTACTGCAATGATGTAATGTGACGTTGAAATAAAAACCAACAACAAAACAAATATGTACTGTTAAAATTGAATTGATGCATCCACACAAACCACACACCTTAAAAAAATGTACCTTGGAAAGAAGAGGAGGAATGAAAAAACAAATTCATATTTTCTTATCTTTTGTGATTTGGAAGAAGCTAATGTTACGTCTTATTGATATCTAATTTGCTTATGTATCATGCAAGACAAAATTTCCCTCAGGACATGAGGAGTTCTTAAAAAAATTGTATTGTTACGGTTGAGCTTTTTGTTATTTTATTTTCTTTTTATCTTTTTGTTACTTTAAGATCTCTTTAAAACATTTCCTGTTTCTTCTGTTGATTACTTTCATGAACGATATTGTTTTTGACACTTCTTTAGTGCGAAGAATGCTGTTATATTCTGTGAAAATGACTTTGGCTACCATCCAGTATTAAGGAGTCTCCGCATGAAAAAGCATACTGCCTGAGTCTTTTACGCCGTTATAATTCAAGAGGTATGTCACTCATTTAGTACTTTTTTCCAATTTCTTTTTTTCGCTTCTCTTAAAAAAAGTTCTAAGCCTTGGAAAACTTTTGAAAAGTTTGTTATGTTTGCAAATCAAATGAATGGCCTGTCTTGGAGGTATTAAATTGTTATTTATCTCCTTTCAAATGCTATTTCTATTCATTTACGTATTTGAGTATTGTGCTGAAATTTTTAAGTTCTACTTACTTTTCCGATTATTTCCTTTTTAATTTTCCTTAAATATAAATTTCGATTTTTTTATGGTTAGAGTTATAAGCGCATAATCATGGTTCTGTTGCTACGTCTAATTCGGAGACTTGGTTGCGTGGATAACAAGTGAACATCGCAGTGGTTTCTGTCTTGCGGATTTCATGTTTCCGCTTCACAGTTTTTGCATGCTTCTTTAATCCCTGCTTAATCTCGAGCAGTTCGTTGCCTTCCCTTTTACCCTCTTGGTGAGCGAACGGAATCTTTTTCCACCTATTGAAGACGTCTTACTGTTAAATTGGTCTTTATTTCACCCCGAATATATTGAGATTCGCAAATTTGCCATACTAAAATTTAGGTAGAAGATTTTGAGTTTTTTTACTATTGCCAAGGTATGTTGAAGATGGAATCTTTTAGTTGCTCTACGAGGTGTGATCTAGTCTCAGACTATTGGTACGATGTGCGTTTATTGTAGAGAATCTACCATTTTACGAATCCATGGGATTGGAATCGTGAAATATTTTGCTTCTGGCCAATGTATTAATAAATGTTTAGGTGAATTTAATGCTATTGAAAGTTAAATCTCCTTGAATAATATTTGATATCCAATCACGCTATTATTAAATACCCTCGTATATTTTATAATGTCTAGTTTCGTCATAAGTTGACACTCTTATATAAACTCGAATGAACCAAGGTTCTAGTAGATACACCAAATTTGTTACATTTATCCTAATCTGAATTAAATGAATAAATGGCCTATTATATTCTATTTGTGCAAACCGACAACTATTTTCTATTCGGTTACAATTTCAATGTTCGAATCCTCCTGTTACTTAATCGAAAAAATAAATATATAATACAGTATCAATCACTAACGTGTAACGCGTATCGTATGCTCCGAAATATCGAATGTCAGTGACCTAAACCGGAAACCGTTACAGTTTCCGGTTTGGATTGGATTTCAACTCTTATTTAGCGTTTCTACATTTCTACTTCGATCAATCATGCATTGAAAGTGAAGAAAGAAAAGATTCATAAATAAATTAAGAGAAAAGAAATGAAAGTAAATACGCTTGATACGAGTATCCCCTGCCACACGCCGATATGCGGCTCGCATGGTATCGATGCATAGGGAACGGTAGCCATTGCGAAATTTTACCAATGCTTTCTCGAAGTCGTCTTATTGAGAACTTGAGTTAATGCGCAACTGTTCAACGGAAGTCAAAAGGTTGGTTAACTGTGCTCCATATAGCTAAGTAATCCGAAATGGAATAAGGTATGATATTACTGTCGGAGCTCGCTATTTCTATGCGCAAATCGGACTCACACCTTCAAGACGTATGTGTCTTATGTCACGTCATATTCACACCTATGAAAATTGAAACCCTTTTGGTACTGAGGGTTCCATCCTATTTTTCCCTTTTTATCCGTCCACCATCTTAATTTTTCTTTTGGAACGATATGTGTCTATCAAGGACTACTTCTTTAATTCGAAGGGTCATCAACCGCATGAGAAGTTTTTTAGCATCTATTTGTCTCTATTGTTGTTTTACTTTAATTTCATCTCACCTCTTTAATCCACAAATAACTGCGTTGATACTAAACTTAATTAACCGGATTTTATCCGGTTAATTTATCGAGTTCCGAACCGATTTCAACCTGTTATGAACGTTTTAGCATTCGTACCTATTTCGTGTTCTTCAGGAGTAGTAAAATCTCATCCTACCCCTTTTATCTACAAATAACCGTGTTACTCCTTGATACTAACCGGAATATATCGAGTAATGAACCGGTTTTAACCGGATATAAGTCGTAAAGTTCTTAGAAAAGCCTTCTAATAGTTTTGTACGTATGATTAGACAAGATTTCATTTGAACATATAGTTATTGCAGTATATTTAGTTGTATAAAGCTTTTAAACTCCGATCTTTTTCACTATCGATACAATATATAGACGCGGACCACGTATCCGGTTTACGCCCTGCACGCACGGAACGTTACAGAGTGTTATTCACTACGCCCTGGGCAGTCGTCTGCGCCTCCCTTACCACAACCTTCGACCAGGGTGATTAATTTAAGTTTCATTCCAGTTCTCGCTCAAAATCGCTCCCTTAAGACATATTCCTCAGTCCCTCTGGGCAAAGCAGTCTGCTTTCGAAGAAATCGTCGAATAAGAAGTTCTTTTTGCGAAAATGCCGGGAGCGAGTCTGTAACCAAGGTTACTACGCAGGTGACCTTCGCGGTCGCGCTAAATCGAGTGTGTTTTTGTGGAGGGGTAGCTAAGTAGCAGTAAAGTAAGCAGGGAATAAATATATACTTGAATAGCTTCTATAGAATCTATAGAACGTGTTTGTTTTCTGTCTAGAATAATCGGCGCTTTGGCGAGTATCAATAGTCCAGGACGAGGTGCTGAAAAGAAATAATCGTAAAATGTATAGTATATATCCTTATATCGTGATAATTTTATCCATGGTTCTTTATTAAATGTATTAAAGGTTATTTGATTATGTCTCCTGTCCGTCGTATGTTTATCGAGACTTGTAATTGTTGTGCAATTACTGTCGGAAAATTTCAATACTTTTATCAATGCGGTTGTTAAGGAATTTATTATTGTTTTCCTCGTTAATTTATTATCCGATAGCAAAATTTAATTTTGATTAAACGATTCTTTCCTTTTTTAATCGATCCTAAACATTTCTCATTCACGAATTAGATAACCGCGGTGTAATTTGTGAAATATCAACGTGTAATCTAATAATGATTTCGTCAAAGTACACGCGTC
Source organism: Pantala flavescens (assembly GCA_020796165.1). Classification (NCBI taxonomy): domain Eukaryota; kingdom Metazoa; phylum Arthropoda; class Insecta; order Odonata; family Libellulidae; genus Pantala; species Pantala flavescens. Next base: position 17,660,147 of record CM036886.1, read on the forward strand.
ATTAACTTTTATTTATCCGTCACCCTCGTAAGTATATTTAGGCGAAGCTTTCCTCTAAATTAGTTCGTCGTTAAATATACAAACTTTTGTTTTTTATTCTCCATATCTTCCTCTTTCTTTATTTCAAATATATCTTCGAGTTGCAGCGTAAAAAGTCTTTGGCAAAGAAAGATATAAGCCAGAGATATATTCAGCTCAGGACTAGAAAGAATTAAGGACGTTAACCTTCTCTTCCCAGTTCCTTTGGTAGGATACGGAGTTGTGTTTTTCGTATTTCATACCTGAAATGTATGACGGAGAGAAAGTAATTATAGGTGGATCGTTAAAATCGCCTAATTACTTTAAATTTGTTTCGTATTTTAAATGTAAAAAACTGTTATATTTTATTCTAAGATACGTAAATTCAACTATTACGTATTATAAGATAAGCATTATATGAATTCGAATATACGTATTCCAAGACACGTAATAATTATATTTACGTATGTTAAATTACGCTTCAGTTCATTCCGTTCAATCAGGATGAGATCATAGTTGATGAAACATTTAATCTCTTGTAAAGTATGTATCGTGTTTCTCTAGATTCGTTCTCCCCTTCATCCTTCTACAAAATGGTAACTTGTTGCAGTTGTTCCTGTTGTATGTATTATCGTTGTCATCCGGGGCTTAAATTCATTATATCTCTCAAAGCTTTGAAAAAAACCCTAATCGGTAAGCGTGTAATCGTTAAGGGAACAGATTAATTCCCGGTTGCATCTCGTTAGTCGGCTGCAGATCGCATCGCGAGAAGACATCGCTTCAGTCGCTTAATTGCGTCACATAATGGTTCCAGGAGTAAAATTAAGTCCACCCTCGTTCGTTCTTATTTTTCTTCATTCGACCTACTTTTTCATCCTGGTAAGCGTCCCACTTAGCTGCAGGAATCGGTAACCCTATCTTTCACGGATTAGTAAAAGCCTTGTTGCCGCGAAGCGTTTTTTTTTAATGGACCACAGCTCAGTGGTCGGAGCGGCTTGGTACACAGCAAATGGCGTACGGAGAGGCTGGTTTTAATGCAAACTTTCTCCTCCTATACCTGCGAGCATGTTTTTATAAAGAATCTGCCCGTTCGAGACGCCTTCAACCCCCTCTTACAGCCTCGGTTTCACGGCGTAGTTTGTTGACGTTTCGTATCCAGGGCAACGAACCGGTTGGAGAATAAAAATTTCGGTATTTACCGGGATTGGAACCGGTTGCTCAACCGGATTTTTATAGATCACGTTCCGAAATTTAATGCCTCAATATATCTTTTAACTCGTTATTCAATACCTCACTGTATATTTTATACCTCCCGTATATTTTAACTCGAATGTAATCCTATACGAGATAAATTTAATGGCAAGTCGTAACTGGGTTCGATTTCATACAGATCCAAAATGAGATCGATTTAAATGTCTGAAGTCTCGAATGAAAACCAACGTTCGACGGTTTGTAGCGTTATATCGGTATGAAATCCGGTTAGAACCGGTTTGAAGTTGACGGAAATTTTAAAAACCGGGAAGGTTTATTAATGTGATATTTTCGCGGACAATAACTGATGTAAAATTTTCATCAGTTTTGTCTCCCGTTCTCATAGTGATATTCAAATGCAAAGGGGATGAAATAGTATCCTTGGTCGTTGAATTATAAGGATATTATTTCATTCATAAGCGAACATATCTAAAAAAAAGTGGACGTTTTTACGACCCCTTATTCTGTAACTTCTTAGTTCTTATGGTGACTTTCTGCATGGTCAAGCGGTACTGAGCCCCATCGCTAAACTATAAACTCTGCCAAGCGTAGGATACGGAGACTTCATTCTCGTCGCCTGTCATTGCTGACGATTGCAGAATGGTTCTGCCATTTGTTTCCACCCTTTAATCTCTTGAAGAGTTCCTTTTTGCTCCTAATTAGGTTCCGCCTGTGTTCACTTACGACACGATTTAAGTGTTGGAAAAGCTATGGGTCAACATAAGGGCAGATGGAACAAAAGGGACATTATATTCATTTAGCACTTATAAACTTATTAGAAGCTGGCAGGGATCGGTTGTTATAGAAACGCGGCGGCAATAATACAAAGTATGTTCCTTTATTGTCTATTTGTAAAATGGGTGCTATCCTTGAGTCTGAAAATGTATGCTTCTTTGATTTGTAACTTCAGATACGTTTTTAAAATAATAAACTTTTATTTACCATTCCCGTGAAGGTCGCAGTAAAACACTACTGACCTGGGTTCGAAAGTCTTTAAGTAAACTTTCCCAAATGAAATGGGAAAATTAATAAAATTGGATGTGCATAAAAGCTATGCATGAAGTGATTACATAATTTTCAAATTGATTAATTAATTTTCGAACTTTAATTTATGAACCTTTAAATTGATGTCTCAATGAGTATAGACATGCTTTTTGTTTTTCTGATATCTTATTCTTGAACCCTTTTTCAAAAATCTTTTGTGCGTATTATTTCCCTAAGAGAAAATTACTCAGAAATATATATAAATTTGTTTTCTATTTTGCACATCCACCAACTATCTAGAACTTCGCGAATTAGCGATCGCAACAAATAAAGAGGTTAACGTTATCAGGAATCGAAAAGATGTTTCTCGAACTTAATTACATTCATTAGTAACTGTCTATATCCACAGAGCAGTTTCCAAACAAAACATAACGCCTTTTCCGCAATCTATTTAGCTAGATACCAAAAATAGCACAATCCACATTGATAAGAAGATGTGGGCGCAGTTGCAACTGGGACGAGTAAACAGCTATTTCTTCCCGATACTTATTGACTCATATGGGCTGATCTACGCCAAATATAACCCGATTTTAAAGTATGATTCGCTCTGGAAGTAAACAGTGTTGGAGACGCGGTTGTCTTGGTTATTGATGCGAATAAATTTCGAGTTTGCCAGATCCGTAAGGTTGATAATAGGTTGACAATGATCGGTGTTTTTTTAAAAAGGAGTGGTTGCCAAGAGGTTGGTAACCAAGGAATGTTGAAATGTAATCCATAGAAAAATGATAATAATGATAAATAATTTGAAAGGGAATTATGAAAAGTGTTGACCATAACTGATGAATTCCTTCAGTTTATCCATTGAGATGAGAGTTGCTTATGATCACAAACGTTGAGGTATTAAAGCCTTTGATACATGAAACGAGTTAAAAGTTGTTAATTATAGGTTGAAGGGGGCTTGTAAATGTTTGACTCTTGGTCAGCTTTGACTGAAAATCCATCAATATGCAAATGAATTGATATATCTCGTGGGCTTGAAACCTAGTTTTCTCCTTTTAGTTCGAGATAATTATCATTCTTTGGTGATGCTCGTGAATTTCATTTGCTGAATTCCACACCGAATAAATCTCGTAAATTTATCTTTGAAATTTCTCTTGTTAAAAATATATTAATTTCAATTGCCTATTTCAATGGAAGACTTCAAAATACCGAAACTTTGGATATAGAACTACGATTAAGAAATAAAGCTACAAAACTTCTACACTGTTAGGTACGTAAATCTTCATGCTTTTTAAAACTTTCACGTTGTTCAATCGGATTTATTTAACTTACTAAAATTGTTGCCATTGTCTGTAAATTTTTACTCAAGAGAAGCAAAATCCGAAAAGAGATTTTTAGAACTTCTTGTTTCTTCATACCCTTAAATTGTAAATGAATATTTATCCATCCTTAAACAGTAATTATATACTAATCAACCAATAATGATTGGGTGATGTGTAGAAAATGTATTGCCCTCTAGACCTGTCCGTTATTTCTTTAGTTGTAGTATTGTTCAGCGCAGACGTATTTATTCCCCCACAAGTTATGGTAGAGTCCCACAAAATGAAGGCTGAAATTTAGTACTATTTTACTGAAGGTTAGTTCCCCGTGCTAAGGGAATCAAACCTGATCCTGACAGTACTACAAAAAGAAGAGAAACGTCATATCATCCTGTGTGTAAACTGAACTCTTTCCTCTAAAAAGGCTGAATTCATCAAACCAGAAACCGAAACAGGAACACAAAAGTTCTTCTATCATAAGAGTTTTTAAATTCAACCCGAGCCAAGAATTTCAGCCACTTGAGAGTCCGAAGCGTAATTCAAAACCGTTCTTTTGTAACATTCAGATTGTCAAAGTCTGATACGCAGATTTTTCTGACGCGTAAGGGTAAATGTTCTACTATAAAATCAAAATCAGTTTAATTCGTAAATAATAATTTTTTCGAGCAACTAAAGGTAGCTTAATTCCCACTGCATTTGCAGTGCAAAGGAAAAAGATTGCTATGGCAGTAAATTAATTCTTACTACAGTACGTATAGTAATTCATATGAAAATGATTTTATTACTCCTATTATACCCTAGTTTTATTCAAAGTTAAAATGTCTTTTTCGTTTAGAAAGAATTAAATATTCATAAACCAAAATTTGAGAATTAATTTACAAATTTAACTGTACATTCCTAATCGAATGCCAATAATTATAAACCAATTTTTGGTTGCAATTCGTAAAACAATTTACGAACCCGAAAACGATAGTACCGGAATTTAGGTTAAGTAAAACCGGAATCTGATAGTAATTCGATAGTTACGGCGAACCGAAATACCAAACCGGAACGTAAAATATCATTACTCAATATGCTACTTCTTCTTGGACCATTTTGTCTAGAAACAAGATAAGAAAACCGTGGGCGAATTCTATTCCGGTTCAAAGGCTCTGATGATCTATGCATTAGACATAAGAACAAATAATCCGATCGAATCTCCCTAGCATTGGTTCCCTAGGAGATCGTACTTACGCGATCTCAGTACATACTCAGTACACTTCGTAGTACGCGAACAGAGTACAGAAAGCTCTTCCTCTCTTGGTTACGTATTCCTTTCGGTCCATTTTGGTGCATAGGCGCATCTCTTATCCAATCCGCCCCTCGCATCTCCCAGAGACGAAATATTATCGAACACTCGTTTCCTTCAGCTGACCTCGGATGACCCCCCCAAGAACATTTCCCCCCCAGACACTCCCTGCTCGCGAGGCATTGGCCTTTCTCAACAACCAGAATCCTTCAGGTATCTTTCTCGCCACCACGGAGGCTATGGGTTTTAAAGACGGCGACGGTGTCTCCTCAAAAAATGCGGGCAGCACCTGTCAAGTGGTCCAAGGACCTTTACGGACAGTTTCTTCCGTCCAAGAAATTCGTCGGAGATGCCACAAGTTTAACGTGCGGAGTTTGGTTTGATTCGTGCTCGTATAAATAAACTGCCAAGGTTACTGACCCCCTCGGCTACGAGCTGATATCAGGAGGGAGCGCCTTCGGTGTTACTTGTTTACCCATCATAGAAGTTTTTTTGTTTTCATTCTAAGGAGATTTTCTATGTCGAAATTTTTGTCGTGTTTTGAATCGTTCGGGAGGCCTTGAGGAGATGGTCGTAGAAAGCGGTGATTGAACGCTCTCTAACGCGTCAGTTACTTCTACGCCGTCCTAGATTTATGAGGCACATTTTCAGAGGCTTTAGCGAGGTCCTCGATGGGTTGGAATTGAATCAGTAAGGTTCCGGGGATTGAATACGGCCTTAATCGGTTGTTGATGGTGATTGTTGTTTCTTCTACTGGGTTAATGCGTAATCAATTGCGTTGTTGTTGGTTTAGAATTGGGGAAATTCATTGTTGGAATTATTCCGGATTCAAAGAGGTGACGATTGTGTTAAATTGAAATCGTTTTGTTAGGCTTGTTAATTAAATTCTGAGATAATTATTTTATATTAAGCTACCATGGTTTCTAAAGACTTTCTTGTTATAGGCACTGGAGATAAATAATTTGTATTATCCAAGACTGTTAGCTATATTTTTTTGTTTCATAGCCTCGAAATCAGTAACATTATTATCTTATTTTTGTGAGGGACTAGATTTCGATTAGTGAAGGAATATTTATTTCTTTGCAAGTTGAAGTACTGAGATTCTTTGATTTCTCTAGCGAAAGGATTAATTTTTATTCGGTGAGTCATATAGTGGTATAGCCAATAACTATGAATCTTTTCGCATGTGGATTGTAATCCTGAAAAATATCCGTAATCGATTAAAAAATTTCATTTTTAAAAATATGGGTATTACGCGTATTTACCAGGCATTTATTTGTGCATTTGATCGTACCTACACAAATCATTGTTTGTAAAGGAGTCGTAATATTACTTATCATAGTCATTCTTATAATATATCCTGTTATATTATTCCTCTGAATATAATATTGCTAGAACTTAACAAGACGCACTTTTCTGCTACTTTTAATTACATAATAATAAACTTCATGCTCTAATTATTTAGTTGGTTTGCTTTCTTGCAAGGTTAAGTCAAATTTATCGTTACATCGGAATGCAAAAAATACTATTGGATAAGGTAATATTTCTCTGAAAGATACCACAGTATTAATTTTAATGATAGATAATATTTTAACTTCTTTTCTAATTGAAATAATTTTGCTCGCACAAGTTATAACAGAATCGAACCCGGGCTTACGTAAATTACGGGCACTTAAGTTATCGGCGTTCTAACTTCACCACAATCTTTAGATCATCCCTGGTAGATAATCAGAAGTACGAGTATATCTTGGTATCGATATTCAAGACTTCTTATGTTTAGTTATTTGTCTCTCAAACCATTTAACTCCTCGAAGATTTAAACATGTTATGAACCGCACTCTTAAGAAGTTGCGACTCAACTTCTCATAGGAAAATTCCGTCTCTCACATTCATTGTATTTCCGAGAAGAGCTCTCCGCACTGAGAAAGGCGCCCATACTATTTTTAAACCGCGCTTAAAACCGCATCCCCTTACCGCCCCATATACCTTCCCTATGAACTTCCTATCTCCCGCTCTCCATATTCCGAAGCGTTCATCCGCCGATGTATTACGCACGGTTATATCACGACCCGGTCCACTGTTGTGTGTCCGTATTTTCTTTCTCCCGTTGTCATGGTGATGTGAGCACCCACGCATCGTTTTCCGTGCTCTAATGGCGTTTTGCTAATTAGTCGCGTAATATTAGCGAGTCATTAAAGCATAGTATCTTTTTGTGTTGCTGGTTGTTGTTTTTCGATGTTATTTGTCGGTTATATGTGGTGCAATATCTTAAACTTTGTTCTGTCGCCTTAGAAACGGTTCGTTTGTAGGTTACGTAGTTTGTCCCAATTATATAAAGTATATTATGGTTTAATCTTTTTCTATCGGTCTCTTTAATTTATGGGTAATGATGGGTAAAGTAAGTATGGGTTTTTTAAAGTCTATGGTATATTAATCTTGTGCTGAGTTCGGATTTGTATCGTTACACTCTTTTCGTGAAGCTGGATTCTTATTTTCTGAGTCACTTTTCTTGGCTCGTGTTCATCACCCACTCGCCACTTTCTAATCTTCGTGAATTCTTTCTTTTTCCTCGCATACTACTTTTCTCTAAGTTTTAAACGCTGTTTATTTATCTGGATGATCATTGGAGAATTGTCGGTTTGAGTGGAAGTCATTACTCGATCCCAAGTCGGCACGTATCCACTCAAATGATCTTTTAGTTTTCTAGCTAAATGTTCAATTAGTGGGATTGTTAAGTCTTTTAGCCGTAAAGTTTATTTAATCCAACTGGATTTTTAGTTGTATGAAGTAAGGATTTATAATCGATGAAGTTCACCGTGGGACTAAAGTGTCTCTTTTTTTTGTAGGTTTACTAGATACGTGCTCTCAGTATCTCAATACGAAAGTTTCTAGATTTGTATTCTATACAACATTCCTCTGATTTTCTCATTCTTGTACGTCACATTTCGACGAATTTTCCTCGTTCGTTCACATTCAAGTCGTATTTTCTTTGTAGCTTTATATTAGAATTCATCATGATTTATGTATTATTATGTCTTAGTTGCGTATTGATTTTGTAAGGAAACTTTCCCTATCTATACCACCAAGTAGAGACGATCTTAAATCCACATTATCTATTAGTATCGTATGAATACGTGTTTTTAATTTTATTTCTAATATTCTCTTTAGTTCTGTTTGAAGTATTGAAGAAAATAAAGCAAAAATTAAATTATGCGTTTTTTTTATTTACGTAAACGTTTTGAAATCATTCAGTATACAGATCTATAGAATTTCCGTGACTCGGTTTGATCCGTTCCTTCGAGGTATACTATCGATCCGAAAGTTTAACTCTCTATAGTCTGCGAAGTATTTCTATCTGTATGTGTTCTATCAATTTTCATGATTCCTTCTCAACCATTCTGTTTATCATCGAGTCCCTTGGTAACGGGCGAAGCGTAAGCCGACGTGATCAAATCTCAGCAACGTGGGATTATCAAATCTCAATATCGTTCGAATGAAGAGATATGCATATATGAGCACCCGTTCCTTCTACGGATCTCCATTTCCCAGTTCGGGGGCGATTCCTCTGAATGGGAGATGGGTGTGGTGATGCTGGCTGCTCCTTTCTCCCAACCACCACGTGGTCCCTCTCCCTCTACCCCCTTATCCTGCGTCCTTATCGAACCGCCAAGTCCATCGATCCTCCCACACGCGCCTTCCCCTCTACCTCCCCCCCTCGATAACTTCCCTTTGTCTTTTAATCCTTACCTCCAGTATAGTCCCTCTATTTTCCCTCCGTGTCGTTTATGCTTTTTTTCCTTCCATTTCCTCAGTTTTGCCTTCTCAAAGTCGTTTCCACTCAGTCGTCGTTGCTCTCTCTTTTTTTTCCCTCATCCGTCCATCCAAGGAAAAAAAAGCGTCCAAAACCGAGGGAACCCTTTCAAATTCCAGTAGTATTTTTCGTCTAAACTGAGCTTAGTTCTCCTACTTAAATGTTCTCACGTTGTTAGCGGCACGTTTGAAACACGAGGTACGCTAAGCGGTGGGTTTCACGGTTAAAATTTGGAGTAGCACAGAATAAATATCGAATTTTGGGGATGTTATTTTATTCCAGTGCTGAAGAAATCGTTAAATCCACGAGTGCCGCAAGGTACAGTATTGGGTCCCGTAGAATTATCATTCCGCTCTCGAGTAACTTGTTACGTACTGCTGAAGATCTGGTCGTGGTAATGTTACGTGAAGATGATGCTTTTGCTCCATATATTTATTCTGCCATTGTTGTTTTATTCTAATATTGTTAACAATATAATAATTCGTTTTAATAATAGGTATGAGTCCATTGGAGTAATAGGATCAGTTAATGACAGTTCAGGTCGCACTAAACGGCAATATTGTCCGCAAGCTACTTGATGTATTATGTTCTCTCCACTTATCTTCCCTTCATACAGTAAATACATATGCCAAAAGTTTAACAGAAAGACGCCGTCTTTATGTTTCATTGGATATGTACTTATGAAATCTGAAGAGGATTATTCTATTAATTATTCATCTATAACTCTTGCGGTACAACGGTTTGGTATGGCATTTCATTGTATTACTTTGACATTTAATTTCTATGTCTCTTTCGTATATTTCAGTATTTACAGTAATGCATATATTTTACAGCAATCACCCCCCTTCATTGGGAGGAATTGAGACTAAATAGTCTCATGATGCACTACCCTATTTATTCGGTAACTAAGGAATCCATTCCGACGTATAGTGGTAATAAAAAATCCCAAATTTGATACGATTGATCTTATATCTACTATTTTATATCTATGAAAGTCTAAAAGACTCAAATTCAGCCGGTACCTGAGGGTCAAGGTTATATGGTACCTATAAGTCTCAGAATATTCCTCTCTTTTAATCCACGGTCCTTCTTCATTTCATAATAGGCTCAGCTTCCGTCAGATTTATTCCTTTCCCTGACTTCTTTATCCTCGTAACTTTGAAGGAGGTAAATAAAGATTCCTCTCGACTCTTATATTATCCTTTGTGCGAAACCCTTAGGCCTTCTTTCCTTTTCTTCGTTTAATATACATTTCCCCTTGAATTCATTCCCTTATGTGATATACCCTTACGCAGTTTTCTCTTGAGCGAAAGTTGAGCAAGTAAGAATAGTCTTTTTGGGAAATCATACCCTAAACTTGTGGTATTATTTAGGTGTCTGAATTCTGGTACTTTAAAGTACCGTACTGTTATGTTATTGATCACCGGCCCTGTTGGTTCTGATAGCTCTGTCTCCTTTCCTTTCACCCCAGAACGTTCATAATGAGATTTGTCTATAAGGTACTTAAAAGTACCGGTCACGAATTCATGATTGAAATAGTTGAATGATTGAAGAAATCAGCAGTATTATGAAGAGGCAAGTGAATTTTATGTCCTCTATTAACCTAATTTGTTTTTTTTTTACGGATTTTACTTCAATATACTTGATTTAAACGTTGTTCGTAATAGAAATTTGAGACTCACAAGTCTCAGTCATGGAGAAATGTATAATATCCTTCCATACAACTTAAGAAATAATCATAACGATAATATTGTACTTGAAAGTCTCACTTCATCGGCTTAAGTGCTTACATCTTTGAAGCAATCCTGATTTCACATTTCCAACTTAATCTGCCGCATCAAAACAATCAGATGACGATTTTACAAAAATAAAAAGAGCGTGGTACTGGTAAGAAGGGACTTACAAGTCCCGAGCACTCAGTTAAGTACCCTCTACTTGCTATATTCATCATAACCTCTTTGAACCGCGATCCGTCCGTGCTCAAATCAAAACAACAAGCAAACGCAAGAACGGTACCTCAAAGTCTCGTTACGAAAAGCCGCCCTCTTATACAACCCCCTTTTTTGCCCTTCTTTTTCCCCTAACCTTCTTCTCTCCGCTCATCTCCTTTCCAATCTTTCCCCTCAGCATCTCTTATTCTCCTCTGAAAATCACAGTTCGAATCATCCTCCCCAAACCCAGAGCTCATCTCAGGGCGTCGTTTCTAAGGAACAGTCCCCCTCCCTCCCCTCCTCCCCTTTTTTAATCATCAAATTAAAGGGAGCAACTGTTGTGCCATGTGTTTTTGTGGGACTCTCTTTCTCGTGTCCCCACCGTCGGTATCCAACGACGCACGCACATCTTTCCTTCTCCTTCAATTTTCCTTTCCCCCCCTCTGAAAAAGGTACCTTATTCCTTCCCCTCGGAAAAAATCCGTATCGCTCTACCCTTCACGCCTCACGACCGTAGGTTCATGCGTATGTCAATCGAAAAGGGCTGAGCTTAAGGTTTGCAGTGTCCCCTTTTTTGCGGGCAGCTCTCTCTCTTTTTTTTCTTCGACGAAAGGTGGTGGTGGTGCTGGTAACCGTCATAAATCGGGTAGCAATTTGCCGGAGAGATTTGTGTCCAATTCGGCGAATCGGTGGAAGTTATTGATGTGATTGAATTCGTTCGGTGGATTCCGGAGCTCCCAACGTTGTTCCATAGGAGGAGGATGTCTAGTATGGGGGGAGGGGTTTTACTATTAATTCTGAATGAAGCGGATCGGATGCTGCGTAAAGTTATTCGGACTTGTGTGAGGTCTACTAGGCGTGCGTAAGAGGGAAAAGTCATCTATCTGTATTGATCTTTTTCAGAAAGAGGTTTTTAGTAGGATTATTTTGGGGTTGTGGGCTGAAATTTTGTCGTTTTCGCGAATTTTTTTCTCTAAATCAATCTATCTTGGATGAGAAAAGTACGTTGGGTATAGATATCGTCATATTTTTTATTCTCACTAAATTCTTCTTATTTTTTGTTCAACAAATTGAATGGAACATGACCCTGGTTTCATAGAAAGGGTGCATCATCTAATTGAAGAATGAATGGTAGTTAATCAATTGGTTGCTCCTTACTCAGTTGGTAGGTCGGAGCAACGAACTGGATATTGGAAGACCCGGATTCGAGTCCCGGTCCTATCAGACTTTCATCACATCTGTATATTGAGGGGTTTAATCCGAGCCGCGTGATTTTTCTTTAACCTTTTACCTTCTTTATAATCAAACTGGAATTTGTTTAGTTTGTTTTTAATTCTGTGTAACTTAGTTCCATCGTTCTTGAGTTATGATTGTGTGGGTTCAAAACATCTAAAGGTATAATAAAGTTAATATGATCAAGCGTTACTTTGTGGAATGGTAATATACAGAATAAAAGTCTTCGTATTTGCCACGGATAAATCTAAAGGTATTACTTCATGACTCTCTAAGACTATTATAAGACAGAGTTGCTAGGAGACTTATTCACGTAACATTATGTACAAAGAAATGTTATTGCATAGCTATATTAAAAGATTAAAGTCAACATTTTGCTATCGTTATGCTGTAATATCGGGTATAAACGAGTGTAAACTCAAGGTTTTATTAAAGCAAAAAGGACGATATTTTAAGGATTTGTTCTTCAATCAATATTGTTGTGTTGTTGAATACCGAAAGAATAAGCATGCGATGTACCTTGTGCTGTCTCACCTATTTTCAGAACGAAAGCAACTCCAAATTCGTACGAGTGTATGGCTGCTTTAGTTGAGGTATTCAAATTCGTGGGAAAGTGTCTGTCGTCTTGGCAACAAACAGCTTTAGACCGCCCCGTCCCGTCCACTTGTCTGTTGACGGCCCTGATAAATCCAATTCGCTTAAAATTCGCATTTGCCCTTCACCCTCCTTGCTCGCTAGAATTAATGCAGATCTTAATCTAGATTTGCATAACACGACGCCCTGATCTAGTAATTTTTCACGCTACCGAATTTACCTTGGTATTTCGTTAAATCGAAAGTCTTCCTCGTGTATGCATGACGAGGATAAATATATATAAAGGGATTTTTTTTCAGTGAAGGGAGAGCGTCACGAACCCTACTGCAGTCGGCTACATCAGGTAGAAGTACTGTTCAGGTAGCCCCTTCAGGTAGAAGTCAGCCGTTGGTACTTGAACCAGCCAAACAGCTAAACCGAATCTTTAAAAAGCCTAACGCTTTATCCCCTAGGGTCGGCGGTATGAGCAAATCGTCCATTTTTTACGACACATTACCTTAAGACCTTATCCCAAGCAATGTATTATAACTCGTGGACATTTATGGATCCCTGTGGACTAGTTGAATTAGAAGTTGGGAAAAAAATCAGACTAGTTCTGTACCGGTTCCCATAGCTTCGTATCCTCGGTGCACGTGTTATGATGGCTCTCATATATATCGCCTTGGTTACGTAGCGCATGTAATTCTTAGCAGACGAAGGTTCCAAATAATGTCCATGGTTACAACTCAGCTCCAATCAATTGCTTGGTTTGTACGCACTTTGCGACTAAGGATGGATTAATAAGTCTCTCTTCCATTTTTATTATAAGTTTGTTAAAAAATAATAATAATAGAAGAATTGGAACCATGGTTTCGTATGAGAATTGGTCTAAATTTTTGATTCTGATGTAAGTTTCGTGTTCTAAAACGAATTTAGACGTATAATAAAGTTATCAGTTTTATCTAGCATTAACTCCAACTCTATCTAACTGCATTATTAGAACATTGAAATTCAACAATGAAGTAACGAAATGGAAGTAATGATTTTTCTTGCTCTCAATTATTTGGAAGTTGAAGTTCATTAAACAATTATAAAAAATAACTCTATTAAATCGTAAAGAAATATTATACAAGCAATCCAGATAAACTATTTAAAAATTTTAAAAAAATAAATAAATACACTAATTTCAGTCGATAAGAAGTGGTTTTAATACACGGTAGAAGTAAGTAATCGAATGACTGTCACGAAAGTTTACTAAATTATTTTGTTAAAAGAATAAAGGTACAGTGATTGAATGTATTTACTCATTTTAATATACTTAAATATTTACTTAATGGAAACATTCAATTGAAATTTTGTTATATTTCTATTTAATATCAAGCATATGACGTTTTAATATGGAATAATTTTAGCTCCAAAAATATCGCAATTTTGCAAATATCGCGTGTGCAATTTTTTTTATTTCTTCACTTTTTGCGTTTATGGTAATACTTACGTAATCCTTATGGCAATAATTAGTTCATCAATTAAATTTAATTCAACCATCTGATTCCTTATGCTTTTTAGTGTTGAATTCAAGCTACCGATTACTGCAGAAGTCAATTTCATTCAGCAATCGTATTTTCGAAAATTACGTATCCTTTTTGTTAATTTAATAGCGATTGATAGCTCTCCAAACAAGAGCCGTTATTAAAGAGAGATCAGACGAGTTCCGTCCCTTTCCTTTTATAGCCTTGCCTGCATTTTCGTCATTAGGGACACATAATGGAATCACATACGTGTGTGTGTTTGGACCCAGTGATCAAAAACCGAAAAATAAACTTCGTGACCGCGAATATGAAATCAAGAAACACGAGAAGAGTTTTATAATGGCATTGACACGTGCGTTGGGATATCACGCCTCACGATTCCGAAGGTGAACTCCTCTTAATGTTCCTATGTTTATTTGTTCCTTTTTATTAAAGTGCTCACGTATGCTAAACGAGTGATAGTCATACGCGGCGATTATGGTACCTTTCTGATTAATTTAAATAGATTTTTTTTAAGAGTTATTTTTTTCGTACCCAAGGAGATGAAGTTGTTTATTTTCGAGGGAAACAGAATCCAAAAACAAGATTTTGCATCTTTACGAAGTATTAGAACCGTTATTAAAGTTTATTTCTTTATTTTATTTATTTTAATGTATTATCAGTTGTTTTAGGTTCTCAAATATTGAGATTGTTACTAAAAATTACAATAGTAATTAGTTTTAATAAAAAATTGACTATTTATTGATATACGTACACGTGCGTCATTGTATGATTTAGTTTATTTCGAAATTAAATTCTAAAATTTTTCAGGTTAGTAAAATATATCCGCATCTTTATAACTGTAAAATATCGATGCTGTGAAAAGAAAAAAAAACTGGTTATTTTGGAGCAACCCGGAAATGGACCGATTAAAAAAAATATATTTTCGTTTGGTCTGGACGTAGAGAAAAAAATAATAAAAAACTCTGATTCAATAGCGATGGATTTCACTAAAAATTTCCCATGCAAGGATTATGAATTGATTGAAGCTGCACGAACGGATTTTTAACTGAATTTTTGTTTTTTTTTTTCTATTTTTGAAGCTAGAAGTTTTTATCCTGGCTGTTGGTTCGTCTAATTTTTTTATGGAAGCAATTCAAATTTTTCAATTAGTTTTACCGATTAAGTGTAAGATGATGAAAAATGTCGTATTTTTTGTTTGTTTTTACTGTCAATCGATGACTGTAGGTTCGTTCCTTGTGAATTCAACGTAGTCATCCGTTTGTCGATTGTCTGGCGTCCTCGTCATCGAAAGTACGTTTAAGTGCATTTTTTTCGGTAAATAAACTCTCACATTTCCTTTACGGGATGAAATGGCGTTTCGTAAGGTCTTATTAAAACAAGTAGTGTTTTTTAAGCAGCTTAAATATATATATATATGTGAGTGTTATCCAAAAAAGAATGCGTAACTCCTATGATTTAATAACTGTTTGAATTGTCTTTCTTGCGGATGTTTGGAATATGGAAACATTTTATTGCATATAATTTAAAAGCAATGAAAAGGAAATTTTAATTGGATAGTGTTTTGAAGCTGGAAAATTTTTTGATGGAAATCCTGATGCGAAGTTTTCTTTTCGTCTCCAAGGTTACGATGATGGCTTGATTATTTGTAACGTTGTTAGGGAGGTGTTTTTTCTTAACTGTGGTGGAATATGGTAACAGAAGACTACATCATAACAAAATTTCTTTGATCATTAAGAAATGATTTAAATTTCAAAAGCATATCCAATGTACAAGTTTACTTGTGTTTAAGTTTTGATTTTTTTTTATAAGTGAAATCTTATTCTTACACGAGTATATACCGAGTCCAATAAGGATTAGTTATTGACTGCGAAGTTTTATATAAATTGAAAAGTGTGATGATAAGAATAGCTATAATAACCTCAACTCCTGTAGATTACACCCTTTAAATGTAGCTTTTTTTCTTTTAAATTTGAATAGTCTTCTATCTAAGTTGACACCCGTTTTTTTGCGACATTCCTGCAAAAGATTCATTCTTCTTTATAAGTGGAGCAAAAAAATATATCTAAAAGCCATATTTTAATACGAATATCGCAAAATGTCGCGCTGTTAAACAATCGAGCCTCTTTTTACAACAATGCAAAAATTGATCGAATCCGAGGTCAGTTACGTAATGAACATTTAAGTATACATTATTGCATAATACGATTAATAAGAAGCTTCGTTTAACAAGAATACAAAAATTGATCGAATTCGAGGTCAGTTACGCAATGAACAATTACGGATACATTATTGCATAATACGATTAATAAGAAGCATTGTTTACGTCGATCAAAAAAGAACACGGTCATGTTTGCTCTTTTCTCGCAATGGGTTATTTTCGTGGCGGTGAAAAGCGAGGGAAGAGACCCGCGTCGGCTTTAAAGGTCAAGTAAAATTGAATAATCAATCGGCGACAGGATTGTCTTCGCTCGAGTCCCTTTCAAATTCAGAAAGCCTCGTTAGAGATCGCTCTTCAAAGTGTCCAAAATGGAAGAAAACATTTTCCGGAGTTGCGTTATTTAAAAGGTCTCCCTCGCGAGCTGAAACATTTTTATTGGGTTGTGCCCACCGAAATGGGTCAAGACCGATTCGATTGCGAAACGACCTCGCTTGCCACGCATTCTCTGGATGGATTTATTTTTTTATTAAGGTAACTTTCTCGTGTGACTTTTAAAAACGCGTGAGTAAAATCACACAAGCCGACTTTCAGAGGAATATCGTATAGGTATGGAGTTGAAATAGTTTTACGTACCATTCTAATGTGGATCCTCTAATACTGTGCTTCACATTCATTGTTTTTTTCATCAACAATTGGGGTTTTACCTCGTTCCTAACGTCAGCGTGTAAGCCTCGCTGTACATGATCGTCTCCTAGTTACGGGCTGTGACGTGGTAACCAGACTTGGGTCTTACCTTTCGATATTATTCCGCATAAACTCAACCTTTAAAGCACGTAAATGTCATAGTCATCGATATTAGGCCGTAGTGATCAGCATACTAACTTTACTACTCTGAGGTCCCGGGTTCGAATCCCGGTAATGTTAGATTTTCCGGTAGGGAATGGATATATGCGTTTGTCTATATTTTAAATCACATACAATTCTTAAAAATACTCGTTCATGATAAATGAAATGTTTTTATTATGTATATGATTTTATTAGCCCTATTCATTAAGTTAATATTATTGTCTATTTGGTACAAACGTCTTTGTTAACAAATTTTGTAGTATTGTATATTTTGAGCTCAAGCTACGGTTCTAAAAGTAACTTTAAAAGAGAAAAAGAAGAGGAAATGACTTTCTAAACGCTAAGGGTCCATTTGTTTTGACGCAACATTTCCTCCTATCGTCAGCAATCAATTATCGAATATCGTTTTATCGACTTTCCATATCGTTTTTTATCGAAGAAGGAAATAGAGACGTTAAATGGACTATCGCGTAATTTATTTTCGTCATTTATCATGGGGAAATGTAAATTAGGAATTATGTTAACATTTATCACAATCATTTTTGGATAGTGATCTACGCCGTGGAGAATCTATAAACTTCTCTGCCTTTTCATACTATTTGCGGAAAGATAAACTTCATAGGGATTAAATCACAATCAAAAAAGTGTTATTTACGCTTCTTCCATAGTGTTAGATAATCTTTTGAAAATGAAGTGATCTATTCATCGTTTCAGTTGTATCTGTCGGACAGAGTTATTTAATTGGTGAATTGTGTTAAGTTTATTCAGAGTATCTTAAAGTTACTTTTCGTAATGAGGAATATTTCATGGAAGATGAATGATATTTCCTATTGAAATTTATGCTCTAATAGGATAAATAAAATCGGTCAGATTAACATGCTAAATAATGTTGTTCATTGTTGGATTATATTGTCAAATTTTAATTATTTTAGGTTTGAAGCTCCTATTTTATGAATCAATCAATTTGAAAGGGATCATTGTTTTTCATAACCAAATAACGACCAACATTATTTATAATATATCTTCCGGAATACACTTAAATAACGGAAGCTTTTTAATGGAAACTTATACCCCTACATTTTCGAAATGTTTTTTAAGTAGACGCGTTGTCTTGAAGAACAAAATATATCTTTAATGTATCTACTAATTATATTGGTAGCAAAAATGTGATTCGTATTTGTACTTTTATTTATTTGAAAATATTTACATGTCCCTTACCTCACGATTATACAACACAATACATATGTTACACAAAAGATAGTTTTTAAAGAATTCTACTAAGAATTACAGTGGGTTAAAGGTAAGTAGTTTTCTTTTACGTATGGATGTTGCTTAAATTTCCTTCAAATAGTTCTGCTTTCGTTAGAGTGATTCTTTATGTTACTTTCTAGTTCCTCTATCGTACTGAATCAACCATCATTCCTTCCTGAAAGAAAATGAATTATTTCTTATGAGATACGCTTTTTAGAATCTTTTAGTGGGAATAGGCTAGAACTTTTTTTATTTTTTTATGTTGTATGTTATAGTGTGTAGACGATCTGTTTACATGAGGTATATTACCAAGCTACGAGTCTTCTATTCTCATAACCGGCGAAAAAATTGTATATTATACATTGTATTTTATAATATTTATATAAAAGATAAATGGTATTGTCATAAACTATATTTACCTCATCAGGAATTTAATTTGATAGTAATATATTAATTGTTTCTTTTTTAGGAGCACGTTATATTATGTATCCTGTTTTTATTGAATTTTAGATGTACAATACTACTATTTAGCTCCTGAAATATTTGAGAAATTCATCTATTTATCTTTTGAAAATTTACGTAAAATTCAATATTCATTTAATTATTATTTTTAGTTATTAGCCCTTTCTATAACTCTCCTTTATATTTGCTTATTTATCTTTTTAGCTTTAAAAATACGTGATTTTTTTCGCAAATGATATTAAATATTCGCGTAAACACCCTTTTCTATTCATTTAAGTTTCACTATTTAAATTCCTATCTCATATTTCGAATTAAACGCTCACCCACTTCGAAACCCAATCGTTCTGGCGCTGCGCTTTTTTTTACGCCCCTCAGATGCTCGAATTCTTATGCATATTCGCTTCCAAGGACCGGAACTTCCGATAAATCGATTTTATTTTTCTCCCTTCCTTTGAACCCGCGAACTTTCCCCGCGTTTCATTTTTTTTTCTTTATTCCTCCAACGCTTCCAGGAAGGGACTTGCATTCTGTCCATTCAGATGAAAATTTCTTTCAAAAAAAAAATAAAATCGGAAACTCTTCTTCTTCTTGCCTGCGTTGGAAAATGCCGTTAGCTCCGAAGTGCATCGAGATTTCGCGACAAAGTTTGCGGTTTTTTTTATCGGTAAAACGTTCGGCGAGCGAGTCTCGAATCTTGCGGTGAGGTAGACATGCTTTCATATCAGATTCGAGCGGAATTTGGGTTGAGTGTGTGATTCCGTCTGTCACTCTCCACTAGAGGTTTTTTTTTATTTGCCTTCGATACGAATTTCTCTATCCGAAAGTCGCGGGTTTATATGTGGTGGAGTGAGTAGGTAGGTGTGTAGGAAATGAGGTGGGAATGAGGTAAGTATGGCGATAGAGTTAGTATAATTGTCAATTAGTATAGTATAATTGTCAATTAGTATAGTATAATTGTCAATTGTTTCGAGTATATTGATAAGTTAAAGGAATTAGAAATAAGGACGTATTATTATTATTATTGGAACTATAAATTAATTGAATTAGGGCTTTAGAAAGCGATAGTTTAATTATAGAAGCTCTTCAGGTAATTTTGTCGTAAATAATTAATTAATTAATTAAGACACAATCAATGTAAACAAATGAAAAGTCAGCCATTGTTGAAAGGAATAAAGCTTATTAAATTATAAACCAATTATATACTAGTAGTATAAAGTCTTTGACGTAGTTAGTAGTTGATGAGCTTTGAGGTAACTTTATATTGCTTTTATTCTTCGATAGAGATATTATGTTAGGGCATAGTTTGATCGTAATACATTAAGATATGCATTATATATATTTATTATGCGAGCAATTCGTTGTTTCTAGCTGTGCTGGGGGCTTACTAGTGCAGACGAGGTATGATGAGTATATTTTACTTAATTTCATAGATAGCCATGGTACTAAAGTAATGTATAAGAAGCTTATTTCTGCTGATGTGGTTTGTATGAGTAATACTGTTAGTAAGATAATGAATCATTCTTCTGTAACTTTCACATCTTCTAAGCCTTGAACAAGGGAGGGAATGAGATGAACTTTATCCATCTTCCGCTTCACTAACAAAGGAATTTATTCGTTGTATCGAGATGTGGTTGATCAAATCACGTGTTGTAAAATTCTCTCGAGATGTTTAGGGTTTTTATCGTATTTGTTTTGGTTGGGTTTTTTGATACGATTTTCCCAATGTCTCGTAAATTTATAGGATATAGGTTTGCATGGAAAGAGAAAAGATGAAAGAAGCTACTAAATGATCTAGCTAGTTTGATTATTGCCTTTTTGTTGGATCAATTTGTTGTTGGTAGTCATATATGAGGGTAAGTCCTAGAACAAATTCGGTTAGTTTCTGTTATATTTTGTAAAATCAGTCAGCTATAGAATTTATTCTGTTTCGTGCTTGTTATACCACTTCCCGATCGTAAATATTTCGTTTGATATTCATCCATTCATTAGTGTTTGTGTTAGAGCATCGCCTGCCATACGCCATTCGCAGATAATGTATCGAAATACAAGTACGGGAGACTTTCAAGAAGCCATTCCTTTTCTTCACCCGAACTCCGCAACGTCCGAATTTGCGAAATAAAAAAAGCAGTCGGGTTTCTCGGCATTACCCTCACCTCAGTGCATTCTGGGGACTTAGCATCTTGCTTTGGGAGAGGGGGGGCTTACGTAAGAAGTATGCCCGATTCATGACTTCGGTATGAGATTTCCGGAAGTCGTCTACATCGTGGGTTTTCCCTCCACGGATGATAAGCTCTCTTTCTCTAAGAACGGTTCACTCGCAGAATATTTGCACTTAAATTACATTTTAAGAGGCTTGTTCTCGTAGCCACGTTGACATTTCACGGACTTCCTTTGATTGAATCGGTGTGTAAGGGCAGCGGGACGTTTTTCTAAATGTGTACGTACGCTATGGCTCGATGTTAAGTGCGGCTGTGTTTTGTTAACTTATCGTATAGCCCGGAATGTATTCGTCTACAATTGTCCAGCGGAAGTTTTTCCGCAACAATGGCCCATCGACATTTTCTTTCTACAACAATTGGTCAATGAAAGTTTCATTCAATAAATGTTGGACAATAGATACTCATCAACAATGTTTCGTTTAAATATACGTAATGGTTTTAACTTAGTCGTTATGTGTTGAAGGTTGCTAAGTAACTATTTAGCATGCTAATATTCTAACGTTGAGGTCCAGGGTTCAAATCCCGGCTGAGGAGGAAATTTAACTCTAAGGGTGTGGATATTCTCCCATTGTTAAGTTGTGAACTACACTGTAATTGTCCATTTGTGTGGTTTTTTTTAAAAAAAATGAATAAAAATAGAGATTCATGTTCTTTTTATCGTATTGTATTAATTCGAATTTAATTTTTAAAAAATTATTACAATCCGAATACCTTGTAAATTATTTCAGTTGTGTGGGCTAAGGAGATGCAAAAGTATTTGTGTACATTTTTGCTATTACTTTATCGTAATTTAATTTTCTAATCATTTGAGTCACTGTTTAGATGCAAGGGTCTCATACCTGGAGAATGTCTGTAAATGAGAATTATTAGGTACGAATTATTGAAAATTACAGTTCCATCCATCTTTTTTCATTTGTCCATCCATATTATTTCGGAGTTAGGTTATATCTGACCTTTCATTACTCCTCATAAGGTTGTTCGGTCAGATCCATTTGAAATGCGACCTAACTAATAAACGAATCCAAATATTCCCCAAAGAGTCGACCTGATCACATCGTTTCGATTTACGTTCATTCTGTAATCAGATCCTTCCCTTAAGGGACACATTTTCAGAATCCAACGGAAGATAAAATAAACTTTTTTCGCCCCATTACGAAAAAGAGGAAAAAATTCATACCTCAAGTTGAACTTTACGTCGAGAAATATAAGAGGGCGTTGGTAATGATTGGATTCCCGCGTATAATTCTTCTTAAATTATCCTTATTAATCTTCTTATCTTATAAGAATCGTTTATGGTTTTTAGGATAGGAGAAAAGTTACATGGTTACCGTATCCTGGTTACCGCTGTAACGAGGAACGCCGCGTGCCTTTTGAACTCGATAAAGTGTGTATTTATAGCCGGAACGGAGTACTACCAACCGATTTACTCGCTCTTTGTGTATTTTAGTTCTATTTCAGTTCCACCACCCTTTTTACGAACCCAAGTGGTCATCGCTTTATCCGAACAAAAAATGAATAATGGAAAGTAATTCAGCCCCAGCGTATGAACAAGAGCTTTATTTTTTTTAAACGAGAACAAAGCCCAAATACTACTTCGCATCTCCTTGACCCCGTTTTTGAATAAATATGACGTCCTATTCTATTGTGCAGCGTACGGACAGCCGTAGAACCGTGTCGGGAAAATCATCTCGATTTAGCAAGCGGAAAACATCGCCGCAGATAGGAAATATCCCATCGTAAGAGCGCGGCATCAACAAGTAAAACCAGTCTTTTTCGGGAAGGATTCTAATATAATAAATCTCGCACCGTTTCGAAGCGTTATTACCCCGGAGAATTGCATGTTCGATGAAATTCGTCGTAGGCCGCGGGTTACCATTTTCATCTCTTGCCGTTACTCTTTTGTTTCGCCGTTTTTTTTACGGAGTGGGTGTCAGCGCGGCGGTTTTTATAATTCGTGAATGTGGGCGGATTCCATGGTACGTTCGGTTTCTTTGAAGGTTAATTCTGGGAAGTAATTTTCGGATTGGGTGGGTCCTTTGATAGGTGTTTTTTGTGTTTGGTTACCGTATTTCTTGGGTAGTGAGGTTCGGTTGGCTCAAGTTGCGTGGTACTATAGGTCCAAGTATGTTTATATTGAATGTATATCAGATTTACGAAAACAAAGTACAAATGTTTCTTGCTGTCAAAAAAGATTTTATGAGTTAATATAAGTCCCATTGTCATCAATTATTTCTTCCCCGGTTATTAGCAATAACAAGATCCGGTCGCCTTATGTTGCGTAGTACTTGCAAGTATGTTTATGTTGAATATATATTAGGATTAAAGTTCTGCCCGTTATTGAAAGGAAACGAAATAAATATTTTTCATGGTGTCATTATACCTTATGAATTGACTTGATTTCCTTTATTAATTAATGATTTCTTGCCAGCTTGTGAGCAATGGAAAGATCGCAATCAGTGACAGTTTTACGTCCAGTTTTATTTGTTTTTCTGTTTAACGCATTCTTTTCCTTTCTGTTAATATGCTCATTGCGATATTGTTCTAAAAACTTCATCCTTACTTGACAACTGCTCTTGAATAGTTGTTTTTCTTCTCCATTGTTGGCTAATTTGATTGTTTACAACCTACGATTACATTGCTGAAGCTTTCCTATTGTTGGTTTTTTTCTTTCGACTGTTAAAAGACGCGGTTTCCGTGGTAAACTGCATGGAGGGCACCCCTTCACACATCAACGGATATTCCAGTTCTCAGACCATTTTCTCAAGGTTACCCTTTCTCGGATATTTCCTTATACACTTTACCAGATCAGAAATTTCTTTTCTCTTCTTAACGTCTGTCCCATTTACGAAATCTCTTCCCAGACTTCCTCTGATGCCGGACATGGCTTTTAATTAATGCTATCTGCCTTCCTTTTTATTTCCTTAATTAGATCTCCCATTGTACGCATGGTTTGCGAAGGTTTTTTTTCTTCAGGTGTTAAACCTCGTTGAGAGAAGCTGTCAACGTAAGGATATAAGTCGTCTTAAGGACGAGTCGAAAAATGATGATGAGTGCTTTATACAATTAATGTAATGGTTTCTCGTTAATTAGGATTGTCGTTAGCTTTTAAGATGACGTAAATGTTTTCGTATCGTTGTTATCATCAGCTGTACGTATTACAAGGGTGTGTATCGAACCGTAAAGGATCGAAAGCCGATTAAATGATTCCCTGGAGTGAGCGAACCGAAGACATATCCTTCTAAACCGGAATGTTCGTTTATTGCGATGCCTGTTTACCAAGCAAGCTCTTAATTCCGGTGCAATTGAGGAATGTTTCGACACCGAATGTTTAAACAAGCGACTCGGAGTGTTACGAAATGTTCGCCTTGTGTATTTTTGTTTCCCGTTTATCTAAAAGGTTAGAGAGTAAGTACGGTTTCAGATGGGTGCGTCCTTAAAGTAACCGGGCCTAATTACCGGTTCGTGAAACCGGGAAATCTGAAATGAAAGGTTGAGGTGACATTTTGTGCTTTGATGTCAGGCTAGCAGGCATAAATATGGTATAAAATGTTTATGCAATTATTTTTTAAATCAATAGACAGCTTTACCAAACATTTATACTAGTTGCCCCTTTGTCGGTAGGAAATTCACGTCAACTCTGAAGCATAAAGAGACTTCGATTGTTTACAATACAGGAGAATGTTTATTAATATATATTTATGTATAAATCGCTTCAAATAAATAGAGACTCAAATTGTGAAGGTGCGTATATGTGTAGTGAGGTTGCCTAGCAACAAATTTATAACAAGTTCGTAACCCGTCAATACTATTGTTATTTTTGTTCGTCAATTTAGAACAGTCAATAGCGTAGATAAAGCAGTGATTGTTGAAAAATTATAAACTAAAGCATTATTTTCAGTAATATTTTTTTACAGTTGGATGTATTCTATCCAAATATTTTTCATGCCGTATATATGTACTTGAAGTTCATTATCGATGTACAACTTTATTTTTCTTGGCTGGAAAAAGACGTCTATTATTCCAACTTATTATGCATTCTTACGTCACGTGCAGGAATGCATGTAATAGCGGATTTACTGGTAATAAAATTCCCCTACCGAGTTTCTTCTGCTGTGATTCCTCATCAGCTGTTTTAGGAATGGCCTCTAGAAATCTCCTCCTCATACCAATTCGGAAAAATTCCGTCCCCACGCAGTTTCAGATTCCATCCGCTAGGGGGCACCGTTATCGCCTCGTAAATTCCATCGCGGGATGTTTTGTCACCTCTTCATAGACACAACACAACACACTGGTTGCCATCTTTTGCATAACTCTCTTTGCCGTGCAGAAAAACGGTCTACGAATCTTCCTGTATTTCTTGAAGCCGCTTTCACAAGAGGCCATCGGTGGAACGAAGCGATATCTCGACCCGTTGTCGATTTTTTTGGGAGATTTTGAAGATTTGTCGTTCCGAGTTTCAAATACGCCCACGTCGAATCCCACATCCTAACGTTTTCTCTCGTTAATTCTTCTAACGACGTGTAGAGTTTTGTATCGCCTTCTTGACACGGCCTTCCATCTTTTTTTGGGTCCATCGAACGTCACCCTAAGGTTAGTTGCCACCTCATTCCATCTCCTACAGTAGACCAAAAGAGCGGTGAAGGAGATGAGGTTTATCGGAGAAGATGTGGATTGAAGTAGTTCGTAATTGTTTTGCTCAAAGTACTAGAATGTAGGGAACCTATCCTTTTAGGAACATTAATCCATGACTTGAAGGTTAATTATTTTACAATTGATAGAGAAACAGGAACTTTCGTTATCCATAAGAACATGACGGAGCTAAATTAACTGTAAAATTGTTTGGAACCGAATTTCTCTTTGTTGCAATGAATAAAATTTATTTATTGTATATATCATCAATCTATTCTGAAATACGCTGTAGATATAATATAGTATAAATAATCGAATTATTAATTCTTAAATAAACGTTCCCGGCATTTTTTCGAAATGTATAAATTAACCATATAATAATCACGTAACATCAATATCATCCCACCCTTTTTGTAACATAACTTTTTGCCGAAGTACGAATTTAAACTTTTATGCCATTAAAAGATGTACTATAGAACTAATATTAGACAAAACTTTGAGCTGTTCAAAGAACTTTAACGAGAAATCTCGTTCCTCTAATAACCATTTCGTGTAGCTTTACTTAACCCTTTTTTAAGCCGACACCATGTCCGTCCACACCTTAAGGTCCGTGTAGCAAACCGCCCCCCGATCGAACTTCACTCCGCTTCACTGGAGATTCACACAGACGAGTGCACGGCGACACTCGGTGACGTAGCACGGCGGGTTGCATACGTCATAGGCACTTGAGTACAGTACGAGGGAAATAACACGAAAGGTCGGGCACGCGAGCAGCTTTTACGAAGGACATTCTTTTCCATTAGAATATGCGGCGAGTGAAAGGTGAGATCCGACGAGCTACTTTCTCCTCCCGCGTCTCGAATATTCCGAAGCGTTCCTCTCCTCTCACCATTTTGAGAAACCAGTACTTCGCCTACAGTTTATGCGATCTTTTATTCTTCAAGGAGTAACTCACGAGGGCGCTTCCTGACGTTCGTTTGTTTCTGGGAGTTTTCGGAAAGTTATGTTTTAGGGATGCGTGTGCGAATGTGGTTGTATATATGAGGTCTATATAGAGGTGAGGTTGTGGATAAAGAGTATCTTCAACCAAATAAAACATCTCAAAAGCCATTAAAAATACACGACAAATTTTTTAAGTGGTATAAAGAAAGGGAAATTCATGGGATGAATTGGAGTACGTAAAAATATAATTGTTTCAATTGCAATGAAATTTTCCTTTAGATTAACCTGAATCTTTTGTTTTTATTAAAGATCGGGAATTATGAATAAATATTTATAAGGGTTATTTATATATATAATCCTTACAATATTATATGTATAAGGTATATTTACATACTTTATACATATATAACTCTTTTAAGTTTCTGGTTCGAAAATGGAAGCATTTTTCTACGTTATTTAAACTAAGTGGGGGTGAAATGAATCAAGATGAAAATAGTGCTGTTTTTCATTAGTCTCTTAATAATTGTCGATTTGCATGTCATAAGGACAAGTATCAGAGAAAGCTTTTAGGAACCCAAATATAAGTAAACACCATAATTAGAATAAAAAGGATCTTTATTTTAAGGCGAAATTGAGATAAATAAGAATGTCACTTTCGTCCAACCTCGCTTTAATTTAACAATGATAATATTAAATAGAAAAAAAGTTTTGAACAATGGAACAGATGTTTTACGATCTTTCTCATTGTTGGCTCAACAATTAAGTATGGGCCTAGGATTGTAGACGAGTAAACAATTAAATTAATTCGGTTCTTGACCTAGACTACATCCTGGTGGGCCTGTTACCTAGGTAACGTGACAACTCATGGTAACATCATCTTTTTTCTTTTTCTTTCTTCTCACTGCTCAAGGATACGTATTCAGCCAACGACTGTTTCGATGCATAAAGACGCACGCAGAAGAATCAAAACACATCTCAAGTTCTCGATTTTTTAGTGAAAGTGCATGGACTTACGACCGTGCCTGTTCGTGCATTACGATTTGGCAGCCCACGACAAACCTCTTTCGAGTTCACGAATAGAGATTCACGAGACAGCTCTCCTTTCAGTTCACGAGTGCATTTCCACGATCCTATTACGATCACGAGCTGCAAAAAGGAATAGACTTTCAATTCCCTCGACGCCATAGACTTTTTGAAGTCATTCGTTCGTTTTTCGCTAATCGAAGCGGCACCCGATCAAAACCCTCTCACTCTGAGCTGCCACCTAGCGACATCTACGAGAATCGCTTGGGCGCGGAAAATTTTTTAATTAAGCCTTTTCGAAGTCGACATTACTAGCACGATATGGAGTATAATTAGCGATTCAAGGACGCTGGAATGGCGAGCGAGATCTATTGGAAACACGAGTTGCGGCAATGGATAAGAAGTCGCGCGGGGAAGTGCATTGCTAAGCGGGGGAAAACGGTTTGCGATATCGCTCTGCCGATGCGCGTTTGTTTTTTTTGCGGGAAAAGAGGAGTCGGTTGGTAATTGTTTGCGGAATCGTATGGTGATGCGTTTATGGATGGAGCGATGGAGTTATTGTCCAGGAAAGAGTTGTTTGATTGTGGAGAATTAAGTTTATGGTGGCATCGTAAGCTATCCTTCCTTGTGCTTCTGTTTCAGTTTTGAAAATAATGATTTAGATTTTACGTAAGGGAAATGCGTACATACATGAATAAACTACTTCTTGCCAATATTTGATTGTTTATCTGTCGTAAGAATCGCTATCCAACTCCAAAGATGTTCAAATTTATTTTAAAGAAGTCGTGTCAATTGATACCTCCATGAAGTGTTTTTATTTTGATAAAATTACATTTTAATGTACTTAAATTTAGCGTAAGTAATGTAAATTAATTGTGAACCTTTAGGGACGTTAAAACTCTCATTACTCGCTACCAATAATACTGGAATGGGTTTTAATTTGTATCAAACAAGACGAGGAGTGATTCTTGCTTATCCATGTAATTAAAAATGCAATGTATAGTTGAGTTTGGTAGCATTCCCAGCCGAATGATGTACTCCTTATAACTAAATTAGTTATTATACTAGTTACTGATCGGGTAAGAGTCTTTAGCAACCATACTGATATCTACTCTGTTAATTTATTATCAGGATTATTTTATCTGGAAATAGATTAGAATGAAAAATTATCATATATCCCCGTAACTTATGACGCTATTAATAACCAATTGTTGTTCTTTATCATCATAGTTTATTAATATATATATGTTTATCACCACGCTGTAAAATTTTCAATGCTTAGACGCTGCAACCAATGAATTTAAAATTTTATAATTCTTCTATTCATATTTTCAATACTTTTAGGAATACTTCTTCCCCTAAAAAAAACTTATAACCTGTTCTTTAAAGGCTAAATTTCTTATTAAGACATCTTAATTTTTAGGTAATTCTAGCCCCTCGTAGTTCACCGATAATTTGATAAGATAACAGTTCTGTTTTGTTTTCTATTGTCAGTGAGAAGTGTCGTACTACATTAATCGTGTTGTATTGCAAGACAGACGGAACCTTAATCTACGAAAATTAATTTCCTATCGTTATATTGTTAATTGTTGTATTATTCATTCTCATTTAGCAATCCAAGTAATTGGAGATTGGAAATTTGATTAATTAAGGAATTTGAGTCATCAATTTCGTGCTTTATATGAATTCAACGCTTTTATTAACGCTATACAATGTGACAATCGGATATTATATTACCCTCTACAATGGCAGATCATACAGGATACACATCCGGTTTAATAATATCATTCAATTAGCCCATCTCGCTTCCCGTTGTTTGATTTTCATTTTCAAAGTTATAATAATCGGAGGTCTACTTCCGGTCTACCTGTTGGGACAGCTCCCGAAACGACCTCTGTGATTGAGTTGTCGAGGTATAACATGGAAAAAGTGTCGGTATTTCCTCCATGGTTACCCAACCTTTTTCTAGGCTGCGATTGTATAAATGGATTTCTGTTCGCCGTGCGTGTCTACGGCACGAAGGTGCGAGGAATAACCTATACTTGTTATCAAAGCAAAGATTGTGTGTTATTCCACCATTTCCTTGGGCGATTGAACTCAGGAAGTCCGTGGGTCATATATATATATAACAGCCTTTGGAAGGCTTTTGAAAGTTTTTCTGATATTTTTATGTCTCTCTTCCCGCAGGTTTAATTGGGCAATTAACACTTTTGCGGTGTTGTAAAAGGTTCCTTTTTTGGATTTTTTGGTGTTTTTCGTTCTATAGTGTGAGAAAAATGTAGTTGGGAATTGTAGGAAGTGTAGCAAGGGAATTCATTCAAAAATCAATGGCAAAAGTGAAAGATGTGAAGAATAAAGTAATAGTCCTATTCATTAATAAACTCATTATATAGGTATCAAAGCATATTTTATTTAAGTTATTTTCATAATTTTTTTCCAATTAGCATATCATTTCTTTATAATTATGATTTTAAAGGCAAAGATTTATTCGCATCGTATAAAAATATCTGCATTATTTTTCTATCTTCATTTTCGTAATTTTTTAACACAACAATATTTTACGACTCCGTAAATATTTTTTTCTTGTGTCAAATCTTTTAATGCGTCCTTTATTTTCGTACGCCAATTTTGCCAAAATAAAACCTCAAAGTAAATAAATTCCTTAAATGAATAGATAATTAATTTAACGTCCATTGCTTATCAAATCAAATATTACTCGTCCATAGTTCATCGGGGTAATATTCATTTTTTTGGATTTCTATTTTGAATTCGATTCGTCCGGTATTGTCTTTATGCATCATTAGAAACTATCTGTTTTAGTAATTCCTCCGAGATTTTGTAATCAATTTTATGCAGGTTTACTTATTTCATAAATGTGAGAGTAATGAATATTTGAAATATGGCAGGGACTCGAAACCAAGTCCCCTAATTTCCTCAGAGTATATTTTGCCAGAAAGTGGGACCTGGGTTCGGATCCCAGTCATGTATTATTTTTCAGTCCCCTTTAACCTTTACAACTAATGCGGAGGAACTCCTTACCTCGTGTTAGAGGTATTTTACCTCTCCTTAGTTCTGAACTAATTCATATGCTTAGAGTTTATAGCCTGTTCCTTTTTATATTATACCTGTCTATGATTATCAAAATTAATTTTCCTCGTCAATGTTCCGAACGACTACACCAACCCAAATCTACCGGAACAAAAATATCGGGATAATTATACGTCGTTCGCAAGCTGAATAATATCGTCTCAGACTAGCAATTTCCTTTCGCAAAATTAGTCTCTCTCTCCTTTAGCTCGATCACTCCACCTTCCGACGTCCTATCAGCCAAAGTCGTCTCCTTCCTTTATATCACTCCCGACAGAGATCGGCAATTAGAAAACGTCTCAGGATTTGTATCGAAAGAAAGCGCTGCTATTTACGTTGGAGAGGAGAGTACCTTTCCAGTCGAGACGTTCGGTTTTTTTTTACGAAACGTATTTTTCCTCGTATATTCCGCGAAAAATGCGGGCGTTATTTCGTAACGGAAGGATAAGAAAAAAATGAATTGCGAAACGATCGCTGGAAACGGAAGCGTACTCACACATTTCGTTTTGTCTGTGACGAAAAATTTCCTAGTATTTCTCTGCGTAACATGGAGGTTTTGCTATCAGATATTGAACGATCAGAGCACGTTGTTGTTGGATTAGTTACAGTCGTTTGTTAGTGCCCGAATTGGTATGTATTGTTTAGGTAATTGCTCTTAAGTTTGTGTGTTAGGTAGCCTTGGTTACTGGATGATATTTTACGTATTACAATTTTATTGTAAGAAATTACGTAAATTAGATATAAATATTTATTATCTTTATAGATTTTATTGATCGTGAGAGATTATTACAGAAGCCAGTCAAAATGTTGATGAGTTTTATCTAAAAGGTTTCTACGAAGTATCACGTAAACTTGCTGATTTTATTTATTATATACTTAATTGTGTTTGGATTAAGAGTAAAGTAGTTTAATTTTGTCATCCTTGCTTTGATACAATAGTTAAAATATGATAAACCATCAAATCTAGGCATAATCTATGATCATAAGATTATTTAAGTATGCCATTTGTTAGAATTAAATCATTAAAGTACTCGTCTATTAGTTTTGCTAAGAGATAATTACGTATCAAAACATTTCTTAAATAACTGTTCGCAAAGACAGATTTCTCTCTCTATCCTTTACATTAAGACAGTCGAGTCCTTCAAGGAACGTTCATAGGATATAATTACAACACTACAAAGGTTAAAAAAGCCTTTTGGAACGAGTCACCTGCCTTTAAGGACTTCTAAAGGCTGCGATATCGTATAATAGCTCCGCATACACCAAAAGAAGCGGTCATTTTAGACTCAAAGGGGACTTCTTAGGCGGTGATTCACGGATCCCTTCTGCTGAATGTATAACTGTTGAGTCACCCGCGAGGAAGTCCATGAGTTTCCTCCAAATTTTCTCCGTTCCGTTTAAAATCCGAGATTTTGATACATGCATAGCGTAAGCGGTTGATTCATCGGTGGGTTTTGCACAGTTCTTCAGCGCTGTTTCTTTTCTTTCCCTTTTTATGGGTATATGCTTGGAAAAGAAAAGTTCCCTTTTTAATTCGTAAGTGGAAAAATACTAGAATACTGTTAGATTGTGCAATCGATATGTTGTCACCTAGCAACGTGTTTATTTACTAAATTAAAGTCTTGTTCGGTGTTTAAATTCGATTTTTATTGGTTTTTGTTGATTTTTATTGTAAATCTCGATATTATATTTTATTTTGTAGATATTTTCGTAGATTTGCGATCTTTCAAAGTTTCGCGAATTGATTTTTATCGCAGAATTAGTATTCACGTGAGAAAAATCAAATTATTTACTATTTTGTGTTTATTTCTTGATTTATCCATCTTCAGAATAAATTATATACATAATATAATAATATCATATGCTTAAATCATTTAAATATAGCCCTCACTAAGCTAAGGGTAGAATTTTCTTAAAGTATAATCAAAAATGTATTGTGAAATAGGACAAAAACAATTCAGCATTATCTGTCTTACAATGTTACCCACGAAATCTCTCGTAATTTAGGGGTAATGCTGCATGGATCTCAACAAATTCTGTACGATACTCGTTCGTAGATAAGCATTCGATAAATTTCAATCGAAATAAAACACGATACTTTAAATAGCTCGCGTCTGTTTCTTCATCTTATTTTCACGAGATGCGTTCAAAATGTCATTCCACATCCGCATGGTTATACCAGCCATCGAGAGTCGGGCTCTGAAGGTCGGGTGGGCGTGACACGCGATCTGACACGAATTCAGAACTACTACTAGAACGCTCTTCGCGCACACGTTTGATGCATGCCGTGTGTGTGTGTGCAATTACACGCGCGGTACGCAACTTTAGTAAGGAGTAAAGAAAAAAATATCCAATTTGAATGTACACGCGAATCGGAAGGTTTCTTTCCCAAGGTCTATCTCTATGGCATGATCAATGACGGGCTCGATAATCTAGACTACACACACACCGGTGCGTTTTCTATCGCGAAGTTTTCCGTTCCATTAGAATTTCAAGGCCTCGCTGAATATAATAAATCGGAACTGGTTTCCTCGCGTAGTTTTTCTTTCGAGTTCTTTGTGTCACTCCGAAGGGGAAAGCCATTTCGCTGATGTAGGTGTCAGGCTGCTACCTGATAAGGATAGATAGCAGACGAGCGCGGTGTATTTATTTAACGTCTTTTTTCACCGATCTTTATGCGGAGGTGAAATGTGTAGTTATCGTTTAGGGTTGTCATTGAGAGACGATTCCAGGGTGGTCTGTCGTTTTGTAATTGTTCTCGCACCGGGTGCTTGGGTTTCGTTTTCCTTCGAAATGGGGACCGAAGATCAAAGATGTGGAATTTTTTTTATTGAAAGGTTTTGTATAAGTAGGTTCAAATTCGCCTCCTTCTGTAATGGGTTATATTTTTTGGGGAAATGGGAGTTGCCAGCCAACGGTTTATGGTACTAAAGTTTGCACGGTCATTTCGTTACCAATAAATGTTAATAAAATACTTATTTTAGGAGTTACCCTTTCAGATTTTACTAAAAGTAAAAAAAACACAGAAATAGGAAAAGCAGTAAGTCCTATAAAATTAGTAGCTTTTAGTATACTTCAATGCTTTTCATATACATTTTAAGGTGGTCATTGTTGTATCAGTACGGTAAATCTTGTGAATTGTTGTAACAACAGTTCGAAATCGTTGTTATAATGCTATGGTTGTGGTAACCTGGTACTAAAGTAGTATCATTCCTGCTTAATTCGTCATTGTTGTAGTAAATCAGTACGGTTAATTGTTGTAGCAGGATGCGTAATGAAGTCAGAATTGTTATGATGTCTGATAAATTTTCTCTTTGTTGTACATTGTATATCCACTTGAATTGAATTCTTTGTCATATAATCAATATAAAATTTAAGGACCTTTAACCTTTTATCAGGTTATTAACGTAAGTTGATCATAGCCTTAAAAAATACTAGGTCTTAAGGACAACAAAGCTGCATTGCAGACTAGAGTAGAAGACGGACATTAATTCAGAAAATGATTATAAGATTTCCTCATTTAGGCGGAGAATTAGTCAACAGTTATTTTCATAAGAGGTATTTTTCTCTCTTCATGCACTAATGAAAAAAGCTCTCCTTTCAAGTCATGATGGCTGGACCTTACGGAGTCGTACGGGTGCATACGTGATGATTCACGCATCCTTTTAGGCCAAGGATAGCGGTGCGCGGCTAGAAAAAGTCCACTGCGTAACTCAATTTAACTTTCCGTCAATATGGAAAATGTTCTTTATCAATCAATCACCCTCATTCCGAAGTCTGCCCTACATATGAGTCTCGGGCATATTAAAATTCTAGCATCGCATGTGGGAGCCGATGCTGGTACGTAATTCTTTGTTATGCTTTCAGGGTTGTCGCTTACGATTAGATTTAGCTTCTGTAAGAATTTATGGTTCTGTGCCGTTCTTCGACTTGTTTCCGCCGAAGATTAGCTGTTCCACCAATTAATTGCTCGGGGTTCGTTGAACCGATTGCTTTTTTTATTCGGGAAGATTTTATGACTGGGAATTTTTTTTATCGCTTACTACGGATTCGTTTGCTACGATAGATACGCGTTGGATAGTTCTATTCCGTATTAATTGGAAGCTTTTCGAGATGTTAGTCGTTGGATTTACTATGTTTCTTTTTTGATGGTTAGTACACAATTCTTTCGTATGTATAGGAAACAGAAATTTGTCTCTCTCAGTTTTATCTGTTTATTTCATGGGTATGATGATACGAAACATATCGAAGTATTACGTACGCTGCGAGCTAGCGTTGATTAGGATTACTCTTTGTAGAATGCTGGAGAAGGATTTATTGATGAAGAAATTGAACTTAACTTTACACTAAAGTTAATAACCTGAAGTTGACGTGTTCAATGCGTAGATCAAACGATAATATTCCATATCCTGATAATTTCCATCTCCTTGCTTGTAGGTGGTAAAAAATTTACATAATTATCCTGTAAGCGATTGAATGTTAATTTAATGTTTCCATATTTGAAATTATAAATCCGAAATATAACGTAGAATTACATTTATAACAAAGAAAACAAGGAAAAATGAAAGCTCTAATTCAAAGTTGAACACATTTTTAAAAGTGACAGCTGCCTTCAGTATTCATCTTTTTTCTAGTTTTCAGGAATGAGAAAGTTCTTTAGTCTCCTGATATTTCAAGAATTTTCAATCCACCTTAATGAAATAATTCTGGGTCAAAACATTGTTACTAATTCTTTATTTCAACCCGAAATCAAATGACTTGTAGTCTATCAGTAGTAGATATATTGTAGGTTGGAGTAGTTCTTTAAAGAATAGAATACCAAACAAAAAACGGTAGAAATAATTTTTCGTACTTTATGTTTGTGGCCGACATTGGAAAAGTACATTCAACACATGACTACTCGATGAGATTATGATAAGTCCGGGTTCGCGACTCAAGGTAGTTTTAACAATAAATGAAATTCTCATCCCTTGACCAACTGAAACAAAATACTAATCGTTAAAAGCGTAGGCTATTCGAAATCATACGTGTGGAGTTATCATGCCATTAGTTCCGAGCACCTCGCCGCCGTTTTCAAGCAACAACCTTGAAGGAACGCTTTTCCTCGAATTCTTCACCTTTTTTTCCACCCCTCCCTGCTATAGAGTGTTTAATGCTCTCGCAGAATATGACCATCAAGAAAACCCGTGCAGACGCGTGTCCGCTCTCTCTTCGTCTTTCACTCGATGAGAAAAAGGTTTGTTGGCGCGTTTGGCAAAATCTCACCCGATCAGAGAAAGTCATGAACGAAGAGTTTCGCTGTTTCATTTTCTTCCCGCTGATTACTTTGAGTGTCAGAGACACGATTCCTTCCGCGCGGGATATCTGCCTTCACGTCCCGCACGAGCTGTTTTTTTTACCTCCCAAGATATCGTTTCTCGAGAGACATTGTTGCCTTAGTTACGTCTATCCTGTGGCGTTATCGGCTGTTTTGATATTCGTGTGTTTGAATGTTTGTTTACTAATGAGTTGCTTGAGAAATACGCGCCAGAGGTGTAGTTTTTCCTTAATAGAGTATACATAGTAATAATCGTGGCCTATTTTTGTGATAAAGGATGAAGATTCGGCTCAGAATTCCGTTCTTTTTGTTTACTAGTTCGCTTCTCGATTCGATATCGTTTACTATATCGATTGTCGCCAGATTTTCATTTTCGATATATCGATTGCAAAGTTGAAAACTTCGATTTTTAAAATCTTGTTTCCAAAGTGAGCCGTACTGTATGTTTCCCTTTGTTTCTGAATTTGCTGTGATATAAGTGTCGAAATGAATTAAATCTAAATTTTGAATTTGTAACGAATGACTGATTGCGTAAAATTTGGTATTTTTATATGAAATTCGAAGTTAACGTGAAATATTTCTCAATGATGACTATTCATTTATTTTTTATGGATTAATTTCTAATTATATTAAAGCGTACTCATAAACTAAATCATAGCTTTACTCAGTCATTTAAGAGGGTGAATGTACTATTGCAATCTCAATATCCTGGTTTGTACTGAGGAAATAAATCAATATGCACGCTTGTTAAAATTGTAATACCATTTCCCCTCGGTTGTCATACAGCAGATATTTTATTTCCGGATCGTAATTAATTTTGAAGGCTAAGACCGTATTACCTCGAACGGTATCTGAATAAGCTGTCGGAATCCTGCGCTAACGAATTTTAGCTTGGTCTTTCGGAATTATTCGGGAAGTAATCGTCATACTTTATATTTTAGGTTACTGTACTGAATACGTTTTCTAGATACGGCGATTATTGAATCTGATAGAAGATTATCGGCTCGTTTTTTAAATTAAGAAGTGATCTTAGTGGATTCATCCATTTCTAGTTGCAAACTTAGGTTTTAGAACAAAAAAACTCTTTAACTGGAAAGAAATATTTCGGCTACTGCTTCGATTTTCTTCCTAATAGTGAACTCCATTTTCAAATGAGCATGGTCCCAATAACCTTAGTGAATGTCGAAATTTTTGGGATGAGCTGTTTTCCAGCCCCATGACGCCAAAATTAAAAATAGACATTCAAATGGTCTCTGGGGAACGAAAAAATTTGAAAATAAAATTCCAATGGTTTTGTACAAAATGTTTACCATTGACTGTTGCTCGGGTAATGATTGTGTATCGGAAGGTTGTTTCGAACGCTTATCCAGGGTTTTGCGATATGATTCGGGAATAAGAATTGGAAGTAATCATAGTCCGTATGCCATCTATGATAATGATAACCTTAGATCACTTTAGTATGGGTATGGTTTCCCTTTAACATCTGTTCCTTGTCACAACTATAGGATATGAAAAACAGTATCAAATACGTAGAATGAAATGAATAAAATATGGTAGCTGTTTTATTGGTGTGTTAGTACGCTAGTGTCGGTAGGTTTAAAGGGATTTAGAATGTGAATTTATGTGTAAGTGCACCTTGAAAGTGAGAAAACGTATGTCATGCTCAGGGATATACAAAACGAGGGTGGGGCCTTCAGTTATGTCGACTGCAGTCCACAGTTCTTTTCCCGTTCAGGTCCATTCGTGCGAAACGGCCTCAGCTGTCAAAGCACTGCGAAGATGATGATATTGAACCATGTTTTAGTCATGAGGTTAATCAGAGGTACTGGGTTCGAGTCCTGGTCACATATTTTTTTCAATTTTTCGTTGTCAAGGTGATTTATTTATAATAATACTTACTCGGTTTCTAAGGAAACCTTCTGGGTACTATTTGTAGAATATTGTGCTCGAATACCGTTTCCAAGCGACGTGATTGATTGTGCTTTTACAAGATATCGCACCGAGCATTGTCCTTAACTAATGCTTTCTTCACGAGACGTCTTCGATGGAGAATTACCGGAAGTTCTTCCTGTTTTCTCACCGCGAGCCGAAACGGCTTTCCCCCGTATCTCTTTCGGTGATAAGGCGACGGAATCGTACCGTCCGCCGAAGGACTTCTATGGACAGCCTTTTCGGCGATAGAAAGGTCGTATCCGGGCGTCCGTCACATCCAAAGCATCGAGGTAATTTTCAAGTGTTCCTCACAAGAGTTTAACCGCCGTCAGCCCATAGGAACAAGCGTTCCCAACTTTCATTTCTTGCGTCACCGAGTACATGGACACGTTCCGAACCGCGTTCCAGATTTCCCACTTTTTCATTTGTCCGTGTGCAAAATGCACCTATAGTGTGCACGCACGACAAAAGCTTTTTAATGCTTCCGTAATAAGAGTTGGATGACGGCCATGTAAATCCCAGGAGGTTTTCCTTTTGGTTTTCGGATGTTTTTGCACATAGAACGCAGAACAGGCTGCCCTTTTATCCCTTTGAAATGTGTTCATCTAATTTTTAACTATGTTTATTGTTAACTTTACTTTATTCCGTTTGTTGATTAGGATTTATTGTGGGTTTATCCTTATGTCCTAATATCTGAAGGTTTTATGATTTTTTAAGAGGAAGCAATTTATCAACGAGTACTGAAAGTTAATTATTTACAAGTAGCTAATGGTATTAATTAAAAAAAGAATTGGTTATACTAAGTGTATTTAACCAATATGAGATCACGTCTTTTCACCTTATCTAACTGGATCCTATGGCATGTATTTAATTTGCTTTTTAATATTAATTTATTCCTCCGTCACCTTGGAAAAATGTCTCTAATATTCCTCTATTATTTTGGATATTGTGTAATAAATATTAATTAAATAGAGCTTTAATAAAGTATTATTTTTTAATACTCTTCTTGACATATATATATGAAGCATTTCGCATAATTATACTCGTTAAGTATCAGAGCTAAAGTTGTTACGAATCTTCATTAAATATAAGGATTATAAGAGGGAAATAACTTTATCTATGAAATGACTACTGAGGTAATAAATTCGAGGATTCTTCGTAATTAAAGGAAAAAGTCCATCCGTGTTAGGCACCGATGGTGTTAAAATGCATTAAATTATCTTTCGTAAGGGAATTAGGAAACTGGTTTAGATATCATAATAAAGAAATTTAATTTACGTGAAGAAAGTAAAGTATCTAATAAACTCTGTAATTAATGTTTAGTATGATCATTATTCTTTCAAATGATTAATACTTAATTATAGATTATTGGAATCTTTTGACAGACAGGTTGGATTATATGGTTCCAAAATAGTACACTTTTTTACCTCAAATTTATAATTAATGTAAACATCATTGTCTCTCTTATTAATTAGTAATTACTTATCATTCTTATTTTACGTATTGTATACTTTTCTGGTCCGTTCCATTATACAGAGATAAGGCCGGGCACGTGAGAATTGTCCTGTTAAGCCACGACGAGCGTACTTCAGCTGCATTCATGGTGTTAATTGGCTTTCTATTAAGCTATCAAACACCTGGAATTTGGCCGATAATTAAGTGCAGTTAATTGCAAGCTGAAATTAGCTTTCGTTCCTCATTAAACACAGATCCCGAGATTTTAGAGACTTCTAGTCTTTTAGTCTTAGGCCGCCGATTGTCAATCATCCCTTCAAATTCCGAGTATTAGTATGCGTATAAATATTCAGGATGAAATTGAGCACTCTAGGAGAGATGTGAAGGATTTTTAGTAGTTTTATCGAAGTAAAATATGGAATAACCAAAGTAAATTTTTATTGGATCATTGATTTTATTTGCTTGCCTGTATCGTTGCAAATTTCTAGCTATTTCTCGTGCCTAGATAATTGTAAAATTTTGCTGAAATTAATCTTTATATACACTTTTATCTTTTATTAATAATACTTAAATGATTTTTTCTGTTGTTTTTTCTGAGTTATATTAAATCATTTCCACTGTTTTATACAGAGCCTTAGAGGAAAAATTTCAATAACAAGATCTGCTGTAACTGATAAAAATATGACGAGAAACAAATAGAATATGTTAATATAAAGAAGTTCAGGCGTATGGAGGGAGGAATTAAATTCAATTGGTGTTATAAATTCAGTAGAAGTCGCCTAAAAAATGTGATAATTATACAGATGTGATAATTATACAGAATAAATTGAATGCCATTCACCGCTTTTTTCTAACTTTCCTGAGCGTTATTATGTTAATATTTTCAGGAAACTTTGCCAAATGGCTGTAAATTGGTTGTAAATACTCTGATTCTAACCCATTGGGCTGCAGAATAGTATAGCCGTTAATGGCAGGGAGCTTTTTAAACATCCCGAATTTAGTTGTTTTGATAATACGTACGCGAATTATATTCTGCTTTGGTATACGTTTCAATTCTAATGCTGGGCTTAACAGGGTAATTTAGTTGGATTGGAGTCGCTAAATGTTAAAGATTTGACATTCATGGCTTAAAGTATCGTTTTAGTCCCATTCCATACGTGCCGTCCCAGCATAAAAGCTTTACCGAACCGTTATTTTTTTTATCGGCGGGATTGAGTCGACCTTGATTATTTAAAAGTTTTATCAGCCAGCCGAAAGGAGTTTAATATTCATGTCCAGAATAAAGTAGTGAATTTTTTTGCGATTGATCGTATGTAGTAGGTGCGATTTTTAAAGTCTTAATATAAACCTTTTAAATCTTCCAGAAGGAACTTATAGAAGCATGGATAGCTATGGAAGGTCCAGTAATGTTCATTGTACGAAGTGAGTGATCTTGTAACGGGATGGAATCGAACCTATGTTCGAAATTCTTAGGCACGAGAGTGATTCTAATTAATCTGTTGTTGAGAACAACTAGATGTAACTGTCCGTTTTGGCAATGGTTTATCCTTAACGTTTCATGTACCAATGCCGTAATCCGCGTTCCAGTATAGACTAATGAATTGTCTCATGCATTAATGCAACTCAGTAGCGGTGATTGGTGTTTAATGGACGATTTTCCCTCGTTAATATCACCACCGTCAACGCGCCTGATTTAAGCCATGTATTTCCGTGCTATCTACTCGTGATAATGGTTGATAACCTCGTATCTCCAATTAGTTGCGGCTTGCTGTCCAAATATATGCACAAGACGATCCGGTTGTAGAGCTGGTGAAGAGCCGACAAATTGAGAATGAAATACCAGTACTTTTTTTTACATTGTTGGTTTGATTGTTGTGAAATGATTTTTCATAACCATTAGAGAACCAGGAAAGAGGTTCATTGTAACTAGGAAAAAACCGGGTCGGCAGTCATTGTTGTAATATTCCTTTGTTAAGGCAAATAGCTAGCTGAAGTAACATTGATAATTAAATTTACGTAGACCTTGGTAATATTGTAGCAGCTTATTATATAACTAGATGTATATTTTTCATTATTTTTATTAACTATAGAACTACCAGTTTCGGATACAATGACATCTTCTAGTTCATAGAACACTATGTTATCAAGAAACGAATGGGAACTTAAAATTCAACAATGATGTAATTACAAAATTACGTACAGGGAAGGAGTATGAACGTTACATGCTACATTAATAATGGCTGTAGATACGAACCATAAATCATATGTATTCTTTCAAATCAGACCAGATTTGAAACCATGTGAATTTTCTTGTTTGGCCTTTATCGAGCAACGCGGCCTTGAGTCTGGGACGATGTACGAGAGGAATTTCGAAGTGGAGTCGAGTATCCAAGTAACATTCGTCTCCAAAGAGAGAGAGTGTGCGCTCCTCACAACCGGTGTTCTGTATTTCGTAAGGTCTTTAGATTGGGATTTCCTGTACTGAAAGCGATTATCTTTCAATGCGGTGCTCTTGTTTCCAGGCGAAAGAAATCGTATCAAATTCTAATTTGGCTTTGTTTGTAGATATTCTATCGTCCTCAGGGATAGTTGTAATAATGTGCTTGTACAATTGCCGAACGTATGACTATTTATAATATTTAATGTAATATTTTTCGAGATTTATTTGTTTCAATTGGATTAATACTCGCGTTATTCTAGAAATATTACGTAAGTGAATTTTTCCACGAACCAAAACCCAGTCTTGATGTACAGTCAACTTTCTATTCTTCTAGTTTTATGATTTAATTATGTTATTTCTCTTTTTTATATGTATTTTTTATATATATACAGCTCTATTTTATGTCTATTCTTCTTCTCCGCTTGCCTTCGAATTTTCTTTTCCGTTAATCTAGCCTGGTGCTTCGCGTTACCCAACCATTCTATTCTGGCTCTCTCTCTATGTTCTACTCAATCTGTCCATCCTGAAACCACCGTCAGAGTTCTCACACCTGCGAGTTTCCAAAAATACGTCTTACTTTCACCTCGTCAATATCCATTTTCTGTATCCAGTTATCCTCCGTACTCGATGGTTTTTGTTTTTCGGTCCATTTATCTTTCGACGTTCTTTTAGAAGTGCCGAATTTGCTCTCGCCGTCGCCTTGACGACAGGGTTGCCTTATTTCTCCTTTCGAACCATTTAATAGTCGTATTAATTCACAGGTGGTTATGTAATGATTTTTATAACTAGTTAATTGTTGTACTTACTTTCAATAATGTCAAAGCATTGTAGTATGGTCGTTGTTGTATATTGAAACAATATTCCTTACTCGTACGTTATTATTTGATTGTTAATATGTTCTATTGTTTGAGACAGTCAATTCTTACGTGTCTCATAGGGCACCATAGTTACTGAAAGTTCAAGTGGTGTCGCGTAAGATATATGAATCGTATTTCTTCCTATCTATCGATGGGATTTTAGAATGCTTTTTGTGGCGTAGAGATAACGTTATGGTAGTCTATCGGCAGTCAGCTCCTAGGCTGTACTAGTCCCCATCGCCTCTAACAATAGCATAGAAAAGGAGGGTGGCTTAGCAGGTAAGATGAGGAGTGAGATAGCGTG
Organism: Pantala flavescens; assembly: GCA_020796165.1. Classification (NCBI taxonomy): domain Eukaryota; kingdom Metazoa; phylum Arthropoda; class Insecta; order Odonata; family Libellulidae; genus Pantala; species Pantala flavescens. The sequence goes on from CM036886.1 coordinate 17,703,009, forward strand.
CCCTTACTTTCCCCACTGAGCTAGATCGCTTAGAAGTAGAAGACGTATACGAAACCACAGCACGATGACCCAACACTTTCTTCAGTATTCTATGAGGATAGCGATTTTGCTGTCGTATATGTATTATAGGTTCTGTGTTTCTTAAACTTACGGATATGTATTGGTATAAGATAGTTGTAAATAAGAGATGTATTTATGCTTATTTTATTAGGAAGTTTTAAAAGATTTCAGTAGTATTAGCTTACGAAGCAATGATTGTTTGCCTTCCCCACTCGCACAATGTCGTTAAAAATCACGGATATGAATAAGAATGGTATTTATTAAACTTTATTTCTTTTATACTGACCTGAGGATGTTCGCAGATGTATTCGTGGAAGTGACGGAGAAATAACTTTATAACCATTGATATTTATTAAAAGATTTTATACTTACTGTTTTTATGAATATTGGACTGTTAATTAGGCTGTAAGTAAGTGTTGGTAGTTAACAGCTACATGAAAATACATTTTACTAGAATTGAAAGAACGAGGAAATACCTCAGAAGGTCGCGAATCGTTTCGAAACTTCTAGAATATGTGTGGTTCTAGAAGCGATCCAAGTAACTTATTCCATTCAACGATAACACTTTCAAAAAGCGAGTACATCGTAGTATCATTTTGTCATCGTCTTATCTTCATTTTAAATATTAATATAATAGAATTGTTGTGTATAGATTGTTTTTTTACTACTTTTCCCTGTTTACTGTAGTGTTCCGTACATGCTTTCATAAATCATTGCGAAACGAAATTACGAGTTAAGTATCTCAAGTATAGCACGGGTCGCGTATGAGTGCTAAGTCGTCGGACAAGGTTCGAATCGCCTTCAAAGGCTTTTACAATCTCGCCCCGAAAGGGGAACGCGGCAAAGATAAAAACTTCCATCTGCATCCGTCCATCACTCCTCGTCGAGCGGTTACGTCTCCATGGAAACTGTCGAGTCGTCCGCATCTGCTTTTCCCTCCACCCCATTGTTTACCCCCATGGAAACACCTGCAATGGGGTTCGAAGGATCGAAGGCGGTCCTCAGCGCGGTATCACAATTCCTCCCCAGTCTCTCTCTATGTTCTCCTCTCATCCCATTAGACTCACCTCGTTGGCCAAGTGTGCTACGATGGGGCATTGAACTTGGAGAAACTTAACGGATTCCATCCTCCACTACTCCACGCGACTATTCCGGCATCCTCAAACCCTCTTCCCCACCCCCCACCCATAGCCAGGAGGATGGCCACTCTATGTGTGCCGGCGTCCGGTCGTTCGTGGACCTTTCTTTCTCTATGCCCCAAGAGGGGAATCGTCTTTTTGGGTCGCAGGAGTCGCGATCGCGGGGAGGCGGTTCTAGATCGCCGGTTTCATCCTTGGAGGGCTCGCGAAGAAGCCAAGGTTTTTGACGAAGGTCGGGGAAATGAAAATAATGGTGAAAGTGTGTGTGCGCGCGGAGTCTTTCTTACGAACACTCTCTTTGTGTTCGCGGAGAAACGAAGGAAGTGATTTTCACCGTGCGTCGGTGGTCTTATCTAGAGCAGGCGTTCAAGTCTCCGATTCTGTTTCAACAAGAGGTACCAAATGACCGATAGGTACTTTTGGAACGATGCGAGAAAGTGAAAGAGTTATATAGGCGGCTTTCTTCTGTTGGGTTCGCTGTCGTCACTTGTTTCACGGAACGGGTGGTTTCTTAGTGGGGCGGTGGTAGCGGTGGGTTCTTTTTGAAAGAGCTACTGCTTTGCGCACGAATTTTGTCGAAGGAGCTAACTAAGTTTGGGCCACGTTGTAGTTCGATTCGTGTGGGCTAAGCGTGGCAAACCTGTGGAATCTGTAGGGTGGAGGGAATAGTATATTTTCAAGGCAAAGGAAACAATGAATTGGTACAAGTTTCACGAATATATCGAAATGTATACATTGTAACGTAAAGTGAAACTTGTAATAAGTCATTGTGTACTTGACAATATGTTACGTAGTATCACATTGTTACGTCCTCCATTCCTTAATTTTAAATTAAAAATTTATTTCGTATATGAATTCGAAATTTTAGAAATGAACGCTTACTACGTAAGTTGGAATCGTAATAACGGGTTTGACAAAATTGAAAAAATTGAGACGTGACTGGGACACGAACCCAGGTCTCCCACTTTCAGAGCAGGTATGCTAATCACAGTTTTCCCTTTTTTATTCCTGTCGAACCAGATGTGCATATGAATGACTTACCGTGCAAAGTCGATTCACCTTTACTTAACTCAATAATCATGAATGTTTCGGTTAAACGTTCGATTCGTAAAGGATTTGAAAAAGATATTGTTAAATGCTCACTACGAAGGTTGTAGACGATGAAACCAATGAGTGTTTGGATTTAATCCCCGTAAATTTTATAATAATAAGACGTCTAAATTCATCGCAAAATCGAGACTAAAGGAATTTTAATTTACGGTATAAACTTTTCTTCTCCGGTTGTTTCTTGGGTTAAATTCTGGGCAAACTATATCAAATTGACAAATTTTTTTAAAAAATCTAATTTAAAATTCACACCTGTTAGATCCAACCAAAACATTATTATAAGGCCTTTCATAGATTACGGGTGGAGATATAAAAGAAATAGTGGCTTACGTAAGATCGTATACGTGCTTTTTAAAAGATTTTTCTTCGCTTTTAAACAGAGACGTTAGATTTTACTACATGGCTAATATACTTTTATGTAAATTTCTTGCCTCAATTTGCATCATTTTTAGAATTGAAGGAAACTATTAAACCATTCTTTTCACGTTCCATCAAGTCCTCCCCTCTTAAGCACCATAATTGCTTTAGCCCGCAATGGTTTGTGGATCCCTTCTAGTAGACCAACTCAACATTAGAAGCAGGGCTGGGTTCAGACAGACACACTAGCGAAGCACCTGCGTCCTGGCGCCTTAGGAATTTTTTATTCTCCGCCCCTATTCATCCGTTGGCATTAAAAATCCCTTAGTCGATGTTTCCAGAGCAGACGTCCTTATTCACCGAGGTATTTTATAGACTGGAAGTCACGGCTTGCATATTTCATTGACCTTCATCGCATATTCTCCTATTAAACGAACTGAATGTGTGTGGTAAAAGAATCGCCGGTAGTAGTGCTTTTCATTGATTTTTCTGTACGCGCGGGGATTCGTGTACGCTATATAGTATCTATTTAAATCCTGTTTGGTATTAATGGATGGATTTAAACCTTGCTAATGGCATCTCTAGCCTAAAGTTGGTTTGAATTGTTGTAAAGGTTATTCGCGTATTATATTACCCCTCCATCCATTTACATCTAAAAACCCTGCGAGCCTCCCCCCGTCGTGTGGCAAGGGGTGTCCGAAGTTCGTGATCAGACTGAAAATCCACTTATCTGAAAGAAATATACCATCATTTTTAAATGGTTAAAAGGAAACTGAAATAAAAATTTAATCTCGTGTGTGACTGAGTATGCATTATCATTATCTTTGAAAAATTAAAGCAAGTAATTATTCATTGAAAGTTATTATTATTGATTAAAATAAAAGAACGCGAGATTAAAAGAGATTACCGATATTACGGTAATTAATGTGAGTCTAGGCGTGTAATGGAAATTTATTCTGGAAAAATATATGATATTTCTCCCGCAAAAATTTGAATTTTTTATCGCGGGAATATTATTAATATATTCTTCTTATAAAAACACGCAAAACTTAGTTTTTACTAAAATTATGGAATGTTTTGGAGTGAATAAAAAAAGATTATCATTAATGAATTGAATGATGAAACTTACGAACAGATACGATCTTTTTATAGTAGCTTATAGTTTTTTATTGATTAATTTTTATGCATAAGCTGATTGTCAATTAAAAGATTATTTTTTGAGTAGATTAGAGTCATGAACCATTGATCAGGATATCACTATAACAAAGATGAATTGGTTCAGTGACTTACAAGTATCCATGGTAATCTTTTTTCACGGTTTGATTCCAAGCTATTTTAATGCTAGAAACAGTTTTAAGCCTTTCTTTTGAGAAATGGATCTCCGTTGCTAGGATACTCTTCTCCCCCGATAAACGGATGCAAAAAACAACCAATAAAAAGCGTAAGGAACATCGTTTAATCCCCACCGCTACATACGCATTCCCTGTTTCGCATGAGAAACTTCGATGCCAGTGTTTCGAGGTAGGTCAAGGAAGTTTTACATTTCATACTGTCAAGAGCGCGGTTCTCTCAGATTTTTTTCCGGAGTTGGACCCGATCCTCTATCACGTCTTCCACCTGCTTCTCCGTGATCGAAAACATCTTGGAAATGCGACTTTCTAACGTCTTGCATCGACGACCACGATCTTCCCGCTTAGAAGTGGGACGTATCCCGGGGAAATCGAAAATTCATCGCGTATTCCAGAAGTTCCGATCGGGTTGATTTTTCGTCACGAATTTACTCATCCATCACTGTTCTTTGCGTCGCTATGGTAGCCGAATTTACAACTCGATTATACACTGAAAGGGATGCGAAAAGAGTGGAGGGGTCGTCGTGAAGGATCTTCGAAACCTCTTAAGTGGGTGGCTTACGGTTTTGGTATCTACTGGTTTCGTTAGCATCCTTAGATGGTGCTCAGGTTCCAGGGTGGTGCTTAATAATCCTTGAAAATCGTTTTTTTTTTTGTTATTTATTGTATTTATTTGTATGCAATAGTTGTTACTGAAAGAGTTATCGATGTCTTCATTCTGTTTTACATTTAGATATGAGAAATTATTCGTATGTAAAAGTCAAGAATAATTTATTAAATTCCATAGCAATTAGGATATTAAATAAGAATGGATCTTTGTAATCCTTTTTTGCAACACGGTAGCCTTTCCTTAGAAAAATCTTATTCGAAAATACGGTCTTTTAGTCTTTTTATATCGTAATCTTGTTTACTAAGCACTGATATCTTAACAATATATACCTGCCTTGGTGATGAGAATTCCTTTAATAATAAATTTTTGTTTCTTTGATTTTTTTCGGGTTTTTTTAATTATATGATAAAATAGGAATGAAACATTTGGATTATTTTTTCGATAAGGTATGATAAAATTCGAGGAATTATAATCCTTTGAATACTGTGCCAGTCTTTCCTTTTCCTATCATACACACGCGCACATATACTTACAATTATCTCATCGTATGAATTCGATATAAAATTCCGATAATGTCGGACAATTGACTTTATCGATTTAAAGAATAGCTCGTAAGATATCTGATTGAGGAAGATATTATTGTCTTTCTATATCAATCTTTAAATGTCTTTTGTTATTAGGTTAAGTTAAAATCGTTTTATTGTAACTTTTCGTATCTAGTTTTGGTTGGTTAATGACTCTTGTACGAATTTATTGTATTTTTTAAACAAGTATTGAAACATTCCTCCAGAGTTGAGAACGATATCTCGTTTTATATATTCTTTTTTTTTTGTATTGGAGTTAGGCTGCACTCAAAATACTGTCAGCTAACGAGTTATCTTATCAGTGCGTAGCCACAACTCGATCTCTAAATATTACCATGGTTACAGCCTCTAAAACCTCTAGCTCTCTCTCTTCTTACTTTCTGAATTTTTTCCCCAGTTCTCTCGGTTGTCATCTGGTGTTTTCTCTAGCCCAATTCCCTCTCCACGTTCTTTTTTGTCCCTTGCCCTATTTTTTTCTCTCTTCTACGCATTCTTCCGCTGAGGTGTAAACACGAGATATTTCTGGATAGTATTTGTCACGCGTATTGTGCCTGACTGGCTTTAAATTTAGCTCTTTTATCTGTCTATGGTTTCACTTCCTCGTGTCTGTTCTTCTCGTCTATTAATTCCTCATAAATCAATCATAACTACCTCTGAACGTTCCCTATTTTTCATCATTTCTATGAAGTGTGTGTGTAAGGCAAAGCTCTCTGAAAAATTGTTCGTTTTTTAGAGTGTAAAATTAACACAAAGGAAAATGGTTGTAATCTTAGTGTTAAATTAGGCTTGCAGATTGTTTTGTGTCTCAGTCGGTAAGGTTCACTGGTTGAGAAACACTGTCCCGGCCAACTTTTAACCTTGTCCCGATGTGAATACTAATGAAATAAACTCGGAGATTTTAGAGGCTAGAAAAGAAAAATGACTTGAACCCTAAAATTAAGTGACCTTGCGACTTGGCAAGTTTATAGGGTCTAGCAAAATCGTAGGAGTCGGTGAAACTATTTTTTCCACAACGTCCTGGTTTTATTCTTCAAAATTCGGAACTCACCGGTTCCTTACAATTAGTGTATCGAGCTATGGAAGTATTAGCCAGTTCTGTATTTTCTACATTTTCATTACTAAATAGAGAATTGGTTCTTTTAATTAAAGATAACAGCGTAGATTTTGGTCTAAGGAGTTCATTTTAGAAATTTTCCTAAATTTCATTTCGGAAGAAGTGATTTACAGTATGGTGTTTTGTCAGCTTCCAGCTTGTTGATCCTATTACCATGACGATGTAGAAATATCCTATTCATCAGAACGCGCGTAACTACGGTAAATAAAAAACAAAAATGTATGTCCAAAAGGAAAATAAATATTTATCAAATACGACTTAACTTTGATCAATGTAAATATGAAGTAAAACTTGCCACTGAACAATATAATTAACTGCATGAAGTGAAAATATGGGAAGGGCTTAATAAATCATATAGTCGAGTTTTTTTTTAACAATTATTCAACTCAGTAAACTAGGCATTAACAATGATATGTTTCTTATAATTCAATCATAAAATATAAAATTATTGATACATAATTTCTGGTTTCATGTTAACATAATCGTTTTTAATATAAGATGGTATTCTGTGTTCAGAATAAATCAGTAGTCAAGATATAAGGAGAAGTGAAACATATCTTGGACTCGAACCTAGGTCTCCAACTTTTTACTTGCGTTCTACCTTTGCATTTAAGCCACAATAAATAAACTTGTTATTTTTCCTTTCCTTTATCTACTAAATAGTATACGTTATTCTCAATATTAGTGACCGATCGCTTCATAAGTAGAGCCCCGTTAAGCTACCATCGTCCATAAACAACACACCTATTATTCCCACGTCGATTCGCACAATTCATTCAATTAAAGACACATCCGTCCTTTCAGTTTTAATTCATTTTTCCCGCTAATCTATTTTCGCCTTTCAATTTCCTTCCCATTTCCGTAGTTCGCGGCCCACGTAAAGTAGTCCGGAAAACCTCCCATTTCGATACGAAGTAACTGGATAGCTCATGCGAGCGGCTAATTAAACGTGACGTAGTCTTTTGAATGAGTCCGGCACGAAAAAAAAAAATAGATCCCAAGCTCCCATTTCGTTCGAGGATTAATCACATCCCATCTTCAATCCACCGCTTATAAATTTCCCTGCATTTTTTATCCGGAGATGAAAAAGTTCGCTCCGGACGTTGGCTCTGATTTTTTTTAACATCGGCGATCATTTCAGAATGTATTAATGGCGCGATGGACGTTTAGCTGTTTTAATTCCTGCCGAATTCTAATACGCTGCCGATGTTCGGCTGTTTTTGATTCCGGAGGCTGTTTTAAATTCTCTTCTCCGTTAGGTGCTATAAGCTCCGTTGTGGGGATGAGGCTTCCAATGAGGAATGAGGGAATTCTAGCTTGCTTTCTTCGGATCATTTGTTTGGTCACGATTGCGATGAGAGTGAAACTCGCTCGTGAAAGACTGTTTTGATTACAGTACTTCGATGATAATAAGCAAGGAATTGTTTAATATCATAAAGATGCATACTAAGTTGGGAGTGAATCTATAGGGAGATGACCGGTACTCGAACCCAGGTCCCAGTAGATTTTACCTTGATTCTTTTAAATGCAGCATGATATGCGTTTTTAAAATAGACCACACAAATAACCATTTTTGGAAAATTACAATGCAGTGCCCAAATCAACAATTGACGTATAAAAACATCCATGCCCTGAGAGGAAAATTTCATTCTCAGCCGGGATTTGAACCCGGGACCTCTGAGTAAGATGGCATTTATGTTTATGTCTATGGCGAAAAATAAAACGAGCACTTTGAAGTTTTTGTCAACATTAGAATAAGAAATGAGTTTCTCTCAATGCCTTCACCTCTTCAGATATAGCTTATTGATAAGATATTAAGAAAAATACAAAGGTTCGAAACATTTCTATCTTACTATAGTACAGCTGTATGTTAACCTTCATTGGCTCGAATCCATACGTATTTATAACTGATGACTTAGTTCGTTATCGTAGATGAAGTAGATGAAAGATCAATTCTTCCCTGCCTTCAAGCAGGAAAACACGAAATTTTCAGATCATTAATCAGGTTTTCATTGCAAAAAACGTGTGACAGCCGTAAAAATCTTAGATTTTTTACGGTACATTGATTTGTTTGCTTAATTATATTCACTGTAGGTTCATTCAGTAGAGAAATCAGGCTCATTCTACGAGGAGAGGAGAGGATTGTTGTAATATGGTGGTGCTCTTTCTCATTAAATCAGAATTCCGAGCGAGTGATGAATTCCACGCGGGTGTAGCTAAATGTCACCGTGAATAAACTCCGTCGTACGACCAAAAGGATGATGTATGGCTTCATTCAGAATAATTCTCACATCTGTAGACACCTTCGCGGACAACGAGGAACCTCTTAAAGTCAATGAGTAAAACCTCACCTCCTTGTAGTACCGAAAGCTCTTCTTGTATAGGAGTTGTTCTAGAGAGTTGTACGTAAATTAGTCGTATTTAGTTAAGCCTCCCCCTTTCAGATTTAGGTTTTCGTAAGGTTTCACCACTACATGCGAACGGAGTCGGGCGTTATTGAATAAATCTGCTCAGACTTGGTAATATTCCAGAACGGCTCCTTCACGGAGATCGGGCGATTGCTTTACTGCACTCTGCGGATGGCACTCCAGCGTTTTAGGCGGTCCTTGAACCTTCACCCTCGACAGCGGCAGGAAATGGTTATACACCTGTTTATACGAGCGAATTTCTACGGCTTCCGAGATGTGTAGTTCGCATATAAAGGGCTTAGAATTCCTCATCACTTTTCTTTTCGCCCGTGTTTTGTCTTTTTTTCCCAAGGTTACCTACTGTTTCTTAATCAATACTCCTCCATTCGTTCTATACGTAAATGATTCGATGCTGAAAGCCGTTTTGTCTTAGTGATGTATCGTAGCAACGTCTTTGATGATACGCAAATATTGGGACGTATTGAGTTATGGGAGTAAGGCTTATGAAAGGGTTGTTAAGTTTGTTTTATTTTATAGTACAGTAGTAGTATTGCATTTTATATGAAGATGGAGAGACTGTTCTCATTCTCATACCTCCAGATTAGTATTTATCTGTATAAATAGAAACAGGTAATGAATAGACAAGTGTGGAGACTAGAATAGTTTATGGTCTGTGCTTTCGCCTTTGTTGAGAAAGGTACAGGGTTCGAGTCCCATTAAGGAATCTTCCAGTTGCGAAATTATATCATCTGCGGAGTGGAAGATCATTTACAGTTCTATGCAAGGAAAATCTAAGGTGTAGTTTATATTTTTGCGATTGATTTTATTTTATGATAAAGGATAATTATGATGTTTCACTACTTCACTTTTATCTTCGTGTTTACTATATCTTATTCGTGATCTTGCTTTGTTTATCTTATATTCCTTCAATAGCTGTATGTAGTAGAGGTTATTCGAAGCTGTATACTATACAATTACGTACGTAAATTATTGTGTATGCTATTCCTAAAAATCGTTTATTTTTTAAAATTATACTAATTAATGATTTATTTAGAAACTCGATAATTTCCAAAATTGGTGTTTATGCTATCGATTAGTATTTGAACCAATTGAGGAGCCCATTTTAAATTTTATCTTACCAATCAGATTTTTATCTTGGTCGATCTGTTTTACGTATGTGATACATTTTATCTTACCAATCAGATTTTTATCTTGGTCGAACTGTTTTACGTATGTGATAATTTTTTACGAACCGCGGACGCCTCAAAATGGTTTTATGTATCAAGAAAATAGTCCATATTTCCCCATGCAAATCGCCGTGTTATTTCTGCGAACATCGCAATTTCCTTGCAATGGACGTGGGAATCTTCGTTAACTTCCTTCGTCGCTAATCCGCCTATAATTGCGTGTTTGATTATCTAACTCGGAGAGATCTAACCTTCAAGCATCGTGACAAAGTTCAATGACTATATGGAAAAACCGTCGGTTCTTTGAAGAGCAGATAAAGTCGCACGGCATGGAAACTTCCCATAGGATGTCGTTTGAGAGAGTAAACATTGCCATCTCTGCGAATCCAGTAGTTCTCGAGGTTGCAAATTAAAGTCAATCCTTCAAAGGAGAGTTTGAAGCAATAAGAGGATTTGATGCACGTATTTTACGAGCCTGTAATTACAATTTTAACTTGTTAATTATTTAATTTGTGATGGAAAATCAATCTTGGATAGTTTATTATAAATTCAGTATTTTAAAAATTCTATTATGTATTATTACTCGTTTCTATTCTATAATTTATTCTTATTATTTTTAAATATATTCATAAATTATATTCCATACGATATATAAATATATACTAATGTCTATATTTATATACGATACTCTCGAGTCCCAGGTTCGAGTCCAGGTGGATCGGAGTTTTCCGATAAGGGACGAAATTTTTGCGTTTGTCCTTAATAGGGTTAAATTTAAGAGTGTTCTCTTTAGTTTAATTTTTTCTGAATCCATTTAGACGAATTGTTATTATTCTACAACAATCGGAAAGTCTTTCATTCTTTTAACGTGATGAATAGCTTTCTTCTAAACTATTTTTTGGCCGGTGTTCAATGGAGAACAGTAAAAGCAAATATTTACTATTCGAAAGCTAACTTTTTCTCTCAAGAATCTGTTGTTGGAGGAAGTCCTTTTTTCCACTATCTTATCCTCCATTGAAAATGTATATATATATCCGTTTGGTTTCCGTCAAAGCTCGGTTTAAACCGTTCAGACTGTGAAGCTTTCTTTTCCCAGTTATTTTGGTGTAGAAACACCCGTTGGCGTTCGAACCATCCATTCCAAAAATCTGTTCTATCAATCTCTTTTCTATTGTGTTTGTAAATTTATTTAATTTTAATAATTTCGAAATATTTCAGTAGCACTTCTTTACCCGCGTTACGGAAAGGAAACCTTCACAGATGCAAATTGTTTGTAAGGATAGTATTCCAATTTAAATCGTTTTGCGTGCAATTTTCTCGTCGTTTACAGTTACTCGCGAATAAGAAATGTTTATTCATGCTTGAGGTAAGCAGCGTAAGAGATTAACTCAACCATTTCTCGAGTGAAAGAGGTGGGATTATAAAGTTGACCACACACACCAAGGATGGATGGTAACCTAAATTGTTGGAAACAGTTTTAATTACCGGATAAGGGAACAGGAAAGATGCATGCAACCCCTGCCAAACGCCAATGCACAGCTCATTGGGAATTTTTTTGTATAAAATTAATAACCAATGAAGTATAAATTGATTGAACACCGTGTACTGAACTGTTTTCAGCATTCCGTTATTGTTTTCTGTTAGGAATTTATTGTAGTTTTATAATGGTAACTGTCCTAGTTATATTTACTTGCGTGCTACAAACGAATGAATTTTAAAAACGCTGAAATTATCTCTCGTCTTAATCTTTTATTTTACATTAAGAATTTTATCTTGATTTTTAATTTATTCTCTAGAAATTTAATCTTAATACAACATCTTTAAGAAGATATATTAAATCATTTATCATTAAAGCGTTTACGACTGCTGGCAAATCTGAAAACAGAACCGAACTGTAATTTTAAGTTGCATTTAAACGAATAAAGGATAGGAAAATATAAATCTAAACATTTGTTAGTAATCCATTCCAAAAAATAAGTCAATAGTACTAAATAAAACTATTCGAACTAGTCAAGTGTTCTTTTGCATTTAACCTTAAATCTTAAGGAATTGAAAGACGTTTTCTTTACGGGATCAAACGAAAGAAAAGTTTGTAAGAAAATCCTATGTCATTCTTTAGAGATAAGTGTAATATATTTTAATAAATTTAATACAAAATGTATTAATTGATATACTAAATCATTAATTCTTCACCTTTAGTAAAATTGCATAGCCCTATCTCTGTCGATAAAATGTTTTTCTACTATTTAAAATTATTTAAGTTCATCGTGAATGATTTATCGGAAAATTATCCCATTATCTAAAAGGGAATTTCTGACAGATATAATTTTAGTTTCTCTCACATAGAGAGATGGATTTATTGGAAATGTATTATAAATTTTAAAATCCCAATAATTTTTATTTATTTCGAAATTCAATCATCACGCATCTAACGGTCAAATTGGACGTTTTCGATCCATCATCGATACGCCATTCGACGTCACCAATCGTAAACAAATTTCGATCGGAAAAATAAAAAAAAGAACGGCACCCTGCTCCATTGCGCATTTTGCTCCCCTCCCATTGAGAAAGAATTAATTACTCCGCACGGCGCCAGTATTAATGAAAGTACTACGTCACCGAGCGAGTACACTTCTGAAAATCCGTGAATCGATGGAGTGCTTCACGGAATCTGTGCTTCAACATCTACGCAGCGCATTCACGCGTACAATTTCGGTTTTATCGAAAGTGCAAGCTAGCAGTCGCTTCGGCATTTCACTCAACTAGTTTTTTTTTTGTCAATCTGCGGGAGAGTGAGGTGGGCGGAGAAGAGAGGTGGCTATCAGCGCCGCCTCGAAGTAGGCGGCTGAAACCCGCAACAGCACCTGCCTCTCCCTTCTCCCCTTCCCCTCTGCATGGTCGGATAGAGTCAGTTCAGGCGACTTTAGTGTCGGGCTAACATCGCAGGAGCCTGTGTAAGCCCACTTCTTTCCATCTTTTATTCCTCACCTCCCCAACGGATTATTTTCGACTAGTTTCTACGCTGCCACGTGACCGTCTATACTATCTTGTGTCACTTGTTTTCTGTGGGTGCTCCAAGGCTCCGTCATAGGTCCACTTTTTTTTAGACCGTTGGATATTTATTTGGACCATAAGTGTGTCTTCATCGTTTCGTATTTTCGTACGTCGTGAGTACCTCTCGAAGGCCTGGTCGTAGGTCCACCAAAGGTGACGTTATCTTCCTTTGGACACGTGGGGTGTTCACCCCGCATCGTAACGTCTCGGTGGGAGTTACCATGAGCTCGTAGCGAAAGAGAGAGTGTCCTCGAACGCGGATTTCGAACCTTACGCTCTCTCTATCTCTCTTAAGTGCGGCGGAGGTTCGAACCCCGTCGCTGGTGGGCCCATGGAAGGCGGAGGGTTCGTGGGCCCCGGGGACGGAGGGGGGAAGGTCGGGGCCCAAGCTCTCGCCCCGGATTGATCGGGAGCGTGGTACTGGCACGCTTAAACTTCCACCCCTACCCCCGTGTCAAGAGACTTGTCGTTCGCTCGCCAAGAGGTGTCCCCCAGTGCATTGTTTTCGTCCCGACATTTTTACGTGTGTTGTGTGTGTGAAGGAGTGAGTTGCAAAACGTGAAAACATTGTTTCTTTTTTTCTTCCCCCAACTGTAGAGACTTCAAGAGGTGCCCGGTCATCGGGGGAATAGTGTCTTTTTGATAATTAAAAGTGTTGTGGTCGGTGGCTGTTGTTTGTTGTTGCCGTGGCGTCGAGGGCTGTAGGCCGCGCGTGGCCGCGGGGACGCGGTGATGCCACTGGGAGTGAAGGGGTGCTATCGGTGAATGGAAGGCCGGGGTTGAACCCCCTCGCAACAAGATGATGGGCGGGTACTATGATGGACCCAATCCGCTGCTTAAAGGAACGCTCTCCAGGTATGTGCTTTTTCTTTTCTTCCATTGATCCCGCTGAAAAGGGTTTCTTCAACTCTGGAGTACGTCAACTTCCCATCTTCTGGACCCGCGTCGGGTTATCGGTTTTTTCAGATGTCACGCCTGCCAATCATCGCGGAGTCTCAAAACCCTTCTTTCCCCACCTGCTGTAAGCGTAGCGTTGCCATAGTTACTGCCGATGGGGTTTAGTTAGATCCTGGTCATTTAGATACATTTTTGAAGACATGAGGAGTAATTTTACGTCCCTAAGTCCCCATCCTGCGTTAATGAATGCCTTTGTAACGCTTCGTTTGATGTAAGGGAAGCTTTCCGTCGTCATGAAATACGTCGTGAATTAAGAATGATTCTGTAATTGAGAATGTAAGAAAAAGAGCGACCTTACTGAGTTAAGGGGTATCTTAGTATGAAATTCTTATTTTCTTATTTTTTTACTACGTCTTGCGTTAGGATACATATGCAATCATTTTATACTTTCGCGAAACACGAGTGAGTTAAAATATTCAATTTTTTGTATAAACAAAGTAAACATTGCTGGAATTCCGATGTAGAGTGGGTAACACTCTGTAGATTTGTCCAAGTCTCTATCGTAATAGTAATTTGGATTATAAAGCTTTACAGTAAATATTGCCCTATGCAGATATCGTAGATAAATCGTATTTATTTATTAATGTATTGTAATTTTCGTATGACTTAGACGAGTGACGTAATTTTGCACGTGTATGGACCTGACCGAAATCGAAGCTCGGATGGCTTTCACCCAAAGGCGCTACCCACTGTCTTGTCTGGCATTATTGATTCATTGGATGTAAATTGTTTGGGGGTTCCTTAGATACGTGTACGTCTTCATACGAATCTTATAGTACTAACGTAACTTGCGTTTGTATTTTAAAATTAATTTTTAATCGCAAACGTAGACGTGATGTAATTCTCTCGAATATTCAAGAACTTTCTTTGTCACGTTTGAAGAGAAACGCTAACTGACCGGGTCACGTATACGTATTATCGGAATAATCCAATAGGGAATTTGATTAAGTTTATGTTTATGTTCTTATTGAAGTAACAATAATATTTCACGCAGGCTGGTGTTGTTACAATGTAGAATCACTCCCTCCGTTTGCATACGTATGTTACAGAATCGAAACGTTTGTTTATTAGTTAAATCGGAGAATATTTGGGGATTCGGCGCTGATTGTTTTTGATCATTGTTTGCTCACGATTGTTGATTGTTTGCGCCGATTGTTGTAGTTGATCGTCTGGTCAAAGCGTAAATGTAATTTTTAATGGGTGTTAGAATTCGATCTATTTGAAGGAATTTTAATCGTATTTTTAGGGCGTTAAATTCGGGTGTAACCAAAAGGGGTGGGAGTTTGTGAGCCGTGTGGGAAATAGGGTTTCCTATTCAATACTTTACGGGTGGCTAATTTTTCGGAATACCCTTTCAAAAGATACTCAGTCGTGTGTTTTTTTACACTTTATTATCACATCATTAAGTTACAAGTACTCCAGTCTTGATGAAACCCTTTTCTGCTTTCATTTGTTTTGATAGGTCATCGAGAATTTGGGTGCGTGTCCCAAGTCACTTTCGTGCGTCCGTTATGAAGTCTCAAGTGATTTCAGCTTTTTTGAGAGGGCGCTGCATTAAGCCGTATTCAGTGCCCCCACGCAACCGAAGTCTTCGAAGGATTTATGCGTAGTCGGTGCGTTAGATCTGCGATTTGAAAGGATTATCTTTTGCGAATTCGCAATCCGCAGGTCATGCCATTTAATATTCGCGTGAAATTTTGCGTATATTTGGATTTATTTCTTTAAAATGCTGTTTTAATGCGTGAAGATGTGGTTTCTTATAAGTGTTTTAGTGAACTAGATGGGTTTTTTTGATTCCTAAGTTTGGTTTACGTTTTTTTTGGGCTAAGAATTGTGTTAACGGAGCTTACGGTCGTTTTTTAACGTGAACTCGTAAGGTTATTCATCTATCGCATTGTTCTTGAATAATCTCTAACGTTGATACATCGTGAGGGTATCGTTTATCTGGGATAAGAACGCACGTCCCCTGCCGACGACCTGTTATTTTTCGGGCAGTTTTTCAGTGAGCCAGGTCGTTGATACGCTGCGTGTTTGGAGATTTTTTCTAAGCGTTTTGTCGAGATCGAGAATTGTATCGGTTGCTATGGATTTGATTAGAATATGTTTAAATTTTCAATTTGGTGTTTGCGGTAGTTGTCATGTTGTATAGGGAAGTTTTTTGTGTGCTAAAAGATTCGATATACTTTCATTAAATGTTCATTGTGATGAACTTAATTTGTATGTGAATAGTTTAACACTCTTTATTATGAATTTATTTGTATCATTTCGTGATTTTCAACTGATAAACCTCTGTGTACTCACGTCTTTATTACGTGTGCTAAATGTTGGGGAAGTTAAATGCTTCCTGGTAAATATTCAGGGTTGTTTGTTGTCATAGAAACATAGTATTGCATGAAGGATTTAACTACATAGCAGTTCATAGCTTCGAATTTGTTAATTCATCACAGTTGTTTCTAGATATAGTCTATAATTTTTTCATCTTAGGCCTTTATTTGTTGTCGTTTATGTTTATGTAGACGTTCATCAAGTCCGTTGATATTTACGTCTTATGATTATCGTCTTTCAAGTGTTTATTTTTCGTCTAGAAGTACTGGGAAAGTATTTAAGTCTTTTTTGAGTGCGTTTAGTATAATTCTCGAACGTATCCTATCCAAACAAGCGGTCAGAGACCAATTTACCCCTCGATGAGTAGCCATGTGTCTCACCTCGCCATCTTCCTTATCCGTGGAGCGATTCCGTCCGTTGTTTTCGAGATTCCGCAGAGGCGGTTGAAGCTCTCTCTCTCTCTCCCTTGACGTCAAGAGGGCCTAATGGTATTACAGCAAAGCGATTATCCCTCGCGGAGTGTTAGTTCACACGCAATAGACTCCATTTTCCTCGCTTTGGCCGTCGCCTAGTCAACGCAGTCTTGTTTTCCCCAAACTCAAGAGAGATTGTGAGACAGCGGAAGAGCTGGTCTTGTGAACAGGAAGCGTCAAAAGGGAAATGAAAGACGGGATGGATTCAGAAATTGAGCTATCCGCTTCAGGAAGAGGTTAATGCCTGACTATCTTTCGTCACTATAGAATCGCGTGTTCCAATGTACGTTTGCGTATTCAAAACAATAAAAAGACGTGTTTAGAGCGAATGATTTTTTGTTATATCGTAAAATAGGGAATGAATACTAATATCTACGGATATAATGAAACTTATTGTTGGGTTCGATTAATGTTACGTCTTCAATAATTGAAATGTCGAGTAACAATCGTAACGATGTATCGTTACATAACTATCACGTAGGATAGTTACGTAGACTACAATGGAGACGCTCAGCCGCGATTATTGCGTTACGAAACGGCCTCAGATGCCGATATCGTCGAATCGCGGGTCGAGAAAGTCAACAATTAAAGTCATACGCGATCTTCGCCTGAAGGCGTAGTCTCATCTGAAGATGGTTCAATAGGTGGTCATTAAGGCTGAATGATTCGTAGTCGCGAGTTTGAAACGCTGTTAAGGAATTGTTAAAGTTCTTTCAAGCGGAACGGTTCGAGTAATTTATGTTACGATAACTTTACGCAATTTTTACGTGTTTTTTATTTGTAAATTTTCTGTTGATGGAGGTTAGTTAACTATTTTATTAGATTTGCGTTCACGTAAAGTTGCCTTAATTTATCGTTTTTTGATTGGATAGCTTTATGATTGATATTCACTCTAAAATTTACTTAAGTTCAACGATATTTTTAGGTTGGTTAAACAAAGAGGTAACTTATCATAAGATGTTGGTCTGAAGAAATGAAGGTTTCTAAGAAAAGTTTTTTTTATTATGCATTTATTTTATTTAGTTTCTTCTTAATGCTCACCTGTTTTCGCAACACTATATAATTCTAAAAAGTATATTCAGTGGAAATAAATAAACTGCTTAAGAAGTTTTCATTCATTGTAAACTGGTACCATAACGACCGTGTCCGATTGTTATCTCCCTCAATCAGTTAGCGTGATTATAATGATTGTAAATAATGAGTGAGCACATAAAACAATCGGAACAATTCACGGATAATGAGGATGTAAACGAATGTAGATCGTACGCGATAGTATCTTGTTGTATAAACGATCCTTTTAATCATTACGTTATAACTACCACTTAATTACGTTGTTGAACTAAACAATACAGTTTCACGGTCTCTAGGCTTTGATTAACAGTCAAATAACACTATCCACGACTTGAATCGGCTGTAGGACAATCCAAACAGGATCGTTTACCTCGGTTACCCACCTCCTCCTTGCTCATATCCCAAGGGTGTAACTGGCATCGTCGTACAAGCGGCAGAACAATCGCTTGTGGAAATTAAAAGCCCTTTTACAGCACGCCATTTCGAAAGGTTTCAGCTGATACTCTACCGAGATCGCTCTCAGAGGCAGCACCCGTATAGAAGTTCGAGTTAAAAAAAACCACAATTGGACGGATCGGAATGCTAACGGTAAGAAACTCATCTCGGCAGGCGGTGGTTTTCCGCTGTCCCCGTGGCAAACAAGAGGAACGCCTCGACTTCTTCTATAACACAGTCGCTCTTCGTGCCGTCGCTGTTACTCGGGCCCGTCCTTCGCGAGGTTGTTCAGCAGAGTTCGTTCGATATCCTAGCAACCAGCTGAGGTGTTGCCGTACGGGGTTCGTTCTTTTGATGTCAAAATTACGCAGGATTACTTTAGTTACGTATGTCGATTAGGATGCGTAAAGGATGGTGTTTGTACGTCTTGGAAGTAGTTGTTGATTTAGGAAGGTTTTTGGTTGGATGGTCTATTTCTTATGCCAAAGAGATGAGGCAGGGATATAGGATTGATTTTAGGTTAGAAGTGAGGTATTTAGCTCTTCCTAATAACCTGCAATATTCCCTAATGTCCTTGTTTCCGTATATTATCCTCTAAGTGTAACAAGACCTATTGTATGAAAAGTAATGACCAAACGAGTCCCTGGTGTCAGTATGCGTCAAGCAGAGGTTTTAATTAATGCCAGTGTTGAGCATAAATCCGGACTTATCAGACTTACATTTAAATCCCTAAACGAGAATGATTGATAAATGGATCAAATATAAAGATTGTTCTACATTGTCGGAAAAACTCATAGTTTCAGCATGTTGTTATCGTTGCAACTTTTTCCTGCAATTGTTAAAATTTCATATAAATATTGCAACAATCGTCAATAAAATTGTCGCGTAACGGCTCGCTCCAGATTGTTCCGGAAGTATGAAATCTTTCTTCTGGGATATTCATACGTATCTGATATCACAACAAGGTGCTTCAGAACCGGTGGTTCCGTGGACTTGATGGTTGACTGACCAAACCCACCGGAGACCTATTTCGAAAGGCTCAAGGAAGTAGCTCAAGAGTTGCATCGAACTTTAGAAGAAGTATAGGTTGGACAGTGTTGCTCCTTTTCTGATACGTTACTTATCAAATCTATTAAATAAAACCCATCGAAAAATTCTTTATCTTACGATGTGGTCGATAAGCGTAATCTATCGTAATAAAAAGTGTGTTAGAGATACCTGGACGATGCATCGGTCTTCATACGAGATATTAGTGTCAAAATGGCTTAATTTTAGTAGCCTCCAACATCAATCAAGCTTTGATTTATGTGATGGGCTGTTTTGAGAAAAGTTAAGCCTATATGTATATTCGCTTTTCGTCTACGCAATTGAATATTTTAGCTTATTAATCTTTTTCCTCGATGGCACAGTATTTATCCGTTTTTCTCGAACGGTATCCTACGAATCCGTTCTTCTTTTTTCGCAGATTGAAGTTTTTATTTCCGAATAAAAAAGCGAGAAATTCCTCAAGATCGGCGTGATACTGTTGTCTTTAGACCGCAGACGATTCGAAGAGAACTACGTCACGCTAACGGGTTGGACGTGACGTCACCAATAGTCTAATTCGTGTGATCGATGTTTAGGGGAAGTTAAGCAATATAGAGGGCGCGGGAGTGGGGTTGTCAAGGAAGGCGCTAGAAACGACTCCCGTTTTCGAGACGAGTCGGTGTCGCCGCGTAAATTCCTTAATGGCTTCTTATTTTTAGAAATTTGATTTTTTCTCCCAAGTAGGCTACCTTTGTTTTCGTCCCATTTAGCGGAGCTTGAAACGTCACTTCGTGATTCTTTCACGTATTTTGTATGATGTCCATCTTGTTCATAAATCGATGGATGTGTCGTATGTGGGGAGTGAGGTTTGATGAGGAGTAGGGCTTTGATGAGGACTGAGGTATAAGGTTCATTATGCACGTTATTTTTAATAGGAGTATTAAGGAAGTCGTATCAGTTTTTAAAAGACGTAAATTTGATCAAATGGGAGATATTTTAACGTATAAATTGCCCAGAAAATATATCGCCTCAGAAGTATTTATAATTTAAGAATGATACGCTTTTATTTTTAGCCTTTTTAAATTGTTAGGGTATGTTTATGGTTTATGTGCGATTTATCAGTTACTGAATCTTAAGTGCATTGAAATTTTTAATTTATGGCTAATCTAATTAATCTTTTATGCTTTTATTTTTACTTTTAAATCTAACTTTGACCTGAATGTAATTTATAATGCTGCTGATTTGGAATAAAATAATCCCGTAAAAGTAAAAGAGGTTTCGAGAATCCTTCATCAAAACAAACCTCAAGGATGAAAAATGTTATGAATGAGTGTCATCGTTAGTATTCTGTCCTCTAGACAGATCCACGATATCGTCCCACAGAACATCCATTGTCTTCTATTTCGGAACCCCTCTCTTAAGATCTGGATGGTTGTATGATATCGTATCTCCATTCTTTTTAAGCGAATCTCTCTTGGCTGTAACCTTCTAATACTTAATTTCTTATCGTTAATTAAAATCACTTTTGCAATCTTACGCTCTCAGGTGATGAGCTGTTAATGTATTTTATTCGATTCGCAAGTTGTTTACGGAATTGAAACTTCACTCGTTCGTTTACGCGTGTCCATGTGTGAAGACTTTTTCTGGATAATGCATAATTCTCAACGTATTGCCAATGAGTTGACCGGACGGTTTTTTGTTACTTCTGGTAATGCTCTCTTAGCATCTCCGTGAATCTAATGAGCCCTCCTGCTTGTGAATACGTACCCCCTACCTGTCGCGGACTAAAATTGTTAAAGCGACAGTGGCGCCGCAATGGAATTCGCATCCCAGAAGCACCCCCTACGCAGACGATACTTTTTTTTTAACTCTTCGATCACATGTCCGCCATAGGAAACAACAATGCTTCCCGACGTAGACTCGGAGCGTCTTAAGGAGGTCAGATCGGCTAATTGCCGATGACTGCGGGAGATAATTACTTTCCTCTTCAATTCTTCACCAGTCGGCATCTAGCTAACCGGAATCTCAAGGAAAATGCCACCACCACCCCTCTCGAAATCTGCAGAGGGAATGCCAACGACGGGTTGCGAATGCAAAAGGCGTTGAAACCGCGTCTCGCATCGCGATGGCACACCGTATCTTCGGTCATCGGAACAGAGCTTCGGAAAGCTTCGTATATGTATTTAGGTTCTTCTCTATAGACACAGAAGGTTTCGAGCGCGTGGTATTTTTACCGCCCTCCATTGTTTTTCGAGAAGTTTCTTTCTACGTCGGATGTCGCAGTTGCTTAGCGACGGAAGACGTGACATCGCGGGGCTAAAGTCGTATTTATTTCCATCGGTCGAAATTATCGGTTGCTAAGGCATGTTTCGGCCACGTGGCGGGTAGTGCTGCGCAGTTGAGGGAACCGGTAATAACCGGGTTTTTAGAAGCCGGGTTTTACGTACGGGGATTACCGAGACTGTTACTTTTGATTGTATAAGTATCGGGTACGATATTGTAGTCGTTTTGTACGGTTGAAGGGATCCCATATCCGTTTATTCAGACGAGGCTCCGTGGTAACTCAAGGAATCCGGAAATGGGAGGTGGAGGAACCGTTAATTCTGAGAGAACCGGATCCAACGAAATAAATTTCGTTTATTAATATCTATTCCAGTCCTTTACATTCAAAGTGTATTGAGAAAACGTAAAATGATATATGTATGTTTAAATGCTTGAAATATCGTTCGGTAGATGTAATTACAAGAATGAAATGTAGCATTGTTTAAAAGTTTGATTTCATTACGCAGCGGAACGTAAATTAAGTGATCATGTTTTGGGATTTCAATAGAAAAGTTTTTAATGATGTATTAGTCGGAACATATTCGTTTGAAAAAGATTCATTACTGGTATCCTGTGTGGAGATGGTTCCTGGTTCGATCCCGGCGGAAATTCAATTTTCAAGATACCTTAAGGCTACAGGATGAGCGTCCGGTTACTAAAGTTGAGGTCGTACTTATTTCTTCTTCTGTGGCGATATTCACGATTCTCTGGCTGTCTCATTACTTTTAATAAGGTGTTTTCACCCCCTGCCACAAGCCGAAGGGCGTGTTGAAGGATATTTACGTAGATGAATAAAGGCACGAGGGTTGTTACAATGTAATCAGCTTTACAAATTAATTTCGTATCTTTTCATCTATTTTTTTTCGTTTATTACGTACGAAAATGTATGTAGTCTGTTGTCAAAACTCAACGATGCATACATTTTACATCTTTACCCTTGTTTATCATCATTATTGATCCGTTAGATTATGTAAGAATAGTGTTATTATTATGAATTGTAGTAACGATTCTTCATTTGTGAGGAACACTTTATGGTTGTTTTCTTCTTCCATCTACGCACGATTAGAAAGGCATTTATGGGTTTCTATCACCTAGGGGAACCAACAGACTTCTTTCTCAAACGGCATCTCGAAAACAAACGGAAATAGATTTCAAAACATTTTCCAGCAGTTTTACTCTAAATTTGGCAACGTCGTTTTAGCTTGCAACGAACGATTTCCACAGTCGCCATCGAAAACGCTTTCGATCGAGAAAGAGTTGAAAGGCGAATTTGGCATCGTATCGGCGAGAAATTTCGGGTGCGAATTCAAATGAGATCGAAGTCTTATTGCTCTCGCTTGCTTAGTTGCTCTTGTTTCCGACTCCGGGTGCTCGAGCACTCACACGATTCGTGTCGCAGATTCGCTTTATCGAACACATCGCTCGCTTCATCCAATGGGATGTTCCTCTTTTGTCAAAGCTTACCATTCAATACCGGTTTGTAAACCGGATTGTAAAAATCGATTGGGAGGAAATCGAAATTATCATGAAATCGATATATCGAACCGTATTAACAATCGGATTTCGATATTACTTTCGATACATTATTGTAAAACTTAACGGGACACGTGTGTGCTGTATTGTTTGTCGCGAACTAGATATATATCGTTTTTACTCCGAGCAATCGATATTCGATCAGGTTGGAGTAATAGTTTTGTACACATCCTGCTTCATATCGGAATTTAATTATGTATTGATAAGCAGGGTTATCTTGTAGATAAAATTATGGAAGTATTCTTAGTCTTGGATTCCTAAACACGTATTTTTCTAAATATAATTGAAGGGATATTAAAGAGTTCCAATTCTTCAAAAAACATCACAAAATTTAGAATTTTAATTAGTTTAGGAGCCGTCTGTATTCTAGTTTTCTAGTGTATTGAGAATATTTGATGTTATATTTTGCGTTTTTTGTTTTATTTATGAAAATAACGTGCCATAACAACATGTGAATAATCCTTTAAGTGTTATTATTGGAATGGGACAAGTGAACAATACTGTATTTCTAGGACAAGATAAGATACCGCGTTGCTAGTGATTTAACACTAGAGTAAGCATAAGCGTTTGTTTCTTATTTATATAAAATTGAACCGTAGTAATTTCAAGTGCATTAAACCTCTAGAAATTTTTCCAATTAATTCGCTGATCTGTGCATTTCTAATTTGCAAATCGAGAAAGTCACTAGTGCAAGATTTGAATGCAATCTCTACTTTGATTATTCCGCCGAGTATCAAGTATCCTTGCATCGGACAGCTTTGTTGATTGTTTTTGCGCATAAATCTCGTCTAATTATGAAATTACAAGGACGGAGTTTATCTGCAATTCGTACAGCAGTGGAGCAACTGTGTATGTCGGTGTGGATTTTATTGGGTCGCTGTTATTATTACGAAGTCCAACTGCGAAGATGATCTTTACGAGCATTCAAACTCTTGATAACTGTTGTCGAGAGGGCCTTATTTGTATTGCTCTAGATGCATCGGATCAAGTACGTTATTAAGTTCCAGTTGCGTGGAGACAATTAACTCAGTCTAGCGACGAACGTAACAGTACCTAAATATTGTTGTCTATCGTGAGAAATGTTTGTTTAAACTACCTGCAACTACTGTAGGGAGTAGGATGTGTTCTACAACGCTTATGTTATGATTTATTTTAATAAAAATTAATTTGTTATTGTTCATCGTAATATGCGTATTTTTTCTTGGTGTCTTTCGAATGGAATTGGGGTATCTCGTGTGGATATATTTGCCCTTTTGATTCGATTGTTGTATGATCTTAGCAGTTTATATTTTTTCAGTATTGATTTCACTTTATCCTTTTGGGTTCGTATTAATTAAAGATATTGAAGCATTTAAAAGTTGGGGGAACTTAAAAAATTTATTCCGATTACTTTCAGTTTGTTATAGCTTTTGATCATTGTTTAGTTTTTAATGTTCCTTGGGTTAATAAATTCATTTAATCCTTTTTATCTATAGCAATGAATTCTTTCTGGTTAAAATTGAAATAGCATGACTTTCATTATTTAGTATATCTATAATGTATTATTAATATCCATTTTTATTAGTATATTCATCTTGTCAATAGTTTTCAACCTTATCTTGTATCAGGATTTATATCTGACGATAATGATTGAACTTCGCGAGTCTTTACGTGGATTTATAATGTACGTAATTGGTGTTAAGGCCATCAGATTGTTTTCTAATTACATTCAGCAACAGAGAGAGATTTAATTGTAATCTTCCGTTGCTAAACATTGCATTCGATTGTTGAAATCAGCACGGTCATTCAAGTCGTATCTTCTCACTTTGAAATATCATTGCGTATACACGTGATTCGATCCCACAACATTCCAACGACTTCGATATTATTTCGTTTTTTGATACCTCAGCGGAAAAACGGCCAATTGCAATTCCTGACTCATCCTCCAATAGCATCTTCTACGCTTTAAAAGACGCTCCGAGGGTTTCTCACAGAGAGAGAGATAGCAATTTTTTTATTAGGCGTTCAACGCTTCGTATCTGCTATTAAAACGTGTCGTAAGAGCAAATTGCCGGAGATTGTAAATGTTGTCGTCACGGAATCGTTTGGCAATCGACGTGGATTGGAGGTGGTGCAATTGTCGCTAGGATGGAGTTGTTTTCCATAATTTCCCCTTATGTTTTGCGATGTTTTCCCGATGGAATGTTCTGTTCCAGTTAAAGGTTGGAGAGGCTGAAGTGTGGGTGAACTTGAGTCTTCCTTAGCGCTTGTTAAAACCTAAGAATTTAAGATGTTTCGAATGATACGTGCTTTTCACTTGTAGCTTGTTATATATACTTTATTTATATGTTGAGGGAGGTGCAAGAAGGTGGATTCGATATAGGAATTATTAAGATTAGTTATTTATACGTTTTTTTTTTCTTTTTTTTTCTTTTATTTTTACCTTTTTTATTTTTCTTTATTGTTATCGTTTAAATTTCTGTACGGACTCTATACGCTGTCACTAAAATGTAGTTGACCTTAGTCAATAATTTAGAATACACAGACAATTGTTATCTACAATGATAGTTAATTGATTCAACAATAGTTTCCATTAACAATTATATCTCTTTGTTTATTACCTCTGCATTCGTACAACAATTAACTGTCTACAGTCATTCATACCGAAGGATGCATTGTTGAATTACATGTAAAATACGTTAAAAAAGTGCGATCTTTTAATTGCTGTTCCTATTTCGAAAAGAAATATTAAAGTATAATTGTTTTTCTCTCTTAAGTATTTTATACATTTACCGTAAAACTACATCAGGATTCAATTACATTCTGCCTGAATTCTAACTTACAGAATCGACTTCGAATGGTGTAATAAAGTGGGATATGTTTTGAGTGTATTTAGCAGTGTGATCGCCTTCCATGTCATAAATTTACGACAGCAAGACGTCTTCTTCTTTATTGGGATGCTAAAGCTTATCTCTACTTTTATGCGGAGTACATCCCCTCTTTCATAGTTTCTATAGAAACCGTCTCAATCCGTTGATGCATCTCCCAGACGAATCCTTACATAACTACGTGAAAGTTCGGAAAGTACGAGGGAAGAATTTTTTCGCAATTTTCGTGGATATGAAATTCATAGGATTCGGGGAAAACATTTCTTCCGCGTGAAATCCCGTATTATCTCTGAAGAATCTTTTCCTCCCACTGTTTAGGACATTTTTGTTTTAGAAAGCTACATTCCTTATCTATTGAACAGATTTAAAGTTATACTTTTGCCTAATCTGTCCCATTCAAATTTTCAGAGCTATTTCAATCTATTTTTAATGCATTATCTTCTTTAATCTCGGGGTTTTTATAGCCATCGAACTGCGTATTTTTGTTTGAAAATAAAACACAAAAAATTTCTTTAATCCAAAAGGGTTATCGTCAAGTTCAAATCGTAGTTAGCTTTTTATCTCGAAATTCTTTTATTTTTGTCATTCTTGAACCCAATGTCAACACCCGTTGCATGATTTTATGGCTGCGTTAGTTGCAAAATACCGGACCTATTATTTCTTCTAAATTGAAGTTTAAAAACAAAAATATCGGGATTTTTAGCGTGTTGAATAATTGACTACTTACGTGGCTCGTCCCCTTATTAAATATAATTTTAGTTTTAATCGTTTTAACGTAAAATTATAATGAATTTTAAGATTCTGTTAAATTTTTATTAATTCCATCGTCATGTTTATATTATTTAATATTTATTATATTGTTTTGTTTTATTGTTGAATTTATTAAATCATCCAGAGTTGAACTTATTTTTAAAATAAATTGTTTTGTTTCCAAATGATTATTCATTTTTTCATTTTTATGCTTTTTATTTAATTTTAATTACTTTAATTATATATTTGTTTTATTTACTCGTTGACATGGTTACGTAGCTTTCAGATTGTTATTAATTCTATTTATATTCTTTCGAATTAATTTAGTCGCTTCTTCGCATTGTTGCGTTTAAAAACTCCCTTTTTTTAACACGCGCATATCCATTCTTTTTAAGTCTGTATTTATTTCTCAGGTTAATATCCGTCTCTCGCATTCACATCCCCAGAACGCCTTCGCCCTCTCTCCGGTCTCACAATGACCTCCTTCCCCCCATTCTCGTTGGTCATGACCCAGTGTTGTGTCCTGAGAGACAGGTACTGTCGACGACCAGGTCCTGAACGGCGTACGCTTCAATGTCCCCCGGATAGGTCTCTCTCGAAAATAGGTGAATCGGAGGTTTATTTTAAGTCCTGACCTTCGTAAGAACTCTTGGCAGTTGAGTCATTGCCGTTAATTGTCTCCGAGAGCTGGAATTTGACGTGGAAAAGTGGATGAATACGTTGTTTTTGTGTATCATTGTCGTAGTTTTTTCCAGAATTAAAATTTAGAAATATATATCGATATTTTTTTTCCATAATTGTTGCCTGATTGTTTTTAATTGTTTTATATTGTTGGCGTCTTTCATTGTTGGGTTTTCTATTAGAGAATTTATTTTGAGGCATTTATCGAGCTTATTGTTTGGTAACCAAGGTTGTGTTGTCAGTCACTTATCCATTAAGTTCTGCTGTAGCTATAGTTACACGATTTTCTTACGCAATGTTCAATGAGAATACGTAAGGTTTTTTTAATAGCACAGATATTTAAAGATATTCCAAGAATACAATGGTACTGCTAGCAATAAATAGTCGCTATTCGTATATAATGAATAGAGAATAAATTAATCCGTGATAAATTAAATTCCGTGATTTGTTTTATGAATATAGATAACTTTCGTTACCTATCGTCAACATTCGTTTGCCTTGTTGATTAGTTAGAACTGTTTCCAAGCAATCGTATAGCATTAGAAGTCGATCACGAGCGAACTTTATAGACAATCTAAGAAAGAACGACGGAGATTCGTTCCGTGTCATTTTTTTTTTTTGCTGTCGAAACATTGTTTTAACCGGATTGAGTTTGGATTAAAGGAATAGCTGAGTGCTGCAATAACTTGAGAAGCATCGGAGTTCTTTTTCTCGTCTCAGAGGACAAACATGGAGCTGAGTAAGTTTTTTCCTCTTGTTTACTTTATCTAGGTCCATCGCGACCTATTTCCCATCTTCAATAATTTGATATCTGCTCGAACAGTTTCTTCGCACGATGGTTGTTGAGGTAATGTGATTCAGCAATCGGGCCTATTATATTGTTGACTTATGTTTACATTAATTATTTTTGATGGATAAGATAATAAAGCTGTATTGTTGATGTTTAAAGCAAGTTTTACGTCGTAATAAAGCGAATTATTATTGTTCTTAATTTGTAACTAGGTGACGATGTATCATAAAGATTCATTAGTATAAATAAATACAATATCTTGATGAAGAAAATAATTCAACGAAGAAATGTAAGTTGACAATTAATTTAACGGAAGAACAAAGTATCAAGAATAAATTCGTTGTTATAAATTTATCGTATGAATAGGTTTAATAATAGAAACGTCTTTTAACAAATATGCGACCAAAAAAACTCGTGACTTAACGACCACAGTTCTGACTCAACTTCGTGGTAATGAGTATCACAGAATTCAATTCAACTGGTACAGTTTTTTCCTACATCTCATTATAATTGATTCACTATAATCGTATTTAATATATAATTTAAATTAACGCAACAAATACCGTATCTTAGCAACGAACGAATATAGAAAAGTCAACAAATAATGTTCAATAAGAAGGTAATGTTTCACAGCCTACATCCGGCCCTGTCATTCTACACCAGCGAAGAAACGTTCGTTTCGTGAAAGAAAGTCTGCTTAGAGCTTCTCCCTGAGGTCGGGAAGATTATGATGGGTAAATTTCGAAGGATTCCTTCCCCACGTTAGCCATAGCTACAACACCTTTCGCAAAAAATATACGAAGTCGCAATTTTCCGCGAAAAACTCTTGCCGTTTTCCTCCTTCGCGAAACGTGGTCAAGGTCCCGATGCAAAATTAAGAGAATACGTCGCAAACCTTGCTCTCCTTTAAGCCGATTTAGATGTAAGAGTAAATGAAAGTTCTCCTTACAGTTCTCGTTTATTTCCTACTGGAGGGATAATTGATTCTACCCCCTTGTCTTCTCTAGTCTCTTTTCCGATCTCTTTGAACTCCGGGAGGAGGCATCAAAGTTGCCCCGAAGGTCACTTCCTGCAGATGTAACCTAGGATCGATGTTGGGCGGTTATGTAGTCGGTCTTTAGGGTGGAGTTGAGGTGTAGAGAGGGGACAGTATCGGGGTGGGAACACGTGTATCCCTTATCGACGCATTTGGCTTAATCCTCCGTGGGCGATTATTGTACGAAATTGTGTGAAAATTTTTTAAGTGGTTTTTGATTAAAATCTAGCATATTTCTTGCGTTTTTAGTTGGCTACGAATGAATTGTACGAGTTGAATCGCACGTACTCCTGAGGTGAAGATATTATAAGATACAACGTAAATTGTATGCAAAATACCTACTTTAATATACCTTTTTAATGAACAGATCCGAATACTTGTATTCCAACCTGGTTCACTTTCGTGAGTTATCATTCAGAGTTCAGAGTTACGCCTTATGCAACCAATAAATCTGCAGATGTATACCATGAAGGTTTGCTAGCACTGGTTGACTCAGTCAAGACGAAATACAAAGATATAAAAAGTTATAAAAGTTATCGAAATTTTCTTATATTACGCAAGTATTTGTATTAAAGACAACAATGCTTGAATCGAAGTATGCGAGTGGTCTTAAAGTCCTCAACTTACCAAATTTTAAGGGATGGCCCTCCGTTAATTTTCGACCCAGAAGCCATTGAGGACCATTTGGAATGCGTGCGACATAATTCCAGGGCCCATTCAGACTCCAAAGGGTCCCTCAGAAGAATCTTTCGACTTTTCATTGGAAGGATTCCGTAGGGCCCTCGGAAGCAAACGAGAGACCCAGTGGCCATATCGACTAAATGGTTCCTTTCCATTTTCCCATAAGCCACCACCTCACTTCGCCCCGCTGCATTCACCCTTTTCCCAGCATCTCATCTATTATTTGCTAAGAAGGAAGATTTATTGGCCTGTCCTCCAACTTAGGGTCCTTTTGCCCTCTTTCACGTGCGATCGCCGTTTCTAGGGAAATATTGTCATTATAAACAATTTACAGGTAGGCAGGGGGCGTTGACATTGCTACGAACACAATGGATTTTACAGCGGTTGAAAAGGGGGTGATATCTGTGAAGAAAGCCTATCGATAACTAAAGGAAAATGTGTTTAGAACAATAATATGAAACTTAAATGTCTTAATAAGGACACGAACTAAAGATAAGAACAATCCAGTTAACTAATTCATTATTCTGACTCGTCTCTAGATAGGCGAATATGTTTTTATATTTTTCGTTCTTCGAAACCTAGTATGAATTCTAAAATCGTGTTAGTCTTTCCATTTCGGTTCCATTTAATATATTGAATCTTTAAATCGTTTCTGCCCATTATTACCTCTATCTTCTAAGCTTTATGGTTTAATATATCTTCTTATAATTCTTTTCGCTACCCTAAACGAAATGTGTTCTCTCCTGACAACACGTAATTTTATCCGTGTATTCTAAGAATTGTATCCAAATTACTTGTGCTATATTTGTATTTGTTAGTATCTTTTAATGATTCCACTTCACGGTATGCAAGTATTCGTATAAATTCACCGATTCGTCATGCCAATATAAATCTTATCGATTAGGGTTGCTATGTATCTTTCCTAATGCCGCTGGTCTAGAGCGCTATTCATACTTCTAAAAGAAGCCGTACGATTCCTTTTTATAAGTTCTCGTTAATTCAGAATATGTCGAGATTTCAAACGAAATAGCTCAGTCTTTTGAACCTCTTTCGAAGTGCGCAGCGAAAGAAAAAAAAACAATCTTAACCCTTATACGTGGTGGAGTGGTCCACGCCATTGCCCTCAGACCCTTACCTTCGTCAATTAATTCGCTGGTACGTGTTCCCTTTTATGAATCCAAAAGAAGTGGGACGCATCCCCTGTTTTTCTGGGATCCCCTCTCTCAAAAGAATATCTTTGGAAAGAGCTTTCCACAGCGTACCGGAGACCCGCAATCCTCCAAACCGTGCGTGCTCGTGACGTCCTGTAACAGTTCTTCTTCGTATATTTTTTTTTGGCGTGCCAGCTCTCCGCCCTTGTGTCTCACAGCAAAAGGACTCTCGAGTGGGAAAAAATGCTGCTCCTGGTTCAATGGATGCTCATCACTGCTTTGGTTTCTTGGAGGGCATCGGTCTATTTTAATCTCTTGCACGTGTGATTATAAGTCTCCGTGGTTGGGTCTGCCCGTGGAGGTTTCAAGGATGGATAACCTCATCGAGCTTCGACGTATCGTGTGCTATTGATCCGTTCCTTTTGGTGTGTTTTTGTGTTGACGACGGAGATTTCAACGAAAGGAAGAATTAAGGTTTAAAACCGATGATAACGGTCCTTGATGTTTATATGATTGATAAAGTATATGTTTATTTGGTGGATTTTGATGTTTGTAGGTTTAAATACCGATGAAAAACCTTCTAACAATCGTTTGATGA
The DNA here is from genome assembly GCA_020796165.1 of Pantala flavescens. NCBI lineage: Eukaryota > Metazoa > Arthropoda > Insecta > Odonata > Libellulidae > Pantala > Pantala flavescens. The sequence goes on from CM036886.1 coordinate 17,734,674, forward strand.
GATATTTCTTCACGTTACATTCTTGTTGATTGTAACGTGGATTGTCGTATTTAATTAATACTATCTTTTTCTTGAGGCCTTTTATATTATTATTCTAGCTTGCTCTGTTCTTACAACTCAGTTATATTGTTATAAGCGTCTTTTTAATTCCTTCTCGATGATTAATTCATTTTACATGTATTCATTGCGAAGAATGTATAAAATCGATTCAAACGCTGATAATTTACGATTATGTTGTGATTAATGATTAGGAAATTTATGAACGTTTAATTTATTTATTTTATTCGATTTTAAATTGGAATAAAGTATAGTATAGTCGATTCAAGTTTCAATCTTTTTCATGTTCATGAAAGGCATTTTTAAAGATTTTTCTGTTTGCTAATATTCTGGTATTGAATATCCACGTAATAAAACGTAAAGTTAATGAAATGAATTCGACTATATAGTGAGAATTATTTACAAGAAATATTATTTATTTATTCTCTCATTAATTCATATAATATGGAGACGTAATGAGAATTCGACTTTTAAATTCGGCGTAAATTAGCAACGCAACTGTTTCTTGATATCGCAAGTAATTCATGGCTAGTCTAAAAAAGTTCTTTATCCTTCATCTCAAGCGCGAACCGAAGCAAAATGTTTTCGAAATGTCAAACGTAGATATCGGATGTTACACCGACCCCTCCTCTCGTCATTCTAACTTTATCTTCGCCCGCGATATCAATCTTGTTCCTTTGTTTCCCCAACAATGAAACAGCCCGACTCAATCCCATTCTGTCGGCAACAACGAAGCCGATTATCGGAGCACATTTAAATCGTCTTGGTTACCGTAGAAGCGGATCGGTGCGATCTTTGTTCTCTCACACCAAAACGCCCCCGAATCGATCTTGCTCCATTTTCATTGGAGAGCACTGTCGCAGTGATCGGTGACCTCATTTTCGTCGATAGCAACCCGTTTTTTTCCTCCTCTTCTCACCAACAGCTAACCCGGTTATTAACAACAGTTTTGACTCCATCCACAAGAATTTTTAGCGCTTTTTCACGAAGGGGTTTTTTTTCGCGAGCCCTCAGTAATTGGTTCGGCCGTGCGGAAGGCTTTGGGAAGGAATTTGCGGTAAAAAGCAACCCACGAGAGGATTTACAAGGGAAGAATAAAGAAGAGTATAGTCGTAAATAGGGTGGGACGATCGTGTCTGCGGAGGAATGTTTATGGATGTGTGTCGCCCACGAGTGGGGGATTTGCGTGAGATTTCGCGGGGTTGTATGATGATGTTTTTTGGCGTTTTTTGTGTTTTCGACGTAGGAGGATTATTTTCGATTCTTTTGTTTTTTTAATTTTTATTTTACGGATTTTCAATTTTTATCTTTATGGTTGAATATTAGATGTCAAAAGCTTTTCGTCGTATATTTTATTTATATTCTTGTTAAGTATTAACGTTTGATATTGGTGAATAATTTCTGTATTTTTATTTTAAATTTATTTATTTTCTTCGCATTTAAATAATCTCTTTCGTACGGTATTAAATACTGTTTTAGTTGTATTTTATGATTCATTATTTTGTTTATAGTTTTTTGTTTCTTTCTATTATTATTTTACGCTTTCATTCTATGATTTTTCGTTTGTAGGTTCATCTTATATTTTGTTTTTGAACTTTTGAATGCGTTTTTATTTTTACATTTATAAACATTCTCTCCAATCCGTAATAATTGTTTTTTGTTTAATTTTTTTCTATTCTTAACTTTTAATTTTTCTCCTATTATTTATATTTTTATAAATTTATAATTAATTTTATTTATAAATTCATTTCCCTTTTCCTTTTATAGTTTTTTTAAAATCCTTTTGACATCATTCGTGTTATAATCATCTATTCATTTTTTTCCTCGTTGATTTATTGAGCTTTTGATCAATTTAACATAAGGTGTGAAATGAATGCAGATTTCGCGACTACGTCTTCAGGCCCGGTTCACGAAATGCTAATTTGCCCATGATAACGGCGATATCCCTGAGGCGTGCTCATTCCCTTAAAAAGGGTAACCTGGTTACGGAAATGGACCAATTTGGATGTTATTCTTTTGTGTTCGGACGATAAAAGTAAATTCATTTTCGAATCTTATTCTGCGATCGTTGTGAGTATTTTTAGAGGCTTTTTCAGAATTCAAGTTATTCATCGTGTTATTGGATTCTAATGAAATGTCACAAGGAAATAAATGTATCATTTTTGGGTGGTTACGATTTTATGGGTGCCCCATCTGATTAATAACCGTTCAATAATCTTTTTCAGTTTCCAAATCCTCTTTTCATCATTTCCGGTTTCCTCAACAATCGACGAAATTAATTACGAATTATCGTAATCATGCCATATTGTTTCCGTTGCGATTGTTTCCACTTTAAAGTGAGTGTGTATTTTGTGCCGTATACTCTCTTGCATTCGTTGCGAAAGTGAGGTATAGATGATACATTTTTTTCTAAATTAGGCCGATTTAATGAATTTTTTGCTTGTGTTAATATGAGTTGAACATCACGTTCTTTTAGTCCCAACTGATTTTTTTCTGTATTAATTTTCTTCTACTTTTAAGAAACTGACGTGTACACTATAATTTAGAAAGATCTCGTGCATCTAAATCCATTTTTTATCAAAGTGTTACATCGGGGCTTAGTAGCGCTCAGTTACACTGGCACGATCTAATCACCTTTATCCTTGTCACATCATCTTCACGTTACACTTTATTACTAATTGTTGTAGTGACAATGGTTTTTCATTTTCATAGTCTGTTTCTCTTGGAAACCTTGATATCTGTGACATCCATCGTTAGCTCTGTGACCTATTGTTGTTCTCGTTTGAATCAGTTTTTGATAACTGACGATTGTTTTGCGATTAATTAAGCCATCATATCAGTATTATCTGCTGCCGCAAATTTTCCATTGTATTTTTCTATATCGCTGCCTAAATTTAAAAAAATAGTTTTCTTATCTCATCATATCAGCTTATGTATCTTTTCCTAATTTTATGGACCAAAATACTTGTTTCCCAGCTACTTAAGTTTCTTAAACGTGGCCCAGGTTGATCGCTGTAGTGTTAATTTATATAAATTAATGAAACAACTCTAACTCTCCTTATATTGTTGCATAAGTTTGTGAATCCATTGTTGCAGTTTATTACATCGACCATAATGTCTTTCTCTTAGCAACTTAAGCTTCTTGTACATCATTGCTGCTTGTAATAGTAAAAAATCCAAATAATTAATCGTTCGACCAACAGTAACCTTGCTCTTCTTGTGCTATTAGCTTGTGAAAGTTCCCATTGTTGCTATATATCGCGTCGATAACAGTACCATCTCCAAGCAACGTAGGCTCCTTCAACGTAGCCCTTTGTTGCTCGTAGTATCCCAAACAGCCATTCATTAATTAATCAGCCAACACTGACCCTGTCATCGATTCATCTTACCTTCTCACAAGAGCGCAAGGTTCAGCTTTAATACAAGCGTTCATCAGTCTTAATTTCATCTAATCGCCTGAGTAAGAAGTCAACCCCGGATTAGAACTCTAAACGTCCTATGCTTACGTCATGAACACTTCGATAGCGCATTCAATTTTCCTTTGGTCGTTTGTCACCGAATTGAACGGAGGTCCAAAGTGGGTCTGGTCGATTTTCACTTTCGAAAACAGCTTGATATAGGGGCCGTAGGAAGGGGAAAGAAAATCGGCAAAACGTGACCCGACGGTTTATCCGTGCAGGGCAAAAATTTTTCAGCGCATCCGTGGTCGAAGGATGGAAGGTTCCTGGTTTTCTCCTGGACTCTCTCTCCCTCTCCCCCCTTTCGGAGGGGGTCGTCCGTGTGCTGAAAGGGAATCGAAAAAGTGTGGTGGTGGCAGTCGGGTTTTTCCAGAGTCTTCATTGGCGTTCGGGCGATAAACGAATTGGGCTGGGAAACGCGTGCCCGGGAATTATAGAATGCAGAAAGGAGCGGGGTTCTCTCTCTCGCGTGCGCATTTTAATGGGTCAAAGGCAGCAAAGTGCAATAATTCTCAATTAATGCGTTTATCTTCATCGGGTGCAGTAGGTCGCAGTGCGAGATGAGATCCGTACCCTTGGGCTCGATTGTAATCGGAGTTGTAGCCGTCCGTGGGAGTGGTACGGACGATGGTTATAATCATGAAATAATTCATAGGTTGAATAAGTTGTTGGGTATGGAATTATGTCAGAGAATGCTGTTGCTGTTATGGTATATAACCTTGCGTCCAGGATGTACTTATAGTGGCTTATTAAGGGACTTGGTTCGCTTTATTTGGTGTTTAATGATGTTGATTACCATATATTTTCAGTTTTATGGCATTGCTTTCAAGATAATATGCACCCGTAGATATATAAGAATGTATTTTTGTTATTTTATCCTTCAAGTCGTATTTTGTCTGTCCTTGATGTGTACCCATGCTGTTCTATTTTACGTGTTTATCCATTATAAACTATAGTTTGTGTTCCAATTATGATGTAATTTTAATGCGAACAATTTGCAGAAACATGTTTTTTAATTAATGTAATAATACGTCTTTTATATTTTTGTGTTTATTATTATTTAGTTTGCTGGAATCATTCTTTGATTTCTATACGTTTATATTTATTAATTTATAAATTTTTATGTGCAGTAAATTCAAATTATTTTCGAATTCCTTTTATTTTATTTATTATATGTATCGTACATATCCGCTACGATAATTGCAATTCTCATTTACGTTCTGCTCCGTCATTGATCTACTTACATCGATATTTGAAACAATCTTAACGATAATTTTTACCTTGCACATCAGCATTGAAACTGTTCAGTTCGTAAGGTCTGTCGAATCTAAGGGGTATGCATACAATAAATAAATTTTCTTCATTATTGCTTTTGTATTCCAAGATTCGTATGCATAAATCTGGTTAATTGGACATTGTATCAACCCGGAAAGAAAGTGTTTCCGTATTATAATCTTCCGAATTCGTCGGAGGCGATTCTTTTCGATTCCATGGGTGATAGTGCCTCATTAACCAATCAGAAACGTAGCTTTTTTTGGTAGTGTGGGTGTTTGTGGCGTGTTGGATTATACCCATATAAGCACGGCCTATTTAGTCATTTCGGAACCCAAATGCACGGATATTTTCGTCCCGTCCGTTCCCCCACCGAGTCCTTTCGCAATCCGAATTCTTTTACTCCTAGGACCTCTTCGCGGAACAATTTTCGTAATATATATTTGCGCCGAGTGTCTCCACGGTAGAGTATCCGTTGCTTGGCTACTTTCTTCCCATTATTAGGTCAGTAGGTCTTGCTTACAGCGGAGGCCGCGGCGTGACTGTGATTGCGTCCTTTCCTGGTGCGCCTTACTTGTTCACGTAGCTCGCCTTCATAGCTTCGTTAACATGGAGTCACGAATCATTTTTTCGCCTTTTGGAGAGCTGCGCGTCTATCCCAGAGTGCAACCCGTTTCCGCAGTTCGAGTTGCAAGGAAATGCGTCTATGGCCGAACGCGGGTCTCGTTAAGGAGGCTGGGTTTTTGGTCAAAAGGGTTGCTGCTGGTTGGTTTAACTGCCGTAACGTCTTACTTATTGTAATAGACCTCAGGATTGGTTTGATGTAGTACACAGTACAGTTTCTACCCCGGTTAACGTGTTGAGCAGTTTTTATAAGCTTGAATTCAACAATAACGGCGTACATTGTTGCTTGATATGGGCATTTATTCCACATTTCTCGCAATAATAAGTTTACAGTTCGTATTATTACTAATTTAAATTGTAATATTGTTGATTGTTTCCTGGAGTACCTCCTTTCCTTAATGTCTAGTTTAATTCCATTGACAGTTTTCCCCTGGCACTATTAGATCGCGTTGCTTTAAGAGGTTGAGGCATGGAAACAATTGTTCTAGTGCTGAAGTCAAAACTCCTTGTTTATTGTTGATTTTTTATTTTAAGTTTATTTAAACATAAATCGTTTTGATTTGCGTCGATTAGCACTCTCGTGTCATTAACAACGTCAACTAGTAATTTTAATTGCTTAGCTCTACTGCTATATAGGAAACCCTCCATACCCATCTGGTTTCCTGCTGTTGAATGTATATGGTTCGCGTGGCTTTTTGCATAGTTAAGTTATCCCTTTTCAGTTGCCTTACCTTCAGGAGCATTAGAATCTATCCTCTCATATGGGTTACGTATTACGCGAAATGAACACGTTACCCATTAAATGTTACTCAACACTTCCCCAATCCTCAGATTGCCTGGCAAAGCCTGCATTCGGAGCAATATAGGTGACTGTTAGTGGGGAATTGGGCTCAAAACCTCAACTTTATCTTCCCCGCTATCGGGAATGTCCGCAAGAGACTCAACTCCTCGACGCCAACCTTTCACCGCACAGAATTCCGTGGCACGGGGATGATGTAATCCAAGTTTTCTCTGTCGTTAGCCGTCCGATATGCCCATTGCCTTAGAATGGTCACGGTTGGTCAGGCTCTGCTTCATTTCTTTTCGAAATCTCTCCCTCTTTTTTCTGGTTACTCGCTGGATGTCGTTGCTTAGAGATGAATTCTTATACACCCCGAGCTCAGTAATATATGAGATTGAAGGAATGAAGGTTCCTAACCGTGAAATAGTATTTTTCTTTTTGAAACTATTATAGTTGGAATGGAAATATCATTCGAGTCAAATTTGTATTTGAATTTGTTGTCCATTGACTTACAATACGTACATACGTACGTATTGTAAGTCAATGGACAACACTAATTACGTACATATTTCCGAATGTTTTTACTGATTAATTCATTCAAAATATAATTACGATATGCTCATCATCTGGATATGAAACCCGATAAAAAAATTAATCACAAGTAATTAGTGCAAGTAATTTGATTCATTGACGTAAATTAAAAGTTCGACATATTGTAGTTTTCTTGTAATATCCACGAAATGGATGTCTTTTATTAAATAAATAAATAAATCAATTAACAAAAAACCTTGAAACTAGGAAACTGGACTTTGAAAAAGGTAGTGTTTTTTGTAAATAACGCATAATATAGTTGAGAGAAAAATAATAACAATAGGCAGCAAACTCGTCATCTACTGGCAAAACCCATTGTGACGTCTTTCTACCTTTTTTACCCTTTAAGTTGTAAGGAAACAAGTAAATGAGTTCGTAGAATCGCGGAATAGTTTTCTATAGGAAAAACCAAACCTCCCGCGCTTAGATTCGATCTGGCAACGTCGTCCATCTCTCTGTGTAGCGCCTCGCACGTACCAGGAAATTATATTTCCAGTTTCTCCTCAACTTCTCTCCGTTCGCACGAACGATTTTCATTTTAAAAAGCAATTACGCTGACATTTCTTCTCGTGTGAAGTCCACTCCCTCTCGCCTCTGTTTCTCAGTCGTCATTTCGTGTGGGTAGGAAATGCAGTGCTTATGCCGTTACCTAGCGCAATATGTAGGAAAGGGATTGAAGTTAGCTGTGAAGGGTGAGGTTTGAGGTAGAATGTTGTATCGTATTCTGTTCTGGTACTAAGAGTTAAGGTTAGGATCTAATATAGGTTCAATGAAAGTATCAATCTTTACATTGAATTATAGCTATAGAAATATTCTCATTCATGCTATTTCTGGTCGAGGTTTGATTCTAATTCCTCCTCAAGTATTACAAATGACGTTAAAGATTTGAAGATCAAGCATCTCCTATTAATTTTATCGGTTATTTCATGAAAATCTTTGAATGCCTTATAAATTATCTGAATGAATTCACGTCGTTGATTGTACAAGTTTTTACTCCCTAGTTTTCATCAAAGATTTTATCCTCAGGTAATTTTAAATCTAATTTGGTCCGGAAAGTTTATCAACGCGCTTTAAATATAATGTATTGATGAATATCGTTTTCAGTAAGTAAATAGTAAAGAATAGGACCCAGTACAAGTCCTTGGGGAACACCTCTATTTACGTTGTAGAGAATAGAATGGGTATAGATTCTCTCATACTCATGGCTTATTGTAAGCTAATGAAGTCTATAGCAGTAGAAAAAATGATGATTATTCAATGAATATTCAGTGAAAGGCTTACCGTGTTATGGATTATATTTATTGTATTCTAATGCTTCGAATATACGAAATGTGAAAAACGTTTAGTTTACCTTGTTGGCTTTTTTTTTCCTTAGCATAAATAAATATAAAGATATAACGCGTAATTTAGATATTAGACTCGTAACGCGTAAGACACTAGAAAAAAAATACTTCAATATTAGATTTAAAATTATTGCATAATTGTATAACGTAGTGTAATATTTCGTCATCATCGTTCTGTAATTCTATTAAATGAATAAGGAAGGTCACTGAACACAGTCAAAAATGCATCGCAGAACCGGAAACATGTTTCCAAGTATTATTACGCGCCATACCCATGGGAAAGTACATTCTCGTATTATTTTCGTTTATCTTGTCAATCGAATAAACATAAGAGTTCACGATCCTTTTTATGCCACACATCTTTAGGGAGATTATTAGTTGATCGTGACAAAGCAATTGGCAACGTCGCTAGAATCCTTTTAAGGCGCAGGTAGGTTAGAAAAACCGTTCGCCCTGCAGAGGCGAGCGAATTACTGTTTTATTCACACCGTGAACTACTCATCGGGAAGAAGATAACGCTACTTTTCACGCCATCCTTCGACACCGTGTCAAACTCTCGGTGTAAGAGCTTTCGATTTTCATACACTCATCAATGGAGTGGCCAAAAAAAAAGAAACGAGGGTTGCAGTTAATTGGTGCGGGTTGTGAAGTAGAAATGTCTGCCGAAGGGTTGTTTTAATTGAATGTGTGAGGTTGACACGCGTGGCGTGATTGTTGTGAAGGGGTGTTATGCATGTAAATTACTGGAGTATGTACAGCCGCTGGTCGCAATCAAAAAATGTACCTTCTCTTAGTTTTTTTTGTTTTTTTTTTATTTTGAGGTTTTATTTTTTTGTCGTGTTTGGGTCCGGAGTAGCTTCATGTAAGCTATCACTTTTTAAGTATTTGAAAGCTTTGATGGCAATCGTTCTTTTTGTTTTATTTTGTATTCAGATTAGTGATACATTTGTAGAATGAAATAGATACCTTAATTGTTAATTATTACTTAATTTTTGTACGTTTGTTGCTTATTTATTAAGCGTCAGTCATTCATGATTATTAGCATTGTTGTCCTGAGAACTTAATTATCAGTACTAAATTAAGGGAAAGTATATTTTTTTCCTCTTTATCGTACTGGAAGCTTAAAGAGAGCTTCTATTCAATAAATTGTGACGGAAGGAATGTTTTTTTTCCCAAAATATAATGCATTAATCTCTCGTTGAAATTAATAGAATGATCGTCTTTAATCTTTCATACATTTAATGGCATTTACCTGTTTTGTTTCCGTTTATTTTTTTAAATCTTCTGTAGTATCAACCTGTATCCTGTGAAGGATATAACTTCTTTTTCCTAGCTCATAATCGAATCAATTTCCAAAACGCGCGCAGTCCTTCCATAAGCGATTGTCTCTAAATCCGTTTCCGATAATGGTACAGATTGATTCGATCAGGTGAAGCGGCCCGTGGAGAGAGAGAAGAGCCTAGTTGGAAATTGGGCACTGGTGCTTAATTAAATCGACGAGAAGGATGCAACGTCAAGAGGTTGGCGTGCGCGCTCTCTAATGGTCCTAATGAAAGCGAATCTACGCGCTTATGCTTCCAATCGCGTCTTTTATTTGTGGCTCGCTCTTCGCACAATCGACCTTTGTTGTGATCCCGAGGTGCGATATTGGCAACACCAGAAGTGCCTTAAAGGAGATGTTTGCTCGGGTCGTTAACCTGTTATGATCGGGTGTTTTGATTGGGTTCCTTTGCGAAAATGAAGTGGGATAAAGGTTTTTGCTTTTACGGTCGCGTGTTCTACTGCTGTATGCTTACTGTGAGTTGATGATTGTTGATTGATTTATTGATGGTTCTTGTATTGTTTCGAAGGGGTTTTATTGGGTTTGGTTGCAGTTGTAGAGGTTCTGGAGCTTGAGTTAGTTACTTTTTGTCCCTTTTTTAATTAAACTTTTATTTCAATGAATAGATTTTAATCGATTGTATAAGAACCCTGCAATTTTCATTGTTGCTTTTTGTTAGTTCACTATGGCGTTCAATTTTTATTCCTCGATTTACAAATTAAATGCTTTAGAAATTTAATAAACTTACATTGTTGTCCTCGTATGCTGTTCTAACAAACAGTTAAGTGTTAAATTATATTTAAACAACGTTCGGAATAGGTCTTCCAAATACCTCCTCCATGTTTCAGAACCCATTATTATCAATACCTCGTTCAAAATGGTTTTTAATCGTTAGAATGTATTTTATGATGCATTCCAACATTTTTCAAACGCTCTTTCAATGATGCTCTATCATGAAGTAGTTAATTGGTCTTTGTTAGAATGTCCTAAGGTCTTTAAGAGGATTGCAAGAGAATCATTCTGAAAGGTTTTACCGTAATTGACTCCCCTCCGGTATTGTATCGATTGTATGATTAGTTCATTATTGTTTGATCGTTTTTTTCCATTAATTATCGTAACTACGTTAATCAAGGGGAGGAATAACGGTTAAAGTGTTTTATGCGTTTGACTTGGCGTCTTTATGACGTTAGTTTTAGGTGGTACCTATATGAATTGCTTGATGGTTATTTTTTCAAACGATGTGCTGGAATATTTTGGATCATCGTAGCTCTTCTAGGTTTAGGCAGTTCAGTCTATGTTCGACTTTTCTTTTTATGAGATATATTGTCTTGAAATTGAAATATTGCTCTCAATTTCTCTGAACTACTTTCTCCTGTATGAGACCGAATGCTGAGTGAATGAATCGTTAAGAAGTGCACTTTTTCTGTACCAAAAAATGAGACTTAAAAAGAAATAAATTTCAGTGATTTATAGTTTATACTAGTCGTACTCCATTTAACTTTCGGAACAATTGGATGAAGTTGCACTTTATTGAAAGATTTGCTACCATAGTTATTTGATAATGAAGTTAGCTTTAATATACTGTTGCCATTGTTATCATTAATTGTTAGTATCTTTTACTCTTGTTTTATTATTGTTAGTATTATTGTAGATATTTAATTGTTTATTCTGTTTATATTGTTGTTTTCATGTCTTATATTATTGGTTCGGAAGATATTGTTGGAATTGTTATCGTATCGTAAAGTAAACAATACACACTCACCCTTTATGCTATTCGAACCCCGGATCGCTTTCTTCAAAGACGATATCCACTTGTCTATCTCAAATGCTTTTTACAGCTTAGCCCTTACCTTTTTCTGTTGATCGTTGATTCAGGCAAACTCCCGATATAGCTAAACCGTCCATAGCATCGTCTCTTTACCGCGAACTTCAAAATGAGAAAGTGTTTGCCTCCCTTTCTCCGTATCTTTATTCTCGGTGGATGAATCAGCCTTTCACAAGAAATTCCTATCTCTTTGTAGTTTCGATCGACATGAGAATAGAAAGTTGAGAAGTGAAAACCGATTCGATGACATTTAGAGAAATGATGACTATGTGGTGCTTGGGGATGCGTTCATGAACATCATTCTTCGAACCCTTCGACAATCGTGCTTTCAGCTTTTTGTGTACGATTACGCAAAGTTTGTTTGCACGTGAAGTAATGGGTCTTAAGAATGTAAGGAGGGTTGGAAGAAATGTGTATGTCTAGCAGGGGGAAGTATTGAGGTTGTATTATATTCAGTATCATGATTTAAGTGTTAATAATTGATCTGGGCCTATGAAGGTACCCTGTGGGACACGCTTTGACGTAATTTTCGGGTTTCATTCACCTATCTACCTAAATTGATCTATTTTATATCGTGCATTTTTGCTATGTTTATAATTGATTTTAAATAAATATTGGTTTATTAAAAGAATATTCTAAAGTAGTGGTGTAATATTTCTGATTTAGTTCTTGAACAATACTGGGATTGTCATAGTACAATTACATATAATACAGTTTTTGCGAATTTTTTTTCTTCAACCTAAAGATTTGTTTTTTTCTAATCAGTATTTTTCACCAAAAGAAGTATATTTTAATGTCTCCTGTTTTATAATTTCATTCCGATTTTTGTTAGTTTTTAATTGGCGTAAAATGAAATTAACAAACAGCACGTTGATGAATTTTCCATCTATATATTTTATGCGAAATTTCAAACGGCTTGGAGCACTCATTGTTCATTTAACGAAGGCCAAGTTTGCGAAATTCGATAACAATGTACGGAACGGACCCGAAAGGAAAGTTGGATTTATTCAGATTTTCAAACGCAAACCACGTTAGGCAAATTAAATATTTAACATTTCCTGCTCACAGTGTTTCCGTGTTTCATGCTCCTCGCTTCTTAAGGAACGGATCACTTTAACCTCACTTATAAATCCACTTTGATGTCCTTCTTCCTGAGAGAACTCTTTTGAGACCGCACCTTTTGCAAAGCTATCCATTCCCACGCGCGCTAAAGTGTTTCAGGAAATATCCGAGAAAACTTTAATTGCAGGAAACGACACCGGAGAATTACGGCGCTGCCGACGTTGCCGTTTAGACACTACGTTTACTATCTGAGGGCTTATGCAGCATTTCGCACGTAAGGGAGAATTGGCAACGTTCTTTTTAGTCCGCTATGTGGGCGGTTGGGAAAACTCTCAGCATTCCGTTTACAACTTGGGAAACAACGGGCGATCGGGAGTTGGAAATCGCGTGCCATATTATTTGCGAACGCAAGCTGCGCCGATTCGCAGCTGTCCCTCTAAAAGATTTGCGAGAGATGGCATATTGTTTAAATATCCGAGGGTTGAGTCACCGCGCGTTAAATGGGTCAGTCCCAAGGCCCTACTTTCTTTTAACAAATACTGGCAGTGTTTCGTCATAGCGAGTTCAATTGTCCTTACGTTGGATTCAGGAGAATTTGAAATATTTAAAAAATGCATTCTGCGATGTGGTTGCTTTAAGGAGCTATGTTGTACGATGTTGTGAAGTATTTGGGTTTAGCTTTGGTTTGATGTTCTTTAATTTTTCAAAGTGTTGTTGGGGAAGTAACAATAATATTTAGTATTTAACGGAAAGAAATTCTTAATAAAATTTAAAATTCGTTAGAAATTAGAGTTTTTAAAAGTAAATTTCAGCGATATTTTATTTATCTGTGACGGATATATACATTAAAGGAATTCTTTTCTCATTCTGTATGCATAAAATATTTTTCGATAGCTTTTAGAATTTTTTATTTATAATTTTTCTTATGTAACCTTTTCGTCATATGGTTATAATCGTTTCCGTATAATTTTATGATTAATAATTTATTTGAGTTCTAAATTTGTACAAATTTGAAAAATAGCAAATTCACGCTACTGCTAGTGGAAATAAATTGCGAATTTTATTTAAGACAGTGGGTTCTCCTTCCACTGCAGGAAATTGCTTCTGCTAACGGGTTCAATACAATATAGATTTTTGCACTGTTCGTGAGAAATTAAGTATATAAGAAGTTCCTGTTTTGCTCATAGTTAATGAAATTTTATGCCAGCGTATTAGTGAAGTTTTCAATTTTATTTGCGATTAAGTAATTTTATGTTATAATAAATAATAAAAATGATCATTCCTTTTTAATGACGATTCTGCACCAACCCAGCATACCTGTCGTAAAATTTTTGATAACTTATTTATGGTGCAACTTCCCATAGCAACGCTACAATCTCAGGTTTGGACCTCAGATCTGGCATCCACAACTGTCTTTTAATTTAATTTTATTCTTTCGTATTCGAATAGGTATTTTTACATCATCTTAGAAAAGTTTCTATACATCATGTTAGTCTTTCGTATTTTTGAAATCGCTCCATCGTATTCTTTTGTTTTCTGTCGATTTTGGCAGTTGTCTCATAATTTCCATCATGCCTTTCACTCCAAAATTTCCCGATATTTTTTTTTATTTCGAAGGGCGTAATGTGCGTCATTGAAGGAGATATTAATGACCAGAAAATTGGGGCGTTTGAACAGCAGAATAAATCGGATTAGTAATTTAAGATGTGGGTTAATCCTCCTGGGCGAAATGTTGGTGGTTCCCACTCGGTGACATTGGCCCAGAAATTTTTGGGTGAAACTAAATCGGAATTCGAGGGGTACTTAGAAGCAGCCGAGATTTTTAATATGCTCCGGACGTGGAAAAATTTTACAGCAACTGCGTGTGAAAGTATTTTGGTTCCCCAAGAGAATTCGAGAGAATGGGTTTCTCCCATACCTACACTGACCTATTCTATTTACACTATAGAACGAGAAAGGCCTAAAGTTTTTCGATAGATGTGGTTTTTAAAACACTCGGAGTTACGCAGGGACTCGAACTTGGTCCCAAATATTTATCTCTTCAAAATGACTTAAATAATATTAACAATAAGTTTTTATCCTCCTAAATCTTAACATTGTAAAGCATTACCATAGAATCTATTTTGTTGATACTTATTTTGTATTTTTACTGTATTGTTGTTTTTGAAACAAATGTAGTATCTATATTGTAACAATTTTGATTTCCATTGTTGAAACTAATTCATTATTAACTTAACTAAATCTAATCTAAAAGAGAATTCGTATGGTTGCAAATCTACAAACATGTAAACCTAATGGCTTAAAAACAGGTGGGCGTGGTTCCCTCATTCTTAAATTTCCTTATAATATTCTTCTCTTATCTGCTGTTGTTTTCCGAATTTGTCCGAATCATCGGCTCGTCTACACAGTAGTTAGCATGTCTATAAGCGTACGAGTCCTAAAAATTCGGAACAATAACGTAAAGTGTTGTATATATATTTAGCTATTCTAAATTCAGGTGTCCATTCACCAAACCTTTTTGGATCATGGCTTGTGCGTCTTTGGCATCGAGTTTTAGGTCAGTTGCTTGTTAGGAGCTGTAATGTCCGTACACCTCTGCTATTTCCGATTTTTGAAAGCAGCTACTTTCTCTGGCAATGAAAGTGGACGGAAAGAGCATGGAAAGATGGGTTTGAGTGAAAACTCGATTCTTACCGAGGGAAGCATTCAAGCTTTGACATACTCTCCGTTTTATGGGTTATTTTTTCGGATTTTATCTCCCCGTTTTTAAGTACGGTATTTTGTAATCTCTTCAGATAACCAGGATGTATTTCCCGGTATATACTCTGCAGTGTTTCCATGGAATTTTCTGGAAATTTTATGCGGTATTGCTTTTGTTATCGTTGTTATATACCGTTGTGTATCGTGAAGGTGCGATTTTGGATTGTATGGGTGTGAGAAATAATCGAAATTTGTTGCTAATTTTAAATTGTGTGGTATTTTTGAAAAAAGGCTTGTACCTACGTTTAAGCAACTTTGTATTTTTAATATAGTCGAAAAAGTTTTATTATAATTTTTAGTTTACTGATGAATGTTTTCCTTCCCTTATTTTCATAGTAAACAAGGAAGTATATCAAAGCAATAGATTTTTTAATATAATTTATCCGAGAATAATCTGTTTATTCTTGCCGTTACTTCTTTTATTTAAACACATCGAATACTATTGCGATTCTAGTTTTGTTAAGACTATTATCGATATTCTATATTTGGTTGTTAAGAAGTTAAACAATTGTTTTCTTTAATAGACTGTAATTACATATAAAACATGTATTAGAAAGCGCTTTGTTTTAACGACAATGCATGGACTATCGATTATATCGAATTGTATCGATATTGTCGTTTCTATTCACAGTTCTTCGCTTACAAGCGATTCTTTTATCTATCAATTCTTTTATCATTCCTAGTGCTCTTTCAATCTCTTCGCATCTGTAAAACAGACTTTGATTGGACTCTTTCCTAAAGCTCTCAGTTGCTAGGAGACGGAGGAAATTTACATTCCGTTCGGAAGGTGTTATTTTGCCGCAATTTTCCCTCGTTTAACATTTTCAATCCTACGCCTCCGCTACCTGTCGCCACATTTCGTGTAGCGCTCTCTCTCCTATTTGTGCCTCGGGCGCGTACGAATAGCGGACCTGAAACGATTCGGTAGAGGCCTTGTCGAGGACCTTGATCCACTACGTAATGGAGTTCTCGTTTGACGAGAAATCGCTAATCCACGCCTCCCCAGCGCCCTCAGCTATGGAGCGGTGGTACCCTGTAACCACCACCACACACTCGCCGAAGACTGGTTCTCCATTTTAATTTTCCACCGCGACTCTCTTCGGAAGAGTAGTCGTTAAAATTGTGTAAAGGACGGTTCGAAATGTAGACGACTAGGATACAATGACGAGTTGATCATTAGCGAGAGAGAGGACTTCGTTTTGTATTCTGCGGACGCCTGAAACGATGCAGAAGTGTCTGGTAGTTTACAAGTTGGAGGGAATCGGTAAATTATGAAGATTTATGGTCAAATCTGACATATTGGAGTATCTAGAGACGTTATTAATACCATGAATAAATTCCTATTAAGTTGGGATAAACTTCTTCGTATTCAACAATCGTAGGATTGTTGAAGTTTGAATGTCTATTATGATTAAATCGTTACCGTCCGATGTCTATTGTTGTTTCCTTTTACAACCTTTTAACAATGTATTCGATTTTTGTCTCGGAATCAATTTTTTCATTATATTTTAGTGTTTTGGAAACATTTCAGAACGTAGTGTGCTAGTATTGCAGCGAATTACAGATAAAAATAAAACTTTTCGCTTATTATTTAGTTTATCTTGAACATTCCCACGGTTTCGCGGTGTTTGAACTTACTTTTTCCGATTATTTAGCAATATATATATTTCTGTTTACTGCGATAGTTTACCCTCTCTATTTATTTATCCGATTAAATCAGATTCGCCTATTTTCTTATGACAATAATTTGAACTAAATTTACTAAGAAACCCATCGTGATAATATGTCTTATTACGCTGGTATAATTCATCTCCATTATAACTACATTGGTTCAATTAGCTTGACATGCGTCTCGAAAGTACGACATCATCTTCATAAACTGACTCCCTCCAGGCCCTGTTGCTTCACTCTCCGTCTAAATCCGGCCTTCACCTTATGGTTATTTACCATCGGACGCATTAGTTCCGTGTCTCCACCCCACGGGTCTGTAAAGGTGCAGATTTTCACGACAATGACTAATTCGGGTCCATAATTTCGGAGATCCTGGCCGAGCGCCTTTGTGAGGACAAACGTGACCTTCGCAGCCCTTGACCAGCTGCTGGCCATCCGTTCAAGCCGTGACTCAGGTGCCTGGGGAAGATTTCGCCACGTGTCCACACACAGGAGGTCGCTTTACCTGTGGCATTGTCGTTGAAACCGGCTAGGAAGAAACGGAAGGAAATTGCGTTGGGTTTTGCTATCCTTCTGGTTCTTATTTGCGATCAATTTTTATCTCGATTCGCCTGGTTTATGATTAAATCTTTCTTTGGAACGTAGCGGAACTTTGCGTGGGACCAACAGTTATAATCGTCAATATATTGCTGTTTTATTACCTTCTATTGCCTTCTGGTTAAAGGTTTTGACGTAAGAGTGTTGTTTTATAGCCTAAGATTCCCGTTTTATCGTATTTTTGCATGCTCGGTTTTGAAAGACGTTTGGGTTGCTAAAGGTGATAGACAAGAATAGAAAGTAACATTTTAATTATGTATTTATTAAATTTGTTGCGTAACGAAGGGCATTATTAGCGAGAGAAGTGTCTTGTTTTCGTTTTGTTGTTTGTTTTTCATTGTAGAGGGATTTATTACTGATTTCGTATTTAACATGTAGATACCATATTTTTCTCTTCATTGTAGTAATCGAAAGAAAGTCAAGTTATTGTTGAAAGCAACGAAGGATTTGTTATGGCAACAGAGTTCCTTTATTTTTATTTATATTTGAGGCGATTTACAACGGAACAAAAATTAAATCAGGAATAATCGGGAACTTTAAATTTGTTTACGAAATAATAAGTTTTTTTTATACTTTAAGGCTGATTGTTAGCGTCCTTATCGTCGATAAAAGTAGGTAAATATCGTGATGTAAATTTTGCGTCGTAGATTGATCAGACGTGCTAACTCGTCGACAACGGTACCCTCGATTTTCGCCTCTTCACGCAGGTGTCACGGTCACATTTTTAGGGAGTGATGGAATCCACGAAATGTTAAGGAACCAAAGGCTGGTTACCTATCCCTGGTCGACTCCTCTGCACCGTTGCTTATGAATCGTGTAAGCTCGGAATTCGAGACCCGTTATCCCAAAATCTCTCAAGCGAGGGATCGTTATCAATGCTTGCGGTAGGTTGAGATTCGTTCCGTTACAGTTTACAAAGGCAAGTCCTCCTTTCACCTTTTATAAAAATCTTATCGGCCAAAAAAATCTCGACTAATTAGTCTTATCTATACCATTGAGGCGTTTCGTCGAAATCAGCCCGTCCCTTTACCAGCTGAGAGCAGGTTTGCGTTCATCAAAACCCTGCCCTGCGTCGTTAGGTATGGGAAGTGGAAGGGATGAGGTTGTTAGGGTATTGAGGAGTGGGGTAAGCTCTTTTAGTGTCTTCTTTGTACTCTAAGATGAACATTTCGTAATGAACTAGAATGATAAATGGCTGAGGATTATTTATGTTTTTAATGGTGGGTCTTATGATATCTTTAGTATAGAATAACAGTGGTATGTTTACGTAATTATTTATTATTAATATAACGTATTATTTAAGTGTATTAATTTTTAATTTTGTTATAAAACTTCAAGACTACAATGAGCGATTTATTTATAACAATGATTGCCTTTATATGGAGATAGAACATTCTAAATAGGTTCCATGGTTACGCTTTAAAAGATAGTGATTTTTGTTACATTGTTACAATAAAATTGACGACATATGATGTATACTTTGTTGAGTTTTGTAGTAATTTTCCAGCATAAGTACACTGTCTTAGTAATTGAATTCTTCTCTAAAATATTATCTGCTATGAATAGGTTACGCGTTTAAGTAATTTTCATATCTAATGAAAATGATTGCGTCTTATTGTAATGTCTCTTCAAAGAACGCGTATTTTTTCGGGCCATATTTTCGTATGCTTTCACTCCGCCATGCAAACAAGAAGACATCGATTTGTTTGTTTGGATTCCTCCACGTCATCACCACAAAGGATTACGAAAAGAAATGGCATTTTTCCACAGTTCCGGTCAGCAAAGACTTTCCCCAGCCCCAACCATCGGATGGCTTATTAATTTAGTCGCAGATCGGCCTTTCGACGCGAACGCCATCTTGCCTCCAGTCCTCGAAACGCTCAACGAACGTATTTACGACTTGCGTGCGGCGGGAGAGAGAGTTAACGACCGTCGCCACGGTTATAATGTTCAATTGTTGTACGGATGGGTGTAGCCACCGTTCGTGAAATGAAAAAATCCCTCGTTAAGAACGACAATGTGTTAGGTCTTTAACCCGTCTCTATTTATCGAGTCAACACACTCTTACTTACGCACTCGACGTGAGTCAGAATCATCATTATAGAGTAAGGGGATGGTTTTTGAGGGTCGCCAGGCGATGGAAGCCAAAGCAGGTTGAGCTAGTAGTTTTTAGAAGAGATAAAAAGGGACGTGTGTGGGGTTCTTCCGGGTTTAGGAGAGGGGGGAGACTCTCTCTCGAAATGTTGTCGCCCCAGAGGGATAGCACCATAGGGAAATGGGCGCTCACAAATACTTGGGCGGAAGATCTCTCTCCCCCGACAAGGTTAAGGGAACCTCTGCACCGATATGTATCTGCGCCCGAGGGATAGAGTACGGTAATGCACGCGATTTAATGTACAAAGCGTGTCGAAATTCTGGTAGCTAATTCGAAAAGGTTTTTACTAGGTTGTTGTCGCGTAAGCCTTTTTACTTGTTTGTTGATTAAGCAACCCTTTTGCGACTGCAGAAGTGTGGTTAGTTCTGCAGTGATGTTCTGTAAGGTGCCTTACAAGCTATGGAAGGGGTGTTGTGCTAAATGTTTGTATGGAAGTTGTTTGCGTAACAAAAGTTGTAGGGATTTACATTAAACTTTATCCAGGGTTCCTATGATGAGTAAATGTTTTGTGTTGATTGTCATATTTTTAATTAATTTCCATTTATCCTCTGTAAAACTCAGGGCAAAAAAGAAATCGTTATTATAAGTAACGAATTTATAAGATGAAATTGTAGAGAAGTAATTGAATAATTATTGACCGCGTAACGTAACAATTAATGGGTCAATAAAATCGGCAGATTTGGAAATCATTGTTGTTCTCAATGACTAAGTATCTGACAATTGAAGTGTCAACAATTAGATTCATAAATTCTTACAGTTATGTCCAAAATGAAGGCGGCGGAATGTTTTCAGTTGCATAAATCATAATGGAGATTATGTAAATGAGCATGAAGTTCCATAAAAATACACTGTGTAATTCTTTAAGTAGCATGTTAATCACCCGTTATACCATCATGAGATTTTATCTTATCACCCGCCCTTTTGCGCAGAAATTTCGACTCATATGAGGGAGAAGAAGGGAAAATTTTTTTAGAGACCGTCTTCTAAGCATTCAGGGTTTCTTTTCCTTTTTTATTTTGACGGGCTTTCTAGTAGGTCGATTTGTATAATCCTCTGATGATGTAATTATTATCGACCTTCAAGGTTCCTAATTCTTGTGCTAACTAGAATATAAACAGTCTCTCAGACAATAGCAAACCGGTGTATTTTTTGCTTTCATTGTACGCACGATAGGTTGAAAAAAAATGTTCCGTTTACCCATTTTCGTAGCGATGCAAATGTGCCTAAGATGGTCGGCGCACCACAGTTGGTTGGCTTCCGCCAGGCAGGAAGCGAAAGAAAGACCTTGGTATCTGCCTCCCACGATGTCGAGGGAGGTGAAAGTTAGATCCGAGAAATAGTCTCGCCCGGACAGTGAAATTGGGGTCGTCAAATTGGGCAGGTATGCGATGGAGACGTTGGTGGGAGGGGACGGGAGCTATCTGCAGCGATGCATTGCGGGTGGATGGTATACTATAGTAGCCTTCCTGACAGCGGCTCAAAGCCCCAAGCCCGTTCAGGATACTGGGTTTTTCCTGTTGTACACGATACGGGATTTTCCAGTTCTTGATCTTCAGCAGTTAATCATAGTTCTAAACTGGCTAAAAAGACCTTGAAGTGAGTTAGCCTGAAGCGGTGGGAAATTTGGTACCTATTCCTTCGTATACTTAGAATGTTTTAAGCACGAGATCATAAACTATAATTCAATGTAATTTCTTTGAATCTATGGTTACTAGTAGTTACGGGGTATGTAGTATATAGAGTTAGTTTGCTGTGAGGTTACTTTTTCGTTTTTTAAACATACTATGAGTGGAAATTTGCCTAATTGTGGCTTAATTATTCTATCTATATCCTAAAAAAGTATTCACAGTATTGAACGAGTTTAGAATTAATAAATTAATTCAATTAGGTTATGTTTTCAAAGTTACAGTATCCGCCTCGTTACAAAAGTTTTCATTATTTGATGATTAAAGTGCTAAGCTATGAATAATAATCATGTAATTTATACATGAATCTCTTAATTAAAATCAATCAGAATGAACTAATATTTATGAAATGAATAATATTTATGAAATTTAGAATGAATAATATTTATGAAATTATTAGCAATTTGCTGTTTAATATTTTTTTTATTGATTTTCGGCTTCAATAGAATTCGTTTATTGAATTACGTCGATGCTATTTGCACGGTACTAATGGCAAATTATCTCCTTCTAAGTGTGCAATAAATTTGAAAGGAAAATTATATTTACTCTCTCTCTATGTACACACCATCAAAACACCGGTTACTTTCTCATCGAGTGGCATAACATAGGAGGCGATAATAATATTATCTAACTCATTTCGGGCCAAATTAAGGTCATTTGGTCACTGACGCAACGTTCGCCCCCCCAACAATGCGGCGAAAGGATGACTTTGAATCACTCATTGTTGGGTTCGCTACCGCATAAGGATGCGGCGTAGGTAGCGGGCGATTAGTCATCCATTGTAAGGCATTGTGTGTCATCTGGGATTAAAAAAAGGGACGGATCGTGACACTGAAACCGTCCGTGTTCTCGCGAATGACTTTCTCCGATATTTACGTTCGTTCTGGTGATTGGGTTCCCGTCCGAAGAGACCATATTCGGTTGAGATCCCTAAAGGTTGTTTGTTAAGTGTACGAATTCTGACTGGAGTTAAGGGAGTGTTTTCAGCGATTGATTCTTAAGCAATCATCGATTGGTTTTCGATATTCATTACGTATTTATATACGAGAATGGCAGATGTGTGGTATTAAATTGTGGATGTTAAATACCCTTTCTTCTTGTTTATTGTTAGGGTATTATTTTACCCTAGTCCCTAATTAGATATTTTGTAAGCCCTAAAGTAGTTGGCTATCTCTTCTTTGTTGTATTAATGCCCAAAATTTTTACTCATTCTCTTTCATATTTATACGAGGTTGCTTGTTTGAAGAGACTATATTTTTATACAATCTTGTCCTACAAAGAAGCTTTATTTTCATTGTATATTTACAAATTTTAGATGTTTAGGAAATTCAAGTAAAAACAGTTTCTCACACCATAGAGATATTTAGACTGTTAAGGATCTTCAGACGAACTTTTTAAGATGTAGATGGTTAAATGTAGTGAATTATTCTAACACACAATTCAGCACTTCGCTATGATGAAAAACTGTGTATTTTACCACCTTCAGGCAAACATATTTCCTGTATTTTTCAGCTCGCAGAATTCCAATCTCAGAACCCATTTCCTAAACTCCTACTAAACCCTCAGCATCCGCACCAAACTTATATTTTTCATACCTTTTACGTGATCAAATCAGCCCCAAAAAAATTCCATCCACGTTCAATTTTTTTTTCGAAGTATTAGAATTTTTTTTATCTCGATACAACACGACCTTTCCGTACTAGAATTCAGCCAACGCACACCAACGGCGAACTTAAATCCTCTATTAATGAAAGCGTAGGTGGTGGGGCGTGGGCGTATCGCCGGGAGACGTGTATCTGGTCCAGGCGTGGGATGCTGCATGCACGGCCTTTTATTTGATTTAGGGAAGCCATTAATCGTTCGGAATTCGGTGCAATCCATCCTCCCCAACGTGGCCGGCGTGTGTAAGTACATTAGTCCGGTCTTATCTCCCAATGGTTTCCCAATTAGGTGCCATTGTGCTCGCGGATGAACTCGCGTCGGATGTCCCAAATGGGTGCGCTCGTAAGGGCGGTAATTCATTCCGAACATTTCGAACTCGTGCGTGGCCTTTTCGTTGCTCTTCTATACGCGTTCTTGCTTATCTTTGTGGATGAGCATTCGTGACGTGTCTTTCGGTAAAGCGTGGGATGATAAACGTTTTGTTTAGGAGCTCTGTGATTAAATGAGAACTGAAATATGACGAAGATGACCTTTTGAGTGTTATAAAAACGTATGATTGGAATTCCCAGAAATATGTATGTTCATTTGGGTATCTACGCGTTCTTATTTGCGAATTTTGAGATTGATTGAAATAAGAAGGGGTAGGAGAAGTGCCTCAATCTTCGCATAAGTTAGTACATTGCATTACAAGTTTCGTATTTCTGATTGATATATGATGTTGTCTTCTATTTTGATTTTTTTCTTCTTGTCAGTTATTGTTACGTGAAGTGGTAAAGTACGCTGAATATTGAGACAATACAATAAATTGTGGTAGTAAAATACAATGTCAAAATATATTCAATAATGTTACGAAAATTAAATTTTCATCAATTTTCAATACGTGTATAATTTGTTTGTATAATAATTTCCATTTATGGGAAAACAAAACGATTGTTGGAAGCGGAACGGTGTTACGTAACAACCTTCGCTGTATAATTATTGTGACGTAAAAAATGGGCAACAATGCTCAACAATGAAAAGAAAAGAGTTCGGAGTCGTTGACCTCCAAATCGGACCGTAATTTTTTATTTTTTCTCCATCCCGATAAGGAGATGTTCAAGGTGATTCCTAATTGCTTATCGTCGAGTTGATATCCCGTATCGATTAAAGGCGTCTTTAAAGACGCTAGCTTTGCGTCATCGGTGGCTCGATTGAAGCGACATTTAATGTTAATCACCATTAGAGAAGATACCGATGATGCCTACGCAGACACTTGCATGAAGAGGGTGATATGGGTCACGGGTCACCGACCTTCCCTTTGGGGCTAGTCTGTCTGGCGGGGAAAAAAAATTCAGACACAAGTTTACTCTCGTAACGTCATAGCGTGTCTTCGAATCGTTATTTCGGAAATAAGTTGGGGTATCGTCCGATAGAAGTTCCAGTACTAGCTATCGCGAAGAGTAGACTGTTTTACTTGCGTACATCTCTTCCTCGACTTTTATTAATGTTGTCGTCCATTTTCACTCGTTTTGTTTAGCTATTTAGAGATTGAATCTCTGGATGTCGTCGGGACAACGTTCTTGAGTCGGGGTGATTGACTTCTTGGTTCCTAGGTGTTGTTGCTAAGGGATGAAATAATTTATAAAGGGGTTGTGGTTAGAGTTTTTTAGTGTAGTTTTCTGAAGTTGAGTAGATATTATTCATTGTATCCATATGTTAATCGCGTTAGAGTAATTTAATTTTTTATTTATTGTTTTTCCTAATAGTCGTACAAGATTTATTGTTCGCAGAACGTTTCTTTATCCTAGAATTTTACTTGAGGTTTAAGCTTTTATATGCACTTTTTTCGTAACGTGTTTTGTAATATATTTTCCTTTTAAACGCGAATGTTAACTCACTACTCATCTCTTCTCGTAGATCTTGCTCATTTCTCAGGAACGTTTATTTATAGATAAGGTTTAGACTTCTGCTATTAGCATTGACTTGAAGATGTTCTGATCTTGTTGGTAGCTTGGGAAACTACTTCATCTCCCGCAGCATACATGTATCTTGTTCACTATAGAAGATAGTAGTGGTTAATAGTCTAAGAGACATCTATTCTTTAGGGCCGAAGGCAGTTTAGGCGTAAGAATAGGTGGCTTCTTATCTTATGTAGGTGCATCATTCGTAACTTCCAAGAACCTACGTTTTTGCTCGTTTCCCGGTAGTTTCGCAGAGCAAGGAACTGGGATGTGTATTCAAGGAAGCGATCCTACGCAAAAAAACAGCGTATCTTCCGCGAAAACAGAACAATAGCGTAAATTGCGGTGCAATAAACCGGGGACAGGAGCGTCGGAGACAGTGGTGAGTTTTTTTTAACTCTCTGGAAATCGGTACGCGGTTTTCGAAGTGGGTGGAATGCTATTTCTGTTTCGAGTTCAGTCCAAAAAATGGGGATCCTCCGATCCAGGATGCGTCACGTCCGTCGGCTTAAGGGAACGTGGGAATTTATGGCTGTGAAAAGTTGCCGAATATTCCGGGTACATTTCGGAGGGAAGTCTACCTTTTTTTTGCTTCGAGTACCGTCTTGAATGGGGACGACATCCTTAACGTTTTTTCTACGTACTCCACTGTTGGCTGTGTTGTGTTGGATTGCATAGTTTTGCATCAATCAATTTTAGCGAATATTTTTAATGGCGAAATTATGCATACAATGTACACAAATAAATATCAATATTCAGGATGAAATTTATATTATTATATTTGAAGTTGGCGTGAAATTCATAATATATTTAAGAGTAGTGAGAAAAGTTAAAATACTAACTTAAAAATAATGTTTAGACGTTATATTTTCTATTTTAAATAGTCATAAATGTATTTTGTTTTTATTAAAATAATTATTAATGTAAATTGACTCATATATAAATTTTTTCGCGTTTTTTTCTCATTGATAGCGTTAATATTTACGTGACGAGATATTAATTGCGTACTTTTTAACTAGAATATTCCGTTATAAAATTTAGAGATATGAAGAGTTATTTTTAACGATGAATCACTGCTCTGAATTTGTATTGTAAATAATCCTTTACATTCATGGCAAATTTCCTCATCATTTGGCGAAACACTAGTTGCGAAAATTACTATAAATTTTCCCAGTAATACTAATTATTTAAACATTAATATATACGCAGCGCTTGGCATTTAAAGTTCATTTCCGCTCGGAAACCGGGTTACATTATCTCTCGTAAAGATAAGAATACCATCAACAGATCAGCAATATTATTTTTAAGACTTTAATCTAGATCGAGGTAAGGAAAACATCTCTTGTGAAAAATAAGGCTATTTACTGCTAGAATCTGGCGTCATAGGGTACTACCCAGTTAAATGAGGTGACTTCTATTTCGTTAGAATATTTATTCTTCTTGTTTTGGTAGAATATACGAATTATAAGGGGTTTATTTTGTGATAGATAACTGTGTTTGATTCTTCATTCCACCCTCGCAGACTGATTGGCGTAAATGTGCCAGTCTCGTTTCTCACTCGTTTTATACTCTTAAACGAGTCTTCCTAGGTAGAAACCTTCCTCACAATTCCCTACGTAGAACCTTTTATATAACCTTTAGCCGTAGGATTCGAAATCTCTCCAGGGAAGCGGCAGATAGTCGAGTAAAAGTGAGCGAAAGCCGTTGTTCATTTGTTTTTCTCGGCATCCATTGTTTTTTCCTTCCGTGACCCAATTGGGTCCCCCGCCTTCACTCGCAGAGCATCTCTTCCACGCAGAGATGCACTCATTTGTTTTCCCGTGCAATCGTACAAAAGACGCAGTCAAACTTCAAGGTAGAGTCGAGAGGATTTGTCTTTTTTAAAACGTCGCTGTCTTCGGAGCAAGAACTCGCTCTGTGCGTGTCCTTGTTTGAATTGTGCAGTCACCGTGGATACGTTCCCGTTGCCTAATTGGGTGAAATATCCGGCGAAGGAAGCTGCGGTTTTCCTACGAGTTGGAGTGGGCGTCCCAGAAGACGAGTTACTCCAATTTCTAGTGTTTTTTGTCATCTTTGTTCCTCGAATCTCAACTTGCTACTTGCTCTTTATTCATCAGTGAATCAAAACTCGGTTGAAGTAGGGCTTGTTAGGGGCTGGGATTACTTTGGAATAGATTGTGACGTCCTTTTTTTTACTCGTTATATAAATTCGGTTGTAGTCTACGAGGCAGGAAGAGATTTTCGAGTATATTTAGTGTAACAGTGCGTGATTTGAATAGAGGGATAAGTAATTTCAAGGGTTTTGTAGTTTAATTATTGACGTAAACATTTATTATGGTATCCTAGGAGCTGTAATGGTTTGGAGATAATGAAGCAAATTCTGAAATATCTAGGTGCCTTTTTTAGTCGAAAATAAATAATCTTTGTAGTTTTTATCATTAACTTAATACAGTAAATGATTATAATTAGGTGTTGAAAACTTGTCCACATTGTCAATTAAATTGTACCTATTACGTTTGTGAATTTATCAAGCACAATTACTAACTTTTTCTTCATAGCTGTATTGATGTTAATTCATCGATTATTTGTGGTAAATCATACGATTATAGTTTGAACTCATTTTAATTCATATAAAACTTTCAGTGCCTAATTAGAATTAGTATTACTCACCAATTTTAATTATCTATGAAGGTTTTTTATGGATTTCATTGTACTATTATCGTCCTCATCACGTAAAAGATTGAGAGTTGGAAGTTTTCTCTTAACCTTTTTACATTAAAATTTCTAGAAAAACGGAAAGGTATTCTTCAAGCAAAGTTCATATTGTTCTACCCTTTTCAATTCACTAGTAGAACACCTTAAAGCGATAAATTCCTGGAAGTTAAACAAGCGTAAATCACGATCACTCGTGGGTTGTCTTCACTTACATTACACGGAGTACAGAAAGGATAAAAGAGAAATGTTTGATAAAGTAAAAAAAAACAACGACGTAGGGCCCTATCGTTTCCCTCGGGAACGCATTTATGAAATGCCTTTTTCTGATCATTTATTACACGCTCGGAAATTCTTTCCGATTAATCTTCCATCCTTTTCCAATCGATGCACTCCCCAAAAGTATTTCAGCTTGTTTCGTTCAACTTACATTCCCTTCGGGTAATGGAATATTTCCGTTCGATAGCCGTATAAAAAAAGGAAGTTCGCGACACTTAACCATCCCCGCTTTCAGGATAAGAGATGAATAATGCATTCTGGGAAAAAGGACGAGGAAGAAAGAACACACGAAAAATAAAAAGTCCATGTATAAAAGGAAGTCGTATAATGACGGTCGAGTTTCGGGGCGGTTGATTGGAGTTGCAATTTTCGAAAAACTTTTCGCGATTTTTCTGCAATCTGCGGGTAGAGGGGGGCGTGGCATGCAGAAGCGTGAAGTGGTCCGTCCAAGGGTATCCCTCCTGAGTAAGGAAGAGGAAGTTCTCTCCCATTGTTCGCTGCGAATGCTCGCGTAGCTTTTAAAACGTTTGTGCTCCGCTTTAAGGAGTGGAGGAATAGTGAATTGGTGGTGATACACCGCTTTCGGAGTAAGGGTGTGTGTGTGAAGTGTCTACCCCGAAGACTTTTTTTTAGAGGCTATGAATTGTTGGGTCGTATTAACATTGTCGTTTGATGTCGATGTAAAGTATTCTGCGTTTAGTGTTCTTTTTCGGGTTTGTTTATGGAAGCTAGGGTTGGATGTGTATTGGTTGGAGGTTTTAATTCTGATATACAAAGTTCGAGAACCTGATTATCTAAGTAACTGGCTTTGTTTTTTTTTAATGTTCGTATATGCGTAATTTTGCACGTATTTCTGACGCGTGTATTATTTTAGGTATATTTTAGCGATGTAGATTGATAATAATCGACTTGTATCTAGGGTACTCTCTTTAATGCTCATGATTCTTTAATTATTTATAAGTTTAAAGATTTTTGATATTTAAGTAATCTCGTCTCCTTGAAGGTATGACTAGCATCTTAAATTGTTCTCGTTCGTTAATTGAAGAGAAAAACAAATCGAAGTTCCAAAGAAATTAAAAATAGAATTCCTATCTACTACTATCTATAGTTTACGAGTATTACTTTACGTTATGAAAGAGGTAATCAGAGTTTTAAGTGTGATCAATGATTTATATACATGTTCAGCCTAATACTATGTTCAGAGTCAAAACATCACGTAAAATTTTAAGAAAAAAAGTTCTTTCTCTGTTAAATCAGTGAGGTAGAATTAAACCTCGTTCAACGCCCACTTTTTGCCGTATTTATTTACTTACGTTTCGGACGTTATCTCCACGACAGTCAATTACTCAAAACAGTTACAATTATTCGCGACCCGTTCCGGAATCAAAATATCGCGCGACTTTCTTTCTCAACGAAATTTCAACGCCAAGGTCTAATTCCGCGTGATAAACGGCACGCCTTATCGTCAGCAGCGCCCCATCGCTCACAGCGGCGACCGCCTCAATCATCACGCGTCTCTTTTTTTTAAGTTCGGCCTAATGAGAATGCCAGCGTGCGTCTCGGGAACAAACGCCCTCGTCCGCACGCTTATCGGACGCACACGGACCTCGCGTGCAACGCACGTCCGTCATTTGTTTTTCGCGCATTATTCGACGAGCGCGGCGCAAATGAATTTTGCGAAACGAGTCGGACCACGTGACCAGGGGATCGATCGTTTGCGAAACCTCTTTAACATTTCGTCTTCTCCTTGGGTCACGGATTGTTTTCGTCCAGTTTTCTCGAGAGGGAAAAACAGTCGAAAGGCAGGAGGCGCGGCGTGTTTACGACGATGCACTGCAGAGGTCGCACGAATGTTTTTAGTCCGCGGGGATGGAAATGTTTGCCGTTGAAGGGAGGGCGTGTCTGTCAGGTGCGTCGCGAGCCGTGAAATGTGGGCGTTTTGTAAACTGTTGTTGCCATAGAGAGAGGTCTTTGTTGTGCGGAGGTTGCTAGGTTGCAACTGCTACTGTACCAACTGCCGTAAATGGTTCTTGTTTTTGTTATGCGAGGTAATGGCTATTCATCCGGGTCTATTAAGTCTATACCCAATAGGATGGGGGTTTAGCGATCTAGAACTCGGGAGTACAAAATCCAGCAATGTCAAACTATGGAATGTCTCCTCTTTTCGAAATATTTATGCAATAATTAGAGGGAATATAGGTAGAGGGAGGGTAAGAACAAAGTTTTAGTGTATGCGTGGTTAATTGAATACATATCGATGAATAGAAATTTAAATTATATCGTATTTTTTATACGATTTATTATATTAATTGAATAGTTATTTTTACTCACCTCAAATGATGAAAATTTAATAAATACTCTAAAAAATACATTTTTAAGTATAAAATGCTAAATAATGAATTAATTTTTATTAGACCTAATATATATTCTTATACATTTTAATATATTTATACGTATTTTTTTAATATGTGTACGTTTTTATTAAATCAAAATTTTTTGCTTTCAAATGAATTACACTTTGTTTTTAGTACTGCAGTTCGTTAAAACAAAAACTCTCATGGAATTATTTGCCATTAATAAGTTCAGAAATGTAGTATGTTCGTCATGTCAATTGCTTGCTTTAGTAACTCGTCGCTTAGTTACCTCTATTTCAAGAATCACTCTGTAAATAATGATGGAAACCCCAATGTTTTTGTGTCCTACATCTCCTCGTTTTTATTAATATTTTTTAAAGGGATTCTCTCCAAAGACATACCTTTTTTTATCGAAAGAGCACAACTTTATTCGAGACCTTTTGACCTCTGTTTGCTTTAAAATACCAACTTCTTCTTCACTACGCTAACTCGAGTTCTTCAAATTCGAAATATCGCCGAGAACCTCATTTTTCGAAAACTCTCCGAGCCGATTAACTTTTGGATATAGGTTAATCATCCCCCTTCCACAGCTCCGGGAGTTCTCTCCCTTAATCCAGCGAATGAAAAATTAATCGCTGGAAGGGTTCTTCCGAAACTCCGAAAAGAAAAGATGGGGTTCAATAATTCAAGTCCCAAGACGATTCTGGTGAACATTTTATAAGGCTTCCTTTTCATCGAAATGAATTTTCATCCTTTGTTGTCCCTTCTCGCTCTCTTTAAGTCATACTTCGTTCGAAATTAATTAGAGCTCGATTCTCGAGCGAAGTCTTAATTTAATTATGTTACAATACTCGTGGCCCATTTACGAGTTTTTTCTATAATTGTGTATCTTAATGAGTTGTTAAGTGTAACAGTTGTAGCTTCTTGTTCGATTGTTGGTGTAACTCTCGTACATTTTTTTGGAATATGGGTTAGTTATTGTTCCGTAAATTAGAGGTATTCGCGATCTATAAGTTTTGTGTGAGAACTACATCTTAAATGTTTTTAAGGTTAGCATTCAGATTTATATAAATACTTAATTCGAAGTTTAAACAGGAAAAAAATTCACGTTTATGGGCATTCTTATCTTAAGACTAAGGGATGTTGAAGTAAGAAGTTGATTCTTTGTCTCAATTTTTTCCCTAAAAGGCTAATCTTATCCTACAGTTGTTTTTTTTTGAAATTTATTTCAGGAAATTTACTGCGATGAATTTCCTTGTCATGCTGTTCCGATGTTCTCGGTAGCTTAAATGAAAGATTCTGCCTGAATTCGATAGAAAAAATGACATTTATTAGTATTTACATTTATGTATATACATTACGTACAGTGATATCGTATCCATTTAATGCTTTAGGAGACGTAAAATGCTTTTTATCTTTTGAGAGCATAAAGATTGATCAGGTATGTGCATGGATGTGTAAAATTAATCATACGACAAATGCCTTATTAGCATCTTGGGGAATGAGAATTCTCAGTTAATTCGTCTGCTAAGATGTGACATTAGTCGATGCAGTTTACTTACTGAGTAATAACATGTTGACACGCGAATATCCAATGGTTGTCCTTTATGATAATTTTTCATCGTTGCAGAATATTTCTGCTATTACTCGGTTGATGAAAGTCTGCTCTTATCTTAGGAGGGTGCTTTTATATTAAATGGGCCTATCAGATGAAATACTTAATGTCTTAATATAGTTGCCGAGAGAAATATTTTGACGTATTAAATCATCAGGGATATGCTTTTTGGAATTGTTTGTATTTGTTGAGTTATCTAACAATTTTATAAAGCTAAAATAATGTTTTTTATTAACTTCTGTAAATTTCAATCAAACTTTTCTTCTCAAATATAAGAAAATTGAGTAAACACATTGTTATATCCTAATAAAGTGATTGGCGACTGTTTTAGCATTGTTAAACTCCTTGTTGGATTATGATGGGTGGTGTTAATTGTATTCTGAATATATCCCTTCAATTGATCGCTTGTTTGACAGTAGCATGTAATTGCAAAATAACATTTTGAAGCTATTTTAAGCTTGATAATTGAGGTTTTACAAGGCAGACTACTCCATTAGAGAACTTCTTTAGTAGCAAGGGCATCATAGTGTCTTATTATACTATTTTTCTTGTTTTGATAGCCTCCAAAAAACCGTGTATCTATTAAGTTCAGTATGTTTCGCATACTTCGTATATCTGGCATTTTTCTATTGTCATCTTGGTCACTATAGTTTCCGTGGTTTGATAAGTACGTGCTTCTCTTTAATTAATGTCTAACTGAAAATAGGTCTTAACATTTACATTCCACACAGTTGCTTGTGGAAATAACGCGTGAGAATCCAAACTATCCGTAATAGTCCTAGAATGAAATGTTTCTTTATCGTTACTTACGCTCTGTCATATAAAAATTGGTATTTGGATATTCATTAAGTTAAAAATTTAAGTTTTCAGAGCCAAAACTTAGGATTTCACGTCATATTGTAACAACAACAGGTCTGAAAACCTGACACTGTATACACCATCAATTCCTATTGTATATCACGCAGTATCTTGACGAAATTTATCTGTTTGTTTTGCCATCTCGCTTTTATTGCCAGGGCAACGAGTGTATCTTTTTATGATGCACAGATTCCACGGCCGATGCGCGTACGTCGTAAGCGCCTTATACTCGTCTACGTAATAGAGGTCCAACCAATCGCAGCGCAGCCTTCCGAAGTGAATATTCCTTCATATACGCCGTGCATCGAAGACGTGCCTAGCGTCACGTACTTCGCAAAGGGGTGAATTCGGCGTCTTTGGCCTATAATTAACACCGTCGCAAGGGCCCTTTTCTCTCACACACCCCCGAATTCGCCCCAAAAATAAGTCCCTCGTTAACGAAAGACCATTTTAATTAAAGACATCACGTCGTCTACATCCAGAGATAGATTAGGGTGCCGTGTGTGGGTGGAGGGAAGCAACAAGTGCCTGTGGAAAGCGCAAGATGGCCGCTTTTTTTCGATACCCCACCCCCCTCCCCCCCTTCTCACACGTCAGTGGGAGAAAAAAGCGGGTTTTTCATCCCTCCCACGCGGTGACGTATTCGATGACGTAGAGAGTCGACGTCAGAGAGCGGGGGAGGGTTCTCTCAGATTTGCAGACACGTTCGCAGGGGGCGGGAGGGCCTTCCCTCAATGGCCCCTAAGAGCGGGGGCAGATTCGCGGGGGTTAACTCGGTGGGCGGAAGGAGATCGTGGTCTCGGTTGCAACCTCTTCCCGCCCACTCACGAGGCCGTGACGTAAGAGGGTACGTCACACGAGGCGAGGGTAAGGCGCGGGTTTAAATTTAGATCGCTCCCTCGAGGCGATGCGCTTTTTCCGGATCATTTCTTCCATTTCCAGAGCGTATTTATTTGTTGTACGGAGTTTTTAGTTGGGCGTTATTCCGGTGGTGGCACTAACGTATATCAAATGCGAGGAACTAATACGAGTATTTCTTTCTCGTCAATAGTTACAGAACAACGGAATAGTATAGTGCATTTGTCAAGTTAATCTTTCAAATATTAGCCTAGAACGTTGCCTGTCTCTTGTCTGTAGTAATCTATAAGCTATGTTATACTCTTTTGATTCCGTATAGAGATAGGCTTTCTATCTGAACAGCGTGAAAATTTAACCTTATTTATTTTCTTAATGTTTGTGTATTTAATTTTTGCTTAATATTTTTATATATTTTTATAATTATTCATTTCTCTTCATGTATTGTTTCGTCAATTAATCGTTACATGTTTAATTTGGGTCATCCGTTCGTGCTAAATTAATTTTTATTGTTGTATTACAATTTTTAATCAAAATATTACTCAAAAACAATAAGGATAAAGAAAAATATGAAAATAAATCAATTAATGATCATTCAAAATACAAATACGAAAACTTATCCAAAAACAGTTATTCTCAATAATCATCACTATTTTATATCATTAAGCTCAGTATTGTTGCCATAGTTTCAGTTTATGCTTTAAACAAAACGGTTATAGAGTTCTTATAATTTGAATCGATAAACAATGAATAATATACAGCGATACATTTCTAAATTACAAGCAACAATGACAACAAGAATACTTATCAAATACCCTGAAACAGCATTGCGTATTGTTGATCGAACTCTTCTTACGTATTTTTTCGGTGTCTTTAATATCTTTCACTCCCACTATACCTGCCTCAGGGCTTTAAACATAAACTTCGTTCGATATTTTAATGCTCGTTTTATTCTCCCTTTCATGAGTTCGTAAGAGGCGTGGGACGACAGAAGTTACACTTCGTCCTTATCTAATACGAGAGTTTGTGCGGGGGATGATACGTCGCTTTAGTAAGCCGCATCCGGAGTTCTGCATCTACGATGACGTAGTGACTTTGATGACGCAATCTTTAGCGAGGAAGAGTAAAGGATGACGTAGGGTTTGCATTTGCTCCCTCATCCTTGCAGAGGGAGTCTGCAAACATTCGCCTGCTTTAACTGTTGAACGTTATACATGAAAGTGTGTCTTTTAAAGTTAATTTTACGCGTCTTTCAACCGTAAGGGACTTAATTAGTTGGCTCATGTTTTATTATCCATTGTCTCATCTTCTCGAAGCTTCCGTTGATGATGAGTTATTTTCGTCAAGTTTATTTATAGTGAATTGTACCCTAGGGGTCGCTATATAAGGATTATTGTTTCTTATAAATAGGAATAGGTTTATTTTTCATTCTAACCTTGGTTATATTTAACGGTTTTAATGCATCTAATACTTTAATATTTATTTTTATTCGATTATTTTTTATTTATTTTATTTTTGTTTGCTCAGTATTACGATGAATTTTTGTAATTAAATTTCTTTGCCAATTATACGTTTTATCATCAATAAAGGATTAATATTTTTAGTATGTTAACGTTTATTTACTTGGTTTTTTATCTGTTACTCATTTTTTATTATTTTAATTGTGTTTAGTGAAAAATTATTAAGACGCAATTCTTTTCTTTTTGTTTAAAGCATCTATTTTCCGATGTTTCCGTTTATTATCAAACTCAAAAGTGAGGTTATAAATTACTCCAATGTATATACAGCTGAAATATGGTATTATGTTGATTCTGAAGAATAATACAACGGTATTTTTGTTGACTGCATAATATTTATTCACTTTCTAAATTCGTCTTCTCCTAACAATGGGAAAAAGTCTTTCAAAATACGGCGTAAATACATAGTATATTTTGTTCTCTCTCCTTCGATAAGCGTAATTAGTGCCAGTAAGACAATAGTTGACCTTATCAGGAAAGTCGCACACAAACGAGCTGGAAGCTTGACATTAGTCCAAGATAACGCACGTGGACACTCGTCTCTCTCTCTCCAAGACACCAGGAAGCCAAAGGGCTATCTTTCTTCGTGATTTAGTCCGTATCCAAGCGAGGTGAACAAACTCGCTAATGAAAGGCGTTTCCTATAGAAACGTTTGTAAACAAATCTTCGGTATCGATAAGGCTGTGTAAAAAGGAGGAAAGTTGCATATTGGTGCAGTTGCTATAGGTGATTCACCCTCAACAACGTGTTTTATTTTTTATATAGGCTGTTTATATACGAACCTCTTCGTTCGTAAACCAAGGGAGACAAGCGAGGTGAGCTTTCCGTGATAAATATCGTTCTGGATGGAAGCATTCATTCGGTCGTACACTTCAGCGAGTGTCTCGTGCTTTATGAGCGTAGACGTTCCAAGCAAACGTTGGCTAGCACGTGAAATAACTTCAGCACGGTGTAACGAATAGGCTTCTATTCCGTCCATATTTAGCTATCTAAAAGGAAGGGGCTTTCACGAAAAGAAAGAGGGGAGAGATACTTACGTAGATTCTGCTTCTTTTTTACTTACTCGGTGAGTTATGATGAAGTGCTGGGATAGTGAGGTTAGTTCCCCTGCTCGCTTTTCTTACGCACTATATGAATGAGATATGGGACAACCTTCTCGTTAGTGCGGGTCATTGACTTCGGGAGTGACGTTTCACGGCTGCAGGAATGTCTATAATCAGCAACGGTCATACCTCAGTTGTCTGCTCTATTAAGGGGGGTGAATTCGGTGTAGGAAGACGTTTACCTCTACTTTGTTCCAGAGTATGGTTTAATTTGAGCGGAAACTGTTTTTCTTTCGCGGAATTTTGGCGATAAGAAATTAAGTTCATAGAATGTTATCGTACAAATGAATTTGTGAACAAGAAACAATGCGTTAGTTATTGTATTAATTATAGTAATTGATTAATACATCGTTATGATTATTAATTGGAAGGTTCGTATTGTTTATCACCGTCGTAAAGTGGTGTAAAAGAACCGTATTCGATTGTTTCTTCACAAAAAATTTCGCTTCTGTATCGTATCGTACCGATAAGAATTTTCGTTCATGGAAAAGGGATCGTAAAAGAAAATCATAAATAGCTATGCTGCGTTAAGTGTTGATAATTTAGACGTCATTGCGGTCATGGATTGGTATATTTGTATAAATTCTCACTCTATTACGGTGGTCGTAAATATTTGCCGATATCAGACTCGTTATGCTAATGTTCAGTACTACTCCTTTTACTCTCTCCAAAAATGTGGTTCTGCTAATTAAATTTCCAAAAAAGGACGGTAAACAATTGTCGGGTGATGTATAGACCGTATGAAGAAGCCCGTGCAATACCTCGTGAATAGACCAAAACCTTATCAAGGGTTCTTACGTGGAGAAGCTATAGCATCAGGTGAGAGAACATGGGACAAAAACGCGGTCTGAAAACCAATGGAAAAGGTGAAAGTAAGAGGTGTCAGGAGAAAAGCCAATTAGGAAGGGTCAAGGCAAGTAGGAAATGGGTTCCATAGGAGTTGGAGGTAAATAATTGGGTATCGTTGACACTTATGATGATAACCCTGGTAGATGAAGACAATTTATCGACGATTGTCTGTTTGTTGATTGAGGAAGAATTGAAAAGGGGAAATCAAATTGCAGTATTGGCATTGTTTGCTACTGGTGCTTTAATGACAGTTATCCAGATTAATATTGAGAGGAAGTATTTTTAAAAATCCCTCGTCTATTATCACATAATTATGGCGTATGAATGAGTTCTAAAAGAGAGGAATATTCAATCGAGTATTGTTGGAAATTTTTAATGTTATCATTGTTAAGGTATCTTATTCAGCAATTGTCTTTTTATTATCTCATGAAACCCAATAATACTAACATAAAGTAACGAAGTTTGAAAAAAATGACGTCTGTTATCAGCTTTACGTAAGAATAAAGAGAGAGCTACGAGGACGAAGGTACAAAAATATTTCGTTAAATAATTGGGTATCGTTTGTAACTCTATTGGTAACTATCAGAATAATTGTCTTGGTAACTCAAGCAACTATCGTATCTTTATCGCTTAATCGATCCAACAATCGTAATCATTATCATCGTTTGGGAATTGTTGGCGATTAGCTCGCGCTACAGAATTTCATCACGTATTTTGTGCATAAAATGTGAACCGCCCGCAGTATTCGCAAATAGCTCGTCGAGTAGCGATTCCCGTTCATAGCCGAGGCATGTCTGCGCATGCATTCCACGCTGTGAGAGGCACTCTTCATGAATAGTTCTTGGTGGAATTTCCCCCTTCGAGAATGGGTTTCAACGATTACGGGGCGTTCGTCACAATGTAGAGGGCGCGTGGGTGTCGCCCGAAAGGTTCTTCTGGGAACTTCCCTGAATGTAGAAGTCTGTGCTTTTATTCGGTGCCGTTTGAAATATATCTATCTGTTATCAGAGGAAAGGTTTTCCTTCCCCGTCGAGTGTGATTAAACTGAAATACGTGCGTATTATTGCTCTCGTTTCGTAGAATTTTGGGTCTACTCAGTGTAATGACCGTTTGAGAATATATGGCGATGATTATCGTGTCAGATGTGCTCGTAATTAATATAAAAAATAAGGTACTTGAACCAATTTTTGGCATTTCTTTTATTTTGTAAGCGTCTCATACGAAATTGTATCATAAATTGAATATATATATACTTACTATATATTTAATACTTAATATATAAATGAAATACATGATGGGATATATTACCTCGTATTTTGTCTGAATGAATTGAGGAGAATATTATATCGTCTACAATAATATAATGTTTTGAATAATTTTAGGTAATTATTTTTCGGACCAAACCAGATAAAGGGATATTATGTTTTATATCGTATTCTCTGTCCATGACTGAGTTACAAGAAGAATTTTGTTTGACATAAATTGAAGTCATATCATTAAACATTAAAGAATAATGCCGTATTTAATCAAAAAGTTAAATAGTTGAATGATGTGAATATTTCTAACGTTCAATCAGAATTCCTTTAAATAGCGTACATCTGGAGTTGTTTACATAAATATTCCAAAGATGGTTTGCTATTACTAAGCTTAAGCTACGAATAAGATCTGCAAAGTATATTTCGCATATTTCTCGTAGGAGGCCTAGCTAGGTTCCATTGGTTTTTTACTTTAATTTTTCATCTTCACACATGGCTATTTGATTCTCCTATGTAATTTCCGCAAGCGGAACCTTTTTCAGCCAACACTATCCTCATTTCTTAGATACCAAAGCGCTAATTCAGTTTGAGGTCACCTTCCTTTCATGTTTTCCTTACCCGTCCATTCTTTTCCTCATTCGCCAAGTTTTATTGCGAGCTCGAGTCAATTCGTTGCGCCTCTGTTTACGTTTGTCTTTCGCTATCTTTATTGCCCTTTCATTGTAAGCAATTCGTAACATAGTGGTCGGCGCGTAACGTAGTCGACATAACATCCCAACATCTCTTGTTATGTCTTCGAAATTTTTATCGCTCACGGTTTCCGGACTCGAGTTCTTTTTTAACCCTCCACGATGCAGCGAGACGCGCTCTCCCCCTTTCTTTTGTCTTCTCGAAGTTCATTCTTTTCCCGCTTTTGTCTCCGGAGAGGCTGTGCTGATACGGACGCCGTGCCATTGAGTGCGTGAACTTAGCTGCGCCGTGCATCATTCACCTCGTCTAGTTAAATGAGATTCAACGGAAGCGTTAATTTGCGAAATGGTTTCCTACGGCTACCTTGAGACGGAATTAACTTGTTTGCGACCGCAGTGCTTGGATGCAGTGTTCTCAGAACGGCTCATTGTTAGTAGAGGTTGTCGTAATTGTTTGGATCATTACATAGAATTATACAGGAGTTTTCTTATTGATACTTTAAAGGAAAGTTGTTCTTGTTGGTCCGATTCTGTGTTAGGAGGGAGTGGATGTTGAATATTGTGGTCCATGGCAGAACTGGGGTGTGTAGCGTAATATATACTGAATGGTTTATTCAGTTTTCTGTTGTTTAAGTATATCAGGCCATCTACATTATCATTAAGTGCCACTTGAATCATTACGATGATTTATTTTTGTCTGTTTTTATCGGTCTTCCATTGTTGATTGATTGTTTACCTAATTGAGGTTGATTGTTGTAATAAGTGATGAAATTAATTGCTAATTAATCTGCTGTGTCACTCAATAATGAATTAGATGTACAAGATTCCTTTATAATTAATAAAAAGTCATTTTTTGTTATTTAATTTAAAAAATGCTTTCTTTAATTTTTTTAAATTGATATTTAAGGCGCTATTTTAGGTACTATTTTATTTTTGTTTTGATTCTTACGTCTTAAGTATTTAAAAGAACATGACACCCTTAAAATGATATTTTTATCAAACCATAATCATTCAGAAACCTCAAAATGATATCGGGAAAAGATGAGAAAAGTTTTTTAAAGCTTTAAAGAACTTTAAGACTCTCTCTCACTCAAGTTTATTCCAAGAAGAAAGGAGTTTTGATTATTAAAAGAATGCGTAAGCCCCGAAAAGATTAATGCGAACTCCGTCTTTATTAAAGCAACCGAGTGACGTTAAAGGCGAATTAAAGTTTAAGCGCAAGCCAACGAGAGTGAATTAATTGCAAAATACCTCAGCGATCTGCTATTTACGGAATAATCCTATCGGAGGAAAACTTTCGCCTCACAACTACTTCCTATTAAAGAGAATAGTTTGATAGTGTTCGTTGAAGCGAAGCGGCGTTCGCGAATCGAAAATTGGAATTTTAGTAATTGGAATTTAAAGATAGAACGAGATGCAGCGCGCTACTCTCTCTAGATTTTTTTGTGCACTCGAAAAAGGATAAAAAAAAAAAAATATTCTTCTAATCTCGTCCCACATCTCTTTTTCAAATCCGGATTCGCGGAAAGAGAGATTTATATTTTTCCGTGGAATACCGCGTTTTTAGAAAAAGAACTCCCGAAGTAGTACTTCTTTCTCGGAAGAATGTTTGCTTCTTACGCGGAAGGGAAAAAAACTTTCGGTTTTCTACGGTGGCGTAATACAGGCGATTTCCATGGAAACGGATGTACGTATTTTTTTTGATGCGCTTGTCGTTTTGCTTTCGATTAGCGATTCGATTTTCTTTTAAAGAAATGTATTACCGGATACTTTAATTTTATTTAATGTTATTGAGTATTGAATTAAAAATGAGCGTTTGGGATTGGACTTCTAGTTTTGTTATTTTAGAACAATAATATATGTTTCTAGTACAGATATAAATTGTTACGTGTTGTTTTATTTAATTTAAATTATTTATTCAAATTTCTCATCAACTCAAGTCATATTTACCTTGATAATATACACTCAATTAAATTTACAGGTAATACTAATTATAAAAGTTTCAAATAACTTAAAAATTGTTTTCGCAAATAATTGTTCTTATAAGGTCATCGATGAACCAATAGTATAATTTCTTCGTATTCTTAATTTTTCCTGTATATTATCAATCAACTTTCCTTAAAGAAACCATAATGATTTTCCTAGAAAAGTTTATCAGATTTTATTATAATAATGCAATTTTCTAAACGTTTCAAAGATACCAAAGTTTGAGATTCATTTCAAATTTCAAAATTGAAGTTAAATTAAGGAATCAATTTAAATAGATGACACAAATTTACGACTGAGAATAAAAATACTAGAGATCTTGTTTATATAGAGGTAAGGCATTATTACATATAAATCAATCTTTGTTGTGAGAGCTTATTGTTGAGGTTTTGAAGTTCAGTAGGTATTTATTTGTGCGGTACCAACAATCCTTTTATAACCAACAATAATAGTCAATTGTAATCAAACACTTTTAGTTGTCAAACAATAATTAAAATCAACAATGGTTATGGAATTATCGAGACTAATTATCGTCAGAACCAGATAACAGCTGTACCTACTTAGTCACGATGTAGTATCACCGATTGATGCTTCTAATTTACATCATGCCCAATTGGTAATAGATCGAAATCTTCCCTTTCATCGGACGAGATAATTGATATTTCTGCATTTGGCGGACGAACGCTCTTTTTATTTCCGACAGTCTCTTTTCGCCCACCGATTTCCGATTCCTCGAATTCAATTCTCCACTTCCTTCGACCGCCTCTCTCTCAAGTTTGTTTTCCATTCATTTATGCCACTTATGAATGCATGAATTTTAGTTCGCAGAGAGAAGGCTCCAATGCAAGCGGAATTAATTCTTTCGCAACTACATTTTTTTTTTCGCTCACGAGAATATTTCTTGTCGGAGTCGATAAATATTTACCGCCGCGAGGTGATTGCATCCTGCTGGCATACACTTAACGCGTGGGGATTATTTAAATTTATTCCGTCGAGGATGGATGAATTCGTTCCACGGATGCGAAAGACGACTTATGAAGATTAAAAGAAAGTGTTCGGAAGTGTAATTTGTCTTCCATGATGTTTCACCTTTCATTTCGTGGATTCTTTGCCGATTGTCCTCGCGTCTTTGGTTTTTCAGGTTTTGTCTCGGTTTTGTCGGTCGTGATTACCAATTTATTTTGGTTACTCTTTAGGAGTTGTTCAGTTGAAGGATGTCCTGGGTGTCTTTTCATGTTCAATATCTATATGTATATTGTATGTATGTATATATCAGGTTTACCGGAAGATCTCTTTGTTTTAGTCGCAACAAGTTTAGAAAAGCAAGGACATGTTTATTTGATGCATACGTGCTTCTTTATTTTTATCGCTTTATGTAAACATACATGTATCGACGTAGAAATCAACTGAAACAAAGTTAATTCACGTTATTTGTGTAAGTAAGGCGATAGTGAATCCATGTCGTAATAGTTATTTATATACAGTTATAATCGTGCCAAGCTGGGAATTTTATTTATTAGTATATGTATCCGTTTCATTAAGAATTATAGGTCTTATCTGCTTGATTTCAATTAGAATAGTATTCTGTTCATTGGGGAGGTATTCATAAGAAGAATTGCTACATTTTTTCATTTATGTTACATTAAAATTTATATTTGTTAATTCGTCCAACAACGCTCAAGCGAATTGAAAACCTATTGCAATCATTACTTTAAAAAATATACCAACTAAAGTACTCTACAGGTAGAATTTTGAATCTATTTTGTGTCATAATTAAGGCATCTTTTTCTATAGACCTGATTAATATCACGTTATAAATTCTTATAGATTACATCGGTTTGGTATTTTAAAAGGAATTGTCTTTTCTTTGCTTTAAGAAAGGAGGACTTAGCGTTCCAGGTTTAAATACTTCTTAATATCGATAAGCAGAACTCAAGGAGTCGGTGATTAGATAGCACAAGGTTGGAATGGTACGTGGTTGTTTTGAAACGAGTCGATAAATACTCCGTATTCAATTACGATTCTTCTAATAGTGCTATGGTTTCCGTCGAGCGTGAATTATTCATCCTCGGGAACTGGTCTGCGACAGATTGTTTCAGATGCTGAATTCTTATGCCTAAAGGGGAAGCAAAGTATTCGTGTTTCGTTTGTAGCGTAGAGTAGCTCTAATTAATCGCGAGTATGCAAATGATCGCGCCGAAGTTCAACCATTAATTTTTAATTGATCTGGAAGTCGTAGTAGTACGAATATAGTCGCCAAAGTAGTGAAATATTCCTTATAGGACTTGGGCACAAATTCCGTATCGTAGTATGAATTTCACAAAGGATTCTTAAATCGATTGTAATCTTTGAGTGATGTTTGAAGATTTTCTTTTGCTATGTAGAACATATTTGCGTGAATTTATTTTTCATAAGCATATCGTCGAGTTCTTCTGCCCTCCCCATGTTCCGTGCTTAAATATAGTACGGCGGTGCAATTTTATTTATTTAGAATCGTGTTACGTAATGTTTTCTTCGATAAATTCATCTGGATGTATAAATTTGCTATCTTTTGTGTTTATTGTGGAAAGGGTTTGGTAAACAGATGTCGAACGTCTTAAAGCCTTCATACGGGTTAAACCATCCTTCCACCCATCACATCTTTCCCTCATTTTCAAAGTCGGTATTATGCCTGCGAGTATCAAATTTCACATCCGAACGGATCATTTCTCTTTTCATTTACTCGCAGCTCGGCGAACAAGCGTAGGAACAAATTACGCTGACAAACGTTGAAATACGCTAGAAAGGAAGTTTATCGAACGGTTCTACTGAGGCCGCCCGTTTGCCCCGAAGGCCGCTCGTTCCTGCGGATTAAAATATCAGCGACAGGAATTTTTTTTTAAAAAGCTCGTCTCTCTCTATATATCTCTAGACCTTTTATATACATTTTGGAGAGGTTCTTGATGACTATTCTGTGTTCTAAAGGCTTGTAAAAGTGAGTTGTGATTTTGTCTTTCGTAACGTAAAAGGAGTGAAGTTGTTTCCCTAATGCGTATTTATTAATGTATCAAA
The DNA here is from genome assembly GCA_020796165.1 of Pantala flavescens. Taxonomy (NCBI): domain Eukaryota; kingdom Metazoa; phylum Arthropoda; class Insecta; order Odonata; family Libellulidae; genus Pantala; species Pantala flavescens. The sequence goes on from CM036886.1 coordinate 17,778,603, forward strand.
AGCATTCGTAACGTAATAGAATGTTAGTGTTACAGTTCTCTACTGCTGTGTATTTATTTCTGAAAGTTTCTCTTCGACAATATGGAAGTCTCCCTCTACTGAACTTCGGAAGACCTTGACACTTGTTTCGCACGTGGCCTATCCCCAAGGATATTCTACAATAAAGATTTAATTGTAACCGAATTACGCGAGCAGTGATTGTCGTGTATGCGGAAAATAGATTCTCGGACTTCCAACATTAACTTCGTGCCAAGCGCTAATGATTGGTTGCGTAGTCAAGGCCTATGACCCATGGCATTTTGTGGCCCAACTCCAAGGATATATCGAACAACAATTATTTAATCTAATTGTTACTCGAATGGAGCGGGAGTAATCGTCGCGTGGGATGTGATCAGCAATACGGATTACGACGATTAATTTGCTGATAAAAGATCGTAAACGGTGGCGTTTTCGAGGCCCTTGACCCTTGGCATTGTCCTCTGGAGAGGGCCAATAGTGGAAGGGTCACTCATAGCCCTTCGCACGTCAAAGTTTTCCAACTCCTTTCCGTCAAACTCTTCTCAAGCACTCCACCAGCCCTTCTTGTTTGTGCGCCCTTCGCTACCGATTTCCTGCCGTGTTTTGGTCTTTGGTTTGCATTTCCTACCATCAGGGCGGCGCTCGCGATGCCCTCCTCTCACGTCCGCCCCCTTCACTTTCCCCTTCGTTTCCCCTCCTACGATCGCCAGTCAGTGGTAGGCCTGGGTATCTCAACATGGCCTCAGCGCCGTGTCGTAGTGGTGTTTGACAAAATGGACGGAGAGATGCGGAGAAAACCCGCGGGACAAACGGATTACGCTCGCGATCGTCTTTTGTTTGCCGCGATGCGGTCGTGAAAGACCGTTCTGCCCACCCAAACGGACCAGGAGAGTCGTCTTCTTGTCGGGTGTCCACAGCGGTGAGTGGTGGTGGCCAATTTCTGGTGGTAAACGATCGCACGGGTGGTTTTATTTTTTTTTCGTTCAGTTCGGTGAATTCCCCATTGCGCGAGTGGCCGTGACGTAGGACGAGTGTCGGAGGGGATGGGGAAGAACCTTCGAGGAGTGTATTCTCTCTACTCTCCGTGTTTCTTCTCGTAATGAGTGTGTCGTGGGGTCGGAAATGCCAACCGAGGCTCTCGGTTTGATATTCCGGTGGGCAATGATTCCCCAAAAGGGATTTCGCAACAGGAGGGGTTGTTTACTTAGGGGGGTGGTTTTTTTCCGTCCTTATTTCACTGATGGGTTGTGTTAAGCGTAGCCGAAATCCCTCGCAGTTCGCGGAGGTCGTTCGGATACGCGAGGCGGATGGATTTTGCGGTTTGTTTTTCAACTCCCCAAATTGTAGTTGCTAGGTGCTTGTTGTTTCAAGGAGTAGCGTAGATGCCAGACCGCGGCGCGCGCTAAATTCCGCATTGTTGCCTTATCACTTGTCCCCCCACTCCTTTATCATTCTACATGATAGGTTACGACAACACTATACGTCCTGTAATTCGTATTTGTTTGTTGCACTTTGTTGGGGAATTGTTATGTATACATGTCAGTGTTTTATTACTTATTACTTTATTGTTTTATTATTGAACGGTTTAGAAACTAATCGTTTTCTAACCTTTTGATTGTTGTGAATGAATTCGTATTCAGTTTTGGGAAAGGTATTTTTTTGGTTAGCTACGATAGGAAACGTGCATCTGCGTTAATCTATCAATTAGTTCTTATGTATTTCTTCTACAGTTGTTTAATCAATGTTTATTAATTATGGTTTTCATATTTATTGATTTTTCAGGCATAGTTGTTTCTAGTAAATTTTTATACGTCAAAATTTGTATATGTCTATTCTTACGTATTTAACTGACATTTTTCTAAGGTTTAGATAGAACAGGGATTAAAGTATTCTTATTCACATCAATAATTAAAACTTGTAATACATTATCAATGGCATAGTTCATTATTACCTGAGCATTAAAAACCAATGTTTAATGTTTCGTTGCAACTGACAAAAAATCGCAATACTTAGGCCTTTTATAAGTCTTCCCTATAAACAAACTCCAATCACATTAGTCGTATAATATTCTAAACTCCTATCCTAAGTATCCATTCTATCTCACATTGAATTAAATTCTTCCTCCGTTACGAGGAAAAGTCCTCAGAAATCAATTCACAAGAATCGAAAAGGCCGATATAAACGCGTAGTTCTTAATCACGATATTTACAAGGCCGTGTTTATTTCATCAGAATTTTCTCTCATTTTCGCGCTCCTCAGTCAAGGTTCAGCGTTTGCATCTTTTTGGCAAACTCGGCGATTCTCCGAATGGCGAAATATCGCAATTTTGATCTATTAGTCGTACTCTATGGATACCACGAAACCAGTCCCTCCGGTTTGTTTTTCATCCTATATCTACGAGTCCCTCAGGGTTTTTCCCTTCCTCCCCCACAGTACCCCTTGGGTGATGAAACAACCTCCAGAGCTTTATTGTTTCGTTGTAGAACAGCAAAAGGATTAACCCAACTTGTATTCGAGTAGATTCGTCGTTATCTCGTACAATTCACATTAACAGCCATAAATATAGATGAGTCAGGGTTTTGACGTGTTTGTACAAGGATGTAGAAGCTGGCCAGGTCTTTATATTGATAATTCGAATTTTATTAATGTTTTACAAGTGTGTTTATTATCTATGTATAACTCCAGTGTCTGCTCGGTTATGTTTATAAGTTCGTATTTTTATGCACAATCTTTTAGTATAAAGCATATAGTATGAGATTACTCAACGGTTCAGGACTTAGGTTAAGGGATTTGTTCTTAACGTTTATTATTTCCGGAATGTATTGTCGTTTTCAAGTCTTTGTTTAGGTCCTAATAAAGCTCCTTACAATATCTCCAGGTTCGATTGTTAGCCCAGCAACGCGGCTTTTTATTTACATTCGTACGAGTTTGATTGTTCTTCGTTACTGTTGCCATGCACCGTTGTAGTTATCCTACAAAGGGTTGTTTTTCGGGAAAGAGGGAAACGGATTTCCAAAATTCGTCCCTTTTTCTGAGATTCCCAGAAAGGGGTGTAGGGCTGTTCACGCGCCCCTTCAGATGATTCGTCAATGGTACAAAATCAATACATTATGCATTCTTCGCATGTCATCAACTGGATTCTGATTTTTCGTGGGCCAAGCGTGGCCTTCACGGCCGCCGAAGCTGTCACGAGGTCTCATGACCACCGTGCATCACCTTGTCCGGTAATCCATCCTTTTTGAAGCTCTTATCACCATGGGAACATTTGCTTAAATTTACTCGTAATTTATCCCGAAACGGCTTTCATTTGCAACGGAAATGTCGCGTTCGCGGTTTGAAAAGTTCTGGGAGCTACTTCTCCGGGATTTATTCGCAGGGAAGGATATTTCGCGAATTATTTGCTTCGCTACTGTACTTGTTATATGATCTGGTTACGTTACTTATGTTTATTTTCTGATTTCATGTTCGAAAGTTATCAATAAATTTGAATTTTACAATTTGCGAAATTTAAATTAATGCGAAAAAAATTCCGCGAATTTGATATTAATTTTCGCTATCAGAAAAATATTAGAAACAAGAAATCCTGAAATAATCTTGTATCTAAGTGATCTGTCAAATCGTACTTCTCTATGACTTAAATTTTTAATATTATCGTAACATGGGTTTGTTTGTAGTAGTTTGCAACTATAAACCTATAATCATAGCATATTGCGTATTATTCTTAATATGGTATTGTTATCGTAATAGGGTCGTACTACTGTCCAATAGTGACGTATTTATATTGATGATAATAATGATCCAATTACAATAATAATCGTCGATAATCATTAATGATAATTCAGTTACAACAATCTGTATTAATCCCAAGAATCGAAACCAAATTAAATTTCAATATCAGCGCACGTTAATTTAACAATCGCGCAGGACATCCATTGTGACCACCTTCGCAGAGTTCGCCTATTGTATTTCGCCCGCCTTTCTAAAGTTTCGCACGTCGGGGTGACCCGTACGTCATTGGCTTTTGAATGGCGGATAGGTTTCGAGCTGAAGGGGGGTCTGCGGTAGGTATTTATATTTCTAGCAGGACTTCGCTTAGAGCTCCCTTCACTCTCCAAGCATCGATTCTGAACGCTCCGTGATCTGCAGTCGCATATGCCATTGTTCACCGATCCAATCGCGTGAAGGCTCACGTTTTTCATTGCGTTTCTCTTTCCTTTCCGAAGATTACGGCCGTGGCGATTTATGCAGCGCTTTGATGGCGCTAAGCTGTTTTAATTGGCCGTAAACAACAATGAAAAGATGGGGTTAAGGTGGAAACGAGGCGAGTAGTAGAGGTGTTACTAAGATGATGATGAAGATGTTGAATGAAAGTCGCATTGTTATGGGGTTGCTACAATGAAGTAAGAGTCGCGTTAATTGTTTATTTCTTCATTCGAACCGTACTGTACTCTTGTCTTGAGCGGGAAGAAGTGTGAAGTTAAGAGTCCATCAATAATGACTAAGATCAATGAATTGTTAGCTCCTTACAATGTGATTAATTTATGCTATTGATAGCTTTTGAAGCAAGAAAGACAGTTGGGGTTTGTATTCGATAGACTTTTCCAAGGTATAGAGTTATTCTATTGTATTTGAGCTATAACCAGAACGAATACATAGCATAATATTTATAGTTATATCATGACAATCGCGATTTAGGTTTTTAATTGTTCTGTTCGATCAAATAATTCCCAAAAGCTATGTAAATACTTACGACGATGTTGAAGTCAATTTTACAGTTCGTTGTAATTTTTCGGGATTAGTTTATTATTTATTGGTTATGTTTAATTTTTTTGTGTGCAATTGTAGATCAGATATAGTTAATAATCAAATGCTTGATTTTAATCTAAGTTATTACGTATCTCTGTTTAGAGAGTGTTTTATATGTCTTTTACTTTCTATTGTAAGACAATCGTTTTATTTCAACTCCGTATGTTTAATGATTGTGATAAGAAATAATGAAAATAAAATGTGTTAAGTCTTCATTGCACTATAGTGTACTGATTCACCAATAGCCTGGCAAAGTGAGTGAGTTTAGGTTGCCATAGATACCTCTAGCTTCTTTCGTATATATTCGTCGTCTTAGATGAGTCAAGGCCACGCTCTGGCCTTCGGGGAAAAATATAATAATGTGTTCGGAGCATCCCGAAATTTTTTACCTGGATGAAGGAAGGAACAGCTGCACACTGCCGTCTCTCCAAAGTTTACCAAACAGTCGCGTTTTTTCCTCCCACGGAGGCACCCTAAAGATTAGATTAATCGTCTATCAAATGTCCGTTAAAAATCGATCCAATGAGTCGAGTTAATGCATTCTCACGCAGGTTTCTAAAAACAGGGGCACCTGCCCAGGGCGGGAATTCTTATCGGGGCGCAGCACGGAAGTTAATAATTCGTCAGGAGGATGATTTATTAATTTTCGGTTTTCACGTATTTCTGAATTATTGAAAGTGAATTTGTGGCTCTATTTCGTTTTTTATGTAAAAGGGGAGTTTTTTATTTTTTAGAATCTTTAATGAATGGATCGAATGATGGAAGTTTGGAGTCGAAATAACTTTCTCCTTCGGGTGTAATTGTGTAGGAATTTTTTGCGATTTCGAAAGTAATTAGCATTTTAAAATTCGAGGACAAATGTTGCAATAGTTATATTCCCGTCTTTTAACGTGTATATACACCCTAATGAATTATCGAGCGAAATTGGCTTACGTGTTTTGACGTTTCTTAGTTACGTAGAGTTTTAACAATCGGGCTTTACGAGGTAACCGATCCTCTAGAAATCAATTCCACTCGTCTATGAGATTCCATCTCGCATATTCGTGACATTCGTGTTTCGTTCCGTGACATCCCCAACGCACGAATAATCATCCCCCGGCGCACTTAATCGGATAGGATCGAAAAAAAAATGCAAATTGCGGATCGCGCGAGTGTTTTGTTTCGCCCGAAAGCGTGTGTCTGCAGGGGCTAAAAAAAGAGGAGAGACAGATGGTGAGACCACAATTCGTCCAATAATATCCTTTTCGCGCCAAATTAAATTTTCCTTCGTTCGGCGCCGCTGGAAATTTGATTGAGTCGTTGTATCGTTAGCAACGGAACTTCTTTGTTTCAGTCCCTTATGGATACGGCCGCCGGTGATGTAAGCGAAAGCGTCTGTGCGTACAACTTCAATGAATGCGTTTTTCCTCATTTCTGCACACTTCGTAATGGCGTCTATAAACGGGCATGACGGGATTATAGATGAAATCCCCACTTCTAGTGATTTGTAGACGAAAGCTTTGTATGTGTTTTTTTGTCGTTTTCCTTCTCGATTGGCGATGGTTTTCTTCGGTAATGAATGAGCTTTTAATTATCGAAATGTACGAGTGTAATGTCGTAGTTGATGTATCATTTATTATTCTTAAAATACTAATTTTTATTTAACATTTTTTCTAATAATTGCAATATCTGTTGCGTTTTCAGTTGTGTAGAACAATTGACGATCAATAAAATCGAACCGTTCGAAATTCATGTACATTATTAGGTATTGTTATAGTTACGTATAGTTATTATAACGTATATATTATACATTAGTACATTGTTTTCAATTTGTATTCCACTTATGTGTACTTTTAACCAATCCTTATAAACGTGAAATCTAATAATATCTTTTAAAAATGATTTTTTACACTATCTCGTAGATATGATTGTAGAGTCAATATTATGTGTTAAACCTTAAGAGAAGTCCCTCTAGTTTCAATTCCTCCATGAAGTAATTTCGTTCTATGGTATTTAACATTTATAGCGTTTTAAAAAAGCTATGGAGATGATGGTTTCTGTTTGAAACAAGACTCAAGAGTCCTGCGTCGGAAAATTTAATTTCCTCACCAAATGAGCCTTCATGGGTTTTATGTTCTTGTAATTTAGTTTGGACAATTTACGACGGCATTTCTTATTCGTAATGGAATCTGATGTCCCTGTTAACACTTCACGGTCAATAGAATTTCCTCCGCGTTCAGACGATTTATTAATTCCAAAAGCAGTCGTATATCTCAAGCTATCTTATGTACCTTGACCCAAGTTCAGTTTCTTCCTGCATCTCGACATGTCAAAGTAATTTTTAACTTCTTATCTCATTCAAACACGTGATCTGTTGGGATTCCTTTCTTTTCGTCTTCCGTTTTGTTGTATCTCTCCATCTATTTCCGTTTCTTGTGCGCTGACATTAACTGTGCATTCACCTTGTACAGCATTACGTCATCCTAGCAACGCTGATAATTCTGTTTATTCTTTTAGTATTGTTTGAATATTACGGATTTTTTCCGATGAGAGGTGATCGACTTATTTAACAATGGACTGCGATCTATTATAAATTACAGCATATTACAACTATAATGTAAAGATGTGACAATGAAAAGAATAGCTATTATTTCTGCTTCAGTAATAGTTGAAGATTATGTGAAGTTGTTTAATTCTATAAGTGTCGTTCGTTGTGAAGGATCTGTAAGTTTAATTGTAAATATCGCTGGATTTTTTGTCCATTACAAATAATGAAATATATCACGTTAAAAATTTAAATAAAATTAATTTTGTATTATTTCTATAATCAATCGTGATTTAGAATCGGCTCTAGTTCCCGTAACATTACTAAATCGGCACTAACTTATCTTCTTAGCTCACCATAAGGAATTCTACTCAAAAGAAATAACAACCAGAAGTAAAACGCTCCATAACATCCATTTACCGCTCAACCGCTGTACCTTGGCGATCGGGCTGAATGTTGCAGGAATTACAATGACATTCCACGTAGTCAATGGCAACCTATTGGCCAGTTGCCAGGCAGCAATCATTTCACTCATCGGTAAATAAGTTACATTGTGGCTCACTCCTGTTGGAAGTATTGGGCAACGAGAGATATATTATGGAGATGTTGACTGGGACCCACATATTTAGATCGATTCAATTATCCGAAAGAACCAGTCAACGGGTGTAACCGTTTTCGTGCTTCAAAAGGCGCGAAAACGTTATCTGCGTGTAAATGAACTCGAATCATTGCGAAACCGCCCACGCGTTTGTAAACGCAGGAGTGCAAATATGTAGCATTCGCAGAAAGGTCTGTGTAGGTCTCCCTTCTTTAACGTTCACAATTTTCACGCACGTGTCTCTCTCGAGCTTGCGTGCATGGCCTTCGTAGCTAACAAAGGAGCATCGCACAGTAGTAGCACAAAGCGCCTTAAGCAGTCTTCGCTCGGTGCCAAAGAGTTGGTCGTCACGGTGCTTGGTTTTCGTCCTTTTTTATTTAGAGGTCTGTGGAAGTGTTATGAAGTCTCATAGTTGTGACTTCAGAGGTCGTAAAACGAAGATTGAATTACACGCAGCGTCTCAAAGTAGAAATTTGTTTCTTTTTAAGGAATGGGACTGCATCTTTTTCGTTTACGACGTCTGCGAGAGGTTTTATGGTCTATCACTCATCTTTTTTGTAACTGTGTGTGCAGTAGGGTTCCTATACATTGTACGGATTAACTGGCAAATTATTTGTTTCTAATGTATGTCCTTCTGTCACAGACAAACAGCCGAAGACAGTCTTGTGCTATTCATGTATATGTAGATACTTCTTTGGTAATATTTAGTGGAAAGAATAATGATACAAAGTTACAGCTTCTTACTGCCTTAGTTTTGGATGTAATGTAACAATGTAACGACTCAGTACATTGTTTGTTACCAGGGAGACCATGGTCGTAAATCATCGGTTAAGTTCTTATCCAGTCACTCTTTGCGAAGTATGGTATTAGGAACAGGTGTCCTTGTTTTCGACTACGTCGTGCATAAGCAGCTTTTTTATTTAATGATATTCCAGCTAGATATTAGGGGATCGTGACTCGATGCCTCAAGATGCCAGTCACTTCTAATTTCTTGTGTGCGCATCCGATGTTTGCATCGCACGCGATAAAAAGATCCTTTCACACCGTTCGCTTTAGAAAACAGGAGCTTTTTCATTCCCTTTCATCTCGTTTGGTAATTCAAACTGCCCTTTAGCGTGCCTTAATCGGCCGTATTAACGGAGAGATTGATTGCCTCTAATCATATCGTTATTAGCGCTACTTGGAGCTTTTTTTGCCGAATTGTTTGGTAAAAGCTTACAAGAAACATAATAGCTTATCTCCTTCCTAATGCGAGCTTGTTTATGGAGTTTATATAAATATAGTAGAAAGTAATCGCACGCTTTATTTTATTGACTATCAGTTAAGGTTGTTACGAGAATATCTATATTCTTGAAGTTTTAAAATATATCTGTTCCAGTTAATCCTAAGCTTGAACATATACACTATACTCATTCCAGCTATTTTCGGAAATACTTTCTCAATTGGCAGTTTCCATGACGATCAAGTAGTCATGAAATCGATTTCCATGGTTTTATCACGTAAATTATACTCAAGAATATTTTTTCAAAATGTTTGTTCACCTTGTTTACGATATACGTGTTTCATAATTTCGTAATCGAGCTTTTCCTTGTAAATGGCTGCAGACGTAGGAAGCCGGAAAAACGTTTCACTAGTTCGCCCATTGTGTAAAAATTGTGTATCCATTTTCCAATCGAGATATTTTATAATGCTTACTTACTCAGTCGCGCCTTTCGGTAACCAAGGTGATATTTGTGTTACTTTGGATTTGATTGGCGTCTCATGTCTTTGAATAAATCCTAAGTAGTTTTCAATCGTTATGGAGATGTCTGGAACGTCTCTATATATGCCTCCTAGCCGTTTCACGGTCGCCTTGCTTTTTTTCTGTTAATATGACCTTTTTTCAGTCTCTTATCTGTTTACAGCGTTTGAAACGGTGATTAAAAGCTTTTTTCGAACTCATTCTCTCAGCCTTCTTTTTGGGTTATAAAACCGAATGATAACTTCCAATCACTTATGAAGTGAGTTGATGAAGTGAGGGGGAAGATACGTCTGTATTTATTTATTGGAATTGCAGGGGGAGCTGGATTCGAGTGGATATATATCTCTTTACTCTTATTATATTTTTTGTTGCACAGTTTTGACAGAGCTTATTATCTTGTTGCTATAGTGGACTCTTTGTAATTCTAGGTTTTGATCATTCTTAAGTTATCATTTGGTTTTCATTCTAACGACTTGTTGTATTTGCGTACATTGTTTAGGTACTGTATTGTTGCAAAAAGTAATTATGGTTTCCTTTTTTACTGAGTCATTGTTGAATTTCCTTAATCTACGATCGGATTGGTGAAATAGCGTGATGGCAGTTGCTAGGCAACTGTTGTGCACCTATTTTTTAGCGTCTTCGAGAAAATATTGCGTAAATTTGGTAAATCATCGAATATTTCAAGGGAACCAATCGCTCAAGGAGATAGCGAACTTGGGAATCGCATCGCTTTACATAATTCTCGACCGTGAAACGTCCATCGATCAAAATTTGTAGTCGAAATCGAGCCCGTAAGGTGCGGATGAGGTGTTGTCATGGCGATGGTTCGGAGGCGCAAATCGGAAGCTCTCGCTAAAAGGGAATAATTCTCGTAATTCACACCTCGTTCTAGATCGTGAGGTATCAAGACCCAAAGTCACCAACTGCTAAACCGGAGGGATAGATCCTATGAGCCGATTGGCCACCCATCGAACAACTTATCGATGCATCGTATTCTCGCATTTCGCAATGCATTCGGTGCGTCTTACAGATGAGGATATGCAAATGTTTAGTCTATGCGGAGTAACTTGCAAACCTGTTGCTTATGGTGCGCATATGCGAAAGTGGTGGTGTGATCCCAGATGGTGTATGGCGGCACAACCTAGGAAATTTAACGATGTGTAGTTTTTTGTTTTGGTTAATCTTAAGTTTTTTCTAATCGAATAGATTTTGCGTGTTTCTTTCTTTGATAAAATTTGGATCAAATGTAACGGTTGATTTATATCCCTTTTATATTTTTTTTGGGAGGAAAAGCTTTTTGTATGCATTACTGTCGTTCTATCACTTGATGCTGGTTGCTATGGGAACCTGTCTGTTTATTATAGCGACTTGGATTTCTTTAGAATGTATATATCTATATCTTACGAATGATATAATAAATGCGTCAGATAAATTTTACCCTTTAAGTTTTAATTTGAATCAAAAACGCAGTATAAATGAATGGAGGTTGATTTTGGTTGGTTACTGAATATATAGGATTGTTCGTTGGTAAATTCTGTTATAAAAATGGCCTTTAAAAGTTTAGTAACTGGGATTTGAACCCAAGGACTAATAATGCAATTAACGTCACCCTGAACAATAAGTTATAATGCGATGTCTCGATGAACTTAATTAGCTAAGGTATTCGACCTGAAAATCGAAAGTTTTGAGTTAGATTTACATTTCAAAACCTTTTTTTCACTCCAGATCATTCTCGTTAAACTTTTACTACATAATATTCCCTAATTTGATTAATAATGTTCCTTATTTGTTTAAGTGAATCTAGTAATCGTTTTCGACCCCTAATAGATTGTTTTAGAATTGATATATGTTTTTGTTTTTGAATGACGAATAATCAAAACCATATGACGTTTTTAATATTGCGTAAATCCTCTGGAGTTAAGAGATAACGAGATGTGGTAAGACGTGCGAAATGTTACAGGTAGCTACTTACCATGGGATGAAGAACTAAACCAATATTCGAAGGAATAAACGATGCATCTATTCCAATAGGAGCTTCTAAGCACGTAGCTCGGTTCCTTGGTTACGTCCCGGTTTATCACTCGGTCTATATTGTACGTTGATTTGATGACGTCAGAGAATTATTTTATACGCTATGTCAGAATGTTTGTGTAATTTCCTCTCAATGATATTTGTAATGTATTCCTTTCTTCCTTTAATTCTATGCTGCCTAGTGTTTTAGCTCGTGCTCATCCATTGAATATGTATGGTGATCTGATTTCTATGGCGGAAGTTGGCAATATATCAAATTTTTACCAACGGGAGCGGATAGATAAAAACATCGTCATATCCGCTTACAACAGAGTTGCAAAATTGAATTCTAAATGTCGATTTAATAAGAAATTATTGAATATCGTAGATTCAGCTGTGAATAATATATTACGAAGCTTTGAACTTTTGATTATTCGTGTAATGTAGTTATATTAATTCAAAGATAACGTGATTAATAGAAATCCAACAATGTGTACTATATACAATGATATAAGAATTCACTAACCATCATTTATTATTTTAAACTCACCACGTTCAGATATCTTAAGATACATTGAATTCTTCTATAATTTTATAGAGTAGATTTATGGAAAATATAACTTTTCATTTGTTGGCTAATATAAACATCACTCTTCGGTCATTTCGTATACGTAACTGGATGAAAAGGTCCTTAAATAATATCCCTGTGAATTTCCTCTGGAGTGGTACTGGTGTGTCCCAGATAAATTCAGCCCAGACGACTTGGAGTACACATCGAGAGTTTATTGATCTATGCCGAGAGATGGGGTGCACCGACAACAGGTGGCATTTGACTGTGGGGTTAATAAATGGTGGACATTGCGGGCAAAGTCTCGTTTGCCAGAACACGAAGAGAGTTGTACGTATATTACAGTGCTTAAGTTCATAAAAATTGTCCGTTATTTATACCTATTAGCGGCGTATTGTTGTAGTCATGAAATGGGCTAAACAAGTAATTGTTGAAGACATATTCGTAAGTAGGAGATATGTTACTAATATGAGCGTAATGGTTGGATTAATTTATTGGTAACTGTCCATTGTTGTTCACTAATGGGTTTTATTATCCATTTCAGTAAAATTTATTACTTCATACGATTTAATCATAGCATATTAGGTTCTATTATCTTCTAACTATGTTTTAGGTGTTTTAACATCAGTTAAATATTTCTCTCGGTGTTAGTGTATAATGATTAGGTTTATTCTCACGTAAATATTCCTTTAATCCCAGATATTTTCGTGCCTTGATCATTTACTAAACTAACATTTCATAGGAAAATGATTCAATATGCTAAAAACATAAATCCTCCCAATATCAGTTATAATTATTTTTCATTTAAGTATCTTTGATTTTATTTCCATTTATTCTTTTTTTCTAATCATTTAAATTTGTTTAAGGTTTTATAATTTAAGCCAGTCTAACTTCCTCCTAGAACGACGGCATCTCTTCACGAAACATCGTTTTTACATCCGTTATGTTGACTCCCAACATGGGTCCAGATTCAAACGAACGTATGTTAGCTGTCCGAACGTACAAAATCATTCCTTGCAGAATAAGCTCCTAATCAGATCTTTACCCATTTAGTAATCAAAGACTCCACAGTCCACCATCAATGCAAACCCCTCCAAATCACGTAGCGCTGTTTACTGTTTTCTTTCTAGCACGCGACGTCTAGATGCGTATATGCGGCGCGATTCTTTTTTTTCAGCAACCCTTTGGCTAGGAAGCTCTATCTAGATCGCCAGCCACTCCGCAAAGGGTTAAATTTACTCGGAGTGGATTCCAAGGATGTATATTCGTGGTAAACAAACGCGGTATCCATGACGATCGATAGTTCTGAAATACATCGTGTAGGTGGCTGCTACTCGATCCGTAATCTTCTAGAAATCGAAGCTGGCACCGGTTCAGGAGGGCTCTGGCATTAGTTCTCGGGAACGGCGTTAAACCGGAGACCGCGTTTTTGTCTCATTCTCTCCTCTTCCATTTTGCGGGGGTGCGGACGCTTTTTAGAGTATCCAAAGGGGGAGATATAGGATGCGTGCCTTTTCGTACGGATGCCCAGCATGAGTGTGTGGGTCTTTAAATAAATGGCACTGGCTCGTTGCTCAAGTATTTCTAAGTACGCGATGATTAAACGAGGCAAACGCGCGTGCTAGGAGGCGTAAATGTTTCATAATAGGATAGCTCAGAGTTCTAAAGAAGGGAGTATTTAGAGATGGTGTTAACAGTTTGATTTTGTGGTTAGCTTCGGGAATTTTTTGTGTTGGAGTTTTAGTTTAGAGTTCGAACTGTCAATATATATTATATTGGAAGTGGGCTACATGGTTGTTGTAGGAAATATGTTATTTTTTTGATTGTTACGAAATATTTAGCATTGTCGTAAGAATGTACGTTTGGAGTCGATTGTAAGATAAAGTTTCGATGTAGACTTTTAAGTTATCGATGTACGTTTCTTAAATTATTTAGTCTATTTTACGTAAATAAAGATTATTTTAAACTTAGATGGAGAACCTAGTTCTATGGAGTATCAAAGAAAGATTTAGTGCATGCTTTTATTTTTCAGAAGATTACTTGAACTTGTTTAAATCGATTTTAAATTTATATAGATCTCGATCAGCGTAGAAGCTGGATATGTCAGTCTTGCGAGTGATTTATGATAACTTGGGGATAATTCAGCTATTTTATTTGGTATTTTATTTTTATATGATTTTGTATTTTATTCCTTTTCGTTAATACTTGATTTAGTGCCTTCGTGTTCTTTTTTATTTATTACAAGAATTAAAACTTCTATTATGGTTGAAATTCATTGAATTAATACCCTTTTAAATTATGAAAGCTTTAGAATTGCCTATTCTCATCGTCTTTGATTGTCTCACATTCTTAGAAAAGGTTGAATCGAATGTGACGAAACGGTTTCAGTCCATGCTCACCCAAGACGTCTCGCAAACAATCGTCTCCATGGCATCATCTCCAAAGTACAGTAGTACGTCTAGTCCCGTTCATAGTCTCGTCGTCTTCCTAGTATGACGAACGGGCGTCAGTACGAACAATGCACGGAAATGGAATCCGAATGCACAGCGGCACAGGAATTAGAAACTCTCGAATTGTCTTCGTCGGACACGACCTCGCGCGAGTGAAATGGTCTCGATGGTCATATTCCCACGGAGACGTTTAAAACTCACTGCGGAGGATTTTTGTCAGCCCGCCTCTCGCCCCCTTCTTCCAGAACTGGATCACATCCGCATGCATGGGTACGAGGAATTCAGATCGATGAGGCCGTTTCCGTAGGAAAGTTTTTGGCCGTCTTTCCCGTTGCATTCACGACGGCTTAATTTCTTCTTCTTCCTTTTTTAATAGGACCATCTCCAGTGGCTTCATTAACTCGTACCCGAATTCTATATTATGCCATCCCGACTTAATAAACGTCGGCGCAAAGTCTGGATGCGTGATGGATGTTACGATTTTTGGGCTCTGAGGAGCAATAAAAGGTTATTAATTGTTCGAGTGGAGTCGTGTGAATCGTAAGAAAATGTTACGCTGTTTTATTATTGCTCGTTGACAACCATTAAATCAAAGGGGATGACTAATTTGTATCGTCTTTAGAATATCCATGTTCTTGGTTGCGCTTTCGTAATTGTCGTTGCTCATTTTGGCCATTATTACTTCGCAACTTATTTGTTATTTTCTCGTTTTAATAGTACGTACATGGAGTTATTTTTACGACGATAGCCTAGTACAATTTATGAAGTAAAGTCGTCTGTTCATCGAGATGTAAGTGAAATCTTGGTTTTTATAGCAACAGATACTGTCAAATAACTGTTTATAAAATAAATTACAAGTATCGCTGCATTATTGACGAATTTTCATTGTTGCTTGCACCGAATCTGATTGTTGTTAGATACGTAATCCATCAAACCTTATAAACGATTTATTTTAAACGAGATAATTTTAATATTATTACTATTGCTCATCCTTGTAAGCTCCACTGTAGAGTATTAAGGTGGAACAATTATGCATTGTTTGCCTTAAAATTTGTTACTATGATTAAATATCAATGAAATGCTACCGTTCCATAGCAATTTAAAGAAGACCAGCTCAAATCGAGTGGTTTAAGTCTTAATCTCTCTTTGGCACGTAAGAATTCGAACAGAAGCTGAAGAAAGTACGGTACATTGTAAGGGCTCGACGAGTGGAAAATCTCCGTTAAAAGGAATAATTGCGTTACGTAGCTCACCTCACGTTTT
Organism: Pantala flavescens; assembly: GCA_020796165.1. Taxonomy (NCBI): domain Eukaryota; kingdom Metazoa; phylum Arthropoda; class Insecta; order Odonata; family Libellulidae; genus Pantala; species Pantala flavescens. Next base: position 17,794,581 of record CM036886.1, read on the forward strand.
CTTTTCTTCTATAAGCCATAAGCTCCTGAATCGATTTCACGCATAATGGAAATATGACTTTTAAATGCGTGTTCGTGTCACAATTACCAATTCCAATTGTTTACTATCCTTGGAGGTTAAGAGTTGAGACTTCTCTTCATTGAGAAAGCTCTTCTTAATAGGCAGAAGAATGCTACCGTTACTATTACTTTGCTGCATTTTTTCATTTGTTTACATTTTCTCGCGATCTTTATCGCTTTGCCTTCATATAACAGTTTTTCCAATCGCCGTCGCATCACGTTTCGTTCCCAGCGTATAATGTAAACGTAGTAAATCGTTATATTTCTCGTACATCAACCTTTTCATAGTAAGGGAAGTAAGGGCGTCGTACTACTTCAATTCTTATTTTTATTAGGGATTGTCGCGCCGTCTCCTAGCAGTATTAAGCTAATTGTTGGGTCCTAGAAGTTTTGGACAGGCTAAAAGCTTTTTTTTTTTCATTGGTTTAATTTCTTAGGATACTTTTAAACACTTTTTCGTTTTATTGTTGTAATACTTCTACGTGAGATCATTATTATTTCTACAATAGATTTAATGTTCCTGGGAAATAACTCTTTTAATTATTTTGTTTGATAAAAATCATCATAGTCTTCGTTTATCATCTGTCTTCGTTTAATTTTTGTTACGACTCTGATTACTATCAAATGCTTAATGATAGGAAGTTTAGATGACCCTTTTTTTTAAAGTCTCTGAAGGAAGTGAATTTTTTTCGTATGAATTTTAATTAAACAGAAATATTTGCATGGAAAGAATTGCAATTGAAATTATCTTCCCATTTATTATCTTAACGATAAGCTGATTTTATCGTGCATTTTTTTTAAAAAGGGGTTGTAAAGATGTGATAGTACAATACGAATCATTTTCGATTCGTTTTTAATCAGTAGGAATGTGACGGAGGTACCGTTGTTAATTCAGCCCAATAATTATGTAACAAAGGACCCCTTATCGCCACATTGTTGGAAATTAACATGCAACAATGATAAGTAGGCCTAGATACGAGCTGGAACGATTCGACTCTCTCATTAACCTAGAAACGTGCGTTTGTCGGACACGACGGGGCTTACTTCCCCCTCTCCCATGGTTTCATTTTCCTCTCGCAAAATATCTCCGCTCATCATTGCATTGGAGGCACCCGTCGCCGGAAGTTGTAGGCATAATACCGCCGCTGACAAAGATGGCGGCGTTTCCGGTGAGAAGATCGTCTACCGCAGGGGGTGTCTCGACCAAAAAAAAAGGTCTCCTATGGGAATTAAGCGGCGACACAGACTTGAGCATAGGACCTAGTTACAAAGAGTCGATAATGTCCTCTCTTCAATTCGGTGTCGACTACAGAAGGGATTTACAATGAGATGGGGTTACGTGCGGAATGTGTACATGTGTTCTATTCGTACAGAAACGTAGTCCTAAACTTGTCTAAGGGTGTATTGAAATTAAAGTCCCAACAAAAGCTTGATTAAATCCGTTTAATTTTAAATTGAATGCCTTCTTTGATGTCTGTACGGTAACCGTTAATGGAATTGACCAAAGCGATCTATTCGCATTCGAAAAATGTTTTTTTCTCTTACTATTATCTCGTATTAGATTCAAATGTTAGTTGATGATGATTGAGAAGAGAATTCTATGTATTGTAGCTTGTTTCTCTTTCAATTATAGAGTAACCTTATTGTTTTGCATTACATCTATCTGGAAATAAATTAGATATGCTGTTTTGAATGAATGCATGGCAGTTCCATATTGTTAGTGAACCTCTCTCTACTGTGATAACAATATTTTAAACCTTCCTAAGAGCATCTATTTTAATGAATAAACGTTTATCCTTTAGTTTCAATATCATACAACTGGAGTATGTTTAAATGATATTATATAAACGTAATTATTGCGTAAAGGTATACTATGCAAAAGGAACATTTTTCGTTATGGTTTAGTCGTTAATAATACATCAAACGTTCGAAAAAGACTACTGTAAGATACGATTGTTAGCCTTATCACTCACTACTGAAATGTATCTTAGCATTCTTTCATCTTGTATTCTTGTTCTCATCACATCTTCTTCCTGCGAACTCGGCAAGTTTTTCCATTTACGACGAGAAATCCGTGGGGAATTTAATCGTCAAATGCTCCTCTTCTCCGAAGACCACCCCGATTTGACCATATTCGTCCATTGTCCGTAGCGTCATTACGTTTACCGGGAACGCATCCCCAATCTCCTTGTTTAATCTCCTTTCGCAGCGACCGAACGCGTCTATTTGCCCTTGTCCTCGATTTGGGGAGAGTCAGCCAAGCGAGTGCGCTATTCCCGTCCTTTCTCCCATCGCATAAAGATTAATTAAAGAGGATTATCCGTGGGTATCGCCACTCCGGCTGGTTATCTCCGGACTAAGGCTTTGCGATGCTGTAAACAAAGCGAAGGCGGTCTCTCTCCATAACTACGTTTTTCCGTCGAGCGCAGTGTCGCATACGAAAACTTGACCTTTTTCCGTTCACTCTCAAGGATTCGTCTCGTTGATTAGCTTGATTGCAGTTTCAGAGGTGCTTCAGAGTTTGGAGCGTGCACTCCGAGCATTTGAGGACCATTGTAACGCTTTGTTTGGGACTATAATGCGATCGTGACGTAATAGAGTCTCAAGAATGAGAATTATCGTTGTTGTGAGGCTGTTAATAATGGTTGCAGTTCTTGACGTTGTCACTGTTTTTGTCTTGTTGATTGTTGACATTGTTGCGCCTTAAATATTGTTTTGTACGTATGTATGTTGTATGTATATGTAGACGTATCAGCAATGATTAAATACTCTTTTATTAAAGATTTAATTGACTTTAAGAAACAAATCGTAATCTAATAAGTGTTATTTTTCAGCTCAATAGCTCCGAAGTAATAATTTTACATTACGTAAAATTTAAAGTTTCAAAGTAAATTATTGTAATCTCATCGTTCAGTTTTACTGATAATTAAGTTACAAGAGACAGGAGCATTTATCTCGCAAATCTTTTCCCGCATCCATCGTAGCTCTCCCCACGCAGTACAATAATACTATGTATCAGCAGAAATCACGTATCTTATCGTGTACCATTCGAACATAGTCGGCGATGTATGCGACAAACGTCAGAGATCTCGATAAACTCCTCATTGGCTGCGTTGTTTTGAAGATTTTTTCCCCTCCAAGTTTTTCAAAATGGCTCCCTCGGAAGTGGTTTTCCTTATCTTTCCAACGTGGAGCGCTAACCTTCTGCGAACTTGTTAGACTGCTCGTTAATCATTCCCACTTCGATTGCATTAAAGTCATTATGAATCGCCACTGAAGCCGTGCTTGTTTATCTGCGTCGTTGTTTTCGTCTTAGTTTAGCTATGAAATGCGCTACAGTGGTTTCCATGGAAAGGTAGTCCTAGACAACAGGCTCGTAAGCTTCACGATTTAACTCTTATTGTTGCCGATAGGTACATGTTATTATACTGTGCAGCTAGCTTCACGTAATTACACGAGGATTGATTTTATAGACATGGCTGAAACTTTTATGGCGCCTTCTACTCATACGAAGACTGTTTTACGTCAATACGTTCTCATTGAAGGAATTTATTATAGTTAATAGCATCTTGGAAAACGAGCTGCAATACATTCTTTTTTTAGGCGCAACATTGAAAGTTCTCGTATGCAAATAAAAATTTGTACGTTTTCAATCAACAATTAAGACCTTGAACCTTTTTTTCGACAATCAAGGTTTACAAACTGCCTAACAACAAACGGTAGTTTGATTGTTGCAAAGAAATATGAGCCGTTAGTTTCAACAAAGCCACAAGGTATTAGAGTTAGCATAGAAGGGTTTATAAAGGTGTTTTGGGAGGTCTAAGTAAGGTTTAAACGCATCTATCCTTTTCGGGAATCAAACCAAGTAACTAGCAACAGAAACAGTAGTTTCGCTCCAGGGCGAACGCTCTACCTACTCAGCCGAACACGTGTTTCATAAGTACGCAGTCAATTTCGCTGCAGGACTCGTTCGCAACGTCATTCTAATTTCACACGTCACAGGGTGTCGAAATTGAGCGGCAATCAGGAAATGCATCGGCGGTTCATATTCTTTAGCCCTCGGACATCGCTTTTGCAGATTAGGATCAGCCGCCCGGAGCGCGGACGACGGGTTACCAAGCACCCAAACGCAAACATCATTTATTCGGGTTGCATTCAGCCCATCTCATTCGTCTCGCATGGAAAGAGAAGGTTTTTTTTAGGGGACTCTCGATACATTCGCAGAATTATGACGCCTGTGTGTGCTCTCTCTCTACAAGCTTTTCACCCAAGGACGCCGATGTTTTTTCTGCGAGTTCCATCGAGCTGCCGCCGAGAGCACAATTTTAAACTCGGTACCATCAAGGGCCTCTCTCGGAATTTTCTTTACCAACTCGCGGAAGGCCTAGAGAGAGAGATGTTTGTTATCCGTGGGAGATGTTGGGAATTCTTCGGTCCATTCAAACCTCAGAGGCGTTTTACGAACGTTTCGTACTTTCTTGGTTCCGTGAATGGAAAGATTTGGTCTAGCATTGCTATTAGTGCAGTCTTATAGATGCTGGGTGCCTTTAGGATTTATCGGAATGAGATAGCAAGATCTATTGTAATTTTAATATGAGCTAAATGCGTTAGTTAAAGAAGCTGTACGATTTATGATGGTATGGAGCCTGTGGTTTTCTACTGTTTTCGTTTTTTATTCGGATTATTATTTAGGTTCACGTGCGAGTCATTATTAGGTATCGGTTGCTGAAGAAATACGATAAAATTTTCAAATAGAACCAGCACACAGTATAATTGAAGTGTAAAAAATAAATTATGAAAAAGATTTCGAGTTCTTTTATGAATGCTATAGAGAAAATGTCTAATAAACCACGTATGAGTATCTCAACACGTCGGTAATTGTTTATCTTGAAAAGATACAAGTGTCCGTTAGTAAAAAATTATTTTTGGTTTTCGTGTCGATCACTTTCATCTGTACAAAAAAGCTGTTGAAAATTATTTTGTACTCAAATTGATTTTACAAAATTAATATATAAATAAACATTAAATAAATGGAACTTAATTTTTCAATTCATAGTATTTAGTTTACATTCATGTCTTTAATTTGCATTTCTAATGATTTTTTTTTCTCTTATTTGCAGGTGAGTTACTTTCTTCATCATTCATCTATGGAAAACCTTGGTAAATCTATCTATAGATCCATACGTGAGTAACCTCCCGCTTTCATAAATTATCTGCGACATCGATAGTCATTCATTGTTGTTTACGCTCGATTGTAGAAATAATTAAATGCAATGGAATTGAATGGATATTTCGTAATATCTCTTGTTAGTCTTTTACTCATTTAGCTGTTTAATTCAACGGGTATTAAATTTCCTCTACAGATAACTTGGTATTTCTAGTGCGTGAATTGCGAACGTGTAGGATAATTTAAAGTTCATTCCAGTGTACAAAATAATACGAATACAAAGTCCTAACCTGTGAATCTTGTCAAAAAAATTCGGTTTTTTTTCTTGTTTATTCGGCAAATATAAATAAGTTATATGTACACTTTTGTCGATGATTATTTATTGCTTTATATTTGATCCTAGCATTTCTATCTTTTAATTCATAACCATTTCTAACTACTAAGCAAACCCGTATGAAATGTTATAAGTGTTCAAGATATAATAGAGTAAATTTTCGTCCTCATTCCAGGAAGAAAATGATTTCAATGACGAAAATAATTAATTATCAAAAATAATTTAGCATAACAGTGATTTAGGCCCGTCAATTTAGGAAACTACCGCTTATTCAGTTTCCTGTTGCCATATAAGCCATCCTAGCTTACATCATTCCTTAATTTGAAAACATCGAACCGATTTTTATATAGATATATCTTTTTCATTTCCTTTTTGCATTTATGAGTTAGGTATTTGACGTACATTCAAACGTCAATTATTTTTTGCGAGTTTATTAAGACGATTGTTAACTCGTCATTGACGTCATACTACTACTACTAACTAACTACGTTTACATACATAAATAAAAGTAATTAACTAGATAAATAACGATTTTCTGGTTTAAAAGTTAAAGGTTAGTAAAGCCAGTAGGAAAGCAATGTAGACTGTGTAATTACTATCTGCTAATTAACACCACCGCATTTACCTCTTGTCGCAGTTTGTTGAAAGTTTAGCGATTGATAGATCCGATCTAGTCCCTTCCAAATAGCTTCAGGTCTGTTATTCTATGCAATTGTACCGCCCCAAAGCCGAAATCAAATCATACTTCCACCCCTCGTATGAATTTATTTCAGGGTAATACAAGGGATGCTCCAGAATTCAGTTCTTCATTTAGACGTGTGTGTGGGTCGCTCTAGATTCGGTACTCAATCTTTAAAGTGACCCATATTCGCGAAATTCGTTTGATCAATGTCCTTGCTTCGGTGTGGTCTGCAAAAACATACCGCAAGTCTAAGCTTCGCGTTTGCGGAGAGCAAAACGCTGACTTATATGTTTCAGGCCGTCGCTCAAACACTGTTTGTCACGGCAACCATGATTCATTATAATGTAATCCATCTGCAAGCAAACTTTGTAGCTTAAGGTTCGTTATGCATGAGTTTCTTCGATTGTGCGGTTGACTCAGTGGGTAGGTTTGTTGTTCGATTGTCTCTTTGTGTAGGTTACTTTGTGGCCTTGTGTTCCTTTATATTTCGCTTAATGAAAGTTGTTCACGTACGTGTTTCTTTGTTTATGTATTATAGTACTTTCGTTTCGTGTTGTGTACTCGTTAAGTTTAATTTATTCGGTAATTTTAAATATTTTTATTGATATAGTTTTTGTCTTGTTACGTTTCGTTGATTTATGGTAATGATTTAGATATGCCTTTAAAGTTTTTTATTTTTAAAGATATCCGTATTGACATCGCCAGCATTTAAAATTGGAGGTGTAATTAATAAATGAATTTTCCACTAACCCCTTTAGCTCTTTGTTATGTTTAAATTCCTTATTATGTTTCAACAATGAATTGAATATAATCAATAGCTTATTTTACTTACGCCCCTTCCGTAGCGAGCACCGTAGCTTCAACAATGAGCTACAATTACCCTCCAGCTGTAGCGGAAATGGCGTGTGAATCAACTCAATACTTGGAATAGTTGGAGCCGTGACATCGTGCTTCGAATACGTGATTCATGCCGTCGTGTGTCTCTAGTCGTTACATAGTGCCGTGATGTAGTGGCGTTCGGTGGGCTAAAGCTAAGCAGTGTTTTTTCCGGCCGCCCATCTAATCGGCATTTTGGGAACGGAGGCTCGTGTTTTGATCGCTTTCAGATCACTGCGTATGGTGACGAAGCAGCGTTGCCGATATGGCTCTCTTTCGGGTTTCTCCATCACCTATTTTTCCCATGCGAGAGATTTGTTTTCATCCTCTTCTGGATCTCACGTCCCTGTCTGGTGTAATGTGTTTTGATGATGAAGATCTCGAAATCAGGTATTTCCGTCCATTTTGGGTTGTTAATGATACCGATAGAGTGATGGGTTTTTTCGTGATTCAGGAGTACGAAAAAGGCTAGTTTTCTTCGTAGTTAATAGTTAATTTAGATGGAAAAGCGTGCATGAGTTTGAGTGAGGTTTGAGAAGTTCTTATAACCGCCTGTATAAGTCAAAGATGTCAGTGTTTTTATAGCCTACTTTCTTTAATATTCATCGGTGAACGTTATTTTATTATTATATATGCCCTGTTGTAGTTAATTTAATATAGTTGTAGCCCTGTTAAGTATCCTTTATCCGTAGATAAGGTCTGGGTTCGACTCCCGGTAGTTTTTCATTTTTTTTGAAAATTTAGCGTATTGTATCATTAGGATATATCTTTCTATTCGTGTAGAGGAAGAAATTATTGTTTCTATAACTAAATGTTAAAAGGTCCAGTTTTCTTGTGCAGTAGAATTTTGCTTATTTCGTTCAATTGTAGTGAGTTGAGTTCGATTGTTTAAGTTTGAATAGGGTTGTTATAGTTCTACAGTTCGTTTGTTGCAATCATCATTGTATTTAGTTACCTTTTTTAGAGCTCCATATTTCTCTACATTGTTGTCATTTATGGCTCCATTGTTGGTATAATATACTTACTTTCTCAGAATACTCATTATCGAACTGTGTTGTATCTATGACGGCAGACATCAATGCTCGTAATTGTACAGCGAATGAATGTATGCTAATCAGCTTAATGTTGTTGTAATTAAGTTGATGTATAGTACGACGTTGTTGATGAATAAAGTGTAGAATCAATGATGTCTCTTCTCCGTCGCGTGATAAATTAACGCAATTTAGCGTAATTCCCTCCCCCTCCTCGAAGAAGGGGCTTTGACGAAACGGCAACGCTGATAAACGCGGCCGGCATCTTTCCTCCCGTATCACCCGAAAGCTCTTTCCTCCTTGGAACTCTTTCGCAAGATGCCTCTGACGTCAGGAGGCGGTGTCGCCTTGAAGACGCACACAGAGGATGATAGAAGAGATGAAGGGGGAGGTGAAATTTACCAACCAAATTCGCTCCCGTGCGAAACTAAAGACGTGTTGACTTTCGGAAGAGTTTTGCGGAATGGAGGGTTTCGTTTGTTTTTTGTTCTACGAGATGTTCTTTTAATCTGCGGTTAATGATGGCGCTGAAGTGAACTCGTTAGGTAGAGTTATCTGCTGTAGTAATTACGCAACTTTTAGCCGTAAGGTTTTAATGGTTAATATCTACATTGTATGGGTTCTACACGTGATTAGTTTACATGAGAGGCTGTGTGTAATATTGCGTTGAAACATTCAGTTGCTATGGTTTCTAAAAGCAGGGCCTTCTCCTAATAGAAGGTTTATAATATTAGTTGTGCTTCACTATCGATCTATTTAATCACTTCTATATTTGTCCCGGGTTTGAAATGATCTAATAATATCGTATATAAGTCTTAAATAACTTAAAAGATTGTCAAGGTAAAATCTATACGAAAATGAAAAATTCTATCAGATCATATCGGTTAATTAATTTGTTAGTTTGAATTAAATGTGTCTTAATCTATACAAATATGAAAAATCAATAGAATTTTATTGGTAAGATCTATGTTGAACGTTTTTGGATCGAAATTAATCGTTTGTAACTAATAATCGATATTTTTTAGCCTAGAGCAGTCAACGAACGTCGTGAATCAATGATCGAACGTATTGTAGTCAAAATTAGAATCGAAATAGGGCTAACAACAATGAACAGAAAAATAAGAATTTCATAGGCTATTGTGAATCATAATTAGATAGATTTAAAGAATATCTTCTCAATTCATCCAAGAAAAACTCGTCTTTAATTAAAATTATTACATCATTAATTCCCCGCTAACGTCTCGTGTCACTTTTAAACAGTCTTATTTATAGATCATCGTATAGCTATTTTGATCTCGCTTCGTTTCTATCGCAACGGATCGTATTTGTTACTCTCTGTGCTGTTTCGCGATCACCTGCTCATCGCCTGCTGGTATCTTTCTCGATTGTTATCTTTCTCATTATCTGTGCGGAGGGATTCCACTCGAGTGACATCGTCTTTTATAATAATTATCAGTCGCGATAAGTTACTCCGTTGGACCGCTTCCGATCTCCAGACGTCGATACTGCGGCTAAATACCAGAGAAGGTCATCCGCCTTCATATAGCTTCCGAATGGGAAAGAGTACGGGAATCTACCGTCTGTAAGTTTGCTAGCATTATATTATCTGCTGGTGTATCGACGTAGGAAGTGCACTGGTTTGGAAATCGCGTATTTTATGACCGAATTCTTGTGGGAAATGTATTCTAATAAGTGCTGGTTAAATCCTAAGATACCTGGGTTGTACTCGTACTTTTCTATGTTGAAGTCTTTTTAAAGTACAGAGACTGGATAGGTATTCGTACAAAAATCAATAACCAGCTATTAACACCCAAGATAAACGCTTTACATATGCGTTCACTGACGTTATTCAGTTCGTTATTCATTGTTAGTTTTATTTACAATTAGTTTCATTTAACCATTAATTTGATATACGTTCGCGGTGCATGCACTTAATTGTTTTCATTGTTGTAAGTAATTGTTGGCGTTGTTGCTTTTGACTAGTTTTGTACGTGCTATAACAATCAAATGAAGTATGTGAGAGAATATGCTCGGATGTTTTCCAGTGTTGTTCTTCAACAACCCATTTTTTAGTGTTTTTTGCTTATATTATGGTTTTCGATGTGCTAGATAGATAAATTATAAACAAGTGTTTGGAGCTCTCTCCGATTTAGATAAGCGTTACTTCTTTTTTGTTTGGTATACTTCATATTTAATAGATTAAAGTTTTTTTAGTCTTTAATTGGGAAAAATTTTATAGAAGTTAAATAAAAGGCCGGTCAATAATTTTGGTTATAGTTATTATGATTAGGCCTACGTACATATTGATTAATACGTGAGTGAAATTAAGGGTTATTAAATTCTAATTATGTTTGGTATTTAGAATTTTCCAACGTCCCGACGTGGGAATACGTACAGCGTGTTTCAATGCCATCGGCCATTGTTATCTGTCACTCATTATATCTCATTTAAGAGGCTGCACGAGGATAGCATCTATCCTTACTCCACGCTCTTGTGCGTGCACCCCTGGAGTCTTCTAAAGTAACCTGGTTAAAAATAGAGCTACCCTCCAATCACGGAAATAGATATATGAGCGTTATGACCGTAAATTATTGCAAATTTTTATCACCCGTCCGGTCTACAGATTTACGACCGCCCGTATCAGAATTCGCGATGTTTCGGAGTCGAAAAAATTTTTAAATGCCATCGCGTATGCCAAGGTAAACAAGGGGAACTGGAATCTTCGCGCGTTCGTGGTCAATGCTTCCTTTTGTATCAGAAAGTTTTTGAATGGCCAAATGTATTTTTTCGCCTCGTATACGTATTGCTAACGTTTGAGACACGCGTAAACACGTTGGAATGTTTATGTTTGAATATAGCTACTTTCTGGGTGAAATATCAGTTTTCTGGGTCGCTTTCCCTGATGGATTGTTGTTTTAATGTGTGCCAATTTTGTAGGAAGGTTCGATTTATGGTCGTATTGATTGTTGTTGTATGATTCAAGGTTCGCTTGTTAGAATTATATCGAAACCTTTATTTTTTGTATTAAAATAGTTATATCTCAACATAGTTATAACTAAGTTGAGATTTGAGATTAATACATGTATTTCTATGCACAATAGAATAGTTTTCTTAATTCACTGACATTGTCTTTCATGTTCATAGATAGGTAAATATTCCAAATATAATCTTCTATTCTCAGTAATTCTAATTAAGGTCCTTATAGAAAGACGTGGTTAGAGGTGTAAACTGAATAGCGAAACTTGTTCATGTCTGTCATGCAGAAAGTATATGAACTTGTATTGTCGTGTAGCCTGTTTCAAGGCGTATATTTAACAAAGAATTTTAACGATTTTTATAATCATAGTTTTCTTCTTTTTTTCGATGTCAGTGCCATGCGTTACGTATAGAATAAAGTTTTCAAAGTCTCTGTATATCGTAGAAGAGTTAGTCTTGGTGTTTAATTACTGGATATCACCATAGTAACGTATCCAAGTACGGGTTTTAGGTACGATATTGCACAGTCCCTAGTTATGGAAACGTAAGGTTAACAAAAGAACGTTTAGGCAGACCAAACTATCCTCTTTTCTTATAGGGTAGCACGGCATACCGGTACACGATTCACCATCCACCGAAACCCGGTTTCACTCGATACTTCGTCGATACTTTTAATTATCATTCAACTTCCTGTTTCGAAACGTTTGCCGAAGAATCTGCCGTGTTTCTCCGAAGGCCTTAATCGAGTGCGTTCCACTTTCAACGCATATAGAGGCTTATGGGAATTCCCAGTTGCACACACGCGGCTTTTCATTTTTCCATTGCGCAAGCAATTAGCAGCCCGCGAATATTTCGAGTCAATTATATTCTCTCTCTGCCGTACGCAGCTCCTTTCAGTTGCCTCTTCATTGATTGGTTGAGGAAACCCAAGCGTCCTCCGCAATGAGACGTAATAAGTGATGAAGGTAACTGCATCAGGGGCACTTTCAGAAACGGTCCTGGTCGTAAATAGTGCCGCCCCCTGGCGGCGGATCGCGGAACTGCTTGCCTCCCCCTTTTCCGAAGGATATCCTCCGGCCATCGGGATTGCACGGTTAATGGATTCGCCGTAATGAAACGGCGTACGATCATTTTACTCCGGGATTAATTTTGTTTCGCGGATACTGAAAAAGTGATGCGGAAATATCAATCGCACTGAAAGGATTGGATTGTTTTGTTTGCGGGGATTGATTGTTTTCGATGTAGATACAGCGATGGAGACGGAGTGGTGTGTTCATGTAGATTGATTACAGATTTGGGTAAATATGGTTTTGAAGGCATGATTCGAAAAAGTTTATTCCCTCTTACCCTTCCCCTCTCTTCATGAGGCTAAGTAATGACGAATGGTTATTACTTCGTAAGATATTTGATGGAACAGGAAGGGATGCATGTTTAAGTACGAAGGAAACATCGAGAAAAATATGTAAATCAACAATTAAAATAGATCCTTGTTGTTTAATTGTCGACTAAAGTATAAATCAACAATTAAAATATATTCCTGGTATTTAACTGTTGACAAATAAAAGTATAAATCAGCAATTATTTGTTACATAGTAAATAGGTCTTCTTGTGTGAATTAATGTTTTTAAGCCCATTGCATAAGTTTTTACAAGTTCCCGATGATGATGAATATTAACTAATTATAATAATGATTTTCAATATCAAATAGTAAATATTTTTTACAGTAAAGACAAGGACATATTGTAATTACAAATATTATTCTTTAAATGTATTTCACGTAGGTATAGTTGTAATTACTTACTTTCTTTCTTGGGAATCCCATTAAAAATTGTTTACGAATGATATGAAAAATTCGGGCTGTAAAAAAAATAAGGGCTGCTTAAACTCCCCATCATAAATTAGAGTAGGATATGTCGTATTTCATATCATTTCAAGTTTTAATGATCCCCATTTCTTTTCCGAGTTTCCGTCTCTATGACAATTTATTTCATCTTCTTGGCGGAAATTTGTTTATTTTGCGATTCATTCAGTTGCTTAGTATTTGGAGTATCTAGCACTCGATAGCATAATTATAATTAAGTCGATTTATAATTTGAGTCATAGTCAACATTCGTCTGATTTGAAATGTTTAAAGATGTGTATTGTTTGAATGGAACAACTCAAGTTTCTCTTTTTGAAAGCCATTAAAAATAATTGAATCCGAAACGAAACGACGCGATACAAATCCGACCCATCTATTTAGCGAAAGAGGGCGAAGAGCTCGCGAAAAAACTTTGTAGCGAAAGAATTCGTTCTAACGTCTTCTTTTTTTTTGCCCCGATGGGTTTCTTGCAAGGAGGAGATAATGTATAGAAAGATCTCGCACAGTAGAAATAGGTCAACAGGTGATGTGATTGCTATGGGAACAAGTGAAGGGGATGGATTTTGGATGTAGAAATGCGTGAGGGATAGAAGAAGATGTGCGTCGGCGGAAAAGAGATTGGAAATTCGAGCGTAGAGTCGTATTGTACCTCTTAAATCATGTGTGCCGTACTTCTCTACTCGAAAGGTGGTTGAAATTTCACCCCACACAGATTGGAACGAGGCTTGCAGCGTAAGATGAGGTTTTTGAGGTAGATTATCCTCGCTTTTTGGCCAGGAGTCTTGTAAGAAGACCTTGGTCATCTGCGTGTCTCAAATAGTCCGGAATTGTACTCGTGCGAGTAATGTTCTTCGTATTATTTAAGAATTGAACTTTAAACGAAGCGGTGATTCGGAATTTTTCGTACTACAGTGGCTTTCGTATCCTAGCGATGAACTGGATACATTGTAATCGTCCATTGTTACATTGTAGCTTAGTTTTGAGCTGTTACTTTTAACTCTTTTTGGAGACGTATAATGATGATTTCATTTTATAAACATCGCAATAATATGTATCTAAATGTACTACAGTTGTTACCAATCATAGTCGTGTAAATCATTCCATTTGCATTGTTATTGATGTATTCATCATAATAATGGCTGTTTATTAGTCGATTTCATATCTTTTTTTCATCTCTCTTATCCTTGTCAGATTGCCTATAATGCGCAACGATAAGTGTATATTTTTTATCAGTTGTATGACATTTTTCCTGATATTATTCATACTTAATTAAGACTAAACAGCATCACTCCACATTCCTTTTAATGTGCCTCATTCCCTCTTGAAAGCGCCTCTTCTCTAATACAGGTAACTGAGTCGGGTAACATTTTCACAAAGCCTTTCTGGAAACCAACTTCGTAATTATTTAAGGTGCGAATTTCCGAGTTTCCTTAAACGAACGAGAGGTAGTTATGCTCGGGTGAGGTCAATTGAGGGGGAAAATAACCTTGGAGACGTAAGGATTTTCCGAGACGAGGGTGCCGCAGGCGAGATAAAGGGTTTGTCACCGACCCTTTACTCCTATGAAGGTCACCTCGCAGCTTCTCAAAGGGTCTCGCATTTTTTTTATTCGCCGGCCACGCCCCCTTTTTTCGCCCAAAGAGCGGTCTCAGTATCCCGTTCCCAGAACCGCGGCTGTGGTTCCCAGAGGGTCACTGGGCAACCTTGCGGTGCACTGTCACGAAGCGTGCATAACCGACCAAGACGGTTGTTCATAAGCTTCGTTGGTTTTTCGCGCCTCTAATTATTGTGGAAGGTATAACACGCGATGATTTTCGGATGTGTCAGGGTTGACTTTCCATACGTTTGTTGGCATTGCATCGTATTTACGGTCAAAGAGACAGATGAAGGATTATCCCAGGTTACGTAGTACTTCCGTTCATACGTTGTCAACTCGACAAATAGTACGTTTAATTTGATATTATTTTCTAGGCTAAGCGGAACTTTTTGTATCCGTTAGACATTTAAAAGATTAGCATGTTAATCGCTCGGAATAACATCAGTCCAGTTCGTATGAAATTAATATCAGTGGAGATGACGGTACATTTATGTACGATAAAGTTCCTGAAATATTCTTAAAAATGTATTGTTGACTAAAGGATTTTATCATAGAATTTTATGTTTTCGTGGGGGATAATCAAGCGACGAACACATCACCGAAATACTTCTAGGGAGCATAATTTATTTTGATATTTTATTTATGATTTTTAAATGTCATTTAAAAAATGTATGATCACTACTTTTTATTATTCGTTACATTCAAGTTCGCGTGCATGCATTGAAAATAAGTTATTTGTTCGCTGATAATATAGCCATACTTTTATGCACTATTTACTTTCGAAAAAATAAGATATCTAATGCTAGGTTATATAGACGTAGCATGTTCGTGGAATCGAACTAGGGACTTTTAATTCCATATTTAAGGTTGTGTAATTGCTCTCGATATTTAGGTTTATTGGATAAGAAAAGGAATGTGATTGCTTATCAATACATTCCTTGTTGAGGCTAATATTTCTGAGGGAAGTAATTCATTTATGTTTCTCAGTGTCTTTTATGAATTCCTTTGTTCGTGTATTAAGTTAGGATTTGATGCACCAGTATTATTTCTACTATTTGTAAATTTAACTTGCCATTGACACTTTAAAATTTTTATCGTAATGGAACGATTTTATTAAGCACTAATTGAGACCATTTAGACTAATTTTACCTTTATCTACGCCTGAGGATCAACTGCGCTTATTTCCACTCAAAGCATGCTATGATAAATGTTCTTTAATTTGGATAAAGTAGGGTATATTTAAGTATACACATCCATGTGTGCCGCGTTTGTAGTTTTATATACCTAGTCTACCATTTAGATCCCATAGATGCTTTTCTACGGAGTTAGGAGACCTGTTACCCTCCTATCTTCGGTCATCTGGTTTCTATCAAAGCCCTTTTCCCTCAGAAGCTCGAACCATATAGATTGGCCTTTGTTTTCTTGTGTTAGATACTCCCTTTGAGGGCGCAGCTGTCCAGATGGATTAACTGTTAATTAAACAGTAGGAGATGGAAAAAGGACACCGTACATCGGCCCAAATTGGTGGCAGAATTTCCTTCCGTTCTTGCAATCACCCTTGAGGGTCACCGTTGCCCTTTCACCCCGGCGGGAAAAAGCTCTTCGCAAGACTCCATCTCCGACGTAGTTCGTGGAGACGGGCGTAAGGTGGCGATGTGATCGTTATAGACTTTTATTGCCCGAAGCGGGTGGAGAAATATTGCGAGGTTATGCCACCAGAAAGAGGTTAAAGACGTCGCTGTAACTGATGGAATATTTCGCCGGTGATTACAAGAGTCTTTTAACGGCGCTGTAAATTCAGTCGAGGAATCTGTTCTTCGCGGTCAGCTTTTTTAGTGGCTGATGATTTACCAAAAGGTCGTCTTAGATTGATTTGTTTAGGGTCTCTAAGTTCTGATGAAGGCGTGGGATACGTTTCGTTATTTGTTGTTTTTTAGATTTGGTTGGGTTGTTATTGGATGGAGATTTCACTTTAATGGTGATTCTATTGTTGTTGATTGGTATGATATTGTTGTAGTGTTATGGTTATATTATTCAGCTGTTGATTTTAGTATTGCTGAGTAATTTTTAATCTCTAATAATTATCTGTTTCCATTGTATTGTTGCTGTGTTGTAATGGTATCAATTTAACATTGTACGAAGTCCCGGGTTCGAGTCCCGGGTAATAGGAATTTTCTTGCTTGAGAATTGATGTAGCGATATGTCGACTCTTGAATACATCGCTGTAATTGTCCTGTAATTGAATGTTGGTTTGTTATACGTTAAATGGAATAAAGTATTATAACAATATAGCGTGTTTGTTTCGTATTGTTGCGGGATAACGATCGCATTATTATTCTATTATTACGTGGTCGTTCCGAGGCGATTGTTATATATCTCTCTCTCCTGTCCTGTGTTATGGGTTTCCCCGGTTTTCATTTCCCCTGTTGCCGTATCTAACGCATGGTTCTGTTTCCATCCATCACGAGGGGAGATCCAGAGACTTGCTTCCCACCCTCCACCTCATTTTCCCACACGCTCCTTCGAGAACATATCTGTCAGGAGGATATGGTGGGGTGACCAACAAAGATGCTATGGGTATTTTATCTCGCATTAGGAATCGGATATATGTAGTGCGTTAATGAGATATTAACTGTTGTGAATGGGTTTAAATTCTTTGTTGTGTTTGTATGTACGTCAAATACGTACGATTTTATTCTCTAGTTTTAGATGCTTTCTCAATTCAATCGAACATCAATTTCAGCGTATCTATGGGCGATATGCATTAGATGCTCTTGTTCATAGCTCTATTATTATCAGTTATAAGTATGAATGTTCTATTTCAGTATTAAAGGAGGGATTTTTATTACTAATTTAGCTTATGATTAATACTATTCACCTCCTAAGATTAGCCTCGTGGGTCTTTGAACCTTCTCCTGAGAATTTCAATCGAACGCGTAGTATCCTATTTCTCTCTATATATAACCCTTTAGTGAATCATCATGTCATTGGCTTTTTGGCTTGCCGAAGGCATTTCATAAGCTTAAATCATCATCGGAACACGGTTTGGAAAAAGTCGTATTTACTCATCGTGCTCTTATCAAAAGGTCGTACCTTACGGACGGAGAGTTGTTCTTCCTCTTAAAACGCGAAAGGTCGTGTCATCACGTTGCCCGGTCACATCTTCTTTTATGATAAGGAAAGAGGAGAAGCTGCATATGCAGTCAGTCACACTTTACGTCCCCGCGTCAGCTCGTTTGAGGGAAGTCGGGCGGTGTTTGTTTGGGTGAAAGACGTTTCAATCTCCGAGGGACATGAATGGAAAATGGAGTTTGACCTTTTGCGTACTTGCTTGCGGAAGTTGATTTGTTAGGTAATGTCGTGTCGTGAATCTGACTTAAAGGTTTGGATCATTGTCATTTTCTGAGTAAAGTATGTAGTCATCGCTGCACGTGTTGGTGGGCTATAAACAGTTTATTTTTTCGAATTGGATTATTTGTGAATAAAAAGGGCTGAGCTGTATGATCTGACTGGTGTGGATTTATTCCTTTTTAGGATGAGGAATATGAGTGATTTAAGAGCTGAAGTTTATTCGTGACTGAATTTAGAATTAAATGTTTTTTTTATATTTCTACGTAGATTAATTTTGAGCTCTTTATCAAAAAATGAAATTTATTTTGAATTTATCATAAGCGTAAATTTATTGCTGATTTCCTTACAATTTCAATGGAATTTTAGTCGAATTTAAGGTCGAATAATATAATTAAATAGATAATGAATCGTAAATGTACTCGTTTTCTTCATTGTAGAATGGATTCTTGTTGGTTAAGATGAGTTTTAGGAAAGACGAGACAATTGTTGAAAATCCCACGTTCATCTAGCGTTTATTTCCAATGATTCTGCAAATCTCCATCAAGATCAACTCCGCGAACTCCCCATGAGCGATCTATAAATGCAGAATTTCCCAACCTCCTTGAAGGAAAGAGGCTGCAAGGCTTTTTCCCCCTTCAGATGTTTTCTTTTGCACGCTTCACTCTCGTTTGATACAAGCATCGCTTTTATTCTGTCGTCACAATGGGAGCGAATCGGGGTGTGCAAGTATGAAAGGGTTGTTTCCTAGTCCACGGTTGTAACGCCCCCTGGCGGAACCCGTTCTCTATCGCTCATTATGAACGCGTGGAGAAGCAGAAAAACTCACGCGAACAATTCCTGAAGTCGTGGTCTCTTTAGGTATTTTACAGCACGGGAGGAGTGGGGTGAAAATGACCCCTCATCTCTAGATCAATTCCCCCCAACTGGACTCTTATTGGTGTCAGAAGTCTGGTTTTCAGCCGGCAGCTGGTTCAAAGTTGAACTGGAAGTGCTCGATTCGGTGTCGGTATTCAAAGTGTTCGAATGTAGACTAGCTTAGGCGTTTGGGGTATGAGTAAAAGCTTCCCGATGCTTAAGTATCGTAATTTTATACGTTTCAGGGGGGTTAACCTTTCGGTATTTGTGACAATAGTACCTATATTTAACAGTGGAAAGTGAAGCTATTATAAAAACGAAGCACAACAATCATAATTCCTTCTTTTGATTTTTATTAGTATAAAATTTGATTGTTGTCTATTGTTTAGGTCTGTATCTACGCGATTGTTGAACTTTTTGGTCTGAATATTTCTTGCTGCACACTAAAAAATACAGTTTCCTTCAACGTTGTTAAGTTTTCGATAGTAGGTAGATAACATTCTTGTTCGTAAATGAATGAAACAGCTTGGTTGATAAAAAACTGCACGTGTAATATATCATAGAAAATTAAATTTTTACTTATATTTGATTACGTTATAGTAATTATTGGCATCTATTTTGACATTTATTTAAATGATTGTATCGAATTTGGTTTAGAATAACTTTGACACCCAGTGTTATTCTTTGGCTTGTAAATACTGTTAAATGTATTGTGTAACAAAAAATGTTTTCTTATGTTGATATCGTAATCTTTACCTAAAAGTATTTTAAGCCCAAAATATCTCAATGTTTGTAATTTCCTCGTATTTAATTTTGATTTCGATACGTCTACACCGAGCGTGCTATTTGCATTTTATCCTTTTGGTTATCGCTAAAGTAAACGTACGTGTCTTTTATTAAACAGAGCGGAAAATTTATGAATCAATTCACGCGTAATTATAGGTAATAAATTTGTTTGCTAAAATGAATTTCCATCCATAATTTTCATTCGTCTCCGTTTTTTTAATACCGGAAAATTTGTCACGAATGATTTGTCCTCTATCAGATCACGTTTAATTTCGCGAAATCCGCTTCCCGTTCCTTTTCACATCCCTTCCCTGCGTTTAAACATCCGTGTGAATTCCTCAAACCCTTCGATAAACTCGCACAAACGAGGAAAAAGCTCAGTTGTAACGTGCCACGACCCTTTCATCATTTCCCGATAATCTCCCGGCCGCAAACTATTACACAGAGAAAAGTCCAGAATAATACAGATAAGAAATATTTATTGCTCGGCCTGAGAACCGTTTATAAATTCCCGGGCGTGCGTACGTCATCCCGAGATCTTTTTATTTATCGATATTTCGGTCGCTGACGAAATTTGTAAGTTTCGATGGCAACTGTATCGATTTGAAATTTTTATTTACTTTTTGTTCGAGCTATTTCATTGGTTTTACTCCGAAATTGTCAACAGTAGTGAAATATTAACAATAAGCGAACAATTGCACGTGGTTGGTGGACTAACTAGAATGTCACTAAACTACAACAATAGGCCATTAATATGTATGACTTTTCATCTACAACAATGGTACGACAAAGCTCACCCTAGATACCAAATTGAATGTAAATTTTTTAACCTTTCGGTTACTATGATATGCTCTATTCTACTACGTACATGTATTTGGAAAACAATACTATTTTATATGTACGTTAGAGATGTATCTTTTTAAGAGTTATATTGATATTTATCTAACTCGTAGTTTCATTAGAAACCAGATATTTTATCGGTGCTAAAATTAAAATTATTATGATACCTATTTCTATTGAGTCTTACATTAATCTTAAATAATGTTGCAGTGCTTTATCGTATTAAAAGTGCGCACGCAATCATTTTTAAAGTCGCCTTTAAAATTTCAATGGAAAACACGTTTCTTGACCCAGAATTTTGTTTTCGATTATGTTTTTACTCAGTCCAAAGGTAAAACCGATGTTTGCGTATGCATACTAATGTGGAAGTAAGTAAAAAACCTGGTTTCACGTCTTGATACGTTTAAACTTTACGTTTTCGCATGCATAATTCATTCCTGTCGAGATTTACTGCGAAGGACGCATCCAAGGGCAAAGTGCACAATTAGCGTGCATTCGCGAATTCGTTAAAGTAAATATTCCATATGCATTTCCAGAATTTCGATATACGACAAGTAAACGTTGTGACGTATTGTGTGTACAGGGAAGGTCTTCAGTTTGCGATTTCTGTAATTTGAATTCGGAGTAATATCACTTCTCGTACACCTCGCGCGAAACTGACTTCGCACTCCCGTAATTCATTAACGAACAAACTGACCAAACCCAATGCAATTGGAGGTGCAGTTTTGAATCAGGAAATCCTTCGTTGTTCGAATTTTTTTTTTGTTTTTGTTGTTTAGGCGTGATTTATATGTTGATATTAGCAAAGAATTTCTAAAGCTTATTTTGACCTATGATTGTTATTGTACTTTAATAAGTTTTCCGTGGCGGTTAAGTATTATTCATCATTGCTTAAATAGAATTGTTATTACGTTTATAGTATTAATTGCACCGTTATCTCAATACCATTATTATTTCTTATTGCATAATAGTATACGTATTACTATTATATTGTTAATGTTAATAAAATCATTAAATATTTTCTTTCATTTAACTAAAATCGTACTGTAAGATTTTATTTCGAGTTGACTTGTATTTTATGAATGCCTGTAATTTGATTTGATTTAAGTGTTAATATTTAAGTCAAAATATGTTTCGTTTGTTCGTGTCTTAAGAATTTTAGCTTAGCAGCTCTTCCTCTCTTCATTGTAGTTTAGCTTCGATCTGATACGCGTTTCTTTTAGTACTAACGCGTTTATAAGTAGATACGATAGTTGCTAAGAAGATCACAAAATAAATTGTTACCATGAAACTGTATTAGGATATGGTAGGTTTTCATTTAAAATAAACATAATAACTAAAAACATACTCCTATATTTCTGTATTACATTGAGGAATTGAAGGAAACTAGTGGGTTTGTATCTTAGCAATTAATTCCTCGTTAGGCCCTGATTGAATATATTGCTCAATTGAACTGTTAGTTTATAACGTACCCTAATTTTATTACGTTAAGTACATAAATGCTGTAGGTAATTGTAGCAGTAATGTATCAAATCGCGTATCAACCCGTCATTCTTAAATTATGAACCTCGAGAGCGTACACTAATCGGTACTCCGTTAATCTCCTTTAATCCCCTTAAACCGCGTCTCAAGTCATTATTTCTGGCCAAGGAAGTGGCGGTGTATTTAAGCTAATGCAGCGCTCGGTTCACGGAGTACGCTTTTAATGTCCAGCGACCCGTAATGGTCCCACGAGGAGAGATATGGGATCCAGGATGAATACCATTGACCCAGTCCCCCCTTATCCCTTCCTACGATGAATCTTTAGTCATCCGTGAGTTCCGAAAGAGGTCTCTGGATATAGCGATTCGGTTGGTTCCTGTTTTCCTTCTTCATTTCTTAACCACGTGGAAAATTAGTGAACGTAAATGGATTCAATTGGATTGTTCGCTCTTGATTAGGTTTCGATCCGGTTATGTTTTTTCGTGAGATTTATTTCCGAATACGTATTGGTTCGAATGATTTTCAGAATTCTTGTTTAGGTGTTAAAAGTTCCATTAAACGTTTGCGAGAGATATTGGTGATGATTGTGTAATTATTATTTGTAATTGTGTAAGGGACGCGATTTAAAATTATGTAAAAAATTGTTGTAAGATTGTTAAGCTATATTTAATTATACAAATTGATGTTCATTGAGGTTCATGAGTTGTTGAGGAATTGGATATATTGTTCTAACTCATAATTCTTTTATTTTGCTTGGTGTTTATTGTTGAAGCTATTTTTACATTTTAAGATATTTACTTTGCAATAATGGGATAAACAGTGTGATTGATTGTTGTTCATGATACTTGTTCAAGAATTACGTATTTTTTTCGAAGTAAAACTCAGTTTGAATTTAATTTACTGCGCAAAACGATGTATGGATTGGTTACGGAACAAGGTATAGCGAAATAAATATAAAGTAAATAAGAAAATAAATATAAATTGCTAAGTTTTTCTATGTAATATATCTTGAAAGCTGAATGGAATCAATAAATTTATATTAGTGTCGTATTATTACATCATTCAGCATTTAGGTGAGTTAGCAATGGTATTCGAAAGAATGGAAGAGTTTTTTAGTTCTTTTTTTCAAACTCGTTCGATATCATTTGTACGGTAGCTTAGCTCTTTAGCGGGGACATTCGTATTTGTTTGCGTTTATCGGAGCAAGTTTCCGAATAAGTAGGACAGCTGACCAAGCAAATTATTTAAATCGATGCAAATTATTTCTTAGCCTAATTCCAATGGAATCGCTTCCTTAACTGCCCTTGATCTTCCAAAGTAAAGCATCTGATCTTTTTTTTTCGAGAGTACTCAGCTGTGATCGTATGGATTATTTCTCGGCTTTGTGTTCGGAGGGAAATCAGTTCAGTGACTTCATTTACATTTTCATTTGTTTGAGTAAATTGTTGGACTTTAATTAGTATTTGTTCTGAATATAAATTTTAGTTTATTTATAACATTTAGTTTATCCATAAATTTGTTTATAAATTTTTTTTGAGATTATTAGGTCATTGTTGTATTTACGAATTTTATTGTTGGCGATACTTCCTTTATAGTTGTTTTTATTATTGTTTTAGATTTCTTGGTTCATCTGATTTGTTTTTGTGATGATTAGATTGTTGTTGTTTTCAGAAGTAACATTGTTGGTTTTATTGTTTTTCTGATGATATATACCTAGAGTTAACCTTTTGACAGTCGTGTTTTCATCATATTCTTATTTAATAAATTGAGTTTTCTTTTCAATTTTAAGTATGAAATAAAGTCAAATTATTTTTAGCTGTTATTTTAACCACTTTGTGTTTACATTATTTATCACTTTTATAACATTTGTATGCACTTTAATTCGTAGTGAAATGTTTGGAATCTACGTGCGCAACACCAACAATTCAGTACCTTCAATCCGAATTCTTTCGTAAGCGATTGTTAAATGGTACAATAAAACTTCCTTTTACGCGTCGCTTGGCACGGTGCTCCCTCTACTTCAATATTCGGCCCCATTTTACCTCGATCGAGTTCACAAAAGGGTCACTTCCTCGCGAGCGACATTTGACCGCGTAAGATATCACTCGAAGACTTCCTTTCCGAAGCTCTAGATCGGATACGATAATTAGCGGCCTTTATTCAGGTCGGATTAAAATATCCATGCGCTTTACCGGAAGAATACGCCATCTCATTATGTCGGGTCCCTTGAAAAGATCGCCTCTTAATCCTCTTGCTTCGACACTCACCGCGAAGGCGGCTTTTTCTAAAAAGAGCTTTTTCCTCGAACCCTTTTTCCAGCGTTCCGCACCCTTAGAAGGCGATCCCCGCGTCATATAATCCGCGATGAAAGAACCGCCTAAAGAAAAGGCTGTCTTTTTGATACGACACCAAAGGTTATGTCCCTATAAGAATTATTTTTAGGATCTGTCGAATGAAAATTCGTCCCCCTTGTGGTTGTTTAGCGAATTACGTTGCTATGGTCGCCGAGAATGACGTAGGGTTTTAATAGGTTGTTTGTTTTATTGATTTTGATTGTAGGATTTAGGAAATGAGGTTTTAATACAAAGCCGTAGGATTTTTATAATATTTTTCTCTCCTCTAATTTTTGTTATATTGTCCATGATTCTGTTTTTTTGCGGTTAATATAAAAATATTTTGCGTGATTAAATAGCGTGATATTAAAAAGTATGGTGTTTGTTATCTCGAAATGAAAATTTTATGAGGATGTTTTGTTTATTATAATACTTCTTAAAACACTTTTAAGGGTGCAATTCATTTATTATTTCAAGATAATTTAATTGTTGTTTGTTGTAGAAAATCGATTATTTTCCATTTTGTTTCTTCATTTTGCTGATTTATTTATGCTATAATTTTGATCCTTGAACTATCGCAGTAATTGCAGATAAGTTAATATGTAGGTAAACATCAGATTACAATATTATATTTGATTATAGTGATGGCAATAGTGAAGCAATTAAAATAATTTAATTTCGTTTAAACTTAATCTTTTATGATGTCAAAAAATTAATTAAATGTAAATATATTTAATACCGATTGAAGATTCAGTTATTTTTATATCAATCAAAGTTGTGCATTCCACAATACGAAGAGTTGAAAACTCTTGCTATTGTCTCGCCATGGGCCTGCCAGATATGTTGTCCTATCGCTTCGATAAGGTTTGTTTGTTGAATATCTCTGTTATTGGAGAGTTGAGGCTGATTAGGAGATGGTGGAAATGGGAAACACGACAGAAAACGAGGTTTTAGAGCGAAGTCGGAGATTTTTACATGCGAAGGAAAAGAAACGTGCCGAATCACTCCGGTTACGTTATTAATAAGTGCTTGTGTATGTTTTTGGTGCGATAATTACTTATTAAGGGTCTTTATTGAACTGTTATTTGTGACTCGTAAATGCTTAATTGTGCCTGCTCTTAATGAGTCTTTGTAGAACATGTATCCTGCGTATAGGAAGTACATTGTATGGCGTCAGAGGTATGTAATTGTTGTTTTTGTAGTCGATGTGGTTTTACGTGGACGGTATCCTAGTAACCTTCTGTTGTGCTTTGTGGGTCACCTCAGATGGCTATGCTTATTCGTAATCTTTTGTGTTGGCATTTTAATGAGATAATTGTAACGAATTAATGCGATTACGTGTTTCATATTGTTTGAAAGGTGTGCCGTTATCTTTTGTGTATAAGTGAATGGTTAAGTTGTTTTATGGATAGGTTTACGTTGGAAATAGTTGATCTATAGTTCATAGAAATAATACAATCCTATTGGTTGGTAAAGTGGTCGTTTGATATCGAAGAGTTTTTTGTTTATTTTTTTACAGTCTACTTAATGTTTCTTACGTTCCTGCCTTTGGATTTTCTTGCAATTCTCCTAAATTGTGATTACTTAAGAGATTATTATTTTAAATTCTTTAAGTAGTGTCATACCTTTACGAACATTTAGGTTTAGTTAAAAAAGAAAAAATAGAAACTTGGTAACTTCTACAGGTTTGTGCTGACCAGAAGATGTCATCACGAAGACGAAACCGGTAGTGTTTGTTAAAACCCTTTGGAAGTTACCAAGTTTTAACTTTTTCTTTTTTTGAAATATCTTTCCACTAACTGAATCACATTAATTATAAATTGGATTTAGATTTTAGTTTTTGCCACACTTACCCTAATGGGGTTCTCAGGCTGGAGTGAATTAACTAGAATATGGATAACTACCCCAATTGAATCCGCGGATACTTTGCTGATGCAACTCTTGTCTCCCTATACGCTATTACATATGATGTCATACCCATTATCATCAGCTGATTCGTCATTTGATGTAGACCCCCCCGAAGCTATCGATACATTTTTTCTGGTTTTTAGGAGATAAGATTCCTTATGCCACCGTATCCCCAAGCCCTTGGTTACGTCTTTGCTCCTTCCCATCCTTACGTCCTATTCTTGTTGTCCAGCACTACCGTCGTCAAACGTTGACCTTTCCATCATGATTTCTTAATTGCCACGTGGTTATTAACTGGTACTTTTCTCATTGCAGCGTGGAGAGGGACCGGCTGCGGGAGAAGGAGAAGCAGGCCCGGGCGCAGATGTCTTCGCAGGCGGCCGAAGATTCCCTCCTCCTCCACCACCACGACCTGCTGCCGCAGCCCGTGGTCGGCGCTGGGGTGGTGGGGGTCCCAGGGGTCGTCGGCGGGGGCGTGGCGGGGGGCGTAGGGGTGGTGGGAGCCGGGTCGGTGGACGGGACATCCCTCTTCGAACCTCCGTCAAAAGTAAGAACCCTTTCTTTGCTCAATCATAAATAAAAACACCGTGTTCCTTCCTTTAAGGAGCCCTCAGACATGCGGAGGAACGGCAAGTGGGCGGGGCGTGAACAACGGCGCGGCTTTTTATCGAAGTTTAAAAATAAAAGACGGTAACCCTTTCCCGACATGGCTACGCTCGAGGAACTTCGTCGAGTGTCCGTCGCGGGACAAGTGTCGCTGTCGTACCCGGTCGCGAAGTAAACAAGCTATTACGAGATCGTTTTTACTTGGTTGCCTCGGAGATGTATTCCAAAGCGAGCGGATCGGGAGTAATGGCGCGTGTCTCGCGTATTATCGAATCGAATTATATTTTATCGTGGCTATCCAGGTCGAATTTTTTAAAAGTTTGTGTACGTTTTCATGAGGATTTAAGTTATGGAAGCCTTGGATTTAAATGGGTTGAAAGAGCTTCTCGTAAATTTTAAGGGAACTTGGGATGTGTTGCTAGAATTGATTTATGGGGAGTTAGGTATTGTTTTTTTTAACTCTCTTAAAGCAATATTTTTTTCGTATGAAGAAGGGGAACTCAAATAATATCACGCAGTTATAATTTTTGGCAAAGAGATTCTATTATTCATTATGTTCGCGAAAGATATATGATGTTTATTAGAAATGGGACGTAAAATATTTTATTGTTTACATTCTACGCTACAGTCCTAATGTTGGCTCGCTTAGCTATTTAGGTAAATATTACGAGAGGTTTGCTGGTTCATACGGGACATAATACGGTATAAAAGTAATGAAATTTACGAGTATACTCCCGTAGTCTTTTATAAAGAACGTTGAAGAATTATATAATATATTATATTATAATTATATATAAGAATATATTGTCAATCAACTAAGATCCTCCTCCTACATGAGCTACATATGTAACACTACATTTTTGATTCACATTAACGGTAGTGGAGTGGAAGGATTAATCTTAACCTACATTGTCGATAAAAATGATTGGAGATGTTTTGATAAATAAAATCGCCAATTAATCTCTGAACTTCGTAAACTATTGGTTGGTAAAACGTCAACCAACATTTGAAGCATACGTTACACTGCGTACTGGATATACACTCGCTCAAGATTGGAACAAAGATGTTTTTTTCCATCCCGTATTCGAAGACAAATGAAAAATGTTCGGTTAATCATATCGACAATTATCTCCGACCTTCGCAAGGAATGGGTTGGGAAAAGGCCACAAGGGAAAGTTAGCGAAAACACAATGATGCGATATTCGTGCAGAGATGCCAATCAGGTCCCCTAAATCGTCGAAGGCCCCTCCGCAATGTGGGGTTTGCCGGGCCTCTCGGTACGTCCCATCGAGAGTGTACACACGACCTTGCTAATCCAAATTTAAGATGCAGTGTTTGAAGGCGAATCGCTCGAGACGGGAGATGATGTGGTGGCCTCTTTGAACGAGAGGCGTTGTTTTTAATGGGTAATGGGTTGATTTGGTTGTTCAAACGTCTTTGAAATTATGGTGGAAATTCGGGTTTTGCGAAAATGATGGGATTTTCGTTATTTGATTGTTGAACCATTGTTGATTTGTTTTTATTTATAGCCTATTTTAATTGCTATAGTATATATATTCATAATACGTGATTACGTTAGTTTGTGTTATTGGCTGTCTTTCGATTTTTCCGCGCTTTAAAGCTTCTTTAATATCGATAATTTTTTTGAGTTAAATACTACCTTCAGCGTATCGAATTACAAGTAATAAAAATAACAATACGTCTTCATTTGTTCATGGCTAGTAATGTTGTATGGAGATCATATTTAAGTCTTATGGTTATCAAATGCATCTTAAATTCTTATTCCGGTACTGAAATGGCGTGTTTAACAATCTCGTATTCTTATTCATTCATTATTTCGTGTTTTAATACCGGAATCCTGTACGGATGTTTTGTAAAACTCGCCAACAATGCTTCCCAACAATTAAATACATTATTGGGTGGGGAATACTACATTTTCGTAAAAGTAAAGACAATAGGAATTATAACGGGTAATCATTCACCTTATAATGGGTTAAATTTTAATCAATTGTATTTAAAAATGCATAAGATGTTATCGTTCACTAGTGTAGTTTTTAAATTAATTTTATTGCCTTGCTTCACGGAGCATTGTCCCGATAACCGAAAGCGATACATAAAATTCATCGTAAGATTTCTTCTACGTATTCTTTTAGCATCCATTTTAAAAAATGCATACGTTAGGTATGCGGGAATCGGATAAGTGGATTCGGGTCGTATCATACGTACCGTGTTGCCCATGGTTATGCTTCCGTTAGGATAGCGTGACGTAGATGGCGTCCGTGACGTAGCGCACGCGGGATTTCCAATGGGAGTCATCCTTCGCCATCTCGATTCGCACGCCGTTTTAGGATGTCGTGACCAACCATTCTGGCGAGAGCGAATTAAAATTCCCCCATCGCCCCAATGTTATGCCGCTTTGCCAATTTATTTCGAGATATTCGCCGCTGATAAATTGCCTCGCAAAACACCAGTTCGCAATTCTACGTATTAGATGCACGTGATGCGGTTTGAATTAGTTCTTTGGCTACATTTCGAACTCGTGACATAAACGATTAGCGCGGAAAAAAATTGCAGTTCGTTACTTAAAAGGGCAATGTACAGTTTTAATTATATTGTTTAAGTCCTGCCTCGAGCTGTATTGGAGTGATACTTGGTGTTTTACGACGATCTATTTTGTTGTGTGTGAGATAAGAGATAAAAATTACCTTTGTCGTCAAGGGAACCTGTTGTTTGCTATCGTAAAAGTTCGCCACGATTGTGGCTGTTAAATTCGAATTAACGTTAATGTCACTGTGAATGCCTTCATTAGTTAAAAATGTTCTTAAATCTATGATTAATGTAATAAAAGAGATGTTTATTGTATTCTCGAATTATTTAACCCTAATTTAATACTAAATTTTTCTGTAATTTATCAAATTTATCGCAGATTAACTTACAATTTCCAATCAATCTATCTATTGATTCAGGCATTGTTATTCCAACATATCTTGGTTGGGAAGGGAAGAAATTATAGAATCTAATTAGTCCATATATCAACTTCTATTATTATAATGTGTTTCCCTTTTTGTTTACTGTGTTTTTATCATCATAGTCTCAAGCACGCGTTAGGAAAACAGTCGACCAGAATTCTTTTTCGTGCGTTCAGAAATGAAAACCCCGCACGTGACTAAAATGAACGTGTCAATCATCTTCTAAATTTAGTACTCGAATCATATTGACTCATGCAAGAGTAAAGTTCTTCGAATCATTGCGAATATTCGCGATAGAATCATACAGTCAACGCCTAACGTTTCGTTTCCCCTAAATCTACGTCTTGCTCACGCTTGCTAAACCCTTCATTTCCCCATCCGTTTCTTTCAAACAAGGAAACGCACATATTTAGCGTGTGGAAATAATGTAACCACGAAACACTTCTTATTTTGTTCCGCGCAGTTCTTTTACCCTTGCAAAAATTCCCTCGTCACCGTTCGCAAAGGTCATGACTTCTCGGGCAAAAAAAGTCGCGAGTTTCTTCTGAGCGTTTCGAGATAACTTCCGAAGATACGAATGCAGACAAATGTTCTATCGTTCCTTCCCTCGAAGGTTTCTTTTTGGGAAATTTACTTTCTCGACACAGGCTGGTACGGCTGGTTGCGCGTACTCGGGAGGTTCAATGTGAATCGCATGGGAATGCAGCTGCATGCATTCGGCTAAGGAAAAGTGCTATTCTTTCCGCGTAGGTTCATCTGAAGACGTAGTGAGGTTGTGTGAACGTTTATAGTAGGGCTTTCATTAGGGTATTTCAGTAATGAAATCAATATTTATTTTTATGATTGATATAAATGAATGATTAAATTTTGAAAGATTGAGATTATATCTCGTCCTAAAGCCTGACATAAGGTGAGGCTTACGTGTCTAGATGAGTAATGAGGTAATTTTATTTTTCTAAATCTATGCAAGAAACGTAGGGCACTAAGATATGTTGTAATAACTTATTCAGTAAAACATTCATGTTTTATTTTGTGAGTATATTAGCAAGTTATATAGATGAGTAATGAAGTAGCTATCTTTAATTCTTAATCCCGAAGGGAAGGAATTCGCGGGAGATATATAAGAAAAGATATTTTTAATCGATCATTATCTAATATCTAATGGAATTAGTGTCTTGTCGTGGGCTGAAATTCAATTAACCCATTATGAAACGAATAAAGGTTCGCGATTTATTAATCCAAACGTAACCGTCTGCTTAAAATAGCGCTCAGAAAAGAATTCCTGTCAGAAACGCTCTCGGGCCAAGAAGACACCTGATGGATCGAGTTAAATGTGGATCGACCTTGGAGAGGAGAACCGCAAAATCCTGCTCTACTTCTCGCATGGAAGCAGACGATAAAATCTTCCGCGATTTTATAACGATGGAAGAGATGTCATCGCGTTCTGTCCACACACCTTTACTCAGGAGACGTTGGCAGTTACTTATAATTCGATTAAATGCGGAGATTGGAAGCGTATCTTTAATTATCGCGCTCGTTTTATAAATGGCTGCATTTTATTAGAATTTACGACTATTTTGTGTTGATTTCATTGTTGTCTTTTACGTAATAGCTTTTTTGATGATGACAATGGTCGCGAAGCTATTTCTTTGGAAACTATCATTGTTGCACGCTGAACTTTATTGCTGGATGTTATTGTTTCGATCATGATTATTATTGGATGTTTACTACAATATCTATAGGTATTGTTGTAGTTTTTTATCGTTCAGGATGGATGTTTTCATAGGTTATGTTTATCGGTGTTTATCGAATGTTTATCGGTCTGTTCTGAATCGTACTTAGAGACAAAATATATTATGTCTTTACAGTTACTTTCACCTTTAGCATTTTACGCATTGTCGCGTATCAAAACTTATTATTCTCGTCATACAGTCTTCCAGTTTCACCTCTGATATTAAGGGCGTTAACTTAAGAAATTGGCTTGAGGATAGGGAGTGCATTCCAAGGTTAAGTCAACTTTGTCAAGTCCTTAGTCACGACGCTTCGGAATAGCTTTACGTGGATGGATTCTCTTCAGAGAAGAGCTTTTTGTTGCAGCGAAGCCTTCTTCTGATTCTCAAAACGTTTGTGAGCGAAATTGTGAGAAGAATGTAAAATCCTCTTAGGGTGGCTTGCCCCGAAGCTGGAAATAATGAAATTATTTGCGGATTTCGTAATTCAGTTGTTGGTTTTTAAGAGTGCATCTTATTTTGGCCGAAGTAATGAGGTTTTATTATTGTAATTCAATTGTTTTCAGTTGGTCACTCTTAAGTAATAGATTTCCGTTTTACTATAGATCTACATCAGATTTTAATGTCACTTATAAGTTCGTAACTCATAAATATTGTGATACGAGTGAGTTATAAATTAACGTAGTACAATGTTTATTATGGAAAGATATCGGGGAAGGGTAACTCATGACTAAACCGCTAAATGTACGTCAATTTTAATACAATTCCAAATAGATATACCCTTAAAAAATGTCTTGTGACCAAGTTGCGAAACAAATTCAAGCCCTGTCGATTTAAAAAATAGAATACCTCATTGGAATGCCAGAGAATGATAGCATTATCGCGAATAATCAAATTATAAAAAATTGGCTTCTTTATTTTATCAGAATGATGAATTCTATCTCTCAAGATGAATATTATCGTAAGAAGAAAGGAAAATGAAACAATGACGTTAATTGTTTTATTTTGATTTGAATCCAGTTTTGTTATCTCGTATCAGTAGAATTAAATTCACGACGCATATTGTGCTTTTGAAACGTACAAAAATTAAAATTAGAACGGACTACATTTTAGCTTACGTGATCAGCATTTTCTAAAAGATACAGAATCGCAAGAAAGTACAATTCTCCCGAATCGTTGCGAAATAGGAAGACTGTGAGATTTCCAAATAGTAGTAGAATACGGAAAGGAATCTTTTCCGGAAGTTCTCTCGAAGTCTTTCGGGCACTAATTGTCGAAAGTTACGCCAACTCTTCCCGAGAGAGCTGATTGAGTCGATCCGGTGATGCGGTTCAGTTAACGGATTCTTCCCTCTCATTGGTCGAATTAATGCTCCCATTATCGGAGAGAGTTGTTACACCTTGTGTAAAAGTTAATCTCCTCTTCGCTCGAAAAGAGAAAGGAAATCAAAAACGGTTCCTTCTGCCGAATTCCGATGAATTGAATGTTTCTTTTGAGTGCCAACAATCGTTCGAGTGCGTAAGAATCGATTGTAATCAACAATCGATTGTCGTAGTCAATTCAGCGACTTCGATAATCGAATTGTAGAGTTAGCGCGAATTGTTGTGCTCAACAATAGTTCCTAATACAAAAACACGATTATTAGATAGGTCAATGCCTTTTATTTGGAAACTTAAATTCCCTTGTGTTAATTCTATTAAGTTTAAGTTTAATTAACTGAAAATTACCACGTAAAATTATGTCGCTAGTACTCGCTGAATCGCATCGGTATACTTAGTGGAGGTTAGGAGGTAACTCCTGGAGAACAGAATGTTACGTGTCTCATACCGTTCCATAATAACGCGACTTTTTAATGTTTGGCATCCCTGAATACCGTTGTCAAACCACCTCACCCCTCAAAACTCTCGAACAAGCCTCATATATGCATCATCTCAACCGATCTCTCGAGGGGATGAGTTTTATTCTCGAGTCCTTCGGCTGTAAACCGAACGTTCAAAGGGAAACGTAGAATAGATGAAGTCTTGATGAGCGTCAAAGCGTACTCTATGGGGGCATAATCTCAGCAGATGTTGACGTGACGTCTGTGAAATATCCCCCGCGTCCTACGGTACGTCATCGATTGAAATGATTAATTAGACTCTTGGACCAATCGAATCGTAAGAATGGGATTCAGTTGAGCGGAAAGCAACCAGGCCGGCGAGGATGTCTCTAGCTTCCCTCCGCGGCTATGCGAAGGTAAAAGATATTTCCCTAAGTTTCATCCGCGCTTGGCAACAGACATCTGTATTGTTGTGCATCTACGCTCGGATGTCCGTTGTCTCGTGCGGTGAATGGTTAATGTGTGCACACTCAATTGGGGCGTGTTTCATCCCCTGAATCTGTAGGCCAATTGAAAATTAACTGCTTTCATGACCACCGAGATTCGTACCTGTTGGTTATTTGCGAGGAACTTAACGTGTGAACGATGTAGATATCGCTTAGTTTATGAGCTGCAATACTTTCCTGGGGTGCTTATTGCTGTAGAGTTTGTCGAAGCATCGTTTACCTCAATGAAGCATTTGTTATTTTTTATGATTCCATGTTTGGTTGCGTTTAGATTGACTGCATATTATTACGTACAATGTTGTTATATTTGTTCATAGTTGTGTCATGCTTGAGAGTATGTTCACACTATCTTTTATTTTTAATCACTGGTCATTGAGTTTTTATTGCATATGAAGCTCTCTTTATTACCATGCTTTTAAGATGATACTCTTGTCTCAATTGTTGAATTTTGACAATAGACGGGTCCATTGTTGTAATCTACGATTTTATTGTCCTTAATTACATAGCGTCTGTTCCGTAAGACAGCAATTACTCGAAGCGCAGTTGTGTACTTCCTGATCAATTACTAAGAGGGTAGCGACTTTTTAGAAGGATTTAATTACTGTTTTAGTAAATGCAAAGACAAATTGATATTTCAATCGAACGTTCACGAAATGGTAGTTTTAATTCGGCTTCCCCTCTTCCATACACGCGATGAACTGTCCCACGTTTTCAGCCTCGTTTCAATACGAGCTTTTCAGACCACTTTCCGAAATGCTCTTACGGATCAATGATCGGTGTGCCTTGAGGCGGTTACATCGTACGCCCTTCTGTCTGAAAGCGTCCTTTCTCCGACTCAAATTTTAATAGACGATCTCGTAGAGGTAAGTCAATAACTTCTCGTAGATCTGTATCTAAGGAAGCTCCGTATAGAGGTCCCCAACGAATCGCCTTCCATCTCTCCCAAAGGTCCGCGTGTAAAAAAAGGGTTTCTACGAATCCCATGGCGTGTGGTAGCCACGCGAATAAAAAAAGCGAAACTATTCGGAATAACCAGGCGGGGGCGTCCCAAACACAGCTTTTATTAGACGCAACCATGGTGACGGTGCCGCTCATCTCTGGGATGCCGCCAAGGAATGCGAGGTCGCAAGTGTAAGCTGTCAAATGCGTCCAATCCCATTACCCTTACCCCACTTATCCCTCTGCCAAGATACTTCCCTCCTCCGTCGCCAGATGGTACACGCTCGCGTGTATCGCGCCGGAAAAAGGTGCTGTTTCGAAAATCAACCTTTCAGATCGAAACTCGGGGAGATTCTTAACCAATCTCGAAGAAGGACCCACGTGGCTATTTGGATGCATCAGCTAGCATTTCGCCTTGATGAATAAAGCGGTGTATTTTTGTTCGCGCGTTTCCACGGAGACGTTTGTTTATAATTAGAAATAGTTTTGTTATTCTGGTTGAGATGATTTAAGGGTATCATAAATTAAAGCATAACAGTAGAACTACAGTCATTTTTGAGATCCAAATTACTATGCATTACATGAATAAGTAGTCATGAATAAATCTGTGAGGCATTTATCATTATATTCATAACTGACAGAAGGATATTTATGTCTGACAATAACCCTTCCTGGATTATATTAAATTTTCCCTTGCCAAATGCCAAAAAGCAGCTCTCAGGGTTAATATGTAGGTGTATAATCCATGCAAATAATGATTATTAAAATATCAGTACAATTTAAGGATTAAAAATAAATTATATAACTTTGCACTAAAAGCCATATAACTAGAATACTGGGTTAAAAAAAAAAGAAAACATTAAACATAAAGGATTGGTATTAACAAGGTATTGCAATATTTTAGTTGTCATACCTGTACGGAAAGTGGGTACCATAGATTGAGTGCTGTGTTGCTTCACCTCTTTTTAACTGTGTATTGCTTAGCACCATTTATTATTAGATAGAATTTTATCTTTAGAATTTTTTCTTTTATCTCATAAAGATTAGCAAAAGAAATTTATCATTGATCAGAAATTCATGAATTCATGCTAAATAAGTTTATGCAAGATGTCTCCTTAAAGTAACTGTCATGTTTCGAAGGTCATTAAAATTGTTGCAAACCTAGTATTCTGATTATAAGTTGAGAATGATTCACATTTCTGGAACTGTACTCTTAAGCACTAAATTAATTTTTGAAAGAGACATGGTAAGGAAGCATTGGATATCAACTTCTTGTAGTAAGTTATATGGTCCATTGTTTTTATGACTAATTTCTTAAAATGTAAAATTGCCATGAGCTTTGTTAAGATACAGATATTTTATGTCTGTTATGTGTATGGTTAGTCTGTCTTAAACTAGAGGATTAGATGCTAAAAAATCCATGTAAACATAGCATTTGCTGTTTCTCATGGTTTTTAAGTAACTAGTATTCATTATCGTTCTTTCTGCTTACAGGTTAAACCATCCGCAGAGGACAGAGTGACGAAGGAGATTCAGAGTGTGCTGGGTCAGTATGACAAAGTCATGGAGGTACTTCTGGTGGACACCAAGGGTCTTATCGGGGTGGACCAGGCTGTCTCCAGTCCTTCCATCAAGCTGCCACCCAACCACTTCTCTGCATCGTCCGACTTCCCTGGCCAAAAACGGTCGTCCATAGGTCCTAGGGCGCATATGGACGGCAGTAAAAACCCGCCAGTGTCTTCCAGGGGTCCAGCTGTCTTTTCCAAACCTTTGGAGAACAAATACGTTCCAAGAGGTAGTCATATCCGTCACAATGGTGGCCCTGTGATCCCAAATGGTGCTACGAAAGCATCACCACCTCCACACCCTGTCAGCAACTCCGTACATCCCCACCCTCACTCAAGAATTAACCAGGTCGGCAGGAATCTCCCACGTCTCAATGTGGAACAACAGGTGAGAAACTTTAATTTATAGCATGGCTTTAATTTGCATCCTTAAGGGCTGAAGTTTATAGTAATGACTGTACTAATTTTGTGAATGATAATTCTGGGTAGCTCTTTATTTATAAGCATTTAAGTTTCCCTCAACATAATGTGTTAATCTAAAATAAGTATATTAAAATTGGGAGTGAAATGTTTTATCTATCTGAATCGCTTCCTTCTATAGTATATTACTTGTCAATAAGTTCCCTCAGAGGAAAGCTTCTAAACAATAATGCCAGAATGTGCAAATCTATCTATATCACATCACTGGGATCTATCTGAGGTGAATGGATTTATATTTTCTAATGCTCTTAAAAAGTCAGCAATCAGATTGTATCCTGTATAATTGTACATGGCAGAGTGTCAAATTTGCTAGGGAATGAAGTGCATTGGCTCTAAATGAGCTGCATATTGTGAATAAAATTATTGAATTAGAAATTATTTCATTCATGCTTGTGGGTATTTCAAAGCTGTTCTGATTAAGTAAGAAATTTGCATACTAGCAAAGTGAGTTTCTAAGTATTATTGCTGGCCGTATCAGAATAATTGCCATAAATTTTATACTAAAAGTGTACTGAAAGTGGAACATAAATAAAGAAAAACATCTGAAACAGTCACTCATTTAACAGGCATTACCAGTAAAGTTACTAAATTTCTTTTTACGTTTGCAAGGGATTATTCTCATTAATTATCCACTATAATGTTGACTGCTTCTTTTTCTAGTTGTAATTATGGGTAGCAAATAAAGTTTCAGTAATCATGAAATGTATTTCATACGAACTGTAAGATATTTTGGACTATATTAGATTATGACATTCATATATGATTACTAGCAAATATATATTGCTAGCTGATTTAATGTATGAATTTTAGTGTTTCAATTTAATGAGTATCCATATAAATCTTTGAACTGCCAACCATCCATGATGATGGATGCGTTAATCTTTTCTGGTTGCTATGGATGATTTGTTGACAACTATTTAATTCAATTGTTTTCAAAAACATCTGAGAATTGATGTTTCTATCAAGTCTGATATTCTGTTATCTTATTTTATCCCTGTTATGAGATTAGATATTGTGATTTCTTCTTGCAATTATTGTCTTTAAAGTGAGTGCTTTTTAGTACTTAAAGCATTGATATATATAGTTTTTAAATGCTAGAAAGATATTAAATTTTTAAGGTTCACACTATATTTGAGTCATAGAATTCTCTAGTTTATTTTTTTGTTGATTTTCAATTTTGAGCATTTAAATTCAAGGATTCTTAATTTGCATAATTTAAAATATAGTTATTAGTCTTTGTTTTTGATACATAAATTTTAAATGCATTGTAGAGATGATAAACTTAATTAACAATTACTTATAATATGTAACTGGGTATCTTTTAATAACTCTTCCCTTTGAAAGGAATTGTCTTTATAAAATTTTAGTGGATTATATGTGAAAAAAAGTCTTACAAAACTTTGTTTTCTTTCATGGTACATATATAATATATTTAAGTTGAATTCAGATGCATTGATATAAATCACAGTTTTTGTGTTTATACTGACTGAAATCTGAAGATTTTTTCCAATTTTGTATTAATATAATATTTTTTTCTTTTCTGCAGTTACCTAACCCTCCCGTCAGTTCAGTTGGGACTAATGCAGCTGCTGGCAATGGAGCTGTAGAGTTGGAGCATATATTTAAGGTTAGCGTAAAACACTTTTAATTACTCATGGAAGGTTATAAAACAAGTCTTGCATGGGGGCAACATTGGGTTAATTTGGTCTTGGAGGAAGTCAAAAATAGCCTGAAAATTTCTTAAGTAAACATGATTTTAAGATTCATGGATGAAGCCTCAGCTTGGTGGAGCTTCATACTAGGCAAGTATGAAAATAAAGTTTAAAGTTTCACTAAATTTCTTTTATGCAAGCAGAGAAACATGTGTTTCCATAAGATTTTGAATACATTTCCTTTAATGCATTTTCTTTTGTGAAACTCAAGGGACATTATTTTCATTCCAGCCTAAAGAATTGAATAAGTTGATATGTATTGATTGCGTTAATTGACTTTAATTCCTCGGTGTATACTCCAAATGTGTTTTATTATTGTGCTTGATTAATAATATAGGTATAAAGATTTTACGTGTTGTACTCAGCATTAAGTTTAAAGTCCCGAAAGATTGTGTACTATTTACCTGTTAAAGAATTTTTGTGTTTAAATTACTCTGAGTGTCAATTTTTTATGTTTCACTTCGATGTCCTTTTCTGGAGTTAAGTGTTGAATTCGAATTTTTTATTTAATTTTCATTTTGTTCATTTCATTCCATTACATAATCTACGTATGTAGGCTGTGATAAAATCTCGCCTTACTATCAAATCAAGTTGGAGATTAAGTTGAAAACCATGTTTAATTTTTGTGAGAGAAAGAAATGCCAAAATTAAAATGTTATTTTTTTATCATTTACATTTGAAATTAGAATGGCATGTTTTAGGGAGTATTCTATGAAAATGAATAAGGATGGAAATTGTTCATAGAATTTTGAATCCTGAGTTTACTTATCCATCTGTAAAGAATATCATAGATATTTGTAATTTATAGATATCAAATCTTGCATATTTCTGTAATTTAGAGATAATAAACACTAG
Source organism: Pantala flavescens (assembly GCA_020796165.1). Classification (NCBI taxonomy): domain Eukaryota; kingdom Metazoa; phylum Arthropoda; class Insecta; order Odonata; family Libellulidae; genus Pantala; species Pantala flavescens. The sequence continues at coordinate 17,833,900 of CM036886.1, forward strand.
ATGCAGTATTTTTGAAATAAATTAATAGCTTGCATTAGCATTCTGATTTGAACAAACATCCAAGTTTGGGTTATATAGATTATGGAAAGCACAGATAGTTGGTAGTTTTCTCTCAAAATTTTTCTTTTCTGTTATTGGATTATCAATTATTTAAACTGTAGTTCATCATTATACCTTATTTATTTATTGCATTTTGATCATGATTAATAATTCTCTCAAATAAACTTCTTAAAATAATTTGTCTAGCCATGCTCTTCTGAAAAATAATATTTACTTTTATTTTGCATTACTTTATAGATTTATAAAAATCCTAATTCAAACAATGAACATTAATTCAAAGAATTCCATTTGTAGCATTCTAAAGGTAACTTCTTAAGTGTTTTATAGTTTTGAGTCATGAAATGTTTAATGCTTGTTACGGTCCTTAATTGAATTGATGCGCTGATGTTTAGGCTATATATAATCCTATATTATGTAGTGTATTTATCATTTATAACTAATTTTGAGTTTCAATTAGACTTGGTGTAATGTGTATTTCTGTTCTCTTATTATGTCACATGATCCAGAAAATACAGTTAAAGGATCTTATGTTGAATTTACCTCTGATGACAAATTTCTTAATGAATGCTGATTCTTATCCTTGAAGTTAACCCTTTATATTTCCAATATGAACAATTAGATGATTCTTTGTATACGAAAAATCTACACTCAGTTAGAAATTATGGAAGAAAAGTTTCATTCTCTCAATTACAAGTGCAGAAGAAAATAAAATAGAGAGTAGGTTTTAAGTTCTCCAAGTACAAAAATGAATTCTTTAGTTTAAGAAAATTAGAAGAAGTAGTAAAAACATCCTGTTAAACTATATATTGGGATGAATGGTTATTAAATTAAATTCAGGAAAGAAATAGAGTAAGCAAGCAGACCTTATAACATTATTGCAGATTTTATAAATGCCATGAGTTTTATTGTATATTCTTATTAAATTAAGAGTTTCTGCTTTGTTTTCAAATGAGAATCTTCCCCTAATATGTTACGAATATGCCTCACTGACCATGTATCTCTTTATTTTATTTTCCAGGAAATGACGGCGGTAGCACCCCCTGTCACTGCCATAGCAACGCCTCGCAAGGAACCTGATTCTAAATTTACCTTCACTCCCCTCTTGTCCAATAGTATGAAGGACAGTATTTCAACCCCAAACAAATCCACTCTTTCTTTGGTAAGTTTCAGAAATGATTTTTACAATCTTCTATTTTATATTTTGGGGGAAATTTTTACCATTTCTCAAGTGAGGGCAAATATGTTCTATGTAACGTAGCAGTGCTTTTATAAATATTTTCAACCTTTTCAGCAATAAAAATTTACAAAAGATGATCAGTGAAACTAAGAGGCTATTCTGAGTAAACTAACTCTGTATGTTCTTAAATTTTCTTTATTTTGCTCATTGATTAACTCCAGAAGTTTCCTGACTTATGAATTTACTTTAGTTGTCTATGAATCACTCTTGTCATTATTAACCCTCTTAAGTTAGTTATAATTTTATGAAGGATTAAGTTTATGTAGAGACTAAAATGTTTCCGCCATGCTATGCATAACTCACTTTTACTCATCTTTAAAGTATGAAGCAGTTTTAAACAATCAAAAATTATTAGGCCACAAGTGAGAATTAGTTTTTTTCATTTAAAAGCTGTATTAGTATGATTCAGACCTTTATTTTAATCTCTAAAGTAATCTTTCAAAATTTACCAACATCAATATATCTTTTAAGCTGCCCTATAGTCAGTTTAAGGCAGTGAAAGTATGAAAGAAAAGCTAATTTTGTAGCTAACTACTATCACATGTAATTTTTTGAAAGTTCTGAAAACATTTAATATTAATGAACATTCATTTGGATCATTGGGATGCCTAAAATATCTATTTTATTTCCACATTCATTGTATTAAGTATTATATTTTTAGATGTGTTGATAATAGGCACAATAAGAATAAAAGCAAGTTAAAATTATATGTATTTTCTGGGATTCCAGTTATTATGGAAGCTCTTCTATTAGTATTTATATTGATTATAAGTGAAACTTATTATATTCTCTTTAGTTATTTTATTTGTATTTTCTTTCTGGATATATATTTACATAAAAATAAGCTAGCTTATTAACAACAAAAATGAAATTTCAGTAACTCAAAAACCTTGGTTATTCCATTAGCAGTAAATTATACTTTTGAATTTCATAATATTCGAAGTTAGAAGTATGAATACCTTAGAAAATAGATTAGGAATGAAAGACAAAAAAATATTTGACATGTTTTAGCTAGTTTGTTTAATTGCGTTCAGCGAATTGATAAATTATAAACTCATGCTGTTAATGAATAATCATAGAGATTAGTGCAATGTTGTTGCTTTCCATTTTATTTGTTTAAAGTGTTATAGTATCATTATTGAAAGTGGATGAATTCTGTTCTGCTGTTCTTTTATTATTATACAAAAAATTTTATCTTATTGCAATGATACAGTATAAGGATTTCAAGTGATATTTAAAGCATCATAAAATATTATTTGTTTCAAAATTATAATAATGGTATGCATCTGATAAGTTTGATAATTCTTTATGAATAAATTACAATATATTTCCTTTGCTGAGAATTCTTGAAAACATATAGAATATATCAGGAAATTCATAATTATAAAGAATATAACATTAAATTTAGCAAAAGGAAGTGAAGTGTTATTGTAAGAAAATAATAATGCATGAAGAAGTATATCTCTCCTTATGTACCTAGATTATTGATGCTCAGTTGAGGGTTGTAAATTATTAGTAGGGAATAACATGCTAGAACAAATTATGATTATAATGTTGGAAAGTATGATTTTGTCCACATAAAATTGGACACTAAAGAGTTTATGTTGATAAATTTATTTCCCATTAGTATGTTAGTATTTGTATATATCCTACTATTATGAAATATACGAGTGTGGTGTATCAATTATTTCCTTAAATATAACTTTTGTAAGTAATGAGTATTTATGAAGATTCTCTCTTAAAGAAATAGATTCAGTCAAGCTCTATTTTGTGGATTGAAATCATACTAAATACACCTCTTAATATTTTTAAATATAATTACTATAAAGCTTTCAATAAAAACATTTGAACTTTTTTTACATACTAATCAAGTTACTTATTTGATTCTTTTCAGATTTCTGAGAAGGTGTTGCTTAAGCCTCCACCACCAATCGAACCCTTCAAATCTCGTAAGTACCAATATTCTCTTTTATTACTTCGGATGTTATCTTTATTAATCTCTCTTGTTTCTCGGATTTGCCTATTAGTTTTCTTTCATCCGTGTTTATGACATTTTCATGATATTCATCCTCAAACTATTAAAAAATTATTAGGTTGTTGGAAATCTTAGATCTGTGCTTTTGTTTCATGTTTTTTGATTTTTTTTCTATTTCGAATATTTGGAGTTCTAATTTTGTTTCAATTGTTTTTGAAAATTAGGGTTCATTTCGCAACTATGAATTATCTAAAAATTATCTCTTTTTTCCCTTTTTGTTGTGTAAATTTTTGCAAAAGATATAGGATTTGCGTTGAATTATTTTTCTTTGGACTTATGTCATTTTGTTTGTTAAAAAACTGTTTTGAGAAGGCCAATAACTTTTAAGATCTTTCAATTATGGCTTAATGGTTCATTTTGTATGTATATATTGAGAAGTGTATTTTTAGTGTATAGGAAATTTAGAGCTATCGAAGTTTCTGCTTCAAATTAGTTGCTAATGTAATGTATGAATGCTTTAAAAATCACTAATGATTCGATTGTAATAAGTTTATATATTTGTCATTTGGTAAGCAGTTATGTGTTTTGCCTTTTTGAAATACAACCAAGTGCATTTTAATGAAATTTTTTAAAAATAGTTGTCAGTCTCTTTTGTAATTTTATTGGATAATTCTTATCGATTTTTGCAAATGTGGAGGATTGGAAATCTTGGTTCTTTATTAGTCACCTTCTTTCTGTGGATATGTTTGGTTGCAAGGTAATGTGGATTAATTATAAATAGATAACCTTCTAATAGAAGTAGTTTAATTTTGAATTGTGTTATTTGTTCAAGTTTGAATTCCAAGTCATAAAGTCTTAAATTCTTCCTACAGTGTTCACATTCAACTAAAGCAAACAGTTATTTTCTTTTTCCATACAACTATCGTATTATTAGGTAACAGAACAATTATTTCCCAATACTGCTTAATCAATCATAGCTCGCATAGTAGAGTTCCTTACGATTCCGCCTGCAATTGCATAGCAACAATTGCTTTAAGTTACTAGTAATTGTCAGTGGGCGTTTTTAACTCAATAATAGAACATGGCCAATGATTTCCCCACAATCGATAATCAACGATTGTTTGCCAACAATTGCTTATTGGCGATCACTCGCCTACAATTGCTCGGCGTTTATTCCTTCTTTGAAAACCATCGCCTAGATTATATAGTAGTTGTTTATTCAAGTATTTTAATAGTATATGAATTGTGATGGAAACGTTCAAGTACGATTTTGAGTTTCGTGAGACTCTTTGCAAGTATAGAGGGCTTTTCGTCATCAAATGCCCATCAAGTCTCGGTACCCCGTGGGTTGAATCTGAGCAAAGCGACCAATCGATTCGTCTGTTTTGGAATTCTCAAACGTGCATCGAGCGTGAATCGAGCGCCGGATCATTGGAAGAATCTCACGACTTGATGACCGTGATTAATTTCTTTCGATACGCGTTATCTTGCAGCACCGTTCCTTCTCTTTCCCTCTGAATTCCCTCTGTTACAAAGAAAATGCCCGGATGCGCTCTCTTTCTTATGCTTGCCGTAGCCATCGCTTCCTTTCATACTGTTCTCTCTTTTCAAGTTATCTCTGAAAGTAGTATTTTGTAGCACTTTGGTTTTGGTGTGTATAAGAGAGGACTTATTTACGTATTGTTTTCATTATCATTTGTCAATATTGTTTGTTGATTCAGTGCCATTGTTGCGCAGTACTATTTAGATCATTAATTCATTAAAGAGAGTTTCATATGATTGTTTCAAAGCTGATAACTTGTTGATTATCGTTAATTTGTATTGTTGAAATTGAAGTTTGTATCAGTATATTGTTTATATGATTTAAGTTCTTATTTCTGTAAAGTTTACTAAAAATGAACTCCTGTTATCTGCTGCTTATCATTTATGAAAGAAGTTGATTGTACTATCCTCGATTGACTGTAAACTCGGTTTCGATTCCGTTCGACTTTAGTTCGTTTCCATGGAGTTATTTCGAGTTTGTACGGATCTATTTTTTTCTTTTCTAGTATGCAGTATGAATCGCACGTATTGATCAATATGGAAATTGTTCGTATAGGTCAGATCTGATGAAGTCATCACTCGATTGCTGAATGCATTGGGTTTTATTCATTGAGTTTGAATTAGGTGTTTGAAAATCTTTCTCTTGAACTCTGCAACATATAGCATCATGAGCTTTTGTGTGTAGTATCCTAAGTATATTTCCGTAGTTTATATTTTATTAAAACAGCTCTTTCATTCGTTAAAGTACGAACTTGCAAGATCGTCAATTCTTCTGGAATTTTTATGATTCATTAATTTCTTTTCTTTTTAATTAGTTACTTAGATCTGTTATTCAAGTGCATTAGCGTATTTCAAAGGCGTTAAAATCCAACGAAAATCCAGTCATTATATGAAGTGGTAAAGGAGTCGTGCAATTAAAAGTATCTTTTAAACTGCTCGAAAGCATTATTCGACGTAAGATTAAATTTTCTTCATTAACATTCACAGTGGTCATTAATTAGAAGCAAGAATATGATGGATGTTTACATAAATGCCCGATACCATTGTTTCCCGCGCCGATCTTCGTTAATTGTTCACTTGATTAATCTACTTTCTTTCCCAATTCGACCCATTGTTTCCGCGCCATTTCGTTTTATTTCCCAAGCGACGCGTTCGTAAGATACAAGAACCTTTCAGCGACGCATTCAACCAGAGAAATATCAACACGACTCTAATCGACGTATTTTCTGTTTATTTCTCGTTGCCTGGCATCCATATCTGTAACCTGTCCATGGTGATTTAGCGTCCGTTTATAAGTGTCCCTCATGCCCTTATCTCGCGCGTCCTAATCGGCAAAGCGGTGGATTTATTTCCCGCGATTGTTTTTTTTGCGCAGTTCGTTCTGTCGACTCTCCATCGAGTCGTTTACTAGGGCATGGCGATCTTCTTCAAAAGATTCACTCCGGAGAGAGAACCTTTTCCCGAGAACCTTTCCAAAAGGAAAGCGGGATGTCGCCTGATTTTCTCTTTTGTCAGGGATGCTTCGAAATTTATTTAACATTCTCATGATGATTAAGGGTAGGGATGCATTAACGCGCTCCGAAAGCTAAGGTCTGCGTTGGAAGGGTGTATTTCTTTCAGATTTTCGTGAAGATGCGAATTTTAATTTTTCTCGATTGATTGATTGTTATATATTTGCCAATTGAAGTTATGTCCATAAATATCCTAATTATGTATGATTATTAACTACGTAAATACCGATTCTGTGGCGATTTCAAACGAACTTTTTGTTTGATCCTTGGAAACGAACGTCCATCGGTCATATTAGAACAATAAATTAAGATAAATGCAATAAAATACTGTTACAAATGGTAAATATAAGTAGGAAATTGTAGCAAATATTTGAGGAAGTATAAGCAAATTAGAAAATGAATGTCACGAACATTATACTGATGCAAACGTCAATGCAATCTCTTTTTTCACCAGAGCAATTTCATTTTAATTACGTTACGTACTTAATACCGAAGTTAAATTGTTTTATATCACCATCTCAAGGCATTTAATTAATTTCAAAGATATCAGTTTAATCCTTGTTTATTCGCCAATCAATCCCTATCATTTGCTTAATTCGCAGCATTTCTGCAGCAAGTACATATTCCGCAATCGCTAAATCTCCATCTGCCCGTTGATCATTCAGAGTAAACCTCGTCTTCCCTTGTCATTCCCATAAACGGTCGAACGTATCGAATCGAAACATAGCTCCTATTGGGATTTAATAGCCTCGATACACAGCATCATGACGTGTCTTCATTAGTTATTCGTGTCATTGGAATCATTCACGTCATCCTCCACTCAATGACGTATCCCGCTGCAGATTCCAGTCCCTCTTACTCGCCAACTCTAATCCATACGCAATCTCAGAAGAATTTTAATTCATTCCTTCTCCGCCGCGTTCTTTTCCGAGTCATTCAAAAATCCTTCGACTCTAGCGTATTTATTTTCGCGAACGAGCCAACTTTATCGTCATCAAGTTTTGCAGGTGATAAATATTTTGAACCCTTTCGACCCCGTGTTTTTTTTTATTTTTCTTTAAGAAGTAATTATTTAACGCGAAACGTGTCAAGCTAAGTTTCGTTCAAAACCCAACCTATCAGTCGGTGCTCATTAGTTCCGCGGCACGCTAGCCTCAATCGTCTTCATTATTCATAAACACGGAGAAGCTGATTTTCAATTCAAAGTAGGCGCTGAAATTCCCGGCGGAAATGTGTAAATCGCATTCAATTGTTCCAAGTCGTCTTAACGATCGTGACATAATGACGAAAATTCCTCCACGTCGGTCATCTTTCCTCGTCTATTAACGATGTTCACGGTTGTTGTTTACTATCGTCGCGCTGTTGAAGTATTGTTGCAATAAGGGTTTCGACAGTTGGAATTCATTGTTTGAAATGTTTCCTTCTAAGCTTAGCGAATGTCGGTTTAAAGGAGTAGGATGTTTGTAATGTTTATTGCTTATTGTTGTTTAAAATCGTATTTGTTTAGTCTTTCTTTCTGAAGTATTTATTGGAATTCTAAGTCTTTCATATTTCTTATTAAACAATAAAAACGATTTAAAAGATCGTGAAAGCATACGAAATAGTAAAAACTAAGTAAAATTATAATTATAGTTTAATATCGTGTAAAATGGTTAATAGTAGTAGTTATAGTTCATCTTAAAGCGTAGTTCAGTTATTTTGTATTAAGTATTGCGTCTAATTTTAAACTGTATCGACGAAATGTCGATTATTATGTAAAAATCGTACTTCAACCGAATAATCGAAAAGCTTCCTTTATTAATGGAACTAAATTTCCTTTCTTAAAGAATTTCTCGTTAATTTTTTAGCTTATTGCGTTTCAGATATTCCCTTTTATTATTGTAGACCTCACAACAATCCATCTCAACGCGACAATCCAAACCCCATATCCACCTCCCCCATTGTCACCGAGATGCACGTAGAACTCTTCATTTCTTTCTCACGAGAATTCTGTCCCCTCACGGATAGCTTCCTTTTTCTATGTCTAAGAACTCGACGTCTTCTTCCTTTTCCATTGTTCTCCCACCCCCTCCCTCGCATCTTCAACCCATCACCTTTTCACCTGCACTTCCTCAAGTTCCCCTCCGTTTTATTACGCCTCGATCGCCTACATAAAACGAGGCGTGCCTCCAGTGACGTACTCCCCGCGATGCATACAATAAAAAGCCCTCCTCAGAGGGGTACTCTATTTGGGTCAGTTTGCATACCTTCCAGGGGACACATTAGCTAATATCGCATTTGTTAGTCAAAGAGCGCGTCGTCGGCGTAGTCGTCTTTAGGTTTTAGTGAATTAATTACCGGAGCCGTACGTACTAACGAGACCGCAGGCCCCTTTCTATATGAGTCGAAGACAAGATGTCAGCCGTCGAGAACTGCGCGTCAAAGATGTGTTCGTACGTAGTTTTTCTTTTTTTAGTTTTAAGAGCTCGCGGATACTTTTCTTTTTTATCTCTGCAGGGGCGAATAGCAGGCTCGTACGTAAGCAAAGATGTTGGGATGTTGAAGAAAAAGTCTCTGTGATACGTATGGTCCATGTGTAGCTTCTTGTGTATTTACGTCAAGGTTTTTGCTTGTTTGAGTAATTGTAGCTGTAATTGTTTCTTATTAGAAATTCTCTTGTGGAAAAAGTTTTTCGTGTTTATAGAGCTAAAATGATAAAAAGGATAATGATAAAATGCATAAATATGTGCTCATCTGGTATTTATACATGAAAGATTAACTATGTAATAGAAAAGTCTTTCTGTCTTAACAAATGTCTGCTTCGTCTGTTTAGCGCGTATTGTTCGTTGACACTTATACTCAATCAATGCTATCTCATTGTTGTACACGATTATTATGTAATTACTCTTTTTTATACCAGTGTTTACATAGTATCCTTTTTAACTTTCATTGTTGTGTACGAGATGCATCCAGTTCTTCTGCATTGTTTTATGCGATTTTTGGAAAGTGTGTTATGGAAACTGAAGTTATACTTACCATTGCGTTTCTGCCCGTTTCATTCGTGCATTCATATGTTCACGTAACTTTTTCTGCACGTATCGGCCCCGACCAGCTTGTGGACAGCCCGCTCTCGTCTTAAGTTCATATCCTAAGATTCACAACCTGCGTGGGAAGTGAAGGACTTGCTATGAGACATCACGTCTTCAAAAGAGGAAGGTAGCAATCAAGATAACATTGCAGCACCTTTCACTCAAATCTTGATTGCTGCTCAAGTAGCCTTCCTCTTCCGTCTTTTGAGTCCACCGTCCCAGGTTCTATTCCCGCTAGATTGTCGTGATTCGAGGTTTTGAGATCCGCAAGCTTTGTCCGGAATACTTTCGACTGCTTTCTTCTTGATTGGCCTCCCCCTCCCTCTCTCCCGTTTGTTTTAATTAGAGGAAAGTCGATCGTGGATTCACTTTTTTAAACTTTAACTTTTTTCCAAGTGTTTACTTTAACTTTTATCGATGTATTTTCGTGAACGTTATCACCGAATCGTTTCTATGGGTTCTACCTACTGTTCCGATCAACCCTTACGTATATCCGGTCCCCTCTTTCACTTTGTATCCCATTAAACCCTCCGACGCGTGATTGGAGTTTAATTTTCCCTCAAAACGGTCTCGATTTTCGATTCTCATCTTTTTTTCCGATTCACTCCGTGGATACGCGAATGCGTTTGTGCCGCTGAATTGTCCTCCAACCCACCCTCTGAAAGAGAGAGGTTAACGACTTCCTTTCACTATCAGTGGCATTTTTTTCCATCGAGCGGAAAATGAGCGGGGAATGGTAAATTAGATTAATCTGTTACATCAGGGGTTGTGTGAATGGATTTAGAAATCTTTCCGGTACGGATTAAAGGAAAGGTGGCGTTAAAGTGGTCGGTTATCGGTATATGTATACCAATTTTACTTATCTCGATTTCGTTTAGTAAGATATAATGATGAAGGTAGTTTGGGTTTTCTTTGAGGTTTTTACGTTCGTGGTTTTTCCCAGAAAGAGGTAAAAGGAACTTTCAGGGAAAGTGCGTTTACCGAGTCACTTTTACCTACGCTCCAATTGGCCGGCAGATTATTTCTATCAGACGAGAATTAATTCGTAATTTATCGAGCTGTATTCTGCTGAAATTGATAGTTTAATTTAAAGGAGAAATTTCGCTTCCACTTAAGAATGCATGAATAAGTTGCATCGATTTATTTTAGCGATTGTTGCAGGATTGTTGGACTGATTATTTGGTTTCTTGTACGAAACAAATAGATCGTATGATCATTGTTGACAACAAAAGTTGTGTATTTATTCTCGTCAAGGCTTTTATTTTCTTTATTTTTATCTTTTGTTTTCTGCGTTTTTGGTGGATGTTGCGAACTTCATTAAGCTTAATTTAGTATCTTTTGTCGATTAAAAGGAAGGCTCCATGTATTAAGGTATTTTCTTTTTCTTTTTGGTACAAGTTAATTTGGGGTGCATATTGTGAACCACTCAAGCGGAAACATTCTTCATCATCAGCCAAAATTTCTAATTTAATATTCGTCTGGAATTCCTGTAACCTATTGAACCTTTTAAAGCATTCTTCGTTGGAAAGTTCCGTCTTCAATTTCCCGCTATAGCCTTTTGCAAGGAAGATGTACGCATATCCTAGTTTCACTTAATCGCACGTGTCGTAGTAACCACGTGATCTCGGAGACGCACGAGTATAATTCTTTATTTCTGAATTTCCACGGGAACAACTCAGCATCTCCAAGGGAACCGAATCCATGTTTTAGTCAGAGCCGGTTCGATACGAGGGCGGTCTTGCCGTACGCCCTGGGCGGTTTTCGGGGATGAATGATGTAGACCGTTTTGAGCGCAGAATTTTCGGCGAAGAACTAATGGAGGATTTGTTTAGCCCTCGAAACCTTTTTGAGAGAAGATAATTAACTGTCAACGGAAGTGGTTAAGCAATCATGAGAAGGGCGCCTGTCAAAAAGGATTTGTTAAATTGATGAGCCAAAGAGTCCTTTGATCTATAGCTTACGAGATTTATAACGATTCGAGAGAAAGATGTCGATAACTTGAGTCGGAAATTAATTCGTCGTATTAAATTAACAAGTCGGATGTTGATTATTGCTATTATTACCTTTTTGTTGGCTTATTTAGTGATGTACTATCTTCGCGATTTTTTTGGAGAGAGATTAATGTTGTTTCCAAGGAGGAAAATTGTTTATGTGAAAGAGTTTCCTTGTATGTTGTCATGGTGAAAGTAGTTAGGGGAAGTTAACCCGAGGATAAACTCTCTCTATACGAATTTTTTTCTTGCGTTATCGGTAATATTTTCCTTAAATAGCAGCTGAAGTAAGTCATGAATAACAGTGATTATAGTATTTTTAGTAGTAAGTGTTGAATCGATTTATAGAAAATTTTCCGTTTAATGTATTAATCGCTGCCGAAATCAAGTTAATATTCATCGCATTTATTATTTTATTTATAACTTAATGAATAATAAAATTTATAAAAATATGAACATGAAGAAATGTTTAAAAAGATTAACGGTAGGAGAATAATGTGAACTTAATCGAACCTTTTTTAGTTAAAAGATTGTAAAAGTATAGTGACAACAAAATATCCAAAAGTCATATAGTTTTGTCTGGAAATAATTATGAATACTTTTTTCGATCGTTTCAATTTCTTTTTATTTTGCGGAAGTGGATGAGAAACATGGAAATGGATGAGGATAATATTCGGAAAGAATTTAAAAATAATTTATTTGAATAACTATTGATTGCTGATTTAATATCGTTGCGATTATTTTATCAAAGACGTTCAATAGCTATTCCCACGGTAATTTATCCGTGGAAGCGGACAGGTCGCTTCAACAATGGATCGCGACGGCTCCAAATCGGAAAGGATTCTAAATATTTCCGCCCTGCCCGTCTCCACGGAAACACGCACCATTCCGCCCCCCGAAAAGCCAAAGTCGATTTTCGCGCCGCCCATTGTTTTCATTTCGGCTGCAAATCGATGGCCGCGCCGAGGTTTATTTCGCCACTAAATTTTTCGTCTCCCAGTTGCAAGGATGAGTGCAGTGAATGCGGCATTACAATCCCTCGAGGTAAAAACCCTCCCCCCACCCCAACCCCCCGAGAGGGACCCCTGAGACCCCCCCCTCCCACTTTCGCTTCCAATGCGCAGCTGCCACTCTTTCGCTCCGAAGCTTCACCGGAAGGCCTCCCCTCCCCTCTTCCTTCCCCTCCCGTTCCCGCCTCGATAGCGTCCTTCCCAACACACACACACACTCCGAGTGGAACAGCCCAAGAGCGCGTGTGTGAGTGCGATGCGCGCCAAAAAGTGGTCGGGTGGGAGTGTCTTCTCCCGCTGATCAGTGTGGTGTTGTGTTGATCCCGTGGTGTACGACGCCATTGATGGTGGTGGCCGCCGGTGCCGTCGCGACTTCATCGCCCGTTGGTTCCTCCCGCGGGAGCGCATCTAGAAGCGGGAAGGGCAATTGGCAAGGAACGAGGAGTGCATCACCCCCGCTCATGATTAGGACGTGGTGGTCCGCCGCTGGTAAATGGAGGGAACCGCGTGTTTCGCGGAACGGACGCAATGGCGCCCGAGTCGTAGTTTCTAAGTTCCTCCCCCGCGCGGGTTTTTTTTCCCCCTCAATGGTCGCCGAAGGTTTTTCGACCGTGGAAGATCTTCTTCGCCCTTCGGGTAGAACTCTCTCTCGAGTCGTGATATATCTTTTTCTACGTTTTTTCCCCCCGCGCGCGGTATTTAGTTTTGTTTACCGTCGCCTACGTGACGTATTGTTGTCGTTTTCAGAGGTGGCTATTTTTGTCTAGGCGGTTGTTATGAAAGCGGATTTTTAACTGTTGTTGACTGTATTAGATTGTTTTGATCCACAATGAGTCGATATTGTATTATTACGACTATGTGTGATGCAGTGCAGGCTATGAAAGTATTAGAAATACTCGTGTTTAGTTTTTGAAATTAATTCTGCAGCAGATACAGGAAATGCCTTCCGGGACTGTTCTAAATACGTATACTGTTTAGTAACGCAAGGCATGCGTCTCTCAGTAGGTTCATGCGCCTCTGCTAAATCCACTTTCTTTTTTTATGTATTCGTATCCACTCGTTATGTCACGCGGAATAGATCGTAGCAATAATATACACACTATTACTTAATCTCAAGTTGACATAGATGCGTAAATATCTTTTATATAAACGTAAAATATTAAATGTTTTTATTATAGAACGTATTGTAAAAATAGTAATATCGTGTTAAAATCGATAATATCGGCGGCCATTGCATTTTTTATTGCTGTAGTAAATAAGATTGTTTTGTTTGTAAACAATCATCTTGTTTTAGTCTATTAGTTTTCTTGTTTCTATGGCGATGATTCATGTTTAATCTGTTATCAAACGTTTTACTGTTTGTTACTTTGTAGTTAACTTTAGTCACTTTGTTTTGGTTAGCAAGACTTTTATTTACAGATTAATACTATGTTGTTTTGTTTTAAGTGAAGAAGGTAATATAGATGTTCAATCAGTGAAGCATGTTTTTGTTTATGATGTCTTTTCAATCTGTACTTCATAATTGTCATCATTCCATTATCATCGTTTACATCCCAATTCTACGAACGTCTCTGTCATATCTGTTTACAAACAATGCGTTCCTACAAGCCAGCGCTCGTCGCATAGAGTCCGCCAGTAAACGGACGGAAGTACTTTCCACTCCGGAATCTTTGAGCGCCATTTTCGAAAGCGTGCTTTTCATGCGCGCGGAGTTTATTGACTTTGGGCCTTTGTTTGTCATGGAGATGAAGCTTTGGCGTTGCGATCCGTCGGCGGTTTAATTGTTTGACTTCGTTAGCCGAAGGCGCGTTTTCAAAGATTTAATCACCAACAGATTGACTCGATTCCCTAATGAGTATCCAAAGGGATTTTATGCATACGAGTTAAACCCGTCGTGTAAATGTTCCGTAAAGGATATCGTCTGTCATACTAATTGCTTCGGAGCGGGAAGTGGGGGAAAATTTGAAAAAAAATCACGCTGGAAATGGTTCTAAAAGGAATGGATTCGGGTTTACCTCTGCGTCGAATATTGATCGATCCCCATGGTGTTAGGAGTGGGTTGAAATGCCGATAAGGATATGGTAGATTTATTGGTTTAGCTCTTTTGTATTGTATTTGTTTATAAATTACGTATTCCACAGTTTATAGATGGTACATGTAACATTTTGGAAATGTATCATAGAATCTCTGGTTCATACCTCGTTTTCTAATCGAGCTGTAAGGTGAGTTTATTTCTTTTAAATAATGCCTTATTTCCATCAATTCCTGTTTTACTAAATGCAATTAACTTGATAAATTTCTTCTACTCAAACTTTTTGTTGAATAGATGGCGATGTTTATGTTTTCATTTCCCAAAGATGTTTTCGTAATATATATATCACTCGTATATGATTGTTCCTTTAGAAGGTGTACGTAATGGATTAGATGTTTTCATTCAAATAATATCCGGCGATTATTTCATTTCATATTGTTTACATAGATATCTATTGTTTACGTAACGGTTCATTCTATTGGATTAGCTGAATCAAAACAAACGTTCTTCTTTATCCGTGGGTAGTCATGGAAACCATTAGGTCTGACTAATGTCCCTAAGAGCGGAACTAATTAAGTTTATGTATATTGTAATACATAACTATAAACTTATTTACATTGCCGTTTTTAAGTATCCTGTCAAATTTTTGCCTGAGCATACCTTTTATTGAAGTTGAGCGAAGTTTAATAGTCATGCGTAATCGTATAGAGCTATGAATTACCTTGACACGAAACTATAATTTAAACTTATCTTGTGTTCGCGAATTATAATATGTTTTGCATTGCCCTTAGGTAGTTATTATGACAATCGCTCGCGAGCTTTCGTCTCTGGAAAGCAAACCTCTCCGAAGTCGTCAGCTTATACCGGATATCGGTCTTTCACACAGAGCCCCTCTCAATCGCTTTTAATTCGAGGTCGAAACGCTCGCTTTCCCTGGCACGGCGATTACAACCGGAAATGAATTGGAAGAAGGGATTCGTGGGGTGGGAGGAAGGGGTTTCTCTCTCCTCCAAGGAGTCATGCATCGCCGATGCGAGCAGACGTCGTCATGGAGAAACGTGTTCCTTTTTCTTTGCTCTCAACCGGTGTCTCCGGATTCGCAGAGACGAATATAGAGGCGTTACACGTGTCGGCGGTTGCGTCAAATGGGCCCCATGGGATTTGCACCGCGTGCTCCGATCGGCGCGTGATTCAACGCGTCACGGATGGCTATCCAAGAGCCAGAAGGGATCGTTCGGCATCCAAGATGCTCGTTTAGGAGTGTCGAAGGCTTTTGTTTTGCCCTCCCCAACTGGTTGATTTATGTGCCTCCAGAAGGGGTTGTTGTTTTTGTTCCAGGTACCTTTTTTGTTCTCCTGTTGAAATATATCGTTTCTGTATGTGCTAAGTAACGTGTCGACATGGGTTGTGATTGTCTGTTGGTAAACTTGTGGTGGTTGGCTAGCACGTTAAGTGGCTTCGCGCTTTCTGGTCCGTTCCTGGAATCGAACCCCGTTCACTAAGTCTTTCGTGCTTGCAAAGTGAATCCTGTGCTATCCACGAGGTTCGTTAATTATCATACGCCTCAATGGTTGCTTTATTTTGTTTATGCTTAAGTATGCATTAATGATGTTTATAATAAGATTTGTATACAGCGTTATGTGCTGGTTATTACATTTGGTCGGTTAAGAATTTGACACGTAGCTCTATGATTCCTTATCCTTAATTAATCACGAACACGCTGCAAAACTTTGCTTCACGAATCTGTTAATAAAAAGTGCTTCAATGCGTTCTGATTCATTTATTCTGAAATGTTTCATAATGAAAAATTGCTAAGGGTGCGTTTTGTAATCGTATGTTTATTTTCTGAAGGATGAGCAACGTATGCGTTATTTTACGTATTTCGTTATGTCTACTTTTTATGCCTGGCAGTTGTATATTCTTAGCTCGGTTACCCTTTAGTCATCGCTTTTTTTTTCGAGATAAAAACTTAACGACCCTGATAATTTTTAATGATGTCGTTACCAAGAAGAACTTCGGTGTCGAATAATGTAGATAGGGAGCTAATAGGTGGAAGGAGTTCTCTGGAAGTACGTGATGTTTCGAATGTATGGAAATAATTAGTTTATGGCTTTTCCTTGTACTTTTTTTGTCCTTTTTCAAGAATTCGTGCGCTGTTAAATATGAGCTCTTTCGTAACGCGAATATTGAGCAATATCGTTTCCCAATCCATCTTTTTTTGCGCTTACGAGGCAAGTCGTAAAGTATTTTGTCGGCATAAAATCGGCACGTGTTCTCTTTCATTAAAATCATCCCGCCCTTTCTCGTTAGCGACGATAAGATCTTCTCCAACTTGATGAATCCTTCCGCGGCGAAGTATCTAGCGGATTAAATCGACCATTTTGTTTTCGTTTCGGTGTACGTAAACAATCGTCATGGAAACGAGAGCAAAAGCTTTTGGCAAACGCAACGGAGTTACGTAGCGAATCCGAAAGGGGGTACTACCGTTACGTTCAACCCACAAGGGGACGGATTAGGTCAAAGGTTGCCGTCGGGAAACAAGCTCTCTCTGGTCTTTTTCCAGAGACGCGCGCGAATTTTCAGCGCGAAGAGCCGCATTAGAATAGCGCCTTCTGGTGTTGATTATTTTGTCTTAGCAACGCTGCCAAAGGTTGGTTTCGTCACCATCAGCGTTGCCGATGTTTCTCGCGAATTAAGAGTCTCGAATTATTTTCGTTGCGCGTCTATCTTTAGTGGAGAGGTACCCAAATGCAACGAGGCGAAGTATTTAGTCGTATTTGCGTACCGTTTTGCATTCCTCCGATTCATTTAATTAGTTAAAGTTATGTTGTTTCATTTGAGGAAGTGGATTGTACCATCGCGTGCTTATTTGTGGTTTCAAAATTAATTTAATCAAGAGCTCCTCTTTAATTTATAATGAATTTAGCTAGCTTTAATGTACCCTATTAATAAACAAACTAAGGATAGCCTCTTATTAAATCCAGTGGAATTTAAGCTTGATTCACTCGAAAATTAGTCGGTTACTAAGTAAATTTCCTCGCTATTGTTGCTTGGAAGTACTCTACGTACTTTAATTGTTTGCATTTGATTCTTTTTATTCATTGTAAGCATGTTATTTACACGCTATTTTAGATTGTTTTAGCTCCCTTGTTTATACCGGAAGCGTTGCCAGTAATGTGATGATTTGCGAAACTACGGGTATTCGAAGATAGAGAAAGATTAGTCGACGAGTTGCGTGCCGGCTTTCATATCTCAGTGTTCATCATCCTGCATGTGAGTAAATGTTTCCAAACTATGCAGTAAACATGCAGCGAGTACAGATGCACCGTTGATAAGCTGTTTCACCTGTTAGGTGTCCTGTTCGTAGATATCTGTTCTTTCATCCCCCATACCAAGGGTTAGAAGGGAGAGACTGAAGTATTCTTAGTCGGGTGGGGAGTGTGGTAATTTGCAAAGCACGCCTGTTGAAAAGGGGATGGTAATTAAAGCACAAGATTGGAGTGAACTAATGCGTTTTAGTAGTTTATAGCGATTGTTTCTAGTGTCGTATTGAAATTTTTGAGGAAGAAAGCGATTGTTGGAACCCAGTGTCTCTCTCCCCAATAATACCACGCCGATGTATTGTTACTGTTCTGGGATCAACAGAGCCTAGGTTAAGGAAGTCTCACAGCGTGATTAAATGCCAGGAATGGCATCAGGCAGCTATTTCTGTACGGGTCGTAATCTGCTGCACAGTCTCTGGAAGGTCGTCCCAAAAAAGTTTCTTTTTTTTTTCAACGCTTCCCCAGCCGTTTCCAACTAGAATTCATTATCGGAATGGACTAAGGCATCTCGTCTCGAGGTCGTGATAGGGTGCGTGGGATTGTAACGCGTGGGTGGATGGCACACGCGTGATTTCCGGTACGTCCGCTGACCCAGGGTCAACGGAATCATCGACTGTTGAAAGCGGGCTACGTAGTTGGTTCGGAACGCATATGTAACGTGCTGGATAAGGTTTCGTTCGCCGGTCGCCTTGGTGTTGGAATTCGAGGATAGGGATTGAATTCTCTCCGTGGAAATGTTACGGAAGTTCATTGAGGAGTATGATAATTCTGAATCGTATTAATGGAGCGAAAGTGGGACTTAAAAGTCGTATCTTTCGCATGAAAATTGTTATGGAGATTGGTTAAATAACGTAAGTGCGGGAAAGAGGAAAGTAAACATTGTTGTGTAAGGATGTATAAAATTACGGTATTTATGGGTAAATATGGAGGGTTTGAAAGTAAACGATGGTTCAAAACGGTAGAATCGTCCGCGAATCGAGTTTTTGTTCGTTTTTATCCCTCCCGGAGTGACGTAACACGATAAAATACCGCGGTTTAGTTCATCCCACGTTCATTTCCCCGCAAACATTCCCTGGGACTGCTTTACGGTAAATTTCGCCAGTGTTAGAGAATGGATGTCCATCGCAAGTCGGCATCAGGGTGAATTTACTGGAGGCTAGACGTCGTGCATCCCATTTGCCCTACGTCACGATCCAGCCGCGTCTCGACAGTGATGAATTGCTCGAATGCGGGAAAGTTTGTACATTTCTGGCTATTTCAGTTGCGTCGGGGTGGTTTGTCCCCGTAACAATTCAACGGTAACTCCCTCCCGGAAAAATGTGCGTTATGAAGTTTTATCGGCGTTTGATTATTACGTAATGATCGTTTTAAGATCATAAATTTTGTATTATTTATTATGATAGGCCTAAATTGAATGATAGGTACTTTTTCGTGAGAAATTTTGTTGATTTATTGTATTACGCGCTAATTTATATGAATGACTCATCTAATTAGAAATATAATTATTTACGCTCAATAATGATAACAATATATTGTTATGCCAATAAAGATGTGTATTTATTTATCGTAGAAAACATTCCATCAAATGGCGATAATCAAGTAAATTATAGCTCATTATTTAGGTCAAAGGAAACAATACAAGTCTCTCCTAATAACTTAAGTAGGTATTTTTGTTGCCCGAAGCTGTTTCGACTCCCGCCGATTAGGTTACAATCAACAGTCGCCGTGATTAGAAACAATGGTTCGTAATAATCCAGCAAGTGCCTCTCATTTCGCGAAAGGATTTGCTTTCGTCTCAAAAAACTCTCTCTCGCCAAAGAAACGAAGACTGCGTCGCACCCAGACCTTTTTCCTTTGTAAGTTTCTCTTCAGAAAAGAATGCCATAACGGTATCTCATCCGAGCTGCAGTCGGAAATCTGCTTCATCCCAAAACTTTCCATTTGTCTGGAAAAGTCATTCTTAGGAACTCCGAATCGTGTGCTTTCTCGTTTGTCTTACTTCTTTTTTTTCGCGGGATCGAGTATCTCCGCTCCGCGTAGGTTTTTATTAGATGTCGAAGGCTTTATTAAGTGCTCTCCCCGAAGGGTGTTTTATTCGATGTTTTGCAGAAATCGAGAAATGAGTGTGTTCGAGATGCACTCTGTTTTCTATTAGCGTAGATTGTTAGGTGGAGAGATTCGGTGGGTTTTTCGGAGAGTCGAGTTTTAGCATCTTCTGATTGTGTAACTTGCGAATTGAAGGAGTAATATGTTGTTAATTAGGTAACATATGATTGAGCTTGATTTTGAGTTTGATTGTTCTGGCATGATTAATTCAATTTAGAATTTTATTATTGGTGATTATACTCGATAATCGATGATTTATTATAATTACTTTTGATTAAGTAATAGCGAATGTTTACGAGTGAAATTACGATAGTTTGAGTATTTAATTCTTTACTACCTTGTTTGAAAGTATAGTAACGTTCATAGATTAAACTAAATTGCTTTAATTTAAAATTAGTTTTGTCCTAATTTTTTTAAATCGAGAAACACCGATTTATTGCTAGTTAAATGTCAATGGAAGCTTTTTCTCCCCTTAATGTTGAAGTTAGTGTCGTGTTACCTTTGGAGATAATATCGTAGTTCGATTCTCCTTTGGATATATACCTCCTTTGGATACGACCTCAGCTGTCGAAGCTGAAAGAGCAGCCCTTTAAAAAAAAAAAACCCTACAGCTTTTCGTATACTTTTAGCCACGAATTAATCTGACGTTATCCAAAGTGAATATATGCATAGGAGATAAGCTTTTATCACTTAGGGGTTATCAAACAGGGTATCGGAAGCAGTTTGGGATGCTCTCCATTAAAATAATCATTCACAGTCTGAGCCAACAGCCCCTTTGGGATGTTAATTCGGTTCGTAGGGAGGATTGAAAATCGAGAACCAGGCAACATAATTGCGTTGCTCAGCGGTGTGAGCGTGTGGAGGGGTTTTGATTGCCAGCTGCTCCCTCCATGGGAAAGGTGTTAAGGAAAATAATACCGGGTGGCACGAGCCCTTTCCCCCGAAGGGACAGGGTGATTCATCCAGCACCACGCGGCACGGTATTGAGAAGTCAGCCGCTATACCCATGTCACCCGCTCTCACACGATCTGACAGTAGCGCTTGCCCCATCCAACCCTCGCCATTGCCTTTTAAACGCCCGTAATGTATTCAGTGGGATGCTGGGTCCATGGCGTAAAGCGGTAGACATCAGTTTATGCAAGCGCCGGTGAGGGAAGATGCTTTTGGTAGGTTAGGAATGGGGTGCCTTAGGATTGAATGAAATTAATGGCATTCTATGTAGGTTTAGGTAGGTTCTGGAGGGGGAATGAGGTGTGGGATAGGTGAAGAGTTTGGTATTTTAGCATAGAATACAATTAGGGGTGTTGGCCCTAAGTTTGCTTTGACTGTGGAGGTGAAATGAGGCTCGTGGTGGGTGAGGAGTTAGCTACGGATGCAATTATCGGAAAGCTTACTCATATATACATGATGGTCAGTGTTTGTGTATCTATTTTCTTAATATTCAGCGAGCTAATGTGATCTTTAATTTGTTCGTAGTTCACCTGGTTTCATTTATTTATATACGTAAGTTTGAGGCCATGTCATGCACATTAGATCCTATTTTAATCAATCTATTACGTAATAATTTTAAATTCGTATTGTTTTTATTTATGATGGAAAGGGTTTTACATCTCGGGAAAACTTTTCTGTTTTTGCGAATATCGGTTTTTTCCGGAAGTACTACGTTTCCCTCCGTATAGCGTAAAAGATGAGTTGTTTACTTCACGAAGATTCACTCCGAAGTCGAGGGTGAAAGTACAGTGTTCTCGTTGCCAAATGAGACCACCTGTAGGGCACTGCAGGTTTTAGAATCCTCAAGAATCGCAGCTTCAGTACCATCGGGTTTATTTTTCTCGCTGTCGTGAAGTTTTACGGTATGGGTAGTTGAAAATGAAGTTTTAGTATCCCGGAATGATTTTCTCCATCTTAAAGCTGCTTGATTTAACGATACGAGTGGAATGATTTAGTGTTTTTGATTTTTTTTGTTTGCTACGCATTTGTAATGGTATATAGTACGGTGTTGTGGTTCCTTGTTTTCAACAATGGATAAGAATCGGAGTTAAATCAATTGAGAAATGCTGGCATTGTTGTCTTTATCAGTACGTTACTTTCTCAATTTTTGTCGTTTATTATGATAATTGTTCGGAGAAATTGTTGATTTCTTGTAGTTCGATAATGTATCTACTTAATCAGTTGATGTTGATTTACATGTTCTCAAGGCATTATCTTCATTTCTTCACTTGTCTTTATAGCTTAAAATTTGACGGTTCGCTAGTAGTAAAGAATCCACCCAGCCACTGAAGTTGTCTCGCTAATTTTTTTAGAGTGACGTTTCCCCTGGCTCTTGGCCACATGGCACAGCTGAGACATTCAAGTTTGACTCACCCTTGAAAATTTAACTGCCAAACACTATAATATTCACCCTCTTGTCTTAAGTGGTTTCTAAGGATCAGTCGATTCTTTCAAACGTTCGAAGTTTTGGAAGTTTTATTTGCGGCTTCTTTGATCAGATCGATTTTCTTATATTAAAGAAAATTTTTCGGAATGATTTCGATCGGTTTCATCATTTGGGGCTAATTCGGTGTCCGGATGTCATCTTTCTTGCTTAATCTAACAGTTTAAGGGCTTCCGCGTCGTAAGTCGTGGGAGTAAACCAACCGTGTCTCCGCATAAATTTTTTGTCTTGTGTGTCGTAGCGTATTCAGGTGTTAGCTTATAATTCTAGCGAGATTACCATTTGAACATAGAATCATAGTGTGTTTTCGTTTTCAGTTAGAAACGAATACTGCTTTATTAGCGAATATAAATTTCTAGAAAAACCATTTTATACGCACGTGTATTATCAATGCATTACCTAATAATTACTATCTCTTTTTATATCGGAAAATGGAATTCTGAGTATAAATAATCAATAAAAGTGGCGGTGAACACTGCTGTGTATAATACCTAAATCACAATTTGCGATTTTTATTTCATTTTATTCAGCTATGCGTTTTGTTAGCTTTATTTGTTAATCAATTTATGGTCGGCTTCTGATGAATAACTGTGACGCTCTAGGATACGTAATACATCCGATACTTAATACGAAATATCTATTTACCAATACAACCAATCACGGACTATTTTAAAGTATTTTTATATTCAGCTTTAGAATAAAAGAGTTTGAAAAATCTATTATTTTTTGGCTGTTGTAATGTAAAGAAATTTTTTTTGTGCGACAATTTTTCGTACGTGACATTTTTCACTTCCACTCCATTTTCGCCGAGAGTAACATTTCGCGAAATTACTCCATTCGCCACTTCGCAAGGCGGTTTGGGGCGTGCGTGCTCAATTCATCCTGTTAACGCGGACAATTTTTAGCGCCCAAAATCAATTTGCATCCTTTTTCGCTTTTGGAACAGAGCGGATCTAGAGGAAAATCGAAGGTTGTTTACCTATTTGTAGGAAATTGAATTACGTAGTTGCTACGGGAAACCATGACAACGTTCGTCGTTACTCGTCCATGCTTAATAGGATTGGGCGCCATGCAATTGAGCTGATTCGAAGATATTTATTTTTATTCTTTTTAACACGGAATGATGTTTAGTCTCGACTGCAAGAGAGCGTGAAATTTTTAATTGACCGCGCGGAACAAATTTGCCTCGGTTAGCAAGTCGCAAAGATCATGCCATCATAAACATTTCGGTGGTTGTTTTGTTTTTCTAGGGAATGCAGGCACTTCAAGTTGGTTTATGGCTTTGTTTATAGAAAACCTCACGTACAGTATGATAACTGCCTTGTGAGTGGGCGTTCAAACTTATGAAAATAGTTTTTATTGCTAAAAGCTGAGCTAAGAATTGGATTTGCACGTGACAGCAGTTTCTTCACAGTAGCTCCTTTTCCATCAAAGAGTTTCCTTTGTTTTTCCCTCCAAGAGATAAGAATGAATCACGGACCAATGGGCTGACGAATGAGAGAAGGTGATGTGCATTACGTATCCTTCGGTTGATACTTTTCTCGGTATTTAGACGCACCCAACCCTTTTTCCATTAGTCCTGGGTCAGATCTGCGAGGGACAGGTCCTGTCGCGCTGCTCCCCGAATTGTTTCACTGGTAGAATTTTCGAATTTTTTTAAAGGTATGGATTTCTTATCGTTATTAATGGAATATAAATAACGTAACGATATTTTTTATGTATTATTCGGCTATATTTGGGTATTTTTTTAGAAAAATAGAGTTTTTTACGCATTTCGTTGGTCAGACCGACATCTTCCCCAAGTTCGGACCAGTGATATAATTTGTGTTTTTACGTAGTTTGAAGTATAATACTGTGACCAAACGTGTTTTTAAAGTTGGTTTGATCATTGTGGTCTTATTTTAATTGTATTAGGAAAGTTAGATGTTAATTTTGCACGAATAATCGTACGACTTCATCAAATAGGTTATAGAGAAGTGAAAAATATCAACGTAATTGGGACTCGAACCCTGTTTCTAGTAATTTCGCTATTTCTCATTTCTGTTTATTATATGTTGGCGTATTAATATTTTCGTACTCTCGCGTGCAAAAATTTGGACATTTTTGTCGAACTGCAGTGAAAGACTTCATCTGTGACTTCTAGTCGTGAAGTGAAAAGAATTACCGAGGTAGAACTTCTTGAGAAACATACAAGAGGGTTTATTTCGTAATAATTATTATTTATGTTTATTTTATAAGAAATGGTTTTATGAGCTTATTTCTAACCAAAATTAAGTCGTACGAGAGTCAGTATATACTATGTTACGGACGCTTAAAACTCTATAATTTACGGGAACAGTGTCATAATAGTTTCATCATTGCCGCGGGAAATAATTCAGTCCGTCAGACACGCACAATGCCAGTCAAGTAACGAAGTTTTCCGTGAGGCCTTTTTCACACGCATCGACTCCACGAGTGTGGCAGTCCACCAATGAAATTACGGCCCATCGAGTAGAAAAGATACCCCGAGGCGTCCGGACTGCAGAGGGGTCTTCGGGGACCTTTTATTGAAGCGATAATCAAGTTCGAGTAGTAATTTTTCATTCCACGTATCGTCCAGTCCACGTGCTTTCCCTTCCCCGTCGTGCGAACCTCCCACTCCTCGCGAAAGGCGTGTTTTCGCCGTCACCACGCGTTATTTTTGCCTCCGGAGTTCGCTCGCGTGACTTAAGTTCGCCATTCTTCGTCGGAAAGGCTTTCCACGTAATTGCCTTCGATCGTCATCTGGGATCGTAACATCCCCACTCTCTCTACGTTTCGGTTGGGTCATCGAATCTCTTCTATCTTACGCGCAACTTGGAGACCTTGGAGACGAATTTATATTCTCCAATGTCGGATATCGGAGAACGATGGGTAGATGTCCCAATCTTGATCGATATCCAAAGGAGGTTGTGTGGGTCTATCAGGGCTTCGATTGTTGTCGTAGCGTAGTTTCGTATTGTTGCGCCTCGTAGCGCATTGTTGTGGGTGGTTTTGATTCTTGTTGCAGCACGTAGAGGTACGTCTTAATTTAAGGAATGCATTCGCAATAATAGTTTTGGGATTATAATAGTGTAGTTGTGTTAATTGTTGTCGCGTAACTAAAACTCGTTCACCAATGTCTTTCTTCTTGCTTGTAAAGTTCACTGAAGTGTTTAGGACTGTTCTATGTTATTGGTTAGCTATTTAAAATGTTCTATAATACTAGACTAAATAATTCGGTTGATTATTAGTTTATGTTCTCTTGAAATGGTTCTAAATGTTGCAATGAAGCGTTGTAAGTTCAAAGGGATAAGTTTATTTTATTAACTCTAATATTAAACTGAGAGAGAGATTTTGTACCAAGTTACATTTACATATTATTTTTGATTTTTCGCTCCCGATAGAAGTGACGTCTTCGAAGCAATATCTCTTTTAGGTTGTCAAGCGTTTGTCACTCGCGTTTTCGGCATCCGTTTGAAGTCGCTCCCGCGTAAAAAGATGTCGCCAGTGGTTACGAAGCAATCCGTCGCCCTCGTTTATTTATGGAACCGTAAGATATGAAGGCAGAAATAAGCGAGGTCGGCCCTCTATTCCGCGCGAGATAAAATGCAATCCGTTTCTCTGTAATGCCAATGAAAACACGACAAGAATAATACCGTCATCGGAGAGCGGTAGTTGTCTAAACACTCACGGAAGGCCCTTTTGAAGCCGCGTAAGGTAGTGGAGTTTATGAGGATCTCTCTCTATAGGTTTTTCTTGACCCGTGTTGTTTTTGGTACGCGAAATATATCAAGAAAGGTTCCTCGTCCAAACGGCTTCTTTTGTTAGTTTTTCTGTTCGTAAACGATCCTGGTGGCCCAGGTTCGAGTCCCGGTCCTCGTGGATTTTTTCATGCCCACATCTCCCCGGTAACGCGGTAATTTCTCCTTGGTTACCATCGCCGTTTATCTCATTAAATCCCTTAAATCGAGTTAGTTTACGGTGGAAGGTGGAAGGGTAGGGATTCGAAAATGAGATGTTTCCCAAGATTGAAAGCTGTCTGGGATAAGAGTTCTCCCGCATGACATTTGGTGGGTTTAATTAGGGATGTTAATGAGTCCACATCGTCATCAAAAGGGTGTTTCTTTTTTTAATCCTCGAGTATGGTAAGACGATGGAGGGAAAGAAGAGTCGTTGAAGGACACGACAGCTAATTAATTCCGAGCTTTTAAGGAAGTGGAGAATATATTTTCTGTAGAGTTTTCCTCCAAATGTTCTTTCTCCCTGTTTTGTCGTATTGTTTCCAAAAAGGTTTTCCCTTTCACTTTTGTCTCGATCGCTTCCCTTCGATTCGGATTTATTTGCGATGAGCGGTGATGATTTAATCGGATATTTATCATGTCTCGGCTCAACGGGCGGTTTCATCGTGGTGGATAAACGTCGCGTATTTTGTCATCCATCTTTCCTTCAGTTTTAATGAGTCGTTCGGAGTTTGTGTACTTATGCGGTTTCTGACGATAATTGACTCAACCAAGAATACGGGAACTAAATTGTTGTCTCGACACTCTGTGAGTGTCGAGACAACAATTAACGTGATTTATATTGTAGGTGCCTGTAGAATGTTAGATGGAACGTTTTTCAATCTATTGTTGATGACTAAGTTCAATTGTGTTTGCTTAATTGTCTTCTAACAATGTGAATTTGAACGATATTATTGGTTTTAGTAGTTACTAAGTGCACTAAGTCAATAATGAACGCGATGTTTTGAACGACTACCATGAGAATTATAGAAAAGTGCGTATGAAGTGTAGTTGTATTTAGTCGATTCTAAATCGCTACCGAGGGTTGCCAAAGTGATCTACTCTATGGCTGTTTACAAATAATCTAATAACGAATAATCAAAGTAGGCTGTATTTTGTGATTTTTTGGTCGTAATGAATGGATCTGACGCAAGCCGACTCAAATAGATTTCTCGAGAATGATTTAATTCATGTAAGTCAAGATTTCTTTAGTTTTTCTGCTTCTCGCGGCACTGGAAAGAGAAAGATGGGTTTTTGTATCAAGTGAGCGCATTCTGTTTTCATAGCAGAGCGAAACGTCGTCCATTCATCATGATCCAGTGACGGGGACGAAGTGCAGTCTCAATTCCGTAAACTATATCAGTCCACATGGAATCTGCTGTCGTAAGGTCGTGTCACGATCGACGTTTTTCAATTCTCAATTGCGGAAGTGAAATACATACTGCATCGATTAAAATTCTCATCCCCATTTTCCTCCGGAGGCCATCGAGTTTCGTAATCGCAGGTTGTGCGTTCGTCGTGCGGGGGACGCATCTTTCTGGTGTTGACCTCGGCCCTTCCAGCCGACTAGAAAACCCGCCTTCTCATAAGCGCCAGAGGATGGGTACGTGACAGTCGGAACCTCCGTTTGACGCCCTTTCGTGCATCTAAGTGCACAGAGCACGGTACCGTAACATTATAGCGCGGAACTCCGCTCGCGATATTTTGAAAACCTTTTTTTCTCTCTCCCTTCCTAGAGTATAAGTTACCCTAAGAGCGCCCTCATGGCGCCTGCTATACTCTCCTGTTTTCGTGATGTGGGAAAACGTTTCGTAAGTTTTGCGAGGTCGTCTAAAAGAGAGAGATTTTGTGGGGAAAATGCGCTAGGAATAGGACTCAAGCTCTGGGGAGTGCCGTGCTGAATTTATTTTGTCCCCGGTGCGTATTGAATTGATGTATGCAACACGGATCTAAGGGGGGTAACATTTTCAGAAGTTCCAGATGTACATACTTTTTGTCATCGCGATGTATAATCGCTTTGAATCACGGCTTTGAATGTTCGGATTCTTGTATGAAAGCTCAACAGTTCCTTGATCTCCTCTTAAAATATCCGTGTACCTTCACATAAAGTGGGGAAGATTTCTATTTGTATTCACAGAAAGTCACCTGCCGTTCAGTAGGAGAAATTTTCTGTCCTATCTGTAAAATCTTCCAGTTTTCTTTTGTCATTCTTCCGCATCTTGTTCTTTATTGATCGAACTGTAGAAATTCTGAATATGTTAAACGTATATCTTCCGTTATTTGTCAGATACCTAAGAATAGGTAACGCTAGTTTTTAATGTTCTTTTTTTAAGTTAATAAGCATAAGTTTTGTGGTACTAGTAGTAATAAATATATGTAAGTCACGGAATACGGGTGTTGAAATGGAATCTTTCACTTACTCTTTTCTCTATTCGTATCAATTATTATCTATTAAAATTGCTATATTCTCAGTTTAAGTACACCATATATTAAATAAAAGTGAATCAATCTCTTTGAAAAGTTTATCAACTACTTCTTCAATTCACTACAAGCCATGTGCGCGTAGAATCACACGAAGGTATTCGTCTCGGTTATAGCGTATTATCATCACGTACGTGTAACTTTTATCGTCACGTCCCGCTGGAATTCGAATTTCTTTCGTATTTTCCCGATACGGCGGATTTTGAACTCGTTACAACACGCGTGTTAAAAAAAGGCGTTCTTGTTGAAAATCGAAAACTAATTGTCGCAAATGACGTGAAAGTTTCGTGATAAGTACGGATCGAGTGGAGTGGTAGACTCTGCTGCACTTCCGAAGTGTTTACTTACCCTCAATTCACAGAACACCTATCTCCTTCTCTAGGATAGACGAGGAATTTCTGCATTTTCAGAAATCCTTGTTTTCACCCTCGGAAATCATATTTTCGTCGAGCCAACGATTCTTTCGGTGCATTTCGCCAACATTTTATCTCTCAACAGTTCGATAAATAGGATCTGTTACGTCGCTGGAATGTTGTTGACAGCAGTTCCAGGACATGTGGTCCGCTTAATTTCATTTCGGACGTCAACTTCGGACACGAGGGTACAGTCGCCTAACAGTTGTCTGCAATGTCATCTTTTTTTGTCTATAAGATACATATGGGCGTGTTCAATGGGAGAAACTTATGGGCGCAAATTTTATTGCGTGTTAGATTCGATAGGCTATTAATGCTGTAGTGCCGAGTTTGTGGATTGATATATTTTGTGTTGAAAACTGTGCCGTTTTATATGTACCTTTTCATGCGGAAAAATTGAGACTCAAAATTTGATTTGGATTTTTTATGTGGAATTCTTTGTCTTAAAAGCTTCGCTTTGATGTTTTTGTGATCCTTCTGTTTGCTAACTTAGGGCTGCACCGAACCCTCCCCACACCCGTGTTTTCACATTCGAAGGAATGCAATCTACCTGAGCCCCATTTAAGTAGGGTCTAACATTCCATAGCCTAAGCGGTTTTCATTCTTGATCCCATGAGATGTACTGTTGTGTTAACTATTACATGACGTTTTGCTGTATTAGATTGCGATTTCTTGTATGTTCGTATTCTACACGCTAATTCGCATTCGCTGATGGTTTAGATGGTTTTTTCTTTACGCTACTTTACTCTAGAAGATCTGGGTTCGACTCCCGATACACTCCATTTATTTATTAGCTCTTTGGTTTCGTAGGCAGACTCTCTCTAATCAGTGCCGAGTATGCTTCCATTCCAGTTGTTTAAAAGGTGTTTATTCAGAGGAATCCGTTTCTTGCACTTCAGTATTCAAGGTGCTAATTACTTCAGTAACTCTTGCAGTCTCAAGGTCGTCTCCTGTTGAAAGATCGTGATTTCCCCATGGAGACATTAGTATCCAGTATTTTTTTATACAGCGTGTCCTTCTTCTGATTGCTATGATTTGGTATTTATCGATCACGTCTCCTTGTCGGATCGGATGCAAATTGCGGGCGTTACGAAGTCCCTAAAGGGTGTTCCATTCCCCCTGGATTCCCCTTAATTCAGAGCTTTTAAAAGACCCTAATTCACCAGAGATATCATGGTTACTGTTGGGTCTGAATGTATATCATTATTCGCCGTACAATATCCAATCAAGCTTAATGCAGTGATCTACCGACTAAAGAGTTCGTGTCGCTAGGCAATTAGGGATCTGTTATTTATTCCTTTATTACAACAGGAGTTTTATTTAAGGGCAAAGTTTTCTCCTCTTCGGGTAAATTTTATGTTGATGACTAACAAGCTAAAGTTCCCGATCTTTTTTTCCTCCTTGTGGAATTTTTTTACGGCTCTTTCTTTCTCTCAACGGTATAACCTGCCCCAAAAATAAGGTAATCAGCCTTAATCATCTGGTAGATCTACCCGTAAGCTAAATCTAGAAGTTCGTGTTTATAGAGCTTATCACGATGCGGGTATTAACTAGCTCGCATCGTTCTTTATATCCAGAGATGATGTCAGAGAAGGAACTTGCATTATCCAGACGATCTCGAGCTGAGGAATGTTAACATCTGCATGATTCTGTACACGTCCTGGTTTTTGAAATGGCACATCTAAAACCTTCTTGTTGATTTTGAGTTCAACCTCTCGCGGGTGACGCGTTGTGTTCGTTTTTTTAGCACCCATTCGTTGTTATTCCTATGTCAAGAAAGAAGGTTAACAGCTTGTCGGCGCCGATACGCGCTGGTGATGTATCTATGCAAACATTTGTAAAATATGATCGTAGGCTGTTGCTTGTAGGTCGTCGAAAATTGCTGGATTGTTAGGTAAAAAGCCACTGTAATTATTTTTTAGTCATATGGCTGTACTATGTTAACTAGAAAAGTAGAATTACGCCTGATGATTAAGAAACATTTCATTTATCTCAATCTTTCGAAATATAAGATTTGTAAGTTTGTGGCTGTTTGTGAGTACGCAATGACCCTCTACGTTTTATAAATTATCGTGGATTCTCAAAGGTTTACGAGTCTCGTTAATCGATTTTGTCGTAGATTCAATTCTAAAGTTACTTTTTATGAGCATGTTTTTTTTTGTTTGCTGAATCGTTATTTGCGATAGGGCCCCGCAATAATTTGCCGAGTCATGAACTCGGTGAAATGAGCTGGAATAGGCATGCTTTTATAGTATTGGCGAAGTAGTCGGTTATGCATAACTTTAACATTACTTCCGCGAAACGCTATTCAGTTTTTATCGCTCTTTGTGGGTTCAGTTGCGTAACG
The DNA here is from genome assembly GCA_020796165.1 of Pantala flavescens. Classification (NCBI taxonomy): domain Eukaryota; kingdom Metazoa; phylum Arthropoda; class Insecta; order Odonata; family Libellulidae; genus Pantala; species Pantala flavescens. The sequence goes on from CM036886.1 coordinate 17,865,209, forward strand.
TATGATACGAGAGTGATAAATAGTCGTTTTGCTCACAGAATAGTTGGCGCGAACTTTGTTATTACGATATGTAAATTTTATTTTGACTTTCCCTTTCATTATATTATTAATTTGCTCTCTAATGTGGTGTAGATTAAATTCTATCATTCTTGCATTGCATTGTTGCCTTAGGTCAATCCATTGTTAAGCCGTTGAAGCTATTGGTATTGTGTGTTGAATTACCTGCTAGGTTTAGTTCCATAACGTGTCATTGCTTTTTTATGAAGTCGATCATTTGGTTACGTAATGGAGAACGAATATAAGTCGTATCTTTAAAAAAAGTGCGTCATTAAATGAATAACCGTGCGGAAAACAAAAGAAAGCTGCACAAGATTCAACCTTGAGCAGAGTTCGGTGAAGGTGGCCGTGTTTATAAAACAAGAAAGATGGACGTTTTTTCATTCTTTCCGTCTTCGAAGCCTTCGTGAGAAAAGGAAACCGGAGGTATACGTTTCTGTAATTTTTTTATCTTGGGAATTCGGTACGTTCTGGAAGAATCATATGTTCGTGATCAAGGAATGGACATCCGATTTATGAAACTGTTCCGGTCGCACGGCTCATTTGATCGAGTCATGCGCGTTATGGCGGTTCCGTCAATACGCATCTTTTTTGCCCGCTCTTCATGGAAGCGTGTCTAGCAATCTTGAGGGGGCGGCCCTTTCAGAATAGCCCTCGAGGAAGAGAGGTCATAGGCTGTCAATTGGCCTATGGCGCGTGTAGTAAATCACGAATTTAGGTTCTAAAATTGGGGTCGTTGGACCCCATCCAAGATGTGCTGGTACTCGGGAATTCGCCTGAAACATTGCGCGAACCACGTCGCCGACAGGGAAAAATTACTTATCTAGATAAGCGATTTCTCCCCCCTCCTCCTCCTCCTCTGTCGGAATATTTTCGTAAATAAGTCGAAGGGCACTCGTGGAAAGTAGTGGGCGTAAGGGGAAGGCATTTCCGTTTGTTTTTTTGGTCTCTTTCCGTTATGAAGTGGCGTTTTTTCCTTGCGTGTTTCGTCCTTTCCGAAAGTGTGTGTGCTTGGGAATTTTGTTTCGAAGGCAAGAGTTAAGGAAAGTAGCCTATTAGTGTCGCATTCAAAATTCATCGCGAGAGTATCCTCTTTCTGTTGAACAATGGAAGTAGAAAGAGAATAAATAATGAGGGCCCAAACACTAATCCTTGCGGGATGTCGCGATACTGCGTAATCCAAGTTAGGGATAAATCTTGAGATCATCGTTCAAACTTCCAGTAAAGTACGTACTTTACTGATTTATTGAATTCTTAATATTTGTGAACAGCTACGTATAAGTGAATTAGCCCGTATGTGTATCGTGGGAAAAGTTGGAAAGTTTATTTTTTTATTGAGGTTAATTGGCGTTCAAGGTTTAATGAGAGGGACTGGGGCATCAATTTTTATTCAGGAATTCTTCGTTATTGTTCCGATGTTTATTTAATTTTAGTGCTTATGTTTTCCTGCTCCTGTTTCTTAAATTTTATTGAGGTTCCTTTCATTTTATGAAAAATTCCCAGTTGACTACAAGTACGCATTATCTCAATTAACTCCTTCCTGCATAAATAACATTCTCAGTCAGCTTTAGAAACATAACAGAAAACGGTTCTCATTAAAACTCGCTTTCAAACGTGGATTATTGCAGACAATACCAGAATATTGTAGTTTTACCTGTTTTCGTCAAAACATCTTAATGGTGAATTTAGTTTTGAATCAGCTTCTATCTTTAATCGTCAGCTCGTGTCGAGAAACGAGCAAAACACCTGCCACAGTTTTAAGGGGGTGAGGTCACAGGTGTCAGTGTTATCTCAAGTGGGCTCAGTTCGTCTGTAATTGAACCTTCTAGGATCTATCGATAAAGTTGAGGTGAAAGAAGCCCTTGTGTTGTTTTACTGGTTTTTTTCATCGCAGCTCTCATCGTTTTTTCCAATGTTACAAAAGGTTATTAGCGATGGTTTGCGAAATGAATATTTCCTTGAGGAATTGGCATTCATTTTAGAATTGCACAGCTTTCGAAAAGATATATATACCCTCTTTCATTGGAGTTTTTAGAAATACATCTAATCCCACTTGGAAATTATGAGTTTGCTGTGAGTTTCTCTTAAATCCAAACTTTTGCTTAACAAAAAAACACTGTAGTTTGTTTTCATAGACGTTTCGATAAAAATGGCTATATACTTCTATTCCCCGTTGTGAATCGTCTTATTATAACGTAGTCAAGCAAATCATGTAGCAATTTTGTAATACAAAAATTTTAAGCCTGCTTCCTTAACAGTTCCCTGAACCTCGTACGTTTCCGATTTAAAAGATATTTAGAATGATAATAGCGATAAAGAGTATTTACAAAAGCTGCTAATAATCTCGAATTTCTACGTGATAACCTGTTTTTCATGCGAGATATTCAGGAGGAAGTGAATTTTTATCTGTATATTTAGAGTTACTTTTTATGGAGCGTATTAAGAGCGTGTACCCTACGACCCGTCCGGAGCGTAACGGTATGGCGCTCACTCTCTCATCCAAAGTCCCTGTTAACCTCTATCGTGTATCATTTCATGGGAAAGATGATTTTCGGAAGGGCCTTTGGTAGAATCAATCTCTCTTGTTCCACTATCTGATCGTCCTATGGAAGAGACGTGTAATATCTGCTGGGTTCACCACCAGAGCGCACCATAAATTCATGCACATGAATCGGTATCATTTAAAACGATATAAATATAAAAAAGAACATCTAGGATGAATCATTGATTAATGTGTGTATTCACATATATTTATGTACACAAACAGTTAAGAATATATGTCAGTAGATTTTGCAGTTTTTTTCAGTATTTTTCATAAATGAAGTAAAATGTATTTACAAGGGATATCTTTGGTTTATGTACCTCAAAAATTTATTCAGGTACTTCTTAGATGTTTCTATAATTATCTAGAGCAATGAAGCAATTTCCATTTACTGTAGGTCTTCAGAAAGAATCACGTTCGCTTTTTGGCGCCAATTTTCCTGTAAACAAGTACTGCGTCATGGTAACACTCGAGCGCTAATCTATCTCATTACCGACATAGCCTCGCCTCCCCACTTAGGCACGCGAGTACCACTCATAGAGCTGACCAAATCCGCTGTTTTTCCTTCCTATGGACTCGTTTCGTATTGCACGACACGCGTGTTCAATTTTTCCCGAATAATCCGAGTGGAAGTTGCCAATCGTCGGAATCCGCAGCGAAGAACGGGCGTCATTTTTCTTTTTTTTTTCGGGGGAAAAAAGTGAGCGATGACATGTGCGCTGCAATGATATGGAGCGAATTGTGTAGTGGTGTCATTGTAGTGGGAGTTCCATGGCGCAGGCGCGCAAGCGTTCCTCTGTTGTCGAGTTCCGATAATGGCGGCAGCGCGCGAAGGGTTTTTCCTCCTGTCCTTGCTTCATTCTCTCTCTTCTGCGGCAAGCCTCTATACGAGGGGTGCCTCTTTAAGTATGCGGCGTAGCCTTCTACCGCCACCCACTTAGCCTCCTCGTCCAGGGTCTCGGACGAAGAAATTTCTGTCTCTCCCGCCCCTTCCCTTTCTGCCTTCCCTTCCTTTCATCCCTCCCTCCATTCACGTCCCCTCCGTGCCTCTTCACATCACGCTACGTCGCGTGCACTATATGCTCGCATACACGGGGAAGATTCGGGAAGTATCCGTCGTTTGTTTTTTTCCCCTAATGTCATCGTCGTAATGATTCGAGTTCCCGAAAGGTTTTGGGACCTTTAAATCGCGTGTGATGGGGCTTACCTGACTATTAGAGGAGTGAGGAAATTTGATAGATATCTATGATACTCTAGTTAACACCCTAGTAAACCCAGCGTGAACGAATTGAGTCTCTTTTCCTTGAATTTTTTGTGTTAACTACCTGCCCCTAATCCCTCATTCCTCACTGGATATCCTGTCGTCACAGCTACAAACAAGACTGATTAATAAGTACGGAAGAACGGATTTATCAAGATCCCGCCCTTTTTTTTCAACTCCTGTTCCCGTTGTAATTGAACACGACTCTTTCTTTTGTACTTGCTACGTGACTCGCGACGTTTAATACCTTCTCCGGGGATGACTTGATTCCGGTGTGAACTGTACGCTCACGATGGTGGATTAATTGTCCAATTTTCCGGCGTTTACTTCCAGTTCGGTCGCATCGATTTCTTTTTTAATCCTCCTCCCCCTCATGGTTGACCAAGGCGTGTTTCCGTAGGAGACTCGGCAAGAGTATAAGATTCTTCTCCCTTCTCCATCAAAACAAACTTATTGATCTGAGTGGGTTGGGTCGGAAATTCCTCCATCACCATCTGCCACAAAAGTATAATTTTGACGGAAATCGAAGGTCGTGGACGCTTTCACGTCGTCGAGCATTTTCCCTCCCAAAAAAGAGCTGCCGGAGCTGTTATTGACATGAATGCCGGATACAGACGTTGGCTCGAGAATGGAACCATCCACAGGACACAACAATCAAATCAATCTGCGTAACAACGGGGGTTATTTAGGAAATGAGCTTTTACCAGAATGAGGTTCGAAAAAAGTGTTTGCTGTCGATGACAGAAACATAGCGAAGGATGAATGGGTTTAGTTTTGAACCTGTGAATCGGTACTAATAATAGACGATTAAGCTACGGAGGTTTTAATCAAGGTGATACTGGTGACTTAGGGGAAGGCTCGAGTGTTACGAGGGGAGTAGATTGAAATAGAAAAGCAACAGTATATTCTATATTATTGAAGTTATTTGAAAATCTAAACATTCGAGCCATAAATATCATAGTGATTATTAAACCAGTTTAGGTATTCCGTGAAATAGTACTGTTGGCATACTGTTGATGCGGTGAAATCGTCAGTAAACATTATAATTTAGAAGCAAACAAACGCATGTTCAAAGGAGAGCTATAAATGGAAAGTCAGCAATAGATGATACAGGCGTTGTTTAGTTTAGTAATTGAATCGTTGAAGGCAGTTTTTGGGAGTATAGGGATGCATTGTTAGGTGGTAAGACTACAATCGTCACCCGTTATCAGTCCCATTGTCGGTACCGCCGCACGGCAGTGCAGAGCGTGATTGAGCGGCTATTTTTCATGCAACCTTGGAAGCAACGAGAGATTAATTCATGGTAATGCTCTCTGTAAACAAAAAAGCGCGAACAACGCAGTTCGAGCACTCTCGCAAGACGTCGCTTCGCACAATGGACGGCTATCGAGTGAAACCCGGTGTCAGGGAATCGCGTTGATTTCCTTCGGATAATAGATCGGCTCTTCTCTCTCTACAATGGGGAAGGCAGTCTCCCACTCGACGGATTATAAATAATCCTGCTAAACTACGCCTTTCGCAAGTTCAGCGCAGGTGCTTTTCCAGTCGCGAGTCTTCCGTTATCCGGGTACGCGGGCAATTTGTTTAATGCATGAGGAAGTGGGCAATCGTGTGTTTATATTCGCCCCGAGTTTACCATCACAAAAGGGTGCGTTTCATTCCTCCTTCCTGACCTAGGCGATGCGTGTTAGGTTTTTTGTTTTCGCGTGTCACCGTAAACACTTCGTGCCTTCTCGAAAAGGGCGCCATTATGAAAAATTGCGATGTATCGAAATATCTCGAAGTGCGATATATCGTAGTAAAACTCTCGCCATGCGATAGCTCTAATGGTAATTCATCACGAGAGGTGGCGGAAGTAACTATTTGGATGGGCTAGGAGAATCGAAACGTAGGAACTCGGGTCGCAACCTTTGCGGTTTTAGGAATCGATTGTTCTCTGTCTCGGATGAATTTATCTCTGCGTAATATCGTGGCGCTATGATATCGACCGTCGAGAGAAAGAGACCAGTTGACTCGAAGGGTCGGTAGCCTAGTGGAAAGGCATATACACACCCCGGCACGAGACATCCCATCCCTTTCTCCTCGGATCGTTAGCGCTGTGGGAAGCAGATGACGCCGCGAAAGCCAGAGAACCGGGTTCGTTTCTCGATCGATATTGTACCATTCGTCTGCTTGCTCGGGAGTTAAATTTCAAGCGACCGGTCTGGGGGAGTTAAGCCTGAAAGGCTGATTGTTAAGGCTCTCTTTAACCGCGTTTTTGGACCAAGTTTTGCGTTAGGTTGTTTTTGTTTTGCTTCGTTTGTTTGTGTTCCAATGGCTGTAATAATCGAACAGCTAGATTCATTTCGACATATCGAATTCTTGTCTAGCTCATGGAAACAATCCTGGTTTGTTGATACTCATGTTGTTAAGTCTTTGTTGATTCCCGTCGTTTTTTATTGTTGGCGTTATTAGTCAACGAATAATCGCATAGAGTACATTCTTGAACAATAATGGTTGTTCTGCTGAAACTTCTATTTTTGTTAGCTGAAACCGTTTTGTTTCTTTGCTGCCATTCATTTCTTTATCGTAAGCTTGCAACTATGCTCTACTTTAATCCCTGCTTAATCCTAGGAACATCAGACAGCGCATGCATTCCACGATGTCCATTATGAAGAAATGAATGTAAACAAATCAACAGCAGAAGCATTTCAATAGTTGTGTCTCTATAAAAAATGCATTTGTTGCGTCCTATGTTTTCCACTGCAAATGGAGTTTTTTTGCCGCGGAAGCGTTTTTAAGAGCTTAAGGTCTCCTTGTTTTTTTCCCCCCGGAAAACGATGTAGCATTCATTCTTTCCATCTCCTAGTGGAGTGCCTTGTCGCTCCGTGCCTGACAAAAAAAAGTCGAGCAATGCATCTCTTTTTACTCATGAAATGCATGCATTAAGATAAGGAAGTGCTCCGTGCGTGCCGTGTCTTTTTGGATGCCGCGGGTATCGTGCTTCTAGGGCATCGACTCGTTATAATCTTTACAGTTAACAATCCGAATGTTAAATCCATCTTGAAGTGACCTTTTCGTGAGTTGCGAAGTTGTCTGCGTCGTAGATTTGTTTCTAGAAAATGTCAATCAAAGCTTTCCTGCGTAGTTTGTTTATACCACGTTGTTATTCAATGACGTTTTAAGAATAATTTGTATCAAAACACACATCTTGTTGATAACCATGGCGAATAAGTCAGTGACAATGTTGGGATGGGTTATAACTGTAGAATTTGCCAAGTTTTATAGTATTCTTCCATCTAATATTTCGTTAAATTATCAGAGTATGTTTGCTTGTCAATCACGTTTCTTTCCTGTAGATTGTTGCACTTATTGCTCCATTTTTATTCGCGCATTGTTAGTTTAGTTCACGTTTTATTGTTACGACTCTCATTATGATAATTCTCGTCGGCAAGATTATATCGCGAATTGCGTTTCCCGTAGCAATCTAAATAATAAAGCCTTTTCTCAATATAGATTTGATTAAAATACCAGCGATTCAACCCCTAACCCCGAATGAGGTGGAAGAGGTACTTTTCAGTCCCTCAGAATCCCAAAATGACGAGGTTCTCTACTCTGCGAGATGAATTCCAATACATTTCGCGCATCCAGTAGTTCCCGAACCGTCATCATAACTCTCCAAGTCTCCTCCTCAGCGTAAGGGATTTGAGAAATTGCTTGGATCGCAGCCAAAAATTCTAGTTGGCGCCGATTTCTCGAGCTTTAGACGCTGTTTAGCTCCATTTCGTAAGGTTTCTCCCATCGTTTTATTGTCGTCGCTTGATAACGAGAAATATCGTATAGAGTATCAAAGGTCATACTTTTTTCTCTGCCTTACGCTATCGCTGTGGTCAGAAATCGCATTTGCAACGTTGCGTTGCCCTTGGGAACTACTATTTATCTCGATAGCTATACAATTTATGCTGTTTTAATCGGAGCGATCTGCTACAAAATAACTAGGGATTATAGGGGTTAGGGATTGTGTTAGTTTGTAGTTTACATTGTGACGGAATAAATAAGCTTTTATTGATTACATTGTTGGAATCCTCAGAATTATAGGTCGATGTTTTTATATACTTTGAATCAGTGTTAAATATTTGTTATTTGTATCTATATGTTTGTAAATGGAAGCTGTGAATGGATAGATCTCAGTTTATATCTCTTGCTCACAGTTGCTCGCCTTGTTTTCGTGGTGTGAATAAAGACAAGTTATGGGCATAATTAGTAGATGTTTCTCATTGATTAATTAGACATTTTTTGTAGAAACTGTGATTATTTTGCCTTTCACGTCATGTTTACGGAAGATTCAACGACGGTTGGAATAATCGAGTGTCAAGTGAGCTAGGTTCGAGTCCCGAAACGTTTACTTTTTTTAGAACGCATCCGTTTTTAAAAGGATGTATTTGTTCCGTATTTTAGATTGACGAGTCACTAAAAACACACTCGCTTACGTTTCGTGTTCAAAGTAGTCGCTCAGCATTCAGAGTTTCCATCGCGTGCCATTTCCCACCAACGCGTAGTCTATGACAAGTCATTATTTTTTTCTAAAGGTCATCAAAAGTTAATGCCTTTCGGACGTAGCCATTTCCTAAACCTCATTCTCTCCTTATGGTTATCGACATTCCTAAAAATTTGACATTTTTCATCGGCAGGAAGATGATTTTTCAGCGGTCGTCCAACCCATTATTAAAGGAGGAACCGAGTAATGAGGGCTTCGAACCAAAAAAGAAAGAAAGAGTTCCTCCTTTTCTGAATTTGGGTGCTGGAATAGGTTTTCCGCCAGAAAGGAGAACGTCGCGGCGTGAAAAAAAAAAGAAGTCGTAGCATGCGTCACGCTCTATGAAAATGGGTGCGAAAAAGCGCGCAGCGAAAACAAACCTCTTCTTTCTAAAGAAGAGACGGATCTTTTTATGGCGCGCGTTGTCGGAATTTTTCCGTTGCTATGCTTCGATGTATCAAAGGAGCGAAGAAGTGGCGCGGGTTTTAGTCGATCCGTTTTTGTTTTAGGTAAACAATAGTGAATTGAATGGTAACAATGAGATAAATCGAACTTTCAACAATCGTGAACGGATTAATAATAATATAAATTAGATGTATCGGCGTAAACGATTTTGGTTTATTGATGTATTGAAAACGCGTTATTGTTATGGGAACGAAAGAAGTTGTTTATACGGTGAAAATGGAATAATACGAAGGAAATTAGGTTGTACCAATGTACTAGAATCACAACAATACGCGTTGATTTTGAGATACAATCGATAATTAAATCGCAATAGCGATTACAAAATAGCCATTGAGTTAATAATATTGAATGGGCACGGTTAAGTGATCGTAGAAATTCTTCCAACTGCAATAATATTAGGGTGTATTAGTAATGTAAACAACAGTACTGGTAATAACGTAACTGTGCTCTGGATAAGACCACGATTGTTATCATCCTACAACGAAGCTTGGCATTGAAAGATTCACCATTTCATCGCGTAGTATCTCAATCTGACGTCATACAAGATTCAGTCGCTACTTCTCGGTTACGAAAACCTACGACGCTTCCCCTACATCCATTTGATTATAGGATCCTTTAGCGAACTGCCTCTCACAAGAGATGTCTTTCTCTCTCTATAGAGGTGCTCGGAGCCTAAGCCGTCACCTTTACTACCGAAATCGAGCGCAAAAATCCGAGTCTCTCTCTCTCTCGTTCCAGAATCTCTCCCGTTCCTCCATTCGGAACGTCTTCGCGGCCGAGAGAATAAAGTCCCTCCGCACGGACGTCTTCCGAATTAAAAAGAAAAATAGTTCCGCTGACGTAATCCCAAACATTGAAACAGCGACCTCAATTTCGCGGGAATAAAGTATCCGGACGATGATAACAGATGAGAGCCTCTGTAAGAAGAGGGGAGGGGTATAAAAAGAGAGAAAGAAAAAAAATGAAAAGGAGACCTCGGCTGTGAGAGGAGATTGAAATCTCTTCAAGATGGCGCGTCGCGAACTCCGGGCACTTCGATCGAGCCGCCTTCTGCGATGAAATATTTAGGCTCTGCCGCACTTAGGTCGTTTGGCCGGAAAGGCCCTCTCTCCCTGCGATAGGGTTTTCTCTCTCTCTCCCTCTATAAAGGGAGGGCCTCTTATCGCAAGATGTAAGAACGTTTCAATTGAAGGGGGATGTCGGAAGCAGTCGACAAGCGGTGCGCTTCACGAACTGGTGGTGTAGTAGCTACCGAGCTTGTTAACTTTTCGAACGTCGCGTTTTTTGAGGGTACTTTTTAATTTGCTCTTGTACGGGCTTAGTACAAGGTTTTGTTCGTGGAGTATCGTTTCCAGTTAATGTTTTCTATCTATGTTTTCCGGTTTGTGTAAACCGGTGATTACTAGTTGTTAGTCTTTGGTTTAGGTACTGAGGTGTAGGTCCTTTAACCAGTTTGGAAATACTCGAATCGGTCTGGTTCTGTATGCTGATTATGTTCCCAGGAACCGATACTAACATTATACGACCTATAGATTATTTCGTTATTGTATTAGCTATGATATTTTTTACATTTTTTAGTCCCTTATCCTTTAGTATTTCTTCCGATTAACTTTGACGAGTAGACAAGAACTAGGAGTCTTTTATAAAGCTACCGACAACGGTGTTTAGATTCAGTGGTTAATGATAAGCCGTTGGTTTTGGATAGAATTTTGAAACTCTTGTGTTTATGTAGCTTATGATCCCTGATTTAACTTGCTCTTTTTTATTCAATCATGATTGCTTAGCAACATAATTTTTCTGATTTCATAAGCAAACCATAAGATTCTTGATATGGATAGAAAACGGGATTTATTCATTACCACAGTTTTGCTGTGTTCTTTTACTCAATTAGTAGAGTTTTATCGGAATGAATTAGGGCAAAATAAACTCGCGTATACTTGGTTCGATTTCATCGTACTTTAGTTCGATCGTTGTAAGTGTTTGATACAGCGCCTCACAAAGATCCTCCGCCACGCAACCTGCGAGATGAGCTTCGTTATCAGCGAGACAAATATTCCCCAAGCAGACTGTATTTATACTCTCCCCTCAACCCGGTGCAAATAGAAGGGAAGAAAATGAGAGTCTAACATCTGCAAGAGTAAAAGGGGAATCATCCCTCCCGCTACAGTTCAAAGGCCTCTTGATGAATTTAAACCATCTTTCTTCTGCGGCCAAAGAAGGACGGGGTGTTAGTGTCTTTAATCCCCCATCGTTTGGGCTGGCATTCCGCATCAATCCTTCCCGCCGAGAAAAATGCCTTAATCTGCATGCACAATCGATCCTCTGGAATTTTTTCGGGAAGAAGTTACATTTGGATTCGTTTGAAGACTGTCTCTCGAAGACAACGCGTTTGGTGTAATTGCAGGGTTTGAGTGGAAGTTAGACACGTGCTCACTGGTGTCTCATCCTCCATTCAGATCATGCGTGGCTGCTGGAAGAGAAATAAAAAAGTGAAGATCGTATTTATTGCGATGACAGCTTCATCGTTATCAGTCTTTCGGGGAATTATACGGTCATGGGTATTAATGTCCTTCTAGTATAATCCTCCACGTTAAAGACCTATCACGTCCGTCGGGAAGAATATCCCATCACGTACGCTGAGCGCATTAAAGTGGTTACGCACGTGGGTTTTTTTTTATAGTGTCCCTGTGTATATATCATTGATAAGGGTTAATCTGTGACGTATCAGAGAATATTTAGCCAATTTATCGTTCGAATTCTTTTCACAACGGTCATCCTTGTTTGAGTCTCTAGTCTTTGAGAATGTCAGCCACTGCTTTATGTTGTTATTATTATTATATCTATGCATTGTTGTTCATGAGGGTTTATCTGTGACGTCAGAGAGTAATTTGACAATTAATCGTCAAATTAATTGAACAATTAACTCTCCCGTTTTCCTTATTGTATTGTCCTAACAGTTTTTATTATGACAACAATGCGTAATATCTGTAACTGTGTACAAAAAATGACAATACAGTACTTAAGTGACAATGAACAGCTTCTGTTTTGTAATAATCTGTTTATTCTTTCGGTTCGTTGTCCGGATAAACGAAAACCACGACAAAGAAAGGCACATGGAATCGTAGGGAAGCATTCCGTAGGATTACTTATCAACAGGTTCCTTCTCCGACTCAATTGGACCCTCCAAGATTCCGATAATCATCTCAATTGTTGAGGTATTCAAGGCGTGGACTTCCTTTCCCCTGAAATGATATCTCAACCATTTAGCTCTGATATATCATAAGGCGGAGCTGAAGTTCTTATCGAGCTTTCCGTAGGAATTCTATCCTGACGTATCGGAAAATCCTATCGCCAATACCAAACACGCCAAGGAAGAAAAACATAGCTATCCAAATAGAATTCGTAACTTACAAATTGAAAGTTTTCTTTTGTTCGGACCTTCTGTTTAGCTTTGATTTAGTGTTAAGATATCAAACGGATCTTATTGGTGGAATGGTTTTGATGTAGTCAAGGCGATTTTAACAGATTGCTTTACCTTGCGGTAAAAGTTGCAACGTTTCTTTAAATTGCTCTGCGTTTTTAAGTTTTTTCCAACTCAGTGCTGGAATTAATTTCTCCTAGAAACCGCAGTGTCAATGGATCGATTTAACTCACACCGGAAATTGAAAAACGTAAACGGAAACACGCGGTTTCTCCTGGAGACAGCCATTTTCATGTCAGAGTAATGTGCCAGGAAGCACCGTTCACCTCTTTGGCAAACCGATATGGACACTATTACGTCTGCACTGGTGATTGATGGGCAGGAAAAGGGGATCTGGGAACACCTTAGATGCGTTCTCTTTGCGTATAAGTTGTAGGAATGTACGTCATTACTTGCGGGAAAGGAAAAGTTGGACAGTATATATAATACCTTTCACGTTTGCTGCTTTCGAAAAGTAGAGTTTTCTGATGTCAGATCAAAGTTTCCCGTACTTCTGCACCCATTCGTTGAATTAATGCATGTATTTTTATCTTTGACGTCCAAAAAGTGCGTTCTATCTTCGTCTGTAATCGTATTATTTAATTTGAACTCTCTTATAACCCCAAATATATCGAATTTTATTTGTATGAATTTCACCGTATGAGTGATTGACGTATCTCATGACATTTCAACTTCCTTCTGTAGATTGGATTGGACGATTAAGGTCGCATTGAAAGAAATTCTTTCTCTAGATGTGCGAATGTAGTCATCATGAGTTTAAGTAGGTCTTGCGTTTTTTTTACGAAAAGAAATCGTCGAGGTTCGACGCAAAGGTTGAGAAGAAAATTGATGAACAATCCAAGTTTTGATTGCGGTGGAAATGAAGCTCAAGTTTTGTAACGATGTGGATAATGAGAAATATTTTTATTCTTATTTTGGCTTGTTTAGTATCGTTTTTTTCGGTAGTGCATTGTTGAGGATTGATAGTTTGTTGTATCAACTTGTTACAAGTAGTTACGAATAGGAAATGTATTTTTTAACAACAATACGAACTAGCAGAAGTAACAAGACAATGTTAAAGTTAATTGTTGTCGTTACATCGTCAGCTTATTGTTTCTTATATTTTCTCTCCGTACAATGCGGTTGCTTTGTGGTTTTTGTTGTTTTTAATAGTTACCTTTACTGTAGAGGAAAATAATATTTGACTACAAGAATAGTTTTCAGAAGTGATATGTTGGTCTTTGAAGCGTAACATTTACTATATCGTCCACTCGTTTATCATCGGATCTCCGGTAAAACGTAAATGACGCTCATTAGTTTCTCGTATTCTTTTATTGTTACGTTTACACCGAAGGGTAAATATATTTAACCGCAGGAAAAGCTCTCTGAATCAGCATGACAATCGCGGAAAGCAAAATAAACACCGGTTCTGTTTAGGTCGGGGCGAATCAGGAAACTTACTCATGTTTGTTTTGATTATTTAACCGGAAATGAAACTGGAGTCATGAATGTTAAGTTTCTTTGTTCCCCAATGAGTCATGGAGTCCTTCGTAGGTAACGTGCATTTTCACTCTTCGAGAATGGCGGTCCAAGAGAATTCTCGGTTTATCCTTTGCTTCCCTCCTTCAGATACAAGAGCGGTCCTTTCAGGAGAGAAAAACAAAAGGGGTTTTCCAAACCCACGCACAATCAGGCCGTTCTCTCTTTCCTCTCCCACTTCCGGCCGCCTTTCATATGGTGTGGGTGATAAGTTCATAATGGGTATAATCTCTGATAGGAGAGGTTCTAACGTTTCTAAGGGAAAAGCGTCGCGGAGTGCCATATTTGATCGAGGTACTGTCATTCCTATTTGTCCAAATATCGGCCTTATCCGCTTAGTCTACCTTCTGTGGTCGGATTGTTTTTATCGGTGTTTCTATTCGACAGATGGGGCTGTTTATACGTAGCCGTGTTCTCCTTCAGTGTTTCGATTTATACGTTATCTAGGATCGGTGTTCCGGAAACCTTAATTGGCCTATCTGGAGGTCCTAAAAATGTTAGCCCAAAGCTGCTTCTATTGTTGTCATCGGAAGTTTCTCTTTCCATTGTTGGTTCAACAATGGGTAGAGGTAGTTTGTATTGTAGGTTTTTATTTCACGGTGGTGATGATTGTGACGGAATTTGTACGTCAAGTGTTTCCAAGACTTTATCTAAACATGATGGGTTATTATCAATGCATGTAAATTTAATTTATCCCCAATATTGCAGGTTTATGGTCATTTTCATTCTTTTCACGTGATTAAATTAGTATTGAAATGTTTCTGCTAGTGAGTAGATGCTTATAATCATGTTTATTTATTAGATTATCGTCTTAATTGTTAATTTAATTTGAGATTGATTTAATTGGTATGGAACGAATGTACGGTGATGAAGCATAATGTCTTCATTGTTGTTTTAAAAAGGATAATCTCTTCTCTTCATTTGTAATTAATGCTTTTAAAAGTTACATTCATGAAGTTTACTCATCAATCAATGTTGGAAAAATATAACTGTTACTCATAATCGTTCTATCGGTTGTTGAGTAACGCCAGTTTCAAAACTTTTTTAAAGTTCTCATTTCACCGTTAATTTGTATCTTTCGTCACTACGTCGTTCGTTCCATACGAAGCGAATGTGTGTTTTTTTTACTGTCATCCTTCTTGTAATGCATTCATTGTTCTAAACCGAGGCTTCTCTTTTTTGTTTCAGAACGAGTGGTCGGGCCTTCATCTCAGTCTTCGTAAGTATTACATAAAAAAACAAGGTTGTGACATCGTTGCGTAACACCCACTCCTTCCACAGCCTTGCTTCCATTTTCCCTTCTAGACAAGTAGTCAACAAGTAAAGTAATTAGCCAAGAGAATCCTCTTCTGCCTAGCTCCTCTTCCTCTTGCAGTCTTTAACACCTGTCCTTCTGGAGCTGGCCGTCAGCCGCCTCTGGGTGCAGGTGGAAATGATGCTCCCGTGTTTTTACTTTTGCATACGAATTGGGTCGTATCTTTAAATGGATATGGCCAAGGTTCGTCGTTGCGTTATCCCGAGAAATTTATGAGTCAGAAGTTGAGGATTTTGCGTTACAATTACACTTTCTATTGTTGCTTTGTTTCATCCTATCAAGAATGGAGTACTATGTGGTGATTGTAGGTATTTTCGCGTAACAGTGATGATCAGTATAGTTGATTTTGTGGTTAAAATGTCTCTGATTAGATGCAAAAGCTTGTGAATGTTGCATTTGAAAGGAATAAACAGTTTTACTGTTAGTTTTTTAACGTAATATTTAGATAATATTTAGTATGAGTTGTGTTTGGTATCGAAAATAATACGCCCTAATGATTATTGGTTTTCATTGTTGAAGATATCGGTTGTTTTATTGACAACTGGAATTAAATTTGTTTGTGCGAATGGTTGTTTCAATTTTATGCCTAATTTAACTTGATGAAGGATTAAAGAATCGTAAAATTATCCATTTTTTAGTCTTCTAGAGATTAGAGTCGAACCTCTTAATGGAAACAATAAATTACAATTAAAGGCACGCCATTGCCACGGCTCCAGCCAGCTCTTTATTTTATCTGACGTTTCCGGTCATCCGTGAAGAAAACGTGCCCTCTCCGAAGAGGTTATTTTTTTCTTCGCGTTTAGGTATAGAAATTATAGATGTGAAACAATCGGTTCCGGCGCAAGGGTGCGGAAGTTTTTACGTAATGATGGCAAGTTTCACCTGTATCAAATCCAGCTGTCTCGCTCGAACAGGTGATGCTGAGACATCAGCTGTTAATGCACGCGTGCCCACATGCCGAACGCTGGAGTGCTTCCCTTATGCGAAATTGCAGGCCACTCGAAAGGGTGAATTAGGCACTAAAAGGTGCGGTTGGCGTAATAATCAGCTGTAATGTTACGTGTTCGAATTAGTTTTAATGTATGGTTCTAAAGAAAAGCTGTCTTAAAGATCGGGGATGATTATTTTATGATCGCAGAAAATTGTTTCCGCTCTGGAGGATTAAAGGGAAGATTTTTGTTTAAGTATAGAAAACAGGAAAAATGAATGAATAAGATGGTCTACTAATGGGTATGAAAAGCATGATATACATGACTGACTTGTGTTTCTTCTCGGAGGAGGAATAAGTATATTTTATTAATGAGGCAGTAAAATTAAATTGCAGATTAAATTAATGATAATAGAAAAGCTCAATCGGTTTTTCGATTAACTAGTAAAATTGTTACAAACGTTACAGTGTAATTTTTAAGTAACTGCTGGTCCTAATTTTGAGCTCTTTAGTTAGATGTAGTTATCAACTTAATTACGATAATGGTGATTAAGTGATTATTATAGGGGAACCAGTCTTGTCTTATCAACTTTAGATTAGATTGTACAATAGAATGAAAGTTTCGTCAAGGAAACAGGATTGGGCAGATTATATCGACTAATTTTAAACACGTAATTCAATTTCCGGAGTAGAATTGCGAATTAGCCTAACAATGTAGTGGAAGTGTGTAGCCACTCTTAACAATGGAACTTGTAAAACTTACAGAGTTCTGTTTTAATGTAGAGTTAGATACCTGTATCTATGCAGTAATTATTCTAATCTGCCTCTTTTATTATTCTTTCTTATTACCGTCTTAATTTCAAGTTAAATTTTTCGAATTACACCAATTGTATTCGCGTGTTTTCTTTGTTCCGTGCAGCACCGGATTGTCCCAAAGGGTTGTAAAAAGACGGAACTTCCGAGTTCTTTCTATAGCCTTTTTTGCTCTCTCCGGTACCCTCTTCTGTGTTTCATTTGTCGAATCAACCCTTTTGTGTTTGGCCTGGACGATTTAATCCACATCGCGGAAACTGTCATGTCTTCCACTTTCTCTCCCGAGTCTTTTTATTCCCTTTCGTGTACATCTCCGGAGATCATCAGTCGAAAGTGGAAGGGTTCTCTTTTTCCCCTGCAATCGCACCGCTTCCATTGGAGTAATACGCGGAAGAGGGTGGGGGGAGATACTGGTCTTGCTTCACGGATTCGCCTTATTAAGCCGGGTGTTTTTTTGAGCTCTGTTGAAGACGGTGTAAACTGGAAGATACTCCCCAAGACGCTCTCTTCTTAATGTATAAATAAAGGGCTATTGTGGAGTGTTAATCGTAATAGACAAGGGTTCACGTAATGGATAAAAAACGCTGACTTAGAAATTTAGTTGTTAGAAGGAGACTTGTTTGGTCTTTCTATGAACATGATCAGAGACTAGGATTACACGAAGTCTGATTCCAGTTCTAAATCGTGATTTTGGTTTATCGACGAAAAGAGTCTCTTAGTTTAAATTATATATCTTAAGAAACTACTAACTGTTTGGGTATACTGTAGTATGGTTCCCTCCCGCAAGGTTAACCTCGTGTATGCTAGTTTTGTTAGGAGTTTCGTTTTGGCGTAATAATGTTGGTTCGTTTTGTTCCTTCCCTTTCTAGTTCATTCTGTTTTGACCAACGGCTAATGCGCTACTAACATGGAATGCCTCCCTACGAATTAAAATATTATCTTATTGATCTGTCTTCTGTTTTGAATCCTATTAAAGGATTTAAGCTGCTGTTAAGCTTGCGGCTCACCTGTTTACTTCAACTAAGTGTGAAATTTATCATCTCTTCTTATAGGTTAGCTGTATTCGTGTTGTCAAAGAATAAAGTTCAGAATCATAATAAACTTTCCTTACTAAAGTTTAAAGGAAATTTATTCTGACAAATATTAAGTAGTGAGAGGAGTATGAGGCCTATAACTTTTCGGAAAGTGTGGAACATGAGTTAAAGTCCTGTCGCTATTGTACGCTACTGTTTAACCTTTGTAGGCTCAAGAACTCATTGTGCAAAGTTAAATTCACCTTTCTTCATCCTGAAATTCGTTCTTTGAATATCGGCTCATATTAAACTTTGGTAGCGAGTTTTCTTTCGTGTTAATACCGAATTTTTAAGCTGTCTTCTGGATTCTGCCCTAAAGTTCGCGTGTCAATTAAGAATTTAGTCCTATTAGAAGGATTAGCGAGAAAGTAGGTTCAGTTTTCTATTATTATCGATCTATTTTCCTGACGAGTTTCAGTCATACGTCAATCCTCCGTTCCTCAAACCCTATTTTACGTAGGTGAGGATTCTAGGAAAGTGTAAATAAATTATCCGTGCCGTATCGTTTACCAACGCGCTAGTCACGTGCGATTGGCTGTATCAAAGAGGTTTTTTTTATCCCCAGGCTTTTGTTTTGCGCGTTCGGTTAATCCTAGCAACGGAAGCCTTATGAAGAAATCTCCGGGAGCGAGTAATGGCGCATCCAATGGAAATCCGAGGCGGAAAATGTTTCGTTTTTCTAGTCTTTTTACCTTGATCCAGATACTCCGGAAGATCGGAAGGGATTTTTTTATAAGGAACAAAATGTTTTTTACGCAGTTTGGCTCACTCACACTCAAGTTATTTTTCAACTTTTTTTCTCTATTAAAATGCGTAATTTTTGGAAAACACGTAAATTAGGTGAACGCTCTGTATTAAGTTTATCGTCTATGTAATCATCTTAACAATGGAGCTCAAAGGAATTTATTTCTTTAATAGTCAAAATTTGCTGCGATAGTATTATTATTGTAACTTTTCGTTATTAGTGTAACTTTTGAGTATTCAGAGGTATTCTCGAGTTGAGCTTGGAATTTCAATAGTGATACCAACAATTTGGAGGTGTGATTGTTACAATACATTCTTATCGTTCGTTGCTGAGTACAGCTCCGCTTCTTGAATGTACGCGTTGAATAAGTTATAAAGTTGAAATATTATCCAATTTATTTTCGTATACAGAAAAGTTTGTGGTACTTAAAATGCTTTATGATTTTACAGTTATATACTTTTCACGTAATAAGCTTTCAAATATTAGCCAATAGCTTTAATGGTTTTAATGCTGATATTAGTATGACGTAACTTAAACCTTTCTTTACTTCTGACCTCATGACTTCTTCATTTTACGCGATGTGAATAAATAATTCGTCCATTTCAGTAAGAATAATTTTAATACGTGTAGTAATGTTTGCGATTTAGTAATATCATACGTTGCGTAGTAATATAATCCACGGCGAGATACAAAAAATGTCTCTGAAGTAAAGGGTTCCACGTTCTCTTAAGGTCGCGGAAAGTTCGTGGGGAAAAAAATGCGCAGAAAGAGTTTTCACTCGGAGGGAGACAAAAGAATGCATGCATTTAAAACGCTCGCGAGTGCGTTGGAATGAGGAAATGCGTTTCCGTGGGTTAAATCTTTGGGCCGACTCCGTCACGACATCGCGCGAGTAACGGACAATCCCAGTGCATGTCCATTCTTCTAGCTCAATTTCGCGACGCGTAAAATTGCAGATTCTGCCTTTGAAATTTCGCGACGCGTAAAAAAACCACGCAGGTGGTGCTTCTATACCGTCTGGAGGGCAAGTTTTGACTATATCCAGTTTCTATTCACTTCTTGGACATTATCTCCAGGCGACGCGCGCGTTCTCAACCATTGCGTTGCATCACCTGGTTGATTTCTTACCACACATATGCGTCTTCATGTTGCCCGGCAACCGTCTGCAGACCGAGGGCCGGTTCTAATGAGCGGCCTCTAAAGGCTGTCATCACAATCCAACACGACTGTGGTTTGTTGTTTGACTTTCGGAAACGTCTGATGGAGATAATGTAGAATAGGGCGTGCATATGAAGTTCATTTTTTGAGGTTGAAGATACGTAAAAACATGTTCATGAGTTCACTTGTCAAATATCTTACGTCATACAAATTATTGATACAAATTGATGAGCATAACCTTCGTCAACGTGGAGTCTATGAAAGCCATGTTAAACTAACGCTTGAACACTTTACACTCGCTTACTGTTTCATGTTTCTGAGAATTATTGCGTCCAATCTTCGTAGTTTTTGTTGTTTATTTGAGTCAAACAATCGTCCAAATAAGTCCTGTGTTGTTCACAGTGCCGTTGCCGTGGAACTGCGAATCGACTGTTTTGTTTGGTCTACGTAGCGGTGGTAGACGCAACATGTCAAAGCATGACAATGCGTAAGATTAAGACATCGTCTCATTGTTGCCGCAGAGCGGAACGGGCTTCCGAAGGACCTCCTCTCTCATCTGCCCTTCTTTCCCCACGCCCTCCTCAGTTCTTTAAGCTTTATGGCCATGTTTTGTCACCTGGTCCCTCTTTCCACTTCTTAAATTCGCCGTGCGCGAGCTTTTTTCGGTTCTAATGAGAGTGAAACGGGCTTCGGAAGTTTAAACGGAAATGGGGCAAGTGAAGAAAGATGGACGAAGGTTTACATGAAACTGCTTGCCCCCTCATCATGTCACTCGTTCTGAAACTTCGAAGGCATTGAGGCATAACGGCCGTTGGAGCATGAATAATTTAAAGCCAGACTCTCATCTCTCCTTCATTTTTTTCCTAAACACCCTAGGTGTGGTGAAATATCGATTTGGAAATTGTGTTTTTAGAAATTTTCGAAATGGAGGTTTGTGGAAGGTTTGGGTGTGTCCAATGAATCTTTAAGAACTTAAACTTATTTCCCCATGCTATACATTTTTTGAGATGGAAAATACTGGAATTAATACAGAACTACTTTGGGATTTGACTGATTAATTTGTTTACTAGTTGATATTGACGCCCATAAAATGAATATATATGCTGACAGACCTTATTTTTAACTAAGAGTACAGGTTTTCTAAGAAAAACATTTCAGTTATTTAGCTAAACATTTGTTCTTCTTGATAGTATTAAAAGTAAGAGTGGTCTGTTTAAACCAAATTTTTCTCTCAATAAAATCATTCCAGGTTTTCACATAAGCTTTGATAAAGAAGTAAAAAAGATGCAATCAATCTTCAACACTCATTTATTTTACGTTTTCCTTGGTTTTTCTATAATTATTATTTTTGTTCATTACAGTGCCCTTGCAAGAGATCTCAGTCTCTCTGAAGACAGTGACGACAATGAGGTGAGCAATTATATATTTCTTATTTCTATATGTTAGCTGATAATAAGGTGAAAAGAAAAAAAAAGGATCCGTTATTGATGCAATATTAGTTTGATCTATTAAATCACTATCATTAACCCTTGAAATCTCAATAAACAAAGTAAATTTGTGTTTTTGTATCTTGAAGGATTTGAAACAGTTGTAGTTTCTTTCTTTAAAAAGTATATTTGCTCAATTTTTGTTTTGTAATAAAGTTTAAGAACAATAGTAAAATGTGGAAATGTTTCTTTAGGTTGTCACAAAGCCTGCTAGAGGGGCAGTGCCTGCCGTCAAGCAAAATGAACACCAGTGAGTCTTAATTTTAATCTTAAGATTAGAGCATGATTATTTATCGTAGCAATTGATGTCAATATTTAAATATCCATTAGTATGTAAATCAGTCATTTCATGAGTCAAATCTTTGGATTATGATTTATATTATATATGATTTTAGTGATAATTCATCTGCCAAGCACATGTTGTAAGGTAGTATGTGTAGTTATTAACATAGATGTTTCTAGTAATGAGAAATTATGGTTGAAATTAAGGTTATCTCTAAGAAAAAACGAAGCATGAATGTGTAGAATTAATGTAGGTCTTCTTTGCATTTTTAACTTTACCTTAATCATTTGAATTATTTCATTTCTCAGACCTCAACCTGTGAATCCCCCAAGGACTTCAATAAGTACTCCATTGCTTGGGCGCATTCCATCACCTACAACAGAAGGTACAATGGGTGAAAGCTGCAGCAAGGTGCCTGCAGTCGAAGACCCAGGAGGAGGGGGCGGAGGCACAAGCTCTTGCTCTTCTACTTCTTCAAGTAGCGAAGACGAGGAGGGGGAGGTGGCTGATGATTCACCTGACGAGAATCAGTCACACTGTCCGAGTCCTCGGCCTGCACCAATTCCCTCCCCTCCTCCAGTTCACGAACCACCTCCACTTTCTCCAAAGGTAAGCATTTGGTTCTTATACTCCTGTGTCAGGATGATAATACGTTTAATAATTACTGATAATGATAGGTAAATTGACTGGATGATCAAGATTGCTTTATTGCTAACACTTGGTCCTCGATCAATATGATTCATCAACCATTAGTCCAGTAAATTTTGCCAATTTAATGCACTATTGCAACTACAAGATGTCTTTTGGCAAATGCAGTAAAATTCAGGCATTGCTAGCTCAAGAGCAGAATTATAAATTTTATTTTGTTCTTTGTTAATTATCAAAAAAGCAAAAGAGTATCATATCCTATAGCAAAAGAAGTAAGTAAGAATTGGTTCTAGAAAAGTTGGTAATGACGATATAGCCAATGCAGAAGCAAGGGTTGTGCATCCGGGATTGAGAGAAAGTTCATTTTCAGGGAGAATAATTCACCACTGCTTTCTTCTTCAAGAACCAGAGTTGATTATTCTTTACCATTTTAATTTTCTCTCCCCATCTCTTCCTTATCATAGAGAGAAAATGCACATCATCGACTCTCCTTCATAAAAATCACCAATACAATAATCAAACTTAAAGACTTCTAGTTTTCATTGCTCATGCTGGCCTATATCTTTCTTTGTGCTCAGAAACAGAAAATTAAGCAATTTAAAAATTTCTTTGTGTAAAAATTTATCAGCTTTTATGAAACATAACAGTTTCATTCTTCTGGTAAATAAAATTTTCCAACTATCTTTTTCTGCTTTTTGAAAGGTTAAAATTAATCTCATGTTGAATGGAGTTTGTGCAATCAAAAAGCTCCTCTATAGTGTTAATAGATCATTAGTCTAATTCACTTAATCTTGCCAGTTAAATCTTTACCATAAGCCATGAGATTTCTTCCTCCTTACGAAGCACGATTTGAGTTCATACTGGAATTTGTTTCTAGGAGGAGCCTCGCCGATGGAACTTACGCTACTTTCTCAAGACTGACCCCTCAGTCACACCAACTTCATCTTCTGGTGCGCAGAATGGGCGTTCCCCACAGCCACCAACCACCAACCCAACCCCTGCAAAGCCACCTTGGGTGAGTTCCCTAGTGAGCTCCCATCTTCGTCAGCAAACCCCTACCAATCCCAGTTTAACCTGCACCTTGCTTCAAATTTGCACTCACCTGCTTGAAACTGCTAACATGAAACAAGCAACACTTATCATTCACATGCTTTCTACATCCCATTTTCCTGGCACATCCACTTTCCTTCGCAAACTCCTGCACGTACTATCCAAAAACCTCCTGCATCAGAATCTGTGTGTATATTTTTGGTCACTTTGCGATGCATCCTTAACAATTTACTCACAAAAGAAACTATGTATGCATCTTTCTCATATAATTTAACATTCGGTAATTATGACTCACTCTTTCCATCTGTTCTCTCTCTCATTTTTAATACCTTCCATAACTCACAGTTCTTTTCAACATACCAGTCTTTCCCTTGGTGGAAGGTTTTAATCAAACATCTCTCTCAAATGTGCATGATGCCTTGTGCAAGCATTTGTGAAAACAGTTAATGTTTTGGATGGAAAGACTACAGAATTGGCTAGGACTCAGGTTAGCGAAAGATATTCCTCGATGCTCCTATTAAAATAGTTTTTTTGCTTAATTTCTTCTGCAGCCTTCATCAAAAGATAGCAGCTCAACTGTAACAAAGGACAAGGATGGCACTAAAGGTGCTGGAGCCCTGGGAAAGTTGGAGAGTGACAAGAAGAAGCATTTGCCAAAGGAAGAGCCCGAGGAAGGAGAGTTGGATTGCGAGACTGATGATGAGGAGGAGAAGGTCCTTGAGGAGGTCAAGAGACCTCTTCCAGAACCTTTGCTCTCAGCTCTCTCCGATTCCGACGAGCCAAGCGCGACCCGAGGTCGTAAGTCATCTGGATCCAAACGAGGAGCCGATGATTCAGAAGCACAGCATCGTCGCACCAGGGGAGTGGGACGTCCTGGAGGAGCGAGGGCAGGCCCTCCACCAGCACCAAGAGTCCCTCCAAAGCATGTCTACCCATCAAGTGACTCTGAGGATTCCGACTGGGAGTTGGGATCTCCTCCTCCCAGGTCACGGAAAGGAGGTAGGAGTCGGGAGCTGTCACCAAAGAAACGCAGGAGGAGGAAGACACATGGGGAAGACGAGAAGGGCAGCCACCGGAGAAGGAGAACAAGCTCAAAGCACAAGAGCGTTGAGGAGTGTCCCACGTCTTCTTCATCAGACAGCGAGAGCGAGGTCAGGAGAAGGAAAAAGGACAGTGACTCAGAGGTGGACGTTGTTGAGTTGGACAATGTTGAGGTGGGAAGACGGACACCGGGATCCAGGATCCCAACTTCTCCAACTGTGTTGCCACCCACCCCGAGGAAGTCTCCAAGGGGCGGAAGACCTCCTTCGGTGAGGAAAAGTCCAAGGGTGGGAAGGACAACATCGCCAATGGCATCTCCCGTGTGTTCGGACTTGATGGAGGGAGTTGGGGGTAAAGGGGGTGGGGGAAGCCATAGATCTAGGCGCGTAGAGGATGAGGTGGAATCAGTCGTGGTTCCGCAGAGTCATCTGGGTAAAGGCAAAGGGGGTAAGGGTAAGAAAGAGGAAAGCCCACCAAAGTTGGACGTGGAGGGTAACTCCATCCAGGACAAGAAGAAAAGTGACACACTTAGGAAACTCTTTTCTAAAGGAGGTGATAAGGGTGGCAGTTACGGTGCCAAGGGGGGTGCTAAAGGTGGTGGGAAAGGAGGGGCAAAAGGTGGGAAGTGTAGTGGGGGAAAGTCTTCCCGGGATGCTGCCTTGAGGAACGAGGATGAAGTTTCTCCCATGGTGGAGGGAGAAACCTTCTCAGATCCGATATCCAAGCCCCAGGTTCCTGCCCCTGTTGAGACTGTATCTCCCAAGATTGTGATAGCCCATCCTCCCTCGCCCCCAGTAGAAATTAAGCCTCCTGAGGAATCGTTGCCAATCCCACCAGTTTCATACTCTGAAGATGGTAGGCCAAGCATAATCTGTAGGATTTCCCTCGCAAGGTTGGATCCGTTTCTTCCGCAGTTGGGTACTGGTGTGAGGACTGAGTCTGAAAGTGCCAGGTATTCTTCAAGGTTGCTCGAGTTTGGGAAGCGTGGACGCTCATCTCCAGCCGCCCCTCCCGTCGAAAGCAAAAACTGTCAGTTGTTTGGGAGCAGTCGGGATTCTGAGTTGGTTAATGCTCAATCTCAACCAGAGGCAGTAGCTATGCTGTCTCCTATAGAGAAACACAGGCCAGCCGATCCAATTACTGCTGTGATACCTGGAGTTCCTGCAATAGAGCGTAGCAAGTGAGTATTATCCTGTAATGTGTTTCTTATCGAGGATGACATTTTGAAAAATGCATTGACTAATTCTTAACTTGGCTTGATTCTACAATAATCATGTCCATGATTCTAATATCTTTTTACCATTATAGGGAGGGTTCCTCAAGACTGATGGAGGATGAATCTTCGTCATCATTGTCGTCAAGGTTACAACCCGTGCCAGTTGGAGGCAGTGCCAGGGAAAGGAGACCCAGCTCAGGGTCCATCTCATCAGCTTCCACAGCTTCAAGTAGAGTCTCACGCTCTGGTAGCAGTAGAAGAAAAGATGGCAGCAGTAGTACATCATCTGGAGAGGTTGTGAAGACAAAGGGTGAGAGTAAAGATAGAGGGGGAAGAGGAGTTTTGGAAAGAAGTCATCGGAAGGAAAGGGAGAGGAAAAGACGGCACCAAGACCACAGCTCTTCATCGTCTGGCATTCCACACCATCAGGATGGAGCCAAGAGAAGGAAATGCGAGGAACAAGGAGAATCAACTCCTGCAGTTTCTAGTCGGGTCAGTGTTGTTCGTGATATTAGTAAAGTAAGATTAAATAAGAAAAGTTTTGTCGAGTTAGTACAGATGTTGTGCGCAATAAATAGCTTTTATGCTGAATGTCTGCTCTAATTGTGATGTAAAATCAGGTTAAAATTTTTTATGGTACATCAGTGAACAGAAATAGTTTTGGTTTGTTTAAATATAAGTGGAACGTACCATTTTTGATGATACACCATTAATTTGCATCATAAGTTTCTTTTTGTTTGATATATCTCATAGAAGATTTCTTTAATGCATAATTTTAATAAGGTATATCATTACTGAAACCCTTGCATGTCTTTCATTAATAAATATTAAAAAATAAATGCACAAAAAATACTGGTATTTCTGGATATAAAATCTTTATAATTTGCAAAAATACTTTAATGTATCATTCATATTTTTTTTATCCTTACAATATATTTAGGCTTATCAAATTGAAATGTTTCAGTGTTAATCTTTTTTTCACCTTAATTATTTCCTCAGGTCGTCATGGAGCTTGGACCACAGCCAAGTGCATCAACAGATGCACCCCTGACCAACCATGACCGGGAAGGAGGTGTGGAGGAGCGCAGTGAGGTGGGATGGGGTGAGGAGGATTCCCGAGCCCACACCCCTCCCTCTATACACCCCAGTAGCCCTCCTCGCATCGTAACCCCGGGTGTCAAACAAGACATGTCTGAAGTGGGTTGGAGCGGAGTAGCAAGCCATAATCGCAGCTGTCCTTCACCATCTTCGTCCCCTCCTCATAAGGTGTACTACTCATATTTTGAACAGCCAGAGGAAGAAACACCAGAACTGCATGAAAGGTACCTTAGTAACTCTATTTTTTAAAATATTTTCCATTCACTTTTTCTGAAAGTATTAATGATACTTCCTCTTAAATGCTCAGCTCTAAATCGATCTTAATTTCTGTTATTTATATTTAAAAAATATACTTCCTTTATATAAGTTTTTCTCTAGCTAATTTTTATATTATTTTGCTTTCATTAAACCGTTATACCATGGCAAGGCTTTTTTAATTATCTTCAAGCTGATTGCGTAATATTATTTTTTGAATTTTATTTCTGACTGCTTGTTCTTTTATTATTGAATTAAATCATAGTTACTCATTATATCATATCATAGTGTGTCTGAAGGAGCTTGTAAAGGGATTTTTTTTAAGGATAGATGTTAATACTTTTCTTAGGTGGATTTTGTTTAAAAACTCATTATATTTTACAGTCATAGGTACCTAACTGAGGCCAAAAGGCTTAAGCATGGTGCAGATCGCGAGAGTGACCACACAGCTCAAGCTATGCAGTATCTCGAGGCAGCATTGTATTTCCTTCTTACTGGCTATGCGATGGAGCAGGAGAGTATACCAGAAAAAGTTGCCTTTACCATGTACAAAGACACATTAAGCCTTATCAAGTGAGTTTTGCTATTTTGAAGTCTATTGATTTTATGTAATTATTGATATACTTAAAACCAGTTAGTTAATGGTATTAAAGTTCATTTAAAACTGTGAATGATCAGTTTTACAGAATTGCTTTTCTTAACTCACCTTTTGCAAAAGCTTTGTTAACCATTCCATCAGTTGTTTATCAGAATATAGTATAAATGAATTCTGATATTCAAGATTCTCTAATCGAAATAGTTGCATTGGTGAATAACTTCACTATTAATTACTTTAGTATATAATTTTGTGTTTCAACATCATCTCTATTTTCCTTTTTAGATATATCTCATCCAAATTCCGAAATCAGCAAACAAATTCTCAACAGAGCAGCATAGACAACAAGCTGGCAGTATTAAGGTGCAAAATCTTTAATTTACTATTTAAGAGTCTTCTGCAAGATATCTTCAAATGTACAAGAATAAATGTAATAACATTCTTCTTCTTTTTCCAGTCTGCGATGTCAGTCTCTCCTTCATTTGAAGTTATTCAAGATGAGGAAACATGAAGTGAAGGAGTATCAGAAGATCTTAACTGAATATCAGCAGAAGGTGAGAATAACCTTTGGATGTTAATTTTTTAACGCATGCAAATCATTTAAGAAAAGATAATGTATTAAAGAATTTTGATACAGGTATATCTTATTTCCTTTTTTCCTTTGCATTTCTTACATATTCATCATAAAGTTTATTTGTACATTTATTCAATTCTTACTGTAAAATTCCTTCCTGAGATTCCTTTTAATGAAGTCAACTTAAATTAGCATGCTATTTATAGATATACTCTGCTTATGTACAATAATTCCTCCATGGTTTGTAGGAATATCAAAATGAAAACTGAACAAAAATCAAATATTTCATCTATAGATATTAGGTAACTTATGGTTATAAAGGTGATTTATATGCTCTAGTTTATTTCCAAATGAATTTACTAAAATTAAATTTAATCAAAAGATATTTTAATGAAGAGTATTTTTATTAATGAGACTCGTTGCTCTTTTAGACTCCCATGACAGCTCCACCCATGGTGCAACCACCTCTGCAGGATCTTCCAAATGGGCAGGGAGGGCAACAATTGCCTGGCGTCTCCTGCCCATCTTCTCAGTGGGGAGGTGCAGGACAGCCACGCACCACTGGCACTCCCTCACCTCTCTCTCCCACACCATCCCCGGCTGGTTCCGTCGGCTCGGTGGGCAGCCAATCTTCCGGTTACAGCAGTGGTGCCTGTGGTTTAAATGGAGTAGGACGCACTCCTCCTCCTCCACCTCCACATGGACCTCCATATCCACACCACCAGCCAGCAACGCCAGCCAACATCCTGGGCATGCCTCCTCAACAGCCTCCGGTAGCTAACATGGGACCTTGCATCTCTGTTCCTATCGGGGTGCACAGTGCGATGCAGAAGCAGCACCAACATTTCAGCTATCTCCTAAGCTGTCATGAGTTGTGGGAACAAGCAGATGGCCTTGTCTATAAGGGAAACTCAAGAGGTTTGTTTCTTTTTTATCTATCCATAGATGCTTTATGTCTTTGAAATGAGTTGTGAACATAGTTTATAGTGCTACAGTATGAAATTTGAAAGTGAAACACTTTTTCCTCTTGTACATAAATACTGTTTTTCTTAGATTATTATACTTACTCATGTAGAGCTCAATTTATCATACTGATAAAGTCTCAAAAATTAATTCAAAGTAAATGAAATATTGCTATTGTTATGAATGATTTTAATGTGTTGAAGTACTAAATCTTAGTTCATGTTTATGAGATTACTTTTAAATTAAAATAATCCATGATAATATATTCAAGCTTGGAAAGAAAACTTGTTACTGAATTTATGTTGAATTTAAGATGAAACTATGAATGAAAACCAATTCCATCAAATGATTGTTGCTTTCTGTTCACATTTCAGAATTCTTTGTGGAGCTCGACCAGTTTTTTGGACCCTTAACACTACACAGCTCTCTTTTTCAATTTGTGAACTATGTTCGACTAGGCATTAGAAGGCTCAAAGGGTATAGCCTTGGCTACTCCGGGGCAAGAACTTCTGAAATAAAAAAGGATTGAGAGAAAAGTAGAGGGTGAAAGATGAAAATCTGGCACTATGAATGTAAAATGCAAAGAATGCTCTGTATATTTTTGTACATAAGGACCGTGTAGTGTGAGAGTCGTGGGCGGAGATAGGTTTTCAAAGCAAGGAACTTAGTCTCGATACGTTGTTTGCTGACCAAGAAAGGATTTACGATTTCCTTTATCTGCAAGGGAACGGGCATTTCATCAGACTTACACCTTTGAAGCAAGAAACCATCCACTCGTAACCCATCTGACACCAATGTTAAATTCTGTTCTGTGATTGATATTACGGGAATCGTTTTCCAGGAGCAAACCAGAAAATATATGATGATTCCATCTTCATTTAGAGTGTGCTCGAAGATGAATTTTTTGTTTGAGAAGTGAACGATGATCATTTTTAATACAAATTGTGAGAGGTTGGAAGTTGTCGATGCATGTGCATTTGACCGAGTCAGTAGGAATTTATTATTTATATATAGGTTTATATAAACATTGAGAATGTGCAGAAGATTGTTAGTTTTTTGTTTCTGGCTTTGGGCAAAGAATGAAACAGCAACAAGGAAGGTGAAGAGGAGTAGAGGAATACTTCTATGACTGTCAAGATGCTCAATGTTTGATTCCCAAGGCCTCCGTTAAAGATAAGTGTGTGTGCTCTGATAGTTATTTTAGGAACTCGGTTATCTGTGTGCATTGTCCGCACCAGACATCCACAAAAAACATTATTTTGAGGGTTTAACAATTATTTTCCCAGGAAAAGTATTGGTTTCTTATTTAAGAAAAAAATGTGTTACAAGGATTAGTTTCTCATGACTTGACTTTTTTGGGTTTGTCTTATTTTTTATTTGGAGCACTTGTGGCACAATGTTATCGTCATTTTTTGGAATGTCCTTCCGAGGAAAGTTTGTGAGGTAAACAGAGATGGATGAATGGTTTCTGTGTATTTTCTTTGGTCATTTCTGTTAAGGCACACGAGGGAAAAAATTTGAATTTATGGCTGGTGCATTCTCCCATTTTTGTGTTGGCTTGAGATGGAGAGCTCCTAGTAATTTATTGATATTTATTTGCTAATGAGTATTTATTGGGCTAATTTCATGACAAATTGATTCCGCCTCCATCAGTACAGTTCTAAATGTTCTCAACCTTGAGGGACATAAAGGGAGTGCCATGCATTTGAAAGAGAGGGGAAATTTTCTTTTGTGCCTTTGTGATCCAAAACATGCAATACGCAACATCCTTGTGGGCTGCCAGACACATCTCCAGTGTAACTCTGAATACAAATTATCTCTCTGTCATGGTGATGGGATCGCTTGCAGAAAGATATCAGCAAGACCCTTTACAGTATCTGTGTTAAGTTCGTATTCCCTTTGAGCCTAAACCTGCTGCAGATTATCTTAAATTTGAAGAGAGATATGTGTGAATAACTGACAAACGGAAGGAAAGAGTTGTTATTCATGTGCTTAAATTTTTATGTTTTTTATAATTGTTTTAGGTCATTGATTTAGCACAAATGCCTTATGTTTTTCATCACCAACACATGGATGCCTTTAGTGAAAGAGAGGTTGCTGTATCACTCATTTGAATCTTTGTCCCCTTGCGTGAATCATCATCCAGCAGAATATTTTCAGTACTTAAGGCAGGGGACGGATTGCCATGTGTGTATCTGACATCGTGTCTGACCTAGTGTATGTCAATGCATGTCAGCTTGTGCCAATTAATCAATCCCATGGCACAAATGTGTATATCAACACCCTCTTACATATCACATGCATTTTTAACAGAAAGAAAGGCAACTGGAAAGTACCATTTAGAGTTATTCCACAGGTTTTTGTTGTACAAGAGGTCATTGTTCTTGATTTATCATCAAATAGGAAACAAAGGTGGTGATTTTTTGTCATCATGGAACTATCCCTGCCTAAGCCCACATATCTTTCGGGTGAAATCCATTTAACGTAAGAGTGATCAAATTACAGAGCATGTTGGCAGGCCAGAGGAGAAGAAAATAGCTTTCTGACCAAGAGCAGTTGTTCTAAAAAAAATAAACTTTATTTAGTCAATTTTGTTGGCAAATCAAAAAGCAAAGTATTTTTGTAATCATGCTTGTGGATGATGTGTTGGTATGTTTTTGAACTTTTAAAGAAAACTTAAAAAGAAAGGTGATGATTTAAAGGGCCACTTAATAGACATGAGAGAAGTATATTATATTATTCTTTTTCGGGGGATGTCCCATTTTAGAGAAAAGTAAAACTTATAAAAAAAAAATCTGTTCGCAAAGTGTATGTTCACTTCGCTGATTTAAAAAAAAAATCTTGAAGAAAGGTGCCTGAAAGATGACAAATTGTAAATGAAATTAATAAAATAACTTTGCCACTCATTCGGCAGGGAATCAAGTTGTATTTGTAACAGGTTGGTTGTTAGTAATATTATGAACTTTTCTCTCTGAAAACTGCAAAAAATGAATCAACTTGGAGGTAAGATAGTGTGTGGTTGACTTTGCAAGGGCAGAAGGAAGTGGACTAGCATTTGTTTCTCTTTCTTTTTACAATTATTTGTTAGATCTAATCCCTTGGACATTTGAACTTCTCTTCATTCCTGGGACCTCTCTAAAAATGCATTATGTTGCCATGGAGTTATCGTAGCCTTGGTCTTGCATGGAAAACGGAAATTAACTGACCAAACTTCCTTCCCCATCCGTTGAACCCAAAAATCTGCCTGGAAGGTAGTCATATGTGTTTGTACAGGTGTGAGGAGAGTGAGAAATCTTGGAAAGGGAAGACAAAACGTGCATGTGCAGGAAAGTACTCATCAAGATTAAAAATAAGGAATAAAAAATGCCCAGAAGTGACCTTCTTGTATTAAAAAAATCAGTACCTTGTGCATAGGAATGGATACATACACTATGTAAGACAGAGGAATAATTATATTTCATCCTTTGAAGGAAATAAATTGTTTTACAAATTTATTATATACATGTAAATATATAATCATTATTTAAAAATATGTTGTTTCATTCAGATGCGTCCTCCAAACCCCAAAGGTCTGAGTACCCCTCGTTCAGCTCAGGTTGCAAGATTCCATGTATATCTTGGTATTGCTTAACAACATACCTGAAAGAAAGGAAGAAGTTTTATTTCGTAATCCTTTACCCAAGAAAATGAGAAAATGTTTTTAATGTTGATGAAATAAGAGGCACTGTGAACTCCTATTTATCGCTAAACATTTATTGATGCAGTTATAACTAATCGTAAATAATTAGTTTTGATAACTTTGCAATTTTTTAAATAGATGATTGAGCAACAGTAATGTTTTACTTACTTTGCAGAGCATTATTTAATGAGAAATTTTTGAAATTTCATTCTTATATCCAACAAGTTATAAATATGGACTGAATTATTATTGTTTGAAGTACTGAAAATTAGATATAAATATTATTGAACTGCTTATAGATGTAAAAGAGACAAACTAGAATCATTATAAATTTCATTTCGATGATGCCAAACAGGATAATAATAATTTATTTAATGCGAACAGGTTGCCCCAAATTGTCTTTGTCATATTTGGGGCAACCTGTTGCATATGTCATATATTGTACAGAAAGTTAAATATTCTGGATAAATTCTGTAAATATTTGGAAATATTTATCACAGTTATTCTATGTAAACTGATATTAAACTTATTATTATTTTAACATGTATAACAGCTATACATTAAGGTATTATGTTAATTATTCAAGTATTTGATTGAGAATGAAAGTTTCGCATTAAGTTTCACTTTGGAAATCTGACTCATTTAATGTTAGCTCAAAATACTCTAGTAAATGGGTTCAAATTTAAAACACTATAAGATTTTTAAGAAAATTTAAAGCACTCACCATGTATTTTGAGCTGGACAGTAATTAAGTCTCGCGAAAGTGAAATGCTTACTTTTTCACTGGGACAAGTACTGGTTTGATTGCAATTTATCATTATTAATCTACGTAAATATTTTATTGCTATTCGCGAAAAATTAATCGACTACCTTAATATTATCTAATTCTATTTCAATCCTAAACTCAGAATTCTTATCTCTTTTCCAACTATGAACCCAATTGTTACATGGATATAGGTTATTTATTTACACTTACAATCGAAGTATTGTGATAGATTTATGCCAAACGCAACATCACCCATTTAATATTTACTCACAAGTCAGGCAAACATATTCCAGCGTTGGTGAGGAAGTAGCTCGTCTCATAGATGATTTCGTTAGCTCTGCCGTAAATTGCAGCCAGTCCGGCTCGGTACAGATTTGCTGGTATGAGCTTCAAAGGAACCTGGGCCGTCACATTCCACGTCTGCTCTGCTGGATCCGTTGTCACATGGACCTCGGTGAGACGATGTCCTCTTGATATCCGTTTGTAAGGCTCCTCGTACAATCTGACGTCATACCGACCGTTTCTATGGATAATAACATATAAATTAGGGAAATGAGAGTCATGCAGAAGAGAAATTAGCTAGTTAAAAGAAGAAATTATTTTGCGGAATTTTTTAGTGTTATCTTAAAATATGTATATCTTAAAAAATTATTGTTAGGTGTACCTTATCGGCTATCAAGATTGTAGTTGCATTGGTTTTACCCAGAGCTCGTTAATCTTCGAAGTATTAGTAATAATATTAAGTACAATAGTAATTAGAATTGATATTAAGTACAAAAGTGATACATGATTTGTAACGTGATTATTTTAGTACTAATAATTCAGTAATTTGTCTTTCTGTCGGGTTATCATGTTTCCATTGAGCTATAGTCCGTTCCACAAAAGCTGGCAGTACGGGAAGCTTATGGGGAAATAAATGCACATAAATTCCCATAAGGAGCAAACCTAACCTCTCGAAAAGGGGGCAATTAATCTATTTTACGGCGAATTACGATTAAAATTAAGATTGAAAATCTTAATTTTATCCGTTTAAGACAGAACTTTTGCGGATTTTGCGGAAAAATGGACCTGCCTACGAGGCTAATCGATTCCCCCATAAGACAATACTGCCTGGAATTTTGGAACGGCCTATAGTTACGCTTATTTTAATTTTCAATTTGAAATTACTCAGAGGTAAATTTAGGTAAGTTAGCTAGCCCAAAAGTGACTTACGGATTAAAAATCATCTCCAAAATCCTTCTCTTTTCGTTGGCCAGGTAGATCCGCATTGCTGAAACAGAATGAATCTAGTCGTATTTTCATTTTGACAAAGGTATTATCTTAAGAAGTGATATTATTTCGCTTGCTTAGTAGTTGCACTCTACTGGGTGAAATAGTTTGTAAAGTGGTGAATGCTCACTGTCATATTTGTCCAAATTTTCATCTGGTAAAGGCTCGTCGCTCGCATCTCCCAGTGGATCGGCTCCGTCGTGCAAGAACCCTTTGGCGACAATGTTCACATGTGCTGTCTCATTGGTGGAGACACCTTCCACGGTCAACGACGAAATGTTCCCTTGCAATATGCCTCCCATGAGATAGAACTTGGCCTTGATCGGTTTGCTGAAATGTATTCAGTTTGTACGTCTCACAAAACACATCCAATGAATCCGCTCGAGGAAGTAAATAAATCTTAATTTCTCTTCAAGCATTGTCGAATCAACAACAATGGCGATTTAGCGATTTAAATAGTATTTGATTATTGTTTAAAGTCGTTAGAGACGACAATGAACTGTGATATCTCTCACTGTTGGAAAGCAGTTGTGTTGAAAACCGTAAATTACGGGAAAGGATTACTGGGAAACTTGCTTTTGCCACAGCTGCCATATTCTTGACTTGTTATCATCCTCAAAACGTTTTGCATAACAAGGGTGCAATTTTTAGAAACAGATTATTGATCCGTGTTTACACACCTTAATTTTCTTTAATTTTAACTGTTTTACTTACGAAATCGCCGACGTCCTATCCATGTACTCCATTCCGAATTCCCTGAAAGGATTGAAGGAATTTCATAAGAATAATTTCCCGAAATAATTAATTCAACGGAGGTTTAAATGT
This sequence comes from Pantala flavescens, assembly GCA_020796165.1. Classification (NCBI taxonomy): domain Eukaryota; kingdom Metazoa; phylum Arthropoda; class Insecta; order Odonata; family Libellulidae; genus Pantala; species Pantala flavescens. The sequence goes on from CM036886.1 coordinate 17,900,830, forward strand.
CTCGAATTTGGTACGGCCTAAACAAAATATAACCAGAAGAACTTTATATGAGATTTACGATCCTTATTTTAATTCACAGATGAAAATATTCCTTTTGGATTGAACTTTATTTTTAATTCTTCGGGAATTCTACTTTTGATAGGAAGTTTTAACAAGAAATAACGTGTTCAAATTCCTTTTTATTCGATAAAATATACTAAAAATTGTAATTTTAAGTTTTCAATGATGATTTGAGTGAAAATAATTCCATCTTTGTATGATGGTTTCATTCTCAAAGCTATTTGATGTAAATTATCATAAACTTAAATAAGTAGCTATCCAGATACCAAAATCGAACATTCAGATGATGATATTTTTTCTTTTGGAGTTAGAATTTTATTCTTAACGTTTAAAAGGAAGGATATTAAAGATTAGGTTTTTCGTTTATTTGAAGTTAAATGATTTTGGAAGAACAGACTGATTCGGGTACATGAATAGACCCTTCAGAAATAACCACCTTTACATCTGAGATAAACATTTATAAATAAACAACTTCGTTCTGAGCATTTACAAACATCTTTATTCACAGAAGCATTTTACAAAACAAAAGCAACCACACAAGCAATACACAAAGAGACGTATGTTGACAACAATAAAATACAGCACTACTGACTAATGCATTGACGTAACGCTCAAACAAATTGAGATAAATTTTGGGAACACTTCATTTTAAGTTCGACCTATAATTATTCCTGATTTTACATCAGCTAATGAGGGTTAAAATACATTCTTTCGAGTAATATCCGCGGCTATAAATATATAATAACTTTGGAGCAGTTGATGATATAAGAAAATAGGCATTATTTTTAACATTACAAATCGCCAATTTTCAGAGGATTGTTTTCTCTAATAATTCGTCGATAGAACCTTCCTAAAACGGAAGAAATATTAACATTCAAGGTAAATACCTCAAATCTCCATTGTGAAATATCCTCAGTGAATTAGATCATCAAATGCTAATGACAAAGAAGCAGCGTAAAGTTCATCTCCATTTTGAATATCTCTTTTTACGTAATAGATATTTTCAGAACGTTTGATTGGGTGTTTATCAGCCGTAGTAACGATGAATTTGTATTGTTGTGTTACTCACGTCCAATTTGTTTATAGCAATGTGCCTGAGTTCACAGCCTGTTTGCAGCGGTAAGACTTGTCTTCCAGCCATAAAAAAGAAGTACATTGTTAAAAAAATTAATGTAGTTATTAATTAGTAGGCATCCCATTCAGCCTGTAAGACTTTCTAGCCGCAAAATATCCGAGAAGGGTACAAATACTAATAATCTATCACAAGCAGACAATGGCGACAATAATTGGAACGACAGGACGTAACAGACACGAACTCAGAGCCTGGAACTCACTGAGGCCATGGGTCTGAGGCAGTGGAATCCTCGTTCCCTGGAAGGAGAGATTCGAAGTCCAAGGGCTGGAAGTATTCTAAACGATGGCTGTAAAAAAGAGATAGGTATTTTTCAGTACGATTGTTACCAAATATTATTACTAATCTACATAACACAATAAATGATGCATTCAACCGGTAGGGTACATAAACATAGGTACCTTGGGAGACTAAAATTTGTAACTAAAGGAGATACTTACAAATCTGCAGCTGGATATTCGCCTGTAGGAGTGGGAAACAAGGATTCGTATCTCCTTGGATCTCCAGCAGTGTTGTGTTCTACGTCGTGGATGGCATAAGCGTTGAAGCGTGTGACTCCAGGGGGGAAGTAAGAAGATGGTACCAATGCCTTGCCCTTCCAGCGGCCTGAGGTTATGGTAGCTTCGAATTGTAGCGGGAGAAGTGTCCTTACTGCGTTGTGTACGCCATCGAGTAGAAGGACGAGGTGCTGCCCCCATCTGAGATACAGAAACAAGTTAGTTTCACCATTTCAACTGAATCTTACTCTGTTAATTATTAACCAATGTCATGGTTAAGCTTAGTAATGTCGTAAGTGGTATCCAAGGAGTTGATTATACATCCTATTGTTACAAAAGGGTACTAATTGACAGAAAACTGATTGGGAAAAGCATTATATAGTTTTTGCCGAAGCAAATATGAGTTTAAATATGGTCAGATCGACAGAAATCCTTGTATATTTGTTACTAGAAGATGGATCGTTATATATTTGGGTTATTTGCTACTTAATACTCCTTCAAAGAACATAAATGACAACTAATTACTTGAATCTGATTCAAGTATTATGTCAACCATTATTTTTGCATTAATTTACTATACTCACGGGCATAATTCCACCTCCAAGTACTTCGGCTGTTCCTCATTACCGTCGGCAAAGAACACTTCGACAACTTCACGAGTCACATGAAATAAAGAGAGGGGTCAATTCGTACAATATTTTATGCACTCATAAATATTATTTATTTCACTTATTTTAACAGTATACTGTTTAATCCTATAATATATTATTGAACATTGTCATAATATATAATAATCTAGTGTCGAATGAAAACAGCTGGTTAAATTCTGAAGTACACTGTATTAATATAGAAAAATATGATAATTATTATAGCTTCAGAGGTATGGATGTATTTTTAAAGGTGTAACCGAAGATGGTAGTGGAACAGAAGGTACGAATGTCATTTTAAGCAACTAACTTGGATGTCCCTATAATGGTTGATATATACTTTACTCAAAATCTTGAAAAGATGATTAATTGATTAATCTCTATGGTCCATGTTTAATACCAGTACAACATCACTGAAGCCTAAAAGGTTTACTAGTTTGGTGCTAATATAGTTTTCAACGCTAAAATGCTTATAGGGTCTATAGGAAAAGAATTACACCACGTGTTTCCTGTAGAGTAGGCAACCAGAAGGGCAATTCGTACCATTTTAGCAGTGTCCAAAGGCGGGTAGTGAAAAACCAGGACATTTGGAACCAGTCACAAACTTGTATACATTAGAGACTGAATAGCTACTAGGATTGGTACACAACAACACATTCTTGATCACTGTAATGAGGCGAGTAATTAAAAAACCAGGGTGTTTTGGAGACATTAACTTCTTTGAGTCATAACCGAATAGCTACTGGGATAGCACAACAGTGTTATGCTTGCTCGTTGTAGCGAAACTACTGAAACACGAAATCGGATTATTATTATAGAACCATCACTATTTTGATTTAGACTAAAGATTGGTCATTCAATTCTTACCCTCATACTCCCACAACTTGTCGAATGGTTCTCCCGGCTCCCCTCCAGGGTTACCAGGAATTCCGAAGAAAGGGGCGTCCACTTGAATCTCTACTCCATCTTCTTTACCAACTAATTTTATTGACACAGGATCATGGTCTACTGGTACACCGTCCCATGTTGTCTTGATCTGATAATTCATTTCTCTGATAAATGAAAAGATATTTCAATCAGCGACCGAAACTGAGTTGCTAGCCTTCAATTTTTTGGCGTACAAGATAAAGATTGTGCTTTTTGCTTAGATAAAGGCTAAAATAATCTCTTGAGGACATTTACAGACGTGTACTTTAATGAACGTTGGATTAAATAGGTTTTTATTACAGACTAACAAACGTTAAGTAGAAAAAAGTAATTCAAATACGAAATGCGATTATTTATGAATTATTTTAAGTGACCAACTTAATCAGAAGAAGATTGTAATGATTAATAGAAAAAAGAGTTAAAACCAGATATTATATAAGTTATAACCTGATATTGTCTACAGAAACTCTGTCGATAATCCAAAGCCAATTGCTTTACTATGAAATTGAATATTGAAAGACCTTTCTCAATTTTTTACTCATCCCACAATAATAAGTGAACTGTTATCTATTAAAAGATTAAGATTTTGAAATCAATTGCAGTAGAAAAGATAACTTTTGAAAGGACGCAAACTTATTCAGGCCAAATCTAGATGATTAGCAAACAAGTAGAATGATGTTATAGAATAAGCAATGTCTTTCGTAAAAAAAATTCGCTGTTTGTGTGAAAACATGGAAGATGAGGGTTCATAGAATTACTAAAGCAACCAATGAATCATTAGACCTTCACATTTGTAATTCCCCGAGTGTACTGTATATTCTATTGAGGTCAAGGTACGTCATTCAAGATCATACCTCCAGCTCTTTTACGTGCGATTCAAAAAAAAAACTCAAAGGCTGTTCCGTTTAATGATCTCCATCCACTTTGAATACCTGAAGTACAAAAAAACCTCTCCTCTTTATAGTGCATGTCCGTTAAGTTCATCCCTTATTTTTATTATTTTCGACGGTAAGGAGTGGAAGGTCACTAACCTTGTATCTTCGCCAAGTCTTGCGGTATGAACGGCCAAAACGAGTTGCAATAAGAGAGAAAGGGCAAATCTGAAACCGTTCTTGTTTGGAGACCTAAACAGGTGAAAAGAAGCAGTTGTTAGTTCAGTATGACAAAGGAAATATAGAGGATATTTTGAACCTAAATTTTAATAGAAATATAGAAACGAATGATAATTAATAATATAAATAATAATTTGAAACATTAATAATAATTTGGATCCACGATAGTTTTGAAACCAAATGTACGCTAAAATAATAATATTAATAATAGATTTTCAATGGCTTCCGTAATACATGTACGTAAATACGATTTTATATTTTTCAATCAATTCTGTTTGCTATAAAACTAGCTACCAAATTCAACATTCATTATTTGATCATCTTAAAAATCATATAAATAAACGCTGCCACCAGATGTCTAACTGCGGCGAAACCCGCATATAAACGAATAAAAATAAATAAATCGATTGATGGTTGTGAACAAAATCTCATTCTTTAGACCTTGAAAAGTATCTACCATCGGAAAAAATAGATGAAATAAGGAAAATAATAGTAAACAGTAGATTTGCGTCTTCCTAACAAACGAAACTATGAGATAGCCAATGAAAAATCATGAAACGCGACAATGGAGAGATTTAAATGCTGACAATGGATAACGGTCAGAAAGAGCAATTGTTGATTTCCATTCGAATAGAATTTGTAAGAAAGTGGATTAAAAAGATTGATCGTGAGATGTTACCACGTGCACCTGCCTTCAAATCGAGGAGTTACATGTTGCAAGATTTAGATAAGGTAGATAAGAAAAGAAGATTGATCGAGGACTATCAAATACACATTGATTGCGTAACTTAAACTTCGCAGCGCTACGGTTTTGGTAGAAATAATTTCTTCGCAATGAGATAATCATTGAGCATTCAAGTGCCATTAAAGAAGATATAGAAGTATCGCAAAATAAAAATTGCTGGAATTCGATTCAATTCTTTTAGCGTATATAGCGAATTAAAATATAAATCTTGCACCATCCATTATTACATTACGTAATCAAAGAAGCTAACTAATAGATATTAGTTAAGAGAGGGTGTTATCGTATGTTTTCTTCCATTCACAAAACATGTCTTTTACTAATCCAGATGTTTAAGCAACTCAGTCCAGCAAGTCATTTGCATATCTAACCTGGCTCTAAAATTAACTTACATTTACATATTTCATATTCATTTTACAACTGAATGCTAGTTATACTCTAATTTCTACCTTTAAAATTTTATAAACCTTCAAAAACTTATATTATTATTATTCATAATTAAATAATATAAAACTATTTTGTTTGAGTCGACATTTTATAAATGAATTAATCCGTATGCATAAATATATTATCTGCTAATCATTAATTTTTTTTTAAATATTGCCAGATACTGTCCCTCATACTGGTTCTACTAATTATTAAAAATCTCGCAAAATATTAAAACTATTTATTTACGCGAAAACTCAAAACTGAATTAAAATTTTTCATTCGAAGATATATTTCCTGACATTAAAATGGAAATATCATGAATAAATTTCAATATGATGAATAATTTTCCTATTTTCAATCGAAGATTTCGGTGTTTTCATTACCTATCTATAGGGATAGCAATATTTTCCATACGGTAATCGGAACTTACATTGCGGGAAATTAGTTTAAATTCTGCCAGTATTATCTTGTTGTAAAAATATAAAATTTTGAATTCAGAGTGCATTAAATTAACTGTAACAATCGTAAAAATATTGTTTAGAACTTCAGAGGCACTCGGGAAAAATCAAAATTATCTGTGGAGTATTTGCCGCCAATTACTTACATCTTTGCGTGTATTGTTGACGAGGAGCTTGCGAAAATGTGCGGTGACTCTGGATATTCTCTACGGTGCTCCTATCTCGATGGCGGTCACTTTGCACCTGAGTATCGCAACCGCTAATTCACGGTTTTATCTCGTTCCCCCTCCCCCGCCTTCCCCCACCATCTTTAGAAACTCGTTCAATGCGTCCAGCCTTTATCGAGAATGAACCCGCACATGCATGAAGAGCTAAATTGATTGCCAAAACCTGAAGGTTGAGGTGATAGCATAATTAAAATTATGTCATTCCGCGATATGATCGTAAAATGTAATTAATGTCGATAACAGTTCATTCTGTCACCCAGGAGAAGCAATATCTTCTATCTATTTTCTGAACTACCCTGTTTTCATTGTTGTCTTTCTCATTCATTAATCAACAATACCGGTTATGATTGTCTCCTACTGCCTAGTGCGCTCAATTATTCATTTGCATTTTTTTTATTTAAATCGATTCGGTTGTTTACTGATTACTGTCACCTGTCACGATTAAATTTGTTTTGTTGCAATTTTTGAGTAAATGAAGATACATATTACATTTTTTTCGTGCTATGGCAATTCAACCACTGCATCCTGAGGCTACTAACTGTCTGAAGCCGGTTTCAAGAGCTAGCAGTAAAGGTAATCAAAGTGTTCAAGCACCGGTATACGAGGAAGTCCGAATAATATTTGGCAAGAGAAAGAAATACCAACTGTCGATGGCTATTCACATTTGCATGCACTGCCTGAAATTATATTTGAATACCTTCGTACTTTTAAAAATCTTTATTTACATTGTGATTACATGAAATAGAATGCATGTTGAAAAGAATCAAGAAATCATATGAAAAATAAGATACGTTGTAGTCTAACGTGCTATCCTCTCCAAAGATTCCCGCTGGTACTTCAAAATAGATGTATTAATACGTGAATCATTTTTATCTACGCTACAACCGATATTAGTATGTAATTGGGCTAATTGATAAATTATTATGCAAACTTAGCATCTGATAATATACGAAAGCAATTATTAAGAAGATTGATCACAAAGTTTTGTTTTGATTCAAGAGAGTCATAAAATATGTATAGCTAGCGAGATTCCTATTGGAAATTAAGGCGCCATTGATTCGAAAGTGTTCTTTACTGACCATTTTAAGATGGCGAGTACAGTTAAATGAACTTTCAGAGTACCTCGTCAATTAAATGTCATTTCAAAGCTAAATTACAATCATCAGTGTAGAGACAAGTACATCTTCATGAATTTTCTAATGAAAAAGGAATGTTGTTGTAAGGTAAATGAAATTGTACAAAAAGGAATAGTAAAAGATTTAATGTACTATATTCCTTCTATTACTATTAATTCTGGTGATGTCATTCCTAATTTATAGTTACAGAATTTATTCTTGAATTAAATTAGAATAATAACCAAGGATGGTGTGATTATAAAATATTATAAAATTGTGTAGTAAACAAAGGTGTATAGGCGTGACTTGAAAAGATGTGTCTAAAATTAGTTATTTCATTATGAAGGTCGGTGAAGATTGAAAATCAAGGATAAGGTTAAAACGTAAGCCTAGTGATACAAATACGGGCAGAAGGACGTCTATCATTACCTAATAGAGGAACCTTGGTTCGAGAGACATTGTCCTAATTGTAAGTATCATGATAATGATAACCTAGACATTTTGGCAAGTAAAATTAAGTAATAAGATAATTTATCTTAATTGGAATAAAACAATTTTTGATCGTAAAATGTAATCTTCTTGGTTCCAAAATATAGTTAGAAATTGAAACGGATTGTATGAAATAATTTTAGGAGATAGTTATAAACAGTAAGAGTTTCAAAAATTTCAACATTTAATTCTTAACCCTTATTTTATAATTCTCAAAGTTATGCAATATCCAAGAGAAATACGACATACATATATTGACAATATAAAAAGCCTGGATCATTTTTGTTCTCTGCTATAAACTTTCAAAAATGCAAAAGCTTAGGATACTGGTGAATTTAAAGTGTAAAAATCAATTTAATTAATAAATATTGATCAAACTCTGAAAAAGGGAATGAGTAGTGAAATCTGAAGCATGAATTAATCTTTCATTGTTGTTAGGTATTGTGTAATGCTACTTTATTGCGCTTACACTGTGTATATATATTACAGCATGATTTGAGATAAATAAGATGATTTTATTCTAAATTCTAAATAGGTTAAATTATTAAGCTGAATGATTATATAATTATGACATTAGATTGTTTTCTGTTTTATAATTAACTACTTAAATAATTTATCATTATCATATGTTGATGATGTTGATTTACAAAGGATGAAATATATTATAGACAGTTCTGAATCTAATTCTAAGATCATTTGGAACATTCGGAGTAAGGTAGTTTAGTTTCATTCTTAGTTTAAGTTTGACTCAATGTCATTGATAATTTAGATTAATTATCAAATGCATATTTTGCACTTGTTGACTTGAAGCTCTTCATGCTTGTTTTAAACAAGCTTTTCCATCAAAGTATGAAATATAATATTCATTTTAACAATTTGCATTTAAATCCAAATAAAAATAATTAAGTTCTTTCATATACCATTAAAGTTGATACTATAGAAGAGAAGATACATTTTGAGATAGGGCAGTAGTAAAACTTGTGAAACAATGTTGATAGATAACATGTTCAGATAAGGTTACTAAGATTAAGTATTTGATGTGATATTGAAGAGTTTCTCAGCTACTGCCTAATCACTCATCTAACAATAAAAGGTCAGTTTCTAATTTTAATATGAAGCAATCCTTGGGAGTTAGTTAAAATTTACAAATTATCAAGCTGATATTTTCCATTCCCCAAGACTAAATGCCAAAATAAGCAAGATATTAATTTCGTATAAAATTTAATTTTCATATAAATATACTTATGTAAGATGTGCTGGGCTACTGCTTACTGCTGACATAATTAATAAATAATTCTAGCTATTTAATTAATAAAGATAAATTAATAAATGAAAGCCATTCTAAATGTTTGAGAATATACAGAATAAGGTAGTGTATACTACTACCTTGTACTCTAGTATGTATCTAATTGGGAATTCAGCATATAAATCTAAGAGAATATAAAGCAGCATATAATAAAAAGAAAAATCAAATAATGTTATAAAAATTCAATGACAAGGGGAAAAGAGGATGCCCCCGTTTTTAATTAATGTAAAACTTTTAATGTTTGTGTAAGGAAGATTCTATAACCCTCTTAGAAATAAATAGTTTGAGAGATTTAAAAGCAATGAATGCATAAGCAGACCTGCAATGCTACTTGTCGAACTTGTGATGCAAAATTTTAAGATCTTCTGAATAGTGCTAAATTGACATACTAATGTTGAGAAAATAATATTTGAGTTACTGCATGCATAAATTTGAGTACCTTATATGCAGTATTAAACAAGATCCAATAGTGTATTTATTAGGAAAATACTTGCATTTATATATGCAAGTAAACAAAGGAATCTATTACTGCAGGATTGAATTATAAGTATGATCAATTTCAGGGATATAAGGGTTGTTAATTATTAATAAAGTTCTAAAATGTAAAATAAATTTGTTCATGACTTCTTAGGATAGTATGTATCGCTAAAAAAGAGAAATGAGTCAATAGTTTAAGTAAAGTAATACAGCTAAGTGGAGGATGAAAATTTCTTGCGATGTGAGTAGTTTATATTTCAAATTCGTCATCTTCGTATAAACGGTGTATCCGTATCTAGCCTATATCAAGTAAATCAACTGCAGTAGTATCACGGACCATTTAAAATATTTATAATGGAAGAATATTTATCCTCGAAAGTATTTTTATCGTTTAATTTCAGCATTATTCTTATATCTAATGAGATAAGAGTTCAGAATAACTTTCATTGACGTTGCTCTCCTACAACGTTGCAATTATTTCGATTCATTCTTAATTCAACAGGACATTCTGCTTCAGCCAATCGCGGGAGAGAAAGAGATCGAGTCGCGATCATTGCTTTGCATAGCATCGGCGGTCGATAGAAATCTTACCTGGTGAGTAATCCGCAAAAAAGGACCGAATGTTTTGAACCCACTCACAGTATTCACCTTATCTTGCGATTATATCGAACTACCGAAAGAGGAGAAGTAATATCTCAAACGATTTGGCAACAGAGCTGGAATATGAATCCAGATAAGATATTTTTCTAGTAAGTTGACGTTATTATTTTCTTTCTTCTTACTATGGGAAAGATTTTAGAATGATTTAGAAATGATTTGTTCTCGAGTGTCTGATTTTATTAATTTCGAGCTATGGTAATAATTTTTATTGTAATCTTCTTTGTTGATTAATGATTGCTTTGTTGGGAATTGTCTTTGAAGCAATGCATAGTGAAATTTTAGCATGTAACTTCTTGCTCTATACTAACTGTAAACTTTCCTGAAAGAAATTTTTTAAATCCCTCCCTCGTCTCTAGGATTAGGTTTTCCGAAATGCGAGTCAATGGATTTGTTTTGCTTCAATATATTGAGAGATTGAACATACCTTGGTGAAAATAATTTTATCATTCTTATCATTCTTTTTGTCATATTTCTATTATAATGAACTAGAAAACATGGGTAACTGTACATTCTGAAGCTATGGAATTTATGTAAATAATTCCATCTCTTTTCTTTATGAATTGGGAACACAAAAAAATTAATTTGGTTAATAAGTCCACAAATTATAAGCCATAATTCCATAAAAAGTTGTAGATAATATTTTAAACTCCCCAATATTTCAACTGGAGTTTTTTCTTGCAACACCTCTCATGCCTTTTAGGACTCCTTTCTCTTGTTGTGAACTATGATTTTAAGCGAGCACCATCTTCATTAGCAGTTCAATCTCTACCTCACAATGTTGGTAGCTGATGTTTACAAATAAAAACGTAGAATATTATGATCAATGATCTTTGTAAAGATATATCCATCACTATTGGTATTCAGTATACCAATCCTACTTACATATCCATTGTGATATTTTCTTTTTAGTAAGGTATTCTACTTCCATTGATTTTTTGTTTTTGAGGGAATGCTTTCTTCAAACATCATCCTCAACAATTTTTGTATCAGTCATGCTAATGATGCATGCAAACCTCATTTTTCGTTGTACATTAAACTTTCCTCAGGTACTAAGATCAATTTGCCCATGGAAAATTTTGAAATATTTCATGGCACCACTTTTTCAACCGTTATTAATTATATATCTTTTTAATATAATAATTTAATGATTATCATATTCTAGTGACACTGAAGCTGAAGTTCTTCTTTTTATTTACTTAATATGTTAAAAGTTTAGTAAAACTGTTAACTCGATAAAATTTCACCCTTAAAAGATGATTCTTTTTCATTTACTTTCTTTATTAACCACCTTTATATGTCCTTTGCTTTGCACACACTACAACTCTTAGTCTATTCATGCAAATTTATAGGTAAAATTCTCTTAATTTTGTTTGTAATTTAATTCTAATCTCCAAATATTATAAATATCCAAATCGATTGGATGATATTTAAATTTCCTCATCTTCATCAAATTTCAAAGAAAAATAGTGTCAATGTATAAATATTCATGAATGAATTTTCCTTTGCTCATAATCAGCTTTATTTTGACAGGAATCAGTCTCTTTAATATTCAAGTTAGAAATAAGACGTTCTTTTTTTAAATTAAAAATAAACCAAAAAAGTCAGCATTAACACCATTGAAACTAAAGGATGGAAATATTCCATCTAATTCTTTCAGTATACTGAATAAAATCTCATGATAAACTTAATTCAGTCCTTTCTTGACTAGTTTTAATTTGTGCCTTTTAAGGATACAGGAATTATTTGCTGATAATTTCCATGTTTGACGTGACAAATTATGCTATTCATCAGCAATATGATACATTGCATCAAAATCATACCTTATTCTTGTATTTATGAATTTTTTGCATAGTAGCTTATTTTTTCCCCATACTCTATGAAAATCTTGCCAAATATTGAAAATATATACATGAAAGTTCAAATTGATATCAATATCCTTGGGATTTTCTGTTAGGGATGGTTTTTTATGTAATATCTTGATAGATCTTCATAGATCCTACTGCGTTATTTGATGATGGCTTAGTTTTTTATGACGCATTCTGTCAGCAGATAAAAGGAATAGTTCACTTAAAGTCTCTGGATGTCCTCCAGCAACTACACTAAGTGGTCTGCTGAGACGTCTTGGATCAACCACTGGAATAATACAGAGTCTATTAGCAGATAATTCACGTTACATTTCTTTGTTTGTTTGAAGTGTTAAAGTAAATTTCCTCTCTGGCTTGATTACAAAATTCTCATTCATACATAATTCTCATATCCAAATATGTTTCAAGATCCTTCAGATTAGTATTATTTTTTCTATTTGCAGTTTTCATTAAATGCTTTTATTGTCAAGGGAACTGTAAATAGTATGGATTCCTAAGATTATAAGTTTCCCTTAAAAATCTTCTCTTATAATAATTTGTAATTTTATCTCCTCTTTTTGTTAGATATTTGTAGATTATCCATTGATTTCCCTGAATTAACTGTGATGAGGTTATAATCATCAAAATTGTTAATAGATCGTTAAAATTACAATTGTAAAAGCCTTGTGAATATATTTAAAACTGGAGAGCATCCTGTATGATATCAGTAGATTTTATTGATTGAATTTTCTAGCTATTATCTGATCGTATTTTTTGGCTATTTGATGACAAATTTTTTGGTAGAAGGTATGCTGTTAAACCCAGAGGTATATCTGGACATAGCAATTTAAAATTGTCGTTATTATGATTTTTATATAAATTTCATTACTGAACTTTTTATGGGTTATATTTTCTCTTCTCATAACAGAGGTCTTTAAACCAATAGATAGATGATTCACAGCTTTTGGTGTTTTTAAGAAGTTTCTTGTGCAAGGTTTACATTTTCAACATGATATCTTAATCCTTCATATCATTATTCTATCATTTTTTGTCAATTTTCTGAGATAGTTTTAGTATGTGGTATGTTCCCTTTTGATATAAAATTTCTCACTTTAAGTTAATTTATATAATTTGAACTTCTTGAAGTACACTGAATATATCCTTTGCTCTTTATAACAAATGTATTTTCTTTAACTTGTCAAAAATTTGTTTAAAAAAAGTCATTTGGCTTATGATGGCTCACTTACCACTTGGTCTTCTTTTGTAAATGTATTCAAGTTCTTGAGAGGGTTTAGTTGGCTCTGGATTCCCACCTTCATAAAGACCTCTAAATCCAAGATAAGGAGTCACTGCCCTTGCAACTAACTGCTCAAGTTTTAGGCGCTCAGTGCTTGGCGGACAGCATTCATTGACTCCCTTTAATAAATGGACGAATTGATAATTATCATAGTAATCATAGAGTTAGAATATACTAGTTATCAGAATATTGTTAGTTCACTTGTGATTTCTTATTAAAATATAACTGATGAGGTTATAGTAACTAATGTAGAATATAAAGAAAAGGAAAGAATAAGCTAATTATCTCAAATAATTATATAATGTATTGGCTGATTTTTAAAACATGCTTTGATGCTTGAATGCTTTTACTTTTTGTTCCAAAAAAGTAATGATTTGGAGCATAATTTTCTAATTTGAGAGTACCTATGAGGACAGTAGCTGTATTAAAAACATCAGGATTGATCAAGGGAATCTTCAAACGTTTTAGGTCTATTTTTAAAGGAGTGAAAGGAATTTTGCATTTAAACATTAACATCAATTTTATTCATTTTCAACCTTAATTATGTGTATAATTTTTTTGACCATAAATCTGTTGAAGGGATTCATAAAGAATTACAATTATTAATATTTACAAACTTTCATAAATGCTGTAAATACCGAATGACATTGTAGGGGTTAACCATGTTTAAAATTATCTTTAATGCTTGCATTAATAAATGAAATATTCATTTGAATTTAAGTTTTTTATCTTATGACATAGATAATGGTTTCAAATTTATTAGTTTAAAGTTCATTTATTTAATATTATTATTTTATTTAAAACTCTATGACTGATTAATTCACTTTTTACCTGTAAAATAAGTAGCATATGCCTAATTGATGATGGCACTTGCTTTTTCGATCTTCTGCCTCCATCTCCTGCTGGAGCATAGCTCTTAAGCAGTGTTTCTATTTCACATCCAAGTCTAAGGACTATGTGGTCCCTGAACATAATTAATCCAGCTTGTCGAATTCCTAAGTTTCTTGACTGTAAAAGGAAAATTATTATTTTTGTATGATAGGTTTTACGTAAACCTTATAATCTTAAATTTTTTCCCAATACCAATATATTAATTCATAAATATTATATTTTATTACTCATATATTTCTTGATTGAATCATTGTATATTTTCAATCCATTCATAATTTTTTTACTCTCTTATTTTAAAAATTTATTTTGAAAGTGTATTTTTTCATTTGAGTAATTCATGAACTGTCAACTGAAATGTCTTCCTATTTAGACAGTTGATTACTTTTGGTTAATCTTTTTTTCTTATAAATGTTATCGATAAACGTAATGATAGCATTTAAAGCATTCCATGTGCTGATTTATATCATTTTTGATAATTCATCGTACTTAATCTTTTGAGGTATAAAAATTAGTATGTTATTTCCTTGATAATGTATACACATTAACAAATCAAGGAAGATGTATGTAATGCGAATAATTTCATTTTTCTTATGATTCGGGTATTCGATGTTTCTAAACTTAGCTGTTCAATAACACGGTACATGTAAAAAGGTTCAATAATGGAATTTTCCGTGGATTATTCGATTTGCTGCTACTCCTCCAGACCTCGGAATCCTGTCACTCGAAGCTCATCTACAAAAAGCGTGTGCCTTATCTCACGACCAGACATTGAACTCATCTTCCGACTTCGTCAAACCAATTCACGATGGCTTTCTCGTGTACTTGGGGGGAGATAAGAATAGGAGCGCTAACTGATGGATAATGAGCTATAAATGTCCATTCCTTCCAATAATTGGAGGAGAAGTTAGATAATTGTATCTAAATCCGAAGTTTCACAACGTTCGATGTCCTTTAATCCCGGAGTCGATGCGTCATTCTTTATGACGATGAGTTAATTATATCCTCCGATAGAATAAACCGCAAAAATTGGTATCTCTTTAGAGTTCTTCGGGCGATTCTATTTCCAGTTCTTTTGTTTAGACGTCCCTTTCAAAGAAGCGCTAGTTTCTACGGTGATTAATTGACAATGTAAATAAACAATCATGGAACGGAGTGAAAACTTTCGAATCGGTTTAAATGTAGGCATTGCTCGACCGAATCTATTTGTTTTATTGAAATAAAAGTTTTAATGAATTAATAAAATAATAATATAAATAAAATAATAATGAATACTTTATTGCCTTACGATACATGGTATGTTTCGTCTCGCGAAAAAAAATACTTTCATATTATTTAAATCGTAGTTATTTATAGTTTAAAATCTTGATTATGTATAACCTTGTTTGAATAAGATGTTTGTGTGAATATTCCATTACTTTATCCGTTAAACAGGCTTCTAAATATAAATAAATATCTAGAACTAAATTAATCGATCTAGCTAATCTATAGAATAAATTTTGATCCTAGGTATGCTGCGTTTCTAAATCTGTTGTATGTATTCATCTTATTTATTTTCGTAAAAGAAATGAAACTATGAGCTTGTTTCCGAAAATCTTTAACTACCGGACTAATGCTACTATCAGCCGCGAGGGGTGCATTTTTATTTTACGGAACATCGAAACATTTCCATTCCGTCGGGATTAAAACGACGATGCACACATTGCAACAAAGGTGTCACAACTATCCCATTAGAGTTCCCACGAGTGCTTTTAAGTGCAAACAACTCATCGGAAGATAAGTTCCACAAACAAGAGAGTAAATACAGCTCCACGTGATTGACCATTCATCCGGAGAATGGATACACGCTCAATAAATCCCTCACGACCCCAGATTACCTTGACTTGGTAGAAGATGGCCTCGAGGAGGGGCAAGGAGTGGGAGTAGAAGTTCTCCCATGCGGCAGACAGCGCCGCGCACAGTTCAGGAGCATCGAATCCATCCCCGTCCTTCAGCTCTTCCGACTTTTTGGTGTCTGCCAAACCGATCCTCTTCTTCACCTCCGCCAAGACCCCTTCCGCGGCCCCCGGAAACAGTTTGTCTTTGAGGTACTCGAATATGAACGCCCCAGCCTCCGTCCTCAGCAGCACACGCACGTCCGAATGCAGAGACGCTAGTTCACCCTCTTTAAGGGGGCTTTTGGGGGAATCCTCCACACAGCAGATCACAACCCTTTCGACGGCGCTCCGGACGTTAGCCCACTGCGAGGAACAACGGCTCTCCCTTCCCTCTTCAGGACCCTTTCCGCCCTCATCCTCCTCCGGTAACCTCGTGAGGGAGTACCTGAACATGGGGTCGAAGGTCCTGAGGTTGAACACCTCCTTCCGGAGAAGGGTCGCGAAGGTCGGCGTCCTCTTAAGGGACAACAAGTCCCTCCTCTTGTGGTGGTTGCTGTGTTGTCCATCTCGCATGAGTGGTTTTTGCTTGCGGAAGTAAATCCCAGACCACCCCGCCTCTCTCTCTTCCAGAAGGATTTTTATCCGCGTTGAGTCACCGGAAGTGGCCGGGCGGTGGATGTCGGCGGATCAGCGCAGATCGGCGAAGTTTCGCTTGCCCGACTATCTCCCGGTGATGAACGTCCTTCTATCTGGTGTTAGGATAGGCGTGGGTGTGAGAGGATTGTGGCCGGGACATTGGAAGTGATAAGGAGGCGGCACGCATGGTGCAACCCCTCCCCGCTCATCCCCCCCCGCTCCAAATGTCTTCAGATTGTCACTCCCCCTCCAGGCGTATCTCGATATTATTTCCTTCCTTCTGGGCTGGTTTATATCTGCTTATGTTTACTTCCTTAAGGCAACCAAGTAGTCTTAATTTCAGGGTATTACGCCACTGATCCTGTAATAATCTTCACCAAAGAAACCTACTCTAATTACGTATTTCTGGAGGGATACGGTGACTAAACCATATCTATTTTTAAACGGATTCCCATAGATACGTCGATGAAGGAAATTTCTTATGATTCACGTCTATTGTATTCTTTTAATGTTTTGATTTAATATCTGGTGTGAAATGTGTTGAATTATTCTTTACACCAGTCTTATTTGGTTCGATTCGGAAGGCAAGTAGAGTTCAGTTGGACTCGGGAGATCAAAGTTTTAAATCGTAACCAAAGAACTCGTTTCTCTCAAGGTCAGAGTTTGGAGTTAAGGGGCCCTCTAAGGACCACATGCGACCTTAATCATGCGTTCCAGACGACCTCATCGTAACTTCCCGAAATAAAAACTAATAACATAGAGAAAAAAATTGCCTAAATATTCAGATCTTTTTTTGGTCGGCAGAAATAACGTAAAATATAGCACGAGGGTTGTCTTGGCGATAAAAGATTTCTTTTTTCTATTTCATTCGATGTTGAGTTGCATCTGTATGGAAATGATTGTCTTGAATTAACAACAAGAGTTAATTGTGTTCTAGAAGTGTATTTGCTCAGCTTGAAGAGAAGAAAATCAGTAAAAAATGAAAAATATTCCGTACGTCGAAAATTTTTCCCACGCCAACTAGTCCCGTAATGATCTACATAAATGAAGGGCATCAAATTCTAATATTTTTATTTCGTCTTGTAATACGGTTAATTAAAACAATGGATCGAAGTTTTCGTTTTGGATCTATTAAAATCGTACGTTATAATCGTATTAATAAGTATATTGTATACTGTTAAATTTCATCCTTTTTTCAAATCAATAGAATCTCATTGAATTTCAGCATGAACATAGTTATTATTGATTATCCGTTTGTTGAACCTTGGATGTGATGTTTAGCTCATAAATCTTGGAATAATTCCGACTAACTGTAGTCGAAGTATTGATCATGTGCTCCTGGACGTGAATTTATTGCTAGCTTGGATGCACAATTTACAGGAATTGTCCTTACATTAAAATAACCATGATTTTATTAACTTTAAGGGATATTTTTATTGTGATATAGTGCTTTTGGAATCGGAATTTGGGACCTAGGAATTTCTTTGTAATTATCAATTATTATTATGTATATCGCAGGATTAGAACTTTTATCATTACGGCCTTACTTAATTAAGGATTAAAATATTCAAATTGTGTTGTTTAGATTCGTTCACATCGCTAAACGAAAAATTCGCAACAAATTTAATATCGGAGAATACTTTGTTTTAATATTCCTTATCGGCGAATCAAGTTCCAATTTTCCGCGAACCGATAAAACTTCGCCAAATGAGCATAAATTTATCTGCAGTAATAGATAACTCCCCCTATAACGTGCGTAGTCTATTTGACATGACGTCAATTCATGCAGTTCCGGAGCGAATAAAATTATGTCTAATGGAAGAACCGCAGCTGCAAAATTGCTCGTATGCAAAGCAGCTTTCGATTTTTGACGCGGAGCATTCAGTTAACACTTAACCGAGGACAGGTGATCTTGAGAATGCGTCGGGAATACGTCTAACGAGGTCAACTTATCTTTTAGACGTCCTTTGACGAGACGCGGATCATTCATGTAAGCTCTCGAGTTTACGTAGGTAAGCTGTTGGATATATCCACCAGATGGCTCTCGGGTATTCTATTAGAAAATTCATTTGACGGAGAAATGCTACTATTCCTACTATTACTAGTCCACAAGTATCTTAAAAGCATTGCCATGATGTTTTAATCGTTCTATCAAGATAAATCTGACAGAACAACTCCAGTAAAACCCTATGAAACAAGGGTATTGTTACTGTTGTATTGTTTTGTTTACATTGTTAGTAACGATATAAACGGGTTAAAATTAATGAGGGATAATGAGTTACTATTTATTAATAATCGGGACTTTCGTACAGGAAACGTTAATATTTTAAAGAGACTACAGAAAAGCCCTTTAAATCGATAGATAGAAGTCTGAATCTCCCGCCTCTGATCGTAAAAGTTAAGCTGATTCAGTGCAGAATGCTTGTCCTGGGAAAGAGATTCAGTTATGAAATCAAACGTCTAGTAATGGGATGTTAACGACGCAGAAAGTCTGATCTGGTGCACCGCTTATCTCTTAGCATTTTCTCAAAAATGTCCAACTTTATCATCTTTGACCTTGGGTTTGACGTAAGAAGAAAAATGCCAATGAAAATAAATGAAGTGCTTCATAAATCTTACGCTGGAAGCATATCTAATGCGGACAAGCTTCAACGTTTGGCACCGACAATTTTTTCGTTGTAAACGAAGCCGCGTCGGCATAGCAACAAAATTAATTTTTAAATTTCCTATTTAACAATGGCGTACATACTTGAACGCAAGTACGCCTAGTGATTGGACAAGAGATTTGGAGGCGTCTAGTTTAACATTCTATATTCTACTGCTTTCCCTAAATTCGCACATCTATGCTAAATACGGTATTTAAAAAGTATTAAAAAATCCTCAACGTTTTTTTCTGTCTTGTAGAACGCGATATGTCTAAGAAACGACGTTGACTCAAAATATTTACTTCATTTTCCGAGAAGTCGTTATCTCTGGAATTATCGAGCAAGTACCTGAAATATAGCTTTTCTTATCTTTCCTCTGAAGAGCTTTTTAGTATTGCTCAGTCGTCTTTTATGGCGTGATAAAGCTCAAAGACTTTCTGATTTGCGAACGGAGTGAGTGGCTGCAAAGCAGTGTACACCGTGTAATTGTTGTATTCACTGCAACACTTAGGTACCAGAAAAACAAAAAACATTATAAGACTTTTTTATGTATCTTCAGCATTATGATTCTAGAAATAAATGGTTTATTAAAGCAAAATAAATTTACGATGAATTAAAGTTATTTAATGATCTTACTGTACCGTAATATATTCTCAGTTAATTAGTTATCTTCCTGTTGGTTTTGTTCTTTTTATTAACGCTGATCAAAACTCGTATAAAACACTGCTATAACACCAAAATATTTGCAACTTCCGATTCAACCTCTTTCTTTATGAAAGGCTCTCTGAATCATATGGTTTATGGTAGCTCTCTATGTATCTTATCGTGTTTTCTTTCCCTCTGAAACTCGTAAAAACGTCGCCTGTGTTACGCAAGAATGCTAGCGAAACAAAACACTCGTTTAAATGAGCAAATACGAGATAAGATATACTATGAATGCTTACCAATTGAATTCCGAAATAACCACAGCCTAGGAAGTTGAGGTGCTAAATTGATCGCCTTAATTGCTCCTTAAGAGTTATTTACTTTCGGATGTCAACATTACTATGTCCACCCATTAATCTAATCATAAACTTCCAATATAGTATGTTTGTAATGATTTGAAAGATTCTTGAGGGTGTACAGCTTGTAAATTTCGCGTTGATTCGACATACTCAGCTTAGTTGTTTAATACGACTTTTGAGACAGTTAATGATCGTAAATAAAGAACAATAATTTTTTAAAATCTCAAAAAGTGACGTTTATAGACTCAAAAAAGAATTAAAGGGAGTTTAGCTGTATTTAAATTTGAACCCATATTCTACTTGTTCGGTTCTTCATCTTCATCGAAAGTATGTTATCACGTAATAATATTGACTCCCCAAACTTTCTATTTTCTTCGTGTTTGAAATACAAGGGGTCAAAA
Source organism: Pantala flavescens (assembly GCA_020796165.1). Taxonomy (NCBI): domain Eukaryota; kingdom Metazoa; phylum Arthropoda; class Insecta; order Odonata; family Libellulidae; genus Pantala; species Pantala flavescens. Next base: position 17,921,700 of record CM036886.1, read on the forward strand.
CTATTGAAGCACAAATGTATCGACAGTAAAAGACATTATGGATCAAGCTAATGCTTCCAGTATTTCAGTGAATTTTTTTAAGACCTAGATACTTTTTTAGGTTATTGATAACCTTGTATCAGTGTTCCTTTAATTATTTTCAATCGATAAGAGCTGTAAATCATGCTCTTCTGTTGGTAAATAGCAATTTTAATGATCCGTTTTATAGCTACAAAATTCAATAACATGGTAATTTTTGATTGTAAATTTGCGAAATGAGGCTTTCGCAAGATTCTTTTTCTCCAATCTAAGCAGTTTCACCATTAATTTCCGTTATCATTCAATAACCCAACTAGAATCTCCATCCGATGTTGATACTGTAGCAGTGAAGACGATGTTTGTTATCGGCCGCCCTCCCCTCTTTTACCTATCTTTGTAATTAACCTCTTGGGAGATGGGCTATTCTTGGTCTTAGGAGAAATGATTATATATTTCATTCTTGGATCTTAATAGTGTCATGGAAAATAATTTTCAGTTTAAGTTCTTTATCTTATCATCTATGCAAACCCTATTGTATTGCTAAAACAAACTGCATTAATTGTTTCTCAAAGTCAGTAGATATCAGTGAAAGGAGAATCCAAGTTTTAAATGTTGCCATTCACCAAGTATTGGGTACATTTGGACAGTATAGGTATACAGTACAGTAATTAATAGAATTTTAGACCTTAGAAAGAAAGGTTTTTATGGGAAGTCTGATTTCAGTAGCTCCATCGTAGAGAATTGTACTATTCTCACATTTATATGCTTTAATACAGTTCCTATAGGTTACTTACTATAGAAAAAGTATTTTCGAAACGTATAAATAATTACTCTTCGTTATTCTTTCTTTTCCATTATTAGTATAATTTTCTGGTTAGTTCTAATGTATGTTTTAAAATACTTTTATAGAACTGGATTTATACATTTCAATTTTATATTATCAAAATATTGGAACATTCTTTTATTGTTAGTCCTATTTTCATAACACAACAATAGAGAATAGTTGTTTTTTCATTTATATATCCTGCAATCCTTCTATAGGAGGTTATGTGATTTAATAATGAGCTTAGGGAAAAGTAAACATTATTACGTATTCAGTTTTACTTTCCAAGTTCTTATTTTATTTGCTTTTCAGTCAGGGACTTACTTATGTTGTTTGCCTTTTCAGATTCTCCGAAAATATCCTTTTTCAGGTTATTATCGACAGCCCGTATTTAAAATTGCACTGCTGGGTCTGATAGTTTGGATTTTCGTATAATCCTATTCTTAGGTTCAGACTCGGCAGTGCAATTTTTATTATTGACAGTCGAGAATAACCTGGAAAAGGAAAATTTTCGTAATGGTAAAAGTCAAGAGCGACTTTACAAAAATTTCAAACCCCGTAAAAAAAATAAAAAATTATTTCGCGTAAAATAATGAATTAACAGTTCGGGCGCCTTTCGGCGATTGGGACCGCGCCGCCACGCGGGTTCGAGAGCTGGGAACGGGCCGTTCGGCTCCCGCGACCCCAAAGAGACGGGCTCGATTCCGTATATTTTTCGAAATTTCGGATTTTTTTTCGAAAAATTCTCCTGGAGTACGGCGGCCAGGAGTTCCCGACGGAACCGAACCCGTGTTCTTCAGCGTCGCACCTAGGTGCCCCGGCCCACTCGACCAACCGCTCGAACGAGGGAAGTCGAGCAAAATTACCTCTTGTCATATCTGGCTAGCACGAACAGGGTGACGTAGCCCTATTCTGACGTAGTATGTATTCAAACGTTTTGGAGCAAGCCAGCCTTAATTATTTTTACGCCATTGTTTAAGGTTATTATTTAGAGGAATTTATTGCTGTATTAAAATTTTACTATTTATGTATCAAGGATGTCAGATATAGCTTTTATCATTTAAATATAAGGTAAGGTAAATTCACGAATCGTAAATGAATGCGACGATGATGATTGAATTCAAGATTTTAAAGTGTGTCTAGTCCTTTGCTAAAATTATTCGGGAAAATACTGTTTATTCGTTTAAATAGCAATTATCGACATACTGCTTATTTTGTAGATCTTATTAGTGTTATTTAGAATTAATAGAGGCGAGGAAATTCCATTCTTGAAAATATCGGTCATTAGTATTGTGGTTTAGCTGAAATTCGTCATTGCTTCCATGATCTTCGTAGAATGATTATTTTTGTGCAAGTTAGTAACTGAGAGAAGCATGCCATATTAGACTTAATGTTGGTAGCGATAAATTTAAACCGTGCTTTTAATACAGCTAACTAATTTTAAGGTATTCATTGGCGTTGAATTAGAATATCTTGATTCACATTCATGAAGATTTTGATCAAATTCATAATTGCAATTTTGTTAAATTGAGCTGTTGATTGTGAAAGGATGAATAATTTGATCTGTTGAAATATAACTTTCTGTTTACATCCATACTTAGCTCTTTACATGTATATGTTATAGAATATTCTGGAATATTATTTGGTTCTAATCCTCTCAAAAGATTTTCACTACTTAATAAAAATAAGAATAATATAATTTCATATCTTAAACAGCATAAAGTTCAATAGAGTATTTGATTCATTAGACCAGTTCTTGTGATTTGTTCAGTGGATCATCTGATTTAACTGCTGCTCGGAATTTAGATTCATTGATTGCAACATAGTAAGCACTCTCTTATTTCCTTAAGTGTGAGTCTTTCTTTAACTTGTTACACCTGACTACTTTATATCTTCTCCATCAGTCTACACTTCAGACCTATTGACTGTCCCTCCAAAAATCAACATTACCAGTCATCCAATTTTTTCAATTTCATCTTTGTCACCTGATCTAATTTACCTTTCCAGCTTTCCATACATCTTTTCTTGGGATTATGAAGTTGAACAATTCTGGGGGGTCAGGTGTTCAAGTTAATCAAGTTATCATTACAACAAATTCATATTTTCCTATTTGATTTAAATAATCTTTTATTTCAATATTTTTAAGATATCAATGATTCCGTAGCTCGTGAGAAATAATTTATTAGTTTTTAAATTACTTGGGTCACATTTCATCATTATCATCCGTCATTTTCAAATTGTAATCAGATGTATGTCCTCCCCTAGCATTTTTCATTCTTCTCTACTTTGAGAAGTTCGTTGCCATATTATTACTGGGTACTTGATGATATCTCTGTACCATTGGTCCTCTGGTGTCCTCACAGCTCTTGCTATCCAGTTGAGCAGTTTTGACTAGTATTATTGCCTTAAGGATATAGGAGTTCCTTCCAAGAGTACTCCAGCTAAGGTTGATTCTTCAATTCACTGCATTCTATTCTTCTCCCATGTTGTCACAGTTCTTGGTCTTTGTATTCAGAGCATTCATTCAGGAGTATTTCTTTAAGATTTATTTTGTAACTTGCATTGCAAAATTTAATTAATTCAACAATGTAGTCTTTTAGAAACGTATGATCGACTGAAAGTTTTAATTAGTATATATAACATAATTCATTTGTCACACGACTCCCCTTCCCATTCATATACTTCATCATCTTACCTTTATTTCTTGAAAAGTGTTGTTACACTCTTGTTAAGGCACATCATTAATGCCATAGGTTTAATTTTTTTTATTTACAAATTCTTATACCTAACTATAGTTTTTGGCATGGTACAATTTTTATAAATTCTTGGTTTAAATGCAACTTTTCATGCAAAGTCATGTATCTCAGAATAAATTGAAACTGTAATTTAAGTAGAAGCCCAACATGACATGGGTAAGAATAATAGGTTTTCATTATTTGGTATCACTTTATTATCTTCAATAAAAACAACAAAGAGAAATATAAAAATAACAAATAAAGAGTCTAAATCTCCTCTCCAATATTAGAATTCCTTATCTTTCCAATCTCTCATTAAGTACCAATACATATCACCATTTCTTGATAATAAGAAATGTTTATGACTCAAATTGCATTGCACATCCTCAAGCAAAGGTTATATATCTTACATAGATACAGTAATTTGTATACATTTGATACAAACCAATATCTCTTTTTTTTTTTTCAGAAAATAACATGAGCAAGAGTACGAGGAATCTTTTGTAAAAGGAAGCAGGTTATCGAGCTCTCAACAAATGTAAGTATATTTGGGTTCATATACATAATCTGTCAAAAAAATAATTAACACTTATAAATTGACACATACGTTCTCTTCCGTTTTGTACATTCTCAATGATTGGAAGAAAATATCATTTCCGTGAAATTTAAAATGCTTAAGAGCTTTCTCCAGGAGAACCTAAAACAAGTTACTGGAGAAAATGCAAATTTATTGAAGTATTTCTGTATTTTAAAATATGTTTTACACCACCATTTTCCTTTATTGTCCTAAAAGTGGATCCAGACAATTTACTATTATCCGTTCAAGTCTGATGCCTTTAGACTTAAGAATTCCTTCTTTTTTGCAAAATATTGATTTATCCGAATTGCTGCATACCTGAAAGAGTAAATTTTTCCATTACCTTAGTTTTAATAATGAATTTTATCAGTATTACATTTAAACATCATTTACCTTCGTATGAAATAAATTCTCACGTTAAATATTATGCAAAATCATGCTATAGACTATTGTAAAACTTTATAAAAGCTACTCAGCAAGTTTTTTAAGTCAATACTTGAACCTTTATTACCTTTGATTTAATAATGTACTGAAGGACAACTCTATCAATTTATTTAACCCTTTCGAGACGGAGACATTTTCTGAAAATCTTCCCTGTGATACGGAGCGTTTTCGCTACTCTGAATTTGCCAGGTATAGAGCGTACCCTTTTCTCAGGGGGGTGTCATAACCTATCCTCAGCAACGGCAATTATATTTCATTGTCCGCGGGTAATCCACTTTCTTTTTTACAGCATTGCTTTGAAGGTTGACTATTATTAATACAGTAGTATTTCCGTATAGCTTTTGTAGGACTACTTGCAAATATTGCAGTGAATATTAAAATTTTCCAATTCGCTGACTATGTAGAAGTTTGAAACAAATTCTAACGCCAATTTTAAGCTATATAGCGTGAAACCTAAATGATAATGATGGAATTGAGTTACTCATTAACTACCTTATTATTTGCGATAAAATTTTGTTTAAAAATTGTACAAAGTCTTCAAATTACAAGGTTTTCTTTTCCAAGGAAATATAAACAATTATTCCTCAATATAAATATTTAGCAAAACTATTGCAATAACATTGAATTTGCAACTGCACCATGCTGGGAAAAGGGCTTAATTACCCCCGAGGCAAGGTTTCCTTTAAGGAAAAAGGTCGGAAAGGTTAAACTATAAACCATAATCCTTTGCATCAGCACCCTTGCACGAATTGTACTACCGCCGGAAAAATCTGGCATTCGTCTTGAAAGGGTTAAATTGTCCAATTGATGGCTAAAAATTTTAATTAAAAAATCAGCTCTATGTTCTTTAATTCTGAATATCCTCCATTTAGTTTGGTAATATAATTGCAAACAGTGCAAGAGGGATGGTAAATACAGATTTCCCAGCTTCTGGTCATTTGCTGTAGAACTTAAAGTTAAGTAAAAGCATGTCCCAATATTCTGATTAGATTTCTCCTAGTCATTAAGCTAACTACCAGAAGTAGGTAGATCTTAGTTCCTGGCATTGTCCTTCCAGACCTCTCACATATGTTAATTCCAGGTATTACTTCAAGTTTCATGCTTAGAAAGCTTTGGATTTTAAAACTTTGACTTTTGTTTTAACCAAACCAAAATTAACCAATGATTTTTTTTAACCAATCATTGGTTAATTTCAATGCAATTTGTTTGAGATACCTGGTTAATTCTAGGAAATTTTAAGAATATCTTCGTTTTGATTTTCTCCTTAACTAATTTTCTGACCTCATTACAACTACATTCTCAAAATGTATTTACAGAAAGATGATCTTGAAATGCATGTCTATTAATTAATCCTTCCTCAGTTATAGGTTGTGTTCAGTGATGTGCTAAGAGACAAGTATGAAAGATTACATGTCTCTCAGCACATTATTGAACCAAAACCTATAACTGAGGAATCTAAAGAAAATAATGTAAAACTTTTCATAGTGGCAGTATTAAATAATTATCTCTTACTATTTTAGACAAAATATTTTAATCATTATACTCTACTTATTATTGGCAAAACTATGAACTCTTCCATTCAATCATTTTAACTATAAACCTCGTGTTAGTAATTATAGCTAATCCTCAACAGTTTCCCTAATAAACATAAGAGGTCAGGAGTAGTTTCTTTAATCTCTCAACTCATTCTAATTCAATTGATTGTTTTTTTTTCTGTACTTTTAGGGATACTGTGGAAGTTGGATTCTCCTCTTTAGAGGCTTGCCTATTTTTAAATCTAAACTTTCAGTGATCTGCATATAAAATTAAATCTTGAAAAATATGGTCAAGAAAATTTTCTGTAAGTAACAATTTTTTCAATAAAAAGTATTTAAAATATATCCTATTTTTTTATGTTCTAGATCAGGGGTGGCCAACTTAAAATTCTGTGAGACTCTAGGATTTTGAAAAAAGTAATGGATGTCTTTATCAGTAGATATCAGAAAGGATAATTATTCACGTTCCTTAGTGAGATACTGGTAGAATAGTATGACTTACTATTGCTAATCTATCATGATAAATTTTTCTGGCCCAAATAGAACATGGAAAAAAAACAAATGTTTCCACAAAAAAACAAGTTACCACAATTACGAAATGCTGCTGCCAAAAGCCTTTGGTCTATAAATGTATTTTTTGAAATATGATTTAGTAAAAGGTGTATTCCTGCAAGTTACTAGTAAATAAGAAATACATGCCATCTTCCCCCTTATTGATAGCCTATTTGTTGTGATAAGTTGATCACGACATACTTTACTTTTGAGATAAAAAGATGACCACCCCTGATCTAGATTATCCTTGTACCATGACAATGATTGCTACCAAAAATAAATTAATTATACGATCAACACATAACTTACCCCAAAAAGTCAAAGTCTATGGTAGAGTGCTCAGCCTGAATTAATGCCCAGATTCCCCAGAAAAGATTTGATACCAAAGAGAACTTGTTGACCTGAACATAGAGTTCATGGACTTCCCTCTCGCAAACTGTGTCGCAACTATCCCCCTCTTCCATGCAGTGCTTGCAAATGTTATTCTTCTTGATTGGATAATTTTCCTTGAATGCCTCCAAATAAATACAGAGCCAGGCCATTTGAAATTCCCGGGATGGGTACAATGAATAATCCACAGTGTCAACACCTGTAAAATAAATAAAAATTAAGGAATTACTAGAATGTTTAAATTATGTATTAAAACAGGAAAATTTGATCAGAACATATAGATTGTGAACTATGTTACATTTGAATTACACTATTCTCTTTATTGAGCAAGGAAAAAAATTGAAAAGTCCTGGTTAATAAGGTGGATGAATTCCTCACAGATTTTTAGCTAACTATTGAAGGTATTTTCCCCGGATAGAGAGAGACTGCCAACCACCCTCAAACTGAGGTAAGATTGAAAGATACAAGATTGATCAAAACAGGAGTTAACTTTTCTGAAATACTGAACCATATAGGTATTTCATCAGAGAAATGAAAGCACAGTCTCTAAAACTGGAGAATGAAGATGAAATTAAGCTACCAAATCCACACAAACTACAAACTTTGGTTGAATGCTTCATTTAGACTAAAATACAGCAAAACCCTAATATTGGTATTACCTGCACAAAAAGGAAACATCACCATCATACACAAAATCAAAGGTTTTAGTTCAATCCTTTGATTATATGTTTGAGAAACTTAAATGACTGGACCAACCAGCTGATGATCTGTGACCCCACGAAATAGTTCATAAGGAAGACATTTTAGTACATACTGAACTTGTCTTATTTTCAATCTAAAGCTAGATGGGTAAATGCAATCAGGTAGCAATGAACTATATTGAAAAAAATAGATGACTGAAAAGGTTGATTTCTAAAGGAACAGTCAATAAGATCTGAAGTGGATACCAATAAATATGAAGATATAAAGCAGTCAAATAAGACATTGTAAATAATGACAGTCAAGAAAATGAGTAAGCTATTGGAGTTATTAGAGATCAAAAGCTTTACTTCCAACATTTCATTAAAAAAAGCAATAATTTTAAATGCAAAATGCCAAGTTTCTTCTCTTTTATACCATGATTTTTTTATGACAACATGTTCTTATATGATCATTTCTTAAAAATATTTTCTTCATCTGAATTTCTCATTCTTAAGAATATAAATTTCAAATAAGCTGCACATTCCAAATATTTAAATTGTTCTTCTTTAACATAATATCAAATCAGAACAGGAAACAAAACAAATTATTTACTATCTATCTATACACTCAATTCTATATTTTTCAGGAACAATATTGTAATATAGTTTCGATTAATGAATCTAAATTCTGAGCTGTTAAATAAGTTATTTAAATATATCAATTTGATATACTACTATATTTGGGCAAGTAATAGATATATCAATACTATTTTATACCCCTATACTGTTGCCACCTGATCACCTTATTAAATTGCAATAATGTACAAAAATCAGTCTAAATAACAATGTGGGATTATATAACTATGGAACTATGTTATCCACTCACCAGCAAATTCATTAAAATGGTTTCCAATATCAAATGCCTGGTAATTATAATCAGCATATTCATAGTCGATAAATGTCACCTTGTTATCTTTGAAAATGACATTGGCCAGGAGCAAGTCATTGTGACAAAACACCACTGGACTGCCTATTCCCTGTAGTTCTTTCTCTAGCATCACCCATTCATCCTGAAGAGCATCTTTGGTGGGAATTAATTTCCTATACCTATAGTTGTTCAAAGATAATTCCATATCATCAAATTTAAGATATAATGATTTTATAAATACTAAATAATTCTTTTGATCATTTAGAGACATGAAAAGGATTAATTAAACAGTAATGAAGCAAAGGAGTTTAATATTATAACCAAGTATAATCTGCTTATAAGATGTACAAGGTTATTGAATGAAGCAATTAAATATGTTCTAATGATTAACAATTCCAAAAAAATATGAAAGAAAGGCGTACATTTATCAATGGATGGTAAAATTCTAGATAATTTTGAAAATATAATTATTATCATATTCATATAAAATGAGGGCTTTGTTAAAGAAATGCACAAAATTACAGAAAATTTAATTCAAGATACTATTGATTTGAAAAATTAAAAATTCAAAGAAACATTAATGGAAGATGAGGATGATTTCCTTAATAAATCAAATACTATACATACACAGACTGTACATGTATGCATGGTAAAGCCTTCAATGTCAAGATCAATTTTAAATAAACCATAGATAGATAAATCAAATATATAAAGCACCTAAGAACATGCAGTAAAGAAGCTACTATACCAACGTAACTAATTTAGTATTATGCAATTATATTACAAAATGAAACTTTTTCATTTCATAATGAAGTAGAAAATCTTTTGAAAGCCTAAGTACCAATCAAGAATCTACTTACGTATAAAGAGAGCCAAGTATTAAGATTAGAAAAGTGTTATATTGTAACATCATAAATGTTACCTCTTTTCAAAGTCAATTGGTCAAATTAAAAAACGACAAATGAATTGTGTTTGTCAAAAAACATACACTAGAGTTATTGATGTTATTCATACCTACTAAATCCACTACTATGTTAGGTGTTACTCATATGATAAAAATTTGTAACATGTAAAATGCTGTGAAATACAAAAGCAAGGAATATGAAATCTTGCTGAAGGAGTTTAAAATGAAAATCTTTTAATGTAAGAAGATTTTTTAACTAATCTTAATCATTAAAAATTTCAATCAAATGCATCTAAGGAGAAACTGTACAAGACTGTAAGATCTATTTCTTATTTTGAAATAATTATATACCTGTAATTTACAGAATTAATAACAAAACAAATGTACTACAAAAATCTACTAATGGACATTCACCATCTATTTTAACTACAGTAGGTACACATATTTATAATCCTAGATTACTATAATAATATAATCCTTAGATAATTAAAAAAAAACATCATAAATATGGATGAAATTTGGATAATTATTTTCTTTGCATTGCTGAAAAAATATATTATTAGAATATAATTGAAATTAAGTGAAACAAAACGGATGAGTTTGAAACATATTAAAGCCTATGCCTATAGCAGCACTGAGTAAGCCATGATTACTATGAAAAAAACTTTATAATGAAAGCAAACAAATTTTGTATATTTTATGTTTAGGTTACTATTTCTGCACTGAATATTCATAGAAGATACAAGTTACTCTATTCATTTTAAGATCTTCAAATTTCACAAGTCTAAAATAAGATTGGAGTATTTGTTGGTTATGAATACCTTAAAATTGGTAAGCTTTATTAAAAGCAAAGTTGAAATATCAATACTACCAACATGAACTAGACAAGTTTAATTATTATTTGATTGCTTCTCTCAGTAATTTGCGAAAAATAATCTTTCCCAGATTGTGGTATATTAATTCTAAATAACACTACTGAGGATTATTAGAAGTACAACATAGACGTATTTTTTAAAATTTCGCATTCAATCATTATCGTATCAATGAACTTTTGAAACGTAAATAAACCTACCTTATATTCGACTGATAAAAGATATGTCAAATCTAAGTACAAATCAGGCGGTATATCGGCGTTAACAAATTACTCTCGTAAATAATATTTTCACAACTACTCTTAACAAATGACGAGACATTTTTAAAATACCAAATTCATTCTTTTCTCATTAATTTTGGATTCTTGAATTGATATATTTTATACAACCAAATGAAATAAAGAGATTTTACATTACAGATCATTTAGCACCGAAAATTCAATGCAGCAATAATTTCTCCCAAATAACATCCTGTAAAAGCTCTAAGAATAGTGTAAATTCAATTATTATCATCACATTATATTTACGATTCGTGAATTAACCATACCGTATATTTAAATGATAAAAGCTATATTTGACATCCTTGATACATAAAGTCAAATTTTAATATAGCAATAAACTCTTCTAAATAATAACCTTAAACAATGGCGTTATAATAATTAAGGTCGGCTTGCTCCAAAACGTTAGAATACGTCGCGGTACGTAAACTACGTCAGAATAGGGTTACGTCACCCTCTACATGCTAGTCAAGACTAAAGCAAATTTTGCTCGACTTCCCTCGTTCGAGCGGTTGGTCGAGTGGGCCGGGGCACCTAGGTGCGACGCTGAAGAACACGGGTTCGGTTCCGTCGGGAACTCCTGGCCGCCGTACTCCAGGAGAATTTTTCGAAAAAATCCGAAATTTCGAAAAATATACGGAATCGAGCCCGTCTCTTTGGGGTCGCGGGAGCCGAACGGCCCGTTCCCAGCTCTCGAACCCGCGTGGCGGCGCGGTCCCAATCGCCGAAAGGCGCCCGAGCTGTTAATTCATTATTTTACGCGAAAGAATTTTTTCTTTTTTACGGGGTTTGAAATTTTTTAAAAGTCGCGATCGACTTTCACCATTACGAAAATTTTCCTTTTCTAGGTTATTCTCGACTGTCAATAATAAAAATTGCACTGCCGAGTCTGAACCTAAGAATAGGATTTCGTTATACGAAAATCCAAACTATCAGACCCAGCAGTGCAATTTTTAATACGGGTTGTCGATAATAACCTGAAAAGGTTATTTTCGGAGACTCTGAAAGGTAAAACGAAAAAAGTAAACTAATTATAACCAGAATAAATATTAATAGAAAATGGTGCAGAACAATTGCCGCGAGGGTTTCGAAATTTTAATTCCAATAAATTACTCTAAAATTATATTGATTCTTTTAAAAATTTATGTAACACGATTATTTTTCGCATTCGCAAGTGTCGCATTTTTCCTGAGAAAAAAATCTACTAACCATTTTAAAAATTTTGGTCTTTTTAGCTTAGAAAAGGAATTTTTAATTTTGAACTAAAAAAAGGCTTAAACCTAAAATAACTCCTTCTAAACAGCGCTATTTCTGACAAGGGCAGCTGATAATAACTAAAAAAATATCATTTTTCCAGTCTTAAAATAAACACTTGGAAAGTAAAACTAAATTGGTTGTAATTTTTTTCTTTACAGTACATTATGGAATTACCTAATTGATTAGAGCATATAAAAAGGAAAAAACAATTATCTATGTGTAGGTATTCTGAAATGTGTGTAATTCCAAATGTCTAATATTTATCCAAGAGAAAATTATAAGAAGCTGTATCATTAAGATAATTATATTAATTAAAATTCTAAGTGAATCAGTCAAACGATCCAACACCGACATATTTTAAATTACTAAAAGAGAGCTGATTTTTATCTGAGCATCCAGATTGTAGATCCAAGAGCATTACTTTCAAAGTCTTCAAGTTACAAATTGGCTGTGAATTTAAGTCGGACTTTTTCCTTGAACACTTGCAATTATTCCTAACTACATGATTTTTGATGCAAAGCAACATTTCTGCCTTATACATTCTATACATTAAACGTTATTAATACAAAAATTACAAGGCCTAAATAAAACCTGATCCCCTAAAAATATTAAACCACATCCATTTAGAGTAATTAGTGGAAAAGAAAGAATCAGTTGGGTATACAAAAAAAAACTATTCTAAGGGTAGCAGAGCAGAGTACGATGGGAATAATTTGTCAATGCACAATTTGTAAATACGATAATAGTGAATTAAACTTGGAATGAAGATCCAACATCTCCATGCCAATTATTGATGGGGTGGCATTCCATCATGTAGCCCACCTTGCTTGTTTTTCACTTTCTTGGAAGGCGACAGGCACAAGTTCCATGAAGCTGGCTGCCTTCTTCCAAATGCAGGGTTCCCTCTTTCCTTCATAACCATTTTCGACCATTCCGTTCTTTTCTGAAGGTGGTTTCTTGAGTTCTAGACAATGCATCTGCGCCAGCATTCGTGCCACAAGCGGGTACACAAATGGGGAGATAACGGTTTCTGTCGTCAGCACTACTCCCGGAATAAACTCATAGACCAAACCATTTTCAAATGTTGCATAAAGTCGAGGTGCATATCCAGCTTCGTGCATTACCTTGGAGCATGGAGAAAGTTTTAATTAAATTACATGTTTTTGGGACTTTTCCTGGAAATTATTCATGTAAACAGTGAGCAGTTGAAAGTATATCTTTAAAAAAGTTGAAATGCATAAGATAATGATTGAATTACGAATAAATAAAAGTGTAATTACCTTTTCAATTCAATTGCTTTCACTTTAATTATTTAATACTTTTTGTGCAATTCATTTTCTTTACTAACTCAAAAAATAAACTATTCAGATTGAATACTTATAACATATTTCCATGCAGTATTTCTAAAACTGCAATAGACAACACATCAACATGTTATTCTTGAATGAATTTATCAAAAATTGATTCTCTGCAGATTAAGATACATGTTACAATTTAAATTATTCACAGATATATTAGGTTATTATAAAGAGGATGAGGAAAAAATTCATTTCGGATATTAAATAAATCATTCAAGTCAGATTTCAGAAATGAAATACATCATAATTTAGTTCATTCAATTTCTTAAAATTGAGGATAGCATCATTAAATAAAGAGAACTACATCTGACAAAATTTCCTAATGTTTACAATCTCAGTATTTACTTCAAAGCACAAGAGATGGAAAATTGAGTTACTTATATTGACATTATAAACTTTTATGATTAATTGCACCTACATAATACATCACAATTAATATTATAAATTGGATTGCTTTATTGATTAGATTTCAATCTGAAAATTGCTTCATGTTTTAAGTATAGTATTCATTTTACTCTATATCTTATCCAATGTATGTAAAAGCATGGGATTAACATTATATTATATACATCAATTGCTTATAATACTGATCAATCAGCTTTGTTCTCTATGGAAATAACCTATTCTCAAAAGTCTCATCTCTCATTTAACTCTTTTATAATGTATTACGACTAGCATGCTGTAAGATGGCAAAGGGTAAATCCAATTAGAAGTTACACCATTTCAATGCTCCAACCAAGTGATGATTAAAATTTATTCATATATTTTAATATCAAAACCTATGCAACACACTAGAATTTTTTTTAAAGGTATAGAAACTTCATAATTAATTAGTAAAACGATTGAGGTTAATTGCAATTAGTTCTGATTGCAGGATGAACAAATATGATGAGTGAGTATCCTTTCCACATTTTTGCATTAATTTTTTTAGTATCACAATTGTTACCAATATTTCACAGAATTTGATTAATTTACACATGAAATATACAACATGGCAAATATAATATTAGAAAAATTGTAGACAACACCTGCTACAATATATAAAAATAATACATAATTGTAAATTCTACACAATTAAATTAATCACAATATATTTCTCTTTTGCAAAAGCAAAATGTTAATGTGATCAGTTATGGAAGATAATATTTTAAAATGGCAAATAAAGTACAATACTCGAATATTCTTTCACATGCATAAATTTTCAAATGCTTTTCTAATGAATGACAACCATGATTGAGTATACAGTATACAATGATTTATGATACAGATTCATGAAAGAAGAAATAAAATATATAAATTGGTATCTGATAACATAATAATACTAAATGAAATGAACAAAAAAGCAACAGTTAATTTCATGTTGTTTAGCAAGATGTTCATAGGACAACTGAGCATATGTGTATTAGTGGTAAATTTTTCAGCATTTTAAGCAAAATCTCTATAAATAACTAAAACATTACTGAATGTATATAGAAAATACTTCTAATTCTTTTAAACATTGATTATATTAATAGATACTAAAACTCTAAAAATAATTTAATTACATAACAAAAAAATTAGTAAAAGCCAGAGCATTTTTATCAATTACAATACATGTACAACAAATATATATATAAATTAACATAAAATACCTATAAGTTGAATTAACATTTTGTGTAAACTGAATGTAATGTTAATAAGTGGAGGATTAAACATACTTACATAAATATTTAAACACACTTAAAAGTTCAGTAAAAACTCAATGTTTTGTTGTTTGCACAGTTTTTAGAGTCAGAATAATGTTGTACTAAGTCACTATATAAGGAATTATTTTACTTGTATAAATTCCAGAAAGAGAAATTTAATTTTTTAGTTAAATTGTGAATACATAATCAATAAAAGATAATTTCTAATGAACTATATTAGTAACTCAAGCAAATTATACTAACTATTTGTGAAATTGTACAAAGAACTTGACTATGAATCTACAAACAAAAACTTAACCTCCTCTAACAAACATGTTATTAAGATAGTTCAGCCTAAATTTTAAATATGTAAATGAATTGAACAGTAGGTGCATATAAACAAAAATGATGCACAAATGCAAGGAAAAGCTAAGTAATGCCCAATGATAAGTTATAATAACAAAGCAAATTTCTACTGCATGCATTTAGAGGTTAAAGCAATAGAATTGTAACAGAAATGCTTACCTTCATATTTCTTGTTTCTGCAGCTCTGTCGATCAATAGATCTGTTTTCTGCCCATAGACCCTGACTAGAACCATTTCATCCGAGATGCTCGCATCTTTGCACCCAACTAACTTATTCGTTATGCCATCTGTAAACATCTGAGGAGGAAATAAAAGAAAAAATGTAAAACCTGTTTTTTTTTTGGTACATTTGACAAAGAATAATAGACTTATAGTTTCTGAAAAGTAATTTTTACTGTATATCCATCTATCCATCCTCATTTTGTGATTTACATAATTTTAATTTTAAGATTTAATTCCTTTTGCCATTTATATTCACATATTTGATTTAGTGAAAAATTCTATAGGATTTAAACAATAATTTACAGGTAGATTTTACATCTTCATTTTTTCAAGATTGCCTATTTTATTGTTTAGTTTCAATGTCAGCTCTGCTTTAAGTACCCTTAAATAAAAAATCCTATTAATGCAAACTATAAATGAGTTAAAAAATTAAATTCATTTTATTTTGACTCTGTATTTTGATAAAAATAACCTATATGTTATGAACATATTAGAGACAGGAAGGCAAGTATTGATTTTCCTGGTTGAAAGTAGGAAAATCAATGCTCTTCTTATTTTCTGTTTTATCACTTATATAAACTTAAGAGTTTAGATTGCCATTCTCATTAAAATAGTACTTTATACAAAATGAAAATGCATACATCAACTTTGTTTTAAAAAATTACATACTAAAATTATGTTCACTGGAACTTACATCAAATATTACTCATAAGATAAAAGTTCAAATGGAATCGCCACAAAATACCAATAAATCTGATGGTTATTAATAAATAGAGAGCAATTTTACATTTCTGTACTTCTATGAACAATTTTCCAAAAAATCTCATGTTAAGACCTCAATATAAACTTTTTAGCTTACGTCACTCTGGAAATTTCCCTAATATTTATACATATTCAGTGAGTGAATCGTTACGAAATGAGTACAGATGATTATTTAACCAATTCATAACTTTGAATATCAGATTTCTGTAAATAGGAAAAATCACAATGCCATCTCCTAGTTGGAAATGCATATTTACTCGTCTAATGGTTTACCAAACATCAAAGATAAAAGTTGTCACATAATTAATGATTTTATGTAATTTCCCCAATAATTTGCGTAACTAAAAAAAATAAAACTAAGTTAATAAAAGATATAACTATCTTGAAACATGATTATATCTTCAAAGTTTTAGTACTGCTCTTTCCATAAACCGTTAAAAAATCGCCATAGCTTTATTTAAATTTCAAAATTTCTTTTTCGTTATGACATCACTTTTTACCTCTTTTTTCGAGCTCATAAAATCCACACAAAGACCCTCAAGAACTTATTACGTTCCATCTGCATCGTTTGAAACAATCCTCTACAGCCTATCACAAAACATATCATGAAGTTCTAAAAAATTCAACAGCAGAAATATCTTCTTTACTACATGTGTTGAGTTTCATTCGGCAGGCTTCCCTCACACGGTTTTTTGCACATGAATATATATCTTCCCGCGAAGAAAATGCCAGCTGCTGTAAACAGATGCGACGAAATTTCCGTAATCGTAATCGCGACAATCGTTTCGTTTCGTAATAATGATCGACATTTCGAAATACGGAAATTCCTCGTGGATGCGGACGTCCATTAATTATCGACAGAACAATCGATGTCTGTAAAAGCTAATCAAAGGCACTAAATCGACAATCATTCTAACAAACGCCAAATCACGGCGATCGACTGAAGATCTTTCTCTTGAATGGAATTAAATGATTGATACTTACGGTACTAAATAAAAGGTTAAACATAAAAACTTAATATGCATTGTTGACAGATTAATGAACGACGCTCGAACAAAATATATAAATGGCGTCGATACGAAACTATCAACATATAAATATGTTCTCTGACGGAGTTGCCTAATGTTCGCGATCCTATCACAAAATCTGTCAATCATTCAATTTATTTATGCATAATTTATGAAATTGTTTCTGTTCCAGCGAAATCTTGCATTCAACCAGTTTCCTCTTCATAATGTTTGATTTGTGGATCAATCCAAAAGATGCATTTCGCTTAATGCAATCGAATTATTCCTTTAGTGAGTACATACGTGATATATTCCTACTGATGACAGTTAACGTTATTAAATCATCATGTGTTCAGGATATTCATGAACTCCTAAGATATATTCCACTTTTACTACGTTCCACTACCCAGGGGAGAGGATATGATCCAAGTTACACCCGTTCACCTAGCATTATCAACACAAAAATTTCCTAATACAAGCACTCTAAAATACAACGTTTATAACAGATTTTATTAATAAAAAACAAGAAAATTAAGAAGAATAATTCAGTCCATAATTTTAATTCTTTAAATCACTCCCTTTAAGGCTCAAATACAGCTAATGTACAGTTTTAATGCTAATTTACATACGAATTCTACAATGGGCCATAATAAGCAAAACTTCTTAAATATATTATAAGTAAAACAAAACTTTTAATAGATACTTATAAAAAATCATCTGCCAACGAGAAATAAGGTGAAAATCGCAGTATCTTACTCCCTAACGCTGGTCTAAATCAAATTCAAACCCAAAGAAATTGTTTAGTTTACTTCTTTATCACAAATAGTTGCTATGGAGACACAAATATCGCGCGCGTAAGGTTTATGGATACTGTGGGCTGTCCACTGTCTGCACATTCGGTGACCTTGTGAACTTGTACAGGTGATGAAACAATTCTTAGCGAGCACTGCGTAGTTGAGGACAGCGTAACCCCATTAATGAATGAAATGCTTACTGGAGACTCGTTGAAATTGGGGAGCAGCGGTTCGACGTAATACAAAACTCTTTGTTTGAATATCACCAAGGTAACTGTTCGAATAACGGGATACGTGATTAGGACTAGAGCCGTGTTTAGATATCCTCTCTGAAAAAACATTTCAAGTTGCGACAAATTACTGCAATTTTAAAGCGTTCGTTGGGCGTTATTCTCTTTTACAATTCTTCATTATTTGGATGGACTGCATTCTTATAGAGAATGTATTATATATATAATAAACATCTAAGAATAAAACGAATTTTTTTAGCTATTTAATAACTACAACTTATAACAGCTGTCATGCCATTTATGTTACATTAAACAATTTTTTATATTCATTTTTGAGAAAACTTTTCGATGAAACACACGAAATGGGAGATGGAACAATGGAAATGGGCTTCGAGACATGAGTTCTTGACCTATTCAAAGAAATAATATACACACATAAAAATCCATTCCCTGACCTATGTCTGACCTACATAAAGTAAAGGCACGTAAAATACCTCCAATAAAAAGAATAAATCGAAAGAGTACAATGCACAAAAAATGATGATTCCAAGTAATATTCAAATTAATGATTAACATCTCATCGATAAAATCCAATAATGCGCAAAAATAGATAAGGTACTATAATTTATAAAAATTAAAATTTAATAAAAACAAAGAACGATATAAAATAATAGCTCAATATTATTATAGAATAATAAATGATTCTTTTATTACTATCGACTAAAAATCAGTAATAAGAATTGAAAAACAAGGAAAGTTTATTTTATGCTAGAATCCAGCATATCATATCCAGTATAGGATTTTATGCTTAATCATGAACACAATATATTTCAGCGGAGACCTTATCAGAATCAAAAAACGGGATGATATTCTTTAAACTTTCAACATTGATCGGTTTCCAAGAGAAACGAAAGCCTATCCTGGGGACAGCAACAATCGATATTTAGAATTGTCCCAACACTTCTGCTTGAACGTCCAATGGTACTTATGCAGCTTGAAATAAAATTACAGAGAAAATTATCGTCTTTGAGCTTTATATAAATGAATAAACAAATAAAAATATATGCATAATAAATGATAGATAAAGAATAAAGTGAGAGGAAAGTTTTGGTTCGGTCAATTATCAAGAATAGAAGACTTGAGATGTTCTTTAACTATGGTAGAAAAGTTAAACGAAAGACGCTAACGGAATCTTGTTCTATAATAGACAAGATAAGAAACAAAAGGGAATTTAGTATTGACGATAAATTTTTTCGATAAGATAATGTCAATCAGGTTTTTAAACTGGGGATGAAATTGTTACACCCTTTTTCATCAGTAACAGTTGAGAGTACGTTATCCGCACGGAGCAACGGTGTCAGACTTTTCCTTGGTTAACACCTGTTCTATCAAGGTCAATGGACCATAAAACATGCAAATATGAAGGTTAAAGGAAAGAGATAGACATTTTCGCAGTTTTAAAAACACCACAGGAATCTTTGCCAAGAAATATGAAGTATTTAAACATTTTGGCAGCAGTTTGAATCGCATAATTACGAAACAATTGAATTTCAAAGAGAAATTTTTGCAGAGTTTATATGGAATAAAACTATTTCAATAACTAATAGTTTTAAATGCCCTTCTAAATACTTCTTTCTTCTCTGAGTTAAAGTTTCATCTTCATATTAAATTATTATTTCATATTTCCTTAACTAGAGACACTGAGATTGTTTATTCGATTCGATCATATCGATTCTGAAATCGATAATGATCACACTATATACAGATAATGAACTTCAAAGTTAAGTTCAAGGTAACAAAACATGTGAGAAATGAAAACAATGGCAAAAGGTTTTAGGAACGAAATGATTGCCTGTGAATTCGTACTATGAAGATAAAACAAGTAGGATTAAGATACGTTTTGACTGGCAAACGTCAATTTTCGAAATATTTTAGATTATGAGATAAATATCCATCAGGCAACTCGTATCTAATATGAAGACATATTTTAAATTATATAATAAATACAATGAAGAGAGGGAAATAAGGTTCCATTGTTGCGTTGGTAACGGATAATATAAACATCATTGTTTTGACAACCAAGATTTTACAATCACTGACTCATACGTTATAAAAACAAATTTTACGAAAGAAGAAAGTTAACTAAAACTGTTAATATATAATGATCAATAAAGCTTCTCGAAAGATCTAAAATTTTTTAAACAATAACCCCATAAATGACTACATATAGCTCGTTTTTCAATTTATCTCCTCCGAATAAAGCCATGGATTAAATTTTTCATAATTTACCCCTTATCTGAAGGCACGGGTTCAACAGAATCTCCGGGATGAATAATTTATGGGGTCAGAACAAAAGATAGCGAATTCTTTTTTTGATTTCGAAAAGTTGGTTCTTTATATCTCGTGTCCGCAACGTCGCGGATTGGATTTTCGAGAAATTTCTTCAAGTTTACAGAGGTTCGTTAGCACTAGTTTGGTGACCAATGGTGAGGGAAAGGCTTTCAAGTACCCCAAACATACTAATATCGATATTACGATAGTTAAAAGATGAGTTGGTGGTAATTCAGCACTTAACTATCCCCTGGGATTTTATTTATTTTATAAGGAAACATAAACTATACACATTCTTCTTCTGTTATACTTATTACGCACACACTTTGCTCTTAATTTATGGATCACGGATAAAAAGCGTTTCAATAAATCATATTATTTAATATGTCATTTGTTTCTTGTTAAAAGAAAAAAATATTTCGCATGAATTGAATAAAGAATGATTTGTCCATATGCATTTAATTTATTGGATATATTAATATTGCAGATTTATATTTTTGCAATATCCACCTTCCCATAGCAAACTTGATTTGTTAAATGTCGTCATATCTTTTCTATCAAAGAAAATAAATGCAGAATAATTACTACGAAAGTAAAAAGTAAAACACTCCTTTGCTAATATTGATTTATATAACGGCACATTTTGAAATATAATTTCCGACAATAAATCTAAATATTAGGGAAAACGGGAAATAAAACTATGGTCTCTCATTCATTTTTTAACGACTTCTAAACAAACATTGATAAGCTTGGTAACTCAATAAATACATCTACTTTCTCGCTATTTTCCGGCAATTTACCTATTTCTACACATCCTACTCCCTTTGCTAGTGTTTTCCTGCTATCACAACTTAATTGTGCAATTAAAAAAACATGATTTCGTTTTTCCTTCAAAAAAAACATTTTCTTTCATACTTCCTTTAAATTCATTAAATTATATTCCTTACGTAATTAAATTTAACCTTAGTGAAAGCAGCTTATGAATAAATTAAATGGGCAATTAATAATTAATTTTATAAATAAATACACGGTTCTCTTATCTCTATTACCCTAATTACGAAGTGTATGTAAATGTAATTTTATCTCGTTTTATTTTATGTTCCAAGAGTTACCGAAGCATAACTGAAGCTGATAAAGTATATGAATTAATTATAATATTATATGCAATGTTATTAATAATACCACTCAAGAAACTTCAGATTCAGTTGTATTCATTTTTTCATTTCAATGTATTTCGGGTTTGAGAGGAAATAAACGACACGACAACGACAATATATCACTTGCAACAATGCTATCCTCATTCCACTATTATGGTTAACGGTTGTAAAATATACGGTTTTAATTGGTTCTAGTGTATCATTTACTTCATTTTAATATTGTTCCTTCAAATGAGAATCTTCGACCTACAAATACCTTAATTTTTCCTGCAAGTATCCAAGGCGACAATGGAGATAATTATGCTTTGATTGAGAAACTGAATCATTGTCATAAAAATGCATCAGTTAATAATATCAGAGCACAATTATTGAAAAGATGTAATATGACCTTAGTACAGTTAACATTAGGTAGATATATAGATGGAGGACTGCAGCTAACCAATCGGCTGATCGAAAGACCATTGTGAATGATTTTTACGATACCATAGACTTCATTCGTACCATCAGTTCAGCAACTGATAGAAAGAAATGCAACATCAACCTCCCATTGAAATGATTTCACATAAAAATTATAATCTTTCAACAGTTGCGAAATACACCTTGTGTCACTTGTGTAATACAGGAAAGCTATTGAAGATAGATGATGAGTGTTGATAACCTCAACTACCTAACAATCGTAAGCACAGATTGCGCGGAGATATATTCTCATCCTGAGTTCGTCTCCAAGAAATCAGATGCATTCCTTCGCCCAGATATTAATACCTGCTATTTCGCAATTCGATGGATAGATCATACTCATCTCCACAGAACTCTTAACTGCTTTCTGCACGAGTAAAAGCTGCCTATAACGTATCCCGCAAAACCTTCGCAACAATGACCAAACTTAGCAATTTGATACGTAGTCAATATCTACATTGTTATTCTAAGCATGGATTGTCGAGTAATTTCGAACTAAAGTGATAATTGCAAATCAAAAACAAAGGAAAAGAATCATAATTAAAAATAATAGAGAGAAACTGAAATGCTTAGAAACAAAGGGAAGCGATGCAGATAATAAGTTGTTCATTATTTAAATCTTAAACTTCTAATCTAAATACTTCCTAACAATAGCGTGGCTTGTTGATATGGGTATTAATGATGATAATAAATATGTTTCAATAGCACATTTGCACGTTACTGCCTAATTAGACTTATTCCAATCTATTATTAAATTATTATAAACTATAAAAATACTTCATTATATTCATGAAATTATGATAGTATATATTGCAAGAGTTTTAACCATGGAAACAGATTTTTAGAACATTATATTAGAATGTTATACAAGAATAATTATTTAGAAAATACGTTCACCAGTCTAAAACGTGCCAAATGATTCGCAACTTTTTCCCCTATTCCAACACTAAGAATTTCCCTCACTCATTCCATTCGGTTTAAGAAAGCTACCTTGACAACTGTTATTCTTTTTCTAATCTCGTTTGTGAACCTACCTTCTTAAGAAAGAGCACAAACGAAGAGGGAAGAATTGATTCTCTCTTTCTAGTTCAAACTCATCATTTCCATCGAAGCGTTAAGAACTATCTGTATAGCTGTAAAGATATCGCGCATTAAAACTCCATTTTCTCAGCTGATTTTAGTACTTTAAACACTTAATTTAATTAAAATCTTTCCCCTAACAAATAAAACGTAATTTTAGAAGGATTATACCCTACTATTCCCGACAAAAGCACGTAAAATAATCAGGAATCGGATTGCAAATAATTTACCTCAATCCGATAATTTGTAGACTTGGGACAATGATTATTATAACAATCCATCGTTCAATAATCAGCGGAGGACAAGAATAATCAACAATCGATAGAATATAGACAGAACTTCTCATCTGAAAACAAGAAACCTTTTACATAAATACCTATCTTCAGACATCTCCCATTTTTAACGAAAGGCTGTCTCTTTTATTGTTCCTACATTAACTAGATGTACTTAGATTCTTTATTTTGAACATCCTCAACAAAGACTGTGGAAACAATACGTGTTAACACGCTCCTAAAACTCTACTGTCTTTTATCACCTTTTCTACAGGCTTCCAGAAAATTCCAAGTGGATACTCATCCGTAAAACTATTTTCTACCGACTCCTATTCGTTTCCAGATCTTTCAAGAAACCGAGCGCTAATACTATGCTTGAATCGTACACCATAGGTTAAAACAAAATCTGGATACAGTTTAACAATGTCGCGTATATTTTAAGAATGTGAAATTCAATTCTTAGCAACGATTAAGATGAAATACTGGTGCTGTACGGTGCGGTGAAAGATTTTTAATTCTATGTTGACTGCGAGACGCTGCTTTAACTTTAACAGCATGGTCCAAATCCTTATTTTACAATTAATTACTGAAATGAATATGGAAACGTAACGGCCACAAATGAATTTTAAAACTGCTCAATATTTCTTTGTGTCGCTACAATATCTTTCAGTTTCATCTATTCTGCACGAAATACAACGAGGAGTAGAAAGTCTAATAACCGGATTAATTAATACCACCACTACAGTTTTCAGATCGCCTCTAATAGTTAGCCATTATTACGTGATCAGTTAATAAAAGTAACACTTGATTCAAAACAATTTATTAAATATTTCAATAGATTTATTTAGGTGACTCAATCCATTCCTAAGACATCTAAATATTTTTATTTATAACAGGTTTACAAAGCTTAAACTTCTTCACGTTACCATATTTCAAAGTGATTCTTGATGGAATATACGTTGCCATGTTACCCTCCCTCCTCACAGCTGACTGATGTGATAAGAAAAGTTACGAATCGCTTTCCGCTGATAAGAAAGTTAATTCCAACGTGAAATGTTATGTAATTCTTCTATTTTATAGCCTCCGATTTTTTCCGCGAACAGAAACTTTTTAAAGAGCAAAAAACTCGTGACTAGTTAAAATACCATTTTTTTTATTCAAATGGATATTTATTTACAGAAGTAAATTAAAAAGGAATTGAAATGGAGAAAATTGATCTTAGGTGCAATGAAACGCTGTGAATATATCAAATTTTTATTCGGTAAAACATACTTGACTTCAATATGACGACATTATTGAATGAATGTTAGTGATTAGTAGATTTATTAAGGCCTTCAAACATGAAAAATGGAAGCATTTCTGATATAAAAGATTGCTTCTTACAATCTTCCCCTTATAGCTTTCTGTAATCTTATTAGTTATTTTAAATGTATACAATTTTTATTAATTCAAACTGATTTGAAAATTCGATGAAAATTTCAATTTGAACACGTTTCAATGAAGCTTATATAGTACTGGTAATTTTACAAATAAGAATCCTACAAGATATATATATATATATATATATATATATATATCAACTAATAAACAAATAGTACTAATACGAATGAATATCCATTTATAATTTGTTGATTACTAATTTGGATCTGACGGAACACGAAATTGACATTATATGTACTGTAATGCTTTTCATAGTCGAATTTTAGCTACCAAACCTAAAATAAGGTGAAGGCATAATAGAAATAAGTTTCGAATGACTAGATGATTCAAGAACCAGGAGTTTTATCAGCAATCCATTCATTATTTCAATGATATCTTAGGATACTTAATTTTTACATAATCTAGATCAACTGGATATAAGCGAAAACAATATCTTTCCAATTCTTTTTATCACGATTTGGACACTTAAGTAGATGTATTAAGTTCTTCAGAGATCTCATTCACTATCTTAAAAGGCTTTTTAAAACAGTTAGTTTATTTCTAAAAAAAGCGGTGATACGAACATTTTTCGAATTGCTTAAGAAAAAGATGAAAAACGAAATAATCGGTTTGCCCCTAAGTTTGGTTTATACACTTATTAATGGGATAAATAATAACAATAATATGATAAATAACATCAACCTTTCACGATTATAATATCCAATAAGTTACATACCAATATATAAACACTTGTGGTTTTTCCTAAACATATCATATCCAGATTCTGTTGAAATGCGATATAAATATTCATGTACATGAACATAGATACAATGACTAGAACGTACGTGCGCTAAACGTTATAATATTGCACAACTGCCAGGAACTTCGTTCAATCAACCCTTTGAACAATGAAGTGTAACAGGCATTAATTAATTGTTGCCTAGGAGATCGATGCAGTAGCGGGCTTAATGAAAAAGTTTTTCGCATGATACCGTTCTATGCAAAATGAAAATAAACTTATTTCACTGCCTAAAATTCAAATCCATATCACTAACAATAAGACATCTCCAAATTATAGACCGATAACTACAATTCGTGGATAGAATGAATGAATTTTTCTTCGTTTCCTCAGAAAGTTTTCCCCTTTTAAGCTTTTAGAGACACCTTAAACGTTAAAAGCTTTTGGCAGAACATATCTAATAAAACCAGCGATGATGAAAGTAAAATAAATATTGAACGCAGTATTTTTAACCGATAACACGAATTCAACTGTAAAATGCTGTTTAACGAAGTAAAAATTTGAAAATAAACAATTTCCTTAGCAACCAATGGCGTTCATGGAAATGACACTTCAATTAAACCGACAGAAAACCTCATTGAGGCATATAACAAGGGATGAATCAACATTGATCGTCGATCTTGGTTTCCTTAGTAATTAAAACGAGTAAAATCATCTCCGACGATGTTGCTTCGACATCGTTAGTCCTTGAGCGATTGAACCATCTTTTAATTATTCATGAATACGTAATGGGTGTAATGAATCGTTTCAAACCCTCTGAAGTAATCACAATTGATCCACGCGCCGTCCGTTCGTCCTTGTATTGGGTTAAATGATGAAGTCGCGAGCCGAGGTCGTGCGGGGGTTAACTCAGATTCAAAGCCGTCAAATGGGACAACTAAAGGGCGCAACAAAGCGTCACACTAAACCGTTGCGATGAGATAAAAAGGATCTTTCAAATCACGCTAATTCATGTTCCGTGGACCAGTTTTCATCATCAAAAGGGCTTCTCGAAACGACGCATAAATATCTCAGAAAATAAGGAAGCCATTATTCAAGTGTCGTTATAAAAAAAATGATTCTATTCATTAACTGATTGTGATACTGTCCATGGTTTGGCCTTATGAATGATTGTTTGCAAGGAATTAAACTATGATTTTACTTTGATAAAAGTATCCGCGGTAGAAGATTTAAATTATGTTGAAATCTGTCATTTATTCACTTAAAACTATCGAATTAAAACATGATCGTCCCAGTAGATTTGTTGCTCTAAAGTGTTAAGCATAATTTTTGTCATCTATTTTAAACCTTAATATATATTTGATATGTTACGCAAACGATAAAAACCTGAAAAAAACAAACATCGAAGCCATACTTCTGAGGAAGGAAAATCCCCTATTAAAACAATTGAACGTCGTCTTGCAATGCTTTACAGTAAATAAACACTTATAATTGGAGAAATATCCAACTTCCTGCACCGCCACTGTTTTTCTCCAAGAAAGTAGGATAATTTTGCGTTAACCGTGTTCTATGTTTTGTTTGGTTTCTATGGTGAGCATTACACATCTCTTTACCTTTGTCTCAATCATCACTTGTTTATCGTTTACGGTGATGACGTACGGAATGGTTAACAATGGCCTACATCCAATCACCCCTTATTGAACGTTATGAAAAGTCATTGTCGTTGACTTGGCTGTGTACGCGACCCGCTTACAGTGTCTAAGGAAGCATATTAAGGATATACTACCTCCAACCCTCACCGTAAGTGATTTTAAGGGGTACTAGCAGCTCTCAGCTTCCCGAAAACAGTCAAATATCCTGCAGCTATATTATTGATATGCAAGTTTACTTACAGACAAAAGAAGTAAAATTAACTCAAGAGCTACTTAGAGAGTGACTGTTTTATCGCAAACTGAGGGTTCAGAATGAAATTTGGACGTATTCGAAGATCTAATAATGTTTCCAAGGATTGTTTTCATTGATTTCTCGCTATGTAGCCAGAGAATTTGAGATGATTAGCTCTTTCATTCCGGAACAAGATCCAACACCCGTGTTTTGGCATCTTGTGTACAACTGCATGTCCGCGTTGTTTACATCGATTCACTCCGCATTTGATTCACGATTGAATGAGTGTGAGACAGCGATTCGTGAAGTAAGTCGTATTTAATTTTGCATGTAGCTTACGGAATAATAGATTTATAAGCTTTAAAAAAATCTATTCATTCCAAATCTATCGTGTATTTTCCAAACAAAGAGTACAGAACAATCAATCTTCCCGTAACCAAAACAAACAACAATTGGGCCTTGTCAAAACAGTCGTATCGTAATTTTTAAAATCTTTATTTCCTTTAATGTATTGTACTTGTATTGGTTTCATTCCTTTGCGGGTATTTCACATTTAAGAAGACTGTTTTACGTCTTACGTGAAGGAAGTTGTCGCGATTACAGGCACAAAACTTCACGCGAGTTCCAGAAAGTTCTAACCGATTCTTGAAGCTTTCACTCTTCGATGCGGAGGGATACAAAACAACTTATAACATAAATAAAAATCAGTTTCAGTTTAATATCTAACATACTCGTTCAAAAAATAATTAATTTAAGTTCTTCATTAACATGAAAATTTATCCAAGGTAGATAATTAAATACTGAATCGATTACTATAAATGAGTTAATAAACTTTTGGACCTTAATTTTAAAATTAATATCGCTATTTATCGGTAAATGAAAAATTTCAACGGTAGACTGAAACTTTAATTAAGTGTAAGATGAGTCTGTTGAAATTAACGATGGTATCCATTTGAGTCGTAAACAATCCAAGAGAAATCCTTAGCTTTGAGATAGGCTTGAATTATGGGTCACTCACTGCAAGAAGGCTGTCTTCATTTAGCGGAGGCGGGAATACTGGCAAGAGACCTACTAAAGGTTTATTCGTCCTGGAAGAATGAAACCCTGACAGCAACCTCAATTGCACGAACATTTCCCAATTAGATCTATTTTCTCTTCTTCTGAACAGTAAAATTACCACCGGGGTATACAGATTTTAGTCTCTAAAATCTAAACCTAAAAAACTTGATTACTTACAGGGACGTTGGGATGTATTCCTATGTTTATTTATAAGTAATTTCTACGTAGCAACGGTGGTGGTTACAATACCTAAGATCTGAATGTAATCTGAATCGCTAGGCCTTTTGATCCTTAGAAAGAAATTAAGTAAATTTGATATTCTTGAGTTCGCGACTGTGAAAACGAATATTCAAATCCTAAACATTTCTACTAATATAATTTCACTCTAATATGTCTCATGTTTCACATCAATTCGCGAATTTGTACGAACAAATAAACTTAGAACATCGTTCTGATAATTAATGATAGGTAAATTAGAATGTCAATTTCGTTTATAACTTAAAAAGCATTTTAACCCTTATTGTCAAAGAGGTAAATACTTAATACACGATAAATCATTCATTCGTTTATTCCAATTTTTTCTCTGTTACCAGCATCGATTACAAAAACTACCATTTATAGACGAAGACTTTTCCAAAACAGAGGATACAACGGGATAACCTTTGGAAAATTGCTAACTTTAGAGTTAAAATCATTTTATCTTTTAATATTAAAATCGACATGCTTTTAGGGAGTGGACGCTTATCTGATAATCCAGATCCGAATGATATGCGATCTAAATTAATATCGATTGTACGTGAGATTACTTATCGAAAGATATGAGCAACTTTAAGTGAATTTCATTCACCTCGTCGACAATTACTCTACACGTAAACAGACTTCGTGTCGGTTGTTAAGAACTTGTTTATTACATTGAAGCAGTTTCTTCGAAATTACTTCTGCTTAGTATTATTAGTGCAATCAAAACACACGTCCCCCACTCAAAACAGTTAACAATAATCGATTAATATCTATTTACATCGATATATATCGATATTTTAAAAGATTACTTAGTATGTGATTAGGATTAGTGTCGCAAAGGAAACAAAAATTTCGAGCCATTCCATTGGTCGAAGAGAAATATTTATTCCACTAAAAGTATCGATTAACTGCTCATTCTAATTTAATCTCCTAACGGCGAGTTGAAGTGCGCTTAATCTCACCCTTCATCTTCGAGAAGCCATGAATGTAGAAGCTAATGGTAAAGGTCGTTATAAGTTGGCATCCTCACGCTGAAGCTACCGCAAAGAAAATACCTGCATTAATAACACACTAACAATTTTGATTTCTTCTCTATTTCTTTGAATACGTGGCTCATATGCAAAAATATAGAAGAATAGGTAGTCATAAAATACATCGTAAAATTACAAGCTCGCTTTATAATTCGATTAAATGCTTTAATGAACAAATAACTCCTAAACTCAATAGTTAGAAACCTAAGAATCCTTTGTATACAAAATCCACAAGGAAATCTTGAATTTTTATACACTTAAACGTAGTATTTGTCTTAAGCTTCGATGGATTGTTGGCATGGAAAGAAATGAAAGGTTTGCCAAAATATTGTTGAATACAATGCTCACAAAACCTCTCATATAGAAAGCAAAGATATGTGGATATCAGTAGAACATATCAATGATAAATGAATACAAACCAGAAGGATACAGATGAATAAAAAATACAGATAATATTATATTGCTTGCCAATGCAATTAATGTTAGATGAGCTGAGTTTCATTATAAGCCTCGAAGATAATATACGTACCTTCGTAATTTTGTCTTTCAGTCGTAAAATAAAAATCATACTAAACTTCTAACTATTCCGTAAAATTTGAATAAAGGATATTATTATGGACATGAATTTTATGAGGTTTTCTAAGAATCTAGAGTCATTTCCTTAGCGATTTTTTTGTTTGAATCATGCGATGTCGTGCGCTGAAACCATTTTTTAAAAAGGATAACCGCGAAACTGGGAATTTTGTTAGGTTTGAAAAATTACAGCAGAACTTTTAAAAAATTTCGAAAGCCGCATAAATATTATTTGAGTGCAGATGAAAACAAAAATTTTGGCAACTTCTGGTTACTGGAAGACTCTGTTTAAATTCACGTTTTTATTTCATCGAAAGAGCAATTGGAAGAGCGCGCGGTAAATATTAACGCATCGGCGCAAAATGACAAGACTAATGTAGATCGTGCATCTCGGATTGATATTTCCTGGACACGATCGCATTTGTTAATAGAATTGATCGAATATCATGAAGTAAATGTCTTTTTAATTTCGTTTTAAAAATTCGACTACCACATGCTCGAAGTATCCAAGGTCAACTTTCGGTTCTGGAAAAATTAAAAGCTTTTTCCAAAACATTCGTATTGCGACGCAAAAGATCAGCAAAAGAAGGGGATGATAGATCACAGATTTTGATCTAAACTTGTGCTCACCTTCGCGATACGGCGTGGTGAGAGTAACAACTTTCCAAAAGCGTTTTAACGGTAAATAAAAATTCGAAATAAGAATTATTGAATTCTCAAAGAGGGAGATCCAATCTTACGGGAAAATGGTATGTAATCCCATAAAAATATTCTTTATCCACTCTATTTCCGCTATTTCAACCACTCCAATCCGTGCAAAAATAAATTAAGTCGTTATATAATTATCATTTCATTGTTTTCGACAAAATTAAACAAATATAACAAATTATTATTGAATCCATTTAATCTACATCCTGTAAACGATTTTCGCTCATTCAGTGTTCAGCTTTTAAGCCTAGTTTACGTAGCGAAATTTCTTTATTGTTAACATACACATATCATCATTATGTAGCAACTAATTCTGGTGCTTCAATTAGCGGTATTTTAACACTTTTAAATGAATAATCGAGTGCCAGGGACTAATTCTGAAGAAGTTTCAGTCTTCCTCGTTTCTTAACAATCAAAGATTGGTTTCGGATTGAAATTTCCTCGACGAACAGCCGCGAACATTACGGAAAATTAAAGCATATATAAAACATTTAAGAGAAAAAGGTGGATAACCCAATTTCAAACATAGCGATGAGTTTTATGATAAAAATATAACAATGAACTTGCGATACCTGAACTATTTAAACAACACAGAAAAAGTTGAAATAAAAATAAGTCGTTTAAAAGAGTGCGAGTAAGGAACTCGACTTTAACAAACTTTTAAGTATTTCAGACACGGGAAGCAATTGCTAAAATATTGTTTAACGAGAAAAATATGTAATGATTGAAGGAGTTCTTACCTTGAATTCCACGTTTTCCTTCTTCCAAGAGGGTCTTATTTCCTTTAAAACTGCTAAAGCGCCTTCAAACAGATTGCTTTCTAGTATTGTTATTGGCACATGCATGGTGTGAGAGTCTAAAGCCATTCCTTGCCTAACAGCAAGTAACTGAGGAAACTATGCGCTACGAGGCGGATTTTATCGTCTGCACTGACCTTCGGAATCCTACCCGTTACCCACATAGCGAATTACAATACATACTCATCTGAATTTCATCGTTTAAAAATGAATTAAGCGGCAGATAATATAACAAAGGGTTGACGATTCAGGGGATACTCGATTAAAAACTACAGTGAGCTTTCCCGCAAGCACAACTTCAATACCAGATCACTGGTGTAGTGTGCATGACGAAAAAATGTATGCATTTCGTTCTTTTACGAAAGAGGGTCTCAAAAATGTGCAAAAATAGTAGGACGTAATCATAATAAGAAAAATCAATACTGAAAACGCCCGATGTTGTAAAGAACACGAGTTTATACTCTAAGCGAACAAGTGCAAGCCGAAATGCACATGAAAACAAATCTGCTACTACGTGCGACTTTGTATTCTAATCGTGGACGTGTTGACTCGTATCCCTAGCACACTTTTCACGTTTCTAATTCTTGCAACTATTATTTTAATATCGTTTTATAGATCTAGATCATTTATGAATATATGTTTTTCTCTTCAACGGCAGTGTCCTATTTTAGTTTATCAGTAAGACGTTGAATTGCCAAACGTTGAACGTCATTATTTAAAATAACCGAGTAAAATTAAAAATTCTCCCTTTACAAATGCATGGCCGAGTCGGTTATCATTTTAAAATAAGTTTCCTTCTAGAAGTCTGTATACTAGATTACTTTAGGTAATAAAAATAGGCTAGTATGTTTGCTGGGAATATGAATGATTTAATACACGAGTAATAATTTAGTGAAACGGCAATCTCTTTCCTATTTGTGTGGAATTTCTAATCCGAGTAGAATAATATGTTGAAAGTATTCTACCAAAACTCCAGGGTATGAACTCCAATACATTAGTATATTTCATACGTGATAAGGTATTTTTTCATTTGATTCACTTTTACTCTGGAAAT
Source organism: Pantala flavescens (assembly GCA_020796165.1). Taxonomy (NCBI): domain Eukaryota; kingdom Metazoa; phylum Arthropoda; class Insecta; order Odonata; family Libellulidae; genus Pantala; species Pantala flavescens. The sequence goes on from CM036886.1 coordinate 17,954,896, forward strand.
TAATAATCAACAAAGAGGCGTAAGTTTTTTATGTACATTTTATTCCGGAAAATATGTAAATTTCTTCAAGAAAGCAATATTTTTAATGATTTAGTAATAAAATATAAAAATTGTAAAAGACCATAAGAACTATTATCAGCCAGTAATTGTTATATTTTTAATATAACAAGATCACGTTTCATTCTTACAGCCAGGACATTACTTCAAAAGTAATTAATTTGTTGCTGTTCAGAACAGCGATTTTGATAAAATAACATTACAATAAGGTAATCACTCAAACAAGTATGGGTATGTACCAAAATTGTTCCTTTTAAGGTACAAGTATAATAACATAAAAAGTTTGATTTTTATAGTATCACAATATAAATTTGTCATAAAAACTTCATATATGAACCAAAAACTTTTCATGGCCATATAAATCTCTCCTCATAAAAATGAAGATAATAAATCTCTCCTCATAAAATTAAAGATGCACAAATAATGTAAAAATTGAATGTTATAGAAGATAAAAAAATGTAAGAACAATACTCAGCATGGAAGATTCACTTGGTCTTACAGAGCAAGCATACAATATTTATGCTTTGATTACAGGGCATAATTTTTTGATAAGATTTTTAAGAAATTATCAAATTAAGGGATTATAAGTGATTCAATTATTAATTTGAAAATTTGCAACACTCTCAAGTACTGGCTGCAGACGTTCAGCAAATGCTTCATCTCTTGGACAATAAGGTGCTCCTTTGAACGTCTTATGATCCATAGTTAGCTTCATTAATGCCATCCAATTGGGATCACGACAGAGTACATATGGATTGCCAACAACAATCAATCTTGCTTGAGCTCGAGTGATAGCCACATTGAAACGCTGAAATAGATCATTATAAAAATGTTCAGAATTTATAAGTACATAAATTAATACATTAACAACAAAGAAACAAAATCAGAGTATGATAGGAATCTAATGAATGGGAAACAAACCTTTGAATTAGACAAGAATCCAAGTTTAAACATTGAATCAATATTAAGAAGATTTTTTTCAGAGCGGACAGTTGATATTATCATCACCCTTTTTTCTCTCCCTTGATACACTTCAGTAGATCCGACTTCTATATCATTCCACCCTTTCTTTTGGAAAGCTTGTTTCAGCTTATAAACCTACATAACAATATTAATATTTTATTGAAAAATCCATGGTGGAAAAAATTTACATAAATTAATGAAAAGATATTAATAGAAATATTGTTAATGAAAAAATAACAGTACGTATGAATTATGAGAATGCCAAAAAATTAGAGAGATATATGAATAAGGCACATAATTAAGGTACAAGAGAACGCCTAATTTAAATGGATAGGTTGAAAACACACAAAGGGGGAATATGGTCTCTTAAAAGATGACTAGATTCCAGATTAGGAGTAGTAAAACAGATAATGTACTATAAGACTTTGTTTATTAGCTCATTTCATTTCTTTATGTTAAAATTGAATGAACAACTCACAAAGAAACCATACGAATATACGGTATTAAAAGTCTAAAGGTTTTGAAGCCTGATTTTGGCTTTTCTATTATATGCCAATAATATTACAACATGCAAAAACTATTATTTATAATTATAAATACAATTTCCCACAATAACTAGACACTTGAATTTATGCTATATCTTTTAAGAGGTGGTAAAATGTATGTTTGCAGTTTAGATAGTTTAAAATTATCTTAAGTTTTTGGTAAATATATTTATGGTCATTAATGCAAGTACTTATAGATTCAACACCATCACAATTAACTTGTAATGAAAAAATAAGAGATATTTTACGCAAAATTATGGAAATCAACACAAGTAAATAAAGTGGTTGGGATTACCTGACGAGTATATGGAGTCAATACTCCAATTTCACTTTGTTGAATGTTCATCCCGCTGTTTGGATTTAGTAATACACAGAGATGTGCAACAACTACTTCCAATTCTTTTATGTTGAAGTAACTAAAAATAAAGAAATAAAATCTCATGGAAATATGTCACAAATATTAGTTACTATTACACATAGTTAAGAATAAATATGACAGAGTTTGCACAATAACCAAAAATGCTTTTATGAAGTAATAGATTTGATTGTGTCGATATAATGCAATACATATTTTTTATAACATACATCTTTCAAAACTCTCCGGATAATATCCACCACACACTATACTTAATTATGTGAAATAAAATTCCAGAGAAAATCAGTTTATTATCTCTTCTATTTTAGAAACTTATACCTTATAAAATGTATTCAAATTCAAACCTTGGAGACACTCCTTCCCTTTCCTCATTGCCAAGAACACAATGGAAATGTACAGGGAATGTTTTACGACATAAAGGATCTTTAAGTACTTTCTCAGAGTGTGCCTGAAAATAATGATATTGGAACATTAGAGGGATATTAATTTTTACCACAAGCAATTTACAACTCATACAATATCATTTTCCCAAAAATTAGATAATATCTCATTTGCTTCCTCATAATTGATCAAAAAGTTTAATAAAATTTACTGACAACATTTGCAAAAAAATTACATGGCATTACATGAATTAAGAAATAGTAACTTATGGACTGATGCATCCAAAGTTGACACACAATAATTTGAAAGCTAGCTAGAAATTAATTTGCAAATCTTCAATGTCTGGAGGTTAATTCTTATGTCATATAGCTAGAACTGAACTTAAAGTAAGTAATGATTGGAATATTGCTATAAAATGTTTATGAGATAAATTAAACTATTTGAACTAAATTAGGATTTTTATAATTAAAAATCTGCCAGATTATAATGAAAAAGCTTACCTCAAGCTCATTCTCATAGAAAAGTTTATTTGGAAGTATCAAAATATCAGGATGAGACCTAAAGTTACGAACAAGTTTAGTGATGAAATTTGCATTATAAGAACCACTTTCCTCCTGCCTTTGATACAAAGGGCATTTGGTCATGAGACGCTCTAGTAGAGAAATACCTGTTAAAAAATAAATTTTATATGCACTATTATACTTGGTGAATAATCTCCAATAAAAAAACAATATTTTACTTTTTGATTGTCTCACATCCTTGAAGCAATGAGAAATTACTTGGATTCCTCATTTTAGTTTTAATTAATTTTTCTGATAATTTTATCTTAGGTGAAAATACTTTTTTCAATTTAAGAATACGTGTTAAACTACCATCATCATATTAATTAATCTATTGAAGGTCTCCTCTCTTAATAATTTTTAAGAACGCTCATCTAACCCCAATGGAATTTATAAAAAAATATATAACTACATATGTTAGGAAATAAACTGGCCAGAGATATTGTTGAAGACCTCTTAGCATGGTTGAACTTTGAAGAATGTATATCACCTCTGTTGACATTGAAAATGACTCATAAGTTTTCTTTCATGAACTTAAGTTGATAAAAAGAATAAACTAATCTATCTTGAGGAATATGATGTTTTAACAGAAGTAAAAATTAGTAACATGGGTGAGACTTGAGACCATATCTTCTAGTTGCCAAGCTTATATGCTTCAATTTCTATGACTTATAGCAGAAAGTTAATATCTAATTTTCCTAGTATTGATGAATATGATCAAATATTCCAAATAACATTATGTATTAGGGAGTAGTTCAAACGGAGAGAATAAAGAAAGTGAAGACTGAATAAATAAAAAACCTGTACAAACTATAAGTAAATGATTATATAGTAGTGAAGTTAAAAGGAATAATCACCAAGTCCAATCTCTCCACCAGGGCAAACAGGGCCTAACTGTAGTGGATCTCCACCTAGGACCAATAAACCCCTGCAATTACTTGTACTTTGGCCAATGCCATTTACTGAATTCCCATCAGTTGCTGGTAAAGTGGCTAACCTAGATCCTAGAAGACCTGCAACAGCTGACACTGCTTCAGGCTCAACTGCCTGTCCACTCTCATCAATGAAGACATGAGTTATATGATTATGGGCAAGGTGGCCCATTGTAAGCCTGAAAAAGAAAGTAAATTATTAATTATTTTAGATGTAGTATGAATAAAATGCACACAAAACTAATTATTATTTTAAAATATGAAAAGTATGTAAAAAATTTCCAAAATTAATGGGTACATTATTTCCTAGATGCATATTGAAGTTTCATTCAAAATGTCGCCCTGTAAATGTAGAGCTACCACCTGGCCTGGTGCCTATTTGTAGTTCTAACATACAGTATATATATATATATATATATATATATATAATTCAAGAAATTCATTCAAAACTATATACATATAAAAGAATGAAGTTTATTTAATACATAAATAATAAGTAATAAAACAAAATCCTGATGCTGGTAATACAATTTTACAGTCAAATATTCAAAAGAATATCAAGATCTTTTCCTTTAAAAAATTAAACAAATATCAGAAGTTATTACCGGCAAATGAACTAATATCAACTAAAATGATTAATACGATTAATTAAATAAAAATGATATTGTGAAATATATCTTAAAAGAAGAAAAATATTAATAATACAGACAATACAACTTCAAAGACTGATTATAATGAAATGAACAGTTAATTCAGAAATTAATGAACTCTCAACTAAATTTCTTACATTTCTAGATAAGGTATAATTGGTTCATTAGTCTTAAAGATCAAACTCAAATCACACTGATGCATTTAAGATGTAATGATGAAAATTTGAAGATAAACAAGCAAAACCATAAACAAGACAAAGCACTTACTTTCCAGCTGATATGAGTGTACAACAGATGATGTGGTACTTTGTCAAATCACAATCTTTAACTGATACTATTTCATCATCTTCAATATTACTGTACTCATATAAGGATTCTGGGATGCTTCGGCTGTGAATCCAGCATATGATAGATGAAAAAAAATTATAAATTTATTTTAATTAAATACGTAAATTCAAGTTATTTATTTAAAAGTCAGTCATATATGATTAAATAAGAAACAAATATAATAATTTTAACTTTCTAGAGTTACACAAGATCAAACTTAACCATGCCATAACTTAAAAATTAATGAATATCCAACTAACTTTATCAATACCAAAGATGATAAGTTTAAAATATTTCTAATATAGAAATAATAACTTGTTTATCATTTTAAATTGTAAATTTCATCTAAGATGATGAGAAAGATTGAGGAATAATACAAAAAACTCTCAGAAAATTTCTCAGAAAAGAAAAGATAAAAATAGCACAGAATTAAGTAATGGATAAAGGAAAAAAAACTTCAAAAGATAGTATTAAATTTGGTCCAAATGTTAAGGTATCTGAATTTCAACCAAAATATATATAATAATTTAAGTATAAGTAGAGTATAAATGCTTGTCAACTTTCTGACAGACAAGGAAAACTTTTAACACCCTATTCTAGTAACAAGTATTACAATTACTTGTATCAAGCATCAAAGTCTAAAGGAAAATTTTGCTTTTTCTTCTGCATGGTAAAGTGTGTGATTAAATTGAATTTAATTTTCTTTAATATCAAAAAAGGATTTTATGCATTTATTCTGACAACTTCCAATTTGTTTTTCCAAATTTTGAAAGAACAAGGAGTCAAGGAAGAAGCAGGTTATCTCATTAATCTTTATTATTACTCAAGATTCTTAAATAGTATATAATGTTTCCACTACTCAAAGTATAAGCCAAAAACAAAATTTTATAAATTCATCATGAAATATATTTTACTTACATATCTCTTGATTTTGAGTGTAGCCTAAGTATATTTTTGTAATATGTATATATCATTCCAGCAAGAAGATCACAAGCTGAATTAGAAGGAGCACAGACAAGTAAATTTGAATCTTTGCACTGAGTAACAACCTAAAACAATGTAAACAATTAATATGGTTCTTTTACATGAGAATTTGTTAGATGATTGAGAAGATTTCTGAATTCAATATTAACATCTTTTCATCAAAGTATAAGACCACAAAAATATCTCTTGACAATGATTGATCAAGACATCAGGTAAAGAAAAACAAAATTGCCAAAAATGAAAAAAAGAGTATAACTTTCTCTCATAATTAAATTAGGATTTAAGCACGAGAGTCAAATATTAAACAGTTTTTATGTAACAAATTCCTGGTAGGTAATCTATTGTGCATTTCTTGCTAAACCATTACTTTCTTGAGGTTTCTTTACTATTTAAGTTTAAGCAAACAACAATATATTATGAACTTAAGTAGGTTCGATTTATTATTATAATATTTCTGAGATTAATGTTAAAGCTTCCCATTAAATAATATATTATGCAGAGACAAATATTCTACCTGAAGAATGGCTTCTACTAGTGTGACTGTCTTTCCAGTTCCTGGAGGACCAAATACTATGTAAGGTGCTGGCATAGATGAGCCACATAAAATATTTATCACGGCTTGTTTCTGCTCAGGATTACCTTCAACATTTTTATTAAAAAACCTACAAACATATCCAATTTATAGAACAATTAAATAAGCATTTCTTAATATATTATATAAACAAAGAAACTTTTACCGATACTTAAATCAATAAATAAATTATATACTTAAAATATAATAATTCATACACTTCTATATTATAAAAATTAATTATAGATCAAATTTGAATATCTATCTACAAACACATAGTAATTAAGACTTATCCCTTGAAATAAAGAAGGAACCCAGAATAAATTTTGTGAATATGAATAACTTACGCCAGCTTTGGTATGTTTGTTGAAGAATTGGAAATTATTTCTTCATTAGGGAAAACATAGTCGAGTAGACCTTTCTCCACCATTCCATCAACTGCACGGTGCATTATCATCAGTGGAAAACGATTAAGACCAAAACGGACATCAAATAGATTACCAGGAAATACTAAGTTTTCGAGACTGAAATAAAAAAATTAATTAAGTTCAAAATTACAGTACATTATAGTACATATAATAATTATCAAAAAGTCCTTAATATGCTCCACTATAATGATATTAATCAATAATTTAAAAGTATGTATAAAAGTATATACATATATATTATGATTATTCTAAGATAGCATGTTATTCTTTAATTTTTGAATAGATAGATTAATTAGAATAAGAACACCAAAATAAATGGCTGAATTTAAAATACAATGATTTCCATGCATACAACTGTTTTATTTATTTAATTATTCCTTAAGATAAATATTGTGCTTTTGATAGATGAATAATAAAATAATGATCGATCATGGACATATCTACTATTGAAATGAAACATTTTTCTTTAAGTTTATGTTTCAAACAAGATGCTAATTCAAGCAAGATGCCTTTGTGGAATCAAAAAATTCATGTTTATTACTTATAAATGAGTAATATTTAATTGTTAATAAGTACAAGGCTAAGAAAATCATAATTAGAGAGAAAAAAAGGTTCGTTGCTGGGATGCGAACCAGTGTCCACCAACCAAAAATGAGGCTCAAAAAAGTTCTACGAATACCCCTGCCAATCCCACTATTGAATCTGCTGATGACCATGATGCTCAGAACAGCTCTTATCTAAGAAAAGCGGGTTTCGTTTTTTCCAGTGCAAAATAAAAAAAATTGCAATCTTTGAATGTTAATATATCCTAGACTTATACTGAGAAGCAGTTAAAAAAAGATCTGTCTTCTTAATTTTGATCCTCAATTGCCCTATGATAGTCTTTTTAAAAATTTGTGGGACACCTATGTTTGCACTCCTTGTTAGTATAAGCATAGCATGAAATACTATTTTTTTGTGTTTTAACTATATTTATGTATTATACCCATTAAAATATCCTGATATATCATTTGTCATCAAGTAATCATAAAGTATTTTTATTTATTTTACTTTCCCAGTTTAAATTTTTTAGAAATATTAAAGGCTTTCTTAAAGCAAATTTCATTATGGTTTAAGATGGTTTTCATTATTTAACCAAGTGATAGCTTTCATGGTCAAAGTCAGTAATTTCAAATAACTTACTACTTAGAATATGTAAAGAAAGTTGAAGTTTTCAAGATAATCCTGCACTAACTAAACGAGAAACCTTGTTATTATGGATGGTATTAGCTGCCATATGACAGCCAATATGGAAAGAATAACTGAAAGAGTTGATTAACTTACCCATTTCTAGCGCCAACCCAAATTGTCTTCTCATTAACCTTGTACACCCTACTTTCATACTGCATTGCATCTACACAATTTGGATCTTCACCTAATCTCAATCTAAAATACACTAAGTCATTTTCTAAAATAGAGGGTCTTTTTTCCTCTAGTCCAGGTACCTAGAGATAGAGTTTAAGAATACAGTTCTTGAAATACTTATCATTACTGAAAATAATCAATAATTTATATAGAATTAAAATATTATTGCATCAAAGACGATAAGGAGTTATTAGTTTCCACATTTTTAATCTTTGTAATATTTATTCAAACCATAAATGTGTGTGATTAATGTTAGGGACCATTACTATCTGTTGTTGTAATATTCAGTCATAGTTGAATTGGGTAAAAATCACCTTTTTAGAAGATAAATGGAACTTGGTGACAAAATTTCAATTCAGGATTTATATGTTATTATATATGTAAATAAATTTCCTACCAATGGTATTTGATAAGTAATTATCAAAAAATACAAACTGTGGGTGTGGGGGTAAGTAAAAAATATTTAACTGAGCTAGACTGTACACATATTTTAAAAGTCATTTACACCTAGATTCTACTAAAATTTAAAGGGAAAATTGAAAACATTTCAATGCAATAACAATGAAATATTAATAATATAAATGACATTCACAAATGAGTAGATGATTAATACCAAATCTAACGTATCATTTAATGAATTAATCAAAATATTTACTTTAAGTAAACTATAGAACAATGATCTATCCAACTTCCATTATATTATCTACATAATTAATCATAAAAAATTGATCTGAAACTAGTGAGTAATGGCTTTCCCTTTATCATTTAAGGAAATGTGCTGAAAGGAACTAAGAATATCAGTCGAAGCAGTTGGAAATAAATTATCTCAAGTATCAATTATTTTAAAAATTACAATGAGTAATCAGTAATTCTTTATAAATCATTAATATAACATACAACAAAGTTACTAATTTGTTTGTTGGTAATTGGGTGCCTATTATAATTTTGATGTGATTCATTACATTCCTTGATATTATTTTTAAATAAATTAATAATCAAAGAACATTACTCAATGTATTTTCTATGTGATTCAATATAAATCTTGCAGGTATGATCGTTTTTAATGAAAAATTTTGGGAAATGTAATAACTTCTTACCCAATAAAGCATTATATATTAGAAGAGGAAATTTACTTACTTCAAGTTCAATGTGACCATCTTCTGTATAATCTAATTTGACTCCAGTCATATTGAATTGTTCAATTTGAAGTTGTTCACCGAATTCTTGATGATATAAAAGCATGTGAAAGTAATTGTTGTAATTGGTTCGACTCGCACCTTCCTCCATTAGGACCCTAGTCAAAAATGGCAACATTAATATTATACAACTTATAGATGAGGGAATTTTTCACAATCTGATTCTAATTATTTTAGGACAACTTAGGCTGTTTCTTGGATGAGTTTATAATCTATAAACAATAATATTGAAAATGAGTCGCGTCTATTAAAATTAAGAACATAAACATCATAAACATAAACAATGAGAGGATACAATATAAATTTTAAATACTTGAGGAATAATATTTATAATAATAAAAATTATTGTTGCAGGATACATTGCCATAAACATGGCATAAACTTGAGATTAGCGGATTAGATATTCAATTTACAATATACTAATATTTCAAATAATGAGCTTTCACTTACATAAAATAATCCAAGGTTTCCTTAGCATTTGGAAGCATTACATCATAGTACTTCAAATTGGACTGAAATATTGGAATTAACTCGGCAGGAATATTATAATCATCTATTCTTCTTACTTTTCTCCTAAGTTGGCATTAAAGAATGAAAGATTATCCTAAATTTAAATAGCAACTGTGAAAGGAGACAATTAGTGTAATAGAATAATTAGTACAATTAGTATAAGAGAATAAGACTAATATAATATTTTTTAATGATACTGAAATGTTTTATTTTTTATACAGAATTAATAAAATTAATAGCAACAGACATCAATTCAAAGCATTTTAAATTGGAATTCAGATAAAATTAGTAACATACTTTGACTATTGTAATTCTTTTCTTTTCTTTATTTTTAGCTTCTCTGATTTGAATATGTGAACTTATTATTGGAGCAAGAAACATGACTAACATTGGATTATTATACCACCAATGGTTGCCAGGAGCCAAAAGGACTAGAAAACATCAAATTTTTTTATATTTATCTGTGTATTTGTAGCTTTTTTTGCTCCACTTTCTGAATGAACAATTTCCCCAAAACCAAAGATTTTCTCCAAAAGCCTTCAGCCAAAGAGTTTTTTCCTTCACCATCACTCTTTTATTTACTTCTTATAAATGGAAATATTTTTTCTTTGAGCTAATTATGTAATATCAAAGAGCAGCTTCAGAAGTTAGGTATAACAGAGGTTCACCAATAATAATGAAAAGGCATTAAAATTGCTCATTAACATTATTTTCAATATTCTAGAAAAAAATCATAGATAAATACCCATCCTCATAATGGGCTTCGTGAGTTCCAGAAACATAAGCCCACTCAAATCCTTTATAGGGACTTTCTTCAATCATGCCAGGCTGAACAAAGGTCTCTCCAGTGGAGACATTAATAACCTACCAGAAAAAGTATTCATTTTCAAAATTAAATACCAATATATAAGAAAATAATATAAAAAGTATTGTGATAAGATGGAGCCAATAAAGGAGTGTGAAAGGGATGTATTTAGTCCAACTAATTCCTCAAAATGTTTTCTTATAAATGAAATAATTGGCATGGAATATAAATATTAGATTAGATTCAAAGTATTTAATTTACTGCAATAATCAATTTCTTTATAAATCCTAATGGATGAAAACACATGCAAGGAGAATGGGGATATTATGCACACCTTAGTGAATATTCTCAATCAAAACTCACCAGTTCTCGGATGATGTAAAAGTACTTTGAAGTATTTTTGTGTTCAAACATGAACAAAATAGGGAAGTGGTATACAGAAACATCCAATCCTGGAACTTCAACATTCACAGGATATAAGCTGCCTGCAAAAAATATTAAGAAATATGATTGTGAAAAATTTTGTTCAGACTTGAATTTTCAACATGAAGTCTGAAGCAAAAAATTAGTAAAAAGAGTTTCAACTAATTAAAAGATAGACCAATAATTTTCACAAAATTTTTGGAGCAATGACGTAATATTTACTTTGAGATATTTCCACCTCTGCCTTTCCCTTGGTAATGCCCTCAGTATCTGACAATACAGGACCATCAATGAGTGACAACACTTTGTGAAGAATTATGGTTCCTCTCTCCCCGTAACCACCAAGACCAGTGCGACGCTTCTGGTTTTGGGGGCCACCCCCTCCATCACCTCCAACTGCGGACATCAAATACATTTCACAATGAGCAAAAATAAGATAATATATAATACGTACAAAATTCATTGTTTAAAGTGTAATGAATGTACTTAAAACGATAATGATAAACATATAAAATTTGGTAATGATGTCAGAGTTTTAATAAAGCAAAGAAACTTATATATGAGATTCAAATACATTATTGATCTTAAAGTTCAATGTTTATAATATGTTATATTAATACCATGACTATCTTCTTTATTCTATAGAGATTATAGGTTTTGCTATAATTTAGCAAACTCAATAAATTCTGGACAATAAGCAGATACTGGGAAGAATCATGAAAGATCAATCAAAGACAGAAAGGTAGTTCAAGCACAAACTTATATTTCCTGGGTTAGACCCAAAAATGAAAAGTACATTTCATTCAGAATTATTTTAAGAGAAATAAAAGTATATTTAAGAATTTTCTATTAATGTGCAAAAAATATACTGTATATTTTCTACTTAATGAAATGTTTTTCTTCAAAAATTTAAATTGTAATATAAAAATTTAATAGTATACCCAAAAAATAATTAAAGAATAATTACTTTTGTTCCTGAACTGAAGGTTTTCTACACACTCAGAATTTCCAATGAAAAGCTCTCAAAGTTTACCAATTTTTCAAGAGCAATTTGATATAAGAGTAATTATATATAATGTTATTAATATAATGTTAATGGTTAATACTGAAAAGAAGCCCAACCCTCAAGTAAAGAATAATTTGAAGATTTGAATACCTATATAACTAAAACAAAAAAAAGTACAACTAAATTATAAAAAATCATCAGCTACCTGAAGTATGGTTTGCAGACAGTATGCAATACCAAGGAAAACTCTAAGAGGGATTCTGGAGATAAATTATTGATTTATTAATATTTCTTGAGCCAAAATAAGCATAAAAGATACACACTTTGGTTGTAAATCTTATGGGTTTACATTTCAGATCTTAAAAATATTTTATTTCAAGATTTGGCTGAATTCGCATTTAAAATGTATTATATGATACTCTGCGATTCAAAGAGCCAAAATTAAACCTGGAGGATGGTCATCACATACTGATACAGTGAGAATCCTCAGGGTGAATATAAATTGTCATGATAATTAAGTATAGCAGTGTTAGAAGTAGAAAAGGCAATGGTCTACCACAAAACCAATCACTTATAATATATAACCCACAAAGAATTCCTTCAAAAATAGGTTATTAGTTAAATTAAATTCATCAAAAAAAATCTAAGAAAAACTTTTACTAATGACATGTATCAAGCTAAAGCAAACCTATCCCAATGAAAAATTGTGTATATATACACACTGGATATTTTATGCAAACAATGAATGAAAAATAATCATACATTTGTGATAAAGACATTTATAACTGAAAAATAATAAAAACAGCTTATCACTAGGAAAGTAAAAATTTTATGCAAAACTGAATTGAGTCAACCTTTTTATTTATGATAATGTTTTGTCTAGAATCTGAATGAAGAGTTTTAACTAATATTGATTATCAAAGCAAAATTCCTTTCCTACAATAATGATAATCAATATTTAAAAATTAAAAACTAAAAAATATACAGATTAAAAATTTAAATTGAAAACAAAATATCACATTAGTATAATTACCACCTTATGTCTATTCTCTATCCAATTGGCTGAAATCTATAAATTAACAAATTTAATCATAAAATTATATACTTATCAGAAGTTACAATACACACAATATTAATTCAATTACTGCTAAGAAATAACTAAAAGAGGTAAGGATATAATAAAGAAATTAATGCACAAGTAGACAGAATGAAGAAAATTTAAGAATGATAAATGCAGCCCGGCCCGAGAATCAAAATTCCTACCCAACAAGAATAAAAACTTTCAATACAGGTAATGAATTTCTTCTCTCTGGATCACAGTCTTATTAAGTTGATCTTGATCAAAGAAAATATAAAGAAAATATATAAAAAGATTTTAAAATTTACTTGCTCTTTGAAATATTATTAAAAATTATATTGAAGATCGCATGACTTTTTATAAAAATCATTACCTCCAGGCCCAAGGTTAACAACTTCCAGGGTCAGTTTTGCAGTTTCAAATGGTCGAACATTAACAATCACCAAACCTTTAAAGCGAAGATAATCTACATCATTGGAAGACACTACTTCAATGCATATGCCATGCCTTTCCTTGATCAGATTTTTCCTAAAATATAACATACTCATGAGAAAATTTTTATATTTTGTGTTAATGAAGTGCCAAAGCACATACTTTTGAATTACTAAGGTACTATTAGTAAGCAAACAAACAAAAATTCAGCTATGTGAACTTTCTTCTATTAAAATATTAAAATTCATTAAGGCAACTAGTTCATAGTTAAAGAAGCGTTAAAGAAAAATATTAAAGTATTAAGAACTAGTTTTTGTTAAGTATAAAACTAAATCCTTAAAAAGAGATCACTGGCTCTTCAACAAATGCCTCCATTAACTGAATATCAGAGCTAATATTAACATAATATTAGTAAATAAAATACTTCCAATTAAAGTCTTCCTGAAAATAATACCTTAAAGAAATTCAGAATATAGTAATTCATAATAGAACAGCATATTATAGACTTGAGATCTCGTTACAAAATTCATTATAAATTTCATTATTATCAACCATGTGTATTTCAATGTAGAATTATACCCTCCTTTTTTGCATACTAATAATAATGGGTATAAGCATATTCTACCTGTTAAATTATTAATGTAGAATATGATGAATTCCAGAGACTTCAATTAACCTAAACTTATATCTAGGCTTCAACTTATTCTACAGACTCAATCTCTGGTGCCATATATTGATATGGTAAGGAAGAGGGTACGACTGTGTCATATTAGAATTCACATATCATTTTAAAAGATTGATACTGAGAATTTCAAAAAAATAATTATTTTCACTTATCATTAAAAAGAAACTTGATACTAAAAATTACAAACAGGAAATGATGAAATTTTAGTTATCAGCACACCGAGTCATAAGATTAAATTACTTATCTAACAACAAGATAATAAATTCTGCTTGAAAGTGATCCATTACATCAATCAAGTAGCCAAAAAACAGAAAAGATTACCATATCAATGTAAGACCCCAGAATCAACCAAAAAGTACATTATTCTGAAGAGGATGAAAACATTTCAGTAGCTATGTTTTCATGAATAATTGTGAATAATACTTTCATTTATTACCTTAGTGGTATTATCACATTTACACATGTAAGAGGGTTCTTTTAAAAGCATTTGTTTGGACCAAAATAAGTACGTGGCATATAACAACCAGGGATGACTATAGATATAAAATAGACTATATAAATTTTCTATCTAACTAAGTCTATAGCCAATGTTTTGATAAATAATTTTTCTAAAGATTTTCCATTTTTGAGAGACAAAACATTAACCCGAGGACTTGTTACTTAGATATCCCACTGATTTTATATTTTTTATTAATAATATTCATAGTTAAATTGGTGAGAATATTTGAAAGATTCTCAGGTTACCAACCATACAAGAGCTGCAGAAATCACTCCTGAACACTCATTTTAATGCAAAAATCACCTTATTGTCCTCAGTACTAAAGATATTAAAAATGCATGAACAGAGGAGAGAAACTTTTGAAAAATCTTACAATCCTATATGACTGGACATGCTCATAAAGATACTTCAGACGTTTCACCTCTGGAATTTCATTATTGAACTCCTTGCAAATTACAATAATCAAGTTGTCCTTCAAATTAATTTCATGAGCATATTCTGTGAGTGAGAGTACACTACACAGAATCAAATCTTGATGGAATCAAGTAAGTTCTTCACCAACCCAGAGCCAATGGTCAAATGTACAACATGAAACTTTGTGCTTACAAAGAACAATGTATGCTATAAATACCTAAACAAGTTCATGAAAATGTGTTTTAAAAATATGGATAAGTATCAAGGAATTGAATGTAAACATACTTATACTATTGATATAATGAATACTTTTGATCCAACTTTTGCAAATATAGGAGAAAACCAGTTACCAACGTGGGTTTTTTGATGTCTTAATCTAAATTATCGCTCTGAACAAATGCCTGCCAGTATGCCTATGAGAGGACTCCTGTTTTTGGATGATTTACAAAGAAGTATACAGAAAATGAATGAATAGCAGAAATTATTATTCATTTTCTATTAAGTATTCTATGAAAGAAAATAAGTATCTTAACAGCAGCTTTAGTTTAAATCTGTAAATGAGTGCTGAATATATACTGATAATTCGTTTGCATTTCTCACAGAGAATTATACATTTATTTTGAGCACCCTTACCATCTCATTATTTCCAATTGTGAAAGGCTTAACAGAGATAAATCTTTTACTCCTCACAGGAAATAAAAAGAACCAAAGCTCCTTAAATTTTAGCTAGCCTACTGATATCGGAGCGAAAAGGGGAAGTTAAATGTTCAAAAATATTTTAAAACATATCAGATAAAAATTCACTTCTTCTGTAATCATTTTCTAAGATAGAGAAACTTGAAATTATAAACAGGAAGTGATGAAATTTTATTTATCAGTGTAATGAGTCAATTAACGAAAATAATTATCTGATATATTGATAATTAAGTTTTTTGAAACTAATCCTTCATACTAATCAGACATCTCAAACAAAAAACAGAAATCTACTACAACTATATCAAGTTAAGACAATTAAATTAGCCTATCATATTTCTGACAATGGAAGATTTAATATGCTGAATATTTATCATTTCATTAACAACTATCAAGAACTGTCCCCTGTTCATGTTCTTAGGCGATAGTCAGAATATTAAAAGTTTTTGGCTGCATTATTGCCATCATCAGTGAATATATTTTCATTTTCCACTTCTATTGATCCAAATTTACTATGATATTTTAAATGATAATATTTAATTTTGCTATTTGTGATTATTGATGAATATACGAATATGAGCAACAGAATAAATTTATTTTTATTATCATTTTCACTTCTGCTGCTGTAAATCTATGACACGACCTTCAAACACTATCCATATTTAAGCTATTCCTGAACTCCAGACATTACACAAAGCTTTGTTAATGTGGGACACATATTGAAACATATATCAGAGAGGTGGTATGTAAAATAAATTTTACTGGACGCTTTCCCGCTAATATTTCAACAGAAATGTAATAATTGTAATTTTATATAAGGTATGATATATATTTGAAGAAAATTAGAACATGTCAGAAAGAATTACATTAACAGGTCTACATAAAATTATATCAGAATACTGTGGTGTAATGTAAGATATTCTCCTTTACCTACCTACCTTTTTCTTTCTAATTTATCTAAGGTCCATCTAAAAATATGGTGCTGGGTAGCCAAGTGGTTATGAAAATCATGTTCTGCTTCACAATCAATGTCACACAAACGACAATGATAAACACGCACATCTGTGAATCCTTTATTGGGATCTTGCCGCCTTCTATAGCGTATCTGGAAGAGAACACCAGAAGATTTCATGTTCACGAAATATCTTTCGCGATTTTTATCACATATTTTAATTTCTAATCGCTCCATTATTAATACTTAAATAAAGGGGAAATTTACAGCATATTATTCAAACGTGTAAAGAGAGATTAATCATAGTTATGACAATTGAAATACAACGAATAATATTTCTTGTAAACGATGTAAACTTATCATCCACTTATTGCAAAAAAGATAACGAATTGATAATCTAAAATGGTACGGACTTTTCAAAAGAAATTATCCAAGCAGGCCAATTAATCGCTGCATATAATCAAGAAAACATTTCAAATTATTACTAAACCGAACTTTAACAAAATATCACAATTATAATCATCATTGAGCGAATTATATCAACCATTTATTTCTAAACGCTGCGCATAACACATAGGATTGAATATTCTGAAAGAATTTAAGATGCATATTTTGCTTTCGCAAACTGACAGTCCCAATGACTAAGAAATGTAAGCAATTTAATTCAATGAGAAATTTATAACATGACAAGTAGTTAAATCGCACAATATGCACCCAAGAGTTTTGTTTACATTCTCTAGCTAGTAATTACTTATGGTAAAACTTGGGAAGCTGCTACTGTCACTGCCACTTTCCATATTTAATAATTAAGTTTTAAAAGACAAATTTAACGAGACTGTAAGTAATGCCATACCGAATTAAACTTAAAAAAGAAAAAAGTATAATTCAATGCTTACTACTGAATTGAGAGCCATGGTCATCTACAAAATTTTCTTGTACGACGATTCACATCTATGCGATTAGCAGTTCATCTGACTAGTCTTAAGAGAAAGGAATGAATGAATGCATAGATCGATAAGACAGCTTATCACTCGGTACCTCACTACTTACTGCCTGCTTCCATCACTACATGAATCTTTTTCCGAGAATCGTCTGCGGGAGACAAAATACGTCACTCAATCACGTGACGTTGTTACCTTTTCCCCCTCCAGTCAGCTTTTATTTTGGGATTTTTGAGAGTAAATACGTATGTACGTCGATGACTAACTAGCATGACGAGCGCGAGGGAGTTTACATCGAGTTCTCTTAACCTTGTGACTCATAGCTCATACATAAGTGACGATAATTTGGTAAATCGTATTTGTTTCACACTTTTCGAAAGACTATTTCATCTAAATTCATACAGGGGGATACCCATCCTTGCGAACATCATGAAAAAATATCCGAACGTGAAAACTTCTCTGAATACGCAAATTTTTTTGCTCGCAATAACCAAACGCTTAAACGTCCTTCTGCATTATTTTAGCTTACTTAATCATTAACCGCCGTACATTTACAGAGGTGGTGTTTTGCTAAGTAAGATTTACCTTTATCGACTGATAACTTTTATGCTAGCTTGTGAATACAATACTATGGAGAGAATATTAAAGACGGTCATTTCACATATGAGGCAGTAACACAAAAATCCTTGGTACATAATTTATTTAAATATTTTTTGAATTTCTGATATATATTAGAGTGACAAACACTAATATGTAAGGATAAAAATATTAACGTATTCATAATAAATAAATTGATAAGGTACAATAATTTATTAGATAATGGCTCATGCTAGTGCTATTTTTGTCCATACACAATTTGAAATACTAATGAGTGTTTGGGGAGCCAATCAAGTAGATACGAAATCATGTTTTTGATCTTCAATATAAAAAGCTAGAGTTTACACAAAACATTTATTCATAATTTACATTTTTTATAAAATAAAAAAGGATCATCATATTAGGGATGATCACTGTGTGCTTGCTTGATGGATGAAAGTTCCAAGGGCAAAATAAATTATCACCCAATGTAAAACAGAAAGTTTCCTCTTTCACAAAAAGAGCTTGGATCACTGAGAAGAATACCGTAAATCGAAGACAAATTCTCACTGCAAGTCTATCATCATACGCACAAATTTTAAAGACAACGACTAAACTTCTTTTCACATCGAGGATTACATTTGTCCAAAGAGTGACTACGATTGTAATTTATAGCTGTATCCCCCTAGAATGTTGATGGGGACAATTTCACAGTTTCACTGGAATTTGGACAAAATTAAGAAATGGTATGGTTGCAATACAAATCCAAGGGAATGTCGTGTGTATGATCAGTGCCTAATTTGACACTTCATTTCTCTGCTGTCCTCTTCTTTTTACGACCTCTACCGCTGTCTGGCGTTGCATTTTCACCTCTCCTCTTGCCTGTCCCTCCGACTCCCATACCACCCATTCCACCACCACCTCCACCCATACCAACACCTCCAGGAGTAGAGCTCCCACCCTTTGGACCACGCTTCTTCTTCTCTTGCCTCTCTTTCTCCTCCAGTTCTTGATTCTCCCTTTCTATGAGAGTGATAAGTGTGTTGCAGCGTCTCTGGAGTTCCATTGCCGTACGGGACTTCAGGAACCAGTCAAACCTAAACTGTGGAGCTGATCTATATTGGGAATGGGAAAAAATGAAAACATGTAGGAACAAATCAAAGGATAGAAGATATTGATGAATGCAATTGTGGTCTGATTTAAAAGTACCACAATTTGGTCTTAGGAAAGCATACTCTACACAAGTTTTATTCAAAATTGAATTAAGAAACTAATACAAGAGCATGTTTGTTAAAAGCCAATTTTAAAAACTCCCTATTCTATCTTTCATAAAATATGTATAAAATAAATAGATTAAGTCCTTAACAGACATATAGAGTATTGACAAGATACATTTCTAACTAACACTAACATCTGGTGTCCTAAAATGAGGGATTCTCAATAGGACCCATCAAATGAGATTGATTTTCACATAAAGAAGAAAGACAAACCTCACAGCTGCACGAAGTTCTTCGTAAACATTTTCTTTATCAAAACCCAGTTTATGTAACATGCATACAAGAAAACGATCCTCCTCTTCTGTGTAATTCTTCCCTTTATTTGTACCATATGCTATTCTAAGTTGATGGAAAGGCGCTCTGTATCTAGCCATCTGAAACAAGAGAAACAGAAAATGAATTTAAATGAATGGGAAAAAATAATGTTTTTAAGATAATTTAAGAAGTAATAGTTAACATATCAGAGGATTAACTGAGCAGAGCAATTACCTTGGCATCTAAAGCTTTCTTAATACTAGCCCTTCTCTGTATTTTGGCCTCTCCCCTTTCAATCTGAGCCATTATTCTGTCAATATCTTGCAATTCATGACAACGTTCCCAAAATACTGCACTGTACTCCATCACCTCATCTGGGCTTTTACCTAAGATGAAGAAAATATATTTATATCAATATTATGCCTTCCTTAAATGAATGATATTGAAGTTTAGACATGAAAAGTAGTAGTAGATAGTAACCAACCTTTAAAAATATTAACAGGTAATTATAAACAGCATCTCCTACCACAGATTAAATTAATAAATTTAAATATATCTATATAATAAAACTAAACATGCTTTTATGAGCAAAACAAGCTGAAAAAATAAACAAAGAAACTGCCTCATAAAAATATTCTATACCAGTAAAGTGAAATTAAATTAATCAGCAATACCTTCTACTTCCTTAGCAATGTTTTCAATGTCATCTCTGCCATACTTTTCATTGGCTTTGATGAATTGGTTGAAATCTCTCTTTGTCCAATTAGTAAAACCCTATATAAATTAAAATAATAACATGAATAATTTCAAATTATTGAAACCGTGAAAGATAAATGTACTTATTTTACCAAGTAATACAAATGAATATTCATTAATGTTAGAGATAAAAGATCAGTACATGAATAATAGTCTTCAAGACATTTCATTAGTACCTGTGTTAAAAGCTTCTCTTTTTCGGTATGTTCTTCTTCAGAGAGCTGCTGTGCATCATCTATTTTACGTTGTTCTTCTTTCTGAATTCGAGAAGCATCACTTCCAAGTTCCGGATTCTTTGGGACCTGATAAATTAATTTTTGTTAAATATAAATTATTTCTGATCCCTACGATGATATTGTTATACAATGTTAATTATGAGAAAACAGTGAGCAAATTCTTAAGAGACTTACTAAGCAGACTTTAGGCGATAAAACTACAAAAAATACTTGAAAATGGAATACAAAATATGGATAGTAAAGAGAAAGGAATATTTCCTTTAATTATTATTTGTGATATTCTACATAAATAATATCATTATACAACACTTGTCTGAGGAGTTATTTTGAATGCTTTAGTATATGTTCTCATAAGCTAACAGAATGGTAGCTTAAACAAAAAATGATAATATTTTCCTTTTCTTGAAATGAAAAATCATAAGTGCTAAGCTATTCACAAAAAATTATGATTACTTTCTTGCTTCAGTAGAAAATTAATTCATGCCTACTTACATCAACTACTAATTTTTGTTATCTTTATTCATAGAAAAAAATATCTTGATTCATTATAATTAACGTGATTATACTTTAATCACATACCAAAGAGTAAATGAGACAGGACATGATAAGATTTTGAGTACTTATACCATACCTTATACCCGACTGTCTTTCGATAATAATATATCTCCTGATCTAGTAACTCAAACAGACGAGGAGGAAAAAATTGAAAATCTTGAACTATAGGCTGCTTAGGTGGTCTGGGAGCCTAGAATAAGAAAATTGTTAAAAATAAATATTCATGAAAATATTACACAATAACCCAAATTTTATATTGTAACATTATATAATAAAGATAATGACATTATCTCATAAATTATTTTTCCAGAATAATACCTTAGGAGCCTTGGGCTCAGAAACTCTAAGAGCTTCCCGAAAATATGCATCAACAGCATAATTAGCTTTCCTTTCTCTTTTGGGAGGTTCAATCCAGCTTCCGATTCCCAGGATTTTCTGTTTTTCTCTGAAAATTTACAATTCAAAAGACTGTGAATACTTGAAAATGATCAAGTAAATGACAAAAACAACTTAACAAGACAAAGAAAATCATTTAGAAAATACCAATCAATTGGAAATTTGTAAAAGGGCATGGAAGCTATCCAATTAAAAATGTATCATTATATCAGAATACTACAAAGGAATACATATGATCAAAAGGAAATTGAATCCTATAACTATTAATTGGATAAGTTGGGTCTAATAATTAAGAACCTAACTATACATACCTATAATCTTCACCTTCAAATTGGTACACAGATTCTGTTGGAGCATCAACAGTAAAATTTCGAAGGGTAGATTCTCCTAGAGCTCCAAGCTTTTTCCTCATTTCATCAGTCTGGAGATAAATATAATAAATAACTGAGCATAATATGCATAAAATATTTTTGTTATGCAAAGAATATAATTGAGTTTCATTCTAAATTACCCTTTTCTAACTTCAAAAAAAGGATACCAAGAAATTTACTGCTTTGGAAACCTCTGTTTTTTAATCAAAATAAAAGCACACACAAGTTTCACAAATACTACATTACTACTATATCTTGTAAGTAAATAGAATGCTGAATTGTAAGCTGTATTCTTCACTTCATAAAAATGGAATAACACCAGGCCGAGGAAATTATCATTGACTACTTCAAAAGTGTGAAATTTGGTGTTAAATTAGGAAGATGTTAAGGAATGAATTGAGTATTAAAATGAAATTGTGATTTTATAACATATTTTACAGTATTAACTCTCAAACTGTAGGAAACCTTAGGAAAATTGTTTTCAAACACTTTGCATGATATTTTTTCTCACAATCTTTCCTCAATTGCAAGCAAATAAAAAAACACTATTTGGAAAAGGTCTATTTGAATTAATGGGGTTCACTGCCAACAGCAAGTTTGACTTAGCAGGCAAATTTTCTTGCTTTCCTCATTTACACAGTTGAATGAAACATGAAAAAAATTAACCTTTCAAAGCTTAAGAGTTTAAGTAGAATTACAGAAAAAAGCTTTCCACAACTAAGAAATTAACCATCTGAGACTAAACAGGAACTAACATAGACATTATGTACTGATTGCAATAGCAATTAACTTCTCTTTATGTTAATAACTTTCTCGGTATGAAATGTTTTAACAATTAGTGAAATGTATCCAAGCCATTTTATGAATAAACCATGATAAATACATTCGCCTCTCCATAGGTAATAGCCATAATATAAAAAAATAATCTATACAAATCATAATAAAATTATTAAAATATAATTTATCACAACTTTTAGACCAAAATAAATTTTTTTTGACTTACCTTGGCTTCACCCTTTTCTAAAATAGTGTCAATATCTTCATCAGTGATAGCAGATTCTTTGGATGCAAATACATGATTCGCACCATGTCTGATCATGC
This sequence comes from Pantala flavescens, assembly GCA_020796165.1. NCBI lineage: Eukaryota > Metazoa > Arthropoda > Insecta > Odonata > Libellulidae > Pantala > Pantala flavescens. The sequence continues at coordinate 17,978,231 of CM036886.1, forward strand.
TCAACATTTCATCTTTGTTCAGCTGATTTGATTTGCTGTCAACAAGGCGACCTAAATAAAAATATGAAGGTTAATAACTGGATTAAAAATTGGGAGTTTGTTGAGTTATTTTCACCTTCACTGATAATAACCTTGTTGGATGACAAGCTTGTCAAGTCTTAACTTAACCTCAGCTCTTTCCACTATCTTCTCTTCTACTGTGTTTTCAGTGATGAATCTGAAAACTCTTACTTGCTTCAACTGACCAATACGATGGGCACGATCCTGAAGAAGAAATCGAAATAGGCAATCTTTATAAACAGTTTTCATACACTTATACGTACTTCTTGTCCTAATTTTCCAATACATCTATTTTTTAAAATAAGAAGTTATTTCATTGTATAAAGAAATAACTGCCACCAGGCTTACAGCCTACTAGCAGTTTAATTCTTATAATAATAATAACAATAAAATGAAGAATAGTTAAATTTAAAAATTTATCCTTTCGACTGCTTTAGTATAAATTTATACAAATGTGAAAAAGAATTCAGTGCGATATAGTTGATAACATTCAATGAAAAGGTTTATAATTACAATTCAAAAATAAAACATACCATAGCTTGTAAATCCATTTGAGGATTCCAGTCAGAGTCAAACAGAATAACTACATCTGCAGTGGCAAGGTTGATACCTAAACCTCCAGCACGAGTTGATAACATAAATAAGAATTTGTCTGATCCTGGAGCATTGTATTCATTAATCTGACGCTGCCTGTCTTCATGAGGTGTTTGACCATCCAACCTACAATACTACAGAAAAATAACAATAAGCATCAAGTGTAACACAAAATACTCCAAAATTTCAGAAATGTCAAAACAAATATTAGTTTTTCAAAAATTATTAGAGCTAGATCTGAGGATTGCTTGGAGAACATAAAACATTTACAATCAAAGAGAATTCTCAATATTTAACCAAGAATTTATTCAGTGTAACCATACACTTTTTCCAGTTCTAGAACACAAGGTTTAATAACTTACCGAATATCCTCTCCAAAGACAATAATCTTCCAATATATCCATCATACGCGTCATCTGACTGAAGATTAAGACACGAGATTCTTGATCCTTAAGCTTAGGGAGCAGTTTATCCAATATGACCATCTTACCACAATTGTACACCTATAAAAGAAATTCAAACAACAAACCCAAATTAGGTTTAACAATTATGGGTATCTTAGCATAACAAGGCTTAGAATTGACCCTTTGTATTCTAAATTAATCCTTTCTCAGTGAGATTAATGGATAATTTCATGAAAGGAAGTAAAAATAAGTTTTAAGATTTATAACCCACCAAATGCTCATCAGTGGTATAAGGAGGACCAGGTTCAGCACCATCAAACAGATAAGGGTGGTTACAGCACTTTCGGAGCTGCATGAGAATATTTTGCAAGCGCATCTTTTCTATTTTGCCAGCACCATTCACAACATCTATATCCTTCATCAACACTTTGGTATACCTTTATCCAAAAAAATATAAAGCAATTTTAGAACAAATGAACATTCATTCACATCCTCTGATTGGATGAATTATTAACATCTCTATGGTATAAATACATTTCCTATTAATAATTTCCATATATTGTTACATAAATCCTATTATTATAAGCTATTGTAAATGTAATAAATATCTTAATAATACTAAAAACTAAACCAAGTAATTTAGATTCAAATAGCAATATTTAAATTCAATTATTTCTAATATTGTAATTCAAATTTATCATATGTATCTGCCAAATGTTAAGGGTAAAGTATTCATTATAACATTATAAAACTAGATTAGCTATTTTAGAATACATCTTAATTAATTAATTAAATAAAAATAAACAACAATGTAAGTGATAACAAAATTAAAACCTACCATTCTCTTTGCATTTTACTCAGGCCTACATATACCTTCACTTCTTTCTTTGGAGGTAACTTTTTCTCCACATCTGATTTCAAGCGCCGTAGCAAGAAAGGTCTAAGAACCTAAAAAATTTAAGTAACAAACACTGAATGTACGTCCTAAAGGATGTAAATAACCTAAGTTATAAATATATACAAACAACTTACAGCATGAAGTCTCTCCACTAAGGTTACATCACCCAAGAAACTGTGTGTGTTGAACCATGCATCAAAATCCTGTGAAAAAATGTAAATTGAGATCAATTGGATGCTGAGAATGTAAAAAGAAGAATAACAGTCAATAAATGATTGCCATTTCATTGATTCATTTACGTACTACAACAATAGAGAAAATAAAAAAATTACTTATTTATCAATGATATTAAAAACGAAGCATTTTTTTACACTCATTCAGATATTGAATAACAAAAACAACTTCCATTAATAGATCTAAATAATATTAATAAATACATAATACCCAAATGAAAATAATTATTTTAAATGAAAATACTCAAATTTTTCAATAAAAAATTACCTAGGTCCATAAAAACTTGCCAGAAAAATTATAAATATTTAAATATAGCTAATGTTGCAAGACTAAGTAAATGGTGGGAGCTAATTTCCACTTTGATGACATACAAAAATTATCACCAGTAAAATGAAGCTAAATTTTAAAGGAAGCTGTATTATTTCTCACAAAATATACATTCAGTAGAACTACTGTTAACGCTATCTATATTTACCTCTACACAAACATTTGTTTCATAGAAATAATTGCAATAAATACTATAAGGGATCAGCTTTAGGACTCATTAACAATCAGCACTTGCATAATCAAAACTCACAATTTTCTTTGGGTTCTATTTGTTTACTAAATAATTAAAAACTTCTTGCTTTACCTAGAGGAGCTTATCCACATTTATGGAAATGAAAACAGAACATGCCTATGTCTACGAAGTTTATTTAAAAGGATCTGAACTTTTTCATTAGCAGGAGTTTGATTTCGAACTTAGCGTAAACAAGAGTAATTGTGAGAGGTGCTACAAAAGGCCAGATGAAATAGAAAATGTACAGAAGAAAAAATGTTAGGGTTTTAGTTACTAAATTTAGTATGACTAAAATACATTCAACATTATGATACTTACATCAGATGAATTGAAGACATCAGGGAGCAGGAAGTTAAGCAGTGACCACAACTCATGGAGGTTATTCTGCAATGGAGTTCCGGTAAGGAGGAGACGGTTGGTTGTCTTGAACTCTCTTACAATCTCAGAGAGCTTTGACTTCTCATTCTTAATTCTGTGAGCTTCATCAATCACCATGTAACGCCAGTTGAACTTCTTAAATACACCTTTCTCTTTGATTACCATTTCGTAAGAAGTCACACACACATCCCACTCTCCTGGCATCAATGTTTCACGGATGAAATTATTCTGTAATAAATAAGCAAGCATGAATGAATAATCCTTTTCTATACTTGTATTTTCTGAAAGATATAGGATAGCAAAAAACAGGATGGACAGAGAGTTGTACAGTCATATGGCTATGAAATACCCAAGTAGAAGGAGACAAGAAAAAAATCTGACATGAGTCATACTTATACTCACTTTTTCTAACAGCTGATAATTTGTTCTAAGCTTTAAGATGGTTGAACTAACAGATGTACAATTGGAAGACCTAAGTCCCCATCGGAACACACATTAATATCTATGTACTATTAAAATTAAATCATATTCTAAAAAAATTTACTCTGAATATATCATTAGGTTTTGGTTTCAAGTATTGAGTCTGAGACCAGCATCCATTCTTTTTGTATTTGATTGTTTAATGGGAGTGATATAACTTTAAAAAATGCAGCTGTTTAAAATATATAGTCTGTGCAACCAGTTTTAAGTGTTAATCAAGGAACAAGCACAGGAGTCTATGTGCATTATAATAGAAAAACATCTAAAACTGGTTGCAGAACCAATAACGAGTAAGAGTTATTAAGAGTAGATTTTATTAAATCTTTACAAAGCCATTTACCAGGATGGAATAACACTTTTTTGCTTCCCTGATTGATAATATAAATTTTTTTTTTTAATTTCAAATTAACAAGCCCAAGTAAACAGAAATTAAGTTATGCACAGAAAACCTCTAAAAGGAATTCATGGTAACTAAGTAAACTGTTTCTATATAAATATATATATATATATTGTGGAATTACACCATCACATATAATCAATTTAAAGGTATTAAAGCTAATGAGCAGCAAAATAACAGATACCACTATTTTCATTCAAAACTAATATAAGATAATATAAGCGACTTTATTGGGCAAAATTAGGACTAAAGGCCCTATCTACCATTTGATACATAAAGAAGGAAAAAGGTTAATAATAAAAATTCAAGTAAGAAGAGAAAAAAGAAAGAAAATAAGATTTATTAGTGGAGGGAAAAAATTGATTTCTGTGCACATAAAATATGCCTCCTCTGAATGAAAATATTTTCAAATAAGAGAGAAAATCTGCAAAGGTTACAGGAAAGAAGACATATTCAAGATTGAAAGATGATAAAGTTCAGAATATAAGCACTACTGATAAAATTAATATTCAAAATTAAAAAAAAAAATACAATAGAAATCTTAGAAAAAGTTACACAATAGAGGATATATACAAAATATCTTAAAACATTCTTTGTCACAATTAACATACACATAAATAAAGATTTTCCAACTTACAAATAATGGCATAATAATATAAACCATCTATAGTTATTACTAAATTACAGCATCTGAAGAAAAAATAAAAATATTGACTGATTACAGTCAAACTGATCTCAATTTTCTGTTTTCAACAACAAAAAATGCAAGTATACAAGCTAAATTAAATGCTAAGTGATAAAAATGCATAATATGAATTCTGTTCTATATTTTTTGATAAAGTTGAAAATAAGAATTTATACTGAAAATATATGAATGAAATGATGACTATATGAATGAAAATTTGGAAGAAATCTCACCCTTGTCTCTTGATCTCCAATTAGGCACACAGCACGCAATGATGGGCACCATTTCTTAAATTCATTCATCCAATTGGCAAGAGTTGATTTTGGAACAATCACAATATGAGGTCCTTGGATGTTACGGTAATGCTTCATGTACCTAAACAAAAGGAAAGTTTTCTTAATAAACAGAGCAATGTGATGTAGGAAACAAGATACAATGATAAAAAACTAGATATCATAAAACACACATTAGCATTATAACAAGAAAAATTAAACACTTATTCAATTTCTAATGAATTTTACACTTACCCAAGCAGAGAAATTGTTTGCAGAGTTTTCCCGAGACCCATTTCATCTGCTAGTATACCATTGATGCCATTTTCATAAAGAGATATCATCCAGTTGAGACCTCTAACTTGGTAATCTCTTAATTCACCACTTTTGATATAAGGTGGAGATGAATCAAATCTTGTAATTATTCTTGTAGTAGCATTTGTTTCAGCAAGAAGTTCCTCATCTTCTTCCTGCTCTGTTTTGCGGTGTCGATGACTGAAAAAATTCAACACTCATTATCAACTATATCCATTGATTTTTCACATGAGAGCTATGCCAATAGCAGTAAAGACTGGATTTCCTTTAATAATATTTCTAAAATTTTTGTAATGAGAATACTACAATATGGTACAGAAATATAACACTTCCATTGAATAATAGACTGAGAACTATCCAAAGAAATGAATCTTTGCATCAAAATGGTAATTGAAGTTAACAGCGTCAGAGGAAGCTATATAATACTTTTATAAAATACTTTTCCGAAACACAAACAAAGCGCCATCAATTTTTACAATTTTCGATGCGAAATGATATACTGTACCATACTATATTACTTTAAAGTAGACAGAAGTGGTTGGGTATTTATACACGATTTATATATTACGAAATCGAAGAGTCAAGCGGCATTCTAATAAGCAATATTATTACATATTAACAGTTTAATGGATTAAGAGTTAACTTCACAAAAATGGTTACTTAATCAATAAACCCATAATAAATCGTGAAATATCTAGTAAATCCGTTGAATGATGATCTTTGGTCTAAATATCTACGATATGAAGTTAAAAGCGCACAAGAAACGCAATTCTTATAACTTAATCAATTAACTTATTTGATTCATATTTGCTACGCAAAATGCCATTCTCCGAATATTTCTACTCTAAAAAGAGGAATTACTGCTACATAACATTACTGAAACATAAATATAAATATCAATTACTCTGCTGCATCCAGTGGCTTGGCATCCATCAATTTTGCATGCTCTGATTTCTCAAAGTTTTTTCTAGGTCTTCCCGGCCGAAGTTTGAGAGGACTGGATGGTGGTTTATCTCTTTGATTCCCAGACATAAAGTGCGAAAATATTTCAGTTTGTTGAAGAAGATAGTCAAAGCGCTTGCTTCTATCTGTTTCCTGGGGATTAAAAGTAACAAGAAATCATAATATTCTTATATTCCAGAGCAACAGGAAATATCATGCATAGAAGATCTATGTTTATGTCTATAGACGTCTTACCAATTTGGTTTCAAAATCATCCATTTTTCCTCTTGAAGAGAGAGTATCTCCTGAGGAGGCATTCTGTAAGGTAATAACACTAGGAATTAGGCACGGTAAAACTGAATAGAGGACTTAATAATCATGAGTATAGTTTTTAGACATGATACAGCGAAGACAAGGAAATAGTGGGACATCAATGTGGTATTTTAACTCCTACCGAATTCTCTCCTGTGTCTGCAGTATCCATGCTGTCTTCCACTTTAGCCATGTTTACAACACTCACTCAAAGCGTCATTAAATAACAAAATACTGTTAAGTTAATATCAACAGAATGTCGATCAGTTGTTATGGCGGCACTGCGGTTAGACTGGCGGGGATCAGAAGGACTACGGGACTCAAGCCGGTTCAACTCATTTCTGGAGGGAATTCGAAATTCCTATATATATCTGACGTCATATCCGGATACAACAGCCGTCAGTACGAAATTGGAGCGGCGTCCGTCTCAAGTGCCAAGGCACAAAAATCAATTCGATTGCTTAAGATAATGATAGATTCTTGCTGAACAATCTCATAATGACACATAAAAAGACCATTAGCTTCATTGGAAAAGAGTAATCACGCCTTGGAGGCTTGTTACATCATACCAGTAATTCCAACGTTTTCTAGATTGTCCAAAGATGTTCGCGACCTACCTGTTAAATCTGCTATATTTGATAAATACAACACAAAGTAAAACGTTTGACAATATATTTTCTGACTGAAGAAGACATATAATTTGCACGACATTACTTAATGGAGAAGTTACTTTCCTAATCTTAGGCGCAAAAAGAAATTTTGATTCATTGATCAATTCCCATAAGCTCTTACACCAAAAGATCTGATGCATCGACCCTATTCTCTCAATCGAAATTAAGAATTGGAACCAAAATGCATCTAATCTACGTCAATTATATGCATATAACCTCAAAATTTTAATATTATTGATTCACATTGCACATAGTATTGGTAATTTTACCAAAGATAGTTGCTTAATGAGGAGATAACTGGTGCTTTGGATTTTATTTTGAAGAGGTTAGACGTGATTTTTTACTCTATGTATTATCTGGGTTATAATGCATACATCACCATCTGTAGATTATCTTGAATTGTTTTAAAACCATCTGATGTTTTAATTCTCCAGTGAAAATTTCAGTATGAAAAATTGCCTGCATGACAGGGACTTCTATGTATGAATAGTATACTAATTAGATTATTTTGGGAGAAAGGAAATAACTTTAAAGGAATGTACAATTTTTATTCTATCCAAAATTTATTTTTAGAGATATAACTATAAGCACTGCATTACTACAGAAGGCAAATTGGAATTGTATTAAATGATTCCGAAAATTTCCATATATTTAAATATTTGGCACTAAAATTCAGAAATAATTATAGAGGTAGACAAGTAGAAATGATGAGAAACATTTTAAGCATTTTCATCTATATATATATATATATATGATTGCTTATGCACATAAAATAAATATGTTTTGTCACAAATTGGAAGGTATCAGGCTGAAAACCTTTCATATGTTAACCCATTGGTAGAAGCATATTCAATAAATATTTTGAAAATGTAAAATCTGAGTCCTGACTCATATCATTATGAATTAAATAAGTATTAGATGCCGCATTTTTGGAGATTAAAAACAAAATAGCTCCTGTAATGTGATTCAGATCAATTATTTATAATATTTATATAAAATAAACTCTCTACTCTAGGGAGAGCAAATATTAGAACAATAGAAAGTTTGTGAAACGTTACATAACTATCAAAGAACAGGCTATTCAAGTAGCACATAGGATCCATTTAAAAGCAGATATAAACAATTTGTCTTGTTTAATATTTCTGTGGTGCTAACACACTTTCACAAATAACATCTGGAATTGGAGAATTCTATTACAAATATGGAATAATTTTAAAAATAAAAAAAAAATTATATGAAGCTGACAAGAATCTTATATAAATTCATGGCAAGAAATTTTATATCATAATAAAAATCAAAAAACATTTATCTTATCTTTTAAGGGATAGAGAAATTCATAAGGATTCAAATGTGTTGCATATATGAATTTTCCATTATTAGTTATTCCTTTTTCTTGAATATTATATCCATTCAATGTTTAATCATAATTTAAAAATAGTGAGTGCTGATTTTGGTTCTTCTACTAACATATGATTAAGAATGGAAAGTTTATACCAATAGGATATAATTTTGTTTTTTAATGTTTCTAGAAATCTTTCAAAATCCAAAGAAAGTTAAATGCTTAAATAAATATTATCAGGTATAACTTTTGGTAAGCCATAATAATAATTTGAAAGACAGTAATTTTACACTTATTCTTATTTTACGGCAAATTTTCAAAGGAGTTCAGTGGAAAATTACTAAAAACTACTAAACTAATGATTCAAGGTAAGTGAAACCCAAACCATAAGCAAGAAAGATTTTGAAAGACATTATTGTCTTTAGACTACTAAATGCGCACGCTGAGTATTTGATTATAAATAAGTGACTTTTTCATAGTCAAAAATGTATTCCATGCTGCTCTACATTATTTTTCTCTTATCACTATATTATTTTCACAACATATCTCCTTTTTATTTCATTAATAAATATTTGCTTCAATTCACTTTTACTGGCCAAGGTGGCTTAAACAATTGACAAAAATTCAAATTTTTAGGCTTAAGAACCATCTACACAAGTCAAAAAGTACTTTAAAATAGATTTCTAAGATAACTCACCAGTAATTCACAATGTTTAGTACTCATTTTTCTTAAGCAATATTTTCTTATAACTCCATAATTAATTAAGATAATATAAATATTATTCATAACTTCACTTTAAGTTATTAAACCTATAGAAAGGAATCTTTGTGGCATACAGGCATACCTTAAGATAGAAACTGTTATTTTCTAATGCCTTTACAATTGAGGGTCTCACAATATTTTTCTCAAGGATATTTTTTTTCTTAAATAATAGTATTATTTAAGAAATAATAAATTATTATGTAATAATAATTTTTACTATTTATATAGTTGAAAATTGACCTTGATATGAAATTTTTATTTTGGGACCACTTTTCGTTAGAGTTATTATCTGATTTCTCCTAAGCTAATCCGTAACTGACAAGTGTGAGTTGAAAACTTCCGATTATCTAGTGATGGGAGAAATAAATATATTCTTCTTAATATTTTTCTGTCGAGTTATTTTTAAATAAATCTTTCGGTCAAATTTTAATAAATCAATTCAAAAGAGAAAATTGAATAAATGTAACTAAAAAGAGGTGAATGACATATTATTAAAGATTTCAAGCTGAAAAACTATGTTACAGAACGATTGAAGCTCTAGATAAAAGAAATGTTCTTTCAAAACGCACTTGGGTCCCATAGTCGGACCTTAAAATCTAACGGATAGAATATTTCTCAGCCATAGAGATCCAAGATAAGAATGCCGCGTAATTAATTTTCACGGGGGCGACTTAGTCCTAATAATGATGGTTACTAATGGGCAGTACCATTAAAACCTCCATTGTATTCAAAGGTGAAAGACAGCCCAACTACACTTCCGCAGTCACGCTCCAACTTCAGGCTTCTTCGTACTGGATGGAATGACAAGCATTGGATCCCTGAATGAGCTTTAGTTTACGGAGAAAGATTTCCTTCATCTTAAATCATTCTTTTAATGTGAGTACCAGAAAATTTCATTCACTTCATTCCACAACAAATTTCTCTTCCTTCTTACCTATCATTTTCATACATTGGGTGATAAATAACTCATTCTTTTTTCTTTTCGCACGAAATTTTTTTCACTACGTACATTCCGGTCCTATTTTTTCCTATATCTTTCCAAAAATTCCTTTGAAAGATGAATTTATCGAGTGCTGAGAGTTATAATGGACTTGTTTAACGAATCGGCGGTCATTTTTGTCTAACACAGAGCAGAGAGACGTTAAATTTTAATTGTTAAATTTATATCCCATTGTTATCTCTTGTATTATAGTATTTTTCGAGTAAAACCAAGTGTATAAATTCCAGGAAAATTTATTCAAATTGCTGCCGTAATTGGAGTGATTGAGAACTCTTTCCATGCAGATTTCTGTATATTCACCTTGAATAAAGCAGTTGATTTCATTCCATAGATGTCCAATAATCGAATAAAGAGAGAGTTAAGAAAAAGTTTGATTTATGCGTGGAAAAAATATTATATACATTTTAAAGGCGCTGGTGTACTCCATGCAAAAAATGGCAAATATAAACAGATACTTTATCATGGCAAATAATTCAATCAAGGAAACATGATAGATAATAGCTTACGTCATGTTGAAGGTCGCCGTAACCTGAATGGCAACATTTCGGAAAAATGAAGAAGCAGCTGAGAGAAAATGGAAAGCAAGCTATGAAGAACGAGTTTCCTTGGCATTTCATTACCGATTAGTGAAGAGTTCATGGAGGTTATACTCTTTTAATCGACATATTAGGGCATTTTTGGATGAGAAATATTTCTTCCATTCCTCGGTTTGTTAAAGAGGCAGTTAACCCCCTTATCATAGCATCTCCGATCAAATGAGGAGGCGGGGAATGAATTTTTCAAAAGTCGCCCCAGTTCCCGCTCAATTAAGCGTGATTAGTACATACGATCGGAGAATTACGGAATACTATAAAATCACGCCTATAGGAATTCAATCTTCCTCGGATGCAGGCGAGTACGTAAGCTTCGATGCAAGAATAGCATAGTTGCAATCGGAGTCCGTAGCAACCACTGAAGGAAGGCTTCTAGCGTTTCGTGTTAAGGGACCCAATCGAGACTTGAGTATGGGTGCCTAAAGCTAGGCGGAAGATAAGTAGGATGTCAATTTAAAAACACTATAATAATTGATAATACGATAAAAGTCTCATGCAAAGATTCCTAAGAATTTGCAGAGAAATTTTTCAATGAATCCGCGATCCGCCTTCTATATTATTTAGAACTTGTTGCCCTCATACGGGCTTGCTTGGACCTCCTCTGAGTATTCAAGGCAGATGCGTCTCAAACTTCATGTAGTGAGGAAGCTCCCTTAACTGCCGGAGAAACCAAAACTGTTAAGTTCTCGAGGGACGCCGTATGCTTTCTGTGAGTAATCTCCTTTCCTCCTCTGCATTTCTTTTAGGGTTGGTTCTTTATTTTGACCTCTATAAAATTACTTTCCAAGAGCATCGGGACCTGATGAAGGTTCGTTAATAAAGGTACGGTTAATAGTGGATTGATAGAAAAGTGACTTTTTTCAGTTTCTATGTAATGCGATTAATTCATTCATTCGTATCCGAAATAAGAATGATAACTATATTGTTGTCGTTTACTGGAAACATGGAAGAATGCAAGGTCTCATTCTTCACTCTCCTTCATTCTTCAAGTTCTTATCTTTTAGTCTCCCCGTAAATCTAATGTTAAACAGGTGATAAGACCTCGGTCGGCGTTGAAATTAACTCGGAACAATTGAAAAACCAAACATTCGGGATATTTATTTGTATTATCAACATGTAAGAATCTGAAAAGGCACATATTATATAGGACACGATAGTATATTAATAATTAGATTAAAATAAATCCAACACGGAAGGTAAGTAATTATTTGAAATTAAACTGAATTAAAATAGTACACGTGGAAAATCAAACAGACCGTCGTATGAAAATGTTGATGGATGAGTTTTTTCCGGTTTTTCAAAAAGAATGTTCAAGTATTAACGTTCTTAGTTTGACTTAGGTAAAGAATACCTTCCCTTGGATACTAGCTTGTTTATCGCTTTCATGCGAGCGGTAGCATCATAGAAAGTTGTAAAAAGAAAACAACTTAAAAAATTGTCGATTAAAACTAATCAAAACAATACCAAATACAACTGTCATTTTTCTTGTTTTTTCTATGATAAAGATTTGAAGCTCCGCCGAAAGAATTTGAACTATTTCAGAATATGAATAAAAAAATAAAGGAATTGCTTTAGCATCGTTAAAAAGATACTTCAAACGTTTTTTTATCATTGAACTATGTTTTTCATTTAACAACACAGCAGGGTTTGAAAACATTTTTGAGAGAGATATCATGAAGTGAATTTTTAAAGTGACACAGCGGCGAAATCCCGACGATGTGACGTATTATATAATAAGAGATGTCTTATCGTGAACAAAAATTAGCTGAAGGTTTGAAATATTCAGTGAAAGTTTCGCATTAGATAATAATTAAACTTTCAAAGTAATAAAATCGGTCTATTTAGTATCGGTCGAGGTATTTTATATTCTGTTCGTTTGTGACTGGAGATGCAAAAGGAAAAGTCACGTAAAATTTATTTTTTTTACACGCTTTTTAAATTCTTCTAACATTAAAAGCCTGCTCTCTGCATGACGAGTAGAATGTTGAGTCGCAGCCTATCAAATTAAGAGAGCGTTCAAATTCAAATAAAAAACTGCGTGTGGGGAAGGAATTCCATAAATTGAATCACACCCATGAGAGGGCTCGCGAGGTGATCGTCCTGATGGTGCTGGGTACGCTTCGAGTCGATGCCATCGCCCTAACAGTGAGTCATATTGCTGACGACTCTCAAAAGAACAGCGAGCACTATAGAGAGAGGGTGTTGGAATGGAAGTTCCTCAGTATAATGAACCACAACGAGCACCCAAAGCCGATCGTTGACCCATGAGCGACTGTGGTACCGTCAGGGTTATCATCTTTTACCATTTGAGCCTTCCTGAGAAGGGTGATATCTGATATCCCGTTAGAAGACCTTTTAACACTCGGTGCTGAACGCTCCTCATTGATATCAATAGTATACACTAGAGCAGTTCATGAATTATAATCTTGACTGTCGACTGAGTTCTCATAGGACATCGTTCCCTTGATGCTATAGCGGTTGCACCTATTTTATAGTTCATAATCTAGTAGATTAATCAGTATCTATTAAACAAGTTCTCTTCCTATTCGCAGGTTCTAAAAGCAAGATGACCTCGTCGGGAAACAAAAGGATACCGGAACTAAGATTTTATGCGGCTCTGTGCGTTTTAGCATGCGGAGTGGCAGCGGAAATTGATGGTGGTCTTCCGAACATTATATTCATCATAGCTGATGATTTGGTATGTCGAATAAGCTCTGATTTTGCCAGAATTCATCATATGGTCGTTCACAAAGAGGTAGAGAGGGAATTAATTTAACAAAAATTACACTAGGTTTTCAAAAATAAATAGGAAATCAACGTGTGTTGAAATATTTTTTTTCGTGAACTAAAGGGGCAGCGTAATGTTGTTGTTTGATAATTTTAGAGGATGCAGTTGAGGAACCTTAGCGTTTCTTGAAAATGCAATAAAAGCCTCACTCCGAGTTATATTGTGCGGTTATGGATGACTTATTTGGACGATTCGCGTGAATGATTCCTTTTTTAGCGGAAAATTTTTGAGAGGAATCCATTTATGTCATCGTGTTTACGTGTATATATCCAATACCATAAGCTGATAACACGGTACATATTTGATGGTAATACTAAACCGAATTATTGGGGCGCATTTTTGTCCTAAAATACCACTTTCACAATGTATCCTACAATCATTAAACACCAAAAAACCCTTGTTCTTATTTTGATTCTAATCTGGGACATCAAGGTTTACGGTGTAGCACGCGAAATATAGTCCAATTGCATTCTTTAATGTAAATTAGACACAATTAGCCAACGGACACGACCCAGATGAATCACCTCAAAAACTTCTTAAAATACATAAATTCCTAGTAGTCATTATTTTATTATTATTCTTATTTTTAGTGTTTAAATTCTTGATTCTAAATAAGTTATGTGTGAATGAAGCAAATGAGGTTTTATAAAATTTATAGGGGTGGAATGACGTTGGTTTCCATGGTTCCAATCAAATCCCAACACCCAATATCGATGCTCTTTCATATAGAGGGGTGATTCTTAATAATTATTATGTGCAACCTCTCTGCACGCCATCTAGAGGCGCTTTAATGACAGGAAAGTATCCCATTCACACAGGTGAGTAATTATATTCTTGAATATTTATAAAAATACTTTTTCTAACAAAGCCGTATCTTTTATCTGAAGAAATGAAGTATTACTATGATAAATTCATTCAAGTATCATTCAAACACTAAATCATCATCAATAAAGGAATGCAACACTATGTGATACTGAATCAAGAGCCAAGAGGACTTCCGTTATCAGAGAAACTATTACCAGAATATCTTAAGAATCTTGGATATGCCACTCATGCTGTTGGAAAATGGCACTTGGGATTTTATAAGAAAGAATACACACCTGAACATCGTGGTTTTGATACTTACATTGGTCATTGGACTGGGGTATTGGATTATTATGATCACTCTGGAACTGAAAAGGTAAATGCACTTTATTATCTTCTATTTCACTAAGATTTAGTATAATAAATTATCACCAGAAAATAAATTATAGTATACCTTGTCTGTAAAACTTTAACTAATAATCCTGAACCTTTAAATTAAATTTAATACTGGTTTTATAATATTTAAATAATTACATGCATTACATACAATAGTAATTATAATAATAATTACTATTGAAAACTGTTTCTCCAAGAGTATTTTGAATTCTTTGTATGTTTTGGAAGTGAGAGAGATAATTTTCTTTTACAGAATCTTTGGGGACTGGATATACATGAAGGTTTAGAACCTTTATGGGATCTACATGGGAAATATCTTACTGAGTTTTACACTGAGGAGGCGGTCAAAACAATCAATCACCATGCAAAAAGGAACAAAATGTCTCTGGAATCTGGAAACTCCACAAAGCCTCTGTTTCTTTACTTGGCACAGATAGCAGTTCATTCTGGCAATGAATACAATCCACTTCCTGCTCCAGATGAAACTGTAAATAAATTTTCGTACATAGAAAATTACAAAAGAAGAAGATATGCAGGTTGGTTGAAATTTTAATTTAGCCATAGTAATTTAATGTCAATAAAATGAAAGAAAAAGAATTTCGCAATAAGTAAAGCATTTTATTTTCCTTAGTTAGGTTCCTAAATATAAGAAAAACATTGACTTAAAAAATAGTGTCACAGAATAATAATGACGCTACTTAATAACCTCTAAAAAAGTACACTATTTGTTACAATAGTAAACTATACATTATTAAATATATTATTATATTATTCTTTTTACATATGTAAGAATCTGAGAGTACTTTCAGATGACCATGAACTCATATGGACGATAACTTTACTTTGCCTGAAGTGACTCTAAGGATTTTAGTTTCAAATCTATACTTAAAATTAATTTCTGCCATTTTTTGGCTAAAAATTTAATCCTCTCCATGTTATTTTACATACACTCATTCAGTAGTCTTTCAATCAGATTTTGAAAATTTAATATCCATGACTTTTTTTCAACAGCGAAAGTTCCACCAATCCTGCTTCAAAATAAAAAAAATATGACTAAATAACCTCATTTAAAATAGTTTATCATATAATTTAAATATTTCTGTATTTTGTAAATTAATTTCATACCTTATTTAATTCATGCCATAGAGGAGCTATTCAATGAAAATAAAACATATTCACTCTCGTCCAATGATAATTAACATTTCACATTCCATGTATTATTAATATATTTCAGAAGTTTACTCTTTTATCATGAATAAAAAAGCCTGAATAAACGATTCATTTATTTTGACTTAAGAGCAATTTCATTATTTCTAGATGAGAACAAAGAACCCTTCTTATAATACGTAAAATAATTATTTACATTTTGATGTAGCAATGCTTCACTGGCTGGATGAATCTGTTGGTAATGTAGTTGAGGCTTTAGCCAAGAATGATATGCTGGATAACTCAATTATAATATTTACAACTGATAATGGAGGAGCACCTGCAGGATTAAATGATAATTTTGCTTCAAACTGGCCTTTAAGAGGAGTAAGTAATGATGAATCTATTTCAGCCAATGTCAAGTATCTAGTTCTAAATAAATTACACAATTTTTAGACAGTGGTAGCATGTGGATGCAAATGATTAAGAATATTGAAGCGGTAACATGGTGAACAAAATGATTCTTTAATCATTTTTTTTCAGGCAAAGTTTACCCTATGGGAGGGAGGAACTAGGGGAGCTGCTTCAGTTTGGAGTCCAAGGCTAAAGAAAAGGGGATATGTTTCAAATCATTTAATGCACATAACAGATTGGCTACCAACTCTTCTCTCTGCAGTTAATGCTACAGATGATATACTTCCTGATTTAGATGGGTTTGATATGTGGAATACCTTGTCAGAAGATGAGATATCAAACAGATCAGAAGTTTTACTAAACATTGATATAAAAGATGATGTAGCTGCTTTGAGAGTAGGTGAATGGAAGATTATAAGTGGTAAGTAGTATTATGATTACCATTCTATCTTTCTCCTTACATTAGTGCACAAACATTCATCAGATTGTATGAATTAACCTCTTAATCACATGCTTATAATTTTTGAGCTTTATATACAAGAAATTTTCCTAATATAATTGAGGAATAATAGTCATCAATAACCAAATTCAAGATTCCAAATCTACTCATGGAATACAGTTATTCATTCAAGAGACAGATAATATTATAACAAATAATAAAACTAAACTTTTAAATAAAAATAACTATAACAAATATACAAAATACTGTACACAATCATCCAATACTTAATGGGTTCAATAAAACTGTATCTTAAAATGTATCAACTAAAAATCATATAACAATAATTGTGTTTGTAAAAGGATATAAAGTCTACTAATATCCTAAATAAATAAAGAATTATTTTTAAATGTGAAAAACTTTGATCATACTTTTTACTTAAAAATAGTTTTAAAAACTCAGATAATTCTTTGCATTCAAATTTAAATAAAATTTTCCACTTATTAAAATATAAATCCATTTTACCTTGGATAAATTGAGATGATATTAATTACACTTGAAAATAATTTTCCAGGAACTTCTCTTGATGGTAATTGGAATGGCTGGTACAGTCCAATTAGTTCAAAATATAAAAATAATACAGAATTAATTCTTAATAGCAAAGTAAGTAAAGCAATGGATTCGATAGGCTACCCATTAACTGAAGAACAAATCTTATCATTGAGAAAGGAAGCAAAAGTTACCTGTGAGCCAGAAAACATTGACAATATGAAAGAGAAAGAAATACCATGTGATGCTCTCGAGAAACCATGTTTGTTCAATATTATCTCTGACCCTTGTGAAAAGCGAAACTTGGCTGAAATATATCCAAAAAAATTAGCAGAGATGTTGGACATCTTAGAGAGGTATAACTCTACTGCCCTTCCACCTAGCAACACAAGACTGGATCCTAACTCACACCCAAGGCTGTGGGACTATGCATGGACTAATTATGGTGACAAGACTCCAACATCAAAAAGAAATCCTGAAAAGTGCAGTGAAGAATTATAAAATATATAAGTAGACAATAAACAGTGTGTTGGAGGAATAAATTCAATCAATCAATGTGTTGGAGGAATCTCTTTTACCTTTAATTCAAATGAGCTCTCTGAATTTTATAATTTTTAATTTTTTTATTGTGCATCTTGAAACCTTATATTGTGCATCTTTGAACCTTATCAAGGCCTTAGCTAACTCTTCGATATGTTACCAAAGGGTAACAACAATGTTTCCCACTCACTAAGTTTATGACTACCTGAGTGATCTAATTATTTAACTTTACAGACGTTTATTTCACAGCTTTAATGACACTGATAAAAATCAATGGATTTTGAAAATTTGATAGAAGTTGCAACGCAGTAGATATACCATATGTTAAGAGAATGAAGAAATATTTAACTGAAAACATAGATTCACACAGCAAAATGTAAGCCTCAATTAAAGCCGTTTATGCAATTGATAGATATAAATTTATCATAACACAAACCACCTTTGCAACCTTCATTGAGAATTCACAAACAATCAAAAGTCTTTCAATCCAATATTTTAAATTAATAATAAATATCATGTTATTTGGCATCTTCATTTACTACCGAAATCTCAAATATAAATTTTCCTTAAAATATCTTTTTCCATTTTTAGTGTTTTCCCATTTAATATAAAAGCCCATTTCTAATTAGTTAGTGCTTTAAAATAGTCAATATAGATGGGTTAGGAAAAAAACGACAAAAATTATCGTAGAGCAAACGATAAGGCTACGAAAAAATTTAAAGTATAGTTGAAACATGCATAAGTTGGAATTCAAAAACGAGGCTCCATATTCATTAAGCTATTTTTAACTGAATCTGTTGATAAAATCTTTTCGTATTTAATCATCATTTTAGTGAGATAACTCTAGACCTTGCGCACAAATTTAATGTACCTAATTTAATATTTATTACGATCAGTCAATTTATAACGCTTTAATCATAAGATAAATTTGTCCACGGTTTTTTTTATTTTGTCTCTAATTATAATTTAATTGCAATACTTTAATTAACAATCAATCAAAATTAAGTTTTGTGTTGCCTCTTTCATACGCGGGTAGTTCATTGAGCTGTTATTTTGTTATTCGAATTTCAAAAGAACATTAAGATATATTCCTGAATGAACTGATTGATAGTGCCTAACTATCCAAAACGAAGGCCGCATTGATTGAGTAGCATGGTAACGATGAGTTGGAGACGTCTCTACTTTAAGAGATGAGAGAGCCCGGGTTCCATTTGCAGATCATATCTTAAAGCTCTTGGTAAACAAAATCGGTAGTGAAAGATATTCCGCAAACAAAAGTGAACAGTTTTTGGGCAATAAAATAGTTCGTTATAATTTTAACGTATTTCCGAAGGGAAATACGCAAAAGTGTTGAAGAATGACCTCTTCCATTACTCGTCGAAGTTTTGGGCTAACTGCGCGCTGAATTTACAATTAGTGTATCTCCAAAATTTTGTATAGATCAATCTTCGAAACGTCTCTGGGAAAAAACTACTAAAGAATTCTTCATCGGTAATGAGGATTCCAAGAAATAAAATGTGTAAGTACAGTATTTTAATTATAAAATGTGAATTATCTACAATATAATACGCATAATTTTGAGCGATGAAATTTTATGTTAGCTTGTGAGATATTTTAATGAGATAATTAGCTACGGTCAAATTTTAAACCACATCCTTATCGGTAGATTATTTTGAAGTTCGAGACAGAGGACTAAGTACATGTACACAAAGGGTACATATGTGAAGGATAACTACACTAACTTCGTATCTTTAGAAACTTTTTCAACCATTTCGAAAATGCCTAGATAATGTGAGTCTTTTTGGTAGATTGTTGGATCGCTTCGATGTTTGATTAATCTAGAGAATAGAAAAAGTGCATCGCGTACTGTTTGAATACTCTGTTCTCACTCTAAGAAGGATGCTTAAGAACGGTAAGTTGGAAAAACTTCCTTTTATACCCATCATCTATGTATTTAAAATGATTCGCATGCAGAAATGAGAGCTTTATCGTGTATAATTCCTCGACTTTTTACTTTTAATTGTATTTTAATGAAACCTAATTATTTTAGAGATAAATCATTTTTTAGATCGTAAACAGTAATGGATAAAGAAATTTCGTAGTATCTGGGTTTATTTAATGGTCAGTCAAATAAGAAAGAAAATATAGAATGTTAAATTTTCAAACACACGTAAAATAAAACACGTATGAATTCTTACCGCTAATTCTTTCGGGGATAATAATATCGTAATTATTAAGGAACTTTTATTAAAACCGCAGCTATGAAAGAGTTACGACCAAAAGAATTTCTGAAATATTTTTCTTCATACTCTGCTAACTTATGGAAAGGATTTGCCAAATAATAGTAGCAGGACCTATGTTAGACGTGAATAAGCAGAAAGGTAACAATGCGAAGAAAATGTAATTCTCACTTTCTTTCCACAACGCAGGATTAGTGCATAATAATGTATATTGTAAGAGTTGATTCGTAAAGTATTTTCAGGATAGAACTTCCCCATCGTTCGTCATGTTCGATTAAGCAGCGAAGTCGACCTCGCATCTGTTATTTAATTCATCTCCCCTTCCCTCGTAACTTCCCCATCATATAGGCATCAAGAAATGGGAGACCTTTAACAATTCACTTTTCCTCTTAATGGGTAGGAATTTGGCCGGACAGTTCCCTTCCATGCTCGTCACGGATGATTTTTATTCGGGTCAACTTTTTTCATTCCATTTGAAAATTAACGTCTCACTTCCTATGAAAAAAAATACTAAGTAGATTTTAGGTGTAATGACCATGATAATAAATACCGAGTGGAGGAATTCTAAAATCACCTCTCGTTATAATAATCTCAAATTACTTTTAAATTGATTGTCATTGTTGTGGAATCCAATCGTTAAATAGAATTTTAATCGATAATGGAATGATAATAATAAAATTATCGATTTATATTATTGCTGTACTGACCTCTAATTATAAGACGTATCGGAGGAGAAGATATTTGTTACACCATGTGTGGGTTCACAATACCTACAGTGTTGTTTTAAGGACATGATATGACTCTTTAATTAATAGAACACACAAATCTAAAAATAATGCATTATAACTAATGTCGATTATTTATATAGATTTTCAACTTATTTCTATATCAAGTAGAGTTAAAGAAAGCATAAAAATATCGTCAACAACGTTTTTTAAAGAAATTATTTTTCACGGACATGTGTGTAAGAAAAACATCAATTTAATAGAATATACTTCAAATGGAAATTCGAATACTACTTTTTGTAAATAATTTTTGTTATATTCTTAATCAAAATTCAATTACCACATAAACTATTACAAAGTTTTACTTTGTTTGGATTATTATAAATTAAGAATTATTTGTCTTCCTAACTTATTTCATTGTTATTTTTAGCTGGAATGAAAAATCTCCTAAGTTTAATATCTAATTTAATAATCCGCCATTCATGGGTAAAAGCTTTAACGAATTTAAACTTTATGTCCCATACAACATTTTGCAGGGCTTACCATTAAAGAGTTAAAGTAACTACGTCACCAAGTTATTAATACAAAGCTTATAGATTACATTTACATCGGATTAGATTATCTAGCTTATCATTTGAAGTAAGTTACTCGTGGAAGAGAGTTGAGAATTTGAAGAAAATTAAAAAAAAAACAATTATCATAAGTTTCAGTTGCAATTAAAACTAGCATAAGAATACGCTAGAGAAAAACAGATACTAGAAATTAAGCAAGTTTCTCACCAACTCAATACTTCAGAGTCTTCATAATATTTCATAACAATCGAGACGGATTTAATTCATTTCGTTTCCCTAATCAAATTGATTACAATGTCACTTTAGTCAAACTCCATTCCAATACGTCGAAGGTTGGGTTTTCCTATCTTGGTACTTTGAAAATCCTTGCCTCGAACTTCGATTGATGGAAACTTTGATCATTAAGAGTTAGCTTCAAAATTGAAGCTGGAAACATTCCGTATGTTCACCATACCGCGAGATTTTCGGCTCTTCGAGTTAACAGTTGGAAACTATTCAAATATATTCAACGCAACCGATTACTGAACTTCGTAAGTCATACAACGCTTCTTTTGTAAATCAGAAGCTTCGTTGTGCGTGCAAACGGATTCGTTTCGCAGTTGACGAGCAATTTCGAATTCACGTACGTGAGTTTAACGATGTTTACGTTTCATCTTCTTTTCAGGTGCAGATGTTCGGAGCGGCCTGCTCGGTCCACCGGAATGAGAAAACCATCTGCATTGGAAGAATCCGGATTCGTTAAGTATGTCCTCTTTGCAAACATATTAAGTCCACATAAACTAATTAAGGAGTTTCACGGTATGTATCCTGTGCTTCATCTTACAATTAATAAAATAATACACATCAAACCATGGTAGGCTGATTTCTATGACGTCAAAGTTATGAACCTTTTTTTGTCAAAGTCGAAGTTAGTCACCAGAAACGATTTCCCGTATTATTTAAATTCAAAATATATTTTTTATTTCCGTGAAAAATAGTTTATCTTAAAGTTAATATTACCGAGCGATTATTTTTATGTCTGCTGTTATGTTAGCAGATGAGACATCAACCTATTAGATGGCACTGTTACGTCCGGAAGTCTGAATAATTTTAATACAATGTTGACTTACTTTACGTTTTGACTAGAAAGTAATATCACCATAAAAATTTCTTTCGTTTAATATACTAAAATAATTCTATCGTAGTTTATAGTTCCTTTACTGGTGTGGATAAATTACTTCTGCTCATAAAGGTGACTATGCAATGAGATGATAGCTACATAGATGTTGGTATGTTTATATTTGGTATCCTAGTAGGGGTTCTATTTCTACTATAATTTTCATTGACTCAATTTCTCCTGTAAAAGAATTAGAATTGGGGCATTTGAAAGAGAATTCCTAAAAATGTAGTTGGAAAAATAGTTATATGATCACGCCAGTTTGTTTCACATAAAAAGGAAGTGAATGATTCCGCAAATTGTCAACATGTATCAGCCATTCAGCGTCCCGAATGATTAGGTTTAATTTCATATGTTTTCATATCTTTAGTTCATTGTAATTTCCGTCAAGGTCTTCAGCTAATGCTGAACTCCGTTTCGGAAAAATGAAAGTAGCAAATGAATATTGCCTAAGGGCAGCCGCCTGTTTGGTTGGTATTTTTATGTTTTGTCCCATGGTGACATTTCCAATGATTCACTTAAAAAACGAATGTTTTTTCATGAATCCCTCTGTACTTTAAACAGGTCCATGACCCATATACAAGAATTTGTAACAATGTGGCCATAAATTTTCCAGCAATCGGAGCGTACCTCGTTTTAGATTAATATGCCTAAATAAGACCAGTATTTTAAACTCATACTATCCCTAAGGGAGAGTGAAATTCACCGAATCCTTTTTTTTATCTACCACTCTTAAGAAATTAATGAATATGCTAATAATTTTAATTTCTGTTTTTTTTTCCTCAATGGATGCTGCAAAAATAAATCTCATCACACTTACCCAATAAGAAGAAAAGTAGTAATAACCGAATGAGGATTTGCAAGAATTTCAAGGCAAACGAAACTTAAAGAGACATTTTCAAGATTTTTAAAAATTAAGCTGGAGAATTTTCGCAACGATTCAATGAATAGAGTATATCCAGTAAAGTCCATCACGTAAAAATCATTATTTTAATATAGGAAAGTGTTTCTCCATTTTGGAATGTCACATAGAGATATACACATTAAAGGGTAAAATAATTTTATGTTAATTCACATAATAATTCGACATTGCTCTATCGAAATTTCTTAAACATCATGATCTCATGCTCAAAAATAAAAGAAATCTATATAAAAAAAACTCACCACTCAATAGACGAGGCTACAGAATAAGTACTATAACATCTACAAAAATTGCTGAGCGATCATAAAATGTTTCAGACTAGAATAAGAGAATGCGTTTTTACTAATAGCGGCTATTAAACGATATAAATATCTGTTATTAACTGGACAGACGGTAACTAAGGTCAACATTCGCGTAATCAAATAAATCCTTCATGCCCAGTGAGTGAAGACGGCCACAAGAGCTTCCGCTAGTGAAAATAATCCAACGATACAAGGTCGGTTATTGTTTAACTTTGTGAAATTCCCTCTTTCCACCGACGCTGGTAATTCTCGGTAAGATCTACAGTAACGGAAATGAAGTGTTGTGACTATTCTCAAAGAGATTAGCATCATCAGCATATTTATCTTGTATATTTTACCGATCTTTCATACGTGAATGATGGTATTGAGAGGGTACTTGAGGCTAAAATATATCTGCGGGATTTCTTGTTAGAAAAAAAACGATTTTACGATTTCAAGAATGGAATATTCAATCTGAAAAGCTCCGGAGTGACAGGAAACGTTTCATAAAACGATACAAGTGTAATCATTATGTGAATTATTTTGAAACATTGTATGTTACTGTAGCAAGCGAGGAAAAGTTTTAGACTGAGGAGAAGAAATGTAGTCAAAGATATTCTTTACACCTATTACAGGCGAGACTTTATCCGAAATAAGAATAAGAGCTGTAAAAAGAAATGCTTTACTGATAAAAATTGCCTTAAATAATTAGTACCTCTCCTTTTTCCCTAAAAATGAAATATCGAAGTGAAATAACGCTTCAAAGAAGAAGAGGGTATCCATTGTTCTGGTAAAGTTTAGTTTTCTTAGTTGACTACGAACAGCGTAAGCAGAAATATGTATTTATTTTTTATCTGCGTAATACGATATCTCTTTCTCGTAGAATTCATTAAATTATAAATAATTTAAGCTAGAATATGTTATATTAAAATATGACGTAAATTGCTCGTTCGTTGATTGGGATCCAAATTCAGATCAAATCATATTTGAGTTTTACTTAGCTGCTGAGAGTTGATCTTCATTTTTTTTGAGACCCGTTGCTCATTATATAAATATATATTTTTCAATATAATTAACTTAAAAACTAGCATTAGAATTTAACCAGCGCATAAAAACTTTAAAGCGTAAAAACGAAGCTTTATATTCGTCACCGAATAATGATCGAAGCAAGGACTTTAATCGACGAGTAAAACACACTAAAACTCTAATATTATTGTAACCGAGTAATGTACTCTACTCATAAACGCGATGAATTTATTTTTAATTGCGATTTTCGTGAATATTTGCATGTGAACAAATATTTGCCAACTTTTTAGGTATCTAAATTTTAATCGAATCTAAGATAAACAAAGATCAAGTTTGTTTAGGTCTTTAGTTACCCGAAAGGAAGCTAGATGATAGCAGCTGGTTTTATCCGTTGCACTCTTTAATTTTTCAAATTTCTTTATATAATTAATGGGGAATATTAAGAACAACAATACAGCAATAAAACTCAGCGCGAACTTTCAAAGGATTCAGAGTAAAGAAGTTAAGACTGATCCTCCGAAAAATTAAAGTTTTGCGACACTAAATCACTGAAACTTATGGGATTAAAAGATAGTTTTAGGATTGTTATGAATCTCTTCTAATAGTACAAAAAAATGACAATACACAATCTACTATAAAATAACTGGCTAAAAAGCTACGGGAGGGCCCGGAAGGTTAAGGTAGAGGGTGTTCTGTTGATGCCGTTTGTGCGAAGGACGGGCGAGGTACAACATATTGATTGTGATACAACATTGTTTCGTATTAGAAACACATATATGAAGACAAGAATGGAAAATTCGACCATCAAAATTTTATTTCCGAGAAATCATTGGATGAGAAAATCCCGTGAAGCGATTGTATTCCGAAATGTGCGTCTTCTGAAACCAGCGTTGAAATCTTCGTAACCTAGGTATCGAGTAGTTTGAGACAAACAACTTCATCGTACGAATTCATATCCATGAACGTTTTTGTCAAACTACTACAGATTTCTTGTTCAGATACGTATATCTAAAATGAGAATAACATTTGATAATATTTTGTTTCTAGGTCAAATTAAATTTAAACGCGAATAAAATAGAAGAAATAGACTCTAAGGAATCTTCGAGAAAATTTAAAAAAAAATTTTTTTGCTCGCTCATCAGAAAAATTCTATTTAAGATATACTATTCGTATAAGGAAGAGACCAAATAGGACCATTCTGTTGCCCAAAAGGCAGCATATGAGATGAAGGTCATTGATTTCTCAACTTATGCCTAGGTTATCCGTATCTTTCAAGGGCTTTTCCATCCATGTTTTCCTTATTGTTATTATTTATCGTACGCCAATAAGGAATTGGAAAATAAATAGTGATTCAACAAAAGAAACATATTCTAATATTCGAACCTATTCTTTTTGTTACTTAGGCGTTTGCTTCGTTAAAACGAAAACAAACAAACTGTTGATGTAAAAGGCCATATGTTTAGCATATTCACTTTTTCGGTGTAAATGCGATTAATAACTGATTGTCACCTACTTGTCTACAAATTTTTCGGGCGATAATATAATATAATATTTATTGTGAAAAATCGGTGTTGTAAAGGTTGATCTAATATCTCTGTAAATTAGGACTTTTTTTTCTTTTATCTCCTAGTTCGAAATAGAATATTATTCAATATAGACTTTGAAGAATTCCAATCTCGCCTAAACTCGAACCCAGATTCAAACACCGCCTTGGTTCATGTTTTTACACGAGAAAACCCGTCAAAACTTCGCTCCAACTTTTTTCTAATAATTACATAGAAAATGTATGGATAGTATCTCTATTATGTACTTATGTATTCATCCAAAATAGAATTAGAGGCAAGACTATGTAAATAAAAGACAAAAATAAGAGTCTTTCTTAATTGTAAGAAGTTATAAGCAATAAAAATAATAACAGTTGATAAAAGTTTAGCGGCATTAATTACATTACATCGAACTTTCCCAAAAGCTATCTATACCATTAAGAAAAAATTACAATTTCACTAAAGGGCAATTCACTGCAACTTTTACATAAAATACAACGCAACGTGATGAAAATTGTGAAATTTGCTAAAAAAATAGCCTATTTCATAATAAACCTCATATATTTGAATATCGAACGAGGAAATTGCGTTATGAAACTATGATAATTAAGTGAGAAAAACTATCAAACCTTTAGAAAGATAAAATAAATCGTGATTTTTATCGTCGGCGTTGCGTAATCATCAAGAAATATGATGATTCACCTGATATTTACGCTCAAATGCTGAAGCCTTGGATATTTGAAGTGAACTGATATGTACAGGAATTTTTTTCTGAAAAATTTTTGAGGAATTGGAACGGTATCTCACTCGAAGCTGAGTCACCGCCATTAATTAACACTACGCTTATATTTTACGGTTAACAGAGTATTGATACGGGGACGTGCGTATAAATCGCCAACCAGCGAACAGAATAAATACTTTTTTGGATAACTAGAAATACATCGCGGGTATCAGGAGTGTTAGCAAGCGAGAGGTGTAGGGACACAACTCGTGGATTTAGCAAGATGTCGGGCGAGGTGGCGATTTTAGAGCAAAAATTTTGATCGATATAATCGAATGTGTTTGGAAAGGAAAAGAGCGCGGCCCTCGATCGAGGCCGCTGGTGCCAGCTGAAGTAGCAGTCACCATGAAGTCCAGGTGAAAGGCGGACGCCTGCGAAGTCTCCACACACACACCGCTTCCCTTCTCAAGGTATGCAATAGCCGTAAGCTAAATGCTTGACTCGATCTATCCTTAGCAATTTCTAATCATCGCGTGGTAAAAACTTGCGAGAAATTTCCTCGAAGAAGATCTTAGTTTTCAGGGACAAGTTCGCGAGAATGAGAATCTCATATACGATGTTATTATTGCGAAGTTAGACCGAAAATAGGTTCACGAGGATCTCGGAAGTTTGTGCTAGAATAAACGGATATTTACCCTTGCTACTAATTTTATTAACTACCTTTTAATGGTGGAATACCGGTGTATTTTTAATCATGGGAAAATATACAATAGCTGAATTAAGAGATGCGAGAGAAATAAATAGGAAAACATCGAAAATAAAATAATAAATTTTCTACATTGATACGGACCGCTTTACTGAAGACAAATGTCTTTTCAAGTAAAAAATTGTATTTTATTACGTGCATAAAGTATATTCCTGGCCTAAATATTGTCAATTAATAATGACTTGTTCAGACATTTTTTATCTAGAATAAGAAAACTAATACGTTAAATTTTTGAATTTCATAGATTCATCGACAATAACTGCAATGAAAATTATCACAATCGACGATGATTTTTATCCATAGAGCTATGTTTTTTACATTATAGAGAGATCATTTCTCTTCTCACAATCTAAACTGCACAACGACCTTTGTTTTCGATTGATAGAGATCATTATCAATTTGATTGCGACTATTTTGTGTCGAAAACATGATTCTTAGGCAAAAAATTTTTGATTAGAAGTTTCTTCCCAGTTTTTCACAGAGTGTTGTGCACAATCATAACTAAATCAATTCATTCCATGATTAATCCTGATGTAACGGTATAGTCTTCTTGAATATTAAAGAATACTCTTTCTAAAATAATTATAACTGAATTAGAAAGTCATGAAAACTTAATAGAGCGCTACGATAAATTATTGTGCAAGAAAAACGTTATAAACGAATCCATAATTTCAAAAATAATACTGAATGCTCTCGGAAAACATGGCATTTGATGTTGCCTTTAATGATTCAAATCTTCTTACATAGAATAGCAATAGTAATCGTAAAATATTAGTTAATAAAAATATCAGTGCTATTACACCTTTTGTGCTAAAAATCCGCTGTGAAGGAATGATATTTTCATTGTTGGGTAGAAAGATTGAATGTAGTTGATTGTTTGTTGATTTTTTGTCCTCTGAAGATTATTCTGGAGGTCTCATATATTTTTTTCTTTTTATTTGTCATTTTGGGATATTTTAGATTGTGTCATAAAGGACCGAATATCGAAAGTAAGCTCCTAACTTCCTTTACATTAGCTTCCTTTATGGTTCGTTTCCGGTTCCTATTCATAGCCCGCTTGGCCATAGATTTCCCTAAACATACCCAGAGGCAGTCAGGTGATACCAAAAATCAATGGGAATAACAATTAACTTCCTAATGGAGTCATAATTAACCTTCCTTATGGAGTCAAAACAAGTAGCACATAGCTGATAAAGAAATGCGGTTCCTTTATTTGGTATCTGTTAATATCTCCAAAATTTTCAGGACAGGATATTGACCCGTCGAATTTTGACCCCTCAAACAGGGAAATTTATTCAGAGAAGAAATTCGTGAATTTACGTTAAAATAGTACCCCTTGTGAAGTAAAAATAACGTTAATACAGTGAAAGGTGGATTCTGGGCTTCGAGTTCCTTGAACTTGAGCGCAGAACGGATAGAGGTGCCCTCAGCTATAGTTCTGATTGTTTCGAAGAAGACTGGAAAAAGCTACCCCGATGTGCTTCGTCTTACAGGCCAACTGTAGCGTAACATAAACCGCACAAGAATTCCGTAAAAATGCCCTCTTAAGTGGTAAAGCAGAGGGTTAATGCTCTTTCTGATGGTAACGGAAGCTATACAAGAGTTGCGCTTAATTGGCAAAGTATACGAGTGTCCATAATGGTTAATACGCTAATCGCACACATTTCTCTTTCACAAAAAATGTATGCGATACGACCCTAACCATGAATGTTTTGAGGATTCCAAGAAGTGAAAATCTATTGATAACGATTTGAGACAATTAAGCATAATATATGTATGAGAAATGGTTAGTGAGGTATATAATTCACTAGCAATCTCAATAAACTCCATCACAAATGCGGTATATTAGGATATCGCAAGCGAGAAATTGTGTTACACTTTTACGGTTTGTCAACCTTAACTTACATCTCCAACCCCTCCTCCAAAACCAACATTCTCTGTCCTATATAAAATCCGAGCGCTAAAATTCGCCCGTTGAAATCTCCGCGTGGAGTCCCGTTTTCAGTAGGTGATTACGTTCTCAATCTACCTCTATCTTCAAACCGCGAATGGAGCATCCGATGTCTTTGATATTCCATTAATTGTATAAACGTCATAGATGATAATATTTCAATCAAAAACTGGTTTACCCACTACTGTTTCCTTGACGAGTTTACCTTGATTTGCCAAGAGAAAGCGCAGCGGGGCTATTTTTCACAGCTGATTATATCGTCCGGCAATGATTTCCTTTTTCTCTACTTCTCGCTCTGATAATGAATTAAAATTTATCATATAATAACAGAAAACGTTTCATATACGTCACGTTTGTAATTGCTAATCATAACCAGTGAGGAGGCAAAGATTTTTTTACAATTCGTTTTCATCAGGTTAAGGGTACGTACGCTAAGCTTTTCCGTCACCCCGAAAAAAATAAGAAGCCAATTTCCGTTTTTTTAATGAAAGGTAGTAAAAAGTGAAATCAAAATAAATAACATCAGAATTAAGTTCTCTAAGTAATTAAACTTCATTTTCAAATGGAATCCTAATGTTTCAACATTCAGATCTATATAGGTAATGGATAGTAGTTCTATGCGATCTTACGATGTATTGTTTATCCTCCCCTCAACTCCAACTCAAATATTCCCCCTTTAGGTCAGTTTGAATCTGAAAATCCCAATCGTTGTGATATAATAATCAAGAAATAGGGGAGTACGAAATAAATAGCCGATATCCGAGTTTGAATAATTTAAGGTAGGAATCCCTTTAAGGGGAAGGTAAATCTTTTTAAAATTCCCTATTCAGAACATTAACTACGGCGCAACTGAGTTAGTGAATAGTACGTTAGCTGGATTATCCTTTATTCACCTTTACGAACATGAATATACGAATCAAAATGTAAGTGAAATTTGTTCTTATTTAAATACTTAAATTGTAATAGACCTTCCGAAAAAAGTACAATTTTTTAAAAGAGGAAGTTATTTAATTTTCATTTACGAACGCATGATTTTTTTGTTTTTATGAAGAGACTACGTAATCCTTCTATAATAAATAACACATGAATCTTAATAAAATTATAAAATTGAAATTAATGTTTGCTTTCCATAAAAGAGCATGATATT
This sequence comes from Pantala flavescens, assembly GCA_020796165.1. Taxonomy (NCBI): domain Eukaryota; kingdom Metazoa; phylum Arthropoda; class Insecta; order Odonata; family Libellulidae; genus Pantala; species Pantala flavescens. Next base: position 18,009,254 of record CM036886.1, read on the forward strand.
CGTGAATCAATATTAATAAACAAAACGATACTCTATCAAATTACAAAGGATTACTTATTGACAGTGACTATAGTCTCTAGACGGGTTTTACTTTATTACATTATATAATAAATAAAACTATACATTTTGATGAATATTGTAAATAAAGTACAAATTAAACTTTCAAATAAGAGCGAAGGTTGATTTAATTTTAGAATAACCTATAACAACCCTTGACGTGAATGTTATTTTCGATAGGAACTTGTAGCTCCTAATAGCAGTATATACCTGTGTGAAATTGGTCGAGCGAAACTCTCAGACCGCTATGGTGCGGAGATTACTTTTTAAGAAGTGAATTTTAATTCTAGAATAAAAAGGGTTATTTCTGCATTGCTTCTGTTAGTTGAGAATCAAATTTATTCTAACACAGGACTTCGTTTCTGAGATAGACTTTCCTAACAAACCACTCCGCCTCTGCTTTAATCTTGAAATTTTCAATCGATAATTGAAATCTACTTTCTCTATGCATCTCAAAATCTAATGTCACCCTCAGCTGGGAAGAGTATCCTAAGTAAAGTAATTTGGTTTTTTCATAAGATTACATTTAACTTTATCTTGATGAGCTTAAACGAGTTCGATAATTTAATTGCATTGCTGAGTATTATGAATTATCCAATACAGATTCATATACATATAATTGGTAAAATTATTTTATTCATTCCAAAATTCGCAAGTAAAAATATAAATAAAAAAGTAAAAGGTAAACCGTGTGGAAGACATAGGAGTAGAGGGATAGTAGGCTGTATTAAGATTCTGAATTTGCCCGTTAATCAATGAAACATAACGACACACTCATTTGGTGCTAATTATGTTCCAAGTCTAATGAAACCTATTTTTTCGTAATGTTAACGATTGATTTTTTTTACAGCCACCGGTTCATTCATTCGTGAATTTAGACGAAGATTGCAGAAGTATGAATTCGAAGGTATTGTTTTGGATATTTGCCGACCTTTATGCTCTTGTGCAAGTCTGCACAGCACAAACTAAAGCTGAACGTCCGCATATTATATTTATAATCGCCGATGACCTGGTAAGTTGATAACCTGAATGATGAATCCTCGAAATAGTTTACTTTAAAATAGATTTTGGACAAAGGTGACCACCTCCTATATGAGTCATATAATTTCTTATAAATAATAAAATTTAATCAGTTATTTTAATAACTTATATATAATTTATAGAAGGAAGATACTTTATTCTGTAATCATATGAATCAATTAGAAATGTTTTCGCAAACTAGAAAGGAATATATTGCATGAAAAGAATAATTTAGCAAAAGAGTATATCTCACGTTAAGTCTATCAATTCAGATTAATTCACAAGTATCTCCCAACTTCCATTTAAAACCATAAAATTCATGTTCTCAAAGATATCTAACAACAACAGGGATTCCAATGTTGTATTAATGACAAATTCATTGCTCTTTTAATTGAGAAACAAGTATATCATTTATTTAGGTACAAATCTTAATAAGTTATTGATAATGAATTTGTGAAAATTAAAATGCATAACCACCATTTTAAATTATTATGGAGCATTGTGTCTAATAATATTAAAAACATCTTTTGTAGGGATGGAATGATGTAGGTTTTCATGGTTCAAATCAAATCCCAACTCCAAATATTGACGCTCTGGCTTATAGAGGAGTGATTTTAAACAATTACTATGTTGCACCACTATGTACTCCATCTAGGAGTGCCCTGATGACTGGAAAATATCCCATACACACTGGTAAGATATTTACAACAGTTGAAAATGCATAATATATTGATAGTGTATGCAATTAGAATCATAATACATAAAATTAACAAATTTCTGATCTTGTAAATTAGATTAAACTGTAAAAATCTTTAAAATATTCATAATTATTGTATTCCCTGTCACCTAGTATTTTTGTTGTGTTAAAACTATAGATTCTCATTGCGTCATGAAATTAAAGCTAAATATTGAGGGTGGTTCAGAACATTCTAATGGTTCTCTAATAAAGGAATTATTAAAATTATTTCCAGTTTGATAATTATATTAAATGAATTTGAAGTGACAGTTCCTATAGCATAAAATATATCCTGAAGAATATACATCAACTCTTATACTAATCACAATGTTATCATCTTAGGAATGCAACACTATGTACTATTAAATTGGGAAGCAAGAGGTTTACCTTTGTCTGAACGTATATTACCAGAGTATTTAAAGGATCTCGGTTATGCTACACATGCTGTTGGAAAATGGCATCTTGGCTTCTACAAAAAAGAATACACTCCAGAATATCGTGGTTTTGATTCTCATGTTGGACATTGGACAGGGCAGCAAGATTATTATGATCACACAGCTACTGAAGAGGTAAATTTTAATTTGAATTACATTTACAGTATGCATACCCATAATGTTTGTAAGTAATATATGCTGAAAATAATGTCAAAAGCAACAATCATAGAAATAATTACTCACATTTAGGAGACAAAAAATTAAATTAAAGATAAAAAATTTCATTTTCAGCATCTTTGGGGTCTAGATATGCACAGAGGTTTAAAACCTGCAAGAGATATACATGGAATCTATTCGACGGATTTTTATACAAATGAAGCAGTGAAAGTCATAAATTCTCATGGTAACCTTCTCAACAACTCTGAAGAGAAGGATAGAAAACCACTTTTTCTATATTTGGCCCACACTGCAGTGCATTCTGGCAATTTTTATAACCCATTGCCAGCTCCAGATGAAACTGTGGCACAATTTTCCTACATAGAAGATTATAAAAGAAGTAGATATGCAGGTTGGGAACATTTCATTCATTCATGTCTTTCTAAAAGTTTACTTTTAGTTAAGAATTTCAAATCAACAACATATCAAAGTCAATGATGTGATGGAAGTAATGGCACTTGTAACAAATACTTTATGAAAATATGAATCGAGCGAAAAACAACTTGATAATTTTTAGGGATTTTGATCTTTTAATTTTTATTATCATCAATGCAGATCTACCATGGGTTTCAGTATTCTTATTGAATACTTTTACTTTCTGCTTAAAATAACAAGAAATGAACATGTATCTCTATAATTGTGTTCAATAACGGTGAAGCTTACACTAATTCTAACTTGACAAAGTTACAAGAATTATAGGAAGGTTTGTTTGTTTGAAGTCATGCATACAAAATTCAAAACTGTATTTTATATCTAGAAGAAAATGATTGTAAGAGAATTAGCAGACCTTTTTCTGATAATTATTATCCTCTGATTTTTATTAACATAATTTAAAGAAAAATAAGATCAATTAAGATAACCATCAGATAATCATCATCATTAAATCATAAAAATCCTCATAGATAATTAGAGTTCTTCATAACATTTATAAAAAAATCAGATATACCAATCAAAGTGATTTTTTAAAAATTTCTTTTGCAGCAATAGTTCATTGGTTGGATGACTCAGTTGGAAAAGTTGTGGAGGCACTTGGAGAGAATGGGATGCTAGATGAATCAATAATAATTTTCACTACTGACAATGGTGGCGCTGCTGCTGGGTTTGATTCTAATGCTGCATCTAACTGGCCTTTGAAAGGGGTGAGTATAAAAGAAAAGTTTCACTCTTAAAGGTTTATGAAAATGATTATTTTAAATTAAGCATTCCTTATCAATCCATGCTGAAGATAAAACGGTTTAAATGTAGCTTACCAATACCAATGAATACCAATTTATTACCTTTTCAATATTCTAATTCTGTTTGTTTCAGCAATACACATACTATATAATAGCATTAGTTAGGGTAAGGATAATTTTAATAAATGTAGGATAGGATATATAACTTAGCATTTTAAAGTGTTTTCTTTAACACAGTTAAACAGAAGTGAAAAATAGCAACTAGACTTTTTGGCTGTGATAATCTTAATGTTCAACAGTATAAAATATTTTATTAATATGTATCAACAAAATGTAGTGTAGATAAATGTCAAACTGGTATCATGATTCAAAGACCAATTATTATACCAACTTAAAGAATCTTATATTAATTTCCATGTATTTCAAATCAATAGCTTTTAAATCTCTAACAAAATATCATTTTATAGTGTTTAAAATAATAGGGTACAGATAAAAGACATTATTTATAGAAGATATATTTATACCTGATTGAATCTCACTTGAGTTAGACTTTGAGACAACCACAGATAATATAGACTATATTAATTCTATATAATTTCGTTTGCAGGGTAAATATTCATTGTGGGAAGGAGGGACAAGAGGAGCTGCAGCAATATGGAGTCCTTTGCTGAAGAAACAAGGCCGTGTATCTGATCAACTAATGCATATATCTGACTGGCTCCCAACTTTAATGTCAGCTGTAAACAGCTCTACAGAGGGTTTATCAAGAATTGATGGATACGATTCCTGGAAAGAACTCTCACATGATATTCCCACAGCAAGAAAAGAAGCACTCCTAAATATAGACAGTATTAACAATGATGCTGCCATTAGAAGAGGAGATTGGAAAGTTGTTACAGGCACGTATTATTTAAATTTTGATATCACTTTCAGTGAGATCTAGATTTAAATTAATCTTTCTTAAGCAATAAACTTTTTAAATATAAATCAATAATTACGTATAAATCATAAAAATACCAGCTTCTAAATGTATGATCTGATAAATTTCATGAGGAAGATACTAAAAAAAGAGTTACTGAAACATTTAGATTATGTAATGCAGCTATGTTGCTAGAGCTTAAGTTATAATAAAAAAGTCATGGAAATAAGCCCTAACTAACAAAAATATCATCTTTTTTATTGATGATTTAATAGAACAAGATCTCTCACCTGAAATTTGTTAGAGCATAAGTAAAAGAACAGTGTTCTCAATACCATAATTATAATAAACGATTCCATATTTAAAGTTTAAAGAAAATGAATTATACATCCAATTGAGGTTGCTGATTTCTTTAAAAATTTTTATGGTACTATACCAACCATGTATTAAACATCAACTTTTTTGCTTATAGGTTCAGCTCTAAATGGTACATGGAATGACTGGTATGGGCCATCTGGGAGGGATGAAGAGTATGAGTACAATCTCAATCTTGTATTAAACAGCAAAGTTAGCAAAACAATGGATTCTTATGGTTTCCTTTTATCTGAAGAACAAATAACTCAAATAAGAGACAGAGCTTCAGTAAGGTGTAATACAGATAAAATTGGTGATGCTAGTGACTTAAGCGAAAATTTAATTGGACCACCTATTCCATGTTATGAATTAATCAAACCATGTCTTTTCAACATCAAGTATGATCCTTGTGAGAAACGAAACCTAGCAGAATTGTACCCAGAAAAATTGGAAGAACTCTTATCTGTTCTGATGAAGTATAATTCCACTGCTATTCCTCCAAATAATATGCCAATGGATCCTTACTCAGATCCATCGTTATGGGATTATACATGGACCAATTTTGGAGATAAAATATCCAGCACTAAAATTAATGACGACTCATGTAGTATTGTTTAAAAAATGGTTGTTTTTAAGAAAATAAAAAAAACTGATGTTATATTGAAGAGTTTTAATGTAACTAATTAAATAATTTATGAGTTTGCTATGTTTGCTATCTTTAGAGAGACTAAAAGACTCAAACCCACATCTTTCATTCGTTAAACAAATTCTCAATATTAAACTACAAGGTTTTGAAACTTCTTTAGTTTTGTTAGACGTCTTAATACAGTGGTAAGAAATCAGTGCAAAAGTAAGACCTCGCTGATTAATGCATATCCCTTTTCTTCAATCATCACTTCTTTCTGTGCCAAGTTTAACACTTTTAATTGAGCCTTTATAACTTTTATCTTCTTACAATATTCAATTAATTGAGAATTCCTTCTCACTTCTCCAGAAGATCACTGGATGGGTTGAAAATTGATATAAAATATACCAATGTAAGATATTTGCAGTTACGCAATTCCCAAAAACTTTGAGAATATACTCAGTTTAATCTTTGTTTCGAACCTTTACTTTAGTTCTCTCTAGTTTAGGTAAAAGATATCAAACGAATTTTAGATTTTAGCAATAAACAATAGTGGTACTAAGATAACTTCGTTTAACATTTAAGAATCCCATTTGGAGCTTCGGCAAGTTAATGATGATATGTATTTTTCCTATTTTATTTCTCTAACGTAGCTTCACAATCTAACATTAATGATTAGAGGAGGAATACTCAAGAATGTATCTAGTAAAATGAATTGATTGCAATTCTAGCACAACTAAAGATATGAGGTCTTCATCGAATTAATGCAGTACTTTTCTGCTTTTTAATATTGAGATCTGCGCTATCTATTGGCAGCAGTTTCTCAAGCTATTCACGATGGCTGAAGAACATTACCTTACATATTATTAAGGAGAAAAATCTTCATTTACTCTTGAAAGTTATTACGGTGGAATTACGCCAAAGAGAAAAGCATAAGAAAACAGCAGCGTTAACCTAATGCTTCGTGAGCCATATCCATTTGGGATTCGGGCGATTCGAAAAACTATTACCGCGCTTAAGTCCTGTAGTTGTGTCACGTGATAACAACATCCAATTGAATTTGAAGGTGGGCAACGGTTCTTATTTAAAGTTACAGCGTGAGACGTAAGAAGGACAGTCGTCTGGCTGTCGACTGTTTTGGTGTTTTGATAAATAATCCTTTGATTAAATTGAATTATTTGGAATACATGCAGGATGCGGAGGTCATCGAGAAGATCTTCTGTAAGTATGAAAGTTAAATATTAGTCAAACGATGCACAGAAGAATGATATCGTTACACTATGAAATTTATTTGGAATGCCACTAATGTTTACAATGTTTTTACACGTAAACTTTAATGAGGTTTTCTCTCTCTTTGAAGTTATTTGGTCTCTACTTTCATTCAGAAACTTATTTTATGTATTCATGCATGGAAAATATTTTAATGTTCCCAAAATCGACCCGGTTGTCAATTTTAAAAATTCTTTAAAGCTTCGTATGACTCTCGGAGGTACACAAGCTCTACTAATAAATTTAAATTACGTCAATGTCAATAATGCCTTGTAATTTAAACATTCTGAGTTTTTATATACAGTGTATCTCAAAATATATTTTTATCCATGTTGAAATTAGTAATTTTAGTATTAATACGACAAAGCTCAACTGCTATGAAGAGAGCTATCCTATTTTAACTTGTAATACACAGTATTTCTGTTGAGGTTGTTAACTTAGTATCAGTTCTACTCGATATCAGCTCTATTTTTGTGATGAAATATCAACTGTTACTCTTCTATATTTCATGGGAATGTTTAAGAAACAGGTTTATTACAGGTTTAAGTGAAGAGAGTATTCTTAGGTTGTTGTATGTTTTTTTTTTGAAACTTATAATTTAAACTCATTATCTAATGTAATCATTTATCATGCAATGCATTTGTTTACAAGAGGAGAATAATGTGAAATTGTTTATAGATTTTGAAGCCTCCCAGAGGATCCTTAAGGGCCCCTGAGCTTGATGGCCTATCACTTGGTGATGACGAAGGTTTCACTCAGCCTTCCAGCAGGAGAGTTAGTTTTTCCAGAATCAGTCAAGTCCAGTAAGAATATATTACCATTCATAAATTTATAAAATAGATAGTTGATACAAATTTATGCATCTTATAATCTAAATATAAGTCCATGGACTTATATTGGAGCTTAAATATTTGGATAATTGGGTATTTTGTTAGTAAATTAATATGAATCAATTACTTTGAATTTTCACAGCATTATTATAGAATCAAAACTCTATTATCTCCTCAATAGTAAATGTTTGAGGTGATGCCTTTCAGACTTTGTTACTTTATCTGGCACAGAATGCCTGTAGTTCTATCTCAGCCAGGTCTCAATATTAATTAATAAATATGCATAATATAAAATTTTTATTTTAGCTCTAGCTTAAACAAAAATTATGAAGTTGTATTGGATTCAAATAGTTAAATTTATTTTATTTATTGTTAATTTTTATTTGTATGCCCAAGCTTAGAAGAAATTGATGTTTAAATGTCCTTGAATATATCAGTCAAACATGTTTAGAGCCGATTGTTCATTTATGGTCATTTAATAGATTTTATCCTCACTAATTCACAACCATAAGCAATACTGTGGGAATATTTTTATGCAATTAATTTGAGTATTTACTAAATATATCTTAATTTTAATTAATCTATTATCTCTTTTTCTGGTGTACAGAGAGTTTGATCCAACAATTGGAAAATTGGCTAATTGGAAGTATGAAGAAACTGTCAACATCGAGGAAGATAAGGACTACAATGCAAGATAGTATGGAATTGTTCTATTAATTATTCTAATAATTAAACTTCTCTAATTTTATTTTCCTTTGAATTTATCTAACAATTTTTTCTTTTTAGTGTCTCAGTACATGAGGAGAACACGCAACTACCATCCACAGCACAGAGAAAAAGTAGAAGGAGGTCTGGAAAATTCAGCCAGAGGGATGATTATGGCAGCGACTTACCAGACTTCTGCAAAGACTTGGATGTTACTACAACGATGGATAACTCAATGATGTCTATGAATAAGACCTCGGATCTCTGCGACTCTTCTATGTTCGATTGGGATGTTAAATCCATGTCTTCTAAGATTGATATGCATCTGTCTGTTGTTGAGGATAAGAAAAGGATGTATGCTGATATAGAATCACCAACTAAGGTTGATACAAAAAGGATGAAAGTAAAAAGTACTTCTCAAGTACAGTTTGATAGGACTGTCGGATCAGAAATGGACATGACATTAACTTTAGGTGGTATTGAAGATGATGGATTCAAACCTGATAATTCTGGGTGTGGCATGGAAATGACAGAGGTGGTGGGAAAAATATTAACAGCCAAAGTGAATGAAGGGCAGAAAGATGTTGGCTTGGATTGGTCTCCTCAAGAAAGTACACAGAATGATGAAAATGAATCCATACTCTCAAAATTAAACTGCTTGGGGATCAACACACCTTTAGGTACGCCCAAAGACCAAAATTATTCTACAATTTCCATGAAAAATGGGGATGTGAAGAAACCAGTGAATGAAAATCTAATCTCTGGCATTGATGAAATGGAATTCACAAAGGCTCTAGGAAAATTTGAAGTACAGGGTATGCCTGCAAAAGTTTTTCAAGAAAATTCAATGCAAAAAGAGAATATCCACCCAGAAATATTGATGAAGAAGGGGCAAAAGATGAATCGAGATTTGATTTTTGGGGAGAGTTCCATGAGAGAGAATTCCATCCAACATTCTAAAGGAGATGGTATCTGGGAGGGAAGACACAAAACTTCCAAGAACTCTGGTAAAATTGATTTTTCAGTGCGAGATGAGTCAGTTGCATTTTCTGACGGAATGGAATTAACTGTCCCACTTGGACAATTATTGCCTACCAAGTTGGATAAAACTAGAGAAGGTGAAACATCTCAGGCAAATACAAGCAGAAACCCTTCTTTCCCCAGTTCTTCCAGAGTGCATAATGGGTCCAATGTATTGGAGGAACAGAATAGTATGTACTTAATACCAAAAGGGAGGAAGAGTATGTCAGTACATGAATTTAATGATAGAGGTAACGGTAGGTCAGTCCAAGATGAAGACTTCAGTCATATTCAAAATAAATACAGAGAGAATCCTGAGACCGATATGAATATTTCAGGTCTAGAATTCACTGTTCCACTTGGAAAATTGATCCACCATAATAAGCATGAAGCAGATGAACATATTAATGCTTATGATAAGGAAAATTATCCAGTAAAGCAAAGCAGTCATAGAAATGAAATGACGCATTCAGATTCAAGGTATCAGAACTCGGTGCAAACCAGTAAACATTTTGGGTGTTCAGAGAATGTGGAGGTGAACGATTTGAATAATAGTGGCCAACTTGATGAGTCTTTACCTGAAAATGATGGAATGGAATTAACTGTTCCTCTTGGGAAGTTGATGGAATTGAAACCAAGTCGGGTAGATAGAAGTGTCATGCAGCTCAAAGAAAAGAAGCAGGATATGGATGGAATGGATTTCACCTTACCTCAGGAAAGGCTAATCCAGCAAAAGCAGTTTCAAATGAATGAAAGTGCCAAGCAAGTTGAAGCAACTAGGCATGACATGGATGGTATGGATTTAACCTTACCTCAGGAAAGGCTAATCCAACAAAGGCAGTTTCAGATGAATGAAAGTGCCAAGCAAGTTGAAGTATCACGGCAGGATATGAATGGCTTGGATTTCATCTTACCTCAAGAAAGGCTTACCCTGCAAAAGCAGTTTCAAATGAATGAAAGTGCCAAGCAAGTTGAAGCAACTAGGCATGACATGGATGGTATGGATTTAACCTTACCCCAGGAAAGGCTAATCCAACAAAGGCAGTTTCAGATGAATGAAAGTGTGAAGCAATTTGAAGCAACTAGGCATGATATGGATGGTATGGATTTAACCTTACCTCAGGAAAGGCTAATCCAACAAAGGCAGTTTCAGATGAATGAAAGTGTGAAGCAATTTGAAGCAACTAGGCAAGAGATGGATGGTATGGATTTAACCTTACCTCAGGAAAGGCTAATCCAACAAAGGCAGTTTCAGATGAATGAAAGTGCCAAGAAATTTGAAGTATCACGGCATGACATGGATGGTATGGATTTAACCTTACCTCAGGAAAGACTAATCCAACAAAATCAGTTTCAGATGGATGAAAGTGGCAATGAACTTGATGCAACACAGCAGGAGATGGAATTCACTGTTCCTCTAGGGAAATTGATGCAATTGAAGCAGAATCAAGTAAATGAAAATGGCAAAAAACTTGAAAAATCTCGGGAACAGGCGGATGTCATGGACTCAGCAGTTCCACAAGGAGGGTTAATGTCACTCAAGCCCAGTAATGTCAGTGAAGTTTTTGAGGAACCTGATGTATCAAGTCAGCAAATTGAGGGAATGGAGCTGACTGTTCCACTTGGCAAGCTGTTGGATATCAAATCTACCAATTTGCAAGAAAATATCCCTGTAATACCGAGTAAAATGGTCGATGGCATGGAACCAAGCATTCTTTGTAGAAAATCAATGCCATATGAACCAGAAGTTGCTTCAACAAGGGATATTATTGGTAAAGAGACTGAAGAAAGCAATGTCACTCTGACCAGGGGTTCATCTTTTAGGAAGAGTAGCAATTCATTTCTCAAGTCCAATGTTTCTAGAAAGGGAGAGGATAGTATGTACAATGTTTCTGCACAAGTTATTGGCAAAGAAAGTAATGATCAAATGTTCTCTTTTCGGAATGAAACATTAGGTGGAGTACAAGATGTAGATACTAAAGACATAAGTTACAAGATTGGTGAACCTCTTGATTCTATGTCGAATAACTTTTCGAGAAATGGAGCACAAGGAGATACATCTCCTTATGAAGATAGAATGGAAAATCCTAGTAGGGTCACAGTAAACTTGCAGATTAACCCTGTTGTAGAGCCATTTATGCCTGGGAGTAAGTTACAAGTTATTGTCGAAAACTCTGCTGGAAGTGATGTTTATGGTAATTCAAGCAATATCCAAATGGAAGTGTCATTTAAAAATTCCTCTTCTCAAAATCCTGTTAACTCTGAGCTTATCAAATCAGACAATGTTATCAAATCATCAAATGCAAACATTACACTAGATATAAAGAGTTCAGCTGTTAAAGAAAAGGAGGAGATCGGTAAAACTGACCTTCTTTGTGAAGCACCTAGATTATCAGAGGTAGACAAGAGATGTATGGATATGGAATATCTGTCAAATTCACAACTGAAAATGGAAAATACGTCAGAATATGGAAATAGCATTGTTTTCGAAAAGCCTGGCGATAAAAGTAGAGGAAGTAAGAGAGAAAACCCATTCCAGTATTCCTCGCGCAACTTCAAAAGAGGTGCGATTGGAAATTTGTCATCCATAGTCTCCGTTTCTGAAGATGAGTCGGTTTCAACGTCAGAAGGAGCTCATAATATAGGTGAGTTATGCTTTTAAAAATACATTCCTAATGCCTATGATTCTGTATTCCTTCTGATCAAATAATGACAAATATGCGTAATTTGCCTGCCCACTTCTGAAATTGTCCTTCACTCATTTAAGATTATGTATGAAATTTTCTCCTTATTTAATTGGAGGAATATCTCTCTTATGTAAAAGGCTCAGTTGGTAAAATGATAATTAGAAGTGAAAATCAGAAACAAATTCATTGACTTTGATTGTTGCTTTTTGTAGATTTTAATTATAAGCAACAATATTTCAATATCAAGAGTGAGACATTGTTTTTATCCATCTTTTGTCATTATTTTCAGTTGATGATATCCATGTTGGCATTTCTAGTCCCATAGAAGTTCTTAATGAACAGCAAGTTTATACCCAAAATAATGGAGAGGAAGAAGCCAAAAGTAAGTGTATTTATAAAGTATTTTATTTCTATAATTTAAATGAATTTTTATAATTAGGGTATATATTATATAGCTAGAAATAGAAATGTTTAATTTGACATTATTAGGTAATTTGTATTATTTTGCATGGTTGTTGTTATTTAACTATTTTTATATAAGAATTTATATATTGTAGATTTTATTAAATTTGTGAAATATATTTTAATTTTATTACCATGTAAGACTTTTATGCAACTATGAAAAAAAATTAGTCTTGAAATTTTAATGATTACATTACAAATGAATACATACATATTAATTCAGTTACAGTTTTCAGGTACATAAGCATTTATGATTGTTATTCATTTCTTTTAGGTCCGATTAAGAATGAGTCAATGCCAGTATCATTGCCTGAGAAAGAAATAACTCTACTTCCTACTTCAAAAAAAGATGCTATTGAAGGTGATGAAATGGAATTGACGGAAAATCATCAAAACCTAGAAGAAGGTAAGGTTAGCTGTATAGGTATTACCATATATATTAGGTAAGAGAGAAGTATAAATATTTAAATAAATAATTTATATAATCTATTCACAAAAAATATAATTTTGATGGAAGTTTGATTTATGATTTTATTTTTAAGATTCTGAAAATTTTTGTAGTAATATAAATTATTTCTATAATATTTATTTAACTATAAATTTTAGTTTAATGACATATATGAATCTAATTTTAAACCCTTATAAAGTAAAGTAAAATATTCTTTATATATCTTATTAATTTCAGTCAAAGACATCAGTTTAGTTCACGAAGAGTCACTAAGCCAAAAGCAGATTAGCTGCCAAGTTAACAAAGATGAAACTTTTGAGAGTAAGTATTAAAAGCAGATATCAGAATTAATTTTATTTGATACCTAATAATTCAGAGGTTTTTATATTATACAGAGAAAATGCTCAGTTTGAATTTCAGCTATGAGAAGCTATGCATTATTGTTTCAGAGATAAGAAGAATTATCAATGTATTGATAGCTATCCCATTTAGGTTTAAAAAAGTTTCATCCTTTAGATATAGTTGGTTTTGTAAACTGTAGTATATATATATATCCATATGTTTTCTTTAGGGAGAGAGTCACAATCAAGGAGAGAACTAAGTCCTGTTCCATTGTCTAAAGAAGTAATGGAAGTCCATCCTACAGAAAACCAGCACCTAATGGAAGCCAGTGAAAACTCTTATAAGCAAACTAATGAGAACGAAGGAAATGGTAATTTTTTGCTCAATTGAAGGTCATAATTCGAATTGTGAGTTTATTTCCTTCAAACCTCATTAACACCTTATATTCAATCCATATTTCAGTTTGTGAAGATGAAGGTAATCTGAAGCAGGTTTCCTGCCAAAATAGTGCAGAGGAAAAGGTGGAAAGTAAGTTGATGTTTGTATTTGAATGTAATCATGATATAATGCTACTGTTATCATTAAATATCTTATATTAGTTTTGTTATAAAGTGTCTAAAGAACCTCTGGAAATTTATATTTATAGAACTGAAGCATGAAAAATACTTTCATCAATATAACATTTTTGATCAGTATGTTTGTATCATAAGGGGTAAAGAACAAAACATAATTCTTGATATAATTGTAATGAAATTCAATCTTCTCTGTTCAATCAATGGTCATTTTTATGCTATGGTTAATACCGAGCCCTGTACAAAATTTCATCTTTAAATTTTCAATTTATTGATTGTCAATTATTTTTCCTTGTCCTTTTTAGGGCAAGAAAATGAGATAGAGTCAAGTCCAGCGTTGTTACCAGAGAAGGAGATGGTTATTCTCCCAGAAGTAAATGAAGAGAATTTTGAATGTATTAAAATATCATCAGAACCATCCAATGAGAAGCAAATGAAAAGTAAGTAATATTTAAATACAAATTTTTTTAATTAAATCATTGTTATCAGATCATGATGGAAATGGTTTGACATAGCTATTATATGTAGACGCTTCAGGGGGATATATATAACGTATATATATTTATATATAGGATATTAATGTCAGGCTCAAACCGCTGAGGCCATGGAGCCGCCGATTTTTTTACGGAATGGCCCACTAAATCTCACCTGGGAAAAAATCGAAAACTGACCCTACCTATCATGGATTCTAGGAGGCCCCAAAAATTGACTTTCCCCCATAAGAATGCATGGGGCCATTTTTTTAAAATAAAAAAAATAGTTCCCATTAAGCTAAAAAGATAAGATTTCATACAGATATTGCTATTATATATATCTATGGAAATCAGCTATTGTTTACGTCCAACTGGTAATGGGTTCGATGCCAGGAGGTGAAATATTTTCAGATTTTGAAAAATCTTTTTCTCTCTTAATATGTTTCATAGATCATTCAAACTTACAGATCATGTTGACTGTCTTTGGAGATGGAATTGAAAAATTTTATTTTAGTAGTAGTCTGAAATTTTTTTAAATTTTATTTTATATGATCTTTTCTGGATTTAAGTTATAATATAGTAAAATGTTGCTTTCAGTTGATAACATCCCTGCAAATCATTCACTTTGTGTAGATGTGGGTCAACAGCTGGTTTGCAGCAAAAATGATGATAATGATGGCGTTGAAAGTAAGTTTAATAATATATTTACATCTAAGTACTTTTTTCTAATTTTCTCCATTTAGATATTAGATGAATGTTAATAATCTATTTTTGCTCATCTTGATTTTTAATAATTGCGTAAGCCATTTTAAGTGTTATTTCCCATTCATGAATATATAGGTGATGTGAAGGATGTACAGTAAGTTTTCCCCTTTATAACTCTCAATTTATTTGAAGTCTCTAGTTTCTCAGACAGGATTCTTGAATTAAGTCTGCCTGACAAATTGTATTAACCAAAACATATATTGAAGATCTTTCCGTTTTTGGAATTTTTGATTTGAAGATATATCATTCAACCTTTGAACCAGCTAAGTTTAGTCTTGAATTTAATTTTGTATTTATTTGGTTTAGCTCTTCATGAGACCATTAAAAGTACTCTTTGCTTTATACTATTAATCTGGAAGAGTTTTTTTTAATCTACAGCCATTTTTTAAAAAGGATCAAATTTCTTTGTTATGAAATATACAAAATATTAATTATAATACAATAACATATTAACTTGTATCCTCCCCATAATGAGATTTTTACTGGGTCTACTGAAAATAATAATCAATTGATTATTCTCAAATCAACAATTCATTCTTACATTCGTTTTATTTATAGGAAGAACATCACTAGTAGAAAGTGGATTAAGCCCGATACCAAAAGATGATAGTGCAAACTTTCTTCCTATTAATGAAGAGCCTATTGACATTGGTGAAAAGATTTCAGACCAATCGCTTCTTTCCTCTACATTAATTACGAAGGAGTTTGATCTTGAAGAATGGATGAAGAAAGAAACAAGCAGGTATGTATCCTCACATATCATATGTTAAGAATTAGAAATGTATATTTATAAATTCTACTTCACATTCTATTTCATACACTTCTATAAAAAAATTTTGAAGAATCCCTATGACGATTGAACATTTTGATCTCAATCTATTAGTTATTATTTTCAATAAATTATTTTTTATTTTTATATATTTATTTTATTATTTGCCATACAAGTTTTTCAAAAGTATTAGAAAGCATATGAAATGTTGAATTATTTATTACCGGGGGAAAAAACCAAACATTTTTAATCAAAAAAAATCATGCCCAAGTGGCTTTATGTAAACCATCACTTAACAATCTCAACACTTAACATGTCACATCCCTAATCATAGTTCTGTTTCCCAGGAAATGGTGCCCATGGAGCATACGGAAGTTAGAGGATTCTGAATGGTCGTTTTACTTTTTTTATGGTACAGTGAAATTGACTTTAAAACTCAAGCCAAATACATTACCCTCGGACACAAAATCTAGGTCTGTGGATCAAATGGAGCTAATATCTCTTCTAGATGGTATGTATCTCATTATCATCTGTACGAGTGCTGATTTATTTAAATAAGTAGAAATTAATGGCATTTCAAATCCTCTTAGTAAATTTAGTTTAAAACATTTAAATACACAATGGGCAAAAATCTCTTATAAATTTGTCGTAAATTTAGACTTAATCCATATTTTCCCAGGCAAGTGATTACACATTTTTCAATGAATATTCTTGAAACAGACTTAAAAATTCAAAAGTTTTGGTTTAAATTTGAATTTTAAATATTACAAAATTATGTATGATTTTTGTTACTCTTACTGATTTGAATAACTTTTTCTATGATCTTAATAATTAATTGAATATTAAAATTCTTACTATCTATAATTTCTTTTGCAGTTGGAAATCGAGATTGTGATTATCTAATTGTGAACATGTTTTTGGAAAGATGTTCACCAGAAATTTTAAGGAGCATGTGTCAGACAACTGATCAGCTTCCAGAGCTATTTGCATTTATGTGTCAGGAAATAAATAAGTTAGACTCCCTCCATAGACAAACCACAAAATTATCCAAATACTATCCAGTTATATTCAAAGATAATGGGTGAGTAACTCTTGAATAATTTTTCCCATAAAATTAAAAGGTTTTATTTCATTTGAAATTACTTTAATCATATTTTTTTCTCTTCAGGTTTGTTTTCTCCTTTGGTAGTAAGATCTTGATGAAGTTGTTTTACGTGAAGGTCAATTTGTTCCATTGGAAGGATGGATGTATCGAGGCTAATGATGTGAAAGTGATCAATAAGCTTGGAACTATGAGGTATTAATTGTGAAAATGGGAAATATTTTGTACTTAAATTACTCCAGTGAGAAAGCATTAATCATTGCTCTATTATTTTACAGGGAAAAAGACATTCAGGATATATTGAAGAGTGTTAAAAAGGACAATAATTATCTTCCGAAATTTTATGACGAAGTGAAAAGTTTTGTAAAAATGCTTGAAGACTTGGAAGATTGAAAGAGTTTGAGAGCATCTGATATGCACTCGTATAGTATTCTGTTTGTAATATATGCAATTTTTTAAAATACTGTGAAGAGTGGATAAATGAACATAAAAATACTTTTAGTGAAGTTAAGAGTTAATTGAAGGACTATATATCCATATGTGATTTCGTGAAGGTGTTATTGACACTTTTTAAAATTACATAGTGTTGGATTATTATGCATCATTATGTATTTATTTTCACTTAGATAAAGTAAGTAAAATGTAAACATTATGTTCTTAGAACTTTGATCTCTTTTTTCTGGATGGGAATATTATGTTTTCCCTTTCCTTCTTCTTTCTGCTATTATATTAAAAAATGACTGATTTGCATGTAAAATTTCTTCATTATAAATCTTTCCTCGTTGAAACTTTCTTTCTGTAAATACTATGATCTTTATACTTTTTCTGCAGTACCTTTTTATAATTCATGTAACTCGAGGAAATAAAAGATTCCTTGGATATTATAGACTGTCAATTATTTGAACGATGCATTGTATACATTAAAATAAACAGAGTTCATTTATCCAGATAAGAGAGGGTTATACTTTTACAAACAATTGATTACAAGGTTTTTAACGGATGTAAAGAAAGTTTTTATGTTCATTCTATCATTGAAATACACTATACCAAACATGAGCTGTGCTGTGCTCTTGCTTCATTTTTATAGATTACAAATTGGGTTTAAAGGGACAGTGGTAACTTGAAGTGAATGGATGAACAAGACTAAATGCTATAAAAAGAGTTTCAGGATTATTTATAAACTTAACAAGATTTTTGATAAAACCTTGTATTAGTTGTTCTAGTTCATTGGAATGTTTACTCAAACTTGCTAATGTAATATCAAAGTATGATTATTGAACTTCATTTTGGCTCCTTTATGAACATTAACACAAAGAGAAAATGATTCCTCTAGACCTCTGCTGCAAATTGTGCAACATAGCACACGAGTATTTATTTACAATGATTAGTTGCAATCAAGTCATATGACCGGGTGGTAACTTCGATCTTAAAGCTGCAGCAACCATTTTAATAAAATAAAATTTAACCAAAATTTAGAAACATAATTTATGCCCTTCAAGAATTATACAAAGAATTAAGGGGTTCTAAAGGGTTATGATAATATAAATTACGTTTAAGTATCAATGAAATCAACGAACTTTTACACAATAAGATAGCTATCAATATCACCATATACTTGAATAAAATCAATTTTCTATAAAAATTAACAAAACTAATTTAATAACATACCTCATGCTTATATGATCATCTGCACATAACCATCCTCAATGATTGTATTTTTTAAGACAACTACATCTGAGAAATCCAAACAATTCCATGCATGAGCAAAATTCAGTAATAGCCCTCTGCATCGACACATATCTTCGAGAAATCATCTTTAAAATTGTGCATAATTGATGAAAATATTTTGATCACCAAATTTTAATTTACTTTCTACCACTTACGAATACAATTATTCAAAAGTGTAACTTGCAAATCCAATACTGATTGACGTTTCACCTTCTTCGGTATATGTGAATTTCAATCAGTGGATGATACATATTTAAATTAATTATCATTTGATCGAAACATTTATAAGTCTGAAGGTTTCTTCTGGATTCTTTAACTCTGTAGAATTGAATAACAGTCTCACCTCGGATATAATCCATTGCTGCAAGCAAAGCTCGACGAGTTTTTTGTCTTTCTTTATGAACATCACTGGATGGAAATTCTCTTACTGCATATATTATATTAATATGATGCATGTGCTATCATATTAGACACTACATGTTTCCATATATGAATTTATGCCTCAGAAAAACTAGCGAACCTTCGCTGTAAACCGAAATTCATGGCCAGCAGTATCTCCTATGAATATACAATAATTTTCTGGATTTTCCCCGCTTAACCCACGCGAATTTCTCTAGTTATTGATGGAATTCAGATTCTGGGGTCTGTATCGCTTTAGCTTACATATAAGTAACTTCTTCAGTTATTTAGGAAGAGAAATTTTGAGTTTTTCCTTGTCAGTCTCGCTCAGCTACAGTTTTCCGTTTAATATAATATTGTATGACATATGTAACTTCCCGGATAAGAGAATCCAAATCAAAACATGATATAGCGGTATAAATAGTGAATTCTTTCACGTTGATATTTAATCAGTATGGAACAAAACCATATGAAGAACGTTGAGACTGTTTTAACTAAATGATTCTTTCATTAATTGTTTACTAGCCAACGAACATTAAAATTACAGACATATTTAAACAGACTGTCATCCATGCAATAGAAAAGGTTGCATCTGTTAAATGCAGGCAAGTAATTGATATCGACATTTAATTTTTTGCAAATATCGCCGATTACGGAATACGTTGGATGAAAAGAAAAATGTTTCCGAAGCGAGCCAGAAACTACGAATTTGGCGTTACTTGTCATTCCTAATTTTTTTCCGTTTCATATATGTTAATAATCATAATCAGTTGGAAGCTTAATGAATCGACTGTTATTGGTAACTTATGCTATTCGCGGAGTTTCTATTCGCTTCGATGGATTTCAATGGTAATGAATGCAGCAGTCATAAATTGCAGTAGTATTGAAAACTCCAGTCCAGTACGGATTTATTCCATTCGACAATAATTAATATTCTTTATCAAAAGCTTTTTAGTTCGTTTTAAAGTATATAAGTGAATCTCATAATTTATTCATTTTTCATATAACGATTGCCCATAATTAATTTAAAGATGTATATAAAATATAAACAAAATTTCTCTATCAATGTCACTATTAATTATAAAAGCCTTTTAGATCTCTTGAGATGATTAAATTGTTTGATTTCCTTCTTTCAAGCATTATTTTCAATGAATTATATATTTTCCGTGGTGGTAGTGCTTGGAAAGTATGTGTAATTCTGAAGATAATTTTTCACTTTGAGTAACTAACCAAATATCACTATAATTAAAAGAGTTTATGCATTAGTGTGTTCGTAAAAAATTCCACTTAGTTCACCATGAGAAATCAAAGTGTGTATCTTTTCCCTAGAAATAAAGTCTCTGATTGAGACTAACAAAGGTCCAATACTTGAAGAGGACAATTCAGGCTTAAGTGAAGAAATCAAAAACCCAATTGGATGCCATGAATGGACTTTAGAGAATCCTAATTTTAACTCTGCAGTAATTGCAAAGGAGACTACCCTTGAGAAATGGATAGAAGAAGAAACTAGGAAGTAGGTATTATTATTTTAGTGTGCTATCTACTGTGAGGCAGATAGTTGCTAATGAAAATTTTTCCAATTGAAATTGAGAGATTGGCTCCAAGGAAATGGAAATATCTAAAAAAAACTTTAGGATTTGGATATTGTTCTGCTTTAGCAGATAAATAGATTGTCAGATGCCAAATTTTCCATCTCTCTCATCATTCTAAAATTATTTTCCATAGCTTAGATCATATTAAGCCTCTTCTCTCAATATTTGGCTCTCCTATTTTCTGATAATTCAATCAAATAATTTTAATTTGTGATTTTCATTGATTATCTGAAACAGGAATGGTAAATTTTTAGTCAGATTATTGAGCATTTTGGAGGAAATGAAATGATGTAAAAAACAGGAACCTGTTATCACATCAAATTCAGAAATAGTTAATTTTTATGTTATTACTAAAGGAGTGAAGAATGTTTTCATGTTTTATTGCTAATAGAAGGCCTTTTCTTCAGAAAATGCTGCCCATGGCAGGTTTGCAAGATGGAAGATACTGAGTGGACATTCTATGTATTTTATAACATGGCCAAGTTGAAGTTAAGACTCAATCCTGTTTTAGACACTGTCCTCTCAGACTCTAAATCAAGGTCTGTTCATGGAATAGAGTTGATTTCATTACTAGATGGTAAGTTGACAATCAGGCAATTTTTGTGAACATATGATATTTGGGTACAAAAATCACCAGTATTCTACCAGCATTGTATTATTTTAGTTCGAAATAGAGATTGTGATAACCTTGCTGTCAGCTTATTTTTGGAAAGATGTTCTCCAACAATTCTTAAAAGTTTTTGTCAGACTACTGATCAGCTTCCTCAGCTATTTGCATTTATCTGCAGGGAAATAAAAAGTTTAGATGCCCTTCATAAACAAATGATAAAATTATCCAAATACTACCCAGTGATTTTTAAAGACAATGGGTAAGTAAAAATATTACCATTAAAGAAACTGTGTTGATTTTTGTTTATGATTTGTTATATTTTTTGCTCCTTCAGGTTTATTTTTTCCTTTGGTAGTCAGATACTGATGAAGTTATTTTATGTGAAGGTTAACTTGACTAATTGGAAAAATGGTTCAATTCCAGTTGATGATGTAAAAGTAATCAATAAGATTGGAAACATGAGGTATTTATTATGTAAATTAAAGCTTAATAGTACTTTGCCTCAGTAAGAAGGAATTGATAATAGCGGTATTTTACAGGGAAAAAGATATTCAGGATATTTTGAAATGTGTTAAAACGGATGATAATTATCTTCCAAATTTCTATGATGAGGTGAAGAGTTTTTTAAAAATCCTTGAAGATTTGGAAGATTGAATATGATTGATGTTTTCATGTGATTTAAAGGAATATGATTTTTTAAGCATATGAATATTTCATTTAAGTATTTTTAAAAGATGTATGTAAAATAATTTGCTCATTTTAAGAAAAATTTATATTTATGATCGATTTACATGTATATTAAGATAAATTATTAAATGTTATAATAAATCTCTTTAAATTTGTTGTTTGTATTTATTTTAAAGAGGCAATCATTGAGCATCCAATTTTCAAATAAAAATTTATTTTATTATTTTACTTGCTTAATATCAAGGATCATATTTCCCAATAAAATTAGAATATCTTTATGAAATTGACTTGCTTATTGTTATCTATTATAGAAGTAATATTAAATGCTAATTTTTCTAGTTCTTTTTACAAATAAAATGAATATTTGAAAACCTCATAATTTACATGCATGATAGATTTTATAATAGTTTGTTACAAAACAATTCAACTACATAAAGATTGATGAAGTTATTTATGTTTATGACATACTGATAATATGAAAACTGTGCTCGCTATTTCACTGTTCACAGTATTTCATAATCATCAATTCCCTTACCTATTATGATAGAAAAATAAAAATCTTTTCGTACCTTTTTTGGGAGTTTTTTATAATGTGTAGTTTATGGTTACAATCTGTCACAATTGGAAAGATTTAAAGTCCTTGTTCAATAAATCATTGAAACAGTGATATATTAATTGCAATTATAATGTAATCATTAATTATAATGAATTTACATTAAAATTAATTTAAAAAAATTAAAGATGCATATTATCTTACAGCATTAAAAATATAATTTTAGGAATATTATGTGTCTAATGAAATGATTCTCATTAAGACATGCAGTCTTCAATAGGATTCTTCCATCTATCTTTCTAAATGTTCTTCCATTAGGCTTGACTCCTTTTTCTTTCATTACTTCTTATAATGAACTGCTAATATATAAAATGAACTATAAAAAACTTTATGATGGCTTTAGTACTGAAACCAGTTGTTTATAAATTTTGACAAATAACTTCAGAACTGTAAATCATGTGATTTTTTCTGAAGATAGATATTTCAACTCTAATTTTAATGAATATTTAATATCTATCAAGGAATTTGAAATTAAAATCAATTTGAGTGAGCTAATAAGTTTCTCCCTCTAACATTTCATCTTCATTCATCAATTTTGCACATCTGTAAAGAAAGAAATTTTAAATTACATTTGATAGCATATTTTTTATTTCAAAATTATTAAATGAATGAAATAAAAATTTAAAAAATATGTTAGTTTTAAATGATACATAAAAGTTGCTCACCTGCAATAGTCACGCAACCATACATAAGGTGTGGTGCATTCTTTTTGAACTGGACACATGCAGCTACATTTTTCATCATCCCAGGTTCTACCAGACTGTAAACATTTCATTCTTTCTTCAGTATTCATACAAAGGCACATACATTCTCCGGCTTTGTATTCCTAGAAAAAAATATAGCAATATAAAATATGGTATTATATCATACCTATTCAATGTTGAGATATAGAACATAACTCCTAAATTGGTTTTTTGGAAAGAAATGATGTAGAATAGTTACCTTAAAGGGATAACTCCCCGTATAAAGTTATTAGAAATTAATATTTAGGTTTATTTACATTTGATATTATAGAACAAATCTTATAAAACTTACCATTTCATAATGACTTTTACTTCAATTTGTGTTAATATTTCTTTCTATATAATGAACATAATGGAAGTAATTGTTGGAATAAGTAAAAAATATAGTCATCATTATCAGAATACTAATAATCTTTCTTAGAATTAGGGACAGTATTTGAAAGTGAAGTAAAAGACTAGACATAGTCTATCATATTTTTATAACTCATGTGTGAAGCTGATTTACATTTTATTATATGATAGAGGACATTTTTCAGCAATACCTGTTTTTCATTGCAGTCCTCTTTCATCACTGTGCATTTACATTTACACCTTATATGTTCTTCCACATGAACAACTCCACACTTAGCCATGTTATCATGTTGAAGTAAGTCCATTTGTTGAACCTTAAAATAAGACAAAAAACGAATTCAACTCAACATTGTAAACATGAGCTATAATATTAAGGTACTTAGGTAGAGGAAAGTAATTGATGGATCTGGTGTAATAACTACCATAACTTCCACTATTTTCTTTTCTGTTGGTAAACAAGACTGCTTAGCATGACACATACCATCACAGCGGTTAACAACAACCTTGTTTGGTATAACCTGAAATATGTTGAATATTTTCAGAAGTGTGAAAATGAATACTTTAAATAAGATATGTATATCTTCAAAAAATTTTTAACTTATCTATTCTGAATATTGGATGTAGGATATAGTTATGCTTCACTCACCAATATATTTGTGAATGGAGGAGTGATGTCAACAGGCATTGGTCTTGGTTTACACATAGTTTTCAGTATGACTTTACTGAAGCTATTTATAAAACTTCTATTGCATTCTCCTATACAGTGGATAAATCAAATATTTAAAATCATTGTAAATACATACATACATTGTGTAAAAGATAACTAAGATTGTCTGTCTTATTAACGTTAGGATTATTTAAATCCTATCTTTTCACGATAACTCCTGGAACTCATTATATTATCTCCCATTCAGAATAATATTATGCTTTAAAATACTTTAGATAGTTCAATCAAGTACCAAGCTTTTTCAAACGTAAAATTCTACAAATAATAAACTAAAAATTAATATCATTTCTAATCTTAAGCATGAATAATAGTAAATAGTATGATGACATCTTATCCTCAAAAAAAAAGAAAAATGGATAATAAAGAGTTTCAGAGTAAGATTTTAGATTGTTAAATATTTTTATAAGAAAATTCAAGAGTGATATTTATATATTCAATCTTAAACCAATCAATGACGATAATAACGATTTTCAATAAGTTCTAAAGAAACCAAAATTTTCACCTAAATAGTTTTTTTATCTTAAAACTATTACATAAATATTCAAATTTCTCAAAAAAATTATGATGCTCCTCTCACACTGAAATATACTCACTGTAGCTTTCAAATCTTGGAGGTTTATCACTATAAAGACTTCTTTTAGTTATATGCAATGAACCCTGAAAGTGATGCAATGATTTAGAGAGTTCATGCAAAATACTCTGCAGTAATTATTTAAATATTGTAATATAAGTATTAACATTCTAATTGTTGCAGTAGCATTATGTTTCATAGAGACAGACTCAATTAAACTAAAAATTCAAAAATAAAGAAATTACTAAACAGCACTTACCTCTATATAAATAGTGCTGAATGATAGAAAAAGAAATGTAATCCAAAGATAATCCATAACTGCTCTAATGTGTTGCTTCACTCTGGGTTTCTAAAGATATTTGATTATTCAAGGAAGGGAAGTATGAGCTTTATACATCAGAACTGTATTAACCACAACACCACTTCCTATCTTGTTTCCTCTCACTTGCCTATTTTATGAGCACATTTTATTTTCTTCAATCTTTTTCTTTTCAATCATTGGATTATGGTTTATTTTATTAACAAAATTAAACATGATATAGCTCGATATATGTTAATATGATTAACATAATAGTGAATAATGAAATTTTAATGTATAATCATATACTCTTAAAATAAAATCACATACATAGTATGAAGGAAGTTAATATTGGAGAAACAGGAAGTTGTGGTGGAAATTGGTGAATTATCTAAAGGAAATGATGTGATTCTTATTCTAAAGAAAATACCAGTTCTGAGGAATCCCAACCAAAATGTAAGTATTAATAGATAGTGGTGATAATAAGAACTAGTGAGATGTGTAAGAGTTGAAATTTTAATGTATCATAAAATTTTATTTTTGATAAAAATCATACAATCATAATATTCTTCATTTTAAAAGTGTACATTTATATTTAACAACTTACAAACCTAGATAACTTTCATGTATAGTGTTAAGAAAAAATTAAATGCCTAAATATGAATGATGGAAATCCTTTCTGTCAATTTTGTACAAATCTTGATATATCGATGTTAAAATTATCTAGTATTCCATGTATAGTTTTTATGAATGCAATTTCATTTGATATCAGGAAAATACTATAAGTTTTTGGCTCACTACAACTCAGAGATGATGCATTATTATCATTAATGTAAACCATGCAATTTTTTTATTTAAGAATCAAGTTGTAGCAAAAATCAGAAATAATGTTATTATTTTAATTTATTTTATTAATTATAAACAAGTTATTTCTTAGAGAGAAAAATGAATGAATCGAGATTAATTCTCCTTTAAATGATGGACTATCATTACTCGATATCAACAGAATCTATAGTAAAATAAACAATGAAACATTTTTGATGACCTTAAAATGGTTTTATGGTTCATGAAAGGTGGCGAATAAAATTCTGTAAGATACTATATTTAAAAAACTGTTTCAAACTTTTTAGTGTCCTATTTTAATAGTGACATTGAACTATTATTTAGAAATAATTATTAAATATTAATCCATTTGCAATGAATGTAATTTCTGAGAAGGAAACAATAACTTTAAGATTATCAGTGGAATGAATATATTATGAGGCCCTCATGTTGAATAATAAGACATTGCATTACAGCTCTTCATTATAGCTACTTCTTCTAAACTTCAATCATTGTGAAGTAGCATTTATATGGCTTGAGGTTATTAATGAGCCTTCTGAAGCTCAGTTATGGTGATTTTCTCTTTAAAAAATGCATGGAGTCATAGAGAGTGTACAAGTAGTCTATGCTCAGTAAGTTTTTCGTGCAGAATATTTTATAATTTTGCTCATCATTTAATAAGGTAAGTGAAGGATATTTTCTATAAACTAATTATATGCTTGTATAAATTGAACATTATAGTAACCAAATATAATTAATTTTTATGACACTTTCTGGATCCAGGAAAATAAATCATGTTTAGGCATGAAACAAAAATTTAAGCTTCATTATTTCAGACCAATAAAGCAATTAGAGTTTGAAATCATCAAAGCTAACCATTCTTCATGAAAGTTGTTTTTGGAAATAAGGAACTCTTGACTCAGAATCTTTGTTAACTTATAACTATATCAATCTACATATCATAAATCTACTATATCTTATATCAATCTACATTGAAATCTTTATAGGTATTATAAATTAAATTTCAAAAATTTTGGAATACAAGCTGATTTTATTCAGATAAAAACAGAATGCAGTAAAAATAACTTATACCTACATCATACATTGGGTTACAATGATTCAACCAAAACATTATTCATAAGATAGTTCTGATTGTAACTAATATAGTTATTAAATGAGAACATTAGCCTTATACAGACATTGCTCTTCATTGATGGTTAAGACAGCTACAATCAGTAACATTCCATTTTTTACCTTCATTAATGCATTGTTTTTCTTCTTCTGTATTTGGGCAAATGCACTTACAGGCATATGGGTGGTATACCTATAATATAGTTGAAGAAATATTTTGACTTTTGAACAATCAAAAATATATTATGAAATGAAAAGGATGTTTCCTGTCTCACTATACATGGAGTTAGTTTGAGAACTTGAGATATCAATTAAACTAAAAATTAATGGTAGAATATAATCAAATATCAAAATTTCATTGTTTAAATCTTCATTAAAAATGTATGTTTATTTTTATGTAGGCAATTAATTTGAGCAATTATATGTATTTGTCTCCATTTGATTAAGAAAGTTACATAAATAGGCGAGTTTAAGATCTATATCCTGTATTTATTCATTCTAGCCATATTTATGTTTTGGCTTAAATTTTGCTTTCTTACCTGATTTTTGTGGCAATCATTCTTTTGAATAAGACATTTGCATTGGCAACTGACGTCTTCTTGAAGTTCAATTGAACCACAGGTAGGTTTAAAAGGATCAAGGAAGAAATCAAATTTCTGCACCTGTAATTGAATAAGCTGCTAAGTAATTTAACATGTTATGATTGTTCAAGTTGTGAAACAGAGAAATTGGAATTCTTTATCATAAAGTTAAAGAATATCTCCAGTTTATATAAACTCTAAATCTTACTCACCATTACAGTCAAGGGTCTGGTTTCAGTGGCAACACATTTTATGAAGCTATGGCATGATCCTGCACAACGTTTTACTTCTACCAAACTGGGAAAAACCTAATATATATAACATAATAGGTATTATCAAAGGAAATGAATCACTAATTTAGTAAATTAAAAATTTTGTAAATCATGCTAGTTTAGTAAATAAGATACATATTCAGGCATCTGCATATAGAAACAAAATGTTTCATAGTCATAATTATGAAATAACTCATTGATGAAGAGAATATTAAGCTATTTCAATATTTATTATTATATATTATTACTGACAGCTCTAAAAATAATGGCTAGTTTAATAGTTTATACTTAAAATACATATCCATTAAACCAAAATCAATTGAATATAAAGTTTACATCAGAGCTATTTCCAATTAGAATTAAACAATCCGTTTTTTTAAATAATTCTTTCAAAACTAGTTGAAAATTGTTTATCCTACTTTTTAAAGCCTATTAATGATATTATTTTCCAACATGAATGTAAAACACTTTATTTACTTAGATGAATCACTTACTATTGCGCTTGGCGATAGAATTCCTATATCATAAAGGTGTGTTCTAGGTTTGCATTCACAGCGTCTTAGCACATCTTTTAATTTTTTCACTGTCTCTGGGTTACATGTTCCTGAATTCACAAATGAAAACATTTTAAGATAATATATAGCACCAACTGTGAGGATATAATTTAATAATATATATACAAATATTTAATTTGCATACATTAGTCAAGTAAATTGCAATTAAGTATTATCATTTCCAACATGTGAGAACCAAAATATTTCATACCATCTTGAATAAATGAATATGTCAAATTAAGTATGAAAAAATGTAAGAATTGATATTTTTCTAGGTAATGATAAAAAATTGTTTAGTGAACAATAAAAATATCTTGTACAGTTTGATATTTGAAAAACTATGGTAAGTATAAGATGATATATTACGCATAACTCTTCTGCCTATTATTTATTGCATTCCATAGCACTGTTGAGCTTTAGATATAATAACCCTTACATAATGCATGGACAACAAATTTCTCAGTTGATATTTACTTTATGAAAACATACTAAATTGCCTAATAGAAGTAGATTAAATCATTTATTTAATCAATTATAAAATATTGAGTTTAACCATAAATTAGAACAAATTTTAAAATGGAGTATAAAATCAAACTTACTAAAATTGGAAGTTGAATTTGCTGTCAATTCAACACTTTCAGCATGACCATACATCATAGCATCCTGTAACTGAGGCATTAGTGACATGATTGAAGAATATTAAAGTGAACATCTTAATGTAGATATACTTACATCTTCTTGACAATTTCCTTTGAAGAAAAACACAGATAAACATAGAGTCTGAATTAAAAACAATTGGGATAACTTCATTTTGGCGATTCAAATTCCTAAAGATCTACAATATTACTACCAAACTGTAACACAGCCAAATACAAAGATAAGGATGTTCTAGAACCACTTCCTCTAAATCTTATTTGAGGATTTCCTTGCTGACTCCTTCACTTCCTCCTCCTCCTAATAATTATAAAAGGAAATTATTCACACAAAATTTTACTGAATTCAGAATCCTATCTAATTCTCATGTTCATTGTTACTTAAATAGAAAATTATCTAATGATTATGTACAATTCAACCGAAAGTTAGGTATGTTATATGAAACAAAATTTAGCAGTGAAGATAAATTGGATGGTAATTGTAAAATCTACTAACCTTTCAGAAAAAATATTTATGATGCTTTCATTTGTGAAATTTGATGTTTACTGCTCGGAGAATGGTTTAATTTGGTCTTGATATGCCTTTTATTAACTTAAACTTTGACCTAATATTACTAGAGAAGTTCATACAACTTTTAATATTTATTGAAAATAAACTCAACAGGTGTCTTCCATTATTTTCATCACCCAACGATCAATAGTAAATATATCACTCAACCTTTATTCTTGATTTAGGTATTTTCCAATGTACATCTTAATGAGCTTTAATTCACAAAGATGACTGAAGGAGACAAAAATAAGATTTCTTCTGTTCATCATGGATAGAAATTTCAGAGTTTAAAAATATTTTAAAATCATCTAATGTTTTCAGACTTCAGTATGGAAAATAGCGTAATGAGAGTCCAATTCAAATGGGAGACAAAATAAATTTCCATTAAAGTACAAGTTGTGGAATACCTTACTAGCTCTTATCCCTTTAATGGAACATTTTTATTAAATGTAGACAGCAAATAAAGTATTGAATATAATTTATATATTACTAAAACTAAATAAATATTTCGTGATTTATTTTCTAGGAGGATAAAGGAATAATTTATTTTTACAAACAAAAAAGATAAAATTTCAGAAAATTGAATTTAATCTCAGGATTTCTGCCATAGAAATTCATCTTCTATTTCAATATAAAACATATCATGATTATAATTCAGAAATAGTTATTTAGATAGACATATCAGACAATGTTTGGTCATGGATTTCTCCACAAGGATTGGAGATTTATTGCAATGTCAAAGTTTGTAATAAAAAGTTATACAATTGAAAAAGTTTGGTTTACATTCTATATACAATACAGGAATTTTCTAGCTCAGTGAGAAATATAATGGTTAACTCACTGAGATACATTGTGCACAACTGTTGAGTCATCTCTAATTATATTTGTCTTTTTCACATTTAAAACTTCAAAAACATATGGATAGGTGAACATATCATAAGGAATAATTCACAAAACCCACATTTTAAGAACAAAAGTTCAGCACTTCCAGCAACTTATCACAATTTTAACTCAATGACTTTATTACCAATGCAATCTCAACTGCACTGGAGTGTATAATAAACTTGCAATGGTAACCATAGAAAATATATGTACTATCACATTTTATAGAATGGAATCATGACAATAATATACAAACAATAAAAATGAAAAAACATTCAGAAAGATATTTTTCTGCCAACAGCACAAGAATAAAAATAACAAGTATCTCAAAATAGAGAGAAAGCCAAAAATTCAGCACACATGAACTCAATAAATAGAATCTGGAATATTGTGCAAAATAACACAGGAGGAGATAAATCTGGTCATTCTCCATGAGCAATATAATACAAGATTAAAGAATGGCCAAAAGAGGATAAAATGTATCACGAAAGAGCACCTTTACAAAATATTAAAGCACAATGGCTACTTCTATTTATACTCTCTTTAAAATAAATTCTAATGGTACAAGAACAGAGTCTTATAATATACATCAATGGAAGGATTTACTTTTTTGTCAGATTAAAAAAATCAATGTCATCTACCCATTGTAAAAAATAAGGGTTCTTATGATTCCTTTCCCACACTACAAAGTGTCCATCATTCCTCTGGTGAGGGAACTCTCAAGATTAAATTCAAAATCATCCAGTGACTTGAGGATGTGACTTAGGAAAGTTGCATGAGAAGAGTTACGTAAAAATGAATATTCTTCAAACATCTCCATTGTTGTTCTTGAGGATGATAAAGGACCAATCATACGGTGAAGTAAATGTTCCCTGAAAAATAAAAAAAGGCATTAAAATCAACAGCTCTCTTGAGCAAAATCAGTTTTAGAATAAAAAACACATTTAAATGATAAGGACATTCCATGTTCCTGCAAGAAGAAAGTACCTTGATAGACAAATATTCAAGATGATTTTTTAATTCAAGTGATTTTGTAAAACTTTCACTCTAATTTATACGTAATATATTCCAATTATATTTAACCTGGAGTTGATGGATGGAGGTAACTTTTCTTAGATTTAAAAGGCAGATTTATGCACTCATTAATGAGCAAAATCCCTACAGACTAGTGGATTACTTTTTGGAGCATAATTTCAGATAAGATTTTTAAGAAGAGAATATATCTACAAATATGATACTAGATACTTAATGGACTACTCTTCACCACCAATAAACTGCATTTCCATAGAATATAAAATAATTCATAGTAAATTATTATTCACTTGATATATTTAATATTTTGTTAATTAATCAACTGAATGAGGTATCATATAAATAAATTGAAATAATTAAAAGAATAACAAACCTCACTCCCAGACAGATGAACAGCTGGAATTTTCCATCTTTACCTAATGTTCTACTTGAATTACATATTTGTTCTATCAAACGGCAATACTGACGCAGAGTGCTTTTTTCTCTAGTCCTGCTCTCAGATCTTCTACCCTCCCTTTTTTCACCATCTCTTCTACTAGCCATAAATTCTTCCTTAACTTTTACTGCAATAAATATGCACATATAAGTACTTAAGATTATATAATTATCTTCAAAGAAACATTTTAATCTAATTCCTTAAATATTTATCACTAGACGGTAAATTATTCATAAATTGAAAAACATAATAGATTAATTAAATGATTGAAATACATTTTCAAAAGGTGTGATTAAAAATAATTATCAATTCTTTCTGTTCATGAACATATTCTGAAATAGAATATAAATCATTTCAAATAATTCTTTTAGGGTGACACAAGATGGCTCATATATGCTCATACTTAAATAAAAGACTTTCAAAGATGTTATTTTATTTAGCAAGAAAGTACAAACCGAAGAAGTCCCAAAGATAGAGGTTCTTGCCAAACAATCTCGTTGATTTGAAGCCATACAGGAAAACTTGAGCTAGGCAGTGAACTAATCCCATTTCTCCACACAACAACATGGTTAATCCCTCTTTTTCTTGCTTTTGCCGATGATAGTACTTCACAATATTGTTCACTGCATCTCCTGAAAAGAAAAAAATGAAATTTTAGGTATTATCATAATAAATATGTTAGCAACCTGAAATTATTTGCACATTCTATTTAAATTCTTTTTGTGAAAGAAAATTATTATGCTTTCATACATTAAAGTTGCATATTATATAATTATTTATATTGTGCGTCATCATGTGGAAGAACTTATTAATAGGTGGCAAAGGCTTGTTCTTTATATATATATATATGACATGATATGAATATGCATGTATAGGCATATAAAGATAAATTATGATTTAAAGAGTAATTACATCTTATTTATGACAAACAGATTAATAGAGACATGCTGAATCTTATATGAAGCTGTAACTCACCCAGCATCTGCTGTATTTCAGGCACTGTTGGTGCCCTTCTCCTGTTGGATGAAGATGTGGAGGGACTTAAAGATGGAGGAGAGTACTGCAGAAATTGAGTTGGAGATGGGAAGAGGGACATGACTAGAGGAGGAGGGTTGGGGGGAGGAGGTGTAGAGCATCGGGACATCTCGCTGCTTCCCACAGACCCTCTCCTTTGATGCTGAGGTGTTCTTTTTACATCATCTCCTCTACCCTTGTCTCCATCAAGCAAGTCTTCCCTTGACCCCATTCGACTGCCACTTCCTCTGACTCTCCCTCCTCCACCTCCGAAGCCCATGGTCCCTCCTCCAGTACCATCAGGACTTTGCCAAGCAATCATCTCTCCAACGAGGAGACGCTCCGTAGAATCATCATCAACCCCCCTTCCTAGCCAACGACCACAAGGGAATCTGCAATAAAGATAATGAGGAATGTTGGATTTTAGTTAAACTGGTACAGTGCGCATAAAAATCTTAAGCAATTATGAATGTCAGAAACAAAATTAGACTAATTTAAAAGATATCTAAAGCTTAATTTGTTTTTTATAAAAATTAGTCATATGGCTGTCAATAACAGATATTAGATACATCACTAATGATAAATCATGTGAAAGATATATTGTTATTAAATACAAATGGTTTTTGGATGTTTCCTTCCTGCTCATAACAAAAAACATTATTTATTATGAGTCCCTCAAATAGGTAAGAATTGTTTTACAACACTACTGTAAGGTGAATATTCAGAATAAAATATAAGGATATAATATTATTTATATTAATTGATAAATACTTAAACTCAGTCAAAGAAATAAATATTCGAAAGAAAAAACTCCTGAACTCACAACAATAGAAAAATCAGAAACCAACCAATTATATTTACTAGAGTTTAGATAAGAACTTACTTATATGAGTGACCAGTAATTTCATTCCTGACTATCACATGTTCTACCATCCATTTAGGAGAAGGGCCTGTATTATCATGACCGATCCTGAGAGTTGTAAGAATTCCAAGATTCTTGTGCTACAAAAATAAAACATGAAAAAGTGAAAAAAATTGATCTGATGAAAAAATAATTTGTATCCAGCAAGTAAGTAATGTAGAGCATATTCACTCACTAAAAACATTATAGAGAATTATATCAAAATAACGATCATAAAAATTCAAAAATCAGAGATGTACACAGTTAATCCCTATAAATGACAAGATGATCTCTGAATCATTAAGTGTTCCATTGTAATAACTCTTATAATTAATTCTTACATGAAATACGAACTCAAGGTGCCCTTTAGGTATTTTCACAGGGTTTGTACAACCAAGCGTTCCAGCAGCAGCCACCCAGGCATTGGCTGATGTTGTGGTGGAACCTCCTTTTCTTGCAGGAAATATAACTACTCTGTATGGAATTCCTGTGGAAAAAAGATTATAAAATAGGCTATAAAATTAAAAATTTATAAATAACCGATAGCCAAAAATGGATTGCTCAGACTTTTTTAAAGAAACAATGAAAAAGATAAAAATATTCCATAGCTTTTATGATGCATTAACTGAATAAATATTATTCACCAAAATTCTGTCATTATATATCCTATATATAGGATAGGTCACATAATGGATTGAAGATACATAAGGATATGTCAATCAACATACTTGTTGTTGTGTAGGTATTTGTGAAGCAAAAATAATCCACAGCATTTAAAGTAAGTAGATGATATAGAAACTGTTCCTTTTCATCATCGCACCTGAGGAATGCACATCTTCTGTACAAAGTCCTGAAATTAGTAAAAGCAATATGTATTAAAGTCATAATTTTATTTTTATTTAATTCATTACTATTTTAATTTTCATGAAATAACAAAAATATTAAAATGAATAAATTTCAACATTTTTCAAAGAAAAAATTATAAACAGGTTTTAAAAATTATCAACAGTTAAGAGCATTAACAATAAAGGTTAAAGGTACTTTTATTTACCTTAACAGAGCTTGATCACTTAAAAGTGTTCTTAAGTGAGCTGAGAGAAGCTTCTTCTCAAGGGAGAGCCTGACCCAAGCTCTGGCATAACCAATATCTGTCCTTATTTCTGACATCCCTTGCACATTCCTGAAAATTTCCATTATTGCAATTAGTTACCATTATTATTAAATGAGAAATCATAAATTAAAAATGGCCTGGAATTTGCTCAAGGTTAAAAAGGCAGGCAAAACCCACCAATATATAAATCCTTTGCATGTATGAATTAAGAAAATATATGGAAGCTATTACATCTTAGGAATTTATCTGAGCTCATCCATTTATAATAATATAAACTGATTTGAAAGAATATTAATTAAAATTATATGATAAAGAGTAAGTTTTTTATCCATACACTTATATTCACAATAAAATATTGTCCATCATAAACAGAGGTTACCAAAAAACTACATAAATTTCCATTTAACCTAAGTTTTGAAAGTTCCAAAATATTTTAGCATTAGAATAAAAAACTCCAGATTTAACCTTTCCTTTTTTAAGTTTCTCATTCATTTATAGTTAACTGTAAAACAAGTAATTAAATAAATTGAAATCTGAACAACACAAATTTTAAGGAAAAATTAGAAAAGATTATTTCTGAATAATGTACATGGATGCTAGTATTACAGTACAAAAAATTCACCTCATGTCAAAAGTAACAGATACAGGTAGTGGTGGAAGAGCAGGTTGGTCATCTCCTGAAGTTTTAGTAGGCTGAATTACAGGATTGGCATTATTGATTCCTCGTGGATTCCTGTCAGTAGAGGCAGATCTTCGACTGCAGTTTGGTAAGGTACTGAATTTTCCATTGCGAGGAAGGTTCATGTCAGAGTCTAAGGTTACTGAAGATAGATCTAATAAAAGATGAATAAACAAGCTTTTCAATTTCAATTTTCCAGCTGAGGAATTTTGTTCTAGAAACAAGAATTAAATTTTCAAAATAAATGAGAATATTTTTGCAATTAAGTGCAAAGCTTACAAGCATATAGAAAAATAAAAATCAGCTTTGTTAGCAACTTAAAACAACTTCCATAGCAAAATTTAAAACATGGTAGAGTGAGACTGAAAATATTGTATATATAAATATAATAGTATAAATAAAGATCAGAAGGATACTGAGATATTGTAAATTAATAACACCATTATACAGTTCTAATATTAAAGTTTATTCATACCTAAAAATATTTCCACTGAGTAGAATGTTTTATGTTTAAATCATTACATGATAACAGTCAAAGTACAAGATAATTCTGTGACAACTTATTAATGTTATTACTTATATTATAGACTCACTTTCAAAACTAATTCAATAAATCAATTAAAAATAATTCAAATATAAAAATTATTCCTACTATATTAATTTACAATAAACAATACTAAAATTGAAATATATCATAAAGATGTTTTGGGTCAAAATAAGAGATAAATATATCTTGTATCTTATAAGTGGCACTTAATCCTTATATGAGAAAAACATTTCTATTTTATATACTGCAATAGTATACTTATTTCTAAATAGAATAGTCTAACCTGATTTTAGTAGAAGCAATAAGATAAGTTATGAATTAAAAAAAGTATTATTATAAAATAGTCACATCTGAGACCTTAATTTTTAAAAATTTCAATACTATCAATTATACTGTTATAGGTACACTTATAAATTGTCATTCACTTAATGCAATATTAAATTCATTTTTAAAATACTAGAAATCATTCCCATATTAAAGGCTTCACAATCATACAAATAAATTCATACAAGTATCATCCAAATTATGCCTTCAATACTTTATTCAGATTTCATAAAAAGTGAGAAATAGAGTTAACTAAGTCCAAACATATTCTACTCTATTATAACTTAGCTCTAGTCAAAGCATCCCAATTTAAAAATTAATTTGCCAAATGTGAGGATTCTGCATCAAAAAGATACAGTTTTCATGCAAAATGGTAAAGCTTTCAAATAGTACACTTTTGGCTGCATTGAAAACATGCTTCATTATTATGATATATTCTAGGTGCAGATACAAATAAAAATGTTTCAACTACAAAGCATTGCATAAACTTACCAAAATTGGATATATAAGTAGCAAGTTCAAGTATATTCTTCGACTTTATGGAAAAAATCATATCGGTGAACCCAAGCTTTGGAGGGGATGGAATAGCTGGCAGAAACAATAACAACGATAACATGTGAGCATACTTGCTATGATGGTGTGGGTTTGAACATGGGTGTACAATATGTACTCACTTGAGAGAAGGTGGAACATACCAACTGGAAAATGGCATGGCAAAGACTGTGTAATAGAGCAAAAGGGGTACATTACTAGTACTGATCAGGGTACAAAAACTAACACGATTAGTGAATATAATGCATAGAATAATGAAGAAGCAAATCTTGAGTTCAGCAAAATGCAAGCTTTTAAAGAGCCATATTTACAAATATATAGATATAGAAAAAAATAAGCAATCATATTTTTCACGTTGAAGGAGTTAAAAAATAACAGTAATGCCCCATTAAGAATTAAAAATTTAGAGGAAGTGTTAAGACACAAAACTATATTTACAAGCAAACATAAAATTCAATTGTTAAAGATAAAGGTTTAAGCTCGAGTTGATCTTTAATGAATTTAATTCTTTGGCAAAGCATATTTCTATGTAAAAAACAATTTAGCAGCAAAAACTTTCACATAAAATAATCTATGAAAATAAAAGGAGTATCATGCATAAAAATAAAACTATTTATATAATTTTATGATTAATATAGGTTCAAAGGATGTTGTTTATGTATCATAAGATTTAAAAGTTCTTGAATTATTGTATGACAAAAGTTTTTTAAGATTTATAAAAAAATTTTAGTGCAATGCCATTTAGTAAAATTAATGTTGATTGATTAAAAGAGGAATTTTGAATATTATTAGCCGTTTCTATGGTTATAAAGTAAAAATAGATAATGTATACTTTTAAATTGCCTTATTTTTAGTAAAAAAATTAATAAACAACAAAGTTACTGAAAGAGTATAACAAAATAGCAATTTTGAAAACTTATTGAAATGTACAGCAAAACGAAAAGCTCAACGTCTCAAAGATAAGGTAGGATCAATAAAAAAATTTAAAGTTACACTTATTTATTTATAAAATAATTCTAACAATGCCATTGAGAGATAAATTTCAATAATTTTGGAAAAAATGCTAACCATTCAAATATTCCAGAAAAATGCACTAGCAATGAATTATATTTTTAATTGGAATAAAAAATTAATTTAGCTACTAATTATATAATTATTTACATAATAATTGAAAAGTTGCAAAACCAATGTTCAAATCATAGATAAGTAAATACAAGCAGTCTCTAGATTGGGTCACCATGTAAGACTTAAAACAAAAAATTTTTATAGCACAAGCAAAGTAGAAAGAATCCCAGCAAAAATATCCAGCATGTGTAAGCATTCTAGGAAAGTAAATAAATCAGCAAGTCATGAAATTCAATTACACATACAATCCAATCTCTTCCGTACGACACACCAGGCCAGGGCTGTCATTAGTTGAAATAGATGGAACAAAAAGACACACAACTTTAATTAGTAATAGTCATACTCATGCATTAAGAATTGAAAGTTTATCTATAAGATTATATTGAAACACTTCTACAAAAATAATAGAATTTCATAGGAACATAATTCAGCTTTTACATTTTAAGGGGAAATTTCACTGATAAAATCTTATGCACCACTAATTAGGATAAAGTAAAGTGATTCTATCTGAAAATCCTATGATTATTAAGAAAATATAATGTCTTATAAAAATAGACAATTTTGAATCTATTTCTATTTTTCAACTAGCTACAGACTGGGTAAAATAAATTCCCTACCTAAACTAATTCAGAGAAAAGTGGGGAACCAGGTTTCAAATCCAGGCTGCTTCTAACTTTTACTTCCATTTATCACTGTAAAGCTATCCATTTATAATAATAAATCATTCTGATTGAAACTTGGTAAATCAAGTTTAAGGCATCAGATGAAAATTATAATAGAGATGTATAATTATTTAACTATTTAAATGCAATTTGATGCATACATTATTGAAATGCAGGTTTGAAAAACAAATTGTATCATTTTAAAGAACAAAAGGGGTTTTGAAGGATTGATTATGGCAATGATTCATCATAGGAAGTTTATTATTGGATGTTACTTATCTTAATTAGCTGATGTCTTCATACGTCTATCAAAGTACTATTATGTCTTCTGAAGTAAATATATACAAGAATGGACATTCATATTTAATATAAATTAAATCACCTAGCATTAAATGAATTAGTAAGAATACCTTAAATACCCATATACTTTTTTTGTAGAAGTATAGTCTCCGTTTATTACCAAGAAAAGAATACAGAAGATGGAGTTACTTACTCTTTCAGACTTAAAATACAACAGTTAATCAAGAAAACATTAAATCTTATTCATGGAAATAAAATGTTATTAGAAATCAAAGAAAGATTTTTCTCCCAGAAAGATATACATATGTAAGTTGTAAGACATTAGCTACGATAACATTAGCAAGACAAGGAAAAATATCAATTCTAAATATTTACAGACAAATCAAACAAAAAAGATTTAAGAACAACATCACTAAGAAAAATATTTCACACAACACCAATAAAAAGTAAACAGACAAGAAAAAGATTCATA
Source organism: Pantala flavescens (assembly GCA_020796165.1). Taxonomy (NCBI): domain Eukaryota; kingdom Metazoa; phylum Arthropoda; class Insecta; order Odonata; family Libellulidae; genus Pantala; species Pantala flavescens. The sequence goes on from CM036886.1 coordinate 18,049,153, forward strand.
TTACTGCACCAGTAAGTATGCGATGGAGAGTTAAAATGAGAATGTATTTTCATTTAAGAAGTTACGGGTTTGACAGGTTTCAAGATACTTTAATAAGCTTTTCGAACATCTCGGTTATGTTATTAATGCTTTCAGTGTTCCATTTTTTAGTAATACTCACCAGGAGCCAATGTATTTGGATCAAGTAATTTTGCAGAATCACTGCAATCCTCCAACTCCTGAAAATTGAGCAAGTGTGACCAAAGAGATGATTTTCCCTGCAAATAAGAAAATGATTCAGTATATGATAGGAATTTAGATTAAATATTCTGATAAATGAATGTGAAAAAATAGTTGAATTCCACCAACATTGATTTTTTACATCTTCGTCATTTGAACTATGAAAATTTTAAAATTTAAAATACAACTTTTGTTTCTAACTCTTTTTCAGCTTTTGCCAAGAAGCCATTCAAACTCTGTCTTCGTTTTTACGACAATATCTACATTGAGAACCTTAAGCAAATACAAATGAGCTTTTCAAGAAACATTTATATAGGTTAGCTTCTCATCATTCTGATGTATTTTAGTTCAAATATTGTCATTTTAGTATTTTTGATATATTTTATTCAAACATCCTCTACAAGATAGAATTAAAATCCTTTTAAAAATATTAAAATTAAAGAATTGAGGGATGAGAATGAAGAACTCCTAAGCTTTTTCACAATTTTACTAATATCTTAAAAAATAATACTTAAAAAATAACATTAATTTATTGTATAGAATAATGATAATATAATACTAAAATTAAAAATAGATCAAATTAAGTAATTTAATAAAAATTACAGATAAACTGTAGAAAGAAATAGATTACTGATATTAACTTGTTTGCTCTGAAGACCATGTGACCAAATCCTCTCCAAAAGATCACATAGGCTAGCCATTAAAGTATTTTCTTCGAGACCTGACAAAGATGTAGCAGCATGGCCCAGTTCTACTGCTTCAGATCCCATTTTTTCTACTAACATCCTTTTGGTTCTTGTCTTCACATCCTAGAATGAAAATAAAATGTTGTATAGTGAAAAATTAAATGGCTAGTATGTATTCAACACAATTATTAGAGAAAAATTCCCTCTAACATTGTTAAAAAAGAGCTTGATAACAGCATGTACAAGATCTGAGGTTATCAGATATATCCTTTCACTACTAGAATAGAAAAGGGACTGATGTTGTGAGACAAACACATGTTATGAATTAAAACTCTGGATTTATATACTTCACACAAAACTATATTTACATCTTTATTTTACAATTACACACTTATTTAGGTTCTCCTCTTGACAAGCGATATTGTTAATATGCTCCCATCTACAGGGTTTGATTCCTAAGGGAGCTCTTCTGTGCATAGTGAAGTCATATATCAAAGCTTTTCACCTATTCTAATACAATTTCCAATATTTAAATCATGATATTACCAATAAAGTAGAAAAAATTTACTGTTCAAAATTTTTCAAGACACAAAAGTTCAAACAATGCAAGCTAGAAGATATTAGAATAAAAACTACTATTGTTTGATATTATTCAAATTAAAACTTGAATAAAGATTTCTCTTCATGAAATCAATGTGAGAAGGCGTGAATTTGTGGAATGCTATAGTAATAAACACAACTTTGTAAATTTCCACAGAAAATTGGTATACCAATATTGGTACCGGTCGTCAATATATCAATTTTCTGTGGAAATTTACAAAGTTGTTTTTATTATAATTTTTCTTCATTGTCACATTGTACAGTATACGTAATAATTGTTTTTACAAAGAATTCAAATAGATCAGAATTAAATAGTTGAAAATACTAACTTTGAGTAACGCTTCCACAAAATTCCAATTGGTCTGAGCAATTTCTGCTAGACTAGGCTTGCCACTTAGTTTTGGTTGCTGTAACGTCTTGAGCAAAGATTCTCCTGACCCACTGTTTATTCTTGACCTCCCTATTTCCATCTTCAATGGGTCTCTCTCTGAGATTAAATAATTCTTTCCAACATCCCTGCTTCCAAACATGGCCGAATCTTTTTCTCCATCAAGTTCAAACTTAGAGGATAACCTTGACTGCAATGGGTCTTCTTCTCCAGTCACTCTTTCCCTTTGTGAGTGATGCCCAGAACTACTAGATTCTCCTGGAATTATTGTCCGTTTTCTAGGTCTGATTAAATACAAAAAGATTAATGTTAGTCATGAATATTAGAGGAATGAATACATGTCATTATTCATAATATATATTCATAACTCTGAATAAATCTAGAAATTAACAGAATTGAAGGCTGACAAGTCTGGGACTTGAATCCAGAACTTCTAATATCTGATCAGTTGCCATGGTAATTGACTTATCTAAGGTTATAGAGGGATGCATATTTAATGGGCACTGAAATTTACTAAGTATCTCTTAACAATGTCTCCAAATGTTTTGGGAATATAGCTAAATGAATAGAACAACTGACTAGGTATTGGGAGATTCTGGTTCGATTCCTGTTTCTCTTAGACTTTTTTCTTGTATGTTGAATCTTGGATTTATTACAAGTTATTAGTTTTTCAAATAGACTTTCAGAAATAATTTGATTTTGTTTTCAAAGAAACTCATGTTTCCAAAAGCCATTTTTCAATGCCTTGTCTACTGGTATAGAAATGAATTTAAAGGGAGTTCTGTATACTAGGAAAAACTATCCTCCCATAAGATTTAATGATAACTTTGTGACTAATAAATCAATGTGTACAGGATATATATGTTTGATTCAAAGCCTTTAATACTTACGGCCTAGCTGGCTCCCTGTTTAAGGCATCATGGTCAAGTAGAGGGAAGGTAGGATGCTTTTTATCTGTTCTTGATTCTTGAGAACTGTAATGCCTGAGTACAACCTTATTATTCCCACTTTCTGAATCATCATCTTTGAACCCTTCAAGAATTTTAGTCCTTTCTAATTGTCCCTGAAGTTTTTCCAATGTGGATTCTAGTCTTTCTTCGAGCACTTTCCTACTTGACATTTCTGTACAATTGTCACTTTGGAAAACTGAACTAGGGGTCTGTCCTGAGATGTGAGATGAGGAAGGATTTGCTCCACTCTCAGCTGAGATTTTAGGCTGCTCAGGAATATAAGAAAAATCAAGTATGAGCCATTATAAGAAGAAATAAAATCAGATGATCAATAATTAATTAGATTATTTATTAGATACTGATTTATAATGGATAATAATTAATAAAAATATAGGTATAAAAAATGAGAGGTGAGTAACCCAAGTCCAAACCAACCCATTTCAAAAGTAAATTCATCATAATTATTTTTAAAAGAAGTTATGTAGACCAAGACTATGTATTATTTTCCTAACAGAATGGAGTTCTATAAAATGACATCTTCATCGATTGATTAAATTCTAATAAGGCTGAAAGCAAATCAATGGTGAGGCAGCTCTAGAATTTCAAGAAATTGAGAAAAGCTTCAAAAGCCTACCCCATCGTGAGTTGCTAAATTTGTTAGCCTCTTCCTCCTTGCTCTCTCCCTTGATCTTGTAGTAACTGGAATTGAAGGCAATACTCGTGGAGGTGGGGCAGTGAACTCAACATTGGCTAATCTCTTCTCTAACAGCAACTGGGCATCTTTAATGGCTGTACAAGGCTCATAAGAAGGAGTCCTCACCAAACTATCTCCAAAGCGTTTCCTGTCACAAAGAAAGAATAAAAATTAAATTTGAGGGGAGAAAATCTGCAACTGTGAACATGCCTAGCAACTTGTAGCAGGCATATAAAAATGCAAGGATAGAGATTCCAATACGAACGAGTCTAGAAATATTGTAATAATGCTAGAGAGACAGGCACTTTTATCAAAATACTTTAGATGAACTGTTGATGTTTACTGTTGAAAAAAATATGCTAACATGCTTCAATAAGTTTCTATTACTCAAATATAGCAATTGGTATTTGCCTCTTGGTCATGTGACATAGTTGCGATGGATTACTATTAAGTAAGTATATATATATATTATAAATAAAGTAAAGGAAATTTCATCGCACCTGAGTAGGTTTATTCTTTTATCAAAAACACGAAGATTAGGGTCTATCTCTTGCCAAGTGGCGAGTATTTTGTTGTCAATTAATGTAGCAAACATTTGACTCTCAATGAAGCGAGATAGAAATGGTAGATGAGGCACAGGCTGATCTGAAAGGAAGGTAGCCTTGTCGAAGTTCTGCATGGAATCTCTGCTACTTAACCACTGTTCCATATCCTGTAAGTAAATATATAACCTTTAATATTTAGAACCATCAACAAATAATTACTTTATTTGATTCCCATAATCAATCGTAAACAGGTAGTTTTATAATCATGAATATGTAACCAGAGTATCAGAAACATAAAACAAAAAACACAAAGATGAAAATCATTACTAATTAGAATTAGGGATTATTAGAAGTATGGGGTTATAACTGTTTACATACCTGATCAGGCATTATGATGAAATGCTCATAGGCTGAGAAAATATGAACAAATCTGTTGAGAAATACCTCCCGTAAAGCATTGTTAAATTTTAGATCATCAACGTATTGCTCTTGCTCATTCCTAACTTTTTCAATCCCTCGATTGGAATCCAGAGAGGCTGCAGGAAGCACTACATTTAAATCTGACACATTCACCCCTGAAAAGAATTTTTTAAATTAATACTGAATGGAAATTTTTATTACTGTATTTCCTCATGTATAAGCCACCCTTTTTTTTCCAAAATTTCAAAGCCCCAAAAGTAGGGGGGTGGAATATATAAATGAGTAATATATATAATAATATATAAACAAGTTTTATGAAAAATTGATATTTTATGAAAAATGCATAAAATAATAAAGTGGGAATCAACTGATTTTCAGTACTCTTTTGTAAACAATTGTAAGATGATATGATTAAAAGACTATATGCTTGACTTCACACCTGAATATCAGAAGATGATGGATGGTATCCAGCAGCATTAAAATCAAAAACAACAACAAATATATATGTCTTTATTACTCTTACACTGATGACACAAGTGAATTGCAAGTGTTCAATTGAAATGGATACGTTCAGTTTGCATTTTGTATGCAAAAAAATTTAGTTTCTTTGTAACTTTTATTTCTTTACAACTTGTTTCACTAATATAATATTATTTCAAAACTTCATAGTCAAGAAATTGGGGGGTGGCTTATACAAAGGGGATGCTTATATACATGGGGAAATATGGTATAAAATAATTAACTATGTAATTATTTCTCATGTTCTAGTATAAAAAATAATGAGCAAAATCTAGATGAAAATTGTAAGGCATTAGAAAAAGAAAATAAAAAATTAACAAATAAAGACATCCAATCTTTCTTCTAATTAATCCTCTTTCTTAAAGGGTAAAATAAGAGAATAATGTTTCTAGAATTTTCACTTTATTTCAATATTTTATTTCAAAAATTAAATAAATTATATTTCACCCCATTCTTTTATCCCTCCTTAATCATTTGTGTCCATACAAATTCTACATTAATAGGTAGGTAAATGTACAGAATGCCAGCATAGTTTCATCAAAAGTCTTATGCAATGAAGTGAAGATAAATATTATGTGATCTTGAAGTCACTTTGATCAGAACACAAAAGATAAGATAAGGGTTTATTGACCCAATAAGAATGGATAGTAGTGTAGGACAAACTGAAAAATAAATAAACATTGACTGTATAGACTTGCAATGCTGAAATTATATGATGGGACAGTCTTATTATTTTTTTAAATAAATTAAGCAAAGTATACAAATAATATTACTTAAAAAGAATATGAATATTTTTGACATAGATTTGATGAATATTTTGATAGATTTGATTGATTGATAATTTAATCAAGTACAACTCTAAAACCAAGAACTTAAGCATTATAAGCTCATTTGACATTACTTACGAGCATTAGCAGCTATTGCAAGAACTCTTTTCAAGGCCTCTGAGGTTTCAACGGGAGATATAGGACTGTATGGAGATGAACCCTGTAATCCATCGTGTAATCCTGAGTTGGCACAAACTGCTGCAGCAGCTGCTGCAACTGCTGCTGCCCTTCTAGCTGATCCTCTCCTTTTCCCAACTTCTTCACTATTGGCATACCTGGCTGTGTGGGAGGGTGAAGATGATGATGATGCAGAATCTGAGTCATGAGACCAAGACTGCTTTCTTTTAGAATGACGACTATGTTTCCTGCTACTATGCTTCGACAGATGGCTGCACGAAGGGCAAGATTTGGAAGTTGGACCGCTCTCAACTGCCCCTTTTCTGGAGAAGAAAAATTATTCTAAATTAATTACAATATCAACTGTTTAAAACTTCCTTTATATAACCAATCCCACCCATAATAAAGTTGATTATCATTAGCGAAGAATTATTATACTAAAAGATATAAAGCCAAAGTTCTTTTGCAGTTTTGTTTCTTTCATTATATATATCACATGTAATATCTTTACTATAGAGTAGAAACAACTTTTCAATTGGTGAGGAACTGATAACAAACTTTAAGATAAACACCTTTTTTATAAAACTAGGTTAAATTATTACTCAAATTTAATGGAGAAACTTATATTTCAAACAAGAAGGGTAATTTAGAAAATGCAGGGGAATATAGCATGATATAAAGAAAATATTTGAAATTGTTCAGATAAGGAGATAAACTAAGAATAATTTTATCTAATTTTAACTCAATTTAGTGATTTCAATCTGTCGGATAAAGATAGTTATATTTAGTAAAAACGATTATAACTTTAGACCATAAAAAGAAAACAAACACTTAAAACTGTATATACTAAGCACATTACATCATAAATGATAAAGACTTGCATTTAAAATAAATGTGCTGACTGAAACCACACTTAGAGGAGTTGTGGTTTTGAGGTCAGTGAGAGATTACAGTTTAACTTCTGGTAGGGAATTTAGAAAATTATTCTAATAGTGTGGGTATTTAATCAGTGAGTGAACCCAAATATGTGTTTTAGAAGAAATGAGGCTGCTTTCATTCTGGTTGATAAAATATCAAATGAACCACAGATCAAACTTTGCATTTTGCAGTCCAATAATCTTGACTATATCAAGCATTTAATTGAAGCACTAACTTGAAAAAGCATTCATGTATTTACATTCAATTGAGCATATTTAGACCAGGACTAACTGATAAAAATAAATAAAACTTATAAATTTCTCAGAGAAATGCACAAAAACATTTTCAACATCTCTTAACTCAATAACCTTGCTAAACATCATAATAAAAGAATTTCAACAAGATCCAATAAATAGACAGATTTTTCATATGTCTTTTATGTATATTTTTACAATAAATCTTTTACTTACGCTGGCTTATCCCCTGAAGGCACTCCATACTGTTTCAACAGCTCATATATTTCTTCAATGAATTCTTTCTGCTGAGGAAATAAGGGTACATCTTCAGGCAGCTGGATTGTATGATTATCAATATCCACAAAACATAGATTGGCCTACAAAATAAATATAACAGAATTAATGAAACATAAAATTGCATTGAATAAAATATAATATAGAATATGATGTTAACACACACATAAGAAAAATTGTGTTTTCATCAGGTAAATGAATATTATTTGACCATCAAAAGTTTACTTAGCTTGAATTGGACATGAACATAATTAAGCAAAAAGATACATGAATTGATGAAAGAAGTAGAGGAATAGCAACTTAAGAGGATTCTTACTGCAAGAAACTACTATTAGTACCTAAAAAATAATTAATATTTATCCTCACCACACTAGCTAATTTTGTACGATTGCTCCTACAACTGAGACAGACTGCTGGGCTCCCAGATACTTTTTCTGACTGCTGGCTAGCAGGAAGTCCCATTACAAAGGGTACTGGTGCTTCAAGGAAGTGGATTAATGAGGAAGGTAAGATAGGGACGTAAACATGTTGCCAGGCAAATGGGAACAGTAAGCAGGTAATGCTCTCTGCCACAAGCATAAGCCTTTGGTAATCTGTAATGTAAATTTCGAACATTGAAATGGAATTTTAAGTTACAGAAGCAAATGAAAATTTAAATAAACTTTAAAATTTACAATTCCATTAATGATTTTACATTCATACAATTTCATTACAAATTTTTAAAATACATCATATTTTAGTACATCTTATAAAATATTTCAAATCTTTGACATTAATTAAACAATTGCATTATAACAGACAAATAGAAAGGCAAAAGCGAGCCATGATTATGTAAATTGAAATCAGGTAGAAAAATTTTTGTTATCAATGCATATAAAATAATATCAATACAAATAATTCAGACACATAAATAACAATAAATTGATACAACAATTTACACTTATTGATGAAAGAATGGAAACCTTTTCCTTGCTGTTTCACTAACCTGATGAGTAAAGGAGCACTTGATTCTCAAGAAGAAGACATGTGAAGAGTTCTAGCAGACGCTTAGGTCCACCAATGAGAGGAAAGAGTTCTCTGAGAGGAAAATCAAAGAGGGGAGGCTCTTCTATGGAGCTAGGCCTTTGCACCACTATTGGTTCCCCAAAGCACCAAAATCTCATACTACGGCCTGGCTGTGGCACTTGAACCTCATACAGCAAATTATGAACATAACTCTCGAGATTTAGCTCCCCATTATTTTCAGAACCAGTCCCATCACAGTTAAATGACACAGTTCCATCCTCTTCATTTGCTAAATCAACAGCATGCCTAAAATTTAAAGAGATTAATTTCTATTTTATTTCGTTTATGAATCATAGGTATGAGACAAAAAAGTTTTTCATGATTTAATTTCCATTGTTGAATATGCACAACCTTGAGTATATCATAGTTCTAGAAATTTTAAGAAATCATTCACTGAAGAATTTAAGACACAATCTAACAGGTGTGTAACATGTTATCCATATTGAAGACATAATAAATTATTTTTTAAAAATTACATCTGTTGTGCTTGGGAATAAATACTTTCTCAATTTTTTTATAATACTATTTTCACATGCTAAAATTTTATTTACATTTGGTTTCATAGAAACACAATTTAAATTCATTGTATTTTCATTTTATATAAATTCTATCAATTCAAATATAAACTATAATACCACAAAATAGACCAATATTTAATCACACAGTTTCCTTAAAGAAACCTGTTTCTCCAATCTTTTCATAGGACATATGGTCCATCCACAAAGATTTTCTAGTTTTCACAAAACTATGGATATATAAAATTGTGAGTAAAATTATATTCAGAAGATAAACAATTTTAAGGATATTATAAACCAGAATTATTAATTAAAACTAACCATGCAAAAGATAAAGATTTACATTCACCACTGACTTATCAAGTGATTCATACATACTTGTAAAGACCCATCAGGAACTTTTGTGCTGCCCTGACAAAAGGCAACTGACAGACTAGTGCAATAGACTTTGAAGCATACAGTGAATCTTGGGATGCATCATAGTATGCTTGTGAACAGAAGTTTGTACTAGAAAAACATTCCTCTAAAGCACTTCCAATAGACCCTCGATGAGAGGAAAGCTTGAAGTGCCGAGGTAAAGATCTTGTAGAATGAGATGAACCCTCCAAAAGACCCTGCTGGGACCTTTTACTACTTTTCCTTCCACTGCTAGAAACAACTGGTGGAGTCCTTTTGCTAGAGACCTCTGTTAAATGCATTGCCTGAAACAGAGAAGTTAATTTCTTAGAGATAATTTTATATAAAACATAGTAATAGATAGAGTTTACACCAAATAAGGAGAAGCAATTAAAAATTTCAATAACAATCCTTTCCTTAGTCAATAAAATAAGATCTACCAATTATAGTAGTTGATGTAAAACATTAATAGCATAGCAAAATATATTTCTATACTATAAGCTAGTATTAAAATTAAACAACGGTGATTTTCCATCATTAACAAATCAAATAAAAAAGAGACAATCAAGACAAGATTAGCAGGAAATTATTTATTTTTCTATAATTATTGCTATATCTACTCTATATATATATATATACACATAAATCTAAAAGTTTGGTGCTTTAAATTTTATATTAGCAACAAATAATTAACATTGTATGACTCTATATAGTAAAGGAAAATTTAAGAGTAATTAATTAATTAAATAAATTTGAGAATAAGTTTGCCCTTATATAGTTAGGAATAAGAAAAGACTAGAAACACCAGACTAGCAACACTGAAAATTACAAAACACATAAAGAACACAAAGGAGACAAATGGTCATTTAGAAGAGTTAATTAGATAATTAATTTCCATTTCTCATGCTATGGAAGAAAATAAAATCGCATAAAATAATATTTATATATTTTGAGATGGTTTTTAAGAAACATCTATGCTAATAATTGATTTTTAAAATAAGAAAGTTTAAATCATTGCATAATTAAGTAAAAATACACTTTTCACACTACACAACACTTTTACACTAAATTTCATTTCAATTTGACATAAATGAGAACCTGAAAATTTGTACTTTAAACTTTTTCCTTCTATAAGAATTTCAATTGTAGAAAATTTACATGGTAGGCAACTTTTATAAGAAATATATATGCATAATTAACAATATAATGTAAATGTAGAGGGTTTTTAACATACTTGCATCCAAATCAGACATTATATTTATAAAAATACTAACTTGTAATGTTTGCATAGCACTGCATATTCTTCTATCTGTCACCTCTTCATAGAAAACGAGACTAAATCCGTACGTTCTTCTCCCATCCTCTCGCGTTGTAATAAAGCTGTGGAAACGGGGATCGAGGGAATTTTTTTGTGTTCGGAAATGCAATCCATGAGGAAGGCATAGCTGAAAGATCATAAAATACAAGTTGTACTTGGTAAACACCCTTTATTTACGATTAAAAAATAAAAAGAGCAATGTTTATTTCCCCAGAAAATAGGTTAAAAAAATAACGAATACGGAAGATTAGTATGGAAAAGACACCATTTAAAAAATAAATAATGATATTGAGTTTAATAAAAAATAAATACGTGCATAAAAATTTCAAAACTTAACGTACCATGGAAACTGCTTCGTGATCAAAAGGATTCCAGGGGACATTGTCTGGATAGTGAGCTAAGACTTTCGATTTGTAAGGCCTATCTAACGGGGAGCAGTGTAATGTATCACCTACAAATGAAAAACAAAATAATGTATTTTTATTAAAAATATAATGCGATGAAGTTCATTACAGTGAGCGAATAATGAAACGCATAAAATGTATTACTTCTGCTGGTAATTTACTATTTATTTAATTTCTGTAACTTATTAGTGTGACGGATAAATTTATGATATGTGCTTTCTTTCATAAGGTAAACTATCGCGCAGATTATATGCGACGGCTTGTGCCGCATCATGCGGGCGAACCTTGGAGTAATGCCAGGGGTCAAAGGATAAATCAAATATACTGACCAAACAACAAAACCGGTGCATAAGCATGTGCTAAAGATAAAACAGTGCGAGGGTATGAAGAGACGGATCACATCCGCCTAGAGTTCATGAAAATTTTATATATGGAAATCTTTAATCAGCAATAACATCAACCGTAGTTCATCAGCAATTCTAACGTCTCACTCAATATTCAGAGAGTTAACATTCATACCCTTTCATGAAAATAGGGCAAAGGTATCCCAAATAAAACAAAAACCCTTCGTTAGGGGTGGGGGATGTGCCCCAATTTCCTGATTGGCGTTTGGAATATCCTTCGCCAATTCAGTGGATCGATACCAGCAGAGACTTAACAACAACACGTCGGATAGGGAGAATGATATGCAACAATCAGAGCACAAAGAATAGGAAGATACTGAGAAACGATATACGTCATTACGTGAAATTAATCGGATCAGCTGTCACATTCACGCATCCATGCGCAGCGCTGTACATTGAAATAAGCAGCTATATAGTTATAGATTAAAGCAGTAAAGATTTCCAAGTAAAATTGTGGCAAAATCCAAATTAAATAGCAATAGAGAAAAAACTGATCATAAAAACTTACCAGAGAATCTATCAAGCTCGAGTCCGGAACTAATATCTAGTCCGCAAATCACGAAGTAATCAGCGAACCTACTTGTGACAGGATTTTGAGATTGGTTCATCTTCGGAGAGCACAGGCAATGAAAATACAACTTAAGCCTAGATGAGCACCGTTCGATTCCATCGTGATAACTCTACTCCATCGTCCAGGAGGTCCGTGAATTTACGGCGTTCACGGTGTGATAGCACAAGCACAACAGCTGAGATGCGCGGATGAGAGCGAATTACTTCGGTGCGTAGCGACAGTAAGGGCATCTATCAAGATTTCTTGGTTTTCTCATACTAATGGGAAGTGCGATACATCGCTGGATGGATGGCCAACATAAAAAGTCAGGAAGTTGAACTTCGAAGATCATGGAACTAAGGGGCTCAATTATCTTCGAAAGGCAGTTATTATGAAGAAATAAAATATTTAATAATATATCCAACAATAAATTATACCAAATAACAAAAATGTCTCTATATATTTACGTTTAAGGGATGTCTACATAAGAACTCTATTGTTCGGAATTGAGCTTTCATAGTTTCCACTTCAACAGCAACAGCTCGTACAATGATTGAACAATCGTTAGAAAGAGAAAGTCGAAGATTTTAAAATCATATTTCACCGGAAAACGTCTAATACGATTAATTTAATGAATCTTCTTATGTAATCGGTAACCCAATATCAGCTGATTACAGCTCATGTGCGCAGCATTACATTTCAAAGGAACTAAATAAATATAGAACTGCAAACAAATATTAAGTTATCGTCAACAAAGAAATATTTTTCTCTATTTACTTCTCTAAGTAATTTATAAATTTGAAAAGTTTGAACCCCTGTAATCGAGCTGCTGCTGTGTTCGATAAGCGTTCCCTTCGATAGTTGGGCTAAACTGAGCTTTAGGTTTTGTTTGTGTTATGAGCGAGCGTTTCAGGCTCCCCAAATTTGTTTAAACCAGACAGGTTAATCCGCCTGTCTTCGCTAAAAAATGTCTGATGATGACGTGGAAGCATTTGAGATAACAGAGTATGACCTCGAAAATGAGTTCAATATCAACAGGCCTACTCGACGAATCACTAAAAATCAACATATTTATGGTTGGTTGTTTACAAATAAAACACTTGTTATAGTTGTGTATCTTCTAACCTCTTTGCCCTACAATAGATTTATACGTATATGTTCTTTAGGAATATGGTCCACCGATAGTGATGGCGAAGAGAGGCCAAGTTTTAAAGGAACTGCTTCCAAAAAGAGCTACACGACACCAGTGAACTTCATAGCAGGAGGAATTCAGCAAGCTGGTAAAAAAGATGGGAAAGAAGGGAAGGAAGAAAATAAAGAAGAAAATGAAGAGGAAGAAGGACTGGAAGATGATGGAGGAACATCAAGGTTTTGATCTTTACGATCAGTGTAATTTTCATATATAAAAATAATTTTAAAATCTTCCAATAATGTACATTTTACTTTTTAGCGATGAAGAAGAGGTCAGAGCAACATTTTCTGCTAGATCCGCTCGAGTTGAGATGAGACCGGATGGTCAAATTGCTGGTCTTAGGAGACGAGCTATGACTACTCAATTAACTTCAAGAGGAGTTGGTAATTGGGAGAAATATACGAAAGGAATTGGTGCCAAACTGCTTTTGCAGGTGATTTTTTTATTCTATATGTATTTTTATTTTTGTCTGTCTTATAGGTTTTATGAACTTTTCAATTTACTGATACTATAAGCACTTTCTTAGCAATGAGCAGAATTGTCTTGCTTATATATTGCTGTTCCATATATTTCAATCTTAATTATATAACATATCTCTTTATTTGTTACATTATGTATCTGAGATTAGTTTCTCTGTCATTGAAACATCAGTAAAATCTATTAAAATTTTGATTATCATAAACCTGTAAAGGTATCATGTAAATTTACCATTATCACTTTCATCAGAAAGAGAATAATTAAAAGAATTTTTATTCACCAAAATTTATTTTAGATGGGTTTCCAACCTGGAAAAGGTCTTGGCAAAGATCTTCAGGGAATTTCAGCTCCTATTGAAGCACACTTAAGGAAAGGAAGGGGGGCCATTGGTGAGTGTATAAATAATATTTATGAAATCAATTGATGTAAACGTCTGTTCAACATAGGATGTGAAAATTAGGATGCCTAAGTTCGCCTTATGAATTTTACAAATATGTGATTATTGAGTATAAATTCGACGTTTTTTTTATAAGAAAATAATTTGTTTTGAGCAAATTGCATAATTAAATTTGCAAACTTTAGTTTGTTTACTTCCAGAAATATAAAAACATCACTTGTGTTATTTTATTCATAGGGGCCTATGGACCTGAGAAAGGACAGAAAATAGCTGAGGTAAAACCTGATTCAGAAGAGGAAGAAATGAAAGAATATTCAGAAATATTATCTCAGTGGAGAAAAGGGGACAAAGGTAAAAAGACTAAGGTCCGTTATGTGTACAAGAGTGTGGATGAGGTTCTGGAAGAAGGGAAATCAAAGAAGATGAAGAAAGAATATAGGTAAAAATGCAATTTGATACTGTGTTTGTACATTTGTATATTCATTTAAGCTCATTCATCTTGTTCAAAGTATTACTTATATATTATTATTGAATATTTCCAGTCTGAAAATAATTCTATAACTAATTTTTGAAAAAGTATAACAATGTGATGAACTTTCATCTGAACCATTCAGTATTTTGTAGTAATATATTCAATTTTGGACTTAACAATGGTAGTATATAATTGCTCCAAAGTAAATTGATCAATTTATCTTTAGGAGTCTTCTATAAAGAATAAAAATTCTTTGCAAACGTGAATAAATAGATTTTTATGTTGAATATTTCATTTACATAAGTGATTATTTAACCAGCTATGTTTAATTAAGTTACAATTTCCTCCTCAATTGCTGTACATGAAGTCATCTTAGTAAAGTTAAAGTGATTGACATGACTGGTCCAGAGAGAAGGGTACTGAGCGGTTACCATGCCATAGCTGGACAACAAAGACCTACTGATGAATGGGAAATTCGCAAGGAGAAAAAATTTGAAAATTTTGCCCTCCCTGAACTTCAGCACAATCTCAACATTTTAGTGGAAATGTGTGAACAGGTTAGATTTATAGAGATAAATTATTAGTTCCATGATATGGCACTGGGTTAATGAAAGTAGTTATTATATCTATAAACTTTTATGTTTTCTTGGTATTATTTATTATATTGTGGCCATTGAATAATGGCAGATAATATATTGGTACATAAAATTATACTTTTAGTAGGCATGTATTAAGCTTTGTATTAAGTAGTTATCAATTTTTTTATTCTTACATCAAGCTCAAATTTTAGATAACATATCTGGAATAATTATTAGAATTGTATAAAATAATTTACTCTAACTATAACGTAACCAATTTTTTTACAAAATATTTTTGAATGTTACCCAGTTTATTATCTTGGCTATGATATCCTTATTAAAGATCACTTATCTTCTGTTTAAGTGAAAGATCAAACATTTTTATATTCTAAGCCTGCAATAAGTTTGGTATTGAATAACATAAGCCAATCCTTTTATCTTTTCTTCATAGGATATTATTGAAAATGACAAAAGACTAAGGTATGCCAAGGATAGGATTGTAGCATTGGAGCAAGAGGAATCTAGTTTAGGTAAACTTGTCTCTCAGGAGAAGGAGCAAGTTGCTGCCCTGGAGTCATTGATGTCTGTTATTGAATCAATAACTGAGAAGGGAGAGAATGACTTGACCCTGGAGAAGGCTGTTGAATGTTTCAATGATTTGAAGGTAAAAATTATTTCAAATTTAAATGGAAGTTAATGTATTTGAGGTTATATTAAAGCTGCATCTTTTTTAATTAACGAAAAATTATAAGTAATATGCTATTAGAAATTTACAAAATTAGTGTGATGCAAGATTAGGTATTTATGAGAAATGTATGTTGAATGTTTGTAAAACTTTTGTTAAATGATGATGTCAATAATCTTATGAATTATTTACTTTATGAAAGTCTAGCATATACTGCTGACTACTTTTATTGAATGTAGTATTTAATGGAACCTAAGAAACTTAATTTATCTATCCTTCTTTACAAAATCTCTGATTTAATGCTCGCAATATATATACTCCATGAGAGGACTAATGACTGCCATTCCAAAGATCTTAAATCCTATTAGTTAATTAAACAATGCACTAGTTTGTAATCACCATTTTTTTCATTAGGATAATTATTATGAGGCTTACAAAATGTATGAGCTAGGAGAGCTAGCTGTGGGAATAGTTGCTCCCTTACTTAAGAAAAGACTAGAAGAGACGTGGAAACCTCTGGAGAACCCTAAAGGATCAGATGAGCTTCATAACATATTCAGACAGTGGAGAGACTTACTAGAATGGAGTGGAAGGTCTGGTTCCAATTCTATATCAGCAGATATGGATGGTGGCATGGCTGATCCATATCACCGACTCATATGGGAAGCTTGGATGCCAAGCATTAGATCAGCTGTGAGGTAACCAACTTTATATTATATTAATACCTTCAATGCCTTACTTTTCTTAAGATATCTTGGAATGAGATTTTAAAAATTAATATTTGAAACTTTTGAAATTGAATGAATATTTTTGATGAGCTAATTTGAATGTTTTTTATATAAAAATAAACAATAGTAAATTAGGATTGAGCTTAGCTAGTATACTCAGAATATCTTCATTCTTTACCTTTGAAGTTTTTTTTGAGGAATGATTTTTATAATATTGATGAATTGTGACCTGATTAGTTGATGGTATCTGGTGATTTTTGTTGGCTAAGATGGTCTGTTTCTTAATTTAATTATTACTATTGTGATTAGTAGTAAGACTTCATTAATATTATTATATATTATTCTTCATTCTACCCAAGTGAGTGGAATTGTAGGGGAAAATGTGAAGTCATGATTGAAATTCTTGAAGCATGGATGCCTCTGATTCCAACTTGGGTGCTTGATTCCATATGTGACCGTTTGGTTCTGCCAAAGATTCAGGCTGCTGTTGAATGCTGGAATCCTCTAACAGATACAGTTCCTATTCATGCTTGGATACATCCATGGCTACCTTTACTAGGTAATTATTGTTATTAACCTTAAGAGTCAAACGTTATAGCAATCTTAATAAGAGCTTATAGTTCCATTTTGGTGACAATGTAAAGTTGCATCGTAAAATGTAAGTTTGCTCAGATTAATTAAATAAAATCTATTGATTACATTTTTTTAAATACTCTTCTTCAAGAAACTGTAGAAGGAAAGTGATTCTGGGTGATAATTAAGATAGTAATATTATAACACTTAAGATCATTCACACTATTATTTAATTTGTTATACTTTTACTTGTTAGTTAACTTCCCAATTTTTACTTTAAGGTTAATTTAAAATTGTATCCTCTTAATTGATAGAGAGATAA
Organism: Pantala flavescens; assembly: GCA_020796165.1. Classification (NCBI taxonomy): domain Eukaryota; kingdom Metazoa; phylum Arthropoda; class Insecta; order Odonata; family Libellulidae; genus Pantala; species Pantala flavescens. The sequence continues at coordinate 18,066,642 of CM036886.1, forward strand.
TGCAATAATTTTTGCTGTCTATACAATATTTTATTTCTGCCTCTGATAAAAATTGTTTTTCTTTTAGGATCTCGCTTGGAAATTGTATATCCAACTATTAGGCAAAAGTTGTCTGTTGCTCTTGTGAATTGGCATCCTTCAGACCGTTCAGCTCGGCTAATGTTAACACCTTGGTCAAAAGCCTTCCCTAAAGGAGATATGGATGCTTTCCTTGTAAAGAATATTCTTCCTAAACTACAAGTGGCTTTGCAGGAATTTCAAATCAATCCTCACCAACAGCATCTTGGTAAGCATGGATTACTCTATGCTTTATCATTCACTCTTAATTCGTTATTTTGTTCTCTAGATTCTAATAGAGTTGGTGGGTTAAAATAATCTCTCAACCCCGTGAATTTAGAAACTTAAAAAAGTATGTTTTTAATAAAGTTTGTTGTAAAAAATGTTATAAAAGTCTTAAATTTACTTCTAATAATCTCAAATTTCACTATCCATTGTATCTTTTTGATAACATTGATATCAATGTGACCTAATTATAACTTGTTAGTATTATTAGTTATTTATGTATTTTACTTAAAAGTGCTCCGTGATGGATTATGTTTTGCTACTATATTGTTTACCATATTAGTATTATTTATTGTAGAAGAACTTCAAAATTTTTATATTAAGGCATTTCTCTGATATTTGAACTTAGTTTTTAATAGTGTCTAGACTGTAAAATTTGGTTAATTATGTTTAAATAGGTATATTTTTATTCTTGCAGATCAGTGGAACTGGGTTATGGAATGGGTTGATTTAATTCCAATCCATATAATGACCACTCTTTTGGAAAAATTTTTCTTTCCCAAATGGCATCAGGTAATTATACACTGTTGATATTGTCTTGGATCTTTTAATATAAGAGCAGATTTTATCTAATTTTTATCATAATATCTGAACATTCTATGATTAGATATTTAACTTGTCTTATTCAATGAAAATTTCAAAATGAAACTCTGTCCAATGATTATTTTGTAATTATTCTCTGTAATTTTATTCATGTTTTTGACATACATTAAAACACATTGGACAATATTTATATTTAAAAATTGATTTACATTTTAATTTTTGAGTTTCACCTTGGTGTTAGTATTTAGTGTGTAATAATTGTAATTCTTATTTATTCAGATACTTGTTTTGGAGTTGAGAAAGAAAAAAAATATAAATATGGCCTTGAGAGTTGCTTTCATTATGAGTTGTAATCTTACAAATTTACTATCTACTATGTATTCTAAATTATAATTTTTATCTACTTTCAGATTTTATCTCTTTGGCTCAGTCATTCTCCCAATTTTGATGAAGTGACCAATTGGTATATGGGATGGAAAAGCATGTTTTCAGAAGCCTTCTTGGCTCAACCACAGATAAAAGGTAGTAAATTCAAAGAGAAGTTGATTCTGAATCATAAACTATGTGCCATCTTCCTGATAGGATATATAGAAGTAGATTTTCAAGTAGAAAGAGGAATATGTTTTAACATTTGAACATTAAAAATACATTCTTTAGCCATCATTAAATCACATTTCTAATTTCCTCTTTGTAATTATTTGCTTTTGTATTGCTATTTCAATATAAGAATTTGGATTGTAAGCTACTATTTATTTAATGTTCAGTTTATTAGAGTATGCTATGATGTTTTTCAGAACAATTCCACAAGGCTCTTGAAATGATGAATAGAACAGTAATGCCTGCAACGACATTGGTCACCCAACCACCTCCTCCTCCTCCACCACCTCCTCCAATACCAACCTTACCTCCTCAGATACCGGTAGAGGCTGCAGTTCCACCATATATTGCTGGAATGGATTGTAACATACCTCCTCCTCCGATGCGAAGACCAGAGCCACGATTTGAGGTAATTATACATTAATACATTCTGTGATTCTCAGCTAAAGGTTTAGAGAAGTGTTTTTTATAACAATATATTACTATGTTATGCTAAATTGTTAATAAACATTTTAAAATAATCATTAATTATACAAATAAACTGACAATATATTCAATAAAATGAAGTATGGATTTTGGAAGGAATTTGAGCGTTCTCAAAAGTCATATTGATTAAATTACAGTTCTTGTTGAATTTTGTCTAAATCGATTTAATTTTCATACTGAAATATCTTTTGCAGATGATTGCTGAAGCTGTGAGAACAGCAAGCCAAATACCACAAGGCTTCAGGGATCTTCTTCAGAAGCGTTGTGAAGAAAGAGGCATTGTTTTTATGCCACTTCCTAACAGGTGGAGAGAAGGCAAACAAGTGTATCGTGTTGGAAAATTGCAAGTGTATTTGGACAGAAATGTGATTTTCATCTTTCAAAATGGTACCTGGGTCCCATCTTCCCTCATGTCTGTGTTGGAAATGGCTGTATAGAAAAGTACAAAGTAAAAAAGTTTTTGTACAAAGTATTTAATGAACTGTCTGTAATTTTATTCATGGATCAAGTTTGTGTCTAAAAAACATAAAAAATAAAGTGAAGTTTTCATTAAGCTGTTGACCATTTGATTGATATAGAATATAAATTACATTTTAGCTGGGATCCATTTGGGGAAAAATAATTTATTTCAGAATACCATGCTAATTTGAATGTATTTAAATCTTATTATTTCCAATATTTTTGATTATGTAGTGGATGTTGATCAATATTTCACTGTTTATGGAAGGCTCCTGTACTGTTTTTTATTAAACTAATTTGATATTTTGAATAAGTTTATCATCTCCAGAGTGAATACTTGAAATAATCACAGACCCTGAATTCAGGATATTTTAATAACCTTTGAAATTCAGCGAATACAAATACAATGTATGGGGCATTATATATATTTGCAGAGCATTCAACTCTTTTACGGCAAAACAAATTTAGATCAATAATAAGAATTAAAGAATTTAACAATATTAATAAATATTCGTTATTTTTTCGCGAATTTAAAATATATTTTAATTTAGTGCAGTAGAGTGAAACAAACACTCTATTACGAAGGTTTTGAAATTGTGACTACGCTAACAAAAGAATAGTACTGGCCCGCGAGTGTTTAAAAACTCGATCGGTAACGTTTCTTAGGAAACTTTTGTTGTATAATAATGAGTTTCAAGGCGCAATTACATCGTATGGGAGTACTGTATGCACGACTAAAAGGTATTTTTATAATAGCAAAGATGTTGTATTATATAACGAACCTTTTTTTTATAGTTAGCTGCATATTATTCCTGGCCTCAGATTGACGCAGCATTGTCTTTACTTCTTCACCTTAAATATCGCAATTTAAAGAGAGTTCGACCGATTTATTCTTCTTTTTGTCAAAGTTTTTAGTTGACTCCTCTCCTTGGCATTCAGAGGAACTTTTACATTGGTTCCCCCTGTTCCTTAACGTTCTTATTTGATGCTCCCTTTCATTTCATTGCCCCAGATCTCGCTGATATGATGATCTATGTTACATCGGCTAATAGGAGTTCTATCAGATGTATCAAAAAGATCGTAAGAGGCTTATACAATGATAATCCTTAACGTTGATGAATTTTGATAGCAGTTTGACCGCTTTCGCCGAGAAATTAGTCTTACTCTGATTACCTTAGTTACAGACATGGATGCCGTAAATTCAGATTACTGGCTCAATATTAAGCGTGACGACTGTTATCATTTCTTTCATCCAAATGTTAGTTTTAGTTTCTATTGGTATTTCTGAACCTGTTGACCAAACTTTCAAGAGCTCATTTTTGTGTTATCTGCTACCCCAATCTCGCTCTTGTACATTCTCATTCTTTGAATTAATTAATTATAGTTCCAGTTCTTATGAATGAGGTCAAAGATTTCGTTTAATTTAGAAAAGTATTGCCCATGCTTATCCTTGAGCTCGATGATTAATATTCTTAAAATATTTTGGCTTACGATGTAAAGGAGTTAGCTTGTTAAATAATTCATCTCATGTTATTTTGTTTGTGATTTATGATTTTGATAATAAGAAGGGACTAAGGTTAAATATATAAACGCTGGAAAATCTCTCTTTTTATAGTATTGTCAGCTATTATCGAAATTTTATTCTTTTCTTTTATTGTATGTATGTGGTCATTTTCCCAGCATATCATTCTGTTTCCGTGCGCTACTGCGGCCACAACTACGTCATTTATTATCTCTCTTTCAATTAGTCAATTAAATCTATCGGAAGTGCTTCCGGTGGACAACAGTGTTACCGGCACATAACAGTTTGAATATCTTTTAGCTTAGGAATTGATCGAGCCGCCATGTTCATTTTGAACGAATTTCATTATTATCCAAATAGTAAATGCTTAATTTAATTAAGCTATGGATTAAACGATCTGTAATCTGAATATCGCACAAATTATTTTGATTTGTTGTATAAATACTTTGAATCAACTCATTCTGTATAAGTTTTGAGTATATTGCATCATCCTCCCAAAATTATATTCTTCTTATGTATATGCTGATTTCATCAGAAGCTTCGAGGCTAGTCTTCTACTAGTTTAATATCGTAAAGTCAACAATCACCGGCCTTTAAATCGACATATTTCGTGCTTCACTCATTATTATATCTCCTTTGCCGAAGCTTGCCTGTGAAAGTGATTGTTGAGCTTCCTGTTAAACAATGATGGCTGCTAGTGATTGTAGTTCTACAGAAGTTCTACATCGTAGTAACTTCCAATTTGAATTTGGGTACATACTCAGGTAGGGGTAGCAGGAATTATATCATAAACCTTATATAAGCAAATTATTTATTCTAGTGTATTTTTATTAAAGTATTCTAATAACGCTCAAAATTGAAGTTAAACATTGTTAATCGACAGCGTTCGTTAAATATAGCCAATTATTTTTAAAAGTGAGAAAATTTTCAGTTTTCAGACGTCAGTTCTTCTACTTGGAATTGGAAGGAATACTTTTCATCAGATCGAAGACGGAAGAATTTTTCATTATCCGAATGGGAGTTTCAGAAGACCATTTCTTCCTCCGTGACTTTTATTTGAAAAAAATCATTTATCCAAGTGTGTTTCCATCGATGTTGGTCATATTCTCGAAGATCAGGACCACCAATCCTGTAAGGTAACGAATATTAATTACATCATTGAAGTATTATCCTTTAATTAATGCATTTAGCTAAGTGTATCATTCGTTATAAATATTACGTGTTCCAAGAACAATTGTCTGTATCTCGAAAGTCTTGGATAATTTTAGCATGTTAGAGCAAGTAAAGTCCAATCGATATTTAATTTTCATAACTTGCCCAGACTAGAGAATGGAGTAAAGGAAATAATAGATGAGGGGAGAGAAATTTTAGGATATTGTAGATTTAGTATATGGTGGATATGGAAGGTAGAATATAACTCGGTACGATAATTCGTGCGACTTATTCACGAAGGTTAAACAGAAGTGAATATAAGGATATAACGCAGACTCAAACCCAGATACCATTCTTGCCAGTAATAGTGCGTATGAAGAACTTTCATCCTAAACTTCTTATTACACGAAAATATACTTTAGCAATAGAGGATGTTCGTTATATCTGTAATTCTTGTTTACATATTACTGAAAATAGTTTTTACTAAATATTTCTCTCTTAGTTTAAGCACATGATACCTTAATAACGAGAAAAGTAATTGTGCTCATGTTTAAGGTTGTCGTTACAATTTGTTTCCTTAAAATAGAGCAATTTTCTCTAAGCTCTCTCAAGTTGTTTCAAATCAGCGTACGATATCTTTTCTAAAATTGCAGACGAGTGGGGATAACTGAGGAAGCTATCGGGTGATGAAAGTAGGATTTCACGGTCAAAAAGCTTTATGTAGACTCCGTTTGTAAACGCGGAACTTTGAAAATAGATCAAATCGATTCCACCTGCTTAGGAAACGTTTAAGCCAAAGTTTGGAGTTTTTATTCTAGTGCTTCCAATTAACTATTGTGGTTCCAAAATAATTTTCAGTCTTTTAACGCTTGAGGTATTTATTTTTTATAAATCGCCATCATCATCTTTTATTCTAGAAGTCATTTATTTATCGGAGAGCTTACGCAAATCAAGTTTTGTTTACCACATGTCGCTTTCTTTTGTTTATAAGGTATCCAAGAAGTTATTTTCTTTGTTGCGTTTGAACAACAATCGAAAAAATTTAGTGCTCGAATGTTTTCTGAAGTAGGATAGCTGATTTTATTTCTTGCAGAATGCCAACTTGTCAACAGTAGGGTTGGTCTATTATCTGCTTAATTTTAGAATGTTCTCGCTACAGCTTTTATGAATAATCGGGTAACTAAATGAACTGTATTCAGTATTCATTCGTAGATGTTTTTTTCGCTACATTGTTTCCGCATAGCAACATGTTTTTTATACAGTTTTCTGTCCTATCCAACTGGTTATGTGAAATAGTCATATTTTACTGCCTTCAGTTAGTTATTTTGCTCACGTTTCACTTTCTTACCGTCATCTATGACTATAAAAATGTTCCCTTCTAACATCCCCATATTCTGCGACGAATTTTTTTTACTGAAAGTAATATGATAAAATATTGAAGAATAATTTTTATCTGTTGTTCATATGTAGTGATAATTTTTATCAATCAGCTAATACTTTTTCTTAAACTTCAAAAAATTTCATTTTAATGGTCTACTCTTTATTAAAAAATCATAAAATTCATTACTTTTGGTAAAGCAATATCAATGGCTAACAAATTTTTATTAAAGAAAAACCCTTAATAATTATCAGCCGAAATAGCTCAGTTGGGAGAGCGTTAGACTGAAGATCTTAAGGTCCCTGGTTCAATCCCGGGTTTCGGCAGTCTTTTTTTAAAGTATGTAAGGATATTTAAAATAGTTCAGTTCCATTTCCTACTGATTATACGAATTTTGAAATGATCATCATACATATGTATACTTAATGTTCAATATTAGTCTAGGATTATTATTTTCGCGTCCATCCAATATGGCCCGCATTTGAAATATCAATTGAACTCTCCCTTTCAACAGTAATATGGGGAGGGAAATATAAATAGATAAGATAAGAGAATTATTTTTCGAGTTAGAAGGCAAGTAATGGTAAATTACTCGAGGAGAGTATCAGAAGTTTTGCTAATTGTGTTTGAATGAAATTTTTCTAAAATTGATATATTTGGTGATGATGGCTATTGAATGAAAAAGAGGAAAGTTTTTATTTTCTCAGTATTCAAAAGGTAGTGGAAATATGATAGTTCAAGAATTTAGTTAATAAAGAAAGAGTGATGCACATTAATTTCACTGTAGAAGTTATAATACACCGTTATAGTACACTTAATGTTTGCCAAACTTCAGGACTCGAATCTTTTAATAGAGTTTAATTTTTAATTTTGTAAATAATAATAACAATAATTTCATTATGTGAAATAGTCTAATAATGATAAAAATCAAAGTTAATTTTTAAGAGGTATTGAATTCCTATGTGTCAAAGGAGCCTCAAATATTCACTTTCAATTGCTGTATTTTACCCAAAATAAAAGTAAAGATTGTCTGTGTACCGTAGTATTTCTCTGTTATAGAAACGATTGATTGATATTATGATAATATTTGTATGTAGCTAAGGTAAGATTTCGAACTATTTTACTGTTCGAATTATTAATTTGACCAATTTTCATCAATTCTGATTTCATTTGATCGCCGAAATTTAATTATTAGGCAGATTTTTCTTATTTTTCAATTAGTTATTTCAAAATTTTAATAAATTGTTGTTTATAATCCCGTATAATAGTGAAAGTTGAGGGAAACATTATTTCTTATTCGGTATGCAATAATTCGATATTGTAATAAAATTCTGATATAAAACAAGATCGAAACTGTTGTGGCAACGGAAAACATCTCGATAGCAACACAACTGTTTTCGTATATTTTACGAAAATTTAATGATTTTATTCAGTTTTCAACATTTTGGATTATAAAATTATAAAAATCATCTCCAATCCATTTTCATTCGTAATTTTATTGGATCACATTTGAATTTTTTCTTTTATAAAATTCGAATTTTTCGGGAGACAAATGTTCCGTGGGAAATGTATAGTCAATCTCAGGTGTAAAACTTAAGTAGGGTACTTATCTTGTCCAAATAAATATAGAATTAAGAATGGTTGGAATTATAATAGATGGTGAGAGTTGGATGTCGTGGGTCGCTTGGGAGTAGTAAGGGTCTTCCAATTTGGAATGTAGGGAGAGAGGGCTAGATTTAGGGATCCTATCTGCAGAGGGAGGGTCCTTACATTGCTCAGTATACAAATAGCCTCATTAAAAACAATCTCCGGACGGATTTTTCTTGAGTTCCATCCAGTCCGCCCAGTGAAAAAGGCATCTGATGTTATAAATCATAGAAGAATTACATTTTAAGTCATTTTCTCGAAAATGAGCTCAACACCGAAAGATGTTGAACCACCAGTGACGTAGGCGTTAAATCGCTAATATTTTCATATGAAAATTATTTGTAATTCATCTGTTTTTATCGAGAAATGGAAAAAAAAGTTTATGGTTTGTGATTACCCACCAGTTTTAGTTCTGGGCTACTTTTTTCAAAATTTTTATCTCGGTTGAAAGAAAACGTCTCGACAACATAAGTAGACATCCGGAAGCCCTCTACAGCGGTCCCTAAGACATTTTCAGCGAATGAACATCAAGAGTGCTTAAAAAAATCACCACCGCCTCCAGCCATGTGTTGATTCAGAGGGAAGAAGTACGTCCATCAGAAACTAACGCAAAGGAAAATAAATATTAGGATTCTAATCATTCCCCCTTACGAACCCGCGTAGATACGGTCACCATGGAAACGCAACCAGATATCTCACAGTTCGCTTCGCAGACCAATTTTTTTAGCGTTCAAAGAAAGCATCGGCGAACGAATCTTCTTAAATTTTTTTCACGGACATCCCGAAGATTTTCGCGCAATTCGGGCCTGGAAGGAAACAAATAAAGAGGTGTCTTAGGGGAAAGAATTAGGGGAAGGTGGCGGGCGACAAAGAAAGTTCGGAAATTAACCGGAGGCACGGACATTCCGCCGTGGACTTCCCCCAAAGACATCGGGGACGGCGTGGAAACGCTCCCAGCCGAAGACTGCGTCGGCGCGGCGTGTGGCGCCCTCGGGTAGGGGAAGACGAGTGTAGGGGAGCCCGTCAACGCAAAGGGTGGGAGGGACAGAGATAGGAAGAGAAGGAGAGGATCTAGACGTAAAAAAACACGCGCACAGGACAGGGGCGTGCGAAGGGACTCGCTGTGGGTGGGGTTCCTCCTAACATCTGCTACCAAACGAACCGGCGTCCTCGTGCGTAGCAGTTCTCCGGGTGGAGGCCGGAAAGGAAGTCGGGGAGAAATCTGAGTGGAACCGTAGCTTCCGAGGGACGATATACTAAGTGCGGTCTTTGTGGATATCGGTGAGGTGAGGTTCCAGCAGTGATCTCCTTTGGATACGCCGGGGTTCGAGAAGGGGATGGTCACCAGAAGGACTTTGAAGGAATCTTGAGGTGAGGAGTGCCACGGTGCCATGATGTTTTCCCAATGACCTCCTGCTGGGCCACGGTTACTTTTCGGCGGTAAACGGGAGAGAGACAGTCCATTCAAGTTGGGAGTTTAGACGCCGGTCGACTGGGAAATTATTGATAACAGCGTTTTTCCCCTTTCCCAAGATCGGTATCATAAGGGATGAATCTTGGCGTGGCGGCTACTCTCATAATTACTTCGCAGTGGACAGCGGGGTAGAGGCGAGCCTTTCTGAGTAGCGCGGAAGGCCGTATTGTTGGTTAAAGCGGGTAAAGAACAACGGGGTTTCTTTTTCAAATGAAGCACTAGTTTCAGTCTATGGTGTTTGTTTAGTTTAGCCTATTTGACAACGTTTCAGGAGCGTACTGTCTTGGATAGAGCGACAACAATTAGAAGGCGCGTTTGTCTCTAGGTGATATGTTTTGTTTATTTTTTCTTAGTGATCTAGTCTCTGGGTAATTTCCCAAATAACTTTGTTTCTATGGTAATTTAAAGTGGGTTAATTTTTCCTCGATCTTATTTCACAGCTTTTTTGTTTATTTTTTTGAGAAATTAGGACCAAATGGAGCAAATTATCTTTATGTTCTTTTCAGTACAGAGCTATCTGATGGTTTCAGAAGTAGTTTTATCTTAAAGAGAGAATAGAGTTCAAATTAAAATGTATCTAATCCCCTTAAAGCAGTTCTCAATCTAAAAGTTGTCAGTCTTAGATTAAGGAACCTGTAGATTTCAAATACGTCAGTCTTATAATTTTCATTCAATGCCTTTTTCGAGAAGTTTGGTAAGGATATTAGTCATGGAGATGTTGTTTTCGATTTTCTTTCTAATTCAGTTTTTTTTCTTGGTAATTGTTGCCTAGATATTTGGCTCGTTGTATATCAAGCGAATGTCAAACAGTCATGCATTTTCGTATACTTTTTAGGAGTTCTTTATTTTTATGTTGCGAGTGACACTCTACAATCCTTTCCTCACTGCATTTTTATCCGTTCATTTAACTAAAGAGGAATGAACCTAATAAAGCTTATTATACGTACTGCAAAGTTCATTCGTTTCGTCGTAACCCCGTACGTATTTACGTACGGATTTTAATTATGTGAACGAACCCTTTTTTCGTGCATCGTTAAAGGGACCAAAGAATCCACGGCTGAAGGGAATAAAGAGTATTTACTCCCAAAAAATACACAATCGGATGTTTGAATGGAGAAAACGAAGCTCGTTTCAGTGTACCAAGATAAAATGGAAATCCTTTGCTAGTCTTCATCCTGTTCTTACCATTTGATCTCGTCCAAAGGAACGCTTATTAGCTTTCGGAAATCAAAAGCTCCGGAACTAAGGATAAGATAATGAAAGATTTGAAAATAATGGCTGGCGCTTCCTCGTTGGACTTAAAAGTATCGGTTAAGCTTTTCCTCAAAAAGCTTGCGCTGATAGGGAAAAATAAACTTGGCTGTATTCAACCAAGTTTTTGCTCATTGAAATTACGTCAAAGGCAATTGTTTCAATGGATTTGTGAAGATAGGAAAAAGTGAATTAGCTTATGGAACTGGCAGTGATAGTAAAGCTACGATCGCTAAGGTTGTAGAGTCGTTTCAAAATAATCCTCGCAGATAGTAGATTACTGTGCAACTAGCGAATATGATAAGTACTCTAGTTATTATTATAGGTTTGATGGAGTAGGTGATCCTTAGTCACTATCTCGCACGAATATATACTTTTTTTATCATTTATCATATTGGATTATCTGTAAAATAATAGAAAGGATGTTCGAATAAAGAGATGATTGATAATTCGATTTTAGTCCATGGAAATATCTTCCAAACATTACGAAGCTGGAATTTTTCCTCTCAAGGTACGGCTGTTTTTGTACGTCCAGGGTGGGTTTGAAGCACAGCGCTAAAATCGTTCATTAAGTGATTTTTGTGAGGATTATGTTACACAGTAAAAAAAGGATACCTCCTCTGTTTTCTAAATGATCATTATCGAAAGTTAATATCGACGCAAATTTTCGAATCGTAATCTTTATAAACGAGATGTCGGACCGTCCCTTCCGAACTGCCAGTTTTCTCTCACCTACGAAACGTCAAACGCAGGGAGGATATAAGTCTTATAATAGAGATCTTTTTATTCAATATTCGCGGCGATTTAATTAAGGCAGAACTGGAGCTTTTGAAATCGTTTTTTCCCTCGTTAGTTACCATCGACGTTCGCCGATGAAAGCTATTTCGCCCAAAAATGGAGAACCTTTTCCAGGAAGAGTTTCATATATTTCCCGAATATATATACATAAAGCAATTTGACCTTTATGACACACCTCTCGCCAGCGAGCTGCGGAAGTTTCGTTGCTCATAAATTGGCAACTCCACTGAAGAGGTCAGGACCCTTTGGAATAAAATCTCACGTGATCAGAAGTTTGTTATTTTACGTCAATTTTCAGCTCATTGTTTTCCATCATCCTAACTAATACGAACATTAACCCTACCCATATCTTTTAGTTACGATTAATTTATCTTATTTTTATTTCTGTTTATAATATAGTTTATGGGTAACATTCATCTTTTGTTCTCACTTTATTTTATAGAGAATTATACTCAGTTTTTGGTTGTTTTTATGGATTGAAATTATTATGTTAAAGTTGATTATTTATTCTGATCATATTCACATATATGTTATCGGACTCCTACCTTCCCTGTTTCCTCTAAAGCAGGAAACTTCCCGGAACTAGTGGCAGAATTCGGATACTATACCTGCTGACAGAAGTTTACATGTGGAAGCCTTGTAAACGAGAATCACACCATGGTAGATTATATTCCTTCATGGGACCTGTAACAGGTATTTGATATTACTTATTGTTATTTTTTTTTCGAATGCTTCCCTACAATTGCTAATTTACAAATTTGTCACTTGGTTGTCCTTGTGATTTGTGGGGTCATTTACAATCTGTCAGGTCCATCGAACTAGTACATAGTTATTTAATGAGGTAAGTTAGCATTAGAAGTTAGGTGATGAATCAAGTAGTTTAGCCTGATGTTTGAGTCAGGCGAAAATATTATGGAATTGACTGTTTATGTTCGAAATGGTTTACATTAAAGGTGTAACTTAAAGGAATACTTTAATCTGGCTTAGAAATTTCAAAGCTGTTATTGTATTGCCTAAAAGAACGACAATGATTCTATTGAATGACTCTCAATGAATTTTCGAGATCAAAGCTTATTATAAAAAAAATTAAAATAAGATATAGAGGAAAAAGTTTTATTTTCGTCTGTTCGAATTACTTTCGTAAATCATAGGTATTAATTATATCGAGTCAGACTTGTTGAATGTGATTGCTATCACAATAACTTTAGGAATATAAATATATTAAACTCCTATGTCTGGATGAAATAAATGATTTTTATTCATAAATTTAAAGATAAATACAGTTTGCTTTGTTAGATAATGAATTTACCCAATTATTACGTGGAAATACTTGGTAAACAATGAATTTTAGGTAAATAAAGATGGATAGATTAGTTCCCAAGCTTGATTAACTTAGAGGAGCTCTCTTTAAAATTTTCAGTATTAGAAAAGAAAAAAACCTTTAAAATGTACCTTTCAGTTTCTAATCTTATAAACTTTTTCACTCACTACATTATTATTTAATGAGAGTATGGAGTTTAGGAGATATTTAGGCATCAGCGATAGTATTTTGAGTTAAATCGTTAAATTCAGATGTATAAAATTGATTGGTTTGCCCATAAAAAACGATGTGTTAAAAAAATAAAGTTTAATAGTTAATGGTAAACATGCATTTTTCAAAGATAACGAGATGGGATGAATATCTCAATTTTCCAACTTAAAAACTTAAATATTTCTACTTTTTCATATATATTATAATTTTATCATCCTATGATGATGTAAATATATAAAAATATAATATGAATTGCAATATAAGGATAAGTATAGTATTTTTATTAAGCACTACAAAGCGTGTGAATTTTCACTGGGTTAAACAAGTGAAAAATACAATTGAAATGCATAGTTAGGTAAACATTTTCCCTTCTTTATAAAGCTTTATAAGCTTTGAAGCTTTGTAGAAGCTGAAATCTTATGTACTATTTACTCCGTCAAAGAATCTCAAAATTCATCCACATTTCATTTAGGATTTTGTTTAAATTTCCCTTTTTCTATTTTACGAGTTACGTCTTTCTATCCGTGAGGTTGAATCTCAGGACCATGACTTCCTGTCCGCATTACTATGGCACCCGTTTCACGCCCATATAACAACAAACTCCGGGGTTTCAACTAATCTCTTCCTATTATCTTTATCAAGGCTCTTCATAAATCCTTTTGTGTCATGGAATCCCCTCTGTATCAATAACGTTGTCATGGAATCATCCTAACCTCTTTTGGAATAGAGAGAGACTTTTGGATGAGACGAAATTTAATCCTCAATTTTCATCTCCAGGGGTAGTCTGCGTATTTGGAAAAGGGACTGAAATTCTTTTAATTTTAAGGTTACAATTTCAGCAATGAATTCGCGAAGATTGTACAGGGGTTTTCATTTAATGAGTTGTCGAGTTCTACTTTATTTTCTCGTTGGTAAACATGTACAATATTTCATGTCTTATCTGTCCTATTTCTAAGAGAGATGTTTTTATACTTTTTGAGAAGAGAGAAAGTTGAATTTTTATTGAAATATGTTGATTTTGGTTATTTATTTATTTCGGAAGTAATGGAAAAAATCATTCTAATATTAGCACAGATTTTTTCTTGGGGTATTCGAGATATTTCTATGTTTACTGTAACATTCATTTCAATTTCATTTCAAAGTCTTCTTACGCGGTAATACCAAACAAGTTTCTGTTGAGAGAGATCTTGGAACACTGCAGAAAATCGTATTAACTGTTATCTCTGATGAACCGGAGCTCTTTTGTTAGTGCACCGATTTTTCTGTTCCCGCGTACATGCCTCCCTTCAAATCATTCGTTAGCAAAGTCCGAAATCAATGAAAAATCTCGTTAACCAAAGTCCACGTCCGTAGGGAGCCTCGTTAGCCAATGTATCACTTTGTAGGATTCAATACAAGTCAGTGTGAACTTAACCCTTGATCATGGTCATATAGTAATGCTAAAGGTTTTGATTCCGTTGCTGCATTCATTTGTTACGTCGTCCTCTGGTCTTCGAAAAAATCAATTTTATGATGGTTTTCAGTATCAGCGTTTCCACTTTTGTCACTATCACTATCTTTTAGGATTTGATTAAGAAAGACGGTAGTATTCCACGATTTTTTAATATCTTTACTTTATATTTAAAATGTTATCATATCGTATGGCTGAGTAAAAAAGAATAGTCGGAAATGGCTCACATGATAACGATTTCCTGTTCCTACCTTCCTCGTGACATTTCCTTTTTATATCTTTCTGAAATTTCAGTTCAGGAAATATAATTTCGCGGAAATATATTCTTTTTTTGCTATTATTTCCTCTTAACTGGATGAAATATGTTTATGTATGTTACCATAGTAACATCACTGTATTTAATCATTAAGATATAGTTGATTTCGTTTAGGCAAGGATCAGTTACAGCTACAGTGTTTTGTTTTAAGTTGAATAGAAAGCTTTCAGTCTGTTAGCAATTTAAATTGCATTGTTAAATAATTTATAAATGCTGATTTCATTGTCGCGTTCTGCGAAATTCGTTTTCGTTGCATTGTTGCGTAATTTGTTCTCGTTGTTTATAGCATTACTTTCGAATACGTTCATTAATAGAGATCCGTATTGAATTAATATATTTAAAATGGTGCGATTAATTTTTAGTCATTTGCATGCAGCGTATTTACTCTCACGCGTTCGTCATTTTTTAGATCGCATATTGAGGCATGAAATATCGAAGTTTATTTATTCAATACAATAATTCATAAATTCACGTCAAAAATAAGGGTTATCAATGAAAACATATTGGATCCATTGTATATTGAAAGGGTGATATTTTTGGCGATCTTACTCGAATATGTGTATGAAGAGAATTTATTACCATCATTCAGTTCCATCTTTTATGGTGTATTTGATTTTTTCTCATGTATTGAATTTATATAATGAATATTCTGTAAAAATTCGGCTTCTGGATGTTGAAAGAGAAAGTACGAACTGTTAAACAACCTTTAAATTTAACAGATAAATATGGTTTACATCTTTCTTTTTCATGACTTCCATAATACGTAGTTTATTTCTCGGAATCAGTCAGTAATTAATTTGTTTTAAGTTTTACCTGATATAATACTGCGTAATATACCTTTTAACCTTTTAATTGGTTATGAATTTACGAGTAGTAATAAAAAGTATACTCTTAAGACATTTTCTAAGGAAATTAATTAAGCAAAGTAAATTAACATACGTTTAATCGATCATTTAAGAACGGCATTAATTGGTAAAAAATAAGTATAGGCAATAATAATAAGAATTCGTAATTAACTGAATCTGAGGTAACCAACGAAGATTGTTGATTCATCACTTAATAAAAATAAGCTGAATTAACAATACTTTGTATAACAATAAACAAAACAATGAGAGATAATAATATAGAAATGTAATGCACACATTTATCTTTTGTGGAAGTTAGAATTTTTTTGAATTTTTTCATTACGTCTTGATTTACTGAGATAGCATTTTCTGTCAATATTGTTATCAAATTTAAATCTTTAGAGGTTTCGTTTACTGGTATTTTAAATTAACTATACTTCAGTCTCTTTGTTATCGAAATCGGATAAGAAATGCTGTGTTGGCAATGAACATTTTTTAATGAGATAGTTTTGTAGAGATGCTCCTAGAAATTTGCTTCAGTTCGTTCCATGTTATAAGGGTTTCTTCTTTGCATTCATTCACCTCCCTTATAAGGAGCTATAGATCCACACTCTCTTTCCATTCTTCAGGAATCTCCAAGGAAATCGAATTCAATAAAGAATAACCCTGAGAAACATTTCCACACGGGGCTCATATTTTGCTCTTATTGATTCCGAAGACTAGGAAAATACATGTGACATAGTCTCTCGGAGATTCACAAAGAAACCAACGCGTTTTTACTTTATTTCCAAACTTAACTGTTTCTACTATCTCGAGATGTTATACAAAAATATTTCATTTCAAAATTTAATACAAAAACGTAGTGGTCGGATGTGGACCTTTATAGAATTTCATTACGTTTCTTTTTCAAAGAATTTGTATCCAAATCGGTAGGTTTTTTCCTCAGATTCTTGTATGAGCATTGATTACTAGAGATATCTTAAAAAAGGTTTAAAATTGATCTAACTTCATATGTGCTAACTTTAAAACATTTCGCGTAGTCTTATAAAAACGTATTTTTAAATTTGAGAGGTGAGACTTTTGCGTCAACCAATCTATTTGGGTTTTAAATATATATCATAGATATTTGTTTTTATCATTTAAATATTCTCCTTAGTAACTATTGACTGAACTAAAAATTCTTATAAGGGATAGTAAAACACAGAAAAGAATATATAAAAGTATAATATATTAAAATTCATAAAAATCATTTGTATGGTTTAGTTCTTATCCAAAATTGAATTCGAAAATAGCAACATTAAATCGGAACAAGAATCAAATGAAGTATACCCAGAGAAACACTCACAATCAGTTATAGCCTTGAAACTCGTTCTTTTATAGCTTACTTTTGTAATTTTTACATTACGACATTTAAAAATTAGGTAATATTTCCAAAAGAATTAAAATTTGTGAAGAATATCGGTATAATTTCTCACTCCATCCCTTGATGATCTAAAGAATTGTTCTATCAAAGTATAGGAAGCTCTTTATTCATGTTCCTATGGTGAATAATTAAGATAATGGTAATTTGTCACAATCCTTCATTGAAATACGTTACATTCGCTTTTGCATTTTAGGTCTAAAAATGTAAAAATCCTAAAGAATAAAATAAGAGAAAATCTACCGAGACTTTGTATCGAAACTGTATCTTCTACATTTCAGGAGATTCGCCTACACAATCTTTAAGAAAACCTGTCCTTAAAGTAGAGATTTTATTTCGTTTTCTTTTCATTCCGTACATTTATTCTTAGCTTTATCAACAATGAAGGTGTAGACATAGAAACCGATGAGTATATTCATTATCTATGCAGAATTGAAAAATGTTTAGTATTTTTTAGAATTTTATATTTATTTAAACTTTTGAATATTTTTATCATATATCATTTAGTGTTTTATAGGTTTGCCCAAATACTTGGAACCTCCCATACAAAACACTCAACTCTTTTTGTTTTACTTTCCTTTCTCCATACGTTCTGCAGCCACTTTCGTGTCAGCAATCGACATTTCGCACCTGACGCAACTTCTAAGCGGTAGATAAAGGCATCACCGCTTCTCAGTAATCGCTTATCAGCACTGCAAACTTCTTGCAGGTCAACCGTTAATTATCCACATCTCCCGTATCTACACTCGCTATCAATCCAACCCCGTTCCACATACTCCACACAAGACAGCTCCGATACCTTTCACACGTTCAAGGGGCACGCGTGTACCGCCCCCGCAGACAACTAGATGATTCTCTCACTCAATTAGTGGCGTCTGCTCCAATCAACCCCATCGGCTCCGTCTTGGGGCCCCCGCCCCTTTGTAATTTCCAGCTCCCAATTCCTTCCCACCCACCCATCCCTCTTAACGAACTTACACGATCTTCCTCACTTCCTAAGGACACAGAGTTCTCGCCCGTTCGGCCATCTTTCTCGAGACAATGCGATTACAAAGGCGCTGTCTCAAAAACTACTCTCACAGCTACAGCGTGGCCAGAAAATTGGATTTAATTACCGGTAGAATTCAGGTTGTTGTTGCACAACGAAAGAGATCTCGGTCCGGAATCGGGAATACTACATCTTTATGGCGTCACACATAAGGACACCAGACGGGGTGAAGGCGATGTGTCGTTCAATGCAGATGAAGCCTTTGTGAGCTGGAGAAAGGTTTTTTTTTGTATCCCTCGATATTTTGGCCACACGCGGACGAGCGAAACTGCGCCCTCGTGTTTCTGTCTCATCCAGTTTGAAACGGATGTTGGATTTATCAAAGAAAGAGAAATATATTGAATGGTACACACATCCGCCATGCGCTGCTCTTCTGTCTGTTCTTCGGCATATTAACTTCCTCACGCGTTAGTTTTACGTAGATGATCTCGAATTTTGTTCCTAGTCTTGCTCTCGATAATAATGTATCTCATGATAAATTGCTTTATCCAAACAGAATTATTTTATATAAATATCTGTTCCCGAAAATGTTTTTATCTTCGTTTAAGGTTTGATTTTACGATATTTTTCCTTACTCTCCAATTTTTTCATTATTCAATTCCATCTCTTTTATGTTAAATTTTGATTTTCATTTCTTGACGTGTTTTTCACCTATCAGCTTATTTGGAGTTCTTCTGTGTATGAAGGTATCTCATACAAGATGGCAATCATAAAAATGAAAGGCTATTTGATCGCTTCCAGAGAACGACCTTTACCTTATAAAAGTTCTAAAGTCATTTTTCGTTTAAATTATAGAATTTTCAAGTTTCCGTCATAGAAGAGAATTATTTTTGTCGATATATTCTTACACACCATTTAAACCATAAATACGCTTTCTAAATACCATTTAGTCTAATATTTTGAGCGTTAAATGCCCTTTAATTTAAATATAAAACTGGTGTATCATGAATAATACACAACTTTCTGTGATTGTTTAATACCTTAGATACGGAGGTGTAAATAATAACATTTATGGAGGATAATACTATTTAATGGCCTGCTAGTACTTGGATATTAATACTTGCTTATAAATAATGCTCAAGATTATTTGAAAAAGTTAATACCAATTCAGATAAATCTCTAAATTATTTCAATTGAGTTATTTAGATTTAGTTAGAGTCTTCATTAAGAAATCTTTATCATCGAAGTTAAATTTTTCATGTTTGATTGATGTATTTAACATTTAAATACATATATACGAAGTGGAAAATCAGTAATAAAATAAACAAAAAACGATAATGAGAATTCAAGAAACAATTTATAATTGTAAATAGAGCCAAACAAATCGATTAGTTATAAAAATATTTAGTTTATATTAAATAAACATTTCGTAAGTAGAATATACTAATAATAATAAAGGAATGAATAACTTTTAAACACTCATAAATCACTCAATCGTGATATATGAGTAGTAATAATTCTGTTAATTAATTTTTGCCTTAAAGTATCTAATACTGTCTCTTAATTCTGACTAATTTAAACAGTACCGTAACAGTCAACGGCCAGAAAAAAAAACATTACCCTTTCAGCAAATGTAAATAAAACGACGACTTTTGGAACAATGGATCACTGGCAAAATCCTGGCGTGATTCAATTAAAAAAATCCGTCTTTCATTTCCCTCGTGCAGATTCTCCCTTGGAGCTAAGCTGAGCCGAGTTCGGAATGTTTTTCGGGACATGTCTGCGTGGGCGATACGCGAATATATTTCACTTTCGAAACTAAATTGCGATTCCTCCTTTGTCCATCCCAATCTCGACCGTAATCATATCGAAGGGATTTTCAGCCCTCCCTCTCTATGTTTCCCGTGAAACGATGACGTCACCGGTGAGGGAATCCCAATAATCCGACGTTCCATTCATTTCGCTCCCTTTTAGCGGTGTGTGTGTGTGTGGGTGTCTCCGGACCGTCATATCGTCGATTTCCGAGAAAAACTCACGACCTCTCTGGAAACGTTTCTCTCTTATTTTTGAGTGGAAAACTCTCTCAGGAAGTGGAGCGTAGGACGTGTGGAATACTACCCTTTCCGTCGCAGAAACATCGGAAAAAACCGAGCGATAGTATTAAAGCGAGAATTTCCAACCTTCACACGAACTGTGACGCATGCATTCGGAGTTGGATATCGACGGTTGGTCACAAGATACTTTCGTCCCGATGATATTTGTAGATATGTATTATTAGAGACTTATTTTCACATCTTACGACGCCCACGCTCGTTCAGAAGTCGGGTTTTTTTATTAAGGTGAGGGCTCATGCAAAGAAAGGGCACACACGTACATTGTTTGAGGAGAAATTTTGAGTTAGCTGAGACTCGAACCCAGGACCATGGATTTTGTACTTAAGCTTACTCACCACAACACCATCGTAGCTAACGTGTAATATATTTGATTGGTTGATCTATTGAGAAATTAATAGGAAAACTAATTGAATATAAGCCCACATTCATTAGTGGTTTTCATCAATTTTATGAAAAGTATTGGACCATTGTTGATGCGATAGGTTGCTAGGATAAAACTTCTTTTAGTAATAATGTATTTTTCCACTTGAATGCTTACTGCCATACGGGAAAGATGTTCTCAAAGGAGCAAATTGAGTCAATAATTAAAAATAACATTTTTTGTTAATCAGAACAGATTCTAAATGCAGATATATTTATTTCTAAATAGGATGTGTTAGTGAAAGAATGAAGGTATGATATTAGTAGATTATTCAAATATTAATCCGTAGAATATAATAATTATAAGAAAGTTATTCATTTCATAGAAAAAAGGAAGAAAGAAAGTACGCGGCACTTATGTTCTTTTTGTTCGGTTAATTTGTACTTTCTGGGGTATTCTCTTATTGACAATATCCCTTATAAATAAAAATGAATCATTATTGATTTCAGGCGTTTTAGTTGTAAAATTTTATTAATAGGATGCTAAAATACTATTGTCTTTCGATTAATTGATTAACGAAGGAAACAATTCAACGACAAAATTACTTATTATTGTAGTAGTACTATATTACGCAGCATTTCAATTTGTGTCAACAATGACAGTACATTAACTTTTATTGGCCGAACGGTTCAAGACCCGAAATTTTCACCTCGTTCGGTTGCTAATCGACCGCACGAAAACCTCAAACAAACATAAAAAAACTACACCTCTCAACCCGATCCAACAAATCCTAAAGATACGTTCATAAATATCGCACACGTCAGTCGATCTTCGAGTATGATATATCGGACGGGCGGATGAGACAACGGACAGGGAAACTATTTTCGGGCGCGTGTGTACCGAAGGAGTCAAAATATTTGCGTAAGCATCACCTGCCATACTTGCTCGTAATCCGTCAGATGGAGCCGATAAAAATCGCGGGAAAATATGCCGAGGACGGAACGGCGCTATTCCCAGCAGGGCGGGTTTCGCGAAAAAAATGCGTTCCCATAGCGAAAGAATGGCGAGCAGCGAGGACAGATTTATTAACACGCGCGGCCACCGAAACATCGGCTTTTGGAAATTGGGCGCCGATGCTAAGTCGTAAATCACACGCGGTAAGTCCGACGCCCACGGATGGCAAAAGGAACGATTTCCGATCCGATGGGGTGTAGTGGTAATATCTACCATTGTCTCCCATGGACGGATGGCGTAGATGGGGGATGGGGTGAGATAGAGGGGGTTTTCTTTTTGGGAAGAATGGGCAGAAATATTCGCTCGGTTCGCTTTATTATCGGAAAGGGTCGTTGAATTATGTCTCGGAAGTTTAAATGAGTTATTTTCCAATTAAGTCATGCGAATGGAACGAGTCTTATCTTGTATTTTTTTTGAGTCTGCAAAATTAGTCGTCGGTCCATACGAAGGGGCGTTTTTTCCTCCTGTTAATCAGTTGATGCTTACCAACTTTGGTAAAGTATGCTAAAGTATATCATGATTTCGGATTTTTTTATAGATTGATAGAATTTGGCTTGAAGATTTATGTTCATATGTATTTAGTTATTTTGTTAGCCAGAAAACTATTTTATCTAGATGTTGGAATTTTAGGAAAAAATGGAAGTTACTTATCAGAAATCTTCAACATAAAATCAAACGTAAATCAAACATATATAAAGTTAGAATGAAAATTTAAACTAATAAAAAATAAGTAAAGCAATATAGATGATTAAAAAGGTGTAAATATATAAATATATAAAAATCATATTAGGTACGCATTAATTAAATCTTAGTTTTACTTTACGTAGCAAACCACTTGTATACTTAATTGAATGTATGATAGCTTATCGTAAGGCTTAGTAATCAAGGGTTTTGACCTTCATATACCACAACGTACTTCTAGATAGATGGCTAGGTGAGATGAGATGAAAGTTATTATTATTTAATCGCACATTGTTTTATTTGAAACACGCGTTATCACAAACAACGATATCTTATCCAGGGTGATATTTCACATGATGGAATCGATGTAAAACTTAGAGTCCCCCAGTATTTTAATTCTAAATTTTTCCTCTGAAAATTAGTCGAAAGATTTGTAAGCTAGTAGTATATGTTAAATACTAAGACCAAATACCTCATTTCAGCTTCAGATGTATAGACTAATGGTGTCTTATAATTGGATAGGTACGTAAGTTAGGGTTCTTATTATGCCGATCTAAATTTTATTAGAATTAATTAAATTAAAAATATGATCCCATTTTAAAACGAAATTTCAAGTAAATCGCAATTATAAGAAGTCGAAATGCTGATACTACATGCAGCTGCAGCTATACGATATAAATATTTGAGAGTTCACCGGAATTAGAACCTTATGTTGACATTAACATTTGCGAAAATAACCTGTTTACTAACATGGGTCCTGAACTCTTATTATATGCTAACTTACACTTTTAAAAGCTGTAGTTGTGGAATAAAGTAGTTTGTTTTGAAAGAAGCCCTCTTAGCGTCAGATTTATCCATCGAAAACCGCATCCGCCGCGAATGATGATTCATATTTCGTGTTTTCCCGCGATCATAACACTCGGATCCCACTACGCTGCCTTATGTTAGATTACCAACGATCAAGAGGAATCTAAATATACAAGGTCCTTCCTATCATCCTAATATTTTCCCCGCAATAGAACGCGATTCATCCAAACCGGGACGTTCAAACCTTTCAGCGAAAACGTATCCTCTGGGAAAACAAACCTTTTTATTTACATTGATAGCGGAGTGGAAGGACTTCATCGTACCAGAAATATCCCAGAATAAATCACCGCGGAAGCTGCGATAACTACGCGTTTTTCCGACGAGAGAAATATCGCGCAGATGCGTAATGGCGGAAGTTCCGGAGGTAAAATGGGGTAAGGTGAGGGGGTTAAATGGGGCGTGGAAAGGCGCGGTGGGTGGAGATGGAATCAAGGCATCCAGGCTCATCGAAAGACGTTGTCAGGGCAGAAACGGAGGTGTTTCGAGGAAGAACAAAGGGGTTATTGAGAACACGCAACTGAGCTCGTGATTTTGCCCCCAAGGGGAATTAAATGGAATACGAGTCGAAATTGGCTCGCGAAATTAACGCCTTGCGATCGGTAAACACCCCAAGATGACAGTTCGACTGTATGCAGGGGAAGAATGAGTACTTCATAGAGCCGTATCATTTCAAGCTTTTGAGTTTTACAATAGAAAAGGGGTTCAATAATGGGAATTCATTACAAGTTGATTACAGTAGTCTTTCCATCAATTGTTGCAACTCAGGTTTTTAATAAAGGGTTGGATAATCCCCTAATCAAATAGGTAGTAGTATGACATTAGATTATTCATAAGAATGGACCATAGATTTTTTAATAGCAACAGTAATATACAGATTAAATTTTCGTATTTTACGACTTAATTAGTTACATATAAGAATCGAAATATTATTTGTTTAATAACGTAAAAAATATAAATTAAAGGTCTAATTTAGAAATATCTTTTGCCGTTGTTTGCAATTGCATAAACCACTGGTTATTCATTTATTAAAAAGTTAATGGATTAACCAATTACGTTAGAGCATAGTAGACTGAAGTATTGGTAGATTTTAGTTCCAGCTGAATTTTTTTAGAAAATGAAACTGTTAAATGAAATTTTTCAGAAAATGAAAATCAAGATAAACTTCTTACGATGGAGAACAAGGTAAAGGGTATTGCACAGGGACGCTGTGCACCGTGAATAATTCTAAAGGTTCCCCTCCGGCAATTGAAAGGCCTGGGTTCGATTCCCGCTCGCGTCAGACCTTTTCCATGTCCATTCCACCCTTTCTTACGTTAGAATTAGTTAAAAATTCAGCTGTTTTAATTAAATAATTCATATTTGCGAAAGGGAAAAGGTGTTTGGGATAATCAGATTTTAGTCAATCCTGAAAAATACGTGTAATACGATAGTAATATAGAATCATAAGTACCTCCGTTTGTGAATGATATTTTCAGTTCTGCAATCGAATGCTTATTTCATGGCCAGAAACAGCTGAAACGCGAAAATCTCAACTTTCAGAAACCTTTTTTGTTATGAAGTTGGTATTTGAGCGCTTATGACGTACACGTTCGGGATGATGGCTCGCTTTATCTTTCCATTTGGGTGATCGAATCAATGGGAAGTTTCGGTGAGTCATATGTTCTCAGTTTCCTGTGCCCTTTCCTTGTATCTCTTCCGTTGTTACTAGATCTTCATAAACGAGTCGGATACATAGCAACAGGATCACGACACGTAAAAATACAGATTACACAGTCTTAAATATCTATTAATGAGATTATACGAAAACGTTAGCGATAAAAATGATAAAGACGACTGAGGTGTTTCAGTTTAACTTCGTGATTATGTATTAAATAAATATCCGCAGTATATCGTTCTAGATTGGCTCTCATTAATACATTTGGTAAATTATGGCTGATTGATGATTGATCAAAAGAGTCGTCTATTCGTTATAATATTATGCTGATAAACTTAATCGAATTCTATTAGTGATAATTTAATTAAATATAAACAAAATTTATTGGTTGGTAACGATTATTATTGTTGCCAACGATTTATTTATACAGCATTTTAAAAACAGAATATATGCAAAGCCTTGATAGGATTATGCTAGATTCTTAAAGTAACTTATTTGGTCATTTCTAATTTATTGTAATGTATTATTCATTGTCATAATCGAATGAAACAGAAGCATCATAAAATTTAAGAAACTCTATTTTATAGATTTTTAACTTAGCGTAGATTTACTGTTTTACCATAGGTTTGTGCTTAAGAGCCGACTTTGTAGAAGAAATAAAAATTTGCAGAACAAAGGAAAAAATTCAAAAACATTCACAAAATATTCTAAGATTATCTAAGTTGGTGTTAACCTTTGATTATTTAGGTAGCTTTTGATTTGCCTTTACGGACTCGTATCTCTCTTACGCATACTCATTTTGTGCGAGTCTTTCAACAGAGAAAGCTTTCTGGATGGTCTGAAAACAAGCTTGAATCGTCTTGTTTTAGTGGAACAGTAGTTTTTCGGTGATTGAGAAAGTATCTAAAAGAAGCTATTTAGTGAGCGGGGCAGGTCACCATTTTTCGTGGGTGGCAGAGAACGCTAAATTGTTGGCAGTATTTCCTGCCGTTGTGGTCATGGAAACGCTAGTTGCCTTTGGAACTCCTTTCAAAATCCCCGAGAATAATTGCTAAATAAGGTTTCGTGAGGGGTAGTTTGAAGCAGATGCGCATAAACTTAGCTAATCCAGAACAAACTTTTACAGATACTGTGTGGTTTTTTGAAATCTCCGCTCGAATCAACAATCATAAAATGAACCAATGTGGTCGTAACTTAACATCGTGGTGAATAGCATATTCTATTCTTTCGATCTTTTGATGGTGAAAGGAGAAGAAAGGGTCTTTCATTATCTGTTGTTATAGCCTCTTTCTTGAACTTAAGAATATACGTAATCTTTAAGTGATGCTGAGGAGCTCCATTCTCCTTGGTTACACCATATTTAAGATCAGAGACGTATTATACGCTCGTTTTCTGTATGTGGTGATGGTGGTAATACTCTTAAGAAGGGTTTGTGTGTTTTTCTGGCTAAATGAAGAAATAAAGGGTTCTTTTAATCCCTTCCCTTAAACCTAGTTTTCTTCCTTGATATTTTGGTACTCACGAAAGACCATGATCATCAAACTAGGCCAATAACTATGCATGCTAAATACTAATGCGTGCTAACATAAGTCTGATTCGCAAAGAAAGTCGATAGAAGAATACTTTAATCTAGTGTATATATATATATATATATATTTTTTTTTCATCGCCAAGTGTTAGTGAAATTCCTATGAGAGTTGGGCTAAATTATAGAATAATTAAATAGACAATATTTGTACTTTTTTCACCATATCTCCCCGCAGTCTGTGAATTTCATTAATTATGGAAGATTAATTAATATTAATTTTAGAATACAGGCCTAAATCAGTAATACTTACGAGTCGAGGAATAACGATTTAAATGTTTCTCAATGCATAATCTTTTTCAAGAAATCTACCAGACATGACTGACTTAAGAGCATCACAGTTTCAATCAGAGCAACTATTTATTTATATTCGTTCAAAATATAGACAAAGATTTCTTCGGCGGCTTCTATCGTAGTGAGAAATACTACTTCATTATACAAGTTCAATGGCGAAACTCTCTATCTTTAGATCGAATATGTAGGTTGTCTCGAATCCTTAGTCTTTGAGAGATTGTAAACCTTGCGAACGTAAAACACACGTAATTTGCGGTGAAAAGGATTCAAATAATTCATTTTGGAAAGTATCTCTTCCTTTCATGATATCCAAACGAGGGTTATTTTCTTACTTTTGATCCCTTTTTAAAATTTCGCGTAAACTCTTTCGGAATTCAGAAGTTGAAAATGGAATTAATAGGTTTTCCTTCCTTCAAACTCTGGAGTGGAAATAATCATCTGTTTCAAGTATCCTTTCGGAAATTAAAAAGAGTCGAGCGTGTAAAAGGATTTATGGGAGAGGGAAGTTATTTTCTGTTTTGGAAATTGATACCGAAAGCTTTTGGTTGTTCCTCAAGTTTCCCCAGGATAAAGTTCCGCATATAAATCAAAAACTCGTCGGCTAAGAGATTTAAAGTTTTATTGGTTCCGAAGTGCTCGCTATTCCGCGTGCAAAAAGTTAGTTAAAGATCGATGCAACTTCGCATTTCAGCCGTCGTAACTATGGGAACGGGATAATTGGTAGCCATCTGCGCGTGAAACGGAAGATTATGAATTATGTAGTAATTTTTTTCTAAAGGTGATCTATTTTACGCAATATTTTAGCTTAATATCTCATTATGTAGGACAGGAAAGGTTGTAGATGAGAGACGAGGTGAAAAAATGTTAATTTCCTTACGTTATTTATGATCCAACTTGGAATTAATTTACAGTAATGATAAGATTGTTTACTTTGGTATATCTTTCCAAGAAAAACGTCATCTTTCTTTCTGGAAGGACCTGTATTCAGTTCCTTATCTCATACTAAATTTGATAGTATTACGAAAAATCTTTCATAATTATCTCTTTGTATGATTTTTTGTTTTGTAAACACCCTTGGAGTCAACTAATCATGGACTAATTAAGTGATATGCGTATATAAACCTCAATTTATGCTTGAAATTTTATTTTTGAGGCTAAAAGCTTTTCAATTACTCATTTTATAGGTTTATAATTTTCTCTAATAATGAACGAAAAAAGGTGTAATGTGAAGTTAATATGGTCAAGCGTTACTTTGCGGAATGGCAACAAAATGAATAATCTTGGTAATTTCCATATATTTTTTTAAATTTCCATATTTTGTTTTAAACATATGACCGGTTTCACCAGCGAGCTAACATCTCCTGTAAATTTCTCATAACGCTTAATTTTATGCAGCAGTGAATATAATCGAAATATTATCGAAATAGAATGATAAATAATCGTATTAATAGTCAAAATAACAATAAGAATTTATTTATTTCTCATTAGTATTTTAATTTAGTTTGAAGTCTATAGTTTATAGTTAGCGATTCCTTTAGTTCATTAAAGAACTCTATTGCCGACGTGAGCTTATATTTTCACTGTTCAATTCTCTCTGGCGCAACTCGGTACTAATATGCAACAGATGGTGTCTCGAAGTTACACTAAATGGATCTAAACGATTTTGACTTTCAGTTCCGAGAAATATTTCTCAAAGACAACCAACGAGAAATTATATTCAGACATTTAATTCTCGTGAAATAGTTAACCGATAAATTGTCTGACCAAGAAATATTCAGCAAAATCGTATCTCTATAAAAATCTGGTCTGGGTTGGGTGGTGATGCATGTAATTAAATTTTGCCGGAAAAATTTAATTTCTGCACGCAGTGGAAAGGAATTATAATTATTGGCGTCTGTTAAAGACCAGTTGCACTTGTTACGGTCGGTTGTTAAGAATTTGCTGAGAAATTGATCATTAAGATCTACGATTTGATAATACTCGAAGCTCAAGGCTCATGATCTATCACGGAACTGCTGCTGTGCAGTCATACTTTTGAAAATAGCATTGATAATATTTTGACGAGAAATTTCCCTTGAAATGTGTTTGGTTTAATTAATTCCATAGGAAAATTAAATTCAATGTGTAATTATATTTTTCGTATTCTTCTGTTGATAATAATTTTTCTTAATGTGTAGTACATAGCTGAATTCCTTCAAAGTAAATGATATCGTTATTTGGTTTTAAATACCTTAATGGAAGAGGATTGAGCTACTATTTAGGTTCCAAACAAATCAGTTGCTAAGGAAATTAGTAAATTTGATTGGAAATCACCTGGACAACGAGATTTTTAAACCTCTAGATGAAATGTGTCAATTATAAGATGAGGTTCGTTAACATAGTCGATCATTATTGATGATTCTTTATAATAGTGAAAACGTTTGACCAATTTACAGTCATTGTATTTTAACGCTTCATTATAATAATAACCATCGCGTACGTAAAATAGTTCGGTATCTCTGATTTTAAGGTAATATTTTAACGATCTTTCAGTTTTATAAAAAAAGATTATTCAAAATACAAATTATTCAAAATCAAATATCGAAAATAATTGGACTATATTTTTTAAAAATATGGACTACAATATATTAAGAGTAATCTTCATTAAATACATTATAGAATTTAATATTAATATATTAATAAAGATATTATAGAGTTTAATCGTAAATAAAATCCAAAACTTACAATTATTTATACGATCGAAAGTAAGAACTTTTGTAATGGAATACCTTCCATGGAAACCATAAAGATTCAAGTGTTCATCCTTTCCTTTTTATCAACCGATATCCATCTGCAGACCGCTGTATGGGCTCGTTATTTTTAATTCCTCATCGTTTTATCACTCGAAGGAAGATGGATTTTATGAGCGGACCAAACCTCCAAAATGAAGGCTTTTAAGATGACCGGCGTATATGACGATGTCTAGACGCAGAACGCTTGATTACTCCCAAGTAATAGCGAAAGATCGATGGGTTAGGATCTATGGCAACCGTAGCGTAGCGGTCGTTTGATAGCCTCGCGAAGAACGATTCCTCTTATTTCCAAGGCAACCAGATTCCCTTCGATATCATGTAACATCTTGTTTGGATTGGTAAGGTTTCTTTAGCGCTATGAAGAGTAAAGAGATGACCCATAAACTCGCCATGATTATTTAACCCTTCTCAGAGTCCCGTGTTCGATATCTCGATCTGTGGGATCACATCGAGAGGTGAATCCCAACAACGAATTCTCACGTTATTTGGTCTCACGTATCCCCACCGAGGCATAGATAGATACTCTTTGTCGATGAGATTCACGGTCACGAGTTGCAGTCGGAGTTATGGATACGGAGTATAACTAGAGTTTGGGGGGGTGATTATTCGCATGTGAAATGCATAGCCTATGCATACAACACGTTCCCTTGGTTACCGACGTAAAAATCTCCCTAGCAATCTATTGGTTTTTGACTGTAGACAATCCTAAGTACATTTGTAATAGTAGTAACTTTTACGGTAATGTTTGTACACTAATAAACAATTGATAATGGATATTTTACTAAGGATTGAATTTTATATTTCTGATATGAATGTTTCTCAAACAATATATTAGTATTATTTTATTCCCTAAATGATCTCATTCAAGTATAATTAGTAAATTCAGGGATTAAATAGGCGTGAAAAAAACTTTTACCCGTTTCATTGTTGGAAAATCTGCTCCAGCTTGATGAATTGTTTGTTACAGCACTGATGACAATACTTTAACTTCAATAATTCTCTGAACCTCTGAATTTTTCATTTTAACTCTAAATTCTCTCCAATTAAAGCTTTTTTGTACCTATCTCAAATATTTTCTTGCGGCTCTTAGTTAAGTTTGGGATAACTCCAAAATACCGTAATCACTGAAAAATATGACTATTGTTATATTATATATATATATATTGAAAGCTAGAATCATCTGCAATCAAACTGCAAAACAAACATTAGGAACCGAAAAATTAGTATTTTTTTATTACAATTTTACACTTTCTGCTAAGGTAAAAATATTTATTTAACTCTTTTATATTCTACATTAACACCTAAAAGATCGCGTACAGCAGTGATTGAACTAGCAATTTAATTTCGGTTTGTATTTTCCATTGAACCTCTTCTTAAGTAATTTACAAAACGATTTATGAATCAACCATTCCATTTCATTCATTGTGCGCTAAAAATTTATATTTTTCTCAAGAATGGATAAAACGTACGGTTATACATTTCGTGAAAGAATGAAAACGAATTATACTTCCTTATTTCCTCACGTATCGTACCACAAAAGCGTTAATTAGGTTCTTGTGTGTAGGTAACAAGAAAAAATCCAGGCGAATATTCTCTCGCATCTAAAGAACATTGCCTTCGGGGCAACGGAAAATTTTTCCCGAATTCCTTCCATGTATTTGACTCGGAACGGTCTTGGATATGAGAGCTTTTCCTTTAAGGCAGAGCGACAGTTTAAAGGGTACATCTGCGGTGTTATTCGGAGAATTTCGAATACGGATGTGAAGGGACGTAACAGCTGCGGAACGGGCTTGCCTTTTTCGGACTTCAATCAAATGACGATTCGGTTGTGCAATTTCCGAGAGGTAGCGAAGAATGGAAAACAATTAGAACACAGCCGATAAAGACGCGATAAAACGAGTGATAATACTCGTGCGCACTAATGAAATTATTGTATGTTTAAATCGGAAGATGCAATAAAATGAGTTATATTAATCGCGCGCACTAATGAATTATCATATGTTTAATTTGAAACATCGTTTACTAAGGAATTTTGGATATTAACAGCTTTATTTGATCGTATTTTTACCGCGAATATCAGAATTATGTTTTTCGTAGTTATGATTTGTTAATGACAGTATACTTACGCGATTAGATTGTTATATATGTATATAATATTTCCTATATTAAATTCTATTATTAATGAAGATCGAGTAGGGAGATTGAGTTTATATTAATTGTATTAATACTATAACGATTAATAATTAACCAATGACATCAACAGCTTTATTTGATCGTATTCTTGCCTCAAATATCAGGATTATATTTTTAATAGTTATGATTAGCGTATGGCATTGCACTGATGTGATTAAATTGTTATATCCGTGTATATAATATAGTATATAATCTTTCTGTTAAATTAAACTGTTTTATATATCAAAATTCAAAAAAGAAGTTGTAAGATTGAGATTATATTAATTGCATTAATGCTATAAAGATTAAAGGAATTTCCGTATGGTTTTGTTTTAACGCGAAACTTCTAATCCTCTCATATCATTACAGATAAGTATGGTTTTAGTATTGAAAATTATATATTTGAATTTTGAATTGCTTATAGAAATGTATTCACTTTGAATTTAGATTTAACCTAAACCGTTCAAAAGCGTAAAATTTTTGGCCTCCTACATTCTTTTTAATTTGTAAACTTTAATTTGAATTTTACTAACTAAAAGCGTTTAAAGATTTTATGGAATTACTACCAATTATAAAAATTGTCTCGTTTACATCTCGTTAGAATTTAAGTCAGTTAGAGAAAATTTAATAATGTTAATCAAAATTTTGGAAGAGATGTACATATAATATGAAATTATTAGTATTAGCAGTATTATTTATTTTATCGTTAGTCATGCTTTTTAAAAGTTCCCTTCTTAAACAACGTTAAAAGCGAATATCATTAAATTATTAATTATAAATACTATTAACTTCTATATTTTTAAAAAATATTTTGATTCTTTTTTATTTTTACGTTTAACAAAATTGATACGTAACCATACGTACCATAAACTTACTAACTATTGAAAGAGAATTTATAACCTTAGCAATGAATAGCAATATTGTAATATCTACCAATTCCTTTTGTACTTCGTCCCAATAAAATTCGCAGTTACCATGGCAATCCGTACCGGGACCCAAATATAAATCGGCATCCTAATATTGAATCTCCTATTTCTAAAAATACCATCACAATTTCCATTCTTCTCTTCCACGATAAAATTCCTCTGCCTTTTATATCCGCGGAAAGAGATATGGATCATCTAGTTACGAAGCCTGCAACCATATTAGGTACGATGATACCGAACGGCTTTCATCGCTCTAGAGAAATTGATTTTTCATTTTTTAAAACGCGATTCACCTTAGAATATCGTTTTGCATCGGCTCTTGAGAGAGATCCTCTCAGAAAGGGAAAGTATGCGGGGGAAAACGTAAGCAGATTATCCGAAGAAACGTCGTCTTATTTTCAATCCTTTCAAAGGCGGATCCAAATACATAATCTGCTATCAACCCACTTTCGGAAATAATCCGTCTACGGAATATATATAACTGCTACTTTCCTCTGACATCGGAGCAAATTCTTCAGCATCCCAAAGGAGTTAATGCTATTTTGTTTAAACCGACTGGTTTTAAGATAGAAATGTTTGATGATATCGCTTTTAGTGTAAGGTACTATTTTTTTTAGCATTATACCGATTGGATTGGAGTTGATAAAATTCTCTAACTGAAGCCTCAAATCTCGCTGCTTATTCCAGTGTATCTCGTCATTTATTGTTCTATTTCACCTTAAAGTGTACACTGCTAATCAGTAATTGATTCCGGTAATATAATAACAGTGAATTGATGTTTCCAAGTAATGTCATTCCAGCATTTTGAGGTATTTTCTCTCAAAAATTAGTACACATGCTTTCACATTTTTATTTGTTATTGAGTCATAAGTGGATGATTATGTAAGGATGAGAGATTTTGAGGATCTTTATCTCGTTCTATTGATGTAATCCAAATATATCGTTCGGTACTTCAAGAGGTAGCTTATACTGAAAGAGGTAGTGGCTGGTAATAGACTTTACAGCATCTATTTGTAATAAACATTATATTCATATTTGCCGCTCACAGTTATTCATATCGTTTTGAAAAATAAAGGTCTAAAAATTTAAAGTTTAATTTATAGAGTTCTGCGCTTTTTGCGCGATTTCATTGACTTGGATACGTCGACAATAAGTCTCAAGCGTGTCACTTTTCGGTTTTTCGACGAGTGAAGAGTTTCAGAAATGATTAATACAATTTGGCAGCTAATCGATGATTCTTCAGAGTCAAAATTCAATTTGCCTTTGACGGGAGCCTAAAATTTATCCATATACATTTTTTAGGGGTTTTGACTTATTGTCTAATAATAAATTTGATTAATGGTGAAATATCGTAGGAGTAGCGTCTCGTAAAGGTTCACTAAGTTATTAAGTTTTGTACTTAAGTCTATCATTAATATTTCTTACGAATTTCCTTTCTGACTTATTATTCAGAATTAATCATACACACGTATTGAATGATGCATTTTTATAGTTTAATCCCTGAGAAATACGCATGTAATTGTTTACAAAAACAATCCTCCTGATCATAGAACTAGAGTCCTAGAACTGGTACTTTCGTTAAACTTTTATTTTGATTTTCCTCTACGAAACAAATTTATCGTTTGATATGAAAAGATAACTCTAACAAAGAATAAGAAAATTTCTTATCCATCCTTTTTTTACCTTAATCATTTAAACTTGTTAGGAAGATTTGGTAAGGAAATGAGTGAAGAACTCCAATTATATTTTTTGTTTAAAACTAGGAAAGGGCATGTTTCTATGAGTGTAGTCGAAATCATACACATGCTGTTATACAACATTTGTATTGTTAGTGATAAAAACGTCATTATCTGAAAAGAACAAAAATTAAAGGTTAAAATTAGTTGCTCGAGGCATGATATATCGGTTCTCCAGAGTCGCTTGTATCATGTAAGGATCGAGACCGAGATAGTGACATATCACGAAGATTCTATTTTTATTGGCTTCGTTAGAAATAAGAAATATTGCGAGTATACGAAGGAAGCCCATTCTAGATTTCATAGGTCTATACTTCTACTCGTTGCATTCATAGGATAGTTGTTTGAAATCGTATGAAGGCAGGCGTGTTGAAATAAGGCAAGGGAATGCACAGGGAGGCAATTAAATACTTTGGAATTTGGGACGGAAATTTTCAATCCTTGAAATGGTTGTTCGCTGAACCTTGAATCTTTAATTGGTACTTGAAAGTGAAAGTAAGTTTACGAAATAAATTGTTTATTATGCAACTCTCGTATACTTTCGATCAATCTGCCAATGAGCGTGAAGTAGATGTAAAGATAATATCTTTTATTAGAGTTGTCTTTACTAACGATGTTTGTCGATAATAATTAAAATACCT
Organism: Pantala flavescens; assembly: GCA_020796165.1. NCBI lineage: Eukaryota > Metazoa > Arthropoda > Insecta > Odonata > Libellulidae > Pantala > Pantala flavescens. Next base: position 18,101,678 of record CM036886.1, read on the forward strand.
ACTTCAACGTTTGTTGTACATACCTTATTCAAACTTCTAAAAGAGGGCTATTAGAGTATTCATGAATATAATTAAAAACGATGTATTTCATATACCTTTGATCCTTAGTTTTAAAAAATGAGAGAATAAAATTGTAATATATAAATGGTAAATAATTGTTTGAAACATAGAAATCAGAATTTCGTAATAAATTTCGTATTCGTTCAATACTTGAACGTATTATATGCTGTTTATAACATATCAGTTTATGAGATAATTTTGATTTAATGAAATAGAATAAAATGCTTTCTTTTGATATATTCCGGAATTTTATTGTTAAGACCACTCTTTAGAAAATAACTTCCAGTAATTTACCGGTAATCATGAAAGGTTTAATGTGCATTATTTAATATATCCGGTGATCTAGTGGAGAAGTGGTGAACTAATTTTATGCGTTGTAGAATCAACTTTGTTTACTTAATTTTTTCAGTCGTTAAGACAACCCTAAATAACTACTCGTATAAACTGAGAATCTAGAACATATATATTGATCGATTAAACATGAATTGGGACACATTTTGGCAGTTTTTCAATTAATTTTAAGTGGATAGCATTAATATGTAATTAGTAAAAGGTCACCTAGATACCTAGCGTCTCGCAAAATTTGATTTCCATCCCTGTCATCGATACTACATCCATCAAAATTTCCAATACTCCGTGACGCTCTTCCCAAAGCAATAAGTCTCCCATTTTTCCCATCCAATATCGTTTAACAGAGCGAATTTCCAAGTTTGAAACACAATTCTAGGGCACCGTTCTGCTTTATACACCCGAACCCCCGTGAAATTATGCTCCCCGTTCGGAATTTAATGTCGCGATTTGATGAAACGGGATAGGAAGCTTTAACGACTGCCCCAAGCAGTAATTCGAATCGTAGATTTTATCCGAGTCACGTTCGCGCTGCACGGAAAAGGATTTCAGAATTTTTTTTCGTGATAAATCAGCTGTGGACATGCATGTAACGGGCGAAGATGATGCTTGCTTTGCCATGGTAACAGAGGAGAGTCTGAATGAAAGGGTGAAAAAAGCGCAAGACAGACGAAATTGGTGGGAAAGATTACCATTGCATGACGGAAGGCTCTTTGCGTGCCGTTGATGGCTGCTTTACGTAGGATTTAATTTAAAGGATGCCGTAGGAATTCTAGAGGTCTCATTGAAATGCAGTTCTCATTCCGGCTTCCCGAGTAGCTTTTAGCAATTAAATCCCTCAAAGCCTGGCCCTTTTGTTCGTTGCTTCTGTCGACTCGTAATCAATTTTTCTCGTAAAAGTGGGGTTTTTTGAATTTTTAGGCTGTTGCAATTAGAATTACTTCTTTCTTGTTTTGTTTGTCCTCAATTATTTGAGGTATATGTGCCGCAAAATTCCTATTTTTGTATCATTGAGTTATTTGGATGATTTCTTAGCGTAATTTGCCCTAATATTATACTATTATATTGCCATAATATATTATTTAATGTTTATCAATCTAAGATGGGTTAACGGTAGAATTAAGGTTAGATTAAGAGAGTAGAGTAGGATTAAGAATTTAGGATTATGATCGAGTTGAAATTGCGCTAATTATTTAATATATTTTCTGCTAAATTCGTAAAATTGTTTACATTATTTTTATAGAGTGTAAAATCCTTTATAATTCTCTTTAATTTTATTAATTAAATGCTAAATAGCTTTAATTAAGAGGAAAGGATTAAGGCTTTAATTTATTTGCTAATATCGCTAAAATGTAAAATCACGAATGAGTTTATTATATTGTCAAGAAATATCCAATCAATGAATTGTTCTCGAGAAGTGTTGAGTTTAAGAAATTCATTGGGGAGGGAAATAGAATAGTTAAGCTTGTATGTATATCTTTTCTAAAATACACAAGAGTTAATTTTATATGTTAACTTGCAATATTCATATTGATATTGTAAGATTTATATTGTAGAAATTCAAAGAAAAAGGAATTAGGCAGTGTTTTCTGTATCTGGGAATCGTTTAAGATCGCTTTCCCTGTTACATCACTTGCGTGAAGAGAGCGGTGGACCAGCGGTCAAAGGTCAAAGACTGTGAAATACACCCTGAGGTCAATTTGAGAGGTTCTAAGGAGTGGTCTAGGATGTGTGACCTCAGGACCCTAATCCTTCAAATAGTTCCATGTAACCGTTACCTTCTTAAGATTCCGTTATACTCTTTAAGGTCCTTTACCATCTATGACAATTTTTGATCCCAGCTGAAAGATGTGTAGGTATTCTTCTTCGGATAAATAATTTTACGTTAACTATGAATACAGGGAGTTCAAGCAATTACGTGTAAAATATGTATATTATTATTTATATATTAGAATAGTACCCGATTACAGACGGGTTACAAGAAAGACCTAAAATTTTTGGAAAATAATCTTCAAATATTTCCTTATTAAAAATTAAAATAAATCAGTTACGTCGAATATTTCATACAAGTAATGTCCATTTAAAATCTTTTTAAATCAATTCATACACTATCATTTTATATAAATCCTAGCATATTGAGAAAGAAGACTGATTTAAACTGTATATTTGGACCATAGAATGCGTTTTGTTTGGAAAATTCGATTTCTAATTTGTATTTGAAATTTTAATCCTAAAAAAAGCTTGTTCTGGACAAGGTGTTTTTATCAATCAATGCATTTAATGAGTTATTCTCTATAGGCTGAATATTATAAAATTGTGTGAAACGAAGGAAATATAGTAGTGCTACTCTGTGACAAATTTCCTCGACATCTCGCCGTGTCCACATTCTGTGAATTGCATAATAATATTGATTTGCCATGGTGATTCAATGATCAGAACGACTTTGTGGGCAGTGAAGGTCATGGTTCATAGTCTCAGTAATGTAGACATGCATAATATCATAAAAATATAGTATTTTTGGTTCAATCCTGAACTAATTGTTTCCTCTGTACCCGGATTATGTAATACGATCTCTTTACTTCGAAATTTTAGAGGTGATGCGTAACTCTTACTTTTTTCCATTTGCATACAGCCAAAAAAAATTGAGATTGTAAATCAGGAGAAGATCAGGAGCGTTTCGTTTATATTTTCCTTGAGCTTTGACTAAAGAAAACAGGAGAGAAAGCATTGATTTCTTCTCTTGTTTATTTTAGTAACGGAATCAATCGAGCATTTCATCTGAGGGCTTACTTTCAACTTGCGTTCGTCGGAAGTGAGAGCTAGAAAAGAAAACATCACAACACTTGTACGCTTTTCCAGACCTCCATTCGGTTCGAAAAAGGTTCTGCCAGTCTTCTTTTCGAAAAGAAAAACAGACTAGAAAAAAAAAGGTGTACTTTTTCTGAGTGGGTGTTAATTCAATTTGGGAATTAGCTTGTCAGTCTCCTCTAGCTCATTCTTGTTTGTATTTTTAGCAATAAATAAATGTTAAACAGTAATTAGGGTTTATGTAAAATTTATATTGATGGAATGAACTACATCCTCGAAAAATTCTCAATTTTATTTGGTTATATTTTAATGCTGTTTTTTTTTAATTATGAAAGCCCCATAGCTAAGAAAATTAACCTTTGAAATTAAGCAGGTATTAAAAATTAAATATTATTTTTGAACAGCGATGTTTATGAAGGTTATTCGAAAATGTTTAGAACGTAAATCTCTTTTGAGAGATAAAAATCGATATCCTCTTTGCATTTTCACTATTCATGAAGTTTACAATTTTTACTTTTATAACTACTTGACATTTTATAAGAAAAAAAAGTATCTCCTTACGTTTAGGAAATAACTGCTGTAGAGTCTATTAAATTTTAAATGCCCTTTTTCAACAGTGAGAGTGATTATTAAAATGAAAATATCTCTAATATTTATTTCCTGTTTCTTTGAATGATCTTAGAGAATCGATTTGTAATGTTTTTTAGTCATGGAGTTAATTAATTACATAAGAAATTCACTTATTATTTTACAACCTTTGCTATATGTAGAACCACCAAATATTTGTGTCAATTAAAATTTATATAATTTGTTTACATCCAAAAATCATAACATACGTTTTTCCCGTTAAATAAATCAATCAAAATATAAATAGGATTTATCAGATAATTTTTTTAGGACATTAATACTTTGATCGTAGATTTTTTTGATGAATTCTCTTTAATTTCTTGAAGTTAGCCTCTGTTTTCTTCGCTTTCTCTTTCGACATCATCATTTCAAAGCGTTTGAACCCGGAAAAATCGAAGACTTCTGAGACCGAGTATGCCAAGAAAGAGAGAGGGAGGTATTGCCTTAAAAAAAACTCAGCCTTCAGAGTTGAAATTCTCAGAGGACCAGGCGATTGTATTACGCCCCTCAATCGATCATTTCCGATAACGGCACGGAATCACGTCCTTCCCGGACATCCATCTAAACCGAAGGGAAATTAAATTGATTGATTCTGTTGGTAACGCGAGGAGACCTCAGTCTTGTCCCGAGGATGTCAATAGCCGAAGATTCCTGCCCGTCTCCCGGAGTTCTCCCGACCTATAACTTCGTGGGGACTTTCTCTCTACTTCATTCCGAACTCTCACTTTCGATTACCATCAACGGTCTTCCTCATCAAGAATTCGCCGACCTCGGTGGCGGAGTGGTTGGCTTTCTCACACCGGGGTCTTTGTATCCTGAGGTCGTCCAAACTTCTTGCGCATAATGGATTTCGAGTTTTAGGAATTAATGAGTTTAATTCAAATGGTATAATTCCTCGGCTAAAATGCAAAGTATACGTACTAATTTTATTATCTTCATTCCCTGTTACGGTTGAGAAGAACAATCTTAATAACTTACGGTTTTGTTAATTGTTGTATTTATGTTGCCACAGGACAAATGTCCAATTGCAATAATTAATAAATAATATCTCGTGTTCTATTAATGTTTACGTTTTATAGGTATTGGCTTGACTACATTCTGGTGATTTTGGTTGGCGAACTATTACGTATTAGTCCTTTGATTAAATTTATGTTTAAAGATTTTAATGTATGTATTAAAGTAAATGGGCGCTGAATTAATTATTAATTTGTGTTTTTCAAAAAGGTGTTTGACTTTGTGTTTAGTTTTCGCATAGTGAAATGTGATATGTGCGTCATATTGTTAAATATTTGGTTAAAAGAATTGAGTTATAGGATTAAAGAGTTTGTTATTAACTGATTACTAGGCCAGCGTTTTTGAATTCCATAAATTATCAACGATACGGGTATTCTGACAGTAATGAGGAAAGGAAAATAGCTGATTGATTAAAGCTTTATAATTTTCTACTTATTGAATAAAAAACTTTTTATTTATAAACTTTAGGAATTATTCTTAAATGCACGAATAATATTTCATATTTTAATAATTCTTTGTCGTAGTAGTTCTTTTAATTACAATGGATGACCAATATAATATTGATACAATAAATCTCCCACGAACTTTAATCTTCTTACTGATAGTTCAACAGGTCTATCTCCACAAGGAACGTCATAAAGTTAAATGGCTTAAAACGTTAAAAATTTTTCATACTATTCGTAATGGTACTTATTTGATTTGAATATAGTTAAGTCTTGTAAATTAAAGGTATGTATTGAAAATTTTGACGGTTTTCTTAAAGTATACAAGACTAAGTGGAATTTACCTTTAAGCCCAACAGGTTTTACTTAATTTCGTTTTGTCTGTGCTAAAACTTTTGTAATGGGATTTTTTATAATTAGGCTACATTACACGTATCTCGAACTCAAAATTAAAGAATATATAACGTTGATTAAATATTGTAGTGAGTTCATCGCATGATATATCCCGAAATCAACGATCTGTTGAACAAATACTTTCTTCATTTTTACGATTAATGTTTTTGACTTCGGTGATCATTTTCATTACCCTTTTATTCCATAAATTTTTATGCGTACGTTAAATGTACAAATAAATCGATGTATCTATTTGTCGAATTAAATTTTTGAAATAAAGTAAAGAGCATTATAATAGACAACTAGAATTTATGCAAGCTTTTTTTACTGCCTCTGAAATCAGAATGAGACGTTCTGATAAATTCCGCCAAAATTCCTTTTCGAGACGCGAAATTAATTGCTTCCATTTACGCGTGCTAAAGCGGGAGACGAGAACGTTTTAAGGCGAATGGGGGAGGGAGGGTCATCCCACGGGAAAAGGTCGTGGAAGGAGGGCGTGTAATGAAGAAAGAGAGGGAGTGCAAGATGCGGTGATAAAAAAGAGCAAGGGATTCGGAAATGAAGCGAAAGATGAAATAGATAAGAAGATGGGAGTTTGAAGCAACATTTAAGGGGAGAATAAAGGTCTGAAGAGCTCTCTTGGAGAAGAGAGTGAAACAGGGTTCTTTTTGTAACGCCCGAGAGCACACAAGAGCGCAATGTTACACGAGGACAATAATTTAGCAAAGATGAGGCGTTAAGAGATATATAAGGTAAAGTAGGGCCGAATGATGATTGGAAGGGGAACGGTGTCCTCGCAGGGAGTGAATGAAAGGAAAAAGGGTGTGCGCGTGGAGTAGATAGAACGCCGAGAGTTAGTGGGGGACACGGAATGGAAGAGGGAACCGTCTCCCAGGCAACCGACACTCCCCACAGTGCATACTCCTGCCTCCAATTCCGATCAATGGCGCGTATTTGGGCTTGGGGGTGGTGGTGAGGAGTGATTGGGGTAGATGAAAGAGCGGAAATATCGAGTGGGTTGGGGGAAGAGATAGGGAGTTCCCCTAGGGTTATTATCGGCCGATTTTACAGGCAGAGGGCTCTTGGAATAAAGAGCTTTTTTGCCGAGTTTGTTTGGGGCTTGTTGAGTCTTGGGGTTAGGTGTTTGTACTCTACGTGGAATTCTCGAAGCGTGAGTAAATTTCACGGATGCCGATGCTACAAAGGTTTTGGGGGATGTTTTTGGGCGTGTCGCATTGACTAAAGGATGTCTTGATTACGCTTAACCCATCGAGATATTCCCAAGCTGTGTCAATGAGGTGGTCCCAAACTAATGCCTTGTGGTACACTTGGTACCCTTTCTTCTCGCCGATAATTTTTATCTTTTTTTCGGTTTCTCATTACGCTTAGCCCATCAAGAAATTTCCAAGCTCTGCCAAATCAATGGTGTGGTCCCAAAAAAATGCCTTACGGTATACTGGGTACCTTTATTTTCCACCTACATATTTTCTTTTTTCCAGCTCCAACAAACGAAAAATCTAATATTGTAGGATTAACGTAGATTATACGCAACACATTTAATGATTTACAGGTTGTTATTACGTAACCAGATACGATCTATGAAGATTCCCGTTGTAGCCCAAAGTATTGATGTATTTATACGATAGTTAATTTGGGTGACGTGGCAATGGGTTGGGTTAATTTTTCTGAAGGTTGTATCTGCCCCTATAAAGTTATAAGTAATTGGAATTTTGAAGGTAGACTTCGTTGAAGATTTATGGTCGCTTAGGTTCGTGGACTGGGATGATTTATGAATATCCAATCTTAGTATAAAAACGGAACTGGAGGTTGAGGGGCAATGCTTTTCCTGAGGAAGTACATAGTACATAAGAAAATGCTTTTGAATTAAGTTATTGTTTTGAGATACAATAATGTAACCTCTTGTAAAAAAAGAAGTTTTTATGATTACGTACCGGAAGTACGAACTGTGCATTAAGCGATTCATACACGTCAGCAGCTCATATGAACTCTCGCTAGGGGTCAATTTGAAGTTTCATTTGAAAAACATAATTGAATATCCTTTCTCTTACATCCACGTATGCCTTTTGTTGCAGGAAATAACCCCTTTTCTTCCAGAATCGAGCTTTTACAAAGGAAAGATAATTAATTCTTCATCAGAGCTCCATCGCGGTTGTCCTTTAGCAGCTTGATTTTTTGTGACGTTTTCTTTCTCGTGCCAGACACCTGTTTCCTCTTTCACCGCTTTAGAAATTTTACAATGACTTAATTATTCGTTCAAGAAGGTGATCCAAGTGTAAAGGTTTTATCAGATTTTAAACATCTAATCGGAACCCTTTAGATTAAAGTAAAAATCAATTAACCAATGCATTAGAATAAATGAGAATTTCGAGTCGAAAGATCTTTTCCCGTGGTCGTATTTTTTTACGAAAGCAAGATTGTGAGGAGATTAAAGAACACTTTCCTTTGAAAGAAAAAGGAATCAGAGTATTGAATTCTTCTCACTTTGAGCTCTTCTTCTTGTCGAGTCCGCTTTGGACGGAAGATTGGTTCATCTCGGGATTGTTCTCGTTTCGGGGCAAAACGCACTTCAAAAAAAGCTTGTGATGGTTTTTGATGGAGGAGAACAATCTTTAAGTGCTCTGCTTCCATCCATGCGATCCTGGTTGAGTTAAAAAAAATCGATCGGATCTCGGAATCATGCAAAAACTGTAGCGTGATTCTAAATCTTCAGGATGTGTTACTTTCAGATTTCATATTCGCTTCGAAATTAAAAGTAGCCATCTCCTGTGTAGGCGGCTTGTTAATGAATTAAAAAAGTATGTATTCGAGGTATGAAAAGAAAGAAAGAGCGTAAAATACCTTCCGAAAAGAATTAAAATGACGATAAAAGAGAGGATTTGATCATCAAATGAAGTTGGAAATAGTGTAACGCAAATAGATGCTTATTTTTTGGTTGAATCATGAGAAATGATCGTAAAAATGTTTTATACTATTTATATTTTCCTATTTTTCTTCCTCTATTATCTTTCATTTTTAACTATGACTCATAAATGGGGTATAAGGAGAAGGAGATCAACTTTGCAGAATAGGTTAATGATATTTTTACAAAATAAAGTGTAAAATATTTCTTTAATTATATTTCGAAAAATTGAGAATGTTTATATGGAATTTTCAATAATTTTTTATATTTGTCATTATTCTATGGTTTATAGCTAATTAAATTAAACTTATTAACAAATATAAAAATGAGCTATTTATTCATTTTATTTTTAGTCAGTTATCGTTCAAGATAAATGGCCAATAAAATATTTAAAAACAGTAGTTCTGATAACTAAAATACCTCTTTGAGGATTTTATTTCTGTTGATTATTTATTCATTTTGTGTAATAAATCAAATTATTTAGAGTTTGAGATTTCTCTTTTACTCTGAAGTTAATTTTTCGTCGTTGTATTAAAAAATCAAGAATATCATTCTTTATTTTACATTACTTTTTATATATCATATTCTCATTTTCCATTTCATCTTTTCGTTAAACGGTATACTAGAGATAGTACTTTGATGTACTTTTCATGAAGGAGCCATAAAGTTCTTTAGGAATATATCACTGTAGGTTTATATCATTTTTCTCTTCGTTTAATAGTGCATTGTTCTTTTCGTATACGTTAAGAGTGACATTGTTTTGCTTTGATTTTGAATTTCATGTAGGCGGGATGTTTGGAACGGCGAGTGTGTTTCATTTCCATTTCAAAACTCTCACTATAAAGCAATGGGATCCGTAGATAACGAATTCAGTTCGGTCTTTCAATGAGTTATCGGGGAAACAAAATAAATATGCGCATTTTCGATAGAATATCACTTTACATTAACATATCGATTTTGGATATTCCATTGAAAGAGAAGGGAGATGCATTTATGCATGAGATAAAAGATGCATATAAGATAAAACGTTGAACCTCTTGGTAGTAGAAGGTTACTTAAGGTCAGAAAAATGAGAGAATATATCGATTTAATATTTTTAATAATTAAAATTTTCTATTTGGTAGTTACCAAGTAACAACGGTCAAAGTAAGATGAAAAATTAACAATATATATCCGGTATTTGACGAGAAACAAATCTCGTCTAAACTTCCCAAATAACAGGGGACAATAGTTTAAACAAGTTCTTGTTACAATTCTTCGTTATAGCTAGTATTTGCCAAGCGTGTTATTTATATTTTATTTATTTTCAATTAAGCTTTCATGTTAGTTATTTTATTATTGTAAAATAAATTTTGAGATGTAAGGAAAATTTTTGACCCCAAATATGAACTTATTATATATAGAATTATACATTTAGAAGCATAATAAAGTTATAAATTTTATTTTTGAAATGCATATAATCTCTATGATTTATTTGCTTATAAATAAGAACGATTTTCGACTGATTTTTATGTATTTCATTTAAATAACCTCTCGTAAATAATATATTCCCACATGATACGTATATTTATTCCAACTAGATACTATCTACATTTATAGCTATAGATCCCTATTCTTGGATTTTTCGCTATTTGTCTTTCTTTCTCATATCAGCCGAACGATCGTTTTCGACTCAAAAGTCATCCAATTCTTTCCTCTTGTATTTGCCCTGCAGTCATAACTTTGATTGAACTCTACCTTCCCGGTCTGCTCTCCATACTCTTATATGACGTCATCTCCTGCCTCAAGATCTTATCTCATCCGTATACTTTTCATTTCACCGCAAGTGACTCGATGACCATTCTTTTTCCTGCCGAGAAATTTCAAAGAGGAGTGTAGCTTATCAAACCAATGTGGTATGAATTCAGAAATCTTGGACGATCAGTTATATTTTGAGAAGATTACGTAAGAATGCACAAAACTCAAAAGAGGTGATTTTGTTTACGTGAATCGTAAATCTACGTGAGTAATTGGATCTCTTGAGCGGTACTATGCTTTTGGAGATATTATGTGATTACAATATATTCTTTATTTGGATTTTATATCATTTTAACAACTTTATTGAATTATATAACTGTATGATAGTTTATTTCTTCATCTATTAAAACTATAACATGAGGAATTCATTTTTTCGCTCATTGATATCTCCATGGAGATAAGATAGCATTTTGCCCCTGCGAATTAGGCAAATACTTGTGTATTACGGGATGCCTACGTGCAGGATATAATAATGTCTAGTGAAAGAAAACATGCTTTGGTCGTAGTAGATCTCTCCAGCGTTAGACTACCTACGAGTATCGTATAAATGGAGCCAATATCGTTTAGTTTACTCACCAGAAAACCTAATTAAGTTATAAATTTATTTAATTTAAATTAAGGATTAATATGGTTTATCTATTAACGCCAACTACTGGCAAATACTCTGGGTTAAATTAAGTATTCTACGAGAGGAGAACGTAGGGATCATTCTGTTAAATACTCTCATGTTAAATACACCGCTTCAGAATCCCCCACCTTATAACTAACCTAACCCTAATACCTTCCTATAGTGGCAGTTACATCAAATATTTGAGATTTAACTGACACGTGACTCATTTCTGTACATCGCCGTCCATATATTTCACAACTGCCCTTTCCTTCTAGAGAACATCCGTCGCAATGAGGAGGAAGGCGTGGAATTCAACCACCTCCTCTTCCCACCGGGGGGCGGAGTGAAGCAAACCGCCCTCGACGGCTGTTGGGCCGCGCCATGCGGTGATCACGCCGCCTCGTCCAGCGGCCGCCGCAGGACCTCCCAAGCGACGTCTGCGATGGACACGGAGGATTCGAGCCTCCGGTGTCCGACACCCACCGGACTGCCCACGGTGACCGTCCCAAAAGACAAGGAGGGCGAAGAAGAGGAGGTGCTAGACGAAGAGGAAGGGGAAGAAGAAGAAGAAGGTATGGGGAAGGAAGAAGTGGACGATGGAGTGCCACTCCCCCCTATCAGGAGAAGACGAACGGACAGTTGTAGGAGGAGGCCCAGTAGGGGAAGCACCCGGTCTATCATATCCAGCAGCAACCTGCTGTCGGTACCTCCCGGTTCGAGGGCGCCGTCCTCTTCTCCTTCGTCCCCGACGTCGCCACCCTCCCCCTTGTCCCCGTCTACGTCCCCCACGGCGGCTCTTCCCTCCCCATCGGACCCTTCCCCCAGAGTGGTCATTAGGAACTGTTCCTCCGATTCAGTGGCCCTGGTGAGTGCGATGGCAGGCGGTAGCAGCGGTGGACTAGGACCTCCGCCGTGCCAGGAGAGACGGGAGAGTACTCATAGTAGCAAGAGTGTGAGCATCGACGTTGGTGTGGGAAGAGGAGATGGTGGGGACGCCGGAGGAGATGGTTGGGCGGGAAGATCCGGAAGGAGCGGTAGCGATGTGGGAGGAGACATGGCTTCGCAGACCAGCGATACTTATGGACCCAGCGGTGAGTGTTCTGCTTTTTTCATATACCTATATACAGTGTCCAGTATCAGGAAAGGTCTGGTGCGCTACCGTACAATGGAGTCTACTCGAATTGTTAGCCGGGTAGAAGACTTTGTCGAAGGCCCAGGGTCGATGACCCTATCCATTCCTTAGAACTGAACGAGGAAGGTTGGCATCGTGCATTATATGTCGACCTAAGCGTAGTTCAGGCGGAATCGTATTAGTATGGTTGTATTTTCCTAAGTTTCCAGGTTCCTTACTTTCGTTTACAATCGACATAAAAGGAAAGAGAAGTTAAGATCTGAACCTATGCGTAACTACATGCACCTACATTTTTTTCAGGTCTTGATAAATGTTTGTTGTAAAATTATCGGGTCAAGAAATGCCATTGGAACTGAATAAGAAAGTCTTTAAGTGTTTTCGTTACTTATATTGACTTATGGTCAAGTGAAATTTACGTCTAGAAAATACACGTACCAGGAATGCCAACTACGCAAAGATTTATGGAATACCGAATGATGGAAATAAGTGGGACAGAACGCGTTTGCTCTAGAAGGTAGTTCAATATGAATCTTAAGGGACTACATACTTGATGATTTTTATTTTAAGAAGTATACTTGATCCATATTTTACATTTTTATTCGTCAAACCTCCCTCACGTAATTTATTCTAGATTAAAAATAAAAATAAGAAATCGTTGCGTAAACTTCGTATATGAGGATATGACGTCGTATATAGGTGTACACAGGTGCTTTTAAGCGAAAATTACCATTGATATGGTTAGATTAATTTACGTACTTTAGGTGATGAGTAATATTTACATCTTGTTTTATTATTACTGAATTATTTTGATTTTTCATTTATGATGAAGTCGACTTCTGAAATAGTAATCAGTTATTGCTCCAAAATTAAATGAATTGAGGGAAAGTATCTTTTACAGTCATGCTGTAGTTTTTAAATACTTATTCGGATAACTTATTATAATATTATGTGTATATGTATGTTTTCGTACATTTACACGCAAACACGTACTATATTCAAAGGCATATACGTTATTATAGAAACTATCATAAACTGTTTGTAATCTCTTTAATTTTATTGATTAAATTCCGGAATCTTCTCAAGGTGAAATCTAGATTTATATTATCATAACATTGAGGCAAGATTTATACATTTTTATAGCACATATATAACTCAGGCTATCAATATTTCCATATTCCCATCGATATATTGGTTTTCTATAAAACCTTGTCTAAAGAAAATTTGTAGTTGCAAAATGTGGAAAAGAGACTGCTATATGTCATGAAACCTCATACATAAAATTCTTTTCTTTTATCAGTTTTCCCTTTTGAATAACTCTCTGAAATGCGCAGAACTGAAGGAGAACTAGTTTTTTACGGTTTTCATGCGACGGAATAGATGAGAGTTACGTATGTTTGATCCAGAAGTATTCCTCGGGGTCCCTTTAGGTGGCATCTTTTCGTCTTGGGAGAGACCCAGACGAAAAAGGTTATGAAAGGGTAGGGTCGAAGGTCTTCTTGGCAGGCAAAAGGATCTCTCAAACTCTCATGCTTTATACGAAATTGTGGTAGGTACACAATCTATCAATCTTAGTATGTTTGTGGGTTGTTGGTTGGAAAACTTTACCATTATGCAATCTCACAGTTGCATATTGCCATCTCGTGGTTTTTATTACAAAAGAGCTCCTTACTCTAAACAGCGCGTTAAGCCAAAATTTCATTTCAAAAACCTACCTGTGGAGCCCAACGTCTCGTATATTAAAAAAGGAAGTTTTTCGTTCATCGTTGACCTAAAAAGGAGATATATTGGATGAGATCACGCGAGTTTTCCATGTGTGCGATCCGCTGTATCGAGTTCAACCTCCACATCCTCTTGCTTACAAAGTGTATTTGAATTTTGCTGTGTTTTATGTGCAATGTGTAGTTATCTTGTGGATAAAACTCTTCCTCGTGTTTATGTTGCGTTTAGTGATATTTAGGATTGAGTTTCGTATCTCTGATTCATGCTCAAATTTCAAACCTGTTTTTTTTTATTCTTGTCTAGTTAGTCAATTGAGTGTGCTTTGTAGGTTACTCTTTATTTTTCTTTAGAATATTCCAGTGATATTTATATAATTTGAAAGGCTATTTATCATTGAATTTCAAGCAGTTTTGTGTTATTCATATGAGGTAGCTAAATAAGTGGTCTTAATATTCTGGGATATTTAAATAAGGTCATTTTCAATATAATTTGCTCACAGTATTTATGATCATTATATACTCGTATAATATTTGTGTCTTATATTTTAATTTATACTTATATTAGCCTAAACTGAACGTATGAAATAAGTAGGACTCACTTGTGGCTTTTGTAGCGATTTTTCTTCATGTTCACACTTGTACATTTATTTTGACTCTATCCCAACCATTTCCCTAACCAAACCATCCTCAACATTCTTATTCCCTTTAAAGGTATATTCCTCAGAAAATCATTTCCAAATCATAAATGTTGTTATTAGCTTCTTCATGTTTAATTAAGAAATGGTATTGCAAATATTTGCAAACGACCGACAAAACTTATATTTGAAGGAAATTAAGGATTATTACCGCATATATTAAGTTAACCCATTTTTATTTAATGACTTAAAAATGTTTATATGAGAATAATTTACGTGAAATTCATGCAGTAAAAAAGTGTTACATCTTCGAAAACATAGATTCTCTGGTAATTTACAGTCTCAATATACCGGTTAAGTTCTATTTAGAAAATGAGACGCACAAGATTCCTAAAAGCCACCCTTTAAGAAGTGAAAGAATGGCTTTCATACTCGGTTGCTACGCCACCAGTTGTTTCCCCGCTAACAATGAATCGTTTTTCGCCCGAGCTGGTTTTCCCAGAATTATCGGAAAGTAAGGTACAGTGTTGCACGTGAGATCGACGAATCGGTCCATAGCCCAGAAAGAGTACACATGAACTCAAGAGAATAGTAGTATAGGATTTCCGTTTGAAATTAGCCGTTGTTTTGGGATAATTTATTCTGGGACAGAGAAGAAGAAAACGTTTTGCTCCCATATCGACTCTAATGGTCAGCTCAGCTTTAATGAGATTACGTCAGCATTCTCTTTGAGTAATTGCCAACAATCGTGTTGGTCCAGTACGAATAAGAGTTAATCTTCGTCATTTTTGATATTATATTTTTTCTATCTTCGGTTTTTATCACTAAAATATTTGACTTCAATATGTATTATACAATAATAAGGTAAATTTCACGATAAAATGCTTTTGATGTAGTCTTATGTTAGAAAAGAAAATTCACGTTCGACAAAAAATTTTAATAATTACGACCTAGAAGTATGTTACTTAAAACAAATTTTCAATCCTACACCGATAGTTATTAATGAAAAACTAAAGTTTTTCAGACTTCGTTTTATTAATTAATAAAATTATGAAGTAATTTTCAGGCTTAAGAAATTGCGTTAGGTACTACTAATAATTAATTAAAAAATTCAACATCAAAATTTTTGGAATGAGAGATTTATGAATTTATTGAATCTAATTGAATTTCAAATGAGATAATAAAACCTCACTTAGGTTCTATTGGATAACACAATTCTTATACTTATCATTTTAAGCAGGATTATATGGTGTTTTTATTATCGTAATTAATTCTCAATTTTTCGAAAGATTTAGTCAAGTATTTTAATCAAGAATGAGTTCTGTAAGACCCAATTCAGTCTATTACTTTGTATTTTGGATGTTATTCAAATTTTACTCATAGACCCATATATACGTGTTGCTGGAATGCATTCATTACTCATTCTACATATTTCCTTAATCCGATTCATCCATTCATAAATCACTTTTAACTCTCTCTACACACAAATGATTTCACGGAGCACATTACACATTTCAACGTTATTTTTAAAGGTCAAATATAGCATTTAAACGGGAATTCCGCGAATATAAGAGCGTTCTGAACGCGTCTTTATGTCTGTTGCTCCCAATTTACGCCTACAGAGTTCCCATCAATTGCTATGCTTAGAAATCAGCTGGTGATGTCCGACCATGCGTAGGCGAAGAAAGATTTATAAGCAGCCGTTCATGAAAGACACGAAATGGAGATTTAATGCGAAAAAAGAGCAAGGCCAGATGCAGAAATGGCTCTGCGCGTTCGAAATATGCGGAAAATAGATGTCCAGAGGTAATTTTCGTTCCTTGGTTACCGATTTCACGGGCCATCGCGTCATGCTTGGATCTCACTCTTGATTTAGAGTATAGAGGGACTATTCATTCAATCGAAGGTGTTGTTTCGTTTAAGACAGATATATTATTATTTAAATATATAGCAAAAGTATCACAGGATCATTTAGAGTTATATTTATTTTATTGGTAAATCCTGTTTGATCAATTGAACTGAGTTCACAGTTTAGGAGGATAATGATGGAATTAAAAAGAACTTTATTGCAACAGATTTGAATTATGCTTTATGTCAAGTTAGCTATAATCGGAAATGGATGATGAAATAACAATAAAATCTTTCATCATATAAGGGTTTCTTCCGATAAGATAGGAATTGGTTAGAGTTCGCGTTGTAGTAATCGGTAAAAGAAGTTGGTAGAGTTATTATACCAAGTATTACTGTATATTATTAATATTTCTTCTCTAATATTTCAACGTAAATTAAACGATTAAGTTACAGGCCCAAAACCTGTTGTATAGTTGTCTTTAAGCTGTGAAATTAGTCATGATTTGTATAAAAAATTCCTAATATATGATGATATTTTATTTTACATACATTGCATGTTTTCTAAATGTTTTATATCCACTGTACTTTGCTTCTTTCAAAATAAAAACTTCTCGAATTACGGAGTTCAAACTGCCTAAAATTTCTCTCGCGATTGAAACTTTGAACCTCCCTTATTCCTTCCTCTAAAAAGACCCAGTAGGTTATTCCATTTTCTCACTCAAGCAGCCCTTATCTTTGAAATGAGGTTTGAGACATTCAGCGTTTCTCTGCCAAGGCTACGAGGGCTCAAAAAGCCTCGAGTTAACGTTCATTCGGAACATTCTATTTGCGGAGGATGTACACTGCCGCGGTTATCAAACGATGCTGGCGGAAGCAGGAACGACAAACACTTCAAGGTGGAGTTCTTTCTTCTCTCAGAATTTCACGCCCTTTTATCCTCAAAATGCATCTTCCCAGAGAAGAAAGAAACTTCAACCCCGTAGCGTGATATTTCCTTCTATTACGCCCAGAGTGTACGTCACCCTTACCCCGATTCCTTTATTTCTTTTTTTTTGAGTGAGAACTGGTGATGTACACGTACTTTGATGTTGAGCTCGGATATATCGCAAGCAATGCTATTGTTGTGGATGATTCTTCAGTCGAGGTCGTTTTGAATAATGTGCTCTGTTAAGTAATCCAGAATAGCTTTAACTAAGAGTGGATATTATGTTTATATTGTTAGGTATATAAATTAGTAAATAAATAAATATATATTTATTTATTTATCTAATTACTTGCCAGTTCTTTATTTAGGGGTGGTTAAGTGTAAGTTGAATCTCTACGTAGGTTAACTCTGAAGTCGTACAAAATGTTTGCATAGGCTTTATTCTAGTTTTATATAAATCATTAGTTAATACATAAAAGATTATTTTGTAACTATAAAATATTGTTATAATATTAAAAAAAATAAAATAAAAACTTATTATTAATTAATATATCCGCATAGATATTAGTATAAATTAAGTATTTATGATGATAATTAATATTTATATACAGCTGGTATATTTATAAGTTAATTCAACAGTTATGTATTATATTACTGATAATAATTATTAATTTATTTTATAATTAAATACCGCGAAGTTTAGGAAAGTTAAATATAAAGTTGAAAATATAATTTTTAGTTATCTATTTTTTAACTATAATTATGTACACACATTTACATGTAGACCGTTAATATAGAGAATTATAATCAAATTCGCTTATGATAAGAGCTAAGGATATGGAGGATTAGCAATGCACCCAACACCACACATCCTACCGTAAAATTTCCCGAGTATAAGCTTAGAATTTGGAGATCCCACGTCTATTTCTCGGTGCATTAATATTACTTTTTTTAAGCTACGTTCTAAAAAAACGTCAGCAGGGTCGGGTAGCGTTGCGATGCCATAAATCGTCACGTAGAAGGAGCTTTTCTTAAAGCTGTAGAGGAAGGCTCATCTGAGAAGAAAAATGTCTTCTTAGAGCGGCTAAAATCTCTAGAGAGTGTAAACGATATCCCTCCTCATGAAGGGCCTCTGGGAAAAATAATGGTTTCAAAAGCGCATTATTGTTGTCTTTAGAGGAATATCTGAATATCAACTGTAGATTTATATAATTACCTTAAAAATTGTATGAACAAAAACGTTAAATGTGTTGGAAACTTAACCAGATCAAAGCAAACTGATAAGTAAGGCTGTGAAAAAATAATTAATAGGCGAATTTCAGGAGATTTACTAGCGATTTCTTATACTATATATTTATCCAATGCGATCGTTACCAAGGTTTCCACCTCCTTTGTTTATGTAGCTCAAAAACGTTACCATGGTTATCATATGAGCAGCTCCATGGCGTATGAGAGTGAATGTTCGAACTCTGAAATTCATGATTCATTGATTGTTAAATCACCTGAAAAATGGAACTTGTACGAAGAAATATTATGGCAATTTTAATACAAATTTGCGTTCTTTTAAGGGTTGGTATGCTGTGTTTATAAATGGACGAGTTAACTATCCGATTTTTCTCTTAAACGTGATATCTAAGCACTACACTTTTCTTTAATAGATTTCAAACAGAATCATGGAAAATTTGATTAATATTTCACATAAATTGAAGAAAATCTATCAAATCTTATTTCAAACTCGATAAATTTTATTATCGATCGATCGATTCATATCGATTTATAAATCCATTATTATTTCTTTCGCATTATTTACATTCCATTGATTAAAATATCCCCACAGTAATTTACCGATATCTTATTTTTAAAGACAAAATTTGAGCTGGATTTGCTGCAATAAAGGAAAGAAATGAATTGCTTAGCAGGTCGCTAAGGCAGCAAAAAATCTTTTCTCATTAATAATCAAAAAAATTTCTCATCATATTCTGTTATAACTCTCGATCCAAATGCTTTAAAGAAAACCTATTTCCTCAGCTTATTTCATCTGTAGCTCTTAGTTATGGAAGAGATTCCGAATCGCTCATGCTCGAAGATTCTAAATATTGGATAATTTTATTCGCCGCGGGAGGGTTAGCCAATAAACTCTGAAGATAAGCATTAGGAGGAAAGCTAGATGGAAAAGTCTTGCTTCTTTTGAAGGAAAAACAAACTCAATGTTTAGCTTGGGAGCTTTTAAGCACGGACTTTTATGACAACCTTTTGAAGAGTTGTTTTCTGAGTATTTCAATCAAACACAGATATCTCATTAACGTTGGTAATTTATTCATGAATGCTAGATGACACAAAATGTGTAATATTGCTTGATATAAAAATTCTACCACCGATTTATTGTAAACTTAAAATGAATAAGAGTTTAATTTCTTTCTTAATTATATTATTATAATAATCTTATTCATGAATTCGATTTTAATATTATCTTTTACGATTACTACGTAGTTTCGTTTGTATAGCTTTAAATTCGTTTTAAGAACTAAACACATACGTTTCTATTTACAAATTATTAATTTCGATTACTGGTGATTTGATCAGTTATTAAGTAAATTTGAAATATAATAAGTTAAAAATCTTCTTTAAATTTTCTAACAATCTTCCATTAATTTTAAAATATACTTACTAATTACTTTTTTTAAATAATACTTACATTAAATTAAACGTGATTTATCTTATCAACGATGAGTATCAGTTACGTAAATATGTCATTTAATTACTAAATATATTATACAAGTACTCTCCAAATATAATTAATAAACTACTTAATTCCAAGCATACAATTAGTGTGGCCTAGGATAACTTCATGTAGTTTTTTATGAACGTTCGTTGAATCAACGAATGTCAATCAACGTGCACAACTAATGTCCTCTTCTGTTAAGGAATGTTTTCTTTTTTAGTTTCTCCATTTTATTGCAGATCCACCCGAAGTGTATTCAAATTTTTATGTTAAATGTATGAGAAGGGCATCGATTTTCCTCAGAAAATACACGAAAATGATTCATATTTTAGATGTCGATATTTCGAACCATTCTAAGGCTATAGTGTAAATGGAACGAAAGTCAAATCCTACCAGAATCAAAATATGTACCTGAAATGTCAAGAAGTATGACGTCAATTTCCCATTCGGAGAGAAAAATACTAGAGAATTCCCGAGTTGAATAATATATGCGATATTAAAGCTCTGCATTTCGGCGTAGATTGTTATTTCTATTCTAGTTTACCCTCACATTTCGTTTTAAAGAAGACCGTAGAAAGCTAAAATACGAAAGGTATACCATCGAGAACTTCATTAAAATAAACAAAGACTTTATTTTCGGAACGTACGTCTGATGCGAATTTATAGATTGTTGATATTAATTTTAAATGAAAAGGAAATTGAGATCTCGTTAATGATAATAAAACAAAAGCTTTCTCACAGAAGGGTGAAATATTTTTCTGAATTAAATCGGTGCATTAATATCGAAGAAATTACGTTAAATTGACATTATTGCATTATAAACTTGTAAAATCACAAGTTATCAGCATCTTCCGTATTGTTAGGCTACTTATATTAGTATATTGAGAATAATTGAAAGTTGTTTGCCTTCCTTACGTCTCTTTCTGTATACAGTACCTTTTCCATACTCCCAACCACTCATTGAAGTTATATGAACATAAAGAAAGCCTTAAAAGCGGCACCACAATGAATTTTAATATCCCTAGATGGTGTTTTTGAAAATCCTGGGTTCAAGACATAGCTGATAGGAATTTTCCTGTTAGGGTATGCATGTCGGTGTTTGTCCGTTGTTCTTTATCTTTTATATCATGCAATGGTCATGTGGTTTGTTGTTTGTGTTGGCTATGAGTGATGTATAAATCGATCCAAAAAGCAAATAAAGGTGGGAACAAAAATTTCATGTTTGTATGAGCATTACTTCTTAAATCTTAATATCCCTCACTCTATGAGACCACTTAAGTGAGGTCTTATTTTCATCGATTCTCTTAGTGGTTGATTTTTGCTTTAATTGTCCAATCGCCTACTTTCATTCATTTACGTAAAGTTCTATAACATTTATAAAAATACAAATTAGAAGATTAGAAAATAATCCAAAAATTGTGATTGATTTCTTTATATATATATATAATGTTTTTAACTTGAAAGAAGCTTAGGGGAAGAGAAGAGTTTTATGAAGATAATAGCATTTTGATAATTGAGAGAAACTGTTATCATATGGTTAGTCTTTCAAGAATGAAAAATACATTAGTGCAAAACTTTTAAAAATTAACGCACCCCGAGAATCTAACATATTTATTAAACTAATTAATACTAATGATTACCCTAAAGTTGCCCATGAATTAGTATAGTTTATACAAAACTTATTTAAAAAAACGTATAATTCCTTTATAAATATTTAAAGATATTGAAGAATTAGAAATCAGTCATTTCGATCGGATTCGGTCTTTCTACTTGAATCTGTTAAAGATATAAATAGAACACTCTGAAAACCAGTGGATACGATTTAATCATATTATTATCAAGTCTCCATACCTTTCATTTCGTCGTATGAATGTTTCATACGCAACCTAACGGTTAAGTTAAGAATTCCCATCGTATATAGACTTCAAAACGAGCTGCAAACTTTCACTTTCCGTTAGCGCGTCAAAAAAATGTCAACGTGTACATATATATATAAATATATATAGCATGGACGGGAACACAGCGGCTTATTTCAGTGAGAAAGGGCATAAACATTCCCTCACTCATAATCCGGCATGTGGGGGCGCGTTCGCCGGAAAGAATACGTCCCCCCCTCAGTCGATGGGTTCCATCTCCGGGGGTCAAGCCAGATCCATTTCTCGCCTCCATCTTCACCAAGCATTCTTTCCACCCCGCTGGGTGCCACTCTGTCTCCCTTTTACGCCTCCCTCCCTCCTTTTATAAACTCTCCCTCCATTTCCTCCGCTATTTCTCAAGGGGCTCTCACAGCCAAGGAGGATACCTAATAAAGAAGATCACTTTATCCACGGATTTTTCCCTCTGCGTCCATTCCCTGTTTTCCTCTCTCTTCCCACGTATCTCTCCTTCTTTTCTCGAGGTTCTGCCCTCTATAAATCCACCCCACGTTCGAGATACTTATTAAGCTTTTCTCTTCTGCCGAATTAAGCGAATCAGGACGCCAAACGAGCCATTCAATACCCGAATCTGCAATCTGAGTGAAATTTAGGACGCAATCGTATCTAATTGTGATATATTTTACGGGGTTCCCGGTACAATTACTATTAATTATCGGATTATGATGGCGAAGTGATTTTCCGTGGGAGATTAATGACGTATTAAGAGGAAAGTTGGTTGTTTTAACGTATAACTAATATTTATCGTGATAGAATCTTATTTTGGAGCTTCGGCTGTTATCAGTAATTTTATTTACGTATCTTTAAATTTATGATGGGAATTTAAACTTGATACACCGATATCCTTCTGTGTCTAACTTAATAGATGGTTCCCACAGGCATCATTAAAATTTAGATTTAATTAGAACAATTAATACGCTCAAGATAAATGGTGGTGTTAATTTATGAAATCTCTTTAAAAAAGAACGAAGAGTTAAGTTTGGTTAGGGTGCTTTATTAACGTACCCAACTATGCTCGAGCTTCCTAATGCTTACTGTAGCATCGCACTATTGATACCCTGCCACTACCCTATCCCAATCTTATCCTGTCACTGCTTTTACTTGCGTCCTCCACCCGCGTATTGCACACCCATTCCCCCTAGAACTGTCGTTATGCTCTATGCTATATCTATCTCTATCTATCCCCAGCATTGTAGTTATACTGTCTCGACTATGTCCACTATAGTTGTCACAAAAATTGTAAAAATTCTAATTAAAGGAATTATCAATTGAAGCGATTTTATGTTGATACCACAAAAATGGAAATGCGTATCTGTTTGTGAACAATATGCAAAGTTATAGTTATAATATATGAGTAGAATAATTCTCCTATTATTAAATAATACGCTTAAATCGATATTATGATTCAAATCGAATAGTTATAATGCAAAATTAATGTAGATGAGAGTAATATAGATGAAAGTAATATAGATGTAAAACATAAAATATCATCGAAGAAATACTGAAATAAAGTGGCTGAAATTCGGATCTAGAAACTTGTTTATATACACTTATACATGTTGTTAACCAAAATGTATAATAATGAAAGAAAAAATTTCACGTATAAAATAAGACTCAGTCGAAATAAAACTGATTTGCATCTAAAGAACCTGTGATATCCAATCTGAACAAGAAACCATGACAAAAAAACATTACAATAATATATCAGTAAACAATCTTGCAACTTTTTGAACAGTGTTGCAGTCTTTCTCGAAGAAAAAGATTGAAAATGACTAATAGATGTACAGTGTTATAACCTTACGGCTTCAAATGATTAGTCGAATTACGGTTTCTCTCGTTATAAGCATAAACGTCGATGTAAACTTTCCATGTTTCCATGGAGATGATCCAACGGACTTTAAAGCTACTCGTGCGTGGACCGAGGTAAACACTCCATCGCCATTCCCACGGCCACATGCGACTCTTACGTAAGTGGGTTTTTCTTGAGGCAAAACGGCTTAAAGTACAGGCAAAAATAGAGTTACTCTTTCTAAGGCCATGTCCACTCGCGAATCTCCCTTCCCCAGTGAATTAACGTCGGGATGGGGCACTTTCTAATCCAATTTAGCTACTCCATTATAACCCATTTCCTCCCGCCCGTCGAACTGTACAAACAAGTACCCATCGACTTCGGTGTAGCTTCTCCCGCTCCAATGCTTTGTACCCCATCCCCTCTGCCCTTCTGCACCTTCTTAATTGCTTTTTTATCCTTCCTCTTCAGCTCCCTTCCGTTTTATTTACATGTATAGACGATATTAGTTCGATGGATAAGGCTACTGTAGAAGAATCAACTTTTTATAACATATATTGTTGTTTTTTTATTATCGAAGTGGAGTCGTAATCGCAAGATAATCTTAACCACCCTTATAATGCTGTAATAAACGCGTGACATAGTTTATTGTTCCAGTTAGATAAACTTTAAATGTATATGTTTTATATATAAAATAAAGGTGTAATAATTGTTTGTTTATCGAGAGGAAAAGGTCGTAGATTAAATTTGATCTATTCCAGAGAAAGGATCTCTTAAATGGAAATATCTATTAAGGACAAAATTTTAAAGAAAAACGTTCGACCTTCAGTTTTCAAGGCTTTAAAATTGTTTTTAAAATTATTAAGTTAAAGAATATTTTCATTTTTTCATGATTGTTATTATAATTAGTTTATCAGTAGAGTAAATTTTATCATCTTCTCTTGGACATTATGAGAGCTTAAGGAATCTATTTACATAGCAACGGTGTAAGAAAGTAAATAATCATCTTGAATTTCATAAGTTATCTCTACCTATAGAAATACTAAGTATTTACACTTTACGCACTACACATCTCTGGACACGATATTTCATTTGAGTGAAGACCGAAATGAATAGAGATAATATACATTTCCCATCTCATGACGAATTAAAGAAACATTAATTTTTCCACTGGGAAAACTGCATACTTTCACTTCACTTCCCCTCGAGTATTTTCAGGATGAATACGAAATGAATCACACATTTAATTCCTTCATCTCTACGGATTAAAATATAAAATTTCTGTCCCATTGGAGAGGGACCACTTACTTTCACTTTTCTTCCACTTCAGCTCGTTATCTTTGATTAGAGAACATAACTAATTAATAAGATAATATTTCGTTTGGTATGGAAAGAAAAAAAATCACTTACCTCCCACGCAGATTAATTAAGGATAAAGAATAAAACGATCGATAAAATTAAATACGTTATTTCTCACAATTACCTTTCACAACACGGTCGTCCTTTCACTTTTCTCCTTACGCAGTTCACATCCCTCCCCAATCGCATGCATATCTCATCCTTCTCCGGTAGCTTCCTCTCACCGCTGTAATTGGCGCAATTCCGGTCACGCACGGAGGGCGTGGCTCCCTGTTTGTAATTTCGCTTTTTGTTGGCCTCCATCATACTTATCTCTTTTTATCGCTTCATCAACATCCGGGTCTTGTAGAGTTCATTTGCAAGGGAGCACTTGACCTCGATCTTCGCGTTTTTTTAGATGCACCGCTCTCTGGTGGTCTAAAGTTGAAAATAGCCCCTGAGGGCTTTTTGTGCACTGCCGTTGTTGTATCTCGGTCTTCATCTCCGCTGACCTATTGTGGGACCGCTAAGGTCGCAGGATTAGATCGTCGAGTGCCGGAAAATTTTTCAAGTCTTAATGGAAGAAACGGGAAGTGTGGAGTGGTTTCCCGCGGTTGCCTTTTCGTCATCAATGTTAAGAGATTTGGGTCAGGCGTAGCGAAATTTTCTCGTTAACCGTACGTATCTGTCGGAAAATCTTACCTTTTCGCGAAGGATCCATTCTGTTCGGGGAGATGAAAGAGGAAATGAGACTGGTATGGTTTTATGCGCGTCTTTATTGTTTTTGAGATTGTTTCTCGGTTTGGATTAGTTAAGGTAGGGTGCGGGATGAAGATATGGGGTTATGGCTCATACCTACCCCTTGATCTTATGCAGCCAGCGTAACGATGTTCACAGCTGTGCGATCTTGAATTTTCTACAGAATTTAGGATCTTGATTACGAGAAAGGAATAAAATCGTAAATGAGGAAATTAAAAGTATTTACCCTTCAAAGATTGAGTTAAGAATAATAGAAGAATTAATGAAAGGTTTTTATATTCTATATTTTAAAAACTTTCTCTATTTATATTTTCTATAGCATTTCAATTTTTAATAATTCGCCTTAAAATACCATATTGATAATAATCATTTTTGGAAGCATTATGGTAATACTTTGGGTTTTCTTAATGGATTTTTGATCCATCCCTACCTCTTCTTTATTATTGTTTTTTTCAATGAATTATTCATCTTAATGTTACATTTTATTGGCTTATGATTAACTTTAATTGAAAAGACTGATATTTTCATACTTTATAAACACTACAATTATCTTACTATACTGTATTTGCATTTCAAATTCCGTAAACATATTTTCCCAGCTAACCATTCACTATTTATTACTTAGTGCCCGTAAGTAAGACGTGATTCAAATTTTTTTATGGAATGAGCTTCAGGATGATGTCAGAAAAGAAATAAACGTAGGCTCTAAAAATAACTTTAAAGATTAATTTTATATTGCTACATAAAACAGAATATTATATCCAGTAATCTTTTTTTTCAAAGAATTGAAAATAAGCATCATTTTGTTAAATCGAACTCTATCTCAACCCTTACATCTCACGTGCTATATTTATTTATGTGTAAGTTAAGAGGTGGTGGGAAAGATATATTCCTAATGACTCATATATTTAAAGATAGTTATACTAATGTGAATATAGCAGGAATAGTCAGCATATGTCGTAGGGAATCACGTAACTGTCAGCGTGATTGATTTTGAAAGTTCGCGACATTGATTGGAATTTACGTATCTCAATGTGGATATGGAAGAGAAAGTGGTACCGTCCGAATAAATGTCCTCTCTGTGAATTTCACCGAATACGTCCTTGGTTTCGGCCAATAACCATCCGTAAGGGGATTTGGGATGGGACACTCGGTTAGCGAATCGATTACCACGCCGTCTGGTGGTGTTTGAACGGACTGCCGCCCATTAATTCAGATTCACAACACCCATATGATGTTAGGGGAACAACGATAAATGTAGGCCTACGCTGGATATCGAACCCAGGATAGCGTTAGAACTGGTTGTCAGAGCACGCACTACCAAGAGCTAACACGTTACCCAGCTGGTAGATTGTGGTGTGGATAGATTAATTATTAACGATTGTGTTTAAGTACCTTTTATTTAAATTATTCAAATTTTTTAACATTAGTGACTGTTTTAACAATGTAAATTAAATATAAAAGATTTCCTTACTAAATTTATTTGAGTTTTCTTGTTTTTAATTGTACCAATAATTAGATTTATTCTTATTTGAATTTTATTAGTCATTATTCGTTAAAATGTACGTAAAATACGCAACATTTTCTATTCGGAATATATTAAGGATACCACCCATATACGTTGCCATCGCGATGGAATATTCATAGCAACAGCTGCTACGGATACCCTGCTCATAGCTCCGCATTTACTGCTTAAAACTAGAGCCTGAAACTATATATGTATAAAGATATATTGGATAAAACCCACATGCGCTAGGGAGAGATTCACGGGAAAGGTTTCCCATATGCAGTAGGGTTAATTCCGGACAGGAACCTTTGCGGAGTACTGCGATGAAAAACTGCACCCGCTATGATACGAGTTACGTAAACAGGAGTCGACCGCAAGAGGCGATGTACGGAAAGGGTTTCTCCGGAGTTACATACGCAGTGCGTTCTCACCTGCAGGAATACTCAATTGCGCGGTTTGAGAAGGAAAAGTTTGCGACCCTAAAATATTTGCGGATTTAAGACTTTCTGCAACTTGTGGGATGGGAACTAATGAACTATCTTAAGCCGACCAACGTTGCGGCTTTAACCGTGAAAAACTAAGATATACTGTTTTACTTGATGGGTTTTGTGTTTGTATCAATCTAGATTTGAAATAGTGCTTATTTGAATACTTTAAGAGAATAAATTTCAGTTATTTATGTATGGTTTTATGTTACCAACAAACGTTATATTGTATCTTATTTTTTCCAAATGTATTTTTTGTATATTCTCTAGCTGTTGGCTGTAAAATACGTTCACAATTTTAGTGTACTCTTTTATCTATTTATTCTTAAACTTGTTCTTTTTTATCGATTGATTATCGATATTTTTCTTTGGTTGACTATCTCCGGCCCAAGTTGCAATAGGAAACTTAATCAGATTTTTCTATTTTGATTCTGCATTTTTGTAACAAAATACAAATTTTTCTCTGAAGGATTTAATTCATTTAGTTTTTTAAACTGTCTTAAAACCTGATGTATTTGTAAAAACGTGTGATAACAATAAAATATCTCGCAGATCTGATTACCAAAATGGTTATCGTAATCGGTGGAAATTACTTTCTATACTTATTTATTCATCTATTCGTAGCATTGTCGTAGACCGTAAGTAATAATATAAAAATTACATTTTTAATAACATCTCAAAATATGGTAAGACATCTTGTTCGTTCTTTTGCTTTGATAATCGATGAAACGACATTTTTATCATCTCACTTAGTTCGATGTGCACGCCTGAATGCAGAAATGGCTATCGATAGTTACTCTCTAGAGTTCTTATTTGTTTGTTCAGTGAAACGAATCAATGACTCTACTTCGGTGAAATGTACAATCCTGCATTCCATGGAAAAGCAAGTACGTTCCGTTTACAACGACCCATCCACGGTTTCATATTTTACTTATCGATTCCAAAGTGTTTCTTTCGAAGGAAAACGTTTTCCGAACGCTATCTCCTGCTCTGTCACGACGAACAGAAACTATCATTTTCGTAATTCGACCCTGTCCCGCTCTATAGCAGAGTTCGAATTCCGCCCCTTATTTGTTTTTCACTCCGGTTTGTTTTCATCAGCGACAAGTGGCATTTCCTCGTTCCTTTGTTTCACTTCCATCTCAATTCAAAATAACCGAGTCATAGTTCCAAGAATCCATTCCCTCGACATTAAACTGCACGTGGTTTCCATTCACACGTTTCAGGTCACCTATAAAGCTGCAGAACGATTTGAATGACGTTATTGCATCATATCATATGCTACTATAGTGATTGTGGAAGATGGTGGAAGGAAATTGTTTATCCACCCTTCTTTTAAGAGTAAAAAATACCTATTCTGAGGATTTTAATTCCATAACACACACGTACATCTTTTATAAACTTCCTAGCAACGAGTAAACACATTCTCTACTGAGAAAACGTACCTCATCGAAAGTAAATGCGAATAAACTTTCACCCTTAGCGACGGATAAATAAACATGCTCGAAATCATGAGTGTTGAGTTGTTTCTCAGCTCATTTTACTCTCTTTTATTACAGTTTTTATTTTTGAGCGTCTTCTCAGAATTCCCTCTTTCCCTGCGTGAGATAGTTTTCTATCTATTCTAGTTATAGAAGCTATCGGTTTTTACCGTGTAAATGCTAAGGAAACATTATTTTACTATTTACGGAATAAAAGTATCTCACATTGATCCTTAATTCACCAATTACGATTGATACTAATAATTAAGTTTAACCCAAATTATCAATAATCGTCGTTAGCCGATGTTATAGTTATTTACATAGTATATAGTTTTCATACTAGCTTGAAGGCGGGTTCTTATGGAATGATAATGTTTGAATTTTTAAGTCCCGGGTTCGAATTCCGATTGAGAAGGAAGGTTTTCCTTGCAGGGTATGGGTGTATGTATTTGTATATACATTATGTTAGATGTGATTGTGTAGATTCACCAGTTTGTGATAAATTGTCATTCATAAGAACTAATTATATTCTGTTCTATTGCAAAACTTCCAAGGTCCGAGGTTGGAATCCCAGCTATTTGTATTTTTCCGATCTATGATCGGATGTGATTAAGTTATCCCATAAAGAGTTAAATATAAAAAGAAAGGTTTAGACCAATGTCGCCCTAAATTAAAAGAAATTATCATTTATATAAAATACTCATAGTGTAAAAATTATTATGAATAAAAAAGATCAAATGTAACTTCTAATTGGGTTAAAATTCGTGAATTTTTCCTCGTCCCCCGCTTTTTTCCTTGGTTCTGTTTACCCACATCTCTCCGCCCATTTCACGCTTCGATGTGGGTTCGTGTATAATTAGGGCGCTCACTTGTTTGGCCTTTATCTTCTGTCATGAATCCATCGTTTATCGTCATTACCCCTTCTTTTTTTTCTCCCCTCAAAACTGCGAAATCTCTTTCGTCGACAGTCTCGCTAGGATGAATCGCTCGATAAAAATCCCGATCTGTGCTTTATCCGTCCAGTTTTCCTTACTCATTACGTATTCTTGGACTCGAATACGTTTCCTCTTAAAATGATTTTACTCGAGGCTATTTAGCGAGGATATTTTTGAGTGAAATTTATCATGCGCAAAAAGTTTGAATAAATTATTATTAACGTTGTATTTCAGATAAAGCTGTCATTTTTGAATCTACTGTTTCATTTTTATTTTTCTTAGTCATTAACCATTCAAAAATGCCTCTATTTATCCTCCTTAATTTAATATTTAAATGGTGATAAAAATTGTGAAGTGACTGGGATTCGAACCCAAAACCGTAATTTTCTTTTTGGAATTTTTCGTCCGAGTTCAAGTTTAGTTGCTATTTTTCAATTCTCCTTAACCAAGTTTGTTCAAGTTGCACCAGATCGTTTAAAGTTATTCACACCTTCTTTTTATACATTTTTTCTGTTATTTTATTTCCCAAAATCTAATTGCTATTTAATATCGAATTATCTGATTTTGTATCTTTGAAATTCTCTATTACCCTCTATATCAAAAGAAAATATCAATAAAACTGTCATGCCAAACATTTTTTGAGATTCATTCCGAAGGAGTGGTAATTTTCTACAGTTTTTTCTTCATTAAAGAGACTTTTGTTCGGCAAAATCTACCATTTCATTGGTGATACATTCATCAAATCATTTCTTTGTCAATGGACCATTCATTTCCTGTTTTTTTCCTGCCCTTCATTGTCATAGGGAACAATGGGTTCTTTGGAATGTTGGAATATATCGTAGCTCATTGATTTTCATCGAAAGCATTCTTTGCCATATGTCATTCGGACCATTCTTCCACTATCTTTCGCTTGTTTTATTTGAGCCGCATGAATATTCAGATTAAGGATTCATTTTGGAATTAGGGCTCCATGGCATGGGAAGCTCCCTTTAATAACATCAGGGAAATTAATCTCCGGTTTGTGAGAAGAAAGGATTGGGCGTGGAAGTCGTACGTTCCGCCCACGTTTTGTGACGGTATCCGAGAATTGAGAACTTTCGAAATTTTTTAGTTTTTTTTTCTCATGGGTACTTTTGTGGAAGAGATGTTTCAATCAAAGTTTTTTTTTATAGTTTCCGAAGATTAATTCAATCTGGAAAAAGGTAAAGAATGGGCCGAAATTAATTGTTTTTTTTTTTTTGTGAATTAGACACGGATGGAAAATAAAACTTTCTTATTTGATTTTCTTTATATCTTAGACTGCGGGATTGGATGTAGTATTTCCCTGCTTTAGGTGACCCATATTTATGCGTTTTGTGATACGAAGAAATTAGTTCCGTAATTTTGTTGAGGACTTTAAAAAAATTATGAATTCATATTTTTCTGCTAAGATTTTTTTCTACTAGGAAAACTATTTTTCTTCTAATGTAACTTATCAGTATTCCTATCCTTTATTATTAGGATTATAATTATGCTAAATCAAGTCACTTATTTTAAGGTCGTATTAAGTGAATATGTGGTTAAAGGTACTATCTCGTCTACTTATTAATCTATAAGGAAATGGATGTACTCAAAACTACGCACTCCTCCGTAAAATTTACATTTATTTCAGTTTTTCATTATATATTCATTGAAAATTTGCTACTACTGCAAGAATTTATTTTTGAATTTGTAATCAACTTCATAAATTAGATGGAAACATTATATGAATGTAATTATCAAAGTGTAACATTTTCTATATTCAGAACACTTTTTGCGAAAGAAATTCTTTTTAAGTAAATCGAGATATTCAATGTTTTCAACTTATAGCTGTATCCAGCAACTGGTACCTGAATCAATAGCGTTACTCCAAATCACTCGTACTAATTATTCGTTGTTAATTAAGATTAGGTACAACGGGCCTATGAGGAAGACCTATTTATATACTGTACCAGAAAGATACAGTATTGTAATGGGTCTTTTTAAATAAAGGGTAAAGTTATTTCATTGGGTGAACCAAAGTAGAATCAGCTTAGGTACTTGTAGATGATGTACAGCTTCTTTTATATACATTTTACGCTGAACCAATACGAACCGAGTTATTTCCTCGCCGCGTTTTACTTTCATTCAAGTTTTCATAAACAGCCGAACGGCATCAAAAGATTATGGACAATAAAAACGTTTAGGCATAGGAAATTGCTCACGGCTGTGGTTGAAATGGGATTTTAAAGTAGTCTTTGAACCTCAGGAATATGTCACTTAGCTCACGCTGTGACAAGATGAAGGAAATGATCTCTTTCTGTGGATTTCTCGGAAAATTCATGTTTCCTGGAACCATTCTCAGAACAGAGGTCTTTCTGAGACTGACTGCTTCATTCATCTGTACCCAGCGTGTGCTAAAGAGCTTTACCAATCGACCATACGAGGAACTTAAGGCTTAAATATAAAATATCATCCAAAGTGATTTAAAAAAATAATGATATAGTGATTGTATACATTCTAGTCGCATATCCAATTATAGAAACAAATTTAATGGAAATACTAGGTTCTGTTCCGGCGTAGTCAATGTAGAAAATCTTCACAGGCCATCGACTGCAAAATTGCAAACTAAACAAGTTAAGTACACGATAATGAAACTTAAATATACTATATCGCTTTATAATAAAATTTATAAATATCTAATGATATAATTGTGTATAAAAAGGGTAAATAGAAGGAAAACCTATGAGGAAGTCTAATAAGTAAAAGAATTCGTTTGAATTCATAGCTATTCTTGGTTGAGACTGGCGAATAACTGTACATGTTCTTTTTAGAGAAAATAAACAACCAAGATATAGAACTGATGGTTCCTAATGGACGGAACTTTTAAGCGAAAAAGACTATAAAAAGATGTTGGGCCTTGAGTGAATACGAAGTATATTTCGCAAAAAGGAGACACGGAATACCTTTCTTTTAATCCGTAGGGGGTTGATGTTCAAGTGCTAATGTGGAGAAGCATAGTCTTCCGAGTTAACTTATACTTTTTCGTCGTTACTTGTTTAAGGGTTCTTATTTTATGTCCTAAATCAATTTCAAGTGAATAGTACGGATGCCAAGTTAATCATACTTAATCGCCAACATAATAATATTATTTATTTAATTCCGACGTAAAAGATTATAAGATAGTAGACAATTTTAAACATAAATATCTGTTACATGAAGTTTAAAAATATAAACTTTAAGATCTTCATACTATCTACTGTTTAAACACCAAAAAATCGCTAATTTTTGGACAGTTTATAGGCGAAATTTTCTTGCCACATCTCCTTCAATATCATCAGCTCACAAAGACAATCGGCACACCCTCGCAAGTCGATATTCTCACGGTTAAGGATCAACCAGATCAATTATTCACGAACCTTCGTTACGTACCGCGACTCTAACGCCACCTAGCAACGAACCGGGCGTCTCTAGGATACCATTCAAAAAGTTTCCAACGGAGCCATGATTAATGCACGCTTGATAAATGGCACACCGTGCTTTAGGAGACGCTCTCGCCGTACTGTCGGAGGATTCCGTAGGCGCCATCTACCGTCCGTCCGTACGCGAGGATATCAAATTTTAAACGACCTCTTAGGCCATTCATATTGCGGAGTTGCGAGGTAGTCAGGGAAATGATTAATCGCGTCGCTCATTACGACTCGGTGGTGAATCATCCTTAACTTGGCTGGTCGGCGAGCTTCCGACGCAAACAGTTCGAGCCCAAAGTTCGAGGATTGTAGAGAAACATCTGCGTCGGATATTGTTTGATGGAACGTTCGATACGGGGGTGATGAATTGTTCCACTTCCGCAAAGCTCACACGGTAGGGAATGAAAGCGGCTATTGGTTGCCATGGAGTCTTGTCCGTTGCGTGTGATTCTAAGGAATGTTTAGCTTATGGCGATTCTCGCCAGGAGGTGTTAAGGTCGAGGATTAACCCCTGAGAGTTGACTCGCTCACTGGTCCTTACAGTTGATGGTGACATGTGATATGATACGTAGGAAATAATTTTATAATTTAGCCTTATATTAACTACCAATAAGTAAATATTCTAGGCACGACTTGAAGGCTTTTTCTGAAATAGATTCTGTAAATTTTATTTTACTTATAGCTTATAAAATGTTTCATTTTGTGTGTTAACTAAAAGCTTGAGCTATTTTTTAAATTATATAGTAAGATTATAAAGGAGTAGCGTGAAAAAACTATACTGTAGAGTTTTGAATAGAAATCCTGGGAAATGGATTAAATTACTCCTTACCTTAAGAATTTCTCTCTATTCTCCCAATCAGAATATTGGAAAAAGCATCAAGGAAAATTTATATAGATCTCTGTCCAAATTTTAAATGGAGCTGCATCTAGGCGAAACCTGATTTAGCCATTAATTAGCCGTCTTACATATTCACCCATGATTTACGACTACCTTATTTGATTAAGGATTTTCAGCTTAAGAACGTGAAACAAAATTCATTTCCTCTATCGTCTAGGTAACATTTTAATATCTACTTCACGTTTAGTTTAATCTGCAGAAATTTTAAAGCCTCGTTTCGATTTATATCGAAGTTTAATTCGTTAATTTTAACTGAAATATCTCAGGTAGTTAGTTAAAACCATAATTATATTTAAATTTAAACCATGAAAACCTTTATATTAAATCTATTCGTTTTTAGTTTACGAGCATGATCAAGAAATTTTTTTCTATTCTAGTTCTAGGAATGAGTGTCAGGAATTAATCTTTATAGTAAATAAATGTGAATAAAATTAGGAATTTAGTTAAATACATCAATCAGTAACTGAGGATGATAAAAATTAAGAAGATATTACGTAAAAGTAAGACTAAAACGTACAAAGAATATGCCTTACCTTAACAGTACACTATGATATTTTATACGGTGGGCTTGCAAGATTTACTAAGCGTATAATATCTTTAAATACCCAAAAAGTCGTTATAAATAGAAAGGACGAAATTGGGACATATTACATGATGCATTAAAATAGTATACGATATAGGAGAGAATTAATGTATAACTTAAAATGTACTGCAGAGTATTTTCGCTAGTC
The DNA here is from genome assembly GCA_020796165.1 of Pantala flavescens. Lineage (NCBI taxonomy): Eukaryota > Metazoa > Arthropoda > Insecta > Odonata > Libellulidae > Pantala > Pantala flavescens. The sequence continues at coordinate 18,137,005 of CM036886.1, forward strand.
ATTAATTTTTGCTACGTTCTCCTAAAGGAATCCGCGTAGGATACATTTGGAAGGACTAGAATGGCATTTCTGCATAATTCATTTAATCAGTACTTACGAGAACTGCAATCTACTCTAATGGAGCTATTACGCGTTCCTATGAGAATTTCAGAGTCGCTTTAAATTAAAGTTTTAATGGGGAATAAAATACGCTTTACTTACAGTTGCTATTGCACGATTGTACTTTTTAAAAATTTTATTTCGAATCGAATTTTCCTCCGATACATCTATGGCTTAAAAGGTTTATGCATCTTTAATACAGTGTTGGATATTAGAGGGTATCGGAACTTCTATTCCTTTGCGTATTGGGGATATGGATATGTAGGGATTATCGGGTGACTTTAACGTCAGTGGACGCACGCTCACAGCATTTTTCGATTCCCTGCATCTGACGTCTCGATTATTCTCGAATTCATCAAATATCGATCTGGACAGGCGGATATCAAGTCCATGCACGTCTTTCAGATGTTCCGTTTGCTATGGTATTCCTCGTCCCTTGAGGTTTTTCCCCTCAGAACCGCTCGAGAAAGGATCCTAGCAGCATTTTTGCCCTAAGATGGGCAGTTTGACTACGTAATGTGCCCGAGATGCCATTTTTGATTTCCCGATACGGTTCCTGTACGTAATGGTATATCCGTGATGTGTTCGAGAGGGCACATCAATACTTGAAAGTACCTGAAAAATTTCTGGGGTTTAGAATGAGGTTTGCGAAACAATATGGATTTTATGACATCTATATATAGTCTCAGGGGAGAATTTATCAAGTATTTGAGTCCATTATAGTAGATTGAGTTGTGATTTTGAAAAACTCTTTCTAAGAGTATAATAAGGTCTTCTCGACAGGAATAACAAATTATTGAAATGCTCATCGCATTGGAATTTCTTCTACGTCTTATTTCTTCTACGTCTTATGATAATTTTGAGGAAATAATTAGTTCCCTAAAAACTTTTCATGCTAAAAAATTGATGCGGTATTTTGGTTAATCTATATCTCAATGTTTTCTTTAATAACATATTAACATCCCTACTTCACAGCTCATAAATAAAACAATTTTATTTTATTGGAATTTTAATCGAGTATGTTCCATTAAATTCTTTATCTGAAGAGTAAAAATAAATAGTGTATCTTATAGTTCGTGGATATATTGGTCTATGTAGATAATAAATAGTTCCTATTTCTTTTTTTTCTTAAAATTTGATTAAATATCAGAATGAGAATGGGTCAAAGGTTTAAAGAGACTTGTAGTGTTAATCACGCCCATTGATTAAGATCTTTACTATCGTTTTCGTATTTGTAAACCCTTCTTCATAAATACTTGTTCCTAATATACAGCATGAATTTTATTTGAATATCACCTTTTACATATTGCCTCAAAAATTTCGTATGAGATCACATATTGACGTACAGAATTTACAAAAATCACTAATCGAGTTCGAAAAGGCAACCGCCTTTTATATGGCGGATTCTCGCAAATATCAAAAGCTCAAGTTTTCATAAAATTTACAGATAATACAGGCGCGAATATTTCCAGGGCCCATCACACGCTTTCGGATGCCATATCCTCGACCATCTTTTCATCTCTCAAAAACTTCAATCTCCCTCTCCTCGAGCCAATATTTTTCTTTCCCTTCAGGTGTCCCATCTCAACACGCCCTCCTCCCTTTAATATAGCGCCTCTTTCTATACTTCAGTCCGCTCACGTGCCTAAACCTGCTCAATATTTTACGCTCTGTTCTGTCTCTCAGTTCTCCATTTCTGCGCTGTCTTTCTCATTTCTTCACACAAAAAACGCGCCCTCTCACAGTTGTCTGCAGTAATCTCGCCTTATTTCCAATCTCTCAAGTTTCCGCATCCAAACTGCCGGTGCGGAGGTGCGGTTCGTAAAATGAAGACGGCGGTTTTACTGCCTCTGCACCCTCCAGACCAACGTCCTTGGGTCTGAGGTTTTATATTCTTCCCAAAAGTGTGCACAAGAGGGAGTAGACGATTGAAATACGGGATGGAGGTAGCTCAGGAGTCAGGATTTTTTTGAAGACAATGGTGTAGAGGTTTTGGAGAATATTATGGCTGTATATGTAGGTCAAAATAAGCATTCGTATATCTACTATTCGGTTCAGTTCCGTTTTCCACGCACTATCTTACTCGGTATTAAAATCTCCCGTTGTTTATGTTCTCTTACCTTTGTGGTTGGAATATTTTTCGCTTCTCTTTTGGGACAGGTTAGGGAAAAGTGTGTTTTATACGACCACGAATCTGTCTTGTTTATGGCTTTGATTACATAAGTGCTACTGAAGTAGGAAGGGATTGTATTCACGATGAAGGTCGATGTTAAATAAGGGCATTATGATGATTATTTTTCGAGTGATACTAAAATATTTATTTATTGTTTAGCCTTTCCTGGGTATTTATACCTGGAAGAATTAAATATGCAGCATTTCCTATTTATCGCATCATATTTGTGCTCTATATTTTTCAAATTTATGTTAGTTTTATTAATTTATTTAGTTTTCCTTCAATATTTTACGTTACATAATTCTTTTTAATCTGTTTGCACTTGAAAAGGACTTCAAATGAGCAAAGCAAACCTTATGAAGGAAAAAATAATAATATTTATTATTACTTTTATTTATTACGTTGATAATAATAATATTTGTTAATTCATATTACGTAACATTAATACATCTTTAGCCTTTTAATTTAGAAAGAAGAATGAAATGACGATTTTGAATTTGGAATGGAAGAAATATGATTTACATGACTGTCCTTTGATTTTTAAAAATCGTATTTTGTTTTATTTTTTAACAAAATTTATCAGACTTCAAATGAGCAAAGCAAACCTTATGAAGGAAAAAATAATAATATTTATTATTACTTTTATTTATTACGTTGATAATAATAATATTTGTTAATTCATATTACGTAACATTAATACATCTTTAGCCTTTTAATTTAGAAAGAAGAATGAAATGACGATTTTGAATTTGGAATGGAAGAAATATGATTTACATGACTGTCCTTTGATTTTTAAAAATCGTATTTTGTTTTATTTTTTAACAAAATTTATCAGACAATTTTAAATAATTGTTTTGGGTTAATATTTCTTGCAGAAAGGATTGTCTCAACTTTTTCCACTTTTTTCAACTCGTACTTTAATTTAGAAAACAAAAGCTTTAAGTTATGCCAATGGCATATTTCATAAGCAAACTACTATTCGAAGGATTAATGACGTTTATGAATTCCAATCATGAAAACCACGCAAATCTTTGTTTTTCCATAGATTAGTAATTATGGCTATGCATCCAAATCTGCAGCGATTAATCACGAAAGGAATTTTAAGCTTCGCAATGAAAACAGTCTAATTCAATTGTCGTATAGCTAAAATTGCTCCAGAACACAATAGCGTAGCGTTTCCCTTGTTGCAAACATTAGACGTGATGCATGTCACCAATAACAATGGAGTTTTTGGAATACGCGCAATTACGAATGTGACAAATTGGTTAATTCCGCGAGTCATTCAGAATGGACGATGTTAGCGAAGGTTTTTGAGTCGTATGGAATCTCGTTTGGTAATTTTACTCCCCCTCCCTCTGTCATAGAATTAATGGTATCATTTCAGGGTGGCTGAAATTGGTATTTTGGGGACTTATTGCATATTATTCTCGCGATTTGATTAAAATGGCCTATTTTGCAAAGTGTCGCAAAGATCTATCATTTGGGACTGTCGCGAAAAATTGCTATTTTTGCATGGTTTCTATTCATACTCTAAATATGATTGTTATGTTTCTGGGTTGAAATGGAAATGAATTATTTTATTTACTACTGAATTACTGTAATTGATTTAAACATGTGGAATCTGAATAATTTATTGCGAATATTATTGAAGCTTTGCAGAAATTTTTATTAATTATCCGGAATTAGAATATACATACCTCCTAGCTCGCAGATATCTTAGCTTTTTCTGTTTATCAATAGTAAAATAAATAGCTAATTTAAGCAGAAATTTCAACATCCATTTCAATTTCCATGTTTCCTCTTCTTTGAAGAATTTTTATACGTTTAAGATTTTAATGAGGTTTTTAATCAGCTTAAAAATCAAAGAGAAATACTAAGATAAAGTAATCTACTTCAAAGTGATGGTGCTATTAAGAATGTTTCTTATTTGTAAAATCGTAAAATTTTAATGATGATTAAGGCTGGATCAAACAAAACTGTTTTCTTAATTTCTTGCGGAAATTATGCGTCTTTCCCCTCCTTACCATCTTCCCAACTTTTCGGAGTTGATTTTTACGACCAAAAATTAGAGCGAAGAGGTATTCGTTTGTTAGTCTTTGCCTACGGCTGTTTTTTCAAGTTTCTTCAGAGATGAAATAAATGTTTGATTAAGTAAGTGCTACTTCACAAGAAAAGTTGGAAAATTAAGGCGAAATAATTATTCTAAGGGAAGCGTATCCTTTGTTGCGGAAAAATAAACGAGGATTGGTTGCTATGTAACGTATTTTATCACTAAGAGACAGCTATCCTTGACACAATAGCCTGCAGGATAGGAGTTTTATGGACACATCCGGTCAGTGGGACTTCAATTTGTCATCTCTCCCGTGTTTGATGGGGGTAAAATAAACAATTCATCTCGAGAGAATTCATCTATATCAAAATGATTTGGATTGATTGTTCTCAGAAAAAATAGAGCTTTTCGTTACCTCGGCTTAGCTGTATATGTCTATCTATGTTACTATCCATATATATTTATTAGCTATGAATCTTGCTTTTTATAGTAGCTGATAAAAAATTCGTGAGTATTCATTGTCCGCACGAAATGTAGACTTAGAATTTTCAAGTTTACTTGGTATACTATTCATTTAAAGTGAATGCTCGTATACTTTTAGGAATAAGCTAATTACATGTAATGTACGCTATTTGACACTAATATGCTTTTCAGAAATTGGACAGTATGGGCCCTGATTCAAAGATGAAACTTAACACAAAGGACAAAGAATTACTCTGCAACTTTATGTAAAAATATAATTAAAATAATTTTAAATTATCATAATTAAAAAATACATTCGGCATATAGTAGCTGTCCTATATATTTATTATTAGCATAATTTCGTATATTGAAAAATATAAGTCTCTTAATTTTTGTTTTGTGGCTTCCATGACGGGACTACTTCGCTTCGCTGCATTCTAAAAAACCTCACTTCCATAGCAACCAATAATTCAGCTATATAAGCCATAAAAAATATAACCTTAGTCATAATCATAAAGGACTCTAGAAACTCAATATTTCAGATAATTTATATAATATCGTAATATATTGCCTCGAAATTGAAATAAAAATTGCATCGCTTCATTAAAATTGCATTTATCTTTTAACGTATTTTTTAAAGCGTGATATTCTTTTCTATCGGATCTAAAATGAGAAACTTTACTTTATAGTTCCGCTCTTGAAGCCAAAATTTTCCGCGAGAGAATATCTAAAAAGCCATAAAACAGGGCGATATCTTTCCCTACGCCGAACGCATCTCATCTGCTTAATGTTCCTAAAGGGTGGAGAAGTAATTAAATAACGAAATAAGGTTTTAGCGATCGATATGACATCTTCAACGGGACCACTGAAAATCCTCCCTTTCAGCTTCGCTCCAAGCCCTATTTATCAACGTCATACTCTTCCTCCACCCGAACCTTTTACGCGATGTAATTTTTATTGTTGCGCCTTCTTTCCCCCCTAGTCTATTTCCCTCCATTGTTGCTCGCAGGTGTGAGCTTGGATACGGGAAGAGCGGGTACCAAAAGGAAAACAAGATAGTGCGCTCTTAGATTAATAACCCGGTTTGTGGTCTAGGAGACAGGATTCTCGTTATTCATCCCGGGATAGGATCAGGTTGTGGGAGAAGATGGGACTTCTTAAGTCTACTGTTAGCGTGATGCTAAGTTTTGAGGTTTATTTGTAATTGAATGGGGATCTATATACATTTTTATACTTATATTATACGTGTATAATTAATTTTATATTGATTTTATAGGCGGGTATATTTTCCTATATTTATAGCGATTTTTTAAATAAAAACCGTACACTTAACACTTGAAAGTAATATGTATTGGTTGAATTGCTAAAAATTACGGAAAATTGTATATTGTCAATGATAATGTCCCAGTTTCACCAAATAAAGTCCATTATCCATCTATTTCTCTATATTGTAATGTAGATCTTATTTATATCTCAGAGCTAATTTAGATCTTGGAGCATTATAATTTAGATGAGGTTTTCTCTGTAATTCAAAAGTGTCCGATAGGAATGAATAATAGAGAATATGCAGTTATTTCACGAAAGAGAACGAAAATGGCTTTAAAATAATTTACCGAGCTGCAATATTGGGTAGTAGTTGAGATTCTGAGGTAATAAAACTTTCTTTTTATTCAAAAAAATGATATCTACCGAATTATAAAAGGGAACAACCGAAGTAGAAATATATCAATGATAATTATCTACTTTATCATTTTTATTGTTTTTATATACCCACGCCTTTAGAATTTACTATCTCTCAGTTAAGTGTTACGTATACATATTAGGGAAAAATATGAAGAAAATTAAAATATATCTTAATTTATAAAATACTTCAATTCATAGGACCAATCAATAGATCTTTTTCAAGTGTCATTTTCCTAAACCAATTAAATATGTAATTGACGTTACTTGAATTATTGAACTTGTTTGGCTACAAAATTTGACTATAAACTGAGGAAATTAAAAGAAATATATTAAATTTTCAGATGAAGTCATTAAGATTCAATGAGTACCTTTAAAAGGCATCTTTACTTTGAAATATGGAGTGATTTAAACCTTGATATTGGCCTTGAGTGCCTCTGAACCGAGTTACTCTCTTTCACTGAAGTGCCCTCCAAGGTGAGAAGGTGGTCACTTCTTCGGAGTGACCACGTAGGTGAAAGGTGAGGACTGCTGTAATGAAAACGTGTGGCTACAGAGACTTTGGTACGGATTTCAGAGGCTTTGGGGGTGTAAATCAAGGTTTTATTGCCAGAAAACGAGATTACTGTAGGGGAGTCAATCCTTAGATGGCTGAAATCACTTGAAATGGTGTTGGATCTTAAAATCCAATCCTACCCATTACTTACCTTTGCTATATGGTGTTTTATATCCGATTTATTACGTAGTAGTACCGTCTTTAACATAAAATTTGGAGGTAAAAGTTAGGTTATTTAACTCCTAAAAACTTTTTATTAGCGCGTTAATATTTTCGTTGTTTTTTCATCTGAATTAATTATATTATTTTGATTCATCTTTTTAACTCTCGCAGAGATAGTAAACTTACTCGTGAATTAAGTTTTTCGGAACTTCAATTTTTGCATTTTTATTTGTTTTCAGTTCTTTTACAGTCGAGAAAACATCGAATTAGTTAAATGCGAAGTAAGTCTTCCAGTGCTTGAAGGGTGGTGAGTTTTTACTCAAAATTCACACGATTCGAATAAAAGAATCGGAAACTTTACCCGAAAGTTTATTTTATTCACTCTCTCTTCTCTCTTCCCGTCGTAATACTTTGAAGCGGAAAGATTCTCGCTTTCTCCAAAGGCCGACCAAAGTTAATTTGGCATGAAGTTTTTTTTTAGACGTTCAGTTAGAGTGAAGGTTCGCGGAAACAATGTGGTGAAGTTTTCGGAAGCTAAAGTTTGCAGCCGATAATAGATCAACTATGGGTCTATGGGCGTTGAACATCTCTATCAGAAAGGAATGTTCGAATTGAAGGAGAAAGGGACTTTCACCATTACCTTTCTCTTCCAAGTCTATAAATGGGATTAGGATAGTTTTAATAGTATCATCAGTTTTCGTTACTTCGAACAAGTGTAGCGTAAATGAAAAATTCGTCTATAAAAATACGTATTGCTTTCAACGTTGATTTTATGTGATAGTTATATTCTTTCGGATAGAATTATGGTGTTATTTTATGAAAATTTATTCGCAAAATTAACTTTAAATAGGTTTAGTGTATAATGTGTCCTGTTTATTAGGAATTTGAATCATAGCATCGCGTAGTATAGTCGTATACATGCTGTTTACGTTTGATTCTTATGAAAGGAATAATTTATGAGAATGTTATTAAGTTGATATCACATACATTTTCAGGAAAAATAGTAATAGTGAATTAATACCCTATAAAAATAATTATTTATTCAGAAGTAATTTATGTAATCCCCAAAAAAGAGTTAAACTTAGGAAGATTATTATAAATATTTATTTAATAAAAACTAAACTACAATGAATAAGGAAAAGGAAAGTATTATTCAATCTCGATAGATAGTTCAGTCAACTGTATCGAAATATATTTCGATAGATTAACAATACCTAAAGATTGAGTTGTAAATATTTTAGTTATAAAAATTCCATGCTTTTTGGGCGGAATAAATATAATTTTAAACTTGGAGTTGGATACTTCTAAGCTTCCTCCGGTTGTCAGAGTAATTTTTATCTATTATTTATACAAACTACTCACTCTTAACAATGCATTAAGGAATAATAACGTTATACTTGAAAGATATAAAAAAGGACAAGTAATAAATGAAATGGAATAATACTATAATATTCTATTCAACTTATAAATCCTCTTAGCTTACTTATATATACTTTTAAATACTTAGCTCTAGCTGAAGATTCAGTTAAATTCGGTAATACTATGCAGTACTGTACGTTACTTGTCCCAAGCCTTCTTATGACAGGTTGGTAAATCACATGAAAAAAACGCTTTAATCCCGCCTGGTTAGTTCTCCATGGGTTAGTGTTTTAGACACATGAATTAAGCACCACCATTTTTACGATCATTCGTCATCATTTTGCAGAATCTTTGTAAGCTTCCCTTTTGGCCCCTCCATTCTTTTGGGCTATTTATATTGTCCCCAAAAGAACTTTTTCCTCTCTCATTTTCCCCACTTCTTATTTATCTTCAAGCTTTTCTAACTCATTCCGTAAGTTTTATTGGATACGATGGAATCGATACTAATAGATATTTCATGAGCCATGACTCTTGAAGTTTTTCCATCGGCTGTGTTTGGGTTGAAGAGTGCCGATTTCAAAAGTAGATTACAAAATAGGCGCATAATTTATGTCTTCGATTTTCGGGTGGTTAGTTACGTTGGCTTAAGACATAGTAATAAAAGAAACACTAAGTTTTGTTTGTAAATTCGTTGCCAAGGTACCAAGGTTACAATAACGCAGTAATCCTTTCTAGGTTTGCTTTACAGGTTCGCATTCTTTGGAATATTAAATAAAAAACTACTTAATTAAGATATAATTTAGTTTCTCAAAAGAAATATGCCTCCTTATTCACCTTTGTGCAACGGAACAAAATTGTTTGTTTATGTGTCTTTGATATATCCATGATAGGATAAATATTCAAATTCGTTTCTCATTTTTATCAAAAACAGGTTAGAGACGGCTGTCGAAGCGGTTGAATAACTAAATTCAGAGTGGTAGAAAATACACAGATTAGAAGCTTTTATTAATTAGTTCTAATGATAAAGCTTTTAAAACATATGGTATAAAAAATTATAGGATATAATTTATAGAAAAGAAAGTTGTGGTTTTTTTAAAAATAATAACTTCTAGGAAAAATTTATAGTTGAAATTTTCTTGTTGAATTCTTAGGGTGATGTATAAATCTAAGAGTAGACACACGGAAGAAAACTACGTTAGAAAGGTATTGAAATTGATAATTCTTGTATTCAGCTGTTATTTAATACTTATTATTTCAAATACTTCCCAGGGATTATTTGAAGAAGCTTCTCAGTAAACTTATTGAATGAAAGTTTTCATACTCTACTTTTTGAGCCTCAAACTTTCATATTTGTTGCAAGTGATTTTAACCTAAGAGATAAAAAATATAATTTTTGTATAGAATGTGTACGTTTATATGCGTAGAAAATCTCAATTTTAATCCTCAAATTTTATCTCACGAAGATTAGATGAGGATTTTTATATATTCGCAAAATCGGCATGGTAAACGATAAATATTCCTTTCAGATATAGAGGCGATGTATTTGATCTTTTAAAAGAAAAAAAAAACCTTCCCTTGATCTAAGCTTCCCATACGGATCAAATATTAATACCTCGAGTGAAATGATTATGTATATAGGTCCCTTATTGTGTGAATTTTACGATAGAAATGTAGAATAACCTTCGAAATTCGTGTCCAAACTCATCAAGCCAAAAAACAGTTTGGTTAAATCGCGTATTTACCCTCTGTATCAAATGGAAATCCTAAAATAAAAATATTCCGAACGCATCGTTGACGATACGAAATATCCGAGATTAAATATTGAGTCAAATTCTATATCTATGGATTTAATATATCGAAATATCGGAAAATTTCGTAATATAAGATCTTCTACCGCACTGCATAATTCGTTCCTTGAGCTCAACCTTGCATACGAAATGCTTATCCAGTCACGATGATTCCATAGCGACCAAATAAACCGAGGCGTTCGATAGCAACCATTGTTTCCAAAGCGTTTTATAATGCTTATGGGACCGCACTGCCAAAGTTTGCGATTCGGCAGCCGTGTCCAGGAACTCCGGCTAACGCGATTAAATTTTCCGCTCTGTTTCCAGAGGGCGCCCGAAGACCCGAATCGTGGACACTGTAACCCGTCTACATTCGCGTAGCATTCGCAAATCGCAGCGTATTTGTCGTCGCCGAGGAAAGACGGGGGTTGCTGATGTACTTTGCTAGTGCTTCGTCTTAATTGGGTCACGCTCATCGCCCCAACAGCAGCAATACTCTTTTCTCGCCTGCTCTTCTTCAGGATGGAATTCTCTCGTGTTTTTGTTTCTGCACAGCGTTTTACGGCGCTGAAATTTTTTTAGTCGCTTCGTAATTGAACTTAGAAACGGGATTGTGGTTGGAGTGGAACTCTTGTTGGAAAAATCTCATGAAAATTGTTTTAATTCGATTGTAAGATTTGTTGATGGCGGTTGGTTTGTGACGCTAGTGTTGCTAGGTGATGGTGACATAAATAATGGTAATATGTTTGTTTTGATACGAAATGAACAAAGATATTAAATGCATTTGTATCTAATATGAGAAAGTATCTCATTGCTATCGCATGTAATTAAAAAATGCATTATTGTATCTCAAAATTGATCGTCGTAAAATATATTAATTGACGTTACTAAGGATTCCAAAATACACGTTCAAGTCTTAATAAACGTTTCAAAAATTTTCCATACGTAGATCGAATACTCTAGGGTTTAAGATTAGAAAAACTCTGGTATAAATGTAATCGGAAATAAATAGATATAAATGAATAAATAATAATAGTAATAGTAATAACATAAATAATAATGAAGTATAGTGTACTTGGAATAGGAGATGACATTTTTCCTTAACTGTGTTCCAAAACGTGTAGATTATTATATGATGGCACATTAAACATGAAGTTATGCATATTTTCGTACCTTACACAAATAAATTTCTTACTCCCAAATTTAAGAACAAATATATTAATAAATAGTAAGGATAAAATCTTATTTTAAGAGCGATTTATTGCATAATTGTCGTGTAGATAATGATACAACCCATGGCATCGATTATGGTAAATTTTGCTTTAGAAATCATTCTTCATCAAGAAGAATCACATTCGTTCCTTAAGGAAGATACAAATCAGTGTTATTGAAGTGCTAATTACGTCAATGGTTAATATTTATCAGATTAAGGAGCCTTAAAAACAATGGACACTTTTACAAAGTCTTTTTTAATCGAATCTTTTATCCCCTTCTAAATCGACGTCTTCGGCTAACATTCAGGGTATCGGCAAACGAATTCGCCGCATTGGAAAACCGATTAAGCGTTTAGGTTTTTAATGAAAGTGCCGCTATCTCCTTCTCCTGTAGGCATTCGACGGATTAAAATTCCGGTGAATCGGCCGCTTTGTGACTGCAATCACGTAACCGCACAGCCTAAGCACGCCATGAATTTTACATCGACGGATCGGGAAACTTAATCCATTAAAATTTGATTCGGTAATTTAGGTGAAACGTACCTTTTTACGTCATCAGGAATGGGGTTTCTTGTCTCGTCAATAAATCATCATTTAGACACGCAAATTCACTTTCCTTTTTTGGAATCGGTTCTCGATCGCTTTGTTCCGAATCGCAGCGATTAATTCTCTTGTTTTCGAACAGGATCATCGCTAGGGTCAGTGGAGTCATAACTTTACTTCGAAAGGGAACTCTTACGTAATCGTTCAAAGCGTAACTCTAAATCGTATTTCTTTTATTTTCTGTAAAATACGTGATGATGGATTTACGAATTTGTAAGTAGTGTGTGCATGGTATAGCCTAGGTTTTAGCAAGATGGGTTACTGGTTGTATTATAGGTTTGATTATATTTTTCCATCCTTAGATAAGTGATATGTACAGTAATGGTTAATTCAATGAAAAATATTTTAACGTAAATAGTGGTATGTTATACAAATAAATAGATCGAGAAAGTAAAGGATTTAATTTTTTCCTTCATCACAAGTGAGGATCAAAATTAGAAACGTATTATTTAAAATATAATTAAAATTATATAGAATATAGAAAATTAATTAAACTGACTATCATCCATTATTATTTCGTATGTTTGAAGAGAGAGTGATTATTATTTTTCCAAAATATTAGTTAGTTATGAATAAAATAGTATCTGAGGTCATAATTCTTAAGGTATTTAAATTGAGTTATTAAAATTGTTTTATAATAGATAAATTTGGAAAAGGAAGAAATTAAATTTCATAAAAGTGATAGAATTCATATCTTGGAAGCTTAAATTTACAGCGTTAAAAAGTGTACATATAATGTTTATTGAAAGATTTTTTATAAATGTATATTATAATGTAGTTTTAGGGCATACGCGTAATTTCAGAACAGGTGTCGATCAGGTATGTGTCGACTTCATAGCCTTTTGGTGACAACCAAATTACTTCGATCAGATTCACTCTTCTCCGTTCCATATATATCCGAATTTGAGCAACGAAACTCCCCTACCGCAGTATTGCCGTAGCTGGAAGTGCATCTCAGTATACTCCACTCTCACGGGAGAGAGCATTCAGTGAAGTAACTTCGAAATCAAATAGCTCACCTGGATGGCGGCTTCGTATCTTGCCTGAAGACGCTTGCATCATCTCAGCTGAGTTGGATTGCCTCATTTCAGTTTAGGACCGAGTTACGCCGCTGAAGTTTCTTATTAACCCTTAGAGACTCGATACCCTTTCAAGAAAGGAACTCCCGAGTCTTTCACTTAAGCGTCCTAAGGCGGAACTATTAAATTACTTGGAGGTTCCTTCCCAAGAAGTCTTAACACACGCGGTAAAAGTGATTTAAAGGGGTTTATAAAGGACTCGAAGAATGTTAGTGTCTGTAATGCGAATTGTTGGAGCCATCAGAGTAGGACTACAGGATTGATTAAGCTTGTAGAAAGAAATGTCAATTGGGGAAATATGACATTCAGACTGCACTGAATTAAATAAATACATACAGGAATTCAATAGGATTTTGTCTCTTAAATAGTATTGACCATAACTAACAAATATCGATGTTCAAAGAATATTGTTTGATAATTTATCTGTAATATGAATTTTAGCTGATAATTTTTGGTTTTTTAAGATGATGTTTATAGGATTGAACATGAATCTTCTAGAAAAATTATTATATGAATTTTAGATAAATCGTTTTTTATCTATCTGAAGCTCCACGTTTGGAAGGATGTTGCCTTTAAATTATTAGGAAGATAATTTTAGAAATATTAAAATCATAACAACTTGGTATATTATAGATCTCTTTATATGTTCAATGGATTAAATTCATTATCATTCATCATCATTTATATGCTCCCTGTTGATAATTATGCGTGTAAGGATGTTATAAAAAGAAATATTTTATATCTATATACGTATTTATGTCAGTAAGGAAGATACATTGTATCAAATGATTGCAGCACGTAGTATATAATTGTGTATTATTAGAATGCTGGAATTAGTATGAAAATATATGATTAAATGAAATACTTAATTCTGCTCCTATATCATGGGTAATTATTTTCTATTTCTCGCAAGTGAATGAAAATAAATTTAGGGTACTTCGGAGATAACGTTTACATTTAATCGTACATAATTCACAATTATATGTTATAAATATACCATAATTGCTGGAATTTAAAACGGTGCTACTGAAAATAAATACATTCCTTAAATATCTCTAAACACGTAATATTAACGACAGAAAAACATTTGATAGGTTATTTCTGAATTCATCAGGGAATTTTTTTGGCATAAAGGATAATTTGATTTCGCGAATGACTTGAGATGAGGGTGCAAAGAAAACTTTGAGAGGCGTTTATTGTCATTTTAATATGGCAATGTTATTTAATCACATTCCCAAGGAGTAATCACTTTGGATAATGGATAATCCCAGAGGGCATCATTGGGGATATCGATTTTCAGTCATCGAGTTAGACTAATATCGATCAAATACCGCCTCAAGCACTCGCGAAATTCCGCCCGTGGTTATGAGGCGATCAAAATTTAAAAATTAATTTCTCTCAGAACTCCGATACAGCTGAAATTCCATCGGAGATGCTTATCGTACACTCGCTCCCGACCCTATTACCTAATTTTTCTCGTGCTTTATTCTTTTGTTAATCTTAGAGCGTTCTTGTGGAGGCTTTGTTGTGTATGCAAACTGTTGGTGGTAGTAAGGAGTCTTTTTGATTACTTTTTTTTTGGGGTATAAACAATGTACCAAGGTAGTTTTTGCTCAATTTCGAAAAGTGTCATCGAAAAGAGTGATCTATACTGTCGTGAAGCATCTTAATATTTGAGTGTTTAATAAGGGTGTGGCTTAAGGTGTTTTATGAGACTTATAACTTGAGGAGAATGATACAGAAGTAACTGGGACTCGAACTCAGTACCACAAGTACAGTTATATACAGTTATTTTCATTTGATGAGTTATCGTATTTATTTATATACAAATAAAGGATCAAAAAGTATTCCATGTTGACTCGGCATGCAAATTAAATTAAATTATGTAGGGTATCCAGGTTCGAGTCCCATGAATATCAATATTTGCTCATTTTCAAATTTTAGTTTAACCAATATTGAAACTTAAAGGAATCTTAATACTTTAATTATGATCCATATTTAAAAAATTGCTTTTTCTACCCTTTCATATAATATTTATTCGTTTAAACATTATTTAAAGGGAAGCTAACAAAATATTGATTGATTCGTTATTCATTTGTCTCTCTCGTAATTGTATAATTTTATTACGGTATCTCTAAAGAATCGTATGAGTTTATGGATTTTCACAGATAACTCGTTGCTATGATCTTACCAGTTTCCACGGTGATGGCAAAGTGGTATCATGAGTTTCAATAGAATTTTTATAGAATTTTTTTAACGATTTTTTTTATTCAGATATTTAAAGATAGATCTTTCTCGAAAGGTATCTCAGCTTTCCCACGCTAAAGGATCGTTTCCTCTTTAAACTCTACTCTGGGATACTTTCCGGTTGAGATTTATGATGTGTGACTCGGGCGACATACACGTCACCCAAACTCACCGCTCCTCTTCAGATCCTTTGAATGGACTCTCATTGGCCCGAGCATCGGATCACGTGCCGTGTGTCGTAACGTCAACAGGACACGTTGCTAGGACTCGGGGATAATCGGCTTTCTAGGATGCGGAGGAAATTTTTATTTTTCTCCCATCCGACGCGACTTTAAAACATCCATGCGTTGCTATCGAACCCCAGAAGCTATCTTTCGCACTATTTCGTGAAGTTTTTGCTAATGATATACTCATTTATATTAATTAACGAGATTTACGTATTTACGAACACTCTGGTGATGCATATGACTTCTGGAGGGCGTTTAGAATGGTTTTATAAGGAAACATATTTTTATGATTCTGATATCAAAGGTTTTTAATGTAAATAATTAGGAACAGGGTGTTTCTGTATTTTTTACGAAAATGTGTGTAGCTGACATTACTGTTTAACGAGGTCGACTATTTACCTTTGAATGCCTTATGATAGGACTGACGTATTTTTTACCGATGGAATTTATGTTATTAAAACTTAAAATTATTATCTATTATATATAGACGCTTCGGGGGGATATCTATACATATAGACGCTTCGGGGGGATATATATATATAACATATATATAGGATATTAATGTCAGGCCCAAACCGCTTCGGCCACGGAGCCGCCGATTTTTTTACGTAATGGCCCACTAAATCTCACTCAGGAAAAATTGGGAAATCCACCCTACCTATCATGGGTTCGATTCTAGGAGGCCCCAAAAATCGACTTTCCCCCGTAAGAATGCATGGGGCCGTTTTTCAAACAATTTAAAAAAATACTTTCCATTGAGATAGAACAATGAAATTTCATACGGCTATTGCAATTATATATATCTACGCAAAAATGCTATTGCTTACGCGCAAGCGGTCATGGGTTCGATGCCAGGAGGTGTAAAAGTTTCAAATTTCGAAAAATCGTAGCTCTCTTATTATGATACGAGGATCATTCAAATTTTTTACATTTATAGGTAAGTATATTATATACCTTGGAAAAAATCAACAGTAGCCTACCTGTCACGGGTTCGATTCCAGAGCGTCCCGTAATCTCGATTTTCCCCGTTAAGAATGCATGGGGCCGTTTTTCAAATAATTTAAAAAATACTTCCCATTAAGTTAAAAGAATAAGATTTCATGTAGCTATTGCTAATATATATGTCTACGGAAAAATGTAGTATTTTACGTACAATCGGTCCTGGGTTCGATGACAGGAGGTGAAATATTTTCAGATTTTGAAAAATCGTAGCTCCCTTAATATTGTACATAGATCATTCAAACCTTCTACAAAGATAGATACATACAAATTGTAATTCGGAAAAAATCAGCACTTGCCTATGTATCACGGGTTCGATTCCAGAGCAATCCGTAATCTCGACTTTTTCCGTTTAAAATACATTGGCTATAGTTCTGAATGCTTTTTATATCACTTCCCAACCGCGCAGAGGTTCAAAATTTCTCACAGCCATTAAGGGGACAATTCTCATGTAAAAGCTATCCTAAGATAGTAGTAAAAGGTCGTTGGTTCGATGCTAGGGGGCGTTAATTAATTCTCCATGTGAAATACATAGGGAATTTAGGGCTCATTTTAAGGTACTTCCTGAATGAATTTCCTTTTGCAATTCGGGGTGTTTATAAAGTCCACCGTACTCAAGCGAAAGATTACAGTAATTTCAGCTGGATGACCTTGGTTCGACGCCGGGGCGGGATTTTAGCTGCCGAAAGAAATGCATCGGAAATCGTATTCGGTGCATTTTCAGCTGCGTTAATGCCCTTCACTTAATGTTTAGCAACGCTTGAGCAGAGTAATCTTTCGAAAAATTAATTTTATTATTTACTAAAGATAAATTATTGCATTGCTTGCTGTAAGCAAGCGCACCTTTACTCGTAATATATATAATAATAAAATTTAATTATAGTAATAATTAAAAGTGAAATATGCAAGCTAGTAATCGAGCGAGAAGGCAACGTGTTAAAGTTACAAAACAAAGTAGTAATATATAATAAAGAATACGATCACAATCGACAACTGAATGTAATTATGATAGCTATAATTAATCTTTGTTTGAAATTGTTAATTCATCAGGAAGTAGGTCAAAAATTGCAGCTGGTAAATATTCCAGTCATCAATTATAAATGAATTCAATTTACAATAAATTAATTGATTATATCCTTTAATATTCGCGGTACTTTGCGAGATATACATTAAATTTGATTAACTTCTGATCAACTATTTGGCTTTTGAGTACCGAATGATACATAATTATATTTGCTTTTCATTATAAACTCATTAATTTTTGCAAGTTTTAAAAATAAAAGTAATAGAACATACGAGAGAATATTTACTTATTTTATTGGTGAGAGAAACTTTTCAGTATTCATTCTGAGTTATACCTTTAGCTATATTTTAATATTATTCTCTGCTATAATAATCGACTTCAAAGTTTTTCCCTTTTGATTTTTTGTACGCTAAGGTTGAGACACTAAAAGGTAATCTGATTAAGTACTGGCAAAGAAACGGATGATGGCTTAAAATTCACAATTAATCAGGTTTATGTTCTATTATTACCCTCATGTATTAACTTAGAGATACCCTCTTATTTGTAGCTTCTTCAGAAGGTTACTTAACTAAATTTATTGCTTAAGCCGGTCCAGTAAATAACAAAACATTTTTCGCCAATGAATCAATACCTTTAAAAATGCTCCGTATCTATTTTCACTTTTCTCGTTTCTTAATCCCATCCTCTGTGCCAGGTCGCGTATATTCCTCCTCCAAACCTTCCCATGATTCTCCGAAAATCCCTCCGCTGGTGGCGGTTATCCATTTTATCTCTTTGAACTTTTTCCCGCGCGAGTGGGAAGTAAAACGAGCCCATTAATGAATCTTTCCCGTGAGCCTCTATCCCAAAACATCGGATTAGCACACACAATGCGTTGATACACGGTACGATGACTAAAAAAGAATAGCGCAATTTTTACGGAATCATCTGTATTAAAACCTTTGACAGTAACAATTAGCGTTGGCGTATTTTAGATCCTGTTTATTATCCAATTGAGCGACGATATTAAATTTTGGGGTTCAAAGATTGTCTCTTGCCTCATTAAACCCGGTCTGATTTTAAGTACCGTTTCGCTTTTCTTTTGGCCATTTAATCTCTTAAAATTATCATGATTAACGCAATTAGTGTGACCAAGAAATATTGATCTCATTTGTAGTGTATAATATTTAGAGTTACGAGGTAAAGGTCCGCTTTATTTGATTCAATTAGATTGTGGAAATATGTTAGAGTCGTCTTTTTTCGAATGATGAATGATGATTAATTATAATTTGCTTCTTTAATACTGATAGTGGAAAAATGAATGTCAAAAATGATTAATTATTATTGAGGACTACAGATTACTACTACTACATGTATATCTGCTATTAGAGTTAATCGAATTGAATGAAATCGTGTGAATATTTTGAATCTGATCAATCAAATGAATTGCATTTATATTTCCCAAACGTAAACTAATATAAATAACTTATGAAGTGAAATGTCTAAGACCCGGATAGTAGGTTTTTATAGTAAAAAGTGTTTGTCCTTGTTCAAATTCATTTAAATTATCAACTCTAAAATGGCCAAATAAACTTCATGTTGAATGTTTCAATGTAAAGTATTTAATTGTACTTTATATATTTACAGTAAACTCAAATTAAGTATGCGATTTTTCGTGAGGAAATTTAACAGAAATCTAATTCGTTAAGCAACATTTCCAGAGATGATTGAGTCCAAAAGTGGGAAAATAATATGTTAAGGAAAATATTCAAACTTTATTTTATTTCATTGTTGATAAAGCAATGTGTAATTAAATTTTAACACGTGCTGCGTTATAGTAAACCTATTTGAAAGTTTTTATCTTTGGAAAGACCGTGCCTTTGAGCTATCTTTACCGTTTTATAATCATGATAAAGTACTTTGTTCTTGATTGCCTGATTAGATAGGTGGTTGAATTTTGAAGATGCGCATAATATATAATATCCGCATATAGCAATAACAACTAGCATCTTTTATTGCGTAATTGTAATTTAATTTTAGCTGTCAAAAAATCCTTTGAATTTATCTAATATAGGGAAATCCATTTTCTACAGTTGCTAACGATCTTAAATATAAAATCACATCAAATC
Organism: Pantala flavescens; assembly: GCA_020796165.1. Lineage (NCBI taxonomy): Eukaryota > Metazoa > Arthropoda > Insecta > Odonata > Libellulidae > Pantala > Pantala flavescens. The sequence continues at coordinate 18,156,834 of CM036886.1, forward strand.
CTCATTTCCAATTCGTAATGCATTACTTCATTCCATTTAAATCACATTATCAACACATCGTCTGAGGATAGCTTTCCCCGTCCATTAATCAAAACAGTAAGTACTCAAGCGAACGTAGTATCTTTTTCAATAATAGATCTCAATTCATCACCGGATGACATTTACGAGTGGAGAGTTAGGAAGAGCTATCGCAAAATCGCTCTTACATTCACTAATTCTCCAGAACACGAAAGATGCCGTCTTTCAGTGCATTAGGGTAATCCTTTCTCGATTCCAAGAGAGTTTTTGGATCTCTGCCAAGATCCGGAGGAACCGCGGGATTAGCTTTAACTGGGAAATGGGTGATTGCAACAGCCTCTGTATTCCCACTCAAGGAATCTCTTTAAAGTGACTCATCCCCGAACACTCATTACCAAAGTATTCCGGAAACTTTCTCCTAGAAGCAGAAGACTTTTAGGATGATTCTCAGGCTCTTGAGGTCCTTAATTTCTCTTGCATTCTGCTTCGATGTTGGACAAGGAAGTTCGTCATCTAATTTTTGCACGGTTCATTTATCCTATTTCGCAAAGTAATGGAGTATCGCTTCATGATACGTAGCTTAAATTAATGCGATCTTTCTACGATTTAGGACCTTAAAAAAATGATTACCTTAGAATAATCTGTGCAGAATTGATTAAACGTGATTAAAAGGAATTTAGTTGATAATTTAATCTGGTATTAATCTATATGATAACCTATTTAACCAACTGGGTTTTACCGCGATGATTAAAGAGGTGAAAAAATGAATAATTTTCAGTATTGCTGTGTCATTGCTATTGGCATGTTGATGTATGTGTGTTACACATAAATTTTGCATTTTCAATACTTGCGAATTGGAATCAATTATAAAAATGGGAAAATGTAAGTGATTTATCAATTCTACGTTCTTGTAATGTTATCTTCCTGTGCATAGATGCCCCAAACCACCTTCAAAACAGAAATTGTTGTGTTAATACAGTTAATTAGTAGTTATTTGCCAATCTTCTTATTTTTATATAGTTGGAAATTTGATTTCTTTATAGATATTGTACGAATATCTGATCTAAAATACCTATGAAGTAAAAGTTTTTCATTTTTAAGATCTTAGTTTCTAAATGCTAAATTTATTATTGCAAGTTATTCTTGTAAATTATTGTGTTAGTATTATTTACATATTTGCAGTCTGCTCAGTATATTTTTTCCTAATTACTTAGGCAATGGATTGACGATGGCCCCGTGATTTTTTATCTTGATCCCCAACGTGATTTTTCGCGTAAATTCACCTCTGGATTAGATGTGTGATGATAGTGGATTTCCCCACTCTTTCTGGGTAAATACCCATGATGAATTCTCCCTCATGGACTGGAATGAATCACTCACGAAAGATTTGTGTTTATCTCCTTTTACTTAACGCTCGTAGTGTTAACATCCAGAGTGTAATTAAAGATCGCTCATCATATAAAAGAAGAGGAATTTGTAACCGAATTTCGAAACATTCTTTCATTTTATCTCTTTATCATGATGATACCTATTAACAAGTCTAAATAACGAAAGTTATAAATCATCATTGATAAAATTTTCATTCATTCCTATCATTAGTAATCTTACTGTATCGCAACCATATCAGCTTTATTCATTATCTCTTCAGATTGCATTATATACGGTAGATAAAAGTGATTATTATACGTACAAGAGACAAAGTTCTTCGTAACTTAACATGTTATCTGAATATTTATTCTTGGAACAATTATTCTCCTAAATACTGTGGTTTGAATTATAATTTGTTAACATTACGCCTTTAGAATCACCTGTGGGTAATTATGAAACCGAGACAGCGAGAAGATTCAATAAACTTTGCAGTTATATAAGGAAATTATATTATATGAAGAAAATAGTTTCATAATATGTTTAAACACCTCGTAAACGAGTATTATTTAACGAATGCTTTCGTGACCTAGTGCAAAGCTGAGGAAACCTACAGTATTCATAATGGGTACTTTTAAACATGTAAACCTTTCTACAAGTTTATCGGTCAACGTTCTGTGTTTATGTCACGTTTAATCCGATTTAATCCCGGTAAGCGATTTCTACATAATTGAATATACGCAGTTTCTTGTATAGGAAGTGGGACGATTAAAAGATTAAATGAAAGAAAATAAATATCTTTTAATTGCATAGTTTTTTACAATTTTTCTTCCTGCTTGTTAACGGTTGTAATTTATGATAGATGAATCTTTTTATTTTGAAATGGTATGCGGTATTCCGGTTGAATTGTTCTAAGTATCCAAAATCATTTTGGATTACGTATGTTCTATTTGAATTTTCAATTTCGGAAGTGGTCAGATGTAATATACGATAGAAGATCTCGATGAATCAAGTGTGTGATTTAAGCTCCACAATATTTCTCAGAATAATTATAGTATTTAGATTTCACGTATTATTATTTACTAAGTACAAAAGAAAACGTCATTGTTTAGATTCCGTTTTGATTATAAAAGCTAAAATTACGTAATGCATTCAAATTTGGCGTCTATATTGAACCATTACGTACAAATGTTAGCATAATTTATAAATTTTAAGAAGGAAAACTGCAACGAATCTTATTGAATTCGTAACCGAAACCAATTATCTTGTAATAATTTCCTGTCAGTCAGTAATAATTTAATTTCTTATTGGTATGCTACTTTACTTATTAAGTGGATTAGGATGAGTTTATGGTAAAGACTTTGAGCAAAACAATTCCTCTAATTTGCCTTTTATATCTGGATTCTATAAGGCTATCGTTTACCACCACCGTGACCTTTGAAATTGTTACAAAATGGGATAAAAACTCACGATTCACAATTCCAGGAAACAGCAGAGGCACGATCACTGTTCAGGCAAACATAAACCGGAAAGATTTTCGCCTCTCGGTCATAAAACAGCGGTATATGCGTTTTGAGCTTCCGCGGAACTGGAAACAGTTCGCGCTCATTTCTCTTTTCAGAGCGGGGTAAACAAGTTTCCCATGGTAACGGGTGGTTGCTATAATTCTCTTCCCTCCGTTTCGAATCACACCGATCGCTCATTTTTTCCACTCATTAGATACCCTTTTGTGCGCACTGCATCCATGTTATCGTCGTTCTTTTGTTTTTCCCTCTCATTATCTCCGTCGATTTCCTCTCGCCGTTGATCTCCCACCAAGAGGTCGCTGCCCGCGGAGTTTTTCCTTTTATTCTTTAACTGCCTCTCGGCGTTCTTTCCGCGAAACCACTTTATATACCCATATTCTGTGAATGGAGCGAGTTAATAAGTTTTTCCTTCCATAGTTCCCGTGAATTCTCCCTCTCAGATTGATTTATATTTTACGTAAAGAGAATAGTATACAGGGAAGGAATAATATACAGACCTATTGCTATTCTACGTTTTGTTTTAAATTTTTGGTTCAGAATTAGGATAACGTGAAAATTACGAGATAATAAGAACTTCAATTTGGGCTTCTGAAACAGCGGTAAATTACTGGCTACCGAATGGCTGTGGTTCGAGTTTTTGTTAAATTGATATTTTTTTAATTGTTCTGTAGATTTACTCATTTTTATTGACTCTAATTGCTTCAAATTATTTTCTTTATTTTAATATTAGTGGCAACTTAATGAATGTGACTTGTTGTTATTTAAAATAACTGTTGATATTTTAACGATTTCCAATTATTTCTAAATATATTTCCCATTTCTTATACAGACATTGATACATTTATTAATAGGCAAATGTTAAAACAGTTGAATCTCGCTCGTCTTACGGCGTCAGTAATTTATCGAGTCAATTAATTGAGATTTATTTTTCACTTTCACTCGAAAAGAATCCTACAACATAATTCGTACGTTAATCTCTCTCCGGGGCTATTTATAAAAACAGAGGCAAGACTTAATTGCTGACGGACGTGTAAGGTGTGCGTAGGGGCTTCATAATCTGCTCCCTTATGCGCGTATATGAGCACCGAGTAAAGCTATTCGAATCCCTTTATCCTGCACATTCATAAATCCCCTTCCCTCTTGGATGATGGGCCATCGAGATTTTGGTAGGTTTCTCTCAAGGCACATTAGCTCCATGGTGATAACGTTATGCTTTCTTCAACCCCGAATCGCTAAATGATGTGGAATAAGCAGATTTCATTGGCTAAAACTTCCATCGCTGATAAATGGAAGACTTCAATCTTTATCACAGTCGGTGCTCTCAGTTGGCTGTAATGAAGGATATACAGTTTCATGTTTCGTAGTTTTGGAATGGTATTATTTATGCATTAGTTGGTTATACGAATACATTACGATCATACAAAAGTAAGGAGTGAAATGGATGAAGTTCATATACAGTTTGAATTATTAAGTTTGCATCACGTATTTATGTGATTAATATCTCATGTTTATATTAAAGGAAAGTCGAGATTTGTCTTAGAATTAGTACAATAATATGCGTTCTCAGGTTTTGATAAATCGCCAAATGTTGTCTCATTACTATATTTGCTCCATTAAGAATTAAATGTGTTAAATAGATTAATTTTATACGTGATATGTGACATTACGTTTAAGTTTTAATCTGTATATAATCCTTAAAGAAGTGGGAAGGTATTTAATTTCTCCATATGAATATATTATATATAAAATAATGAATATTGTGTTTTTACATACGATGCGCACAAACTATCCACAAAGAAATATCATTTAAGGATTTCAATTCAATTTATTATGTATCAGTTATTGTAGTGAGGTAAAAATAATTTTACTATTAATTTTTCGCCATTTAATAATATCAAAGAACCGATAGGTCAGTTGTTAAATATTAGAAAGCAATATTCTCTTCATTGATTTCGTTTTCATTACCGTATATACCTGTTTTATAATCCATATTTATAATTAGGGCAGTTTTATACTGAGCAGCAGTAAGTTCATATTGTTACTATAATTAATGATAGCATTTTTCTAACGGAGATAATTTTACCTAGTATTTGAACTGCTACAACTTCCTTTTTGTTCATCTTTAAGAACGCAATGGAGATATGATGTCAATTTTTATTAGGAGTTTGGCTCATCATTCACTGTATTTTAAGGCTTTTACCGTCACAAAATGTAATCATTACATACACCAATACATAAATGAGCCCGGATAGCTCAGTCGGTAGAGCATTAGACTTTTAATATAAGGGTCCTGGGTTCAAGTCCCAGTTCGGGCGTAGAAATTTTATTTTCTCTACCAACTGTATGTGGGTTAAGTTTTCCTTAATGCTTAGGGTGAGTTTAAACTTGCTCAGAGGTTGAAACATTTTGTGTTGAAAGGATTCTCCTTTCATTTGCATAATATGAGGGTAGATGTAACCTCGTTTTAATCGTTAATATTGCTCAAACTTTGTTCATTATTATTTTTCGCTTTCTAACTCTTACTACATTAGGTGCACATTAAATCCAAACTGTAATTAGATGACGTGACGGGTCTTATTTATAAATTTCGACTGATTTGGAGATAAATCCTAAAAATGTAGAGATGTATTCTCCAGTTAATTAAAATTAGTAGTTGCGTGTATCAGGATTCGAAATTTAAGAAAACTAATATTAACTGCTTGGCACATATCCTAGCTTATTTTTGAGAATATTTTGTCTAAAATATAAGTTAGTTTATCTATATTTAGGTCGAAAGCAGATCATATAGTCTCATCATAGATTTATTTTTGTGCTCAATGTTTATTTCGGTTGAATATTTTCGGACGGCGTATTTAGACCATGAAGCTTTGATTACCTGAGTGATGGCGTGAAAAACTCTGGAAACCTTCTGCACATAGGAGCGAGTTGAGGTTCTCACCTTCAAGAAAGCCTTAGAAAAATTCAAGGGCAATAAGAGTTTTAAAATTACCCTGGCATTGATTTCTGTTAAGTTTTACCCGAGTTTTAAAAAAGTGTTTATTTTGAAGGCGTCCGTCATGTAAGGTTGCTAGGGTTAGATTGTTATGTAACGAAGTGTTTGGTAAACCATTCAGCCTTGGAATTGAAATGGATGTGCAACTTAGTTTCATCAATATCTGCATGAATGGATTAAATAAATATCTAATCCAATATATTTGTAATTTTTGAAGAGTATGTTAACTTCAGTATTTTTTAAGTATTTAAGTAATTAATCTGTCGGTATATAGGGCATTTAGTCATCAATTATAGCTTTGATAATACGAGTATTTTATTAGATACTGGCATGTAAAAGAAGTTGGGTATAGTGTATATGTTTAATCTTAAGCGATCAGTGAGAATAATTTGTTGGTTGGGAATTGATTGTGAACATTTGTAGTTTCTATTTGCTTACTCTTTAGCCTTTAGTAATTTTTTCAGCGAATTATATTGTAGTATTTTGGGTCGTTCAATAGATTGAAGTTCCTACAGGATAATTTTCTGTCCGAAATGTTCATAGTAAATGCTTATTTTGACATGTTTATGAAACCCGAAAGCATTCAGAGGTTCTAAAGCAACTATGGATAGGAAGTATTTATTAAAAAATGAAGAAATGAATGTAACTAGTGTAGTATTTAAAGCGGTAGTTAAATTTTTGTATCAATATTACGGTGGATACTTTTGCATTAGTTGACATGCTCTTCAGGGCCATAATTGTTTAAGTTTTTCTGTATTAGTTTCTTGTTTTTCTGGTTCAAATAGAATCCTGAACTGTCGCTTAAATTACATTTTTGCGTTCCGATGAATTTTTTAACTTTAATTTACCTTTTCTTTTGTTCTTATTTAAAATTATTTGTTTAAAATTACATCTCTGTTATATTTGCCTTATCGTTAAGAATCAGTTCATCAACTGCTAGGCTTGTTGAAATACGACTCGGTTAATGTAAAGTGATTTCTATCAATATGCATTCCCTAGATTAGGTCGGAAAATAAATCGATACTTAATCGAAATATCTTCGATAGAATTCTCGCTCCAGTTTCATACTTAAGATCGCCGCAGGTCGATACTCTATTTGTGTCTTTATAGTCACAACTGCTTCCAGGTACGTTTACAATACAACAGTCTATAATCTGCCTGTTTACTATGACCATTGTTTATAAACAGGTTTTATTTTGTTTTTGGTTCGTGTACGTCTCATCACAAATTATTGAATACGTCGTAAATATTTGGATACGAGGACTATGAAGTATGTGAAATTATTTACCGATGTGTCTTGATGTAAAGTTGATCTGAGTTGATACATCTCTTACGCGTAGGTGGTCTACTTTTTCATCCCGAAACATTTCGACTCCAAAGGTCAACACGTGCAATACAAGGCTGTACATATACGTCCCAATTGCATCCAAATCCTACGTCTACGTGTTTAATTAAAGAACCACGACAAACACATCCAAGACGCAAATGTCAACCGCATGTACGCACTCTACACTCGAATCCCCGAACCAATCGAAACGCCCGTCTGGGAACTATCATATTATCTATGGTAGTTTCCGGGAGAACTCCGCGGAATTGGATCCCATCCTTTTTCCCGAAAACTTTTCCCCCTTGATCCCTTTTCCATACCAAACTCCGGAATCAGTGTTACTTTAGATAAAAGCGCCCAATTTCAGGGAGTAATTGCATTGTTCTTGGGAGTGAGTGAAGTAGGGGACGTGGGTGGAGGCAAGCACGCGAGAGGGTGCCTCAATAATGGATGTGGGGGCAGGAGACGAAAGGTCAGGGAGTGGGGACCGTGGGAGGGGGCGGAATAAGTGACAGCAAGGAGGAAAATATAAGCCATCTTATTACCGGAGGCGGTTGAAACAGAAGTCAGGTGCATGACAGGTTTAGTGGAGTTTTCGTCTTTATTCCGATTATTATTTTGAATAACAACCCCCACTACTTCCTCTCCTATCTTTTACACCCTTCCCCTTAAACATCTTTCTCTACCCTTGTCCTTGTATACCATGGCTGTCTCACAGTCTCGCCTTAAAATGACGTAACGTGTCGAAGCGTTGATCTCGTAAGTAATCTGCAGAACAAAGGGAAAGTGTTGAATGCATGATTTTGGGTGGAGTTCCGCCAAAAGAGGCTGACACCCATTTCTATTATTTTTTTTGTCGTCAAAGGTTTGAATGTTTGTGGCAGTTTTGCTGACGTCAGGTGGTTGACTTAACCGGTAACTAATAGCTTCTTTTGATGGAGGCTAAAGATCAATATCGTGTTTACGATTGTTGCAGGACTGTTTGAAATTTAAGAATGAGAGTTTGACTCATTAGTAGCTTAGATTTATTGAATGACAAGATCATCTTTTCCTATTGCCTCATTGCCTATAAAAATTCCTTTCAGAATAATTTCCAAGATTAAAAAAATGTGATTCATAAATTAATTTTATGCTCTTTATTTAATATACTTTACTATTTAACTGCTCAAATAAGTGCGCAGTTACGTAGGAAAACATTTTCGTAGCGTTATATTCGTAGAGTCTCCAAATATCATTGTTTCCCAAATGTTAAAGCGTCCCGATCTTCGTCTACGTTTTAGATTTTAAAAGGATTATTACTCTTTATCACTTGCACTCCTAAACAAATACTGCATCATTATTTATTTCAACAACATATATTACTTATTTGAGATAGTTATAGTTAATAAGATTTCATAACTTTTATGTTGGCTGTGATATATTTCAAAATGTATCCATCGATACTAAAGCAAATGGGGGAGACAATATGATTTACTTAAAAGCAAATTGGGGTGCGGCAGTAATTCGATTGGGAAATCTTGGAGCAAGGGAAGGTGGTGCATGCACCCCTGTCAAACTTCTAAAAGCACCTTACAGAGTCTGCTTGCAGACTCCATGATGTTGTATGTCATTCCAACGTATATTAATTTATGCAGATTTAAGAGAAAGGTAAAAGTAGATATGTCATTGAATAATTAATATCCAATCAAATCTTTTTTAGTTTTTAACAGAATTTCTCGATATTAGGACTTCATATATCAATAAAATATATGTTGATAGATGATAACAGGAATGTATGTGAACTTCGATATAGTTTAGGAATAGAAAAAATTCTTGGATGGTTGTAATTAGTGCGACTTAAATTCAGAAAAGTAGTTTTGGTGAAGAAAAGTCGTTTTTTCAAAAATGTATATGGTATAATATTATTGAATTATATTTGAATGGAATATTATAAGGGATTGGCTTTTAAAAAGAAATTTCATTCACGTAGCATGTTGAGAATTGATTCATGAAGCAGAATGGTTCAATTTTTTAGCGATACTTTAAAGAAACTTTAGTTATTCTTACATACTGCAAATGTAAGGAGACATCTTGGAATGAAAATAATGAGGAAATTGAGAATGAAATAAAAGGAAAAGTGTTGAAATCGTAAGATATTTTAAAAGAAGTCTTAAAAAATGAATATTAAGCGTCAAGAATCCTTTTCCGAGATTTTTTTAGCTTTAGAAAAATCCTGTCTCGTGATTGTAAAAAGCACTCTGATGACACGAGTGTTTGAAAAATAATTAAATTTTATCGCGACCGCGGGTACAGACGGCAAAGTTCCGACGCGTATCACTCCTTTAGCACCTCAGGCGGTTTTCCAAACTCCCCTCCAAGTTCGGTCTCCAATCAAACTTTTAAGTTTCGGCGACTATCAAAACGTTAAAGACATGCCTTAAAGTTTGAATAGCGTTATCATTTCCATCCTAAGTTAAGCGAACCAAATAATTTATAGCGTCAAGGATATGTTTTCGACGTTCAGCCTTGTGAAGGTTTCAGAAAATGTATCACGTTCCAATACTTAAAGGAGATAATATTTAAATACAATGGAAGCACTTTAAATGGGAATATATAGTAATTTATGAACATCTTTCTTCTTTTCTTAGTTTTTTTCCTTTGCTATTTTTTACTAATATAATGTGCATAGCCTTTATTGATGAATCTATTCGTAATGTTTATGTTATATATAGACATTAAATAGATAAGAATATGGAAGTGTCCGTAAGTAATATTATATTTCCTGTGGATAAGCGTTTGTATGTATTTTTAATCTGAAAGTTAATTTATTATTTTCTTACATCGAACAACGTATCGTTTCATCTGTGTTCATATTAAGGAGACTTAAAAACAAATCCTAGGAAGGAATATCTAGGATTTAGCTCCAAAATTGAAATTATTGAAATTCATATAATGTAAATATATTTATGATCCACAGAAATTCATATTTTTATTTTAGATATCTAATAAAATTTGAATCGTTCGCTAAGCATCTGTAAAAATTTAAATTTAAGAATGCTTAATAAGTATTATTATATATCCCCCTATTCTGGTGAAAAATAAAAAGATATATTCATTAGAAATTACACGTGTAAACGTAAAATATTTGTGTTTTAAATCAGTACCGATAAAGTCATTAGTTACTAAACGCATGTTATCAAACATTGGAATTTTATGTGGAAATATCCAGTATCCATTTCGCTTCCTATATTTTTTGAAAAACTCCTGTCTCCGGCATTGTTACCACTGCTCTAGTCTGCTGAAAGATATTACAAATACAGTTTGTCGTACATCAGATTAATCTTTAGTATTCATCCACTTATACGTTTTATTGTATTGCTTACTGCTATTGATCTTCATTTATTTAGTTGTCTTAACTATTTACTTTAATTTTCTCGATCCTTCCATGAACAAATTTTATTGTGCCAAATTCTTGAGTGAAAGATACTTTATTAGACTTCGTTGTACTTTTTTCGTAAAAGAGCGCAATTAACCTTTTTCTACCCATTTAAGTACATTTTACCTTTAGAATGGCCTAATGATAGATGGAAATGGAGTAGGAAAAGGTTGTGTCTACAAACGTGGAAGCCATAGTTTTGCGGATATATTGTGACCGTGAAAATGGTAGTGGCTAAAAGAACGAGTAAAATGGAGCATAAGAACAGGAAAATGTGTGAAAATGTTGCAGGAGGAGATTATAAAGGTTAAAAGAAAATATAAGATACATAGAAATGAATAATGAGTATCAGATATCTTGTTTTTCTAGATCAGAGGAAGTTCTGAGTATCCTGGAGTATTATATTCCACAAATCGTATCACCCAAATTAGGAAACGTATACAATAAATAAGGAAGATATTTATGGAACTCTGATTATTATCTATTAGCTACAGCTGCCTTAAAAATACCAAATAATATACGTAATATACCAAATTAAAATTATAAAACAGAATATGAATAGAATAATGCTACGTTGGTTCAATGAGTCTGTAACTAGTGCAGTTTATTTAGAATTGAAAATCCCATAATTCAAATTATAATACTATTTATTAGTTTGGAAAGAGGAGAAAACTGTTTAGAACCTTATGTTTTACAATAAGAATATTTAATTTATCCTTTACGTAATTCAAATTTAAGGAATTGAGAATCAACTAGCATCCAAAGCTATGAATAATTTTTGCGAAAGCTATATTTGCCTTGAATTATTTTATTTTAAACTTCAGTAACCCCTGAGGATATTTTCCTTTTAAAGTAGATACTCTTATTTTATTTTTATTTCTATGAATTCTAATGCAAAGCAATTACCAACACGAAATTCCAGCCACTCAAAAATGCACTAAAAAAGGTCTAGAGTACATGCAGAACATTCTGCAGCTTTGGAGCACTCCGTAATCAATTTATAGTTCCATCTCACGTACATAAACCTGCATATGGGCTGAATACTTCACGGGGAGCGAGTTCACCAGTCCTTTGTTCCCGGGAAAGAGGGACATAAAAAAAACCCGAGCATAAAATGAAGACGTTTGCAAGTGAAACATGCCGTAACATCGTGTTACCCTCATCCGAAGCAGTCCTTCCGCTTCGCAAGAGCAAAACCTCGCATGCACGCGAGACACTTCGTCCGTAATTTTATTTGCGACACGTACCACATGTCCCGAGCTTTTGTTTTTCCCACTCGCTCAGAGAGTTTCGCTGTAGAGCTTGGGTCTTCCTCCGCATAGGTGGCAGGGCTGGTGCAATCACGGCAGCGAACGGCGCGCTATCTCTTCGGATGTCGTTTCAGTGCCACACTGCACCGCTGCCGAAGCAGGCGGCGGCTTTTTCGGTTCATTCCACACGCTTCCGCTCGCAACGCGTGTCGGCGCAGGTTGCATCTCCCGCAGGGGACGCTATAACACGCGTACGAAAGCTTCCGTCTCGTCCCGTGCGACATCTCTCGAACGGTTGCGTACAAGAATTTATCCCCGGTCTTCACCCTGCTGGTAAAACCCTGGTATTACTGGTAAAAGCTGTTTCGAGTTGGTATTCCGCGACCTGGTGGTTATCGGAGGTTTACCAGAAGGTCTAACCAAGAAGTTATCGGAAAGATATTATAAAAATATGCACAGCGTCTGTTTATTAACGCCTTGAAGCTTCGAGGTACCATCAAGATGATGGGTGATGAGTCCGTGCTAGCGTGATCGTTGTTTATGAAGCGGGGTGCTCTTCCCGCCTAAATTCACGTCCGACGTGTCCGCGCGATGGCAGGCGCTGTGCGTGTCGTAGTGCGTGTTCTGTCCAGTAGTAGTGACGTCGTGTACCGGAGTGCTAATCACCGTGACTGCAGAGATGTCTAGGGCCGTGGAATGGAAGGGATGACAGGAGGAGAAGAGGAGGGTGAAGGGTCAGGGGATGATGGGCCGCGTCCACATTACTTTCGAAGGTACGTCTGCTTTGCTTCTGGTAGTGGTCGTTGGAAGGAAGAGTTCTGAAGATTGTCTTAGAAATAGTAGTTGTTATGGTTTTTGACAGTTTGCTTTTTGCTTAGTTCTGCATGAATATACTGGTAGCTTTAATTATTGGAGGGTATTGTAGCATAGAGAGGTTATGGAGTAGTCATGGACCTTCAACAATGTCTGCAATGATGGAATCAACAATTTATGCGCTAATTAAAAGTGGAAAATTGAGTTTAATTTTAAATAGGTTTCATAACATGAAGAATTGCATTGTTGTTGGAACGCTCGAGTATTATTGTATTAAGGCAGTCTTGTCTAGAAGTATAACATACGGAAGGAAAAATTATTAAAGGATATAAGTCTCATTTTAAAGGAATATTTTAACGCTGAATAATTTTACTAGGACTTTATTATGCAGCAGAGTTACTCTCTGAGTGAAAATGAAGTAAGTTTTGCGGAATAATTCCTGTCTACCGGAGTGTAACCTTTGAACTTTTGAGGGTGGTAGGGAATATCTTTTTGTACATTTTTTCTGATGCTAAGATATTTCAAGTTTCTTGCGATGCAAACTACTGTCAAAATTATCATGATTTCTTATCATGATTTATTTAATTCGTTGTGCCTTTAATTATTATATGAAATTTTGAAATATCACGTTTTTTCGCAAGTATTGATATGAAATATTTCATCTCGAAGTAAATTAACATAGAATCTTATTATTTTCCAACCATATTTTAAAATAATCGTGTAAGTTACGTTTTTAATTCCAACATTAACCCCATTACATCGTTCTTCAGAATTTAATGCTGAATATTTAATTAGTGATCATCCAAAACCAAATAAATTTGCAACCATTAATTTATAGCCGCTCATATTGGAAATCCATATTATATTGTTCTTTTGCTCCCTCGGGACATCGACCCTTGCAACACTTTCGCTGGAAGTGAATATTCAAGCGAATTCAGAATCTAGAGACCTCCGTACATTCCGATTTGATTGCGAATTGTTATCCGTGACTCGTGACTTGAAAGTTAAGCAGTTAAGATGCGGCCCAATATTTTATTTAATAAAATTCATCATGACTTTATTGAGTCGAAGTTAACCGTTAGAAGAAAACCTCTACAGTTATGGATTACTTTTATATTCGTGGATATTTTAGTTTTATAGATGGTAATAAACAATACGTAATTTTAGTTTTAAATAATTTAAAGAATTTATTTTAAGTTTACGGTTTCATCATGTCTTTATTTAGGCGAAGTTAAGCTTTAGAAGAATACCACTACAGTTATGGATTACATACTTTTATATTCATGGATCTTGGATATTCTAGTTTTCTGGATCGTAATTAACAGCATTATGTAATTTTAGTTGTCAATAATTTTAACAATTGATTTAAAGTTTACGGTTTATATTTTCATTCCTCGTAAATGTATATGTGAACACTTAAGCTTTCAATATTATGCTGGAACTCAAATAAACTAGTAAAGTATATGAAAGATTGAAATGAAATTGGGAACTATTGAAACTTAATCATTAAGTTAGTTAGATTAATAGACTCAGATATGAATGGGAATTTAGCGATCCGGATTTGAAAAGAAACCCTTATGTTACTTTATATAATTAGTAAAATTGTAATTACCGTTACCCGATTTTTTAACTATTTTCACTTCAACGTTATTTAAAATGCTTTAAATGTAAAGGTGATTGAACAGCATTTTTTGAAAGCAAGTTCAATCATTTAAAATGTTTTTGAGAGAATTCGTGATTTGCATTCTTTAGCAATTATCGATTAATCCTAAACAAAGAATTCAGGCATATGTAAACGGGCAGAAACATATCCATCTCGAAGTTTATAAATATTAAATTGGTGTGCAAAATTCATTTTTTAAATACTTAACAAGTCGGCGAAATCATCTCGTGTTAATATTTCAGTTTTCTCGTTTATTCCTGCAGTTTCCATAGTTACGTTTGAGTTGAATATCCTCGCATTGTGTGAACCTTGGAAAGGGATGGTTTAGAAAGGGAATACCGTGTTTAACTATTGATTTAGAAAGTAGAAATTTCTCATTCTCCCCGTAATTCAGATGGCATTGAATAATGAACGTTCTCATTTTATCGCCATTGAAATTAATTGAATGTAAGGATTTACAATCGTTTGTAATGTTGGATTTTCCGTTAATTTATAGGAAATAGGTGTGAGTAAGCCAAGTTGAAAGATTTCAAACGTTGAAAATAAAATACGTTGTATGCTGGAATGAGGATCAATCTGAATCATCTTAATTGGAGAATTTTATCGGTCGAAAAAAAAATGAAGGCATTGATCGCTTACGCATTTCGTTTTTGTTTTTTACTCCTCGCTTCAACGGATGAAACAAATATTTGCTCATTTCCGGCTATGCCCATCCCACCGAAGTCGGAACTCGTCGAGGTGTTTTCACAATCCAAAACTCTGATATTGCATCGTGTGAATGTATTTTTTTAACAGCCCTGCTTTTGATTATGCATCGTATTGCACCAATTTCGGACATTGAAATTAAAATTTAAGTTGATTTTTTATAGACAGATAGTGAAACGCAATACGGTTATATTTCTGTAGTCATGCATAAGTGAAAGGGGTTGTAATTAGGTACTACAAATCGAAATGGTTTTATTATGGTTTTCTATTCGCTTCGTATAATGTCTCTTTATAGATTGAGATTAAATTTGATCCACGGAGAAAATAAAATTTCTGGTTTGAATTCCGATTTACTCAACTTACTAACAATCGCTCTATTCAATTTTATACACGGACGATTATGTTCCAGGATTATGGTCAGTTGAGATTTTAGTTCATAGATTTCAGCTTGATAATCGCTTTTCCAAAAGTAGAACATTATTCTCGCTAATCAACGCTAAAACATGTTTCTAGTTGTGTATCTATTCCCTGCTAGATGATTGCTTTCTCTTAATATTATTATGAATAGTTTTCCATCTTCCGATAAACCGTATTACATTTACGATAAAATAGTACAATCGCAAAAGAAACAAAAAAACACTATAACTAAGCTACAATATTAAATTTAAAATACAATATTCTATTATACTATTATAATACTAAATTCTATCGTGGATTGCCGCACTAATCCTGAGGAAAATACGAAGTACTTTTTTCCTTCAACTTACATTATTCTATGTAATATAATAATATAAAAACCATATTATAATTATCATAAAGATCAAAACTATTAGTTTTAAAGTTACAAGAAGTGTTATTTAAAAGTGCTGAAATTTCAATGATAACAGTGATCAATAAACTATTATTTGCATCATTCATGAAGTTATTAGAATTGAAGATTACAACATTCAGACAATAAACTATTTCAGACTAATTTATTACAGTTGTTTTGGTTGTATAACATCAATTGAGAGTAATCTCAATAACTTAAGCAGCTTTCCATGCTATACGTGTTTAATGAAATATCTTATAAGTGATACATGCTAAATTATTTCTAATATTAAACGCTACGTATTTATTGAAATATCTTGCAAGTGATATTCACTACATTATTACGTAATATAGATCACGTTTAGTTCCATAACCCTTGACTACATGGTTAAATAGTATATCTAACTATTTCGCACTCTTGAACTATGTATCGATTATTAACAAAGTCTAAATAAGTTCTTCCATTCGATATCAAAGGTTAACATAGGCTCACGAGTTTGTATTTTTTTGCAGATCCCATATACCACATCCGTTTTTTTAAGGTCGCAGTCAGAAAAAGGGCATATATCCCATACTTCAAACGGTTGTTGTGTCGCAACAAAGGGAAGGGTTTTACTCTTTTAGGGAACCTAGCAACGTCCTCTCCTTCTCTTAACGTCCTCGTGGTCCATAATCGGATCTTTGACGGAAGCTGTCCAACGGTTGACTTTTTAATCCCAATGTCCGTATTTCTTGGATTTTAGGGAACGAAGTTCATTTCGTCTTATTTTAA
Source organism: Pantala flavescens (assembly GCA_020796165.1). Classification (NCBI taxonomy): domain Eukaryota; kingdom Metazoa; phylum Arthropoda; class Insecta; order Odonata; family Libellulidae; genus Pantala; species Pantala flavescens. The sequence goes on from CM036886.1 coordinate 18,173,490, forward strand.
AAACTTAACGGTTGAAATCAAAGAGAATTTGGGAAAACCCCTTTCTTTTTTTTCCTGTTTAGTATTTGTAAGCTTTTCATGTGTATACCAGAATGAAAGCTATACAGTTGTGTATAACAAGTAGCACAAGATGTATTTCAGAGTGGATAACCATTTCAGAGATGTTGGAATTGTTGGAAGTTTGGTTAAATATATATGTAAATGAATAGCAAATATATCTTTCATTTTCGGATCATTGAATAATAAAATGGACTTTCTGCATTTGTTGATATCGGTAAATATTATGGAATTACTTTGATACTATGAAGTATGGAATAATTTTAAACATCAACTGAAGATATTTTCAGTATCAAATAGGACTATTTCATCTATCAAGGAAAAAGATATTTGAATTTGGATCATAGAGAATCGAAGGAGTATAAAAAGAATTTGAAGCGAGTAATAGTAATAGGTAATCGCATTCTAAACTCTTGGTTTCGTTTATCGATTATTAGGAAATACTTGTTTATATTGGAAATGGAGCATCTAATTTTATGGTTGTTAGGGAGAGTGTTGATAATTACCACTTAACGAAGAGTTATATTATTATGTTATACACGACAATACAAAAGGAATACCATCAAGCATATCGACTCCAATTCAAACTTTTTAATTAATTGTTGTCGTCTGTTAATTCACTTGTTGCGTATTTGTTTGTGTGAGAACTTCATTTTTTTCGACCCGGAATATTTTTCGTTTGACCTGTTTTTTCACCCACTGTTCTTTTGTTGATGAGAGGGAGCCTAGCAGATTGACTGAAAAACATGGTTTACCTACTTTTTGGAATATGGAAGTTGAATAAAAACTGTAGGTTGTAAGCAAACAGCGTTGAAAATCCGGGAGAATATACTAGCAAGCTGTGTTTTGAATCTCTCAGGATTTGCAAGTTAGATTTTCCCAAACACGGATTTAGAGAAGTATGTTGTCAACATCAGAGGGATGTGTGATTTTCATCATAATTATAAAAATAAGAGTTGAAATAATGAATAGATAATAAACAATGAAGTAATAAAAGTAAAAATCAAACCTAAAATTAAATTGAGTATTAAAATTATTATGCTTTTTTTCTATCGGGAATTTTTAATCTGGCATTTCTTTTTTAAAACGAATTAATTTAGATCAAGAAATGTCACCGATTTTTTCTCAAGCAATCTTGAGAGGAAGTACTAATTCTTCCGTGAATGTCTACATTATTCATTTTTATTTTCTAAGAAAATTTTTGCATTTTTAGCAATACCTCACCTATATTATACCTCTTCAATGTTTTGAAGACTGTGCTAAAGCCGAAGCTCGAAAACTTGAAGCTTTAATCTATGAAAACCCCATATGGATAGGGTTGTAAATAAAGGTACTACACGGAGTCATTGGGTTTCAGTTACACGCGTGTTTGTGTTAACAAGAATCCAGCTGAGTGCTTGAGAAAAACGTACCCGGTGCCTCATATTCTCTCATGAACCTCTGATAATAAGGGACCTTTTGGTAGGATAAGTTAAAAGAGTTACGCTCCTAAAACTCTTAATACAAACACCACCGAAAAATGCATAATATATGGAGTATATATTTTATATTTTACTATAAATAATGAATTACATTCATCAATATTCAATGGATCAAATCAGTACAAATTTAAATCCAATTATTTGTTGAATCACCGCTCAACGCATACTCTACCAAAACTCACTATAAACTTAAACATCTCAAATTTAGAACACGTCGCGGAGACCTCGTCAAACACGCGTCGCAAAGCGGTCGGAGCACGCCCAATAACGAGAGAATAAAAAAAGAACGAAAACCGACATGCAAACCTCAGCATGAGCAGAGAAAGCACGCCAAGTCGCTCGGAACAAAAAAAAGGGCATAAATTTTTACGCCGCGCGAGCAGCAAATGAATGTACCCAAACGATTCTGGTCCCAAGCGATGCCACCGGAAAAAAATTAAACTCCTTCAGTAAATACAGTTCCGGAAAAAACGACTCGCGTTTCCCAAAAGCTGCGTTTTTGTGAACCGAGATACAAGCGTGCCGTGGAGCTGTGGATTCGAGTCCACTCCTGTCGTCAGCTCGGACGTTAAAAGGTTATTACTCGACGAGTGTTCCCGAGCTAAAAATACAGAAAAACTCGGCGTGGTAGATCCTTAAGGGTTTGGATCTCCCCCCATCCCCCTGTGCACCCTTGCAAAAATGTTCGCGGTGCAGTTGGAGTGGGCTAATTCCTGAAACGTGCTTCAGAGGGAGATGATCAGCGGTTCGGTTCGATTAGAAACGACTAGGGACTTTACATAGAGCACGAGAGATGTTTGCTTTAGACTTAAATTAAGTTTAGACCTTGTTCATTTGTGTGCACGAGTTTTTTTTCTTTACGATGCGATGATTTTTTGAGTATTCACGTGTTAAAGGATTCGGCCAATACTTTAACGCGGCGGAGGTTTTTTTAAAGTTTACGAACGTGAAACGAGGTTGTTGTTTTGAATTAAAGTGGGGATGAGTTAAATTGTGAGTTTTTTATATTATACCTTTACGTAAAAGGTGTTTCGTGAACGATAATTTTGATGGTGCAATCATAGTTACGACATGGTGTTCTGTAGTGTATGTAACCATAATGTTCTCGTGAAATTTTAACCCTCAATTTGGGGATGACTATAGTATTCCATTTAGGATAGCTATTCAAATAGGTAAAGAATCTCGGAGGTTATCTTTTCGTTCCCTAGCTAGGATATTACTAGCGGAATAGTACACGTGAGTGTATAAAGATATATGGACGGTGGCATTAATAAAACTGTTTAATTTTAATTTGTATTCCAATAAAAGTATTTATCATGGTGAAAATATTTCTTAATGAAGATTAAGAAATAATGCCGGTATTTGATTTTGGGATATTATACTCTCGACATAAAATACTAAATCAGATTTGAAGTTAGTAAACAGTCAAGTAGTAAGTAAACAGTCGACTTTAAAATCGTATGAATGCATGTAGTCTAATTGATTTTCTAGTTTCCGAGTTCTGAAACAGTGCTGATAATTTTCCGTTGCTAAGTAGTTGCCTTATATTTATCAAAATTAAGCGATGAATTTGGTGGCGAGTACATCATATAAAGTGAGATTTTATTCTTAATTTTTTAGATGACAATTGTTTTAGTATCTTTAAAGAACTCCATAGTTTGTATTTGAAAAGTGACTGTAGATTTTGCTCTCTAAATTAACATCCGTTATTTCATAATGCTATTCTGTTTCATCGAAATTATAATACAATTGCTTTTCGTTTGTTTTTGAATGTTTATAGTGGAATAATTCCTCTATTGCTCGAAAGAAAACTTTTGGCAACCTATTTTTTTGCTAAAATAAATACATATAAATATAAATTATTAGATTATTAACTGTTATAGATTATTATTAGAATAATTACATTATCTTTAAAAGTATTAATATTTAGATTTATGTGATTGTTTTTCCTCTAAGTAATTCGTAGAAGGAATTAAAAAAATATGCTAGTGTTATTATTGAGGGATGTAGAATCGGGAAAACACATAATTCCAACCCAATAGAAATTTTCTAGGATCAGCTCATCGAGGCATATCTTTATCCCTCTTCATTCGTCGTTAAAAATCGCCCACAAATTCGCTGAGGCATCTACATCCGTGCTGAGTTGTCGAACGCATGGGCGACCCGGATTCATTCAAAATTTGTCCGCTGTGCAAGAAAATCAGCGATTACGCCAAGACGACGCCTTCGCCTTTGAATTGCAAATCGGAGATACCGTCTACGTAAGAAAGGTCGCCTTATTCGTTGTTAATCTTTCACTCGAAGCGATAACTTACGCGACATCGTGGTGTTCGACTCTTCCATCTCTGTAATTCATTTCCTCTTTCACTTGTCAGCAAGTCTGTTCAGGTCCTGCCAAAGATATTTCAACGCTCCCTACCGCAGATAGGAAGGTGCCCATCGGTGATATTTTATGGGATTGGAACCGTCCTTTGTAAGCGATTATGTTTTTTGTTCCGAGCAAAGCGATGTTTGGTTGGTTGCTAACGACTCTTTGGGATTTATATTGTTTATTTACACGTTTTGCCGTTGGGTAGTCTGATGCCACCTTTTCTTAATATTAACAATGATTTAATTATTATTTATAGAAACAACGAATATCTATGTATATACAAACTATTTTCTTTAACAAAAATGAATAATATTCATTCTTAATTGATTTTAGATTTTTAGGAAAAGGCTTAAAGATTGCTCTAATCCATTTGTAACACGTTTCTATTCTTTTATTCTGGAAAGACTATTTGCTTGGTTATTTCTTTGCAGTCTGGGTTTTATTTGGAGGCTTTGATCTCTTCTTAAAACGTTTGGTTCCTTGAAGAATATTAGTTAAAGGTTATTAGGCATCGTAATTAGATCCTGGCTTCGAATCCTGATCGCTGCCATATGTTAGAAGTATGTTTTCTGTGCCGCACTAGTGTTGTGGAATACGATGTAATATCAATTAACATGCGTTCTTCTAACTTTCCATTGAATATATATTGCAAGGTAATTATGTAGATGTATATATTAAACGACAATTTTCAACTGATGCAGATCAGAATCACCCACGTATTCAGCTTTATATATACACGTAATCCATCTAGCGTGATGAATTTTTTCTCGCTTCGAATGAATTCGGCATTGTTACTCTATAGCGACGTCATACAATCACCCTGTGAGCGCAAGGAGAGTACAACTCCCAAGTTCACTCTCAAAAACAACAGAAACGCGATATAAATAGAGTCACGTGAGAATTTCTACCATTTCGTCGTGTTTTGCACCGTGGTCCTCTGAGAAGTAAATCATTCCCACCATCGCCGTTGCCATGGCGCGCGGATTTTCGTTTCCACGGTGCTAAACAGAGCAGACGCTAAGAAGAGCGTGGCTAGGCTCCAAGGAAAGCAGTAAGTCGAGATGTAATGGGTGCTCGTCCCTTAAGTTACCCCCACTGGGACGTCCCTGACTTTTGATGGGGCTAATTCCAAGCAATATCTTCGGAACAATCGGCCATTTCTTTTATCATCCGTTCGTCCCTTTATCTAATGGTCCAGGAGGTATTTATTTTTATGTCTCTCTCTTTCCTACGGTTTGACGGGAAAGTCTTCATCTTCCACGGTCCTTGTTGGTTTTTATTGTATATCGCGTTTCGCACTGCCCTATCCGACCTTCTTCTATTATTGGGAGCTAGTTTTATTGTTTCGGGCGCCCACGAGACTGGGGTGTTTCAATTTGAATAGGATTCGCAAACAGTTTAAAGGTTTATTTGCCACGGTTGGATGCTTGCGAATTTTGCTGAATTTAATCCAATATTTAGGTGATTGTGAATGATTTTCTTTTTTATGTGAACTGCTGGTATATCAGTGAAATTATCTGTGGAGGCGGATGTATACATTTTGATGATCCTAAGGTACTTGATTTAGAGATACGACTCGTACGTTTGATATCGTAAGTTCAAATTTAGGGCATTCTATTTTCCTTAGCGAGGGTTCACATGATATAGACCAGAAAAACCCTGGATTTTTATGTTTGTGCAGTTTGGCCTATCTTCTTCGCATTGAATTACTGAGATGATTGACTGATGAAAAGAGGGACTTGTAAAAGACTTCATTAATATGAATAATAAGTAATAATATTAACCAAGTATCATAGCGGAATATAATTTAACTTAATCTTAACAAAGAATTAAGACTTGTATGATGGATAATGTTAACTATGAAAATTAATTGATACAGATGAGAATAATTTAGTTCAATAAGAATTGTATCCTTAAAGACTCCATCTCTTTTTAAAAGTTCCATCAGTTTTAAATGTACATTATAGAGGTACATGTATTTAACATACATAATGAATTACTGAATTATTACCAAGGATAACGCGTATATGAAGTCCGAATAAGCTCAGTTGTTATTTTATTATTTTATATCGTTATCTTATATTTAAGGACGGATTTGTACATTTTTTTACATATTAGAATAATAAATTAGATGAACACGTTGTATCAAACTATTATTTAAAGGTTTGTATGTGATTAAAGTGTTTTTGACGCGATCAATTTGTCTCCCGTAACGAGAAAGAACTCATATGAGTATTTACTTCATAATCTTAGGTTTTTGCCCTTTCATAGATGCCTTAAGCTTTGATTATAAATATTTATGGCCTTTTATTTCTCTTACAACAATTTGAAAAGTCTAATATTTACTTAAAGCTATCGTATTTAATTCAGAACTATATTGAAAAACTCAGAACACAATTTCGATCGTTTTAATAGGACAATACCGTCATTGAAGAAGGGCTAAGTCCTGCCGTGGCACAGCGGTCAGTAGTTAAAGGGAGAGTAACGTTTATAATTTCAGAGCTCTTGTTTTGTTCAGGAGAGTTTGAAGGTTCGGAAATGGAATCGGGAACAGAATGGAACAGGCTACGTCATGACCGGCTTAGGATAAGCGTAGCGTATTTTGTGAAGCGAACGTCAGTATTCCCCGTGACATACGTGTGTAAATAAGGAAAATTGCGAGTGACCGTCTCAAAACTTCTCATATCCGAAGGCTGATGTTTGATATCCACGGGCGCGCACACATCGACCGTATTTTCTTGGCTCGAATAACATGGAAATGAGCCCTCGTGAGTAAAGGATACGTTTGGATTCCTTAGAATAAGAATGAAGGCATTCATTTGAGATGGAGCTCTTCGATGAGTATAGTTTTAGATCAAGGTTGAATATGCGCACATATACACGAGAGGATTTAAATACCATCTGCGTAACTGGCCTTAACATAGTGATTTGATTTTGCATTATAAATTAAAAAAGGTTGCTGTATGAAGAAATAATAGTATATTTACTATCTAAAGAAATAAAAATATATTTATATTCATGTACATGAAAAGTTTATCATATTGTTGTTAAGAAAGTAACCGATATATCGTAATGTTACTTGTTCAATATGGAAATGAATGTATTCATTTGAGAGGAAATAATAAAAAACTAAGTTTTCGAGGCAAGGAAATATTCAAGCGGTTTTTATGGAAACCTGAGAATAAACTGATTAAATACATTTAGGTTTGATTTGCATAGATGACCATGTTGAATAATTCAATGCTACACTTCGTAGTTTCGATAGATTTTGAATACTATCTATTCTACCAAAAATCATCCTTTTCTAATGTCTTCAAAATCGCCTAGTTTACCTGATTTTATTCACATTAAATTTCTATCTCTCTAAATTGAAAATATATTCTGAAATATCCGAGTGAACTGAACTTACGTGTGATGTACCTTTAGAAGGTAAAGATTCAAACCACGTAAAAAGGTTGATTTACTTTTCGTATGTAGGCAGACTCTCTAACAGAAGTTTAAAACTGTGCTGAGAGTTAAAAACCACCCTTGAAATCTCGGGCACTTTCTTCACATTCCTTTAATTCTTTTCTCAACTGGAGATTTAATGAATAATTTTGTATATTGATACTTACAAGCCATGGAAACTAATTGAAACTTGTTGCCAAGTAACCGTTTACTATTAAATTACTTTCTGATTTTCCGATAATGTCCTTACTGTCTGCTTATTACTGACAGAAATATTGTTATCTTTAATACTCTTATCCTCATGCTTGGGTTTTTTCTGCCTAATAGAGAATTATGCTATTCAAACCATTGCTGTCAAACAAAAATGGAAACAAATTTTAGGGAAAGAGATTTAAGTAGAACATTTATGCGTATTATTCTTATTCAGAGGTGATCAAATTGGTTGAATAATACGAATAGTTAAAACAAGGTTAAAAGATAATAAGCAACGACATGATAATTGTAGAAAACTACCAGAGCAGCTGAAATTCAGTTGAAAAACTATATTCCTATGAACCTATATTCAGCATGAGAGAATTTCAGGAGAAAATTCGCCGAATCAGATTGTATCGAGTCAATATCCTGGCATTTTCGGAAAACATAATTTATAGAATACAGGATTGGATTACGATAGTTAATGAATTTAGAATGAACGCGCGTATCGCGAAAAAAAACAATCGACACCCGGAAAAAAATTGAAACACGAGTCGAAAAAGAGAAAAAAAGGGGACAATTCCACCGGAGGGTCTCTTGGGGGAAGGAGAACCAATAAATGCAGAAACAGTCGAAACGAGAGCAGGGGGAGAGAGAAAAAAGTACGATTGCCGCCTCGGGGTGGACACTAGTAAACCAAAGCAAGCGACGCTCGGAAGGCAGTTTTCTCCAAAAGCACAAGCGTTCGAATCGATTTCCGATCCGTAGGTGCGAAGAACGGAGGAAACATCCTCAGAGGCGATCCGTTTACGCTCTCAAGAGGGAAGGAAAGTCGACCAGGTGCGATCAAGACAGGCAAACGAGGCAATAGTACCCACGCGAGTCGAGATTGTGGAAGTTAGATGCGCATAAAACGTAAACAAGCCAAGGAAAGGACCCTGGAAGCCGAATGATCAAGGGTTTTTTGGGCGAAGGTTTTTTCTTTTACGGTCCGCGTAAAAAAGGTCTTGCGAAGTAGTACAGGGAACACTCACCACGACCTCCTTCCATTGTTAACCCGTCCTCAGCGTTCGTTCCAGAATAACTCGTTTAATCAGGCGGCCACTTGTGTTCCCGGCTCGGTTTCGACCTAAGAGGGGATGTTATAATTGCATCACGGAGCGGTCGGATAATGAACTAATAGGTTCATCATTATAATCCGACCGAATGCAACCGTGTCCTCTCGTGTGAGTGCTTGTTTCTGCTTCCCCAGGGTTGCTAAGAGAGGGTACGGTAACTTCTCATCCCAGAGGGTGGTTGCTATGTACGGGACTGAATTAAGTTCGCGTTTTCATGGCTCGAGGGTGGAAATTACAAGGGTTATGTGGAAGGATGAGGAATGGTTGTGTCTCTCTGTCTGTTAATTCAGCGTTAATGGTGGTTGGAATACCGCGTCACGTCAATCATGTGACCACGTAACCATGTAGATGGGTTCTAAACGTGTACAGGCTTGGTAGTTTGTGTTAAGTGTTTGTTGGGTTAATGGGAAGATAACTCTTTAACGTATTGATTAAATTCAAGCAAAGTAGTTATTCATTATTGTAAAAGGGAATCAGACTTGCTGAACTTGATGAGGAGTGAGGCAGTTTGGTTTTTATGTTAATTTAAGAATAATCAGAGAGAAATATAGGTTAATAATTGGATGCACTGTGTAACTCTGAACCCTGATTAGGTAGGTTAAGTCAATCAACAATTTATACTAGTAACTTCATTATCATTTCCGCTTTAGTTTCATCTACTTTAAAATTAATATTCAGAAAAACAGTAACTATGACAAAGGATGAATTGGAATCTTTGTTTATTATGTCGATTATTTTCTATAATTTCTAGATTTTGAATACGCACTGCACAATATTACTAATTTTTATTAACTGTGATAATAAATGGGTTTTAGAATATCCAGATAAAAGAATTAGATAGCAGCAATTAAGTATCTCAACGTATGGCGCTAAAATGTATGAACGAAACAAAATTAAGGGTAATCGAAGTTCATTATTATTGTCCAGTAACAATGATATTTTGTGAACAGAAAATTGAACATTTCATTCTAATATTCAAGGAATATGTGAGAAGCGAATTTTTAAAATTGCAATTTTTAGATGATATTTGGTGAGTTTATACTATATTATCTCGTATTACCGATATCTTATAATCTTTAAAATTTATATCAACACCAAAATTAGTATAAGCTTAATCTTTTGAAGGATTAAAATTGGATTTATATCCAAGTTTTAAGTTTCTCCATATACCACCGCTTCGTCATAAGTATCCTTATATTTCATCTTTTTTCATCCTTGCGAGCATGAGTAAAGGTTCAAACAGAATCCTTAATAAACACACACCTCTTAAGGACATAACTCATAAAGTTCGATCCCACAACTTATTCCCACGAGTCATTTTACTGCAATCCATAATGTAAATCGATCCAGGACTCTCTCGAGCCTAACCCAATAATAAAAAAGGGAGTTGTTCAAGAAAGAGGTAATTAATCAAACGGGTTTTTGTCGTCCACTTTCAATCATGCCGTTCCTTCATTTTTCCATCATCAATCTCCTTAGACTTTCTCAGATCATTGAAATCTCCAATAAACTGAAAAGCAACCTTCCTGTTTCTAAACCAGCTTAAATTATTCTATGCTCATGATTTAGTTGGAAAGTAGGCCTTTGTGATTTAACGAGATCTTTTTATTAAGTTTGCTGATTCAATTTGAGGTTAAGGTACGATTTAGTAGGTGACTAACCTGAATTAAATCATACACTTGAGATTGAAAATCTTTTTATTTTCCAAAATTTAACGTTAACTTTTTAGTAGATTAGCCTTGGATTCAGTATATATATTTTTTTTTTGTTGAAATCATGAGTCGTAATCTTCGAGAAAAATTGATAGAGTACCTAAAATAGTAATATAAATTTGTCCACTTGATTTTCATAACGTTCTACGGTTGGAATTAATTTGATTAAAGGATCTAACGTTAATTAAAGCTATTCATAATCTTTTAAATGATATTTGAGACTTTGATTATATATATCAGAAAACAACACGCGTAGGATTAAATTACAAACCGTCCCATAATGTAATCTACTTCGCTGAATTCATTTGACTACTCATTTTTATTCCCGGCGAATCCAATTCTCTTCTCTGATTTATAATCCAAGGGATTTTGTGATGCTAATATTTTCAGAACCCTATCTCAATCGCGAAAATTAGTCAGAAAAATCCCTTGGCTATTGAGAGAGAAAGACAGAAGAATTGGATTAGTTTTCACTTTCCATTTCAAGATTCATCTCCAGACCGTCTTGAGAGTCGTAACAACGACTCTGTTTCCAGGGGCAACCGAAAGCAGGTCTTATTACCTCCCTCCCTCCCCTTACACCATGCATCCCGGCCTTTTTGAAAATTTAAACGAATCCTCTGGAACACGCGTCCGCAGAAAATGTGCAAATTCTATTACAGAATCCTATTCAATTTGCGAATCGGACTCAATTTTTCATATCGCATCAAAAATTCGATTTAATCGCGGATTGGCTGTCTGCACTTCCCCCCACCCCTCCTAAAAACGATCATTTATTCACGCCACATGTCATTTCCGGTCATCGTTCGTTCTCGATTCACGAACGATCTGCACGGAATACGCACCGCGGATGCTTTCCCGCCCGATGGGGGCTTGATACATTATGGTGCGTGACGTAGACGATGGATCTGTTGTCGAGGCTGAGTGAAGGTAGGTTTCTTTGTTGCGGGGATGGTGCGGGAAGGATCCAAGACGCGGAAGATGGAACACTTCCCGGATGTATATGGATGATGCAAGGTGGCTTAAACGAAGATTTCTCTGTACTTTAGGCCTAGATATCCAAGTTACCATAAAAGCACAAAATTTAGGATGGTAGTTAAAAATGAAGCGCTATTTATGTAATATATCGTTTAAAAATATTATACGTAAATTTCACGTAAATATCAGCATCAATAATTGGGACATGTATATCCAACATCGATCGATAAGTAATAGATAATTCCTACGTATTAATCAGTCAACAGCAAAACGCCTTGTGGTTTTACAGGAATTACCTAAGTTCAAGTATAGACTTTGAAAGTTCTTGAACACAAGTTATTTAATATCATACGTTTTATTTTAGGATTGTTGCTCTTTCTGGTATAAAAGACTTTATCTATTTTAAATTGTTACCCCGAGTTGCTTATTAGAAGGCTTAGTCATTCAGACAGGCAACCCGCAACTCGTGGTCTGCAGTACTCTTTCACATGGTTTCTTTAGTTCAGTCTCATGGTGCGTTTTTCTAACTTTCGAAAATCTGGCTCTCCAAAAAAGTTTTCAGCTCTGACCCGACCAACCAGCCGCAAACCAATCCACCGCTACCCAAGCCAGTGGAAGAATGGTCTACTCACTGCGGAAACCCTCAATTTCGCGGTATCGTTAGCCATTAATCTTGTTAATTAAGTGTTTAGGATATAAAAAAGTCTCAAGTGCAAATGTAAGAGAAAAAATCAAGTTTAAATTACATAGAATTTGTTTTATAAAACTATCAATTTGGAGTATGGATATGGTATTACGTTAGTACAATTCTCTATGCTGATAATTCTAACTGTATCCTTCTAGCGAAGCGTTTCAAATCTAGGTGAGAGTTTGTATTAGGTTCTTCACTTATTTTAAGATGTTTATTTAAAATATTTAAAAGGAAATGTATTTAAGTCTAATTGATATGAAGCAAAGCTATTTAAGATTCTATATGCATATATCATTCACTTAGTAGATTATGATGGAGACAATATTATACCGATTATCAATTAAAATTTGCTGTGTATATTATATTTTGCTGTGTATACTATATTGATATCAAAATATCGTAAATTCGTTTATATATTTACCAAGTAATGTTTGGACGTTGCCCAAGTTTGAGGTGTGTAAGCTTAAGATAAGCTTAGTTTGTCCATTTGAGTCCAGAACATTTAATCATGACTACGTTATAAAAAAAACTTACTGAGGTATATCATTAATACAAAAACTAGAAATGAAATAGAATAACAATTGCTTTAGGTTAACCTCTCTACGTAACATTCATGAGAATAAGATATTTATGTACGATATTAGGACAAGTACATTCTTTAAAGAGATATTTTAATGAATTTATTCGCATGGCTAGAAATAATATATCGTTTTTTAATTAATTTTACTTATTTCATAGGCTAGAATATTATATAAGATTGATTGTTGATATTATGAGAATAACGCTTAACATTTGGAGAAAATATTAATTGTAGTGTCATTGAAATGTAGATTGTTGTTCGTCGATACGGTTAAATGGGACAATGTTGGTCGTTGCGTAACAATAGAAGTTAAAAGAGAAAAGGGTAACAATGAAGAGAGCGCCAATTTCAGCCTCAGGGTATATACGCATCTGAAACGGGTATACGGTTGAGTAGCCACGAATGCATGAGTCTGGTTATTGCGAATGAAAATTTGAAAAGGTGGAAGTTATTCTGGTTTTTGAGGAAATTGGAATACTTGTACTGATGTTAATGAAAGAGGAATACAAATTTCGACCTTGAATTCGCTTCAATTTCCTGTGGAATCAACAAAATACCGCTTTTTTAGAGAATTTACCGCGCTAAAGATACCTCGGATTCATATTCGTATCCACTATGTATGGATATGGGAAGTTCCACTGAATTTGGAAGCCGATTTTTTCACATTTGCATCGTTAACAGTTCTCGTGTACGTGTCGCCAAGTGTTTATTATCATAATTATGCAAAGTGGCAATCCAATCTTCCATTGTGTGGTAAAGGAATTTTATCTCGGGAAACTTATATTTGTGGATTCGTACGATATTGTTTTCCTTTATTGAGGACTCAATTCTTTGTCTATTACATTGTTTCATTTATTAAAATTCAAATTAACTCAATCTTGAGTATTTAAATAGTTTACTTAGGCATTCAATAACAATGTATTAGTGTAAAATTTATCTTAGATGATTTTGTGTTGTCAGTGTTTTAAACAGAATCAAATTTCCTCTGTTAAGAGTATCATTTAAGTGATTATAAAACGACTTTCATCTTAATATGAATCACCTTTTAATTATAAAGTGATAAAATGAATCTTGATTGAAAGGAGTAACCCTGGTTAAATCCTTCTTTTGCTAAAAAGGAAGAAGATAATAATTTGGAAACATAACCTTCCTTATATTCCTTACTTAAATACTTACAAATAATTTTATAATTTATATTCGACCTTTTCAAGGGACATGAAATTTTGCGATAATTTTTTTACGAGGTGAAATATGTAATCCTATAAATTATTACCTGCTTTTTAACATAGCAAAATATGCATTTTTTATAACTTTTTTAAACTGTTAATAATTAAAGATTAATATTAGAGACTGTATTACAAAGAGTGTAATATGGAGAAACTAGTAAAAGAGAGTAAAAATTTATGGCCAATGAATAAAAGAGGGACGAAAGAATTAAGGCATGATCCGCGTCAAAGTGAAATTTAGATTAGATTACCTGAATAACTCAGAAGAAATTGATGGCCGTCCGGTAAAAGTATTAGTATGGTGCAGATAGAAAATTGTCGGCGGTGAATGTCCCCATGCATGAATGCGTCTGTCGTGAATACACAACCCATTGAGTTTTAATGAGATGCGAGAGTAATAGGTGCAATTTGGTAGAGTTTACAAGAAGGATAATAGAAAGGAACGGTTGTTTCCTCTTGTATTTATTCATTGCAATTTTTTATTGTTTGACAGACGTTAGGTAATTCTTAAACTAACATTAAAGAGCTCGTAAAACATAAGAAGAGATTTGCTTTTTAGAACCCTTGTTGTATAAGCCATTTATTGGATATGGTATTTGATGCATAGAATCATACGTGTAATACTTACATTTTAATTACACTTATATATCCCTGTTCTCATGTACGGAGATATTTTCCCAGTTATAAATTTAACATTCGAGGTTTTAAATTATTTCTCAAGAAAACACTTATAAATGGATATGTATGAACTTGAAATAATTCAATCCTACGGTAGTTTATTTAGAATATATTTAAATATTTCTTCAGTACATTGAGAAATATAAGAAAAATATATTTATATACATACATAGATATATAGTAAAATATCAATTTGTTAACACTCCTATACGTTCCTATTCCTACTTCTTAATCGATGAGTATACGAAGCCTATTCAAGAAATTCAGGAAAATATCTTTCTCTATATCGCACTGAATTCCCTCTTATTTCGTAATTCATTTTGACTCATTTGTTTACACGCACACCTTTTATTTATTTTGATATTCAATGGCCCTGAAATTTCATTATCGTACCACGCACACTAATAAGTAGGCGATTCATTTTTAAAATTTCATATATATCTTTCAGCAACAGTAGTATCGTCCGTGTCACCGTGACAATGAATATGGGTTTCCAACTGACGCAATAGTGGTCGTTAGTGTCGCATTATTTTCTGCTTCATTGCTTTCTTCATCTGTAAGCCTATCTTATTTCCCAACGTCTATTTGCGGAGCATTATTTTGGAAGGGTTGGAATTTTGCCCTACCTTCCTCCAAGTGGAATTCAATTCTACATCTCATGTTATTGGTTTTTTGTAGCGTGAATTTTGAAAATCGTCAACAAACTGTTGCGTAACCTCAAAAATAAAACGACAAGGTATAACATATATTTTCACGAATCAATTATCATTATTTTCAGTGTATATGTATAATAATTAATGGGTAGATTTAGATTTTTAAAAATTGTTTATAAAAGAAGAAAGCTTTTTGTGACAGAATTTTAATTTTTCAGAGCATAGAAAAAATCTTCTTTGTTTTTACAACTTAAACATTCTCGTAAAATTTTCAAAATGCCCATGAGAAATTATTTGATTTTTCATTGTTTATAAGGCGAGTAAAAACCTCAATAATACATCCCGGTAATCACATTATAATAATTTCTCTTAGATTTCCATCGGGAATAGGTCACTATAGACATACATGTAATGAACAGATTGATAGTTCGTTTTCCTTTTCATTAGATAAGGAAACCTGGGAAATTGTAAGGTATTTGGGAATAGTTCTGTTGATTTACGTATAATTGCTTATAACTTGTACAATCTTCCTTGCATAAGAGTCTACAATCTAACATCAATACTTATTTAATCTTGCGTATTGTGTGTATTCCTGCCTGCAAAAATTATAAGTATTATTATTATAGTTACAATCTGACCATCATTATTATATAAGAACATCTAAAATTAATTGATACCCACAAGCAAAATGAAAACTATTAAGTGGAAAATTATGGAATTATTAATTATTAGAAAGAAAAAAGATCCCGAAAAATTCGCAGGAAAGTCATTTTTTAAAACGTTTCATCCATGATTTACAAACTTCTCAATTCAAGTCAAACTTTAGATTGTGCGTAAAAATGACGAGTATATAATCTAGGGAGAATGTAATGTATGGTATTATTTTCGTGTTTCATCATCTTAATACCTCATTAATTCCCATATTATAGTATCCATAATGCAGCTCTTAGGTATAACTTATAATTAATACATTCTCAATCCCATCTCGGAACAAAATATGTATTTCGTTTTCATATCAAAGGAGCTAAATCTTTCATGCGGTCTGCCGTAATCATTTTGGCGTTCGAGATTCTTTTCGTACATATCACCACGATGCTTCGGTTTAATTTTCCTTCTGTTCCTCACGTGTGCCAAAATAGTCGAGGGACTCTTTCAGTACGTAAATCTCACCGCTAGGGGCGCTACGGTTCAGTTGTCTCCGCCACGGCCTCCGACTCACCAAGAGCTTCTTCAGCAGTGATTACGGCAACATGGATTCCTCTTTGAGTCGCGTCTGCAGTCTCAAATAAAGTGCGTGGCCTCTACCAGAGGCAGTATGCGATCGCTCGTCTTCACTTGTTATCTCTTGTTCGTCGAAGGAAGGATTGTGGCTATGGGTGTTACCAAGGTGTCCGCAAAACAAAGTAAACAGGCTCTTTCTCTCTTACCACTAATACCTTTAATATTTAACTTATTTTGTTCCTGAACGGCGTGTGTCGTCAGGAGTTACGTTTTTTGGAGTTCTGTGGTTTCTGTATCAGCGTGGAACTCGATTACTAATTCACATTTTAATAATGCATCTCTTCTAAGCCTTGTGTAATCCAAGTCCCCCTTTTTGTTTACTAACTCTAACTTTGTGGCACACATGATCTCATGCTTGTCTTCTCCCTCGTGAATACAGGTTCGTAATGTAAAAAGACACAGTGGAGTAGAAACGTATTAAAATTGGAATGTATTGTTCTTTTGGATGAATTATTCAAAATCGCGAGTGAGTTAAATGAAAGATTATGTGCTCTGCAGTGAATCAATTGTTTATTAGTGGTATAGAGATAATGGTGGCATAAGGATTATTTAATAATTGGTGGTGTAATTCATGTTGTTTAGAGTAATTTAAAGTATGTTGATTTTTGTCTTCACTTTTTTAGTTAAATATCTTCGAAAGATTTTGATGAATATGATGAGAGAATGCTAATTTACTTGGTGTATAAAAATTGGGATCGACATTTGTTAAGTGAAGATTAATCTTACCAAGTTTTTTTTCACGAATTAATTTCTTGCTTCTTTGCCCAGCTATTTATGCTTTATATTCAGAATTCTATCTCCTTATAATTACAGAGATTTTATTTTGTTTGCATGTTGTGTTTGGATTGGAAAGGCCTTCTTAGTATTTACTGAAACGTAATGTAATACCAATCGAAGTTTTACATTTCTTTCTGATGCATCATCTTCTACGAACGCTAAGTTATAATCTCATCTTTTGACACGAGAGAAAAGTCGATTAAATCGAATTTGGTTCGTAAATGTGAGCATTGTATGGTGTGAATGGTCAAAAGCGAGCGTTGATAAATTATATTTAATATTTAATTTGAAATATTGGTGAGGTAAATAATTATTTTGAACCCCGTTTTGCTTTTTTCCGTTTGTTTTCTTTCCAAAAGTATCAACCTGTTCCTGCAGAGAAACCAATATTTTTAAACGTCAATATTAAATATATTCACGAACTGAATAGAGAGTTGTTACATGTATTGTATTGACAATGCACCTTTTATAGTGTTTAAGGATGATTTATATCCGAAAGTGATTTCGTTATGTGAATTTTAAATTGAAATAGACTTCAATTTTACAAAAAAATGAACCTAAATCATAGTTTTCGTTATTAGAAGTTGTGAGCCATATAAAGACTACTATTGTAACCGTATTACTCCTTTTTTAATGTTATTTAATCAGCAAAATTCTAATGATGTGAGGAAGATAAATGTTAACCTTTTGTGCTTCAAATTTATAATCCTCCGCATTAATGATCACATTTGATGAAACAAATCAAAGAATTTATAACTAATAGAAGTGTTAATATTAAACTTCACGTGTAATATTGCAATAATATCCTATGAACGAATTAGGGAATCCATGAATATTTTATTTTGGTCCTTTTATATTAGCTTTACCCACAATTTCCCTCTCTCAAATGACAGACGACGATTCAAATGAATGTTTGACAAGCCCCTTAATCTCATGAAATCATTCATGCGAACAAAAAGTCGATTCGTTCAAATATGGAAGAAGGTCTTTGTATCTGCAAAATCCCAGCCAATCTGCGTCCCTTCCTCGTCGGACCATTTAATCCTCTTTAACATTGCAGCTGACTCCAGCCGTCGCCTTGGAGGCCTGGTATTACCTCCTGAATTGCTTTAGCCTTCCTCATCCCGACTGTACTACCCTCCCCCCTCTTACCAATTGCAACTTTTTGCGATGTTTCATCAGATGAGCTGGTTCGAGATGAATCCTTTTAGAATTCCTGCTGATTCAAACCTAAATTGAAGTGCATTCTAAATGGTAATGACCTTCGCTCTGTGTTGCATAAGCGTATTCGTGCGTTCTTACTGCAATGAATTTGTAAATTAGACCTAATAAATAGTAGTATTATCATTGCTAAGAGGTAGGGCTTCAGATAAGGTGTACTCGTAAACGTTCTAAATGCATTTACTGTTATAATATTTATAATAACAATGAAAAGGAGATAAACTAAATTAGAAATTATTTGAAGAAAGTTATTTTCAGAATATATGTCTAGTATGTTTAATTTCGAAATTTTTAAGGAATATTTTCCGCTGATTAGACGCAAAATAATAATAAATACGTTTATTTGAAAAGTTCGTTATTATTTTTTAGATATTCACACAAACATAGTCAACCCTATTGCTATCACTATATCACAGTCCTGTCTACGTAAGGCTAACATTGATGTGAGATCGCTTTCAAATGTTCCTAAAAGGGTTAATTAACTATAATAAAATAAGTCATACGAGAATAGCGTTATACCGCTGAAAATAATGGCTTATTGGTATTTTAAATACATTCATTTGGCTCGGTTATTAAATTTTAAACTAAAATGTCCGCATTTTTCGTATATATTGACAAATATCCTTGAAGCCGGTTCTTTCTTTAGTCTCTGGTCGCAATTTATTGGGACTTAAATCAGCATGAGAGTATTTGGTTATTTTACGTTTGCAATACGTAATTTATTTACGATTTCCATCAATTTTGTGGTGATGGTTGTCCCTATATATATCTCGTAACCATTGGCTCTACTCATATAAGAATCCTTTTCCATTAAATTAAAGTTGAAGTTGTATCATCAATCTGTTAGCTTCAGGATCGTAATTAATCTTCATTTAACAGGAATCGTATCAAACGATACAAGCATTTATGTATAGATGACGTGGGTCTAGGTCACAGGTGTTTCACCTGATAATCATCTTAATGCACGGACTGCAACTGTCAAATCCATGCAGATTTGATCCTAATATCCCTTTGGCTTGCACAATCTGTATTGCGGAAATGGGATGTGGTACGAGATAAGTAAGGTAGAAAAAAGCAAGGATAATCGGTAGTTAAAAAACTGGCAAAGCCTTTCCTAATATAAGAAAACATCTAACATTAATTATTATGCTTTGTTTAGGGTTACTAAAAGTCGAGTTTTTTAATACCACAATATTACAATTAATATCACAATCAGATTATAGTATAAACTATGCAGCATAAACGATGATCTTATACGATTAAGTTAACAGCACAAGAACTTGAAAGTAAGCTCGTAACTTGCTTATCAGATTTATCGTGCGCTACACTATATACGGTACATCTACTATATCGTACACATCGAGGATAGTTGTAGAAATTTAATTAGGATTTCCGACTGCTGTAATAAAAATTCGAATTGCGGATTTTGATGGATTATAGGTTTAATTAATTACAGTTATGGATTCAATTATCAATTTAAAGTTGTGATATTCTCATAAGATCAATAAATATTATTTAAAAGAACATATAAATACTCAAGGTAGGCAAGTAAAAACATTTTCACTAGAAATTACACTAAATAAATGCTTGAATTTTTAGTTAAACTCTCTGTTTATATAGTGACAAAGAGTATGATCAGAGAATATAATATTTTTCGTCCTGTGTTGAGTGGTTATTTCACTTTATTCTGTACAGAGAAAGGGAGGAAAAATATTTCATGCATTAATAAAAGCAGGAAATACCATCTCAGATCGTAAATAAACAGTTTGTCTCGTGGCTGGAAGTGGGTGGATATACGAGAAACCCGGAACAGCTATGCCAGTTTTAAGTGAATCTTCAAGGTCTCCCCTTTGTGCTGTTACACTTACATTGTTCCCCCGCGTCATCGGAGACTAAGGTTGCTAGGGTATAAATATATACTTGGCAGATTTACGTAGTAAGAAAATATTAAGTACACAATGCTTAAAACTCACCAGTATTAGGAAAACATATGCATTTCAATCTTGGGAAAATAAATTAAAGTTAATTGGTTAATGATTTACGTTAATGTTAGTTGTTGGTAAGAGGAAATGTTAATCGTGTTGCTATAATGTATCATAATGTCATTTCTTTCTTTTCTATTAGATTGTCAACGAAAGAGTAATTTGTGATTGAGATTGAAGCTCTCCTAAATAAACTAATCGAAGATCTATAGTGTTGATTAGGTATTACGATCGAGATATTTATTAGAAACACTTGAGAGGTTTTTCAATATTGTTTTTCGTTGGTTTTATTCTTATTGTTTTTTCGTCAGTATTGTCTTCATAATAAACTATGTTATTTCAATTGAACCAGCTCATATTTAAGAAAAGTAGTAATTGTGAAAAAATTTAGGTTATTTTTTTAATGATTTTTTAGATTTGATTATGGAGGGTTATGGTGGAAGATTAAAGATTACATACGCGTATAAATAACTATTTAGATACACGGTACAGTGAAGTCCGTTTAAAAGACAACCTTTAGTGCTTTCAATCTCAATTATCGTAATTGATTTAAGTAATTAAAGGTATGTCAACCTCAATTGTTCATTGATTATTCAATGATAAGGAATTGGCTTCTTCCTTTAAAGATTTAAAACAGAAAATTTGTTCAGGATTTCCGACTTATTTCTTTAATCCATCAATTGAAGGAAACAAGGAAGCTTATAAAACAGGGTCGTATCATCATCTTTTTATCATTAAAAACTTTTGATGTTTGTTTTATAAACATGTAAGATACGTTTTTATTGTAATTAAAGAATATTATACAAAAGTTAATTTACTTAAGAGAGTTGTGTTACTTCTCGTTAAGAGAAATGACTTTGCTTACAAAGAGAATTCTTAATTTTTTGTAAAGAAACATAAATTTCTCTCGTGTAGATATGTAGTTTTCAAAGAAAATATAAACAGTTCAAATATAGTTACGAATTGCATGATTAATGAGTTCATTTCTTGAGGGAGTTTACCATAGTAACCGTATTTTAGATCATAATATAAAACCATAGCACATTGTCAAGTCACTGTTGGTTAAAAAGACGTAATTTAGGGACAACACAGGATGTTTGATATTCTATTGTGGTATGAGTGATTTAAAGTCACGAATTAGATTTTGTTGCGATTTATAAACAGATAAAAACCGCACAGAGGTTTAGTTACAGTCTAGGGAGGGTAGTTTCCCACTTTCTACCTCCCGGCTTTTATAATCTGTATATGGCGTGAGTCGTGTCTTATTTTACAGCGAAATCGCTCCTTATGGATAATAGATTTAATAAACTTCACTGAAACAACACGAGGTATTGTGGTAATCTATAATGGATATGTTCATAAAAAAGAAAACTTCGTGCTTCAACCGCAAATATTTCTTTAATTCACCATAAACAAAAATACGTTCTTAATCCAATTCCAATAGCTTTAATGTTTATCTTCTGCTTAGAACTCTCTTCAGGCATCTTCACATTACATTAATAAGAAACTTAATTGAATGGAATGATTTTTTTAGACCGAATGAACCAATTCAGTCCATCACCCAACGAGAATCGTGTAGGAATATATTAATCCAAAGCAGATACATTTATCAGCTTGGATTATCAATCATCACCCATCGCCTCATTTATCACACCGGATCACCAAAAAGGAGGACCATACCCGTGTTCAACCCCTCGTTAGCGGTTACCCGACCTTCATATATAAGAATACGCCAAAGAGATCCACAATCAATCAACAGTTTCAGTTCCAACGATCTGGCAAGACTCCCTCACGAAAAAAAGCCATCCAATGTTTATCGGAGATCGATTCTAGAACCTCACAGTCTCCTTCTTTTCGGGATTCAGTCCTACATCCGCTCCTTTAATCCTCCTCTGACACCAACCCATCTCTTGGGAGTCTTCAATCCTTTAGTTTGTTTTGACATGGCGGTATTGAGGATATGCATACCTTTATACGGATTCGGGAGTTGCCGCATACCGGGGTGCGGAGGCGTCTGCCGTCAAGGACACCCTTCTCACCCGCGGAATTATTCTATGCGGAATTGACGTACGACCCTCAAGTACGAGATTGAGTGTTGGGTCTAGGATCGAGTGTTTGGATTATGGTTGCTAATTATGCGCTTTGGTTTCCATGGTTCCCGGGTTTGATGTGTTTAGACTGCTTTTATTTTTATAAAAGAAAGTAAATCGTTATTGAAATTTCTTGCAAATAATTGTTATTTTAAGATTATTAAGTAGGCCACTCACAAGAAAAAAAATTTTAATAGTTGGTGAGACAACGCGGCATCACAATAACATAATGACTTACTACTGCTCTGTTTCTTTGAATTTAGCCTATTTTAACACTCCTAGTTTATATTGAATGGTGTAGCTTAATTTCCTGTTTAATTTAGTCATATTTCCGAGGGTAGTTTTTTAAATAAATAGTTTTAAGTGCCCATACCAACACTTTCACATCAAAGACGCGGGTAATTTTTTTGAGACCTAATTTAGGAAACAAAAGTGCGTCTTATATCCCGTCAAATACGGTAAATGAAAAATTATTATTCAAATTTCAATTAAAAGATCACAATGAAAGATATATTTCGTAACAGTTAAACGTTAGCAGATAGAAGATTAGCAGCCAGATTGCGTTTATTGGATATGTTTAGAGAAAGTACGTTTTCGGAAGACGTAATGGAAATTATGCGACCCCCCTGCTATCTAGGCCGATCCGATAATGCGCGTAAAATACGTGAAATAGATGCTAGGACGAATCGTTTTAAGAATTCTTCCCGCGCACGATATGCGACAACAATAGACTAAAATACGCGGTAAAATAGAATAGATGTTTACACCCCCTGCCACACGCCGAAAGGCGGCTTGCAGGGTACTTATGTAGATGTAGATGAACAGTTCTACTCTCAATTTTATATTTACTCCATGTCGCTTCCCTAATGTATCATGCGCTCGTTATTTAAGGAAAAATACAGTATGTTTAAGTAATTGCTAGGTTGATGTATTCTTTTATCTTTGTCAATTCTTGAAATAGATAGGAAAAATAGATATCCCAGATATTAAGTTCGCAGTTGAATAAAATATGGTAGATCTATTTAACTGATAGGTATCGAAATTCATTATAATTTGTATCGCTATTCATTCTTCATTATATTAGACCACTTAAGATAGAAAAAGAAGATAATAATATAATATGATAATATAATGAATCGTATTAGGCTTGAAAAGTTCGTTTCAGTAATATATATTTGTTACCATGGATAGCATTTGTAAAGTAAAAAAACGTATTCCTAAATATCAAAGTATTTTCTCCGACTCTTGTGATTCCACCGCAATGATATCCTCTCTCTTTTGTCGAAGGTCATTGAGCGTATTTAAATGTCGACTTTTATTCTTTTGTTGACCTATAAACGTCCTTGAGGAATTCGGTTCTTCAGATTACGCATTTTTTTCGTAAAATCGCGATCTTTCGGAATTTTTGCTATCGAGGCAATAACGCTTAGATTTTGTTTCGCGAACTTATTTAACCATACGTTAGTAACTTTCTTGAAAGCTCGAAATTAAAGCATTAAAGGGATTTCATTGTTGGATTATCTCATCACAAAATTGAGTTTTATTTGTATTGTAGGAAGGAATTTATATGGTATTTTATATTTCTATCCCTCTTAAGTTTTCATTAATAAGGATCAAAAATTTAATTCGTTTAAAATCATTATATTATTAATTATTTGATTCTAAAATATTTATTTTAAAGTTATTTATGATCAAGACATAAGTATAGGACTAACTGTAACCTAGGTTTTTTACATTTACTTTAAAGGAAAGCTAGAAAAAAATTGATGCATGAGGTAGGTTATTTCCATGATTAGTTTGAAATATACATTACGTGGCTAACTAAATTGATAAGTATGAATGGAAGTCCCTCAATCCTTGACGAAACAATTGTTTTTACATTTGATTTATCGTAGAATCTGTCAGAAGAAATCTCACAGAATATAATTTTTATAGCAAAGCGAATGAGCCTTAAAATTCATTATAGAGTTAAAATTACCAAAGAAAATATATATAGTAGCATATGTACATAGTCTCCGTACTATTTTCTCTATGTATAGAATACGCGAAAGTAATCTCTAAAAGAATCTGTGCCTTTTCACATTAATCTACCGCAATTGACTGCTACGTAGACTGATAAGTAGGCAAATTGAGCTTGGAACATCAATTTATTAAACGAAGGTCGCATATAAATGAGCCTCGAGATACTCAATATATAAAAGGATGGAACGATTAAGCAAATGAATATCTATTCAAGAAATGTGCAATAAAAACCCTCCGTGCATTTAAAAGGAAAATAGGTCCCTTTAAACTAAAGCAGGTAGAGAGTTTTAAATTTAAAATTGTTTCAAGAGCAAAGTTATTTGTAGAAGAACTAAGTTTTTGAAGTATTTAAAGAAGGAGATCTATCCGTGAAGAAAAAGAAAAAAGTCGGTATAAAATAAATAAGTGAAGGCCAAAAAATTATTATCGAGACATTAAGAAGAATATCGACCCGTTCGTGCTGGAGTACAAAAATGTATTGCGAATAAAGATGAGCATCGTGCTCCGCACAATCGTTTTTTTTTAACGAATGGAAGATCGAAGTTTTTAGAGAAAGATAAAGATGATAAAGACCATTTAACTTTCTCTGAATATTTATATTTATTAAATTTACTCCTCATTAATTGCCATGCCAACTTAGTAACTTAATAACTGATGAATTTAAAACGAATTTGAATGATTAATTGAAAAGGTAGAATTACATGCGTATAACCGTTTTGACAAGTAATTTAATTTATTCGTTTTGATAAAGAGATATATGTGCCTACAATATCCAGTCTTTATGGCTAATTATGAGGAATTATTTTCTAATTGAATTTAAACGAATAAATTACCATAAAGGATAACTCTTATCCTGAACATGATTAAGAGAAAAATCGATCAAGAAGTGCGTGGATGCCTAACATACCACAGTCTCAAAGCCCAGGAAAAGTCGGTTTATAGTTACAGCCAAAACATTAAAACACGGATAAGAGAAGGGGCCTCCTTTTAAAAAAGAAAAATATTTGTTTTGGATGGAACCGCGCGAAAGGGAAATAGGAGAAGGAGGAGATGCAGTAGCGTATTTTTTATGGGAAATATTTCGAGCGGTTTTGCAAGGATTTTTTTGAAAGTCGCGGGTCTCGCTTTTTTAAAGGCCGGCAGACGATGGCGTGTCCAGCTTTAAAACTTTTTGTTACAGCCTCCAGAGATAAATGAGACCGAGTTGAAGAGGGGGGTGTAGGGGGCGTGGAAGTGGGCGTGGAGGAGGGTGTGTGTGTGTGGAGGGGCCACGGGGGTGGACGAGGGAAAAAAAGCTATCTTTCTAGCAGCGAAAATGCCTTTATCGGGGAGCAGACGCGTGGGTAGTTCGAGGAATATACGTATAGATGGGAAAGTACGGGATCGCGAGAGGCGAACGAAGAACAATTAGCTACGGCTTCTTGTTTGCATCCTTCGCTCTCCCCCCGTGTTTTGTTTGCGAGTCGTTGATAAAAAAAGTCGCAGCGCGTCATGAAGATTCCTCGCGAAGAATTTCGTGCTGGGATCTCAGATGTACGAGTCTTCAACTCTTGATTTTTCGATTACGTTCACTCCCGTGGGTCTACTGTCATTTGTTTTTTGTTGTTTTTTTTTATATGTATCAAGATCGTTATCAAAGCCTTTGATTCCTGGAGTATCTTTAAACTGGATCGGAATATTTTCTTGCGAGTTTTTCTGTGTGGATCTTATTAGACGTACGAGATATCTGTCTGTCTCGTTATCTGTAGATGTTTTTACTACATCCGAGGTATTTTTTTACCTGAATAATTTCTTTGTATCTATTCAAAAATTTGTGTTTTGTGTTTGATTTTCCAATGTTGGCTCTTTTATTTTGTTTTCAAAAGTGTTCATATGATATGCTCTGTAGGATTCTATTAAGTTAAATCAATTAATTAATTTCAAAATAAGCTATACGTTTCTTTTTAACTCCGAGATGAATTATGATCAAACAATTCATGTACACATATATATGTAATGTAAGCGTTGATATATTTCTACTAATTACTGATCATCGTGCTTTAAATTCAGTGCAAGGGATTTAAAGAGGCCCTGAAAACGTCTTATAGTATACAGAACACTGTAATTTATAGTTATAATGTATTACCTAATATTATAGTACATTACTAATGAGGAGATGTTGGAATTGTTTTCATTCTCTACGTGTTTCTGTAGAATGTATTTCAAGCGAGCGTTTTTTGTCAGATCAAAAAAGTGAAAACATCCAGGCCATCACTCGATGATAGAAATGTTTCTCAAGTTCAGAAAGGATTAATGGAATCATCTCTCGATTTATCGACTGAAGCTGCTCATATAACCTCCCCTGAAATCAGATATCACAGTGCTTTCTCTGCCTTGACGTCATGACAAAGAGAGCGGGTCTCCATTTTTTAAAGTGTTTTAAACAGTTTTTTATTTTATCGTATCCATTTCAGTCGGTTTCTCAGGTGACGATAGTCTTACTCTGACGTAAACTCTTAGGCAACTTTCGCTCGCTTTAAATGTTAACAATGTGCTGCTGAGGACTACTAGTAGTTGCTATAACAACAGTGTTTATCCTCGACTCTGCCGTCATTATTTTCTTCCTGTAAGTGAAGTGTATTTTTTTGGAAGAAATAAGTCTTAAGTAATCTAAGAGTCTAATGAGAGTATCTTACGTTTGAGTACTCATATATTTATAGTCAAGGCTTAACATTATTGACAACAATTAAATCATTGTTTACGATCAATTTAAAGGAATATTCTCTGTGGAAGTAAACACTGAGAATTACTTAGTTTAAAACTAATTGTTGAATAACTCAATGAAAACTATCCTTTCTTATTACATATTAGCCTTAATTGAATATTAACTTTAACTGTCACTTTCAATCAATTACCTATTTGTTTTAAATAGATATTTTAGGTATTTTTAATATGAATATCAAACGTTGTTGTATGAATTAGGAACATTTTTAACTCTGTATTTTCGATCTAAATATGTATATGCTGCAATGTGTTAGATGTATGCATCATCATGTGAAAAAGCGTAATATTCGTATTTTAAAATATGAAAAAAATTCGGTAATAAAGATTTTTTCCAAGTATAGTAAGAAATAGATATATAAAGAATTTAGCGCCACTAAGAATGATTTCCTAATAAGGATTTGTTGTAGTTGGTAAATACTTTCCTTATATGGAGACGAGAACAGCTGTGGAAACACACTCTGATTGGTTGCTATGATATATGAGGATATAGAAGGACCTACATAAAGAATCATTTTTCACTCACTGTCTTTAGATATTTGGGACAGGGAGATAAATAATGAATAGTTGACACATCACCATTAGTTTAGATTCATCATTACATTACTGTGATGATAGTCACTGTTTAGAATCATCAAAGAGGATTCATGTAATAAATTACCTTTTCTCGTATTTTGACACGCAACTGTCAATTTTCCTTTGATATAAATTTGCACAATGATAAGTCCTTAAGCTGATGATGTCGGTCATCCACACAAGGCTTTCGCACGTATACTTAAAGCATTAAAAAAATCGCAAATTCTCATCCATTCATCAACGCGAAGGAGTTCCATAAGACCACCGTCCAACCCTCTCCAAGTCTCAGAGCCACATTTCCCTTTGATGTACAAACGAACGCTTGAAGACGATAGTATTCAAAGCCCTCACTCCCCTTCGCTGTTACTTAGGAGACCCCTTAGCAACGCGTAATTTTCACAAGCATGGTTACCACTCGAGGTATCTTTTTATGAAGGTCCGAATGAAATAGCTTTTTAGTGTCGTCTTCAGAGCGCTAAAGAGCGTAAAAAACTTGCACGCGTCCCGCGGACGGTATCAGGCTTATCTCCTATGCGCCAGCGCTCCTCAAGCCCTCCTCTCGAAATAAAAACTCGGCCGTCTTTCCGCACCCACGCTTTATGAATCCTACTTCTTCTCCCCCCTCCCCTTTCGGAAAAAGAAAAACATCGTTGTCGACTGTTTTCTTTATCTCTCGTTTTCTCCCAGTTTTTCTTATTATGTGTTTTCCGCGCCAAAGTCTTCTCTACTTTCTTTTCCCATAGTTTCTCCTTTATGCCCTTTTATTTCATCTGTTCTCCCGAGTCTATCAGGTGTCAATCTGTCTGCTTTCCTGCTTCCTTTATTCCCAGAACGTCCTTCTACGTTTTCCTCCACGTTATGGCTATTTTAGTGCTGTTTGTTTCTCCCTATGTCCGCTGCTGTCATAAGGGATCGAATTTGTTTACGTAATATTGCGTGAAATTGGACGCGTATATTTTATTTATGATTTTATGTGCCAGGACTGACTTTTTCGGAAGATCATTATCATATTGGGTACTAATCTAGGAGACATTTTTAAATCTATAGTTATAAGCTGTTACTCAAATAAATCAAAACTTTTTAAACCAAGCAGGGTTATAATATATATTTACGGCATGAATGTATGCAGTAATTTAAGCATAAACTCATGGATATCTAAATGGATCCAAGAATCGAACTTTGACGAATAAATATCCATATCCCGTCTGTTAATTTAAGTATTTATCATGTGTGGTAATCGATGTATTATTTTTACGTGTCTTTATATTTATTGAATACGTTTATTATGCTAATGAATTGAATAAGATGGTTATTTCTGTATAGCTTGTGTAATTTTTTTATACTCATTAAATTCCGTACTCAGCATCGTCTGTCTAGGAATGTCTATAGCATATTTACATCGATTACAACATAATGTTGCAATATTCATCTAAGGTAATAAGGTAGAGAATCTATTCATTTTAGATTTTTATATTCTCCCTTCAGAGTTTGCCATACAGATAACATACAGTGGATAGATTTTTATATTTATGAAATTATTTCCTATTTCAAGAATTAAATATCAGAAACCCTGGTTACTTTATTTAAATGTATATATTTAATTATAATTTGCATTCGAAATGTCAAATCGTGTTAAAAGAACGATGAAATAAGAAAAAAGAAATTCGTGATAAAATACGAGATTAAAAATTAGCAAAGCTAACCAAACAAACAACTGTTGTTATGTCGCCCATAGTTACCATGTACCGATTCACCTGTGTTTATTTCTCTGATTCATAAAAAATAGCAGGAAAATATTTAGTCAGACGAGACAGCATTTCCATTCACAAACATTCCTAGCATTTTTTTTTTTAAGTTCCGATTCTATATTAAAGCGCAGCTCGAGTTGAGAGGTGCTGCCTCATGAAACTCGGATAGCCCGAGCAGTTTAAGATTAGAGGGAAACAAATTATCCTTCGTCGGACAGAAACGACCCCGTAGAATTTTTCTCCTTATCCCCAGCGGCCCAATTCGACTCTTTGCAAGCCTTTCTCGACACGCAATTTACCCTCATTCATATATTTTACGACCTCGGGGATGTCGGGACAATTGCTGGAATTCCGTTTCCTTGGACGTCTCTTTGTTACGTCGCACTACCCTCGGAGACCGTTTCTAGAATTGAAACCAATTATTTAGAGACTGTAGGCGAACGTGTTCCCCGCGAACGTACAGTTCTTTCTGTAACGAATGGAGCGAATATATATATGTGGTTAAACGTAAAAAGTTGGGCCTAAAATTTTGATGATGTACCTTTTTCGAATGTTGCTTGGTAACGGGAGGGCCAGAGTTGGGGAAATTGTAGTAAAGGGTTTTAGGATATAATGCGTTACATTTATGTATTTATTTTCCATACTAATTATTTATTTAATTCAAATTAATTTAATGTAAATGAATATAATACTTCTTTGGACACTGCGATTGGAAGCTTACAATCGCTTTTGATTTTATACCAACTAAAATTCACCCTAATTACTGGAATATGGATGTGATTATTTCATATAAGTCCAAATTTTAAATTGAACCTAGTTATTTAAAGTATTTCCTTTGTTGACGAAAAGAGAATCTTAGTTTATGGAAATTTTCTTGAGAATATCATTGGAAATAATGCTGATGTTCACGTTTATCTCTAAGATTGTATTGAAGTATCTGAAATTTCCAATGGAATTATTAGCTAGATCATTGGTTAGGTATAAGAATAGAATATGGGAATGAATAATCCAACAGCGGTAAGGATAGGGGAAAAAGTGTTTTTTAAGCTAAATAAGAGGTCAGATACTTAGGCATTATTTTCCTAATTAATTAATAAAACTAGAAGCAGCAGAAAATTAATACTTTTTCAATCGAATGGAAAAAAAGATAGTTATATTTCGAGAAACATAAGGACATCTTATCTCTAGCTTCCTGTAAACCGTATGTTACTTTGACTCAATACGATAACAATTTTATATTTTAATTTAAATTATTTTTTTCTGTAAATCTTTACTTTCGTATACCTATAAAATTACCCTTGTTTCTTGATTATGTGAATCTATTCCGAAGCACGTTGCGTTAAATAAATTGCATTATGCTTTTTTCCTATTCAAAGGTCTCAGGATTAGAATCCAAGCTGATAATTATGCATCTCTATTGGTCGAAATTGAGACTAAAATGTCTCATCCATATGCTGATTGGAAATTTTCATCTTACGATACGGATGTTCGTATTCGTTCATTGTAGATTACCTGGCTGTAATTGTCCTATTAGTAGATGGTTGTAAATAAATTCATATTAATAAATGCGAATAATAAATAAAGGAGAAGATCAGAGAAAATTTTCACTACAGGAATGCACTCGTGATGAGAGTGACACGAGAAACGAAACGGTACTTGGAAACATTAAAAAGTATAAATATAAAAAAGGCCGTTTAGTAATTATAAATTCCCATCATGGTCGTTGAACTTTAATAACACATTCACGTAATGCACCCCCAGAGCGGGGTCCAAACGTGTACGAAATCTTTAAGCGCAGTTTCTATTTCGGGACATTCTCTTTCACACCACCCCTTTCGTTTTCACTTCCCAGCAGATGTTTGAAGAGAGAGCCCCTATTTTTGGAAATAAGGGAATTTAGCGAATTATTTAAGGCGACTAATGAGCAACTCTTTTTTTTCTTTTTTTTTTCTTTTTTTTCTTTTTTTTTAAAGACTAGCGGACGATTCAGACGACTTCTCCTTTCTGCGGGACGGAAACCGCGTTACCACCACCACTAGCGGATCTCGTTTTTTTCTTAAAAGGTCGACTTTTATACGGAGTTAAAAAAGAAGGGGGAAGAGTTCCTTGTGACTAAGTAAGAGAGTGAATCTCCCTCTCTCTATAGAGAGAGAACGGGTTAATGCCTTTCACTTCGTAAGCGCCGCGATTTTTTCCCCTCTCTCAAGATATCTCGTAGCCTATTCATGCATAACTCGATGATTACACACGTACGTGAATCGCACCATGGCGACGAACTCTTTCGCGACGGTTTGTTTTGAATGCAGGAGGGAGGTTGCTTGGATATGTCTCGTTTGGGGGAGTATTGTGTGGATTTATTTTGTGGCTCTAATGAACTGAATATGCGTCGTGAGATCGGATGGTATCTTTTTAAATTGAAAGCGCATTTTTGGATTTAAATTTGGTGGAAATACTGTCGAAATTGTCCCAAATATATAAGAATACTACTCAATATATATTTGGTATAAAGAACATTATTTAATAGCTATGATAAAATCACTTGTTCGTACAATAATATTGTACTAATTCTCGCATTTATGAACCGGATTTGTAGATTTATATTAGGATAAAGGCACTGTCATCTTTAAGTAAGACTCTCAAGCATATAAGAATATGACTTGATAAATATTAAATACAAACAAAATTATTTAATGCGCTTGATAAATTCAGTTGCTCCTATAATAATATTGTACTGATTCTCGAATTAATGAAACAGATTTGTAGATTTGAATTAGGTAAAAGACTCTGTCAAATATGTCCCAAATATATAAGAATACGTATTGCTTAATAAATACAAACAGCATCATTCAATGCATGTGATAAAATTAGTTGTTTCTGTAATATTAACATACTGATACTCTCTTTATTATACAATAGTATTACGTTGCACAATATTTATGTAAGATTCTTTCCATGTAAATTTAATACTACAAATACGTAGCTAATATAGTAATTTCGTGATAATTTACGCATAATAATACAAGGTAACGTCTATAATAGCATGTAAAAAAGTTTCTAGCGCGTTTGCCTAATGGAAACGGAACCAGGTTCTATTCCCGGAGGGAGGCATAATCTGCATCAGCATAATGATCTTAATGGATGGGATACCCAGCTCATCAACACTGA
Organism: Pantala flavescens; assembly: GCA_020796165.1. Classification (NCBI taxonomy): domain Eukaryota; kingdom Metazoa; phylum Arthropoda; class Insecta; order Odonata; family Libellulidae; genus Pantala; species Pantala flavescens. Next base: position 18,206,296 of record CM036886.1, read on the forward strand.
TTTCCCTTTAATGACGTTTAATCAGTTATTCGTAATTGATATGTGAGGATAAATACCGGTTAATACGTGTATAATGAAGAATTTATAATTGGTACTTAAGTAAACACCCAATAGAATTTCTATAATGAGAATAAATATTATGATGGTTAAATAATGATGGGTAATGTTATCTACTACAAAATACAGTGGCACTTAAATGATTAAGTACTGATCAATTTTCACTAATACCTCCATCAATTTATTACTACTATTATGTTTTGAATAGCTCAAATTAATTCATACTGAGAATTATAAAAAGTAAATAATTGTGCTCCATTTTCTTAATGTACGCCATTTGCTTGAGTGTTCTTAAGGTTGTGGGATAAGACGTGATATTTATAAAGAGTTCGTAAAGTGGGAAATTATTTAAGTTAAATTTACTGATATAATTTAATGTTTCGAAGAAGTGGAACAGCGTGTATAATGCAATGCGTTTGCGATACATTTAACGCGATTAACATATTTCGTGGCGTAATGCAGTTATCAGTTTCAGTTTGAGATCGCGTATGAGAGAGTTTCCCTCATAGTCCCATAGAGGGATTAGTTTAGTTTCGGCTCAGCCACTCAGGGAAGCGTTGCAAATAGACTGCGATGAAATTATCCTTGCTCTTAGGGTTCTTGGATCCTTCTTTTAATGATTTTCGCCAAAATAAATAAAGATTGGGACCAAAAATTTGTAAACATCAGTAACGGGGTTTTTAGGTTTATATATAATTCTTGATTACTCTAGAAAAAATAGGAAGAAAAACCTGTATCTAAAATGTTTGTCGTCATCGAGGTTTAGTGTGTTGTTTCAATACGTTTCGTAACGAAGCAACAAGTTATTGCTATGTTAATACTTTAACATCCATTCCCCTGCATTGATGGTATCTCCGAAATTCTATGCTTGTCTATGTTTATGTAGTTATCCTGCAAGTCACCTATCGGTGTGTGGCAGGGGGTGCAGGCACCGTGACTTTACTTCCCCATGCTTATCAGTTTACGGATAATTATTTTATGATTTTACCATATTCTCCTCGAAACAATGATGAAATTTTAATTGAATGTTTTTTTCAAGGAAATATATATATTCTCTTTGACAAAGCTTACTCCTTTTTTATACCATGCCAGATTTTAATTTCTACCATAGAAAGTCGAAAAAAAATTCTAAATTTAAATGAAATAAAAAACAATAAAGTGAGCATAAATTCAAGGGAAAGTTGCATATATTTTTGGACTCGATTCTGATTAATAAACGTATGTTATCGCTTTTGTATGTTAGCTTATTGTCAGGGCATTGCATAGCTTAATAATTCCGTTAAAATTCCAAGCAGTGTTGTGCTCAATATTATTCAAGACGGTACTAAAATAGCACTCAAGTGTACTTAGTTATCTCCATATAAAATTAACGACAAGGATGTACAAAAAGGAACGATCGCATATATAAATCTAATATAAAACATCTTCAGAGTTGCTCTTTGACTCCCTAAAGGCGATAAATCAAAACTCCCGGAGGGTGACGCTGTAAATATCGAAAGCCAATCCACGGGGACCTAAAATCTACTTTCTGCAAGCGTCGATTCACGACTCCCGATGAATCTCCGTTAAATGCACGACCTTGGCGTGATCAGGGCAAGTGAATCACCTCCATAGCACAGAATAAGCAAGCGTTGGATAGTAGATGGATGACCGTCCTTATTCAACCTAGTTGCAGACTAAATATCCCATTCATCAAATAGTACCTCTTAGAGACGAAAGGGAAAGTCTAACACGTAAGATAGCGGCAATTGGAAAGAGAGTGCACTGACTCATTTGAGAGAGAGACACTTAATGCAGCTTGTGTTGACGCAAGCGGCTAAGATATGGGTAAATCTCATGCCATCTCGTGCGAGTATTGTGTCGGGTTGGGTTGTAAACACGTGCGGACTTACCTCGTGCCCATTTCACACATTCCCTCATTACTTAAACCTGTAATCTTTAAAATCTTTTAGCTTGAATGGAAAAATAAGCAATGGTTCTTTTTGTTTACTGTATTTTCCTCGTATTAACTGTTCAGAATTGATAAACTCCATTGATGAAGCCTTTAAATTGTAGAGTTCCATCCTAATTAAGGAGTGTAATAAATTGGTATAAATTCGATACATATATCAAGATGGAATATTACATTTAAGTGAAATTTTTGCTAAGTTACTGCTCCCCTTAATTATTCAGATTCGATTTTATAATTTAGTTTTCTTATTTTTACTCTGTTAAAGCATTTAGTGGATGCCGTCTAAGATTTGTTTCCAATCGTAAACAATGTTTTCTTCAGTGTCAGAGCAATTGATTCGATTTAAAAATATAATACATCCATTGGCTTTAATTTGTAGAACTTCATCGTAATAAGGTGTCAATAAATAAGCTAAAAATCCTATGAGATATCTAGGTGGATTATCATATCTAAGTGGAAAGTTTGTTTACTTATTGTTCTCCTTAATTATTAAGAATTGATTTGTTAGGTTGATTTTCGAATTTTTACGCTATAATAACCTTTTGTAAAAGCCATCTAATATTCGTTCTCAATCGTTAACAATTTTTCTTAACCATCAGAGCAATTGATTCGATTAAAAAATACAATACATCCATAGATTTCAACGAGTTCTTTCCGATAACCTATTCCTATCAAATCGCAGAATGTTCTCGTAATTCACCGCGGTAACATAAATCTTCCATCCACTTATAATCTATAGTGGATCTTCCGATTTTACTCAATCCATCACACCTTCCAATTCTGGATTCAGCAGAATATTCTGCCCATTCATTTCCTCTTCTTAAGATCGATCCTCTTATTCAGCGAATTCCTTCGTTTCTAAAAGCCTTTCTCATTAGTCTTATAACAGTTTCATTATTTTTCTGTTACTTCTCCATTACTCCCCTAGTTCTTCTCTTCGAACTAACAGCTTAAGAGAATTAAATACATCTTTCATTCAATTATCCATTTCATCTTTTTATAATTGAAAACATTCTTTGAATTATTACTGGTTATTAGTGTGAGTAGAGATGCTATCTGGTCATATATTCGTAATAGATTATGGGTTTTCTTTCAAACGCGATTATTTAAATATCTACAGAGCTCTTCATCTTCATTAGGTGTATATTTATATTTCAATTTGAAGTAGTTCTCTTTTCAGCCTTAAGAGGGAGCTACTCACGAGCATTTAGTATCTCACAGGTATCCTTGAAACATATTAAAGTTCCCATGTTTATTCTCATAAGCATGTGTATTGATGAGTTTAATTTGTAAATTTTGAAATCCAAGTTCATATATGCGGGTAATTGTTTATTAAGAATTAGTAGAAAAAGTTTGCTTAACACGAATGGAATCCAGTTCTTTGCCCAAGGTGGGATATTATTAAAGTGGTGTGGTCGGTTGTAAAATTGTCGAAAGAGAAGTAAAATATTACTTTCACTGATTAAAATGACGCTTTTAAACAAGTTTTTGATTTTAATGTTGTCAGAGAAATAATTGCCATAAAAGAGGTATGTAATCTGCAGAATATCAATTGCTGTTATTACGTACCCAGCATCCGAAGCATTAATTATACATTCTGAAAACATCGCAAAGCTTTTCTTAAAAAAAATAACTTGTAATTTAAGAGTGTGTCTGCCAATTTTTCTTAGTCCATTACCCACAGATGTAATATCTTTTATTTTCTTATAAAGACTGAAAATTTTTTCGTTTTGTTCGAATAAAGTCGGTTCTTATTCAATCCCTTTCACTGCAGCCTTTCACTTCTACTAAAAACTTCAATTTATTATATTGTATTCGGAGTTCCTATTTCTTCTTTTGTACTCCTTAATGTCGTTCATGTTTAAGTATGAAGTCAGCCGTTTTTTATTACAGCAGTACACCGCAGGTTTTCCTTTCCATTATATATTACGGAGATTTTGACGACCGTCCCATTTATAGGATAATATTTGTTGAGTTTTTATTTATGCTTGTATTCGTTATAATATGAGGGAAATATAAACTGAATTCGGATTGCAAGAGAGTTAAACGTACATCCCATTTATGTTCTTTGTAGACTTTCTTTATGGTCTAAATACGTGCCGATACGATGCGTGATTTGATACATAAAAGTTTTTTGGTTTCCTCGTATATTCTTTTCCTTTAATCTAAGCGATTATAGAAAGACTTTTATGACGTCTACTACAATTATAATCAGCTTTCTGAAGTCCTATTTAAGTTTGAATTAAGGTTTACTAGACGATGAACGTTATTAAAATTAAGGTCATATCTCCCTTATGCCCAACCCACAACCATTAGACTATAAGTGCAAATGTATTGGTGAATTTATTACATTGGAAGTATAAATTGCGCTTTTATCGAATTAATAGTAGAGTAATGAGTATTAAAATGATTATCAATTGCTTTTGTTTCATTACTACTCATATCAAGGTGTACGAAAGTAAATGAATGAAAATATTTTCCATCCTTTTGTGAATTTCAGCATAATAGATGATTAATTATAAACGTCTCCTCGCATACACTGTTTTATATTTAAATTGCATCAAAATATAACGTAAAATACAATAGAATATCGATTATTTGGTCTTTATTACTAAGATTATCTAGGGATTGTCTATTGTAATTGTCTATTTTATAAGTATTTCTAAACCTAATTTCTAGTTAAGTATATATTATGCTGGTATGATATTATATAGAATAACTTAACATGGTATAATTAAATAATGGTTTAACTTAACATGGTTTAACTAAACATGGTATCACTGAACATGTTTCTCGTATAACTAGATATGGTATCACTAAACATGGCATCACTAAACGAGGCATAACTAAACTCGGTATAACTTAAAATGCTATGAGTTACATAGGTTGTCAATTACGAAAGCTTATTTACGAAGTATCCACAGTATTCAGAGACGTAACGCGACTTTAATTCGTCGCTGATGTACCTTATCGGTTGTTAGGGCGCGCAGTGCATTCGCACCTCATCTCGTAGCTTTACGACGGAGAGTAAATCTCTCCTCTCCTCATTTACTCTGTCCAGCTGGCACTCTCTCTCCCCTCCCACTCATCCCGTTATCTTGACTTGTCCCTCCGGTACGGGCGACTTTTCCTCCTTTTGCCGAATCGCTCCATGGCAACCGAGAAACCTCCGCCTTCTTCCGAGACCTCGATACGAGCGAGAACGACGCTGGATCCACGCGAATATCGATTTAGTACACCCGCACTCACGCGCGCTTTTTGCATCGTGCTTTTTCTTTTTTCTGCGTCTGTGCATCTCTCTCATACAATACGACCGTCCCTCCCGGTGTACCTCGTAGCGTCTGCCCCAGACGATTGACGTGTTTATTTAGTGCATAAATGGATTTGCGTGCCGTCTGGTAGTGTACGTTGTACGGTGTGTTCTTAAGCGCACCGTTATGGTGTATATTATTCTATGTTTACGTTATTTATTGGGTAGATAAATAAAGATACGTAGCTGTAACTCCGAGGATTAGGGTATTGTTTTAATCTCCATGGAAACCAGATTGATTATTAGATATATTAGATTATAGATATTATTGTATTAAAGCGAAAAAACGAACCTTTTTGGTATATACGATCGTTTATATTCTCGATTTTTACGTTATTCATTTCGTAGTGAAATTACAGATACGTAGCTTAAACTTCGAGGATTAGGATATTGTTATTAATCTCTATGGCAACCAGATTGATTATTAGATATTATTGTATGTAAGTGAAAAAAACGAACCTTTTGGAGGTTAACAATTTAGGTATTTCCTTGACTACCGTTCATAAGAGTGTGCTATTATAGCAGATATTTCTACGGACGGCCTATAAGGAAAAGAGTAGCATGTAGCTTTTTGTGTTCAGCTGTCCCAAGTTCTATTTTTGGAACGAAGTGACCCCTTTTTGTCCTCTGCATTCTTGATGAAAAAGGATTAAGAAGCATCGAATGAACGGGTTTGAACAGAGGAGTTTAAACTTTGGGGATGATTTTCAACCTCAAATTAGGATCGTATAGTAAATTATTATGTTTTTATCTCGAGTTCGATTTAAACAAATTTGGTTTTCGATCTATCGCAACTTTATATAACTTACTTGTATATTTACTCCTAATAACTGTATTGAAAACGATGATGGTTAAACTAACTTTCGTAGTAGCAAATAAAAGTATTGCAAATTCGTTCCGTAATCCTGTAATCGAAATTAACTAAAAGTAAAAGACAGAGACTTAAAAACTTTGTGGAATCGAATAGGATGACGCGGCATGGCGGCATGTTTTGTGAGATAATATTACTGCTCTTTAGAGGCATAAAGTATATATTATACGTATTGAAAAAAGCCTCATTTTTATACTTACATGATAGTGGTGTGAGGTATCAGTCTGCTAGATGAATAATGTACTTAAAGATTTTTATTTCCCATCATTTAGTCGTTGATAGATCAACTTTTCTTCCAGATGAGATAAATTGAAAAAATACCTTACTCTCTTAATTTCTATACTTTAACTGTAATGGAAATAAGTCTTCGAAACTGTTTCATAATTCAGTATCCATTGGTTGAGCAGCTTTCTTTCTTTATCCTTACAAAATCTTCATTTAGGTTCGTTAATTGGCTTCCAACGAAGCAATGACGTTCAGATGGGAGCAATCGATCCATAATGAAGTGTAAAGGACGGGATTTCACCGTTAGGTTACTGTGCTAATCCTTCGGATAATTATGATGTCGAATACAATGCAACTCGCTCTAAGCATTTCTGATTTGCTTTGGATCGTCTTTGACCGCTCAGGTGACCCAGTTGTCCTTGGTGATGAGATTAAACCTGAATGGCCCATGACGCACATGTCAATCGTATCATCAAACGCAGAATGATCATCATTAGCATGAGTTCCAATTTCAGTTTACGTCTTCATTAATTTGGTTCCGTTCAGTGATTGGTTTAATAATGTCTAGGCTATGAAAATGAATCAGTGTAAATGCAAATTTCACTATTTATTTGGAAGATACTTTTCTATTGAATTTTTTAAAGAGTTAACATGGGTTTTATTTGCCTGATTTTGTTTGTTGACAGATTTAATTTGACGCACTTTAGGAAATATTTATAAATGGACGATTGATTCTTAAAAATTGCTTTTGTTGCGTATGTAAATTTTAGATAATTATAAAATCATTTTCAGAGTGATTATACAACACTTCCGTGATTTTTTCCCTTTTTCATTCATGCTTTCTTTATTTATTTTAAGGAAACAATGCCAAACAAACATAAATAATTCATTTAAATATCAGGTATTAATTTGTCACTTTTAATGTATGATTATTAGTGAAAAATATTACGCTAGAGATAATGAATGAAGTTCCTATGGGTATGGACCTCGTATTTGCAAGTCACTCAGGTTTATAATTTTTATTACTATCTCTTGTATTTTTGACAGAATTGTGACACGACCTATATAAATATTTTTGCCTGAGGTGTCGATAAACCTCATTCTCCCAACTCATTAGAACTTTTTCAAAAGGACATAGCTTTCTTTCAGTCAAGCCGCTTTACTGAGATTATAGCGTACAGACTGAAAAGAGGTATCTCTACATTGCGAGATCTGATGGGTAATCAAGTACACTCTTATAAGGAGTAATGGAAATTTTGCTCTCTACAAAAATGGGATGTAGAAAGTTTATTTCTCAACGTCTCCTTCTGATAGGAGCTGAATTGTAAAGATTATTCTAAAAAATCGTGTTTAAATTACAGTAGCTAGAAGTACTCAAATTAGAATCATTATCTTAAATTTCTGTCAATCTTCCATCTCATGTAATAATCCTTATGTGTGAGAATTCTTAAAGGATATAAGAAATTTATATTCTTTTTGTTGCATCTTTTCACATAAGCAGGTATTTTATGCTTGTTTTTTTCTTTTGTTTGTCTTAGAATATCTCACGAATAATTGAAACCTCATCTGCTATCATCACTTACAGGTCAAATATTATTTCCGCTTTTTCCCATTAACCCTAGGGGAATTCTGAATCTGAATTTGTGTATATATATCAGGCCTTATATAGAGTTTCTCGATGACTACTTTAGCTGACAAAATTTCACCTATAAACGATGACTTTTCGTTGCTGTACATGTAGACGAGTTGCTAGGTACTGTACTGTTTATCTTCTAGAACGATTTCCGATCTCCATGGTGAATGTTTTCAATAAATATTTTTGTTACGTGTTGTTGCACGTGTATATTTATTATAAATATGTCCCCTAGCAACACGAGTGAAAACTAGTTCGTGATTTTAGATCCGGAATCAGCGATGCCGCGAATTTTGGGCTAAGAGAGGGCTGAGTAACGGCGTTTCGTTCCCACGACGTTCTCAGCTCTTCTGGGACGTTAGATGGAAGTTATAATTCATCAAAATGGAAACGATAGACAGTTTCATCGCCTTGGGCACTCTCGCGCCTTTAATAACCAATCAGACTAGAGCTTGCCTTAGGAAATCAAACATGTTAATTAATCAATTAGCTGTGATTGAAACTCCATCAGTACTCGGTTTTGAGAGAAATACAGAATTACCTAATTTCTTTCCTCCATGAGGAAACGGTAAATAGAAATATATTTTCTCATTATTGAATGTGAATTTATTATATTTTCTCCTTATTGAATGTCTATTTATATACGAGAAATATATTTTTGCTATTTAATTTTCTTTTAGTGCTTGGAGCTTACTTTGAAAAATCTTCAGGTTAATCTTTTGTTAATTACGTGTTTAAATCGAAAAAATGTCCAGTATCTAATGATATTTGGGTGATAGCACACCTATTTATTTTACTGTGAGAATTTGCGAATCGGATATAGTAAATAGTAAACTACGCAAAATAATATGATTTTAATAGCGTTATGAAGTAATAATGCGAAATTTGTATCATCTGTAGTGAATTAAAAATTTAATATCTATTAGCCTTTTGCAAATAGGTATATGGTACGTAGTTACCAGAATCATAAAATTTGATTGAAACATGATTACATAGTATAGGATGCTTTTGATATAGGCTCTAGTATAGGCTTCTCTATAACTTATAGAATTAATATTGGTTATAATAGTTCTAGAATACATCGTCAAAAGCTATGAAAATACGCAAAACAATTGCTTAGGTCAAGCTTGAAAATTGAATTAAGTCATTAGACATCGACATTGCGTAACTCGCGCTAATTACTCATGTCTCGCAGAGGTTTCCTGGCTGCAGATGGTATCATTCCGTGCTATCTCAAGACCCATATCTCAGAGGTGAAGAAAGGTTCTTCTTTCAATCCATCCCAGCTTTCCTTTATGTAATCATATGTTTACGCCGCACATTGCTTCGCGTACTCCATTGTCCACCGCGGTTGAAAATCAATTCCCATTCCGTCTACTCCGGGGGCCATTGGCCATCTGCCATACTTCTCCCAGTTGCTATCGAGAAAGGCTAACGTTAACCACTCATTGTCGGCCGTGTTGATTCTTTCCTTTGATTTGCACGGCCGTTCTCTCAAATTGTTACGCTACCGAAAGACAAAACTGGATTGTTGCGTATTATGTATGTACGTGGATAATGGGTCAAAAGATTTGGGTATAGGGTGGGTTTAGGTATCATTTTTAGTGGTAATAACAAGCAACAGGTGATTTACATTTCACGGAAGTATTTTTTTTTTCAGACCTATGCGTATTATGAATCGAGTTATAAAACAATGGATATCATTTGCAAAATACTCTTCTCTGTGATTCAATTTTGGGTGGTGGAATAGATTGTTTTTGATCAGGTGTTCCTTTTTAATATCTCTAATGAATGCTTAACGCTATGATTATAATTTTCGCGTTAATTTCTTTTCTGTGTAATTATCATATGCAGGTTCCTGTCCTATTTCAATCGAAATAGCTGCAACGGTTAAATCAAAGTTGTATATATTAAGGTGAGTCTGTTGCAAAGTCTTATAGCGATTAATGCGCTATTCAAAAGGGCTGAAGAAGGATATATCACGGTATTTATCCCTTCTTCTGATAGATTAAAGTAAGCCAGTGCTGTATTAATGCAGCTTTAGAGAGCTTAACCTCAAGCATTCATTAATACCCTAAGGTTTGAAATGAGGCCTACCAAGAAAGGTGTGGAATGAGGTAGTTTGTCTCTGCGAGCTTTTACAGAATGATATTTTTTATGAATCTACCTTGTATGTATTGATTTACAAATAAAAATTAGAACTTAATCTTCTATGATAAGTGGAGACAAAAAAACTTAGTTCTCTTATGCATTTTAAAAGAGTCGTTTGATAAATTTATTTTGAAACTGTTGGTGTTTTGGAATTGTTGCTCTTTGACAATATTATGTTAGACTGTTAGTTCAGCATTTTTTGTTTCCTCCCATTTTGAAAAGAGCTATCATTTTCTCATTCTCTCTTCTCGAGTTCAACATCATTTTCAGACCCAATTTTGTGCTCCAGTTTAGTTATTGAATCGATAATTTATCAATAAATCATTGGAAGAATCTGGAGAAATCGATAGAGTGTTCCATACGGTTTGCGTGAGGCGTCTAGGATAATACTTCTTGGCTCTGTTTTCGAAATATTTTATCAAACAATAAAAATAGGCGAAAATTGTTCCGATACGTATCACCTTATAAGTCAATCCATTGCTAGTCTATCGGTGTTCGTGTTATTACTGTAGGTATTGGTTTGATGATATAATCATACAGTAGGGATTCTGAGTTCAGATTTCAGTGGTCAATTACAGTGAATTGAATTCATCTCTACGAAATGTCTCTAGAAAAACTCTTACTTCGAGGTATTTCAGTTCAGTGGAATGTATAACCAGTTAGTGATGTGAAATTGATGGAACAATTTGTGTAACGGTTCCAGATTTTAATTTTCAGCTCATACATTTATCTGTATAGAGACCTACATTTTCTTCTTTGATTGAAGAGGCTTTGGAGACAGTTGGAATAATAACCATAACTATATATGAGCAGTCAAATGTCTATTCAACTCACAAGTAATTCCAATGGAATGTTGAAACGGTTAAATATGAAAGATATCGAGCATTTAATAAGAATGAGTTATATCATATCGTTATAATATCAATAAATATATAAGAAGTTTTAATTTTATAGATGAATGCGGTTCTTAACATATGCGTATTTTTGATATCGATGACATGTTTTTTCGGTATGTAAGATGTGTGAATTAAGGAAAATTACTGGAAATGACGCAAAAATATAAAGAATTAATGAAAACGCATATAAAAAGAGTTGTGAATATTAAAAATTAATGAAAAACTATTTATAAACGAATATTAACTATCTGAATATACCCCTTATAAATTTTATTGAGCTCATATAGACCGAATTGAGGTTAAATATTCATTTTGTCCTCATTTTAAAAACTTTTTGGAAACCCGTTAACGCTAGAGGAATATTGAAACGTAAATTTCCTCACCAAAGTTTTTTGAGATTTACATAAATGTGTTCGAAGGGATGACTGCATTCAAATGTAAATTTACTTGCGTATGTGAATTTTAGCAGGAACGGTAAATTTTAAATGCATTTCGTATTTCTTTATTCCTACAAAAAATCAAGAAAGAGATTTCGTGGAAATGTGAATGAATGTATTAGAATCTAAGAATATAGAATAATTATCCGTTTTTTTGAGTAAATAATATACGTAAATGTACACAAAGAAAGCTTATTTTAGTATGCATAAAATAACTCAAATGACAACAGGCCGTTGCTAGGGGTCATTGTTTCTTCATCACTAAGGCTAGATCCCCGCCAAGGTCTGCATTTTTTTAGTTTCGCAATTCATCTTTTAGCGTCGTCATCTCGCGACCATGAAACGACCTGAAGAGGTCGACGGTCTCAGGGATTCCCGCCGTATCTCTCTCAGGCTGTATATCAAAGATCAAGGTGTTCCTGCGGTCATACGCGGACTCAATCATGCAGCAATGATTTGAATAAAGCGAAGGCATCTCATCGGTGTACCCAAGTGCGATTGGAAAGAAATCATTGTATCTCTTTACAGAAAAGGCTATATTTTAATCAATTAACCTTATTTATAGACATGATGATACGCATCATGTGTGATCTAACGCATATGATACGTGGAATGATTGCATACGAATAAACAAAGGTTGAATTTTAGTCATGTTTCAATACATTAAAGGTATCATGAATTTATTTTAAGAGAATTGTTGGCTAGCAACTTGGAAGATCGTTTTGAAATATTGTAGATTTGATCTGATTTTACGAATGAATCACCTCATTATAATAATGTATAATATTATAAAATATTAACTGGATTACAAGCTTCTTTTACTAAAAATCTTTTAAAATCCAACCAAGACTTTGTATGTTCCTTCCATACTGAAATTTTTACTATGCAGTTAGAATCTTAACAGGTTATTGCACAATATGTGTCCCTGAAAAGTTATTTACATTTTTATGTATTTTTACAAATAGTTTTTCCAATTTTTTCTTCAAATGACTTATTATTTATTCATCATTTTTTATTTAGATTATTTTAATTGGTTGCGATATGTAGAATTATTCATGATGATATTAGTATTACTTAATAGGTTCGTGTTATTTTCATTTTCTGACCATATTACTAGGCAATTAAATTTTAGTGTCATTAACATTGAAAACTAACTTATAATACACTTTATATTGAAGTTCTCTCTTTCTGTTTCTATGGTAAAGGAAAATTCGCTACCACCAGTTAACATACATTTAAATTTTTTAATGCTCACGTGGATAATAGGATAGTAAACTATAAATGTATCATTCACTCAGGTGAAATTGTACTATTTTCGGGATACAAATACCTTTTTAGTGTATAACGTATTTTATCAGAGAAAGTGCATTTTAGCGCTCATATGAGAAACACTAACATTTGAATTTCCTCTCAAAGCGAAAGGTAAATATGTACGATTCGTCGAAACTGGTAATGCGTTTTTCACATTTCGCCGAACACATATTCTAATCTCCCAATACAAATGCTTTTTTTAGCAAAAAAAGGGAATCTCATCTTTCACGTTTCGCGTCCATGCCACTCAAACAGATATCTGTGAAAAGTAAACCGAAAAGTAAAGTGCATTCTATCGCACCGTCTGCCAAACGATGACAGCGTTGGTGACGCACGACTCGGTCCCTTTCGGATGAAGCTTTTTTGACGTGTTTTTCTTTCGTCGAACGAATCTCATTGAGAAATACACTCCGTTGCATTTGATGTATCCGATCAGGGTCCTAAAAGTTGAGAGGATTAAAAAAGCGTGGGAAAAAGTAGCGCAGCGAGAGATCTGTTTACCTATGTAGGACGATCAAAAACGATGTTCCATATTCGGATTTTTTTACTCCATGTACTACGCGATCGATGTAAACATTATTATGGTTTTTCACCGATGATTATATGCGATGGATAAATTGATGGACGTCAATGAATGATACGATTGCTAGAATCGGATTGGTTAATGTAAATGGTACGCTGAATGAAGGTCAAACAATTGCATCAATACAGCAGCAATAATTTCGTAGATTTCTTCTGTTATTGTTTTGATTGTTGTCCAGCTGAGCTATATCCCAAAAAGAATCGCTGAAAATAATAGTTAAGTTTACGTCCAGAACTAAGACTGAACTTGAGAAACAGTCATTTACATAAATATGTTCTATATATAACATAAGTTACGTAATTTTTGAATATTTATATTTAATATAATGACGCGAATATTTTAAAAATATTTATTATTTAGATATTAGAGCTAAAATAGCTTTATGGGTTACAATAGACGGAAGTTGGAAGAAATAAATGTTAATCAATCAAGAAAACATCACTAGATTGCTTAATAATTGTTAAATTGCTAATTGTGCATTGTGTTAACTGAGGGATATTTCTTTACTAGTATATTTTATTGAATGATATGAATTTTACTGATGTTCATAGAGAAATCAGAATTTTTTATTATTTAATAATCACATACTAGAAGATAGTGATTTAAGGTGTGGAAATAATGTTAACAAACTGACCGGCAAATTTCGCAAAGACAGGAGGTAAACCTCTCCAGAAAACCTTCTTTTTGTTACCTGGTAACGTATATGCCAATAGAGTTTTGTCATAGTGATAGGTAGAATAGAAATCTTTAAAAACAAGGTCGGCGTTCCTTTTTTCCTATCTGTACTCTTTCAACAATGATCTAAATAATCGATTTACCAAGAAATTAGTTATTTTTTTCGCAAACCTCCGCCAAGGCGAAGTGACGGCGTCAAATCTGATTATGTTCTTGCGAAAAAAGAACACATTTTACACGCCTCGTCGCTCATTGTTCCTGAACAGGTTTAACGGAAACATGTTCGAGTTTTGAAGTGGAAAATGAAACGGTACATACAACTTGTTTTCTCTTCTCATACCTTTCAAATTTTTTTCAATTCATCTATCTATTTATGTAAATGAAAGAGGGTTTTTGTTCGATATCTGTTGCTGTCGTTTGGATGATCATACGCATTTGAGTGATCACTATTCATTGCGTGAATCAAAACTAACGGTATGATAGTTCCATTGGTGTATATTCTACTGATAGAGGCTTAATTTGATATTTCATTAGTGATGTTACTTGGTTTAATCTGATAGATGTGAAATAAAAAAAAATAAAAACCAGTGAGTGCTAAAACTCGGTGTGAAAACATACGTAAAATATATAAAAAAGAGGTAATAGTACTTTATTAAAGTGAAATAGTAGAAGTGGATTAGCTAAAATGTACCTCTGGTACCATGTTTGCGAGAGTTTTAAAGTTTACTTCTCATGAAGCCTTTGAAAGATGTTATTCGGGAAATCTATCGTATTCAGGAACTTGTTTCCTCAACCCTTCAGTACTTGAAATAAAGTTTGAAAGACTATAACATTCTTATGATGTATTCGACTATACTATTGATATTGCGACAATAAGATACTCTGAACATCTTTATGTATTAAATCATATATATTTTTAAGCTTTGAAATAATTAAGAGAACTGTCAAATTATGAGTATAATTTTAATGTAATATAATTAAATACTAAGCTTGAAGGAAAATTAATAGATTTTAATTCTCCCAAATATATTTCTCTATATTAACTTTCAGTATTCGTAATTTTGTTCTGTCTTAAAAGTGTCCTTAAAAAGAGATATTTCAACTTATTAGCTCTTCAATTCTATATTATTATACAATATTACATTTATGAAGAAATTTAGGATAAATTGATTCCATTTGAAGTAATTGGATGTCATTGCTTTGATTGTAGTTCACACTCTTTTGATTGTATCAGTAACCGATTTTTACGCTATATCTGTGTACTATAGTGCGCTCACTAGCCCTTAAAAGTCCATAAATATTTGCAATTTTCAATATTCTTTATTTCAGTTATTCAAACATATATCTCAAAATTAATATGACACAAATATATACGAAATATATTTTCATAATCAATTTCATTGAAAATTGAGTTGTATTAGTAACATTTTGATAGCTATGAGAGTAAATAAGTAAACAACATTTTACTCTTCATAGGTCATAAATATAAAACACTTATTAATACGTTATCAACATTCTTAGGATATAGAATCGGAAGAAATCGAAACAGCAGACCAAACGTCTCTGTATGCAACGCTTTTCCACAAGTAAGAGTATCTTTTGAAATCAACGTACGAACTCCGCACGAGAGCACAGACGCCTGTTTACCCCTAATCACCACGCCTCGCTAGTGAAGCGAGTAAAAACAAATCCCCACTGGCAGAGCTACCATCCGTCCTTCGGCGCTGCATCCAAGACTTCCCCAATGCTTTAACTCTTGATGCACAAGCGAACCCAGTTGTTGACTTACCATTCTACTGCGCGATCTGTTTCCCCAACAACGCCATCCTTCCGTGTCACTTTCATTGATCAGATGGAACATCTTTTGAACCTTCCGCGAAATGTTACTTCAATGTGATATTCACGTTGCATATTCAACGCTTAGTATTAACTATAAGAACCGTTTGATGGTTTAATTTAACAATGAAATAAATATATAGTATTAAAAACTATTTTGCATCATATAATTTTTAATTCATTAGTAAAGGAATCATTTTATCAAATACGTGCATATTTATTTATGATTTTGATGACGAGTTATCAACCTTATTCTCGTTCATTAGTGCAAGTTTCATCTTTGAGACACTCCATTTATATTTATCATATATAAGCGATTGTACTTGTTGATATATTTAAACAAAGTAATTCATCGGAATTGCTGAAATTTACGGATACTTTTTAATTGCAAATTATGTTTATATTATAGTGTAAAAATTACTATATGGACGAAATATTCAAATTTTAAATTAAGTCTTGCCCACCTGATATGTTGCTTGTCTTATGCGTGAGGATATGTCTGTTAAATGTTTACGTTGATACTGAATTTACACGTTGACTTTGACTAAAGTTACCGTCATTCCCCTTGGTTGTTTCTTCTCCTGTCAAAGTAAGGGATGATTTTCAAATCTTCACTCTGAAGTCTCCTGTCCCGTAGACCTATTCCATTTTCAATCGAGGAAAAACGTTTTGCATTTCATTCCGCTCGATATCGATCCGTCAACTTCCTTTCTTCTATTCGAATATTCGCTAGAATTCGTCTGGAGTCCGTCGTCCAAGGTCTGGGTTGCCTTCATGATTCAAACGCCATCGATGTATCAAGTCTATCTTGGAGATGAAGTTCAAGGCCTTATAACACGTTGCCCTGTTGTACGTTCGTTGATATCTCCTAGGAGGCGGGTTATCACGTTCTTTTGTACTATGCATGGGGAGATCTTGAATTTTTGGCTGACATAAATAAGAATATTTTAAATTTTATTTTAGTAAATTTCTTTGTGATTAATTCACTATCAGTATTTCGAAACAGATTATTTCATTTGCTGAAAGATTCTGTATATTCCGATGATAAAAATAATTGCAGCGAAACTGGTATTCAACCAACCAAATTCTGTATCAAAGAAGATTAATTAAGTGATGGGTAGCGAGAACAAATGTTGAAATGAAACTCATTTTGCTTTTACGAACATTTCTTTGCATTTACGAAATTTATGTGATTACATCGAAGCCAGCACACTATCGAGTTCATTTCACGAGGAATTTTACAGCGAAGAACTGCATTGTAACTGATTCTTTTAAGAAGTAATCCAAGGCCAAAGAGAGAAAATAATTCTGAATTGTATTCGTCATTACTTTTTTAAAGATTCTCCGAAATTACTGCAATTCACACACTCTTGATTCTTTTCTCTGATGGCACAAATTTATATAAAATCTGATTAATTTCTTACACTAAGGTAATAATATGAATATAAATAGAATTTCATTTTATCAAATTGTTAAAGTAACTTTTTGACTGTTACTATGAGATATATTTTAATATTATGTATTTATAATCAATGGCACAATATTATGAATTGTCTATATTTGAAGGAAGGAGTAATATAGTTATTAGTTGAACATATTTGCCAATTATTTATACCCTAAAATATATATTGAAATCCTTTAGAATGACTTTGTAAATATAAATAGAGAAATTTTAAATTCAATGGCAGACTAGAAAAGAAAATTGATTGATATTCAAGACTGAGAAAGCTCTTTTTTTTTAATTTGCAGCGATTAATATTTCCTGGATTTGTTTCAATAGACGTATGAATTTAATTCAGTTCTATTACATCTTCAGCAAAAACCCTCGTCCAGGTCGGGATTATCGGTCAATGAAAAAGAACGACATATTTTCGGGAGGCAGTATTGTGCGATTTCACTTCCTTAGCGATCGAATCTCGTACGGAAGACGGCTCGTAATCTCCCCGACTGCGGATTTTGAAATCTTCCGCGGATCTATATCCCTCGTGGGTAATTCAATAGGGATCATAGGGTTTTCGATTGCTTCTTTACATCATATGAAAACCGCGGCTTTTTTTCACAACGACCTCGTGGTGGGGGAAAACGGCGGTGAAATCAAGGGAGAAATCTCATTTTAAGGCTTATTTTTATCCTTAGGAAAGACCAGGTTTCCCTTCCACAAGATTCACGTGTGCACTTCGCCTTTCTCTCCCTTGTACATTCATGAAGGAGGATTCGTTAGATCAGTAGACTTTCAGTTGTTCCTACCTCCTGTCCTCAAGAGGGAGCCGAAATCGTACTGAGGTGGGAATACGACTATTTTTTACTGTTTTGAGACGTTTTTGCCTTTCAGTTTGTGGTCAACATTGTTGTGGATATTTTTTTTCGCTGGGGTTGTTGCCAAGGTTTTTGTTTATTAACTGTTGATTTTTGTAACCAAGCTGGAGTTGCATCCAGGGTTGTTGTTTATTAACTGTTGATTTCTGTAACCAAGCACAATCACAACACGGAAAAGGAACTAACTAAAACTACATATATATGTAATACTATTTGAACGAACTAAACGAGTTTATCTAAAAGTGAGGCTAAACAAATATATATTATACAACAAATATAAATTATTTTCAAGTACACAATAAGTGAAAACATATCGACGTACTTCTATTGACTACATTTCGCGAAGTAATATCGATTAGTTTCGGGAAAATTTAGTTTTTTTAGTCGAATATCTACGGATATTTTTAAGTTATTTTAAATTAAATTATATTTTGAATATCTAACATTACTCGTTGGAATAATTATATATAGTGGGAGTATGTGTGACGAAAAATAGTCGTTTTATCTAGAATTTATGATTTATGAATCGAAATCGTCTGTCGCGAAGTGCCAAATCGATATAAAACCTCGCCATATCGATCGATAGGTCGATCGCGGTTGACCCATTCGAACGGGATGATATCACTTCTATTCTGCAGTTTGCCCTCTAATATCTCTACGAGTAGGGCAGGAGAGTGGCGTGTTCTCAATGAAAAAAATTCGCCAGCAGTACTCAAGGTCTCTCGAACGGACTGTATAATATTTCCCGACAAAAAATTCACGACTTGCTACGTCTTCATACGCAGTTCTTCAGGGGAACGAGTTCTTCTCATCAATCCATATTAGGGATTGCATTCGTTATGAACATCCAAGTAGTTATTAACTCCCGTGAGAATTCCCCTTTACACCTCCCCTTCCATCGCTTTTGCAGCTCCTCCTCCATCCTTAATCCCCACTGTTATTCGCTTGACTCAACTCCATTCTCACTCTAGTGTTTCTACCCTTTCTTCACACGCGACTTCTCAAGTTCTTCCCCGAAGGTTTCCCTCAGACGAGCTCTTCTTTTTGGTCATTTCCTTACTCATTCTTTTCGGACCCCATCCCGCGCCATCTGCGTCCGGATTATCTCTGCATTTCACCTGTCCATTCCAGTCATTCTAGTACGTTACCTTTTTTTTGCCCCCCTACATCTTTCCCCTTCGCGGTTCCGCCCCTCCTCTTCTTCTCGGTCTTTTATTTCGGTCTACAGCCACCGGGACAGGTTTTAGGGGGGGAGTTACCTTCTTCCGCGCGCCTCTCTCTTGTTTTCGGACGCAGAGCAAGTATCGTTTCGCCGCAGAAGGCGAGGGATTCCTTCAATCGTCGCTTCCAACTCATAATCCGACCGGTTTTTATGTAATGTCCCTCCGGATCGCTTTGCCCGCTCCGATATCCGCTCCCCCACTCCCTCTCTGCCAAAGGAGGCGCCGCGCTAGAAATTTCTATGGTTGTACTTCGAGAGGTCACGGACTCCGAAGCTGGGACGTGCCTTTCGCGCGTTGAAATCCCTCATTAACGCCTCGGTAACCACGCGAATGCGATAGTAGCGTCCCGGCAGCGGTCTTCGAGGGGTTCCACGCCGCCGGTAGGGCTCTCGTCCGCACCTCCATGTCTTCGGCCCAACGTCTCTCCAAAGGCTTTTGTTTGTCCCCCCATCGAGCGTGAGGCACCAAGAGGTCGATTCCGTTTCGTCGCCACGTTTCCCGATGTTGTGCTGCGTACGAGGGACCTCTGGCAGCAGGGGCCGGTACAGAGGAGTGCCCAATGAAGGTAAGGGGTGGGGATGAGGAAAGCAGGCCAGAAAGTGTTCAGTGTCAGCGACTCCAGCGAACAGGCCGGTGGTGCGTGCGCTCTCCCCTCGGAGGTCTTCAGTGCGTCACCCATCGGTTCGAAGTGTCTTTTAGCGGAGTATTACCCGATCTATTGAGTCGTGCTTTTGTTGGTTGTTTACATAGTTAGTTTTTCTCTCGTGTGTCGGTATTTGAGTGGTGTGCATTGAAGATCCAACATGTTGAAGAATTCGAACACGATGTCGTCCCTGATGTTTTGGGATCCGAGGTGATTGGTCGTTCTGCATTTATTCTGCATTCTTTTGTTTCGCTGTTCCACGATCGTTTAGTGTTTCGGTCTTGCGGTGATTTTTTACGTAAAGATTTTTCTTTACGACTTGTTTACCTTCTTCTTGTATTACGGAACAGGATGTTTATTTTATGGCGTGCGATTTTACGACTTAGCTCTAAGTGGGGTATATATCGGAGTGTTACTCAGCTGGTAATGAATTATTTTCGCGAAAGTTCTTGGGTATAAATGTGTCGCTGGTTTAGGAGTGTACTATGAGATCCTCGTTAGCAGAATTCAGTTAGATTTTTTATTATTTTTATCAAACGTCTTCCTAATATACATACCGCAAGGTTAGAAGAAAACTTCGGTGAAACATTTTTAAATCTTTCATCTTATTGTATGGTACAGTAACCCGAAAACTCGCTGGAATACAGCGAGTTTTCCTCTCACTTTTACTGAGTCATTTATAACCATCGAAAGCGGGGTGCACCGGTGTAATGAGACGGAAAGTTGTTACTCTTCTTTTATATTCCTTTTGCCGTCTTCGAGTTATATCACCGAGCGTCTCATTTATTGGGCTTTTTTATATCGAGGCAACCTTACAGTCGTGTTTCAAGGATCGTGATATCGATCCTGACAAGAATCGTAAGGATTTGCGCTCAGTGGATTATCTGTTATAACGTGTGGAATCACGGAGATCAATTCAGTCATTCGGAATCTTTTGATAAAAAGGAATCGATTCAGTCTGGGCCCAATATCGACTATAAAAATGTGTTGCGGGAAAGGCAAACTTGTAAATAATGTTTATTATTCATTTTGTCAATGTTTGTCTGAATTTATGACGTAAATTATTGATAAGTATCTAAGATTTACCGTTAGCAACCATTGTGTTTGTTTTACACGTAGCTCAAATCAATGCTCATAGTCACCATAGAAACGTATTTTAGAATGTGTTCAATCCGTTCCCAAGTTATGTTTGTCCTTCATGGGGAGTTACGGAAAGAATTTCTCTTGCATAACGCATTGTTTTCAGAACGGGACGGATTTATAGAAACGATTCTTCGCGTTACGTGTGCGGTGGTAATTTCATTCGGAGAACGTGCTCGAGTAGAAAGTTCAATAATTGCCGCTTAATTCAGTTGTTCTGAGAAAGTTATTTCGCGGTAAAGATCTAAGATTGGATTAATCACGATGTTGCATTTAATCATCCGTTTCTTCTGTATTATTCTCTTTTTTGATATTTAGTAGTGGTAATTTTTCGAAACGTTTCGTGTTTTTTATAAAGATTTCGCAATGAAATTCGCTGTGTTGATCTATGTTTAAAGAATACTATTCTTGGTCTGTCAATTATCAACAGAAAAAATATTTCATATCCTCGACTGCATAACTTCATTGCTTCATAATTTTGTTTTAGTAAACGACTAATAATCCCTAAAATATGGTAATTTCGCAGAAAAAATAATCGTGTATTGATTTGTTTTTATTAACGCTCGGTACAGCTGTAGTATATTAATATTAGTTTCAATAGTTTAGCGGCTTATGTAAATATTAATACCTTATGTATAGAGTTAATTTTTATAGGGGTAGTCATAAGTTAAAAGCACTTTGGCCAAATTACTATTCATAAGTGAGATGTGATTAATTCTCAAATATTTAAGTTGTAATATTTGCGTTTGACAATTGATTGCCTTAGCAAGGATTGAGTTCTTAAGTATAGTGACAATAAAAGTAAATAATTCTAAATACCGCTTAAGTTTTAGATTAAAAATTCCTCTCAGTATAAATACTAATTGAAGTTTGTGGTCCTTATGCGAGAAAGATTTTAAATCATAAATCAAGAAGGATGTTTATTTGCTCAAACAATGAGAAAATATATATTGCAGACAGTTTTATTTTGTGAAAGAGATCAGTTTCCAGTTCAGTCATTCACTATTGTTTGAAGTTTTTTATGATTGGAATGTTGATTTTTTTTTATTTCGCAATTCTGAGTAAAAGTCGTTCCTCAGCTGATTTCGTTTCCCATTTGTTTTGGGTCAGAAAAAGAGATGCACCCATTCGACGCCATACGGAGGCCCTGCCGCTGAGTTTGATGTCAAATGGAAAGAAATTCAACCAGGGTAAATGCCTTTATGGTGTTGTATTGAAGTATGGGTACTCTCTCTAATGATTGGTGAAGGGATCACACTACTAACCACTACACTTATGTTTAAATATCAATCGATAAATGACAGTTGAAACATTTCATGCGTATTTGATAGAGAAAGAATAAAGCACAGAATGCTTTTTGTATCATATAGATCGATCTTAGAAGATGCATATTGAGCGTTTGATCAAAGGTTCCTCCAGTACTTATAAAGTGCATTTGTGTTTAAGTTTTTTTTGTGAGTATTGTTCAAACGTTTGCTTTCGCAGTGAATGTTGCCCCTAGAGGATTTTGTAAATGTGTCCAATTTTAAATTCACATCCATCAACATATTATGAATGTTAATTATTTGTTCGTCATTGTAAATTCCATGCTCATATGTATTATCCAATCTCTCGTACCTGTTATTGTTAAAGTTATTTATCGGCGATGTTTGTTTCCATTCGGTTCATTGAAAGGACTAACAAAGCTTACTTACTTTAACTTATTGGTGTGCATGCTGGCTATTAAAATACATGAAATTCTAATGCATTCATATGAAAAAGTTTTGTTGATTTTAAATGCTTTTATTTAAACAACTGCTTCCATCCATTCACGGAGAATGGAATGAATGCATGTAAATGAGAAAGTAGCTGTAGAATTCTTTACTTATTTTGGTAACGGTGTTTCTTATCAGGTTTTATGAGTTTACTTTTATTTTATATGGATTTGTTGATCTTCGAGTTGGAGAAGTGATATTCGGGGTTAAGTTCCTAATCAATGTACGCTTAAGAAGAGAAATATTTTGCAAACTCGTCTGAAAATCAGGAAATCGTATCCAAAAGTAGGAAGCAATCATCTTTTCTATAACAATCCAATTTATAGATATATTATTTGTATATTAATTTTATAAATTCTTGTTCGTTTTATGAGCTGTTTAAGATGCCTTACTTACCATCTTATTCCTTAAATTTTCGCTTTTATTGCTCTTTTTCTATCTCCATGAACATGGTTTTTGAACATTGGTATGTTTTTGTCGTTTTTTTTAAACAGTGTATTCATTTTTAATCATTCTTCGCCAGAAAATCTTTTCATTTCTTGGAAATGAACTTGAGACATTACTTGTATGCATGACATTAATTTTTTTCAGTTGTCGGTTCCGAAACTTTTCCAACATGTTCAAAACCCACCATTCTCACTTTTTATTCAAAGTATTCCTCACGCTTTCAGGATCATCATCATTCTCTTCATTCGGGATTATCATTCATTATTATATATTTGAATATCATTCATTCTTCTCATTCTTCTTCATCACTGATCAGTTTAATCCTTAAAAGTATTTCAACCATGAAATCATACAAGTGTTACTTTAGTCACCTTATACATTACTTCTCTTTTTAATCTTTATGTAGGCAACTTTAATTTAAAAAAACATTGAAACTTACAGGAAATATTCTTGATCATGTATTGTATTTTCCTACAACATTTCCAGCAATCTCTATCTTTTACTTCGTATAATGAGTGATATGCGTTGAAATCCTCTCCTTGTTGAAGCTTTCCGTCTCCTTTTTGGTCCGTTTAGTAACTGCATTGTAACTTTCCCTCTAAGTAAACAATCAAAGGTACAGCTGCAACCACTAAATTTGTACATTAGTTTAAGCTCATGCTCAATCATGATCGTGTAATGTTTTCCTTTATGGTTTATGTATGTATTAATTAAGCAAAATTTAGCAGGTAATTTCGCTTTTGTTGAAAAGTGGAATGCGAAAAAAAGTAATGAAACCTAAGCGTGAAAGAAAATGGTGAGAAGAAAATCATATTCATAGAGGACTTTACTGATATTTAGATATGTACATATATGCAACCTGTTTAGATTAGATAGGTACCCATATTGAGGCTATATTATGTATAATATATTAGGATTCATATTTAATTTTCATTTGCATTACGTGACAACCCATTCCTGCTGGTCTTAAAGGTCGAGAAGAAGGGAACCCATTCTGGCTCAACCACGATAAATATTTGAGTATTTTGAAGTTCATATTTGTTTAGAATTTCCACGAAGTAAACTATGAATATGCATAGGTTAAAAGTCAAATCCACATGAGAGTTAAATGATGATGTACGTTCTCCTGTGCGTTGGTTTCCATAGAGCACTTTTAACAGTAATTTCTCATTGTCGATGATGTCTTTGGAGGTCGGATCTGCTCGAGATACTTGCAACAGTTACTCGCATTGTGCAAGTTCGCGATCCAGGGAATGCGTCACGGAGCGTTTCCACGCTTGTTAACTCGGATAAACACGTCTCCCCGGGCAACGTTTCACTCCTCCGTCACCATGGAGTCAAAACAATCGTTCAATCAGTTTCGAAGAACTATTTTGAGTTATTGGACCACTTTTTCGGGGAACCGAGCCGTATAAATAGCTGTGATGTCAAACGTAACGAAACCATATCGTCCGAAAGAGAAATTCGATCGCGCGAAAACGAACGGACGAACGTAAAAGTGAATAGATTGGTCCATTTAATCCGGAAATCTTTCGATAAATTATAATTATTAAAAAGGTCAAGTCTGTTTATGGGACGAGTAATCGATGAGTTTCATTAGTCGCGTTTCGAAAGTGAGAATTGGAAATTGAATTGTAAATAAACATGTTCATTATGGAGGGATAATCCATAAAGCATTTTGTCCTTTTTATGAAGGTTGTGATAATAACCCACGATTTCACCGAAGGAATTGGATTGACTCACGTCAAAGCACGTGATTACAATCGTATTTCCCTTAAAAACTTTTAGTATATAAAATTTATAACGTATTTCACAATTCATGACTTTATTGGCTCAGTTTTTGCGAATTTCATGAATGTAGTAACCATCTGATATTCCA
This sequence comes from Pantala flavescens, assembly GCA_020796165.1. Taxonomy (NCBI): domain Eukaryota; kingdom Metazoa; phylum Arthropoda; class Insecta; order Odonata; family Libellulidae; genus Pantala; species Pantala flavescens. Next base: position 18,231,634 of record CM036886.1, read on the forward strand.
GATCATTACCAATCATAAACTACACCAACTACTGGATTTATAGACATTTTAGTCTATCTATCATCTGAAAAGCAAACGATTACTGACAAAGTGCTACTGAGACCACCTTTTTTTATCTATAATTGAGTTGTACCAAATGAGTTTCTCTTATTTATATCGTAATTATAATCGACTATGATATTGCTTCCTAGCATTAATCAATCATTAGGGCTTTAGTTACTTAAGGGATTCAATTCCGTATAATAGTAGTTAATGAATTTGTTTAAAATTAAATTAAAGCAAAGTAAATATATTCTCACAGCATTTACAGAAAAATGGCAATTAGAGTATTCAGGTTTACTTAGGTTTTTATCAACCACGAAGGCTATTAAACACTGAACAAGTTTAGGTGTTAGGATACTAAAAATTCTTCGTACAATTCCACGGACTTACGAGGCAGAAGAAAAGTCTAAAGAAGCGTATGAAGGATCTTTATTTTCATTATATTTCATTCTATCACGAAGTAATGCCTTTCTATCTTGAGTTTAGGTTTAGATTACCTGTTTTGTTAGTAAATGTCACCTCGTCCCAAAAAAGGGTTTGTTAAATTATGATAATATTTGGCTTGTCATATGTTACATAAACCCGGAAATAAATAGCCCATCAATCATTCATCAAAATTATTTTTACGTAACCCGACGCTAATATCGCTCGACGTAATAACAGTCGATTAAAATCCAATCGAATCAATCATACTCTTTAGGCATGTACGAGTGAAGTGTATTATAAGGTGAGTTTTATTGCCTCTTCCCTTCTGGGAATTAACAGGTCACAGAGGACGTCTTAATACCCTTGAAGTGAAGCCTGCTTGCGAAATTCCAAAGGCAATTGCCACCGTCACAAGGATCACCACCCTCCGTCCATTTTCGTCTATCTTTTTTTTTGTCGATCTTTCTTCTAGAGAGAGAGAAGTATCACGTGTCTCTACCCAAACCGGAAAATGGCAATAACCAGTTCAGGTCGTTCCGTTTCTTTTTGCCTCCCAGCTCGGACTCCCTTCGCTTTATCATCGGAGTTATACAGATTGTTAGCGGCCGTGGCTAGGCAACGCGTCGATCGATTAAGAATAATGGAAAAGTATCGCGGATTTCGATTGTAAGAAATAGCCAAAGATTTGATTCGCTGCTGATGCGAGAGTACTTATTATAATGCTTTATTGTTTAGTATTCTAGGAAAGAGAAAGTTTTGCTGAAAAAACTCCGCGTTGATTTATCTCTCACTTATTTGTTTTACCCTTTCTACGCTCGTCATCAAGATCGGGTCTTATCCGAACTCCGCACGCTGGTCTTTTGTTTAGAATAGAATTCATCACTCGCGTTGCGGAGCTGAAATTATATCGCTAGAAAAGCTACGTGGTGGAGTTGTAGATAAGTTCGTAGAAAGTTTTGCATGAGAAGGTTTTTTTTATGCAATATGTAAAAGTGCGACTTAACATTTACCTTTTACATTGATGAATTAATATTGATAAGTTTTAAAAATTTATGCATGCACATATTAGATGATTTAATAGCGTTGTATATATTATATATATTAATAATTTGAAATGAAAAATAACATAAAAGTATGGCATACTACCCAACGCATCATATGAAGTTGCTTATTAATTATATCTATGAGGATATTTGGGTTCATCAGGAAATACGGAATTGAAATACGCATCTACTCGGTTTTACTTCCGTAAAGAAATGTTCAAATTAAATTTCATGATGGTGCGATTAATTTTTTTGCCATTTATCAATGTCATATACATGTATCAATTGCTTAGAGGGTAATAAAATTACATCATAGCTTTAAAGTACGCTTCAAACGAAGCTATTGCATTAGAGGAGGAGATCTTAAATTAGTAAACGACTTTAATTGGAAGAAATTCGTTACTCACGAGTATTTATAGCTAATATGTGATAGAAAAATCAGAGAAGAGATGCTAAGTGTAGAATTAAAAGATGAGTAAATTATTAGCAAAGTGACATTGTTTAATAAAAGTGTAAACAATGGTAGATATCTCTGTTGAACAATATAATTAAGATGCAGCGTTCAGTTTATTAGTTACGTATAAGTTGTTGTAAACAGTAGCTATTTATTTAATTGAATCATTAAATGGAAATTTATTTACAATTTTTTCTATATTTTCCTTTTATCACTAAGATTGAGGTTGAGTAATATCAGGAGTGATTTTTTCATACTTTCTTTTGGAGACTTTTTTATGGGATTACTAATGGAGCGTCTTGATGCATTCAAATAAAGCTAATTTACTGCGTAAGCTCCGAGAAAACAGTGGAGGTATTGAGTGATCCCCTAAGGAAAATTGTGCTGCATAAAATCTCGCTAAGTCAGTGTGAGCAATGACGTTATGCTGATCGAGTGAAAGCTGACATATATTTCCTCATTGAAAAGAAAAGAACATCCCGTTCAAGTCCGCATTAATGAGATTTCGATGACTTATTTCGTAATCCATACCAACTTAAGTCCAAACAGTCCAAAGTTAAAGATCAACGACAAAAAAGCGAACATTTGCCTCGGAGAAAGTGCACGATCTATCTGACAATCCAGAATTAATTTGGTATCTCAACGGAGGGTGTGTTTAGATGTATTATGTTCTGTATTTATATGAGTAAACAACGTATTCTTACCATTTCGCCATCATTTTCAATTAAAACCAAAGAGGAGACTCTTTAGTCTCAATTTCGCCCGAAATACAGAGATTTTATTATTTTTTTTATCGTGAGTCTATCAAACTTTAGATAAAAGTTAATAAAATCAGTTTACTATAAAACTAATTTTAACGCAGTAAAAAGTATGGTAATTTGCATATTTGTTAGACAATGATATTATAAACTTCAAAGTTTTAAAATTTTCATAAAGATTAATCATTTGTGTTTAGTAGTTTTAGCTATTGTTATCGATTGATGGTAAAAGACGTAGCAGCAGAATCATAGATCAGAATAAAAACTACGATTATGGCAAACTCACGTGGTACGAATTATGCATTATTCATATCTCTCCGTTTAAACATAGAGTGGCTTAAGATTTCACTTGTTTTATACGTCCATTTTTGTTTATTTTTTCAATTTTGGAAGAACTATTAATGAAGTATAATACTTAATAAGTAAAGTACTCCATAATTATGTTTTCAAATTCAAATTATGCGAACGAAAACTTATTTTGTGTGGTTCGACTTCCAATATTAAGGCTTCGAGGTTAAGAAAATATCGGAATTCCAATAAAGTCCGTTGCAGAAATTAGGGAATGCATCACTTTCTCATTAGTATGCACTTTATTTGGAGTATTCATTTTCTCTGGATGGCTTTCTGTTTTCCCTTACGAGGAAAACGGAGGATAATCCTTCATTTGCATAGCAAGCAGTGGTCTTTCTTGAAATTACTGAGGTAGAAATGCATGTTGTATTCCTTGAGGAATTCCTTTCCTCCTTGAGGAAAATTTACTATTCAGATTAGAAGATGTTAAATCTTATGCAAATGCTCTCCTCTTAATATACGAACATCCAAGTTTTTCTCCTGTAGCTCCAACCCTTGTCTTTCTAGCTATCTCTAGCAAATCATTTTATGTTTACATATTCTAAGCTCAAGTTTTGTACTTATCGAAAATCAAAGGCTTACAGTGCATTATAATAATTATAGAAACACGTCTTGATTTAAGGCGATATTTAATCTACATAGACCACCCTTAAATTGGTTTACTGCTCTTCCTATTTTATCCTCATCCAAAATTTTTTTATACTAACGAGTTGCTCTGTCCATATATTAGTATGTAGGCTTTCCTCTCTATAGACTGTATTCACTTGCCCAATCTTTCTTTAAGCCACCCTCCACCTATATCTCTTGGTCATCATCAACATCCCAACTTCGGCGACCAATTATAACGCGTGTGGCAACTTACGCGATCCTCCCCCTTGATTCTTTCATGCTGATTTTTCCTCTAATCCATCAATGCTCAACCTTTCCTTATTGCCTACTTCCAATAGAGGTTAGGCTAAAGAAAGCTCGCAACTGGCACTGGAAGGAGGAAGTATAAGCACCTTTTATCCTCCTTTAAAACGTTTCATGATTTTTGATCCCCGTGCGTTTCTAGGGAAACGTTCGGCCTCTCGATAAACGTAGATGCGCTATTTATGGATTCAGCCCGTGTCTTGCAGACGTGTGTACATGCGCTGTGTTATGGCAGATAATACATCGACTCCAAGCAGAAGACGTGTCATCCAGTCTTCTTCCCACTTAACTGCCACGAGCGACTAGGTTACGGAACGCGGCTACTCTAAGATAAGCTGAAAGAAATTGTTTCTTTTATCTGGTGTCCGTGCTTCTCATGCTCATTTTTCGAGAGGGCATTGACGTGAAAGTTTTGAAAGTGAGAACGGTCTAAAGCATTTTTGTTCATTTTGCTTGCGGCGTGTATCTTTCTTTTGTTTTATGGAATTTATGACGAAACCTTTTCCTTAAGACATATACTTACGTTTTTAGTAAACATTAGGTTCAAAAAGTTTATTTATATTTGAATCTGATAATTTAGTGTTTTGCTGTTGACTATGGAAATACGAAAAACAGTGCGGTATCCCTTAAGGAACCTATCTTGGACCCTTTTTATTCAATGTTTTATTTGAAAATGTTTGTACTGATTATCTAGAGCTAGTTCTATCTATCTAGCTAGTCTACAATCACCATGGCTTGACAACTAAGGTATTGATTAGCTAATTAACTCTTCGTTTGTGTAACTGAGACTCATTTTTTCATCGAGGTCCTAGAAGGTATTTTGAAAGTGGAAAAATCCTCATTTTTCAGTGTTAATAAAATTTCCTGTAAGATATTGTTTTCAATACTTTTAATTATGAAAGGGAGTATCAAATTTATGAGAAAACACTCACTTAATATTAAAACTCGATTCTACTCTCATATATCGTTTTCGATTACAAGATACAGGTGTTAAAATTAAGCAACAATACTTGACACTTTCAGTTACGTATATAACAGAGCCAATTTAGAGGAATTTAGAAGTAAATGTATGTTCACGGCATTATATCCACTCCTTTTGTATACTGAAATTGTAAGATTATGCGCGTTGAATTTTAAAAAAACCATAATAGGTTACGTTTGATAAAATAAGGTTTGAAATCAAAGAGGGAGTACATTTTAACATTATCCAACCAGCAGAAAAGGGCAATAATGTAACTGAAGTAAATGTCATGGTTAAATTCTACTTTCCTTTCATATTCTGAACAGAGAGACGTGAACATTTCAAATGAAATTTTAAAAGCACTACATTTTTCAAACGTAAGCTGACATAGCACGTGCGAATACGGGGCACCCTTTTGGATATACATACTATGTGGAAGAGCTCTTGGGATATAAGTACTCATCTTCAGAGTCTTCGGTGGAATTTTGGAACAAGTCGCTTGAAAAATTCACCGTTTCGCGTACGATACGGCGACAGCCTAGGAAAACAAGAGATGGTGCACGAATGCTGTGCTACTTGTCGGAAAGCAGAAGGATACATATTATGGCTTAGAAGGAGGGTTTCTTTTTGTATGACCTAAAAAATACATCAAGAGGGTACTTATAAAAAAAGTTTTAGAGGAATGAAATAGTAAATCTAGCATGAGTTGCTAAAGTCATTGTAGCTTGGTTTGGGTTGTGAGTTGTTAAATTTTATTGTAGCTTTGTAATTTACTTTGGAGATTACAGAGGAATGTTTGATGAAATAATTGTATCTTAGAAATCTTTTATTTATTTTTGTAAATGAGCCTTCTATAATTGGAAATATATATTGATGATTGAATAGATAGAGAAGTTATTTTGTTCAAAATATTGCCTTTCAAAGGAGAAATTCATGAAATGTATAGAAGCTAAATTTTAATCGATCATTAAGGGAATATAGGGAATTGACAAAAACTTCTTGATGGATTTAGTTTATAAATGTTTCTATTTTCATTTTTTACAGACACGGAATTTTTATGGAAACAAATTTGCATTGTCCTTGCTCAAATTAACTGCATAAGCTTCCCTTTTTTAAAATTCTTGCTATTAATTAATGTAGGAATAGTGTCAATATGAAATTTTTTATCTTCTCCGACGAATTCATATATGCTGATATAGTTTCTGTTAGTTTGAAGAACTTCAGCCTTTTTTAACCTTATTTTTACGTGATATTGGAACAGAATCACTTATAACAGAAACACAAATCTCAAAATTATCATCCCCTGTTTTGATTGAAACCCACATGGCATTTCTCTGATTGACAAAGATCCAATTTTTCGGAGAATTGCACCAGAGTTGGCTTCAGCCTCCAGAATCCAGACCCAAAACTTTCTGCACCTGCGGTTTTGACTTCGTTATTCACGGCTTAATATCCCACCAGAATCGCCAATTCATTCTCACGAGCGCAGCATGCACGCGGGTTTCCTCCTCTTATCCCAGCACACGCGGTTCACAATGCGTCGTATAAAATGTGCACGCGGTACTATCCGTCAGGCGCACGAGGAATTGTTACGGCTTTCGAGTGGTTCAAGATTCCACCGCGCGGGGCGCTGCGGATAAGCGCCGAAAATGCGTGCAATATGAATCCCGCTTCCAAAATTCGGCCAGGGCGCCTAATTTCGTGGGCATTGTTTGAGGCCATCACGGTTGTTTCTCGGCTTTTGTTCTGCGCCGCTCGTTCGCGTGTTACATCTGTTCCGAACGAACGAGTGCGGGATGAATTGGTCGGTCGGTACGCCTACGATATTGGCAGTGCCATAAATTAGGGTTGTATCCATCAATTTTGACTCGTAAATGGCTACTGATCCGGCGAATGGTTCGATGTTTCGAATGCTACTTTTGAGACTAGGATACTTCGATTCGATGAAATTGGTCTAGGAATTTGCGGAGGATGTTTTATCGTTGTTGTTCTCGATACGTCAAAATTTCAAGGGCAGTCTGGTAATGGATTAAGCGAAATAAAGTTAATATAATTGCAATAGTAAAAGTAATGGTTTTTATTTTTATAAAGTTTCAAACGAGCTCCAATATCAATCCTATTGGAATGGAATTCCCATTGTTAACGAATTATAATGGTTAATTGAGCCTAAATTAAAGTTAGTTACTGGATAAACAGTATTAGTTTACATTATATATATTTTATTTTCATCAATTAAATTAATGATAAAATATATCAATTAACTTATAAATCATTAGAGTTGGATTGATAAGTGTAAATATAATTCGATAGATAATTTAATTTTAAAGACGTAAACTCAAGTAAGAGAAAATCTAAATTATTAGAAAACGCTTGTCTAACGCGAACATATCATAACATTCCTAGATGCTGTGTAATTTGATTTCGTGATATAGGTCTTAATATTTCTCAATGTTACTTGAGAAATTCTACTTCTGCTATAATGATGCGAATTATGTAAGGGATTCATAAGTATATCTATGTTCACTACAGCATAGCCACTTCGTTCGTATATTTGAAAATAGGGCTAAAAATATCCATGTTGAATTATTCGAGTAAGGTTTTCCATTGTGAAATATACTCGTAGTAACCTTGGAGATGGAAACTTTCCTATGAATACGAAAGCACTCAGTCTTTGTTCCACTCGGTTACGATTTTTGGTCTACTTAAATAAGTACTAAATATCAATCGAATACATTATTATACCTCACCTAGGACTCAAGAAATAAATTTGCAGATCCTAATGATGTTAGGATACTTTCAGTAGGACGTAAGATAAAGTCCATACGTCACGATAACTTTTAGGAAATACAGAATCAACAAATAAGGTCGAGTAAGAAAATAAAGTTCATGTAAACAGCTTAAAACTTAATCGCTCAGCAGGAATCGTCACCCGCTGGGAAGAGAGACGTTAAAAACCTGCAGAAAGGTTCTTGAAGCACGAGACAGCGTCTCTTAAAACAAATTAGTTCTCTTCTGTTTCTCCAACAGCTGTCATCGTGTCCATTAAGCCGTCAATAATTACAAAACTGATTTCGCCTAAATAAACAAACGCCTAGCTTTTTTGTCGTAACTAATGTAAATAAGTATTTAAAACATCGCTATCAATAATTGGGAAGTATCCCAAATACGTAAATATTCATAAATTAAAAATAATGTTTGATTTGTGATAAATACTAATCATAAATTAGTGTTTTAATACGTGTCTTCTTCCGTTAATTCAATTATCAATGTTTTTATTTTCGATGATAATTTAATAATGAATCCAATAAAACCGTGAACCATAAACAAAGAGCTAATGAAAAATAAAGCAATTACTGAATGCACCAGAAAGTGATTATTGTATTACCTAATGATTGCATTAACATCGAGGAATTAATTAAAATGAGCGGCAATTATCAATCCATAAATTAAAAGAGATTGAATTCAACAAGGAAATTTTCAGAGCTGTTTATTGTATTGATATTTTTGATTGTATTAGGGTTATAATGTATTACGTTATACAAAAGAATATTTATATAGAAAATTTATCGGAAACAATTCGCACATCGTTTAAACCTTAAATTTTATGAGCTATTAATAGTTTATGAAAATGAAAAAGGGATAATTAACGAAGTAACTTAAACGATATTGGAAATACCATGAAAATAGTAGCAAATTGAAGAATTAATTAATTGTATCTTAATTTTTATATATCTATAATTTCTTACCCAAAATTAATATTTTAATCTCACTTTTAAATTGGTTTCTTAGATAAATTTTCATTATTGTCTGCAAAAACTACGTAAATAGGTATATTGTAATTTCCAAGTGGCGTAGTGTATATTTTTATTTGTTTAAGATTCAATAGTGGATAGAATAGCAATTGAAATAATTGGCTATCTTTGTTAGCTCGTTTGTAGTTAAAATTTTTGAAAAGTGAACACATACGTGAAACGTAAATTTTTTCGCGTAATAAATCAGTAGTAGCGGAGAGAAAAGGAAAAAGTTCTCTAGCTCGCCGCTAGAGGGTAGAGAGGGGAGTTTGTTTGGACGTTAATTACATTAGCAACGCGTTTCTATTCTTTACCATTGACAACGGCTGTGCTCTGTTTATATTTAGAATTTCTTCATTTGTTTTTATCGATGTAGTTTTATCGGTTTACACGCTGTAAAACAAATGAATATTTGTTTGCGAATAAAGCATTCCATTCTTTTCCTCTACAGTGTTCAGCTTTTATCCAATTTCCACTCAGTGTCTGAGGGAATTAATTTTCCAATTCTAGCTTTGTAGCGGAATTCCTCATCGGATTTCGCCTCACAACGAGTTGACAACTGACTGACCACCGAATCTCTGATCCCGATATCCGTTTCCATCAGCCGACACCTTTTGGACATAAGCGCTCTCTTGCGGGTATCCCTTTAAGCTGATCTAAATCCTACGTCGTTAAAAATTTTTTACGTAAAAAGATTGCGGATTTATCTGTTTCGTGAAATGGGAAATCTTTGCCGGATAAATCATGTTTGGATGAATATTTTAACATTTCCTTTTAATTAAGGGAAGCATTATTTAAGGTTTAGGAAAATAAAACATATTTATAATATAATAATAATCTATTTTGTTAGCTTGGTGAATTTACGATCATGAAAATATTTATCAGCATCTTTACGTCCAATTAGTTTCAATCTACCTATATTTGTCATGAAGTAAAATATAAATTTACATTTCAGTGTTATTTCCGATTAACATTTTCGAAATTTCTGTAACAATATGTAGCATTATGATATTTATGAAACAACAACGAAATTTTTAACGTTTATAACGAATAATTAGCTGAAGATGAAAGTTTAAGCAGCTTTCATTAGGTTTGTGATCGTTTTTGTTTATCGTTTCGTAATTTGATGTATCCAGTAGCTATATAAAAATTACTTTCACAAAAAGTGCTTTAACGCGTTGAAATTCCCTCAGTATACAATTTGCTACTTTTTAAAATGTTAATTAATATATGCAAAACTTTAACCGATTTACCGTTTTTCATTGAAGATTATTAATTGTGATAAATACACTCACTTATTTAAGAGCTTGATGCCAGAAAAAACCCCTATTTTTTAAGGCTTAACTTATCTGACAGTTTGACTTAAGAATGGACAGAGTTCGTGTCATTGGAAATCCTTATATACATTGTAAATTGCATCTGTACTTGTTGTTACCTGTCGAGCGTTTAAACATATCTCTAATTAGCAAAATCGCATTAGTTACTGTGCAACTGAAAAAATGCTTGATACGCAAACAATGTTATTATAAATCCAATGAAAACCAAAATTTGTCAACAGTTCAATTAACTAATTACATTTATAAACATCTGATTGGATTTAGAGCAGGCATAGAAAAATTATTGTATGTTGAAACACCAGTTAGTTCTTTCCATTTACAATGCTCATTCTATCATTAATAGCTGGAAATTGGAGGAATTTTTAATCGATGTTTTTCAAATTGAGAGAGAATTCCATTTAGTGCGTTGTGCATGAATTATTTTGAAAAACCTTCGAGTTTCAATCAAGGTACTCCTGAATTAGCCATTTTATATCGCGGGTGAGAAAAACGTTACGATATAGATGGGAAAACGCGATTGGTATTCATTTTTAACTTCTAATTATATTGTACCAATTAGGAATACTGCGCTGATAAACTTTCATCAATTTTTAGTATCCACTCTGTATAGGATGCTGAATTGATTTTGTCGCAATTCTGCGTTGTGTGAGATAAAGTGGACCCATTTTATTGAATGTTTACATACAAAATTGTAGGGTTCAATGTATGAAAAGCAATTGAGGTAAGGTTTGAAACTTGAACTACCATTTCTTACGAAAAATGCATCGCGATGACAAATTACAATCAGTTGCGGGAAATTACAGTCAGCCTGAGTTAGATCGATGTTAGATTCTACGTATTTTAGGGTAATACATAAAATTTAATAAGTATCCAGTTTCAGAAAGAGTAAATAATAAAATAATTTTTTATAAGGATACTAATTTTTCACCTATAAATCCCTAGTATACGTACTATTTCTTATGAGCCGTAATTACAGTTATACTTACCTTTTTTAATCTTTATTTACCAATGTATCATTAGAACTGATCGTGAGAAGAAAACCTCTTCCATAGTATACTTTTGTATTAGTCAGTAGCACATTTTGAGCTCTTTCCAATTACGTTTGGCGGCTGAAATTTTGGTGTTTCATGGTTAAGGGTGTTTTTTGTATCCTCCTGGTTGCCGTTCGACGCGTTGTGTAAGACGTAAGTGGATTTTTCGAAGCGCAGTATGAAGTTTTCGTGTTCCAAACTCGTTCAATACGTAATCTGACCCTATTGGCTGGAATACAACTAGGAGGAGCCAAAACAATCAAACTTCTTTGCCAGGAGTTTCTATTAATGTGACGAGAAGCTCTTGAAAGACTTATTTTTCTCCAGTGTTAACTGCCATACCTTTGAGACAATCGTTGCTGAGTCCCTCAACAAAATTGGTAAAATACGACGGGTCTTCAACGCCAAATCAGCCGCGTGTTTTGAAAGCGAAGATGAGGCAGCACGGAAAGGATATATGGCCCCAAGACAGCTTAAGGGCTAATCATTTGTTAATTGCCACCTTTTTTAGCCTGCTGGATGTTATAAAAATCCATCTATATCATATCCCTAATACCAGGAGAAAACAAATGAAAATAGACAATATAAGGAAATGATTATTTCCTTGGAAACCTATTCATTATGTAATGAATTTTATAAACTCAGTTAGGTTGCTACTTTCATATATATAGATGTAGCTCTTTCAATGTTGAAAACCCTTATCCACACCTTCTGATAATTGGTTGGTTGGTTTAATTAGTTGGTAACAACTTTTATTTTTATTCGATAGAAATGAAGGTTCTCCATGCAGTGGTAACTATGATAAACAAATAAAACATACGCTTAAGAATGCAGATGGATGAAGAAGATGCAAACGGTCGAGGAAAACTATATAAAAGAGGAAGATAGTTTTATAAATATAGGTAGGGAACGGAATAGTATAAATCTATACAGAGTTAAAAAGATAATCTTATAAAACTATTAACAGAGTGCTATTTAGTCAACAGTCAACAGAGTGTTATTTAGTTGAATCGTATAGAAAAAACGGAATGAAATATATTTGGCTGTAATTACTCTCAATTCATTAACACTTATTTATTGAAGTTTGATTGAAGTAGAGAAAAAATGATAAATAAATATCTCAAGAATAGTATAGGTGCTAAAATCTGGTTAGAACCCGTTTGAAGTACTTAAAGAATAGGAAAGGTCTGAAATATCGTCATAGAATAAAAATTTTCTTCATGACGTCATGTTGGAACGATAAAAGAACGAGGCAAAAAAAATGAAATGGAAAAAAAGTAGTACCCCACCAAATTACGTAAATATTTTTCCTTTGAAATAGCTTCTATTTTAAAATTTATCTTCCGTTACTTGCATCATACGCGATGTAAAATTTTTGATCCTACGTCATAAACGGAGGGGCTGTGGTGGGCCGTGACGTCATACCCTAACCCCGTGTTCGGAGCGCGGAACATGCATCCTTGAAAACAGCGAAGCCTTTACGGCCGGAAGAGGTAATCGCATCGTGCGGGTGTCGATTTGCTCACGGAGGAACATGTGTCCGCCAGTCTGCATAACATTGCCCACTATTGATCAACTCTCGAATATAGGGATTTTTTATGTCTACCACGGCGAGCTGTGGCGAGTTAACCTAATGAATTGCAGTAGTTCGGTGATGTCTGGTGTGGTTTATCGATGTTATGGGCGAAAATAATGAATAGTAGTTTTTTTGGTGATTTTAAATACGAAGAGTTAGCTTTATTTTGAGGCTATGGTTAAGGAAATCGTATTTATTGTATTATTGAAGGGTTGACGAAAAAGTAAAGGTATTTTGGTCCTTCTGTTATTCTAATAGTGTATATGACTTTTTAAAAGCAATTTATTTAAATTAAATTCATTCAATATTTATACTAATCACTTGAATTACCTCTAAATAGTAAACTATTATGTTTTTTACTATGCTAATTCCATTATGACGAAGTATATTACATTATAATAAGGGAAAAATTTCTCTTTCAGTCTGTTATTATACTAAATCCATTTTTCCCAATCCATTTCTCGTATTAGAATCGATAAATCTTAAAACCGAACTGTTCTAATATAGAAAAGGTTAAAATTATTGTTTTATGGAAATGGTTAAATGAAGAATAGTTAAACAATTAAAATGATATGATAATAGTTATAATCAAGAGCCGGAGACTTCTACTGAACCGATTCAGAAACACAGCTAATTCTGTTTTGTAAGAAACAACTGATTCTGGGTTGATGTAAAGCTTCATTGAATTAACTTTTGATAAAGAACTTCTTGAACTGGGTGAGATAATGATTATTGCGGTATGAATAACATTTAATGTTGGCTATAATTGTTTTCGCTCCTCATCGATTACCATAGAAACTGGTGCAAACTTATTTGTTGTACGAGTATAGTAAGTTTTTCACAAGGCCATTAAGTACTCCCTTTTGTGAATTCATAGTAGGCTAATTCAGGGAAGAATAAATAGGACTTATAAACACTACCTCACTCCTCATCTTACTTCATTCCCTCAATGATCGTGGCTTAGAAAACTCATATAAGATAGGTTTCATATGAGGTGCTTTATTATGCTTTAAATACCAGCTTCGCTCATAAAATACCTTCACGAAAAATGATTTATATCGTCTCTGAATGGATGAGATTTATTTCAAAACCTCTTTAAATGGGCAAGAAAAAGACTCGTAAATGTATTCCTCAGCCCATCTCGATTATTTATAGGCCCACTAAGCTACGAGAGTGTATATTATATTTATAAGACGAGTTGGAAGATGAGTGGATAACAAGAACTCTCTCCGTTGAATTCATGCGCACAAGTTACGCATAAATCTTCAGCTCATTTCACAACAGTATAAAGAGGGACCTTTCCCACAATCCTTCATAGCGGATTTCGTAATTACAAGCATTTACCGCTCTGCCAAAATAATCCATTAACAATGCCCGAAGCGAGGGGTTATTTTTAAGTCGTGGGAAGGCACCGTCAGAATAGAACCTTATGGCACATTTGATGATTTCCTCCAGCTGGTCTGCTGTCCTGGTTTTTGTAAAGTTAAAGTAAACCAGACCGGATCGCGAGGTCGGCTATGACGATGGTATTATGGATTGGGATAAATCTGTCCGATTCAACTATTAAACCTTGATTGCGACACTGAAAATAGAAATATAGTTCACCTTTCGATTGTTAGTGTTTTGAGACAGACATTGAAAGTAGTAAGATTGTTGCTGTAACCATGGAAACAGTCTCTAATATATGTATTGCGACAGAAAATGCATTTATAATTATTTGCGGAGAATACTTTACCTGAAGCAGGGTTAAAGGATTGTAAAAACAGGAATATAAATAAAAATATAATGTTACATGTTTATAACATATATTTAAATTTTTAATTCTCTCTTTATTTAAATGATAGAGTCAGGAAGTCAGTAAGGATAACCTAATATTGTTGAATTACCTCATTCTTCACCTCGGTCTGTAAGCTTCATTCCCGTATCAAAGTTTTGCGTTGCTCATTTGTAGTTGAGGGTTTAGAATTTATTCCTGATCTTTCCCTTGGAGAATTATAGCAAGGCTCATAAACATACATGTTGAAGATGGTCGGCTTAAGATGCAAACAAGCTTGTAGAGTGCGAGTTGACAGACAGGCAGAAGTAATCCAATTGCAGAACTGTTGACGAATGAAGGAGGGTCTATTCTTTGGAAAAAGCTCACTCTAATAATTATATTCGCATACATTGTTACTGAAATATTTATTTATAATCCATCATGATACTGTTTAATGATTTTCATAGTGTTGGAAGAAGGAATATTGATACTATATAAAGAAAGATATTCCACTTTAGAGTATCGACCAGCCAAAATTTTTTCAGGTTTTGATTCACGATTGAAATGAAATATCTAACTAAATAACTATATAAATAACTATCATTAGTTATCTTAATATATCGATCTTCTCACTTTATATAAACAAATTGAACTCGAAATACTATTGTAAAATAATTGGAGGTTTAATGACACTCCTGTAGACGTATGATGATGATGTATATGTTGATCGAAATTTTGAGTTATAACCGAAAATTCAGATGATCAGTTCTAGGAGAGGTAAATTATCAATCAAAATGGGAAGGAAAGACTCTCTTGACAAGAATAAATAAAAATTCTATTTTCATTCCTAGAGTTTTTGGTAAAATCATATGATATTATTGTCATATTTTGTATAATTTGTCGATTACATTTCACATTTATCAAATAAATACGTAGTAAAAGGTTGTTTCTTTAGTCTCAATTTCGTCCAAAATAAAGACATTTTATTACTATTATTATATAACTTACTTTTACATATAAAGTTATTCCAGTGAATCTTTCATCTAACGAACTGAAAAGGTAAAAATTCGATGCTAAGGAAAGTGAACGATAGGATAGAAATTGCCTAAAACTTATACCGATGGTTTATTTCATTATGGTTCACTTACAGCATGTAAAGTTTGAGCATGAACCATGTCTCGTTAATAAATAAAAATATCGCGCATATTAAGGATACAATGCATACATAATTTCGCGTGTCCATTCCTCCCGAACCGTGCGATTTTCCTCACTCCCCGATGCGCAAAATTCGGTCGCTTTTTCGCAAATGGCAAGGGTGAATTTTTGCGAGGTATTTTTCGAGAAGGTCTTTTGTTGGCTTTGGTTACGTGGCTTGCATTGCATGGGATTATATTGTTGTGGGAAACAGAGCCGATTAAGGGGAGGAAGAGTATTGGATGGGTTCGGAAACAAATGTAGCGGAATAAGAGAGGACGGGACTGATGTTTGCAAAAGTTCGAATAATTATTGTCCGAGGCCAATATTTCGATATCACCAATACAAATTATTGTATGTTATATTGTTAAACATATGACTTGTCATTTTTCTCTCGTTTTGTTCAATCGATTAAAATGACGAGTACAAAATGATTCTTTACGCGGTTTACTTTTTTCCCAAGTTACGAAACGGTTTAATCCATCTCTTTCAACGAACGCATGAATCATAAGGTTATTGCCATCGTGAGTAGTAGTAGTAGTAGAGAGTAAATTGCATACGCTCCAAGGTGGTTGTATGCTGTCATCATCTTCCTTTTTTTTTAAAGAGGTTATGTAAGGTGTGCTAAATATAAGATTCTCGTGTACACTTACGCTTTCTTTTGCCTTCGTCTCCATTCCCACTTTCCTGGAAAGGTATTTATTAAGGTGGGGCTTAAACGTTTTCAAGTAACCTGTTGTATTGATAGTTACATTGCCTTAAACGGAAATATTGAATACACGTATATGCACTCGCTTGATTATCTAGAGGTAGTGAATTATAATCTTTTAGATGTAACAAGTTCTGAATAATTTCTCGATATTGAGTATACGTAATAATAATCAAATAGGTTTTGAATGTATCATGAGACTTAAGGATTTAAAAGTGGGTAATTAGTTTATGGAGTGAGCCAATTCGTGGATAGTTATAAAGGGTTCTTAAAGTCGTATAGTGTGTTTATTTATAATGTTCTGTATATGAATACGAATTTTATAACGCACGTGTTTTATGAGCAGTTGATTTGTGCTGAATTCAACTTATTTTTAATTTAATATCTAAGTAAATATTTTCTATTTCTTTACAGTTAACTATTTATTCTCGTTTATCGATTATTATTAAATATTATATATTACTATAATATTTTTCATTTCCCTTATAGCTATACATAGTTGTTAGGTTTAATTACCAAGTACATATTTATCATCTATATTTATCGTGTAAATTAAATTATACATATTACACTCTGCCCTGTACAAGAGTTATATTTATTACTTTCTTTATTCGTGGGTACAACTTGAATTACTCCTCTCTGTAAAAAGGTACTTCACCATAATATTTGGATTGCTAGAATGTAATACAGAATAACCGATTAAATTCCAGGTACACTAAGGGATTTATCAATTTGTATTATTTACGATTTAATCTGTTCATTTGATCATGTAGCGGCCTACAAAATAGGATAAATTACTCATAAAGCTCATTACGTGGATTCCTCCGAATTTAGAGTACGTGGAATTATATACGACCTTCACAAGCATAGGAAATAATTCACATCATCGCAGAATTCCAAACTCGACCCAAAGTCCAGGTAAACATAACATCACGAGTATTAATTGTGAATTGATGCGCATTATAACTCTTGTTTTGTTTCCCATGATTATTCACAGCTCATGAATGAATGATTTAGGAATCGTAAAGTTCATTATCTCCATAGGTTTTCGAAAATTGAGTCAACGATGACGTCAATAAAAACATCGTTCTACTGACGCTGTATAAATATGTTAATCCAATTGAATTGGGACAGAAGGTTTCAATTTCCATATAAAGCAAGTAAAAGAGTGCTCCCAGTTGCATTTTCTTTACCTTGGAAATATTTCTCTGCTTCGACTTTACTATATTAGGATAAGTGAATAAGTTCTTCAATATACATCCATCTCCTTTTATTTTAATAATTAAAAGTTTTATGTTTGATTGCATTTGGAGTATCTTACATTACGCGAATAGAAAATATTCTTGACGAGATTAGATTATATTACCATCTTTTTGTATAATAAGTGCATTAATTGATTCTTTTATTTAAACGGTCAGTGTAATAGTTAAATAAAGTAAAATATCGTTTATATAAGTCCATCTCATATTTTTTTAACTATTATTAATAATATAATACTATATGTTTCACTCGGAAAATTATCAGGTGTCTAACCAACGATTTCCCTCTTCTTATAAGGTTGTTATGACAACATGTAACAAGAAGGGCATGCAAATAAAAGTCAAAAAATAGTGATAAATCAATCTAAAACTAGCTCCAGACGTCTCAAGCAGTGTATTAATTTCAAAAACGAGAAAAATGTAGTATCTGCTTGTCCTTGTACGTATATTATCCACCAATAGCACTGTTGTAAGTAGAATGTCTATAAGTAAAGAAAACATCCTTACGATATTTTAGGATAATACAGTTACGTGTACGGTAAAAAAATAAAATTATTCTTATAAATATTTAAATTTAAAAAATATTAATCTGCTCAAGTGGAAGAACTAACTTCTTATTAATTAGAACATCCTGGCTGGACCGAAGTTCGAAGCTCGATCACCGGAAAGCTATATATGCATGTATATAGCTATGTTTGCTCCATCCAATAATCCATTGACCTGTAAGTTTACGTATTCTCTTTACTTGCTGAGTTAACTATAAGCCTAATCTTTCTGTTATACTCGAGGGACTTTCTCCTTTTCTCTGCTTATAATTCTGGTATCTCAATGTTGTGGTGGACCACATATTCGTATGAAACCGCATCTCCTTGTTCACAACGCATCTCGGTCAGTATGCATTAATGTTTTAGAAGCATTTCCTAATCTAAAAGCGCACTGTCAAGGTTTCTTGGTTCGAATGTTAATTTAGTCGGCATGTACTTCTTTCTTCCCTCGGCAATAAATTTTCCGATTTGTAGGTGACGCGTGAACTCACCTTGAACCCATTTCCTTGTACCTAGCATTCATGCACGCTCAGTTTGAATATATTTTTTATTGGAATGATACTAGTTTTTCGTTCCCATTTTTATTCAGTGATTGCTTGCACGGAGATTTATAAGTCAATGAGGAATACTATTTAAAATTAATGATGTTTTAATCGCGAATTTATGTCATTAACAACACGGAATTGGTAACCAGGTTCAGTAAGGATTACATCTTTATCGAACCCCTGTTTTATTTTACAATTCTGTTTCTTTATACTTCAGGTAATATACGTCTTAGATTGATTTCATTGATAACGGAATGAAAAATGTCTGATAACGCTGATATATGATTACTTTGAGGGAATGTTTGATTGGACTTATAGTCGATCTGTTAAATTTATTCTGATTCCATACATATTTTTCTCCCTTTTCATAAGTTCGACATGTGTCTCGCTCCAGATTTGATGAATCGCGTTTATCTTATTTTTCATCCACAGTGATATCAGTCGTTGTGTAGGAGAGTTGACTAAAATCGATTACTTGGTGGATGCAAAAATCTCTGAGTTTACAAAGCATTCATACCATAGCTTTTTATCTTCTCATTTATAAGATTCAAAACTTGCCTCTAAATGTATTTTAGAAAAGTTTATTGTTAGCGTTGTTTAGAGTACATATCTCACACAGAAGTACTGTAAGTTTTTCGATTTCTTAACTGAATCCTAGGTTAAAACGGTGTGCACACAGTCAGTAATAGCATGAATCTACGGATAGAACTGGCGGAAAAAACAGTTTAAAATGTCTTAAATTTCCATCCTTGGTGTCTATAGTTTTTATAGCGAGTAACGATCCAAATAATTATGTTCCATCTCATATCTCCAGCTTTAACCGCCATTGTCTCCGTGCTGCACTGTCTGCAGTTCCAACAATGACACATGGGGTGCGTAAGCAGACATTCAATGCTCTCTCAGTTGTTTCAGAGTTGAATGTACGGAGTTCCGCAGGGTCTCGATCTTGCACCATACCTGTTTCATAAAAAATAACTTTCCCACCTTATCTATTTCGGGTGGAAAGCTCGTCTTAGAATTCACTCTTTCTCCTGCAATCATTTCCACTAACCACGCGATAGCTCGGTCTCTAACTCGGAGAAATTTACTCCAAGCATCCCGCCTCAAACTCCCCCGCTGCCCCGCCCTCCCGTTCGTGCATTCCCACCCCGTCTACGACCCTTTGTTTTCCACCCTCGCGCGCATCGATTTTCAACTTTTTCCCGTCAATTCTCTCGGGAGAATGGTATCGTCGGCTGTTCCGAACGTTCCGCATCCTTTTCCAGAAATGGGTAGGCGTCGCCGGACCTTTTTTATGCGATCGGAAGCTGCGCGAAACAGCCCTCTGTATCTTGGAGTCCGAAACTCTTTGATGGGCTAATTAACGGCTAGGAAAAGGGGCATAAATTGACGCGAGTCTATTCAAGTTGTTTACGGGGATTTGGTTGAGCTCCGCGTAGTAATTATCTGGGTTAGTTTCCACGCGCGATAATTGAGAAAGCTGTTCGATCTCCCGGTTGCTATGCGAGGAAGAGTTTATTTTCGTAATCAATCGGGGATTTATGGGCAGTATGAAAGGACTAATTGCTCAACTCAGGAAGAGTTAAAAGTCGAAAAAAGAAGGATTTTCCAGCAGACCGAGGCAGCTGGTATAAAAAATTTAGCTCTAAATTTCAGTGGTCAATCGTGGTATACATTGCTCGCTTTATAGAGATGAATTGGGGAAATGTAACATTCGTACTGGTTTTTACTCTCGTTGGTTTTTTCCTCTGTTCTGTTTAATCGGGAAATAACTCTCTGCGCGGTTAATGGCTTGATTTTACGCTAACCTTTACGGATTTTTAGCGTTTCTTTCGATAATTCATGTATTGTATGTAATTGTTGTGGTTTATTTTCGACCAGGGTAATTTTTAGGCTGAATTTTCAATTTTTCCTTCTTCTTATTAATCATTACTGTTTGACAATATCATCTTGGTGTTTATTTTATCTCTGAGAGAATACGTTTACTAAGAAATGAATACGTATGAAAGAAATTTTGATTTTTTTTGAAGATTTTTATTAATGATTCATTTCTTTTACACAAGTTATAATTTTGATTGATTTCTTGTACACGATTTATAGTTTTGATTCATTTCTTTTATACGATTTATTATTTTGATTCTTTTATTGTATACGTAACTGAACGTTTTTCCCAGTAGAATACGAATATTTACAAAAACCTGGAAATATACGTATATTCGAATCAGATATTTATGGATTGAATAGAAAGTGTTTCGAACAGTTCGCGAATCCAATTCCGCGAACAAAATCCCATTCTTTCTCTTTTCGGACGCGATTTTTCGGAATAAACTGGAGACAGGATTCGACTTATCTTACCCGCCGCCCGTTTTCGAATTCATATTATCCGTTCACACACAGCGTTGCGAACGTAGAAATATCCGAGTCGAAAATTCCCGTTCCTTATCCGGTCCGGGCAACTTTTTCCCGACTCGCCTTCCCATCCAATACGCGCCCAATCATTTTTCCGCTCCTCTGCCTGTTTCACGCCAATCTATCCCAGTCTTGTGCAATATTCATCCGGCAATATCCCCGCGCACGATCTCTCACCACGCGTGCCGAGTATCAGCGATTCCCACACTCCCATCGTGTATTTTTCATTACGGCCTTTTCCTTTTATTCCCTCGCCATCAGGAATCTCATCTCGGTTCGTTGCATCCCTTTCTCCGAGATGCAGAGGCGATCTTTTCCACGGAATGCTTCCGTTCAGAGAGTTTGTTTACGTTTCCAAGGAGCGACTCTCTCCCTCTCCCGAGAAACGACTTATTTACATATCTTTTCGCTATTCGCCACGGCAACCGTTTCTCTGTATTACGGATATTAAAAAGTAGGGAATCATCCGTTCGTATGAAGTTCGTGATAGGTCGTTTATTAAAGATAATTCTTCTGCTTGCGAACGTCTTTAATTACGTCGTCATTTTCCGATTACTTTCAAGAGATGCTGAGTCTTTCGTGGCTAATGAGTAGTGAGCAATTCCAGCTTTGTTTTCCTCCTTAAAGCGGAGTTTTATGAGAGGAAATGTATATGTAAATGCAGCTAGTGAATATTACGAACGAAGCTATAAATTGAATCTAATTAGAGAGTTATGTATGTTGATTCGTCGTCACTAATGTCTCATTAGTTTTCATTGCGTCAGAGCGAGTTGACTATGTCATCATCAAGGGTTGTAAACACGCTCGATTAAGTTTATCTCTCGTATAATTGATGCGAAGAGACATTAAAAATGGATTGCGTTTGCTTGGTATGAAAAGATGCAAGGTAGAGAGTAAGGATGTATTTAGTTAATTGGAGAATTTCGTATTTTTATCATCTACGTGAATGCAGTACAGAAATCTTGTATCAGCAAGAATTATAAAAAAGTTCCAACTTCATTAATTATGTCATTTATCCGGGCTCGTATCTCTGTATTTTCTTGCAGCTTCTTAGGAAGCCGCGGAATTTTTCCATCCTCTTCGACCCGGCTATTTTTAATGAACTTGCAGCTAAATTACTTAATCCAATAGTAATCTAGCTTCCTAATCATATTTAGTAAGTTCAATTTTAATCAATTCACGTTTTAGTTATATATTCTCTCCTTCTCGTATACTCGAAAACTATTTGCATTCCAATGACTCCCCTGCTGTCTCGGGCAACACAACAATGAACGTAACTAAGAAAAATAGTTGCCAGATGTTTTAAGAATTCCACGAACTATACGCAATAATAATAGATTTAAAAATAGTCCAAACACCCGTTGTTTTTCCCCTAGCCGCATGCCGTAGAGCAGTTTGCACGTTATTTATATAGATGTAGAAAAGGATTCAAAGAAATTGGGCAACGAAAATAGTTATCTAGCTCTTAATTTAAGAGCTTGTTATCACGTCTTCTCTTCCAAAATTATTTCAATAATACTTTTAGAAGGAAGGGTGTGATAGCATTGAAAGCTATATTAACCTATTTTAGAAGTGTTTAAATATGATTAATTTCACTCTTAATTTAATGAACGAATTTCAACGTATGGTTATGAGTGATTAACTGTTAAAGTTTTATATTTAAGATTATTTTATAGTTCTTTCATAATTTTTGCACCTATTCAAAATTAAAATACATACCCATCCCGTAAAATTATCTTTATTTTAACTTATCACACCCTTATGAAAAGTAACTACTTTTAGGTGTAGTTTTTCAATAAGCTAATGTTCTTAAGCAGTAATTATTTAGATTCATCACGTTTATACACGTTGATATTAATTTTTCTTAGAATTCACCATGGAAACAAACCCGAACGAGTCCCTGGAAACATCACGTTGATCAAAACAGTATAAATAAACACAGGAGCACAATCGAGTTCTTTTGAGTTACGGAGTGCCTCGTAAATGCACGCCAAAAGACGAATAATGCTCGTTTTATTCCAACCGTTCCGTTCCGAGGCTGTGGTCCATGCGTCACGGTACAGTTTCGTTCGCCTTTTCCCGCGAGACCTCACCTCGCGCTTTTTGGAAGCACGGAACGTTCATTTGAAACGACAGCAGCCGCACAACGACATCTCTCTCCTGAGAACCTAAACAGTTCAAATCTCTATCGTAGGCCCCAATCGAGTCGCTACGTGTCGGTGAGAGGTTTAAGGGGAGGGGATAGCTTTGGGCTTATTGGCGGATAGGGGAAATCCCTTTGTGCGCTTATCTTTCTTTTTTAACCCCTTCAGTTCCGTGGTATCTCTCTTAGTTACTCGATACAAGTAGACGTAAGCGGCAGGATGTTTACGCTTTCGTAATAGCTTAAAAGGGATACCCTTGCGAATCCCCGCGAATAAATTGCATTGAGAACTCCCGCAGCCTACATCTGGACCGTAGGCTGGAATCAAGGTTTGCCATTCGTACAGATGTCCTATTCCAGTCCTTGGATGTTTGTTCCCCGTTTTGTTCTCTTTTGATCGCAGAATGACAGCGTTTATGTATATATACAGATAAACAAAAGTGCTCATTAATACGATAATAGAAGGTATTGTTCTCGTAATGACAAATATAAATTTCAACACTCAAAAATTGGGGAAGGAAATTATACTTTCTCCTCTAAAAATAAAATAATCTTGTTATATTAATGAGGCGTTCTGGAAAATAAATGGGGAGAAGAAGAGAAGAGCTATTCAACCTGTTTTTATCAATTTATTAAAACTATGTACGTGCTATCTTTTGTTTCCTTTCCTCCTTTAACTATATAATGTCAGACTTTTATCATTTAAAATTCTTTTGTATATGCATTTGAATTATCACGGCAAAGTTGAAAAAAGATTTATTTAGCCTATAAAATATGATCATGCGCGTATTCATTGCCTAGTTTTGTTTTGCGTCATTACCATGTCAATCAAAGTATTTAAGTCTCAAAAACGTTAAATTCAGTGTGTCTTTATGATGCTGCTTCAAACAGAGCTATGGCAATAAAAAGTACGAGGTTAATCTTTTTATATGAATTTTCAAGAAGTTGTAAATGAGCCAAATTGAGTTTTCTCTTCCATTTACTTCTGCAAGAATGTATGACAGTTCTTTATAGGTTCCGTTTTCCAGTACTGATACATATCATTAATGTAAAATCGTTTAATTATTATATAGGAAAAGGTTAGAGGAAAAAATTAGATATAATGGATTACTAATATGAATTCTGCTAAAAGAATATAACATGAAAAGCCAATTCAAGTGAAATATTAGCAGCCATGTGTGGGTATTTAAATTATTTACTTGAATAATAAGGTATAATTTGTCTAAGAGTACAAAAATTAATCCATTCATGTTTAATCTCTTAATACGTTCATTTTCATACACTATTCATGTTGAGCGGTCCATGTGTTTGTTAGGGATTGGTTTAACAATCATGCATTTGTATATGCTATAATTATTATGATCAGCATAATATGATATACCTATACAATGATTTTTATCATGCACTTTATCGAGATTATCTCATCAAAATTTAATTGCGCTCTAATTTGAAACTATCGAGGTGGGATTACGTTTAAGCCCACCGATTAGGAAACGTTAGAAATTTTAAAAATTAAAATCAATGATTAATTGATAAAGGAAAATCAATAGTGTTATAAGAAAGTGGTATTAACATTTTCACGAATTTCAAAGCAATAATAACAATTCAGTATTTCATTTTACGGCCATTTACATCACCCTACTTCTGGGTATTCCAAGATTCTTGAAGTCTTAAATTCATCTCTTTAAGTTCTTTATTTATTCTTATGCAATCTGCCTTTTCATCAAGAAAAATATCATCCTCGTACTGGAAGAAATCAATGTCTTCGAATGATTCGAGACGAATATTCAGCCCTAAATTATATCCCCTTCACTTTATAGAATCCTTCTCAAGGATAAATAAATCCTATCTTATTCTTTTATCATAGATTTCGAAAATAATTAGAAATTTTATTGGTCGTTTCAGGTCCTTAATTTGTTCATAGGCTCGTAAATATAGGCTTCAATTGTTTACATATTTTGTTTGTATATAAATATTAATCTTTTTATGAATGCACGAGATATGTAATACTTTTAGCAGAGTCATACAGCATTGTTTTCATTCATACACACACCAGTCCGGTAAACATCTGGGTACATTTGATGAATCTACGTCGAATAAAGGTCGCTCTAGAATTGTGGGATCGATAATCAATCAAAGAAACATCGTCTTGGAAACGGATTGCGGACCTCATACTGTATTTTCATTTATTCGGAGGTACCTAAAAAATTTTCAAGGATGAGCTAAGAATTCCGATGAATTTCAGCGCAGCATTATATCCCCTCTTCCCGTTGATATACACGCTCCCGACCCCTTAGAGATTCTGCGGTTGCCATCGCGTATGGACCATTCCACCTCTTCAACAACCGAGGCGATCATTCCGCCGTATATCATGCTCAAACGATTGTTTGTTATCGTGTTTGATTCAGTTCAGCTCGTTTTATGACCATCGCATGCCCCTGCCACCTATCGCGATATTGCAAATTTCTCACGTATAATTAAGGCGTATAGTGGCGATGCTAAAACCTTCCGAACGTTTACCGCTCGGCTGCTACGTTTACCGAGACATAATTCGAGGTTGTGTAGGCGGGATGAATTTAGTGGTTCGAATAGACCTTTAAGGTCTTTAAAGAGTAAGTATCCGTATGCTATTACTTTTCATTGCCGGATACACAGTTATAGTTTTCGCGTGGAAAACCTAGTTGGATCTGACAAGATAGGGATGTGTTGGATACATTCTCCTTTCTGCATATAAGTTAGATGACTAATAACATGAGAATGTGATGGTACTTTCTTTCGTTGATGGAGTAGTTGTACGAGTGAACTGTTAGAGTGGTCTAGCAAGAACGATTTTACCAGCAGAAACGATGCTATTACTCGTATGTTTAACGAGACGAGTAGTTTCGCCTATAGTCCAACATCGCCAGAGAGTTATAAAGATTTTTACCTTACCATTATTATTGGTAATGCTTATTTTTACGTAATTTATATTCAAGTTGGAGATATATACGTTTATTACTGTCATTGTTCAGCCATATTATGCAGAATTTCATTATTGTATAAATTAGTAGAAAGAAGAACGATGCATGCGTAGTCTTCTATTAGTCTTGCGTATTTGAGAACAAACAGTTCTGTTTCGTAAGAAGCGTTGCATAGCAACCATAAAAATAGTAGAGTATTCGTACTTAATATTAAAATCTTGAAAATGTAAGATTTTTCATGTAAGTAAGAAAAATTCGAACAGCAAAGTTTTTATCAATATTCTAAAAAGTTTATATCATAAATTTTTTACATACTCATACTGATCTTGAAAATAAAGAAGTTAATACCGCGCCTAGTCAGAATTCGTTTAATAAATAGGAATACAATTTTGTCTTAGGACGGTATCTATGGTAATATAATAGTTATGATACAACAAATGAGAAATCTTTGAAGACGATCTCGGTAGTCATTGACATTTCCCGGAAATACTTATACGCGATCTCGAGCCCCGGAATTAAAGAAAAAATCCCGAGATTCGGGAAAACTATCCTGATGAGGAGTCTTTCATTAATCATTCTCATTTCTCACGCGAAAGCGCGTTCTGCTTCATTACGAACTCTTAAGAGGCTGGAGAATAGGATCAGGAAATTGGAAGAAGGAGAAATGAAAAGACGGAACGACAACATTTGAGCTTTGAAATAGCCTTTGGAGTCCTCCTCCACTCGATTCAGTTTACCAAATCATTAACGGATGCCGTAGTGTTTTAAAGGAACAAAGAGGCATTGGAAGCCTGTCTTTTAAGCAGCGTTCAATTCGCTGTCAAAGGGAATTTTGCGACCGAATTTTCCAAAGAGAAATCAATCGACTGTTCAGTTTTGGAAGTGATTTTTTTCCGTCGACTTTCACTCATTCATCGACTGAAGGCTTTTAAAAATCGTCCTTTATTATCGGAATGCGTCCGTAAAAAAGTTGAAGTTTTTTGCAAGCCGTAATTTACCGATTGTGTCTCGTTTATAATCGCTTTAAAATTTACTTTCTTCGTTAACTGTAAATAATATCAAGTAAATATGTTTATGCGTTCAAATAATTTATGATTCCACGTAATTTTTTTACAAGGGCATCAAAACAGAGCTAATTAACGTTCATATTACTGTCAATTACCGAAAGATATTCTACCCAAGGAATGGTCGTATAGCAAAAATAATTTATTTCAGAAATTTAATCAATGTTATAAAATTTTCATGCAAAACGGAGTGTAAGGTAGCTTTATATAATTTGATGTTTTACAATTGGTTTCTCGACTTACTTCTTTGTTGTTTACAGTTAAAATTATTCTAGTTTTGATCGAGAATCGTATGAGTAACTATCATCTAGAGTTGAGTGGCGTATAACAACAAGCTAATAAACTAAGTCACTTACAAACATGTAACTCATTCTTTCTGAAGAAGGAAAAGCGTAAAATAAACATACAAAGGATCTATTCTTCAACTAAGACTTTGCAGAGCTTCTCACAAGTTAATCTCCATATTTAATAGGGAAAAGAACTTCCTGTTTAGGTGTTGGAACCCAAGGATAGTTTTTCAGTATCGTTGCTCCCTGCGATACTTTTATATCGACTCAAGCGTAATGCGAACAAGAGAGAGTTTTGAAAAATTCCTCGAATAGAGAATCAATCATGCTATTAATAGTAATAAAGTACTATATTATATTATGTAAGGGCTGCTTTTAATGAGTCTTAGACAAAATGCTATAAAATGTAATGAAAATATGACATCCATCAAGGTATTGTTTTTGGACCCGTGTAATTCTACTATGAGCTGTTGTCTCACCTAAAGGTTATAGTTGCCCTGTTTAACGTACCCCATTCAGTTTGTTGTTGAATTCCAACTGCCAGATACGAATAGTAAACATATTAGTAGTACGTCTTGCAACCGTTTCTCTCTAGACTCTAAACTTTTCACCAAAAAATTTACCGCTCTCCGCGTTTCCATGGTGAAATATTTTGATCCCTCCCGTGCTTCGGATGCACGTTGGTGCAGGAAAGCGTTCTGCTTCTGGGAGAGTCCCGAGGAAAAACACACCAATGAAACACTCATCACTTCGTTGGCTTCTCTTTCGACATCCAGCAAACACAGGCGAGACAAGAACTCCGGTTAAGAATATCGCGAAATGCGCCTCTCTCTTTTTCCTACGATACCTTTTACCTTCGCTTCCAAACGTATGGATTCGGTGGCTAACAATTAGTTGCTATGGTGCCAACTTTCCAGGTGTGAGCTCGTAAAAGTTCGTTATTTAGTTCATAGATATGGGGTAAAGTATTGGGCATTACACAAGAGAAATAATCGATCAATTGTGATTTTATATAAAGGATTTCTTATAGGGGAAATTAATCGTGGAAATACTTAGCATGGGAATTTGATTTGTGTTTCCTCTATAAAATCAGTAAATAATGATTAAAATGGTGAAATATATGAATGGGAAATTTAATGAAATGTATAGGAATGTAATAGAATTTTATCAATGAACAGAAATATCAAAGGTTTTAGTAATTTGGGCAACGCAAGTATTAAGATTATTTAATTAAAATTCAAAATGTCAAAAGCATAGATTATATCGTACCCTCATTCATTCATAAAAGTATGATTTACAATAATATTGGGATGTTTTAGTAAGTAATGAGACTTATGTTAATTTTTTTTTCAAGTGATAAATTTAGAAAGACCCGCTCTGTTTGACGAATATAATTATGTCTAGATTAATATAACAAGATAAGCTAGAAGAAATTGATTTAGCGAATGTTTCTCGAAAATAAATAAATGATAATGATTGATAAATAGGAGAGAATAGCCTGATTGATGAATGTGTATACTGTGCGATTCTTAAACTTTTGTCATGGTGACGCCTGGCGTGCTTTATCGCTCGTAACCGCAGCAACGAGTTTCAGTCGAAACGCCGAGTGATTTTATTTTCGCGAAGTGTCGTCCAAACCAAATAGCACATAGTAACCACAGAGCGAAATCGATTTCATGGTCGATCCCATCCACACGAGTTTCATTTCTACGACCACTTTTTCATTGGCTAGAATCGAGGAAGCGCCCGAAAATTCCTGAGTTGGTATAGTCGTTATTTATTTACAGTGATTAAAACTCCCTTTCCATAGCAACCATTTCTTTAGCTATGTGTGTATTGAGGACCCTGATTAAGTAATCTTAGTTGGAATTACATCCTAATCTTAATCAACCCTAAGTAATTTGTTTTCTTTATTAAATATTACAAGATATTATAGGAGATCTTCTTTGAATACATTGTGATAATCACAGTTCAATTTTATATCATGTATGTAGACATGTGTATCATTGAATGTTGTACATTAATATATCAGTATATTCCCTTTAAAAAGGAATAAGCAAGTTTTGTCCTTATATGTCATTTTATTAGCAATTCATTGGCAAGCAACACGCAACTATTACGTAACGTCCATTTGCAAAATTTCTTGCGATATTGATCGCTGACATGCTAAGATAAAACCGAAAGTTATATTACAAGTATAGCTTTACTCTTATAAGGTAGTCACTTTCCATTATTTTTCTTTCTATGCTTTAGTTGTGCCTTTTTTATTTATCGGACATCTCCCTTCTTGCGTAACAGAAGTGATATTATATACAATAAAAAATAAATATTGTTATACATAACAGGTGATACTCATGGACCAACAGTTTCCATAACGACCAAGGAAAAACAATATTATAAGTTTAATTATGAATAACATTTTCTCTTGCTCCTTTTTTGTACATAAATATCTGAGATCTAGTTTTTGTGTAATCGATAGAATCGATCTATTAACAAAAACTTCCGCTGCTAGAAGCTACCGAGTCACTATTTACACATCACCAAATTATTTTGGGTGTGTGATCCCATATAATGGCTCATTATCATTCCTTGTGATTGATATGGTCAACTACTATTTTGACTCTATCGCAAAATTTTACACCCAGATGAACCCTAATTTAAGGAAAGGGGGTCAGGCGTATCAATGGTGTGAAATGGAATGATGAATGGGTGTATTTAAAGGGGCTGGCTTTGAGGAGGGAAGACGGCGACTAAGATATCGTTCACTGTAGCTGCCTTTTTGCTTTCTAAATTCTTCAATAGAAATTGTTGCATCTGTTAAAATTGATAAAATATTTCCTTACGTTCGGCTCAGTTTTGTAACTACGATTTTGCTTACGATTTGCTTAAGTATTTTCTTTCAATGAATACTTTACATTAAATTTAACCTTTCATCCTTCTTTTTATATCACTTGTAGATATCGATATTGTAAAGGTTTACATTTTCAATTTATATTTTTGTGTCCTTATTTAATACCTAAACTATGAATATTTGGCGTATTAATTAACATTTCGCTAAATTAGAATAGTCTAAATATATTTCGTTTCTAATGTGGTGCAACCAGGATTAATCTCTCGAAGAAACACGCAATATACTAAAGACTGGGAATCAATGATTTTAGATCGCTCCTTTTCGTATAGTACTATTCATCATTGGTATGCCTCGTAACTTTAGTAACTCTAATTTTCTCACTTTTATTTGTATATTCATTTAATCTGTCTTCAGGTAATGGGTTAAGTGATCCGTTATAAATATTTTCCTTTTTGATTCTATAGTATACTCGTACGTAAATACATCAACAATTATGTATGGATTTCGTTAAATTTTTCACCGTAACAGAATAATAGATCATCTATACTAATTAATTTTTATCGGAAAGTATAAATCTCTAATTATGGTTTAAATAATCCTTATCTTCATCATCATTATCATTAGCGTTATCTCTAACCTTGAGATCCCGGGTTCAAATCCCGGCGGAGGATGTTTTTGCGGTCTTTGTTAATAAATAAATTTAAAAAATTTTATTCAACTTCATTTGCCTGGTATTTGTCATTCATAATAATTTCTTATGATTTTCTAGCGTAGAAACTTGAAGAGTGTATTTTGGCGCTTATTATATAAACTCGATATACCTCGTTCAAAATGAATGATAAAATCGGCATATATTTCGAAAGGATTCTTACACGTTTTCTAACGCACTAGCGTCAGCTGATATTATTAGCTAAATTATGTGGAATATTACTAAAACTATTTTTAAATTTTACCTTCGTAAAGCTTATAATTGTTAAAATTGAACGACTTTAATTTTGAATTAACTTTATATTATGCAACAAATTGCGTCGTACTTTGTTATTTTAGCACACTAAATAGCTACTTTATATTTCGAACCTAGTAGAATCCAATTCTTTTTAGGATAGCGGTTGCTATGGGCATCCGGTCGTAAAAACTGTCAAATCCGAATATCACAATGAATCATATTCAGCATCTTCAGCCAGGCCTAGAAATAATAAACGGGAAAGGGGCAAAAGGAGGGGATGGGAGAAGGAAGTGTCTGTTCATGGAGCATTCAGCCAAGAGTTCCACTAAGAATTAAATCCTCCACAGCTACCTTCATGGGATTTTTAGAAAGAATGAGGCTTAGTGGGAAAGATGAGTGAAGAATTTGCGCTTACATTATATATTCAAACAGTTGAAGAAAAATAGTATATTGAAGATACTAATGCTTAGGTAGAAATATAGTGGAACTAATATTAGCTGAATTCTTTTAGTTTTCATAAAGAAACTTGCTTAAAGAGAGTACTATATAGAGTACTATTACTTCAAATAATCAACCTCAATATTTTTTGTTTTATAAAAAGCTTGAGTAGAAATACATGTATATAGAAGCACATTCATGAATACATCTTTTTATGTACTAAGTAAAAAATTAAAATTAAGTTATTCATAGTCGTAAATTGGTTGGAAAAATGTGGAATATTTATAGCTGTGAAATGGAAATAATTATTTAAAATTTTGTTCCGATGTCAAATATATCAATCGACAGGAATTATTAGAAACTAAAAAATTTAAAGAACTAAAAAAATTACGAAATAAGATCATTATAAAATTAGGAAATACCCGTAAAATGAATGACAATATTTGCGGACTTATTACATCGAGACTGCCGGATTAAGTTATTGATATTAATATAGGAAATATTTGCTAGTATTTGTTGCGTTTATCAGATAAAATCCCTACCAAAAATAAGAGCAGAGGAACAACCAGTAAGAAATCGATCTTCACGGAACATCTGCAATGGTATAGTATTTGCTATTTGGCTATTTAAAGAACCCGTAACTCGGTATCCAGGGAAACTCCTGAGCGGGGCGAAATGTTAAAAAACGCCACTTTGAAATTTGTGTAGAGCGGAGGCGCCAGTGATGTTCGCCTGTTTTATAACCGGATGATGGCTTGTATTCCCGCGATATTTTGTGGCATTGTTATTGCTTCCTCCTGCCTTGTTTACATATGCCCGTAGTCATTGTGTCCTGACGCCTGTAGGAAAGCCCTTCCGACTGGAGAATCTGCCAAAAGGAGGCGCGCATATCTAAATATTGAGGTTATTAAGCGAGGGGAAGATATATTCTCGTTCGAATACGCCCGAGACCGATTGGAATGAACTCATTGGAATAAATAGAAGTCCCTCTTTCCGTTTTAGCGTTTCCTGAGTTTTTCAGTCGTTCGATTCTTTAGGAAGGATGATTGAAGTAAGTTCTGATCTAAGCCTTACCGAATTAGTAGTTCGTAATTGATAAGTGTATGAAGTTTGTCATTGCTCGATAAATGAATGCACTTCAAAGGTCTCAAGAGATTAAGTATATATTAGTCTACTGATCGGATGAATTTGTTCACTTTTTTGTGAGTAGTTGATTTTCATTATTATCATAGGTAACTAAGTAAAACTGCAAGTATGTGCGTCACCCTGGAGATATGTAAACAAACTAAAAGGAAAGTGATTAGAATCATGTGAAGTCACATTGATAAAGGGAATTATTTTACAATTACTGCATAAAAGGTTATCTTTGGATATAGCGCAAAAGTTATTACAGAGTACAGTTGCATATCTAACAAAGTCATGACAATATCTGATAGCAATCTGCTATCAATAATGACAATTATTAAAGATCTTAGGGATAGAAGTTTCAAGTCTTTCATACTTATCGACCCATGGATAAAAATTTTAGTTCTTCCCCAGATAATTAAGGTTTGGTATGATATGATATGGTCAAGATTAGAGAGTTATTTCAATCATTGGTTTCTGGGGGTTTTTACGTGTGATATTTATCATTTTATTAACTTGGGGTTTAAGACACAGACTTAGGTTTCACAGTGCTGCATCCCTGGTCTATATCTCAAATAATATAATTAATCGAATGATGGAATTAAATTCGATCAAAGAATATAATTGTCTAGTAGAATCAGTGATTATTTAAAAATAATTGGAAAGATATGATGATTAAAAAAAGAAAAACCTTCACGAATTCGTTGCGAAAAAAACTTCGTTTTATTTTTTAATCAAGAGTCTCTACAGGAATGAATGTCATTTTTAAGTTACATTTTGATTCAGAAAGTGATCAGAGGTTTTCTATATTTACTTCGCTAAGAATTCTGATTGGATTTTTTGTATCAATATAACAAAATTTAAATATCAGAACGATAATGCCTTTAGCACTTAAGTCTTCATAATCCTGTCAATATATCACTCCGTTACTGTATCGATAGCAAGCAACGACTTACGTAAATCAATCACCCCTCGTATCAAAATAAAATCATTCCGCTCCCATGGAAACCAAAGCGACAGATTAAGAGCCCGACTGTTTCGGAAGCTACTATGACGTAACGCGCGAACTGAATAAGGCAAATTTCCTCCGTTGTCATTTACCAACGCCGTTGCTCCGCGAGACGCTGACCAGACGTCCGCATTCATCGCTCGTGACAGGTGGGAAGGTTAAAGGGTAAAAAAGATGGTTGACGCCGTAGGGAGAGCATCGGGACGGCGGGGAGGGTGCCTGTGTAAAAGCGGGAGCGGGGCGGGGAGAGCGGTAGGGTTTTAGTTCGGGCAGAGGGGACTGGTGAGAGAGACAGAGGGAAGCCCTACCCATGTAACCGTTCGTGGTGAGGGAGGAACCAGTAAGAAAGCAATCATTTGACAAGGGAGACACCACGTCGTTGGTTCCCGAATCGCAACGGAAGAGGAATCAGCCGTTGTTGTCTTGTGGTGGGTGTTTTAAGAGTGGTGGTAGATGGCTCAAGGATGCCGGCGAAGAATGGGGGCGTAGCTTGAGAAGAAGCCGTGTTTTTGATGTGGTGAGTGATCAGGAGCCCAACGCGTGCCGAGTGATCTAGTTTTTTTTTATTCCAGAGCGGAATCGTTTTTGTTAACTAATGTGGTCCGAGGACGGTGCCGCGTGTGAGTCGTTCGGTTGGGCCGAAGAGGGCGGTCACCGGCTGATTCCCGTTCTCCCGCGTGTCCGCTCCCCAAATCCCACAGGCGCCCTCGCTTTGGTAGGAGCGTGACGGTCTCACGCGGTTCTACGCACGCCCCACACGGCGTATCGAAGTGATTGGCGTCGGGGAAGTTTTGCCGGGAAGTGCGAAGCGATACTGGTTGGATATCCGCGCAGGAAGTGGTCTTTTTGGGGCGAGAAAAATCGTTACGGGCGATGATCTAAGGTTATATATTGGTTCACGAAGGATTCTTCCCCGGATACGGGTCGAAATGCGAAAAGTGGAAATCTGGAAGCTCGCTTCGAAGGATATATTCCGTGGCTTTTTCGCTTCGATTTTTTCGGAACTCTCTGAAGTGTAAGTCTTCGGTTTAACTTTGACATTTTGGGGTATCGTTTTGGTTAGGGAATGCATGGACTGTTACCAAGTGGATGTATACTTATGTAGACGTAAAATTTTGTGTCAAAGTACTTGTGATTTGTAGAACGAGTTTTAGTTTTCAGTTCGATTTGAAGCAAAAGTCTCTGTAAGTGCAGTACGACTTTCTCTTTTCTGAAGGGAATTATTCTGTAAACATGTTTTCGAAAATTTGTTTATTTTGATATTACTGTTTTCCTGACTACCATATAGTATACCGTTAGACTTCAGCGAAGTGGTTGCAAGTAAACTGATATTTAGTTGGTTTACATTATTAGAGTGAATAACGTCTATGGAAGTATTTTTATCGACTTATAACTGAACAGCTGACCGAAAAATCTACTCTATATTGTATCCTCTTCTTCCTGATAATGCGTCTACTTTCTGGCAAGTTTTCAGTGCTAGTGTATTCAGTGGTTTATCATCTATTTAAGCGGCTCATTCGGATTGATAATATACGTGTTGTCCCTGAATATTAAGCCTGCATCTAGGCTTATTAGTGTCCATGAAGACATACACACTTTCTTGGAAAACGTGCTTCGTTTCAATGCACACTTTCACTTGCATTTCTGCTCCTTCAGCTCCATCGACTCTCGAACCACGATCTTTCTATTTGTTCGTTCAACCGAACACTACGAAATTTGTTTAGGAATCGTGTATCTTTTTCCATTGTCTCTTTAAATGTACCAAGACTAGCTAAGTGTCAAACTTCATTCGCTATATATTTTCGCTTTTTATACGGTATATACCCTCATGAAATTAAAACTCTGAATCTTCACTTCGCGGAATGTTTATTTTTACAATATTGAGTAAAGTAATGATGAATTTTGTGGAATTTGATAGGTTTTTTATTCTAGTTGGCTGAATGTACGCCTATATTTTATTACACGTCTTCTTCTTTGTTTAGTCATTTCCTTTCTGTACAGATAATTTCCTAAATTCATATTCAGCTTTTTACATTCCCAAATTAACATTTTAATTTTCTATATTTTTAATTTTTCTAATTAATTCATGTTATTACATTAACAGTGACGAAAGCTTAAATGGAAAAAGAGACTTTTAGTCTTAATCTCGCCTTAATAAAGAGCTTATCACCAAACATTATCTCTTCCACTCTGGATGTAAACCTTCTTAAGAGCTTTACTATTTTCCCTATTGTGTTCATACACAAATACATAATATTTAACAGCGAAATATTTGCCCACGCTTCGATTCATCGACGTGCGAAACGTCTCGCGTATTTCGCAAGAGATGAAAGCGTCATTTTTTATTCCAGCCTCTGTTTGTGTCCCCTCATGTTTGCATGGCTATCGCTATCTCACTCGCCGGAAGCAAGTGCTAACAATCGTATCTCTTGTGTTTGCTCAGGCCTCGACCCGCGGACTCTCATCCAAGAACGCACCCTCTGGGAGGCGCGATACCTTATGAAGGACCACCGGCGGGCTGGCCATGCAACCTTCCAGGGAGAGGTGTACAACTTCCTGGAGAGGCCGACGGGATGGAAATGTTTCATCTACCACTTCACTGTGTGAGTACCCAAAAACCCCTCCTCACGAGAGACTCTACCACTACCACTAAACGAATCCCTCCGTCTTCACGGAAGGTTCCCCTTTCACGAATACCAACAAACCGGCGTCTGGGTTCACATGACCTCTTTGCTCCCATCGTCCCGATCTGGAGTATTTTTACCGTGCAAAGCTCCGCGGGTTTATTTCCGTGCAGATGCGCGATGGATGTTCATTGTAGTATCTCTAGGGGAGAGTGAATTTTACGAGAACAAAGGACTCGTCTGGGGAGCGTTGCCTAGTAACGAGACATTATGTTCCTAATGCACTGTAACCTTATAGAGTAAAGCCGAAGCGTTCGTCTTTTGATGTTCTTATAGTATTTTGATGTTAATGCCGACTTTGTCTTTGGATGTTCATATTGGATTTGTCGTTTGATCTTCGTATCGTTCGTTGATTTTGTCTTTTGATGCTCATGTTTACATATAATCCTATAACGCGAAGTTTTCCAATGAGGTATTTAATGAGATATGAACGGAATAATTTTAATATTTATGCCATGCATGACTATAATTCGCATTATATGAATGTGATTTTCAATTTACTATGTCAATCGGTTTTAATCGTGCTTAAAGCAGGATGTGGCGTGAACTTTTGAACACAAAATTTACTCTGATTTCCTTACTGAATTATAATCGTTTACAACAATACGAATGTCAAGATATAAATGGCAATATATTACCGGTTAGATACACGAAGGTAGACGAGGTTCATCAATTAGGAATCACGTAAACTTTCCTTGCATCGCACATTGACATAGAGGCTGTAAGGTTTCTGCGTATCCTTAACAAAATTATCGAACGATAAAAACTTTCAAAATAGAATGTTTGAGAACATAAACGAATCCCGTCACTCGGCAACACACATACTTAGTCACCACCAATAATTAACGCGTCGATGAGCGAAATATAGGCTACGCTAGATGAGAAACACGCCTTATCTTTCCCAAAGCAGGAGACAGAAGAACAATGTTCCATTCATCACGATACGGCAGAGGAAACTAAATAAGGCTAAACACCCGTTTTAGCTCCTCGGAAGGAAGGCATGTCAGAGGGAAATGTCTGGAATGGATTGAAAGGAAAAATTGGACTAAGACCAATTGGATTATATTTGGTTTCCCTTGGACCCTCGCCCACAAATCGTGAAAATTTCATTGCCTCGTAAACAAGACAAAGGCATGACGTCGATTTCGCCGATCATCATCGACTCCGTTATCAGATTCTAAAGTCGTGAGGTAATTGACTCGGAGTGCGTTCGTCGATTGTTTGCAATTGCGAGCGAAGGGTTCGGAATCTCTTACTCATCCTCGTTTCCAAGACGACGTAAACATCCAGGTCCTGGAGGATATAAATTCCGCCCATCGATGCCCTGCTTAAGCTCAGGGTGGCTCACTAAAATTTTAATTATAGCTCTGAAAAGGTCAAGGATCCGTCCGCAGACTATTTAATAAATGGGGTTTGAATCGTTAAATAGGTCGATCGGAGTAAACGTGGTTTAATGATTGTACTAGGAATGTCGTTATTTTTTAAGGGAATGAGAATAAATCGTGGTGGTGAATCCATCTATCTTCCAAAGCCAATCGACTAACAATAAGTAATAGGGTCAGTTTACGTTTGGGAAAGGCTATTTAAAATGTATATTAGTAAATCATACGAAAGAAGTTCCGATATCTTTGTGATATTTCCTCAATCCTTCCTTGGTCTCGGAAATATTTTTTTATGCTCATTATTTGAATAAATTCGTCATTTTCTAGGAATATATACTCCCCAAAGAGTTCTATAACGAACTCCCTGATAGACTATTTGTTAATAGCATTATTCTGCAATCTCACGAATATCTCGTATATTTCTCAGAGTTATTTTGCAAGATATTTATTTGCTGCCAAAATGATAATCTATGGGGGAAAGAATGATATCAAGCGGAATTAAAATCTTATATTTCTTTGCTTTTTTAATAACGGAATACGGAAGCGGCTAGTTAGAACGATTTTAAAAGCTAATTGAATTAAATTGAAAATTTGTTACTTTCAAGTTAATTTTAATCATTTACCTCATATTGCGTACGATATACGTTCAAGTATCTGCAGCTTATGGTATTTGAAAAAAATTGAAATAAATTAAACGAACTTGATACTTATTTAAGTATTGAAACTATTAAGGTATTCTCCTATAAGATGTCTATGTAGCTTGCAAGCCACCTTTTGTGTGGCAGGGGGATACTTACCAATAAACGTTAAAATTCTTTTCATAAAGATTTATTGAGGTCAATATTTAGTTCATCTACTAAAGAAGATAGACACATTCATCGTGATAAATTTATCTCCATTATACGTAAAATACGTAAAAATTATGAAGTTGTTCGCGGAAAATTTACATCGCGTATACTTCAATGCTTCGCGATTTCAAAAGTCTATGGTGCGATTGTGAAGTTGACGCGAATGAAAGAGATTTAATGGAGAGATGAATCTCTCTAATCGGTCGTCCATTAGGACTGGTTCCCGCGAAAGTGTAATTTGTCCTAAGGGTACTATAGAGCCACTCTCCCCCAGCTGGTGTATGTCCAACGTTGCTATCGGCAACCAGATTTACGTAACGTCACTCAGAGTCATATTTTTCTTCGCAACCGTTTTTAATAGCAGGAAATAAAAGCTAATTGTGTTGTATGATTTGTATTCCCGATTAATGTTTCCGTGTTTGGTCAAATAGATATTTATCACGGTGCTTTTCTTTACCAAACAACAGTTTTTTAAGAAAGAATTGATAATTGATGCACTTATCACATTGTCTCGTGTTTACTTTGACACCTCTCGGATGCATTAGAATGGGAAAAATAACTGTTAACGTCTTGAAATTTAGCGAATGAATTTTCGTGAGTCGAGTCATCATTGTCGATTAAAAACTGATCAGTCGAAGACGAATAATTTGCAAATAATTTGTTTTTGCTTACCATTCAAACTTCTCAATTATTTATCGTTACTTATCGTATTTGTATTAGTTATGATGAAACCTGATATCGCATTTGTCGAATTACTTGTGCGTACATATGGTCCATCTCCGCAAAATGTGTGAAATGATCATTTGTAAGGATTTCTAAGCGAAGGTGTCTTTTTCTACGATCTATAAATAGCAATAGTACAATTAACAGAGGATTATCTCAAATTAAAGAATAATTAATCTCTCATTCAAACCCTCATAAATGTATAGCGTATTAATATGAGTAAAGAATGAGCTTTTATTTGAATTGTCTTTTTAGCCAAGGAAACCGCTTGTTTATCATCATCCTTTCTTATTGTTTACGTAAATTTTATTAGTTGGAATCTAAAGTAATTATATATCAAAACCCGAGTAAGATTCTTATTTCATCTATCATTCTTCTAATGAAATATTATTGGATAAAATTATTATGTTATTAGAATACTATTATATTACATTATACAAAAATCATTGTGAAATATTAAGCGCATAAAATAAAAAAATCCTAGCTCATACAAATTTCTTACGAAGAGTTCAAACTCAGGATTAATATTCAATTCATAATCCATTCTTAAATAAATTGATTCCTCAATGCATTTCATATTGAAATCATAGGCAATTCAGAAGACAGCATGAAATAAAAAGTCTGTGATTATAATTACTAGATTCAACAAGTTAGATACATTTTTGGCTTATTTATGTGTTTTACTGTTCCATTTAAAACCAAAATGTACTTCTATATACGTATTGTACCCTACCTTATCTGTTAGCAGACCTTTCTGCACCAAGGCTGTTTTGTTTGAAATTTCACTTTAATTTCGCATATGCTCCCTACATTGTATACCATCAAACAAGCAGGATTTCAGCACCGGAAATGAATCAACGAGAGGAATAATTAAGCACCGACGCACTCCGAATATCTGGTACAAGACGCGGTTGCCACATTATGTATTTATGGAGGAGAAACAGTTCTAGATGACGTTCGATTAATCGAGAGGGTTTCTGTTTTATACCGCCTTTAAAGACGCCTTCAAGACGTATCTCGGGCGGGGAATTTATCTGTTATAACGTCGTGAATTGGCTCCGTGACGCCATCGAGTTCTTTAAGGCCTACCTTAAAAACCGACCGGGGTGTGTTCGTTGGCACCATGTGTGTACAGCACAAGGACAAGGTTTCCCTTATTTCTGAAGACCCCTTTTGCTTTTAGGACGTGCATTCAGTCAGTACACCACAAACGTATTCACGTAAAAAGATCGCCTTGCCTTAAACGTAAAATACGCCGAGGCAAACGGGATTACAGAGTTGCGACTTCTGTTACGGAACGGAAAGCGGTCAAGGGCGATTATTTATTTTTTTTGGATCGTTTCGGAGATGAGCAATCGATACGCCGAAATTTCATTTCCTTGTCTGAAATATGGAAACGAATACAATCTGTCGCTTTTAAAAGTTTAATCGCCGGTCGCGACCGGTGCATGATTCAATAACTGGTCTAGTGCATATGCACGGATTGGTTTTTCCCCTTTCTCTTCTTTTAAAAAAGGGCACTACTAGTGAATCGTTCTGGGAAAGGTAGGCTTTGTAATTGTTCTCTTTATTTATGGTTGATGAGTTAAGTTGCCATGTATATAGTATCTAAGGTTATTTATGCGCCGAAGTGTGTGTGATGCGAACGAACCAAACGAAAGAGGCTATTTTACCTAAATGCACCTTTATTAATTTTAAAGTTAGATTTATTTACTGTGTCTACTAGGAGCTTTGTTTACAACCTTGTGAGTCGTTAAATTTATGTTCTATCAAGTTTAATGTATCGATACAAGTGAGAATATAAATCATCTTTTGCCAGTCACCAAAATAGATATGTTTTCGTGAACTTTTTATAAGTTATAAAAAAAAATTTGAAAGGATTTTAAAGTTTTTGGCTCTCAAATGTGTTGTATAGCAATGCCCTCTTTTCTGGATCCCTACCCTACTTTGAAAGTGGGCTAGCTTAGCGAAGTTTATATTAATATAGGTTGTCTATGTTTTTATAGTTTTGAACTATTTTTCAATCATTGTTTATAAATATTTATCTCGGTTATGAAATTTTGGACTCTTTAACTTCAGTTGGGTATTTTTATATCTCCTAAAAGTATCCTTCATTTCCTTTCTTATATTGTAAATGTGTAATAGCCACCGTCATTTGTCTTAATGGAATGATTTCAGGAAAAAAACGGTGAAAATTTTTCGAGTATATTGGAAAATACTACCAATAAGTCACCTATTAAGGTTTTATTACGTTTTAGGACTATTAATGCCCTAAATAAATGAGCAAAAATACTAAACATTATTCTCATAATTGTGGACGAGGCCAATTTTTATCTGATAGTCGTAATTTACGTTTTTTACCTTCGTGTTATCTTGAGCGAGCATCTTCCATGAATGCTATTTATAAATAAATATATATCTACGTTGTGGTACATCCCTTTCTAAAGTGCACTTCATCGTCTTCTAGCAATGCAACCGCCATCTTAAGATTAAATTAGATATAAATATTACCATGGATACTACGTTTCAGCATTGTTACGACACTCAAGGTTGGCTTAAAGCGAAGGATACGACCTTCATACACAAACAAGTGCATCGAATATTTGAATATGATGACATCGCTCTTATTTGTGTTTGTAGTGCAGTAGAGATACCGTAGCATTTTGGAGAAACAAAGGAAAAGGATTTTTGAGTAGTATTTCTTTGATAAATGAGAGCTACATCTTAGACTTAAGTATCTGAGGATTTGGCAGAAGCGATGGGTAGCCCGTCAGTATAATTGGTGGAATGTCAAACATAGATGGAAGTGGTTCCTTTGTCTATTACAAAAAGAAAACAAAATTTTACCCTTCATTTTCACTTGATGTCTTGGCTTGTGTCGGGAAATTCTTTCAGTACTTTTTAAGATATACTTTCGTTATTTAAAGATAAAAAAATGTAAGCCTGAAATGTAAAATATATTTACAAACTATTTTTTATAAGTAAATGTAGAAAAAATAATTACTTAAAACTATCATCATCATCAGCTAATAGATAAGAATACTTATTTGCCGGACTATGTGTATGGAATTCCTTCCCCTTGTTAGAAAATACATTGTTCTTCTGATTTTCTGACTATTCTAACTCAAGTATCTTGACTATTGTATTTATACTGTTATAGCTCAGTATTAGGATACAGACCGTTCGAAAATTTTCACCGGAAAATAATTTGATAGGTCAATTTTTCTTTCTTGATATTTCCTCCAATATTTGTTAATGTTTTTGCATTACACGAGATTTACGATAATATTTTTGCAATTCATTCAATCACCGCTGAGAAATTATAGGTAATTACTATATTTGTAAGTTATCGAATAATTATTTTTTTAAGTATATTATATTTTTGTAGAGTATAAAACAAATGATAAGTATTTGCGGAACACGGTTTGGTTCCTGGTATCTCTAAGAAACTTTTTCTGTATCTATTAGAAACCAAGTAAATAATTCTATTAGTCAACTGAAAAGACCTTTCAGATATCACATAAATCGAAGCAATCAATTTCAACCGGCTGTAATCTTTAATTCATAACCTACTACGGAACTATGTACACTCCCAATGTTTCCTCCAAAACCCCTGTTATGAATCAGTCAAACAATGATATCTGTAGTTGCCGACTGCTCCACGGCGCGTTCGAAAAATGCAATCAACTTTCACTGAGCGGCCATAGTTAGCCAAGAGAGTTAAGTGACGGTGCAATTTGAGAGAGGAACATCCCCGATTAATCCAACACGAAAAACGTTTCACCGTTTCGAAAACAGTCGACATCATTCACGTGCTTTTCAAAAACAAATGACTGCGATGTATCTATATCGAGCCGAATTTTCAAAAAAAGCGGACGAGAGGTTTTTTTTTCACGATCATTGTGCAACCTGTTTTACTTTCCAAGATCCCGAATGGTTATTGGATTACGTTTTAAAGGATTTCTCATTGCATAATTCTACATGTTCGTGACGTGCTTTTAAGCTAGACAATCTAACGAAAACTTTGCTTTATTCGCCTTCGGGATACCTTACAACCTTAGAAAAATCTCCCGCAAGGTAACCCGAAATATATATATATATAT
Organism: Pantala flavescens; assembly: GCA_020796165.1. Classification (NCBI taxonomy): domain Eukaryota; kingdom Metazoa; phylum Arthropoda; class Insecta; order Odonata; family Libellulidae; genus Pantala; species Pantala flavescens. The sequence continues at coordinate 18,275,296 of CM036886.1, forward strand.
AACACGATTCAGTGTGGTATTCAGTGAAATTCCTGCTATGATTTAGGAATGCGATTCGGATCAAGGCAATAGTTCTCAGTTGGAAGTATAATTCCGATAGAAAATGCAATTGTCTACTCAAGGTTAAGCTTTTAATTGTCCATCTATATCGTATGTATAAAATGATAATTGATACTGGTTGGAACGTCTAATGTTAATGGGTTTTTATGAACTTTGTAGTGGGAATGGATTGACCTGATGATATGAGGAATTTTGTCAGGTTCTCATTACTCAGTACGTATGCTACAAGTGGAACGAATGTAATTAAAGCTTAACGATATTATGAGCACATTTTGTAGTATTTTATCCAAAGATACCTTAATAAATACCATTTGAGGTTACGTTTATTTCTGAGTAGTCTTTATATCATTATTATCATGGTAAAGACCTGTAAGAAATAGGATGAAAATATTATAAATGCCGAATGGAAATTGTTTCTTTATTCAAGTTACGGGATGAAAGGAAAAGTTTAAGCATTTTCCCTAAGAAAAAATAAAAAGGTCTATTTAAAATTATAATGGCCATAACCAATGACTTTGTCATATTTTTTTATCGTCTGAGAGTAGAAGTATTGTACTTAATGAACTTATTAAACGTAAACGTCTAACAAGTCTTAAAAGTAGTCTGTCAGTATTACAGTTAAGTCTCATTAATATTTTGGAATCAGCTTTTTCATTGAAAATGTATGCATCAGTTAATTGAATCATCCTTTATTTTCATCATTCATTCTAGTATCGCTACTTTATTAATTTCACTAAGTATGTATTTTTTATATATTAAAGATAAATATCATAGAAAAATATAGATAGTAAAAGAAATAATAAGAATTATCTTCCATCTAATAGTTAGAAATGTCCAGTAAAAACTGATATCCATTAAAACACCTTAAGAATAATCAATATGTTGAAACAACAGTTTGTTTAATCATACGATGTATATATACACGGATGTATAAATTTCTCGTCGGGTTGGCATATGAATGCAATACTTCCCAAAAACGTTTAACAACCCAGGTCCAAAATGATAAGGAATTCAATACAAACAGCCCAAGGATGTTTCTTCCAAAAAGATGTCAAAATTCCGTTTCAACAAGCAGAGATTGCAATCATCTGTTGACTTAGAGCCAGTTCAAAACTTTATTAATACTTTAGCGACCGCTTGATGGTTCATGGAGATAAACGTTTTCAGAGCCAAATTTTAGCACTGATTTCATTTAACCCATTATAAAAGAAGATTAATTATAAAAAAGAGTCCTTACTTCACGTTGAATTGTCCTGAAATGTTCTTCTGTCAGAAAGATTGCTATTGTATTCAAAGTAATGCATTACAAAGGCTTATATTTGGCTTTGTAATGTATGTCTAGGAATAAAGAAAAATCTCGTGACATTTATTTTAGTTATTGTATGTATGAAGAGTAACATTTTCAAACAGGAGAATTCAGGTCACTCATAAAGAAACGTATAATCTATTATTATCCAAAGAATTTACATTATTCAATTCATTAATTATTCTTTAATCATTGACATCATAATTGCTGATTTATTTCACTAGAAAAACTAGAAAGAACTTTAATTAACTAGAGAGTTTCCGTAATATTTCTTGATCGAATCATAATACAATTTTTAAAGCCTAGTTTGGGTTAGTTATTATAATAATGATGATGATGCTGTGCACTTAGCAATAATTAATATGGTCCATGTAGACAAATTGTATTCTCAGATAACCCATATATATTCCATGCAATTAACAATCTTCTATCGAGTTGTTTATTACATCTTTTATTATTCACTAAGGATGAGACTAATATAATAAACAATGCAAAATGAATTATCGTTACCATGTCAGCGATAAATTGTAATACAAACAGCTCACTACTCTTGGCCCAGCTTTCAGCACGCCCACGTTGAAAAGTAGACTACGATTATTTTGCTTCGGTTTCCCAACCGCAGATTTTTTTCGCATTGGAAACTTTTCGATCTATATGAATCATTTTCAAATTTAACACGCGGATCGGTTCGTGAAATATATCGTAGAAGTTTGGCTAAATTCAGTTTTGAACTGAGGCGCGTGATGATTAATGAGCAAGGAATGGATTTGCCGATGCTATATTAACGATTTTGATAAATTTTGTTACTCTGTTGTTTTTATGAAACTCAAATAGTAAAAATAGTTTTAAATTAATTATAGATAGATCAGATGAAGTCTAACTTAATTTGTAATTTTTAGCGTGTTAAGTACGTCTAATTGTTTCCTAATTTCGTAAAATAGGGGAATGGAATGGGACAAAATAAAGGTTCCTGTTTCGTTGCAAGCTCTGAATTTTTGAATTATTATTATCTGAATAAGTTTTTATCCTGAAAAATTATTTGAATTCATTTTCCATTACTAGTTCAGTTTTGGTGAGAAGGTGTGATTAGAGGTAATCAGTAGCAATTAAAATCTATAAATTAATATTTGTTTTACGCCTAAATGAAACTGACATATAGAAAATAATTTTTCTCTCGCATGAAGTTAAGGTTCCTATCTCATTTCAGTTGTTTCGCATATTAATGGACAACTAAAAATATCTTCATATTCACTATCTACTCCGTAAGATCTATCAGAAATAGACCGCGTAATATCTGGACGTAGTACGAGCATTTTTGGACCGCCGGGCGCGTAAATAATTCTCATTCCTCGGGCAGCTGAAGGTTCCACTTCGATAGCGAAACATTTTGCAGAAATCATTCTTTCGATTCGAGATGAAAGAGTATTTACTTCCAATAATATTGCTTTGCTTGAAGCAACGCTGTCCTTTACTGATTTGAATTAGCCTTTCCTTTGTGAAAGCTTTTAAACTTAATCATTAGGTCTAAAATTATTAGTACGATATAAAATAAGCATTGAAGTTGCCTTAGAACTATCATTTTCCATTCTAATAGTGTATTATCAGAGAAAATGGTGAAAACAGATGGCCGGAACGCACTTTTTTATATCACCAAAAGTAAAACACATTTTCCACACAGATGTGACTGCAATGTAATAAATTATGCAACCAAATTAATAGGTATTTCAGTAAACGAATTGAATTTGATAATTTGATGAAAAGAGGAAATTGGGTTATGGCGTTAAAAAAACCAGAGATTTTATTTGCATTGCGAAAATTTTGAGCGAACGAGTGGACGCTAAAATTGGCACAGTTTAATTGACTTTCCATTGGCGAAAATTGAATCAATTCGCGGAAATACTTCCATTATAGAGTGCGCAATAACAAAGCCAATCTCGCTGCGGCAGAATCTAGCCATTAATAATAAGGGAGATATTTAATCGCGTCCATGTGGTTTTTTGATATGGACCAATTTCAATAATTTCACCGCCAGTGATGAAATTGATGTCATAGCGCGAAATTTATCATTGAAACTACATCATTGCTTTAAAATATTTTTATTTATATAAATGTTTTAATTTATTTATTTTAATAGAATTCGGATATTTCTTTTTATACCTTTCATGTATTTTTATATGATCATACATGAGAGAAAATGATGGAAAAGGTTGGTCAAAATTAAGAATAAATTAGGTGAATGGTTTCGACTTAGCTGCTTCACGGTACAATGAATTTAACTCGGTACCATTTATTGAATAATAATATTTTTGGTATGCGTATTATGGAAGTTAGGTTGAGACCTAACCTTACAATATTTATAGAGATATTATTACAAGAATTAAAATCAGAATATATATCCACGTCATTAAGTATGCAATTGATCATTCATACATGTAAGCATTGGATTCTTTAACCATAGGTAAGAATTCTTAAGGATTATTTAAAGGACTCTAGGTGGAAAATATAATAAAACAGATTTAATCCATTGAGAATAATGGAGAATTGATGGGTTATACATGATTTGACTATGAGATATGAGATGAGATTATCTTAGCTATTGAAAGGAGTAAAAAATCTATTTTGTAAAATAACAGCATTAGTATCTTTTGTTTTATTAATCAAAGAAAGCACAGGGATAATGATCACTAAAAAATACAAGAATTTTAATAGAAAATTAAGATATTCTGATTTGCGAAATAAAATTCATTATCGTACATCTTAATTTTGTAATCATTTAACATTGAATTCAAACTGAGCATGAAAAATCAATCCCTATCATGTTGAGCACTTCCTTCTCTTCTTTTATTCTCCTGTTACATTCTTTAGGGAACAATAAATATCTTAGAAGGTCACTATCGGTAAGGAATAGGGTTTATATTCCTCTTTTCGTGGACTATGATGCAAATCCTTTTTCTATATTATCTGCAAAGAATCGTAATTCTTTCGCGGGGATTGGAAATGGAGAAACCTTCACGGATTCACGGGGACTTTGGAGAATTAAAGTTAACTTTGATCAGAGAAGTAGAGGAAATAGAAAATGAAAAGAAGGAGGATTGATTGATGAGAGAAGGTTCTCTTGGTAAGTGTGGCAGGAAATTGATACCGAAACTCAAGCGAAGGGATTCTCGTATAATCTCTATGGAACACCACCTTTTAAAGGTGATAGATCGGTAGTTTTGGAAGTAGGCCTCGGGCCCTTCTCAAAATCAGGTAAATTATGCATTTTAAAGCTGGAGGATCGGTATGGATGCCAGGATGCCATATGAAATTTTAAAGGATATTTATTCGCGATATTACAACAATAGAATATGTTTCTTTTAGTTCTATAGGTTCTTTAATACCATTCGGAATGAATTGATTGGATTTTGATATAAGATGAATATTATCATTTGTTTACTTGCCCTATAAGGTGGCGTTTACCCTAAATGAATACGTTGTTTATCTCGTAATCACATGGAAACAATCTTTATTTATTTGTGTGGCAACGAAGGGATTAGGGACCGATAACTGTCTCATTTAGTACTGATTATTTATATTATCAGGTATTCAATACACATAATAAACTACAACTACTGTATCCTTAGGTAGAGGAAGTATATATCCAGTTAATCAAGAAAAGGAACAATTATTGAGTTTTCATAACTTATGGTGAAACATATTTCTTTCACCAATGTAAACGTATTTAATTCAAAGTTAGCGTGGCATTAAAAATTACGCAAAAAGATTTTCTTTTTAGAAGGCAATAAATCCAAGCAGTAGATAATTAGTACATAGTTGATTACAATATATCTCGAGGAGTCAAACTTATTTTTATTATTTTTCGGCAGATCTTTTGGTAATGGTTTTACTGGGCTAAAACAAAGATTTTAGTCACATCCATGTTATTTTTTCTTCTCTTGCACATTTTTGATTTCAAGTAGAAGCATGTAGTTGGTCAGAGTAGCGACTTTGGAATTTTTATTTTGAAGTAATTTGGTGTTAAAAGAGAGCAGTAATGGCTCTGTGGATTTAGACCATAGCCCATATTGTTATTTAACTCGAATGTTTACTGCTGCATGGCAAAACTTCAAGAATAATGGAGTAACTGAATAGGAGATTTAGGGCTCATAACTCATCCACAGTGCATATTTACAGGATGATTTCGAAATGTTAGACGTAAATTCACCACACTGAGCTGGACGGGAATGTTTCAGCAAAGTGAGGTAGTTAATGAAACATTTCAGGAGATTTAGGTACGTCTGGAAATGTTCGTATAATGGCTGTGCCTATATTGTTCATTTATGCTTATTGTAAGCGATTATTACATTTCTACTCTCTCATTAACTTTATCTATTGTTTTATTAGTCTTATTGACAGTAAAAGACAGTAGTATCATTGCTTGGCGGGATAGATGGAAGAAGTGTGCATTACAATGAAATGCAATTAATTTTTCAATTAGGAAAACTTTTGATTTGTGTATGTATATGTTATCTAATTAGAATGTGAAACATTTATTGAAGTACTTACAATAAGAAACTTAAATTATCAACAATAGATATCAATAGACTGATGAAAAGAAGTACATCCAACATCCTAGGCGTTAGCAACCAAATAAGTAGCATAGTGATAATTGGATTGGCAGGCAGTCTATTCATGTGCAAGCTTAGAAAGGACTCAGACTGATACAAATCTAAGATCAGAGAAAAGGTCAAGGCTCAGATCACCGAAGGAGATCGTGAGATATCTCATAAATTGTGTAAGGGAAGAAGGAAATATTGGAAGACCATATATGCGATGTATTGGACTGGTAATGAGTTACGTGCGATGAATGAGCCATGTAAAGATGAAGCGGTAGACTGAAATTGGAGAGGAATTGGCTTTATGTAGAGAACTATTCACGATTAGAGAGCTGAAGAAGAATGAGATACAAAGTAATGTTCCCTAGGCAACGTATACGATCGATCCTTATTTTTTATTTACAAATACATACGTGTATGATTAACTTAATTAGTTCCTATTCGGTGGATCCAATTTGAAGGCTACAGACGGTAGAGATACAAAGTAATGTTCCTTAGGCGACGTATACAATGTAAATGATTGATTATTACACTGTATTCGCAAATATATACGTACGTATTAACTTAATTAGTTCTTATTCACTGGATCCCAACTGTGGTTCTAGTGGTTCCTCTCACTCGAAAGTTTGGTGAATATAACGTTGGAGTGAACTTGGATAAACTTAATTGCGTTCCGAAAGCTGAGTGGGTTGTCTTCGAGGATTAGAATGTACGATATCTGCACCAAAATCAACTGCTTTAAGTGGGTGACGGCAGACATAGAAAACCAGAAGCCTTCAGGGTACGTGCGGTCTTTCGCGGTGTTCAGAAACGTTTTCATCTCTTCCGCAAATTAATTCGTGCCATTGTGCTAATTTGCCCTACGGGGGTTGCGGATTTGACTGAAAGTGAATATCTCCATTAAGTTTATGGGTCTTGAATTTATTTTCGCTAACGTGTCTTAGTAACTAGACGGTTTAAGTTTGTTTGGGGAAATACAGTACAATTTGAATCGTGTTAAAAACTAATATAGAGGTATATTTGTACATTTTATCTTTACTTAGCGAATATAATTCAACGATTAAATGATGGAATAAAAATATCGTGCATTGATTTTTTGGAGTTTAGCTGTACGTTGGAAAATAAACATCATCCAGTTGAAAGTTCCTTCTCTTGCAAACCGTTTTTATAGCTAATTTACTCATTTAAATATTTATTATGTTTAATATTTCATAGGGCAAGAATTTCTTAACCTTTTATCACTATTTGAATACCTAAGGCTTAGGCTAAATATGAGTAAACACGAATAATAATAATGCGTTTTTATTAATTCAGGGCGAAAGTTAATCTAATAGTATCACTCTTACATTTAACCACTACACAGGATAAATAAAAATCCCATCCTATTGAAAAAGTCCGATCCGCTAGGACTCGAACCTGGGACCTCGATACTTTGAACCGAGGCCAATAATATTTTTAGATAGCTTAAACATTTTTTAATTCTTGAATTGCCTTAATTTGAGGCGTATGAAAGATTATTGATTTTCTCCTTGAAATAAGTAGGGCTTACGTTTCAATTAGAACATATCATACATAACACTGTAATATTTACTTTATAATACTCATAATCATGGATTTATTAGTCTTTCAAACAATTTATACTTGTTATATATTCATACGTAAAAAACTTACATCATGATTGCTCGTCAAACTTTAGTTTAAATAAATAGATTTATAAGAATAAGAAGCAGTATTAAATTTGTTAAACAGAATCAAAAAATAGCGATATTATTGGGACTCGAACCCAGGTCTACCAATTGCCAGGCAGGTATGTTCTCAGCCATGTCGCATTGTTTAACTTCTGTTTAACATTGTGAAAAAGCGCACCTTTAACGTGCAAAGTGTTAAAATCTATTCCGTCCTTCATTAAAGCGTTTAACTAGAAGGCTTTGCGTACGTGCATATATCTGTGGCGAATTAATGGTCCTTGGGCAGTCCCCAGCGAAGCATCCAAATAAATGAGGGGTATTTAGCCGGTAGTGCAGAGGAACGTGTTTTGCCGGACAGGAGGGGACCAAGGAGGCCATAAGACAGATGGGACTTGGATATGTTCGAATTCCTTGGAGCAACAGGGGGGACGAGGTGGTGAAGTTGGAAGAAGAAACCTTAAATCTTTCAATCGATAGGAACGGGTTAAGTACGATCGTCATGTTGCCACTCAACAATCAACGTAGTGTTGTATTTTCCCGTTGTTAATTGTCAGAATGTACACGGAAGGCGTTAGAGCTCCAAATATTAGGAGAATTTTTATAAGAATGGAACGATAATCGTTATTGCTCGGTGTTCGCGTATCTACTGACCTATATATCGTACGTAGGTGTGTAGAATAGCCTATATCAGCCTGATATTTTCTTTATCAGTCCAAAGAATTTATGCTTTATAAATTTCATTCCCACAAAGATGAATAAGTTTACTCCGGATTGATATCTTTAAATGTGGGTATGGAAAGATAATTTTAAAAACTCTTTTGAAAACATTTACGTTACGTACGAATAGATTTTGTTTCGAAGATGAAACAGGATTTTGAAAGAATTTGCATACGGAAAGGGTAAATTAGATGGATGTGCATTACTATTGTATATATTGACGCTTCAGTTTTAAAAGATAACTTAAATATTTGGAAAACTCGAGGTTAATAAATTATATTTATACAATAGTCAAAATAATTGCAACTTATTGCTTCATCCATTGTATTCCAATAGGTTAATTTCACTGCCGTCGATTATACTTATAATTTTCTTCTATTAATCTGAAAAGTGAATTATTTATTAATAAAAGTGCCAAATTAAGAGGTGAATTAATTGATTTATGGAATAATATGTGAAATAGACTGCCTGTCCTTGGAATGAGAAGTACTCAGTAACCGTAATACAACTCTTACAGGATTTCACATGCGATAGTTAATTTTATTATCCTATTCTACTTCTTTTTAAAGATAAAAAAAATTATTGATTGATTATTTATTTTTATAGTATTTAACCTTCTATGAATGTTATCGTTTATTCATACGTGCACGATTCTTTTCAATACTTCTGAATCTTAAATATCATTGCACCCCTCACTGAAATGGGGTTTCTTTCATCCACTTTCACTTTCAGGCAAAAGTACTGAATAAAATAAATACCATTACTCAGCTTCAACCACATCTCAACAGCTTTCATATTCACTCAACCGCGAACAAGTCACAGTCAAGAGTAAACGAATATAACATTGCCCTTTTTTTCCGAAAGACAACTAGAGAAAATACCCCATCCATCACCACGTATCAACGGGAGCATAAATATCGTACAACCCTAAAAAAAATTGAATCCCTGCTCCAAAAGGTTTGATTCATTTCAGCACGTCTGTCATGGGGCTAACAGGAGTGACTCACAGTCATCCCAAATTTCCCATGCACTGAATCACACACCAATGGATCGAAGCTATTCAAAAGAGGACAAAACGTTCCTATTTTTACGCGGGCCAGCCGTGATTCGAATTTCGCGCATAAATATTTCGGGCTTCGCTACATTTGTCTGGATTCATCGGGAATAGCGTCATACGTGACGTCACTGCTCGTCGATTCCGTCATCCCCCAGACATCCAGATGCTTTCGCTCTGGCGGTTGAGAGTTTCTCCGCCAGTTGGCGCCCCAGCACAAAACATTTCATTTTCGCTTTGGAAAGAGCGCTCTGGAGACCACGTGGAGTGAATATGACCTCACCACACTCAGTTCCTCATCCTCGCTATTTGAGCGGCAGTTCGATACGAAACAAAGGGATGTCCGTACAATTACTCCATTTTATTTCGATGTGAACTTATTTGTAGATATGTATTATAGCTAGCATGTGTTCCGATGAAGTGCAGTGCAGTTTAAGAGAGAAAAATTCTCGAATTTAAGTCTCAAATTGTTCTAATAAGACGTATTACTTTTCTCGTTAAATGTACATTATTTCATGAGTTTTCTATTGCGTTTAGAGAGAAGTTTTATGAAAGTAGTTAGTACTTTACTCAAAGTGATCTCTTTATAATAACTACTGGTCCAAAAAAGTAAATTCTTGGGAATAATTGGCTATTTATAATTCATTCGAGTGAATTTTTTTACGATCGACAAGTAAACATGGCATAATTATTTAAATACTTTAAAAATGTTCGTAATAATTCATTCATGATTTAATCAATTGGGCTATTATACAGACACAAAAGGAATTCACTGAGATCCAGGAAAATATGTACATCAAGCTCTCCTTTAGCAAAACTGGGTTCGTTTCCCAGTGGAATACTATTCATACTAAATGGGGTTAGATATCAATGCGTCTTTAGCTATAATACTACCACTAATATAATTATTTACACTTTGGTTGCCAAGAAATAATTATTTACTGTTTCCATAATAAAAGGAAATTATTTCTCTAGTTTCTCTTTATATCATAAAGGCTATTAACACAATATTTTAAATTCAGAGAAAATTCTGAAATTGATGTAATGCATATTTTTCGTTTTAATATTATTTTCTCTTATTCTCGATATCGCTATTTATAATCCCAATCGCATGATAAAAACAATTCATCATTCCAATTAAAAAATAAAATTGTGTATGACTACACGATTATAGAAGCAAAAAGTGGTCATGGGTTTTATTTTTGGCACGTCTTCCATAGATATTCTTTCGATTTATCATTTCCGTAGTTTTGTTATTATACGGGATATCTGTTTTCTGTCACATTGCTTTATAAACCTATCTAGGTTTTACATACGTCCACGTTTGAAATTTAAAAACGTATAAATTTACTATTTCTCGTCAAAGGATTGAAGAATATAATGCGATATATGTTGTTTTTAAAAATTTTTTTCTCATCAAATATTCATCTAACTTTTAATAAAAACTTTAAAATTTTTTTATTGTTACTATGGCATTCCTCGAAGTCACGTCTTCTCATATTTATTTCATCTAACTAAATAGAATATATGCTTGGTCTATAGTAAATCATGTGCGCTTCTTAATCTATACATATTCGTCATTACTTACCAATTTTGAGCATTTAGATGGATTCTCAGTTTTGTATTTTTAACTTTACCAATGTTTTATTATTCGTACAGTTTACCTTTAAAATAATAATCGAGGTGATCTTTTAGTGTTTGATTTTTAAATTTAAAATATGGAATCACAGTTATTGAATTTGGAGGTGATCAATAAGAAGAAAAAGGTGAATATTGAAACACCAGTACCTTTCTATAGCCAAAAACTACTGCACGCACTCTTCTAAAGTTTAAATAGTTTAATTAATATATAACATCATTATACAATATTAAAAGTTCGTCAATTGGAAGAATTAGCTGATATGATTTGGCGATATCAACAACATTTATGAACAACTGAGTGTTTAGACAATGTAGGAAAATAGGAACTAACTTACGTAAGAAAATGATTGGAAACAACAACCTATTTTCTCATTCGAATAACCAACGGTCAGATGTACCACTGAAGGGGATTCAAGCATTAATACTCAAAACCCATCAGCGTAGTCAATTTTTTGTAGTTTCGCATCCCTCGATCGTAAACCCCCGTATTAAGACCGGCCATCGTGAAATTTCCGAAAACACATACACAGTTTAGAGGTTTACAGCAGCTGAGGTAGTTCTATATTAATCCCCTGCTTAAAAAGGCCCGGTACTTCTACTCCGTTTTCAAAGCAAATCAATTGGAAATAACCTTTTTTGCCGCATTCCTCCAGTCAAGGCTTATCTCCGCCGCGGACCGCGAAACCTTCATCCGAACCCAATCCCCAATTCCACACTCTCTCTCCATACAAAATTAAACCCAATCGCCGATTGTTTCCGAGGCCCGAATAAAGATTTCAAAAGTATAAGAGGTGCGGCTAAATTAGAGGAGAGAGAGAGAACGATAGCCGTGCAATGAAAAGGGAAAGGACGGTTCCTCCGCAGATTTGGGAAAACCCCTACGTAACGGAGCCATCAGGGTATTCGGGGGTGTACCCTCTGATCAAAGAGTGATGGCCTACCCGCGGACGGAATCGCTTTAAAGCCTCCGTACAGCCGCTGTTTCTCATTCCGGAAAATTCAATTACAAAGCGGGGGAAAGTTTTACGAGGCTTAAGGAGTTTAGTCAGCCGTGCCCCCTGGCCCACGTCTTACGCGGAATTCGCTCGTGAAATTCTTCCCGAATCAAAGGGAATTAAGCTTCGACATGCGCGTACGTGATGCTTTCTTAGTTGGTAGTAAAGGGCGAGAGGATGTTTTTTTTTGTTGGAAGATCAGAAAGGATCGGGGGGAAAATGACTTATCGTTGATGAATTTCTCCTTCCACGTTTGCATTTTTTTTACGCGAGGAAATTCGGTTAACGTAGATTATGATCAAAGGTCGCGATGTGTGGGGGATGAAAGTTGATTATTGCCGCTGGAACACTTTCAGGAAAGATGAGCTTCTTTTTCTTCTTCTGTTGTCATCAGGGTTGTGAATGTTCTAATGAGTAGTTTTCATGCATAAGCGATCAATCGCTGATTGTTGCTAAACCTTTCGGAGTGGTTTACTGCCTATAAATATTGAGGTTGGATTTATAAAAAAGTATACCATCTGATTGATTGGCTAGTTTCTAAAATGTGTTACTGGGAAAGTAATATAGATATCATATGCTTTACATATATATCAATTATGAACAAATGAGGGAGCTTATGATGGCTAAAATTCATACTCTACGTAAAGAAAGATGAAAATTCCACAAAGGTACAAAAATGTTTTGAAATACTTCGTTACTTTTATTGTCTCCATTCCATAAAGTGAAGGTGGATCATATTATAATCATTATTTCAGATTCGAAATATTACAGTTAGGTTGCTAAGTAAAATAAAATATTTTTGTTATTGTATCTATGAAACCTAACAGTTTTTGTTGAGAATTTCTTTCATCCTTCGAGATAATTAAACAGGAGTAAGAAGCAAAAATGAACATAAGCATCTTTTAGTATTTAAAAATAGCATTATTTTACTTAATTAAAATATAGTTGCTAAACACCATCATTATACCGTTCATATATTCAAATGTTGAAGAGCTTTCTGGTAGTTATACTCGTAAACTCTTGTGGTTTAACGGTGAAAAAGCGCACGCTTATTCGTGCAAAGTAAAATAACTATTCTTCCCTTGTATTAAAATCATAAAGCACAATAAAATACCCTTATTGTACTGCACAAAAGGTACTGTACGTTACAAACATAGTTAAATGTAAACAAGGTTTTACGTAGGATTTAACGGACGCTGTTCCCGACCGAGTTATTTATGGAGTTATCCTGTATGCAGAGAACAATGCATCAAAGACCTCATTGTGCTATTGATAGTACTTGATCTCCATAAAGTTCAGCATCGAATCATGAATGGAGGATAAATTTAGACATAAGTAATGCGCTAAAATGGGGATGCAGTATTGATTCATTTCCAGTAAAAGGCTCGTAATTGTTACACTCCGGTGCAGTTAAGCGAAGTGTAACACGCCACCTCTAGACCCATTAACGGAAATCGTTCCAACGCTTGAGAAGTGGCGTCACTAGGTGTGAGTTGAAAGGTTAGCGCAGAGTAAATAAGGTAGAATTAGGTTTGACTTATTAAGTGCGCAAGACTTGTGACCTTCATTTTTCTCCCCTTTTTTGGTTGTTTTTGCAGATTCGTTAGTTCAAACTCGCGAAATGTTGCGATGCGAAAATCAGTTTGAGAAGTTTTGATGCAGAATTAGGTAGAATTTAGGTTATTTTTTATGCTACGAAATTCTTTAGGTAGAAATAGTGTAGGACTCAAATTATTTACGTGTTTATGATGAGTAATGTATTTTTTTTGTTATTGTAGTGTGTACCGTGTCTTTTGTTCTAAAATTTCCACGAAGTATCATATTTTATTTCAAGTAATCTCGGTGTTCTAGTTAAATATAAATTAAGTTGTTTTTTAAAGTTCTCGATCGGATATATAGTATTTATATATATCGGATGTATAGTATTTTCCAATAAGTTCTCCTACATCCAAATTATAAAAAATGAATCAACGAATCCATCACTTGTAGAACTCCATCACGGTAAGGACAATAATACTTTATACAATTATTTAACTGATAATAGTCTATATTTAAAATTTTGGCGAAACTAAATCGCATCTTCCCCAAATTTATTCAGCAATCATAGTTCAATGTCCGAACTTACGTATTTGGATTATTCCCTATCTGTACTTTACTTGATTTTCATATAACTTAAAATAGATTTTTTTACGCTTCATCCAGAGTTGCTCTTTCCCTACTTCGAATGTGCACATTACATTAGACCCAATTTTCTCCTTGCTGCATCTTATTCATATTGGATACTTTACGGGATACCTGAAAATTGGACGACGTGATTCCATCATTTACGCGCATAGGTTTTTAGGGCAATTGACAATCGTACATTTCAGTGTCTCGTTGGCGAAATGGTTAGGATACTAATCTTCTAACTCTGAGGTCCTAAGAAAATTGAGTGAATGTTAAATTTAAAACTCGTACTTGCTGTATACTGAATAAGTAGTATTGAATAACAAGCTGTGGTGTCCGAGTGGTTAAGGAGTTGGACTTGAAATCCAATGGGCATTGCCCGCGCAGGTTCGAATCCTGTCCGCAGCGTAATTTTTAAAGATCATACACGCATTAAGCTTACATCACCAACTAGTCTATGCCTACGAGTATCACGAGATATTTCGCTGTATCTTAATTTTGTTAGTTTGGTTCTTTCTTAATTTTGTTTCTGTGTCTGTTGTTATTGCGTGCGACTCTGAAATAAGCTAGTATTCAGGCTGTGCTACCCACTGTACAACGCTTTTTCTGTGCAGTTTTTAGTTTCCAGCAACGTAGCTAATTAGTTTAATCTCCCAGAATTCCCTGACTTTGGAGATCACAGCCAAACCTTTTAAGAGCCAGCAACCCTAATCGTCCATGGCAACCAAGCATTAGCAGAAATTCGGCTCAAACCATTTCCAGTGCCCAGTGTAATTTCCTCAAGTCATTTCGTTATGCATGGCGATCAGCCCTTCTTCAGTTTCGCTCTTCAACTCATAAATACAGAGGGTAACGAGTTTTGGCGCGGAAAACTTTTCGTCAGATTAATAAAAAGTTAACCCACAGCGTGCGTTCTCTCTCTCGGTCCATTAAAAAAACTCCCCTTCCTCATTTGTCATTCCCTTTTTCGAGCATCTCTTACTGTACGCCTTTATCTCTGTTTCCCTTCTCCTTTTCTTTTGGCGGGCTGACGCACGGCGCCATGTTGGTTTACGCGGATTCCTGCTTTCAGGTATTCTGCTCTAATTCGTCACGGGTGGCACACTGTCGCCTCGCCTAATAATATAGGGAACGCGTTAAATGTGCTCGCGAAAGAAGAAGTTTGGGACATTATTCTTCTTGATCTTCAGATGAGGAAAACAGAGAGAATTGCAGAGGCAACTTTAATTGGAGTAGAAATGTGGAGGATGGAGTGTTTTTGCCGAAGCTGTAGAAATTCGGAAATGGAATATGAATAATTGAGAAGTGCGAGGCGTTTTCGTGAATTCTATAGCATTCTTAATTCATTCCCGAGCTATGGGAAATCATTTCGTAAAAAATTAACGTAGTCATGAGCGAGGTAACCGTTCCAGTTTAATTTAGTTAGCTAAAATCCTCGTTAACGAAGAATTTATTTCCTCGTACTTTTTATTAAGATCCTATATTAAAAAGTGATATAATATTCATGAAGCTGCAATAAATATTTAAAAGGGTTTATTAATACGTTTCAAGCGTTACTAACTGTATATTTTAACGAATTTGTTTGCCAATTTGCAAATTTTCCTAATTTGATTATATAGCATTGAATGACAAGTCTGTTTTAATTGGGTTACTGATTGGGTTGAACTTTATGCCAATATTATTAAATATTTAGTTATTTCTAATATATATCTCTGAAATTTTAATTATTAATTATTTTTTTTAAGTTTTCAATTTAATTTGCTGCTTGAACATACTATTTTAACCCTCTTTAGTCTTTGAACTAGTGGAAATATTTTTCATGTTAAAAGTATAGATTAAAACGTCTAATCAAAAACCATTAAATGGAAAAGTTTGAATTTTTAAATATTTCTATAGATCTGGGAAAGTTTTCGTATCATTATAAATGAACGCTGTATTCAGATAAAATGAAAGTTTCTCATGTTTGTTAAATTTTCAAATGTTGTATCTCATACTTTCATTTGTATTTATCCTTTGTAAAAGAGATGGAGATTCATGAATTCGTTTATATGAAAAAATAATTCTGACCTAGATTTAGAAAAAGTATGTTTGCTTTTCAAATATAATTTTTCATAAAGGAAAGCTAGAGTTTTGATATAACTCCTTTGTTTTATTTGATATAAAAAATAGATAGCTCAAGGGACTAATGGATAAGAGAATAGAATCAAAATTTAAAGTACCTTAGTTTTTAATAGAAATTGTTTACTATAATACAATTCATGGAAGTATTTCAGAGTTTTCAGGACAAAGAAAGTTTCCGAGGATAGAAATAATCTTTGTAAACTCTTTTTCTACTTGCTTTACAAAAGACGTCTTCTATCCTTGAACTTTTTTTTCGCCTTTGTTTTAATTGTATACACTAACTTAATAATACATTATCTTTGAAATCATGCTTTAATTATTAACAATAGAAAATTAATTATAAAGTAATAAAAATATATTACAACAATTTGTTGCCTTGACTCGTGTCCTAGATTCTGCTATTATACTGCACACCCAAACAAGCTGGCTGAACTTCATGTTCGTCTTATTTTAAAACCATGATTAAACTTTTTGAATCCTCGATTAATTTACTTGAGTGACGTAGCGTTGAAAAAAACTTGTTCGGTCTTTCAATGATGTTTAAAACAATGAAAGAAAAGTAGGTTTAACGAAACAAAAATTTATCATTTCAATCACATTTGGATATTATTAATATGTATCATAGTCAATGATGCTGTTAGTAACTTATACTGCTTTAGTTGTAACAATAATATTCTGATGGAATGAGGTCCGAAGGGTAAGGTGAAGTGTGAGGAAGTTTCCTCTAAAGTTGGCTGGACTAGATTCTGGCGAAGGAGACTAATCCACACTAATCTAGCGCAATGTCTTCACAAGGAGCACTTTTATAGCATATCATAAGAAGAGACCTTAATCACCACCATTTTTCAGCTTCACTAATATCTCCGTGCCTTTCCTATTCCAAAAGTCTTGAAAAGAATCAAAGAAATACAAAAAGAAAGTTTCATTTTCCCCTGTACCACGAGACGAATAAAAAGTATTCCATTCATCTAGATAGAGCAGGACGACCTCGTGATAAACGTAATTAAACGACATGTTTTCCTACGGAATTGCGCAATTAATTATTCAGTGAGAGTTTTTCAATAGGGAAGGCTTCTATTGTATAACACGCGGAACTTTTTCCTCCAAAATCAACACCTCCTTAATGGACAAACTCTACTGTTACACAAGTTTCAAATTCGAATCACTTTCTCAACAAAAAAAACAACTCGCATTTTCCCCACCGACGATAATTAACGCAATCTAATTCGTGGCCCCATTTAACCCGATAACCTCATTACTTCCCTTTGATATCCGAGGATTAAAACGGAATGTTAGAGTCGGGATGTTTCATTCGAACTCCATACCTCTCCAATCATTGTTCTCATCTCAATACTTTTCAATCTGCTTCATCATTGGGACTTGTGATATCTTACCCCTCACTTTTGCATCCTCTCTCCGCCAATCTCTCGCCCTTTTCAAGACCTCCCCCTTCCATCGCTCATTAGCGCACAGAAAAAAAGAGTAATCCTTAGCATTCACAATCTCGAGTCCCCAATTTCGTCCGAAACTTCATTCGCTCCACCCCAAGCAGTCGCCGCGTTGTCTCCCCGATTGTGCGCCCGTGGGAGAGGATGGTTTTACTCCGTTGCTATGAATGTAGAGTAGTGTTTGGTATGTTGCAAATGTGTGCAAATTTGTGTTGCGTATTGCTCTAATACAAATGTTCGGAATTAGTTTGGATTTATAAATATAATAAATATTGTTTAAATAACTAAAAATAATGGGTTCAAATCAGTCACTATTACAGGAATATATTACGGAGCAGGTCTATTAATACATAACGCGTATTTATTTATTTAACGAAGACCGTAGAAAACATTTACTTTCTGGAAAGCTATAATGTGATACTTAAGTCAACAATGGAGGTTCACAAACATCTAAATCCGTAGTGGAAAATTTCATCCTCTACCGGGATTTGAACCTGCACAGTGTTGGAGGTTTGCATGCTAATCAGGCTATCTGACGTAAAATTATGAAGTGAAACATTTCTTGATACTTGTAGGGACAGGCTGGGTTGGATTTATGAGCTCAATGTACGGATGATCTTTAAAGATTTCGCTGCGGACAGGATTCGAACCTGCGCGGGCAATGCCCATTGGATTTCAAGTCCAACTCCTTAACCACTCGGACACCACAGCTGCTTGCTTTTAAGAGAGGAAAATTTTAGATTATAATTTTATGTTCGCTCAACTCGCAGACGTAGAATATAATGTTGCAAGTTATAAATATGCATAAGTTTTTGGGAAGTTTTATAAGCGCAATCTAGGTCTATCTAGGTCATCTATTAATCAACGAACTGTATTTAATTTTTTAGATAAATGATGAAAAGGTATATCTCTTTCATCTTATTTAGAAGGTATCTTGAGGGATTGTTCTTTTAGATTTAATTTTTTTTTAAATTTTTAAAATCAATTTTAAACGAGTAAATAATATTTTTAGGGGCTGTATACGATTAAAAGTATGTTTTATTAATATTTTAATTACTTTCAAACCTTAGAACACTCCTTAAACTCGGTGTAATAATTTATCGTTACTTAAAAGTAAAGATTTCTATATAAATATCGATTTTTATTCGTATACATTGAAGTATTTATACCCGTTGCCAAGGTAACAAAATACTCATTTTCCACCTTCCTGTGGATAAATCCCTTCACTTGGTTTCGGAGATTACTTTGTACAAAATCTAGGCCGCTTACGTGGGCTTCATTTCCAATTTTTCCACTTAATATCCGTAAATGATCCAATCTCTATCAATTACTTCCACCCGCGTATTTCGATAACTCCGTAAGGGATTCAAACTTTTTAAAAAGGGCTTAATTAGAGAGAGAGAGCTGGAAATCCGGACACGGCTCCAGACGGAGTCTAAAACACATTGCCCTCATTGCACGAGAGAGATTCATTCACTCGCACAAACTGTAATCTAGGGTACAATTCGTTGCTACGGAAACACCAGGAATCCTCCAAAATTCCAGAGCATCGTTCGCCAGATAGAATAATTTGATTAAGTCCGCGGATGTATCGCCCGTATCATGCAGTACCGTTTGATCAAATCTGCCTAGAGTAGGGAATCCTCGCTACGTTAACAAGTTCGGAGCAGTTTATCGATGAAAAACAAAAGTAAACCGCGCGAAAGGGGAGCTACGTAACGAATAGAAAGACCTTTCCGAAATTAAAGGGCCCGGTCTCTAATAGGACCGTATAGCAACGGGCTATTTCATTCCCTGGATACGCGGAGATCACAAAAGACTTTTTTTATTCATCTGTTGCGAAGACTTCGGTAATTCGAAAAAAATCAACTGTTTCATCCGTTGGAAACATTTGCATATCGGCGTGCGCTTCATACTCTCCTGGCTTGTCATTGACGCCGAAGGGTTAAAGCGACGATCTCCGGAAGGATGATGATATCCACGGGAAAACAAGTCTATCGATCTAAAGAAGTGAAGAAAATTGAATGTCGACGAGCTCGCCGTGTTTCCCTCTCAACGATTCGAAACTGTTGCGTCTCGGATTTTTTTTTTCGTTTGTCGTCTCGTCTCCCCGAGCGAATCGGAAGATTAAATCGCGCGTGTTGCTAAGCCGGGAGATTATTAATAAAAGGAGCGGAAACCATAGCAACGGCAATAGAAATTTTACGGATTTTTGATGTTTTTAGTTTACTTTTTATGATTCTATTGTTTTATGATTATCGTTTTGTTTTTCTGTCATTAAAAATATTATTACTTATATATTGGAATTTTATCATACGATTTTTTTATTATAATATTACTATTAAATTCTTCTAAACTGCAGTATTTTCGTTTACTAATTACGATATTACCTAGAGAAGCTATTTCTTTAAATTCTATGCCAGAATATTCATATTATTAGCCTAGAAAATGAATGTGCGCGTTTGAAAGTAATGATTATCAAGGTTTATGGGCTATAGATTTTTCTAATAGAGTATATTTTTAAAGTACCCAAAAATATTAAAGAACACGTAAAAGGAAAGATTTAACTATTGAAAAGTAGAATTTTACGAGTGATATTTAATGATTTATTGGAAGTTTCGTTGTATATAACTAACCCAAGAAGAGGAAAGGAAATGCTAATTTAAATTTAATTGTTGAGAAATGTAATTTATAGTGGAAATACATCATGATACTACTAACTACAATTATAAGAACTTTATTGTTTTTATAAAGCCGTTTCTATTATTGTTATCGACTTATGCTCTCGTGGGCGTAAGAATTCTTTTAAATTCTTTTCTTTACCTTAAAAATCATAAGTGTATATATTGAAATCATATGACTTTACATCGTTTTTTAGGAGTAATTGTATATAGATATATATACCTTAATAATCTGTAGGTTTCTAATCATTTGTATATTTAATAATCGAATGATAAATCTCTTTTAAACCTTCATAATATGAATATATTATTTTCGATCCATTTGAATTCAATTTACCAATACTACCAATTGTTTCGTACCATTTATACGTAACATTCCTATTGTCTTTCCTTATGTGTATAGCGTATATTCCAGCCCTTTGCTTCGTTTGACGTATTTCACTAGGGGCAGATAATTCCAAAGCAAACCGAACGAGGTACACAGAGCTCGGGGCCGTTTTCACTCTCTCGACTGCCGATACAGTTGCAGAATGTCTGGATTTTTATCATCAGCGGGTTTAAAAGATTCATCTGGTGTATTGTTACGCCTCGAGAGCGATCTCTAAGGTAGGAAGATGATGGAGTAGACAAAGGCAGAAAGTGAGAGGGTCTGAAGATGAGGAAAAAAAATATATAAGAGAGTTCGGAGATTGGGAGTAGGCTGAGATGGATGTCTTAATTCTGAGGTCGAGACGCTCATCTTGCGTGTGTGGGCTGTTAATAAAATATTTGCTCCAGAGAGCAACATTACGGAGTGAGTGTTGGGAAAACAACATCTGCAGTAGGGGACTTTCTCTATCACAAGAGAATGCCATGGCGAACTGGGATGACCTTGTGATCGATGAGGATATGAATTTGGGGACAAACTTATGTGTTTTATTAGTTTTTGTTTGAATGTTTTTGTTGTCTATTTGTTTTTATAAATAGACGAAATAGAATTGTAACATTATTGAACATATTGGTGCATAAAATCTACACAATTTTTAGAAAGATAAGTTGGGTAATGATAGAATTAAAGTTTGAGGAAAATAATATACCTAAATTTATCGAAGAAGGATTAAAGAACGTCTACATTCTTAACCTAAAAAAAATTGTCTTCCATTTTAATAATGAGAACTTTTTAATTAATTTATTTATTAGAAATGTGTATTTAATTATACCTCGTAGGTTTCTCTAGAGTTCATTGTAATTGAGTACATAGGAGATGTATAGATAGATATTTGTATAGATATAATATCTATCTATGGACGAAGAAGCAACCGAAGTATTTTTCTACCTTACGAAAAGTATATAATTCATAACCCAGTGAATGCGAGTATACTTAGGAGTTTATTGTTATTATCCACATAATATATTATGCGTATGGGATTAAAATCTTCATGTGTAGATGATAGATGTATAGTACTGGGATAGAAAACCTATGTTTCAGTTTTTATTTTCGTTGAACTTGTTCTTTGAGTTTATTCTGTGTGTAAAAGGGTTACAGTTATATCACCAACTAATATATTGGAGTTGAAACATTTTCTACTGCAACTGCGATATTATTTCCATCAAAGGACAACTTTCTTGGCATACATTTTGTTATGTTGTTTTAAGTTAAATAATTTGCACAATATGCAGTCGAATAGAAATGAAAATATTGTCAGCAATGTAAATTACAAACAAAAAGCAGCAAAAACTCGATAAAAATTTCAAATTCTCTTTTGAATATAGAAAAGTAACAAAGCTTTGACATTTTTAAATATCAAGGACACAAAAAATAACATAAATTATGATGTATTGTACTATCACATCTGCGGCATAATTAAATCCACATCAATCGTATTATTTATTTTAACTCTATCAACAAAGGAAGAAAACATTTAAAAAGTACATTTTACGTTTCGACTTTACTTTGATTCATAATACAAGGCCACGCTGTTTTTTCTATTAATCATTTTGACTTACGGGGTCACTATTCATTTAAGGATTATAATTCGTAACTTTTCCGTCCGAGTTACTGACATCAAAGCTAAGTACTAAAAGGGTGCAACTCGCGTAATGTTTTGGTACGAGGCACTAGACCAGGCAAAGGTGTTACGTGAGAGTATGCAAAGCATTACATCCTCGGCGTTGGGAAAACAATGCGAGCGAGTCATTGATCGTAGTGCCACCTTCAGAGCTCATGTAGACGGAGTACGCAAGTTTTCTCTCTGAGGCGAAAAAGGGTTCATTTGTTTTCATAACTTGGGATGCAGCGGAGCGATGGAGAGCCCGAGGGTTCCTTAATTTTTTTTTATTCTCTCCCTCCTCTCCTTGCTAACCGCACGAAATTTCTCTCTTTTATACTTTTATGAGCGGACCTGGAATTGTTTTCTAACTTTATGCCCATCTTACTCTGAATTCTATATAATGACATCAAACGTAAGTCTGGTTTTCACTTGGTGTGTCAGCCTCTCTCTGTGTGAAGGGATCTAACAATAGGTCACTATGGGTAACACGTATGCATTGTCAAAATAGCACCTCAAAAAGGGGTTGGAAGTCGGGTGCTTTCTAAAGAGTCTTTTTACTTCAAACACTGGGTTTTATGAGCGGAAATATGTACAGTTATTTACTATAAAATCTCTTGACATTGATATTCAAAGTTAAATAATGTAAATATTATTATATATCACTAAAATATATACATTATTATGTTATTTAATATAAAAATGAATCTTCAACCAGCTTTGAATATATAAATGAATTAACATTCGACCACGAGTATAATATATATTTTCTGTTGATAATGTCTTATTTATGAAATTTATGAAGTCCTTTCCAAATATCCATGTGTAACTAAATACAGTAGACTCTCGATAATTCGAATTTATAGGGACCAAACAAAAAATTCGAATTATCGAGTTTTTCGAAATAGCGAGAGTTCGAATTTAAGAGGGGCTGAAAGTAAAAATTCGAATTGAAGAAAGTTACATTTTATTTGTCATTGTATAAGATTGTGAATGCTGGTAGAAACAAAAATACATATTATAATAATACATGTGGATCAATTTATTTATTATAAAAAAGTTGTATAATTTCTTCATAAAAAAATCGGTTATTTTCGGTTGGGTCGCTTGGTTGGCTGCAATCTGGTCCACAGCATTTTCCAAAGTGCTCACCGCTTTAAACACACAACCAGATTGGATATTATCCATTTCGGACTGTTCGAAAAAACGACGCAGAAAACCCTCTTAAAAAAGATTGCTTCCTTAGAAGACACCATCGGAACATCGTCGTCTTCATCTTCATTGTCAGAAATCTGTTGACCAACCAGAATTGACTGTTTCATAATGTCTTCATCAGACAATGTACCCGCTGTGACAACATCATTAATTAATCAACATATTAACATAATCGTTAAAAGTTATGGGAACTTCTGGAAGTCTGTTCCAAGCACTCTTCAGCTTCAGGATAGTTGATAAGGTAGATGCCGGAATATTAAAACGAAGAGCTATATCCTTCTTTTTTCTCCTTCTTCAACAGCCGCGATGACTTGTTTCTTTTTGGAGAGCGACAAAGACATAACGTACAGGGTCCATTTTAAGGCTGAAACTGCACTAAAGCATTTCAGGGGTGGTGTAGCATGAATCATAGACATTGGAGGGAGGCAAGTTCTTGGAAAAATTGCCTCGACACTTTCCATGAAATGAATAATTTTTCGAATTGTGGAGTGGGCCGGTCTAGCTTCACTTCGAATTATCGAGGGGACCAAAATACATTGATTTTCTTCGAATTATAGAGGTTCTCTCGGGGGACCGAGGGTTTTCTTCGAATTATAGAGGTTTTCGAATTACCGAGGTTCGAATTATCGAGAGTCTACTGTACATGGTAAATATGAATGATCTTATTCTTGGGATGCAAATATTAAGGTTGATTTTGTGATTGCTTAATGTGAGAGATATTTACTTCAGTTTGATAGCTATTATATTTATATATGAAATTACATTACTTTACCTTATATTTTAGTGTTAACTGTACTCTTATGTTGTATAACATAACTAATTTTGTCCTTTTTCTTTTTAGGTAAGTACCTGATTCATATTTCTTTTGAGCTGTTCTGTATTTAGAGGTGTTCTGTGAGTAAAGTTTTCTTCACTTTGAACATTGGTTTATCTTTGAATCTTGAAAATTTTATTATTGATTTGTACGTATTTATTGTCAAAATTTGCTTGTGTTTGTTATTATTTAATTGTTTAAAATGAGATTTTTGGTAATAGCGTTGAATTTGAATATCTTATTCCTTATATATATTATTTATTTCGATTATTTTTGAAGCTCCATTTAATGAATTAGCGTCGAGTTTTACTTGTTGTTTTTTACTGTAATATTTATGAATAATGTATAATTCCAAATTTTAAATTTAGTTGTATTGTGTGGAAAGAATTTCAAAATACATAGGTATATATATTCCGCACAACGTAAACACGAAGGTTGCAAAATCCGGAAAGAATTTCGATAAAAAGTGAAAATCGTATAGGTATAATCTATCATCATCTCCATATTGCTTGTACATATCTTTTATCTATGGAAAACACATTTTAAAGCAGTTGTTGTTGACGTCAGAAAAAATTATCACTTTATAATGTCACAAAGAAATTGAGTAATTGAAAAACGAGTAGATGTTTACAGTAGAACTAGCTTTTTGAAATAACTCATTAATTCCATCCACAATATAAAAAGGAGTTTAAATTCTAATCTTTTAATTCCTTTACGTTGAAAAGCCCCTCTTTACAATTGTATCTAATGCTATTTATATCCAGCCTTCCGTTTGCCACATCGTACGGTAGATCCGCTTCAGCTCATTTTGCCTTAGGAACGTTACCTCAATCGATTGCCGTCAATTCTTCCCCGAAAGCGAATTGAATACATTCCTAGAGTTCCTGGAATGAGAAAATGGAAATTTTTCCTCCGAGCGGAACGGAGAAACTAGTCGAACATAACAGCCCAATGGTTTTAGAGAGCAAAGGAGAGATACGTATTTAGCGCCCGAGGTCTCGAGTTTTATTAAAACACCATGACAACGGACTTTCATGGAAACGAGAAAAGAGTGCACGGATATGAAAAAGTAAACAGAATTTAAAGCGGCGCCAAAGTTCTGTTTTTACTAAAAACTTTTCTGAACTCTTTCGTTTTATTTCAGTGGGTTAAGTCAATATTCCTGATTCGAAACAATGAGGACCTTGGTTATTGTTTTTTTTGACTGCTGTGTGTTTTAACCTTTGAAACACATTTGTTTATGTCGTATTCATTTATGTGATGTTAATTAATACGGAGCTAATTCTAGTTTTGTAGAAATGGGTTTTAAGACCTAAATGATCGGTAGATATTCGCTAATATTGCTATTAGAATTGATAGGTTGGTGGATGTTGTTTTTAATTATGGTTGTTATGATTAATTTTTCAGATTTATTGATTCTTAAAATTATTATTAATTGTCGTATAACGTTTTGGAATAAGTAAAAATTATAATGATATATATTAGGAAACGAATACAGTTAACCATTTGACACGTTATAAGTGATGAACAGAATCTTGTGTTTATATAAACTCTTTAACCTTTAATGCAGAAAAATGAGAACATTCGTGACAAATTATCATCATATATAGATAATCAACTTGCTCAAAGTTAGCACGCTGCGTTTATGAAATAAAGAATAATAACACCGCCCTTCATCCGTTAGTTATATAAAATAATCCATCGAATTCAAGGCACGAATTCGTCGACTTTTTGTTTTTCATAATAAAAATAAAAGGATTCCATTTAGCATTCATTTTAATATTCGCGTCGCTGAATAAATCAAATCGCACAATCAAATAACGATCGACCTTTTTTATACATATATAAAAACGGAACCGACATCCGAACAATACGTATTCAAACTCGGTGCGAAATTTTCATTCATTCCCCAGAATTGACTCTTATATGCCCGATATCTGTTCCCGATTTCCCAATGAAATATTTCAATCTCTTCACACAAAAACGCGACCGCGGTCGTTAATGATCTCGGAGGAGACAAGAGGGCATTTGCATCGCCATCTGGAGTTGTTCTCGGTAAAATGGGGAATGAAAAAAAAGCTTCGGTTACGACCCGTCAAATAGAGTCCAGAATGATAAGGGACGATATTCATATAATGCGGCATAAAAATATTACCCAGGAAATTGATTCCTTGGTAGGGCGTCTATATTTTTTCTTCATGTCAGTCCGCATTAAGCTAGAGTAATGACAGGCTTTCGGACCCTTTCTATCCAACAAAAAATCTGGGTCTCCCATCAATGGCCGATAAATTAATTAGCGTGATGGAGAATAATATTTCCCCGATCTTTCGCGAGGAGGGATGTATGCTTCCGAGTGATGGGCTGATGGAAAAATTCCCCTCAGACGATATCTCGGTCGGTGGAACAGTCCACGATGTTTTATTATCTGCGACCTCATCTTCATTTTGGACTGCTTAGTTTGGCCCAATTGTCGTTTATGACGTAGGGAAATGATTTTCTCTGGGATTCATTTCCGTAACGTTTCGTATCTTTTGATTTTCGAAGAATGGGTTCGGGTTTTTGGGTGATTTTGTACGTATCGTCCAGTTTGATATTTTATGGTAAAGAAAAGAAAACAATGCGTCTTTGGTTTCAGTTTACAGGAATAGTAGATGTATTTCATTATTAAATGTGACAGTCAAAATAGTCTGTTACGATATACGTAATTTTATTTCATATTCATTCGAAAAAATTTAGAATGCTTAAATATATATGTATATTTGTAATAAAATTAGCAACGGCAATATCGGTTGGATTGTTCTGAAAAAAGGAATTTTTGACTCGGGACATAGGTTCTTCTACTAATAATCTGAAATCAATGGATATTTTGTTGATAGAGCAGCCGAAATTGGATTATCCTGGTTCGAGTTCCATT
Organism: Pantala flavescens; assembly: GCA_020796165.1. Taxonomy (NCBI): domain Eukaryota; kingdom Metazoa; phylum Arthropoda; class Insecta; order Odonata; family Libellulidae; genus Pantala; species Pantala flavescens. Next base: position 18,302,738 of record CM036886.1, read on the forward strand.
CCTGTCAGAATTATTGAATAGCAAACCATGATTGAATCGTATAAAAATATAATTATATTTTCAATTTTATTTGCTATTAAATACGAGGTTTACACATAATCTTATATAGTTATCTCATGATAACAAAAGATTAGATACTGGATGTATAGATTCATAGGAGTATTAAATATGGGTTCAGGAATATATTTATTTGGTATATCCATAAGAAGCTAACAGTTAATAAAGATGATAACAAGACTCAACCAACGTTGTTAGTATAACCGTTATGATAGTGGACTTGAGAGCGTTTGGTTTTACCTAACTTTATATGACGGTGTATTATCCCATAAGACAGAGATCTACCTCGTATTAGCTATTTAGGATGCCTATTTATTTAATAGATAGGAAACTGAGTTTCTTTTCCATTGACTAGGTCAGCAAAGAAAGTAAAAGGACCGAGTTTAGCTCTCCTTCTCTCCTAGCAATAATGTTTCCCTTACTCTGGGAGAGGACATGAGGTGCTAGGGACTGCCAATTACAGAAGCGATTCCCTTTCATAAATGAATGCTCCCAAAGCGTCTGAGATCCACGTTGTCACGCTCAAATCGACTCATCCCTTGTCCCAGCTTTAGCAGCCACTCATAAGCGTGGATAAGCCACGATTGTCTCCCATTTGTATTTAGTTCGAATGAAACCGGTGCGAAAAGTATACCAGAAGAGTTTTAAAACAGGACGTTTCATCCTGAAAAAGAAGTTAGAATGAAAGACAAGTACTTCGTGGAAAAGAATACCTTTACTAATATTTGCTTGTGTTCAGCTCCCCTTATCATGAAGTAAAGATAGAAGGACGGTTTAATTCCTTAACGAGAAGAAGTTTGTTACCTATGAGTTCCTTTTTGTGATACTACGACTGCCTATCTATGAAATATATCATGTTTAGTTTAACCACTAAATTTATTAACAAAGATACTTATTTTAGCTTGTTTTAATCATGTTAATTTTTTTAAAGGTGAATAATGGCACCATTGTTCAGTTTTCCCATATTTAATATTTTCCACGAATCTAAGTATTTTGAAGCCTTTATTTCATCTCTGTTTATTTTAATTTGAATTTTTATGCTACGTTGATAGTCTTAATGTCCTCCAGAATTCTGATTCGGAAGCGTAAACAAAATGTTAACGTACATGGTACTTATTTGATGGGTAGTATATCAGTTTTTTAGTTTTTAAGTTTTTGTTTTGAAGTCGTTTACTCTAGTTTCCTCATTAGTTAGTCAGAGCTGGAACTTGTGGGATTAATTGAGCTAATAGCAATTTTTTCTACACAACTATTTTACGAGAATTTTGTTGTTACCAGTAAACACTGATATTATGAGAAATATATACGTTTATGTAACTTTTTCCGTATCATATCTGAACCTTAGCGAAAACAGTTAAAATTTAAAGCTATCTATCTTAAAATATTTTCTTAAAACATCCTCGAACTTCTCGATAGAATGTTAGGGATTTATTGCAGTCTTATTGACGTATTTTATCTAAAGTTTTAAAGCTTTATTTCTTATTTATTGCCCGTCTATATAAACTTCATTCTGAAAAATAATGCATATTATTATAAATTATATCACAACATTAACCAATATATATTCGGAAACTATACGACCTTAAGTTATTGTTTATAAATTTATATGATCAATAATGGTAGTTATGATATGGATATTTATAATATATAAACCCTTATAATATCATAATTTCGCCGCGGTAATCAACTCATAATATTCTCTTATTCTTTGGGAGTTTTTGCCAAACGAATTCCCTTCCCGTTTCCGCCTTTCAAGTGTTTCGCAACACCGCGCATTGATTCCCTAATCTCAATAGTCAACGAGCTCTTAAGGGACGACAAAGCAGACGAATACGCCCGTTAACAACTATCACTTTCTTGGAAAAGACACTTTCCCTGTGATCTCGAAAAAATCTTGAGAGTTCTCCGATGAAAGTGGTTCGTTGAGGGACTCAAAAAAAAGGGCTAAGAAGGATGGCTAAATAAGGGAGGCGCTGGCATCAAATTGAGGAGAGTTAAAAGGATGGTGGAACTTTCTCCTTCATCTTCTGCAGAAGAAACCCTTTTGTTGACAAGGATGTTAATCTAGTTTCACTTTCGTTTAGTGCCGTTCATTATGCATTTACTCTGTTACTTTAGGAAGATCATAGAGTAGGTGAAGATTTTAGCATACGAAATTTACTTACGGGGCTATATAAAAAGTAAAACTTGTTTTCAGTTATAAAGGTGTTCAATTTTCTGTTCTTTGTAACACAGTTTTGTAATTGTGAAATACTTACGAAAAGTCTTGAAAAATATAGATTATAGTTCGCTTTACACTTCTGTCTGAAGCTTAATTATCATATATTTAAAATTTATAAAATATTATTATTCTGTTTCAAATTCCTTGCAATGAAAGGGCTTAAAATGTTATATCAACGGTGTTCTGATTTATAATATTGTACTCAATGTTAGTTAGAATCAGAAAGTTTGGATATATTGATATTAATTACGATTATTTTTTTGAAGCTCTATCATTATTATACAAAGAGTATACATGTACATATATATTCGATTGTTTAGAACAGCAGTGTATTTTCGTGTTAGTGTGCAATTTTATTACTTCGTTGAAACATTATAATGAAATAAACACTAAAACAAAAATATATAGAGACGTACATAGAGGCAGATTATCGTCCTATAACACTTAATGGAATCCTTCATCAGTAAACAAATGTCTCTAGGTTAGTAGCACATTCGCGTATAAACCTCTAAGTAAAATGAATGATGGTTTCTCTCAGCAACGGACATTTTTCACTCCAAACATTTTCATTCATTTTTTCGAATAATCGCGAAAATTCGAACAGAATTCCGTGCCGGCTTATGGAGATTGTGTTCCGCCTCAATCAATCTACGGCTCGAAAGGTTTAAATTATCTGTCAATTCAGACGTTCAACAACAGGCGTGGAGTGAGTGGGATCATGAGGTAGACGTCAGATTAATCATCAATTTTAATTAATTAAAAGAAATAGACGTTAAAAAATGTTTTGAATTCGTGACGCGGATTTTCTAAAATTTACGCTGCATTGTTCAATAACCAAATCTATGTCAATTCATCTTCAGCATCGGGCTAATTTTGGGTTGTTGGATTTCTTTTGAAAAAAAAAAACAATTGCCTCGAAGGATGGACATAGTCTTTAGAAAGATTATATACCAATGATCGTGCGAATTGTTCAAGTTAAAAATTTTTAAAAGATTTACTTAGTTTTATTTGACAGTCTATTTACATAATATACGAAATGAAATGGGCTCAGTTTTTCCTGATTTACCCATTAGAAGGTAATGTTTGGACGGCAATAAAGTATATCAATCGTAATAAAAACAACTTTGTAAATTTCCACAGAAAATTGGTATATTCGCGACCGGTTTCGTAATATGAAATTACATCATCAGGTACCTGTACCTCAGGTACCATCTTCACCTGAATATGTAATTTCATATTACGAAACCGGTCGCGAATATACCAATTTTCTGTGGAAATTTACTAAGTTGTTTTTATTACTATGGCATTCCACGAAGTCACGCCTTCTCACATTGATTTCATTATATCAATCGTTTATAACTAGAAAATCTAAGAATATTAGCTACTTGTATCACATTTCAAAAATAATATTACTAACGTTTCCATCAATATATTTTAATTGGTTAGTTACGAGATTTTAAAGTAATATTATTATCAGATCATAAACTTGATAAAAAGAAAAAATAGCATAGAAGAATAATTGATAAAGCTCATACGTTAAGAACATAAGAAAATATAGGTTAATCAAAGTTAAAATTTGTTTTACTTACCACTTTATATATCTTACGAAACTGTGATCTTTTTCCCGTAATTTAATCTCATTCAAGTAGAGCATGTAATCTCCGGGTTGTTAAAACTTCTTTGATGGAAACGTACTCTCAAGTTCTCGTACGCTAAGGATGCCATAAGTTTCCATCCCGAGTGACAATTCTCTTTACCACTACTTACGGTGAGGATAATGCTTCCTAAGACTGAGTCGAGGTTCATTACTCATGATTTAAGTTGATGCGGCTCATCTGATGATAGATACTCCAGTTTGTGAAAGAAGATGAGCCGTTCGCGGTGAAGGAGTGTGTTTTTGAGGATATTTGATACGTAGAATTCGCACTCAGTTTGGTGGTCTATTTCTTTAACTAAGAAGGGAAAAGCTTGTGATGTTTGAGGCATATAAATATTACAATCACTGGACAAAAAACCATTCGAAAATGATTCATATATACAGATTTATCTCGTAGATACATTCAGGAATTGAGAGAGATAAGAATGTTTGTTTTTAATGCTCTAAGTAGATGGCCTTATGAGCTATATTGACGTTTAGAGTAGCGAAAGGTTTTAGGTTAATATCGCAACTTTATTGAACTTTTGTAACCAATTTTTATTTTAATTCATCCCATAACATATTTAAGCTTTCATTGGCAACGTTTTCTTCATCTTGTAGCTTACTGTTTCCGATTATATATATTTTCCATGTGCAAAAGCACAGTTCAGTGTGTAGGATTTTTGTTTTCTTTTTCATTTTACTCTAATATTACCTTATATCATTTACAATTTGCGAAGGCAATTTCATGTAGATTCAATTGTTATTTATGACTAAATAATTTAACTTCAAATATATTCTTTTATTGATTAATAATATAGGAATTCTTTCAATATCATTTCAAAGTTTGCGATATTATAGTTGCTGAACTTTACTTTAAATTTGATAATTAAACTTTCTATACATAGCTTTCGGTTTAAGGTATCCATTTTAGAAATTATAGAAGAAATATTTCTATTTAATCTTTAAATTCTTATAAATAGTAAACTTTTGATTTCAATAAATAATAAATAATCTTAAAATAGTTTCATAACCTCTATTTCAAAAATTGATTTATTTGAAATCTTGGGGTCAATTTTCTTAAATATCATGAGAATTTTTAAGTTAAAAGAAACTATAATTCCCTTGACCTATTATTTCTATCCTCCAAAGGCTAATGCCAACATTTATTATCTCTTATAAGTATGAAATGTAATACAGTATATTTTCAACCTCTGACGTTTAAGCTGTACGTGCCTATCGAAAATAACTCTCCGAAGAAGATTAGAACCAACTCACTTTGGATAATCGTTTTTACGTCACGGGATACTCCAGCCTCGGAATTAGATCCAGATCATTGAGATGATTTTCTATTTGAAGCGGGATGTGGATTGGTTAGAACATTACTTCCTTGTCAGTTTCCGGGATATCCCACTTGCGTGCGTAGTATTCTAGGATTCAACGTAATTACACCGTAGTATCGGAGTTAATTTGACAATTCAGGAAGTTCGTAATCCCATTGCAGGATCATTGGCTTGCATAGCGCTCTGTAATTGTCAAAGGTGTAGGAAAATAGATCCGTGGGCATGGAAATACGTAATCCACTCCTTTCTATGGCTAAATCACGTTGTTAGGGCGAAGGATATAAGGATTCGTCGGATAATTTAAATCAATTTTCATGACGATCTGCCGTTTCTATAGTATTGTTAATGCTGTTGATAACAACGTGTTTGATGTTTGGTAATTTATTTTAATTTGAAGATTATAAGAGGAGATAAAATGCACGATTTTTGCAGTGTAAATTACGTGAGAAAATAATCATTGTAATTTTTGACTAAAAATTTCTTGAAAACGTAAGGTTCGATTTAAATTTTATGTAAACTGAGATCTGATGTAGTAGAAGTACAAAGTAGCTTTTACTCCGATTGTCTGAGCCTTATTTAGATAAGATTTGATCTTTTTTGTTAAAATAGAATCTTTTTATCAGCATTATGTTTATTCTTAAGTTTGAATTAAATGAATTTTTGCGAGTATCATCGGAGATAATATAGATATAATTTTTACGAATAGACATTTCCTTTACGGTTAAATATATGAAAATTTCATCCAACTATATAAAAGAATTTGTAAAATATTATATTATTATATTGTATAAAATATAAATATTATAGAACTATTTATTGTGATTAATTTAATATTATATTTTGAAGATACAGGTAAAAAACTCCGTATGCTTTTACACAATCTAAATCTATTAAACTTTGTAAAAGTTAAAAATTATCGACTGTAGATGAAGATAGTTTTGAGTGGTGTTTATCATTTTATTTGTTCAGAATGGGATTTTGGAAAATATCTGTAATATAAATCATAGTTAATGAAATATTATTTTATTATATTTATTTTTAGATTATGAAGAAAAATGATTCTTTTATCGTTTTGAAAGAATTACGTAAACAAATAAACAAGTTGCGGTAACTAGGTAACAAAGTTCAACATCTCTTCAATTCTGCGCATAAAAAGAGAAATTCCACATTACTAATCACGTAAGGGAGGGAAAGTTGCGGACAAAAACGTGTCACTTTATTCGGATATTATTAAGGGCTGTTTGCTCTCTTGAATACTGAATTACGTGCTCTCCATCCCTGAATTGGGTTCTCCCTCAGGTCTCCTTTAGCATCCTCATAAGTGGTATTTATACACCGCTGAAGTAGTACTGCCGACCGCATCCTTTCCATCGCCCGAGGCGAGAATTCCCAACCCCCCATTGCCCTTTAGGGAGAGTGGAGTGGTGGAGGCTTGTAACGGAGTAGAAAAGATATAACGAGGGAGGTGATTGGGCGAGGGAAGGAGGATTTTTGGAGGGAGTGAAGAATTGCTTGGCTGGAATTCGAGAGGGAGATGTAAGTCGGGGAAACGCAGGATTTAATGGATTAAGGCCGTGGTTTAGGAAAGATGCTGCAGGGGGGGTGTGTGCGGTGAAACGGATTCGTGAAACTCATTTATTTTTAATCGCGTACTGTATGGAAGATCTGGAGCTGAATCTTAGGAAGTAATTTTGTTGAACAAGGAATGAAAATGGGTTTATTCGCGTGGATTTTTATCGTTCTAGAATCGCTGATGTTTAATCAATATAATTTCTTATTAGTTGAGAAAAATATCGATTTTTTTATCGTATTGATTATATTCATTTGTTTATATTATTATGATCTCTTATTTATGACTGTATCTTACAAATATATTCTGTAATGGGTTATTTATTTATTTATTATCAAAGACCACCCAAACATCCTCTTCCGGGACAATTACAGTGTGGTCATAAACGTAACAACAGACGTCAAAAACATCATAAATTGTTTACTAATCGTGTTGTTAAATCCATTTAAATATAATGCTCTATACATTTTAAGGATAATGGGTTAGTTTACATTTAAAGTAAAGTGCCTCAAGATTATTCAAATTTACGTGCAACTTCTAGTCTGTTTATCAATCGAAAGAATCGTTCCTGCTAAAATTATATGAATGCGAGGTATAAATATTAGTAAGCGACAAAGTAGATGTATGTATACAACCTTCCTGTAATCGAATGTAATCAGATTGTCCTGGTAAAATATTTAAGACTGTTAGTTTGAAGTTACAGTATATAAACTACTGCGTTTAAGGAGCATAAATTTTAATTTTTTTCCGGAAAGTTATAAAAAGTACCAATTTTCAGCATTGTTTTCTTAAAAATCATAAAATAAATTTGCAAGTTATGTATTTTTAGGATTAAAGTTGCTGTATTTGACCATTTGTTAAAATTTCTAGTTAGCAATGGTTTGTTAAATTAGTTTATGCATTCTACTGCAGCGTGATTATGTTTTAGGCAGTTTTTCCATTCCACGAGGAAGCTCTTCGAAAATCCTTAAATATCCAAAGAGCTAACTTAATTCTCCAATCCTCCGCTTCTTTCTCCTCACTTCTGCAGGCAGTCACTCCAGAATAGACAATCAGGTGTTAGACGCAGCCGTTTCTTCGGAAAGAAGTTTCACGCGCTCCTCAGACGCTCTCTTCCAACTTCCTAGCGGATTTTAAATTTTAAAAAGCCCCCTCACTTATAATCGAACCCTCTTAATGCATCTCCGTCAATCTGGAGGACTGTTTTCCTTACCACTTCCTCCCCTCAAACAGTGCAGCGCCTCTTTCCGAATGAAAAGGGAGACATCTGAAGTTCGTAAGGGTAAACGGAGAAACCCTTCACACTTTCCGAGTGTTCCCATAGAGGGCGTGATGAGGAAGAGTGGGTATGTTTTAGGTGTGGCCAAGAGCGTCCTTGTTCCAGCGGTCAGGGTGTGAATGGGGTGAAGAGATGACACTCGATCCATTTCATCTGGGAAGTCTATTTTTAGTACCGTTTGTCCCTTCCACTCCGTTCCTCTTGAAAGTGGCGGAAACGTATGTTTATGCCGCGCTCTCTTTCCCTCATTGAACGTGCTGGGATAATAAACCGTGACGCGTTTTTGGATCGCCTTTAGAATGTTGGTAGGGAAGTTTTATTTCCATAGCAACAAAGGAGGCTAGAAGGAGAGAGATATTTCGAGGCAGACCTCGGAGGAGGTGGTCTCACGGTCGGTTGAATTGGCGTGTGTGCATGCACGATTTGTTTTGTTTCTCTGAGGATGCGAAGGTTTTTTTATGGTAGATTGAGTGGTCCCCTGCGAGGAATTTATCAAGCAGATGCGTTAGAATACCATGTTTTTTGATATAAAATTCTCCAATAACTTATTTATCATGCATATTTGAAAAGTGAATGATTTACAGTTGGTTCAGAATTGAATAGATTTCGATTTATTCGCAAAGTAATTTATATAAATAATCTTAATCAGAATACGATATAATTTATATTAAATAAAATTATCAATTTTCTATAGTTCCTTTATTACATTGTAAGTGATTTATTTATGGAGTTGTGTATAAAAGTAGGCTGGTCATTTCTAAGAATCTTAATAACTAATGAATTCAATTAAGCTGTTGTTAATAAAAATTAACTCCAGTGTACTATTTGGGGCGATTTCTTCAAAGGGCTGAACAACTCGAGTAAGTTGGGTTGCTGACCTACAGGCGCTGAGTATTGCTGGTTGTCTCCACACAGGGGCCATTGCCTATTGACAAGAGTACCTTTAGATTTTTATTCCTACCCATAGTATCTCAATATAGTAGAGTACATGCGGTTATTAATAATAAATTTGAAATATGTCCACATGGTTACATAAATATTTATCTACAAATGTAATTCAGGAAGGTATGCCAAATTTCGATTAAAGATTTTTAACCCTCATATTATTGTGTGAGGTTATTAATGGTACTCTTTTCTATGTAATGTATGTAATATATAATATGTAATGACTTTCAGTTATTAATTATTTACTGACGGAGTTTGGGTTAATATGCAGCAGAATTCTGTATATATGACTTCGCTACTTATGAAACATATATGTCAAGTTTCTGCGGTAAAATTCTGAAAGGTAAATTAAGATAAGTTATACATTTCTTCGGTCCGTAACCAAGTAAATTTTATAAAGCGATTTATTTTTTCACAAAGTTCACGTGCATTTCATTAAAAACCCGCTGTGAAAAATACCCACCGCGTATCTCGCGCTAAAAATAATGAAATTCACTCGCGACTCATTAAGTTGCAAAGTTCACTTATTTTTAGAGATCCTTGATCCTTATAGGATGCTCGTTAACACGTTAAATTAAGCTGACGGCTTAAACATCCACTAAAATGGTCACGTGATTCTATCGTTTCATTACTTAAAGCACGAAATTAAACTGCGTAACAGTTTGAATAGGCCTCATATGTAATGAGATTGTAAATTGAATTCGATCTTCAGGTTTCTTGTTTTAATCGGGTGCGAATTCATGACCCGTTTCTCTAAAATGATCATTAGTTAGCTGCTATCGTAAAATACTCTTGCCTAAATTTGTAAGGTTAGTTTTTGGTTGGCCATTGTACGTACGAATATGTTAATTTAGGGCATAAGTTGTTATAATTCTCAGTAGTTACTATAGTGATTACATAATATAATATCCTCCGGAAACTAGTGTTTCATTTCTGGTGTTTAAAAAAGTATATTATAGGTTTTAAACATTAGAGAGGTAAAATATTTTGATTGAAATATTTAAATCACAAAGTAGTTATCCTCTTGAAATAGAAAAACTTACAAACTTATTTAGAATAATACGAAATTATTTCAGAGACATTTTGGGACTAAAATCATTATAGTTCAATGACGAGAAGTTTACGTTAATATGTACTATTATAAAAAAGATATAAGTTGCTATGATTCTAAGTTGTTGCCCTAGCAACTTCATAAGTACTCACTTTTAATTTCTAAGATTTAAAACAAAAAAATTTAATAGGTTCTAAACATTGGAATAGTGAAAATGTTTGATTAAAACATTTGGAGAAGACAGTTGTTTTCTTTAGATATCAAAAAGTCGTACACATTCATTTAGTATAATACGAATTCACTCCAGAAATTTTGGCTTTAATTCACGGTAAGGCCATTAAATTCATCAGAATTTATCCTTTTATCGCGTTAGAGGAAATGAACACTTTCCCTGATTTTAGTGATGATTAATAGGTTTTTGAAAAGCTATTTTTTCCCCTCCAGCACATTAAACCCAAAGGAAAAACACGATTTCATCTTCCAAGAAGCAGTTATCGCGTTACTAATCGTCCAATGTCAGCCGTTGGAAACAAATGCGTGTCTTACGAAGAAAATAAGGTATCGCGTGGGAGAAGGAATTAGGGAATGGGATTGCTTGGTTTAAAAGATATAATTGTGGGTGTGGCGAAGAAACGAAAAGAAAGGAGTTTTAGGAGAAGAAGTTTTCCGCGAAAGAACTCACTCTATCCGGAGTTTAATCAACTTGATGGATCATATGAGAAGGAAAACGAATTTGACGAATTATTTGGAAAAATGGTTGGACAAATTCTAGGTTGGCAGGAAAGGGAATGGATTAAATTAAAGGAGGAAATAACCATTTCATGATAAAAGGTCACTATGATATTTCCTAGATGTTCCCTCCCAATGTTTGTACTTTCATAATTTTGGGTTGGAAAGGATGAAAGTGAAAAATATCTCGTGTTATTTTGCGTGTTATATTTTCAGTAGACGTTACCTCGATTTACAATAATTATGATGGTGCGAATTAATTTGGACTGAATGCATTAAAAATCGTGATACTGTAACTGATATTGTAATTTTAGTAAGAATTGATTAACTGGAATTGATGCTTCCATTGGCCTACTTTCGAATTACGGAGAAATGAAGCGAGTGTAATTTTAAATCAAAATCGCAAATATTGTGACTAAAATACTTCAAATTTTGGTTAAAAAATATTGAAAATATGTATATTTAAATCATGTAATATTTTAGTCTTACATTTCCTATAACTTTTCAATACTTATTGCACTACAGAATGCTATATAATAAAAAACATTTCGATGAAATCCATCATATGTTTTTACGTTTCGTTGCAAATGTCAGTGGTAATATTTCATCTCAAAATGTAGGATCTGTTTGTATTATTATTTAACCAGCTGAAATGGAACTAAATTTTTCATGTCACAACTTATGTTTATATAGTCTACATAAAGAACGAACGAAATTTTAATCGAAAAATATCATATAAGCAATACAAAAACATTACAATTGGTTAATTTATATACAAAGGATAGGGAAACTAGATTTAACTTAAAAACTTCTATGAATTTTCAAGCAATTCTCTGTATCTTTCTTATCCTCGTAAATTAAATTATTTCGTATTCAATGTACGTCAATTATAACTTATTGCTTTCAAACTCTTATGCTTTAAACATATGAACTTCTTTCCGTTCAATCATTCCTTCCCCATTATTTTAATCATATTCGTCTTTTTTAGTTTAGTAATTTAAGAAGGGAAAAGTTTTTAAAGTTTATTTTCTTAATTTCCTAAAAGTTAAAAGTTTTCATAATTCGAAAGTATTTATAAGCGAATAGTTCACGAGCAAAATTTATTATTTAGTTCACAACGATGAGAAAGATAAGAAAAGTTCAAAACCGGAAACTTACGAGAGTTGAAATAGGTGGCGCTTGAGTAAATGTACTCCCAAGTACTGATCGATCTTCGATTATTCAACATCATGACGGAATTCGCAACGTCCTTTCGTCTCTACATAGTCTCTCTCTCTAAAGCGAGAAACGTGTGTCATTTACCGCTGCTGAAACAAATGACTCTACATTTTCGTCGGTGGCGGTGACGTCAGAGGTGACGTCAGCCGAAGGATTTTCGAAAGATGCAGGTCTGCAAGTCTGCGAGGGGGAGGAAGGTAGCTTCCGAGAATACAGGGTTTGCGTTTCAATCTTTCTTGGGGAATAAAAGAGATATCGCGACAGGATGATTTATAACACCTTAACATCTTCCTATATTTACGTTTCTTTCATATAATATTCTATCGTTGTGTTGATGTTTCAAGCTGAAATTCGTCAAGTTGAGCCGTATTAAATTATACGTAACTTTTTTCGGAATAGATTTAATAATTCAGTTTAAAATTTTATCTTAGGTATCGTAAGAATACATTATGTATTCTGTTCTAAAATAGACAAATTTCAATACTTTATCCCTCATTTTTATAATAGCTGTACCCTTAAGACAATAGTTAATTTATAACCTACTTCTTGGCTAGAGAATTATTTCGTTAAATCCAGCACGAAAATGTAGATATTATTCTTTATTATTTACAGCTTCATTTTGTTAGTACCTCCCCTTATTCCCAATATTCTTCAGTGTTTTTATGAAATAGATATAACTAAAATATGTATATGTAGAGTTTACATTTAATTTAATTCATTGAATTTTCAGGTTAAAATAAGATCTGAATGCGTTTATATCGACTATTCTGCCATCAATGTAAACATTCTATTTTAGTATTACCCAACGAAACATTTTTGTGATATCTAACTGAATAAATGAACTGGAAAAGGACAGCCCGCGATTGAATTTTGAAAATGTTGCTACGCATGACTATTCTAACCTACATTCAGGTAGAAATTCCTCGAAACACAATAAAATGCATCAATGATAATTGAAAACGGTTAGAAACTTATTTTATGAATAACTTTATATTAGTTATGAAGATTTTAAATATTTTTTGCTATTAATCAAACAACAGGTTTCTATGTCGCTTTGTTTACGTTTATTTTTGTCCTCTATTTTCGAATTGATTTCATTAGATTTTAGTTTTCTCCGTGGTAACTGAACATGATTATTCTTGGAATGTCTCTACCAAGAACACTAGAAGTTTTTTCGAAATTTTCTGCTATATATACAATCCACATTCTTGTTCACCTTTGATACGATTTTATAGAAAGGTTTCTAAAATCGGTATATTTTTAATCGAATTTTTTGAAGATGAATACGGATGACTTGAAAAGAAACGTTTCTGAAAATCGTCCATAATATTTAAATAAATATCAAACACGTTTCTTGAAAAGAAAGATTTATTTTGAAAAATTTATTTGAAGACTATTTTTATACTTTTTTGATTTTAAAAGTCCTAAAATTTGTATTTATTTCCATCTTAGAAAAGGAATTACAAGGAAGTTATGAATAACTTGCATCGAGTAGTCAATAGTTTAAGGAGTCATAAACCCTTTTAGCGTTCGGAAATCAACGTATATCTCTAGTAAATAAAAAATATTTCTTATAAGAATTCTTAGCGAAATGGTTTTATGTATATTTCGTTCTTGAACGTTGAAGAGCACTTATGAAAATGACAACATTACTCAACTCTCTTTCGTGAATGCTCCTTTAAGGACTTTCTCCTTTGTTTCGTGCCATTAAGAGCATTTGGATTTGATCGAACCATCGAATTTCTCTTTTTTTCGAGTGAGCACGTTTCAAATTGACATTTTTCAAGAGGTTTTAATCGATACGGATAATCGTCGAGTTAAAAATGAAAGATGAAATCTTTGCCTGAAAGATGTGGAGAGAAAGATCTCTCATAAATATTGAAATGTATTTTTTATATGTTCCATAAGCACGAGAAAAATTTAATTCGAGATTGTCTCTGGGAATTGTAAAGATATCAACATTTCACAGCATGCATCGTGTTCTTAAATATCAATGTCCATAAATATTCATATAGATGAATCATATACTTGTAATCTTAACCGGATAAACCTGAGCTTACCCTTCACCTAAAGGAAACTGTAAAACCATTTATATTTCGAAGTTTTATAACTTGGAGATTATATTACCCAAATGATTTTCATGTTAGAATTTAGTAACATGTTAAGAGATTGTATTTAGTGACGCTAAAGAGATTTTATCATTACACCTTTCATGAGAATGAACAATTTAAAGTTATTTTAAATTTTAAATAATAAGGATTCCATGCTCAGAATGTCGATTTTTAAACAGCACTGTTTTAGGCATGGGACCATAACAAAATAGTGGGTCAATAAATCGTTTATAATCTAGAGAAATATTAAAATTAGGTGAATGGAAAGTAAGTGAATATATATTTATAAGGAAGGTTTGGTTTCCGAAGTAGTTTATCTTTATTCAATTGTTGCAATACGTAATGTAAAGTAGATATTTTGCTGATGAAAGGTTTTCAATCTAATTGAAGCCAAAAGTGTCTTAATTATAACAAATATGAACAAATATGAACTTTGTATATGAACTATCGACGACAAGATGAAACGAAGTAGAAAATTAAGAGAAATAAACGGGACATACTCGTATTCCTAGATCATCCATCATACACGCGAAAAAGAAAACCCGCCGTCGTTAGGTGCAATTTATTCCGACACACATCTCATTAATTACGCAGGACAGAGCTTGATCATTAATTTTTGAAACTTAGCGAAATTAGCCGGTATTCGCTTTAATTGGGCCAAGGCGTTTCAAATGTCGTCCCAATTAACCGAAGTCCGTACTCATCGCGTGCAGACGCGTCAAACTCCGTCTCTTATGGAAACGGGAGACTTCGAAAAAGGGCTCGGGTTGCTAAGAAACTGTTACTGAGATATGAAAAGAAGGTTCGACCACAGGAACGCGAGGTATTAATGAGTCGGTCGTAATGGGTATATACCACGCGAGGAAGTAAATGCAGGATTTATAGAAAGGACAACGATATCGCATGGGAAGGAGACATCGGTGCCAAAACATTAACTCCAGGTTCGATAATGAATTCATTCCTTTTTATGGCGGTCCCGAATCGATAATTTTTAACCTCGCGATTGGAGGAATGCGTCTTGGAGTTTAGTTTACCTCATCGATCTGTTTTCTCTCACCTGTGGTGTGAATAAATTTCTAAAATAATCATTTGTTTGAAAATAAGATCCTTGTTTTTGTATTGAGTAATCAGCAGTTCCAAAAAATAGGTCGATAATTTATTCATAGGTTAGGCATTAATGGTTTTTCTCTTCAATTGCCCTCGAATGCTGTTATATTTCTCAAATGATTGATAATATACAATGAAAGAGTAGATGGTGAGGGAAATCTATGAAATTTAGGTCGTCCAAAACATTTATTACGAGAAATTTTGACACGAAGGTGGACAAGCCTTAAAAATACATATAATGCAGCTACTTTTAGAGTAAAGAATTAACTATGAACATCATAACACAGAATTTATATATTTTTTTATATTATTTATTATGAGTTCAGCTTTTTTAAGTTCACGTTTTTCAAAAGAAAGAAACTACTATTTATAGAATTTATTATTTTATACCTTTACCATAGATGTTTGTTACTGGAATGGATAAGAGAATGAAATATACCATTTGAAATTCTATCAAATCATTTCAAAAAAGAAGTGCTATCAATGTTCCGTTTTCCATATTTTTAAAAGGTTTTCCGGAACGGAAAATTTAATCTTTCGATTTGGTAAGGGAGTCAAATAGAAAATACAGATTTCATATTTACGCCTCATTAGATTATTCCATAAATCGGATTCCAATTTAAATTGGATAAGTAGATCCACGAAACGCGCAGCCTTAGCGCCCGTGATTTATTTCTGCCTTATTGCCTTAGTTACGCAGGAGAAGAAAAGATGCGATTTTCAGTTACGGAATCCGCGATAACTCGATACGATCTTTCCTTCCGATAGCGCGCTTGCAAATTTAATCAATTAAGACGTAACCGTGACTACAGTTTCCCTTCGCTACTCAGTATTCCAGTATGCGCCTTTCGCAGGTCGCAGTCCATTTGGTTTCCCCTTCAGTTATTCATAATGACAGCCAAAGACATCAAAGAGATATGAGGAATCCGGCCTTTTCCTTTTCAAGGCACTCCTAACGCTGCAAATTCCTTTAAAGGATTGAGCGAGCAGTATCGAGGGGTTAATATTCATGGAATTTTAGCGAAATCAGATATGAATTTGCTCTCGTTAAGTTCGAATCAGTTGTTGTACGCTGATCGCACGGTAAAATTAATCATAGGCCCAATAAAGTGTGTTTAAAATTGCCCTACGTCTATGTTTTATGGATTTTGCGAAATATGAATGGATTAAGGAAAAGTGAATCAATTCAGTACAAAGAGTTCGTACAATTTAAATAGAATGTTATGAGGAAGTAAAATATAGCGATTGGATCACAGCGATGTTGCTATTTTTCTCTTTAACTTTATTCTATTGACTGTATAACTCTTCTTCAAGTTATTGAGGAGGATTTTTCTGAAAGAGACTGGAAAGATTAGATGATAACATAAATTAGGTAAACATTAGTATGAGAATTCTCTCTCTCTATATTTAATTCATGATATATCAATTTAAAGTTGTAATATTCGATGCATATTATCTATATTTTCGTATTTATTTATCGCTCTTGAGTTGGCATAGCATCAACTGTTTGAGTATTTACACTGCTATTCATATACTTTAAGCAATTGTTGGTTGTGCTACCTAGAGGAATACATATTTGCCTAGCAACCCGATTAGCCGAAGTACTACAAATAAAATTATTTCTTCAATAGATTTAAGAGCGCGGTAAATAATTTTTTGTTCGTTTTCGATCGGAAAGATGATAAAAATACGACACCACTACATCAACATGCTAACATTGTTTCAAAGAGAGAGTTTGGTACACTACTATACGTTTTTAAACAGTACGGAAAACTGAACAGGCGAGGATTAGCCACGCGTCCCGTATTGTTTGACTTTCTCTCAAAAGATCATACAGTGTTTGTACTCTCTGATTTCAAGAGCTTTATTTGTTCGCGCGACAATTCCGAATGCCAGAAATCCTGTAGATCTTTCGTTTCCTGGCTCAAGTATCGAGCAAACAACGAGTGAAATGGTATGATATATAGTAGGCTCATGGCATGTTAACTCAGATCCTGCTCTCTCAAATATGAACGACGACATGGAATAAGTAACGTGCTTTACTTTTCTAGCAGGAACATACAGGTATGTGTTTGAGCTAGATTCATACTACGACCTTTTTCCCTTGAGAAATTTATTCAGTGTATTATCATAGGCATTTTCATTTAGGTACAATTTTGATCGTCCTCTGTTTTCGTCCATGGATACGTCACTTAATAATGGAATCCAAAATAGAAAAACTTCGGCTGAAAAAAGTATCCAACGTAAGTCCGCCGTATTATTTTCAAATCATGCTAAAGGGTAGATGTTTCATTAAGATATGCTGCAGACAGTTTCTTTTATGAGGATATCTTAATCAAGAAATCACCAGCTTAATTAATTTTCTTCCGACGAATATTTTTTTAAATGAGCTTTCCTTTCGTAGAGTTTTTTTTGAAAGGTTTTTTTTCTGTCTAAGAAATGCAATAAACATGGGTAGCAGGAAACAACTTCATTTGAAAGGACAAATTAGAAGCTCTTTCGTTCATCTTAGGATATGAAAGATTAATGAAACATTGTACAATCTGAATTTCCTCCTTTTTTAAAAGGATTTCCCGCTATTTTTTTCATAAACTTTTCGTATTTTTGAATCGATAAAAAGCCTTTGTTAGCTGTTACAATGGAATGAAAATGACTAGATAAAGATTTTTCATAATTTGACAGCACTTAGGGGGATTGGAGAGCGAGATAAAAAAATGTATTACAAAATTTTATATTAAAATTATAAAAAGCAGATTTTTATAATATGTGAAATATTTTGATTATTTTATAATATACTTAGTGTATCGAATAATTTTTGAACAGGCAGAAAAATCAAACTGTTTTGCTTTTCGGAAATCATTTAATAAACTTTAGTTCATTACGAAATTTATTTTACATCTGTCGTGATCTTAGGTAAATATCGAATCAAATACACTGAAATAACAAACGGTTAATAGTTTCAAAAGTAACCATAGCAACGCATTTCTAACATTCACGCATATCAGCTGATTTCATCGGACATAGAGACAGCTTAATAGTACGTGACCCAGTTATATACAACAACAAAGATTTCTCACTTTTTCCTTATTTGTCGTCTTTCCAAACATGCGTCGATTAGATCCTTTTTCAAACATCCCAGTTCCCAAATGGCCTCCAAACACTCTCGGTGTAATTTTTAGGGCGTCGGTTCGACCTCTCCTTCCATAAATTTTCTCTACTGTTACCCTTTTCTGTTTTCTTCCCAAAACATCTCTCCTGTCTTAGATTTGTTTGACTGATAAGCCGGAACGATTTTTCCTTCACCTTAAAGCTTTTCTAAGAAAGAAAAACGTAAGGAATCTAAGGATCTCTGCTTAAATATTTGTGTTTCTCTCTCTGAAAGGCTTTTGCATTAATTATGTTGAGGTACATTACCACCCTAGTGCAGTTTTATTTGTGTCTTCAATTTTAATAGTATGTATTGACCATTAAAATAACCATGAAAACAGTGCTTATAGGTAAAACACTTCTTGACCCTGTTAAACGAATGATAAATAATTTTATGATGCTGTAGTTATACAACATTCATGAAAAAATTAAATTTTTAACAAAGGAAATTGACAGTCACGAAGTTAACGAGTGAATAATACATTAATATGAATGACGAAATGATGAAAATCGAATTGTGATGCTCATATTTCCTTATTTTTATCCTAATTTTATTAAATTGTTTTTTTTTCTAAATTTCTTTATTTTAATAAATATATTACATGATGTTGGTATTAATGTCACCATTCGGCTATAAATTCACGTATTTTTACAGTCGTATATATTTTATAATTTTTGTAGTTTTCGATTCTCGGTATGCAAATATAAACATCCTAAACGGAATTCATTCCTTATGAATTTCACCTATATAAAACAGGATCATTATTGTCAATATCAGTGACATGGTTTCGAGAATTAATTCGTCAATAAAATAAGCATTAAGGTGAGGAATTAAGGAAAAGATATACAAAATTTGTTATGAATATATTTAGAGATTTATTGCAGGATTTTTTACGTCCAACCTTCAATTTAGAATAATATTTTCCCTCGATAATAATTTACCCATTAAATCTAATAGCTTGTGAGTCTATTTAAAACCTTCAGCTAACCTTATATATCTACCGTGTTATAGTTTATTATGGTCGTCTACGTTGATATTATTTCATTGTACAATAAATCTCCATGGAAACACTCAGCCATCTCGGACGCACGATCTGCCGTTGTTATGAATAATGGACTATTCCCTAGAGACATATTTTTCGAGGGGACATTTTTATGAGTCCCGAGAGTTTATTACTTAATGATATAGCAGTTATGGTCCCTTTCTTGGTACGCTAAACACCTTTATCTTTGACATCCATCTCCCCGCTTCCTCAACTTGTTTGCATTTTGCCTCGAGCACCAAATTCACCCAAACGCCATTGTGGTGTCAACGGCTGATTCCTATTTCCAAATATTAGCAACGACCCTTTATATACTCCTCCCACTCCCATTTCTTTCCCCGCCACCGATTTCCATCTTTTACTCCCCCCCACGACGTTGCCTCTCTTCAGAGATGTTATCCTCTTCAACTGCCTTTGATTCCCTTTCAGATCCAACCCTTTTCTGAATCTTCCCTAACCACTTTTCGGCCTCTTCTTTCTAACCCTTATCTTTAGGGAGCGCTGAAAGCCAAGTTTCGATCTCGGACGTGAGGCGTAATTGAATCTTACGCGTGTTGATGTTTTGATATGAGCTATTACACGATCGATATTCGGATAATATTACTCGGTCGATTCTATATGAAATAGTCTATTTTTGGTATATTTTTAAACTTTAATTTGTCTCGTTTATTTCTTAAATTATTCAAAATTTTGTGAGTATTACCTAAATTTAATTCCTTTGATTTTAAAAGTTAAATTTACATCCCTAACATTACCTCTTTCAACTACTCTATTATTTATATCATAAACTATTGAAGGTGTAATTTTTAGTTTCATATTCCTCTTCCTCAATTTTTATTTAATATAAACGATGTTTTTAATTTTATTTTTCAGTCTTTTTATTTGTTATTATTTATCGAACTGCAATGCGTTCCATTTAATTTTTTTTTTAACGAGTCATCTCTTACAACATGGAATTAAATTGTCATTAGCTCATAAAATATTAATGGATGGATGTTTGTGCGTTTCAATTTCAATTCGAAATTTTATTTTTGAGTTTATAAAATTTTATATTTTATACCAATCTATATTTTAAAGGTTGCTTTATTTAATCCTTCCTAATCAATGCATAATTTAAAACATTTATTATTCAAGTCCTCTTGTTGTTAAAGCTTCAGTAAGTAATGGAATATAATTTAGAATGAAAGTTACATGAAACATGAAGGAATTTGGGTAATTTTATAGTTCAAGCTAAAATACCTCAGCTGCTTTGTTCTATAGTGTATGAGTTTGAGATGAATATGTTGAAGCAAGTATCGCTTCTATTGTTCCTAATTACGTACAGTATCCTTTTTCTTATAACCCTCACTTTCTTATCTTAACCTTACGTATACTTCCTCATCCGCTCCTTCATCGACCGTTCCTCCACGAGGTTTTCATATCGACCATTTCCCTCCTTATCCTTACACAAACCCTCCCTCGTATTTGACCATCGCCAGCCTTTTGATGGAGCTGTCTATGGATTGGTAAGAGTGGCACCCCTTTTTGGACGTGTCTACACGCGTACGTTCCCCATTCAGAACGCCTTTAAAATTGGGTCGTGGAAATTCTTCGGGGTTGCCTTACGGTCGAGAACCCCTCAAAAAAAAGGCGGAGTCATCTTGTTCCTTTTCCGCGTAGAAATATCTCTCATGGTGCGTCTTTGCCACTGGTGCATTGCATTGAATACTTCCTGATCAAGGGCCGGTTCAACGGTTACTAAGTAATGGAAGTAAATAGATGTTTGCTTTTCTTGGCTAAAGCAGCTCGGTTTCTTTCATCCTGAGTAAATGTTAGCTTCACCGAGAGGGGATTGAAGGATTCTGATTAGTGTAAGTAAATGCTTACCCTCAGGAATCGTAGCACCCTTAAGAATACTCGATCACTGTGTGGGCTGGTTTACCCATTCATTGAACCAGAATATATAAATGTTTGGTTTACTGTGAGAGTCTATTAAGAGTGAATAATAAGTTTGATTTGACTTTAAAACTACTAATTATATATATTTATTTTCGATTAAATTAGTAGATGTCGTAAATTTAAATTGTATTCATTTTAAAATATAAATTTAAACGATCAAAAATCCTTTCTAAGAAATACCTTAAAATTCCTAAAATTCTTTATAGGATTATCTAGGAAATGGAATCCTTTTATATTATACAGGACAATTATTTAGCTCATTAATTATACGAGTCTTTTTTTCCTCGAACTGTCACTATGCTGTTTTTTTCTTCGTCTACTTGAATTCTCCCTTCTTTTTTCGATTAATATTAATTAATATTATAAAATCTTGAGGCTATTCCTAAGAAATAATTTATTTTTGGATAAAAGTTTGTCATCATGAAATTGCTGATTGCTGTTCTTTGTACTATTAGCAATGTATATTCATATTCAATGATCCCTTGTCAATACATTTAATTTATTTTTATAGTTTATTATCAGTTGTATCTGAATTTGTATGGGAATTCCCCTATTCTAGGAGGTCAAAAGTACGTGAACAAATTAACTCAAAATATAAACAACATGAGCAACTAAGCAACCAGAAAACAAAATTCGGTTTTGATACTTTTTCATTAATTACCAGAAGTTTAAGAATCATAAAGTTGCAACTCAGAAATTGAAGAAATTTTTTAAAATAATTGGTGTATATTTTACTGATCACTTTATATCGGGAGATATTGATAAAAATATCATAATTTCTTTTGTTTCTTTACCGATTTCTGAACCATTGGTACAGGAGATTATTGTAACGTTAGGGAAGATTGATATATCAGTATTATATGAATATTTCACTTTTGAAATTCGATATGAAATATTAAACAACCATCATTAAGATGCATGCAAAAAAGGATCTAACGAACTTACCCACGTGCAGGTATCCTTTCTGCATCGAATTTCAATCTCATCGAAACAAAATTTAATTTCGGACATTCTATTTGTTTTCCGGCATATCTTTAGATCATCGTTTGCTATTCCAACTACCTCGAGTTCTCACGGGGTTTTCCCTCGCCAATCTCCGTCGATTTTATTCCCTCGGCACGATCTTTTTTCATTATTTCGTTTCCAATTTGAATCCGTAGAGTCACCGGTTTGCTAAGTGAAAATTGAGTCTACAGCAGCGGCCGCGGAGGTATCGCTTTGCGCTGTTGCTTTGTTTTCTGCGCTTTTGGGTACACAGCGCCCCATCGGCGTTGCGTGTTAGCATCGGCGAGCGAAAAAATATTCCGCGATATTTCGCATCGTTTGCTTTTTTCTGATTAAGGACGCATGCATATTTATCGTCCCAGCCTTTCTCCCTCCCGCTCCCGGAATTTTTTTCGTACCGTCAATGTTAGCCTTATCAAGTCTCATGCACTGTGGAAATAATTTGCATCATCCACTTATCATAATTTGCCGAATAGAGGAGGAAGTTTTCAGCTTCTTTTCTTCGCGGAAATTCTTTCACTTTCTGTTCCCTTTTTTTGTCAATAGTTTTTTTTTCGCGTTCCTGCTTGAATATTTATATATACATTAGTTCTTTCCGAATGGCGTGCGAGAAGAAATTTTCGCCCGGGATAACTCATTCGTCGTAAATTTTATCGGAGTGAGGCTAACTAAGTCCTTCATATTTTCTAACTGCCTTTATTCTCGTCTTTCAGTTGTTTATGATTCTGTCTATAGCGGATAGGGTTATAATGGTTTTCATGGCTGAATAAATTTAAACTGCCACATTTTTGTCAATTCTAACTTTCAAGAATTAATACGTGCAGTTCATAGGTTTTAAAAAACATGATTAGGAATTGGTTCTTAAGAATACTATAATAACGAAATAATCTTTGAGGTAACGATTTTTCAAACGAATAACTTTCTATTACTTTTTGCTTGTATTTTTATCAACTGAATCAGTATTTTTCGAATGTTATCGATTATTTATTTAAAACTTTAATCCATTGCATAAAAGTACGTAATATGATTATTTATTTATTTTTATTTATTTTTATTTATTTTTATTTTTCATATTATTCTTAAATATTTTTTATTTACTGAATAAATAATTTCGTACATTCCACGGATAATTCAGTATGTTACCATTCCACTAAGTAACGCTCGAACATATTAGCTTTACGTTTTCATTGTTACGTAAAATTTATCTTTCCCCTACGAAAGGATTCACTCTTTTTACCTAGAAGGAACTAGTGCAACCGGCTTATAAGTAAAGAGGATATCTTCTTTAATACTTGTGGAGTAGGTAGATAGAGTTTTGGAGCTAGGAAACTATCAAAAACATCCTTAAATTGTGGAACGAGCTTTATTATTTATCTCGGAAAGGAATCATCTATTTTGGCAGATGCTTCCGTTCGAAAGTAGGATTAACGAATTAAAAAGTCATCGATAACTTCATACAATTACGAGGGATAAAAATATTAACGCCTTAATATTCCAAAAATGATACCATCAAAATCCACGATTTTTCACATCCTTTCGCGGCAAGGAAAGTTCATAATGAACCTAATCGCAGGTTATTAATCGATCAAAAGAACATTCAACCCACTGGATATCCCTTTCCTTTAATTAATTCTGTATCGACACCCAATCATTCTTCTACTTCCATCAAAGGGATATCAAAGATCCTCTACAATTTAAATAAAATCTTCTTACTATCCCTTTCAGGATTGTTCACCCAATTTTATAAAGAACGCCTCTTAATTTCAGGGAGTCGAAATTGACCCCGTTTTTGAAAAATTTTAATTAACTCTCTTAACCTGGGTAGGAATCACTTTCGCCTTTATCTTAGACAATGAGACTGCCCCATCAAAAGCTCCGTGTGCTTTAAACTCTCCATCTCTAACCTCTCCTACAGCGGCCGTGCGTCACTACTTCGCCAGCCTCCCACCGCCTCCTCCCGTCCCCTCCACCACACCCATCCCATCTTCTTCCTCCCCCCCTCCTCCCCCCGAATGCCTCCACGTCTTTCCCATGCCTTTAGCCCATTCCCATCTACACATCCACAAAGCTTCTGCTCATTTGATCTTTCCCCCCGCCCTCCCCCTGCATCTAGTTTCGTTGTCACCTCCGGAAGTACAACCACACGCTTCTAGTAGCGATAGTTACACAGGTGTTGGATCAGCGGATCAATGGATGGCTATTAATCTCTCTCGGTCTTTAAAAGATACGATCGGTACATTATAAATGGTGACCCTCATTGGGTTATTGTGACTAATACGTCGTGTTTTGAAGGAGAATTGTTTTAGGGGTTTATTTATAAAGTAAGTTTTTGATTATAAATAGAACCAACACAAAAACAGTTGACTTTTAATCTCTTGCGATCTATTTCTTTTTTAAAAATCATACTGTATGGCAATTAGGAAAGATGACTGTTTTAGATTCGTTTTGTATTCATCATCAAGGTTGATTTAGTCGGATTTCAATCCTATTTTTAATACATCTATGTTTTATAGTTCGTTAGGTTTTATTACCATGAATGTCGTTTTTATAAATATCATTCCTGATAAAGTAGGCTTTAAAAGCATTGTGTTCATTACCGAATTAATGATAAGAGTGAGTGAAGGACTATTTTTCCAATCCTGTACTAGAGATCAATGCTTCAAATTGCAACAGATTGCCTTTTTATAAATCTAACTCCGAGGAAATATTAAAGTGTGAAATTCTGATAATGTTCTTTGTGAAAGCAAACGTCTTTGTTATAAACTTTTGTTTTAAATGGCTGATACAAGTATATATATTGTGTGTGAGCGTTTAGTCATTCATCATCCTCACATACCGTAAAAGGCACTAAAACTTTTCAAATATACAGTGACCTCGATTGTAGGACGATCAAGGCGTCACCACCCGTCGTTGTCTAGAAACTTTCAGTTGATCGTGATTACCATAGTGATACTTTAAACCGTTAGGTACGATTTATCGCTAGGAATATTTATTCATTGTTAGGTGATAGAATTGCATTTTTAAATTCACGTTTATTAGAAAGATAAAGATAACTTACCTCTACAATGAATTTTAAGCACTTTGTTTCTATAAATCTCTTTAAAATGAAGTAAGTCATATTTCTAATAAGTTTAATTATAATTTAAGATTTATTTAATATTTAATATATATACTCTACATTCCTATGATATTTGAATGAACCCATTAGTCATAAACCCTAAGAGAAAGCTTCTTAGTATCTTTACATGAAATGTAAAAGGTGTTGATTAATATTTTAAATATTCGTAATATTTATTCAGAGCTATTCTAATTTTTCACAACCGTAAACAAGACAAAATAAAGAACATATTATTTTGATCACAAATATGAATAACTGGAATTAAAATCTGTGTAAATTATTTTATTTGAATTTAGTGACATTATTTGTAGAAATTCCTATAAAAAGTTACAGAAACGTTTTAAAATATTTCACATTGCCATACAGTCATCTATCAACCCAAAAAGGATTCTATCGATTCATCAATGCAATCGAAAGCTGATTATTGCCCAGTTAGCCATCATTCAACTCCCCCACGTTGGCACGTGTGAATCACTCATATCGTTCACACCTAAACAAACAACAAACGAAAATCATCACCTCTTTTAAAACACGTCACACATTCTCCATCCCCCTTAAAAAATATTCCCTTTCATTTCCTCAAACTCTTCTTACCCTCTTTAATTATCTCTCTCCTCCCTGGATAATCCTCAACCCCCTTTTTACACACACACACCCCTTCCCCTATATTTCTTCTCTCTGAGTAATCAAACTTCCCACATCTGCTAATTAGTGACCCCACACCCACCGCCGCGTACGGAGAGATCGAAATATGTTTCCGCTAAAGGGTTAGTAGAAAGAGGTGGAGGGACCCTCGTAGGACAAAGGTCTACGGTATCCGTCCAGGGAATCCAAAACTGTTTGCGCAAAAGCCGGCGAAGTGGATGTATATCGTGGTGAATATTTTACTCGCGACTAAGCTCGGGCCCTCGTTTGCGACGAAATCGAACTGTTTGTAGTGGTCTCATGCGGGCGCCGCGTTGCCGAAAGAGAACGCATTCATTCATTAGTCAGCTGTCGCCGAATTGTGTTCCCGCCAAGGGACGCTTTTGAAGGAGCCATGGAGGTACACACGGAAGGAAAGGGGGGTTTTACTGAAAGGTGCTCTACGCGCGCCGTTGTCGTTGCTGACCTTATTATTAGGGGAATAGATGATGGTTTCTGATACGGGTAACGCTTCCTAATCAGTGATCGATTGGCTTTTTATGGATTTTGAAAGGAATCCGTCTAAATATTAACTTATACATTCATTATAGTATTATATATGCGTAGTTGATGACTACGCCTTATATACCTTCTTTTAAAAGCAAAACAAGATGGATTCATGTTGGATAGATCTTTAGAGGCATATAAATATGAACTGAGTGGTCCAGGTTCGAGTCCTGCTTCTGTCTTCTTTATTTAGTATCGATTTTTGATAGAGTTGAGGATGTACGTTTAAATTAATATATTTACTCTGTTAGCTTGTAATTATGTGTGTTAGCATGTTAATGTTAGCATTTAATTATTGATGATTAATTGAGTTAACATGGTAACAGTATTCTTTTCTGAATCAAACGAAGTCTTCATTATTTTATTTGATTATTAATTATCCAGTAAGTGAAACCAGTACTTAATCATGTGAGATATTGGCATTAATTCATAATGGTTTTTATTTCGATGAGAGAGTTTCATTCACGGAGCTCACAGAATTTTATTTATTTGGCGAAATAAATTATTTCACCGAAAATTTGTTCCGATTCAAATAATAGGTATATCAACGAGGGATATTTAGTATCATCGTTAATAT
Source organism: Pantala flavescens (assembly GCA_020796165.1). NCBI lineage: Eukaryota > Metazoa > Arthropoda > Insecta > Odonata > Libellulidae > Pantala > Pantala flavescens. The sequence continues at coordinate 18,330,024 of CM036886.1, forward strand.
TTAGAAATTGAAAATCTAGTAAAACTGAAATAACTATGGTAAAGTTTTTTACTTTACGTTTTCGTCCTTCTATATTGGCCTTTTCCACGTAGTCGATAATGTTTATATGAACTTAGTACAAGTACTAGATACTTAATGCGAATATATATTTTGAAATTACTAAAATAATTCACCTTTATACCTTCTCATCTCCTCTTTTTGTGTAAGGTATCACAGATTTTAAAATTCTATACGGAAAACAACAAAATTGTTAAAACACTTGAGAAATTAATCTAATTATATTCTAATTTAATGTATGTAAGTGATAAGTTGCCTAGGATGTCTCCCTAGTAACATTGTGAGCTTTATTTTATGCCTCTGTGTACAGTAGACCTTGCGCGAGTTCATGAATGACGGTAAATATAGTATCCTAAGAGAATATTCCAGAATATACGTTTATGCAAGCACCAAAAGCTAACATATATGAACCTTAATCATGACCTCATTTCATTTTCATGGACATCGGAACAATAAAGCGAAGCGACGAGTTCAAATATGAGCAGAATAATAAGCCATTCATACGCGGAGATAAAAATTAAGCGTAAACATTAGGTGGGGAAGATCCAGGTGAAGTAATAATCGATTTTTTTCAACAATCATTCCGCCGAAAAACAAACCCTAAGCGTCCGGACGGTTCCTGCCAACAAAGAGATCAAGGTTGCCATGGTTTACATCTCGCGCCCCGTTTGCGATCATTGTTTCCAACGCCGCTCTATATATATATATTTCAGAGGCCAAACAGAGGGACCCCCCAACCCGCACCGGAAGACGTCATACGCACGTGCGAAAGCACACACGCACCGGGGGAATTTCGCGGCCCAAATTAGCTTCACTCGTTGCCATTGAAACTTCATATCCTTCAGCGTAGCATCCGCTGAGCTAAGTAGTGCACTTGGATCGTCCGCCCCAAACAGCCGCGGACCGAACACAAAGGGCACTAAACACGCTTTCAAACGTCTCGTTTACTTCAGCTAAGGTTTTTCTCCTTGAAGACCTCGAATCCTTCCAAGTACGGAATTAGGTGACTTGCAAGGGCTAGTTGTGACACTGAACGAGGCCTTTGTCAAGGTGCAGCTGTCAACGGGGTGTTAACGATAGTGTATGGAGGATGATGTGAATAGATGACGGTAAATTTAGGCGTGTTTTGTGGACATGAGTGTGATTGAGCATATACACACAGAATATGTACGATAATAGATAATAAATACATAATAATATATATTCAGGAACTGGTTGCAGGAATATATGTTTTAATTGATTATTAAAGAGACTATTTGTCACGAGATGTCAATTATACTGAAACCATTTTTAAATATTTCTTGGAAAAATGATGAATTTGTGTTATTTGTTTGATTGATTCATATACTGTCGTGTTTAATTTATTTTTGTGCATTATTTTCTCTTTTACAGTAGTGTATTGTGGATATAAATCAAAATATTATGCTTTTAATTTAACTACAACTAACTTTCGTTTGTGACTATTTCAATTTGAATGTTGTAAAGGTTATTGTTATATCGTGTTGTAAGCAATTTATTGGTATGTATCTATGAGAATCGATGGAATTAAAGGGCTTTAACCCTTTAAGTTCAGGCTCGAATAGGATTTGACTTCCCTGATACACTCGCCTATATTTATTTTGTTTTACGCCTGTTTTATGTTATTGCAAGGAAGTATAATGCCATAAAGTTAATTATTTCGTCTCATTTTTGCTTGTGCATAATTTCATAAGTATTTTGAGTTATCTTTTTAATTCTTTTGTAAGTCTTTGCTGTTTTACCATCTTTTTATAGTTTTCGTATAGACAAAGGCATGTCCAAAATCGCTCTTCGCACAATATAGCATTGAGGAAACAGGTATGACCACAATATGAGTTAATATTTTATATGATTCATTACAATTCATTATGCCAACTTTATTTAAAACATCAGAAAATATACATGGAATTATTGCACGGAACGTTCCTCTTTGTAATACTTAAAAAAAGAATAGTTTTTTAAAAGAGCAACTTCTAGTGTCCCTGCTGTTCGACCGAGACGGTGACCTTCCTCAGTGTGAGGGAGTAATGAACTGTTAGGATGGGTATGTTTGGAGAGTAGGTTCCCATACAAAAAAACTATAGGGGTGCAGAATGATGTGTGGTAATAGGGTGATAGATGGTACTACATAATGACAGTTCTCATTTCATAGAAAACATTTTCCAGATAGATTTTTTACGCCGAATGTTGCCAATAATAAAGTTCGGAGTGCTCTGAAAATATTTTGAGTTCAAGGACTTTTTGCAAAAGAAGAAGAAGAAAAAAAATGCAGCAATGTGGTGTTGACATTTTCGTTAAATGTCAACTTCGTACATGGGAGGTCTGAATGTCTCTTTCACTTTGTTTGGTGAGGAAAGTTTTTTGGCATTCCTTTCAATTGGGAGGTGTTATATCATTAGACGCCTTTTTAAGAAGCCTTTTCAGATTGGTATTTTGACTTTCTGATGATTCGTGAATGTTTTTTGTGTGGATGTCATTAGGTCTGACTGTAAATTTTGCGAATCGGTGGGGAAAGTGAATGTAATTGATTCGTTGGTGGGCGTCATTATTAACTTTTATAACCTTCACGTTTTTCAATATAGATCTTAATTATGAAAAACATGTAATTTTTAAAATATTTTAAAAATATCTCTCTCTATAGTATCACATATCGATTAAGTATTTATTGTTGCCTTTAACTTTGAGTCCTGGCTGCAGTTATTACTTTTTCAAGTTACGACCGATATCTGTTTTACTTCTTGTTAATTTCGAGTTTTTATTTACAATTTTGCATCAGGAAATGTTTAAAAAGGCATATAGTATGAGAAAATTGTCGCGGTGGCAAGAAAAACTCACAAATCTTGTATCTTCACTTTCTTCAATCACGTAGAAATATTTCTTAGAACTTATGTTTACAGTAATTAATGATGTAGGTCTATCGGTCATACGTTTATATTTATCCACAGATTGATTCAGTAACATTGACAAGGTCATCTGTTTATGTTTTAATTCTTTTCTCACACAGATATCGCCTTGTTTAGTTCCTTAGCAACTTTCCTAACGCAATTTACGGACGTGAAATTTCACCTCAAAACACACCACCAAAAAAAAAAATGGTTTCACCAGTCAGCTGCATCAACCTAGTAATTCGGGACCTCTCCCTGCACATGCATACAGTCTTGCTTAGTCAACCTACGCCTTTTTCCGTTTCGGCGTAGGTCGCCGTTTCTCGCCCCCTTGAATGAAAAACAGAGATTAGGTCATACACTTATTAGTGGAGCACCGTGCTTGGTTATCGCGTCCCTTCATTCTGTTCCGGTGTTTATCGCTCCGCTGCGAAGGTGTTGCCAAGTGTAACACCCCCATAGTAACGGATTTATGCATGAATTCACAGTTGACCCATAACACTCACGCGTTCCATCGCAGCATGGCGTCCCACGGGATGAAAGGTCGCGGAAGATGGTTTAGTGCAGAGGAGGGGAAAGTGGGCATCTCTCGAGGGGTGAGGTTAAACGTCCAAATAACCAGAAGCAATAAGCGCTGCAGTTTTCAGATGAGGATGGTGATCAGCTTTCAATATATCTTTCGCGTAAATATGACGTTCTTTGTTAAATTGTGTTAAGTGTTTATTTCATATGGATATGATTCATCATTTTTTATAGTTATCGAATCATTTCAGTGCGTATAATTACGTCTTCATCCCAAATGTTAATACTAAATTTGTCTCTATATAGTTTAGTCCATGATACACGTAGATCGAAGAATTTTTATAAGTAGGAGTCACTTCTCCTTTCGGATTAGGATGAATGGACTAATATCAATTTATTTTTCGATACAATCTAGGGGAAAATTATTTAAAAAATATTTTCTAACTCGTTTTCTATTAATTTATTTGGTAAAAATTCTCTGGAGTTGAAACCTTTTTAATCTTTGACCTTGATTCTATTTTGTTGAATGTTTACAATTTACTAAATCCTGTTACTATGGAAAAATATGAAAGTAAACAAAATGGAAGTTTAAGAAATATTACGTATGCAATCGTCCGGAATTAAAATCAATTCAATCCGCTTTCAAATGGCATTCCGTCGAAACTCGATATCGTTTCACGCGTGATATTTCGGTGGGAACGCAATAACTGGATTGCGACCTGATTTTCGTAAATATCGATCAAGTGCATGCAAAGGAACCAGTCATTATTCCGTATCCTAAAAACACTACCATCGATCCTTCAGTTGAGTGTAGTGCAGTGAATCGCTGTCCTTCAAAGTATTATGTCAAGTTTGGAATGTGGAGCGGAAGTTTTCCGAGCGAAAATAATATTGGTTTCGTATATAGTATCTTCTTAAGGAGGTTTCATATTGATGCGATTGAAAAAAATGTAGAGCATTGAACGATAAGTTCTCGCTCTTGATTATTTCCTTTAAAATATCTCTTATTCGAAATAGAGATCTGTTATTTTGTTGGTAAACTTGCGATGGAAATTGGACCTTCCCATTGATGAAAAGATTATTTTCCTTCAGTACGCTATATTGTTTACATTAAGGGAGATGTAGCGAAATATTTTCGTTGAAGTGAATGTATCATGCAGTTTTGCCAGTAAGTCTTTTAATTTTATTCCACCGCAAGAACTTCTTATTTATCTAATCTTGGGTGTGAAAAAAAATGTATCTAGTGAAACCCTAAGTCATGTAAAAAGAGAATTCTTTCATGCAATGCTTGAATATACGATACTTATATGTCATTCATCTACTTCAAAATACATAACTCATTAAAAATAAAAATGACGTATTTTGATACATTTTGCAATACACTCGAATAAAGAACGAGTGAATACGAAAAATTCACCGAACAGGGAAATTCTTCCCTGCCACACGCATGGGTGAACGGTGGCTTGCAGGTTATTAATATAGAAGGAGGGAATTGGCAACGGTTCCGTCACTTCTGTAACTACCATAATTTACATTATAAATATAACAATCCTTATTCAATAATAATAATTTAATATAATAAATGAGGAATCGGTTGTCCATGTATCCGATCGTCCTATGATAGAGTTAATGAAACTTTTTCGTGGGGCGGTATTTGGCCCCTTTGATGGCGTGAACGGGAGATGAAAGTGTAAAAATGAAGTAATCTGGCTAATGTCGCGTGCAGGGAAGAGTCGTTATTAATTACTCGTGAAAAAAATGAAACGATTTTGGAAAGCTTTTGGAATCTTGAAATTTGACCTTTAGATTTGGAATCGGCTGCGTTTGATTTTGACCTTCGGAAAACTTTTGGAATCTTCTGGATTTGAACCCTGGACCTTTGGATTTGGAATCGGTCACGTTACCACCTGGCCAACGTGACTATGGTTTGTTGTCGATAAAATTACAGGATATAAACTGTTTGCAAGATTTTGCGCTCGGGTAGCATTACAATAGTAGTCGACGATATGCAATCCGCCAATTCTGTGTCGCTTGCGACTTTCACATACAGCAGGAGAGTTCCAATCCGTCTCACGTACCTTAGCTATGCCAAAACGTTTATCCGAATACACGATTTAGGTTTAACAATAACATCACCCATACATCTAGATGCACTCGATCTCGAAAGTGTAGTCTATATACAGGTGGATGAAAGGAAATTAATAACTTGTAGGGCCATATTTTGACCCCGTAATAATCCGCTAATATTTCAAAGTTCTTTACTTTAGACTGATTACTTGAATAGTGTGTAATAAAAACACGAGTTCACAGTTATCTCAAGATAAAGTTTATTAAAACTGTACCATAAATAACAACACAAGTACAACATTTCATTTATCTTAGTACATTGTAACTGAGGTACTATTTCCCCCCTGTGGTCGTTTGTCCGATCGTTTCCAATTATGCATTCAAATGTTGAAAAGGAACCATCCTGCGCTGTCGTTCCTCACACGCCATCCTTTCCTGAATAGGTCTAAAAGAAGTAGCTGAAACGATAGTAAAAGGAACATGAGACATACGTATGAGTATGAGTACTAATTCCTTGGTTTATTACCAACTTATTGAAGGAGTACTTATAGAAGGTAGCCTTAGGATTATTGAGGTAATGCACCCTCTTCAAATTGTATAAAATGAGTATTGTAAAAATAAGGTTTAAGTAATTGGACATCAACAGGAACGCTGTGATGGAAGAATGATTCCGAATTAGATATTGATGGCAATTGGCAATTGAATTCGGAGGGATTAACTTAAACACTCAGATACAGGTGTATAATATTAAATGCTAAAATGTTGATAGCAAGCAATAGTCAAACAAATTCAGATACTTGAGCTCCGGCAAGGTAGAAGGAGATGCAACAACTCCAGGATTGAAGAAGCATAATTCAGCGCAAGTTTCTGCAGAACCTGGTACTACAATGAAATCCATGGCAGAGTTTAATTGTAAATGAAACCAAAGTATTTGATCACTGCATGAAGGTGGTCCACCTTTCATACTGACCATGTATTAAAAACTATAGTGAACTACCACCACTCTTCCCATAATAAACCAAAAAAAGGAAGAAAATCCATAAATACAGGCTCTGTAACATTTGATGGTGCTGTAAGATTCCTTAGGTTATTGCAATGGTACGCTAAGGAAAATTTGAAACATGGTGGCGTGTGGTTATTTAAGAACAATATATAGTCCAAAAAATGAGTTTTAAGATAAGTGTTAGAATATTAAAGAGCTGCAACACCGATAAAAATCAGTATATAGTGTGAGCTAGAAAAAGGAAGAAGGAATAGCGAGCAATACAGTAAATGAAGTAGTTTATATCCTGACTATGTAGTCAGGGAATCAACTATCATGTGCGTGAAGTAGTGCACCTGCTCTATGAAGGTTTCAAGAATAATAGTTTACTTCTATGCCCCATAAAATTATGCTCGTAGAAAATCAAACAATCAAACCTCAATCTGAGAAACATTTGAAGCTGGTGAGGTAAGCTGCAAAACGTTGTTATGGAACAGTTGAAAGAACTTGATGAATAAACTCGATCCTTGTGAAACGTGGTGGATCAGGGAAACGCTACATAGAAAAACAAGGCTTAATGAGACAAATAAATTAACTTTAGAGGAAAAAATACAATGAAACAACATTCAGAAAAGGAGATTGAGTCTTTACAAGGGTTGAGTGCAAAACTGCATTGGTTTCTGATCAATCCAACCCTTCATTTCATAAGCGAAAATAGAGAAGTATTTAGAGTTTGAGGTTCTTTCTTGAAAGAAAACACTATTTAATACCGCAATGATCCCTTATTCAAAAGCCTTAAAATCTTGAGAAGGTATTCATACTCACATATTTAAATGTGTCATTATTTTCTTCTAATAACAAAGAAGGGAAACGGTTTTAATCCATTCTGTGAACTCTTTTCATCCAAAGGGAAGGTGTATATTCTTCTAACATTTATCATCCTACAATTAGAAAGAATGATAAAATTGAAAAGATAGGCATATATTCAGGACATAGCATTCTCCTCCTACTAAAACACTCTGAAATCTACTTCATTGATTAAATAACGATGCATCGCCATCAATTATTTTTTAAAACCCTTCAAAATAATTTGTTAGTAGAATGTAAGTTAGAACAGGTCATGGCATATATGAACGAAACCTTAAAAGAGCTTTTAATAGTAATAAATACGACACATTGCAATTTGTCGGGAACCATACTGATTTCTCGTATTGTAGGTAAAGATGAAAATTACCGAGTATATTCTCATTCACTCCTTATCAAAATAAAATTAGGAAAATTGAGAGATCATTACACTTAAACTCCCGCTAAATATTTATCTGGATTCTGATTGGCTGTGATAAATACCACCGCTGTCAGTGCAGACGTTGTATTATTAATTTTCATGACAAATATTTCTTTAAATAACAACCGAGCGAATGCCTCCAAAATTTCTCTCTTCTTTTACGTCGACCGCTAATATGGGCGGTTTTCTCGAAATCAAAAGAATAAGTTGACCTTACCTTATGAAATCAGTATTTTTGTGCAGTAAGACTCACGTAGTAGGAAAAAATCATAATAAATACTAGTATTCATATAATTTTTATCGGTTATGATACATTACACCTTCGGTATCAAAAATCTAATTGCAATTTTACAATCCCGGCCGTGATGTTCACACCTCCCGACAGCGTTACGCATATCTCAGTTCTCCCCTGCATGTCAACGTGCTCACATCGTTGCTATGGACAGACATTGAAATTTGTATAATTTGAAATAAAACAATGCATAACTGGGGTTACAATCACACCAAATCGAACTATTATACCATGACGTACTTCTCTGTCAATAGAAATCACTTCATATTTTCGATAAACAAGTGCATTTCAGTATATTAACGAGTACGTATGCATGATGCAACGGAGAGAAGTTAACGTTCACTCGATATCAATTCCACATAAGCTTATTGCTAATAATTAATACATCTTAGGTTGTTTACAGAGGGGAATCTCGGTGTTCCTTCGCCGTGAGTTCGAAATAATGGGCAAGTAAACTTCCCGAAGATAATTTTGGTAAACACGGGATAGGGCGTTCGAAATATTTTCTGATGGGACTTCGTTCTTTACCTGAATTTTTCCTTTGAGCCTCGTTCCTCACTCGAAGCTTTTCTGCTCGCCCTCACATGACTATGTCACAATGCTTTACTCAACCAAACTGCTGAATATGTTGAATTTTATTCGTGCTGCAATAGCCACTTAACTCAAACATTTAGTCACAATCACTTTATCCAGGTTTAATAGTCAAGATTCCGTTGCGAAAAGATTCACTCGAAATGGCGTAACAAAACAGAGGTAGCTTCGCGATTCACAAGCTTCAAGAGCGAACCTTGTCTCATGAAATTCGCGCCAATTGTGGTCGAAACAGCTTCACGTGATTCATAGGTTTGCCCTCTATCGGTATTAAGCTTAGAATATTTGCCTATGACAACGAAACGATGAATGTCGGTGTATTTTTGCTTCTTATTGTTATTTAAGTATTCGTGGTTCCTTGTTACAAAAGTATGCTTGGATAAACTATATAATCTTAGGTTCCCTTACGATCGCTTCATCGAAGTGACTTTAAACCAAGGATTTATAACGTTCCGTTTATCACTAAAAGATATATCAGGTCGAAGGTTCGTTGGCCTTAGTAGGAATAAATTCAACGGCAACGACTTCAAGAGGTGGATGAATAGTTTTCGCAGTAACTGGTTAAAGAATGGAATTTTTAGAAATGACGGAATCAAAAGGAATAACAATGGGCATTTCCGTAAGAAAATTGAAGGTTTTTAGGTATGAGCGAGTTATGTTGAAAGCGAATATATTGTTTTTCTTTCATATGCCTAGGTATACTTGAAGGGTTTATGTAATATCATTATCAATTTTTGTTACTTTTTAGAAGTAAAGGATTGAAGTATTAATTATCGCGGATAAATCTGTTAATTATTTCTTCATTTCACCTCCATGGTAACACGGAAGTTTAAGTTTTTCATGCGGAACTTGAGCCTAATATTTCGTACGTTCAACTCTCAACCTTATATACATTTCCAACGCCAATCTCATTTGAATACATCACAGCTGCGTTCAGTTTCTTTTAAGGTTTTCGAGCAAAGCATTCTTTTTCTCATTCAAATTCCTTTTCATCATTTCCATATTTCTCAATTCTCTACAGAAGATTTCTTTCAGAAGCTGTCCGGAGGTGGTCGTCTTTTATGAACCCAAAGTCATCCAAGGAAATGTCCTTCAAACTCTCAACAGTTTATGCTCCGAATTTATGGCGCGTGAAATTCTTTCCGAACGGCTTTAATCACGATTTCTATTGTGGTAATATTCCTAATTTTCATTCACGTCTTCTCGTATTTGAGTTCGGGTTCCAGAATGTCTGTCGGTTCTGTCATGGAGACACGTCTTTCCGCTAGATTTGGGACGAGTTTCATGCAGATTCGTGGCATTCATCTTATCTGCTCGTGAGAGTGGCTGTCCATAAAAAAGTATATCATCTTCCTCTTTCGGGAAAAAAAGCCCTGAGCAGAGATATTCGCTTTTAATGCCTTCGATCCATTTTTTTTATTCAAAAAGACTATTTCACTTCTTATGGTTGCGGGGGATTTAAAGTTGCGGTGTTATAGGTGCTTCTTGAATCTATTACGATGCATTCCATTCAACGAGAAGATTCGATTACATTTTGGTATCAGCGCATCTCCATGTTTTTCCTATTCCTTATTTTAACTTTATTATCTGATTTTCTGAAAATTTAGGGTGGAGTAATTTAGAGTATTTCAATTTTCATTCGTGCATATTAGTTTGTATGTTATACTATTTAAAATTGGTTGATCTTACTGTTTAAATGAGCTGTACATTATTAGTTTCTATGCTTCAGTTTATGCGATACTTTTGAAGTAAATTATTAAATACTTTTAAAATATTTTATTACTGGAGGATTGTTTCTCTTCGTTTTGATTAATTTTCATAAACATATTAAGTGGAAATGAAAATAAATCAATCCATGGATTATAGTAAAATAATTTAGTGTTTTCATCAATATTGACCTGAATTGTGCGATGTTTTAAACATTTCGAGGGATAATACTCGGATACATTTTGGAAAATCAATTCAATAATATCTTTAAGCATGAGTAAAGGTTAGGGGTTCGAGTTAAAATTTTGTACGAAACTTAACGCGGCAAGATAAATTCCCACGAATCAATATGCTTAAAAAAAGTTAGTTAGTTGGTTTCAGGTTGACACGATTTAAAGTACATTGCAATTCAAGGTCTTTTCATGCATCCGTCACTTTCCTAGACCAAGATACGTTTCAACGAAAGTAATCTAATATATTTCGATATTTAAACCTATTCGGAGGATATTAAAACAACAATGTTGCCATCTGCAACGGTTCCCAAGACTGCAATGGTATCACCCAATTTCCTCACATTCCCCCTCTTTTATCTAAAGTAAACACAGTATCCTTGTGGGTGCGGACACCAGAAAAACCCTCGCGTGTGTTCGAAGGAAATTAAATGGTTGTCTCAAGGTCAGAATCTTTCGTGCCAGCAGAGACTTTATCTGTTCGGAAGAAAAGGTCGAGCGATGCACCATGCTTCATTTACTGCACGTGCCCTTATCTGAAGTCCTTATGGAAGTACCTGGCTAAGACGACGTATCCAGAACAAAGCGCACGCTGTCATGAAGCTGCAAGACAAAGTACAACGAGCCGCAACAAAAGAGGCGTGCGAGATAGCGCAACCGTCACGTACGACTCGCGAAAAAGTTAGAATCCGTTTGAAATTTTTCCGTCTGCCTCTTTAACGCCTCGATTTTTTGTGCGCCACCGGATTGAATTGCTCAAACACCGTGAGGTCTTTTGGAGATTGGGGGCGAATTCGGTTCCCAAGGTGACAGTTTTCACCGTCATAACTTTCGTGTTTGAGTGAAAGTTATAAGGAATGAATTTGTGTTGCGATAAACTCTTTATTAATCGCCCAAGTTCTCGTATGGTGTCCTATAGATGTCAAAACTTGAACAGTTGTTCTGGAACTTTGCTGAATCTTTTGGTTAAGCAGTTAGTCGATTAGGTATATCTGTCATGTTTTTCAAAATGCTTATTATCTCTTGGATAGAAACTTAGTTAACGTTATACGTTAAATATTAAAATACAGCATTTTTTACCTGTAAAATAAATATTTATCATTCAAATTTAATTTCTTAAAAATATTTTCTCAAAAATACGCAATTCAACTTTTTGCAAAGATTAAAAAGAAATGAAAATAGTCCCTACTGGGTCTCTAAACCTAGGACTACCCTCTCTCACTTATTGTTTTATTTTCTTGCCTTATTGTAGATTCCTATATTTGAGTAATATTATTGAAGTTCGTTGTCCAATATAAGACAGACGCTTATTATCACCTTATTCTATATATTTTTCAGTTTTCATGAATTGTCAGTATTATATAAACATCAGAATTATTCAGTCCTACATTAATTGTGTGATTTTATAATTTCCTATCCTCATTTTAAACTTTATGTAGACATTTCATCAATAAAAAGTGTTTAAACTTAGACAATATATTTTGCTACGCTATTTATAATTTACGAGAACTTTAATTGGTATATTTCTTTACGTTCACAACTGTTTAAATTTATTTATTTTTCCATGGTAACCTGAGCGTAGTAAAAATCTTCCAAAGTCCGTTCAATTGTATTTACACGTATCGATTGTGATTTGCTTCGATTAGAAGGGGATTGTTTGTCCTTATTTTCACACCCAATTCTTGTTGCTTTACCTGTTTCGATTTGTTTAAATGTTCTCGTTAGGATCTGTTAACGCTTAAGCGTAGCGTTGCGACAATGAGAGATTTGGAAGAGGCGAGGTTTTGCATCGTGCATGCAGACACATTCAGATAAGCAGGTCGCAGGAAAGAGAATTCAGACTTCGGGAGGGCAGGATGGTGGAACAGTGTTTTGTACCCGAATTGCAGTGTTTGTAATTCTCCACATTTCTCCAGGGGTATCTTGTTTCAGAGATACACGCTCAGTGTTGCAAAACAGGTCCTCGTTTCGCGAAACCAACTCGCACCAAGGTTTATTGAGAGATTTCGCGATTTTTTGTGTGAAAGCCACATACAGACTAAATCGTTCATTCTTTTCACTTGAGTAAGTGGTGTATCTTTTATTTTTTTATGTTAATTATTGAGGAGAATTTATCGATTAATACAAAAGTTTTATAAGTTAAATCGCATGCATTTTTTTATGTATTGTTTTCTACTATATAGCTTTTATCATTTTTGTTTTAAACCTTTTACTAGAAAAACTAAAAATTTCTTCGTTGAGTATTTTAATTTTTTTACAAGTCTTTCAAAACTCGTGCTAACTTTATTTGTGTATTTCTTTATTTTGAACTCAACTAAGGAATAGAATTTATTTACAGCCTTTATCAGCATTGATAATGAATTAATTAAATATTTTGCACTAATTACACTGAAGTTTAAGTGAATAATACAATTCACAATTATAAGTAGAATAAATAGTTCTTAGAAAAGATTAGTGATATGATAAAATGGGCTAGTTGCCGAGGAAGCGGTGTTGATAGTAAAATGAATTAATGAAATTAAATCAAAAAAGCTTTTACTTGCCGGAACTTCATCCTGACAATATGAAAGCTTCGCTAAGTTATTTATTTTCCCTTAAATAAACAAAGTATATTTAATGCAATATTAGGCTGAATTGGTCACTTAATTTATGTATTCAGATATATTTTGCAAGTAAACAAGAAATGCTAAACTCTATATGTAAATTATATTCTCTTATTAAATTCAGGAAATAAAATTATTACTTTATTAAACACATTTAATTTGGAGTTCCGAAAAGGGAAAACATTCACATTCATATACATGCGTGTATATGAGGATATTTCATAGGGTTTCATCATCGTTTTTACCTTCAGAGAACAGTAACGTTTTATTTTGGGAAAGAAGAGCGCAGGAATGATCTCCATGGTAACGGGAAAGATCCGGAATGTCAGTATGCAGGTGAAATGAAGGTCTAGAAGCAGACTTAACTCGGCGGTTGGAAGAATGATTACAATTCAGGGAGGAAAAGGGTTTAAGTGAGCTTGAGGCTTTGGAATTGGTATTTTCCCTCCTGTCGGAGCATCCATTGATCGAACTCAGAGAGGTAAAACCAGAGCTTTGTATTCCTAAAAGCTTTAAGGTTTTTTTTATTGATGACATTAATGGTTTGTGGAGTGGGATTGTGACCACACACGCTCCTATTCCCGTTTCCCTTTGTGCATTAAAAGTTACATCTATGGTTTCCGGCAGACTTAAAGTTTTAGATGCGTTTAAGAGTCCCTTTTTGGTTCCTATACTTTTTTATAGGCGATTCCCGATGTCATCATTTATTTCTCCAGAGGAAAGTCCTATTTATCTTTCAGATCCCTCAACGCTGAGCTATTTCTGAGGTTACGCTCTGTTATGCAACGAGCTAGCATCGTGTCATCGTGTTCCCATGGTTACGTTAAAATTTTTTGTACTCTCTTCAGGAGCTAGTAGGGATATTTTAACTCGGTTTGTCAAAGTCAGGTTTTGATGGCGTTAAAAATATAGTGCGATTCTTTACGAGTATATCGTTCCAGGAATGATTTGGCAGGAATATTGAAGCTTATAACTTCCGCATAATTCTAGAGCTACTTTGTTTTTGTATATGAAGTACCTTACGTCATAAATTTTTATTTTCAACTCACCACCTCGTTTATTTCAACTAAAATTATATCATTTATATACGGATATGATGAGTTTTTATGGGATAATTTGTCCGAACTGATTTTTATCAGCAGTATCTCTCGTATGATTATATATTTTTCGTAAAATATATCTCATTTTTTAAAGTTATTTACCTGTATGATTATTAGCAGCTGAAAATTGTTCAACTTTGCTTCCGAATAGTTTTCTGCGAAAGTTTCTTTTCAATCTAATTTATTTCTCGTTTTATTACAACCTAATGCATGTATGAATAAATGTGATTTACATTCATACACTAAGAAACTATCGTTAGTCTATATATTCAAGAATATATTTCTTTTCAAAATGCATTCTATAAATTACGTTATCTATTTTATATTGAAGATTTTATTCATTAGCAAATATACCGCATAAAATATTGCATTGAGTATCTGTTAAAAAAGCGTTTCAGTGAATTTGACGTATCTAAAAATTCTAAACTTACCGATTTCACCATTTTCTTTATTCCCATCTTTACATAAATGATATGATGCTGATGGTTCGTATACGACTAGGCCCAAATGAAGTCAGTCAAATCATGCAGTTTATTTCCGCAGCTGTGAATGATCAAAACACTAACACTGAGGTGGTCCTTGGATGCACTATCAAACAGTTATAGTACAGAGCTTCAACGTGTCACTTTTCTGAAAGGTAAACTTAGGAGATATTGAGAGATCAGTGAAGTAATCTACTGAAATATCTTCTCAGGGAAAGGTTTAATGGTATGACCCCTTTCCTGTGGTGGAAACATTCTATATCCTTCATTTAACATTGAATTTATTACGTTGGCAACGGTTGTTTAGGAAAAATTAATCTAGCAATTAAAAATATACTCTTGAAAATTTGTACGTTCATCCGTATGAAGGAAGACTTACTCTCGTCGTAAATACGAGTTAAGTAGAATATACTGAAAACTATGTGATGTCTAATATTTATATTTCTTTTCAAATATTCACATAATATCATGATATTCATCGGATATTCATTTAAATTATTATGTTTTTATCCATATGTGTTAAGGATAATTTGAATAATTAACGTAATTCTTATGTACGTATTTATAGTTAATAATAATAATTAACATCTTTCATCGGGAGATATAAAGACTTGAAGTTATCTTCAACCCAATATCGTAAATTATGGATTTTAGCCATTGAATCATTTGTTGTATTGAACATTGAAGTATTTGGATCCATAAAGATATCATTTTTATTACAAGTTTGCATCATTTTTTTTGATTTGGATTCGATTCTTCCCCATAGCTGAGAAAATATGTCCAATGCTCCACTAAGTTCCTCTATCCTACCCTAAATTGTGGCATTGGAGATCCAAATCGAGTCTTACATTTTCACGACTGCCATTACTTGTGGCGATCCCTTGTTCGCATCATAATATCCAAGAACTTTAAGGGCAATGGTGCCGAGAACGAAACGGGCTAAGAAATGTTTAGAACGAGAACCGCCCTTTATGTTTTCCACATCCAGAGGGGTTAAGGGAACTGGGAAATGACGCAATGGGTACGAGATGTTAGAGAATGGACGATGAGGGATATGTGGATGGAGTTGTTGAAAGAAATGCGAAAGAAGATGGAGAGATGATGGAGGACATTCGTGAAAAGACGTAATGAAGGAAGATAAAGAGAATAAGAGGTGTGCAGCGAAAAAACTCTGACCTCTCGTGGGAATTGGCGCAGTCTCTTTTTGTACTCGTGTGCGAACGAGGTCCATTTCATCAGATGAGGGATACATCCACGCGTGGAAATTCTTTCTCTCTTGCTAAGTTATTGTTTACGCCATTAGAATGGTTAAGAGAAAGGTGTACATTGTGGTTGAATGAGTGTGTGATCTCAGAACAGAGCAAGCCTAAAATCGGGTCCGAACTTTGAATTATTTCCATGGAATATGGTGTAAAGAAAGTAATAGATTTCAAGAGTAATACTTACCCTGTATTATATGCTAAAGATTCTCATCTTCTTTCCAAATGCTTTTTTAACTTGACGGGTGTGTTTAGAAAATCGTTCTGAAATGATATAACTGTCTTAATTATTGTTTAAAATTTCTTCTACCAACAAGTTACTGCAATCGATTAAGAGTAATAGCTCATAAATTCTATCGTGGATGGCCGCACTTCGTGGAACAACATTCTAAATAGAAAAAATAAATACTTCGTATTTTCCCTATTTAGTAATAGCTTAATTTAAGCGGTATAATATTAGATTATTCTATTTAGATAATAATATTTAACGTAGACTTAATGATAGAAACAAATGGTTAAAAAGTTTGGCAAGTGGAAGTCTTAATTTTATTATTAATGGAAGAAAAAGACATAATTTGATTTTGAATCTTGAACAAATTCCACTAAATATAGCCAAAAGTTATTGATCTTATTTTATTGCAAAAGTGAATATCAGAGAAAAGAAAGGGCTTTTTTAACTCCGAGATTGCGATTGTGGAAAATAAATGGGAGCTAAAGAATGTGAAAACGCCTTTTGATTCAAAAGAGGCCCATGAACAAATAATTCGGTACAAGAAATGGGGAAAAAGTGCGAAGTACAGGTGAACTTATGACCCTGAAGATGCATCATGTACGATGTTTGTATATTATAGTATAATATAATGCGTGGTTCAATATTGGAAAAGACGTATGTTAATTATCCCCTCGTTATCACGGAGCAATTCTTTCAAGTTAAGTAAGCCATTTTCATTCCTGTTTTTCCAATTCTCATTTCCAAGATTACTAAGTTGATCCTCGAAGTTACTCGTTGTTAATTATTAATCCAACTTTTTGTTATTCGTAAAAATCTTTCTCTTAAACCCTTGATGGAAATTAAGGGCTGTTAGGGTCTACTCTCACGCATAAAGTTAATTTAGCTGTTCATTTCCCAAATACCCCCATAATTATCGCGTAATCATATCTCTCGCTTAGGATTCTTTACGAAAATAAACGCTGTAGTTCGGGCGTTGAAAAGTGCTCGTGTTTTTTAACCGGTCCATTTCACACGTCGCGAGCCCTTCGCCAAAGTAAAATTCATTGCGAGGGATCGACTATGATTCGGGACTTAATGGAGTTTCGTTCCGCAGGTCCAGATCTCGTCTAATTGCAAGTAATGCGAAAATGAATGGCAAAATCGCGAAGAGGGAAAGTACATTCGCAAAAACGTATTCTCGGCTGAAAGGGAAAGCTCCATTATGCGCTGAAAACAAGAGGGGTGGGGAAGGAAAACCGCGGAGACTTTCACCTCACCCCATTCTTTCTTCTTCTCACACAAAAGGCCTCTTTTATGCCCGAGCATAAAGATTCGTAACTCAACGTTTGAATAGGGCTGAAAAAACATGCTGCGAGAAATGAAAACGGACCCAAAATATACCACAGGTAATGTAAACATGGTGTGTGTTCCCATTGGAATGAATATGGGATTGGAAGAGTGGTGTGGGGAATGAAACAAAAGGCGGATGCATTTAGCTTAGCGGCGGCTAAGTTCCGGTGCTTGAGTTTAGATACGAGATGAATATCTAAGGGTATTGTTGTTCCCAAATTTGAGGCGAATCAGGATGATTTGACAGAATACAGATACGCAGAATGCAAAACAGGAAAAATTTTTGACTCGGGAATGAAGTTCTATACGGATGGAAGGTTTGAATTTTCACCCCAGGACTATGGATTGATCTATTGAGGCTTTTAGAACTGTTTAGTCTCTGTTTTAATGGTTGAACATCTAAGAGTTTCAAAAGGAAAGAGTTTTTATATAATTTTTTTTTACGTTGGATTGTAAGTCTAAGCTTTGATCGTAAATTTCAGTTAATTAAAAAATTAACTTGGTATGAATTAACAGTGCAATTATTTACTGTACTAAGTTTTGTTTCGAGATAGAACTTGTATGCTATTTAAATATAGGTTATTTTAATCCAAATACAATGCATTACTCTATGAAGTTATATTGTGTATCTTTTCCCACATTTTGATGGTTAAACATCTAAGAATTCCATAGGAAAGGTGTTTTTGTATAAAGTTTTACTTCAGTTAGATACAATTTATATTAAAATAGCTAGAATAAATTGTAAAGAAGTTTAAAGGAATAAAGAGGTAACGTTAAGCTACTATATGATACTGTATGTATAGAATTATCGCGTGCTAATACTAAACATTCCGAAGTTTTAAAACGTTAAATATTAAAGCATAATTCCCCGTTGATTTATAAAAGCTTACCTCTCGTTTGCATCAGTATAAAGATGTTTATATCAGCATATTATCTGAATTATGCCCTTCATACCTTAGATAACCTTCTATCAGTATCCTTTTCAATTCATTATCATAATGTACAGTAATCATAAGGCATAGTAAATTATGACTGTATTGCAATTCAAAAACATCGATCTTATTCTGTAGAGTTCCATATATTTTCTTTCCATCTGACGATTTCTCATCTTTTATCTTTCCTGACCCATAAATCTTCTCGAATCTTGATAAATGAACATGATGTAGCGATTTCGGTCGAGATACCACTGTAAAAAATGGAGTTTTAATTCCATCATGATATCGTAAAAGGAAGCTCTGCTATTATTGACAATATATTTGACGAAGTAATGCGATCGAATGTAAGCTAAAATTCTTACAACAGCAAATGAATATGAGTAATAATGTTGACAAAATGTTTGAACAAATTAAATGAACAGAGAGATGGTCAAAATGCAATATAAATGCAATTAATAATCGCTGGAAGAGGAATAATGTAAAATATGGCTCAGAAAATTGTATAAGCGCCATAATTAATCTGTTTTTTTTTCATACTTCGTTTAGAATTGTGTTTTGCTCCTTGTAATGTATTCCTAAATTTCATTGTTAGCCAAGCTAACATTTTTAGAAATCTGAAAGGAAAGGACATTGAACCTGTACTTCCTTATAAATCCCTGCGTTTGCTATAACTAAGAAACCAATAAAATATTAATGCCGTTAATAAAACATTAACAGTCCCTATCAATATGATTTTTAAACGTTATTTTATGGTACCATTATGTTTAAAGTGGCGAAGTGGAAGTGGAATTAGAAAACCCGGGTTCGAGTTCCAGTTCTTTCAGTCTTCTCTTATAATTGTTACGTTTCGAAACTTTTCCTCGATACAAGTACTATTATATTATTTTTAAAAAACTTCAAATAATAATCCATCCGGATAGATTAATGACTTAAGTCTAATATAAATTGAAAGTTCTGGGTTCGAGTCCCAGTTATTTCAGAATTTTTCGTCCCCTCGTAAACAGTAACACTTTCGTTATCTTATATTGAAATAGCGGTGTAAAGGAAGAGGAAAACATAACGATAGAAAATGAGAGAAGTAGGAGGGAGATAAATAAGCCCGTATCTTAAAGGAGGGAGAATCACGGTGGTCCTAAAACGTCCACGTATCCCATTTGCCGAGTCTCCTCACGGGAATCTTTGAGAGAGCGTTGCCTGGGGAGAGGGCGTCCTCAGAGAGAAGGTGTATCGCCGCCTAAGATGAGTGGGACGGGAAGATATTTAGCGGTGTGTAGGGAGAGGAAATGGGAGAAATGGAAGATGATCCTGCGGGCAGAGAGGGATGGTTAAGGAAGAAGATAGGATAAGATTTTGGAGGCGGTAGAGGTGGAGGTGGGGGATAGAGATTGCTTCAGAGTATAAAAGCCTGGATCAATGTCCTATTCCCTCGCGTTTCGTCTTATGCTTGCTCTTACTGGTTCTCGAGGGCCTATTCACGTTTAGGGTATAGATTGGTTCTACTTCATCAGTGTTATCGATGGACTATATGTGCAAGGCATTGTTCATAGTTCGATTGCAAAGGGGGATGAAATAATGTTTGAATGAGGGATTGATGTATATGCAGATTTACGTTTTTCATTCATAATGGGTTTATTAAAATGAACCAACTTCTATTTTGTCTTGAATAACTTATTCCAATCCATAATACCCCTATTAAAAACGAATACTTTGCTATATACGTACTTTGTTACCTTGTTTTAATTTTAAAAGACTATGGCTATCATATGATAACTATGTTGAACAATAAATAAAAGAGTACAATTTCATTAAAGGCTGACAAATTTATTGTACATTTAATGCATTTATAGCATTTAATGTACATGAACATGTTTCTTGATATAAAGATTAATTCTAAAGAACTTTACCATTAGTTATTAATTGTTTTCTTAATGAGAAACAGAACAAAGTCTTGTTTGTTAATTTTCTATGTAGTGATTATATTTATGAATATTTTTCGTATACAACATGAGTACATTTATGCGGAGAAAATAATATTTAGATACCAAAATAAAGATTGGAACGCCTTATACAAGAACATATCGTGACTTGTTAGAGAAATACTTAGTAAAATGTTATTGTAACAGAATTAATAACCGAGGAAATCATTGCAAAATTGATTAATTGTGCGAATTATATAGTGTTATAATAATTATTATAAACCTTCGTCACGGGTTTTTGGATTGTTGAGTTATATAATGGTTTAGAGGTACAGGACCATGTTCTCACACTTACTTTGATTAGATTCTCACTCACAGCGTGGCGACTTAGTGATGTGAGCGAGGGCGAACTACCTTCTCCTCGTCTTGGCTTGTTAGACGCCTAGCTTAAAGCCAGAAACCATCTCTATTGCCCTCCTCATTTAATGACGGATGGTGTGAGTTGCAAACAATCCTCTCTACCAGGCTTCTAAGACTCCAGATTGATTGAGTAGCTTAAATATACCTTTCTAATGCGCAGAAGTTTGTGAGAGGTCTTTCCGATCAGCACGTTTCTAAGATGATTGTTAAGCTTAGAGATAACCACTTCAATCTACTTTACTATACGAGTTTAATGGATTTAATTAATTCTAGAGTCAAGTTTGGGTGCTCGGTTCATCGAGTATTGAGTCAACTTATTAAATGTTGTTGCTAATTAATGGCATCTTTGAATCGATCATTTTATGTTTATAATGATTAATAAAAATAACAATCAGAAACTATTGTTTTGAAGTATATTATGTGATAAAATATGCACTGTATATTTTTGGAAATTAAAATGATTAAAAATATTCATTTAACTCTAAATTATCATTTGATGGTTTACTGAACGATATCTATGCATTCATATTATTATATGCTTTTTGTATACACTATAAATTGTTATTAAATATTATTCGTTACTATAAGGTATTATATTAATCTTCTCAATGTGTATAATATTATTTGGTAACTATGTTAATATAATATTTGACTAAATAATATGTTAGGTAATTAATTCGTAGTTTCCTAATTCATTTAATGTTATGAAGTTTTAATTTAATTTTTCTCCTTTTTTCCTTTAGGTAAGTACCAGAATTAATTTTCCTGCCATTTATAACACTATGCCCTACCTGTTTCGTAAGTGAGTTTTTGATTAATTATATCTTAGCTTATTGTCAGGATATTTTATTATCAAACAATCAGATTAAATGTTTTTAAAATAACCAAATCTTATAAGCACGTCTCTAAAGTAGATACGATCACCAATTCGATAGCTTGTAACTTAAATGAAACATTTACCAATTCATGTATCGTGGATAGAATAAATTATATTTTAAATACATTCCTGAAGATATTATATATCCTAATATATTATTTCACTTGGTCGAAGAGATGCATTTAGCATTTTACTATTTAAAGTTTTTCGTATTTTACTATATAAAGTTTATCGTATCACAATATCTATAAGTGATAAATAACTATATAGGCTCTCTCGTTATAGATGAGAAATTTTATGATAGATTTTAAATAGAACTATGTCCGACAGTTATAGCTTTTGAACCGATTTACTTCCAAATTGGTTACTTTTATAATTGAGTATAACTAATATCAATTGTTTCATATAATTGTTTCATACAATTGTTTCATATAGTTGTTTCATATAATAAAAACAGTTCTTGCAGATTGCTACCGTACGTAGATTTATGGATACAGTATGCATATTTTACCGTCAAAATGCAATAGTTGTTCATCAAAACCGAACGATAGAATGCGATTAACTTTTTAAAGGCACGGAGGCGCATTGTAAAAGAAAGATCTTAGCCTACTTCCTCGGCTTTAGATCCACCAGTCAGCCAAAAAGCCGTCTCCTGGGTTTTAAATTCTCATAACACACTTTAAGGGCACTTCGTTTAATCCCTACAGACCATTAAGCCGAAGGAATTCAAGGCGTTTTTACAATGGATCCAGTGATACTTTTGTACGCGACCTTGTGTTGGCGGCTGTACTGAACTTTATGATCCATAAAAAGGTTTTTTCGTCAAACTTTACAGAATCCATATCTCGTATTTATGTTTGTTTACAGTTTACACTTTTTACGAGCGGAGACCTGCGAAAGAGTGATTTTGAATACCGAAAAGATATTTCTCACGAAAGGGAGGAAAATATGCTAAGCAGATTCATAAATTTATGTGCTACTCAGTCGTTTGAGACGTTCGAATTGAGATGGAGTGGGCTGATTTCATTTCCTATAAATTTATTCGTCACATAAACCGAGCTTCCTTTGAATTCGTCTGCTTCCATGGCTGGAAGTAAGTTAGCTATTTCACTGTCGAAAGGGTAGCAAGGAAGAAATTTAATGATTTCATTTTCATGTACATTGATTGACATTTGTGAGGATTTGATTTTTATATGCACAAAAGGAAAGTACAATAATCCGTTGATTCTGCATAATTGTTTATGATAAACCAAGATGATTCAATCTGTAATTTTCTATCCCTTGCTGAAATTTATATTTATTATGAAATGTAATTGCTCTAAATCTTCTAAATCATTGTTTACGAATTTTATCCTAAGATTGGATGGATTGGAAAGTTTATTTTATACATTAGTAGGTTCATTTCATTTTCCGAAATATCGTCGAACTCTAAATATCTGCGAAAAGGATAGCTTTCAGCAATATAAGGAATCGTTTCAATTGTTGGCTCGTTTCCCTGTATATAATTAACTATAAGATAAATGAATAGGGTTTACATGGTTATTGGCAGAAACGGTACTGCAAATATAATTATTCAAAGAAAATATAAAATTGTGGGAAGCGTGAATATTTTATTGAATATTTCATTTGTACTTATGTCTAAAGGGAATCGAAAAGAAAATAATTACGTCCTGTTCCCAAAGATTAGTATCCATGAAAATATTCGTCCAAGTACATTATTAGCTTACAAATTCAACTCTTTAATTTTAGTTTGTTTATTCTAAGTTTTAATGAATGCTAGAATTATGTACTTTCATGTATTTTTTAATTAAAAAGAGTAAACGACGTCAAACAGAATTTTAATCGATTCTGAATTACGAGTAAAACATGACAATAATTTTGCTCGATAAAATAAATGAAATACTCTTTAAATACGTTCAAATATGTCGTTGCTTTTATTTCATTATTTTAGGATAAATCAAGCCCTGGTGAATGAGGTAATCAGAAATGGATAAAGGTCCTCAAAAATGTATGGAATGGAGGGTTCGTCCCAAAGCCAAAGCCATAAACACAAAAATCACGAGTATCTTTTTCGCTCGACAAATACCGTAACAAACCGCGTATCTCCCGGGAACGATTTGCATTCCGAAAGAGCAATTGGAAAAGATTTAAAGTTTTTCGTCCTTTAGATCGATCTAAGCGGCGTAAGGTATTGATCGGCCGTGGCCAAGCAACGGAGAGGGAGATTCGATCAGGCGCTACCGAATCTCATATCGCAAGAATCACTGTAACTTCTCTAAAATGACACTAGCATTCTTTGCTTTTTCATTCCCTCTTTCTCATTTCCTTCCAGATGTCGCCCCCTCCACCGCTCATCACCCTTCAAACGCCCTTCTGGTTTTTTTGTCTCCGCCGTATCTTGTCCCCCTCGAAAAACCCTTTTTCCGTACCCTTTATTTCCCCACTCGCGTATCCCATAATTCGCCCTTTTGTCTCCTTTTTCCCTGGAAGAATATTTCTCGATGAGTTTTTTAATACCGAAATCTCGGGAGTTTATTTGATATAATCGGATCCAACGACGCTTACGAGTGTTTGATTCTTAGAGATAGTTTATATTTATAGTTCAGTGGGGTTATGTTTTCTCTCAGGTGTTTGATTTGTGTGTAATGGTTTTTGGGTGTAAGTTTAATGGCCAAATGTACTGTAATTTTAAGATAAGAGGCATCAAAGACTTATAAATCTGGCGAAACAGATGGGATCAATCTATTTTGATCAAATCAGAATATGCTGTTTTCAAACTTAAGTACTATTTTTTTGCTTTTGGGAATAATATTGGAATATAATATAGACACGCACCTAAATAGAAATATGTATGTATAAATGATTCCAGTAAGTTATATTATTTCAAGATTATTAATGAATAGGATATTTATCTTATATCTTTGATAGTCCTTCTGAAATTGCTTTTATTTAAGAAACGATATGATATTATTTACAAAATTTTGGTAAAATTGAAGTGTATTTGTATTTTATTTATTTCTTTCGATATTTTTGGAAACTGATTAAATTGATTTAAATTAATTTAATTTTGATGAATGCATCAATTTTAAAACTAGAATAACAATTTATTTACGATTTTGATTAATTTGTAATTAGAAATTTTAAATTTATGACATGTATATTTCCTCTTACTCCTTCTGTATTTTCATAATTTATGTGATAATTATAGATTAAATTAATTACGTATTCCACATAAAGATGATTTAGAATTCTTCTATTTATGTAATTTTACTCTTGAATATATCATTTATTATCCAAAAGATGAAATTAGAATATGTCTATTCATAATGATCGACCAAAAACTGTTTATATTCGGAGTGTGTAATGACATACATTTCCCTTTGGAGGTTGATTTTATCTACTAGAATAGATTCATGTTTGATTCAATAGTTTCTATTTTCTTATGAACCAAATGTGTAGTAAATCCGTTCATTTTTTTAACTTTTACCGCTCCTTTCAAGTAGAGGTAAGCTTTTTTTCGGGTAAAGCGCGTAGTAACCCAGTCACGGACTAGTACACTGAGATCTCTTTCATCTTTTAACCTATTCATTTCCCTCTCTCAAACTCGCGTCCGTCAAAACTTCCCTTTTTTGTCCTCTTATTGTCCTCACTCGTATCCGAGCAAAGAGTCACTTTCGCAGCCATTTTTGCGGACAAGCAATCACATGAGTGGCCCCGCGCCGTCTGTCCACAGCGACTCCCATTTTGACGATTCTTTAAATACATCTTGGTGCCAGTTTATGTCCCGACTCCATTTTCCCAGCACTGATCTTTTATCTTGTCTCTGCACTCCATGTATCGCACCTCTGATTATTTTTTTTTGCTTCCAATTTCTTTTCATCGTTTATAATGACACATTTTCCTTCGGAGGTCAATTTCATCAAATAGAATAGTTTCATTTTCAAAAGAAGCAAAACTTATTTTTGAGCACAGCATTATATTTTTCAGTGTATTTATTAATTGATTTTGTTAATGAGTTTCTATTTCGTTATTTCTAAATCACTAGAAATGGCGCATTAAAAGTTCACAGAATACAACCGTTATTTTTAGTTATTTTAAGATCTCCTGTAAGAAATCTGAATGTACGACTTTCTTCAATAATAGTTTTCACTACTTTTTATAATTTAAAATAAAAATGTGGGCAATAAAATCTAAATGACAATCAATCATTATTTCGTATACACTTACGTTGATTTTTTGAATAATCTACCAAACATTTTAATATCTGTAGATTATATGGATTCATTTCACCACCATCAAATCACGAAGAAGATTTTTTACTTAATTGTTTATTAAGTGTATATTCGTACCCCATATTTATAGATTCGATTATTTTATGATGTTTAGAAGAATAGCGGAAAATTTGTCTCCATTAAAAAAAAGGAAAAAAATATATCGCGCGGCGCCTGAAAGTTTGCAACCAGCAGTACCGGTTGTATTGCGGGTTGCCAGATTTCACGGGGCTATGGCTTCTGCCGCTTAACTGGGATCGAACGTAAAACGCTAATCGACTGAGATGAAAATGATTCTATGTGATCATTTGGATTTTATAACAATATCAAAGTTTATTTAAATATAAATAGTTATTGAACATTAACTCAATATTTAACACATATTATTATTAAATTAATTTATATTCTTCGTTTTATGAGCTTAACCTTCCGTGTGAAATTTATATCACTCCTGCCCATTTAATTTTCTATTCTTTTTTCCTTATATATAACGTTGAGATTTTGCAAACTTACAGTCTACGACCTCTTGACCTTCATTCTTGAAATCCACAGGTAGCATTTCAAAACATTCCCTCCACTGTAGCTATAGCATCCTCAAATGGTGGCTTCAAAACTCAACTCCTTTGCAGAGTCTCTTCTCGTTTCAGTTCGTCGTCTCTGTGCCCATATCCATAGCCTTCCGTCTCTTTTTCTTCTTTTCTTCTTCTTATCATTCTTTTCTCTTCTTCTGTGCGTTCTTTAAACTTTTTATGTCACTACTTTCATTCGTGAACACTTTATTTCCTTTTTAACTTTGGACTGTTTTGCTGTCAGGACATACGGTACAGCCGCATGTTAAGGAAATCATTATTAATATCTCTCTGGAAATTTAAAATTAAATATTTAATTTACGTTGTTTCATGAGCATTTACTTTCTTTGTGTATCATTTTTAATAACTAAAAGGAAAATGATTGAACCTCGGCAGTTTTCTTCTGTATTTGCCTAAGATGTATATTT
Source organism: Pantala flavescens (assembly GCA_020796165.1). NCBI lineage: Eukaryota > Metazoa > Arthropoda > Insecta > Odonata > Libellulidae > Pantala > Pantala flavescens. The sequence continues at coordinate 18,357,081 of CM036886.1, forward strand.
CTACTCTTTTATACGAAATAAATAAGGAGAAAGATACATTTTTCTAAACTGTCTACAAATGAGATTCATTTACGTTTTATTCCTTCAGAATTATTTTTCAAGATATCTGAATATTATGCAGTGGTATATGATTTTTATAAAAGTACATTATTGTTAATTATGTAGTTGTACGGAAGCTATGGATTACTAGAGCGAGAAACTCTAAAATAAATTTTTCCTTATCAACTTATACGCTTTGATTTTAATTTGTGAAGAATGAAAGTTAGATGCAAAGAGAAATCTTGAATGGATATTACCCAATTTTTTGACATTAAGAAGATTAGTTTTTCAATCACTTGATGGTAAATTAAGCATTAATGCATAATTCTTTTCCTTCAAATGTTTGCTTTAATTTTTATTTTATTTCAATTTTGCGTTTCCAACTTTCTTCTTCCGTCCTGGAAAGTGTTCAGTCTTAATATAAAGCCCTATTTTCATAAAAGAGAGAATTTTTCTTGCATATAATTGTATTTGACCTTCATTTCTCGTCTTATAATGCTCAACCTTAATTTTCTTCTTCAACGATTTCAACTCTAACAGAGAATAGCGAAGTTTCCGTTTGATATTAAACATTTTTCTCATTTCAACCTCATCTTTCATAGTTGAACACTAATTCCTTTTATCGTTATCATTACCTTATCTTAGATTTGAAGAAGAAATTATCACTATAAAATCCATCATCATTGGTCATTAAATCTATAGACTTGTTGACCGCAGCTCTCCAACCCTCTCTATCTAATGCTGTATGTACTACAGCCTGAGTCTCTTCTTTCATATGTCTTTATATATTATGTGTACATATTCATCCTTCGGTCTCCCTTCTAGTTATTTTTCTTCTTCATTCTCTTCACAATCTTAACAAATCCATTATGTCTCAAGATATGCCCAATCTATCTAGTTCTTCTTTTTCGGACGGCACACCGTATTATTAGTAGCTCTTTAATACTTCTTTGTACGTCTTTGTTACTAATCTTTAATTTACATTTCATAACAATATATTTCTATATTGACTCACAATTTATATGAAACATTAAGTTTGAATTCACATCCATGGAGACACCAAGGAAGGAGAAAAAAACAAATGTATACTAAGAGCGTCTGCCGATTGTGGAATAGTCGATAGAAAACTATTTTTGACGTTCTAAAATGTTTTTCTTGCCTCTGCAGAATCCGAAACAACTTTCCACTTTGGCATCAGATACAGAGAGAGAGACACACACACACACAAAACCCCTTGTTCTACATCCCTCTTTCAAAAAAAAAGAATAAAAAGAGGAAACCACGGAAAATTTACATCGAGTCATCGGACGGGCATCTCATTGTGATCATCCACCGATTTTCCTCGTTTTCAGCTAACCACCGATTGATCAGTCCTTGGGCTTTGTTTGCCTCAAAAGGGAATTCCCTTAGCCTTCCTCGGCGGTGAACGCGCGCCGTCGAACAACGTTTGAGGAAGAGGATCGATCAGCCCTCAGAAACAATTCAGAGGTGAATGAGAGTGGAAATGGGTATAGGAGAAAATAATCCTCTCAGCCTTTCCAACTTCTTTCGTGCGCCTCCTTTTCTCAGCTGGCTTCGTCTTTTCTCTTCCCTCCCTTCCCACAATCCCCCTCCGTTTCTTCCATTTGCTCTCCACTTTTCCCTGGGCGCGAAATTAGATTATGGTTTTGAAATTTGTGTCTTCCCAACGGAAAGAAGTTCTTCGAATGTGTGTGTGTTTTAGAGGTGTAACAGTACGTCAACATTGCTGGTCGTAACTAAGGGGAGGGATGGTGTGTTTAATGCATAATAAGGTTTTATATGAATGACTTTATCTAAGGATGTTTTTAGCTGTTTATTGCGAATTTTATTTCTTTATTGTTTTTTCTTTTGTTAGCTATTGATCAAGGAGTTGGTACAGCTCAACTAAAGGGGAACTAAAATAAATAATCCTCGATACATTCTTTGCTGTATTTATGACTTTATCTCCTCACATAGGCTAATATGTACGTGATACAGGATATTTTTTTAAAGTCGATCATATTTGAATGATATGTTCGATTAATAATTCAGCAAAACACTTTAATAAACTACAATGTATATATATCTAAAATATATCTTGTTTTACAAGTATTATTTGTATAAGTACAAGTAGATCAAAAAAGTAAACTGAACAGTTAGGTATACCCTAAATTGAATTGAATTGAATTTAAGATTGTGTTTAAATGGATTTTAAGTTTAATAATTTTTTATAATATAAGGATATAGTTATGGAAAGTTGTCCATTAGCTTTATTTATATTTATTCGTTGCTTGGCAGAATCTCTGTTTCGTAACCAAGTCTCACAATCAACAAGAAAAAACAATCCAAGCAAATCTTTTGGATTCTCCACGACAACCAATTACGTGTCGCCCACACACGGTGATTATAATTCATTCTCATCGATGATATTTCGGCAAAAGCGATGGCATTTGAGTTTCAAGAAGAACCAGTTTGTGTACATTTTCCACTTTCAAGTCGGTAGCATTCGGCCTTCTTCTCGTTAACGCCTTCAAGTTCTTTCCCCTTTTCCATTGAGCGAAAGGGAGAAAGCCCTTTTCAATTTTATATTTTTTCTCTTAAGTGGTGCCTTTCTTATCCCAGCCAGTGTTTTCCCTCTCTTTTTTGAAGATTTGCGAAGGACATCTGCAAAGAATTTTTGATTTAAATCACGACGTCGTATCCGAATCTTCGATTTATCGCAGTTCTTTGACCGGTGCTCTGAAGATCGGTCCCTTCTTCTAAGTATCGTCCAATAAATATCTGAGATTGTGTCGAGTCCTCAGGGTACGATTAAATGAGGCAGATCAAGGGAAAATAATCTATCGCCGGAAATACATCTCGGTCCCTTTTCCAGATCACTTGACGAGTATTATTAGAGTACTCCCTATGTCCCTTCAGATAACCATGGCAACATTCTCTCGATCTAATCGAATGTCATCAAATAAAATTACACAATCCAATAGAGTTTTGATTAGCAGTTTTAATCTTTTTTATAATTCATTTATTGATAAATTATTCACTAATTTACTACTTCTCTTTCGACTCAATAGTGATGTAGATGTGATAGTATATAGAACCGAAAATTTGACTGATTCTCTTTGATAATAACTTTCCTTAAGTTGATTGACATAAAGTTCATGAATGATATATTCTGTATCTATAAGTATATTTATTATATACATATATATATACCAATACAAAGAAGTAGGCCGATCTTACAAATATGAGACTAAAACAGTTGTAAATACCTGAAAGAAAAGGGTCAATTTGTTTGAAAAAGGCACTTTGCAATTTCCTTGTTTTTTCTGTAAGCAAACACTAAAATTCCCTTCATTATGTAGGCTTATTCCAAAAGTTCTTTTTTCCTACTTGTCATAAAGATATACGTTATTAAAATTCGATTATATTTACCTTAGAGCTGATATAATGTTATACACTGATATTTATAGATATCGATTACAGGCTTAATTCAAACTGCTACCATCCCTTTCTTAATACTATCTTGTCCAAAATGCATCTCTTTTCCTTCGTCTCTATCTAGTCGACAGTATTTCAGTACGTGTTGAGAGATAGAGCATCTTAAAGCTAGTTTCCTGAGCTTCACCGCCCTCTACCACATGAAATCGATTTCTGATCCCTTACAAATGCAATATGGTCCATTTTCAGGGAATTTGGGGCACTCTTTCGACGAAAGATATCGACCTAGAGGGAAAATTAGATTTTTCTATTTTGCTGATTTTCTTTAGGATCGATACTTACAGTTATTGAAAGATTATTTGCGATCTTTCTATTCATTGGATTAAACGTTCTATTCCTGATCAGTGTGTGAATCTGTATTTCTCAAATATTCACGTTAGTATCCGAAGTGATGTAAAGGGAAAATATTTTAATCCAATGTAAAAAATCTTGCCTTGTAGTTTAAAGTACTTTAAGTTATTTTACAGAAGTAATTTAATAGTAAAGTAATAAGTCTCTAACAAGTCCCAAGAATTATCGCGATTTAACCAATGTATTTCAAGCTGAAATTATACTTTATCTCTTTAAATTTGTAGCAATAACCTGTGACAGCTTTTCAATTATTTTAAGTATTAATTATTATAATTATTGATTATTATGCATATATATATTTTCAGAGAAAGATAGAGTTTATTTGATATTACTTTAAAAATTACAGCGCAGTCTAATCTAAATGCTTTCAATATTTATTTTCAAATCTTTCGTTAACATAAAATACAATCACATGGCTGCTTTTGTGAATTAAATGATACAAAGTTTTGTTTTACTCAATTTTTTATTAATGGAAATCTTAGAAATCATTATTAAGACAGTCGCTTATTAATAATCCATAAGACTTCTTACGTCGATTTCCTGTAAATAACTTTGTCCTAACATGAGTTCCAAATCGTAAAATACCTTCTTCCTTCTTCAATCCAACCATGATCACTAAAAGCTTCGAAGGAAAAGTTCAACCCTCAAAGAACAATTGATCTTATTTTGTGTAAAATAATTCTTGGGCCCATGATTCTACTTTACAACATAAAACGAATGTAGACACTTTTTAGCGTAATTTAGTCATCCTCTTCTGTTGAAATTATTAAAGATAAATCACTATCTACAGAAGTCATTTATTATTCGAATTTAGAAATAACTCTATTTTTGACTCAAAATTTCAAAACACATTTGTTTGCTCTAAGATGGGTTTGATAGCAAGACTAATAATAACGTTGTATCGGTGAGTTATTATTGTTGAAAGTTAAACAAAGACTCATTGCAGGACTTTGTTACAATAACCTTGTATCGGGAACATAGTTTTATTGAAAAATTAAACAGAGATACATAATGGAGTTCTCAAGTCAATCGCGTGCTTAAGTATCTTCATGTGGTTCCGCGGTAAATCTCTCTCGTGGCGTGTTAAAATAAATTACGCTGCAGTCACTCTTTAAGTATCGAAAGCGGACCTTAAAATCTCGCTTCTTATTTTCCATTCCCCCTTTTCCAATATCCATCGTAAAACCTATAACGGCGCGTGATTTTTTATTACCCCTACGATTTGTGGTCTTATTACCCCGTTATGCAGGAATCAATGTTTATCTTCTATCGGAAAGCTCTCCTAAAACTTCCCCGGAAATTTCCTCTTCTTTTTCCAAAGTTTTCCCGCAGAGTTTTTATCTTTTTTTCTCGAATATGTTTTCTTCTCTACATCTCCGTATGCTTTCGTAATTCCCATGGAAACATCCTTGATTGGGATGATCATGTCTCTAGGGATTCAATGGGGCGACCATTTTCAGTCCAAAGCAAAGGAGTGCAAATAAATTGGTTTAGACCGCACCGCTAATCGCTTTCAAGTATCAGGTCGACCTATAATTTCAGTAATTGGATGGCTCCGTTGGAATTGAAGCCCTCCCATGCTCATTGCGAACTCAGTGACTCAGAGGAAGGTTTCTTTCAGAAAAAGAGAGGCAAGCATTCCGAGTTTTCCTCATCAAACCGATCTCTTGATCCAGTGTTTTTTTTTAGTTTTATTTCCATTGCGATCCGCTGCATTCCATACTCTTGTTTATGAGTCTATCGAGTTTTGGATTTTTTTAATACGAGACTTATTGGTTGAATTTTTATTGAGTTTGGTACACAATTATGCGAGAGAGTACGTGATTCCTAAACAATAAGGATTAAAGGAACTTTAGTGTATTATTTTTTCTCAAATTCGAAATTTTAGAGTGATAAAAATAACCAAAAACAATTTAAAGTAAACGAAGACAAAGGCGTTGTAATAATTCAATTATGTATTAGCATGCTATAAGATATACCTTGAAGAAATAGGCCCTAATTTAAAAGTTTTGAGAATAAATATTATTTTACGCTGTTACGTGGCAACCATATGAAGTATAATGAACCTATCAGCTTCCAAATAGTAATTATTATAATGAAAATAAGGTTTCATTGGAAAACTAGAATAGCTTTTGTAATATCTTTTGCTCATAGTTTTTTACGTCATCAAACTTTTAAAAGAAATACTTTTTTGGAGCGAAAGAAATGGATGAGTTATTAAAAAGGTTTTCTACCAAAATCTCTTTCTGTACATTGAAATAACTGAAAAATTACGTAAGAGAATTGAAACCACGTCTTATGATAGGCAATGCAGTTAGGTTGTATATATATTGAAAAGGATGAATACACAAAAATGTGAGGAATGCTTTTGAGGAAAACAAAAAACAGCCCAAAATCTCACCTGGTGAAAAGACACCCACCACTTCATCACGTGTAAATCGCGATGAAATCATTTCTGAAACTCATTCGGCCAAAGTGAAAGAAATCCGATGCTGACATTAGCCTACTTTCCGAACGACACGGGAGCAACTACGCCTTCTCATTTTCGTGCCATAAATTACCCGTCTCTTCGAAAAAAACGCCCTCTTTTTTCTCTCTGCGATGTTCAATTTTTCTTTCGTTATTATTTTGGCCGCGAATTGTAATTTTCCCGCAAAAAGATGGAGTGGAATAGTTGCATTTAAAGACAAAGTATAGAGTAAAAGTATAGGTTGTATCATGTTTGTTTTGAAGTAGAATACATAGTTTAATGCCCAAAAGAGTAAGCTTAGTATGAAGAGTGATGAGTATGTTATTATGAAAAGTATTCGTTAGGGCTGTAGGAACATTACCATGGAAACACGATTCGATCTCAGAACAATCGCTCTAAGTCTAGCAAACGATAAGTGTAAATTTTTTATGAAACAAGCACTGATAAAACAATTGTATTGCAATTAACAAGTCCAGTTTCTACTTTCGCTCTAGTCTCTCTTGTTATTTTATATTACAAATAATGTTATTTCATAGATTATGCTATGGAAACTCTTGTTTGATTCGCTAAATAATATACTTTAATACATACTACACTTTGATTCCCGTATAATTCATTAAATATGTTTGTTTTGCATTTTGTACTTCGTTCGTTAGTTTCATTCGATTTGAGAACGAGTTTGTAAATCTTAGAGAAGCTAAAATTATCATCCGATGGTTGCATAAGATAGTTATTTTCTTCCAACAACAAGGACACTCTTCCCCAAGGAGTCCTAATTGATCGTTTTTTTATAGAAAGGCTTCACATAGACTTATGAAACCAATCTCGACCTTGATAAAAATGGATAAAAGGAGTTTATCTTTACTCCAAGGATATAATAAGCCCTAAGAAAGGAGAATAGTTATGGATGAGTAACCTATATTCATTTATTTAATTATATGAAATCTTTTTATACGCCAGAAATAGCAAAATACAGTTATGATAGGATTCATTACTCGTGCTTGACCAAGTTTTAGTGTAAGATGCCTTCTTAATGACTGCTAGTAGAATTTTTACGTAAGTTTGCATTATATGTGATGAAGCATTTATATTTTAGGACTTTTTAGGCCACAATTTGAATATGTATATCGTATTTTAGGATCTAGTTTTTAACTATATACTCCCCAAAATCAAGAATGTTATAAAGTCTTTGTAGCGTAATATATCTACTCTGAGGTACAAGTTACAAAAACTTTATACGTGGGAAATAAGGGATAGGACTTCATTTGCTTGATAAGTTCGTTGAAATTTCTTTTAGACGCAGTTTATTGTATTGTATTATTTTTTCCGTTCAAAAACAGGTTTTAAATGAGAGAAATATATGCTAGAATATTTATGCTTAAAGACGATCAATTTAAATTATAATATCCTACAATAAACCCATTATTAATCATGGTCTTATATCATTAAGTAAAGGCTTGTACATCACCATTAAACGAAACTTCCCACAGCGGATTAAAACGGACGCAAATCTAAAGACGCGTAAAAGGGGGGGGAGATCGTCAAAACAAACGAGGAGCGTAGCCCGATTCAAACCTCAATAAAAGTCGTAATTATTCCCCCGCGACGACCACGCGAGCGTCACACAGGAGAAAAAAACCGATATCCGCCCCAAATGGCGCTATCTGCGGGCGCTAGATTTTCGTCCATTTCAAACCCCAAATCATCGCGAGTTTCGCGCACCAATTCCAACCTCCGGAATCAACCTTCATTAGCCCTTAATGGACTGTTCTTACCACCTCTTTGCCACACCCCAGCCTTTGGCTTCCTACCATCGCGTGCTCAACCTTTCTCTCCCCCAGAAAAGAGCTTCCCTTTCTCTCCACTTCACCCGTTCTTCCCTCGGAAACGTTTCAGCGACCTCATATTGAGTTTACACTGCGAAACAATTAATTCGCGGCCATTCTCCTTTTCTTTCCGCGGAGTATAAATGAGAAACGGCTTTCTCTCGTTTGCATCCGTATGAATGAGGCAATTCCAACCGTTCTCGCCCAATTAGAGGCTGACCAGCCTCGGAAAGGTGTGTGTGTGCCCCCCTGCGAAAGTTTTCTGCGCTTCGCTCGTACATTTCCGCCGTTTTTAATTGCTACAGCTGTCCGCTAATGAATAAGGGGGCAGACTTTTCCGGTCTATGTTCGAAATGAAACGTCTTTTTGTTTAATTTATTAGGTTTTCCGGACGTTGTTGCTAAGGTTACACGGAGCTGATGGTTGATCCTTTCGCTAGTTGGAATTGTTGTGTTTTTCTTGTTTGTTCACTTCGCTGTTGGGTTATCCAAGGGTGTTGTTTGATCTGCCCGTCTCTTTTCTCTAATTAAAAGACCGTTTTTAACGCAAAAGGTATTTTAACGTTTAGGGTTGATATTCCTTTGAACTGTAATTTTTTGTTTGCTTTCTGGTTTCTAGGTTACCAACTTTATTTATTTATTGTATACAGTTCTTATTGACTTTATAAATGTGAAACTTTTGGCCTAATTATAGGAGGATAAAGATTTAATTGGTTCAGAAGTGGATTGTTGCTCTTAGGATAGAAATACTTAAAAATTTAAGTAAAACAAAATAAGAAAAAATAACGCGTTGAATTTTTGTGATACTTGACTATCCTATCCTATTTTACTTATAAACAAACATATTAAATATAGTATCAAAAAATTTTAAAGATAATGAAGCTCTAATTCATGAAAAGGGAGGCATTCCATCCAGATTTCCAAGCTTATCCTTCACTTTCTACCCTAAGGAAAGGAAATTTACCATAATATATAAGAAGGTATGATATACTCGTAAAGTGAGGTATAACTGTTTGAAAAATACATTTACACCATCCAGGAATCAGATACATACAGGTTGTTCACATCCGATTGTATTAAAACGTATTTCTGCAATAAATCGTATTTTTTGAGACACTTTAATGCGTTAAAACCTCTATACGAATTTCGTTCGTTTATATTTATGTTTGAACTTGCGTATGATGCCACGATTGTATAAATGAGACGGTAATAAAGTTCAGTCTTATTCACGTCCGAGCCAAAATATTTTTTTATTTTTACGTCTTAAGTCATTCAGCGCACGCTTACTCCTTAGAGAATCGAACCTGTCACCATTTTTACCATAGGCCACGACACTTGAGTTCTGAGGAACCGTTTTATTAATTTCAGCCAAAGAGTATATAGTAAACTTCGCGATATAGTACACCCTTAGCTATTACGAAATATCCTTGTCGTAAATCAAATCAACTTCTATGTTTCGAATAACGGCTGACGACGATTTAACATTTATTCCAACCCCAATATCATAACCCTTGGCGTTGTTTTATGGACTTATCACCCAATTTCATTCACAGACGCTGTAAGAGAATGGATCATAGCCCTCACATTTAATTTCTCCGCTTCAAATGCAGGCCTCCAAGTAAGAACAAGCTGAAGTAAGAACGGCCGCGTTAAAAAAACCCTAACAGAGGATCGGGGGATAAACATTATATACGAGACAAAGTATAGGAGGGAACAGCATGAGATTAGGAGAAAGGACGGTAGGGATATATATAAAAAGAGGCAGTAAAAGAAAAATCCTCAGAAGAAGGAATCGTGAGAGATATGAAAGGTTAGATTTTTCGTAGTGATGAAGAGGGATACGGAGCTATTATATGCGTGATAGTCGGAAATGGGTGTGGTGGTAGAACGGTAGGGAGAGGGTTTACGTGCAGAAATTTTGGTGGGTTTCTGGTGGGAAGGGGGTGAGTGACAAGGAAATGGGTGTGGGTAGAGTGAGAGGGGGGGTTTTGTTTGAGGAGTGATTTTGGAACGTCGCTCAAAAAGCCTTGGGGCAGAGAAGGAAAATTTTCGACGTCTGCTCTTAAGCCAAACAATGAAATTTCGGAGTTTTACGCGACCCCCAGCTTCTGGAGCCCCCGAGTGTATTTGTGGAGGTATTAATAATTTTTCTCTTTCGAGTTCATACGAGGACGTAATTCTGGAAGCGAGGATGGCGTGGATTAAAGGGAAGGGTTTTTAGCGGCGGGTGAAGAATCAAAACAAGAATTTTGGTATATAATCGAGTGTTGATCTTATACGATTCACGATTCAAGGACGTCATTTTCATTGTTAATTTTTCTTTAATTCCCCGTATGCTTTGGAATTCTTTGGTTCGATGTTTTTCAGCAAATATAAACCAATTTACTGAAGTGTGAATGGTTAATTATTCGTAATGTTCTTATGTAGTGATATAAGCGAGCAAATGCCTATAAGCATACCTGGAAGCAATTGAGTAATTGAAAACTAAGTATTCGTATCGGATTTTCCTAAAGAGTTCGATTTAAGTTATAGCTATGTAAATAAAATTCGATTAAATTCGATTTAGCACTATTCAAAACTATTTTCAACGCATATTTAATGCCCTTAAAACTACCTTTTTTCAACTCGAGAAGAATTTTCTAATTCAATTAATTCTAAAAAATAATGAATCGAATTATTTCATTTGATGACTGTCATTTCGTATGGGAATTTTTAAATATCTTCTAGAAACTTAGTTTATGCTCATCGCTAAGAATTGGATATAATTCTCTTTATTTCTAATGTTTCTTGTAGACTTTTACCTCATATTCCGAGGAAAGGAATTGATCGTGGTTTCCCCATTACTCACCAGGTCTTCGATCGAAGTAATGACCTTGGTTTTGGATCGAATCTCTTCTGATAGTCATCTGAATATCGAAACAAGGAATAATAAGATAAACACACACACGTTGTGTACGTCGCTGTTGTTTCTGTCGTAACGGGTGCTGTTCTGTCAACAAGTTTAAGTGGGCGTTTTACGCATTTGTCGGCATTTACGTAGAACTTCCTCAATCATGTGCAACACATTATAAGGCCGTGCGTTTCCCTTTAATCGTAATGGATCCATAACGCTAGTAAGCGTTCATTTTTTTCTTTCCTACATTTATAATTCGTATATTTTTATTGATACATTAAATAGACCTTGTACAAAATGAATAGTACAATATAAGCTAAGTTTCACGCTAGTAGACCAGGAATCTTTTCCATAACCATGTTGTAGAGCCTTTTTTGATTTCTCTTCGACTGACATTTCTTTATTTATTAGAATATTAATTAAATACTTAACTTTATTCGTGTTATTGAGGAATTAATTTAATTATTTATTCATCTGTCTTTAAACTATAATGTTTAGGTTAATTATGTATTCTTTTGTTTTGCATTTGACTTTTTGATCAATTGTGATTGTAAAAATTGTATGTGAAGATAAATTTATAGATATATTATATTCTAAACACAAATGTGGTTGGAGAGTAAAATTTTATTGAAAAATTAAAGAAATTTACGACATACTAGGGACTCGAACCCAGTTCCACAACTCTCCAGAGAGGTATTCCAACCACTCAACTTCCATGCCAACTCCATTCCGCACTCTTAACCATATCCTTTGTTACAAGTGGTTCTTCACATAGAGGCACCAACCACTTCTTGAGGTCCTCATCAGAGCCACCAACTCATAAAGAATGAACGCCTCTAACGAATTCCCAGCAGGAGAATAGGGTGATATTTTAAATTTGCACTGTTGCTACACTACACAAGCTCCAACTTATATGTACGTATGTGGTGCAGATCAGAATGTCTTTTAGTGAAGCTAGTAAGCTTGGGTTTGAATCTTTGACATGTTAATATTTTCCCTGCTATTTTTGAAAGGAAACCAATTTCTATTTTTTTTTCATGTTTTCACATTCAAATTTTCGCTTATATCCATCCAAATTTACTTAAAAATTATACCAATGCTTTATACTTTAAAAATTTGAATATATAGCCATTTAAAGCCATAACATTGTAGAAGTTTACGACGTGAATAATGTGGAAATTATTATGTTTTTGATACAAATTTTAAACCAATATAATACTTTAAGCCTGCTTTTCTGAATCTTTATTTTCTAAGGAAAAGGGTTGCTAACTTCTTGACTACTTTAGGTTCGACTTAAACGTGAATACGAATCCACAAGTTATATACGACCTATTAGAACTAATTTCGCCGAATAGCAGAACTTTCCTTTCAGACCTTGTGGATCCCTGAGGGAAAATCCCCTCTGTTTAAATACTTAGACAAGAATCAGCCGAACGCGAACCTTACATAATTCGATCAAAATTGAATTGAACACAAATTTTCGAGATTAATTTGGCCTGAATTTAAGTATATAGAGGGATCCTGAAGTTAATACTACAAAATTTACCCCTCAAATTGAATTTAATGGCTTTTTACATTCTGTATTATGCCGAGCTGAATATTTATAGACCATCGCCTTCATTTTAGTCACTTTTACTCTAGATATACCAAAGTAGTGAACATGTTAAAAATCTTATATTTTCGCAAAGACGGTCTCGTACGTAATATCGATTTCCGTTACTTGGAAAAGAGGTTGTTAAGTTAGAAGCCAAACATATCTGGTAATAGGGAAAAGCTAATTTCATCTGTAGGAGCCTGATGCAATATGTGTGGTTGTAAAACACCTTATTAGATATTGTGTGTACACTCTTCAGTTATATCAATCAATTATTACTTCTATTGAGGGTTGGAAGTGGTTCATATCTCTTATAATATGTGTTATTAATAGAAGCATTTCATTTCTCATCTGTCGAGGAAATTTCTTTTTTCATCATTATCCTTAAAATAATCATTTAATGAAAGCTTTTAGTTGTGAATTATATTGGACCATTCTCCAATTTTGAAATATTTCTATTTGAGAAACGGCATCCATGAATTCAGTATTTACTTAGTAACTATGTACTATTACATAATACATATGTAACTATTACATTTTCCTCATCGACATATCAAAATATTTTAGAGTTGTGAAGAGATTAAAGATCTATCCACCTTTCTGAAATATGACAGTGGCATTGCAAATGAACGAATATATATTGCATTAAGTATCTACCGTAGAATTTTTTTCAATTTAAAATCCATTCAAATTGTGGCTAAGAACACAATATCTCAGATGATATTTCGTAATATATTCTTTTCCTTGTACTTGCTTGCAACTACGAGGAAGTTTATGGCCTACATGCGGTCCGTATAATGAATTTCATATCGTGCTTCATAATATCGGGTGATTTACTGTCACATGCTTTCATGGACACCGACCCTGGTTATGAAGTAAGTAGCGATCTTATCTTTCACAGTTTGTCACGAGAGTACAGCGTTTCTCTCACCCACTGCGACGTATGCTTTAGGATTTGTAGTACATTTTATTCGTCTCAATATTTATGGTCTTAAAAGTTTATAAGATGATGAAGACAGAGTCAATTGCAGAGTAAAAGGCAAACACCGTATATGATAGATATTATGACATTCTTATCCATTGTTGATGTAAATGAATTAGATAGTTGATCGGAAGTTGCTATAGGTAACGGTGTAATATTTACGCTAGAATTATTTATACTCTGGATACCGTTACTGTTACGAAAATATAATAGTTACGTATGGAAAAGGCAGATCATTATTTGAAAGAAGTTTATTTTAGTCACTAGATATACATACATACATATAATATCTTAAATATAATAGTATTTGGATTTATAAATCTGAATAACACCTCTTTTTTGGCGTAAGATTAAATAAATTTCTCTAAGAATCTACGTGTTACTTCGGATTAAGGCAAAAGTTTTCATTTAGTATTGATACGGATATTTTATTATTAATTTATAGAATGGAAAATATTTTAATTAGCATCTGATAGGCTAGTTGTTTCTATTAGTGATGGACCACCGTTTTAGTCCGTTTAGAAAGACCCAGAAAATTTTGTGTTGATGTAAATATAAAGTATTTTATATTAATTGATATGCATTACTATAATTCTAATTTTAAGTTTTTTATGGATTTTCAAATACAGTTTGTTCGATTAATTTTCGCTTAGGTGTAAAACCAGATTGATCGGTAAGGGATGGTTTAAATTTCTGGGAAATCATTTCTTCATCTCCTTTCGATGTTTTGTTTTGCTTATTCAAAAGTCAGAACTCTCTTGAAACAGGACAAAGGCGAAATTAAAGAAGATTGAGTTCCATTAAGGTTCCCTCTATATCATTCCAATTGCATTATTGTTCTCATCTAAGGGATATTAATCATTTCCCGGTCACTATCTACTAACTTTGGTCTTTATTAAATCCCCTTTGATGACGATTCTTTGGATTGGGTTTTAAACGAAACCCTGATCATTTAGATCAATTTAAAAGTAATTTTCGTTTGATTTCCTTTCATACATCAGATTTTGATAAACGCTCCCATATCTTACTTACAGCGTAAATATGAAATTGTATTGAAATATTTTGTTTTATAACAATGCCACTTTTATTTATTATTTTATTATACAATACCGTCGCACTTAGAAAACACGTCAGGTGGCGAAGAAAAATTACTTAAACTTAAATAGAATAAATTAAATACATAATATTTATGCCTAATATTAAAATATCCGATTTTAATTAAATAATGTTTAAGTAATCCATCATAACTGTGCGATGTTTAAATGTATATTGCGTCATAATTGTAAGATATCTAAACATACCTAGCCTATAGCGTTCATCAGTGCCCATCGTTATAGTTGTTTTTAATATCTTAATCTAGGGACATGAATGTGATTATAAAGCTCTACATCTCTAGCAACAAAGTTTAAGTTTTTCTCTTTACTAATCATTTAAGTTAACTTACTGAGTACAATTTTGAAGTTATCAGTCTATTAATCCGACAGTTTATAAACAACTTGTTCAGATATTTACTAAAGGCATTAAATCAAAACAAATGTTAAATTGAATTGTTAAATGAAGTATTGTGATGCAGATTTAATGAAAAACGTGCCGCAATTTTATGATATTTCACTGTTAACTTAAAGGAGAGTCTAAATAACTCTTATCTCTTCTTAATATTGCACATTTGCTCCAGATATCGTTAACAACAGGAAATGAGTGTGAAAAGGGAGAGAATAAATCTTTTAGGGAATTTCCGGTTGTTAATGACCCCTACCTAACGTCTGTTCATGCGGAGAGTACCTAATGCATTTGTCATTCATGTTAACTCTGTACATAATTGTTTGTGGAACTGGAAATAATTAGAGCTTAGGAAGGAATTACCCACTTAACTGTTCTTACATGGTATCCGTGTATTTACTCACCCATTTTCTAAGTTAAACTTGTACCGCTCGTATAGAAGTTTGCTGAGTATCAGCCGAGTTAAAACGTGTGAGGTTTAATATAAGAGAAACTTCTACATCAATAGTATCACTTACAAAGCGATCGGGTTTGTTATCTAATAAATCTTACGTAACAAAAACGCATCGGTTCCGCACACTTTGAATCCAGGAAACGTAGACGTTAATAGTAGATGCTACGGGGCAGAACAATCTTAAATGTAGAAATTACGTTTCGTGTTATTAAAAGACGAAGATTGTGGGTGGGCGAGCTTTTCCCCGCTTTCGAAACCCGAGAAGATACGATAAAAGGCGGAATTAACGTCCTATCATTAAAAGGCCGTTAATAAAGCCAACGACGGTGGGTTTTGTTTCGACGCAGTTGCCATGGACGATGAGCGATTCTCTCGAAGGGAAGTTTACGTTGGGAGAATCAGAGGATGGGTGCATTAAAAGGGGTTTTTTGAAAGGGAAGTTTCAAACGAAGGTCGGGAAAATGCCTTCTCGGTGTACCGGAAGGAAGTGCAGCGTCTAACTTTAAAGCGTGATTCTACGGCTTTCGTGTTTGACCGTGTGCGTGACGCAAAATGGGCGTTAAAATCGCCGGCAGTGAGTTGTTATGCGATTGTAAACGCCCTGGTAATGGGAAGGGAAAGCAATATGATGGGTTTCTAAGTGAGTTACGTCCGTTTCATAAAATGGTGCTTACGTTTGCGTTTGAGCCCGACTTGTGTACGGGTTGGTATTACTTTCTGTTGAAGTTCACGAGTCTGCGTTGATGGATTGTTTTTTAATTATCTTACTTAGTAAATTGCCAGAAATATTTTATGCATATAAATTATGAATAAGTATAAGTGTTTATGTTTATACATATGTATAAATTTAAATATTTTTATCGGGGTTTCTGAATTTTTGTTGTGAATTATTTATGTGCTGTGATATGAGGCGGAATTTTGAGGGACTCGTGTTAAATCATTTAATCAGTTAATTTCAATAATTGCTCATTAATATTCTAAAGCTTATATTTGAAGGAATTATGCCCCTTGAACATTTTTTTCGTCTACTAAATTTGATAAATTTAACCAACTTATATAACAATTACTATATTGTAAATGATAGTTATACTATGTTATTTTTACCATGTCCAACATCCCTCAAGGAATAATGGTATATAAGTAGGAATTTAATATATATTTAGTATGTCGATTGTATCACGAATGGTTATATGCGTATCACAAGTACAATTTTAAGTTATCAATATATGCGTATCTCTTATTTATAAGCTTTGATATAGTAACTTATTTGTTATTTATTGTTTTAGTATCTTTATTATTCTCGTACATACAAACTGAAACACAGTAGAGGTGTATGGTAAGAAAGGATTATGCCTTCAACACTGTCTATTACAATTTTGTTACGATTTCTACTGATATTCTGCTTAAAGATTAAACTAGTTGTTCGTGCAAGTTCTGTTTAATATTCCTTTTCAATCTTTGATTCTCTCTAACACATAAAAATAATCTAAATCGTTGTTAAGGATTAGGTCGACCTCGATGGCGGAGTGGTTAGCGTTATAACTTTCCAAATCTAAGGAACTGGGTTTGAATCCCGGCTAGTGGAAATTTCCCCTGTTAGAGAGTGTATGCTCTTTTTCATCTGTATATTCAGTCACGTGCATTTTAGTGGAAATACCTGTTTCATACGAATAACATATGATTCTTAATAATTATTATATAATCTTATGATAAACAAAAAAGTTTATGCGTATAAATATATCGAATAAAAATACAGTTCCCAATTTGACCTCGTGCAAGTTACCAGGTTTCCCATCGAGATTCCAATTAACCCGAGATATATTACAACTGAAAAACTTTTCACGGTATACAAGGAATATATGCAAAGCATATTATGTACCTCCAACTCTATCAAGCCAAGGAATCTCGCGAGATAAATTACTATCTCAGAAAGTAAATTGGAAGACCAGGGAATGAATTAGGCCATCTTCTTGCGGCGCTGAGCGAGTAAATAACGAGTTTGATAAAATTGTGTCAAAGTAGTGAAGCGGAAAGAAGTTCAAACACTTGGAACGCCTTTCCTTATTACTTCGTCCTTTTAGTATGTAAATAAGCAGGAGAAAGAGGGTGAGGGAGTCTCTCTTACAAATATTTGACCGTCGACAAGCTATTATCGCGAGGAAGTTATGTATCGCTCCCAGATTCTAATTAAAGATCGACTTGCAGACTCCTTCTCGTCCTAATTGATTCTTTCGGGAAAGTTTTTTGGGCGAATTGTGAACTATTGGAAGTCAAGGCTTTTTTTAAGTACCAAGGGTTGAGATATCATAAGATTTAACCTAGTTTTCACAATTTCTCTACTTTTAAAAAAGGATGATTTAATATGATGTTGGGTGAAAGTTTATGAAAGATTCCTTGAAGAGGAAAATAATAATCTTGCTATAATTTATGATATTTATAATGGATTTTTGTATATCATGATGACTGTTGTTTATAAGCTTCTTTGGTTATATCTAAATTTTATAAAATAGTATACGTACACGCACCATCCACCACTTTTTGGTTGTATATGTATATATTTTTATATAATAATTTCCTGTCAAAATTTTGACCTTTTGCTTCTCCAATCATAACATAAGATAGTTATAAATGCAAAACTAATATAACAATGTTTAATTACCTACGAAGTAGAAAAAAATTCGTCGTCATGGAGAAAAAACAAAAATTCTTTTCTATTTCATAATAATACTTTCTGTTGACTAATACGTAGGTATAATTACCCTTAACATACGTGAGAGCGTAGCCGTGTGGTTATAATTTTGATCGATACCTATAATTTAAGTTCAATTATACCTAATCCCAATTTATCATCATCTGATTATATATATCATTACGCTTTATTATCCAATTAACCCTAATTATGAATCATATTCTACATTAAATAATATATAAATAAATCCATAACTTTCATTACATTAAATCCCATAAATCATAATTTTACCAGTGAAACTAACCAGATTTTCCCCCAGATGACATTAGATCGATCTACTTTATGGGCGGGTTATCCACTCCCCCGCTCTTAAGCCGACCCGTATCGCAATCAATGGCGAAGAAGTGTATCACAGCGAGCGGCTTTTCCGTCCCATAAAAAGATGGAATAATCATGTTCGAAAATGGACCCGTTGTAAAAGGGAATTCTTCTCTTTTTGCCGTCGTCCATTAAGGAAGTAAGGCGTAATATTTCCATTCTTTAATACGCAGTTCGTAATTCCCGGAACTTGGAGATTACACTATTCACGCCTGTTCATATTTAGATCGTTATATACGTATTACTAGATTCTTGCATAACTTTCAGTATGCTTTATGAAAGGAAAATTACATTAATGTGAGTGGAATACATGCTTAACCTTTATGTGAAGTTAACTATGCGCAGATACTTTTTATCAATCGAAGGCAAAATTATAAATATAAATTTATCAAACGTTTAAACTCTCTATATATATAAAGTTATCAAAGCGATGTATTATAATGAATTTTCGTCTTGAAACGTTGGTCAGTAAGAGTCAGTCAGTCTGTACGTAATACTCCGTTTCGCCTGCAGACTGCAAGTATAGCACCGCCGGAATATTTGGATGAGAAGCAACAGGGCAATCGTACTTAATTATTACGTAATTCGCGTATTATTCCATCCCCTCAAAGTTATTCGTACCTAAACTTACCAGTGCGCGAAATGAACGAAGATTTTTTTACAGCAGTAAGGACGACTCAGTGATGTCAGAGGTCATACGTGTTCGTAGCAAAAATAAAGAAAGTTGTGAAACGAAGTTTGCGACTTATTAGCGGGAAAGAGCCCTTACGTTTGGAGGGCAGGAGTGGGACGCTAATGGAAGGATGGGCTCAAGGGAGTTATTTCTGACTGCGATACAATTGCAGGCGAAGGAGGGATGCAGACCAATTCTAATCTTCACCGCCTCATTCCCATGCTAATTACCCCATTTTACTCCAGCGCGCGCCTCCCATTAAAATCCGGCTTGCGGACTGCGTAGGCAAGGCTTTAAACATGGCGATTTTCTAAGAATAAACAACGTGCGCTAAGGAAATTCTTTCGGCGTCATATATGAGGGATGTGTACTCAATGATGTAGGGCCAGAATTATCTTCTTCGGGGAGGAGATGACTGGGTGCTATATTTTAAGGGAAGGTGGTTACGAGATTTGAGTTAAGAAGAGGCGTTGTTACGCCAGTGAATGTATCTTTGGAGAGGTCTATGGAGATGTTGATTAGGGTTAGATTAATTCCTAAATTTTACCCATAAAGTATTACGTGGAAAATTAATGAGTATGAAAACTATATTTTTAGAAGTATATTAAAAAGAAGATTGTCAGAATTCTCGATTCTTTCTTATTTCTTCTCTTGTATACGTGTGAAACTGTTCCCTTCCCCTTGTTACGGTTAATTTGAATATAAACACCTTATATTTTGAGGTTTTTGTGTTAAATGGATAGTAATATTAAATATGTGTATATTTGGATTATTTTAAATTTATTGCAACTTTCTGTTCGACTAAAGACACCAATTGTCTTCTATTGCTCGAAAAATCGTGATTTTCTCTGGAAAATAAAATACAACTCACTCTCCATTTTAATATATTTCTGAATGTCAACAAAATGAGTAATGAAGGAGACCTATATAAATCAATTATGCTTGGTTTATGTGTCTCTGATATTATTGTACAGTTTAATTTATTTTCCTTAAGCAATATTTTCGTGGGTATTTTAAATCAAAATAAAGAAGAGAATGGATCAATTGCTAATTTGGAGCGAATTTCATGACCCATATTCCCCTACAAATTATTTAGGTCGACCGTAAACGTAAACACAACCTTGCATGCGTCAACTACTCGACAGTTGGATCTAAAATTCGTTCCAGACTGATGAAAAACATTCCGTCTTCCAAATCCATCGGCAACCGGAACTGACCTTGGTTAGCAGTTAGGAAATTGAATTGACCAAACACAATGGGACCGGAGACGCACGGCCATCTGAACGTTTCCACTTACTCCCTCAACGATCTCGAGCAAATCTCGCCTTAGCAACGCCGATAGGACCACGCCTGTCATTGTTAAAGGAAGTAATCGAAACGTTGACGGTTGGTTCTAGGAGCGGTCACGAGGGGGCGGGAGGGGAGGGGGCCTGCCGAATGGTAGGGGAGCAGTGCGAAGTGAAAGGAAGACAAACGGGTTTAAAGGAGGGACATCGATTTCGAGTGTTTTGGGCATTTTGAAGAGGGTTGATTTCCTTTGCGTCTCTCGCCGCTTTTTCTGCGGCTAATCTCGTCCTTATTTCCTTCCTCCCTAACAAAAGACGCACGAATCGAGAGGATTTAACGTTTGGAAGATGTTTCGAACGATAGCCGGGAAATTGATGTGGTGTTATTAACAGGCGGAGTCAATTCATTAGATCTTCCGCCGAGATAGGGCGCCGAATTTCTAGCGAGATTTTATCTTTCGCTGAAGCGGAACCCTTTTGGGGGATAATTGGGCAAAAACGGGATTGGGATTATCTCTCACTAATTCAGGGTTGCCAAATTAGGAAATTGACCCTACGCCCACAATTAATAGTTGTCGACAATATTAATTTATGGTCGATTAAACTGTGATTTCTTTTAAGAAATAATTATGCCATGTAAATGATTATTTTTAATCGTCAAATATCACGATTGTTTACTATCTATTAGATTACGTAATTATAAAACTTTTATTTCTTTTCTTGTTGAACGAAAAGTATTCTTGATGAAGCTTTATGAAGCCTTAGAGTGTTTAATAAGGAAATAAATGCCATTGTATGTAAAGTTCCTGGTAATTCAATTATTGGAAAAGGAACATGCGTCCTCGAATAACTGCCTTTTTGATCTGTATTATTGCAGCTAATCTGACGACTTTACTTACCAAAATAGAAATACAAGCGTATTATCTTCATATTTTCTAATTAAATACTTTTGCTTTTAAATAACGGAATTTGAATTTAGAGCAATGACTTTTTACCTTTACTTCTTACCTTTTTATTTGCTCCGTTGCTTTTAGGATAATATCAAAAATACCTCTTGTATTCTTTGACAAAATAATAGTAGTGATTTCCGAGAGCGAAAGTATGATTTTTTATAAACCGCACTCCATTTTTTCCAATCGAAAACATATCCCATCTATTTCCCTCCTCCCATTTTCGAAAAACGTAACATTAAAATAAATCTCACGTATCCCTCGAGGACGATTGCTTCCCTGACATTTCGATCTTCCTTTGTTTTATCGTAACTATATCGTTACGTTCAGTCTCCGGTAGAGGTCTCTCCCTCTCTATATCCTCGATTCTTTGCGAGTTGATTCAATTGCCTCACGTCTTCTCATCCAAGGAAGTTGCGCTTGACATTTGTCCTTTTTTCGGCTCCATCCTTCCGCCGTGCAATACCGTTTCTGCCAGTCCCTCCCCCGAAAAACTCCATGGATACACGTGTTTAGACCGATGCCTTCTTCGAATGCCGAGTGTCTTTCCCCGTAGAACTAGACTTCACTCTTACCGGACTATTTCGAGGCTTCCAAACTCTGCTTTGCATTACATCGATAATTCGACACTAGAACTCTATTTTCAAGGACAACACGTCCGGTTCGTGGTAAATGTCACAAGAACTCTAATAACGCCATCAATATCTCACGCTTTTTGGAGCGGTATTTTTATCCATTATCTATATCCCGAACGCGTACTTCTAGTTGTAATTGAGAATGACAGAAACAGCAAGCCAAAGTTTCGAAACATGTTTTGGATTGGTCGATCGATTGAGGCTAAAGTTGCGTATTAGGAGTCGATACGTTTTTAGAAACAGTAGCGTTATAGAATCAACTGGCATTAGCTTTTTATCTCACAGCCTTTCCTAACTAGTAGCCTAGCTGTATTGGGATTTCGATAATCATTGAAATCATTCTCTGGCATTCATTGCTTACTAATTATACATTATTTTGTTATTTGAGGATAATTATTACTTGATAATAACAATTATTTTTCTTTCATTTTTAAAGTTTCTCATAATTTTAATATAAAAAATCTTTATTGGATGCTTTAATTCCAAATGAGTGAATCATTTATATTTTAAATTAATTTAAAATACTAATTTATTCATTTGTCGAAAATTACTTTGACTTTTATGTGTTCTGTAGACAAGGTCAAGGATAAATCCCTGATTAATAAACCATTAAATAATATTAAGCTCGGAAATAACTTTGCGAAAACGTAGAGTAGCAAATGAAGCATTGGTTAATGTTAAAAACTACGCGGGTTTTGAAGAACGAGTTAAACACATCCATATATGATTCAGCATTACGAATCAATGCATTAAATATCATCAAAACGAATAATCATCATGAAAGCTGTTTTACAAAATGAACACACCGTTCATCATTATTAACTGGTCAATCTATTCGTCATTACCAAAAGTGCTTTCATAATACATATCTTGGACTGTTGAAAATGAGAAAGCCGCATAGAAAGTAAAAAAGATACATTGTAATCCATACTGCAGCGATTTAAATTCATATTTCATTATGGTGTACTAAACGTAAAAATATCTAGAAAAATATTAATGAATGAGGTCATAAATGCTATGAAACCTAGATTAACTGGCATCTCTACCAACCATTGTTTATGGATCAGGCAACATTTAATAAATTAAATCCTGCGGTATTTTACACTCATAAAGCTTCAAATTGCAACGGAGTTGGTGAAATTAACAGCCCACTTGTCCGGGAGAGATTATTTATTTATTAAATTGGCATCGTATTATCTGCACTACAGGATGATTTATTCATGATTCACTCCGATTTGGAATTTAAATTTCAATATATAATACGAAATCAAGCGTCCTTTTCCACTGATTGGCTACTCTATATTCACATAATTATCTCATTCATGCGGAATTTAATTACTATTCCATTGAGTAAACTCTAGACTCTGTCATTGCCTGAAATTACGTGCTAATTTAGGTTCCGATTATCCAACATGTTACAGCTTTTTTTTGATTCGTATAAAATGTCGCGGCCTTTCGAAATCAAGGGCGGTAAATTTCCAAGGTTTTTAGGTCTTCATAGATCCAATATGTATTGGTATTTATTATGGTATGTTACGATACGAAATGTGACGTTTTATTCAGAGAAGATGATTTGCTGTAATTAATACGCTTGTACGCATCACATTGTATATATGATAATTTATGGAACACATTTTAGTCCGTTATCACATGCAAATTGCTATTTTTACTAATATATTATGTGCAGTTTTTCTTACAATCAGATCAATTCAGTTGAGGGCAAAATAATGTTACTTGCATTACAACCATTTAAATTCCTACAATTCGTGTTGATTTTCTAAATTTTCTTATGCTTTTTGTTGTCAACCATTCTCCAAAATTTCTTTATGTTTATTGTAAGAAATATTTTGAATTAATTGCAATTTTTTTCCGGTTCTCAGATCAGTACGTAATTATTCATAAATAGACAAAGCCAAAACTCTGAGGGTTATTTATTATATTTATTCCTTAATTAAAGAATATAAACTATAATACATATACTTTTGCCTAAGTTTATGTGAGAATGATAATGATAAAGTTCTCTTTACTCTTTATATAGTGAAACTTGGAAATACGTTCAAAAAATAAATACATATGTGTAAATATGTATCTAACTATAATAATCTATAAAATGCCTTTAAAAACTTACCTTATAAGTACTATAATTCATAATGATAAGGAACGGTCGTTTATGCTAGAAAAATCCAGTAATAACTGGTTCTATCTAGTATGAAACGCATTCATACTAAACGAATTACGGTTTATTTATATGACAGGAAAGTAAGCTAGGAAGTAATTAATATCGTTTAATACTAGATATAGATTCCTTCTTCTGCTAAACTTCTTGGCCTACAACTTTTCATTGAACTCGTTGCTACGATAAATTATCGTACAACAATATCTATGAATGTATCCGCGCAACCTTAAAATAATCAGATCGTATTGATTTTCAAATTAATAATACAAATAGCGTGGAAATAGAATGAAGTTTCGATACAGAAATGTCGACACAACCCGCTCATTCCTCCTTGCATTCCGTCATTCAATTGGTTGCATTCCTCGTCAGACCCATGACTTCATTAAGAGAAGAAATCCCATTTCCTTTCATGCAGATGGGAATCGTAACTTGTTTGTGTATTTTTAAGAAATCGCTCGGCGTCAAAGCGCCCTATCGGGGATTCATGACAAAGAGGAGAGCACTCCCGTTATCAGCTTGTCACCCACAACTACTCTCGATTCGCAGAAGACAGCTACGCAGTAGATCGACCCGGTGCACTTTATGATCTAAGTGCGCGCAATAGATCGATATTCGGCGGCAGATGTCGCCTTAACACGTCCCAGATTTAAAAAACGGTGTTCCAGAAGAGGTTGGAATGGTTTTTATTAAATGATGAATATACAAATAAAGATTTCGTAATTATAATCAAAGTTTTGATTTTTTTTAATGGAAGCAGCATCGATGTATTTTTTAAAGATTGGAGTAGGAATGCGCTTTAACTTTTTATTTTCGCTGTACCTTTCACTTTGAATCGAAGCACCAGGTGTGTTTTAGGTACTTTTACTTTCATTGATCCTCCAGGTGTCCAAACGCGTCTCAATGCTAAACTCCCTTTCACTCATTCTTTATATATGCCAGGATGAACTACTCGGCTTTCTAATATACCCCACAAGTATCTGTGAATTGTTTCTATGGATATTAAGTGAATTTATATATTAGGTGTAGCCATTGATGGAAGTGATAAATATAAGGGATAATTCCTTCTAATTTATGATCATTATAAAAATCAAATCGTATATTTTAACGGTTCAATTTTATACAAATAAATTTACTATTTTACATTATGCTAATTTCATCATAATATTATAAACGATACGTGAGAAAATTTGAACTAATCTTACGATCTCTATTTATGATTCTCCTAAATTTTTTCGCGATGTAAAATCTTAAAGCTTTAATGCGAAGAAATAATGATATAACCTTAGTGAAGATCAGCATATTTTTCCTAATATTAATGGATGCATGAATAAATAGTTATTGCAGGTTTAATTGAATTTTTTTTATCAGCATTTCTGAAGGAATTGTTCCAAGATTGTAGATTGATAAATATACAAGCCACTGCTAGCATGCTTAATGAAATGAGTGTTTTTTGAGCTTAAGAGTTTAAAGCTTCACACGATGAAAAAGTCACTAAAGACTTCTCTCTTCCCTTACTCTCTTTAATTAATACAAGATAATAAGAGGATTTCTGTTTCCACTCTTTTAGCTATCCCTAATGCCTTTGCAATAATTTCTGGATTAGGTGTATATAAATAATGACACCAGGTGAGAGACCTACTTATCGTGATTTGGATAATCATAATATTACATCTAATCACTTCGCAGATATTATCATAAACTCTTCCGATCAACTTTAAATTCGTTTTATTTTGATTTGCGTGGTTGTTGCTAAGAGTTGGTTATTAGATTGGTTTTATTAGACCGAAATTCGCTCATCATAATGATAAATGTATTATTCTTCAATTTAGAGAAATATTTTACGTATTCATTCACATGTTTCGTGATGTAATATTCCACAAACCATGCTAACAATCAGAACCCAAACAATTCAAGTGAGTGAGCGAATTTCGAGGGAACTGACAGATTAGGATCGCCCGAAATAAAATGGCAGCCTTAAACTCCCAGTTTAATTTGGTTTCCTAATTAGACGGTTCGATAAGATCTCCGGTACGATGCGGAGGAGATGAAATTTAGAGCGTTTCGCATGATTTCCCTTTTCTGATTTGCTGCCTCAATTCCTTTAGACGTCGCGAAATGGAAATTTCGCTTTTGTGCCCATTCAAGTTCTGCACAATGACAGCGGACCATCTTATCATTTATCCTTTCAAGACCGGGAAAGTTTCGCGCGTCTAGAAAATTAGATGCATCTGAAGAGAAGGAATGAGATATCTGCCGTCGTTCCGGGAGACGATGTCACGGATGATACAGACGTTCAGCCACTTGTGGATTTTGCGGTGAATTCCTTCGTTCACTTGTTTCCGAGGAGAATACGCAGTTCGTTGCTAAGATGTACCAGTTCTTATTCGTACCTTTGACGTTAAACAATAGTGTATTGATTGTTGCTATGGTGATTTGAAAAGTATTCGGAATCAGACGAGTGTTCCTCTAAGCTTGTATTAATTTTGAAATCAGTATTAGAAGGCGTGACTTCATGGAAAGCCATAGCATAATGAATTACAGTTTACAGCAATGAATTACAATGTTGAGAAATTACAGTTTTTTCATTGCAATATTTTGGCTGTTGAAGACTTATATTTTCTTTATTTATTAAAATACACAATCGTCGAAGTTTAATACGGTCCCTATTCATTCCATTTACGTTAATATCATTAAAATTAATCGTTAGGATATCATTTTAATTAGAGAATTGGGTGATAATTTAGAGATGTCATCTGTGCATGCATTATGTTTATTGGTATCGGATATGATCTAATCTGATGATAATAGGAAGACGAATGCATTATTAAGGTTTCATCTTTCTCTATCTGTCCGCCCTGGGCTGGAAACGCGTTAGCCAAGGGCCTCACAGCATCACATCTAATGCGGATTCGCCAAACGGACCACAAGATCTGGTTCAATTTTGTATCGGCTTAGCGGAATGATTTGAAGCCATTTCGATGATATTTGGCTACCCAAAGCCTATTGCCATCTGATCATCCAAAGGTGAATAAACAGGCACTGCATAGATCACAGTTATGGTGATTCACAGAACAATCGTCATCTAAGAGATTCAGTGCAGTTTCAGATTATAATGTGTCAATTAATGCATCTGTTACTAATAATATAAGATATCAACGAAAGTAAAATATGGGTATATAGAAGAATAGAAGATATATTTTAAAAGCAAAAGTTCAAAATACATCCTTCTGTTGTAGGATACTGAATTAACTATATCTTTCAGTTTGAACCCCCTTATAATACTATGGAATTGATTTTATTTTTAATGCATACAGTTCTACAGTACTTTACACTTGGGATAACTTTTATGGGTGTAGTTTCACATGAAATGCCTATACGTACACATTTCTATGGAATAAAGTATAGGCTTAAAATACATTTTCAGGATGTAATGGTCTTGCGGTATGGATGTTTTTAATCTAAGATTTAATATTATTATTATTATTATTATTATTATTATTATTATTATTATTATTATTATTATTATAAGAATTAAACTGCTAGTAGGCTGTAAGCCTGGTGGCAGTTATTTCTACATCTATATATATATACAACTAATATACAATATTCGCAAAAATAAATACTATGATACATAAATTGAAAACATAATCTAAAGTAAAATGACAATTCCTTAAATACATACAACTAAATAAATTTAAACACTATACCTAACAGTCTTTACTGGAGTTTTTCGGGGTTCATGACAGGCCTTCACGGCTACCGTAGCGGTCTCGGGGTGAAACCCCACCGTACATCGCCCTGTCAAGCAATCCCTTACTTCGTCCAGAAGTCCCCACATCGCAACATCTTCAATACCCTTATAGTATACATACATTAATTCTACAAAATTTTGGAGCATTTTTAGTATATTACTGCACGGTTTAAATCCTTGTAAGTGTATGATATATTCCAACAAAAAGTAATTCATTAATTACTGTTAATTTTATATCCTCTACTTATTGATATTCAGTCAAAGATACTATAGATATGCAATTTCAGTATACATCTTTAAGCTTTTTTTTAATTTCGTTGGCAGTGATTTCGGAGGGCATATATGTATTTCCTCATTATTTCTATTATTTGTGTTTATAGTCCTTAAAAATTAAATTTAATAACAATTTGATGCCATGGTTACAATTCAACTCCTGGTTTATCATAGAAAGAAGAATCCCTTCAGTCTTACAACTTAGATTAATTCAAATACGTCAGGACTGGAAGGCGCAACTTTTACCAGCGAAACGTCAAGTATATGAAAACTCATTCTAAATTACTCACCCGAGTAAACAAACATTCCGGGAGAGCGTGCCATTCGTAAAATTTTGTATATGGAAGTACCTTTAGGAGTAGAAGTACACGTAAAGTTTTGATGAGCGCCCGAAAAATCGGGTGGAAAGAGTGTAAAGGGCAGACAGGAAAGTTTCGTGCGCGGTTTAAAATAAGAGGACCCGGCGTCATAATCCTTCGGTTATATACGCCTCTTATGAAACATTAAACAGCGAGTCGAACTGCCGAAAGCTACTCCACTTCTGACAGTCTAACTTCCGAAACATGAACATGCGAAATTAAAGAACTTTCGAGTTATTGCGGCTTATAGAATTAAACTTCTCCCGCTACGCTGAGAATTAACTCGGGATGGAATCTTGCTTAAATCCACGCGAACCTGACCTGGATACGGCAGAGTTTCGCTGCATAAGAGATAAGTCCCCTTCTAAGATTGCTACAACGGGGTTGAATTCTTTAGCTAAATTGGAATAAGACCTGAATACCTTTTAGTTAGGGCCGAATAGGTTTTTTTCTGTCTAGCGAGGCATTTATGGCAATTAAATGGGCATACATTCAGGAGAAATTCAGGATTCTTCTTTCAGCTATTGCGGAATTTTTTGCACGATTTTTCTTGGCTAAAAATGCAGCAATTTTCTCCTAACGTGCTTGGAACTCTTGGCTAGGATTTAGCGTGCTCGCCTGTCAGGCGGACATAATTTAAATCGCCTACCTCAGCAATAAATTTTCTGCTTTAGGGGGCTATTAGTCGTTAACCTATGTATTCCGTATGCTCAAGGATATAGCAAGAATAACTTAAGCGTTGATGTGCGGAATTTAACGGTTTTCTATTCTGTCCCTCTATGCAATTGAATACTTTGTGTACTCGCATCGCCGTAAAGAGCTTAGTCTACGGTGTTCCTAGTGCCAAATATGTTTAATATGACTGGGTTTTTGGAATTGCGGGACTAAAATTTTAAAAATAACTACCTCTGATGCTAGATCTATAGATACTAAGAAAATAGTATGTGTCCCCATAGAGAAATGATGTTCAAAATCGTATAGATGTACTTTTTCGTAAAATATCATATATGTTTTCTATCGCGGAGAACTACCACTCTGCTGCATTAGAAAAGTCGCGTTTGTATTCATTTGGAGACGTATTTGGGAAAAATATATGTTCTACTACATATTAAATATAATTCCATATCCTATAGCTTAGCGTCCGTACTATATGGAAATGAATTTATCAACTTTCAGAAAAACAAGTATCGCTGACGATATTAACATGAATAAGAGTAACAATAATTAATATTTTACTTTTTATTAGAGATACGAATAATCCACGAATTATTTTTTCAAAAGCGTTAGCTATTAGATTTATTTCGTAAAATTATGGGAAATTCGGGTCACTAACGTTATTCCTACTCTTTAGAACCATTTCAAAGTGCAGTAGTGGAAAATGGAGCAGATTCATGCCGGGATGGACGTGGGCGTCAGTGATGCTCGTAACAAGAATACCCGTCCCAGCAAAAATTTAAGGCATCTCATTCTGGCAAAGTTTTTACGCGAATGCAATGTCCGAAACAAAAATATACGTATACCGCGCGCTATTCGCTCTTTTCCCGTAGACGATATAGTATCTTTCCGCGCGGTTTCACTCGCAGAAACGAAAAAGAATCCTTCAGGTCACGAGCTTTAGGATTTTCACTTTATCCCTTCTGAGATTTTTTCCAAATGGCGTCAGCACGCTGTGGAGATTTCGCATCGTCTTCCAAAGTTAGCGGGGCGACAGCCTGAGAGAGAAGGCTGTGGAGGAGTTCCTGGTTGCTTGGGAGATAAGATATGAAATGCGAGGGAAACGGAAGGAGTGTTGGTAGGAGGAAAGACGAGTGACAGTGGCGACATGAATTGAGGATCAGGGCTGCCAACACGTAGGAACAATCCTCCCGCACCAAGGTATAGTTATAGGGCCCGTCGACTTATGACGTGCGCCAGGTGTCTCGTCCGACATGCAGTCTTCATAATCGGTCTAAGATATGCACGAAAAGGGTAGTCTTGAGCCGCTTAGTACTATGACGTCTCTGTTATATTCCTGGTGTGCTCTTCTGTTGCTATGGTAGTATGATGTTGCCTTCTCTGAGATGTATGGATAGGAAATGTTTACTGATTGGCTTGGTTACGTAAAAATATCAACATACAGCAATAAAATTCTTAAAATAGGAAAAGAATAGTATTTCTGAGCTGGAAAATTATTAAATGCGACTTTAAGCATAATGAGGTTTATAACATTTATCATTAACGCTTAAATAAGTGGCCTCTAATACAAAGGAATTAAATTAGAAAATTAACTTGACAGTATTCAGAGTATATTTAATATTTATAGATAATTTTACGCACATTAATTAGCTGTCTATCGTTGTTTATTACTATAAAAGATAGTTTTAAAAATCATGTAAGATAAACCTTAATAACTATCCAATACTTTTTTCGACCATTGGATATTCATTATAAATTCTTAAATATTTGAAGAAAAAATTAAAGATATCAGGCTTTAAGTTCTTAAAATTTTCCTTAACGAAAAAATTTCTTTTTCGACAGTCAATGATGATCTAGAATTTTATTTATTAATTTTTAATGTTCATTAAGAATAATTAGACCAATTGATATTTACTAATCATTATACGATAATTTTACGTTATATAGAACGTAAAAACGAATCTTAGTAGTACTATTACTAATTATTATTATTATATAAAAAACCTTGTTATGATTAATTTTTTTGTGCATGTGGAAGAAAATTGTATATATATCTTAAATCTTGTCAAACGCTTACATTTTCCACAATATTTTGATTGATCTCAGTTATTAAAATGGCAGTAATCATCGATTGTAGATCTGAAAATACCGATAGGAATTATTTTATTATTCATAGACGATTTAAAGATATATTTGGAAATTGAACGCAAATTATATTTTATTCTGGGAGTGTTTTTGTGAACTGCACGTGATGATTCCTGCGCAGTTGGTGGATCGATACAAAGTTTGCCAAAAATACAAATTCCAATTTTCATTATCTTAATGGCTTTCACAATACCAGATCAACTCGTATTGATTACGAACCGAATTAATTCGTACGAATTGATTGATTAATATGCAAACAAAGTTCCGGTCGAAAGAATAACTTTAAAAAATTACAAAATTATCGTATTATCGACTCGAAGCACCGCGACAAGAGAATATATGATTGATTAAAGGATAGAGAGTATTTGTTTTGATGATCAATCATCATGATCCAATTCCTTGATCCTGAAATATTTGAAATAAATTCAAAAATTACCAAAATGGTCGCTGTAAATCGTGAAATATAAAATTGAGATTACAATTATCTGTTTTCCCTATTTATGATCATAAAATTAGAATTTTATATGATATCGATTCAGTTAGATATACGAAATAAGCAACAAGATCAATTAAATATAAATGATTTCAATACCATAAATTTTTCAGTAAAAATAAAATTTTTTCGACTAATTTTAGTGATGGATATAGTTTTGAATTATTTAGAGTTGCTTTCGAAGCTCAGTCTTTAATTGCCTGTTGGATCGCCATAAAAACCTGAAATAGGCTTAAATCTGAAAGGCCTTTCTTTAATTTTCAATTTCAGTTGAAATTCATTTACCAGTAATATTTTTTACATCCTAAATGTTGAATTGATCTATATAAGATGAGTAATCAATCTTCCGCCTATCCCTGGGAGATATGTTTGCATATATTTTCGTTTTAAAATCATAGTTTGATAAACGTGTTTGATTTTGTTTCAGAATAACAATATTGTTTGTCGTAAATATTCATTAAAATCAGTCGCTACTATAATGAGTTAGATATTCTCTTTGATAACTAATCTGTAATAAAAAAGGGGAACAATCAGTAACTTATACCTTTACCACAATTTTTTTATCTTTTCACAACCATAGTTTCGATCCTCTGGATGAAAAGAAAAAATAAATAAAAATTAAACGAAACATACAAATAAATATGTTGTGGTAAAGGTATAAGAACTCATTTGTCCCCATTTTCATTGTGGAGAACTACCACGAAGTTAAAGCCGAGTTAGCAGAGAGTATAAAACTAACCTGTAATCATTCTTCAACAGATAAATAGCGTTAGGCCACCTTCAAGCTTTATTTTTATCGCTATTTCTCGCGTTGGATTTCCTACTAAATATCGCAATTTTCGAGTGTTGGTGGGATTGAATCGAGTCATCAGATATAAGTGTGAGCGGCTCTTTAGAGATTTGTGGAACGCGTGGTCTGTTGGCAGCACTGAGGTGGGCGAAAAAAAGGGATTGTGGAGAGGCAATGACATGACAACATAAGGGCACTGTGATATTCCAAGTTGCGACTGAAAAGGCTGTTTTAGTGGAAAGAAAAAGGGGAAAATGGAATGGGAGAGGAATGGGGAGTCAGTTGGGAATGAAATAAAAATTAAGGGGAATATACCGCACTCCCTTCTCATGCACGCGTATTAGCTCACGCGTGTTTTTTATAGAATCGGAATTGCAGGATTACGAATGAGTAGCTTTTTACTGTGGCTTATTCCTTTAAATTTTGTGTTTTTTCGCATTTGTCTCTTTGTTCTTTTCTTAATACGATGCTCTTAATAAAGGTCTGGAAATAATAAAGGAAAATGGTTCGTTTCTCGATGATTGCTAAAAAACCTTTTTCTTTAAGGTTTGTTTAATTTGTGGATTATAAAGTGTGACTCCCGAGGGCTGGCATAAATCCAAAATTTCTTTTCTACCTCCACGTGGGAAATGAGGTGTTTTCTCACGTTTTAATTAACCATGATGCCTAAAGTGAGGGTTTTTATAGTTTTTTGATTTCCTTGTCAATTTAGAGTTTGGATGATTTTATTTAAGAGCCAAGAATGTAATAATTCTCAAAGGAAGAACCAAGACGGTCACTTTTTTGCCTTATATAACTCATACCTCATTCGACCTCTATTTGTTTTAGATCACTTTAATGAAAAATGGAGGATCGATTTTATTGAAAGTTGAAATTCAGTATAATTATCAAGATATGATATGAATGGCATTGTAAAACAATAAATCACGATTTTTCTGCATCAATAGTTATTAAAAAAATTAAAACAATCAACTAATAGATCAATATTTATGAATATAATATATGCAGCATAATTATCCTCTAGAAAATTATTTAGGTTGTTCTGTTTTTTCTTAACTCATTGTAGTTTCCGATAGGATATTTTAATTAGAATCTTATGTTTTAGTCATTTCATATTCATAAAAATAAGTGATTTATCCTTATTTTCCATCAGGATATTACGAGAATAAAACGCATATTTAGAATCTCAGATAAATTTTGTCTATGTTGAGTCTTTGAACTTTTCAAAAAACAGATTTACAAACTTTTTACATAAAACTTAATTAAATTTATTGTAACTAATTAATAATTAATTTTAGAAACCTAATTCAAATTACTTTTTATGAAAACATTCCTATACAAATAATTATTATTAGGGCCCCGTAGTGGTTGGGATATTGGGTTCGATCTATGGGAGATCCATGTTGGATGACTGCTAATTACTGGCTTATTGTTCTAGGTCTTTACTTATTTATTACTTAAAAGTTAGATAGAAAAGATTTAGATTAGATTCATAAATGTATGCTGCTTGTATTTTTTATCATTAAATAATTCTATGGAATCCAAATTTCCGAATATAAGAGACCTCTTTCCTTCCCATTTGAAAAAAAATATTCCTAGACTTCACCTCCATTCTCCTTGATAATTCATTGACGAAAGGCAAACTATCTTCTCGATTCGTGAGACGATAAAATTATACAAACAGCTCTATGGAATCTATACATCACCACCGAGTGGTACGAAAACAGACCGAGAGAAAACTGCCCTAAATCTAGGGGAAAAAAATAAAAGGCATTTTTCGAAACAATACCCACTCCTCACCGCCATCGGCTTCTGAATTTACATTCCCCCACTCTCCCTCTTCCCGAATAAGTGTTTATCTCAACAGGAATAAAGTAGATAATACACTTTTGAATTGTGGCCGGGTTGATAAAAATCCCCTCCCAAAAAGTTGCTTTCGGGTTTTCCCAAACCCTTTGAATAACTTCCTTCTTTCATGCATTTGAAATATATTTATATATCCTCCAGTTTACTGCGCCGAAGTCGGTACAAACGCGAGAGCAATATTGCGAAGTATTCAGCCATAAATTCAAGGGAACCGCCGCGAGAATGTAGCATTGGAAAGGTGGTGCGGCACAAAGCGACGCAGCTGTTATAGCGAAAACGGTCGCACCAATTTTATCGGTAAAAAACTTATGGGAAACGCATGCGACGCGGAAGAATACAAAACCAACCCCCCCACACGGATTTCATTCACCCCAACGCCACCGGATTAATGCGGCGTTCTCAATGGAAATCGAGTATATAAGGCACTGGCATTACCGGTTAGTGGCATTCGATAAACATCAGAATTTTTTCGTCCAGATTCGTTTCATTTCCATCTAATTTACCTGTGGGATCCGCTGAGATAGAGGACACGCGAGATTACGCCGATATGTGTACAATTCGTGTCTCCACGCAACGGAGAAGGAAATGGGTTAAGCCCTCGGACGGAATGGGCCGTATTTTTTCCCGTTGAGGAAAATCGTTATCCATTACACGCGGATGGCATACGCTCGTCGGTAGCGGTCCCTCTTACTGACGTACACGATTTTTTCGGTGGCCTTTTAGAAGCGTTTCGGACGCAAATTCGCCGGCTTTTGTCTCCCCCTTCGTTCTGCTTTACAGTATCTCGCGTTCTATTGCACACGGATCTTTTCCCATCGCCGTGCGTGGGTCTGTTGTTTTTTTCTTTCGCGAGACGTAATATTTTGTTTTGACGGCAGAGGGAGTTCATTAAATTTGCGGAAAGGGTTGATTCGACCGCAGTTCAACCTGTCGGCTGTTTCGTGTGTGAGATACGGGATGATTGCGTTAGGGCTGTGAAGGGTTCATAATTTACTTCGTATTTTTTATAATTTATTGCTTCTGTTTTTTAATTATTTATCCCTTATTTTTTACAATATATTCCTTATTTTGATGTATCTAGGAGTTGAATAAAAGTTCAATGAAATAGAGACTTCAAATGAAGCGTTACTGGGACTCGAACCCGAGTCTCCGAAAGAATATTTTATCCTTTCTTTTTGTATTTTAGGTATCGAATGTGTTAAGTTGTTTATGGAACTAATTGATTGCACATTCTTTAGAAGAACCGTAAAAATGATGTATCACTATATAACTAGAGTAATAAACGATTATTATATGTATAAATTAATTAATATTCCAGCATATGACAATGAAAGCGAGTTAAAAATTTCGAATCACTGAATTAATTCTCATAGTCTATCTATCTATTATAGTTCTCTTTTATACTAAGAGGAATTTAATTCAAACTTATATTAACATGTACTTTTACTAAACTACACGTATGATTGATTATAAATTTGAAAAGTCGAGTTAAAGAGTTAAGATTTGACGTATTTTTTTCGAAAGTGTTACTGGTTAGTTGATATTTATAATTCATTCCTTTAAACTACTTAAATTTAAGCTAAAATGTTTTTAATGTATTTTAATTATCGGATGAATGTTTAACTAACTGAATCTTTTTTCTTCTTTTACAGGTAAGTCCATTATTTTCTTCTATTATGAAATGCCTTGATTTAAGAGTTCCTGTCTTCGTTCAGGTAATGTTTGAGTAGTTAAAAATACTTTGAGTTTATTGTTTACACTGCAGCATTGGATGTTTGCGAATTTTGAACAGAAGGAAGATCGGTTTTGTTTGACATCTATTGCATCGTATTTTTATTGATTTTTACTTCCCACTTGAAAAGTCCTAAAATATTTTTCAATATCTTGACTGATTCAGAGACTACGATAAATATTTTTTAAAGGTTGGCGAATAACTTTGTAGGCTTCTTGGAAGCAATTTGAAAAGTAAAGAAATTTAACGGAGTGCAATTGACGTCGATTCCTTGTCATAATCTCATAGCGATAACCTTGAAGGTAGTCCGAGGATGCTACATTACATAAGATACCGTTAGTAGATTGCATTAAGCTGGGAATCGATATTCGATCTCTTTTGGATTCTTATCGTGATTTTATTTATATGTGAACGAAAAAACTAATTTAAGTCTGGAGCGGGTTTATATAATTTTAAACATCTGCCGCATTCATTACGTAAAAAGACTAATTCGTTAACACTTTGTAAACGAAGAATTTAGCGAATGATTCACAAGTTTGGGTTGAATTTTGTTATCAAAACGCTATCGAAAAATTTAAGGGAAGAATGAATCTGGGGTGATATTCATATTTAACTTTTTCTTACGTGCTGTTGTTGTCGTCAATATGGAAGAAAATATAATTTTAATTTTTTTTGCATTTCTGTTACACCGTAAAGTCTTTAGTATGAATATATTAGTATTAGTTGTGAAATATAATGGAGAATGTTTAGACAGAACTTTATTTTATATCATTCGTGAAGAAAGCATAAGGAAAAGTTGAAGATCGTTGGAGAACAGATATTAATCTCACTTTAATATAATTACAATAAGAAATAGGTAATAAAT
The DNA here is from genome assembly GCA_020796165.1 of Pantala flavescens. Classification (NCBI taxonomy): domain Eukaryota; kingdom Metazoa; phylum Arthropoda; class Insecta; order Odonata; family Libellulidae; genus Pantala; species Pantala flavescens. Next base: position 18,394,423 of record CM036886.1, read on the forward strand.
TTGATGATGAAACTTCAAAGAACAAAAGTAGTGACAAGAGTCCGTCATCGAGGTTTCTAAACAACGCGTCAGAACTGCACTGGAAAACTAGATTTGCGTTAAACGTCGAAGGCGTACACACGCGGCTTCGGCTCAAAGGAGAGAGCACTTTGTTGTGAAGAAGTTGCTAAAAAGATAAGCGGAGATGAGAAGCTTCGCAAGTGAAATACAAGTCGGCCATTACAAAAGCGATGGCTCAAGAAAGTTTTGCCATTTTCACGGCTTAATTCCTTTCCTTGCTTCGAGTTAAGCTTCTCCCGTCTTCCATTAAGCACTTCAGCTCCTAAGATGGACAGAAAGGATCGAGCTCTATCATTTATACCGTCGATAATCAAGCTCTCTAAGAATAGGATTGGTTTCCAGAGTGCATCTCCCTCCCCTTCTTTGTTGCTCATTAAGCGATCCGTAACTATGGAGAGAAAACAATCGATTATCTTCTCTAAGTGTTTGTTTTTTCTTTACGAATAGTAATTTAAAATGTACACTTTCGATATACGAATGTTTATCGATTGTTTTATTTATGTCTGGGAATCCCAAACTGTTGCGCCTGGCATATTATTTTAAAAGCTGGAAAGTAATTTCTCTCGTCTTTGTTTTATCTCTCATATTTATTTATTGTCTTTTTTAACTTTAAATTTTTTTATTATGTCCCCGGTTAGATGTAAGAGATGTCTATATAGTCCCAATTTCGCCCATAATAAATTCGAATGTTATTATTATTAGTAGTAGTAGTAAACTCAGATTGTTTAATTGTTGAATTCTAAAGCTATCTAAATTAACAAATAAATTTTAATAACACTGTAATCACATAATATTTTAGATATGGAAGTTAGTGTGCGATTCTTTGCGAATTTAATTCCTTAAATTGTAGTTATAAAACGATTTTTATTTCGTTTCATTTATATTTAATTTACAATCGCGAACTACTTAAAATAATAATAAAGCAATTAACCCTAATTTATTATTCATCTTAAACCATTTTTGCCTTGTTTTTGATGAAAATTAATTATAGGAGTTAATTCGAATAGTAATTGCGTATGGATTTGTTTGTTAAATATTTCGTAAGAATATTTGCAATACACATTTTCTAGAACTATCACGGAAAATTATAATTAAAATAATTAAGCTGCTTATGTTATTCTGAAACTAGTTTATTATGCAATAATTAACTTTCAATTAAAACGTATTTAATTACTAAATATTTATTATTTATCGTTAAAATTTTGCGATTTGCAATTATACATGATAGCCCATAATTATACAAAATGCGGCCAATTATTTAATGTACTTTAGATATCACAAATATAAATGAACTTTAAATCTAAATGAACAAGAACTAAAAAATACTGATTTAATTGTTGGCTATGTATTATAATCGACCTTTTACAAGCTTCAAAACTCATAACCATATTTTAGCTGAGAAATGTTTCGTAAATCTGTGACTCTTAAATTAAATTAATAGCTCCGTGGCTTAGCTCTAACGTTGCATTATATAAATCAGAAGAGTTTCCTGGGTGTAAATTATTATTATACGTAAGACTAGTATAACTATTCTATAAGAGGAACGAAGGAAATTGACAGCATCTGTTCTTTAGGAAATGATGTTACGATAAACGTAAGCTGCGTATTATTTGGCAAATTAGGTTTGTTATCCTACCTCTTCATGTCTTCGAGAAGTTAGAATGGAAAGGGCCTTAGGGAAATGGATGAAGACTTTTGGCATTAGTGAGCTCAAACCAATATACGGTACACCTACAAGTGCCGCTGAATATTTACTCCAATAGTTTTCACGGACTTAGGTCGCCGAAGTCATTCAAATGCAAAGGAAGACAGATAAACTGGATTGAATAGGAAATGTTTGGAGTATTCGTCAGTTGGCATGGTTTAGGCGAGATATTGACGATTGGTAACTCGGGCAACAGAGAACTTGGTGACATGAGCTTTGAATTTATCGTGTTCTCATAATCCAGATCGCTTCCTTCAAATATGATAAACATGAGAATATTTTTATCATTATAATGACATAATTTATAGAATTTTTTAATGAAACAATATCGTTAATCGAAGTAAAAATTATTTGCTTAAAGTTTGGGTTTATCGATGATTTTTGTTGCACTTTTGTTTGTGTTTATTATTTATTCACTTTAAGTCTCCTAAAGACTTTGAACAGTTTTAGTTCTATTTCGTAAAAGTTCATCATAATAAATCTTCAAAAATTTGTCCAATTTTCAAGTGGTTTCATCATTCAATTTTCCCCGCAATATCCTTACTTTGCAAAATATTCGAATGTTTATATTTTTATAATTATAATTAATAGTATTTTATATAATATAAAAATAGAAATTGGATTGAATCGATGCTTTTTTTATAACTTTAATTTAATGAGCGACCTTAATTGCATAGGTGTTTATACATTTAGTACCTTATAGTAGTTAGTTGTAATTTTTACCACCAAGAACAAGATCCTACGTTCTCATACTTCATATTCGTAGACTATCTCCCAACAAATGAAAAGTATAAAAAAACATTAAACTAAAGCGTCAAACGTTCTTAAAGAAAAAGAATTCACCGTTTTCCAATACCCAACTTTTCATCCAAAGAAATCAGACAGAGTTTAAGAAACCGTAATGTATTAATTACTATTTGAAACACTTAATACTGCGATGTATACTTGATGGAATAGCAACCATAGCATAGCAACCATAAATCTGTTTCCTTAGCTTTCGTTACTATGTCAATGCGAGCGAAATACATTAGACCTTTGCTATTATGTATCGAGCCAAGTTATTTAGTTCATCTCCACGACTACTCACCAGAATATCATATGGACTCAACTCTGCTCTAACCAATCAAGATTATTACATAACGCAAACACGTATTATTGGTTAGAAGAAGCCGCTGGAATCTCTCTCGGCTTTGTAACGTGGCCCGTTCCTCATTTGGGCCGAAGTAGCACGAATCAGCTGGTAGGGAAGGTTGTATTTTAGTGGCCACGTAAGAATGGATTAACCATCCCGCACAGGGGAGGCGTACGGCTTTAAGACTCCCCACCTCCGGTCAGATCAGTCTACCAAGTCCTCGGTCAACCCCAGCCCCTCTCTCCACCCCCTGCCTTGATCCAGCCGAGAGAATGCCGTCCCCAGGAAGAAGGGGGAGGAGGACCTAGGATGGGAATAGTGGGGATTTTCATGACGTCACGCTTACGTCTTTCCCTTAACACATCACTCCCACTTCCTCAAAATTTCCCCCCTTTTACAAAAAACCCCTTCCTTCCCCTCCTTCCCTCCTTTCTTCTCGAAGATTTTCTCCAACTAGACGACGTTGATTCTTTCCGAAACTGCATCCGTTGGCGGGGAAGGGCTCCGAATATCGTCACCGGGTGATGAAGGAGTACGATACTCTCCGGGGAAGTTCTCTCTCTCAAGGAGGAAATTGAGAAGTGACCTTATCTCGTGGATGATTCAAACGTTGGGCGAGAGATGCTAGGATGCGTTAACTACCATCCAAAGAGGGCTTGTTCAACTCGCGATGTGTTCCCTCAGACATCTTGTTTCTTTTCGCGCTGTTTTTAATGGGATGTGTCTCTCTCTCTCCCCGAAGCCGAGAAGCAACGACTCGCGCCTGGGTTGATTGCGGCGCGGAATTACTGCGATGAAACCGAGCTCTGAGAATGTGAGATAAAAATGGAGTTTTTCCATGGTTACGGAGTAGGTTTTTAACACTATGGAGATATGCTTGTTTCCATGGGATTTATTCAAAGCGAAATAAATTTATACTGAATTATTATTATTATAATTATAGTTACTAGAAAATATATTTAATTTGTTAATGATATACGAGTACTAATAATTGTTTCCTAATAATTATCCATTTTTCAAAGGCTTCTATTTTAATTATATAACAAATTATACGTCCATATTAATTACATGCTTATACATTATCATGAACTGAATGCATGATAGATGCAAGTTATGAATTATCTTAACGTAAAGCTTTTTGTTTGAATGAATATTCCACCTTTATTTTTTTTCTTCTCTTTCCTTTCTTAAATTTTCATAATTAAATCTAATTAAGGTAAAATTAATTTTGATTGAGAAAAAGGCAAAATATGTTTAGAATTAAAACTGAATTATCAAGCTCTCTCCCTACAATTTGTAATTATTAGTATCTATTAAAAATATTTTTAAATGCATCGTCTAGACTACTACGTATTATAATCTTTTAAAATCTTGGGATTATTCCGTGCTTCAAAGTCCGCCTCCTTCCCTTTACTTTTCCATTATAATTATGATAAAGTTCATCTTTCTTTTTATTTTCGCTTATTTTCAAAATTGTATTCGAGAAATAAACTCTAGCCTCTTTAAGGTTAACTTAATCTTCGATATTTAGTATATTTTTCTTTAATTTGCTCAAAGTGAAAGATTTGCGCAGTATATATAATATATGTATATGTATATTTTTTGGTAAGTATATATATGTTTCGATAAAGTTATATTGCATTCTCTTACTTTGATTCACTTTTCTCCTTTAACCTCATTTTCACGTTCCCTTGGAAACGTGTTCTTGGAATCACCTTTTATAGTTACTATCCCCTGATTGCCCCATTTATATTTTTACGCGCCCTTTTCCTGAGATAAACAGTCATCTGCGACCATATATCTGCGTTAATGCTTTCAAATTGACTGCGGAGGAATGGATTTGTCCGAAGGAACGAAATTTATTCAGGAATCCCCCCTTTTCCCCCCTGAACTCCTTTTACATAAACAAAAATACGATTCGAGCTAAATAATATTTTTGTTGTTTCAATCGACATAAGACAATACGTTTGCCTTTAAACTTGTTGTTACAATTGCGTATATCGCCTTTTTGTACCTTGTTTGGATCGGATTACGTAATCAGGTCTAAAGCGTGATATTTTTGTATCATTCTTAAAACCTTCAGTGATTTTAAGAATTAGTGTTTTCTCTCTAATGTTCGATTAAAGAGGATTCTAGAAGTTTTGGCTAATTATAAAGTTGCAATTACTTTTATAGCATATCATGTTCAGTGGTTAATTGTTGTATATATATTTATTATTGTATATATATATTATTGTATCGTGTGGTGGTTTTTATTGTTGTGCAAAGCGATTGTTGAGAAAGTTACAATGGCTTATAAAATTTCTGGAACCTTATATTATTATCATTTTGATTCTTTCCTAGGCACTTTTCTTTCTTAGATTTTTATCAAATGAATTAAATATTCGATTATGTTATACATATTTATAAAAATTCGTTTATTGAAATACATTTAAGATTTAATCAGAGCTACTTTCATTGTATGTAATGTAAAATTATTGTCAATTAACCCTGGATAGAGCATATACTACCTTTAAGTATGAACACTCCAGAAATTTTCCTCTTATAAAATAGGACTAGTTTATTTCTAACATTAAAGTAACTAAGTAAATATAATCGTAGAAAAATAAACAACACATTTTTTTCTCTTAATATAAAAAAGTAACAGATTAAAGTTAATGTTTAACGTAACCCTCTACATCTTGATAAAGAAAATCGCTATGGTTATGAAGCTTTAAGAGGGTTTACTGAAAGTAATTTTTCTAAATTTAAAATCTTACATAAAGATTTGGATGCTAAAGTTTAAATGATGAAAAGTTCATATTTTCCTATCAAACATAACTATAATGGTGGAGGTAAATGGGTTAAACGATTCGTTGGTTAATCTCGCTTTCTCTTTAATATACGTTTTTCTTAAATAATCGAGCGTTATTGCAACATTTATATAATCTGAGGGACCGTATTAAAGACATAAAGCGGATTTCATCGAAAATTTAAGAGAACGCCCACCTGTATCGGTCATTAACTCTTTTTCTTCGACCTTAATCCTTCGTAGGAACCAATTTAATATGCAAATTGAAATAGAATTCGAATTTTTTAAGCCCGAAACTGAATGTGAATATTATTCATGGTCGTATAAAATCATAGGTATAAAAGTAATGTGAATTTATAGACATGGATTGTTAATAATAAAGGAAAATGTACTTATTTGATTGTGTTATACAAAACTTTATTCACATTATTATTGTTTTTTTTACTTTTGTGATGTACTAGATAGCATTATCTTGAGATAACTGGAAGTAACATTAACTTTTACTCATAATTAGGCCATATAAGATTTATTCTATATTTTTTAGATTATTTTCTTTAGTTTTTACTGAAGTAATATACTAGATAAGATTCTCTGAGATGAGTTGAAGTAATATCAAGTTTCAATCATAATTAGGTCACGTAATATTAATCCTATAATACCAACATTCAAACCAATACGTATCCATACAATATCGTAAGCAAACCAAACAATTTTAGCCCAGCTTCAGCCTCTTTGGTGGTAACCAAGGCGAAGAACTAATAACAATTAACCCCTAATCAACGCACGTTTTCATTTGCGCCGAGAAACTCGGCCGCATTCCTTCCCAGGGCACGCAATTATTCGTTCATTTGGAAATGAAGGGTGACCCGTTTTAAGCAAGAGGCGCAACACTGCCTATCCAGACCACTTTTCTCCATCGCCCGCTATCACACGGCCCCCCTCTCTTTGACGTTATCCTCACGAAAGGTGATTAGCGCCCACAAAACAGAGTGCCTTTTCTGCCACTTCCCGCGATAACTGTTCTTTTACACGACTAAAGATTAGCTATCGATCCACGACTATGCTTCGGCCAATGGCGATGGGCGAGATTTTTCCCCCGTCTCTCTTCTCTCTCCGGCTATCGCGTGACGCTAATATAAATAAACACGTTCTCATTATTTTCTCTCCCCCCCAAACATCAATAGACTCTTGTTTTCTTTAAGCTCCGGGTGTATGGAGACGTCGCGCAAGAGTGCTTGGCTACCGCAACAATGCTCAGTTGCCTAAAAATGTCCACATTGTTGGGGTTTGGGGTCTTAAATGCAGGCGTTCGATGCTGTTGTTGTAGGAGTTGGTAAAAGGTTGTTCATGCAGATAGATAGGTGTTGTTTTCTTGTGGAGGGTATAGTTTCATATGTGTGTTTTTATATGAATGTATAATTTTACGAATTATAGTTTCTAGTTATGGAATTGAACCATATTGATACTTTTGATATTGATCTTATCTTTTGTGACAATGGTTTCGGGTTTGAATACCGATTAGGATTGCAAATCTGTCTTATTCTCGGGAGTAATATCTTCACTAATCTAATTCTTGGTATACGTAGTCATAGATTAGGCTGCTACCAATTGTAAAAGTATTTTAGTCACGAACTTAGAACAAATTTTCAATTCCTGGCGTTGTAACGTAAACTTTAATCATATACGAATGGAAAAAAAGCTGGTTATTGATCAATAATTTTTTCCAAAAAACAGACTTAGTTAACCTTTCCCACAATGCCAATCATCTTCTCTATTTCAATTGTTGCTAAGATTGTTGACACAGGAAACTGGATTATAGAAAGATGTTTGTCGTCATACGACGTCATCTCGTTACACATCGCTATGTGTACGATTCGGATCCTTCCAATGGAAGGCGGTTGCTACTTACGTCAGCAACGTGTGAAAGTCGACAGAATAATGTGCGTGACACATAATACCTCCACCGATAAAGAGAAAGAAATGAGTAATCGGGTGAACTTGATTTTCAACACGTCAACATATGTTTTTCTAAAGGGAACATATATATCAAAGAGCCTAACCCAACCTAATGAAAAAGCTTTCTCGTTCAGACTTAGTCTTCCCTTTTATCTTAGAATTAGCAAAAGAGGAATTAACTCTTCCCTCGTCTCTGCTATAAAAAATCAATGCCCCACTTTGCAGATAGCGTTTTCGCTCCTCAGGTGGAATTCTACAAGTGCAAAGCTCGTTAGCTCAAGTTTTCTAATTATATTTGCATATCGGGGATTATTATTCAGCCCCGAGGCCGGCAATGATTTATGAGGGTCTATAGGAAATATCGTTCGGAAAACGCGGCCCTCGTAGTCCTGTATTAATTGGCATCCGTGGATAAACAGGCTTAACTCACTCGCACCATCAACAATACCCTTTATCCAGCCAAAGCTCTCTCTCTCTCTGTTTTGCTTACGAACAGAATGGACTGCTGATGTCCCGCGTTAAATTATTCATTCGTATTTTTTTCGGTACGCAAGTGCGTATGATTGCTTTAAATAAATCATATGTAGTACACACTCGGCAACACGCGATGCTTAAGTGAAAGAAGGGATGCCTAACTTCCAGGGGCAATGATGGTTGTGTTTTTTTCCCATCATTGATGAAATCCCCACTGTTACCTTTGCCTAGATAGATTTCTTCAAGGTATTTTAAGCTATTATAGACAATTTTTTATAGATCAATTTTGATCGACAACGTTGCAATTAATCAATCCTCATTTCGAATACAAATTCCGTGCTTTAGGAGTAAGATTATTATAGAGTTGCTCAATTGTATGCATGTATACGATTGAAGAATTGAAAATTTGTAGGTGAAGCATAACACATTGTTATTTGAATATACATATTGAATAATAATCAAGCTGACCTGATGGAATTCCATTCCTTGATTGAAATAAATTTAGTTCATTGTTATCGCCTTTAATGTGTATGCAGGTACAATTATCGGGCGTGATTGGTGCTTGAATGTTCATACACTAAACCTCTTTAGGAATATGAAAACCTTTTATTTAAAAAATTTAATCTTCTTTATAACAAATCATTTTCGAAGTTTACCTAGTGAATAGAGTTAACTAAAATGTTTAAGTACATAATAAAATATTTAAAGGGAAATTTCGTGTAAACAGGAGATGTATAGGAGATTAAAAATTTTTAAAACGCGCATAGTGAAATCATCCTTTATGTGTCTTAAATATCACACTTAGAAAAATAAAAATTTAGATTTTCCTTTTATGTGGCTATTACTTCATTCGGAAAATGGGTCAATTTGGCACACTGTTTTCATCGTCTACAAGGGCTCGTATAGAAAGAGATCACAGAAATCCATTATTCTTATCGCTTTCAATAAGACGGATGTTCTTTTATCTTTGTAGAGTAATTTTCTTTGAAATTGGAATCATAATTTCTGCATTTTCTATTTTTGCTATCGGTTAGACTTTCACTCATAATCCTTCACATTCTCTTTCATTTCTAACCCCCTATAATTCTTCCTATTTGGGACACACCTTGGCCATGACCTTTCCTCTGACGATAACGTACGAGACTACTTTTCCGCAGTAAGGACTTGGCTAGGATACGTTTTTTCATCAGAACTTTTATTTTTAATGAATCAGACATGTTTTTCTTCCAACATGATGTTTCATTGGATGAATATGTATCCGAAATCGATCTTTAATGCTTCTTTATAATACAGTCCTTTAGTACATGTTATAGTATAACTTATTATTTGCTGGCCGGATTGGTTAGCATGCTAATCTTCTATCGCTGAGGTCCCCGGTTCAAACCCCGACTGAGAAGGAAATTTTTTCTCTCAGGGTCTGGATGTTTGTGACGTCCATTGTTAAGTTTACGACCACACTGTAATTGTCCCGAAAGAGGACGTTGGTGCGGTCTTTAATGATAAATAGATAAATAAATTTCGGAGTAAATCGTGAAAAATAAACGTATATTTAAATTTATATTCGCCTTTTTAAGGATAAACAATTAATTCGATAAAAATAAGTCACTTTTCATCTCAGAATTGGCCTTACAGATCTCTGTTCTTAACATCAAACCTAAATTCTGTTTCCTCCCTCAAAATTCCCACGTGCTTGTGGTCAAACCAAATGGTCAGAACTGGTTCTTCTATGTGAAGCACCTTATCTAACTTTCACACTCCCGAAGTCGTTTCAAAATCCCCGTTTCTGTTCGAATCTCTCTTCTTAACGTACTTTCCTTTCTGCCACCTCCTGTCCTTAATCCATTTTCCCCACATCCTCCTTCGAAATATTCCTTCCCACTCCTTAACAATCCGTCTGATATTTCATCTTAGCATCCACCCATTATTTTCAATCCCCTCGGTTCAAGGATGAATGGACCGCACTGTATTTGCGGGAATCTCAGCCTACTTTGGTCTTGATGAATTATTCTCGAATCTCTTTCAAAAGACCGCAGCTCAGGGTAAACTCGAAGACGGATGGAAATGAAACGATCTCTATTCAGAGCCCTATGTAAGAGCAAATGTCTTATTCCAGGCTAGTGGGGCATAGCCATAACACTCTTATAAGGTTTCGTCTAGTATATCCAATTTTTTTCTATATATATATGACTTAAAATCGATGCTTATATTTTTTTGTAGCTACGTAAATCAACTCTGAATTTAGACTCGGTTACGGTACGGAAGCTGACATTTAATATGCCTCTAATAAAATTGTGAACGGGTTACTATTTATGATGGTATATTCTAAAATGGTAATGTTATAGGAGGGTTATAAGAGACGTTCTGAACGAATGTGGACACGATTTCACCGAACTATGAAGCCGCAAAATTTAAGATGAATTTCATCCCATTACGAATTTTTCGTATGGGCTCAGTTTGCACATATGTTTGCATTGAAATGCTTAAAGGTTTTTATCGGTTCTCAGTGTCGAATCAAAACGAGATATTCTCTTTTTTTTAGATTTTGTGCTTTGGAAGGTGATGCATGCTTGCCATTGCATCGATTGATTGATTGGCTTATACTTCGTTTTAACACTCCTTTTATGAATCAATATACCTTTTTAATGCTGAAGAATTGTCTTGAAATTAGAATATTTCGTCAGTCATTTATTATACTTTTTATGTAATTATTGATTCTTAATATGAGTAATGGAAGAATATTTCCGAAATACTCATTTCGCAGTATTAATTTCTTTCAAATGATAGGTATAAATTTTAGTTCACAAAAATGATACACCCTGGAGCAATACAGTACAGGATGGCATGAAAACAAATTTAGAAAAATAAGATTCCATTTTGATTGATGTCCGACGGATATAGAAAACGCTTTTCAAAAACCTTCTAAACGTATTTTATGTAGAGATTTCCCTTCAATAAAAAAAATAAAAGAGCGTACGTATATACCTAAGATGTTGATTCTCATAATGTTCCGAAGAATTATCTACTAAATATTAGGTAACAAAAAGTTTCCAAAATCATCCATTATATAATTCTCGTCCATTAATTGTGGAAATGCAAAATGTAAATAATCGTTAAAATGCTATAGTTACGAACGATATATCGTTTTTTCTGTTAGTAATACTTACTTAGTTATCTTAACATCTTAATGGTCAATGAATTGGAAACATCGATTCGTCACGAACTTATTACCTTTACTTAGACAGTAAACAACCCTGAATTGTCATGGAGTCCACCGTTCCACCGTAAGAAAACACCTCAGCACAAAGGATAACTCTCGACAGGGTCTTAATACCCCTGGAAGACAATATTTTCCCTGCGCATCCTTCAGAATATATCCGTATCGACAAGTCGCTTTCCCTAATATTTGGAGAAAGCCTTCGGTTTCGGAGAACCCTTCCATCGCTATTTGTTCTTTCATCCAAAATGGAAATGTTTCCCAACCATTTCCGTCAACGGGCGTTAAAGTTTCGTCAAGTAAGAATAAGACGGTTTGCAATTCCTTTTTCCTCCATTTGACTCGCGCAGAAAGGCTTCGGAAAAGGGTGGCGAGGAGGGGGTTTTTTGAAGACTCTTCCTTGTTTTTCCATTCCCCCACACGTTAATTCCCCAGCGAGATAAACCGCCTGGGGAAGAAGCCTTTGAGACATTGAGGAATTCGGAGGTGAAGAGGTAAGAAAAGGGAATATATCGCAAGTGGAAGGATACATCGGGGATAATATATCGGCGAATATAACCCACATTTTTCCAAAGCCAAAAATAAGTGAAAACTGTACGGAGCGGACGTCAAAGAAAGTTATTCAAGGACGATTGAATCGAGCGACATTTTTGAGGTTTACGTATAGTATGGGGTTTGAATGGTTCGCTCGTCTTCCCGTTGCTATAAAAGGGGGAGTGGGAATTGTACCTTAGCTTAGGAGAGAGTATTCGAGTTCTTAAGCGATCTTTTGGGACAGCTTTATACTTATTTTACCTCGGAGGGAATCTAAACCCAACTGCCAGTTGACCTTAATGGATACAGGAGTTCTTTAATAGATGTTGATGGTCACAGAAGTTAATTTATTGAAAGTAATTGGAATAGATTTTTTATGAAAACAAGTTAAACTTCAATTATGACATGGTACGGATGATTTATTACTATATCATTGACGTGAATGATTTATGATTTTTAAATTATATAATCACAGAATACAATAATAATAAAATCACCGAAATTCATCAATTGAAATTAATAAGAATATATTATAAAAGAACGAGCTTAAATTCAATTATGACATTGTACGGACGATTTATTTGTATATCAATGACAAATAGGATTAAATATTTCTAAATTATAAAATCCGCAATTTTATTTTTTCTATTTCTAATTTTTTAAAGCTGATTTTATAGTTCTTCGCCTAGGAGGAGTTGTTTCATCAAACATTCAGAGATTCACGAATTGAGATACTCCCACACAAACCCCAGTCTCATTTCATTGAGAGAATTTTCATTTTCCAAATGTCCCAGTTTTCTGCCCACGATCTGTAAAGTCATCTGCACTAGAGATGATCGAATTCTTCGGTGTTTGATACGCGAAATTCTTACGTTTAGCTATCTTACTTTCAGTCGTCATGACATATCGCATGACTCTTGTCGTTTATTGTACTGTCAGATCCTCGTGTTATGCTGTTATTATTTACAGCTCTTGGTATTGAATACTCTTCCAAGTTGTCTTTTGAGATATTTATCTCTAATATTTGTTTTAGTACCTTTAGAAAATATGTTGTTAATTACATTCTTTAGCGAGTGAGTTTAATTTTGTTTTCCTCAGCAACCACGTTGCTATTTGTGGAACAGAAACATTTCCAAGAACGATATGAATAGCATTCGATGAAGAGAGACAGTAATATATGCCAATACTTTTCTTATCTCAAAAATAGAATTATTTCAACTACGAGGAACTCCTTGGCTACCTAAAAAGAATTCTCTTCGTCTAAAGAAAGTCGATAGGCATTTCATTCCTGCAATAAAAGAGCTCACACACTTTTCCGATAGCTTACCTAAGAGAAGCCAACCGTGGCAGAAAATATTATGAACTTCCATCGCATTCACTTATTCTTTGAATTCAGTCCAAGCTCTCTAAAGTCCTTACAGGGTTTCTGATAGACCTTCACGGCCATTATGTCGGTATCGAGGAACGTTTTCTTGAAGTGGTACCATCGATATGCTACTTTCTCTCTTAAACGCATTCCTCGCCCCTTTGGTTTAACATCGTATCTAAGAGACCGGCGTCGCTGTTAGCAGAATAATTTAGGCTCGACAAAGGGTAGCCGCAACAAAGGATGACCCGAAGTATCGTGTCGATCAAAGCGAGAGTTAAGATAGGAATTTTTAGGTTCACTTTTAGAATTCGAAGAAATATTCTTTGCTTAACAGCTACAGCCAACGGTTTTTTTGTGCTAGGGATTTTTTATTGTGAGGATCACCGTGCGTTTTTATGCATAATGTTTGTGTAATGAAAACTTATTGACATAAAGTCGAGTCTTTAATATAAATACGTGAAAAATATTCTAAATTAATATTCGTGTAAAATGACGTTTTGCCTTTTTATATTGATCGTGTTCATCATGATATTATTGAATGTATTAATTATAAATTTAATGTCAATTATTTGCTAATTATTAATGATAAGTATTTAATTTATCAATTTATTTAATTAAATGGTTGAGATAAAGTTTTCTTTCTATATATCTGATATTGTTTTCTGAATTATTGAAATAATAGAATAGCTCTTTCAGAGTATATTTTTTACTGGAGTCTTTTCTGCTGTATAGCCAATGAATATTAGAAAAAGTAAACTAAATCCATAATTTTCTATAGATACATCTATGCAAGGAGTATATTAATTCTTTTTAAAAAATATCCTGGAATATACTTTTAAATATACTTAATTTAAAAATAATATATAAAAGTCGACAATAGTATAACTCAAGGATAATATATTGCATGAAACGAGCAACTACAGATTCTTTCGTGTTTGGTTTCGAATCTCAATCCTCAAGTTACATAAACATCACAAACAAATAGCATTCATAAGTACGAGCGAGCAAGCAGTGAGCTAATGAACCTCGTGCTCTTAAAATCATTTCCTAAACCAACTGAGAGCTAATGAACGAAAGAGTAGCGACGAGACTGTTTAAGGAAAGGGAGGAGTTGCTAGGCGAATTAAAGACTGCCGAGTTTATCACCTCTTTTCCGGTTACTCGCGTCTTATTCCCTCGTCCCTTTTCACTCCTGATTTCCCATGCGTCTGCCGGTGAGAACCACCACCCTCCGTCTCCTCCCAAACTCCTTCCACTAAGTGCATCGGCAGTAATTAAAGCCGTGAATAACTTACCTAGAAGATGGCCCGTCTGCTTACATCGCATCGATTATTAATTTATCAAGTTTAACGTTGCGTTTTCAGACTGGCATTTGTCACATCTAGGTCGCCTTAAGTACCCACGCCGAATCCGTCTCCGTGACTTTTAATCGTGACGCAGATATTTCGGGAACTCTAAATCTGAATGATTAATGCCAGTCTCCGTACATATTCAATCCTCGTCTAGTCTCCACCGGATGGAAGTTGTTTTGTGGACAGAATAAAATTACTTGGAGGATCATGTTGTCATCCCGTTCAAACCGGTGGTGCCTTTGTGAAAGATTTGACTAAATCGTCGGTGTTTATCGCTGAATTATTCTATAGGGTTTGTGCGTGAATAATTTGTTTTTAGCTGGGTTTTAAATTGTGTGAATTATAGATCAATTTTCCTCTATCAATTTTTCTTTTTTGCCTTACGTTTTTGTTATGGATGTTCAGATTCTTTTAAGTCAGTCTGTCTCCCCGGAATATATAATTTGGCTCATAAATAATAAATAATAGTATTTTTATGTTATTGGGTTTTAATAGTTATAATGCCAGTGATATTGTTCATAAATAAGTTTATTTTCATGGTGAAATTCAGTCCGCAAAGTCTGTTAAAATTAACCCTGTAAGCACTAAAATACGATAGTAATAAATCGTATATTGAAAAAATCGGATATCCCAGGGCTCGAACCTGGGACCTTAAGGTTAGTTTAAAGTCTCGACTACCGAGCCCAGCTTAGGATTAAATATTTAGGATTAATAGACTGGCAGAAAAAAATGATATGTTATCAATATATATCCCTTGCAGAGATTTTATTATTACGTCTATTGTACTATATACAATATCTAATTCTAATAACAGAATAAAAATGTTCATTCCCTGAACGAAACTTCTGTTTTGATATGATATAATTTTCGATGGATCCAATTAGGTTATACTCACCAGATCCGCAATAAAAAGTTTCCTTTTTTTAAACTATTTTGGTTGATAAAGCATTTAATACTGCTCGTTCGGCCCGAAATGTGTTTTTACGAGAGGTTTAAGAGAGTGATCGAATTAGACGTTTAAATTCGCACGCTCTCTTTGTTACGAGAGATTCAACATAATCTCTCTACGCACAAAGCTCTCAACTGACGGAAAGTTTAAGCTAGGATTTTGATGTTTTTCCACGGAAGATTACCCACTCAATCCAACTGGCATACTAAACGGTGTATTGCGTCGCCTCGACATGTCCAAGCTCTGGCTGAGGTAATACGCTATATCCATTGCATCCGGCATTTGAGGGAGATATACCATAAAGAAAAAGGGAATATTAATAAATCTCGGTGGCTTATGTATATGTATGATTTACGTCAAATATTTATAAATTAATAGATTATAATTTCATAAATATTTATCAAATTATGGTCATCATGAAAGTAATACGAAAATTTCAGAGAAAATCGTATATTTCGTATTTATACATATTGTAACTTACGTCAGACATAAAAATTCTCGATTTATTTTTCTCCAGAAGGTAACGTTTTCTAAATAAATTCACGTAATACTGAGTCTGTGATGTTTACACACTTATACAGAGGTTCATTGGAAATAAGACATATATATTTGATTCGTAATATTTTGTATCTATTATTATATTTTTTCTCATTTTTAAACTGTGAAAAATTTTAATGTTATGGTACCAGGTTCGAAACCCAGTGGATAGAAAATTCCAATCTTAAGGTGTAGATGTTAGTTATCAATCATTATTGAATATTTCATTTTAATTGTTCTGCAAATGGATTCTTGTGAGAACTGTACTAAATATATATTAAATAGGTATTATAGTTACTGTTATTCTGTAACCAGGATGATTAACGAAAATTTGTCATAGCAACGTAACATGAGGTATATTTTTAAATCCGGTAATATTTCCTGTCTGTCCCCAGATTGGTTCATCTTCTCGTGTTTGTTCAACGGACAAAATCCGTATCTTTTAATCATGGGAAATAAATTCATTTTTATCGCCCCAGGCCTCCCTTCCGTCAGAAATCTTTCCTTGCGATAAACTCGCTCTCATTATCTTTTATTTACGTTCCTTTCATCTTAACGATACCTTCAATATCCGTAATCCATTTCCCAGGGTTTAGCACACATAAATCAAGTCGCCCACGTTCCAAGATGCAGTTTACCGAACGGGAACGCTCTTCAACGAGCGGTCCAAATCCAGATATAACAAAAATCAAATATCATCAAGAGAAGTTCTTTTCAACGTGTAAATTTCGTAGATATTTTTCTTTCGATACGCAGAGGTGTAATTAACGCTGAGAGGATCGCAAAATTAAAGCTAATTTAAGTTCTGTAACTAAGTACTAATAAAGACGTTATTATTATTAAGTAAATGCTTTACTTTGTTGGTAGAATTTTAAACATTATATAATATTTTCTATAACCTACCCAGATATTTTTTGTTGGCTACTTGGTTTTTTGGTCATTTAATTTTCGGTTAATATTTTATCCTCTAATTATTTTCAGGTATTATTAAATCTTTTTATTTGTCATTATTTATGAAGCAAGGGAATATTTTTACGACAATTTTAATACCTAATTTTTCGTCTTCTAATTTCATATAATTTGTTCGTAAGATCTCGAGAAATTGTTGTGATAATTGGGTACCACTAGATATAAAGTTAATATGCTTAAACATTAGTTGCTCGCTATAAAATTCTCATTTTAGAATTGGTATTTAGATATAATAAGTCCCCCTAAAGGATGAATACCAAACCCCTCACATTCAGTCGTCATTCTTCTGCTTCTCTCGAGATATTTCAGAGCCACCAGAAACGGCTTCCGGTGTCGAACCCTTCCGCTATTCGACCCTCTCATTTCGAAATGAACATTCCCATATATTTGGGGGTCCAAAACACATCTTCTCACGGAGCGACGTTCTCTCACGCCCGAGGACGAGTTCACTTTAAGGGGACTCGTTTCTCTAGGACCCCCGCACGAAAAACGCCGGAGTATCGACGGGTGCCAACTCGATTGAGGATTGCGTGCCACGGGATAGGCGAGGAAAAGGGAAAGGCCGGGGAGGGTGGGGAAGTAGGGGTGGGGTTTTGGTGGAGGGGCGGTAGGGGTGGTGGTGGGGGAAGGGAAATGGAACGGGACGCCCTCTCCCGAGGCGTGGATCCGAGAGAGACCTGTTGTCGATCGGGTGCAGAAGCAGCAGGACGGCGTCGTACGCCGCGGACACGGAGGAAACACACGCGCGTTCGTTTCGAGGGAAAGATGCGCGTCCAGGGGGCGCGAGACCCTTCGGAGGGGAACGAGGCACGCGTGCGCTCATTCCGGAACCGAGCAAGGGAGATCTCTTAAGAGTTCCACGCGTGCGGTGGAATAGGACGGTCCGATGTCGGGGGAGACGAGAGCCAAGACATCCCGGGAGAGGACGGAGTCGTTCCCCGCGGGCGGGATGGAACGGACCCCGTGATCGGGGAAGTGTCGCCTGTACATACGCCGGAGACTGTCCCGAGTCGACGTCCAACTCTTCTAGGACGGACCCTTTTTCGTTTCTCGTCTGGTTGTGTGTGTGCTTTTCTTTTCGGATTTTTTGGTGTGCTCCGTCAGGAGTGATCGTCTGTTTTCCTCGCGTTGGTGTTTCGTGTAAGAAAGGATTGGATTAATGGGTTTGGCCTACTTTGGTGTGCGGAACTCTACTAGACTCTCGGAGTGAAGTTCTTCCGGTGCTAAGCCGCGGAGATGTGCGCTTCCGATCGGGCGAAAGACGGACAACTTCTGGTTCCTTCAGTACAAGGAAAGGATAACGGGAGGCGCCCGTGATATACTTGTGCGCGTTTATCGTCTGTCGTCACCCGGGAGACACTCCCTTTTCGTGGAAACTTTATTTCAACAACGCTACGTTTGGTTGGTGCGTCTGTTCCCGGTTGTCACGGAGGATTTTGGTAGTAATAAATGGTCGGTTCAGTTCGTTTACTATCAAACCCCGGCGAGAGTTATGGCTTTGACCGCTCAAGAGCGAGGTGCGGTTTCGCCTAAGCCGATAGGATAGAGTTCCCTATTCGACAAAACCCTTTCCCGACAGCCGACAACAGGTCTCCATTCCCGCAGGGAAGGGTTGGTCGCCAGAAACGATCGCTGTGTGCAACCCTCTGTCCCATCGATCCCAAGTGACGGATGCCCTGCGAGGGTCGCGCGGAAGGACCCCTAGGGACACCCGGCACAGGTGCCGAAAGACTTACTCTTCCCCAAGGATCCACAAGTGTCTGCCGATCGGGAACGTGTTTGCGAGAGGGAATTCGTGGTCCAGTGACTCGGGCGGGCCCACGCACGTATATAAACTGCCTCCAGAGATACGCTTTCTCGATCGAATCCAATCCCGAGAGATAAAAAAGTCCACGGCGGAAACTCATCTCACGGTAGAGGAAGTGGCGATAAGTTTTGGATCGATTCCCCGCCCATTGCATTCGATAGGGTTTACGCCCCGAGCCGAAATTGCTTCTCTCTCTTACGCTTTTCTAGTCCTATATCTCGTAGAAGGTTTTGTTAACAACCAACTACACCCACCGCTTTCATTCTTAACCTTCAAGAGTGATGCCCAGCAGAGTTTCGTAGTCTAATCTCGCTAACCAACTAGGCGAAACGTAACCAACGAAGTGGAAGTTTTATTTTCCGCAGTTTTCTCCTAGCAACGCGAGGTACTAGTTTAGGTCGCGCGCACAACTGCTCCTAACGGCGCGGAAAAAGTGCCTGGGCGAGCATTCGAAAGCGCTTTTGCAGAGGAGACACGCAAGGGGCTTCCCTGGTTGCTTCGGCGACCACCGTGCGGGAACCCGACGAGTCCAAATCCCCTTAATCGCATCCCGTACGTTTCGCCTCGCATCCCCCGCAAGAAATGCCCTCCGTCTCACTCCAACGTCCAAGTGCTTCTTCTTATAATTCCCCTGCCTTCGAGACATTATCGAAGGGTAAATCTTGGCTGTGCACCAATGGATTACGAGCCACGGTCGAGTGTCTCAGAGACTTCGCCAGTCACAACGATAAAGCGGACTTCCTTCAAAGGCGCGTCGAATGACATTCTTTTATGATCGGGACGGACCCGTAGTTTCAAACGCGTCATAAGGTCGTTCCGTCTGCACCCTTCCGAATCGCTCGTTAAGCAGAAGGAGGGAAACGATTGTTAACTGTCTGTTGCAAACTTTAGCTCGATATTTTTCTACTTCCGCCCCGCCTCGTGTCGTTTTCTAGGTGGAGGCGAACAAGCGTTCGATAATCCGTTCCTTCGTAAGAGAGTTTCTATCCTGCTGTTTTCAATTTCTCATCCGATCCAGTTGACGATTTTCTTCCGCGCTGTCGCGATATTTTAGTACTTCACGCTCCAGAGGGCATGATCGAACGGACTGCTTCGGTCCCTCTGTTACTACCGCAATAATCTTGTACGTTCTTGAGAGGTGATACGTTTCGGTACACGCCTCTCTGTATATATATATAACTTTCCCGCCGCACGTTATGTTTCGATAGTCGGCGCGGATGACACCGTTGGTGGTTGCCATGGACCACCGAGGACTGAGGGGGGGACAGTCCCTTCCCTGAGGCACATCCGCCTCGCGTTCCCAACGAAACGTCCCACACGCAAATGTTGTGCGTGAGGATGGCTTCGAACGAGGGTATCGGTGCGGGGGTACCGCCCGACGACTTCATAATGCTCAGCGTCCTCAAGTCGCCCGTGGGCAAGGCGTCCAGAGGCGCGGCGGCGGCTGCAGCGGTCGCGGCCGCCGCGGCGTTGCCTTCCGCGGCAGCCTCAGTGCGGGATCTACGGAGGATATACTGCGCCGACCAGCAGCAGACTATCTTTGTGGGGGTCGAGGATGGTGAAGCGGGAAAAGACGATGAGGATGACCCTGGTGTTGACGACGGGATGCTGGAGGAGGTCGTCGGGGGCGGGGACGAGGACAAACTCATGAGGGGCGTAGTGGTGCCCACGACCGTGATCACCGCGCCTCAGGAACCCGAGGACAAGTTCGTGTTCTTCGGGCTCCGGAAGCTTCACCAGCGCCTGGGACACGGAGGGCACCACAAAAGGGCACCAACGCCAATGAAGAGTCGGAGGTCGAGGTTGGAAAGTGACGAGATAGACTGGGATGCTACCTCCAACACCACCAACGACGAGTGCATGTCCAGGTACCAGGGAAGGACCCCAGATGACGAGGAGGCTGGGGTAGGGTTCGAGGACCTGTCCAACGATGGTGAGGAGGATGCTTTGAGGAAAGGGGAGGAGAAGGCAGTGGAGAAGTGGAAGGAGGCCGAAGGGGAGAAGTGCAAAGAAGAGGAGGAGGAGGAAAGTGGTGTGTTGGAGGACGAGGATGGTACTGGTGAAAGTGAGGATGGGGAGGAGGGGGACACGAGCGAGGGGGGTGAGAGCGGGGGGAGCCTGAAGAAGAAGAAGAGGAGACGCAGGAGGAGGAGGCGTAGGGGAGGGGAGAGGGAAGGGGACGCGGGAAAGGACAAGGGGACCGCCAAGAAAGGTGGGGGGCCCGGTGTCCCCGACCCTTACTACCCCATATACCTTCCTATGGACCAGGCCTTCAAGGCCAAATATGTGTTCCATCACAAGCGGGCAGGAAGGACGAGAACTCTGCAGGAAAGGACCTACGTCTTCCTGGAGCATCCTGGTGGATGGCTGTGCTTCATCTACCACTTCACAGTGTGAGTGCTTTAATTGTCTTTACTCTTTGGTCTTATCGGTTGACGTCATGTGTTTCTCTGAGAGGTCTGTTGTAATGGCTGGATGTTTTGAAATCTGGTCTAGAAGCAGTAGAGATGAGCAGTTGTGTGACTTTATCTTAGCCTTAATCGCTTATCCAATACATTCATCTTCTCCCCAAGTAGGTCTTCTAATATTTATAATTGGAAGCAGAGCTGCAGTGTTATGTAGCGTTTATCTGCATTTGTACCAGTTATTGACGGACGATTTAGTTTCTTATGAAGCAATTCTGCTCGTGTTATGAAACCTTGGAATATAAAGGTGTATCGTACGTTTTTACAGCGTAGGCTTTAAAAGAAATGACATTTTGCTTTTTAGTAGGAAAGTTATTGTTATTCTTAAGAACTAATCGATTACAGCTAAATGATCAGTCATTATTTATACAAAGAATATTACAACTTTGATCCTCTCTGGTTCACTGAATCCATCCTACTCATTCTTTTTTACTTTTTGTAAGCTCTATTAGGAGATAATCACTAAAATATGAATTTACATTTTCATGCTTTATTCTACATAAGATAGTCTTCTGGTTTCCATGGGTTTGTTTGTTTATTTAATTTCCACTCTTTTTAGTATATATTCCGTGTTAGGGAGAGAGTTTTTGTGATTTATGTAACTCAACTATTTTATTTTATTTACGTGTTTCATTATATTATTTATATTTTATTTATTTATTTATTTATAATTTATCATGACATTTAAATATTCGGTTCATTCATTTACATATTTCATTATTTAGGTATTTAATAAAAATCGTTCATATAAATCGAAATGTGATCTCATTGTTGCGAACATTCTAAGTATACGTACGAAGCAGTCTTTCTTCCAATTAATTAATAATAATTTACAGTGTCTCCACTCCTCATCCACGTTATTTTCACAACTCTTAGTGAACGTTTTATCTATCCTAATTCGAATTGAGATTTTATCCCCTCGAGTTTTCACTTTCACACCCAACCCTTTACCGAAGAGAGCTAATTCGCCTGATTATAAAAGGGAAAATTAATCGAGCTTCCTGAATGTAGCCATTCCGACGTTAGTAGGTGAAACAAAACACCTTAGCAGAGCGAACGAGCCGATTAGAGGCGTGCGATGATTCGGCGGTTTTGTACTGCTGAAGACGTAAGCGCCAAAACTTCTCCGACATCTAACAACCGGGAATACTTCGGAAAACTCAATTAATGAGACGATTATGCATTTGTTTACTAGCGACGAGGATAAACAAAACTAAATGACAAAAGTTGGAATGTGTCCAAGAGAAAGTTCTTCTCATAAGTGGTAAAGTTTGGGAAGAATCCCAAATTCCAGCGCAGTTTCAATTATAGACGTGTGAAATTGTAAATGTGGTCGAAACTTACGGAAGTTTCATGTTTAATCTATGCTCTTATCGTCGCATGGAAATGGGATTGTTTTTTTTTTTTTTCAATATAGTCATCTAACAATTGAGTATTCAGAGATAATGAATAAGGTAGTTTGCTATACGAGGATATATACTATACGTATTTGCCTCGCTCATCCATTATTCTATAAATGCAACAAGTCCACGAGGGTGAAGCACAGTGAAGCAACGAGTAAACTTTTATAGTAAATTCTTTAAGAATAGATCTTTGCGGTTGACGTTCGGTAGCTTCCTTTTAATTGCAGTCATAGACAAAACTGAGCTCGAATTACTGAAAGATTTATGGTCTTATAATTTATCAAACCTTTAATAGAAAAATGTTGAAGATGGTATTTTCTTTTCTCCTTTTAACAGATAAGTTTTTATACATTTTAATGGTCAAGCACTCTTGGTAGAACCATACATTGTCTTATATTCTGCTTATTGTTTTCGGATGTTTAATTATTGAGCGGTGATAATATAGATTTTATTTAAAATTGATTGAACTTTTGTTAATGAAAGAGATCTCGACTTTAAATTTCTTCTTACTATGTTATGACGAAAACACCATCGGAAGAAATCCATATTACTTAATATTTTGGTAATGTTCATTTTAAATTCATAGATTAAACTAATTGTTAACCATTTACGAATCTAACAAAATTAGCAAGAATAATTTACCATTTATTATGCCCATAAATATCATTCATGTCTAAAACTCTTTCTGGTATCGTAGACAGCCCATTTCATGCGACCAATGCCACGGGCAAAAACTAATAACGAACGAAAACTAGGCCGAATCGATGGCCTTCCGTAATTTCATCTCAATTTCAGCAAACAGTGTCGATAAACTGACATTAAGCTGACAGTCCTCGATACAGCGATAAAATAATCCAAAGGATCTTTGTTGCTAGAAAGCCATCTTTCTGTCCGATAAGGGGTCATTACAAACTTATCAATGGTCACGAGAGCCACTATTCCACATCACAAAGCGCCTTCGAAAAATCGATCATTGAATTATGCTTTTCCAAACTGACGCGATCTCTTTCATAATGCAGTGCCGTCCATCCCAAACACGTCAATTTTGACCCCATATTTCACATACACAACGTAGAGAGGTCCATTCCGGTCGGTATTGATTGTAAATACCCGTGCAGTTTACGTAGATCCAGTCATTCTAATTCAAATCTCTTCGGACTAGGATCACCCATTTAAAGAAATATCCCTCATTGATCCCGGATTGCGTCACGGTAATCTCTTGAATTTTGTAGGCCATCCCGCCGACCCGCGCCACACAATGAACCGATGCTTTTTTTTACTTTTTTTCTCTCCCTGATAATTTATTCCACCTCTTTTCTTATCCTACACCAGTAATGCCGGAATTATTCCACGGGGTTTATCCTTATGGTGATTTCTATTCATAAAGTTTCAATCAGCCCGTGCGGTTCGGTTCATGTTATCATAATTGCCGACCCGGTGAAAGCAGGATTGAAGATCGACTTAATTACCACAATATCATTAATTTAGCGAACGGTTTACGGTTACGCCATCGACAGACCGTGATTTCGGTGGAAATGCGAACTAAATCGGCTCCCTCCTCAATAAATATCCTTTCGTTGATTAGCATTAATCACCACTTCACAATTTTTTTGTTATTTGTGGTACAACATAGTTAATACGTCTACAATTCAAATTAGGAGACTTAGGAAAATTGGGTTGTTTATGTGTTCAGTTATGTTTCATAACATTGAAAAGTTGCAAAATTTACTGTTCTAGAGAGAAAAATCTATTTTTTTTTAAATTATGTATAATCATAGTCTCTCTATCACTGGGACTTGCGAAAATATTTTGTTTTTGATTTTGCATTTGGCTCAACGATGAGAATTTGAATAGATGTTTATTATATTCTTGTTTGAACTGATGTTGATGATAGTGAACGAAACCTAGATCGGTATAGATAACCCTGTGCAAGCTAGAAGGTCAAAATTACCAATTCAACTTCTATGGATCGAAAGGATAAAATTTGTTCTTTAATTTTACTACATAATATATTCGAAAATGTTATGTATATTTTTTTAATTCATCGAGAGATTATTGCATAAAAAGGTTATTTATATAGGATGATTGATTCCGTTAGTGTTTTTGTTGGGATGTTAAAGCGACCGTTCCAAACATAATATTCCTTTCTATTGGATTTCGTTCTTAGAACTGAAAACATCACCCGTTCTACTTTTACCCTCGCCTCCTCATTTCATTCCCTCCTTTTGAAAGAAAAAACTTTGCCCTATTGACCATCTCGCGTGTCTTCTGAAAGGAGACCTTTAAGAACCCAAAATACTGCTTTCCTCTATTTGAAACCGCATCCCAAAAGACCCACCCCGGAATCGATCCGAGTACGTCCCAATAGCAACAACGTCGTGTTTGTGTAAGGGGAGTAGTTTGCTATCAACGGTCGAGGAATGAGCCCATTCCTGCTCCGATGCGCCGTCAGTCATGGGGGTGCCCCAAGGTACAGTGCTAGGACCGGTTGAAGTAGTCCGATCGGATTTACAAAGAGAGGAAAATGAGATGGGTTGCCAAAACGAATTTCAACGCCCCCTTTTCTTTATCTCATTCCAAGACGTTTTTCTTACAAGGGATCAAGTTGTTCATTGCTATGATACGTAGAAATAAAGGGAGAAGGAAGGATACCCCGCAGCTTGAGTTCATGGTCAAACATCCTGAGAAAGCAGTCAGATACAAATAAGATTAAATGAGGAAATTTCGACTTAATAAGTTAGGAGAGGTTAAAGAGAATAGAAGCTTATTCTTTGATTATACTTGTAAGATTTTTTGATGATATCTTTACTTAACTATCAATTATTATACTTCAAAGGATACTTTTTCCGATTTCAGGGTCAAATGTCTTTCGCTGAAAAATATTACAAAAGTGTAGAATATAATTCTTTCATAAATTTAAAGCGAGATGAATTATATTACATGAACATGTTTTAGTGCTGATCGTAAATAATATATATAAATAAATATTATGTATTAAGATTATAAAAGTTGAACTAAATAAAACTGTTGACAGCAAAATAATGCTAAGAGAATACTCGAAATGAAATCTATGCGATACATGAAAGGATACGAATTACTTGAGCATTATTTAAGTAATTCACGAGTTCTAAAATTAAAAGTTAATCTAAAAAATGAGAAAGGTGTGTAGACAATTATGGGTTACTGAAACTTTCCGTAAAATTTATCAACCATTTCTTTGCTGAAAAGGTAAATTTTTAAAAACTTTCTCAAAAATATCGTCTCTCCAAGCCGCAGAAACATGGAAAGCATTTCTGCTTCACTTAGAGTTTTCTGGAAATTTATGAGTTACTTGCTGCCGATAGTGAAGTGGCTCCCACGCATTGAAGAGAGTTAATTTCAGTCTTTCATTCAAATGCACGTTTCAGAATTTCTCCTCTTGCTTATTTCCTTTGACTTTAATTTGCATCTGCTCATTTACTACCAAAACTTCGCCGTACTATTTCATTTGATATATTACTCAGTTTCAGCATCTTTGATGTGTTTTAAGAGCTTGTATTTTTGCTAACAAATTCAATTTCTCGAAAAGCAAAGTAAGCTTGAAGGAGTTATTTGAAATCAACTTGTCTGCCTCACCCAGCGCAACAGTTAATTTTCTTACGATCTAATAGTGACCTTAATTTTTTCAGAAATTAATAAATAAGGAATAAAATTTTAACTAGTTATATTACTGAAGCATATTATTTTATCTGTTTTGCTGAATGATTGTTGGTTTTTTAAGTTTAGAAGTTATCTATCGCCCTTAAATTTTGGGCATTTTCATATTTTAAAATAGTACCGTGGTAGGTCAACGAGTTCATTAAAATAACTTTTCGTATTCTTCTCCTATTTATGAATATTTTTAATAAGTTATAGCGGATTATATATCCTCCACGATTTAAATGGTCTGATTAAATATAATGCAAAACCTATCATGAAATTAACACCAAAATTATGAATATTAATACTTTTAGGCTAGCATATTTCGCATGGTTGCACATTTATCATGAATTAATCTGGAATTGCATAAATTATTCGCATAGCTTTTCAATTTTATATTAAATAAATTATGTATTGAAATATTGTAAAATTGGAATTCGTTTGAATATAATCCGTCATGATGGGATTATATTTCAATATATTAAATCCAATGTTTTGAGGCTTGGTTCTGAAATGTGATGTAATGAAATGAAAACCAATATTCGTACGTCAATTCCTGGTAATATCCAATATTCAATAATACAAGTTTGTATGCGATATCGAAAAATTACAGGATTCCAGGTTTAGAATAATATCGCTACATTCGAATTAGTTTACGAGACCGTTTTCCAATCGATGTTCCGATTTTGGTTCGTTTCGTCATTTCCGTACATTGTTTATAATATTCCAATCCTCCACGGCTTCATAAATTCAATCTTCTCCACAGAATAAGATTCTAAGGTTCTTGGAAACAGTTCGAAAGAGGGCAAGTTCCATCCGCATTCGATATTTCCCGCAGAGAAGCTTCGGGCGTCCGATACAATTACTGCGCTATTTCCACTCTCCTTGGCCTCTTGAAAATTCCAGCGCGGGCAAACAATGTCAGTGTCGATCCGAACAGGAATTCAGTCAATGGGACCACCGCACACTAGCTGTTTTAACTCACAAAAGGACACACCGTCTCTAGTAAAGGCGGTTTTCTGGTGCACCGAGCGGATAGACGCCGCGAAAGCAAACGAATATCACGTTATCAAAGGAGTTCATTCGCCGAAGTTTTTTTTTGATGGATCGCCGGCTCAAGCCATTTGCAAGTTAATTGAACGATAAACTTGATTCTGTCCATTATGAGAGGACCTGGTTTTCTTTGTATAACTCTGAATCTTGCTTTGATATTGTTCGTCGATGTTTAGTTTCGTCTCTCATTGTTGTCCAAGAGAGATTATAAAGGTTCTATAGAAGTTTTAATTTTATAAGTAGACTCAACTAATTTTTTATGTTGTAATTGGTGATATGTCTAATATCGAGTAGATTTAAACGAAAAATATCATTTCAGAATAAAAGAAAACACAATGAAAGTGTGAAAAAGATAGTTGAATTTTCTTCTTAGCAATAATTTTTATTGCCAACTCTGTAAGCTCTAATTCCATATAATTTATTATTTATATGATTAAAGGTTATAGTTTGTAAATACCTGGTTTATACCTTCAAGGATGTTATGCATATAGAATAAACAAGCTAAGACAGCTACGAAATATATACTATCTTACAATCGAATCAAATTTTATTAACACAAACTTTTGAAAATAATATTCTTCGTTTAATCAGCAGAGAATATTTTCGTCTTCGGTAATTTTATTATTCCTGTAATTAAAACAATTCTATTCGCTACATTTATTAATATTTCAGTTAATTTAAGTTTTTAAAAGTTGTTACATTGTGTTCTTAAAGTAATAGACAAAATAGATGTACTAGAATGATGAGAATTGAATGATAGCAAGATCTTTATTAAAGTTGGAATTGAGACTGAAAAGTCAATTCTTCCATTTAACTCAGAAATTTACGTAGTTTGCACTATTTTTTTCTTAGCTAGAAAGATTGAAATGGATTATCTTTTCGTACGTAAAGCACTTTGATCTATCCGTTAAACTTTCCCTGGTCTATTTTCAGAAATTCGAATACCATTCATTCCCATTTTTAAACTCGGTTGTCACAGTACCCGCGAACAAAACCGAAACCAAAGTGAAAGGCGCAATTTCAATACATTGTGTACAAGAAAAAATGTATATATAGAGAGAGAGCCTTCCATTCATCGAAATATCCCATAGGAACAAATCCCGCATCGACACTAGCGAGGGAAAAAGACATTTCCATTGAGAACCTTGATCCTATTCCGCAGTTCTCAGCGAATAGAATTTATCGCGAAAGCCAATATCGAATAAATCTGAATACCGTATCCTATCCACCGCCACTCCGCGTAACGCATAAATCTCCGATATCTTTTTCACTCTCCGTATATTCCGAGTGATTTTCCCTCTCCCGGAACCCGTTCAATGGCACAAGTATCTTTTACGGACATCTCCTTGGAAACCGTAACCCATTCACGCACTGACCTTGACCATGGAGACGTAAACAGGGATATGGGTCACTCTCGGTTTCTCAGTGAAATACCCATCGTCCTCCACTCGGGCCACGGTGTCTTCTTTCTCGGAAACATGCGAAGGATATCGTACAAGTGTGGCGATATTTTTTTCTTTTCACCGACTAACCATTCCTTTCGGGGCTTTGTGTGGGAAGCCATCCCCGGAAAGAGTTCCAATGCTTTCGCACGGGTGGTTCTGAGGCTGACGGTGACGTTCAGCTGGTGCACCGGAAGGGAAACTTGTGAGGGAATATTGGTCGCTAGGAGTCTCAACAGATGACGGTTTCGATGCAAATGTTCGCAGGACGACTTTATGTATATATATTCTGTGTATATATTTGTTTCCTTATGTGAGAATACTCATAAGATGTGTACAATGCAGTGCCTCGAATTAAAGTTAGGGAAAGAGATTTAGGAATATGAATACAGGAAAGTAATGGTTTCTACTAAGTTAAAAGGAAGTAAAAAGTGCTAGTAGGGGATCTGGGTTCGAATCCCAGTCATGTCGCTATTTTCCACTCCTTAGTTACAACATACTTATCCCTTATCATACAATGATTACTATTTTGCAACGATTGTAAGATCTTTTGGAGCATTTCCTTACGATTTTCCTCTTGTTCGTAACTGTAAGGTTTATTCAGAGAAAATTTAACTATTTGCACACTCACTTAGAAGGAATCTTAAATGGCAGAAAACATGAGTTTTTCTGAACAAACCTCACGTTTTTTACAAGCTTTTTTCTCTGAGGAATCACCATATTTTCCGAAAAATGAATATTTAATGTTTTCCGATGACCATTTTTCAACCTTCAAAAAGGCTTTGTGAAGCAGGTGACAATTTACCATTACTCATGAGTCATCAAAGTCAATACCTGGCAAAATGGACGGTGGGGGCTGTCAAAGAAATATTAGAAGTCAATTTATTTATATTAAAGGGCGGAATATTTATGGTTTATTTTAGTACAAGATAGTTTTTACTTTTATTGCTAAGCCTAAAAAGATTCACTTCGGAAATTAGATTTTCCATATTTATATATGTGAGTATTATCCATAAATAAATGATTCCCTTTTGCTCTTAAAGTATATACATTATTTATCTTAATATTCATCGTAAATTAGTATTCATTGCTTTGGAGTATCTATGAGTTGTTTAAATGTAACATTAATGAGCCCTAAGTCCCACTCTAGATAGATCCTAGAACGCGTATGAATATGAAATAAGTTTTACGTATCTTAGACTCAATCGCAGTTCTATGAAAGATATAATTGAGTTTTCTCTTATAGATTTTTATACAGATAGGATCGCTCCTCTGACCAATCTCTTCTCACGCCTTCATAATCCTTCCACCTCCCACAAACGTTACCAGATGAAGGAAGGGCAGCAAAAACAAAATAACTTCGGGAAAGAGCGTATCCCATCGACATAGATTACAAAATTGATATAAAAACCAATGAAGGAGGATGAATAGATATTTGACGACAAAATCCTTTTAATCTTTGACCATCTCGCCCACACCGTCAGGCGTTAAACCATCAAATCCCATCTCAGAGGAACATTGCATCAACCTGCCACCAGGTGTCGTCGAGGACTCGCCAACGCTTTACACCGACAGACATTATGCCGACGGACATAACATCGAAGGACATCTAACAGACGGACATTACGCCGAAAGACATTACGTCGAATTACCAAAATAAACTCGGATACCATCGTTTCACACTTAGGCATCATAAATCATCGTTTCCCAGGAAACAGAAGATCCGCCGGCCTTCGACAGAGTTCGGCGCTGCGCTAAGACCACACGGGATTAGAACTCGACATCGATCATGGCACAAAGGAAGCCGACCATAAATCACGACTCTACTGGAGGACTCTCTCGACACAAATCATACGGCGAGAGAAGAGATAGGGTGGGGAAGATAAAGGCGGGCGGAGAGGTGGACTCCTGTCATCCCTATTAACTCAACTCCCCTCCGCCACTCAAAATGTTCCAGCGTCAAATGATGGAAGTCACTTTTGTCGCCCGATATTTCTCTCTTTCCCATTTTTTCCCCAGAGATCGACAGTGTTGTAGGCCGGAGTTAATGAAGGCACTCGACACCTGTTCCGTGGGCTGAAGGGCCCGCGGATGGAATCTCTCTCTCTTTGACATTATTCTTCGATAATGTCCGAGGACTATATAGTCTCCCGCGTCTATATTTTTGCCAATCAAAACATTAATGGGGTATCGGTGTTCGAGTGGGTATGAGAGACGCGGATGTTTTGCTAGGTGACACGTCCCGCGCACGAACAAAGAGCCGTCCGATTGTGTTTTTTGCTTCTTTCACGCGCCAAACAATACGACAGAATCACAACCTTCACTCGGGACGAGTACGCGAAAATTTCGCGAATTATTTATCGGTCCGAATCATTTTTCGTGACGTCGAACACAATTCGGCGATTTCGGATCGGGAGATGTAATTTACGTCGGAAAAATGTGTGAATTTTTAAAGGCGCTCAATTATCAAAGTCCGTCGAGTTTCGTTTTTTGATTTTATTTGAATTATTTTTATGGAAATGTGCAATTATAATCCATTTATCGTGCCGGCAGCGCAATTAAATTTGGGAATTTTATTCGGGAGTGTGCGGATTCTGATGTGGATGGATAACTCATTAAAATGGGGAAGCGAGATGTGCAGCGATAAAAATTCCCAGTCGATAGGTAAGGGAGTGAGGACTGATTGATTTTGTTTTAATCATCTTGTAAAATTGCTGTGAATGTTGACGCGCGTGAAATCGAAAAATGTAGTTATCGGTATGGATATCGTATCAGTATGAACTAGATGAATTATCATCAATAAATTGAGTTTTGAATCATCGCGAATCAAGTTCAAGTTTGCTCAAAAGGTTTAATTATTCAGGTGTGTTCGCGTAGTTTATACTTTTGAATTTCGTAATGTTTGTCATGCATTTGATTTTTAGTTGCCTGGTTGCGAATCAAGATTACCTCTTAGTAACGAAAAACATGTAATCCTGTTCAGGTCAATTGATTCTCATTTTATTCACTGTTTCCTATAAAGCTCATTTATAATTAAATCAATCTCTCCTAGTGTCTCATGGGAAATAGAATATTTTAATAGAATGGATTTGTTATTTCCCTTTAATTCGCTCAATAGTTTTTGTTTGTGTATTGTTTGTAGAAAGATCACCTTGGTAATTAGCGATTTAAAATCATTCATTTAATTCCAATGCATTTCGTATCGGTTAATAATAAACTCTTTATTGAAGGCGAACTTCACAAAATACATTCACGTAGAGAATATTCAATAAGCCTTGAATCTATACCTATATCAATAATGCACGTAACAAACGGCAGCCTTATTTACATTATTCAAACCTACGCAACTCGCAACAGGCATACTTGTTCGAGGAGTAATTTCGTGCCCTCTTATCATAATATCGATCCGGTTTAACATACATAATTTAGCGTGTGTCGGTACGTGTGTATATGAGCTCGCGTGAATGCATCCAAGTTCGTGGTTACATTACGTCAGCGTAATTTTGAACGCAATCAAATGTTGATATTTCGCTGATTAAGGATGTAAACATTTTATCATAGGAAATAAACTTAATCTCTTATGCGATCGTAGTAATGGGTGACAGTGGAGTATAATCAGAGATAAGAGATTATGGTTCTTTATGAATTTCCTTTTGCAACTAGATCAATTTTTACGGCTGATAATTTCCAACAGTTATCCACATCGTTTTCCAATTTGATTAATATTTACGGCAATTATAACAGAAATATGATAATAAAAACGTAAAATACTTTCTTTTTTAAAAAAGATCCCATTGAATTGAATTGTTATAAACCTCACACAGAATATAGCTTAATTATTTAAGTTCATCTAAAAGTCCTGAGATGCTGTCTTTTTACATTAGTTCACTTCACTGAATAAATTTTGTGTCCTCTGAAACTAAGAAATTATAGTTATCAATTACAGGTTGAATGAATTTTGAATATGTGTGTACAAAAATTTTATGCTCGTTTAATAATACGAGTATATATTAGTTTTCATAATACTTGCGGTATATTAGAGCTCATTGATTCAAAGCCTGATTATTTATTTATACTTCATAGCCGTTGCTAAGTGAAAACTTAATGCACTTGTTATCTTTTTGAAGTAGCCCATTGACATGGAAACACTCATATTAAACAGCCGTGCATTGCTACGCAATAAAGAAGCAATCAATCAGGTTCCGTAGGGGCTTTGCCGATTAGAATCTCAAGTATCCATAATGAGTTAATAATCGCCCAAACATTGAGTGCGACACAAAGAAAGAAGCGTCTTCAACAGATCCATTGTGGGAGACTCATAAATCTTTCAGAGAAGCACTCCATTCCCTCCGAGACGATACGATCTATTTCGACGAGCCGACCGGTCCCAAAACGGCACACTAGTGCAGCTCTCCTTTAGGCTCAACAAGACTCGAATTAAAATGAAAAATCGATCCCTCCTTTCGCATTGGAATAAGATAAGAAGGCCGATAAGATATTTTGCTCCCCTCCGCTTATAATCCAGTGCTCTTTTTCCCGCCATTCCATAGTATATAAGGGCGCTATAGAGTCTCGCGCTCTGCGAGATTCCCCCTCCCCTACCTCCCCTCCTTTCCTCCCCCTACTCCCCCTCCCACCAATCACCCGATCGCCAAATTGGCATTCCAAAGGAGGGTACGCCTGAAAGGGTATAGAGGGGAGGTTTAAGGTACAGTGGGTGGTGGATTGAGCTTTTAGAAGGGGCAGAAATTCGACCGGTATTAACAGGAAGATGGTACGTGCCCGAAGGGAAGTGAATGGAAAAGAGCAAAGTTGGAAGTGAAAGGGATGTGCATGGAACACGGAGTAGTAGGGCCAAGTATTTAGTGAAGACGTCAGCAAGGCAGGAACACGGTTTGAAAAGTTTAAAGTCCTCGTGATCCTAGACCGAACGGGATCTGTTTTACAAATGGCTCATTCGCGTTCAGTCGTATTCTAATTAGTCCTTGAGTTGAAGTCAAATCTAAATTAGGAAATTCTTCGTCTACGATGTGTAATATAACATCGTGCATTTCGGTTTTTAATGATAAATGATAAAAACGTCTTGTTTGTATAAGATTTAGAAATTAAATTCACGGAATGGTTATGGAATCTTCACAAAGATAAACTAGAAATGATATCTTAGTTAATAAAGAAGCGAAATTTTCTGATTTGTTACTACACCATGATATAGGCGCATGATACGCTTAAGTATTCTCTAAATACTCTAGAGTTAATATTAAACGTATTTATATCTTTAAAAAAGTCTTTGCAGTTAATTGATAAAAGTATTAAATTAGGAGTTCTCAGCAACAGATTGAAGATACATATATTATTCTCTACTCGATACTACTCTCTAATATTATATATTCTATATTACTCTCTAAAAAACTGAAAATCCCTCTTTCTTTATTGATAATGATTATCCATAACAGTATATTACTTGGATTTATTCAATAAAAATATTGCCATTTCTTATTCAGTATTTTTCTGTTAGCTTCTGAATTATTATGCGTGAGATTTTACGTAAACTTTAAAAATGTATAGAAAAAATTCGTGAAAGTATAAAAATATAGATCTATATATTTATCTTAACTCAGCATCAAAAGTAATATTACATCTTTGTAGTCTTCTGGAAATTCAAATATTCCCAATGTTCCAGAGATTCCAATAATCAATCTCCAAGGTGACATTTTCCCAACTCACCACAATTTTAACTTGATCTCATGACAATACAACAGCTCTGTCTTCCTTATCAAAATAGTCGAATTCGTAGGAAATTCGGACGCAAAGAAGCTTTACATAAGCAGGGACTTTGAAACGGACCGTGGCCTACCTTGAAATGTTTTGAGCTCGAAACCAATGGAAGAGAGTATTTCCTTTAGTTCCGAATTACATGAGCTAGTGCTTCCAAAAAGCCTTTGAAGTGAAGCCGAGTCTAAGGGTTGTTCTCTTCTCAAATGTCCCCAAAAGATGAAATCTAGTTCTTTTCTCGCATCTAAGAGCCATGCTCCTTTCAGAACGTGACAGCTTCGAGCTTCTTCCATCTTGTATTTTGGTTACACAAACCTTGGTAGTAGGAATTTTTTCGATCAAAAACTAGCGTGACGTTTTTGTAAGAATGGGCTTCAAGAATTCTTTGTCGAAGTAGTATTTGGGATGACTTCTGTATGTAGGACAAATATCAGGATTTTTTTAGGAAAGGTTTCTTTTAGAAGGGAAATGGTGCTGTTTCTTCTTTATAATTAATCGATGGAGTGGTTCAAAGTGAAGATGAATATTTTTGTCTAATATTATGTATCAATATTTAATGCAATCGCTAAAATTTTCTATTTTATTGGAAATGCGATATATCATATCTTTTTAGGGTCTATTAATATAAATATATCGCAACCGGTTTATGATTATTAATATAATTATATCGCAACGGCTTGCTTTAGATTAAATTTCCGTATTTCATCAAGCTATATATTTTTTCTATTACGTACTTTCATTTGGATATCTTATTTTACCGCAAATTGCGTAAGTTACTAAAATACGTTCACTTACTATAATTCAAGTAACTGTTGACCTTTGCTGAACACGACTAATGAGATTGGAATATAAGTTTTCCTCTTGCGGAATTGCTTTTTAGAAATGAGTATGAAGTACTTATTGTTAAAAATAGCTCTGGTATTAAATATGCCAACCCAGTCTCATATTAAAAATATTATACGTAGTAACATTATTTCAACTTTATCCACAATGCAAGTCCTTGAAAAAGAACCCAGAAAAAAAATTGTATTATTCTATAGGAATTAATTAAATTGAGACCCACTTTACTGCATTGGATTCTACATGCATGGGAGGTAAAATGAAAATTGTAATTTGAACTACCATTGTGGAAAATTATGATTGTATTTTACCTTCCATCAGTTAGAAGTTACTTCCTTCGCTACATATTCCTATTATTTCGAACGAATTATAAAGATATACGTGCTTTATGACCCGGATACTATCTTCGTGTACTATAATGCCTTACATTGTTTTTATTATGAATTATTAACGTTATATTATTAATATTTACTCTTCATAACTACTTCATAGTTCTATCATTTCGTAAGTATACTCTTGAACTCTTGCCCTAGCTCGCAACATTTCCAGTTTATCCCTTCGCAAACTACGCACGCGACTACATAAGTGCGCACCATCTCTACTGTACAAATATCTCCCAAAAAGTTCCTCTTTTGTTACTCAGGACATACGCGCACCTTCCTTTATCTCTGACGTCACAGCTCGAACGCTTTCCGTGCAGTCTCCAGTGACGTCACAGGCCCCTTTGATATCCTAGTCGAGTACTTCGGGGACGCGAGCAAAATCACTTCGCGGAATTGACGCTCGAAAAGAAATAACCCGTTTCCCCACTAAGAGATGTATTAAGGACTCAGTGGAGAGTTTCCCCCCTCATTTCAGACATATATATTCGAATTTCAGATGAGACTTTTTTTTATCTTTTTCTTTCGCCGAAGTCTCTATCTCTCTCACTGGTACGTCCTTCTCGCCTGATATGCATTCCTTGCAGGGGGTATTGTTCCCCGCACAAGAAACCTTCAATATAAGAAAAAAAAGAGAATCGTTTATCTTCAGACGTTACCAGTCTCTAACTGGTGACGTAAGTCCTCGTCCCTTCTCCCTTAAGATTCTCTTTTGTTTATGCAAGCTCGCTGATCTCGAGATGTGAATGTTAATGTATTTTGTATCTTTTCCGAGATTTGTGAGATTCAGGACGGTTGAGTCGAATCTGTGTCTCTCGGGAAAGTTGCGGTGTATTGGTACGTTTTTAAAAACAAATGAAAGATAGGTCCCGTCCTTCAGTTCACTGACTCGTAATTCGTAATATATAAATCATTTTGCTATTTAGATACCTTGTATTTGTTATTAGAACATCAAAATTTACAACTATACCATTATTTATTGTTATTGCTATTATCCCTACGGCAATATATAAATTGTAAGCAATAAAGTTCAGAGATTCTTACCATTTTTGTTACTATGACCACGACATATTAATATCCTAATATAAAATTTATTTTTTCGTATACAATGGAATCATAAACAGTATTAATAAAAATTTAATGAAATAATATATGATAGCAAGTTACGAATTGTTTTATTGTTCTCTGCCATTCAAATGTCAAAATATTACTAAAGAATCGAACCAATATGGAAAGCAAAATAAATATATACATACGAACAATTGATAACCTCAAAATAAGGCGTCACAAGTATTCCATGCTTTCATTAAAAAGAGAATATAATATTTAACTGCTCAAAATGGATGAATAAATTCGGTAGACCTTTGTTTAGCTAAGGAGGATTTAAGATGTTTTTCTATACCCAATTTCATATCGTGTACTTTAAATTTCAGTCGTTAAGTTTTGTTTAGCTTTATGTATTATATTGAGGAGTAAGAGTAAATTGTGTGATCTAGTAATTAAGATCAAGATAAGATACTAAAATATTTCTGATTTTTTTTGTAATTTCCACATATATCATTTTTTTAAAATTTCATTTCGATCAAACTACTTGGGAAAAATTGCTGAAGTATTTGATAACTCTATATTACATTATGTTTGCTTTAATCACGTGGGTGCTTTGTTAATTTATATACTTTTTAATTTCGGAAACAACTGGTAGAGAGTTGTCTAACTTTGTAAGTTTTCGACCAGTTACTCATCATGAACCCAGCTTAGATACCCTAAGAATTATTTCTATGCTCGTCATTATTATGGTATGATTCTAGTACATTTGAATATACCCTCACGTGTTTCACCATGGAAACCCGCTCGATAGATAGCGCGTGTAAGGGGGTCACGAGGTATTCAGACGATTGAATCAACTATGTACCGTAGCGAGGTAAGGAGATAGATTTAGGTAGGGAAACGGAAATTTGGAAGGAGGGTTGAAGGGTTGGAAATAGAGCTGTTATATGGGGCGCGTTTAAGTCCAAAGGGTTGGAGGGCCTCAGATAGGAAGATGATGAAAGGCTTTGTGTAGCTCTGAAGAAGATGGGCCGAAGGCGTATCCGTGGAAAGATACATAAGATAGGAGATGAGTGTGCCCAGTAATCCAGCAGCTTCTTTACATTCTAAGGAAGGTTATCTGGTATTCCCTTAATCAATCCTTTAAGCTACTGCCCGGCTAGATCCAATCAGTCGGCCACCTTGAAAGTGATTTAGCAAGAGCAAAGATTATTCGCTCTGGTTTAATCATTCTTCAGAGTTTGCTAAATTTATCATCTTCTTTAGAATCTCGTTTTTTTTACATTCAATTAGAGCTTTTACGTCCAGAAGGTGGATATAGTTTTATCAGTCTATTTAAAGGATCCTTGGTTACCGAAGATTTATCTTTACATTACGATTATTCACAAAGTTTCTCTGTTTCTCAAATTTATTGAGATTTACAATTGTGTTTATTTTATCGTCTGATAATATTAATGATATTGAAACTAAAACAACACTGAAGTTAAATGATTATTTCTTTTAAGTGATTGCCAAGTAATATCATAAACACAAAGGCTTAAATAACCTTTAGATTACTTTAGAAGATCGGAATTGAGAAAAATGATTCTATTTTACTTCAATCGTTTCGTTCCTCGTACAATTTAAGTCCCATGGGTGCCATATTTGAAACATAGAGGCAGATAGTGGACCGTAATTGACCTTTATAACCTCCTATCCGCGTCAGCTCTAAATCCTATCAAAAAAGTAATGAAACCTGAAACAGTTTATCTCCTTCGCTTCTTGACTTGAATGTAGTTTAGTTTTTACTTGTACTTGTGGATAATCTATTACGAAAATTATTAACTCTCCTCTTAAGTGTAGTAACCTTTATAATGATTCGGATGAAATCGATATTTCTTCTGCAAATAGGAAATTATTGAGGCTTTTTCAATTCAAATTATCAAATTAAATTTTAGTAAACGTACTCAAGCATTATGTGACAACAAAATAATCGCAAATTAGGAATTTTTGAAGAATCACAACTTTCAAAAAATCGAAAAATACCAGTTGAAAGCGGTTTTGATAGCAGATCTGAAATACGAAGCTTAAAGAGAAATGGTTATATAACTGGGTCTTGAACCCAGATATCACACTGCTTTTCTCTCAGCTAACGTATCTGGAAAGTGGGGGAACTTGGGTTCGAGTTCCAGTCATTTTGCTATATTTTAAATTCTGTTTAAACTTTGTGTTAAAAGTGTAATCTAAGTCCAGATAATCGCGTACAGTGTAATCGTGTACATTCACCTTCCTTATTCCTATTCGAAATACCTTAGCTGTTGAGAGGAGTTACAGACGAATCTAAGGTACTGAGAATATGTACAGTACAGGAGAAAAACCGCAAAACCAAATGTGTATTCGTGTTATCTCGGTTCGATGCCCTATCTGTTTCTTAGATACATTCCCGATCGAAGTTGCCCTCTGGCATTCATTGCGTTCCTCTTGAGCGATGTAATGGAGGCTTTAGAGAGTTCACAATTACGTGTGAAGCTATTCGAATTCCCTTTGCATCTATTGGATGGGGTTTCACAGGTATTCAAGGTGCTCGTATACTTTGCTTATCCATCTCCATTGACCTACTTGCTTTCCCACTCTTAGCACTTTTTGAAGTGAAAAACGGATTCTTCTGCGACACGTATGCCCAATTGAGCTGACGAGTTCTTTGACGAGGATGGGTAATCGTTTTAGAGTGACGATTAACATTTAAATATAACTAGTCTGTTTTGTCTTAAGGAAAAGGTTTCGTGAGTAATACATCTATTTCAAGATAGAAATTCGATTTCACCATGATTTGTATAAGTCTTATAATCTATTTTAAT
This sequence comes from Pantala flavescens, assembly GCA_020796165.1. Lineage (NCBI taxonomy): Eukaryota > Metazoa > Arthropoda > Insecta > Odonata > Libellulidae > Pantala > Pantala flavescens. The sequence goes on from CM036886.1 coordinate 18,434,189, forward strand.
AATATATATCATTAAGAACGTGTGCTCACACACATTAAGCGGAACTCAAGGTATTATTGTATAATATAAATAACAATTAAAGTAAAACATGAAAGCCAATCGTATAAGGATAAACTATAGTAATTTACAATGGCCTAATGTCTGTTGCTTAAAGAAATACCTCAGTTAAACGCTAAATCGACTACATTTAACACAAAAGTTATTTATTAAATACAAATGTACTATAAGGTAATTTTTAATAGAAAATAGATTTAGCCATTATCTTTTGGAAGTATTTCACGAGATTTTCAGTCATTACTTCCAGCAAAACTTTCGTAAACTGTAAACGATGTCTTAAATCTTCAAAACGTACGTGTTCTCGACTACTTATGATTCATAAATACAGCGAAATAAATCAATATCGATTTGCGTTATTATTTGTGTTTTAAATTTTTCGAATAAATCAGATGATACTTTAATGCCTTCATCACGACCATCCATACAACTACCGAATACAACAGCTGGATGAGAGGAGTTCTTAACTAAGTATGCGTTCAATAAGTTAAGAGAAGACCTTAGATAGACACATAGAACAGAGATATCGTAAATTATTTAAAGGCGACCCGGTATTTTAGGATATAAAGTATTGGAAAGTGTATTGATAGGTTTATATCCAAAATCAGAATGAAAATACCGTATGACGATGACTGTATTCATAAAACAACCACGTAAAAAAATAGTCTTTTAAACATTTCCCAAGCATTGCAGTATAAAGAGTGTGTTTCTTAAGCGTAGCATCTTCATCCTCTAACATTTTCATCACACACACCATTTATTCCGAATGCCGATTCAATTTTATATGGCGTGTGCGAGAAGAAAACAATCGAAACTGTTTGTTGACGATTCAGAATAAAACGAACAGGATGCAAAAGACCCTTTCGCCCGTTCTTTGTTTATGGCTACGAATTCTCCGCAGACGCATCAATATGAATAAGAATAGCAAAGGGAAGTTTTTCCAAGGGAAAGCCGAGGTTAAGTGGAGTTTATTTATTTTCCCGAGCGCGGGATTCAAAGAGGTCATAATCTTGGATTCAACAGGGAGGAGTAAACGGAATCTGGGTTTTGAAGAGAAGGAACTGAACGGAGGCGTTTTGTGAATAAAGAGGCGGAAATTTTGGACCAATGGTTGCTCACCACGTGTCAGGAATTTGCCGGCTTTCAAATACGTTTAATTTTGTCGAAAAATGGGGAAAATTAAGATGCCACAGGACAACTAGTGACTAACTGAGAATGAGTCAAGGAATCATCCTGTCCAATGGACCAAGTCCTCGTATGAATAAGCTGAACAAACTGTCATGTTTTAACTTTCAGAATTAGAATTTGATATTGCTATGGATTGGAAAGACTGAGTAACGATCCAGATCGATCATAAATTAGATATGACTACCGTAGATTATAATACGATTTTTGTATAGTTACATGATACCATACACCTATATTTTAAATGTAGGTACGTTAAATAAAAATACGTTTTGGTACCTTTTTTGCAGAGGATATGTCCAAATCATTAAACTGTCAAATTTTTGTTTCTATATTGTTAATATTAAAATTTTCGGTTGCCATTAAATTAGCCAAGTCATCAACTTATACATAAATTTTTAACATAAAATGTTCAATATCGTAACATATAGAGCAGATCCTTATTTTTATTATTATTATAAATTTACATCAGTGAATCGTTGAAGTAGATTTTTCGTGAAACATTTCACAACTTGAAAGTCTCTTGCTTTTACGTATATTCCCTTATGAAATTTTCAATGTGAGAATAATGTAATTATATACTTCGTTTCGGAAAATAGTTTATTTCTCTTTAATCTCTTTTGGTTATATTATATATTATAATGTACAAATTTATTGTTTGCTCTTTATTAATTTTACGTTTATTACTATTGTTCAAAATTACAGATCCCATAATCTTTAACGACGTGCCTTTTCTTTAAAAGGCTTGATATATATTTAGGGCGTTATAATGTTATAGTTAGCTTTGCGTGGGTATATTCAATCGCTCTTAAACAATCGGGTACGTTCACTTAACCAAGCGTTAAGCATCGCTCCTTGGAGACGCCAGAATCGTAACACTCAAAGGAAATTTCTGAGGCACCTTTACCAACCCTCGAGAAACCGATGGTTTCCCCTTGTAGCAGATTATTGATTTCCTTTTTTTTAAGGAGGGAAAAAGTCACCACGAATGCTCACTGAAGACCTAAATAAATACTTTATTTCCATCCGAACACGGTTAGGCTTCCACGATTATCCTCAGATATATCTGGAAATAAAACCCGAATCTAATTTTGAATGAAGACTGTTGAATCGGTTCGATTTTATTGACTTCGAATTTTCCAATGCTAAGAATAGGGGTTTTTATCCTTTTAGGAAGATGCATTTCTTACTCTACTTCTTACTCTAAGTAGAATTAAATGGCATAGAAAAAATCTTAAGGTTAAGTAATCGTCTGTAACCATGATGTTAGAGTAGAGTTTTAGTTTATAGTTATTGCCCAAATAAGTTGATTATAACTGTCTTTGGTTTCAAATTTTGATGTCAATACTCGATAAATATCATTATTTTTCTACAATAGAAAAAAGCTTTGCAACAATAATATCATTAATTAACAAAGAATGAACGGATTATCTTATAACATTACTGAATCTGATAATTATAATTTATGCCAAACAATATAATGTTTACTTAAACTTTTATCAGGAGTATCACTCATGAAAGATTTTTTTAAAGATACTATATCGTATGCTTAAATAAAATGATTCCATAGTTTAAATAAACACTTGAAACATCATAGAAGTTATAATTTATGTACAGAACCATACATTTTGAATTTACAGCTCTATGTATCAAGGTTGAATGGATATGTTTTAATTAACAATGACCACTACAGAAGGAGGCTTTCGTATCATATTAAAAGCAAACACTTCGCAGACGATGTATCGCTATCTATGGATTATAAAAGAATGGCTATAAATGTTTGCACGAGTGATGTTTATTTTTATCCATCAAAACAAAATCAATCTTTTTTATTCAGCCTATGTCCTACAAAAATGGTCGAATATCGTTTATGTACTCATAAATTCCACATACGATCCCAATTTCTGTGGATTAATGGTCTCTTGAAACGTTGAGCACAGCTGAGTGAATTCGTATCGCAGAATGATCATCGTGATTTTACTCAACCCTACCTGATCACTCGTTAGTCATCGAACCGCAGCATGAAGTTGATCCGCTGAACTTAGCTTATAGAACTTTGGATAGAGGGTTTACTTTTCATCCAATTTTCATGGAAACGATTGTTAAATATACTCTGTTTATCGTATGGTTGCTATGATATTGACTTAAGCACAACTTTTTCAGTGTGAGCGACTCGACACGAAAAAGAGTTTTTTTTACGTAGAGTTGTTTTGTCGTCAAACTTGGTCACTTTTGTTTGTGTTACGTCTGTGATTTTATTTGAATATGATATTTTCGTGTTTTGTGGACGTTTTTGAATTGTTCCATCCAGTACACTTTATTTGTGCAGCGTATCGTGGAATTTTTTTCTAATTTTTATTTTACTCTTTTTAATTTATCCGCTAGCCATTGTACGTTGTTTTCTGTATTATCGCTATTACAGTGTGCTTTTAATGTGATCAAACCTAAAGTAGAAAGCATCGTATGTATGGAAGTCTAGAAGCATTAGCTAGGTAGCATTTTGAATATATAAATCTTAGTAAATTTTAAATGTATATATATTTTACTTTTGATTGAAAGGAAGTTTGTCGTGTCAGATTCACGGCCAGTTTGCTATAGGATCGATCTTCCATTTATCGATAAGCCAGATTTGGTATCTCCTTATATCACGACTAAAAGCAAACATTGGTCCCCTATGAGGTACACTATCAAGTGCTCAGCTCAATTAATAACTGCAGGCTCATTTTATTAATAAATATTTCCTAGACCTACCCTCGCCCTCCACATATAGCGTAGACTTATAGATTTATTATTATAATTCCATTTGGGGATATACTCGTTCGGTTACACAGTTCGACCTTCTCAATATCAAGTTTTACTTTTATTGGTACACTGAAGCCATAAAATATTCAAATCCAATATTTTAAAAGAATTTTGAGAAGATATAAATCTTTATAGATGCAGCCATAAAAATACTTTCATATCAAGCACGTTTTTGATACAATCCTTGAGACTTTCATAATCAGAGTTTTATTTTCCCCTTCCGTTATAATGTCTTCCAAATTTAACTCGGTTACGTAATTTTTTGTTGAGTAAATGTCGTTAAATTCAAATTTCCTTATTTCAATTTCTTAAGAGTCCACATTCGACCGAACTGTACGGATTTTTACAGTATTCGATGTATAAATTTGGTGCTTGATTGTACCAAGGCAAATTATCAGTACACTAGAAATATTTTTTTTCAAACTCTTCACTTCAAGCATCGCTTATGTTACCCACGAAAGAAATTAATCTTGTTTCCTTAGATGAAATACTTCGGCTTATCATTATAATTAAATAAACATTAGATATAATGTTCGAAACGTTTAATTCACGATTTAATTTTTAATTTCCTTGCATGAGGTATCACCTTCTTTAGTTCATTCGTGAAAGTTTATTAATATATATATATATATATATATATATATATATATATATATATATATATATATATATATATTATAATATTAGAATTCGAATGAAAGTACTTACGAGTTGGAAAATACTGCATAATCACCAAGCTATTAACCGTCCTGTTTAGTATTCACTGTTATTCAAAGGTATGTAAGACAAAAATTCAGCTTATAAGGCGGACTAAGGTATGAAGATCCACTTGATCTATTATTAAATGGAGTATAAGTCATCATGTATTATTTTGATGCTGCCTTAGTAACCGTTTCTTTTAATTACTTTGTTTCATTTTGGTATTTTACCGAATGTCACAAGCCGACATTACGTTGTTGAATGGACGGACGTAAATTTTTAGCCAAATTTTGGCTCTCCAGATATTACGTCATGGCTAGGCAACAAAAATACTTGAAGTAAATAAAATAGAGGGAGTAAATAAAAAACAATCGTAGGTCCGTGCAACGCAAGGCATTTTAGCCATCTCAGGGCAGAATTTCATATTTCGCGATCGCGTTTTTCCGCGTCCCTTTTTTGGCATAATTTGGCTGCGTTTTTTTAGAACGATTCCCTCTCGAATTCCTCTCGCTCTACTTTATCGACGAGGCCGTTATTTGCGCTTAGCTATTCCCGTTTCCAATGGCAGCGCCTTAATAATTCGCCCACGACCCTCCACCCCCGAGTCACTTCAAGCTTTAAATATTAGTTCGAATTCTCATCAGAAACCATTTTCATTACGGAGAACTCTCGTTTAATAATTTGTTTACCTTCGCTACGACCTCCCGCTCCTTTTAAATTTTCGTCTTAATACGATCCTTTGAATGACTTTTCATTTTTTATAATGAACTCGATGAGAAGTTTTGGACGTTGAATTTTTTTTCTGGTCTTTTTGGTGGGAACGCAAGCGAAAAGGCTATAGCGACCAATTTCTGTTCTCAGTTCATAAAACCATTAAAGTTATTTTTATTGAACGCTATAGTAGGCTTTATCTGCAATCACTTTGAATAGTCTTATATATATATATATTGTAAAAATATTGCGTATTCAAATATACTCAAGTTTTTTCCATGCATTCATTACAGCATGGAAAAATTTAGTAATTGTAATGTATCCAAACTGGTAAAAGATGCAAGAAAGTATTTCGAGGCTTGATCAAGGCCTTCTTGTAACTCTATATTTTACGCATTTAAGAAATTTTCCAATTATTTTAGTCACTTTTTCTTTTTTATATATTTTTTTATAAATTCACGCCAAAATAATGAAAGACAGGGTACACGAGGATAGAAGTTTAGGGATTAATAAATGATGGTTTTCAAGCATAGTGTATTCGAAATGCAATTAGGTTATAGAAAGGAATGTATTAGTCAGAAATAGAAGTTTCTGTTTCATTTATTGATAAATTATCTCAACTAATTCTAAGATTATTAGAGGAGATCAAAATAGAATAAGCAAATAATACTACGAGATTGGTGATGTTTTATTGCAACAGTACTATTATCATCAGAAGAAGGATAAAATTCTTGATGAACCATAAGATATCTTTGCTCAAAAAACTTTTATTCCAACTAGGTTCTATAGACTTATTCCAAATGCTTTCCCAATTCTTCGCTTCTCCATTACGCATTACACATTTTCTTGACCTTTCTTCCTCTACATTATGCAAACTTTAATCCAGAAAACTTCTCACAACTTTCGATGTAGTTTTCCGAGCAAACTTCGTGGGGTCGGTTTTAAATTCTTAAACGTGCGGCCACATCCCACATTCAACTGCAAATTTATCTTAGCATATAAACGAATCTCATACAATATCTTTCTCGTCTCTGGAAGGGAGCCTCGGGCGCATTTTTTTTTTCATTTAATTCTCGAGCCCCCGTCTCCATTCTCGCCTTCGTAACCAGTGGACTAGGTAATGGTGACTTGTTAAGAAAAGCGCGTCTGTGGAAATGTTCGCTCATTGGATGGGAAATGCATTCGGAATTGTGGGACGAACTCTTTCGGGAACAAAGCTCAGGGTTGGCTGTGTGACTATCAGACGGGAGATGTCTTTAATACGTCAAAATGTAGGTCTGAAATCTTCACGTCTTTTAAAGATGCATTTTGGAAAGTACTGAAGGATATGTGCATCGTAGTCTTTCTTTTTGGAACTACTTTACGTGCTTCCTAGTAAAACGAATAGAATTTATGTTTGTATGTATGTTTCTAGCTTTAATTTCCATATCTTTCATTCATTAATATTACATTATATTATATTATTAGAGCATATGTTGAATTACTATAGCGTTCTTCATTTTTTTAATATTAATCAAGAATGTGTTTAAAATAATTATAGGTCTTTATTTATGGAGGCGGAATTGAAACTAAAATGTCTCTTTTACCATCTAAGTGGTAAATTAAATTATTATTGAGTAGTGTTGAATTGAATTATTATAGTGTTTTATTGAACAACTTCAACTGAAAATATCTTATCTTAGGACATTTTCGTTCCTATGAGCTCAAATCTTTAACTTGTAGTTTCTTCTATGATGTTGAAACTAGGAAGATTAATTACTTCTCTTATTGTCGCATTATACTACTTCTGAAAAAAATATCATCTAAGAGCATCTTATATGTTCTCATTATTTCGCGTCTTTGTCTAATATCGTTCCAGTTATTAATTTGACAATCATCATTCAAACTGCAGGTATGTTTACGTTGAAATACACCTTACTCGCAAGGCACAAGTAAGATAGTTTCATCAAAGTATTCCTCTTACATTTTTGGCTGCAACTTCTCTACGAACGTTGTCATGGAAGCATATTAAAGTGCCACGTCGTCTCCAAAGATACAACGAACTGCGATATTTTATTTTAGCTCGTTAATTTCTACTTTATCGCCCTCGTGCCTTTATCAAGCGACTGGGAAATAAAAACGTTTCAAATTTCACAAGAAACGTAGTTGCGAGTTTTCAAATCTGCCTGCGGGGAATGCGCACTTTTTTTCGTACTCTAGAAGGAACTGAAACCAGACTCAGCGGAAAAAGCTTGATATGCGCGAATTTATTCGAATGTCAGTCAAAGTCAGAGGGAAAAGATATACGCCGCTCGACACACTAGCTGCGCGACTCCTGTCCCGCTATAGATAAGGTTTTCCTCACGATTACGGAGTATCTACATCCCCTTCCGATTCTTCTCAACAGCTGGGATTTAGAATTTCGCTCCCAATCAATGGGTTTCTGCGCGTTCTTGAGGTTTCTGCCACGTCAGTCGAGGAGTATCACGAATTTGACACATTTTCGTATTCACGTGCGTTTTCGTATTTGAATTACGAATTCCATCTTCTTCGAGCGTTCGTCATATGTAAGACTACTGCTCGAGTTTTATTCGTACAACTGTGCCACACGATAAGTGTTCGAGGAAAGTGTTTTTTGTGCCACGTGTTTTGGTCCAAAAAGGATGATGCTTTTAGATTAAGTTAAGATTTAGTTAAGGTTTCTTTTCAGAACCTTCACATTTATAATGTAAAACCATGTTTTAATACGTAAATTTTAAAGTTGAGAAAATACGATGTATAAGAATTGTAACTATTTATAATCATTGAACACAACACAGCATTGCATGAAAATCAAATTAATCAAGAAATTAATTCTTATTTCTTCAGCTTCAAAAGTTTTTCTAAAGTTCAATCATCTGAAAAACAGTTTGTGATCAGAGTTACTAAATTAATCATAGATAAGCCGTGTGGATATTTCAGTCGGCACAACATCTGAAACGTATTTTAGAGAAATTAAATGTTATTAAATAAATTCCAGCCCCCATGGAATTCCATTGCAGGATAACGATGATCTTTCATCACTTTCAATTTTTTAAATACTCAAAGCTTTATCCGTTACCCGAAGTTTATACGCGTGCGGAGTGAATCAATTTATACAAATGACTGAATAGAATCATCCGGCTTTCACTCGCTTTACCTTATTCAGTGAATCATTCGATTTAACGAATGGAATAGATTCGCATTCGATTAGAATCGAGTGAACAATTATGAACTCTTTATTCCAATAATTCGGTGGAAGCAATCGTTGTAATTATTCCATCGTTTCATGTGAATCCATTGTGTACATGATTGCTTTACCCAGCGTTTGAACTTCATCTCGTTATAAAAAATATAAATATGTAGAATTTAATAATTACGTGTAATGTAATAATTACGTCTAATCACATGCCATATTAAATCTGAACATCAATCATGTTTCTAAGGAGAGAGGAACAATTAAAACGCCATGGTGACGTTCAGAAACGAGGAAAAAGTCTATCCGTTGGAACCACGTGCTCTCGGCAACCGTCTCCCGGTGCAGCGTGACGTTAGGGACTCAATCTTGGTAGTCTATTTCTCCTCGTCATTGTTGCCACCTCTCCCCTTCACTTTGCATTCTTCAACGCCCTCCACAAGCATCCCATTTAACAGGAGTAATGGAAACGCATTGTCTTCAGTCTTCCAGCACACTTTCGAATTTCGAAGTACTACGTGGAAGAATCGGTTACCATCGCTCAACGCGACAATTTAATTGCTTTTTCGTATCAAAATTTTCGTTGTGATATTAAATTTTAGACTCGTTCCGAGAAGTAGCGTGCGGTCGATGAGAGAAATTTCTCGGAAATAGATGCTTTCACCTGGAAAAGAAAAAAATCCATTAAACTTGAGTGATAAAGTAATTTGACTGCTTTAATCTTTCGTTGAAGGTTGTTGTTCGTTTCTAAAAGATGGTTGATTTTGCAAAACTGAATGCATATCTTTATATAATCTTTGATTTATATCCTTTTACGGCTACAATTGTCTAAATGCTGTTAAGTAAGCGTTCCCGAGTAAAATTGTATATACCCCAAGCTATTAGATTGTATTTAAAGTCGAGTTCATTTTGAAACTACTTTACAACTTCTCAGATTTTATCTTCGCTTTTAGGATTCTAGATAGAATAAAATATCGCGTCAGACTACGTCACTCTTCGTCGGAGGAATGGGTTAAACATTCGACGAGCCTCGAGGCCGATGTCTCGTCACACAGATACGCTGTGCAACTTATCAAAACCCCCCCAGGTACACATGAGGGAGATAAACCAGTCAAAGCAACGAAAAACCTGTTCATTTTGGCGTTCATATCCCGATGCCTCGGTATTTTTATCCTAAGGTTGTTCAAGTACGTTTATAATTGCTAAGTTTATAAAACTTCTTTTACGCTATGGATTGATCTCTTCTACGATAAATTAACATATATATGAATGAGATTTTAAGTAAACATTATCATTTTAACACAATCATAATCTTATATAAGTTACACTAAAGATACTATTATATTCTTCGGAATATTTAGGCATACTACATAGAATTTAAGTTGTATTTTGTTGACTTAAACTTGTGTGGTGTAGGAAGGTGTTCTATACGAAATTATGCCGATTTTAATAGACCATCAGGTTCAGGTTAACATGTTTTCATAAAAACACTTGTTAGTTCGTCAAATATGGAATATTGTAGAGCACACATCAACTAATCCATTCATTTTCTCTGAGAGATGGATTGCTTCCTAAACAAAAGAAATCTCGCCCAGGCGTCTGTTTCCCCATTTATAATCCCTTTTCAGGATTGTTGTTCTACTTTTGTCTGCAGTAGCCCAGGTTTACATTCTTTCCTGCCACGATTTATTGCCTATTTGATAATCTCTATGGGATATCTATTCGTATAGATTAAAATAGTTGTGACAGCGAGGACAACAAACCGATCAATCGCGGGATGTATATATGGCTATCGTAGATTCTTTCCGATGTTGTTTTGTCTAAAGGAACGTCGAAATTCCGTCCTATATTATTTTTATAAATATTAAAGGAACAATGTTTTGATATTTTGTCAATTTCCAATTTTTGGTTAGATTTATTCAAATAGTTTTCTCTTTGTTATACGATCGTATTTTCTACATATTTTTACGATTTGAGTTAACGTAACATTGAATACTAACATGAAATATTATCATCGAAGTAAGTTGATACAGATTAGGCTTCTTTTAATTGAAGATCGTGCTTCATCGTAAGCGTGATTGTTGGTGCGGTGTAGTCATAGAAACTTACTAAATGGAGTACTTAACACATCCTTGCCCTCGATTCAATTCAAACAGTAATTCTGTCAAAAATCTTGGGATTCAGTTCGAATTATGAAAATTTTTTCTCATAAATTTTTAATTTTAAAGGAAGAATAATTCATCAAATAACCCCGAAAAAAATTTTCCAAAACTTTTCTTCACGAAATTTTCACTCCAAGTTTTTTTTCTTCCTTTCTCTCTCTATTCCAATGGAATTGTACGAAAATCTCTTTTTCTTGGGAAGAAGAGGGCTATTTTACGGTTCAGCCAAAGAGACTCTTTCCTTCTGTAAATGAGATTATTTTTAAAAACTTGAAAAGTGCAGCCGAGCGAAGGTGTAAAAATAAACGAGCGAGAGAATACGTCTGAGCGCGTTGATGTCGAGAAGAAAGACAGAAGAATTAAGACTTTTTGGAGGAACAAAAGGTACTAATTCACCGGAAGGAATTCTTAAGCCCACAATGTCACTCCGAATTGTGTGCGAAGAAGAGAGGTTTTCAATAAAAGAATCATTTTTCATGCGTGAATTAGCTTTTCCAAGGGGACAAAACTTGCTGAGGTACATTTAACTTTTTGCCGAAGTTAGGCAATGACTGTCGACTGTAAAAGTTTGAGTGCAAATGATCGTCTGCTGTTAAAATCGTCTGTTGTAAAATAGGTTCTTAAAATAACGCGTGTTTGGAAGTTTGTAATGAAAAGGTTTGCTATTTGATGCGAACATGTGCAATTCGTTAGGGATCTTTACTTTTTGGATTTAGGTTAAAAGAGGAGGCATTAATTCAGTCGTATATCGTCCTGAAGGGTTATTTTCTTATGTTTTATTGCAATTTATTGAGGAATCCATCATTGTCTTTGTGATGAAAGAAAATGTCGAGCTTATAATTCGTCATCTTTACAGCTATTTACTTCAAGCATTTTCTCCATGATTCCACAGTTTTGTTATTCCTTTGACGTATCCTACGTATTGTTCCTTCTTATTTAAGCTATTGAATTTGCTCTATCCATCCATTGCCGAAACAAGTGAGCCTTTTTGATGCTGGAAAACAATTTAAAACATAATTATTTTTAAAATTCCATTTTCCTCTTCCCTCCAAATATTCCCGAAAATTAGATAAAAATATTAATTTCGGAAAGATAATTCTTTTCAGAATTTAATACGAGCGATCAATGGCGATTCATCTCCACTTGATTAAACACATCGTAAGCTAATCATCCTTTTGCGAAATTATTAACGAAATTCTCGACCGACGATTTTCGCGCTTCATTAATTTAGGTGTTGATATATTTCGCAGATAATCCAATACGATGAAAAAAATTGGAATACATCGGCTTAATAAACCACTTTTCCCGGCATTCTTTTGCCTTCCCGAAGCATTTCGATTATACATGACGATGTGTTTTACTTCTTTTAATGAAATTAGGTGAATCTAGTTGATGTGCAAATTGTACTGAAAGTTATGAAATTTTTAAATTGAGTTTGCTTGCAATAGTTTCATTTTTTTGGATATGATTTAAGAAATTTGTTCTTATGAAGACTTTAAAGTATGTTAGCAATGTATTGTTTTCTGTTATAGTTATCATGAAGCATAGAACGTAATGGATGTAAAATTATCTTAGGAGAGGATCTTAATAACAACTATCTTTCCTTTCCTACTATAATGGATGTAAGTCAAAGTTTCTTTGTTTACAATGTCACCAGGTCATTCAGCTACCCCGAATTGTTGTTGATTTTATAATAATAATGACATTTAAACATGAAATTTTTATTCTATTAATATATACTATTATCTTTCGATGTTTTAACTACCATACAATATTCAAACGCTTTAATTTAATAGTGAAAAGTAAGACGGAAATTATTAAAAATCTTCCATGTTATAGTGCATTAAGTTCTACCTTCAATTCCATTCAATACCAAGGGTCGTATTCATCATAAACTTAGTTACCGTGTAGCGAAAAGAAGTGTTGCCAAGGTGCGTTATCTCACAACAAAGAAAAAGCTTTTCTCATCATTCCCTTAACTTCCACAGCTTTGCCATTCTTCACCGTCCTGGAACACATCCTCCAGTGCACCCGACTTCAGCACAGATATCTGAACTCTTTTTAGTCACTTCGCGCCTTCGACAGTCACTTTTTTTCACCTCCGGCCATCCGGACGCCTGCTTTTGAAGGGAGTCGTTTTTTTTGTCTCATTCACCACAAGTGTTGCGCACGTGACTCAGTAGGGGGTGCTAAATTTGAGGATTAGCGTCTAGGATGATCGTCTTTTTTTCCATCGTCTGTCGCTCGATGTAATGAAAGCCGTGAATAGATAACACGTGAGAGTATAATTCTTTATATAAGCTTTAAAAAAGGACAATCACGTGGTTCCTTCTTTCTCCCGACTGTCTTTTTATGAATGAATCGTGTTACTAATACTATTTCGAGTTTTCTACGGTCTTATTTATGCTTAAAAAGTCTCAAATTTTATTTATTTTTATCATCATATGCTATATGTTTATTTATTTTGTTGCTAATTTTTATAAGTGTTCGTGAAACATATATTTTTTTATGATACGTTGTTGTTATTTAAGCATGGTTCATGAAAGGAAATAATTACAACTTCCTACTTTCTGATATCGTCTATTGCCTTAAAATTCGAACGATAGCATTTGTTATCAATATCTTATTGAAGTCTAATTTCTCGTGCTATATTCTTATTCTATTTTCATTTACATACAGTCTATAATTTTGATGTACTGACTTTCAATTAAAATATAATAATCAATCAGAGGATACATCACTAACTTATGTATATGGCCCGCTTTTTTTAAATAAATAGTTATACTAAATAATGCTAAATTTTCTTACATCTCCATTATATGTGAAATATAAGTTTTACTCGAATTATTTTATTCTGAAAATTTAATGATTATGCATTAGTTAGATGTTCAGAGTCTGTTGGTGATTTTATATTACAATACATCGTTAATTAACAGTTAATTATCCCGCGAGTTGATAGAACTATAATTATATATGACTCGTTTATCATATAATGTGTGTTTTATTTATGTTTGGGATAAATTGGATATGAAAGGAAATTATGATTACTTCCACATATAATTAAAAAGTATAGGTACATGCAAACGAACTTAAGTCATTGATATTTTCTCTACTCGATCATTATTTTATTTATAAAAGTTTATAGCAAAAATATAGATTCCTGGATTAAGATTAATGGTTGTGAATAATCATTACGGTTTCTGTGTGACAATACATCGTAAAGTAACGGTCATTACATCTCGATTCGCGACATTTGTTTAATATAAAAGACCCGTTTATTCCATTTTTATTATGCCTCTTTCGTTTCGTAGGGTTGAATCGTTTCCTTGACTACGCTGTAATTAAATGCCACTATATTAAGACCACCACGTTTCGACGCAGCTCATAATAATCCCAAGGCTCTTAGTGAAGGCATAACCGAGTACAAAGCGATCCTTTCAGTTTCCTCCTTGCATTTCCTGCGTCGACTCTGAAGGTCTCCCCCTCACACACCGATTCGTGTTCCAACCATTACTCAGTCCTCTACACCTCGTTCTGCTCCCACAGCGCTCTAAAAAAAATTCCACTCTCACTTCTATTTATAAACATTTCTTCCACACTCAATTTTTTCCTACGCACCCTCCCTGGAAGAAATGCGCTCGTTTCCTAGAAATACTGTCTTCCCCTGTTTGGGTTTTGTTCCATGAAACAGTTTTACCCCCCTCTGTGGGTTTTCCCATACGTTATTCCTTCTAAGGATATCCCGAGTTTTTTTCTGGTAGGCTGATGATCATGTCAGTTCATCCTTTACTTGAAATTTATCCCATGATTCGTTTGGTCTATTAGTTGTTCGTGGTGCAATGGTACTTGGAATAGAATGATATAGTATTCCTTTATAAATCTATTGATATAAAATATTCAGAACTGATGTTATACTATGTAATATTCTTAAGATTTCACTGGATTGATTTTTTTTAAATTTTCATGAGTATATTATTATTAGAAAGTCACTTATTTCAATTCTAGTGAAACAAAAAGGGTAAATATAATTCAGCCCAAGAGATTATTGATTTATAGTATATACACGTATAAGCAGTAAATAAGTATTAATAATGCATTTAAAGTTAGTATTAACCATCTCTATCGTTGCTTTAAAATGAAAGCTATTTTTTAGGATTTGTTGCTTAGAAACTGCCCTCGTTCAATTGTTACTCATTGAGAATTTTGGGTTGCTTAATCAAGAGCTATAATGTAAGGGAATTTCTTACTCTGAGCATGTATTCTAAGTGAGGATAGTAAAATATAAACTAGCTCTCTTCTCATACTCTTTCGTGAACATCGCTCCTTCTGCAGGGTTAATGATAGCTTTCGTGAAGGGTTCAGAGTCTATAACTGCCCTTGGGCTCGAACTCTATAGTCACCGATGTATCGAACCACGTACCGAAAACCGATATTGGAAAATAATATTTCTCGGAGTAAAAACGGATAACTGAATTTAATGAATTTTTATTCGAAAAGCACTACATTTTCGATGAAAACCAATTGTTCTAAATAAACAAACAAAAACTAAAAATATACTAGAAAAAAAATCGTATTATTCAACCATAATTTGTGGAAGGAAATTTAGATATGTGTTCATGAGACTTAAATCTAGCTACTCCTGACTTTTGTTGAGTTTCACCCTTAAATTTATCCAGCGTAGGTTTATCAGAAATATATATATATTAATAAATATATTTGGAAAATAATAATAAGGATAATAGAATCAATAAGTTCGTATAAGTTTATCAACTATTATATGTTCCAATTTGTTTTACCTTCATACATCGAAATGAAGTTTCAAAATTTTACGACTAAATTTATTTTTCAATATTTTCAAATTTTAATTTTTTTAGGGCTGTAACGTTGTGAGTTCTATATTGATTTGTTCGTTTTCGAGGAAGGATCTTAGCCAGATATTATGTGATATTGATTTAGTCTCATAACCGAAAAACAGGTAAAATAGCTCTGGAAATAGTAAGTTAAATATCGGAATATATTGGAATGAAACTTAATATTAAAGCGTTTACGAACCGAGGAAAACCGGAACTTAACGTAATCAATGTCAACATATGTAACAGCAAGGTACAGATATATTTAGGCACAGTTATAGATAGTTAGATATAGTTATTTAATTTACTAATATCAGTGCTAATTAAAAAGTAAATTGATTGAATTATATTTAATAGTGTATCGATGCGAAACCTTCTATCATACTAGATTCGTACTCGTGGAAGGATGGTTTTAAAGCGACACCACCCGCACGTAATTGAGACTGTTCTTCTTGAAGACATCGATTCAGAATGGACTGCACTCCTATTTTTGGTCCCCCATTTCTTAGGACGTCTACCTTCCAGAAGACTCATCCGTTCACCCGTCCCCCCCACCCCTCCTCCATCGAGCTGCATAATTGAGATAAATTATTGGTTTCTCGTATGTCCACCTTCGTGCAACAGACTTTGGGGGGGGTTGCCCGACAAAGAAGTGTTTCCCCCCCCCCCGTGATCGAAAGAAAATGGGGCGATCGTGAAATATACGTACGGAAGGGACGTCACGTACCGATTGTCTTTTTTTTATCCCTCTTGTCCGGTCCTTTTCCAAAAGAATGTTTTCGGGGAATCGGTGGAGGAATTGATACAGTAAATAAGCAAAGTCGTAGAAACAGTCTTTTAGTTGTTGCTAGTTTACTTTGACTGTCAACTGGTTTCTAGAATTACCTCTATTTTTCGATTGATTTTGTTCATAATTCCTTCAAGTGTATGACTAATAATTATAATATTATGTATATTAGTCCATCACTCTCTTAAATCTATTGGTTTATTAGCTTGAATTCGCTGATTGATTGTTTTATAGTTTCTACGTTTCTTAATCTTGATATGGAGCTAAGATAAGCTAGTTAACGCTTGATTTTTCGTCTTAATATTGATATGATTGTGTGAAAGATGCTCTGAAATTAGAATAGGATAGAGAAATTAATGATGGCATTGATAATTACCTCTATTTGAGTAATTTTTGAAAAGTGTTCTTCGAAAATAATTCTTGAGTAACTTGCGCAAGTGTTTATTGCCATAGATATCTCTTTTAATTGTTCAAAGATGATGGAATTGCAAATTAATCGTTTCTCGATTTTTCTAATGGATCGATTCCCAACCCTTGACCGTTGATGATGGACGGAATGTGTTTGAAATTGGTCTTACGATTGATTTAAAAACTGTAAAGAAATATCTATAGTTTATGGGTTTTATGATGGTACGTTGATATTTCATAGAAGTTTCCTGTAGTATTTTCGTATAAAATTTCTAATAAAAAATTTTCATGGAATCATTCAAGTTCTTTTTAACAATTTCTCCTTACACCAACTTTAGTCAATGTGTTCTATTACCTATTGATTGAAGAACAAACATAAATTGATTGGCAAATCTAATGATTTGTTACAATCATGATATTTAAACATTTAATCTAAAACTTGGCATTGAAAATGAATACAATTAAGATTAATTACCCTCTTCTCCTGTCACATTTTTTGGTCATCTCTGCCTCGGAAATTATTTTTAGACCCTTCATTAGGAGAGATCATGCACATATGTGTTTCCCTAGTGCTCAACCTATAAATTTTTACCCTTTCTTTGAAGAATATTTTTACTGTTTGTGATATTTTCAAAAGCTATCGCCGGAAATATATCCATAGAAAGTTTTTACAACCCTTTTAACACGTGTTCCCCATATCTTTTTTTCTGTTAATTTCCCTTCCCTTGGCTTTAAATTCCTAATCTAGGGTCTACTCTATTACCCTTACTTGAATGTATCTTTATAATGTGTAGCCATCCATCCATGGTAATCCATGTACCATTGCTCAAAACATTACGTATGCACCCCTTTTTATATAATCTTCACGTATACATCCTCTCATAAACTCCTTACGCAATAAAGATTAATTATCGTGAAAGCCGATTGAATTCGTAATTGTGAATAGTCTTGGCTCTGATATTTTCATCGATAAATGTGTCTTTACACTTTCCACTTTTGGCATCATGACATTAAGATAGTAGAGGGAGTTTCAGAGACGATGAAGTGAAAGGAACACTACGGTGTAATTCGACCAGTCACCGGGAATACCAGGTTCTAATCTTGGTCATGTGAAACTCTCCTCATGTCTGCTTGTTGTTAGGAACTGTGTGGGTCTCTCTGGATACTTTTATATCAATTTCAACGTATTAGAGTCCTTGGCGAAAGTATGAGTGGAGCATTACAAAAATATCACATTAATAATACAGTTACCTGGAGTTTGTTAACAAATAATATATATTAAAAATCAGCAAATATACGTGTATTAAAGTCTGCATGTAAAATTTAAATAGGAATCCAGACTTCCTATTCAGTGTTTGCAAAAAAGACCTCAACGTAGTTATCGTATTTTCAGCTTCTTTTATTTCGGACGTATTTCGCTACTGTATCAGTTAATTATATCAAACGTCCTCGCTGGTCTTTTTGAACGTACCAGTTCCATACAGAGCGGAAGTATACATAGCAACGGGTTTAGCTCATTTTTACCCCTTCTCAGCAGACAGGGAGACGGATTCCATCTGCAGACGTTCCCAAGTTCCGGCGTCGAATCCGGAATCCGCCTCAGTCTCCTCTATCTGCACGCCTTTGTCCTCCGCGGCATTATTTTTAACCCACGAAACTCTTATTCTGGAATCTGAGATTCATTTCCGAGACCCTCATCTCGTAAGAATTCCTGGAATCTCGGGCGGGATACCTCAAAAATAGAACAAATATAAGACGGGAAGTCCTGGAGAAAGATCCTATCTCTACTGGAAGACGTCGGAGCGAGTTTTGAATACCCCTTTGTCGATTGTTTCTCTTCCTTTTGGCGCAAACTTTCGACTCTTCCTTTGATTCGTTCCGTAAACAGGAGACTTTCGGAACGGCCTACCTGACGGACGGGATTTTTCCTCCGTGGTGTGCAGACCGCGACCTGCCGGATTTTCCAAACAAACCATCCGCGAACGGCGTGATTTATCGCCTTCGAAGCCTTTTAAATAAACCATCGGGAACGAGGTTTACGAAACATTCGTCGAAAGGGGTAAATATTTCGGGCAATAAATGTCCATTTTGCGGGATATCAATCCGTCTGTCGTATAAATACCTTTATTATTTAGCTATCTCGCGGGGGAGTGTTTGTGGCGAATTTGTTTCCATTGTCTGATTCTGCATCAATGGTCGATTCGCACGTTTTTCGCGAGTTCGATCCCACCTTTTGTGTTGTGTGAAAGAGTGATTTATTCCTCTCCACGTGTGTATAAATTTCGTGAGGAAACAGTGTGGCGATTTGACATGTGGCCCAAGCTGGTGAAATTTCGTGCGCGAGTTATTTTTAGCGAAGTATGTTACAACAATGTTATAAATAGCAGATATTAAAGATACCCTTATAAGATAACATGAGGAAAATATCATCCATACATAAAAGCATTCAGGTATTGTTCACTTAAAAAATACGATCCGTTTCTTAATAATTACAATTAATTTAATTTTACAAAATCTTGAATATAGAGAATGAATGATAGGTTTTTGTACTTCGAATGCGGAATTGATTTCGGTTCGAATTAATCTTACACGATTTAAAACTAGAGGAGTTTCATAATTTTTAAGAATTAAAATGATATTGAACCGCAAGATTGATCATACCTACATTGATCTTTATTGAACAATATATGAAGCGAATGGTTTTAATCATATTAAAATGAACTTTTTATTGAATCGAATTATAACATGTCTGAAGTTATTGATTCGGGAAATTTACACAGAAGGCATCATATTCTCGTACAATTATATGAAAGAAGAAGTCAGAACCCTTTCGAGACATCCGGAATAAAAATCTTTGCTCTCCGCGAAGAAAAATATTAATGGAAACATTTAAATATTTATAAAAATTTATACAGTTTATTTAGAAGCAAAATTTAGAACTTTCAGGAGAAAATAACTTACTTGGAAACAATTTTGAGTTTTTCTTTACGAATGTCAATTGTTTCTCAGCACAGTAGCGAAATATTGAAATGTTAGAGGAAACAGAAAATGGCTTGGATCAAAGGGACTGCCTCAGGCCTAAAGAAATTGAATGTTGGTCTTTGAAGGAATTCAAACAACCCTTCATCAGAAAAAAATAGCGTTTCTTTTCTTAGAAAGTCGGAAAGAAAGAATTCATTCCACAAAATATATTCCTAATTTTCTTTATGTTCTAAATCGAGAAAATGAAAGAAGGAATAGAGAAATTTCCTTATATTCTTTGTCGATGTAAATTTACCGAAATACTAAATATTTGGAAATAATGTCGTGTGTGGAGACATCAAAAAAGTAAAAGATCGGTTGCTAAATTACTGAATGTAATCCTTTAACTCCTTTTAATTCAAAGGTTTACGGTATCGTTTTCGATATTTTTCAGTATTCTGAACCAATGTTCAAAAATAGAGAATTTTCACTTCTATTATTTGAACATGTAGTCAACAGAATTCTTATTCTTTAAGAAAATCATAAGAAACCTCACAGCTCATGTTGTCTTACAGAATTAATTAGTCTTGTAATAAGCGTTATTTCTCTCCAATAACTTGATTGCTAGAGGCACCAGTACGATCATTTTGACACCCAAGTGAATG
This sequence comes from Pantala flavescens, assembly GCA_020796165.1. Classification (NCBI taxonomy): domain Eukaryota; kingdom Metazoa; phylum Arthropoda; class Insecta; order Odonata; family Libellulidae; genus Pantala; species Pantala flavescens. Next base: position 18,454,666 of record CM036886.1, read on the forward strand.
CTGTGCTTTATTCTAAGTAGTGAGGTCACCAATCGACACCATTATGTCCAAAATATATGAAATTATTTTTCAAGTAACTCTTTTCTCTGGTATATAACCCTTGTGTTATATGTAAAATAGCTTCATTTACGTTGTTTTGTCATGGGACGGAATTTCACTTAGCTTTAAGCCACTCCATCATGGTTGCATAAAAATTATAGTCATTAAAAATCCGTTTTAGTGTAAGGGATGTATTTTGTCTTTATAAGAGTGTAGTAAGGTTATTCGGGATATGCCAAGGGAATAGTGGACGTGAAAAGAATTCGATTTGCCTGTAAAGCATCCCATAATGATACATTTACATCATTATTTTTATATATGTGAAAAATTTATCGTTTTTCATTCCAGTAATACTAATATTATTTTGTTATTCCTTCATTTTATTTACAAATATATTTTTGAAAGGTTTTCTGGTACTACACTGACTGATACATTATGTTGCAGTACAAGCAAATGTCTTAGTTCACTAATCGATTGTCGATCATGCAACAAAACAGCTTTTAGCGATTGGATAGTTATCGATCTATCGCGCAGACAATCGATATGTTCGACGAATGTCATCTCGCTCACTCATCACCATTACAGCTATAGACCCACTCGATCCTTAAACGTTCCTTTCATCCCAATTTTCCATGGCGATTCATCATAACGGTGTAAAAGCCTTTCCGCCCCCATTTGACTTCTCTGAAAACACCCCCAAGAACAAACTGTGCCCTCCTCCCATTCGAATCGCTTCCACCAGCCTTTAATCCCACGCCTAAGTCTTCCAACTAAACGACCCACCTTTCCCTTCGTTCTTCCCCATTGCCCGCTTCATTTTCCAGATGCGTCGCTAACCCCCGCAAGTCCATTACGCGTCATTGTGAACCTGATTAACGGTGAAGAATACCAACTTCTAACGTAAGGGAAAGTAAAGGGATTAGGTAGGATAACTTTTATCTCCTGCTACTGTAGCAAACACAACGGATTTCACGATTACCCGGTTTTGTACCAAAATGAAATCTTTCCTTTCTTTGTACATTAGCATCCCTCAAGGTACACATTTTGGGTCAGTGCATTTACTGTATTGATATATTTACATTATCCTCAGTAAAAATTACCAGATAGAGAAATAATTCCTATTATATTGAAACTCTTGTATTAAGTACATCAGCATCCCTTAAGGTACTGCTTTTGGACCACTTTAATTATATTTTACACATATTAACAAAGTCGTATAAAAAAATGAACCAAGGAATAAATATTCTACTTTGTTTGTTTCAACGTCCCTCTAAGAATTTCACTTGGGTAACTGAGATCATCTTCGATATGTTTAGCCTAATTCTCTTTAATGTTGATATATGTCATAATATATATGGAATTATTATCCTAAATACGATTTTGATCTATTACTTACCTTTTTACAGAAATTTTCAGCTATAAGTTCGATATTATACATAATTTAATTTATTCCCTTTAACTGTTTCCTAATAATATTTTTTAGCCTATCAACTAACACTCATCGAGTGAAATTTAAGTAAACTTTGTTTGAGAGTTCTTTTTCAAAGATAACAATATCCCATTAATTTCTTATTTTATGATAGTAACATTATTTACTGATTTTCTCTTTTTGTGCTTTTATTTTACTCCTTTTACATCTCATTTCATAATTATCTTATACATAATACATGGTTAACATACTTACGTTATTGTTTATATATACATATTGTGTTTTCTCACGTTTCCTTTTTGGTTAGGCTAACGTTCGTCTTCATTTAATTGCGTCCCGTTTATTTTTAGTGATAAATTTCTTCAAGATCATAATCTGTACCTTACCTACGTTACCGAAGGCAAAAAATATAAAAAAAAGAATTGTTCCTATCATATCCTAGCACATCCGCATGGTTCCCTTTACTCCATATCATGCCCGGAACGAGCGAAAAACTTGGACGATAATTCATTTCAAACGGACGTATACGTCAAGGGGGATATACTCCCGTAAACTTTGAAAGGCGTTCACGTAGCAAAGTACGTTTGATACCTTCCTTAACTCCAGCGAAGGCCTTCGTGAGTCTGCAACTAATGCTGAGGGAGGTGTTAAGTCGCGGACGCCGATTGCTTCTGGAGCCAGGCTCACGAGGAATTTGGCTGTCATCCCCCCACCAACGTCTCAATGAAACCACAGACATCAGCCGTCACGCATTCGATGATTCGGAATTAGCATTCACGCCCATCAATCAACTATTATTCCCCTTCAAGAACGTCAAACGGTTTACTTATTCACAATAGCACATCGTTATTCTTCGTTTTTTCTTATTTTTTCAACGTAATATTTTCAAATATTCTCTTAGGTGTACTGATTCCTCAATTCCTATTTTGAAATCTTAGTGTTTTTAGGTTTATTATTGGAAGACTTTTATTCCAAAGGAACTTGTAAAATGGAATCTTTTAATTTGTCTCGGATAATTTTGATTTCTACGTGTTAAACTCATGAACAATATAGTCTCAAATAGTATAGTAATGGGTTTATTTCTGATAAATAGATATCCATTTTTAATCTATTTATTTACAAGAGTTATCAATATATCTATCGAATATTACAAACTGTTTAAAATTCTGCGTGAAGTATTATTCTATAATCACAGCATCAGAACAAATTAATTAGTAAAATAGCTTTAATTAGTTAGATACGTACGTATAATTTTGGGTATTATTCTTTATCTATACAATAGAATTGAAAAGAATACCTTTACAAAAATCGTGAATGAAAGAAGAGCATTTTTATCATGTTTATTCGGTGACTTTTCCGTTTTAAATCATGTTGATAATTTTTGATGTATTCCAAATACAACCTCATTCATATAACAATTAATATAATATACTTTTTGGCTGACAAAAACCATGATAAGAATGAAAATAAGTCATCACATCTTTCGCACGGAATTTAGCTGAAGAAACAGAAAAATCTTTAGGTCGAATTTTGGTAGAATTATGCTTAAGGAAACTCGGTAACAATTTTGCTCGCAAAGTATATTGATCCTCAATGGATAACAATGCGATTTTCACAATCCTCGTAATGAATACCTCTGAATGGCACACCCAAAGAAGCTTTAATTTTTAATCTGGTCATCCAACTCCGAATTGGCATCAAAAAGGTGGGGAGAAAAAAGGAAAGGGGGCTGTCCTTGAAAGTGATGGGAGAGTAGAACCAAAGAAGAGGTAGTGAATTAGAATGGAGGCAGTGCGAAAGAGCGTTGGAAAAAATGTTTATCGAATCCCGTATCTTACAGCCATAAGATGGAAGTTTGTTGATGAACTTAAATACCTTTTAGAGAATTGTGTATTTTCACATAGTTTTCGAATGCGTTTGCTATTTGGTTTCTCTTCTATTTATAGCTCTGAAGATTTATTCAAATCTTTCTTTCGTATCTTTGGCGGTATTTTAGTTTAGTTTAGAAGGGAACATTTTTTTCTAATCATTACCTTTAGTTAATAATGATTTCAATGATATTATGATCACTGTTTACAATTGCAAGTCGCAAAGTTGATGACTTAAGCAAAACATAGTGTCTAGCATACATGGGTAAGAAATATGATAAAGATTAAATGTTTACGTACCGAAATCGAATCCTTATGAACTTTAATACTCTGTTATATTATAAACGTCAATATACTTCTATTTTCCCCTCTATTATTCTGCTTTTTCTTCAAATTAACTATTCTAGGATTTGATTTAAAAACCTACGAGTTTTGAAAGCACATTGGAGGAGCAATGCTGAAGTTTATATTTATCGTATTACTCAGTTATGAATAGATGTTCCAATTGAATAAGTTTTCTAGAACTATTTGCGAGTCGTAGATATTATTGAGAGATTGACAATTCCTTAGATGTGAACAAAACTTATTCAAGAGCTAAAATATCGATGTTTTAAGGCAATTCAAATGAGCATAATGAACTCGTGTTTGTGTTAATAAGATAAAAAAATCTACGAACTGAAAGCATTTGTAATAATTTAGATACTTACAGAAGGTGTCCTGTAATCAAAACCCTTCTTTTTATTTTAATTACTATAATCACAAAAGTTGATTCAAAGGATAATTACCCCAGAGTCACTATTCGAGCACTTTTTCGATAATTAAGTTAATTTGATTACGCGTATTTCATTTGGAAACGGACGTATTTAAGTCATTGGGTAAAGGAATTTTGAAAAATGACTTTATAATAGCACGTAAGAAGGTTTTCGTGCAGATGTGGGTCGAATCTTAATAAGCTGTTTCTTTTAAGAACGTTTAACGTGCATAAGCCATGCAACCTCGCATGATTCCAATTAATATTTTCACTCCCCACTTTTATAGATGCTCGCAAGAAAGCTGACCCCACCTTATCATCAAAGGCAATAACTCTCTCTTAAGAAGGTGACCCGCCAATTAACTTTCTCTTTCGAGGCCTATAAATCATCCCGCAATTAATCGGATTGACATTTCCATAAATATGAAAGTATAAAAAATAATTTTCAAGTTTAATTTTATGAGAAAAGGGATAGGTAATTAGTGGGTTGTGTCAATTGAAAGTTTAAACGAGTGAAGAACGAAATTATCGGATGAAATGGAAAATGTTTTTCTATTTCTTTTGCACTGATGTTTTTGAAATAAACTCACTTGCTTTGAAAGAATATTTTACTGTACTACCGCTATGTATATTATAATTTGAGTTTGTATCTTAATAGATTTATATATATACGCTTATAGACTTTGAAGAATTAGTATAATAATAACAGTTTACCTTTTTTAATTTCAACTTTCAACAAAGTAACCATTAATCAGCACAATTACAGTGATGAACTACATAAGAAAGTGAGTAATTCTAGTCAGATATTCCACTTTCTTTGAAGCCGTTGTGGTTAACCTTTAAAGTGCGAGACCTGGGTTCGAGTCCCAGTCATATCTCTGTTTTCCTCTTCAGTTTAACTTTAGCAGAATAAATTTTTTGGGGATTGTTTTAGAAAAATTTAATCAAGGGCTTAGAATGTATGAAATCTTGCGAAAATTGCCAATAGAAAGGGATACGTATAGTTTTTAATTGTCTGAAGCTGGTTTTCTAGTTTTAGCTAATCGACAAACAGTGGTTTTGCGTCTGAACCCGTTTCTACATCCCAGAGACGCAACGATTTGAGGTTCCCTTGAAGACAAACGTCATTTATTTTTACGGACCGTAGAATCCAAATTGGTCTTCTGATTAAGGAACGTTTACTCCATGGCATTCCGCTCAATTCTCTAGCACCGGACCCTCTCGAGCGTGTCTTTCCCATCCTTTGTGGCTTATTCAAACACCCGAATTCAAATAAGCCTTCTTCGTCGCAGATTCCTCAGCTCGCTACGGCGTTCCTATGCCAACCGAAGATGTGGTTTTAATTCCGTCCTCTCGAAAGTGTAGATTTTTACGCTTTGAATCAATAATAACTAGTTGAGGGGAGTGAAAATGAAGCTTAACATTAAACTTATTCTTCATTTGGGAGATTAAAGTCTTTCTTGTTGAAATGTAACAACCTGATTTCGTCGAGAATAGGATGTTGAGGTATCTCAATGAATCATTAAAATAGGTATATATACGTAATGAATAAATTTCCTCTTTTGTTGAAGAAAAAGATTGAACAGTACCGAGCTGCATTTAAAATTGAAATATCTTTTATGAGACATCATTTTTCGAGATAAAAGAAGCGATATATGTAATATATAAGCTGTATACAATTTCTGTGCCGATCAATCGTTATGCTATACGGTCCAATAATCCAATTTTTATCGATAAAAATAAACTAGATTGAATAACAATTTTAATATTACAATAATATACAATTTTAATATATTCATCTTTTCCCTCTTCCTCGTAACGAAATGTATAAGATTGTGAAGAAATTTCCATGAAAATGTTAAATTTTTTCTTCATTGACTAACTCATATTTGGTTAGCTCAACTAATCAACAGTCACTCAGTGAGTATTTTAATTCTTTTATATATCTTTTTAAACGAGTTAGTTATATAACAATTTCATAATGATTTTGAATATAAAATCATTTTTCACGATTAATTCATTTGGTATTTCGTTAATCTACGTAACTACATATAGACGCTAGTTAAGCCGTAGATGTGCGTTGAATAACAAGATATCATTTCAACAATTATCTGTAAGTAGATGCCTGCATGTTAAGATTTACGGTATAATTTAGATCTCGCTAGACGCGACGGAAATATGATATCACGCAAAATGACGGGATGATGAGAGTTACCGACGTGTCAGATCTGGATATCAGGGTTTCACGAAGAATTCTCATCTCAACCGCTCTTCCCTTCCGATATTAGCATGAAAGTGAAAGTTAGAACGGTAATACCAACCTCTTCACTTCAAACCAACACCACCGACGAGGTCTGCATCGGCCAAGAATTAATTCTCGGGAAAGCACCCGTTGGAATGGGACACACGGTCTGCCAAGTGTGTGGTCGTAGGAGAGGAGAAGCGAACATTTTTTCACCATGACCCCCAGATCAAAGACCTTGTTGAGGCCACAAAACATAGCGGAAGCTGTCTCCGTAGGAGGCGCGAAGAAAAACGAGAGCGTCTTTATGAAGCGTGGGCGTTCCGAAGACAGTGTGCAAGATTTAACGGGACGCATTTAGCCCACCCCAAATAGAAGCGAGGTAAATTTTTAGGCTCCCAATTAAAAAGAGTTTTAACAGATCCTCTTACCACGGATTCCAGGGAACTGTTTTCTCAGCTTTTGCTATCGCCTTCCTTTTCATCGGGTAGCTCATTCTTTCTTCCCGTGCAATCGGTTGTCTTGCGATAACGTTTCTTCATATCCTAGAAACGCACTGTGTCTGTGTTTTCGTTGCTATTGATTGATTTCTAATCATTCGTGTCCTAGTCGAACCCATTTTTTTGTATTTCATTCAATGTTTTGAATGTGAGTTCTTTTCGCTAATGGTTAGAATAAATATTATCTTGTTATGAATCTATAGTTTCCCCATTGACTCCAAAATCGTATCGCCAGACAATTTTAACTTTAAGTAGAAATTAAAGGAGTCAAATTTAATTGAATGACTTATTTTTTCACAGTCTTATAAACATCTAATAGAGCATTACGAAGCAGCATAGGCTAACAGATACCAATATGGTATAAGATTTTAATAGGATCCAATAAATTTTACGATAGGGCTGCTCATTGATGATTACTCTTTGATGTGCTTTTATTTTGAGAATTGATTTTCGATATCCCCTGAAGTATGACGAGGTTAAAAGATCCAATTATTTTAAATTGATTCTTCTACTTAATAAGACATGATTGAAGAAAAATGAGGTCAAGCGATTTGAATGAAGCCAGTGGGATTTCTGATCTAAATAGTGACGTTGTTTTTGTGTATTATAAAATTTAAAAATACCTTACTCCTCAACTTCATTGAAGATTTTCCTCTCAAATCGTATCCAGAAAACTCTGAATAAGTTTATTCTATTCTGATTGAGCGTTTTCCAAGTCTTATACAAGGAATTTAATTCCAATCCTTATAAATGTCTACTTTATATGTTGCGTTGAAATTATTCAAAAACTATTATTAATAGCCTCGTAAGATATAGTAAGTAATATTAGAATTATGGTGCTCACTAAATTATATTCGTTGAATATTTAAAAAAGCTATGATATTCATTATTCCTATTGAAATCGACTCTTATTTTTATTTATAGTAAATAAATGCCATTCATTTTTAAACTTTACTCGCACATCTTTCAAAAATCAGGCATCTTTTGAATTAATAAATTTTTAATGGTGGAATATTTAACACGTTTTTATGATATTAGTATAATTAAAGAGCATTTAAAGAGTTTGGATCATCAATGTAGTTCACAAGAATTTGTGACAACATTATTCCCTGTAACGAAAACTTTATACTTCTTATAACCGAATCTCTCTCCCAAAAACTTGATGTTAATGGACCATTTAGTTGAAGAATCAGCTAGTTTCATCAGACTGAGGACCGTGTTTTTGGCACAGAGTTGGTGGAAAAGTCATTCTAATTTGAATAAAAAAATAACAAATGACGACTTAGAAAAGAGCGGCGATATATCTTCACGCTCCAGTTCCGATCAAATTTCAATATATATCTCTCTCCCAGTCGACCCAACTGATGCTGTGGTCCATGAATACCTGTTTGCGTTCTTTGGAACATATCGACTTCTTGCCAAACTCCACCGGATGTAGGAAATTTAAAAGTGCAGAAAGTGACACCTGTTTGTACAAATGAGGTAGGGAGGAGGAATTCGCTTAGTTATTCCAGCCAAAGGAATTTGAGTCGTCTTTTTACGGAATTCATCTTCGGGTTTCGTATCCCTGAAGGAAAGAATATAATTGAAGTAACCTAAGTTCATTTGTACCGTATTTTACCCTACCAATAGAAGAAGCGTCAGTGAGCTAAAAAATGTATGAAGTGAAGCGATACGTTTCGTGAAGAATTTCCACGATAAATCAGTAGTAAGCCTAACTCAAGGATGAGGGATGGGATTCACTAGAATACGTTAAATTAGAGAGAATTTTATATTTACTAAATGAATTCATAGAAGAAACATTCAAGCAAGAAGTAGTGCATATTTTGCACCCTCCCTGCTGTATAGTTCAATTGGATACAGCGAGTAAACAAGAAAAATTGATGTAATAACTAACAGATTTAAAAATTCGTTTTTCTCTCGAACAATCCAAGAGAGTAATAATTAAAGTAAATAGTCATGGTACTATAACCTCCTACCACACACTGAAAGCTGCAGAAACGAGCAGAGTATCCTTAGAAATATAGGCGGATTGATTCTGTTGTAAATATCGCTCTATCGCAGGTCAAACACCACAGATGATATTTAAAATGTTCTGACCATCTCTTTATCGTCTAAATCATTTTTATTTCTGATCCTATTTTAGGAAATTGTTATGATCAGCTTACTTCAGGACTTCAGTTAGCGTTAGTACAACTTGAAATTAGGTATTCCCTAAGTACTAAGAGCTCCGTCCTCCGTGGCGATCTAAGTTTCCAGATTGTATACGAAGCAAAACGGTTTTTAATGTCGCTTTATAGGATAAACAATATACAATTTACACTATTAAAACTATATTTAACATTTAGGATCATTTTGTTAGGTATAAATTACCCAATTTCATGTTGATAAATATCTCTTTTTTTGTTACATCTAAGGCCGCAAATTTTATACCTTACATGTGTAGTATCGTTCTAAATGATGTATACTTCGCATTTATTACGGATAATATTCTACAGTATGCATAAAAATGCATTTAATGATATAATTTTTGTCTAACCCTCTGCCTAAATTACATTTACCGCCCGAAGAATCGGACATTCTCCTTGTGCCACTTCCTATTCATTATGCTGCTTTACTTCTTTGCTCAAAAATATCTATATTGTTATTGTTGTGTTGTATAAATGTCATTGGATCAGATTTTAGGCATAATTTCCATATGAAGTACTGATTTGAATACTCAGTGTACGTATTTCTTTTGTTCCCTTATATTTTAAATGGGAGAATCATGCGCGCTGATGCAACCTTGGTATATAAGAATGAAATCAGAAAGATTTGGGTTTAAAACTTTGCAGTATAAGGAAAAAAGATGTATATACAACTTAGCACTAAGTAAATATGTCAAAAAACTATTCCTTAGTAAATTAGAAACATAATTCTTTACAAAAAATGCTGAGAGTTGGTTGGGATTTTCTCCGAACCGAGGAATTTGGATCCATTATTAAAGATATCTCATCTTTCTTGGTATCAATATTTGCCTCATTTTATTCACTTTCTAATAATACTGTTAACTTTAAAGTTTTATTTAATGGAGAGAAATTATGGGAAGTTATCCAAGGAAAAACCATGAGTTTTCGGCAAAATGAGTTGAAAAATGTAGTCGCCTGCTACTTTTCGTTCTATTTACGTAAGAAAAAACTTCCTGCGAGAAAGTTTCTCAGAAAACCCTGAATTAATTTATCCTTCAATTTTCAACACTCTATGTTCAACGGTATTGTCGATAACGAATTTTTATTACGACTGAAATGCGGACCTGCGCGCGCGGGAAATCGGGCGGCAGGCGATCATTTTTTTTACAATACTAAACTGGAGTCATGGAAGTACTAGGTAGATTTTGGAACACTTTATCAGGAAAATTGACTTTCTCATTTACCCAACTAGAGTTACACTTGACGAATCTTCCGTTTTTACGGTAACTCTGCTCCCATTCCCTTTAATTGAGCGAGAATAAGAAATCATGTAGGTAAACCTTAAGAGCATTCTGCCCATCAAGATTTCCTTCTGAGTGTAGTTTTTGTATTCGGACGTTCATCAAAAGCTGCTTTTTACGAGAAAATGATTCATTAAATCCCTTCAGCATAACATTGTGAAGCTTCAAACGGGTCATGTCTAAGTTGGACAAAGTATAGTATTCCTTTCGGAGAAAATAAACTATGAACCAGACGGAATAATTAAATCTCAATTCTGAAAGTGTAACAGAGATTTTTTAACATATATATCTCCTTCAGCATTGGATTAAGAAAATACAGACGGTTGTAACTAATGAGAGAGATTCAATTAAAATCGCTAAATAATAAATATCTATAACCCCTCATCTATATTTTTGCGTTGAAAATAATAAATAATATCCATTAACGTCACTTACCTGAAATTTCTTCTTCAAATTTTCTGCCCAGTTAACAGAAATATTGCAAATAACACTCGAGGAGCTTGGTATATATAGAACAGTGAACACTACTATAAGAGCACCGAAACGCCACTAACCTTCACCATAGACACGATGTAACTGAAAGTCTTAGAATATTTCGAAATGGAAAATGCTAAAACAATTCGAAGGGTAACCGTTTATCCTTAGGAAGAGCAGCTGAGTGTCATAAAACTATCCTTCCAGATTGTCCTAAGCAAAGGTTTACTCGAGGCGCGCGAAGGATCAGACGAAAAATGCCAGATGTGTGATTTCTTTTATTTGCAATTGAGGGTTAAAGAGAAAGTTCAGTTTGACACACAGTATAACAACATTAGAAATTGTTAAACTCAAAACGGCACGTAAATCATCTGGAAACTTAGATAGACACGGAGGACGGCCCTCCGCCGCGCGGATTTTGCCGTTGCATGGCTTTAGAAAAATCATTTTATTTTTCGAAGGCGCAAAAAGGCGCAGTATTTTATTTCAGATCCTGTTGCAGGAAGCTTCCACGAGTACTTTGGTATAAGTAACTCCGTGTACATCGATGTCCCTCACAACTATTTTCCTCGCTTTGTGCGAAAATCACATCCAAAATAAGGGTCAGCCAATTTGTACTGTAGAGTTGGAGATTTTCTGGAGTCTGATTATTTTACTTGAGTATTATGAAGCATAAAGAATAGGATTATAAGATGAAATAGTTTTTTTTGAAACTCATAAAACGGTATGTGTATCATCTGGAAACTTAGATCGCCACGGAGGACGGAGCTCCGCCGCGCGGATTTCGTCGTTGCATCGTTGTACAAAAGTCGAATTATTTTCCAATGGCGCAAAAAGGCGCAGGATTTTATTTCAGATCCTGTTGCAGGAAGCTTTTACGAGTACTGTGGTATAAGTAACTCCGTGTACATCGATGTCCCTCACAACTATTTTCCTCGCTTTGTGCGAAAATCACATCCAAAATAAGGGTCCGCCATTTTGTACTGTAAAGTAGGTAAATTTTCAAGTATGACCATCCAAATTGAGCACTATTAAACATAAAGAATATGTTTATCACATGAAATAGTTTTTTGTCCGGACCTTCTATTCGTTTTGGTTCAGCGTTGGTTTGAAATTGAAGATTTCTGCGAAAAATCGAAAACGGCCGTTTTTCCCGAAATTTGGTCAACTTTGACCCCTTGTAAAACTTAATTGCGCGGGAACTAAGTCAAACGACTTTAACAGTCGATGCAGAATTTATTTGAGATTTACCATGCGAAATTTCAAAGTCCGCACTCAAAAAAACGCATTTTGTATTTTTGGCCAGCTTTTTTCGATTCTAGCCCACTGTGCGGCGGGACAAATAAAAACAAAAGAAATAAATGTTTTAATGCTTGCGTGTTTCTGAATATGAATGAAATATTTTTCCATTCATACTGTTCGAACATCTGTAACTACGCACGACTTGATCTTAAATGAACGTAATATTCCGTGAAATTGTAATCAGTTCCGAATACCTTTGGGAAGATCGGGTATTATATGCTTGTTTATCAAACTCATTGCCTTCGACCACGTCATTATTCTCCCAAAAATAGTTTCAGTCCATCCTTTTTCTTCGCATTGTTTCCGAATAGGTATGCCCCATAGAAAGCCTAAGTTCATCTCCGCAGAACAAACACTAAAAAACTTTTTGTTTCTTCAGCATTTGTGTGGAGCAATCCTTTGTGAACAGAGAAGTTCACGAATTTACCTCCAACTTTAAACTCAAAATTTCTTCGGTAATGAAGTTTTCAAACTCGTGAATGCGTTTGATATTAGAAGTTCTTCTTTCTCCTGGAAGGCCCTTTAAGTTGAAAAGGTTGAAAGAGCTTTTCTCATAATAACAAGGAAGGATATTGGGAAGTTTACACATTATCGGTAGAAAAAAATCTAGACCTGTCCGTTTATGTGTTTTCAATTTATGAAGTTGAATATTGCTTAATTAGCTTCGCGAACTTTACCATTCATCTTCTCAATGGACACGGGTTTCTTTCAAAGACCTTCCCTCAATCATAATGGAAAATCGCCTCTAGTGTTTGCCCAACTGGATCATTCAGACCTTCCCGAATGGTTTCATAGGTTATCTACCTTTCTTATCCTTGTATCCTAGGCAACGGTATTACATACAGTAGAGGAAGGAATTTGCGTACAATTTTAAAACGAAATTATCTTTTATACAACAGAAAAAGAAAGTTTATAGACTTTTGTAATTATTTAAATGTGTTATTTGAATTTGTCTTCCTCAATAGATTGAATCTAATTTATTGTTTCATTTGGTTATAATAACCAATATTTTCAGCTATTTTCGAAAGGATTAATCGCACTAAAAAGTTATAGTAGTGAAATTAACACTAAAAATTTTTCCTACTTGGATTAAACAAAGATTTTCCAGTATTCCTCAATCCATTCTATATTCATCTAAGAAAAGATTCGACAGCATATTTTGAAAGCTAACTTCACCTGTAGTTCATTAATCATAATCTAATTTACGGAAGTGATACACGAATTCTGTGTGGACCAAAGATCTTCTTCCTCCTTATTAATGTTTATATTATGGATTATAAACTTGATACATACGACTGTCAGTTAGATACAAATTTACTGGATGAGACTGAAAAAAGATGAGATAGATTTTCTTTTGTTGACAAGGTCGTGCTCTAATTAACCTCTCTTCCACATAAACTCTGTTCACTTCTTACCACTACCCTAATCTCACTGTAAGATATATTAACTTCTCCCTTTATATAACTTTAAATAATAATATGTCAATCGTGAGAACAAAATAAAATAAGAAACGTAGCATTGAATAAGACACTTTAAGCTTACTTTTCTTCTCGCAGTTCTTAGGCCCACACTTTATAGATTTAACCAGAATTTCTGTCCGCACGCAAACGTACTGTCAGCCCGTACCATTCATTATTCTCTTTTATTCAAAAACAATATTCATTGCTGGGAAACACTGAATGAACACGGGATGGGAATTCAACAAAGGGACACATCCGTCCGCCTCCTTAAAGGAACAGCGGCTCTTTCCAAAAAACCCCGCATCTCTGGAAACAGCTGTGGGCGGTTACTTTTGTCGATATCCTTTTGATCTCTCTAAAGTTGCGGACATTTTTGAAGTGAATCCTAAAAGGATTGGCAAAGAGCCTTTGAAACTAACGCCGTTTTTCACAAAAGAGAAAGAGAGAGAGCACCGCCAATTTTAGGACTGAAAAGGGGTATATAGCATGCGGGCGCTGCGTGTTTAAATCCCCGCCAATCACAAGACACGAATTTATCATCATAGAGTCGCAATTCGACCCCTTATATAGGAATGATCGTTAGGGATACTCAACACGTTTCCAAGACAGGTGTTAAAACGAAAATCGCCCGTGGTAACTATAAATCACGCGTTGCTTTGTTTGTGTTTCGTTGCCTGGGTGCCACTTGGCCGCTGCGAAAGGTAGTGAGTGCGTGGGTGGATGGAATTAACCCTTTCTTAGCAGAAACAGATGAGGGTCGTTGTGTGAAATGGGGGTTCGATGGGAGGGGTTATGAATGCGTCGACCCGCGTGATATATTGCACATGCACTGGTGAATGATGCGGTAGAAAGTATCTTCGTGATTATGGGCTGCTAATGGCGTTTGTTTGTCTAGTTTTTGTGGGTGTAGAGTTTAGTTGTTTCTGTTGGGCTATGTCTGTCATTTTTTTGATGATATTCACTTATTTTAGCTATTTTTTGTCTGTGGTTTCATTAACTACTTTCTTTGAAGGAAGGAATTGACGGAGGAGAATAAAGTCTGACAATGGTACTCCATTCATGCAGACATCCATTCTCTAGCTCTAGCTATTGAAAGAGTTATTATTTCTAGAAATATTAATTATTGATCCTATAGCTTGAATAATTTAAAATTAATCGCAATTTTATTTTTGCATAAAAATTCCTACGTAAATTTATGCGAGAACATGAAAAGCTTTGGACTAGAAGTTACTTAATTTATGCGAGACAATTCAATGGGAACCATTCTAATCTACCAGACGATATTTAACCCACAGAGGAATATAATTTCAAGTTTAGCCACTGAATCATATGGAAACGATTTATTTTGATTTGATATCGGAAGCCACTTAATGAAAATTTCAAAGTACTTTACTCGACCTATTATCACTTAAATGAAAGCAACATTTGAAAACCTTTTGAAGAAAAAATCATGATTAATGAATGTTGTTTAATGTAAGGTAATTATATTGAATTATTTGAGAAGCTATTTAGACTATAGTAATGGTTGAACAGTATTTAACTTAGAATGAGAAATAGCAATCATTCAGATCCGAAAACTGAATGAAAAAAGTTTTCATTCGCTACCAAATTATTTATTCCAGGAATTGGTAGGTGAAGTATCGTCAATTATCTTGTTACAGCACGATTGTAATTTAAAACTGGCTCGCACGAGAGAATGTTCAAAATTTTAATCTCCCTTAAATAAATTCCGTTCCATGCATAATCAAATCACGTGTTTTCGAGTGCTCGTCGAAAACAGATATTTTAATTCGTCGGATGGAGCTTTTTGAGTTGGAAACAACGGAATGCGGGCGAAAGATTAACTTCAAATCGAATCGAACGACTACCCAATCTCTAATTAGTTTTCAAATCAACAAACGCGATCCACTCTGATGAAAATATGCGTCTGGAAATTCATATATATAGAAATATAAAGCTCACGAATGCGAAACAAAAATTTGACACGATCACGATTGAATTCCTTTACGTTAAATTTAAGGATTGTGAATTTTGTAGGTTAAGTATTGATAAGTAATAATGGTAGAGAAAACTCCAATTATTCGAAAAACGAAATTAACTCTTTAATTGTTCCTCCTCATAACCTTGGGAAATTGAAATTAAATAAGGATAACTTATTGAATTACCAATCAAAACGTAGAAATAGAATTCTTTTGAAATTAGATTTATTATGAAGTATTGAACGCATAATATGTAAAGCATGTACGTAGATTGAAATGAGCCCATAACAGTCTTTTAAAATATGTATATAACCAAGAAAATAAATGAAAATGAATCGCGGAATATCAAGCTGAAAATATTTGACATTTTGGACATTTGAAATTTATATGAAAAACGAAAAATATTTTGAAAAAGAATCGATTTTACGAAAAGTAGTAATAGTTAACTCAATACATAGCCAGCTGTTTTTTATGTAGATTTGGAACAGAACAGAAGATACTTAGATAAAGAAAACATACTCGGATGAAATTTCAGAGTTTCTATCCATTAAATACAACATAAATAAAACATACAATTTTATTGTTGATATTAATAATAAATTCCATTACTAACTTCTATGAATAAAGCATTCATAGAATGAATCGATTCAAGGAAAAGTCAAACATGTTAGCATGTTTCAAGAGTCGAAATTAGTGACCCTTTAAGCATAACCCACTGACCACCTAAGTACGAGAAAAACACTCGTGTTAGGCATGCGATATAAGCGAGAGAAATTTCGGGAAATTAATAAAAACGAAATGAAAAACTTTCCGAGCAACTTTCGAGGACGTATTTGTAAACAGAAGCGAACTAAATGTGGCGACAAACATTTCCTTACGCCTCCGTGAGAGGAGTGTAAAAATAAAAAAAAATCTTCCAAGGCATTCAGAACGTGAGGATTTGCCAAAAAACTTTCCCGCCCAACCTCATGAATGGGAGTCAGAATGGAAATAGAAAAATGGAGAAAGGCTCCGACATCTCGCTCATTAACTCTGAATCTCTCTCGGATGAATATTTCGCGAAATCTTTTCGGAGGGTTAAGAAAAAGCTATGTTTGTCCGGAAAGGGAAAAATAAAAAACAGGCGCGGTACACGAGGAGGGAAATTTCAGGAGCTTATTATAAGAGACTTTAATGGCCGAGATGTAGGTTCGCCGCTGAGGAAGTCTTGAGCACAAAGGCTCGTAATTATGCACGAGAGGAATGTCTTGTTACGGGGGGAATCTTTCTCGAGGGATGGAAAGAATACGATCTTAGGAGAATATATTTTAATGAGATTAGGAGTTAGTGGAGTGATGGTGGGGTAAAGCGGAGAAGCTGGGGTTTCTGAGAGGATATGAGAGTCAACGCGAAGAGTTGTGTATGATGGGAAATGTATATGCAACTGGACCAAATTAAATTAATACGTAAACTTTATTTTGGTCGAAAGGAATGGATAAAGTCCCTTCCATGATTTAACTCATCTGCAGATATTCATAGACATGAAGTTAATTAAAATTTGCTTACGTTACTAAGAATAAGTTTAGCACGTTCCAAATTAACAAATTTAAAATGATAATTACATGTACAATTATGTATATGAGCTTCTTATAGTGTTTATATTTTCGATTATATATCTTTAAGAAACTATACCATGACATTTATACCGTGTCTCCATTATTGTCACTTAAATCCTCGCAGATTTTATTGGGGATCAAATTAAAGTAAAACACTTCAGTAAACGAAAGTATAATCTTCCTATTTTGACCATATAAAGCAGCTCTTTTGAATATAAATAGAAACTGAGTGCTGTCTGCCACATCGTTGAAGATTTTTTCTCGTTTTATGCTGGATACTTGTTGTCACTTGCATAATCACATATTCCCTTAGGAAATAGTATCTAGTCATTCATCCATTTTTTAAAGGGGCACTTGCATATATTATATTTGTGCCAGAAAAGCGTATAATTAATCATAATAGTATTGAATATAGTGTGTATTCATGTTCAATTTATGAAGAATTAGGTAACATAGAAATTGATAGGATGTCTTTTCCGATTCTTGGTTTCCATTTGACATTTTTTTCAATGGTGACGTAGGTCCTTAGTCGCATCCAAGCTGGGCCAGGACCAACATTTCACGTCGCTCGGCAACCAAATTCGTATCCCAACCGTCGTCAATTAACAACACTTTAATGCATCCTCCTATCCGGATCGGATTACATTCAAGCACTCGAGGGACGAACTATCAGTCGGTTAATAGGGAACCCTATCTGCCTTAACACTCCCTCGCCTCTGGTTATGCCTCCAGAAGAACCACTCTTCCTTCACTCACCCTCATTTCGAATGCAACACTGATATGCCTTCGGTTTTTGCAGAAGCCGCGTTCATTTCTCCAGAAGCTGACAGAGAAGTTCTTTGGGGTGAAATAGGACCAGTTTTTACACGTATATGTTGTGATTTACAAGAAGTTAGCGCTCTTCCTTCTGGATTAGGTATGCGATTTGACGTTAGATGTAATAGCAAACTAACTTATGCTGAGGACACTTTTAAAGTAGCTATTTCATTTTATCCTTTGGAAGAATCAGGTGTAATTTCTCATGTAAGTTTTAGCGATAGGAAGAAAGATTTCCATAGTAGCAATAATTTATGGGGACAAGTTGCTGGTCTGCATTGTACTAAACTAAATTATTCCTCAAGAACAACCACATAATTCATTCGCCCAGAAGAACATCTGGAACGTAATCCTTGCAGTTACAATCTACCGGGAGATAGTAGAAGGTTGATGAGGCTTACAAGTCATGATTAGGATTGAGGTATTTTGTTCTTGCACTCAGTGGGCCGGAACGCGATAAGAACATTTCCACGCGAATGAAACTATGCAATGAATAGCACTTTTTGCAGCATTCCATCAGGAGGGACCTTAATCAATGTCATTCCCCAGCACCACACATATCTCGGAAGCTTTCATATCATCGCGACCAAGAGCTTTGCTGATACCACATTAGGTGAAAGATAAATTTATCTCAATCCAGCTCTTATGAAAAAATATTCGATTCGCCGAGACGTAGTCGGAGGGACGATGTAAGTCGATAAATTAGCAAACGTTCTCAAAAGTTAAGCTCAAAACGTATGTATTCAGAATGCTGGTTTTTAAATTTTTGAAATGACGAGATAAAAGTTTTTGATATCTTATGTTTCGTTGCTTGGTTACGTAAGTACACGATGCCTAGGTCGCTATGGCATTGTTACTGCTGAAACAAGGTTGATTTCTAAAATTAACGGTTGGATCAAATGTATTTGAGTGAAGTTACTCGTAAAACAATATACAGTACATTACCATTGAAATATACTTAAGAACTGATGTGTTATCATAAGAATAATGTAACTAAAGTTCTATAACTTCCATGAATAGAGGTCCTGATATATTGGATCTTTGTTTCATCTCTGATTTCTTTTTATATATGGTGAAAATTTCCTAAAAACTTTCCGTAAGAATAAATCACCTATTTATTTCAACTAATAAGATTAAAACAAAATTTTCTTCCATTTTTCGTAATAATTTTTCTATCTTTAATAGTGTTTCTATATTTAACTTCCTCCACAATGGCAGGATTGAATCAAGGTCGACATTGCTTCTATTTTGTCGTCCCTGCCTTACATTTTAGCAGGTTAGAAAAAATCAATACTCATTCATAGGTCTTCATCTGGAGGTAGCGATTTCAGAACTCCCACACGTCCGGCTTGCGTCCCTGTCAATGGGAACGTATCAATCAGATGATAATGAATGCTATTTCTCCGAAAGATATTAAATAGCGGAAATTTCATCTATTATACGACTTTTTCTGTAGTGTTAGATTATAGTAATTCATGGAGTTGATGGATTCAAATAGATCTTTCCAAGATTTTGTCCTATAATTTTAAAAAAGTTTTTTACTGAAAATGTGATAAATTTAAAAGAGAGTAGTTTATCTGATTAATAATGCCTTATATAAAATAAAATAAATGGAGTAGAACAGACGTGACAAATTAGAGACTTAAAAGCAATTGAATGAGATGAATATAAGTATTCCAATCTGAATTCGTATCGATTATGGAAATAGCAAATATGCATCTTTTTATTATAATTTTTCTATGAAATACTTCGGACAACTTAAAGAAAATTGGGATGCATTTATGCCATTGAATTGCGAAGCGTATCATTTTTTATTATTAAGTATAAATAGTCGTTGTTACTTAGCTATTATATAACAGGGATTACTTCAAACACTGTAGGTATACTTATTAAGACCAATTATTTCAGATCTAAAATCAATATCGGAAGGTATAACTTTGCGGAAATCCATTGAATAAGAAAAAGAACTTTGTAATTCTCGCAGTATTTATTAATAAATTTTATTTTATTTAAGATCTGCTAAAATTAACTGTTTATTTTAATTTTTATTTATTATCGATTTAACAACTGTTAAAAGGGTTGTGTCATTTTGCTTGCGAATCAAATGTCTTTTTTCGTATCATAGTGCTGATGTTTTTATGTCCGTAACCATGGAGAAAATCCTGCAAGTAAAGTCCTTCGAAACCCTAATTTTTCAATCGAAAATCCCGACGTGCTCTTCGGGTAGGACGAGCATGAAGTCATCTGGAAACCGCACCCACCAGCAACAAATGGATGGATATGGATCGGGAAAAGCCACAACTCCTGAAAGAAACGGAGTTTCAAAAATGTCGGCCGAATCCGTAGATTTCCACTTCCTGCTAAACCTCGTCCATAAATTGGCAACGCCGCCCCCTATTCTATGTCCCGTCCCACGTGGATTTCTTTGCCAACCGCCTCTTTTTATGCACTCGTATTTTGTCTGCAATCGTTCTCATGTCCTGCCTCGGCCGTTCCCCGAAATTCCGCCAGCTTTCCCGCCATTCATAACCGCTGCACCCGAAAAAAAAAGACGAGCGCATTCCGCTGCGAAACTGTTCGACAACCACGATGACGTCAGAGCGTAATTGGATTCAAACGTCTTCCCGTGGACTGTCGGGGACGTATTTTTTCGCAGTTCCGCACGAATTTTTGTGGTGGTAACAAAGGAAGGCGATTATAAAGGGTCCCCTCCGAAAAGTTAATGGAAAATTCATGAGCGAGCAAAGAAAATGGGGTACAGGTCGCGAGATTACTTCGGAAAATGAGATTTTTTGTTTCAACGGCCGCGAAATGTTGTGGCAACGTGTAAACATCCATTGTTGAGGTTGGTTACCGTTACGCAGTTCATGGTTTAAAGACTATTACTCCCGCATTTTGTAGTATAATACATATTAACTTTATGTCATGATAAATTTTCCATAATACATTTAATATGTGTATGCTGCATTTCCGTTTATTATATTGCGTATATTATTTAAATATTCTCTTCGTTACATTCTTATTATCTAAAGATTATTCTTTACTTAACTCACATTTGTTGACATCGATGCAGTATTGTGTTTGACTCGTATGATGATGCGAAGTTACTAATTAAGTCTATTGAATCGTACTAAATATTCATATAAACGTGAAAAAGTTTAATTTTAATGGAAAACACCAAATAATGGTTTAATATAGAAAAAAGAATAAAAATATCTATATCACAACGTTATACCCAGATGAGGATGGATTTATAAGTAATCGCTAAATTGAGCTCGAACACAAAATGGTATTATAGCGTTATTTACTTACTTCTTAAACATTAAATTTGTTAGTTCTATCAAATACATTTTGTGTAATTTAATTAACTGTTTGTGAACTATAGCTTTTTTTCCGGCAGTCATTTTTAATGTCATAAATCAATTTATCATGACCGTTTGTGCTAATGAATGTTTTGAAAATTTTGCATCGTATTACATTGTATCATCTCCATCTTTCCTACTCATTTACCATAGTCATGCGTAAAGACACTCAACCAGTCCCCTAAACATTAAACCGTATGTGTACACCCGTTAAAAATAGGGTTTCATGACGATGCCTTAGATTATGCCTGCAAAGATAATTAGAGAATCAAGCATGTGTGCGAATGAATAACTTATTATCTACGCGGTAGATAAGGCACGGTTGCCATGTAGCTACACTGTTAAGTAGCTACCTTCCCTTGCCTTTAATGAAATATCATTTCCTCTACAATACTTCGAAGTATTCCTTACGCAGAAATGACAACGTAAAATTAGAATTCAGAAATTGTGTTTTTTACGGATATTACCGTACGGAAAATTGCTATTCAATACACATATTCTTTTATTATATTAGCAAAGTATTTTTTCGTTAAAATTAAGTTAAGCATCATGATTATTTAAGATTAATTAGATAAAAGGAATAGTTAAAAATCTTATCCTTTTCAAATTATCGAAGATTCTGTTTGCATCTGATCTTCAGATAATATTAATTTATACCAGTCTAAATATTCTAACCTTTTGAAAAGATTGGGCTAGCTTATCTTAACCGAATCGGACTTAATCTCAAATCTTTAGGAAAATTCACTCTAAATCCTAGACCTTCTCATTAGTATTCCGATGTTTATCTGTTATACATTTTCCAAACAGAGCCTATTCAATACTCTACTGATTTCACATCTTCTTGTCGATAAATTTGTTTGACAGCGATAAAATCACGGATTTTTCAACTTTTTCGATGTGTTTTCATTCTGACTCAAAATATATATCAATTAGTAATCTAAAACGTGAATTCCAATATAGTGATATTTTAATTGGAGAAATAATTTAACTATCCTGAGTATAGGGTCAGTCATGTATGACACCGAAACCCAAGAAGATTTGGTTCTGTAGAAGTTAAGCTAAAGAAGCTAAAGATAACCTTAGAATGTTTCTAAAGATTTATCGTTTGTGTGAATTGAAAGAAAGAGATTGAAAAGGTTCAAGAATCCTAAACGCGGGTCAATCTATGTAAAAT
Organism: Pantala flavescens; assembly: GCA_020796165.1. Lineage (NCBI taxonomy): Eukaryota > Metazoa > Arthropoda > Insecta > Odonata > Libellulidae > Pantala > Pantala flavescens. Next base: position 18,477,126 of record CM036886.1, read on the forward strand.
TCCTAGTAAGGGAATTACATACCCTTAAATAGTAAATCACGAACGAAGAGCGAAACAAAATCTAACTTTTATTGTACCATTTTATCTCGTAATGAAATAACCTCATTCCATTCCCACCTGCGTAAAGAATTTACATGTTTTCAATACCATTCCTGGAAACGCTTCTGTCTTGTTTCGGATATTTATTTCATTGGCGTTGAATAGGCTGTATAACAGTCGTATTTATTTGTAGATACGAGCCTGTGTTTGTAAACATGTTGCTAAGCGAGTGAAAGCTTCAGTAGTCAGGATTTATTGTTCTTGAAAACGTAGCTACATTTCAACTGATTTTCTTTGATTATATACTTGATAAGATAAGAATTGTAGTGATTTTTTTATAAAAGAAATGAGGAATATATAAATAAATTAGTATTAAAAACAATAAAGATTGAGCTGAAGAGAATTATTGAATCTCGTTTCTTTAATGCTAGTGTTTTGACCACTTTTTCCGAAAGCTTTTTCTACAGCAGCAAAATGCACGTAATTTTTTCAGCAAAATTAGGTAGATAAGGTTTTAGTAGCTGGCTTGTGATTAGTACGCCTGGATTTGCTCAGTCTACGGCGCAGAATTTATTCGAGGAAGATCCTTTTGGTTATTAATGGGTCGTAAAAGAAACGGACCTACGGAGTTGTCCTTATCGATCAGAGAGAAAATCAATTTTTCACTCCCGAGAAGGTTTTTACACGACCAAACTCGGTCTTATGTATTAAGCTTTGAGGTTCACTTGGGAGGGAGTTCGTCGTTTTCCTCTGATGAACAAGCAAAGATAATGGAGAGGTTTTAAAATTTTCGTTTTTTTTACGTAGAAGTTGTCAACTTTGTTTTGTTTTCTTTTTCAAGCAGTAAATATCAAACAGCTGGTTGTCGTTCTACTTGGATTTTTATAACGCAGCATTCCATCAAGAGATTAGCAATTTGTTTTATTGCCCGAATAATCAAAGAAAATTTTATAAAATATCGTAATTTACGTAGAGTTTCCATAGTTCTGTGTTAGCAACGTGTTTATTTAGTTGCATTCGGCGCTTGTTGTAGCAACCGTATCTCAAGTATTTATTAATAGTTAAAATATGTATTCACCGTATATTTTATTTATACTGTAAGAAAAATAAATAACAGCTATATTTCATAAAATGTGATAAAAATTACGAGTTTTTTATCATAATACTACTACTTATAGTAATTAATATATAAAATCAATATTTTCTCTGCAGTTTACTAGTATATGCGAAAGATACATTGCAATAAATAAATAATTTTATATAATCTGAGGACTAATTTATATGAAAAAATATAAACTTTTAATAATATTTTACTAATGAGCTAATTAATAATGTTGAAATATTTTCGTTCTTGCGTGCGTTTGGGTTTAATAGTTAAAATTAATATTCAATTAAACTGTTAATTATAATTTTAATAAAGTAATTCAAACCGTGTTATCACAAAATATAACTGTATGCTCAAAATTTATTACGTACTTAATCATTTATAAAATAATTGATTCGCAAATATACATTAATATTCATAGCTCAGAACGTTTTCCGTCTAGTTTCTGAATACCTAGTTATAAAATTATTCAGATACTCATTTGAGTGTTTAAGAAGCAAATAGCGTTGCTTAATAGCAATAAATTGCTATTAAGCAACGCTTCTAATTTTCAAATTAAACGCAGAAAATCATCTGCATCGCCATGGATTCGCTCAAGAGTTGTCTATTAAATTAAGTTATTGTGCTTTTCGGAATAATTGGAGCATATAATGGAGGAAATATCAAATCAATCAAAATATTGCCATGGTTACGTTCCAGAAATTACGAATCGGGATGAGGTAGTCGTACATAAACAGCGGTATTTTAACGAGAAGCAGTTTATCATAAAATACCTAATTAGATGAGCAAAATGATCAATGATTCACATATACATGTTTAAAAAATCTTGTGTATTCATGCATTATGATCTTCATTTACAATTCTGTGATGTTCCAGAATCGAATATCGTTTATTTGTTGATAGTAACTTATTATCCATTACTTCCGTTACCTGGAATCATTATTTTCTTCTTATCATCATAAGCTTCCATTATCTAATGTTGTTCGTTTGCAATCCTTGCGTAATCGACTTCATTAGCATTTTCAAGTACTCTATCACTCGTAGTTTATAATGAGTATCAATGGCATGGAATGTCGATGCATTTAGGTATTCAAAATATATAGGTTTACAGAAGCTCATAATTTCCTATTAATAGGCGGGTTTCGCTCTTCAAATTCCTTTACTTATAGACAATTTGGTTCATACATTTAACTAAATTTTTATAATATAGAATATCCTATCCTTAATACACCAACTATAAATTTTCAGTGATGATTACTAAGTCAATTATCATATCTATCAAAGATTGTCCTATTAGACAGCGGTTCCAAAAACTTTTGTTAAGTAATGAGCTGTACCTAACTTATCAAAATCAAAAGATATTCTTTTGTATTCAACGTATCATTTTACTATATATGTTTGTCTTTATTTAATATATGCGGTTATTGTATATTATGATTAATTATCTATGATCAATTAATATGACTGTCTTCAAGAAGTTTTGAAGCATTATAATTCCGATTAGGGTGAATATCAGGCAGGATATTGTATTTCCTTATCCTCTTTGAAATGAGTACTAGCACCTGGCTTGGATCCTATTTGTAGTCCGATATATTCAGGATTATTATTTATTTAATGTACTATATATATACATACATTTGAATGTATCAATACATTCTATGTTTTAGCTAATAATTTCATAACTTTTCAAACGAAAAATGCCATACTTTCTGCTTGAATTGCGTCCTAATTGATCGATTAAATATTATTGGCAAGTAGTTGTGAATTGTCATACATCATTCCAAGGAATCAGAAAGAAATTCACGTTGAGAAAACAATTCTAACGGTGAAAAGAGCAGCTTAAACCTTTTTTTACAACTCGCAATTCGTTGCTAACCACGGCGACAATGTTCCGAGTCCTTAAGCCTCATAATCCCACCTCGTGTTGATGGAACAAGTTCAGTAATTCGGATTCCCTTCCAATCGATTCGGTATCTTTTTCTCCTCTAAGTACAAGCCGATCGATATTTTTTTAAAAACGAAAAAAGGTCTACCTTTCGTTGGGACCGGTGTCTCCTCGGGGGAAGTTGTGTAGACGGAAAATTGCGTCATATTTTTCTTTGGTCCGGCACACACGTCCACACCAGTGGATCGGGTCGATGAGGTGTGGGGATCGATGCCCGGTGGTGTAAGAGATGTGGCTGCTCGATATCCAGATGCGATCCTGGCTAATGGAACATCGCGTGTTCTCACGCCTTCAGACCGGGCCCACCGCTGACAACCCACCCTCTGCAGACGACGCACCCATGGTGTGGGCGTAGATGGAGTCTCTTGGCCTCCTGGCCTATTTCTCCTTCCTCGAAGGGCAAATGATCCTCCTTGGGCAAAATTTCTCTAATTTTATTGGGACATTAGATCGACAGATGATTTGCCGAAAGACATTTGGCCGAAGGACATTTAGCCGAAAGACTTTTCGCCGAAAGGTCAGGTCGTAGAAACATAAACTTCGTCGGAAGACAATTTGCCGAAACTACAATTCCCCAATGGTACAAACACTTTTGTAAAAACTTCTCTAATTTAGGAACACTAGGTCGAGGAACATATTGCCGAAAGGGTGTCAACACTCAGAGACAAGTTGTCGAAACAGTAATGTCACAACTGGAAAAATTAGCTTTAAGAAGTTCAGATGACTTGTAATTTGGATAATACAACCTAGGTTTCTCTTTACCTATACGTCTACTGCCTCTGAGAATAAATTATTCGACAATTGATTGGAAAAAGATATCTGCCGTATTTTCAGCTTTTATGGTTGATATGTAAATTACGATATATATCGGAGAGAGTACCGGATTTTATCATACTATATATATATTTAAAAAAGGCCATGAAATCGTTTACATTCAGAATGTTTATCGGTCTCAAAACCTCGATATATTATTTTTCTGATGACTGAACGTTGATATCTGTGATATGAACGATGACAGATACATTTTTCTATCCCCTACTTACTCTTCCGATGTACGTATAATATCACATCGACTAATTCCAGCATCGCAGATGATATTTGTTGTACGATCAAAGTTTCTGTCCCTCAGGCAAACATCATAACAACATACATACGCTACATGCTCTTGCGCTTGATGATGTCCTGAGGGTTTGAAAGCATTCGAAACATTCTGCGGTTAATGTACATACGTTCCCATAGTGATTCCACGTGATTGATTCTTACCAATGAGGATGGACTATTTCAGTTGAATCAGTTTATATGCCTAATTTGAAAGGTGATAAGTACCCTAATTGCTAGTCATTTAATTTCGATTCCTTTTCGTTAATCTAAACTTCCTCAAAGAGATTTAAATCTTTCTTGTTTCACTAAAATTACCAGAATTGTGTCGAAAAATTTGCACGCTAAACTTGAAAAATGGAATCTAATCACTCTTACATTTATATTTTTGGATTTAATGTCCTTTATTTTGTGTATGATTCAAAAGAATCGTGTACTTTATCTCGTGACTCCAAATCGATTTATATGCCAGCAACTAATGTAAAAGGTTCCAATAGTATTCCTGTATTTCATTTCTACATCTTAGCATATAATTATCTTGAAAAATTTAAGTGTGTGTTAAAATAAATATATGCTTGAGGTGAACTGGAAAAAACTGGAACAATCAGGCTTTTTATTCAGTTCATAATTAGTTTGACAGAAACATATTATAACGTAACATTCATCTTGGACGAACGTACGTTTTCATAGAGTATACTAAAGTAGAAGACTATTCTTATCAAAAGATCAAAGATAGATTTTCAACAATCGTCACCATGGTTGTGACACATAAGGTCTGCGTTTAGGTCACATAAACCCTTTCGCGTCACACCAACCCACCTCGACGACACTGCACTTTCAATCCACCTTCACCAATAACGACTCAACTCACCTTCTGCGGGACCTTTTCAGAATAAATTTCCCGGCTTAACACACCCCTCCCTCACCTCGGGTGCATTTCAGACCTCAAAAATAGAATTTCATCGAATTCCGCATTGCAGGCCCTAACCACGAAGAAGTGATCGACGTCTGCAGAAAGGGTCGCCACGGTCGGATTTCTGCCCCATCACCTTTTCCCCAATGCAGAAACAAAAGAGCGACATCTCCGCGAAAAGACCCTACCACTCCTAGGGAAGGTCTGCATCATCAGATTAATGACGACTGCATCGTCCATGGTCACGCGATGCACATAACCCCTTTCTCCCGACGAAATCTTATTCCGTATTAAACCGGTCGTAAAAGGGATCCAATCCATCAAAATATCGGGGTCCCACACATGACGTCCCTCGGAAGCTTTCTTCGCCGTGATTCACTCGGTGTAATTTGGGTGGTGACTTGGTATCATCTTTGGTTATTATCCGTAACCCATTATCTCCAGCCATGGTTACGATAATGATTACTCGATTACTTCACACGCCTCTAAATTGAGTTTATTAGCTATTTTTTGCCGTATTGATTTTCGAATTTGTCTATTCTGATCTAATTTGTATTTAATCGTCTTATGAACATGTAATCATTTCTATTTAAAGGGTAGAGCTAGAGCTTGTAAAAGTTCCGGTCCCATACATGTACCTTGGTGAAATGAGGTGATTTTTTCACGTAAGATGGGAAATATTTTCAAAAAATATTCAAATATACTACCTTAATTTAACACTGGACTTTTCAAAACCTAATTAACTTCTATTTTTATATACACAAACTCTTATTTTCCCACTCTGCCTATATAAAGGTTTATTTTTCTTTCGGAATCTTTCGTGACGATGATTGATCAGAGGGAGTAATTGACTTTCTCGTTTCAATAAAGTCGTTATGAAGAAATTATTCATGTATATAGAATTAAGTTGTCCAAGGTACATTTCGGAATTAAATTTGAATAACAGAAAGTTAATTATGTCGCAAAACCATAATATGATTACAGATAAAAACATCAGGCAGTGAAATTAAGTTATCGACGAAACTTATTCCTCCATCACTAAATTGAAATTTTCCATTGATTGATATCATAAAATATATTATTTATCACAAATATTGATTAAAGAAACGTAATATATTTTAGATAATCAAATTTGAGAGCGTATTTTGGGTGGTAATAAAAATATTTAATAAATGATTTACCCAAATAAGATAGGGAATTAACAGATGATAAAGGTCGAAAATTCTTAAAGTAGTACTTCAGACACTAATGCTTATCTTCTTTAAATGTTTATATGTTATAATCATTAATATTCGTGAATTGATTCCATACTCTTTTTAAGGCTTTATAAATTATTTATGAATACATCGTTGCTAAGGAAAATGTTGATTATTCTGTCAAATTGTCTCTTTTTATTCAATCATAAGTTTTGAAAATATTTATATGTTAATTGACATGGCATTTCTCTCAAATACCATTTCCGTTTAGGCACGCTGTATCGATCAAATCTGCTAGCTTTATTGGTACGATATTAATCGTATAGTTCGGTTTAACATCATTCGGAACGTGGTTTAATAATCGCTTATCAATAACGGTAACTAGGGAAGCCTGGTTTGTAGCACTTCACGAGATCAGCAGGTTAATAAGATAGATGCATGCAGTCTATCCGTCTACATTAATTTGCAGAGACGATTGGGTATTCAAGTGGAGGATAGAATAGCCCGAGGGCCATGATTCTCGCACAGGATGATGGGAGGTTTCCCATCATGCCGAAAGCCATTTACCCGCCATTTACACCACACCATCCTCGCGAATTTTTGCATTCGTTATTCCAATTCTGGGTGTTGATGGAGAGCGAAAGAATGGGAAATTTAATTCTCCGGGGAGGCATAGCAACCTAGTTCATAGGGTTGTGATGATATTCAAATGAAATCCTCGCAAAGTCGGATTTTTATTTTGCCCAGAACAAATAACCAGCGTGGCTGGGATGGAAATGGAATTACTTTTCTGAGTTATATATTACGAGCTAATAAAGGAAGAAGTCCGGAATTCTCGGGTTTTGATAGAAATTATAGGAATGCATGAATTTATAGCGATGAAATAGTCGGTTGTATTCACTGAGTGAATTGCAGAAAACAAAGGAATATTGGATGAGGTTATGAATATAAGTATGAGGCTGATATAAAAATGTTTTTTATGGAGGGAGATGGATAAATTTATACTGCTTGCTTAAATTTTAATACAAAGAATGAATAACCTCATAATTTTCGTCAATATTTGTCAGTTTCATTTACTTATTTGTTTACGATACATTTGCACTAAAAGAATTTTAGATAAGAAGGATAAATTCAATTTTCCGGATGAAGGCATTATCTGTTAATGAACTTAAAATTAAATTTATCATACTTATATAAAAAATAAGTAAGAGCTGCTCATTTTTTACGACTCAGTTAACACTTACAAATTAGGATTCCTTTATTAAATATAATTATTTAATTAAAAATTAATATATACCTATAATTAGCTCGTTCTATACAAAGCGATGAAAGACCTTGCCCGTGTTTATTTCAATAAAAGTATTTGCAAGAAATATGACTAGATTTTTAGCATATTTTATATTAGATTTATTAATTGATGGTAAATATTATTATAAATCAAAATAGTTTAAAGGCATTAAAAAGCAGCAATATACTTTTACTATACTGCCGAATTTATCACGTATTTATAACAGGAACTATTGAGAGCATATATGTAATTTTTCGCTCACATCAAAATTGTAAATGCTGAATTAAACTGAGGCATAAGACTTCCTCGTAGTATCTTAAAGTCCTTGGCAACAGATCTCTAAACACTTAACATAAATCATATTATAACGAAATAAAAATATATTCCCTTAATGTTCACGACTTTCCGTTAAGGGTAGATGGTGCGTTATAAGACCGATTTGGAATAAGATCTACACGAGTACATGCGCTTGCCTCCCTTCCGATTATACGAAAGAGTTGACCTCGACCCACTTTCCAGCCGTGCCCAGTCACCTATATCCGATAGGAGCAGAAAGGTTTGGGACCTATTAACACCCACGCGCAGTCCTCTGGAAGTCTACTCGAGTTCTCTTGGAACTCCCTAAGGAGACAGGTCCCAAGAGTGGATCGAGTTTAGCAGTTATCTAGGGTATCCTTCAAGGAGCGCTGCGATCGCTAATTGAATTCGACGGGGGAAAGTCTGCGGTCATCGCAGTCGCCTTGGAAGATGATATTGCGATTTCTGACGCGAACGCACATGGGCGAATAACTTTTATGAGTCATGCGTTGGGTTGCGGATTACGATGTAAAGGAAAATTTAGAGTTTCTTTTTGATTACGGAATCTTTAAAGCATCGATTGTAAAGAAAACGCGTTGCTATGTAAGCACCTAAATGCAACGAATGATTCAACAAGTTTTGTTTATTTATTCCTTAGCAACCAGTCGAAAAAAGGACGTGAAACCAAGTTACGATGTTTTTAGTGTCATAATAGATTCTTCTTAGGTCAAAGTTATATTTTTACTATTTTTAAGTATAAATTTACAATAGTTCGAGTGAAATCTACCTCGATGGGTATGTTTCGGATAGGTTTTGGGAATAACTCTCTTTTTAGGAATGTAACAAGAAGGAAGAAGTGAATTACGCTTTTACAGGATCATGTATATGGAATTATAGATAGTTATTTTTAACTATATAAGTTCCTTTTCTCATATGTACGTATTTTAGCTATCGGAAATACAGATATCCAACTTGGATCCTTCAAATCCGTAACAGGATTACTTCAAGTATATCTAGATTAATGAGGAGTTATTTATATATGTTATATATTCCTTTTTTAATTAAAGAAGTATTTTTAATATGCAAAATTTAGATATCCTAGTTCGAGGCTTTGAAAGATCATTCCAGTATTACAACACTGATGCAGATGAATTTAAGATCCAAACCATTATGTTAATAAAATTTTGTATCATAACAACCCTTTTTTTAAGATTCGGCAGAAGTTTTATAAAAGATAAATAGGTATTATTTAAGTTGTATCACTTTATACCCTTTTCCTAATGAATTATTTATCTCGTATCTAGGGTAAGCTATATATATAAATATTCCGATAGAGTTATACTATAAAAACACGTCGAATTACATACGGCATTTAAAATGATTGCGGCGTGGGATACGTAAGTATAGAATGGCCAATAAACAGCATGGAATGTTTCTTCAGTTCCAATCTTCCCTCAGTAATACATTTTATGGTCCAACTGCGTTCTCTGAAAGTAAGGGCTGAGAAAGATAAATACTTCCTTTCGTGGATGCTGCACAAAATCCATTGCGATGCTTATACAGCCAATACGATAACATTTATCAATGAGCTACTCCGTAAAATATCTCAAGAGCTTTCAGTCCGTGGTAAAGGGAAAACTAATCCAATGTATTTTTTATGATGAGGCACATACGTGCGTCAGTCTCATCTTCATTCCCTGAAAGTTTCTAGTCAAAATAATTACTCCATGTATTTTTAAAGGATACAGCAGGAAGATTGATTGAAATATCATTATTTTTACTGTTCGATACAGACTTTTAGAAGAAAGGATACCTAGACAAAGGAATGAGTTAATATTTCGACACAACTCATCCAGGCAGGTCGCTATAGAAACGGAATAACTTGTTTATAAATCTCGAGGGAGGGAAAGTTTTCGTAGTAGTTTACGTAAATAAGGAAGTGAAATTGTTTGGCATTATTGGTAATTAAGAATCTTTTTAATAAAAAAAATTAGTCATTTCAATTGTGATTGAAAGTGATGATTGGCTATAAAATATTCTATGCCTCAATTCCCATACGAATCACTATAATATATAATAATATACAAAATACATTAATAGAATACATAAATTAAATATTCTTCTGACAAAAACTAGTGCAAGTTATAAGGAAGTATATAGACTCTTACGAAAGAATAGATTCTGTAAAATGCGTTCATTTTTGGTTCAACTCTATTAAATACCCTAGTTTGACTCGTAATGTATCGTTCATTTTCCTCAAATTAAATCATTCCTGTTCACACAAGGGAAACAAGTTGAAATCACTTTATTTATCATCATACATTACCTTATTCCCTATAATATTATTCTTGTAGAAGTTTAGAATGTATCCTTCTCATTTATAAAGTCGCAGAGAATATTTATCGCGAAAATTCGATCTGACATTTAAAAAAATATCCATCAAAACAAAAGAAATATGGATCAGAAAATATCGATCTTCAATCCGAAGACACGCAAATCGGAAATTTTAGACTCGGCAGAATCGACAGGTCGGTTCGGATAGGAAAACCAAAGAGGAAATAAGTCATTCCCTTCCGAAGAAGGTGTATCTATTCATCGGAACTCTTCCTTAAGAAAATATCTGCAAAAACCGCATCCTTTCCAATTTAAGCTCGGATGGAATAAAAGCACTCATCCTATACGTGCGGTACCCGGAAATCACAGTAGCTAAAAGGTTTCCCATCCTAAGATATCCCTTGGGCCCCAACGGGGAACGATTTCTTCCCTAATTTCCTAGCAGACTTCCGATTTATCTTTCTAGAATTACTCCGCGTTATGAAGTGAGGGAAATAATAAAAATTTGGAATCGTTTCCTACCCGAAATGACGGTTATCTTCCGCCGAACCTGTAACTTCAAAAGGGGAGTTTTCCTTCCTATGGGAACGTTTTCCTAATTGCTAATGGCAACTGCACGCGAAGACAATTTGAGGCTCCTACCGATGACCGGCCCTTCAAATTCTCGCTCCCTTAAACCTTTGTTTTGATACAAATATTTCCATGGCACTACTTCGAATTCGGTCGTCATGGGAAATCGATGAGTGGTCACTATCAACATTTGCGTGCGAATATTTTTAGTACGTTTTATTTCAGTATTATTCAACTCGAATTTTTCTGGTCTATTCACTTCAGACTAATGCTAATTCACTCTAATACGTACTTTGATATTTTATCCTGTACTCAGACATTGTTTCGAATGGAAAGAGATCTGCAGCGCATGTTTTTATATCTCTCTATTTGGAAATATTACTAATGATACTTTATTTATAATAAACTGGTGAAAATACCCAATTATATGTGATTCAATGTAAATACGAATAAATAAATCCATATTCTGAGACGATAATTTCCTTCTCATCTTTTATATCGTTATCTATTTATTTGGGTATTGCTATTTTTCGTAATTACTATAAGCTTCATTCATATGATAATTAAATTATTTTATTTATTATTTGTAATTATGGAACTTTGATTTGGAGTGCATTGTCTTTACTTGTGTTCCTTGCATTATCGAAGTTGTATTATATGCTATAGGAGTTTTGTCTTGGATTTCTTTCTGCCTAAACGTTCCTATCATTCAGTTTTTGTTTAGTGAGAACTTTCTCTCAAAAGAAACAGAAAAATAGGCTAAGGAAGACATACCAGCAAAAAATATATAACTTTCAGATCGATTCCTCTATTCGTGAATTCATGACGTTGCCCGTATAAAATTTATCACGCATTTTGAGCAGATCCTTTTGAAAATAAAGAGCTATAATCTTATATCTAACTTCATAACCTCATTAAAAAAATAAATAGCAGAAAAATTTAATTTTATTCCTCAGCATTACCATACTTAGTATTATGAGGCTCAAAAAAGTTGTTTGGTTACAGTAAATATTTACTTCGTATGGTTGCGAAGCAACAACTCATATCAAACTTGAAATAAGCGAAAGAAATGACAAACAAAATCGTCATTGGGGTTGTTTGTTTACATTTCTTTATCGACGAATCCCCTTCGCAACCCATTTCGATCATCCTCGAATCTTTCTAGCTCTCGAGCGCGAACTATCATCAGTCATAAATCGATAATCGATCGATACCATTTCCGGTCACGTGGCGAGATAGCGAGTACATCTAATAATCTCCATAAACCAGGATTCCTTCGCTGTTTCCACAGAGGACGCCACCTTCGATTCACGATCTTCAAAATGGCGACCTCTTTATTTGTCCGACACGTGCGATTTATTTTCTTCCGGTTGAAACTCATCCTTTGTCCTCTTACGTATCTCGCAGCTGTCCAATCGGTAATTGCCCCTTAATTTATTTAGGGTTCGTAATTCAAAGAGGCGAAACGAACTCTCGCGTTCGCGGCGGTTTGTTATTATTCCCACGTTCGATTCAGAGAAATGTATCGAAGTTCGGGCGCTTCTTTTTTGTTATCGATTAATCGGACGCGTAAAAGGGTGGCCGAATTAACATCTATTATTCATCCCTTTGAGAATGGGCTTTGGCTCCGCGGATGGTAAAGTATGAAAGCGCAGAGACGATTGGAGTGTTGCCTTTTTTTATCGTTCTGTTTCCCGCCTTTCTGTATTGTTGTTATTTTGTCCTATTGTTGATAGTCCCATATGCCATAATATGCATTAACGTTTAACGTATTCGAATACAACTGAGAGAAGTATAAATATTATCTCTAGGCTTTTATGGCGTTAACAATATAATTGTTACTTTAATAAAAGCTAATACAATATTTAAAATTGTACTAAATAAATACTCAATTTAAGTATTACGTAAATTGCACTCCCTTTTATAGCTTTTAATGAGGATATATAGGTTGAAAGTCTTTTTAATCTAATCTAATCATCTAATGATTTTTTACTTTAACTTTGGTTAAATAGATGTAACAGTTGTAATCTTGTCTAAGTTGTGAACAGTTTCAAATCTTTATAACTCGTGAATAGTTAGAGCAGATGCAATTATGAAGGTATAATGACTTTGAACCTACCGAAAAGAGTGAATATAGTAGCAATGCATTTCTCAAGAGATATTTGAAAGTGCAACAGTGGCTTATTATATTTCTAAAGATCATAGTATATAGGTACAACCTTTGGGATGAATCTTCTACATATATTTGATATTCACAATTTTTCATATAAAATGTACGATATTTCTTGTGGACACCTTGGCTTACCTCATCGGAATTAAATTTAGACTCTTGGGTATAATTTAGTCCAACTTCAAAGAAAAATACTACTTCTATAAAGAGTGATTAACAATGAAAACATGTCCTCACAAAGAAATGTTTATCGTAGGTTTCAATTCCACGCCATTTCGCCCAAACACAGCTTATTTGCACATCCCGTTCTTACGTAGTTCATATGAAAGTAGCGGTAATGTTTATGTTTGAGATTCCGTGATAATGGAGAAACGCTTTCCAGGTACAGCAAACCCTTAGGGGAGCAAATATCGACCTAGATAAACCACGCGCACTTAACTGAATGCGAAAACTAGTATATTCCCTCGAGTGTACTTTTACGACGTAACGTTCGAAATTAGAATGTAAACTGTTTCTCTCAAGGCCGAAGTTAAACGTTGTTTTACTTAGCTCGAAATAGATCTGCTCTAATGTATGGAGCGGAAAAAGAGTTCCATGACCTCCCGAAAGGCGTTTTTTTATGCTAAGAGTATGTTATTCATGATAACAAACACCGAAAGCATTCTATGCTTCTGCGCGACTCAAAGGAAACTCACTGGGGTCTATATCAGTGGCTAAGCTGGGTATATTTTCTTTAAATATGAAATTATCTTAAAAATTAATAAAGAGACTATTTAATACTTACTCTATCAACACATGAATAGGATTAAATACAAACAATTTGAGAACGTGAATTATGTAGGTTTAGATTTCAAGTACGTATTCTGAAAATCATAATATTACAGCCATGATTCTTTATCATTTATCTGAAATTGCCCCTCTTATATTTTGAATAAGCAATGATTCAAAGAATCTCATATTTCATTCTCAATTTTTATTTATAATCGTTTCAATAAAATCCCTATCATTTTTTTACTACGCAAATGTAATCTATTTGATAATTTAACAACCTTCAATGCTTCTTGAATAGTATATTCATTTATTTAGTCATCCATACCAGATGTTAAACAGTCATTATATCGACGTAGCATTTCGATTATATTTCGATGATTTTTAAAGGAAAACCAGCCAATATCTTTCACAATGCCATCAAGGTCATGATCTCGAGTTGCGTGATGCGCCGCGTGTGAAAAGCTATATGGGTTTTGGAATGTTCCAAAAACGGGAGAATCCACAGTACTGACGCTATAACCTGGTGTAGGCGTAGAGCAAACCTTTGGAAAACTCATGGTGTCATGGTACAAAGCCGTTTGAAAATGGTTCGACTCCTGTGTCTGCACATCCGTGCTGGTCGTAGCTTCCAACACGCCATCCTCCCATCCACGCTCTTCCACCCCTCCCTCTTGGGATATTCCAATTCCCTCTTCCACTCCATTCCTTAGCCTTCATCACTTTCCCTTTGCTTTCGCCGCATCGCTCCTTTTTTATGCCATTTCTTCTCATTTCAACTCGGAAAGTTCCACGTCACGAAAAAAACGTACGTAAATAAAATTATTAGTGGAAGTATTAAGAGAAAACGGAATCGTAAGAAATCAATTTGCTTTAGATATGGAGTTTAAATTCATTTAATGATATGAATCAACAGAATTAATACAAGACACCATAGTGACATAACTTATTACTGAATAAGATGAAATATAATTTATTTTTGATACTTAGAATAATATCACAGTCAAATTTATTATTTAAACATTCAGAAGTTTAATTTATTTATATACAATAGAAGAACCTAAACATTAACTTGCTTAATTATTACTTTTTATTATTAATGATGCTTTAGTACTCCGTTATAAATTGCCGTATAGTTCTATTTCTTGTTTTGGTAATTTGAGTTGATTTATTTTTTATCATATGAATTTCCTTAGATATTTTATGCTTCGAAGTAATTAAAATATATATTATATATCCTTAAGCTTAAATTATAATTATTAGATTCATTACGATCATAGGTATATACTTTTTAGATATATATTACATTTAAGTATATATATATATATGTGTGTGCTTTTAATGTACCTGATAATCTTTACTCGTCTCACGGTTTTGTATCGAAAATAAAACATACAGAAAAAAGTGTTATATAGCATTAAGTGCAATCAAAGGTTGTCTTAGTATTTAAGTTTTTATTTTCTTGTATTACGCATCGTTTAGTCCGTCTATTTTATGCTCTCTTATGTTAAACAATGTCGTATTCTAAGAGAATACGTCTCTTTATGGCTCGGTTTGTCCAGTGGCCAATAGGAATTGCGCCTAAGTATTATGGGACTGTTTCATCGAAGGCATAAACAAAGAGCGTGACCCCCTGTCTCCTCACTTTCCATTGTTTCTCAGACACGACGGCGCCAAAAGAAAATGGAGGAATTTCCACGGCGGTCTCTTTAGAGAGGCGATTCCAGAGCCCTCTTGAGGTACGAGTGGGCATTAAAGACGAGTGTATTGGATCGCTCCAAGAAGACTTGAACGTGTCTCGACAGCTAAACAACGTCGAATTGCCGTAAACAGGGAAATCGGCTCGAATCTGTCCCGTGAATCAATATAGAGAGAGTCCTTGCAATTTAACTCGACATGAATATCGTGGTGGCCACCTGTCGGTGTATGGCAGGGGATGTTAATATCTAGCGTTCGAGAATCGTTTTCAACTGATATTTGTCGCGTATTGTTCTAGATTGTATGGGATTTTAATAGGGATAATATTAAATCAATACTTAATTCTTTCTTACTTTATTCATATTCTAGAATTTTTTTTCGTTTATCGTTGGGTCTGTTCGTCAGTGGTGTGGATGATAAATGTTACAATATATATGTATTCCATAAACATGATTTCTCCGAATTTATCAGACGCTAGCAACTATGATTTTTATCTACCTTTTCAGTAAGAATCTATGGATATTACGAGCTATATATTCGGGCGTATTTCGAATAATACAGGAAGATTTAATTTTTGTAATCATATTTTACGTAATTATCTTCTTGTGCCAAAATTTTATACAGTAAATACAGTAACTACATCCAACTGAATATATGTATTGTGATTTTTTCGTAAAATAAAAGACCATAATAAATAGAATATCCTAGTAGACCTGAGGTATAAGAAAGTTATTCACTTGTTTAGAAGTTGCTATAGTTATGTTGTAAATTATATAAACTTTTGCTAATCTCTGTTTTTTCCGGTGAATGAAACAGTCCATCTAACTCCGAAGAAATTCATTAATATCAAAAAATTAAAAGCCATAAATTACTCTGCAAACTTACGTATAAATAAATGTCATGACAGGAAACTGCGAACTTCCCCAAGGAAAGAATAGTCAGGTGGTTTGTTCGTGAACAAAAGAAACGGAGTTCTATAGCAACGAGTAAACGCCTATTGTCGCAGGATTCCCTTGATAGACTTTCCGGGTTGAATGACAACGCACTGTACTTCAACGGAAGAGTTCCGTCACACGCGAGCCATATTCAGAACCGTATTAGTGTACCTAATAAAAGAGTTTTAGTTCGCATTGTACCCACGGGTGGTATGATTCTACGAACGTAAGAGTTCTTTCTCACGCAACCGGTAGCTTTACGTATAAACGGAACGAAAACGTTTCTTAGAATCATACATAAAATGCATCCACACCCTAGCAACCGAGTCTTCCCACTTCTGAAAACGTTTTTTTGTCCCGTATTATTATAGAAACATCCTATTCGTTTTATCAAATACAGGTCGTTATAGTTCGTGAAACGAACATAGTTGGGAAATATAGTTATAAAAGGAAATGTCTGCGAAATATTTCAATGGAAGATGGGCCCAATAAAGTACCGAGAATGTCTCTTCTATTTATGTTCTCTTCGAAATGCTTTTTATGACCCCAATGCGATGTGAATGCAAGGGGATCGATGGGAAAGATGTATACTTCCGCACTTGTAAAGCTTCCCCACGAATTCCATCGTATTGCTTTTGTAGACGATGAGAAAACGTTTACCAGCGGCTTACGTAAAAATTTTATTTTTAGACGTGGCATTTTGAACCATGTTAAGTTAATGAATACTAACACGAGATGTAAAATAGAATATAGCACGTATAATGTCACTTTTAGATACTCGTTAGATTACTAAACTTAAAGCAATTCCCGTATCTAAGCGTACGTAATACATTTCATTGCTTAGCAACGAACAAAAATGTTTCTATTTCTCTTGCGCATTGTTTCACGTATCATAGCGATAGTGATAGGATGTGTGGTTAATTTTATATATAATACCTTCTATGATATCTAATACCATAGCGTACGAGAAAATGTTATTTTATCTACATTTAATGTTATTTCTATAATGGGCGGAATGAATGAAAAAAACCTCATACTTCATCTCGTTTGGTAGGCCTCATTCTTTCACGAAATATCAGCATTGGGAAGAATCAGCTGTAATATAAGCCTTCGTAGTGGATGGATCCGTAAAGGTATATTCTAGTCTGGATAGACAATAAAACTTTAAAGATCATTTCCATATTCAATCTGAAGTACAATTTGAATAATTCATTACATTTTTCTTCGGCAATACTCGGTAACAAAACATTTCTGCTCCAAATATTTTTACGCAAATGATTTTTAGACCCAACACGAAAAATCCGCTATAGTATTCAGTGGCTCAAGCCACAGTTTGGCAATGGAAACTAAAATTCCAATATTTGCAGGTTGAATTTCGGATTTGCATTCATTCTTGATTCAGGAGAGCCTGCGGGCAATTTCCGTTGAAAAAGAGCTTATGGTTTTCCTATATTCATAGCGGACCGCATGGGCAGCTTGGCCTCATGTAAAAACAGTTTCCCCATATCGCCAGACCGAGTGATAAACAGAGGAGGGTCTGCACTTGTGGTGAATTGAGATTATGTTAAAGTGAGGTGTGGAGTACGTTTTCTCCTTTAAAAAGGCCTAGTTTGATGCCACTAAACTTCCACCACAACATTCGTAATTCCATTAAGTAGGAAAACAGCTGATTACTAAGAGTTTAAATAAAGCGGGGAATTGATGGATTAGTACTTAATATCCGGCACAATGCATGTTGCATACTTCATAAACCCTACAAATTACTAATTTACGTTCGATATCTTTGAATTAAAAGAATAAATATATAAAGCTTTTGCACAAAGAGTTCATTCACTCTTAAGGGTAGTGTTTTAATCATATTATTAAGAGTGTTAAGTTTTAAATATTATTAATTACCAAGTATTAAATTTGAGACCACGATCGTCAAAACGTTTACTGCTATATTAAGTCTAGAGTGCTCATAGTTTATGAATTATGTCTATAAAGGTGCAAAGTATCATATTAGTGTTTGTACAAAATACATATACAAGAACGATATATGCATGAAATATATATAATTCATTTAGCGTTGAAATTCATTCTCAATATTTGTATTTGACATTTTTAACTAATTATATCGATATTAATATTTATTATTGAAATATGAATTTATTATTATTTGATATCATTATATTAATTTATTATCATTATATTTGTGTACTATTATATTTATTTATAATTGTTATTTATAATTAAATCGATAGTTACGGTACGAATAATGATAATATTTATATGATAGTAGCGCGATTATTCCAAAATATTACCATTATACAAAAAGTAACCTTCAAGAACATAGGATATGTTAATATTTTATTTAGTTTAGAAATACAGACGTGATCATTTTATGCGAATCGTGATAAAAGTTGATCTACCGAATTTAATTACATCTCTAGTGATTTATATATAGCAATGCGTGTATATTCACATACATAGTTATAGTTATACATATATAGTTATATATGTTAATTTACACGCATTGCAAAATAGAACGTACGACGAATCGGGACATTATTTCGTGGGACAACCGTAATCTGCGCGGCTCCGGCAGGGGCGTGCGAAAACGTCCGGATCTGCTCTTAAATGAAAGACCATTAAAAATGCACGTCACCACGTGACTCACAAGGATTAAAAATGCACGGACGTCAGTTTTATTCCTTCTGATTTTAAAAATGCATCTCCCTCCGCTTTTAATTAAAACCCGCTCTTTCTCTCTGGAAAACATTTTCCATTTAAAATTTCACGAGGCGTTCTTAGGTGTGAGGTCTAATTGATCAATATGACAGAGGGGCAGAAAAAAATACAAAAAAATAAACGGAGAGTCTCTTGAAAATTTAAGGCAGATATGTGAGAGTGCATAAGGAGCTTAACGATCATTCTGTAAATCCACACACAGAAGGTCATTCCCTTTTCCAGCCGTTTTTACCGTCATGAATAAAGCATACACTCCATGTGACCATTTGCGCTTTCTTTAAAATTCGCTCGTCCATTCAAAACGGTTTTAATTCTTTCCCAAATTGCAAAGGGCTCATTCTGGTTAATGGACCGTTCCTCAGGGGAGGAAATGACGTACGCCCTGAGTAATAATAAGCGACTGTTTTAATATAAACCAAGAGCTGCCCATTCTTAGTCGCGAGGGTCTTTTAATTGTTGCTCTAATAGAGTTCCCAGCGCGGCGTGCACATAGATACGCTCTTTGTCTCATGGGCGACGGAAAGGTGCCAGAAATGCACGTGTATGCAAGAGTTAAGCTTGGAGGGCATTAAATCTCGCGCATGCCCTCCGAAGTAGTCGATACATCTATTGGTTAGCCGCTAACTGCCTGCTGAAACTCACTAATTGATTGACTCAGCAGAGCTCGCTTAATACTTTCAGGTTTATCGTTTAATGATTTAACCAATCTTTTTTCCTTATCTGGACCGTTACGGAAAAACTTACTCAACACTAAAGTTAACGATATGTCGTTTGAAATTGCACACACACAATGTATTACACACGTACTTGTAGAACGTATGCGTTATAATATCTCGTATATTGAAGCTATTTTATTCCAATTTATTTTCTCTTCATCAAAACCTTTTAGCTTATACTTCTGTAATCATTATTCTCGTTTGATCTACAATTAAATGTTAATTTGCCCAGAATGTTTCTTTTGGGTGTGTACGTTCTCGTATGTTCCAGTTTAATGTGTTTGATATATTCCAGAATTATTAGCATTTTTCGTCCTTGATTTATTTATATTATTCTACTCTGTATATCGGTTGAAATAGCACGAATGCCTAAAAATTACCAAATTCTACATCAGTCTATATTTAAACTTTAAATAATAATAGTCTTCGAATCTTCCACGTTGGTTCCGCAAATACCTCAATCACCGTCTGTAGACCAATTGGCATTGCTCATAATTTTAGATCTCTTTTCCGTAGGCATCGCATATTCGAAATCTGTGAGAGATGAAGGAACAAAGCATCCTTTGAATACGTCATGGAGGTTATAAATACAAATGGAATTTACTCATTCTACGCGTAGCGAGGCAATAGTGCATTGTTTCCAAAGTACTTAAGAATTCCGTTTCAGGATTCTGAATTACAACTACGTTTTCATGAAAAGAATCTATTTCAGTTGGATTTTAGTTTGGATTTAATGGAGCCTTTTGTCTATGTACAAAGCTGGAAAAATCACAGTTTTATTTGCTCTTTCCTCAGTCTCGTTTGTTGCTATGGAAATTTGAAATATCTAGGTGATAATGGTGTTGAATAATGAAATTAATATGGGTAAATAATTTCGTTGTAAAGAAAGAAAAGTTTTTGAGGATCAAAGAAATTACGAATATCGAACTTCAGGATTCAATGCAACTGGAATAATATTACTTCTTTGTAGAATATTAACTTAACGTATTCATTATTCAAATCTTAGATATTGTGCAATAATTCATATTTTTCATACTTTTTTTAACCCTGTTAAGGTAACAGTTAGATGAGAAATTTTAAAAAAATATATTTTCTATATTTATGTAATATGTAAATTTAAATAATCTAATATAAATTATAGAAAAGCTGGAAATATTTTCTATTCGTGAAAGTTGGATGTCCAAACAAGCAACAATGGCAAGAATTCTTGTTCTGAGTTTTATCAAATTATCAATACATTAAACCTAGTTATTTTTATAAATTTTTGTTGATTTGACTGTAAATATGCATTTAGAATCAATGGTACAAACGTATATTTACTATATATTAAGGCAATTCTAAATGATCCTTAGGTATTCCATTTTATCCTATCCAAGTTAATTTATACAAAGTTTTCAATTAATTTTAAAGGAACTGGGGAAACGTAGTATTTTATTGTACTTAAGATTCACTCCGATTAGATACGTGTTTTTGAAAGAAATAAATATGTACTTTTTCCATCTCTTTCCAATCATTGGTTTCATGAAAGCATTCAGTTTATTATTACGACAGGAATGCTCACCCAACCTAATGAATACTATCTTTGGCTGGAAACTCCTCTTGTGCGAAACTCTGATTTATTTTTATTAGTAGGACAAGAAAAAAAGTGAAAACAAAAATTTATCGAATAACTTCACGCTGCAGTGGCTGCACAGAAACTTACCCCTTTCGAACCGGTTCCATACACTCCCTCACTTTTCAGCAGAAATCAATTCCGTCGTTAGTTATTTTTCATCGGTTTCACCAGAGCGTTAAACCGGAACGAAAAAAACACGGTTCGATACCCTCAACCGAAGGCTGCAACGTATTGACGAAGAGCAAATTGGAAAAAATATGATTCCGCGACTGAGATCGCGAAAAACTTATATCTACGTATATAGGCGAGAGATTGTTTCCAGCCGCGACAAAGTAGGTCACCCATTAGCGCAACCCACTCAGTAGAATCGGAAGATCGATGTAAACATTTCTTATTTTCCACAGCAGTCGTTCGAACATTGATCAGCCGTCGGATCGGATTTCCCGCATGTCACAGCCGCGCGAATTTTTTTTCAATCAATTACTCCATTCACCCCGTTTTTAAGTCTCATAGTCCCCCCCCCAACCCCGTCAATTCGGTCGCACTTCCAATCTTCGAATGCCTCATCCAAAAATAACTACCTCCATTTTTTCCCATTGATCCTCCTCCCTTGAGCCGAAGATTGGCCCAGTTTATTATGGGCACGTTCGATCCTTAACGGGTAAAGGCGCCGGATCACCTGTTGCTACGAGGTAAAAATTAATGCTCTCGTTAAATTTTTTCCCTGACGATAACGAATCGGGGTGAGCAGTTGCCTTGGTGATGCGCTCGAAATTGGCTCTCGAAGGGGAAAAATGGGAAAACGAAAGGGGGAAACAAGGTGAAGGGAAGGCCGATTGCAAATCTCGTTAACTGGGCGGAAGACCCCCTAGTGAACGGACCCACCCACCCCCACCCCTCTACTCTGTCCTCTAGGTTCCCCCCCGTATGACGTCCCCGCACCGCTTCCGCGGATCTGCCAAGACACCATCACGGTCTTCGTTGCCCCCAACACGGGTTCGGAGATATTAATAGATGCCGTAGTAGTAAGCTAAATCGCTCCATACATTCATATGGGCAAATTCCATCGCGTCGATTCTTCCCGAACGTCTTATTGGTTGACTTAGTCGACTCGCGAAGTTTCCTAAGTTGTCACGCTGGTGTCTTTTAAGTGTGGTATTAGTCTTTCGAATCCGAAATTGGAGTAGGATGTTTGATCTTTTCACTCTTTTGTGATTTTTCCCGACAGATAATGCTGGTTTTTACTTATAAATGATTACATAAGTATATAAAAGTATACATTAAAAATTTAATTTCAACTCTGCTGTGGATTATTACATTAAATATATGTTAAATATTATTTAACTTTATCGCCTTTGCTTGCTGTAATTCGCAACAGCATTTTAACTCTTATTCAAAACTAAATTTTAGTGACGACATACATCCATTTGAATACTTTTCTTGAATCAGGATGAGTTTTTTAACTTCAGATATCGCTTCGAATTTTTTTATTAAATTCATCATTTACTATGCAAAGTTGTTGGTTTTGTATTTTTGAACGTTATTTTCTAAATAGTTTGCCTATTCTTACCAATAGTTGGTCTTCACACAGGTTATACTGTGAAACGCAATTCTTTGGTTTCAAATAATAGGCTTATCGAGTACTTGAATTCACTCGTTGTTACCAAACCAAAGATAAAAACTCAGAATTCCCAGCTTTCTCCATAGATTTGGAAACGATGGAGGGAAAATAAAAACACTTTGACCTTTAGCTGCTTCAAGAGCATTAACCTGTTGTCCATCGTAGGGAAGCACCATCTGTATTGCATAATAAACTGACCTTAACGATTATTTCAATCCCTTGACGACTGTTCTTTCCTTGGATATGATATCGAAACAAGCTGACGATGACGAATATAAGAGCTGAACACTTTCTCGTATATTTTCCTATAAATTATTTGAGTTAGAATTATACGGAGAGGATAGTTTTATATTGGTGTTATCTCTGTATAAAAGTAAACAATCGATTTTACCATTCATAGGAAGGATTTTACTGGAAAAAGAAATCTAAATCGATATTATGTTTTTCTTTTCTTTTCTTTCTTGACATGTTCAGTAGGGAATACATTTAAAAAGAATAATTTAAAGAGTGATAAGGATTCAATCAATTTCTGGTTTATTACAAGGATTAAAATAATCCCATGAGTAACAAATGAGTGTTGGAAAAGATGTAGTTTATTAATCGAGTAAACAAAATGTATCATTCGAATCTGTTTTGAATAAGCTATTAATTAATTATATTAAGCTATTAATTGTCTTCAATATTTTAGAAGGCGATCTTTTTAATTAACTGAGTAGCGAAAAAATGTAAGAGAAAAATTAAATTGATTTTTCATGAAAATTCGTGGCTCCGGGTTTGATTCCCTAGAGGACTATATCCGTGAAATGGCCTCGATTTTCGAAGCACTTAACAAATATTACGACTTCTTATTGCTAATGTCTTTTTCCTTTGCTAAAATGGCTCTCATTTAAAAATAAAGTGATTCTTGTTGTAGGATTTAACTCTTTTTATCTTTTTTATATTTATTTTATTTTATAAAAGAATATTTGTTTTGTTTAAAAAATACTATTCCATTAAAAACATTGATTAGAAAACGACTGCGAAGCTTTCGGAAGCTATTAAACAAGCGGGGCATTTAATTCTCCAATAATAGTCCAAATTATAAATTAACGATAATCCACATAATTTTATTGTGCAC
This sequence comes from Pantala flavescens, assembly GCA_020796165.1. NCBI lineage: Eukaryota > Metazoa > Arthropoda > Insecta > Odonata > Libellulidae > Pantala > Pantala flavescens. The sequence goes on from CM036886.1 coordinate 18,501,281, forward strand.
TCTAGTACAAAATTCCTGTAGCATTTATAAATATTTGATTTCAGCATCAGAAGGAGTTAAACTTTTGCTTCTTTTTATATAAATAAGCACAAACAAACATTATATACACGTATTCTCAAAAGTATGGATTTAATGATGAATCACAAATAAACAACTAATTCATAATTCCAGGTAATTATTTCCAGTTTTCTGTGCCCCACCTTTTATTTTATCCGTAATTATTATATTTTACTTTCTTATCGGCCTTTTTTCTGATCTTTTAATCTTCAGCCTTCTTAATTCCTCCTAATTTCCGGTTATTTCTCTGGATTTCATTTCCTGTCTTGTTTTCCTCATCGAGTTCAGGAAGTAATTTGAATACAAAATACCATTTACCTGGCATCCGTATTTTTGCATCGCACGAGGCGATTCTCCGAACGGGTAATTACGCGTTTTCCTCTTAGATTTCGGAAATTTTCGCGAAAGAAAGCATCTTCGTGAACCTATCATTAAAATCTGGCTTATTACGCAGTATAATTTAGAAGAAAATCTATGATGAAGCCAAGAATAGAAATTCAATTGTCTTATCTTCATTATCGATGATAGAACTTATATCATCAAGAATGAAGACAAGTATTGTTAATTGCTTAGAGTATTATTATCAATTGTTATTAATTTCCGATAATTGAGTGAACGAATTTCTGATAATTGTTGTGGATATTGAAATCTACTTTCATGCAACAATCGTCAAATTTAATACTTAATAATTATGTAGGAAATAATTGTATTAGAGAATTAACCAGGAGATCCAATCATAGAAACAATCATACGATTAGATTAATTTTCATTATTTGATTGGTTCCGTAAGTCTTAAACTTAAATATATTTTTTGCTTTCAATTCCATATATGAGTAGTTATAATAAGTGTAATTTTTTCATTAATTATAAGACTTTCACAATAATAATTTCTGATGTTGATTCGTATAAATACTTTGTAATGATTTCTATAGGTTTAATCTGAAGATTTTAATTTTAACAATAAAAAAAGAATTTGCTTAACTCGCAAAATATGCTACGCTATGCTGCATAAATTTCTTTCATTTTTCTTCCTTTATTTTTATAGAGTCAGTTCGCAAAATTTTCAGATATCACTTAATTCTTTACTTCGCATTTCCTTACCTTTATATCATAAAATAGATGATTAATATAGTCTCACTGATTTGACTATCTAATCTGATAATTTAGATCCACTTATCACCTCTACGAGGAAATCTACTTTGGTTTCTTATATCGTCGCTCTGTGGTTGAGCAGGAAAAACTAATCGGGACCCTGGATATTAATTACCCGAACATTTTACGAGTTTCTCAAAGAGAGAGAGAGGACAGCCCCATAATTCTCAGCTTATTTCCGTCCTTATCTTCGTATCGTGGTCACGTTCTCTAATTTTCAATATCAAAGACCTTTCTAAGAAATTATTAGCTACGTCTGCTCACATCGGTTTCCCATCCCAATCTTTCGCTGTAAATCTAAGTTAAAGGCGTCGTATTTTATACCCTCATTTGGGTGAAGGGTTTGTTGCCTTTTTAATCGGAGGGAATTAACACTCTCGATTCCGTTCTAAGAGGTGAATAAAAGAACGGAAGATCGCAATTTTTTGGTACTATTTCTACACGGAGTTATTATGAAGGATTAGGAAGGATTTTATGAGAATTAATTGGTAAAAATATTTTGCAAATTTCAATTATTGCACTGTTATATTCATCTCGCTTTCTGTTTCTGCTTCTTTCATCTTTTTTCTGTAATCGTTTTTGTAATTTTCTTTCTTTTTAGATGATTATACTCATGTCTAATTCTTTCGAACTTGAGGATTGATCGGTGGAAATGTTTTATTACCTTAATATTTGTATTTGACTTATCCTAATTCACAGATTCACTTTCCTCATTAAACTTATTCAGCTTTGATTAAGCGTTAGCTCAAGAACTATTTTTATTCTTGGAACTAGGTGTTTTATAAGACATCTACAACTGCTATATGAAGCCATCATGAATCAACCAAATCGCAAATCTGTTCTCTTTTGCGATTCATTGATTTCGTTCATCAAAGAGAAATATAATATGGAATTGTATACTTCCCATGATTTAAATAAAGAAATAAGTTCTAATTCCTAAAACGAAAGTATAAACTAAATAGAATTTTAAGCTGTTTATCTTAATACCATCCAAAATGTTATATAATATATTCGTGTTTATATCCTAGTATTCTTACATATGTATTTTATAGTGTATCTTTCTTTTAGTGTGTCACACATACTTGTGTACGTGTATAATGTCGTATTTGATTTTAATAAATTACAGATTAAATTATACGCAATACAGAACTCAAGGTTTTGATTCTAATTGCCTTCAAATATCACTCGCTATATTCTGCAAATCGCGGAGTTTAATGAGACCGCAATCCTCCAGCCCAATTCGCAAGGCAGTCACGGCCGAATTCGCAAACACAAGGACCGCTCGCGCAAATAATTCGTGTCCATCGAGGTCTCTATGATGAGACAAATATTTGAACCCTGTTTTCCCCCTCCTTCTCAAAGCACGAAGTATTCTATGTGCATGAGATATGAGACCGCATATTCCACTGTGTCTAACACGGCTTCTCTTCTCCCTTCAACAGGTTCATGGTGGTGCTCATCTGCCTCATATTCAGTGTCCTCTCAACAATTGAAGAATACTCCAACTTCGCCAATGAGACTCTCTTTTGGATGGTGAGTATGTAATGAACAAAAAACCTTAGCTTTATGAGTTATGAGGCCCACGTTATTGCGGATAGAAACTCCCATTGCAATTCGTTTGATTATATTCTCTTATTGCTCTAGAACTCCGAGTAGTTTCCATGGTTACAAACTGTCTTACTAAATTAATTAAAGCTCCGAAATTTCAGTGCATCTAATGTTGAAATTTCTGCCAGTTTCGTGTTCTATATGTTTCGTGCCCCTTAACTGAGTACTCGCTTCTCTTCAACTATAGATTCTGATTTATCATTTCAGTTGCTCTGAACGCTATTTTGTGCTTCACTCTTACTCCAGTAGTTATTAATTTTGGAATAAGATTTTAATGGTTATAACCTAGGTTGAGACAGCTTTGACTTAATAAAAATTCGTCTGAGTGTAAATTTGAACCATAAACCCATGACTGACATCAAATTATAAGTTTTTAATTTGTCTTAGTTATAATGAAAAATTTCAACATAATTTCCACGAAGTCACGCCTTCTAATATTGATTTCATTATCTCAGTTATGCTATTATATTGTATCTCACGTATGTGAATCAATTCTTTCATCTTAGTCTCATTTATTTCTCTTGAAACTTAATTCCGAAATATTTATAAATAAGAATTGGAAACCGTCAATGGATTTGATAATGTGCTTCTATTATACATATGCCAAACTCATATGCTGTTTAACTTGAATAAATGTCCAGTAATGTTAACTACGACAATTCTTCGAGTAATGAGCAACATTCCCGGAAAAGGTCTAATGACCATTATTTAATACAATGAAATAACTTTTCGTACTTTTAGAATTAAATTTTGAGGAATTCTACTCAGTTTGAAATTAATCAGTAAAGAAATGAGCTCAAAATTATCATGAATATCCGACCAGAGTTACTTCAGTGAAATATATTCTAATTTTACTTTATTTAGTCTAAAATCTTCAATTCATTATCAAAGAGTTATATTTTATTTTTGATCTCTTGGCATATTGTAAAGGATTTTGAAAAATACCAGAGCGACCTTTAGAAAGAAAATTCTGATATCACATCGGCTTCCTTTTGAGAGAAGCTAATTGGTAGATCTCTTTTCAACCAGAAGCTGGGACCATTAATTTTCTTCCAAAGATAATCGTAAATCTTCCTAATTTTTGGGAACTCTTCTCTTTCGATTAAAAAAATTAAACTCCGCCCTGAATCCATTGTTGGAGAAGGTTCGGACATTTTTCGTGGCTTCATCATCACAACTTTTTTCAATTTTCACCACTTTCGCGTAAAAGTTTTCTTTCGATTTCGAAAATAAATCGAATGAAAACCTCGTTAGTCTCCTAGCTCTTAAAATCGAATTAGTTATGTTCTCTAACTTAATTGGTTGATTTTTAAATTAGGGTGATAACATCTTATCTTAAGTCGATCTTACAATAGATTATAAAGTAATCTGTTTAGTTATTTTATGTTTATTAAATTTTTTCGCTGATTAAAGATGTAATTTTTCTCGATATACCTATAGAATACTTTTCTGGGATATTAATTTAATAATAGGAGAGTTATCGTAGAAATAGATTGAACTTTAGTAGAAAAGAAAAATATTGAACATTCTAGTTAATATCACTCAAATAGATTTTCCAATTTTTACCAAAGAAGTAAATTTTTGGTTGAACATATTCCCAGATATTGCAGAAATACGAAGAAAGTAAATGTAACTTATTTATTATAATTCACTCTAGTTATATTAACGTTACATCTGTGAAAAAATCTGGAGTTGACAACAACAATATTGTCCTTCAATATTGTTGCGAAAATAGTGTGCAATTTGTTTCCGAATTTTCCTTTATTCTTGCGATTTTCGGAGATTGAGGTTTCCCACGTAGCTTTAGATTGACATGCGTCACACTATGGTAAATAGGGAGCTGTCGGTTTAAGGATGCCCCCGTGTCGAAAAGCTCTGATCGTTGTCTCCACGGCCCAAGAAGGGAATATTCTCAAAACAATGTTCTGATATCGATCGCCTTCAAAATGCTCCTCCGAAACAAAAGGCCGTCGCGTACTTTTCAGTACGCCATTGTAATGTTCGTGTGTTTTAAATCTTCTAGGAAATCTGCCTGGTGGTTTTCTTCGGTGTGGAATATTTAGTACGTCTGTGGTCAGCTGGGTGCCGCTCGAAGTACATGGGTTTCTGTGGCCGACTCCGTTTCATTAGGAAACCTATTTGTATAATCGGTAAGTGAGGAAATGTTCTATTGGATACTTTTATTCTTTTTCTCTATATAAATATACAAAGTAATAGTTATGGGATGAAAAGGAAGTTTCATTTCGTAACCAAAACCCCGATACATCTCAAAACTTCCACATTTGATAGTTGTCATGGTTATACATTGTTGCTATTGTTTTCGTTACTAAATAAAGACATAAAATGCTCTTTTACGAAATTTTAAATTTATATGATCATTAAATATTATGAATATTTATGATTATTTAAAGAATAATTTCGTCGCATATGATAGTTGTTCAGAAAACGAAACTATTTGACCAATAAAATAGCTCGTATTTTCTTTCGTTAAAGAACCAGTTTATTTAACATTTCCTTATTAATTTTAAGACTCCGTCAAATTTTAATCCTTCGTAAACCTTTTCAGAATTAACCATGGGGTAATGGTCATTTATCGATGTAGAAAATAAAAGGGAAGGGTATAAGTCGTGTTAACATCACAGCTGATAACTTTCAATTCTCTTCCAGATCTCATAGTCGTAGTAGCATCCATAGTAGTTCTGTCTGTCGGCTCTAATGGACAGGTATTTGCCACTTCCGCCATCAGAGGCATTCGATTCCTGCAGATTCTTCGAATGCTTCACGTTGACCGTCAAGGGGGAACGTGGAGATTGTTAGGATCAGTGGTCTTCATTCATCGGCAGGTAAGAGCAAATATCATGCGGATTACATTGCAAATACCAAGCAACAAATGAAGCAAATATATACGGTATACCCGTATTAAATTTATTTCGGAAAAAGGATGTGTTTCGTTATGAGCTAACGCTCAGTAAAAAGCTTAATTCTTAATTTTTATATTATTTTTATGCTTTAATTCCAGTTACTAGATTACTGGATAAGATATTTGTTTTCTTATACATATTTTTCATTTATTTATTTTATACGTTTTTTAAAATATTTATTTTTATATATTTGAGATGTTTAAGAGAAAATTTGCCATTAAAAATAAGTGAAGTTCGAAATACATAAAGTTTTTAAATAATTATATGCTAACTTAAAATGATTAAGCACATATCCTTTTAAATAAGGCTCGGAGATTCTTAAAAAAATACTAAAACAAGGTTTTAAGAATCGAGAAGGACCTTAGGTTGATACGTAGTAACTCATATTCTTTCTTTTAAAATAGAACAAGAAAATAAAATTACAAGAAAAGTTAGTTTAATGAAAAATATTTTCTCTCATTTCCTTATTAAAAGTGCCTGTTCTAATATAAAATTTCTGTCTAGTGTCCATTTACCAATATTTATTACTTTGCATTATTACATTGCAGGAATTGATAACCACACTGTACATAGGATTTCTGGGCCTAATTTTCTCCAGTTACTTTGTGTACTTAGCAGAAAAGGATGAGAAAGGGCCTGATGGTAAAACAGATTTTACAAGTTATGCAGATGCTCTGTGGTGGGGAGTGGTAAGTACTTTTATCATTTCTTAATCTTACAATATACCACAATTTTTCATTAATTTAATTCATATTGATTACAAATATATCATATTTGGTACAATTTTATATTTTCAATCCCAGAAAGCTTGATGGGAATAGTTACAAAAAGATAATTTTATTGATTTAACATCTATAAAAATATAATATTGAGTATCTGAGAAATTTGATTGAGATGTATGTAATAAAACATTCAGTATCGTACTGTATATTTTTGTAGTTTAATGCTCTTTACTTGCTCTTGCACCGTCTTCCACTGTTAATATGTCTTGTACTATAAATATTGAGCTCATTATAATAATACTGATTGATGTGAAGCTATTTATATCATATTTTGGACCATTTAATATGAATTCTCAATGAAATTAAATTTTCAGATAACAGTCACAACGATAGGATATGGAGACACAGTCCCAAAGACTTGGATGGGGAAGATTGTTGCGTCTTGCTTCAGTGTCTTCGCAATATCATTTTTTGCACTGCCTGCTGTAAGTTTCTTGGTGGAAAATTTCCATTTTCCATTCACATTAGTATATAAAATACAATATGGCCACTCAATTATAAAGTAATTGAAGAAAGATTAGTATTAATGCATGAATATTAATTCATAATGGATAATTTTCATTTCTACTTTCTTTACTTAATTGTAACTTCTTTAGCTAATTTGATAGTCTGTTTTTCTTTTAGGAATATAAATCATATTTTCCTCTCAGAATACAATTTGAACACAAACCATCTTTATCTCTTTGTATCAATAAAACTTTAATGAAAATGATCATGCTCATCTTTCTCAACTACATTATTCTAATCTGAGTTATTACTATCTTTTTTGTACTTCATTTGATTATAGAACGTTTGTGTATTCATTTCTTCAAACTAATTCTTGACTATTCATAAACTATGTCTTTTATGATTGCCAGTTTTATAATCTAATATTGGCTATGGGCTTATATTTTCTAATATCTGAATCCATGTTTTTTCATAATGATGAATGAGTTCATGATAAAATTGATGATTCTTCTACAGGGTATCCTAGGATCTGGGTTTGCCTTGAAAGTTCAACAGAAACAGAGGCAAAAGCATTTCAACAGACAAATCCCAGCAGCTGCCATGCTCATTCAGTGCCTATGGAGATGTTATGCAGCAGACAAGTCCTTCAACAGTGTGGCCACATGGAAGATTTATGTCAAGGAGACTGCACAACCTAACCAAAATACTACTACACCATTGAGCAAAGTAAGTATTTCTCTATAGTCTCAGAGTTCAATCGACACATCTTGACTCAGTCATCTACTTAACATTATGAACTGATTACTTGGCAGTTACATTTGCTTCATTCTTCACCCTTTTATAACATTTAAAACAACTATTAATCTGTTTAACATTTTCCTTAAATTAAGAGCTTTACTAGTATATCCTAGAATCCATTAATTTGTTAAACAAGAATTTGATAAACTTGCCCATCAATATTACCTTTATATTTTGAAAAATCAATAATTAATAGTAAAAATTGTTGTTTGAAAATTTCATCTTAAGTCAATTTTAATGTTTACAAAATATTTTTGTTTGATGTTTTACGTGTTATATAGTTAACTACTTTAACTCATAAGAGATTGTATATATACCGAAAAGATATAAACTATTTGAAGTCATATGTCTCCTATAAAAGATAAATAGTGTTAAAGAAATATTTCTGGCTTAACCTTAATATTCCTCATCAAATTTTTAAAAATTGAATTCATAAATTAATTATCTTTATATTTAAATATATTGGATGCATATCTCATTTTAGCTTTTAAACTTAATATGATTATTTTACAATTTTAAAATGCAAAATTCATTGCCATATGATTATTAAAAAGAATTTAATTATTGTTAAATATTTTTGAAAGCTTCATCTTAATATGTTTATAGTTGTTGGAACACTTTTTTATAGTTTAGAATACAAGAAATTATTAATTGCAATCATAGTTAAACTACAGTATCCATGTAGTAAAACACAACTATTCTTTTTCAGTCGTTAATAATCCAGGTGGCCAAGAAGGCAAGTGTCCTCAAGAGGAGAAAATCAAAATCAAGAATGGACGTCCAAGGGAATGCCATGGAAGGCAGTGTATCAGGAACTCCAGCTGGTGGAGGGGGTGTAGGTGGTGGTGGAGGAACATCCATTCCCAGAAGAGAGAGTGAAGGGGATGTTGTGTTCTACATCGAAGAACCTAAATCTGGTATTTTCTTCTTAATTTTGTAAATTATATAAGACAAATAAAGGCTTTTGAATGCATTTGCATCATCCGATTATGAGGAAATTAACTGATAAAGTATAGACTTAAATTAGTTTTGAATTTAAAGGTTTGAATGCTGGATACACAATACAGAATATTAACATCCTGATCATATTTTAATTTAGTGATGTAAAATTTAGTTATATACTCCAGTGAATTAACATGCTCTTGCCTGAAAATTTTGCTCCACTAAATGTTTATGGATTCTATTATTGATCATTAAATATAGTTAAAATTATTTATCCATTATAGTACCAACCATTTAAATGAGATGATGACCAAATTAGCTTTAATATATTATACATGAAAATACATAGAAATTTAGATATAGTATTGAATACAAATACCAGTCGACTTACAAATAACAGTCTTCTAAGAATAAATCTAGAGTAAAAGTTGTCTTAAGATCATAAGTGGCCATAACACAAAGTTTGAAAGGGAAATGAACCACTTGCCAGCACTTGAGATATTAAATGTTTTACGGAAAAATTGTCTGTCTAAGTTCTTAAAATGTTATATTTTTCACATTAATATTATTTGTATCTATGATGTTTGTGTTAAATATTATATTTTCATTGGTTGTTGAAGGCTTGAATTTTTTATTGGCAAAACAATAATAATTTTAGGAACTATTCACTCATATCTATTCCTGTTAAAATTCTGCATGCTTAGGAAATAATTATCAATACTTTTATCATATTTTTAAATTTTATATCAATGGTCATAGACTGAAAAATGTGATTTAAGTCATCTCCTCATCCTTTTACTGGCGTTCATCATTCAGGCACTCCTTGCCGAGCCCGTAGAGACGGAAGAGATGGAAGGGGTTCATTATTCACTAGCCAAACAAGCAGTGTAACAGAAGCAGCATCCGATGAAATAGATATAGACATGGAAGAACCTCAAAGAGTAACCATGTAAGTACCTCACTACTATTTTTATTTTTATGGGTTTGCATATACTAGAATAAGAGATAAATATTTTTTAATCACAGTCTATTACATCTCATACTTAAGCTTTTTTTGTTTCAAGTAAAAAATTCTCATTATTTTTATTTATTATATTTCGGTGTTGATGAGAATTTTTTATATTAAATCAGGGTTCCATAGTTTCTTTTGTCTTTAGCATGATAAATAATAAGTTTTTTCAAATAATTTTTGTTTATAAATGTAGCTCTTCTTTCACTCAAGTCCAATTTTACTTAAAATACACACCCTATCAAGAAATGTATTATTGTTTTTCTAAGATCAGCCTCTTCATAATAGATTATTATGAAATTCATTGAATTTTCTTTTTAGCAGACTTCTCACATGTGTTCCAAGCATCGATATTTTTTTTAAGAAACTTGATGATAATATAATCTGTTACAGAGTAATAGTAATCGTCAATTTTCCATTAAATCAAAATCAATGGCTTAAGATAGACTAATTAATTTATATCTCTTCTTTATTTTAAATTCAGGCTCACTGAGGCTCATAAAAATGCAATTCGAGCAATAAGGAAAATTAAGTACTTTGTAGCTCGGAGGAAATTTCAGCAAGCTAGAAAACCTTATGATGTTCGGGATGTCATTGAACAATATAGCCAAGGACATCTGAACATGATGGTTCGAATAAAGGTAAAGTAGAAATTAACAATCATAGAATATCTTCATTTCTGAGCATATGGCTTAAAAATTATATGTTTGGGATCTTTAAACTATGAGTTTGATGAAAGTACTTCTTTATTGAATCGTTGTACTAATTTCAGAGATTATGCATAAAATATATTCATGCTTGTCTTCCTTCTCTTAGGAATTACAACGAAGATTAGACCAAACATTAGGAAAACCCGGCAGCTATCTCGCTGGTATTGACAGATCTGGCAACGTTAAGCCAATGACAATTGGCGCCCGTTTATATCGAGTAGAACAACAGGTATTTTGCATTTAGGGTTAATTTTTTAAATATTCAATTCTCTTATACAGTTATTAATTGCTGATCAAACATTATGATACTTTAAAATTTATTATAAAATGAAGATGTATGAGAATTGCATTCTTTTAATAACTTTGCAAGTGGAAATTTTAATTGTGAATATATCCTTCCCTTTTTAAATGCAAACTAAAAGTATAAAATATATTAATATAAAAATTTTAAAGATAATACTTGCTTTGTGATAATTGTTTTCATAGAAAAATATTAATAAATAAATCGTTTTACATTTTTGGTGGCATGTATTTTTTGGAGAGTTTTAAAATAATTTAATTCCAGAGAAGTAGAGCTATAACATAAATAATATGATAAACAAAATTCCTCTAATTTTTCAGGTTTATATATTATATATTTATATATGTTTATGTATTTATTTTCTTTATATAAAATTCTTAAATACATCCATGTAATAATCACCTATGAGCTTTATTTATATTAGGTTGTGAGTTTTTATGGAGGTCTAAGACCTTTATGAATTGCTGAAACACTTTTGAGTTTATGCAATTTCCAACCACAAGTCTATATCTCAAGTTCTCAAATTTTTCATATATCATTTAAATATAATCATGGTAAATAATAAAGGATAAATTCATCGAGTATGGAGAATAAGTTATTTTAAATTTATATCTTTACCAATAAATTTTCTTTGTATTTATTAAATAAATATGCTCACAAAATCTTCAAAGTTATACATTGTTAGTAGTTATAGTTTATTTTCATATCTAATATGTGTTCTTTACTATAATTTCTAATATAATGTCTCATTTCAGCTTGCTGTCATGGACAAGAAACTCGACCAATTAGTCTATGTTCTAAATGCAGTTGCACAAAATCAACATATACCTGTTAAGTCCATAGAGGATGAAGTATAGAGACATATGACCCTGAAGCATTTCCTATGAGTACATGAGTAAAATATTTTTCTGTGTTTTTGATTAAGACTGAACGCAAAAGTCTTATATTTTTCTTAATCCTAATTTTCCAATGAAAGACACCTTCTTGCTGATGCAGCTGCAGTGAGAATTCTTGAGCAAAGTTATGTGATGCAGCCAATGCTAAGATAACCTGCCAGGAATATTGTTGTTTGCTAATTTGTTATCACATGAGTGATTATGGAATATCTTTTTTCCTTAACGAATGGCAATGGTGAAGGGTAAGCACGTATTTTCAATCTGGTTCCAACACCAACAGAGAGCTTTGCTCACTGAGTACAACCCTTATGCTTTGTTTCCTGGCTTCTACATGAATCTCAAGGATACCCTGTTTCAGGGTCTTACAATATACAAATGAGAATATTTGGTGTGACTAAAATACCTCGTGTAATACTTCTGTGATTTTTCTAAATCTAAAAATGGAACTCTTTACACTTTGTACTTTGTAAGAACATGCATATTTCAATGCATGTCAACAATTTTGGTGCATTCCATCACTGAATATCAACATGTGTAACATTTTGTCATTATTTCAAAATAATCATCTTAAAGATATGCAAATTTTGTATTGGTACAAGTGCTAAGGGTGTAACCAGAATTGTGACTTGGTCTTAAAGCAATAGCGTTTCTCCTACATAATGTACTAAAGACAAAAATACATTTAAACGGGTCATTAGGATGGCAGATGATTGAAACATTGTGTCAATTTGGAATGTATTTAATCTCTTTCGTGTTTCTAGAGAATGAAATTTGAAAATTCGCAACTTTTTATTTTTTGAAAAGTATAAATAGGGACCAGTGAAATTGGCAACATTTAAATTTTAGCAAGCTTTATAGCCCTGGATGTTCTTCAACATTTTAAATAATTGGTCAAATCATTGAGAGGAAGGATACAGTTTAAAACTTATATTTAAAGTTTCATTCTCATTTGCTTTTATGCTTTTTAATGAAGCATACATATCTAAAGCAATTTCAAAACATTGAGCAACCCTGCATAATAATTATAGAGCCATAATTTCAGTGATTGCTTTTATATAAATTATTATTCCATGACAATTACATCTCGATGAAATGTGCATGATATTGTGGAATCAATTTATGGAAAGTCCTGGAAAAATTATGAAACATTTAATAATCACATATGAAACTATGATCCAATAGTTGAATTGCACCGTTGATATTAATAAAAATTTTAATTAATAAAACTTCCAAAATAGTATTATAATCTAACATTTTTTAATCATAAAATATTTTTAATAGATCAAAACGGAAAGTTTTGGAGGATAGACTTTAAAAATGTGCTTCATAGATCACCAAAAATTTTTAAATAATATCACTTGTCTCTTATAGAGAATTAAATTAGCAATATTTTCATTACTTCTTAACTGGCTAATAGAGAATAAAAATTCATTGCTTGAAATTAGGATGAGGAGATTGCAGTAAATGCAAAGTATTTGGAAACTTTTCATAAGTTTCATTTCATAAATAAACTGCACATTAATCACAAAATTAAATACTAGTATAAGGGAATTTAAAGTAAAATTGAAAATTTTTCCATAGTTTAACAATTAGGTGTAGCATCTTGAAATTTTTGAATCAGAATTACTCCAAAACTTTGATTTTAATTATGTTTCTCTTGAAGGAATTTTATGGTACTCTTTTATTTCATGCTTCTTGAATGTTTCAATTGTTTTGATTGTCGGAAAATAGGTAGGCAAGGGCTAATGATGGCTGCTCTCTGGCAAAACAATATTTTTAGAAATTTATACCTTCAAAAATTCCACTCTGGTAGAGTGCAATATGTCTTAATATCCTTGAGGACCAACCTTGAGAAAGTATGCCTGTATTTTTATTTGAACTCTTTTAGAAACGCTGCTGTCTGTATCCCCTCCATGAGCTTTTAATTTATTTGAGCACTTTGTTTAGGATGTGATTATTTTGGTTAAACTGTTTATACATATTCCATAAGAAACGTCTAATAGATTTATGAACAAAGTGCAATAATGAAGCAACACAATGGCCATCATTGTATTGCCTGTTTCATCTTAAAATCGATTTTGTATAAAAATTGTTAACAAATCTTAATTCCTAAGTTTACATAGATTGTGTCTGAAAAGGGAAGTGAATCAATACTACTATTTATTAAAAAATAAGCTAATTTTCAAATTTTTATAGTAAATAACATATTGTAGACCAAGCATATGGGTATGTGATATTAATATACTGTAAAAGTAATTGAATTGGAGCTAAAATTTTATTAGAGCAATTTCTAGTTTGTAAGGCTCCAAAAAGACACCAACATTTTAAAAGGGTGCTTGAGATTGTTTCCTCGAAATACGATATTATTAAACATTTATAGTCTTTTAAACCTTAATAGATATATAGCCATAAACAGTTTTATTATGATTAACATAGGAAGCTTTAAAATTTTCATTTTTAGATAGTGTCCTAGCTTCATATTCTAAAGAATTGTTTCACAACTTTGTGCCTAGACTGTGCCAAGACTTGGAATTAGTGATTCGCTTTTGTAATATACTTTCTAAAGCGTACAAATAATTTTTTAGACAAGCATAGTGATATAGAAACTCCAGATAAAGCAGTGATTTACCTGCAATTTCATTTTTTGATTTTACACAGTTTTATTCCAGTTTTCTAAAGTAGTTTTTATAGGTAACTGCACCCATTCATGACTTAATTTTTTCGACAAATGACTAAGAAGTATAATTCATCTCCTCCAATAATTTTCATGTAAAACCAGTGTTTATATCACAGAATATATCCCTGGGACCATTCTTCGAACGTACATATTTATATAGCTATTTCAAAATCTTTACAAATGTAATTTTATCATATGAAAATATGCCTACTCTGTGCCTATCAGATATTCAAACTCCTTTTCACATCTGTGATGATATCTGCCATGCAGAGTGTATATAATGTTGTTTAAGTTTCTTAGTTATAGAAAAATTGTAAATACTTAAACTTATTCTGAATGACTTGATCTCCTTCATATGTGAAGAAATTCCTTGTTTGAATTGCCTGTTAAACCTTTTTATATATTATGTTGTGTACCGTGAAAAAAGTGATGAATTTTTACATTTGCCATATTCTTGGCATCTTGTGTTGAATATTTGAAATCGATTGTGGTTGGAGAGTTGTGCACTCATTGTTGTCTAATGATTTAATGTAATTGGATTGTATTTGGGATTAGTAATTTTTTAACAATTTGCTCTGTTTTGCCTTTATCAGGATGAATTTTATGTATATGGTTACAAATATCAAGTTGATTTCAACTGATGTTGTTATTTAAATCATAGCAATTGAAAACGTCATTAACTGTCATGAAGTCATTTGCATATTGTTCTTTGCCCTTCAACATTCAGACTGAACATATCATGTCTTGTTAGCACAATAAAATAGAAATGTGAGGTTTTAACTTCTCAAACCATCATGAGTGACTTGCAAGATCTCTTGGTTTCTATTGATCATTGAAAACAGTCTTATTCCAATAAAAAAAAACTTGCCTTGATGAGGATGTGAATTTGGGTGCTTTTGATCAGCTGCTTCTTTAAATAACATTATTATAGAATAATAAATCCAGTTATTTACTGACTGACTTTTGTTTGAAATTCAAACTTTTCCTAGGCTTAACTTTATATTTCTCCTTAGTTATCAAAATTTCAATGATATTGTCTCTTGTAACCATATCTGAAAGTTTGATAAACATTTTATTCCTAAAATGTGAGATGCTTTCTGAAGTCACTATTTATTCGGTTTTTAGGGAATTGGATTCTGACAACCTCTAAATTAACATTAACATGTTTTGGAATGCTACAAAAAGAAGTCTAAACTGTTGTCTCATATGTACGTAAACTTCAGATGCTGGTTGGGTGCATGACTTTGCACAATGTTGGTAGACGGAAAAGCTTGAGGTTGTGAAGTATTCCCTTTAGTTTTTATGTTCTAAACGTATTTGCTGTTATTGTGGTTTCCTTGTTGGTTTTTAATATTCAAACACAATCTAAAAGTGAGACTGATTCACAAGTTGCACATCTATTAATGGAGCAGAGGGGCCAGTTGTTCTAAAATGTAGATAAGGCATGTTTTTCCTGAGTAATATGAAATGTGGAGCTAACAACTTCATTACTTTATCTAAAACTGACATAACATAAATAAACTATTTTGACTCATCATTCAATTCTCTTGTTTTATTTGTCTCTTGCTGAAATAACTGAAGCTGAAATAGAATTTTCTTTGATTCTGTATTGTAGTTAAATTAACAACAAGCAGTCTGTGAAGTAATCTCAAGGCACATCTTCATTTATTTTCAATAGCAATTCAATAAATGTCTTCAGTCTACAAAGTCCATGAAAATTCCAGTTTGGAAGTAAGTGAAGGTTACCAAACCAAATTGATGAAAATAGCATCCCTATGCATAAGCAGTTGACCAAGGAATGCATAATACATGAAACTCAAGGTTGATATGATGATTTCTTTTAAAATTCTTCCACAAATTCATTATCTGTATAAGATTTTAAGCAATATAATCTAATAATCACTAATTAGCTCAAATATGAAATAGACTGAATCACTATCTTTTAATAATAATATATGTTCCATTCTTATATCTTTGTACAACATTTTAAATTACAGAACTATTGCAAAACTTGATAAACTCTGTTTTGGGTAATATCAAATTTTTCTACTTTGACAGTGATGGAAAAGGATGTCATTGGTCTTTATCTTATGGATTGACTCATTCTTAGAATAATTTTGAAGTATCTCATGATTTAGAATCATCCCTCATGAATCAGTTAGGTTGAATGATCAAATGCTAAATGGAAGAGTATAAGTTATCCATTAAATTCTTAATATAATATACAAATTCCATTATGAACTCTTCTTACTGGGAATTGATATTCAACCTTCTTGCTATTTGCAATTGTGATTTTTTATCATAATCCATTACTCTTACCTTTCATATATTTAAACACTTTTGTTGATATATAATTACTTGACATATTACAGGGTATTATTTTTCACTATTTGATAAATATTATAGCAATATCATGAATCTATGATATGCTTTCTATATAACCTTCTGCTTTTAGTTTAAAACAACACTACCATATATACCATACATTTGTAATGAAGGATTGATTGGGTTCATTAGTCTTCACAATCCGCCTTACTTTCTAAGTGCAACCACATCACAACTATTACCTGTTTTCTATCAATTTCATCCACTGTTCTATTAATGGTGAGACATGAGGTCTCACGTAAGCTTATAGAGCTACAGTGAAAATTAGATATTTGAGAGTGGTGAGTGGATAGTGTAACCAAATTGGACATTTTATGGATTCTACTCAGAAACCAAAGTGTCACTCTTACTAAAATTTTTTTTCAATGTCGAATGACAATTCAAGCTTAACTGAGCAATAACAGTGCTGAAACTTGTTCAAGGAAGAAAAATTCTGGACATGAATTTACCTTTTGATTTTGAATTGATATCAAACTGAACCAAAAAATAACAAATCTTTCCAAGTAACATGAAATAAGATGAAAACAATCCTGAAGCTTCCTTTTCAACTATTTGCAGGTAAACAAACGTGGAATGGAAATATGTCAAATTACAACTAATATGGAAAATATTTATAACCATGAGACATGTTCGATTGATCAATATATAGGTAATTTGTCATAATATGTTTTTGAAATAGTTTGCTTTATAATCAGGAGCCTAAAATTATTACTGACTAGTTCTATTCTCAATACTAATGCAGTCCTCAAAAGTATTTCCTTACTTTGTTGCAAAAAAGTGTTTCATCTGAAGCTTGTCAGTGGTTGTTAGCATCTTTCACAAAATCAACACCTGAAATTTTAAGATAGATGAAGAACATAATTCTCAATACAATATCTTCAATATAAGAATTCTATTGTATGGAAACCATAGATGAAAACACTTTGAATGATATGTACTATTGAGTTATTAGTTTTTACATACATATATAATGAATGGGTCTCTTCATTTCAGTTGCAATTGACTGTAAAGAGCAATCCATTATTACAAGTATTTTTGTGATTGTTCAGTTTGTTTCCATTGAACTTGGATCGACATGCACGAGGAAATGAATTAATGAAAAAATTCACAGTTGAAATAGCAATGAAGATATTTGTAAATGCTTTAATTTTTTATCAGTTCAATAGTCATAAAAATAGTTCTTTAACATATATAACAGCGAAAGAAAATTCCTGAATCAAATAATATGGTTAAAAGAGAATTGTGAACTAATTAGATTTATTCAGTTAGGAAAGAAGACCCATAGACTATGAATCATAATATAAGTTTATTATAAAACTTATAAAACCAGCTGAGTAATATTTGGCATTCATTTTGCATATTTATCATACCTTTATATGTTCAAATAAAGGATTGATTATTTTAAAGCCTACATGAGACACTATAATTAGGTTCTTGAAATACATAATCTTCAACTAGAAGTTAACAAATCTCCTTCAGTTGAAATCACTAACAATTATTGAGGGTTTGTAAGAAGGCTAGAATGCAGTAATAACAATTTGCCATGTTAATGACCATGAGTTCCATAATTTAAGATAGTAAGAGGTAAAAAATTTATCTAATGGCAAAATTTGCCCAGTAATTTATTTCATGAAGATCAAGCAGTAATTCAATGATGTCTCTTGATGTTGAAATTTATCTTTATTAAAAATAAAAGCACATCAGGCATAAGAAATAAGTGTATGTGCTAGAAAGGCAACTGGAATACTGTGAGAATCAGTAGTATGCACTTTGTCAAATGCCAATGGGCAGGAATCAGTTTTCAATTTCTCCCTAACTCTAGAAAACTATTTAGCTTTCTAGTTTGATCTTACAAAATATATACATTTATGCAATTGTAATTTGAGGAATTAAATTCCTAAGTCTTCTATATTTTCCTGGCATTAATTGTATGTTTTTGTAAATAGATAATGAGTGATAATTTTGATTGATTATTTTTTGTCTAAAGTGGAAGTATTCCAATTTCATATAAAAAATGATTAATTTACACATGGAGACCAATTGTTATCATTAAATCTTGTCCTTCTAACAACTTGGCTACCATTTGCAAGTGATTATAAATACAAGGATGACATTGAATTAATAATCATCCAATCTCAGAGGGGTTTGATTAATTTCTCATGAACAGAATAAAATTTCTTAGTCTTGTAACAAAAAATAGTAATAATTTATTGCCTTCAGATGTTCAGAACATTACTTAATTAAACTGGCATCCATAATTACTGTGAATGAAGTTTGAGTCATTCAACATCATCCAAAGTTAAAAACATAGATACAAAAATGTTATTGTGATTCCACAGATTAGAAAAATACTTAAATTCCATCAAAGTTTTGACTAGTATGTTAAATGAGAATGACATTTAAACCAATCACCAGGTTATTGACACTTTTACACCTAATATCATGAGTCATGAATTCCGTTATAAAACAAGACATACATCTTTGGTTATCGCAAAACCAACAATAAATCTTATTATGAGTAAGTGTTTGACACACAACATATCCATGTTTATCTTTGGTTATGATCTCTCATACAAATTCCTCTGATCAATGAAGTACTTCCCAACAACGGGAAGATCGCATTTTCAATGCAAAAAAATTTTTAAATGCTTGCATGAAGCACTCGGGTAAATTATGCCCAATGTCACCGTCAGCGGAGTCGCAACATTAAGCTCTTAAAGCTAAACTATCACAAATTAGATGCACAGCAAAACAATACCAAACTCTTGGCAATCCCTGACACATAAATATCTCACATTCGTTCATGAAAAGAAAACAGTTTTTTTACAAAAAGTCTTCTAGAAAAACTCTTTCATCATCGAGGAAACTTATCCGTCGAATAACTTGAGAAGCACTTGAACGAGATTCCGTTTTCCGTCCGTTAAATTATTGTCCAGTACTCACTCCCCCGTTTATTCGTTGGGGGGACCAGGGGTCGATCCTCCACTGACGTCGATGGCCGGCTGTATGCAGGGTTGCTCCCCGCTTTCCGGTCTACTCCCGGCAGGGATCATTGTGGACGAAGATATCTCCTTTATATTACCCGGGAGATAATCTTTCCAAGATCGGAACAGGTACCTTGTGAACTTCCTTAGCTGCCGGAACTTGCAGTAGGTCGCGCCCTCTGCAGATTCCAGTTGTTGCGTCTGGATCAAGAACCCTTTCTCCCTGAAGGTCTGCTCCAGCTTTTCCCTCACCAAAGACTTCCGTGTCCTCCTCTTTCTCCTGGGTCCGGATGACGTCCCCTTCCGGTCGCTCTGCCCCCCTCCATCTCCTCCGGCACCCTCGCCGGAACCTCCGGCTACGACAGAGATGTCTCCCTGTCTATGGAATGCCAACGAATCTCTTCCAGACCTGTGCGAGACGTTCGGTTGTTCGACCCTCGCTGCCGGACTATCAGGGACGAAGGACGCTAAGAGAGGGGGAGTTGGGTCGTTGGAGAAATGTTGAACGTTGACCGTAGACAAAGCGGGGGAGGATGACGATGAGGTGACTGCGGAAGGCGTGGAGGAAGGGCAAACCGAAGAGGGAGTAGGAGGCTTCGCAGATATTAGAGACCCGATGGAAGATCCCATGTACTGCTGCTGTAGAGTCTGCTCGCGGGGGAAGAACTCGTACCCCCTCATACTCTTGTCTCCGGTGCCGCTGTAGTAGCGGAAGTTGCCTCCGGCGTCCACCGAGAGCATCTTCTTCTCCTCCAGGGAAGGCTTCGCTCCTCCAGTGAATTTGAACTTACAGATGCTCACCTCCGTTGGGTTCTCAGCTGTGGGGGGGATAAATATGGCAGATCTCTTCCTTTTTGTTGCGAGGCTGGTGGAGTGAACCATCCTCTTCCTACCAGAGGAGGAGGCGGCGGGCGTCTCCTCTGAGTTCGAGGGCACCCTCGTAACCTCCGCGGGCCTTATGGTGACTCCACGGCCTGCGACCGCGAAGGCTGGGTTTTGAGCTATGTCTGCACACTCTAGTGAAGACGTTCCAGGGAGTGAAAGGGAGGAGACAGGCAGAGCCTCAACGGTGGTCATGAAGTCACCATCCCTCTGCTTCGGCTTGTCCGGAAGAACGTTAGGGGATATAAGCGGGAGGGAAGAGGTCGACGCGGCTGCAACCGCGGCAGCTGCACCCATTTTCTGGCAGTACAGAAGGTGAGATTGTAGAGCCATTGGATGTACGAACACACCAGCATTGGGCCAATAGATGTAGTTTCCAGCAACGGGCGCGGCCACTCCCGGAAAGTTGGCTGCGTTGGCCAAGCTGATGGTCGTCCCACCAGAAGCTCCTGGATCGCCATCCTCTTCCTTTTTCTTGGACGGTGACTCTCCCTTGTCTTCTGTCCCATCCAAAGGCTCTGTCTTGATCGGGAAGAATGGCCCGCTCACGTTAATTCGCTTGAGGTCTCTGATGCACAGGTTGAGCGGTTCGTCTTGGGGAGTTTTTTCTTGGGAGGTACTCGAAGGTCTTTTGGGATCTTGCGACTGAGTCAGCCGCTTGGCCAGGAGGCTGTCGGTAGCTGAGAAGCCTCTGTGGCCTAGTTCCAATTTGCCTGTACAAGAGGATGAAGATGGGGAGAGGGAAGATGCGGTGGAAGAGGGCGATGAGGGAGCGGGACTAGAAGCGGCAGTCCCAGAATCAGAGGATCTTGGATTAATAGTCTCAAAGCTGTTAGTGGGTGAAAAAACGTTGCCGTAGTTTTTGTAAATCAGATGGCAAATGTCCGCCTTCTTAGGCTTTCTACCCCTCCGGGGTTTGCAGTCCAGAGTCATTTCTCCCATGTAAGGAAGATCCCTGAGAGATGAAGAGCCCGCAGCCTCCGATCTACTTCCGGCCAAACCGGAAGCGATTATGACACTAGATCTTTTCTCCGAGTGTTGGGCGGTCAGTTCCGGAGAGGACTTGACCGAGGAGGAGACCGTGGTCTCCGACATGGGGAAGGCTTTGACCAGGAGGCAAGGCCCGGGGTCCTCCTGCTGCTTCGCCCGTCCTTCCACAGGTTCCGCTTTCGCACATTGAGCCGGGGAGGTCCTCTGTTGCTGTGCGGAGTGGGTATCCTTCAGCTGTAGGTCCTGAATGAAGTTTGGCACCCTCCTGCTCCCCTTACTGGAGGTGGCTTTGCCCCCAGAAGGAGATCCTCTGCTGGTGCCGGCGTCTGCAACCTTCTCGATGCGGATGAGCGATGGCACTGGGGGTGAGGATGCAGCCTCTGCCGCCGCAGCCGCTGCGGCCTTAGCTTCTTGAGCCATTGCGGCCTCATAGTGGTCCAGATACTCTGGAGGGAGGGCTTGATGGTGGAATTTCAACTTCCACTTCGCCCGACGTCTACCCCTGGAAAATAAGGTTAGATAAGCATTAACTAAATGGTTAACATGAGAGATATAGAAATGGAAAATAACATCTGATATTAATATCGTTCGTTGTCGATCATACCATTAAATATGATAATAGATGACATACTTATATTTTCTATTAGTTCAAGATACAATTTCTTATTTGTCATTAACCGTTCTGTCATTTTGTTTATCACCACTACTCAAATTCTTAAGAATTATAACTTTATCTTATATTTACTTTTTACTATAATATCATTTACTTTTCACTTATGTGAAATTAATTTCAGTTGACGTATACAAGTTTAAAAAGGCGTTAACTCTCCATAATCACTAAAATTAATTTCCCGATCGCTTTAATATTAATAAGGTATAATAGTCACTGATTAGACATTAATATTAAAGTTTAAAATATTAAGATAATTCTGAATAGGAGGTTTTAAGCGAACATTGAGTGTATTATGTTCACTAATGTAGTCCATAAGCTTATCACTGACTATTTTCCTCTATTTTTGCTATGCAGTCAGATAAAAAGTACATGTGTTTTGTATTTTTTTACAGCTATCGAACAATGAATATACCAATAAGTTTTGATCAGTCAAAAAGCTCATTTTGACTCAAGCATCATAATGATCGATACCACTACATACGTACTATATCCGAACCTTAAATACAGCGATGCATACCTATAGTAGTTCCACGCAAAACCGAGTTTTCACATCTCCACAGTTCGGTTTACGCAACGTGCTGCCATAATGAATCAAAGTTGGCTTAAGAATCTCTTGCTTAAACGCCTCCGTCTTTCGGAGAGCGAATACAGAATGGAGAGATAGTACCTTGAAAGGGAAGGGCACCGGGGTCAGCGTGGGACGCTAAAAAAAAGAGGCACTCATCAAGCAACGGAAAAGAAGTCAACGCGTCAGAACATTTCACCTTTCCAAAGATGTCTCCGTCGCGATTTAAAAGCGTTGATTATTGTCATCTTACGGCGTTGCTGAGGCAGTGTGCAATTACGCAAATGCACCATCGAATCATACGCTTCGAAGGATGGATGGTAAATCATCGGGGCTGTTGATGGAAACCGAGGAACGCCCGGAGCTAGTGAACTCCTCGGAAATGTTTTCTGAATGATTAACGACTCGGATTTCGATGCTGAAAATCAATAACCGTGGCATCCATGGCAACAGTACTTATTTATCTACCACTCTTTAGAGCGCATAAATTATGAACCGAGTGTATGTTTATGTAGAAATCGTATCATCTTCATTACTCAAAAGTTCGTTAAATTTATTGCATATTGTCAATCTTCTTTCCCGAAAGAGTATCTTCATTTAGTCTTGAGCAGTGATTTTTATATTTACGTGTAATTATTTGATTTCCATAACTTTGTTACAGAACTTGTCATGATGGAAAGATGACTATGTCTACCATTAATTCCAAAATGTTTGGCCAACAACTGAATCAATAATCTACGAATGAAGGATAACTTACGTAGATATTTAAATGCATCAATACTTCTTACGTACATTAAAAGTAATGTCTTCATATTCTAATT
This sequence comes from Pantala flavescens, assembly GCA_020796165.1. Lineage (NCBI taxonomy): Eukaryota > Metazoa > Arthropoda > Insecta > Odonata > Libellulidae > Pantala > Pantala flavescens. The sequence continues at coordinate 18,524,881 of CM036886.1, forward strand.
CCCATCAGATATCCATTTCTCAAGAAGGTTTTGACGTTTTTTTTCTTTTAACTGTTGTTAGTTTCTATATTTTTCCAAATTTCTCACGACCCAAATATTTATCTTGATGATAATATTGTGAAGAAGGCTAAAAGCAATAGATTCTTATCCCGCTATAATATTATAGCAATAATAATCACGAATTCAATTCGAACAGCGTAATAATGTATGCTCTTGATCCAATTCCATAGCTATTATTATGTATTGTGAATTAATTCAATTTTCTAATTTGCGCAACTATATCATAGATTTTTTTGATTATTGTTTCACTTCGTTTGAACAACCCATTGTCTTTTCGCAAAGTGCTTGGCCTCATTCAGTGGAAATCGTACGGAAAATGAATGATGGTTTTGCTACAGGTTTTCTTCATAGAGTTTTCCGTTTCAATGTCGATGGAAAAAAGAAATTTTAGATACAAAATATGTGTATAATATCACATAGCACGGTTATTTTTGTGTAAATCTTGCAGTTCTTATGTACTTATAAACATCATGCATCAAGTTCATACGATAGAATTGGATCTATAAGTATCTTCTTTAATCGTATTAAACGCTTAACTTCATGTATACACCTTTTCAGACTAAATTTTTTATACATGCGATGGTAACAAAATATCTTGACTAAGTTCTAAATACACATTTCATTACTTACGAATGCTCTAATGTAGAATTCTATGAGTGCAGATAAATAGAACGTAAGCAATTTAAATGAAATCGTCGAATCGAAATCGAAAATCTAGGATTTAAAATCTGCAATGAAAAGTTCATGCTTTTCCGAAGAGTTTAACTCCGGGCTATTTCAAAATATTTAAGTTCCTACGAATAAATTTTCCTTGTGATTACATTTCAACAAAAGTATTTTTAGCTTCAAATTGCAGTCATTAAATCCTTTACAGCATAAGATAAATATTGGGTGTCAATCCACTTATTATAATCATATACATACGATAACAATTCTTGTTGCTCTTTCGGAACAGACCCAAAATCCAATCGGTATCTTAAAAATATTCTTATTCTTATTTTTTATATTTAATACCATAATATTGGATCAGAAAGAGATGGATTTTCACAATATGTTCGCTTTAACTATATCAGGGTTATCTAGTGAAACCACAAAGTAGTTAAAATACAGCTACTCTCATAGCATCACAATGAAAACTACACACGCTTGACGCACGAAAGGTAGCTACTAACCTAGATTAACTAGATTAACAATTTAACTAAAATTATTTTCTTTATTTCAGCAATTCGAAAATCAATGAAGAAGAACAGAATTTATAGCAAAGATATAATAAATAGCCAGGATTTGCAATAGGTGGAAGATATTAGACAAGAAAAGATGTTAAGAAAATCTTATTAGTGAATCGGATTCATAATTAAAATATCACCATAGAAATACGTGGACTGCAAAATATATCGGATGTGAACAGGTACTGTGAAATTCTTATTGTTTGGAGTGCACCATAGCAGTAGTTTTCAATTTTTATTGTTTTAGCAAAATTCTTTAACGTGTGAATATGTGTTCCACCGAGCTAAGTTAAAAACAATCATATTTTATTTATGAGTTCTGCTATACTTCTCATTAATCAAAACACTTCGAAAGAAATTATTTTCTACTTGAGTGGGTTGAGTAGGAAAGGCAGCCTTGCATAGCGACGATGTTTTCAACAACAAACAAACATTATGAGAAGGATCATTTATGTTTAATAGGTATCAATGAGTTTTTAAAGGATTAATTTTACATAAAATTTTCATTTGATTTCTTTATTTGAATTCTGATTCGTTGGTTGAACATTGACGTATTGTGACGCATGAATACGAATAAAAAAATTGCGAAATTATAGGGCCTGTGACATTTTGAACCACAGATATTATTTTACCAGTTTTTACATCCATTTATTACAATGAAGTTGTGCCATCTTCGTTTTTGTTCGGGCATTCGAAGATAAAATGGTGGAAATAGATTGCTAGAGAGATACAGAAATATCAAAATCAAAAAGGAGATGGTAGCGGGATTTTTCCTATCCGGTGCTATTTATCAAAGAACATGCTCTGGACTGGATTCAAACCCGCACACTCCGGAGTCCCAGATAGAGAGAGCTGCCCAAAGAAATAACTGGATTACGGACACCTTTTTTTACGGCATCCAGATATTAGAAGTCGCAGTAAACGTCAACGAAGTCAGGAAAAAAGCGGCCGTGCGCTCGTGGGTAGTTTGAAATACGCTCTATGAAAAGTGGCACGCCATAAAAAAAGATTTGAAAGGTAGAAAACGCAGGAGTGCGTCCCGATATAAAACAACCAGTTCATGGAGGTGCAGCAAACCTATCCTCGATACGGTTGACGAAACACGAGTTCATTTAAAGTATGGACAGCTCCCGGCAGATGCGCAGAAAACCGATTTTGTGTAAAGGGCATGTTTTCCATCGGGTCACGTGACTGTTCGCGCATCTACGAACGTCGTTTGTTTTCCAAATTGCTTTAAACGGACGAAAAAAGAAATGTAATTCCAGCGCGTGGAAGAAGCGAGCCAATGGCGGGAAATGATAAGTCGATCTATCGAAACCGTTAAGTTCAAATCCTCCTTCCCGGAGTGTTTCGTGGAGCGCAGCCAAGAGGGAATACGCATACGTAATGAATGTCGTCCGTCCATTTTAAAAACCTAGAAAAAAAAGGAAAACAAGCCATCGATGAGATTCCAAACGGAAACTTTCTATCGGCGAAATATCTCTCCGTGGTCAGATGGGTGAGACTGCTTCCTTTTAAAGGTTGAAGTAATGCGTTGCTCGGATACGAAGGAATTTTATGCGAAAAGTATGTCTTGTATCGCGAACGAAAATAGACGGAAAGGAGCGGACGAAAAGAATTGCATGCCCTTGATCTTATCAAGGATTTTTAGCGATATGTTCTCAAATACGAAACTCTGTAGCATTTTTACCTAAAAATAGATATTTGATTGCTTCTTTCGGTTTTAGATTTGCCTTGAAGCCTTGATTAGCATTGAAGTTCAGATATATGTTGACTGAAATAGAATCATACAATACGTTACAGTCGCATTTAGTGAACACTAGATTTGCATTTGAAGAAAATTTGACCAAAATTTAATTTTTAATAAATAAATAATATTTTGTCGTTTGGTATTTTAAAGATAACGTACGATAATTTACCATTTGGAATTCGGTTTGATGAGAAACCAGGTTCACGAAAAAATCGATTGAAACGTAAATGTGCCATCTACATAAATTGCACCTTATTGATCCGGTTCATTTACATATCTCGCTAATATTATTATCCACTCGTGAAACCTGTTTCATTAAGCTCTCCTAAGTATGGTTCAAAAATGTTGAATAGTTCTCATCTCTACGCAGTGAACTATTTGTATTGTTAAATATATTGGAAATATGAAATTAGTGGTAGTATAATATAGAGTAAATTATGAGATACTCAGGCTAATAAAATATCTATTAAAATCTCTTTATCAATTAAAATCTGACTGAAATGAAGTCTGCAATCAGAAATACTTTACGTATTGTCCTTACTATTCTGAAGGTTACAAATGCTTCCTTAATTCACATGTTATATAGAATGGGAATGGGAAACATGTTCAAAGCCGATTTTAGTATAAACGAATAATAAACGGATTTTTAGAACTTTATCTTTAATCGTAAATATATAAACAGAGCACCATTTTTAGTACCAATTCCGTCCTGAATGAAAGGTAGGATTATAAAAATTGTGGAAAATACTTTATTTTTGTAACATTATTTCATTTTGATGGGAAACAGTTCTATAAAAGATTGATGTAAACATTTGAATTTATAGATGAAGCTGATTTATAATCGGTTTATTTTATTTCAAAATGTCATCGCAAACTTGACTTCACTGTGTAAAATACGTGATTTGAACTCCGAAACGAAAATTTAAGCCCAAGCAGCTTTTATTCAATATAAGGATGGTTACCAGACCTTAGAGATTTTTCAAAATTCACTCCATAGCAAGCTGAGAGAGCTACAAACATGCTAAAATTAATTAAAGACCAAAAACGTAAACCCAGCTGGTGTTGATATCTGCATTACACTTCCGCTAAGATTCTCAAAATCCTCTTATGTATACTCCTATGTATAAATTAATTTCAGATTGTAGAAAATAAAGCAGGAAAGATTTTCTATACAGTTCTAAAAAGTAGGCTTTATCACGCCTTGAATTTCAAGATTATATGAAAAAATTAGAGAAATTGTTCATTTTAAAACGCTACAGACCTTTCTACAAAAAAATATGTTAATAAAATTAAATCACTCCTAGTTAAGTTACACGCTTTACTATGTACTCGTCAAAGATCACCACCATAACCGGGTAGCTCGCACTTCATCGTGAACTACGACTCGCGACTCGTTCTTCCTTTAAGGACAGCTCCTCAATTTTTCACAGCAGAGTAAATATGGTTACGCTAGAGTAAACACCATATTCGTAAGTGTTTGGGGCTGTATAATGTATGAAGTTCTTCGGCCTGAATGCTTGATTAGATAAAAACCGTTTCTCGTTGCCATAGCAGCCTACAAAAGGGCCAAAATGATTACAATGGATGGTGCATATTTGTTGCGATGAATGACCAGGTAGTCTTATGATAATTTTAGGGAATTTTTGTGGGTTTATTCATACTGAATGATCGTGTACAGCGAGAGAATTTCCAAGACGATTTAATGACCATATCCTGAGGGGTAGACATCGAGATGTACTAATCTGTTGAGGGGTAGAGAAATTGAAAAGTTAACGCAATTTACACGTGCGTCTAAAGATACAAGCTAAAAGGAGAAATGTTTATACACGGGGCTGTGAGCTTGCTTACACGGAAAGGAAAATATGTGATTGATAATTTCGCATGTATGCACGCATAACGAGATCGATTTCTCTTCATGAAACATGACAGTTCTCTCCGATTGCGTTGATAAGGACTAATTTAACTTTCAATTGGAAATTTGTTGGCAAAAGCGAGGAGAAACTTAAAGACTCTTAGTGTAATGATTGGCAATATGTGTTTCAGTAATGGAGTACAGTTTTCGTTTAAAATTTTAATTCAAAAAATAAAAGAAAATATTAATAACTGATAAATATCATTAGGAAGTAAAGATAAGAAAATATTGTCTTATTTTTAGGTTTTTTGGCATCATTACTGGAATATTACATTTAATTTAACTTATTTTATAAATTTCATTGATTTACAAGATATATCCATTTGTACATTTCCTTAGTTTGCTTTTATCCAAACATTGCAGAAATAATTGAAATTACATTATTCTGCCGCTTGTCACGTCTATGTCTATGACGATGTTGTGTTGTTTTCGAAAAAAGAATAAATATATAAGTCCTAATGTATCAGTTAAGTCTCATTTCCTTAGCAACGAAATTGGATAATTTGAGTGAAAAACCAGTTCCCTGGTGATGATATTAAATGCGTACAGGTCTGGATTCGCCTCGATTAAAACTTATAAACACATCAATTCATAAATACTTCTTTTACTACACCATGCGTGATTTTTTTGCCGTTGGAGCATTTTTGCACTGTTTATAGAATCTAAATAAACAGTGGTTTAACTGCTTCGTAAACATATAGCTTCAAAGGAGCAAGGGAAGAAATTGTTTATCCTTGGACACAAGACAGGGCGTTTTTTGTCGGGGCTCAAACATACTCCAGCGATTAATCATAAATCGGTGAATCTGCACGAAGCAAACTCCACCGCTGACTCACGGAGGAAGTCATCCGCAATCTTGGAGAGACGGACACAATGCGTGCAGTTAAATAGCCGAGTTCGCCTGTTCCAGAATTCGGATGCTGTGAGTGATTCAACTCGTTGAGGCAGATGAGAGTTCTATGATGAGAATTAGTTCACGTATTATTTCGTACTTCAGTTTTTTAATGCTTGAAATGTTACGATGATGTGTTGAAGGAGTAGAATACGACAACCAGAAGCTAGGGAGTTCGACAGCTCGTAATTATCTGCTAGAAAACTGCCATTACTATGTTATTCTAACGATTTATGGAAGAAATGTGAGTTAATTTATGATTTTGTTGGTATGCTTACATCCAAACCCCTTGGAAATCAATTACAAAGACCCCTGATACGAAAATTATACTCAGAAAGATGATAGGTTTGGTCCTTTCCTTAAAGGATTCCATATAGGAAATTTAATCTCTCGTAACTCGATGGTTTTAGATCATTATAACAATGAACAAGGCTAAATTTTATTCAAGTTATAATTTCTAAATTTTTAGGAATAATCAGTCACTTCCCACATGAATTTAATACTCATTCCTCACGTATAATGTTCATCAATGTTATACTCCAAAATTTACGTTTATTTCTATCATAAATAATTGAGTAGTTTGTTAACAATTTTCCCATGTTTTGGTGATCTTTAGAGATATATCCTTTACCTTCCAAACTTAGTATCTTAATTTCCGTTCTCCGTTACTTATTATGTATTTTAGAATATTGTTTTTATTTCAGCGGTGATAAATATCAGTTCTTCTGAAACAATATCATTCTACAATAACCGAAGGAAAAATTCGGAAGAGAGAAAAGGGATACTTAATTCTTTTATAAAGCCTAAAAATTTCGAAGTCAATTTCAAAAACTAATAAATTGCGGAGTTTGTTATAGAATTAATAGCTGTCGTAAAAGTTCTGATTGAAAGTTTATGCGCCATAAAATTAGAACTACAGTATGTTCGTAGAAACAGCGTACAATATCACATTTAAAAGAGGAATTTATGACGATTCATAATTTAAATTAATCCACAGTAACTCGTATTAAATATCACTCAAAGCGATGTATGGTTTATAATGAAAATTAAAGTAATGCTTCTGTAATATCAACAATTAAAAAAAGGCGGGTAAATAGGGAACGTAACCAGACGTTACAACAATATAAACAAGTTTGAATCTTGTTTACATATTGCTCCGAGATGTTTGTCCTGGATATAAGGTAAACTTATTTAAGAAGCGAAGTTTAGAAAAGTTCGCGGAAGAATGTCTCAACATCCCACACAGAAAATTTATGGTTAGAGTCAACGACCTTTTCAGCAGTGACTAACACCAATAAGTAGTATAAGTCATCCCGGAATGAGCTAAAGAGAAAGAATTCTTAAATTCAGTCACTCCGTATACTTTGTATGATTAATTTAATCAACTATAATTTTGAGTTTAGTGGCGGAGTACCTAATATTTACCGGAACTTTCTGGATTTCCAAGAACGTGGTATAGACGAAATGGAGGAATAGTTACTCCAATTATGAGAGGCTGTTTCGTCATCATAGAGTTGCGATGGAAACTGGTTTCTCACGCGTCCTTCAAACGGTATCTTTAAACTAATTATATTGGACCTTTCTTATTGGAATTCCATTATGCAGACCTTGACAGATTTCAGTTTTTGGTCACATTTCTGCTTCGATCAATACGTGGTTTTGATCCGATTGGAAGTGAATGGTTTTTTTGTTGAGGTTTCCTTTCTGAATTTACCTTGAAAGTTGACAACAGTGACATTAATATTGTTGTGCAGTATCGGGGGATTCAATAATACGAATCAATCAATGGTTCTTGTTGCGTCACAAGACTCGTCGGGTAAGGAAAAGTTGAAAACAAAATTGTGGATTCTTTGATAGTTATCTGGTAATTTATTGTAATAGTATTAAGTCTTATATTATAGCCTTGGGGCATTGATATGAAGATTTGGAATTGAATAATTATTAAAATCTAGTTGAAACATTCCTTCATTACAAAGAAGAATCAAGCGTCAGGGTCATATCCTGAAGTGTGGATTATGAGTTAATTTTATAGTATCTCGCTCAACCCTTGCGGATAAGAATAAATACCCTTGTCATTCCTGGGGTCCTCTTACATTTTGGGAGTGTTTTGGTGTAAATGGTAACTTTTTTTCTCAATGTAAAATTTCCATCTATCGGTATAATATAGCATAGCATAAAAATTACCTATATTGATTTGGAATTCACGAATATTATTCTTATACGATTATAATTTTCTTGAAGTCAGTAGCAGAGTTGTTAGGATGTTCTTTAGCTTCCAGTGGATGGATTGGTATGTAGAATAGTTAACTCAATCAAATATGTCGGGTTCGAGACGTTTCGTAAGAGGGAATTGATACCCGTGTTTTTTAATGGTTCTCACTGTTATCTTCCTTTAGGTAGATGCATTACCACTGAGTAGTGGTAATGCAATAGATTGAAATACATTTCTTATATTCATCTCAATCTTAGTACCATCCATTAATACTCATTCTCATTTATTCTCAAAATTAAACTCAAATTACAACAGTGAAAGGATGATATATAAACCAGTGCTGAAAGTTGCACACTGCCCTGTAATGGCCTAATAGATTCAGGACCTTGTATATATATTTTGAGGACAGGAATGTTTTCCTTTTCTGTGCCCCATTCATCGACTGATATCAAGAACATTTTTTACTACGACATACTGAGGGCTCCTTCTTAATTAGAATCAGCAATTAGCTTTTCCAGCACCTCTTTCTTTCTTGATTAATGTGACGGCAAAGGACAAGTGGCACTCCCAATTTAAGTGAAAACTAGTCCCCAAAGAAGGACGATCAGGTTGCGATGTTATTTCTCCATGTCTCGTTTGAAAATGGTTAAATGCTAGAAAGAGTGCGAGACAAAATGACCCGATAAAGTTTTTGAAAGTTAGCATAAAAATTATGAACTTAAAAAGATAGAATGAAACTTAATTGAACTCGAAAAAGAGTATACATAGGGGAGACAGTAGGAAAAACATGGATCTAGATCTTACGTTAGTAAGATATAACTAAATAATACACGCAAAGGATCTATTTAATACGATAATTTTCAACTGAACTTCTATTCTACCTCTAGCTTTCACAATTGATACAAGATCCAAAGTTTATTACGTTAATACATCCAAGTAGGACTGATTTCTCATGTGAATAATTAAAAAATATAGGATATTTGCCCTCGATTTTTAGTTCTGCCATCCATTCTTTGTAATTGATATTTACATTAATCATTTTTGAAACTGGAAATATCAACTGTAACTGACAACCATGTTATAATGTTTGTTGTGAATTTAATTTATGTGACATAAATCTGAACAGAAGTTCTTGAAGGTTTTCCTGATTCTTGTATCAATATTTATAAATACCACAAGCTTATTAATTTGGAAAGCTTCAACAATTAGGACTATTTTTTTACATAGAGACCCTCACAGTAATTCGAACACGGTATCGCGATATCTATGAGGTAATGACGTAACTAAATTAAGCATATAATAGTCCGTGAAAATTTACCCTGTTTACAACAATTAATTAATTATCACTAACGTTCAATTCGAATGCTTCTTATTCTAGAAACAGTTCTAATAATAACAGTGCAACAATTTTCAACTGATAATAAACAATAGCGACAAAGATGGTTCCAAATAATGAACTCTACAGTAATTAATGAAAAGATTAAATTTCGTAACGACAATTGACAAAGAAGCAGGAGACTAAATAACAATGAAACAAAACTTCGAATCATTTCCGGCATAAAAATCATTGTAACACATTCCTGTGTGCTTAATTACGAATTTTTGGACGTGTAACTTTAATCTTGGATTGGATAACGTAAACCAATGCTTGCAGTTCAATAGATAACACAGATCTTTCGCCTTTTATAAAGTTTTTCGGGATTTTATTCCATTTTATAAGCAAAATGTACGAAAGAGATCAGTTTTTAACGAACTTTGAACATACCTTTTAGCAAGATGTACTAATTTTTACATTGTGGTATTTATACGTTGCGCATAACGAATAAATAACAAATAAAGCTTTTTTAGAGTGTTTACGAAGTATATATCTATTTAATCCCTCAGTTCTTTTCACTTGGAACTTTGTTAGGCCCGAAAGTTCGTAACTGTGGTTATCCAACAAATAAGTGTTACGTGGTAACCGTTAAAAGCAATTTTAACCTTACTCATTCATAACTAATAAGAAAACACGCGAATACAAACTTAAAGGTAGATCACACTACAATAAGATTACTTGTATAGTATAGTATAGATGTGAGAAGTTTCTGCGTTGATTCTCTACATGTGCTATGGCTCACCTTGCCCTCGGAGCAGTGGAGGGACCCTTCTCGGACGGCGCGGCGGTAGAGGCGGACGACGAGGACTGCCTGGAAGAAGCCGCCTTGGCCTGGAAGGGCGTCAGGATGCTGTATAGGTTGCCGTCCGCGATGTGGAAATTCTTCTGGGAATATCCGAAAGAGGACTGCTTCTCCTCACTGCAAGAGAAGGTACAATCCTGAGCACAAGAATCCGCATGCGTCCCACTTGGAAACAGCCGACGATCGACTCGGATGTCCACCCGGAGCTTTCATCGCTCGCAGAGAGAGAGGAGGGAAATCGGTAAGGCGTGGGAGTCACTAAGGCGTCGCCGTCTAAATATTTTTATATACGGGTTTTCTTCTCGGGACTCCGGCCTCTTTTTTCCCGGCGGTGCGAACGGGAAATTCCGATCACCCACGCGAACTTCGACGGCGAATTCGTTTAAAAAAAAAGGACCCATTGAGGGAATGGGAAGTGGTCCAAATCGTGGGTTCCCGTCCTTAACGAAAAACGCTTCGCCTTTTTTCTTGCGTCGGTTAATTAGGGATCGCCACGTGGCTTTGTTGACGTCGGGGGTAAACAGGTAGCCGAGGAGCGCGCGAAATTTCGCACTCTGGCGTACCAATGCACATAATGAGTTGCCATTTCGCACGTGGACGCGTGCTCGCAACTCACGTAGCCGAGGTTTAATTGGGTGTTTTTTCGCGAAGGAAAAACCTATGCTCATTCAATGGTTTGCGGTACGTTGGTGACGACCTACGAAATAAAGAGTTTCGTATTTTAACACGAGTTTTAAATTTACAGTTTCGTACATTTTATTACACAAATCTCATTTTCACCTTCAATATAGATTTATGCGTTAATAAACAACTTATCATAGCTACAGTAACAGCCCTAGTAACCATAGATATCGAACTTATTTACGTTGCTTTCGTAAAAGAGTAAACATATTAAGGTTTTTTCTGAAGGTCTTGTCAAGTTCATTCATGATATTGAATCCTCCGTGGAAAAACTTAGGTACCTTGATATATGGATATATAATCGGTATTAATGTAAGATAAATATATCATTAGAATGCTTCTGTTTAATTCATGTGAAGGCCAATTATGCTAAGTATTTACGCGAACAACTTGCAAATAGCAATATTTCGCAAATGGTAGGGTATAATCGTATTTTGAACAGCACCACTGCATATCCTATGCATTTAGTGACGAGGTTATTCAGTGTGACGCAATGGATTAAATAATCAAATTTGCTAGCTTACGCGAAGAAGTCCTAATTGTGATACATATTCATTAGATACCAATATAAGTCCCTTTAATTATAATAGGACGTATGAATCAATAAAACAAGTTTATTCCCTAATTAAACACACACGTATCAACGGACTGTTGCTAATAGAGACCGGAAAACATTTTATCACGTAGGTTAACTTCATATATTGGGTTACTAATTTGCCGATTTATATTCATCTATTAGAGCTGTTTACCTAAGGGAAAAATCGATTTAAAAACATTCTACTTAGGAAATAGTATTATAACTATATTGTATTACATATTAGTAGACTTCGTTCAATAACAAACAGTGATAAGAAATAACTAAGCACTACAACGCCTGATCGTTTAAGTGTGTTACATTTTGTATGGAGATGCTAAGACGTTTGTTCGTTTTATAGTCGGATGCTGACGCTTCACAATTCCTAAAATTGGTGTTGGAGTTCTTTGAGAGACCTGTCTTCCCACGCCATTCATACATAGACTTTCTCTTATTGACCATTCCTCACCTCCCGTGCGATCTTCCAACCTCTTACCATTTTATCTCTTCTGCCATCTATAGGCCCATTTTAATCCTACTCACTCCTTCCTGTCTACGTGATGCAAAAAGTTGACTGACGAAATTCGTTCGTTCTTCGAATGCCATTTGATTATAATGGTATATTTGAATAAGAGAACTAATAAGGAATAGGACAGTTCGCGAAATGTAGAAATTCTGTTGATTATAAATCCTTATTATTTATCTAAAATACAGTGAAAGCACTAATAAATAAATAATTTAAGCTGAGGATCAGTAATACGATATTGTGAGAACATTGTTTGAACAATCAGAATCTTCATGAAATCAATATGAGAAGGCGTGACTTTGTGGAATGCCATAGTAATAAAAACAACTTTGTAAATTTCCACAGAAAATATGCTATATTAGCGACCGGTTTCGTACCGCTTTCTTAATATAAAATTGTAATGAAGATGTAATTTTAGACTTTATCAGAATCTTCGGTCGTTTTAATTCGTTTATCAAAGGAATATGTTCAATTTAGATCAACTGTGATTGCAGTTTTTCTAGTTTGCAAAATAATAACTAGGTCTATGAAAGCTATACGTAAGAGAAATTTATGTTAAGATGCCGTTTCTCTTCCTCCTAAATAAACCTACCCTTCGTTTCATCATTTTCGTTCATCTTCAAGAATTTTGTTCAGTGGATACTGCTGATAACATCTCAGGACATATAAGTTACATTTTTACATTTCTAACTTGGTTCATTAAAAATCTTTACGCAGCCATTCTACTGGGCAAAAATCTGGCGCAGTATTGATGACAATGACGTTTGCAACAAGTTTGTACTGAAGTGTTTTTATAATATTTAAAATAGATTTTAATTCTAAATTCCCTCACTCACTGCATTTAAAGAAATATCATTATCAGATGTTGATTCCTAATGTAGATTTTCATCAGATATGAAACGTAATATTTCTAAAGCTTTATTATCGGAAATAAACAATTACGTAGCAACCCAGGTTATTGATTTAACTGGTAACACTAACTTGTTATAGGGGCCATTTTGTGAGAGGAAAATATGATCCATTTATTATTTGTTTCGCCATATAGCAAACGCAATCTATTTCACCAATTTTATTTTTATATGGTATAATTAATTTTCTGCACAACCTCTTTTTAATGACGATATTCTACTAGGCTAAATCTTTTTAAGTGAACCTTACGCTATTTCGCAGAAGGCTTGATATTTTTCTTGACAAACGTAACGTTTCTAAAGATCATTCAGCTGTAACTATCAGGGTTAAATCCAAAAAAGGATGAAAGCTAAGTGTATGAAAATGTTGCTCTGTGTAGGCACAGGAATGGAAGAGAAAGAAATGAATTTTAGCATGATGAAGGTCGAACGCTACATAAAAGCTATGAGTGGGCTGCAAACCGACGGTGGGTCGAACAGCAGATAAACAATCCAAAACTTCTGGCAGCAGTTAGTAAACTAGGTAAATAGTGGAACCATTATTAGTCTGTCGGTATCATAAAAAGCCATAAGAGGTTCTATGATCGAAAAATCATTGTTCTATCACTTCCTGGCGATTTATTCAGCAGATTAGAATTGAAACATGTGACCGGAATTTTAATTACTCTTTTTTCCATAGAAACCTTAATATGTGAGTTCAATAATGCATTGAAATTTTCTGATTGATTTGCGATAAATCTTCCCTGTGTTTTGTTATAAGTTATCAATTATCATTAAGAGAATTATGTTAAGGAGATATTTCATTCATGATTTTAATTTCAGATTCGATTATGGTTGTTATTGTATAATAACTATTAATGGAAGAATTGCATTTTATTGACCAGATTCATCTCGTCTTTTATTAAGATTGTATCGAAGTTTTTTTTTGGAATTTGATCTTATAAATTTTCATTCATCTCTTATAAAGGCTTAAATCGCTCAAATTCATGAAAATTCAATCAAAGATCCTTCAATGAAGTACAATTTAGTATATTTAGTATCTTTTTTTCATTTAAAAATGGATAAGATTTGTAAAGACGAACCTAAAAGATAGTGTAGGATCACAAGTGAACTGTTTGCTATACTGATTTGCAATACGCATAATTATTTGTAAATTATGCTAATATCTTTTTGTATAAATACGAAATCATATTGACTTCGTGTAGAATTCGCATTCTTTGAAGATGAGGTACATGCAAAAAATTCTGCTAGGATTCCCTTTCATGATAATTAATGTAAAATTAAAATGTCTTCCTTGAATATTATAATTGCTCCCCTTCACAAAATCGAATCGTTAATTCCTCACACTGCTTCTAAAGACAATATAATTAGTACTTTTTACAATCAAGCGTGATTTAAGTGCCATCCCAATATAATTGTTGCAGAGCGTGGGTAGAATTTCACATGGGCAGTAAAAATATTCAGATGAAAGCATGTCGTATGAACTCCATCGTAAAAAAACATGTAAGAGGCGTGTCTTCAGAAAATATTACGAAAATACGCGACAATATCACAACTGATAAAACCTGTCAACTCCCCTTAGAACTTTCGTTTCGAAATTTCGGCTTTTATTGTAATATTATATCATGAACTGTTCCTATTTGAAACTCGATTGTTAGACCCACAACTTCAATACCATTATTACAACAACTGGAGAGTGATAGAATGGAGTTAATAATAGTCCATAATTGATTAATTTGGTGACACAATGAAATAAATACCCAACTGCGTTAACGTATTTTCAAAACGAATAATTAAAATGGACTGGAATGGAATTATTCCAGAAACAAGGTTCGTAAAAACTAAAGCTTATGTTTTACCCCCTAGATAACCTAGATATCAAATTAGGAGGTAAACACAATGCTGAAACATTTTTTTAGTGCTAAAGCCTCATTTTTCCCGTTACTTCCACAAGCATATGCGTCGTATCTAACGGAAATGCAGCTGAATAGAGGAGCACTTGAAGATAAGTGAGGTGCATTAGCAGCAGATCATTGGTGCGTGAAGGGAACAGTTAGTAACGCGAGTAGGGAACGGAAATTTCCGTGGACTTACTGGAGAAGATGTAGTACGCCCTAATTATTTCCGTAATAAGAATTGGCTTACATATGCCAATTTTTATTGGTTATTAAAGTCGTTATTGTTTTTAATACGTGGCGAAATTATTATATATGACACTGATGTTCAGGTTTTAGATACCCTCAAGTAATATATGAAGAACTCTTAATATAAGTCCCTTACAGTCTCTGGTTAGATCAATTTTAAAATTGTAAATCTCTTATTGTATTACTATTATTCTTTGACTTAAGCTGTTATCAATGATGGTTATAATAGCCAAAATTATTTTAAATTGTAAATTTATAATAGAAAAAATATCTACCAATTGGGAAATAAGGGAATTAGTTCTTCAAATACATCGCAAAAAAAGTTCGATATAATTCAACCTCAGATAATACTGAAAAATTAAGGCAGAGATAGTATGACATTTTGTAAATAGAGGATATTAAAGTAAGACTTATGAATCAATGGTATTGCCCGGAGAAGTGAACACAAATAGCACATAGTAGGTAAGAATTGGGTGTAAGATATTGGTGATGAGGATTGTAAAAGTTTAACGATAATGATTAAGCGAAATCGAGTGTTGAGGCAATCACTTGGAGAAAATCCAACCAAGGATTAATTCTTTCTTAGTTACTTTTATCCTCTCTTAAAATAATTAGAAGTAAATTCCTTTGAACTGAATCAGCCAAGGACTGAAATTGCTTAACATAATTAGGTTGAATATGTAACCGATATGCAATGGATTCGTGGAACTAAATAATTTGACGTTTTAACGTTATAAGTTTATTTAAAGGTTATTCTAAGGTTATAAGTTTCACTTTAGAAATTTATTTCTATACATGGGGATTTTCAAAAGAATATAACAATGTAATGAAGATACATCAAGATATATTCGTTAAATAGTATTTATTTACATTTCAGAATCTCTAATTTACTCACAGTTATAAATGATAGGATAGGAAGTTAAGATGAGATATGTATGTATTTATATCGCGTACCGATAAACAAATGAATACTGTTTCGGAAGTTTCAGGAAGATACATTTCGTCGCCTTTCAGATCATACTGTTTTCTTCGGTAGTGAATAAAGCATCAGTCAACTGTCAACGCCACTGAGGATGCTGGATTGTTTCTGAAGGTGAGAGCAACTTTGTAGCATTAATCTAATTCGATTTGACGTAAGTCTCTTACATCACAACGTCAGATCGTTCCGAGCCAATAAATTCACGGCTATTCTGAGACTTCTATTTGAGTTCGTACATCCACAGGCCCTGGATTACTTGGTTGCAATCACCTCCACCTTTAGTTTCACTTTCCTCATCTCAATCGTCCGCTTATACACTCCGGGTTCATTCCGTCGTTCACTTGCTCCATCCACGCACCTTTTTCTACAAAATTTATTGAAGTTTTTTTTAGAAATCTCAAACAACAGAAGAAAATCGTAGTGTTTATAATAAAGGTGTCACCTTGCCATGATCTTCTGGCGACATCATAATATTTACCTCGATTTAAGTGAAATTTCTACCACATTCACCACACCACATTCACCACACCACATTCCTTTTGATGAACTCTCTTCCACAATTTGATAACTATAAAATGATAATTGGCCTCTATTTTAAGGAAAGGTATATACTAGTTAATTTCCTCTTCCATCTAATTCCATATTTAATTATATCATATACTTATTATAATTATAGTATAGTAAGAATGTAATATAATAAATTATATTGTATTATATACTTAATTTTATGGCATCTCCTAGGTTATGAGTAGTGGTATTATTGATGTACAAGCTTCGGCAATTGAAGTCTCCCATACTAATCGAAACAGCTACTTATTGCATTCACGTATTCCATTACGTACCATTCTTAGGAATTATATAAATATGTATAATCCTTTTCATAGCGTAAACAAAAGTTTATCCTTTAAAACTTTTATAATTGCTGTTCTCTTATTTACTTGACCGATTTTTGCATTGCTTCCGTATGAACAGAGGGACATGTTTGTATATAGCGGCGGTACTTTCTTTAAAGCTTTTCTAGTGTATTTATCCTCATTTGATTGACCGAATTGTGTATTTCTTCCGCATAAATAGAGGATTATACCATATCAAGAAAGCTGCGTTTAGTAGGACGAGTTAAATTAGACAAGTCCGGAAGTGAATCGCCCATTGGGACGTGGGTAGAGAACCTATGGTATGCATGCCGCTCTTGGCATGTGGAACTATGCCATGTGCTAACTTTGGTATTTAAGCTTCTCTAGAAATGATTGTGAAATTGAGCATGGAAATAACAGAATTTAACAATCAAAACATCGATAACAGTATCTTAACTCTATGATTGGATCCATAGTGTGAAAGATAAGATTTTATGTTTATAGAGATTACGTGATGGTATATGATAGTTCAGCTTCTCATACAGTGCATTGACGCTGAATTTAGATGAGAACACTATCATGCTAATATACGAGTATAATTAGATTTAGAGATGAGGAGATTTGCATTAATCCGACTCTTATAACTCATATGATAATTACAAGATTGTGTGCATAGAAAAAGGAAGGAAATTTTTAGACTAGTATCGTGTGATAAGATAAGATCCCAAACTATTATAATATGATATAAAAAGTTAATTTGTCACCTATTCATACCTAGAACTTTGTATAACAATGTACGTATCTAAGATTAAATCTTGCCTGGTAACTACATCGGTATCCAAGGAAAAACTGTATACAAATCAATCTCAAAGTAGAAAGGTGTAATTATTAGAATAACATGAATGTTAAAAGAAATTATGGAGAATCGTTGGAAGACATTAATTTAAACAACTTCTATCAGTGATAATTTAAGCGAAATACCAAATCATGCATGAAGAAAATCTGTGTAATTCAGGTACTTAACAATCGTAATGAAAAAATAGATATAGAAAATAATTCTAGTTAAAAGTTAATATTTGCTGCAATGCTATTCACTTTATTTTGTGCTAAATTTTTAATTATATATTTATTTGTTGCTTGGAATAATATGTTATAAAACGTAATGCAACTCGATAGATATTTTCAGATTCAAACTTTGAAATAAGAATTTCAATAAGAAGGACAGACAATGAGTTAAAATTCACAAAAACTTCCATGCTCACTTCAGTTTGCTATATTCCTTCATCGTTTGGCATAGTGACGCCATATGTAAACAACCTCTTCTATTTGTGAACGTATCCTAAGAAACGGACTGAGTCTATTTACTAGATAGGCTATCGGAAATATATTACCTCGGCGAGAATAAGTACATCTTAATTTAAAAACTGAGTTTGTTCCGTGAATTAATGGGGATAATTTATCATTCTAATCCCTTTTTCTAAAAGACACGGCAATGTTTCCTTTTAGTCTCGCTCAGGTCGAATACTTCACGTATTTAGTGGATTATACAGCTCAAAATTTCTGTACCGTACTGCTCTTGAATTGATATAAACGGTGATGAATAGACAGGGCTGCATCAATGGGTAATCTTAAATACTATACTATTCTCATTCTCAAGATACTCTTCATTATCATTGTATGCTAGTTCAAAGGAATTATTAGGTGATTACCTAACTCCATTTCCTTTTTTCTTTTCGACCTATTATACTATTGATTATATGATTGACAATTATAATATATATATATATATATATATATATATATTATAAAGTATGTAAGACTCAAGTTTAACTATAGTATAAAGTTTAAATATCGTGATAAGTATTTCATATACGTTCAACCTGAGACATTGTAGTTTAAAAATCTGTTTGGAAGGTTTATTGAGTACGAAAGGATCTTCTACGGCTATCAGTAACTGTAGGTATGAGTTATGTATCTTTCTTAGAAAGCTGCATATTTTGATAATTATGGTAGAATCAATACATCCGTGAAAGAATTAAAATGACTAATTTTAATTTCCAAGCATATACTTCTGTGGTTTTTGAAAGTTAAACTTCATCTAAATACATCGAAACTTCGAGGTAAAACTGCCACTAAATTTATTTTTGGATCAAATTATTCGTTTGTTGACACTTGAGTTTTAGTTACATAGATTTTGAGGCTTAAACATCTCAGATTCAAGAAGGAAAATTCATTTGACATTATAGGTATTTGTTGAAGTTTCTCTCGCAACGAGATTTCTATCTTTTCCTTAATTCATAATTTCATTGTAAGATTGAGAAATCTCGATTCAATCAGAATATGTATCATTTCTGCATTCTACTGTACATAACCATATTTTATTATTTTTGAAAGACCCATTGCTGCTTTGCTAGAAACCAAACCTGTTCTGTTGTTCATTCACAAATATCTGTGAGTTTTGAGCCCTTTTATCCACAGAAGAATATGACACTTTTCATTGAAATAAATTGACACGATTTAGAATACATTTACCAATGATTGATGCGTTTTTCGAAATTCAGAAGTTTTTGGGTACGAATTATCTTCGCTATCGAATTCAACTCTTAAGCGATCGAGTAAACACGTAGATGCTGCCATACGGAGGCGGACAGCGTATAAAATGAGTGAATAAATGTTACCCACGCATCGAGATCATTTTGAAATTGGGCTGCTTAAATGTTTGGGGGAAAATCAATTTCTTCTGATCAAAACTCTCGATTTTGAGGGATTCTAAATGTTTGCATCGTTTGATCCGAATTAAGAAGGTCAAAAATCCGGGTGCTGAGATGATTAAGTAAAGCGGCAGGTCTTGCTTCATCCAGTTCCGTTTCTGTTTATCTTCAATTAGCGTACGGAACCTAATGAACTTAGGTAAATTATAGAGTAAAATATTTTGCCATATTTAGCTCGATTAAACGAAATCTCAGCATGATGAATGGGGAAATGAACGATAAGCAAATAATTTCCTTACTGGTGACTTAATTAGGAGCAGAAAGCTATATCAAGATCATAATAACCGTCTATCAAAGAGCCAATTATAGTTCCATTTGGATCCATCTTTAATTTTTCGGAATAAGAGACGATATGACCTCCAGAGTAATGTGCTTTTAAAGCAAGCGCAGTATGAAGTCAT
The DNA here is from genome assembly GCA_020796165.1 of Pantala flavescens. NCBI lineage: Eukaryota > Metazoa > Arthropoda > Insecta > Odonata > Libellulidae > Pantala > Pantala flavescens. The sequence goes on from CM036886.1 coordinate 18,544,948, forward strand.
TTGGTAAATTTCGCAAGTCTGAGCTTTTCTAGATTTAAATATCATCTCTGAATTAACTGGGATGGGTTTTAATAGCATACAGTCCTAATAAGGAATGCAGCCCAAAATTATTCAAATAATAGCTTAATTTCCTTTGGTATTTTGGAAAGTATTGCGTTGTGAAAACAGCGAATTTTACGTTAGTCATAAGTGAAAGTTCATAATAACTACAGCCTGTTTGCTTTGCAAAAGATTATTCATCCTCCAACGCAAATAAGAAGAAATAATGTCAGTTTTTTTTATTGAACACGGTCCGTTACATATTGAAATATATATTTTTATATAAAAAGCTTGAGGTGATTCGATTGATGAAAAACTCGGTTGCGAACGAGGTAATTTTTCAAATATAAATTCATTTATCATCATAATAAGCCCTTTTCAACCCGATACCGGCTGTAGGCCTCCCTAAACACTCTAGATTACAAGCCTTCCTTTACTATATCACTCCTAAGTACTTGATTATATTGGAGGAAGATACTTTTGGAGGTGTCTTCCTAGAACAATTCTCAATAGAACCGGGAGTCGAACCTTTAATCATGTAAACAATGTTATGGAAACTGAACGCCAAAATTTGGTCGATAAACGTTCTTATACGTTACACCAATCACCAGAGCAATCGATTGGAATTCGGAACGCTTTCCGGGTTCGAGTCCCGGATACTTTTAACATTTCCGCCTCTTCGTCCCCTATTGGAAATGTTTCTATGGCTCACGGTGCAAGATACCTTTAACCTCTTTGTGAGCCACTCCAATTGAACCAGGTGCTGCGCACAAGTTCCCGGATGATTGAAAGAGCAGCGAAAAAAAAGGCGGTTGATCTGGAAGGATGCAGAGGTGGGGATGTGAGGAGGTGTGGAGTGTGGGAGGACAGATAGGAATGGAAAGCGTCCGAAGCCAGTTAAGGAAAAGTGCGATGGCGGAAGAAAGCTCTCTTATATATACTCGTATTAATCGGTGCCTCGGATTCTTCGTAAGAGGATTTTTCGAGTGGATAAGGACACACCTCGCCTATATCTCCCCACACGCCACGCCCTGCCTTAACGACTGCATTTTTTCAACCTCCGCGGAATAATTAAATCGGCAGAATATATATGTAATGGTGTATAGAAGAGTTCACCAACGCTTGTGGAAGGAAGTGGACTCTTTTTTAAACCTTTTCTTCATCCGCCGGAGAAATTAGTTCGGACTTATTTATGTTCATTTTCGCGCGGAGATGTTCCGGATTTGGGGAGAGGCGTGGTTCTCTCTTTTGGAGCTGAGGTTTCGCAAAAAAATTGCATGCGTGTTGTTATCTATCCGGGTATCGGCCAACTAAGGAGTTTGTCCCCCAAAAATCGCGCAGGCGAAAATTCGGCTTCCGGAGACAAGATTCAGCGTCGATAAACGTGTCTTGCTAAATGGGGAAATGCTAACAAGCATCTGTGGTTTCCTCTTGTCTTGAAATCTACTAATGCCATTCAGCAAAATGCTTATCTACGTAACAAGGGGAAATTATCGCCGATAAATTGCAAAAATTGCTACTTTATTGTTGGTTGTAATCATTCGTTTGTTATAGTGTCATCGATTTTTTTAACACCAGAAAATTATGTGCCATTCTTAAGCATTGCTGAATTACATAACTTTCACTAGAAATGTTCATATCATATGCTTTTAAGTTTAACTTAATCCTTACTGCACCTGTAAAGATAGATATTGCCACCTAAATTCACTCTACCGAGTTAGAGAACTTTTACCTAATTAGTCTAGACGTTTATCACTAGCGAGGTAAAGAAGACATCTACGAGTTGCATCATACAATTCTCCAAAGATACGCTAAAATCATAGCAGTTCTTCTATAGAAAATATATTAATGAAAGGAGATTTAAAGGATTAGGATTATTATTAGGTACTTAAGAAATCTTCAAGCGAAAATTTTTAAATGATTCGAGTATATTAAACTAAAAAATGAGAATCAAAGAATCAATATGATTTTAATGACTCTATAAAGGACCAACAATGAAATAGAGGCATTAAACAAAATATATATAGATAAACCTACAAATAATACTACAATATATATAAATATCAAGTAAAGAGTAAAAATGTGGTTCTAAGTCTTCATTGTGTTGTAGATTATATGTTAGAAAATTTATTAAAATCATTCATTCGGAAACAAAATATATTGTAACCCATCTCAGCTCCGATAACCAGGGTGTACCTCGTATCAATCCGTAACAATACAACAAACGTTATTAGAAAACAGAGCTTACGTGGAATCTCCATGACAGATCACATCGCTACATCATGGAGATGCTAAGGAAACTTTTATTTATGCATATACATCAACGGAACAGGATAATCGGAATGGGATACCCACGCGCGAGATCCCGGTTCTATCATCAACCACCAGTCTTTCCCCCTATAAATCGGTTTCGTTCGACCCTAGCGATGCAGTTAATCTAGTCGAACAAGTTATTAGAACGTACGAGATTGCCACGGAAGAATTAGGGCCTCTGGGAACAGACTCTTTTAACGTAAGAGTTCAGACCGTCTGAACCCAATCGTTCAACCGCCGTCAGCTCTTTTCGAATGACAAATGCGAACGCTTATCCACGGATAGTCGAACGACTGATGGTATACGAGCCTGTAAGTGGAAGCCGATTCGTTTCGTCAGACTCAATTTCAACCTCGGAAGTTATGGAATCCGTTCTCTACGTCCTCAACGAAGTCTGCAATTACTCCGTGGACGGGCAGAGAGTGTAGAATCACCTGGTGGAATTCCTCTCCAGTCCCCCTTCATTACGTCGAACGCGATTGTGTTCGGAGGGTCCAATTCATGAATACGCGCGGGGACAAAATATGAGCCTGCGAAGGTGTGCCCCACCTTTTTCGCGACCCACGTAGCCCGTTTCCAATAGGAAGAACGAATTCGCGAGGATTCGCTACCATTCTTAGCTAGCCCGTGTCGAATCGGACGGAATAGACGCTTTGTCTTCCAGGTTTTGATTGAATTGTCCCAGAGATAATCGTAGTTTTCGACATGGTTTTGACTCTGAGAAGGATTGCCCTCGATAGAGTTTTTAAGAAGGAGGTGTTTGAAGTACGTAGTCTTCGAGCCATAAGCGTGCGTCGCCCATTCTGAAATATCTGACGTCAAAGTGCGTGTGGGAGGTATATGAGAGGTGAGTCCAAATGCAGGTTAGCGTTCATACGCAATAATACCAGTAATAGGTAGTGATTGGTATCATTAGTTTAGTAGTAGTCATCGATGGGTTACTAATCAAACTTTTACGTATTTCCCAAATTATGGTTCTTTACTAATAGGATACTATATGGAGAAAAATACCACGTTTTCAAATGTTAGGAGGAGGATAATATAGCTTTACATGTAAAAATCTGTCAGGCTCTGAAGTCTCACGGAAAGGAATAGAGTATTACAGGATCAGGATTCAAACCAATAACCTCCAAGTTTTTAAGCATATCTAACAAATGAGAATTGAGTTATGTAAGGGTAGTTCAAAGACTAGAAAAACCGATTGTAAATTCGGAGTCCGGATTCGAGTCCCGGTCTTTCTTATTATTTCCTTAATTCTTCTACTAGCAACGGAAGCTGAAACAATATTAAAAGCTTATATGGATGATATAGAGTAGATATACCTTTCAATTTTAATAATACCATTAGATACCAGTGTAAAGTATAGTATTTGACCATAATAAATTTTTTTATCGTTTTAATAGTATTTCATATTTGATCTGTGAACATGATAAAATCCAAGTTATGAAAGCAGGAATAAAATTGCTGAAACTGCTAGCTAAAAGTTTAAAGAATTTGTTCCTAATTTAATGGAGCAGAAATCGATTTTTAGAAAATAGTGTTGCAAAATAGAGTAGAACTGAAAACATCCATCTGCTCATATTTAAATTTCCAACGAAGATAACGGGAATTTACCAACACGAGAAGAAACAATATGTTAGAGATTACGAGGAAGATTAGTTTGGAATTTGATAATCACTGAAAATGATAACTGTTGAAAGGCTATAAGATCGTCTTCCACCATCAAAATACCGATTAAATTCCTCGAAAATATATATTAATGTATTTGATTCCTTTTTTCTCAAACTAGTTTACTTTGCAATCTATTTTATCTTCACTATCTACTTTATTAGGATTTCATCAATAGTTTTACATAAATGCGAGGTTTTATTGAAACTTGATCACTGAAAATAGCTTCATAAAAAACCCTTTCTATTTATTTCGCACCATTCTCGATAAACGAGGCATTGGAATAGAGCTGAGTAAATGTCAAAGTTGGATTAAAGAAACGAAAAAAAAGAGATCTGTGAGCACTTTCCCCACCTCAGGTTCACTTACGAAGTGTTTAATAAGTAAATGTCATGAGCTTGCATAAGTGTATTCCATTCCAGCTCCTCATGTTGTATGATAGTTATCGATAAATCAATCCTTTGAGCGAAACACTATCTCTGGCTATAGAAAGTGATAACGTGTTTTAAGTTGGACTTCTCTTAGCCTATTCTGAAGCTATATTTAAACAAAGTGGAGTCTTACAGTTTTGCATAGTTTTGAACGTTGCAACCCATAATTTAATTTTTAAAATGCTTGTGAATGAAATACGTGAAGCATATTACCATCACCTGTTCTCGTATTTCAGTTAATGGAAGCGGTGCATATTCTAGGGCAGTGCTCGGGTGTATTTTAGGAATTGGCAAGTATTGGGATATGGCGTATAGACTATTGAATATGAATCCAAAAAGGAATTGCCCACTTCCGCCGAAGTAGCCCTGTATCGTGCATTGTATCGCTGCATTACTGCTGAAATATATACGTGATCAGAGAAATAACTCCCATTAAATACATGTGTGTTTATCGGTTATCTTGGACTCAAAATTAACAATATTTACAGTTTATATAGACGTTCAAAGCGGTCTTTATAAGAGCATATGTTTTCAAGAATGCGTATCATATTTCAGTATGAATGTAGGATCTTTTATAAATATCACGAATAAACTTATATACCATAGATACAGATGAGATATACACATTCTTTTAATATACGACAGCGTAATTTCCTCCATCTATAAGTGATTCAGGAAGTCTACCACGGTACAGTTCATCGTGCATTTCAACACTCATAAGCAGACGGTTAATGGAGTGTTTGCTATTTACATTACGTATAAGTCCCTTGCATTATCGCTCGGAAAATTAAACACATAAATACAAAGACAGATGAGGAATACAGCGGAGAGACTAAGCATGTTACTTGATATATTTACCAGATAATGACGCGTCATATTCTACCGATTCGCGAGTCATATGAATATGAGATTCGGCCATGAAATTTCTTCCTTATAAGGAATTCGAAAGGCGTATCATGATCCACCCTCGATTGAGGGAAAACTCCAATGATGACCACGACTTACTCGGGTCGGATATTAATTATAGATGCAGATTTACGACTCTAAGTTGTTATTCATGGTGTATCTTCGTATCTATGAACCTTGACGCGCAACGTTATCTTCTCTTGTTTTCTAAAATGCGCGGAAATGTGGCAATTTAATGTCTGGACATACTCTACTCTCTCCTTGACAGATATCTGCAATTTCTGACGCATTAATTCCTCGGATGAAAAGTTTTCTTCGTCATCTTCCGCTTGTACCCAATAATGAAGACGTACGAATAGTTTCTATGGCTATGTATTTACATTTTTCCATGCAGTAACTGAGTAACTCTCTTGCGGTATCAAGTTTATCATTGCCTTCCGTACGAGATTAATGTTTATTGAATTCCCATCTTTTGTAGCATTATAGCATTCCATTCGGTACTTACGGAGTATAGTTCCAAACTTATTCTTTCAATACTATCAGTTTTTTTGTTAACGTTCTTTTCTTTACAATCAACAACTAATATTCTCATTATCATACGTAGTGGTCATATATATTTTTAGTTTTTAGCAATAATTAAAAATTTTCCCGTGTTTTCGAACTGCTCTGTGACTCATGACTTAATTTTCGTTCCTCTATTGTACATTTTAAGGTACCTTACTCTTTCTTGAGGTTTCATATCTTTTTAATTCTATAGCTCCCTGTCAAAACAAGGTGCATTAAAAGTACGATTTTTGGGTGTATTTTGGGTAGGAGCAATTTAAATTCATTCCGAACTAAAGAGAATTAATTACAAGCAATTTTTCAAAGTTTAACTGTTTTCAGATTCATCTTTCGATAAGATACGGACGAAAACAAGAATCAAGCTATCAAAATCAGGAATAGATTGTAGAAATAAATACGTATTTTGGATAATAAATCACCGCCGAGGAATTTCAAACTAGAAGGTTCACTTGTAAACTTTATTCAGACAATCAATTTTGAAAAGCAAAGAACAACTATACTTTATGTAGTTATATAACACTAAAGTATACTTAAAAATCCTTTACCTCGAGGATTAAGATTCTGCCTTCTTAATTCATTAACTAATAAACTTCGTAAAATGCTTAAATACGTAGATAATTCAATTTTGCGGTTTCAGTACATCTTATCATAAATTATCAGTGTTCTAAATCGTGATGATATTCTATTTTAGAAACATAATGTATAACATTTTACTCCTTGATGTAGATTACTTAAAAGTAATATAAATTTTAAATAAAATTTGATAAACCTAAAGAAAAAATGTGTGGGCTAAAGGAGATTATATATAAAAGCACAGGAGATCTTATAAAAACAGTTCTGTACTTGAACAAGAGTAGAATTGGCATCGTATTCCAATTTAACGTGTTTGTCGAATCCTTTATACTGGCTAATGTGTCTGCAGATTACCTTATTGTCATGGAGAAGTGAAGGAGATTAATAAATGCTATTCTAATTGGGAGAGGTTGAAACTCATGAGAAATCTTAGTCAAGAAACGTAACGAATCGGATGTGAGACAAAAGCACATTAAGTCACTCCATTATTTTGACCACACGTTGGCGGAATATGCAAACGATGCTTTCAAGCTAAAGAGTGGAAACAGATGGAAGAATCCAACCAAATATGGTCACGAGAAGTATATTCTCAAATGTAAATGCATACGATTAAAATGCACGATAAATCTCAAGTTTAACCGTCCGTTAAAACAACTAAATGTTTCTTTCAAACACCTATTCCTTTTCCTAGCTCTTTAAATTTATACAAAGCTTTTATCTCATCTATTTCTATAACGATAAATATTTTCTCTTCTTATTTTCTTGACGTATGATGTAGAATCTTAAAAAACCTCCAATGCAAAAAATACACGAAGGAACACTAAGTAACACATGATACTTGAAGTTATACCGATTACTATGTATCGTAACTACCACGGCATAATCTCTTTAATATTCTTCTTTTGAACAACCCGTTACCATTGCTTTGATATGAGCTTTCATGCCCATTGCATGATTTATAGCGCTTGATTTAATGTTATATGGATATTCAAAATTCGTGTATCATGATGAAAAAAATAGTCTGCTCGCATTTCTCATTTAATTGCTAAGGAGACGAGTTGTTTACAAACAAAATACTATGCAAAACGTTCGTATATTTATCAATTTGGAATGCTGTAAATTTATTGATATGCCCATAATTCACCATCCTTATAGTCCTTGGTTAGATATCAAGCGAAATTAATCTCTCTTTAAGAAAAGTAAAATATTAACTTAGATAACCATATGATTATTTTTACTTATCATTTATATAAACTAGTTCCGTGAAATTTACTACGTGAGGTTAAACTTGTGTATTTAATTGTTTATTCGAGCTTTCTTATAGTCTCATATTAAACGATGAACATAATTAAGAAGAGTAATGAGTAATTATTTCATGAGAGTACTAATTTTACTAAATTATACGGAGAGATACGACCATGGTTACTGTGTTTTGCAACATCTTTAGCAAAACCTTAACTAATTTATATTGTTATACCAGATTGTTTGCCCTGACTCTTAGCCGTTGATCCAATTGTTTAATCATTGTATCATATCGTTCAACGTGAAGCGTTAAACAGAATTCGGCATTAATTTTCATTGCACCCATTATAAAATATTGAGTGCGATTGAAAGCAGGTGAAATGTAGGAATTCGTAAAGAATTATCATCTCTGTTGATAAGATACGAAGAAATTGAACAAGTCCTCCTATCTAACAATAAGATTCATAATCCTTTATCGCATTCTACCATTGTTATGTTGCTGAAACAAAGCCGTTGTCATGTTCGGTCGAGCATTTTTATCTTCTAGAAGAGAACTAGCATTTCAATTTATATCTATATAACTTTCAATCTGCAATTCTTCCCATCTGGGCTTCGTACACCTATTTTAGATGTAAACAGTTATCCATAAATCATGATATACTTTTATCATCCAGCCGAGGAAATATTCCAAGCAAGGGGCGGAAGATGAGTTTGGGGCAAAAAATATTCCCAGAGCTCTTTCCATAAAAGAGTATAGCTGAAAATAGATCAGAAAGGATATTTCTTGAGTTGTGGGCGGGATTTTCCCCGAAACAGGCACTTGAGGAATTTACGGCTTTAATATGTGAGTTTAAGAAGTCTATTTCCGGATAGGCAATCTCCTAATAAGGAATCCGATGAAATGCTTTTGAGCGTTTCATTCTTGACCTAAATAATTTTCTTCTTCTTATATATATATAGGAGGTATAAATTTAACCTGATAAGACAATATCGTATCATCCCTTGTATAGTCATCATTGGCTTTGTATGGACAATAAGATATGAATTACGAGGCGTATATGTAAAAGTATTCCATTTGTAACGATGGAAACAAAAAAATCAATAGATATGTTTGATATATGTTTCTTTCAACAGTTTTATCAATGATGTACACGAAAAAAACTTATTTCAAAGCGCGCGATTCTTGAAGGTAGTACTTCCATGCTATTCGACTCGTATATCTTTATTATTGACTAAATTAATTCAAAGAAGTTGTTTCCTAGCCAAGCAGTATTTCTCTTCAAGTACTTTTTCTGTATACGTTCATAGAACAAAACCGAAAGCGATTATCATAAAAAAATGTACGTTACTTATCTAGCGAGATTTTTTTTCTTTGACATTTATCTTTAAGCTTCAATTACATGCAGTATTGAAATTAACGATAAGAACTTATGATTTTCTCATGAAAAAATAAGTTAAGGTATACCTTTAATTTGATCATGATACACACTTCCATTGTAAACACTTGATAACCATAGTAACAAATATATTTTCGATGAAAATATTTTTGTTTCCTCTCACTCATTCGTCGAGTGCTTTCTTTCAACAACATAGTTACCTTTCTACTATACGTCTATACAATATCAGAACTAATCGCACATTCTCGAACAGTGCTCTCCGGACATCTTTACTTGCATTCCCTACCACCAACCCTAACTCAAGAACGTCTCTTTCGCGAGAAACCTCGTTCGCCTAATGGAACCAGATTTTCTACGAACCTTATCTTCATATAGAATCTCTTTAACACTTCACTTTATTCCCATTGCTTCCAAACATACGCAGGAACACAATTTCATACCGGTTGTACTGCGTTCCATCAGCCTATAGGGTGTGTTACTTACTCTACATCTAATAGGTTGAATCGACCAGAGCTGTCTTGTTAGGAATGGAAATTGCACGCATAATTTGAAATAGTTCGTTTTCATATCGATTTAATTTCTTGATGTTATTCTCCAATTCGTTCCTTGATTCCACTCCTTGTCAGACATCTTAACGTGTACCAAGTAAAATATTATTATACGTATATTGCATCAGAATGCCATAAGAAATTGAGTATTTAGGAGTTTGTTCGTTGCTAACATGTTAATGATAATAACCTTTGATACTATGGTAACAATTCACCCTAGAAACATATGCATATCGGATTTTTCGCATTTGTTTCTAAGTTTTCAAAGTATAGGATTAGAATGTAGAAAGATTTTCTACGCAAGATATTCAGAGTACTACTGAAATGTACTCGAATTTGTAGAAAGTCATAATACAATCGATAAGATAATTGTTATCATAATAAGATAAGGATATACTCCCATTGTGATCCATACATTACGAAAGAGTTTATCATAAAACTCGTTTTGTATCTGCTAACTGTTATTCCCCACTGAATAGACAGATAATCTTTTAAAGGCCTGTAATTTTTACCGAAAATATAACGTTTTTTCATTTTTAAATTACCTTTTATTTAGAATACAATTAAGAGATCATCTGTATATTTTGGCCCATTTTCTATATTCAATTATTGTTTCATTTGTCACGGCTTAGTATATTACGGAATCGTTCATTTACGGAATCAATTGTTATTAATTATTAATAATTTAAGTGAAAATTAGTCATGGTACAAAATATATGGTAATAGGGTATTATTTTTTACATTGATGATAATCTCTCTCTCATTATTGTCTTATATTGATAATATTTCTTCCGTATGATTCAATCTCTCTAAAATAACTCAAAAGGATAAGATTATTGCTTCATATATACTCTTAAACGGTACATGGATTCACTGCATGTAGTATTACAACCGTATATCGTCAATAGATCTAGAGATATCGATGCAACGTTAATATATACAAAGAGAATGATCATCTTTCTATGTATCTGTCAAGAAAACATCGTGGATAAAAACCATAATAGTTTATAATAATGTCAGAATTAAATTAATAAGTGCCATTTTAATCTGAAATCCTTTTGAATCCATGATTCCAATACAAGGGTTTTCTATCGTGATGCTTAACTCGTAATTCAATCGACAGTTGAGGCAAGGTCCTTCAAAACGCATTACTTTAACACCACGAGAGCCAACGGATCGTTAAGAACTTTCAAATCACGTTTACGTGCAGTTAAAGGCGCTCTGATGATGCTACTCAATCACAATCACGAAGCACGCGTTTTGAATATGAAACCGAGATGCGGTTTACGTACGATTCATGCGGATCTTGGTTTTCCGTTAGGCATTTAATGGTGATCTTAGTGTACGCTCTTGGTGTACGAGCAGTTAATCGGTGATTAGGTGAGGAGTAATGGCAAACAGCCACGGGTTTAGCGCTGCCAGCGGGCATAAATTGAAACGCAAATTAAGATATATTTATAAATCCCCCAAACAATACTACGGTTATACTATTAGTATTACGCGTTTAAAAGAGACTTATATAGGAGAGTGTCTTTGAATTGATTCAGTCTGTTATCACTCATCTCACGGTTAAGTGAACAATATATGTGTTAAGATACGACCGAAGGCCTGCAAGAAAACCAATCTAAGGTTTTTCCTTTTTTCTTTCTGAAATTTAGATCTCAACTTGACAATTGAATACGGGTTTAGTGATATAAAAAGCTAAAATCAATAATAGTAGGTAAAAGTTAATTATTTAATTAATATCCAATAATATTACATCTAAGTTGATTATTTAATAATTAGATCTAATAATAAAACGATTAAGTTTCACTGTTAAGCGTTCAGAGCTGAATAATTATAGTTTACTCTATTTCTTTGTCGTTATTAATTAATTAATTTGGTTAGTTCAAGTAGGTAATGAGTTCATCAGCTAAAGTTATAGTAAACAGTGCTTGAAATACGTAAATAGTAACCGTAGTTTTCGGGTAACGAAGGTTGTTTACCCGTTGCCTCGAAACTTGTTGCTTTACGCATAAAAGATGGCGACAATGTAAAATAAGTTCAGGGAACGAAAACAAGCAAAATCTTCCGTTAAATTCTCTGCTTTAAATCCTAATGAATAATTTATTAGGTCTATATAGGTCTTTTGGTTTAAGTGAAGGGCTAATAGCGCAAATGATGGGTTAATCATCGAAAGTTATCGCTATTTCAGATGATTTCGAACGATTTGTGTTTATGGCCAAAGGAACGACCAGGGCGGATCCAACGCCATTTTGTCTCGGCCACGGTTCACGTTCGATTTGGAAAACTTTTGAAATTTTCGTGCGTAAACAATCCATTTGCATCGTTTCACAGTCGAGCTGACGGCAGTCGAGCGGGATGTTTTGGGCAGCCGCCATTTTACAATCTCCGATTTCTCACATATATCGTGCCGTTTATGGACGACGTTCTACACAAACGATCGTTAAAGTTTGCAGAGTGATTTATTAAACACGTTCATTCATATTAATTCGCATAACCAAACAATAACAAATAAGCATATTTAAATTCTATCTATATCTATCAATTACCTATCCTCCCTATCTACAAATAAGGAAGTGTATTTATAGGAATGAAGACGAAATATGACTATTCTTATAATCATGAATAATGTCCTCCAGCTACTGCCAGGCATTATTCATTAAATCAGAAATTCAATTTGAGTTTTCAACGCGTATAAAGAGATAAATTTGATGATGAAATTGAACCCTTGTATTCGAAAAAATTTGAAATTTATATACAAATTTGATTCAAATTTGAAATATGAATAGCAAGAATTTCCGATTACTGAACGAAATTTTGCTGTTCAAAATACGAAGTTCCTTTTCATTTACTCTCATTATGGCTTTCCACGAAGGCATAACAAATGCTATGGAATTTTTTAGTATAAATATTAAATTATTCCAAGAAAATTGTTGACGATAAACCCGGATGGACGGAATTTTTTATTTTTTTTTCACCTTTCACTTTTTCTCGTTTGTTTCTTGGCTGTCACGTGGAAAACTTTTTTAAGCAGAACCGATGCTTGATTAAGGAATTGATTATAGATCACTTCTATAGAAACGGTAAATAAATAAATTTATAAACAGCTATGTCCTGTATGTACGAACGAATTATTTTTTTTTTTGGGCTCAGTAGTGAAGCAAGACGAATTCGAATATAGTTTTGACCGAATATGAATCTTTAAGCCTATTAAATATACGGAACATTTAAGTGTTTAGCTTTTTCTCTAATGATCCGTGAAAAATGTTTTTTTTCTGGAACACAATTCCGTGCCAACGTTAAAATCCTTAAAGCTTGTCTTTCCCGATATTTTATGGAAACCGTTACACATCTTCTAATCAGATTACCACCCACACAATTGCCCCTAAATTCTGGTGCCTCCCACGTCGCTATTGGTCGAACGCAAAAAAGACCAAGCGAGAGAAAGCTTAGCATATAAAACCCTGGCAACGTGCCATCTCCTCCTTTAATTACAGTTTCTTTTCTTGAACAATCGGAAAATCTTCAGCGAGCGTTTGTACCTTTCCATCTCTCGACAAGTCTTCGAAAACTTTTTGTGTCAGCATATTGCAGGGGATTATTGAGTCGTTAAAAGGTTTTGAAAAAAGAGATTTATTATTTATTCAAGTAAGAGTCGATTTTATATTCATCAAGTCTCCAATTAGTGTTTCTGGATCTCAATTGAGAATCTTCAAAAGTTTTCTGAAGTGGACAGTTCAATGATCCCAACCCTTGTTTATGTTTCAGAACGTATACTCGAGATATTAAACGAGTTTTATAGCCTCTTAAAAACGTCAACTGGAAATCTTAACGAAGGAAATTTTCGCTTTGCGTAGTATGGGATTGATACATGGACAATAAGTTTTATTATTGACGAACGTTTTTAAAAAAAGTTTTATTTCTCTCGGTTGTTTTTTAGGTATCATTCTCACACTTAAAAGTCAAGCTATTGAGTAACTAATCTAATCACTAATGCTTTTGTTATACGTCTTTGAATAATTAAATAATTGTGTCGTACTTAAGAGGTAAACATTTACGTAGATTCCTTTCTTATAAGCTGTTAGTTTATTTAACATGGCTCCCTTCTACAAAAGTGAGCTAAATCATGCGATAATTATTACAGATCTTCTTAAAATTAATCCTTTTACTTTTAAATATGCATTACTAAGAGCATGATTACTTAGCTTAAAAAAAGTCTAGTATGGCTGGAGATGCTGCCAAATAAGTCTGTCCATCAATTGGTACTTCATCTTTGTGTTATCGAAACGTCCAACAATCGATATACAACACAAACTCTCTTTTGTTCGAGTATACCTACAAAATCAAGGATCATATTTCTAAATATGCATCACATTTCATGAAAAATATTTATACCTTATGATCAGCCATTTTTTTAAAGAACGCATCGTATATGTAACAAATACAGTTCTGCGATATCTAGCTTTTTTACGCGTCTTGCCGTGCACCTCCTGACCTTGGCAGTGGAGGGTATGTTGCTGTGGTTGCTGGACTGCGAAGAATCGTGAAGAAACAGAGCTTAACAATTATTAAGCTCTATTTTATTGCGATCGGCTGCCTACGAGTGCAGCTCCGGTCCGGGATTCGATATCTCGAGGTCACGCGAAGGGCGTATTAAATGTTGAACAGTCGCTGCCAGGGCAGCGCGACACTTTCGACAAAAAACCCTCGATGTATTTGAATGCTCTCAGGTATCAGTAGTCGAACCTGAGGACTTATTCTGTTCACCGAAGCATTTCCTTCACGTCGTGTACGATTCTCACATTATATTTCCGTATGGGTTGTTTGATGTGTCGATTTCTCCTCAATAGGACGTAAATTGTTAAGGTACATCTACATTAATACCTTGCAAGCCGTCTTTCGGACTGCGGTAGGAGAGTAAAAGGTTCATTGCAGATTATTTCTTGGTAAAGATGAGATTTATAGGCCAATTCGCCAGCCTTGTAGATTACGATTTGGATTTGGGACGTTTTGAAAGATCGGTAGGGCAGGATGGGAAGCACGTATACTTAATAAGTATGGAAAAATGCGAGTAATAACATTCTAATTGATTATCTTTTTCTATCAATAGTCTAATGAAAGAAATGATAAATCCAGAGCCATGAATGTTTGCGGTAATTCTCTGAAATTATTAAAAATGAATTTGCCGATTCATTGAATATAAACAAAGTGCTAAATGACGTGATAAAGAACGAACTATGCTGATGGTAATATTTTTGTCTTAATGCAGAAAACTTCGCTACGGCAGTGACTTTGCGCTTAATCATCCCTAATAGTAAAGTATGAGGGTCAAAACATAGATGATTCCTGAGGAAATACATGGGGTGTAACGAATTTTAATTTCGGATAGAGAGCTTTGTTATCCTATATCATTATGTGGTCAGTTATTATGATCGTTAAATGTACTCTTAATATAGTTCGTTATTAAAGGAATTATGACCAAACGAGTCGAATCTACTTTTGTTTCCGTAAAGAAATTATCTTTCTAAAATCTTGAATTGAAGAATTTAAAATTTTGAACGGCATCGATCTACCTAACTTCGAAATTCACAAAAATTCTCTAAGCGCTAATTCTATCCACTCTTAAGTACACCGAACATTTCCGAACGTAAAAGACGTTCGCTCTAAATTTATTTCCAAGGTCAAAGCTTAAGAAAGAATCCCTCGAGATCAGAATTTACGTAAATCCTTTTAAGATGCCATACGTTCTGTAGCTGAAAATTCAGGGCACCATCTCTGGAAGCATCTTCATCGTCCAAAAGTCACGTTCAGTGGAATCACAACGAGTTCATTTTCGCTTTTCAACCTTCTAATCGCGGCTCTTTAGTCATTTAAGTAATTGCCATTAAGTTGAGCGGAGTTTTGCGAAACCTCTGCCGGCCATCGCGGGCAAGATTTCAAATTTCAAAGTGGAGGATTTCAGAAGACTCTATAGTTTACTCCTAAAGCACTTGGCAAGAGGAATGCTTGACCAAGCAGTCGGTCGCTTAGCCCCCGAATGACCTTCTGAAAACTTGCATTAAAACCATTTATTTCATCCGAAACTGTATTAAAATGTTTTTATCTTCATATCCACTTCCATTAGTTATTAAAAATTTGCTTGTCTTACGTTCTTACTTTAGTTTTCCGAGTTTCTGGCAAAATTTCTCCACCCCGAGCTCCTTCAGAAACTCGCGATACAAATGGCTGTGAAAAGCTCTATTTATAAGCCTTGATTACTTTTCAAAGTGACTTGGGAATTTTTTGGTAACGATTCCTCAAGGTGTATCATTTCTCCTAGATTTGGGATGGTTTCCAAACCATTACGGGCTCATACTCTGAAAATATACATTCTCTGAATCACTTTGAATGATAAGAAATAGTTAAAATTATCCAATTACAAGAATCAGTCCATTCCTATGTGCATATTATTTACACGAACTATTTCCATTGTTTCATCACTTTCATATTGTTGCGAATAAGTGTAATTTCGTTCTTAATACGTCCGTTATTGTCGTATTTATCTATCGTTAATATTTGGTGTCATATTCATCAATTAAAACAAATTTAAATATATACTAATTATTTTCATTATGTATTATCTATTTTATTACGTAAGTTACTTTGTTTTTACACTACCAACTGCTGTTTATTAATAACCTATTTTTACACGACGCTAACTCTCGAATTCACCCGCATGAAATGTGAAAAAGGTAGCCATACTCTCGTGCGTGTGGTTATGAAACATCCACCCACTTTTCTAAGAGATATTTCATATTTTAGTGAAGAGAAAGCCTTCGGAATAAGTGCCCTTTCTCTGTTCGCTAGCAAAGTATTTGATGATGTAGGATTTCCTTTTGGAAAAATGTCAATGGACCATTAGACCTCACATGCAGATGGCAGAGAGATCTTCAGATGAAACCGTGACTGCGTTAATTTTAGTGCAGAAAACTATTAGGATTTGTAAAGGCGAAGAATTGCTTCGCAGTATTAAAGTTAAGTAAGGTGTTATTTTATTGAATTCTATAGTGTTATATTGAATTCTATAGTGGCGTAGTTTACAGGACGATATTCTGATAAAGCTATGAAAATAAGTTAAGAAAATTACGCGAATTTTATCCACATCAAAAAAGAGAATTGATTAAGTATATAGTCTTGCTTTAGCATGTTTTTATTTATTTAAAACGTTGATCTACGTAGCTTTCAATCTCAAATAATACTTTAGCATTTAAAACTTCAAATACATTACAAATTACAAGTTAGCTGTTTTCATTTGTCTTCTAACTCGTTAATTTGCTCGTTCTTGCAATATTATTCTGTCGGTTATCGATGTACTAAAAGTTTAGAACTTAAAACATATCTCTCAAACTCGAAAGCATAAAGTAACATTAAAAAAAGTATAACTATGCAACATCTCATTAAATATTAGCTTAGTTATTTACATCTAATAATAAATATAATGATATTTTGTTCGTCAGAAACATTTAATTACCCTGCCATAAATTATTTAATATACAAATGACCACGTATATTCATAATCAGAAAAAATCCCCATTTACCAGGATTCGTACCTGAGTCTTTTGAGTTGGTTAGTACGTATACTGATTCCCCACCGTGTTCGGTAAACATTGATTAATCCTTCCAATCGGTTTTCAATGTTACAAACCAAAAACAAAACTCAAACAAGTCCAGAAGTCGAAAAACCTTTCGACGAAAGAATATTTTCGAAGTTCCTTAGCAACGGCGCCCGAAACATTTCGTCTCCCGTCAACTCTTCCGTGTTGACAGTCAGTGAGCAATGTTCAGGAATCAAATGGAACCGCAAAGTAACTCATATTCAGGTTTCCCTTTCCATCTGCGGTCTGCATCAGTAAGGAGTAACAAGCACTTTGCCGTTACTTTACACGACGGAATCCAACTGGAGCGAAACCGCAGTCTGAATATGAGGACGGGAGAAGGTCCGCAGGTTGAAGATCAGCCCACGGATGAGACGGATGATTTGTTTAACCAAAACGGCCTCGCTTCCCCATTCCAAAGGCTTATTTCTAGGCCTCCCAACCTGTCTTTCGATCATGCGAAACAGTGGTAGGCGAATGGGTTTTAGTTCCGCGTAAAGGAGTCGTAGGAGATACCACGTGCGACCCGTTATCTCGTATATGTGTTTTTTACTATATTTCCAGTTTTTTCGTTCAATCGATTGAGGTTTTTGGACATGGGCTGGAGATACGGTAGCCCAGGAAGTTATGAACGGACTATTATTAGATGCGTTAGTATTGGTGGAACTGTTCCCAGATGATTTATTCCAAGTTTGTTGTAAGAATGTGTTTCAGACATGGCTTAATGTATGATGGGTAAAGACATACTTTTGCGAAGTATTTAAAAAAAATAAGAATACGATCCCTTCCTTCAGGATCCATTTTTTTAATTTTTTTATGTAACGTATTTATTGTTATACTTTATTGTACAACCCACATTATTCAACTGCTTATTTCACAATGTAAATGAATAGTTTGATACTAATAGTTTCAAATCACCACTATCTACGTTTAACATCCTCTATATAGCTACCAATTCTTCGTCATTATATTTCACTGGCTATGTTAGAGAATTTATTAAGTTTTCTCTGTCTTTGTAGCTAGGGAAAGGTGGTAATATATCCTAGAAGTATATATTTTAAAATTGTAACTGCCTCTCATAGACTACGAAGTGGTATCTTTAAGGGTAAATAATATGCTTCAATAACCTTCCCTGCTTACTGGATGCATATAGGAAGGACTAATATGAGAATTCAAAAGTTTGCGCGTAAACATTAGCTTCTTATAAATTTAAAAATATATTTTTAATCTCATTCAATTAGCTCTTTCTATTTCCATCCAGAGCTATCTTGCAGACTGATTCATCATCAGCGTAAATCGCAAATTTTCAGCTCATCGTGTTTAAAAGATCGCTTTGTTAAATAAAAATGAGCTTCTATTTTTATTCCCTTTAAGTCTCCACCTCATCTTTTGTCCATTCTGAGAATCTACATGTATTACGTGATAACAACGTCTTCAACAAGGTGTTCCGCCATCTTTTAAGACGAAACTACGTAACAATATAAATTAGATAACTTATTCCTTCATTGTTATAAGATGTTCGGTAATCTGAATGGTTTAACACGAATCTGTTATCGTTTGCAAAGCATTCATCTTAAAGCAATCCTTATTGGGTACGAGAAATTTCGACCTCCTTTGTTTATATTGTTGAGTAAACAGATTATACATCTCCATGGAGTTTATAAACAAAGATAGAACCACATCCAAAATTCACCTCCTGAACTAAATCCGTCTCATACTAAATGGCCACCTTATTTCGTCCAGAAAAAATGGCTCCTCGCATCTAGTCTAGGATGCTAAATCACACCTATTAAGCGATAGTGGGTGTAGCCACGTTCTCGCTATTTATTACCAACTTTAAATCATAAACAACGCAATCGGAATACCTGGGAATCATACTGAATTCCTATGACGTCAGAACTTGGAGATCTACGCAGTGAAGTCGAGAGTGGTGTGCGATCCATTTCATTGGGGACTGGCTTTAGTTTCCAATGATTATTATCAATTGGAGCAGTAATTTAATGAATTTCGCGAATTGTAGCTTTGTTTGGCGAGTTTTAAATACCAGATATGTTTCCGAAAAGTTATAAATGAGCATACATATGATGTGAAAGAGAAATAATATCGAAGAGCATAATATATATGCAGAATATTAAATAACTAGTAAAATATTTTAAAATTAAAATCATCAAAGAATTTATACATACACTAATATAATTTTGCATCCGAAATCGAATTGAAAATGGCTGATGAAGATTTAAATTCTTCAATTGTTTAATTGAATTAATTAATAAATCTGAATTTTTTAGACATATAGGTTCATCAGTACCGCG
Source organism: Pantala flavescens (assembly GCA_020796165.1). Lineage (NCBI taxonomy): Eukaryota > Metazoa > Arthropoda > Insecta > Odonata > Libellulidae > Pantala > Pantala flavescens. The sequence goes on from CM036886.1 coordinate 18,564,578, forward strand.
TTAGCGAATAAAAGTTCCATCCAAACTTTTTCTAAGGCGAATAGTTTCCACAAAGAGATATAAAACCTTAAATTTTGATGGTAACAATGTATTAGTGCGAAAAAAAAACAAAACACTCCTAAAATGATAAGAATATAGTACTTAGAACGTGATTATTTTAAAATTCCACCAAAAGAGCCAGCGCAATTTTGCGGCAGAATTATTAGAATCTACAAATGAAATAACATAAAACAATACATAATAGTTTATCGTTTTTATGCTTTCGAAGTTATAACAATCATATCACAGCGAAATTCACTTACGTTCTTCGGCTACTGTCCGTTGCTATCGGTTTGTTTATCCGTAGCCTGGCAGCGTTGTTTATCGGAGCACAAAAGTAAACAAGAGCGAGCAAAATTAAGCGCTATAAACCTTCGGGGCGAATTTTGCTCTCGGATATTCAGACTTTCTTCATTAAAAGCCTCTTCGGAATGCCCTCACCCTCTTTCATTTTCTTTTCAGCCTCTTCTCTCTAACCTATTCTTGGCTCTAAAATTCTTTCGAGTATTTTTGCCACCTTGGAAATCGCGTGCGCTTCCCCATAGCACGTCTGCTACCAAAATATCTCCTTTTCCAATAGGTTTGTCCTTAAGTTTCGGCGGAGAAGCCCTTAACGGGAACCTGTGCCCGATGAGACGTATTACTTTACATTCGCCATATTTCGTGTTCGCGAATTTTTTACGCAGCGTCTTTGCTAACGACGGGATGGCGGTTTCATCTCCTTTCCCTAGCAACGAACTTGGTGTGGAAAAACATTCGTTTCCTTTGAATGGAAAGAGAAAATATAACCGTTTAGTGGAACAGATTGTCGATTTAAATGTCCGCTTATATTTCTGGTTCCTATATTACAAATATATTAATTAATTAAATGATATATTTATGAATATTTAACTTTTGTTACGTAACATTTTAGCCCGATAGTTTTCTTACGTAACAATAGAAATATTTTAATGGTTTATTACAAAATCATCGTAAAATATTTATTCATTGTTAAGAATGATTTAAATTTCCTTCTTTATTCAAATTCTGGATTTATATGAAAGATTTTTTACAATTTATAATTATAATTATTATATATGTATATCCAATGCGTCTAACGTCTATTTCAATCAACTCCTATTTTAATCTTATTCGTACATGATTACTTTCAATAACGATGTCATAATTCGGTACAATAGACCGCCATTTTGTCTGCTCATTTACTGAATGCGACTGTTTTTACATTATAATATTTATTTGAATGAAATGCTTTCCCCTAATAACTATCTTGAACGATATGTTTTTAAATTCAAAGGAAATCTTTTCATAAGTATTAAATTTACGCCCGAACTTTATTTTTATGGAGTGCGGATTATTTTAACTTGACTTTAGACAAAATGTCGGAGATTAAAATGTAATCCAATTAAACTCGGGTACCCTAACAATTTAACTATAAAACTAATCAACGATGGAACGTCAGATCACGTTATATTACGTAAGGGACATGATATCTTTCATCATCAGAATATGGCTTGTGAATGGGAATCGGAATTTTATGGGAGATTTTAATTATTGTTACGAAAATAAATCAATGTCAAACGAGCATTCTTCAATGCATTCAATTCCCGAAAGGAAAACAGAAATATTCCTCCTAAAATTGAGATAAATGTATTAGGTAAGTTCATTGTTTTTGGAACACATTTTGTGTTCTCTTAGTCCTTCACCAATGATTCTCTTTAAGTTTTGAAAAAAACCATTCCTAATGAATCTCTATTCCATAACTGTCCTCCATAAGTCGCTACTTCCTCCTCCGCCAGCATTCTTGTACCCACTCTCTATTTGGAATTTCAATCTCCGATCATTTCTATTTTGGAAACGAGCGAAAACATCTCCCCGAATTCCATTTATACGTGTTACATATTCCTTGGAAAAAACCGCCATCCTACGCCTCCCCTTTCGCCAGGAAAGACACATTGCTCATAAGCCTATGAAAATGGGAAATAACCCGATCGATTCGTGGAAAACAAATCTATGTTTATGTATACCAGAGGTGTATATCTTCAGCCGTACGGACATTAATTTTTTTCACTGATCGTCCCTAAAAACTGGACGTAAAACTATTCTGGATCATTTTTTTATTCGCGAAAAACAAGCAAATATGTTCAACTTTTCCATATTCATCTGTAGCGCTTGATTTAGACGTGGAGAAAATCTTACGAAAGTTTCCCGGAGTTTTAACAGTTGCCGAATTGGATTTAATGCTGCCTTAATCATAATCTCATTTGGTATTAATACAATTTGAATTGTACTCTTTTGGCACAATATTTCATCCTGACAATTATCTTATTTGAACTGATAAATTTCTGCGTATCCTTGTTTGATGAAATGAATGAATGAACCATTATTTTATGAAAAAAGCCTTCGTATAAAATAAGAATATATCCTGTTGAATACAATGATACCTTTAAAATTTATAAATCTTATTATAATTCTAAGAAATTTCTTGTCTTACAAATGAAAATTGGAGTACAATTTACAAGGAAATTTTCCTCCATACGACTTTCAAAAAATCGAATTTCATCGCTGTATTTTGCGCTAATTTTAACTTTCCTCGCATTTTTTCTATGTATTCAACTTTCTATATTATTTTTTCGTCTTTTAAAATTTTTTTAGTATGTGCGTGCTTATAATAAAATATAATTATCTGTGTATGAGAAGGTAAAGTTTTTTACCTGCTTTAAATTTTCTTTCGCAATGATAATAATATTCCTAATCATCTTTTCCCTTTATTTATATGATGAGATTCTTACAAATAACTATAACTCCACTCATGAGGGAAATTTTGGGGTGAAATATGTTGATGATAATGAACATTAATTATAGCAAGTAAAGACAATAGTAAAGAGTTAATCCAATCTAAGTACGATCAAGATTTACGTTCTTAAATTCTGAAAAACTTTATTTCACCCTACGTAGAAATTTGTCTGAAAGGAGACCGATAACTTCCTGTGGACTTTGTCCTTATATATTCGTGCTTGTGATAGACATAGGTGGCAACAACGTTTGAACAGCAAGATGAAGATAAAAACATCGCTTTGTATTGAAAAGTAAGAGAACGTTTGGAAACTGAGTATCATCTCACCCGAGTCCAGTAGAGGTTAGTTTCCACTTGTATTAAATTAGCGACACATCTATTACTAGAGGCTAATATTATTTAGTTAAAAGTTTTCTTTCTAAAGTTTTACCTAAACGTTCCTTGAATGAGTCGTGTATTTGAAAAGAGTAATAGTCTAATAGACTATAGAAGAGGTCAAAAGTTAGTGGATGTTTGAGATAATTATTACGAACATCCGTTCGTTGACATGAAAGTTTTTGGCTGCATAAGTATCGTATTAATCCAATTGTTAGCTATGGCCACAGAATGGTACCTTCAAAGGGCAATGAAAGACTTCCCCTTGAGCCGTATCTTAGTTGTGTCGTAGCTTGTCTGCAGCTGTAGATCGTTTTGGAAGATCATTTATCATAATTTGTTCCTTTTTTCTAGTTTCTAGTCTCGTAAACGAGGGAGTCAACCAGCTACGATATTAACTGTGCTATACAGAAAGTTAGGAACGGTTTCTATGATGGAAACTTCAGAATTCGAATATACGTAGTGCATATTTGGATGCATGATTGAAATTCATATTGGAAATGTATTTTATTCTATCGAATTTGGAAGTGGAGGGAATTGAAGAAATTTATTATAATTGCCAAAGAAAACCTCAGAAATCTCTTTTAGGTTCATTTATTCAAGTTTCTCCAGCCAACTGAGCTATCGTATTAGATAAACCTATATAACCATTAATTTAATCTTCAAGAATGTTTTCTTTTCTTACGAGGAGTCTCAACCTATTGTAGCATATAAAATTTTAGTCTAGCATTTGTAGTCGTACGATTATTATATACATATCATATTATAAATACAATATTAAGTAATTATGGAGGCAATAATCAAAAGATCATATAGAGTTATCAAATCCATCTCTATATTTACCTCTAACTTGCAAGCTATATTTTATTATTTTTATTTTTAAGAGATTGGACTGCGTATAGGCTGATAGGCTGGTGGCAGCGTTACATGTATTACATTATTATTTAAATACATAATTGAGAACAATTGAAAAGAGGTAAACTATCTCATATATTAGATAAAGGGTGCTTCAAAAAATATGTGATGTACGTATCTTTTTGAAATCTTTTTCCCTTAAATGCTCAAAAAGTAATCCAGATAACTTATTAAATTCTGTAATAGCTCTAATGAGAAACAAATACTTAGCTATATCCCTGCCTTGTCGGTTATCCTTACTTTTCAAATACATATATAATGTATAAACGTGTTTTATATGCCCCAGTTGATCATTTTTAAACTTTCTGAAGCTATCAGAAGTTTATCAATCAAACAAGCAAGAAATACTTTCTGTGCTATTAAGGTTATGTTTTGTTTAAAATAAGGTAATAATTACCCATTACGATTATAGTGAATTAAATATTTATCGACTGGCATATGTTTTCATGGCATACCGCAGAGTTCGACGGCCCCATAGAAGTTATGAATAGCTACTCAGGCTGCATCGAAAATGGACGATGATTTAGCGAAATTCGTTCAGAACCATTCTTTCCACATTTCGTAAAGGCTGTACGTCGTCATTGAGTCGATTCGTACAGACTGCTGGATAATTAGTGCTTCGGTAAACATTACTGTTTTTCAAATCGCTATCATGAGTCTGATGATTTCGTAATGCATAGTCATTGGATTAAAGAAGAATAGAGGTGAATGATACGACTAATTTGAAGAATAACTTACGAAATATTGAATAGATGATCATTTAGCCCAAATAGGATGCGTCAAAAGAAGCGAACTTTTTGTTCTAGAAAACAAACCGTCCAATTAAAGCCAAAAAGCTGAACTATCATTTTAAGATTGAGCAATTCCGTGAAACACGGAATGATATATATAATCTACCGAAATTTGTGTTTGTGTTAGTGACTTGTGCTAACGCATTCATCAGTTACGTATCATAGCATTGATTTAATATTTATACGTAATATGTGCTCATAAAAGATAGGAATATGATAAATTTAAACAAATAATAGCGATTTTAATGAATAACTTGTATTGAGTTTCTATTTTAGTTGTCTGGTCATATGTTTATTCTCCACTCAGCGTATTCAAAATTGTTATCCTTTCGGTAGATTTTGACTAGTTTAAACGATTACTTGAGCCAGTTAATTGGGATGATTTTTATTAGAATTATTGCGGATTTTAGAAAAAGCTTATAGTTTTCTCGTACTTATTACTTTCAAATTATAGATTCTGAGAATTAATATAAAATATTCTCTTTATTCAATCCATCCTGGATCTTAATACTAGGATCTAAATTTCACAGTCTTGTACGTTTAACTTTTTTCGTCAAACATCAGCTTTTCAACAAATATTTTTCTTATATAAATATAGTACACGAAAATCACGCCGCGCAATCCTCGTTCATAATACAGTAATATCTATTTTCCCTAATTTCTCTTGAATGTTATATAACTCTCAATCAGTATATATTTCAACACCTCGTATGAAATGTTAAATATTTGATTATTTATCCACAAAATATTTTTTCTCCTTATCCATGGTGACTGTATCCAAGACGATACCCACACTGAACGCTATAAATATTCCCCATATCGCGTTCATTGAGTATTTCTTCATAATGATCCACCGAACATTTATTAAATTAACTATTTATTTCATTATAATAATAATAAATTTAAAATAATTTATTATAATAATAATTAACTATATTTCTGTCACCTGAAATTTATGTTTCAGGCAACAGATCAGATAGTTATTCAACTAAAATTACCTCCTATTTTCGATTAGTTACGTACTGTATCCATAGCAACAGACATACCTAATTCTAATCATTTGATTTTGATTGATTAATTTCACTCCCTTGGACTATAAGAGGACATCTTGTAAATTTGTTGATTAAGTCTTAAGCCTAGATTGAAGTCTACTTGCTTTTAAAGATTTCAAAATTGCGAAGATGAATATTCTAGTGAAGTTAATTTATAAATACATACGTACATACCTACATATATGTAGTATCAGATTTTTCGAGTCTTTTAGGCTGTTTTACTCATTAATGTTCGGATTAATACAATATATTCAAAATAAAAATCACCCTGATTACTTTATGAACTCGACAATTGGCACCTGTTTCGTTTAATTTAAAACGGGTCAATCAGTCAAAATCGAAGCTTTCTTGAGAAATGAATTGCTAGACATTTTACATCACTTTCACATCTGAAACAATTCTTTCTAAATAATTGAACGATTCTCCGCATCCAATGATTTTTAAGAAATACTCAAATCTATTTCATTAATAATGCAGTCCATGTCCATGTTTTTTGTTAAAGACCGGAAATGTGACTTTAAAGTTCTGCCTCATAGTTTCGCGGTAGATGCTGGTATTGGTACATCAAAGTCTCTTCCCGTTGGATATAGTTTCCCCTGCTCCTGTCTAAGAACATCTGCTCCTAAAGTGGAAGATCAGGGTTCGAGTTCCAGTCACGTACGGACATCTCCACTTCCGTTCAATCCACGAGGATTTCCTGACTTGCTACGCTTCTTGCAAAGTTATTCGCAAAAACCCTTTTGCAATCATTCCAACGGATGTAGAAAGGGAGAGAGATAGAAAAACTTGGATTGGCTGTCTCTAATAGATCCTCAGGTATGGATGGCATTTTAATTATCGACTTAGAGAAGCAAAGTATCTTCTTTTAGACATACCCATTACCCTAAGTACCCTCGTAAGTAAATACTTATAAAATATGTTTTAAACTTACAAGAAACTCAATTTATTTATTACCGTTAAGTTATGATTAATATTATTTGGCCTTTAATGTTACCGAATGGTCAGCAAATGGTTGTGAAGAATTTTGCAAGTTTGTAGAAAGATAAAAGCACGCAAGAAAAGATCTGAAAAGATTCTATTATAGAATTAGTTTCCCATTACATAATATAGATCAAATATGGATGATATATTTAATATGTATCTATTTATCAGCCCGTATGAGTAATAAATTAATGTCTCTCACGCTTGAAAACTCATTCAGGATTAATATCTTATATTTAATGTATTTCCTTCGCTTATATACGAGCGTTACTTGCAAACGTCGAACTTTAAATTAACATCATATTTATAACCATAATTTCAGCATTCTTTGGTTTAACTATCTATTATTTAACACTCTTTACATGCTATATGGAATAGGCGAAAATTTTTAACTTTGGACTCTCATATATCACGATAAAAATACTATCAGTAAGTATAAACGCATCGTTAAAAATTATTCAATACTGTTTTCTAACTATCTAAGCACTAAATGATCGACTATACTGTATCTTTTAGACTCCGATGTTTTGAATCTTTATTGCTAAATATTTTCCGGTGGAAATTTTTGAACTTTATGACTTGGTTGGAATTAATAACTTTTTAAACCTAAATCTCTCGTGAATAATGTTTCCCTGTATATCGGGTCTCCTATTTTAGGTTTGAAGATTCGACAAATAACACCGTAACTCAAATCAAAAACCATCAACTTGCAACAGCGTTGTTACGAGAATGAGGCTGAGTAAATCCGCCGAAGAATGCGAAATTTTCTTTCGTTTCCTCCCATAATCGAGGATGATACAAAGCCATTGCGTAAAGCTTGACAACTTAATGTCGAACTGAATCGTAAGAGTAGACATAAAAATTCATTTGTCTCGTTGTTTCTTTTATGTTCGAATTCATCAGAAGCTCAAACTTTTACGAAAGATACGCTTCATTTACCACAATGCGCGCACGTAGGCTTTTAAAGTTAACAGACTACCAATTCTGCAAGCATGGCAACCGATAAATTGCATCCAGTGAAAGTAATACCGTTTAAGCTGTATCTTCTTGGTAGCAAGTTTTAACACAGCCTCACACAGATGAATTCAGATGGACTTCCTTTCGATTGTGAAGTCTTTGGGAGGCGCACCACTTCCGTTCGACCGAGAAGAATTCTACCACTCCCTAGAATGCCGTCCGAAATGCTTTTTTCTGAATCGCGTGCGGTTAATTGGATTCTGCCATTACTACATCTTTCCTCCTCAAAGACTTCCCTCACAATCTGTCTTCGGACATTTTTTTCTCGTTGCTGCAGAGATGTTGGCGTGCTAGAAGGATGCTTATTCTATAGAGGAACTACTGAGTGTGGTCTTTACTTTGTGGTGTAGTAAGTTTCGCGAAAATATCGTTTTCCCAAGAAAAAGTCAACACGTATCCTACAAATTAAAACATCTTAAATATCCATTACCTTTTAAAAAAACTTAATTTTACATACTTTACATATGTTATTTATATGAAAATTGTGAATTATTCTATTTATTATCCGTCTAATATCTCGAAATCTCTAGATATCAATAAGTTACTTTTGATTCGATAAGTGAAAGTTTGTCATAACTAAAACGGAATTGAGAAAATCAAGAACTATGGCCTTTTAAGCGATCATTCTACGGTCAATTGTAAATCCTCTTAAAAGAATCTACGTATGCAAGTATGGTATTAAGTACAAGACAATTTTAACGTAAGTAAAAGAAAGCCTTTTGTAATTTGTCCTTATTTTAAATATTAATCATCTTAAAACTTCATACAAACAACTAAATCAAGGCTCTAATGATTTGGTTAGAATAAATTTATTGGCAATACTATTTTTATTTCTTTCATAAATGACGTTTATGACGAAACGACTTTTATTTTCAATAATTTCACTTTATTGAATTATATGAAAATTATGAGTTATTTATATTATTTTACTAATAGTATTCTATATTTTCTTTAATTTATTTATTTATTTTGAATGAATCAAAGTGAATGATTATATTAAAATTGTTAAAAAATACTCTCCGATCATAAATCCACTATAGGCTAATCAAATTGATACTAAGTTACACGTCAAACTGTAATGTGGAACAATTGTGCTTTACTCCAGCAAGAAATAATCGGAGGAAAAATAATACCAACACGTTTAGTATCCTGACAAAAGTAATTGGCGTCCACAAATAGAAGGAACTTAAGGAGCGATTCCATTCTATGTAGAATGTTAGAGGAGGACTAAGACTTTATCTTCGTTAATCATGCGAATCATCTTTGGAGAAAAAATCGATCTATTACAAGAAGAACAGGGTGTATTTCGTGAATTATAATGAGTAAATTGCAATTCATTTATATAATACTTCAATTATATTTTATTTACTTTATTCTTCACTCGTATCATGTAATAAATTCTAAAACCAAATTTTTAATTTACTCCCTACTCCTAAAATGTGCTATTTAAATAGTTTTGGAATATTTTCACAACTCGAGGAGGGAATTGATGTTTCAAAAGTCGTCAACTATAAACTTATAAGTTAGCACCACTGTAGTTCTACTCGTATTTTGCTTATTAAAAATGATCATAAAATTCTGCAGGATGGCAACTGAGCGATTAAGACGATAACACCTCAAAGATACGTCCTCTTAAAGTGTGTATAATTCCTTTTTCCTACGTACGTGACGAAATTACGACTGATTTTCATATTATTCGAACTCATACACTTATCTAAGTTCCACACTATACATGTTTCTCATTTCTATACATGTATTATTAATACTTTCCATTCCGTGCATCTATTCACATCCGACTTCCTATGCATATACCAACGTCCCTTTCGTGCGAGTTCATTCATTCCAAAACCATCATCTTTCCGCAAGAATCAAACCAGGTTTTTCTCGATTCAACACGAAAAAACAAAAAGGTTTTCTTCCAACAATGAACGAGGGACGTTAAAATAGGTCGGTTTCGATCAGAAACCCAACTCTACGGAGACACAAATCACTGGATAATTGGCTACGTACATAGGGCTTAATCTGCACAAATCTGCCGGACACCTTTGAAAGCTACACGTATATTGTGACCAAAACCCTTAGCGCAGCGCGGCTTTTTAAAATAATATCTCTTCTTTTCGGAAACAACATCTTTCAGTCATACAAGAACGTTCCCGCAGCGGATTCTTTCCGCAGACTTACCCGCTCTGCTCCCCGGAGGCCGGCGTGTCTGGGGTGGTCACGTCCGATCTAACTTCGACCACCTTCCCGGGCGAGTCCTCGTCGGGCGCCTCGCGGACCGCCCGTTCGATCCCCGACGCATCCTTGCATTCGCCATCCGCGTCCCTCCTCGCGGTGGAATCCTCCACCACCGTCATTCCCGAGGCGTTCAGGGACTCCGACTGTTGCAGTTGCTCCGCGGACATCCTCCCTCCTCCACCGTCGCCTCCTTCCTCCTCATCCAAGGCGCCACTACACGCTTCCTCTTGCATAATTCGTTCTGTGCCCGAACACCGAAACGACAACAATAACACATAATGGCAACCATGAATGGAGTCAACATGTTATCAAACTCCCTCTCTCGTTTTATTTATTTTTTTCCAAAGCTAATTCCGATGCATGGTATTTATATATATATATATATATTTTCCCTTCCCCAATCCTTCGTTTTCAACCCCTCACCACTTTCTCCATGCTCTCTCTCTCTCTCGCTTTTTCTAAAACGATTCGTTCCGCGGGTACACATACGAGTAACGTAGATGTATATAAAAAAGACCAAACTTCACACAAACACACACACATGTAGCGGGAAAGCGCATTCGTCAGTGCGTTATGTCAAAGGCGTCATTCCTCCAAACATCGAAAACAGAGAAAGCTGCGCGTTTGATTGTTATTTTATTCATATCCTTCCCGGTCTCACTCGAGAGTTAGTCGCGGGAAAACGAAAATAAAATAAACTCGCTTGTTTACAATTTTTTCCACCAAAACCACCCGCTTCTAGTTTTTGGTTAGTTTTTTCCGAACGAAGTTTCTCCCGCGGAAACGATTCACTTCACATGCAAAGAGTAAAAAAAATAATATCCTCCAAATAAAACCTCACACTGTCTTACTGAGAGACAAAGAAATTTTTTGATCGTCTTTTTTTTGTGGCCATGTACCTTATCCCGGTGCGGGTAATGTCAACGACCGTCCCTAAAAACGTGGACCGCGCGCCCTCTACCCCTCCTCCTCTTTTAGGGGGACCGCCCAGGGGCGGGAGTCCTCCGTGGTACCCATCGGGGCTCCTCCAGCCCACCGCCGCCGCAGCCGAGCAATTCCGCGCAAAGCGACACGGGACGCGTCGGTATCCGAAATGCACCGCCTTATCCCTTCCCTTCGCACGCTTCCATATACGGCACGCGTTCTAAATTTAAAAGTCCCGGCCCTCGAGTCCTCGGCCCCCACGCACCGACTCCTGCCTCCTCGTCAAATCCCTTCTTCACTTTGGTAACTGAAAACCGCGGTGCTCCTTTTAGGCCTTAGTTGGTGCGAAGCCTGCCCGCGAGGGGGGTCAGCGGCGCTTTCCTCGCGCTGCTAAATTTGTTCGCCCCCCGAGTCCGAAATCTGAGATAGATCGGTGTGGTGCCGTCTCCAAAAAAACGTTGCCTTATTAGGGAGTGGAAGTGGCAAGCAGCCTATATTCTTTTCTAAAATTACGCGCCTCTTACGACACCGCGCCCACGTCCCCGCCCCCCTCCTGCCGCGTTTTTCCGACCGCTCGACCCCTGAGGACCACTGGGCTGCCGGAGAGGACCCACCCCTTCCGGGAAGGGCAGTGGTGACGTATCGAGAGTCGCGAGGGAAGTTTCGAAGAAACCGTCAACCAAACTTCTGCACACTCACCGCATAGAGAGACGGGAATCCCTCCATGTTCCTCAGGTTTTCGTTCCGCGAGCTCCAGAGGAAGGAATGCGGTAAACGAGGGGCTTTCAAGAAGACGATCTTCTATTTAAGTTCCTCTCTCTCGATTTAGAAAAGCTGGTGGTATCCGGTCGCCGTCCCACGCGGTTTTTGCACCCGGTTCAGGTGTCGGAATAATCCTTTCCCGGTTTCTAGTTCGTCCCTTCCCGGGAACTGGGTTCGCGGTCTCCCCACCGCGTCCTTGGCGCCTTCCCACGGATCCCTCTGCAGATCCGCGCAAGAAAACATCCGTTTCGAGACGCTCCCGAAGGCACCCAATTGTTAAAGACGCGGAGATGAAACAATTCGTGCTTATTCCGTCGACTAGAGGAGAGCGTTGTTGTCGGTGTATATAATATCCTTTAAGTACTTGTCTTCCTCCTCCTGGGCCGCGCGAGAGTGTGTGGGGGAGCAAGGAGAAAGAAAAGGGTGGAGTCCGACATGTGAGGTTTAACGTGTAGGCGACGACCCTGGTCGTTTTGTACCAAAACGGGGAGAGGAGAAAAACCCACTTTGGATGTAGTAACCTTTTGCAGGCTGACTGTATATTTCTATGATAGAAGCAGCGGATGGCCTCTTACTCCACTTCATAACTACAAGCTTCGGAATTTTCCTTTCGGAAAAGGTGCGGCCCAGCGCGGCTCGTTTGTCATTCGCGGCTGCCGATTTCGCGATGAAAAATAAATCTTTTCGACCGATAGTTTTACTATTTCATTGAACTTGAAAACTGAAAGGGTCGTTGGCCAATGGTTCGAGTCTCCGGAGTCGATTGGTTTTTCCAATCGCTTTTCGGCGCCCATGTGTTAGAACATCCGCGACCCGTAGGAATCAATCGACAGCTTTTACTTCGCGAACCTTTGAATCGCTCGGATATTCTACGTATATGGAGTCATAAGGTAGGAATGGGAAAGATGGGTGTGCGATTCTCGCCTTGTGTGAGGGCGTAACCGGTGTGTGAAGTAGGAGGGATGGAGTATTGAAGCAGCTCGGAAAAAGGTGGATCGGAGTGGGAATATGGAGGGGGACAAGTCGTCCAACTGGTGCGAGGAAAATAAAAAGAAAAGGATGTTTCCAAGGTTGAACCGGATCCAACGGGCCATCTGCCACGAAGCAATAATTCCATTCCATACCCACTCCTCTTTTCTTTCATTCTTGAGCATCTCTTTCCCCTACTTCCCTTCCCCATCGACTCTCTCGATCGAGTTCAATCGAAAGAAACGAGATACGAGATCGATAGTCAAGCGTTAGATTTAAACCATGAAAAAGATATGTTAAGCTTTACAAAGGTTATTAACATTTAAAAATATATAATAAACATATTTATTTAATATACATTGTTTTATGATATTGAGTGCAAGATATCGACAGGCCTTATCTATCGATAGGGACAACGCGTTGAGTGACTTCCGTTATCTGTCAGTTGCAAGATGGCCGAGAAGACAACGGTGGGAGCTATATTTTCTTCAATGGAATATGGGCCCGTTGTTGAAGATTCCTCATTGGCGGAGGTATTGTAGATACTTATTTCTTTATTGTTTATATATCAATATCTTCAATCAAATTACTTGAATTGTAACCGCGCTATTGTTTGCTGAAGACTTTCTTCTACCGCATGGTCCTCGTGACCGAAATTGTGGTAGAATATCGTTATTTCATTTTAGAAATTCTGTATAATGACCAATATTTTAAGTTAATGATTTGATTGATTACTTTAGTATATCACCGGTGAAGTTATTTCTTTATTTGTATTTTGCTTACTTAATCACCACGCGGCGTTTCTTCAACTCATGAGACACTTCACCCTATTTATGTATTGTTTAGAATGTTTTAGATTTACATGTAGTAAAGCTATTAAATTTGTAAACATCTCCTGTTAAGTTTTTATTGGTATTAAATACACATCGGTTGTGATTAAATGGTGAAAAATTTCTTTCAGTCATGGTTAATCAAGAAGAACAGACGGCTCGGCCCTTTCGTGAACGGAAAATTCCTTGCAACCAATGAAGATACTGAAGTTTTTGAAGTTAGAGCTCAAAATTCTACACGCTTGGCCTACGTAGCTGAAGCAACAGAAAAAGATTGCTCTTTGTGCGAGTCGACTTCAGTTGCTGCCTTTAAAAATTGGAATGGGTTGAAGCCGTATGCGAGGGCTAGGCATTTATACAAGTAATGCAATTTAACTCGTCCCATTATTTTACTAAATTCTGATAAATTATTGGCGATTATAAACGTCGAATAAAAATTTATCGTAGCATCGCTCGACATCTTCAGCAGCATGCAACTTTGCTATCGCAAATGGAAGCACTGGTGAGAGGTGTACAAGCACGAGACCCTCGTGAGTGGGATGTGCCAGGAATGATTCGTGTCTTCTATCACCACGCTGGTTGGGCACAGTCAATGGACTTGGAATTTGATGGATGGGGTGCCAAAGGTAATTGTTTTTTAAAATCAAGTTGCTTTAGAATAGCTGAAACTTTGGGGCCTAAATCGAAGCCATTTCGATCCCTTTTGGGTCGTGATGGTCAAAATTGGGCCTAAATGAAATACGCAGTGTTATTGGTCGCTGGTTGATCAACTTATATCAAACTAGCATTACCCAAACATTGTACATATCCTACCCTTAGTCTGTTTTTAACTCATCTATGCAACATACTAAATTATCTTATACATATGTGTTTATTGTTCTTAAGTATTTAGTTATACAAGGTTGATTTCATCAGATTGTGCGTCATTACAGGAATTGTGATTGGCATCACCTCTCGTACCACTCCGTTGCAAGCCCTCTCATGGATTATTGCTCCTGCATTGGCTTCTGGGTGCACAGTCATCTTGAAACCATCTCAGCATGCAGCACCTGTTGCTCTTCTCCTTGCAGAGCTATGCAAACAGGCTGGGTATGATATTTACTGCAGTTTTTCTTATTTAACTCATTTTTTGAAAAAAAAAAAAACAGTTCATTGATGTAATTTTTATGTAAATGTTTCAGATGCTAGATTTTTAGTGCTATTAGCTTGCTAACAATTTGCATGGCTCCCTTTAATAATTTACTTTGAACTGTTTTAGTTATGATCATGCTATCTTAGATTATTCGGGATTAGTATTTAGGTCAGTTTGCTTTTGCACTGTAAACTGATGATCTTTTAACAATCCCTCTGAGCTGTATGGGGTAGTTATTAAGGTTTGGATAGACTCAGTATCATAAAGTACTATCATTATTGTACTTAATCTTACCATAAGGAGATCTTCAAACAAAGTAACAGGATATTTCAAAACTTCCTTTGCAATTCGCATAATTCAAGCAATACATGCATTCATTGATTTAGGGTTTTCTGTGAATGCCATTTACAGTAATGACCCATTTCAGAGCAGTATCCCTCATTATTGTAATACATCTAAAAACATTCCAGAACAGTATTTTGCATGTGTAACAATTGTTACATAACTTATTAATTGAATTCCTTGAGTAGGAGATAAATCTACATCATTTGTAAAACTGTACTCTTTTAAGACTATAACTTTTGATTACTTAATTTGATACTATTAGAATTTTATCATACTTAGAAATTTATTTTAAAATCAATTTCAGAAGGTATTATTGTATTTATGCATGGTTCCAAATCTGAAATTTTTTTAAATGAACAAAAATAGTGTGTATATTTCTGGCATGCCAATCTTGATCACTACTTATTTTCACTTAAAGTGAGTTAAGTAGCCTTTTAATTTGGTTATGAAAAATGAAATTTCATCTCGTACTACGTGGCTTATGCTTTCTCAGACTACCTGATGGGGTTTTGAGTGTAATCACTGGGAAGGAAGACCTAGTACAGCTGCTGGCTGGAAAAACAAACATACATAAGATCACATATTTTGGTTCAACTGAAAGAGGGCGAATAGTGAGTCAAACATCTGGACATAGCATAAATTACACACTATGTAAGCATTTAGGATGCTTAATTTACAAGTCAAAATTATTTTTATTTAGTTTTATTTGTATTCAATATTCAAAGACATTTCTTGTAAGTGTGCAAATATATATCTACTATTGGTTCTTAATAGTCATTTATTCAACTATCATTCATACTGAAGAAAGATAATTTGACACTATGTACTATATCTATTGTAATAGATGAAGGTTATAGAATATTTTTGTAGGCGATAAGCTTTTTTAGTCATAGGACCTTTTCACCCAGATTTCATAGGTTTGCATTCAACCCTTGCTCTAAACTAAAGCAGTTTTTATACAATCTCTCTTAAAATTATAATTTTTGATTAATTCAATGAAATAAATTATTAATTTAATAATCTGGAGAATGAGCTTAGATCTTAGGGATTAATATTTTGAATTAAAATTATCATTAGAAGCAAATTATTCTAGTAACAGACTTTGTTTGAGGTCCTTCAGTCCACTTATTAGGAAATTAGGTTATTTTATAGTGAAATTGTATTAATTTTAGATGTGTACCATACTTGTCTAGTTTTTATCAAATGGAATAGTTATTTACCCATCCATATCTGGATATTTAGTGTGTTTAATAATACTAATTAATATTACGAAGAACTCAGAATTAGTGCAAATTTTGGGAAGTTATGGCTTCGATATTTTACAGAAGTTTTTTGTTTTCTATAAGATAATTAGGTTAATTCAAATCAGTTACACTAATTCCATAATTTTGGTTGAAACTGAAACTAACATTTGTCATATTAATTAATTGTCATTAATATTTTGGAATGAGAGGTTACATTTTTGGGTGGTTCATTGAACTTATGGCATGAATTAAATATCACTTTTATAAAAATTTAAGTGAAATATAATGATTTAGGATATAGCTTATTTTTGAGCATTTTATTTTGAAGTTGAATAAATATTTACTCTATATTTGCTGAAAATCATTCTAGTTCTGTTTTATGCATGGTATGGTTCCATTTTTGTTAAATAGTTTATTTAGTTTGACTGAATGTTTTTGCTTCAACTGAACTTACATTGATGTGTAGTTAGGATTGAATTGTATAGATACTTCTAGATAAGGTAGAAACAAATTCCTTGCTTTTTAAAATTAAATTACAGATTTGTCAGATTGTCATATACTGGTCATTATCTATTTTGAAAATATAAACTTTCCTATTTTAAATTTGAATCTATTGGGATCTTTGTTTTGGTTCTTCAGTTATTAACCAGAGGAAAGTGGAATCTATACATTTGTAGCAATGATTATTATAATTAACATATTGCTTAATATATTATAATGCAAGTCTCAGTATAATTCTACTTTTTCCCTTCAGTGATGAGTAGTCGGACACCTATGGTTGTCTTGGAATCAGCCGATTTAGATTCTGCGTGTGAAGCTGTCATAGAATCAGCTTGGTTCAACCAGGGACAAGTAAGTACATAATTGTAAATGCATTAGTATTTATTTACCTTATTTCCAGGTTGTCTCAATAGCCTTCATTAAATTTTTGTATGAATTGATATCATTAATATTTATTTTAATCTAAATTTCTATCTACAATGACTTAATTTGTTAGCAAGTTTTTCTTATGAGTAATTTATTTTACCTAGGTACCATGGGCAGTTACTGATATTTATGTGCAGCAGTCTGTATACAAGTCATTCACCGAGAAGTTGGAAGTTAGGATGAATAAGTTAAAACTTGGAAATGCTTTTAACAAAATGGCAGATGTTGGATGCCCTTGTGAAGCACAAATAGCAGATAATGTGTTGAGTCTAATCAACAAGATGATGAAAGAGGGTTCAAGAGTAAGTATTCAATTATAGCATTCCATTAAATAATGAAAACTGAACATTTTTTTGGAATCAGTTCATCAGGAAAATATTGGCCTATATCGAAGCCTTGCTGTCAAAATAATTTTTCAGTGTGGTCAAAACTAGGCCAAGATAAATTACTCTGTTATTGGTCGCTGGCTGAGCAAATAATCTCAAGTTAGCATTACCCAAACAGTGTACATAATTTATTAAATTAGCAGTCAGCAATGATTACAAATTATGTACTTCAACTTGTGAACATAAATTCAAGATAAATGGTTTTGCGAGTTATGGAAACTTATTATACACAATTATTGTCCAGTCATGGACTTGTTTTTCTGTTGCTGTTTGTTTTATACAATTAAATATTTGTTTTAATAAATTGTTCAATTATATTTAAATTAAATATTTCTGACTTACGATTAAAGTGATGTTATCAGCAAAAAGGGTTTTATCATTGGATTTATTCTATTTTTAGGTTCTCAGCATTGTAGGGCATGGGAAATATGATCTGCCACCAGGGCAGTTCGTAATTCCTGCAGTGGTGGTTGGTGGAACTGATCCAGACACAAATGTATTAAAGGAAGATATATGGCCTCTGCCAGTTGTAATGCTAAATTCCTTCAGAACTGCCAAGGAAGCTGTCACTCTTTCTAACACTTCAAGATATTCAGTTGCTGCATCTGTTTGGGGACAGGACTTCTCAGTAGCAGAAGAGATTGCAGATCAGCTCAAGGTTAGCAATCCAGTGGTCCTTGTTCATTCTATTTTTTCTCTAAGTAAATGAAAAGAAAGATGTTAGATTAGCTTAGCATTATATATCACAGATGTGAAGCTAGAGAAGAAAGGTTACAGTTTTGTTATAGAATGTGACATTGTTAATATTACACAGACACAAATTTTGGATCAATTTCTTTACGCAAGTGAATTGTGTATGGATTGTCAGGATCTGAAGTTGTTTCTGTATTTTTATTGGATAGTAAATGTTGGCTGGTAGAGATTATATTTGAGGGAAGTTAAAGGGTGATTGATATTTTTCATGCTAGTCAAGGGATTTATGCTTGTGTGGGACAAAAGTCTTATGAGGGCCTAAATCGAAGCCATTGTGATTTGCTGTAATCATTATGGTCAAAGCTAGGCCAAAATTAAAATCCCTGTTATTGGTCGCTGGCTGGAATGTGTGTCCTGTTAGCATTACCCAAACAGTGTACAGTTTGATTTTAAAAGTAGATATCTACTTGGCTTAATTTAGCCAAGAAGAAACTCCTTCAATACTTCTAGTTATATTAGTCAACATTTTTTGTGTCGCTTTGAGAAACTTCCTTAATTTCTTTAGTGTAGGTTTGCATTCTCTTTGTTTGGTAATTTATCATTGCAGTTATTTTAAGTTTGTGAGAAGCAATATTAAATAATTACATTATTGTTCTTGTAAATATTGCAGGTTGGAACAGTTTGGATCAATTGCGTCAACAAATTTGATGCTGCCATCCCATTTGGTGCATCCCGTCAAAGTGGCTTTGGAAGAATTGGTGGTAAAGAAGGTATGGCTATTTTATTAATATTTATGATGTTAGTTTAGTTATGAACTTCCAAAAAAAATGTTGATGGGAGGTTTTTGTAAACTTGGTCCACCCTAGTTAATTAATTAAAATCTATCATGTGTATTATATTTGAATTACAGGCATTTTTGAGTATTTAAGTCCCAGCATTGATCATCGTAGCTCTCCGGTAACAGATAAACGGAAAGTGATGAATAAGGAAAGTAAAATTTATGGTGATTCTGATGCATTGCCAAACATAGATAGGACATACAAGTTGTATTATGGTGGAGCACACAAGAGATCAGATGGAAACACTTCTGTATTGGTGAATGATCATGTTGGGAACCCTTACGCATTAGTTGCCAACGGAAACAGGTAAATAAATTACTTAAATTCTTCAATGCCCATTTCACCTAGGAAATTATATGGTTACAATTGTAGTTCCGATGTATTTACACCAAACTCAAAATGATATTTTTTGTAGAAACTATTTATTGACTAATGAAAATGAAGCTAGTTGTTATGGGCCTATATCGAAGCCATTGTGATTTGCTGTAATCATTGTGGTCAAAGCTAGGCCAAAATTAAAATCCCTGTTATTGGTCGCTGGCTGGATTTTGTATCTTGTTAGCATTACCCAAACAGTGTACAATTTGATTTTATAAGTAGACTTGGCTTAATTTAGCCAAGAAGAAAGTCCTTGAATGTTTTGAGTTATATTTTGTGTGTAGAGAAGATCTGCTGCTCAGGTTTTTACTGAAATATTTTTTCAATTATTCTAGGAAAGATTTAAGAAATGCAGTTGAAGCAGCACAGAAGGCTCAACCAGGGTGGAAGAAGTCTGGGGCACATCTCAGAGCTCAGATAATGTATTATTTTGCTGAGAATCTGGAACTCAGGCGAAAAGAATTTGCTTCGGAAATGACCAAGTGAGTGATATAATTCAGCATATACTGATTAATTAAAATTAAACGCTAAATTGAATAAAAGAAACAGAACATTTCTTGGTTAGACTGTTAATTATGTAAAAATTTTTGTCTAGATTGATGGGTTGCTCAGAAGAAGAAGCAAATGAAGAAATTCTTCAATGCGTGGAATGTCTATTCTTCTGGGCTGGAGTTGCGGACAAAAATCCCATTGCATCAGGTCAACCACCACCTCTGCCAGAGTCAAAAGTTAATGTTAACGTATACCATGAACCAGTTGGAGTCATTGGAATAGTGTGCCCATCCTCAAACACTCCTTTACTTACATGCATATCATTACTGGCACCTGCAATAGCTTTTGGAAATGCTGTTATAATTTTGCCAAGGCAAGATTGTCCATTACCAGCACTTTGGCTGCCTCAGGTGGCTGATACTTCTGATCTCCCTGGAGGGGTTTTAAATATAATTTCTACAGGTTAGTATGTTTATGCGTTTCAATCTATTTATCTGTGAGCAAGACAATAGTGAAATTTTTGAACTATTGATTCTAAAGTAATAGTTATATATTCTAGCTAAAATTCTTATCACTAAAAAGTTAATTTTAAAATATTGTTGGCCTAAATTGAAGCCATTATTGTATACATAATTAATGTTCTTCGTATTTAAAACTAGGCCTAAATGAAATATCTGTTACTGGTGGCTAATAGAACTTAAAATCTAGTGTCTTGTTGGTAATACCAAACAGAATACAATATTATTTATTTATAATATTTGTTGAATGTACTAACGTGAAATTTTGCTACTTAACAGGAAATGTGAGGAGCTTGCAAGTGGTGCTGACTGAGCACCATGATATAAATGCATTATGGCTGTGTCATGAAGAAAGTTCATGCTCTACTGTCCGCAGTCATGCAAGCAAAAGTATGAAGCCCATTTGGTTCTTCTCAGTTGGATGGAAGTCTCCTCGCAAGGTTTATCATACTGAGTTGTACCTAAGGTCTACTTTAAGCAAAGCGATTTGGAAGCCAATTGGGGGAATGTTTGGAAACTAAGACTGATTTAGATTATTTGATATGAAGAGGAACAAATCAAATTTGTTGAAATACAATATTTTTGTACTAATGATGTCCCTGTAATAAAAAATTATAATTGAATGCTTTGCCTATTTTCTACAATTGTCGTTGATGACAACAACTTTAAACTAAAATCGATTATGATGCTCTGAAAAGGTTTCTCGTTAAGTTTACGAATAGTTGGGGATCTTCCTAATTTTGATTCTTTATCGACCTATGCTGGTCTCATTTAAAAAATTTTCAGATGTCCTTCCACAAGGTGTCAACTTTCAACACCTCAACTAATTCACTCTTCCTTCCCAAGCTAAGAGAATTTGTATCTTGCAAATTACTGGATATTCAACATGTTACATGTTCAGCTATAGTTATCAGAGCAGAAAGGGGGATCATGAGATTTGTCAGAAGTTGACTTTTTACTTCCTAATAGAGAGATGAAGTTACAAGGCTACCAAAGACTATTTCATGAACAAGAAATTTAAATAATTGATGGGAATCTTGAGATTGCTGTTTCGGATGTATATATATAGGAAGCAAGAAGAATAATCGATTGTTATTCCTTTGCAAGGATGATTAATTAATCGCAATATATCCCAATGATAGAGAAATCTATAATACACTGTTTGAAGACCCTTCCATCAAACAGCTGGAGAGGACAGACTAATCCAGTTTTTTTTTGCTAAAGAATAAGAGAAGTAATATAAGAATTATTATTTATATTAGCATTATATAATCCTGAATAGAGTTGGGGTAGACTTATATACACTATTACTAATTATGAAGAAAACAACAATTTTGGGAACATATACCACGAATGGGAAATCGTCACAAATAAGAAGCTACAATGAAAGTGAATTTTCAGATGCAGCCCAAAAGCATCTTCATACCAAAAACTATTGGGGAATGAAGGTACATTAATGGCTAGCTATGTTCTCAATTTTACTAGTAGAAATAATATTTACATGCACATTTATGAGCAAGAACTAACAATTTTTGTTTTTCCTTGTGCAAACACAATTGGGAACATGTGGAAAAAGGAAAAGTGTTATGATAAATAGACTAAAACTGGAAATTGCTGGCTTCACAGAGAGAGCTAAGAACTTCAACTGATGATAATTAATGAAAAAATGGGTCTTGGACACAGGCTATGACAGCCGAAAGGCATATGTTTAACTATTTAAAAACCCTAAGTATTTAAGCAACAAAATATCCAAATTTATTATAATTTACATTCATACAATGTTCGTTTATGTAGCCCATCTATCTACTAAATATGTACCAGGTAACAAGATTTTCAATTTTAAAAACTTAAATAGTTAATTAATACCTCCCCGACATTAACTTTTTACTAGGTTCCTTTAGACAACTCGTGCTTACATACTGCGCCATGAAATCGAAACCGACGGTTTTTCCAGCAGCTTATTCTCTTCCGAAGAAAAGGTACCATTCATGAACGTTAGCTGACGCTAGTAGTACTAGACTTGCTCACATTTGGGTTAACTTCGCGCGCGTAGGGAGTGTTATGAATTGCGGATTTTGAATGTAAAATGCCGGAAATATCGGTTCATATTCTCTTTCAAAAAGTTTGAGAAAGAACAGAATAAAATGAAGAAAATTGATCATGCAAGGAATTCTTTACCTTTAAGTAAATAAAAGATACTGTTACCAATAATAAATAGTGAACTTGAAAGTTTTTTATCTTTTATGATAGAAGGAGGAAAAATAATAATTGAAAAAGAATAGTTAAAGGAAAACAGCAAAATGAAGATCAGTCAGTATATTGAACTTTATGCTGTTTAAGATATGAAATTATATTATTCTTATTTTTCTTAAGTAGTGAAAATCTTTTGAGAGGATTAGAACCAAATAATATTCCAGAATATTCTGTAACATATACATGTAAAGAGCTACGTATGGATGTAAACAGAAAGTTATATTTCAACAGATCAAATTATTCATCCTTTCACAATCAATAGCTCAATTTAACGAAATTGCAATTATGAATTTGATCAAAATCTTCAAGAATGTGAATCAAGATATTCTAACTCAATGCCAATTAATACCTTAAAATTAGTTAACTGTATTAAAAGCACGGTTGAAATTTATCGCTACCAACATTAAGTCTAATTCGGCATGCTTCTCTCAGTTACTAACTTGCACAAAAATAATCATTCTACGAAGATCATGGAAGCAATGACGAATTTCAGCTAAACCACAATACTAATGATCGATATTTTCAAGAATGGAATTTCCTCGCCTCTATCAATTCTAAATAACACTAATGAGATTTACAAAATAAGCAGTATGTCGATAATTGCTATTTACTCGAATAAACAATACTTTCCCGAATAATTTTAGCAAAGGACTAGACGCACTTTAAAATCTTGAATTCAATCATCATCGTCACATTATATTTACGATTCGTGAATTAACCATACCGTATATTTAAATGATAAAAGCTATATCTGACATCCTTGATACATAAATAGTGAAATTTTAATACAGCAATAAATTCTTCTAAATAATAACCTTAAACAATGGCGTAAAATAATTAAGGTCGGCTTGGTCCAAAACGTTTGAATACATTCTACGTCAAAATAGGGTTACGTCACCCTCTACATGCTAGTCAAGACTAAAGCAAATTTTGCTCGACTTCCCTCGTTCGAGCGGTTGGTCGAGTGGGCCGGGGCACCTAGGTGCGACGCTGAAGAACACGGGTTCGGTTCCGTCGGGAACTCCTGGCCGCCGTACTCCAGGAGAATTTTTCGAAAAAAAAATCCGAAATTTCGAAAAATATACGGAATCGAGCCCGTCTCTTTGGGGTCGCGGGAGCCGTGCGGCCCGTTCCCAGCTCTCGAACCCGCGTGGCGGCGCGGTCCCAATCGCCGAAAGGCGCCCGAACGGTTAATTCATTATTTTACGCGAAAGAATTTCCTATTTTTTTTACGGGGTTCGAAATTTTAATTTTTAAGCTATTATCGATTAGCCCTTTAAAAAAATGGCACTGCTGTGAAAGGAGTGAGAAAAATATTTTTTATTGCAAAACAACCCTAAATCTAGCCAAAAAGATTAGATTTAGGATTGTTTTGCGTCAAAAAAAAACTCAGCCCAATTCCCAGCAGTACAATATTCTGAAAGGTAAACATGTTAAATGTTTGAACAACGTAATCTTCGCATATTTTAGTGAAGCATATAAAAAGGCAGAAGAATTATTATTTTTTTTGCTACGAATACACAAATACTATAAAATCGCTTTATCAATTCCTTTCCGTATTTATTTTCGGAATTTTAGACCGACTTTAATTATAATAAAATAATTGATAATAACTTTATGAATCATTCAAAATATTATCCGAGCAAAATAAGGGTACACTATTATTTGGTTTTTAGTAGCAAATATTTTCTAAAATATGTCAGATTAAATTACGATAAAAGAATTTAAGTTCTAAAGCAATTCAAATCCAGCTATTTTGGCTTATACGCTCTTAGAATAACTACATCAGTTTTGGAATGCGGCATTCATAAAAGTGAATAAACTGTATACTTTAGGAATAACGGCCATCAACGGTTATGAAAATTTTCGAGAAAAATTCAATTTTTTTAATGCTCGTAATCTGCATACTTTTAAAATTAATTTTTTTTCACAATTTAAACTAAGCTTTATTTTTCAACTTTACTTCGGGGGTGCGTTTTAATAATTGAATATTAAAGAAAAGATGATGTACATTTGTTCCAGTGGTTATTCATTCTATATTTAATACATTTACATCTTCGTAACATAGCATACGCTGCAAGGAGGTCGCTTTTTACGTATACGGTAGCTGATGATTTTTTTTGGAATCAGATTGCTTAAAACCATTGATAGGTAATCATTGGACCGTAGTACTATTGTTACGCGAAATTCTACCGATCCCAAGAAGTAGAACTGAAAAAAATCGGCTTTGATTGGAAGACCATATCTCCCCACAGAAAAGGTCCTATTCGAGTATTTTTGTTGGATAGAACCTTCATCGTACTCGTATATGAAAAGTACTTAGTACGTACGTCCAGATTTGGGAAGAATTGACTCCCTTGATAAGATTGTATAATATTAGTAAGTCCTACGAAGTAAACAATTTGACTGATTCTAAGTAACGGATTATTTTATGAATACTAATATCAATTGAAAACATCTAAAATTATAATATAAAATAAACTCTTTTAAATATCTTTGTTTATATAACTTAACACCTCTGTTACTATAAAAACGATTAAAAAGGTTTGTTGCTATGAAACCTTTCCCATTTAAAACTAGAAACATAGCATCTTAACAGGACTGGGTCTTAATTATCTAATATCTCTATTTCGATAAATATCTTTTTATTTATGAATTTCTGTTGAAGAAAAGAAGGGACAAAACCTTGCAAATTAGCTTCATCAGTATCAGAGATTTGAAATGAAATGAAACAAAATTAGGCGAAGCAGAGCTTAAGAAAAATTCGTCAACTAATTTCAGTGCAATGATTTCTCTAATCATTGCAATTCACTACAAACTCCCTAGGAGAAACTTTGGTTCTGATATGGACCAATTGTTGAATATTTACTTCCAAAAGTACACAGGACAACACTTGAAGGACTTAATAAAGTAAAACTTGATTGCTATATGAATGCAGATCTAGAAGATTTAGTGCAATAGTGAGACGATTACAATAATACGAACAGGCAAACGTACAAAGAACCTGAACTCTTATATCTCATCCATGAAACATTTGAACAATGTTACAAATAAAAGGTTAATGAGAATGATCAATATTTTGGAGAAGAACAGTTTGGATAGATGAAAAGCAAAAGAATGAGATAAACGACTATGGAATCGATGTTGCTATCAAAATAGTAAAGAGAAATACTAGAGAACCATTGTCATTCGAACGAAAAGTATTTCATATAGCTATTCTTGATGAGATTATAAATTAACTGAAGTGATTGAGAACTAATTCTTGGCTTTTTGAGACGGAATTAACAGAAATAAATGTAAATCAATTCTAGATAGAGGAATGGAATTGCAACAGAAAACACCAAAATACTCTAACTTATCTCCAAAAACTTTTCGTTTGAGTAGCAATAGATAAACAACTAAATCAGATAATGCACGAACACGATAATCATATACGAAGGTAAATAAAGTGAGTTGAAAGGTAATAAATCAACATTTGGTTGCTCGGTCCATATCATTTCGGAATGGAAAATTATTCAATGTTCATCTAAATTTCAATTCCTCGATTTCAATTAATTAATCATCCTTGCAAAGGAATAGCAATCGATTCAAACGTTCTTCTTGCTTCCTATATGTATACATCCGAAACAGCAACTCCAAGTGAAAGACCAATCTTTTAGCCAAACAAAGTGAAATCAATGTGACTTCGTGGAATGCCATAGTAATAAAAACAACTTTGTTACAAAGACTCATCAAGCATACAATTCACTAGGACATCGACTCTCTCCAGTCTTTGATAACAGAATCACTTTCAAATACAAAAATGTTTAAGTAATCTTTCTTAGCCAAAAGTACTGATTAAACTTCCGTACAGTGAACCACAATACGCATCATAGCTTCCTTTGACTCTATATAATATAAACTAAAAACACTCTATAAAGATATCATGGATGGTTTTAACCTTCTCGACTACCAAAAACTTTTATATCAAAATCCTATGTTTACAAAAAATAGCTACCTGTAAACCCGAGATACTTAGCAACCATGGACACCAGTTCAAACTCACAAAAGAGAAGAAAATAAAATGGAACTACTACTGTACCCCATTCTACTAGCCTTCCGCCTGCTGAATGATACGAAGTGCTCTATGCACTTAATCAATTGTATCAATCATTTTATCCTCAAGAGATTGAGTATACGAAACTTTTAAGGATGCGGAATTATTCTAAAACCAAGAATATATGAAATGGAACGAATTTTAAAATGGCAAGCTTCTACGCTAACTTTATCTCTGTAACTGAACATTTAGAATTTCGTAAAGCTAACCCTAGCATCAGAGATTGAATAAAAATAAGCACTGAATACTTTTCTTTCTAAAGGAGTGAATACAAAACAGTAACTCACGTTTAATCGAAGTCCATCGTAGGATGATGGGGTGATAACGTCCACTTCAACCTCGTTGTGCTAGGGCCAAAACCGAACTGAATAACCACGAAATAACGAGCCAATCAGTGGCTTTGTACTATAGAACCAATCATAGAATACTTATCGTCTACTTAGGCTACAGTTGAAGGTAAGAATTAGAACTGTATGCCGGGGATCTTACTGGTGCAGTGCATAAAGAATCGACTGCATATGTAACGCAACGTGTTTCAAATCTTTCCGGAGGTGTTTTTTTTTCTAAAAACTATACTAAGAAAAATTTTTTCCCACTATTATACTATTTCCCACATGTATTACACTTCTTCCCAAAACTTTTATAGTATGAATTCATATTTTAATGAACTAACAAATGATACAAATAACATGGAAGATCATTCAGATTCACGGTTGCTTAGAGATGTTTTGTTGACACTATGTGAATAAGAAATATATAGTAATTTTCACTTAATACGATATATTTTATTGAAATTATAATACTCTTATAACTGTTTTAATAAAAATTACTAATTGAAAGACAAAATTCACTTTTTCTTTTGATAATCATTATAACCACAGTTGCCCCTGAGACGAAATGTCTAGTGCATTCCAAGGTTATTAATTACTCTTTTATGGGGAAAACCTTTGATTAATTACGTATTTATTTAATTTAGATAAAACAAACATTCTCGTGGGCAAATGAATCGATAAAAAGGCGGTATGATTGTGGAATTAAAGATAGTATATATTGAGTTATTAAGACGTACAGTTTTTAACGATTTGTTTAGTTAATCGTTATTTTCTCAGATGTGTTAATTTCATAAATTTTCAATCAAATTTTGGGAACTTATCAAAGTAGGAATCCTGTAATTAGTTAGTAGTCTGCCAATTATCAAAAGCCCCTCGGCTGATGAATATTATGAAAAATAGACCAACTGAAAGAAAGAAGATTAAAGCGTGCAATTTTTCAAAAAATTTATGTGATAAAAGGTTGAAAATTGTTATCCATACAATTTCCTTGCTAATTAAAAGATGGAATAAAAATGTAAATACAACAGACAAAGGATTTATTGCCATGGAGATTAAATCAGCACAGGTTAATTTCTTGAGGCTTGTAAATCTTCTTGAACGTTTCTAGGAATTCTTTAAACGGGAAATTAAAAAAACTTCACTGAGCGAATGATCTAGTTATTTGGCGAAAGGCGCCCGAACTGTTAATTCATTAATTTTACGCAAAATATTCTTTCGTTTTTTTCGGGTGTTCAAAATTTTTATTTTTAAGCTGTTATCGATTAGCCCTTTAAAAAAAATGCACTGCTGTGAAAGGACTGAGAAAAATATTTTTTATTGCAAAACAACCCTAAATCTAGCCAAAAAGATTAGATTTAGGATTGTTTTGCGTCAAAAAAACTCAGCCCAATCCCCAGCAGTACAATATTCTGAAAGGTAAAATGTTAAATGTTTGAACAACGTAACCTTTGCATATTTTAGTGAAGCATATAAAAAGGCAGAAGAATTATTACTTTTTTTGCTACGAATACACAAATACTATAAAATCGTTTTATCAATTCCTTTCCGTATTTATTTTCGGAATTTTAAACCGACTTTAATTATAATAAAATAATTGATACTAACTTTATGTATCATTAAAATACTATCCGAGCATAATAAGAGTACACTATTATTTGGTTTTTAGTAGAAAATATTTTCTAAAATATGTCAGATTAAATTACGATAAAAGAATTTAAGTTCTAAAGCAATTCAAATCCAGCTATTTTGGCTTATACGCTCTTAAAATAACTACATCAGCTTTGGAATGCGGCATTCATAAAAGTGAATAAACTGTATACTTTAGGAATAACGGCCATCAACGGTTATGAAAATTTTCGAGAAAAATTCAATTTTTTTAATGCTCGTAATCTGCATACCTTTAAAATTAATTTTTTTTCACAATTTAAACTAAGCTTTATTTTTCAACTTTACTTCGGGGGTGCGTTTTAATAATTGAATATTAAAGAAAAGATGATGTACATTTGTTCCAGTGGTTATTCATTCTATATTTAATACATTTACATCTTCGTAACATAGCATACGCTGCAAGGAGGTCGCTTTTTACGTATACGGTAGCTGATGATTTTTTTTGGAATCAGATTGCTTAAAACCATTGATAGGTAATCATTGGACCGTAGTACTATTGTTACGCGAAATTCTACCGATCCCAAGAAGTAGAACTTAAAAAAAATCGGCTTTGATTGGAAGACCATATCTCCCCACAGAAAAGGTCCTATTCGAGTATTTTTGTTGGATAGAACCTTCATCGTACTCGTATATGAAAAGTACTTAGTACGTACGTCCAGATTTCCAGTCCACCAAACAGGTTTGTTGCTATGAAACATTTCCCATTTAAAACTAAAAACATAGCATCTTAACAGGACTGGGTTATCTAATATCTCTATTTCGATAAATATCTTTTTATTTATGAATTTCTGTTGAAGAAAAGAAGGGATAAAACCTTGCAAATTAGCTTCATCAGTATCAGAGATTTGAAATGAAACAAAATTAGGCGAAGCAGAGCTTGATTAAAATTCGTCAACTAATTTCAGTGCAATGATTTCTCTAATCGTTGCAATTCACTACAAACTCCCTAGGAGAAACTTTGGTTCTGATATGGACCAATTGTTGAATATTTACTCCCAAAAGTACACAGGACAACACTTGAAGAACTTAATTAAGTAACTCTTGATTGCTATATGAATGCAGATCTGGAAGATTTAGTGCAATAGTGAAACGATTACAATAATACGAAGAGGCAAGCGTACAGAGAACCTTAACTCTAATATCTCATCCATGAAACATTTTGAACGATGTTAAAAATAAAAGGTTAATGAGAATGATCAATATTTTGGAGAAGAACAGTTTGGATGGATGAAAAGCAAAAGAATGAGATAAACGACTATGGAATCGATGTTGCTATTAAAATAGTAAAGAGAAATACTGGAGAACCATTGTCATTCGAACGAAAAGTATTTCATATAGCTATTCTTGATGAGATTATAAATTAACTGAAGTGATTGAGAACTAATTCTTGGCTTTTTGAGACGGAATTAACAGAAATAAATGTAAATCACTTCTGGATAGAGGCCTGAATGGAATTGCAACGGAAAGCACCAGAGAAGCTTATCTCCAAAATCTTTTCGTATAAGTAGCAATAGATAAACAACTAAATTAGATAATGCACGAACACGATAATCATATACGAAGGTAAATGAAGTGACTTGAAAGGTAATAAATCAACATTTGGTTGCTCGGTCAATATCATTTCGGAATGGAAAATTATTCAATATTAATCTTAATTTCAATTCCTCGATTTCAATTAATTAATCATCCTTGCAAAGGAATAACAATCGATTATTCACATTCAAACGTACTTCTTCCTTCCTATATGTACACATCCGAAACAGCAACTCCAAGTGAAAGACCAATCTTTTAGCCAAACCCAAAGCCAAACAAAGTGAAA
The DNA here is from genome assembly GCA_020796165.1 of Pantala flavescens. Lineage (NCBI taxonomy): Eukaryota > Metazoa > Arthropoda > Insecta > Odonata > Libellulidae > Pantala > Pantala flavescens. Next base: position 18,595,387 of record CM036886.1, read on the forward strand.
TCAACGTGACTTCGTGGAATGCCATAGTAATAAAAACAACTTTGTTACAAAGACTCATCAAGCATACAATTCACTAGGACATCGACTCTCTCCAGTCTTTGATAACAGAATCACTTTCAAATACAAAAATGTTTAAGTAATCTTTCTTAGCCAAAAGTACTGATTAAACTTCCGTACAGTGAACCACAATACGCATCATAGCTTCCTTTGACTCTATATAATATAAACTAAAAACACTCTATAAAGATATCATGGATGGTTTTAACCTTCTCGACTACCAAAAACTTTTATATCAAAATCCTATGTTTACAAAAAATAGCTACCTGTAAACCCGAGATACTTAGCAACCATGGACACCAGTTCAAACTCACAAAAGAGAAGAAAATAAAATGGAACTACTGTGCCCCATTCTACTAGCCTTCCGCCTGCTGAATGATACGATGTGCTCTATGCACTTAATCAATGGTATCAATCATTTTATCCTCAAGATATCGAGTATACGAAACTTTTAAGGATGCGGAATTATTCAAAAACAAAGAATATATGAAATGGAACGAATTTTAAAATGGCAAGCTTCTACGCTAACTTTATCTCTATAATTGAACATTTAGAATTTCGTAAAGCTAACCCTAGCATCAGAGATTAAATAAAAATAAGCACTGAATACTTTTCTTTCTAAAGGAGTGAATACAAAACAGTAACTCACGTTTAATCGAAGTCCATCGTAGGATGATAGGGTGACACCGTCCACTTCAACCTCGTTGTGCTAGGGCCAAAACCGAACTGAATAACCACGAAATAACGAGCCAATCAGTGGCTTTGTACTATAGAACCAATCATAGAATACTTATCGTCTACTTAGGCTACAGTTGAAGGTAAGAATTAGAACTGTATGCCGGGGATCTTACTGGTGCAGTGCATAAAGAATCGACTGCATATGTAACGCAACGTGTTTCAAATCTTTCCGGAGGTGTTTTTTTTTCTAAAAACTATACTAAGAAAAATTTTTTCCCACTATTATACTATTTCCCACATGTATTACACTTCTTCCCAAAACTTTTATAGTATGAATTTATATTTTAATGAACAAACAAATGATACAAATAACATGGAAGAACATTCCGATTCACGGTTGCTTAGAGATGTTTTGTTGACACTATGCGACTAAGAAATAAATAGTAATTTTCACTTAATACGATATATTTTATTGAAATTATAATAATCTTATAACTGTTTTAATAAAAATTACTAATTGAAAGGCAAAATTCACTTTTTCTTTTGATAATCATTATAACCACTGTTGGTATAGTATAGTAGTATAACCCCTGAGACGAAATTTCTAGTGCATTCAAAGGTTATTAATGACTCTTTTATGGGGAAAACCTTTGATTAATTACGTATTTATTTAATTTAGATAAACGAATTACCAAGATAAAACAAACATTCTCGTGGGCAAATGAATCGATAAAAAGGCGGTATGATTGTGGAATGAAAGATAGTATATAATGAGTTATTAAGACGTGCAGTTTTTAACAATCTGTTAAGGTAATCATTATTTTCTCAGATGTGTTAATTTCATAAATTTTCAATCAAATTTTGGGAACTTATCAAAGTAGGAATCCTGTAATTAGTTAGTAGTCTGCCAATTATCAAAAACCCCTCGGCTGATGAATATTATGAAAAATAGACCAATTGAAAGAAAGAAGATTAAAGCATGCAATTTTTCAAAAGTTTTATGTGATAAAAGGTTGAAAATTGTTATCCATACAATTTCATTGCTAATTAAAAGATGGAATAAAAATATAAATACAACAGGCAAAGGATTTATTGGCATGGAGCTGAAATCAGTACAGGTCAATTTCTTGAGGCTTGTCAATCTTCTTGAACGTTTCCAGGAATTCTTTAAACGGGAAATTAAAAAAAAAACTTCACTGAAAGAATGATCTAGTTATTTGATTAATACTATAGCCACTATTTGACTGCAATTTTTCCTTGAATTTCACGATAGATCAATCATTACGTAAGATGGATAGGCTTCTATTGGCCAACATCTAATATGCACGTCCAATTATCACGTACTTCAGGGAAAATATCGAATTTTTGGAGCAGTTTATTTTTGCATCTGTTTGTCTTATTTTACTCGCCTTAATCTTTAACATAAAAAGTGGTTGGATGCTCACGTAAACATCATTATGAAGGTTTTTTCTCGCAATCTATTTGTGATTGACTAACTCTTCTGTTTCTAATGATTCCCATCAATTCCTGAAGCATTTGGACCGTTTTGTCGTATTTATATCTTAATAAACGATTCGGATTTTACTGTACCTTTTCTTACTCGCAAATTTGACACTTTTAAGAGGAATTTCGAGGCGTTTAATTGAGTTGTGTACTAACTGGTGTGAATCAGCAAAACTCTTTGGCCTTTTTATACCATCCAACCAATATTCTTCACTACACCGTGTTTATTTGTTTTGTTGTGAGCTTTAAAGCGTGTATTAAAGAACGTTTTGGAGCATTGTGCATTAATTTTATAGGCAAGGGAAGCATACACTCGTAACGTGTTTCAGGGATATCTTCATTAGTACATTTTACGTGTAGAACCAAGCACTGAATCCATTGTTCAAATGCGATGATGTTTATGTGATGACATTACGTTAATTTCATCGCATAAACTGTCGATTTTATAAAAAAAGTAACGCTCCTTGTAGTACGACACTTCGCCGTAAGATGACGTCGAGCTGCAACGCCAAAATAAAGCGGGGGTGGGGGAATCATATTCCCGCCCTGCGCACTGGGCTCCCCCATCGGGGGTGGGGGTATCGGACGGGTGGAGGGGGGCAAGAGAGAGGACAATGAGGGGTGGGGAGAAGGAGGTGGGGGCGTAGTTAGAGAAGCGCGCGCGACTCCGGCGGCAAGAGAAGCTAGGGGGGCCTTTGACCAGTCGCTGCCTCGCCAAAAAAGCCGGGGGAAGAAGATAGAGCAAGCCCGTGCAGACGACGGTGAAGCCCGGAGATCCGCCGCCGAACGGTAAGCAAACCCTTCCGTACTCGTAATCGACTGTCAACAGGATCATTCGATAAATAAAAGTGTTTCGGACATGGGATATAGAGCGCGCGAGTTGCGTCCGGCGTGAAACAAAGCACTGTCGCATGGGCGTGTGCGAAGGGACGGCAGTGCGTGATGCATAAGGTTGAGGGGCAGGGAATGAGGGTGTGCAGAGTTGAGGGGAGGGGGAGTGAAGGGGAGGGATTTGGAGTGAGACTATAAATTGGTTCCCGAAAGGTTTTGGCGGTCTGTTGCGGAAGGTGGCTCGCGACTGTTGGTCTACCATCATCGTGTTCCTCAGCTTTGTTGTTGGGCGACCATAAACATTTCCGCGTATGAAATAAGCTGGGTCAGACTACGTACCCGGGAACACTTGGACGTAAACACAACCTTGTCGTTGGTTCGAATTTCGACTATATAATATAACGAAGACAATTAAAATGAAATTTAAACAGTTTAAACTACTCCTTTTCAATCTGAACTCGAAGGTTTCCTACAAATTCCTCGTGCTTTTTGAGTTTTTCTCGTGGTCGATTAATTGGAAAAGCCCTAGTAGAATTATCGCTCGAAATCGTGCTTCTTTTGTTTTGGTGCGATGTTAATTGTGTGTTCCGGTTTCAGCGATTGATGCGTGTGTATGAGAATTGATGTTTGAAAAGTAGTCGAGCACGTCTGCTTTGAAGATGATGCTTTATTTTATTGCAATTGTCTAACTTCTATTTTAGCAATTTATTGAGATCTCTCGAAGAGTAACGTGTTTGATTAGGCTTTGAAAACATTGATTTTAATGAAAAATCATCTATGATTTATTCCTTGACATTTCTCACACATCTCTAGAAAGGTAGTGAATACAATTGTTTTGTAATTATAAGGATAACTATGGCCTAGGAAGATAAATATTCATGTATCATTCTCGATAAAAAATATCAAGTTGATGTAACGATACAAATCCAAGTTCAATGCATGTTAAATTATTTTTTACTCTCAGAAAATTTGAATACGTACCTTTTAATTAATTTGAAAGGAATTTATAATTATATTTTAAGGAAAGTTTTATTGAGTATACACTTGTCACTTTTAATTATCGAATTAGAATTCTTTCAAAAATCGAATTCGCGCCACGAATAAATGTAATTAAAATTTCAGTATAAAAAGAATAAGTTGATTACACAAGTCAATTACGTCTAATTGAAGCAATTAATCAGGTGATTGTCACCGTATATTCTAATTAGCTACATAGTTGCATTTTTCAACTATTAATTAAGTGATTGTTTACCTCAAGCATTCAAATACTCAGGATTCGTGAGAGGAAAGGTTACTTACATATAATTTCATATTGTGCATTTCACAAGATATTTGTCAATACTCTTACCACCTTCCAACGACTTATTATGGGCATGAGGTTTTACGTAAGCAACACTAAAAGAAGGTAATTAAGCTGTTGTCAACATTTTAACACCGATTTCCTAGCTTTGGAATATAATCTGATTTAATGTTGTACGTTGATATGGAACGATTGCGTGTATTGTATAGGTTTCAACAAGTGTCAGTTGTATAAGGATGTACTTAAATAAAGAATGCACAAAGGGAGTATGAAGGATCTTAAAAATAAATTATTAATATTTCAGAATATCTTCATATATAGTTAGATAAAAAACTTCATAAAAGCAAGATTCAATAGTGATATTTTGAGCGGTAAACATGTTTCTAGTTTACTTGGTATGTGCTTTCATTTTTAATGATTTTAAATGATTCAACTATTATACTCATTAATGTTGCAAATAAGATTAAAATGAAATTCACCTTTAAATTTTTGATAAAGTTTTTCGTTTCAAAAGCTGTAACGAGATATTATAAATTTTACCAGGTCAAAAGGAATCAAAACAGGGTTATTTATATTTCATGTTTCCTGTAGCTACGGAAACAAAAATTAAACAATTTATCAAAGATAATTAAATTTTCAAAATTAAGGATGTTTGTGATAGAACTAGTGTAAACAAGTACAACTTTGTAGACTGGATTCATAATTAAAAGAAAGAAGAATTTTCGTGCAATATTATTCCACTTAATTTTTTGTACAGGTTTCGAGGATTATTATTTTATATTTAAAATTTACAGGATATTATTTTTTAATTAAGATAATTAATGTTGTTTATTTTGTAATATTATAAATATATTTTAAGAGTTCGGTATACTGAAATTGCATGCTGCTTCATAGTTGCTTCTATAAATCTAAAATTCAAGCATATAATACATATTGGTTCTATCCATCTAAAATCTATTTACCCTTATTTATAATCGTTTTTCATTTTTCCCAACTCATGCAAGCTAATTATAGTTTCCAAAACATCTCCGCTATTCAAATAACAACCGATTTCAACAATAGATTCTCGTATATACATCATAACACGCTATCAACCCAACAAGCAGCTATGATTTTTTGGGAATTTTCCTCTCCTACGCATAGTGTCATTTCTTTCTCCATTGGACCCATGGCATCCCGTCAGCCCATTTCCACCTAATCATGTCGTCTCGCAAACAGCGTTCGAAACGATTACCTTCAAATGGACATAAATAACCTCGGGCAAGAGCTTTCAATCCTGTGATCTATTTCAGTACATCTTCTCGTCACATCCGAAGAAAACAGAAAACAGTTATTTTCTTCTACTCATCATTTCAATACCATCATGAGGATCTTTTTCTCAATTTCATGAGAATGGTCTCCGTGTCTTATTTTTTTTGCTGTGTTGATTTATTGGTTGCTTAGTTACTTATGTTATTCGTCGTGTTTTATGTATATTTGAATCGAGATTTGATTCACTACCTTTTCCTAGATCTGTGGTAGTTTTTGCCTAATAAACGCATACTGGGTAGTATTTTATTGTCTCAACATACATTTCACTTTGAAGCCTACTGGATTATGATAGAATAATTTTCTTCAAACACAACTCGAATTAAAAATGAATCCTACCATTTTCAAAGAAGTCTATAACACAGTATCGTTAGATATTAACACTCCCATAAATTGGATTCAAATGCGCATCCAGTAGATGTGTTGAAAGTAAAAGTATTTAGTATTCAAGTCTTATATAATATATACATGTAGAAGCAGAATATTTCCTGAAAAATTAGAGGTTGAAAAACGTTCCACTTCCGCAAAAACATATATTCAGTCATTTCCGTGGGAAAAAATAAAATCATAATCCTTATAAAAGGTTATTTTATCCCAGAAATATTTGCTTAATAAACGGATGATGAAGTATTTATTGTACTTTTGGTTTGGAATTACTTATCTCAGACTTGATGCTAGAAACATTTTTGTCCAGTCGAGAGGTTAATATGCTGTGCCAGAACCAAATTTGAACGATTTTCAGGAAATCCAAAATTATAATGCTCGTTTTTGGGGGCACTCTACATGTAGGATTATATACAAGATAATTAACAATACTGCATTGTTGATTCTTTGAGAAATGTTTCAAATTCATAATATTGTTACGTAAGTACTGCAACCGAGGTTATCCTCAATCGATTTTTAAGTTTTATACACGTAAAACTCTATTTAAGAATTAAAAAAAGTAACTAGCAGGATTTATTTACAGTTTCCATCTTGGGGAAGAGGTTATTCGACGCAAAAATGACACCTATTAAAATTTGATTCGCGGATGTAAACGAAGAGCTAAGAAAATTGATTTTAGTAATCAAAATTAAGGTTAATCTCCCTTCCACTCGAACGTATACAATTTGTATAAACTCTCTTTTAATATACTCTCTCATTTGGATCGTCATTTTGACATAATGGCTTCTCTTATAACAGCGATTCATCCAAGTGAGAGTTGGGATCCTTAAAATTCTTCCTCAAATTAGGGTTGTTCTCATACTATGTTTTCCGTATCCTTTTCCTTATGCGAATTATAAGGTCTCGTGTTCTTTATAATTCTTAAACATCGTCATTACACCCTCATTTATGTGAAATGAATTCCTAAAAGCGAGAGGCAGTTTCTCGTCGTCAGAGAAGACTTCTTTAGATTGAAAAAAAGGTAGTTGAAATAACAGAAAGGATGCCAAATTTTTGAGATGTGTATATTACGTTTTATTTCTTTATGAAGCACGGTCCGTATGATGCGTATAGTTAAGATTATTAGCCATGAATTAGAAAGGGTTTAAAAGTACGTCTGTTTAAATGTAACTTGAGAAATGTTCCAAATGATTTAACAGGCAAGAAAATAGTCATACTGGGCCCAGCCCCGAGCAATTGTCTACCAAGTTTCGGTTGGTTATTCTTTGATGTTTAACTGTATTTTATTCCTGTTTAGAAATAGAAGGTTAATAAGAATTTACGATTTTTATAGATTTTACTCCCAATTACAAAAAGTTACCTAAAATCTCTATTTACGAAATATTATAGCTTTTACAATATTAGGGATATGCTGGACACTCAATTTCAACTAAAAACAATAATCAAGTCCTTAATATACATTTCGCGATATCATCACATTAAAATAAGGTATTTGATTAATAAAGGATCGTTTTATGAAGTTTAAAAAACGACTTGAAAATTATTATAGTTTTTGACTAAACTTATGAGTGAAAGAATTCAATGCCGTACTCAGTAAAGATACTTTGAACTTTCATAGCTTACGGGGTAGCTGACTAAACTCGGATGGATATATTCTGTAAGCCTAATTTCTCGATATGTGGCAATTTATAATCTTATTGGAGACAAAAAACTAACGAAATATTCTGACCATAGTATAGTTTCCAAAACAAAAAAATTGTACTACTATAATCAGGAATATGTAAAATCTGAGATGATTTTACACATCAGGAACAAACAGCGTTACAGGGTTGAAGGGTGGCTATAGCAACCGATAAGAAACTGAGAGTCCGGGGTTCGAGTCCCGAAACTATTTGCCTTTTTCCACAACCGTTATTCTGCGGGTCTATCAGCATAACTGGCTCTCGGGGTGTCTTTCCCTTTTTCAGGTCGAGGAACATTCCACGAAACTAAAAAATCTCAGACAATTTTCACATGCCGTACCAACTAGTAGGAATGCCAATTTTTCCAAAAAAAGAGACTACCGTTACACGTAACCTCGAATTAAACAATTTGCCGAATAGGCAAAAAGTAGCATCCATGTCTCCCACGGTCCCCTGAATATTTCCAGAAAAAGCCACATCCAAAATGATAGGTCGTTTCGCCAGGACTGTGCGGCATATTATGAACCACTTACGGTCATTTTTCGGGTGGCGGTTTCTCAGAAATAACTCCCTTCCGAAGTTCCATAAGGTCTTACGACGCCCGTGGGAGAAGACAGACGGACGCCATGTTCGGTTTGTCTATGCCCTCACAATTTTCCCGTCCCTCAACACACTATCGCCTCCCACTAAATCAACCCCCTGAAAAAGGCGCTCTGCTAAGTGAGACAATGGGATATATACAAAATCGCGTTACCATGGTGAAATCCCGGTTGAAGTTATCATTTCTTTTTAATGACTCTTGAATGAGCTGTTCGGTATCAATCTAATTCAAAAGGCATTGCCTCTTTTTCATTGAATTTCTGATAGTTTTGACTGCAAAAAGTTCTTAATTTGCTATCCATATCCTTTCCAGGACACATCGCCTGATTTTTCGATCTGAAATCGAATTTTTTATTCGAATTTCTTCTTAATAATCCCCTTAGGAAAATTTTTAGGAAATGAATGTCTGATCACAGCTGGACAACACCGTTACGAGATATTTAAAAGTAAGGTTGTGTTGTACTGTTATAATTATAAAGTCAAACTTTTTGGGATCTTTTGCAGATAATTTCTCGTGATTTTATGATTTATAAATCCATATCGATTGAATTAATTCTTCTTCTTGTTTATTTTCCTTTGCATAAAATGCATTTCCCAACTCATTCGATTGTAATTATATAATAATCTTAAATAATGAATGATTGCTATCCTTTTTTTTGAAAATTTATATTTTTTTGTTAACCTAAAACAGAAAAATGTACAATTTTTGAAATAATTTCGTTCTATTGACCTCTTTAAAGATAGTAAGATTTAATACAATTGTATCAAATAACGATTTACGTCATAAAAAAACTAGAAATATTATCAGCTGAATTGACTCCGATTAAGAGCAACTGACAATCAAATCCGTTTCCACTAGCAACAGAAAAAAGGGAGAAACAAAACGAGGAAGATAAAGACGGACGTGGGAAGACAGGAGGGTAAACCACGCGTGCTATGAAAGAAAAACACCCAAATATATAGAATAAAGTTCGGGAGGTAGGTGGAAACAAGTGGAAATTCGTGAGGGAGAGAAGGAAGAATTTTTTTGACATTTCTCGGAGAGATGGCAAGAATTTTTCGGACTCATACCACTCCCGAAAGCTTTTCCACCAGGCCTCAAGCCATTTCCGAGTGTCTTCTTTTCCCCATCCTTGCTCTTTATCCCCTTCTATAAAAGTCCTTTCATCTCTTTCACTCTTTCTCTGCCCCGTACTAACACTCAAAATCTTTCTTTTCCTTTCCCCGCACTTCCGTTACCCTTTATCGTGTGCTCTAGAACTCACTCATCTCACGACACCTGATGATATTTATCTCGTTTGCGTACATAAACAACGTCGGCTGAAATTGTATATCCGCGTCACCTAGACGACGAACTATTCATCGTAATGAGTAAGCGATTATAATAAAGTAGACAAGGTCGACAAAGGTTAAGATTAGACCTTAAGAAACTATAAGACCATTAGCATAAGTGAACTAGATCGTAAGAAAAAAAAAGTAATGAAGACGTTACGTATTTCCACAACATCTTGGTCGCCTCCGTCGATTATCATAAGAGATTTCACAAACATATTTTAACGAAAAACATTTCGTTGAGATATACATGGCGTTTGAGAAGTTCTTGATAAGTAATCTTCTGAAACCTACAAGCTTAATTCGATATAAACTAGTTCGTGTTCTCCGGAAACGTCTTCTTCATAAATACACTTTGTTTGAAGAATTAAATGATACTTAAGCGTACGCATAATTCATTTACACATGTAGTGTTCATTTTCTTCGTAACTGATACATATGTACATTGCTGTGGCTATTAATCATTGTTAGTAAGGAGATTCATTGTAAGGGAAAAATAGTTAATTACTGGATATAATTTTGGCGCGTTTAAATTTGGTTAATGTTTTAATCTTACCGCTGTATTAGGCGAAGGAAAAATACATAGTAGATATTTAAACTGTATTTCGATAAATGTAAAGGACTCCATCAAATGGAAACTGCAGATTAATAAATCAAAAAATTACAGAAATAAGAAGATTGTAATACTACTGCAAAACTTTTTCCCCTACATCTCCGTTTTACTTTTTTAGTTACGTATACAATCATATTCCAAACATTTCATGAATGATTCTAATCCTAATCGATACTGCATTTTCTTAGTGTGTCTCATCAACAATGAGTCTCAACTTAAACCCCAAAAACCAAGGTTTTCTGGAAAGTAAACGCTACTGGACCCTAACACCACACTCTGGATGTTCTGAAATCGATCTGTCAAACTCTTTTAACCTCTCAACCTCAGGTCCGGACCCGAAGTGCCCATCGTATGGAGGAAGAAAAACAAGCCTTTATATTCCGTACACGGAGACTTGGAGCACTGATTCACATACTGAGCGGTGATGCATTTATCCATATCGAGTTACACTTGTGCTCGTGGAATTCTAGAGTTTTTAGGGGAACCAATATCTCCAGAAACAACAAAAAGTCATTAGCAACGGTTATCCGATAAATTTCTGTTTCCAATAGTGATGATACGCAAGCAATTGTGTTGAAGGCGTTGTAGATAAAAACAATTGAAACTCAATTTTTTCCTTAAAAAATGAAGACGAAACCTACACCCTTTCTTTAGAACCCTCTGATTAGTACCATGCACATCTTTCAAATACATCTTTCATTGCCTTATTTGTAAAAAATCGGCGGAAAATAAATTACTTAACTACCTCTAGCGTTCCTGTGTTAGAAACATACATACACTCATTGTTAATTAAGTAAATAATGAAGGATAGAAAGCCCCATATCCTCTAATTTAGAGCCTGAAAGAAAGATTTCGTTAAAAACATCATTGTTAAAGTTCAGTTATTGTTGGATATTATACATTATATTACTTCAATGTAAATCGTTTTGTAGACAAACGTGTTTAAAATAATGATTCAAACGCTACAATATGCAATATAATTAAAATTATCTTCGAAGAACTAAATGATAAATATATTTTCCCTTATTGAAACAATGCTCTTGAGGAACTGGAGGTGATGATTTTACATATTCATCAACGAAGTTAGGTAGATCGTATCTGCGTTAATCAGTCCATATCGGGGAATCGAATATGTAAACCTAAACTGATGGAATTGCAATTCTCTGGAGTCAAAACCGGCTGCAAACCTTAATACATGACGTCAAAGCATTATTTGGAACTCAGTTTAGGTAATTCTCGTTTGATAAACGTTCATAAAACAGATTTAACTTCGACCTGTGATTGAGTATCGCCATATTGTTCTCTAAAACATAGAGTGGATTTAATTATTAGAAATAATACGTATTTATACATATGTTACATAGATAAACAATGTATCGTCTCCTAGTGACATTACGCAACAGTAATGGTAACGAAATATTCCGGTGCGATTCGGTTCGAACCGGCACGAACGCGACCGAAACCCGATACTTTCGCTTGATGGAAACCGGAACGGAATACATGACGGTTACATTTGGCACTCGGTGGCGCAAATGAGCACCTCTTGGTGTCGCGTCTCTCTCTCTCTGAGAATGGAGTCCGAAAGACGCTCCCAGGATCGGTGAGGGGAGGGGGAGTGGCGTGGCATCAAACGGAAGGGGGATGGACAGAGGGTCAGCAGCAGGACGCTGTAAAACGCCCTCCCTCAGGACAAAAGGGGTGGCGGTCATCTGTCGTGGGCAGGAGTGACGCAAGATGGCGGAAAAGGAATAACATTGGCTCTTTTCAGGTGACAGGGTACGATTCCTGCTCTGGGCAGTTAGTGCTTCCGCCATTCCGTCGTAGGCCTCACTTCGGATGGCTTTGAAACGGTCGAATATTACTGTGTGTGTATATAAAGATGTCATCTCTCCCCATCCGTGTGCGGTAGGGAAATGTTGATACCGTCAGAATTCGGGTTGGATACGGTTGCTGATGGATACCTATTGAAAAGTACGACTTGATGTATCTAGAAAGGATATCAAGTAAACAATTGTACATCATAAACGAATACATCTTTACGTATTTGTAATCGAACAAAGGCTATCATATCGCAGCGAACTACTATGATTGTCATTAACTCAAAATAATAAGAGACATTTTTATGATGTTTCATTGGGAAAATAAATCAAACTTTTAGCGCCTTATTTTCCAATCGCACTAAATGTTGCAGTCAATCTCGCCCCACGGGTGTAGAACCATTATTTTTGTCTTAAAATGAAGCAATCTTCAAACGTTTTGCACTATTTTCGTTTGTTCATTTGGCTTTGAAATGCGGTAGCTAAGGCGACATTAATGATCGTCGATTGTCGAAACTCCAAACATGTCTTTTGTGGTAAAAGAGGGTGAATATTATGCCTTGAAAAGCGAGTCATAACTATTTGTGTGCTATATTATTTCATAGATGCGCCAATTGTGGCAATTATTCAGCTTGCTTAGAATAATATTGACTGTCCGTTTTTTTCTGGTTTTAATTAAGTGAAGGTTTCGGTTTAGCATTAGAATTCAGGACAAAAACCTCATTTCTTGCCAAGGCATATAAACCACATTCACAATTTGAAGCTTTTTTTACCCATATTTGGCAATTTTTAGGGATTAAGTCTAAAAGTTGAAAGTAAGACTTTTTATTAATGGATGTATAAGCTATCAAAATACAGAAACTGTTCTATTTTGTGATCATCCTTCATAGATTCACAAAGAAACAATCTAACTCCGAAGATAACGAACATTTTTGCTGTACAGTTAAATTTAATTGGGTAAAATGACATTGTGCAGTGCATCATAAAGTTTCAATTTATTAATTTCTATAGTTATACCTAAATTGGTCGAATTAAAACAGATTTTGATACTAAGTATGAAAGTCTCACTCAATTAATTTATCGACCTTCTTAGGTAAATTCACGGGCTCAACAAACTCTGTACTTGAACAGATGAGACTCATAGCATTCCAGATTCGGTTAAATATATCGTACAGTGAAGCCTGACAGTAGTTTCCCACACATTTTTATAATTATCTAAGGTTCCATCCTTGGCTTAAACTCCACACTCAATGCAGAGTACATTCTCTTGATAGAAAACTCAGTAAACCTAACTTAAAAGAGAGGAAACGAAGTGAGTAATGATAAAAAAACTCAATCGACGAATTTCCCTATCATAAAACCCACATTTTTCGTCCAATACACCTCCATTTTGAGTAAGTGAACACTTAAAACGGATCCATAATAAGTCTTTTGCGAATGTTTCCCGACCAACCTCTTCCAGTTAACATTTATTTGCATCTCCTACCGGGAACGTATATAGCCTTTGTGTCCACAGGAGGGGATTCTTTTTATTTTTTTCCTCCAGGATTCAAAAGGTCATCTTAAGGAGTAGAAATCTTCCTTTTTGCCATTCCCTTTCTTGTGTACCTACTACGAGGCTATAAATAAAAACGACAAACTCGTGAGAGGTCAGAAAAGAGCTTTTTACTTCTACTGGTAGAGAAGGAACCCTTTCCCTTACTTTATCTGTTCCTTTCCTCCTTATTTCCTTTTCGTTCCATTTGAAAATCTTCTCTCTTTTATATTCCATCTCTTCCTACGTCCGTCTTTTTCTCATTCAAATAACAGTGTCCCAATTTCTGGAGTGGATGATTGAAATCTGTGTGGACGAGAGTTCGTTACTCAAACAAAAGGTCTATTTGAAACTCATTTCTTACCTAATTATTCACAATAATATGGGTATGAACAATTAACCAATAATAAACGAGATGACAATTAAGTTAGTAACCAAGGACATTCCAATTGTTGGAACCTAACCAGATACTTTAATAGTCCAATTAGTAGTCTTCGTGTTTCTGAAACAATGATTTCGTTGGCCATACCTCAGTGCGGGATAAAGTGAAAAGAAATACACTGTTATTTAATTGATATTAAATGGATTAGCGTTGATTTTCGATTATACAGAAAATGGATTGGAAAATACTAAGAAATTCAATTCAAATTAAGCTGCATTGAATTTAAAATGCATTCAATTTTCTTCGTGAAACTTTAATTTAATCCTGGTTAATATGTTTTATTAATTGAGGGAGGTATTGATTTAAGAATTGAAAAAGATATAGACTGATTTAGCTCCTAGCTGAATTGTTAATGATTGATTTGAATACCAATTTAATCTAATGAGAAACATTTCGCAAGTTCTCAAGTCCATTAAATAACGAGATAATTTTATTCAAAAACAGCCATCCTTTTATGTTAAATATATGTATAAGCCAGAAACTTAATGTAGAGTATCACCTGTTGCCCAGCATTAAGTAAAAACTAATATTTTTATAATATTTATATTTGATATGAAATATATTCTTTGACGAAGTTATTCAACATTTTTATTGACCTAAATTGATTCTTAATCAATCAGAGTTGTAATGAGAATTTGTACAGTTTGAGGACTCATGAATATACTAAATAAACTCTACAAATATTCTCTTGATTAAAACAAAAAGATTTTCCGGCCATAATTCATGATAAGGATTACCCATCCTAGAAGATCTATTCAGAAAGAAACCAATCTCATGAGAGTGTTTACCAGTGGAGTAGAGATGTGTAAAGGAAGACTTTGGAAGAAATGAATTGAGGGGAAAGTAGAGATGAACTTGAGGATAAACCAAGAGAAGAGTTCGGAAACAAGATGGTATAAAAGTTTGAGGAGGAGATGATGTAATTCCTGAAGATTGTCATTTTAAATTTGCTCTAATGTGTCATACTTATGAGAGATAGAAGCATATTGATGAAGCCAATACCCTGTTCAAGATCTGCAAGGAAATCCAACGTAGTTTATGTGAAAGATAAGGCGAATTTATTCCAACTTTGATTAAAAAGCGTTCTATACATCTAAAAGATTATAGTATGGAGTGTTGAATGAAGAGAATCCAACCCAATTTAAAGTTAATATGTTCAAGCGTTACTCTGTGGAATGGCAACATACTGAATAAATATTTTCCTTGGAAAGTACGAAGCCATTTACTCAGTAGAATCCAACCCAATTGGCCCAAATATCAGACTGAAACACTCATCATTATTGAGTACCTTATGAGTCATTGCTAAGCAACCAGGAATGTAATTATTGTCAACATCTCATAGCTAAGAATCGTATAGCAGTGAAGTAACTGGATCTGAAGAAAAATCTCTCTCCTAGGGAACGGATAATCAACAAGGTTTCCCCAGAATCCCCTGCGAAACCTTCGGAAAGGAGCAGTCCCTTATCCATCAGGAGAAAAACCTTCAAAAAATTAAGAAATAAAAGTGATGGATGGGAATTATTATTTTTTCTCCTGGGAGAAAGGCGTCGAAAGTGAGTGGCCCGTAGGAGTTTTGATTCTCTTAAAGAAGGACATCTGGAGGTAGTTCTTAGCGAAGATATGGCTTCCTGAAAGTGATCTTCGGAACAGGGGTTTCTATACGAAAGACCCCTATCCCTGAGGGTACAGCTACGAGATGTAAGGGACAAAGGATCAAAGGGGCGGGGAGAGGTTATTTTGACAGAACAATGGCAAACGGAGATATGAGTCGAATAACATGCTAGTGTTTTTGTACGGGATGGTTATCTTTCTTCCAATTATTAAATATTATTGGTAGGGTAAACATCGGGAACTTTGCTTTGAACGATTGCTGAATTTTAAGTGTTATTCTAGCTCATAACCGAACCTAATCTTCTAGAAATATGTCTCCATAGTTGCTTGCTTCACAGTAATCACACTTTGATTCTTTAGTATTTTACTTATGAACAAAGCAATGGTACAATTCTGCTGCTGTACTCTTTATAAGAGCCTGGAGTCTTAGAGCCTAGAGCTTAATGTTTGTTACCCTAACTTTACGTATTTAATTAATACAAGGGAGCAAAAATATAACAGAATGCGGGTTTATGAACTAAAATGGAATTCAAAAGTATTTGAAATAGTAAGCAAATGACTTTTTGAATTTAATATCGAAATTTTTTTCGTCAAAGCTTGTTAATGTAGCAAAAATCGTGATGAAACTGAAATAGGCCATAATTTAACCGGCTATGTATGATATTTTTTTCTCCATCTTAATATATTTTCAATAGATTTTATTACCTTAGAAAATTCGGGCCAAAAACCTTTTACTCATTATCATGCATTTAGGTGATGTAACATGGAAAATCCTAAGTACTAAAGAATGAAAATATTGTACGTTTTGTTTAGAAACAACTGAATGCTAGTTTGCGAATTATTTTGAATTAAATTATTCGCAAAGTTCCGAACTCAGACATAGCCGAAAATTTCCGTGATAACTTTCCACTTCCATCGCTTTACGTAATTCTTTTTTTTTAATCTCTCGGCGGATAATGTTGAATCAGTAAATAAGAGGCGGTGAAGAGTATGGTCGCATCAATAGATGCTCATCAATCAAAAGGATATAACGATGATGGATGACGGAGAAAGAAATTTTAAGAGCTAGAAGAACTTTTTTGGAGCTAAAATAAATGCAATTTTCTCTTTATCAAAGTTAAAAGTTGGCTGCCCACGCATAAGGGAAAATTAACCGAAATTTCTTTTGGTGGATACACTCTGATGATGTGCTGAGAATCTACGCTTTACCCTCCTTCGCGGAAGTTTATTTTTCAATCGCTCTTAATGGAGATTAAAGTCGTGGGTGTTCATTCTCGAATTACCATGGTTACCGCTATCCCACTCACCGTGTAGCAACAGGAAGATTTAATTGAATGTATGTAATTGGAACGCCTTTTAGGGTTTAAAATAAAATATTATATTTTGTATTTTGTTTCTTTCGCCGATATTGACGTAAATGTTTGACTGTTGTGCTATACCAACTTACACTCTACTTTTTTGTACTTAAGCATTTATAATATTCTATATTTCACTATACTAATAGTAGTACTACACAATATGTTGTACCGTACCAGTATAGTATTTGAATCTCAGAAGTGAAGGAGGATAGAATAAATCGTGTTCTAATTTTTCTTATACTTTTAGGACGATCGGGTACAGCAAATAAAATAAGGAAAATAGATGCAAAAATAAGCAGATTTAAAGACTAGTTTTTTCTTCGAACAAAACGGGAGAGTAATCATTTAGCAAAATAGAGTCATTGTGCTCACACCCCCTGCCACACACCTAAAGACGGCTCGTAGGGTATCCGCATAGCAGCAAAAATAATTGGGTTCTGGAAAATAAGAAGTTTATTTGTCTGTCGGAGTGAATGATAGAACTGATTTTATATCTACTGCTGAATTCCCTTATGGATTTCAATTCATTTCGGAAGTGGAAATTCTTGTATATTCACGTAATATATTTTACCTTTTAGAAACCAATGAAGGAATTTAAATTTGAAAAAGTTAATGGAGTTTTTTTTACTGAAAGAGCAAATAATTTACTAATCATTTCATTTTTGATTACTTATTTTTTCTGTAAGATGATTTCATCTCAAAGAAAATAAGTCCATTTGCGATCATATCCATATCAACATCAACAATATCAAGTTTATTGTAAACCTTTTATTTATTTATGGATTATATTCTTTAATTATGTTTCCATAGGGATCGATTATTATCAATTTAATATTCGGTTAGCTTACGCGTCTCGGGTGGTTTCCATGGAAACCGGTTCGTAAAATTCCTGTCATTATTGAATTCCTCCTTTATCTAATCAACAGTACCATTCTTACTTGCACTTAGCATTTTACCTCTCAACTTTTAAGAGCTTTCTTCTATTATTCATAGTCACGACATACATAAGACAATTGTTACTAGTTATCAGTGTTATTATTCTAATAAAGTTGCCAGTAAAAATTATGAATCAAAAAAATTAATTTGTTTTGTTGCTAAACACTTCCGTTCAAAATAGCAATTAAATCATCACATTTTTCGACAAAGAATTCTAATTGTACCAACATCATCCTTTAATTTTATTCAAAAGCATTTCGATTACGCTTCACATCTTTATTTCACGTAATCGAATACGATTCATTCAATTATGAGATCGAAATCGTTCACACTACCGAGTTAATTACCACCCTCGTGTCGTTTGATTTCGGAAATCTTAGCTCTAGACACTCATTTTCGTTCCGGACTTTCATCTCATTCATAAGACAGCCATTTTCTTGACTTCCCTCTAAAAAAAAAGTCCCCTTTCCCCAATTCAATTGGAATCTTCGCTTTGATAAAGAAATAAGAGAGCCCTTTTTCAGCAATGGATTCCACTTTTTTTTCTTTTCGGTGCTTCATGAATCTGTTTTATTTCTTCTTCTCTTTCTTTAGGACTCTAAAAACCCCCTGCGTCAAAAAAAATAAAGTCGTTCCAGCATCCCACAATCATATGCATAATTTACAATGGACCATGAACGCTCATTGTCCCTCCTCTCTTGTTATCATCTGGTACTCTCGTATTTTTAAAAAGAGCAATTAATAAACAACAAGAAGCTCCGCATAGTTACCACTACGTATGGGAATCCAAATCAGTTTTTATCCATCGCTTTACTTCATCGATAGATACTTTTCACTCGTTTTCTTCTGTCTTGTTTGTACACTGTATATCGGATAGCTTTCTCTCTCTTCTCTCCATCGTCTCCTGAGAACCGCTTGCCTTTTCTGGAAAGCTCATCACGTGTGGATGTTTCCAGATCGGTGGCTCCATCACGCGTGGAATCTCTAATGGAATTCTAGGGGTGATTCATTGAAAAACTCGCCGCGACTCGGATTCAATTAAATGACGTCTTTTATAGTCCCCAACTCTTCTTAAACTTTGATTTTTTTAAGTGGAATATTTTACGCGGATCTTTTAGCGAAATACGTGCCTTTCGGAGACTGCAAACCCTAGCAACGGATTGAGCCATCACGAGTTGGGGTTATAGATATAGCTTTCAGCTGAGATGTTTGGAGTTTTATCATCTAAATTTCGTATTTTATTATTAAATAAATTCGATTTGATAGATTAAACCACGTTTATCTAATTAACTATAGTTTCATAAGAGTTTTAAATTAAGATGAAGTAAGTATGGTAGTTTTAAATAATAAACAAAACTTTAGAATGCATTTAAAACGATAGTGGTCAGAAACAAAGATATGTTTTGCCGGTTAAAAAGTTTAAAAACTAAACGAAAGACTACATTTCATTATTTTCATCTAAAAAAACTAAATTAAAAATTATAAGTAATATAAAAATATGAGTTTATTCTATACGTACATGGATTATGTGATATCATGAAAACAATCGTATCCATGAAAAACATTTGAGTAAACAAATAAACATATTACTGTAGTTACCGAATCGTAATTGAGCGGAAAACAATGGCATATAATTAAAAATCACTCTCAAATACATGTAATTATCCATCAAAACATTTTGATCAATGCAATTTCTACAAAAACTTTACGCCATTCTATTCTTAATAATCTGATGAATTTAGAAGCTTTTATAAAAGTTTATACGTACTTTAAACTTCCGATGTAAAAAAGGACTGATTTAATCGGCGGAATAGTTTTAATTGTCAGGCTTTCCTTAGCGTTAAGTTAGCAATTTTCCTAATTGATATTTAGTTTATCTTTCTGGTCGAAAACAAACGTTTCAAGTGCGAAAATAAGCCCTTCCGCGGGGAAATGAATCAATTGGCGTGGGAGGGAAAAAAATCCTTTGTTAGAATCGTTACGCACACTCGGAAGAATCTTCCACAGCGAGGGTTTTTTTTATTTTACTCATTACGAGGAAGAAAAGCAGTCGGGAAGTGGGCGTTTCCAATTGGAGGAGGAGTTTTTTTGTGATCCTAAATATTCATCTCCCGCCCAGTTTCCGAGATGTTCCTTTGTGAAGCAAACAATTATCAAAGGATCGAGTTAACTAATAACCGACAAAACGTTTGAGTAGAAAATGGCAGGAGATATCGAGTTTGATATCTATTCCTATTTTTTAATGGCTAATCATTTCCAAGCCTGATTTTATTGAATAGGAAACGAGAGTTGTATCTTTGTGAGAAGAGGAACCATGGGAAGAGATTCAATTGATATATGAAATGAAATATTTTCTACGACTTTTATCTCAATTTTCTACGAAATTTTTAACTCGTCAATATTTATAAGCATAGCTAATAAAGCTATGCTTATTATTCTTCGACTCAGATCTTAGTTGATAAGGGTATATGTTTGGATAAGAATGGAGAGGAACAGCTTTTGAAGCTACAAAAGCTGTTTTATAATTTATATTTTGTTTATTATGCCGTTGTTATGTTCTTCTGTTGATACAAACCTTTCGCTCATAACTAATCCAACCGTTGAATTGTCTCTGGTTCAGGGTAAGGAGAATCTGGTCTGGGTTTTGCGGAGGAACAAAGAGAAATGAAAATAATTTCATGCGATCAGTTCGAGGAAATTGAATCTGAGGTCAATCAGAAATAAAATATAGAGACATGACTGGGAGTCAAACTCTGGTATTCTACTTTCTGGGTAAGTTGAATAACCGCTACACTATGATGACGCTTCAAATGGGAGACTAGGGCTCAAGTCCCAGTCTTATAGCTCTTTTCCACTTTTTATTCACCTTTGGAAATTTATTATATAACGAATCGCAAAACAAATATTTCCACTGTACGTAACTACTAATCTATATACAATGTTGTGAAAATAATTTATAGGACATTATTTAACACAGATCCCTTACGAATCGTTCATA
The DNA here is from genome assembly GCA_020796165.1 of Pantala flavescens. Taxonomy (NCBI): domain Eukaryota; kingdom Metazoa; phylum Arthropoda; class Insecta; order Odonata; family Libellulidae; genus Pantala; species Pantala flavescens. Next base: position 18,616,371 of record CM036886.1, read on the forward strand.
GTAACATGACCCAGTAAAAGTTTATTTCCGAACCAATGCGTCGGATCAATACTTTAAGATATGAATCGCCGTTTACAAGTGACAAATCTTCGAAGTTTCCCGTCCAGTCGTGAATCGTTCACCCGAAATCGGTCATTAACTCTTTTAGCACGCGAACCAATTTTACGAATATCTATCATTTACAGCTATGAATTTGGTGTGTAGGAAGTTGCTATGAAATACATAAATGGACTGCGAAGTTTGAAAGTAGGTGGTTGCATAGATTCTGGAATTGTAATAATAATAATAATAATGGAAATCGAATTTATTATGGATTCAAAAAAGGAAATAAGAACTAAAAATAAAGAAAATAAAATAAATAAATTTGAAAAAGAAGAGGAAACAAATTACTGTCTGGCTTTTGAAAATATTTAGTTATGAATTTAAGAAAGATTACTACTATTACAGGACACTCCCAAGAAGGGAATAAAAAACCAGAAAACCTACTGATATTAATTGCTAACTAAGTTAGAGAAGCATTGTATCCGTGTAACTGAATAGAAAAGATAATTAATATTAATTACAAAAAGTATAAGAAACAGCAAAAAATAAACAAGAGCAATCAAAAATAGAACCCTAGTTACAAAGACAGTAAATAGCAACATAACAACTACTAGTAAATAATTAAATAAACACCGAGACCGAATTAAGCAAAATAATAAACCATGGTAACAAAAAACATAGCTTTAGTATTATACGCAAAATAAAAATCATTATTTACTATCGACTAAAAATACTTACTAACACCAAAATATCAATCGGATAAACACCAATAATCGGTTAGGTTACGCAATCAACGAAAGCAAGTAGAAGAAAACAATTGGTATCATTGACCTGTACGTATATTTTGCGAGGAAAGTTATAACGGACTACTTTCTCTTTAACAACCCTAGTTTTCTTCTAGAACCGTAATTCTAATGAAGTATCTGGTTTCGAGGACCGTTTTTTTTACAATCCACAAAACTAGGTGAACTTTTTTTTGACCTCTGGGGGTAAAATTCCCGTTACCAGGGCGAATACGTCACGGTTTGTGAAAGAAGTGGACGAATTTTTTTCTTTCAGGTCCTTCTGAGGAATTTTTTACTTTCTTTTTACCTCATCCAGAGTGAACGGATGTTCTGAGATTTTGAAAAAAGTACTCTACTAAATCCTTAGAAATGTATTTCTTTTCGTGTTCCTATATCGAAAATTAATCAATAAACAATTATATAATATATGGATATAAAATATAAATATTGGTATGTTAAAAGGTATTGTAACACGCAATCGGTTAAGAACTATTGTTTTCTACCGAAAAAATTCTTCGGAAAAATTCCTCGGTTTTTAAAACGGTTCGAGAATTATGACATCAATTTATAAAAGACAGTTTATACGCATCAGTTTAGATTTACTATAGCCATTTGTTTTCTAAAATTTTACAACACGTACATTCAAATTCTAGGCTTATAAGATTAACGTAGAGTGTTCAAAGAAACAATTTGATTAACATCTTGGAAAAGATAGAAATTATAAGTTCCGTTTGTAATTTCTACGAAATATTTTAGGAAGTGTAACGCTAACATCAAGTCTATTGTGGATATAAGATTCTTTTAAAATATACCTAATACTTTGAACTTTTCATGTTCGACAAAAGCTTCCTTAATTTTAACCGTATAGTATATTTTAAGTCATGCTGTGTAAGATTCCCAGAAAACCAAGTTCTTTAAAACATTTTAAATCAAGTTTTTTAAGTCAAGAAAACGTGTAATGTCTCTTAAGCTGCCATTGATGTAAACAAAACTATCAGCATGGTTACCAAACATAAACAAACTTCGTGCCTAAAAAGAACAACAATATTCACACAGATATCGAAACTGTATTACGTTCAATTTTATAGACACGCTAAGTAGGACGCAATGAAATGTGAAGGAATTCGATTTGGATAAGTAAGAGACAAATGGTACGAATTGAATCGTACATGAAAGTCACCAGTTTTCTTCCTGGCAGACTTGCTTCCGTAAAAAAATTACCCTACTTAGCTGAAAGATCGAACAGGGTTCGACTATGAGGGATTTTTTTCCCATCGCTTAGGGTGGAACCCTTGGAGAGCAGATGCATCTGCGACCGACCACGGCAACGTCGCACATCAATTCTTCATTTAAGAAAGCATCGCAAGATTTTTCTGCCCTCCCTTGACGCGTGTGTCTATACCCTAGTGATTAGCGATAATGGAAAAAAATTACGTGGCCGAATCCCTCCTTTTTCGCATGTAAATAAGTAATAAGTGTTCTCCTTCATCCATTAATTGCTCGATGAATCCAATTGGAAGATCCTGATAATTGCGCAAGTGGGTAATTGAAAGAGATTACTTTGTCGCACTTATTTTGAGTGGCTAATAGTCAGATAATTACTTTAATCAGGGCTTTAAGTCTATTTGAATCATGAACTGAATGAATTAATTAAGAATGCCAGGAACTAGGGGCAAAAGAGTGATTATTCTGATTATATGTCAGCAATGAACGCTTCATTATTATATTCAACGGATATATGTTTAGAAGTCAATAATAGATTCTTTATAGTATAATAGTTGAGCGCAAAAATGGAACTCCCAAACTCAATTACGCCTTCGAGTAACAATAAGATTTTTGGTGATATAAAAATAATTACTCGAATTTAATATAATCATGAGATGTGGATAGACATTATTTAGGTAATATTTATCTCTGAGTAGTGATAGCTTTACTCATGAAACTTAATAAATATCTTATAACGTGTCCATGAAATCTTTAGATGTTATGAATAGAAACATTGTTCTTAAAGGTGCTTAATAAACCTAAAAGTTGACTATCAAATGTACCTCCATAAGCCATACTTTACTGCAATCTCTCTATACTTATTAATCTTATTTTATAGTTATTAATAATAATTATTATTTTCATTATGTACTTAATAGTTTCTTGCACAAAGTTGCATAGTTGCGCTCAAAAATATTTTCATATTTTTTTTAAAGATTACATACTTTTAGAAGAGATTATATGTATATAGTATATAAATGTGACATTTTTAAACCCTAAGTTCGTGATAACCACGATCAAATTTAAAAAAAAAGACAGTTAGGAAAGATAAATAATAATTTCACGATAATATACTCGAAAGATCATATTCATACATTCGATTCGATTCGATCTATAAACGTTTCCACCCGATTAGCACACGTTTCGACCCAAAATTTCCACATTTCCGCAAATTCACTCTCGTTTCCACGACGACCGAGGTATTATTTTTTTCGGACGCGATTTCCAACCCGTGAAAAAGTTAAAAAAAGGCCTTCTTGGGAACCGCATAATTTTTTCTCCTAGACTCGGCCGACGTCGGGGGAGACGCCCGCTAGAACCGTTCCCCACCTCTGATGCCTCAAATATCCCCTTCCCACCCCGAAGCCTTCCACCCACTATAAACCCTGCCGTCATCCCCAATTAAAAAATGGGTGGAGGTGCCCCGGAGTGTGGGGACCGCGGCGGACTTTACGAAACGATGGGTTGGGGTATATTTTTTAAGGGGAAGGTTTGAAAGGAGAGCGCGAGAGGGGATGAAAAAAAGCGCGGGGGTTGGTATTGATTTTGTCGGGGTCTATAGAAAGGGGTGGCCGGAAAGGGTGGATGGTCTCTCGCCGAGAGGGCTACGAAAAAAAGCAGGAAAAAATTCTACGCGTCCCTCAATCTTACTTCCAAGCCGGAATCTCAGAAGGTGTTTTATTGAGATTCGTGGGTGTTTGAGGATGTTTTTCTTACCGATGCGTTCCCGAATCGCGTATATATTACGAGGCAGAGAGATACAGGTGTTAAATTCACACGTAAATGCGAATACGTCTCCTTCCAGGGATAAAATCTCGTAAATCCGTGATTAAATACCGAAAAAACACCAAAAACCAATAAAAAAATTAAAAAAGTTTTTTTTACCTATAAAAATTCAATATAGTCGTAGAAAAAATAAATAGTTACGCATATATCAATGAAAAACTTCAAATTGTTAACAAGTCTACGCGGAGTGATACAAATTTGTTTACACGCCATAGCAACCATTATAAAATTTCAAAAAGTTTCACCGCTGATACATCGCGTTATCACCGAAAGTTCATATTTCATCGTCTTCTTGAAAAGAGTTGAAAAGGTCCGATAATAAGAGTAGAACACGCTACGGCTACAGCTGAGTAGAAAAAGTCAAAATTCGATCGATTGAGCTAGACATCACATCTGTTATTAGATTGAGTTCCGGTTGCTATGGGTGGTGGTTTTTTTCCTCTACAGTTATAATTTATATCCGTATTAATGAATTAATCCATTCAACTGCTAATCTTAGTCTCTAATGTGTACAGAAATATGTTCTCTGTTTTTAAAAGAGTAATATACTAACTTTTGTGTTATAAATTTGTATTGATGAGTTTTTTCATCGATATATTTATTTATGATCGTCAGCAACATATATTTATGTCGCTGAATTCTAATTCATTTATATTTCATCAATTTTTTGCAATAACAGCCATGGGCGAAGGGTTTATCAACAGAAAAATATACTAACCTATGTGAAGCCAGAGCTCTGCACGGGATACCAATTCGTGAACGTCATGTAATACAAGTTTGTCTACCACAAGCATTCAAGCATTGGATAAAAATTATATCTTTATATATAAAAAGCTATATATATTATGTGTCGTGAATGGTAATACTTTTAGTTTCGGAATCTTTAGCATTCAAAATCTTTTTTCATGACTGTTGCGAATTACCGTGCGATTTCGGAATGGTCTAGATTATGGCGTAATTTTGGCCTATTATACTGTTTCCGTACGAAAAAGGTGAGAACTTTGGTCTTTTGCGTGTTTCAGAGAAATATTCCTTTCGTTTTATTGAGCAGTGGACGATTTAGGCGTGACTCGGAAGGCGAGACATAATTTCGAAATTATATCTTCTACGACTAAGTTTTCGCGAATTTCATTCGATTACGTCAATGGCATTTATTTTTCCGGAAACGTGTTGGTTTTCCAAAGTTACGCTCAGATACGTTCATATCATTGGGAAGAATTTTAAGACGATGAGATTTTAAGTTATACGGTGAAAAAACGTGAAGATTTTTATGAAACAATGCCCGTAAATGCTGATATCGAAAAGTGTCATTCGTTCGATACGTCGACTTGTCAAATCCAATGAAAATAATTCAATATATCTAGTTTATTGCAAAAATTCCAATAAAACTTTTAATTTTAATACGTTCATTCTTAAATGATCGTTCTGTTTTGTTATCAATTTAGAGAACTAACTCAAAGCAATGATAAATAAGCATATGCAAAAATGTTATAGTCAATAGGCATATTAATTAATTTTTTCCATCAGCTCCTGGGGCGCTTTTCAACTAGATAACATTCATAAATAATAAACAAGCCCACGTAACCATAGAAAAATTAAACCGTTCAACAAAAAAATGACCTATATGCTTGTAACTATTCATTGTCTGTTAAATGATTATCCATTAATTTATTAATAATGATTCTGAATTGTTGTCTCAACGTTTTAGGATGTAATTATAATCAGATATACTAAATGATTCTTTAAATCGCTTCCTTTAATGTTAATTCAAATAATGAATATACTTTAACTCAGAGTGATACTCGGTTAAAATTAAACTAATACGCTACAAATAAAATTTACTTTAAACATAAAAATGTCAAGAATATCTATTAATTCGATATATATTCCACCTTTAGCTCAAATTCACGTCAATTTAGAAAGAATTTATCTAACTCTTTTAGCTAATTCGACATTATCCTTAGCATTTGATATTAATCTGTAAGTAGATAATTTCAGTTCAACTCAGGTACTCAACAATTTAGCTACAAACATCGTAATGAATGGAATATCCAAAAAACATTAACGTCGAATATGATGTGAATCCTTTTGGCTTTCTTTGAATCAATCCAAGTCGTAATGTTGAAAAGAAAATGGTCTTCAGGCATCCGATTATAAGATGCAACATTTCTTTCTACCACGACATAGGTACCCAGAGGTCAGCTTAAGAGCACAAAAGGGCACTATTTGGATCGACCTTTAGGGTACAGCTTTTTCCGCCAAAACCTGCCCCCATTAGAAAAATTAACGATCCTAATTAATCACCCTTCTATGGCCGGAATTCTGCTTATCGGGACCATCAGTGGCTGTTCTTTTTGGCCCGCTTTCTTCACCCTTCCGAATCGCAGTGCGTGTCTCCAGCCATGGCCCCTCTCTTGTCTAAACATCGCGGATTAAATCAAAGGAAGAGTTTTTTCTAATCCGATCATCGACACGCCAACCAAGTCGCCGATTTCACCGCTCCGGTCGGAGAAAAATTGAACATCGCATTCTCGTGTCCAGATCTGATCGTAAAAGATAACAGGAGGCCATTAAAATCCGTCTTCCCGTCCCTTTAAGAGAGGCTCTAATGTCTTTTAGAACTTGATGTTTTTCCATCTATCTTCGGTAACGTATATGATATCGATTTTGATTGGGTATGGAGATAGAGCGTTAACATCGACTGATGTTAATTGCGAAGTATCTGTAGAATATATTGAAAATTTTTTACATATTAAACACGCGGGAAGAAAGACTGTAAACGTTCAATCCAAGCTCAAATCTAACTCTGGATACAAACTTAACTCTATATATACTCTCATCATGAAATTTATCAGCATTTTTTTCATGATATAAATTCTTTACCAATACCATAATTGAAAGGATACGAGATACGATATTGAAGGTGCATAGTTGTCTTTCAATTCATTCAGTTGCTTGAAAAATAAACAAATTTAGAAAGAACTGTATTTATTCAAAATTATCCATGGTCCTTTTAACTGCTGGATATATATTGATGTAATTAAGTGTTAAATTTACTTTTGGTTTAAGACTATATCAGTTCTTTGAGATTTCTAAAGGAGAATTTTAATATATCTGATAACGGAGCTCGAACCCGGATCTCCCTAACGAATGGAAAATAAAGTATTCATTATGCTAACAGAGTAAAAACTGTATAGTATCCTGTACTTCAGATCTGATAGCTTCTTGTCAAAATAAGTCATAAATTTGAATTTCACGTTCTAAGCCAGATAAAAAAACACACTCTTTCCATTCCATAATGAACTAAACTAATTTACAGAGAATTGAATTTTATTTTTCTAAAAATTTCACGGCAATAAATGTATAAATACATCCCAAAAAGTAATTGAATTCAAAAGGTTAAGGAAAATGAATTCGAGAAAGGAATAAAAAGCAAGCCGACTAACTGAGCAACGCTTCTTGAAGATGATTGATTTCATAACAAAGAGTAACCTTTCCCGTATTTCCTCACGAACGGCATTTTTATCCCAACAATATAGAAATTTAATAAACTCATTAATTATAATCCACGCACGGGTGCGCACCTACTGATAACCTTAAGCGATTACGTTGAGCTGTTCAATACTTCAACAGGAAACTGCTATCGAATTATTTTATCGTGGAAAATTTCTCTCTCTCCGAAAACGTCAGCTGATGAAACGACCAACAAAGAATGAATGACGGTTTCGTTATGAAATTAAAAAAATTAAAAATCTGTTTCGCCGAAAATAAAATGTATAATTTTCGATAACGTGCCAGAAGGAACTTATGGCTCGAGGTAACGAATCCTCTGGACTAGGGCTACAAGAAGGAAGAGGATGCGTTAAGAAAGGCTGTTAAAAGGAGGAGACGTAAAGTTAGTGAGTAATCATGAAGTGAGATGTTAAAGAAAGGAAATAAAATCTCTTTGAAGCACTCCTTTTACTCTTTGCTTTTAGGTCTTGCCTGTGAGTGTACCTTCACGGAAGGAAGGGTGAAGGAGATAAAAGATTCCCTTAGAATTATGTGCTTGAGCCTGCGTGGTTAATAAAATTTAGGGAGGAAGAGGGAAGAGAGGAAATAAAAATTATTGTGGGTGGTAAAGGAAAAGATTTTAGGCTCTTTTTGTAATGATATCTACTACCTCCTCCTCTTTGATGGACGTTCAAGATGATTATGATCGTAGAAGCTCTTAATTACCTAGAACTGCTAATAAGTATTTTTAATATTTGTTGATGTTTATTAGTACTTCATACTCTTATATCTATTGCTTATATTTTAATTTTCCGCTTTTATCTAAAATAATAATCAGGTTTCATCAAACAGGCTCCCAATTTGAATGCGATGTCTTTTATATTAAATTTAGAGAGGCAACTAGATCCTTTGTTTAAAACAAAAGCTACATTCTATTCTTATGATGCTCGAAATGGTTTCAAATGAAGTAAAATAAGTAATAACATTTGGGAAAGAAAATTATCATTGGTTATCTCATTTTGCTGTCCATTGATTCAAATTTATAACTCATTGAACTGAAGTAAATACACGATGATAAGTACTCAATCAATTCCCAAGACTAAAATATTTCCTAATTGTCTCATTTTTTAAACTTAAATCTTAGCTCAGATCAAGCGCACAATTGGCATGTTTTCATGACGTAGAATATTTCGAACAGTTCTTACGTATATATCAGTATTACTCTACAGGAAGATGTTGCTTCTCGTTAGATATTTTTTAAAACATCACTCAGATGTGATGATTTACGATTTGAGATACGTAGATATAGGTTTTAAAATGATTTTATATGAGCCGTTAGTCTCAAACAAATTTCCGATAATCATCCTTGCAAAAGATTACTTCATCTATCCTACCATCCTACCTTCCTATGAAAACAAGTTTTCTGCCACCTACCCTCTAATCAGGCACCGTCAAATATTTTCCGGAAGAAAAATATTCCGTGCATCGAGAAACACCGTCACCTGCTTCCTTATCTCCAAAGAATTGACATATGAATTAATTTCGCACAATAGCCTTCCAGTTTTACATCCCGGGACTATTTCGTAAACACTACCACTTTCAAAACGTCTCAACTCCTTTTCGGACTTCTTGCACGACTTCTGTTAACCGTTTCGCTGAAAGCACTGCTGGTCAATAGCCCTGAATGTTTGACGTTTTTATATCAGCCGGTAAAAAAGGGCGCGGGGGTCGAAGGCCGAATGGGCTCCTCATTTAGCCACTGCAATCACTTCCTAGTCCGCGTCTTGTTTACAGCTCCTGGTACTGCCCGCGGAGGAATTTCGCCGAAGACCCTATTGAAGACGAGGAAATTGCACAAGGGGAAGATTACCGTTCTCTTTTTTAAGGGCACTTAAAACCCAGAGTTTCTACGACTGTCGTGTCCTTTTGTCTCCCGTGGAAAACCTTTGCTCTCTTTCTGGAAAGTGGGGCGAGCGGGGGTGAGTTTTTATTGCACTCCGGAAGTATTTCTTAGGCGGAATTTTTCGGAGTCGGAAGGTTTTCGTGGAAGGTGCCCCAGTAAAAGGGGGAAGGGGGATGGCACATGGTAACGTCAACCCGATTTTGCACGTTTGACAAGTGTCGCAAATTGCCGGAGCGAGTGTATGTTACCGAGGACGGATTTAGAACGAAAAAATGGCCTGTTTTGCTTCCTAAGTTTTGAACTCTCGAGGTCACGGTTCTTCTTATTACCATCCGAAAGTGCTATGCGCTCTGAGAATCCCTTGCGAGGTTTGTGAGGAAGGATAGGAACCCAAGAAAGTTAGCGTTTAGTAGAATTATATAATTTTAGATAATTGTAAAATTCGAAGAATGGCTGAATAAATGTCATGAAGTTGAGATAATCAGCTACGTCTTTCGAAGGCCAAATTAGGGTCAATGAAAAGATGCTTAATTTTAAGTGGAATTGTAAAAATTAAAATTATATTGGATATTATTGGAATATATTTCTATTTATTTATTGGGCAATATTGTTGGAATAATAACAAGATAATAAAAGCGAATCATTAGGGGACTTTAATAATTTAATTTATACGCTCATATGTAATTTATTTTATAATGTTTCTTCAGCTATATATTCTAATTGCTTTTTAGCATTATTATTTACTCTATATTGAATAATAGGGAACTTCTCTTCGAGGCAGGTTGGGACTAGAATATATGCACTTCAATCTTACCCTTAAATTTAATGACTTTTAATGAAAAATCACAGTTACCAAACAAACTAACAGATCCAAATAGAAATCAAACATGAAAGACAGCGGTAATTTCACTTTAGTAAAACCCATTAAAAAATTAATCTAGTACCCATATATTCTAATCCAGTTTGCGGCTCATGGTAAGCTGTAATATGAAACTTTAAGATTAACATAATCCATTCCTTCTTTGCACTAAACATAGAAATATGTAGCTAACGTGGATTCATCAGATTCCTCAACCTAATTGAGTCACTCGGGTAATACGTACTTCGATGCGCAACAAAGCCAAATAATTATATTATTATCAGCCAAATTGTTACTACTTACAAGACACTAAAAATAATTACGGAATAATAACGAAAAAAATGGAAAATTGAGCGCGAAAATAACCGCCGAATTAGTTTCAGAGCAACCAATGTCGATACGCACACTATCTGCCGGACGAAACAGCACCGGAGACTTCAACGGCCGGCATATCTTAATAGCTCATAATACTCACAACGAATCTCACATTCACCATGGGCTATAAACACCCAGAACAGGTCGTAATTTGTCCGAAACGTTCGCTCTTATCCCACATCTACACTTCCGGAGATGGTGCGTTTCCGGCAACGCACGCGGTTTCATTTAAATTTTTCGCAAAATGTGTCGGATGAGAAGTTCAAAAGAGCAGATAAAGAAAGGCTCTTTGAGGAAGGTGATTTCGCACGATTGTCAGGTGTCACGAACGAGATGGGTTTTTGAAAAGACGACCGTTTTGAATACACAAGCGCCTTTTTGCACAGGCACGCTGCGTCGCTTTTCACTTTTTCTTCTTTCAGAGGATAACGAAACGTTTATGGTAAACAGCGGGAACATGGACGGTACGATTTCAATGAGGCAATTCGCTTAATATTTTGACGTGAGGAAGACGTGAGAATGTTTCTTTGGTAAACTTACATGGATTTTTTTGATACATGGTTACAGACCTACACGTACGTAAGTAACGTACACTTAAATATGTATCACATTTAATTCTAAAAAAACGAGAATGAATGGATCAGTTGTTGTTTTCCATTTCATATTAATATTAAAGTTAAATAAGATACTATTACCTTTGATTATTTAACTCTTATTTAATATCCTTATATATTGCTTCGTAAATTAATTATATTACAAGCTCAGGTAAGGTAAGTCTTAACTTATCGTGCGACTTGTTCACAATTGCTAGACTGATGTAAGAAATAGCTACATAGGATTCGAACTAAGTATACCTGCCAGGAGAATGGGGGACCCGGGTTCGAGTCCCAGTCTCATCATCATTTTATGTTCAACCATTATTTTAATATATTTGATTTGGTTTACCTCTATGTGTTCAATGAATCATTATTAGCGTTTTGTTATCGATTCTTTCATTTGTGACTTAGTAATCTAAATAATGGTCAGCAAAAGCGATTATTAAAGGAATATAAACTATTCTAGGTTCAATATCAAATTTGCCTGAAAATTGACTATACGTTGTTAAAAAGCATCCCACCCGGTCAATGACAAATAATATAGTCATTCATAGCAAACGCGTGATAGCCAATCATTAAATGGAGTGATTCAGTTTTAATATCCTAAAAGCTGAGTGCGCTAAAGTTTCCCCAAGTGACGCGTCAACCCTTAAGTATATACTACGAGGGTTCCCTAACTATACTTCCCTTTAAACCCTCCATACTTATCCATATGAAAACTTTGTCTAATAAAACGATGTAAAATAGAAAGGAGGGTTAATACTACTCATAAGGTTATTTTAACGTCTTATCTTCTGATTTTAGCATTCAAATTACCAATGAACATTAGACTCATAAAGTCATCTTGAGGTGTTGTCCAAATCTAGGTCGAACAATCAATAAATTATTTTGTGGTAGGTTTTTTTCTCTCTTGATCCTATCCATTAATATTTTCTTCCATATTCAATATATAACAAAGTAATATGTCTTTGGCATGAATTTTCTCTCAATAGGTTAAGAAGAATTCTTCGAATGACATATGGCATTATATGCTGAAATAATGAAAAAAGAAAAACTTAAAAATGGTTATCATTTAATTCATTCCTTCCTGCGTTAACATCTATATACTATCGTTATGGTTACACAAGTTTATATTATTGGATTTTTTATTATCTGGCAAGAAACATTTATTATACTTTACTAAAATCCTCTTTCCAAAGCTTTACTGAATGTATTTAATTCATTGGTTCGATTTTGATTGATTAGTCGCTCTCTATGGAATATATTTCTCATTATACCCATTAATACATATGGAAATGTACCTCCCTTCATAACCGAGAGTATGCAATCCTATTCCGCACCAATCGTGAATGCATACGATTCAAACATCTTTGCAAAATATCCAGGATTTAAAATTGACGAAACACGAATGAAAATTTCAAACGTTTGGCTACTCCAGGGGTGTTATCTTTGAGTTTCTCACTCTTCATAAGCATGGAGACCTGTATTTTGGCGGACCCCTTCAGAAGCGTCTTTTATCCATCCCCTTTGTCTACTGAAATAAAGGATTCGAACCACGTTCTCACTCCGCCATCTTGGCTTGGGCGAGGGGGAGGAAATTTTCAGTGCAACCGAGCGCTTTTAAGGATTTTGTGGGAGATTCTCGAAAAATCTTCCGCCCGCGATTTCAGTGCCATTCATTCGCCTCTTTTATTCTGCCACTAGAATTCATGCCTCCCGCGTTCTTAAGCCATATCAGTTCTTTGACATATAAACCCTCTTCACCGACTCAAGCTTCTTATTAGCTGCAACACATTCTAAATGCCCGTCTCAGAGTTACTCCGTTCCATCTCCTTAATTTTGAGTAGCATTTGCTTTTTATTTCCTCTTCTCGTATACTTTAGATCTTCTGGAACTTAATGTGCGACTGGGTTAAATGAGGATGCAATAAACTGGCTGTGAAGATGTGTTCTTTTATCCACGAGCTAAATTAAGAGAAGTTCTTTTGTGTGCAGTGATTAATTTTTCGTGAAGCGAATACCCACGAGACATTACTACAGTTTGCACTGTCACATATTTCTGTGTTCTTCTGTATACGTTTGTTATGCCAAATTCATTTGTATTTCATGCCAAATTACGTTCACTAGCTCAATATTCGAATGATTTATTAAGTTTTGCATACATATTTGAATGAACGAATAGAATATGAAAAAATTTTTCTTTATTCGCATTCATCACACGATATAATTTTGCATTAAATTACTCGATAGAACGAAACAATGAATTCATGCTACCAAACTAGGAAACAAAAGACATTTTCCTTCGCTTGAGTGTGGCAACCTCAAAGACCGTTAAGCAATCATCAGATGTTGTCTAACTATGACGCGAAATGTAAAATTTCCTCTTCTAAAATAAACTATTCCCTAAAAATATTATCAATGAAACTATATCCCAACTCAAAGCAAAAATTTAGAATCTGGAACTTACAACAAATATTCAATTTATTATTACTCTATAATTTACCTATAATATAAGAAAATCATTAGTGTTTTTTTAGCTCATCATCTAGTCTATTTTATACCTAATTCTGATTATCTAATTCAGAGTAAACCCTCTTAAAATCTGCGAGAATTTATCTGCAAAATATCTTCATTACTTTAGAAAAAACTTATCGGCAAATAATTCTATCCCAGGCAGACGATTAAACCCAATTTTTAATTATTGAATACGAAATACACGTACGTTAAAATGTAGTTTATCCTTTCTTATGTAATATTCATAATTCTTCGTTTAACTCAAGCTATCCACGAATATAAGTACGTATATATTTAGTTCCAACGTTATCAGATAGGTTTACGCATGTTGCGGAACTTTCATACAATTACGCGATAAAGGCATCTACCAGTAGAGAGAATTAACCCCGCACGCCCTATCTGCGAACACAATCACGTCCCTACGTACGCATTGACCTTTTTTATACGGGACAGCTTGTTTCCACGGATAATTTCTTCATTTCATTGCGGCAGATAAAGAGTTATCGTCCATCGCGTGTGTCTTTCGTGCCCAACTCTTTAACCCCATCGCTTTTATCCTTCGAATCGGATGTCACAAAAACTTCCGCTCGGGAAATCTTCCCAAAGGAGTAATTTCCCCTTGAATTAACGTTTGTTTTCTGGAAAGGACCCCAATTACACTGCCCTACGGACCGTACCATCTCGCAGTTCTTTTATCAGTGACAAATTAAAAAGAGAACCCTTTCCGTGGAACTGCTTCCCGATGGTTGGAACACGCGAAGAAGAAGCAATATAATAAAAAAGGCATTCCTCTGTAGAACGCACGCTACATCTGCCCCCTTTCCCTGGGCGCTTTCTTTTAAGAGGCCGATAGCGATCGGATGTCATTAAGAACCCTTTGAAAATGGAGATTGGTTGGAGGACGCGAGTTTTGGCTGAGCGCGTGGGATGTTCCCGAAATGTTGAGTTTCTTTCTTTTGGAGAGAATGCAGAGATTTACATCTTTGTTCGACTGTTGGGTAATGCAGAGATGGACCACTTTTTGGCTATTAAGGCGACCTAGAAGATACCCTGAATTGATCCCAGCGTAATGCAAACATGAGCATAAACCAAACGCTTCCATGTCGTAGCGTTTTATTTTTTACGTAAAACAATTTTTATTTGATAGGAATACCTGTTGCTATGATATTACGTGTAAGGTTGATAAGGTTGCCAAGTGATGAGATTGGTTTACTTTGCTATTATGTAACATAAGGATGGTGAACCAAGTACGATACCTTGTGCTATATTGTCCATAAGTGCAAAATAATTTGTAAAAAAATGTCAAGATTTCTTTGTAAATATTTTTGATAGTGTTTTTATGTTATAATTTCATCAAGAATTCATATTAAATATCCTATTCTACTGTATTTTTTACAGGTTATTTCAATAAAGATTAAGAACCAAATCGACAGTTTTCCGTTCCCAACCATTATATTATGTCCATAAAAAGCAATAAAAAGTAGAGTAAAAGCAATATAAAGTATATAAGTTGTGTAAATATATTTTGATAAAGTGCTGTAATAACCAATTAAAAACCAGTGTTTTATCAGACAAATGAATATGGGGACCATATGAGTGGACAATTATAATAGAATTAGAAGATTAATAGAAGAGAGTAGAATATTAATAAAGTAGATTAATAATCTGTTAATTTTAATTATCATTTTGGCTTGAACACTGCTGAAGACTGCCATTTTTTTAGAAGCAGAAGATATTAATTTGGTGAATTTTAGCGATTCAATGAAAGGATAAGAATATATTAGTCAAAACAGAAATCTACCCCTTAAATTATGACTGTAGAAGCTCCGATGATAAGCAGATTCTGTAGTGTGACATATTTATGACTCTCGACTAATTTTCCAGCACTTGCCCTCCAACCAACCCATCAAATTGTTTATTGTAAATGCTTAAACATTCATCATCAAACCATAATTCATTCAGGCGACTCCTAGAACGTGTTAGCCGTCCATTTGCGAACCGGTTCGCCAAGAGGCAATTTGTCTTCATAACTTAGCATCTTATCTATCGCATCTTTGATGATTGCGTCATTTGCCTAGCCCGCCAAAGTAGATTGTTTTTATCTTCGATCTGTCCCTCGAAGGGTAAAATTTCAAAACACTTCCGGAGCTACTTTGCATACAAATTTCATTTGAAAACGAACCTCGTGTTAAACCCTCATATCCGGTCTGTTTAAGAGATTCCAACACTGTAAATGGGTCATTTGCGAAAATTAAAAGGGGTGCTTGCCTATAGAGGACATCTTCTAATTAATTAATCCTCTGAATATAAAAGTATAAAGAAAATTCTAGTAGGCCGAAAAATAACAGTTAACACATCGAATCGCAAATTGAGGCTTCACTTGTTGATTGTAGATTGTTGTATAATAAATCTTTAATGGACGACAGTGCACTGGTAACCAAATATAAACAATAAAGTGTATATCTATAAATTACGTAGTGCTGAACATACCTGTATCTGTAAAAGTATTATATTAAAAGAAAAAGCTAACCCTATCATTTTTAGCCATTCCATTAAGTGACAAAGGTTATCTTCTTATCAGTTCTCATTTCAAAAATAAAAATATCCATCAAAAACTTAATTTTTTTAGCTTTTTTAGTCCAACTAAATTAACCAACAATCATAAGCCTAAAAATATTTTTATATTCTCTATTTATAAGATCTGTTCGTATGAGATGAGACAGATTTGAGTCACTGTCGCAATATAATAACCAAGTATTATGATCACTCTTGATTTACTTTAGTTTTTCTTATTTCTTAATTTATTTCTAGCTGATGTAACGCTTCCTCAGATACACATTACGGAACCTTGAAAAGGACTACTCTAGGACTTTTTCCAATCCTTGCTACCTTTAAACTATGCATTCAAGAACAAGGTTTTCGTAGTTTGTTTTACTTGCTGTCAAATCTATTTGCATGCTATTTGGTAGGTTTCTCTTTCCATAAAAATCAAGTTTAGTCAATGCCTACAATTCATTCCGTTTCGTGGCACTTATCATTCATTTATTTGAAGTTATTACTTAGCAACCGATTGGCAACAATTGTATTTTACTAATATGTGCTTAAATGGTTCTTGATCAATAATTATCAATAAAGAAGTGGAAATTAGTTACTTTCATAATAATATTTAGCTCATAAAATTCAATTGGATTCTGAATATGGTAAATGATAATGAAGATTTGGCGTCAAATGTTATCAAACGTATGGCAGCAGTTCTTATGGGTTCAAGGTTAAAATCATCCATCTTACCGTGAGAAGCCCGATTAAAAATCAAGATTGTTCTTTTGAAATATTCTGATGGACGATTCAAGCAGCCAAGGCCCGATCGGGATTTATTTTTGGCCATTGATATTAAACATCTTGTGTATTTTCGTGTGAAGAATTCAATTCTGTTAAAAAAATTACAAATATAGTCGATATAGATTATTTAAATTCTTACTTCGTTCATATTGTGTTAAGAATGAATTTGAGACCTCAATTTCCAACTTTTTTCCCAAATACTTGCTTATATGTTATGCTTACAGATCTTTAAATCGAAAAATTGTTATTTCATCGAATATAACAGCATAATTTATTCGTATCATATTCATACTACTGAATTTCTCTTTCTCTTTTTTAATCATTTATTGCTTTAACTCATCATCATAATTTCATATTTATTGATTCCTACCTTTGTTCGATTAATCTGCAATTATCATAACATAAGACATTTAAAATGTGAATAGATCATCTGAAATCTTTCGTATAATCTGTCTATGCTATTTATACCTTGGAATCTGTCGTTATTCTCTATTTAACATCAGGTCATAGCACAAGAAGGCAAAAAATTGGAGTTTCAGAATTATATTATTTTCCTAAACAAACATTTAATGATTTATGGAAAACTTCCTGCCCCCAAATTCCGAGAGCTTCTTGACTTAAAGTACGAGCATATGTTTCGCTAATCATCTATCAATACCCAACGTTCAGCTTGCTGCATCGCACAATGGCTCCGTAATATTTTAATCCTTTCACAAACAAGGTGACAATTGACCAAAAAGCATCATTAACCAGAAGTGTTCTAAATGGAATGGACGCACGCCGGCACCTTAACACCTGGTGCAATTCTACTCTTAGGGAGGGAGGATGGGTTACTAAGGCGTCATGTTGAGGAGTTGGAAATAAAAGAAGACGGAAGGTTAAGAGCAATGCAGAAGAAGCTGAAGAAAAGGGAGATTTCCATTAGGGAAACCAGACAAACACCACATTTCTTTAGGTGTCTCGTACACCTTTGAGGTGTAAGCGGGGTGTCTCATTGCCGCAAAAGGCGTTCTTGAGAGAAATTTCTGCACTTTCCCTTTTCCGCCGAAGCTGCAAAAGCTTTTGGAATGTGGAAGCGGTTAATTAAGTTGAAAGGAAACCGATCGTAAGGCGCTTTGCGGGAATTATTGATGTTCTTCGGCAAAAGATGTCAATTCACTTCATTTCACTTCGCGAGGGACTTTTCCGATACGTATTAATTAACGAAAATTAAGCGTCTGCCAAAGTCGGCTCGGATATTGAAAAAATTCCCGAATTCAATGAAAAATAAAAGTTAAAATGTTAAAAAATCAAGCCCTATTAATTAATGAACTCTCTTATTGAGACGACAAATAAATGTATGAATTTTCAAGCATATACATTTATGTTATTTAGTTTTATACTACGTTATTTGTGGATTAGTCTTGTTACATAATGATAGCACAAATTTAATAGACTAAATGTATTGGTTGTTCCTTAGGAACGTTAGCAAAAAAAACTGCTTATTTTACGTATATATGAGAATATATTAGTTTAGAGTTCCAGCAGGATAAAAGATTTATTTCGCAAACTTGCCGTATAGTTTCAACTCAGCACAACTAACAGTCGATATTGATTACATTGTATTTCAATTCTTAACAAAATATACTACATAATCAACCATTTAATTGAAAAAATCCTCGATTAATAATTCAATGATCCCGAGCAAGAGAAAGCTATACATTTGTTAAATTAAAATTAATTAGTTACAATCGTCACATAGCAACGTATTAGAAATTAGGTTATATTAGGTATATTGGAAATTAGAATTTTGTTGATAAAAAATGAAGGATTATAATCAACTTGTAGACGAATTTATAGACCGAAAGATATTTAGCAATAAATTCTAGAAAACACAAGGATGAAAATATAATGAACTAAAATTTTAAAAGAAAACTAATCTATCTTTATTCTTATTTGAACTTTCCATGATGAATCGCCCCGTTTGAAAAAAAAACCTTCCATTTATCTCTTCCCATCACTTCCCTTCCATTCCAACCATAATTGCTCATTTAGTCCTACAATCTGAATCTCCAAATAAAAAAAAATAAAAGGGTATTCTCACAACTAATACTTCCTTTCCTTCATCTCGAACCATCTTTCCATCCACTCTGCGTGTTTATTGCTATCTCTAATGGCTTACATTGAAGCGACGAAGGGTTACACGCAAGACGGTATTCAATTGTTTTCGCCTCTCCCATATAAAGACCTTTTTATCGATCCTCAACTCATCCCCGCTTCCGTTACGGACTCTTGACTCTTCCCTCTGGCGGAATGCACGAGATTTCAGCCCAGATACGCATCTCGGGAAAAAATGAACGACTTCCCAAATTAATTCATTTCCATTGTTCTGTATACTGTAAAGCAGCTTCGAAATTAAACCAAATTCCGGCAATTGCGTGTAAAGATGTGGTCGGATCGTTATCGCCTGGTAATTTTTATCCATAATGCGTAAATCCGATGTTGTTATAAAAGGGTTGACTTATCCTTAATCTGTTTCCGAGTATAATTACGACAGGAGGAGACTTTTTAAGCCGTGGAAGGAAGGACACAGCGGGACGTAATCCAATTTTGAGAGAAGAAACCCTTTCACGTATCAACTTTGCTCCTATGAAGAGTTAATCCACAACAGGAGGTTTTTTCCTTGACAGAATGCTTGTGAAAACGTCAGCCCCGGATAAGGAATATTACAGGCTACTATCGAATGATGCTTAGAGCAGTACGATGGCAAAAGGCATGATTAAATCAAATTATAAGGCATTATATTTGTGACTTAAGAATGAAATGTTTCGCTCGTAATCTAAGCTTATGTCCTTCTTTTTTATAGAGTCATCAATTCAAATCTGAATATCTCAATCCAAAGCATTCATCTGAATATACGTAATCTATCTAAAATCTGTGTACATATTTATCCTGATTTTTCCGTATATACTACCGAAGCTCTGTCAGGCACTGTCTTTGAGATGGTTGCTATTTCTAAGAAAATATACACGTATATAATAGTTTGATGAGCTGACATACGATTCCTCATGGCCAATTCTGGATCAAACGGACTACATTGACAAAAATCTTACTTCTTTTGCTCCATTTACCATAAGGTATATTTAATATTTAATTCTTCATTAAAGCAAAGATTCCTTATGGTGATAGAAGCTGATTTACTTTCTTGATTAAATTTGAATAATTAAATTTTATTCGCATTTTGATTCTAAGATTCTGTCACCTGCTCATTCATAAGGTAGGAACTTTGAATATCAGTAGTATTTACGTCAAATCACAAGTTACTTAAACTTTCTCATAGTAATAAAAACCTTAATTATTCAAACCATTTTTAATCAATTCTTCATAGTCCTCGAGTTATTAATAATCGAGTTCAATTAATGGATATCAAATTACGAGACTCGAATGCAAGTGAAAAGTAAGGAGGGGTAACCATAGCATAGGGGAATCTGTAGCCTTCAGATATTACGTATCATTAGGTTGTATAATTCACATCCTAAATTGAAGGTGTTTTATGATGTATAATTTTTTTTATAAATCTTCTTCACTTTCCCAAAAATATCGTGTTATAAATCTATTTAAACTAGTTTAATAAGCGACGAACCCAAATCGAAATATGGATTAGATGGAGTTGGAATAAGGCGAGACCGTCTCGGTGGAACTTTTGACGTCTAATCTTACAAATCCCCTTGTGAATAACATCTACAAGATTAGGACGAAAGTGTAAAGAAAGAAGGGAAAAAATCCTTACAATTCAAGGTTGAGAAAAACCTCTATATTACAGATAACATCCGCAGAGAAGACTGGACAGCGCAGCGCAAGAACATGGCAATAATATATATATTAATAAAAAGTTATAAAATAAAGGTAGTTTTATCGGGTCGCCATTTTGATTCGAACTAAATAACAGCGAATTAATTAGGCTTTAAAAACTAAACCTCTCGAACATACTTTTTCCTAAAAAAATCGCCTCAAACGGTAATGTTGCACAGCATGAAAAAAAGCATCATTAAAAAAGACATATCGGTTTCCAGGGCTACCGTACGGCACACATGGAAACGACCGAGGCCGGCAGGGAAGGAAAGAGTTCATGGGGGAGGAAGGAGGCTATAGGAAACTGGAAAACGCGAGGAAAAAAACGGTAGCGAAAGGATGCGAGAAATCCTTTTTGTCCTCGGAAGGGACTTAAAAATCCAGGAAGGAGGGAAGTGAGGTTATGGGCGGTTTTTGTAAGGAGGTGATTAGTGTTGAGGTTTTTGGGAGAAATGGGGCTGAAGGGGGAAAAGCCGAAGGAGAAGCGTGAAGGGCACAAAGAGTGGAGGCGACGGAGAGGAAAAGGCTTAAAAAAGAAATCCTTTCGTTCGCCTCATTTGGGAGAAGGCACGGAAAGAAGGGGTTCGATTTTTTTTCCCGAATTTATTTGTCAGCTCATGTGGGCCACAGTGTTGCGTGGGTTCCAGAAGGAGGTGGTGGTGGTGGTGGTGCTGACCTAACCCAAGACGAAAGTGGTCGTAAAGTGTGGCCACGTGTGGTGAGTTTCGCTGGTCCAGAGGCGATTATGTGCGCTCACGCTGGGAATCGCTTTGGGAGCAGGAAAATTTTGTGGAGTTCTCAAAGTCTTTTTAAACTTTTAAGTTGTTTCCGGTTGAAGCTGTTCTTGTGGTACTAACTGCCAAAGGTGCTCTTGTGGATAAATGACAGCTTTGCTACCGAGGATTCTCAAAACTGGAATGGTTTGATGGTTTTGCACGATTCAGTAAGGGAATATGATCCAAGATAGTCTCGACGTATCAAATAACATTCCCAAATTAGACTAATAGTAAGGTAATTTACTTATTTACATAAAATGTCCTTTAAATCATTCGTTTATAAAGAAGTTACATTAAGATACTCAACAATGGGCAAACACTAACACCCATCAGCCAGGATTCGAACCCAATACTTTAACATTGGAAGGTTTTCATGCTGACTACATTTCCACCGAGATATCTATTAAAATAATAGTCATACTCTATGTGTGAGAATCATACCCAGGAGTTCTTCAACTATTGCTCTACCTCATTTGAAATCCAGAGACATGTGCAGAATTTAAGCTTGGCAGTTTTGGATCGATAAACTTAATTAGATTTAGTTTTTATTATTATACTGGAAAAAGTCCGCATATCTGACACTTATGTATAATGGCCTAATCATTCATCTAGCCTATCATCCTTTTTCTACTTCTTTTGTTTTCTTTGAATAATGTAAACAAGTGAGAGAAAAACCAGAGATAAAATTAAGGTTTTGAAATTCTTTTCGTGAAAAGAAAACTTAACCCTAAATTAAAAAAATCGTTCCAGAAATAATCTCCTTTATAAAAATAGAAAACAATTGTATTAATAAAGATGAGATAATCCCACTGTTTTTATAACGAATCAACAAGTTGGAGCAACCCTCCGATGTATAAATATAACTCTCAACTCTCAGGACTGACTACTCCTGGTGGCAAAATTTAGAACCAAAATTGTACTGCAGTTCTGAAATCAGTCTTCTTTACTAAGTTGGTAGTAAAGTCAGTGGAACAAGGATAAAGAAATATTCTAGTTTAAATTGTGCTTAAAATTCAATTAGTATTAGAAGTAGGAAGATGAACATTGTTGCGAGTAGTAATTATATTTAAGGTGAATCAATCAACAATGAAAATTGCTTTTCGTAGCTTAAGCGGAGTTGAAATTTCCATTGTAGATTAATTGTTGGTGACGATAACAAATCTGCAATCAAAACAAAACATTTCGATTGAATTTGGGAATATTTTGTAAAATACCAAAAAAGCGTAATTATGTTTACACATAGTTAAAACTCAGAAAATTTTTCAGCAAGCCCTTGTTGTAGAAATTAATTGTACACAAAATGAATACGGCTGAATTAGAGTTTTTTCCACTCTAAAACACTCGATTCCACGCAACCGAAGCGCGGGAAACTCCATTTTGACATTCCATCCCAGCTTAAGGAATATCTTCAGCTATAGGGCAATGGCTGTAAGAACCACCAACCTTTTTCCGGGAGACACTTGTTCCGAATTCGCAAAATCCAGGTCACCAACCTCAGCCCAGTTTTCCTTTACCGCTCGACTTTTGCAACCTACAATAAAGAGACCTTTCTGCACCGTAGGTACTCTTGTGTTTATACTCGGACTTGCTCCTCTCTTACCCTTTTCGGGGGTAAAAAGGGGCGCTGGACCCACCCCATGACTCGCCAACATTTGCGGCCATAAATCCCGAATACCTTCCGGGCCACCCGACTCCACTAAGTCACCCCGGGAACCCACCACCCACGCCCCTTCCATCCGCTGACCTTCACATGGCTAACGCACACGCAACTCTTTTCTTTTTTTCCCCGGCAGATGTGGTGGACAGAATGCAAGAGGGAATTTTTTTTTCAAACGGCTATGGATATGTGAAAAGTGTAACGGGAAGGATTAAATTGTGGAAGGATTGTGAAGTCACACCAGCTGATTCGGGATTGAGACGTAATAGTATATAACAACAATGGATTGGAATGGAATCGTTAAAGTTTGTTACAACAACAATGATTTGAAAGGGAGAGTGTTAATGTGCGACAACAATGATTTCGAATTGGGAGGTGATACTTCGAATCGACAACAATTATTTTGAAAAGAGACGTAATACGACAATAATGATTTGAAAGGGATACGTAATATTTAACAACCGTTCTCACTGGTTTAGTGGTTAGTACTCCAGGTCCTGGGTTCGAGTCCCGGCTATGATAAAAGTTTCCTCTTCAGGGCATGCATAATGATTATATTACTTGGATAGCTATAATAATGATTTATTTTCAAATACGAATTAAAATATCAAAAATGAAAACAATACGCAACGAATTGTATCGTATAAACCAGGTTATGTGCTAAAATTACCATTTATGACAGAACTTTATAAGAATAGTAAAGTACTCACTATATTTGTATAAAACATAATTCGCTTGGAAAGATCGAATAAGTGGGTAAATTAGGGAAGAGAAACTTATGAAATTCATATATTCTCGACTCATATTTTATTTCTGGCGATGAAAGTTAATGATCGATAGTAACCGATTGCGTTTAAGATTCAGAGAGCGTTAATAATTGCCGTCTGAGAATTATCTAAACGAATCAAGTTGATTAAACAGTTTACGTAAAGATGAGCATCGATAAAAATGGATATTTTACATTAGTTGAATATTCAAGAGAATATAAATGTACATGAAACTAAGTTCTCAGACACCACATGCAGATAATTAACGGACAGGCAAATAAGCACGTCGAGGACCCTGGATAAATGCAAGAGGTGTTAAGATTTTAAGGTATCTAGTGTAATATGGAACAGTAAAAATAATAGCAACATAAAGAGGTGTCATAGCTTCTGCCGAGAATTAAATGACAGAGTAAGCATTAGAACTGTTAAAACAAAAGACAATAATGGTTATTTTGTACATTATTGTGGATTGTTGCAAGAAATCAGCAAACTAACAACTACTCTTTATCATTAATCATTTTACGCGAAAAAAACTAATACTTTCTAATTAAATTCATTACTACTCATATATATTCTGTTACATATTCTGATTAAAGCAAAAATAATCTATATTTCAATAGAAATATCAACAATACCAGACAACAATACACTCCAAGCACACGTAAAATCGAGTAAAAAATACACAGGTAGAGAAATCGAATATATTTACCTCAGACTGCTATCGAACCGCATCAGAGAAATAAAAGAGACTGAAATAATCTCAAGGAACCATTAAAACAGTGCCAATTAGGTTTTGAGTTACAAACTGACGTCAGAAAAACCTCCAAAACCGGTATGATCACCTTAGCACGTGACAGATCAGATTTATTCATCTATTTAAGTAATCTTAGATCTTAATACCCAGGAAGTTCTAATAAAGGATTCCACATTTCTTCATCACCTTATGGATCATTATTTTGGGTTAAGATTCCATATTTAGCCATATTCTACTTTTAATGACTAAATAATAAACTCTCATCTGTATATGCTATATCTGTTGATTCCTTACGTCATCTCCTAGCAACCAAGCAACAATTTTATCAAACCAGATTTCCGATGAGGAATATTTGAACTTCGAAGCATACATATAACACACAATACTCAGAGAATGATGGATTCAGGATGGAAGATGATAATCTGTTAATATTCCTTTAAAGTAACTATTGTTGAAATTTCTCAGGCTTACAACTTAAGTTCGTGCTTTTGGCAAATTTAGGATGGCGAAGTTAAAGCTGTTAAAACTAATGTGCCATTCTTTAAACAGAAGATTTTTCCTGGAGAAAAAGTTTGCCAAGGTCTGCGAAACCTGTTACTCTTCATGATCCTTTGTGAGGCGTTGGTCGAATTTCTCACCGAAAGGGAAAATTTTGTGCGAAGATACGTTGTCGAGTGGTGAGGTAACGGGATAAGAGAGCGAATGAGGAAAGACAGTTCTATCCTGACGTTGGTGGCAAATATAAATCGTACAGTGTCAGGCATTGGAATCCTGAGAATGTTAAGAAGAGTAAGATAACAGCCTTTCAAAATCTTAACCCCCCAAAAAGTTTTCTTTCCTTACAGTCCGTGGTGAACTTTCCATATCATTTCAAATTTGAAAGTCTTTAATGAAATTAATAACGTCTGGTGTTAGCTGGTAGAACTTATTCATGATGAAACGAATAGAGACGATATCTGACGCCTTCTATAGAAGAAATTTGCATTAATGTGCGATGGATAAAGGAAGGAAAGAGTGGATCTAGTGAGTGACGTATCTACGCCAGAGTATTATATATAACATAGTAGCATGCTCCCCTTAGAATTGCCAGTATAAGCCACGTGGATATATTCATAATTCTTTTACGTTTATAAACAATTAAAGACTGAACTAGAGCAATAATGCATGAGAAAGAACAGACAGCAGATTTCTAACAGGCGAATAACTTTTTGATTATAATAAAGATATAACTTTTCATAGAGTATTAAGAGGATAATATTATATTATAGCCATTATGTAAGAATAATGGATATAAAATGTTAATGAGAAATCAGTGGAGTGGAGATTTTAACTCACGCTAATTCAATTCATAGTAATCATTAAAATTAAACAGCTAATATATTTCAATATCTATCCTCATATGTTGTGGAATACTCCAAATTTCTTAATAAGGTCACATTTATGACTTTTTATAAATTCTTTTGTTACTATATTATTTCTATTATATTATTGTTTCTCAAAATACGATCTTTTTTCTCAAAACATTAAAAATCTATTATTCGTAAAAAACAAGAGACTAAGCACAATAAATTTTCATTCCCCTCAGCAATAAAACGCTGAAAGATATCAGCACTCTCATAACTTCATTTTTTTGCCTCCTCTTTACTTTAAATCATCTTCTAGAGTACTCTCTTCGAGTCGTGATCTGAGGGTAAACAGATGCAAAAAGAGGAAGCTTACGTATTCTCACCCCATTGGACGATGGGTTTTTCCCTCTTCCGAAATTAGGTGTCGAAGATGGCGCATCTGTTCCACATGAAAATCGCCTTTTTTCCCAAAGGTTTTTCCCTTTTTGTGCACCCTTTCGCTGTGACCCGAGGTCACCTTGGGAAGGAAACGGTGGAGGAAGTGGTCCGAAAGCCTGGACTCCTTCAAACTCCCAGGAAGCTGCATCTTCGTCCCAAATGAGCTTAATGTCTTCCTTGAAAGGAAAAGGGGGAATTCCTTTGGGCTTCCGAGAAAAATGTGCTCGCCTTTTTCGAATACGGAATTTTTACGCAGAAAAGGGAAAGCAAGAAAATACAAATAATACTGATATGAAAATTATAAATTTGGTATTTTTTGGATGAATATTAGTAAATCATTTGGAAAGAGAAGCCATTAATTGGTAGAAAATACTCAAAATATCAAAAAATGCTAATGTTTTTCTCCCATAAAAGATTTTGAACGACCATTTTCTTGACAAATATAATTAAATGCATTGTTAACAACTTAAATTTAATTTATATAATATAAAATAGAATATTGATATACCCTTATGTTTTGTTTTTTTCTTTCAACTCAATTGTTTTTATTGTTAGACATACTGGTCACTTTAGCTTAATATTATTTGGATTTTGGAATTCTATTTTTCAACTTTACTGTTCCTAATTTTAAAGTATTTTTGAGGTGAGACATGTATGAATTTACTCTTTAATTTTATTCGACCAGAAAATATAAATATATCTACACCTAGATTTTGCTTTTATTCATTATATAAATCTTAATTGGTTAGCAAAAATTATTACTGAATGTTTTAAAACTGTGTTATTAATTTGCTTCTCATTTGGCAATCACTTAACATATCTTCCGTAGAAAGGAATACTTTTAATTTTCTCGAAAAGCAATGCCTTAAATATGAAATATACAAACTTGTGCTCTCATAGTTAAGTGAAATGCGCTAAAGTAGACTCATGTAGAATATACACTAAAAGAAATACATGGAATTCTCCCAATAAAGGTGGGAAAGACTATGAACTCATTTTAAATATTATAAAACAACTAATTCTGAATATTAATTTATAAATCAGAACAACGAATCAAGAATTGAAGAAATAAATAACATCAACACCATCATAGTAGTGCTGTACAGTGTGTTATTTACATTTACGTATATCCCCCATAAGTTGTGATGAGCCTCGGTAACTACGTGTTGTTATGGGCTGATAAACAGTACTCAAGGCCCTACCAAACTTAAAATCACAGGAAAAACAGTACTTTAAGATACCAGCAAACTCAAAAACACCAGACCGTGTCTTATGGACCTCGAACACTTTCACTCGTGAGAACTTTTCCCAAATCGAACATTCCCTAGAGACAACCTCAATACAAAATTTACGCGCAACTGCCCGGAATCTTTTTTCTTCTTCAGGAGCGAAATAAAAACCCTTCTTCGCAGACTTTTACTGCTTTCTCATACAGCCGAGGAAAGAATTATTTCCTCTAAGCCCATAATGCACCGTAATGGACCTCCGGTAAAATACTCGGACGCTAAACTCGTGTAGGATCCTCACATCTTTCCCCGCCGGTGGTCACGCCTTCTTCACCCTTTGCAGCCTCATTCTGCACATAAAAAAAGTGGAAGAGGAAGCAATAGATATTGCACTTCCATCCCTTTTCTTGCGGTCTCGACATTTATTCCTTCCCTTTCAAAAAAAACCCTCCCCTGGAATGCTCCCCTTTCACTTCAAACACTTGCTGGTCACTTCCCCTTCGCACGCATACTTCTCATTCTGCCAACGTTTCCATTCCTTTTGACTTCGAACCCGATCCTTCGGAATCGTTCGTCCGATAGCCGTCTTCACAAAGAGTTGCACTCATCCTGCACAATTCAATGCATCCTGAAAGAATATCGTTTTGGTGACCAAGAGGAATGAGTTCCTTTACTTTAAGTCTCTGTCCGAAGGTTGTCATTTCCGTAACTTTTTTCGACTCTAAATACGTATTGTAACCATGATACAGAGAATGAGGTTTGTGTATGAGCTGTTCAATCTCAAAATGTCATGATATTGTATGATCGATAATGAAATACATTATAAGGAAATTCTATCTAATTCATAGGATTCTTTACACAATTAGGAGTCTATTAACTGTACCGAAGCATTTCCTAAAGCTACCTTAATAGAATGAATGTTATTCTAAAAATTATTGATGAATATGATGAAAGTATTAGATCCTTTTACACCATGAGAATGAGCTTTTAAACAATACAGAGCAATTCAAGGGAGTTTATTTGGCAGAGTGATAATTATTCGTTTAAATTTCTCATTTTTTTAGGTATAGTTTTGTCAATTATTTTTACATGCTTCTATTCTAAACTTTATCGTTACTTATATTAGGGTCAAACTTATTTTGGGAACGAACACTCTTAAGTTTTAGCTCTCTTTTTCCAAAATATAACTGTCTATATTCTCTGATTAGATTTTCAGTGAGAAAAGCTTTACCAAACAGATTTTTAGCCTTAATTTGTAACCTGAATTGTATTTTAGCTATTTGGTGCATCTTCATATTACTTTTTAATTCATTCAATAACAAAACTCAACGATTTCAAACCAAACAGAATATTCGTATAGTGTTAAATAGCATGGTTTTAACAGCGAAAACTATGACAACCGACGAGCAAGAAGAATTTTTTTCAATCCTTCGTTAAAAGCAAATCTACGCAACACTATTTGTGAATATAGTTGATTCGTGGATATACTATAGGAAATTTGCTTAATCATGGGATTGCATATAAAATATATAATATATTTTTGGTTCGATAGTATAGTAGTACTAGAAGAAAACCATCATTCAAAAGCAGCTCCTTTCTTTTGAACTGCGATTAAATCTATACCTTGTGCGACGAGCATACAAATATTCGCCTTTACCTTCACTTATATATTCTATTTCACTTGTATAAGGTTCAGCGTATTGTGCTAGGCATCGTAGTGCGACATTGCAACTAAATGAAAGTAAACATAAACAATTTCCTTGGCAACAGAATCCCGTTCGAAACTTAACACCTACATAACCAGGAAATGCGTGAAATCGTTTCGGGAAGTGAGTCGTGATACATTGAACCATCCGACCTATAAACTTTAACATCCTCATCCGTGGAAGGCTTCTTTTGCATTTATCGACGCTCTGCGAGAACGTGCCCGAACGGGTGTGGACGTCCTCCCCCCCCCTCCTCGATAAAATGGCACCCTTTTGAAAGTTCGCTTCCTATTAGAGGGACGCAGTCACAAAGACGCAACGAATAGGGGGGAAGTGGCATCGGGAGGGACATCGGTCAGCCTTAGGGGTGAGATACGACCAGAAAGGGTCAACGGGGGTCCGGTGAATGGGTGAAAGGGGTCATCCACTAGGAGTAATGGTCTCCATGGCGAGGAAAAGGATTACGGAGGCTGGATTGGAGAGCAGCTGACAGCCAGCGATGTGACGCGGAGGGGGAAATGATGGCGTCCTCGCGAACTAAGGGAATGCGCAACCAGAGGATGTAGAAAATGGTTTCCTGTCCGAGAGTCGTTGGTTCTTGGATGACTTTGAATCGGAAATTGCAGCGATTCGCTCGTCTGCGCTCTGGTGAAAGTACGCGATCAGCACGCTTGGTTTTAATACAATTTACGTCGAAACGAATTGGTTGTACAGTACCCCTGGTAGACTAACGTTCGGGGTAATAACCATTAGAGTGACTGATATTTCACTGTCGTGTTCTTACGTAAAATGGGGGTGAAATTGGTTACAACTTCTCCATCGAGCGACAGCCTTTCAATAGACAGACGTAACACCGACATCCGAAATCATTTTAGCCGACATCGGAGTTACTGACTTCCATTTTGCAGGAAACTTCCAGACTTATACATAGATATCAATACAATCATCTTGTTTATTACATCAAATGGTATGGTTTGCCTTCAACGATACCCAAATATTTATTAGACTGGAGAAATACGTAAACTTTATTCTTAAAATAATGCACGTCTTGAACTTACCGATGGTAAGATAATAACTGACAGTGCAGAAATAGCTAACGAATTTGGAAAGTATTTCTCAAGTACATATAAAGTAGCGGATCATTCACCAAAATATTTCATTTTAAGCAATAATCCTTCTACATCAAAGCTTTTTACGATAGGTTACAATGATATCCTCAAGAGAGTAAGAAAGTTAAAAAACAATAAAAGTCAGGGACCGGACGGAATAAGAAATGAAATAATTAAACTGGGAGATAGGGAAATCGTTCCTTACCTTAGAAGAATATTCCATGTATGCATTAATAATAATCAAATTCCCAAGGATTGGAAAACTGCCATAGTTGTGCCCATACTCAAAGGAGGAAAGAAAAGATCAGTTAAGAATTATAGACCGATTAGTTTAACAAGTGCTGTTTGCAAATTGTTTGAAAGAATGATTGCGGATCACTTAAAAGATTTTTGGGAAACGAATGGTTGGCTTAACGAATTCCAACACGGTTTTAGGAAGGGATATTCATGCGAGTCTCAGATGTTAAGTTTACACCAGGATCTAGTAGAAGCTCAGGATAAAGGTGAACAGGTCGATGCAATAGTGATAGATTTAGCCAAAGCGTTCGACGTTGTAGACCACGACCTTCTTATGAGAAAAATCAACGTTATGGGGTTAGACAATAGGTTGATAAAATGGATAGAATCATTTATTAAAGGCAGACATCAAAAAGTAAAAATTGGCGATTCACAATCCCCTGAAATAGATATAACGTCAGGAGTTGCTCAAGGAAGTGTGTTAGGACCATTATTATTTCTTATTTTCATAAATGACATGCCGAATGCAGTTAAATCTAGAGTCAGATTATTCGCCGATGATTGTATTATATATAGGAAAATTATAAATGAAGATGATAGCGAAAAACTACAAAAGGATCTAAATGCCTTAATTAACTGGTTAAGATCAAATAGGCTAGATATCAATTCGAGTAAATGTAGAGCCATTAGTTTTAACAAAAATAAAACAGAATACCCTTATAGTATAGGTGAATATAAAATACCGAAAGAAAACGAGGTTAAATATCTAGGGATAACTTTTAGTAGTAATCTAAAATGGAATGCGCATATAGGAAAGGTATTAATGAAAGCTAATAAAGCGCTAAATTTTGTCATACGAACACTTGGAAAATCGAGCAAGTAAGTAAAAGAGATAGCGTATAAATCGTTAGTTAGGCCGCTTTTAGAATATGGGGAGTGCTTGTGGGATCCGCATGAAGTAGGTCTCAAGAAAAGTCTTGAAAAAGTACAGAGAAGGGCAGCTAGGTTCGTCTTAGGAAGGTATGACAGGAAAGATAGTGTAACGAGGATGTTGAAAGAATTAGGATGGAAAAGTTTAGAATCTCGTAGAACAGAGAAAAGATTAACGATCTTCTTTAAAGTGTTTACAGGGCATCCTTCATATAAGGAACTAAGGGACAGAGTGAGTAAATCAGAGTTCTTAGGCAGACACGATCATAACTATAAATTGAATTATATGAAACAGAAAACTAATGTAAGTAAATTTTGCTTTTTAAACCGAGCAGTTGAAACATGGAATAGCTTGCCTGCAGAGGCTTTAGAGCCTTTTCCAACATCACTGAGGGGATTCAAAAAAGTTTTAAAAACGATAAGAGATTTGTGAGCTTACCGAGGACGAAAAGTAAGACGAGTAGGGGATCGCCTGATAGGGTGAAGTACGGCGGGGACTTTGTGCGCCCCGGGACCGCTACGGTAGCCGTGAAGGCCTATCAGGAACCCTGAAAAACCTTACTTGAAAACTTATTCAGTTTATTTATTGATTGATATTAATGTTAATTGTATTATTGTATTATTGACGAGGGTATTCCTCACATTTATGTTTAAATTTTGGATATTTTTCTTTTCAATTACATTTATATTATTGTAATGATTTAAATTGGTATATATTATGTTTATGTGTATATACTGATGAATTGACTACCTGTAGTGTATAAAGTTGTACTGTAAAAACGTCGCCACCTGACTTAACGTCTGACTGCGACGGTTTTGTATAATAATAATAATAACTACTTTTTAGAATGAACTGTGTAAAATTTAGTACTACGAGTATTTTCATTGAATTGACTATTATAGATTAATTATGGCAAACACACATCATAAAACAGTCGTTTCTAAGTAACAATATTATTAGATTTCTGACCACCAGGATACAGCGCAACTCTTACTAAAACTACAATTGTTATGATACTTGCAGTTTCTTTCAACTTATTAGAAATTAACAAAATTTTTAGCCTTCTTATATTTAAAATCAATATTATGGTAGTGTAATAGTGTTCGAAATGTACAGGTACTTACTTTTTTTACCGAGGGAAATTTATCAATGCACTGCACTTATTAATTCATCCATTCTTTTGAAAATGTAGCTTGATATTTTTACAATTGCATGCCCTATAATATAACTTTAAGTAGACAACCAAATTGCTGTACAAAGAAATAAGAACTGATGTAATTCTGTAGAAATTTTAAATTCAGATCCAAATATTATAGTCGTAAGCATTTCGCATAATTTATCGCTGTTTAAAAGCTAAAAGTTTGATGCTTTCGTTAGTTGTCGCTTTCACGAGTTTGTCTTTCAAATCACTAGTATCGACAATAACTCATGAAAAACAGCCCTTTGCTGGTACTCATCTGCTAAAGTTTTGAAAAGACTTACCCTTTTAAGAAAGGCATTTTGAGATATCGAAAAAGTACGGCGGGATTGAATGAAGTTCGATGTTTGAATGCTTCGAAATGTTCCATTATGAATGTAGCGCACTTCCACTCTGTTGGGTACCCATTCGATGATGTTGGAAACTTTTCAAAAGATGTTGACTGCCGAGAATTTACATCCCTCCTGTTTGAGCAGGATGGTGGAGCCAGGGGCGGCGAGTAAGGGAAGGTTTCCGGTTGTAACCATCTCAGATAACCGTCAGAGGGAGTTATTTACAAGAACCTGTTCTTAGGAGTTGCCTAGTTACGGTACTTAGTTACGCATTTGAAATTTATAAGTAGCTTTTATGCATTAGTACATAAGTACATATAAGTAGATCGTAGATATCATACGACTTAAACATTTCGAAAAAAAACAATATTCTCTTTACGTAGAACCTCCATAAATCTTCTATTAGCTCTACAGTATTTCAATGTTTCGTGTTCAAATTATTAACTGCTTAAAAAGTTAAATACAATACCATAATGATATGCCAAAATACATACTCAATTCCTTTCCAAGACATTGCTTTATTCATCAATAACCTACAATTATAGATTCCTTCTTTCAAAACAATACTTTTCGTTTCTTAATTTATAATGATTTAATGTAGAAAGGTTGCAATTTATGATAATAAATATTTCAAATTACTTTTGCACTTAGTGATAATACAGTACTCATGAATATAGACATTTTTAGATTCCTTAAATCCAAACAATGTTTTTATGATAGTAATCTATACAATTTAAAACTAACGAGGTTGACTTTTATCGTAATACCATTATCAAAAGCACAATAGCTTCCGATAAAATTTTCCTTACGAACAGAAACGAGAATACGATATGATTTTAATGAATTCGTCTCAGTCATAAACTCCCATCGAAAATTGGTGGAATCCGTCACCTATCATCGCGTTTTATCCTCTATAATCCAAAAGAGACATCTCTAGAGAGATTCTTAATCAACCGCTTACGCCATTCAACGTCACTTCCAACATTTAACTCCGAAGCAGTTTTCGGAACGATAATGAGAGATACCTTTTTTGCAGCCCCTTTCTTTTGCCTCGGATGGCAGACTGTCAGCTCGATTTTAAGCCTTCGTTATCGGGTCCGATTGGAAAATTAAACGAAGGAGAAGGGGTGGGGAGTTTGATGATGAGCTTGGAGATTCTACCCCATCCCTCAGCATCCTTAAAGAAGAATATCAACCCCCGTCAGGAGGCTTCCTGCTCTTCTCCAGAGATAATGAGTTCTCACCTCCATATAGACATCGGAAGGGCGTCTTGGAAGAAATTGACAGTAGGGAAGAATTTTAATTGCGACGACTAATTCTTATTCCGTTGGGGAAGATAAATCCTTCAGATGATTAAAAAGATGCGATATTTTTTTGTCGTTCGGTAAAATTGTGAATTTTTATGATCGGGTTTCATTAGCTCGTTAAGGAAGTTGGATTTAAATGTCTTCTGGTAAAGTGAAAAGATCAATCAAAGTGTTTTACGTAAAGTTCTCCTTTAAGTGCGTTTAACGCCTTAATATACATCGCTTATTCTTAAAAGCTGTTACTATTTTTCTTCGAATAGATACGCATTATTTGATTGCATCGTTACATTTTATTAATTTTTTTTTTAAATGAGTTCATAATGAAATTTTTTTATTTTCATAGGCAAATATATAAATCTATCTAAACCTTTCTACAATCCAAATTTTGAATCAATCCATCTTTACGTAATTTACTATCGTTTGTAGATGAACATCATAACGTTGAAGTGAAATGATGAAAGTTTGTAAATGTATACACAGAAGCAGACAGATGAGCAGCATCATCAGGTGATATTCCTGAAATTATTCTTTTCTCTTATAATTCAAGTGTGGTCCTTCTATGATTACTTCATTAAATGGGAGTAAAAGGTACTTGAATAGCAACAGTATATAATTGCAATAATCTTTCCTCATGATCGTATTTTTTATTTATTCCTTAACAACTGAGACTTTAAAAAAAGCATATGACACAAGGAGTGTTTTAAAAAACTATCAATATGGGCTTATAAAAGTTTATAAACATTTTCAAATTGTTCAAATTTATCGTATTCCTTCTCCTTTCCCAGTTAAGTTTGTTAGCTGAAAGAAAATAG
Source organism: Pantala flavescens (assembly GCA_020796165.1). Lineage (NCBI taxonomy): Eukaryota > Metazoa > Arthropoda > Insecta > Odonata > Libellulidae > Pantala > Pantala flavescens. The sequence goes on from CM036886.1 coordinate 18,651,753, forward strand.
TTTCAAATCAAATATCCTTACAAAGTAAAAGTTTGTAGATTAAAAAGGAGTGCCTTTCTGCCCAGTTTTTAGAAAGTTATGACATGTGTGCACACTTTCCAAACTTCGAATCACAGGAAAAGTGCAACAGGTTGACCTTTGATGCTTTTCTTTTATTTAAAGATACTTCCGTAATAGTGTAGATGTTTATGATTATTCAAGTACGATTTCCAGCGTATATATTTTTCTATATGATCTGAACTTTCTCTGATCTTCTCGCAAGAAAAATTTATGAAGTAAAAAATTCCCTTTTTGATGCTATAATTTCACATTAATTACCAATGAGTACCAACACTATATCTATTTAAGCTGTAATTTTATTTAATCTATTTAGTGAATGATTTGTATAGCCGAGGAATCCAAGTCGCTACCTTTCTGATGTTTTCCTCATAACACATGTTCAGCATGGTGTTGAAACTACGTCGTATCATTTATGAATATATACGAGTATCCTAATACGCGATGGATTCTTATACTTTTTGTATTTATAATGAATTGAACCTTTTCTGCTTTTCGAACTCTACTCCATTCCATTATATCTCTTAGCATAATATATACATGCATATTTCACTTAATCGTTCTTGTTATGATCACATACAAATTTCCTGGATGGATTCCCATATTTCAGTATTGCCAATTACAATTGCATTATTTCGTTTTTAGGGTCCTGCTACCTCCCATTACATCATACAACATAAATTAATCTAGTAACATAGTCTTCATTTTACCATTTCATACAGATTTTATAATTATTCGTCCTATTTAATCCACATAGAAATTAAGGAGCAATAACTTTAAAAACGTAATTTTTTTCCATGAAAGGTAAATTCACGAAAATTATATTTTTAAGGCTAAGCTACGCTTGTTTGCACTCGTCTCTACATTTTACTGTTTACGTCTAGCACTTCGGGACATCTTGTAAATTAAAGTGTTCGTGGCGACGGAACACTTTCGAAGAAATTAGCAAACAAATTTGCTGCGTCAACAAGAATCAGCGCAAGTGGTTTCTAATATCTCGTTTTCTTCCCAAAAAGCATTTAGCGACGGAGAAAGAGTCTGGGTCGACCCACATCCCAGCCTCGGGTGGATGCTCCGTATTTACTTTTTCAAAGGTGCAATAATAGTGGAAATGACACAAGGGTGACCCCTCTCCTTACCTTGCCCTCCTCTCTATGTATGTTTCCCCTTTTGGACCCAGTTCACGCCTAAGGAGACCCCACTTCTTGGAGGGGACATTGAGGTCTTCAGGGATCCCATTCGGGAGAAATGGCCTAAGAAAGTTCGATGGAAATCCCTTCCGAAAAGGTACGACTCCCCCGCCGCCTTTCAATAAGGAGACAGATCGCATCTCGCCATTTCTTCTTGCGTGAATAACTGTCCACGTGATTCCTTACGGCACGTCTTCGGGCCTTTTTTTTGTCGATGAAAGGAACGTCGGTGTTTCCAGGTAGCGCGTCCGTTAAGAGTGCCGATTCCGGAACGATGTTTTGATCGACGCACTGCTGCATGGGTTGTTACATCGCATCCCTTTTGCGACTTTTTACTTGAGAGAGGTTTTTCTTTGGAGAGGAAGGGGCAATTTGAGGACTTGAGGACGAAAAGGTTGCTTTCAGCTCCATTACTTGTTCTTTCCGATGATTTTGTTATTGTCATGTTTTGGTACACGGTTAGTACTCTGAAATGGGTATCATCATCATCTTCGATAGGCTGGATTCGTACAACAAGTTACCACAATGGAAGCTGCTTTAAAACTTACTTGTTTACTCTTGTAATTTTGATGGAAAAATCGACAAAAGTATCAAGTTTAACGATGATTTAAATAAAACTTATTTACTTACTTATCACTACAAACAAATTGCCTACCATAAAGACAGTAATTTCCTTATTTGTTACAAATTTTTCTTTAACTGATTACTTTGGAAATAAACCCTTCATATTCTTATTATACTTTCCGTCTCCTTACCTAAAATGAAATATAATATATCCATTATAATAATTCAGGTTTCGCATTTTATATCTGTAATTTAAATATTTAGTACTTTAATAGCTTCTTATTACCAATACTGGTCCAAATTAATATTAAAGTTTATATTTGGAACTATAAAAGGCTATATTTAATTAAAAAGCTTTTAGAAATGGATTTGAATCCGTGAAGCATAGCATATTTTTTAAAAAATAACTACAATAGTCAACAACCTAATTATGTTATTTATTCACCGCAAATGTTAGCCAATTCAATTCGAATATTTATAAAAAGGTTTGTTGTGAAAGGATATTATTGCTCACTCAAACTTCTTTTAATAATAACGATTTTCACAGGGACTAATAATAAAGAAATAGAGATTAAGAATCAGAGGGAATTAATATTGGCTACAATTTATCCATGAAGTATATATTTGATTTCCAAAAAAAATTAATCAATTCATTGAATGCAATTAAATTTTCCGATGCTGTAAAAACACGAATAATTTCTCGTAGGCATGATCATTACAAGATAGGTAGCTCGTGTTAAACGTCACAACGAGTAAAGTTTGAGCAAAGCAAGATCCATCCAAGCGGACATACAACAGACAGATGTCTCCAAGACGACGCGGGGACAACTCCATAACGGAGTCAGCGAAGCTCGAAAAGTTGACATCCAAAACTAAAATAATACCCTTTATTAGTTACGTAAGCTACAAGACCCGAGTACCACCCGAGCACAAAGGCGTTCATAAACTCTCCCATCGGATAATGGTCGTTAAGTAAGGATCCAGAATAGAATACACTGTGAACGCTATCTGACGAGGACCCATATAGGCCCACACAACCACCTCTGCGTAATCCTGCTGACATCCCCTTAAACGCAGCACAGGCATTCACAATCCCTACGCAACCCTTACCTATCTCTCGGAGATTTTCAGGCGAAAAGGGTACGTTTTGAAATTCATGGCCTCGGGGGTTAGAAAGGCGAGGAATTTCTTTCTCTATCTGGACTCAACCTACCATCATTCACTTCAAACAGATGGGAACTTTGCGACATAAAACGGGTTGGTGAAAGAAGAATCGGGGGACGTTAAGGGGTTTGGAGAAAGGGTACGGTTGGTTTGCCTAAGGAACCTTTGTAGTCGCAGGGGGCGGGGAAAGAGGGTAAAAACCCCTTTTTTCTCCCAAGAATACGAAGAGATCGTGCACGTGGGGAATCTCGGCCTTTTACCGGATTCCGCTTTTCACTTTTTTTTTCATCTGTGTTCCGATCTTACCCCTCCCCCCACCTACTCCTCCGTGTATTGGTCCAGGTTTCCCCACCCTCTGACCTCGTTCTGCGTGACGGAATTCCCCGAGGTTTTTAAGGCCGCCTCCCCCCTTAACGCGGCGACACGCCCAACCCTTGGAAGATTTTCCGATCCGCGGAACACACCGCAGACCTCGATCTGCGATAAAGAGACTACTACCCCCACGTGTCTCTCTCTGTTACGATGTTGCCAGGAGATACTATTTCGAACTGTCGCCCCGTTGCTGTGTAACGCTTTGAAGTATGTTTTTAGTTGGGAGGCGAGTGGAATCGAATTAGTTTCAGCGTAGGGTTGGGAAGGAATAGGAGTTCCTATCTGTAAATTTTATTTTCTTATAATTAGAATTGAGTAATACGTATTATTAACCTTTAATCGTTTAGTAATTGATTTGTTACCCTCTCGTTATATGCTCGTATAAATACGTGATTCAGTCCCCCATATTTAATACCCCAGGGACAAGAGTATTGATGTTTCATGGCAACAATTAATTGATTGTTTTTATTACTTAGTTATGGGCCTAAAGTGATGTTGAATTTAAGATCGGGGACAAAATTATGAATTTTTCATACCACCGCAAATAGCTTTTCCTTTTCATAGATCTGAAAGCAATTAATTTTTCAAATTATTTTGACGATTGTTTGTATTGAAAAATGGGTTATTTGATTCTCTGTATCATATTATGGGAATACTGTTCACATCACATGTCACCAACAATATAATTTATTCCTTTATTTACTTATAAAATCAAATTTCTACGGTTAAGAGTGAATTTTTAATTGAAACGATATGATGTTATTATTTAGATATTCAACGACGCAAATTTAGCAGAAAGAGCGCAGGATGAAAAATATATATTCAAGTTATATTTTTTAAATAAGTTAAAAATACATGTTACATAGGAGCTTATTACTTTTGTATCATTATGTAAAAATATTTTTGTAATGACTGACGATAATTCTACGTGTGATTTAAATTATTAATTGCGGACACATTGGAATCATAATTTTCATTCTTCAAATTTAATGCATTCAAAATTTACCTCCGAATATTAATTTCACTTTACTTTTCCCATTCGTATAGCAAGAATATGTTGAAATACTCACAAAGGAAACCAACGGTTACAGCGACAATATGCGTTCGCATCGTCGGATCGACGAACCCATCCTTTGCTAAGCTCCTGTCAATTCCTTTAAGGAACGCATCCTTTTCCAACCACGACATTCTGAACCTGCAGAAACGAATTCCTTCGATAAGTGTTGTGAATGAATAGGCGAAAATAAATTCACAACTCATCTCCCTTGAGAAGTGCACACTCTAATTCTCTTATTTTTTCATATTTGACACTACATCTCATAAACATACCTTGATTTTAAGACATACACAATCAGTGAAACTAACGCTTACAGATATAAAATTATAAGTATGATTTAAAATATTAACCCAAGAAGTGTTTTAGTGCATCGGTAAATATTTCCTATTAATTAAGTTCTTACTTCTTGCTTAAATGATTCATTGCAGATGCTTATAAAACTTTTGTTTCTTTTCAGATTGGTTCTACTGGACGGATGAGTGTATCTACCTCGACTATACCAGTTTTCTTCACCCGTAAGTATCCTTTAAATTGGTGGATATTAGTCTTACAATTATTACGTAAAATCTTTCTTTGATTGGATAGTCGATTGGCAATTTCAATGCGCTAAGAAAATGGAACAACATCCCATCAAAACATGTAGTTGTGATTTTTTTTCCAGATGTATAACTTCTGATTTTAGCATAATATGTTTTCCTACATAATTCATAATACTTTAATAATTATTGTTATTATGTGAAAAAACAATTTTCCTTCTACACGTTAAAATTGATAAACATCAACAAATGTGCGATAACAAAGGAAAAGTTTGTCGTAACTAATATTTATATAAATAAGTAAAAAATAATAAAAACGACTGGGACTCGAACCCAGGTACTTCATATTTCAGTATGCTTAACCTCCCCGGAAAAAGGATAACCTGGGTTCGATTCCCAGTCATTTTTTTATATTCTCACTCCTCCACAATCTTTACATAAATACCTCTCCGAATTACGCACCGTCATGACTTTAAGCAACCTTTTAAACCATTTATCTTCACATTGTTATCCCAGTTTGCTGTGTAGGTGTAGTTGCGTGGTAACGTTGTTGACATAAGGGAGGAAGGCTAGGTCGGGATGAGAAGTGACAAGTGGAATAGAGAAAGAGTTGACCTGCCCCAACTTCATTCGAGCCGCGTCACTGCTGTGCCCAGATATCGACTCCAACTTCCGCCCTGACATTCATTTTATCGCTGCGATACCAATATACACACACGACCTATGCCACACACTCCCTCCCTCCGTTCCAAGGCCTCTGAATATATGAGGGAGGGAAGGGAGACGATATGTACGTTTTGGATCCTAAAGCCGCGCTCTGCTCTACGGCCGAGTATCAAACGAGATAGACAAGAAGTGAAGCATCGAGATAAATATTTGAGGGGAATGAAGTAGTTTTCATCTTGTCTCGATTATATTTTACGATATTGTACATCATCTAGTAGTGGTAATATATAAGTGAAAAAAGTTAGGAATAAAAGATGAAGTTCATAAAAAAATAGTATCATCGAAAAATTCAGTTCGTTAATTTTAAAACTTTATAATAAAGTCTTTCTAGCATTACGCCATATATTGATCCCCTACTTAAAAATGAATAAACGGCTTAGCGAACCATAAATTGAGGGAAAATCTATTATGATTTCATGTACGTTTACATTGAAAAAATAATAGAACCACCAATTGTGAAATATAACATGATTACAAATTAGCATAAGTGGTCATAAATTCTACTGGTAATAATTCAAATTCATTTATGAGGTATAAAAGCAAATTTATGCTATGTACTGTTATTGTTCTATCATCTTTAAACATTGTGTATTTATCTGTATGCATATATTTTCAGGATTTTAAAGTACATACATAAATTATTGAAAGATATTGAACTGTATATAAATACAAAGAAAACTTAACTGTAACTTATGAAAGTCTCGCATATGCTTCGCGTTAGTTCCCTTAAGCTCAAGGAAGTATCTTTTTAGCTAGAGATTTCACTGTATTTGCGACCCCTTTTAAAGTACAGTCCTTATCTCTGTTGTCAACTTCTACTAAAGGAAGTCTTTCATCCTTTATTTCCGCAAATATTCGGCGCCTTAGCACTTTCCACGTAACTGAAATATCGTGTCGACTTCCCTCCAAAGTCCTTATCTCAAATCACAGGTTTTGGAACTGGTTAGCAGATGAAATCACTCATACTGTGCGCGTAGTGGTGTAGAGTGCGGTAAGAGGCTAGGAGTTTAATTCAACCTTTTATTACCTGAATAAATTCTTTATTTCCAATTTCAAACTATGTGTTATAATTATTTAGTGGTTAGTTCACGACATTAGTTCATGGATTATTCAACCGGCAAAATTAGGTGAAAATACTGATCTAATAATTGATACGTTCATCTTAGTAATTATAGATTGTAATAACCTTGCTATGTGTTGTTTAAAATTATTCTTTATGGGTCGTTACATTTTAGTTGCTAAAGGTCATTGAATTTAACGTAAAGCCTTCGAAAATTGATGTTTTATTTTTTACCTTCATTACTGCGTTTAAATTTCTGAGGTATATAAGAAGAATTCAGACAGTATGAATATTAAAAATTAATTAGAGCATATTTGAGCATTTATTTGCATCTTATTCAGAAAGGGAATATTAAGAAATATTTCCAAATTCAATTTATCATCAGCCAATAATGCGGTGTGCCTAATTTTAGGCAAAAGAACTCAAAGACGAGTTCATAAACGAAACAACTTCAGACAAAACTACTTATGAAGATACAAATAAAAAACAATTCCATTGGGATAAAATTTGATACATTCGTGAATTAAATACAATAAAGAAAATAATAATCTAATGGTGTGGCTTTAATAAGCTTGGATTCCTGTTCAATAAAGCTCACTTTGGAAATTATTATAATTACCAATAAGTACTTCAGGCTTTTTAAAGACGAAGTTGGTGCTTCTAAAGGTGTACCGATGCTAATCTAATAGCTCGGCAAGCAGAAGGACCTGGGTTCGAGTCCCAGTCATATCACCATTTCCCACTTCCGTTTAACTTTAATACATCACTTAGAGAGTAGCAACTCCCTCCCAATATCTTGCATCGTTTCCCTTTCACATTTCCTCTCAAACACGCCGGTCCTCATCCAAATAGGAAGTCCATGCACCATATTGAGCGGCTGTAGAGACAGATGAAGATCGGGAAAGAAAAAATATTCCACGGAAACTTAGAAACCCTTAAAGGTTGCATTTTTTCCCCTTCTTCTCTATTCCACCGTTGTTTTTCCATCCCCCACGTGCCTCCAATATCCCCGTTTCCTTAGCGACTACTCTCCGAATTCCATTTCCAACACATCCACCCCAGTACCACGAGACTTCCGGCTCGTGCCGAAAAAATGCGCGCCCCTAAAAAACGCGAGTCAATTTTTTTCCAGCGTCCCCAATCCATCTACATTCCCTCCTCGGAACACAATTACCCTAAAGGATGATAGTTTTACGTCGCTTTTGTGAAAAATGGAGGCGGGAGAGAGTTAAGGAAGGCGTAGATGTGCCTGAAACGCTCAGAAACTATGGGTTGCTCTATAAAATGCGGATATAATCACATCTGCTCGTGGTCGTTAATGATATTAACACGTATTGGGACAGAGGATGTTAGCTGATTAACGAAACGGGTCGTGACAATAAATATATTACGTGAATTGTACTTAAGGTTTTAATTTTCAAGATGGTTAGATCTGTATTCCACTAGGTAATTCTGAACGCATTCAATTCAATATGTATCATCTTTGGAATATATTTACATATTCCTCTCTCCACAAATTAATTATTAATGATGTATCTAAATGCTGTTTTTTGTGAAAGATTGAACCTAAAAGTCTCCTTAATCATCTACAACATAATTTAGGTTAGATGGAGTTTTAATATGTTAAAAATTTTATATAATATCCATTAGTTTTGCATGAGTCGAAGGATTATTTCAAAATCTGATCACAGATCTGCCTTTCACAATTTATCTTTCCTTATAAATCTTTTATTCCCGTAACTTTTTTAACGACAAAATATTGTTCCGCTTTTCCCAAGCTCCTCAAACCAAGACACCAAATACGGTTTAGAGATGTGCAAGTTACAATGGTAATAATACAGTTACGATTCTAAAAGTCTATACGGCGGTTTTCGCTTCAAAATAGTATATTGTAAGAATAAAGCACTAGTATTATAATAGTATAATGTCTCAGATATTGCTAAAAAGCATTTTAGCTTATAAAAAAGTAAATGAGTGTTTATACTTGAAATTATGGTATTTACTTCTATGAAATGTATTCATGCCTGCAATTTTTCTCGTAGATTTCATTATATCCAAATAGTGCTAGGATTTAGATAAAGTTAATAGAAGAATATAACAGAAGTAAAGACGAATAAATGATGAATAATTAAGACCGTAATATACTTTGAATAAAATATAATAAAATGTATTCTCTGCAATACCGATTTGGAAATGAAAAGTGAGAGTGGTTGTGTGAGGGCGGAACATTGGAATACTTTTTATCTTAGATTCCATTTGGTATCACGGACTTTGCGTTGTTTGTGGTCAGTCTTTCACTTTCAAACAGTTTCAAAGGGTAAAGATTGAAAGTGTACCATTTCGACACCAGTGTAGAATGTAGGCGATATGAATTAGCCTTGAGGATATCTAAAATCCTTTCCCTTTCAAAGACCAACTATTTGCCTCGAGCAGTCTCTAAAGATCATGTTGACCGCGGTCTGTAAATAACTATCTTTTGGTCAATATTTTCGTATATAACTCATTGGAAAGGGAGAACACAATCCTTCTAACTGTATAGAATATTTCATAGCTCAGTGAAATGATGCATTACAGAGAACGTAAAGAATTTTGAAATATGAAACAATCATATCTTAAAATAATTGATATGGATTGTACGTTCATAACTACGGTAAGCAACATTTAATTATCAATGCTCTATGATATGAAAAATTGAAAGGTAAATTTTGGTATAAAAATAAATGCAAACTCATTTCAGATAAGAGGTGTCAAAAAGGAACCAATCAGCTGTATTAAAGTATGAATTTTCCCGTAAATAAGACTATAAATTCTCGAAAAAACATACTAAAGTCTGAGTACATGATATGATGTTCGTAACAAGGTTATTGACTAGCTCAACTAGATACTTTCATGAATTTACTTAAGGTACTTAAGCGTCAAATATTTTAGTTTAAGTCATATTTATATCAAGGTGATATAGTGAAAGTTTTTATGAATTTAGTAATTAATCTGATCTATTCTCTTGATTATAGTTGGTTCATTTATTCATATATTGGTTCTTTCATTATTCCTATCTCAAGGACGTTCAAATAGATCCGTTTCAAGATTCATATTTAATCTTTAAATACATTGCTTCACAATTCCTCATTCGACAAACTAATTGTACTACAACATTCAGAGAATATTACGTGAATAAAATCATGTATTAAAGCAATAATATCCTAACAATCCTATTTACCAAAACTCTGACACGCTGGCGTAAGATTACGTCGTCAACAACCAATAATTAAGAACCAAAGGAAAATAAAAAAAGGGTAGAAACAGTCAGCTTACGAGGGCTGTTATCTTTATCTGGTGCTAAAAGGATTACGGTTTGAAACAAAAAAATTCTCGACAGAATTACCTCCAGCGAAAAGATGATGGCCCGATAAGATAATGATTTCGAGGAAAATAAATTTGTTAGAGGAGTGGATTTAACACGAGGACAAAGATTAAAACATATCTCGGGGATTATCACAAAAAAACACGCGTCTGCTCCACAAAAGAAGGAAATAGTTCCTTTGAAATCATTTTAAGTCCGTTTCCAGGTATCAAGGGTCGAGGGTTGTTCGGAATTAAGTCTGAGTTAACGGAGACCGATGGGGAAAATTCTAAAAAAAGGGGGAATGCTGACGCGTATTTGTTTATACGACTTGGGAGGCGAAATGGTGGGACAATGGAGACAAGATCTTCCGACAGCATCCAGCCAGGTGCACCCTCTTAATTGACGTATACAACGACAGACATTTCGGGCACAATTTATTAATCCTAGGATTTATGTATGTGGCATTGCTAATGTGCTCAAAACATTTAAATGGATGAGTAGTAAGTGTCGATAGTACAATAAAAGAATCACTAGGCGTGATAATGAAAATTTACTTTTAGGCTAATTTAGATGACGTTCATGATATGATAAAGCTGATTAAAACTATGACCATTTATGTTATATTACATTACTTGGTTAAATATCTTCGATTCAATAAGGAGAAAGTATTCTGATTATGCTTGTTCAATGTATCTTGAACTTTTCTCATCACCTTTTTTTATTTACATTAAGTAGAAATTTTACAGATAATGCAAGATTCTGTTGCATTTGATCCGAAATCTATTCTTTTTAGTATCACTTTTTACGTTAACCTCTTAATTCATTTCATAGGAATTGAAATAATTTTATCACAGAATTTTCCAGCGTTATATCAACTTGCACTAAACGCACATAAGAATCTACTCTAGGTACTAGTTACACAGAATAAATACACCCTTTTGTTGACTCCTTTCAAAGGAAAGTTTGAAGAAGATTCTTTTGTTTCTTAAAGGAAGATATCATACGGTAATACGCTCCAATATTTTCGTAGCTATTAGATTATTATACGGTTAGTAACAGATATGAAATTCTCATTTCATTGGATTTTAGCTTCTACATTTAGAGTGCGATAGATATTAAAATAACTATTTTTTCACACAATTAAATAAAATCAAAAATCCGGGGGAAAACCTACATGATATTACAGCGTTTTATATTAAAATCAACCCCAAGACATTCACAATGGTTTCATTTAACATCTGCTAATATTCCCCCATCCATATATATCCTCAATTCTCGTACAATCTCATCGCATAACTCCGTATTGATACGTGCGCTATTTAAACCTCATCTGCGATGCCCCAACCCAGTCATACCCCCGAGTTACATCCCTTACCTCCCACCCTTTTCCCAAAAAACGGAAAGACAGCCATTCCCTCCACCCACGTCCCACGAAAAACAGAGGAGAAAAATGTGGCACGCTTTTTCGCCAAGCAGCTGGCGGGGAAGGAGACTAGGATCGGTAAAAAATACCGCCCGGAGGGGAGGGGGGGATAGAGGACGCGTGCTGGCACCCCCCTCCACCAGCCTCCCAAAACATCTCGTTTTTTCTCTCCCGACCTATCGTACTTTCACACACGCGTGCCTCTTCTGAAAAGAAAGCGTGGAAAGAGTTCCTGCACAAAACTGCCTACACTTATTACAGTTTCGTAGCGACAACAATACGTCTACCTTCTGCACAACGAGAATATAATAAACGTTTCCAAGGAGAAGACGCCTTGGCCGTAAACATGCCGAGCCATTGTGCGCTCGATGTTTTAATGGAGGAGAGAGATTCCTTGGGTTGCCTACGCGAAGATAGAGCAGACAAATATGTTGTGAAACTATATTAACTCAGACGTCTAGGACGAGGTGTTTACCCTACGGTCTGGACGGGAATATCGCATTATAAGGATGCCGAAGAAGTTGAGGATTCCGTATATTGAGGGTGAAATGTTTCCCCTTCCCAGTTGCTTGACTTTTTCTCGAGAGAATTAACTTTTATTCGGGCGAGACGGAGATGTTGAGTTGGAATTATGGGAGAAGAGCTAAATAAGGTTATTTGATGAGTTTTTGGCGTAATTTATGCCCAAGTTCCTTACAATAGTTTTCGATAATATCTTTTTATCGTATGTGTATAAAAGAAACGGAATTTATGCTTAAACTCATTAAGATTATTGAAAGATGCACCGCAGTTGCCAAAGAAACCAATAAAAGATTTTAATTATAAATGTACCAGTGAAAAGTATGATTTATTTAATTGGAAAGATTTTTAGATATTTTCAAAGTATTGAGTTTTGAAAAGATATCATTTAATTGCTGTTTAAGAATTATTTCAAAAAATCATTTTTTTTAAAGGTACTCATTTTACTTTTAATTTCCTCATTGTTTTTATAATTTTTAAGTCAATAATTAATGAAAATTAAATAACTCAATATATACCTCGTTACAATCTCATAATTATATGAAAGTGGGTTTAATTTAAAATGTCAAAAATTGCACCAAAATCTCACGATATAACAATTATAATATTATATATAATATATCAAAATATATAATCTGTCAAATTAATTAAATTTAATTTAAATTTAAAATAATTTCGATATAACTCTATTAAAATATCATAAAAAATATTATTGTGGTATTATGAACATCACTAGCCAGGCAAATAATCAAGTAAGCTTCCTGGCATACGATATAATTGTTTATTTTTATAATTATTTATAAATCAAATAAATTGGTTGTTAAATAATTCAGAACGTATATAGGTGAAAATCATATAGCACTTAATAATACACCTATTCCGTTGCTAAGTAAAAGCCAACAAATTGCTTATTTATTGATCCCATCGATACAGTCTTAGTTACGAACTCCTTGGCGACACACATCTATTGTACATTCACTCCTCTCAATGCACACAAAAACCTCTCGGCCATCCCTTTATTTACCCGTAATTTATCCCTCACGCAATTAAACGGATCGGACACAGTTTATACATCCGTGAAATTGAAAAATCGAGAGAAAATTCGGTGTGGCAATGAGCGTAGGAGGTGAAGACTGATTGCCATCTGCTTCCCTTAAAACGAGGAATTTTTTGAGGATTGGGATTTCGAGAAGAAGTCACAAGATGCAGGAAGTTGTAATTGTCTCAAAACCCTTGCAAGCCACGCGACTTCTCCACGTGTATAAAAAACACCCATCCAAAAGCCATTGTCTACGCGTTCCCCAGAGATGTTTTTTTAAAGGTTTTCTCCCTTCCAAATGGGAGATTTTTGTGGCTCTCCCCACATTTTTTAAGGAGACGGGGAAAGAGAAAAGGATGGTTGCGGCACAAAAGGTCAGAGACAAAACGTCACCCATGGCTTCCGTAAACCTTCCATTTATACTTCGGAGGTCGCAAGCTGCTTCCTAAGAGGTCCCAAATTGGAAATAACCATGGATTTCGAATCGGAACATGTCCTCCGACGTCTGGTCCCATTTCCACGCGATTGGTTTCCTTCGCACGCATTGAGGTTAATAAGGATTTAATAGTGATTGTTTACTGCATTGTAAGACGTGTTGATTTTTGGTCTTTTTGTATCGATCTTTTAATATATTCATTGTTAAGCGATTTATATGAAATTCATTGTTAAGACCGGTATTGTTCCATTCTTAATGTCAATAAAAATACAATTAAATTGATGGAAAATTAAACCTATTGACCACATTAATTTGTCTTATTAAATAATAATTACTTAGTTTCGAGCATAAATTTAAATCAATTATTAGGCTCAATTTATAAATCCTAGGGAAATAGCCTTTTAAAATCACTAAAGATAACAATTAAAAAATTAGAAATGGATTGTTTTAACGCATAAAAAATTATTATCTCTTTTGCTCAGATGAATTTAATTCATAAAATAGTGTAGGTTTTATTGTGATGAAAGCTATCTAATAAAATTAATTGATGAGGTGTGGACCTTAGTAACCGTTCTTGATTTGTCTTATTGTCTCGAGATTTTCTCGAAAATGCAGAGGGTATAATATTCCATGGAATCTTAGAGTTGAAATAATAAGTTATTCAAATTCTTTACGGAAAAAATAATATTTTATTTCTTATCTCAATATTGTTTATTCTTAATTTGATTCTAATCTACAATTTAGGAGTGACTATTACAGAAATATATTAAATTTCTAGATCGTATGAACTTCTCTTCATTGACAGTAGGATATGTTTAGATACTTAAAATAAATTTCAAAAGAATTAAAAAATAAATTAAATTTGAAGATGGGTCCAATAAACTGAGAGCATTACATTAATGCTTTCCATTCTTAGAAGTTCAAATAAGTCCAAATAAAGAATTCAGCTTTTCGGCTCAAAATTATCACCTCTGCTATAACTCCGTTCCTATCGTCGGAAAAATCTATAACCAGGTTTATGGCCGTCGTAAGAATCCAATATTAGGTACGTGAATGTGAGAAGTAATTGTGAAGATTATGCACTGTTAAGAAGCAGTTTTCGGAACCATGGAAACGCTAAAAAATTTTACAATCTCCAAATATAGTTTTCTGTCGTAAAAGAAAAATTCCTCGAAAAAAAATTAAGTGCTCTCTTTACTTCCAAATTATTTCAGATGTCGGCACTTTTAGATTTTAGAAGAGACACTTCGTTCCGGCAGAAAGGGCAGATGTGAGCCTTTGTATGATTGGAAAGTAAGATATATATTTTTAACTTTTATTTCGGTCAATCATTGTATCCACATTTTTATTTATAACATTCTAAATATTAAAGTACAATTTCTGCATATTTTATTCAATATTTTGTATACTGGCCCATAAACTAATCATTTACTAAGTAGAGATAAATACGATACGATCGTATATATAATTTATATACGATACCAAGAATTGAATATATAGCCATTATTTCAAAAATTGATTTCCCTTTATTGAGTATTAATTTCTACCATGTTACACCACAATTAATGTGAAAATTGATTCCTCTTAATATTCTGTACTTAATACTTCCTCATTTCATTCTCATAGGTTTGAGTGCATATTATTTTTCATACCTAAAATACTTTATTGCTATTTATAGTAATTCAATGCAAAATTATTAGTATATGTTCACATTTAATACATCCAGTTTTACGCAGATAGCATTCCAATAATTCAATTATTCATCATTAAATTAAATCATAGAAGTAAGGACTTCTAAAATTTAGGCCATAATAATTTTAAAACACAAAGTTTTAAAAGACTGAGTATACCATCGGCCTCTTAAAATAATTACTGAGCAGGATATATATAATTCGTGTACATAACTCGTTATTAGAATTATAAATGCGTAAATAAAAGTAATGAATTTCAGATTACTATTTATAACAGTAATTCAGCTAAAATATCATTACATTGGAAAGAGTTAAGGTAATAAATGTATAGCAATAAATTAATATCCATTTTATTGCTCCGGAAGCCCCTTGAGTTGATCTCAAACATACTATTATAATAGCAATCGAAAGGAAGTTCCATGATATATCACTGTATGTTGAAATTTGTACCATCGCCGACTTTTTTATAATGCCTTTTCGGAGGGGGTTTCCTTTCTTACCTACCGAAATAGATAACTAAAGAAAGGGCGTAATTTTTTTTCGTGACGCGTGCCACCGCCCCCGCGTTCTCCCCTGAGGCCAATGGGCGCCATCGGTACATTTTTTTTAACAGCACTGTCCTCTGTGATTAAAGATCTATTGAAGCACCATCGGCGACAGATGCTCTGCCGTTGCCGCTCCAGCACATGACACCGCAAAAGGGAAATCTGTGGCAATTAGGGCCTCGAACCAATCTATCATGATAAGAGCCGATAATTATGGGAAAGATGTTTAAGAGGTAACAGCGGTTAAGTTTAAAAATATGTTGACACTTCCTATACGTGAATTATTTGCTCTCTCACAGAGCATAAAGGCGGTATAGAAAAGTATTATCGGAAAATCTAAATAGAAACGAAAACAAAAGAAGAACGATAACCATAACACCCAAAACTGACCTAAGGATGAAACAAAAAGAAAATTCCAATTATTGTATCTTAAATTATATCATATTAATGTTTATTTTAAACCGAACGTATCTAGCTGATGTTTTTCTTCAATTGTCGTCGTTCAGAGCATGTATGTATTATATTATTGTGAAAGTATCCCCATCGTCTCGTACATAACATATATGATAGAAGTTGAAAGCGATTCAATGTTATTTTGCTCTATATAATTTCTCTCTCACAATATTAAGTCATCTATTTCTTTCCTTTCTGCTTTAAGATTCTAATTTCATAGCTATAATATTTAAGCGAGTTAAAGACATTAGATTGCCTCTAAAATGTTTTTCGTAAAAGTCAAAGAAAGTTTAATACTATTCGTAAATGAAATACAATAAAAATTTTAATTAAACTCACGAACAAATCAACCAAAATTCATGATTGATTCTACCATTAAGTTATTGAAATTATAAGCTCTTTGCAGCGTATTTTGTAACTCACTTTACTTCATAATGTTTATTAAAATAGTTCCGAGTTATTTTTGGAAACATCAGTTCATACTACCTCACTTTATACACGACCGTAAAACGTATTGATTGATCACACAGACGTCCATGCAATAAAACGTGCAGAGGAATCGATTTTCCGATTCCAGACGAATATTTCAAGACAAACTCTCCCAAAATAGAAAAACACTGAATGGCTAAACTTCTTCTGGAGAGAAATTGCTGCGAAGAGCGGTGGTTTCCTTTTGTGAGTAAAAACGAACTTTATTCACCTTTCGTGTCTCCAAATACTATAAAAAATTTCCCTTTCACTTCTAAAAGTGAGATATGTTTGGAAAAAATCGATATATCTTCAAGACTTCAGCGATAAAAGTTTAATCACGTTTTCTTTTTTTCATAGTTCCATATAACATTCAATATAGCGAATTTGTCTATTGCAAATGAACTTTCTTGTTGTAAATTATAGCAATAGTTTTTACAAATAGCAACCAGCAATAGCGATGAGAATGGGTCATGAATTAACTACTGGATCATAAACAATCCTAAGGCCTTTAAATTTAAAAGCGTTCATTTGTAATCAATGAAGAACATAAGTTTGTATTTACTGTTTTAAGGTTCGTCTTAAAATTTAAAATTATTTTGTTATCTAATTAACGTGTACTTATTTCATATTGTAGCTTAAACAAATAGTTGAATAGTGTATTTTGTAGGTAATATAGCCAAATTAGGTCATAACACATCTGACCAAACAGGAAGTACGGGGATAAACGTGATTCCGATGGACTGAATAGGAGCAGTTGTTCAAACTGTATCGGAGCAAATTGTGGGTCGAAGAGAGGCGATTCGGTTTAAATTGGGGAGGGGAGGGTGTCCGGCGGGGGAGGAGGGGGAGGAACCACTGACCTTCCTCAATCCAATCAAGATTCATTCATTATATTTTTAACCCATTCACTCCGGATCTTTACACCACTGCCCTACATTTCTCGGCTCGGACCTTGTTTTCTTGGTTACCGATGTTTTATTTCGTTACGTTTCGTAATTCTCTAGAGCTTAGAAAATGCTGATATTTCGTGATATTTTTAGCACACGATCGAACTAATAAATTCCTAAAAAGTCTATTATTAGAGCAACTTCATTGATTCCGTTTAGATAGGATGAGGTGGCAATCAGAAATATATACTTTGCTTTATCTCTATTGATCAATATACTCATATAAATCCAATGATAGATATTTAAGTTCAATTTAACAACAAGCAAATTATTCTACAAATTTTATATCCTTACGAATATTGAAAAAATACTAGTAAGATGAAGACTGAATTCATGAGAGTTAGGTAGTTTTTAAACCTTTTATAACTAAGATCGGCAATTGTATACATTGCGACATATGCATTTCAATTTTCAATCAAATGCCTGAACGCTGAAAATACACAATTAATAAATGAAAATGAAAATGATAAATAGTTATTCCTTTGGTAATTAGTGCCGCAGCAGTAAGATTAATTTATGCACCATGAGGTTTCATATCATAAGTCTTTTTTTTCTATTCCGTTAACCCATTTCAATCTTTTGGATCTTACAGCTTCTTATATGCATATTCCTATTAGATAATTACTGATACTGAAATAATCCACATCCGTTAAAATGCTGTTGAAAAAAAATTATCAATCGAATCAATCGCGACCCACATCCAAAAGCGATAAAGACCTTGAAGCTACCTGTTCTTCAGCAAGGATATCCCTTTAAAAACCCATCCTACGATAAGGGGGAAGTATCCCGACAGTTGGAAGAACGCCCCACACTTAACCCGTTGCGTAGTAACCCTTCCCGAATCACAGAATTCATTCACGACCCCGGAGGGGAATAAAGCCGATATCGACTTGGTAGCGAAAAGATCGAGCCTCGACGGGAGATTTCAACGGGCGATATAAAGAGGTCGGGAGAGGCAGGTGAGGGATGAACGCATCTGCCCTCCCACGCAGACCTCTGTTCTCCCTAATTATTGCCAAACGGAGGAGTGGGGAGGAGAGAGGGAGCAGGTGGCCGTCTCTCTTTTTACGGACGCGGGGGCGGAGGCATTGGAAAAAGAGAGAAAGGTCGGAAACAATGGCATATAAACCTTTCTCCTACGGGTCTCGTGCCATAAGAAGATTCCCCGGATGATGGTGCCTTTCCTTACGATCGGGGACAGAGGGTGAAAGATAAGAGGGAGATGACAAGATTATGAAGAGGGTTTTTTTTCCAAAAGGAGATCGAATTTGAGGGTGTAAATGAGGGTTGGGAATCGAGAAGGAAATTGTAAACGAATTCGACAAGGAAAGGGTGGAGGGTTTTAGATGTTGGGAGGATAAAAATGAGATATTGGGGGTACGCGAGCGAAGGAGTTTATCGGAATCAGTCCTGGGTTCGAGTCCCGAAAATAGCCCTTTTTTTCGGGTCCCGCGCGGAAGTGTAATGTGCAAGTTGTAGAATATTTGCTAATGCATATTCAAGTTCCGATGCTGAATAAAGCTAACTGATATTCTGATTTTCTTTCAGTACTCCTTGATCTGTTAAGGAAGAAGATACCTTCTGTATAAACAATGTTTATATTTTAATTAGAATCTCTTTGTTGAAATAGAGTAATTATAAGGTAACCGGCATTATTTTCATTACTCACACTTAAATAGGCTTTGCTTTTTTCTCGGAATATGATCTTCATGAATAAATAAAGGACAATGGTAGCAGTTAAATATATTTTAAGCTCCTCCGAGATTCATTCTTTTTTAAATAAATGGAGGGATCGTACCTGCTACGATACAATGGCCAAAATCGAATTCATTCACACCTTCTGTTGATGAATCCCATGTTAAATTAGGTGAATACAGCAAAAACTTCTCTATTAAACTTTTTCCCGTTTTCAGATTTAGATGAATTTTCCGTCTGTTGTATTTTTGGGGGTACAGTTTACATGCAACCGTCATCGACATCTGGTGGGGTATGGTTTATTTTCCTTGATTGGGTTCGGAGCGTATTTTGAAACAAAACTAATGAATGATGAAATATATCATCGTCTATTTCATTCTCTACTTAATTCTATTATTGAATAGAATAAATACCACATTCAAACCTAGTTGATCGAAACAAACTCTTAATAGCGATGGTAAATATTCAAATTAAGATAAATTGAGCAACTTTTCTACGTTATGCCACACAGGGTTCGATACCAAAGTTATATATTTTAAAAGAATGAAAATATTTATCTACTAATCTCCATAATTTTAGACTGTCACAAAGTGGTGGCCAAGTTACTGGCTTCTATTTAAAGCAACTATAAAGAAGGTCTGTATTAAATGAGTAAATTTATCCTAGATGAATGTGCAGATAAATCACATCCAAATAGGAGTTTTTAAAATCTTTAATTGGAGATAAAGGAAAATAGATAATAGAAAAAGGAAAATAAATTATTAACCGTATGGAGTACATGAAAAATAAGGGTATATATATATATATTTAATAGAATCTTAAGAGCACTAATAATAGCATAAAGAATAGCGGCCGAGAAACATAAATTGGGATTCGAGTAAAGAAAAGAGGAGAGCAAGAAGAACAGTGAAAGTACACAAAGGAAGATAAGAAATTAAACGTCAATGGCAAGGAAAAGGAGGAACTGGATGTTAGAGAGAGGGAGAGGGAGAAGTTAAAGAAAAGAGGGAGGGACGATGGGAAATAAAAGAAATCAAGTGGATGGTAAACAAGGTGGGAAACTAATAAAAGCTGAGAAAACACAGGGAACAAAAGAGTGCTCATAAATGGCAGAAAAGGATGAAGAAGAGGTGAATTGTATAAGTTGGGAGACAAAATGGATGATTGACAGAGGTAATTGGTGATTGCATGGATTTGAAAGTTGAAACGATGAAAATTTATGTGATAAAGAGAAGAAAGGGAATTTTATTACTGAGAATAAAAGAAACTTGGATCTTATTTTGCTATAAAGTAGAGGGAATAAGAAAAAATTTGCTGCCTAAATTTGAAATACCTTACTATAAAATATTCAAAAGCCGGTTCCGGAAGATATATGGGTTTCTTTCACGATACCTATCATTATTCCCGTCTAAAGATGATGATAATTTACATTCAGTCCTAGTCCAGTTCTTCCTGTGATATTTAAAATAGTTCTACTTTCCTAGCAACCCATCACCATGGAGCTATTATAGAGTATTACATATTCTGAGACATACTTACTACTTCGATTTCAAACATTGGTGATGTATAGCATACCTTACCTTAGTTAAGCGTATACGGGATATATTTAGACATTATAATGTACTACTGAATTTTTTTTTGCCCAAGAACATCGCTTATCTTGTCTTAAATATGAGTAAGCAAGCTAGCCAACATTGATTTTTATTTATGCATATTTAAAATCATGAAAATTTATCAATATCTCATCTAATTTAGTCTAATTAGACTATAATAACTTTATCTATAACAGGTCTTTGCATGTTAAAAACTAATTGCTTTAATTATGTTATTATAATAGAAAGAATCATTACAAATCTGGAACTTTATATCGGATCAGATATTTCTCAAATACAGCCTAGATTTATCTGAAGGGTCTGAAATTTCTAGTACAATTTTCTCTATAAAAGATTTACTTTTTTAATAAATTATATCTATCAATATATGATTTCTAAGGAGCACGGAAGATTGTTGATAACTGCTTGCTGAACTAATTCCTTCCATACAAGCGAACTAAATCTAAACCTTGGTATTCATTCATATCGCTACTGAATCCTCAGTCAATTTATTTTCACCTTTTTTTATAACGTAACATAAAAAATGCGAAGCAGTCAAATAAAAACAACAAAAAACACCTCACAAAATTGTCAGTCTAAATTACACTCAGAACGTATCCATCCCTGCAAAAAGACGCGTTACAGTTCTTTTCCTTCCGAACTCTCCCATTAGATACAGTAATCCATTATGACACAGATTATCCGATTGGCGCTTCCCACACAACACGGCAATCAAGTCCGTGATGAAGAGATTTAGAGAGAAACACTGTTCTTCCGACAGTCGAAAGAGATAGTCAGGCATGGTGGATTACAGTGGGGTGGAGTCGTGTATAGTAAAGAGGAACGTTGCTCAATTCCTCCCAGATTAAGAAATGATCACGATGCACGTAAGGAGTCGAAAACTAAAAATTGGTCGAGGAAATGGAGGGTGTTCATCAAGGCGTGGATGGATCTAGATCTTTAACCCACCTCTCAAAGAAGTTGCGAATGAAATAACCCGTTTTTAGTCGTTGTATGCCAAATTGAAAGATGATTATAGTCTGTCCAGGAGACCTCAGTGAAAATGTAGGGGATGGATGGGTAAAATTATCCAAGATAACTTAAATTTATGCTTATAATAAATTGCGGAGCTATTATTCACGATAAGGTTATGTTATGATACATATAAATATGCTATAAATGCAGGGGTGAGATTTAATCGGTCATATTACATGTATATATTGGGGGGTAACGTAATGTTTTCCCATCGGTTACATCTACTCATTCTTTGAATGAAAAGATAATCTTAGGTTGTTATTACCGCTAATTAATACACTATGACTCGTTTTCATTGAGTATATATAATATTTTGGACTCAAGTAAATTTATTTCCAAAACACGTGAGTTAGTCCACCTAAAAATTTCTATGAATTCTTGTTATAATTTATTCTCTATGAGTTGACTTCGTAAATATATTATATATTTAATCATATGTAATAATATTAGAATCCAAATAGTTCATATAGAATAGATTAACATCTTGAAAATTAGGCTTTTGAAATAGTAGATATAACAATATATAATGGCTAAATCAATAGGTATCGACTACCATGTTTATTTAAATGAAAAAATAACATATGCTAGTTCAAATTTAGTTTATAATACTTATAAGAAAATGTCAAAATATAATGAGGAAATGTAAGGTAATACGGAAAGGAAGAAATATACTAAATTACCCTAAGCAATTTAACTTGTTTTTCAGCATGAATTTCTTATATCATAGAAATAATTCTCTTTTTGAACATTGCGTAGTAAAAACTTCCGCCGATTCTAAAAATCTACCCAATAATTCGTATACCATAAGAGGAAAGCATTATTAAAAGTTACTATCAAAAAGGAGGTTTTTTTGCCTTATAATCTTCTTCCGTCATCAGCTTAATGTAACCACATAATTCTCCATTTCCGTTCATTCCTTAATAAGACTTCCTCTCACGAATTTCCGAATGTCTTCTGCCTTGATTTAATGAGTCTAAAGGTTTTAATTTCCCACTGAGTCCTCAGTGGTGCGTTAAAAGGATTGTGAGTCGAAGAGTGAGCATCAAAACCGCAAGAACACAATTGGACACTTTTCTATGGCAAAATAGATAAGGGACCAATGATGGATTATGATTAATTTTAGTTCTAAGGTCACTGAATCCAGTTTAGCTCTATTAATTCAACAAAGACTGCCAATTTGGGTGATATATCAACCAGGATGTTCTATTTCCCTCTATCTATTTCCCGCCATCAATTGGTAATTAAAATATTCGCATGGATACGAAAACCTTCCTCGAACATAAAGGTAACCCTGAGATTTTTATTTTTACCATATATATATTTTTCTACAAATTTAAGTTGTCATTATATTCCCTAATGATTAAGCCGATTCTTTCTCAATGTTTGTGTACCAACTCATTACTATAGTACTCCTATAAGGTACTAATTCCCACAGGTATAATACATTAATTCAGGTACTTTTATCATTAACATATATTAGAGATTTATTCGTATCCTATCTTCGTTTCACTTTACTTTTTGAAGGAATACAAGCAATATGGATATGGAACAATATAAAATTAATAAACTGAAATTGGAGTCCTATTTAAGATGTGATTCCATAGCTTTAATTCTACTTTCAGAATAAGTACTCCATTATGAAGTGTATTACGAACAGTTTAAATTAAGGCTTGAAATATGAAACAAATAAAAGTTTGAGTGAACTTAAAAATAATTTCAAAAGCTTTGAATTACTCAAATATAACATTGAAAGTCAACCAGATCGATGAAAATATAGGCGGTTACTCTTTTAAGCATATTAAAATTCCTTTTACAAATAACTCTATTGTAAAAATACCTATCTTAAATTCTTTGTGAAAGACATTTGATTAAGGATAAAAATCAATATTCACGTTACTCATGGAAAGCCTTAATAAAACTATGTGCTTGGTTAATTTCTATAGAATTTTGTTTGGCTAAGAATCTATTTTATTAGAAGTTCTTATAGTTACAGGAGTTTTAAAAATTTGGTTAATGATTTCATTGACTTTGATTACTAAATTATAACTATTGTGAGCAATAACTTTCCTTATCCTATTAAATTCGCAGTATATCTGTATAATCTACACATATTGAGCTACAAATTTCTTGATTCTGAACAAATAAAAACTGCAATAATAAAAGAAAGAACCGAAAAAATTCGAGGACGAACAAAATATTGGAAAAGTAAACCGCATTTTAGTTATTAAATATATACTTTAAAGTAGATTATTCGACCTCGTAAAATAATCTATTATTCTCCAAAATATTCCTAAAATAGCCTCTTTTTCCTAATTACAATATAGAATCATCAGTCTTTAAAACTTATAATGTGATTCCCCTTAAACATTGTTATTTGCTTTGCATCGACGATTGGGCTTGATTATGCCAATTATACTCGAGAACTTCCTGTCCATTAGGGTTTCCGGAAATCTTAATTCGAGTGTGGGATATTTCAAACGGACTTCCGTCCATCTTCAGAAGAAGAAGATTCACAGCCAGAAAAATACCCAACGAAAATATCCGCAGAATTAATTTACAATTGACTAGAAAATGACTCAATATAATGGGAAAATTGAGTATTTGGATACGGGGTTCGGTCATAAAGATAGACAGTTTTCTGTTGGTGTTCGAGGATACGGTTAGGCTGTTTAAGTGCAATGAATAATTCATCATTCTTTCTTGTAACGTATTTATTACGTTCTACGTTAAACAACCTTGAAAAATATCGTTTTTCTTTTTGTATTGACAAGGTATAAAATGCGGGAAGATGTATGTTGTGATTCAGCATATAAATTTATTCCTAGCAATCTTCTATTACAAGTCCTAAATTATGTTTTAATCAAATAAAGATTTTTTTTGTTTTTGTTCGTATATATAATAATATAATTTATAACATATATATTTCAAGTAATAAAACATAATTTTTTGTTAGTTTATGTATTATTCTCGTCCTAAATGTGCTAATTCAAAAGATCTTTGGGAAACTTTTAGCTGTCAAAAGCATAAGAAAGTATTACCATATAAAGACTTGTATTATTAAGATTGATAAATTTCATTGAAGGGAAATATTTAATTTTTACAAGTGCTTAAATTTTAAACTCGAATATATAAAGTTTACATCTACAAAATACATAGTGATATGTTGGTAACCTATAAAATTGTTTTATTAAAAAAGCAAAGGAATTTTCAAACCTAATACTTGAGTTGCTTAAACTATTAATACTATTAATTGTTTAAAATTTTTTAAATATATATATTTGACCATTTTTATTTTAAATCATCCATATTACAGCTACAACTATTATTTAATCCATTCATTCAAAAAGGAACAAAGTAACAATGTAAACAACTCGGAATATGTAACTTCGCAACGGAATAGTTCTGGAGTTCTCCGTTAGGGGGAGTCAAGGTGAATAGATGGCCTATTGAACGCTGTGGGGCCGATGCTATGACCCTGAGGGGCTGTGAAATCGGCATATAGATTCGGAACTACCGATACTACTCAAAATACACTTATAAATACATATTCATCATAAAATCCATGAAATATCCATCAACTCACAATAAATTTCGCTTAAACTTCACAAGAGCTAACGTATGACTTTATATTGCAATTTTAAGAAGTTTAAAGCTTTCTAGAATAGCTCTAACGTGCCCAGAACAGCCAAATGATAATCACGTTGTCCCAGGTCACGGCGTGCCTCACGTCCTAACGTTAGCCTCACTGTCACGCTGTTATCCCTAGTCTACTCACGTCTGCACCCTTGCGGGCAGGGCTGAATTAGAGAGACCGCGTGTTGTAACTGGAAGCTGCAACGGCTTCCAAAAGCAAGGTTTTTTTTGGGCCAGTCATGTCTCAAATGGCAGCTTCAGCGCGAAAGAGGTTTTTGTGAGAATATAGCCCATTTTCTTTGCCTGTTCCTAGACTCCATTTTTGGAATAGGAAAACGGGTACGATGCTAATCTTTGGGAAGATATTCTTCGTTTCGGAAGGAGATTTCTCTTGCGTGACACTCAACTCCCTCTTTTGAAATTTTTACTCAAAAAAGAGTAGCATTATGGGTGTCGATGCACTGATGATAATGGTAAATTATGGTGTGATATGGAGATAATGTGGTTTGTGTGGGATGTATTCAGTTCAGGGGGTTAGTTGCTATACGAAGAAGCTTTATCATTACCTATCAAGAGACTTGTAATCTGTACTCTGGCACAAGCAGCGGAATTCTATTTACGTAAAGCATAATGACTCTGTTTAAGTGAATCCTAAGGATACGTTTTGCTTCATTCCATAAGCAGAAGCCCTTTTGAATGCCTATATTATACGTTCGTCTAGACTGAAATTTGGGCCTAGTGGCCAGGTGGCGACGTAGAATACTTCCCTGTGTCGTTGAATTAGTTCGATAATCATTAATTCTGATTTTGTCTGACATTCGATCATAATTGAGAGGTTAAACTATATTCTTTGCTATTCTAGTCGTTTCAATAAATACATGAATAATCATTGGTTCATCGATAAAATATAATGCAATTTACAGGGGTTAAGATTGGTTATAGCATGTGCGTAGCCTTGACAGCAAAATATACTCACAAAGGCAAAGAAAAATGTTTAGAATAACAAACCGAAAATCATAGAAGTAATTAATTACTCACTAACATCTACGTGCTCTGTCTATGTTCTAAGTAATAGGAGTTCTTAAAATTCTTACGATAAATCTAAAAATTTTGTTTTCACAAAGGAAATTGTGCTTGTCCAAGTCCACGTTACAGATTGGTTACTTTTCAATAAGAATTCGAAGTGTTTTTATTCATGAAAACATACACAATTTAGTTTCATGAGTACAACTTCTATCGCAATATGAATAAAAAACGACGTGTCGTAAATGACGTTGTCTGGGTAACGCACCAAACCTAAAGGATAAGTCAATACAAGGGAAATATTTTTAAGACTACAATGCTGTGTATACGATACACAGAATATTAATAAGTTAGTTGAATATTTTTTGACTAACGAGTTTGGAATATTAGTTAAATTAAGATTAGAAAAGAAATGACTAAAGGAATTCTTATAAAAAAGAAATAAAAGGAAAACAAATTTATCCTATTCTTTTCGAGACACATCATTCGCTTGAAGACCGTCTTATGGTATAGGTAGACGTGAAGAGTTTGCAGAAAGATCAAGGAATACGTAAAGGACGTTTTCAAGATTGTTGAAGATATCGATTTCTAGGAAATTAAATGATTAGCAAAGTATAGAGCGGTACAAGAAACCAATCTCCTTGGAGACAACTCGAGACGATAATGAATGCAAACTGAACCTATCATTAATTAATATCTGGGAGATCGAATCGAACCCCCTCAACACTTAATAGGCCAACGCTTTTTCCGGGTAGTGGACACCCCTTCTAACACCCCCCCTTGAGTAGACTAATTTCCTTAATAGAAAAATGCATCCATGTAATTAGGGCGCACGCTCTCTGGGAGTAGTTGTCATCTCTAATTACATCGCACGCACTCTGCCCTATCTTAACCGAATTACTTTCACTTCCCTTGGCGCCTCGATACTTCTAATTATAGATTAATTAACAGCCAATAAGAGCCACCTATCGCTTATGCGGCATACACCCCTTTAGTTCCAATTACTTTCTCACCTGCTTCACCCATTTGAATCACCGGTGTTATGAAAGGGTGTGTTGATGAGCACGTAATAGTCTATCCATTGGGGTTTCATGAATATTCATGAACCGGTTTTTTCGGTGCGTTTTTTTCATAAACGTTTATGGCCCCGCGAGAAAAAAAGTTCCCTAATTCTCGAACGGGAAGGAAGGCGGGTTGATTGCATTACGTGGCAATTACGTAGATTATTTCATAATTAGCCAAATTACCGAAATCAGCCTATTACCCTTTATTACCCCGCTGTTGCAATCTTTCACGGGCCATGATTCCTCGATGGGAAGGAGAAAGGTGGGGCAGAGGTTATCTGCTTTATAATGAAAAGGAAAGTCTGTCTAGGAAAGTGGCGATTAGGCAGTTGTACGATCTAGCTAGACCAATTAATATCAATTCTCCCAGGCTCGCATCGTGGGCACGACGTCCCTATAGAACAGAACGCGTGATTTATATCGCTGCACAATGTGATAATCAAATTCTCATTCGTGTTAGATTTTCCTTTTTTTTTGTTTCACGTTTAACCCTTTATCTACATCTAATTCTACTCTGTAATAGAGTTGGAAAAGGGGTGTGTTTTTTTAATGTATCACTTGGCGGATCTAATATGAGCTTATTTTCTTTTTAAAGTTTGTTCTTTTGTTGTTTTACGATTTATTCGTTTTCTGATTTTGTCTGTTTCCGAATGCGTGTTTAAGATCTTAATCTCAAAGGTCGAGTTATGTTGTAGATTTCTCCGGAATTCTAGTGGGTGTCTTAAGATATGGTATTAGCTGTGCCAATATTCTAAATCAAAGGCGTAGGTTTATTCTTAAAAAAAGGAATGTGGAGGAAGAATAAATTCCTTTTTCATAATCTGTAAATATTAATTCTTACTTTGATAAGAAAAGTTCGTTGTCAAAGAGTAAACTCAGATGAAAATGTGACACTATTTTATTATTTATTACAATGTTCTTTAATACCAGGGCATATTCCTGTAATTTAATAAAGAAAAATCTATCGTCCATGTATTTCATGTATCCTAAAATAGGGTATATCTGATTAGAACAATTTCTTAGGAGTTATAATATGCCATTTAAATGAGTTTTTAAATTAAAAAGGTCTATTTATGAGATATACCAGTTTGCATATTTTTAGTTCGAGTAATTTGTAGAGAGGAAAATAAATACTATAAAACTTAAAAAAAATAAGTTTAGCACAGGAATAATCTGGATATATTTAATCAAAAATATATTAAGAAAAGATTAAAACTCAAGTTCTATGTTGGATCAAGATTGTGCGTATTCGCAGGACATTTATGATCCTCTGTGCTCCTGGAAAAACATTTTATGGCATGAATTATTCCTAATTTCTTTATAGCATGAATTATTCGTAATTTCTTCCCACAAAATTTCACTCCAGAAGCATAAAATGCAAATCCTTATCTTTTTAAATGTGATAATTACTAGCAAGAAAATATTTTCCTAGAAGTGAGTAATTTTCGTTAAATAATTCTAATTAATCCAGTTTAGGCTTATTGCAATAAACTCATAAAGACACATCACTCTATAATTATCTCCATAGCTTTATCATAAAAATAATTATCCTTAATTAAACAAGGTATACACATCTCGAGCGTTTGTTATTTTCCTTGGAAACGTTTTCAATTACGCATAAAACGTAAAAATTCATTGTAATTGATCTCCATAGTTACAAACCACACTCAATTCATATAGAAAACTTCAGATAAAGTCATTATTAGTATTAGACTTAATTCGCAGTAATTCCATGTTCTTTTCTCAACTCAGAGGTGCTGAATTAAATCCTTTCAGAATACGATATATATATATATATGCATCCACGATCTTCAAGATAAGTCCTTATCACGAATGGCATATCACAATATTCTGCATCCTGTGTATCTAAACCATTTCTTCTCTGTGTCCACTTTTACCAATCATCATTTCCTTTAGCCCAACTCCTGACGCTTACTTCCTCAGCTACCTGACCTACCTTTCCTCTTTTCCTGTCACTGCTTCAATATTCCTCCTCCCACACACCGCAAGGGGTGTTTACCCCACCTTTGACACTCTCCATAACCTCGTATCGCCATTTCCTCTCTTACCTGGCCCTAACCCTCCCTCATCCATCGTACGTCCGTTAGTCATCTCTTACAGTGGCGTGTGTGAATGCAGTCCCAATTGATCATCGTATATCGGTCGTATATGGTCTTTCTTAAAAGCACAGTCGGATGTGGGGGTGGGACCGTCGGCTTGGAGATTACGCGTAAATAGAAAGCCAATGACTTAAGCTCCATGCGTTGCTATTTCAAGTCGGCACTGTTACTATGTAATTACGTATAACTTGTGTTTGAGCGCAAGGTAGTGTTTAGACCGTTTGTATACTAGCGGAGAAGTTAGCAAAATGTTATCACATATCAAGCTAGCAACTGAGCAATTGTGGAAATGACAAGGATAAAAAAAAACATCCATGTAGACTTTTACTATTCTAAGCTTCGTGAAATGAGAACAAGGTTTAACTAAACTTAAGTTTAACTTAAGTTTAGTTTAACTTAAGCACTAACATAAGATCTCTTTTTGAAGATTAAAACGATAAACTAAAGCGAATATCATGTGAAACAATATTGCGATAAATGTTTTGACACTGCCCTTTTACTATAACGTAAGAAGAATATTTGTCAAAGACGATGGAACACACGCTTATTTATAAGCGATTAATGTGTTGGAATCCATCTTAAACCAATTATAACAGTTAAAAGAGGAGTTATTCATCAAAGATTTTACATTCAGGTACATTTAACAACTCCCATCAAGAAGTTAAGTGATAAATGAGTATAAGTATGATAAGTGCAAATTTTTCTTGAATTTGCTATTGAAGTGTTAATTATTTTTTTTGAAATACGTTTCGATTCAACACAAAGCTTTGATTCATTATGTTAAGGGGATTATAAAAATAATTAAATTGTATCGATATTAGAGTAGTATTATTTCAATTTATCGACTTTTAATAACTAATGATACGACAGGTTTGATCAAAATGAAATATATTCCTGGTGAAGGTATGATCTTGAACACAATTTTTTGAGATTCTTCACTTAAAGTTTACCCTTTGAGAACTCCAGTTTCAAGAACCATCAACCTATCCCACACAATCTACCATGCACGAGCTATAAAACGGTTAAATCGTAAACCCCTTCTGATTTTCTAAAATAGCGGACTTTATAGTGGACCGAAATAGCTCCGAAAGAGTTGCTGAAACTCATACGGCGACATTTCAAACGACATGTGACCGACACAATCCGGACTGTAATTCTCGGTATTTTTAACATCTCAATCCAGCTTTCCTAACTGAACCCTTTGTACATTTATATTGCCCTGACAGCTGTTTGTCTCTTTGTCACTTAAAAAGGCGCCGCGGCCGTAGTCAGAAAGGAAAGGTAACGACTAAGAGGAGAAAGTTGGGTGCGACGCGAGCAAACGGCGAACCTTTGACTCCATGCAAGGGTTCTTTCTTTCTTCAGAGAGTTTACACGGTCTATTTTGCATCTTAACTTTTTCCCTTACGAGCCATTTAACCTGGGTTTTAGCACACGTGGTCCTTTTTTTGGAATACTACTCAACAAGTAGCATTGCTATGGAAACGAGACTGGACTAAGTTTTTCGTTGTTTTTGTCAAATTAAGATACGATTGAGGCTCAGAATAATAATACATAAGTCGGTATCAATGAGAGAAACAAATGGTAGATACATTAAAATCCAATGCTTTATAGTAACTGACTAATAATATACGGAAATTATTATTTTATCGTTGTAAAAATAACTAGGGGAGGTAACGTTTGAATGAATAGTTATGACGTGTTTAAATGTAAATTATTCGACCAACTACACACTAGGAAGCAAAGTTCCAAAGTTTACTATTTAACATATAATAGCAATAAAAATCGTATTCATTCTTCGTCTCTACGTTCTTGCAAAAATTTTTAAACTTTTACCATAGCAATACTTATGTTTACATCTGATGCCGACATACCGGAGTATTATAAATACATGAGGTCGAATGTATAGAATGGCTGTAATTATTTTAAGGAGCATACGGTAAAAGGTACATATATTTTAATCAAGTTTATAAATCTGTTAAACTTGACAATTACTATTATAAAAATTAATTAGAAATCCTACTTTATTCTTTTTTATAAATGTTTGAAATAGAAATGGTATTCGCTGTAAAATACTTCCTTGCGTTCTTGTAACATTGCTCGAGAAGAAAAATGGCCTGATTATTTAGCTCAAAATCAGTATCGAAATAAAATAGCAATGAACTAATAATACTAATATAGATCACTATCTGAAAATATGTAACTAATATCATTTTTAAAAAGCATGCTCAATGCTCATTTTATTTAATTTAGAAACTCAGTTAATTGATAAATTCATTTAAATCCCGATCCCCAAAAATCTCACATTATTCAACTAAAATATCTAAACATTAAAAAAATATTAAAAGACAGAATACTGATATTAATTCATACTTGTTTAGGCAGTTCAATTTCCATTAAACAAAGGTTCTATACCTAGCCCTCTTGCGTTAGGTTAGATCCAGTAACTTTTAATAACAATAAATTTTTAGTTCATGTTAACAAAGAAGCTAAATTTGAAAAATTCGCAACGGAGTTAAACTTTTACACCACCGTAACATTCGAACATAAGGCAGCTTAAAGGAGGAACCCTTTTTAAACTTTACGTCATCCGCACCACCTTTCACGCATTTCGAGCACTTAATCAAGCATCCATTCACCGGGGAAGGAAGCCATCTTTAACGCTCTACCGGTCGGGGCTAATTGTTGCATTAATCACATTAAAGCTCGGAGGCCCGAGGAGAGAAGGAAAGAAAAAAGGGAAAGTGTAGGGAAAGGGTAAAAGGAGAAAGATGAATGGTCCTTTCCACGGATATACCCTCTTGGAATCGCTGGAGCGAAGCATAACCACGGAGGGAACAAAAGAAAAGCAAAGAAAAGCGATGCGTATCTGGGAAAGGACTGTTGCGCAAGCTATTCAACAGGATATGCATCCAGGGATTGCGTGGGTGAGAAAGGGTGGTGGGAAGGATTGCTTTTGTGGTCCATGAGAAAGACTCTCTCTCTCTCTCCGGAAGGTCAACGTCCTCTTCTGGAGGTGAAACTGGAGTCCACCTTTAATCTCACTTTCCCACACATCTCAGGATGGACCCTTACAGGGTTTCGTCCGAAAACATCGAGGTCGTCGAACCTCGTATTTGCTCGAGTTTCACTCAATTCCCTTTCACGCGAATTGTCCCTTTTGTCGTCTGGGGAAGGGATATACATAGTATAGAATTGTGTGGGAAGAATGGTAAGGATATATATATTCGTAGGAATGGCGATTGTGACGTATAATGTCCACGTAGGGGTTCCCAGGATTTCCGTCTGTTGAATGTTGACGTAGTTTTAAAATCCACTTCCCTTATTGATGGGTTAGTGTGACTTAACGTCCAGTAGCTACGGCTACGTGTCCCTGACCACGTTTTTGCGAGCATCGTTAACGTAACTGATGGATACTGCTGAATGAAATGCATTAGTACATTTTAAAAAGAATGTTTTTAATTTTTCTAAAATATTTTAGCTTATAAATATTTACAAAATGCTGTTCTTAATATCTCGAGCAATTTTTATCAAATATGTTATCTTCGCAAAAATAATAATTTTGTATTTTAACAAAATATAGCATCGTAATGAGATATAAATTATAAAGAGATCAATAATTTACTTTAAAATATTATCCAGGATACAAATTATAATTGTTTTTAATTATATTTATTTTTAATTTTAAGTAAATTTTTAAAAATTGAGATTTAACTCATCTTTTATTCATCTAACTTTACTGAGAAGTGTTTATACTTCATGATCAATCACATTATTCAAAGACTATAATTGATATTAATTAACCTATATCCTGCTGAAATTCTGCAAAATAAAAGTGTCTGAATTGTATTATTATTATGAAGTGTTTCAGTACTAATTCGTCTTTTACTGGATTCTCAATTTACAATAGTATTCTTTATTTAGGATTACTCTAATATTAGCATCTACACTAATAAGTAACCCTCATGAGCACTTGTTTTGTCCATTTCATTAACCTTAACACTACATGCATATCATTGATATGGAAAGATATTACTTGTATAGGAATATCACGATATTTCGTGGTCTGCGACCGCAGTAAACGATTTCTTCGAATCGGAAAAACACCCCCTCTCCGCAAAAACACGTGCACCTCCTGTATCCACGGGAGTCAAAAACAACAATAGCAACCCGGAGGAATGGAAAATTTATCGATTCCTTTACAAACACTTCTCCCAGACGCGTCATTTTTCTTTCTGACCTTCTCCCGCACGTCGGAGTTACAGTCCTGACGCTTTCTAGAGCACAGACGTAACATCCCCCGGGGGCCTTCTGGCGGATTCGCGTGAGAAACAGTGGGAGAAAAGAAAAAGGGTTTTCCTGGGGCTTTTCAGATGGAATCCGAAAGGGTTGCGCATACACCCCTGCAGAGTAAGGGGGGAGGGCGGGGAGGGAGGGGCGAACCTTTCTGCAACCTGTTATCCTCGGCCAAGCCTTTTTTTCGGGCCCGCTCTCGCAAAAGGGTTTTTCGCTCGTAGAGTGAGGTAAGTCCTTTGTAACTTTATGGAAGGATTTTCCAGTCGGAATGGGTAGGCTTCAGTCTCACAGTGACCCCCCCTGAGGTGGTGGGTTTCTGGTTTCGCGGTGATTACAATCAGTGCCGGCCGAAGAGTGGAAGGGTTTTTTTGGGAAGAAGCCAAAGTTGATGAGCCGATGACGAGACGTGTTTTTCTTGCAGAAATCGATAATTGCGTAAATATATATTACGTCAATAAGTGCATATATATAATGAAACACTTTGTAAATACTACAGATAATTTATTCTCGACCGGTATCGTAATTTACGTTCTTCAGGCACAGAAAAGATAGTTTGATAGGTAATATATAGGATTTTGGATATTCTCTACCAAAACTATTTTTTTTCTGTGCCTGAAGATACATGTATAATGTGAAACACGGAACCGGTCTGAAAGAAATTATCTGTGGTACTTACAAAGTTTTTTCTATACACTATAGCTTTCCACGAAGTCACGCCTTCCAATACAGAGTAAATGGTAAATATTATTGTTTGTAATTTATATATTTTTATAATTTAATATATATAGTATAGAGGCAAATCATATTTGGTGTATTAATTTTCACTTTTTAAGATTCATAATACTGTGGGTTTGTAGATTTTTATTAATGTTTCTATGATATAAGAACGAAAATGTATCTCGTTACTTTGATTGTTCATTTAAATAAATAAATTTACTAAAACTTAAATATTATAATTAGATCAAAAATCTTTAATCTTTTCAGATTACACTGTTAAAATATTATGAACGATTTTAATAATCTATATTTTTAACTCAATATTCCTTTTCCTCTTTTCCTCTCAAGATAACTTTTGTCGTGGTCAATTATTAAGATAAAGCTTATATCTTTTATGAATGTTTTGATGGTTACTAGACTGATGGATCAATAAACATTTGAATGCAATAACAGATTTAGTAATCTGATCTGTAAATTAATAATGTTTGTGTGTAATTAAAGTATATAATTGGGGTGACGTTAAATTTAAATACGATAGGTTAGTTTGAGTACTAACATTTTCAGAACGATTATGAAACTTAAAAATAATGAATAATAATTTAAAGAAATAATAACAATTTTTTAGAAATAATTCCATTTTAATTTAAAATTGAAGTTTTTAAAAAACATCCAATTGAAGCAGTAACAAAAATTAGAGTAAAAATGTGTATTGAAGTAAATAAAATAGTCTTGTTATTTTATTTTTCACGAGAACACGTGTTTTTTAAATCTACCCTGTAGACGATGATGATCAGGACACAAAGTACGTACTACATTCTTATTCTTAAAGCCACGTACAATGGGAACGAATCTCCTTTAAGCCTTCGCAAATATCTATAGATCTTCCCTTTTGCGCACTCGCTATGGCGGTCTTCGGTGGCCTAGGAAAAAGGGGTCGGCGACCTCCTTTTGCAGATAGTGCGAAAGATGAGGCGTTTGGGGCCCAGAAAAGGTTGCTCGGCAACGGGCGAAAAGGGTTCTATTTTCGCAAAAGCCTTGGGAGAGTTGGCGGGTGAATTGGGGTGGAAATGGGGGCTGTTGGAAAATGGTTTGCTCTCCTTCCCCATGGTAACAATCTTCATTTTACTCCAGGGTCAATGCACGCCGAAAAGGTTGGCTGATGGGCTCGGAGTGTTCTCTCTCAAAGAAAAGGGTCCGTAATCTTTAAAAGGAGAGGCGATATTTCTTTCGGAATTCGGACGAATTTCTGTACTAGCCGCAGGAATTCTCTTCTCTGCGTAGGATCGGCCAAAACAAGAAACGTAAGAAGTTCTTTGCGGCGTGTTCTGGCCACGTCTCGAGTTCGTTGTTTTCTAGGGTGCGTTGCTTGGACACACGGCCAAAGAAAGAAGAGTGGACTGACATGTGTTGGATTAAATTTTCCACGCATTTAATACTCGAATTATTTGAAAAGCGGTTCTTATGCGTTTCTTTGGATGGGGATAAATACTTTTAACTTGAAGTGAAAGGGTACGTTAAGCCTTTTTCTGCTTTAAAAAGAAGAATTTTCTTTTCTATTCGGAGGAAAAAAGGTTCCTTAAAGATGTAGCCTACGTTATGTGCCCCATGTGGTGCATTGTGGTTCCAATTCTGCGTGTAAAAAAGTAGATGCAAGTACTAGTAACTATAAGAATTAATTTTTTCTGTTAACAATAATTGAGATCAATACTTAATTATCATAGAATGAGGGTTCTTTCACTTCTTACCACACCCAAAAAGATGACCATAAAGTTACTAATGTAGATATAGCTGAATGCGAATGTAAATATCTTTTTTTCTAAGGTACTTTAATTTCTAAACGACCATTCTCTGTGATAATAAATCTAAATGAAAAGGAGCTCTTTATGTATATATGAAATATTAGGCTCAGTTGATGTTTTTTTTAAATTTATGAATATCTAAATGTCTCATTTCTAGAATAATTAATTAACTTGTATTATATTAACATACAGCACGAAGCCAATTACAGCTGATGATGAACAAACAATAAATTAAGAAAAACAAAAATACACAAATAGTAATGGCAACAAATTATGCGGAAATTAGACGAAATTTAGCTCGCGAAAAGTAAAATTCATAATTTTCTGAAGTATACATATTACGCCATCATAGGTTGCACGAAGGAATATTGAAGTTGGCAATAGAGGGAGCAGTAGAAGGTAAAAGAAAAAAGGAAGAAAAAGAACAAAACTTCTATACAGTTTTACAGATACCGAAGGATAAAAGGCACTGAAAAACGAAACCTTGGAAAGATTAATTATTTGAGTAAAAGGACGCCAAGGATCTGAAAATTGGCAGAAAACTTAAAAAGAAGAGGTGAATCAACCGATATTCTTGAAGTTTGTACGTTAATTTTAAAGTAATTTTTTGTGAAACGATTGAGAAATTTCTTCTCAAAACGGCTTAATAAGAATTTCTTGGATATAATTAATATATAAAAAATATAATTATGAAATGTATTAATTTATAAGATGAATTCTGTGTATAATATAGTATCAGTAATTTATTGTCCAATTTCATTGTTATTTTCACGAAGTAAAGCTAGAAACAGTGAATTTACAATTCGGCAACGTTGGAGACGAGCAGACAATACCCTAAGCGTGCGTGAAAATTACAGGTGTAAAGTTTTACTTCATCACGATACCTTGCAAGTCACCATTCCTAGAGGTGGCAAGGATCGTATGCAACAAGTACTCTCAAATGGGGTGTTAAGCCCCGACGCCCTCTAACAGAATTATGAGGAAGGACGCGTCACGAAGACTATTTACCTTCCTCTAGGAGGGTTAATTTTACCTTTGCACGTAACGTAAGGTTTCCACTCGATTCGCACTCAAAAATTCAACCCTTGGCTTTTATTTTCCCGGAGACAAAGGGATGATGTCGAGCATTCCATTCTGACACGCTCTTTCCGACAAACAAGAAACCCTTCATTCTGTGGGAAATGGCGAATAGAAAGGTTTTTCGGATACTTTATCGCTTCCTTTTTTGGATCTATTCGGAGTTTAGATAAGGAATACCTGACCGATTCCTACGAGGAAAGGTTTTCTCGATGAATTCGTCATTTTTAGCCCAAAATCCTTGCATACGCATAAATATGCATTCTACGAAGAAAATGGTTTGATTCATATTTTATTCAATATTTTGACTTCTAATTATAGTTGGGATATGGAATTTATATTATATAACACTGCAAATATTTTGTCAACATTGATAATGTTTTCAAACAATTTGGGTTGACTGTATGAAACTGAAATTTATTAGACATTTACAATGATTCATTTTCTATAACTTATACTCACGTTTAGTATTTTATTATTCTAGTAATTAAATATAGTCAAATCGGTCAATATTGCTTAATAAAATATTCATAATATTTGGAACTCAATTAGACCGCAAAATGAGTTATAGTTTATTCGGATAACACGAAATTCATAAACAATTGAATTTCTAGCTTTATTCAAGGATAGTGATTCACATATTTTTGATGCAATAGAAAGCAAATCGACACACGAGATTCTTAATAAATGGATGATACATATTGCCACATTAATCATAGTTATTTTCCCTTATTATAACAAGATATATAGCAGTATATTTCATAATTTAATACCCTGTAATTACCTCTTAATTACTTTCGTACAATTTTGTTGACATTGTTGCCATAGCGTTGGAATTAACAAACCGATTCCTTCTTTCGAACCCTACGCTTTTAGAGCCTTGAAATCGACTTCCAATTCCCAAGCATTAAAATTCTAAACATCCCCAAAAGCTTCCAAGAGTTCGTCGAACTTCCCTGTTAAGACTGACACGTCGTCAGGAAGGCCTACACTTGTTGTTTGCGATTGAGAAAGGCCATAGGAATGAAAACACTCTTGTCCACAAACCCCTCGTCCCTTCCCTCCCACAGAGATTCATCGAAAAACCCTTTTCTGCAAGCCTTCCACCCCAACGATCCATTCCGAGCACCTCCTTTGACACTGCCAAAAACATCCCCTCCACAGTCTGCACGTAACCTTGTTTGTTCCTCATCGGTCTTTGACCTCCACCACCCTTTCCAATCCGCACCCATTAACTTCCTCTAAAAACCCTCCTCCAAACCCTCTTCACCTCCTAGTTCATCCTAGTCCAATTTTATCTACGTCATTAACCCGAAATTAGCCATCATGAGAGATCGTTTTCCTTATCTGCAGAACTGTTTCCTTTGGCGACTAGCCGCCCTCTTCACTGGAAATTACTGCCCACAATGGACAGTCTTTGCAGCGATGAAGAATACCCCCGACCGATTTTTCCTATTTTTCGTACAATGAGAACTTTTTGAGGATCCCATCCCATTTGGTCTAACCTCTCAACCCCATCCCCGTTGCTAAGTTGCAGAGTTCGCCTAATGGTGGAAAATCTGGCTGACTGAGTTTAACTCACGTGTTTTTATTCAATATATTTCACTCAGTGTCTTTTCGAATCACTCTTAATACTGTTTTTAATAATAATATAAGTATAATTTGGCGTTCTTTCATGATTTAATTGTCGTAAAATTATTGGAGAAATTCTGCTATTTGCCAGAAGTTATTTACGTATTATATCAGAACCAATTTTCTATCATTGCTTTGGATGTAATTGTAGAATTGGTTACCAAGCAATTGAAGCGTTTTTTAGAAATAACTTGAATGTGGTCTATTCTTTAAGAAAAAGATGTCTCCAGAGTTGGAAACATATTAAAAATCTACGCCGATTAACAATAACTTCAGAATGCTTTGAGAAATTTTAAAAACCTCCTCGTGTAGCAATTTCTTCATTCCCTTGAAATTCGTTACGATTTCACTATTTAAAATAACTCATGGCATGATTCAGTGGTTTAGACAAATCGTGAACAATCATTGACGTATTGATAAAGTATTAATAAAAGCAATTTATGCTTTTTTTCTGCGATTGATTATTAGTGGAGAAAATTTAGCCCTGAATCTATTTCCCATACACATCTTTGTACATTCATTATTACTTTAAGTTATGAACTATCAATTCGTACGTAAAATCTAACTAGGGTTTCCTCTAAAGAATCATAAACCCTAAGTGGCGTTTATACATGTATAATCTTTCAGTATAATATCATTGCTAAGATACCTTCACCCTTCCACACCAAAATCATTCGCCAACGAACTCGACTCCTAGGTATGCCTCTCCGCTTACCACTGTCCTCGCCGCCCATGTCTCGAAGAATCCCTTCGACATTTCTACGCCCACTTTAGACTTGTAGCTAGCGACACTTTGACTCCACTTCGTCTCATGGTCTAGCGACAAGTGTATACTTTGGCGGAGTCTCTCATTGTTTAAGTTGTCACCACCTTTTATTAGCGAAAGTGATTTCTAAGGACCAGTGTTATGTTCTTCCCTGTGTTTATTTATCTTTACTGAGGAATTTTTACCTAAAAAGTACTGATTTTTCTACAAATGTCAATTGTTTCTAAAAATTTATAATCACTCCTAATTCTCTATACCCTCTCCTAAGTTGTATACGTTCATTTATCCAAGGAAATAGCTCAACACCCTTCTACCAACCGAAACACCTTATTTGTATTCTCAAATATTTATACACTTATAATTCATATCCTTATGAATTATATTTAGGGAAGATATAGATTTTTATAACCCTTTTAATCTGAATATATCATATTTACAGATTATCATTACGCTGATTCTTAATAGA
Source organism: Pantala flavescens (assembly GCA_020796165.1). Lineage (NCBI taxonomy): Eukaryota > Metazoa > Arthropoda > Insecta > Odonata > Libellulidae > Pantala > Pantala flavescens. The sequence continues at coordinate 18,692,261 of CM036886.1, forward strand.
TCCAATTATTCCTACGAAAACTCAATGAATTAAAAAATAAATACAGGAAGATACCCATTCATCTCAAACTTGCCTAAATACGCATATTATCACGATAATGTTTTGGATTTCACAACGCCATTTCATATAAATAAGCTGTCTCCAGGTGATGATAATAAATAAATAAAGAGCTATGTAACGCATGACAACGCATTTTCACAACCTATATTTATTTATACGTACTTTTTACGTATGCTAATGTATAATTTCTCATGAATAAACCCGATATGATTGTGGAAATGATTATTCTGTCCCAGTTAGCGAAATTGTATGGCATCTTTATGAATGCCTCTCCCAAGCTTTTCTCCCTCCAGCCCCATTTCGGTGTTTTCATCAAAGAGGCATTCCCAGACCAGCAGCCCTTTCCACTGTCAATATGTTCACTCTGTCTTCGAGGCACTCGTCTAAGCAAAGAAAAAGAAGAGACACACCACTAAAACGCGTTCAATGGATCGTTTAATTTGAATTTGTAGTGTTTGTCGACAGTTAATGGTTAATATTTGCTCTAGTTAGGAGAAATATCAGCTCCAGACGGAAAAATAAGAAAAACAGCGCTGACTGAGTCATTTGCCCTCTGCTTTGTTTCACGGGTGCATAAGTGGAACTTTAAATGAGCCAAAAAGGGTACATTTGAGTATTTTGCGGAAGAGAGGTGAAAGTATGTCGTGTTTCTTTTACCTGTCATTGGATAATTTGAACCTCACTCACTCCATTGCCTTGAATATTTGTAACTTAAAGCAACTACGGTAATGATGATAAAAAATTAGACGAGTTATATTCATTTTCTTTATGAATTGGTGACAGATATATTATTTCCGATTAAGGGATTCTATTGTTTATTAATTTGTTATTTAGATACAAGCAAATATATCAGTCGATATTCTTCATTAAAATTTTGGTTGGATTGTACCTCTAATAATGAATGTTTTAATTTAAACCTACAATCATTAACAATCATTACAATTCAGTTTTACAAAATGATTTACGCCTAGCAAAAAATTTAACTTTGTATGTACTTTTAGTTTTTGCACTTTTTCTAGACTCTGACTCTGAAAATGAATCGAAAAAATGATATCGAAGATTAGAGTTTCTTCAATGTGATTCTATACACAAAACTGACTCAGCAGACCCTCCAATATGATCTAAACTATTAATTGTTTGCTAAATTTTGTTATGATTAAGATAACATGGACTTCTAAGAACATTTTTCTATGTATAAGCAACATCTCTGAAACATTTCCTATAGTACTCCTTCCATCTGTTTGCAATCCTAAACTGCTCAAAATTTCACGGCCATCAGGAACATTTAGAGGGGAGGGTAACTTTGGATTGATTCTGCTCTTCTTCTTAATCCTTGTCCATTAAAAGGATCTCCTATAGCCACACACGTGGCGGCCAAAACAACAACAATAACATGAAAACACGATCTGTTTCATTGTTCACCCCTCGTACCTTTTGTTCGGGAAATCCCTCTGGACCAGTCTTCTAGCAATTCCGAACCGTGGCATTAAAATCCTATCCGATGGAAGCGTGGAGGACTATCCTTTTACCCATGTCCGAACCCTTCCTCCTGCAAAGGGATCGGATTATATCCTGAGAGAGATAGTGCGATGTTTGGGTGCATTCCAGCCGAAAATAGCATCTTGGGTAAGGGATGCCTACGTGAATCGCTAAAAGTTAAACGAATCCGGTAACATGACCTAGACTTTGTGGTGGTCATCCATCATGTAGATAAAACCTTAGAACCATCAGCATATCTATTATATGCTCTATGCGAGGTCATACATTGCTGATAATGAACCAATGGGTTGACCCACGGTCGGGTGTTAAATAAATCTCGTAAGATTTCGTGTAGAAGTGTGATTCTATAAATCTTCAAATAGTTAAACGAAGTGATACCAATTTTTATATGATCTAAAATAAGAGCTAATATGACTTTTCCATCCACAAAAATTATAGATTTTTTAGGTTTAAAAAGAATGAGGGATGAGGAAATATTTGCAAAAAGTAGTGGTGAGTACGAATTTTTTCAACTTCAGCAACTTTAACAGAAGTTACGTGGAAGTATATGAATTAAATATTATAGTATATACATTAATATAACTCTACAACGTAACAGTTAAACTATTCTAATACTTTATCTTCATAAATTATTATCTTGTCACGTATTTGTTGAGATTAATTTATATACCTATAGGATATCCCATTTTAGCAACTCATGCCTCGCTAAAATGGAGAGAAATTTAATTCTAATCAGGAAGGCCTGTTACCAAAAATTATCATAATTAAAATTATATATTGAGTTTGCATTGATAAGACAAGCTTAACGATATATTAAAATTATCCTGAGTTCAAAGAAAATGCGACTATATACACAAGTAATGCTTTACAATAAGAGGAATGTTCACAATGCATAGGAAATACAGTTGATTATAGATAATAAACTTTGAAAATTATCATTAATTATTTTTATAGAGAAAATTTATTTTGATAATATATTTCCATCGATAGCTTTGTCATGGCAACTGAATGTTTTAAACCCAAATCCAATCTGTCGTAAGGATCTGAACGTCAAAGAACAAATCATTAAAATATTCGCATGTAAACAAAATCACCATGTAGTTACTTGAAAAACTTGAGAATATCTCTTGCAAACCCAGCAAAGGAAATCGTGAAAAGTTCTCGGTAAAGAACAGCAATTTCTACAGAATCAGACACAAATGCATCGGAATGACTTCCTTCCACAATTTCAAGCCCTCGGGAAATGTCGAAACAAAGACAGTCCTTCTGGTCTAAAAACCCATTCGATGGCAACATGAAATAGAGCTAATATAAGCCGTCCAGAAGGAGGCATGCTTTCTGCACACCATTGCCACCACCGCCTCGAGGTCAAGTAGGCAATCCGCTGTTTTAACATCCTTCTGGTTCGCCGACAACAACATGCAAAACACGTATTTATAAGTAGGGTTTACGACCCTTAGCAAAGGAAATCGCCGACTTTTATTACTCGCTACCGTTGCGACTACACTTTCCTATTCGCAAGAATCACCCTCCACCCTTTTTAGGCGGCTTCCGACAGGCCGCTTTCATTTCTTCCCCCAGGCCGCGCTTCCCGTACGGCCTAAGAGAAAGGTCCTAAGTGGTAAAAGGGTTAATGTCTGGAAGCCCCGAGGATGAGTTTTACGACTCAGACGATGGGAAGGAACCACCCGAACGCATTCATCCGTCTCTTCTTTCCAGCACGTCCCATAAATACATAACAAGGACGTCGGGAGACTAAATTCTTAGAAAGTCGAAAGGAGAATGCAAAATAGGCGAGGGATGGGTTGTTGTGGTGGTAAAAATAGAAATCTCGGTCGCAAATATACCTGAGTTTGCTTGAAGGCGTTTTTGCATGCTGTGCTGTATTTCGCTCTTGGTGGATTTTTCTGTTCGTGTAGTCTTGGTGATACGAGCGACGTTGCTAGGTAGACTCAGTACAGTTTTCGTATGCATACTTTTAGACGATGGAATGCAAGTTAGTGTTGACTGAGGTTTTATATATGCTTCAACTGCATTGAAATATCGAAAATACTTGTGTATATACACTATAGAATTCATATAATATAGCTTATATAGTTATTACGTAAATTTCTTGAGACCTTACGTTTTTAAGAGCAATATTCTAATTAAAAAATTAGACTCTTTTTAAAATAAGAATTCTAACGTAAATTCATTAAGTGTACAGAAATTATACAAGCGAAGAATTGAAATATTTTTACGCATTATCATTCGATAAATGTAAATTAAGAGTAAAATATCAAGTAGAAGGAGAATCAGTGTGGATAGCTCCTCGAAGTGAAGCATAATGTTCGTCAGGGTGCGGAAATAAAAACAGTACAGGATTTATTAAGGATCGCTTAAATAGCCAATTTGATGTTTGAAAGGTTTTGTATCAGATGTATCAGAAGGAATCTTTTAAAAAGTAATTCCTTACACGTAATAGCATTCTGAAAAAGTGTGTACTTATTCGCTATTCACAAATCAAGGAACGTACGAAGTGGCATTTTCTTGCGAAAGTTCTCTTTGCCTAATTTTTTTCTTACCCAAGGAATCTTGCTTCGTTCGTGCGGTCAAACCGAACCTACTACAGAGTAAGCTTCGACTATAAGCATTTGAACAATGTGCATGCTTTCCAGTAGAGGTACCCGAAGATTAATATTCAAACCCATAGTCAAGAATGAGATTTTTTCTGTAATTCAATTCTGCTTCATTCGCGATTCATACGTGAATAGCAATTATCTTTGGAACTTACATAATCTTTAATTATATAAAGAAATTGAAGCCATGGTGTGTAAAATTTTATCAGCATTCATAGCCGATAAATCTGAGATGATTTATCTCAACTTTATAGAAACGATTCATTCTAAATAATAGAAGAAATTTTAGTAACTTCCACTATAACATCATTCTAAGAAATTCTCATTCTCAGTCAATTCATGAAAAATATATTCCGTGGAAGGTATTTATCATTCTTCTTTTACTTAATATCTATGACAATCCTCAGGGTACCGAGTCGAAAAGTCATTATATACATATATCATTGAATAGTTATACATTTATTTATCCAATATCAGTCAAATATACTCATTTTCTTAAAAGAAATGTATTTAATAGTTAGGCTTAAGAGGTACGCTACGTTGCCATGGAAGGATTTTACTATCCATCTCTCTGATTCATATATTTTTAATGATAATATAATCATATACTAATTGATTCTGATTCTCGGCAAATCCTTCGAAACTGCAAAATAATTATACTCCTTTTACGTAAAATAATTTAGCTGAAAGCATTTAAGTCTCTTCAGAAACAGTAAAACACATCAACAAAACTAAAAGTCTGCGATAACTAGGGACACAGACAGGCGTCATAGCGTGCGTGAGAGGTAAATCTCTTTAAATAAACACAAAATAAACCGTGTCATAACCGTCTTTCACCTTATGATCCACTTAAACATGCGTGCAACGCAGCTTAATGTCTACGACAACCGACAAAAGGGTGACTTCGTGAAAATCCAGTTCTTTCTTTCGGATGAGAATCAAAAAGGGCACCTCGTGATTCGACGACCGCCAGGAGAAAATCCCAGCTAAAACTTTGTGGGAAAATCGGAAACAAAGGGTTTAAGAGGCTTCTGCGATACCCGCTGTTAGGGCCTCTAAGAAGGGGAGGTTAAATGTGTCGCTTTTCCTCTGTTAATCGCCGAAAGTGAAAGCCATGGGAAGGTCAGGGACTGAGAGAAAGGCGTGTTTCAGAAACCAGAGCATAGCGGTGAAAAACCGAAAGGGTTACAAAAGGGTTAGGGGCAAAAAAGAGAAAGGATGGTCGTGATAAGGGGAAGGGTTGCAGGGTGAAGGGGTCGGGTCCGGTGGTGTGCCCGTCGGTCGCCCTTACCTCCCGTTTTTTCTACCATTTTTTTCAGTGCGGTTTCTACACAAACTTTTGAGGTGACGCTCGTTTTAAATCGTGGTGATTGCTGATCGTCATGGTGATCATTTGGATTAGTGGACCCTTCTCAGAGGTGGGCTGAGATAAAAAAAGAAGGGTTTTGTGAGGAGAGGCAATTATCCTTTTAAGGAGGTATTGTGTTCTGCTCTGATGGGATGACGTTATGAATAAATCTGCACACTAGCAGCTACATTAAAGCCCTTTTGGAAGAATGGGTCGTTAATAGAGGCTTGTGATTCTCGTTGAGTAAAACAACCATGACTCTTGACGCTTTTAACAGGCGAGTTTTTTTGGTAACCACGCGACGGGATTGGAGTGTATTAAATAATCTGGACCTAATTGATGGGAAATCTCGTAATAAGTCATTTGAATCTCACTTAAGGAACTTTTTTTATGAACAAATATATATTTTATCTTTGGATATTAGTAAAGGGTTAAAAAATCAATATTTCACGGTCAATTTATTTAAATTCCTCTTCCTTTCACCTTAAAGTATTGCGATAAAAAGTGGTGGATATAAGATGTGTAATCCATTCATTTATTCATTTAATACCTCGACATCAACTGGTTTTAAATGCAAAATACTATTTATAAATGTGGACTTCAATAGTAAATACATAAATATACTATTGGAATCGTTAATAATAATAAAGAATAGGAGGCTAGGAATTTCAGTTTTTACGTGGGAACATACTGTTTGTGTAAATTAAATGCAATATATCAAATGCTGGATAACTCCACAACATGTCAATTATTTAAAATTAATTATAGCCAATAATTGGATAAAACATTGCATATGAAAACTTTTAGAATATTAACCAACGATTCACTTAATATACCCAGAGTAAAGAAGCATAATTGACGCAATGAATTGCAGGACAATATTATACAATCTTTTGGCTATCACATGAATATTTTTCTCATTTTCCCAAATGTAAAATTCATTATGTGTAAATATAAATTGTTGATATATCCAAATCAAATAAATAAAAGTGAAGTATTCATGGTACCCATTTATAGAAAGACCAGCTCTTTTTAATGAAAATAAAATTTCTAACGAAGGTTGGAAAATACATTACTCATTCCACTCCTATGTGAGAGCCGATTATTTGCACGTGTTTTTAAATCCCCACTATTATTCATGCGTTTCTTTTAGAGGAATATACGGTTGCTAGGAAAGCGTCTAATTTTCGTTTCCATAGCTTCAAGGGTTTGCTTTGGGCAATCTTCTATATATTCAATATTCAACCTGCGTATGTAAGTGAAATAGCTACTCGATAGCTTAGCAACGTGTGAGCTTCGTAACTTTTAATGATCATCAAAACATGTCGTAGGTTGAGTCTTCAGCCTGTTGCATAAAACCCGAATGTATTTTCCCAGGTGTGGGAGTCTTTCGGCTGGAAAAAGGTCGTTTTTCATCAAATTGCTTATGGTTTGACGTTATTTCTCCTCCACTTCCGATCTTTCCATAACTATGCGAACGTAATCATTGTGCGGGTTTTCACGGTTGGTCAAAGTCAAAATCGTGTTGGCCTTGACTGTTGTGGTGTCGTCAAAGGAAGTGAAAAACACGGGCAAAACATCCGACTGCCCCGACGCGAGCCCTGTGACAAAACAACCCTTGAGGCGGAATTCATATCCGTCCAAGTGTTCGCTCAACAATATAGCGAATTCAGGTAAAGAGTTGCGCCGGTGAAGAGTTGACGAATACACCAGCAAAGAAACTCGCGTTGATTCATGATCTATGTTCGGAAATCCTCTACGCTAAACTAAAATACTTGTTCACGTAAAGATTAAACGGAAGTGGAATATCACGAAAAGACTGTGACTCGAACCCAGGTCCTCCACTAGTTGGGCAGGTATGCTTGCATTTACTTATAAGACTGTTTTCACTATCAAATACTCGTATGTTAGGTGATAAATTAGGTCCTGGGTTCAAATCCCGGCTGAGGAGGAAATTTTTATCTCAGGATGTGAATGTTTGTGAATGTCCATTGTTAAGTTAAGAACCATTCTGCAATTGTCCAGAAAGTGGAAGTTTGTGCGATTCTTCAAGAATAAATAAGTAACTAAATAATCACAAAACGATACTCCTTGGATTTTCCGACTTTTCTTTCCCAAATATACTGCGAGTTTTAAATTTTAAATATTAATATTTTAATATTCGTCTCTTTATTCGAAAATTACGAGACTAAAAGGGCTTAATAATTGTAAAAACTTCAAGAATTAAAGTCCCAGAAAATATTCTTTCTCTGTTAACTATTAAACAATTTTCCTTTCATGAGGATGAGAATTCCATCTAGGGAAAATGTTAAATTATATCACAAAACTCATTAAAAATTACGGTATTTTCTGATGATATAGATTTATCGACGGAAATAGTCGCCCTCTCTAAATATATTACTGTGTAAGTTAAAAGGTGCTTTTCGTTTATTAAGTACAGCCACAACTTCCTCAATGTTGAACACCATCATCGGATATCTCTTAGTAAACTTATATAAGAAGTAAACTATTAAACGTACTCCAAAATACGTCGAACGTGGAAAATTGAAAAGACATAAGAGTTTTATTGCTCCTTCCTTTCCTTTCCTTATTATTTTGAAAACAAGGTATGACTGCCGATGGGAACATATTGTTTTAGGAGAAACGGAATGATATGGAAAACATGGAGGGTTTCTGAATCAAATGTAAACAAGATGTTAGGCAAACAAGGGTTGGAGTAGAAATCGGAGATTCGAAAGAAATCTCGGTTCACATCGAAGGAGGATGGAGGAAAACTTCGAGATGTATGTTGTGAAGGCTGTGAATGTGAAAACGTTAGGAACCAGTATTGTTTAGGAAAGTTTATGTAGGGGAACATTGGTCACTGTAGTAGCAAATGTAGTAGCAGATAATTGCCACTTCATAGTTTTTTAAAAATCAGTTGTTCTGGTGTTTAAATTGTCTTGAAAATACTAACTGTGATCAAATTCGGATACAATATTTAAATCTGCTTAAGACATTCGCGAAATATAGTTGTAGATGCCAACGGCTATAATCTATGCAACATTTATTTCTAGGAGAAAACAATGCAAAACGTAAGTGACGTTTTAGGTAAAAAATGTAAGCTTTATATTAACATACTTCAATTATGATGTAAGGTTTAGACTTGATTATTAATTTCGATTTAGACTTGAAGGTGTCTTCCATTTAACCTTAAGTCAATACATATAATTTCGTACAAATAGAGAGAATAAACTTTTTGGGATTATTTGAAGATGTAAAAAAAAAACAGAGTAAACTTAGAAAAAAGTCTTCACAGCAAGATAACACTCGCAGTGAAGTGGAACGTGAAAAACCTACGTAAACCTTCTGATAGTACAAGATAAAAGATGTGTAGGTAGCTGTGTATACAATAATTACATGAGCAATACACAGAAAAATTTACCGAAGAACATTGACGATAATTCAATAGAGCAATGAAGATTAAAAATATTTATGTCAAACAAAATCAATCTTACATTAAATTCTTTAAAAATCTAATTAAAAGTATACGATAGAAATATTACAAAAGAGGCAAAAAGGAATATTGAAACCAAGGCGTATGAACTGTTTCTAAATATGATTATAAGACAATAAAATTGACACAGTCACTTTAGTGCTATTTTTAATGTACGAGAACTTTTCGAAAAAACCGCAACACAATTGCGGGATGGAGATAAAAATAATTCTGCGAAACGGTTCTGAGAAAACGTATTCTAGCTCAACCGATGATAGCATGGAAAACCACAGAGGACGGTTAAGACAGCATGGGTAAATGTGAAAAGAGTAAGCGAGGGTAAACAACAGAGATATAGATGAAAGATAGAAAAACATTGGAGGAGAGGGGGTTAGAGTTACAAATGCTGGAGGTGATAGAACTTCCGGTTCCAAGAAGAAGCAGTCAGTCAGTGATCGACCCTGAAAACAGGTCGACAAACAGTTGACAAGGACAGCGAAAAGAACTATCACTCCATCCTCTGGGAATGTCACGTTGACTTTCTTTTTGCCAGAAGCGAATACTTCCCGTAGATGACGATCTACTTTGATTCGTCTCCCGCATATTCATTCTTGTATTCCAACTGGAACACTTGCCGTTCTTTTCGGAGGCCTTCCACGTATACCTCAAACATTTCGACCAAACTATTTTTAAGAGTTCTTCAAGTGAAAGGGACGGATTTCCCATGCATTCCTTGGCCGAACGAAGGTAAGGACCTCAATTGAACATTTTTTAATACTATAAAATATAACTATATTAACAAAAAAAAAGTATCGAATGTTCGCCGTGTAATATATCAAAATAGATTAACAAATAATTGGAAGCGGTTTTATGCGATACCATGAGAAAAATAGAATTTGTATAGGATTTATTTATAGGTACGGATTTTAGCATTTATTTATTTGTCAATACTTATTGGGCGAACCTCACAGCTTTCCAAAAGGGGCGTTTTTTTTAATCTTACGTATTCACATATCTATCTATTCACTAATTTTTTAGGTTATATATAATACAATAAATACTTTCGGGTTTAATTGAGCTACAATAAACGAATCAACGAATTTGTATTAGTCACAATACAAATATAATTTTCTAATTCCACTACCACTATTCCAACAACTGCTTATCAATTTATAAATACTCAAAAAATGAGCGAATTATTCAATAATTTGAAATACATTCTTTTAATAGATATTATCGCGTAATAAATATGAGTAATATTTATTAAAAAAGAATAGAAGAAATTCTTTCGTTACATTTTGTTCCATATTTATTTATTATATTTGAATTTACCCGTACATTAAGATAAATGGACAACTGAAACGAACTTAAAACACATTCTTCTAGTTTAAATTTGAACATGTTCGTATATGATATTCAGATTTTAATGCATCTTATCTAAAAGGTAGTATCTTTAAAAATTTCCTTAGTAAGTAAAATGATCAATATTTGTAATAATATTAATTTAGAATATTCAGCACTGGAAATAGTCCAGACTTTTCCGCGCATGCACATATCTGACACGTAGGCCTGCTCTCTCTTCCTAATACGAACCACTTTAAAGAGAAAAGGGTTAAGTGCATCCACCGGAAACAAGGGTTGGCAGAAATCTGATAAGGATTGAAAGCGGTCCTGATTAGGCAAGAACTGTTTTGCTGTGATATTCTAAGGTCATTCAAGTTTTCCCAATGTGGATCGTCACAACACTTGAATTTTTATCTTAGGCAAACAATATTAAGCTCGATATATTTTCTAAGAAAAAGAATGCTATAGATCTTTTTCGTACTTTGATGATGGTTTTTAATCAAATTTGTCTTTATTTCCATGTTTTTATTATCTAAATTTAAGTCAACGATATTTTCTCGTTGTGATTTTGGTTCATACCTGAAGTGTCCCAATTCAATAAACTTAAGCCTATCTGGTTATACAGTTCTTTTGCGTAATGCTTATATTCCTTGTTTATACGTTACGTATTCGTATTGATTCATTGTCTGATGCGTCACATACTTATTTAGCAATGATATGCATCAGTAAACAGAAAATCTTATTTATCTGTAAGTAAATAACCCTTGGAAAGTTCAGAACAGCAGAAAATTTTCCCACTTACAGCCGAGGAAAAAATTCGTTTCAATTGAAATAAAAATCCGTTAATTGCTTACGTACAAAATTATACATCCGTGGTATTTTTTTGGTTTTGTTAATTTACATCCCAATTTATTGTGAGTTAAACATCGCGGGTTCATTAGTAAAGTTACGATAAAAATTACATCCGAGCATCTGAAAATCCTCATGAAGTATATAATGGAAGATAAATAGTGTATAATTATGTTATTAAATCGTTTGAAGTCATGTATTAGATACATTATATACATTTTTAAGATAGAAAACCATAGGAAATAAATTTACGTTGAAAGAAGGAAATCTTTCAATGGAACCAATGCGTTTGTTTATTTATTTATTATCTTGACAACCAAGCTGGTAACCATTCCTATTGTATCGACCACGTAACTGTTCCCAAACACTCGTTTTCGAGCAATAAGCACCTCCTTATGGGTGTCTGGTCGCCAATTTTTGGGTGCTTTTCGGTGGAAGAGTTGGAGCTACCGGAAGTATCATAATTGATCCTGGAGGTAAGCTTCCCTTGGTACTTTGGGGCGGAAAGTGTGGCTTGGGCCGGAAATAGGATAAAGGGGAAGGTGAGGTACGTTAATGCATCGTTCGCGATTGGCCGGTGTTCCCTCCCCCGCGATGACGGAGCCCGTTTTCTACTCGGCTGGGGTTCGAAGCGATTCTCCCGACCAACCCACCGCCATCGACCCCTCCCAGAAAGCCAGGAAATTAATTGACGCCCGATGAATGATGGAGTCTAAGGCAAGGTGCCTTTGATTGAATTGCGCTCGCTTTTCGCCCATTAATTTTCATCTAGGCTCTCGGAATTCTCTTAATGCGTTGCTGAGTAACGGTTGTTTGAAATTTACGTGTTTGTCTGGATACGACAACTGTAAACGTAAACGTGGGTTTAAGTTTCAGTTGTATATAACTTGGAGATTATTTCCTCACGTTAAAATACAGTAAGTAAAATAATAAGATAGTAATATACGTGTAATAAATCATAATATAAGTAAATAATTTATAAATTTTTATTGAAGTTTGTCGATTAAAGTTTTTCATTGAATTTCGGAAAATAATACAATAGAAATTGCTGGTTTCAAAAAAGTCGGTAATTCTATCGAATCAATAATTATCTATAATCCAGTTTTTTGTCGCACTATTCCTTCGTTTTTTTTTACTTTACCTCTAGAATATCTTTGTTAATAGTGATCTAAACTAAGGAAAGTAAAAAGGAATTTAGACGTCTAATATACATCGAATATACTACGTTTAAGAAGCGCTTTACTCACTTATTTGTATTAAGTATTCCATTTAATTATTGATTCGATATATATTCCTATAAGTATAATTTCGTAAAGAATTTTTTCCAATTTTTCGAGGTAAACCTTAAATTTGAAGCTCAATTTTATCACTTAGGTGAGCTAAGAGCCAAATATCTTTGTAAATAAAATAATCACAAAAGAGCTTAGAAATATCATCTCAATAAAGACCAATTTTGTTGCTACATAAAATAAATAAACAAACTTTACCTTCGTACATTGCGAAATATTGTAGGGAAAATAGGAGAAACTTTGCAAGTGTGAGACATGAGGGGCATGCCGCCCAGGAAACCGGCCAAGGCGACAGGAAAAGTTTAGCTATTGAACATTAAGACAATGGAATAATAATGATTGAGGCAACGATAAGGATATAGCCTTAGAAGGAAGAAAACGCCCCCTTACCACGAACAGCTCGTATCCTGATCAATTCATAAACAAGATTCCCACGTTAATCTCTACTTATCCACGACCTAACATCTTTCTCCAGTTTTTGTCCTCTACGCTCTAATCTCTGGCGACCTATCTAACTTATAAATCTCTCTTTATGATCTCCTACTATCTACATGTATCGTTGTATTCCCAGCATGACTTCTACCTGTAAGCGTGCCTATAGACTCGCACAGCATTATTCCTTTGTTAGGTGTGTTTTGTGACGCAGTTGCCTTGTATACCTTATAGAAGAATAGAGATTCACTTCTGATAAACATTATAAATTTCGATATTTTTAATAAATTCACAGGTAATCTATAGCATTCCCAAATTCAATGTATGAACACATGAGCAATCGAACAAGGTTTCAGAAAAGAACTGTTTTAACTGAGCGTTCTTCGTTTATTGAGTTACTTACTCTTTACAATAGTTTAATCCAAGACTCATTCAGTTTTTTTACGTATTTCACTTTTTAATTCCATTATTTAACCTCTAGAGTATATTAAACTTTGTTTTTTTTTAAAGATAACGGGTGACAATTTTGATAATTTTAAGCCTTCAATTCTTGGAAAGAAAATTAAAATTATATTTATATAGGAAGTGCAGTTTACACAAAATTTTATTTTATTCAATCCAAAAATTTCTCCGTGAATTTAGGCATTCTTTATCATTTTCCTTAACTTAGAGGAAAACAGTTACTATCCTACATTAATATCGGTAAACAGCTTAGATGTTGAGCTAAAGGGAGTTATTACAAAAAATCATAGTTTAAGAATGAGCATCCTTCTAAATATATCTCATAAACGAGACAAATAAAAAGTAAAACCATAATTTCTATCAACTTAAAACAACATTAACAGCATCTAAACCAACCTCAAAAAATCGTTATAATCGACAATGGGTAAACATCGTAAAATTTCACGGTATAAATCACCAATCATATCTTCCTACCTAAACCCACAATGAAATATCCCCAAACCTTTTCCTATCTTTTTCTTCCTGCACCCACACGTTGGATCCATTCCTACGTCCCCTACCCGATACCCCCTTATCCAAATTTATTTTTCCCATCTTCCCACTCTCTTTATCACCTGATTTATAGCCTATTCCTTTGCCCTAACCTTTCCTCAAAACCCTCCCGCACACACACGTATACGCGACCTACCCCTACGAAGGCGATCGCGTGCAAATAAGCAATACACTCCTCCCTACGCATCCCACCCCAATTAAGGAGGCAACGCCGACAAACACGCGATAAGACGTAAAAGTTTCGCTTAAGAGTTATTTACTGCGTCCGAATCCTAGCACGCACTACTCCTACTCCCCCCTTTTACGTGGGTGTAGATAGGGTAGATGCCTTTTCCGGGGATACGTCGTTGAAAAGTACTGTTTTAGAAGGATTGCTGTTGGTTGTCGAGCAACGATAGCGGTTGGATACCATAACGGGGTGACTATAGTCTGAAATTAAAACCTGTTAATTTGGATAAAATATATAGAGGTATTTACTTTAAGGATAACCGTACTATTTACTATTGTTTTACTTTTAATTTACTATTATTTTTCTCTAAACTTTTTACAAAAATGTTTCTTACATAGTTTCCCAGGTAGGATAGAATTAATTTGAATATAATGAAAAGTGAAATTATACTTTTTACGTATTTATAAGCTTAGAATACTGGTATAGAATTTTTTAGGAAGAGGTTATAATTTACCGGTTAACAAGCTCACGTGCTGTTATCTTTAATAGTTACAGTTACAGTTCGTTAAATTAACTAGGCTATAGTTCTCACTAGAAATAACTGTTTTTGGTAAAGTTAACATCTTTCATATGATATTGTTTTCATTGCTCGCCTAAGACGCGTTCCGTAAAGCAGTAATGGATTCATCATGAAGTAATGAAGTGATAAATCGTTGTAGAAAATTCCTTTCAGAGATCAAAGAGAACTTAGGCGTTGACTTTAATTTCTGTTTTGATGTTAAAATACTTGTACAATCTGAATTCTTTCAAAGCTGGACGACCGCCAAATACCAGCCTTTTTCTCCGGTTAACGAAAGCAAAATGTTCCTTCATTCTTCAATTGTTTATATCAATTTCTCATTCATGGCAAATAAATATATAAATGAGAAGGATTAGGTGAATGCTATATTAATTCGATTATACACAAATATATCTTAATAATTTTGTCATTATTTAAATATCACAGCCCAGTCAAGCGCCCATAGGAATGCAACTTCCGCTTAAAGATCAGAAAATCCACAGGGTACCGTATTCGCACCGCTTGCATTTATTTATGGTTGCTAAGGAACTCTATGAATAATAGAAGCGTGATATACGTGAGTATGAAGGTAGTTTATCCAACTTAAATTCTACAGAGATACAACTAAAGGCATTTTTCAACGTTTTAAACAACTGTATTTAAACCCTGATTTTAATTAAATTTAATGATACCAGTTTAATGTATTTTTAATTACGTAAATGTTTCGCAAAAATATAACCGATTATTATTATATATTTTAGCATAAGTAATCCTGGGTCGATATAGAAGATATCCAACCCCAAAAATATAATTTCAAAACAGTTTTTGAATAAGCTGTTGATTCATAGCAATTTCTATTTTCAGAATCCTTCGAATCAAATGCAACGAAAAAGTCTCCATTATTCGTTTTCGGGAACTTCGTCGCAGCGCTGTTGTAATCTTATAATTAGTATTTGAAAAGGTATTTTCTTTCGCCCTCATAAGCCTGGAGATTCGGAGACTATAATCCGTTTATGCCAAGTCGTTTTACGGTGGCGGGCAGTCGCCCATATCATCCGACTAAAGGCAGAGGAAATAAAAACAGGGGTTTCTCTCTTCGATACGAATAAGAAATCGACGATTTGTTTCCTGCGCATCGAACATGTGTGTTTTAGCATCGGATTGCATTAGAGGTCCGCTAATCGCCATACGACGTCTGCTATCATTTTTTTCCTTCCTTCCTGTTCGTTTTGTTTTAGGTCGGAACGGTTTTTCAGACAGTATTTTTTTGTGTGGGTTCTATTCCAAGCAGTAATTACTGGATGTATCATTTTCCGATACTGATGTTTTGTTATTCGATCTTCTTATTCATTTGAAAGGCATGCATCATACATAGATCTTCAAGTATGTTGTGTAAAATACTGCTTGTAGATTAAAGCAAATGGCATCACTGTATTTAGAAACTTAAAGGAAATATTATACTTTTATAATTTCTATAATATATCAACCATGGCTGTCAACACATTTATGAAATAACAGCAATACATTTTCTTGTTTGCTATAGCAATACTTTGTTGGCTGAATACTGGAACGAAAATTTGCTCTATAAATTATTTACTGAGAAAATTAAAATTTTTATTTGTTGTACTCATTGTCATAAAAATATGATTGCTCTTAATTTTACTTAATACTGTTCGACTATTATATCTTTCTAGTATTTTACGAATAATTATCCTTCGGAAGTAATGATATTTTGAAATCTCTGTGTAGTTTTAGTTAGAAGGCGACGAAGATATATTTCAAGCTTAAATGACGCTTATTCTTGATTGATTTTGCCACATATATTATCCGTCTGATCAAAAAAAACACTCAGTAATATCCCTATATAGCAAGTAAACGAGGTGTATCAATAACATGAAAACAGAGGGAGTGCACCGTGCTGTACTTCCCTGAATATATTTCGCTGTATGAACAGCTACTTAAGCTTAGATAGTCGAAGATAGAACGTAAAACTAATTTACTCCAACTTCACAGTAATTGTACCCACATGACCAGGCAATAGTAACCATAGGAAACGCCACAACACAAACGCACATCAAAAACAATAACATGATTTACGTCGATGAAAATACCGTTTCCGTTCCTCCAACCGCTCCGCTACGTTCCTTTAATTCCTCCCAAAGGGGCAAAAAAAGGTTTCTTTTAATAGAAATAAAAGACTTTCAAACGACCCCGTTCTCGAAAACATGAAAAACAACATCGTCTCCTTCACTTTTCAAAATAATATTATGTCCTCTGGGATTACACGTGTCACGGGTTGAGGTCCCAGTTTGCGCGTTTAGGAAAATGATCGCGACGTGGGGAAGGAATAGTAGCGTAGGGGCATTTAAAAAACATACGTTGGAAGGAGAGGGTTGAGGACCGGCTTATGGAGGAAAACGTAGGGAAAAACAGTATACTAAATGGGAGAATAGCGCGCAAGTTGGCGGTGAGGGATGGGGTGGGAGTGGAAGGGGTAGGAAGCCCTATCGAGTAGGTCCTTATTATGATTGTGTGGGTCCCAAGTGTGGCTGTCTGTGGAGCTCAGGGGCGGACGACCTCTTCCTTGTATTGGTTCGATTCGCATTTTTTTGGATTAAGGAGGTCGTCCCGAAAACGTTGGACTTTTTAAAGGGGACGCTCACGATGCTGTGGGAGGTATTCTTGAAGCAAGTGCATCTTACGTGTACTGAGTACTGAGGGAGTTAAGAGGGGGTAATGAAGTAGGAGGGGCTTTACTGTTGTACTCGGTACTTGTTCCCGGCCGGCTCGTTCATCGTGTACTATAGATCTTGTTAGTGTACAGAATGGATATTTTGGAGCATAAATATTATATAGAATGGATTTTTAATTGAATGGATAATAAATAACACAGTTAATCGAATTGGTAGAAAGTATTATAAAGAATATGAAAGCAAGTTATTATATAAATAGAATAACGTACAGAAAGGGTAATAGATAGAATACATCGTAAATAAAATATTAATATTTCTACTTTATTTATGTTAAAGACTTACGTAAAACTCATAGGGATAGGTTACATAAAGAAATAAATTTATGGTTCAAAGATATCAATCACGAAAAGGACAATATAGAGTCATTCAAGATCTGAAGACTGAACTTCATCCAGCTCTTATTTTGATACGTACGTATACTTTGCTAATGAAAAAGTTCACTCATATAAATTCAATCAGTGAATAGCTCTGAGATATCTATTCTCAATAGTCCAAGAAAATATTAAATAGTTTAACGTAAAAGCGATTTTTAACTTCCAGGAAAATGTTTCTTAAGGACGGGTTCGTCTTGCAAGGTGTATTCGATAATAAACAGCCAACTTATATAACCTGCACAACGGACCATATTATTATTGGGCGCTTCCTTTAAAAAACAAAGATTACTTATCTCCGGTAAAAATTTTCATCTTTCGATTTAGTTCATAAAATACTTTTGTGAAGACGAATCGTAACGAGCGAAAAGTTAGTCGGTGCATGCACCCCCTGCCAAACCCCGAAAGGCGGCTCGCAGGGTAAATATGTAGATGTAGATGTAGATGTTATTAATATGCCGAAATTATGATTATGTATAAAATCATAGAAAAGCAAGTTTAATTAAGAGTAGGTTTCTAAGAGTTATAAACATACTTTAAATTGACCTATTTATTTAGGTTCACAAAATTACGTTCAATTCGTCAAAAAAAGCTGAATCAAACAAGAAATAAAACTACGTAAAAACGATCAATTTCTCTTCAAATAATAATAAAAAAAACGTTGCTTCGACACTTCTGAAAGCTTCATTGATATATCCTTTAAGCGAGAAATACAAATAGGATTCTGATGCAAAATCTATAAGAAATAAATCAATCCGAGAGAGAGAACGACATCCGAATTTATAACAGCGCAGCGTAACTGCATGTTAATGCTTCAGCGACCATCGATTCCCATTCTATCGCATTAAATGCCAGACGGCGACTAAGTGTCTTTAAGTACGAGTTTCCGAAGATAAATCTGAGACATTGGCGAATGCCAATTCATGGGCATTTCATCGATTTCCAATGAATTGAAAATGGCCTTTTTATGGAAAACCACGGATCGCACGCCATTGATAATGTTTTGACGTTTTTATATCTGTTCGAGGACTCATCGGGAATGTTTTTAGAATTTACGACTTGAGGTCCAAATGTGGTGAATTGATTTCCGGAAACTAAATCGATGAAAGTGTTTCTGTATCACTCTTATGGTAGTCTAATGATCATGCTAAACCTAATAGGGCTACCTGCTATGTAGGTCGATCGGATATAGCGAATAAAATTAGGGAAAAAGATGAAAAAACAATGGATTCAAGAATACGTTCTTCCCTGCAACAATACTAATCGTTTTAGTCGAAAGTAATCGTTTACACAAATACGTTGCTTGCACCCCATACCACTCACCGAAAGGTGGCTCGCACAGTATCCACATAGACAAGAGTGGGTATATGCTGATTTTATAAATTATATCAGTTACTTCTGCTTCTTTTCTGGTATTAGAGACTATGTTTTCTGTTAGCTTCACTCCGTCTCCAAGGTGATTAGCAATGGTTGTACATGTATATGCCATAAGATATACAATGAGTTAATGTAAAGAGGGATATTAAGTTATTATTCTAATTTTGTATTAAAGGCGTGAGCTATCCCAAGGCCTAATTTACATGATTTACAAGAAATCTTAAGGTGATGGACATTAATAAGTTGTATTTCATTATGAAAATATCATTGTCTATCCCTATAGAGGGAATGATACACCCACCTTATTCCTACCCTTTATCAAAAGCCTATTTTCACAAAGAAGCTTATGGTTTCCTCTAGTGGAGGGTTTTGTTAGCTTCTATAGTATATCTAAAGTCTAGTTTTTGTTAGTTTACATCTATTGTCTAAATAGATTATTTCGATTTAAATTAATCTACTTTTTTGAAAAATTACACAGGTATTTTTATAATAGCATCACAATTTTAAGATGTACTTGTTATGGCATAGTATGTGAGCTGAGTAGTAATTCTGAACCTAATAAAACATTTTACTTTTGATCGATATAGCTCTACTTGATATTGTCTGAGTGTAGGTAAAGAATATGACTAAAATAATTCCAATATAATACATTTCGTAAAAACAATAAGCAAATATAAAAGTAGGTAAACTTGCTCATTAATAGCACTTCATATCTGACCGAGCATGACATACATATCACTTGGAAATAAACTCTTCTTTAAGAAATCGATTCGGACTAGAGAAAATCTATCCTAGACACCTCGGCAAATAGGACCACTAGACCAGGTTCGACACATAAACTGTCCCATATCGACCTGGCTTCGCTCCTGGCGGTGTCACGTGACATATTAGTTCCCTAGCGGTGACGCAATCTAGACAGAAAAGACATTACAAGGTCTTCCCTCCCAAAGCATAGTACGTTAAATAGGCGACGAGAGAAAAATAGGAGATGCTACTTCAGCCGTACGAAGTCAAATCACATGCGAGTGTCTCTTACGGAGTACAGCGATTCCCTTGATCTTCCCTCGTCGTCTTCCGGAAACAAGTACGTGCTCAATCTAGATTAAATAGCGGTTATGTGTTATGAAAAAGGGACCTGAAGGAAACTGCCGAGTAGATCGTACAAAATAAATAATTTTGGGGAAGTTACGATGCGTTTGGGTTCGTCGTGTAAATATCCATCGCAGGCGGTGTATGATAAATCAGATCATCAGAAGAATAGCGTATTAAAATGGTATCCCTCTATTTAATTTTTATTTACCTTAAAAACTGGAGGTGTTGAAAATATTCGATTTAGTGGAAATATTGATTTTAGTAATCAAATTGCGGGATAAAGTTGTTTTGATTTCGATTATAGTTGATGTTATGAAGTTTCTGCTTATTCTGACGAATTCCTAAATTCTGAATTATGAATATTGTACTTGATATTTCTTTTAAATCTAGAATATATATCTTTTCGAAGGAAAACTTTTTTGTCATATTTCGAGTTAATTTAGTAGCTATGCGAAGGAAAAAATGGAGAGTTTAAGCTTTAAGGAGAAACTTACTGTAAAGTTAATTATTTGTTAATGTATTTAATTTTTCGTTGCAAATTGGCCTTCTGGCGAGATGGGAATGTTATATAGTTTTACACCACCTTACAGTTTTTATAAATTAAAATAAAGTTGTAACCAGTTGTTACGCATTTCAATTATGCAATGACACAATATTATAAATAAAACAATTTTATAAAAATGTGATCTTCAACATATTTTATGAGGCTAATTTTGTCAATGGTAATTAAAATAATTCTGATACCCTTTTTTAAAATTTTCCACATTCTAATTGAAACCTATCAATAATAACGGTAAAGTATCTGCGTAAAAATCCCATGGTTTATCAATATTTGAATCCGATGACTTTCTGTAACATTAAATTAATAAAACCCCTATGTTATAACTAAAATGAGTGAACATTATGTACTGATAGGAATGGGGTGAAAGCTATACATAACTTGATGCATTTGATACCATTTTTAGTTCGACTCCCTTCATAAGGGTCATAATATACTGAACTATAATGAAAGGTAGCACAGGGTAAAAGAGGGTGAGATTCTCTAGCCATAATTGATACCTCAGCTCTTCTCCATGTCATTCTGTAATGTCATCCGAAGTCTACTAGGGTCCATATGTCCTCTTCCATTAGCTGCAGAAACCTCGGAGGGACAATGTCATGTACACTTGGCAAGATGATATACCCCTGTATTCTTTACTGAGTCATAAGAGGAGAAACGAGTTCTGTAAGGAGCATCACTATGACTCTATTAAAGACACTTCTCATTAAGCATAGGGATCATCGCATATGATTATTTGCATAGCATCACTCTTACGTCATGAGGCTTCATATTAGCAAGACCTAAATCAATGGGGAAATCTACATTCTTACCTAATAGAAAAAAAGTCACCCTAAAAATGCAATATACGTAACAGGAATAGTTCCATCGCATCTCTATGTAAGGATCTCTATAGTCCGTTCCACAAAAGCTGGCAGTACGGAGGCTTATGGGGAAATAAATGCACGTAAATTCCCATAAGGGAGCAACCTAGCCTCCCCGAAGGAGTCAGTTAATTATTTCTGAGTTACTTCTACGGATAAAATTAATATTTTCAACTAATTTTGGTGGAATTTTTTCCAGTTTTTTGGTGAAATTTGGATAAGGAAGGATGGTTCTATATATTGACGGAGTTTTTTCAACATTTAAACAAAAGAAATAAATTTTACAGGGAAATTAAAAAAACTGACCTCCTTACCACCCGTGAACAATACTAAAACTGCCATTTCTCTCATCCTATCTAACATAAAGTGCTAGTTTTTTTCTTAGATTACTCTTTATACCTTATGAATACATAAAAGTTGAATTATTTTAATTTTTGATTGATTATATTTTAGTAAAAAATAATTTAAGTGGAACACAACCTCCGAAAAATTGGATCGTGCAGTCAAATTTATACATCGCCTAAAAATTTTTTGTTTCTTACGTTACGAAAAACTTGTCGCGAGAGAATTTGAGATAAATGTTGTTATTTTCATTTACAGGTTATTCTGAGTCGATATCTTGAATAGAACTTTAGTTTTTGAATTTTATAACCGAGAGCGGGTCCGGATCAATCCGAATTACGCTTACGGGTCTATTAGTCTCGAACAAAAAGTAACAATGATTAGCAATCGGAGCGCTAAATCAATTACTCCCTCGGTTATAAAATTCAAAAACTAAAGTTCTATTCAAGATATCGACTCAGAATAACCTGTAAATGAAAATAACAACATTTATCTCAATTTCACTCGCGACAAGTTTTTCGTAACGTAAGAAACAAAAAATTTTTAGGCGATGTATAAATTTGACTGCACGATCCAATTTTGTGGAGGTTGCGTTCCACTTAAATTATTTTTCACTAAAATTTTATCAGTCAAAGATTAATATAATTCGACTTTTATGTATTCATGAGGTATAAAGAGTAATCTATGAAAAAACTAGCACTTTACGTTAGATAGGATGAGAGAAATGGCAGTTTTAGTATTGTTCACGGCTGGTGAGATGACCATTTTTTTCTCATTCCGCTATAAAATTTATTTCTTTTGTTTAAATGTTGAAAAAACTTCGTCAATACATAAAACCATCCTTCCTTGTCCAAATTTCACCAAAAAATTGGAAAAAAATCCACCAAAATTAGTTGAAAATCTTAATTTCATCCGTTGCGAAGGCAAATTTTGTGGATATCGCGGATATTCCGGAAAAATGACCCGGCGTACGAGGCTATTCGATTTCTCCATAAGCCCCATACTGCCTAGAAAAGTGGAACAGACTATAGAGTAGAGCTTTAAAGATCTATAGTCGTTAAAAATTAACTCTTTCGTTCATATGAAAAGCTTTATGATTCTACAAGAGAATTCTCATAAGTATTCTATGTTTTACCTTGAATTTAAATCGAAAAAGTCCGCCAAAATTTTTATGTCCAAGATATTCAAATATGATGCTGAAACATATCAAAAATTAAACTATTATTCTATTCTCACAATTCCTCATAATTGATTACATTAAGGATTTAACTCACTCGTCCTTTAACAATCCTCCGTAATTGATGTCGTTTATTATTTAAACCTTGTTTAAATAAATATCACCATTCTCATTCTTATACTCTACCGAATTTACTCGTATATTTTAAAGCGAAATATGTCCATTTTTAATATAAAATTATCAGCATGGAGTTGAATTGGATATTAATGTAATTGAAGGTTTGTAATTACGCTAGAACTATATAGTGGCAGTTGGGATACGTAGATGGATTTGAAATAAGCGCTTGTAAATGCTGTTCCTGGCATTTATTTTGAATTAATGAGAAATCTATCCAAATCACAAAAACTTTTTACGATTAAAAATTTTCACCAAAAACTGATATAGAATAACTCCCACAAACTAGTAACCTTTTCTGATGAAAATGAATATTAGTGAACGATATCTGGTGAAACTTCATAATTTAATATCCAAAATCGATTTTTAAAACAAAACTTTCCCAATTATACGTAAATTCCTAAAGGAAATCATACGACCCTTGAACATTATTTCACACCTCAACTTCCTGATAAGCCTTAATCTCATTCCTCTACCTTTTGCAAAAACCTATGACATAGTCTTACCTATATACCACCCTTCCCCTGCGTGTAAGTACGTGCTAAAAATTACGTGTACATCTTCTCACAGCATGCGCCGAAATTCTGAAAATCAACAAGAAAATGGAGTGCGCGTTGCTAAGGTACGATCAAAGATGGCACTGTGTAAAAGGTGTAGGGTAAGATAAGAGCGATACGTGAGGCGTTTTTGGGGAAGGTCAGTCTCACCCCACGGCTGATAGCGAAGGGGTGCGGCCGAGGGCGGCACACCCATCTCCCGTCTCCTTGGCAACCGAGGGAGTGGATCGTGCGATAAACATGGCGCTGGGATGTCTTATCGAGCAAAGGGGAAGAAGAAAAAGATGTGTGCTTTAAAGGAAGGGTGGAGGATAGAGCTTCCAAATTTTCTCGCAGGTCCCAGTGATGGCGCTGATGGTTCCCCGAAACTGCGAATCCCACCCCCCTCTAGGCTTTCCCCTGTTTTATCAAGAGTGCGTGGTAAAAGGGGGAGTTTATCCTACCCGGAGTGAACTTGAGACACTCGCCTTAAGACTGCACTCTCAGAGGTGGTGTTATCTAGAGAGTGGAGGGTTTTATGTTTGAAATAAGTGTTAATTACGTATCCATTAGTAGGGTTCGAATCTTAAAAAGCTTCCGTCTTGATCTACTGAAGGATTAGTTTATTCACATCTCTACTTAAATTATTGCACTATGGGCTAAAGATACTTTCATTTACTGAAATGGCTATTATTTTTTCTTTTACGTATTTGGTCTCCAATCTAAATTATATGGATAAATTTAATCCATTCTTGAGTTACGAATATCGACCTATAGATGTTTACATTTTTTTCTTTACCAAACAGCAGAATTTAGTCATGATATTTCGTCAATAAATCCTGTAATTATTTTGAAGATAATTAAGCAAGAGGATTTTTAAATAATTTAAGGAAATTGATGGATAGGTTTAAAATTTGCAATGTATAAAAGACATTGTAGATACAACCTTCATTAACGCATATTGTTCGACGAATATTATTAAATAGAAGGATATATTCAACTACTTTTATAAATCCCTTGCTCATTTACTTTTAGTACGAGTGAGTTTATAATTATGAAAATTATTTCCTTGAATCAGAAGAAAAATGAAATTACATGATTGTATATATATGATTAAATAATGGCGCAATAATGGTGAAATAAAATTTTCCCCATAAAACATTCATAATCATTATAAGGCAAGATTAAATGTTTAAATAATAACAATTTTTGACCTATTACCGTGAATATTTTATCTGAATTAAAGACTTGAAAATACATGAATCTTTCCATAACATTGACTGTTGATCTCGAAGAACCTAATATTTATGGTATCCTTTTAGCACGTTCCTAAGTCAACGACCTTAACGATCTTCACAAAGGAAAGTGAAACCTAATCGATCAAATGACAAAGCGAAACTCTGTCTATATTAATGGTCCGATAATGAATTTCCACATAGCTCTCGTCACCTTACTTTCGCTATAGGTTCAACAATGTTTGCGACGTTTTCTATTCCTTAGCAACCATTACTGTAATACCTAATTATTCTTACTAATTCAGGAGTAACTATTTACTAGCTACTTATCAAATAATACGATATTCTAGATGAAAATGTTTTGCACAATTTAACAAAATTGTGCAAAATTTTTTAAAAAACTTAAAATTTTATCATTATTTTTGGTTTGATATTTGTCATTTTCTTTTACATGCGTCAAATTTTGGGCCGTCAATAGTACGAATATTAACGGATTGTCTTCGTAAAAAAGTATGAATTGCCCATCTCCTGTCATCTTCATATCTATTGAATTACACCATGAAATACTCTCTTGTTAGATTGTGTAGGAGGGTTGCGAAAGAAACAGTACGGTACATTTTTCACCGAAAAAATAATAACATTCGATTGATATAGCGGGCAGAAAATATTTCTTCTTCTACGTAGGAGAAAATAAATACATCTACAGGAAACTCGTAAATGTTAGAGAAAAGTAAATAAGAGAGGAAAGCATAGGAAACAATCGACTGGGGAAAATATAGAAAGAAGAAATAGGGGGAGTGAGATGTATTAATGTGAAGGCGTAGGGAGGAAAGATAGATGTGTAGATAAAAGTCCTTAACCGTGCGGGAGTGGGAAAATAGTGTTTTCCCCCGTATGAAGTAGTCATAACTGTTCATCATATTTCAAACGGAGGTAAGGTAGCTGAGAATGTACGATTTCCGGGAAAACCAGACTAGAATTCGTGGAAAACCCTTTCTGTTAAATCAACTGTTATATATTGTATTATATCTCCTATAAAGTATTAAATCGCCTGAATTTTTAAATTCATTGGTCTATGAATCTCATAATCTTATTTTTCGAATATTTGATAGCTCATGACTTTTATCGTTTATTTTACATACACTGAAAGCGAATAACAATTGCATTTAAGGTAAACACGTCAACAATTTGCTTATTTTGGTGCTCCGCTTTCAGTAAATGAAAACCCGTAAATGAATTAAAGATTTAAAAGTAAGTTTAATTTCATATTGTTAGAAAATATTATAAAAGCTAACGATTACTCGTACGGTAAAGATTAAATGAAGCATAAACCTAACCCACCCAAATATAATGTTAAAGAAAGAAAATGGAAATAATATGAGTAGACTTCCTACATCTTTAAATTAAAAGAAACTTTCGCTAAGTATGCAACGACAAAGTAATAATCAGGTAGTTATAGTAACAGACAAAACTAACGAAATATATTGACATTTATGTCATTTAAGATTTCAAATGGAGAAAGACAGGGTATTGTATCGTAAAAAATGTCGAAATATAAACAAATACTATAGAAATTGAAAATACCAAAAAACTGAAACAATTAATCGCAATAGAAATTACAACAAAACTTGATAACTTCTTTTAACTAGGAAGTATAAACCTGACAATTGTATCAAACCGGCAAAAGTTACCAAACCATACAATCCTGTAGAACCTAGAAACAACAAAAAGTTGCACAAAACCTTCGCGTACAACAAAACCCAAAAAAACACCATCGAAACCGTTAAATGTCAACACATTCCCTTCCGGAGCACCATGAATATAAATCCTCCCTTTATCGACCCTTAGCGGGAACGGGATTCCTTCGGGTGAAATGATTTCCTCTCGGAAGTCCCCGTCGATTCACATGGGATCGTGAATGGGAGGAACATATCCACGATCTCGTTGGAGCAGGTCATGGGGACCGGAGTGGAGAGGTCACGGCGCCGATGCTGATTCCATGTCGTGTTGCCAACGGCTCCAGAAGCCTGTGATCTTTTCCCTTAGCCGTTTAAAGGAGCCAATTTAGTGGGGGTTATTGCAGGTTCTTCTGGTAGCGGCCCATTGACCGCCGCCGTGGGTGACCAAGGCGGCCCTTGGTCATTGACTCACGGTCGTTAATTGGACGAGTGGGAAAGTCTAGGTTCGTTTTCTCTTCCAATTCTCCGGTCAGCTTTGATTGAGGAGTTTGAGCTTTGACGTTCATTTTAACCTCACGGAAAAGTAATAGATCTTCCGAACAGACTTGCCACTTTCTGCGAGAGGTGCCGCTGTGTCGCGACGTTACCCCAAGGTTTTAAATGGTTACGATTCCGTTGCTTTAACGAGCATTTAGGATTCCTTATATTTTAGAGGGAGAGTTTTCACGCTAGAATAGCTTCAATGGAAACCAAACTTCTAAATGAATGTGATTTGAGTTTAAGCGATGCCCATCCAGTTATCCTCTACATCTAAGTAAGAGTTTAAAAGTCATACGGATCTTAGAAATGTTTAATGACTTTTACTGAATGATTACTGAGAATGTAATTAGGATGGAAACGGGGTATATACGATGCAATGTAACAGAACGCAAAACACAAAAAGAAAATGGTATTAATCATGGGAAATTATTATTTGGAATCGGAAAGATCTAAAAGTATTCAATTAAATGTTCGTCGATGTATTTCCATATCTATACATACTATAAAGTAAAAATGAAATATCACTGTCATCCACCAAATTTCCAAAATGCTATTAATTATCCCTTGTATACTTACAGGCATAACTTCTTTTGAATTGCTTTCTTTCATAATATAGTGATTGATAAAGTGTTAATGAAGAAATAATTAGTTAACTTACACTAAAGTTATAGGATCGACCGATCAAACGACGTTAGATTATCAACTCCAAATCCTAATTGCATTAATATGTCGCTAGAAGGGGAGTAAAACACTGGAACATATCATTCAGCTAATGAATACAGAGTTTGATTACTTCATCTCTCTAATAGAAACCTAGTTACAGCCTTAATAGGCTGATAATTATACGTAACTATATTAGGTCTCTAATCTAATAGTTTACGCATCCTCTTCCGTACATTAAACGGAATTGTGTGTTGATATTAGATTGAAGGGACAGAATATGGAACTGAAGTAAAACTAACTTATTATCACAAACTAGTTAGTAATAAAATGTGATAAATGCTAGCCTATGGTGTATCAATTAGAATGTACATATTACCACGATAAATACGAGAATTACTACAGTGCATCATTCGTCAATACTACGTCATATTGATCTAAACCTTACAATTAAATAACTTATCACTACAAAGAAGTGCAGTAAGCTAATTTATAGTTTTATTTGATAGATCTAACTGCGGGTCTCACAAGAAATAGTATAGTATCTATAATTGACCACACTGAAACGATCTGATCGCTCAGTTCTTTATAAATGGGCCTTCCACTTCAAATTGTGCCTCTCGAAAACGTCTCGGCTGTATACAGATGACTCAATCTCATAACGGCACCCTGCCATCTTTGAAAGACGTGGCGTTAAAAGGTGCGGCGACTTTAATCCTTTAGCGGGTGCCGTCGCTAATTTGTGCACCCATTGTCCTCCTCCGATGAGGCCATCGTATTCACCATCACGCCTCGATCTGCACGACGCGTAAGAAGGGACTCCCGCCCAAAGAAGATGGCGTGCTTCGATAATCCCTCGATTGGGGGTGCTGCAGGAAAAAAAAATGGATCGATAAAAGCACTCTTTTTCGAGCGACGCTATCGTATCGATTCGAAATACGGCAGTCTATGCTAGAGAAGGAGAAAAAATTCTACCCTCGTGTCCAAGCAACGATCTGTGCTGTAAACGGGATACGAGTTGGCATGAAAGACCATATGAAATCTCCATGGTGACCGATGGTAAACATTTGAATTGAACGTAGTTAGGACATACAATATTATTAAATTTAGGTTCGATTTATAAAAAAAATATTAGATATTCGATCGAAATATTCCTCGCGTATTATTTCTTTTTCTTGGTAGAGTGTTCATTATTCCAGAGTCCGTTGCTTGAACTTCTCACCATAAGGAGTCAATAATTCCCACTCAAATGTTCGTGAATCGATTCGTATTCTGCATAAATTAGATGCGAGGAAACTATAGGTGGTGTTATATTCAGAGGCTCTTATATAAGTATATCGTACCAATACTGGACTAAAATACATCTACTTATGATTATGTACAATATCCACTAACGTAATCATCTTCCTTTAAATCATTAATTTTATAATGGAAATGCCTTTTTCAATGAAAACAGGGTGTATCTGTTTGCGTTTATTTTAATAGTCAAAGTGATATTATTGACAAAAACTCAATCATTTCCAAACCAAAAACAATCCGATATTTGTTTTGGCGATCAGCTGTTTCTGGAAAGTCTCTTCGGAACCTATGAATGAATTCGAAGAAGAAAAATTATTGATCCGATTGAATGTCATGTGACACAGCAGTTACGATACGCGGAGAATTCCATTCTGTTACTTTTTGCCCGAACTTTAGTCTCGTTCCCATGGAAACCCAAAAACACTATTTGATCTTGTGCATGATTCTCTAACTGAAGTAAATATATAAAGGTTTGATTAGTAATCTGGAACAGTTAATTATTAGGATTATATAGGAGATCCTTTTATTGAGGAGTAAAAAGAAAATAATAATCAGATGCTGCAATTGAAATTGAAAGATATTGCTACAGAATGCATTTAGAGCAGATACAGGATTGTAGATTTTTCTCCAATCATGCAGCAGAAGAATATTGATTTATATCTAAAGAGAACTTAAGTTGTACATAGTTTAGGTCGATTTACGTCCGTGTACAATATAACAACTTGGTAGCAGAAATAATCGCTATTAATTTTCGTTGATTGATGTATACACTAAAAAAAAGCAGATATTTTAATTTTATATCATATAAATTTATATTGCAGTATTCAGCAAAACACTACATCTTTCTCGAAACTATCAATTTTACTTCAACACGTAGGTTTTTATCTTCAGCCTTCCCTCACAAGGGCTCTCCTGTAACCGTAGGGCACATTGAGTCCGGAAGTCTGCGACTGTTTACCCCGTTGATTCTAGCATGTCAATTTTATCGGAACCCGCTTAGGGATATAGGATGGAGTAGGAGAAACCATAGGAAGGCAGACCTAGACAGGCTAAAGGGTCTCTCCTATGACAAATCCGTAGGGACCCTTCAGCTAGAGTTTCCGTGCAACTGAAGTCGTATGCCTTGAGCACGTATACCATAGCTATTGTAAACCTGTGTCGTGTTTAAAAGTTCTTCTAAATTGCTACGCACGAGCAAAAACTTAAGTAATAGTGTGTTTTTATCTTGTTATTGTCTAGTCTTCCTTTTCTAGCGAACATTTTAATGTCATGTGATAAAAACATCCCATAAAATCGTAGAAATAGATGCTTAAATGCATATCGAGGAGGGCTCTATGTGTTATATTCACTTCATATTTATTAAATTCGCTACGTATAGAAAATATCTGCTAATATTCACTTCGTATATACGTAATATAAATATCTGCTTCTTAATTCATCCAAGCAGACTTCGAGAGCAAGATAAACATGTTGTGAAGCTTTCAATTTTCATGGAGAAACAAAAAATTCCACGAATCTGGAGGATTCGGAGGTGAAAATATTAAAATTCGCTTCGCCGAAAAAAAATTCAGGATCATTCGAGGGAAGGCGTGCGTTTTAGGTAGTCAAATTCCTAGAATAATTTCGCGTCCTGGAAAAGAATCTTGATATTCTCGAAACTTGTAAATTTTGAGTTATGAGATTCGTTCCAAAAAATCTTCAGCGACGCGCTAATAATCTTTGCTTTTACGGTTCGTTATTTTATACTTAATATTTTCAATAATGACTGCAATATTAAACAAGATAATCATCCATTCTTTTCATTAGAAGACTTTATTAGTTTCATCAGAAGTTATATTTTCTAAAACGTTTAGCTTATAGAGTTAGTTTCGAAAGGATTTTTCCTTAGTTACACAATAATACTGTGATACAAACATCGGTATCCATGGCAATAAATAAAAACTCTAGTAGAGAAGGAAAAAATACTTAAATTCTTTCATTTAAGATCTTCTCGCTTCAACACGAACAATGTAAACTATTATTTTCTTTCTTTATTTCACGTTTCCGCCACAAATATAAAAAATAGATTCTCTTTTAAAACACTCCAATTTTGAATCAAAACCATCCTGAAAACGTGGGCGCTATTTTCCTTTTAAACTACACCCCAACGCAAAACACCCGCTTCACCCTAACGATTCTCCCAGCATTCCGCGTAACAATACCCTTTGAGTACCCTCATCGTATAATTCGCCCATTCAAACCCCTTCCTTTAGAGAGATACCTTCACCTCAAACGGGATTTCCTTATACCGTCCCTCTACATCGTCATCCCGGCTGGATTCACCTGTATCCAAGCTAATCCTCTTAACGCATCGTAGATACTCCTTTCATCCAACCCGAATGCCTCCTTTTGTGGTGATTCCTTACGAGATGATGAAAGCCCCGTCGCCATGACGACGTCGGCGGTTTTTGCAGACGCGTCGATCCCACCTGACTCCGTAAGGCCTTCCGCATTTCGCTGACCCTCCATCGCCCCGTCCATATTGATCGGGGAGAGGCGCGCGGTGCAGACGGAGTGCTTCAAGACGAAGGGAAGGGTGGAATTAGCGAAGAAGGACGCTCTTGCACCTTTTTCTCCCACTTGAAGGCGCTACTATCTCTTCTCCGGAAATGACGCTTTAACGTCGTCTCTATATAGGAGTTCGGCATGGGCGGAATCTGGCTCGAAAGCATTCATCTATTATCAATTCCCGTTTATGTGTTCGGTGACGAGAGGGAAAGCGATTGATTTCAGTGAAAAGACGTGAAAATGGGGCTTACGTGAGGATGCATCTTTGAGAGAAGCGGATATCTACCGTACGTTGTTTATTTGATAGCCCAGTACAGTTGCTAATGGTGATCATAATCAACAACACCAAAACTTCGAACTGATACTGAAGATTCTATCGCTCACTTTAATTGTTGTAAAGGTTTAGTCGTAACGAAAACATCCTCTGGTTCAGGTTAAAGTTTATCTGAGTATCGTGAAATTATTTTATTTCGACTGATTTGTTTGAGAATTAATAGTTTTTCCTTTTTACGAGTTTACTCTACAATTTGCTTTGGTTATAGCGTTGCTAAGGAGATGAAAAAGTAGATGTAAACCTAGAAACCTGAGCTTCTAAATCGGTGTATTTCTATTACAAATGGGTCCGAATAAGTAAGTTTGATATATTTTGAACTGTTTCAATATGAATGCTTAAGAAATAATCCTACTAACAAACATGTTTAGATTCTAATCCCAATTCTAATATTGCATTGAGTTTTCTCTTTCTTTATCTTCCAGATTAGAGTGTTTTTTGAACAAGAAAAATGTTAATACTAGGTAAAATACAGAATTATAAGGGTATTTATGTTACCGTTATGTTCATCATAAGATTCTTAACATAAAACTGCCCAACTTCGAACTGTTTTTGTTTGACGTAAATGAACATCATATAATGGAAGTCTCGCGTATTTTATGATGTATTAATATAAAATAAATATTAAGTACGAAATCGCAACTGATCGGAAATAAAACAATACAATAAAAGAAGAGAAACGTTACTCGTTAGTTCAGTTCCAAACTTTGGGATGTCAATCCTCAACAGAACATGGCGACCCACAGGTGGAGATGAGATACTCAATAAAATGTCATGGAAACGAATCAACATTTCCGAGCTATAATAACCGTACGAGAAAATTTCTGGCACTCTTTCAATTTCAGCTCTCAATAAAAGAGATGATAAATGAATGGCGAAATGGTTTTCACCCTCTTCACAGAAACGAATAAGAAAATCGAACTATGAGAAGGGGAATTTAGATTTTATTTTTCCATTATCCTTTATTCCCGTACGGAAGCAAGTAATCCGTAAACGATACGCTCCGTATGATACTATCGTAATAGTATTATACTATAAACAGCAAGCTAATTCGCTAGGTACTAGCTAAATAATTGACTACTGAAATGTAAAGTAAAGTGTTACTCATTTTGTGATTAACGACTGTAAGATAAGTGAATTAAAAACTGTATTAAAGACATAAGATAGCTATAATAACTCGATTTCTATTTGAATATCGCCTTATTATTTTGAATTATTTGAAATACGTATGAATAATAACAGAAGCTACCAATCTTACTTAGTGATAAGCGAGAATAAGCCTAAAATCCTGTACTTTTATCACAATTATGACTATTTGTTTAGATATTCTTCATATATAACCGTAAACAGAACTGTTTATACACCATAGCAACTTTCCTTAGGTGAAAACTTTATATGTACCATGATCTACTTGTGGAGTCGAGAGCGAACAAATATAAATAGCCAATTAATGATGAAATGAAATCTTTTTTCCTTAAAAAAGGAAAACTATCAATCAAGCTAGAAAGTTAGCTGAAATAGAAGCTAATATCCTATGATTTGGATCTAATACGAGCATATACTTGGCAACTCATCACAATTGACTATGAACAGAATCCTAAATGCAGCCAAACAATACTCCTTTTATGGCAACCTTATATATACGCAGATCTATACGCACAAACATACAAAAATAACGCAACCAATTCAGCATTCCAGAGAACAACGTAAAAGGGATGAAAACCTCTTTACTTGAGTAAGAAAAGCTCCAGGAACGCAGAAGCATCTTTAGTATGCGCGAAAACACCCAAGCGGATCTCGTTAAAACGATTGGGCAATCAGAGGCGAGAGCTACGTTCCTTTGTGTGTACGCGCAGCGTAATTTATGCTCCCATTATCTCGGAGAAGAACTCGTTCCTTCCCGGAATATTTTAACGGATTAACAAAAACACCCCAATCGCGCAATTGCTCGGAGAAAATAAAGCGATTAATTCGCCTCGATTTGCATTCTTATGAAGTTGTCAGGGAAAGATGACAAGTTGAAACGAGCGATTACCATAGGAAAACATCGCGGGATGAACGAGAAGAAGAGTTTTTCCGAAGGAGATGAGAACGACCGGGGAGTTGATGAATTTTTTCGGGGGTTTGCGTAATGACCGTCGCCTCTGATGATTACCAAAGTTATTTGGTTCTTCGGAAGGCGGTTTTTCGGCAGAGCGGGGGAATATTAAATAAAAAGAGGAGCTGGAAGTGGAATTAAGATCTTTCCCGATGAGGTAACTTAATTCCAAGTGATTTAATTTCGTAAAGTTTGCTAACAATGATGACTGAATCTCGTTTATTAATGAGTTTCTCATAAAAGTGGACGGTTTCCAAAAATAGGATTAATTAGGTTATATACTGCATTCCATTCAATTATCCTATGTTCGAAAGTTAAAATTTTAGGGCTTAAGTTTCATCAAGCAAAATAAAGCTTTAAAAAAAACGAGATTTTCGTTACTCTAACTGTAAATGTTATTGCATGAAGTCAATGTTTTCTTTTATAAATGGAGTTCCAACAAGTTAGGTAGATTCATTTTAGTTATACTAATCTAAAGCTCTATCAAAGACATCATTAACTGTATTATGTTCTTGGCAGTAATAGTTGAATGTTTCAATGTAAAAAGGAGAAAATTTGAATAAATAGACCCTTTTTACAAGTTGCTACTAATATAAATACACAGTTCGAGTACTTGATAGAATGAGAAAAACAAAACCCCCTTTTGCAATCTTTTGAGATTTAGTTTTGATTATAGTTAGTTCGTCAATTTTAAAAAATATCCACCGGTCTTGATTATCTTTTGCTTTACTGATGATATCTCAAAAAAAATCAAAATGCTAATGAAAGTGAAATCCCTACATGATCATTTCGTAAATACTTCCGCAAACTTTTTCAGAAATATGTCTTCAATTATAAAATTTCAGTTCAATTGATTTCGTAAGCAAGACATGAAAGCTATACTTTTAACTTCGCTGGATATCAAAATTATTTCATTCATTTTTTAAAAACATGTATGTCCACTAACAGTTTGAAAGTTCTTACGGTATTGCCGTAAGAAGCATCATCAGTTAATTCAATGGAAATGTACAGAAATACCATTCTAATAATACCTTGCCAAATTATTTGAATTAGATATTGTCAATTAAAACTAACGATTGTACTGTTTACACTAGAGCTACATACTCATATCCCTTATTACATTCATATGTACGAAAAATGGTACCTTTTCAAGGCACACCATTAGTTTGTTCAGTATTATTCAGTATTATTTCCCCCTGCCACACGCCGAAAGGCGGCTTGCAGGGTACTCATGTAGATGTAGATGTAGATTAGCTAAAACTCATCGTAACCAAAGATTTTAGCTTGTTTTTTAAATATATAACTTAAAGTGACAGAATAGATCATTAAATAAGAAATGAGGAGTGTTGACAAGCTGTTATATCAGGACGCAAGTAGAAGGGAGACGAGTGGTAAATGCGTGGAATGGGTGGGTGTAAGAGCGTCTCTTGATTGGAGGGAAAGAGGAAAGATGAAGATGGCGACCGCGCAATCGAATTAAAAATTAAGCTCCTCTGAGATGAGCAGAAAGTGGCAAATGAATGAGATTGGTGGGAAATGAAATCTCCCACCTCCACAGATGCATAATTCCATGCCGGAGGGAAGGAATTAAAATGCGAAATAATATTAATTCCATACCTCATTCCAAGAGGTGAGAATTAGTTAAGGAGTTGGGCAGAGAATAAGGAAAACGGTATAATATGGATATCCAGCTTAGAATCTCTTCTTGGAAAAATAAATGTGTTCCAAAACAAACTCAACTTACAGTCTATTAGTTCAGAGTTTTTAATTCAGTCTAACCAAAGTTTCCATACAGCAGTCTATTTACGTTAACGTATTTCAGTGTTAAACATCCACGGGAGCGAATTCAACGTAAAATGCATCTTCCATGATTGAATAAAAGATATTTGTCGTAATACTGACTCAGAAAATATTCTACATAATTCTTTACGGTTTCTACATCTCTAATTATAGGGAACATGATTTGAATCTTATCACATACACTGTTTTTGGTCGAAATCTCGTAAAATGTTAGAAATAAAACACGACATATGTATCGGCTTTAAGTGAACGAGAGAGAAAATACAATACAATATTTAAATTGATACCTCTGCGTTACTCTCTCTTTGATTTCTGAGTCGTAGAGGAAGTACAATTAAAATTTTTCGCTCCACGAAATCGATCTTATTTTCCGTTTATGTTATCTTTAAAAGATGGATAATTATATCGAAAAAGAAGTTGCTGAAATCTTTTAATTCGTAATTAGGAGATATACAAATCTTTTAATTAGTAATTAGGAGATATACAAGACATCGAATTTTATACAATCTCCATTTCGTCAGATTTTAAGGTGATATAAATCAGTATATTACGACTCGGAGTTCGAAAATTCCAAATAATTATGTTCCGGACTGTTTTGGTACGGAAAGTAAATGTTTTGCTAGCTTAAGCCGTATATTATGTTCCAGTTAGGCATGTTGAAATGTACCTGACACGTAATATACATAAACAGCGATTTTTTCAGAGTATATAATCGAAACATATTAGCTTATTTACTGTTTTTACCTCTTAATACACCATCTATTCGAAATACTCTACTCTGTGAACCTGAGCTGTCTAACACCGCGATGGAGGACCCAGGTTCGAGTCCCGGTCATGTGGAAAATCTTTACGTTTTTATGCATATGTTCATCTTGAGCATGTTGACATTTCACACAAATGTTTCCTTAACACCTAAGATCCTACAATGAATATAGCCTGTAACTAAATAGCACATTTTTAACACATATGAGTAAGAAATATTAGTTTGCTTACGACTATTACGTCATATTACACCTTGAACAACACGCCATTTCGTGCGGACCTCGATATTTTTATGCGGATAAGAGACAAGAGGGAGAAGGGGGGAATGGAGTATAGGGAAGATGGTGGACCAGAAATGATTAAGAAGAGGAGCGTGAGTAGATAAGACAGGAGGCTGTGGAAGGAGATGAGTTAGGGATGAATCTTGATCAGAGGAAGTTTGAGCGTGGAGTTGCTTCTCCGTCAGTGGCAATTTATCCCCCGTGCATCTTAATGGAATTCATTTGGAGGGCTTAGGGTCGGTGGGGATGTTTTTTTAAATGGCTCCCGAGTAATCCTCGTTGTTTTCAAAAAACTCGAGAGTTATAATTGGATGGCATTCCTCGCGGCGAGGGAGCTAAAAAAAAGTTCGGTTTATCTGCGTGATTGGAGACGCAAGCTGTTTGTTTTTGTGTATTAATTATTTCGTAGGAGTAGTCGAAAAGGGATTTGTAAAAACAATGACTTCATATGGCAATAATTATGAGGTTAACGTAAGAATAACACGTAGGTAAATACGTCACAATGAAGGAAGAACTGAAGTAAATATAATAATCATTATAAGTGGAAAAATCTCTTTATGATATAACGTAGTGAATGTATAAAATAGTATGCATGAGTAGTATATAAATTATCTCGGTTGATCGAAAAAAGCTCACTTAGATTCAAATATATTCTATATTAGCAACAATACTACATAGTCCTTCATATTGTCTCCAATACCGAAACTTGTTTACGTTGCTCCTTGGCTACAAACGTACAGTTAAAAGGAAAACAATTAGAAGAAATGTGTTTATATGAACATCACTAACTCATTTACTCGTCCAAGTTTATTTTTAAGGAAATTCTTGGCTTAATCAGTTTTTTTGGTTCCATTTCCTCATCCTGATACTCTCCTC
Source organism: Pantala flavescens (assembly GCA_020796165.1). Lineage (NCBI taxonomy): Eukaryota > Metazoa > Arthropoda > Insecta > Odonata > Libellulidae > Pantala > Pantala flavescens. The sequence continues at coordinate 18,730,270 of CM036886.1, forward strand.
AGCAATCAGAATGATAACTCTCTAAATCTCTCGGAGCTTCAGAACTTTTATTGCGTGTTTTTACAATCATCCTTTTGAATTACTAAAGCCTTTATAAATTCCAACGAAACTTATTTCTTTTCTTTAGCATCGAAGGGTGAATCATGGGTAAACAGAGGTCTAAATTATGTCTATACTTTAGTGCATAAAACCTGCCTCAATCACAATTCCTTTGTTTTATTAAATCATTGATTATATTTGAGAAATAATAAGCTCGGATATGCTAAACGATTACTAATAATTGACTAATATCCCCCACTTGTGGATAAATTGGAATCTTGTAGTTATTTTTGAATGCATTTTATAGTTCAAGATACAAAAAGAATTGAAACGTTCTATTACAAAGGTTTTTGTTGATTAACGAACAAAATGTAACATGAACTAGAATAGCCAGGATCGTCTCGATAATCAAAATCAATGCAGCTGTGATCCTACGAATAGAAATCTATGAATGGCTTAATAGATGTCCAACATGTTTGTGTTACGGCCATCAGTGGACTCATATAAATTAACAAACTCAATTAGCCTAAGTATTCTCAAGCGTGCCTGGTAAAATTTACCCAGCTTTGTAGATCCACGCTATTGGTTATAAAAAAATCCAACCCTAAGAAAACGTATATAAAATAAATCCCAGTTCTTAAGTTTCAGAATGCAGTAAAAATTTACATTCATATTCATGTTAGTAAGACACCTTCATCACCTCACAGAAACACCATGAATCACACATTCTACAGACGCTCAAAACTCCATACTTTTCGTCACTACAAACGTAGATCTGACGTACGTACACCTTCCAAAGATCTTCACCCTCATCTGTGAACAAGCCCTCCTGTTCGGAGCAGCGTTAAATCCCATTTGGATCTCCTCTGGAAGCTCAAAGAGAAACGCAGATCTTCTTCCAACATCCCTTAAGAGACCTTTAATGCTGGTTCCATCTTCTGAGACCGCACGATTCTCGCCATCCCGTAATGTCTCCCAAGCATAGAATCCTCCAATGGTTAATCTCCCTTCTGGAACCCTTTTCCCACGTCATCCGAAGTTAGCGCCCTCTTTTAACGCTCCACCCAATCCTTCCAGTTCACCGCCATAAAACAGGTCCGTCCAGACGTTCCTTTTTACGCTTCTCTTTTATTGAAATTTCCCTATCTCGCGGCCCTCCTTCCATAGAGCGGCGATAAACATTTCCAGACGCTCTCTCACGTGGTTTCTTCGCCCTGGACCAATTATCGGGTCCCTTTTCACTGCCTTGTTTACGGCCCCAGAATCCTCCGGTGCTACGGTTTTCATAACCTCTTTATTTGATTCGCCGCTCGAAACTTATCCAATTCCGGGACTCGCCCCATTGCGTATGAGGTCACTGACGAAAGTATGACGTGGTTGACTCGCAAGTTTTTAGGCTCGTTTGACGAATGGGTCGGTATGAAAGAGATGGAGGTGTTGAAGATTTAGTCACGTTGGTTCGGATATTCTAACCTTTTTATGATATTTCTACGTAAACGAATTATGTTTCCAATTGCATAAATATTTACGATGATTTATAGATTGTTTGCTCTAAACTTTACTCTCATTTAGGCTTGTTTATTATTATATATAAACTTATTCATTTATCATAACATTTATTTATTCATCATTGTATAAATAAACTCATTATACACATGTATATATTATTCATTATTGCTTAATTCTGTAACGAAGCTACGTAACCATGGGCCTGTTTACACAGTGTTGTTTAGAAAATATCTACTTCCATGGATATTTTAATTTATGTTAAATAAAGGAATGTTTACGAACCCTAAAGAGTCATATTTTTACTATTTTTAGTTGTGAAATAAATGTACCCCTAATTATTTATAAATCGTACAATACATAATAGTTTCTAACAAATAAAATATTGTCTGTAATAAACCTTTCCAATTTCGTCTTCAAAATTCAGTATAAAAGCTTTTAGAAGAGAATAAAAATGTAACTATTTGGTATTAGGCATGCTACCATTTAATCATATCAAACCTTATAAAAAAGAAAGTGTGAAATGTTTTCTATGTATTTATCGAAAATTATTCCGTGTCAATGGTAACAGTAAACCGTACTGGAAATAAAAGGAATCGTCTAATAATTACTTCTATTCTCAATAGGGAAACTTGAAATCAGAATCTCCTGAAGGAACCGGAGCATCTGAAGGCCTCACTCCCACGCAAATGTCAGGTGACTCTGTGATAGAGGCCGAGTGGTGACAGGAATTGGACGAAGGCGGAAGGAAGGTAAGCTTTTTATCCATCTTATAAAAAAACATTCTTTCTCTCCGAAAATTAGATCTGAAGGTCTATTTTACAAGACAAGACGGCAATAAGGTCGTGAGTTTGTTCTAAATTAACTTACTAAATGATACATTTGCAGGAACTGTTTCTTTATCACTTTCCGTGGAGATCTTAATCGTAAACAGGTATCCATGACTACATAAAAATACGTTTCTAATGTTTCCATTTCATGATTATTCATTTAGTTGGTGTATAGATTACGCCATAGCTGTATAGTTAATATTTAGAGAATGAATAAAGATAAGATTAAACGAATTATACGCGATTTTTAAGGGAAAGAATATGTTTATAAGGTATGGATTAGTACGATACACTATTTAATTAATTCTTTTTCCGCAAATATGCTTCCAACTGCAGCCAGCTTTGAAATTGTACTTCATAATATGATATATTGTGATTGCTAACGAACTGTGAACGAATTTGTGAATTTATCTGCGTAAGTTGTGGCAAACGTGTTTATAGAGAGATTTCTAACTCCCTAGTTTCTTTTGAATGTTCCTTTCCTGTATTCCTAAAATCGTTCCGGAGTAGTAAAATGTAAATGAAAATGAATAATAGATAAAACTGAACTGTTTATTTTCTAAAGTTACTACCCTTTACGTTAATGACGATACTGAATGAAATAATTCACGAATTTTGTCGAAAATATTAACAAGACATTGTATTAGTTAGTCCTTATTTCATAGTTCGGTTCCATATTCCTTTCTGTCCATCTCTAGAGCTTTAATCAAAACTAGAGAAATTTACAATGGACTTTAGCCTTTAATAACTCGACTCTTTCATTTCGAGATAGTGGAGGGGTACGACAAAAATTACGTCCGGAAAAGATCCACTGAAATATGGGCACGATGACCTTCTCTGCATGCGCAAACGACCTTTTTCTACGGAATAAAACCCACTCTCCATATCGCCTTTCTTTTGTCATCCCACGTCTAATTTGTACGCCGACTTTGCTAGCGATATCGGGACGAGAAAAAAAACCCTTCCGACCCAAGCCGCTATCTCAAACCCCACGGTCATCCCTTCGGAATAAAAAAAACCCCTGCACATCTTGCATGGAAACACATCTAGCAGAATTAATTCGAAGCGTGTTACATTACGAACGCCGCGATGCAGATTAGGGATTCCGCGAATGAAGCGCCCTTTTTTTACATAGCGGCCTTTGTTTAAAACATATAAAAAAGGGATGTTGCAAAGGGAGTTACGATTACGTCTGGATTCCCCTCACTCACCTATGACCCTTACAATCCGAACCCCTTTCCTTCGCAGACCCCCGCACAATCCCATCTCCACCCTGCCCATTTTTTATGCCCTTTTTTTCATCCCCTTACCCTCCCTCTACCCCAGGGGGATAACGGGGCCATAAAAAAAACGCCGACCCTCCCCTGCGTGAGTCACGCGGTGATGAAGGGGTGAATCCCCGCTTCCTTAAGATTCACCTCCGTGAGTGAGGATCTGAACTTAAAACACACTTCCGTGTTTGTGAGGAAGTGATTTTGGAAAGGCTTTCTTCCTACTAAACCCTTTTTTTATATATGTACCTTCACCTGTGACGGAATGTTATTGGTGGGCGTGGTGAAGTAGATGGATACGAGCTGTACATATGCGTTCACGAACGGGTGAAGTTGGTTCAAAGGGTTGACCCCATGTTCCGGAAGGGAAGCGCTGTTTATTTTGGAGGGAATATATGTCTTCCCAAGTTTGAAAATAATGTTAAATTGACTTTGAGTAGGTATGTGAGTATCTTCGGAAGTTAGGGGAATAAATATTGCTTGTTTACGTGCATATTTTAATGAGTTTCTTTACAGTGGGTTGGAATGGAATGCAAAATAAAAAGGGACGCATTAACCAGGGTGACTATACTATCTCGAAGAATAAACAAACACGCATTCCTAGTTCGTGTATTGTAAATAATGAATTTATTAAGCGAAATTCCCATTAATATGATATAAAACTATACGTACGCTTACTTTACACTCTGATTTATATTTCCTCTAGGGATACTTTAAATATATTATCTTAACGCAATAGAATTTAGAAATCCTCTAAAGGCATAGAAAAGAATTGAAGCGTTTCTGTGATTTAGTAGGATCTTACGTTCTTTTACTCATTTAAAGTTACCGAACTCCAAATCAAGGGAGTCGAATTTGATATTTAGTTCTAGAATTGTTTACAATATCACTTTTGCGGTAGAACTTAACTTTGTTGCGGCACTTAATGCGGTAAATAGTGGCATATTCTAAGAATTATAATTTGAACTATTACACGATAATTAATCAACTGGAACTCGGGCATCAGATTGAAAGGCCTCTGTCACGTCTCTTTCCTTTAAGAATGAATTTGGTTAAAGAATATAAAGGAATAAAATCATTTAAAACATAAAATTACTTTCCCTCAGTATATATAACAATCTGACTGAAACATCTATCTTATCTCTCTCCTTCACAACGAAATTTGTCTCATAAAGACAACCCTTTACTTCCATATTTAAGCGCATAATAATCATGGCTACTTGCGATTAAAGAAAGGTTTAACCCCCTTAGCAATTCCGAGCAAAACCCTGAAACCCAGAGATAACTTTGTTGTCATCGAACCAACCAAAAGTTCAAAAAGATCCATCAACAAAGCAAGGGTTGAACACAAAAATCTCAACCCACTAATCCCCTAATCGTGGAGTCACCCGAAGGCCCCGCTGCGGGGAACACCCTCTCGATATACGCCACAAATATGACTCTCCGAATCTCGCAGACTTATTGACACCCAACCGAAGCATCCAGCTTGCGGATCCAATTAACGCGCCGCTGAGCGTGTCACCGGAAAATTCCCCTTCTCCCCTCCCTTGTTTAACCCCCACAATGGTCGCGTGATTGGTCTCCACACAATGGACCACAAGAGTGACTTAGCAGATCCGTAAAGAACGCTAATCACTCCTCAAACAAACCTCACTCAAAGTACACGCAACTAACAGCAATTAACACCAATAGATTCCTCTTGACCCGCGATGTCCATCCAAGACTTACGATTAGATAAAGGTTTATTTTTTGCGATGAGGAAAGACCGCGTGCGATCTCTCGATCGCCTATATAAAAAAGTACGCCCACATCGATCAATCGAAAGAGAAAAGGTCGGCTTCTCGGCGGAGGCCATCAATCAACGTCTATCGGTGCAGTTGTCACGCCTTTTTATTGTCCAGAAGAAGCGTTCGAGTGCCATAAATAAAGAAGAGATTCGTTGGAGCGTATCATGACCGGCGGCGAAGTCATAATCATCATTCCTTTGCTCGAGGATGGATAAAAAAAAGTGTTTGCTCTTCAGAGGGTTGATATAGAACGTATCTGAGATGAGGATCGATCGGTGGGGCTGTTCTGGGAAATTTTTAGTACTAATCGATGGATTAGCCCTACATTATGTAACTGATGGGGAATATCGATAAAGTTGGATGTTATTGAACGATATTTGGAGGAACATCAGGTTCTAAAAACCAGAAAACTTTACGAATTGGAATTGTATCATAATTGCAATTTGAATCTTTTCTGTTTATTATCTATTTCTATTTAACATAGACTCCACAAACATACCCATTTGGACAATTAATGTGTCGTACTAAAATCAACAATCGACATACGCTAACACATACCCTGAGAGATAGATTTCCTCGTCAAACAGGATTCGAACCCGGGACCTTGGTGTTGGAGAGTTAACACTCCTGGCCAAGGCCGATAAATTACTTCGATAAAATATTTTATTTAGGATCTTAGCAGCGAAATGAGAAAGTTTTGTTTAGTAGAACGTTTAAATAGTTATGGAGTCATTTATTTAAAGGTCTCTGGTTCGTCTTCTGGCTATTCAGGGCATTCTGACGAAGTTGAGTATGATATACAAGATAATGGGTTCATTTTCATTCCAATTGTCACAGAATTAGATAAGTTATCAGCTGTAGTCTTTAAATGTGTTTTCATATACACTAGATACATTTTGAGAATCTCTATTGAGAAAAATCTGATTGTAAAAGTATAAAACCTACAGACTATACAGCTCCATCCTCTTGGCCGGCTGATCCTGATAGAATAAAAATTATCTCTCTAATTCAAAAAAGGACACTTTTCTTATCCGGTTCGAATCAGGTTCGAGTTTCTCAAACACCTAGCAGATGTTATTTCGACCCCCAAGAGACGAGAAATTGCATTTCAATATTCCCTTAGGGTGTCTTTTTTTAAAAAGTTGACGTTGAATAATGACGAATCAGGCAATATTACTCTCGAAAGTTTGGGCGGCTCTGATTGTATCAACGACATGATAAATGTTTTCGTAAAATGCAGCTTAAGAAAGGGATATACGAAACAAATGCCAAATTCTTATCGGAAGTGCAGTACAAATAGAGAATAAATCTCTTAACCAGATAGTCTAAAAAGCGAAAATTGATGTCATAATCGACTTTGAAAGATAGAAGCTATTATATTTTGATTAGCTACATTTTAACCTTGACCACCGTTTCCAGAAGCAACCCTATCACAACACAAAAACAAGCAAAACCTCTCCGGAACACAACTTCACCGTTGGACAGTGGTTGCTTCTCAGACACAGCCTAAACCCCATCGTGGATCACCGAGCCACTTCCACATCCTTAACTCCAGCGAGCTGTCAAAAACTTTCTCAAATAAAAAAACACAACTCACTTCATGAAATATAGATCTCCGAGCCCAAAACGCGACTCGAACACCCTTCGATACATTTTTATGGCCATTGTCGACGCATCGATGTATGCAACCCTCACGCAATCAATTTCCTCCCGCTCCCGGGAACAAACGCAACGGAAGACCGGCGACGGAACGTGGTAAAAAAAGACGCATTTCGGACGCCCCTATGACGTCTCCCTCCTTATAGACGATAGACGAGCGAAATTAGACTGAGAAAAAGGGGAAAGACGGAAAAGAGAACTCGTACGTGAGCGGTAACAAATGAGATGAAAAAAAAGAAAAACGGGGGGCGTAAAAAAAAGAAGGGGTCGTAAGAAAAAAAAGGAAAAAGAGATTCTGGAGAAGTGGAAGATGTAAGGAAGGGATTAACGTGCAAACACTCACCAAAAACGCTTCTGCGTGGAAGGCCGCCTTTTTAAAAGTATTAGTATTAAGCGTAAGGGAGTTTTACTCGTAGGTGAGGGGGAGAAAAAAAAGCGCGAGGGTTGGAAATGGTGAACGGGTCGATAGTATAGTTCAGGGCACTCCCCCCTTTTGCATCTAAAAAAAACCCCTTTCCATTCCTCAAATGCACCCTTTTATTTTTTCCGAACCCTCTCTCTCCAATCTACTATATGGGGCCCTCACACCCACCCCCGGGGCCTTCACCCCTTCGTCCCCACCCCGCGCGCCCCGATGGGTTTTTTATGCTGTTTTTTTCACCCCCAGCAGTCTGCCGACGTCTCCCTACACCCTCGGATAGGACCCCACACACCCCCCTTTTTTATACGACCCGTGCTCACGAGCGTGGGTAGTGCCCCATCCTACTGCTCGCACTTTTTTAGCCCCCCCGCACAACCCCTCTCCAAAGACGCGTCTTCCACCACGTCCCACCTTGGAGACCACTGCATCCCACTTACGTCGTCTCCGTGTTCATTTTCTTACTCCTCCGATCCCCAACACGTCTCTCCCTTCTGCACAGTCTCCTTCTTTACTTGTTCTCTGTTCTCCAACACTATAAAGTAGAGTAGAGTCCTTTGTCTCGCGTGATGAACTCTTTTTTTCTTTTGTTTTGCTTTCCGAGTTCTGTGTTTCGAGTAGCGGATGCCGACCTGTTGTTGGTCTCTATGGAAACAGAAAGGATAACAAACTGGCAAAAAAATTTTCGAGTGGGTAGCATAACAAACAAAGCTTATGATTTGGCAAGTTTCTGGCTTAATTCTTGCTATTCTATTGCTAGTCTATTCGTTAAATAAGCTCGTTGAGAATCTATCTAGACGTATAACTAACAGTTTATGTGCGTTGGGAACTTCTAAAGAGGCTTAAAATGTTTAGATAACTTTAATTCTATATTACTTCATTATATATTACTTCAAATTTTAATTTTTATATCACTTAAAATCTACACAGGAAAATTTGGTAAAACCTTTTAGAGTAAAGAATATTATGACACGAACATACAATCTAATAACTACGAATCTTTGGTAGCGTTACTCGATTATAACAAGGTAAAGAAGTATCTCTATCGCTCAGGTTCCATAACCCCTAATACTTGCTGATTTGCAACTTGAAGGATGATGTTTTGATTGGGAATACCCTCTGTAAGATGTCATGTTTGATATGTTTCAGCCATACCCGTTGCTCTTTTGGAAAGGAGAAACATTATACAGCCTACGATACAATAAGATATGTTCTAACTCGATATATGATAACTTCGCGTTTCCATAGCTATGCTTAGGTACATCTAGTTGGCTCAACTTAGAACAAATATAACAAAAATCAAAATTACACGAAGTTCCTTACGCTGACCCTCCGGAAATTCCTTCCGAGACACCCACCTACCACCGCCATAACCCAAGAGCCCTCGACTTCTGCAACTCTCACCTCTCCACCCGTAGAAATGCAACCCTCTTTATTTCAACCCCATTCGAGTTTCCCTTCCAATCCGAAATCCCTTCTTGCCTATTTCCCTTCACAATTTCCTCCAACCCTACCTTCATAACGCGATCCATCCTCCCCTTTCTTGCGGATTGTTTTCACTTTCCTTCCTTTACGACGCCGAGACTCTATGCCCCGTAAAAAATTCCCGAATGGTTCCGATCACCCATGTACGTATATAGTACTCCTACGCCTTTCCCTAAAGAAAGATACTCCGTTCGGTGCGGGCACTTCATTCCCGTAAGAGGGGAAAGACCTTCTGCTTGTTATCGAGGGAGTTTACAATGAAGGCGCCGTGAGAAGCTATGTAACCAAGCGGAAGAGTGTGAATGGAACGGGTGAGGGCGAAATTCTGGCGATTCTGGAGGTTTTTTCGATGCATATAGAAGATCGATTTAGGATCCTTCCCCACACTTGGTTTCAAGTGCCGAAAAACGATACGTATTCCTTTTAAGTGAATATTTTTTTCGTATCTTTGATTAACTGATTCTAAATCGGCGGCGATGACATCTGATGGTAACTGAATCGAAGATTCGACGTTAGATAAGATTACAGAACGACAATTTAATGTCTTGCGAATATCATCAGGTGAAATAACACGAAAAAGATGAAGTTTGAAAGTAAAGATGTAAAGTATTTCAGAAACATTAAATAGGGGTTTTAATGAAAGAGATCTAATAAGTTATAAGTTCGATGTTTACGAAACCATTCCTAGTATCTCCTTAAAGAAGGGCCATTAATGTACACAATTAATACGCGATATTTAATACGTTACAGGACAAAAAGATATGAAATTATTGGGAGTGCCTTTGAGTGGAATCGATTAGGTTATGTTACACGTAATTACTTTCATGTTCTATTCAAAATGTAAATTTAGATATCTTAGCAATATAACGATGTTAAGGAGTGTAAACATAATTGATTTTATTCTAAATACTACATGAAATAAAAGATAAGGCGAAGTCGCCAACTATTAAATCCAGAAAGAACGCTATGATAAGCATATCAAGAGAATTACTTTTTATTTTCCATAATAAGGTGTTTAAGGTTATAAGTAAGGTATATCATTAATATTTAAAAAACGGAATATACCTGCAACCTTCTTTTAAGTATTCAGTAAATATACGTTTTTGTGTTTCAGTATTTTTATAAATGGCAAACCTTCTATGGTTACCCTTTCAAAAGTGATATAATTATTTTTGTTTTTTTTTGGGTAAGTATTAATATAAAGGCTAATATAATCCTTCAATCAATACATAATCAAAATCATTATAATAATTTTCTATTAGATTTACAATTGGTGCTAGTTTTGTAATTCTATTGCCAAACAAAAATAGCAAGTAAAATTATTTTACTGCCCAAAACTGTATCTACATTTACCTGTCTTTGTAACAGCCCTGCATAACTTAACAACGTAAAACCCCTTGAAACTCACCCGTACGATGAGATACGGGAATGACATCCTTTGAATATAAAGACCACGGTAATGGTAAACGGTAGTGAAAAGGAGAACACGGAACAAGATCAAGAGGTTGTGCATCAGAGCGAGTAATAAGGTGTGGTCAGCGGTGGTGGAAAGTGATAGGATACTCGTGGAGATGCGTTTGACTGAAATGTTCCTTTGGCTGAAGACCAAAGGAATCTGAGAACGTAAAGAGCTCTGAAATTGGGAAATAGTACTGGGATTCGACGGGATAAAGAGGGAGAGAGATGGACGCGGTGAAAGGAACAGGATGGCTTTCCAATTGGCAGCCATCAAGAACTCCCTCCGGTCAAGCTATTTGCTTGATTCGCTAGCTTTTTTAATTCCTTCGCGCAGATGTTTTCACTTCCCTTAGGTACTAAAAGTGTTCTATCTAAATGTATTTGATGCTCTTTGATATGAAGAACATTATGAATATCGGGATATATCATACAATCAATTGTAGTTATTTTAATTTTAAATAGAAATATAGAGAGATTCTGTTGCCACAACTATCGGCATGCAGTGTTATCATTGCAATGGTATTTCATTTAGAACTTGAAAAACCAAATTTAATAGTTTTTGATATGATTGCATATATTTCGCTGTTTATATACATTCATATTACATTAACTAGCGAACAAAGTTATCAGTGTAATGGATTTAAGGAAGTGTATCATAAAATGTGAATAATGCTATGAAAGTTATGGCTATGTAAATAATAGTTAATTACATTGTTACTGCTTTAAAATAGGATGCTAACAGAATATTTCCTCTTTTCTATTTTATATAAGAAATTAATCTGTAGCCCTGTCATTCCAAATCGTACCATGGAACGTGTCCTTACGTAAAGTTTCATTAAACAAAGATATCTCCATAGTAACTGAGAGAGACTAATAAAAACCAGAAACAATTTCCAATAGAAACTATACGAAACTATACGAAAGCCACTAAATGTTATCAACTCAAATGAATACTACATAAAAAATAGAGATACATCTCTTTAAATCAACCAAAATTTCAAAAATATCTCAAAATATTTTTAATTTATTTGTTTCTCAAGTGATTGATGATCCATAATTTATATTAGTAAACGTGAACAGTTTCTTTGTCAGTTTCTTTCACGAATATCCAAGCGCGTCTATCCATTTCCACCCTTTTCCTCTCACTTCAACGCCATTTCCTCAAATCCCTCCTCCCATCTCCTCTATATTCCTTTGGAACACCTTGGCGAAAAATCCTCCTCCCCCAGAATATATCCCTTCCTTAGAAAAAACCCTTTTCCGAATTCCTTATTCCTCCGGATAGACCCAACATCTTTCCCTTTACTTTGCCCCATCTTCTCCGCTACCCATAACATCCTCTCCTCCAATTCAATATACCTTCCGTTCCTCACTCTCAGCTTATCTACCATCTTGTCTTCTTATCTTTCACCCTTCCGCAGCGTAATTAGAAAGTGAAGATTGCTTCTCGTGTAGACGGTGCTTGAGCTTAATGATTTGCCTTTTAAGTTGAAGTGGATTCTGTTCTGGTGACGTAATTTATGGCAGTGAATTTGAATCGGAAATTACGAATATTTAAGCTCAATTCTTCTTCTTCTTCATCGAAAAGATAAAGCCTTCTTTTATGTGAGATTGAACGAATTTCAATGGGATTCTAAGAATCGCAAATTAGTTGGCAAATTTTGTTGCTTATGGATTGTACAAAGCGAAAAAATATTGAGGTTAAAATTTATTTACTATCAAATCAAATCTTCCATTTTCCACCATTCCACCTAATTCCCGATTTTTCTATATATTTTTATGGTTAAGATGAACTGATTTTTTTCCTCCTTCCATTGTAATCCCTCTTAAACTATTTCATCTCTTTTTCTTTTGCATACGTCCTATCACTTTTCGAGATTCAATTGTTTACGCATTTATGTTTCTGGTATCTACAAACACGAGCTCTAAAGCAAGAAAGATTTACTATCCTACTAATTCTGCGGCTATTATAATTCACTTATATTGAAATTATATCACTATAAATCAAGTTGATGATAACTGAAACACAATTGCGTATCTTTCTTCTTCCGTACACCTCCTTTCACTTTTCTAAATCGCTCACACCTCAATGTTACTGGCCAATGTTTCTTAGTGTAAATTGTCTATTACGTACTTCTTACGTATTTAAGTGAATTCTCGAGACGCTGTGTAGAGGGCGTAGGATGAGAGCGGAACAAAGAGGAAACTCAAGACAAGAAGGAAGGAGCAGAAAGCGGGGAGGTGAAACGTAAGAAGGTCTTTTCTAGTTATTGGAGCGATTTTCTCTTGTTTGTACGGGAAACCCTTTTTGGAGCTGACGTCCATCTGGTGATGGAGAAAGTTGAGGGAGAGGTTTCGCTCTTATCGGGAGATTGGAGGGCGTGGGTGGGGAATGAGTGGGGTTTGAGGCGCAGTGGGAGGGGGGGATGATGGGCGGAGGAATTACTCGGTGATTGGGAACCTAAAAGTATTAAGAATGGAATAGGAAAAGAAGATAGGTGTGCAGGGGGGGAAGGAGGATGAAGTTTGGTGACGCGTGCGTTTGGCAGTTTGTCCATTAAAGGATAGTTTGTTGAACAAAGAAAATGGAGGCAGAGAAAGAGAGATGGATGAAGGCAACAATAGGCTCAGAAAAAGTAGGACGTGAGAATGTAAGTTGTGATGAAATAAATCGTTGCCTTTGTTGGATCTAACACGCATAGTTACCTGTCGTTGTTGCTTATCATCACTGTAAATTGATTATTATCGTAGCTGAAAATAACTACCATTGTTATTATGATTTAATTTGAATTTCTGTTACGTTATAAATATCTTGAGCATTATCGTTATTATTATTGAATACTCATTATAACAGTCATTATTAGGAAACAAGGCTTTGATCCAATAGCATAGAGGTCCTCCTAAATGTTATATCTTAAATATCTCCATATTTAATTTATCCGTATTCAATTCATCCAATTTTAGGGTAAGTTATTTCCACCGGTATTTTTAAGTCTCAGAGCATAGAAAGGATATTGGTTTTCGTGGATGTTACAGGCAATGTCTTATATTTCTATTACTATAATCATCGTGAACTACTGGGTATATTAGTCTTAGACTTATATAACTTCGATTCAAATACTCTTTCCAAAAACTGTCTTAACTCGATACCTTTGATTTTTGTTAAAGATTGAATCGGAATTTTAATATGAAAAACGATTGAGAATTTAGCTCCAAAGATATCGGGGGATAGTTAATATTAACGACGACATACATGTATAAGACGCTAATAAGAGAAGAATTTATCTCCGTAAAGTTTTTTGATTAAGTTAGAAACACATTCAGGATATTGTAGGAATAAACCTATTTATCCTAATTAAAACACTCGCACAATCAAAACGTGCTGTGTCTTCAAGTCTCAATACATCCCCGAATGCTACAGCATACTTCCAGCAAATCAGACACCCCAATTAGACACCCTAGAATTAGTCCCGATCGAAGTAATTAATCAACCGATGAAAATCACTTTCTAACTACATTAACCCCCCTTAAGCTCATCTTTAATTAAACCGGATCGAGCTTGCAGGACACGCGATATAACTCTATAAATTCTTCTCCAGCCCCTCCCACCACACTTGCGCACTCAACTGACGAATAAGATGAGAAAATATAATGCAAACGATTTCTATTCCCTCATTATTCCGACCATTCCGGAAGGTTGTTCCGGAATGGCCGAGGGGCGAATTTACATTACGGGCCAAAGATATAGAAGGGCCTTAATTAAGAAGAAGGGGAGGAACTAATCTCCATGGGCCGCGAGAGTGGGTGTCGCGCAAATTAGACGTGAGAGATTAACCCCGATTGGCGGAAGAGTTTTGACGCAATCAAAACGAGACTAGGAGGGGAGGGGGCTGTTTACGAAGTAGGGGAGGGAGTAGTTGAGGTGGGAGTACATTGTAGGGGAAATGGATTGAGACGCGAAGAGGGGAAGCTATACATTGTAGGGGAGGGAGTTGAGGAGGGGGGAGGCGGGGGACTGGTTGCTGGGCGACGATTGTGAAATTAAAAAAAGAAACGATGGAGAGCGTGAACCGAGGAAATAAATTAAGAGAAGGAATAAAAACGGGAGGAGATCCTCGCGCGCGAGAGAGAGTGGGAGTTTTTTTAATTTAAATTCTAATCTCGTGTCATTACCCAAACCGGGATTTGGTGAGAGTAGTTTCATCTGCGTGGGGGAAGTTTTTACCCGGGAATGGCGCTGTTTAATGGGCGTTCAATAAAAAGGACTGTGCCCGAAAGAGAGGGAGATGGAGGAAAGTTTGCTGAGTGACTTGATAAAAGGAAATGAAGGGCTGTCTCCTCTACCAGCTTCCTCTTCTTCTTCCCTCAACTCTTCTCTTCACCTCTTCCACTACTCCGTACTACTTAAACCGTCCCCCCAATCGTTTAATCTACCGCCCCCTTCTATACAGACGCTCCTCTTTCAGCCCTTCAAAGCCAAGACATTTTCAGCCGTGTTCATTGAATCGAGGGTTCTCTTCCCCTGAAATTAGAAACATCTTGCGACTGAAGAATATGTTGCGTTTTTCGATTCGGTAATTTATTTCATCTTCCGCTGGCGAAGGGGAAGCGATGGAGTTGGATTACTCGCGCCAATTAATGGCGGAATCGGTCAGGCGTAATCTCTCTTTCGGCTGTTTTGAATGGAAACGTCCTCTTAAAAAAAATAAAAGAAGTCGCTCTCCCTCTTTGGGTACTCTAGACTTCTGGTCCAATTCGTTTTGATGGTATTCTATGTATCATCTGGGTCTTAAAGGAAAAACTCCTGATGGCCTTTTCCAATCGGTAGGGTTGAATTGGTTTTGCAGACGTCTTTAGGAATAGATACAACTGATGCTTAAGATAAAACTTGATGAGAGATTACGAACAGAATAATTTAAGCAATAGCAAAGTATATAATTAATTTACATATATTTATATTTAGATAAAATCATAATGATTTAAGTTCATTTTTTCTCGTTCCACAAAGAAATGAAATGACATTTGTGGCATATACGCATTTCCTATACAAACTATATTGATTTTGCCGCTTTCTGATAGGGCAGTACCATGTCTTGAAATCGTTTATTTATTTTAGGAATAAAACTAAGAAAATAAAGTTTCGAATAATCTTCGAGAAACAATTTTTTGAGTCATAAACGAAATTCTCATATTTTAAGAATTGAAACTATCAATTTCGATGTGTTCGATTGGTACTCTTCAATGAGGTCTAACGACGACATTCCTTCATCACATATCCAACATTAAAATTTTACCGTTAATGTAAATAAACACCCTTCCGTTGCTACGGTTCAAAACTATTCGATGCGATTACTTCCTGACAATATCTCTTGGCAACCAGATTGATTAAACACAATAACACAACGGATGTAAGCAGAGAACCTCATCGGGGCGAACAAGGTCGATGCTTAATTATGAAACACCCGCGTGCTGAATATTTACATAATTCTAATATTAGAAATTTATGGGCTTCATTCATCAATTTCGAACACGCTGCTCTCGAGAACTTTTTCGGCAAGGGAAACAATCGAGGGGGATCGATCCTTAAAAGAAACAAAAAAGAGACTTTCTGAACTCTTTAAAAGTAAGTAACCAACTCCTGGAATCAGCCCAAATAGTACACTGTTTAGGTAACTCTTTCGCAACGGGGTTGCCCCGGACAACCGTGAATTGAGATGACCTCTACAAAAGCTAAAGTGACACAGGAGACAAATAGGAATGGCCGTTTATCTCATGTGTCCACAGGCGCCTCGTAATGATTTCGTTCGTGGGGCGCCTTGCGGACTTCCACCGAGTTCAACGTACGTCGGAAGACACCCTCTGCTTATCTCTCCCGTGGACAGAGAAATACCGACCGCCTGTAACAAACGGTGGAATGTTGTGATAACATCGCATGACCTGGTGTAACCCGCAAACGTTGTCTTTTTGGAACTCCGCCATAGGTTTGGATGAATATTGACACACAGATAAATGGTGTCTATGGTAGGTCAGTTGGTGGATGTAATAGGTAGCATATCCGATCCAAAGAGTACTCTTGATTTATATACAAATTTCCCTGAGATATATTTGATCGGAAATTGAGATAATGTTTTGGATTTACCAATCGAACTTGCTTGTGTAAGGAAATAATAACCTTGAATTACGTTATAGTGTTATAAAAATTGACATAGTGAGTTTTGGTAATTTTTCTATCATAATATCAAAGTGAAACACTACGACGGAATTTCTAGGCACGTTCAAATAAAATTATAGGCTCAGAATTCTGCGTATTAATATTATTTTCGATTAAAATTATCATTCTACATGTCTATGTCTTAAAAGTATCGAACAAATTAACTAAATTTCCACTAATAGCATAAGCATAATGAATATTCTCTCTAAGAATCTTATCTATATAGGAATAATGAATTGGAGTTGTCAATAAATCAAGTTAAAATCCATACAATTCACCTTTTCTAAGCTAATTTTGTCGCTTCACTCGCTTCGGCCCAGTACGTTCCTATCGATAAAAGGTTTTCATTTCCCTATGCACCATATACCCCGTTTATCAGCTGATCATTCGCAATAAAAGGGTCGAAGGCAATCGAGTCCCTTGCTATCTAAAAACTCCCCTTTCTAAATTATGATTTCCTGCTAGACCAACCTTATTCACTCATGCGTGACATTTTCATGGGGACCCTAAAAACATTATAGTGCCGAATGCATACAACAAATAATTCATAGACCTATATAGCTCTATCTGTACGTAAAATTTCCCTTTCACTGAGATTAGTTTATTCTTGGTTGCCGCAGTTCCGCGCAATTTTTTTACGGTGACAGCTTTCAAAACGTATTTACTCCGCCAAGAGGTCATGACATATTCATATTATTTTAGGAACAATTATTGATACTATATGAATCCGAAGCACAAGCTTTTCATTATCATTAAATATCAAAGATTAATTAATTTCAAATGAAAAATATTCTCGAAACAATTTTATTGAAACGTAACTTAATATTATCATAAATTACCAGCAAAAATAATCGATTAATATAACATTTTATCAATGTTAATAATAGAGCTTAATTAAGTTATTCAATCCTGAATTAACCACTTTTGACTCTCATTATTCAAATAAAACAGAATTATAATCCTTAACCAAGACTCAAACCCAATACCTCAACGTCAGAGGGTACTCATATTGGTACGTAATGAAAAT
Organism: Pantala flavescens; assembly: GCA_020796165.1. NCBI lineage: Eukaryota > Metazoa > Arthropoda > Insecta > Odonata > Libellulidae > Pantala > Pantala flavescens. Next base: position 18,747,961 of record CM036886.1, read on the forward strand.
CGTAACTTAGCATAACATATACAACTATACATCTTCTTCTATACGTATTAACAACTCCATAAACACGTAAACTCTCCTCTCATGAGCTATAATACCCTAATTACGCCTCATTTGGTCACCAGCATCCTGAATCATATCTCACTTCTTCTATAATTATGCATAATCTCCTCTTTTGATAATATTCGCAATCAAATTCGCGGTTTTAGCAATAGTACCCCACCCCTAACCTCAGTCGCGACTCTTCCTCATGATATAACCTTCCGTATTCTCACATCCGATGCCATTAAAAGAGTCCGGCGGTCAGGGGCTCGTAATGGAGGGAGTCGATCGATGCAAGTGAAGGGTTCCACGTCCCACCACGGCAGCGCACCAATCGCGTCTTTCCTCCTGGCCACGCCCCTCCCCCCTTCATTACGCTCCCCTCCTTTTGATGGCTCAACGCGAAGAGCGGTTGATTCTTAACAAAACACTGTCGAAGGCGACGTGTGAGTTACGCAAAGTGTTTGCGTGTTGCTTGGCAGCTGATTAAGCTTAAACTATTAAGAGTAGCTCAATTATGTGACGTAAACAATGCTTCGCGACCCATATCGTTAACAAACAGTCAAGGTTGCCTTTTTTTTGCCGAAATCTTAAGTAATTATGCTCAATTGTCCATGAGGACAGTAATGTAAGAAGTAATATTAAATTCAGACGTATTCTCATTCAATAATTCAATACGAAGTATAATTGAATACGAATAAGAATTTAATTGATGAAGAAACTTGCAGAAGATTATCATAAATTGAAATAATCCTGAAGTTTTTAGACAAGGCTGTTGTCTACAGATATCAGTTCCACCTGGTATAGCCCGACACAATATACATATAACTCAGCTATAGGAATAATATTAGCATCCCTGCAAGATACAATACTTCCCTGTGATTCTATAGATCCAAACTCTGTAATTAAAATAACGATCAGGAACAATGTTTACTTATTTGATGACAAGTTCCGTTTTAGATGAAGATATCATTTCAGGGCATATCTTTCCTGAGCTTCCTCGCACATTATATCGTCTAACTTTCCTCTCTATGAGGTCATTAAGATAATTCACGTGTATCGTGCTATGGCGCTATTAATTTCTTTGTTTTTGGTCATCTATTGCCCGCTAAATTATCGAGTAACATATTAGGTAGGAGTTCCTAATAGGGAATCATGTACGAAGCTGTGTCTACGATTGAGGTAAATGTATAACACGAAAAAAGATATCAAAATATTTCTTAAAAATACTTTTAGAGATTTTATCACCAGCATTGGGTCACAACGAATTCATTAATAATAAGTTAACCTTATATCGTACATTTTATAATTTTCTTCTAGGCTGTCCTCTTTCTTCAAACAATCAACTAAAATACTCCTAAACTACGAACAGTTTAGCTCAAATTACTCAAGATCTCCGCCTTTCCCAAAAAATAGAGCTCACCACCTAAAGAAGAGAAATTTCGGCATGTTATTCAGAAATTCTACATTCTTTTATACAATAGGATACTGGGCTTTTAATTTGAATAAAAGATATTTTTGCACACCTAAATACTTTTCACCTTAGCAAAATTTCATAATGGTAGCACAATATCTATGTATCTTTAGAATATTATAAGAACACACGGTTGCCGTGTGTAAGATAATAATGCTAATATTACTATATTTGATCTTGTTTTCTGCCGTTGAACTAAAAATTAAAGTGAGTGTGCAAAAATAGATTCATAAGGGACCTTCAACGTATTGGAAACGATATTACGTAAGCATCTATACATATCCATACCTAGCATATACGCCAGTTGTTAGTTACGGGAATGAAAACACAGGATATACGTAGAAATAATCAAGCCATAGGGTAAGGAAAAGAATACATCTTATTATCACCGCGTTCTTTTAACTTCTTTAAGAACTTGACCATATTTGACGTATTTTCACTTTATTCGACTAACACCTATATAATATACGAGTAAAGGTGCGCTTGCTTACAGCAAGCAATGTAATAATATATATTTTAATAATAGTGAAAAATTTTTCGGTATATTATTCTGAATGACCATTCTAAACGTAAAGTAAAGGGCGTTTTCGCAGCAAGCAATGCATTGATTCCATTTTCCCAAGCATTTCTTACTGCAGCATTATTACCGCCCTGGCATAGAACCAAGGACTCCAACGAAACACGCTGTCATTATTGGCTTGAGTATGATTGACTTTATAAATATTCCGAATATCAAAAGGAAATTCATTCAAAAAGTACCTAAAAATGTGTCATAAATTCCCTATGCATTTCTTACGAAGGTTCGCCCCCTAGAATCGAACCAACGACCTTTTACGATAGTCTTAGGATAGCTTTTATATGAGAATGGTCCCCTTAATGGCTGTGTGAAATTTTGAACCTCTGCGCGGTTGGGAAGTGTCATAAAAAGCCTTCGGAAATATGACCAATGTATTTTAAACGGGAAAAATCGAGATTACGGGTCACTCTGGAATCGAACCCGTGATACATAGGCAAGTGCTGATTTTTTCCAAATTACATTTTGTATGTATCTATCTTTGTAGAAGGTTTGAATGATCTATGTACGATATTAAGGGAGCTACGATTTTTCAAAATCTGAAAATATTTCACCTCCTGTCATCGAACCCAGGACCGATTGTACGTAAAATACTACATTTTTCCGTAGACATATATATTAGCAATAGCTGCATGAAATCTTATTCTTTTAACTTAATGGGAAGTATTTTTAAAATTATTTGAAAAACGGCCCCATGCATTCCTAACGGGGAAAATCGAGATTACGGGACGCTCTGGAATCGAACCCGTGACACGTAGGCAAGTGTTTATTTTTTTCAAAGTATATAATATACTTACCTATAAGTGTAAAAAATTTGAATGATCTATGTTTCATATTAAGAGAGCTACGATTTTTCGAAATTTGAAACTTTTTCACCTCCTGGCATCGAACCCATGACTGCTTGCGCGTAGGAAATAGCATCTTTGCGTAGATATATATAATTGCAATAGCCGTATGAAATTTCATTGTTCTATCTCAATGGAAAGTATTTTTTTAAATTGTTTGAAAAACGGCCCCATGCATTCTTTCGGGGGAAAGTCGATTTTCGGGGCCTCCTAGAATCGAACCCATGATAGGTAGGGTGGATTTCCCAATTTTTCCTGAGTGAGATTTAGTGGGCCATTACGCAAAAAAATCGGCGGCTCCGTGGCCCGAGCGGTTTGGGCCTGACATTAATATCCTATATATATGTTATATATATATATCCCCCCGAAGCGTCTATATATAATAGATATGCCTCATAATTTCCTCTATTTGGAACCATTTTCATCAATCATAACTAGATACATTAAATTGATCCATCTTTTCGAAGCACTTCCTACATTTACGGCACTCTTCGAGTACCCGTGACACACGATAACGTACCCACCGTGTCATAACGACTGTAACACAAGCAATAAATACATCGCCGACCACTCGTTTTCCTCGTAACCTTTTCCCAGATAGCACCACCATTTCTTCCCGAATTCTTCCTTTCCAAAGCCCGCATTTCTCCGACCACTTTCATCCCCTTTTCCGAGCTTTCTCTGGCCCATAATAATTCTCCTCAGCCGCCTTACCCACCCAATAGTGCAATTATCCATGCGAGCCCCTTCCATAAATCTCCGACATCCCTCTAAATAATTTTTTTACCGAGCTTTCTTTCCCCAGAAGATCTATCGTATAGAGAAAGACTCCGGTCTGTTGAGGTAGGCCAGCGGTCGGCTGGCAACCGACTGGACGCACCCGCTGCACACCCATTGTTACGACCCGTATTTATACATTTTCCTTTCGAGATTTTTCCAACCTTTTTTTACGCGCTTATGGAAGGCAGCTCTTTTTTAAAAAATCCTTATATTTTCCCCCTTCTGTTGTTTATATGTATATTTTCGAACGGGCCGAAGTTTTTTCACCGCGTGCACGAGCAGAAAATCTGCTCACGAGCCTTTTTTTAGAACCATTTTTTGCACCCGGATGACCGCAGCGCGCTTTCTATAATGGAGGCACCTATCTATCTATATAAAGGTAGGGGGGAATTGTTAAAAATTTGGTTACGTAGGGGTGGGGCCGGCTGGTGCAAGAAGACCCTCTCTCTCGTGTTCAGCACACGACGTTTAAGGAATGGATGATAAAAAAAGGAAAATCTGAATATGCGCCCCACCCTATGATGTCTCCCAAAATTTTTTTTTCTTCGTGAGTCATTTTTTACCCGGACTTGCGGTCCGGCACGAGCCCGGCCGTGCCTCGTCGATTTTTTTTATAGGGAAGTTCGCATAATGGGGCTATATGGGTGGGGAATAATTCATCGCAAGGAATCGCAGACAATATCCATTACACAAATATCCTCACGTCGGACGCGTCCCATAAAGGTAAAGACTGCAGTTCCCTCGGAAACCATTCCGGACTCGGAAACTGTTATTATGCATCTCTTGGTTCCCCTCTTAACAACCAGATTACAGTAGCGGACTCGAACCGACGGCTGAGGCTTCCTTTATATTCTAAGCATTTCCGATTTGATTTTTTTTTGGGTAATCCGTGGGCTACGTCCTCGAGTGCCATATATCTCAATCGGCAAAAATCCTCATCGTGTGTGTGTATACTCTTGCTGGTAACTGATGAATTAATGTATGGCTCTATGGGTGATGTGATTATGAGTGACAAAGGCAGAGGTCAGGTCGGGGTTATTCTATGATGGGATATCTGTTATCAGATTATTCCGTTGGTCGAGTTTCCATGGTTTTCTGATAGTATCTCGCGCTGAATTGATTCAATCATTCGAGCCATTTACCTTCCTCATTTAAAAATATACGATAAATAGCTACATTTGCGATGGATAAACTTATTTCCTTAAGAGAATTGACAGCTGAATTTAAAACTAGGAATAATTAAACGATTCTGAATCTGCTTTAAATTATTCATTATCTGAATGGAGAGCTCTTTAGATTCTAAGATATTATATCCTGCTTTAAACAACTATTGTTTCTGGGACTGTATACTAAATATCATAAGAAGAAACGTAAATGTACGAACGTGTGAAGCATTGGATGGACATTTGAGAAATCTCTGTACATTAATACAGTTAATTAGTTAATAGAACTAATAATACGATTTAATTGAACCTTGTCAGAATGCAGATGTTACGAAGCACAAGAAAACATTACCTGTCGTAGCTTACGAGTATATCACGATCATAAAGCAGGAATATAATAAGTTTAAACCGTTGATAACACAGATTATTAGGCCGGCTGCAAGCGTTGAGCGAATGAGGAAGGACCTAGCCTAAGGGTCCATGCCAAAGAGGGTGTTTGTTTTTTTGTGCCTTGTGAGTGACGCATCTATCTCACATATTTATATCTCACGCGAAATCCGTCTGTTTATGAGGAGGTACACTTTCGAAACATTTACGGAATATTATGGCTAAATATGGGAAGTTAATTCATTTAACTCCTTACGCAAAGCTGACTTTTCTGGCCTTTATGAGTTACGCAAGAGCAAATTCACTATGATATTTGAAAATAAAAGCCTTTTGAATGAGAGGCCAAGAGAATGAGAAACCTCCTCAAGACTTTCATATACATATATATATATATATATATATATATTATCGCGATTATTCACTGAATCAATTCATTACAAATACTCAAACCAAAAATAATAGCTAATATTTTGCGTCATATTTCTTACATAACAAAAACAATAATAAAACTTCTTTACAGGACTAAATTGAAACTACAAACGTTACTATTGAAACTACGCTAAAACCTAATTAAAAGAACGCGTTCCAGTTATAAACAAATAACTTTGTGTACATAAATCTCTTGTGTACATAAATCTTGTGTAAAAAATGTGCATACACACATTTTTATAGATAAACGGTACACGTTCCTTACATCAGTCTATTAGTATTGTTAGAGACTAATAATACATTTAAGATACATTAAATAAATGGAAAAAAAACATTTTAACATTACATTTAACATTACAAAAATTTTAATGTTAACATGGAAATGATATTTTCGAATCCGAAATCAACCTATCATCCCATTTCCAACATCTATCATTACAGATAGATATCACAAGTCCATAACATTTGAAATCTGACCATCACGTCGCCATAGGGGACAGCCATAAACAACCTCCAATCCTTAAACATCAAAATCCACCCCTTCCATTTGACGTGATTAAGCCATCGCGCATCTAATCCTTCCCTTCCTACACGCACATAACGTTTCCGAGGACGGAAACTTAATTGCCCCCGGCGACGCACGCGCTCTGTAGAAAGACATCGCCCTACTCTAAAAGCGAGAGTCACAAATCAAAACGGTCGAACGAGCACCCGGGCCTTTTTTTACGGTGGCGAGAATGAGGGCCCTAAAAAAACGTTTCCCGAAAATAGTTAGGCCTTAGCACTTTATGAGGACTGGTCTCTTTGTCGCGGTGATTACCGGAGAATGAAGACCCATCGATGGAGGCAGCAGACCATGGAAGGCTCGTGATTTCTTCAAAAGGTTCCGTTTAACGAATTGGTAGCCTCCGGATCGTAATTTAATCTACAACGATGTGCACCAACCAATGATACTGATGAAGATATTCGGGATTGAACTAATTGTGCGGTTGCTATGGCTTGATTGAACCCCATGACGACGTAAAATGGGTGACTCAGCCAACAATTAAGGAACAATACAACACCGATAATCAGCAGATTGGTTCTTAACGGGTAGTCCATAGTTAAAAAATATCCATACCTCATACACAAGATTTAAAAAATCACCATAAGACCAACAATCAGCTCTGGGTTACTTACATCTTGTCTATTGTTACAACACCTCTATAGATCGCACATAAGACAAATTACGATTCTCCATCAACAGAAACGAAGCAGGGAGGAAACCTGATGATAAAATGAAACAGGAAACGAGCGCTATATCCTGACGAACCCCTGACTTCTCGTGCCTGAATCCATTGAGGAGTCAAGAAGCATCAAAATATCGTTAGCCCCTTCTTCACCTATCAAAGACGTATCGGTTCGCTTATTGATTAGTATCAGAGCTTAAGTTACCATACTCTTCATCGAAACGACTTAGTTAACTAGAACCGAAAGTTCGAAGGCTTTGAGATGATATCGTGTTGTAGAATATAAAAGAGTAAGCCAAACTGAAAGAATTACAAATTTTTAAAGGTAGCCTGAACAGAGGTTTAAGTGATTGAAGTAAAATGATTAACTAAAGTCAGTAGAAAGAATATAATGCTAAGTACAATATAGTGACGTAGGCTAAAAGAAGGATTTCCATTTAAATGGATTAAGATAGACAAGAAGATAATATTTTTAGATAGCGAATTTAGTTCAAATTGACAATCTATTGAACCAAATTAAACCTTGTCAGTAGAGTACAATTTAAAACATAATACAAGTAACATAGTGAGATAGGTTAGGTAAAGACGATGGTAATGGTATTCAATACAAACTAAAAACATGCAAATACTAAATATACTAATGATTGAACGCCTACATATATACGTGCCAAAGTTTAAACCAATCATTGCTCTTATATACCTCAAGAAACATTACGAAACATCCCAATTCGGTAACAATGAATAACACGCTTTCGACAGCTCGTAAACAACCCACAAACTCCTGAGGAACGCTTTTCGCGAATGCATTTTTAGTACTTCCTCCAAAAAAGACGCGTTGTAAAAACTGGTTTGGGAGTCTCAGGTGCGATGTTTTCGCCGAGGAAATAACATCATCCGGGAAGAGGGTCGCCAATCTGGGATTAGGTCTCAAGAGCGTGCGGCAACCGGGGTGATGTAGGCACGGAAGAGGGAGGGATTAAAGAGCAAGCTTAGGTTTTAGCGAACTCAAGATAGAGGGAGTGGTGGTGTGTGTGTGTTAGAGGGAGAAATATTTGCAACGACGAGGGAGATCTTAGAAGGGGAAAGAAGATGGTGGGGTGTGTAGCTAGGGCTGCCAACTCTGCAGGATTCGCATCCGAAAGAATCTGCTTGTTGACAATTATCTTCCGGAACGGGCTTTTCTCCCGAGAGGTTTTGTTCTAAAATGAGATTGACCCCTGGATGGGGTAAAGGAGATTTGGTGGTATATATGCATCAGGAGGTGAACTTTAATGGGATAAGGCGAAAGAGTTCGTGTGAAGGTTGATTATTCGGGATTCATTTCGAAATAAGTTCACGCGTAACAAATGAATAAACTCGTTTCCTCACAAATTACCAGAGGAAAGATTAAAGTTTTTTTTCACTGAAGCTTTAATCTATTCTCTAAAGATTAATACTATAAAAGTCCTCCTTTACACACATTTATAATGTAAAAATAAATTAAAGATGAATTGCTTCGTTTTCCGTATCTTTAATAGCGACTAGCTTTATAATTTACGTCTTTCCAAGATTTTTATTGAATTCTTACGAAAAACATACGATTTTTAACCTTACTGACTGATATTCTATAGAAACTCTATAATTTTAAATAAGCGAATATTCTCAATTATAAAATAAACGTTGAAATGTATCAATATTGTCTTTGCTTGACATGTATGAAATTACTATAATTTCCACGGAATATGCGGAAGAAATATCAGACAAACGTGATCAACCCTCAAAATAAACAACTGAGCAATCGAAAATATACAAAATACTTAAGAATAGGTGATCATATCAGTGATGTAATTTTTATTCAGTAACGACTAAACTGAATATCATCAAAGCTTCTTCCAATCCCTTATTTTAAAGAGAGACAGAAATGAAACTAGACTTGTGCAATCATTTCATTTCAACAGGCTAATATACCTTCCACTAAATTATACCATTATCTATTCATGTAAGTAGGCTAATATAGCTTACAGATAATTACTTAATCAAGAATTATACCAAAATATTATGCTGTCGTTGTTCTATAGTTGGTATTGAATACTTTCAATAGTTAATATTGGTGTTACCATCGAATAATTTAATATTAAATCGCTGATATCGTTCAGAAGAAATATCTTAAGAACATAGTTATTTATCCTTTTATTGTATGCTCTTCTGATGATTGCATGCTTAAAGAATATAGTTAAAAAAGACATTACTAATTGCTGATGTTTGTGTGCCTTCTGCAACAAAATATCAATCTCTTTCTTTACTAACGCTGCAGAAGAACGATTCCGTACCACTTCATTTTGTTTGTTCGGCGACCACCCCCTTTCTTACGCGATGCATCCCATTCGCGTAAGAGAAAAGAGAGAGTTGGCAGCCCTAGGTGTATAGTCTGTGGGGAGAGAGGCAGGGGTCACGGAAGATGGAGAGAGAGGAAGCTCGGGCAAATTGAACTCGGGAGAGGCCTAAGCAAGGTAATTGGAAAAGAGGAAGACTTCCAGAAAGGGGGGGATGTTAAAAAGGATAGCGATAAAAGGGAGGCGTATAATGGAGATGGGAGAAAATGTACGGAAAGGGTTTGATGAGGGAGCGAGATTGGGAAGAAGGAAGTAATACGAGCGCGGAGTCGGATGGAATGGAAATTCGGGACGAAATAAAGTTCGGGAATGAGAAAAAAAGGGGGGAATTGGGCGGAGATAAGCGGGGAGACAAAATATTTTGATGTGAGGATTCCTTTGAACGGCGAGAGGAGATAATGACGGGGTGTTTGAAGTGTATCGGGAGACGTAGCGACGCGAAAGGATGGAAAACACTTCGAGAATAATGGAAATAATCAGGCGGAGAACAAAGGGAGCTATGCAAACAAGAAAGCGTAGAGTTGAATTCGTTTTTGGCGTAAATGAATCGCTACGGAGAGGAAGTAGTCGGTTATGAGTCTCAATTTATTTGCATCTAAAGGCACGGCTTTTTAGCGTATCGCGATTTCTAAATTAGTTCCGATCGGGCGATTTAATTGAAGACGTTGAGGGTCTGGCTGACGAAAGGTTATTTTAATTGACCTCATCTACGTAATCGTCTCTTTTGTTTCCACAAAGGATATTTTATATTTTCGAGGAGGGTAAAATACGAAGCTGTATAATGAATTAGGTTAAGACTTTTTTTCAGCCCTTTGAAGAAAAAAACATCGCAAATCAAAACGACTAATAAGAGATGTGATTCAATCGTTGCCTCTATTAATACATTTACGTCTGACATCGTCATTTTAATTCAACAAGATTATAATGAGGGCAAGTTTCGATTATTATTTAATTATAATAACACCCACTTTGGTTATAAAATATAATACGAATAAGCTTTTCCTCTTTTTCTGCTTAAATTTTTCAAATAAGAAGTTCTTTGATCGTATCGGGCGTTGAAATCTCTTGGGTTAACGGCCTGGGAAATGAAGTTCTATCATGTTTGGGAGGAATAACTGTCGAATTTTATTTGCTTTTTTATGAGTTGACTACTTGAGTTGATGAACTCCGCAATATCATTATGAAACTCCTGAAACGAGCGAAAAGTTTTTGAATTAATATTAGTTCTGGTAAACAGTTGGTACGGTCGATCCAAATCACGTTTTTATTGTTTAAGCTTTCTTCCTATCCTTATATACTTTCCAGATGTCATATACCATCAAACTTAACGTAAATTCATCGTACATATTCCGTTTGTGCGGACATCGATATTCATATTAACTCGATCCAAATATTAATCGTCGTTTTAATACGTCTTCATTCTTTAAATCATCCAAAGTCGCAAGAACATGAATCTAACATCAAAATGACCTCTTTTGGGTAGGATTAAATTTCAATTGAGATGAAGTTTAAGTAATTTCAATTATTAAGTCACCAGATGAATCCTTACTAAAGGCGATATTGGTATAATCCTTTTGATTAAATTTCAATCGATTTCCAAAAGTTTGGGAAATCTTCACGAATTTAAAACTTTGAAAAAGGATCACTTTCGATCAAATGAGAACTAAAGGAAGAAAATATAAAGTCGTTTTGGTTATCATTGGTCCTCCATTCAAACTTTTATTCACCTATTACATCATAGCTTTCTAAAATTAGAATTCATCCTTTTTTCACCGAGCATCAACCTCCAACATATATAACAACGTATGGCTCTCAAAAGAAAAACCCTGGGTCCTTCCAGCCTATAACACTGAACTCAAACGTTAAACGAATTTGAGTCTCTTTTTCCAAGATGGTTGAGCTCCCACGCACAAGTCAGCATCTCAGGGTTGAGAATACCACAATTATACCTCTAAAGCTATAGAGAATTATTATTACAACCTAAAAAATAAATAAAATAACCGAAAAGAAGCATTTAACGAACTAAATGCTAGAATATCGTTCTTAGAAAATGCTTGTACTGATTTCACCCCATAACTACGAAAAAACCCAAAAACTCAGAAACTCCAGTAGACGGACATCCTCTGGGGACGCTATCCCTTCTTGAGAGAACATCCATCCTCCCCGAATTCCGTCTGCAACCGAGGTCGATGCACTCCTGAGATGGTTTCACCTTACGGAACCATTTGTTGCAGCACCTCAGGTATAAAGAGGAGGAGGAGAGCCACCCATTCGCTCCATCTAGAAAACCCCATCGGATCAGCCAATGAACAAATATCCTGAACCTTCCGGGGCATCGAAGGCCTTCCGAACCTACCATCATCCCTCCTCCCACGAGGGCTCCTTATCTTCCTGTTTTGCGGGCTCTCGCAAAAGGGTCGTTAACCCTAGGGTTCTCAGTCCATTCCCTTGGACTATCCGTCTCCCACGCAAGAATGGTCCCATCAATAATACCACATCTGCCGCTATCCCGACGCACCACCTTCCTTACCACCCCTTTGCCAAGCAAATCCTTTGTCGGCCAAGGGAAATTGGAAGCTCTCCGGAGGGTTGTTTGGCGGTGGTCGGCGAGGAAACATCTCGAAATTCAAAAATTCCGCACCCTAACCTTTTTTTCCTCGAGAAGGGTGCTCGAATTTTTTTTTCTCCGGAGGGGTTTTCATAAACCGTTAGGTGAGTTCCACTTAGGTGAAATTTCTGCAGCGAATGTTCTCCCTCAAGAGAGGTTTTTGAACTCGTTTTTTTGGTTGAACCGATGGGGAAGAATCAATCGGTCGCCTTGGGCGCGTCTTAAAGACTCCTCCAATACCTCGAGGCGGTGCAATAGCAGTCGAATTTATGAAGTCTTCTGGTGAGATATGATGGTACACAAACGCTTGCAGACAACCTAACCTAAGGGAAACTAACCTCAAAATATTTAGCCGTGACTTCTTCAAGACCCTTTGTGAGAAGTGCGAAAAAAACAGGTAGCGTTTACAAATATTTAAGGCCTTTCGAGTTGAGGACTATATAAGTGAAAGTATGAGCTAGTAATATTTTGCTCAGGGTCTGGTTATGTCAGCGTGTTAGGATACGAGGAGTGATTTTGATCATTTCGCCGATATTATTCACCGATTTACAAACTAATCTTTTCATATTAATTAATATTACAAGCCTTTAGCCTTATTAACTGATGATATATTTTACGGTAACGTTTTTCTTACGTTAAATATAATACTGAAGCGAATATTAAAATTTTACCAAACATTCAAATCAATTCTTACTTAATAAAAGAAAGATAATGAATGGAATTCAGTAATGGTTTTTAATGTATCATCATTATATACACATTCTGTGATCAAATTGTTGTTAAAATTAATAATAATTATGAGTTCGAAGTAGGTAGACGTTATTAAATGGAAATTATGATACAAGGGAGAGGAGCTTAATACGCAGAATGTAGGATTTACGACCGGATACGTAGCTCTGCTCTTTATAGATTCACCCCCACTTATTTCCTTCATTCTATTCGAATATAATTCCTACTGATGTAACCCTCGATTCTTTTACTTAGGATCCATAACAACTTCCGAGTGTTATTTTTATATTTACTTAGATACTGGCTCTTAATGTTATCCTTCTATAAAGCTACTTATTCTCTTCAAACAATAAGGCTCTTTTGTATGCGATAAAAATAAATGGAAATAGGAGAACAACTTTTCTAGAAGTAAATTTATATTTAAATTTAATTGTAGTAATCATGTACATCCAAATAAGCGTGTAAAAATCTACACTAAGAATGTATTTTGCGGAGTTTAGATTCCTGTTTGAATCTTCTCCCACTTCCTAGAATAATAAAAGAAAAGTGAGGGAAATTAGACCTCACATCTTATTAAAATATTTATTTTCAAGCAAAGATCTTTTGATACCTGAACACTCGTACTAATTTATTAATGAATACGAAACTAGACGCTGATAAACATTTATGCGTAACTAGAGGAATTGATTATATTTCTCTTTCTTTGGAAATATCAGTTTTTTATTTCTCATCATAACTTAGCCATTAATAATTCGTTTGTGATGTAACGAAGCTATAATAATGATGGCAAAATTCGCTTTCACCATCTTCCCTCTAATTCGAACGTCTTCTACGTGTCCTATTTCGTTCGTGTTTCACAAGCTCTCGCTGTCATATTTAACAGACACTTCCTCATTTGTCTCCCCATCCATCGAACATACTTTCTCCTTCCACGCCTTCATTAACTGCCTTCTTTTGTTTCTACGACCTCTCGTTCATAAATGACCTCTTTCCATCAGACCCTTAGAATACACAGTAGATGGCATTTTATAATAATTATAATATCATTCAGTCTGGACTAGTACTCTTCACTTCCTTTAGGAATAAAAAAATCTCATCTCAATATCATATTGGAAATTATTGAGAATTAAGAGGAAAATATTTATCGAAAATAATTTTGTGTAGACGCTTTAAGAATATCCACCCTGTGTTGTAGAATTTTACATTTAACATCACTTCTTCAATCTACGATTTACTTGGACTTACTTACTCATAACGTTCGTCAATGAACTCTCGTTTGATAATTATTTAAACTATATCTATTGTAGAAATGAATATTAATTATAGAAAGGGATATGTTATACTTCTTACTAGATTGAATACAAAATAGTACCTTAGAAGGCTCACGAACTCTAAATACGATATTTGTTGAGGGACGAGTAGAAAATGTCTTATACTGAAGCAGTATAATTTAGAACAAGGTATATCAGTAGATTTATAAAGCAGAATATTGAAAATTTATACTAATCCATTCGTGCGATATTTCCTTTTCAAAATTACCCCCTCTGTCCGGGGATTTTCTTCAATATGTATGTTAGTTTTCCTTAGAGCTTTTTTAAACCATAAAATAATTTCTGTAAATAATTCATCTGCCTATATAAATTCTCTCTTACTCTATTATATAAACTATTACCGTCATATCGATCGTAGCTTTCTTTTAAGGCTGCCAAATGTTGTTTTAAGAAGATATCGATTACCATAGTATATTAATAAGAATCCAACCCTTAATTTTCTTTCAAATAACTCAGTAGATAACTTAAACAATCATTACTCAGATACTTTAGCTTATTAGGTTTCTATGCTTATTATTATTTATTGCTTATGAAGTTACCATAATTATCGACCTAACAGCTCGACTACAATATGAATTATTAACAGGAAATATTCAAAAAATTCAGTAATATACTTCCAGATACGCTGCCTAGAAAATCATTTGCTCACATTACAACACGTCACAAAATGAAAAACCAGCTTCGGTTAAAAATTTCAAAAGAAAAATCCGATTTTCTAACGTCCTCCAAACTATTTAGCAACGGTTCATCTGGATCTCCAATGAACAACGAATTTCGACTCACAATCAGATCATCTGCTGATCAGCTCCTGAACGGAAGCGACTTCCCATCAACGTATACACATCGTCCGTCTTTAAAACACGCCCGACTTTATCTCAACGGCACGCGGTACGCCACAATGTACGAAATGGACAATGAGCCAACTCCGGAAGAAAAATAAAAGACTTTGGAAAGAATGAGGAAACGTAGACGTGATCAACCACGCCCATGCACGCGGTCATCAGGGGCGAGCATAAGGCGAAATTCTGCCTCAAATGAGAGGAGCTGGAGGGGGGAGAAGAAGTGGTAGCGGTATCTTCGTTGGATGGGTGGGGGAGAGTTCTCTTACTTACTTCCGGAAACTCGCATCAGAAGTCCTTTTACCAAAAACTCCTTAAAAAAGGAAGAGAGAACATTGTTTGGCCAAGAGGGACCTTCCATTCTGGGGTGAAAGGGAGGGAATTGGTGGACAGGCCCCCTTTCTAGCCTTCTAGGTTCTTACTCGTATTACTGCGTCCCTCTGTTTTGCGAGGGCGGTGGGCGAAGTCTCCTTCCACCCGACAGCTGTTCCTTCGCGTTGGCGAACAATGATTAATAGCCGCTGGGAAGATGATGGCCCTGCGCAATCCATGAAATTATCTCGTCCCACCGCAGCCCAAATACCCTGAGCACGTTCTCTAAGACGGTGATGCTTTTGGAAGAGCATTTGTCGAGTGGGTGAAGTATCAATGCGATGGGTGAAATTAATGGGTTCCGTATTCTTTTATGAAGACCTTGTTTAAGGAGAGATGTAGGCCGATCTTCTTCCATTCAGCTGTTAATGAGTGTTATTGATAAAACTGAGTATGAGTAAGCGATATTTGGTGGAAGTTTGTGATATTATAACCAGAAAACTTTACGAAATTTGAAAAATTCAGACAAAGAAAAATCATTCGCAAAAAAGGAGAAAAAATGTGGGATAAATGAGATATAGGCAGATTTCCTCTTCATGGAATGCTCAAATAAACATTTTAAATAAAGGACTAATTAGCTTCCGTAAAATATTTGTATCATTTCAAACTTTTAGCAAATAAATCTTATATTGATTAGTTAATGAAATAGATCGAAATAAATAGCTTTCTGTTTAGGTTTTTTAGCCCTTTGGAATTAGTAAATTTATAGGTGCATATTTATCCGCATATTTTTTCCTTAACATGGAGATCAATGAAGATTTTTTTATTCGAAAAGAAGAAACCGTATCTAAACAATTACGTTATTAAGTACTTATGACGGCATTAAGCGTTCGATGATTGTGATTATATTATGATATGTGATCCCAATGAACACCATGCTTTTTGATGATTGTAATTATACATTATATCATCACAAAAGTTTCCTTCCTATCAATGATGAAACTAATCTTCCTTTATGTATAAGGATATTAATCTTTTCTACAGCCAATTGTGGAAAGTTGGATGCCTTATATGAACCAAAGGAGCTCCTTAATTTGTTATATCTTATTTTGATCTTTCTATAGGCTTTACTCCCACGTGCGATTGAACTTTCATCCGGCCGAAAAGTTTGGGACACCGTTATTTCACCGTCTCTTAGCAACCGATGGATAAAGCTTCTTACGTAAGAACTTCGCTCGAATTGTTGCATGCGTAAGTTTTCTGTGGACCTTTTTGTGCAACAGAATCCATGAGCAATAATCGAAAAGGGTGGGCAGTGCGTCGTTGCTAGGATGGAAGAAACAGAAGGGGCACCCTTAAGTTTAGCATCGTGGGCGGTTGCTCGGGGTTTCTATTAGTCAAGCTTGAGATAGAACCTTAGTTGTATATAACCACCTTTTTAGTTATACATCTTATAGCTGTACAAACACTTATTTCATATCAATGTATTTTAATTAAAACATGAAACTGTAACTATAGATATTTATAATAGTAGGTTCTATATAGTTGATTTTTTGCCAATATTTAATGCTTGAACTTTTACTGCGTATTTTTGAGTACAATTATAAACCTTTAATTATGCAATCTACGGCAATTTGCAGTCTTAACTAGGAAATAATTTGTTAATGTCCTTGTCTTATCCTTTAATTATTTCGTTGTGAGCTTCAACTTCAAAATAGAATTATAATATGTAAATAAATAACGGAATTAATAATCACCTTTCCCTATTAACTCTTTGACTGAATTCCGATGATATTAAAGTTAAAATGAAATGTCAAAATGTAAAATTTTATTCGTTAATATTATACCTTATACCGCATTACCTTATAAATTACATGAATAGCTTTACAATTATAATTCTTTTAAATCATACAATCCAAAAGTACTTAATTAAATTCAGAATATCTAAAGAGAGTAAAAGATATAGCATTTGGTCCTCTCTTTCCAAATAAAACACATAAAAACTCCTTCCAAATTTAGATAAGAAGTACCACACTTTGGACTTGAACTTGAGAATTTGTGAACGCGCGTACGTCTTAATCCTTTTCGACAAAAAAATAAATAAAAAATGACTCAGAATCCGTCCGCCTAAAAATAAAAAAATACTATCAATCCTACCAAAAAAACCGTCCTAAATTCGTCAAAAAGAAGCGAACGAATTACTCAATTAATCCCCATTCGCGACAGCTTAACCATCCCCGCACAAGCTCCTAGCGCAAATTAACCCGTTGCCTAGGAGAATAATAATAAAAAACCCCTAGCAACCCTCATTTGGCCTCGCATCATTAAGTGCGGTTTTCTTCGGGGAAAAAAGTAAACGAGACGTCCCCTGATTGCTTTCGAGATATCATAACTTTTCCATTGGGACAAAAAACGAAGCCGGAAAGGTCAAAATAATTATGCCCTCGATAGAACTCGAATTTCGTGGAGGAATCGCGTGCTCGCTCCAAAGTGGGTGTCATTTTCAAAGTCGATTCTCCCGAAAAAAAATGAAACGCGAGAGTATTAGTGTCCGACGTGGCCATTATCGCAGGGTAATCGTTCATTTTGGTCTCTCGGTTTATCGTTCTTCTTCTCAATCTTCCTCGTTCTGTCACTTTTTTGTCCTCCAACCTTTTCTTATGTCCCTCCGACTCAATTACCAGAGCAAACTCAGCGGGAAATTCGCCTGAGAATGTGGTGAAAAGAAGACATGCGATGCTGCTAATGTAACTACACTGAGATGTAGTATTCAGTGCCAATTATTCGGGAGAAAACATTTCAGTAATAAAAGGTACCGTTTACGAGTCACGACAAATTTAATTTTTCTTCTTCTCGTTGACTATTTGTAACATAGCGTAATTGGCCTATGGATGGATATCTATATGTCTACAAGAGACAATAGAGGTATAAAAATTCCCTTCTGATAATGAAGTTCTATAAAGTCAAGGTTTTGTCGGTTCATTTTATTAAATAATGAAATAATACGCTAGTTAACTTACAAGCTTCAAACTAAACAACTGTAACTTTATATGTGAAACAATAACTGGATGATACTGAGTTTTCTCAAATAGCTGACTGTTAGAATAACTTTAAACGACATCTGTTAACACTCTCAAATCACTTTCATCATAATTGGTCCATCTTGCTTTCTCGAAAGAGAATTTCTTTATAATACCGTAACATTTATCCATGAAAATACGCAAACATATATTTACCTTTAGGTACAGTTTTGCTCAAGGACTTTACTGCTAGATAAATTCAACTGAAATATTTTAATAATCCTAGCTTCCCTTAATGACAGTATAAACTCTTATCATTCAAAAATCTTTCTATAGTATCCATTTCTGTAACCAACTACCACTCTACCCCTTTTGTTTTCGTGCACTTAAATTATCTATATCTACATGTGTACCCTATTGTTAAACTTAAAACCTTTAGGCAGAAGTTTTGGGCTTAATTCGAGATCTCCTTCCTAATCTTGCTTCCATTTCAGTTTCAACCTAATCTTCTCATCTCAGCTAAGATATCAACCCCTTTATTCCTCACACCCTATTTCCCTAACTTAACACACTTAATGAGCTCATAGTCTTTCTTTTTTGTAACTTAGCAACCGATAAGAGTCCCTCATAGAAGGGGTAATAGAGAAGAACCCATTTCCTAAACCGCCTCCTCTACTGCGTTAACTTCTTATTTGCATGCCCTTCCGTGCTTACGCTGAGCCCGGTGTTTTACCAACTCCAAAAGGGGTTGCCTCATTAGAGACACACCGTATCATTAAGGGTCAATATCTTTCCATTTAATCCGGCGATAAAATCGTGTTTGTTATTTCCTTTTGAGAACTTTGCGGGATGATGGAGTGCGTTTATTATCGTTTAACAAACCCTTTCATTTCCTTCGTCATTAGAATAATTGTCTCGAAATCGGCTAAACAAACGCTATTCAAGTTGCATCGTCATCGTGTCGGAGATATGCATATCACGGAACCCAAGTCAAGCAGCAATTAAAAGAATAAGGGAGAGGACGTTGATGTGAACTTTAATGTATGCAATGCTAGAAAGAGAGAAAACGAAAGTATTATGCCGTATGATTCTCTCTGTTGTTCGCTAGAAATTAAAGTTGTTATCAGCGATTATTAATGATAAATAATATTTAATTCATTTATCTACTTATTTAGATAGTATTAAATATATAATTAAGCTACTATAGCGAGTTCTTTCAATGAATAAAATACAATTAAATTCAGCTCATTATTTTTAATCGCTTATTCCTTACGTGACCAAAAAACAAATTATTTCCTAAAAGTACGCTTGGACTCTCATTAAGACATCCACAGACCATCGGTTCGCCCCCAACTTCTCGTATTACTAACAATGTCAACATACGGGCACTATCATCGTGGCTGCCCACGCAACCACCCCGTCGCCTCTGCATTAAAGGTAACTCGAGCGAGCAAGATGTTAGGTTTCGAATGTATAACTGTTTCCATCACTGTCACCTGCTACTTCCGAAGCGTGCAGACGGACACACTAGAGACAGATGGAGAAAATACGGGAGTGGGGCTAAAACTCAATTAAACCCCATCAGAGGCACCCTTAAGATAGATCCTCCGGAGATAGACCGCCATCCATCGGCCTTCCACCACTTCCGCGAAGACCCTTGGAAAAAGGGTAGGAAGCAGGTTGAGGGTATAAAAAAGAGGAGGGAAAAAATTTTGCGTTCCCTGATCGCCGCACGCGTGGCCACAAAAACGCCAATCGCGTGCCCGCCACCACGGAAGCCTACCTCCCTATCATTATGGTCACTTATGGAGCGCCCCGAAAGCATCCCCTGCGCTAAAAACCTCTATCCATTCTTCCGGATAAAAAAGGGCTAAATTACCCTTTGCCTTCCCTTCATCCCTCGGACCCTTTCCTTCTGGAACCGATGCCTTTTTTATTCGACTACTGCTACGGTTCCCGTTAATCTTCCATTGTAACTCGACACCCTGGTTGATCTTGAACGGGATTATTTATTTTATATCATTCTCTGTTAGTCGATTATCTAGATCTATTTGAAAGTTATAATATAAATAAACTTACGATAGAATCATTTTTATTGATCGAGAAAATTAAATCATAATTTTTTGTGTGATTGAAGAGGTTTTAAAACCTTTGTATATATTCCTGAAAATATAAACAAAATTAATTTTAAAGTATAATAATATTTTCACAATAAATTAGTATTACGATATATTAAGAATTCCATAACCTTCGATAATGTTTATATTAGTAGAGAACCGATCACTTATATGAGTAATAGGGGTAAAGTAAAAATTATCAAATTTATTTCGTAAATACTATAAAATAAACAAAATTGATGGAATATACAAATATTATATTATATATTATTATTTAGGCACCTGCAAAAGGCAAAAAAAGAGAAAATACAGACAATTTACACTGAATTTCCAGCTTGAAAATATAATTATTAGTATATGAGATAAAGTATGAATGTTCCTCATGGTAAAAGTTGTATTGATGGTATAAAACTTTCCTTAAATCGTCCACACACAATCTATTCTAATACGGTTTACTTAGGGCCATCACAACCTTTACATCTCAAGGATCATACACCGACAAATGTACTCTAATTATCACCTCAATTTCGGCCAATTATTCCCCATAATCCGCACCCCTTTTGCACAACAACAATCCCTCCCATAAATCTATAAGCCCTGACGTCCGTTCATCACCTCCATCCCAAAGGGTGAAGCGGGGATGATGGCAGGTAGATGCCCGCCGAGAGAACTGGGCGGGGCGCGGGGTCGGCGAAAAAAAAATTTCACCCGGTTTCCACAGAAAAAGAGTTCTGGAGAATGGGTTACGCGCGTGCAGGGATGATGGGTTGGGTTTTTTGTGGCTACAAGGAAAAACCCCTTTTTCCCCTTTTGTGTGTGAGGGCAGCTTTGGAAGACCTAAGGAAGGGTGCGTTTGTGCAGTTTTTTGCCGTATATTATTAATCTTCCGAGGTGGATGTAGAGTGGGTTAAAAATGCCGAGGGTAGGGTATTTTTCTCGCAGGTCCCACTGTTTGTCGAATCGCTCAACTCGATTGATTCCTTTCTTCTCTCCCCAACCGAGGGCCACCCTCAAAGCGTTGAAGATTCGCATAGGAAGTTATGAGGCGTCTTTTCTTATCCGAGTTTTCGGAATTTTCCGCTCCTGGATAATTCGGTAGGGTCGATTAAGGAAGAAGATGAAAGGGGTTTCTGGTACAAAAAAGAGGGTTCAGAGTAACGTGAAATTTAATAAAAAAACTAACGCTTACAGAGATCGAAGTAGACTGGTTGAAATGTTAGAAATCTGTTGTACAAATATTTATAGAGAATGATCAATGAATAGTTTAAATTAGATAGAATGTACTTTATACATACATGGTTACATAATCTTTTGGAATTAAATCACATCAGCAGTATAAATGCTTGAGTCAAAAGAATTTAATCATAAAGAAGTTATTAATGATAATCAATTGCATATTATATTTAATAAATAATATAAATAATGATATTAATTATAAGATAATCCTCATTATCTATAAGGGCATCGTATTTAAAGTGTGGACCATAAATATATATTTAAATAGTACACAACCCGTGTATTTATCGTGTTAATTAATTAGATTAATTCATATTCTCTAAAGAATATCTCTAGATATTTATTTTATAACCAAAATATTTTTATTTAATAGAAATATCACCTAATATTAGTATCTAATTGATTGTGGAAGTAATTAATATGCATTCTCAATTACTAAGATGATGGTTCAAATAGGTAATCGAAAAATAAAGAAATATAAGTATGATAGATTTTTCGAATAATTACGTATTTTAGTTAAAAATACAACACAATAAACATTTCCATCCAATTAGTTATGATATTAAGTTAATAAACCATTTATTTAGCTAAGATTATATCTAATAGCCTCTTATCAAACCATACTCTCTTTACACAGCCTTCATCGGCCTACATTAGGAAATACCCTATATATCGTATTGGACACGGCACATTCCATTCCTCACCCCAACCTGTTCACCGCATTCGAGCGCTGCACCTTTCTCCAAAAACAGCGTAAAAAAATAAAGAAAACACCATAATAAACGCATCCCACTGCGCGTGAAAAAAGGCGACCAAACCCTCATTGCTTTTCATCGGAAACACCCTTCCCCGGAACCAGGAAGTTCCACCCGTGGTGAAAGGGTAATGACCCATCCTGAGTGACCTTCATCCCTTTCCCTTTAATCGAAAAAAACTCCCTTTATTCTCCTTTTAACCCTCTCGCATCAACACCCCTGGCCCATCTTCCGTGACCCACAGTACACTGCCACCTTACCCTGAAACGCTTCCTCAAAAGATACCCTTTTTTTACGAAAACCCTAGAACCCACCCCTTTCACCGTATCCATCTTCATCCATTCTATAAAATATAACCGTTCGTGACCCACCTTATCCCTTACAAAAAAGGGTTGTTCCGACCTTTTTTACCAGCTTAAAAAACTAGGGAAAGGGTGCAGCAGGGTTTGGGTTCCGAAAGGGTGGGTAAAAAATGAGGAAATAAATATATAAAGGGTTTTATGGTTTGTGCAAAAATGGGCGGTTTTCGATCCCGGAAAAGGGATGGATTTGAGCAGATCAATGGTACGGCAGAGTGAAGATTAAAATAAACAGGATGAATGGAACAGTTTCCTCATTCTGGGCCATCTATCTTATTTTTTTTGCCGGAGTTTCGGTAAATATGAGTGTTCATATACATCCACTCCTTCAGAGTAGACTCAATTTGCTGTTCTCTGGTGTATGAATTATTCGCTCGTATAGAACAGGTTTTACTGTGCTCCCGCAGTCGATAGACGAAAGCAAGTTTGATAGTATTTTTCCGAAGGGTTCGTATGAATACGTCTAAAGCGTTGTGCCAAAGGGTAATTTGGGTGTGTGTGTGTGAATATCTGGGTGTGTGTGAGTGAATCTAACGCGTACGTCGATTTCACTTTAATCATTTGCAAGAGAAATAAAATGGAGCTATAGACGTCACAATGAAAAAATTGAAAAAGGAACCTTTATGTCGTTGTGGTATTTACTAAAATGTTCCTATCCAGTGGAAAGAATTTTTTGTTTAAATTAAAACATTTTGCATAATTAATGCAATTTGTTTCATTCTACATTATTTCATAATAGAAGATTATTTTTTTAATATATTCCCTCTTATTCGAAATAGATTTTTTCCGAAATTAATTATTCTATTTAAAACATACCATTTTTTTCGTCCGTGAACATGTAACATTATTACTTAAATATTTTATTATCATTATTCACCAATAATTTTGTAATATTGAAATTAAATTGTGATATTCAAATACTTTAAATCGACCTCTGAATAATAAATGTAAATATAAATATAGTATTTATTAATGATGATATTAAAAGTTTCATTGATTATTGATATTTCAATTGAAATGTACCGAACGAATTTAATTGTTTCTGAAAACAATGAAAACTAAACCTTTACTTCAAGAATTGTTAAAATCATCATCAATGGATACTAAAACTTTCCACGTAACTTTTACGTACGAAAAATAGATTCCAAAAACTCTAAACATCACATTTCTAATTCTTCAAAAGCATGAACCCGTGTCTACAAAAATTCAACCCATCCTCATCCGCTTAGAAAACGAAAAATAATCCTCAAATATTTGTAAACCCTTTTATATTTATAAATTAGCCTCTCTTTTGGGGGGGGTAGTCCCAAAATATTTTAAGCTCTTATTCGCCTCTAAACATCCTTTCCTGCGGTAAAAAATGGATGCGGCACGCGACCATTCTTCATAGTACCTTCCCTCACAGGGAAAGAAGGGGTGAGGAACACAAAATCCTTTTTCCTAGAGGCAAGGGGTGTCCGAGGAAACGTGGAGAGGTTTAACAGGTAGCTATGAGGAAGGTTGGTTGTGCCGTAAAAAAATATGGGGATGGATTTTTTTCCTCAAAGGCTGAGGAAGGGGTGTGTTATGGTAGAAGGGTGGAGGTACCCTACAGACTTCATTCCCCGTTATAAACGCGCGTGGATCGCATCTGCGAACTGTTTTACAGACACGCGTCACACACGTGCTAAGATGCCGAGTGCGGGTGGAAGTTACTGCTTTTTTTTTACTCGATTCCACGAAAGGATTCCGAGCGAACTTTTTAGCTCCAATTCTCTTCTCCTTCGGTTTCGGAAAATTAGAGGGTTTAGAGAATGTTCAGATAGCGAGGGGTGGGTTCTTCTTTAAGAGAATGCATTATCGTTACATCTACCATAGGGATGCGGTGAGTTTGATCTTATATATAGGTATCTTCCCACCATCTGCCGTTTCCTCTGAATGCTATCGAATTGCTAGGGGTTGATTTTTAATCTTCGGGAAGATAAAAGTTATGTCTTCTATTGCCGATACGATAGATTAGCAGATGTCTCGTTAAAAGGTGTCGAAGGACGTTAGCTTCTATACGTGTAAAACGAACTGTAATTACCTCAAAACATGTTCCGAATTGAGATCCTAAATATGATCGGCTATCAAAAGCTGTTAGATTCGCTTGAGTACTTCGACTCTCTAAGTTCTGTGTTTGGAAACATTAATGTCCGTTGAACATACATTTATGAATATGCACAAAGTGAATAGAATAGTACTAGTGAGTAGTAGAATATTTCGCAGATATTTTAATTTTTAATTACTTTATGTAGTTCATATTACCAATATTATTCTATTTATCGGAACATACATATCTAAAATCACCTATAAGGCATCTATATATTTTCAAAATCCTGCTTTATTGCTGATAGTAACTAAGTTCACATAAGTGCGTGACAGTATATAATCTGCCTATTTTAATTCTGATAAATAAGTTAGAAAAAAACCAGAATCCAATTTATCGAAGAAAGAAAGATACTATAATAAAATTTTATAAAAGAAAGCACTAATTTAATAAATTTTTATCGATTTAATGAGTTGTTTATCTATAAAGATTAGATATGTAGGCTCTAAACAACAGTAATGTAACGTTAATGAATACATTTGGCAGTAACTTCCTTAGTATTGAACACAGATTTAAATATCAGAACAAATTTCTTAACTTGTTATTTTAAATAAAATTTAAATAGTAATTTCGCGATAAAAATAGAGTATTTATAAAAGAATTAGCAATTCACAGAATTTTTAAATTAAATTTACGATAAAGAAAACTACGAATATAGTAAAGGAAATTACCAATTCCCAGAATTTACGAATTAATTATCTGAGCGTATTTATCCCGGTCTTTTTTTAACAACACGTTTAGAGTGTTGCAGGATGAAAACCGGTTCATCTCGTAATTCCCTCATCTAGTTAATACGTCTTTTTTAACTTCTCAATTTGAAGGACCCTTTTCTGTGGGGATTAACTGTGGAACCAATTTTGGGCGGCGAACAACTTTCATCCTTTCTTAGAACTCTCGTCGTTCTCTCCGCAAACAGAATCTTTTCTAAAGCGCGACGGAATTGACGCGGTGCTCGTATTTTGCTGAGTATAAAGAGGACAGATTAGCGATGCGAACAAGCGACGGCTTTCTGAAAGAGGGAATGAATGGCTAAAAAAGGTGCACGGGAGGGAAGGAAACTGTTGGGAAATAAGCGTACACAATCACGTCTTGAAAGTGTTCAAAGTTGAATCACTTGATTATTGCTATAGAAAGTAACGTAGTATTAAAATCTGTTAATGAAACTGAAAAGGTAGAAAAAACATTTTATTGAGTGTAGTATTAAGTAAACGCTCGTCAACTGAAAAGTATTTGATAAACATTTTACACTTAAATATTATGTAAATTGTGATGTTTTGAATTGTATATGAAGCATTAATAATATCAATAAAAGACTAAACTTGAAAAATGTTGACAATTAATTTCTCTATTGCATCAGACCCTCGACAATAAATAGGATGGATTAAGTATTTGACAATGGGTTGTTGCTAGGACACAGGCAATTGGATAACGCGTAAGCTTAAGGAGTTTCTGGTTTTCGAATGGTTTACGAACCAAATAAGTGAGTAATATAACATCAGTGTAGCTTTCAATATATTTTTAAAAAGGAGGAGGATAACTAATTTTCTGTAATTATAATTATCAATTTACAGTTAAATACAAAATTTTGGCTTTTCTTGCATATTATTACTGCTAAAATTCACCGCTTCTGTTTTTGATTCGAGTAATTTCAAATCGATCATCTATTTTAAAGAGAAAAGTTATTACTTTCCCAAAATCGACAGTAGAAAAATTACAGTTATATTCTTTATCTTTATTTATATAATGGCCTGAAGTGTAGCATTATAAAAATTATGTTGAATTTTGTAAAGGAACTACTTCCATAAAGTATAGAGAAGTATGGGTGTCATAGACTGTCGATATGATTAATTATTGGCCAGTGATATTCAGGAATGAATGATTATGCAATGAATTTTGATATCAGAACGATCAACCAGAGTAACTAATTAGGTAATTATTTTGGATTCACAGCGGAAACCTTTGTCTAATCGGCTCTCCATACTTCTACCTCTTCACCACAGCATCCCGCAGCAAAAAAAAAGAAAAATCACCATTTCTCTAATCCTCCTAACTCCCTCAAAAGCCTTCTTTCGTACAAATCAACAGATTGCACAGCCCATTGGAGGAAATCGCGTTCTTCAACCGTAGTCAGCATCGCCCTAACTAATGGAGATGTTGAGAAAACATGTAAATACCACGGATGCGCGTGTTTCGGAAGCCCCGTAGTTGCGCCCCCCACCGCCGAGGCGCTAGTGTTGACGCCATGTCTCTCCTATCCACTAATCCAATCAGGGCGAACACCTCCAAAGCCATGTCCCGCTGTAACACGAAGACCCACAAGATCCAATAACCGGAGGAGAGCTGTCGAAGGACCGGAAATCTTACAGAGGACGGAATCAGTCGCGTATTGAGGCGTTTCGAACGACTTCAGTAACCTTTGGGGGATAATACCCCAGAGAGATCAGCTGTACCGACTCGTTACGCCCAAAATGTCTTCTCTACGAAGGGTATGAGTCATTCGAGTTCCTTGATCATTTAGTCACCATCTATCGCTTCAGATGACATCGCAAATTAATCCTTAGAATCAACGTCTATCACTTAATGAATACAGTTTCCCCATCAATGTCTATTCATAATAGTTATTTTGTCGTTTCTTTACTCGGGTCTTATAGTCATAAAATTTGATCATATTTCTGAAGATGCTTTATTTTCTACTTTTCGATTCAGTATGATATCAATAAAAGTATTAATGTTTTTAGTCAACCAAAAAAATTGCCGGCTTCGTTTGGCCGAGGATTAACTAAAAAACTAACATCAAAAATGTATAACCAGTAATAGATTGTGATGGTTGTGCTGTTGCAGTTTTTAATGATAAATACATTTTTAAATAAATAAAATGGGAATCTTTAAAACATTTCTTCGAAGCATTATACGTATTAATAATTGCTCATACCATATTGGATATTTGTGTTTTGTTTTCAATTTTATCTAATAGATGTCTTTTAGGTGATAAATTAAGGCTAATAGAAAATAAAAGATGGGAAATAATGGCATGTTTCAGCCTAATAATCTCCTAAACTGGATATGAAATATTTATAATATGAATAAAGAACACGAAAACTGTATAGTAAGCTTTGAATGTTTCTTAAAAAACGCATCAATTAAAATTTAACTAAAAAATTCAAGAACACTAAATAACCTAATTAATAAACTAAAAAAAAATAAAAATCCATAAAAAATCGAAGTTCAATGCAAAAATAAAGTAAAATTTACAATTTTATATAACGATAAAGTATATAAACTGACAAAGTTTCAGAAGAAGTTAATAATGTCCAGAAAAAAATTAAATAGATACGATTTCATCGTCTATTGTTCATTCGCCTTTTCTTTAAGAAGTAATAATATTTCTATGAATAACAATCAAAAATCGGCATCCAAAATCAACAAGACCGTTACTAGGTGATTCCTGAATACTCCAGCTGATTTTTGAACACCCTACAATGGCTCTAGAAAGAGAGCAGATTGTCTTGCGAAGAGATACAGGAGGACCTCCTCCGCAGTTGGAATCGCACCTCATAAATCTCCTCTCCAATCTTCGGGGAGAACGGCGCTGATGAAGAGAAGAGGAAAGAAGAACATGTCGTCCAGTGTAGATAAGGGTCACAGCGCAAAACGGGAAATATGAAAGATGAGCCGTTGAAGCATTAGCGCGACAAAATTGAGATGAGGCCTTGGATGGGTTTCAACGTCCACCGGTCAACTTTTGATGGATTAATAAACGCTTCTTGAGGGGGTGTGTGAAAGGATGGCTGCTGTTTGGAAAGAAGGATGTGCTCTTTGTCTTCCATAGCACGACTTAGTATAAACTCGAATTTCACGAGACAATATTATCACGAGTTTCAGTTACTTTAAACTTGGGTCAATGATGGAAGAAAGCAACACAGTTTGAGATAATATTTCATGACTTGATGACATATTTCTGATAATAATAAGGACAAAGAATATTGGGATTGGTTCTCAAAGAAATATTGATATTATTTCTCTCATTTCGGATATCTTTTATTAACGGTTAGTCAACTGGAAATTAAAATTATCTTTGTTATTGAGGTCAAAAAATTATGTCATTACTGGTAAATAATCATTAATAATTCCTTATCCCGTTTTTTCTTTAAAAAAGTTTACGAGAACAATACTTAATAGTTTTGTGAGGTTTTATTGGATGAATTTGAGCCTAATTAAATTATTCTAAACAGACGCATCGTAGGAAAATTTTAATGTAAAAACTGCATGAATATCGCACAATAATTCCTCACTTTCTTAAACATAATATTTAGAAAATCGTTACCACTTTTAGTAGCCATCTTTTCAAAGAAAAACTCGTTATAAATCGCGTGCGAAAACAATTTCCATCCAAACCTTCGAATCGTTCGAAGGTAAACAAAAATTAGTCCCAAACCGATTCCAGAATCGTTAGAGAGGCGAAAATGTTCCATGATCTAACCACGACTAAGTTAAAAAGGGAGTAGAAAAGTTTAGATAAGGTAAATGGGCCAAGAAACCTTCAATTTTCCTCTGATTGGCCCCGAATAACCGTGTGGGAGTGATAAAACTGTCATTTAAATCGATTCCCATTCCTCTTGTGTCAGCGATCTTTCCATTCACTCTTTTATTCTAGCGCCATGACGTTTGCCTCGGGTTGTGTTCCCTGGCAACACGCGAATAACTTCGTGAGGCGAAGATTATAGTTATACATTATGTAAATGTTGAGCAAATATTTTGACGGAATTATAATCTCTTGAGGACGAGATAAATGCATAAACACTGTGCGGAATTCTAGAATTTAGGTGTAGAATAATAGATTAATATTAAAATCAGGAATAAGAAAATGCTATATCGCAGTAAGGCTACGCCGCGTTTCAGAAATAGGGGTGTAAATGTAAAAAAGAGAGCCACAAATACCATTTTGCTAATAAACAAATTAATGACTTGTCGATGTGAAAAAAGTAAGTGAAGTAAGTGAAGAACTTTGCAGAACATCATAGAGACGTTTTGAATAAATAAACGTTATAAAGTTGTGGATGATGATGAATTATGATTTTTTGTTATACAATAGCGTGCTAAAATATAGAAAATATTTCTAATTCTAATAAGAAAACGAAGATAAGATCTAACTTGGCTGATAATCGGAATTAAGTATAGCATGGTAACGACTAGAAAGTAAAAAGAATCGTTTTAAATTTACATGAGCATATTTGACGAATATATTATTGAAATACATACGTTAAATCACAGAAAAGAAGAACATTGTTGGGAAAAACCTAGTTTTGAAAATTTAACTTTGTAACCTAACGTTAAAATGCTACTTATTAACCTGTACCATTGAAACAGTAGTTTGTAGTTCAAGCATACAATTTGTGTAGCAAACATTGTAGCAACAGTCTCCTGACTTTCCAACAATGCTATCCTTTCCAAATAACTTTTACTATCCCCTTTTCGTTAACCTCTAAAGACCCCTTCCTCAAGCGACGAAACGTATTCCCTCGAAATACTTTCGTTCCCTTTCAAAGTGAAAGATGGGGAAAGGTGAAACTTTCTCGAAATTGAGCGTCGGATGGACGTTTAGGGATTGGATCAAAAATAAGCATCCTCGCGTCAGTCAGAAGTGGAAGTCCTTTCGTGTTATCCTACCGAAGGGTTAAGAATAGACAAAAGAGAATCATCTCCCGCAGGGGTCACTTCTCAAACACCGCAATCGAGTTACGAAATCGACTGTCAAACGTCTCGAAACCAAATGGATTGATCTTTACTCCCTATCTCTCGATTTCTTTTGCCTTCATCTCTTTGAAACAAGCGCAATTCTTTTCCGCCCGATATCCCTCCGGAGGTTTTGATGTGTTTCCTCTCAACGGGGAACAGATCTCTAACTTAATATGTGCCACAAAAAAATATATATAAATAAATACAAGGGAATGAGAAATAGAGGTCTAAGGTGTTTTAAGGTAGAGTTTGTACTGAAGAAGTACTATAATAGTTTATCTCTTAAAATCAATGGGAAACAAGTGGGATTCTATAAAAGACTTTATGAAAAAAGCAATATAATTTTGTTTGAACATTCATTGAACGTATGCATTGTGGCATTTTAAGAGAATGGGAAGGCTAAAATGTTGTCTTCATCCGTATTATTTCTTCCACATACATTCTTACAGTTTTCGTTTTTCCAAAATAACACTATTTATTTATAAATTTCGCAACTGATGATGTCCTTTTAAAAATATCAATATTGATTTGATAAAATCCGCTTCGATATTCCTTCTTCTGTACATTAAGTCTTGGTCCCTTTTTTTCGATAGAAACTTCCCTCTAATATAATATTATTATTCGTAAATAAATTTCATCATTAAATTAGCTTGATTAACATTCCGAAACTTACTCAAGTATTTTATGTAACTGTTCATATCATTTCAGTATTGAATACCGTTTATCAAAGCGAACTCGCTAACGCATTAGCTCCATCATTTGAATGCATTGTGAACCACTTGTTCTGGGTTTATGTCAATCATTATGAATCATGAAAGGTTAATAAAACAGCTGTGTAATAGCAAATTTAATTTAGATTGTTTCAAGTCATTAAATACTTAGTAAATGAAGTTCTATTAAGATTAAGACTTTTCCAAGAAATATTTTAGATAATATAGTAGGTGATAATTACCCGTTGCCAGGTTACGTACGTTGTTAAGACGCATTATAAATGTTTATGTACTGCATGGATAATATAACGATTTAATTGAACATTGAACTGATCTAACTCCTTGAAGTTAGCGAGTGAATAGGGGGCATCCATTTAGGATTCAAACCTGGACCACTTTCCATGAAGTCTAACCCTAACTAACGAGACGATTTTGAACCCCTCATCCAATTACTTTTCACTTCTAAATCCCCAAACTAAAAGAAAAAAAAAAAACACGAACAGTTTACAAACCCAAACATGGGACATAATAATAATAACACAAAAACCACCCGACTGGAATGAACCGTAATCAAATTTCAATCAGGTCACTGATTTAATCTCCTTGGATACGAGATTGATTATTTCAATCCCATCCCCTTGGACACCAAAACGACTTTTTGAGGATCCAAAAAGGAACGCCGAAATGATGACGTGGGAAGGCCCTCTAGAAGCGCCCACGCACGGAACACACACAACCTTACACCACCACCTCGGGCTAATCTTTCGCCTTCTTTTATAAGTCCGATATGTGTCCAAAACAGCAGGAAGAGGGCGCTCCGGATGGACATGAAGACTCTCTTCCCGACTGTAGTGGATGGATACCTATTCCCGGAAGGGCTAACTCTTCTCCCCACCACCGTTTTCATTTTCATTCCCATCCACTTTCCTTTCTCTTCGAGTAATTCCATTTCAACCGTCACCCGAAGTTGGAAGAACTTTTTCCACCTTCGATAAGCTAACCGCAGGGGCATACACGAGGAGGCGAGAGTGAGTGTATTCCTCTGTGGACGTCAATAATTGAGGAGAGTAAAATGGATGAGGCAGGTGATGCTTCCTAACTGACGGACGCTATGGTCCCTCTTTATATATATATAGAAAAAGAAGTTTTCGATGAGAATGGGATGTATTGTACTTAAATCAATCGAATGTTTTTATTCCTCCAGTTGTGGATGGAAGTCTTTCATTTATACGTATTTGCTCTCGTTGGAGACGATTGGGAAGTTGTTGAATTAAGATTGATACTGAATAAATTAATGCTTTATATACACCGCTACCTAAAGGTTGGAATCTTATCTTCGCTAGTATTACTTACTGAAGATCTAACAAAAGAGAATAAGGCTTTCTAACTAACATAAGAGAGCGTAGAGCATAGTGGTCGAATAGTGGTATTACTTACTGGAGATCTAACAAAAGAGAATAAGGCTTTCTAACTAACATAAGAGAGTGTAGAGTATAGTAGTCGAAAGAATACCACTGTTTTTATATTTACTCTTTTACCCTTCTTTCTGATATTCTTTTACCATTTTAAAATCTATTTCTCTCATTGCCCCAGGCCTCGTATCCGTATTCCGAAGCATTTTGATAACGCTTTCTGTTTCATCTTAGTACCTTTTAACAAAATCACATCCTTTCGTAATTACTGAATTATATTTGCGTCGTAATATTCATCAACAAAACTTTCAAGTGGGAATGCTTGACTGCTACATTAACATATACACAAATTTCATCGCAGTTAAACATCAGTCTTGGGGCAGCAAATTTCGATATATTCATGGTCTGAATGGTTATATACTAACGTCTGAAATATCTAAACATACACTAGCACGTAAACAACACAATAATGCATAGTTTTTCCTATTAAACGGTTTTATATGTTTTTTTAAAATAGTGCTTCGAAAGCAATCCAGGCAACTTTCTCTTCATTACTCTGCCTTTATTCGTTTACGAGAACGTAACTAACAATAAGTTTGTTCTTTCCAGTGTACGTGTTGCTACGTTATGTTGCCATGGAAATATATTTTCTTGTGGACTTAATGCTAGTAAACCTTATAAACATATGCGTATAATCAGGACGTTTTTTTTCGTGAATATGCTTCGAAAAACAAATGCCACTCTGCCTAACAATAGCTGTTGAATCACGTTCAGAGTGCCAGCATAAACTCCAGTAAACGTGCATTAACATCGCCACGTTAAGGCCACGAAAAGAACTCCGATCCGTTCACATCCCACTTTCATTTTCCGCCCACCCATGCCAAACTCCACAACGAGGTAAGCATGGAAATATCCTTCCTCTCCGCGGAACGTTTTCATCTCATAAAACGCCTTTATTCATCTCCGAAATGGACCCGGCAAAATCCCTCCGCGTAAAAATCCACGTTTACCTCGGATGTTCGCAAGAGATGCCAAAGGAGGAAAGTCAGGGAGGGGGGTTAGGGTTTAAGGGACGCCAAAGGGGAGAGAAAAAAAAGGGTCCTAGATAAAGGGAACCCCTTGCGAATGTTAGAGGGTTAAGACGACTGTATAGCCAAAGGAATGAAGAGATGGCCGGGCGTTGACCAATGAGCGGTGGCCTACGTCCTGGGGACCAATCAATATCCCGTGTGATGAGGATGGGAGTCTGGCATCACCCTTCCCCCTGTCTCCGATGATTGATCGTGAAAGGGTGTGTGTGTGTGTGTACTGGGGGCCGGTGGCATCTCATCCGAGGAATTCCCCCCCATGAACCACCCTTCCGCTGACCAGCGCCCGTTTGGGGAGGGGACCTTTTTGCGGAATCCGGAACACGGAGGGCTTCGATGAAAGGAGGAAAGGGTACGACGGCAATAACCATTAGGGAAAGAGTGACGCGTTCGAATATCATGAGCCTATGTGACGAATAGATGCGTTGCATAAGGGGGTTGCGTATAGTAAGTCGACGTACGTGAGAAATGGGTTGAGGGAGTGTCTGGGGTTGATTTATCGCGAAATGTGCGTTTAAAAATTGATGGGAAAGGTTGCTTTGAGTTGGTGGATGGGTAATGATGATCTAAAGTTTACCTCAAAGTGTTTTCCACAACTTATGACAGCAAACCTTAGTAAAAATATGGTCTTAAGCAACGGGAACTCATAATGTATACCTGAATATATCTGTCATATTATCTTCAAGTCCAATTACAATAATTTTTATGGTAGATTAAGTAGCTATAAGCTGGTAAATAAGCCATAAATACCTAGGATTGCCTCCCAGTGTTTCAGACACGAAATATCGATAAAAAGGGAATCAAAATCTCGAGTACCAATAAATCGTACGTCAAAACATCCTTCATGTATCTCTATTCCATGATCGTATCATCTATTACATTACCTTTCTCTCGCTTGAGAATTCAGCATTGTTTTGTTAAGAATCACACTAATATCCCTTGCTTTTCACCATCAAATTCCTACTCCCAAGGTTCACAGATATACGAATAAAAATGAAACATCTTCTTTTCCCCTTTTTCCATTACGTAGGTAGTCCTAAGGAGTGCATGTCATGTAGAGATGCAGATTACTCGAAGCGTAGCATTATTCCATTCCCAGTAAATGACTGGAAGATATACGTGGACGATATCTATCTGGACAGTCGAAAAGTTTTTCCCCCCATCGTAACATGGCTACTGATGGAATATATTACCCCCCTTAGAATAGCTTTCGACAGACGTTGAAGAATCTGTTGAGGCTACATGCTCTCGTGCGGAGGATATTCCATGTCTCCCTTTATTCTTACATTATATAAATCGTGAATAATTAAATATGATTGTGTATTCATTATTTAAAGATATAATTTCCGTTAGAGTTGAGCAAAATGAAAACTGGATGCATGGATATTGTGCTCACTCTTACGAGGGTCTGATATAGAGGCTCGTAGAGTTAAAGAAAGGAGTTGAATTTGAAAGGAATGATAATAGATTTACGTGAATTACGTTTCTGGGAATAAGCAGTAGATTACAGTGATTTGTTACGGAATGGACTAGAGCTGGATATTAATGTTTCAGAGAAAATAATTTAGAAAAATCGCAATGAAGGGTGTCCCATTAATAAGAATCAAATTCGCGGTTAATTCAATATTATAAAGCAATCGTATGGTGTTCTGAACCGATGAATATGCAAGCTACAAGTTTACGGTACCTTCAGATAAATAACTGTGATATATTGGAGAGATAACGATTCTGAATTGAAAAGATATAATCTTGAATGATCGCTGAATGAAGTGCAGAAGATCATTACTCACTCTGGCCATTCAAGTCCAAAAATTCGTTTTATAACTTTTAGTTTTTATTTCATTTAATACTTTAATCTTACTGGACCTTAACATTAATGAATATTTCGTATGATAAAATTATTTCTGAATCTATTACGAAAAAATATCGTGTTTGGCTGATTTGGGAAAAAGAATATTTAGGTATTTTCTGCTTAAAAAACTATTCTAGCAGCGATTTATTAGTAACTTATACACCTGGCATATACTTACGTAGGCAATGATTTGCATTTTTGTCAGTTTTATGCAATTGCTCAATTCATACAGCCATAAACGTGCGTATAAATCACGTAAAACATAACACTGCAAAACTCGAATGGACAGCATTGACGCTTCACCGAAAAATGGTCGAAGGAGAGTTGGGAGCTTTTTCCTACATCTCCCCTTTTTCTTTCGCAACCCTTAACAACCTGAAACCCCTAGCATCACTCCCCCCAGTCCACTCACCCTAAAGTCTCCCAGGCTCTCTCTCTTACTTGGGGGTACCACCAACAGCATTCTGAGGCCAAATAGACCGCTGAAGAACCCGTCCTCCCTCTCCCATACGAACACCCACTCCTTAACCTGCGATCTCCTTCCACCCCAACTTCTTCTCGTATTCACTTCCTATACTCCCTCATTTCACTCTCCCGTAACTACGGCCGACCGCTCGCATACACTCGGAGATGTCCAGACGAAATCAAAATGGCGTTGTTTGCGAAAGGGAAAGGAGTGCTAATGCTTTCACGAGAGGCCATTTGTGATAACTTTTCGGCAGTCGATTTTTTCGAGAATTTATAACAGAATCTGATAATTGGATAGCCTCTTTTTTATAAACATTATTCTTAAGTAAGAGAATTGTGATCCGTAAATTATGGTAGATGCTATTATGATTAACGAGTAGAAATATCGTTATCATCGATTTATCGATATGATAATACATCGATATATTACATATCGATACATCGAAAATTTGTAAATCATATGTGAGATTCACTCAATAGGTAAAATAAGTTGTCGTACCTTTTGTATGGCATGAAAAAGTGTACGAGTGAATTGGAAAAATGTTACAAGGATAGAAAAGGTATAATAATGTAATAGAAGAAAATTATTAACCTAAAAGTCTTCCTTCTTTTTCTAATAACTTATTAAACGATTAACTCACGTCGATTCTCTACGCCAATTGGAACTCTATCCTTAATTAAAATCATAAATACTATCAAGAACAATCTCAAGTTTTTCAAGAACAAGTTTTCATATCACAAAAATGATTCATTGTAGCTATTCATTGATGGACATCAGTTTTATAGTACATCAGTTGCTTCGAAAATAAAGATAGGACTATAGGCAAAAGAAAATTTTCCTTTTCTTTGCAATATAGATACATAAAATACATAAATTTCAAATGCATTCAAACATAGACTTTTAGTGGATGATAAAAATAAAGAGGAAACAGAATTTTGAGCGTTGCTCAAGCCTTAAAGGTTCTCCAGTTAAGCCATCAAAGTGAAGGCAAGCTGGATCTTCATCCCCTCTTCCACTTGCAAAATCTCTGGAGGGGGATTGAGGTTTTATAGCAAGGAGGTTGAGTAAGTATTCCCTTACTCTCCTCCCTTAAGCACAATACCACCAAGAATATACGTAAATGCAGAATATTTACTCGGCGATTTGCCCTTCTCATGATATCCCAAGAAAAATTCCTGAATAGTAGTCAAATAATAAGCTGAAAATCAAGAATATTATCGTAGTATCTGTACTGTCAACATCGTTGTTTAAGAAGTAAGTTAAATACAATAATTTAAACATTATGTGTTAACCGACTTTAGTGTCAAAGATCTTAATAACAAAGTTTACTTCCATAACTTTTTATTTACAGGTTTATGGAAAGATTTAAATATCTTTATATGATGAGTTCGTGAGATAAGAACTTAAGGTTAAACAGACGTGAAAATTGGTACTTGAAAGGACCTGGGTTCGAGTCCTTGTTATGTCTGTTTATCGCTTCTTTTTAGCCTTTGTTTTTTAATTACATTTTCTTAGCCAATCAGTTTGTTACAAGAAAGTTTTAAGTTTGCTATAAGAAAATACACGAGTACGTTACTGAAAGGCGCACACGTGTGGCCCACTTAACTGATCTTCTGCGTCGTTTAATTCATCTAAACAACTGAGAAAAACCGCATTTCTTTAAAAACAGCTCTCGCCACACCAAATTAAACGAAAATTCTTCCGCAAAGAAGGTTTGGGAAACAAGATCCAAGATGCGGAAAAGAGATAATCGCTTCTACTTGAGTTACCCACCTTTGATAACCTTAAAACGACTAAGTCACGAAACACTGTCTTGAGAAAGAATGGCTAGAGCTGAGTGTTTGGATGCCTCTCTAACTATTCATTGGTAGTCTCTTTTACCTTGCCTCACGCGTGGGACCTCCGGAACTCCCTATTCATTTGGTTGGACAACCATTGTTGCATGTCCCGGTTGAAAATCGGGACGGTTTCTATGGACACCATCGCGCGGTTACGAACCTTAGCACGTTTCCCAAGATCTCAGGAGAGGCCACGGTGTATAGCGTGCCTTCTCCGCACGAAAGAGCTCTTTGCATTTGGGTCGATTTTCGATTATATTTCTGGGATTATCCTCATGGACGGCTGATTCGGTCTGAGATACCGATGCCTGACACTGGCCACAGAATCAATTCCATTCAATAAACTTCGTCTTTTAGTTGTGGAATGAAATTCCGATGCGATCTGAGAGGTGCTTGATTCGTATTGTGAAATTAATACACCCGATTTTCATCGGATTTTTCCCGTTAAGATAGAATCATTGCGATTAGATATCCCTATTTTGTAATTTTGGGTCGAAATTAAAAGATAAAAGATTGATCTAATGAGTAAAGGATTTTGGGTATCTTTATGAGGTAACAAATCATTCGCTGTCTAGACACGTTCACCTGAAAACGATATGATAGCCTCTAATACCAAATCATGATCTCCAATCACTGCTCTCACATTGCAACCTTTTCTGAAGGATTCATGACTTCTAAATTCCTTATTTGTACTCTTTTAATGCAAGACGAGGTGTAAGAGGTAAGAAATTTGGAAAAGGTTGGTTAGAATACGTCATATTCATATATACATACGTCATAAACACAATATTTGATTCGTATTTTCATCAAAAAAGGCAAAGTTATTCTCTTTTTCCTATTATTCTACAATCTCTCATCAGTTTTCTGCGTTGTTAGTATCATCTTACAGGATAGTAATTCTAGCATATTAATAGCTTTATTCAGGATACTATACAGAATGTATTCATTCTGAATGTATGTATTCTTTAATTTTATTTTCTAAAATCATTCGCATAGATTCATCTCTATATCTTACTATATATACTACTACATCATTTAAGTATCATTAACTTTAACAGATAGTACATAAACGGGAAGATAACCTCATTCTCAATATGTGTTGTTTCGTCGACCACAAACAAGTACAATACGACAATGGATGGGTATATTCTTTAGATCATGTTGAGTAAATATTCTTGCGTAAATAGTAAGTCATATGAGGAAGTCTTTGAGATGTTGGCACGAGAAATGGTATTTCATCGATTGAATGCGATATTGAAGGATGGAAGGAATGAATGGTAGGGTCAAACAGAGATATTTGAGATGGGTATTTGAGGATAAATGTACAGGCATGAAGGGAAACCAAGACAAAAAGAAGTTGGACAGCGCTGCGTCAGAAGATGGTTAAGTGAACTAAGTAAATAAAACTTTAAAAGAGAAATGATTGTGGGAGGAAAGAATATTTTCTTCATTTTTTAACCGTTTAATAGCTGTTTATTTAAAATGCTTTCGATATCGGTTAGCATTACGTTGTGGTAGACCATGTCAAAGTCATGTTCATGCCAGTCAAAGACAGACCATGTCATTCCTAAAGTTTTAACAATTATGCTTCGCAACTTTTGTAAGTTTCTTATTTACGACCGATTTCGACCAAAGTAAGTAAATGCATTCAATAATGATGATATTTACTATTTTATGTATGCGTTATTAGAAATTAGAATTTAGACTTGCAAAATTTAATCGTAGCCGAGCACCTATGTATAATAAACAAATCGACTTCACACATTCAAATTCAGGAAGTGAAAAACATAATCGTAGTCAACTGATTATTTTTGACTGAACGAAGTAAATTACCATGGATTCTTTATGAATAAATACTATACTATAACCACTATATATGTAACCTCTTACCAAATAACTTCGCAAAAACAACTGAAGGATAAGGCAACGCAAAAATAAAGCCCAAAAATATCTACTGGTACCCTTAATGCATCATCACTTCAGAAACACTTTTTTCTCACATTAACGCTCGCAACCACTCGGCCAAACAAAATCTTTCTGGCCATTAGCGCATCATAACTTCATCAAACCTTTCCTCACACCACATCCTTAATAATTGCCCAACTAAAACGCCTATATAGCTTCCACGCGACGGTTAGAAAAGACCGATCGGGCAATCCGTAAGCTTCTGCAGAAGGCCAGACGGGACACTCAACAGAACTCGATCGGAGTTCGAATACTGGCCTATCGCTTTACGTAATCCTGTTAACTCAGCTCCCTTATCCACCTATCAAGACACTGCTCCATCATTTTGCTCAAAGTCTCCTTTTTCGGAAGGAAAAAAGGCATCCTCCTCCAACTCTTTTCCTTCTTCTGTGTACCCATCTCGGGAGTCAACAAAGACGTCGTTCAGGGTCACCCCCTACCATGTGACACAAATCCGTCTTCGGTGGATCGATTGAACGGTTATCCGAGTTCGTCCGTTCGATGGCTAGGGGATGGGAAAACAACGGAAAGGAGAGAGAGATCAAAGGATTAAGGCGGCC
Organism: Pantala flavescens; assembly: GCA_020796165.1. Classification (NCBI taxonomy): domain Eukaryota; kingdom Metazoa; phylum Arthropoda; class Insecta; order Odonata; family Libellulidae; genus Pantala; species Pantala flavescens. Next base: position 18,788,317 of record CM036886.1, read on the forward strand.
GAACGAGGGGATAGAGGCAGTTACTGACCGAAGGGAGGTTGGATCTCTTCCGTGTGGAGGAATATTTGTGCACAGATGCGATAGGATTCCGTTGAAGATGGGAATCTACCGGACTTTGCTCTTTCACGCGAAAGAGATGAACAGCTTCTTGCGATGACGTAACGTACGTCTGAGAAACCCTATGAAATACTTCTTTATTTGAAAAAATAACCAAATACACTCATACGAAAACTATATTGTAACGATATGAAAACAATAATAGATAGCATTTACCAGAAGAAATTATTTATCCCTGAATAGATATTATTCTAACGATTGTCGTTTGAATGCAATAGACGTAATGTTTGCAATTATATTTAAATCTTAATAACACCAGAATTTTCTTTATACAAACACGAAAAACGTTACAAAATTGTGAATTTCAAAGTACTTCGTCAATAACCATGGCTCATTTTCTTAAAGACGATAATAACTAACCATTATTTGTTTCAAAATTCAGTCATCGGAATGAATTAAAACTATTTCCCATAAACTCTATCGGTTTCTAACGTATCACATCAACTGTATGCAAGTTTTATTTGATATGACGTCTTTGAGGATAACAATGTGAGGACAAGAAATAAACCAACAGTTGAATAATAATAGAAGCTGCTAAATAAATAAACGCGGGAAGGAATGTTAACGGAAGCCTTAACTGCCCACTTCATAACGAATTATAGATGCAGCTTCGCTAGTATTCCGAACCATCTGTCGATGAAACTGCGTTGGAAGGGTGAGTCGAGTTGTTTTAGATTCCACAAAAAACCTAACCCAGAAGTAGAAGAGAAGAAACTACCTCTTTTTAACAGAAAAGTTTTCGTTCCTTTCTAGAACTCCTTATCTGAATTATGATTCTGTTTAAAGAGCCAAAATAATAATTTTCATTTGAGCATAATTTTAATACACGTATGAATAGATTGAACTGAGACGACTTTAAAATTTATAACATTTCGTTCATTCTTATCAAGAAGAAAATTCTTTTAGCCTCAGAAAATGACTGACTTTCCGACGTTATACCACTGAAGTACAACAGATTCATTGTAAAACTCATAGAAAAAACAAGGTATCATGAACAATGGGAGTATAATAGGCATCCGTGGCTCATGACCATTGTATACAGAAGTTTATCCTTACGGACAGTAGATCTTTAATAATTACGATGAACAGAGAAATCAGTGTAAAAATAAAGTTTAATTGGTGCTGTTTACTGAGTGATTAGGCACAGAAACATTTAAGAAAACCATAGAATAATGAACAGCAAATTAATGGGCCTGTACTATTATATATAATTGCATAAAGTCTTGCATTGCATAGTAAATCTAAATAATTAACCTCAATCTTATACGTACTCATACGCTAGGGATGTAAACCCAAATGAAAATTAATTTCGCAGTGAAATAAATCTCGAGTCGAAGATTCTGTTTACCGTATAATCAAACCCGACTATACTAGACGTCACACAGAATCCAAACATCTCATTCATACCGCTTCCAGACCCTCTAAGAGAGAGAGCAGACTGTTCCAAATCCCATACAGACATTCCCAATTCAATTTCCTGGGAAGCGGCAAGAACTGCTTTCCGCGTTCCCGATCCAGACCTGGAGAGAGAGAAACCTTACGCTAACCAGACCGAAAGAGCTCTCTTTCACCACCACGCTAAATCCGTGACTCCTCTTCACGATTCGTGCACCCGCCATTTTGTGTGCACTCCTATCCCTCCTGCCTCTCCATTGGTCAACCTTCCACGGGCGGAGCGATTCACGCTGGCGATAATGGGTTAGGCCCTCCCAAGCGGTCACTTCTACCCTTTGAGCCCAACCCTTTCGCCCATTGGTCCATCCGGGCGACGCCTTAATTACTCCGTGACGAGGGAAGGGTTGATGAGGGCGGGGCGTGATTTTTTTCTCTCTTAGCCCGAGCACGCGCAATGAGAGGGGTGCCTTCGGGACACGAAAGGGTTGCGTACGCAATCTTTTTGTTTCGCCTGCGCGTGAGGGAAGGGTTGCATTGCGTCGACGCCTTAATTACTCTCCCCTTTTTGGACCTATGGGAGAGGGGTTTGATTGCCTTCCCCTCTCCTCATTCTAACCCTTTGATACGATAAGGGATTCTGCGTGGTGCTTCCAGGTCCAGCCGTGGTGATGCGTAGTGGACCGATGGCGTATAGCGAATTAACCAAATATATAATACGTGCCTTGTAATACTATTTTAGATATCTAACTGTATTTATGTATATACGTACACTCTTAACTGTAATGTATACCCTATATCTATAAGAACCTGCGAACTGAATATAATTAATATATAATTATATGGCAATTTACATTTGACGGTAAAAGTGAGTTCCGTGATCTGTATACAACATTTATGTCTTCATATCTTCATTTAAGGTGACAGAGTTGTATACACGTATAGAGTAGCGTTTAGATAGCATGGTAGTTTTTGGTGAATAAACATGTGTTACATCGATGTATCTGTAGCGATATGCGATTAACGAGAAAAGGACATTAAGTGAATAATCTGTTACATCTACATGTCTATATTTATAAGATCTTTTACGCTGAACAAATATCATCATAATGTCGACCATAAATGTCTCGTACTATAAAGGTTATATAAAAGGAAAAAATACTTTATTAGTACTTCACCAATATATACTATATATTCCTCATTTATGGTTCCAAGCGTAATCAGATGGCAATTGTGATACGATTGTTACTCTGTTATTGTTGTACGCTGTTGTTTGGGTGTAAATAAGTCATTTTAATTCACATGCATCCTCCGATATTATCTGAAGGTCAATACAAGCAAATATGAATCTTCTTGCGCTTCAGCAATCCACGACCTTAGTATTTTTTCCGTCGGCTTTCTTCGCATAATCTGATTGTCACGGATTCCATCGTCTGCAAATCATTTCTGTTGTCTGTGCTATTTTTAGACACGAAGATTTCTATCGCAGACAATCCCATATTTCTTCCAAGGCTACTAATTTCACTACCTTGGTTGTAACATCATAAATAAGGTAATATCTTTCATTATCAGCGGTAGCATACTTAATCAAACCTTTATTACACGCGATGTCTTGTTCCTCTTTAGTTAAAAGAATAGAATTATCTTATATGCTATCAATTTTAGATACGCGCATGTATTGCTTACTTTCATAAACAGTTTGAAGTCAATCTTCTAATTTATACAGCATACACAAGCCTATACTTTACCGAAGAGTATTCAAGCAGCGAAAGAGTAATGTGATTGATAATTTCTTTGTTTATCAAAAAATGTTCTCCGTATCTGTAAACGTGCTTTTTATCGATAATTGAAAAACTTTGCTCATTTTAAAAACTAATTACCCTCACTAGAGCATAAAACAAATAAAAATATTATAAATAAATGAATTTGTTTCTAACAAGAGTAAAACCTCTTAAATCCTTATAAAACCCCCTCGCTACATCCTTGAAAAAACTGAACCTTTCAATACGAAATCAGTAGCTACTGTTTTATATTAAAAATGAAGCAAATGGAAAGTAATGCGTTAAACTCACTTCTTCTTTTACTTTTAGCTTTAAAGAATAGCTTTATTGAATAAATTGAATCGTTGAAATGATAAGCACAAAAGAATAATGCCTCATAATATCTAATTTAGCTGAAAATTTAGGTAATGAATCAAAGCCTACACTAATCAAATTTAATTGCATAAAAGGACTCAAAAGAAGAAAAAGAAACAATAAAATAGCAGATTAATTGAAGTAGAAGCCTAGCTGAGATAATAGTTCATTTAGTCCAATTAAGAGAGTTACCGTATATTTATAAAGCAACTTTACGATAGTTTATACATCATATTAAACCATTATTACTACTAATATTCCACCGAAATCAAACGAATTTCAAACATGTAAACACCCCTGGCGGGAATAGAACATATAGAAGTATATTATTACAGGAGAACCGCCCATTTAAACTTTTCCACCCAATAAATTCAAACATACAGAGAACGACAACCCATAGAAAGCATAATTTCCACCACGCGTAAATATCAGACAACGAAAAGAACACATCAGTACATCAAAACTTCTCCACGCTTCCATAAAAATCTCTAGGGAGCGAAAGAGTTCATAACCCTTAACTGGAACGGAACATACATTATATCGACCATCAAAAAACAAGACGAACGCAAGAGAAGAAAGAACGATAGAAGAACTCTTCCTTAAATGTTTTCTCTTCCATTCCGCCTTAAACACACACGATATTTCATTCGTCCACTTAGGCCCAAAGGCCGAATTATAACCACCTTTTATGCTTCCGTGGTCCCCGTGGCCGCACGCGCGACCAAATTGATCCTATCCTTAAGGAATAACACGCATTGTCCATTATCTTGTATTTTCTCTCGTGCCTCGAAGATCGGCACCGTTCCCGAGTGGGTGGGAGGGAACCAGATCCTTAACAACCGATATGAGATGATAGATACAAGGATCACGTGACCTGGTGTTTTTTTTTAAAACCTCCCAACCGCCTTTGCGTGCGTGGGGAAGGGGGCATATCAATGCGTTCTATAAAGAGCTCGTAAGTTTTTTTTTTCAGGGGCCGGAAGTTTACGGATTCCTGTATAAGGTGTCATCGGGTCTAATATGCATAACTTATGAAGCACCCGTTCCGAGGAAATTAATGGAAATTTTGAGTGGTATCGAGTTGTGGGCCTGTAAAAGTGTTGAGGCCTCAGGGTCGGTTGGAATTTTGTGTTTAATTAGCTACTGGGATTATTTAGCGAGAAGAGAATTGAGTTATTTTGCCATTAGTTAGTTAATCGTTGCTGCGAAAAGAATAATTTTACTCGTAATGTTGCCAAATTATTCCGCGAATATCACCTTTCATTGCTTAAGTCTATGAGATGCTTCGAAAAATGAATATATTCAGAAAAAGATTATAACACATTAGCTTCTGCGCCAAAAGGATGAATAAACATTTATTTCTATTTATATATATTTATTTATAATGCATTCAATGTATTACTTAATGAAAATATTATAAACTACCATATCGATTACGAAAGAAAGGTAATATTTCTATTAATTCACTCCTTATTAAGCTCTGATAAAACAAATAAGGTAACAAAAAACAACTTAAGAGCAATTGGAAGAGAGCAAATGATTAGTTTCTTCTCCGACGTTCTTCTACAATATTTGCAAGCCAAAAACTTTAAACTATTACACATAAAAATATACACTCACAAAATAGTGTCCTTTTCAAAATCTTACGATATGTTTAAAGACTATAGAAGGCCATGTAATAATTCTTCCCAAAGTACATTCGCCCTAATAAAAAACCCGACTCCTTCGGGATCATAAATATTTTCAACACAAGTTGATGGTCGCGAATACTTCAGCGAGATGCTAAGTCTTCCACTCCTAAAGCCCTTTGAGAAACTATTCCTAAATCGGATTTGCCATTATAATTATTAACCTAATAGGCATAAATGGATAATAAGAGTTAGTGGGCCCGGACGAGCGAGGAAAACAACGTGCGTCCGCCGACAACCTCTCCGACGAGGGATAAGGGATATTCAGGGGAATAGATGGAATGTAGTACAAGGAAAGCGGGACTAGAAACAAAAGAATGCGGATAAAGATGATGAACGCGTGTTCGCACGAAAGAGACACGATTCTAGGAAGCAAGTGAGCGAGCAGGTGCTATAGCACAAGGCCTGCGCTCTCTCTCTCTTCCTTCAAGTCCACCTGAACTTTAAGATGACGTACAACAAGAAAAATGCCTACCTTACGAGAAACACGCTATATCCCATGTGTTTTCGAGTCCTCAAATAAATTTGTGAATTATAAATCGCTAATTTGAATAGCGCTGTTTGAGATAGCAGCTCGTGTCGGTGACGAGATGACAAACAAGCTTCTCTACGAAAAGATACTAAATTTAGAGGGGATAATGTTGCCGTAGAGTTTCAGTCGAGAAAAATAGTTAAGTTTGCAACCCTTCATTTATTTCTGCTTCAAACCTCTCGTAGAATATTAAAAGAAGGAAAAATTTGTTATGAGAATTGTCGTTCGTATGGATACCTAGTTCTACAATTTATTTACGAATGTTTTATGACGAATCTCTACTTTATTTAACGTTCTATAATAGTTAAATTTCTTCAAATCATATCTACAGAATGTCGAAGTAAAATAATAGGCAAATCAATGAAAATCCAACGAATTACTTTCGTGATAACATTCCATGCGTAAATCTCATACTTAGATAAAAAATCTAGTAAATTTTTTCTCTATCCGTAAAAACTCCAATCTTTTGGGTGTGAATAGTATAAAAATAATTAGGATCAATAGCCGAGAATTACTTGAACACTACAGAAGAACCGCCATTTTAGTTCCTTTGTAGTACTGAATGAACCTCGAGGGCTTAACAGCACTACAATAGATGAAAGTCATAATTAATGAGGCCTAGGAAGCATCAGAGTTGAACCAAGCGCAGTAAATAATCATAACCTCCGAAAAAAGTCGTTTTTTTTACGTGATTTTTTCCCGATCATCCATTGTTCGCACTGGCCAACGACAGAACAGGGCACCAACGCCCTGTCCGGTCGCTCTTTTCCATCCTAACATTATTGCAGAGGGTGGATCAAAAGGCTAATCGGAAAACGATACTTTATCTCCATAAAAGAAACAGATCATTGACCATTACCTCCCACGAATGCTACATATCAGCTCTGACAGGTGAGCAAAAAAAATTTGATCGACCGATACGACCGCCATCTGCAAAGAGACCAGTTATTCCGATAGGTCACTCCGTTGAGCTGTTATCTTATGAAGTCCGTGAAGTAGTTTCTGTCCATCCGGAAAAAGGGACAAAAAAAACTAGAGCACGGGATAGTTTTTAGGGAATGGTACAAAGCCTCACTGGACAATGCTTCACCCGTACCCTCCTGGACACCCCGATGTCCGCCAAGGTTGGAAACTATAGAAGAGGCGGGCATCTGCTTAGCGAATTGAAGTGGAATGGGAGAAGATGTCTCTTATGTCCACACCCCTGGCACAATTCACCCAACCCACTACCTTCCGGCCACCCAGGGGTACACGGACAATGGTCAGTAGCCCATTGGTCATAAGAATCCATCCCCTTTTTAGGAGCAGCGTGGGATACATATGTATATGTATACATGCGAACATAAAAAATTGAAAGTGCTGGGGGTCGCTCCAATTTTTTTTCCGCAGAGAAAGCAGTTGCACATCTCTGGACATCTTTCCCCCGGAGGGGTCAACTGGTCACCAGACGTGCCTTTCAGCGTACGATTCGTCGTGGACCCCTCCGTCTCCCCAGAGTCCCTCTGGGTGTCGGGGGTCCGGAAGCAAATGGGAGAAATGGAATGACATTATAGATAAGAATGAAATAGAAAGGGAAATAATGAGATGTGGGAAGCAGAACAAGGTGGACCTGGGTAGAGGTGAAAGATAACGAATGATCGAGTTGGACCGCCATATATTCCAAAGAATATGCCTACCGCATGATTATACTAGTGGTACTGAATTAATACATATAATCAGCTCTGATGAAGTAATTCTAATAGAGAGATAAATAGAAGAAAATAATGCAAACGTATGACTCGTACAATATGAAATCGAGATTTAGAATCTTGTGCCTTGAGATATCTGTATTTAGCGAGCAATTGCTCGGAAGATACGTTAACCTGCCCATTCTAGAGTTTCTTATAATCGGAATTTAAATGTTGTTAACATCAAACTCATGTCCAGTTATCTGTACGAGATAATAAATTATTGTCGACAGATACAAATACTGTTATTTAATCAACAGTTGCTTCAATAAGCTAGCTTAGCTCGTAATAAGACTCTCTTATATAGTGAAATCAATATGAGAAGGCGTGACTTGGTGGAATGCCATAGTAATAAAAAACTTTGTAAATTTCTACAGAAAATATGCTATATTTGTGACCGGTTTCGTAATATAAAATTACATCTTCTGAATGCAGAATCTTGTGCCTGAAGATGTAATTTTATATTACGAAACCGGTCGCAAATAAAGCATATTTTCTATGGAAATTTACTAAGCTTTTTTTTCTTAGATTACGATACGTAATGAACGAAAGTATTTCACGTCAACTGAAGGAAAGATTCACAACTAATTGTTCATAAGGTTTGCAACTCTGATAAAGTCGTTCCGTACCATACCCGTAAACCTTTGTTGAGGCAGGAGGGGAGTATCATTGTTCTCCATTTATCGTAGGGAGAGACTCTAGCGTGGTGCCATCACTCGGTACGTTTAATTAATCCATCGGGCGGACGACTCCTGTTGTGCCATCCAAGAAGACTGATTCGTCACCCCGCCCACCTCCATTCCAATATCCTCCCGCCAATTACGCCAGAGGAGGCCCATCACAAGTGTGAAGATACAAAGGCTGTGATTCATCTCGTGATACCGCTCTGATATAAATCTCCACGTGGATGCATTTCTGGATTAACGTTTGCTTTGTCTCCCTCCTCATCTACCAGTTAACCTTCTGCAGATGTCCGAAGGGCGTCGTACGGAAACAGAAGTGTCAATCTCCCCGAATAAAAGATCGGAGCTATTCTAGAAGAACCGGAAGGTTTATGATTAACGGCATTATCACGTTCTAATCAAGTTACGAGAAAATTTATTGGAAAAGAAAGCACGTTTAATATGCAAAAACAATTTCTTCGCGGTCGATGAGTTTTATACTTAGTTTTCGATTCTTGGAATGATTATTCGTAGTCGTTTCTTTGAAATACGAATGCCCAACCTAAAACTAATGACAAAGGGATGGATACTGCCGGACAGAATAATAACCATCCTGGTTTTTCTGAAACCAGAGTCTTGTATTTAATTAAATATTAATAAATAAAAGATGCGTATGTTACGAATTAATTGAACTTAATCTAACGAAGATGAGATCCTCTATTTCCTATCCCATTTATAATTATCGCTGAATCTTTTTTTCACGATTGAAAGAAAACTTTTCAATAGGTATTCTTTAAAAAATCCTTGGTGCTCTCATAAAATAACGAAAAATTGTAATTACTTTAACAGACGTGTAATGAACTAAAGTTCATGAGCTGAGTCTCTTGTTTCCTTCTTTCATGAGGAATACACAATGTTTAATTATGATAACTTTATTTGATATTAACTGCAGACTTAGGAATTGGGAAAATTACTGAATGGTGAATCGTTAACTCAGCGATATAAAGATACCTATGTTTTGAGAAATGTATTTAAGAAGTCTTAGCGACAGAAATTAACTATGTTTTACCAATAATAAAGGACAATAACGTAATTGACTCCACAAATTGTGACTCACTATTTGAATCGAATAACACAAACAAATGGTACCGGAACATGTTTAGTAACATTAACGATGTACTTCACTGACCTAAGTACAGGAGTTTATTTAAATACGTTGTAAGTAGCTGCACAATGATCGTCATATTAATTAAATTCCATTCTTTAATCAATAAAATTAAAAAATAAATAATTCAATTATCTCGAACGGGACGTAACGTAAAAAAAACAACACGTAAAATATTTCCGTGAGACCTTAGGGATGGGGACAGCTTGTAACCATCAAAGAAGAAAATGATCACGCCATCATTTGGGACAGCCTCCTGCAATATAATAAGGAGGGAATGAGAGGAGCGTGCTACGAAAGAAAAAAACGAGACGAGGAGCGCGTAAAAAAACGAGGCACGAGCCGTGAGTTCGGGCACCGCCGAGGGATTCCTGTTGATAGAGCCGGGAAACAGGATTTGGTCCGTCGAGGACTTTTTTCCATGGACGAGAAAAATGTTTCGTATTATATATTCCCGCTTTTGTCCTGTTTTTTTTTTATCCAGTGTCTCCCTCGCGCCTTGCGGCTTTCGAAAAAATCGCCATCGCCCCGTGCCGCAGTCCGATTTTCCTTTTTTTTATATTCTCCCTCAAAGGAACGTGCGTGAGTCCAGAGCTTCTCATCTTCTTTCCGTTTAAGAGGAGGGAATATCTTTATCATTTATTTCGATTGTCGAAAACGTGTGAGGGATCGCTCTTTGGGAAGCTTTGCATGGAATTGTGAACGAGATTTTTGATGTTTGCGGAGGCCGTGAAATAGGATGAGGATGGGAGACGGGTGTACAGGTGAGGAGAAAGGGAGTAATGAGAGGGAAAGATGCATACTCATCCCTGAAAGAGAAATGGGATAGAGATGGTATGGATATGTGGGTGTCGCGTTTATTCTGACGATAACATATCTACTGCAGAGCTCGTGAAAGTATTGAATTGCAATTGAGGAAACTTCATTCAATGTAATATTAATTTTAACATTAAGAAGATGGTTAAATTGAGAAGAAATCTCATACTATTCACTAGCAAATTACATACTCAGACGTTCTTTATTCTTTCGTAAAAACTTTATATAAGAACATCATAAAAAATAACGGTTAATATATGCAGAGAAACATTTTTAATCGCCAACTAATTCTTGTATGCATTTATACTCCATCAGGCATAAATAATAGCTAAATATCTATAGTTACGTTGAAATCAGTACGTGTTTCTTCGAGCTACTAAAACAAGGCGCCCTTCTGGTGAGCATAGACATGTTCCATTTAATTAACAGTTGCTGCTCCTTAGCAGCTGAGGTCATGGTCTGTAGTATATGGAGTCATTTTGGATTAGAAAGGACAAGCTTCTTTACGCAATTCCTCGCATTGTATAGAGTATCACAGGAGTGAATTACGCTTGATATTTATAAGCGATTTGAAAGGATTGATTACTCGTGAATAATGCACAATTTTCCTACAATGAAGAACTGATTTTTCATAGCTCTTAGATCCTTACGTAAAGAAGGCCGTTCAACATAAACTTCCGTGATAATTCAAGCCTGAATTTCCATAATTACTGCCTTAATACCAAAGCTATTCCTCAATGGTCACTTACAACGAACTGCGAACCGCCATAATCACCACCACCATCCATCCTTGGACATCCGAAGCAGAAGCAGTCGGTACCGCTGAGAATCCCTGAACCGCGAGACGAAGGCTTCCACTCAAAAACCCACAGCCTCCAAAAAAAACGGAAAAAGGTGGACTTAGTGGACACGAGACGCATCTATGAATCGGAGCGCTAATAATCAATAGAATCCTGCGAGCAGGGGCTTTTTTTTTCTTTTGGGGAAGAGGAACGGACATCGGGAGGTTGCAAAGAAGAAAAAAATGGGAGCTTTGGAATTTGAAAGGGAAAAAGCGGAGAGTTTTCCAGAAGAGGATTGCGTAGGATTTCGGCGAGGACGCGGTAGAGAAAAAAAAGGAGCGAATTTGTTAGGGGAAGGATGAAAGACTGGACAATGGGCAGCTTCCCATGAGGCCTGGGGATGGACGGATTTGCGAGATGATGGGTTTTCTAGAGAAGGAAGGAGTTCGGAGCCCAATCCTCCATGAATGCATGCATAACTGAGACACTTCCGCACCTGCCCGCTTTAAAAAAGGAATCCTCTCCCCTTTTCTGGGGCGATTCTCTCGGCCAAGGGTCGCTTATTCTCATCTCGTTAAAATCTCCGCTTTTTTCCTATAATTGTCTCTCTTGTCCACGTTCCCAAGCACGAGCGTCGCTACCGATTGACGGGCGTTGTTACGGAGACGGGAAACTGTTATTTCGCGGTTTTTTTAACGTTTTTTTTCCTAAAAGCTTTTAAAGTTCGCGTCTGCTGCTAAGAGGTCAGTTCTTGAAAGCGTGCCTTTAGTAACCGATGTTCGAAAAAAAGTGATGGTTGACCAAAACAGTTTTTTTCGTGCCTCAAATTCGGCAGTTGGTTGAGATTCATAAAAAAAGTACCGGCTGCAAAGTGGACGCTACTTCATCGCGTGCGACATGGAGATCATTACGTCTTTACTACAGGAGCTTTATGTTGCGTTTAATCTTTTTAAATATAATTTTTATAAAAGGAGAAAAATGATTTTCATGATTATGTATCTTACGTTTACATACTTTAATGATTCATTACGGAAAATATGAAAAGGTGCGGTAATTTTCCATCGTTTATATTATAGTCCAATTCCATTAATTTGGATTTTAAAAGTTGATATGATTATACCAGATAATTTCACGCAACTTGAGTATTTGGGTTCGCTTTCTGTTCGTGTTGCACTATGTTGCACTTTGATTGCGTCTCATTGCTTTGAAATTTCATAGCAATAATCTGAGAGTGAATAGTTTTGAATAGTAGAATGAATAATTATACAAGTAGATGTCGGAATTCAAATCGTTCTTAAATGTATCTTAAATGTCACCTTTTCAGTTGTGCATGACTGATCTTTTTCCTTCATAGTAATACAAGTATTGCATCCAACATTGCTTTTAATGGAACTTTTAGGGTTATATTTATCACCGATATTCCGTTATCTACGCTATATTCATCCAGCACAAAACAAAGGATCATTACGAACGTCTTCTATTCTAACCTTTCGAAATGTGATTCAGATCAATTACTGTCTCGCATTGAAAGAATCAGAGTGCGCGTGAGGGAAAATGACTTTGGAGGAAAGCCAAACAATACTTCTCCTTTAAAGAAACATGTTTGTGCGCAACTAAGACTTGCGTTTTTACCGAATAAAACATAACTTTGACCATTTTCCATATATCATTCTTATTATATCTTTATCACATTAGTCAGACATACTTATATGATACCTTAACGACGGACTTCTGACGAAACAATCATCATTTCAATAATAGCCTACCATGCTTCCTCAAGACTCACACACCAACAATCCTTAATGACCTAATCGTCGTTAAGCCAGAATTACCCAAACCTGTAAACGACTCAGACAAGGAAAACTCTCCAACCACCACCACCAACACACCTTCAAAAAACCCTCCCATCCACTCCGTCCAAAGCACGCCGCAGGAAAGATCAGACTCGGGGGAGCATAAAAGACGCCGTTTGATGTCGTTCAGGGGAATACACATCGTGAGAGACCAATATATCCGCGTCCGATTTCCTTCCGAAACTTGGGCATTCGAACAAATAAGTCGCGGAGTGGGCGAAGGAAGATTCTGCGATAGGGGAAACGAGTGTAGGGCGGGGAACTTTTAGATAAGAGAGAGAGACCAACTGGAGAAGAAGAGTAAGAAGAGCGTGTGTGTGGGGGGGAAGTCCTTTGGTCACCGCAGGGGTAAAAACGGGGCGTGATGGGGGATGGCAAGGGGGAGTGAGTGACCACCCTTTTGGATCCCTCTTACTCACCCTATCTCTCCCCTTCTCCCTCATGACCGAAGCACCTCCGGGAGTGACAAAGAGGGAGTCTGCTCTGGACGTTTTCGGAAGGGAAAATACTCGCTAAAAAGGTTTTTGAAGGAGGTTTTCTTTCGTGAGGGGGGATGTTCACATCTCTTATACGTCTTTCTCTCTTCCTTCCGCTTATCTCTTCCGCGAATTAAGGAGGAGATGGGAGATAGCGGTGGTCCAACCATTTTACGCTCCGGGGAGTTCCTCCGTGATTCGCCGTGATGGACGAGGAGTACCACCCCGCGGCGTTCATCGACGTGTTACGCGAGGGATGGATCGAGTGTGCGCTTTCGAACCGATGCGTCTTGTTCCGTTAGATGCAGAGGATGGAGAGATGGAGGGTTTTTGGTGCGGAGGAGATGAGGGTGATCTGCCCTTTGCTAGACGATGCGGAAGATTGCGTATGATTGGAGTGGGCTCTCGTGGGTGCAAGGCGATGACCGTTTGAATAACGAATTTCCGTATGATTCCTCAACGAATACCATTTCAAGAATACACTCTATGTTGCGTCGATTAGTGGGCCATGAATAAAGAGGATCATTAGCTCAACATTACAATTATTTCTCACCCTGATGAATGCCGCTGTATAAAAGCCAAATGGGTAAATTAGAGAATGTAAAAAGCTTTGATGAAAAGTAGAACGATTCTTAAGTTCACAGCGATAGTGGAATTAAATACTCTTCCATTAATAATCTTCCATTACAGAACTAAGACATATTTCTAGTATTCCTCACATACGTTATCAACCTCAACTAAGAAGCCATTAAGAAATTGATTACACGAAGCTAAAAAAGGGTAAGAATAACTACATACATTTCCTTGTAGTCTTAGGAAAAAAATTAATAAAAGCCATTCATCTCTAATAGCTAATTGTTGTACAACAACGAAGTTGCATCCATATCAAAGCATATTCCACTATCAATCACGCTATTCACTACCCTATTGATATCAGAACACGCGCATAGATACATCTTCCTCTACATCAAGTTTCCTTCATTAGATCAGAATCATACGAATATATCTTGGGTACCTATTACTAGAACTAATACTCATATTAATCCAACCCAGAAATGTTTCTTATATGTTCTCTACAAGAGCATTAATTCTAATGACTAACATTAATGGCAGAACACCAAACTTTTACAGAGCAGTATTATAGAGATTAGTCTCATCTTAAAGGAAACTTACACCATAATGATACTAAAATAATTCTCCTACAAAATAAGAACATTATTCAACCATATTCATCCCCATATCTACACCAAGAATCACCGAAGCCTACAGTACACCCACCGCCCCCTAAAAACTCCAAGAATATTTTCTCGATTCCGGCCAAATCCCAATCAACATTAGTCACGGACTTATGGGAAACCTCCACAAAGAAGTAAGAGCGATTGGGGGAGAAAAATGATTGTGACGATAAGACAAGAAAAGCGGAACAAAAAAGTCCATCTTTCACCCTTCCCGGAAGCACGGGACATCCGCGGCACTGGGAAGGAGCGAAGACATAAAGAGGGATGGGTCGGAAGAAGACCGTCCGGCTGTGAGGATTGCCCTACGAATTAGATTCTGCAGGGGTGGGCGTTCTGGCAGAGGGGTCTTCTAATATAGGAGGGAATGTGCTTAAGGAAGACGAGCATTATTCCCCCGCGATGCCCCCATCTTCATTCCCTTCTCCCATGGGGTGCTCTGGGCACAACGGACACTGAGAGGGGGGTTGAGACCAAGTCGCTTGTAGCGGTTTGAGGAAGACGTGTGTGTGTGGATGCTGGACCACCCCTTGGCTTTCCCACACCAATTAGTCCTCTCGGGCGGGTACGTTCTGCCAACCAACACTGACGTGTTTTCACGTATTGGCGTCGCCATTGGTCAGCGTTAATGGCGGATGGTTTACGAAATTGGGGCGGATGGGAATAGCGCCTCGTTCTTGATGGAGTGACGCCGATGGAGTACACGAAGCCCTTGCGAATTCTGCCAAATATTGTGGAAAATTGGGGGATGGAGGTTTATGCGGTGATTTTCCACCGTTTTAATCTTGACCGAGCTCAATGTTCAAATTACTTTACGATAATTTGAGAGCTTTGGTCATAAAATATCTAAACGTAAGATTCCCCAAACCTTAAATGTATTATCTATTATGTAAAAAAGTTCGATCCAGAAAAAAATTATTAAACGTCGATAAAAGGGAACCAAAATATACTAGGCTGTAAAGAACATGTAAAAGTCATGAATAAGTTTCTTTATCATTATGTGAGAATGCGAAATTTTATAAGTAGTTGATTTAGATAGAGGATCGAATTGTCAAATACGCTCCTTAATGAATCTGAGGATATATCAACGAGAGATAATAATCACAACCCTTTCAGTAAATGTATTAACAGAACTGCTAATTAACGATCTTTCGACGATCGAGAAAATCATAATCGAGATAATGATAAATTATTTACACAATAACCTTATTTTCATCATAAATATGTAAAGTTATCCTCAATTAATATTCACTATAGAGTTTGAGTGAACAGTGTTTCAATAGCATTAAAATCGTCGTTATTTTGACCAACTTTTCGATGATTAATCGATTCCAATTATAATCATAATAATTATTAAAACTTAAGAACACCTTTAACTCTTTCGTAGTTATAGATCGATTCCTGCACCACATCACTTTTTATCTTCCCTTAATTCTTGTATATACTTCGAATCATTCCTCAACGAAAAACAGCCACGTTAAAACTCCTTCGAGCAATCGATTACAAAAACGCATAAGTCATCCTAGCAAATTCCCCCGGATGACAAATGAACGCAGACGAATTAGCTCCGGACCCAACCTTCGTAAGACCATGCATTTCAAGCGACCAAGTCTCCACACCTCAGCGACGCCAACAAATCAAAGTTTCAATCCCACCCTTGTGCCACGATTCCCGTCACGTTTAAGAAAACGAGCACCGCCCGTTTATCATCCAGCCCTACCTCAAACGTTTTCTTTACTTCCCCCACAATGCAATAAGAACTTCCCGAGGCAAAAGTAGATTTATTCCCCTTGCAGCAATGAAAACCAGGTCAATCATTCCGGACCCTTGCATTTCTGATTGGTGCCTAAAAAAAATCCACCCACGTCAATCCCCCCTTCCGTTGCTAGGAATCCCCGTTTCCCGGAGACGGCCTCTCCCCCCCTTATCCATTCCTCCCCATTGCCTATAACTCCGCGCTTTTGCATAACGGTCCCCCCTTCGCCAGCTGCTCTCTCTCCTACGGCGTGTGTGCATTTTGGGGGAAAAAATAACCACTCGATCGCCCTTCCTTATCACATCTCTTCAAAGTGCGGTCTGGATTATTATAGCGAACTGACCAAGAGACAACGTGATCGCTTTATTTTGTGAGATAAGGTTCCTCTCTTAAGATCAGACGCGTGGCTTGCTTATTGCTTCTTGGAGTATCTACGATCGCCTGGGTTTCCTTCGAGAGGTTAAGAGTGGGTGGTTTACCATAAATGGGAGAAGCAATGATTCCCTTATCGGCTTGAACTTACGCATAAGTAACGACTTTAAAACATACACCAAATGTAATACTATCTAAGTGATATTAAGACGTAAAATTACGAATAGTTTTAGCGATCCTAGAGATGTTTTAAATCAAATTTTAACTCGTAGTATACAATGATTTACTTCGTAATTGGTATGAATAAATACACATTCTTATAAACTTTTCTTTTTCGGTGATCTTTCACCGAAATTCAAACAGTTTACGATATTAAAATTACGTCTGCACTCTTATAAATTCCCCATAGGACACAAATTATAATTCTTATATTCCAATAATCTACATTAAATCTCTGTTACTATGGTTATTCCCGATGATGTGATATGCCCTTTCCAAAGGATGCACCCCGTAGGGGGACGATAAAAATCGAGCGTAAATTTATGATGGCTACTACTCGGTATGGCTTGATGCCAAACCAAATCAAATGGCCATAAGATACGCGTTCGTATGTTTCTTCTTCAGGCAATTTGCTTCAAATAAATCGAATGATTTCGGAATGATTCTTAGTTTAATGACTCTATGCAACTGACTTAGGGAGAGATCTCGCGAAAAGATACTGAGGTTCTCTGCCCACTTTTCTTGTGCATTTTACATTAAATAGTCCAAAAATATGAGTATTTGATAAAGATAAAACAAAATCGTTTTTCCTTTCACAGATCAAGAACAACTAGCACAGATAATGAAATTGAACTTACATAATTAGGGGAATCCTATGAAAAAATTATAGAGGTAGAAGGTGAATCCTTAACTTTCCTTTTGCCTATAACTATCACGTAAATATTAGTAAATAATGACGGTAGAAATTTAAGAAAACCTTATTTAATAGAAAATATGCTAATAGTCTTGTACAAATTAAAATATAATTCTCTCTGTCTATCTTGATAATAATTTATTCATAGACTTCGGTGACTCTTAATGAATATACTCGAGTTATGATAATCTTTCTTTAGGACAGAATTCAATACCTTTGCGTAAGATAATACAGCAGCGAAGAAATAATTTCCTTAAAAAATAAACCGAGCATTCCTTGGCCTTATTAATGACGTACATCAACCGAAAAAATAACTTTCAAAAATTGAAAATTAAACCAAAATCCTTCTTAACATCATCGATAAAAGATCAACCATCATCAAAGCAAGATCATCTCTCTAGATCCCTGGACGGGGGCAAAACCATACAACGAAATACAACGAACACGTATTTCTGAGAGAAAATCTATATAGAAATCCTTACGCGATTACGACACGAAAAGACCTCCGTTTCCACATCAATCACAACCGATGCAGATAGTTAACCACGGGGGCGGAAATCTCTTCTTTTAAAAAGAACCATCCTTCTCTTACCCAAGAAGGATCTTACCCTCCTGAAGTCCTCGACGCGACAATCCGCCTTAACAACGCCGATTCACGATCATTGTTACGCTAGGTTACGTATGCTCACGATTGTCGCACGGTGACCGTGCATATTTCGGAAGTGGGGGATGGTCCGATGGGATGGGGAAAAGGGCGTGTGGTCCAGCCGCAGCCGGCCATCTCTCCTGTTGACAGTACGTGGACAAACCTAGAGTCTCTCTCTGTGAACAGCCGGACCCTGTAGACTTCCGCCTCGCTTAACCTTTCTCACTAAAGAACACAACACGGAGTACACCCACCACCCCGGAAGCGTAAGATTGCGTTTCTGATGGAACAAAAGAAGACCTTTCGTTGTTTCGCAGTTATACGTTTTTTTTCGGGTTTTTTTTCGCGAGCTGGTCGTTTCGGAAGCGTGCTCGATCGCTTTAAAAAATGCGGAATGCCCATTCACCGAAACTAGAGTCATTCGGCTTTGTCCCGAAGCCGATGATTACGTCTTAAATGTTTCTCTTTTTTGTTGGTCGCTTAAAAGATGAAGCGATGCGGTTTTACGTATTCTGACAAAGGAACCACGCGTGATTTTTTTCTCCATTCGGATGTATTTATTTCTCTTCAATTGACATCTGATGGACTGGGACTTATTTCCATAAAAAAGTCTCAGCTGTTTACCTTTAGATGCTGACTCAACGGAACTTTAAGTAACTCATGTAAAACGTTAGGAAATTCATAACGGATCTAATACTCTAATACAGAAACAATATAAGGAAGAAATATTACTGCGGTGTGTTTCTGAATAAATATACAGTGAATACATCTACTTGAATTTGCAGTAAGATGGGTATTTGTAACATTCTTAAATACTATTGTATTCTCTTTGCTATTAAAATATCTACGCATTAAATTAAATCAGAGATGAAAATTATTCACTTTATTTGGAAATTTAATCGTTACATTAATAGATTTGAATGACCGATAAAGTTTCTCCCACTCTATGAAATATATTTTCATTGTATTATAAAATCGAGCCGTCTAATAATATCAATGTAAAAGTTATACAAGATATTAATATATGAGAATTCCCCCCTGCCACACGCCAAAAGGCGGCTTGCAGGGTACTTATGTAGATGTAGATGTAGAGAATTCGAAGATAAATATAAATTAATGTCTTTCTTTTTAACGAATGGAAAATACCTGGAATATATTGTACAAGTGTTTCATAAGAACAAAAAAAAAACATTTTAAGGAGTACATTTTTGTAATCTTCAAGGCCTAACTTATTTCCCTCCAGTTACTGGTTATCATATATTTCATAAAATTATTTAATGCTTTTAAAAATTCAATTAAAGTGAAATGTTAGAGCCCAGTCAATACACAAAATAAATATCATCCTTATCTTTTACCCTCAAACGAACTTCTGACCGATACCTCCTTTCTTATAAGACCTTCTCATACGACGTAAATTGGTTCCCTACCCACACAGCCATCAGTTGCTAGGGAACCTCAATACCTGAACCGTCCATACCCTAGAACATAAGAGCATCTCTTCCCCTGAGATTAAAATCTACCACCAAGTACTTCACTTCCTTCGAACGTTATTTACATTCGAGTGAATCTTTGCGGAACACTTTCGGGAGTATTAAGTCGAGGTCCAGGGAAAAACGGTAGGGGCCGAGGCCCTTCAGATTGGAAGCCGACCACAGGATGCGTAAGATCGAGAACTATTGCGATCGTATTATTCCAAATCCACTGAAGGTAGAAATATTCCTTGGTCCACCTCTTCCCCTAAGCCTTTCCCAAATCTCTTTTCCGCGCCGTGAAATTTACCAAATACCTCGGAAGGCACCATCCGCGCAGGCGTAGTGTCTCTCTGCAATCGTGGATTGACAGAAAGGGAAATTTCCAATGGCCGATGCAAGGAAAAGAGTGGAAGGAGGTGGGAAGATTATAAGCAATCTCCTCCGCTCCAGGAAGGGAGATGTTTTTCCTTCCGCGTCTCGCCAGGTGGTCCATGTACGACGACGTTCTTTCCCGGCCCGACGCATGGTCACTCCGGCCTCCCTCCACCGACTTATATTCCTCCGATACGCTTCCGATGATGCCGTTGGTGTGCGAGGCGGAAGCTGCACGAGGGGGACAATGGGGGAGGAAGCGGAGAGTGTGCCCGAAAATATAATATTTTTTGAGTGGCTGTCACTCGGAGGACAATGGCTTTTTGCGCGGACTGAAAAGAATTTCGCATCCATGAGAAGTGGAAATCTCTTGGTGGTGAAACGAGCGGAAAAACTAGAAAAAGTTCCTCTTCTCGCGTTGGTGGATTGGGTCAGAGATTGAGCGATAGTTCCAGCGACCCGCTCTCTTTCTCTAGCAATTACGCCACGTGAGGCTCTGTGGTGATTCCTCCGCGGGCAATGCAGATTTGCAGATTTATTATAATGCTCCTCAGAGGCCAGAATTAGATTAAAATCAGGATAAAAAATACAAACCGACTTCGTATCAAATTAATGGAGCATATTTTATGAGTTATCATGTCACCATGTATTTTTCAAGTCATCATCTATAAAAATTATGGATACGTATTAAAATAAAAAGGTCTGCCTCCTACAGAACCCAGGAGCAATTACAATAACGTAATGGAATTACAGATATTATTTGGCCAACGAAGTAAATACTAATCCAATAGTTTCCGCGTTTATAACCATAACCACTCTATCGTTTATTTGACCATTTAATAATCGATATTTTGAATGGGTGAACCATAAACAATACACCATCAAGCTATACTTTCAACTCTATAATAATCGCTTAAGGAAATAATTAATGCTTTTCCAGTGCAAGAGAAAACATAATATCGAGTTATTTATCTGAATAATTGAGTAAGTTCGAACAAACCTTTATAAACCTTACTTCCGATAATAATAAGATAATTCTAGTAATTAAAGACGTTTACTAACGATACAGGAGAAGAATTTCCTTCACGAATAATACTATTATTATGTTAAATGTTTCTTTAACCAAGTAAAAGAGTTCATGAACTATGCCTACCAAAACCTTCAAAATCATCCAAAGCTGGAGGTAGAAGTTAGTCCAAAATAAAGCCCGTCTTCCTCTAAGTCCTCCCTGTTTTATAAAGGAAAAATGATGGATTGCTGGAAGGGTACCGAACTCTCGAATGAATTCGACTAAATTCGACTAAAATGACGAGGGAAAAAAATGAAGACGAATGACATACAGCCCAAGGCGAGACAATGACTCGACCCTGCGGAAAATCCACGACGAGTTGTTTCGGAAACGCTCATGTTAGTTTCAAGTAGAAAAACTGTATGTTATTCAGTATAAAAGCGGAACAAGTTTCGCGAAAATTGACAAACTTCTCCGTTTTCCGTAATGAAGCGTGTTCTTTATTTTGTGAAAAAATAATGGAGTTAAGAACTTTTTTGTCTTCTGTTGGGTTAAACATGACAAAGATGAATGAGTTACCAATATGTATATTGTACGAAAGTGGCTACATCCTCTTTGATTCAAGCTAATACGGAAATAACCAAATAGAGATTAGTGATCGGTAATTTAACTCTTGAGACTACTAATACTCCGGAACGTAAAACACAGTACGCTTTGAAATAAAAATGGCTTATTTGTGGCCAATTTTTTAATTCATATTTATAAACTGCAATAATAATAAAATATTTAGATCTATTTAGATCTATTTTTTATAGCTTCCAGCGCATTTTTACTTTATTTCGATTGCTTTAAGCTTTATTTAATATCAAAAGCATGTTTAAATCAGTGATTACATTGTATATCTATGTAATTTTTCCTTTCGTTTAACGAAATAATTATCGAATATTGTCAAAAATGTGTTAAATATAATTTAATAATTTTAATTCAATTCCTTTGCCAAATTTCCAGCGTACATACTATCTCCTACTATAGTAGAAATCATTATCAATATACTATTGGTCGAGGGCTTGATTATGAGTGGTTAAAAAAGCAGTTGAGTTGAAATTTTCTTTCCACATTTTGAGTTTTACGATCGCATAATGGCAACACATTTTCTCTTGTTATATTCTTAAGTACACCTAGAGAAAAACTACTTGAGGTGTTAATAATAGTCTTTGGCCACTATTTTTCGCGTGAACGGATGAATGGTACTCAAAAACTTGAATAGGAAGCTGCCTCTTAGGGAAATTCGTTCCCTTCCCATACACAGGCGCTGATTTCACAATGCATAAATAACATCTTCATTCTGCTTAATTTGCGATGTACGTTAAGGTGTTAAGGTTCGAATACTGAGGGTTGTATTTTGATAAGCGAATCGCATTCTTATAATAAAAATTATCCAAAAATTTGATTGTTGTTCCATAAAAATACACCATGATATATAACATCAAATAAAAGAAGCTCTCTTCATTTTAAGTTTAAAAAATACTATTGTTAAGTAAACAGAATTAATAAAAGTAAGGATTGAATAGAGCAATCATCAGGCCGGTTGATGCTTAGACATTTAGCGAAACCGGTCGCAAATAAAAATGGTGTGGAAGTAAACCAAGTGGGTCATTTCCACATTAGACTCTAGATTAAAAAGGTTGTGAATATTTGGACAGAGACTGATCATAGAAAAACAAAATTCAATTGAAAACATCAGCATTAATATAACTACATAAGAACATTACAATCCCTTTTCGAAATGGAATAAAAATACATACATCCTGTAAAGGAGCTTAAGAATGGGAACTTCATTTATCATACGCAATTATGATATTAAGGTGAACCCTACATTAAATCTTCATTTAATAACAATACAGATAAAGGAGAAAATTTCTTTCAGAACGATTGAATTGGGTTATTGACACAAAAGAAAAAAATCGTCACAGAATAAAAATAGGAGACAGAAAATCAAGGTTCTCAAGATGTAAACAAGTACAATCCATTGAGCATAATTAGAATTTTGAATGCAAAATGATAACTTAAGAATACTACAAGCACTTGAGAGTATTATCCCACACAAGTAATGGTCTTACTTCGGATCGGAGAGGTTAATATAGAAAAACAGGAGGAATTGGGATGAAGAACGATGGAATATTCTCAAAGGAAGCCCCTCAATATCAATCAGAAGGGAAAAGAGGTATTGAGTAGGCAAAGACGGAGATCGCAAAAGCTTTTGATACCGGAATAGACTAACAATCTAATCTTTTAAAGAAGACGATGACGTAGTGTATCCTTCTTTATTTCATATCTTCCATGGAGATAAATTCAGCAGCCAATGGAAAACTGAATTAAAATAAACATTGATATGATTTTGGCCATGATATTATGAATTTTAAACGCATGATATGAACTTAAGTGCGATAAAAAATCATTTCACATGATCTTTCATGTAAATGATAATACAAGAACATTCAGATTACAAAACTAAAAAAAGAAATACTCTTCTCTTATTCTATACGTATAAGGTCATATTAAATGTTGCTACAATTTAAAACTATTATTATATGTAGCATGTGTAAAATTTGTATCATTTATTCACTTTTTCCTCTAAGCAAGGATACTCGGGTTACGTAAATTGTAACGAGAATACAGCATATGAATTTTCTAATATTCGATTACTTTCTTTTGATATGAAAATGTTTAGAATTTAAACATAGCCAATATACGTAAATTATTTAGTTAATTTTCGTAAATAGTCTTCTTCATAGAGGTTTAAATCATTTCCAACATCTATACATGCATAATTCATATTTAGTATTATCTTGAGAGATCGTGTATATATTTAACGAAGATTACTACCCGATGAGGACGAATTATCCTACGTTTTACAAGTTTATATCGAATTATCGTTACGAACTCAAGAATTAACAGTCATCTTTAAAATCCCCTCCTAAAACGATTCAAATCATAAGCGAATTGAGTTGTTTTCCTCTAATCCTCAGCTGGTCAACGTGAATAAAAGAAGGGCAGCTGAACTACGGAATTCCCTTTCGTGAAAAACTTCGCCATTGCGACATAATCGGAAAACTGTGCACCCTTCGAATCTTCCCAAACCCCTCTCCTTTCTTATCGTCTTATTTCCTTCAAAAACGAGGAATTTTTGAGTGACGAGTCCACCGTTCCAGAGTTTGGTCAACCCACACGCATCTCCCGCTCCATTTGGACCCTTTTGGAAGGTCCTTTTTCGGTGAAAGGCCCTGGAGGGTCATCTCGTCGCCGATTGAGTGGAAGATCGAATCGGCTGCAAGGAAATAAAGGAATGAGGAAGAACTACGAAAAATAAGCGAGAGTCACTTCCATCATGCAACAGAATTCTACTCCTGTCACGCCGAGGAGAAAAAAGCTTTCGGACAATGCGATGTTGATGACGTTTGTTTGATGGGCAAACAGACGTTGGAAGGGTACGCAAGCTCTGAACGCATTCAATTCGCAATTCATATCGGCCATGACTTTGGAGGTGGTAACTTCCAAAAGCTTTCATCTTCGATGCGCTCCTCTTTATTTGTATCCAATCCAGTCCACGCCTCAAACGATCACTACCTTTCCTGACCTCCGTGGCTATTTTCTTTTCAATTATTTCCCCGTTTTAGTTGAACGAATTCTATGGCTACGGTCATCAAACACAATTGACGGGCGTTGATTTCTCCGCATTCATATTTGCGTGTTATTTAAGATTTGCCTTGGATGAAAATCGGGCTCATTTCAGCGACTTAGAGTGGATTCCCAATAAAAAGGATTCAAACTAAAACTGGAACTCCCTTGCCAGCCCTGTCATGGCTGGCAGGGGAGAGGTTCCAGTTTTATATGAAATAATAGATCCATAGCAACGGAAAAATAAATAGATTCAGACACAGCAAGGGTAATTGAATCAAGTAACATAGTATTAATTAAATAGCAAGTTAAGAATATAGTTATTTATTATGCTGTTAATAGAATTTCTTATGAAAGATTGGTTTTATAGTTAGGTTTTCCTCATCTTCTGTTCTAAGTTCTTGCTAATTTATACTGATTGTGAAACGATGGATTCGAAATCGCCAATTGCTTAAAATACCTTAAATATTACTAATATATACCTTATATTCTTTTGTGAAAGCTATTGGGTTAAGAATTATGATAAGTTAGAACATTTATTAATGTCTCTCCTTCATCACATTAGATCACTGAAGAAGGCATGAATAAGCTCACACCTCATTTAGTTCAGTCATTCTCGCTTTTATAACCTGTCAATATATTTTTTTCATTTGGTCAAAGAATGTTTTGTTTCATATCAATCTTGTGACTCAACTACCATCGTATATACACACAATTCTTTTACACTACCGATAATGAAAACACATCATTTAAAATTCTCATAAATCTCGATTTGATAAAATCTTAGTTAGTCTGCAACACGAAGCTAACTTTAGTCCTTCAGATGTTCCAAATTAAAAATCGACAGGTCTTAGTGAAGATAAGAAGAATCTTCAAGATCTATCTTATAAATTTATTTAACAAGGACGAGTAATATCGGTTAAAAATATCTCTAATTTCACCTATTGCGTCCATGTCTTCCTTCTCCGTTTTTAGTTTCCTAAGAGACAAACGACTACAAACGACTGTTGCGCAATTAAAACGCTGAGTAAACTTCCGAAGCCTAGATAATTTGACCTCCGAAGTCAATTAAGGCTCTTAAATGTGTGATACGAAGGATGAGTCGTAGTTAATTTTCCGCTCTACTTAGGTGTTAGCATCTCTTGGTCTTCAACACAAGATAATACTTCGATGGAAGCGGCTTCCGGTTGACTTTCCACGAGCATTCTTTCTTGGTTCCATCATCCTTAAAATATGCCGCTACATTGAACATCTAAACAATCTTATATTTTTAGATTTACGAAAACAATAAGTAGGTTTTCTTCATTGACCGAACTTCTTACATCCCGCACGTGTATGTTTATTCTCTATTGTTCATACAAGGTGAGGTAAGCATGAATTCTATCAATATCTATTCCATCAGAATTGAATCAAAGAAACTTATAATAAAATTTACGTTTTAAATCCTCACAATCCCAGCAAATAGATGTTTACTCTAATATTAGTTCCATCTGTATACTTCAGGATAGTTAGTTCAACTGTCTTAGCTTTAAAAAACAAACTTCGTAAAGGTAAAATGGAATTTGGGACACATTAGCGTACAGCTGCTGGTGACGAAGTTTCAGACTTCCTATGACTCATTACTTTCTCGTGTAGTCATTGCTACGGTAAAACGTCTAAAGAACATATGATGAAATAGAGTGAATGAGATACTTAGCTATGTAGCTATGTACTAGAATGTTTACATTCTTAAAGTGATCTGCGAATGAAAATAAATTATTTTAATCACAAACAAGCATTATTTTATATATGGAAGATATTACGTACAGTGCTTTGAATATCTTTTCCTTGCTAAATAGCTATTTAATGAAAGAACCAATGCTTACGAAAAAATTTCGCAATTATCATAGACCCAAACAGAACCATTATCACCGCACTGTTAACATGCAATAAATTACATTTGATTACCGCGTTCTTTTTACGAATATTACAAATAATAAATTTCAAAGTAAATCATCCTCTTTCCGTTCACTGTTTTTGAATCTATTTATTTTTCCGTTGCTATGGATCCTTGTTTTTATAGGTCGAGAGAGGTTCAGTTAACGCCCGAATTCTTGTTGTTATTGGAAATCCCATCTTCATTAAAAAATGTCAACAAACACGTAGTCATAATAAGACCTTCTCTATCTCCACCCGGATTTCCTACTAGTTGGGCAAGTGAAGACAGCTCAATCAATCTGCCGCTCCGTTAATTAGTCCGTAGACGACATTTTCGCCTCCTTACAACACTCTCTCCTCGTGTTACGAGTCGCTGTTTTCGACAGCCATTGGAAACGAGTGTTTTCGGGGTGGCACCGCTCCATTGACCCAAACATCCTCCGAGAGTCCACACGTGTTAGTTCGCTGTTAGGGTCAAATCGTCGTTAAGGGAAAGCAGAGGAAAAACTTCCGATTGTTTTTCAGACCGAACCACCGAAAACTCGGACGTATTTCCATTTAAAGGACTCTCTAAGAACAGGTCTTTGTGAATGTGACGAAACGTGGTCTTTTACCTCTCACCCTTTCTGCCTCGAGGCGAGGAGCTTGCTTCCGTTCAGTCGAATTAACGCTGGGTTCGATAGGTTTAGCTACGTGAATCCAATGGAAAATAGCACGTAACGTCAGTCACAAGCTCGCGTGTTTGACTGAAAAGGGATGTTTCCGTTCATTTTTTACGTAAAGATGATATCCACTGTAATTATTTAAAATAGATATGATTTTCTTAATAGATGCCTCCAGTAGATTATAAATATGAATTAATTCAAAATGGTCGTACGTTTACTTCAGCGGTTGATATCTTAGCGCGGTGTTTGTACCCCCCCCCCCCCAGCTTAGTGAAATTAAAATATTTTTGAACTCAGGTCCTATTTTGCGGGCAGGTTCATTATGTATCGAGACCTCTAATGAACCCACCTCGAAATACCGTAGAAAAAGATATGGTTTCGAAGGAAGGGAATTATTTTTGCTGTTCCTAATTCTAATTGGCAAAAATTCCGCTAGAACTATTTAGGTTTTGTTTTCAATAAAATAAGCTATTTAGAGAGATAATTTAGAGGAGTTTCGCAATAAGACAACTACTCCATTGGAAAATTTGTAGGTAACGCAAAGTATTTGGAAGCGGCAGCCAAAAAAATATTTTAAGTAAGTCTTCTACTAATTCACCTGTTATCAGATAAGAAAAGAAACTGAAACCCTTTAAACTTCACGCTTGTATTGTAGCATAGTTAAAGAGCTATTGAACGAAAGTATATTTTCTTACTTGTTCTTACTCATCCAGTACTTAATTTATACAGATCGAGATACAGGATGTGTTAACCTTGGATACAACCTATTGTTTCCTCTTCACGACGGAATACATTTCAGAATATTAAGGAAATATCACAAGCTCAATTACTGCAAGCCTTATTATTGCTAATTTTTTCTCAGTATCATTAATTGCCTATCATTAGAGCAAGGAATATTTCCACAAGATATTATGGAAATATAAATGAATGGGGATTGATTCTTAGCAAAAAGAAGGATATTTGAAGATGTATAATGTATAAAATATTGTTTTAGTTATTATATATTCAAAGAAAAAGTGCATTGCTTGATGTTTCTCAACAATGGCTGACCTATAAGACGTAACTAAGTAATAACAGTTCCATAAACCAAACCGATTACTTAAAAAATCATCTTATTCAGGTAAAATATAATAATTAGTGTTTGCTCACCCACACCGAAAGAATATTTTTTCACAGTCCTCCACGTACTTTTCTAAAAGACCAGCCGCCCACCTCCGCCCCAAAATTTCGTAAACCAATGTTGAACGCGAGTAAATTCGGGACTTTATGTAAATTTAAATACCACCGAGCTTAGAAAACACTGTAAATGGTATCTCTATTAACTGGTAATGGGTTTTACTATCCCTTTCAAAACTTGTTGTCAACATTGTCTGTAGATAAGTGTGCCTCTTGGCACAAGAAAGGTCGTTAAAAGTTCGGAAGCTCATAGAAAATATCCCCCGAAGGCGAAGTCGCGTCTGGATGAAGTGGCGTTTTGCCTCTCTTGAGGAACACGCGAGGCTTTTCTAATTTTCTCACTAGGACGATTACCTCGTGGTCTAAATTTCAAAATCCAGACAGCCTAATTCTCAATAACATAATTACGAGGAAAGCCTGCAAGGATGGAGGATTATGATCATGCGAGGATACGAAGGCTGTTTCAGTTATTTATCGATGGATACGACCTAAACCCGACGAGGTCGTGTTTAGTCTTTGACGTAGCTAGGTGACGGAATATTATTTATGCGACGTCACGGCCATATATAACGTTCCGAAGTTAATTTTTTATATCGCAACAAATATTTTTGGAGCTTAAAGATATAATTGGTTGGGCAAGTTTCGTTTCAACTTTTAATACGACCCTCAACATAAATATTTTCTACATATAGGGCAATAATTAGAATACTTCTTCGTAATTCTAAGAAATTTGGGAATATAAAATCTAAGGTTATTCGAGCAGAATGATTATACGTTGTAGTATTTAATAAATTGGAGTTTTCACTGTTCTCCAAACATTTATACTTCGTTTAAATCACGCATGATCAACATAAAGTCTGAATATGATGTACTTACACCTTAACTTAAATGAGTCAAATAACTGAAATAGTTTAAAGAAATAAAACATACAAGTATTATTCATTTCATAACTTCAAATGTTCCTGAGCGGACGGGTCTAGCTTACTAAGCCGTACATTTATATAAAAGTAAATTTCTTAAACTTCTTTTTTCAACTCTATTGAACATAAAATTTTGAAAACGGAAAAATAATATAAGAAATTCTAAAATATTAACACGTTTTATGAGACTTAAATTTTCCATTGGGCTACAAAAAGATAATAAAAGATATATAACCGAAACGACTATGGTTTACGTATAAACCATATGTTAATATTAATAATAATTGTAGTAATAAATTCACTTCTTCAGGTAGCATCAGAATATTTTGAATAAAGAAAAAACAAAAAACTTATCATTCCTCTCAGGTGATCAGTATTTATTAATATGATAGTGAAATTAATTCTTCCCACTCCGAATGGTTAAAAATTTCGTCAAATAAAAATGAAAAAATACTAAAGAGACACTTAAAAAATAATAACACACCGTCACATTTAATAATTCTCTTGTCGAACACAGAGAACTTTACGTTTGTTACAGCCAGTAAACAATAAACACGATAAAAATAAAAACGAAGAATCAATTTTCCATTTCGTATTCGAGATATTCTTGAACATGCCTATCCATTGATTTTCCAGCCTTTGATAAGTCGATTCATCAATTGCTTTCGAGGGGGCGGAGCGTAAACGGGGCCGATTTGTATTGCGTAATATCCGGTTGTTCTTTTTCGCCCTTCATCGGCATTCGAGCGGGTGACGTAAAGAGGAACATCGATATTCGGATTCGATAGTCATCTGACGAACGCTTCGGCCTCTTATCGAACACGTAGTCTTTAAAAGGGGTATTATTCATCTCGAACGGTGGTTTCAATGAATGAATAAAAAATTGATACTTTATTCCAAAATGGACTCTTTTTTCGAATCCATTCATTACGGAGTTTGTTACTATGTTACGCTTACTCGAAATTTAATTCAAAGAACTGAATGTCTTCGAATCGTAATTCATTCTCGGCAGACTCACTCAGATGAACGAGTATTGAAGAGAACTAATTTTATATATTTTTAAATCAATCATTCCTAAAGTCCTTACTAGACCTAACAACTTTCTAAAATAAAAGTACAATAATTATTTTCCGAATTTCCATCTTTAACTAGTCTCTACAAAAGTTCATCTTTTTATTCAATTACCATAATAAATATCGTACAAATAGTAATGATGATGCAACTAGACTTTCGGCCTATCTGCAACATAATTTCTCAATAATAATTAAGAATAATAAATGTACACAAATATAATATCTCTAAAACATTCATGTAGAAGTGAAGGAGGAATGAGGATACAAATTATTAATTAAGCTGAAATTGAAAAATAACCTACGATATATTTTCAATATTTAAAACTTAAATATTACAAGGCATAATTTAAAGTATAATAGGCATTTCTCCATTACAGTTATAAAAGTTACAAGAGCAACCTCCGGTATTTATAACGCTGATGACGAAGTGGTATCTAAGGTGGAATAATCAGCACATTTTACCTACTGTGTTTTGATGATTATTCAACATTTGAGGTGAAAACCAAAGTCCTCTGTGCAAAAATAATCACTCACGAGTCTGTTAGTGCAAGGTTTTGATGTCATAGTATTTTTTTGTTGACACTTATAAACTTTTCCGAGTGTAAGATCGGGTTTCCTAACACGCTATTACCTCTGTTTCAAACCTACTTCTTTATCTATTTTATTGATCTATCATTTACTTACTTAGCAACCTATATATTTAATGATACTTAAAAAAGTATCGTTGCTTGACTCTTTTGTATAGTTCCTCCGCCCTAATAACTTGTTGGGATGGAGTTGGCCTCTGTATGTAGCCCAATGCCTGCATATTTACAGCATTTATTATTTTTAACGACTTACAATTAGTGTTTTTATTGATTGAATACAAAAGAATTACCGGAAGTCTCATTAATTTTTGGTTATTTATATTTTGATTCCTACCATTGAATAAATCTCATTCTTCAAATCTGGCATTTTAAAAAATATTTACCATATTTTGAAGGCTTTATCATAAACCGTCCATCTATTTTGGAGAGCATTTTAGTATAGAGTGCAAATTGTTAATAAAATAACCATGCCTTGGATATGGAAATATTAAATTTTTGTTAATTCTGTACAAGATCTTCAGATGGCTTAAAATTACGTAAAGATATTATAAATATTATTAATAAAAATATATTAAATTAATAATGTACCAAACATTTTTTATTATCGCGTAGACATTAGGCTAAGAGTAAATATAAACAGGCAAGATAAATTATGTATTATTCCAACACTTAAATATCTTGTTATTAACATGAAAAACTACAATCAAATTTTCGTAATAATCGGTTGCTAGCCAGTTGTTTATACTTTATATTCGAATCATTCAGATATCATCGATTCACCCTCCTTAATCTGCAATTTTATTTGGTAATGAAAGGCCTACCACGGTCTATAGCTAGCGAAGACTCTGAACTAATAGAAACAACTTCAGGAAGCACCCGAAACCGCAGTTGGCATCCACTCCGTAACCCGCTAACTAATGACCCAACCTTAGCCAACTAAAAAAGAACCCCTTTGTTAAAGACAAAAGAAGTCAAACTGCGTCGGAGAAAGGAGATGAAAAATACACCTCAAGGGAAGCATGACAAAATATGAAACAAGAAGGAACCAAAGGGCAAACGGCACTGTGGAAGAGCCCCATAAATCTAAACCTCTTTTTTTCTTGAACCCGTCCGTGCCCAATCCAACGCAACCCTCCACAAGTCGCGTGTCTTCGACTTCGCAGTTGCTGATCACCTCCTCATTGTCGGATGACCGCAGCTCTCCCCAGGGGATGAAGCTGTTAAGAACAGCGCATGCCTCTTTTTTTACGCAATTTTTTTTACGACCCGACCGAGGACAACTTCCCCTACCCTCCATTACCTTCGCGCGTGTGTTTTTCCTTAAAAAACCAGCGATTTGAAGCGAGGGTACCCTACCGTCTCTTTTTTTAAAAAACACCCCTCCTCCTTGCGCGGCACAATGGGACACGAGAGAAGGGAAGCGGGAGGAATAAGTTTTTTTTTTTACGGTCCCTGTTGACACTACGGGTGTCATGGTGAAGTGTCGCGCGCCGTCTTCCAGAGAGACTGCTCCTCGGCAGAAGCATGTGAGCAGGTGGGAAACTGCGTCGAGTACCGTAAGAGGCCTT
The DNA here is from genome assembly GCA_020796165.1 of Pantala flavescens. Classification (NCBI taxonomy): domain Eukaryota; kingdom Metazoa; phylum Arthropoda; class Insecta; order Odonata; family Libellulidae; genus Pantala; species Pantala flavescens. Next base: position 18,821,021 of record CM036886.1, read on the forward strand.
TCGGGGGGGGAGTGACACCTCTATAAAAAAGGAAAAAAACGAAACGGGGAGGGCAGAGGGGTGGACCGTGCGGGACTCCGCTCGGATGGTGCGGGGCTCTCTTTTTTAATGGGGTTTTTTTGCGAGGGATACGTAAGGAGGGGGCAGACTTCTCCCTTTTACGTTCCCATTCAGGCCCGGCCATCATTTCTTCATCTCGTCGATCCCCCACCACTCCACCCACGCCGCCTTCCTTGTGGAGTCCCTCCCCCATCCCCCCTCCCTTGCGGTTCCTTGGGAAAGGGGAAGAGGCGAGAGAGTTTGCGGGGGAGTAGTGTGGGAGTCTGCCGGTAGAGGGGGCGAAGGGGGAGAGCCCGGGGAGGGAGAGAAAAGGTCTCAGTCTGATCGCAACCACTGTGTCGGAAGGTAGGGGCTCACCGCTCTCTCTTTCCGTACGACCGCTCGACTTTTCGCCGCTAACTGAGTCGGTTTTCGTTACCGGGGAGACGCGTCTTTTTCGCCGAGAGGTGTCCCTCGCAGTTGCCGGGTGATGACACGTGGGAGTAGCCGTAGGAAAGACGCCGTTTTATCTCACGCACGGCGGGACAGTGTCGTGAGGCCGTCGAAGAATAAGTGAGGAGGAGGTTCTTCTCCTTCATAGACTGATGAGTGATTAGCGCTGTTGGTGGCTTTTTGTCTCGTCTACGGGGAATACTCCCCCTTTGTTGTGTTTTGATTCAATCCGGACTCAAGCTGGAGGTTATGGCATTATCCTTCATGTTGGACTCCGCTCCAGCCGCAGGTAGATTATTAATCTTTTATATACAATGTTTTACTCTTAACTCTTTGTTTGATCGATGTGTCACCGTCGACGAATTCGTGCATGATTATATGGATCGAATTTTGGTGTGCCGTGCGACGTTAAGTCTGAGATATCAATCGGTCTCCTTACTTCGCACAGTGTATATATTTAGTGTACATATAAGCTATTATAGTTAACTTATTCTAACACTTTGTAAACGTCACTCCTGTCAGTAACGTGAGAATCTGAAGTTTGACATATCTTAGTCATTTTGCAACATTTACAATTCCTGCTGAGCGAAATAAAAATCGCCTTCATTGTATTCGTAAGGATTGATATATATTCGTAGGTTAACGCTTATTGATTATGGCTGTACTCATGAAAGGCCTTAATTATATCTAACATTGCGTTTTATTGCTCATTAACTCAAAGTTTATTTAGAACAAGCCGCTAATCGAATGTCAGTGTCTTGTAATGCGACTGTAAATTTAGTTGTTTAATTCATTACATCGCTAAGTTTGCTATCTATATTCAGTTGTAAAGTAGGCTATTAAACGTGCAGTTGTAACTTTTTGTTGCTTTAAAATATTTTATTTAGAAACGTTGAAATTTTAAAGGTCTGCATTAAAGAATCACTCACCAAAGCTTTTATCGTTTTATGAATATCAAGAACATTTACTAAATTGTTTAGAGCTTTTAATGTTGTATAATATTCTGGTAATTAGAAGGATCCATAAAATGTTATTATTCCTTGAACTTTGATGTTCATTATGTGACATGATAATTATAATGTCTTTAGAAAATTAAATTTTATGAACGTGCGAAAATTTCAAGCCTGTTGTTTCAAAGCTGATGCTATCATACCCTTCTTTAAGAAACCGTATCCACATGATAACTGGAGTAACTGTAACTTGCCTTAGAGAAAATGCTTTATCTTTGTCACAATTTTGAATTCCGCCTAACTTTTAGCAACCAGCGAATAAAAAAGTGCTTGATTTAAAAAATAAGAACAATCACCCACGCTGAAAACTATACCTCAACATCTCCACCGATCCTCAGCGTACAAGCAATACGATTATTTCCAAGTGTCTCGTCGGGAACGTATATTTAACCCACGATGGTGAAACAGAACGGTAAATCGACTCCGGAGATTTGAACGGCCGCCCGCCGAAAGGAGCTATTTCGCTAGGCAATCGAGGAGGCCTTTCTCTTTGGCGAAAAGGGGTTAAAAATGACCTGCGCTCTTAGAGTGTTAACCCTATTCTAACGGGTTGCGGGGTTTCGGTCGAAAGGATTGACCCAATTGTATCGAAGGGATTCCACGATATTCATTCGACCAAGGATATTTGCAAATTCGACCACTTGCAAAGTTATTCGTCCCACTGAGTATAACAACTCCTATACCTTTTAAAGGCTACCATGAAGGGTTTCTGGATGATATCGAAGGAGTATTAGCATTGAGAAATAAATGGTACCATCGCATGACTACCGAAGACGGTTCCGTTAACGTGGGAGGGCCGAAAGAGGTTTGCTCATGTGGCATGAGAAATATCGATATATATCTCGTGACCGGCTTTCCCCTTATAAATTTCGGTTTTCGAGAGGTGAGCTATTTTTTATAAATACGGTATTTTTCTGGATATAATTGAGGAGAATATTCCAGCGATACCTCCACGCGTTGAAGCGATCGTTTTGCAGATTTGGGAACCTTTTTATACTCGGCGATTGCTGATGATTAATCCACTGTACTTTTCTCGGTTTAAAAACTCTATTGCAATTAATATAATGACGCCTTGTTTCTTGGTAATAGAATAAGGTCCTTTCTGGTTCTATTTTCTGTTTAAATTGTACCAAGCTTCCTCATTTTCGTGTTTTTGGTTGAACCACGTTCCAGGCAAATTATAAACCTACCGATGGCTCTAAATAAATTAGAGAGCAATTTAATTAGTGCATGATATAAAGTATTTTTAATTTTTCACCTTCCTAAATCGATGAATTTCATCTAATTCGTAATGTTTCTCAATGCAGTAACGTTTTCAAAATTACAGTTGCCAAGCGAATATGTATCTTCCCATCTTCATGATAAGGATAAGTGTAATAATTTTCCTGTCGTTAATTAATGAAAACCGTTAAAGAATTAAATAAGTATATTTCCATGTTCAATTTATAAAGTACGAGTTTCAGCGAGTTTGAAGTTAAAATATAACTGAAAATTTAAGATAAAGCGTTGATATCAGAATAAATTCATAGTCTTGGAAATTGTAAGATGATTCGTAAGAACAACCTCTTATACTCTTGTTACTGATAACAAGAGGTTTAATCTGTGAGAAGAACAATTTATCTCAACCGCTTGACGAGAAGGGTTCGCCGTTGCCTTCACTATCGAATATCCGTGCTTTTAGTTCTCACACAATCTAAGAACTTCTTGATTTCCTTGTCTGTGAGATAATGCTTGACAAAACTTGCGAAGGGGATTTTTCGTTGAAATATACAAGGTTATTTTCTATTTGAGTGTAAGAATTTCAGTTTAATACTTTAATGGCTTATAAAAACTCTTAATGAAGGGAAATTCATAACAGCATAGTTATACTTGACAGAATTATTTTCTTTACAATCTCTTTTAAAGAATCAGAATTTCTGAAATTTTTACTCTAAAATTGATGTCAGTATTATTCATATTACGTTTAAAGTAAACCATAGAATCATATACTAATGGAAGTATATTTGTTAAACGATAGCAATATCAAAAACTACCGCACCGCCTTCATACGAGAGGAACTATTTATCCAGCTGCGAAACTCATCGTGAAAACGGTATGTTTTTCTTCACAAGTGAATGTTTCCCAACATTCATCTTGCACTTGCAACCGAACCGTCGGCCAAACTTCGTAAAGTCGTCGTACAAAAAAAGAAGAATCATTGCATCCGAATTCTAACCGTATTCACTTTATCGCGACTCAAGACGCAATTCTTCCCTTCGCGGAACCAACGTATATCTGTCTCCTTAATCTCTCATTCGGAATTAGAGAAAGAGCACCGAAGTCTCCGCGAACATTTTTCACACCCCGCCAGAGATAAGGGTTGCTCCACAAAGGAGCCTCGTATCTTTCGTCATCCTGACCATTTCCCCGACCTATCGTCTCCTTTTCCCTAACACTTCCTTCTCCCTCTCCCAACGAATCCTCCTTTGCACCCTCTCCCACCCTTTCGAAAAAACCCCGCTTCCACGCTGACCAACCAACGAGGTCCAACTTCTTTGTCCCCCTTCCACCAACCCCTCCCCTTCCAGCCTCCATCCTGGTCACCCCCTGACCACTCGGTATCTACCGCTTGGACCACTTGGTCACTCGCTGATAAAAAAAAGTTCATTTGACGCCGCCCGACGCTTGGTAGCATCGGGACTTTGTCCCTACGGGTCAGTCCAGTCGCCTCTTGGCAGAGCATAAGTGAGGGTGTCGAAGGAGAACCTGTGCCTCGACCCAGAAGGATTTTCTTGGATACCGACATCGAAATCTATCCTTTCCGTTCAAGTGTTGCCATCAGTTTGTTCCCGAACTTTCAAAGTGTGACTTCGATTGGCAGATTCCTAAATCCCGAGTGGTTTTAGCGAACGGTCGTGATTTACGGATCGTTATGGTGAACTCTGGAACATTGAAGATTTACGGTGTCGCCTACCCGAGACGGATCTGCTGTTGAACTCTAGTGGATTTTGAGAATTAGGTTTCTATCGAATAAGTTGCCGTAGATTGTGAGGGAGTAAAAGTGCACGGAGTGCTTTCGCCGGGAAAAGCCCGTGGGAAGAGTCGGTCGTCCCTTCAGGAGTGGGCCCGTCATGCGGGCGAGTGCTGGGCCTCCGACGCTCTTGGTGACCGGCAATCAAAGCGCGCTCTGATCGGAGGACTTGTGCTGTGTGACGAATGCTAAACAAGATGCTCGCTACCGGTATTTATCTATTTTTTCTCTGAGAATTATTAAGGTTGCTATGGAGATATTAAAGCGGTATTTTACGGTTCATTTTTCTGCGGGAATTAAGTTAATATTTTTTTTCTAAATGGGAGAAATGGAAAGAAAGGTGGGAGGAATTTTCTGGAATAGTTTGGAAATATTTCACCCAGTTTTCGGTTTAACTTTTCTGGAAAACTAGATTCATAAAATATTCTAGGCGTTTATAGCAAAATAAAGTTGTTAAATATTCCACGATGTATATGTTTTGCGAATTGGGAAATATTTTTGAAAATAAAATTGCCAAGACGGATAAGTGACTAATGAGTGAGACTTCTAGTGAGTCAATCAAATTTCTTTTTGCGACCTGATGAATGTTGCACAATTGTTTGCTCGGTATTAGGCTAAATGCAATTTTGTATGCTGTGGAGAAATAATTGTGCTTTAAGAGTAGTGATATTTTAAAACATAAATTTTGTTCCGTTAAAGATACGACCTTGCGGACATAAGTTTTCCTCTCTCCGCGAAATTCATGATATTATTACGGAAAAGTTAGTATTACTTATAAGACCCGAGAAATATATTATTTTGTTAAATTATTAATAATGAAAGTCGTATTTTTTAGAAGAGTAATCTTCTGTAATTAATTAACCTGCTGAGAGATGTATTTTAGGGAAAAAAATTCAGTACCTATGGAGTAATACGTGGATATTATGTTAACCTAAGTTTTATTTATATTTTTCATGAATGTTTTAAAAAGTTTTTGGTACAAAAATTATTTTTCGCGAATTATGTAAATCAAAATATCCGTTATTGCATCATCCTCCATTACGCTACGACAATTCATTTAGGAAAATGATAATTATATATTTATAAAAAATTGCCTTCAATCGTATCTCAAATCTTCAGCAGAAAGGTTTATATTGTCTTCGGCATGATAATTATTTGCATGCAATACTTATTAGAATCCTGGGAAAAGTTTGAATTTATAATGAGGCTTAATTTATATTACAACTATTGCTAAACTTTGGAGCACATCTTAGTGTCTCTAAAATTATTCAGAACGTATAGAATTAATTGCAATGTTTCCCTAACTTCTTGTATTTCGTACCACCTATAAGAAAGACTAAAGAATATGGAACCACTTCAGAAAAAACCTTCCTCCAACCTATCCATAGACTTCTTTGTGCAAGAATTTGTATCTATTCTCAAAAAGCACAAATAAAAACCATCCACTTCGCAAATGAGCCATCGCACGGTTCTCCTAAAAATACTACGCTTTTAAAAAGCGCCTCCTAGAAAAATTTCGCGTCCCTGACGCGAGTTATTCCCCATGAATCCGTCACGGGGATACAAAAGGCCAACAAAGGAACTCTCTTCTGGGCTTCAAAATAAAACCGTCATATCATGCCAGTCCACCATTTTTTCAGCTCCTTCCAAGAGGTGGCCTTTTCATATCCGAAAAGAAAAATTTCTTCCGCGTTAGTTGCTTCGTCCCTTGTTATTCCGCTAGATGGACCCACATGCCCACGCAGTTGCCCAACGGTGACATCTCCCCGCCTTCTACCTTTTCGAGGACGTAGCACACAACACCTTCAGATCCCATTCTGACTTTTTTTTTCTTGCGTATTTTTCCCTCCGGTGCAGCTCCACCGTCTTTAGAATCCCGTTGGCGTTTCTTTCTTTTTTTTTAGTTCCCTGTGCCCCCGAGGGACTTCTCTCGTACGGCGTCTTGGCGCTACATCCACCTGATGGATACGTCTTTACTCCCGATTGCCCCGAGATAAATAGGGCAGTCTTAAAGTATCGATAACTGTCCCTTTTACGTATTTTACGCGGTGTAACGATTTTTCGCAGGTTAAATTTACGTCTTAAGGGAAAAATTTTAAACTTTTTCGCTCCTCCAAAGGTTATATACTGAGGATTGAGCGATCCACCTCGTTATACAGAGGTACGATGATGATTATTAAGCAAAAATTACGGTTAATAATTACGTATTTCCTGAATTGGGATGAATGGAAAAAATATACCGAAAAATGCGCGTTAGCTTTAGTTTTATCGTTAAAGTAGATGCGACCTAACTATATCTGATTTACTAATATAATTTCTCTACGATAAAATAAGGGATTATTTTACAGAATTCTGATTTTGCTCTGTATCTAGACAATACTTATATGTGTAATTTCTTTCACACGGTCTTATATTAATTAGTTACAAGAATATCATTCGATAGCATCTTGTGATATCTACGAAGTTTTACACAAAAAAATCATTCAATTTATACGAATAAATATAAAATATAAGTAAATAAAATTATCAAGGAATACGATAACAAACTTAATGCGCAGAATACTAATAATAATTCAAACACCAAAAAGAGGCTGCTTTTATGCAAGAAATAGAAACCTATCTTTGTCCTAATGAAACACGGAGCAGTTTTAACACAAATCCACCCACACTACCGCATTACGCTTAAAAAAAGAAACTTTCGAAACGGCTTTTTAACGACAGCTGTAAGTGTCCTCATCATCGGAGAAAACCGACAAACACTTGCGACATACCCACTTTCGGTCCATGACGAAATCATCCTTAACGTAACACCCTCTTGAAATTGAAAAAGGAATAGACCCACGTACCCATACTCATTTCCCCATTAACATCAGCTTTGTATAGTCTAAAGATCTCCTTTAAAAACTATTGGTTTCGCGCACCAAAAAATATTCTCGGCAATTATTGTGTTTCCGGCCAAACTCTCGAGACCATCGTCCCACTACCACCGGTTGCGTCATTATGACTCCAATCCATCGGACATGTTTTCTCAGAGCCGCAGAAAAGGTCCAAGGGAAGCGGTCGGTGAGAAAATAAGGGTTCGTGACGTCACACACACCACCCTCTCTCCGAAAAATGCCGCTAGATCATCAAGGGAAAGAAAAATCCTTGGCGAACTCACCCCCGCGTCTTCGGAGGTTACTGCACCCGATCCGGGGGAGGGAAATGCTAGCAGGAAGTGGAATCGGAGACGAGTGGGAGAGAGTGGGTGGGGTTAAGTGAAGGAAAGGTTTTTGGAAGATGGATTCGTGAGCCCTTCTTTTGCGCGAAAAAGGATCCCGAACCCTTGATGGATGGAAATTTCTCCGAGGAGTGGGTGACGCCTCGATTAGCCGAGACAACGCCTCGCCGTAATGGGTTGCTCCACTACTACCTGAGGGTTGGTCGGATGACGAATTCGAACCCGTAAAGAATTTGCGACTCATCAACGGAATGATGTTAAGGAGTTTAAACTCGTTTCACGTGGGATAGATTTTCCGGCTCTAAGTTAATAATAACCCCTCGTTTTAATATTACGGAATAAATGGGGTTACGTGGGATGGTGTTGCAAGGAGACCGTGTTGATTTCTTCATGATATTTCGTATATTTTTTAAATTTTAATGAGCATTATTTTAATTTATGCTACATTTCTTTTTAAGGTATAATATATAATCTATATTTTTCGATAGTTACCAAGCTCACGAAAATCATAGCTAGCTTGACGAATAGCACAACTTATTTAAATCTTTGTTTTTAAATTCTAGACTATATCAACGGGTCAGCATTAATAGCGGTAGATTTTTCTTGCCGTATTCGATTAAATAACTAGAATTTAAGGACACTGCAGTTCTTCACACTACCATCTAAAATAAATGGCTTATCGAAAATTAGAATAACATTCAGCATCTCTTCAGTTTATTTGAAATTCTTCCTTTTGCGGGGGAGCTATGCGAGTAATTCTTTAGTAAAATTATGGAAAACAATTTTCAGGGATGCTAACAATAATTGTACGTATCATACACATTACACATATAGCTACACATATAATTTAATTTATGCTCTTGAATATTTGTTGCGTATTTTGAATTGGTACATTTGTGCGTTAAAGTCACCAGGATCAGTGACGACATTTTAAGGAAAATTTATATGTTTTGCATTTACACCACGAAGCCAAAGTGTAACTTCTTTTCCACTAATGACCTCGATTGTTTCCTCCAGGTCTCGTGAGCGTCGGTGACTGCCGTCCCCAGACCACATCCGCCGCGAGGATAGCGATGAAAGAGTCCCCGCCGCCCCCTCCTGCCCATGGGTCCAACGGAGACGCGAGGTCCCAGTTAGACTCCCCTTCGGACCTAACCTCTACGCGGCTCTCCCCTTCGCCCAACGCAGTGGCCGCGGCAGCCGCTGCAGCAGCCGCACTGTCCGGCCTGCCACTTCTACCCCCGCACTTGCTGCGCGCCACCCCCGCATCGCTGTTGGCAGCCTCAAGGAGAGCCGCCCTCATGGCCCTGCCCCCGGGGCTCACTCCTCCGCAGTTACCAGACCCGTCCACTGGTGGAGTACCTGTCAGTCTGCACGCAACCCTGGCCTCTGGACCCGCGTTGTTTCCTTACGCCCCAAGGTAAGTTTTGAGATTCTATTTATCTTTTCGCGCTCTTTGAATAATTTATTTAAGTCCTAACATTAGATAGGAAGCTATGTAGCATTCGGCAACTTATTTATAATAAAATAACATTATTTTCCTTCGTATGTTTAATTAACTCAATGAAATGATTCATATGTTAATCAGAATCTTACTTGATCATTTTAAATTATCTACTTTCATTTTAGAGTACGAATTTGATATTAAAAATTCAATTCATATTTAACTCGTCGAAAAAAATTCTTTGTTCGACGAATCGTTTCGACGGGGATATGTTAAATTAATATAGGCACTGTAAAGTAATATTTTAGGCGAATTTTTTTCAAATTCCATGTAACTATTACGGATAGGTAAACAATTATTATTAATTGACTGTCCCTTAACTCTCTAGTTTAAAAATAGGCGGGTGTTAGGTAAATCACGCTTAATCCGTAGAAATACAATGTGCTCTAATTTTTCCGTAAACGCGGAAGAATCATCATTCATTAAGATTCCTTAGATATGGAACATCCATTGTCAACGACTCTTTTCTAACGCAGGGCCCTCTTCGACTGGAGAAATGGCGGTGGTGACACGGGGAAGCAAGCTTTGGCACCCGCCCCTTCGCCCCCCGTCGCCCTCGCTGCTCCCGTCAACAAGAAACGCAGCAACGGCCGGATAGTCCGCGGAGGAGCGAAAAAGGCCGCGAAGGTCGAAGCAGAATCTACCACCTTCGACCTGGGCCAGACGCCCGTCACCAGTCTCCCATCACCGCCCACGTCCGGATCCTCTCCACCATCGAATAGTTCATCAGAGGGCTCCAGCGGAGACAGGGGTCGCAAGGGAAGTTCCTCGACCGCACCGGCAAGCACCACCTCGTCGGCAACCGTCTCCTCCGCGGGCAACGCCCAAGCGGACGCCGGCAGGGACAAGGTCTTCGTGTGCGGCATCTGCTACCGCTCCTTCGGCTACAAACACGTCCTCCAGAACCACGAAAGGACGCACACGGGCGAGAAACCGTTCGAGTGCAGGGAGTGCCACAAGAGGTTCACCAGGGACCACCACCTCAAGACGCACATGCGCCTTCACACGGGTGAGAAGCCGTACCACTGCACGCACTGCGACCGTCAGTTCGTCCAGGTGGCCAATCTCAGACGCCACCTCAGGGTCCACACTGGGGAGCGTCCCTACGCCTGCGAGCTTTGCAGCTCCCGGTTCTCGGACTCGAACCAGCTTAAGGCCCACACCCTCATCCACAAAGGGGAAAAGCCTTTCGAGTGTGGAAGGTGCGGGGGACGCTTCCGCAGGCGGCACCATCTCCTGCACCATAAGTGTCCAAGAGGCGGAGAAGGAGAGCCGATTGAAGAGGAAGAAGAAGATGAGGAAGACGAGGAGGAGATGATATCTGGGCGCCGAAGAAGGCGGACCCCAAGAACGCAGTTGTGTTCATCCTCCCCGGACGACCTAGAGGAGGAAGAAGATGAGGAGGATGGCTCGTCCGGAAAGGGCCCTGATGACGAGGAAGAAGACGATGACCTAGCGGGCGATGACGACAGAGGAGACGATGAGGAAGTCTCCGCGATGAAAAGGTTGCTCAAGAAAAGGGAACGAAAATCCAGGGACATCAGGAGAGTCATCAGAATGCCAGCATCCGAGGCGGAACCGTCACCCCAGCCGCCTCCGGGGCCGATGCCGGAACAGACGGAACCGGAGGATCTCTCTATAAGAAGGACCACCCCGGAAAGGCACTCCCCGGACAACCCCTTCGTCTCGTGGCCCTCGTCTTCGTCGGGGTCACCACCATCCGCGCCGCTCGCCCACAGCGGGAAGGCGTGCTCCAGATCGGACGGTGAAGATGAAGAAATGGAGAACGGTGACGAGTCCATCCCAATGTCGTCGCTGCCCAAGAAGGAAAAGGGCAGCGCGTTCCTGGCTCCGGCGCACCACAGGAGCAGCCTCAAGTTCCGGAGGAATCATCACTACGCTCTCCATCCCCTGCATCACGTGAGGCACCAGCAAAATGGGTCTGCACCCGTATCCTAGTCGCCCGAAAGTGGCGAATTCATGTAAAGAAAGAGTAATTTTTTCTAACTCTTCAAAAATCATTGAGAGTTGTAAAAAAAAGAACTGCAGGCTCGTAACGCATCGAGTATTACGGGTATGAACGCGCGGATCTTCTATCGTTGAAATCTCCTGCGTCGCGCGGGGATTAAAAGATCCTAAAAGCGCTTAATCCACACCCTCCACCGTCGAATATAGTTTTGGATCCAATCGAGAGATATTTCTCTGGTTTAAGAAAATTGATATTTTGTATACTCGTCGGCACCTTTCTGGGTTGGCCGGTTCTCTTTACCGAATTTTTTTTTCTAACTTTTTACGAAGCTCCCTCCAATGATGAACTTCAAAGTAGTCTTTGTAATTGTATAAAAAAACTCATTACCAAATAGTTGGATAAGGTTACCGATATAAAAAAAGGGTGTGACAGAATGTCGTTTTAAGTCATTGGATGCACTTGAAACTTAATATATTATATGCATATATATAAATATATATATATTTACCGTGTGTTTTTGGTGTCGGTGGCTGTTATTTATGTAAATGGTTATTGAAAAGGTTGGGAGGGATTTGTATGTTTTTCCCGTGAATTTTCTTGTTCCTATTCTGTGGCGTGTGTGTGTCCTGTCGCATAGTCCAGAGAAGCTACACTTCCTTCCTCAGAAGGGGGCGGGTTTTTGATTGAAAAAACGTTAACTGCCTCGCAAGGTTTATTCCTAGGTCGCGTTTTTTTAAACCGCGCGGCCCGATCACTTTTTAAGAAGTTCCTGGAATAAGTAACTATTTAAAAAACTCTTCCTGGCGTGTACTCAGAAGAGAAAAACCATCCTATTTGTCGTAGTTCCTATGAATTGATTATTGTAGATATGGGTAGGTGTTGATTGATAAAATAAGTATAATTATTTACAATGCAAACAATAGTTCCTTTCACCGAAACGTTGAACGTTCGTTGACTTTCGGATCGGCTGATCGCAAGGAGTCAAGATGCTCGTTACCATTTAGTTTATAAATCCTATTATTCCTAGCTTTAGGAAATATTTACCGAATGCTTACCTACCATTGATTATACTTTGTACCTAGACGCCTACTGTTTTCCCATACAATTACCAAAGAACCACGCCGTTTTGCGTGTAACTTAACCGCTTCAACCCCAAACGAAGGAAACGTTAAATCATTCGGTCTGCCATCGAAGATCCAACTCCCCAACCTGTTGAATTGCAATAAGATAAAATATACGGGGACGCATCGCGGAGTTATGATTCCAACGTCTTTTCTCCGCAGAGTGGTGAATGCGTAATAGACAGGAAGCGATTTTTCACTTGGACCGATTCGTATGGAAAGAGGGTCTCAATTCAGCGCAACGAACTTATGTTAGAGAGAGTGGCACCCTTCATCTGTTGTCCGAAGCCAGAAAAGATTTTTAATGAATGGCTCCCGAATTATCAAAGGGATCGATGGGATGGAGGGAAGGAAATTTTTTGACGTTTGCCAACTTTCGGGCCGGAAAAAATCATCAGCGTTGTCCATTGTTGGGGGGCAACCGTTTTCCGAAGAAGGAAGGGGTGTCATGGGAGAGGGATGCATGGAAAACGGGAGGGAAGGATGGAATCGGGCGGGGATGGAAAATGTTCATCTTCTCCTCCGGACCTCATAGGGCGTCGTGGCGAGGTTAACGAACTGTTGGGTGTTTAGCCATCCTGGGAAAAGATCTCCAAGGTGAGTCTTCCGATCCTCGGAAAGGTGGGAATTGGAGGGGGTAGTTTCTCTTGTGCTCCGGCATCCGGGAAGGGAGTTGTTTACGCGATTCTGCCCAACTCGGGGGGGAAAGGGCCCTACGAACCACCCCTTGCCGTCTTTCTGTGTTGCGGAGAACTGGGAGGCCGACGCAACCGGACCCTTCCCTCCCCCGCCCCCCTCCGTGAACAAGAAGAAGGGCGCTGGTGTCCAGGGTCAGTGCCCTTCCAGATCCCAAAAGGAAAAAGGGATGAATATAAGGGTAAAAGTGTACCACTCTTACTCAAAAGCACTAAAAAGGGCCCCTCCTTTTCTACGGTTTTGACCCTCGCAAATTATATAACCGTCCCAGGATTCCTGCACTCCCTTCGCAACTTTAAAATTTACCTCTCGGACCTTTTTTCGCGATCTACTTGTAAAAGGCCTTTTGTCCTTGGTGCTGGTCCCTTAAGGCCCTTATTACGCTCCCCATCCCCGGGGCCCCTTTGAAGACCCTTCTTGGCGTCCACTCTCGCGAAAGTCGCATGGAAATTTCTCTTTTCACCCTTCCCCTTTTGCAGACCTTTCCTTCAATTGGGAACGGTTAAGAACCAAAAGGGATTAACAGTAGGCGTCGCTGGTTTTATTGGAGGGCGATCCGCCGCTCAGAAAGCCTCCTTTCTTGTGGGGAGGGTTTGATGATTTTGTCGTTCATTTTACGGCTCCCTGCCTTCGATCCGTTTTTTTCCCCGTATGCACGACTCCTTGTCGATCGGCCGTCCGGGAAGACACGCCTTTGCCCTCTTCGGCCATGAAAAAACGGAAGTGCGGCCCAAGCGACGGTTTGAATGTGTTTGTGTGAATGTTCCGCGATGAATCGCCATCGAGAACAAAGCCTCGTTTACGAAACATAATAGTTTTCCCAGAATCAAATACTCAAGGCTAAGGATACTTCCGATCGATAAGTCTGCAAAATTCCTCCGCGGATAAACTTCTGGCGGTGAAGTCGGTCTTGGTCGCGATGTTTTGTTGCAGCCTTTTGTTGTTAGACCAAAGAATCCGGTTAAAGAAAATCCGTTTACGATACTAATGCAGCACTGTTGCTTCCATGGCAACTTTGTTTCTACGCACTACGAAGAGATTCGGCACGGTTCAAAGTTCCACGCGTACGCGAACGCCGTCTTGTGCAGACGGCTATAGTATATCCTCCAGCCACCGACCACCGTCCGAAGTACCTCCGCCACTTAAAAAAAACTACCTCCGATACTCCGTGTCCGGTCTCCGCCGGCACCAACCCTGCGGGAGCCGGACCGCCCGGCTCCAGCCATCCTATATAGCTCGGTATTTTGTTACCTCTCTCGACTCGATAAAAGAATACTATAACATAACTACTTTTCTACTATAAATTGCAAGAGGCCGCAAATTAGTTTTTGATCGATTTGTGAAGAGCGCGATGTTCTCTGGTCAATTTTTTTCTACCGCTACTCCACGTCTAGATTCACTCGCCGCTGTTTACACCGGGAGAACTCCTATTCGCAAAAGACGGGCGTATTTTTACGATAAAAGCCATCAAAGCATGTATCACTTTCAGGGATGAATACCTCATGAACTTAAACGATGGAAATTTTTTTCCACCAAATTGATGTGAATGTGTATATTCGACGGCATTAGTTGAAAAAAATTCTCACTAGGTTTATATAGGAGAGTTAGTTGTTTAAAAAAAAAATACTCAATCCCTCCTCGATATTTGGATATTGGTATATATGTTTGTGTGTACCTTTTTCTCCCTCAATTAATCGAAAAACAGGGTTTTAATCGAGTGGACCAAGTCAAAAAGGAAATTATTATTATAACTTGGGCATTTTTAATTTTTTTACATTTCTCCTTTCGGAGTCGTGTAGGGAAGGACCGATTTTGTGGGCGGAATGGAAGTTGATGGAAAGCTTTCGGTCTCGATGGTGGCATTCCATGGGACCCTTAACTGCTTCTCGTGCACCGTAAGCTTTCCATCCCTCCCGAACTCGTTTATTAGAACGACCAGTGAGTCAGTTTCGCTTGTAACATTTCTACAAGCACGAGTTGGAAAGTGTAAAAAAACGCGTACAGTGTCAATCGCCTGTGACGGAACTATTCTTTTCTATACGGCTCCAAAACAAAGGAGAAATTATATTTTGTGGACAATGAGATATGAATCCATTCCAGAAGGTTTAGCGAAGCTCTTAAATGGGGGACAATATTTTCTCATCCCTGATGATATAGCTTTCGCACCTTCAACAAAATTGCACGATATCCATGAATGGAACTTGTATATAATCTATATAAATGTGTGTATATATGTCAAGATGATCAAATCAAAAAGAAGACTGATTTTTTGTTTTTGTTGACGGGTCTCGCCGCTCCGGTGGGTCACGGAACTGGGTTGTAAATGAGCCTGTATTCTCAACGGCATGTGCATGGATATAGTTCCTCATTATGAATATATATATCGAGTCCTCTGACCAATGTACTGGTACTAGTGTTCCTGGACTCTTAGGATCTCCTTTCGTTCGTTTAAAAACTTTTATGTTCCTTCGTATCCACAACCAGACTTGCATTCTAAAGGAAATTCATCTACCTGGATCGATAATCTACCTCAATGTTTGTTATCCTGAAGTACTTCGTCGAACAGCGCTCTGGAGAGAGTAACAGAGAGAGAATAAATTATCTTTTAAAACGCGGATATTTTTTAGCCGTTCCTTAGTTTCCTATTTTAATCAGCTCTGAAACTTTCTGATCGTTGTTCCACGAAATACTTCCTTTGTTGGTCACTCATATTCCGTTATTTATGATTGCAATTGAATCGTTCTGCACTGGAAAGTTATAAAGGATAAAGTACATAAACATCCTCCCTTTTGATTATAAATACTGTTGTTAAATAGATAAAAAAAACATAGCGTTCACTTCGTTGAATGTCTTCATCGCCGGCCATTTTGATGGGGGCATGTCGAGGTGTTGGGATCTTTAAAAGGTTGAAGGTTATCCTAGCATAAAAAAGCCACCTTTTTAGTACAGCGCGTGCCTATGGGCATCCCTCTAAAGCGTTACTAAGAGTAGCCACGCGCTCGTGGCTTTAAAAAACTACTTTCCCTCGAATAACCTTTGGCCCTAACCCCTGTACATCTAGATTGCACCCTTGCACGGTCTATGCAGCCGTCACTATAGCCGCTAGTTTTTTTTTACCACGAGCCGTAAAGACTGGACTTTTTTGGGTTAAAAACGCCACGCGCCCGCCCGCAGCCACCCTTTTTCGGCCAGGGTTTTTGGGCCCTGCGAAAATTCCCTCGGCCCTACCAGTAAAAATTCCTCTAAGTTGGTTTATCACGGACCTCATCTTTCCTCCCTTCATTATAGGTTCCTAATCTTGTGTGGTAAACGCCGCTTTCCTTTTTTGTGAAAAAAAAGGAATGCTGTTCGACGAATTACGTTTGTTCCAAACATCCACGTGTTTCTTATTATTTTATCATATTACTTTCCTTGTGTCTGGCAAAGTGTCTAAAGAAAAAAGAAGTTATGATTTTGTTTTCTGTTCTCTGTAAATCGAAATATTTTTATTTACTGTACACAGCACATGCCTGAACGTATTTGGAGTTTGTAATAAATTTATTTTCGAATTGAAATTTTTGTTTTCATTTTCTTCGCCTCACGCTATTCTTTTTTCCTTTATGTATACCTCTTTTGCATCTTTGGTTGGTCGTTAAGGAAATGCTTTGTTTATTTTTCCCTGCTTTTAAGTCGAGACAAAAGTATTAGCAGGGATTCCTAACTAACAAATATACATCGTGACTTTTGGTTTAATAAAACAGTGCTACATAAATAACATGTCAAATAAACTTCCATTGAAATAACGTTGAAAAAAAATTAAGTACGATTTCCATATCATTGGAGGAGAAATTGGTTAATAAATAGTGCTGCTTTAATGAAAGTCTCTAATTATAAAATACACTGACCTAATTACTGTTTCATTATAATTCAGTTTAAAATATCAAATGGTAATGAAGTGAAATAATTCAAAGAAAAGAAACGATTGGAAAAAATAACGTTTCATCATCCAAATTATTTTAATCTCTTCAAAGTGGTATAATGATAACCATCAACTGAAATAATATTATCTATACGCTACCACCAGTTAGGTTCGAGCAACTGATTTCATCTGATTTTTATTGAAACATTTATATTACACTGAAATCGATACAGTTATTATTTTCTTATGTCACGAATAGCTTAAGGAGTAAAAATCAATACTGGAATCAAGATGTAATTCGATTATAAATGTCACTATCGCAAATTTGCATCTGAATGCTGATACATTTTAAGATAAACTGAACCCAATCTCATAAAAAGCATCATAATTATGTTTATTGCCTTCGGAATCATGTCTACCGACAGATACGAGAATGTTATCTACACGTAAATACTATGAGAGACATTCTTATTTTGTATTATCCTTTCGAAACACATACAAACACGAAAACGTTCAATAAACCTAAAACATCAACTAGACATAAAGCCTCCAGGGATTAAATCGTTCGAATCAGTCAAAGAAAGCTTCCAATGCCTTCAACTTCCATAAACCCTTAGCTTTCGGAAACCTTTAGATGATTCCTGCAGAGTACAGCTTTCCATTCCATGGGGTTACTTGGAGAATAAGGATTAGAGAAAGGGATTGGAAACGGAAAGATTAGCATGAGTGCTCGAGACAGTGGTAGGGGTTTTTTTTGGACGTTTGGGAATTTTTTTTTTTTCGATGCAACTTTCATCCAGAAGCTTAGGGCTCATCCTTGCAGCCTGAGGTTCGATGAAGCTTGTAATGGCGTTACAATAATTAAATTTCATTGTCGGCGAATCTATAAAGGTGAAAAATGCTACTTGGAGATTCCTTAATTTTCGAATTAGAAATCAGAATATTACATGGATAAAAGTGTAATGAGTTTAGGCGAGCAAAAGGGTTGAATTTAGTTAACGAGAATAACATCATATTGTAACTGATAGAAATGGATTGCTTTCCTTTAAAAAATAACAGAGACATCAAAAAATCAATCAGCATTTCTTATGTACTTGACTCGATAAAGATTTTAAAACAGCTCTCTTTTTACCAATACCAGAATGTAGAAGTAACTAAAACGTTCAATACCTAGTCTATAAGCTAAAATTTTATTTCTATAATGTACTACATCAACCTATGTAACCATCAAGGTGTCTATGTATTATTTAATATCTTAAAAGTTTTTTCTCAATATTACTAGCCATTAATGTTTTGTTTCCTCGTTCTATTCACGGAAAGGAAAGCAGTAGTTTCATACCTTTGACGTAACAAGAACGATTTAAGTGAAAAATAGGGTCCGGAGTTCGAGTCCCGTAACCTTTTGAAAATCACGATAAAAATCTCTAAATTCAAGGCTCACGTTGACACAATCATTCCATCCCCTACAGAAACCACCCTCATACACTCAAACACCCCAAACCGACCGCAAAACTCAAAACACCGTAAAATCACGCTGCACACCACCCGCACCAAGCACGCGTGAATCGCGATTTTCTTCTTAAGCGACACACTATAACGCACCGGAAAAAAGTAGCTCATCCCTCATTCGACGCTTCCGTGCGGTAGGGTGTGTGAGCCGTGATCTGTAGAATTTTTTCCCCTTCACATCCACCCCCATTCTCCCCCCCACAAAACGACAGCGCTTTTTTCATTCCATTGTTTTTTTCCCTCCGGGGCGACGTTGCCACTCTAGCACCCTCGCGAACCCCGCTGCACTTTCCATTACTCTCCGGTTAATTAAGGACACACCCCGCGCTTTTTTTTCCCTCCCCCGGCCATAATCTCCCTCCAAACAAACCCCGGGGAGACGCGAGGGAGAAGCTTGCAGCAGACGGCGGGCCCTAAATTAATTTGCCCCGGCTAAACAATACGGAGGACACAAAGAGGCAAGTCGTTTCTGTCTTCCGAAGGGGCAATGCTAATGGAAGACGGTTGAAAAATTGGCCCTCCATCCTCACCTTACCTTCTCCGGCGTTTTTCTTTTATTACCTCATTATTATTCATGCGGTTATGCGCGGAGATATCTGAGGAGCGTAGTGCACCCGCCACCCACGCTAATCTCCTTCCTTAGCCCCTCTCTCTATGTCTCATACATCCCCAACTTAATTCGCCCCGACGCCGAATTTCAATTTCCAATTTGACGCGTTTATCCATCGTTTGTATCGCTCTTCATTTATATGGCCTCGAGATCCATCTCTCGATTCAAAAGCCGGAGAAGTGTGTGTCGTTATTGTGGTTTTTTTGAAAGGAGTGGATTGATTGGGGGCACATCAAAAGGAAACGCGAAGAAATTGCAGAATTCTTACGCACCGTAAGAATTTTCTTTCTCTTTGATGGATTGTTTCTTGAATAACCAGGAGACTAATTTGGTTTACTTTTGTCGTGATAGCTTTTCGGCGAATGCGTTGCGACGGTTTTGTTCATTCTAAGCTATAGGGGCTGATTTGCAAAAGGACGATTCGCCGAAAGAGTGGACAATGAATCGAAATGGAGTTTTTTTTAAAGAAATATACCCAATTAATTATTATTAT
Source organism: Pantala flavescens (assembly GCA_020796165.1). Taxonomy (NCBI): domain Eukaryota; kingdom Metazoa; phylum Arthropoda; class Insecta; order Odonata; family Libellulidae; genus Pantala; species Pantala flavescens. The sequence goes on from CM036886.1 coordinate 18,840,553, forward strand.
CTTATTTACGTAATCTGATTTCTTTGATGACCTGTGACACACGGTCGTCCGTCGCACAGTTGTCTTTTCGGCCACTTGTCTGTCGTTCATCTGTCTTTTAACTTGTGCAAAATTATAATATTCATTTGAATTTATAGCGAAAGTATAATCTTGCATGAAATAATTTTAAATTTACTTGAAATCAATATGAGAAGGTGTGACTTCGTGGAATGCCATAGTAATAAAAATAACTTTGTATATCTACTAACTCGTATATCTCTTGTCATCACATGTTGTGCCTCAGAAAATTGCCAAAAATAGTATGAATCCTAAAGAAATGAAAGCATCACCTAAATCAGCATTAATGACAAATTCCAGTTCATCTCAGATTCTAATCTCAACTGATATCTTTTTCCAATCACAAGGTAAATTAATTATCCTCGGAGAGGTAATTCAAAGAATCCTCAAAAATAATCTCTTCTGCCTACTTCACGGCTTAATTTGGTTGCCATCGTAACTGAAAATTTGCCCTTAGGCCTATAATCCTTGGGTTCGAGAGAATGTGAAAATTAAGGCGAAGGCGAGGATTCTATGTAAGATCAGAGGATAAATTATTCATCCGTTATTAACTGATCCGGAGTCATCCTTCGAAGAAACACAAACTGTCTAGTCGAGATAAGGGAAAATGGAATTGGAGAAGGGATGATTGCAATGAAGGAGGGGGAGATGAATGTGAACGAGATAGGAAATTTCGGGACTAATGTGAACGGAGTCGGGAATGACATCATTAAATCACGACCAACCAAAATAGACGTTTTACGTAAATTAGTTCAGCCCGCTTCGATTTTCTACGGGTCGAAAGTTTATTTTAGTGAATCCCTAACAATTTATTATCGTCAAAACTCATTTTAGCGTAAATAACATTAGGTACCTATGATAAAAATCAGGCTTCTTGAAAACAATACATAAACGCAGTAGTAACGACGTTAATTTATCATTCATGAACCATTTGAAACACAAACAGTTGGTATTTAATAAATTTCATGAAGTTCATAGAGAAAGAACCATTGTCCATCTTTAGTCAGTTTATATGTTAAAAGAACTATAATTATCGGTTAAAGATAAAGGTAAAACGATCTTATATTAATCAATAACTTTTTGCAGTAATTCATTAAATTTTTTCTCCTAATTTCTAGGATAATACAGATGTTTTCTGAACCTTGCGTTGTGTGTCTACATAAGCACGTCGTTCTACGTAGTAATGCGATGATCGGCTTGGACAGATTTACGAAAGATTGTCCTCGCTCTAGCTTCTAGAATCAACAATGCAAGAATCTTAGGAAAGCGTGGTTCAAAACATCTAAATTGCTTTTAAATGACGCGTTAAACTAGTCGTCGCCAACCTTTGAAAACACATTAAATCTTGAGTAAAAATTCCCCTGCCCGCATTTCATGCTATCTCTAACTATTACCTCAAGATTTTGGTAATGAGTTTTTCGTCTCCAGGAAGAAATATTGTATGAGTCAAAAATGCTCGATGTTTGGCGGAAATGCTCTAGAATTCATCTCTTATAGCAAAACTTACTCCTTTGTCTGAATATCTTCCCGTAGCAAATGTCGTACAAATTTAATATTGAGATTTTGAGAATCGTATCAATCTCGCGTAATCACGGTATTCCGGCGTCAAACATTTCCTTCAAACTAGATATTATTGTTTACATCAACGAATTAGCTTCACTTACTCATATGATTGGCCCTTTAAGGTTTTTTTTCTAGAAAAAGTCTTGCACGACAGCATATAAAATCGTCTGAATTCTTCGTTGGAAGGTTTTGATTCATTAATTGTTTTACGTTCTACATAATATCGAAAATTAACTATATTTGATGAAGAATATGACATGTGCTATCGATTTATAATTATCGATAGAACAGCCATGTTTAGTACCATTACTAAAGCTATATCGAAACACATCTAAATTTTATGGTACCTTACCTTAAATTACCAATGAAATTATCATATATTTCATTCAAACAATCGATCTATAGACTTAAATAGCATTTATAATTTATGTTCATATCAATTTTTGTATCACTTATCTCTTAAATATGCCTTGTTGCGTAATATAATACCTTTTTAAACGTAAACTAAAAATGTTTCGCTTGGTGCCACTTAAAATTCACCGAAATGATCGTACGTTTTGTATAATTCCACCATTCGTCTCTTACTACTAATTTAAAAACCTTTGATTAGCTAATAACGCCCACTCGCCTCGCTCTTCAGACACCCTTGCGAGGTGCAAAGAGCCATCCGGAACCCTAATCCAACGCCACCAGTTAGTTTGCGCAACTCGAAGATTACTGACGCCGTGCTCGCGAAAGAAAGCCTTCTAATACAGAAGGGGCAGATTGTGATAAGTAAAGCATCCGTATAAAGGGGGGGAGACTGGGAGGAACCGGAAACAATGGTGGGTAGAGGGTGTAACATGGGGGTGGAGTCGTAGCAACGACGTGGGGTGGGCAGAGAATTTAGTAGCTGCGTTAATATTCGCCCCGTCTCAAGGGGGTAGATACGGTAACATCTCAGAAGCACTTTTGGGGATGACGGTAGAGAGAGAGGGGGACTTTCACCGAGGAGGTGGATTGGTCGCATGACTCAACCCGGCCCCATAAAAACCCCTTCCCTTTCGCATTACGCCATCTTGTAGCAACCCTTTTCCTCGTGTCTTTTCCGCTTCGGTGCGCCATCTACCGTGGCACCCGCTCGGCCAATCAAAAGCGCAATTGAGGGGAGGGATAATGAAGGCGTCAGGGTTTACGAATGTCGGAGATTCCGCTCATAAACTGTGACTCACTATGCGGGAAGACGCCTTCTTTTACGGGAGGCCGTAGTCAGATAGTGCGAAACCCCTTCAGAGGTCGCTTATGCGGAAGGGAAATAGATATTGTGCGCCGAGTATGCATGCATGCGAGAGAACTAGTTTAATTTAGAAGTGGACGAAATTCCGGCTATGAAATCCTTCTAAATTTGAACTTTTTTAAGATTATATATCTGTTTAACAATAGACAATATTTCCCACAGATATTAGTATGACATTTGCCAAAGGAAGTTCTCACAACGCCGACTATTTCGAAAAATCAACCTTTTCAATTTGCATTAACGTTATATGTACACAAATCAAAACCGAAGAAATAACAATTAACACTTGTCAAAATTTTTAAATCATGCTTCATCTCAAGACGAGATGACTTACTTTTATAATGCCATTAAATTGTTCTAACGGTAAACATATCTGACTCTAATAGTTCACGTCAGTATTAAATGAGATCGGTCGTGAAATTATTGTCATAAATGACATTCTTTTCTTTAGTACATCACTTCCACGATTAATTCTTTTCCTTACGTTTCATAGTCAGTAGATTTAGAAGTTCATACAGTAAAGGAAAAGGAGAGCATTCTGATTTATCATTCTTTTCCGATATTACTAATATTCGACTCTTATCAAGCTATAGAGCATTTATTTCCTTTGTATATTCAATTACGTAAACGTGAATATCATTATCTCTGGCGATAATTCTAATTATTCCCATAAGAGAACAGTACAATCAATTACAGATTACATATATGCACCCTGAGAAACGTATCATCTTTTATAACTATTCAGTTGCTATGGTGAATTCAGTTTCCCTTGAAATCAAGTAATAGCGCTTAAGGATTCACGTATGCCCACCTTACGAAGACAAACCGAGCAGGGGAAAACCTTTTATTTAACGCTTCCTCCTTCTGGTAGATCTACGGTCGTTGGAACGCCTTCACCACCACCCACCCAATCCCTCATACTTTTCTGCTCGATTAATACATTCCCGCAAATATCCGTCTCTTAAGACACACCATAACGTATCCCACTTCAAACGTAGACGCACATCAGAAGCCAAGGAGCTACTCCCTTAATTGTACCATATAATTCGGACGAGGAAAGAGATACCGGCCACAAAAGCTAGAATCTCCCAGTCCGTTCAACTCCACGGCCATCTTTACGGCCGAATAACGCCCGGCTTAGCATCTCTCCTCGTTTACACAGGGAAGCGAAAAACCCCCCAAAATTCCTTCCCTACAATTTCTTCCCCCCGGAAAACGACGCGATCCGCGCGCCGACGGCGGAGCCGTGGCGAACTAATTTCTTGACCCTTGACGACGTCCAACGGATAGATGGTAACAGAAAGAATGATCTCCGTGAAGCAATTGCGTCGTAGGGAGGGAGACGTCCTGGTTCTCGTCCCCTCTTTAGAGAGATCGTGTTCTATCACGTTTTTCTATCGACCGTTCCGCCAATTAACGCGTATGCCTCGAATGACGTATCGCTGGTCACCATGGCGAATTCGCGATTAATTTTTTGAGGGGCCTCTTTTTTGGAATTGACCAAAAACGGCTGATGGACGCGCTTTGCGGACCCAAACGGACATCTGCTCTGCGCGTTCCCTTTTTCAGTCGAGGAGAGAAATTTCACGGCGATCCATTTAGATTGATCTGTGAATTAAAAATTACCCACGAGCTTTAGAATCAACGTTTCAGTCCAATCCTCAAAGCTGTCGTGCGGTAAAGTTTATCTTGGACTCATAGAAATGTACGAACGCTGTTAATGTATGGGCTTTTCCAATCCATTTAGAGCGCTACAGAAATTAAAAGTAACGATCCAAGTTCTAGGACCCACTCTCAGTTACATACATCTAATATGCACCGTAATGAAGTCAGTAGTAAACGGGCCGAGAATAATCGATTTTGAAGAACAATTTTTTAAAATTGTTGATTCTTGACCCTGAATAAGAGATTTTTGAATAATCCTTCACTCAAGTTTCCATATTATTCGGAAACATGCTAATTTTTCTCTTGTATTACTATTTTCCACTACGTATCTTATGTTTTTTTTATAATACCATCTACTACATCTATCAGTAATAAAGGCAACCATAGCAACGTTGCAAAACTCCAACCAATTTACCACTTCGATCCATAGGGTCTGGCTTCTTCTTATCTCACTGTTATCAATCTACGCATATCTTCCCTTCTTAATTCCCACCCTTAGTAGCTTTCCTCATCTCTTTCCCCAACGATATCCATGTTTCTTACCTCCCTCCGCTAATGAATTCAATCGCCCCCTCTATGTTACCATCTCATTTTACTTCCGCTTCTTACCCTTACTTCCGTTCCCAACTTCTCCTTTTCCCTACTCCTTCGGGAGGCCATTCCCACCTTCATTTCCCACCGCCCAAAATGCAAATACACTGCGCATGCGCGAACCCCGTTTTCGCGTGTCGGTTCCTCTCCTCTCCGCCAGGGGGTGCGCGGGCCAGGACGGCCGGTCCCTCAGGTCGGAAAAAATTTCCCGAAACCCGCAAAAAGTGCCACTCACGCCGAAAAACCTCTCTCTCTCCCCACGGATGCAACATGGTTGCTCCGTAACGAATTCATCTCCATTGAGCGACAAAGAGCCAGGCGCGCGTTTTTGCGGGAAACTGGGGAAAGGTCGGGAAAAGAGACGGCATCGAGGCGTACAAGTCTAGGGGGTGAAAAATTTGAATGACGAGAAGGTCATTATTCCTCCGGGCACACAAATCATCTGCACGGATGGACTGCTGCAGCCTCTATCAACCCATCGTTCTGAGGGTTCTATGACGCGCTCGATGTACTCATTTTGCGCTCGCACATTGAATCAATGGCAAAATCTCTCGTAGTTCAATTACGTCACTATATCTCGATCGCAACGTATGAAGTATCGTAAACATTTACGCATCGATTTAGAAGAGACAAACTTAAGGTTGAGGTTGCGGAAATGTTTGGCAGAAATGGTATTCCTAACTTCCGCACAACCGCGTGGTCCACTCTTAAGTGGCCTTTCCGAAGTGTGTTTATTTACTCCAAACCATGCGTGCGATGTACTACGTTTGTTTTTCCGAGTTTTGACAGGTATCCAAGTAGTTTAAAAAAATAAACAAACGCTGTAAATGAAAATCAACATCCCTGGTTGTCAAGCGCGATTAATTAGTTTGTTGGTACAATTTTAATAGAAAGCTTAAGAATGGAAGCGATAAGAAAAAATAAAATTAAACTTTATCATCAATGATATAGTTGTTTCAAGAACATAGTTGGTGAATCATAATTATTAATCAAATAAGGGAATTGAATAGCAATTATAATACTAACTAATTCAGCAGAAATACAAAAGTTGTCGAATTGAATAATCACTTAAATAATAATCTTTGCATAATAATGGAATTTTCTTACGATGTAAAATATATTTCTCCTTCAACTCAAAGGTCCTATATTCACATGAATTCTCATAGTAAATATATATTCCCACTGCTATACGCAATAGTTATAATGTTTTAAAATTTCTTAAGAAAAACACATCTCTTAATGCATCCTGCATTTTAATTCTTTCATTTCTCTATGTTTGAACCATTCACTTCTAATTTACTATTCTCTTTAGTTATCCCACTCTCATTATTATTTGACTCTACATATCCTCTGTCAATGCTAAATAACCTCTGCTAACCTTCAAATTCTTAAACACTCTATTAATCTTGCGATAGTTTTCCTATACATACTGCTTACCTTCTTACTTCTACGTCATGCACGTTTGGAATGTATTCCCCAGTATATTAATATCCTACCTTTTCAAGATACATGTTTATCGCATTTGAACGAGATTTTTTTATCAAGCATTTCACCTATGTACTTGTTATTACTCAATCAAAGACTTGTTCCTGAAGTCCTTAGACTTTTTTAAATTTTTCCAATTATATATAAATCTTTCGTCATTAGTTATCCTTAAAGGTACTCTACCGTACAATTCTCTGAAAACCACATCAGCATATCAACTAATCCTCTCATGTCTGCTTACAAAACAAAAAAGGAGAAAATAAATATAATTATTATACGAAATCGAACCAAAATTCATAGCGGTTAAACGATTGTTACAATCAGAACAGGAGTATGAGAATCCTTCTTTTATCGCATCGTAAATATTCGCGCGAGAAGATGCATATGTTTTGCAGGAAGACCGATGTGATGGGGATATTAGGCGTGGATGGGGGCGGAATGGAGGGGCGGTGGGGGGCAAAAAGGGTATTATCGCAGGTCAGCAGGTGTTGACACCACAGGAATAAAACGCATACGGGATTTTTCCCCACCTTGTTTCCCTTCTCCCGAATCGGTTGGGGCAGGAGCATTAAAGATACGCGATGGGGGGTTGAAGAATGAAGACTTCCCAATTTGGGGGTGGGTAAAAAAGTTGGAAGCGTATTTTTTTGCGAAATATATTTGTTTGAAATGGGAAATTATGTGACGATCGCCTTGTTATATTTTGGAACTACTTTCGGTTATCATATCTTGGGTTTGCGGTACCAATATTTTGTTACTTATTCACTTGTGTTTCGGGTTGATTTTAAGCTCTATCGCGATTGCAGAAATATCTTTGAGTAATTCGAAGAGTTTTATTCGTATTTAGATACGCTTCTTTTACGATCTATATGTATGAATCTTTCAAGAATATCAATCGTCATACAAATGAAGGAAATGTTTCTCCATTAATAATAAATTTAATTCATAACAAACTACAATTCTACACACATTTGATCCCATTAAAATTCTCGTTTGCATTAATTAAAATACCTTCCTAAAGTTAATATCTGAAGTTAAAACATACATTGACTAATTATAATGTCCATAAATTAAGAAAGGAAATTGGGCCAATACCATACCAGAAAAATATTATTCACGAGGAATTAAATTTTTTTTTCGACGAATTTTTTCTAGTTTTTCATCCTTATTTCTTTTTCCGTTTTTATCCTAAAAATAATTGCCTGAGAGCTATTATAAATGAAGTAGGATACTTTAAGAATAAGTAATTGATACAGATTTCTATTTCTATTTATTTTTTCCTTATATATGTTATATATTTTGAATGTATACACTTTAAAAGTCTTCTTATGTAGTCCGAAACAAATGATGTTTAAAATTATATTTCTTTTCAACTACCCACTAATTTTATTTGTTCTTTTGACTATTCATCTAAAAATTAATAGTGAACTTCTTAATTTAAATCATGTCTTCTTGGTTTTTACTGCTGCTGATGTGTCACAAATATAATTCTCTCGTATGATTTATCGTTAAATATTACTGTAATGATTCATTTCTTATGAGTACCCAATGTTTTAAAAATATACATCTTTTTTACCGGAGAAAAACTTTTTCTGAGTCACAAAAGGATTTCAGCCGCCATCCCCATTTTCGATGCATGCCAAAACGCCTTTTGGACAAACCCCACCGAAAATTACGAATCGAAATAAAATCCCACGTGACCGCTCTCCATCCCGTTTCACAGAGCATTTATTTTCCCTCACATGTACCCGAAGACGAAATGGGGCTGAAGGGGGTGGAAATAAACCCCCGCCTCATATATATAGGTTAAAGGAGGAGAAAGAAAATAGAAGGATGTAAGGGGAGGTCGTAAAAACAGCATTGATGGATCAGTCATCTCATTCCATTCAAAATGGCGATGGGGCTTCCATCGTGCCCGGAAGCTCTGTTTATGGCCGCAGGAGACAGGAGGATCTTCGCCACTTTATTGTTTTATAGGGCACCCCTCTTTCCCGCTTCCTAACTCACGGCCATCCTTTCTTTTCCCATGATGTTTACGAGTGTCGCCCACCCTGTTACCGCCGCTTCCTCCATTTTGTCGCTTTACGCGTTTTGTCAGTCTTTTTTTTACTACCGCAGCGCCTCAACCAGCGCGGCTGCATTGAACACTAAATCGGTGGCACACAGCAAATTATCCCTTCGGGAAAAGAGACGATTTACCTTCCTCCTTTTTCTTCTCTCTATTCGTATAAATATATATTTTACCCCATCCCTTCATGGACATTCCTCCTTATCAACTCCCTTGCCAACTCTATTTTTCCATCTTTTTACCTTTAGACGACTTCGATGGGGAATTTGCGATTTTATGGTACAGAATTCCGGATGGCAGAGCGCGAACTTTATTCTCCGTATCTATAAGCTGGAAAGCGTTCATGATAGCAGTAAAATAAGAGGAAAAAAGGCATCTTAGCATAATTTATGTATATTAATTGAAAACATGAACATTCTTCTTAAAATTAATAAATGTGGACTTTGATTTTTTATCATGATTCGAATGATGATGATATTCTGTTCGATAATGAACCAACAAGATAAAATGCCAATAAAGTTGGCATTGTTAGAATTTTTATTCTAGTTTTACAATCTTACTACCATTTCATTCCATGATCTACGAAATGGAACAATATTTTACTCTCCGTAGTTACTGAAAGTTATATAATTTCATTCTAGATGAAAGAGATAGATGCATAATTTATGTGGTGATTTTAATATACTCGAATTAATCTGCTTCATTTTCAGTCCAAGCCAACTCCTCTAAATGCATTATGATTCTTGACTATTTTAAAAAATAATTTATAATTATGAAACATAATATATCCTCCGCTATCCTATCTATTATTATTTTATCTCCTAAAATTTTCTCTTAGAAGTTCACTAGGCTAATTTATTTAACTTATTTATTATAATTAGTTTCCTTGATATTTTTCGCCTTAATTTTCCAACTCTGCTTCATTTTTAATGAGGAAAGAACCAGGAAATCAGTAGCATATTTTATGTTAAAGGATCCCTTAATTTATTAGTTTAATCCCTTAGTTTATTTTCCCTGAGTTATCCTTATTAAATGGCACATCCACGAGAGATATATAATAGCCTTGGATTGATGATACGGATTATATTTTCAACAAGTTAATGACTTCCTTCTTCCTTATTTAACAGGCAAAAATTACACTTGGACGAAATATCATGTGGCTTTAAATTAGAGAATAACAGCTAGCATTTTTCCGACTGAAAACGCACTTCTTCCACCGGATTTAATATTCATATACGACTTTTCAAAGCATTAAAAAAAGCAGTAGAACTTCCAGTATTTCCCGCAACCGTTATACTTTTCCGGAATAACGTTCAATATTTCCATCCCATTTCTATTCTTAACAAAGAAATCCTGCGGCTTTGTACATCACCGATTTTTTCCTACTCCATTTCCATGTTTTCGAGAACTGACACAAGAACCAAAGGAGCGAATTCGCGCGAAGTTGGAAAAAGTTTTAACGAAGAAACCGCCTCCGGGTTCCCATTGAGACCGTTTCATTTCCCCCCCAAAAAATTTCGCTACTCCCATTATATATTCATCTGCGAATCAATATGCGTGCAATCCAGCGTAGAGATGAGAGGGGGGGGTCATTTTTTTCGTAGCCATTTAACGCGTAGAAATTTTGACAAGGCTTCTTGGAGTACCTGGAGATAAAAACTTGACGTAGGTGCCAACAATGTGACAGCGGGATTATTATTGACTCTCCCTGTGGCTCCCACCCGCAGGTTAAGTGGAAAAAAAAGCTCAGAATTTCGCTTCCCGAGCGCAAATTTTCGGAAGGCGGTGGTTGAGAAAGTGTGGATGCGACCCGGAAATGACCTTTCTCCAGCCGATTGACGTGTCGCAGTTAACTCCCGAAGGCTTTTTTGAATACCCAAGTGTATACATGGATGCGTGTCTAAGGGAGATAAAGAAGTTGCCATTCTGTTATTTTTTTCTTCTTTCTCTATGTTGATTCGGAAGCGTTTTCCGTTCGACATTTGGTTCCTTTCTGCTTTCTTTCTGTCGCTTTCTTCTGTACGTCAAGCGATCCTCGAGCGGAAATTTTGGGAATTGACGATATTCAAAAAAGGAGCTATTTTTTTATACCTTTTGACTTTACCCGAAACTTCCGACGAATCCAAAAATCTAATCAGCGTATGATATCGTAAATAAAGTCCGATTATGACGTCTCTGAATCTCATCCAATAAAACGAAGCATTGGTACAGGTGTCAGTATGATTTAAAAAGTTAAAAGAAATGTTTTAATTTAACTCTGGCAATTTACTTTGGCTTCAAACTAAAATTACTCATACATCTTTTTTTTTCTTTCATTCTTATAAATCTTTTTTTAAACTTTAATTCTTATTCTTTTTTTTCTTCTTATTCTTATATATTGATTCATTTATGGTTTGATTTAAGAAAGAAAATTTTAGTTCCATTTCTCCCAATATAGTATTATTATTATTTCTCTTAAAATTATAAATGATACTTTTTCGGACTACGTATTGTCCTAATTTCCTTTTACAGTAATAAAACGAATTTATTTAATTTATTACTGTTACCAGTTTGTAATTTCAAGGTACATCCTCCTATAGGATTAGTAACTACGCGAAATATTACATCTTGATAACCCAGAATTTAACGTAACATCTTACGCATACTCTAATGAGCATTGAGGAATAAATTTGCGACTATCTATTGAAATAGATTTTATTTCAGCAAGGTTTTTCCTTTAATTCACCGTATACGTCCAACCTATACTTCAATTGCAACCAAACTGCTACTTAATAATCACATCATCTCACGAGTGTCATGGAAACAGTTAAACAATTGCGTGGAGAAATTATCGAGAGCACTCATTTAACAAAAACGATCGTAATCTCGTATGTATTGTCGACAACATACTTCCGATTCCGATTTTCGTTGGCTTACGGGAAACGACCTCAATTCCAATTGCTAAGCTATATAGTCATATCTTCCCCTCCATGCAAAACACAATGAAGTCCTCCGAATTTCCCTAAACCTGTCTAAACGTCAACTCCGCATCAATTCCTCCAAAAGAATCGACAATATTTTGTCCCCGTCAGTCAATCAAGAGGCATCGGGGGGTCTTTCCAAAATCCCCATTCCTTTCTCTTTGCAACATTTCCCTACTCTCACCACCTCTTCGCTCTTGTATCGGAGACTTTCCCGTATCTCTTTTCATTTAGAGACCGAGTTCCGGAGGTGAAAAAGCCACGAAAAAAAATGTTTCGCCAACAGGTCCTATGATCGTTCCCAGTGTATCTATGGAAACCAGATTTCTATTGACTGTTGAAGTGCTGTTGGTTGTAGCATACATTATTTCGGTGTACGAAAATAAATCGGACTTTATGAACTCGTTGCGAACTTTGGATGTATGATAAGTAGGGAATAATGGTTGCGGTCTTTTTAATAAGTACTAACATTCCATCAAAGAATGGTGTGTGCATACAGGTGGCGCCGGGATTGACTTCATTTTGATGTAAAGGCGAATCCATATTATTTTCATGTAATTTTTCAATTTTAAATTTCATTTCGTTAGTACTATTTCCCAAATCTATACCCATCTTATCTTTTGATTGGTGATTAACATGAAGAACGTTGCTAACGCAATCAATAATATTTTATAAAAGATTCGGAAATAGCAACTATTTGCTTAACAACGAAGGTAAAATTCTTGTTGACAAAAATCAGCTATTATTTAAAAATGAGATCAAAATACTGCGATTGCAAAAAATCTGAAATTTGAAAGAAAAATAGAAATGGAAACCTAACTGAAGAAAATAGAGAAAGGAATAGACTTATAGAAAAGGACTAAATATTTACAATAAGTTCAGATAACTTTAAATTCATAATTTATTTTAAAGATAAAATCCTGCACATATTATCCAGTCGAAGCATCAATTTCTGCTTATATTTAAACCCAATACTTCGTTAATTGATACATCTTATATGTAATTTTTATATTATTTATTAATAATGAATAAATGCCGGTAATGAACTCTTAAGTAGATCATATGTTTCCACTTTTCTCTATTATATGATACATAAATATAAAGAAAAATATTCCGCCTTACAGAATATAAAATATGAAAGAATTAATGATCATAAATCTCAGTTCCCCCGAACGAATGATTCTATATATCAAATTCTACCGATGAATGACTTCCTATCTATTACAAGGATGAAGCAATATTCATAACAGAAGCAATAGTTTCTTAAAAACCGGATTTCACTATTACATTTCTAAGTACTTTTTTCAGCAAATTTTACTCTTACGAAGCCAAAATTTTATTTTCGTTTAATACGATTTATTTTCATTATTCTCGATAAGTTATTATGTTCCGCTTTTATCGCCAATTTATCTCATAATTTTTATCATACTATCTGTAACATTTCTATAATTTATTTAACATCCAAGCGTTTTATTTCATACTTACATATATACATTTACATTCCTTCTACTCGCATATTATCATATTCATAAACGCAATTCTTTTCCTCGCTTCGTATAATTAAACCCTACAAATATTATCGTATCGATTTACAATCCCGTCCCGCTCTCCTATTGCATCAATGCTTTTAATCTTCGGGGTATAAACACGAGATAAAAATCCTTTTTTCGGACGGTTTCCTATTTTTTTTAAGCTACGAACTTGACCCCATTGTAGACCCGCCATTGTCTGTTCCATTGTTCTCTTTTTCATTCACGTATACGTAATACTTCTGCCAAAAAATGCGACCACGCGTCCTTCGATAATCACGGATGCTTCACCCTTCTAATACGTCAATGTGAATGGGGTAGCTCGCGTCCGAGATAATATCCAACATCCTAAGCTGCGATCTTTTGAGCGAAAACGACAAAACGGGGAATAAAGGCGTTTCCGATTCAAATCCTAGTTTTTGGAAATTCGGAATCTGAAGCGAGCAATTGTCCTCTACTCGTGTATCTCTCTCTCTCTTTTTCGAGCCATCTGGCTCTCGAAGCCTCCCCAATACTCGTCGCGACCCGTAAAAGAGCCGACCTAACTCGTTTAATGTCCCCCTGCAATCCTATCGGGGACACTATAGGACAATTCGAAGCTTTACCCGATTTCCGGAAATACGTCATCCCTTCCCGTTCGAGAAATGAAGTTCGCGAAATCTAGATACAAAACAGAGGACGGGCGATTTTCGTAAACCCGTTTTATCGGAAAATGAAATTATTTCTATAATTACGTGTTATCTAAAACTTTTCTGAGAGCGCGATTAGTTCCTAACTCACAAAAACCTACTCTGTCTCTAAATTCTAAATAAAGAATATTTGAAATGAAACAGTTATATAATACATAATATGACCCCAAAATTTCGGTAAAAATTATCTATATAAAAATATGCGATGAAATTCAATGACGCTAAATGAATAAATTTCATCTATATGGATAATATAAAATGATTTATGTTAATCGAGAAGAATAAAAAAATATGTACTACTACTTTAACTTACTCAGTGTCCGTCTCAAAAGCGATAGTTTATATAATCGATAGAAGATTCTTAAAAATCAGATTTACTAAGTAATTTTGTAGCAATCTGCAGTAAGAAAATAATTACGTCCTATTCCACTAATAATTCCCTATTTAAAATCTCATATCCATACAGGAATTCTTGTTAACTCACCGTGACGACCTGCATTTTAATCGTTACCATGCGACGGAAGTATTTACTAGGAAAAATTCGACTTTAACCTCTTAAGATTTAATAGCTGCGTTTTATTTCAAGGGAGAAAATTGATATTCGTATATGTAAGATGATTTTATCCAAACTTAATTAATCCTTAATTCTCTTTGAGTTCTGCGAGCGAAAAATTTCCACATATAGTTCATTGAGAATAATAATTACTAAATTACACTACAAAATGGGTATTTGACGTATCTCTAAAATCCTCTATTATAAACAATACGTTACAGACAGTTCTTATAAATAATCCATCCTGTCTCAACAATTATCCCAAACAATTCATTCACTTGGAACCTCGTAAAAAACTCGATAACCGTTCACGAACGTCTAACCCCTCGTAAAAGTCTGTTTTAGCTGCTTATCCCCAATTCGGGGCTGTTTCCCAATTCATCTCATAATTTGCGAACCTAATGTCTCTTCCTTCTTTCGCAGAAACATCAGGCCCTATGTTGGGCTCTCGCACATGTCAGATGGTTTCTGGAATAGCACGGATGTTAGGCGAGGCGAATTACACTCGAACCAAAACATCCTCTACGTCATTTTTAAAATTCGTTAATTAACAATCGCAACAACTTTTCGTGACGAGAATTAAATCGTTGTGTACATTGAATGTGCAGCAATGTAAGAATTGTATCTTTTTAACGCAGTACAACCTTATAATAAAATATAATTAAATCGTTGTGTATAATGAATGTGCAGCGATGTAAGGATTGTTTCTTTTTAACGCAATACAACCTTCAGTCTTACGTTACTCGAATAAAAAGGACTACATAAAAAGTGTACGAGTTAATTTTTAAATTACTCTGGTACACTCTGATATATATTTAATGCCAAATATTTTATTTCAACAATATTTCCATCTTTCTAACGACTTCTCTTAATTCTTCTATCCTGAACGTACGTAACTTTAAATCCATCACGGAAAAACGACCCTGTCATACGTCATCATCCACCCGTCCTACTGCAGTCTGTCGCGGAGGAGTACTTCTAGTGAAAACGTTTACGCAGAACCCAGCCTCTCGTGAATCCATCAATTTGACGCACGCGACACACTAAAGGAAGGCTTGAGTTCGTGTACGTAATAGCAACAGTCAAATCCTTCCGCATCGCAAAAGGGGGGAGTAAGTGGAGCTGTACCATTGGAGAGAAAGGTGGGGGATGGAGAGAGTAGAGAGAAAGAGGGGGCGGGCTATGTGCCTATTGTGAACTTTCCCTCCCCCGACCACCAGGTGCCTACCCATTATCATCACCCACCCCTGGCGCACACTTCCCTTTGAGTTTTTCTCCTCTTTACGTATCCCACCCCTAGAGAGGTATCATCCGGGAGCACCACCACCGGTCTGCGGGACGCACGAATTTTTTTTCCGTTTTTGGGGAAACGAGGAAAATTTAGAAAGGAGAAAGATGGTGAGCGAAAGATAGCTGTCGCTGAAAAAATAGACGAACCCCTTACGCGATCCTACCCTTTTCCGTTGCTCCCGAAGGCTCGCTTCGGGGAGACATCAACGATCGACGCAGCTGATTTTTTCGCGTTCCGGGTAAAATCGATTTATTGCGAAATGTTGTTGAAGATCTAATTTGGCAGAATTTTAGTCGTTCCAATTTTTATTTGAATTGCACGAACAAGAGGGTATACGCCCTGGAAAATAATTTGCGTTGTTGTCCATATATAAAAAAAGAAGTTAGTGATTTCTCTTTTGCATAATTGAGCTATTGTAGCATCAGTTTTCATCCCAATGACCACGACTCTATTTACTATTTAATCAACACTTGTTAAAGTAAAATCAATATATTCACTAATAAATCTACGATTTCGATTATACAAGTATCCAGCTTAATCTTTAAAAGAAATACTAAATTTTCGTAACACCAGCATGTTATTCTCAGCCAATTACTTGCGTATATGCTTCAAATAATGTGCGAAACAAATTTTTACGACCGAAAGACGTATAGATAATCTGCCAATTGCCATCTGCCAATATTTTTCCTAAGTTCATCAATATATTCATTAAATGTCCAAGCCTCGATTTTCAAGTAAGAATGTCTAAATCTATTTAAATTATTCCTCCAAAGACGAATCCCAAAAAGATTTTACTCGTCAACTTAAGATATCCCTCCTTATGTATCCTTATGCAATAGCAATAGCAATGGAGAAATATGAAATCACCTTTACAATTGTCTAAGAATATTTCTAAATTTAACTTACTTTTTGTCTTTTGATATTCTGATATCCCGATTATTATTCTCACATCCAATCTTATTCCCCCACAATTACCTATCTCTATTATTTAATTCTCTTAGAAAACAGTTTCATTTGAAGAAAAAAGGTCAAAAGTTTTTCTTCTGGTTGAAGAAATCGTAAAGAAATGAAATTTAAAAACAAAAGATGGAAGAAGGAAGAACTCTGATAAGCAAAAATGAGAGGATAATATAATTTCATAATTCCATTTCTGAAGCTCAATACCAATATTACTTCGATAAATTATTATTGCTATATTTAATTATTATCATTATAATTAAAATCATAATGATGATAATTTCTTTTTACTTAGTATTTTGTTATATTGGTTATTCAACCATCGCTACCTTAAAAGAACATCATAGTGATGGAATTTCAGTTGAGATAATAACTATAAATGTTCTCTACTATTTAATTATAATAGTGGTGCAATGAAGGTCTTTCAGTCACTGAGTGAACTGCTTCAACTATGAATTTTAAAGAGCACTATGACACAATAACTATCTCTGAATTGAACAAATCCTACATTTGATTTCTTAGTGATTAATTGCCAGTTTAAATCATAATTTACACACATAGGCATATCAAACTTTTTGAAATTGTTGGAAAAGTTCAAAAAAGAAAATTTAATTGAATTTATCACTTCTCACCCATTTGGATTCTTTTTGTTTGACCAAATCTCTCAACTGCAAGAATCTTAAATTTTTTCCAGTAACATCACAATTAGAGATAAAAATTTAACCAGTGACATAAGAAAAAAAATGCAATTTAATCCAACAAATGAATTAAGAAACACTTTTTGTTCAATTTCCTTTAGGAATTATTTTGATGATATAATGGACCAATCTTAGTTACGTTAATTTAACGAAAACACTACATGGATGCAGATATTATTTTAAAATATGTACAACTAAGATAGTCATCGGTATTATTTAGGATGATATATTCTCAATGGAGCTGAATTTTTGAAGAATACTAAGTATGATATTTAAACTCAATAGAAAGAATACTAATCAAAGACTTCAAGGCAACGATATTCTTTAACATATTTATGATATATTAAAAAACTATTACTCTTGTGATATAAAATATCATTTTAGGGAGCATCTAGATGTGAATATTAAAGCTCTATGGCCAATAAATTTTAAAAGATGCCCTAAAAGGGCAACAATTTTGCACCAATAAAAATCTAACATTTCCACCTAAACTGAGGAGCAAACCAAATTACAATGACAAATGAAATCATTTTTCTCAAACTGAGTTTTTGAATTTACTGAGCAGCTGAAATTCTAAGCAATGCGCTACACTCAATAATATTAGTCTAAGAATTTAAGCATATTTAACCACATATTTCAGCTAATCATCGCATTTTGTTCTGTTATTTGATTTTATTCCCCTTTACATTAAAAAGAGAGATGAAGAAGATTTCCAATAAAATAAACTTGATATAGAGACTATATCTGAATTCCTTTTACATTTTTCGTTATTGTTGTCCATGTGCAATGCATTTTCTTCCAGTTAATGATAATTTTTGTCTAACCTTAAAGTTTCAAGTTCAACAGATATATTGAGGTAAGAATTTTTATGACGTTCCAGGTAGTTGAATAACTATTTTCTTCTACCTAAGGATTGAAAGTGTGGATGCGTTGGAGAATAACTATGAAGCCATTAGGTTGCATACTAATTTAAGTTTTTATGAATTATATTACAAGAAAAAACTGATTACTAATTAATTCTGGCATACCAGTCAATGCTGAGAATACATGCTCATTCCCAAACTAACAAATCTTGAATTGTAAGGAAAACTTGGTCCACAGTTGATGATTGATCCAAAATAATTATTTTTTCATTATCTACATGAATATCTACAAAAGAGTACATCAAACTTCTAAAATATTTCTGTCTGTCATAAAAATATACCAATATTTTTGTCAATGTCACCCATCCTTAAAATTCCATCGTAAAAGTAATTTTATTAATTTTTAGAAATTTTATCTACAGATGAATCTTGGAGAACTATGGAACATTTTTCATTCAGGGTTATCAATTTTTATTGATCATCAATCTAAATGTTAATTCAAACATTTGTGTCATTTCAACAGTTCCTTTGAACTGTTTACTCATAGCAAGCTATATGTTTGAAATGTTTCTCTTAGAATTATGAGTGATTGAAGAAACTTCCCTGAAAAATCCTGAATGAACTTTTATCTCCACTCTGTGGTATGAATCTAGTGTTATTATATCTTTCCATCATGGTTGTGATTATTTATTCCAAAGAACTATTGGTATTATGCACACTATGAGAATTGGTGTGCACATAAACTATGGACCTTGCAGATAGGCCAAAACTGGTGAAAGTTCCAAGGAGAAGAACAACTTTGTCATTACATGGCTTTGATTATATATATATTTTAATTGTGAATATGTTGTGACAGAATCAGGGAATTATTAACGTGTTTTGCTTCATCCCTAAGGTAATCATAATGTCATTCACAAAATCTGAGTATTAGACAAATACTAACTGAAAATGTTGCTTGGGTGAAGATATCTCAGACTTCTATGGGATAAAGTGCATATCAAGAATGTTTCTCAAACTTGTATAGCATAATATTAGTGTGTAAAGTGTTCATCAAATTGTGATTATTATTTTCCCTCAGGTTTTGATACTCAGGAAATAAACTTCTCCTCAAATTAAATGGACTGATGTAAATAATATTCTGATTTGTGTATAATTTGGGCATAATGATGAAGTACTTGGAAAAAACCATCCTCAGTTGCTAAGATTTCATGAAGGTCAATAATATAACAACAAATGTTACTGAAGCATAAATTTTGCCTTTTCATTTTTTTTTCAACATGACTCCTAATAACTTATTTATCCGCATCTGACCATCAATTTATTTCCTTTTGAGTAAGCATATATTTTATCAACTGATGAATTATAAAATATTCTGCTAGTTTAAATTATGATTCATATATTTCCTTGAAACTAGATGGTATTTTTTATGAGATGATTTTGGAAATTTGATAAATGTTCAAAATTCTTATGCATCTTGCATTCATTTGCAACACAAAATTACATCTACTGAAAATTTCCTCATTCTAGGGCTGAATTCCCTAGCATGTGATTCTAATTCAATTTATGATTGCTGTTTGCAAGTAAATACTTTCTTAATACAATAGAATTTCAGCAAGTTTACTTTATATTGTTGAAACTACTTTACTTAGCTGGTCATTTCAACATTATGCCCACATATGCTATGAGCAAGTAATTAGTTGGTTATACATTTAACCACTCTTGAATGATACCTAAGGAATACCTCACAATTTTCATTAGGTTTAGTAATATAAAAGAAATTGGGATTATTTTGTGAAACTATGAATAAAGGCAAAAATGCATCCATCTTATAGATGGCAATTTCTTTGATAATGGTAATTCAAGAGTAAAGAAATTAATTGAAAATGCTCAATCACTCAAGATCATGAATATTTGCAGGTTTGTTGAACCTTTGTGCCTTGGATTTTAAACCCACTTTGTTCATTCCCAGCATGAAGAGCAAATAGAATTACAAAATAGCATCTTCACCACAGGAAATAAATTAGCAAAATGTAGTTTTAAATTTCCAAAGTAAAATTCCCTCCAACTCTTTAATGAAACAATTGAAGCATTAAATTTCATATATCATTCACTAAATTGTAAAATAAAACAGGGTACCTATATGACAATTCTATTTCTTTACACTTCTTAAAAAGAAATATTTGAGTGTGTGACTGTGAGAGCTGTATTCCAATAATTGATTGTCATTTATTGGATTAGATGGCAAATCACTTATTTGGTAATGTAAAACTTAAGGATTTACAGAACTGAAAGTTGACAGAATTATATATCTTCATGGAATTTCTTGGCTGTAAAATTTAGTTGTTCTTAGCGATGTGATTTTCTCTCTTTGTAAGTGGGATGAGTTCTAAAACTCACTGCAATCCAAGCACAACTTGTAAAAATGTGTGTGGAAAATTGTCAACAGTTAGTTTTCCTAAAATTCTCTGGAGGTTTTCCTGTCACTCTTGCAAAGGATACCTGATAAAAATTGGCAAACATACACTTTCTGAAATCATGAGTAGTGTTAAAATGTGACACATGCAAAAATCAGGTGATCAAGAAGAATTCATGGTGCCAATTTCCTGTAGCAACTAATGGCTGTAAAAATTTTTGTACTATTTTCCTCAAATAAAAGGTGTTAATGTTCAATTATGCCATACTATTGTGAATCATCAATACTTGGATTTAAATTTGTGTGACCAAGGTATTTTGTTGTTAACTTCCTCTGTAATACCATTTGAATAAAAACATTCACTGTCAAAGGATGAATTGTTTATTTTATTTCAAAATAAACCCAAGACACTCTGAGATGCTCCTAATCTAGAACTCATTTAGATAAAAGTATTTCATAAAAGCTATACTGAGAGAACCTGCCCAAATTTTTCGTTTAACCACATTGAATTCAGGAACAACACATAAAGAAAACCAATTCTACAATTTCGTTCGATAGCTATATGTATGTATATATTTTCTAAGGTAACTAAGTAACTTTTTATACTGAACTTCTTAAGTTTTATGAAATACAGGCAAATACTAGTTGACTACTGAAGCATTGGCAAAATATAATTAAGACCAATAAAATGTTGTTTTCAAAATTTATATAGAAAAATTACTTCACATTTATACAGATAAACTTTTGCTTCTCTATTGGACTCAATATTCCTAATTATTTTTGATAACTTAGTAATAACTTTTGAAAGCATTATTCAAATTTACTCAATTATGGATCTGCTATACAGCAATTTATTTCAAATAAATAAAACAATATTGGCAGGTTAAATAGCGTTCTTAAGTTACTGTCAAAAATTTGAAAGGTATCAAAATGTATCCAATCCCTCTTAAGAATAAAAAAAATTAGGATCTCTCCAATTCAAATTAATGAATCCGATTTAAATTTTTTCAGCATATAAGTGACTCCAACTATCTTTCCTATCCTAATTTTCTTGGAGTTATTACTCAATGGTTATCAATTTTACCCAATTTGAGTCAATTCTACGACTGATACCATTCCATTCCTGAGTGTCATCATTCTCTGTCAAATTCTACAAGAAATTCAACTCAATATCATTGGAGAAAGCTAAGGGAAGAGGATTTTGTAATTTTTTAATCAAGCTAGTATTTAGTGATTCTTTTATCAGTACTGTCCATAATTTACAGATATTTACTAATTTTCCTTGATTCATTCTAACCCTGTATACATCTACTTTCTAATGGAGGCCTAGTCACCAAGTCAAGCCATGCATCTTTCAGATTAAAATATTATAATCTATGTATCCACAAATAAAATCACTATGTATCACAAATAAAATGTATCTAAAAATAAAAATTTAAACTATAAAATGGGGATACCTACTTCTAATCATATGTTAGGTTTAGAAGGCGAATTCAAGACCAAATCCTCAAACCAACATGGGGAGAAAAAAATTGTGCAGAAAATAGGATTGCAGAAAATGAAGGTGTATGTGAAAAAAAATATATGCTGGAAAAGTTACATGTCTACAAACGCAAACATCCAGCACTAACATACTGTGATAAAGCCAGCGGTTCTGTATGCATGTGGGACACACTCCCAAAATTTAATAGTATTACTATTATTAATTATACTAGTAATTTCTTTTCAATGATTTTCTCATACTTTACTTTTGAAGTCTAATTTAAAGGCCATTTTTTAAACATAGCTCAGTATGCTATATTTGAAAGCAAAAGAATATTATAGAAACTCCAAAACAACTCAGCATATTTAATACATACAGTGAAGAGATTAAAGAGAATATTCAAGAATAAAATGTTTTACATATAAAATTTTAAAAATTCCGGTCTTTAAATTCAGTTTACAGTTGAGTAATGAGTACTTTGGCTATCTTATGAGATCCCATTGGGATCCATATGTATATTTACTGTTTTAAGTTATAGTGCAGCAAAGGGTTTGGTTTCAGTTCTGAACTATTGAAACCCTTAAAACAATTCACCTAAAAAATTAATGGATTAATTAATTAACACCATAAAACCTTGACTGACTCTGATCGATTACACAATTCTTTACTATGCAATTTTTGCATTTTAATGCATAAAAATTAGAAATTATGATTATTATTAAAAGTAATATTGCTTAACAGGTACAGGGTACAGACATTTAGTACATTATTTATCACGATAGAGACATACCTTTTCATTGATGTCAAAAATTTTTATTGGTACCAAATCCTATACATGGACTCAGTTCATTCTTGGTCCTTGCATTAACATGATGTTGTGGGAGGGCAGGGAGGGAATTGGAGGAACCCTAATGCCCTAAGAAGTGGACCCCCCCAGCCCCACATAACGTGCATTGAGGTTCATCCCTGTGCCCAGGGAGCCCTCTGCTATGGGTTCTGGAGCAAGAAAACGACCTCATAGAGAAGAAAGAACAAACAGCTGAGAAGTGAGAGGGCTCAGTTAGCTCACCGCTGTATAAGAAGGTGAAAGAAAGGCCCCTGAAAGAGATGCCTACGTCTGAAGGCCTTAAAAAGGCTAAGGATAGGAGTTTTGCATGCTCAAATCCCCAACAGAGCAGGTGGTTAGTACATTATCATGTACACATACATTTTCATAGAATTTTGATAAAATGCTCTACTTATGAAATAAAACTTAATGTGAAAGTGAAAAAAATTTGGTCTTTAGAAATTATTCAGTTTCAATATTACAAAGGGATTCAAAAAGGATTTCCAATGATACTGTAAAATTATAATTTAAAGGTTTTGAGGCATATCTTTCACAGAAAGCTACTGATAATCTATTGACAGTGACAGAAATAATTATTGATAGATCAAATAAGTGATCCAATTATTGGCAGATGTTCAAGAATCAATGGATTACAAAGAGTTGGTTGGATTGACATTACTTACAGGGAGTTGCCTGAATCAGAATAGGATTATGGACTTCTAATACAGAGAACCTACTCACCTGAAAAGACAGACGGTATATTATTAGCATTGAAATTAATTAGTTATTAAGTGGAAAGTTATAGTTCCATAATTCTCAATTTTACCACAACTTAAGTATAATAGATGAATGTATTTATGTATTGTGTAAATTAATTTGAAAATTATGCATTACGAATGTAATATGATGATGAATAAATTGATAAAATCTTAAAATCAGTGTACAAACTCTGATTACCATGGTAAAAGTGTCCTTCCTCTTTTCAGGTGAATTCCTTCTAATTTCCTTTCCCTTTCATAAAGATATTAGACATAAGTACTTGATTAGTTTTTAGAGAATCCAATTTTATGTACACCTGGTAAAAAATATAATATCAAAATGATGCACTTAAAATGTAATAAATCACTTTCTAATATAATTGTTAATATTAATCCTCAAATAAACTTCAAAGAGTAGAAAATCCTTATTCAAATTTCTGTTATTATAAAAGAGTATTTTTTTCAATCAGTTTCAGTTAGCAAAAATATGATTCTTTGTAATCATTGTACATCTTTTATGAATAAGTTTATTTTTAGTACTTTATATCAAATAAAAGAACTAAATGAGATATTTATATTGATCAAGATGCATCATTTTTCAATTTTTATAAAAACCAAATACCGCTATAGAAAATAATATAAATAAGGCTGAAATTTATAGTCAAAATTGATTATAAAAACAACCAATTCCACAGCACATACAAAAGAGAAAGTTAATACTTTAAGATAAATGTATTGCATTCTATCAATAAAACATAACAACAAATATTTTATTATCAGAAATGAGATTATTTTTAATGGGAAATGTTAGAATCTCATTGTAAAATACTTAAAAAGTAATGTTCACAACAAATTTGAGATTTAGAATTTTCCACATTACATTAAACAACATACATCCACGACACATTAAATTGAAAGTTCATTTAGGCGATTTTATATTCATAAATGGAGAAGGTAGACTTGAAATAAGAATTCATCATTTAAATGATCATCGTACTATTTCTATAGTGGGTATTCTGATAAACCTCAAGTTGGAATAAGAAGCAACATAGAACTAACTAAAAATATTACAATAAGATTGAGTTGTAATTTAAGTATTCCTTAAAAATTTATAACGCACACCTTTTCGTATGACTGTTCTGAACATGTAATATTCAATATGAATTTGCTTGCAATGTATTATCCTTTGATAACTTTTCACTAATCATTCTTCATATTTCCTAAATTTAAGTTCCATAAGTCAACGATACATTAATTAATACCCCTACATACTACTTTCTTTCTATATAGAATTACAACTGTTATTTTGCTCTCAATTCGTGTTCAATTTAAAACAAACAATCGACTTCGCGCGCGAATCCTTCGATTATTTTATTAGCAGAATTACAGCAATCGCAGACGCATCTTGACCGCATACAAAGGTTGCACAGAATTTTTGGAATTAACTGATATAGAATGAGAATGAATAAAATTATGTTTGATCCGTCTAATGAAACATTCTCTTCAGTTTACTCGCTTCACGCATGAATCATTCTATTATTTCACTTTTAAATTAAGAATGAAATAAAAAATAATTAAAGCTAGCCAAAAGAATTTAAATTTAAAAAATATAACTGAAAGGCATTAAAAGACCTATAATCCTATCCTATTCCAATACTTGATAAGTAACTTACGGAAAGAAATACGAAATATTAATACTATATTTATATTTACTAATTAACTGTTCGAGAATTCATACCATGGGGTGGATGGTATCATTAAATATTGATTTTATGAATTGTATATTTTCAATTAAGTACTGATTTATGTTCTTAATAAAGAAAAGTCCATATGAACTACTTTTTTTCTTGATTTGAAGAATAAAAGTAAGTTGTGAGAAAGATTTTCTCTTATGGTCTGCAGACCGAGGTATTTGGCTAAACCGCCAAAAATCAGTTCCCAGCGCTGAACATTGTCTCGACCATTTCACCGAATTTTTACTTTATTACAAGACTCCTCATTTCATTTATTTATATCATTATTAAAAATAAATATTAATTCGCGGGTAGAGGTGAGTACGAAATGAATATTACAGACCTCGAATTACCTCGAAAAAATGGTATTATGAATTTTCTTTCTAATGAAGATATACTGTACTGTACTGTATTTTCAGGAAATACTTTTGAAATTCAGTTATTGAAAGCTCTTTATAGCTCCTTTAAAATTGATCAAGCGTGTTCTACTGTTGCTACAACTTCCAAATAGTTAACAATTAGTAATTACAAGTTTGTGCTTTGTGGGTATGAAGTAAAATAGAGGTTTGATTTTGGGATTCAAATAAAGTTTGGAGTCAGTAGGAAATCTCTATTATAAAATAATAAATAATGGGCAATTGCATAATTTAAGATAAAATTATATAATAAAAACCCATTCATTTTTTCAAATGGTAATAGCTTGTTTTTTGTATATTTAATTGGTATTGGTAATAGTTAGTAATTCTGCTATTTTTTGAGAAACAGGAAAAACTAATGGAAATTTACAAAAATAAAAAACAGCAAAATTTAGCCTTATTAATTTTTTGAACTATTCTTGTAGGTAAATAGAATAATTTTTCATCTAATTTAGAGATAACTAAAAAATACATACCATTTGATTCACCTGAATGAATATTTCAGTGTTGTGTATGTAACATATTACTGTTATTAAAAATCATGGTGTTATGGTAAATCTTATTAGATCATGTAATTTATGCATTTCTATTATCATCCAAAAATTATTTCGTTTTTACTGATGAGGCTTGTGATTTGCACTGTTGTAAGGTTTCTTCTTAAAGAATCATTCATTACTTTATAATTGCTGAAATTAATCGACGTTTCCAATCAACCATGTAGCCCTTTTACTATGCAGGCTTATCAGCCAAATCAGATCAAGCAGAAACTATGGAGGGCCAATCTATCAAACTTCATTATTTACTTGATGAATAATCATGTAGAGAAGGTGCTTTACAATGAATCGCTCTGTCTCTATGGGTTATGGTGGTTTGTCTTTCATTTCACACTAGCACTTTCTTTTCTGAATATATACTAGATAGCTTTGAGCCTAATAAACTGCCATCTAATGAAAGTATTATGGTGAAGTTGCTTTATTTATTAGTGATACCTTAGTACACAAGGATTCATTTCATATAAAGTTTATGCTCTGTTATTTTTGTTTAATTTTCCAATTTTTGAACCTTAATGATTTGGAGAATTCATTTAACCAAAATAAGGTGTGAATTTGTATGGTTCAGTAAGTATGAAAAATGTAAGAACATAATATAAAGGAAAAAATACTGATGATAGCACACTAAATTTGAACTATGTAGGGGGTGAGAAAAGGCTTTGAAGTTCTCTAGCTATTTATTCATTACTTTAAGGCTACATTTAAAATTTTATTTTAACAGTAAAACTCATAGTTTTATTAGAAAACTTTGAAAAGTATACTAATTTTTTAACTGAAAGTAAAACATTTATACTTCTATAAAAGCATAAAAAATGTTTTATAATAAATCAGTTCAATCAACGTAATAAAATCACATACAGATTTCAGAAAATTCACTTCATGCTGTTATTTTTCTCAAGTTGTAACAATTTATTAGAATTGCCTCTGTTTTCATAGTACTGGGAAGAGGCTCTGGAGTTAATAAATAAACATTTTCAATCCATTGTAACAGTTTGTTTTGTATAAAAGCCTTGTTGTTGGAAGTTTTATATTGAAGATTCACTAATGGCATTTGCCCTCCTAAATAACCGATACTTCATCAGGATTTTCTCGAATTAAAATTGTAGGTTGTAAGTGTTATGGTCATGAGTTTTAATGGTAGAAGATGACTGAAAAATATAGTGTCTTCATGTAGATCTTTCCACTTCCATTTGATTGAAAAACTGTACAGAATCTCTGAATGGCTAGGTACATAAGTAACTAAGGCTGGTTGTATTTCATGCTGCTAAGAAATTAATTTCGATAAATTGGATATCACGTCTTATTATGATATAGCACTTTAATCTACAAGTAATAAATAATTAGCTCATCAATTTTAGCATGAAATATTTATTTTCACTCATTCAGTTCAACTTGATGCCGTTAAATTTTACATACTTGATATAACACAGGAAAGAATTAACATAATGGTTGCTTACATAATTTCCTGTCATCAAGATTTGTTCATTCTTATCTCATAAAACCTGAGATAATATCCAAATAAAGTTAATTAACTACTTCAAGCATAAAAATGATTGTTAATAGTTTTGAGAAAGAGATCAAGCAAATTTCAATCAACTTTGATTCATACATCTTCATGATGAGATCTCATGTGAAAATTTAATATAATTTCTCCCAATGTAAGCTATTGAATCATAACATCACCATTAATCCATCACTAATTGATCCTATTATCATCATTCTTTAAAATATGAATGTATTATCAAATAAAATACAGTAATCATTACAATCACAATTAGATGAAAGACTTATTTATTTCTAGGCACAATGGAAGTTAAAGATTATTTTTATATACTAAATATAATATTATCAATCTGCATGTATCAAATTAAAATATTATTTTATAAGACATAATATACCTTTAGAGCATCCTTCACTCAAGCTTATTTTAATTGAACGAAAGAATGACAAAAAACATTGGGTTTTGATGAAAATAATTTAAGCAAATACAGAGGAACCCACAAACACCAATCATGCAAAATGAGTGCAATTTATGTACGAGTAGAATAAACTTTTCATAGAAATGAAAATTGCAGTAAAACGGAACTGATATGAAACTATAAAAAATGAAAAGCAATATGGAAGAAAGAGTGATGATTTGAGAAGCAAATTATATTAAACATTGGGAATATGGAAGCTGGTCAGGTCTTACTTTAGCATCTCATTTCACAGATGGAAATTATTGAGCAATATTGATATATAATTTATTATTGATGAAATAATGTAAATTTACAGGTCATATTGACTTAATGACAGAAATGAAGAAAGAAAATGCATACATTCTATGTCATAATCATTGGTGTTTCATTTTGCCTCTGTTCAAGAGAACAACCAAGGATGGATGAATTTTAAATTGATCTCAAAGTTTGCTCATTGGAGAGCCTTATTGTTAACTTGGTATTATCCCAACCTCATTTTATATTGACTCAAAATCAACAATTAGTTTTAACTAGACTAGTATAGATCTATGGACAACTTAATAAATATCCTTTAACGTTTTTGTTATAGCCACTCAACTCATTTATAAGATATTTTTCAAATCCATGTATCATCATGACATGTTTCAAAACATTTCCTTACCTTATCTTTCAGATCCCATGTCTCAAACATAACATTTACCTTGATAGTTTTTGAAAATTCTATGGACTCATTTGGAACCAACGTCACAAGAATTGAACACTTTACCTATTTGTTTTGGAACATAGAGCAATGATTCACCAGTAAAAAACACAAGTATTTCTTCTAAGACTACAGAATCATCCTGAGATCTTTGGTAAACATATTATACAATGATATTGGCAATCTTAAATTCAGATAAATGCCATACATGATTAAATTCTGATAAAGAAAGGCCTAAAGCTTAACTTCATTATAACTTGCTAAAATCTAAAAAAAACAATTTTTCAGTAAACATACAAGTTCATGTTCACTTCATCAATGCTTGGCCATTTTCTTAACCAATGATTGATACAATATTTATAAAATATATCAATTGAAGCTATCATAAAAAAGCTGCCAAAGAGGGCAATTTAATTTCATCATATTTACTTGCAAATGTGTCAATTAAGTATATTTCCCTTACTGGGGAAAATATTAAAATTTTGTTAGTATAATTACTAATACACTGATATTATAATAGAAACAATAATCCCTTAAATATGTAATTCTAAGTATGACTTAGAATTAGATAATCTCATCAAAGCCTTTTAAAAAAGCAATTTAAGGCATATTATGGCAGAGATATTTTAACAATTAGTGATTCTATTACTATGTATGTTACAGTAAGATTTGAAAATAGTCTTATAAATATTCTCGAGTAAAAATCTGGCTAATATTTGCATCACAAATATATATTTAGGCCGGAGATAAGAAAATTTCTGATAGGATGTTGGCCAGAACAATGGCTTATAGTATAAATGTGCTTATGTAAAGATTATAAACAATAATTTTGGTTAATATTTGCATAACAAATATACTTGGACCTGATACAGTAGTAATTTACTCCAGAATTCAAGAAGAATACTTTACAAGAAACAAAAATCAACTTAATGGTTCTTATTGAGTAGATTACAGACAGTTTTTCATACAAGATTAATATGTTAAGACTTTTACACAAGTCTATATTAGGGTTTGGTATTAAAGAATGAAATGTGTGAACAAAGTCTTCTAGAAACTGGGAATGATTAACTGCAACAGAATCATATAAGGTAAGTATTGATCATCAAGGGAGCACTTATCCATCATGTTTGTAGAAATAAATAATAAAATTTTACAGAAAGAGTTCTATTTTTTAATAAACACAAATTTCAAAAGTGAAATTTATGAAACTGAATTGAAAATAAAAACAAATGAATTTAATGAGAATTGTTCATACACAAGTCTTCTTTGGTTCTTACGTAACAATATTATTAAATATTTATTTTTAATATTTTATGAATATATATTATAAATATTGACCATCCAAAGCGAATGCAGCATGCAAAACAAGGATATAATAAGGATTTCTCAAAGCAATCACTCAATAGCGATATAAATACATAAAATATTTAAAGATGAACAAAATATAACTTAAAAAAGCAGAAAAATAAACTAAGTAAAATAAAATATATCCAAGGCTTAAAAAATCATAACAATACGTAAAATGCTGAATAAATCAGAAATAATAATATGAAAATAATAGTATTTGCAAGTAAATATGATGGATTGTCATTTCATCATTGGTTACATGTATAGTTTTGTACCTTTCCATTCTATATAATTCTAATATTATTACTTGGTATTATTATTATTAAAAGTCTACAAATTTTGATACTAAACTGACAGTACCTGAGTACATCTAAAAATCTTACAAAAAATAACATTAATTTTTTGTAGATACATGGACCAATTTGGTATCTGGCTGTTGAATTTATAGAAGAAAAGGAATTATAGCTTTCCTAATTCTTGGATAGTTTGGAAATCTTTGCTTATACCACCAATGATTCAGCAAGGCCACTTCTCCCTGAGAATGAAAGAGACATACTCTCAAAAATGTCTACTATTAAACAATTTATACTAATTGGTATAAAAATATTATACATAGGTTAAATTAGCTGCTATTCAAACAAATTTAACCCTATCAATGATGAAACTACAAACCTGATTCACCAGGACCCACACAAACACAAACCACCACGTCATATTACTTTGCAATATAACAGTGAGAGCAGCATAAATCACAATCTCAGCAGTTATGTGAGGTGAAGAGAGAATTTCAAACAAGCCACCTCTTGGTACCATATGTCGATAGGTGAATGTCACTCCTTAAATTAAAGAAAAATTGAGAATTTTATTGAATATAATAACGATCAATAAGGTTTCAAATTGTACAATATGTTATTGCTCATTCCAAACAGATTACCTTTACGATTCTTTCTTAAGCTCGCCAGTATACGTGATGTTTTGAGCTGCTGATATGTAGCAGCACAGAAAAGGAAAATACAGATGCAGTCAGAAAAAGTTAATTCAGTCCATAAAAATGTTCCTGGAATGAAATAGATATTTAAAAATGCATTTTCAGTCTATGGTAAACATAAGTTATCAATACGAGATATACCTGAATCACGAGGAGATTCGGCTGCTATTGCAATAACTGCACCGAAATAATGGAATATTCCAGCTCCGTAATGAACAATATTAATTCTTGATGGTGAATATACACTAATGCAGCAAACTTCCAGAAGACGAATACAACAATGAATGAAAATAATACATAATGCGAGAAATGAAGCAACGGCTGTTCCTGAAAATATATAAAAGAAATTATGTTAAGATTTTTGTACATAGAATGCCAGCCAAAATAATCTGCATGTGATAAAGACCTGAAGTGTTTCTTTCCCTGGATGCTGAAATATTTAGAACGCCGTTAAACCAAGCCGGTAAAGGCACGCCGTTGACGTACAAATTAAAATACACCCAAAGAACAATGCTGGACCAGACTGCTCCGAAAAGATAAAAATGCCAAAACCATCTGAAAAAAAATGATTAAAATTTTGTAACAATAATTACATTAGGTCTAAAAACATCAGTCAATAATTAAACTATATCTTAAATCATCAAAAACTTTCCCAAACCTTTTGGGCAAAGTTAAAAGACCCGCTTGAGCATTTTTATCCAATAGTTTTCCATATTTGTAGGTGTTGACTAACTGACTTGGAAGGTATTTTTCTGCAACATTAATTAAAAGTCCAACCACAAAGACACCAACAGTTAAAACTCCAAATACTAACTTCACGAGTGAAACGTCATATTCAAGAAACTGTTGAATAATATGCGCTTCTCTGAGCGACATGGTTAATAATGATGCTACCAAAGTAACTCAACAAAATCAAAACAAACACCCCAAGCGTCCGCCTCTAGTTCATAATTTCGTCAACATAAGCCGAGCTTGCGCTTCGAATTATTGTTTCTTCCTCATTCCGTAGGCGCTACTGGAGTAAACGGAATTATTTTGTGAAGCGGGAAAAACGGTTCATCTTACACATATTACAGGAGATGATGGAAGTTAAAGAAATACTGCTATCCACACTACTTCAAAAAGCTCGGATTAACTAGAAAGAGTTATTTTTAGATCTAGATCATGAATCGGAATCAAAGACTTAACCGAGATAAAATTGAAAATATTTCTAAAAAATTCTTGGTTGTTTACAACATTATGATGCTGGTTTGTATTAAATTGGAGTTTGTGAATTTTTAGCATTAAAATTCATATTTATACTAAGATAACAGATTCATATTAAACAACTTGTAATTTTAGTGGCTGTTATATTTAAAAATAATACTCAAGAGAAAGTTAAGAGTGATGCTACCTAATGTTGATATATTACTAACAACGTTTTGTCTCTAATACAACCATGTACATAAATATTTGAACTACCCTTTACAGTATTTTTATAACTACTGCTTAAGCATATGTAAAAAAAATTGCACTGAATTGAGCATAGCAAAGCATTACCCTTAGAAAAAATCTTTATCATCCCAATATAATAAAAATAAAAAACTTCTTTATTGAGGGCAAAATTGAGACTAAAAATTCTCCTCTATATTTTAATCTTGAAGTAAAATATATAGAATCAATTGTGATAAAACTCATGGCGTATCTAAAAATTATTCATTTTTATTATCCTTAACATTGAGGAAAAAAGATACGTAGAATGAAAATTTATAACTTGGTTTGATTATAATTTTGTCTAATCTATTGAGTCTTTTTCTTATTTATTTTTCTATACATAATGATTGTTCATCATTTTTCCATAATAATTGTATATAATCAATCAATCATCAATTGAATTTATTTCAGCAGTGCTCCTTCTTTTTGTTTATGATGCATTTACTTTATCAGGTAGTAGGTCTAAGTATCATCACACTAAGCTGTTGGATACTACTAGGAAAAACTCAAATTCAAAATCTTCTTGGTCAACATATCTTCATCGGACTCCTCTATTTATTCATTTTCTCCTCAACTTTAACAGTTGCTCTCTCATTTCTTGGGTTCTTTGGTACAGCTAATGAGATAAAATGGATGCTTTGCCTTGTAAGTGTTTATAGGAATTATTCCCAGTTAATTACTTATTAGAATTGTCTTTGATTTTTCAATAAAGGTTTTCACAGCAAGAACATTTTCTGATAGAATTAACTCTGATTTAGTGCCTGCACATATAAAAAGACAAAAAATTAAGATATAGAAAGTATATTGTGTTTATTGATAAAAACTTGTCACAATTTTTGTTATGCAAAAAATATTCAGAGATATTTCTGAATATGGGAAATACCTCTACAGAAGAAATCCAAAATCTTATATGGGAACAGAATGACTTAATATATAACATAAAAGAAATTTTACTTTCTTAAGTTATTATATATTGAAACATGATAAACATAATTTTTCTTATTAAATAATTATTAATTAGTGTTTTAAGCTGGCAATGATTGGAAACTCATTGAAGTAAATAAATTTTATTCAATAGAGTATTTTACTTTTTCAGTATGGAAAACTCTTGATAGTGATATTCATTATTTTCTTCTCTACAAGTGTGACAACACTTACAACAAGAAAAACTGCTGTGAAGCTAATAAGGAATTTATTGAAGAAATCAATTGAATTATACCATCAAAATAATGCCACAGCAACTGCTTGGGATCACATGCAAATTCAAGTGTGTTCAATTCACTCTGGAGCCTTTTTTAATTGAGAATTTTTAAGTAAAAAGAGTGAAAACCAGACAGTGACATAAAATTCTATAAAACACTTCAAAACATGGGAAAATTACAACTTTCAAAATCTTCCTGTTATTTATTATGTTTAAAATTACGGATGGAATATTTTGACTGAAAGTAAACCAAATTTGCCAAAATCTTGAAGAATAATAATTATATATCTTATCAAAAATCAGTTTCATAACTATCCATCAGCTCTTGAGTAAAGAATACAAAGACAATATGTATTCCTGAAACAATGCTTTTTAGTTGAGTTATTTGAATTAGACTATTTTATTAGAATTGAATTAATAATTTCAGTTCAATTGCTGTGGCATTGATTCTCATGAAGACTGGAATGGAAAAATTCCTTTGAGCTGTTGCAAAAATCAGGTACAAATTTCTTTAAAATTAAATTCCTCTTAACTTTAGTGTGAAATAAGATAAAGTTCATTTTGTTTGCAGATTATTCATGCATTATTTAGAATCCAAAATTCATAATTTTGTGGTGATTTTTTCTATATAGAATGATTGCACCTTGTTTGAATACTGTCTGTTTACTATCGTCCATCACTGTTGTAGGTAGTGATGGACGATAAGATTTACAACCTGTTTAAAGAGACCATATATATTATACTAATGACATGGATATACACATATGTGCATTTCATTAATAGGGTCATACATATAAAATGACTTTTGAAATTGCTTAATCTGAGTTTTGTCTTTCTTTAGTATAAAATTATACCAAATAGTAAATTAACATTATATTGCGTGGCTACATTGTAAGAAAATGTATGATATATTTCGTGATTCTCAAGATATATTGAGGTGCAATTATTTGAATAATAAAAGAAATACTTTCATTATTATCTCTATCTATTACTTTTACTTCCAAATAATTTTCAATTTAATTTTATAACATATATACTAACCAGCTCGCTGAATATTTTTAATGTTGTCATAGTAAATTAAGCATAAATATGTACCATTATATATCTAATGATGAATAGCTTTCCAATACTGATACCTTTTGTACTATAACAGAGAGTGACTGTTCAAAATCATGGAATGATTTGGATTTCTTAGAAAATAATTTTTAAATGGATTATCATTATTTTATTCAATGCTGAAAACATGAACATTAATTATGAATGTAAAATAAAATCTCTTTTCAGGGTTCTAATTGTGATGTGAGAAACAAGGAAGAAATCAACTCTGTTGGATGTAATGAACCAATCTCCCAACATATCTCATCTTATTTACTACACCTTTGCATTTTGGGGTTAATCACTAGCTCATTCAAGGTAAAGTTTTTTTTCAATTTCCTTAGATATTTATTAGAATACTATTGGCATATTCGAAAACGATATATGGTACTTTTATATCTATGAATTTCCACATGAAATTTACAAGAAGTATATACTATAAAAAAAGTTATGTATTGATAATGGGACAGTAAATACCTGTATCATTAATCTACAGATATTAGGGGTGTCCGCTGCGTTTACTTTGGTAAATATTATTAAAAATCGGAGAGGAATACCAATTCGCTAGTTTCAAGTTTAATTAGTTTACCAAAATCTTCTGCAGATAAAACCATGGATTTTTCAATTTGTACAAAAACTCATGCACTATAAAGTTTCTATGATGGTATACTTTTAGTTTTACTTAACAAGTATGTTTTACTGTCTGCCACAGTCAACTTCCGAAGCAGAACGAAGAAAAACACAGAAAATAGAGCTTACACGATTCAAATTACTTCATAAATTCTCACTATGATGATAGAAATTTAGAAATTGTAATAAAATTTACTCCAACTATAATTTTTCATGTATATCCTGTGCTGATTAACGATTCACTTCTGCCTTTAACTTACTTTCTTTTCAACACCTAAAAAGATATGATGGTTGGCTCACGACTTCTCCAATGCAGTTTATAAAAGGAAAACATCATATACGCTTATGAAATATTGAAATATTAATGTACCATAGAAATAACATACCAAGAAAATTTAGATTAATAGTAAGCTATCATTCACAGATGAGCATTTATCAATTCACAATCATAACTTTTGTGAGACCAAAAGTAATTTCCTTGGAAATCCGGTTAGTAACAATGATCTGTTCGAAAATAGGTGCGATAACTAACTTCTTCTGTATTAGTCGTATTAGTAATGATTAAATGCGTAATGTAGTTCTTCGATCGTGCAGCGGATCGTGTACCTTTCAACACGCCTCGATAACTATCCTGTGTTCTACATTTTGTGAGCCTCGTTTTTCCCCATAAGATTTAGCATACGCTCAGTAGATGGCATTCATAGCGAAGAATGGTGCCATACAGCATTGCAGAATTACTCCCGTGTGACATCCGAGGCACGCTTCTACGAGTATGCCGCAGTTTTACAACCGATATTGTGTTACATTCATAGGTTGCCTTTCTTATACTTTATGAGCTTTCATTTCTGAAACATCTAAAGTTTAGTCCAGGTATATTAGTTTTGATGTATTCTATAACATTGTAATTTTTAAGTTCTCGATTTTATTATTATTATTTTTCTTCTTACAATTACGTTTCCGATAGGTAGTCAAAAATTTGTGACATAATTAGGTAACGCTTCAGAAATGGTATAAAAATAGTATTTATAAATATTATTATAGTATTTTATTCATTTGTTTTTCAACGGAGCAGAAGAATTTATATACTCGTCGCTCGTCTTCTTATTCATAAAACAAATTGATAGCTACTGATTGTGAGATATATATGATATTGATTTAACTCAATATTCTAGATCTTCAAAGTCCTATTATGAAATACATAACGTGTATTTACATATCTTTTTCTTCTTATAACGTTCTTACTTTTTGGATGCTAATTGTCAAAATATATACTTCAGAAGCAATCGAATGCCGTATTATGAGAAAAATGAACTTTTTTTAGCTATAAGTTTATATGTTTTAATCAAGCAAATAGTATACCTTCTTTGAACCTTTATTACAAACCTTTATTAAAAGCATTTAGATAAAAAACATTTATTAGTAAATAAATAAATTAAGATATTTTATGTGTCTATATATCCATGAGATTCTATTGCCGATTGTGTATTCCCATGCAAAGAAATCATTTATTTACTTAACTGTAATATTGTATTAACAGCGTAACTATGGTATGAACGGAATAGCGAATATCTGTAGCTGCTACAAAGCAGCTTGTACTGAAAGCTTTTGCATACCATCTCGTTTGAGATAATCGATCTCGTTTGAATCGATGTATTCTGTGATACATGTTTCATATTAAAAACTAAGAATACATCATCCTTGATTTCTTGCATACAACTTATTTTTCTACGGACTTTTTACCTAATATTTGCGTTGTTTACCTTTTAATTTTAGTAAGAAGATTAATTAATCGGATGACCTGCTTTCAACTAGGATATTTCGATCTTTATTTAATAAAACCTCGAAAATTAAAATATTTAATATATTTTATTAAAAAATTCTTCTTTATCTTGCGAGGTCATCTGTATGTGATTAGACTCGATGAAGTGATAGTATGGGAACGTGAGTTTTTTTAAAGATCATATTTCAAAAGAGAATCAATGTTGATTTTGCTTCATTTCTTATCTCAATTTAAGAGCTAATATGAGTTATCTACTATCAGAGTATAATGCAGGAATCGTATCGTATAGTATAACTGATGTGGACGAGAATTTACGTCAGTAGGTCGAAGGAAAAAACAGAGTAATATCAAAAAGAAAAATGTCGTTGAAGAGCATCTCAAATAGATTAGATGGAATTAATGTTAATTTTTAAGAATAGATTCATTGAAACTTTTAAAGATTCTCTATTATCTTCGTAATGAAATATTACAATTTTCAAATATTTTAAATATTGACTGTTATACTATAGAAGACTTAATACACGTAACTATTGTCAAATATACTCAAAACTAGATGTTTTGAAAATACCGAACCCTAAAATGGAACCCCACCCTAGCGATTATTGAAATAATGGTCTTATGTTTGTGGAACTCCGCAATACGTAACAGTTAATATGTTCATAATTATTCATAGTCACGCAATCTCGCACGTATCGTTGCGATGAAGCGTGGATGGACAGCCACCGACTAT
This sequence comes from Pantala flavescens, assembly GCA_020796165.1. Taxonomy (NCBI): domain Eukaryota; kingdom Metazoa; phylum Arthropoda; class Insecta; order Odonata; family Libellulidae; genus Pantala; species Pantala flavescens. The sequence continues at coordinate 18,878,880 of CM036886.1, forward strand.
TACGTGTCCGCGATGTAATGTTAGGGATACACTAACACCAACGAAATTACAGATTACGTATCAGAGTGATCACTATTAGTAGTTTTACGCTACTGTCACGTCTTAACGGTTCCAAATAACGATGTAGAAAATTATGGTTAATTTTTGTAGCTAACTTTTACTCACGTACGTAAATAAATTCATATTAAAAGGGTGCCTTTTGCAGGCATAGTTGATTACGTATATCTGAACATCCTGCACTATTATATTGAATTCTTTTCACGCTTCTACTTACTTTGTTAGTCTCTTAATTTTAGTCTAATCTAACAGTTTGGATATCTGAATCGTTATCCCCATAAGCTACTTGTTTCCAGGAGCTAAATATGGCTAGTTATGCAGGTATTACAAGTGAAACTTTAAAAGTTAAGCAATTATCCATTCTCTTAGTAGTATTTGAGAATAATGAAGGAGAATTAGATAACATATGTGTTGCTCTATCTATAGCTCCCAAAGCTCAGCCATTTATCGAGTTCACTCGCAGAGTATCTGCTTTGTCCAAATTAATAAATGTGATAACTTTTTCGTACTCATCGAAAACATCTTTCCTCTCTAACATTAGGTGCGTTTAGTGAACCTACTTTAAGTATGCATAAAAATGTGTAACGTGTACATAAAAATTTATTTTATAGATGGTCAGCAAAGTTAAATATCCGTCAACGAACATTTCTCTATGTAACATTTGTTGCCTTTAGAAGAATTTGTTTGATACCTCAGGGTCTATTAACCAAAGGTATGATGAGAAAACGGTCGACTTTTTATTTATATTTATTCGCATCGCCATCTACTGGAATAAAACTAGGTTAATCGCCAATAAATTTGCCATAAAATGAAAAGCTTTCGTCCGCCAATAAAAGATTCACATCGTTATAAATAGCATATCTATTAATGAACTCGTTGTGATAGAGTCGATATTTTTGGGTAAAGAAAAATCCATAATATACTAGAAGAGAAAAGAATTTTAATGAATATCTACGTTTAATGATCATCTCTTTGGGAAATGCGTGTATTTAATTGTCCGCTACTTTTCTTGTAAGGAGCTACTAAAGCCGAAGTAATTTATCTAAACGTAAATGATAATTTAATTATAACTGTATCTTAGAAACTGTTCTTATGGTACATAAATATTGCAAGAATTTTTTTAAAAAATATGTGTTTATTTTAATGGATTAGAGAAATCCTCTCTAACCTGTCGATATCTTGCAAATGAAGTTCAACACTTAATGCAGCATTTCAAATTGGCTAGGAAAAATATAAATCAGAATGCTGGTGGTTGAAAATTAACTTTTAATTTCGCGTATCGTTATTTAATCAGCAAGTATAAGACAGCGTGAAGACTGTAATTACGTTTATGTTTAGAATCAAATGAGGACCTTTACTTAGTACAAATCTGCCTTTTTTGTTTTTGATACTCTGATAATGTCTTCTAATACTCAAATCCCAGTCTTTCTTATTGCAATTAATGTTTCAAAATTGCCGTGAAATAGTTAGCGGAAGCAATCAAAATTTCTAACCCCATGACGTGCTCAATTAGATCTTGGATGACTTCCTCTAATTACGGATGAATTATTACTCAACCCCCTTGAACTTCCTCCCTTTGACAAAGCCTGAGTGAGTGTGATGTCTAATTTTTGAAGTTTTAATTCTCGTAGAAAAGCATCCATACAAAATTAATTCTTAATCATAATTAAAGAGATGATGATTGACTCCTTAAGAATAGAAATCGATAAAAATAATCCTATAAACCTTTGGGTTATAAAAATAAATTAAGAGAGGACTTTATATTTCCAAGTTTATTTTTCATTTATAATTATTGAAATTTAAACCTGTAAAAAAATACTAATTACTCTCTTAATTTATTTTAGGTAGCTTTCCACATTATGAGACATAAGAACATCTTAATTTTGTGCCAGATATTCAATATGAATAAACGTTGTATTATTTAATTTGTGGTCGTTTAAAACTTATATATATTTTAGAGAAAATAGCATGAGTAGTATTAAAACTCACGTCAATATTCAAAAATGATCCATATATATCAATGGCAATTTCTCCGATAAAAACTTTGATTAGAAACTTAAATCGTTAAATAAGGATTCCAAATAGCATATTATTTCATGGCTGAAACGAAAGATAATGCGTAATTAATCATGCGAGAATCTTTAATTGAATTAGAACGTGAACATTCCTGATAGTTAATAAAAAAGGGAAATAAGTGACCAATAGAGACTCGTTGATTACCTTGGAAACCATTTATTTATGTTTAACAGCGACGAAGACGAAGCTCGAAAATGAAAACATCGATTCTTACTTAAAAGAACTAAATGAAGGATGATTTTCAGCCACATTTTTCGTACCTGAAAAGTAGAAACAAGAGAGGAAAGAGTTGCGGGTGTCTAATTTATGGCATCCGGCGGAAGGTGGAAGATAGCTCTGTCACGCATGACTGCTCCAATACCCATATTGTCCTATTATATAATTATTTGAATTGCGTATCATTAGATCCCTATTCGATTAAATTAGAACATAATGTATGTATAATTGATAGGGAAAGCGAGGTGAAGTCATTACGTCGTTTGTGCGACATACTCGTGGAAACAAGGTAGCGACTATATTAGTAGGAAGGTTTTCTGGGTATTCTGTAGTTTATTCGCATTATCTGAGCTTCTTCCATTTCCTATGAGTTTCACCATTAAATACTCAAACTCTTTTAACTTATATCTTTAGCTGATGTATAGTAATATCAATGCGTGATGATTGAATTTAGTTTGGCCTCTGATATTCATTTTTTTGCTATTTTAATGGGACGTATGGGGTTCATGTTATTAGATTTACTCTTATTAATCTCCTTTAATGGATATTACTTCCATAATCCCTTTATAACAACCTACTGTTTTATCCGATTATTTATTAGAGAAATCATTTATACTTATACATACTTAAGGCCTGTGATGTAAAAATTACGTAGATGAAATTTATTGAAATAATATTGCCTTTTAAATAGAAAAATACGTGATTTTTGTGGAATATATAATAAAAATATTCGAGAATGATTAAAATAAAAATTTGTTAAATAATTAAAACATAATTAAAGTAAAATAGAATCATATATTAATTCTGATCACACCAACATACCAAATAACAATATAGTAATACGTTTAGAGTACGTAATCGTGGCGGCAGATCGAATACTGGGTTATAAATTACGTATAGAAAGAGTACTAAATACCGATACTTAGCTTATAAATAGCCGTTTCCAAGTAAACAAACGTCACGTATGCGTTACCCGGTCGTTTATTTATATCGACTTACGATCATACCATCTCCCGTTCGATATCGGAATATGCACTTCACAAAGAGACGATTCCACTCATCCCCCGTGTGTCACCTGTCCTTCGGCTCCTTAAAGACTGAAGATCCCAGCCGACCGACAACATTCATTTTCCGAGTGCGGAGGTGGGGCGTTGTAGGGGAAAGAGACGCCAAGTTGAGCGGGAAAGGGGTTCCAGGGAGGGAGGGCGGCCCAACGTGCGAGAACCTCTCAGTCCGAAGCAAGTCTCGAGGAGTGATAGTTGTGCAAGTGGTTAACTCCGGAGTTTACACACCGCAGGCGACCATCATCCAAAGGTAAGGCCGGTGCCAGCTTTTTCGGATACGTAACAGGTTGATGGGAATAGTGCAGATGTCGCGTCTGAGGAATTCCGATGGTTTCCGTCGGAAGGAGTTGATGGAAGATGGCCATCCGGGTGTGCATCGATGTAGGATGCCGTAGATGAGGATTGTTTTTTTGGAAGATGTCGAGGAGCCATTGTGGAAAGTCTTTCTTGTCTTTGATGCGAATGCTATAAAAATTTCAATGAGCGATGTTGTTTTATGTATTCGAAACATTTTGGGTCACAACCGGGATTGAATGATGGTCGGTTTCTTGTGGTCACCTACGCCCGTACCAATTGCTCCTCTAAGACCTTTGAACCAATGCAAATTTTTCCTACGATTGTTATAATAACCTCTGGTAGGTTCCTGGATTATTGAATTGGTAACCTACTCTTCTCACAAGCCTCACGTTCGATTCCTTCCAGAACCCCACCGCAGTCGAAGGTCTATCAACTGGTTTATCCCTTCTGGTTCAACCATAAAAAAACCAATCCTCCACGGATCCAAGTCCCACAGACATGGAGCTTATCAAAACAGACGGCTAATAATCATGTTTTTCTCGATATAGTTTCCAGAAAGTGGAGTTTTAGGTCGTCTATTCTTAGAGTTTACTCATTAAAAGCTGGTTTTGATTTGGAAACTTCTGTCTGCGTCCGAAATTTTTAATGAGCTCTTCTCTGTGTACTGAGGATATTTTGAACCGCGCCCGACATCCCGTTTCGTTTCCAGAAGCGTTTTTTCTTTCATCCGACAAATGTCGTTAATTGGTACCCATTGTGTCAATTTGCATTCCGAAAGATGCAAGGAATCCGCGCGGGCGTAGCCAGCTTTCACCAGCTTTGTTGCCCGCTCGAGCTGCGAATGCTTTCTGCAAAGATGGGGCTGAAAGGAGGCAAAATTCCCGCTCATATGTGATATTAAATTTGACATTTACTCACGTACAATAATCGTGTTTGTTCGGGAATGATTTTGTCCTTTCTTTCACGAACTATTGGGTTTGGATCTATGAAACTCGTATAAAGAAGTCAACACGAACATATAGTACCGTCATATCCCCTGCGTTGACTCCCCTCCCGAGAATTACTGAAGAGATAATAACCCGCTGGATGCCTCCAAATTTTCAACTTTTTTGTTCCTTCTTTTGAGTCAGTTAATCGCGGCATTGCTTTTTAAGTAATTATCCTCTCAAACTACTCTGTTTTGGTGTTTTAGTTACACAGTTGCTGTTGATTTCTCAGATTTCATTCTCAAATTCATAAAGTCAATATGAGGAGGTGTAACTTCGTGGAAAGTAGTGGAATAAGCAAGAAATCTTTGTAATTTATGAAATATATACGATGATCTACTAATAGTAATAAATACTAAAAGTAATAAATGTTTCTTACGAATACTTTATCTTTACAAATTATACTCGTTTAAGGAATATTCCTCTTCTTACGTACGTAAAATTTATGCTTCCATTAAAATTTTAAAATGAAATAAAAGTTTAAAAGATAAGAGTATAAAAATATATTAGATCCCGTGGACAATCCATTTGTTTACAATGAATGTTGTTATGATATGGATAGAAATAGCGAGGAGGAAAGACAATTTGGATAGTTTCAGAGGCGGAGGATAATTAAAACCCTATATCTCAGTACGTACTCACATACTTTGGATATAGGAGCCATCTGCCTCACCCAAGACCCATCCGTGATAAAACGGATATACGGATATTGGGCATCCTAACTCCGATCATGGGGCATAGATGTTTTTTTCACGAACCCATCCGAAAGAGAAGAATCCGTTTCGCCCCATTTCCACCGAGATAAAACGCGAGCTTTTGCTTCACTTTTCAGCTCTGAATATTTACGGAAGGGACGCCTCGACATACGATTCTTCGGTAATTTCCGCGCATTGTTGTCGGTCGTAGCCCCGGCGATGGCTTATTTACGCCCTTACGTACAAAGGCGGGAAAAGAGCGTGTGTTTAACGAGGAGAGACCGATCAACGCGTTTGGATTCTTTCACAAACCGCCTCATCCAAAGTCGGCTTTTACGCCTATAAGATGTGAGCTAGGAGTTACCACTCCAGAGCCGTGTTTACCTCGAGTTGCCGCCGAATCTGGGACATCCAGCTTTCTATTTCAAATAGCCCGTCACGGTGTTGTAGTACTTTTCCACGAGAAGATGATGGAGCACTTCGTGGCGTATGAAAGGCAGGAAGTGGGTGTAGGAATTTCGATTCTTTTTTTTTCAGTTCGTAATGGTCACATCACAAATTGGTTCGGGTTTGAAAGAGATACGCGTTGAATCGACCGGAAATTCCGGGTTTGGGTGTTTTCTGTCTTTCTTTGATTGGGTCTGATTGTGAATAATCAGCGGGATGATTATATACTCTTATGATCATTGTTTAAATGCATCGCTATGGTTACAGTGATTAATTAGGTTAACAATGGCCGTACGAATGTTGCGTGAATGGAGGATATACTAACTCGTTTTAAAATGGATCCGTAATAAGTTTGTAGGAATTCATTAAGTTTCAAAACCCTTTTTCCCGTAGTCACAAAGAGTTTTACGGAGTCCATAGAACTTTAATGGGTTCCAAACACAGGTAGAATAGAAAATCAGGAAACCTAGAGTGATGTACGATAGGGGCCTGTACCCCGTAACCCGTACGGTAGCCGGCTCGCAGGCCTAAGAGGAACACCCGAAAAAACTCGTAAAATAAGATAAACTTTCTCCGAAAAGGTTTCTCCGTAGACTGTCTCAGTTAATGCATTTCGCGAACTTTTCAGATGAGTCATAGAACGTGCTCTGAAAATAGGAATTTTTTGGATATCTTTCGATCGCTATTCCAACGCTTTTTGTTTGTTTTTGGTTTTTGTTTTTTTTTTAATACGAGATACAACACGGGTATGCTGTATAGAAGTGATATTGGTGTAAATCGTCGAAACAAGGTTCCTTGTACTAAAAACCTTTAAGGAAATCCTTTTTACAGTGACATCTCAATGTCGGCTATTGTAGCTCGAAGTTTTAATCACTTGTATTTTAAATATCGCCGAACAAAAAATAAGTTTTACATGCTTTGTGTCTGATAAATATTTATTTTCTAGGGATCCTATTTTTCTTTCACAGTAAATCCATCCTCAATCAATGTTTTACATATCGCGTATTACGTAAATCTTGGATCTGTTTCAAATTCATTTGCCACCTTGAATCTAAGTTGCGATTTGCATCTATTTAATCCTCATTTATCACCAGAAAGTCTTTATGATATACACGTACAATGCTTTAAATGGAACGGTAATGTCTCAAGGAACAATCGCTCATAACTCACAAAAAATACCCACGATATAACAAAACTTTTCAGAAAGTAGGTTTTGACGTGCGAATTCCCTTGAACAATTATCACCACCTCGCTACCTTGCCCGTGAACGGAAAAGGCCGCACGTGGTACAGTCTTGCTCAGGTTCCAGAAATAAAAATGAAACAATGAAGACGGCATTTGTACCGGTTTTTTTATCTACACATATAGGTCAATATGTCTCATGGGCTGTCTTTGTCGCGTATTTTCCCATGTTTGTGACTGACTTGTGAGAGGTCATAGAAAAATTACGCAGGTTCTTTTTGATGAATTTAATCATGATATTATATTATGAAGCAGATCATGGCACGATATCTTTATATTGTTTTAATTTTATGCATGGAAATAAGTTACGAGTTAGTCATGTCTTCTGATTAGCTCCTACAAATACGTTTTCAGCGATATGCTAAGAAAAATAAGAGAAAGTCACGATAATAAAAACTCTCTCAATGTTATGGTGTTTCCTCTGTTGATATTTACTTCTTGGGAAACAAACTACAAAAAAAAATCCCTCAAAACTCGTTTTCCTAAAATAGTGAGCGACGGGCGTACAAATCACCATGTATAATCACATCGAGGGCAAATGAAGTTCGGTGTTTTACTGCCCCCTTTAGATTTAATGAATTCCATGCGGTGGATGTGGAGGACTGTGTCAGAGAACGGTGAACTCAGCGCAAGGACGCTTAGCTTCCCGCAGCTGTTTTTTTATCATCGCCAAACACTCGCTCCTTATTCATAGCGAAATTTAATGAGCGTATCGAAGAGTTAATTCGTCGCTCGTTCGAGGAAGAAATCTATCTTCGATATGGTTTTTTTCAAGGGACGCATTTCATGAATGAAGAATGAAGATTTAGGAATTAAGTGGGACGTACGGTGTTGCCAAGCCATCTTTTGGGTGCCGGCGGAGTCTTTCGGGAACTCCTCGGAAACTGTTCCGGAGTTATACCTGCTTCTCACTTAAGATCTTCCGATTTGGGATGAATATTTGGAGCGGGTTAACCTTTGTGAATTAATAGGGGTACATATAGTGGAGACTTAAACGACTCGACGATATTATTAATTTTTAAAGTGAATGGCACGAATGTTTGCTGATTTTATGAGTTAAGTTCACGTTAAAATAATATGATGACCTTTATTCATTCATCATAATTAATCATCGATTCACATCGTTCAAAAAATAATCATTATGTAGGGCTAATGATATGTCTCGAAGATAATGCGCATCTTTTATAAATCGTATCATAACCATATTTAGTTATAGGCCTTCTAAGATCTTATGATTCATTACATTACATTAATGGCTCTCTAAGTTCATAGTTACAGCAAACAACTAATTAAAAAAGGGGTTAACTCATTTATTCAAGCTAGTTCATTTCCTATGTGAATTTTAAAAGAATATATTTTTATCACATTAAAAATTAATGTGCAACCAAAAAATGAATCTTCTCTTTCATTCGGTAATGTTGAATATTGGAGGAGAGAGGTTCATTACTATAAATTTTCCGAAGGATCGAGAATAATTGGAAAATAAAATTTCGAAAGTAGAAAGTTCTTTTGTCGAGTGTGAAGTATGATTGAGTATCATTATAATAATGTATGCGAATTAAGTAGCAAGAACAAGAGTTAAATTTTGCGGAAAATCGCACATTTTATTGCGAATTTGTGTATATTAGCCGCATCAACAGTGCGTGAAACTATTCGGAAATTGTGATTAATTTTGCTCAAATTTCCTTCGTGAGGCTAATTTTCGAGAGAAATACTTTCAACACTAGATTTTAATTGAAATTCGTGTAACCTTCATTTTTAAGAAGTTGTTCTCGATTTACATCTAGTGCAAATTCGACCTGAATTGAAAGCATCACTGCATTCGGAAAAGTATTTCTGATGGATATGGGAATTTTCTGTAATAACATAAGTTAACTTTCCTTTTACTTGTTCTTGGATCAAGTAAGGGGAAGGAAAAGTAATTCAACTCTTTTTAGACTTAGAAGCGTATTAAATGACGGAAAATTAAACTCGTGAGAGCCTGGAATAGAATTTAAAATAAACTCTTTGAGAGACGCCTATAAATTTGAACGTAGACCTATCCTTCAAATCCATTTAGCTACGGGATTAACTCAGGTGAATATGGGTCAGCACACAAACACTTTTAATTAGAATTTTAAGCCGATTATCTCTTTAACGTACGATTGCCTTCCGAATAACCATTCCTCTCTTAAAACTTAATTAACGCAGCCGAAAAACGGTGACTTTTAGGGCTGCACTAAATGGTGAAACAAGTCCCTTCACCAAAAAGAATGAGAATTACGAGTATGAAGGTTTACTTGGCGAAAGTTGCTTCACATCTTCGTAGATCTTTGTTCGCCTTTAAAACAGCGGAAGATGGGCGGGTTTATGTGGTGGGAAGGTGTTGGTTCTCGATTCGGAAGGCTTAAATGCTTTACGAAGCAGATTCTCGTACGTTTCGCGATGTTACCTCGGAAATAAATAATCCGGTTGCCAAGGGATGTTTTTCCAACGAGTGGAGTGGAATAGAAATAAAAAAAACGTGCGGAAATATGGCTCGTGAATGAATTTCCACGGGCGAAATTGAATATTCAATTTGGAAGCCTTCCTTCGTAACATTTGTTCAGAAAGGCTCTTGAAAAAAGTACAGAACCGCAGAATATATTCGGGTTAAAAGGTGCATTCGCTTTTTTTATTAATTCGGATTCACTTAATGTTCGTTGTGAAACGATGTTTATATTTTCCAATTAGATGGAAAAGATCTGTAAGGAATTTTGAATACGAGGTTGGATCTTAACTTTGCTTAGAAAGCCTACGCGGCTGGAATAATAATGGAAAAGTAATAGGGAGATCTGGGTTCGAGTCCCAGTCCTATCAGACTTTTTTCACGTTTATTTAAACCCTGGGAATCTGAATACAACCTTTGTATGAAAATTAATTTGGAATGCTACGGATAATTATGTTGGTATAAATTAATGAGGACGAGGTAGATTTCATTAGCTAAATTCATAACTATTCTGATACGTACGTTAACTTCTTTATTATCACGCATCTTTATTAACCTCTGATAATTGTCGGCCCAAGTGAGTAGATTTGAACTTAAAGGCTAAAGTCTAATGATTGATTATGCGGTAATTATTAACATTGAATATAATAAAATGCTCTATTACAGCATTGGATCATCTAGTGGAGCATAAATTCTAATGGAGCATTTTAATAAATATTTAAACTTGTATTTGAAGGCTTAGGAAATGTATTTTAATGTAGTTTTAACATCTGCTGCCTGGGCTCAACCTTAAGTGACATAGATATCAATCACTTAAGTTTCGGAAATGTTTTTGAAAGATAAGATTCCTTATTTCTATGCTAAAGATAGAAAACGGTAAAATTAATGTTATAATAATATTTATGATTCAGTATTGGTGAATACGAGTGCAACAAAGATACTTGGAATAAAAATGGATGCTTGTAACAAAGTATACAGTAGATGGTAAAAGACGAAGAAATGAATTTAATGAAAATCTTTCGTAAATTAATACGAAGAAAGAGTTTTTATTTTTCCTTAAGGTTAAATTGCTATTAATATTAATAAACATATAATAAGCAAACGAAAAATCAAATAATAAATAAGTAAACAACGAATAAATAAAAACAAATAAACAAACAAACACAAATAAATGTATAATTCACGTATATCTAAGCAACGGTTTCTTAAAGGAAAGATAGTGACAGACCACGTAACCCGATAAATCCAATTTAAGTATTTTAATCAACATCAAGATTGTTAAATTTACCGTGAGCTTTCTACGGTGTATGATCATCTCTACGCTTGAATTGCATCACCTCAAATCCGCTCTGTACTCCACCGTTCGCCTTGCGACACTAAACCCTTTCATCCTGCGTACAATTTTGGCATCCCGACTCACATATTTCCACAGGAAATCTCTTGGGCATAATCTCATTAGCCTACATTTGAGGTTAATTTGTCTTCTCGACCGTGGAAGGTGAATCGCATTCGTAAATATTCTGAATGAAGATTTTATTTACAAGATTCTCTTCATGTCTAACTTAGGCACGTATGGATGTAAAATTTCTTTAGTTTTTTTTTTATTTCTCTGTTCAACTCTATTATACCGATGAAGAGTGTCGTAAACTTTAGGTGTTTTGGGATTCAATTGACCGTAAACTTCCTTGATTTTCGAACGGGTTTAAATTGAGTGTATCCGTTGCAATAGGATGTTTCGTTATTCAGTTGAAAGTTTGGGTTTATGATTCAGCGAAAGTCTGATGTTACGTAAAATTGGGGTGAATGTATAAAATTAGGAACGCTCCCGTGCATAATAAATATAGTGGATTATAGTGTGGGGCAGGAAAGACTTATTCTAGAATATTGTGTTGTAAGAGCGTAAAATTCATATCTTTAATTTAAAATAAAAATTATTAGAAATTTAATCTGATAATACTTCGACGAAAAGTCGAATTTGATAAACTTAAGTGGTAAATTTATTAATTTCACAAATAACAATTTATAGTCAAGGGTCTAATCAAAATTTCCAACCACATACGTACCTTTTGTCTCTGATGATATGAAAACAGATGCAGTAAGATTTTAATTATAACTTGCTCTGGGAAACTAGGAAATTGTCCCTTTAAAGTATTGCTCTGGTCCATACTTGAATGGAGTAATGAAATTCATAGCAGTATTAGGTAAAAGCTAAAAAATTAGTTCCATTAATGAAAGTATATAATAACACTCGAATACTCAATATCATACGAATAAGAATGACAAACATGAATATTGCTGTTTATGAAATGAATAACGAATAAAAACATTAACCAACTTTCGTCTTAATTTAGTTAACATCCGTTCATCCATATTTACATGATAGTTCCATCTCAATTAAGTAATAGATATCAAATAGAAATTTCAGATCTAATAATTTCACTCAGGAGAGAGGCATGTTTGTACTCGCAACGGAAACAGAACTACACCCCGCAAAACCTATCCAATGCACGAGAAAGGCACCTTTCCCCTTCTCCTATTCACATTCATGCTGTTCAGTCATTTATCATCGGAATAACTTCACGTGGTAGCTACTGAGATTTCGCACCTGCACACGCACGCCCACACCCTCTGTCCCCGCAGCTTTCTCTCCCTTGTACACTTAGCAACGGTTTGTCGCTTAAAAAGAGCATATTTTGATGGCCATAAGAGAGGATAAGAAAAATATGAGCTTAATAACTGGAATTGCATGATCATTGCTAAAATAATGTAAGATTTTCATATATTCTTTTTTGCACGTAATGTACTCTATAGCGTCCAATAAATATCGTGAATTATATCAAGGAAATACTCTTTGGATGAGCTAAATTCGTATTATTAATTTTTTGATGTTTCATCGTAATAAAGGTCGTTTCTGTATCGGAGATTTCAACTATGGTCCAACGCTTTATAAGTTCCTTCAAGTAGAGTTCGCTCCTGATTAAAGGATCAGACTATAGTTGAAATAATTCCGTTTAAACCAGCAAGACGTATATGTTTTTTAAATTAATGTAAATGAATAAATGATATCTATAAACTTTTCGAGAGCCATAGACGAAATATTAATCGGACTTAATGGTCGAAACAAGTAGCTATATCCTGAAAACCTTTAAAGAAGCTAGCATGATGGATTGAGCAATAAAGATGGTGTTGATTAACCTATCCGATAGGTACTGGAGAAAAGATGTACTGCATCTTTATATTCATATCGATTTTTTTAAGGATCCAGGCATCAAATCACTTCTTAGGGGTCTAATCGGCTCTAGTCCGGCTTAGGTTCCTTTCTTAAAAGGAAAACCCAAGGCACAATTGCCGGTGAAGCGTTCTCTTAATCTACTACCATCCGCTCAATTAATCCGTTTAAACGGAGCTGTTCACACCACTCTCACCACCTCCAGAAGGACGCATAATGAGAGGGTCTTAATTGGATCTCGGCACGTTTCTTAATCGTCCCAATAGTTCCGCACTAATTGGAGTGTTTTTGACGCGTAAGTGAATCGATCCGTACGTCTTAGACCATAGTAGGTGAGGACTTTAATAATAATATATTGGTCGTCAACGACGGTAACTTCCTTTGGTTACGGACTTTAAAATCGTCATGCACGAGTTGCTAAGTGAGTAGCGTGGCCGAATTACGTGAAAGTGGTCCCAAATTCGATTCTAGTACTTTCAATTGCGAAATGGTTTCTGGTGAAGGAGCGATCGAGATATGAAATTGCAGGCTATAAAGTTTGCGAGTGAAGTATTTTATTACACCTTACAACTATCTTGAAGCTTATCTTTCGTATCTTAAAGTACACAAACAGAGTGGATGAAATTACAGGTTGAATTTTTCTCGGAAATATTAGATAAATACTTTAAAAACCAACATTGATTAAAAGTGAAAAGGTTATATAGGAATATTTTACGAAATAAACTGAAATTCATACTCAGCTACTTCGAAATATAATTATATAAGATATCTGCAAATTGTCGACGCTTTAAGAGAAAGACGATGACAGTAAAGGTTCAGTATGAGCAGAACGCTTCCTATAATAGATAAGTTGTCAGGTCTATAAAAGGTACGAAATTAAATAAACCGATGATAACGTATCAAATCACTATTGATAACGTGAAGATAAATTTAATGTAGAAACTACTTTTGAAAGGCTTTAGATACATAAAATCCATCCAGAAATATCAATTATTTGTTGTCACTCATACTTCAGTTACTTTCATATCATAATATTTTTTCATTGATTAATTAGTGATAAAATCTAAAAAACAGGATCCATGTAGTTTCATACCTAAATGATATATGGAAAATTCTATCTATAAAGGTACAGGTGTCAGACTATAATGTTTGCAATTTCAATTTCCACACAATCAGTTTCAGGAGAATGTACACACTCGTGAATCAGGCAAAATTTTCACCTCAGTGAACTATGATTCTGCGTCACATCACCGGAAGATACTTCCAGCTCCACTCGTGGTGTTTGAACTTCCAATAGAAATCAGTCCCGACCCCAAACACCTCGCACAGCTCCCGTAACATACATATTTCTCTCCCAATTCATTCCTATGATTCGAAAAATATCGTAGAGGATGAGTTGAGAAAAGACGCCAGAAAGAACCCGTTCGCCTCTTTTGAGAAGAAAGATCGAATCGAATCTCGACGAGGAACGCACATTGAATTTTCGAAAAGAGATTGGCGTGTGAATCGCGTCAGTGGAACGCGTCTTCCCCGTAGATGGAAATCTCTTTAGTGTCCTACTTAGTTGCTAACAATGCCCCCAAGGTGCAGGAAACGTAGCAGATGGTGGGAGTTACTCAACGTAGTCAACCGAAGGAATTCTACAAGAGGCGAGATGTCAGCCCTCCACTCCTGCGGATTGTTATTTCGATTCCTAATAAAGCGAACGGATCCTTCAATCTTGGTCCTTGGTCCGGAAAATTGGATAGCTTTGCTTTCTGGAGTGTCATTGGATCCATGTCGAACCTTGTTTATGATGCTTGAGATGTTAAGATGGGATAATTCATTTCATTATTCATGTTCTATTCGTTTTAATATTTAATCCATATTATAATTATATTCCGTGTTTATATTCATTACTTTGAATTTATTGCTTTGCTGCGAGACTTTTATATTTCACTTTAATGAAATTCAATGCGTGGAAAGAATTTATTTTTCGCAGATAGCTGTAAAGCATTTGATATTTAGTGATGGATTAATAAGATTATTAAAACACTAAAAACATTTAAAACTTCTTTAAAGTTAGCGGTGATAGCGTATATTAACATTATCTAAATTACCTTAAATATGTTGAAAATAAAGTGTGATTCAAATTCACAGCTTTTGGTATAACTACTTTTTTCAGTGGTTATAGCAAACGTTAAGCATCAGATTATCATCTGTAGAGTACTAAGTTCTTCAACCCCTTAACATTCCTTTTAAACTCCTTCTCTGAACTGATATTGGCAATCTATCAAATTTACGAATTTTATGGACGAAAGTGATATTGTATACAATGAGGGGAAGAAAGGTTGTTTACCAAAGAGGAGAGAGAATTTTTTTGCATCATAACATACGTTGGAGGGAAGGAGAATTTTGAAGCTGAGCTCTTCTTCGATATAATAAAAGAAAGATGAAAGATACTGAAACTCAGAAGCGTATTCTGTTAAACATAGATCACACAAATATCTTTAGCAACATTCGTAGAACACCTCTAGCCTTTCTGAAATTTTTCGTTTGCATAAACTATCAAAAAACTCTTCTTTCTAGCTTCCGTTTTTTCTTCGGATACATATAAGCCACTATCTCAACAAGCCAATCCCAAAAGTTCTTCGTTCTAAAGTCAAAACGGTCCACAAGAGAGCTTTCTTTTACATCGTGCGTATCGAAGGATGATACTTCTCTTCCTCCAACTTCAAAAATACCATCGTTGTGGCAACCGACTATGTGTATTCAGTCCCAATCCCAGCTTTGAATTCCCCGCAGCCTCTTGCGACACGAGGGTATGCGAGCCAAGTATAAACGCGCCTAGCGCCTTAATGTATCTCCCATGAACCCATTCATAAAGCTAAGGAAGGAATTTTTGGGCGGGACGCCCGCGTCCGGGCGGGGAAAAGCCCGCGGCGAAACGCTCGCTACCCGGCGGCTGTTATTTTCCACATCTCATAGACCACCTCTACGTAATGGTATGTAAATAACTAGTTCGGAATGGAACACACCTTACAGGAATCCTTGGCGTACCATAGGATCGGGTGGGCGTTCGATGACGTCATCCCGGATTTCGGTAGGGACACTTGAGTGATGAGGTGAAATGGGATCCGTACCGTCACGATCCTGTTCCATTTGACGCAGTTCCATAGCGCGCATAATCCAAAAGGCGAAATTGGTCCAGCATCTCCCGATGGACCGATATGCGAGGATGGCTTCCGAAATTGGACGGAAGATTCGACGTGGGCGTATTGGTTGGGTGAACCGACCCGTGGTGAATGTTATTCAAGGACGAACGAGCTTTTTTTCAGCCGGTATAGGTCCATAAAAGGAATTCGAATGTTCCAAGGGTTGAAATCGCTGAGTTTAGGGGCTGTGTTAAGTTATCATTAGGTGTTGATGTGATGATGAATCTTTTTGTGTTTTTGTGATTCTTTCTCGATGAGGTTATGAAGAGTAAGTTCTCTTCTGAGGATGTTTCAAAAATTCTTACTGACCATTTCATTTTGGAAACTGTAGGTGAAATATTTTTATACGATATCATGGTACTCATTTAATTTATGTTTGCTTAAATTGTATCAACGTTGCTCGTTAGGAGACTTCTTCTATTAAGACAAAATTTCCAACACCGATGTTTTTCATATCTTCTATATGCCTATGTCTATGTAGATACCCTGCGAGCCACCTTTCGGTGCGTGGCAGGGGGTGGAAACACCGTAACTTTACTTCCCTAAACGATCATTCTCGTGTATTGTTCGAGGGGAAAACGTATTATAGCTGCTATATCAGTTATGAAAGCTGTAGTTCAACGTCATCACGCTAAATTCACAGTATTGCTGTTTGGAAACGTGAAATAATTCGAAAGGAAATGATAAGTGAGTGATTGTTCCCAGTTTTCTGATTCATTACCATGGTGATGGGAAATATAGCGATGAGTCGATCTCATGAATCGCATTTCAGTTCTTTATTTGTTTCTTCTCTTATGAATGCCTACGGCACGTAAGGGAAGATTTTCTCTTTAGTGGCTTGAAGGTGCAGATTCAAAAACAAAAAAGAATTGATGGAATTAAGCCGGATTTGAGTTTGTGACTGGGAATTTTATCAGTTATTCATGAGGTTAAATATGAGAAATGTTCCAATGGAAAAATGTGCAACAATGGTAAAAAGTGAAAGTACATAGGAATGGGAAATATCGATTTTAGCAACCGCTACGAGAGGAAATCAATGAAAGCTAACCGCGTCATTACAAAATATTAATGATATTATACGAGAACTTTTCTCTTCATTTTCGTTTGAGTATTATGTGTAAAGAAAGATTACTAAGTAGGTAAGCTTAAATGGAAACTTATTTGAATAAATTTCTCTTGAAAATTGGTGCCTGAAAGGAAATTAATAACGATGATAAAATTTATTAGCACTTAAAGCCTTGATTTATGACTATAATATTTTCTGATATCTATTAGTTAAAAATTTTCATATCAGTATCTTTTATTGCCGCCATTATAAGACTTCATGAACAATTTTTCTATTGATTCTGTTGCATGATTTTAAATTTCTATCACGTCCGAAATTTAAGTCCTATGTATCATACGAATGCATCATCAAATTAATCAAAATGGACAAGATAGAAGTATTAAATATTATTGAAACGCTGCGTGCAAACCTGATTAGACTTTTATTCGCATTTCGTGACGTAGATTTTGATTTATCCGTTGCGAAAAAAACAAAACCCATTCTTCAACTAGACTTTAAAAATTTGTACGTGAGCAGTAACCGCTCACGAACACACGGGACCGAATTCCAACCAGGAAAAACTTATAGCTAGTTGTAATTACCACCTGTGAGCCAAGTTCAATAAACTGTTGATAAGTATTCACCTAGGAAACGAACTCGTGCATCTGTAATAATCACTCCTAAATATAGGAATTTCCCTTTCTTTAACCCCTCGTCGATAATGGCGCTAAATTCGCTCGGTTCATAATTCGTCACATTCGATAATCGATTCTCTCGCATTTCGATTGTTTGCGATAACAGTTTCCGCCTCTCCGGCGTAGGATTCTAAGGGTGGCATTTGACTCTCTTTTGCGTGGGTGTTATTTCCCGGTGGATTACCCGCGCAGAAACAAGTCAGTGTTAAGGGAACGGGGCAAACCCTCAATTACAATAGCTCGGTGAATTGGGAATAATGTGATCACTTAAAGGTCATTGAGTCACAGCCGTCCCTCGTTGCTATTTAAGCACGGCTGGACACTACCGTGATGTCTCCCCAGCCGATCGTAACTCGGCCAACACCCTTAATGGTACGCTTGGAAAGGATTCTGTGTATGATTTTTTAATGATTAATATCCTCAATGTCGTAGCTCAATTTATTTCAAAATAAGAATTCTTTAAAATACTGAATTTTAGTAGTTTTTTATACGAAAACATTATGCAACTACGCGCAGAACCATGAAGGTTGGTCTTCAAGGTTTTCAATTAAAATATCAAATATTATTATCGTTGATATTTTTTTCGTCTGCTAAAACTTGGGATATAGTTATTTTCTTTTCAGTAGATTATTCAGCGTTTACATATCTATCTTAATGTTTGGGAATATGAGGGAGGTAATGTTGGATCACTGCTCAAATCTGTTTCTTTCTATAAAATGAAAAGTTTCTATATTCATGTGTTCTTATATTAATTAATAACAAAATGTTTCATCGCGATTAAAGCATATATTTTGTTTAACCTCTCCTTATTAAGGAAAATTTTAAAAAATCTAAGGGTGAAAGTTAAAAAGTTTGTTTAATTCAGCTCTATGGTTACGGCGTTTATTTACTTTAGTAGCCATTTTATGAAGAATTCAATCGATCCTTTACTTATCTTAGTGTTCATGTTTTACTTTCCATTGCGATACTTTGAATTATTTGTAACATTTTATTTTGAAATAAAATTGAATTATTTTCCGTCAAATTTATTCAGCGAAGTATGAAACAAAAAAGATAATCTATAGCATATATATTACATATACTTTTCGTTGATTACATAATCATGACAACGTTTCCATGCACTGTGTTTATCTTAGAGTAATGTTGTTCTAAATTAAGACTGAACTTACCAACATTCGTATAAACGTTAGAACCGAATGATTTTTAGTTTCATCAATTTATTTAAGTGCTATCTACATTTCCGCTACTCTCATTATCGATTTACTCGCAAATTAAACGACATTACTGGGATTTAATTTTACTCAATAATAAGCACGTCTGAATAAATGAACTCTATGAATTTGATTGAATTTCGGCAAAACGGGCCTTTTTCTTTAATGGCGCCATCCTCGTATCGGCTAGCCAAGGTGTTTTTCTGGACCAAAAGGTTTTAAAGATGATTCCCTGGAGCTTCGCGGTCCTTTTAAAAATATCCGAACTCCCAGAGCTCCACTTCTTCGCTGACCGAATTTTCCCCTTTTTTTCAATCGCCACGCTCCGTCGGTCCGAAAACTGGAGATAGAGCGGTCAAAGAGCTTTTCGGAGAGAGCATTCCTTCGCTTTTTTTCTGTGTCAATTTGAGAGAAGAACATTAGGATCGCAGGGTTTTTTCCTTCGCCGAGAATCACTCCGATTCACTTTCATGGTCCTTTTCATTTGCGGATCGCATTTCTCTCGATATTACGCACACGTCTGTAACCATCCGTGACAGCATCACGTGTACCATTAAGCAATCGTTACGGAATCTGTCGCGGTTTATGATTTCGAAAAAGATTTGAAAAGAAATTTTGAAATATTTTTTGCGTTGCCGAAATCATATTTTACGTGTTTAGAATTAATGTGTTCGAATTATGTCATAAGGTGACTCACCTTGAGTCCAATTGCTGTTTGACTAAGGAAAGACTATTACTGCTTCTCAATGATATTAAGGAAAATAAATCCGAATTTTATTTTAAATATGTCTAAAGTTATCTGTATCTAAATTTCACATTTAGCGTCAATATTTGTTATTCATATATATCGATAATGACATTTAAAAGTATAATTTACAAAAAGATATATTCAAATTGCCGCAGAGTATGCAGTTAATTACATCGTCATCATATACATATACTGTTGATCATACTAAAACTCTACTCGTAAATTGATTATATTTTTCTATAAATTATACTTCATTATATCCGAGAATTTATAGAATCAAAAATCAGGCATAATATTATCGCAGTGAGTGATCTTTTAAATTAAAATGAGCACGGAAAATCACTACATTATTTATCAATTCTTCATAGCTTTTATCTAAGATTATTATCGAAATTATATCTCACAATGATTTTTAAGAAAATGAATTTAATTTTCATGAAAAATTTAACCAGGGAAGTGTATCGGTGCATATATATTAGTAAGAGACTTAATTAATTAGCGAAATCCAAATCTGTGGTAATATGACCCATTTCTTAAGATTATCATTAACCCAAATCTTGAATGATGACGCTAAACCTTTGAGCTTGCTAAATTGAATGAAAAATATTTCATAAATCATAGATAAGAATAATATGAAAGAAGAAGATAATATTCTATGATGAAATATTGTGTCATTAAAGGAAGTTTTTGACTCCTAATCATCTTGATTATTGAATTCGTCACTTCTCAGTAATCGAACGAGCTTTGAATGTTGGAAATGAGATAAAATACCATGATTTATTACTACTGGAATTTTTTCCAAGGTGTCGCTTTATTTTTAACAGAGACATAGGAAATATGTGACTCGTACACACATTATACAGTTCGTTAATTCTTGGCCTTCTACAGGTGCTTTAATTCTTTCAACTTTTAGTCTTCACCGATGTTCTTTCGGCTATTTTACATTTAAATCGCTTCAGGAACAGAATTAATTTATTCCCCGCAAGAAATAGCTTCTTGACATCTTGACCAAGTTCTAGTTTCACTCTGCGAACATTTCTATAATTTATCGCCTCTTACGAGAACTAACCGCGTAGCTGAAACGGTACTTCTTTGTACCCTTATCAAGATCACGATATTAAACCGGTTTCAGGACACAGCCGGGAAGGTAAACGCTGTTAATTTGGAACTTAGCCGAACCCAAAGCCTTTGAACTGTCGCCTAAATACTCCTTTAAAAGGTTACGAAATATCAATTCCAGCTTTAGCGTGAAAATTTCGATTAAGACATCTGTCTTCAACAAAAAACACCAATTTTTTTAAGTTCTCGAAACAATCCGCGACTGGATTAGGGATGAGTATACGCATTGTTGTGGAAAATTCTGAAAGATGGACTTCATTATCGGGAAATGTAACGACTCTTAATGACCAATACGACTCCCCATTGTTGTCACTTAAGAGAGAGAAGGAGAGCTTAAAAGCTCGGAAATGCGCGGAGATAGATATGGTGCGTGAGTTGATTGCCCGCAGGTGGTTTCTCGAAGGCAGCGGTTTGTGCGTGGGAGGGACGGACTGAACGGAAGCTACGCACCTTAATCTGGGAGTTAATCGAAGGAAAGGGGCCTAGAACTAAAACAGGAGCTTCTTCGGTCGATATGACCTTCTGCGGGAAAAGGTGTTTGTGGGAGAGAGGAGAATTTGCCAAAGCGAAATGGTTTCACGGAGTTTACGTTGCCATGGATACTTTACAAACGGCTGTGATTGCCCCATGAGTTTACTATTCGGATTTCTGCGGTGGAATTTGGAATTTGAGCCTTGAAGTTTTTAGGGTGCATATTTTTTTGCTTGTTTGTTTTAGTAATGTTTCTTGTTATCCTTTTCTTTTAGTGGGATTTAGATCGGAAATTAATATGATAAAAGATTGTAAATCGGAAAAGAGAAATTTGTGAACGATCTGTTATATATGAACGATGTTTGAAATAACTTTATACCCAATTAATTCAAATTTATAAGAGATATTTAGAACAGATTTAGAGATAAATGTTAGATAAATTAATTTTTTCGCTATATCTTTCGTAAAATTCTAGCAAAGTCCTAGAAAGTTGTTGGAAGGACATGAATTTGGCGTTAATCCTTGTTGATAAGTCGCACTCGTATTATATTATTTTTCGTATCCAAACGATTATTTAATGGTCGCATATTTTTCTTGTTTAGAAATCATAAATTTTTATCTTCAAAGTATACGAGTATTAAAAAAATATATATTTACTAAGATTACTTTAGTTATATCTCATTCAAAATTCCGAGAAAATTTATAAAAATCTTATCTCTCGGCCCGTAAATTACCACCCGACGTCTTATCGAAATGGAAAACAATTCATTGGTCATTAAAACGTCGATACTTTGCAGAGAACAGCTCATTCGTCCCATACAAAATTGAGAGAGACCCATTCGTAAGAAAACCCATAAAGGGAGACATTCAGAATGGCAGCAGGATCCCTACATCTGTTTCCGAACAGTTTTACGTCGTTCTTTTTCCGACCGAACGGGTTGAGCATCTCCGCACGTATTCAATTCTCTTTGCAGCATCGAGTATAAACAGACAGAAATCTCATTTCCTCCGTGCGCCAAAGCAATAAAAGTAGCCATCGTTCCCTTCTGGTTCTCAATCGATTCCCGGCTACTGCCTTTTGATGCGAGATTCAATTTGCAAGCTGGAAGCGTTCGGAACGAATGGAAAGCTCGTTATCTTTACGTACTCTGTTTGCAAAGGGATACGTTATCTTCTATCGGCAATACGATACCACAACATATTCTGCAATGTGGTAAAGGTTTATGAAGAGTTACGCGTATGATAACACGCAGAATTACGTGAACTAAGTCAGTAAATTAATCTTTTTGCTAAAATTGATTGATCAATCGTCTATACATCAAGCAATCGAGGCAAACATTTTGAAAATTCAATTTGCGGTGAAATATGTTATTTATTGGTTTGAGAATCGATAATTATTTCTGTCAATCTACGTGTTACATTTTCCTTACTACGTATTGCATTACATACACTTTTTCATTTTTAATCTCTGAGAAAACTACGAATATATAATATCCCAAACAGCTTTGACGAATCTTTCAGATTGTTGTTCAGAATCGTTGTTAAGTAAAAATGGAAAGATTAATTTTAAAATGTATTTAAAAAATATTAATTACTACAAAACCTCGCCTGATTCAGTTAAATAAAAATCTATTTGTATGATTAATTTTCATAATTAATATGTGTAGATTTAAAAACTTTCGTACGATCCACTTTCCATTGTTATGCCTTCCAGATCATAATGACTACTCAATTCAAGTTCATTTTCATTGTTGAATGCAACAATACGGCTCATCTACAATTGTTGCGTTTCTTTCTGCGAAAATCGAATAGCGCTCGCGGTAGAGTTCAAAGATTTTCAGCGTTCCCATTGCAAAATTAAACGACAATTTGATTTATGACGCAAAAAACCGAAGCGATCGGAAACACGAGGTCAGGTTTTCTTTAAGTCGCACTATGATTTCTCAACAATTGCATAAACGTTTTTAACCGGTCGCTTTTTAAACCCTCTCCAGTCCTTGTCCCAGATTCTATCACATATATATATATATTGTCTTTCACTATTTGGTTTTCAGATTATGTTAATGACTTTTTACGCGAGATTATTTTCAGAGTCGTACGTTACGAAGCGGAAATATTTGATGAGGTTGCCATTGGATTCGTGCCAACTTTGAGGTCAATAACACGACTAAACGTCTGACATAAGCGAAAACCTTCTAACTCGCTTGTTTTTTCTGTCACGCTCTCTCGCTCCTTTCTTGTTTCCTTATTGTGGTGGACTTCGAGAGCCCGCGGGTATGATTTCTCAGGGGTACGTTAGTCTGTCGTCACTTAAGGTACTATTAGTCTTGTAGATTATGCGCAAACTGCAACATCAAAGGCTTAATAGGTATAAACGTGCTACAAAGATAAACAATGTACAAAACTCACAGCCGCATATCGTCGTATGATAATATACTTGTACGCATATGTATGTCCACAAATGATAAAATTCATGGGCAGAATACCTTTAAAAACCTTGTGTTATCTCTAGTGAGTTAAGGTCTAAAAAAACTTACGAAATATAAAAAGATTATTAGTTTGAAATATGAATAGATATTTTACAGATATTACAAAGGCTACAGATGTCATAGATTAGAGAGTAAGACTTTATAAACGATATGATATGTGAGGTAATTAACTTTTACTTTCGTCAATGACCTAGTTTGCTAAATATATAACAATGCAATATGAACAGAACGATAATTCTGAAAGAAACGATTGTTCGCATTGGTTGCATCAGTCAAACTGTTGCTTATTTGAATACTTAGCATTTTTCATAACATCACTTAGAAAAAATGGCTCAGAAAAGAAGGCAAAGAGAAACTAAACTCTATATGTTTAAATAATTTTTTTAGCACGATTGGTATAAATAATCTATGGCCTCGGTGAATACTAAAGATATCTCGTAAGATACTTTTCATTTTCTTCACTTAAGTTATTCAAAAAATGGATAACATATAATTAAACAATATGTAGCTGCTTCAAAAGACTTAGGTGTTAATTCGTACACGTAAAAGTTTAAAGATATATTTGAAATTCATTCATTTGGAATTTATACGAGGAATAGTAAGTAGCAAGCGTCTTTTACATAGATTTTACTTTTATTTCTAAAAAATTGTTTACAATGACATATTTATGGCATCTCTCATCAAATATATAATATTTTTCTTAAAAGTATAGAAATAAATGGAAGGAAGGATGAAGCATAGACTTATTTACTGCTACCTATTTTTTTAACATTCTATCGGAAGAAGCCATATTGATATTTTTAGCCATGCAAATAGGCACAGAACTCCTTGTAAATTCATGCACCTTTTTATATTAGAGGAAGCGGGACATCTATAGAAGAAGCGATCCATTCTGCTTTTGTATAAGGTATCCATCGCTATGAAATATGGGATAGCTCCGTCTTTCAGGAACCAGACATTTCGATCAATATGTAACGGGATAGAGTAAGATGATTGCTTTCCTTATATATGGAAAGGTAGAGCTTTATAAATAAAAAGCAACGATGTCATCCAGCGAAACCAGAGCTTCCCTCCTGGGAGTTTGGGCTACGTTATTAGGAGGATGGAGGCATTTTTCATTGATGTAATCACCATCTTGAATAATTGCTTCGTATATATCTTTTTTGGGTTATTCGTAGTTTTTGTCCCGAGTTTTTGTCTTTAGTTTATGTCCCGAGGTTCAATCGAGTGATTGTTGTTTAAGTGTTGGTGTTTGAAGGGGATTGTTGAATGTAGTTGTATTGTTATGAATGCTGGCTATTGTTCCAGATACAAAGTACTGTTTTTTATGGTTTCAATTAGTAATTTATTGTTTGTCGTTTGAGAGTGGGGTGATTATTGATGGGCCAGCACGTCTATTAGGTATGTTGCTGCCACCGCACTGATGTCCAATTGTTACAACAATATTCGTTATAAGAACATTAAGTTAAATTTTGTTTCTTAGCACTTTATTGCATTTTAAGATAAACATTTCTTAAATAGAATCGGAGTCCATTTACACTGCTAATTATCTTGTTTGGGGTAGCATTTGCTCTTTTATAATTTATTTACTGAGTAAAAGTTTGTTTCTCCAATCCTAAATATAAGTAGTTGATGAGATTCAATAATGATGTATTCACATTCTGTAACTTCAATTATTCTCAGAATAATTTTATATTATCATTATTGTTATATCATCATTTACAAAATTTTAGCAAACCTTACCGTTGTTTTTAGTCTATTACCAACGAATTTACGTTATATTTCATGAAAAATTGCACTAAAAATATACAAATTTTCTCAATAGC
The DNA here is from genome assembly GCA_020796165.1 of Pantala flavescens. Lineage (NCBI taxonomy): Eukaryota > Metazoa > Arthropoda > Insecta > Odonata > Libellulidae > Pantala > Pantala flavescens. Next base: position 18,904,454 of record CM036886.1, read on the forward strand.
TTTTCGATAAATTTATACTTACGTAACTATATTATATTGGCCTGACCTTATTTCATTCGATTTGTTACGAAATAACAGTTTCCTTCATTAAGTGTCGGAAAAATGAAAAAAGACCTCCTCTTGACCGGTAGCGAGTTTTTGCAATTTTTGCAAAATCCGTGGGAAAGTTATTGCATTAAAATTCTTCGTAACTTAATCTTCTCGTATTAGGGCAAGGTCAGAAGGAAAGCTAATCCCCCGCAGCCTTGAATTCCCGCACCCTTTCATACTCATACGGCTCCTTGACCCTCCCACACACACCTTGCGGTCAATATGACAGCAAAATGTTAACGCTCCTCGACCACTACAAACGGAAACATTCCCACTCTTTCCCCACATTTTTTGTTTCGTTGAACAATCACTCAAGCGAAGAATACATGGCGTCCTTCACCCATATTTTGTCGGTTTTGATACACACGAAAGCTGCGTATTTTTGTGGAATAGACGTTGACCTCCCGCTCTCCCTGCTTTTCGAATGTCAAGTGTTTTCATGCAGATAACTTTTTTCTCCTACGTGACGCGATAAATATTCCGTTTTTAAGCGCAGTTATGTCTCCTCCAGAAGCACGTATAGGTAAAAATATACCTCATTGCTTTCGAGAGCTGTAAGCCTAAGTGCTGAAACGAAGTTTTAAATGTTCGATTTATCTCGACGTATTTCAGGTATAAAATAACGAGTTGCAACAAGGAATACTTAATTAGGTTGTCCAGAAATACAATTGAAGTGTTATGAATTGGTTTAGACACAGATTCCCCCTTTTTCCAATAATGAAACTACTACAACAGTTTTTTCGTAAATCTGTTGAAGTAATACTAAAAGCTTTTGGCTCTGATTCACCTATCATATATACATACGAATACCTATCTTAATTTTTGTTTCTCCTCTAGGCTTTAGAAGTGGGCCTTACTTAAGTGAGTTCAACTAATTTCATCTTTACTTTTTATGCTTTAGCATATTTTAGAGCGAGAGAATTATTCTATTCTTTTCTTATTATTGTTATTATTATTGTTGATAATAAATCTAACCCTATTTATAGCTAGGATATACCTATTACCTTTCCGAAAACATATTTAAAAGGTTTAATTTCATCTAATTTTATATAGAAATTCCTGATTTACAGCTGAGTTATTTAATTTATAATCGCTTCGAATAAATGAAAAGTATGAGCGTTAATACATAAACATTTCTACTAATATGTGTTCCTTTAGAAATTTATGAGAGTATTATATATTTAATATTTGTTATATTATTTCAAAACAAAAATGAAAAGCCATAAATCGCTTACTGTTAAAAAAACTCTAAGGCTACGTATGGCTTAAATTTACGGCCAAATCAAATAGATTCATTTAAATCGAATTTACGTTCGTATTAAAGAGACCCGTTTACCTGTTTTAAGCGAGAATATCTGCTTTATCGCCGTTGAAATCTCTAATTTGACCTCTCGTATAATTTAAAATTGCCTTCTAAATGTTTTAACAGCTACTTACCGATTGACCTTTAAAAAAATTTAAGAAAAATCCCACTTAAACGTTACCCTCCCATTCAGAAGCCTTGACTTCTACTCTCGAAAAAAATTAACGCCAGTGCGCAAAATTTTTCACTCATTATAAGTTCTGTAAAGGAGCTCGGTCCATAAATCATTGACCCTTGAGGTTCCAAGTTACCGTCGTGGGAGTTTTTAAAAGGGGGTCTATTTTCCTGCGTTGTTGTGTTGAAAAAATTGTGTTACGTCACGAAAATTACTTGAGGAATTACAAGATGGTAGCATTGGATTCTGGGTTAATTACTATTATTAGTAACCTATTTAATTCCCGCTATGATAATTAACTCTAATTATACGTTTAGGTTCTTTACAGCTTTTAATTATCGAAATAGTTTCTTAATGATTTTAATGAGGAGAAGAACATAAAATAACGTAAGAGAAGACGAAAAGGTTCTGATTTTATTGTCTCTATAGCAACGTATTCCAATATTATCTCTGTATGACCTATGTTGATACTGCTTTTAGTGTTTTATTCACTCTTATAAATAACTTTAATTTGTACATTTGATTAATATATGACAGTTAATGGCTAGAGTTTACTCTGAGGGAAAACATTTACGAAATCTTAATATGACCACCGTAATACAAAATTTTACCTAAATATGTATGTGGAAACATAAAATTCTCACCCTTAATTCAATAAATAAGTTTATTATTTTAAATAAAAGGTGTTTGAATACTCTCATTTAATAAACGTATTTCGTAATGGATAGGCATAACATTTCGAAGCCCAAGTTCATAGTCGAGATTCTTGATGGATGTAAATCGGCTAGTTTGTTCACGTCTCTCCTTAATGTGAAGCATTAAAACATGCCTATGTTATTTTGCTGAAGAAGTTTTTAAGGTTTCATAATGAAGCGACAATGGTGTTTTCACTGCCACGGCTTCTAATTCGAATGAAATTCTTCTATGAAAACGCACACGCCTTTCATTGAAATATAGGCGAAAAGTTTCATAGGGTGCAATCCTTTTGTATTACCTCAAATTCTGGATACACACTTTTTTAGTGATAGTTAAACCTCACGACTTGAAATAGAAACCTTCTCTGTGATAAAAACTCGTCAATTTAGCTTTATTTGTTGTAGTTCCTACTCATTATAAGGCATAACAATCGACGATGGATGCTAACTGAATTTTAATGTTGTATTGTCTTTAAATTTTGAAACGTAGGGAAATCCAATAGATTAAGTAATCTATGCCACACCTTCCATGGAGATGAACAATGAATTTATGAATTTTCCAGATCATTAATGGCTGAAAGTTATCCTGATAATGTTCTATTCATCGTAATCACATACATTCCACATTGTGCGATAACTTTCACCCATTGCATCACTTTTACTTTCCGACATACCCTTTCACATCTTTCCTTAGGAACAGTATATAGGGCGAGCTGATGATATCAGTTACGAATTCGAATGTGCATTTATCCAACGAAACCTGTTTCCATGCAACGAGAGTAACGAACCACTTTCACCTGGATGACCATTTCTTAACTCCTGTTCTTTTATTCTTAACTCAAAGGTCTCTTGTCTTATACTTAGTATGAGTCTACTCTCTCTGAAGATTCACAATCGTGAGGACCCAATTTTTTTTCCATCGAGGGATGTCGTAAGTTTAAAGATGGGACCCTTAGGTGTGTCGGTGTCCCTGTGAGACGAGGGTCCAAAAGGAAAGGTTAGCACCAACCCGAGCCGACGGTCGTGCAGGAATGCAAACGTTTTTTATATCGGGATTCGTGAACGTCACTTCGTGCCGTGGTGCTTTCTCCCCTTATGCACGAAGCACGGCTTCGGTTCACGGGGTACGTTTACCGGGAAAAAATGGCTGGAGAACTGAAAGCCTACCTGCGACCGTATGGCGTTGATCCTTTCCGTAAATGTATTAAAGTGGTTTTCGTTTGTGGAGGTAGGGCTTGAATGAAGCTGTTGGATGTTGGATTTTGGTCCATCGTAAGAGAAGCTGTATCAATAAGCATTTATAAAGCCTGTAGGTTTTTTTAGGATTGAAATTAATACTTACTTTCAGGATGCTAGTTTACTTTGGTTAAAACTACTATTATTTAACTGATGTACGTTCTGATATGTCTAGAACAGTGCTTATCGTTAGCAAATATTTTCGATACAATAAAAAAATTCCTCAGAAAAATTAGTTAAAAAAAGAGATGCTAACTTCTGTGATTAAATATATATATTATTTTAGTTATTCTGTAATCCTAGGTTCTAGTTCAGGAATTTCAGATTGGGATAGGAATTTTACAACCTTATTTGTTCTTTGTCAGTTACGATGTTACGGGTTAGATTTAATAGGGTTTTTCATAGTCGTAATTACACCTGTAATAGTGACGAATTGCATTATTAAAATCAAGTAATTTGGAATGTATTCATGGAACATATACGGAGCAAAATTACGTAAAAATACGGTTATTTATTCATAAAAATATGAGTATATATATGAGTATATATATTGATCATACAAATGAATATGTTTCCTAGGAAACGAACTTTATTGAAAATATTTTGTTGGGTAATAAATAAGATTGGTTAAGATTTGGTTAAGATATTACTAAAATAGAAGAGTTGCACAACTTATATAAACATAAAAACAGGAGTGAAAAATAGCGGAATGACTGGGAATAGAACCTAGGTCATCCACTTACATTTTGATTATATTATCTATAAGAATTTTACGGTTCAAAAACGTTGTAGCACGTTCTGAAAAAGATGTAACCCTGCATTCCAGAGCAGATAGTACGCGCTTCTAGAGCGAAAAAGCCAAAAATTAATTTCCAACGAACTGCATTGATTTTTCCCTGGTTTGAAACACTGAAGCCTCGACGGCATTAGCTTGCGGTGAATTCGTCACGGCCTGCGAACGGGATAAAGTTTTCCACGGCGATGGAAAGGGACTCCGGAGTCAGGGAGTGTGTTTGTTACCCCTTCCGGAAAATGGGCATCTCATTTTCTCCTTCTTTTATGTCCTTATTTATATTTCTTCTGGTTTTTCCGTGATACCTGTATCCATCCCCTCACACCCTCTGCCTCATTAGCGCTTTCTCAGTCAGTGAAAGGGATGAATCTGAAAGGGGTTGAATTTTGATTCCGCCCCAGATACGATATATACATTCTCTCGTACTCATTCTCTTATTTTCAATGATGTGGTCCATCGAGAGCTGTGTGGTTTCAGTCCATATCTATCTTCATTTTAAAACTCGGAAGATAGAAATAAACTTGGATTGTAAACATTTACAACTCCTTCCTTAAGGATAGTTCCGGTTTCATTCTCGTGTTTTTTTTAACCAATCAATAGAAATGTAATACGATCTGGTTCGAAGTTAATCATCAATATAACTCAATAACAACATCCACAGAAGTATTTCATTTAATTGCCGCAACAGTATACAATTTATTTAAATCGTTATAAATATTAGTGATAATTAATAATTCTAATATATTTTAGCTTATTTAGGTTAATTAGATGAATATATGAAGTTGAGTTTATCGCTTATTTAAACAAAATGTTTAACCCATATTAAAGTAAAATAACAAAGTAGCAGAAGTAAATTAAAGACGCAAATGTATAACTAAGTAGGCTATGGATTCGAAGATGACACGATCATTCTTTAATACATATCCACAGTGAAATATCGAATTTTTTACCATATCAGATCATAGGGTTAGTTCGTACTCTTTGATTACAACTCGCAACTACAACCGCACACTTGTAAATTCGATTTTTAGGGTAGATATTGTTGTCCATGTACATGTATCAAGATCCAGACATATTCGTATGTCAAGTGTTCATTTCGTAGAATGACGTACTTCAAGCTTCCTAAAGTTCTAGCTACCTTTTGTTGATTTAGGCTCAGAAAGGGAAGTAGACCTTTGTTTTCCTCAATTAGTCGGAATATTATGACAGCAAAATGCCCACATACAACCAGCAACACGGACTCTTCTAAATGAAACACAATGCTCCCCGTGAATAAATCTTTTCATAGGCTTCAATAGAGCTATATACCCGAGTTTCTTTCATACCCCCATACCCCAGTAACTTCCATGTCATCCCAGGGACAGCACTGTGTAAAACGTGAATGGAAAATGAATTTTTGTGCACGGGAAGAATGCTTCATTCAATTCGTATCTTTCGCAAAAGAAAACAAAAATATTAGTCGCAAAATGACCGGTAGATCGTATTTTTTTAAAGGTTCAAGTTGTTGATGGGCATGAACCAAAAGGTCTCTGGGATTTACCCTTAAATAAGAGCGCGATCCTTCCTGATTTCAGCGTCTCCCTATTCTTCATGCACTCCTTCCTGTCCCCGGGGCACACCTCCACACGGAGAGTCGACCTCCATTCTAACCCCTCCCACGTGAATCCGCGCCACGAAGAAAAACCTGTTCGTTGGGAAGCGAAGGGTGCGCGCTCATGCGACTTCTTTTGTTTCGTCGCCTGGTTACGTTTTTACCCCTTTTTTCCCTCCCTCAGGGTGCTGCAGGATTCCATCGTCACGAAAATGGCTTTTTTTTCTTCGTTTGACCCGGACAAAGGGTGCGCTGTCGCGAATGAGGTGCCCTTTCAGTTCTTCCAACGTTTATTCCACTCTCATTTCCTTCACCTTCTCTACCTCGGTCCGTTTATTTTTAATTAAATCGATGGAATATATTTTGGGTTTATCGAATTAATGAATTGATTCGTTATTAAAGGTACACTTCCGATGTGCAAGTCGATTTAGTATCGATATTATCGACCCTATTTCGATAAATCGATGCAATCGAATAGATATCGATGCAATATTCGATTATTATCGATACTGAACGCAATTTGACCATCTATTCTGATCGATATGCTGTTCGATATTTAAATCTATACGGTGCTAGAGTTTTGAATTAATTCATATTGTTTTTCGATATGATTTAGATTGAAATTTTTACTGTCAGATTTTGATTTCTTTAGTCAAATATCATTTTTAGTCGATTCGATTAATCGATTGTTTACAGGAATAAATATTTGAATGAGTGTTGAAAATGGTGCTATAAAATTTTAAGTAGCATATGAGATTAAGGTTTTACTTGAATTTCATTCTAGTAAAGGCTCTAAAAATTGAATCTCTTGGAAAGGTTTTTTGTTCTTCTTTTAGACAATGGTTTAAGATGTGTCTTTTGTTTTATCTTCTTGAATTGTGAATGGCTGTGACAATCAAAAAAGCTGCGGAAGAACGAATGACAGTTAATAACACCATTCAAGTTGGTCACACCCGATGAATTTGCTTGCTTCATTCACAAGTTGAATTCGCAGCGTGTAAGTGGTTGCGAAATTTTTTTTCGCTGAAAGCTTCCAACCCAAGTGCGGAAGTGTGCTCAGCAACCTTACTTTTCATCTCGCTTAGTATCCTAATTTCTGTCGCTAAGGATATTTATTCGATGTTTTATCGTTCGTTATTAAAGATGAAAATAGCGATATTTAATTCGTATTCCTTACCAATGTCTGATATTGATAAAATTGAGGGAGAAATCTTTCCTTCAAACGGAACTTTATTATTATCTCGTATATAGGAGTTAGATGGATCTCTTCTTCATGGTGTTCGGTATCTCATAGTTGTATTCTTCTTAGATTCCATATAAGATTTTTGAATCAAAAAGTGATATTTTCTGATTCTTAATTCCATTTGACTTAGTTTTATGTAAGATTTAATGAAAAGGTTTCAATTTTTCAATTTTGTTGATAATAAAGTCGTATTCATTGAATTAAAACTGTACTGTTCTATACTATAATTTACGTCGAATGATTACAATTCATACGTACATTGCCCTAACGTCATTTGCTTGTACACGAATCATTATAGAGGACGTGAATTGAACTGTTATTTGTAACATTGATTAATAAGTCATAAAATATGTGTTAAATATATATAATTCTCGATCAAAATACTCCAGACTTCTTTCTCACTTTTTCAAATCTCGTCTCAACACATTTCCTTCCAAATCTTCCTCACAATCTTCTCATTCCACTTTTGTACCCATCGCTCTCTTCTCTTTTCCCACGCTCCCTCACTTCTCCCTCCTTCCTCATTCTTTCACGAAAAAGTTCCTCAACGTGCATCCTCCTTCCTAAAAGATACGAGAAAGAAGAAGAACGTATTATCTCCAACCGAAAACGTTTTTGTTAGGGCGAGATTAATTTATTTTCAGCGGTTGCTATGGTGATCTTTGAAAAAAAGTAGGTTGAAAATCCCGCGGCGCTTTTTACCCAGTGGGGGTTGTACGAGTTAATCCGCACGTCTATATAATGTAAACCATTAGATGGTTTTTTTTTGAACGTTTATAGAACTTTCATCTCCTTGGAGCTCTTGAACTCTTTCAGCATTGTGTTGAAGATACTCATTCATCTGTGGCGTATTTTGTATGTTTTTTATTATGATCTCGCAGAATGTAGCTTTATCTTTCGAGCTTATAAGTGAATTTGATGTTAAGGTAAAATAGTAATTTTATAATCTTAGATCTAATTTTTCTGAGATGGATGCGGAACTGTTAAGGATAAGGGAGTGATATTTTACTCGTTGTCAGCGTCAGATCAATTATTCAAAATCAGAAGTAAGTATCTTTGAGAAAGTACGTTTGTCACTATCGAATTTTCGTAATTATAAATTTAATTGAAATTAAGTTAGAGTTAATTCAAAGATATTATATTATATAAATCAGAATTTATTCAGAGATATAAATTAATTAATAAGTAATAAATCGCTTAAGTATCTTTTCCGACAGAAAAAGCATTTCCTAATCCAAACATTTTGATTTGGATGGGCTCAATCAATAAACATATGATAAATAAGAAAGGTTATCTCAACAGTTGAAAATATTTCATCGCCTCATTAGCCCGAACAGTATAAATCATCCCTATAGACATTGACAAATGATCGCATACGTCATATATTCGCCTCGTGTCTTCAGTTCGTGTTTCGTGCTCCAGTTCTCATTCCGCGGTCGCGGGGCTGATACACTTATTGAAGGGTGTTGTCACACAGATGACATTTTAACGACCGATAAAATGACCCATTACGGCGAAAGCGGGGTGTAATTCCATCTCCGACCGGAGTTCATGTCGATGGGAGTATGACCATGGATAACTAGAGAGATCTCTGGTCCAACGATGATGTACGTTTTAACTGGGTTGCTGTTGGTTGAAGGTGTCATTGGGACCAGACCAGAACTAGGTCTAGAGTATAGATGACGACATACGTTACGTCAGAATTATGTTTTTACGATCATAATAGGGAAAATTGTGACAGAGGTATAGTTTTGTTACAAAATGAGTGCTTTTTTATTTATATTCCATGACTACAGTCTAAAATTATTGATATTTTATCCTCTACGATCATTATATGTGTTAATATATAAACTTTGACTCCTATTCACAATAATCGTAAGGAAGATCATCAACCTATTGTAGACAACAGTCAATTTGTTAATGATCGGAAACTATCAACTAATTGATAGTTATTAGCTATAGATAAAAATACAGTTTTTAGAATCGTTCTTAGAAATAATTAATAACGATGATTCATTATCTAAATTGATACGACAATCTGTTGTTATTAATTGGTAAATAACGGTCAAATCGTTTAAATAATAGCATTATCAAGTGTAGTAATGCATTATAATTATCTACCCTATGAAGTAGATATTGTGTTTTTAGTTTTTTACTAAATAAATCGGAATATTCTATCCTTCATCTGTTCCATGGATTAAGGTATCTAAAAACTTGCTGCATAATATTATCGGATACTGACAGTTAACTTTGCATCGCTTCCAATCACACGTAGAGTTTTAGTAAGAAAACTTCGCTGCTAATTTCTTGTATTCACGGAACATTTCTTTTACCTCTGCTAAGAACATAACTTGGGAATTTTCCTCTCTATTCTTACGTAATTCTAATTCATCTTAACTCTGCATCACACCCAAGTCTCGAACGCAACTCATTAACACCTCCTCAGCTACCATAAATACGTAATCTACGGAAAGACGTGCACAGGTTGAGACAGTTACCGATTCACTCACCTGTATTCATACTCTTCCGAGAAAGTGTTAGCCCACACAGTCTTATAGTCGTGTTTTGGAGAAAGGAGGGGGCGGATTCAAGGTCAATGTGGGAGGAGTAGGCACGCGGGGCGGAATACAATCGGATGACTTAACAATGGGAACTTTCCTCCGCGTTGGGCAAAAGGGAGTAACTATGTCCAGTCCACTATTCATTCCCACGTCCATTTTGGAACTCGCGATGCTAGCGCCATTATTAATGGTTGTTTTCGGAACTAATGATAGTGGATCCTCCCCACACGCCATCGGTATCTGCAGAGTGCTTTCCGGTTTTCTCTCGCGGCTTTAAGCGTATCGCTTCCGATGTCGGATTTTTTAGTGTACCTTCTCGAGTTGACGATGACGTAGAGGAATGACGTTAGAGCTTTTTGTGGGGTATTTACTAAGAAGTCGTGTCCATTCCAAAATATGATTTTGAGTATGGATTGTAGCTCAAAGAATAAAACTGGTGTTTTTTTACTTTCTCCATCAAAAGAAATATCTCTTAACAAAATATCCATTAAAATAAAGATAAATTATAATGAGTGTAAATGTATATAAAGAATAAAACTATAAGTAACCAAATTGTACGCAATTTATGTCGGTTTTCAATACAAATTAAACTGAAATTCATATCAATGTACTGAAAATGAGCTTAGCGTACTGAAGTAAGTCGTTATAGATAATTTAAAGTTCTCTTTAGAACGAGGAAACCATGATTGATGCTTCGTATAACATAATTGGATAATAAATATGTAAACCATATAAGAGGAAAGTTGAAATATTTTTAGACACGGAAGCTTTTTGAATAAATGTGGCTTACTAATTTAAATGAGGAGTGAGACAATATATCTTCTCTTAAACCCTCTCAAACATCTTTTGGTCTTCTTAAATCAGTCCAAGATTTTTAAAAATAAGCACAATCATCCAAACAAGAGTTCATTTAATTGCTAGAGAAACTACCGAATTGCACTGAATCAACCAATTTACATTTATTTTATAGCGTTTTAAATTATTTCAGTTTTTCGCTAATGAAGCCCAAATAATAAATAGATCGCACGAATGCATTTGGTCTTTCAGATAAGAGATGATGATTCCCATAAGTTCATTTTCCTTCCCGGAGCAAATCCGTACGACCCCGTCATCTGTACGTTCTACTTTCTCTTCCTAGACGGTGGGTCATCTTGATAGCCTAAGGTCAGAAAGGCGCATCTCGAACCTCCTTTCTCTACTTCTCTCCTTCTGGACCACGCGCATCTGTCTTCATTCTCTCGTTAAAGCAAGAGAATTTGTGGAGTTTACACGGGGATTCCAGACCCTAAATTATTCACGAAAGTAATTTTTCTCTCCGGAATAAATACGCTATTCCATCCCCTTCCTCTTACAGTACCTCACGGGTTTTTTTCTTTCGGAGGCAATTTTTCTCCAACGCTGTAATGAAACAGAAGCGAGATGGAAAAGCACGCGTCTATAGAATAATTAACACGCGCACGTGATGAGTCCGTTAAAGAAGTACACGGCAGGACTTTTTGTTCGTAAAAAAAGTGTCCACGCTCGTTTCATCTGTCTTGTCTGTACTCAATGGGTTTTTTTAAACCTTGCAAACGCGTTGCTAAGTTCGTAATCAATCCGTTTGTTGTCAAGGTAACCGTGAAATGCGTACTCAAACGCCACGTCTTTCCTTGGAAGTTTAACGAGCAAATCAAATCACAATTCGTACGCTAAAGGGTATTAAAAGACAAGTTTCGATTGTTATATTAATAAATAAGACGTGTATATTACGCGATCAATTTTGTTCACCGATAAAGCGAGTAGAACGTGATAAATATACAGAAGGAAATGTTTTTGTAACACACATGCATTCCCTGAACGTTATGCGATATCTGCTAACAGAATTCGGTCGATGGCTCGTTTTACTTTTTCCACTCCGCCCATTATTCTCTCGCGGTTTGTCATCGTAGGTGTCGATGAATTATTAATTTACCCCTACGACAACAACGCTCTGGTTCTTCCATGAATGAATTAAAATGCTCTCCAGTCCCAGAGAGGTTGGTGCGGTTGTTGTTACGTAAATTACGTGATAATATCTTCAGCTTTTCGTCGTCCAAAAAATGGAGCATGAAAACTTGATATTTACCTTCATCTCGCTGTATTAAATTACCTTATATTTTATAAAGCGGTTGAAATGTCTCCTATTCTTATAAAATGAATCTATAGCGGATATATTGTTATCACAGTCTCGAATTAATCTAAGAAGAATCGTAAATTCATAGTAAAATTTATATAATTCATTAATATCGTAAAAATATAATGAATTTAACATTATGAAAAGGGAATGAAGGAGAAAAATTATGATTTTATCTAAATTTTTGTGGTGTGGTTTCACCGAAATTGTGTTGAAGCTATGTTTTCTTCTTTCCTTCTTTGTTTCTTGTTCATTACAAAACAACTAACACAAATCAAGACCAAATAAGCAGTTTATTTACATAAACTTTTGTATAGAGCTCATTTTCCTACATTTTATCCTTTACATTTACTATCTCTATATTTCTTCTTTGTTTCCGATGAGGTTGAATCAACACATTACTACACGTATTATGGACATTTTCTAGTCAACTAAGAAGCATCTAGTGTTTGTAATTCGAGACGGAATGAATCTGTACGCCCAGCAAAGCTATCTCTGACGTACCTGAGCCGAATCACTTATTCCTAAATCTCTACATCATCATGCCGTTCTCGCATTGGTTGCGTAGTTTTTATGACGTACTCAACACGCCTTTTCCGTTGTTGGATATTCCTAGATTACCAAATGGGCTTTTATCATTCGTCAAGTCCCCAATTTCGATGTCAGAATTCCCAAATTTTGAATTGAGTCATTTCGGAATGCCCTCGTACTTCCTTGTTTACTTAACTGCGCATTCGATCTATTCATGGAATTTAGGTTCGGTACACAAACGAACTAGGGTCGATATTCCTATCTTATTCATGAAGCTTTCGGAGAAGAAGTAGCACTAAAATAGATTAATGATGAAATGAGTAAAGCTCAATGCATAATAAATGTCTAAAGTAGGGATTATGGGTTTCAGAGAATTAGGCTGCCTAACACTTATGTTAGGAGAGATAAATTCAGGAAAGAATAGAAATTAAACAGTATCGATACGCTCTATTCTAAATGAAAATATTAGTGAAGAAATGATTAACCGTATTCTGTCTTTAGGAATTTAGAACCCGAAGAAATTCATAATAAGGATATGTATTACTTTATGCAGTAGCTCTCCATTACCAACTCCTTTTTGTACAACTATTATAGAAGGAGAAATATCATTTTCTTTTCTCATCTAGTGTAGATAACTTCTTTCACCCACCTTGCTTCTTGTAGTCATAGTGACATATAGGTTCCAGACAGCTTTTAAATAATTAATTTCCTAGAAGTACTAGATTAATAGGGTATAAATACATTAGTCATCCTGTTACATGTACCAAAGCATTGATTTTTGGAATACAGGTGTTCGTTTTTCCCATGAACATGTCCTAGGGTGGGCCACGCGCTATATTGCACCTGTCACCATAGTATGTTTGTTACCCTAGCAACCCTTTTTTTACTCGTAAGTAGCTATAAGTCACTTTATTGTTACGGGTAAATTATTACGAAGTATGACGTATATGATTTGTATTTATAAGGAACTTTCTCTCAGAAGCTAGAAGAAGTACATTTCGTCTGCAAGGATCGATATGAACCAGACGAAACAATCCATCCGTATCCTTTTCCGATAATTATACTCGGTCTAAGATGGAAACAAAAGTAATTCGACCAGGAAGGCTTTCGCTTGAAAGACGGTGAGTCAGCGGGTGAAGAGGAAGCGTTTTATAAAATGCATTGATTGTCTTGTCCGACGTTTATCGATTCATACCAGTTACCATGACAGCGTAGGCCATAACAAAGTGACCTCCCGAATCCGTCTTTTTGGAGGAAGGCTAATTCATTCAATGTGGCGAATTACTTCCTGATAGCGCGCTTCCTTCTCATTAGATTGCGTGATACTATGGAATTCCGTTGGAATGGGTGCTTATTATGTTGGGTAATTCGAAGTACGTTCTATAAGAGGTATTCCGCTATTCTTAAAAAATTAGGGAATGGACTGTTGTTCTAAAATAATAAATTTTATATTTTTTGAATACGGAAACAATTTTGTAGATAAGACTGTAAGGTAAATGGTTTTTAAATCTGCGGTATTTGATTTAATTCATGGATTGCGTCGCAAATGAATACGCTTGCATTTAAACATTCGCTAAAATTTATTATCAGTTATTTTATTTGTGATATTAATTAATTTATCTTAAAATATGTTCTGATAATTTCTCCAGCTTTTCGTCATCCAATATTGGAGAAGTTCATATTTATCTTCAACTCGCTGTGTTTATGTAACTATTTTTTTATTTTTCAGAGCGGTTGAAAAGTATCCAATTCCTTATGAAATGAATCTATAGCGGATGTGTTGTTAAAGTAGTCTATTACAAGGAAGTTCAAAGGTTTGAGAAACCTACCAACAATTTGAAGATCCGGGTTCTCGAATCTCGGTCCTGTTAGGCTTATTTTTACGTCTGTTAATTATTTAGCAATATTTTGACAATGGAATACAAATAAGCTGTCATCTCGAGCAACTGTATGATATAGAATGCTCGAAAAGCAAATCCTCTGAAACCAAATCGTTTCGGATCGGAAATGTCTTCGACCGAGTATTTGACTGCCCCAAATTGTCACTCTTCGATGCGTAATCATCGCCGTGCTGTCTGTCAATGTCAGATAAAGCTTGAATCGCTCTTTGTGTGCGGACGAATCTACATTCATGCATTTCGGATCAAACGCTCGCGTAGAATACGAATATTTGATAATGAACTCTAGAGTCTGTGTCGAATAGATATTTATGAAGGCTACGAAGAATTTGGTGGGGGTGTTAAATATATCAGTGTTCTCAACTATTATTTGGTGATGTCTTGTACAAAAATCAGCTGATATATTTTAATAAATAAATGTCTCTTTAATTAAACGAATCTACCGAGTATCTTACACAACAGTATAAAAATTTAAACTCTACTTATATACTGTATATTTGGAAAAGAAATTGTACATAATCATTTGAAAATGCAGATATGTATCTTTGTATAAAAATTCGAATATCAAAGTTACCATATGTCCCAATTTCACCTAATAAAGACCCATGTATGTATGTATGTATATGTTTATTTTCGATTTTGCTCGAAAATATTTCTAAGTTCGATAGCCTCCCTTAATTATTTCACTCGTTAGATTCATTATACCCGTCTTTATATAGCCGGATTCGAAAGGTATCAAAATAAATCGTTCATAATCCACAGATGACGATTATTTTTGGTATAATTATTAGTTTTGAAATTTACGTAATTTTATTGCGGTTTCTAGATATGACATTCAAGTTACCATAGATGATTACTCGCGGGAATTATACAGCAGTAATAAAACGTAATATTTGAAATGTGTAAAAAAGTATTAATTTATATTAAATTTAGAGAATTCTAATTTACTTCATATAGGTTCTTATAGCTTATTTTTAATTCTGTCAACTCTCAGGGCCGTGCGTGTAGCAAGGTGGTAATGTAACGTAAACATTCTAAAACCCGCGATCCTTTCTATACTTAGCTTATCTGCAGGATGTCACTCGGCCGATGAAGGATGGGTTTCAGGGGTGATAATTCCAGTAAAAGCAACGGATTTAAGTGTTACGTTATCGCTGTGATCTCAGCTTATCGAATCGGCTGCTTGACCTTTCATCTTTCGTCGAAAAAGAGTTCGTCGTGGCGCGCACTTCAGTGCTAATGAAGGCACGCAAAACTCGCAAATTGGCAATGAATTTTCGCGAATTCGGAGAGTGGTTACCCATTTGCACCAGAACAAGAGAAAAATGAGTTAATGGAAGTTTTCTGGGTTTTTTATTCGCCGACACGCTTCGATGTTGTTCTCTGACGATATCTTTTCGTTTAATTGTCTTCATGAACACGAAAGTAGTGTTCATTAGTCTCATTGTTCGTCAAACAATTATCGAGAATAAGATTTCAAATGGAAGAAGAATGATTCTAAAGGGTTTTGACTACTACAATAACTTTCCTTGCTAAAATATCTATTTAGTTGTTTCGTTTCATTAAAGTATAACTTGAGGAAAAACTTTTATATACTTTTAATAGAGATATGTTGCAGAGAGTTGTTTCTACCTTATGAAAGCTAAATAATGAAATTCATAGCTATATTTAAAGATAATATATGATCAAAATTACGTACGCCTACCTTCTTTTCAATAACTTTAAATATAAAAGTTTTAATATTTTCTTTTAAAGTTTAAAAAGTTTCAAAAATAAAAATTCAGTAGATTCATCACTTTCAGTACTAATTTATTAATAAATCAATACAAATATAAATAAGCGTTACAAAATAATTAATAGATCACCTGAAATTATACTTTGGATACGTTTTATAAATGATTTAGAGTTTTCTTTAGAAGCATTTTCACTTTCTTTATGTTCCTTTAAGGTCCCTATACTTCCTCTTAGGTTAATTTTACAAAAGGAAACTTCAGGAATCTCTTACGATGTTTGAAACCGCGCATTCCGCATTTATCTTCCTAAATCACCTCCCAAACAATCCTTGAGACTCTCAACGAGAACGTAGTTAGCATTCAAACACCTTGATTTACGAACTCGTTCATACAATTTAACAATCTCTTAGTTTCGAATTGATGGGACCAGAGGCGTGCGTTTGTTATCGAACCCTTTTATATCGCGCTACGAAATACGACGTCATGGATTTTAAACGCCCTAAATTACGTTGTTTATAATAACGGATGGCGATATGTGTTTGGGCGCGTTTCCAAGCGCCAACAGGTCCGTATCTATAAATATAAGTCTAACTCTCTTACCGTCAACTAAATCCCCAGCGTTTAATCTACTTTATTTTATTCGAACCCAGTAAACCCCTCCATTCAGAATTTTTGTTTGCTAGAATCGTTTGGCGAAATACCGGAAGTGATGTCACGATGCGGGATTAATAAAAAATGGAATCAACCGCTCTTTCTTTCCCCGTTACCGCTCACTTCGAAAAAAGGGTTTGGGATCGATCTTTTTCTCGTATCCCTCCCACACCAAGGGATAAAGGGTACAAAAACCTTCGCCTCTCAATGCCGATGCGGCGTTGAAGAGGTCAACGTACTCGCTGCCCGCCGCGCTCGTATATTTCAATAGTTGCTCGCGTATTATGGAAACACCTGTATTTTAGCAAGTTGACTTACGTAGTGGTTTAGTTCTAAAATAGTGGCGCGGTAGTTGTAAACATGGCTGTTGTTTCAGGACATTGTTAAAGACTTCCATAGATGATAAACCCGAATTTTTATTCTCAACTACGACCTGTGAATAACATCTTATTATAAGACGTAGCAGATCTGCTTCGATATGACGCTTTTAGTTGAATATTACATTATCCCTAGCTTTGATCTTTACGCGAACTTCTCACTAATAACACAACGTAATAAAATACGCGAATGTTGACGATTTTTTATATTTTTTTGCCTTTCTTCCCGGTATTTCTTCAGATCTTTGCTCCTTATAAACATATTCTTACACCTGAGGAGGCACCGTGAGATTTACGGAGGAATTCTTTGTCGAGGAGTTTGTACCCCTTTGTGTAAGAAGGGTTTCATTAGTAAAGACTCTCTACCCGTCGTGAGGGAGGCGGTGTCACGTTGACTCGGTTGTTTTTCTTCCGAGCTTTAGAGTTTGGCTTGGTTTCTTTTCTTACTTCACTCTTTAATCAAGTCACGTTTGCATCATCGCTTGAAAGATGGGCATGGAAGGAAGAAAAGCTTTCGGTCGAATTGATCTCATACGATGAATAATGGACTAGTCTGGTTTGCGGGTTATTAATGGTATAAAAAACGCTCGTGTTTATATTGTTTCGAATCGAGTTGCTACGGCGACGGGGGCGTTGAGTGGACACGTAAGTTGGAAAATTCAGCTTTTTTTCTACGATCTTTTTACGTTTTAATGTATCGATTACAAATGCATTTATTTCGGTATTGAGAAGTGGATACGTAATATTTTCTACGTAAGTAATAAATTATGTCGTAGAAAGTAACGTACATTATATAGAAAAATAGATTCGTCGTATCATTTCCTTTCAACGTTCTGTTGAACCTACGAAGTATTTTCACTCATTTCAGACGAATAAATATAGCCATAGGAAGATCGATTCCAGCAAGATTCCATTTGCATGTTTCTTCGAAAGCCTTTCTCTTAAATGTCTTACCAAAACTTGCGTGATGTGCAAACTCTGGAAAGTCATTTCGATGGAACGCAACCTTCAAGTGTTGAACTCCGTCAAAAGTTCGTCGAGCTCAATAAACGTTTCATTTCTTTTGTCTTGAATTAATTGAGTGGAAAATTACTTTTCCTTAATTCCTATAGTTTCAATTTTATTACGAAAAGTCATATCTGATTTAAATTATTCAACGTCAGATTATTTTACAGAAGAATTAACCTATAAGAAGCGTTAATATCATATTATGACATTTTTGGTGATTGGGCTCATCAGTTTTGATTAAATTATAATACTATTATGTTTAGAAATTGATATTCCGATTTAATTTTTCACGAAAGAGTTTATTAGTATACTAAAATGCCTCAATCGCAATAAATACGCATCGTGTGATAGGAATAAATTTAAATGACAAATATCGTAGATTTTTTTTTCACTAACCTTCGTCATAGATTTAACCAGATTTTTTCTTTAAGAAATCTGATAAAATTTGTATCGATTCGTTTATCAAACATTATCTGAAATGTGAAAAGTATTCATGTAACATCCAATGCAACCGTGACATATTTTATCCTTGATATTATGCACCCCGTTCAACATCGTTATGAAAGGGATGCACTTCCTTGAACGCTTCGTCTGAATTACGGATTGCGTTTCATTGGTATTCATGAGCACGAGTTTTGTGATATATCAAATTGAATCTTGGAATAAACGTTTCCAATGATTGATCAGTCAAAATATAATTATTCATAAATACTATCAAATGAGAAACTTATTTTTATATTGCGATTGTATTTCCAAGCTCATTATAGATACATCTATCACTTTTTTACGACCCAAGAAGTCTTTGTGCCACAAAAAGGGGCCGAAAAGATGTTAAAAATTTTATAGCGACTTGAGTTTATTTCCTCCATGATATATTTTCTCATCCTTGACACAATGTTGGCCGCGAAAACCCATGCCAATACATTTTCCAAAATCTCCATCTTTCTTTTTTATCGCTTAGTATTTTTCACCGCCTAGACTTTTAGGATGCTTTTACTATGCCCCATGGTTGTCTCATACAATTTAAGCGGCAGAAGGTCTTGTGACATCTATTGTAAACAACGCGACAAAGTCTTATAAATCTCATCAATGTTAATATATGTACAATATCGAACATATTCAGAATAGTGTTTAGTGAATGCCCTTTAATCTACTCCTTCTACAACTAAAAGAGGAAAAATATCTAAAAATTATTGTATATAAATATTGTATATTTATTTGACATAAATTCAACGAAAAATATGCGCAAGTAATAATTTTCAAAATTGGCACCACATATGTGCTGCTGATAAAAGTTATTAATAAGTATTCGATATTTTATCGTTTAATTCATATTTTTTCATATATGTTCTTTGGAAATATAATTCCGATTGTAAATATTGAATTTTTCTTACAATCTCCCTCATGAAAGAATTCGCGGTGAATTATTCATTTAGCTAAGAAAAATGGAAGCAAATCAATATACTACGATATAAAGTTAAAAGATAATACATTTTCTTATATTTGATGCTCGAATGATGTATGAAAGGGGACGTTATGCAGAAACAAAATCATAACATGAAAGTTAAAATTACATCATTAAATGATTTTTTTAACGAATTACTATAATTAGAGATTTTGATAAAAATTTTCAGCCTCGAGTATGCCAGAAATGTAATTTTGAAATTTTGGAGAGTACTATGTTACCGTAAAACATCCTCGATGAATTTTATATCTGAGCCTTCCGAAGAAACGGTCTGATGAGTTATAACCGGCTGTTACAATCTTAGAATTGAATCATCCCGAGATAAGCTACCCACATCACCTAAACATCTTTCGGTATTCAAACGCTCCCTCTGAACCGTATTGCCCTTAGAGATCCCATCGCTAAGATACGAACCCTCTTAAACAAGCCTCATCCAAAACCACAGACATCGCGTGATCCAGAGCTGTTAGTTACGACTTGAATTTTGCGTTCCGAAAGAGTTAGAAAAAAGAAAGCTTGACCCAGTCCTGGATGCGATTTGCATATCTGATCTGCTTACAAGGTAAGGAAAAAGCGCCGACGAAGTCCGAGAACATGGTGTTTCTTCCGAGGGCAATCCATAGGTGAAGATTGGAAGGGTAACGAACTTGGATTTTGTTTTGCTCTCCAGGTTGAACGGTTTTGAAGTAGGTCGAGAGAAGAAAAGAGATGAGAATTACGCTCAAGTCACGCCATTATTACTCAGACGATGGAAGGGGGATAATTGTGAAGTGGCCTCCGTGCATAGGTGGAGATTTTGTTTGCTAGAGATGCACTCTAATTTGAGGTGGTTGGTTGGTAGAGTATGGGGTGGGTTATTCCGGGAACAATTAAGGCTGTCGTTAGGTTCCGCGCTGAAAGAGGTAACTGGAGCACGAGTGGGTTCAGCGGTTTCCATGGAGATTGAAGGAGATAAATAATGTTATTATTAAGTTGAATGACTGTCCGTTTCTATTCATACTTTTAATTGGATCATTCAGTTGTTTCACACCTTATTTCTCACAGCTTTTCAATTTGGAGAGAAATGCTGTGAATGTTTGAGATGAGAATTAAAGTTTTTATTATAATAGAATCACGCAGAATTAGTTAATGTAAAGATTTTGGTATTCAAAATTCAATGAAAGATATGAACAGTATAAAATCTTGACCAATATAAGCAGAGGGTATGGAAAATTTCTTGATTGTGTTAAAGAAATTTTATTTGAGATTAATTTTATTTTTTAGGATCGATTATGGCAACATTTTCGCAAGTGTCTTGTTTAACAAAATAATGGCAATTTATTGATTTATAATATCTCAGGATTCTTGTAATATCCCTCAATTTCTGAAGTTTTATAGTAGTTTTATAGAAGGAAATAGTTCAAGAGTTATTAGGCCGATTCTTACGTATTTGTTTAGATGTATAAGTATTAATAAACATTTGAAAGAAATGCTACGCTATTAACGAATCTTCGGTGCGATATAGTTATAATCTACTTTGATGTAAACATGCACTTACTCTCACTGTTAGAGTTTAATGAAGGTAATCATTTATTTTTATCAAACGCTGATTTTAATACAGCAGTTGCTTGCAGAAATCAATGAGATTCCAAAATTTTTAACGAACCCCCATTTTTCGTCGGAGGAGAGTGTACCTTTAATCGAAAAAGATTTTTAAAAGGTCTCCCATTGATTATTCCGATATTTTATTCTCGACTCCTTTGTTTGACAATAAGAGACACAATTTATTATTAGCTCTTTAACATATAAATACTTATTAAGCTCTTTAACATATAGATACTGTTGATAATAATAATATTGTAGATTAACCTTATGAAGTCACGATTGACCGTAAAAATATTTTAATGTACACTAAACAAAATAGATGCATATTAATGATTATGAGTAAACATTATGCATGAGTTTGAAAATATTAATTAAATTTGAAATAAGGAATATTTATTATTAAAAATTAGAAATGAGAGAATAAATGTTGCGGTTTCGTATGTTGGGGCTTTATTGCTTTGTAAAATCGCTGAATTTTTAAAATCCGTACCTGTTCGATATTTTCCCAGTTAGTTGAATCGAAAAAGCTTGTGCTTTGTGATCGAAAGTTCAAAGGTGAGAACAATAATTTATCGTAAATTGCGGGTTTGGAGACGGCATAAATCATCATAAGCCAGACTCAAAAAGAAGAAAAATTGTTACAGCCCCGCGGAGTATATCAGCTGTAGTAAAAGAATATGGTCTCCTACCCGTCAATGCGTGTATTTAATCATACGAAAAAGGTTTCCATGGGAAACGAAATAGGCCACTTGGGGTAATGGAAAGGATGAAGTGATTATTGGAATATTTTCATGCAGTAATCTATCAAGATTTTTTATTTCAATGTCGATTCAACTTTAAAAAACTACCGACAAAAATTAATACTTGTTTTCTATATTTTTGAAAAAAAATATCGAAGATTTTCGAATGAAATATACATTTTACGTGTAGTTTAATATGATATGATTATATGTATTTATTTTACCTAATGGTATATTGTATTTACATTATCGGAAATGGAAACAATGTAAAGTACTTCTAGACTCAAAGATCAAATAAGATTCTTATGTAAGGCATGTCAGCGCTTCTCCAATAGCGTTTAGTGTGTCTATTTTTCCTTTATTATTCGCCTGTCACCGCAGAAATGGGTTTATATCCATCAATGTCCTTTTTCCAATAACGCGTGGTGTACGACGCATATAAACTCCCTTATCTTTCGTCCTCTGATGTATTCCGTGCATTATTTTACAATAGCGCAACTTTGCCTGGATTCGTGATTGAATGAGAATGTAGTTTGAAATATATCTCTGAGCGATATAGGTTATTTTCATATTTTATTCAGGTATCGTTCAAGGATTGGGGGTAGACTATGCGCTAAAAGTTTATGCGGCTGGAATATCCCTAGTATTTAACAGACGGAAAAAAGACAGACTTTATCGGGACTCGACCCCGGACCATCCAATTGCTTTGGGTTGTTCTTGCCAATTAGCAATCCTACTGGAAAATTCAATAACGCTAAGGGAAACTTTCTAAGCAATACATGTGAAAGTTACAGAAAAGCAGTGGTTTATTGGTTACAGTTGATTCGATGATTCGTTTCTACATTGCACTTTAAAAGTATTAATGTAATTTTTACCCTTAAATTATATGGTATTATAGTATAATATAAGGTTATGTATCGAAAAATATTCTTCACGTATGGATTTTTTATTTGAATGTATGAATTTATGCGATCTTTTTTTATTAATGCAATACAGGCAAACAAGGGTACATTTGCCAAAACTTACTGTTGAATTAGCCGAAATATTTTTTCTTATTCGAGTTCAAAGGCTTTGGAGAATATATAGTTCGAAGGAATATCCCGCATTTACGGCGTTATTGTGCATGAATACCAGCTCGATAGGATTTTTATTCCAATGATACTTTTCTGCTCACCCGGATGCATTGTTCTGCTACGTATTTCGTTTATCTATATTCTTTGAACGTAATTCACAGCGGAGTTGTTGTTTTCTCTGAATAAATATACGTTTTGGCTACCCTTTCTGTATTGAATTCCTTGGCGGATATCTGAAGTTCCATTGTTTTCCATCCGTAAGCGCAAAAGAATTTACTACGTAGTGACAATAACATCACACAGATCTGTTCCTTTATCCGGATATCGTACATATTTGACTCATACAACAAAATGCTGAACAACTAATGATACTGACCTCACCGGAACACCTTATCTTTTCCTGGAATGATTTGGGCGGCCCCGCATTCATGAGTTATCTCCTCAATGAATTAAGGGACTCGTTTGTCTGCTTCATCCCGTAGCATTTCCTGTTTCTTCCCGTGCTTACTCAGTATTTATATTTTTGAGTCACTACCCTTCCTCTATTGTGTAGCTCCAAATTTTTTTAAGCTCGCGTAAGCGTAATGCTGACTGTTTATTTTGGCATGCACGTGCATGGGTCACCATGCCAATGTTTTAATTGTCGCTAAATGGAGTTAGTAAGCGGGGGTGTATTACTCACGGCTTTTGAAATGTATGTATTACCAAGCAAAGCGTGTGTTGATATAAGAAGTCATGTGAGGCTGAGTCTGGCCATAGAACCGAGGAAATCATTCCATTGGTGTTATGTATGGAATTCTCGATGATATTAGATGTCATTGAAAAGACTTCCACAGGACATATGAAAGAATGATGCTTTTATTCATGTACACATACCATTGGAGATAGGATTCACTTGATACGATTGGAGAGTGTCATTTTAAAATCAGCTTGAACTTGTTTTTTATCATTACATTAAAAATTAGGATGTTTTTTTTTCAGGATTTCAATTACCTATTGACTTATGTATTAAACTCTCCATTTAAATTGGTCGTTTCAGTTAATACGTAATTATTTTCGGATTAATTTTAATCTAGTTAGCATTTATAATGCCTTAACCTTTGAGCAAAAAGAAGATATTATATTATTTAGTTTATTAGTAAATGAATTATTTAATATTCAAATACAATACAGTTTTAGCAATGAAGTTAATTATTACATATTTTCTTCGCTGAGAAGACACTGTTCCCGTGGATTTAAAAACATCGTTAAAAATAATTGATGTGCGTTATAAATGTAATGTCCGAATATTAGAATTCTTATCAATTTTCGCAGTAGTAGAAAATGCATCTCAAAATATTATTCCCTTTACAACTACAAAATAACAGTACCTCTCATTAGATGGAAATTTCATTTCGATTCTCTTTTTTTTATTCGAACGCTTTGCGGAATATCCTTAAAAGAAAACAGTGTCGGTGCGCTGCGCACGCAATCTGCAAAAGTACACAGTAAGACCGCTCATTTTCAGCACGTGACTGTACAAAAACATCACCTTTTAAGAGGCTGATGACCCGTGCACGCATTCCGTGCCTACGACCAAAGTTCCAACGATTAAAGTCGGCGTCGTGCATTTAATTTCGCATCTCTGCAATTGCATGCAGATAAATCCCGATCCGTCAGTACCGAATGCATTTTGCATGAACTCTTTTTCGTTGCCAAAAACGTTTCGCAAGCGGCGTCTGTTTGTAAATAACTCGTATCGCGTGACTTTGCGTCTCTTTTATGTAAGCGGATTACGAGGCATCCTTTTAGGAAGCGTACCTTAATCTCTAAGAGGACGAAACGGTGCGCGAAAGATAAGCTAATTTACGAAGATTTTTTACGATATGCGTGCTGATTGGAATATACACGCACGGGCGTTAATGCGCAGTCAAGAAGTAATTTGCGACGCAGGACGAACTTGGTAATATTGTTATCGTTCGTGGAAGGATAGGGTTTTATTTTCGGCTCGAGCCACTGACCGCTCTCTGCCTTGAATCGGAAGACCCAAATACGGTCTGACACTTGAAAAAATAAGGAAAAACGCTTTCTGCTTTAATTTAGTGGGTATTTTGAGTAGAGAATGTCAGAGATAGGTGTCTGAAGTTTTTATCTTGAAGCAGTTCTCGTGCGAATATCTTTGATCCAAGATTTGGAGAAATTAAAACGGAAATTTATTTGGTACAGTTTTATTTTCCAATGGCCCAAAAAGATTGGATGCTTTTATGAGTAAACGTAGCTATATTTCCATTCATATCATATCGAAATATACTCGCATGGGAAGGCTTGCTAAATACTAATAAAAATCAGTTATAGTATCAAATAATTAAATTAAAATTAAATTTATAGAAACTCTTATTTGATTCATTATCATGCAGTAACAGTGCATGAACATAATATTATCTCGTATTTTATAAATTAATCCGTAAAATTTATCGATGTTTCAATCGATTTATATTAAAATAACATTGTATACTTTCAACCCTTATAATAATAGAATAATTATATTCGAATAAAAGTTTGTTTTGTTCATCGGTTACATTACGCTGCTGTATTAATATTCTAGTAAAACTGTTATCCTTTTAATCAATATATGAGATAAAATAGTAATTTTTCGGGTCAACATATTTAAAATCAATTAAGACGACTAAAAGATTTCACCCTCATTCAACGTACATCGTATTGTCCCCCAATCACATACCTGGATTCAGTTCACGTAATTCATCAAAAGACTTAAACCCGCGTAAAACAAGATGAGAATCGGTTTCTTTTTGAAGGCCACGGATCGATTTTTCAATTCATCCAGCACCGGTTTTAGCCTCACCATCTTCCATCAAAACACTCTGTCCTAATCCTTACTTCCCATTTCCTCTTTCCTCATCAATCCGTGCTTCCAACATCCTCGCTTTGTTGCCGTGGTGATTATACGCATCTTCTCCCGTAGAAACGCGCTAATTCATTTGTTTCCATGAGACGAGGATTATTTCGTCCGCAAAATGTTCCGTAATGTAAAACGCCTATTGTGAATCCTCACTTCGGATTTCTCAAGCTCTAGAGTCGTGCTTTGCGTGTTCGACGAGAAATTCGGCACTATTTTTAGGAAGGTCGCTCGATGACCAACCGTCCCTCCGGTTACCCAAACTGAACCTTTAAGTATGAGAAGGTTCCATTCTGTGTAAAAGGATTAGATGGGATAAAACTGAAGCAATCGAAACTCTGACGGTGGAAATAATGGAGTACATCTATTATCTCACAATTCAAGCGTAGACTCTTCAGCATGCTACAAGAGAAATATTTTTCTGGTTTGTCCGCAAAAATGCCCGCGATGAGTTTTTTAAAATATTTTCCAGATGTGAGCTGAAAATTTTGGCAATGGTCTGGAGTGATCTCTAGTCGTTAATTTTTAGCTCTGCGCTCGTTTTTAAATAGTTTTTCGTTTGATGGAACGAAGTCATTTCCCGGATTTATTTTGGGCGTAACAGTTTGGCTCCTTCAAAGAAAATTGTTCGTGAATGATCGCTTGAGAGATGTAATTCGTTTTCATATGTTTGCATATTTTCCGAGGATTCAGATCAAAATGTGATCTTTCTATCGTTTATAAGTGTTTTTCCTGCTGAAATATCTCTGGAATTGCCTGCCCTATTTAAATAATTTTTTTCACGTAATATATAGAAAATATAGCAATACTTAAAGCATGCATTCTACTCTTTAGTTTGTGTAGGTTTATAAATAAGAACCTTATATCGTTAGAGCTGAAGCCTCTCTATTTAATAATGGGTAATCATTTTTTCATCGATAATTTGTAATCATGTTTCTGAAGCGTTATCTACGGAAACAAATTAAGCTATATTAAACAGTAAAGAGTTGTATACAACCCCAGTTTAATGTAAATATCTCCTAATAAACTCAATAAACAGTAACCTACTGCCCATAGCAACGAATGAATAGGTAATACAATCGCATGAATGCGCTCCCATTTCGAAATTCAATCTCATCGAACGTAAAGGACGGGAACTACTGATATTGCTCCGTGGCTTAGGAAGGAATTAATTGGTCCAGCGTCATTTGCATGTTTATTAAAAGCTGATATCGATCTATCTATGGCCTTCCGTTGTAGTTGGGTTTTATCTATTGGATAGATGGATAGCTACCGAAAGATTAAAGGGAA
Organism: Pantala flavescens; assembly: GCA_020796165.1. Lineage (NCBI taxonomy): Eukaryota > Metazoa > Arthropoda > Insecta > Odonata > Libellulidae > Pantala > Pantala flavescens. Next base: position 18,931,539 of record CM036886.1, read on the forward strand.
TTTATAGATATTTCCGTTCCAAAAGATAAGGATAATAATAATCCCTCTTCCAAACAAGCTTAAAGAATATTAAGAGTGTTTCAGAATATTGTTCTTTTTGAATTTTATTTATGATTCCAATAGTGATATTTATTGAGTATTCATATTCACATTATTTGGGCTTGAATATAATTTCAAATTTTATTTTATTTTAGCATATTTATGGTAATAATTCGTATTCAACTCGTATTCAATTCGTATTCCGATTATTCGTAGATTCAACGAAATTTGTTATCCGGCATATAATCTGTTTCACTAAGGTTTTTATTATATAATTCAGCTCATGTTTCATTGATAATTTGGTTATAAATATTTAATTGTAATTTGTAATGTAATTGTTTAGGTATTTTCAAATTTTTAAAGAATTTTACTCTTAATTCTTAAAATTAATTCTTATTAATTTTGATATTATAAATAACAGACATTATATTATGTTAGTGTTTGAATTATTATTATCATAAGAAAATTTTACAGCAAATATAATTTTTACACGAATAATTTTTCTGTTATAATATAAAGATTGATCTTCGTTCTGTCACATAAAAATTATAAGGAGAAAGTTCGTAAATTAGATAACGCCAATGAGAACGTAATTTAAATAGGCATCATCATGTTATACAATCTAAGGGGAGGATCATTTCGTAACTATGGATATATAGTAAATTAAAAAAAAAAATTCTTTCGTCACTTTATAAATTAAGAGCTAACTTGTTTATGAAGTGTTAAATAACTCCAACTTCACAGATGTTTAACCTCTCCATTTAGTACCGACGCAATGTTTGTGTTCCTATCAGATTCCCTTTCTATAGCACCTCGACTTCCTATAAACGAGCTCGTTTCCTAGGTGATCCCCTTTAAAACTTCCCAATTGATCGGTCCTTTCATCTCGGAATGTCTCCGAAGCGTCGGTCCGTTTTCCTTTGTTCATTGTGACGGACTCCCTGAATTTCACAATCCTTAAATGTCCTTTTATTAGCCGTAATGCGGTCTTTGAAGAATTCCTCGGAAGACTGATAGCGTTTGCGGTTGATAGTGGTTGTACGGCGTTTTTGGAAGTAAATGAGATTAAATTTTTCTGCGGCGGATGACTCACAAAATAAATTACGATGGTCATTTTTGGTCTTTTCAATTAATTAGATGTTGAATTTCGAGGAAATAGCGAAATTTGACGTGTTCTATTTTAACGTTATTTAATTTTAGCTCTGAACATTCCTCTTGCTTCAGTTTGTCTTTGAAAATGCTTTTACGACTTAAATATTTTCACTGTTTGTTGTAAAATACGTAAAAAATCTTCGGATTATCTAACAATCATTTGAATCTATAAATTTTCGTATTTTAAAAGAGAATGATTTGTCGATTTCATATAATGATATAATAACATAAAATGCTATTGGGATGAGAAATTTCGTACGTCACTAATTGAAACTGAATCATTAAATAAGACGAAAATAATATAAATAACTTCCTAAAACTTGAATCTAAAATTTAAAGTTGATAAGCGTATAAAATCCTATAATGACACCAGTTTGTAGTGCCAAAATAATGAACAATCCAAAGCTTTCACGCGCTTTTACGTAAAATTGCCTACCAAAACTTCATTACTTATCATTTATCGTACATGGGTGTTCTATCAGTATTGCTCCGCTTTGCTTGTAGCTTCAGGGTAATCGTAAACTAATTACTCCGCGTGATGAAAACCGTCCTCGCTGGAAGGTCGTTCCATCGCGTGGAAGTGATGACATTATCCGTTGATTTTGTGTCCATCTTGTACGGTTCATTAAACGCGACAGTTTTTCTAAAAGCCTATTTTTCGAACTCGCCGTTCCATCAGCCTGAACTTTATCTCGTGTTTTTTTTTCTGCCTCACGTGTCGTGCAAGTGGATTATCACTCCCTGTTGCATTTATCCGAGCATAAGGGGACTTCGCACGCAATCGAGAAACACGATGGGCACACAGGTGTCCGCTTTTAAAAACATTCCCTTTTGCTACGACCGTTTTTCCAATGTTGTTGTTGATGTTATTGCCCGTAGCAACGGTATCCAGTAATGTGTTTATATGTATCGGCGTACGGTCTCTTTTCAATTAATTACTGCGTGTATTTAAGGATTGTGCAATATGTATCCATGAATGAACTGTACACACTGAATTTTTTATATCTTCTAACTACTAATTCTATACTGTTTCAGTTAGTTTTGGATGTCAAAAATAGGATTTTATAGTTTCAATTTCCTCATGAAACTAACAGATCGCTATTCTTACATTCTAGTCCTTTATGAATGTTTTATAATTAAACAGCACTGATCTCTTGTAAAATTTTATTGCTGATTATTAAATTTGGAAGGATTTGAATTGACTTATGGTTTTTTTTAATAATAAATATGAAATTAATAAGAATTGTATTATTTATAAGAATTGTGTATGGTAAAGTTTGTATGGAAGTTTTAAGAAAAATTTATTTAAAACTATGGATTTTTGAAATGTATCTCAAAATTGGGAAATATACTGTCTAAATGTAAGTATAATATAAATTCATTTTGCTGTTTATATTTATTTTATTTTTGTTTCATTCACAGGTGAGATCCTTACTTAAACTCCATAATCTTTTTCCTGAAGTTGGGAAGCGGTTTTTGGTGAGTGTAAAAAAGTCAGCATATATACTCGATTTATTTTCTTTAGAATTCCCATAACACTTACTCTTGTTTGAACGACATGCATTAGTTTTTTCCAAGAACGAACTCGAAATTAAAATAGGTATTATTATTATGATCGAATTAGCATTATCATCGAAAATATTTTTCTTTTTGCAAAAATCATTCCTGCAAATCCGTGTCTGGTGCAAATGTGTGCTGAAAGTATTTGGGATATATTAGCGGGTTATCAGTCAAGGGAAAGTGAAGTCTACACAGTGTTGGGTTTAAGTCTCTTTGTGACGAAAGTGAGTGTATTTCTATTTAACGTTCAAGACACTAACTGGTCTGAATTCGAGAGAAATTTTTCCGCGAAATGGGAAGGGCAGTATTGCTGCAACGATGTGGGCGTGCATTACGTTATAACAATTGTCACACAAAAGTGTGAATTGTGTCCAAGAAAGTTACGTGGACGTCACATGTATTCCTTTCCTTGTTGCAGACTGACTTTTAGTTCTTTTTCTTTGTTTGATTGAATTTTTCCATTAAATTTTATTTGTAATAGTTTTTTACGTTGTTATATATTTAAAAGCACTAAACAACTTATTTATAACTTGATGCCGATATTTATTAGAAAATAATATTTTGATTAGATTTGTTAGAAGTGTTGAATTAAGATTGTAAAATTTCCAAAGAAAAGTATTTTTCATATCATTCAAGAAAAGTTTTTATGAATGTAACCAAGGAGATAGATTAGAATGTTGAAGGTGAAAATTTTGAAATGTGCCCGTGATTAACGTTTTTATTTGGTCAGTTTGAAACAAAACGAAAATTTCAAAAGAAATTTTTTGATAACTTAATTTTCGCCTTTTGATTTGCAATACTAATATTACATTAATTTCGTAAAAAACACTGCGACCTTGTGAGATATTAAATATTAACCAACATTCGTATGGAAGGAGATGTGAAAAGGAAACACAAATTTTAATAAAAACAACTCCTCAGCAGAGTATGATATCCCTTATTCCTGAGAAATTATGCCATTTTGAACGAGAAATGATTAAATGTTGATATAATTGCATTATCCAGTTTGGGAAAGGAACCGTTATCTTTCTAATAAAAATAACTTAGTAAATTTCCACAGAAGTCACGCCTTCTCACATTGATTTCGTTATCTTTCTAGATTAAAATTCACGTCATTATTCTTCATTACGTCATACACAATCGTCATACGTCATTGCAAATCATGAGATCTCCAGTAACGTCCTATAAGGACGGCGAATAAATTGGGTAGAGAGAATGAATACATTGTATAATATCCTGTTCTTTTTAATTCTTCCAAAATTATTTCTTTTTCCATGGAGGTTCTTTTACTCGTGCTCTCCAACATCTGAAAATCGTGTCTGCAATCGTCATCCGCGAACAGGGACAAAAATACACCCTCTGGCGGAAGAGCTTCAGAACTAAATCCGTCGTTAACCCAAATAAGACTTACCGTGTACAAAAATCGGGATATCTCGGTCGTTATGGAAACGTCACGGTTCCCTAATGCGTATTTATCGCGAAGTTTACGGAAAACCCGTTCCCATTTAGAGCGAACGAGGATTGAATACCGAAGTAGGAAAACGGACGAAAATCGGGGGCACGGACAGAGATGGTATTTATGGCGGTGGTGGTGTCTTCTTCTTGGCAAGCCACAAGTGGGCGTGTCCTCTTTCCTACTCTCTCTTTCCGAGACGTCTTTTTCCCTTCCAAATATCGGGTTTCAAGGCTTTCTTTTTTCTTTTGACCCCTTTAAACTCTGCCGAATCATCCCGTGCATTTGTGTGCTTCGAAAATGAAATCGGTCCAGTGACGTAAGAGTTAAAAGAGTCTGCGTTTTCTAAAAGCTTTTTTCTTGAGGTGGCATCCATGTTTTGGGAATTCGATAGTTATCGATGGTTTATAAAATTGGTCGTTAACGTTTGGTTGTCGTTTAAGGGTTAAGTGGGGTCTAGGTGGGTGCTATGGGTGATTTTTTGACGAATATATCTTTCTCTTTAATAAGCAATAGTGAAATATTAAGTTAATGGTAGGAAGAAACTGTTTAACGTATATCACAGTTATTTGATTCTTATTTACGAAAAATTAGTTATTTATTAGTTATTTTGAATATTTTTTAATAAAGGAGAGTGCATATACAAATTGTAGGTTGATATCAAATCTACTGCTGCCCCAATATTTGTTGCATCTAACATTTTTTGGAATTTTGCAAGTTGTACTTCTTGGAGTCTATATTCGATACTTGTGATATGTGATACATTCTTTGTCGGTAAATTTTCAGTTTAGTTTCCTTTGAAAAATCTAAATAGATATTCTTGATTTGAAGAGAAGATATGGCGTATTAGTAATGTGCTTATCATACCTTGGTATCAGTGTATGTACAGATAATAAGGAAAAAGTGTATAAAATCTTGCGATATTTGGTAAGCACAAATAGTTTCTTTTTTAGATTTTATGGCGTAATTTTAAGAAACTTTTCAGCCTGAATGTATTGAAATCATATAGAACAAGTGAATGAAACTTTTAATTTGGTTATTTAATAATATTAAGGAAATATTGGTGCTCTATGTAAAGGATATCTTGTGTAATCCATAATGTTTCATAATTGTGTATAATGATGGTAGCCTTCAGTCGCGGTAGCTTGAATACGTATCATCTTTAACCTTTATGGATGAATCATTTTGGGGAAATGTGAATTTAATTTAAATTTATGAAACGAAACGTTTTTCCTAGGATTAACCGTCTACTTCATCTTGGCTGAATCTCAGGTCTCGAAGCAAATTTAATTGTAATGAGATTCTATCTTCTTCTCTCCTGAGAAATTCTTTTCTTATGACCTTCTTATGACGACACATTTAATTTCGCAAACTCGATGGACTCATCGTAAAAATTTCGGACTTAATTTTCCTCCAGACGTACCCTTTTCACCACACCTTCACTTCATCTCGTGTGAGTTTTTCCTCCCACCTGCTACCTACACATCCAGTTCCTTAGCTTTGGCACCTATCCTCCATGACCTTAAAGCGATGCCACGGCTGAGGGCGGGTGACTACGAGGAGGGGTGGAGGATGGGGGTTACGGTGGGAAAGGAATCATCCGTGTGATGCCATCAGGAAAAAGGAGTTAGCAAAAGCGCACCGGTAAGAATACTCACATGACGACCGCACCCATCTCCTTGTTTATCTCGCGACGAACATGTGTTTTGATCTACGTTGCTATGGGTTTGATTTCCAGGTTACTCGGTTTTTGAGGGATGTGGTTTGTTTGGTTACCAAGTCGACTGTTGTTCACGTCAGAAAGATACCGTTTGTTAACTTATAAATAACCCTTTATCCTCCTTGAAATTCTTAATGGGAATTAAAAGAAGGTTCAAAATTAATATTTTTATTACATTAGGAAAGTAAATGATATAAATGCATTTAGTATTCTGTGTAGAATGAAACATTCCCTAAATATAATGCTTAAAGAATGTGTTTTAACGTATTTCATATAAGGATATTGTTCTATACCGAAAAAAAATTTAAGTATACTTTATTAAATTTTAAGGGTTTAGAAAATTATGTACGTTGTTTAATTTCAATAACAATTAGAGATCAATTAACTTAGATGTAATTCTATACGCTACTTTCATGATAACTGCAAATATCTGCTATTTCAAATAAACTGTCCCCATAGTAACGCAATGCATTTATGTATCTTAGTTTTGTGGAGCAAGATAAGCTACATGTTCCCTTTAACCTCATCATATCTAAACGACTAATTGTTCTTTGTGTGTAGGATTCCTTTGCAAATGTTCCTTTGCAATGAGGCTGAAAATGTTTGTTTGATTTCGGAATCCCAAACACTGACGCTCAGAAAATAGCGGAGGTTCTTTTATCATTTAAGTTTGCTGTTCTCGCTCAGTTCCATGTTGAATCTAGTAATTAAGAATCGCCTACGTTCGAATTATTTCATCCTCTGCTTTTTTCAGACTATCCTTAATTGAGCCCTAGATATATTTCCAGTATGCCCTAGCCAAGCATTTCTCGACTTCTAGATGAATCCAGTACACTAGCGCGTCCTTTAGTCGAAAATGAAACGGAAACTGTGTTTAAAAGTTTTTTTTTCTCGAACTTGACCTAGTTAAAGGAATATCTGCAGAAATATGGAAGTATTATGAAATTCACTTCATGTGTATGATATTTTTCCTTGTGGACATACTTAATTTGAAGATTAAGCAATAGATAGAAGAAAGATCGACTTTGAATGTATAATTAATATTTTTTTCTGAAATTTATTAAAAATAAAGATTACACAATGCAAAAAAAGAAAAAAAATGTAATATTTTTTCCTGCTCTATAATTCGATGGAAACTCCTATAAAATTGGTAGAAGCGTTACAATTTTGAATAATTACTATCATTCAGAAGCTTCCATTGGAATTACTGTACTCCTAGAGTAATAAAGAAGAATTGATTCAAAAACAATCTCGCTACATATTCTGTGTAACCAAAACTATCAAAGCTTCATTGATGGACTTAATGATTGCATCGAAAACGAACAATTTAGCGTAGCGAATTCAAGGGTGGAACTAAGGTAGTCCATGCATACATCCTTCTTAAGTTTTTTCGAGGAATTTTCGTCATAATATCACGAGGTCATTCATGGGATGCTCCATTGAACCGTCTGTAGGCGCACATTTGACTTAATAGGTCACAGAGTACCATTAATTTAACCGGCCTTTTTAATTTGCGGCCAGTGTGTCAAGAAGGGGACCCAGTAGCATTTTTCATCTGCGTTTGATGTTTGTGGGGAGATAAGATTTTTTTGAGTGTTGCCGAAAGAAATTCTAATGGCCGGTCCTAGACACGATGATGAATGGCTGAAAAGAGTTATCTAAAAAACTGAAATCGATTTTCTTATCTGTATCCGTTCTATTTCAATGTTTCACCCCTCAAGAAATCATTTCTCTTTATTGATTAACTGACATCAATAACACTGTAATTAAAATCAATTACTTTTCAACCTTATACTTTTAATAAGTATACAATAACAACAGTAGAATCTAACTTTAAATTATTTGAATTTTGAAAATGTTTAGATTTTCATTTCATTTACTTACTATGGCTTCTAATGTATACTAGTAACTATTGAAACCATGTTCATAGCTGAAAGTATTGCTATGGTGACAGAAGTGTTACTTTACTCTATATTCCTTATAATGGAACCCCATTGCAAAGTGGATTGAATTGAATGAATTATATTTGATCTATAAATCATCGTAGTGTAAATATATCCAAATTTACGTTCAATCAAATAAAATTCAATGAATTTTTATTATAAAATGTTTTATAGTTCTTTAAATTCATATATCCTAAAAATTCTAATTTCACTACGAGTTTTTATGAGGTTATTATGTCGCTTTTAAATTTATCTTTCACAGCAAGTATCTTATAGCAAGAAATTTATGGATCACTCAAACTGGAGAGAGTGTTCCCTACTTTTTATGTGTGTTTATGATTGAGTTATCGTTATATTCTCATAATTTAAACTTGACCTTATCAAGGTCATGAGTAAGTGCATTCAAATACGTGTTATTACGATGTAGACTAAGACCTGTGGAAATTCACGACGCAGTATGGTTCAGTTTGCATTCGCTATTTCTATAGCACTATTCATCACTTCTGTAAACTTCCTACTTGTTTGCGTAAGCCACCGTTCTCGAAGCTTCATAGAATCGGTCATAAGGTGGAACTCTATGTTTCCCATATCGTGCATTGCTATGTAAATTTGAACAATTCATTCGATATATTCCACATAATATAAACGAATGCTTTAATTGAAGCTTTTTGGAGCATTCTAGATCAATCGGCCAGATGTGCAGTCTTGAATGAGTAGATAAACAGAGAATGAGCTGTATTATTTTCCAAGTTCTTCAACGTTTGAGTTTATAAAGCATAAATGCTTCCTAAAAGGAAATGTACGTATTTCAAATACGAACACGCTACCCACATGTATACCCACAACATCATGCAATTCCCTACAATCGCTAAAGGAAGGAAACCTAGTCAAAGGCTAAACACCCTCATATCATCTCATTTATGACCAAACACTCCACCCGCAGTTCATGGATAAGAAATATAATCTTTATGGCCCACAATAAGAGACTCGCGGATCTCAATTTCGCCCCTCAATTGTTTTAAAAGATGGAGGAAGGAATGCCATATCCCTCTCAATGGTCGTCGACCTCCCTATTTCTTTTTGCTTCTTGAGAAATATGCGAGGGTATCCGATTCTCTTAAGGCGATACGTGTCGTCACGTAGATACGCTAAGGGTGTTTACGGTCACATTCCGAATGATGTACGCGTAACACACCCTATACGACGGATGCGTAGGATGAATTTGGATTGGGATCGAAAAGGCTCTCATGTTTTTATTAAAGGTGGATCTTGGGACGAATTTTATGCATGTACTCGTCTTTTTAGTAGCTCCAAGTATCTATCCTTTACAAAGTAGAGTACAAAGCAAGGGTTTCATTGAATCATGTAAGGATTATATGAATGCTTATAGATCGATATATCGTTACTAATATATCGATGTATCGTTGCCAAGATCGCGATATATTGTTACTAATGTAGCGATGTACCGTTTCTAATTCAGCGATATATCGTTTCTAATTTAGCGATCTATCGTTCCTAATGTAGCGATATAGTCTACATCGATGTAACCGATATCGAAATATATTGTTGTGTTCTTTACGAATGATGCGATTCATTTAATATCAATGAAATTATATCGATATAAATATATCGATAGATTGTCGACGTTTCCGTCAACGTTTTCATAGAAGACATCACATCGTTTCGGGAATGAATCATCCATAAGAAATCGTCGTGTCGATGATGCTATCGGTGTTTATGATGTCATTGTTCCTTTTAGTGACGTAGGGAGCAAGGTTTTATGATGCCAACGTTTCTCATTCGAAACATATTCCGAAGAAAAAATGTCTCGCAGTTCGAGGTCGTATGAGTTAGTGATGAACGCAGGAATTCCGTGGCCCAAGCAACCTTGACTTAGTCACCATGATAACATCGCGAATATGCGAATAAAAAATGCAAATGTTTCACACCATCATTGCTCTCGTGATGTAAGGATACTGCGCAATCCAGTCATGAAAAACTTGAAATTCAATCGAAGTGAAATTGGCGTGTTATATTTCGCGCAGATATTTAGCAGAGTGTTTCCAAAATTACGTTATTAAATTACGTGCAATGAAATATAAAGTTTGAGAGTCACGAAAAGAATATTTAGAAAGTATTAAATTATACGAAATTAAATTATTAATATTATACGAATATATTTTAATGTTGCTTTGCAAATTCTGTGTGTTTAACGTTTACAAAAATTAAGAAGTTAATATTTTAGTTACTCTGAATATTTATTGTCCCGATACGTATTCTGCAAATTTGATTGTCCGTCGAACATATCATACGGATTTTAATTACTCCACCATGTACCTTCAAAGTTCGAAGTTGATGTAACAAAGAAGTTAAGAACTCGATAAAAATACACCGTTTCCCGGATTTTAAGCTCCAAATAGAAAATAAATAAATAATTAGGTTCCGTGTGAACATACATCAAAGACCCTAGTTGTCTAAAGACGCCAATTAGACATGCAATCTAGTTTCCTTTGATAATCCTGCGACGGAATCGTTCTATGATCTAGCGCAATGTGGACTAGAAAACGTCCCATTAGTCTAGATGCTCAATAGATTAAATTATCCTTTGAGGTAAGTAGAATGAGCTGATAAGGAATGAAGACTTGCACTCTGTCTTTGTAGAGCCGCCAAACTACGTGAATTCTTTCCCGTTAAAGGAAACTTAGAAAGTTCATTGTAGACCTAAAGTTTATTCCTAATTTTTGCTAAAATACGTCTTTGATAGTTAGAATCATGGCCCGTTAAACGATTCAGAATCGTGAATGCACACCTAGGGTTGTGATCATGAATAAATATTGGCTTTATTTTATATTTCAAATAGATTTTCGCGATTGTGTGATTTGTATATTAATTCCGTAACCTGATTTACAACTTAACAACTATTTTGGGACGATTTTTAAGCTGCTGAAAAGATGGAGACGTAGAAAATATCCAATCCGATTCTTCAGTCTCGTATCTTCGTATCTTTGTCATTACGAAATTCTTACCCGCATTAACGCATTGAATTCCTACGCCACTCCTTAGAGAGGAATCCAAAGACGTAATACGATTGCATTCCCATCATTCTGCTCTTACGTGATACTCGGTACGCAAAGCACGACCCGACGTAACAATGGGAGGCAATTCCGCGGACGTGAAAGCGAATTCGTAACCATGGCACCGGTTCGGCATACCATTATAAAATAGCGGGGCGAACTTATTTTAGGATCACGTGACCTAGGCGTGGGATTTATAAGAGAGATCGCTCATCCCGGCTCGCGCCCAACCTGAGCAGTCGCTTGTTATTCTTGGAGCGGTGTCGTCATCCTTGTGAGGTATCAGAAGCGGTTGCGTCAATCGAATCGTGAGACGCGCCCTGTAACGAGGGAAGTTCCCTATTCAGGCGGACGCGAATTGTGATTAGATCGGTCTTTTATGCCGGTTGCCATCGACGCGTCATAATTGGTTCGGAGGTTACCACGGAGATGCTCGAGTCCTTCCGTAGGTGGTTAGAGGAGGAGGAAACGATATGGATAAAAATACAGGTGAAAGAGTCCTTGGAGAAACGGAGATATTGGTGTTATTTATCGACTGATTAAAAGGTGTAGTAATAGCGTAATGGAGCAGTTAACGTAATTACTTAATAAATTCCTCGAGTTCTTAAGAAAGAGCGATTTATAGTATTATACATTGGGAATTTTTTGTTTTTTTACGTTTCATTTTAGCGATTCATACGTTTTAACAACTACATCTGAGGAAGTATAATCACAGGTAGTATTTATTTTAGACATATATAATTACGTACTAGTAGAAAACATACAGTTACCTTAGTTACATTGTAATTTAAATTTATATTGATGTGTTTCTTTTATGAATGGAGTATTGCCGATTGAGGTCGAATCACATAGATTGACGATTGACGTAATAATTTCATGAATAGTTAAAGATTGTTAAGGAAGTACTTATACAACAAAAATTGGTCTAGCTTCAAATTGTTCGGCTTTTTTAAAAAAACCTTTTATATTATTTGGAATATTTAGGTATGGCAAAAAAGAGATTAGATGAAATGAATAAAACATACATTTTATATTTCTCTAGTGTCAAATAATTATATATATATATATATATATATATATATATATATATATATATATATATATATATATATATATATATATCATTCTCATGATTGTTTATTTACTTCAAGATAGCATTCTAGGAGATGAATATATGGCTATGGTATATAATGAAAGCAAACATTTAAAGTCGAAAGGGAAAGAACTAACTTTAAATATGTATCAGTATGCCTTTTGAACTTCGTTAGACGTCTTTATGAAAATATCTTGAACAATACGTTTATCTCCATTAGATTTGCTTACAATGTATAAAAGAACGGAGAAGGGGGCGTGGCCCGAGATGAAATGTCGTTCGCTAAGCTTATAAAGAGGTAAAGCGCAACTTTGTTAAACTATGTGGGTCACGAGGTCGCGATAGACGGGAAAGACTCGAGTGCGAAAAAGTATAAATTTCCGCGAATATTCTCCTTTTTATGGTCCGAGACGTATTGTCGTCTGATCCGTAATCCTCGACCGAGAGTTTATGGCGAAATTCGCTATATAATCTCCCGGCATCCTTTGCCGGTGCAATTTGATATTTATAGTTTTGAAACGCTGTCTTTGATGCGTGTGTCTGTCATCGGGCATGCGCCTGGCTTTGGAGATTGATTAGAGACGTGGCTCTAGATGAAACAGACACTGTTGATGGCTTGATGCGCGTATGTGCGTTACATTGTCATTCGCTTTCTCCTTCATAGACAAATGAAAGTCAAGTGCTCTATTACGAGTGTGGAATAGTTGAAAATGAATTAGGAAAAGTGAAATTAACGATTCTAACATTGACTAGATTAATTAAGACATTTAAAATGAAATTATTAAGGTAAAAATGCAAAAGTATGATATTCCCGGAAAAATTAACGTGATATATCGTTATAAATCGATCGATTCGATGGATCGATTGTAAGAATGATTATTAGAAAATCAATCGATGTACTTATAGACAAACGATTCAGGATATAATGTTTGCATACATAAATGCGTATTATTGCATTAATTGATTCTTTTATTTAAGATGTTTAAAATTAAATTAATTTAATATTACTAAATTTCTTAAATAATGGCAGAACTTTTAGAATTGATTACCGATCAGTAAATTAATAAGGCAAAAAAATTCTATAAAGTCAAAATAAAGCCAACTCTCATGTCTTTACTTGCTTTCTCTATCCTTAATTATAAGCGAAGTGATTTACTTAGCTGTAAACATTAAAAAAACTTTCTTATTAAAAACAATTCCATTTGAAAGAAATTTCATGCTGTTTCCGTGATACAGCAACGGGATATTGTTTTAAAATGAATACATCTCATTAACATAGCATTAAATTACTTATATTGAAACTGAATCGTCTTATTTTAATGAAATATTTCAGGGAACACATGAAAGTGGTTTATGATTATGTCCTTCTTTTATGAATATTGCGAGTCCATTTGTAAAATAACCTTCGCGTTGTATGACTAACATTAAATAAAAACAGAGGTATTAGAAGGGATATTCACAAGTATAAAAACTTCCCTTCGATAGTAGACATTGATACATTTTCCTTATCCTTTTATATCAAATTCATTTTTGTCGATAAATTATTAATTTATTATCGCTTAAGATAAACAATGTTTTACTAAAGTTTTTACCTATCCTTATAATCCTTATAATTATATCCGTATAATTTCGCATCCAAAAATTTCTCACCCATCCAAATCCTAGAGAAGACGAATCTATCATAAAGCTATGTTGTTCTTATCTATAGACAGAAAGAGGCGTTAACGCTGACAGTCGACCTTCGAAAAAAGCGGAATATCATCACACATTGACTCACCTCTCTATCTTTTTATATTTACTCTCGGCTGATTTAAGAGATGACGGCATAGGACAGACAAGGTTTTTGCGTAGGAACGGGGCGAGTGATGGTGCATTGCATTCAATTAGCATTTATTATAGGATCGACCGTTTAAAGAGAGTGGTCATCACACCAGTTATCACGTATATGGAACGGACGGTGATTCATAGTTCACCGAGGTCAGAAAGTAGAACGACGCCCATTAGATGTGAGTAATCTGGTCACCTTTATCAGTGAAACTGGAGCGGATGTATCAATGCCCTTCGATGAAGATTGACTGGAAGGTCCGCGTTGGAATTATAAGATTCAAGGTATCGATTTAAGATACAGAATTTTTTTAAAGATTTCCGCTTTATTTAGATTTTTTTCACGTTCAACGCAAAAATTGTTCGGGAATTTACACCTCGTTCAAAAAATAAAAGATCGTGAGTCATTTTAAGAGTTTTCTAAGTATTCTACATCGAAAAGAGCGTATATATAGTATAGTTAGCGTTTCTCTCGTATTTTTTATTTGTAGTTATTTTAATATTTTGTTTATAAAACACGAATTATAAATAGTAGGTAAATAAGTTCAGTTATTATGAAATGTTATAGCGAGTAATTTTAGGAGGAACTTATTTATTTTAAACTGAATTTTTATCGTAACGATGACGTAAGACCTAAAAATTATGCGCTTAATATAACAGTAACATTCGCTTAAGAATATTCTTACATATATCAGGGCTATTCAACAAAATGATAAAGTTATAAACGAAGTCCTCCTATTAGTTTTTTCGGATGTGATCACTGAATGTCTTGTTTGGTTTCCATGGTATTTTTGACTACGATTTTTTATACTATTTTGTCAGTTTGAATCCTCGTATTCGTAAATTAAACAAATTTCATAATAGACTCTGAATGTTATTACGAGTTGCAGTACTCAGGACTTTTACGTTTCTTTCCCATTTATGTGCACAGTTGTAAATCTTACAATCTTGTTAGTGTCTGAACGACTATTACCTGTCCTGGGTATTTTATTTTCTCATATCAATCGAATGAGTGGCTTCCTCTGATTAACTTTATAGCTTCTTTATCCTTGAATAATATGTTAGGTCATAGTTATAGCTGAGTCGCTGCGTATTTATGCTTGAATACTTCGTAATATAGAAACCTTTTAACTCGTGCAGCAAACAACCTGATAATTTTCCGTCACATCAGAAGCTTTTGCTAACCTCTCTAAGGGAAAATATTTCAAGAAATCGTTGTTCCAGAAAGGAAAAAAGGAAAAATTATTTTCATTGTATATTTAATAAATAATGAATGAAAATAAACATCTTGGTAAACCGCATTCCCATATGTATGAGCTCTATATCGTCATGACGGCCAACTGTTTCGAGACAAACAAATTGGAAATATTTCGATGTTCATTTTTTTGAAATTATGAACGATATTTATCGGAAAAGTATTGGAACATTAAATTAAGACATTTACTATTAGAACTTTTTTGAAGGACTAAAAGTCTATTTGCCTTTAGGATTTTGATAGATAAATGTAGACAATCATTTTATATTATTTTCTATATGAATGAACATAGGGACATAAAAAGTATACAATAATTTTATATTATACCTCTCGTTCAAAACAATATAAACTCATTTCTTATTCATCTATTTTAGTTTCATAATCATTCGACTATCCATTAATATGAAATGATATGTTATTGCAAATTCACTCATGGTAACTGCTGGAAAAATCACTTATCGAATGACAACAAGCACGAAAATTAATAAATAGACGATCAATGAAACCTAAATGCACCGTTAATACATCCCGTTATTGAACATCGTGTATCAGGTGTTATCCAATATGCCATCCGGGTTGGGTGAAGATCTGCATTTAATAACCCTCCTCTCCCTGTATGGCGATAAAAGGGGTAAAACGTGGCAGTTGGTGCTCTTCTGAGACGAAATCTCTTTTCGATTGGTCTTTAAACGATATATCGATCTATACTTTAACACGC
This sequence comes from Pantala flavescens, assembly GCA_020796165.1. NCBI lineage: Eukaryota > Metazoa > Arthropoda > Insecta > Odonata > Libellulidae > Pantala > Pantala flavescens. The sequence continues at coordinate 18,947,370 of CM036886.1, forward strand.
CTCGAAATATAATTGACCAAAACCGGATATCCCTTCCCTTCGTCATTTTTCGATGAAGGCGTCGATTTAATCCCATTCCTCCTAAGGCGCCCTGCTAAAGTGGTTTTCTCTGCTGGACGCCATCCGATCTGCCGTCAGCTTCGTAGAGAGAGAGAGCTTTCTCTACGATAGCAGGAAGTCCCATAGTCGATAAATTTAAAGGTCCAGATTCTGTGCTATTTCTGAATAGGCGTTTGATTCGCTGATTTTCAGGGCTTCGGAAACTATATCAGTGAGCTCTTTGACTAATGTAAGGGAGTGGATGAAAAAAGGTTTGCTTTCGAAACTCGCCGTTTCCGGAAGTGAGTTAAGCCATTGAATTCGGGTTCGATCTTTTCGTAGGGTTATTTTGGACAGCTGTGATGATGTGATGTTAGCTAAGATGTTGAGATTTTGATTGAAAATTTTCGAGGTTTTTTGTGATTTTTGTGACGCGATTTTTATCCAGTAGCTCATGTCGAACAAATAATTGTTTCTTATAATAGCCGATTGTAAAAAGTTCGGTGTAATGATAATTGTTGCTGAGTATTGTTGTCTGATGCTGTAATCCTTATATTAAAGGCATAAAAAACATTAATGTGTGATAAAACATCATTAAAGTTAAGAGGAATTAAAGTATAAGGGCTGATTTATTATAGGCAAATCAAAAATTAAATAATATTTTTTTATTAATTTAGCTCTTTATAAAAATGCTAATATGTCTCGGGTAATGATAATAGTTTAATTATTAGATTTTTAATTATCGGTTCGGATTTAAATATGAAATTAAAAAATATAGCAATTGGGAGATCCGGGTTCGATTCCCAGTCCCATCAGAATTTTTATAAGCCTATTCTTCCTTGGGATTCGTAAAAGGTACGACGTTATACTTACTATTAAAATTTCTAGTATTCTTATAAAGAAAAAAAAACTATTTTTAGCCCATTATATCTGATTGACAAAAGCTACAAATGAACCCAAATATGAATGTATGAAGTAACTCTGTTTAGTAGTCTGATTGAACTCTTCATATTGAAATATGAGGCTCAACTATCCAAACGTGAAATAAATCTGCAAAAGAGAAAAATCTTCTTAGAGCACAACCCCTTCAATATCCTCATTAATTTCTGAGAGTGTATAAAGGTCTGTTAGCAAAAAGTTTGTAAAACTCTGATTCAGTTGACGAGTCTAAACTTTTTAACATCTCTGAACTCGAAATTTCGGTAGCTCTTTCTAACAGTCGAGATTTTAATTTTGGTTTACTTTGAAGGGAATGATGGACCATAAAAAAGTTGTGAAAAATTAACAGTGAGGATGATGGATTTATTAATACGCGTGTTTATCAATATGCTACGAAGAGAAATATTTGTCTGAAAAATTTTTTCTTCGATATTAATTTATTTCTGAATTTCTTGGAAATGTTCCTAGTTTTTTGGATAAAAGAGCCCTGAAAAAATAATTATATAAAATACATAATTAATTAAATCTTATGAAGAATATTGTTCACATTCAAGGAAGTCATTCAATACAAATTTACCCTTGAAAATCTCAAGTGACGCTGTAACCACATCGTACATTCAGCAAGTATTACAATATCTTAAAGTCTGAGAAAACATCCCGTCTGTTTATTTTCGATGCGAAATCGCTTATTTGGCAATTTTTTAGCCCTTTTGTTTATTATGCTCCGAGGTTTTTGCTTCCCGGAAGAGGATAAGATAAGAATTATAAATGGTTTGTTTTACTCGAGAACTGTCAGGGCGTGCCAAGCGCTTAAGGCGGTTAGGTTGGACTATCATTTGTCATCAAGTTTGGGCTAATGATGAATCACTCCAATGACTCAAATTTGAAATATGTCAACGAGAAATATAGCCTATATATATTAAAATATTAAGGTGATCGGGTTTTGCGAAATTTCGATTTTTTTTAAGTCCGCAAAATAAGTATGCTATTTTTCTCTTCATAGATAGTGATTCTAATACGCCGTCTTTTAATAGCTTATATACAGTTTTAAATGAATATCTTTTCGTTGAGGATAATATAATGATTATTATAATAATAGTTAATGTACTCAAGTAATGATTAACACCTCAACAGGTGTCTCTATTCGTAGACTAACTATCAAGTAAATAAATGATAAAAGTTTACATTGTATTATATTTCTTGTATTTTTATTATAGTAATTATGCTTTGTATTGATTCTAAGAATATAACTTTTATTCTATATCTATATATCATACGTTTTAAGTATTGAAAATATCGTTTGTCGTAAAACTGAATGAAAGAAAAAATAGTTTATGGTACCTTAAAAATCCCTAACGACACTCCTAACGAATGAAATAAATGGAATTTATTTTGAAAGTAATTTTGAAAAAAGTACGCATAATAAGTAGTCAGGAATACGTACAACTATTACATGCCATACGTAAAATATTCTCTAACAATTACGTATTAGTTTATGATTATAAATGGATATAATTACAATTATTACGGATGAATTCCACATAGTTAAGCCTAGATTAGTAGAATCTATACTTGGATATATATTATCCTCTATTCCGAATAATAATTTGTTGATTAAAAAAGTTTGGATTAACACTGCGTTCATTTAAAAGGATCGTTATTGAAAACTCGATGCCCTTCTGAAGGTTATACCATTGCTCATCGAAACACGTGCCCCGTGAACCCGATGAACCTCGACAACTTCGAAACTCTTTCACGAATCCGCGATGTCGCGACCTTTCACTTCGATTCCAAATATAAAATTCATTACCGCCGACAGAGAAGCGGACTTTGTCTGCCATTAAAGATCACATTCACCACACGGGGATACAGCATAAGAAAGAACCCACCGGGAATCGAAATGTGTAAATGGAATCTCATCAAGCCTTCGTCAACTCAGTGGTTATTAATCCTTTTTTCCCTCTCGAGAAATGAGAAAATCGCCTTTTTCCGCTGCTGTCTGTTTGCGAGAAGAATTGGGTCCAACCGTCGAGGCATAATTCTCGCAGAGTCCGGGCGTGGGATTTCTTTTTTATCCTCTCCATTTTGTGGGTCACTCATTCTCCTTTTGCCTACGAGTCATTAAAACGGGACTAAGGATCAAGGACATAATCCATCTCTCTCTTTTCCACGAACTGCGCTCGATCCGTCCTTTCTCTGTGGAAAAGTTAATGCCCTGTATGGCTCGAGTTCGTAATTTCAGTTTCATTGTCGCTGTTTTTAATTGTTCCGATCCGGTTGACGGTTGGAGTTAGAAAAGTATAAACAACATGGCGGCCGTTATGGATATTCAATTGTTGGAAGTTACGAATGATTTGTCTTTGGCCTAAATACGTAATTGATAGTGAGATTATTCGTGATGCATGGTTATTGCGTATGGAAATAAAGTCTTATCGCCCAAGATTATAATGTTTAATTTAAATTTAGAGCTTGTTTCAGTGTTTTATTTAAACACAAGAAAATTATGAATAAGCTTAAATAAGTGTAACTCAGTCCAACTCTTGAAGATTTTGTACAGCTTACTGTTTAGTCTGTTGCATAATTTCTCGTAAAAATAGTATTTTGTGTGGTAAATTAGATAAAGTCGCAGCTTATCGTGGGGTCTTTCATTTATGAATAGATTAATCTGCTCTGTAAAATATGAATGTATTAGTATAGAATTAGTTATCTAACTTCAATAATTTAATACGATGTTTTATTGTCACTTTTTTTCAGAACACATCCGTAACTATGTTACATAAAAATTAAAATATACTCATTTTCTTATACATAATAACTTTTTCTTAAATCATTGCTCGTGGTTCATATAAAAATACGTGTGTAGAAATGTTATCCTGCTTATTTAACTGGTTCCTTAAAAGCGATGATCTCCCTCCGTCTATCCTTGGAAAATTATGTTTAAAAGTTTGTTCAAAATACTCATTTACTAATCCTTTATCTGGCAGAACCTCATGGAGTAACTTAATTCTAATATGTATCAATTCATATTTGAAGACATGTGAACCCTACGAAAAGAAAGTTTACAAATTTAAGTTGTTTGCGCGTTAGCTAATTGAAGAAAAGATAGTTTGGCTTATGGACCATCACAGATTTAAACCCCCTTTTAACTTTGTTCGCTACCGTTTCTTTTGGAGCAATTCTTTCCACCTCAGGCATTAATTTTGCCGCTCCACAGGAAGGGGCGTGGCTGTTTAAAAGTTGGACCTAGCGATGAACCTTGCGGTACGTCGTAAAACTCAAAGGTCGAGCTTGTTGCACCTGTTATAAACCTCGTTCGCCAACACCTATATCGCCTTAAAAAAGAGTATGCGTTCCTTTGTTGCTCTTAGCAATTATTCAGGAATTGGGTTGTCCCTCTTAAATTATTCCCCTCTTAAAATGCATTAAAATAATAATTACAGGATGAATATCTATGATGCGTATTCTCTTTATATATACCAAAAATTTCTCATAATAATTTGCACAGTCTATTGTGAGCTTTTAGGCTTCTTTATTCATGTTTATTTCTCTAGAATTAGCTTACGTTGCTAAGTGACGGTATATTTAAATATTAAACCTCTTAAAGTCTATGTGTTAATATCATTTTCGGAAAAGGCTGCAATGTAACGAACATTTTTCAAGTATGACATTTTGGACGCAAATTTTTCGAGATTTTGGTCCAGCGTGAGATGAATAATGACCGAGACTCTGTAATAAGAACTCAATCGCCGTGGGTCATAATTAAATCAGCAAAAACGTCGAATTAAAGTTTCTGGAGTGACTCTGAAATTTTTCTTTTTAGAATATCATTCATTGCGAATGTGTTATTCTGAAATATAATTAAAGAGTGTGCTGTAGTTTTTTTACTTCTTCAAGAGATGAAAAATTTTAGATATTTGAATTTTAAATTATAAGTTTACCTTAGTTTAATTACGAAATAGCAACAAATGAATACGATCTACTGATTTGTTTAGTAAAATACTTTATGGGAACAATTTTAATTGGAACGATTATTGTTGAATTCCATGTTCATTTACGTACTTTATGGACAATTCTTAAAATAATTAAAATGAATACTTTCAGGGTTCAACATTTGTGCGTTTTAAAATTTATAAATTCGAAATTAATAATTTCTTGAAATGGACGAAACATTTATGTGCTTGATGATGCAAGAAATTACAAGAAACCATAGAAACGAAGAAGAAACAACCATATGCCGTAACGTACGTATTTCATAGGATCGGTGACGTTTTTATTAAAGTGAATCACCCAGAAAATCACGATTTAATAATAGCGATGCACGATGTATTCATTTCCCATCATTGTCTCAAACCCTCTGTACAATATTCTTACGCAAACCACAATTATATCGATCGGAACAATAATAGAAGAATAGGTGTAAGGCGCTGCTACCTTCTTATGGTAATTACGTTTATTAAAAGGAACAATTGTTCGCTAGGAGGAGGAGATATTAAATGTGGGATTAAACAAGGGGTAAACCTTTCCCCTACATCTTCTTCGTACATTGAGTCACCTTTCCAGACCTTGGGATGTGCGTGAAAACTCTGGAGGGATAATATGATGACATTACGTTTTGACGATGATTATGCAACCTTGCGCGTAAGGGGAAGAATGTCTTTTCCTCCTAAGACCAATAAGGTCTTCTGAGGATGGTCATTGTATACACTTTCCCACCCTTGTTGACCATCGGGTTTGGTCGAAGGTGTGGGAAAAGGAAAGGAATGGGGGCGACCAAATTGAAGTCGTGCCATCGGGAGTTCCATTAGGTACTCTTCTCGTTAGAGGCGTTACATAATTTCTTTTTTGCTGGGGTAAGAGACTATTTTCTCTTTCTGTATGCAAACCAGATTAGGGAAGGGGTATTAGGCGTGGGAAACATTTTTTGGGAGAGAAGATTCATTTTAGTTCATTTTAACTTTCATATGTGGGGATTTGTAATAAGAATTTTGTTCGAATGAAAATTTAAAAGATTTACAAACAGTGTTGCTCGATTACAGTATCGTATTCTATTCTGACAACGAAATAATGCCCAACTAGCAGCAAAGTAAATCAAAATGGTGTAAGAAATTAATGAACATCAGGGTACTTCGTATAACCGTTTATAAGTTCTTTTAGGAGTAGAAATTAACGATTTCTAACAATCCGTAGAGATATTTTATAAAGGAAAAAAAATTGTTTCCGGTTCGAAATTTTCCAAAATTAAGCAAAATTAAAAGATTTATAACAATCATAAAGTGATAGATTTTGTTGAGGTTGTTTTGTCTTTGAAACAGCAGATATTCAATGCTTAAAATATTTTATGGCATATCAAAAGGAGTTCCATACTTAATCTATTTCTTTCGACACAACTTCCATAGTAATAACTTTATGTCAACATATACATGTGCAGAAATGAGAAAAAAGCGGGTGTTACGAGAATTTTTGTACATCTATTTATATTATTATTTATTTATTTATTTTTATTTTTACCATTATATTATTAGTATTCTTATTCCATGAATATGTGGCTGTAGAAGAGCTAGTGCAAATTTCTCTTAGATTTCACAAATTAAGGCTATTAAAATTTATCGATCGACATAATAACTGAAAAAATATGTATTTTTGTCCGATAAAGATACATAAGTAACGCTCATATAAAGTTCTGCAATTCGCGAATATAAGAATTCGCGTAATGGAATAATTTAGGATATAACTTAAATCGTCAATACTAACAATTATATATGTTATCTATAAATGAAACGGAATCTATTATCATTTATTAATTTGTTCTCGAATTTCCATTATTTTTCCACCACAAGCTCATCCGTTTGTTGATCAATTATCGTATCGGACTCTTTCTCAACGGAGTTTCAAATTAGAAGAGAGCATTATTTGAAAATACCTCCTCCCCTTGTTTTGGCAGGGATAGCTCCTCATTATGCCCCCATATTGCAGTAATGGAAGGTAAATAAGCACATATAGGGAACTCTACGAGAGACTGCAAGCTGCGAATTCATAATCGAGATTGAGAAAGCCTTCATAAATCTTCGAACCGAATAATGATTCCGTAATGGAAAGAAGTGGGCGTTAGTAACGCCCTGCGTAAGCAGGTTTGTTTACAAAATGATCCTTCCGATGGTGTTATGAGGTATTACCCTGAAACATGCGAGGCTTTGAACGAAATTCTCATCAAACTTTGAGCTATCGTCGACCTTTATGTTTCACCTCCTCTAAATTGCTTACCCTGTTATGAGGAGCGGTGGTGTTAAAGAATTTGGAATCGTCTGTGATGAATATCGCTTTGGATCGACGTTGTTTTTAGTTCAGCGTTTTGTTCCGGTTGTTAGAGATTCGTAGGATTCGTATTTTATCGTAAATATTATCCTATCTATAATTAGAAATATTTGCTCGAAAATGTTTGTACTCAATGGATATTATTATTGACGATATGGTAAGTTAAGTGGATGATTATAACGAAGTAACCTTCAAAATTAGAAGGTTAATATACAATATAATAATATTGTAAACTTTATCTTCGATCAGTAATTCTACGATTTTTATATTTTCCTTAGAATACCTTATAATAATGAATTAGTTATCGACTGAAATAGTTTTGTGTTTTTTACGTATTAAATTTAAGACTTCCCGTTGAAATAAGTCTACGGTTTTATTAGTTTCGTACTTTGATCTCGCGATAATACATTATGAATTGAACATATTTCATCGTCAAAACTAAACGACTCCTTAAATATGTGATGATCCGCAAGATATAAAATAAATAATACGTAGACCTCCACTGATGTCTATAAGTGAAACATGTTTAATTTCAGTTGCTTTTAAAGTCTTCCATGTTATTTAATCAAATTTTAAAACTGTATGGAAATTATACGGAAGAAGATTATCTTAATACTTAAGCAACTGGTATTATCTCGTCTTTAGTTTGTTAAGCATGCACTTATACTAAGAGTTGCGAAAATGTTTCGCTTCTTAAGAGCCTGCGAAGATGTTTCATAACATTACGTCTCTCTCTCCACGTACTTTTTCCAGGCGGTCTCAAGAGTTATGCAGCGCGTGTTACATGTTAATTAGTATAAAGAGGTTGCTGAAGGTAGGATCTGACTTATAGTCACGTATCGAAATGTCATAATCTTTTTAAATACGGGTGACCTATGAGGAGAAGAGTAGTAGAGAAACTCCTTCACTCTTTGGTGGTGAATCTTTAAAGGAAACTATATTTGGAATAATGATAATTGCTCCGTTCGTAATGAGAACTTTTAATACAGGAAATCTTGAATGCGTGGTGACTAAGTTGCTTCCTTTGAAATAAGGAAATTTGCGCTGAATAAAATGCACTTATTTGTACTTTATCCTAACGAAGCAGCGTGGTTGGTTTTCGTATATATGTGTGTGTATATATATATCATCATCATCATCATCAGCCGTTAATATAGCCATATATTGTTTGGTGGGATCTCTTATAAATCTTGTTCGATGCATTCTAATATTCTCGTTCCCTAGTTAGAATGGTATATATTTTCATACATCAATAGTGAACCATATATATCATCAATAGTATATCAAAAACAAATCCTTACAATAATGACGATAGAGATATTGAATAATTAAGTTTATAGATATTTAAATTTAATTGACAGTCGTTCTGTTTTCTTAATTTGCAACGGATGAATCTGTACGTATAATTAGCTGTTATTGTAATACAATTACATATTTATATAAAATTTAATAAATTTCTATATTTACTTATTTAGGCACGCCTTAAATTTTGAAATACGTAGAAAAATACGTAAGGAATGCTATTAAGATCAACATTCAATTATCAACATCATTAATTCATCGAAGCGAGACATTAATGTTCAACACAATACGGTTGACATGATATCCTCACGCTAATATTCAATCTCTTGGAATGCTGTGGCGTGATTCTCAATCAAATTCCAATGTCTCAATACGAGAGGCAATCAGAGTCCTTACTTAGCACTCAATTTGTTTTTTAATGAACTTGAACTTGCCCCCGAAATAGGTTACGTTATCTCGGGTCCATTTCGCCACTGGAGCTTCCCTTATCCAGCGGTGAGTCACGGATGCTCTCGTAATATCTGTCCGAAAGCCGTCTGCGTTCAGCATTCATCTCGCCTCTTCACGTTGCGCAGGTTGTGGGAGTCACGAGTCACGACCGTTTCGCAATTTCACGGCGCAGTCACCGTCAAGTGGTCTCCCAACCGTTTAGATCCTACTGTTTGTTTCCAGCCGGAAGCTACTTTTATAGAGAATATTTTCCGATTTCTATTAGTAGCGATAAACCTGAGGAATTCAAATGGAGTGTGATTTAATAGTCTATTAAGAAATAATGTTTAGTTTGAGATCGAGATCTGAAACCTTGGATACTTCGGGGAATAGATGTAAGTCCGTTTAACCTAGCAACGGTCGTTAAGACAATAGGAACAAACTCTCTCTATTAAAGCATACGTTTCAAAGCGCTGTGTATAAATGTGGTATATTGATGGTTTAATTGAGTAAGAAGTATATGGAAAATAGATCTGTGAGACTAGACTTTCTAGGATTCATTCACATACATCAGCTTATATGAGGTAATAGGTTCAGGAATGGAGGAATGATAGAACTAAAATAAAGTAAATGAGATTTGTAAATTAATAATAAGAGACCAAATATACTTGCATCATTCCCGCATTTTGCATACTTACAACGTATACAACAGTTAGATTTAAAACAAATTAATGCTAATAGAATTAGCAAATAGGCAGTCGTAAATATTATTAAATCCCGATAAAACGAAGAGAATAATGTCATTCTATATTAGCGTATATTAAATTTTTGATTTATCACTGTTATACATTATATGATATTTTATGTAGTTTTTGAATGACGATATTTATTTTCAAATCATTAATTGATAAAAATTAATAGCTATATTTTTAATTAATACTAATTACAATACTATAATCAGCTTTTAATTAATATACCAATTACTTCACTAGACAAAGGTTCTAAACCCTCGTTAGCCTTCAAACATCAGAGCACATTTTAAGTGTATTTTTGAGCAATCAATTTTCAGTTTTTTAATAATTATGCAGGGATAGGAATAAACAGACTCCTGAAAGACTTTTATTCTTCCCATATCACAAGATACAAGAGAAAAGTTCTTTTCCCTTCTCGTCATTTCCCTGTGCATTTTGATTCCTCTGCAGTCAATTCCACGTTGCAGTCCCGGCGTGCATTTCGCGCGTCGTCTTTTTTAATTCCAACCGTAAGTTCAATAGTTTCTCATTTATTTCGTGCGGAGAGCCGCGTATTACACACCTTGAAGAGTCTTATTGTGAAACGAGAACTGGAAGACCGAAAGCTCCTTCAAAGAAATTCTTTTTAAGATGCGAATGAAGTAAAAAAGAATGCTCCGCACGTAACTCAGAGAGTAAGATTGCAGTCAAACCGAATGTGACTCGGGACACGATAATTTGAAAACTTTTTTGAGTCGAGCAAAAATATATCCCCTCAGAAGATTTAAGAGTTACTGCGTATGCTTTCCTAGAATAAGAATGCAGTTTGATGCGATTCAAAAACTAAGAGAATATATGAGTCACTATATTAAAGATTTTTGACGCTAGATACCTTGAAAGTCTGTCTAGATAGATCTGTCGTGTCCTCCTATCAATCATAGTTAAAGTTTTATCGTAATAATTTCTAGTTAATAAAGATTGTACATAATTATCATATTTTTATCTTTTTTAGAACCATATCTCGTCCATAAACTGCTATTTACATTTTCCTCCCTATTTAATTTTACATTTTTTCAATTCATTTCCAATAGTTTTTTTAAAGATAAATAAGTAAATAGAAGAGTACAAACTATAATTATATACGTATTTCTTTCATCTTTTTTACGACGTAGACTTTCATTTTAAGTTTCAATTCAATTTTAAATAATTTTTCACATCCAAATAGTAAGAGAAAATCTTTAATATCAAGTGCTCTAAGTAAATGATTTGAAAATTTTTTTTTTAACTTTTTGGAGGCGTATAAATTCACTATGACTATGTATACTGACTTTTTAGGTTCTATGAATTAATTAATATACATGTATGATATAATAAATTAAGAAAAACTATATTCTCATCAGATGGTTACAGTATATAATGTTACGCAAACTTTTTAACCTCGGACCATCCCTTCTGATAAGAGAATAAATGAAGAAGAAAGTTTTGAAAAAAAAATAATATAACGAAGTGTAAACTCGTCAATGCATTGTAGACCACAATAGATGATTTGCGAGGCCGTATCCGGCTCGCGATCTTCCTTACATATCCCTCCTGCACCACAAAAACAAAGTTTAATTCGGCACGTGTCGCGAGGCGATAATTAGCGAGAAATTCCTTTCGAATGCACAAAAGAAGATGAGTCCGATTATTTTGGTGTCGAAAGCGAGGAAATGTGACCTCAGCCATTTCAATTTTGCGGTCAGCAAGATTGGATTCACGAGTCACGAGGGATTTGTCACGTCCGCACGGCGTTCGTCACTGCGAATTTCCGTAACTACGAATTTCATAACCTTGCTCAACGTCACGCATTGTTCTCCTGACGGGGTTTTCTCATTCCTCATATATTAAATGTATAAGGGCGTATACCCTTGAATTGTCTCCGCGTTACAAGAGCTACGCGATTATGAATGCCGGTCGGTATCCACGCAACGGATTGTTACGTAGTGGGTAATCGAACTTCCTTTTTGGAAGGGTTATGACACGATTTATCGGAGCTTTCTCTTCATACCAATGTGAATATTTATGTTTACTATGCAGATATATAACGTTAGATTTATGCGAGTTTAATTTTAAAAGGTGGAGGTGGATGTTTAGTATTTCTAATGAAGTTCTTAATTTCGCGAAGGTGAACGATTATTTAAGGGTAATGATCTTCATTGAGCGTGATTATTAGATAAATAAAATCACTGCTATAGTCTTTTAATGGAATATCTTATACCTTTGTTCGTTTGGAGATATTCCTATATGGCTATCGATTAATATTGTTCATTTTATACGGTCCCATTAGCCTTTTTTTACGTATGTTAAGATTTATATTTATATCTGGTGTATTCTCGTTTCTGCTTCAAGTTTGGAATATTATTATTAACATTTATTATTTAGTTATTGATTTTTGTATTTATTATTTTATTAGAGTTGTGAGTGAGATAATTTTCGCTGTTTTATGTTAAACAAGTAGGAATAAATTGTTTTCATAAATGTGAGTAGCGGAAAAGTTGGAAGAAGCCTGACTCAGCTAGGTGAAAAAGGGTGAAGGTTTACTTGAAACAAATTATCAGTAAAGAATGAAAAAATAGGAGAGTTTCGAACACGAAAATATCAATAATCCGGAGAGATTTTTCTCTTTTGAGGAATTTTGAAAGACAAATAAATACGCAAGTTCTGAAAGCCTCGAGATTCAAGGCTGTTCTTCTTCGAGAAAGATCAGAAATAATTCCGAAATCTTTGTTTCTTCGGGAAAGGGAAAGGATTAAGAAAGTGGAAATAATTCTCAGAAAAGTTTTAACGGGAGATTATGCTTCGTAGGGAATCGGAAATAAGTTGGTTAGATAACTGAAGAAGTTGGTGGGAATTTAAGTTCAGTAGCGGAAAAGGTTTTGAATTCTAATTTTGTGCTTTTTTGACAAGTTCAAATTGTAATAGAGGTTTTAGAGATGTGTATAAATGATCTCATGATATAAGATTGAGAACTATTTTGATATATATCATGTTTTTTAACTCTCTTCATTAGAGTTTAGATATTAGTGAAAAGAAATATAAAAACCTACCACTAAGTATTTCACCAATTCTAGTTGTTTTATAATTGCTTGGCAAGCTGCTATAAACTGAGTATAATTTCATCTGAATTATACAAATGGAATTGAAAGATTTTTTTCGTATAAGTCTCATGATTTTAAACCGCTTTGTCGTTTAAAAGATCACATTTGTCGTCCAGAATATCGAGTTCACGTTTGGCCTTCTTCCAGAATCTCAGAACTCGTTGACGTGGTGACTAAAACAGTAAAAGCAGAACTGTCAGACAGCGTGGAGGCACTTTTGTTTTTTCTTAATCCTCCAGAAGGAGTTCTCTAAGATATATTTATAGATCTTCTTTGTTTGCAGTGAGTAGAAAGAAACCTCTGTTCAAATATCAGGTATTTATGGATTTCATCTTGTATAGAAATGTGTCACTTTGGATTGATAACTAATACAATTCTTTCCAAATTTCATGGTCTCATTTGCATTCTCATAGTTTTAAAAGTAGAAAATATAGCTTATGATTTTATTTAGAACTGTGATGAATGTTAAAGGAATGATGTTTTTTCATTATATTTGCTTCATTTGGAAGACATGATCCGCTCCTTCTACCTTGATAAAATTTTACTACATGAATGCTTTTATAATTCCTTATCATTTATAATTGGAGCCAATATTTCCTTCGAATTTAAGGTCACTTTTCTGAAGTACTCTTATTACTTACTCTTTTTCTATTCTTACTCGTATATATTCTTAGCAAATATTTCTCCCATAAAGGTCCATAATTAATGATTATGCATCATTATTCATAACTATAATGTAGTTTACTTTTGATTAAAATTTAGTTCTATGGGAGGTATGTATCCTATTTTCAAATTATTCATTCTGTACACTTACTATCACCCTTATCTACAGCTAAAAGAAATATTACATATACCAAAACTAATAGCTAAATCTCTGTTAGATATGTACCTAAGTTTAAATATTTACTTTTATTATCGATGATTCTGATGTAAATATAAATCAATACTATGAATTTATCAGTGTAAATAGCACTCAAAGATAATTTATGGAAATACCTAAAGATAAGTGGACTGTAAAAATTCAATTGGCAACACGTAAATATAGCTCGTACAGCCGTTCAAGCGTATGGTATGGAGTAATTTTACTTTCAACAGATTCATATCGGGAGACATTAACCTAAATTCTATTTTCTGTTGTAACACAGGAATATGATTAAGCGTTGCATTAGCGCTATTTTATAAGTGAAAAGATTTTTCAAAGTCTTGCTTGGAAAACGTCCTCGTATATAAAACTCTAGGTGCGTCGTTCTAGGACAAGGCATCATTTGTCATTCTGTCTCTCGTTCTTGATTAATGGTAATGGTACGACTTGCTTTCATTTCCGTTGAAAGAGTCGAGGAGTACTAGGTGAATTCGTGACATTACTATATCTTCTTTGAGGTATATTTTTTTATCTGAATCTGACATTTCAAATACTTGTCCTGATGTTAGAGAATTCGAGTGGAGCAACGATCTTATGTTGCGTCATTTATTTTTAATTCTGTAACTTCGTTAGACGTAATTCTTTTTAGATCTGCAACTGTAAGACATGTTGAAAGAAGTAAAGAGATACACTGCATTTCGAGCACTGTTTTTTTAAAAGAAAATGTAGGTATTGTAAATGTTTTTGAATGTAGCACAATTTAAATACAAGAGCTTTGTTATTTACATTATATTATGTTTTATAACATTTTTATAACCTACAAGGGGTTGGTTATCAGAAATAAACCTTTTCTACTCTTTACTGTCAGTTTAGTTTTCTCTTCGTAAACTTTCTCTCTAATATGATTGATGATTTTTAAGACCCATGAATAATTAATCCTGAAAAATGCTTCGTACGCGAATTAATGGTATTTATGGTGATAACATAGCCTGAAATATTTTCTGCATACCTTAAACGTAGATTTAGTACTCTTTTTCTACGCCATACGGAATTTTGTATAGAAAACTGAACGCGTATGGTAGAATCTTATATTTAAACGTATTTGGTAAACAAGCAAATAGACAACTCGTACGTAATCGGTGCAATTTTCCGATAGGAATATATTTTTTACGCTCGGGGTGAAGAATGCTCTATTATAAGAAGTTAGATCGATGTCTCTCTCTCGAAAGGAAAAAGTTTGTTCCGGATCTCTCTCTCTCATACTCCCCCGCCCTCTGTTTACCGTTCCATCTGGACATTTGCCCATCCCGTGAGGGCATTCGAGAGCGAAGCGCGGGGCCAATGCACCGTTCCGAATGAAATCATCTTCTTCTCGAAAGCTAATCGGTAAATAAATAAATGCAGAGAGATGAACGAGTGCTTTGGAAGCACTAGATAAAAAATCTCGGGTTGTTTGTGCTGTTATAAGGGGTTATCTGTTTATAGTTAATGCTGAACGTACGCTATTCCGTTGGTAAACGTTGAAATTCAGTCGACCGGGTTTTCAGCGGTCTGCCCAACATTGAATCACCGCGCGCTGTCCCCTTTTTCGCAGCCACCCGCAGACGTTTATGGGTCAGTGAGTTACATCTCAATCTACATTCCGTTGTCTGCGTTTGCTATCTTTGAACTGCTATTTTGGGGCATACGAGCCAATTGTCGATGGTTTGGTATCAAAATATGCGGAGCGTTAATAAGAATGAATGTTAAAAACGAAAACTAAAATTATTATATATATGTTTTCCTTTGCATCATAATTATATGTTATAAAATAAGAATATTAAAAATCATTGGACTTGGAGTTTGAAAAAATATAGCGTATGTGTACATATACATATGCTGTGCAAATATTATAATATATTTTAAAAGGTGAACTGAATATAAGGGTAACAATTGTTGTAATGACACGATAATTAATTATGACGTAATTATTATTAATCTTTTACAAAGATATTAAAAAATACTTTTTTTGATGTGTTAGGTTATTCCAAAAACTCATATCTGTATTGTCTGATATCGACTTTCAATAGATTTTTACCTCTTAACCATTTATTATCATATTTGCAAGATTATCAATACTGATATGTTATATTTTACTTATAACCTATCTTAAATGATTTAAATGATTCTTATAAATAATGGAATGTCAAATAATAGTTATTGAATGAATAATTAATCTAATAAAATTTGTTTATATCTACTTTTTTCGCGGTCGAGGAGATTATAGGGTTGCTATAAACTAAAATACCTTATCGTATCCATGGTTACTAGCAAAATATAGTTCAATTGAATCATTGAATCATTAAGTATTAGGCTTATATTTTTCCCTTTAAAATTCCTTAAAAGAACAATTATCTATATCTATTTACCCTGTATAAGATGTTTCTTATGTCGTGAAAATCGTATTTCCGGTAGGGCAACTCATTCATTTTCGGTTGTTGAATTCATTGAAGGGAAAACCCATTGGGATTCAAATGAGACATCAGTCCCTAAATATCCCCATAAACAAAGCATCTCTCGTTGCTACCCAACCCTCCCACGACGTTGTTTCCTTTACGATTCCATCCCATATTCAAGCCCTTACGTTTCCATCTTCCTCCCTTTTTTACGCACGATTTGGTAACCAAGTCGGTCACCGGACCAATTTCGTGTCGTCCCAAACATTGGCGTATGTCATCCATTCGTTTTTAGGGTCCCGAAATGTTTTCGTTCCCTCGCTGCCCTCTGTTGCGTCATGTCTGCGGAGGGATTGACCTTAATGTCCCGCTAAGCCATGGCGCCTAATGGGACGAACTTAAGTAGGGAGACGTTGCGTCGGGAGAGGGCGTCGTCTTAGCTGTCGAAGGAA
Source organism: Pantala flavescens (assembly GCA_020796165.1). NCBI lineage: Eukaryota > Metazoa > Arthropoda > Insecta > Odonata > Libellulidae > Pantala > Pantala flavescens. The sequence goes on from CM036886.1 coordinate 18,964,008, forward strand.
GACTGTTTGGATCTCGTTTTGGCACCGCGCTCTCTTGGACGGAAGTGCTAAAGGCTACTTCTTCATGCACGCACTCGCAAAAGGTTTCCCAATTGAAGTTGGGTTGCCTCTTCGAGACCGAATGGTTTTTTCCAACGGTGTGTAATCGTGTGTTGAATGAGTACGGTGAGTACGTGCGACAAACGCTTCTGGGTTGTTATTTTAGGTAAATGGCATCTTTCTGAAAGATGCGTAATATAGGTTATACCAAAAAAGTATCTCATAGAGATATATAGGCTCATATTGCGTATGAATTATAAAAGAAGTGTTTGTATTTCATCTCTAGTAGTGTATTAGGTAGATGAAATTCATTTAATCTTTTAATTTTCCTCGGTATATGCACAATTTATTTTCTATTATATATTGATTCGTGCTCTATCGTTCCATGTTCAATTATGAATTTATTTTATTCGTTTCGATGTAAATTTATGTAAAAAAGACTCACAGCATTGCAAGAAAATAGATTGGGGAAGTTTTGATTTTAGTATATTCCTTTAATTCACAACTTTACTTAAATAAAACAAGTACTGTATACATGGTCTGTCCTGAAAGTAGTAGGACTGATTTTTTCCTGTTCGAACGGACGGTCGGACGAGAATTTTTTGGATTGTAAATAGAGGGGAGGAATGTAACGAAGCGCTGACAACAATTGGAAGTCGATTCCCAGTTTTGCGTTCTGTGTATTTTAGTTTTCTCGGACCTCTGTCAAGTGACCTCGTCACGGTACGCAATGGACCGTTTGCTGGAGCAGCGCTACGCAGTGAAATTCTGCGTTAAAAACTCGTAAAAAATGGCAAGGAGAGACACAAACTCATCAAGGCAGCTTAAGGTTTGATTTTTCAACCGTATTTGAGCGGCACAAGCTTTTTCGAGAGGGGAGAGAAGACGTCGAAGACGCCGAGCGCTCCGGACGCCCTTCGACCTCGAAAACGGACGAAAATGTGGCGCGAGTGAAAAAATTATTGAACACTGTGAGTGTGAGAATGTTATCGGATGAACTTTTTACGTTAAAGTACTCGAAAGACAGCGAAAACGCATCGTCCGTGTCCGACCCGCTATGGCCGCCTCGTGGGTCCTGCATCGCGACAATGCGCGGGCCCACACGCGCTCATTGTTTCCAACTTCCTTGAGAAAAACGGTGTTACATCCCTGCCTCACCCACCCTACAGCCTAGATATTGCTCCCTCGTACTTCTTTCTCTTTCCAAAATTTAAAAATCCGCCGAAAGGACGTCACCACGGGTCGGTGAGACCGTGGTGACGTACCGTGACGAGGTCACTTGACAGAGGTCCGAGAAAACTAACATACACAGAACGCAAAAGCTGGGAATCGACTTCCAATTGTTGTCAGCGCTTCGTTACAGTCCCCCCCTCTATTTGCAATCCAAAAAATTCCCGTCCGACCGTCCGTGCGAACAGGAAAAAATCAGTCCTACTACTTTCAGGACAGACCATGTATTCTATTTCCTTTAATTACGATCCATTAATGTAGACAATTACGGTATATATACCTTTTCTGAGAATGTTCTTTTTCCGTCGCAAGTAATCACACTCCTTTAATTCTGATTCATAAATGGTATCTTATATATAATAAATCTGAATTCTGCACTATCAGTGTTATAGGTTGGCACAGAATCTGGTTTGTGTATAAGATCAAACGAGAAGTTAAGATTTATAGCGGAAATGAGATATTTATTAAACAGCTGCGAATTCATAAACATATAGTACATCCATCACTTTTTATCCATCCATCTCTGTTCTCTCTGATTTCTTTTTATAAGTAGATCACCCCTCGACGTTTGTATAAATTTGTAATTGAACCAAAGATTTACTTTCTGGTAACCTTTATTCGCATACCTCAAACTTCATGTTCTTATGATAATGAAGCTTATTGTATACCATTGATTTGTTTCAGTCTCAACCTCAAAATTAATATTTATTAAGCAAGACAACAGTTTTGGTCACGAAAAAGCTCAAGATAATAAAAAACGTATTAGGACATACATTTCCTCAATTAAATTTCATAATAAAATTGGTAATTAAATGAACTTATAAGAGCTTTTATCGAAAGAAAGGAACCTTTTCATGCACGCCCTCTTGTACTTTGATCACCGTTCACTCATTCATCACGTACTCAATCTTTGCAGATCACCCACTTTAACACCAGCCTTCCAAATTCGTCGGGTTAAACAGTTATGATGGGAAAATTTTATCATCTCGGAGCAGGAATATTGGTTCTGATTGGAAATCGTTGCTCACTCGATTAAGGATTCAATATCAGATCGATTTTCGGCATCTCAGACCTTCATTATGAATTTCTGATATTCCATCCCACACCCAAGAGATGTATTCCTGGAAGGCCTCGAATTTCTAGGGAGATAGCTCTACTTCCTGCGCAATCATTAGGTTCAAATTTGTCCCCATATCTTGAAGGAGGAAGGACCTAATCTTTCACCTTGACAGCGGCTTTTTCTCATCTCAACAAGCATTCCTTACCATTGTCTTTCTCTGTAATTATCGCGGTATTTTTTCCCCTTTTACTTCGTTTTGGAGTTCATCTTCCAGATTAATTCTTCCTTCGCACATCCCCTTTAAACCGTTTCCGATCGTATGGGATGTTCAACGTTTACTTTATACCTTAGCAAAGTATTTTTATCATCTTTTATAATGTAGAGTTATGGAGAATGTTTATGATAAAGGAAGGATTGGTTGTAACTTATTGATTCGTACCGTAACGTATGCGTGAATAGCACCACTTTTCCACAATATATCTATATAATATTATTACTATCTAAGAGGTTTTGAAAAATATCCTGTAATTCTCATCTAAGGAAAGTCTAAAAATAGTTTACGAATACAAACTCTTGCTTTTGCGTAAGATTAGCGAAATTCTAGTTATCAATACACTATGGTACAAGCTACCTTATTTTACTTATCAGTCTCGGCTCATTTCTCTTCAAGTTTAGATATACTCTTTCCAATGTCTGCATGGTAACTATATTTATTAACTTACATTAACTGTGAGATAAGCAAGAGTAATATTCTGAATTTTACACTCAAAATAGTATTCAATTAGGATTGCAACATTATGGGTTATAGTGTCACAATTCTAACAAAATCTTCTGATTGAAATTTGCATTTTAACACAATATTTCCTATGTTTGCATCTTTTATTCTACGAATTTATTCCATATATAACATACTTGTAATATGTATTTTCCAAATTATTAAGATTTGGGCTGAGACAAAAGCAATCAATAGGTAAACGTCATCTTTGTTGTAAAATATGTTTGTAAATGTATGTAATGTAGAAAATCCTCCTAATGTAGTATCCTCCGAAATCTTTTACAATCCTCATAAAAGGATTTTATAATTCTACCGAATATCATTGTAAATATTTTTTGGATATCGGGGGTATTGGAGATAAGTTTTTAAGTAAAGAATATCGTAAAGTAAAGATGGGTTAGAGGAGTTGAAAACTTTTAAGACTAGGCTCTTGAACAAAGAGTACTGGAAGACATGCCAGCGATTTCAGAAGTGAATGAATTGGTGGTCTGTTTATCATAGGTGGCCAAAACATCACTCATCTACTTTACAACTCCAGGTTTTTCCTTTAGTGAATCATGAAACCGGAAGAGGTTCTCAGAGAATACTTCGAGTGATGTTTAGCCAAGTACAAACTTAGATTACTAAAGGTTAGTCTATTTTAAAAGACGATGAAGTATATAATAATAGTTTTAATAAATCCATAATTGTGTTATATTGTTTAAAGTAGGATTTTCTCAAAAATATACTCTGATGAGATTTCAAAGAATCAGTTTCATTCTTCAATTAAACTTCATGAAGTATTTGCAGTAAGATTTACGTAAAATACTTAAAAAAGTTTTAGTAATTCACGAAACAAATAAATATCGAACATCGAGCTATACTATTTTTTGTTCACGTAACTATTAAACAGTAATTAAAGATAGAAATAATAATCTAGAATCAAGAAACTTTAAAATGTTTTATACCAATTTAGTTGGGATTTCCCTGAAATGAAACAGAGAGTTTTTACATTGCGTATTTCAAGATCTCGCGGATTATTGATTCTCATATTTGCTTTTGAATCTTTCTGTGGTTGCGGGTTTATTTTCCATCAGAAAGTCGAAAAATAAGGGATGAAAGCTTTCGAAAATTTTGGCAACGGAAATACCGATGCGTTGGCGTGGAAAACAAGCGCTAGCTCACGTGAAAGGCTCGTGTTACCGATATAGAGCATTCATATAATGGATTTTGGAAAATATTTCATTTCTTTCATTCCTCCCACGTTACGAATATGTACAATGGTTATAGGTCTTTCATAGTACCTCAGTTATATAATCATAGAGCTTTTTGTGGTTTTTTAATTAATTTTCACTGAAACTATCCAGTTTTTTTACCGCAAAAATCAGCTAGCTCGCTGTAATATTTTCCATTTTCTATTTTTAAAAAGATTTTGCTGTTATAAATATTTACTTAGTTGAATGAACTTGTCCTATCTAAACGTTTTTAATTTTAATTCGGTGTTTTGGTTTCGATGATAACAGTGAAATTTTTAAATACGGGAGGTTATAACACAGCAAGAAAAGTCGTGCAAATTTCCCACAATTTACTTATTTCTCTAATTTTTACGTACCTGTCCGGCAAGTGGGGGACCTGGATTCGAGTCCCAGTCATTTCGCTATATTTCATTTCTGTTTAAATTTCTGAAGGAATTATATTGACAGACGAAATAGGTCTTGATGAAAGCTATTAAATTAAATTTAAGAAATTTAATGTATTTTAAAGTACACGATATGAAGAAATTCAGTAGATCAAACATTCATTCATTTATTTATTTATTATTTAATATCTTATATACTTATTATTTTATATCTTACACGAACCTTTCATTCTTTTAGTAATTTAAATACGTATTAAATTCTAATTTTTCTATTTGAATCAATAGAAATTTATGAATGATAGAAATTAACATCGGTGAATAACGATTAATAATATCAATAAGTCCCTTATTAAATTAATTGTCTACTTATTTAAATACAGTGAGGTTTCACTATAAAAACTTATATTTATTATATTGCTGTTATATTATATATATATATTTGTTTAGATTATAGATATTTGTTTTTTATCATATTATTATAATCATTTTGATTCCTTATTAGTACCATTCGCTGTATGGATATTCTTAGATGAACACCACTGATATATCATCCATCATTCCGGAACTAATTTCCTTTCATAGCTCAGTTATCTCTTCATGTATGATAGGGCGTGATTTGTTACCAATTTCCCGTCCTCCTGTCACGTTGTTTCCAAATTTGCTGACGAAGTGCTTCCCATCGATCCCGATGCACTTGAGCCAAATGAATGCGGAATTGGATTCACTAGGCTATGAAAAAGCATGTACAGCTACGGGAAACGTGTACTTCGAATGTCGTAATGAATCCATACACTTCCATCTGATTAAAACGCCTCGTATCAGTCTGTGCGATTTATCATATCTTCCCATGGACTAGCATCGGATGAAATGCCCTCATGTGAATTGGTGTTGTGCAGAGGTCACGAAGGTTTATCTCTTGAGTTACACCTCTAGAAATGAGTTTCGATCCCACAATCTAGATAGAGGAATTCGTAGTTTATCTGCGAGGTAAAAATATTTCGAATTTTTGTATCTAATCGTGCATATCACCGCAAATCTACTCACCATAGCTCTTCTGGTAATGTCTTTGATCAAATTCTTACATTCTATATAACCTTTTCAACCTAATAAATGAACAATATTTATATTCTCAACGTAAATATATAAAAACATTACAAAAATAATATATTAATGATTGTGCAGAACGTAATTATGGGTTAAATAAACATGTTTTGCGTTTTTGTTAATTATATAAACATCAAATAGATTAATCATTAAATTGATTAAATCTGACTATGAATATATATTTATTGATCATAGCCTTGTTATCGTCATTGAAGAAGTGAAAGCTTGAGTAACGAATTCAATGACAATTTCTTCACGTTTTGAACATTATTTTTTATATATGATAAAGATTACGAAAATAAAAAAATCAAGGCCCTTTTGAAATTTAATTAATTGTAAACCGCGGTCTTTTAATTTGAGTTTTGGACCCAAAACCTTCGAGTTGTATTCCTATTTATTAAAGACGCTATACTTTCAAAGTGCTAGGGGTATCAGTGAATTTAAAGATTTTTTTATTGCGTAAATTTATTCGCACAAAAATTAATGCGCATTTTTAATTTTCGCAAATAGCATATAAGAAATGGACTAGGATACGTAGTATTTGGCCAGATGCCACACAGCGATCGGAATTGATTCGCAATTAAGAATTCCCTTCAACGCTGACACATGACGCGAAGGACAGCTTGCGCCAAGTATAAAAAAGTGTGAATTAATGAGCTAAATCCACCCTCCAGTGGGTGGTCCCGGGTTCGACCCTCGCGCCTATATACCGACGCGATACCTTGGCCATCTCTCGGTCAGAGCCTGGCCTTCCACCGAGATGACGTCCTATGACTCTCGCGTACCTCTTTCAAGCGAAAGTGGGTCAGTTATGGAGTTGCATAGGTGAGCGCATTACGCTTCACGTTACGTTCTCTTCCAATGCGATTGGGAACTCTTTTCGGAGCGATGACCTAATACTCTGACGTAAAAAACTAAGACGCTAGAGAATAAAGAGTTACGAAAGATCAAAGGACGCGAACGATAGTCCTCAGGGTGTCCAATTACCCTTCTCAAAAACACTCAAAAATTCCAAAGTTCCTCTTTAAAATTATCGACTGTTTATCCCCTCCAAAACTCGTCCAGTTTATGCTCTAGGTGTCAACCATCGATCCAGCCTTCTTCACGTTTTTGTTTTCACGCGACAATTACTTTTCGTTGCATCGCTGCGGAGTGATATGCCAAAGGTGAGGGATTTTTAAAAGGTTGCTGCTACGCTCTTTTTTAAAAACCTCGCTCGATTTCGGTGAAGTTTTATGGACTGGTTTCTCTGCGCGAGATAAAAGTATATGTCGGGATTTTATTATCATTCTGCTGTGAGCGATTCGTTGCACTTAATGGGTTTACTGAATTTTTTTAAAATTTTGTATCAGTGTGGCATATATATTGTGTGTGTTTTCCCTTTCACAGTTTTAGGTTGTATTTTTTATCTGCAAGATACGCAATTCTGAATCTAATTTCGCCAATAAAAAAATAATCAATCCATTAATACGTGTGCATTAGTTTATCACAAAAGTGCTTGTTATTATAATTCTCTGTCCTCTCCGAGAATATGCAAGTTGTATTTCTGGTATCATATACTTTTCAATATGAGTTACATTTCTTTCCTTTTTTCCCTCCAGTAAATACATATATATGGACCAATAAACTAAACTAATTCTGTCTAAATAATAATGGCAAACTAATAGACTAAACCAATTCAGAATTTTGACATGTTCAACTTCTCCAAACTATATCTTTTTTCCTTTAATATCATATTTATGTCTTAAATTCATTTTTTGTTCAGTTTTTCAGTTCCTATGTGACGTATTGTATCTGAATCGTAGTCACTATATTTGCTCAAAAGGCTTAAAGAGATGTTAGAAAGCTCCTACGTCATAGTGTGAAGAGTATTAATTATAATGCGATAATTTTTACGTGTTTTCATATCGAGTTTTTGATAAGTTTTCATATTTATGAATATATAGAGCTTTAGAGTTTTTAAATTCACGTATAATACGTATGTTTCTGGGTCATTAGTCGACTCAGTTCCTACGCCTTGTATGAAAATAGTTCCTGTCAATAGTTAGAGAAAAGATTACGTCCGAGAATATGACGCATCCAGTACTTTCCGCGAAATGTCCGAGCATTTATTCAGCGATAAACACTTCACTTATCTCCTATCGGTTTCGCTAGGAATAGCCGGATGTATGTGTGGAACATTCAGAGGTATTTCCGCGCCACTGTTTCTTTCGTCGTATTTTAGCGGATGTCGCTCTCCATTGACGTATCAGTTGGTTTTACAAATACTATGCGTAACGTCCGAACACCGGATTCGATCTCGCGCGATTAGTTTAATAAAAACAGTCGCTGTGATTGTAAGGCAGTCATTCGGCGTCCTTCATCGCTGATTGTACTCGTTCCTTCATAGGATTCTTTACGGTAAGCGAAACTTATCTTTCATCCCTTATAAAGCAACTTCTTCGGAAAATTTATTGTTTCTATAGTGATGAGTATAGCGAGGGATTCTATTTTTGACGATAATCAACCCATGTACTGTATATACTTGACGTATAGATTTGTTATTGGCCTTTTTTAGTGAAAATGCCTCATTGTTATGAGAGAAGCACAGGTTACAGTTCCTATGGTTACCGTAAAGTCATCAAAGCCGTGACGATATTTACGCTAAATTATTTCGCTAAGGAACTCATGTTGTGAAATCTACGGATGTATAAATAGATCGTTTTAAAGCGGAGGTTTCATTCATCTCGTAATGTGTTTTTTTTATATTGGCTACGCTTTAAACATTAGCAGTATGAGATTTTATTATACTATAGTTTATTTTACCGGAGTTTATTTATCAAGTGAATTATTCACTTCATGAACAGAGGTTTGAATTATTTATAATCATAAATTTTCTGTCATGATCAGGGTATATGTATTCCTGAAAAACGATATTTTATCACGGTTTTTGCTGTGGATGTTTTTTGAATAGCCATTTTTAAATACCATAAATATCTTATGCCGAATTTGAAATTAATTTTTTTCTTTCCTTCGTTGCAGGCTGCTACACTAGCTCCTTGAGTGTGAGGAAAAGTTCGTAATCACTGAGGTTGGTGAATACCTTTATTTATACTTTTATACTAATCGATAGTTGTAAAAGTTGTGATTTAATTAATCTTTAATATTAGTAAACATATACTAGACAGAATTCGTTATACTTGGATGAAAAATGTGAGGAAAATGAGGATGTGGAGTTTCTTTAAAAATGAATTTTGGATTGAAGCCATTTAAAATGCATTTTTATGGTAAAGAGATGGATATTTTAGTATGGTATGAGTAATGTTATGTTAGAGATTAATGATAACGACCATATCATAAAAGTCTGATGCCAAGCCATTAAGTGAGTAGCTTACAGTTTTATTATAACATGAAAGAGAGGAAATATTAGTTTAAAATGCTTTTGAGTAGTCATTACTATAAATAATCGGGATATGTCAGTCATTAAACAGAAGCTGTACTTTCCCTTGGCCATCGTTCATGATATACTCTTTTATTATGAAATTACGGTATTAAAACAATGTTTATTTTAATATTACGGTTACAAATTGATATGAAAAGCATAAAAATATTAAGGAGCTGCTGTATTATATATAAATTTTAGCTAATAATCGAATATAAACAAATGAATTGTAATTATGGTTATAGCAAGTTTTAGTTCCGAATTTACTCCTTATGGGAGGAAGTATACAGCCTAATAGAAGGAAAAGGTTAATAATTTTACTTAAAGATGAGTGACTATGCGATCTATAGATGATAAATAAACAACAGCTTAGCAACGATATATTTATACTATTCCAACCTCCTTTTCTATACGTCTACTCGTTATAGTTACTAAAGAAGTTATGAAGAACGAATAAAAATTAATTAATATATACATAGTGTATTTAATATATTTTATTTCGAACTTTCAAAACATAGTGTATACATAGTGTATTTAATATATTTTATTTCGAACTTTCAAAACAGATAGATGAGACAGATAGTGCACAGGTGTATGTTTCAGAGCACAATACCTTATCCGATACAATCAAAACTTGTAGCGTGCTCAGAGGCATTTTCGGAATTTTACCTTCCCTCGAGTTTAGCGTTCACTAACCTAAGGCAACGCACACACGTTGCGTGCCTCTCCCGTGCCTCATTACCGACAGTCACGAGTCCGAGAATATCCGAGACGTAAAACCAATTACCGTACCGTTCACGAGAGTAGCGAAATCTTTGAAGGAAGTTCTCCGCTGCAAACCTCAGCGGAGGCTTTGTTTCCAAGGCATCAGTCGCTAAGGACAAAAGAGGTTCTTATTTATTTACCTCTCTCCTCTCGGAAAAATTTACAACCGAGTCTCATTAGAGGAACCTCGATTACGAAGCGCCTCTCTCTTCTTAAACTCCGTAATTTTTCGTACCCTCCGAAAATGCTTTCCAAAATGGACCTTTGCCTTGCTTCAGACTTTCATTTTTCAGCATTCCATTTGCCGTTGTCACAACAGCACCGGTGGTGAATTAATAGTAATTTATTCTCGCGAGCTCATAGATATAAGGGTTAGTTTCTCACACATCCTAGATGGTCAGGTATTGGAATGATAAATTCCAAATGTTTGCGTGAATAATTCAGGCGACAACTACCTTTTCGAGAAATAGATATATTATGAAAACGCGAAATATCTTTTGTTGCCGAATCGGAGAGTGTTATAGACACAAAATACATCAGAATTTGGCCTAAGTAATATCAATTAAACGTTTAGAACCTTATAGTTCTTCCAAATTTATCAATTCAACTGTTCAAATATACGAAAATTCTGATGAGCTCTTGTATCCATACCTTATTGAATCATAAATAATCATCATACAGTTATATTTCTTCGTTCATTAAGAATTTATATATAAATAAACTTTTAATGGTTCAAGAAGAATTTATCGTTAAATACCTTTAGCTCTTGGGCATAAATATTGCATAAAATCACGCATCATTCCTGAAATAATCCTAAAGTACACTTATCTATAGGATACGTAAATAGTATGTTGTCATGGCTCAGCTATAATTTTGTCATGCGAGAGTTAACTTTAGCGGTAGTGAATACATTCTCGTTGACTTCTGTGGCTTAAGAAATGTGAATTTAGGAAAACGTATGGCTTTTGATAACTTTAGAATGCGCAGTGCTCATGTTTCAAATATATCTCGAGAGAGATTTCGTGGTAATAATTTTGGGTCGGAAAAATTTAAGGTCCCGGTGACCCCCTGTGGATCATAACTTCATTTGGATTGTAACAGCATAATCTTGTCGCGGAATTCTGTTGTAAATAGTGACATTCAGCTCGCTAGAATCTCCCAAATCCAGAGTTCTCTGGGAAATTGTCACGTTTAGATAATGCTAGAGATGGGATGCGTATATTTACGCCTAACAATATATATTTATTTGTATTATATTAGATATGTATTTGTGCATATTCTACTAATAATTATGATTGCCTAGTGCGATGTTCGTACTCTTAAAATTTTGTCAACCATTCATGATCTTCTTCGGAGTGAGATAGCCTTACCATGCCTTACTTTCAAATTTCAGAGGGAGATAATTTTTCTTTCCAAAACTTATACTAACATTAACGTATTATAATAGAAATACTTAATAATTAAATATGACTTTTACTTTTTAGTTTCTTTGAAATGTAAGGATTAGCGATTTAGATATGCTCAATATCTTTTCATAAGCAATTACGGAGAGATATTATTCTTTTCTCTCGCAAATTTTCCATTTAAAAATGTACTTCATTTATGGTGCCACCATGTTTTATTTATTTGTACCTCATGCGTTGCTAATTAGAATGTACCACGTGGCAACTAGCTTTATTAAACGAACCAACTAAAAGTAGTTACAATTTATCTAATTATTAGTTCCACGAGTAAAATATGAAAGTCGTAAATGTGCTATCAAATTATTTATACGCGTTCGTATTTATAATCAACAAAATCTAATACGTAACGTATTCAAATTTCAAAGATTTTATGGTAATAATGTAACCAAGTGCTTTTTTACCTCAAATGGATATTTTCTATTCCATCTTTCATGTGAGGCTAATATAAATTGTACAGATAATTATAATTTACTTCATGACGCTGCTCCAACAAGAGGTCAGGATGTGGTTAAATTTTCTTGTGCAATATTTTGAAACAATGAGGATAAAGAATGGAAGGAGGCGCGCGTGTGAGTTACGCTGAAGGAGAGCGACTCACGCATGATTATCGACCTTCATTTGTCGGGGAGAGGTCGTGAAGGAAGTTGAGGATGGCTTTGAGAGGTTGCGTATTAAGGCAAAGTGGAAGAGAAGGGTTGGGAATAAAAAAAAGCCGGTGAAGAGTGACATAAGCGTTAACCTAAGGAGGTAAAAATGATGAAAAAAATATGAGTGTTATTACCTGCATGAATATGCTATGAGAGTGCAAGAATTCATTGCTCCAGGAGGGCCAACGCGAGCGATTTTTAATTTCTCCCAGTTTACCAACCGTACGAATTTCTATACTCCAGGAGAGCCAATACCAGCAATTTTCAATTCCTCCCATTTTGCCAACCTCACGGATTTCATTTCTCCAGGAGGGTCAACATGTAAGAATACACACTCTCAACACGCGAGTACAACCGAAATGTTTAGTGTTCAACCTCACGTTGTTACTTTCATATACGTTTTATGCATAAACGAGAACTTATTCAACGTTTTTCTCGTATATTCATGTAAATACATGTATATATAGGATTTAGAAAATTGGTGAGCACTTTAAAGAGTCTACATCAAAGTCGTATTGGAAATGCGTGACGATGGTATTTAGTTTTTAATGGCCTTAAAACATAATGCATTTCGTGCCTAAAATATTGTTGTCGTGAGAATATTTCCTCCCCATATATTATTGAGAAGGAAAAATTCTTCTTCTCTATTTTTTTATAAAATTATCTTGTTTTTTTTCTAAATTAATTGAAATTTTGTTGTTCTTTAAAGGAATTTCGTATCCTAGCTTGGAGTTAGTCAACGCGGGAATTTTCATTGCATATCCGTATACTTAATCTTCCGCGTAAAATATATTTTGCAATATCGTTTCGTCTTATATTCAACGTTAATTAATCAAATGGCGGTTTCAAAACAACTCTCTCGCTTTTCATTGGGTTACAGGACTTGATATTGGCGGGAAAGTTTGTTTATACCCTAAGTTTTGGAGTACTGTGAACTTTGATTGTAAACATCGATTATTACCCCTATCGAGATATACATGTATAATACATAATGATAGATATGTATTTATGGCGAAATTCGGTCCAATTAGACCAATTTTACATTTACACACAACACACAGTTCATCCAACCCCAGTCGGGAATTTCCGATTCTCCAGGATTCGAACCTAGAACCTTAAGGGTGCGGGCTCTAGTTGTATAAATAATCATTTAACTTAATTATTAAAAAAAGCCAGAATACCGCATTGGTATCGACCGGAGGTTATTCTGGATCACCTTCTAGGGTACGGTCTCGTTAAATTTATTTCGCTCGGAAGGTATAAACGTCCGGTTTAAGAAGAAAGAGCGCTGAGGAATCCAGGGACTGCAGAAGAATTATTTCCAAGGAAACAGAGGGATGTTCGTCCACCCATCTTAAGAGAGAGAGTGAAATGAGGCAAATGGGAAGTAGAGAGCCGGCGTGAGATTATTTTGGGGAAACGAAAGAGAAGAAACGTCATGTTCCGTTTACCTTAAGAAAGGAAGGACGAGAGTGGATGATAGCGGAAGATGTTGACAATTTCCGAGAGGGTATCAAAGGGACATATGACAAGTGAAATGAAAATCATGTTAAGATAAAGCAGAATAAGAAATCTGATGTTGAACTTCATCAGGAAATCAAAATTGTAAATAAGTATTTAGTCGGTAACATAAGAAAGTATATGTAGGGTTTTTATCTAAGGAGTTTTAAGTACCCTTTCCATCTCATTAAAATTAACGTTTAGTTTATTTCATCCACTTTCGATCAATTGAAAAAGTGAAAATTCTGATTCAGCTAGTGGATGTAACCATGGGAAACGGTATAATCAGTATAAACATGTATGTAGTTTCGTCGTTTCCTATTATATCGCAAATTAATTTCCAAATTATTCTTCTTCTTGTTTTTCTAAGCTGTTCGGCCTAGTGGGATGAAAGGTAAAAATAAAATAATGATCATAGACGAAACATTGATATTGAAACTCTAATTTTCGTCGAATTTCAGATGTTTACACTAACTGTTACACTCATAATTAGGGTTTATAGTTTTCTTTATTTATTTACGATACTGTTGCCATTGTTACTGTTGGTCTCTAGGACTAGTCGCGACGATTTGTAAATATAGTGAAAACACTTAACTCTATCTAAAAATATATATTTAATATTAAATAATTTTTTGACTCTTTTTCTTGCACAAAATTTCACGTATATACTTGCCTCGAATAGATGAAATGTTCAATAATATCATCAAGTTCCATCATTGCTTGCTACAACATTAAAGCCGTTATTTAAAAATGAATTTGAAATGACGCTGTGCTTTAAGTCTTCGAACTTGTTTAACGTATTCAACTTGAAAATTCCACTCATAATCCGTCGATTGTCCATTGTATAAAGAAAGATTCCCTCTACGCCCACTCGTAGACTAAAAATGACCACCACAGTGGGCGGAGGAGAGGGACCAAGACACAGTCGACTGATTTAGGGCTATGCTTAAGGATATATAAATACGTACCCTCAATATTCAAGAGTTATGCAAGGAGCTACAGTCGCTTCTTAAAAAATATTCATGATAATCGTTAAAATTGATTAACATAAATATTAAATTATCTGAAATTTGTAAAAGATACTCAGAAATAACTATGGGTTTTAGCCAGTTATTATTATGGGTTTTAGCCAATTATTTATAACTTCAATAATTAATTTATGAATTAATAATCGATACTTGTTTTATCGCATCCATAACGGATATTTTTAGGAATTATTTTTATATGCGTTATATTTATCCTGGTGAAGTTATGGAGTATATCCTTCTTCAAACCACATTCCCGGCAAGATGGTTTGAAGTAGCACTGTTCATAAAAAATGTTTCCCCTACAGCTGAGCTCGCTTCGAGCACGTGCTCCCACCGGGAATCTAACCAAGACCGCTTTCACTAAAGGTGAGCGAGCTATCCACTTGGTTATCCACAAGCCGGAAAACTATTAAGTGAAGACATAACACTCTCTTAAGGTCTTATTGGATCTCGATTCTAGACTGATAGGGAAAACTTTCATCTCAAATACTCGACTTTCTATTCCATTCCCGTTACATGTGAATCTCTATACTCCACTGATCGATACCATAAATGTATCACGAGTCGTGTACGCTCGTTGGTGATTGTAAGTGAAGGTTGGAGGTAAAATGTAACTTCCGGAAGAAATTGTTATATTGTACGAGGTTAATGAATCAATATCTGCTGTAGCATTTCTTCAAATCCATTTCAGGAAGCTGATTAATGGGATAAAAGTATAGCAAAGTGAAATGTGAACACTTTTCTGTGTTAGTTCGACTAGGTTTTTACCCAAGCTCTTTTACCATGAGAACAACGAGTACAAACTCTGTAACGAAGCAACTTCATTCTGTCTATAGGAAAATTCGAAATTATTCTATTAGAATAGTACTCTGATGTAAGGGGATGTTGGTAAAATAGAAGACTATTTTGTGATTATAAAGAATGTGTAGGTAGGTGTGGAGGGTAGTTGAGTAGTGTAGAAGATGTGAAGATACTAGAAAAGTTTGAAGAGTGATTTATCCTTCGAAGAAATTCCTTTCGTTTGGCTTCCGGAATTTCTGGAGAAAGAATTTCAATGCTTGATGAATAGAACCGCCTCGTGAAGAGAAGAGTCTCAAGAAGAGCATGGCTGAGACATGACTTGATTCATTATTCTCCACAACACACTGTTGTAACGATTAACTCGAATAAAGTAATTTAAATGTGCAATATTTATCAAGATTATAACGGTAAATTGCGAAAAAGTTTAGCATCTTAAACTGTGTCAACTTCGTTATTGTTGATAAGAGATCATGATCATTCAAGAGAGCAGAAATCATTCTGGAAGTATGGAGGTAATTCAGGCTGGAAGAGGTTCTTCTCAAATGCTTTTATTCATCAAGCAAAAATTACCGAAAATATGCTATTACAAATTTTTATCATAAGCTGATTTAAAGGCTGAAGGTGGCAATATCGCAATCTTTTCTTGCTGACTTCCAATCGGATACATGCGTCTTCCTTCATCACTAAGAGTGGTCATCAAAATGCCGATAGCAAGGAGAGAAAGCTTGCAGAGGACCAAGAGCAGAGGTGCTCTGATATAGCCATTGGATTTCTACTCTACTTTCACGGTCCTTATCGGCCAACAACTTTCCCTTTCATGCGAGACATTAATAACTTCCATGCCGGCTTGGAAAATTCCACGTGTCTCTATATGCATTGTTTCCACGCTCGATTCAGTGCGGTGCTATTAGCCCAAATGATAATGAGTGATTTCGACATTCATATCAATATTTACAGGCTTCGGACTCGATCACCTTGGTGAGTAATCCCTTAAAAGTTTCAGTGAAATAGTGTTCAAATTTCAATAGTGAAATAATTTATTTCGTTACCTAATGATCAGGTTAGTTTCTTCCACTAACTCTTTGATAATATTGTGGGATAATTTTAAAATCTTATTTGGCTCTGATGCATAATTTTACAGTATCGTATATTTTGATCTCAGATTTATTACTTATAGTTCGAGAATCATTTGTCAATAAGAAAAGTTTTGTTGTTGTTGTTAAGAAAATATTTCATTAAGTTTAATATTTCATTCATCAGAAAATAATTCATATACCCAATTAATATTCTGGTGAATTTTGGCTACTACTTAATAATCAAACTAATTACTTTTCTTTATTTCGTATTGTAGTATAATATCTATCTGTAGCTGAATTCGGTTTACAGTCAGCTTAAGTATGTTCCCCATCTCATTCGACGTATGAAATAATGCTTACATTATCTACATCCTTCCTTAGCCTTCTTAAAGCGAATTTCGCCTATTATTTTAATAGGAGAAAGAAATTTGTAAACTTTGTGAGAGTAGAAGCTTACAAGGTCAGACGTCGCGAAAATTCACCGAAAGGCCAATCTTTTTGTTGAGGAGGGAAATAATGGGAAAACCACGCAGTAGTAGAATAAGATGATTGCTCGATTAGGTTCAGTTTGCCCTCCCTGAATCGCAAATTTCATTATTTTGAAGACCGTATGATGCTTACAACAAGCCCGTAAAGTTCAATCTTTCGCGCAACACTCACGATTCTGGACACATTAATTCAGCAGTTTCATTCATAATGAGATTTAGGTTGATCATTCTTACGTGATCTGAATTTTTAACCCGCATAATGGACTCAGTATTCACAACGACGTTAAATTACCTAAACCTTGCATATCCTCTTTCATTCTCAGCTGTGTTGTCACTTCATTCGCAAAGCAAAGCAAATTAAGCGAACATTGTTCAGTTATTGTAGCTACAGCGTTACACTGTAGTAATATCGAACTTCTTCCTTACTTTGTTGATAGTAGTAGTCAGAACTTGGATCATTGTTGATTTTGGCGCGAGGTTCTCTTCACCCGAGTCTGGCATGTAGACAGAAATAAAATTTAGGGACTACCATTGTCTGCAAGTTTTCTGGGTGGCTCGAAATCTTGAATGGAAGCACCCATCGATTTCATTCGATTTTCGAGCTATCGGCTTATTTTCTGTTACTAAAATGTTGCCGGGAACTAGGAAAGTCTACAATGTTAGGAAGAAATTCAAGGATGGCCTTTCTTTTACCGATTTAGTTTATCAAAGAAGATACGGCGACAATTTCACGTTAGATTTACGGAGCAAATTAAAATCGTATCGAACCCCAGACCGTTACTATCGCGGGTAAGTGAAGTAACATGTAAGTACTTCTGTCAATGTCCCTCTGAGAAAATTAGTTCCCTGTAAAAACAAGAACAATGTAAGTCAATTCCTCTGGAACTGAGAGGTAAGATTTGAGATCAAGAACAGATTATAATGAACATAATTAAAACTCAAGATGTTTTTGTGAATTTCTTAAGATATTTTAAGAGAAGCTATAGAAACTAAACTGTAAAAACGTAGTTTGTAAAATTAGGAGCAGGAAGTCAGACGACTGATTGGTGTGTATAATAGTGTGTGTGTGTCTTCATTGGTATAATTCCTAGTAAACTTAGCAGGAAGTATATGATTTAGGGATTGTATCAACTATAAATTAAAATTTATTTCTTAATGATAAAAATAATTTCACTCTTTAACTTACCTTATGCACTTTATCTATATAACCCACGTACTTGGTATTTGCTCCTGGGTCTTTACTTAAACAGTTACCATAATAGACAATGACTGTTTAACTTAACGATTCAATGTCACATTGTGCTTTTTCTTGATAATTCTATTATTGAAAGATATTCAGTCTTAGTGATCTTCAATCCTAAAATTTTTACCTTGATTTGATACTGTATTTGTTTCATATTTTCATGGCTTTATATTTAATTTCATACATTTATTTATTTTATTTTTTCTTTTTCAGATATTACATTGATTACACCGACACAATGGGTTTCGGCAGAGAAATGGATGGCTGTGGCAAGTTCATGAAGTACAGCATGTTCATCTCCAATTTCATCATATTTGTGAGTACATATAATTTTTGTCTTTCTCTTTAATTTTATAGATACATATCTTATTGCATTTGTCTTATTTAACATGGAAATAAAGTTTATGAATGTAAATCATCCATGAGTAAACTCTTCCTCCTAAATACAGTTTAACCACATATTGTGATGATTCATTTTGATTTGAGAGATAAAGATAATTCTATCTTTTGTATATCATATCCATTATGTTTAATTAAAACATACATGAAGTCAAAAAATCTCATGAAATAATATTTTGTGAAGATTATTTAAGTTATTTAGATAGAAGTATGTATTATAAAAATGAATTTTCAACAATATAGTAATATTATCATTCTGTTTCATGAGGTCAAATATTAGTGTTCATGATTCATGATTATATAATCTATTTCTTGAGATATTAGTTTTGAATAATTAAATTCAAACCCTTTCATAACCAATCATATCAATCGTGGAAATGCTGTGATAGAAAATCAGTGTCTCAATCAGTTAATATGAATTTTTTAATAACAATAGTTAACATCCCTAATTGTTTAAATAGGAAGTCATTAGAATAAATATCTTCATTTTTATATCACTCAAACTGGTAACATTCTTTTTATGATATTCAAATGGATTTTAATATTCATATATTTCATTCTTCTAGGTTGGTGGAGTAGTTGTGCTGGCAATTGGAATATGGACACTGGCCGATAAGTCTTTCATTGATGACTTATTAGGCTCAAACTTATTTATGGGTGCAATTTACATTCTCATAGTGACTGGAGCTCTGATTGCATTGATAGCCTTCTTTGGATGCTTAGGAGCTGTGAGGGAAGTGAAATGCCTACTTTTGATGGTATGTTCAATCATACTTTTGATGTATCTCAATTTTCTATTTGTATTTTCATTGTGATATAAAAAAGAAAGAAATTTACTCAATTTAGATTATATAAAATATAGATGGAAACTCATACATTGAATGGATAAAAGTCATAAAAATAAGAGTACCATTTAAACATGATCAAAAAACTATTCCATAATCACAAGTAGATTGTCTAGTATGATAGTTTTATGATTATCATTAAGAAAAGTTTTCATTTTCGGTCTGTATTTCTTTTTTTGAATTTTGAATCATCAAGTGTATAGACTCTAGTTTAAAGTTTTTTTTAATTGAATAAAATTTCACTCTTATATCCTCTGATGGTCTGTAAATGCGCAAAGCATATAATTATTAATGAAATATAACAATATGATTAAGATTTATAAAATTAAAAAGACCTTACCTAATTGTTTTAAGGAAATGACTTATTGTAAAGTCTTTATCAATTCATGAATGAATGGTTAAGTTCAAATTAAGAGATATATTAAATAATGAAAGTACCTGTAGAACTCAAATCCCTTAGAAAAGGAAATTTTCATACATGACTTAGTTAAATCCATTGTTCTGAAATTAACTATTTTTTCTTTGATTATATTTATCACATGATATCTATTTACAATATGTTCCATTGATGATTGAAAGTTGTCTGTTTCTCTTTTACTCCCAAGTAATAGTATATTGATATTTTTCAATATATTTGTTATTCATAGTGAAATTAAAGTCATAAAAATGCATTTTTTATATGTAAACAATATTTATTGTTATAAATGCATGTAATTTATCAGTGTAAACATAAAATGTATTGAATAGTTAAAGTAACATATGAACACATACATATCATATATTACCAACTTTCAAATAATTTCTTCAACTGTTACAATTCCATAAATGAAAATAACAAAATATATTTATATTTTGTGTTATTTTTTCAGTATTTCATCCTCGTCTTTATCATCTTCATTGTGATTTTGGTTGGAGGAATCTTGGGTTATGTCTACAGAGAGAAGGCACGACATGCTATGGAACAGGAGATGCAGAGCACCATCCGTCAATATGGTTATGACAATAACATCAGACAGGCATGGGATGATACACAAGAAAATGTAAGCACCTCTTAACTGTTTATTAAAAATTTTCAGCTCTATTTCTTCTAGTTTGAATGCTATATTACTTTCTTAAAATAAAAATAAAAGTATAATTGCTAATTTTGTAAACTAATTTTCCTTTGCTACTCTTTCAGCTTCACTGCTGCGGAATTGTTAGCTACTCTGACTGGAAGGACAGAATTCCAGAGAGCTGTTGTAAATACATCAGTGAAAGCAGCACAAATGTGAGTAATAAATATTAAATAATATGTGTAAATAACATTTCCCAAATATTAATTGTTTTTAGACAGTAAAAAGTCTGATGAATGAATTCCATTCATAATTTTCATTTTTCCTAATTTTCATAAAAACTTCAGAAATCTAAATGAAGTCAATCATGCGTATTGAATGATATAACATGAGATCTTATGAGTTTAACTTATAAAAGACTCAAAATTTTAGAAATTTTAGGATATAAAAGTTTTTGCCATTGTGATACTTAACATATTCTGATATACTGTAAATTAATTCTTGAAAAAAATTATTATATGTATTTGACTGCCATGAAGTACAAAGAACTTTTATTCATTGGATGAGACTCAGGTTAAATTTTAATCTAGATAAATAAATATACCTACATTTAATAATCCTCTTGTGAGATGGTCTTAAAATTGATACCTAAATGAAAAAGCGCTATTTCATTCATGAAACAAATCTGAAATATTTATCAACAAAACAAATTATTTTTGCAGAAATTCCCATGCCAAAGTGCTCCAAATGCCCTTACCATCTACACAGATGGCTGTTTGAACAAAACTGAGCAGTTTGTCAAGGATCATGCAGCTATTATTGGAGGTGCAGGAATTGGTGTTGCATGTATCATGGTGAGTATCAATGAAGAAATGCCAGAGAAATTTAGTTGTTTCTAAGATGTCATTTCAATTCTGAAATTTTGAGTAATAACTTGAGGTCCTATTACATTCTTGGGATGAATTCAAAATTCAACTCACATGTTTTAAATTGTTTTCTATAATATTATGAACATGAACGATGAAAATATTTGCAAAAGATTTCCTTATTTTATTTCTTGTTAGATATTCTTGCTATAGAACCATTGTTTTCATTGTATGAGCCAAATGAACTTATCACTACAATTCCATTATTATTTTCATTTTTTAATTAAAGTTTTCTAGCCTTCCTTTAATTTCTTCTCAAAATAGAATGAATAAAAATATATCAGACAGAAGAATCAAAACTCATTAAATAAAAAGATATCTAATGTTATATAAAGTAATTGTATCTTTTATTCTCTCACCCTTTGGAAATAATCTCAGAGTTTGGCTGCAATCGAAATATCATTTATGCTGATATTTGTATTGAATGACAACTAAGTAATTCTAAAACTGTGGAATGTTCTAAATAAAAACTTTAGATAATCTTATAAATACTTGGAACTCATTCTTTATGCCATTTTATTTAGATCATCATTATTTGATATTATCATATTCAAATGATTTACTTTTTTCTTTACAGCTCCTTGGTATGATATTCTCATGTGCACTGTTCAAGATGATAGAATGAGCTATGTAAACGGATGCAACATTCTGCCCTGAGTTCAGTTTAAGAACATCTGAAACATGGGGTCAGTACTTCATTGACTCTCATCTTAACATAATTTTCTCATAAAGCTGATTTCACTATGTGAAACCAAACATTCAGTACATGTAAAATATATCATTTTTAATTTACTTGAATTTCTATTGAATTGTAATAACTTGAAGTTCAAATATGTATTTATGGAATAATTAAGAATACATAGAAACAGGACTTGAATTTGTGAACCTTAAAGTTTGTTGAGCACATTTTTGAAGTATGCACAATTTGAAAATATTATTGTGTATAAAATTAATGTAAACATATTATCACTGTTTCAATCCATGAGTGTTTGTTAGCGCATTCTTAGCAACAGAAACTGTTATACAAATACCAAAGATTCAACTGAAATATAAAAACAGCACAATTTTATGTCGCAACACTGAGTAATTTTTGAATCTGAATTTTCTTTAATTATTCTTAAAAATAGTCTCTTAAATTAATTCATTTATTTTGATACTTTTCTTATTTGTACATCTCTTAGAATGTAATTTTTCTGTAGTTAAATTAGAGTGCCTGTAATAAGAGTTTATTGGAATAATAAATGTTTTCTTTTTCAATAAAATATTATTTTATTTAAACTCCAAGTTTTCATATTATATGCGATTTGAGTGTAAAACAAAGATTTATGTACAATAAGATATAATTTACAGAAGGTAAGTACAAGCAATGAGGTAAGAATATATAATACCAATAAAATTGGGATTGATGTTATTATACACTATATTAAGAATACTTTTACAAGTTCATTATTCAATATTTCTCAATTGAAATTAAATTATAATCCTCAAAGTACTTTCATACATTGAAAACAACTATCATATTTTTTCCCTCGTTCAGAAAAGATAGAAATTTAAGTTACACAGATGACAGCAGTGGGAACTGCAAGTATTATCTTCGGTATTTTCATTTCAGCGCTGCAACTTGATAAATTATTGACACTGACTGCACTTTGAATATACAATCTATGTCATAAATATGTATGTCAATGTCTGTCAGTTTTGAAAAAATTGTCTCAACTTATTACGTCGCAGTAATGTAAAATTTACAACTATCTTGGAATTTGATGGCAACTTTCTGCTAAAATTATTATATTAGTTGAAGATTAATGATGATTGTTTGCCTTCAGCTCTTTTCTCATTCATATTTAAGTGTTATTCCTGCAAAAGCTTTACATTTTATCCTTAAAAGTTAGCGGAAAGGCATATATCCATGATTTACATCTTTGTAATAGTATGTAAGTTCGAAAACTGATTAATTTAGAGTTTACTGTAATCTAAAATTGTTTTTTATTTTGTATGTTTGGTATATAAGTAGCGCGATTAAAATCTCTACTTCATCGCCTATTTCCAATGAACTGTTATAAAACTTATAAAATGCAACAAAATTCATTGCAGCCTCTTAAGATAATTTGAATGTCTTTTTATATTCACGAAGAAATAATTGGACTGTTATAGATAAGAGTGATTGCATTGCGAATTGTCAGCGGTTAGCCTCTTTTCATTTATTTTAGTTGTTTATTTTAAGTTCGCTTTCGACCAAACTTATTCATTTGCAACTGATCTGTACATTTCGACGGAAGATCGATTGATGCACATCAAACTTCAGGAAGGTAAACTTATTTCTAAAGTTAATCTGCTTAGTGTAAGATTGAATTTATACTCTTGTATTTCGCGGAATACTCTTACATTATATTTTAGCATATGTTGTTGTGACATAACTTATTGCAAGTTGTCGTAATATTGATTTATGAAGAGAATGGTAAATAAATGTTATTTATCAAATTAAATATTTTATAAATGTACGGTTCTAATATATCTATGGTAACAGTATGTATTTAACATCAATTTCATTTAATTTTAATTTGATATGGAATCACTTGAAAACGCTGATAGTTTTTCAAGAGATAGAGTCAAGGTTTAGTTTTTTTATAAGGATGCAGAGTATTAATCAAAAATGTTATATAATAATTTTTCATTAATGACTTTAGATGCAGAACAGTCTCTCATTTAGCGATGTATTTTTCTCGCGAATGAACAAACCAAAACGTCAGAAAGAATATGCTCCTGCTTCTGATTTCGAGACATGGTTCAATTTCTCATTCATTATGGCAGCATCTCTATTCCTGGTGTGTATTATATTTACCAATATTTTTGCATTCCAATTTCATATTTACCAGTCTTTGTTTTGTATGAAGGAAAAAAATATAGTTGATGCCTAATATACTTTCCCAATTCTCGCATAAAAAATTGAAAATACAGTCGAAATGTATACTAATATATTTCATCCCCCATATTGATCAAAATTATTTTTAAAAATATTATCTCATACTCCAACATTTCAGGCTGGAGGAATCTTGGTTGGTGGGCTTGGAATTTGGATAATGGTGTGTCGGTGGAAAATTCCGAAAACGATGCATCCTAAGCAAATAGTATTGGTGGCTGTCCCTTGTATTGCATTGGTGATCGCTATAATTTCACCGGTCATCTCATGGCTTTCCTGTCTCAGTTTCCGCGAAGACCGGAATCAAAAATTCCAAATTTTAGTGGTACTGATGTTTCTTTTTTTGCAATTTCACCATTGCGGAGGTCTAGGTGGGGCTGATCATCTATTTTCTCGTCCTTTTACCCTAAAATTTGCATCGCTAAGGTTTATCATTGATAAATCTGAAATAAGCCCTTAAAATACTCTGAATTTCGACGCTTATTTCGAGAAAAAACAAACAAGTGCTAACAATAATTTGAAGCAAAATTTTACTATTATAGATAAATTGTGTAATTTTACACTTATGACGCAAATCGAAGTATTTCTCATCTATTCTTTCTTATTTTCATATCAATCTCAGCCTTCCGCTTTGGGCTTCGTAGCGATCATATTGATGACGATAGGTGCAGTCCTATGTTACCATTTCCGCGATTCCCTGGCTGATGAGGAAGGTTATTTAAAAAATAAGGGTGCAGCTCACAACAAGGTTAGCGACGTACCTTGGCGACGTGATCTCGCACATCAATTGTCTTTTCTGTTAAACCGCGCGTTTCCTGGAAGCAGTGAATTGGAAGAATGGGAAGATGTACAGTCCTCAGTGAGTCGTCACATTTCTTATATTTAACGTTAAATGAGGGCTTATGTTCAATGATATAAATGGTGATATTTGTAGCCATCGCTTCATTTAATCTTAAACTTGAGCCGTTATTTCTTAATGAACTACGAGTTTCATATTTATAACCTGAAAGCTTATAATATTTTTATTGCATTCTAAGGAAAGTCAAAACCGATACCACTACTAAATCCATTAAAATATATTTCCTGGAA
Organism: Pantala flavescens; assembly: GCA_020796165.1. Taxonomy (NCBI): domain Eukaryota; kingdom Metazoa; phylum Arthropoda; class Insecta; order Odonata; family Libellulidae; genus Pantala; species Pantala flavescens. Next base: position 18,989,497 of record CM036886.1, read on the forward strand.
CTATGATAATAGCTCGAAGTTGCTCAGGTTAAACCTGAGAAGCAATTCATCAATATAGCTTGAACATCGAGCACATAATAGATATGAATGTTATGTTAATTGCTCAAAAAATATGATATTATGAACTCATTACTTAGCTATCATCTGTGGTCTAATATTCCTGCCTAACTTAAATTATATTGTCGAGACTTTCTGTAGTTGAAAATTATGCTAATCACCTTTTGCAAGATGGTCTGTATTTGATCTTTGCAAAATCAAGAATCTTCTCCATATCTTTTCCTAACTTATATCTCAATTCATTCTACTGTGTACTAGTCATTGACATTAAAATCAAAGTAGAAAATTAATCTATTGCTTCCGTTAATGAAACATTCCTACATAAATTGGTGTAGAGAAAATAAGTATGTAAAGTAATGAGGAAATAATTATATAAAGATAAGCAAGTGAATTTAAGAAAGCTGAGTTAATATCTTCTATCTTTTAAGTTAACGTATGTAGCCAGAAAAGATTTAATTACTATTCATTTCATGTTTTCATTCATATCAATTAGCTTATTTAAAGAATACAACATTCTAATGTATAGAGAGACACGTCCAGGCACTGCATAATTGAAAATATCCTGCTGTAAAAGTTATCTCACCATTATAAATTGCAATCATTTTTGGAGGAGTGAAAAATAGTTTTGCTGTATCCATATAGTTCTTAAGTCCGATAACGTAACATAAATTTTCTCAATAATATTGTATATTGACTTTCTCCAGCTATATATCTACTGTATACAAACTCTTGCTCTCTGGTTGAAGGTGAAGATATAAAGTAGGATTTTTAGTTCAATGAAGGAATAACCTATCCTGCACAAAGGTTGCAGGCTAGATGTTATCGACATTCAGTAGTAGCGGTAGTCAAGTATCTTAGTGTTTGCCTTGATTACTGTTGTTGTATCAAATCATGCTTGGCTGGGCATTGTGTGGAAGAAGATGCTTAGGGCTTCGCTAGAATTTTTACTATATTTGTGCATTATCATGTATTGCTTTTATCTAGTGATTGCAGTATATTTTCAGTACATTGCATATTATGTGTGTGTTTTTTAATTCTATAATGTCTTTAGTATGAAAGGAATAGTACTGGATGTATCCTTCTTTTATTGCACTGTTATAAAATGTCTTAGATTTTATTTCCTAAGCTCTGTTAAGCCACAGTGAAATAATATTTCTATCAATTAGATGTCTTGCTGTGGGGTGTATGGCTACAAAGATTGGCTATCAAGAAGATCAGAACACCCTATCCCAATGTCTTGCTGTATGAGCACCTACAAGGCTTTAAATTTGGTGGGTAGTAGTTAATGATAAAATATTTTATCATCCTTAAATTCACTGCCTTAGTTTAAAATTAGGTTTCTTTAATTATGATTTCTATTTTGATAAAGACTTAACTTTGCTTTTATTATAATGTTTTCATAAATTCTATTTTAGATGAAATTGTAGGCGTCTAAATGAAATGTAGAACTGAATTTCTCAAAATTTTTTGTCCTCATTATTTTCTGCTTATTTTTAAGATTGAATTTTTTTTTGCTTAATAATTTAAATATTCTAAGTATGAGTTGAAGTTCAGTTATTCTAGTGGACTCATGCTTCTATAAAAATGAAAAACAGTGTGTATGGACATCTTCACTTACTGAGGAAAAGCCTATTATCTTTTACTATTGCTCTGAATTTGTAGCAAGCTGGAAAAACTGAATTTTCTATGAATTTATCCCTCACAAAAGAAAAGAGGCAAATTTGTCACTGTTGACAACAGATGAAAAATTTATCTTAAGTTTTTAAAATGAATTTGGTCATTGCATTTGTTACCACAAAATTTTTATATAAAAATATGGAATATTTGAGATTAGAGAGAAATGCTTAAAATAAAAGCACAAATGAGTTTATGCTCTCAAAATAGATTTTAAAAGCTTTCTTATCGTAAACAATGAAGTTTTTTATAATATAATAATGGATATTGGATATATTCTTTTATTTATTGGTAAGAGTGGAAAATAAATTATCCAAAGGTGAAAGTTATGTATTTATCTTTAAATCAAATTATATTATTGTGAGGTTTGTTTTGATATACATATCATACACTTTTGCTATAATTTCAGACTAGCCAAGGGTGTTCTTATGATGCCATTGCTCAAATAGGCTGTCTTGAGAAAATTGGGCTAACATTACGCTACCAGACAACAATGTCTGGAAATATTTTCCTTGTGTGCATTTCTGTATATGTAAGTCTCATCTAAAACTATTTCTTTATTGAAGAGCATGTTTTATAATTAATAGATTCATAGACTAATATTTGCCATAAACTTTGATAGATTAACTTAGTATTGTTTTGCTATCATAGATGTCAATTGCTTCAATGAATATCCATTTTAAATCCAATGGAGTTTATACCTATCCCCAAGCCTGTTATACTTCATAGTGTGAAAAATGACCCAAAACTAGTAGTAAACAAAAGATTTCTTATATGAAGACATTCATATATTATGTTATATTAAAACTATTAAAGAATTGTGGTGAATCTTTCATTATTGTTTTCTAAAGTAAAAGAGTAAATGTGAATTCTACAATGAATGATCTCACATTTACCCAAATATATTTCAGCCTCTTTATTTATCAATATTCAAAATCAATAATCAGCCATTATTTTATGTCTTTTCAAGTATGAGAGTATATAGTATGAAGTTCTAAAAGTAAAATTATTTTCCATGTTGATGATAGTTTTAATCTTAATATTCTATTCATGATTACATTAAGGAAGAAATTAAATTAAGTAAGTTCAAATTCATCCCAATATGTGTAAGTAGAACATTTGAACTCCAGCTTCTATGACCTTTGAATGTAGCATATTAAATCAAAGTACAATATCATTGTAAAGTAAATGTCAGAGAATTTTTATATGATATCATTAAAATGTGTGAAATCAATGTGATTGCAATTATAGCAACACTTCAGTAATTTATTTTGTTCTTTAATAGCCTTAGCCAATATGGATGATAATAAGTTATCATTTCAGGTGATTGCAGAAATAATAATGGGAATATTCCTCTTCATTTAGTCAAGAGCAGATTCAGTAAATTAACTCCTGGTGAAATAAATATGTGAAAGAATATAATCTGTAACACTAAAAACTCACTAACTTTTATTTTATGAGTTTGTGTTATTGCCTACCATTCCATTGGCTTTCAAAATTCTTTTGGTGAAAGTTTGAATAGATACTAATTATGCCTTTTAATTGTTTCTTCCAAACTAGTACACAAAGGCAAACATTTATAATATGGTGGCTATAGTTACGGCATGTTTTTGTGTAAATCTTCTTGTTCCACGTTTCCACATTACTGATAACACCTTGAAACGGATAGAGTGGTATAGCAATACTTTATGATCTATCCAAAACAGTAAACTGCAGTTATCTTATTGGAAAATATTGTGATGATTAATGTTTAATGGTTTTAGGAAACTTTTTGAATGAATAAAATGTAATTATTTTAAATTTCCATTCCTGTGCAAATTCACTGCTTGAAAGGATTCAACCTTATTTAGTGATCATTTAATATCATCAAACTTTAAAAATCTTAAAATTAATGCATTTAATTCTTGATGGTTTAATAGAACTTGAAATAATTAACATTCACTGTTTGACCTTTTTACTTTTACTTAACTTTGTTGATGTAACAATAATAAATGTAATAATAATTCTTTTAATATGATTTGGTATCTCTGATAAAATCATTTTATTTATTTTATCATTTTGAAAATGTAGAATTGCATAATTCAAGTTTTCAAGCAGTGCATTTGGTAGTATTTTATTTATTTTCACATTCCACTTGCCTCTAGCATAATTAAATTTTCAATTATGTGTCAACCATCTGGATATTTTTTTTTAAGAATTGATTTATATTACCTAACATTTTAAAGTAATGCATAATAAATAATCACTCATTTGAAAATACTCTAAAATGTTTTAAAATGGTCATAAACACTTAATTTGTTTTATAATAATAAGATATTTATATTAAATTATGATTATCATATTAAAATGTATCAGCATTGCATTAAGCTATTCAGAAATACTTTTGGAAGTTAAAGAGTGGAATAGAATTTGGCAATTATAAAGGCTTTTCAGAAAAATATACTTAGAACCATTTATTAGCTCTTTTTTAAAATTAATTGCAAATCCTTAGCATGATTTGAAGTAGTGGAAGATGGGACTTTTTAGTCCCAATTTTGCCGAATAAAGACCTATGTATGTAATTGATAGGCACTGGAAATTCATTTATTCTAAATTTCTCAATTTTATTATATCATACTTCTCCATAGTCCAGTTATGAATTTTGAAAATATTAAAACAAAGATCATGACAACCATACTACTGAAGTTTGGTATGGTTATTTATTCTTTGTATTGCAATATTTTCTGTAGAAGAATAATACTAATATTTCCATCAGAACAAATTGAATTTTGAATGTAGCTACTCCCCACTATATCAAGTGTGCAAATATTTCATTTTAGTATGATAATAAAGTTTTGTTACCTGTTAATTATGAAGTATAATCTGACTAGATAAGTTTTAACTAAACTACTTGAAATTATTGCTTCATGATGTTAATGCTGATTCATAATTCTTTTGTTTAAGTTTATCATTGATAGTTTTTAAGAAATTTGTATTGTAAAAGTTGATGGTCAGGTTCAAAAATTTAACATTTGTATTTTATTTTGTTTTCATGCAGAAATATGTTTAGGAATCATTATGATTTGATAAATCTTTAGAGATTTCATCAATATTAAACTGCAGTTTCAACACTTGTAATTGATTTATTGAAAAATCGCTTTTAATATTTATTCTTGTTTAGGATGATTAATTTTGGGAGGCAATGATTGTTGATTGTTGTCACTTGATTGTTAATCATACTATCTCATCAAAATTTAAAAAGTAAATGAAATATTTACCAGTTGTTTTGGTTCATCCTTTTAATAAATCATCAAATAAATCATGAAAGGTTTTAAGTGCTTGAAATAAACCAAAAGTTTCACATCATTATATAGCTTTATTATTTTACTATGTCTTACAGTTTGAAACATTAAGATTTCCATTGAGATTAGAAGCATTGAATTGAAACATTAAGATTTCAAATAAGATTTTCAATTAATATTAATTCAGGTTTTTCAAAGTAATTTTCAATTATTACTCAAGTTAGGGTTAAATAAAACAGAAAAACATGTAGGAACACCAAAAATGTGGAAGAATTTTATCAAAAGAAGCACTGCAGATAAAGTTTACTATTTTGAAATTATGTATTTTGGATAAAATGAGGAAGCACTTTTTCTAAGTATTTAAGAGGCTATTACAATTTGTCATTAAGTTACTAAAATACATATTGTATATTATAGTAATATTAATTTATATACAAATTAATTTTTTTTAAATCTCTTGACTAGAATATTCCAGATATACGTAGTTATTTGACCAGCAGAGGAAACACCCCTTTCCTTAGTAGTTAAAATTAGTTTGATTATTGGTTCCCATAGCAATATAAAAGAAATGGTGTATTAGTGCTTTTCAAATAATTTTATATTGTAATGGTGTTCTTTCAAAGTAATCTGGAGTGTTTTAAAAAAACTATGAAGGTTAGATTTAATCTTAGGATATTGAATGAGTTAATATGCTGTATAAATTTTCTATATACGTTTTTTTATCTTAGAATATTATTTGGAAACCAATTAAAAGTCTACTGGAAAGTTACATAAGAATTTACAAGTTGTTGGTTGAAGATTATGGAAATTGGTTCATTACATCATTTTTCTTTGTGGCAGCACTATTTTTCGTGAGTAATCTTTGATATAATCCTTAATAGCTGAAATAGAAATAGTTGGGATAGTATAAAGCGTTTACTATTAGTTAACACCATAAATTCATGTAGTTCAATTGTGGAACAAAGCTTTGTTTTTTATACAAAGTTCATCTTATGAAAGGAGTGATAATATTGGTTGGTATGATTTATTCAGGCTGATCGGTATAGTTAATTCTGGTCATTTCAGATAGAAATAAATTCTTATCGAGCTAGATTATAATACATTTTAACATTCATAAAAATCAGTTATGTTATTATGAAATCATCATTTATCACTTCTATCAATATTTGTGATTTCTCTGATAAGTAGCTTTCCGCACCAAATCCCAAATCACTTTTATAGGGGATTATAGCTGTTAAGTGGTTCATTTTCTTGAACGCTGATCATATGATGACTTCCTTTCTCCATAAAATGTGAACTTCTGTTTTGCGAAATAAACCAGCTGAGAAATATTTCATATTTAGCAACGAATTCATTCATTTATAACACAATGCTTGTGACGAGTTGACAGCAGTTTATACTCTTTTACTGTGCCTTGAAAATGACAGAAAATACGACACCGCATTTGGAGCTGAATTGCGTACTTTAATTGCAAGAAACTGATTTATCATTTGTTTACAAAAATTTTAATTCACTCACGTTCTAAATTTTCAGATCGGAGGCGCAGCGCTCTGGGGACTTGTAATTTGGTTGGTTAGTTGGAGTTTGACGATTCCGAATAAGATGTATCCAAGATTGATCGTTTTCGTAGCCGCACCTTGTGTAGCAACTGTTGGCGGAATACTCTCACCTATAATCACAAGACTTATCCTTCGCTGCATCAAGAGAAAACGGATCCGGATATCACGTCTAATATTGGTACTATTACTTTCTACATATGAATGATTGATGAAGGAGAATCGTTGAAAATCTTCTGAATTCTATGCTCGAAGTATTAAACGACCACAATCTCAGAAATCTCGGCATATTTATGTTCGATACTTGTACGAAAAACAAGCGGATAAGATTGTAAAGATTACTTCAATGTTACATTCAAAGTAAAGTCTAAAGTGAAAATTAAAATGAAGCTTATTTTACGTGGTTTAATGCAAATTAATGGGAAAAGGAAGAGTACCCTAAAAGTTCTCTGTTTTGTCAGACTAGTTTGGTACCCAACCATCATTACTAATGCTTACGTGTAAAAGGCTACAATGTAATCTTCTTGTATTCAAAAAAGAATCACTTTCTTTCCTAAGCTCGTGTTTCGTCGTTCGTCCATTTGATCAAACTCATTCATTTGATTCTTTCGTCCGTTCCGTTGAAGATATGATAGCAATAGCTTTGGGAAAATCGTATCGAATTGAAAATATTATTATCATGGATACTGATGTCAATCAGTATAGAACCGCATGACCGCGTAGAATCCAGGTGTTCAGTTCATTCAGCCTTTAAATTTTATTTATCATAAGAAATTTTAGTATGAAAATGAGTTTTGTTAGCATTGTGAATTACTGTCATGGATATAACGGTTATTACATTGTATGAATACATGTATTACGTATTGGGCGGAATAAGGAAGTATCGAATGTACTTAAGGTAACATTCTCGTATATATTCTATTTACATTCAATTATTAATATGATAGTTAAATTATGTTTTAGTCAACCGTGTGGTGCTTCATTTTCGTAGTGATCCCTTTAGTGCCAAGTTTTTCATCATTCATTAACATATTTTGTTAGGAAAGTGAAGAAAGGACAGCAACTTTGGGAATAGGTAGACCGGAAGGCCAACAGGACAAGTAGATTTACATATCAACTAGCTAATTGATCAGAGGAGAAACCAATCTAGTTTGTATAGGAAAATGAGAAAAGCGAAGGCGGGTTGTCCTCAGGCTACATTTGACCTCTGTGGAGGTTTAATGGTAGCGAAAGTAGAATTAGAAGTATCTGACTGTGGAGATCTAACAACTTCGGAAAAAGGAGTTTCCCCTGAAGGCATGTTCATAGATGCGGTGACCCTGATGAAATTCGTAGCGTTCATTTCATTTGACGTCGTAATTGAGACAGTTTTGTGGACGCTGAATTATAGATAAATATAAATATAAACGTATTAATTACCTTCGCACCCCAATTTATCAAGTTCGCGTCCTGGAAGCTTCTGAAACTGGAATATAATGTTGTTCTCATCTTAAACTAGGCTCAATGTGATAGGGTATATATGATAATTCATTTTTAATAAATTTCGCCACTAATAAAGACCTCATCACCGTCACGTAATTTAGAGCTAATCGATAATGCTTAAGGTTGAGTTTTCCGGGAAGAGCTTGATCGTTTGGTGAATTATCAGTTAATCATATTATAAGATAATTATTTATTTATTCTAAGGAAAGCATATTGTAGAAGAAGTGTGTGTATATATATGTAAAACAGAGATAAGTTTTTAAATATCGATTTTAGAAATCGGCCCTAAAATACATTTAAATGATTAAAAGACGAAATATAAAGCCAAAAGTCCCAAATGCCAAAGCAATTCTTACACGTTTTTTATTTTTGTATCTTACTTATAATTTAATTATTTCGGTAATATCATTAATCCTACGCGTTAATAAACACATTTTATATGTAAAATATTTTGACACTGCCTTTTCTTAAGTATTGTCTTGAACTTTAATCTACCTCATGTTACGATAGACTTGATTTGATGTGCATGAAAAGTAACTGAAGAAAAGATCTCCTAAGATAAAAAGGATAGCCCTTGTTAGAGTATTTGTTTGTTAGAACGTACAATGTAACCAAGCGTATCCTGATCAGCGTTTTAATTCTTTATTTTTTCTATGCACATAGCCTTCTGCTTTGGGATTCGTTGCTATCAAATTGCTGTTGATAGGGGCCCATCTGTGTTATCAATTTCAATCCATGTCTAAGGAGGTATTCGAAGTAAAGGACACGGATATCGTAAGCATAAGGGATGGAAACATACCGTGGCAGAAAATGCACGAGTACATCTTGATGGATAAATTGGACCGTTCCGTTCCTGAAAGCCGTGAATTGCAGGAATGGAATGTTCTGCAAGCTTCGGTGAGTGGAAATAGAATTAAGAATTGTTCCACAAGGTACTGCAGTACTAATTTTGGGTCGATTTAAATCGGAAAATGTGTTAATCGTGCTTTTTCAATTATTCTTCTGTGCATTTGAGTTTCTCTCAAATACAATCAGTCTTTTCTTATAAAACGCATTTAATTAATTAATTATATAATTCATTAGATTCTCATGAATATAGTTTCAGATGACTTCCTGTTTCTTATGTTTTAAACCTTCTATTATCGTCCACCCAATTCAATCCGACAATAGATGTAATGATTTTTCTTGATTCTGAACTTCTTTTAACCACTCGGTCTTCTCTACAATTTATGATCTCTTAGTTCCATATACTTTCCGGTCTTCTTCTTGGTTTCTTTGCTAGGGACCAAGGGAAACTTCTTTAATTATTATTATGAATGTCTTATTCCTACTAAATATCTATCTATCTCAAAGTGCAAATTTCGTATACAATTTAAGTTAAATAATTTCCTAATCTATACGTTGACTATGTATTTGTACTGTTTTCATACACGTTTTGTAAAATCTTATCTTAATCTATCTTATCTAAGTTGTAACTTTAATTATAATATAAGCGTAAAATTTTCGCTGGTTTAGGAATTATTAACTTAAGGGGAAGGCATTCAGTTTGATAAAGGAATAGATGTTTGCAACAAAAGCACCTATATTTATATGAAAATATTATATTCTTTTTGAAGGTTTTAGAAGCATATTTTCAATAGAATATGAAGATCAAAATAAAAAATTTCAATCTGTATTCGTCTAATACGAAGATCTTTAAAGATACATAAAATCAGTACATTTCACGAACACACAGTTTTTCATTAAAAAGTTATAATATTTGAAGAAGTCTCATAAGCTATATTTTTTCTTCTAATTAGGTTCCATGTTGTGGGATAAATAATTTTAGAGATTGGTTCGCAAGGGAATTGATTCAACTGCCATCCAGTTGCTGCATCCAATACGAAAGAGCACTAGAGATAGTGGGAAATGATTCAGACACTGGGGAGTTTGTATGTTGCGAATTGCATATGTTCAAGTGCGAAGAAGGAGGGTGCTGGATACAGTCGTCGATTATGGATTTGGACGTGAGTGAGATAAAATTAAAATATTATGAGATAGATATTACTAGATAAATAAGCTCAATTCAGATGGATTTAGCTTGTAAAATTGAATGTTTAAAAGATGAATTAGATTAAAAAATTTTACGTGTTTTTAAATAGTTAATATAAATTATAATTAGTATTCAACTAAACAATTCCACGTTGTGGAATTTCTATCATATTCTAACGTACAAAGAGACCAAAATTTTGATAATTAATTAAAAGCTTTATTTTTAATGAAGGATTTACCATTCCAATGTAAGAGAATACGTAAGTTGTACTGTCTAAAAATTCAAGAAATGAAAAAGTTTAGAAAATTAACTTTTCAAATGTACTCCAATTTTTTAAAAATATGAATTTATGGACTGTAATCCTTCATATTTATTTAAAAATAATTCTTATTTTTTGCAAACTTTACATTTCATTAATGGTATAAATAATGTTAGCCCTTCAATGAAGAATTTGGTTTTTAACGTAAGGATATCCAAAGGTTGTGCGAAATAAGATATTTTAGACGAATTTTTGCGAATATTTTAGTATTTTTGCCAGAAATTAGAAAGAGCCTTCAATTAAACTTAAATTTAATTTGATATCAGTTCTCGAGCTATGTTGTTTCTGTTTTATATTATTTTTAATACTATATAAGATCATTTTTTGGGATGTTACCTTCTTGAAAGTAATTCTTGGGGTTTCAGAGGGTTCCATACTGTCCTCTTGGAATCGTCAACCCATTAGGCTGCAAGGAGAGGATCATTGCAGCGCTCAGTTACCAGACCCTCATAACCGGAAGAATTTTCCTCACATGCTCCTTTTTATTCGTAAGTCTGATTCGCTATTTTAAATTTTATATTCCGAATATCGATGCTTTTATGTTTGATTAGTATTGATAGCTCCGTAAGCGAACTGTATACAGTTAGAGAACAGATTTGTTTTGAACGCACTCATATAATTTGCTGTCAGTAACCATTAATGTCAAATTATAATTCAATTTTGATTGATTCTATTACTCAATGAGATGTTTTTTGTAATAAAAAATTCTCCGTTTTTGAGCCTAATGAAGGATATATTAACTGTAACGATAAATACTTTTATAATTTTTTTTACCTCTCGAGCTATAAGTCATAGTCGTTTTTTGCAACATCTCCGTTTTCAGTAATACCTTTTAATTTTTATCATTATTTCCGTTCGTGGTCGAGAATTAAGAAAATTTAATAAGCGTTCTTTTGTTTGTATGTTCAATGAAAACTGGTTTCTCTAAATTTTAAAATTTTTTAGTATAAAAATATATCCGTTTGGTCTTATTTTGCATGTTGTAATTTCATCTTAATATACAAGTTCATATTTATAAAATTATTGTATTGTGTTGAATTTATAAGACGATGTAAGGAGAGAACTCGACGATAGGCAATTTATCTCACAGGTGCTTATTACCGTATTTGACGGCATATAAGACTCATTAAGTAGACCACACGCAAAGAAAAAAAAAGTTTTAATAGTCCGTGCGACAGCGCGGTACCACAATAACATAATGACTTACTACTGTTCTATTTTCATGCACTTTAGCGTGATTTAACAATCCTATATAGTTTTTATACTGAATTGTGTGATTTAATCTCTTGTTTCCTTTAGTCATCTTTCCGAGGGTATTTTTTAAACAAATAGTTTACAAAAGCACCGATACCCATACCTTAGCATGTAACGTTAATTATAAAACACACGAGGTTAATTTTTTATATCTAATTTAGGGAAAAAGATGCGTCTTATATGCCGTCAAATACGGTATATATTTTTGAGAGAAATTACAGGAAATAATAAACATGGAAAAGTGTTCCAGGACGGGAAATTTTTCGAGAGGTAAGAAATACATTCTACCTAAATGTCTCTCTAATTTATGTACAAATTATTGCGATTATATTGAAAATTGCATCATGGATATTGTGAAATGAATTCTTTAACATAGCGTATTGCTATGCAGACTGTGTTATTTTTACGTTGCCTCAATATAAGTACCTCAGTGACTGAGAAGGTAATATTCTCCTTCAAGGAGGTTCTGGAGGACATAAGAGTTTGATGAGAATTGTAAATTATTTCTTATCTCAAACAGATCTTCAGCGTTTTATTTTCGCAGAGAAAAGTGTCAGAATAATAATACACTCTGGGTAATCCCGTTGAAGCACTTATAGTACGTGAACAGATCTTTCAATGATGACCGTTCAGGCTTATGTATGTGCTTATAAGAAATATGTTTACGATTATTTTTTTACGAAAATGATATTTTTAGATACACTGCTTGAACGAGCCGTATTAGGTTGGTGACACTCAAATTTTGAAAGGACTTAAAAAGAATTTTACGATAAGATACGAGAAATTAGAGAAATAATATTTCGTTATTCTTATATTTAAATTAAAGCAATTAGTATCTAAATTAATTGTTCACTTAAATTCATCTAATCCATTAAAATTTAAGGTATTAACCTATACAAAGGGAAGCAATTAGGAAACGATGATAGGACGAACATTGAACTTTGTTGTGTACATTTACTGGTTGAATTGTTCTCCAATTTTTATTTGCCTAGTGTTAATTAGAAAAATCCTATTGATATGAGAATTTGATGTAATTTGTTAGTAGCATGTTTGTAGCTTATTTTGCTGTTATTTAGTTTCAGAGTATCATTTCTATAGTTATGTAGATGTTGTTTAGTAGGAAAGAATCTCTTCTTAGTGTAGATATCTAGCTCAGTGATGGTAAAACGAAGTATTATACTTTCAGGCATTTGCAGAGATGATTATGGGAATGTTACTATTCGTTCGATCATCAACCGGTCGTGAATATTGAGAGTGACATCTTTCATCAAAGATCCTTTAAATATGAAAACTAACTAAGCTCACGAATTGTTTACAATTATTTTTTAATGGTATCGGAGCATGCTTTAATTTTTATTGCGCTAGAATATTCTGTAACTAATTGGTTTATTATTATTATAACGGAATATTTCTGAAGAATCTTAATAAAAGTGTATTATTACCTACGAGTTCCTAGTAATTTATTAAATTCAGATATATGTTAATTACTGAAGCTTTAGTTTCCGAAATAATATTCTATGGCTGTTGTCACCTAATTGCCAAAGAAGGTTCATCTCAAACCATAAATATTTGAGATTTTTATGTTATACGTTTTATAATTCTATGTAATATTATTATTTATAATTCTATATGTATAACTACATTCTTCTGCGTATATATCACGAATTGAGAGTGATTATCGTAGTGCATGTAGGGAACCATACGGGTAACACTTGGTTAAGTGTTTCAGTACATTATCTCGGTCTTTCCGAAGTTTCGAGGTTGAATTAAACTCGTATTTGATTTCTTGGAAACTAAGCATCGAGAATGCGTCCTGAAAGATTCGTAAGTGAGACCTCAGCATCTCTTGGCAAGGTGCAATCATTTGCCTAGATCAGGAGAAAGGGAAATTATTTCACCTTAACCTACAATAGTGAACTTTGGTCGTTAAAGCAGTTATTATGCCCAAGTAAGGCAGTTGTAAATATAGAAGCGATGCGTAAGACGTTAGAAAAATTCCAAGAAGCGTAAGGCTATGAGGTAATTTAGATTGATACCCATGGTAACCATTGTAATTAAAACACCCACTCGAGAATTGATAATTAGTAATAGTTTTTAATGATAGTGAGATTGTTCTGCGATAGGTTTTGTTTGCTAGACGAATCGAATTTGAGTATGATAACTTGCTCTCGTAACCTTTGTGTGAAGCTCAAAGCTTTATATGTATTTTAAAGATTTCTCACGTGAATGGATTTAGCAATCATCGACCAATTGGCATCACAGTTTTAAATCTCTAATTACCACAAATTGAATAGTATTTTCTAACTGATTTATCGTCACGTAATTTTTAAAAAGAGTTGTGCTTGATTTTCGTCGTAAAATTCTAAGTTCACAAACTTCTGTGTACACCCTCCGTGATGTATTATTTATCGCTCAAAGAGAAAGAAGGATATCTTTGAAGAGGAAGTAGATTAGAATGACGTGGCGTAGGTCAGGGTGAAGCAGTTTTTGTTTCCTTGGATTGCTACGGGCTGTAAGGAGGTCGGGAAACTTCTATCACATGGCGTGACTCAAACAGCCACAACAGGTATCTATTAAAGAGAATATTAGAAACTTCAGTATTTGTTACAGGATAAGTTTGGAAAGGACTCTATTGTTCGTTTTATATGTGTTAATTTGTTGTTAGTTAAAGGAAGGCGATAGTGAAATTATTGGCTAAATTTCGTTAGAATAATGCACAAGATTTACTGGATGTGAATGAAAGGATTTAGTTAAAGTCATTTGAACTTTGTTGAAACCATATCGAATATTTCTCTGATCTAAAATTGATTTTAGGTTCCAAAAGCCATTGATTTCATCTACGAAGTATTGAAGAAAAAGATCGAATTTTAAATTTAGAAACATTTATATTGAAAGACTAAAGGCTAGCTTTATTTCGACCCTTTCCGATCAATTAGAATCATTTTAGTTGACGTTTTAGAGGCTTTTGGAAGCATATTGATTCTCACGAATCATGACAAAGGCACGTAATAAAAAAACAAAATTTTAACTGACATTCCAATGCGGGACTTTCCAACGCTCATAATTAAAAAATTCGGTGGGCGTGCCCTTTTGAAAGTTCTAAAAAATGCACTTCTCCCTGTTATATATCAGCGCACTCCGGATAAACTCCACGCCCTAAGCCGAATGCTATCGGCTTTATTCAAAACAAAGCTTCAAACACAGTCTCGGCGAAGTATGCACTGGAATGCTGCCAAACTTTTTTCCTATATTGATCGATGCGGTGTATTCGCTAATTCAAGAAGGTTTTTGAGTTTCAAGCTCGCATTGTCAGCTGAATGAAGTTCGCCTTCGGGGAAGATGGGGAGTAGAATTAAAAAAAAACTAAAAGTCGAGAGCCTTATCTCTTGTTCCCGCGGGAGTTCTAACTTTCTTACCGCTACGTGGATTGCATCGTATTGATTCTTTGCTCGTAGCCAATCAATAATTGGTCGAGTTACTGCTCCTTTTTTTAGGATTTTTTCACTGTTTGATTAATTGCACCTCGTTTCTTTATTGAAATATATATAGAGACTTAGTTTCACCGTACGTAGACCATAGAATTCAATTTTTACGTACTATATTGTGTATGTTTTTATAATTGTTCTAGCTCTCACTCTAGGCCTATAAATGGGTTTATATTAACCTTTAGAATCTTATATTTATTTAAACATACCTAGATGTATTTTGTCTCTCTGGTAGTTCATTATTCATTTGAGAGATTCATTTATGTTGCGGATTTATCAGTGTCTTATTATTGTAAAAATGTTCCACCAATATTGTCATAACTCTCCATTCTATTCTTAAATTTATAATTTTTAACTTTTATCATACTGTCGTATGCCTTTCATTCTACTGTTATTTGTTATATATTACCCCATCATTGTGGACATTGAAAAGGATTTAAACCTACCTACCTTACATTTTAACATAAACTATTTTATTGTTAGCAAGCATGAATTTAGTAAGTAGGTTATAATTGTATGAAATATTATGAATATCGTGAAGATAGTTTTGGGAACGTTGAAAGTTAAACTTAAAATAGTTGTTACCTGGAACTCGAGTGTATCCTTACTGCGTTTGGGAAGTATAATCATCATACGAATTATATAATATTTATTATTAATTGCAGGGTGAGAGTTAATATTCCTATATTATTAATTAGTGGATGTATGTGTATGGTTTCTGCATAGTATCCAAAACCATTGATGAGTGAATATATACAACAAATAAAAAACAAAATAGATAAAGTTCAATGTTTTCCGAAGTCCTCCTATACGGTAGTCATGGAAAACAATGATAGAAACGCATTTTAAATAATGATATATTTATTATTTTTTAATATATTTTCACTACTCGACTTGAAAGAGCAACACAACAACATTTACAATCTCAAAGTGACAAAATCCTCTCAAACGACTTCCAACAGTATTTTTTTAAAATGCTCCTCTCAAAATACAATCTCCAATACTTCAACAACATATATCTCTGTACACAGCCATTATCTTTTGTGTGTTAACGCATACATTACCCTTTCTCCTAAACTCTGACGGAAACAGACAAACCTTTCTCACAATACACTCGCTGCGTCCTCTCCATTTCCCTCAAGCGCAATAAATAAAACATTCTTATGACTTCAATTATGTTAGCTGCAATTGTTACGATTTATAATACACATTTTCCGCTACGCGAAAATAATTTACAAGCCGTTCCCTCCAAGAGGAAGCGGCGACAACTTAAATATTGAAAGCTCTAATACTTCGGACAACAGCCCGGAAATAAATCGGTGACGGAATATCCGTTAAAACACATGAACAACGTTTCTTTGGCAACGAGAGAGCAAACGGGGTCCTCTCCCCCCAGAATCTCTCTCTACGTCGCTTTTATGGTCCAATTAATGCAACGGAAAACAGAATGGGAAGTAAATGAAAATCACATCCTACGGAAAAACAAATCCTAGGGTAAAAACCGTCTATAATTAACAGAGAGCGGCGAATGGTCAAGACTCCGCTTCGTCAAAAACAAATCGATCGGAAAAAATCTGCGTTTCCAAACGGAAGGACTTCACTTTATATAAACGTTCACTTCTTTCACTCCCGTTCCGTCGTTCATCGGCACTAACTTCCTATCCGCGTTCAATAGCTTCAACTTTGTCCTATCCCACAGCGACTGAAAAAATAATGACTCGATTCTTTGATAATAAGTTTCTCTCTCGACAGAACTCGATCTCCACCAGCACTTTGCGAAAGCCGGTCGCTTCGAAAGTGTTCAACAGGAGATCAACAAATGTTCGACCCTATGTAACACGAACACTAGCAACCCTAGAAGTTGACGTCTTCTCGGGGTGAGCCTCTGGTTACTATCCTTTTCTTAGCAACCGTTTCTCAGGTTGGCACTGGAGATTTCGTTGCATTCGATCCATTTTGCTATCTCCAGAGGAACCGGTGGCCTCTGGACTACGCCGGCTTCCATGACCGCAGGGTTTCCGTTGGGGACAGGGCCCGATGGACTGCCTCCTGGTGTAGGGGAGGCACACTTCTTGCCGGTGTCCTCTCCGGCGAGGATTAGCTCCCTCATGACGTCTTCAGCATTGGCCTTGATCACTCTTTGGCGGCAGATGGCTATGGCTCGTACGAAACCGTCCTTGGGGGTTATGAAACGGTGCTCCATGAAAACTGACTTATCATCCCAGTAGACGATCTGCGGAAGGAAGGAAATGTTGTTGTTAGAAACCGTGGAACGAGGAACTGTACCGATTGTCTTTTAACAACGTGTACTTCAACATCTCTTATGGAAGGAAACTCTAATTAACTTGTGTATGTCTTGTATTATAAGATATATTTTTTACAAGGTAGCGATTATATTTAAGTAGTCTAATTCTTTGTGAAAGTAGAGTATATACCCATCTCGTACTTTGAGGCATAGAGTTAATTATTGAGGGCAATTTTCGTTTGTCATATTTTCTCATCAACAGGCAGTCTTTCATTAAAAGGTAACTTCATGAAATTGTCACTGATCACATTTACACTAATGATTGAGATATTTTTTAAATGACGCATTGGATTGCTAAATGTAGGATCTTCTGTCTAAAATTTGCTTCTAATTGCGGACTTCAAACATTGATACGCCCATAAAAATCTTAAATGGTCTCCTGCACGTCCATACGAAAGAAGCGTGAAATGTGATGTATGCAGAATTTGGAATTATTATTAATGCAATTATTGATATCAGTTAGTAATAGCTGAAATATTTATGTCTTGAGAAAGATAAGTACGGCTGAAGTATAGATTATTTTCGAGGATAGTTACATTTTGTAAATGTGTGTTATATGTTGGCAAGTCGACATGTCCTTGACTAATATTGTTTGTCTATCGTACGATATCGTTCCAAAAATGCTTTTTTCCACAAATATAAATAAATATTTGGAATTTAGCCTCGACGACCCACTATTCATCGTAAAATGTTACTACTTAATTTTATTTTATATTTTATATATTATGATTCTTTGTACATTGTATTATTTTACAAGTTATGAAGGAAATTTATGTAGCTTTCGATAAATGATAGCAGATAAATATAAAAGTTTAAATGATTAATTTGCAATGTAGTTAGTGGTGGTAAAGTGAGAAAATTCCGGTAGAATAAGAAGGGTGTCAGATTTATTTCATAACAGAAATTCAATTATTATGATTAATTAATTATAATCCATCAAAGATGGATAAATGTCCTTGGGAAACAAATGTTTATAGTTATTTTTAATTTTTCTGCGTTTAAATTATCATATATTTCTACCTGAACCTTAAGCAAATTAAATAGAACGATATTAGATTAAAATGCAGCGTAGTTATTGGATACTGTTTCAGCGGGAAGAGCTCCAAAAAGAAAGAAATTTTCATTCTCCATTCACTTGCTAAATCAGCTTTCAGTTCTGCAATTCGTCGCTATTCTCTCATGGGATCCGATTTTAATTTTCTCTGACAAAGCAATTCGTACCTCCCAGTTGGACTTGTGAGAGCAGAACATGAGAAGGAACTCAATGCCATTTCTCGGTGCGGAATTGTGAATGCTAATCGTCATTAAGGTTTCTTGTCGAGTGTCCTTACCTTGGAGGTAATCCTGTAGAGCGTGAAGGGTCGCAGGAAACGTCGGTAGCGGATGGTGGCTGCCCCTTGCACGACCGCTCCCCCCTTCTCCCGTATCTTCCTGTAGAGGCCGCTTCGCTCGTAGAAATCTACGCGGGCAAAGTCCAGTTCCCTGAGGTACCTCGCGTTATTCATGTGATACAGCAATGTGTCTATATCGGTTGTGATGCACATGCCTGCAAGGTGATATCGAATTCATGTGATAATCGTTCTAAAACAGAGTAGTAATGCAAGTTATAATGATAATAATTTAATTATAAAATAATAGTAATATAATAGTTTATTATAGTCATAAAAGTTACGATGAGAATACAAATGTTCGTTGAAAATTAATTTAAGAGCGAAAAGTTTCCTGTATTTCCGTCTTTCTTTTCTTCATCTGGGTTTTTTAAATTCATATAAATTGAATCTGACGGTATATTTCCGATTCTTTTCTTTGCTGAACGGAAAGCCAACGTTTTGTCGTTATAAAAATTTTCCGTGCAGGAAATTGAATTGCTCTGCGGAGTTACTTTGGCGACCGAGAGTTCTATGTAGTTTACGCTCAATTACTCTCGAACCTTATCTTTTCTTCCTAACGTTTTTAAAAGCTGCACTCTTCTCCGATGTAGAAGTTCACAAACTCGCTTTTTTCTATTATAGAAAGGGCTAAGGGAAGTGAAGCTGTGTATATGGTTGCGTGATTCAAAGTAGTACTCCGCAAAGATGATTATTTTGCGGAATCAGTTCAGGGTTCAGTATTGATTTTGTTGTAAATATTAAATTGGTGTTTGAATTTTAAATTAATGTTCCGCCGTTTCTAGTAGAGAAATTATTTATTGTAAAAGAGGTGGAAATATTGTAAAAGTATGGTTACTTATTTCTCCGGATTTGCATATTTTATACATGCAGGATAGTCCTTTAAACTGACAAATACCTCTTCAATAACGAGCCGGTCTATTTAACTGCATACATTTTTACTTTATTCTCTATAGATTCAACAATTTTTGTCAAGATCTGGAGCATGATTTAAATGGAATGAAATTCGCTTAATTACGTCGAATTTTGATATCTATACCATCTTTGTTTATGGAGTATTTAAAAAATGTGAAGGTTGAGATATTCGTATAAGTTTCAATGCCCTTGGGTGTGTGAGCAAAAAGTCTCTCAACAGTGTAGGTATAAGTTATTTTTGTGTCTCCACGTATACGCAAGTATTATTAATTATTTAATTTATTTCTCCGAAAACTTTCCCCTAAATATAACGTAAACTTCTTTGTGGGCACCAAACAAATAACTCGAAACTTTGGCGACTCGAAAACGTGCGCCTCGTTAAAACGTTGCAGTCAATCAAGGGAAACTTTGGGACGAGAAAACTTTTGAACACAAAGCCTCAGATGGAAAGTTTCTTCGTGTTTATTTTCATCGGTTCTATAGTCCCGTAGATTCAATGGCGTACAGTGGAGTAATAATTAATGGGTTGTTAGGTACGGAATCCCTCTTCCGTGAAAAGCTTGCAGTTTAGTTTCGCATACTAAGTACTGGGATGAAAGGAAGGAATTGAATTTCTTGAACTGAAGGTTGAAATTTTCCATCATCATTGATGCATCGTAAGGGATTTGAATTGGGTCCGTGTTTCGCATTCATCTCACTATGTCTGTCATCTTTTTAATTGAATTATCTCGTGCAACAGATCAATTTGAAAGTTATGAAAGTAAAATAAAGTTTAAAAAAAATCAGTTGGGATCAGTTATTCCTAATCATTACTGAAGTTAGTACTTGAAAAGAACTAGAATACATTTATTATAATAATGTATAATGTTATGTATAATAAATAAATAATATATAGTAGTTTTATGTCTGGAGATGTCTTTACAGAGGCTAAGCCGGTCACAAAAGTAAGCTATGTCTGTGAAATAATAAGTGTTATTAGTTCCTGGTATAACTCTCTGGAAAGTTGTGCCATCCCACGTAGGTTTTATAGCTTATGTATCTAAATTTCAGTGCAGCTATCACCAATTCAAAACGGTATATGTTACGTTTAAAATGAATTAACAGCTTCACAGTTATGGTCAGAAGGGTGGATATCAACCAGTCCATCTCGTTACATCGTTTCGTATCTATCTATTTGCTCTATTTTAGAACAATTTCAAGTGAAAGGCGATTTGGTAAAAACCCCATAAAGAGTTTATGACTCTATCAGTATCGTGGGTTGTTCCACAAAATCACGGAAATGGTCTAGCGAAAGAGAGAATTTTTACACCCACTCTTTCCACCTCTTAATATTGCTTCGTCGCCTACTCGTGTGGCGAACGCGTATAGCTCTATGTCACCGTAAAAGAGGCCACTATGAAAGTGACAACATTGAAAGTATCCTCACCGTAGACTGAAGTGGGCGAGAGTATACCGACTCTCCTCTTGCATCTAGCCACGAACACGCACAGGAACATCCTGAGGAAGTAGTGCAGCTCGAAGGCTGAGTGTAGGAAGAGCAAGAATAGGAGGAACCCAAGCAAGACGTAGCACGCCATCTCCATCGTCTGTCCACCCACCCTCGCTGAAGCTTCTGCATCTCCGTCCATGTCGTCAGCCTCCGATGGGAGGAACAGCGAAGCGATCTGTAATGAGAGAGATATGTGGATTAATCAAGCGTTCAGTTAGTTTGAGGTAGACATAAGGTAATATAAGCCAGAGATGTCTAGAGGGTTTGGTTTAAACGTGCGTGCGGTTTATTGGGGATGGTATAGTTATTTGAAAGCCGAGGATGTTGTCAACCAAAGTTGAATAGCTAGGTATATTTTGACGTTCTTCTCTCAACGAAAGAAGGGTGTCGAAATTGAATTAGAACACGATTTATTTAGTACTCCAAACGGTATTTTCATGTTGATTATTTTACTAATACTATCTAAGTTTAACGCTTTATTTCCTAAGTTCACTTATTATACGAATGAAGACTTGAACAAACCTGTACGATGGCTTTCAATCAGATGTTATAATTTCTTGTACGATAGGGTGATTAATCAGAAGAAAGATTGCATATACTAGGGATTATAGATTTAGGGTTCAATGACTCTCAATTCTGGATCTTGTGCATTATGAATGCAAAAGCCTTGTTTGGATCGCAAGTTTTGTGTATGTTACTCATTTCTGTTCATTGGGTTATTATTATTATTAATTGCAACGTTTGAACAGCTGTATGTTGGAATTTGATCTTGCTAAGATTTTATTTGCCTGACGTCGTTTGTATACAATTGACTTATTTTAAGGTATTCGTTTGGTATCAGAAAGTAGCTATTTTTGTATTAACTTCCATACTAATTATTCTTAGTTTCGTTCAAATTAAAGTGTATTATATTTAAGAATCTTTTTAAAAACTTCTTCCATGTAAAGAGGCGATTTGTATTCCGGTGAATTAATGAATATAATTGGCTAAAATTTAAATCAAAATTTGATATGAAGGACGAACAAATTACTCACTACATATACAGAACTCACATACCCACACTCTAAGATAATTATTTTTTTGATCAATAAATCAAATCAATCAATTACGTATCTATATAGTTGTTTTTGTTTGGTTGCTATCGAAACTTATTGGATGTGTTTGTTGAAAATTGTGTATGGAATGAATCAATATGTTTTATATCTATCATTTCCTCATAGTTAATCTTAAAAACATCACAGCAAATGAATAAATATCTTAATTCAGATTTAATTCCAATGTATTGAATCGAATATAAATTGGCGGAATATATTTATTGATCGGAAAATTGGTATAATTTCAAAGATTTTCTTGAATTTTAATAAGTCTAGCTATACATTCAGGCACTAGCCTTAATCGTCTGAGCTATTTAATTACTTAGAGAATTTTAAAATTTGAAGGGAATAATTAAAAATTAATATTCAAATTACTTTAATACGCTTTGAGTTTTCGGATATCAAGGGAAGTTTGATTGATATCAATTTTCCGTAATGAGTATTATATTATAGGGAAGAGGAAATGTAGCGGATATTCGTTATGAAAGCATAAAATTAATGATGTACGTCACAGCTATATAATTGAGTGAATGCGTTCGGATGGCGCTAGAAAAAGCCATCCCTGTTTGTCCCCACTAATAGGGTCGTTCGATGTTCACGTCGGAGATCAATTCCGTTGATGAGTAACCTAGCGGCCGTTAACCTTTAAAGGGAATATTGGCTTTGGAATCTCTGCCACTAAAGTTGAACTACATATTAGGGTGCGTACGATCAACCCCGATGTACTATAAATTTCCCTATTATCCTACATTATTATAATCACTGGCTTACCACATTCTGCAACGAAGAAAACCTCATGAACGTCGACCCTGGACAATCGAGGTCTATCCTGGTGGTGAAACATGTCTTAACGACAGACAGTTCTTCCGTTTCCATGTTCGCTGAAACTTGACACTGCATCGTTCCTTTTTTCCTTTACTACTCGTAAAAGTCTACGATGTAGTCGTAACAAAATCACTCATGTCTATACACGTAGACGTATTCCAATCATCGCTTTGACGATAATTCTACAGCAAACAGAGTAAAGTCCTCAAAGCACTAGAAAGCGATTTAACTTCCATTAAATTTCATAAGAAGCGGAAAGTCGTAAAGAGGGTTTCAACAAGACGAGGTTCAGTGTCGCCTACGTAAGATGACTGTCAATCTTACTCTGAGAAACCAGAGTAAATGTTGTCTTCGCCGATAATTACGGAGTCGATAATCAAAGGCGAGTAAATGTGCTAACGGAAACTGTCTCAAACAAGCACCACGGTCCACAAGTTTTCTTTTGGTTGCAACTAAACGTAACTGACCCGCTTTTATTTTTTATCGCCCCCCCTTGATTCGAGGTGTTAATGGGAGGGGAATCTCCCCTCGGACAACGGGACGTACCTGACAGTCGGTTATGTTAGCGAAAATATAAATATCCGAAGGTTATTACGTATTCGCGAACATCTGTAGCTTGTCCTCTACAATGATAACAAAAAGTTTTGTCTGGGAAATGCTACTAATACAGTCCGAAATGACTTTCCAAACTATTATGTGATGTAGATGCTTCCTCGAATAGTGTTTTAATACTGAGGAAGAATAGTTTCACGGTTTTCATTGTTCATAATCAAGTTATAGCTTGAAATCTATTGTATTGAATAGAGATAGGAATTGAAACTCGTGTGTTTGATGATCATGAAAAGTAATGGAACTATTCGTCATTGTATTAGTTAAGAATGCGATTGACTTATAACCAAGAAGCCCTTATCTGTTTTTATAGAATATATGTTTATTGCCATAATTAAACGTTTTGAATATTTTCAGGCTGATTGGAGGGAATTATTTATAATAAATTGTTATTGGTTTGATTGATTGACTCATAGATCACTCCGAAAGTAAATTTTGTTTTGTAAAGGAAATGACAATCTTAGAATCCAACCTGAGTTTCCAAATCATGTTTTGGTTGCTTTAGCAATTGAGCATTTCCAAATCGTTCGTGAGTGTTTTGAAAATGAAAGACAGTCAGTTTCTTGAGTAATATAATCTTTAATAACATCAAACAATAAAGCTCATCTTGTAATTTTCACAGTAAAGTGTAGATGCAACGCATAGAATGTAGAATGCGTTTAATTTTCCTTGATATAAAATAATCGAGGAGCATAAAGAAAGTAAACGGACAGAGTTAGTTAACAAGGTGATATAAAAAAATTGTTTTGAAGAGCTCAGCTTAAATCAACAAACTAAGAATGCACTGAATTGTATCGCTTCGTACTCAAAGACCTTCTACTTTGGAATAAACACAAGAGTGACCGATCGGACTGGCGACCTTGCATTTCAAACGCCTAGATTGGCATTCCTCTTCGGATAAGATGAATCATTGCATTCTTACAAAAGCTTAGTTGGAAATTAAACGCTTCGTTTCGAGTCGGAAGATTATAAAATGCAGTACTATACTTTTTTCTGCACTTTGTGTCCACTCACCCGCTTGGACTTTTGCGATGTTTCGCGAATGAGGCGTCACCCACTGTTGTTCGCGGAATAATTCAAATTGGCTCGAGGTCGATTAATTGTGATCGGTCATTGAGCTGAAAGTTAAACGATCAACAAACTACCTCAAGGTGAGAGAACATTCGGAATGCGTTCCATTTTTGCATCATCCAATTGCCCAACGGGTTGCGTCACAAAATCACGCGGTTCTTCTACGCGTTAAGTGGGATCGAACGTTCATTTGTCTATGCACAAGAGTGCATTATTCCGTATCCATAAACCTGATTCGTTCCTTTTTCTGGAATCGCGCACAGTTTTGGTACACATGTACGGAAAGAGCAGACGTTTATTTACCGTGGATGGAGTCATCACGATTGTGATTTGGTTCCTGGTTCCAAGAGGTCTTTTCGTACAATTTCAATTTTTCGTCTTCAGTTTGGTAGTAGTTGTTATTATTCGCAAGTGTCGAAAAGTATGCTCTGAAAAGTGTATTAGTTGTTATTTACATTTTCCGTTAGTACATTAGTTATTACATTTATTTACACTTCTGCTAATAGTATTCTGGTTCGGTGATGGAAGAAATGTTCTCAAATACCACACTCGTCTCCTAGAAATTCTCGCTTTTAATTGCTCAGGATTGATAGATTACAATTCAAGATAATGAGCTCTGCGTTTAGGCTAATACATTCACATTCTCAGCGCATCTCCCATTCAGACATCCACTTTGATTTTAAACTCTAAACTTTAACTAGCGTTGTTGTTGATTCTGATGTACGTATTGCGAATCTCCATGCTATGAAGAAATATGGGTACTGGGTATGACAACTGAGAAAAGTCTATTTACCTTTTCACTCTACGGGAAGAAAATTTAGTCGCATATGCATTTTGAATCAAGTGGAAGTTTCTTCTCTGATTGCGTGTGAGGGAAATGTAAACTCAGTACGCAAGCTGGGAAACATAAAACAAAGGAGATGAGATTGACCAACTGGAGACTTCTTCAAGTGTACAGATGCAAATCAAAACAGTAACCGAACGAAAAACAAAATTTACTTCGTACGCCACATTTTCGCTAAAATCCGACCAAGGTCCTAGAAAAGTCTTTTGTTTCCTGTCTTTGTGACAATATACACCATTTCTTCATCACGTTTTGCACGTAAAAACCTAAGGTGTCGAAATCTCGATTGTAGTTAATGAAGAAAGACTCTCACGTGTACTTCAACTTTAAATAGGGATTCTCAAAGAATTGTCTTCTCTGTGTAAATCATTTACATAGTACTGTATTTATGAACACAAAAATAATAGATAATTCTAGAGGTATAATTACCAGAGGTAAAGTAATTTTTAATTTTGTAAAGGATATTGGTCTTTTTTTAAGATAAATGTTGCAAAATTGAATTCTAACTTCGAATTTATGTTTTTACTCCATTAATCATTCGATAAATTAATTACAACGAAACTTTCTCTCTTTTTCATGGAGAAAGTGTTTTAGATCGATTTTAATTGTTGGTTCTTATTTATTCGTAAATCTCGGATAATTTAACGACTATATTTTATGAGTTTCCATAAGTTATTTCCATATTTTTAACTTCGATTCAGCTTCGAAATGGCTTGACGAGTATAGATACGAACGACGTTTTCTTACCAACGTTTAGGCAACTTTCTAAGTCAGAAAGTACATTAAAATTGTTACATAAGTGTCACGCACTTACTAAGCCCCGGAAAAATTCCGCAAGGACACGTATTTATACAGAAAAAAAGACGGGATAGTGCTCTTATGAGAGAGCAAGTGCATTTTGCTGGATTGAAAACTTTCTCTGAATTCAAGGAAACAGAATGCAGCTTCTAAGAGAAAGCGACTATCGAATCGAAGTTATAAACTTGTAACAGAGGTGTTGCTGATTTATTCTTTAGATGTGTCAAAGTCGTCATAATATGTGTGTTTCGATTAGGGTTTTATCTAATGTAGAATTGATTTTGAGTTAGGGTTGAAGTTCCCTTAGAATACACCCTCGAAGTTTTTAGTAGTAAGGTTTAGTTTGTTATATCGTAATTTAACTTTCCGTTTGATTGAGTAAGAGACTTTCAGTTGACTAACAAATGACATTCAATAAGTCAGTGAAACGATTCACCACAAAGTGGTCCCTCAAGGATAGAATATTTGATAGAGGAATTGTTCCTCAAACAGAAGAGGATATATAAAGATTTTCTTTGAATTTTGTCGATTGTGTTGGTTCAGCTAGTGCCATTGAATACAATTTAGGGACTGTGAAAATACGAATACGAAAACTTCGTACTCAGAGCTGAAAGAGCGAATATGAATGATTGAGTTGATTTTATTTGCTTTCAGTCACAGGAATTTCAAAGACTTGATGGCTCTTTCTGAGATTACAAACAGAAGGGGAGAATTTAGCCTTTAATGGAATTTTACTTTTGTGGATATTGATTGAGACGTTTCTTAACTCATTTTCTGCCTTTCTTTAGTGAACAAATATAGAGTAAATTGGGTCTTTCAGTTATGATAAGGAACAAAGAGTGAAGTATAAATATTATGATTTGTCTCCTAATCTTTTTATCATTAATATTTATCATTATATAAGATATAAATGGGCGTTGTCGTGTGGTTATGTAAAAACTGAAGTTATTGCATTTTTTTCGGAATATATTTTGAAAGTTAATTATATTTGTTCGATTGTCAATTTATATTTCATCTATAGTCTTAAATTTGAGAGAATTTTGCGTTAGATTATCTTCCTTAATTATTGACCGATTAGAAATTTATACGTCATGCATAAAATTTATGTTCAGTAAAAATACGACTATATGATATATTGAATAGTAGGGTTTTTATATATTTTGTTCCAATCGGAAAGATTTTATGTAGATATTCGATTTATATTTTTCTTCCTTATTTTTAAGATAAAAAGATTACATTTAAATTCTTAATATACCCTAAGTTTTCTACAAACTGCAAAATCATTTTTCCTATATAATGCATATCTCGCAATCAATAGTCACTATTTTTCAACTTAAGCTGGCGTGCATCTGAGAGAACAGCACGCCTACGTAAATTGGGTAAGTGGATAACTACGGCTTTACTTTCTGCATCGTTTGTAATCTATAAATAGAGATTAGCCCCTCATCGGACGCCAGACGTGTTATGGGGCATGTGGAAAACCGGAATCGCCCTATTCTTGATGTGAAGTTAACTTTTCACTTAGTGTAGCACGTTACGGACTCAGTGCGGGTTAATGAGTGAGTGTTATGCAGTGCGCTATTGTTAATATTAGAAGTTTTATCAAATAATTAACTAAATTGCATGTGTACATATAGAATGGTTGTTTATCGTGGAACGTTTAGCGAAATCGTATATGATTAAGAAAATTGCTTCGAAATAAATGGGTTAATCACCTCCGATGCACGTTCATTAGTTCACACAGATTAAAAGTAAATATGAACTCGCTGATACATAAAGTTTCCTTGAAAGAAAAATCAGAAAAGATAAAAGGTTAAAGAGGTGTTCCGGTTTTTAATTTTTTACGTAGATTCTTTATGAAGACATGTTTAAATATAATTGGTATGAAAAACAGTAAACGCTCAAAAAAATCTTGATAAATTATATATCTTCCCTATTTGAATTTAATAATTTCATAATAGTTACGAAGAAAGTTTTCGTTCAATTATTTTGCTGTATGCATTTGCACTTATAAGAGTCGTCGATAGAGGTCAACTATTGTTCATGTAGGTTCGTTGCACGAGAATTATTGTTATTACGAGCCTATTGACTGCAGAATAAAGAATGTTTTTAATTTTCATTATTCCTTAGATGTTGAATGATCGTTCGTGAAGGATCTAATTATTGTACTATTTTTATTTCATAATGTGAAATACCGAAAAGAATCCATGGAAGTACAGATCGTAAAACTTTTGGTTTCTCATTTCATCGTAATTTTCACAAAAATCAAAATTTTCCTCTTTTGTTCCGTCATTGATTGCAGATCAATTAAGTCACTCTAATATTCCGGTTCCCTTCCGATTTTGGACATTGTGAAGGTCGAACAATTAGACATCTTCACGATTTCATCAGATCGGGATTCCAATTGATGTCGGATTAGAACCAGGGTTTTTGGAAATTGAGGAGTTGATTGCAATCTACGAGTGAAGGCCGTGTGGACGTCCTTGACTTAGGAATCGAGGCTACCCCAAGGAAGAGCGAAAGTGGTAATGGGAAATCGATAGAATTTTCAAAGCCACCACCTAAAGGTTTAAGTTGTGAGAAACACGAAAAAAACATGTTTCGATGTTCAGGAGCTCTGCCCGAAATGATCCTAAATTACTGATATTACGATAATTTACTTATAACAAGCCATAAAGATTGATAACTTTGAAATATGATCACTGATTGACCATTGTTTTTATGCTAAAGAAACCAATTTTGTTTTCGATAACCCTTTTGAATTGATAAAAATAATCATTCATTTATCATAATATATACCCTGAGCTGCGAAATATATATTTATGTACCAATATTGGAGATCTTATCGATTGATTGCAAGATATCTATCAGTTAAATATCAGATCTGTATAGTTGAGTAAGTGTTCTTTTCATCAGGATGTTCAAGGGAAGGTTTAAGCTCAATCGGTTTTCATTATTATTTATGAAGTTTCATGTTATGAGTAAAGAAACGATGAGTATCTCATTGTATAAATGTATTATTTAATCAATGTTTCGCTTTAAAATTAGGTGATTTAGCTAATTAATTTCAATGTTTTATTTTGAAGAAGATCTTTCGTTAAATTTACATCGTTCCAAGTTTTAATTATTCGGAATAAAAGTTATGCTACTTTGAAATATATTTAATTAATACTTTAACTTACTTCATTCTTTTGCTATAAAACACTTAGAAATGTAAATTTATGATATCAATGGTATTATTTTTGTTTCGTTTGTTACATTTATTTAAAATTATAGCGTCTTACTTGAATTATCGATTTGGATATTATTGTATATTCAATTTATTAACGTAAAACAGAGAATGCCACTTACGAATGTAACGAAGTGTACTTAATTGTGTCAATTTGTTAAGTCCGCTTCAATGTATATCGGCGAAGGAATCATCGCGGATTATTTATCGCAGTGGAAGAATAATAAATCGGGGGAACTCTTTGCATAAACCCCAGTCACGTATTGCCAGCCGCCGCGAGAATCCAAGGAAAGTGATTACGCTTTGGAATTTGTAAGGGTACAGGAAGCCTTATGGGGGACATCCGTGTTCCACGTGGATGAAGCAAATGACATAGGGTAGAGCGCCAAGGTCGACTTAAGGAAACAAATGGGACCTCAGGAAAGAAACGGCCCAAAGTGAAGGCGATGTAGACGCGGGAAATTAGAAAGACCGCTTTATAAATGAGATTCTGAGACGGCGCCTTCCTTCTATCAGGGTCTTTCTCTCTTCAGGAAGTTTTGGCAGTCTGCTAGGGTCATTTGAAATGGTAATTCCTTCCTTTCCCGAGGTGGAGCTGAGTGTCTTCCCGACGCCTGGAAGTCTGTTCACACGGAGTTGATTTTAAGGGGATATTTAACGGACGAACGGAACGATCTTTTAATGTCTTTATGGTAGTTATTAAGGAAGATTCGTTTGATTCGATATCTATTAAGATCGATAATCCATTATGGATTTAAAATGTGTAATTATCTGAGTGTAAGTGAACTTGAATAGTAGTGCGCATTTAAAACTTTTTTAGGGCTTAGAACTGTAACTATACGCTCCGAGTTTAGGGAATAAAAAATGTCGATTGAGGTAGTATTCCGTAGAACTAGTTTTCAATAGTTTTATTCCAGATGAACTTTAAGTTAATTTAGTATTATACTGTACGTAATTTCAGTTCATATTAAACATTATTCAGTAAACAAACTTGGTTTTTATGAATATCTATGTATACAGCAGTACTGTTTTATAGCAAGTTTTACTAACCATGTATGTTCATATAATGATTGAGAACCATAAATTCGCTCACAGCTGTAAATGAGTAATGTTTCCTGAGCCATCAGCACTTGCGATAGTATCATGTTTCATGACTAGCGTGAAATGAAGTCAGAGAAAAGCGGTAACCTTGACGCTACATGCCAGTTACTGTCGCCACCTACTGCGGAAAAAAATAATTTGCATAAAACGTAGACAATCAGTGCGTTCGAAATGTTATCAGATTCAAAATGACGTTTTCATTTCTTTTATTTTTATGTAGAGTAATTATTTTTCTGGAATGAGGTTTAAGTTGGTTGGAAATGTATGTCAAACTGCATATTTGTGCTTTATCTAAAATGATTTCAATTTAAATGCAGTAAAAATGAATTTAGCTATTTTAATTGTCAAACTAACTCGCTAAAGTTATGTGCACATTCCTCATCATGCTGAAATTTTTCTTTCGTGTATATTCCGCTCTAAAGTATTACTATGAGGATAATTTTAATACGATCCAGATTATAATATAGTAAGTTTATCGGTTGTAACAAGTCGTCATCAATGATATAGCGATCGATCATGACGTCATGGCTGTGACGTCATAACACACACACATTTAGTGAGAAATTTTACCAAAGAATAAGAGAGAGCACAGTCATAACGAGTTTAACTGTTATGCTCGGAAAAATTCCGAGTATAAATTATATTGCTCTTGGCAATCAGAAAGCTTTTTTCATCGCAATTTCAACAAACTTGGCAACAAATATGCTACGAATGTGAAAGGGAAATCATGTCAGCCAAGAAAATTTGTACAATATAAATATTGGACACTTAAATGCCATACCGAACCATAAATAAAGAGAATTTTATATCGGAGAGTACTATTTTCATCATCACTAAAAGAGAAAATATGTTTTGTACTATCTAGAACGCGCTTTTGACAAATTTAATGGATAAATATTTTATTTGGTAGTTATTTTCTAATTGTATTGTATTGGTTAATAATGTTGAGCTATGAATAATTTATCAAACAGTGTAATGAGTTATTCATCTTTTCCGAATATGGAAACATAGAGGTCAAAATACGTATAAAGAACAATACCTGGTTGATATGCCTATTGTAAGACCCAATCCCTGGTAGTGCTAGTAATTCATCTGAGGTTGTTTCGAGGAAAACAGCTGTATTGAGTTTTTTTAATTCCAATCCAAAGTATCTTAAGTCTAATTTAAAATGGATTTTGATTGTAGTGTCCAACATTCAGAAACCTACGACTTTGTTATATTGTTAACGTCCCACGCTTATTCTATCCAATAGCAGAGAAGTATAATTAACGACCATTGTTGGCTTATTGTGATTCAACAGTCTTAGTTGTGAGCCCATTTCAATGCCCTAAACTTGTGCTTGTTTTTGTTTCACCGTACTTGAGATTTTGTAATTGGATTGAACTAGATTCGTATTGCGGTTTTGCGAGACATTGTTGGATGTTGTTCAACCCGTGTTCAAATATGGATTAACTTATTCCAAACTCATGCAGATTTTTATGTGTGTCCTTGTTCTAGATATGGAATAATCACTTTTGAAAGAGCTTGTTCAACGGTTCAAAATACATCGTTTGTGTGAATCGAGGTGGGTTGGCGACCTCCTGTTTTGACCGGTGGTAACAAAAGTTTGCTGAAATACGATTAAAAGCGTAATCAGAAGTGATGGACTTGTGAATAAGCAAAGCAAAAGGAACCAAATTAAAATTTGATGAAAGAAGGCAACTTTCGGGCCAAGCTCGCTGTAATTCTGGATTAAAATTTCTGTCGCCTCGACGTGGTGGAAAATGAAGTTTTTGTCCTCTCTTAAAACCTTGATGAGCATGGATGTGTGTGTGTTCATTATTGCTCTACGTTGTCGATAAAAGTGATGGGGTGTCGGAAAGTCATTGTATGGGAAATTAGAGTGGTAGTAACTTAATATTCGGGAAACTGAAGATTGATGAACTGTTAAAAAAATCTGCTTCCATTAATTACAATTTGTTGATCGGAAAATTAAAGAGTTGGCGTATGAAGTGTTGTTCGCCGATATGATAAATTAAGTAATTAAATTTTGCTCGATTTCGTTCCCATCATTAATCATTTACTCTTAGTAATTTATATTGCAAATTAATTTCCTTCGTTACTGTTTACTAGATTGGAAATGACATTCATTCGACAGCTTATCACTTAATTTCTTTTTACAATACGTTCTTATGTGAATAAGACATCGATTAAATAGTTAATGTTGGAGGAATGTTTTGATTAATTTATTAATATTTAATAATAATAATTATGATAATATGATAGGAATGGTTAAGGAATAATTTGATACATTATGTTTTATCGTAATATGTCAAATATTATATATAATTATATTTCAACATGTATTAGAGTGTAAATTATATTTTATAAAGTTAAATAAAATATGTATATATATGTTTAATATATTAAGTTTAATGTATATATTAAGTGTAATATATATTGCTATGTTTATATATTTCGAAAAATGAATTTCTAAGTTTGGGGTAACAGTAATTTTAACTTTACGTAACCATTATGTAATTTGGTTATTACCGTAATGAGAGCTTTGAACTAAGCGCCTACGTTCAATCCACGTTATTAAAAAATGTCAATGAATGAGTCATTTGTACCGAACGGTCTCACTAATGGTTATTTGTGGGAAATCGGTACATGAGAAGCAGTTTAAAGTAACCTAAGGCTTCCAATGGAAAGTTTTATGGCCGAAAGTAATCCTGAATTCGCGATAATATCCTTCAGGTGACCTGCTTCTTTCTTTTTCGCACACTCAAACCATACACCAACCGCGCATTAAATTCAATTACTCGGACTGGTTTAGCAGAAATCTCGAAATATAGTGTTGACTGACAGAGCGCCGGCAGAGAAAACATTCTGATATTCCCCCATCTGAAGGTGACGAGTTTATGGCGAATTTACATACGTCTTTAACGTATGCTGAATAAAAGATACTTGCATAATATGCTTCGGCAAGTATTTTGCTGTTTAGTGAAGATCGCATATCCTAAGGCAAGGGGGATCTCAAGGTAGTCAAGAATCTGTTTCGACGCAATAGTTTGAATCCTATAAGTTTTGAACTGTTTATGATCCGTAGTGACGTAAATTATAACTTCTTTTCAAAAATATATTTAGGAGTATTATCAAGAAGTACATTCGAACATTCAGCAATGTTTTTTACGAATATTTATCGATGTATATATTGCTTTTATATCATAATCTTGCTGCTTGATTATTAAAGTGAAATATTTGTTTTGGTAACCTTAGGTAGCCATGGTGACATTCAAGTACAGAAACTGAAATTAATACAGGGTTTATAAGAGACATTCCAGTTCTTACGTCATCTGCATAAAACTAGTCTGTTTCAATATCTGTTGATTTTGGATTTTAACTAAAAAAAAGCTACTTTTAATCGTGAAGGACGAATGATAATATTCTAAGCCTCACACTTATAAATATTCTCTTTTGTTTTAACACAAGGGTTTTATTAAATCGTTTCATTATTATTGATTTTTATATTGGTTTTATATTACATATATCGCATATATATTTTTATATTTGATTTAAATATTATCGTTATCGAAAATAGTTTTATGTTACAGCGAAGGCTCTGAGTATAGTTTTTGTCTATTTTATCCATTACGTTTCCTCTTGTGCGATCTTTGTTTCAATTTTAATGGATCCAAGTAAATAGTCGGTCTAGAATTCCCAATCTCTTTTATAACTTTCACCCTTTAGAGTAGGAGAAGCTTTCGGATCATCCGTTTCTGCGAATTCGTTTTGGACTTCAGAGGTTTTCGTAGTCGAGCGAAATTCTAAAATCGAGATGGAATCCGATACAGACTTCAGTAAGAGCAAATCTATAAAGAATTTCCATTAATCCCATCTCTGCAGAATATTGTTGAGCGAAAGGTAGATTCTTCTATAAATCAGGAGAGTTTCTGCTTAGTTCGCGGATTTTGGAATAACGATGCGAAAATCCTCTCTCAAATTTGAGAGTACTTTCATTTCGGGTCGACGGAATTCTTTAATTTGATGGATGCTCGTTTTGCTGATGTCGGAGAAACTTTGCAACTCGTTTACTTGCAAATTTTTGGAAATTCACGGATGAATATTTTTGAACCTTCTTTATAAAGCATTTAGGACGATGCATTCTAATTTATTCACTCTTAGTCTCGAAGGGTTATCATTCAGCACATATCAAATTATGAAGGATTAAAACCGTTAAAGAATGCACCTCTTAATCGCAGGATGGTATCAACATTATATAGACATAAGAGTCTGAATGTTTTTTTTTGACTAAGTATATTTATAATCCGAAATATAAAATACGGAAGATGAATCTGTATCCTCATGTTTAGAATAATAGTTAATTTAATAATTTGCGATGTACTCTTAGCCTAAAAGGGTCTATCTGTATTTATAACGAAATGCCGAATTGAAACTATATTTTGACGTAATATCGTGAAAGTTTAACATCAGTACTCATTAGGGTAGAAAGCTTTATTGTTCCTATACCTGATAAGAATACGAAAACGTTTTGCAAAGTTAAGTTTCTTATTAATCCATGGGTACGTAGAAATGGTATTTTCAAAATTTTTTGTGGGAGCGCTTGTAGAATCCATAGCAACAGAGTGCTGGCAATCCTTGGTAACAACTCCCGTATAGAAATCTTTCGTGAGGGAACAATCGTAACCATAGGCATCCATTGATTCTCGTGCACATAGGCAACAGAAAGAGAGCAGATCTCTTCTTCGAATCGGATTTTTGCAAGGTTCCTCGGATTCGCTTTTTTATTCCTCAGTCTTCCACTTTCAGGATGAGATTGGATCGATCCGTGTCTCGAAATCAATCAGACGTAGTCGCAGAAGAGGGGTTTGATTGAGATGAGACAGACGTGTTGAGGTGATTTGTTCCATAGCACTTGAGCAGATTCGCTCATCGTCAATGGATTTCGACATTCACTTCCTCGTGAGATGAAGGGCCTATGGTCATCGAATTCGGGCGTCATTCACCCGCCCACGGAATTCCAGAGGGTCATCTTCTTACCCAAACAATTGGGTCGGATGTGGGAGAGTGGGGAAGCTAAGTGTGCGGTGGAAAGTGCCAGGTCGGAATAGAATAATACTGAGAGGAACTATATACGGAATTCTGGGAGAAAACTTGGAGTAAATGATCAGCTATGTTTTACTGTTTAATGACTCTATGGTCATCATATTCTTTTCTTTGATGTGACGATACGAAGAGATGCGTCGTACATTGAAATTATTTGAGAGACAATTGGCAATCTTTTAAAATTAAGGATAGTATATATTATCGAAATGTTTTGGCAATAAATCCTCGATCAGCTCAACTCAAATGATTATATTGATGAAGGGTTTGAGCAGTTAACCATAGACATTTAATAATTTGGCTTTTATAATTTTGTCTGATGAAATAAGTTTTGGTCTTATGAATAAGTATTTTTTAAGAAGAATGTTTTTAGTCAGTCACCTCTCTTTTGATTGACATATACGGAGCAATTTAGGGGAATGTGGTAATTAAATGGTTGTTTTTTTTTTTTAAAAAAAGAGTCATCTTAGTAATAAAAGACTTCTTTTATCCAGGAATATTTTTGTCGTGATACCTAATCGTGGTTTATCCAACAAAAGTCATTGTTCATTTTTCAACTAAGAAATCCCTTAATTCGGTTTAAGAACGAACTAAGATTTATGTAAATATGGCTTTAGAAATATTCTTATCAAAGAATGTTATTTTTTGAGATCATCAATATGTACATATTTATAAAATATATAAAGGTGTTTCAAATCGGCTTATTTATTTATAAAGTAATAGATTCAATGGAAATCAAAATTTCTGTTTCCATGATTTAATTTCAAGATTTAAAAGAGATAATTATAGATACAATCTATCTAAGCAAAGGTAGTGCTGAAAAAATGCCATGCGTGTAGTACCAAATTAAGCCGTCGAGTATTTTCATCACTACATTCGTAATTTTCATTTAATCATTTTCCTATCGAAAGATTAAATGCAAATAAATTGGAATGTTATTTTGGGTTTTCATATTGAAGTTTTTATCGTTTTAAATTTGTTTAATTCGC
The DNA here is from genome assembly GCA_020796165.1 of Pantala flavescens. Lineage (NCBI taxonomy): Eukaryota > Metazoa > Arthropoda > Insecta > Odonata > Libellulidae > Pantala > Pantala flavescens. Next base: position 19,026,397 of record CM036886.1, read on the forward strand.
TTTGGATATTCTTTCTAGTCTTTCTTTTAAAAATGAGCTAAAATAGAAATAATTCTAAAATACGAAACCAAAGATATTTTCGTATCAGCAATTTCAATCCTCTCTTTTTAAGGAAAGTGTGTCTTATTTCTTCATTACGATAAATTAATACTTAGCGAGCAGTTAAAGTCAGGATTATTTTCTTTTATTTTATATATATATATATAATAAAAGAAATTTTAATTGACTTCTAGATACTTCCTTTCCTTCCCTTCCTCCCTTGTACGATTCATTATAATAAAAGATCATGACGATAATTAATAATGCATAAATTAATTACCTGAACGGAAATACGTAAATATTTCCAGTCATTACCTCTCATGATACGGAATTAATTGCTCGCAGCTTATGACTTGTATCCTTGGTATGAATAGCGATACAACATTTCACTTTCAATCACATTTAGATAATACCCGTCATCAAGAAAAAATCAAAACGTTTCAAAATATAACAAGTCAGTTCTAGCAGCTGACGTAGGTGACAAATACTCCTTCAACTTAACTGATTAGTATCCTTGAAGTGTAAGAAACTGAAGGAACGGTGGAAACTTCCGAGTCGCACTGCCTTCTTATTAGGTAAACTAGACGATGACTTGATGCTTGATGAAGCTACCTTGACGTCTATTCAATGCAAAACCGTATATGCGTAAGATTCCGTAACTAACGGAAGCTTATTAATATTCCGAATGTTCAGTTTTCTTTTACAGCTGCTTGAATCTTCGCACCAAAACAAAGCTCGTCCGAGGTATTCGAAGCGGTGGAAAAAAGCTTAGGTTGAGTTGAGGTAATCCTTCTGATTTATTCATGAATGCGGCAATGGGCTGAAAATTGAGGGATCGAGGAATTTAAAAGAAAAGTAATGAAAGGAATCTGGAATCCATTAGGATCCAAATTACGATTTGACCTTGTAAACTTTTCCGCAAAATTGGGTTGGTACCACGTTCAAGTAATCTGAATTGCTGATTGATATACCGAGGAGCGTCTTAGATAGTCGCTGTAGTTCCAAGGATTTTATTCCTTCTCTCCGCATTTCACTCATTAAAAATTGAAATTGGTTCTGCTCACGGAGTGTTCAGATATTTTAAAGATCCTTTTAAAAGGGAACGTTGCTTTGTTCACAATGAGGGGATAAAGGGATAAGATTCTTTACGTATTAGCGCGTGAATTATTCATGATTTAAATACTAAAACTGATAATAAAACAAAGGACCTTGGTCTGTATATTTTTCTACGTTCATATCTATTGCCCGTATAGTTGCTTCTTTTACGCTATTATGGAGAATTTAAATGAGTATGTTCACGAAATGATTTTTTATGTTAAAAATTCCTTCGTAACATTCCTTAAATTCTTTGTATGAAATAAGTTCAAATATAGCTGGAAGATAACAGGATTATAAGTATTTGAACGCTGTGATTAAATTCGAATTTAATTAAATCTCCAAGCAATTGAAATTCTCAGAGCTTGAAGTCGATCTTCTCTTGTCTGTATTATTGGAAGAAACTCCCATACATGCGAGGAATTATCGGGTAATTCGAATCATGGAAGACCTCGCGACCTATTTCTGTTTTAAGCATAAATCCGTATGCATACAGTTCAAATAATTCCACATAATTCATTGAAAAATTGAATTAGTGCGCCTCGATCAAAAGTAACAGCTTAATATTTTACGGATGTGATAATACTTTTATAAGTTTCGCAGACAATCTCATCAGCTTTGTTGTCACCGTTTGATTCAAACGATGTGTTTTACGATTTTAACCTCCTGGTATAGCAGAATTTAAAGCTAGGATATAAAATAGTTTGAAGAACTTTAACCGTGAAGACAGTGGAAAAGTTATGTGCTTAGTTTATCCTTCCTCCAAGCTCTAAGACTTTAATTTATTTCAGTCGATACGTCTTGTCGGAGAACGTGAGTTCAGTTTGATGGCGATGCCAAGATGAATCGCCAGGAGTGTGGAATGGATGGTTACTTGTTTGTAGTTGTGTGTGTACTTGACGCCATAAAAGATTGGTGAGGGTATTTTTATATAAAAGATGATTTTAAAGGTTATAGAAAATATTTCCTTACATTTGATAGATTTGATGTTTGATGTACCAAAAGTAAAAGGTTTTAAAATATATAAAAATATCTTCAAAATGAGCCCTTTCATAAGCATGGGGTTGAATAACTCTCGAAAAACGATCTCCAAACATTTTTCATCAATCATTTATTCCTTATCAATCAATTATTTTCACCTAATTTATCTACTTCTAAAGTAAATATTTATCATGATCACACAATTGATCAGATTGAGATATGTTCAAATTCATATCCCTGAATTTCCTTGAGATATTCAACTGATTAATATTGCTAAGTTATGAAATGTAAACTCTATAGGTTATCTGTTTATTGAAGCTATTATCAGTTGAAAGGGAAGATATCTGATTGGCATGTACATTGAAATGTTTCATAAGTCAATGAATAATTTATTTACATAAATATGCTATCACTTAGAAGGATAAGCTGAGTTTTCGACCCACCAATTGCTTTCGATTAAGATGTGGAAATATTGAGATCGTACTTTCATTTTAAGGACATATATTTAATATAGGTATTTTCCATTATTTTATAAACAGCTTAATAGTGCTCTTTGCTATTTAAATACGAACCTAGATCGTTAACTGAAGCAACCCGATTCATATATGGAAGATTAACTCCTATCATTTTGAATCTGTGATATTTATGGTTTAAAGTGCTTGGAATATATACATTCCCATAGTCCTAGTATAGGCGTTTAATGGATGAAATTAATTGCAGGGCAATTTACAATGCACTTCTATGGAACAGAGTGATTTGCATTTGATTATGGGCTGCCTGAACGATCTCACTTTTTTATCGTATTTGAATCGACCTTATTCTTCAATACGTAACAATTTAAGATTACTTAATATGAGCACTCACCCACTTGGGTATGCACGCACTGTTATAATAACAGCGCGCACTTGAAAACGAATTTATTTATTAAAGACAGTTTGTTATTATGTTGAGATATACTGTAAATGAAACTAGTTCATCGTTAAGTTAAAATTGAAGCCTGATCGTTTCAGGAAGAAAAATAAGTCATATGAAAAAGTCGATACCTAAAAATGAATTTGTTGTATGATCAATCGATTTTTCCTCAATATCATTACCTGCTCCTCTAACATTTATCAAAATCTATCCCATATAAACGTATCTATGATGTTCACTTTAATGATAAATCATAATCAAAAGTATAAATTTTAATTTTGATGATAGCAAGGCAGCTGTAATGGTTCGAAATAATAGTTTTATAAGCACCTGTGAAAATCTAAGTGCTCTCTTAATTAGATAAAGTTATCAGGATAACATTATACTTTGTTATTTCCAAGAAAATAATAATAAAGTTTGCGAAAATGCGATATACCGTAAACGTTTTAGGTTGTACGAAAAATTTTACTCCAATTTTTGAAAATTTTTTAATATAAGAGTTATATTTTTGCCTTTATCCTGACCACTTTATTATTCTTTAAAGATGACCTTTCCTGCTAAAAACAGTACTTCACTATAAAATTAAAGTCGTATATTTCGTCTTTACCATATTCGCATGAGTAAAGCAAGCTTTTAAGTTTTATTTCCTCGTGTCAGTTATCATCTATTCGAATTTTCAGAAATCGCCACAGAGCTTACACGCACCAAAAATTAGCACTTATCACCATTTTCCTCGAACGTGGGATTTTGCGTATGATTCTCGGTAACATCGGAAAGATCAACATTGCGAATACATAATCGCTTCATTCGTGCCATTTGAAATTTGCGTGCGACAAATAGCGGCCGTAAGGGGGGACAGCGTTCATGTGGCCAGCAAGGGATTGCGTAATGGGACGCCCTCTTCAGATATTGACTTTTCCCTCATCTGACGCATTTATTTGCGCATTGTTGTCGTTAAACGAACCCGTGACCTTGTGTTCGCATCTTTCGTGCACTTAGCGTGACACTCGGAGTTATACCTTTCGTAAAGATGTCGCATGTTGTGGGAGTACCTCTTTCTTCCTCGACATGCAAATTTTTCTTCAATACGCATACGATTATGTGTGTTCTCCGGCCTTGCGTCAACGGAAGTCTTGATTTTCTTCTTTATTATTGTTGAATATATAATATTATTTGAAAATTATTCATCTATCGATTTTGTCTTTCAAAAACTTTCTTCTGATGTTCTGATGATCCTAGAGTTACGTATATTGGAGATGAATTTATTCCATCGAATTCTTTTCCATTTATTTCGTATATGAGTTAATCGTAACAATATTATTCCTTAATTAATTTGTAAAATATATGTCATTAATATAAACTTTATCGATCAAATACTTATAAAATATGGTGAATTAATTAACTGTATTTCTATAAAGAAAACTCTCGCAATAACGAAGGAAAATTCTCAATCCAACTGTAACACTTTTAAAAACAAGGAAAATACTATTTTAATATAACTATATTTAATACTGTAAAATATTTCCCAAAATCTTAAGTTTTTGAAGGAAAATATGTTGATAAATATAAGTTTACGTATGTTTTTTATAAATTTAGCAAGTGTTAATGTATGAAGAGTTCCATAATTTTGTTCTCAAATACTTTATAAAATATTTGCTGGGATTTAAGAAGTGTTGTCCATATCAACTAAGTTCTATTTCTCCCTTCCATTCCAAAAGGAATGAAACGTTTTTTGTAGCTGAAGGGAATAAGGAGTTCTGTTTATGATTCCACAAATCCAATTAAAATAATCAGTCTAAGTAAGAGTTTGATCAATTACTACACAGAGATATGAAGAGGGTTTCAAGAAAGTAACTCGTTTCTTATTGACTTTTTGTGGAGTGGAGTTTGAGTCGCACAGAAGAGAGAAATTTAGGTGTCCACTTAAAGTACTATATAAGGGTGATGTGAGCTTATTTTAGACTGCAAATTTCTAGCTTTAGTCCCTCTAAAAAGCTCTTGAAATTTATTAAAAAACAGCCCCTCTGTTTATCCACCGAAATTGTAACGTTTGATTCTTCGAGCGAAAAGCAAAATCCTGTTCCCGCAATGTTTCAATTTTTCGGCTGAGGTCGGGAAAACCTTTGACGTTGTATGTTTTATGAATTTATTGACTCGAGAGTGTTCTTTCTCGAAAGAGGCTGCGAATAAACAAGCGGAGAACGCGGGCTTTGTTTTGGGAAGGATATTTCAGCCATCTCGACCGTGGACCAAATGTGGAGAGGGTTGTATAAGATTTGGGATACTTTCTTGGTTACAGGCGGGAGATGGCACGAAATTTTAAAGCAGCATCATCTCTTGGTTAGGCAAATACTTAAAGTGATTTTCTTTACATTGTTATATATTTCTTACTCGATTTTACCATCTACAAAATTTGCTGATATTTCGTTTTTTAATCGTAAAAGTTTACTTCACTAATCTTAGATAAAATTCTTACGTAACTATACTTACTTTAATCACTACATTACTTCAACATCAATTTTCTACGAATAGAAAGTTAAATTTAAAAAAAATAATTGGAAGTTGAATTAGTGTACATCATACAAATATCATCATATGAGCTTTAAGCCAATTAGGCAAACGCGTAAATGATGGTTTTGAATTATTTGAATCTATTCTGCAATTAATACTCATAATGGGAAGGATTGATTATAGTTTGTGAGAGAATGAGGTCTGTAAAATCTACGATGTATTCATATTAGACTTGGTTAGATGCTATCTCAGGATTTATTAAAGGGAATCAGTCCCGAGGTCCAGCTAGGATAGGAGATGTGCCATCAAGTAGACAGAAAGCAAGCTTGTATTGATCCTTAGAGGGAAAGAGAAATAAAAAGAGATGCAACCTTAGCCTTCTTCGCCTATTACTGGGAAGTTTTAAGGAAGTCATAGAGACAGACTTTTAAATGGGATTGTATGTTTATGTTTCATACGTCGATCTACTCTAAACTGTTGCAAGTAATTTTAAGTGTATTTATACTTCACAATGAATTCACATAATGAGTCTTTAACGCGGAAATTTGAAAGTTTTTTTGGCTTGTTTACTTACTAAAATGATAACATCGCTAGGCGTATGAAAAATACAACTTCTAATGGGAAGAATTCCAAAAAATAGGATATATTTCTAAACTTATCATAACACACTTGTGGTCTTTAAAATAAATAATTCTTTTATAACACGTAAATACTTTGTTTATGAACTCATCTACTAGTTTCTCATGTATTTAAAATATTTCATTGCGTTTAGAGAAACAAAATACTTGGATTATATATCCAAAATTTATTTTTATTGCATCAACAACTTAAAATAAAATAAAGATGGTTTTAAATTTAATCGCAATCGTCGTCAGAGCGTCATCAAATTCCTTTCACCATCGGGATGAACTTAATTTACTCATGTCTTCCTAAAATGTTCTACGAACGATCGATGTAAAAATAGTAATGGAAATTGTACACGGAACTTGTTGTTTTAGCTGATTGGAGGGATTCCAGGAAAGTGGCGAATTGGGAGAACAAGCTTCTTTCATTAATTTGAGTGTAGGCGGAACTAATATTCGTCGAATATTAACCCAAGAGAACTTCTCATCCTACGTACTCTTTTTTGCAGAACTTGTGTTTTGATCTGTTTGCGATTCTCTGTATTTGATGCTTTTAGGGTTATTTTTGAAATTGATATCCCTCGAGGCGTAGAAAATAACGTATCGTTTATTTCCTGTTAATATAAAATTAATTTGGAGTTATATTTTGTTACGTAATCCATATCAATGAAACTTTCCCCGCTGTGTATCCTATTTTAAGTAGGTTTTCCAATCCAGTAATGGGATTAGAGTTTTCAAAGTTTGAGTTTAACAAAATAAGTCATAGGCGTTTTCGCACTCACAATATTGGAAAGGAAATGGAATAGATTGAATTATAGGAATAAAAAGCTTCTTAATAGATCTAAAATTACATCTTTTAAATATTTTAGCGTGCAGATATGTATTATATTTTCTAGATAGGAATTTAATTTATTATTAACTATAATATTTTTAAAATAATACTTAATTATTGCTTCATATATATATTTTTTAAATGTTAGTGTTTAATATTTATTATATTTTATTTCGTACGTCATTTAATATTTTCTATATTAGTATTTAAATTTGATAATAGTATATATTATTATTTTTTATTTTATATAATTTAATATTTATAATAGTAATATTAATTGGAAACAGTTTTTCATTCGTTTATCTCCTGAAGCAGGAATTCCACATTACTCTTTGTCACACGAAATGAAAAATTCAAAGCAAAACATGCCGCATAAGTTTTCCACGAAGTAAAAAAATATTCGTTGGAATAATGGAATGGTATCCCAAGTATTTCCGTACGTTTGTGGATTCGAAACAATAAAAAAGAGTCGCTCAATGAATCATCGCGCAAAATGCGAGTAACTTGGTCAATGAGAATACTTGTGGACTAGAAGACTGCAAAAGGAACGTTTTGTGCCCCGAGCGAGTGGAAAAAGCTAAAGGTCATCTGATGAGGCCCCAGACACCTCTCATGGAAGAAGTGCGAAAAAAGACGAGCTGGATCGATAGTGTTTTTTTTTGTCAGGAGAATTCTTCTTGGTTGAGGTCGAAAGCGTATTCTACGTTGTTCTCACTCTCTATGTATCCTGTGTGATGAATTCGGTACCCTAAACAAGGCTTTTTCTAATGAAAGGGATTAAAGACGACGTGTGGTAACATCCTTGTTTGAATCGAATGACGTTGTAAACAGGCAGTTCGTCTCCCATCTCGTAATTCAAGAATGTAGCCGCGGTATAATTAACTTTGTTCTGCTTCTTTCGTATTCATGCATGTTTTTGTAATGTATAATTATGATGTGACAAAAAGACTGTAAGATTATTCTCTTGAAAAATACGACCAAGAAATACTGTATGAAAATAAGTGAGAACATCACCTTGGATACGTCATGTAACTATGGCAACATGAAAGCTAAAAGTTTCAACGTGGTTTTTTAGTCCACGTGAATATGAAACTTTAAATGGAAGTAATGAACGTATTTCCTTGAGATTCCTTTCTTTCAGATTGTTTTGATAACCAGAAGGCATTCTTCATTGATGGGAAACTCTTCCTTTCATCAGAGCGTATGTTTAACGAGAAGGTTACGTACTGTTTATCTTCGTACCTTGAAAAAAAAAAAGAAATCGAGCTCCGTTTCCTCGTTTCTCAATCTTATAATTTATTTCGACATTAATGGAGTTGTTTGGATAGAATAGCAGAGAGGCAAAAAAAATGAAAGAGCAATTCTTTTCGGGCTTGTTGAATGCTGTTTCACGTGGAATGGAGTTTTAAAGCTATTTTCTCTATCTTTTGTTAAGTTTAAGGATGATTCTAGCGGAATATACGTCACATTGTTTTCATTTATTTTTAAACTGAATATTTGGAATCAGTAATGTAAATTATAGTTTTTTGAATTCTTAAAGTACGTTGACCAATACTAAGGAGATGTATGAAGCATAGTTCTGCAAGTGAAATTCCAGCCGTATCTAATTATCTCTACGTTAACTATTACCTTCAGTCTCTTAAAAAAGATTTTTAGACTTCTCGGTTTTATCCTCATACTAACTTTTCTATAAAAACTGTTATTATATTATTGAAAAATATTTTTATCGTCTATTGAAGCAACTATCTTTTCAGAAATAGATAAACTATTCAATCTTGAAGTTTGATCGTTCCCTAAACGAATTTGATTAACTTTCTTTACGAAAAGAATAATGTAGACCATAAATAGTACGAATAGTAATTTTCATTTTGTTTATACCTTTTTCGTTAAGTGTTTTAAAAGTAGGAAATAATTATTAATATTTTTGACGTAATTTATTTTAACTAAGGAGCGAAGTTTTAAACTTGTTATCATACAGAAAAAGATGTTTACAAAACAGAATACAACCTATAATCTTAGAGTCTGAGTCAATACACAATTATAACCATTTATTTTATTTATTTAAATGAAATTACAGTTCATTCTCACGTATTCGAAGACAAAATATTATTTAGCGAAAGCTCTTATAGTTTTATTGAAGAAGTTATGCTATTTTACCTTTATGGAACAGTCGGCGTAAACATCATCAAGATGATTCTGATATCTAACGTTCATTATAGGCGCGTGGCCTTTGAGTTTATGTCTCTATTACAGAGGAAGTTTGAATTTATCTCCCTATTAGGGCTTTGCTATAAATGGATGCCCCTATAAGGCGAAGTGATATATCTTAGTTCGCTCTATTGACCTGCGATAGTTGACTATTCGTTTCAATAAATCACCGATCAGTTACTGAGACACTATTGTGGTAATGATACGCCCAATCAAGTCACCATTCATAGCAATCGGTCGTTGAAACGTTACGTTGTTATATATAATATTTAGATCACGTTCGTCATTCCATAATATCGTATAATTCTTTCGATTCCTCTACGTACCTGACTTTCAACGAAGGGATTATTAAACTTCACGAACTGCAACACGCAAATCTCACATAAAAAGAGTACTTTTCGAATTTTTATATCACATTGCATGCAACAAAGTTCTCGTAAATTGCTGTTTTTTTACTGAACTAATAAGTGGAAATTGTAATTTCATGTTTGATAAGGTCGTCATTGATACAATTATGCATATAATATTCTTAATATTTTATTATTCAATCTGAATTGAATATAAAGAAATTTTAGGCTCACAAGTCTGATGAATTATTAAATTATTTATTAATTTATTCTTTGTATTGACTTATTTTCATCGTATATACATTTTTTCATAAACTTTTATATCTCATGAAGTGTGGGTACCAAAATCATATTCCTGTGACAATAGAAGCTTTTACAAGATATTTGGCGCCATCCTAACGTTTTACGAGGGAAACGAACTTGCACCGAATGAGCAAAAATATTAGGTCACAAATGTATCACATAACTAAAGAGATAAACCGCATTTATGACTACTTATCTTCTCATACGTATTTACATATACCACTATAGTCCGATGACTTTTTGTATATATTTAGAGGTATATGAAGTGTGAACTTGCCATTTAGTCTTCCGTAGTGTACGATAGAGGATTTTATGTCCTATTTTTGAAAAAAATTTGGAATGCAAATTTTAAGATTTGAGAGAAGAGAATGTGCTATTATACTTGTTTTAAGATTTAGATACATGGTTTTATTCTTAGATAATAAATGTTAGTCTGACAACTTAATCCTCTTTTGCAAGGGTTCGATAAAATTATATAATGAAATAAAATGAAGCCATTTTCCTCTATTAAAGTTGCATGCTTAAATCTGATAATTTAACAGAAGGTCGTCGTGTAAACATATTTGGTAAAAAATGTATTTTCTTAAATTTACTTCATTAACTTTATATCTACTTTCGTGTATGGGACGAACTTGTGATTTCTACGTATCCCTTGAATAATAGAAAAATCATGTGATATCTCCAATCATCAAAAAGAGTTATAATACAGCAATCATACAATATCAATTACTTAGATGGAATATGCACATAGGAATCTTCATCATTTGTGAATCCAGTCTTTCGAGAGTAAATTGGGCGTGTCTGTTTATATTTTGAGAATGAACATGATCTTTGAAATATGCGGTCGTTGTCACACCCAGCGTTAATGTTAAAACGATGATTTATTGCGAGTCAAATGTACACCGAACCTGGTATCGATCCAAGTGCCCTTTTCCAACACACGGACATGTCAAAAGCTTTTCAGCTCTTTTATTCTTCCCTTAAGCTTTCTTTCCATACATGCCGGAGTTTTTCGTGCCCGAGGAACATTTTCCGATGGAAGTGTAACAATGCAAAACTCGATACAAACTCCTGTGTTTTGTTGCCGCTACCGACAAAGCCGTCAACCAGTCACCTTGGATTGTTGGATTCATGTTTCATAGAGGCGTTCATGTACCGAAGAATGTAATTGGTCTTGTAGCATACTGATTACTTTTTACTCGTGGTCATTGAATTGATTATATTGATGTCGCGGTACACTGAGTACAGTCTCATTCAAGGGGGGCCAAAGTTTAGTTTTAATTGTAAAGGTATAAATAGTTAAGAGGTACTTATGAAAGCGTGTATTACGTAGTTTTAATACGAGTATTATCGTATATTAGCATCGTATTCAAGAATGAATTTTGATGGTTCCACATTTTACTTTTCATGTTCGTTTCTTTTGGAGAGTAATAACGATATTTTACATAGTAAATAGTAGAGAAAGTATAACGGATATTTTACATTTATTATCTTGATTTTAGAATCTAATATTAGGCATTTTAAATTATTAAAATGAACATATTTTATTGTTTATTATATACCATTGTTAAGTTTGTTTCCAAACATTTTTCATGGATGAATAAGAGTTATAAGATAAAAAATATTAATTTGTATACGACATTTACTATTTTTTATACCATAAATACTATATTATATATAAAATAACGAGTACTTTATATAACATACCATGTATAATGCGAGTAATGCGTATCAGAACTTAGAAAAAGTGACTGTTTACGTGAGTGTCAATAAATGAGCAATGTAATACATTCCACCATATTCAGCATGGAAAACAAATTCGAGAATTGCACAATCAATCATAAATATGTCTCAACTCCACAAAATCTAATGCGAATTTAAATCTCCTTGCTCGAATTTCCATCGATTCTCAGTTGAAGGAACGGTCATTACATTCGACTGTCATCAATTCCAGGAACGTCAGGTTCCTAGCGGAAGGTTTTGCTGAGGCCGTCTCGCAAGATAGTACTCTTTCCATAGCCATATCCTCACCTCAATTCGAAGGCGGAACTCCTCAACGGAATATTCAATTGCCTCCAGCCTTCGGAAGTCATTTTGTAGCTACTGTCAGAGGAAATGGATTGAAAACATATCGGAAAGACGTTTGCGAAGGCGCGAAGACAAATCGAATCGTAACGAATGAGGTCACTAGTGAACGAGTTTGTGCGAGGAAATTTCCACGTTTGTTTGGAAGTTAGAGTATATTAAATAGAGGAGGGAAATAATTTCGCAAGAAATCAATTTACTGAAGAGTTTGTATGACCAATTAACGTACACCGCGCTAACTGAATTCCTTAGCAACGTAACTTTGTGTTCAAGAAACGGAAGTTTTTTCTATCGTTTTTTTCTTCAGCGTATTCCCCAATGAAGTGATCGTTAATTTAATGGATGGGGTCTTCTTCAACTTGCTTAGCGAAACTTGCTTACGTGCAGCTAATGGAATGGCTTTGAATTTTGTTTGCCAAATTTGATGGAAAGTTATAAAGCAAAGTCTTATCGGACTATAATGCCCTTAAGAGTTTTATAAAGATGTTTAAGGTTGAATTTTCCCTGCAAATCAAAATTTATTCACCTATTTTGTTGTTGTATATTAAGTAATACTTAACTTTAATCGTTTCGCTCACTACGATTTGTTTCGTGTTTACATTACATATGGATATTAATTTACATACTTTACTAGATATAAGTGAGTAGTATTTACCTTTCGCGACAATCAATACTTCTTGTTATAGTTTCTCGTTAGTTTAATTCACGGGTTTCCAGCTTCCAGTCATCGATTGCGGAACTTCCTACTGTCATTCACGCAACACTTATCCTGAGGGAGTAGTTTACCATAGATCGCAAACTATGAATGCATCGAATAAAAAGATGGTTTTGGAATTTCATGAACTGTCTCAAAAAATTTGGTTTGAGATTTTATGATGGAAGATTCCTAGCTTGTCTGTATGTATGTGCTGTTAAAGATTTTTGTTTATTTTAGAAAACAATCGTATAAAGCTTTGCTTTTTCTTTCCGTAACTTCAAAGTTTTCGAGATTATGGCTCTTGTGATTTAATCGTTTTTAATAGATGAATAAGTGTTTTTCAGCAAATTTCTATCTTATCTAACATATACATTTGAAGAAAGCAAAGCTGTAATGTGTGTGTAGCTTTGTGCAAAGCTGTAAAAACTCTCATGCCAAGGCTTTATCTTTTAGGCTTTTTAAATGGAAACAGATAATAGAGTACGAAAACAGACTCAAATTTGAAAAAAAGTAAACGTTGCGTGGAAATTAAACGCTCACAAAGTTCTCCTTTTGAGTTGCCGCTTCATTTCCTTTGTTTTGATTTCATTTATTGCGAGAATTCAAATCGGAATTCAATTCGTGTTGCTTTATCGTTAGCGCCTATTGAATGCATCTTCCAGTCGATTTCCTTGGGATTCTTAATTTTTCTCTCCGTGGAGATTTATTTTGAAAATCGATAATCGCTATTGGGAAACGAGAATCACCCATCCCCTTGGGTGACGATGAAGGCTGCCTCCAGAAATAAATTAACGATCCACGACATGACCTTTTTCGCAGTGTTCCTTCGCTGCAAAACCTCTGAATTTCGCATTTTCGCATGGGATATGATTTCCATGCTATTAAGCGCGCGTAATTTTATAGGAAGCGGAACTTTTAAATCGACTTTGCAATCTTTCAGAGTACGTAACGTAGTTCTCAAGATGACCTTTATGCTTTAGTTGCGTAAGTGTCTTTAGCTGGAGTTAAAGATGTTGAGATTAGTTTCTTTTCACGCAGGATTGTTATTTTGTTTAATGTCGAGTCATATTGCGTTCCATTAAAGACTATTTTCCATTGATATATGTTGGTAAATAATGAAATGTATCTATCTCTATGTAAAAGAATATCACAAGAATAATATAATATGGAATTGAATAGGATGAATTATAATACTTTATAATCAGTATTCCATAATAACTATGACCGGATCATTTTCTTAGATTCTAATTTTTAAATGATTATATGAAAAGTTAAACTTTTATTTACAATATTCGCGTAAGGATTATAATTCCTGATGATATTTAAGTGCATCTAAACGGCAGAGTATTCTGATTTACGAGGTATATACGGTATATAGGACGTTGACGCACATTTATTTTATTTAAATATTATTGTAATATATTTTATATTATAGTAGCCATGATTTATCTTCTAAACTGTGCGTATTTTGAGTTTTCTATTTAAAACATTTATTGATATTTATCTGATTTATGTTTTTTTTGCTTGTAAATACTACAAATTTTGTGGTATAAAACGAAAATTAATTTAATTCGTATTTTATATATTAATGATAGAGGTTATTTAATGGTTATGGGAGATTTTTAACATTTAACTTACTATAAATTATTTAGATTGTGTTGATTAATACTTCGTTATATTTCCTTGTCTACATTCTTTCCGTCGTATTTTGTTTCCTAGTAAGTCATATTTTAATTATAATTCTGTACCCTTTTTCTGGTATATAATTTCACATTATTTAATACGGAAACCGTACTGTAAGGATCTATCGGAGGCTTCCATGACATTATTTAATGAGATTTTTCATGTTAAATTTTCCGAACCTCATTAGTGATCTCACCATAATTTATAAAGATAAATTGGTGATAAAAGGCGTGGCACCTACTTTATATAATAAAATATTGAAACCGTACGATTTACAAACGAATCTTGTCATATTTTTTTTGGAAGATAGAAAACCCTTCCGCCTTCTAACAAGGTACGTTCCTTCATGGCATTCCTTAGAGAGAATGAAAGAGGCTCATTTTCAGCCACTTTAAAGGTTAAAGGAGATCTATCAAGATGCTGGATTCCGTAGGAATTCAGATTAAGGGATGTTAATATGTGTATCAGACACGTTATCTTCACAGATGGTAGGTTGGAAAGTATAGGGTAATTTTCATTTAATATTGATTCGAAAATGAATTAAAAATCGAAAGAATAAAAAGTTACTTTAGTGCATTCAGAATGTATTTAATAAGGTTTACGAGTGCCAGAAATGGAACTGATATCATTTTAGTATCTGTACAGTTACTTTACACACGTGATTATGAGTTTATTTTGAAGTATAAATTGTGGTTGTATGATGAGGAATTGACTTTCGAATATTAAAAAAAAATGAAAGAGCGGTATGAATTGCTGATGTGATGCAAGGAGAGTTTATGAATATTAATAAAGGAAGAGGAAAACAGAGTATGAATCTGGTGGAATATTTTCGGTGAGATTACAGCAAAACATCGTAGTGAATGTACGACAAAAAATATTTTTCATGACGAGAGGATAATGTAAGGAACAATATGAATGTTAGAAAGTACCTGTATTTACTGTAACTGTATTGAGGTCATCATTCGTAAAATAATGCGGTATTTAGATGTACATTCAGCATATTTACTGGTGCTGGAATGCTAGAGAGAATTTGAAATACTATTTAAGAACAGAACACCAAACATCCTTAATAACTTTTAGTTAAGAATCGATGTCGCAGAATTTACGTAAATCTATAAACGAAATTCATCGGTTCAAGAAATCAAAAGTTATTTTCGTATTAGCTTTCATTTGAAGAATTTTATGGAACAAAATAAAAATTTACATAATGTATTCAGGGTTGAAGGTCTTGTTCACAGAGACAACATGTCTACAGATGCGGAAGAGCAACTCATTGCATTGTGCCGATGGATAAGGTATCGTGTGCGATCTTAACCTATCCCCATATATACTGCTTCCATAGTGCGACCTCGCAGGTGTGAAGACGGGGCTCGTCCTTAGATCGATAGTTGTAGTCCTTTCAAAGCATTTGCGGTTAACACGCCATACAGGAACACACCCCACCTACGAGTCTATCTCTTTATATATATATATATATGGGCGAAAAATCTTCAGTGTATGTCATTTATCAGTACTCCCATTTTTTGCTTTCAACGACATCCTTTAAACAAAGTTTCCTCGATAGTTCAAGGTTTCCAATAAGCAAAAGTTGCTCAACTATTTTGTTTGACGTATGATAAGTAACAATGTTGAAAATTGAGTTACCTATCTTCTCCATTTTAATTTATTTATTGAATGTGGTTAGACATTTTCCTTGTTCGTAAGAAATTTATTTATAGTTAAATCTATGGAGAATGGTAAGAAATCTAAAGATAGATAAGTAGAGCTAAGCTATGATATTAGATGTAGAGTAAAGAAACTAAGGGAGTAAAGTATTGAACCTGATGTTAGGGTTCTATTTTAGATTCTATCAGAATATTTTTAAGGATTAATGCTAATTATAAAAGTAAAGTAAAGGTGTGCCAACGTTTTTATTATAATGAATCGCATAGTAGTTAATCCCAACTTCTAATTAGAATTTAAAGGGATTAAATTTGGATATTTATGGAACAGGAGTAAAATTCAATCACATAGATTCTAAAACTTGAATGCACCTAAAACTGTAAACAATCTTTTCATGTACGGCTAGCTTATCGAAGACTTATATTATATTACTTTTGTATATTAAAACATCTACGCACATTTAATACACGAATAAATTAGATGGGATAGTACTTTCTTCTATATATTTTCCATCTAATTTATTTGTGTATTAAAGATGGAGTTCCACAAAACAGCTCATTCTTCTGTGGAATTTAATCTACGCATATATCCAGCCGTAAAGATTCTAGAATAAGATATAGAGTTCTATTAGGATACGCATATTTTGCATGTTTTCCTCTATAACACCCCCCTCTTCTACTGCCTTTTGTATAGCTCTCCGACTAACTCATGTTTGCAGTATTGTATACGGAAAGGAAAGGTCCCGTAAGAGGGGAAAATTCATATCGTATACGAGTAAACTGCTGAGAAATTCATAGGAGACCCACTCAAGCGTTCCTCGTATCGGAAAAAGGAGGAAAAATATCTGTCATCCAAAGACGCGCTTTTGTGAAGTTATCAAAAAGGAATTTCACTACCTAGAGAGATATTTCCGATTTAAGTTTCAGTAAACCAGCGTCTCTTAGAGTATGTAAGGCTGCGCAAAGAATATTCCGCCTTTGAGCAAACAAAGTTGTAGCATCTTTACGGAAAAAATTTGGTACAAAGTCCGCGTAAATTACTCTTGTGACAATGCTATCTTTTGAAGTAAGGAAGGTGAATATAAAGTTCGTATTTTTCCTAACAATTTCATGCATAAAGGCCAGGATGGAGGATATTGTATTAATATGAGGATCGTTAACATTTTCTAAGAAAATTATTTCGCTCGCGTGAACAAAGAGGTGTATAAGAAATGAATACAGAATGGTTGATTCCAAAGGTTGTTTTAAAAATGTTTTTCTTAGAACATCAATCCATATCCATTATTGACAGGATCAAAGTACCATGTTATGGCCTAATTATTTGAAATGACGTACTCTATTTAGAGTTTAAACTAAAAGGTCAGTAGAAAACGAAAGAATTACGAAGTTTTTCGAGGTAACATTTATATATTTCCGTTAATTACAACATGAGTGGAATGGAAATGAAAAGGAGGTGAGCTAAAATCTCCTTTTTCATCGAAAATATGTTCTCAACCGTTTCAAGACTTCCAAATTTTAACAGGTTTCCTTTACTAAAAGTATTAATTAACCGATTAATATCTCTTTATCGTCATCATTCAATTTCATAATGTGCTTGTTATAGAAGAACAATCAAAACTTTTCGCAGAGAATCCAGAAACCTAAAAAGTGTAACGAAAGATTCTTCTCGACATAACGCAATTAAAAAGTAAAACGGATCTTTTTTAACTTTTTGCCTCACAAAGGAAGAGAAATCGTTTATTACCAAAATTTCCGAGTCAAAATTTTTAGGTCATCGTTCATTGAGATCGTCGAAATTAAATAATATTACATTGATTGAATGTAAAAAGCTGTTGATATTTAAACTTGTTTGTTTAATTGTAGACATCTGTATGTAGTAGCATCGAGATGTTTTTTTACACTTTCTGAATTCATATTCTTAAGTACTTGCGGTTATTCAAGCGATCTTAAAAACCGTACAACGTGGAACGCGAGGGATATGACCTCTTTCAAAATAAATATCATTTCATTTATCGAAAGAGGTCATACTTTGTGAAGACGATGACTCTAACCACGGTGGAGCGAGACTCATTAATTGATAACATTCTACTGTAGAGAGAGTTTTCGTAAGAGAAAGGAAAGGAATGATTCGAGAGGGATTTTTCGGGAGAGATGTTAAGATAAAAGGTCGAGAGCTCAGGGAATACAGTAAAGGGGAGTGAGTGGAGATAAGAGGAGGAGACGAGGGTAAAAATAGCGAGAAAAGTGCTGTTTCCAGTGTATGGTTCGCATTTTTGGCTTCCGGAGAGTTCTAGCGAAGGAAGCCAAGTAGTAACTCGTCACTCCCACATAATCTTCGAATGAGTTGTTCGAGGAGAATAAGCGGAGTATCAGCCCCTTTGTGACCTGAATAGAGCCCTTAAAATAATAGCCTTAATTACTGAAACGGTTGATTGTATCAGAGGAAATGTCCAGGTGTCATGGTTACGAAACCTTTGGAATCACTCAATCATATGTGACTTAATTTTGGGCTGATTGAATTCAGTCGAGAACGGATATGTAGGATTAGTTGGATGGAAGAAGGCCAGAGAAGAAAATGTTCGTAAATATACGTATGTAGGTACGAATAAGTAGAACTGTGAACGCTGTTAATGTTTGAAATGTATGAGTGTTAAAAAATACCTCTTCTTTTATTCCCATTGAAATTCTTTAAATTCAAATCTTTCTAATTGAATTAGTCTTCTTATTTTCACGGATTAAAATAGATTTAGTCTATTATTTATTAGTAACTATTAGTAATCCAATAATGCTATTTATTTATTCTATTACTTCGAGAAAGTATCTTAATAACCATTGCAATACGTGAAAAAACTCAGATCTACCCCTATTATTTGTCATTTTAACTTCGTTTTAGGGATTAAACTAAAAAAACAGGATTAATTGTTTCGAAAAGTCTTACAAATTTCAAAATCCATCCTTTAAAATTTCATCATTTCGTGGTAAATATTTCGCGCTATCTAAAATGACTCATCACACCCACGTATTTTACAGTATCACTTCGCGTTGCAGGTATCCTACGAAAGGGTAAATACCCCGTGCGCAAAGAGAATACGTTCCTAAGGCGAAAGACTCGAGTGTTATTTTTTTCTCGTATCCCAAATGTGAAATGACGCGAAATAGGAGTTGCAGAGCTCGCGAAAAAAAACAAAAAAAACGCGAATTTTTGGCGATGTTCTCAGAGACTGATATGGAACTGCGAGGTAAGGTTCAAAGGGATAAAGATCAGTGACGTCAGCGGAAAGAGAGTAGGACTCCTCCCTTTTTCGCCATGGTACACGTAACTTGCATCCGAATCTAATGAGGGTGAAAGGTTTTTTGGAAGTAGAGTAGTGCGCATGCGTGGGAAGAAGGATCCTAAATTGACTTCCCATCCATCAAGGATGGATGTACCGCGAGGAAAACACATAAAGCCGAAATGAATAAACGTTGGGATGGGAAAGGGCGGAGGTCAAAGCGGGTCACGGAAGCTCGTATTACGAGAGAAAATATCAGTTTCAAAACAGGAAGTGTAATAGTTCGTAGCTCCCAGCGGGGTTTTTCGTACCGAGATGATGATCAAGTTATAATTATAATTAATAAATTATACAAAGTCGCTTATGGTTGGCAAGGGAGTTGTTAGGTGAAATTAATTGGAGGGCCCGGGCGGGTCATGAAATTATTCGTTATGATAATGATTCGGGAAACTTGGGTTATAAAGAAGAGAAATAAGGGGCACAGAGAATATATTAAAAATGGATGGGAAAAAGATGAAAATTTTAACGACACAAGTTGAACGGGTGGCGAATTCTAAGTGTGAAGGAAGTAGAGCAAAAACTGGCATTTAATATTCAAGTATATATAGGCTCTAAAGCAAATATTCTATGCAATAAGCAGTCATTCAAGAAAATGTTATTACAAAAGGACAAGCTTAACTAATTTCTTTTATAATAGCACATAGATCCTAGTCAAGTTACGTTAAATAATTGAAGGCTATAATTTTTTACTAACTCTCTAATGAAGAATATACTATGTTGTTGAAAGTGAATCGAATGCTACTCCGAGAAGTGTCTATATGATGTCATAATATATTATGTCATAAAGTGTGTATATGACGTCAAAAAGTATGACAAACCACATCATATTATGTGCATGGGCAGGATAGAAAGAATGAAAGTTAAGAGTGCTCTTTTCCTAGAAAATGTAGACACCAATCTGCTTCAGCTGTTACTACTATTGATATAAAGGTCAAAGACAGACTAGAAATTCATGCAAGGTAGCAAACACATGTGCTCTGCGAAATGGTTAATTTTATAAGGCTTTATCTGTGTCAATCATAAATTTTCACGCTCTATTTCTGCACTCCTTTTTAGGCTTCGTTCGATTAAGAAACGTTTCCCCGCAAAGACCTTGTCAATATTTATGTTTTATATCGTGAGAGTGGATTGAATTTCTATGAGTCATAATGCCCATCGCAAGACTTCTGAAAGAATTGAATAAATGCTATTAATTTATGTATAATTTAATTTCGAAATTTATTATACAGATATATCCTTTATAAGATAATGCTTGAAGTAATTGAAATCATTTGATGGGCAGATATTTGAAAAACAGCGTGTTAAAATTGATTAGTTTTGTAGTTGTAAAACTTTTTATATTTTCCTTAGTACACGAGTAATAATTAGCTGCAGTATGCCTACTTGTTTTTCATTTGCTATTCTTTTATAATTTAATTTTTTTAAATGTATTCATACACGATTTAGGTCACTGAGCTGTTCAATTTTAATTATTTATGATTTCGGATATTATTTGGTCAAAATTAGTCTGAATAGAAGAATGAAATTCCAGTGAAATTGAACGCAAAGTTAAAAGATATTGAAAAATAATTATGTTTTTTCTATGTGATAGATCTTCTAGGAATTTAGAGGTTGTTTGATTGTTGCGGTGGATATCTAACAGGTTTTATTATTTAGAGAACATTTTTCGGCATAAATATAACTCAATATATCATGAATTTTGACATTATCCTGATTAAATTGTATTTATGAGCTTTCTGTGCTTGTTTATAGCTTTTCAAATTGCTTAGAAATTATGAAATAAATTCAGCTGTATGAGATTGGACATTAATGATATCTAGGTCCAGTGCTGTTCCTTAGTTACAGTGCTGAATTTAACCTTGCGAAATAATTTTTGCGTGCTTTGGACAGCATATCCCGCTCATTCCATTCGTCGGTCGTGTTAGATGTTTTAAGCGTTATTTTGAGGAAGTGAAGGGCGCGCCTTCTGTATCCGTTTGTTTGCTTCTTTGCCTTCGTCATCACGTATAGCTTACGATGCACCAGCGGAAACGGCTCTCATGGTTTGCGAAATTCGATCGGAAACACTTACTCATCAAGTTTTTTGCGCATTCTAAAGTTCAGGAGCTGTGTTTTTCTCGAGCTATTATAAGATTCCAAAAATAACTTCCGGAGTGATTTGAGAGGGAATTGAAGTCTCTTTACCGAATACATGCTTTTTCTGAGTTTGATGCAGTGATTATTCAGTAAAACAGTATTTTTTGGCTATACTATATTTCCTGATTTAAATTATTAGTAATCATAAATTCTACGAAGGAATTTTATGTTCATTCTTATTGAAATAAATTGTAACAATCGCTTATATAGAATTCGATTAAGTATGATATCAACCATTGTAGGTGCTGAATAATTTCATATTATAATATAATTCTAAACACCAATATTTATAATATCCGTTCGAAACGAATCTAAAAATGCTGTGAGTTCGTATTGTGTTCTACTGTATCCTAACCCCAACTATTTTAAGGTAGAGAAAGTGACACCATATAAGAATTTTATTCAATGATTTATTTTCGTAATATTTGTCATTTTTCATCATAAGATACTCCAAAATATTTCGAAAAAAAATATATTGATTCCTACGTCTCATGTTGAATTCTACTAGTTTTTTTGGAATTTTTTCCCACACATAATTAATAGGACATACTTAATATGAAAGAGTGAACTAAGGAAATACTATTAGACGATTTATATTTGTTTAAATAAGAATGATTTTTTCGGATTTAAAACGAGGTAGAGCGTAATCAGTAAAACTTTTTAGCGTGCAGTTTGAAAACTTCGGGAGAAATTTTACTTCAGATTTTGTTAGATATACGTGGTAAAGAACGTTGACCTTAGTTAGGTAATGTTGACCTCTTCGTATCTCTATATTTTTAACCCATAAAATTCCCTGATAGAACAAAGTTTTTTCAGTAGTTACAGTAGTTTCACAGCCATTATATGGAAGATCTTGTAAGTATCGTGCATCAAAACTATGCTCGTTTTTTATATAAAGATCGCCCCACAAAGTTTTCCTTCTCTAATTTAACGGTTCCCGAACGTTATTCTACGTTCACAAATCACCGATATCCGATGAAGTTCGGTAATGAAACGGAAAACTTCACGCGAGAGGATAAATGAAAGGCATCAAAAAACTGTATTTTTTTCCAATAGCCTGGGTCATAAACGTCCGTGAGTCCAATTATACGTAATCGTCGCTCCAGTGGGAAGGCGTTCGTTATTTTATTTTCATCACTACGAGTTTTTGCCATCTGGATCATCCAACTAAAGAAAAACGATTGCAGGGGATTACTCTTCATCCATGATAGATCCTCTCTAGACCCAACGAAAATTGTTGTCGAGTCTTGTTTCCGAAGAGGGATACGTACTATATTTTTATCCTTCAGGCATCAAGCACCCATTCTGAATAGATGGAAATGAATTGGAGGAAATTATAATCTCTCGCGAGTGAAGATGAATTGCTATTCGTATTAAAGCCGTTCGATCAACTTCCATGAATACATCACGGAAAATTCCATCCCATTCAGTGATTGCAAAAGAAAAATATAAGTTTAATATTCATAAACGTAAAGTAATTTCATTCTCATTTTATTAAAAGCAATATGAAGAACTGATGTAAGAGTTTAATCATGATGAGTTGCTAAGGTGATCAAATTAAATTTGCAATGATGTATTGGAGGTAAATATATAAAGTAGCTTACTTCATGTGCTTCGTGTTTCAAGTTTCGTTTGAATAAAATGGAAGCAAACTTCTTAAGATATTTAGCTTTTATTTTGGTTTGGATGATTATATTATTAGTCTGGAGTAATATTTCAATAAATTGTGGTGTTTATTAAAGGGAATTACGATTCAGTGATTATATTCCATCCACTCTGTTCATTGCAGAGGAAAATTATTGTTGTAGTTAGTGATTAGTTCTCTCTATTGCTTGATTTTCTTAGGCTTTGTTATTGACAAAGAAAATTTATTGTTAATGACGTATCGAAGCGTTTATCATGGACTAATATAGATGGAAGCATCACCATCACTTTATAAAGGCTATGAAAGCATTTTAGAGAAGTGTTCGGTAGCTGTCAGTAGTGTTCAATTAACTTTTATAGAATCCATCTCCCATCACTAGAATCTAATGAAATCCCAAATGATGGATAATGCATTGACCCTCTTTAGTCTCATCGGACAGAATCTCATCGAAGTGTGTGAATGCTTGGATAAGCGGTGTCTTTAAATTGCAACGAAAAGGGCTATTATGAAGGCTATTAGATTGATGTTTTGATACCACCGAGTAATAATCCCCGGTTGTTTAAAACCAACTAAAAAAATATCAATCAGTGCCAAGATATATCGTTGTTAATTTTTAAAAGAAAAGGGCAACGTAGGAATTTTTTTCTTATCTGTAACTCTTACTTTTTATTAATCTATCTCGTAATTCATTACGTAGTTTGTAGCATTCCAGATATGCGTTAGGAAATAAAGTATTTTCAAAATAGACATAATTGTTGCAAAACGAGTTATAATTGAGTTATCATCAATCATTTCATGGATAGTAAATGATCAATTGATTTACGTAACGGGATAAATGGAATTTTTTAAGTGTTTATATGGCAGAGCAATGATTAACTTCCCAACCATGAGCAACAAGAAAATTTTCATGGCCATAGTCCATCGTTTTTCATGTTGTTAGTTTGTTACGTAAATTTATTACTTCTCTAGCGTTTGTGTATGTAAAAGTGAAAACATATCGATATGTAGTGTTATCTGTTAAAGATAAAGTTAAACTCTTGTAGATGCCATCATTTACAATACAGCCAAATTGGAGAAAATATGACGCAATAATCTTAACTCTCCCTTTCAGAATATTGGAAACTTTTTATTTAAGAAATATATTTCTTATATCTTAAAGTAATAATTTTCTCAATTAATATTGAACAAAAGGTAGTTATATAAGTAAAAACTACGGTAATCGACTCATTTGTGAAAAAGGTAGAAAAGAAATCTTGATGGGCAGAACATCTATAAGGAAAGATTTCCTAATTTTGTAAAGCCCTTCCTTTCACCTTCAGTTAATTGGTTCTGTCTTAATTTTCCCAAAAAATTCTTTTTCTCGCTTACTTTTTTAACTTGTGCTCGACATTTTACCTTCCACAACCTCCTTCAAGGTTCCTTCCTCACTCAATGTCTTTACCACTCACTTTTGCTACCTTTCGTATCTCTTTTAATTTTTTCATCCCCATCTTTAACCTTATCCCATGAGCATTCTGTCTTATCTTGACAACCTTTTTATTAAAGAATTTATTTTTAAACCTAAGTAAATTATAATTAATTTCGTAAATTGAAATAATTTTATTACCGTTTTGTATTCTTATGCTGTATAAATAATCTGTACGTACTTACGTTCGTTCTATTGTGTACGTTACGTATTTGTTCTATCTCAAGGAAAAAAACCATCTGTTTCATTTAAACTCGTTCTTACATACTCTAAACTGAGTCTAACGAGTAGTCAGGACTCGAACCCAGGACTTGGAGTGTTTAAATTACCTTTTTAATATGAATAAATCTATGAAGTGATATCCTTTGATTATCCAAGCATTTTTGGCGTTAAATAGGTATCTGCCCACTGAAAATGATAACAATGCAATTCTCAATTCGGTCCAGTGTTCCTATGGAATCGCAATAAAAACAGTTCCACGCAACGCGACAATAGCTTGAGCTTGCGTATTGTTCTGAGATGACGACTAAACGCATTTCGATACATGCGAGATATGGCAAACAATGAACCTTTGCTAACTATTGTTCCAGTGCGCGAATCCGTTGCTTAGCTGAGTCCTACAGTGCGAGCTGTTCCAGGAATGAATAGTACGCAATACATTTGATCCTATATGCGATACGCAGAAGTATTTATATAGTGCAAAGAGGTCACTGCAATAGGTGTTAATTGCGACACATCCTTTTAAAAGGTCGATTTATTTATTTCGAAATTAATCGTAATCGAAATAGCCAATACCCCAGTTCTACTAATGCCAATAAAACGAAATGAATAATTGAAGTAACGAGTACATTTAAACTCTCAAATGTTTCAAATATACTTCGTGGACATAAAAATTCATAGTTATATTCCCTATAAATGATTTTGTTATGTTATCTGAAGTCATTTATTAGTTTTTTCATTTAACTCGTATAATTTTTCAGTTGGCAGTAAAAGCTGTAATTTCACTATTACACGTGCAGATTATTTCAAATCCATTCCGTTTATCTAATACTTAAGAAATAAGAATTAGTAGCTGCTTTACGTTATGCAGGTATGTTACGAAAGGGTGGTATCATAACCAGTGCTGTAATTAAGTATTAAATCTAAGAGAAATGTATTTGGAAAGCTTCCACAGCCTATTAAAAATTGTAATTGAAAACGTATCTTAAAGTATGACCGGAAGGTTTAAATTAAGACGAATGTTTTCCTCCTTTGACATAAAAAATTATACGTCAACTCACGTGCTTAGTGTGGAGCAATAGACGAATGGAAATAGAAAAACTCTCTGACGAAGCAGTTCTTAATACGCATCAGGTGATTTTACTGGAATTTATTTCATTACATGAGACTCTGAAAAAATTTGGTTAACTAGAGGATATAAAAAGTGAAGGGACGGTTGCAATTAGAGATACGATTTTATAATAATTAATTAAACAATGTTTATGAGAGTTTTATGTTGCTAGAAAACAGGATTCGATTAATAATTTCGTCCCACCTGGAGTTTTTACAGCGCAAAATTTTTAATTATATTTTTCATCAAAAGTTCGACTAAATTGTAACTCTGTTTATTAAACAAAGCTCCTGGATGTGAGGTTTTAAATATGAATTCCTGAGTTAACGAATCATCGATGAAATTTATATCATGGTACTCGGAGTATATGTGTGAATGTGTTTTATTAGATTTATTCGAGTTCAAATTTATATTAAATTACTTTTTATAACTTTATTATGTTTTCATTGAATTTCAATATTCCTGAAATATTTTTCTAAAATTTTTAATCATTTTTATATACAAATAAGCCATGATCATGTTTTATAATTAATGCTTTTATAATTGAGGAATTTTTAGCTAATCCCAATAAGAATAAAAGCCAGGTTTTGTTCTATTTGGAAAGTAGAATAAAAATTGATTTTCTGTCAGGGATATTTTTGTTTCAATCCATTTATATTATTTATATGCTTCCAAATAACTCTTTCGTTGTATATATATTTGTTTTTCGAATCAACGAAGAATTCAATTCCGAAATACATTTATATCTCGATTTAGATATACAGTGTGTCAATTACACTGGAACTATGAATGTCGTAACATCATACGTGTATGCATTTAGTTTATGAATTTAATATGAGAATATTACATGTGTTTTTTACGTGTTTCCATCGATCGATATCATTTTATTAAACTATGAGTCAATCAAGGGTTCTGGATTCCGATGGCGAATTTATGTTGGAAATATCGAAAGCCGACGCGGAGTGATAATTATTATTTCAAAATTAATACCTCAGTTTCGATTGGTTCGCTGTATTTATATTGAATGCAATCAGCGGTGCCAACTGAACGGTATCAAAGAAAAATGAGTTTTCAATGCCATAGAACTACTGAACTTCATCTGGTATGAGCGTATTTTTTTCGTAGAACTAGTTAGTCCTATGGACGAATTCGTTGTATTTTTATGGAGCACATCACCATGTTATACCATCACCAATATCATCGTTATCGACAATTAGGAAAGTTTATCTGCTCTATTTAAAATGGATATTCCTTGCTCAAATTAGTTAGTCGTTTCTTCTCTATACACAAGGTTTTCCTTAACAAAAATATTAATATATTGCGAAATTTCAGTTGTCTTATTTTATCATTTATTTCTCAGTAATCCATCATCAAAGGATTATGTTGAAACGATTACTGTATTAATTACGTTTTAACTATTCTTCAATGTAGACTGGGTAATCATGGATGAATAAGACTTGAAGGAAACAGCTTAGCAAAGAATGTAGTAGAAAAAAACATCTGGTTATTAGAACTATATTCTTATGCATCGCGTTAATGTACCTTCATGACGAAATATCTATAATCTCGTATCACAGTTGGTTGTACTTAATGAAAGTTGATATAATATGAAGGTCACACTGTTGTGGATGTGTCTAACTAAATTTATTCATCGTTAAATGTTATTATAAACTACTGATGATGGGAGTCTCGCTGGACGTGTAGACTTTTCCACTTTTTACTGAGAAGCCGTACAAATATCAACTCCACCCATTAAGCCAAGTATGACTCAATCTCTCCTCTTGGATTTTGGGAAAGGATTTAAGGAACTTTAGTCTTGGTAACTCAATAGATAGGGAAAGAACTGAAAATTTTCTTTAAGAAGTTGACTTTGCACTTATAATCCCACGTTTCAATCATAAAAATAGTACCGATTTATCTCAACAGCGTCTGTCTTTAACATTATCTAATCTATTAGTTTAATACCAGGCATTGTCTAGGAAAATTCTTAGGTAACATATGGTGATGAAATGCGGATTGAGTCGAAGAAAAAAATTCAATACAAAACAGTCTTTTCTTGTCAATTCCACCATGATGTACGGAATGAAGTGCTATGCAGAAATCGGTAAACGAGCTATATACGCTCGAACAAATCTATCAGTTGCTGTGGTTACTTGAAATCCGTTCAGCGAATCGAAATTACCTATCTATATTAGTGTTTGTTTAACGCTTGTATCGCAGACTTTCTCCAGACATCAAAAACGATCGACGCGTACCTCGTTCAATGAGATATTGCCCGAGTTTTTTCTCGCATTTTAATCGATAAAGCTGCCTCGACGGGAATGTTTTTCGCAAGTATTTCATGTTACGTTTGTCACGACTCTTGTGTCTTATAAAGACTATGCATGTGCAGACAGTTGAATTCGAAATGTATTATTTTTATCTGGGATTAGGTTTAAGCTTTTGTAAAAGCTGTAAATATTACATTTTAGTGAATGAATTTTTTCTTTAAAGAATCATTTGAATAAAAGAATCATTGTGTAGCATAAATTATTATCGTTAAATAGTTTGGAATAATCAGTAAAATTCTGTATAATGATTTCTAGCTAGGTAACTACATTTTGATTTTTAACTTAGGGTGTAAATCGTGTGAGATTACTGATGAAAATATGATTGATCAGATGAAGTAATATAAATGAATTTTCGAACTATTCGAATCTTAATTATTTTTTATATAGATACCAGCACCCCCGTCGCTGTACAATTTCCTATCTTCATAATTTTTGCACAAACATTCCATGGGCTGTTGCCTTGGGAACGTAACAAAGAAAGAACACGACTTTTCTGTTACAAGTGGAAACGCTCTTAATTGGGTATCGAACCCGAGTCCTTGACGTTCATTACCTAGCATTAAAACCATCCTGAACCCAAGGATGGCATTAGGGAATATTTAAGACGATATTCGAATGTAATAATTGACCTCCGAGTAGCTTGCAGAGATCTTCAACACCTCAAGGCTCGAGTAAGTTACTTCCACGGTTGATTCGATTTAAACTTCCGATATAATGATTCAAGTTGCGGGTTTAAAACACGGATGTAAATACGTAAGCTATTAGTTTCGTCCTTCATTTCATTCACTTAAAAGTTGAAGGTACTATAATTGAACGAATACAGACATAAATCAATATGTTCCACTAAAATCTTTTTGTTTTCTGTACTTTTCATTTTATTATGCCCTATTCTGCGGATCTAATTTAGGATCTTAATTAACGCATTTTTCTTAATGCACCAACTATGAGAACAGCACAAGTAACGATGTATCCTTACGCATTAACTTTACCCTTATATTACGTGAGCTCCCTCGGAAGCGTATAGTTCTAGTGATTGTCGACGGGGGCGTGATTCTCCCTCTGCTCGAGAAAATCGATCCAAGCGGGCGAAAATACGACTCATTTGAATTTTCCTTCTTGGCGTCGTGAATCATTTCGCGTGAGGCAAGGTTAAGGCCCGCTTTCGTATTTTCACGATGTGCACGGACCGCTGCGACGAATGCCACAAGGTCCACGCTTAATTATCATTTCGTCACCGCACTGCGTTCGCTTTCTAAATAAATAACATCGACTTTATTGACGGAAGCGTTACAGGGAATCTTTTCCGGCTCTTTCCCGCCATTTCCAACTATTCCTTCAAAAGTTTCGTCAACTATTATTATTCCTAAATGACGTCGTGATTAGTCATTTGGAGTCAAGAGGAAATTGGGTCGTTGTGAAGAAGTTTTAATGTGTGAGTAATTGAAAACCAATCGTCATTGTTAATAAAGACTAGAACTGTTAGATTGTCTTGATTTTGTGATTAAATGTGACCTATTTTCCTTTATATTATTTATTCCTTTTGAAGTAATGGTCAGTTGTGTCCGAATTGATTACTAACGATAACAAAAGCGTTCAAAAAGGTAAGATCCTACCTTCAGATATACATGGATACTCAGAGGTTGAACTTAATCGCACCAGAATTGAAATATTTTTATAGGATCGAAGTTCACTCGTCGAATTCGTTTTAGCAACTGAAATTAGGTTATTCATTTACCAATTAGGTAGATAATAAAATGAATTCAAAGTACTAAGCCTTTCATTTGTGAGTCTATGCTAAGTTAAGTTTGAAAAATTTGAGTATTTTATTCTTCTAAATATCAGTAAATAAAATACTGTAAGTGATATTTTGCAAATTCATTGCACTCCCCACTTAATATTCTATTCGTCATCGATGATTTTGTAATTTTAATGTTGATTAAATAATTCAGTTTTTGGTGATTATATGAGTAAATTCCTAAGCTACTAATTTCAGAATCTAAAAGTATTGATATCTATGAATTCATGTTCCCACAATAGCGCGATTTCAACAACTCAATAAACCTCTGTCAATCAGAATCACACTCTCGATTTATAATTCTGTTTATCAATAGATAAGTGTGGTATGAGAATACTTTCAACGCTTCCCTTAAATACATTTATATCTCAGTGTTACGCTATTGAGGTATTTATCTAATCGGAAAAAGGATGATCTTTGGATTTCCGTCGCAAGAGATAGAGGGAGCTAGAAACAGTGCCTCTACGATGCAGATACTATGCGACTCATAGATTCCCCTTATTCGGAAATAGGGGAGGGTGCAGAGGGGGATTCTCTAGGAAACAGATCTATCCACATTTGCTACAGCATGCCGATTATGACATTATCATCGGATGATTATGGTAACTAACCATGCAGTAGTGGGAACTTTATGTTACGCCAATATTGAATACTCATGCTTTATCATAAGGAGGTTATTTGGTTGTATTTTTAGGAATAGTAAACAGAATTCAGCAAAAATAGCTGCGAATTAGAAACCTATGATGTTTGTCTAGGTTTGTTTACCTTCAAAGGAAAGGGGTAAAGGATTTGATGCGAAGATTGTCTGTCTATAATTCTTCCAAGAATGGGAATATGTAACATTGGTTATAATTCTTACTCGATAAGGTTTCGCGGAGTTTCTTCGACCGGTCTTCTCTTACTTAGTCTACCATGAATCCTTTTTTGGCAGCATAATCATGAATATTTTCTGATGAAAATGGTAAAGTCCAGTAAAACTTGAACGTATTTAGCATTAAAAAGAATCGAGTTATATATCTATGGATATTTATCTACGTATTGGCACTTCGTAGCAAAGTAAAATCGCACTTGCAGTCCGTCTTCACGACCACTGGAATACACTATATTCAATTTTCAGCCGCTAATACCCCACCACATTCACGTGCATAGAATTTTACTGGCAAATTTCCCACGACACCGGCAGCTGTTCCCCTGCTAACGATTGAGCACAGCTTTTCAACTCTATCGACGGAACGTTCCCTCTCGATAATCGGTATGCAAAAAATATTCCGCATTCGCTTCAACGATCGCGTAAACATCTCTCTCTTGATAATGCGGAAAGACTTTTGTTTGTTTTCTAAGCAAACTTTTGAGGAGTGCGTATGTCAATTTTCCTCCGTTCGGGAGGCAAATGCGTTGCGCGATTGATTATTCCAAGAAGGAGCGGGATTCAATGCGTAAACCTTCGTATCTAGGCGAATATACAAAGTATGGAATAACGTAGAGTAATCTTTGTTAAACATTTCCAGAAATTAATATCTAATCGTAGTCATTTACCTAAATATTTGTCGTAGAAAATGAATAGCACGGAAAAGATTTAATTTGATTATTCTAGCTCGAGTTTTCGGTGAGGAAATTTACTAAATACGTTGAATTTTAAAGACGTAAGATTACACTATATTATTACGAACACTGTAAGTTTGATTGTTCTGTAACAGAGAGCGAAACCGGCGTCCGTTTTTAAGGCTATCGATGCGTGAAGTCTAGCGCGAGAACATCGACCCGCGGTGCCGAATCTAGGGTTCGAAACACCGGCACACGTACCTGCACAACCGCACGATAAACCCACCCCCAAAAAAGACAAAAAAGGAACTACATCACCAACACAGTGGACCACGCACCTATTTCCTTCTCTCTTCGATCTGGTCGGAGGATCACGTGTTGGCGAGCAATCGATCCCGCAAGGGAGACTGTCTCCGCCTAACCCCTCCACCCCTGTAGGGCACCCTGGCCCAAAAGCCTTCCTTATCCGGCTCCGTCCCTGCTGGCTTTCCTCCTCGGTCCCTCCGCGGATGCCGGTCGCCGTAGACTCGAGGGTTCCCTCGACTTCTGGATCCCACTCTGCGACGACAGAGAGTACGGCGCGCTCCGGTTTGAAGGGACTGGCGGACTGACCACGGAAGGGAGGAGATGTAGGAGGTAGGTCGGCGCGCAGGTAGGGGAAGTGCAAGGGTGGGGAGGCGGGGAAGAGAGGAAGAAGACTCCGAGGAATACTGGAGTAAGGTGCGAATGGGTTTCAGGTATTGAATCGACAAGTGTCAGAGGGTAGGAGGAGGGAGGTTAGCGCACAGTCCACGTGACGGTTTTTTTTGGGTTATTCCTCCGCATCCAGAGTACCATGGGGGTGTGGGGGGAGAGTAACTGTAAGAGAGCACATCCCAGAAGCTGTTAGGATTTCCTTGATGTCACTCGGGAGCTGGATTGTGTTCCGAAAGACATGCTTAACATTCTCAGCGTCCCATGTAACTGTCTGAGGGAAGCAGACGGCGTACGTCTCGTGCCCACGTCTCCGCCAATCAAAGGGTGGCCTTGTTTAGGTGGGAAAGTGAATTGCCTTCGAAGGAGGTCTTGGCGGATTCCAGATTAGTCCGAGAAGGTGATGGAGATATTGAACTTGAATGAAGAAATGGTGTGAAAATCGATAGCCTTCAGAATTTTTCGGTTTTGATTCGTGTTTTGTGGAATGGTTTTATTGCCTCAGGACAAATCTCGCTTCCATTTGTATCAAGATATAACGTATTAAAATTTTCAATTGATTAATCAAGAGGCATTGCAAATTATGAAGAGATTATTTATTATATTACGAATCTTTGCACCTTTTTCGCATGCTAATATTTATAATAATGACTCTAATTTAATTTTCTTTAATTCCAAAGTAAGAAATTGCTTACTGGAAAATCCATCAGAAATGTTTTTCTGATTCAGATTTATACAAATACTAGTAAATTTTCATTACGTTACATCACATTGTGTTGGGTGCTATAATTTTAGGAAGTTTTATTTTTTCCTCACTTAAGAATAATATTCTGCATGCAGACATTGCTTGTATGCAGGCATGAAAAAATCTTAAAGTACGTAAACATTTATTGAGATACTTTCATGACTTATGGAATCCTATTCACTGAATTACTTCCTCGAGCAATTAAATAATAAAACTTTTAAACTAATTTATTCGCGAGACATGTGGGTTAGAGATATAAAACTTAATCTTTGCTAAAATATTTTAATAATAAAAAATACGGGAATTTTTGATTTCCATTTTATCTTTTCATTACTTTGAATGGATACAATTTTTATAACTCTGCTTTTTTAACAATAAAATATCCCATATACCGTAATAAACCTAAATCAACGATTATTTAGTAGGCTTAATTATTGTGGAGACAATATGCAAATTAAAAATCTTATTGAACGAGAAATGGAGTACATGCAACTCAAATTTAAAAAATACTCCAAAAAACGTAAATGGCCATCCGTTTCTCAAAGCTATTTGTATTCGATAAAATCTACGCCAGAAATGAAAAAAAGGATTGAAAAGCCTTCGGATGAAAAAAATTATTCTAAGCGGAAAATTAGTCAGCTATGCATGCAGCGATCTGAGGAAGTAGACGGGTAAAAATTAATGGAGTGGGCTGAGGTAAACGATGCCTATCAGAAGATAAAAGGAACGGCCCTGGAAAATATAGGCACGAGAGGTGGGTTCGAGAGTAGGAGTTGAGGAAGGTGAATAAAGAGGACGGAGGGTATGCGAAGAATGTTAAATAAAGGGACAAATGGGCCACTGATACTCTGAGAAAGAAATAAGAAAAATATTGAGGAAGGGTTGTGAAAATAGAGATTGAGTTTTGGGGATTGGAAAAGGGATAGAAAAAGTAAGAAGGTATAAATTGGAAGGAAATGGATTGGAGGAAAAAGTGAAAGGAAGAAATATTGGTAGGCGAAAGAAAATAACTAGATTACGGGAAAGGAAGGGTAAAGGGAAAAGTTAAAGTAGAAAGAGTTGGGTGAAAAAGGGTTAGAAAAGGGTTGGGTGAAGGAAAAAGGACCAGAAGGAAAGAATTGATACTGTCTAAAGGTAAGTTAGAGAGTACAGTAAATTTTAGAGACAATGTGATAGGAGGGAGATGAAAGTGAAAGTGAGGAAAGAGAAGTGAAAGGGAGGATAGTTAAGTGGAAGGAAGAGCTGTGAGATAATATGGAGAGTAAAATGAAGTCGAGAGTGAAGTGAAAGGAAGAGACTGAAATGAAGTTAGGTGTAAAGTGAAAGGATGTGAGTAAAGTGAAAGGAGGAGCGGTGAGATGAAATGGAGAGCGAAGTGAAAGGGAGTTGAGTGTGATGATAATACGGCAGATGGCGCCCCCTTATTCGGCAGCAGACAACGGATTACAGTTTCTCCAGGCGCAGTGGGAATCGATGGATAGGCATACGGTAGTAATGAATACACGAGTGGTGAGACGAGGGGATCAATAAAAAGGATGTATAAAAGTTGGGGAAGGAAGAGAGCTTCCCAATTTGCTCCTGAGTATTATTTTGCGGAATAAAAATGAGATCAATAACTTACTCATTTCCATACCCAATTTTAGAAGTGCGGTTCTGTGAGTAGCCTTGTTAAGACATCCGAAATTTTGGAAGGATGAAACCCTTATGCATATTGTCATAGGCAGAGGCCTATCCTTTAATGCCTTTTTTCACTGTGTATTTTTCTACGCTTATGGCACCTTTTAAAAGCACTTTTTGGTTTACTGGATGATGGTTTTCTTTTTCCCCTTTCATACAGCCAACATAATTTCAGTCATTGATTTTTCATTCCCATACATTGGAATCTGAATTATGTTTTTATCGATTTTTTCACTCATAATTCAACCAATTCTTATTAGAAATTCGTATAGGAATATTAATTCGGATCCATATATAGCTTAAAGCTTACACTAGTTTTTCTTGCGTAAGTAATGAAGAAACTATTCAAAGCCTATCGCCTCACTTTATAATATAAAATTGTTTTAAATATTTTTATACCCATAGTAATTAATGATATAGATATATATTTATTTAGAATTTCATTCAAGAATTTTGGGTAGATATTCATAAAAGAATTCTAATTCTATACATTTTTCTTTGGAAAAATTTAAATAAGAGCAAAAATATTTTGATGAAGAATTGAACATTTATAATCAGTATACATGTATGAACTACAACATATGGTTTGTTATATTCGCAGATTTAAAGAGAAAATTTACTTTAACACAAGGAATAACAATAGAATTGGTTATCGTTAAATTCATTGACTTTCATTGTTTTGAAATTTTATTGTATTTTATATATAATTCTATTTCGTTAATGAAAGCCATAAATCCAGAAAATCCTTTAAAACTATGTGAGAAATGTATAATATATCAGTACTTATTAATTCAGGATCGAAGGCAATTTTGGTCCGGAGCCAACTCAGTACAGTGAAAGCCGAATTGGAACAACGTATCGACGTCTGTATAAATTATGCACACACGATTTTCCATCGGAAACTTTTTATCGGAACAGCTATGAATTCCAAATTGAACTTCATGCTGTCAAATCAAAGTAAACGCGAGTCTGTTGACGGCTGTGACTGACTCATGCATTGCCATACGCGAACGGATTTCAACCCTTTTCAGACAGCATCTCCTTGAGCGATGGCTGCACAACCGAGTGGATGTGCACGTCTTACTCCACAGCTCGGAAGTTGAGTCGCACGTGGTGGCTGAAGACGCACATTGCGTGGGGAGCTAACTTTGGAGGTCGTCTGTAAATAGAACAATAGCTATGGTAGAGTAATGATCGCCTTACGGAGATTTTATCGAACGTGCCCATGATTTTATGCTATCACGAGAAGGTCTATGATTTTATGCTATTACGGAAAGGTCTAAGCAATATTTATCTGAATTGTCGCCGAGAAGATTTTCCGTTGCCACGCAACAGCTCGCAGAATTGTTATGGTAACGATGGGGTTTTCGTGTAAGGCTGGCTAGCGTTAGGGATAGCCCTTAAAGACTCCGATTCTTTAAAGATAGGAGCGGAAGTATGTAAATGCATCGGACAAGGAGGAGAAATACTAATGCAGAAGACGGTAAGGATATGGTTGTGAGATGCGTCAATCACTTAGAATCGCGTCATGGTCACGATATCCGTGATCTTATCAGTTAAATCTCTCTATAGATTCGCCTTCGCGGATACTGTTTCGCGTCCAACTATAATTCCATGTGTATTGCGTTTATGAAGGTAATAAGCGGAGTTTTCTCTTTTAATTCGATTCGTGTGCTTACGGAGTATGATGGTTGCGGAAGATTGCTTTGTAGTCGAGTACAATGAAGACGAAGACACTGGTTTTGCTTGCGGTTTACCGAACTCAATTACTTAACCTCAGCTTTTTGTTTCTTCTCAAGAAAAATGTTAAATGTTTTCTCCAATAATTTTGTATGCGTATGGTCAACAAAGTTTACATATTTTATAAGTTTTTTTAAAACTTTACTTGTTTAAGGTTTTACTTGATGCAAATGCAAAGAAGTAGAAAAAGCTTGTATATTTAATACGGTTTTATGTTGTTCCTCAAAGGATTATTACATGAATCATTTTTTTCTACCTGGAAAATTATACCTCCAATTATTTCCAAGTGCTACCTCATGCTTTTTTTTATTACTTTCATTCTACTCCTTCGATTATGGTAATTAGATATCGTAAATGTTCAAAGGCGATTTATCTCCAATATTATCAGCTAATGTAGTCGGATTTTATGCGTTGTGAATCCAAATGTATATTTTAAATAGGAAAGAAATGGCTTATATTCATGTTAACAAGTATGATGATATTTTTGTTTTATTTTCTACATTTTAATTTTGAATTACATTCCGTTTCTTATAAGAATATAGAAATCCATAAGAGATATTTAACCGTTCACTTTAAGTTAAAATGATAGTAATAGTTATTGATACAATAATTATATATACAGGAATCATCTTAATGTTTGAATGAATGAAGGGAAAGAAGAATTCATACATACAACAAGGCTTAACTTTATTTAATAAAGTCAAACGAGGAAGCTCTTTCCCTGATCCTTATATTAGTTTTATTACAATACAAATATTTAATGTGAAACGTTAAGATTTTGAAATATTATTGTTTCATTTTAGGTTACATAAAGGCTACCACATTACTTAATAATTCACGAATGGCGTATGAATGAACTTTCATAAACTACGAAAAATTTTAAAAATGAGAGTCATTATTATATAAAGCTCAATCTCCATTTCCAATCTTTATGCTTCGCGGTATTAAGTAATATTTTCAAAATTATGAAGTTAATTATACGAGCTAAATCAATTCCGAAAATTGCTGCACGTGTTAATGAGTGTTCTTTGCTCATCTGTACTCTAAAATAGCTGTATTAAAGGTCAAGGAAAAAAGAAATGAAATTACAAAAAGTAGAATTGGACGACTTCGGTAGCTGCCAATTTTTTCTTGGACAGGGCCTTCGATTTTGTGAACTTCATGAGCTGTTCCATATTCTGCAGAATTTTTTTTTGAAAATTGCTACTTCGTGATTGTGATACGTGAAAAATATCTTCTCTCGTCGTTTTTGAGGTATTCATATGTATTGTTTAAAAAGTGAGGATAAAATACTGTTCAATGGCGCACTTTAAGGATTTATTGAATGACAAAGAAATTATTTTTTCTATTATGTATACATTATCTTTCGTAGATACTTAATGAAGTTATCTTGTTGAATGGTTGCCAGGCAATAATCGATATTAAAATATTTCGTCCTTATTTCTTCATAAAGATAT
Source organism: Pantala flavescens (assembly GCA_020796165.1). Lineage (NCBI taxonomy): Eukaryota > Metazoa > Arthropoda > Insecta > Odonata > Libellulidae > Pantala > Pantala flavescens. Next base: position 19,064,261 of record CM036886.1, read on the forward strand.
AACTTGGCCCAAAAACAAATTTGATGGGTTTAAGATTTATAGATTTAAGTAAAATATTCTGAAAGCTTTTTGCAGTTCTCATAATGGGAGAATGTTGGATACTTCATTTTATCGAGGCACCTTCTTTAGTGATATTATCACGTGAATGGTTTAAAGAGATATTGTCAGTATTTCACGTAATCCTTTAATTTAAACGTACCTCAAGGTAGAGTGGCTATCTTTAAATACATATAATATTCTTTGTATAAATAAAAATTTATTTCATTAATAGACGTCGATGTTGAAATATCTTATTTACAGAAAATTAATCTACTAATGGCTTGGTGGTTTAACCATTGAGCCTTCCCTCTGTTGATGGAATTAATAATTCCATAGCGGAGGAATTGATTGATCGGCTGTTGATATAATGCACCATCGTAATTCAGCATGTGATCGATTCGCTTCAGATCGTTCGTCTGATGTTTTTATTGTGATTATTTTCTTAATGAACATGGTTACTTCTTCTAAACTGTCTCATATTCGATTTTTTCTTCTGATTACCCAAGCAAAGAGAGGAATGACACTTTCAGGGATAAATTAGCTGTAGAACTTTCTCTTTGACGGAAACAACGTACGTTAATGGACGATAAGATTTTCAGCGTGTTTTCAGTGACCTCGGATATTATGGAGGGTAACATAGTCGGAACGCTGCCTTTTACAGGGAACTTTAACAACTTGAGTAACAGCTTTGAAAGCTAATATTTTATTTTGATATTAAAAATTATATAATTATATATATATATATATATATATATATATATATATATATATATATATATATATATATATATATATATATATATATATATATATATATATGTAATGGGAATATTTTTTCATTACTAAATTACGGAAAAATAGGGATTATTAAGGATATAGTTCCACTCTTAAACTAATTAATATCTTAATATTCTTTACTTTGATAGTAGCGTGAATTTCAGTATATACACGTATCTTACAGTTGACACTTATATTTAAAATCCACATCTAAATCTGATGATTACTTATTTATCCTCCGAATAAATGTCGCTGTAGAGGTAAATTTAGTCTATATCGTGACCCCTAACTCATCCAAATAACATTGTAAGGGACTATAATGTACAAGAAAAACTCATCTTTTCTAAGAAAAGAGCCGGCTGCTAAGGTAATTCCGTAGGCCGTGTAAATTTGCGCTGTGTAATACTCACCTTGATTATGCATGTATTTTATGGGATCCTCTAGAAAAGCTTTGTGCTCGTAATAAAGAAAATATACTGTGAAAGCCTATTTATGATACATTTTGAGGAGAAACGATGCGATAAATCGTAGAATGCTATTCAGATACTTAAGAGCACGCAACGGAGGTCTTGAGTAGGTACGTGATTCACTCAAAGGTTGATAAATAAATTCAGTTTGGGCACGTTTTGAGGAGATGCATTCATTATAGTGCGTGCTCTTTGTAATATAGGCTACGCTGATGTAAAGAGGAATATCTCATGAGTTAGATGCTGAAACAAGTCTATAGAAGATTCAAGTAATAATGGACGTGATAAGCAGCTTAATTTCCGGTGGTTGTTCTGCACAATTTTGCGAGAGATCTGGGTTCGAGTCCCGGTAGTGTCGAACTATTTTCACGACCCTTTTATTCTTGGGTTTATTCCGAGTTATAGGACTTTCCACAAAAGGTCTTCCCCTATCTCTTTTATATAAATTACTGCTCGATCCGCATACTTCAGTGATTAATTTTAGAATTAAAATTATGCTATATACACTCCCTTCAACTATAGGGGCTTTTAATGTTACGAGTGTAAGTGTAAGAGGCAGATGTAGCTACTTATGACCGAATGCTTTGATGTAGCTTTCGCTCTTACGTTGATTGAGGCCACAGGGGTACTGCGGTGTACTTGTATAGAAAGTGTCGATGGGAAAACGTTTATCGGATCATAAATTTCATGAAAGGGAAAAAGAAAATTTCATTTCGTTCTATTTTCTGAGTATTCAAAAAAAAATGTTGGGAAAAATATCTCGGATGTAATACGTTGGCAATTTATAGAATCGCGACTTCTGGGTTCATTTGAGAAGGAAGCGTACTTTGTCCGTACAAATTACGTTATTAACTGTGGTGTATAGCTCACCACAACAGTAAAGGATAAATTTGTAACTTAATGAGATAATATCGAAATAAATTCACTGCGTACGGGAAGTAGAGGATGATTAAAAGAATATCTGCAATCAGAATTAATTTGCTTTTGTCCGATGTGCAAAAAATTTTCAATTTATATATTCACACAATTGAGATTATATTAAATTTCCTTTGACCAGTATATGAAACGCTGCTATAGACATGTTAAACGCTATCGGACGTTTTAATTAATCATTTAAAAATGGGTTAAAGACTATAGGACTATAAAGGAATATAGTTTACTATAATTGTTTGTGAACGATATTATATAGAACTTAGATATCATAAGAATAATTCACGAAAATAATAGGTTTTACTATTATTATTTATGAGTATGTTTGGAAACTAATTAAGAACAGTTCCATTTCAATGAGTATTTAATTTATTTTTAAATGTGTTTACTTGATATTTAAATTTAAATGTTTACAGTCGATAATCAAGTTTTTATTTTAATATAGTTTCGTAAATATCATATAGTACAAAGAAGATATTTTATGTGAAAGAATATTTTTAATTATCAATTCCACGTTATGAAAACATTTCGTAATGTACATTCATTTAATTCAGATTCATTTTTGATTCATCTGTACTCGTTTGTATGTATGTGGGTCATATATTGAAACGCATTTCACCAAATGTTCAAGATTCTGATCTACTTCTTTCCTTTCGGCGATTTCCCACAGTCACGCGATCCCGCTCACATTTTCAAGGTATTGCATAATAAATGCATCTATCAAAGTCGATCTACATTCATTCGCTTACGGAAATATTATTGATGATGGACTTAAAACAATATAACACAAAATTTACTGAAAAGATGACAAATGTTATTATTAGTTATTTTAGAATCCATTATCTACTTATTGATTTGCAACACATACCAGGATTAATTTCCTCTGTGAGTAATATATCTATATTCCTGTAAAATGCTAAATTATTAATCCATCATCATCGTTATTACATTACGTGACGAAAAGAAGCATCTATCCTCATAGCAATCATGAATTACCACACGTTATAAATTGTATCATTCTCTTTTCACTGAGGAAATTTTCTTTTAGCTCTTCCGATATCAGCTGATAAATGCAAGGTTGTATACCTAAATGAAGCTATAATATAATTGTGTATGACAATAAATTTGATATAATAGAGCACTTTGTGGAAACAGACAACTTTGTGTAAGTGAGTCATAATAGATAAACAAATAAAACGTACTGTTGCCGTGGAAGCTGACAAGTGTTCTTTATTTATTTATCGTACGCATCTCTTTGAATGGGAGTTTGCATTGCTTTTGATATCTGAATATTCATTTAACTTTGTTTTGGGTTCTTTTCTGTTTTTATTTAATACTGTATTGAATCCATACGTGTCATACGTGTGTTTCTGTTTAGGAATGGCTTGGTGCAATAAAGTCTTTGTTCACTTTACTCAAATGCAAGAAATTAATTCCAAATTCTAATATCGAAGCATAGATATAAGGTCATGAAAATTTATACCGTTCGTATTTGTTGTAAGTAAACGTAAATTCGATAGAAAGATTATAATTCATCTCTTTCGTCTCGATAAATATTTAAGCATCAAGTGATTTATATAAAATAGTATCTTTTATATTAACTTTTTTCATTATTATATCTATTATATTAAATCATATTCGGTGAATGTTCCAGCGAATTTATGAGTATCTTTATCTTCAAACTAGTTTTAATCTTTACAGTTTGTAGAAGGAATGCTGCTGTACTATAAGAGTATTTTATAATTTATTTTCTATAGCGGTTTTATACTCGATTATTTTTCTCGAACTCGGAGCAAACCTATCTTTAATTAATCGGAATATCTCATTTAAAAATTGTTTAGGGCATCAATGAAATATTACGTCCTTTGTTAATTCAAAGCTTATGAATCCTTAAATATTTTTATTGTAAGACACAACTTCTTCTATGTACTAAAGACTTGATTTAAAATTTATTTTTCCAATTATGATAATATATTTTTCACATCTCCACTTTCAATCTATGTCTTATTTGGATTCTTGGTTGTCTATCGTAATCATCAAAATGGTTTCACTCCCTCGCAAAAACTTATCTCTACATCTTTGCATTCGAATAATTAATGAATGCAAATATTTTAAGGGACTGCCAATTCAGGAAACGTTACGCAACCTTAGCAGTATCGATTATGCGTACCCTACCCACGAAAGAGATAAAAAAAATCTGCATCTAGGAGTCGCTTTCCAACTAGAGAAAGTATTTACCAGGCATGTTCGGGAGTGTCTCTGACAAACAAATTGCTCTCTTCTCCAGGAACTCTGCAGAGAGACCTATCGCCTAGAAACCGGTTAATATTGAATTAAATCCGTTCAACAAGACGGAATCGATCTTTTACCTCGTTTATTTACGATAGTGATACAGATGGAACCGCCAAAAGAAACTGCATAAGGTCAACGAAGGAGAAAACGTACAGGCGTGCGTACACACGCATAACCCCATAATTCCTTAGGGCGTGAACCAGTTACGTGAATGTGTACCATTTTCTCCCATCGCTTCCTTATTCTTGGGTGCACCCATCATTGAGACACGATATCATTCCTTCCAGACGATTAGTTTTATCTTTAAGTTATATACCTCCTCTTGTGTTACAACCCCTTTTTTATAGTTGTACAATCATCATCTCATTAATCCTCATGTTCGTCCAAATTAACCAACAGTAATGTACAAAACTGTATTTCATATCTTTTATTCCAACGAATGTTTCCAACTTTGCTAAATTTGCGTAATTCAGCAGTAATTATACGCCTTTCATCTTAAGTTACATTTACTTTGAAACATTTTTTCTATGTCATATTATCAGAAAGAGATATTTATAAATACCAAAAAGAGTTATGCATTTATGGAGTATTCTTCATCATTTTTCTTACTAAAGAAACCATTCAATTTCTATAAATTCGAGCGATATTTCGTACACAAGATAATTTAGAAAGTCTAAAGCAATATCTGGAGGAATGTTATTTTCGGAATTTTAAAGTTCTTAATTATTTATAAATGATTTAATAAAATACAAATGCTATTCTGTATCTGTTGAAAATAAAACCAAAAGATCAATTAATTATCACGAAACGTATCTTAAACTTTTGATAATTGTTAATGATAATGAAACTATATTTCTACATAAAAATTAATTTATATAATAAATATTATGATTTATAAAATACATATTGTTTCAATATATTTTACTCCTATTTAATGTAATATTTTCTGAATAATCAAAATTTCTTTTATTCTGCTCTCAATCTTCTTCACATCAGTGTGTATTGAAACATGAGCTAGCCTAAAGAATAGAATGGGATTACGCCCCTCTTAGTAGAGTTCTCGTACTAAAAGTGATCATCATTGGATATATTTCCCCACTTCCCCGCTGACTGTTTCCATTCAAAGACACCGACTCAGTGAAGGTACCATATGGAAATATCTCACTTAAATTACCTATTCATCCCCTGTCATTCCCACAATCTTTTATTCCAAATGTTGAATAGTTGAACATCCCTTAGACCGAATGATGCGCACTTTTACCATTGAACACGTTAAGTTAAAGTTCATGATTAACTTCATTCATCACCTGGAAACGTTTCTGCTCACAACAATGCTGTAACATTTCCTACGTTCCCTTCTTCAATACGCAGAATCTGAGGCGATTAAATGAATCTGCGCATAAAGTCTTTGAAAATGACGCGAACAAATGATTCAGCAAGTAATGGTACAGAGGGAGAAAGGAAATCGTTGGAAATTATAGTATTTTACGTAAAATAAGCTCTGATAGTCGAGAGTAAAAACTAGAGTTGGGAATGCAGAAAATGTTCATCGGCTTGATAATCTAAGATTTTTTGTATCGATAGGTTTATATGCTATATAGCTGGTATCCTATAAATACTTGTTACAGCACAAAGAAATTGAATAGGTGGAAAATAACAAGCATCTAAATTATAACAAGAATTCTAGCGACTATTATAGTTGTTTGAGTTAAGAACAAGTGGTGATAAGATAGAGTTTAGGTTGAATATTTAATTTTCATGCAGGTTTTAGGAATTGATGGATAAAGTCTGAAATTATATAATATTGACGTAGGTATATATGAAAGAAATACTATCTAATGTTTTTATTTTCGGAATTCATAAAGGTAAAGCTATTTTATTACTGTAGAGTCATAAATATATCTCTTTTGTGTAAAATAAAGGATACATTTCTACACGATTTTGTTGCTCGAATGCATTTATTTTATAACTGATAGTTTGAGAGAAACATTAACTATTAAACTAAGTTCCTGAGTATGACGTTGACAGGAAATTTTAAATTGGGTATTTTTTATGCCTTTGTAAGTCATATCTATAGGAAAAGGTCTGAGCGAATTTTAACTCATAGTAAACGTCATTTATATGTAAAGGCAAATTTAATACATCTCCTATTTTATTTAAAATAATGTCTACCGCTGATCAAACACGATTCAATATCTGGATGAAATACAATTCAAATGTCAGGGATTTTATGTTCAGAGAAAGTTCACAAAAATAGTAAAAGAATGATTTTTCGCGTATGATGAAAATCGTTTGACCTTCTTTATAGTAACCGCAAACGACCAGAGAGTAGCCCTTGGCATTTGCCTCCTTCATTCGTGACGTGGACGGAGGGAAATCACATCACTACGACCGTGATTTTATTCCGGCTAGTCATCGGTAGAAATGTTGAGTTTAATTTTTGCTAATTTTAAATTATTTTGATTAAAATAGCATATTATACAAAACTACGTAAGAGAGCAGGTCATTGCGAGGTGCATGTGTATCCTGAGTTATATTTAAGCTTATTCAAACATTTTAGTCAAGTACAAAGCACAGAATAAAGATAGTGCTTCGTTCTTAACCTAAAAAATTTCTATCTGAATTCTATTTAATTGATTTGTTGCTTTTAATTTGATATATAAAGTCGGAACACTCAACACTATTTCATCTTAAGTACGTATTCAGACTTGGACAAAATGATTGTTTAAGACATTAGAACCTTAACCCTGACCATGAAAGACGATATATTGATTGATTGATTGCTCTATGGATGTAGATTACATGCCCATAAGATGTTTTCTCTAAAGATTAATCGTAGAGAATTTTTTTGGATCGCATTATTGTCTTATTCTAGAACAAATAATATGATAATCTCGCTGAAAAATCTTTAACGCGAGTGAAAATACTTGACGCAAAAAATAGCAAAATGGATTTTAATTCCTCCTTGGAAAATAAACTGTTTAATTTAACCGGTTTTAGTTGATTATAGTTCATCATCGGTCGTAAATAACGTGATAATGAAAATAACGATCTATTTCCAAGTTCAGGCGATTTGAGCAAATTTACATGGATATATCGAATTGGCTTAACTGATTGGACATTATCGTTGTTTATACGGATCGGCGTAATTCAAAATACCTTTTAAAATCGATTCTTATGACGTTATCAGAGTTTCAGGCACCCTTTATTACCATATTCTCTCCGATTACCCATAGCAACTCATTATCTACGTAATTCTATAGCCTCCGTTGCTGTGAATCTCGCGATTAAATTTTTTCTCCGACTAGATGCCTCGTATTTCACGCCATCATCTTCGTAGTAATTATATCCTCAATAAAACTCATCATATACTTATGATTGCAAGGCTCCTTTCTGATGGAATTTTATTATTTAATTCTCGGAACTCTATTACTTAGGAATCATATTCTCTCGAGCGTAGGCTATTATTTCTCATAATTACGGGAATTGTAATTGGTTGCATGGTAATCGACTTGATTACTGAACATATTGAGCCTTAGTTACGCAATTGTTGTATGCGCAATGATATTGGAGAAAAAGTGGATGGAAAAAAGTGATGTATTAAATAAGCATATTTAAAATGTTTACATGTTCAAAATTATTTACATTCCCGTCATTGTAAAGTTCTATTAGAATTTAATTCCGAAAAGTTTATTATGAATATTTACCCAAACATTTATTGTATTAGCAGAATAAGCATATTTTTTCGTCAATTTTCGTCATGGCTCAATATAATCCATGTACGTGACTGTAAGTTATTTAGCCATAATTAATGAAGGGATTAATTTCAAAGGGATCTAGTAACGTGATAATAGTCCAGGTTTGATATTTGAGTATTTTTACAAAAGAAATTGTCACGTACAGTATCCAGGTAATTTAATTTTACCTGGGGCTTCAATTTCAATATTTTGAAAAGTTTTATTTTAATTGACCGATCTAAATTATACTATGTCAAATTGTCAATATGCTATGGGTGCAAATAGTCTAAACATATAATTACACATATTTTTTCTCTCTCTTAATTTCTGACATTTATTAGATTCCTCAATGAATTCAAACATCATTTCCGTTCCTATTTTTTCGTTTTCTCATTCAAGCTTCAGCTCTTTGTAAATCTCTTTTAGTGATTGGGATCACGGGCTGACAATTAACACGTATGGTATAATTCATAAATCATGCTGACGTATGTTAACGGTATTAATAATTGAAATGATACGGCATTTCCAGTCCATATCATTCTTGTTCTAAGGAATTGTAATTACTGTGCCAAATAAACATCAGTTTTATATCCACCGATATCCTCTTACATTGTGTAAAAAGTCTCTCGTAGTATTGCAATAACTCAATAATGAATCAAAAAACAGTCATTGCGGCTATTTTATTATTTGTTCGCTGCTTTTTGTCTTAAACCTCTACCATGAACTGCTATCATATGCTGTAAGAATAAGGTTTACATGTAATATGAAGTGGCGAGATATACGTGTATTTTGATGTTTAAACTCAATCAGAATACTACCAAAGAATAATTAATAATTGTCGCATAGTTACGATATTTTAATATCAATTTTAGCACACGAGAAACTCTGCCTCATCACCATATTGATACCAAATACCTGCGTAAATCGTATCAAACTTTCTTTTACGTAATGACAGCCTTGATCAGAACTTTTAAAAGGTTGCGGAATACATTTTTTTCTAAAATCACTAACAAAAGGTATAAGAAAATATGCTATCTACAAAATTCCATCCTTTTAAGATTTAGAAAAATTAAATGTCCTATTTTAACTGTTTATGTTTGCTATAAAATTCTATGGAAAACTATCTTTATACTTTCTAGAACGGCTAAAGGCTATTATTTAAAATTTTTCGATGGGAATTTTTTTTGTTGAGCTTTTTAACCGCAACCCAAGATTATCTCTGACGTTATCCGTGAAGCATTTTGGCCACCGACCTATAAACCCAAGTAAGCGCACTAAAAACATTAAAGAGGAACAATTAAAATGTGAAATCGATATTCTTATTCTTCTTTTGAGTAGAATTACGGAGAGGTCATCTCTGTGAAAGCGTTTCAGAAAGTCTCTATATAGAATGGGCGAATTACATTTATATAAAATTGTAATTTTCGTATAACTTTTTGGGCATATTTTATACCAACTTCATAAATTAGCGAAGGATATTCTTACGTCATAATGATAATAATTTGTCTCTAATCAATAATACTCTTTTGCATTAATATCGTAAAGAAAGGTAGAAGCCTATTGGGATTGTAATTACATTTTCATGGCGCAGGATGTAACTAGATACTTGAATTCAAATTATTTATCTATAACCTCTGATTAATTACCTACCTTCATAACATGGTTCGATTGTTTTAACACTAGAACAGCAGGAAACGGACAATCCCCTAGAACAGCGGAAGGTGTCCTCAGGACACCTACACTTGCGCTTCTTTTAAATTGAATGAGGCAGTCGTATTTAAATTTCTAGTCTTTCCTTATAAGCTTAAAAATTAATAACTATGTATGGGTACTTATTTATCGGCAGATCATGAGGTAAATAGTTGCTACATATTTAATATAGAAATTGTTGTTGAGTTCAATCAATTTCATGAGACTCATATTCCAATATAAAAATATACAGAACAGTAAAGCCAGAAATAAATTATATGAATAAATTAATATAAAGCCTTTTCGAGATAAAATAATTATTTGCTTGAATAACTTTTGAAAATTACCCGATTTTATCAACAATTTACATGGGGTATAAGAAAAAATAAACTCGCGTAATAAAACTTTACCGCTTCACGTACCTTCCTTTGATTTTATTTCACAACAAAAAGACTAGAAATAAGGTTTAAAACACAAACTGGACCTTAAATGTTATTTGCATTAGCAATTATATTAATTTTTCTTTTTTAGCACAATGATGCTGTCACGAAATAATTACTCCACAGAATCCTTCCACGAAGCTAATACATTAATCTTCTTGATGTTTCAGTTTCTATTAACCTATTCCTTGCACTTCTTACACTTATCTGATGCTATATTTCACTTGTATTTTCTTTTGAACAGATATCGGTGGCTTCATTGGATGATGTCTCGTGCATCTAGTGTTTACTTAGGTCCTTTTTGAGATCTCTTTAGACAGCTTAGGTTTTACTTTGTTTATCTGCGATTCGTTGCAAGAATCTATATCTGGTTATATGGCGACCTCTTTTCTGCTTGCAAATAACCTATACATTGACTTCTGCTAGATAAATTTTTATGTAAAAAGAATGCATTAGGCAACGTCGTGAGTCTGTCTCACCGTGTGCCTACGCGCCATTTGGTCCACTACGCCGCTTTTTGTACAATTATGGTACGTCACCGCGTCTGATTTTCTTTTACTAATACTGTCAAATACGACATTAGAAAGCATCTAAATCGCGAGAGGAACATGTTTATTCGGTTTAATTTTATAAACAAGGATTATTCTTCATTTTTTGACAACATCGGAATTCACTGCAGATTTTTGCTGGTTTTCAACTCCAGAGACTCTCATCACAAATTGTTCTATGTTCCAGATAAAAAATACCTGCTTTCTTCAGCCTTTTAAATAGTTTCTTTAATTTAAAATAATTATCGGTCATTAGGTTAATTCCTTTTATATAGGAAAGGTCCCATCAAGGTCATGACCACATGGTTCAGGAAGATGGCCTATCCTCCAACTCGATAACTTATGGAAATCTATTCTATGCATATTTGGAATTAAAATCCACTACTAACCGAAACTTAAGTACATATTTATCAGGTCTATCAAGAATAAATTGTGTGAATAGACATCTACACTTTCTGGGAGAAAGCTGATCATTCACCGTCACTTTTGTAACGGGATTGTAGCAAGCCTGGCAATTTTCAATGAGTGAGTGTCACAAAAAGATATAAGACAAATTAGTCAATTGCGAAAATAGAAATGGGAAACGTATCTTATAAATGGAAATATTAGAAAATATAAGGCAAAATGTTTCCAACTCAAATCATCATTAGAATTGCTACCTCAAATTTTTATACATAACAATATAATTAATTAATTTTAGAGAACGGGGACAAAATAATAGCAAAAAGCAATAATATCTCAAAGTAAATTCGTAAGAGCTTCTAATATAAAACAATGAAGGTTTTATCATAAGAAATAATAGTAAATATTACGTAGGTGTCCTAAGGACACCTCCGCTGTACTAGGGGGTATGTGGTAGGATCTCCTATGAAAATGTTCCAATAATTATAAAACTTGGTAGAAATACGCAGAATATTAAATAATTAAAAGTCACGAAACGATTTTTTTCTATGATACAAATTACAAAAATGGTGCGTTTTTTTCATGGGCAAGGTGTCCTGAGGACACCCTCCGCTGTTCTAGTGTTAAATGTTGAAACGCTAGGAATTAACTCTCATAAGTCTGATTCTAATCGAACTTTACTTTGAAAAAAATTACTTTATCGTATTTAAACTAATGAAAATATAAATATGTCCCTCTATTTTGAAATGTTTACTATATCTTAAAATAATTCATTGTAAGTTTATTAAAAGTTAAGCTATTATAGATTCAATAGAATTTTCAATACTGTACCACAAATTGAACGACAGTTGCCAATCTAAACTGAAATGAGAACTTCTTTTGGTCAATTTTGATTAAAATCAATTCCCAATTAGAATTCCACCGACATGATAATCGAATGTTTGCAAAACTTTGGAAATTTTCCTATTGCAGCATTGAGCTAATAAGTGGAAGTCATAAAAATCAGCTATTTATGACAATATTTGGCAGAATTTGTACTTAATATCAGGAATGAAAGATCGATATGTGTGTGTCAACAATATGTATATAAATAACTTGATTCCTATACATATTTTTGTGTCCACTTATTATATAAATACAATCTATGGACACAGACATGTTGCACTTCTATTCTAGCAATCAAGAGGGAGTTGTTATCCCAAGAATTCCCGGGTGTAAAGGTTAAGTTTCCTCGCACGTCGTGTTCATGCGTCATTTTAACAATGTCTTATGCGTCATTGTCATTGCGTTTTTAGCTAATCAATTCTTTGTGCCTCCTCCCTTCTAGAGAAGCAGTTGGAGGTAAATCTTTCTCTCTAATCAAGAGTATAAGAGGCGTACGTGTTACATTAACCAAGTAAATATACCGTAGTATACCTTAGTGTAGGAAAACTTCACTTTTTTCTTCATTACGGCTCTTTTTTTGTTAATACATTTATAGAAAATTACGAAATATGTTGGCTGTAAAGTTTAGCTGTTATTGCAATTGGGTATTAAATTTTATCTCTAAACAATTTCCTGCGGGGAAATTAGTTTTTGGAAATTCATGAAGGAGATGACTTTTTCATTAAAAGAATATTAACTTACCATTTATTTCACAAGATTGTTTTAATAATTCGAAAAGAATGTCTCTCATTTAGTGCTAAGCGAATGTATAAAAGTTAGTGCAAGTTATATTACCATGGAAAACAGGTATTCTTTTATGCTCTATACTCCCTATCTATTATATATGGACGCTTCGGGGATACATTTATATATATATATATATATATATATATATATATATATATATATACGAGTAAAGGTGTGCTTGCTGACAGCAAGCAATGCAATAATTTATTTTTACTGAAAAATAAAATTTTTCGAAAGATTACTCTACTCAAACGTTGCTAAACATAAAGTAAAGGACATTAACGCAGCTGAAAATGCACTGAATTCGATTTCCGATGCATTTCTTTCGGCAGCATAATTCCCGCTCCGGCATCGAACCAAGGTCATCCCGCAAATATCACTGTAATTTTTCGCTTGAGTATGGTTGTCTTTATAAACACCCCGAATTTCACAAGGAAATTCATTCAGGAAGTACCTTAAAATGAGTCCTTAATTCCCTATGCATTTCTTACGAAGTTATTGTTAACGCCCCCTAGAATCGAACCAACGACCATTTACGGCATAATAACGGTCATTTACGGTTAGATTTAGTGGGCCATTACGTAAAAAAAACGGCGGCTGCGTGGCCCCAGCGGTTTGGGCCTGACATTAATATCCTCTATATATATATATATCAATATATATATATATATATATCCCCGAAGCGTCTATATATAATAGATGTTATATCCCCCCGAAGCGTCTATATATTCTAGATAAGGAGAAAATAGAGTGAGTACATTTATAATGCACTACATAAACTAATTTCTGGTAGAAAAGTTCTAATTTTTTAAATATTTCTCCCCAGAAATGAAAATTGGAAGTATTATGGTTATAGAAGAGACAATTTAGCATTTATAAATCAGTTATAAAGAATAACCCTCCTAAAGTACTTAACACGATAAATTTATAAGAAAAACCATGAGATATCTACTTAGTATCCAATAAAAATGATATACATGTATGCAGAAAATATTAGTGCTTTTACTTCTTTCTCGATTGATCATTAACTAACCTAAAATAGCAAGTAATGTATTATAATATAATGTATATATAAGTAATGATACAACAGATAGGATTTAAAAATTCCATAACGAGATGTAGTGATATTATTCCTTCATGAATACTTTTCTATCGGGTCGTGACGTTTCCATTATACCTATTCAATGAAGAAATTCAAGTTCTTTTCAATTTCGAAACCATTGATTTTAGCAACAGTATATTAAGCATTATAGCATCATCAGGTTATACTTGCAGAAATTAAAATCTTTATAATTTAACGAAGAAAAATCCTTGTGGTTATTTTCAAACATTTTAAAATTTATTTAAACTTTAAACAGGAGATAGAAAATAATATGCATATGATTATGAAGCGTATCAAAATAGTGCGGAAAACGTCAGTTGAATATCTTCCTTCCCATATTTTTTCCTCTTATTTTCTGTGCCTTTTAACAGCGATGTAATCTCATGGTGACATAACATCCGTTTGTTTTTTAAATGTGAAATTGAAGGATTAAGTTCGTATACGTAAATACTGGCAGAAGAAACATTGAAACAGTTCAATACAATCGTCTGATTGATAACCTTAAATTATCTTTACGATTTCCGAGAAATTTTAAATTAAAAATAATTCAATTTGTAACAACCGCCTGAGAAAAATACAACTATCATTATTTATCGAATAACATTTGACCCAAGTCCCTCAAACTGACAAACCTAGGTCATTCGATAAAAAAGAAGTGACAAAATCGTAATTTATGAGTCGATTATGCATCGAAATTGGTATAAAAGCACGATGGAAACGATGAACATCAGAATATCGCATTGGATCCTTTCTGCGTAGACGTGGAATAGCAGTTCTGCCTAAACATGTCTCGCTGGTACATTACTTACATTGTATCGCTGACTACCTACTGTCTTCTGTTGGACGGAGTGAACTGCGAAGAAGCGTGCGATACTTCTTCCGGCCGTGAGTTGAGTGGTTCCATCGAAAGTCGGAAGAACGGTACATACGAATGGTTGACCACTTTCGGAGCGGAGAGAACGACCGTAGGAAACCAATCGGACATACAGATGGTGATCAACCACAAGTACTTAGAATGCGAGGGGAAGACGACGGTGAAGATACAGGGCGTTATAAGAGGTGAGTATTTCTACTTTGGTCATACCTTAGCCAGTTCATAAGATGATTTCTATGACAGTATGTTATCCCTAATTTTTAGTAGCTTTATTAATAATACTGCTCCATTTGATAGAAATATCATTATTTTAACCAAAAGATACTGATGACTTGACTACATCTCATTTCTCATTGTAACTTGGGTTCCATTCACTTTTTCAAATACAGAATTTCCTTTCCCTGAAATAATCGAAACAAGGGGTAGCATTTCGGTGATAAACGTTGATCACCTTCGATTTCATCATAGATGTGGAACCAACGCTAAAATAACAAACAATGGAAAATCACTGGAGAGAATAGTGTGAGTACGTTTATCAGACACTGCACATCAACACACTATCCTAATTGAAGAGTAGTTACATTTTAAATATTTCTCCACAGCAATGATAAATGGGATAATGGCGTAGCATTCACGAACAGACCACTTAAAGGCGACGAACTTTTTGAAGTAATTATTGAAGATAGAGGTTCGTTGGGTGATAATGCCATTGGAGTTGGTATTACGACTCATACTCCCGACTCCTTTGATATACCATCGCACATGAATTACGTCAGGTAAGGCTAATTGTTTGCCATAATTCTAAATGAAAGCAGATATTTCTAAGGAATAATGAGAACATTATCTTCTGAATATACTAAAAATCCGAATGAGAATTTTTTACTCATTATGTATCTTGGTTTCGCAGAAGTGGTACCTGGATGATGTATCTGTCGAATGTTTACAAGGACGGTTCTACCATTAAGACTAACTACATGAAAGACTTCAAAGATATTAAGGTGAGTATTTTCAGAATCAGTATATATTTTCTAAGAATTTATCTATAAATTATAATCATGTGTTTAGAACACCTATAATTATAATATTCCCTTAAAACTAAACCAATTCCTTTTAAAACGATAGAGTATTTGATCATCCAGTATAAATTATGTGAAAGAATAGCGGAAAATATTAGGTGCTTACACACCCTGCCACACGCCCAAAAGCGGTTTACAGGGTACGTAAAAGATATAGAACCAGTAACACTAAAATTAAGAAAATTTGGTTATGGACTACGACAATACAAAATAAAACTAACAACTATAAGAGATCCAAGTCTATGAGGATTAACGAGTTCATGATTTCAAATGTTGAAGTAAATAAAAGAGTGGGACAAGAACGCTTTGGGTCAGCGGAGTTGTTCAATGCATAACTAAAAAAAAAACAGTATAAGAAGCAGAAGCAATAAAAAAGTTAGGTTGATTAGGATAAGTAAAAATGATTAGCTTTGTAGATGACACAGCAGTTACAGCAGAAAATGAAGCTGTTATGAAGGTTTGCTAGGAAGTATCCAATGGCACTCGATCGACCAAAGGCATTAAGAACTTGAAATGCATTTAAATCCGCTGGAAAAATATATGAAGAACTAAAGAACTGAAAGAGTGAATGAGATAAATTATTTAGGAAATATTTGAAGAATATCCACGATATGGAACATCATCCGGATAAGAGAACCATATGGTTTGGAATCAAGTTAGGAATGTTGAATCAGTTATAAATGTACTTGAAGGAAACAAAGGAAAAAAGAATCAGAGGCGAGTTAATGGATTATCAGTTACGACAATTAAGAATAATGTACGGAAGAATAAACATAAGAAGGTAGTATAGGTATATGTTTGAATAGAGGGATTCTGGCTACATCTCTTCGAATAGAATGAAAAGGTTAATGGTAATAAAATACATCTTGAATAAGGTTTTAAAAACGATTCAAAGTTTCGTAAAACTTTATAGGGAGTATGGAAATTTTTGTAAAGCCAATAGGATAACATTATCATATACATTTGAAAGTTCGATTTCTTTCTCTTTTTAAAAGGTTGGAGATAGAATAGGCGTCAAACGCACCTCCGCAGGTGATTTACATTTGTTCATCAACGGAGTGGATCAAGGGGTCGCAGCCAGTAGCATTCCATCAGCAGTGTACGGGGTCTTCGAACTACAAAAAGTATATAAAGTTTCTATGATAGATCGCTAAAAATCAATAGCTGTAATAAAAGTTTAAAGCTAAAAAGTATCTTACATTTTTTAATTCTATAAGTTATCTTTCTAAGAAATCTGTAAATTGTAACCCGGAAAATAAATATGATAACGAACGTTTATGTTTTCAAATAATTTTTAAAATGCTTCATACTCTCACCTGGATTATCACCATGTGATCACGATAAATCGTCCGAAAAGCTGCGTGTTTCCAAATGATGAATTAGATTTCATGTAAGTAACGTATACAAGGCGTTTATAAATATCTTTCCAATATAATTATGACTGTATAATACACCCTTTGCACTCAAGCGGCGCTGCTATAGCGGAAAGAATTTATTAGTATATTTGTGTAGATTTGGGTATGATACCGAACTGTGTGTAACCATAGTTTGCTTATGACTGAGAATTGGGAAGATGATTCATGTCCACAAGGCAGGCATGCGGCACTGGTTATTTGGAAAAGCGTATATCCAATGTTGAATGAATTGAATATAGCGAATGTCAAAGGAATGTACGTTTGTTGGAGACGTGGTCGACACTATGCGACCACCCCGATAGATGGACCGTGCAGTTAATGAGCGTAAAATACTAGATAATGATTCTAGGACGAATCGTTTTAAGAATTCGTTTCTTCCAGGTACGATTTGATTTATTAATATTGGGATGAAATACGCGATACCTTAATAGGTGCTTACGCACTCGCCCGAAAGCGGCTTACAGGGTACATAAGTGGATAACCAGTAACAAAAAGTTGTTAATGGACTATCTATAACATACAGACGCTTCGTTGGGATATATCTATCCATATATATATTCATATCTATAGGATATGAGTACATGAAAGACTTCAATATGACGGACTTCCCGACCGCGTAGAAGTTAAAAAATTCACATAGCCATTAGAGGGCCCATTCCTACATAAAGCCGTCCGTAAGATAGTCGTAAATGGTCGTTTGTTCGATTCTAGGGGCCGTTTACGATGTCTCCATAAGAAATGCATAGGGAATCGGTAGTGCACATAAAGACAATAAAATGTCCTTTTTAGTTCATGCTTAGCAATAATTAAGGAAAATAATCTACCGAAAAATCTTTTTTTTATTAATAACTTTTCATAGCATAGCTTGCTGTTAGCAAGCACACCTTTACTCGTATACTTTATGCGCTATGTTACTCCTCGTACTCCTTCTATGTCCTTTTTAAATGGAAGAAGAATAATACCGATCAATTTATAAGAGAATAAATATTCCTAAGTTTAGAATATCTTCTTCAGATTATAAATCACCAGCTTGTTGAAATATAAATCAATTGAACTAATGAAAATTTTATACTATTATAATATTTATAGGATATGAATACTATTTATGCTGATATAATTATGTTTATCAGTATATCTTCAATTATTTATTATAATATTTTATTAGTATAAATAGGCGTTATTATACAATTTTATATAGTATTTAAGTAATATGAATCCGCTCTATGGTTTTTCTTTCCAGTTGGATGATTTGCGAAAGGTTTTTAAGGCTTCTTTTGGAGAATTTACGCAGCTTTGGTTTTTATTTTCCGACTCTTGTACCGAATTCTTGATGGATTCGGAAAAGGTCGATGTTTAATACGGCGTGAAACGAGCTATCCACATAATGTGCATTCTTATGTAAGAGCAGGTCGGTATGGGTGATTGAAAGGATATTTTATAAAGGCAGTGATGGCGACGATTCTCACGTTATCGGTTAAAATCATAGATATAATCGAATCGCGGTTCGGGAATCGCTGATTTTACGTGCCGTGGGCGTGGCTAAGCGTGACAAACGTGTGGAACAAACGCATTATCGAACGGTTTAGTTTTTTCTTTTCTAGGTCGCGACTTCCATGGGTGCAAAGACGTCATGGGAATCTGCAGAGGGAACTGTAGCTATAATAAGTGCCCCTTGAATCTAAGCCTCTAGATATAAATTCGTGATAAAATTACTCTATACATACAAGTATTTTATATAGAAGTTTTTCTGAAATATTTCGATACGAGCACGAATTACGTAAGCTATAGTTTGAGAGATTTATAAACATAGGAATCGTTCTTGTTTCATATTATCCATTTATATTAAATAATATATGTTAACGGAATATTTTACGAGGAAAGTATATATGAATCCCTTATTAATGGCCTTCATTTTAAGTAGTGTTATATATAAACTCAATTTGGTTTCCACGGAAACATGTAGGGAAATTACGAATTCAACGAATTTTAAACTTCTTCAGGGCCGTCATGCCACGATTGTCATAGCAGATTTATAAAGTTATTAATTATCCCAATATCTACGGAATAATAATATGACCAAAGAAATATATTAATGGAAGTTCTCGGATCTGTCTTTAAAGTATTATTTGAATGAAAGATGAGGCCAAACAATCTAAATAACTGTTTATCCATTAAGAATCTATGAAGGCTAACTTCAAGGTGCATTGTGTTTTCTTTCGATATAACTTATCTAGTTGCAATGAGTCATGAAATAAATGTCAAGAGCGGGCTGGAAGAAAAAATCTTAAGGTTAACATTTTATGGAATCCGAGATTAGAATTTCAAATTTCCAGTCTCTTGATAATAAACTACCTAGGGCAATACCCTCTCTTATTTCTGATATTATCTAAGGTATGATTATTTTTCTACTTTACTATTTTCTTCCGAGAAGTGGAGTATAGTAAGATAACATTTAGTATTTTTTTGAAATTTTATTTTAAGACTATTGTGGAATCAAAAGGTTGGTGCGGCAATAAGAAGGTTAAAAATTTCGGTGGTGTTGTTAGGTGAAACTTAGTCGATTAACATGATAAATCTTATCCATAGCCATCAAATATAATAGATGAGATCAAACGTTTTTAAGTTGTCATTAAGGGTTCGAATAGACTCATAAACTAAGAAAAATTAATGCTGTTTTAAATACTATTTGGAACCGATTCTTTACGCTACGCTAAAATATATTTCATTCAACCTTTCCTAAGCATATGTCTTACCCACTATTATTTCAATTCCATTAATATTGATAAGGTATTTAATTATAACAAATCATACTTGTTTATAATCAATTTTTCTTCATGTTTTAAATGCATCTGCCTTATTTAGAAGAATCAGTTTCGCTGTGTATGATTCTGTGTACTGCCCTGAAAGTTAATGAAGTAATGGAGTCAAGAGTACTATAAGATCTGAGACAAATTGTGAGGATATGTATAACTTATATTGCGCTATGTTACTCTAATGTAATTTTTTTAAATCTTGAATATAGAATATATATTGAAGGCTCGAAAGTTAAGTCCATCCATCTCCGTAAGATAACTAGATTTGTCCTGAAGTTTCACGGAGATTTTATTCGCTGAGTCAGGAAAGAAACCGATCTGTTATCCAAGAATCCGATCTCAATCGATACTTTTACTGGTTCCTCAAGAAATTCTCCTATTTATTTCCAAATCCAATACTTCCGAGTTACCGAATTCTGGGTCCCCGCAACGCAGCATTGCCAAAAAAGAGTCGAAAAAATCCGGCATCCTCTCCGTTCCAAAAGAAGCCTCTAGAGTGTAGCGGCTGTGCACAGCCCTCTCTCGCTCATATTAGCCTGAGTGCGTTTCCATTGAAGTGCTGCTAAGCGAGGTAAAGAGAGAGCAATGCGTTGGAAAATACGGCCAAGGTCAAGTTGAATCGACTTGTTTTTTTTTTCTCCGTTCGCTCGCTAAACTCTACGTCTCAGCTGCTAAGATTTCCCCTTTGGAGAGGTGCATTTTCCGATTCACTTCTTGCGTGTAGCTGATCTATAATATCTTATTTTATTCGCAGTTTCAATAGTTTATTGTTCGTATGATATATCGAAATGATAGGTAATCGGAAGTTAAGTATTATAAGCTACTGAAAGTGGACAACGAAATGTTCTACAACGCAGGGCTGATATTGTGTGTGGAATTCAATATAATCGATACCAGTCAGCTTCTTGATGCTATCGCTGCATATTTTTTGAGGAACTTCAAACTTCTAAAGACCGAAAATAGAAATTTCCGATGACAGCTATGTTTATATTGATCGTGGATCATTGCTATCTTTAGCGTAATAAAATATTCCCCAAACTCTGGTTTTTTATTCGTAAACTAATTATATTTCTAACTGCTTGTTGGCAACTATTTAAGGTTAAGGTTGTTCATTTGTTATTTTGTCTGATTCCCCCGCATTAAGGAGTACCTGAGGTCACTTTAAATACTTAGGAATTGATTCAGTTCATTACTACTTATGTTTCTGTCTTGTGGAAAGTTTTTCGTTTATTATTCATATATTTATTTTCAATTCGCTATTGCTTAATGCAACTTTTACTTAACGTAAGAATGTACGAATCGGAACCTCATGCCATTTTTAATTAAACATTGTATTTACGATCCCTATACCTCATATATAATATCTATGCAATTATATTGCTCTTCCATGGCTGCAGTCAACAAATCAAGTGATAAGAGTCTATTATATTTTAATATAAATTTTAATTTATTTTCTGCCAAAGACTAGGATTTACACTTGGAATTTAGACCTTTTACTGCAATCGAAACTATATCTGAGAACTAAATTCTAAAGTATATCATACATTCAAGTAAATTTTACCTTGGCAACTTCAGCTTTAAGTAAAAATCAATAAATTATTTTTATTGGTAGGAATCAAATTAAGCTTTGAGCTTTCGCCGTTTCAATTTAGTTAGCTATTTTAAAATACATGTATATAAAAATACGAGTATTTATGGTTGCAAAAACAATAGTTGCAAAACATTACCTTTCGAACTAGTAATAAAAATCTGTTTATCTTTCAAATCCCATAAGACCTCAAAAATAGCTTCAAAACCCTCGGGAAAATATAGAACAGTGTTCCAAACTCTATATTAGATTTAATGAAAGCGTGCTTAAAAATATCCACTAATGTAGAAAGATTAACGTGACATAACTGTTTGAACGTTTAATGCAACATTCATACATTTTCCCTTACATAATGTTTCCGTTTCTGAGAAATTGTTTAAACAGAAACGCGTGCCTTTTCAGAGATTAAAAATGTTGTCGTTTTATGAGACGGACTAAGATCGCGTGTATCCAAAGCCATGGAGACACGGAAAATTAATGCTAAGTGTTCATCGAGGTCAAATACATAACTTACTTCTCAGAATCACATGTCATACTTACAACTTACTCTCGTGTTCAAATTCAAATTTACCAGCTATTTAATCTGTTTAAATGCAATACGGCACTTGATCAGCTTAAGAAATAGTTAAGGGAATTTCCATAAGAAAAAAAGGCTTAACTCTTAATGCGTCAGATTATTTTAAGGTCCATTTGATGCTGTAGGATATTAATACGAAGGACATAATATTTTTTGTGCAAAAAAATATGTAATATAATTTAATACTTTGTGGTGGTTATTATTGTAATAGTAAAGAGTTTATCTTTATTATTACAATTATAATCCTTATTTTTTATCTCAGATTTTCGCATGTAAAATAAAATTAAGTCGATCCATTATAGTTAAGTTCCGTGTATGCTTGCCTTTTTCCGTTTACTGTATTATGATGTATTCATTTAAATCATTTAATCACTACATGATTCCGTATTTTGAGAGTATAAGTATTTACCGCTCAAATATGCAGAATATAGATTATCTTCAATGTTCTAATTATAAAATTATCTTGGCCCCATTATTTCCATAACGGAATGACTCATTGTTGTAATATATCTATATTGACTCAAAATTGACGGATTCCTTAGAATAAATTTACTTGAGAATCGATTTTATATATATCTCTACCTGGTTTTGCCTTTTTCAAAGCATTATAAGTATTACTTTATTACGTCGCAAGTAAAGTGTCTTAATTGATTTATCTGTTAAAAAGGCAATGAAAAATATTAGATTCCTCGGTCTCTCAATGATTATAAATAATTCAGATAGTAAGAATCCTGGTCAGTTAGCTTAATATCTACTTTTAAAGGAATTTAACGTTGTCACAGAGAGAAAGGATTCAGCAACCAACGACAAGTTTAAAAAATAACGTAATTTTTAGTAAGTCAAAGACCTTTTGATCTAATATTACCTCGTGGTTACAGTCACTGAAATGTTAATTTTCAATTAGTTTTCATTTTTTCGAGAATAACTCAAATATACAAAGGTTTTTGTGCGTGGTGAATCAATTAACGATTATGAAATCTGCTACTCGATTATATTTGTGTACAGTTTTCTCATTACACTGAATGTATATGAAGATTGCTGTAGATTCACACCGCCCATGATTGACGGAACTTTAATGGTAATTTAACTTTGTAATACGATCAAACTGTTGGCACTTACTGATAGTGAAGGCTAATAAGGTAATATTCCGCATAGTTAAGGAGTCGACGACAATTAGGAAAGTTTTATTCCCGTTATTAGCCATAGAGACAATCGAATCGTATCTAACTGCATTGTGTACTCGATACAACTTTCGTTTCTTATTAATGGACGCCGATTTTAATTATAAGTGATTGTTGGAATGAGTTTTGTTTTAAAATCCCCCTTTGACAATTAAGTGGCTACCACATTTTTCACTTAGTCTCGGAACCTTCTCTGAGTCATTAGTATTGTTGGAAGGATTAGATTAGAATCAGTGTACGTGTGAAAAATACTATTTGAACAAATTATGACGTATAATCTCTTTCAAAAGGAGTATTCATGTTATATTTAAATGAGTTTTTCATTGTTTAATTAATAGTCTTACATGTTTTTTCATCAGTTTGGCTCGTCATTCAGATTGATTGGCATCAGTGGCAACTACCTTTTCACTTACGACACGTCATACTGCAAATGGCAACAATAAGTTTAAAAACTCTCTAAATGTTTTGATAAAGTTAGACCTATATGTATCTAAACCTCATTAGAACTCTCTACTTTCTGTATTTTTTGTCGAAAGGACTGAGGTACACAAAGTAATTAGCCTCCCCTAAAATGCTTCCCATGCGTTTAAAATTTCATAGTCGAAAGCTTTTTATAAATTCGTGGACAGTCTTCAAAAGTCACATAGTTCCTCGTTACGAAACGTGGTGGTTGTCTCTAAATGAAAAAGTTGTCGGCTCACCTTGGCACGCTAAGTGCAACTCAAAGGACAAAACCCAACTGTCTATCGCTGTTCTTAAGGAGGCATTATCCTCCGAGAGTTTACTATGCGACCATCAACAAGAGAAATGCTTCCGCGTATTTAACGAGGCCTCCATCACTTCCTCCCCTGAATTCATTCACTTCCTTTACCTATTTATTAAAAGGCCGCGTCCAATATTCAATAATCATAATCCGCGTGGGTTGGGCATACATGTGAAGCTGTCCTCCGATTGTACGTGATTTCGTGATTAATAACGCTCAGTGTCCTCTAAAAATAGAATTTTAGTACAGAAATAACGCTGAAGAATCATCATGGCGTGACAAAATGCATATTGATTGATATTTAATCCCTGCTATTAGCGATAATGACGTAACAATTAAGTTGATATTTGAAACTCGGTATTTCGTTTGCCCCTATCAACTAATCTATGCCAAATCCGTTGTGTTTATGTAGGCGTAATATTGCGATATCAAAACGGGAAATTTTATTTTGGGTATTTATATTAGATCTTTTCAGATAAGAGAGATAATATCATGGCGTTGCCTTGGCATTTCTTTTGGTTGATTTTGCTAGTTTTGTTTAACGAAAATGTGTACCTATTCCAGAGAATGATTTGAGAGTTTTAAGAGTGAAAATGATTTAAATGAAAGTTCCTCTAGAGCTTTGTTTATTTCAAACACATCTAAATTAGATAAATTTTATGTTTTAAGTATTTTCTCATAGATTTATAAATACTTAAACAATGCTTTTAAGAGTGTTTTATGAGCTTAAGTGAATAATTATCATAATAACTAATCGAGAAATTAAACAAAGGGGGTAATTATATTCTTTACGTCAGTAACTCCATAGTATCCAGGGATAAAATCTAGCCAGAAGGCCAGATTGCGTGAATGAAAATGAATAAATCAATTAATTTAGAATTAATTTTCTTTCCACCCCCTTCAACCATAGTAAAGTAATATAGAAATAAGCTATTCATTTTGAAGTCAGTCTATACCTTCGTTCACGCCAAATTTTTTAACCGATAAGATATCTATTCTTTAACCTTTTACTCTTCCTTTACTTCTTCATTCCTATAATGTTAATAGATAAGTTGATTTTAAAGACGAAAAGAAATTATAGAGAGAATTAGTAGCATAAGGCAGGAGTAAGTAGAGAGACTGTAGACGGGGAGCTAAACATACAATGATTCCTAAATGACACTAAACATTGTTGTCTTTATGTCGATTATTTATATTACGGTCGAAGAAGCAGTAGGAGGGGGAATGACTGAGGGCAGCCATCTTGCCTGACGTAATTTTAAAATTTTGAAACATTATACCCTAAGTCGGGTTTGAATCTTATTGTATTGAATTGTATGGCAGAAGGCATAATACTAGGAAAAGTAAGAGTAAATCGAGTATCGGTCTTCAAGTGCGATCTTCAGCCTTTCATTGTCCGAAAATAGTGCAAGATAATATGACGTATGGTGCTTCAGAGGGTTAAAATTAAGTGGATATACATTATATTATAAGTGGATTACGCATTATTTACTTCTTACGCATGATGTTTACCCCTTCTCTTGCAAATTCACCCGCTGCGTACAATAAATTATACCTTAGCAAAGAATCTTCTCCAATGAGCGGTAATGTGTGGATAAGAAGTTGACGCGTTCCTTGGAAAATTCCCTTACATATTCTTGAACTGTTAGCAACAAGTTAAATACAAGTGCGCAGAAAAGTTTTAAGAGTTTCCTTGACTCAAGGACGACATTTACGTTGCATTGCCGTCAGCAAATACCCTAAATTGCATGACTTTCAAGCATGCAAGTGTTTCTAGAATGATTTATATTGCAAAACATATCGATGAATCTAAGAAGTAAAGATATGGTTGAACTATCATGTCCTTCATGAACAGGATTCGGATTCAAATCATTATTTATTATTAACCATTTTTCTTAAGTAAAGTAAACAATCGTTATGGCAACATGCATGTTCGAATTTCTGTAATTGGAGATTATATTGCTTATGCGGTAAATTTATTTAAAATATGGTTTGATTACGCTACCAATTCGAATTCTTATCCTATTCAATCGGATCTAAATGGTTTACATTTTTTGATAAACCCTCGAAAAAATAAATAGAACTTTGATTAAAAATTCAAACAAAAATATTCACGATACATTGAGTGTGATAGCTGTGAGTAGAGTGTATTTCCTATTGAATAATAGAAAACCGGATCCTAGATTTTATTCTTCGTTCCATTTTTGTTTAAACTTCACTGAACTTAAATTAGTTTTTTTAAGTATTACATCATAAAAATATTAAAATTGGAAAACAAATTTACATTCGAATTTCTTTTATATAATATCTATCTTAGTAAATTCAGTTTAATTTAATTTTTACTGTCTTCGATTTAAGCTTTAATATTGATGTGGTCATCTCAGTGGATGATTTCCAACGTTTAAAGTGAAACAATGTTCCATATAGATTATATATATGGTTAAATACATGCGTATGATTTTACCTTATTTATATGTATACTGGATGTCTTGGACTAATAGTTTGTATCTCATCCTTGGCACCAATTGGTGAGGATGATACATGATAAAATGTCCCTTCATTTATAAACGATGTACATTTGAGACGGAAGGAGTAAACAAGAAAGAAAGTATTGGATTGAGGTTAAAGGGTACGTAACTATGGGGGATTCAAATACGAATAAACTTTAAATTATTTGTACTTATAATATATGGAAAAGTTTAAGCTCTACATTTTAAATGTATTTTACTCGTATTCTTTTGCATTGATGAATTCAGCAGGTATTTGTTAATAATGCTATGTCAAAGGGGGAATATCGTTAGGTAACGAAAGAAATTAAATCTGAAATGAAAAACATCTATAATTTTTTGCGAATAAAAGTAAATTTAAGTAATACATTAAGATCACTGATTGAATAGCATTTAATTATCATTGGTTATTGTTTCATCTCGTTTATTATATTTACTAATGTACATGAGTAATCTTTTATTTATAAGTGTAAGAAACATGGTATATTTTTATAACGTGTATTATATCTTTTAGTCAACTAAGATCGAACGAAAATGGTAGCTGTCTTTTCAGTACATGGGCTTTGTTTGAAAGTACTTTGAAACAGAATCTGCATCTTATTTCACTGTTCTCGGGAACTTGGACGACTGCTTCTCTTTACCAGAAGCTACCCGTACCCGTAAAGTTTCCGATAGAAGTTTATTTCATTTCTCCTTAGATAGAATACCTTTCTGCTCGTCCAAAACTTCAAAAATACTGTAAATGTACTTTTCGAAATGTATTTTAAAGTTATGCATTCGTATGATTGAAAATTTTCCTCTGTTAGTTCCACATCCTTGACTTCTTTTGAAGTTATTCACAGTATATGACTAGCTAGTAAATAAAAATACAATGTATATAATATTTTCGGCAAATATGCGGATTGGACAAAACTTGTTAACTAACAATAAATCAATATACTAAGCACCATGAATTTCAGTATTTCACGGATACTATTGAATTCTCTGGGACAAATTTTCTTAAACTTATATGAAACCCTCTATCCATAAATGTTTGCTAATTTTTTATTAGTTTTTGCATTCACTTTTGACCCCATAAAATTGCGTAATATTGAAGTTACAACCCAAGAATCAACAAATGCGTAATAGGAAAATTACTGTAACATAGTGTTCGAACCATAGCATAGGAAGCGTTGTGGTAATATACATTTTTTTGATTGCGATAACTTTAAAGGATTTCCTTATTTTCCGTGGCATGCATTAAATAACTTGCCCACAGTTAATCTGTCAGGAAGGAAGTCGACCTTCATTCTGTAACGCACATGACTTAACAACGGATCGTGTTTGTTATTACCCATCCTTGCGGTTTCTGAGGAAACGGAAGATTCCTTAAGCACATTTGGTATAATAAGTTCACTCGTCCCAGAAACTGTTAAATAGGTCTTACCGCTAAACACGTTTTCTTTTTGACATACAGACATGAATCAGCTAACGGAGTAAAGTTTCTATAAGTATATTTCGTCTTAATTTGATATATTTATTCATTCAAGCTTACTACAGAAATTTGATAATAACTCTCATATTCTTAAACAACACACATATACAATTTATTTATTAACCTGAGCGGGAAATGCACCATGGTCACTTGCTCAAAAATACTCTCACGTTAAGTGGAAAAGTGGATACTCCTAGTGTATAAGTTAGTTAAGATTGTCATTCTCGAGCCACTGATATACAATCTTACCAGATCAAATAATTTTTTGTATTAGCGATGTATATATAATCGATAAATCAAGTAAGAATATCTTTTTAGATGTATATGCATCCATAATCCAATCATAGGATATCCATATAGGCATTGACATACGAGGTTGAATGAAAAATAAACTTCAATGCAAATCGCTTTATGGTTGGAACTAAAAAATGTCTCTCGTTAATCAATCTATTCACAAAAATATTCAGAGATTTAGAATTCTTTCCTCTAAATTATAATATTTTCGGATTTAATTCTTCTCAATGTGATATTTACGATTTTCCATCGATTAGAATGCTTCAGATTTTAATGAATCGATTGTTTTAAGCATCAACATAAAAAACAGTATCGATATTCAACGGAAAGTGGTATCATTACATTTACTAAGTACGAGAGAGTTGATGATATAAACACATTTGAATGCGCTTAAGGAAATCAAAGTCGTTTCCATAGTTACCGAGAAAATAATAGATATAGAAGGTTTTATGAGTATTGTCTCGTATTTTATGAACGAAAGGTCTTTCCTTGTTACTCATTCTAACGCTCCTTATGGCCTTTCTACTCTCAAGGTTCATCGTACCGAAAGAGGCGTTAAGGTCGCATCGAGTCTCCATGTCTTCATATGACTAACTCGTTCTATACTTTCTATACTTAAATTGAATTATTAATACAAAAATTTTATGGAGAAATCAGCCAAGGCTGTGAAATAAACGCTACAAAAACACTGATTGAATGGGGAAATTTTAAGTCCAACGTAAAGAATAGAGTAGCTAACTTATAAGAGAGAACTTGATCGAACACGTTAATGAATGAAGGACGCTATTGTCTGTAGGTAATTGATATAAAAGGTTCATTCAATTAAAAACTAATAAATTTTTTCATAGATTTGAAAAATTGAAAGGTTAAATAGGTTTTGGTTTAAATCTTATGACATTTGTAAAGGTACACTTCAAGGTAATGATTATCCTGAGATATTTTTTCGAAGTATATTTTTTATTGGCTGCATTATGCGGCCGCTCCAGGTTTAATGGATCTATAAAATCCGAGAGAAAAATGGGATAATGCTGACATTACATTATCATATCGTAACCCTTTTATACCAAACTTATCCTTGTAATTATTTTATCATTGATTGCAAAGTATAGTGGTAGGAAGTATCCATAATGATCTCTAATGCAAGTTGAAAACTGTCCGTAGATACGGAAGGGAAGAAACAAAATTAAAAATTAAATATTGGTGCCTTAAAAAATAAAGATTAGTTAAATATGCTTAATGCTTTGTCACACCATTTTCTAACAGTCTTTACCCTTTTCTAAGACCCTTAGCCTAAATCTAAGTGAATATCCTGAGTATCTACTTAGATTTGCTATTTGAAATTCCGAAATTTGTGATACGCAGTATATTTGAAAAGTATTTGCCGAAGCGTAATCGAAATGAGACCAAGATATAACTGTTCTGATGAAATGAAAGAAATGCTGATTCTCAGGGGAACAGTTAAACAGTTTAGAATGTTATGATAGTAAATTCTTTTATATATATATATATATATATATATATATATATATATATATATATATATATATATATATGTCTTTTTATATATGTAAAAGTTTTTGTTTTACCTTTTCTCAGGTATACTTATAACGTCAGTTAAACTGCATCTAAATGTGTGTTGTCACCCTTTACAGATCACAAGGTCGATTTTATTTAGTTTTCTTACCTTTCGTAATCTATATGAAGAATGAATTATGAGATCTCTGAATCGCTTAAAACAAAGCTTATGTACTAAATATGTTCGAATGGCCT
Source organism: Pantala flavescens (assembly GCA_020796165.1). Classification (NCBI taxonomy): domain Eukaryota; kingdom Metazoa; phylum Arthropoda; class Insecta; order Odonata; family Libellulidae; genus Pantala; species Pantala flavescens. The sequence continues at coordinate 19,094,687 of CM036886.1, forward strand.
TCAAAAATTGCGAGAGATGTGAGATAACGTCTTATTTCGTTTAACTCATAGTTATTAAAATGATGTTTTCTCATACAAACATATCCTCTCGTTTATTTTCTCTCGTGTGTTGATTTTCATTAATCTGTAACCTTTCTGTATAACAATTCTAACAAGCTGCTTTGTCGATATCTAAAATTCAATGTAACAGCTTGAAATGTGGTAGACATTACTCCTTTTATCTTCTAATACGCATCAATAAAACTTAATTAATTAAGAATATGAATTCCTTTGCGAACTTTGGCGCAACTGCCAGGTAGCTACGGTGAAGGGCATAACCTATCGATTTCGAAGACCGCCTGTCATTTACCAAAATGTGAGAGGGTAATTCCGTCAAAATTCTACCTTAGGTAATTAATATATTCATATTTATGAGATACTTCACACTCACCTAGACTATCATAGAAATTCTACATTCGATGATAAAAGGCCCATAAAAAATTAGAGCTTTTGTGTGAATTAATTTTATTTTATGTTTCAAAAGCATTCATAAATTATTGTCAACCATGTTACACATATCATGGACAAGCTCACTGATCAAACAATTTATTGGAGCACGAACTTATAAAAGAATAAATGATCTATGAAATATTCTCGGGCTCTAGATAAATTTATATGTAATTTAATGGCTAAATACCTTCGAGTTGATTGATCTCGGTAAATTTATTATTTTTCCCATTAAATATACATTTAATTCAGACTGACCTTCGCCAAAATGTTGTAAGGATGAAAAGTACACACACGGAAAAAATGAAACATGAGTGAAGAAAATGAACTCATTATCTCTCATCCCAGTTGTCAAATCGCGTAATTATTTATCAAAAAAACTTCGGTTTAACTTTTTAGATAATATCAATTTGGCCGCGATAAATTCCGGACCAACTTCATCTTCATTTATCAAATAAGCCCGATTTATCAATTTTGTTTCCATGTCACGCGGATTTCTTTAGAGAAAGCACAACCAGTTTACATTATCACATTTTCTTGTATAATTCCGTTGCCAAGGTCGTGATTTTCTTTCAATCACTAATATTACCAATCTAGTATTTTTGTTTTTCCATTCTAGCTGAATGCTATGATGAATATTTTTACATAAAAAGCCAAACCCCATAATGGACGTTATTTAGAAAGTTTAGTTCCCGTCAAACACACTCTAGAGTGCAAAACGTGTTACCTTAAGAATTCATTACAATTTATAATGACCATAAATCGAGTAAATGCGTTAACTTATCCATACGTTCTCATTAGTTCTCATTTATATGTTCAAAATCATCTAATTTCTATGTGTTTTTGATAAAGTTATGAAAAGTGTTTAGAATGGAAGGTTAAAATTTTTATGCTTCTCTACTCATAGATTTACTTTTGTGAGATGATTTATTTCTGAGTCGGACTTGGTTTGCAATGTTTTCATTAGTAAAATGTTTTTAGTTCAGAATACCATCCAATTATCCTAATTATAGAAAATTACCTACTACTTGATTCCGGTGGAAAATGGAAAGATGAAAATACGATCAACTCACTTTATTTACTTTTATTTTTTATTAATTACGAAATAAATCTATAAAACATTAGTTCTTTCCTCCTGAAGGGCATGAATCGTTGAAATTTTAATCTCGTCTTACTTTGAAGGATAAATTCTCTCTTAATAATGGAAGGAGAAATAATTTTTCTGCAATTTATTTAGTTTAGGACAGATATGCCTGGAATTGAGAATCAAGCCTTTTGCCATAGATTATTTAATCCTTTTATATCTGTGATTTTCCCTCAGTATGGGTTTATCTGACAGATTTTGGTCAAGGAATTCCCCCTCTCAAATTTCAGTGACAAATATAAAACTATTATTGTCATTATCTTATGACTCACTTAGCATTGATAGATCTAAAAATCAATTAATTCTTCTTCACTAAATTTCCAGCTTTGCATGTGTTTGTTCTTTCTTGCTTTATCAAAGAAGCATTTGGAAAAATTGATGTTAAGGAGTTGGTGCATTAAATTTCAATATTTGACGAGAGTTAAACTTCATACAAAATCCTTGTCGAGTCATCTTAATGTTTCCTACTTCAGTTCAAACTTAAAATTTTGTAATTCATTTGCATGGAATCAATATTTTTGAAGAGGAATCTAACCATAATTACTAACGAATGTATTCAAAATGAATATTTTTCCTATATCCAGAGAGCATATCTCATGCATCCTTTTTTATTTACAAGTATAATATACTTTAATACATCCTCCTCTTTAGCCTATATTTTTGTAAGTTTTTTTTGAATACCAAAATTTGCAGAATACCATTCTATGATCAATGCTCTGATAGGCTATCACAATAACATTGCTGGATTCTGCTTCATAATAATTATAAAAAGACATCCCAAGGATATCTCAGTTTTTCTGTGGAGGTCATAGTTTGTAATGATGCCAAAGGTTAATAGGTATAACTAAAATTATCAGTTTTTTGACTTTTATTCTTTAAAACAGAATTCTTACTCAAACAAGAGTGTTTTGAAGAAATAATGAGATGAAATTGTAGAAGAAAATCATCTTTTTTTCTTTTCTTGCAAGTTGATTGGCTATGAAAGGTGATACAAAATTTAAGAACCTTGGCTTTTTGAATTCTTAAAATTTAATTGCAACATCTGAATTCCCCAGATAATACTAACTGGAAACAATTCAAATTTCAATCAGAAACATTTTGTTCTAAGCCCCACTAATTTGAATCTATAAATATCCCTCATTATAAATTACTTAAAAATAGTACATAATCTAGAATGAATATTAAATGATTAAGAGGTAAATGGAGTAATATAAAGTAACAGGATCTTAATTTAGGTATATGATCAGTAATTAGATACATAAAAAAATCCAGATAGATTACCTCATTAAGGTATTAGGAATTACAAGTAAATTAAGTCAGATCAATCAATTCAGATAACTGAAAATGAAATGAAATAAAATCATGAATTAAAATCATTTATTGAAGATCATATGTTTTTCTTTAAAGTTTACAAATAAACCACAATAGTACCATATACAGTACATTCCTTACTAAAACAAACATCCAGTTGCTAGAGCAGAAAAATGTTTTCAAAAATAATATTTATAAAAACATCATGTACTAAAATTAAGTTCAGGCAGTATAACTTCATAATGTTTAATACTTATTAAGTAGTACTTTAGTAACTGGGTGTTAATAAATATCACAGATGTTTCAGAAGATGAATAAAAGAGCAAAATATTTTTTGCTGAACCAATATTTTCAGCTTAATTGATGATATAGTTTCCTCCTTCAAAATTCCCATAGTTTCTTATTTCTAAGATATGAAAATGATTATGTAAGATATTCCACTGCCCAGATCTTGTCATTTGGAGCATAAGGTGTAAGTGGAATATCATATGGCAGTGAAAATGGAGGAAGATGTTTCCCATCTTCCTTTGATAGAGGAAAAGTTTTTACTTCAGCATTACTCTGAAAATAGAAAGGTTTCATGATGTTTTATATCAATTTTTGACTCATTTAAAACAAAGTTCTTCAACTTTTATTGCCTAAAAATATTTTACAGATTCCACAGAAGAATTTGAGTAGCACATCAGTATATTGGCTTCCAGGATAATATTGTGAGAAATACTTAAGTCAATAGAAAGTATCATATTTAATGTATCTAATGTAATCTGGAGTTCAAACATTATGATAACTACAATGAAAATGATATTTATTCCATTCATACAGAAATTTTTAGTGGCTAAGTGTACAAATCAGTAAAATAATAATTAACAATAGGTATCATATTATCATTAAATTCATTTTAAATAACCATGAATAAAAAAATATATATTTAAATTATTTGCCATTCACAAAAGTGACTGCAATAATGATACTTATGCATTTACATTTACGTAAGCTTACCTGTTCTTCCTTAGATAAGAAAAAATGTGGTAAAAATAGAACCCCAGCTTCATAAGACATAATGTACAGGCTTGATTTAGTTTTATTAAGTGATCCCCAAGCAGCTTTTGATAAATTAGCACTGGATAGAATAAACCATCCTATTCGCCCAAGTTTATGGCCAGGACACCAGCGAGTATAGGTCTTGATATGTGGCATAGCTCGTGATCTATATCTCTCTTCACTTTTCCATTGACTGTAATGTAAATCAAATCAAATAATAAACTTCTGACACAGGAAAAGGTAATGCATTACATTCCAGAGATTGATTAACTCGATTTAAGACACAGAGAGAAAAATCATACTTAATGGTAAAAACTTACATAATATGTAAACTTCACATATTATTTTCTTTATTAAATTATACCCAAAATTTTATTCTCAAAAATCTTAAAGAAAAAACTACATCAGCTTGGAAATTCTTCACCTAATTAGCGTATTAAACTCTTCATTATCAACTTACTGTAAGAAGCCTGATAGCCATGTCTGCTTGGCATGTGTTTTCATAGAATAAGGGAGACAAGCACCTCCAAGCATATCATCGTGGCTCTGGGACACATTCTTAACACTAGGATAAATCTATGATATAAATATTTCATAGATTAAAATTAGCTTGAATTATCCTTGTAATTAGCATCAACTTTAATAAAATAGAGAATAAATAGATTCTTCTAAGAAGAAAGAAAATTATCTGAGAAATATTTGCTATTCTGCCTAAGAAGAATAATTTTATATACCTGTGATATAAGTGATTTGAAATGTTTATTTAAACTGTTTTGGTTGAATAAGAATGAAGTCAGTTATAATAGTTGCTGTTACAAATTAATTTTAAATATTAAAATTATTATAAACTAAATAAACCACTTTAAACGTATTTTGAATCTCCATTTCAGAGATATTCTCATTAAAATTGCATTAAGTGATACACAAATACTGACAGACACTATTAAAGTTTTCAATATATTGGAATTTGAATCAAAGTTAGATAGAGATTTTAAGCTACTCACCACTTTCACAGATGGAATCTTAAGATTAGGAATGACTGATGGTACATTTGAACTACCAGCTGTTTCTGAAAGACTGGATCTAAATTCTCCGCACATCCAGGAAGATGGTTCTGCACCAAGAGATCCGATGGAAGAGCACTGAACAAGTAATGGCCATGGAGATACATGAGTCTCCCCACGTAATTCACTTGAGGCATAAGAGCGAAGAAGATGACCAGCTTTCATATGACCCCAGAATTTAATCTCAGCTCCTTTATGTGATCCAGGTGTAGAACTCACAAAGCAAACCCTATGTGCAATTAAATAGCAAAGAAATATTAGCACTAAATTAGAAACAAAAACATATTTTTCTTGAAGAACAAATTATACTGGGATGAACTTAAGTTCACAATTTATGTAAGGATGAATACTTTTGGCATAGCTACTACACTCTTCAAAATAAAAAGCACAGCAATAACAAAATGTGCTACATATGAGAGGAAAAGGAGACTGATGTGATCAGCCATTAGGGTTCAGAAAATAGCTAGTTTTGCTAATATATATTAATAAATGGAGACCCAGTATATTTAGGTTCTAAGCCTGAGATAACTTACTTGACAGCAGAGAAATCTATCTTCCTCAATATCCCAATCCAATCAGTGAGACATGAGAGCCTATAAGAACTCAGATATCGAATGAGATCCATTCGAAAATTTGTTACTGAATCCCCATCAGTAGAATTGGCATCAGCTGGCAGAGGTGGACATCTAGGACTCACCCAAACACTGAGGAAAACACAAGTATTACAAATAATCATAAAAAAACAAAGAATACTAAAATATTAAATACTTATAATACGCTTAGAAATTTTAATTGAACAGGAAAATATTCAAAGATAGAGCTAGAGTTTTCTTATAATACCATCAATAGATCTAAAAATAGATAATCTAAAATTATTTTTGAAATGAAGATAATTTACTTTTTTAACACATTTAAAAAGATAATTTTATGTTTATTGTTAATGACCGTATGTTCAACTGTATGATAATACATTGTGTTGAAAAACTCACCCCTGTGTTCGATTCATCCAATCAGATTCTATGAGATTAGCAGTGCTAACAACCACACGCACACTATCATCATCATATCTGAAGAGACTCATCTTCCTATAGAATAAAATAATAAACATGATCATTCTTTGAAGAATAACTTTGTAAAAAAAAGAAATCACAATATTTGTAAAATAGGTTTAGCATAGGGTAACTGTCTTAATAACAGAGGATTAGTAATTATAGAATATGAAAATTATGAAATGAGAAATTTCCTATAGGTGTATCAATGTCACATGAATTTATAATTGTTTTATTTCAGATTTTAGTCCTCATTAATCACTTACGTATGGTGATGACCAAAGGGATGGGGTGGTTTGACATGAACCGCTCGGACATTATTTCTTAAGAGGCTCTTGTCTTTTAAATCAGCATCCTCAACTCCATACAATATTAAAAGAGGTTTTTCTCTAAAATTTGTGAGAGAAAAGTAAATACATAGCAACTCTTAAGAAAACCTATTCATAGAATATCCAAGATTGGTGATTGAATATTTTTTGAACATACCCATTTCCAGTCTTATGATAATTGCTTAACACCCAATCCAACTCTACCATAAAATTAATCTGCAAAGATGACTCTATTGTGCCCAAGGATTCATCCAGCAGGTCTAGCAAAATTGAAACACAGTCAAGTGAAGAGATTATAAAATAGCATTGAATTAATTCATTTTTAACAATAAGGAGAATTTTAAAGGTTTGAATATGAAAATTCACCAAACTTACCTCTAAATGTGATAGAAAGTCCTTCAGTTATAGTTTTTGGAGAGGAATATATTGTTGTGAGAAAGAAATTGTATGGTAAAGAGTCTTCCCATTTCTTTAAGAACCCACCACTTATAACAGAAGAGGTGGATTTAGGTGAGGATGAATTACTTCTTCTCTTCTTGCATTCCGGTTCTTCTGCCATAAGGGTATGGCTTTCATTATCATACTTAGTGTTGACTTCTACATTACTACTCGCCACTTCAGAACTGGAAGATCTGCTAGTTGTAGCAGCATTTTTACGTTTCTTCTGCTCATTTTCTTCTATGATTTTGCTAACAGTTTCTTTGTTTTTAACGCCAGAGTCCACTTTGTGGCATCCAATCCCAACTCCAGAAGTTGACTCTTTATCTTGTGTTGAATCCTTTCGTCCCTTTTCGTTCCCTGCCTTAGATGCTACATCTTTGATTCCCGCATTAGCATTGTTTTTTTCCTCTTTAAATATTGGAGCTAATATTTTGAGCTGTTCAAGAATTACAGTACGATCGAGACCAGCTTTCATGGAACTAGGCAACTTGATATCATCTCCCGATTGATTCTCCAATAGTTTTTCCACTGCATGAAAAATTCATTTTATTATTTGTATTAGGCATACTAAAAGAGCGAATCAAAAAAGGAGACTTACAGTGACGATGTCCAAATTCTTTAAAATGATTCGGATTTCTTCTGTAACAGTTTTCACCATAATTACACTCTCTTTTGGAACCGTTGCCACGGCTATGGCCTAAAAATAAAGTTGTTCAGACATAATTTCAACACAATATTTCATTGGCAAAAGAATTGAGTACGAATTACAGACCTAAGTTAGAAGTCATCTTTCAAAATATTAGCACGATATAATCTCATGGAAATGGAATAATAACTCTTTATTTGCTCCTTAAAAATTATAGCTGTACAAGACTTTTAGTTATTTTTATAAAATATACACCAATTCATACGGTCTGATACGAATTGAGGTTATAAATTTTGAAAATAACAAAGCTGCACATATTTAAATTGATACACGTTTGCAGGATTATCGTTACTCCTTTTTCTCCTTGTACTACCATACCGCCTTGCGCCGCTTTGAAAAGTAGAGCACGAGGTAAATATCTTTCTTTTGTGTTTAGTTTATTTATTGGAGGGTTATAAGGTCATCAAATATTAAAGAAGTAGATGTAAGAAATAAAATTTTCAACCTATCTAGTTGTCACCTTTGTTTGCTATCGAAATCTTTTCTCTCATTAATCATTTGAAGTAGCATTGAGGAATGTGTAAGAAAAGTAAGTCCACAGTGATTCAATCATCTCAAGTAAATGATGTTAAAAATGAAAATTACATTCTCAATGTCAGTTGTAAACGTCTGATTGTAAACATTTTATTTATTTATATACGGGAAATTGGATTGGAAGTGACGCATGGATTTTTAAAAATATGTATCGTAATTATTTTATGGAAGCTTAAAGTTATATTGAGGAATTATCTCGTTCTCTCATTTGCGGAAATCGTATGGAGATCAGAAGGCTCTCGAAATTTCATAGGTGGATCACATTCTTCACTTACATTTGCTTTAAGACTTTTGTAATTTACGGTTGGCAGTACAATCTTAATTGTTTCTATAAATCAAATCCCTTTCATGAAATTCACTGCACTCTATTTCTGTAATCTATTTACTCCTATTGCCTCTGCAAACCTAGCACTATTTTTAGTAAACCTTATAATTATGAGTATAATTTGGAATCGCTTAGTGGTAGATTTTCCGATGGATATGTTTACGGAGAGTCAATGTATGCTTTCATTCTTTCCATGGACTCTTTTGACATTCCTCCATCAACTTAGTGACATGTTTTTGATCTATGGGATTCCATTCTTGTTTATCTGGTGTCCATAAATGGATGAATGTACCATTTCTGTTGAGTCTATATGCTTCTTATCTATAATACTTCTAATTTGTGCCGTGCATGATATTTTGGGTTTAACCTTTTGGTATGGTGTGGATAACAACTTCCTTGTTTATTTTTTTCAGTTAGAGCCTTCTGATGTGCCCCTTAAATTTTGGCAATCCTTTTTTATGTCTGTTGCGACTTCATCTCTTGATTTCTATATTGTGGATGCTCTTAAATAACTGCATGGAAATTTACCATAGATGCATAATACATTTTACTCATTGATAAATGAACTATTCCATTCTTCAAATCAGCAACATCAAGGAATTATACATGAAAATTGAGGTTTCTATTTTATTTGTTGAAATTCAAAGATTTTTATCATTTGGCTGAAATTTCAAATAGTTTTTACAATTTGACTAGGTTGAGAAATTTTTGTTTTGTGACATGTTTGTTAAAATTTAATAGCTTCTTTTGTGTTAAATACCTCTGTAGATTTGGTCTCATTGTATTTTGTACAGTAGATAATATCTAGATGTCATTGAGCTTCAGTGTTTAAGATGAATGATGCTTGAGCAAATCTAAGCTTTTGGAGTAAGAAAAACTTCTCTTCTGAAAATTAGTTCAAGAAAGTTCTTGGTCAGCCTATTGATTACAATTACTTATTAGGGTTTAGTTCCTTGTATTTGTACCTTTTCATTACATGGATCTTAAAAAAATGCTGAAATTTACATTCTCCTTGCCCTCTCAGTTTCCTTCGGCTCCCATTGAATGGTTATGCTATCATTAAATTTATTGGATTGAAGAAAAGAGCTTATTAATTTATTATCTTATAGGTCCATTAATAATTCTGTATGAAAAATTTGTTTTCTATTTTTGGTGTTCAATAATTTCATTACAAATTTTCAACAATGCCAGATTCACAAGGATTCTTTATATGCTCTTAGATTTTCATTCCTAAACGGAACAACTAGTAAATTATTACCTTAAATAACTCAAGGGTTAAAGAGGTTAAAGAGAAAAATGTAATACTCACAATTTAAACAAATGGCATTTTATATGTTCTAATTTTTCTAAAATATGTTTATAGAGGTGGCTGATTTTCCCACTTAAAATCATATAAATATATCATGTTATTTTTTGTGGAAGTGATGGTAAAATAAATAATTGTCTTCTTTTCAGCCTTCAGAATCTGAAACTTTCTGTAGTGATCTATCAGTACTGAATAGGTGCTCTTGCAGCCTGATGACTAGGATCATTCTAAGGGAGAAAGTAGGGTAAGTTTTATGTTTTACTCAACCTATTTTTCTCATTAACCTTTGATTTACTGTTGCACATGAGAAACATGATCTTTCACCCCTTAGTCACTAACTGTATTGCAGCAAAAAATGGTTAATGAAAAGGACTGTTTTGCATCTACAAGCTATTCCGGGCAAAATAAATTTGTTTCCAGAGCTAGGTCAAGTAATACTGTTAGTGGTGTACTAGAGGAAAGGGGATAACTTCTTTATATTTGGAAAAATTAATATTCATGTATTGAATTGGCACATCACGCTAGCTTTCAGCTGAAATTGAAGGCCTTGTATCCAATTATCTTGCTTGTGTGGTTATTCAATTTTATTATGATCATTCTCAGCTAAATTCATTTTTTTTCAAGTACTGATATTTAAATTTTTTCTTATGTGTATCCAAACATTGTTTAATGAGTTGGCTAATTTGAATAACTTAAAAGCATTGAAATTGGCTCATCAAGTTAGCTTTCAGCTGAAATTGAATTGCCTTGTCTCTTATAGTCTTGCTTGTGTGGTTATTATTTTTATATAATGTTAATTCTCAGTAGAATTCAAGTTTTTTTCAAGTTCTTATATTGAAATGATTTTTAAATTTTGTTGTGTGTATCCAAACATGGTTTAATCAGTGGGTTAATTCGCTTAACATACCAATAATGCATATATATAGGTTAAGATTTACTTTGAAAGGGTATTATCTAAATTGCATTAGTATTTCTTTCTCTTTTTTTCGTCCAGAAAGTTGCACTGCTGGGTCAAAGCTGAGGAAACAATGTTTTTACAAAAACCCTAAACTCTAAGTTGTAGACCCAGCAGTGCAATTTTCTTGGGCTGTAATGGATAATTGCTCGAAAAAAATTTTTAACATCCGAAAAATGGGAAGAAAATTTTTTGCGTAAAATAAAGAATTAACAGCTCGGGCGCCTTTCGGCGATTGGGACCGCGCCGCCACGCGGGTTCGAGAGCTGGGAACGGGCCGTTCGGCTCCCGCGACCCCAAAGAAACGGGCTCGATTCCGTATATTTTTCGAAATTTCGGATTTTTTCGAAAAATTCTCCTGGAGTACGGCGGCCAGGAGTTCCCGACGGAACCGAACCCGTGAACTTCGGCGTCGCACCTAGGTGCCCCGGCCCACTCGACCAACCGCTCGAACGAGGAAAGTCGAGCAAAATTAGGTTTAGTCATGACTAGCCAGACTTCGGAATGACGTAACGTCCCCCTCCCTCCGATTACCGCGACGCGGGAAGTAAACCAATGTACCGGCCGATATGTACTCCAAAATATATTTAAACTGCTCAACACGCGAGCGATAGTTTACATAATATATTTTTCATTTTTAGTGATTTGTTTATTAAAATACTTTGATCTAGTATATTATTTAATCTATAATGAGAAAATTGGAAACGAAATCTGTAGGTTCAGCTCATATTGTTTCGCTAACGAATTTTTATAATACTTTCTCTCTGTGCTATTTAATATGATAGTGTAATTTATTCCAAGTCTTCTCGATGTCGTTCGAATTTATATTCTGAAGCTTTTTTTGCTTTTAATATATCCTATTTAATACTTTGACTGACAATTTTTATACCATTTATCAATAATAATAGTACTCCTTTGTGATCATCACCAGAATAATACTTGACTCTCTTGAAAATCAATGTTAGGTGTTTTGGCTATTGCCTTTATTCCTGCAGAGTTCCTTCAAAGGCACCTCTGAATCTCTCGTAAAATTTTCAGAATTCACTCTCCTCACTATCATCATCATTCAAACATTATTTATTCACTTGATTTGCATTTATGGGCCATTTATTATTTGTCCCTTAGCTTTAACTATTCTAGTCTTTATTCCTGGCCGTCTTCCTTCATTTGAACTATTTTTAATGTAACACTATATGATTGTATGGAATCTGATGTCTTTGTTTTTAATTTCATATATTCTTGGTCCTTTATTAAATATTTTCATAATAAATCTTTTCATTACATCTATATTTGCTTCTGGAGTTTAAAAGTTGTTTTATTTCTTTTGGATCCCTGACATTTTCAGTGTCAAAATTATCTTTGAACACTTGGAATTTGGAACAACTGGAAAATATCTGTGAGACTACTATGGAATCCATATTTTCACTCAGTCTTTAAAATAATTCAACTTTACTGTTTATATTGCTTCCTCGGCATATTGGATTGTTTTTTAACTTCTACATATCTTTTTATTTTTAACATTCTCAAAAGGTTTTTTTCTCAGCAAGCTTGATTTTCTTAATTACTTGATTTCTCAGGTGCACGTAGTGGATCTTACTGGAAGGATTTTCTTTCACCATTTAAAAGCCAAGTCTATATCATTAATGAGATGCAAAAGATCTTCATTCAGCCATTCTGTTTTCTTCTCTCTATATTGATTATTATTTTATTTAGTCTCACTGATTATTAATTTAAATTCTTTACATATGAAATCAGGTTCAGTACCATTACATATAACATCTTAATTCCATCCCAATGAATTTTGCTCTTCTGTATTTTTTCAGTAAGCAAGGTTAACAAGTACTCAGGTTATCAGGAATAGTTTTCAGTTTGGAATTCTATTTATTAGCTGGTATATACAGACCTATCATGCAATTGCTAGAGATTTTATTTTATTTGGATGCTTTCTTGACCAATATCAGTAGATCCTATAAAATATGATCTGGACATTATTTCGTTTTGGATGATTTCATCAAATCCATATGAAGTGAATAGATTTCTGTATTTCTTAACTATTGATTCCAATTTATTGATTAAGGTTATATTATTATTTTCTATGACAATCTCATTGGTTGTATCAATGCCATTTAGTGTGGTTTCAAGTTCCTTGAGAAATAATTCTTGCTTGAAATAGGTGATCTATAACATATCAATATTGACTAGTTTTCATTTTTAATTCTGGTTTGACCTAGCAGAGCTTCAAATGAGTTTATTGTTACTTAATTTAACCCAAACTGATTGCAAACAGGTGATATTACACCTCCACCTTTTTTCTTTACCTTTTGGAAGCCTTATACCAATCTTTGTTGTAAAAGTTTTCATCATTTTCTAGTAAATTGACTTCATTTAATATTTAACATACATACTTTTATATTATTTATTTAGTAGTATAAACATTCAAGGTGATTCTTAATGGATCTGATGTTTAAAGGAAATATATAGATTTATGGAAGTGGAAATGTTGCATTTTTTGTATGGAGTTTTTCTAATTTTGAAAAATTCATAGATAACAATTGATTCTACTTTTGCTTTGTATTGTGATGCATATGATAAACGAAAAGAGCAAGCTAAATTTGAGAGATTACTTTCACTTGATCATCAAATGTTCATCTTATTTATCATAATGAGCCCATCTCTTACCCATACATATTTTTATTCCAAGTCTCTGGTTTTAGCATAGGATTGCCATGTTAATTTTTTGTGAAAAGGTGTGAGGCACTCACTGTATAGACATTTTTTTCTGTATCTGATCTAATTTAGAGTTGAAGGTTCTGGTTTTCTATTGGTAATTTGTTTGGAGGCTTTTTCTTGTACCTCTCGACTACTATAATTTCTTTGGTCTTGTTTTTAGCTTGTCATGAGAAAGATTTCATTAATTGCCATAATGAAAACATTTTGAATGAATATCAGGTACAGTAGACAGAAATATTGACTAGAAGTGGGTTAAATTTCTAGCAAGGGGAATGTTGAATTCTAGATTTCATTTTTTTTACTGTAAGTGGTTCTTAAATCACTATATTTTTTAAAAATTTGCTATATCCTTAATGTATGAATCCTTGTTTTGCTGAGGTCTAGTGAACCAATTTCTATTCAAACTCTTAAAAATCTGTTTCATTAAGACTTTGAAAAGCAATGAAAAAACTCCCTTTTATTTTCATAGCATAATCACTTGTCTAGTGTTTTATATGTAACAATAATTAATATTGTCCATTTTTGTTAATTAGTTCATGTCAGCCATTTTTTAGCTGTATATGCCTTATATTATGGCAAATTAAGTAATCTCAAAATTATATTTGATAATTTTTGTGAAATTTTTAATATTATTGTCATTACATCACATACTTTTTATAATGTTTCCTTTCATCCCTAGCAAGGGATTGATATTTCCTTCTTGCAGGAAAATAAAATTTCTGCTAATATTTTAATGCAATGAATATTTAAAATAATTTATTAAAGGAATATAATCCTTTTGCAGGTTCAATTGGTAAAATCCATTGATGCAGCTGGATTTACTTGGAAGGAATTACTCCAGAGATGACCATATCAGCTTCAGATGGAGAGTTTTGAGAGAAGGTTAGAGGTGAGAAATGCAAAGGCTACCAGTAAGTTCTGGAGGGAGAAGAAAAGGGAAGTCTTTTTTTAAAGAAAATTGACTGATTTCATGGAATGAGTATGACATTTATTATTTCAGGTCTTGCAGAATTTTATTTACTTGCATAGCAAAATAGAGTAGCAAATTTAAGATCATTTTTCTGCTTGACCTGAAATAATAAATGTCATACTCATTCCATGAAATCAGTCGATTTTATTTAAAAGAAGACTTCCCTTTTCTTCTCCCTCCAGAACTTACTGGTAGCCTGGTACCTTTGTGCAGCAGTACAAAGCAATTATTGCAACTAGGGGAGATGTTGTACCAATTTTTTAATTAATAATAAAATAAAAATATATGAAAAAAAATTTTAATGTTTTATTGTCTCAATCCAAAAAAATTTTCAGTGCTGCAACTTACAATTTCTTAATAAAAAATTTACAGTGTTTCTGAAAAAAATCTGTTTCCACTTCCTCACGAAGAGGGTTATATACATCTCTAATTCCACATTTTCTTAATTTAGGTATTAGGTTGAGGAGGGGGATTGAAATCTCTTGATATTGACAAGTACTGGAGTACAATTCAATTAACAGTATAGACAGTTAAGGTTGAAATTAAGCACAATACTCTTGAAATGTTTTAAAGTATATTGTACTTAATTTCAACCTTTACTATCCTTATTGAATTGCACTCCGGTACTTGTCAATATCAAGCGATTACAATCCTTCTCCTCAACCTATGACCTAAATTTCAACAA
Source organism: Pantala flavescens (assembly GCA_020796165.1). Taxonomy (NCBI): domain Eukaryota; kingdom Metazoa; phylum Arthropoda; class Insecta; order Odonata; family Libellulidae; genus Pantala; species Pantala flavescens. The sequence continues at coordinate 19,109,763 of CM036886.1, forward strand.
AAAGTCATACCTACCCCCCACTTCAGTTCTTCTGTAATGTTGAGGATTAAATCCTTGCCAATTGAGAACAGCAACATTCCTCTGATAGTCTTGTGGAAATTCTTCTCTTTCCAATACAAAAATATGCCCAACTACAGTACGTCTACCTATATGATGTGTAAAGAAAGAACAGTTCCATAAAATTAACAATGTTTATTGGTATAAATTTAAGTTGAATATAAAATTAAACTTACTCAACTCTCTCCATCACAATGGTCATTGTCCTTAGGCTGCGATTGCAGTACAGATACACATTTTCAAGCTGGTGCCTAAAAATAATGATAAAAAAACCACATGAGGAATTGTATTTCTTTTATGGATGATTCAATATCTACTGATTTCTTGACATTTCATTGGTATGTTTGAAATTTATAAATTTTAGCATAGAGAAGAAAAACTACTAAATTTTAAAAATACAATGGAAGTAGAAAATAATTGAGAATTAATATATTGAAAAGAGTTATTTGAATAAATAATAGTTATTGAAGTAACTATCATACAAACTTAATATCAAAATATATAGGTAATCAATATAAATATCCCATATAAATACAATATACTTTATCTAGGCATCTTTTTTTCTATCATCTTAAAGAAAAAAATGGGAAAGCATGTAAATGAACCATGTTTAGAATATTGACTCTATAAAGCATCAAAAAGTAGAGTAAACAAAGTATTTTTATCAAATGGTGAGCATAAGACAGAAATGAAGTGCAACCATACATGTAAATAATAAATTATTGACCAACCCCTCTAAGTTTTAAACCATTACCTATACAGCTTAATTTTTAAAAATTCACAACATGATTCTTACTGGACATCTAATACAGCATTAACCTGTTAACCGGGGAATCCCCTTTTTAATTACGCAGCATACAACGGGCGTGCACACTTTCGCTAGGACGTATCGGTACGTCATGCCCGGAGGACATAATTTCATATGATACTGATTCCCTCCCTGTCTTAAAATCAAGTCGAGACATGTATGGATGACTAATACCTTTGTCGTTCGAAATATACGTCCCGCCTGGTTTACAGGTTAAGTTTACTACTCTTTAAATGGGATTAACTAATTTTAAAAATCCTCAAATTGAATGCTCATGATTAATGAACATGCTTCACTTGGTTAACTTAACTTAGCTATTTATTTACATAATTTCCAATTCCAACGAAAATCTGATCTTTACTGCCAATGTTAAAAAAGTAAATAATGAAATATTTACAACAATAAAAATGCTTCAAAGAAAATAATAAAAACTGATGTCAAAATTAACCAAGAATTTCTGCTGGCTATTCAAGATACTTTAATTCAATATTCTTCAATCTCCCTGATATTCATTCAATATATTAATTGCAAGAGTTAATGCAATAGGATTTGCTAAATGTACCAAGAGAAATATATAAGACTATTCTCTCCATTATTCCTTGGATTACAAGTAGAAGTTTATAAAGTTTATTCTCTATAAGGATATGAAAACCATTTAATTATTATATTAAATAGAGTAATATATGAAGTGAAAAACAGTGAAGTGAAAGGTATTCTGTAAATTTTATCACTTCAATTCAATAATAATTATTGAATATTAAAAATTTTTCAATTATTCAAAAAATCTTAATGAATAAATAACTTTATGCTTCCTGCAAATAATTTTAATGGCACAACTGGTTCTGTTAGTGGGCTAACATCTTCAGGTACAATATACTTGAAATATTCATATTATATAAGTTTTTAAAATGTGAATATTTTATGTATATTGTACCTGATAATGTTAGCAAACTAACAAAACCAGTTGTGCCATGAATCATCTGTGAAAAGTATTAAATTATTTATTCATTATGTTACCATTCCACAAAGTAACACACTGATCATAAGATAAGATCAACTTTGATCATATTGAGCTTAAATCTCAGGTATCCAAAAAAAGTGAACTGCCTCCATATTTCTAAAGCAACTCTAGACGTAATTAAAAGATTTTCTTTGGATATATTCAATAATGGAATCAGAATTAATGGAATGAAAATTAAAGACATCAAATCATACACATTGTTATTGGAAATTGAAAAGATTTGATAAACAACTGCATAAGAGGGAAGAAGGACTAAAGATTGGAGTATTTTCACCAATAAAGAAGGGGAAACAAATTAATAACCATGGAAACATATGGACTATTTAGTTCATATCTAGTATTAATATTATCGATAAAATACTAGGAAAATATCAAAAAAAGTTTTTAAGAGGATATGCTAAAAATTTGAGTGTAAATAATATCGATATAAAAATATCGATTCCATAATATAATGGCTGATGAAGATCTCATCAATGAGAGAGACTTGGCTTTTAAATAGTTAAAGAAAATCTTTCCAGTAAGATCCACTATGTATGTGACCTTGAGAAATTAGTTGGTTAAGAAAATCAAGCTTGCTAAGAAAAAAAAACAAAGTCTTTTGAGATTGTTAAAAGGTACAAAGATATGTGGAAATTAATAAACAACCCATCATGATGAGGAGGCAATATAAACAGTGAAGTTAAAATTTTTAAATTACTAAGTGAAATTATTGATGCCCTAGTGGTCGCATGGATATTTTCCAAAGTCTTTACAGATGTTGACACCAAAATTGTCAGGGATCCAAAGAAATAAAACTACTTTTAAACTCCTGAAGCAACTATAGATGTGATTAAAAGACTGACTATGAAAATATTTAATAAAGTAACAAGACTTGTATGAAATTAGGATCAAAGACACCAAATAACATGCAGTAAATTGGAAATCAAAAAAGCACATTAAAAATAGTCTAAATGAAGAAAGTAGTAATACTATATAACTAAGGACCAAATAATAAATGACCATGGAATCATTGTGCCCATTTCCTTCTAATCCAGTATTATTATTATTAAGAAAATTGTCAGTCAAAGTATAAAAAAGGATATTCTAAAAGCAAAAAAGCCTCAGAATAAAAATTCAAACGATATCGAGAAGACTTGGAATAAATTACACTATCATATTAAATAGCACAGAGAGAAAGTATTATAAAAATTCGTTAGCGAAACACAATGAGCTGAACCTACAGATTTCGTATCGAATTTTCTCATTATAGATTAAGTAATATACTAATTCAGAGTATTTTAATGAACAAATTATAAGAAAATGAATACATTATCGCCCGCGTGTAGAGCAGTTTAAATATCCTGTGGAGTACATATAGGCCGGTAACGCAGGGAGGGGGACGTTACGTCATTCTGAAGTCTGGCTAGTCATGACTAAACCTAATTTCGCTCGACTTTCCTCGTTCGAGCGGTTGGTCGAGTGGGCCGGGGCACCTAGGTGCGACGCCGAAGTTCACGGGTTCGGTTCCGTCGGGAACTCCTGGCCGCCGTACTCCAGGAGAATTTTTCGAAAAAATCCGAAATTTCGAAAAACATACGGAATCGAGCCCGTTTCTTTGGGGTCGCGGGAGCCGAACGGCCCGTTCCCAGCTCTCGAACCCGCGTGGCGGCGCGGTCCCAATCGCCGCAAGGCGCCCGAGCTGTTAATTCTTTATTTTACGAAAAATATTTTTTTCCATTATTCGGGTGTTCAAAATTATTTTTTCAAGCAATTATCCATTACAGCCCAAAAAAATTGCACTGCTGGGTCTACAACTTAGAGTTTAGGGTTTTTGTAAAAACATTTTTGACCCAGCAGTGCAACTTTCTAGAAGATAAAAGCGAAAGAAATACAGATGCAATTTAGATATTACCCTTTCAAACTAAAACCTAACCTATAAATAGGCATTATCGGTATGTTATGCAAATTAGCCCACTGATTAAACATTGCTTGGATACACACAAGAAAAAATTTAAATATCATATCAAGTTCAGTACTTGAAAAAACCTTGAATTCTGACTGAGAATTAACATTATATAAACGAATAGCCACACAAGCAAGACTATAAGAGACAAGGCAGTTCAATTTCAGCTGCAAGCTAACATGATGAGCTAAATAAACGCATGACTTTTGATTTGTCCATAAGAAGTTATCCCCTTCCCTTTAGTACACCATTAACAGTATTACTACTTGAACTAGCTCTTGAAATAAATCAAAATGATAATAATATTTCTAACTATATTTTGTCTGGTATAGCTTGCAGATTGTTTTCTATTAACTTGATACATCAAAATATTTTACAGGTTCACTAGAACTGTCAGGCACAACAATCTTCAATGTCTAGTGCCTTCATTTTATGACAAATATATCATAGGATTTTGCTCTAAGTGTCTAAATCTCCTATTTGACCACTAAGATTCTGTAAGTCAATAAGCTCCCCACTACAATCCCATAAATGCAATGATAATTTAAACAGTTTTAAAATTTCATCAACTATTGTTTGTTGCAATACAGCTAACTAAGTGCTGAAAGACCTAGTTTCTAATGTATAACAGTAAATCTAATGTTAATGAGATAAATAGGTTGATTAAAATAAAAACTTACCCAAATTTTTCCCTTAGAATGATACTAGTTTTCAGGCTGCAAGAACACCTCTTTGGTAGTGATAGATCGCTACAGGAATTTTCAGATTCTGGTGCCTGGAACGTAAGACAATCATTTTACCTTCACTTCCACAAAAATATCGACAAGATATATTTATACGATATTAAGTGAGAAAACCTTTAATTTTTTTAATTCAGCCTTCTTTATTAACATATCTAAGAAAGGGAATCTAGAAAGAATGTAATGTGCTTACTCCTTTTTGGTTACTTTAAGCATATTAAATGGAATAATTGTATGCTCTCTTAATTTTCTAACTTGATAGAAAAATTAGAATACTATTATGAATGATATCCATCAATCATTTATTTTATTTTGTAATAAAATAATTTTCTTGCAATATTAAATTACCATAAAAGCATAATTATAGGACACCGAGGTACAATACAAAATTCAATGTGACGCATTAGATATGACTGTTTTAAAACTGTTGCCTCAATAGTAATCCCTATTATAATCTAGAGTATAAAAGATGATCTTTAATGAAATAATATACCTTCTTCAAAAATCATCAAATCCGATTTATAAATGAATATAACTTTAAATTATATGCACTTTCTCTACAAATTCATGCTACTTCCACTGAATATTTAAATTCCCCCTGATATTCATTCTTTACTCCTATCACATTAAATTTATGAATCATTTCTTCCTCTTTTTCATGCTTTTCAGAAATATTTTGAGTATTACCTGTCATAAAAATACAATATAAGGATCTAATGTTTGTAACTAACTTGCTTCAGAAATCCTTATAGTGCAAATAAGAGTTTATATAACATTTTCAACAAGGTTAAGAATTCATAAGAGGATGTTGAACGAAAGACATTCACGAATTTATTCCAGAGAGAGGAAATCCTATTTTAATCAACAATTCATTCGAGTGAGGCATATACCTGCTTCCATTCTTAACATATACTATCATTTCCCAAATATCAACCAAATATTTCGTGCATTTTGATCATGTATGAAATGCAGCTTATCACTAAAATTTAAGTTTGCCCTAATACAAAATATTCACAAAAAGTTGACTAATTCTGGTTCCTTGATGCTTAAACTTTGAAAAAATTATGAATGAAGATATAAATCACATAATAAAAGTAAAGTAAAAAAGAAGGGTGGACTGAATTATCTTGCAGTTTATCAATGGCATTCATTTATATCCCACTATTTAGGTTTTTTCATAGATTTAATTTGAAACAGTTGTCTTTCCTAAAATATATATACAACTAACAATATAGTAAACGCAGATTAACTTAATGTACTTACCTTCGAATTCCAGTAGGTTTGCGGGTAACCGGAAGTATCTGTATCCCGACGTTCATTGTAACAGGCGGGGAATACAATTTATACTTCTATTGCGGTTTCTTCATGACAGGCCGTATATGTAAATTTATATTATAAATACGCTAAATATGTGAATTCTTCAATTAAGTGTAGAATAAATTTACGTATTTCTTATTGAAAGGAACGCTATACTCTGGGTTACTTACAAGTTTTACACCCAATGACAGATCACTTTTAATATTTTCTTCACTCAACATCTTGATCAAATCGCTACCAATAATATTCATTTATAGAATAATATTAATTTCAGAACATTGATAAATGCAAGTTTTCAATTTAATTTTCCATACGAGGAAAGAAAAGCAATACCAATAATTTTTTCAAATCATGAAAAAGTCTTTTTCAAATATTTAAAAGGTATCGTACAAATTCAAGAAATTACTTGCTCTGATGATAATATTATGTATTTGAGAGTAATAGCACATATTTTGTATAGTATAATGTCAGCTGCAATCTTAATTGTTAATAGCATATCAAAATCTAAAATAAAATTTGGAACATTTAATCCGAATTTGAATTTTTCTGATTCATTCTGCAAAAAAATCTATCATGATAACTAGCATTAGTCATGTAAAATATTTATTCATATAAGTGTGTATATGAAGTAATCAAAAGCTCAAAAATTTGATTCTTGAGGAAGATAACACTGTTGGAAAATTTACTATTAATTATGGAAGTATTACCTTTCAAGGATTCTGGTGTATGCAGTTATTAAATAAAGGAATAATTAAATAGTTTGAGAGGCAGTGAAAGGAATAGGAAAGTAAAAAAGAGAAAATTGATAGTCTTGAATCATTTTTAATTTTTTTGGGATCATGTTTTGAATTTGATCGTAAAAATATCTGCTCTCCTTAGATGCTTAATTTTACTATTTATCTGAGTCTTGTATTACTCATGAATGGAACTTATTATTATCAATAAACATTTAGGGAAATATCAACAAAACTATAAAAATTTTAAAAATTAAAATTAAATTTGAAATATTCTTTCAGCAATTAAATCAAAAGAATGAAAATATAGTAAAAAAACAAGTGTTTAAATACTAAAAAAGAAATATTTAATGTCTCAAATTATAAATTAATATTTTGGAAACTTCTAGGATAAATAAACAAAATTGAATAAATAGTAATTTTATTTTTAAATTTCCAGCTGGTTCCTCTTGCAAATTAACAATTTTTGCAACAATTGATGCCATATCAAGGACAAGAATATCCAAATGGCAGTGAAGGTATTACATTGCTATAGAAGTGAAAGTTGTCAATCATTGCTGCTCATACACTGACTCTTTTCCACATACATTCATTCTCCCTTCCCTTTCAAAAGGCACCAAAGTCACTTCCCGCATGGTGTTAACAACCTCCTGCAAACATATAAGTAAGATTCCAACATACTTAAATCATTTTCTCTAAAATTATTTCTAAAAACAAAATATTCACCAAGTACTTATGCAACATATCTGATCCAATATGCTCAATTGAAATAGGTGAATTTGATGGAAGGTGAAGGAGAAGTATACATTTTGGTAAACTAGAAGCTTTTATATCATTATCAATACCAGATTGCTTTCTACATCCTTTTTCTCTTTGAAACATCTTTCATTTATTTTGTGAATACTAGTTATACTATGAACAATTGAAAGAGGTATGAGGAGACTATGAATGGTAATATAAACACTTGCTCATGGGACGGATATCTGTAACTATTGTGGCAGTAGCTTTTTAATTCAATCTTTTTGATAACAAATGCCAAAACATTTCTTCATTTGCATCTCTGTTTTAGTTTATTATTTACAGCATGCATCATCCATAAACAGTTATACTGGTCCCTTTATACCTTTGACCAACAAAGGTTAACTTTATGATAGGTACCTTACACTTTTAATTATTCCACATTTCATCTTCACTGTTATTCCTTGTCTTGAATCTTCTATCTTCTAATCTCCCCCTGAGAAACAGTTCCTAACTTACGCTTATCTTCAATGATACTATAATTAACATAACAACCTGTTATCATGCATATTCTGATGCCAATCTTCAAAGCCACAATCAGCCAGAAAAAAATCTGGCTACATTACAGATGTCACAATTTCACACAAAAATCATAATGAACATTCATTATAAAATTTCTTTCACTCATCACACATCTGACACAATATCATTTATCATACTGCCAGTCCAATCTGATGAGTTTTTGATTTGAACAATGCTAATAATTGATCTTTACCAATCAGAAAAAATTTCAAGCAAATTAATGTGATTAAATTACCTTTTTCTTTTCAGGTTAAGTGAAATATTTAACAAATGCTCTGCCGTAATATCCTGAACATTGGCTCTAAATTTTTATGCTGATAATTAATTTTGCTATAATTATCAGACTGCTTGAGTGAGAATAAAAGCAGCACATATTTTTATTTTAATTAAAAATATAGAAAGAATTTGAAGTTAAAATAAAATGTTCAGCAGATGAAGAGTAAATAGTAGTTATAGAAAAAATAAAGTGATAGGTTAAATTATTCATAATTAGTGATATTGTATTTTAAACTTGAATTCAATTTTTACACATACAATGATTAACAATAAATTGATTTGAAAAAAAATTAAGGGGGTAAATAAAAATATGTTATGCATGTGGTATGAAATTATTCTAAATTTGAAGGAAAAAGTAAAACTTGAATATCAGTTGGGTTTAAAAGTTCTAGTTAGTACTCTTATACTAAATTACATACACAAAGTTAGAAAAATGTTACATATTTTTCTGGTGATCACAATCACCAGAATTTATTAATGAGATAATTTTAAATAATGAACAATATTTCACTGAGGATTTTTGTAAATAATACACCCCAGATTCTGTAAACTAAACAAATGATATAATTTCAGGCTTTTCTGTGGATAAGAGACACATTTTTTATTTCATTGTTAACTCTAGACATCTAGTAACCTGAGTGAATAACTGGCTGTTCCTTAGAAAAGTACTCAGAACTCATCAAGCTAAAATTGCTGTTCCTCTTGTTAATTTGTTAATCAACTTCCTAAGTACCTAGGTAAATCTCAATGAAAATCTATTTAAATTTTTATTCACTTTTACCTTATTTTTATTGAACATGAGGCTGTACAAATACATTCAAATTAATGGGCTTGGGTTTATTTACCAGTGATTTTTGAATTAAGTTACCTACTAAATGAACACTTAACCTTAAGAGGTTTCTGTAAGATAATTATGAAATCAGAACTAGGATAAGAAATATCTCTTGACATGCAATCATAAATAGACTTTGGTAGTAACAAGCAACCATTTTTTACTTTTATGAAACAAATCATATATTCCTAAAGCAATGATGAAAATTGTTCCTGCCTTTTACTTACAATAAGGAAGAGAATTAACTCTTAATGGATGTTTCCCTTGGTCATAAAAATGTATGAGATTTATAGCAATTTCAACTTCTTTTTACAATAAGGCCTCAGGTATGTGTATGTATCAGTTTAGTGTACGCAAGTTAGTTTAGTGTACGCAAGTGTGGTATGTACATTTTCTCATATAATTGAAAATTATCTCAATATTACTCATATGTGTAATTATATAGTTATTGGTATGTACAAACAGTGAAAATTTCACTAAATCCTACTTAACATGTAGTATTCATTACAGCCTTAAGTTGAAAACAAATGCTGCATTGAACTTAAAGATTGTGTAGTGTGTATTTAACCTCTTCTATCCCCAAAAAATAAAAATCTTTACCTGCCAATTACATTTTTGGTGTGATTAGATTTAAATGTAAACGATTCATTTGTCATAATTTAAAATATAATCCCACCTTAACGCCGAGCATCTCGCTGTATTTCACGGACATTTTATTCTTTGTCTATAACCACTAAATAAAGGTTAACAGCTGGGAGTTCTTCCAAACAACAATGCTAAAATCTATTACCCTACGACCACTCAAAATAAAATTCTTCTAATTCGTAAAAATCTAAAGAAGGGATAGCTTTTGTACCATAAATACTATATCAATGTGCAAGCTAATAAAAGGTATGAGGATAACATTTAAAATAGGGTTTCGATATCACTTGTTAGGATGGGTTGGGTGTAGGATCGCATTTATCAACCTACGGTGAGGACACGAAGAGATAGCTGAAGTTTATTTACAGAAATTTCCTAAATCTAGAACCAAATTCTCACGATGTGGAGGCGAAGAAAAAAATATTACCCTAATCAAAACGCACTGCGATCAATGTTTGCCATTTTTTGGCTTTTTCTTATTATATACAACGGTTTGAAAAGTACAAAATATCAGATGATAAATCGGTTGCATATTTTCATACATTCACTTATATGTTTATAAGGCTCCTCGACTCTCCTTAAACATCCACACATCACATTAAAGAACTTCCATCCCCTTCTATAAAAATTTTTTCCATTACGGCCTTTAAGCTGTAAACAAGCTTGCATAACGCGTGCAGGAATTAGGTCAAAGGAACGGTAACATTAACTTCTTACGTCAAAGCTCCATATTTTTAAGTCCACGGCTTTAACCAAGTGAAGTCGCTGTGTATTTTCACCAAAACGAACCGCTATTTTCTTCAAAGTAAGGCCGAGTGATTATGGAAGCGTTCGGAAGGAATGGAAAGGGTAGGAAACTCGCAGGTGAAAATTCGTAGGCCGTCACTTTCTCTTCGGGTTGGTCGGCAAGCGTAAATAATAGAAATTCGGCTTTGATTATTAGGACCAGTGTGATGTCGTGGGCATCATGTGCTGATTATTTATCCCCCCTAAGTTACAATAAAAAATCTCTCAGAACTTTGGTTCCAATAGTTATAAATAGGATATATACATAACATTCTTTCACGGAGCCTTTCTTCTCTATTGGCAATTCTTTCTTAGGCCCCACTTCCGCGTGCAGCGTCGAGAATCCACGACCAACTCGCACGCTCGATGAGTTTATATTTCTGCTATTTCGAAATGAACTTCATATGTCAGTGCACATGTCCTTTTCAGTTCACTTCTTTAAACTTTAAGAAAACCATAAAATTCGATATATTTCGTAACAGCTATTAAAATTGTCTAGAGAGAACGACACAATTTCGCATCGATGTACAAACACTACCGACCGCCCTCCTCGGTGTGGTCGCCGACCCAAGATCTAACGAAAGCCAAAACAAAAGAGAGACGAAACATAATCGAAAAGCAAAACGTGTTAGGTTAGCGAGAAAAGATCCCGCGATTCTAATCCTCCGAACAGGAGTTTAAACCAATGAAATATCACCCGATCGAGGAAAACAATTCGAGATCCTGGTGATCAGCAATCAAGGAAAAGCGGTCCCGATGGGTTCAAAAGAAGAAAGCACTCCTTTCGAACCCCTGGTTTCGAGGGTAGAGAACTGTAGGAAGATTGAAATCGATACGTTCAAAATCAAGTATTGCGAAAAACACTCCCTGGAGCGCTGGGAAAACCGTCTTAGGGCATCCACTTGTAAAAAGAGTCCAGCTCGTCTGTCTCGCGGCGTCACAACTGACTTTCCTTCGTGCTTCCGCAGTCCCTTGCTCTTCCGAAACCGACCACGCCTGCGGCCCTCGGGCCCCAAACCAACGCGTGTCAACTCTTCCCCAGCTCTTGAAGCTCCGCCGGTGGTGTTCCCGGTGAGTGAGGTCGCGGAGACTTCAACGGGCGAGTTCAGTTTCGATGGTCCCTTACGATGAAGGCGCTGCGACGGAAGACGGACGTCCATCCGAGAAACCTCCCGATTCGATGACAACCACCGTTTCCGGCAATTATATATAGAGAGAGAGCACCATAGTGAGGGAGAGCAGCGTGGAAATGGAGTCCCGAGTTTGCGGCGTAATCAAAGAAACCTGTGAAGAGAAGTGGATTGTGGTCACGAGGTTTATCACGATGATATAGGTGCTATGGATATGCGGAACATTTAAGTTTCTCATACTCTTATTGATGGGATTGGATTACTCCCCTATGAATACGAATGTTTACTGATTATGTAACATTGCTCATAAGAAGTAAGTTTCAGAATGATAAACTTAATATAAATTGAATTTACTTTCTTAGAGAAATTTACGTATGTATGTAAATTTCTGAGATGTCAGAAGATGATAGGAGAAAGGTCAATAACTCATGAACGTCTAAACTCTCTAGGTTAAAGAAAACAAACAATACATACCTTACGCACTCTCGGGCGACTCCTTCCGTTGCCACGCACAAAAAAATCCAAAGGCGAGAGCACCCTCCTACTCCTTCTCACCCGTTAACCAAAAGATATTCCGCCAAAGATGAGGCGCACCTCGAGAGGAACCACCGACCGCCGTCCCTCCGTCCGGGTCACAGCCATCCTGCAGACACCCTGTGTCCCCCAACCGGTTGGATCCCAGGAAGGTTTGGAAGGACCACCGTTCCGTTCCGAGACTTTGGTGTGGTCGCCCCCTCCCCATCCGCGGCTTCCTCCCCCGGGGACGGGTTGGCGGTGGCCACGGAGGGCGAGGGGGCGGGCTGTGCAAGAGGAGGAGGCGGTAAGGCGTCTTCCTCCGACCTCCCCCTCGTCGTTCCGCTCAACCTCCTCCTCGCCTGCACCGAGCTGCTCTCCTCCACGGTCCTCGTCGGCACGCTCGAGGCCCTCTGGAGGTTGCTGCTGGTGGAGGCGGAGTCCACCCTTCCTACGGCCGCCTCCGCCGAGCTCTGCCTCCCCTCCGCCCCCAGGAAGCGGAGGCGGACGGGGTGGGCGAGGGCGGAAAAGAAAGCGGTGCCCTTCTCTTTTCCTCCCCCGCCCCTCTTCCGGAAGTAGTGGTGCTTGAGTCGGAGGGTGGCCACCTTCCCTCTGTGGGACGTCTCTTCCGATTCGGAGGAAGATGTCCGCGCCTGAGGTGGGGAAGCCTTAAAGCAATCAGATGGGGAGATAGGATACTTCAAGAGGGAGAACTAGAGAGATAGGGGAAATAACGCCACACTGGCTGTGTGAAGGCAATGGATGCGAACAAATAAAAAGTAAGCGATTCATCTAGAGAAATACGAGCCAGTTTTTTCTGGGGTAAACAAAGATAACCAAATATTTCTACTCCATTTTCACTCCCTTTTCGACCTACGGTAACTTCAACGACATAATTGTCTTCTTTTGTTTCTTTATTTTGTTATTGTCATAATTCATTCGGTAAAATCTTGGGTAAGTTAATGGAGAAGCACACCTCAATCTCGATTTAATTTATTCCAAAATAGTTGTTACAGGTTGTGATGTAAATTCGATATTTTTTTCCAGTTTCACCTCGGAAACCTATAGCCATCCCATTAAAAACATTGATATCGAAAAAGTAAGTAACAATCCTTCCGTAAAAGAGAATATTAAGCTTACAAAATCGCTCTCAGTTGAAGAGAAAAGGTTTGTCCCCAAAAAAATATTCTTCAGCCGATTTAAGAAAATACAATGCTTATTATTATGTAAATAAGAACAAATTCTATCGTGGATGGCCGCACTTCGTGGAACGACATTCTAAGTTGAAGGAAAATACGAAGTATACTTTTTTCCTTCAACTTAAATAAGAACATTATAAATTCATTAGTGTAAATATAAAATAAATTTACTTTTTGACATATTACAATACTGTTTGAGATTATTCAGATGAAATAAAAAAGTTTTATCGAAAAGTTATCATAAAGTAAGTGAAATAAGGTGTTAAGAAAATAAATTAGAAATTAAAAATGCGTCTGAAAAATTTGATTTTCATAACAGGTAATAAAATTCAATTTCGGCAAGGTAAGGTATCAATATGATGATGTAATGACAAGTCGGAATAAAGTAAATATAGTTATTGTCTTTGAAGGTGATAACACTATTTTCTGGTGGAGTTCCTTCGTATAAACCGAAATATCCTTCCCATACATGGCCTTTAAGGATTATGCTCCCTGTGTAAGGAATTAACCCAGATACTCTCATGTTACTGACCTCTTCCCCTCCTTCCCGTTCTTCCTCCTCCGTGGGCATAGGCCGTGGTGCCTGTATCCTCCTGGGCGGACTTCCGCACACCGAGTCTTCCGATCTGCTTCTGCCCACAAGACGCCTCACCCTTCCGCTACCTTTCGCTGCTTCTATTATAGTTCCCCACCGCCTCTTTGACCTTCTGGACGACCTCCGGCTCTCCTCGGCCTCCAGAGCTGCTGCTATCGCCGCCGCAGGAATCGGTGGGCTGGGGAAAGGCAGGTCGTGCACGGAGTCTGCAAGGGTGTTGTTGGTGGAACCGGGAGGGGGAGCTATGTTGAAACCCTTCATCAGTCGCCTCTCTTTCTGCCTGTTCTTCTTTCCTCCGGTACCTAAGGTATGGTTGAATAAAAGTATTTCAAAAATAAGTTTTCCATTGCTGATATACCTGTACTTATAAGTCCTTTTTGATGCAATACTGAATATATGAAACGGAAGCTAGTTTGGGCGTTTTATTAGGAAATTTTTCCCTTAATATTTATTCCCTTCTTAAAAACAGATAAAACTATATATTTCAAAAGAGTTTGAGCTGTGAAGAGATCAATAAGCAGAGGAAACATTTACGTACAAAATATGAATCGTTACCCAAAATTACTGCTAATTTATTGAGTATCAAATGCAAGAGGGTCACATCATTATGTTTGAAAATCGTTCTTTTATCTACTAATGAAATGTACAGGCACATAAATGCATGTAGGCACAGAAAATCTATGTAGAAAGTCTTAAAGGAGAGCTAAAACTACGTTTTGAGAGTACAAAATTTAACATTAAGTCATGTTATAAAAGAATTTCTTATTCAATACCAGAGCTATGAAATGCTATACAATAATCATATAATAAATACCTTCATTGATTGCTAACAGTTATTTATACTTACGGAATTGATTATTGGAATTCATCTATAAAATAATACTACTTAAGAGTTCATACTCTTGAAAGTTTTTCTCATAAACTCACAATTGCTTTTGACTTTAAAGCACTTTAAACAGGATATTGTGTCTCAAGTAAATAGCTGCATGCTTAAAATAGGCAATAGAATTCTTTAATAGAATTAAAGATTTAGCAACCCTACGGCAAACTATTAATGCTTGAGGATATAAAGAAGTTAATATGATATAAGATATACATCCTAAGTGATATGATTCTATTTATTCAACCATAAGTCTAATGGAAGATACAGAAGTGCGCCCACATCATCCACTGATAGCAACCAACTGGTTTTTAATCAAAGACCTTAAAGATTCTTTTTTTAGAACCGATCACCAGCGTCAATAAGAGGCGCTCATTACCGTCGTGCAGATAAGATAGTTTACGGAGCACAACGTGCTTTGTTTGTATTCGCAATCGGCGATCCCACTCACCTTGCCCTCCGTGACCAGCAGCCGTCGACGTGTTCATTCCCGAGTTCTTCAGGATCTCGATGAGTTCGCAACGGAAGGCTGAAATGTCCTGCTTTATCTCGTTCACATCATCCTCCGTTACCCCTTGACTCTCTGCCTTCCGTTGCTCCACCGTCACGTAGCGACGAACCAGGTTCCTCATGATGCTCTTCACATTTTTATCGGCGTGATTTTAAATGGAAAGAGGAGACAGGGATTTTGAGTGACGTAGTAGTAGGATACGGTTCTTACAGGACGACGTTCACTTCTCGTTTGACTTTCTTTGGCAACGTAAGTTATGATAAACGAGAGATACATAAAGGTATACGAGATATGATAATAAATAGAATGAGAATGAAATGGTTACGAAGTGGAAACGTTTTAGAATCCGGAATGAATGGAAATTTTATCAAGATTTGAAAAAGACAGTGAATATTGATTGATGAGTTTTATAATTACGTTCAAAAATGTCTTAAAGAAAATTAATAACTTTTTTTATAAATTACGACATGATCTTACAGTATTAACTACATCTATACAATGTAACTTCCAGCTTTGTAATCCTAAATAACGAGACTATCAGTAAAACGATACAAAGTTACTAGGTTTTCTTTAAGACACTTTGTAAGCATATATTAGACATTTAATATGATGGCTGGTAGATGAAAAGGCGGTAAAATACAGCCCGCACAACCAAGAAGAATGAATGAATGCAAGCGGACACAAGCTTCAAAATCAATTCATTCATGATATCATACCAAACATATATTTTAAAGCTTAAACGAAGGCAGAACGAAGTTTAAATACTTAAAGATCTGATTCGGATAAATTAGGATATTTTTTAACTCTTTTCTACAGGAATGAACTTCTTTTATAGTAAAATCTAACAGGAACAGCCACAGCAAGTCTAAGGTAATCTTTTAATCGATTTGGACATGCATGAATCTATAGCAAGAATTATCATACAGGACGGTAAATAACTGTCGACTAAAGCAAGAATGAATGAATGGGGGTATACTTATTATCGATTTAATGAATTCTAATACTTCTAGGAATATATATCGTGCATAAGAAAGAGGTAAGAATATAGAGAAAAATGGAAGGCTGGATAAGGGAATTGTATTTTTAAAAATCAGCTTCCCTTTAAAGCTACGGGACGAATAAAAATTGCGAACGGGACGTAAAATAACGTTGTTTTGGTATTTAAAAAAAGAAGAGGTACATTTCGAACGTCATTTAGCCCAAAAAACCTCTAGAGTTCAAAACTCGACGTGATAACGAGACAAAAGAAGGATATATCGCCAAAAATCTTCAACCGGAATCGTGTTACTTTTTACGTGCGAAAATAAAGATACGTTGAAGTACCAAAAAACCTCGTAGGTTCTCTCTCAAAATGAAAATGGGTAAGTTGAAGCGTTCTACGGATTTCCTACGATTCGAATGCTCGTAGTTCGTTGCCCCTAACGACCGCGGAAGGTGATTGTAAAAAGTGGAGATAACTCGAGGGAGAGAGAAAAATCACTGATCTTGTGTAACGTTCATCCTTTAAATGGACACCTCAACATTTGGTAGAAGAGATTCCACCGTCTTTTAAAAAGCAGTTATCATAATTTATCACATAAATCGTGCGATCTTGATTGCCATCCTATGCGTTTAGCATTTCATTTGCAGTCGTTTCTCCGAATAAACAATTAAGGTGGAATGAGAAAATAATGTTTCCATAACAACATTTTTATTGAATGTAATATTTTGTGGAAGAAAAGCACTCCTTGATATAAAAATTGTGAAAGAAATATACAGATTCTAAAACATTTCATTGTGAATGTTCGTATATTACAATACAAAACATAAATTCATATTCAAATGACTGTAAGTAGTAGTTGTTAAACGTAAATTTATGAAAATATTTGAAGTAGTGTGGGTAGCTTTTCTTACTAGGAATGCCGAAACATTTCAAAGATGTACTACTTTACATTTTCCCTAAGGACAAAATTCTTTACGTGTTCCTGTAGTTCATATCTTACGTCTCAAGCAGTGAGCCAAAAATTTTTTAAGTTACGATAGATTATGTAGACTTAACAAAATCGTCTAATAAATTCAAAGTTATTTTTATGGCAATGAATATTAGGACACGGTGGGCTGATCCTTCTGAAGATCTGGCAGCGCTATACTTTGCCTTTATTAAAATATTTGCTACTCAAAATATATTGATCGACATGGTTAGAAAACAAAGATCATTTCGGAGAAACGACTGCAACGTACGAGATAGAAAATGAAAGCCTAGCAGCGCACATGCATACTCACCTGATAGCGGTAGTCTCTCTCACTGGCTTGTTTCACCTTCCGCTGGAAGAAAGCAGAGATCGGAGTGCGTTTAATAGCGCCAAGATGAAGAGTTTGTCGTGTTTTAATTTCGGTGGAGGACCAATCCCATTGTCACAACATGCATTTCGGCCATCAATTAGAAGTAATATTACTCGAATATTGCATGTAATGAATCTAAAATATTCGTCCATTGCGTGAATTTGTCTGTACTGGTGAAAGATTGCAGCACTAAAAAAATCTTCCACACGATGCTGTAGTTACATTTTAGTGATCAATTTCTGTGATTTTTAGTATATAACAAACTTAATTAAGTATTCCATGATAATTCATCCTATATACAATGTAAACAACTGGAGAGGGAATTTTGGATAGTTATCAGTACCTATTAATATGAGTAGAATGTTATTTTACTGGATTTTCAAATTATATTCGATGGAAATGAAATAGTATGACTTAGATGTTTAAGTTATTAAGCAGTTATACAGGTATTTAAAAATCGATGAAATATAAGTTTGATAATCGATTAAGTTTGAAGGATAAAGCTGTGAATCTATACGTATTGGAAAAAGAATTTACGTGAAAAATAATTCTTCCAGTTAGAGAACACAAGATATAAACATTCTGTTTGAATTCTGCCTAAGGTTTTATCACTTATTTTAATTTCAAGCAGCTCTTTTACGATTTCTTGTTCACATTCACAATTTTCAACGCGGAAATACTAATTTAAGATTTTTCTTTAATGCTGCAATGATGAATAAAAATTAAAGTTTATATTCTTTACTTAGTTAATAAAGATCAATGATCGTAGGAAAACATGAGAAATTAACGAGTTTATATCTACAATTCCTCGTCTTTCATCATTTCATTACAAGAACATGAGATAAATACCCAAACTGAGTGATTAATGTATAGCGGCCAATTGAAAATGGAATGATTTGGAAAGTGATACATACAACGTGAAATTTTTGGTAATTCTGAATGGAACTCTATTCCACACTTAAAAAAATTCTTCGCAGGGTTTCAGAACCTTTTCTCTTGAATAACATTGGCGACAGAAAAGGGAACTCTTCGATATTTTTCGATTAAAGAAATGCCCTTTACTTCAATCGATTCGGAATGAAACCACAGCGCTTAGTGGATCCACAATTATCCCTGAGAAGGAATTTACGGTCAGAATTAACGACGAGTGGTGGTGTAAAAGAGCACTGGGATTTTGGGTGGGAATAATTAACGATGATGGGAACAGCTGAAAATTAAGATGTTCGGGAATGGTGTGAGAGCTAAAGGTAAGATATTCTTAAGCTAGATAACTAATTCCGTATCTTTGACAGTTATAAGGAGATGATACTTTCAAAAAGCATCTAGTTTATCAAGGTATCTTACGCTATTTTACGTGAAAATAAAACGGTTTGATGGTTCAAATGGACAAGTAATTGCACCGAATTAATTAGAAGGTTTAATTCTACAATTCTTTAATAAATCGAGAATTGAATGTTACTCCATTTTATTTTCACGTCATGCGAAATTAGGCTATGACCTACTTACAATAAACTCGATTTCTAGAAGTTCATATTCTCATTACGTGCAGATTTTTAATTCTATAATCGGCGTATTGAAATGGGTTGACTCTATTGGGTCAAAACTCAACTCAACTTATTTATTCCACCCGATATATACCTATAATTACAAAGATAACCACCTCAACTCGTGAACCGATATTTGTATGGAGTTTTATTTTAATATATGAAGTTCTTTCAGACCATACGTTCATTTATATACTTCATCAATAACCTTCTATTTTTCCATAATAAATGTTGAAAATAAATTATAAATTTACTCGTTTAAAAACAATATTTTTCAAACAACCAATTATTTCATTCCTTGTTACTTCAGATTGATCAATATTAAGGTGCCGAAAGAATGTTTTGTCATTACGGGTTGGTTTAGAAATTGATGCGTATTCCTGTATCACTTTGTAATACAATGTAATGTTTTGTTTCTTAACATTAATCGTTTAAGTAAAACGAGAATTTTCGCGGTTACAATACAAGTATTAATGATTAATTAATTAATTCATGATTTTAAAGGTAATAATTAAATCAAAAACATACAAGATACTTTGCGAATGACATTTAAGATAGTTTTGTTATGATAACAATACACAGAGAACAGATTGTTCAAAAATAAGTACTAGGAGAGTTCAGGAGTCGAGGAGGTATCTTAAATAATCCCCAAATCAGCACTGAACAACGTCTATCACTTCTAACTCCTATGTGGTCGAGAAAGATTCAAGTAGTGGGTGCCTAAATGCAACGTGCATCTTTACTTCAAGATCTCTCTAGAAGGGGGTAACCACAGAGGATCGGTGTGGACACGGTGCATTTGCAGAGGTGCTTCTATAGTGAGGAGGGTTGGTTGGATGAAACGTGTCTCACCCGAATTGTCCTCATATGCTCTTTCTTGGCCGATCTTGAATGGCCGCACAGTCTACGGTGGAGCCATCTGGCGAAGTGCCACGCGCTCTTTGGCGTTGGGATGACGTTAAACGGAGGCGGAACAGTGCCTCCCTCTTCGAAATAACTTATCCACAGTTTACTCCTGGCAAACTTCCATTCCGTGTCTGCGCGTTCCTGGAATTGACCATTCGCGAGCTTGATTAGATTTCGGAGACAAGACGTGGCTGATAAAGTGATAGATGGACCAAAAGGTTTTCATCTCGTAATGTAGTCTTTATAGTACAATAACAACCCGTATTTTTTTACCTGCAGATACTATTATGTATGCTGTTAGTAGGATTGTAAGTAAGAGCGGTAAATGTAGACAAAATTTTGCCCAAAAAAGACGTATTATTCTATGCTCTACTATAAAGTTTAAAACCAAAACAAAGAGAAAAGTAGCTAAAATGGATAGCAATTTAGTCTATCGAGAACTATTTCTGATTAAAATACACTCTTAATTCAATTATACAACCGATTAGTTCAGACAATAGTTAGAAACAGTTGGTTAATACTTTGAAATTAACATGAGTATATGGATTGCATCTCCCATAACACAATCGTAAGGTACTGTAAGTAAAAATATCAATATAGTTCGGCAAAGGAAGTAAGGAAAGCATAACCAATGGTAAGTATCAAAAGCATTCCTATACGTTCCCGAAATGAAAACCATAATGGATGTGCTTACCGATATAAGCTGATAAGAGTGATTCATCATTGCAATGAGGAGATTGAGCAACACAACAATATTGATGACGGAGTACGTTCCAAACATCAGCATTCCCCAGAAGCGAGTGAAGCTTTTGATTCCAGCCAATTCGAAGTTGTCTAAATCCACGAGTCCAAACACAGCCCAAAACAGCGTCTGTGTGGTCTCGAAAAGACTAAAAGAAAAGAGAAAAAATACGTAAATGATGGCTGCTGAGTTTGAGGGATAAAAGCCAGACGAACTTATTCTCAATCGAATAGGATATACGCGCTGGGAAGTTATTCACTGCAAACTTCAGGAAAAGGATGAAACGTAATGATACTCAATAAAATCAGTAACGGCATCCAGTATGCATAAAGTCACATAAAACTTCTTTTAATACCTTTCACTGTTTGTGTAGAAATGCCAATACACTATGAGATTATACTCGTAGATTCAATATGATATTTCAGCACTGAAATGTTCTGGCTTTTACCAGATAAATCAATCAGGGATAAATTGAAACGTGGATTTGAGTTTAAACTCCGTACCAATACTATTAAAACATAATCCTCTATCACTATTAATTGAAATTTGTTGAAAATGTTTGAAAAATTTGTATATGTTATTAACATATTGATCTGCGTAAATCGCAAATATAATGTTTACCTCACTTATTTACGTAATTAATTTTTATTTCAATTCATTTGACTTAAGCATACAAATAATTTTAATGTATAGTCCAAATTTTCAAAATTAATGTATAATTTCAAATCAGGATAGTGTAACTCATCTTTCGTTTTGTTTCTGTTTTTCATTTTGATTTTTAAGCGATATCGTCTCAAATTAATTTAAATTCTTTATTCTTTTTAAATAATCAATTAGGCAAGAAATCTTTTCCTTCACCACTTTCGAGAATAAAATAGTACGATTAGAACAGAGGGTAAATAATTTGCACCGATTGACAAAAGAGAAAGATTTATTCGATATTGTATTCCTCAGTCGTCAATGACGGGGTAACAATGAAAGAAACTAAGCTTATTAGTCGCTTATATATTAGCCCTTTGTTTAAATTTATTACTTTCAGCACATTCATTAAAAAATAGGTCAAGAGCTATGGATGTATAATATCCATTTATGTATAAAAAAACTGAGCTCATTAATAGGTAAATTCAAGGTGTCTTGACACAAGATTTCGGTGAGGTTTGCTAATATATAATTAATAACACAGGAGATATAAAGGACGGAAGCTTAAATACTTTTAAGGAGCTTACTTCGCAAACCGTCGCCAAACTATACAAGCATCCGGATCTGTAGGCGCTTTCTGGTCGAAGTTTGCGGTGGCGTTGGGACACCTCTGCTTCTCCATATCGGCGTAGTACCACAGCAATTGATTTAGACCTGGAAGAGGAATAGAGGACGTGAAAGCAAATCTCAACATGATAATGAAGCTCATACATACAATGTCTGGCAATATTGACCCAAGTGAATAAAAAAATAATCACATTGTAAACGATATTATACGATATTTATGGGGAAAAAATAATAGGAAAGCATTAGGGGAAAGTAAATAATTTATACGTGAACATTTTCGGATTCAGTCATGGAAACTGGGAAGTTAGAGTTGAGGTGTTTTCATTCAATCGTAGAATCATTCACTATCTTCTTTAAAAACATACGCTTAGGCTCTCCAAGGAACTAATGACCATATCCCCCCATGTCTACTTGAAATGATTTCAAAGCTGAGGAAAGTTATATGGGTTTATGAACACAATACGTCTGTTCAAGACCATTTAACATGTCGACCACTTAGTTCATATAAAATTAAAAACGAGAAAAATGAAACTTACCACAAGAGAAGGCAAACAATACGAGGACGTAGAGGAAGAAGAACTTCATGATGTCCATGACCATTCTACTGAGCGAAACTTGAAGGGGTCCCAGGTATGGATTCACCGAGAATATGTACACCAACTTAAGAGAACTGAAAAATGAAGAGTGGTTAATGCGGAAAGTAAGTTCTAGCTCAAAACACCAATAATAATATTAACAAAAAATAAATAATTCTAATCAACCGGTGAAGGTGTAACTTTATGGAACTCCATTGCGGCAAGGAAAGTAATAATCATTTTCCTCACTAATAAAGAATTCTTTTTTATAATATGAAAAATACGAAACAATCATTATTTCAACCATAACTAAAATGTAATTTAATAGTGAGGAGATGTAAGTATTCAAAATTCATCCATCTGGAGGAAAAAAGAAATAGATTTAAACTTACAATAATTTATATCATCGTTAATTTCCATAATTTAACATATTAATATGTAATTTTCACACTTCTAATTAATAATCGTCATAGATTACAACAGGATTAATCTATCAACGACGAAGAATTATTTTCAACCTTCCGGAAGGGACAAAAAAATCTTACGAATAGTCAACCGATCCCAAACTGCAGTTGACGATGGAAAATGGCAGCCCGGAAAAGGAATTTTAATTTCGTGACAAAAAATTGCGGAGTTGGTGTGCACACAGAAAAAGGTCACCGACTGTGCATGACAGAGAGAGGGCAATTCTTTCCAAAGTGTTACTCCGTCTGAAAGCTCAATATTAATTATTCTCTGGGAGCCACCGATTGAAAGCAGGCGGTACCAATTTATCCTATGGCAAGTCACTCGGAACTCTGCAATGGCGCGATGGGTCGGAAATCAACAAAAAGGAAGCGCGCGCGCCTACACTCATTTGTCTCCGTTCATATCCAACATGGCGCCCCAATTACTTCCACCGTCGACCGCAATCGGCAAAAAATGGGTGCGAATCGGACGCTGGCAAATCGCGGGGGAAAATCAAATTACGACATTCGAACTCTTGTGCGACCGAATAAATCCATGGCTATTCTGTTCCACGACGTGTCGGAGAGATTGATTCAACGCTTCCTTTGATCAATCAAGCCGTGACGGTTTTTTACAATTCATCCTGGATGGTTTTGTTATAACGAATAGATACATAGATTAGTTTTTTATATGTTCCATTTAGAAAGAGAGACTGTTGTTTTGCGTATAGTTTTGGGATGATTTCAGAGTAACGGACACGTGATGTTTGTTAACATAATTATCATTAAAATCACTATAAGTAGGTGTAGACACTGAAGGCTTTGATTATACATTACGTGTATATTTAATTATGATAATTCATTCAAATTACAATAAAATTGAATTAATTAATTTCTTTTGTTTTGAAAAATAATAATATGGATGCATGTACTGAACGTAACAATATTAGCCTGCCGAGAGTGTGCCCTAAGAATGAGAGAGACCCGTTTGAAAAACCTCCCTACGACTCAAAGTATCAATAGAATTAATATATATATATAAGAATCAATACAACATTTGTATAGTTAAGCTATGAAAAAAGACTCAAACAAAGTTCTCAAATTTAGAATTTGAAGTTGAGACTCAATCCTAGGTCTTTGAACCAGGGAATACCGATTGTTAGTCGGTTGACCTAGTATGCTTAAGCATAAATTTTATAGGAACTATTTCATTTTCTAAGTAGGTTAAAAGGGTATTGCTTTTTTGCATGTGAACACGTACACTTCTACTAACCCGCAATGTAACTCGGCCATCGTCAAGATTTGCGAGAACAAAAGTTTGTGAGACATCCACTTAAAACAGGAGTTAATTTAAAAGCAGGATTTATAACTTGTTTCGCAAACTGCATAACAGGAAAAGAACAATCGCAATTCGAAACTCGGCGATCGAATCTAAAGTTTACGAAGAGCTTATAGAGAAAAAAATAGATTCCTATCGTAAATAAGAACTCAGAAATGTATTTCACCCAATCGGGGACTTCCAATGTTCCATGCAAAGAGAAGCAAATCCATGCATCAAAGAGTTCTGCTCTTTCATTTTCCTCAGCGTATCGGTTGATCCCTCAAAGTATGAATCTGTAGATGCACTGAAAGTCCAACGGGCTGTGACGGAATAAAAAGACTTTTCGTAAACTCAACGGAAAATAAGGACTCTCTTGGATACGGTGAGGCAATATTTAAATCCCAAGGTGACGCGAAACTTGAAATGGAGTTCAGAGAAGGCGTGATTTCTTTAGTTTTTCCTTCTTTGACATAGCTTTTCATGACGTTGTATATATTGGTAACACCTAAAACAAGCTAGGATAGGAATTTAAAGCGATACTTGAGTAAGAATTATAAAATAAAATTGTATTATTATAAGATTTACAAACCAAAGAGAAATTTAATCGAATTATTGCGATTCCAGGAATCGATTAAATTGAGAATCAATGGTTTAAGAAGTATATTAAATCTTGTGATTCTAATATTTGATTAAATTGAAAATCAATAGTTTAAAATTATATTAATTCTTCTCGATACAATTAAAAGACGCAATTGTTTTAGTGGAACAATTGAATTAGAGAACAGATTCTGGTACTGAGAGAGATATATTCCGATGCATTCATGATCCAAATGATCCAAAAATTAGAATGCTAACATAAAATGAAGCGAAATTGTAAATAAATTTACAATAGTTATAAAATTTGATAAGTCTAAGATTAAAATAGAATTTCATCTTCCGATTTTTGTTAACCACATCTTAATTAAGATAGTTTGTGAAAATAAGTTTAATTAAAAACGTAAACGCAACAATGTATTATCATTTAATTATTGTTATAATATTAATTAAATTCAATTATTCTATTTTTATTTGTTGAATTTTATTTCACTGTTTACTTAATTTTTTATTATCATATTATCATTCATTATATTACTTTTAATTAAATTACGTTATAAAAGAAATAAATAGAAGAATGCGTTGGACTCATTGGGAACTGTAAACAATGAAAGAGACTCGGAACCTTCGATTAAGTAACAATGTTGCCATTAACGACAACACCACACCACCGCATTCTCGGGCGTCGCTCGGGTTGAAACATGCGGACGAAAGTTTGAGTATACTCGTCTTTCCGCTCATTTTCCTTTTTCCTCCGCGGTAATAAAACCCTCCTGCTCTTTGATGTGGACTCTAAACACGCGCCCTACATCAAAGGTCCTCGAATCAAAGTAATTCGTTGTGTGAATGTGAATACTGGATGAACTGGGGCTACTCGACTAATAAAATTCGGTGAGTTACCATTGCTATGGAAATCTGACGCTTGGGAAACAAACCGTAGAATATCTGGGTTTTCACAAATGAAACTACGATACATTAATTAGCCTCAGAAATGTAACTAGACGATACTTTGTTGATAAATATGCTTAATTAAATCCGATGTAAATCATCTGAAAGATGAACGGATGAACGTAAACAAAGAAATTTCTCTGAACTTCGTAAACTTTTAATACCTCCCGAAATGAAGAAATACATCATTATTGGCTAAATAGGTAAGTCAGTTGATGTTAGTTGATTTCTACGCTTTTTTCTTTCTCTAAAATTCAATGTTTTTTGGTTCGTAAATTGAAGCATCCTTACTAACCAATGAACGAACTATGCCTGCTGTTACCCGCTTCTTTACATCATCGAATTTACATTTTCGGCCACGGAGTAAAATAGTCCGTCTTACAAGCTCCACTCATTAGTCTAAGGAAAGCAGAGATGTAATATGTGTGAGAAGGTTTCATATTCCTAATTTTTCCCAAAATCAAGTTATATTATATTTACTCTACGTGATGCTAAAAAAGAAATACTAGATGAAATTACACTAGAATCATTTTCGATATTATACAAGATTTATCCAGTTTTTGATTATAATCTTTCGTACTTAAAAGTATTTGGAAGTGAACTAATATCATTGCATTTAGGCTAATTATTGGCTCAATCCATTCAAGGTTTAAGGACATGGAGCGAAAATAACTTC
The DNA here is from genome assembly GCA_020796165.1 of Pantala flavescens. Taxonomy (NCBI): domain Eukaryota; kingdom Metazoa; phylum Arthropoda; class Insecta; order Odonata; family Libellulidae; genus Pantala; species Pantala flavescens. The sequence continues at coordinate 19,136,406 of CM036886.1, forward strand.
GAATGAACGATTCCTCATAACAACTCTCACTGTAGGGGAATAAAGTCATACATGTAACGCAGATACGCAGGCACTTCTATTAAAATATTTAAGACCTAGTAGTTTTAAAATAACCGTACGTCATAAAGCATGCTCATGGTCGTCTTACGTAATGCAACGATTTGATAATAAGTATAAGTTGCTGCATATATGGACGTGTGAGAAAATGAACACTTCCTTTCGTTTTAGTAATCGCTGAGTCTTTCACTTGGAGAGAAAAAGGAACTGCATCTTTGTAACTTCTTTATAGAGCGCAAAGTTACTATATCTGTGTTTCCCCACTCTGTAGTTAGAGATGTTTACCTGAATATATTGGCCGCAGAGAATAGACCTTCCGCAATCAGCATTGGATCCCAGGTGTCCCATTCTTCCCTCGGAAGGTCATTTGCTCTGCCACCGAAAGCCATCTCTTTCTGAACCTATTAAAGAGAGAAAGAAGTGTTAAAAAGACCTTGGAGGATAAAAGAACCAGAAGGTGGTGATACAAAACGAAGTGATGATATCCTTTGGGGAAAACAATAAGGCTATTCCCAAAGCAGTACGGATTAGAAGAGGTGTAAACAAAAGCAGAAAGACTTAAAGTCTCCATCTTTCGAAAAGGAAAGGCCACTTGCCCTGATTCTAATACAGAATGGCGGATAGAAAGTACGCAACTATTGGTACGCGTTAGTGGTATTCACTAATTACAATAAGATTTGTAGTTTCGTCCGACTGAGCAGCATCGTTCACTGCCCCTGTATTATAAAGGCACTGGCCTTATAAAGTACTGTTGAAAAGAACTTAAACGCTAATATCTACAAAAGAACACTTAAAAACATGTCTGATCGTTCCGGTAAGACGGATAAATTATATAGAAAGAACGACTGGAGACTGAAGGATGCAGGTTCGATTCCCATCCAATCAGACTCAAACTTCTTCAGTTTACTTAACGTTAATTTAAATTCTAAGACTTCCTCATCAATTCACAAACCTACTATAGTGTGACGCAGTTACATGTGATTGAATACTGAAACAATTATCTACAAAAAAACATCTCTTACGATTTGTTAGACTGATCCATGCATTTATAAATACAATATAAATAACAGACCCAAACATATAATAATACGTAACAGTAAATTTTCATAAAAATTATCATTTCTTACTGAGAGTTCTCTACCATTATTTAAGCTTGAAATCACTAGATATAGAGAATGCCACATGCATTAAGTTTCAGTTAATTATAGTTCCAAGGGCATGACTTGAAGTACCGTATGCATTAAAGGGAAAGTACTGAAACGTTGCTTACTTGGTAGTAGGCCACTATCCTCAAGGCAACCGTGGCCACGTACAGCGAATTGGTGACAAAATCGATGACGTTCCACATATCGTTCGCATATTCCTCCAATCCAACATCCCACAGCTGCTTCACTTCGCTCCAAATGAGGCCTTAGGAGACACAAGAGAGATGAATACCATTAATGGTCCAGGCGCTTTAACTCTTCTAACCGCCTCTGGCCATCTTAAAGGTTTGCCCTTGGGATCGTACCTTCTCAGGGCTCATCATATTTCCTAATTCTATGGCTTCGATATGCATTGAATGGATGCTAATCAGAGTTATACCAAAGCGATTGGTTTTAGGATTGAAGATTTAAGAACGTTTATTAAAGCAAAGATGGAAATATAGTTTAGATATAATTGAAATGAAAAGTAGGAATTCATGCGTATCTGAGACTCACTCAAAACAAGTTTTTGTTCCCGGTCTGCTATTACTATTTAAATATGTGGGACTCTTTTTAATTGGTTTACAATAAATTTATTATATATTTATAATTCTCTCGAAATGTTTTAATACGCTGGAATTAATCACAAAGACAATTTTTACAGTATATTTTTAAAGCAATGCGGAGAGTTCTATTTGGATTCAAAGAGTAAAGAATAATGTATCTATTTCAATATATATAATCTGAGCTAGGTAAAAATTAACATGAATAATACTTAAGTAAATTAGTAGGAAATACTTCATAATTATGAATTTAAGAATCTTCAAATAATGGAAAATCAATTTAAATTCCTTCCACGAACAAATATTACGAAAATCAAGATTGCTAAGGTCTTTGGTGAGTTACTCGATAACAATATTTTGAAAAAAATATTCTCAAAGAATAGAAATGAAGGAAATTTAAAATTTGAGTCAACATTCGGTCTAGTTAATGTAATTTATTTCCCATTTTTTTCCTTCGACGAACTCATGAAAACAACAGAAATTCGAAGCAATTATTACATTAATTTTCCACATATCTCATTCAAAATAAAAACAAATTAGTATTATTAATTTAGGAATCGCTGATACTAAAATCTGCGAATTCAACTATTTAATTCAATGTTAACTAATAAAGACTAAAAGTGAGTAATATATTTACAGAAAAAGTGCCTACAATAATCATTAAATAATTAAAATAATATCCAATCTTTAGTATTAATATTGTTATGAATAATCTGTTTGTAAATATTCGAGTGACCGTAGTCTATAGCAGGCCTTTCGTTACATCATATACTCTGCGTGAAAAGACTGCTAAACTGTTAACGTCATATATTCGAATTCTACAGAAAGTTTTTACGGACTTACGGTGCTTTTTTTACGGTTTAATATTCTCCCAAATGTTTGGTAAAGCTTCAGAAATGATTTATTTAAACCGCTCTCGATGATTTATTGACCACAGAATCGTAATACCAAAATAAAGGGGAAATAAGACTCACCGCTGACCCAAGCCAAAATTAGACACTCGACGACTGAAGGGGCGGCGCCTCTCTTTGTGCTTACGTCAGAGGGGTCGAAGAGAACACCTCCGGATGATGTGCCGAACCAATCTCCTAAAACTGCTTCTATACGTTGCGATGCGAGAATGAGTAAGACTGGAAGGGAAAGTTACATTGTGTTAGACCAGGTAATCTTCGTATTTACGAAATATTTTCTCTCTCCTTTAATTAAACACGTCAAATTATTCTAGCGGTGTTGGTGAAAATTTTATTCGCTATATAATCGAAAAATATTTTTTATTAATCTTATGACGTATATTCCACAAAAATACGCAAAATTTTCAAAAAACGAAGAATTTCGTAAAAAGGATAAATATTCAAATTGGCTACGTTATATTTGATACTTTACATAATAATGCGGATATGATTACCTAATACGGTGGAGAAAAACAGACACAATTCAAATACCTTTTCCTCATAGAAAAATCGCTGAAATAAAAGTGATATATATATATATATATATATATATATATATATGTATATAAATTCGACAATCTGATAAATAAACAAGTTTTTCATGGCAACTTAAAGTTATGTTATTCATTCTTTGATATTAATAACTTTTTTCTGGAAAATATCAAATGGAGGTATTTCGAGAAGATACTCAGCTTAAGATAAGAATTGTATGATATAGAACTAATTAGACAATATCCTCTAAAATTAAAGTAGAAAATAAATTGCCGATTCATAGAAACAAATATGGATTGGCGAGTAGCATGTAATTAAGGGATAAACAAAGGAATAAATTATAGACCCCTCAAGAAGGATATACAAAAATCTTTTTGACGAATATAATATAATAACTATACTCACAAAGAAAAGTGAAGTAAGAGGCGGAATGACAGATGAATTTAATGAAAGGTTTCCTCATGGTTTGTCCTATGTGCGAATGTGGCGCCAACACATACATGACGGAGAAGAAGGGAAACAGCATGCCGATCCTCACGATCTCCAATGCCTGCAAAGCCATGTTTTTCCTTCGGAAACCGGGAAGGCCTTCGTACCAAATGGATGCTAGCAGCTGCTGGACGTTAGGATGTGCTACGAACTGTGAAGTAAAATCAACGGGATTAATTGGTGACTTGGGTGTGTTTACGCGAGATTCGTACAAATAGAGTTACGCGAAGGTCGACTTGATTGAGCGGTTGCTAGTCAACGGATTACTTCGGATTCACATCGTCAACAAAGGTTTCTATTTCATTGATTGGGAAGATAGCGTACGAAGGTAAACTGTTTGTACTTCAATAGATCAAAATACAGAGTCTTTGTATGACAATCTTATAGGTACTAAGTGCAAATTAAACTAAAACCTTATATTACGAATGCTTTTAGAATATTTTCAGTCTCTATTTTTAATAATACAGCCATGTATTATCAAATACAATTTAAATTCTATTTGAAAATGGAGAAGAAAGATTTTCTGCAGTGTATTTTTTTGACTTTGATCTCACTTGGGATCACATACTACAATTTTTATCGGTTAGTGTTTGGACACATTCAGGTTGGAAGATTTTACAAATAAAACTAACAAAGGTTCACTCCATCTATAGGTAGTAAAACTTGTGTACGCATATTTGGATGATCAAAAGTACATGGAAACTACGCTGATCAATTTCCGAAGGTGCGTAGAATGAGAATGTTTTACCGAAGAAAAATAAAGTCAATTTCTTCTGTTAAATAAATTATATTGAACTCGTTTAATAGATTAAGCCAATATTCTGTTAGAAAAAGCTTAATTCACAAGAAAACGTAACAGAACGGAAATATATGCCCTTATTGGTTAATCATATGAACGATTTACTGGAGCAAAAAACAACGTACTTTGGTTGGAATTTTACCTTCTTTTGCCTCAGCTTGATGGCCAACTTCAGTCTGTTAAGATGCATCCTCTCTCCGTGTTCGAAAGCGGGTCCAGTGGGGTCGTGATTCAGCAGAACTTCCAATTCGTACGAACTACGCGTGTGGTCCAATAAGGCCGTGGCGAAATCCTGACACTGCTTTCGAAGCTCCTGTTGGAGGCAACAAACGTTTAGCATAACAGAAAGAGTAAAAGGTCAGCATCAAATGAATTTTCAGTTTGAAAATTACGTTTTAAGACGAGAAAAGATATGTATTTCTCCTAGCAGTTTGACAACTATATAACATAATGTATAACAATGTAATACGTAATGTTTAACAATGTAGTACACAATGTATAACAATGAAATTCACCCTTTTCACCATGGGGAGGGATAGTCTCACCTGGTACTCGCATTTGAACTCGTGTTCTAGGAAGGAAAGCCTGCGTAGTTCCCATGAGAGTTCGAAGGCCGTCAGAATGGGATCTTTGGATGAGAGGGCGATGAGGGAAGGAGAGGCCAATGCTCTGTACGCGTTTATCCGTGACCTGGAGTGACGTAGGGAGTCTTCTTGACGGGACGTGACGCATTCATCACAACCACACCTGAAATGGAGATCGGAAACCTCGATTACCAAAAACAAAAGAAGACTATTTCTCATAAGGAGGAGAAATTACGAGAGGATTTCCGGTAACAATACGTTCAACACGTTCAACAAAAGGATCATTTTCAAATTTCTTAGTAATATTAACTCTAATTAATCAAATTAGCATACATTATTACTGTCCCAACCAGCAGTTTGACTTCTATTGTCAGCTCTATACATTGTCAAATAAGACGTACACACCAACATAACCAGTCTAAACAATACACAAGCGCAACATAATATAACAAGTACGATTTATCGTATTACGATGGATCGTGATGCATGTTATACCGAAAATTCTTATAAATAAATATTTAACATGTTTTACTCCCATAACCATATAATAGATAAATCTGTAATTAAAAATGATGATTAAATATTTGTGTACCTTTTGAAATTATATCTTAATAGATATTTTTATAGGTATTATTTATAATAATATTATTATTTTTATATAATTATATAAAATATTTTAGTATATATGTAGTATTATAGTACAATATTACGAAGGAAATAGGTTTCGATAAGTATTATCGGTTTAAAGCGTAATATTCGAGGCATTAAAATTAAAGGTGAAGGTAAGAGAGGTTTACGTATAGTTAGTTTAATTGATATTGCGAGAAACTGTTGCCAATGCCTTTTCAATGAAACTATCTTCCGATGTAACAATCAGAGTAAACAATACCACATGTTGAATGACTTTCAAAGTGATAAGAGACGACACATTTGTTTCAGTACGTAAATGACATTTTTACGATAGATCTCCTCATACCTGACATCATGTGGCATGGGCAGAGTGGCTCCCCTGTCCAGCAAGATCTTTATTATCTCGTAGTTGTCTCGGTGTGCTGCTAATATGAGTGGCGTAATATCCGGAGTAAAAGTGGCGGTGTCTGGTGGTAGCGCTTCCCAACTCTGCAAACAAAGAAGATAATGAATTAAAACGACTATTATATGTACATTTATACATCGGATTAATAAAATATAAAAGTAAAAAAGACAAATTTACATAAAACGTTAGAATAAAATGAAATAAAATAATGTACGAGCTATATATTTCAAGAAATATAAATAAATGTTACTCTCTACTGTAAACCCAATATTGAATTAGTTTCTTTAGAATTAGTTAGCGTTAGAATTCGTCTTTTGGAAAAGAAAATGAGAAAAAGACTTTTATAGATAAAAAAATGATTAAGGCACTCAAATATTGACCTGGGAAAATTTTTGTTCTTGGACAGACTATATATCTTAATTTTTTTCGGAAATATCCATACTATATCAGGAACAAACGGCTTGAATTCGATCTGAAAACATGTCCTATGTTGTACGGAAAATCTTAATTTACTTACACCATTAGCCTAATGGAATGAAGTTCTATTGTTCTAGTTACAAAGGAGTACTTTCATTATACATTCATCTTTTGCAAGAAATAGAGTAATAGAACTCTCAATTGAAATTGATCGAACAAAAAATCACAAACAATTGTTGATATGGAAATTACGTATTTAAATTTAGAGCTCCTCAAAAAAATAAATAAAAGTGTTAGAAAAAGGGTTAATCTAAAACCAAGAATTATACCATTTAAATTAACCTTTAAAAGATATTAAGTGCAAACACATTATGGCATAATTTGAAGAGAAGGCAAGTTAAGAGATGACTTCATAAAACGAATTCGCATTACAATCTTCTATTCTTTCCAAGGTTTACAAAGTGCTTTAAAATAGGAACTGTTTAATGTACCAATTTTCTTTCGAAGCACGATCCAGATCTCTGCGGGTCGCATACCAAAAAGGCAAATTACAAATGAGTCGAGATGGGAATATATACATATTCGAGAGAAAGGAATCAGGAAATGAGCCCATTCAGGTAGGTTAATATTTGATTCTTATTACTACGCTACATTTGTCGTACCCATAGACCTTTATCATTCATCCATCTGATATTCAGGATCAGTATTATTTATACATGTCTAAATTGTGGGAATTTGATTACTACAGTATTGCCCTAAGGAAATATACCTTGGGAAATAAATAAGAGAAATATATCTAATATTATGTTGACAATGAATAAAAATATATGCCTTTTATAAAAGGATACAGAATAACTAAGCGTTCATTGATATATTCCGTAATTGCAATTCAATATTAAGGGTAATTTTGCTCAATTTTAAGTACAAGGCTATATTCTTGTTAAATTAACTGGATTTCTAGTAGGCTATTTAGATATTTATTAATTTGAAGGAATATTTATTTATTTATAAGCATTAAATTTACAATCATTAGAATGAACATAAAAAATCCTCAACATATAAGAATAATATGATATTTACATAAATTTTAATTTTCTATTAGCTGAAAATTCTCTGAATGCAGATAAGATTGTTGCTAGAAAATAACTTTGAGGTAATTTATAGGAGAAAAATACGACAAATATGATTAGACATTATTATATTATAAATTATATAAATAAAAATATTGAATTATATGCAAGTTCATATAAATTTATTACTCGAAATGGTAATATTATCATGGGTAATCAGACGTAATGCTTTTAGTGTTTTTGTACTTTCGCGGTTTTCAATTTAGTGAGTAGAGAAATCATTTTCTTTCAGCAATAATAAGAGAAAATTACGTAACATAGCTTCAGGGGTTATACCTTTAAAGTAGCATAGACTTATATAAGTAAAGTAGCTAGACACATATTAAGGAAAGCAACGATGAGAATAATACCAACTCATGTGTGGAGAATAGAAAGTTTCACCTCTTAGCGGGAAACTTACGTGCGGTTCTCCAGGTTTGTGCAGCGTCTCCTCGTGGTCCAGCAACACCTCCACAGCTTCCACGAACTCCTCCGAGATCGCGTGCAGAAGAGCATCTTTCGTGTCCACCTTGTGCTCGATCAGTAGCTCCACCATCTCCAAGTTCTCGTTGTCGATGGCCATGAGCAGAGCGCTGCGTCCCAATGGGTCCACGCAGTTGGTGTTGAGCGACTCTGTTTCCGCAGCCCTTTGCAATATCCTACGAGAGAATGATGTCCCTTATAATTCGGGCGTTCAAGTCACTCCGACAAGATAACGCAACCCTCTCGTGAGAGATAACTTACGTACATAGTGGCATCTGGTGATAAATGGGTTTTCGTAATTTACGATCATAGAAACTATGTGATAAGTTATTGCTGATGGAATCGTTTCAGCTATGAGTGTCCTGAAATAGAATTCGAAAGAGATGAACCCACGTACAAAATGGAATGAGATACTTCAGAAAATATATGTGGAAGGTCGATGACGCAAGTTGGTAGATGCTAACCCTTTAAAGGAGAAGGTTGGTTAATTTAAGAGTTACGATAATGTTAGAGCAAAAAGAAATGTGCTTAGGTATGCGTTTGTGTTAATGATTAGGTAATAGGTAAAAAAGATTATCCACCGTCTTAAAGATTTACAAAATATTCTTGGAAGATCTCCACACATTCATTTGTCAGTAAGTTACTTAGCTATGAGCATGTCTTGCAAGAAATGAAATACGTGCATGGGAACGGTAATCTATCATGAATTAAAATAAACTAGGATAATTAATTACTCTCTTATAATAAAAAATAATTGTTTTAATTACCATAATAATCAATAATTCTCTTCTAATTACAATTCTATGTAATTCCCTTAAAATTTCCAGTTATGAATTTAAAGCCATAAAAAATCGAATAAAAGAATTGGAGGATTTTTGGAATTAAAAACCTGGCAACATTAACATAATTAAATATACTTCTTTTCCTTGACTATAGCATTCAATATTTACAATAGGAACTAATTAGGCACATCATAACCTTAGAAATATCATAGACAACTTCTTGTGTTTAAGAGAACATTATAAAATGTATAAGAGATGGAATATGTATTATACAAAGAGAAAAATAATGCGATATCGGTCAATAATTCAGAGGAATGATAGCTTCAAGCTATTTCTCATACCCCTTTAAGTTCCTGTTGTTTGCTTCCAGAATCATTTTTCTAAGAGTTTCTAAGCGTGAAACTTGACATTATTCCTTGTAGAGTTGCCAGAAAATAGTGCTCTTAAGGCACTGTTCGTTGTTTTGGTGTTTTAGGGAGATCAGTTTTCGTTACGTCAGTTGGCTTGGACTTCAAAAGAAAAAGCACGGGAAACACGTATGTCTTGGATTCAAAACCGTACATAAATTCCAATCCTCAAAATAAAATGACTTTGCTCTTTTTCGCAGTAACGATGGATTTTAACGGAATAAAAACAAATTCTGTGACGAAATTGATAAGAAGCTGTATTTACCGTAAAAATGTTATGAAATTAAGAAAGTAAAGAATAAAACGTTAAAAAAAGTCATCGAATACTTTTGCACCACATCTAAAAATTGTAAAAAATACTAATAAACTAAAATCAAAATTTGAAAGAGAAAAAAATCGTTGAAAAACTTAATCGATGAAAACAAAATATGATACGATTCAGGTCGAGACAAATTTAAAGGTGAGGAATTTTAATGGGAGAAATTTATCTTGCGTTAATCGTTTCGACTAAATTCATTAAGAGTGTTCAAATTAATGATCATCTAACAACCTACAAGCTAAAGTTGAGCTCTTCATCATTAAAGCAAATGAGCGACCGAAATAACAATACAATATAAGCTTTTTCGATAAAAAATTTCACGAAATAATCAATATGATAGCATCTGCTATATATATATAAATCGTAAATATTTAGCTTTAATTATAGAAACCGACTCCTTTTAATCTGGGATACACACAGCATAAGAAAACATCATTATTCACAGGGACTCATGAAATCAGCTGATCTGACGAAGCTCACTGCGCCCGAATCTTATGCAACCGCAATGCTCAAGTGTATTGCGTGTTGAGGTATTCCAGGGGATATGCTGCCAGCCCATTCCTACGAGGTAATTTCTCCGCACAAATACAGATATTTTATCCCAGCAATAGATACATTTCCCTACATATCAATAACGATCCCAAATAAGAATTTAATAATAACAATGATCAGCTAGTTCAAATTGCTTTAAGGTAAACCTGAACAGTAGGTGTGTAATATATGGGACATGTTACAAACTTTACTCTTGTTCCATTAATGAGAAAAATATTTAAATAGAGAATTATACATTCCGTTATATTTTGAAAATAACAATAATACATAATAAGATACTAGTATACAGGAATTAATTCCAGAACATGGTACACTGAACATAACATATTTCACCAAAAACAAAATATCTTCCATTAGTAAAGCATAATAAACATTATTTTTAAGCTTATGCAGTCCGACTTTCGGCTGACTTTAATATAAATAATGATAAATATAAATTCTTTTTCATAATAATAGGTGTCCATTATAAATTTTAAATCAGTAATAATACTTATAGAACTAAGTATGGTTTAGTACTACGTTCATGAATAATTATTCCAAATATATCCATAAAAATTGTTGAATTGTTTAAATAAAATTCAACGTGACGTATCATAAATAAAAAATACCTTGAACTTTACTGCTTGTGCTTTTATTTCAAGGCATTTGGTTTGATTTTTTCGGTACTCCGCTTTGGTTAATAAAATCCCAAGTTTGTCGGGAGACGAGAAAGCTATTTTGCTTCGAAAACAAACCGATAGGGATTTCGTCGCGACGTCACGTAGTACGGCGCCTTTTTGTGATCTTATCGCTTCCCTTTCACACCAAAAAACTGCATCTCCTATGGCAGAAAAGTGCTAGAGACCCTTCGGAAAAAAGTGAATTGCAAACGGCGCTCTGAACGAACATAGACACCGTAGGGCCTCCAGAATCCCAAACCACTTACCGAAAAGACCTTTAGTGGTCGATGCAGACGATAGAGGTCAGCTGCTTCGACCCAATCACCTTTTTATCGCATCGCCGATTTCAAATGTTAACTTTTACTCGGTTGAATAGAATGTGTCGATTCAGTATATCTACACGTGATTTGCCTTTAGAATTTCCCCTTCCTAAAGGTTTTTTTTTTTTTAGTTGCACGTGTGAATGGGGGATGTTCGCTCTTGGGATCTGGGAAAGGCACGGTATCGTTAATGTTTTGGCAATTCCCAGACTTCTTAGATACGCGATAAGGATTAGACTTTGGGGGCAGTCAGATTGAAGGTGAACGTTTTATTTAATTAAAATAGCCCTTATGAATATCTATGAATAGTAAATTACACTCAATATAAAGTTACTGTTATATACTCAGCAATAAAAGAACATGAATATACATTTGTTAAGAGAAAATTCATTTTAACTGGTTCTCGAACCAGAGACCTTGGTTAGTTAACAATCTAACCGTTCTTTTCGGATGACGAACATTAATTTTTCTTTATTTTACAGAAGTTATTGTTCTTAAGAGCTCTTAAAATATTATTTGCTATTTATCCAACTCTTATAGAGAAAATAAGTTCAAATGGAGTGCATTATAGGTAAATTATGGAATAATAGAATATCTTTAAACATTGAAACAACTTAACAACAATTTATGTTAAAAGATAAATAATAATATTGAAAATATTGCAAAAAAATGGTTGCATATTACCCGACCTGAAAGATAGAAATGAATATGAGGAAAAAAGGCTGTCATAAACTTTTATCTTTCAATGCCTTCTTGTGAAATCCATAGTACAGAACATACACGAATAAAATCAGACTAATCATAATGCACGTAATATGAAGATTTGATGAGGCTTATATCTCAGCAAGAGAAAATCTTTCTCTATTACAGTAGGTATAAAAAGTAGTCAATTAAGCTAAGGGTTCACTGAATCCTATCTTTATACTTTAAAATACGGACTAAATTCACGTAACTTCTTAGTAATTCAGAAATTTTTATTCATTAATCTCATATTTAACTGTAAGGAAATAAATGCAGTTAATCAAGAAAAAATATGTTGTTGGTAATATATTAACCCTTTTAGTGCTAACCGTCTTCCCGTGGTACAGTCGAGAAATGCGGAGGGTATTTATATAAAATGTAGCTACTAGGAAAAATAAACATTGTATAGTTAATTTGTTAGATATCTTGAAGCAGTTTTTTTAAAATTAATGAAAGGAAATTGGACATTTATTACGTTATTTTTATATGTTTAGTGATATATAAGTTTTTTGATTTCAATGTTCCAAATTTTAACAACATTATCTTAACCTTAATTTTTTGACTTTCAGGTACAATGTTAATGTATTTTTTCAATTTTTTCTGTCGACGTTAATTTTTTTACAATGGTTATACAATTTAAAATAATGTAGGAAAAAATCATAAACAATTTTGCAATACTTAGTGAATTGCGTAACTTTTTGTCAACCTCTGTTGAGTCCCATCTCATTGTAATGCGGAGTAGCATAAGGGTACATCTCCTTCCATTTTCCCAAGCTAATCATTCGTACACTGCAGTTGGCTTTCTATTTATCATCTATGTTTAACAATACAAATGTAGAGTACGAATAATTAGCTTGGGAGGATGGAAGGAGACACCAAAATGATTGCAAAGCAATGTTTTTATAGATAACGGATCACCGAATACAAATTTAGAAGTTCTGAATCAAAAAAACTTCAGCTAACCAGATAACTTAGACAGAAGAACTATCAGGTTACAACCCTTATTTTGTCAGAAAATACAGGTGAGAAAACTCAGCAGAAAAATAGAAACATATACTTCACTGTCCTTCACGACGCAGAAAGAACCAACGCTAAAATTATGGTACGATCGAACATTCGAAAATTTATTTAAAATTGATAATAAAAATGATTAAACCATACAACATAAAGAAGAAAATGTCCACTTTCATACGAACAAAATATATAAGCCATACCTCAAAATACAATATGTTATAGCAAATTTAATAGAGAACTACGTAAAAGCCGATATATCGGCGCGCCGCACTTTTCGGCCGTGCGGTAAAAGCCGATATATCGGCTCGCCGCACTAAGAGGGTTAATAAATATAATTATTTTAACTTACTTTACTCGTTAATATTAATTAATTTATCCTAATGCTTGTAGCTTATAACAAAGAGGGATTTAACCAATCAATCTTTCCGAAAACGAGACAACGTGTAGTATACATTTCTAACACTCGTTCTGCTTTAAGAGCCACTGAAACCTCCACGAATCTTCTACACAGACTCAGCTGTAGACGAAAGTATTCCTTGAAATTTGAATCGAAGAAATTGGGAAACGAATTCTAAAAACGTGCAAATCAATAAAAAATAAACCGATACGCAGTTCTTCTGAATACATTTGTTTCATTTCAATTTTAGATTCCTACAAACAACCGACGCATTAAAGACAATACCGTAGTTTAGAAAGTGCTTCGTGCTCTTCAAATCTCACCACTCTCGGATCAAACTCCCCTTTCTCCGCAGATTTTAACCAGCATCCAACTTTCGGAGGACTAAGCAGCCGATTTCGAATTTCTCACACTCGGACGGCAGTGTTTTGGAAAGTGAAGACCCCTCCAACGACTCTGAAGGGAAGCTCTGAATGTGTTTGTTTGTTTAGCTGAAAGGGAAAGCAGGGCATATAAAGAGCCCGGTGACGAAGGAATATTCGATCAACGGCAGTGGGATGAGAGTTGATATTCCGGTGCGAAATCGACTGAGTATCGGTAATGGGAATCCACAGATGAGAACGACGCGTGCGTTCTCTATCTCTCGTGATTTTGGCTCTACCGTCACCTGTACGGGAATTATAAAGCGTTAAAGGGATTGGACGAGAACCAATTGATTTCCGATTGGTTTTTGGTACTCACGTCCAGATCACAGCTTCCGTTCACTGATATTGACTTTCAACGAAGTACATCTCGCCCTTTCTAAAAGCTTCGGATGGAAGCTAGGATAATATTGGCTGAATAGACGTTTCCTGGTTTGAAGATGAACAGGAATCGAAATAAAGTACAGTAATGAGTCTTTCTAAAGAATGATTATACATTATTAACAGTCTTATCAGTAAAAGGATCTATTTAGCTGCAATTATTGTCTTATAAACTAGAAATCTATCTAAGATCGCGACAAGAATATTATAATTCAATGAACGCGAGTTAATAAAATTAAAGGTACATAATTAATCAAGCGATTAGAAAGATGTTAATTCTGCCTTTATAGGAGTTCATTCAAATCATGTCCAATTCCTAGGCACATAAGTTGGAATTACACATATATTATTACTATTACTAATATACGAACTTGAAACAGTTTACTACTCAGAAATATCAATGTATTTTCCATTATAACGTTACGAAAGAAAAAACATTATTTATATAAAAATCGCAGTTTTTACATAGGAATACATTTTAGACCTTGATACATTTTAGACCTGGTAACGTCTAATACTTATAGGAATTTTTGGGAAGGTTTCCCTTTTTCTCCAAGTTAATAAAGGTAAGAAAAATAACTCGTTATCTATTTTCATTAAAATTCGTTACGATCCACGAAGCCCAAATAAAATATAATAACATTGCATGTGAAATACTCAAAGAATTGTCAAAAAAAGAGTTATCTATTCTATAGAATTTATTTATTAATATAGCATAATTATATATTTATATTATATTATAAAATAATTATTTATAAGTTTTTAACCTTGATACTTTGCATTGTACTAAAAACTGTTCTCAACACAAGAAAACAGTTAGTATTAATGTAAAGAAAAGATTAAATGTTTTTCGTGAGTCTATGGAGACATTGAAGAAGAGGATTTAACCGAAGATAGATTTGAGTGAGAGTTGAAAGGATTTAAGAAAGTAAAGGAAAGAAAAAGGACACTTTGAAGAGGGTAAAAACTTTTAATGAGGTAAAGTAGAGACGAAAAGTTACAGTGTGGATTTGAAAATAGGATAATCCTCTAGATCTGGCTTTATCAGCATACACAATGGCAAATTGGCAATTAGGAACTTAAATAAACATTACTTAAGAAAGAAAGAAAGTGAAAACTATCAACTCTAAAAAGTTATTTAGAATAAGTTTTGGATTAGAAATTTTGGAGAGGATACTTAGAAATTAATTGATGGGTAAAAGTAACCTTGATTATGTACAATATAAGATTACTTGACAGATGAGAGAGCTATGATGAAAATTATGAATTAATTTATGCAAAAGACACAAGATATGGTAATTAATATGCTAATAGCTTAAGTTGCATTCAGTTTAATTTTAAAGTATGTATCACCTCCAGTCAAGTTATAGTCACTAATGGTTTTATGACCACTTAGAAAAAGGACAATAAAAGAACAGTGTAAAATCTTTTCGGATAACTCCACCACCACAGAACCAAGAATGAAACAAGACGGAAAGTGGTGGTTGGAGAGGAAAAAACAAAGATAGATGGATGAATACGAGTCGGAAAAAAGCTTTCTTTCAGCGTAAATTGGGGGAATGCGTAAGTGCGTACTTTGGATTAAAAACGAAGGCACCCACGCAGTGAAAAGATAGATGAGTAGAGTATACAACTACTTAAAAATACAAAAAGATGGAAAAAAATTCTTCCTCCACTCAGTTTCTGCTACGCATAAAAATATCCACTTTTGTGACGAAAATTCAGCAGCTGAAACTCGATCGTGACAGAAAATTAGGAATAGAATGCTTGGGGATGATCTGAGAAGCTTCCACCGATAACGGGTCAATATCAACGCTGACGGAGAACAATGCGTATATATATATATTCGTCAATCTCTCATCTATTAGCGTCTCTATGTAAATATGTTATACATATATATGTATATATACATTGAAATTTAAAGAATATTTTCGGATTTCTTCAAACATACGGTATTGTGTTCACGACTGTGGAATTCTAAGAAAATACAGCTATTCTTTTGTTTTGGCTTCCGTCCAATATGTAACTCACCCAAATTTACCGCCTGAGCTCTTCGATGTGAAAGTGAGATACGCTTCAATATCTAATAATGAATTCGATCCAAAGTTCGATTCCCGTCGGGGGAAAGATATAAAAAATTTGATTTAGTATTTTGGAATACTTTTTGCAATACCTCTAATATTTTATGTATTACTGACAGTTGTATGCAAGATAGAAATAGTTTTGGCTGACGTTTATATATCGAAACAATTAAGAGGGTAAATAAATACGAACGAAAAAACTTCAGAAAGTTGGAAAAGTTGATACAATTAAATATTAAAACTCAATATTTATGTAAATAGTACATAAAATACAATAAAAATAGGTAGTAAACATATCTTAAGTAATTGAATGAGTTCATAGGTTCATATGAAATTCAGGTTTGAGAAAGGTGAATGACTTTCTTCTTTAAAGGGTTCTTGACCTCATGACAAAATCATTTTCTTCACTTTTCATCAAAACTACTATAACTTCGCCTTTGAAACAGTAAAATTAACGATAGAAAAACAATATGGTGCACCGTAAAACTGCCAATTGGTGAACAGATAGACTTTTAATTTTCATTCTACGTTTACAGAATAAGAATCAATTCTTTTGACATTAGTAATTAACCCTTGGTTTATAGGAGGGTCGAACTGCTTCAGGATATTGTTGTAAAACGAGAGCTTTTATACCTTCCTTTGATTACACACGTTTCCTTATGAGTCATTCTCCGATATGATTTATCTTTAACACACATTGTTCGCCCATTTGAACATGTCTCTTGATCCACAGAAATCCCACGTCGTGAACGTAAATTTCTTAGACATTTCCTTTCAACCTTAAATCGCCTGTTAAAGTATAGACTCTCATAAAATATTTCCCCAATTGTCTACCATTGTGATCGACGTCTTTCTAAACCTATTTCATTGTCCTCTTCGTCCAGCGTTTTATTGCCGTTTCCTTTCCCTTCACAGGCAACCTACAATCTTTCTTTCGCTGATCAACTATTGATTCGAAAAGCAGTTTATAGGAGGGCTCTTTCCTGTATTATATTTGTCATTTTTCGTATTCGAGAGCTAAAGTTCGGATTGACAAAAGATTTGGGCCCCATAAGGTTTAGATTGTCTTTGATACGATACTATTTCTACGCGAAACTCACACATATATATATATATAATACCTTCCAACTTCAATAATGGACTTGGTTTTAATAATATAGTACTTTTGTCGTCATATCATCAAAACCGTAACAATAAAAGCTCTATCAATTATTATTTGAGCCTGCAAGGGTAAACTAACTTCCAGACTTCATTGTTGTCCTTTAATGAGAAGAAAAAGTAGAAAGAAAATAAACTTTGCTTTATTCTATAATAATCGTATGCGATTATAAGTATAATTCAATCTTAAACTAGGGAAAATTTACAATCTTTACATATTTTTAGAAATATACCTGTTTTATTTACTCGCGTACAGATGGGAGATTTTTCTTACACTCAAAAGTCCAAATTCTTAATATCTAAGCTAAAATATATGAACTGTATTCGTAACATGATCAATGCCAAACTAGTGTTCAGGTAACATTTTATTCCTCTGAAGATATACGCAATATTAAGATATCAGTCAGTTCAATTAAAAAGCAATATTTGTATTTACGTGTTTATATCCTCTAACAACTTAAAGAAAAAAATTAGTTAACTTTTAAAAATGTATTTGTTTTGGTATATAACATAAAAAATTCAAAACTTTGCGATATATTGAGTACATTTTCCTTTTATTACGACTTATATGTACCGCTTGCATACTAAAATCTAAAAATGACAAAACATAGCTAAATATACTAACTTTTTAATTGAAAGAATATTGGGATTTTTGTCGGCGATTTTAGTTAATAACAATGAAAGAAATTGAATTTTATACCAGTCTCTCAATCAGCAGAATTGTGCTCTAGCCTCGATCATATATAACATTTATTGAGCCTATTTCTTCCTATATACTAGACAAGGTACCTGTAAAATTCTGTATAACATTAAACCCTCCATCAGAGACATCAATGTTTCATGTATCTATATTTTGGACCTGCAGAAACATCTACACCACCCCTGAATAAGGGATATTTTTTTATTTTTAGTATCCTATCTTTGAGGTCCATAATCAGGAATCCGTAAACATCAGCAGGGGACAATACTAAGCCGATTCCTTCTCAGCATTGATACCACCTAAAAATAAGGGTATTGTATCCATCCCTCTTCGCTATCATGACGACGCAGTAAACAACCTCAAGGGATAGTAACCGAGCTTTTTACGTTACGCAATCAACTCACGTACGTTTCCAAAATCCTTTCACTTTCTATTCGAGAAAAATGGAGCTTCTCCATCGGAACAGTTCGTTTAGATATGCACGCCATGTACTTGGAGAAAACGTTAAAAATCCTCCTTTTGGGAGACATGCAAGCTACCTCAAATACGTCCCGTGGGAAGCCGAGGTTTAGCCCTCCTGTTCACCACTCTTGGAAGGGATGAGTGGTCAAGAAGACGTAAGAGAGTAATTTCCCTGAGGTCTGCCCCTGTTCTTCCGGACATACTGGTCTTTTATTGAAATTTTACGGAGATTTACGTAATCTTTTGTGATTCATTGGCTGGATCGGTGGGGTTGAATGATAGTGAAACGAGTAATTTGACTCGGAGTCAGTGATTTGTTCCCTTTTTCTGGCATTCTATCATATGCGATGTCCAAATTACACAATCCATATCTCTAGAGTCAGACACGCATGGAATATTTCAACTTTTTTGCATTGTGGATATCAGTGTTCTAGATGGAAAGCAAACTTTGTCTAGACCTCGCGAATTGCCTGTCTACAAATCAATAAAATTCATTCTCTGTAGTATTCTGCAAGACAGATGTATTCAACAGAAATTGTATTCTTGGAGGGTTCGACATCTATAAATTCAAATGAAAAATTTTAGAAGAATATCAAATAAAATTTTTATCAAGTCTTTAACTATTTAACTTTAAACATAATATGAATTCCAGACTATTTTTTGTTCAAAGTAATGATGAAACAATTCAATATCAATACATTATTTATAAATTTTGAGATAAATAAAAATACATTTATTTCTTATAATTACATTGAATCAATGAGTAAGAGGAGTTTTATAAATAAAACCTTAAATTTTATTTTGTAGTACACGAGTATAAAAATACTTTACTTACTTAATACCATACTTGAAGTTTATGAATATTTTGGAGTATCGATTAACCACTAATAAAGTATACATCGAAATAAAATTTTTATAGACATGAGTAAAATAAAAATTGAACGATTTTCTATACGAGTAACACATAGATTTAAATTTTGTAGATAGAATGGAGATATTAATAAGCACAAGAGCTCTCACGGTTTTGTGAATTTAATAATGCATGAATTAGGTAATTAAATTATTAATTGCAGCATTAACTTAATTTGATATTTACTCAGCTCATTGATTCCTGAATATGAAATAAATAAATAAACATCCCTCACCACCAACATTAATATATTTTTACTAACTTGCTTATTACTTATTGATTAGGCAATTCAATACTGAACGGCCTATCCATTTAAATTTTCAACTCATAACAAGATAAATCTAATAATGCCTTTCCTAAAAATATACAGGAAAGTAACTTACCAGAACGAATATCAGTTACTATTTTAGCGAATGACATTATCAGTACACAATGTTTCTTATAAATATAAGTTAATAAAAATAAATATATACTGAAAATGAGACGTAAATTTAAAATTGAAAACGACTAAATTGTTTAAAATGATCTCCAAAGGTAACGTAAAAAGGCATCTTTATCTCAATCTATCAACAATTTGCATTAAAACAGCTAAAAATCATCACTATCAAAAAGTAAACGAAATTATTTATTTTGCGTTTTGTATTTTTCGTACGTTTATATAAATATATCCCATTTCCTGCTTCACAATGCTTTTCCAAGCCTCAAATATTTTTGTATCCCTCCACCAACCCAAATAAAATCCAATAAAATAAAATATCGAATCACCCATTCATGGCTTCGGAGTCATTAAGACAATTAACCAAGGTCGGGTGGGAATTATAAATACTTCCGAATGTTGGCACGAGGGATGAGAACGAGGGGCTAATTTCGTAAAGTGATCCCCATCTGTTAAAACCATCTCTTCCTTCCTCCCACCTTCTAAAACGTCCTAATTCCTTGGCTAAAAGGTCTCATCTTAAGAGCTAACTTGCATAAAACTGTCTGGATCCCGGACTGCATGCCGTTAATCCAACCCTCCTGCCAGCTCACTTGATCCCTCGCCGAACCAAGGTTAGGGCCAGCATCTATTTAGTCTGGCACGCCCTCAAGGTCTAACCTCTCCAAATAAGATAACCATCGGTAATTATTTGCTGAATGGAGATCATCTTTCCACTCAGGGTTTTTTAATGCAGAAACAATCTGAAATAGGCCTTTCTCTCGGCTAATGTTTCAGGAACACGATATTTAATGACAGATGTAAAGGAATAATCGAGAATTAGTTTTTAGTCCTTGAGAGTAAATTATTGAAACTATAAAAGAAGTACTTGAGTGTCTTTAATTACGTATTCGGTTTTCATGAAAACGAAAATAACGCTCGAAAAATTTAAATGCCAATTTATACCCTTTTATTTTTAATTATATTGAAAAGTTTCTCTTAACATTTATGTATTACTGTCACAAAAACAAAATGTATGGAAATAAATATGCATAAAATTTATAAATATTTAACTATAATTAAATAAACAAGTATTAAGATAGTACGAATAATAATAGAAGGTACTATGAGTTCGATTTAGATGCTGTTCTGTTATAGTTGTTGAACGATGATAGTTCATAGGATTACTTTAAAATATAATGATTTAATTGGTATTGATACTTTACTCGTGGAAGAATTATATTCTCTACAAAATTTATACAGTAAATATTGTTTAAAGTAAGGAATACTTAAAGATCACATGTAAAAATCATTTGAAAACGTGTATATTTTTTCTCTACGCATTAAATAACTCATAAGTAGATAGGGAATCAAATTATGAAATGAACATACATCGAATAAATTTGCTAAAAAGGATTAATAGTGTCGATAAGTTATAAAAAGTTCATTAGTACTTTGTAAAAGCTATACTTCAAAACAAAATTTCTTGAAAATATATCCAAACCCAAGAGAGTTAATAGAAAATCGCAATCAATCAAAACATCGTTTTTTTCCTTTCCCCTAAAATATAATCCTCAGCACATATCATTTTTATCTTAATAAACTGAATACAGTCTCAATGTCATTCCCCTTAAGCAAAGATTTACCTTTATGATTAATCAGATTCGTCTCTCTTAACAAGATACTTTGTGTTTCCACTGTTTACACTCTGTGGTTTCATCGATAAGGAAAGTTGACCGAGAAGGTAAACTCGCCGCTAATCTGCTTATTTTTTGGCTTTTATCCGATTTCCGAAGCATTTGATTTCGCATCGATAGATATCGATGGATCGATGCATCGAATGAATGAACTGAGTGACCGCTGTTGTTGAATTGGGCTGAGTCAGTGTGTTCTGATGAAGAAATTCGATAAAAATTTTGGGAACTCAGTTCACGTTGAGAATGAACTTGACAAACTTTTGGAGCAAAATAACTGTTGTAATATTTTTATCACACGCTCGTGCTTTGCGTAAACTTATTAAATTAGAATCTGACTCCTTCAAAAACTATGAATGTAATTTTAAGAAGTTATGTATAGTAAGTATGCTTAAAAAACTATTGCGTTTAGAACTCAGCCTATACGTATACTCAGCATTGTATCTAAGCAACGGACAGTACATTTTCCATGGAAATAAAACAATTCAGTGATGAAAATTCTTTCCAGATGTATTAGTAACGGGGAAACAAAAGAATTTCGGTCTTAAATACAGAGAAAATAATTCTTAATACTAGTCGATAAAATTCTTAATAAACACAATTTTAGAAAATTAAACATTTACAAATAAATCGTACAATGACGAATACTTCGCTAGGATTTCAATATCCATTGCTTAAGATACTCTTAAACGGAATTATTATTTCGAGTATATTGTTTAAAAATGTTCCAAGAAGTATTTTATTTCAACTACAGTTATTTTCCAGGAACACAGAGTTTAATTTTTTACGATTAATATGAATTAAAATTTAGAATAACCCTTCAAAAATTCAGTCGTTAGCCAATTATTAGCTCTCTTCAATTCCCAGTTAATGTTTTTTCAGATATCTGAATTCCAATTATAATTTCTGTTTTTTCTGTATCGGACTTCAATATCATCTTAAGATTACCATTCCCTACACTTCAAAAAATGTTTTACTTTTTACTGTATCTTTTAATGTCGATATTGAAAATTTCAGTTTTCATCAAGTAAATATCCCTATTTTGTATTGAATAAAAGAATTTCATTGGAAAATATCTGGATTGGATGGAGCGATTGAATTGAACTCTTTCGGTATCTTAAAAAATTAAAAATGTGCATTATTTTGGAGTAATATCCTTTCATCTTTAATACATGTATATCAAGGAATAGCGTGAAATTATTAACGATGCTGTTTTTTACTGAATAACAGAGATATGTTGTGGTCGCTAGGGAATAGATACTTAAATGAGAGACTAACTAATAAAAAGAGCTGAAGTTTTCAAGGAAGTAGGAAGAATCCAAAGCAATTCAAAACGATATTAAGAGAAACATTTCACATTGTATCTGTTTTTAACTTTCAATATTGTTACGCTTCCAAGTTTTTGCTCTACTGTTAGAATAAGGATACAATGCGACTCAAATGAATGTCGATTTTTTTTTCAGTTTTCTATATTCATAAGGCCATGCATTTGTTTTGTCTACGAAAAGGACTCTAGGCAAAAGGAAAATAAAAATTGACCCAATGGTCTCTCACGAGAAGTTCTCTAAAGAAACAGATGAAGAAACTGGAAGAAGTTTATCCTTCTAAAAGCGAGGGTCAGAAGCGGTAAAATTTATGAGATATGTCAGTGTCACGAATCCCAAAATAATATTAGGGAAAATAAATAGAATGTTATTCTCCTTATAATCTACTAAATGCTAATAGAAAGAAATTTCAAGATTGAAGGCAGAATTTGTTCGAATTACTTTCCAGTACAAAACGACTTATTTGTTGCAGGTATATGTAGTTGGTGCAGTGTATTATTGCTTATTGAATTAATAACGGCATTTCAACATCAAACTGTCATGTTATAATTGAAAATTATCTGATAGCTTAAATTCAGCTTCTTAAAGTTACGAATGGAATATTATTGTAGGTGAGTATTTTGCTTTAATATAGTTATTTTAGACTGCCATAGATAAAACATATAAAATATGTTCGGAATACACTTAATAACTAAATAAGTTCGAGCGCAATATATATAAATAAATGGAAGTTTTATTTCTATATTGACAATCAGCATACTTTAAGTACGTGTTAAAAACTGTAGTATATCTAATAGAACATAGGAAGTAGTAAAAGTTAGATAGTCAAACAGGGTTTCTGGTCCAGCGAGTATTAGAACAGATAAAGAAAGTTTCCGATAAGTAAAATTCGCCATTTCTGATCCCCTACGAGTTGTTCCAATCCCTGGTAAATGTCCTTTTTGAAGTTTGTACTGATGTTCCACTGACCCCAATTCGTAATTCCTATTTCCTGTTCCCAATAATGAAACTTAGGCCTCTCCGCAGCAATTCCATATTCCCTAGAAGACATCGACCTGTTGCATCTCTTGGATATTACATCAAACGATCTCAAATACGTGTGATCTGCCGAACGGAAAATCCATCAAAGGAAACGCAATTACGGAAACAAAGAACTACGCTTGTATTCAATAATAACTATTCAGAGTTTCGTAGATATTCTTAATGATGGGACGGCATAAATATTCTTTGTATTTAAGGTCATTAATTTAATAAATAAAAGCTTAATGATAAAACGTTAAATCAATGTATTGAATTGCCATATACGTTGATAACACTTTCTATTGAGCTATAAACAAACCAGAAGGAATTTTGGTAAACCAACTCTTGACGATTATTTTTTGTAAGCCTGAATTTAAATGAGCCATAATCAGTGACAAAAAATCTTTATAAATTAGCGTAGAGTCTCTTAAATATCTGAGGTAATATTCTAGATAAAATTATTTGTAGTATGATCATATTTACCTCACACAAACAACATCTTTAACTTATTGAAGGTATTCCTCATCATTTCTTTGTCATTAGATATAACCCAATATTGATATCTGTATTCATCTTAATTAAAATTATTAATAGCTATCTATGTTTAGGGCTATTTCTTAATGAAATACATAATAAGAATGTATCTGTTCTATCCTTCAATAATGTTTTTATTTTAGTTAAGAGGGAGAAAAATATTAAAATTAAATACCATACCATTGCAACTAGAGTGCCTAAAAGGACTACTTTGAGTAATGTTATGTAGATCCTGGTTCGGAAACTTTAGACTCTAAACTATAGCTATGAAAGTTACTTTACTGTAATTAAACGTATTTCAGACTCACTTTGATAAAACTATGTATCTTATATAGAGTCATTTCCATGGACACAGTTTTTTTCTATAATCAGTTGCCTTGGATACGACTTCGAAGGCAAAGATAATTATTACTTTCTTCTCCTTAAAGATAAGTACTAGTATTTTTATGTAGCTCATATTTTGATTTAAAAATCTTCAGTATATTAAATTTTACAACATTACGATTAATTTATAGTGAATTATTTAGTGTAGTAGTAAAATATTTATTATGTCATTATTAGTAGTACGTATGTATCAGGCAATTAAATATCTATTTAAAAGACAATAAAAGCAGTAATAAAACAGGGAATCGATCTATCACCGCTGAAGGATCAAATGATAATATAGCTCGTATTTTCCTTCTCTTTCTGAGGCAATCATCCTCTACGTCCCTCATACGAAAACAAAAATAAAACCTTTAGCTAATTCCATCCCATCCCTTCGACTTTCGCCATTTCTCACGACCATCTGCGAACTCCGTTTCATGATCTATACCGATTTCAGCCGCACGCATTCTTCCCCAATCCGTGAAATCGTTTAGCCCGATTTCGGACATAAAGACGGCTCCCAGCTGCGCCTTCCGTCTGCTGGAAGAGGCTGCAGACAGGCGATGTCAAGAAGGGAAAGAAAAAAAAGAGAAAGTGCGGCAGGATTTTCCGGGAATGCGTAAAGCGGGATTCAGACAGAGAGCGAAAAAAAGGGAACGAAGATCTGGACCATTAGCTCTCGAATTACTATGAAACCCGAAAGAAAGCGAATGAAATGGAAATTATTTTCTTTAATCTGCAGCATTTTTCGAATCATTAGCTATTCCGAATTCTTCGGCTGTTTTCCCATTTTTTTAGTTAAGTTTTGAAAGGGACCGTTACTTGGATACGGAAACAATATCGCTCTGCAATCCTGGAAACGTCTGCTTAGAACGTTACGGCAGCGTTCTCGTATCTATAGCTTTAAAACGAGGACATCCAGTCACTGAGCTTTGACTCCGTTCCAATCTATCTCTTTCAGAAATGATATTTCTCACGCCCCCACTTCACCGTTCATCTCTTCCTCATTCTAAAAATGATTCCCCGCTCAATCTATTTTAAAGTCTCATCAGTTTAAAAGTCCGGATAATTTTTTCGCTGACTCTCCGAAAATTCAATGACAACTATCCCCGATGATGTGAATATAAAGATTCCTTATTGATATTTAAACTCTTCCATTTCATAACCATAAACTGAAAATAAAAATCTGGCAGATTTTCATCGTATAAAGTGATAGGCATAATCTTCCGTTTATTTCAAGCCTTTTGTATTAAAATGAACAGTAAAATTAAGTGATTTTATAACTTTATAATACTCCTTACTTGGCTTAAAGTTATGAATCATAAATATTTATTTATTCAAACATGAAACGCTTAATTTTTTAGAAATTCAATCGATAAATTGCAAAGCGTAGAATGCAATACTATTTATCGAAGCCAAGCTTTTAAATGGATGAAAAGACTACCTGGTATAAAGGATAGAAAGAATAGGATAAATTCCCATACAGTCAATTTTGGGTCCGAACCTTATTTTCCATACAAATATATTATTCTGTAACTTTTAAGTTTAGAACAAAGGTTTATAATTTTTTTTACAACATTTACTGATCAAAATTCGTTTTATAGAAATGTGTTTTAAAAGGGTTAATAACGAGACAATAAATAATTACAAAACGATAACATTCTTAATCCAAATTAATACGAATACTATTACCCTTTTGCGATATCTTCGTGGGAATTCTAACACAATGATCAACTGATAAAAATGGAAACTTGAAGAATCAACATCAAAATTATTTTGATTTAAAAATGAATCCCTGAAGGGCAATACCGCCCGCGGTGGTTTCGTATTATTCAGAGCGAACAACCGTGCCTTTACGTTCTTTAGAAGAGGAACTTCAATGCAGCATCTGTCTTAAAAGAACGCGGTACATACTGAACCAATAACGGGTTAAATCGACAGAAATTCGGAGCAAAGATCCGCAAATTTTCGGACAGAAACGAGCGGGAAATAAAAAACAGAAGAGCATCATAGACCGTAAACATTCCGAACACGGAATCCGATGGAGATTTTCGCATCTTTCGGGCGCCAGACGGTGATTGAAAGTGTGCGATGAGAACTATAAGGGACAGGGACTGGCATAGGAATGGGCGGGAAAAGTTCCCGCGCAAACAAAAGAAGATGGCGCTGACGAAAGTGCGACTGAAATACCGCAATAGGATTGCGAAGCGTTTGGTAAAAGGGCGATGAGGATTCGGATTTTCTTCCGAAACCTTCTGAGTAAGCATCCAGTAAGGATTTTGCGGTCTCTGTGATGATTGCAGCACGCCCTCCACCGGATGTGATGTAAAGCTTCCGGTAAACTCATTCATCCGGTGCATTCGTTGACTTCAAAATTAGTGTGACCATGGTAACGATCTCAAACGAACTGAGGATTGGTTTCCTCCATTGTATTAGAGATCAGACGTGAGTCAGATTACGTAGGAGATATTATCTACAATTTCTTGAGTTACTTATCCAGAATTACGCTTAATATAATACGCGTTTCGGATTAGATTATATGATGAACTTCATTTTAACGGACTACTTCAATAATTATTAGAAGAAAGACTAAATTTTACTCCGTCTACAGAAGAGATTTATAAATTTTAACCAAATGAGAATGATTCCTAAAAATTGTCACTA
Organism: Pantala flavescens; assembly: GCA_020796165.1. Lineage (NCBI taxonomy): Eukaryota > Metazoa > Arthropoda > Insecta > Odonata > Libellulidae > Pantala > Pantala flavescens. Next base: position 19,163,892 of record CM036886.1, read on the forward strand.
GAAAGTCATGGCTAGATCAATATAGATATTTTAGTTTGCGAAAGAATGTTATGTTGATGCATCTCTATTTTGTCTACTGAGTACTAAGAGAAACATTACTTATCCATTAGAAATTATAAAAGTAACAGTGTTACTAATTTAATTCAAAAATAGAATTTTTAAATCATAATAGCTAAGAAAAGCTTGTGTACAAACGTTACTTAACTTATAGTTATTAACAGATAATGTTAAATCCGATAACAATATGAAAATGTACGGAATTAAAAATTGATTTTTTCTGTCAACACTTTTAACCCAAGCATAGCTAAAAACCATAAAATGTTCTATTCTTTATTTCGAAGCCTATAGCGAAAATCAAAGTTTTCTAAGTTATGTTAATGCATGTACGTAACTTATGCTCAAAGTTATGCGGCGAGCGCAAGCTAGGTTATGCTGCGGAGTATTAACAGGTGGAATAGAAGCCTAGAAGGATGAGGTACAACCTGTGGCGTGATTGGATGATATGATGTACCTATACGATAAATGTTACGTGGATATTAAGAGCAGTGTTTCTTGATTCAGACATAGTACTTTATATTAGTAATATCCGAACTTTTAGTTAGCAAATATTTCCTATTGATTCTCCATTGACGTAATTCCTTATGTCGAATATCAATTGAGAACACTGAACTCAAAGATACGCCTATAAATTACTGAGAGTCATAAATATTTTTAAGAAACACGTTAGATTAAAATTTTTGCACTTTTCGAAGTTTCACTGAATTCAAATGCATTTTTCAGTTCCATAATTAAAAAAAAATTCACTGAAAGAAACACTGAAATATTATTTTATTGCCACGAACTTTTTTTTGGATAGTAAAAGTCTTATTCACTATCTTTTATGCAACTTTTTGTGAGTAATATTATATTTTATTATTGATGCGAAAGTGTGCTGTACAGTTGTGCAGTTCAAATAGAGTGCTATGATTGTTTATTGCGATAGGTGATTGAATTTAAAAAAAATGCATGCAGAAAAAAGCCTTATTAATTCCTGAATATTATTTTTTTAAATTTGATAGTAGCGTAAGAATAATATAACAAAAAACATTAGCATTTAACGTTTATAATTAAACAGATGATGATATTAAATGATCAATTATCACTATTATTGAGTAAAGATTATGAGTAAATCCTCAAGTATAGAGTCTACGATCAAGGTCACCAAAAATACAAGGCACTGAAAACTGCGGTCAAGTCTTAAAAACGTTAAATAAAACAATAATATATGATTTAAGAACTGTTAATTGTCATTGTGCCATCTCAATTTCTATGTATTTATATTATTATGATGATGATACTGATGATGGTTACGGAGTTCGCACATAAATTGAAGCAAAATAATTGCTACGTTATTGTATTATAAAAATGAAAATTTAACAAATGTTTACTTCAAATAAGTCCATTAAATAGCCACTTAATATACGTCAAACTGTCAAACAAACTGACACTTAATAAGTTCCAAATGAATATGAGTAAACTTGCTTTTTAAAGTCCAAGAATTATCAGAACTTAAAACAAACACTCCATAGCAACCTATCTGTCACGCATTATAAATTCAAAACAATCTAATTTAAATAAAACAGTACGCCGCGAAAAAGTTTTATAAGAAAGTATTGTACACCTTCAGAATTTTAAATTATATTAATCACCAAAATATTTGAATTGCGTAATCTGCTATGCAATTGTGTGGTTAAAATTATATAATAGTTATTTATTATAAAAAGCAATACATTAGTGCATATAGAAATAATATCGAATATAGAAATAAACTCGTGAATTCAGCATTGTTATGAGAAGAAGACAACGACACAAAATAAATAAACTTCTCTGTGAAGAAGTCCGAAATTACAGAAAGAAGAAGCGATTAGTTCGGCGAGAGAAAGTTAAAAGTGATAAAAGCCGATAAAAAAAGAGACCACAATGCAATGGGAACACATCTTGGGCGGGAGTGCTGTTGGTAACAGCGCATCTTACGATTGTCTGCGGCGAAAGTGAGAGGCTGAGAAAGTTATCCAAAGTTCCCAGAAGATAAAATGGAGAGAGATGCACTCACCTCCTCGTGGAAGCTACGTCTCCCCTCTCCACTGCCAATAGGAACTTCTTCTCTTCCAGAGTGAGCTGCGCCATCTCTTGGTGAGGCCGCACAACGTTTTCTTCCTCCATCATGCCGTGTATGCTGTGCCTCTGTTGTATATGGAACAGAAGAGGAGGTTTGGGTGAGAGGCGGGACAGATGGTTCTTTTTTGATGGATGTTCGACGGTTTGGATTCGCGGGGGACGTATTAAGTCTGCAAAGGCGATCGCCGCGCCCCTCGTAAACCACGAGAATGCGGGCCTTAGCAACGCTCCGAGGGGAGTCTGCGATTAACAATTACTACCAAGACGATTATATTCAAACCGTGGTGAGGATTGACTTATTGATTTGTGGGGATGGACGAATTATGCTCCGTGCCATGTTTTCCCTTTTACGATTTCCGGATCTCGCCTAAGTATCACGCGTAGGAAGCTGAACTTGAGTGTTCTTAACGTAATGGGATTATGTTCAATTCAATCCGAATGTTTCAAAGAAATAATTTATGGTTGAGTAGTTGGTGCCTTAAAAATGATCCTTATTTTATTATTCCATTAATCATCATCTGAAGTATATCACAAGGAATTTTCAGACGAAAAACAATAGTAAATTTATTAAAATTGATCGAAAATATTCTATTTACTAATTTAATTGCAACAATGGTAGAAATGATAAGAATAATCCATACTTTTTAGTTGGCCAATGTCTAATTTTCTTTTCCAATTATGCAATTGATCAGGTGAAGAGTAAATTTTTTTTGTATTCAAGAAAGAAGAATCTTCTTTGATGCAAAATACTTATAGGAGCCTATTAATTTCAACTTTCAGGTTCTAAAATTCTATAGCTCTTTTGTCTTAACTAATTTCAAAACAAACTGAAAGAATTCTATATTCAAACGCAAGTGACAAAGCGTGGAAATGTATTTATAGCTTTCCATCTTTTATTTAATATGTAATGATCTTTCATATTATTCGTATTGTTTGAAAATGAATATGAGGTTCACTAGCTAGGCCTAGACGTTTAGATGACAACGATGAAGTTATTTCTTATTTTGAGAAAAATTTGAAACTTTATCTCAAATTATCTGACAACGTGAAACACTTCGACCATATCAGAGATATGAAACACAACGAAATATGTTTAGGAAAAACGATCAGTTATGTTGATGTAGGTCCAATGAAAGTCAGGTCGGAAAACGCTAAAAATTTCCCGTAAAGTCACGGGTAAAAAGGGTTTTTAATTCCTTATATGGAAATATAAATCTATTAATATTGAATTCGTATCGGCTATGATTTCCCAATCGTTTAACGAATAATGGAAACCAATGTTACATCTGGGACCAGCTTAATATTACAGATTGGTTTGAGTAAATGCAGCATTTAAGAATAATTGCAATGCTTCCTTTCAAAGACCCATAAATTGGCCTGCCAAGTACTTAGAACATATAGACCAAATAAAACTATACTCATAACTCAAAGCTTTAAAGATAAGCGAACCATCTACAAGCACTCATATTGCCAGACAAAGTAAATCAAAGTAAATTAAATCCTTGTATGAAAACTACTATTGTATTGTGCAATCTCATCTTTATTATAAAAGATGATAAAGGATTATAATATAGCTTAATATTCATCGCTGTAAAGTACTGCGAAGCGTAAGGAACCATAAGTTAAGAATATAATTCATCCCTGAATAGGATATACGCTTTAATTAGAGAGAATTCCTCTCAACAATGCATTCAATTGGATTTGATGCTAACAATGATATCCCTTCATTCGTTACGGAGAAAACAGGTGTATTTGACCAATTGGACGTTGACAAACGTACAACCGGGAGGGGGGTGTGACTCGAATATCATCTGTTCCATTAAGAAAATTAGCAATCGAGCGCTACAGTGGCTAGATTGTCATTCTCGTTTCTTAATTGGTTGCGGAAGAAGTGGTAGAAATCACGCTGTCATAGGTGGCATATAGAAAGGAAAGACTCGTCACGGGCCAAATTATCCGAAAAATCCAATTAGAAATACAATTTCCGAATGCTTTTGTTCTCTCGTATCTATTCGGGTTTCTATTTGGGATCTGCTCTGGGAAGTATAACAAAAGAAGGTTGATTTGTTTTCAACTTTTCGGGAAAATAAACGAACTTGAAAGGTTGTATGCGGAACGATTCTTACCAAGAGTTGGGCCTCGGCGGTTTGATAAGTTATTCACTGGTGGAGCGATGAGGTATATACCCTAGTCCGCTAAATTCGGAACTACTATTTTTCAAGAGCGATTTAGATTTGAAACGATGATTTGTCATAAAGAGGTGTAAGGGATGCGTTTATCGTCAAATCGCAGACGTAGTTTTACGAATTAAAAAGCCTTTCTTATGTAAATCGTGGGCTTAATTAAAGTGAAAGTTATTTAGTGAGAAAACCTCACTCCAATTAAAGTAATGCACAGCTTTATGAATAACTTATTTGCAGAAATATCCTAGTATGAGTGTATTTCAAGGTTGCTGATAAAATATTGATACTTTGATTAAGTAGTGAATGGATGATTTAGTAATACGATGTTGAACAAAGGGAAATAGTAGCTATGGAGATACAAAATAAAACTTCTCCGTTAAATAAGATAACATGTAATCTCTAGTGGAAATAGAACCGATATTGTCTCTTCAATTGTACATGATGGATTTCCATCACATATCGCCGAATTCTGTATGCGGAATCTCAAATGCAATATGCTTACGAAGCAATAATCAATAGATAGAAGTTGCTGGATATGGTTAAAAGTATGGAAATACAGTAAAAATTTTATACGAAAGATGAAACGGTGTTTTTGGAAAGGAGTAAATTAAAGAATATATAAGTTAATCTGCTAAAACTCAGCATAACTGTCATAAGTCAAAGGAAGTGAATGTCATAGCCGCCAATTTCCTTTGTATTACATCTAAAAGGATGCTCTATCATAGAACTATATTGTTTGACATCCATCTTATTGATATCTTTGATTTTTCATTTCAGTCAGAGTAATAATAAAATTGAAAAATAAAACCAATCTAGTAGGATTGTTTTGAGTAAAATAAGAAGAGGATATGTTCTTAGAAAAAAACGGCAAAAAAGGATGTGAGAGATACCTAATGATTGCCGAAGACATTAAAGAATGGAACATGTGATGAGGAAGGAAAAAGCTTATATAAACTAGAAAATGAGGAAGGAGGAGGAATATTTCTACAACTGAAAGTATCAATCTATCAAAATCGATCTCATAAGTATGAATGACTGAAATAGATTAATCAAATAAGATGTACATCGAGTATCCGAAAGTAACTATGTTCACGAAAATCGATGCGTAATGGCACTATTGTGCTATATCACCGTATCATTGAATGAGAAGCATAAATCGTCTTTTTTGATTGCCCTTGATCGATCTTTCTTAAAGTATCACCATCATTTTCTACTTCAAGATCATTAAAGCTGTATAGCAAGAGGAAAATCTTGAGCGTAAAGGTATAAAAAACTTCGATATAAATAACAATAAGATCTGCTCATAATGAAATTAATACGATAAAGCGGATAACATTGAGTCAAAAGTGTCTACGACCCTATATATTAATAAACGAATGAATATTGTATAAAATTTGTTTTCTTGATCATTATATTGATTGATTATAATAATAAAAGAAAACACACACTTCTTAACCGTAATGTGGCATAAAGGAGGAGAAAATATCGATAGTTAGATCATCAATATCACGTTTGGATAGGTCATAGACCTGAATAAGCAGTAGAGGAAATGTGAACAGGAAAGCAGAGAAAAATTGCTTGCGAATCTGTAAAATAAACTGATTTCTTAATCTAATCTGCATTTGGCTTTTACATACACGTTTTTGCCGTAGGCTCCTCCTAAGTTTACGAATTAGATGGAAGGTTAGATAGATTAGATGGATTAATAGTTTAAATGGAAGAAGAGACTTTTTAGTCTCAATCTCGCCTACACAAATAAAGACCTTAATTACACAGCCTATTCAATCATTAATCGATAACCTATCACTGAAACAATAGATGATCTATCGATAATTGTTCTAACGGAAAGAACCACCCAGTTTCCCTACAGCTACGAATCCCAAATCCTTGTGAACACGTAACAAAATAACCATGACAACACCAACACGTGGAAACGGGACAGGGATGCCGGAAGCATTCGAAGGGATAGCAGGGGTCTTCCCCGCCGCACATCAAACCACACGATTCCACCACACACTCCCACCCCACACACTCAAATTACTTCGTCAACTATGACCTCCGGGTACGGGTCCCCGCATCTTGGACACCTCCCTTCCACCTCCCTGCATCCCTCCGAACTCCACAACCACTTCCCAATGCTCTTCACCTTCCTCCCGCACACCAACATGCCGAACACTTTGATCCGATACACAAGCGAGGAGGGACCCCTCGGTTCGGCCCATGCCCGCGCCACCTTCAAAACGCCCTCCTTCGGCAAACCCTTACACTCCACTCACGACGTCTCCCTCTGGCGGCAAAAAAACCCCTTTCCCTCCCCTTCTTTCGGGGCCCACCCCTCCCCTGGCGCCCGAATTTCACTCTGGACTCTCCACGAATCCCACGGAACGAAAAAAAGAAAAACACTCGCTTTGTCTCTGTCTGCGTTCTCTAAAAAAAGGATACGGAAGGATGAATATAATTCGGATTTCCTCTTCCAAACAGCGGGACTCTCTGGTAACGACGTGGCTTAAATGGTTCTTCGCGGAGAGGATTATTTATCCGACGATTACCCGCGTCTTGATGTGCGGCTGTTTCTCTCGGTTGTTTCGCGAAACGCGACTCATTTGTTTTCGTCTCGATCTTTCTCGGGACGAGAGTATGCGAAACGGGTTCGTGAATGGGCCTCGTTTAGCGGTGGGATTAATGAAGGACGTTCCCCTGTTGGGTCGACGAGGGAACGGTTGTTTATTTAGTAACCATGGTACAATTCAGAGTGGATTAACTGTACAACTTTCTCCATTGGGATGAAAAAATGCAAAAATAGTCGTAAACAATTATTTTAGTGAATTCTTTATCATCTAAATTCAAAAATTAGTCCAAATAAAAACGATATTACAATACGAACGTACTTTAGCTACGTATGTTAGCCACATACTTGCTGCATTTACAACTTTAGCCATCCCTTAGGTAGACTGACTTATTTTCCCCAGATATACGTATCTAAGGTAACGTTATTTTCTTTATTTTGACAAAAATTCAAACTTTAACATACGATTCCAATATTAAGAACTTTGCTAAGTTGTCCGAGTCGATTCCTAGCTTTATTTTATACTTCAAACGTGCATGAATCTTCATTTTGGAGCTTGTCTATTTATGCAGCTCATATCGCCTAATTAACTTGAATCCTAGATTCTTTAATCTCTCTCATTATGCATAGATTACTGTCTCTTTACTCAGTTTTAATCTGTTATATCCAAAATACCTTAAATCGCATTCTCCAAATCCAACGTGATTCAACGCGACACGACGTAAAAAGGTATCGGGAGTCAAACATCCAATAAGAAATCCCTGACGAGGAAAGAGGCATCTGTCGGTGACAAAAACATACAAGGAACCACGGACGTAGGCACATATATTGGCATGGAAAGACGTAAGTGGGTTAGGCCTGTTTGTAAGGGTCGCTAGGCAGCGTGTAGTAGGGCTTGTTTGACAAGTGACTAGCAGGTTGGGAGGCTCTGGTTAGAATACACAAAGACAGAGCTACCGGTGACACCCTATCTGGTATGAATTTCTCAGATTTGCTGTTTAATTCAGAAACTATTAAGGTTGATCAGATGGAAATGTGCTTCGGGGTTGATGAACTTTTAATGCCAACGCTGCATAGGAACTTAAAGGCATTAAAGATAGATTCCAAGAGCTATGATACCCTGGAATACTTAAAGAGATTTATGAGCTTGAGGATCTCAATTAGAAGCTACACTAAAATATATTTATATCATAATTATAGAACTATAATATAGGCTTAAAACAAAATGATTCATAAAGCATTGATAGATAATTAATTTTAAGAACTTTCAAATGTAGAAAGTTTTAAATTGTGTTTGTATTGTATAGTATTGTTTGTATCTATTTCATTAGTATATAGCAAACTCCTAATATTTCATTATCTTATCCTAAACTTCTAATTTCTTATACTTGTATATCGATTGTGATATTAAGTCAATACTTTCTGAATAACAGTTAATTACTCTCTTCTAATTTGGAGATATCTCCTGCAGATTTTGCTTTGAGAAAAAACATCATCAACTCTCTGATAAATAAGCACATTTCAGCTTCCATCCTTTATTGTCAATTCCTGTTTTCTATATTCGGGGCGAAAAAGAATAACTTTTTATCACCTTCTCCTGAATAAAAGGATCCTTTCTTCTCCAGACATCCTTTTATATTTCTCTATTATTCTCGTAAGAAAAGCTCGAAGCTAATGTTATCGATTTCCAGTTTTCATCGAAGCTTTTATTCCTTCGGAAAGAATAATAAAGAGACACAAAACATTGAAACACTTTCTTGTTTTCCACTTTCGGGATTAAAATCCCGGGAATAACCAAAAGTTATCGAAATTATATTCCGAATTCAAATGGTAATCCGTCATAATTCCGACTGTGATTTCCATTTTACGCGGACAAACAACGAATTTTCTCAGAGGGCATTTACTGGGACTTGAAAATAGATTTGGGATGGCATTTCCTCGAGTATTTTGCGTCTACGTTGAAATTTTCTCACTGTTGCTCATAAATAATTCATAGTCGCGAATGATTTAATGCCGATGACTGCACGGACGAGAAACTTTGGAATATTTTGTTTTTAGTATCGAAGAGCAGTTGCTGAACTCCTAACAGGTTAAGACTTTTTTGATACAACAGTTTATACGATTTTTGTCAGAGAAAGTGATATGATGTGTATTGCCCAAGTGTTTATCGTGATGTAAGTCCTGTAGGAGTAGTTCAGTCTAAATAAAGAGTCATTATATATATATATAAAGTTTTATAAATCTATTTACGAAGAAATTGCTATAAGCGTCTTCGTAAATGATAAAAGATCCCAAGGGCAAACCAAGGTAATATTTGATAAGCAGAGCCTTGACAAGGTATTAAGAAATACTTCCCTTAAATTTAAAAGAAAGTGGATTTTTAATTTGGAGAAATTTAAAAAGAATATCCATATTTTAATACAATAAGAAATAACATAAACTCCTGTCGTATCAAAAGCAAATCAGAAAATACCTACCATCAATCAAAAGAGATTCTAAATTTTTCAATCTTTTCCATGGTTATTTAATAAAAATTTAAATAAAATAGCCCTCTCTGAATGAAGATCAATATTTAAATTAATCTTCTATAAATCTTTGTATACCTTCACGAATGTCAAAAATCGTACCAGGAATACGAGAGAAATAATAGTGAGTACAAAATAATACGTAAAATACGAGTGGCTAATGGATTCGATACGAATGAACAACTTAATTCTCACGGACAGAAGAACTTGCTACTGTTATGATTCCTGTCATAGCAACGTTGCGATGGAAACCAACTTCATGAACCCCCATATTATTCAGTAAGGGAAGGAAGGTGGATTTCCAATAAATGGACTCGACCAACATTAAAACAACAGAGATTGGGAAATAGCCTCGAGTTTCTTAATCTAATCCATCAGAGCTATTTCCTACGTCGATCATGGCCGGTCGTTAAAAGGCATCAATTCCTCCCGTTGCCATGGATCTAACAATAGGTGTTAACAAACTGGTCGTAAAAAACACCGCTTTCTTCGCAGCACCTCATATCTTCTAAATATATCTTATAACCCTCTCCTTAGCTATGTATCACTCCCGTTCATTCCCCCATTTCTCCGATCCTATCATACGCACTTCAACTTCTATTCCTTCTCCCTTTTTTTCTACTTATTTCACCCATTCGTCTCAGTTTATCCGTCGCATTTAGACCGCCATTTCCTGTACGGAAACAAACAGAAATCTTAAATAACCGGAGAGCGCTTCCTCTCCCTTTGAACAAAGGATTGCCTCAAACTCTTTCTAAAGAGGCGCGAATACTCGACTTTGCGAAGCCCCGTTTTTATTTGCAGTGAGAAAGAGCCGTTCTCAGGCGGACCTCTCATCCAGTTATTTCTTAAACTTCTGCTTTCTTCTCCTTCTAACCCGCGATTCTCCCCTTACGACCCATGTCCACTTTGGGATAACTCGAGTGGCACAACTATGCGATATTGCTTCGAAAGAGAAATAAACCGCAATCTTACTCAAGAGAGAAATGCCTAGAAGGTTGAGCTGATTATTTCTTCGGTCTCGGATACTGAAAAGGACCGAGTGCTCTTCATGATTTAATACCAAAGGCTGTACATTTAGATATGATTCCGTTATGTAAGGAATTTTGTTAGGCCTTTGTTCTAATACAAGGTCCATAATTTTATGGAATCTTTGATCACAGTCCTTTCTGGTATCCTAATAGAACATAAGCGTGATGGAAGCTGTATCAAGTTTGATTTGTGTTATGATGTTTGTTGCTTACGTAAGCGGTTTAGAGGTTCAAATGTAATGATACTGGATTTTATAATCCTTCTATATATGATATCTTAATAAAATCTAAATTGTATATTTTCTATTTGTATGTCTTTACGTAACTAGTTCCAACAGAATATTCCTTATGGTAAAAAAATAAGCTGTAAAGGTATTTTGAAATTGAGATTCTTACGCAGTCTATGTATTTCCTGACAATATACTGAATGCTACAGACAAAATGAAAACAGATTCTACATAATATATTTCCGGAAAACAATTAAAAAACCTCAACGGATAACTGTGAACCTTTCGAAAACTACAATCTAGTAAATGAAAAACATGGATGAAAAGAGCTTGATAGGATCCTTATAAAACATAGAGAATTCATATGAATGAAATCTAATTTTCTGATAAGACTAAAGCTGAATAATGGACCACAATGCATTGATTTAAAGACGCTTTTACTGAGGCCGTAATATACTTAACAGTCTTGTATTGATTAATTTACCTTGTATAATGGTGGATATAGAGTGTATTCTAATACAAATATACAAAAACAAACAATAATTCATTGCAATTACGCAAAATAGATCACTGGCATCTGGATGGATTTGAACACTGGCATTTCAGTTGTTTAGTAGCAACAGTACAACCCCAAAGCAACCGTAACCAGTCTATATACTTAGATTATAAACATCTTAAACATTAATCTTAAATATTTTGAATAAAAATGCAGCTGAATTCGTTCTCGTCAGCTGCTGTAATCCGTAAACGTTTTAAAGTTCGCGTCTTGAAATTCCCTTTGGTTTTCCAACCATTTCCTCCATTCATAACGAGCTGCTGCTTCCTTTTTAGCGAATACAGCGATTTCATCCTTTTTTATCTCCAAAAACTCCTCATCCGCGAACTCCCCTTTGATTCTGATGTTTGAGGATGATTCGAAACCAAAGAAAGGCCTTTTTCTTTCCAAAGCAGAGACGTTTTTTAATTTCACTTCCTCGCCGAGAATTTCATTCGAAATTTTTTGAATCTAAATTTCCCGTGCGTCTTTCATTTATTGTCTGAACCCTCGCTTTTCTCCACTTATCTCTTCTAAGAGTTCTCTCTCTCCCTCTTTATATTCTTCCCGCTTTCAGCCTAAATTCCACTAGAAATAAACGCATTTATCTCCTTTTCCTTCAAGTTCATCTCTCTCGTCTCTCTTCTTTCTCCTGAAAGATTCACTCCATCCCTTTTCGTGAATTCGCCTTCAGTTCCTTCCGAATCTAATTATTCCTTTGCAGCAGTTGTTAGTTGGTCTTGTACGTTACCCACGATTCGGTAGATACGATGAAAATGTTAGAGAGCGATGTTATTTACCATGGTTACGCCCGATTTGAATTATGCAGCAAGTATTAAATATGCAATACGGTGAATAAAACGGACAACCAAAAACTAAATAAATGCAACATAAGACAACTATTTTATCCTTAATACAACAATGTAATGGTTTGGGCTACGAAAATGCTACAGAAGAATCGTCTACGTAAGATACAATATAGGAGGCTGGGCTGCGATTTCTCGTAGATACAGCGCATTTGAATATGACTATATAGATAATTTAAAGTCATTTATACATTTTTCATTGATTACCCTCAATTTTAATGCAATCTTCGCATTATTTAACGCCTAAAAATCTCCTTTTTGAATATTAAGTCTTTTTACTTGATAGAGTTGTTCCCAGGAATAATACAGGAATACTTTTTATAAGTAAGATACATTAAGAAGTTCAATTCACTTTAGCTGTAAATATACTAATAGTAACGTTCTCTTTGATTTAAATTTAGGATTAATTTTAGAAATAAATAACATTTCCTACGTAACTATAGAAAAAGTTTCTGTGGAAGCATACGGAAGGATAATTCATTATTATTGTAATGATCATTCACAAGTTAATGCCTTCTTAGGCTGAGTTTATTTCTGGAGAATTAAGGAACATTTAATTATGGAATTAACTTAAGAATAATTACAGCAATCGTGAATGATATACGTAATAAAAAAAACTTTTACACAATTGAATATACTTATCAACATTTATTGCAATACGTTAAGAAGGTTGCCATAAGGAACAACCTCCTGTTCATTAGCTGTAATTGCTCTCGAAACAATGTCTTTGATATATGTATAACGTCTCCCTTTTACGAATGTAATTAAACATAAACTCTCCTCTCAAATACGAGGCAAAGCATGAAAAAACTCTTGTTTTAAATTTTGGTCACAATCGGAAAGGTTTATGTATCCATGGAAATCTGTCGCATTGTTGGAGAGAAGATGTTTACGTTCTACGACCTTTAATTTCTATTTATCTGCATTAAAGTTTGTGGGAGATAAGAAGTGTATCATCCCCTCATTTCTTACCCGAGAATGTCACATGAATGCAGGTAATAAGAGGAATCCATTCAAAACGATAACATCGCAACGACGTAAAAAAAACTCCAGAGAGCCCAAAATCTGGATTAGTTAAGGGAACTAATCTGGAGAAAAGGTTTTTTGGACCTTATCTCCGAGGAAGCTGATCGCGAAAAAAGATTATCCGCTCCTTTTACGGCAGCCAATGAAAGGAGCTGAATGACGCGCCAATTTTAAACCGTCCGGAAATTCGTCTTCGAGAACTTTTTGATGTTTCTTTGGAAACTTATTCGAGAAGGGATGGAGTTTTGGGTTTATTACCTTAGAATATCTTTCAGATGTAGGAAAAGATTAAATTATATCTCTAGAAGAAATAGAGAGTCTAACTCAATGGCGTGAGAATAAATTGGAAGTAAATCTTGCGTTTCTATCTTAAGGTAATTACTATGCAGTATAGTTATCTCAAAGATATTAATTAATGGCTAATCAATATAGCGAGAAACTGGATGTTTGGATATGTCTGGACTGGATTTAGAGAATACCGTATCATTAAAAGTTACAATATATTAATGGATTTTCGTTTATAATATCAGAGAGATAGTAAATATCTTTTAAAGGGTATTTGATGTAGGCGACCATAGTACCGACTGTGATATTCGTAAAAATGATTAAAAAATATTAATATTTTAAAACGTCACTCAACTTAAAGAAACCTTCCAATTTCCAAAAGTAAATTCTAAGCAAATAAGAGTACATAATTTTTTATCTTTTCATTTTTTATCAAAATTATTTAAATTTAATTCACTTAACGCCCTTCCTACAATGAAGCTAAAAACTTTCTCTGCTAACTATGAATCAGATTAAATGTTTACAGAAAGTAAAAATATTATTATAAGTTACCTTACTAACCAGAAGAATGGGATAAAGGAATATTAGTTATTAGATAGTTTGTAACTTAGTACGAGAAGTTGTGCGACTTGTTCTCCAAGAAGATAAAACCTAATTACCAAATTCAGGCGATTTCAGCAAGATTACACTCAATCTATAGAAGCTACGTAGAAAAATAACTGAAAATAGCTCAAGACCGTAATTAAACTATGATATTATTCATTTTAAGGACCGAACGGTTTTCATTAGCTCTATTAATAAACCTGATGATCCTTAATTTATACGTATCGCATCAGAGGGTATGTTTATAAATTTGGCTTCGGGAGTTGATTTGGTGTTTTTCTTGTGACGTGTGATCCAAAATAACTTTACGATAGGAGCTAATGAGACAATTTCATTTGAAACTATAAATATCAAATTTTGCATCCACGGTTCCCTATAAACTGCCCGATTACAATCAAGTTCTATAACGTCCGAAAAAAATAATTTCCCCTCTGCAATATATAAAATATATACTATATTTAGATTATGATATATATATAGTAAAATATATACCGTGAGGAAAATTGATACAAACCTTAGTAGATAAAATTCGGTATGACAAAATAACATATTTTAGGAAGATGTTTCATTCTATAAAATTCTGTACGGTTTTACGCACTCAATATTTATTAAATTCAGTTCAGAGTAACTTTTTAAAACTATAATAGAGATCAATTTAAGTCGTAATAATATTGAAAAACCTTAACGGTAAAAATTAAAACGTATGTTACGTAAAATTTTGTATGCATGAAATTGAAAATAGTTATTTAGCAAAGTTCGATGTCCAAGTAACATTCGTTACAAACTCCCTCCTTATTGGTCAGCAGGCATTATACTCTTGACTTTCTTATCTTCATGAAAAGTTGGTCACCTTATACTTTTACATTTGTCGACAGTCCTTAGCTTTGTCCAACTTTCGGAAGGATTTTTCGAGTTAAGAAAGAGCTCTACGGAAGTTGTCTGCTTTATTCTCCCGAGACATATTATTATGAAATTTGTGATATTTTTTCGACCCTAAAAAGTGCCTCGTCCGGTCAGCGCCAGGTTTTCCTTGACAAATGTCACGGGTGTCCCACTTCCAACAATGTTAACGTATCAAAAGTTGAAATAGAAACGCCATGTGTCGCCTTGTATAAGGAAAAGAGATGTAAAACTGCTGACGTCGACAAAAGTTTAAAAAACAACACCAAATATATGTGTATTATACATCGTGACGAGGGAAAAGAATACTATGGAACTTATATTTTATTTTATATTTATAAAATACGTATTTGTATGACTTGATGTATGAATTGTTTTCAGAAAAACTCTCAATTTTTTATATATGTACATATTCCTTTTGTAGCCATGAAATTTCTAGCTGGTTAAATTCAATTTATTTTGAAACAGTTTTTTTAGGATCACTGTGATTTAAAACATATTAGATTCATAGTAACAGATGCTCAATATATACTAGTTGAAACTCAGAAATAAAATATTCCGTGTAAGGTTTTTTATTCTTCGTATTTGCCGTTACACTTCAGAGTAAGTTGCACTTACTAATTAACTGTACTTTTACTAGCAGTACTGATTTGTCATTCACCTCTGAATACTTATTTGATTCAATCAGATCCGTCGATAAAATCATGCTCAAAGTTTAAAAAGTATAATACGAGGCTATGAAAGTTAATGAGTGACCTTTATTCTTAATTTGTAGAATCATGCACTTTTGATGATAATTAAATTTAACGTAAGATTTATATGAAAATTTTCACGTGTATTATTATTTATGTTGTAAAGATTTTTAATTTAAAGAAATTTTATTCAAATTTTACGAAGTTTTAGCATGGAATAAAAAAATAAAAGAAAGTTTTTTAAACAATTCAGAACTCATGTTCAGTACGCTAATCAGTAATAAATATGTCTCCCCCTTATCGCGATTACACACAATACACATAAGTAGACTGGGTTGCATAACCATCAGGGGCAAAGCCTAAATTCGCTCCCTAAGAATGAGAACCAAAAATGGAGCTAGAATGAAAACTCTCTCTTTTTACTCAATAAGATAAAAAGTATTGGTAACTGTAAACCAAACTATATAAAAAAATATCCCAAAACTTAAATATATTTTTATATTAGCCTTAGTCATTATATAGAAACCTGTGTATACTGATATGGGGTATTGATAAGAGACATGTAAAGTATACGTTTAAGCTCATGTTTATTTGTATTTATCTATAATTCTGTCAAAAATTCAAACGTGAACATATATTTTGTAAGGATAATGATGCTATTATTCTACCTTTTAACATTCTGTATGTTTGTGATTTCAAAATTCCATATTATACCTTTCACATTCTTTATTTTCCCTAAAAGAACCTATCCATCAATACCTCCCATTAAATTCAAATAAAACCTCAAACCGCCATATGACAAGGAAGTAATAGTCGAGTGCCAAATCCGCGCTAATGACAGACGAGGTAGACATTTGAGTAATAGCGAACCGGTCTCTCTCCTTGTTTCGAATACCAAACGCCTAATTATGATTCCGCGCAGCACCTCCAATTCGTTATATTGAGGCCTCCTTTTTTATTTCCGGAGGACAATGCCCGGATTTCACACCGTTCTCTATTCAAGCACTACCTTTCAACCGAACCGCAACTGACTGTTCCATTGAGCCCAACTTGAATGCCTACTCATTCCATCATCGTTTCAAAAGGAAGCTTCCCTTTCTGCTGGTAAAACACCCACTTTAATTAGGCATCCTCTGTCGCATTCCAGTCAATTTCTTCTATCTCAAAATTGAAATTTTGGACTGTCATCTATCATTATGCCTTTTTAAGTACTTCAGTAATAGTTGTGCGTCTTTATGTCGAATCGGCAGATGTTAAAGTCGTTCGAATGGGGAAAGGGGATCTGAAATACCACCGGAGAATGGGAAGACAACCAGGCACCTTCCTGTGGTGTTCTTCCCGAAGAGTTTGGCTGTGGTGGAACACGGAAGGGGTGGAACGTAAGGGGATGTGAATACATTACAGGAATATTAATGCTCGCGCATTGATTTGAACCCGATATCTGCACTTTAAAAGCTGCGTTGAATTGCTCATAGCTTTATCACCACGTGGCTTTAGAAAAAAATAAATACTACTGATATATACTCGTGCTGATAACGGCTTGCAGTTGTTAATTGGTCTCTGGATGAACTTACGAGATAGTCTTTCCATATCTCATAGGGTGAATGTAAATATTTATATCTTAAATTCCTATTAATTTCCATTTCACAGGATAGTTGCCAATTATATCGTTATATGTATTTTATAAAAATGGCATCGGTATAAAAATAGCAATTTCTTGTAACTGGAACTTGAACCCGAGATTTTAGCATCAGAATTAACAAACAATTTTACTTTTGAAGTCAAATAAATCAATTATCAAAGTCAATAGAAGACTTTTAAAAGAAAGATATTGCTGAGATATGGGGTTAAAAATTTTTTAAGAAAAATATTACGTAAAAGTACACTAAGATATACAAATACTTCAAATATATTGGTGAACTATGTTGTCGCAATTGTTTTGGTAGATTTTAAAGCTAGGAATAGGTTACGGATAAAGTAAATTTACCAAACCTACTGAATTGAATTTAACTTCAGTAAATTAATTACCAGTTATAAAAAAACAAATTGTCGAATTATCTATTGACTGAATGAGTAATTGTGTACTCCATATAATTAGCTTCAAATTGGAGTAAATAATAACTCTATCTGCTTTGAAATTCTTTCCTTCATCAAAACTATAAAAAAATCTAAGTACTGACCACTAGTTTAGACATATATTTCCTCTTTTATATTTGTCAAATTCGAGAAAACATTAATCCGTAGCCACGTTCCCTGAATAAGAAACCCCGTAAGGGATGTTTGATGTAACGTGCAAAGTTGGAGAGCAAGTGCTTTAATAGAAAGTTTTGAGGATAGAATAAAGATTCCGTGGAAAAAATCGGAATTTTTCGGCACGTAGGAAAAAGTTGAAGGCAGGCGGTGAATGATGGATGAGAAAATGTAGAAGAGAGATACAGTATTAGAGTAGAGTTAAAGATAAATGCGCTACTAAAGGGGAGCGATTTTGAAAGGAAGGCTATAAATCACACATGTCATCTAACATTCCTGTTAAACTTGTCTATGAGTAGAGGCAATCGTTGCTAGGAAACCAATGTACGATTTTTGGTCTTTCTTACGTGTCACCTTAGAGACTTTGATTTGCTATTTCATATCGTAAGTACGTTCAACATAATCTGTATAATCATCATGATGAATAATAAATATTTTAAAGCAAAAAATGAATATCTGATAGAAATATATATGCATTTCTCATTTCTTTTTTAAATAAATATAATTTGATATCGCAATAGAAAAAATGGATTCGTTTGTTCTCGAATTGAATTCTTTAAAAATATTCATAACTGATCCAAAAGAAAACAAATTACCTGCAAATTAACATAAAATAATTTCCGATAAAAACCTCGATATAAATATGTATTGATTTTGACAGTATTATTTTCTTACTGTTTCGTCATTAGAATTTGTATCTATCGAACAAATAAATATTTTAAATTATCTGTATTTATCGTCATTAATCCAGAATTACTAAATGAAAAATTATTTTCATCTAAAAACGTAGAATTTCTTCAGATGAGTATACCCATCTATTTAGAATCTTTGACTCTTTTAATGTTTCCATTATTCTCGTCCTTATTTTCTCAAAATTGATTAACTCATTTAGCCTTTCATTCAGGGAAAAGTTTATTTAAATTCTTCGCCTGTTTTTCAAAATTTCTTGGCATAATCATAATAATATATACACAAACTTCTATCAACTGGTTTAAGTAAAATACGATCTACATTCTCACCCCTTGTGGTTGCAATCGATTTCCGAGAAAGGGGTCACCCTTGTCCAAGGTCATAA
Organism: Pantala flavescens; assembly: GCA_020796165.1. Lineage (NCBI taxonomy): Eukaryota > Metazoa > Arthropoda > Insecta > Odonata > Libellulidae > Pantala > Pantala flavescens. The sequence goes on from CM036886.1 coordinate 19,182,813, forward strand.
TCCTCAAATCCGTATACTAGTGCTAGATGCTCTGATCTTACAACATCCAACACTGGCTTAGAATCTTGCACATTGTTCTCGTATCGGAGAGTGACAAGGCATTGAGTTCAGGCTTACATCTGAGGTAAGGTTTAACGAGGAGAATGGTACTTATTAGGGGCTATAGAATGAATATATAATAATAGCGGTTGTAGGATATATGAGATTAGTGATAAACAAAGACTATTCATTGAACCGAGCGAAGGTTGTTTTAAGTCCTTGCAAGTAACAGTGGAACTAAGAAATATATTCAAACCCTTGAGGTTATTAACATTAAAGTAAACAACAATTACACCTGAGGAATTGCAGTTCAATTAAAGAGATTAAAAGAAGTGAAAAAAGCAATATGACTGGGACTCGAACCCAGGTCCTGTATTTCATTTTCCTAATTACATGTTGTTAATATTCACTTCATTCTAAACTTTGTATTCAAGTCGTACGAACTCATAGTATAAACTTATTTTCACCTCTCTTTAATTTAGTGATTAGTTGTGTAATAAATGAGTGTGAAATAACTTAACAAAGATTTATCATGATGGAGTTCCACAAAGATAAAGCTTGCCTGATTGATTTACTGATTTAATTAATATTAATATTCTGGAGAAGGAAATAGTTCTAAATTAAATATCAGACATTATTTACCGTTGTAAAATAAAAGGCTTTAAAAATCGAGTTGGAATTTGAATATTTAAATATGCGTATGAAAATAAATATTATTTTAGCGTCCTATTGAAATTAAAATGGTTTTTCGATTGAGTATGAGAAGTCAATGTTAATTACATTCAGTGTTCGTAATTTAATTAAATGCTCATAAATTTAATTAACGTCGAAAATTTTCCGCATACCAATTCTAAATCAAATAAGTTTCAATTCGGTTGTACATTCAATTGTTAGCGAGCCTCAAAATAAAAGAATGCATTAATTTTCAATATTGATTTAATTAAATCGAACATAGAGAAAGAATCCAATTATTTAGAGTTTCAGGAAGTACGAATTGAAAATGAAACATTATCTTTAACACTTGCATGTGATTTGAGTTAGCACAATAGTAGAGGTAATAGAATTAAATTTCTTAATATACTTAATTACTTAAGGAATTATCGCGTCCAAACTTTGTATGAAATTATTTGACAATTAATCGGCAGATGCTTTGATAGAAATAGATCATTTTTCAAATGAATTCTATAGAGTTTTAGAGCTAAATATTTATATGGACATTCCATGAATAATCCCTCTCTATATTTTGTATAAATTAATAAGAATTTGAAAATTAATTATCCGAAAGTTTGATAAAATCACAAAGTAGTATTTATAACAAACTTTAAGTGAATGAATTAGAAACGCATGTATAAATAGGTAGAAGAATATTCCAAGAATCATTTCTCACTTGTATATTCACTCTCAATATCAATTGAAAATAGAGAAGCCGCGTATCCATATTATGATGCAGATTGTAATTTTTGTAACCCAAAATTGTCGTTCTCTAATTAATGCATGCAATCACTGTTCACTGTAAAATATCTCAGCACCAATGTATCCCGTTGTTTCGTAATAATAAGCCTTGTATCCCATCCTAAAAAAAGCCTCCGCTAAAACTGCCAGTGAGCACAAAATAAATTAGCATCAACAGCATGAATACAATGACGTATACGACGCTGAACTCAACTCGTAATTCCGTCACTCACGAATTTATCAATCACAATAACCCATCGCTGTACAAAACCTCTTCTCCTCCTCTTCTATATCACAAACTCTACACCTCCATAAACAGCAACGCCTCAACAACGCTCGGCACATAGTTTCCCAAAAGTTGTTTAGCTTTTTGCCGAAAAGAATCCAAGCACTGAACTTTGACCCAGCGTCATTACTCGGCCGGTTCCTTCCGCCCGATTCACGCCTTGATCGATGTAACTGCAGGTCAAAGGTTTTGGGGTTTACAGCGCCCAAACGGTTTAATAAATAATGGAAATGCAATTGGGTGAAAGCCCGCGACCGGAGAAACAAAAGATTTGGCTGACAAAAGCGTCCGTATCCATGGTCACGGCGCGTAATCCCTGAGGGGTTGCCCACAGGTTCCCTTTGTACCGGAAGTTTCTTTCGGGTCATGGGATGAGGTCCTGTTTTTTCCTCTTTGGGGAAGTCAATAATCCTCTTTTAAGAGTTTCCGGCAGTGGATAGATTCGCTCTATTAAGAAGTTCGAGGTCTATCTAGGATGAGCGATAAGCATTTGATGGGAGTGAAAGGAATTGAAATTTTCACCCGAAGTGTGTGAACTCTCACTCTGTTAATGCTAATAGGTTGGCATAGTTACGCTGCCTTAAGGATGGATAATAGATAGAATTTATATCTGAATATGTTACGAAAATGATGGACTATGACAACTTATATATATTGGTTATATGAACTCATATAGAAATAAATATTTTTATTCTTTAAGGATGAATTTAGAAAAAGTTGATTCTAAGGATCTAATACTCATCTCCTTTCACCAAGTTAATTATCGCGAACGATTCTAAAAATAGACAACTTGAGGTCGACTAAATCTAGATTCTTATTTAAGAACGCAGAAAATAGAATATTAAATAATAAAGAAATTCAAAATATTGAATGTAAAACCCTTCTAAATCATACCTTCAAAAACTCAACAACAAAAATTTAATATCTATAATAATTAATCATTTAAAAAGCACAAAAATGTAATCAATTAAATTGTTAGTACACTTAAAATTAGGTTAAATATTTACCCTCTAATTCTTTCATAGATAGAGTCATAGCGAAAATAATCATAGTCCGATATAACTGCAGTATTTCACCAATTTTATTCGCTTTTTCGTAATGATAGGCTTAGTCTTTTTTTAATTTCAAACCGCTTAATACGAAATACTAAAATTTGAATTCCTCCATACCAGAAAGGACGTATAGTCATTCCAACCTATCGAATCGTGATAATAAGCATTAAAGTATAATTACATGACGTATCACAGTTAGGACTCCGTAATAATGGGCATCATACATTACGTATATCTCTAATCCTGGTACTCGTTTTGTGCAGTCGTTTGTCAGCTTAAAGCATTCATTACCGAATCAGTATTCGTTTGATGATTCCGATGAGCGGTATAAAATCCTCGTTCACCAATAAATTAGCAGATAAAGCTTCGGTTAATTTGAAACATTGTAACATTACGCATTCCGTATCAGCTTTGTCATCGAAAAACCCTAATGTTCGACGAGTCGATTAATGAATCAAACTGCTCGATAAGGCAGTGTTACCATGGTGAGGATCATCATATTGGACAGGCGCAAATACTTCTTGTGTGCAGCTAACCGCAGCATTAGGGGAAGGGGAAGCCTTATGGACGAGATTTTTTGCAGCTTACACCCTATTTATCATGTCATGGTCATTACCCCTCGAAAGCTATCAATCACCCTCTTCGGCATAAAAAGATCTGTTTAAGGCAGTCTTTGTTCCAAGGATGGCCCACACAAGCGAATTTCGAAGTTTATGAGAACGGAGCTAACCTCAAAGTTTCCTTAGTGAAGCCACGAAGCTATTGAACAGAAGTGTGGCAAAATTGCTTTGTTTTGGATAGTGACCAGTATACACGTATCCTGCACGTGCCCAAGTTATTTGAATAAAAAATCTAATTAGCAGAGTAAAGATGATTCTGTTGCAAGTTATACTTTAAGTAGAGTTGAAAATGGAAGCCTTAACATATTTTTTAAGTTAGGAATGTTTTTAACTTTTCTCGATTTTTAAAATTGTTTCAAATAAATATGATACAATATTTATTTATTATAAGCGCAGAAAATATAGCTTTAAAGCTGGTTCTATAAAACGTTTGTATGAGACGAAAATAATTTCATTGCGCTATTCTCAGAAAGCTAAAAGAAGATTATTAATTTCTAAGATCAACAGCTCGTTTTGAAAACATTGAGAGCATTAAAATATCATTTGCTTCAATTCTAGGAAACAAGTATAAATCGGACGTTCAATTCACAATGGGCAAACTAAATAGAAAGTTTCTTGGTATTTACTTGGCTTCTATCATGCATATTAATCTCCTAGCAACAGGCAGCCTTTATGGTTTCTATAGAAGTATTTGGTTACATAGCAATCCATTAACGACGCTGAAATACTAGTAAGCATTTTCCTTTTAACTTATTCCGAAATAAAAATAAGGAAGTAACTTTCACAAAAACATATGCGCCGGGTCATACACGTGCGATCTATCTACAGAGAGGAAGGGTCAAGTGAGATTTCATAAAATTCCTGTTATTCCGTAGAGATAAACTTCCTTTTCATCTCACTGCTCGTACTGCTTGTAAAGCCACTTTTATTTAATTTCGTATCTGATAAAATAATTCATTATACAATTGAAATGAGAACTAACAAGCATTAAATTATAGATAAGGAAAACCTGTTCTACAGTATTCATTCCGCTGTTAATATATTATGAGCATAATAAACTCTTTGTAAATATCACATACGTATATTTTATTTCATCATAATTTTATAGATGGAAAAGGATCTTTGATCAGATAACCGCATTTACGAAGGAAAAACTTAAATTGATTGGTAAATACGTAATACGAGAAAAACTAGGATCAGATGGATTGGAAATCACCTAGGATACGTATAATGAATCTGTTAGGAACATACTTGAAGGTAAAGCAGAAGAAAAAGCACAAATAGGAGAAAGGGCAAAAGATGAACAGGTACACGAAATAGAGAGGGTTGTAGGAAAGAACATATATCAGGATGTAGGAGAATTAGCTTAGATAGAGAGGGATAGAGGCTGTAGCCAACCAATCTGCTGATTGAATGACTTATGACAATGATGCTCAATAAGTGCTACTTCATAAGAAACCGTAAACAGAAACACATAGAAAAAACGATAAATGTTCCTCTATATTGAGTAAAGAACGCTTCATACTTATGACGCACGAATTGCCACCTAATTAACGTCTGCGTACGTGACCAACATAGGCTGGAGGAGGGACGGTGCTACAACGACAAGCATCTTTGCAGATGCCATAAAAGAAAATATCCTCGAACCTTCGAGGCGAGGGATTTTAGGAGGCGGAAACGAAGTTTACGCAACGAAAATCGTTCACATTTACGTCGCGTGAAAAATTCCACTGAAAATTCCGTTTTTTTTCTCGAATTCCGAGTACACTATTTTAGCAGATATGCTCGCAAAAAATTCCCTCTCCCTCAACGGTCTCCTGGGCGACTCGATAAATGGGCAGGAGATGGAACTGCGGCGAAATTGTTTCGCTTTAACATTGCAAAAGCCTGTGGAGAGAGTAGGGAGTTGTTATGGGGAATTTGGACTATATAATTCCACTGGATATGGACGGACCGAACAAGAATATGTTACAGTAAATATGAAAAACTGAAATGCTATAATTTTGACTATAAATGTGAAAGCTTACATGTGAGATGCATTGGGCTATCGAGCCAGAAGAGATGTTTTGCATTAGTTGTATATTCAGGCGCAATAAGTTATAGTTTTTTTGGAAATGACATATTTTTTACTTTTTAGGAGATTTAAAACATTATCGTATTCATTTTTATTCATTCTGTGGTGTTAAAACCAATGTAAAAATAAATTCGTAAGGTTTAAAGAAAAATTCAATCGGTACCTACGTGGAATGCTATCAAAGACGTGTATTACCTTTAGAAAAATTAATCAGAGTTAAAATATCCTAAATAAATATAATAAGAAATCTAGTAAATGACAACCAGAAATATTGTAGTCCTTCTTTAACCTATTTTAGTTGTAATGGTTTTTTTCCTAATAAATGTCTTGGATAGTTTGACTCAATATTAGTTACACTGTTAAAATATATAATAATAGATCATAGACGTATGAACTACTTTAGTGTATATACGTGAACACCTATTGTCAAAGAAATTCATTTCAATATCATTTAACAATTCATTTTGATTATGACTAAACATATTATAATCACTGTCATTTAAAACATGGAATTAAATTAGCGTGCTTATGCACGAAGAAGAATGATGACTATGCATCTATTTAAAAATATACATATAACTGGATGTTATAGGTGTTAATAATGCTTTGAATAATCCATGTTTCGACCTAAATAACTTTTTCTTGGTATGAAAAATGTTTAAAAAGTATTTTAAAAGTATCTATCCTTCCAAACTCTCTCCTTACTCTCCATGTCTCATTTCTGCTTTCGTAACAATCAGACGTTAAACAATTATTTAGGAAGGAAACAAATAGCAAGTTTACGTCTCCATTATGTATAAGTGTGTGCATTTGGCATGCATATATCTTCTTTATGCTGTCACCGAAACGAACCATAGCAATCCTCCGAACCTTACTTTCCCATTAAGACTCATTTCCATGAATGCGTAAGATTCAGCAACACAGACAAGTTGCACAATTAGTTTTTATTCCCAGAAGTTATAACAAGGAACTTATCTGGATGCGGGAGACGTTGGCTTCCAGCGAATGCATAAGAAACTTTGATAAAAGAACAGAGTGTGGAGCTGACTTGCAACTCCACACAAGTCTTAGAGGTTTAGGATTAATTAATTATGCATCATTGTTATCAAACTACCAGCATGGATGCAGAGGAGTAACAAATTTAAACAATCATACAAGTATCAGTAATTAGTTACAAGGACTCGTTTACTCAATTGTCAATATTATAATATATATTATATTTAATTTTTTTATCTAAATATCTAATTGTTTTATCTAATTTTTATATTTCATTTTAATTTTATATAATATTTATCTTTGTAAGTTCATCCCCTTATTCATCTATGCTAATGTTACTAACTGGCTGTAATTACAAACTTAAGACTTTGAATTAAAATTGACATGAATATACATTTGCATATTCTCTGCAAAACTTTACATTCCATAAGTATAAAGAAAGTACTTATCTCCATCTCTACATTATATGAAACACATTTCCCTTAGAATAAAAAAAGTTGCTTATTTATAAGCTTCTTTAAGGGAAAAAAGTAACCAAAAAATAAACAGCATTACTAAAAAAGTGGAATGAGGTTTCAAAAAGACAATCGAATTTAAAAAGATGTTTTAGCTGTTTACAGAAGCACACTAACAAATATCACGTATAGAATATACACGAGGGTTGAAGTATTAAAAAAGACCGTTAAAAAAACTGAACTCGCGTTCTCGACTTCGTAGCGGCTCTTCATAATGAAAGAAATGAAGGACACTTTTACCCGTAACCACCGGGTAATAGGAGAATCAAAGAACTAGTGAAGGACCTTTGCTACACTTAGAAACATGCGTGTTTAATATTATTATCCTGTGGTACAACTATTCTGAATTTTTTTCTTACGACCGATTTCAATTATTCATTCTAGAATTTTAATCGTCAGAATTACGTTCAAGTATTAATTAGAAAATGTAAATTTATTCAACAGAAATGTTTCGTGAATTTGAAATATGTCATGTAATAGACGTGTATTGATATTAGCTCACTGTTGAAAATAACAATTGGTTACATACGTACAGTAAACAAATTTTTTGTTTACATAACAACCATTCGATTGTACGGAAAATAAAAGCGACCCGTATACATAGATGATCATTGAGCTATTAAGTTTTTTAAGTAAAAATTCTTTCTCGCATACATCCTTTCATTCGAATTAGTGTAATAAAACTCTCTCGGTGGACAAATTAACTTAATTCGAAATATTTTAACGCTGCACTTCCACATCTTATGCAGCAAAGTGACACTTTTAATCCCACTCATTTCTAGCACGCAACAGTCCTAGGAGTAACTTCTTTCCTTGAAAATACGTCTCCTTTTGAAGCTCTAGAGAGGCAATCCGACATCTCCAGTAGTATTTCAAAACCACTCAGCACTTGGTTACTCAATTACTAATGAGATAACCGAGCAGCGGGAATTATGGGTAAAACATTTCGAAATTTTAATTCAAGTATCCTTGAGTTTCGCTTACATATACGGAGCGGAAGAATCCTTTAATCCTCCCGCAGTCATTCAAGAGGTAGGAAACGAATTCGTCTGAATCGGAAAGCTTTTCAACCTCGCGGCACTTTTGTAGAAGTTAAAAGAGCGAAGATGGGCGTCAATTATAAAAAAAGCTTCGTCATATATTTTTTACTGAAAGCCACTCGTGTACTCAACGACCGAATAAGAAGAATCTCCCATCTGACAGTTTACGTAACCTAGGCTCCGATTCATTATCAAAGACGACGCCCACGCCAAGCGGAAAAGTGAGGAAATTTACGAAAGAATGTTCCCAGGATGCAATGCGGGTATCTCCCGGTTGCTTATGAGGTCCCTCACAGATTCAGGTCACGTGTTCCAAAGGAAGGTGAGAGCCAAAGCGTGGGACAGATTGAGTTTGATGGAGGAATATGAGGGAGGATGAGGGAAGAATACTGTTTTGTGTCCCTAATTTTGGGGCGTGGCGAAAACAAGGGGTTTGATGTGAGTGACGTATTGAAAAGATCAGCGGCTCGTTAAAGTAATGAAGCTGAATGACTGGTCTCTATCTTGATGGTTGGGTTAATGGCTAGTCCGACTATGGCTCTATTGTAGGACAATTTTACTCATATATTCTGTGAGGAGAAATAAGGACATGTGTACTTTCATTAGATGTAAAATTACGAGGGAAATATTTACGTTTCTCTGAACTATCAGAGAAACTATACTAACTAACTATATATGATGAAAGAATGTAAAAAACATAACTTTATTTCTATTTCGATAATGCCAGATCATCCTACTACCTCTGTGATGTATTATTTTGAAGTCATCTAATGAAAGCTTAGGAAATTATAGTAACTTTAAAGAAAATTAGGGTTAATATAAGCAAGGAGAAAAAATTCTGGATAAAAATGCTTTGCTGTTAGTATCCAAAGAGAGTGCGAATCAGAACTTAATTGTGCAAAACTGAGTCTTATTATAATTCAAAATGGTTTGTTTCCTATTAGTTTCAATTCATTAGAACATAGTAACATTTAGATATTTATAATCATTTCGCGAAGAATCAAATAAAGTTAGAAAAAGGTTTGTACATTAACTAAAGAACTATTATTATTGATCGATAATTAATGTATGAAAATGAAATAATTATTCGTCTCTCACATACGGATATGAAACCAATTAAATGATAGATTTATCTCCAAAAGAACATTAGTTTAAACTTTTACCATAAATACAATGAAATCACATCTAAAATTAATATGGTTTAACTAGCTTTTTAGTATTTATCTAATAAAATACATTTTTTTAGCTACTATCTAAATTTGACATAAATATAACGCTGAAAAGATTAAATTTAAATATGATATTTCCCTTTTTAAAATTATCATCATCCAGCAGTACATTTAATGCATTTTATCGCGCAACTCTATCCACTTCAAATAGAGTGGAACTTCCAGTACGAGGCACGTTAATGATTATAATTCGTAGATTATCTCGCGTTATACTTTTTGATGTGTATATTTGATAGCTATTTTAAATTCGCTGGCAGAACCTCAGGCGCATAAAAATCCCAGATATTTATCGACTTTTTATTAGGTTCGGATCCATTTAAAATTTTATCATGCGAAGCATTAATTTTTTCTTGATTACGAAGTGACGACCATGTATGAATTATTGAGCGATAAAATATTCAGAGCCATCAAAGTTTTACGCAGATCCAGAATTAATTTTCTTTCGAAAAAGTTTTCTCAATAAAGTCCTGAAATAAGGTGGCCTTCGGGTATTTGGCTGGGCTACTATACTCAGATCAATGTGAAATAAAGTGGGAAAGTTTCACCCGGATGCGGAACGATTTTTCGATCTTCTATTGTCCGGTGACGTTGCAGAGAATGAGGTATCGTATAGAAGCTGATATGTTTCATGTATAGACAAAACAAACAGTATAAACAATAATAAAATATATAAATATATATGTACTGAAACTAAAGTTCACTTATATATATATATATATATTATAGTCAAATTATATAAAATAAATCGAAATAATAATTAACGCATAATTTATTAAGCACCACTAGTGTCTTCAAACTACATTCTAGACTTTTAGCTTTTAAGGACAACAACAATTTGATAAATTTATCATTGAAAGTATACTTTTTCACATAATTTTTTCAAATATTTAAATCGAAACACCAAGGCCTTGTTATCGATTTAAAATCTGGAAATGAATCAAAGGATAAAGTGCATGACAAATCTTGAGCTTTTGGAAACTCCTTGAATCCAAACCTAGACAAAATATTATTGGATACGAAATGAAATAGGTGGTCATTTCACACCCGTCTAGCGTAGAATATATGGCTGATGCGTTCAACAATATATATCACATCGATAGCAATGGATTGACCGTCACTCCGAAAATGTGTTTCGTGTTGCAATCATTTCGCTCTAATTGGCAACTGTCAGTTTCGCGATCTATTCGCTACAATCGCCGTGATTCTTGTCGTGACTCAGTTCAAAGAGACTGTGCAAAATAATTCGAACGAAGTGCAAAAAACGAGCGGAGCGTGGTTGGATTCCGTTTGAATGCTACGCCGAGCATTATCAATCTCACGGTCCCTTTTGAACCTCTGAGGATTGCGGGAAAAGGGAGTTAAAAGCGTAACGACCCCCTGTTTCCATGACTACTGATTTTGAATTAGTCGCAACGATATAGGCACTACGTATATTCCCTGGTGTACTATTTCTACGTTATGAAATCGGGTTGAAAATAAAAATTTACGTTTAGAAATTAATGCGAAATTAAATTGAAATTGGAATTTTAAAATCTTTAAAATCAATATCAATAAATACAATATATATATATAAAATATCAATCAATACAATAAATAAATAAAATATTAAAAAATATTGAATTCAAAGATGCAATAGCATTAAATATGAAAATAAAAATACCATATTTTGAGGAATTAAGGTTCTAGTATCGACTATTTATTTCTAACTATTATTTATTAATAAACAACAAACCTAATATTAACAAGTAATAATATACCAATTATACGTAATATTTACAGCCACTTTACACTCGCGGATATTAAAAGTTTGCTGGTTATTTTCTCATATACATCGAATTTTAAAGTTAGTAAAAATTTACGTGTATATCAATTTATTGTTTAAATAACGATTTAAATTCTAAAATAAAACAAACTTTACTCATACGACAAAGTAAGGTATTGATTTAAAATACTTCCAAGAAAATGATAAAGATTTAACTCGTGAAAGAGAATTTATGAAACATTTATAATATTTTGCGAAATACTGATTACCTGGAGTATCTTATTGATTTGATACAGAGTTTAGCTCATATATCATACGGTAAGCATACTTCGAGTAGTAATCACTATGACTGATGGCAAGTGTATTCGTGCTTTGGTCTCCCCTCAATTTAGTGGCAAATTGATGCTTAATCGAAGAGTGTTCACAGAAATACACGGTATAAATCAATCGATATCTGATCATTATTTAAGCTTCCATATTTTGCGAAGGTGTAAATTGAGCTATTCCTTTCGAGAAAGAATACGATAATGCTGATCCATACGAAGGAGCAGTTTCTAGTTTAAGTAAACTTGAAATGAAAGATGTATGCTATTCAATTATTACTAAATTTTAAAATAAACCTGAATATTTTGAAAATAAGATTGAGTATTATATATTAAACTATTAATTTTTAATTTAGTGTTTGGATGCTATATTTTTTATTCCAGTTTAAAACAAGTATAAAGCAATTTTTCTATGAATAATAGAATTAGTTCTAATTAAATCATACTGAATATCTACAGCTGTCGGAAAAATCATCAGACCAAATACTTCCACTATTTAACGATACGAGCCATTTTAAAATTTGTGAAGTTTGCGTAGCTTTTTGAAAGAAAAAGTATGTTCGTATTTAGTGGAAGTATGTTTTCGAAATTTAGCTTGGAGTGGTATGGACTAACTTTTCAAGCTGAAAATAAAAGTGCTTCGACGCCAAAAATTTATCCTTCGCAGAACAGAATGAACCTCTCCAAGTTACTAAGCAAAGCTCGTAAGCATGCTATGTTTAGTGCAATACATACATCGCAAAAGATAAATAAGTGCTGTTTATCAGAAAATAATATGTGTTAAAATATTTAAAGAGAGTCTGTGTATTTTATAAATAACAACATACTATTATGAAAGCGAGCACATATCACAATTTTAAGCAATATCATTAACATAAATATTTATTTATAATTAATCATCGTCTAAATTATTGTTTTGATTCCTTTTAATAAATTTCAGAGTATCAAATAATAAAAATGAAATAATTCTAATGCAAAACTCTAGTCATACGTGTTTACTTTTCAGTTGAGATGGCATATTAATCCTGCGTATAAAGACAAATAAATCTATTTAAAAAACAAAATAGTTTTTTAAATGTTTTAATTGAAGAATGATGCTGGAACCAAACACTCTCCTTTGTTTTTCCTATGGTAACCAAGTAACTTACAGTATGTCGTTGCTATGTAATGAGTACTAATCAACAACCAATACGATAAGTACATCAGTTCAGCATATTATATGAATTCATTATGTATTTGATGTAACTCTAACATAATTGAAATAATTTTAATTTTGAAATACTTGCTTCACAGAATTTTATCTCCTTAAATAATTTCTAAAAAAATTTTGCAAAGAAGTCTAATATTTTAAAGTTTTTTGATAAAAGTATATCTCATTTTGAAATATCTTTGACTCCATTTTAATCATATTATAACAAAGGATATTGAAAGAAACTTTAATAGAATAATTCATATAGCTGGTTGTGTGTAGGGAAAGTTTAGAAAGATTTATAATAACATAAAAGTCGAAAATGTATCAGCATTTTGACAGTATGGGATTGTATAAATATAATAAATCATTGTAATATTTATTTACAGAATTATAAATACGGTGGATGAAATTGACGCTTACTTGCTCGAGCCTGCCCTTCAACCTTTTCTTCTGCTTATTATTCTCTTAATTCAAAAGACGAACGTAAATCTTACGAAAATAAACCAACGGTAGAATGGAGGTCAAGTCGAGTCGGACTTTTGTCATTTCATAATTTACGATAGCACAATATACACACGACCTTCTAGACTACGAATATATACAGAACGAAGGTAACTCGTTCGAGCAATAATAAAAGTTCTCAAAACAAAGTTTTCTAAAGTTTATTTTATGCAATTTCACGGACTAGAGTGGACCTTTCCTCCAATACTCGATAGCTGTTCCAATTAATAACTTTTCCAATTTTCCAGCGAAACTCGTCGATCTTTAAAGCATTGAGAATTCGAACAATAAATGTGAAATGGCGAATCCAGGAAAAGGATTTGAATCAGGAATTTAGGGTATATAAATGGAAAATACTCTTCAAGTTCGGCCAAAAGGTAAACTAACTGTTGGAAACAGTTTTTAATTAGAATTTCTTATAGATTTAAGCCTTATTATTGTTTCTTTGACTCCTTTTGATGAAAAGATGTGGTAATATTAATTTTATATGAAGGTACGATTCATAATGTCAAAATTCTGTTTTCCATAAAAATAAATCACTCCATAAATCTATTTTAAGTATATAATGATGTTAGCGTTCGTATGCATTAGAACTTACATTAGATATCTGTTTGAAACTAGATTGAAGCGAATGAGCAAAGCTATTAGACTTTCAATATTTTCAATCAACATCTTGCGATAAATGCACAAAATGTTGACTTATTTATAGAATAATCTAAAGAAAATATTTGAATGAATATATATTACAAAATTTATATCTTTTAATCCTTTTGGCTCTAAGATGTCATTTTAAGGAGATTTATAGAACTATTTAAATTCACAGTAATTTTTTAGCTTTTTTAAGTTCATCAATTCGACAGCGTCATTTTTATTAGTAAGTATGCATTTAATTGCTTCTAATAGAAATTTCAACAAGTTTGCGAATTTAAAACTTTGTAAAGATTACAATTATTATAAACATCTTTCACTCATGACTAATGTGAATAAGATAGACCAATTATTATTGTTAAAACTGATAAATAAATATCAAACTTTCAAAAAAGAGCAATACTATTAGTTTACAATTATATTATTTGTTATTTACCGTAAATCATATTATAATGGCTAATATATGAAGGAAACAATGTTCCTAGTCTTAAGAAAAATATAATTCCGATAAAAAGAAACCTTTGAAAATTAAAAATAGTTTTTTCAGTTGTCCTTATCAAGTTCATGACTGGTACATCAGAATGTTTTTAAAAATCATTTTCGCATACTCATTCGTAATAACAGATGAAAAATAAACATAAACTATTACTACCCACATATATAAACTGATTCCTTAAATTTACTTGTACCTAAAATGCTGTTCTTATATAACATAAAGACTATCAAAGTTTATCTTAAATCCACCAGTTCAAAATGGGTTGTTCTCAAGTCTGCAAGCGATTATCACGAAACCAGCTTTCCGAATTTATAGCAGAGCTCAAGACGATGGTAGATTCCACACCGATAATAGAATTATAGCCGAAGTGAGAAGGAAACAGCGTTCCTAGTCTTTTAAAATCTCCGACCGTTTAAAGTCGCGCCTGCAATGCTAGTCGTTTGAAAATTTGGCACGGTTCCCGCTCCTATGCGATAGGGAAGGATGTGGCAAGTTCGTTGGGTTGTAAACAATGAAAAAGCATCGGAAGATATCTGTTGTTAGGGTAAACAAAGAAGAGGTACAAATTGCGATTCAGTGGTCGAACAAAAATGGTCTGATGTATCGTGAATTCCTTTGTAACTTGGGCAACTGTATTAAGGTAATTCATATTGATTATTAAACTGTATAGTAATCTTCGTAATTTATATTGCATTAATTCAACTATAAATGATTTCATAATAAAAAAAGAAATATTAGCGAAGTTTATTATAAAAGTTTAAAAATGCCGATTTCTTTTTACTGAAGAGAATTCATAAATAAAATTGAATGAGTAAAAGTTACTATACGAAAAAATACGCTGTAAAATGAGAAGATAGTCCTACTAAGGTCTTCCTGCTTCCTTATTATTGGAACAACTATAAAAAGGTATTTCGTTATCATCAATTTTTAAAGGTATATTATATTATATATATAATATCAATTAGAAATTGAAAAACTATCTGAAGAGTTAAAGACATACGGATAAACTGTGCATTATAATTCATTAAGCATTCTTATGAATAGATAGTGCTTTGTATGATTTATTACTCTGGAATTTATTAAATTATAAATGAGGATTTCTGGTGAATTCGGACAAATAATCAAAATGTTTAGAAAGTAGGATACTATTTATTTTAAGCCAATTCTCTAAGAAAACAATTTTATTTACCCATGATTGCACCAGTAAAAAGATATTAAAAATACTATCAATTATAAATGAGAGATAGGATGTCCCAATAGAAAAGTATATAATTTTTTAAAAAGGCTCAGAAGGATTAATTTTTAATGCGCAGATGTTTGTCAGAGTTATACAAAAACTGGATACAAAGCAAATAATTCATCAGGGAATGCATTTGGAGAAGCGCTGGAACGGAAAGATAAAGTAAATAGGTTCCGAGTAAATACATTCGTGCTTCGGCAAATATATACTTAAGAAGAAGAGGAATTATTTTGCAGTTGATGGTCAAGAAGTCATGATTTGGCGCCTATATGGCCCTTATCGTAAGAAAGTATACAGTTAGATAGATCTAAGTCAAAATGCAATATTTCTTTGATTCTGGTTAGTTAAATTGAGAGATAATATTACGTAATCTTTAAAATTTGAAACTCGATTTATAACCAATTATTCCTTTTGATTAAAAGATACATTCATTCACCTCACTTATGCCTATCAATACAATGCTCAATGCTACAATGTTTCAATGCTTTTTATTTATTTACGTAAAATGTATTCTTGTCATGAACATTCGATTACAATTATTCTGCGATATATTAATATATTTTAAGTGAGAGTATTCAGGTTAGAAAACGAAAAAAAACCTTGGTGTCACTACAAATTTAACAAAAATGTTCATGAATGAAGATTCAAATAATAAAATATAATAAAATCATTAATAATAAAACACTTTTTATCCTAGGAAAATAATAGTACCAGTATAATTTCCTTTTCTATATCTCTTATATAGAATTCATTTCGTATATATTATGTTTCACGAACAGCTTCCTAGATTTAAATTGTATTTAAGCTACTAAAAATGACAAAAATTTATTAGATAGATCGTGGAAGAGTTTGTGGTTTGAGGCATACCATAAAAAAGTGTTCTTTAAATTTATATCATATTCATACAACTGAGTGTCATTTGTTCATCTCGTACGAGTTACCAAAAGAAACATAACTGAGCAAAGCAAAAATATTCCTCGGTTCTACATCCATTGTTTAAAAATCACCTGGTATGGAAGGAAGGAATTTCCAAAGCTCATTACAATCTGATATACGCCCGTAACTAAGAGACAGGGTGGGTGTTTATGTCGTCATTCATTGGAACACTTGGGTATTTTTAAATTAATCGCCGAAAGAGTTGAATGTGTTGAAATATTTTCTTTCCCCAACTGTTAAAACATGGTCCACTATCTTGTTGTCACATAAAATGTGTTCTCACATCCCCACCCAGCTACACATAGCCATTCAACACTAAAGGGATTTAAAAATAATATTTCGGTACAAACTACTCGTAATTTAGAGTTAGCTATAACAAAGTTATAGTGTGTAACGAAAGAGAAAATACTCTTTGCTACTCCTTAATTAAATTAATATATTATTTAAACTTTGACTTTAAACTAGTATCAAATCGTTTGCTATGAATACCAATAAATAAAGGTTAGGGTAATTCATTGAAATTACTAAAAATAGTATGACTAATAAATATTTCTTGGATCTTTTTTCACAAATTTCAAACGATTAAACAATCACATGAAATGTGTTATCTTAGACTGAATTCGATTCTAAGTGTTACAAAATAATCATTCTAGATGACGAGTTCATACAAAGGATCTCTTTAAAAAGCTAACTATTAAATCGTACCTGATAATGTAATCAAACAATTACTAATATGAAATAAATAAAATCAATATTTTTAAAGACCTTCCTATTTTATACGAACATTTTTAATATAATAATTACTTAAATAACGAATTCTTTATCTAAGTTCCGAAACATTAGTCTGTAAATAAGCTCGGGGGATACTTCAATCACGTGACGTAATTACATCTCCTTGTAAAGTGAAATTGCTTATTGATTTATAAATGAAACTTCAATGCATAATTACTTTGGTAACTAGATAAGTACTATAGTCAAAACCCTTACTAAAATCCCTCCTTATCATTGAGCAATGGACGATTACAATTAAGCATCTTTATCCATATTTCTTAGTTTCCTTATTTTTCCTTAGTCTTAATTTCTAATGCTTAATACGTAAAGGTGTTCATGAAGTGGTGTACGCTGCAGAACCTAAGTATACTCAAACACCCTTTAACGCTACCCGAAAACGGCGTCTCCTCTCAAGTGGAAAGCGATGACGTAATTCAATAAAATCGGAATTGAGGACATGGTTAACTGGTTCTCCTTAAGATGGAGCGAAAGTGCCGAAATATAGCCAAAAAATAATTAAACGCGAGAGGATTTCTTGGAGCAATAAAATCCTTGCGTCGTAAAAACAAAAGGTTCGGGGTTGAATATATAGCAGAAGGGGTAGTGTTGTTGGGGGTTGGAATGAGGTCATGCGTGGAAGGATGCCACCGTAAAACGCACGGTGCCTGTATAAAAAAGACTTAGATATCGCTATCCTTTGACCCAAGCCTTTCTTTTCTTCAAAGGGGTGGAATACTTTTACGTAAAAACACAACCTCCCTAATTCTTTACTTGTTGCATAAGTATTAAGTGAAAATGTATTGTGTTTTTGTCCCAGATGTTTATAGCGTGTAAATCTTTAATCTTAAGGGCTCTAATATTTTATTCGTTTATATTTTAATGTGTAAATGCGTGGTAAATATACCATAAAACCACACCCTTATGATTTGATTGTGATGATTTGTATAATTGATTGTATGAAAGAAAAGTCTATCACATGGCTTGTACAAATTCGATCATTGATTTTGACAATAGTCTTAAACTTATGGAAATTTTAAAGTTATTTTGGAGTTTGAATGTAAGGACCCTATTTCTATATAATTCTTAATTAGGTTTCATTGATCATGAATTTTCACCGTAATGATTCAAATTGTTGTATCTTTAACATGCATTCGATCCTCATCAAACCATTCATATAAAGATTTGCTAAAGATGAATTCATACTAAAAGAATTTTAGATATATTGACTCGTGAAATTTAATTTTTCTTCTAAAAATATTTATATTCCGAAGCTACATTTCCAATCAAAATATTCTTAACTCAATACGATATTTCTGAGGTAAACTATCTCGTTAAATAAGACCTGCGTTTACAAAGAGCCTAGAAACAATCCGATACATTCGAAACTTGCGTCAAAGTAACAAACAAAATAAAAATGTTATTGTGACGCACGACGCCAGTGCTTCAGCAAATACGAGAAATTCTAGACACTTAAAGAATAAAAACTCTTAACGCGCGATAAACATCAACTGCCAAGAATTTCACGCATTAAACTGTAATCAGATACGAGAAAGAAGAAATTGGTTGGAATACAGTCGATGACGGAACCTTTAAAAAATATTTATCTTCGGAAAAGAAACTATTTGGGAAACGAGACATTAGGGGTGGAATTTAATCTTTACGAATACGAAAATAAAACGTATTTCTGTCGAAATGATCGTGCACGAGCTATGAAACACAAAGCCATTTCTTCTAACTCACCAAAGGTGTAATAACAAAATTCTTTCCGAAGAGGTTCCACTGTTTATTTTCCGATATCTTTGAATGAGAAATTTCCGAGAATATAAACTGCAGCTTCCTTTCGGAAGAAAACAAAATCTGATGGATTTACCAGGAATAATCTCGACTAGTGATCAGGGGAAAGAATTAAACTCTTCTCACAATGAGTACAAAGGGTATAACATCTCAGTTTCGAGTCATTAATATATCTTGGTCCGCACAATGGAGGAAGACTCCTTTGAGGGAAGCATGCGCTTTTGATGTAAGAGTTTCTTTGTCCATGCAGCCAAGTGTTAAAAATAATTAAACGACCATTCGGCCTCTATAAATTTATGCAATTAAAGAAGGGTCGAGGATTTTCAATTGCTTGAAATAGGAGAAGCAAATGTGCAGCCAAATTTATATTTTATTATATACGTACACGAAGAATACGATAAAGTTTTCTGTTTTTATTTCTCGTATTTTTCTGGAAATGAACTTTAAAAAAGACAAAATAGTAAGTTCTTATTTATAAATAAGGCTATCGTTTGGAAAGTACATATTTTTTGCTCTAACTGTACTTGCTAAATATATGAGTATCGTATCGTATATCATTATAACATTGTATTGTAATATCGTATATCATAATAACATTATATAATTGTATTAGCTTTACGTAAGAGATTACGAATTGTCATATTTCATACGTGTTCTTAAAATTTTAATATTCCCCTGTATTGTATTACTTTTATTATGCTTTTAGTAAGTTAATGTAATGGTTACTAATCCAAGAATGACCAAACATTTTATTAAACAAAAACAGCTTTCAATTTCCACTCTACGTCTCCACAACGTCTGAGGCCAATAGTAATTTATATATTGGCTGTAAATCTCATGTGTTTTCCGCTGTACTTTTACTGCTCCTGTCTTTTGAATTTTCCATAGACTTTTTGCTTAATCTCTAATCTTGTTTGTGCGGTTTTCATCCAACGCCAGGCCTATAAAACTCCTATTTTACCCTTCTGTCAATTGACCTTTTCGTTAATATAATTGACCGCAGTACCACAAAAATATCCATCTGAAACATACTGAAAATGAACTGTTACTAGGTCTAAGGGAGTCATTATTCTCGTATTCTTTTTATGGAAATGAAATTTTATCAAGATTTACCTTATTTATTAATAATGATTAAATTTAATCTGTTTTATGAATTTTACATTTGTTATGTGTATTGCGTGTGAATATATGTATATGTATGTGTGTGTATATTTATGCGTATGAATAAATTATTAACATATTATTAAATAATGAAGACCTTATTAATTTAGTCCCTGATGATGGACTTATGTTACTACAAAAAAGAAGAAAAGTAAGCGAATTTAAAATTATCTCAAGCCACATATCATTAGGGAATTAAATATAAAATAAACGATTGCGAATAAAACTATCAATATATAAATATCAAAATACGGAAAAAAGGTTGCGTAATACTATGATGCCAAGAATATTGGGGACAGAATGCAGATGCGATAAAAATGAAAATGAGGGATAAAAGACATCTAGATAGTAGCATAATTAGTCTTATCGTTTATTATTTAAGATGCAAGTTATCTTCAATGGATTTAAATTGTATGGAAAACAGAGTAATTAAATTTAAATCAAAACGTGAATTTATGTGGAAAATAAAGACGATCTTAGATTAGAGATCGAATATCCAAGAAGAATCTAAAGAAGTAAAATACACGAGAGTGTCAACAAGCCTAAGGTTAAGAGGATGAACTTTAAAGAGACGATAATTCCAAACTGTGGGCGTTTTACCCGATTCCCTCCGATCATACAGTTTCCCGTTTAATGACGTCTTCTCACCTACAGTTGCCTCACTTTCCCCGGCGGCCCTCGACCTACCAAATTAGATGACCCCTCATTATTCCCAATTAAGGCACGAGATGAAATTTAACGAACGAAAATTTCACCCGCTTTCCGCGGCCGAACATCAGGGATTCGAGTTTACGAGCGAATGATTTCCGAGGTGTGAAAGTGAACGGATGGGTTTGATCGTCGTTATGGAAACAAGCGAGATTTATAGATTAGAAGCAGTGGGTTACGTGGTATTACTATTCATTTAATCAGTATGTTATACCGAATATACGTGAACAGAAACCACAATTAAAAAATCTTAGCTACCATTTTATGATCCTATTTGATAAATATTGAAATATATAATTATTTTTAATAAATTATTGGCCACCTGATTTCTGCTAATCCAAATATTTCTCGAATATCCATCAAAAAACCGTGCTTTTCATACGTAAACAAAAAGATATTTTAAAATTTACTGCTAAAACAACGAGATTATTACGCATTAATAATTAAGAACAAATAGTATTATAAAATGCTGACAACTTACTACTTTAACTCCATGGGAAAGAATTTCTTAAAGTAAAGAGGCAGACATCACTCACCTGAAAAGAAAGAAAAATTTCGATTTAGAAAATTGAGATAACGCAGGGGCATAAAAAATGGAGAGGTTATGTAACTCTTATTAATAAGTAATCTCACCTAAAAGTATGATATCAATATTATAGAAATTAGTTATATTAACCTTAAAATCATGAAAATACTTTTTATTATTACAATTTTTAAATTTAAATATTATTCTCATATTATTATTAAGTATTATATTCATTTCATTATTTTTGTTAATGTACGTAATTAATTATTGCGTAACAAAATATTTTTAAAATCCGTACTGTTTACGGACTTTCTTTACACAAACATTTAGTAATGACTAATATTGTCCGATATTAAATATAAATTGAACTCTGTAAACAAAACTGAAGAGCTATGGCATATTTAATTTTGATCATATCAAATGGAAGACTTTTATTTGTACAGACGATATTATTGGTACCAAATGGACATTCAAATTCTCTAATTAAAGATTATTAATGAAAATTAAAATCACAGAAAGACAAAAATGAAAAAAACGGTAAAATCAACAGTATAACCATCAAACAACTACAACAAAACATTCCGTAGAGAGACTCTTTAAGATGAAGAACACGCGAGTTAAACCAGTTCATTGAACTCGCATTAAGCGTATTCACCTTCCAGAAGGGTTACTAAAGGAGCTGATTGAATCACTCACGAAAGACATGTGTGTGGGGTGAACCCAGCTGTCGAAGTGCTAAAAAACAAACTCATCGGTTCGAAATTTTTCCTCGAAAAGTGATTCATTCATCCAAAGTGGGACCCATCTCCCTAACGCTATACATATTCCATTTAACTCCCTATTCATCTTCACCCCTTCCCACTCTGTGATTTATGCCTCCGTTCCCTGACTTGGGATCGGCTCCAATCTATACGATGACCTTTCCCATGTCTGCTTGTGGACTGAAGGCGGAAGCACTTACACTATATCATCGCGACGATAAGCGTCCGTTTCTAAAGGTAAGAGCTCAAGTTTATCAACCTCTCTAACACTATCTTCCTCACGTTTAAGTTTAAGGTTTTTGAGTAGATCGTTTTGTTTAAAAAACATTACTTTCTCCAACATAAAAACTGTTTGTCTCCAAGTTGGCTATGATGCAGTTAAAGTTTGCGGAATTAAAGTTCGATAATGATAAAATTAACTATACTACATTAAATATATAAAATTAAACATACAAAATTAAGTAAATAAAAGTAAATATAAATGATAATAATATTTGTACTTCAAATAGTCTATTCCTAAAATAGATAATAAAACTTTCAAGGACTGTTTATAGTAGGCTTTAAATTTTGCAACCGAGGTAAAAAACTGATTCTATATTTACATTTAAAATAATTACAATGAATTTAGAGGAAGCCAATTTAAATCTATTCAATATCCTAGCGATTATATAAAGTACTCAAATTTGAAGTAATTAATTTTATTAGTATTAAACTTAACAAGTAATTAGTATTAAATTTAATTAAAGTATTTAAAGTAAATCTTTTATAAAGTCGTAGGTATGTATGTATTATTCCAGTATAATATAATATTAATACATAAATACCAGAAAATCTTCTATTGCTCGAAGCAATAAAGTTGAAGACCTTGGGCTACCTACTAGCTACTGATATTTGATTGATACCACACCCAACGAGTTGATAGGCATTTGATATTACGTAGACAGATGTAAGAGTGCAGTAGACAGAAAGTAGACAGTAAAAGAATCCGTACTGTTTTCTCTACACTTCGCGAAGAAGGATATTGACATTCCTGATCCACGGAGGACGACTTAAAGGGAACGCGGGGGTTTTTCATTCTTGCACTCGTCTCGTAGCAACGTTATCTGGGGCAGTAGTTTCATCTCGAGGAGACGGGACGGGAGGAGGAGCGATCAAGTTGTCGGGAAGAGAGGCCACGATCGCGGCGGAAGCTGATGAACGTCCGAGAAAAGGGTATCGATTGGACGAAGCCCTTAAGGGAAGAACAAGAGGTCGCATAAGGAAAATTGGCGCCAACTACTGAGCCCGGAAGCACACGGAGGGCTCGCTATCTTCAGCCCCATTCGACCACACCGTATGAGTAATTGGCCCATTCAAAGTGGCGATGGAAGGAGCTGGAAGGGATTAAAAGGAGCCGTCTTTGTTCACGGCGATAACGTGCCTTGCACGCCCGCTAACTTTGAGACGACTGGGCATTGTTACTGGTGAGGCCTTCTTATCCTTGATTGTTGCTGAACCCGTGTCTTTATTATAATATCCGAATGTGGATTAAAATATTTAGTAGGAGGTACTTTAGTAGTAAAAGTATCTTGATATGAACAAGCAGTATAATAGATTTATTGCTACTGAAAATATAGATAATTTTATCTTTTAAGGCTGCAACACTGTACTTATTGACACATCGTATTCTATGGCCCATTAACTAATTATAATTTTCCTCTTGCAAATTGTGCTTTATAGCCTAAGTAAATGAAATATAATGATAAGGAAATGGTATTATTATAATTAAATAAAATATTTAAAAACTTAAAGAGTAATTTACTATAATATTTGTTCCTTAGTTAGAAGGACTTAGTTATATCAAATTAATCCTGTTTATGGCGCATAAATTTCGTATATGTAGCCTCTTAAGTGACTTATAATAGTAGTACCAAAGGATATTGACACTGTGTAATAAAGACTCAAGTGTAATATAATGCGCATATTTATCGAGATATTTTCAGCATAAAATAAAATTCCATTGACTTTTGATCTAATTATCGTATTAAATTACTTCAAATCAATCCAAATACAACCATAAATAATTATTACAATTCAAATATCATTAATATTGAAACGCTCTTGAAAATCTGATGTTGTAAACGGAGTATTACCATGCTATCAATGAGTGACGTGATATACTATTTACTTTGATTACCATATCACAAGTTTAGTATTCCATCTTTAAAGATTTTAGAACGTGAAAGATTGACTTGTTTTAGCTCACGTATTATCCGGTTATATCATAACAATTGCTCCAAAAATATATACCTATCGGAACTTAAAAAATAAAACTCTTAGCAATAGAATTGCAATAGGATTATGGCTGCATAATAAAACTTTCAGGTTATCATTTTTTAAAACTTTAGGTAATATCCATTTGAAAACCAAAATGAATCAATTTTGGTTTGCAATATTTATCACACTTGTCCATGAAATCCTCAAAAATAAACGAACTATAGACTGAAGAATGTATCCATTACGCAAAAAAAGAAAACACTTTTTATGACGGACAGTAAAATAGGAAGAGAAAACATTTAAGAGTAAGTATTCAGAGTTTATTCAGCATTAAATTGCGACGAGTTTAATAGTAGAGAAAACATAAAACGACAAAAGCATTGTTTAATAGCTAGGCTGTCATCGCTAAAGACGATATAAACCTAATATATATTTCCAATTTCCCTTAACACAATAAAAACCATCGATTAATAATCATTTTACTTCAAAACCTATTCCATATAAGAACCATCGTCATATGGATACACGTTATACTATATCTCCTATATAGGTGTATAAGCCGGTAACGCCGAAGAAATCCCATCCAAATTCCTTCCCACAATGTAGCATCCTTTTCACCGCCGTTCGTCTTCCATCCCTCCGCTTATCTCCGGAGAAGATACTCTCTCCCATCGGCGTTAAATGGCACGCCCTCTTGCGGATGGAACGCCAAGTGCCTTACATTCGACTCCCTTGATCCCAGCGAAAGCTCAGTCGTGCGCACCGAGAGCGTCCTGTCACCTCCACCTACGGAAGCTCCATTTCCTACCCCAATCACTTCTCCCTTGCTTCTTCTCCCTTCGACACGAGGAGTTAAGACAATGTGGAGGTCCGAAATTCTCGGTTCCATCGAAGGCTTTACGAACGATTGGGTTTCGGGCGATTCCTTCCAAGACTCGGGAAAGGTGCTTGCTCGTCTGTTAGTAATTGCTAAAGGGCACGCAATTAAAGTTATCACTGCACGTACTGCGATCTTCCTGATCCCACGCACTCTTGAAAATGTTCTTTTTTCCACCAATTTCTACGATGAATGAATGAACTTATTACTAGATGTGTTTATTTTATATTAGATAGAAATAGGATAATATTTCTCATAAAAATGTATATTGCGAACAAATTCTTGGAAGTACTGGTTTAAAAATAAACACAAACAGAGTCAGATTCCTATTGGAGACTTAAAAGTATTGGATGACTGCCACAATCATAGATATACTCCGAACACTAGGCTATTACTCGATTATCTTGATGAAAGAGTTTACAAAAACACAAGAATATTTTGGTTGCTACTAGTAACCAAGCAAAAACTGGAAGACCTAAACAAATTGATTCTTCAAAATTATTAACATATCTGTTTGAAGTAGAAATTCCTTTCATTAATATCTTTTTCGTGTACACGATAATTTTTCGTTTTTGAGATCTAGTTTTTTCCTAAGTTTGAGAAGATTAGAACAGAGTATAATATATACAATATTGTATGAGGGTATAATAGTATTATTTCATTTATAATCAAAAAACGTGATTGAAATAAATAATATTAATAATAACCCAGATCAAATTCTTATATGGATACGATTAAATTAAATATTCATTTCTTGCATAATGTATTATATACCTTACCCTTGTCTCCATGTTACAGGGTCCATAAATTTTTCGGCCTAGATTGGATCCATTCCATTACCAATTCAATTTGATAAGGTAAGTGGAACTATCATGTATCATGCGAGATATTGGCAAGCCTTAGAGGATCCAAAACATCCCATGGTAAAATCGAGGTCAGTTGCTATTTATCTCTTCTTGTTGGTGGGATTGACCTCCTACTTTAGGAAACGATAAGGACTTCAGTGTCCATTTACTGCTAAGTGGATTTTATCTAATCCCACCAGGAAGTTTTGCTGCAAGATCCATTTTACGTGTGGTTAAGATGGGGACAGTAATACTTTATCGCGAGACATTCTGTTAAGAAGAGTATCAAGTATGGACAGTAAAATAGAAATACTCCACGAAAAGTTTGAGTCAAGATATAGAAATATGAAATTTTTTACCTTTTTTTACAAAAATACTCATAAAAATCATGGAATTCGCTCATTTTAAATGAAATTAAATGGATATAATGTCGCTAAACGTCAATATTTTTTCACTCAGGTTAAAATTTCCTTACATATAACCACAGCCAACGATCAACATTAGAGTACGAGATAAATAGACGGTGATAAGGTAACATGATTAATGTACGTAGTTTTTCTCCAAAGATTCTAATAGATTGTAATAATAATTGTTTGAGTCATTTTGATTTTAATTGAAGATAATTGGCAATAGCTTCCAACAAAAGACCTTTATATCCACTAAAAGCTAGTTCAATGAATACATATATTTTTTTTTTATTTTACACGCTGTTAGTATGTTAGTAGTTATCATTTCACTATATAAATATGCAAATGGGTCTGATTGAATGGAGAAAAATTACAAAAGATTGAAGATTCATAATCAAACTATTAGTGGATAAAGAAAAGTATTCGCAACAAGTAAATACCATATTTTGATACGCATCATTTACTTCTAAGGTTAAAGCCCCTGAAGTGATGGCAACCGGGATAGCTTTACTCCTTAATTACATTTACCCGCATTGCACTGGTTCATGGCCTGGACATATCAGGGTCCTGAGTTAAAGCATAATTTATCTGATGGAAGCTCCTGGTGTTAGTTTCAACACAAAAGGAAATATGGTACCTGAGACTTGAATATTCAAAACTTGTTGAGTTACGGGAAGATCCATTCGTAAGATAGGCACAGAAAAACAAAATAATAAACTTCCAGGAAAATTCAAAATTAAGATCAAATTTGAAAGTTGTACAAGAAGAAGTTATGTAATTATTAACAATTAAATTTCATTGATATACTAAAATATACCCTTGGTTACAGCACGATGACAAATGGAATAGTTCTAAGTTTTTAGCGGATAGATTATATTCTAGTAATAATGGTTGAAATAATTATATAAAAAAGTTTTTCTAATAAATTGATCGTTAGTAATCCTTCCTTACTTTATTTTTCCCATTTAATCTACAATCGCTCCCAGCTTCCTTTGTTTCCTTAAAACGATACCAGCTTTTGAAAAAGTAATAACTGGAGATAGAATATCCTAGCAACCAACGAAGTTAATACTTATGTACTACTTTCTTAAAGACCATACAAACATATAAGAATTATAACAAAACCAAATTACCGATGGATGGATGAACATCGACATCCACTTCCCTTAAATAATATTTAATATAACCGGGACTCGAACCCAGAACTATTGTATGTGAGTCTCTTCACAAAATATGTCCGAGATTAATCTTAGTAATATTTAATGTAAATCCTCAAAATCTTCACCTGAGGCATCATATTAAAAAATGACGAATAAAAACGAGAAAGACGAAAAGATTAATATATTTAATATTGCAGCACATCATGATTTTAACAAATCAGTGAAAGTCATCCTCATGCTTACTTTCACTCCACACGTTATCCAAATAATCTTTGCACTAATGCGTTGTCGTTTCTTTTCCTTCCTTTTTCCTCCCAACTTTTCCTAATACTTGGCGATATTTCTTTTCCTCAGGCCATCCTTACAGCCACTTCCTGAGCTTCATCCTATTCTCTTAATCTCCGCGAGACATTTAATATCTCCAGTTGATTCAATATCTTCCCCCCGAAGCCTTTCGAACAACTTAAGGTCCATATTTCATCAATACCCTACGTTGAGATGCTTCAGAACGAAGAAAAAGTCACGAATCAGATATTAGTTTCGGGAAATAACACTTAAACGGCCCAACGAACTGTTTTTCCCTTTTAATATGTCTACTTTATAACCTCCATTCATTCTCCGTTTCCTTCAAAAACTTCCGTGTGATTAATAAAAATTTAATTTAGGAAAGTCGTCCGTGGACTTTCTCCGTTAATGTTTTCTTCTCGGACAAATTTCTCCGACGCTAGAAATGTACGAAAGTCATTGTTCATCCTCCAAGAAGAAGGATATCTTTTGGAAAGGGGATTTAATATTTCCTTGTGTACTTATACTGATGGATGGAACGTGAGTAACAGTAGGAAAAGTTTTCTAGGAGAAATGAGTCCACTGCACAAATTTCTCTTCTTAATGAGGGTTTAAAATTATGAAATTTAAAACTGATTAAAACAAACAATAAAATTGACAAATGGGATCATATTTCTTGTATATATTCGAACTTTAAAGGCTATGATTTCTTGAAATAAATTATTCAGAGCCTATTTTAAAAATCAAATAAATATTTTTGAATTAAATCAAGTTCTCTTTAAACTGTTTGATTATCGAAAAAGAATTGAATTATTTTCTACAATGATACATAAATACGTATCAAATTCTTGCAAAGGAATAAAGAATCAATAATTTTACTAATTGGAATAATTTAACAAATAACGATAAACTATTTTATTTTTAAGGGAAATTAGCAAGGATATATTATTCTGCCAATAGCTGCAACAAAAAAAACGATATTCTTCTAAATTTAACTATTCAAAGAACCGTTTAAAAATTGAACATTCGTAATTTTATTTTCGGATTAAAATGAAGATAATTATACATAATTCACACTTGAACAGAATTTTAAATTGATCCTATAAATCTATTTTTGAGTCAAATATTCAGCTAAGACTTCATGATAGAGTTAACAAAATAAGTCATAAAAAGTGAAGGGAACTCAATCATGGTCATCCTCTACATCCATCCGTCTGGGCAGATGCGTCAGATTCAGTTTACTCCGCGGATCGGGCACACATCCGATTATGCAAATATTCCCTCCGCGAGATTATATTAGCTAACCCCGCACCGAAGGTGACATCAAACCCCGCCATTTCAGAATTTGCACGCCAATAATCCGGCGTCCAAACACTGCACCCATGTCAGACGAGGACGAGTATATGAGACCCCTCTTTGAGTTTAAAGGGCAAGTACTACCAACAAGACAAGAAGAAAAGTAACTGATGGAGTTTTGAAACGGTTTCCTTCAAGAAAAAGCATCTATTTTTCGAAAGGGTGAAATTTTTCGTTGTCGAAACCTCCAACCACATCTTCCGATATGACCTCAATACACCTTTATGCCTTCCTGAGTGAGGAACTTATAAAAAGTGCCCTCTGGAGGGAACCGAGTGAATTGAAGACCTCTCCCATCGCCCTGCCCTACACCCTTCCCTCACGCGCGTCAGTTTTATGCATGCGCATTTATGTGTATATGGACCCTTGTAGTTTCCTACGGAATGGCGAAGGCCGCGCTATGGATTGTAAAAAGACATGCTGAGGCCCTCTAGAAAAGATGTATGCGGAAACAGGAAGACAAGGTGAGGGAAGAAGAGCGTTTGATGAAATTTTAGGAGAGATATAGAGAGGAAAAACTATATAAGGTATGAAATGAGAAGGTTACGTACGGATATAAGTATTTCATATTTATTATCGATGTAAACGGTGACCAAGTCACGCTAAATGTACTATGTGTAGGTGCAGGTTTATTTCCAATCGAAATCTTGATAACATTGCTGTTTGTAGACAATTCTACTACGAACTATGAACCATTCATATTAAAAATTTGAGCCGAAACTTTACTTCCTATCGAAATAGTGGTTTGATTAACTCATAACTGATAATTTTAATCGTGATGGCTATGCTGTATATAATATTTGTATATCTGTAATGGTATCTGTTTAAGTCTTACTTTGTATTACGTGAATTCTAAATCAATTAAGTTTTATCAAACGTTATATTGTATACCATACCATAAATAATGTAACGACGTAGATTCGCGTAATTTTTGGCATATCTAACGTATATTCAAACGGAGTCAAAATATTTACTAAATTGACTTCTTAATATTGAGAGGTTAACAATGATTTAATAAATAATTCTAAAAGTCGTACTTTTATCTCAAACGAGCAAAGTGTCGAAGTTTAACAGTAACTATAGGGCTCGATTTACATTTAATATATTCATAAATGTCTATTTGCCTTTTATCTTATCAATATAATAATCTAATCAATTAAAGAAAGAACAATCGTATTATATAATATGGAATTGTACAATAAATTTTTAAATTGATAAGTTATGTTCTGAATGTTTACACAACAATTGTCACCTAGCAACTGAAACTCCAATTTTATCCTTTGCTACCTCTCACATCCATCTTGTTCCTTTAATATCAATTATTAATATATTAAAGTGCCCAATTAATCCTGAATCATTCGCGAGAGGAGATGATTTATAATTAAAGTCCCAAATTGATGGGTCTGCAGTTGAGAGCTTTCAAAACAACCTTCTCTCTTCCGCATTCCATTCACATTATCGCTTTGGCAAATATAAAGATCAAATGGTTATATAAAGATCTTGTGACTGCCGCTTTATAACAAAAGAAGAAAAAGCGTCGATACTGCGTCAGCCTAACCTTTTATCACATCGTTAAATAAAACTCAATATGGCTTCCTTTTACAACCCCTGCATTCTGCTTAGTTCGCATGTCTGAAATCTGCAGTGTGGAGAGAAAAGGTTTTCAAAACCGCACGATATTTTTTCCCGGCCTTCCTTCTATTAAAAACCGATTAATATCCCGCACTCGCGACTCGAATCGGGGTAATAAAATCACATACAGTGCACACTGCGAACGCTCGTGACCTACTGCAGTCCAATAAGTACTTTATTCTCTCATAAAAAGAGGGCAATGATGACAATAATCGAGTTACATGCGCAGTGAAGAGTGAGAGAGTCATCTGATTTAAATAAGTCAATCATAGAACTGCCACAGACGTAGAGAGACTATCGCACTTATGTATTTCTGAATAAATAATTTTAGCGACTTATAAGCATGAACGAACGAGCGAATTTGTCCGACGGGTTATAAATGCGCAAAATATTCGTTAAATTATGCATTAGTGAACAAAGTCGTCCCAGATTCCTAATACGTTCATTTAATGAAGTGTTAATGGAACATGACAGTTACGGTGATCATCAAAAATGAAACATTACCATAGTATGTTAATTATACATTAGTTAATAGTTTGGGTTGGAAATAGGTTATTAAAGCAACCAAGATATTGGTGGAAATATATATAAGAATACACCCAAATAATATAAAAGATAAATAATATGAATAAAGACCAAAAATATATTAGTTTTAAGTAGATATAATTTTAAAATCCCTCGTCATACCAAAATAAATCGTCACCTATACTGAAGTCTATTATAATAATATTAACTTAACATTAACATAAAGATATTTTCAGAAAACACCCTAATATTTATACGTCTTACTTCTGAATATAATTCGAAAAAATCGCTGCATAATTAAATATAAATATATACTAATCATAAATCATAAGTAACTGAAAATAACTTCCTTCCATCTGCAGCCCGAAAAAAATCGATTGCAAAAATTTTTCGCGAAAACATTGGCCCCGCATTAGCGCGAATATCAAAATGCGAATTTCAAAAATTGCTGTACCGCAGCTGCCATTCGCTTTGAGTAACGGAGAAATTTCTCCCGTTCCATCCACAAGGTGATAAAGACGAATTTAAGAAAGCCATCAAGAGAAAAGAACTCCGCTTCAATTTAAGTGATGAATGCACCCGCGAAGATTAAAATTCGTCCCTAAATCTGCAGACATTCTTCATCAACGAAGGGGAGATCGTGGGGTGGGGTGAGGGACTTTTCAAAAGGAGAGATATTACGGGAATGAAAGAAGAAAGGGGATAAATGTAAACAAAAGAAAGGAAATAAGGAAAAGTGGCAGTAGAATGCGATGTTATGAAGACTGTTGTATGCGTAAACAATTTCATTCGACGATGAATTATGTCTTAATTAACCCTCATTAATATATTTCCATTTAAAGTTATCGCTTTTATTTACGAACGCTACTGAAAATCTTTGAACCTTGAGGTGAACATGAGTTTTACTTCATAAGAACAGCGAGTTGTTCATCATAAAAACCTGAATATCATATATGTGTATAGTATTATATATTATCAGCGAGGTAATATCATGCAAATTCAATAAATTTCTACAGAGTATTCACCAAAGAACGCTATTTTCAAGCAATTTTTTGAAGCTGGCGAATTTTATTTTCAAGCAGTGTTTATAAATGCTAACTTTTAATATATGAATGGTAAATTCTTACAATATAAAGGTAAAACTCCAATATTGCCGTCTTTTCAATAGATTCGATCTCAAAGCATCGTTGGAATGCATTGAAGTTCTCCAGCCAGTCGATGTCATATATGAATGTACATGATAAAATTTAATTTGTGGTTTTATTGCCTAATTAACAAGATAATAAATCATAAAAATAATTCAAATTATAAATCATAATGTAGTATCACGAAGCAGAATTCACTACGCCTCAAAATTTAACGAAATCTAAAAATAACCTGCTGGATAATTAGAGTAAGAGTAGATAATTAGAGTATAGCCACATAAAATTTTATCATTACGTATTTATTACTAATACTAATACTTTTTAGTACAAAGTATTGTGATTATTCCTTTATAGGTATTTCTCTAGAAAAAAGATCCAGATGTTTCTCAATGCAGAACGTATTCTACATTCCCTTATCTTCCCCATCCCACAGCCAAGAGACATTTCGCAATGAACATACTTCACGAGTCGACGGCACACGCGTTTACTACTGCCCGATTTATGGTGCACGGAGCACGGAAGTAATGCCATCAGGCTGAGGAGAGCGATGTTTTCTGTGCCTTATCAGTGGATACAAGCGAAAAGAATATCTTTGGGACTCAGAGGGCAGCTACCAGGAAATCACTACCAACGTACATCAGCAAAAGATAAAACAAGAGAATCTTTCCTTGAACTAAAAGGGAAAGAAAGAGTTCAGTCTGAGAAGGAAAACGGTATGATCAAATAACATAAAGGTATTTCTGTTCTTTCAAGATGTTTTTCCTAGCAACGGATTGCTATTCCTTAATACCCTTTCTCTAACAGCTTCTTCTATTCCTTAGTATCGTTTGGATTTAACAGTTAAGCATATGAGAACTGCTTTAGCCACGAACTACGTCTCAATTACACATCCTGAATTGCGTATCATAGACGAGGGAGGAATCTGGAAATTTTTCCATGGAATCTATTACTTTTAAACTATATAAAATTATACAATAATTGTCACATTGAATATCACAAATGGTAATTAGCAATATAGCAATAAAAATACGACTTAATACCACCCATTAGACAAAAAATCTATCTAATAATTTGAAAATAGTCTGAAAGGTATAAATGCCTAAAATCATAGAAAATCGATGAAAGAAATTAAAGAAAATTAAACTCTAAGTTACAAATTCAAGAACGAACTAACTAAATTTAAATCGTCAACAATAATTGTCGTGAAAGTCCTTCAGATACAATAGAATACACCTTCCATCTGTTGGTAGTCATCTAAAAATTACTGATTAATAAACTATGTTTACCTTAATCTCTTTATGCAATAGATAAACGCCAAATATTGATGATCGAATGACTAAAACGCAACAATTTAATACAAAACATTTTCATCTCCTATTTCACAGCTACCAGAAATTTTTAGAGTTTTCATTTAATAAGAAAAACTAATTTCTAAAATTCTCAAATTCCAATTATTTCCTACACGAATTATAATTCTCTATTTTAATCACCGAGTCTTTGAAAATACTTTAAAATCTTTTAAAACAATGAGTTCGTCTTTGATAAATAATTTTCTTTCAAGCTGCAGATTGCTCAAGGTAAACACAACCATCAAACAAACGTACATATACTTTTCCATTATCTTTATGAACCATTTTAGTTAAAGACGATAATCAGAAAACGAACAAATAAATATCCTTTTAAAAGGAATCATCATCGAATGCCTGAAAACAGGATTATTCAATGGAAAACATCGGTGTTTCTACGCTTATTCGCAGCTTCAAAAGGAGGATTTCCTAATCTAGGCCTTGAAGGGAAAATAAACAGAGCAGAGACGGGAAGACTAGTTAAAGTTCTTCGAAATCTCTAACACTTAAGCATCGCTACCCTTTTCCACGCTAACACGCACTCTCTCTCTCTCCTACGCCTTTTGGTAAGCTCTTTTTCCCATTGCTTCCTTTGGTGGAAGCATCTCATTCCCCACTTTAAGACCCCTCTCCACTTGCCAGAGGAATTCATCAACACTTCCACCCAAAATAGACAACTCATTGCAACACTCAAAACTTCCTGCATATGTCTTTTCCATGATTCCTCACACAGCAACTTCTTTCGCCATATACAAACTAATCTTTCTGTATTTGTACCTTGTATTCACCGAGAAAAGTAATCAAGTCTTAATTATGTATTATATATTAATACTCATTGGAATTTATCTACATAATTGCCAAAATAATAATGTTAATATAATAATAATAATTAATCTATTGTGTTGTTCATATTGACAAGTCTTCATAGAAATAACTCTGTAGAGAGATTTGGAAAATTACCGCAGTAAATATGCTACGTTCATTGTATTATTTTTGCGGGATCTATGGAAAAAATTTGCAATATATCAGAGTACTTTGATCAATATTTTTATTAAGGAAAATTTTAAAATTACCCTAAATTAGTTATACTGTTTAGATCCATTGATTGGAATAATTCATCTTTTAAAACGCAATGTGGATTCAATTTCCAGAGTGTTTCTTTATTGGATTTTATATTATCTTCTGTAGATTAATTACGCTATAAAATGTAATTGTATATGTATTAAATATACTATATTTACGAATTAAAAAAATATGATATAAAAGTTCAAATGAAAAACATAAATAGAATAAATAAAAAAATTAAGGGAGGATTAAAATACAGTAAACCATTTCCCTATTAATCGATAGTTAGAGAATTTCTCATAATATTCCATTATCCAAATGAATGCATAGAAAATCGCTCACATGCTATGATTTCCAACAGAGACGTAGAGTAGACGTTAATGATATTATGTAATCCGAAAATGCAGTATCACATTATATTGTTCCTTATTTAATTACATAAAAGAGCATGAGAAACCCCTAACTAAAGAGTCCCTTAAAAATTAGAAAGTTATATCTTAATAACTCAGAGAAAGAATCGTATTCAACTCTTTGAGACAGTTTTGAACTAATGCCAAGAAATGGATAGATATTAAAGAGAATAGAGTTAAGGGAACATAGAAAGAAGACTAATTACTTTTCCTCTTAAAAAAATTAATTTCAACCTCTTGAAACTCATCATCTCCGTGAGAAATATTTCCTAAAGCTTTCTTGTCACGCATCGCGGTACAAAAAATAACACAGGAATGCCATAGCAACGCATTTGGAACGTATCCAAAGGCGTGAAATTAGAGGTATACTTCTTTCCATTAAGGGCATTATCATGCCAAATTATGCCGTATCCCTATAATGGCTAATTCTAGAACGCCACCGAGGTGGAGGGAAACAGTGTATAACTTGCGAATATAAATGTATCAAATATAATTGCTATAAAATAAATTAGAGGAAAAATGATAGCAGGCATAATAGATGAACAAAATGAAGTGCGTTTAAATATTAAAAACGTATTAATATGACAATTACACTAAATTACTCATTCAAAAATATCATAGCTTTTAAAAATTTATCCTTAAATAATGGCTGTTAATTAATTTATGATGAAGAAGGAATAGTATGAAATTAAAGGGAGCACAGAATAAAGCAATAGCACAAAGACTTTTGTACACCTAAACTAAACTATTTAAATATTAAAACGCATCATTTTCAAACATAGAGGTATATTTATATCGCAAAATTATATATAACTTTATATTAAAGGATATATTAATTTAAATAACAAAAAAAGAATGATTATTCTCGTTAGAAAGTCGTATTTGTACATAAAACTTCTCAAAAATACTCAGTTTCACAAGATAGAATATTTCCAAGATCGCTATAATTACATAAGAAATATGATTTTATCAATAAGAACGATGATAATGAAAACAAAATACTGTTTTGATGCAATTACTTAATTGATGAGCGAAAAAATCGTGTCAGAATAAGCGCATTTGAAAAATGTTAATATTAGGTCCTAAAACTAGCATACTATGAATCATAATGCATGAATATGTTTAAATCAAAGCCCAGAATAAATGAACTTCAAAAGGAAACATTCTAATCACTTGTGCACATTCTGATAATCAGTCTAATCATAATCACTAGCCATCACGCCAATCGTAAACAACAAAGTGCGAACGACAATTTTCTATTCAACAAAAATTGCTGCGTTCGCAAAAACGCTCCTTAAAAAAACAGCGCAAATTGCCAATTTCACTTGCAAAATTTCAACATCTAGAGGTCCGCACCGTTCCCCCTCCACCATCGAACCGCTCGTGCGCAAATTCATCGCCCCTAACATACGACATCGCAGGAATAATAGGGTCAATCTGAGATTTCAATTAGGAGAAACGAAAGCGGTGGAACAATCTTATCGTTTCCCAACCACTACTCCGGCGATGGAAAATTTTTATCTCTGACGAGGATGCACTCGACCAGGGAATGAATAATGGAAGATACGAATCAATGATTCCGTACGACCCTTTCTTTACGAGAATAATAAAAGGGACTTTTGCATTGAGAAAAGGGTGTCATATTTTTTTTTAATGTAGGCCGCTCGATATTGAGTGTTAAATGAAGTAGACAACTTGCGTGAATTTCGATTCTGCAATGAAAGTTTTTAGAACTCAGTTCACCCACTTATGGCACGAGTTTTGGGTGGTGCAAGATTCCAAGTCATAACTCGGACCATCTACTTTTTTACGGAATAGAAACGATATGCAAATTTATGCAAAATGGAGAGATTTCAACGATTGCAAGAATTGGAACGCATCTATGGGAATTGGATCGGATCTTCAATAACTTCGTTTTGGATCATAGACGATAAAGTGGAAGCGATGGAGTATAGAATTTGAGAGAGGGAGACGGAGATTTCACTGTAAGTGCTTTCTGAAGATGAGGAATAGATAATTGGGGAACAGTTCCATTAATTGTTACTGCAGCTGACAAATAAGATTCGGCTCAGGAAGGTTACGTAACAAGCGGACCGTTTTATTTTCATCCACAACAGTGTCGATACATTAGATGGAGCCCTAAATATTACAAAAAGGAATGCACGAAGTTTCAGTTGATAAACACCGGACTATTGATTTATCCAAAAACATCTATTAAAGTGAATGAACAATTAAATTATACATTCTACTTTTTTCCTAGAAATTTTCATAACGGAATTCCTCTTTTAGAAACATTGTAAAAATACAGAGCAACATAGCACAATTTAAAGTAAAACTCTTTCATTAATTTAATAAAATAGGGCTTAAAATTTGTAAGCTATTAAAAGTTTGTCGTATGGTTCGTTGATTAGAAGCCAGTCGATCATAAAAAAGAGATATTTCTTGGTGTGTACAGTTTTATAGTTCCTTTAAAGTGAATAACTATGTTTCCTGTTCGGAATAACGTTTGGCGATAACAAACTTACCATAAGTAAAAAGAATTATCGTTAAAAACCACAGGTCAAAACGTTTCTTAGTGGTGGAGAAATATTTGATAATTTTCATCAAAATATGAGGAAATACGATGATAAATAAAAAATAACCCCGGTTGCATATATACCACTAAGATAAAATCAAATGTTTAACGATTTGGACGAACAGCTCCAATTATTAATGGAAGTACTCGCAAAGATACTTTAACGAAGAGTACAAAAGATAAATCGAACGTAAATATATACAATAGTTAAAATTATTAGGCTAATTCTGAAATGAACTTTAATTTTTAATTGATTTATTGATCGGAAATACTTAAGTCTCTCTTCAGCATTGAAAAAAACACCTTCCGTATCACTATTTCCTTGCATTTTCTCTCTATTTACATATCTCCTTATTATATAGTCAGAATCATTTTTCTGTCTCCAAAGATTCACTTATACAATTATATCACAATCACGAAAAATATAAACATACTCTAAATGTCACTAATTTCCGATATACTCGTATTTTCAACTACACTGGAAGTTAATTATGCAAATTAGTATCGTGTGCTGAGATTATCATCACGTGAAATTCAATCAACTCATCTTCATCGCAACTCAACAACAGAAATAAAAAAGAGACGAAAAAACTACAAACCGACATGAATGATCCAGAAGTTTGGATGGAAAACGTTCGTGGTTACTCCAAACACACAGACGTGACTTTAAATCGCCGAGGGATGAGGCACACAAAAGAAATCCGATATCGAAGAATAGAAGAACTCGTGGGGAAAATATATCCGCGAAGAACATTCGGACTATTCCTTGCATCCCGATAACGAAGTTCCCTCCGGGTTCCGTAACTTGCGGGAAAAGAAAACTAAAGTGGTCCAATGTATGAACCCTGAGGGACTCTAGAACCTCAGCATTCCATTTCCCGGATGCGGAACACGAAAAGGCTACCGGAGAAGTGGAGGAAAAGTGCACTTGGGGAAATATGACGTTCCGCGTGATCCCGAGGCACTTATTCACAAAGCCGTCGCTTCTGCAGATTTGTTATGACGCGTGGCAGGTGAGGTTGATCTCGAACTGGACTTCACTCATGAAAGGGTTCAGTGGATGGAGAGAGATCAATGCACGATGATCGGAAATGGATAAATCTATTCCATCAATATCAGAGCAGGACGCCGGACTATATATATTCTTCCATGATTCATTCACACACGTTTAAGGGAAGAGATCGACAGGGATTCATCATTCAGAAAGGGATTCTTCATTTACTTTTATCTAAAATTTTATATGCTTGTTTATTGTGAATTCAGTAACAGAGAAACCACTAAGCTACCAATTAACTTGAAACTTTACTGTCTACCAATTAATAATGTGCAGGGATTCTACTGTACAAAAATGCATATAAAATACTCAAACGTTATATAATTGATGTAAACCCTTTCAAAGAGGATAATAAATCATATTTCACTCTCCTCCTTTCATCGTTTTCTTTCATCAAAACTTCTGTCACCTATATCTTTGCAGTTCAATTTATCTTCAGCTTACATCTTTTCCAAACTCATTTACATCGTCAAGTATTTACATTAAAAAGTGTGTAAATTGAATATAAAAGTTCTTGTAAGGATTACCTCTGAGATTTATTTACCTTGAACTTTAACATTCTAAAATTCAATATTGAAAACATTCAAATTTGATTTGTATCTTAAAAAAATAAAAAATAGAATCTATACCTTTGTATTTTCATCTGTGATTAATCATCAATGCTAATTCTAGCAAAAAGTAAATAATTCGATGATTCTTCTTGCCAATCGATAAAAAATTAGAATTAGATTTAAAATATTTTGTCACTTCAAAGTCCAGTCATGAGAATAGAATATACATGTAAGCCCATTTTCCTGTTGCCTTGACACTTTTGGCCAAGATATAGTATAATAATTTACCTCAAACAAGCTCTTCAATGTATACTCATGATTTATTAGATTAACACAAATACGCATGAGTTTCGTTAATGTATGAAATAAATGATTCTATGAAATCTATACCCTCGGCTCCATGAATAAATCACCATTAAACCAAGTATCTCTACAAATTTTCTACTAATATAGGATAGTAGATATAAGAAATAGACATTCTTTGGGCGGGCAAAATACTCTTGGACATCTCAGTTGACACAGCTGATACTTGGAGCCTCACTTTAAACAAGCAAGAAAACAGCAATAAATGCTACAAATTTGGCATAGTAATAAAGTAACTGAAGGTTATTGCAGTAAAATTTCAACAAAGAAAAACTAAATAAGCTGCATATAATAATACATGGAAATATGCAAGAAAAATAAATAAGTAGATATAAAGTATGCTCCATTTATAAGGCCAATGAGACCTTGATGGATTATGGATTATATCATGCATCTCCTTTATAAATTTAAAGATGATTGAATCCACCAACCCAACATGTTTATGTGCTCAAAAAATACTAGAGAAATAATTCTTACAGAATTTCTCTAGTATATATATATATATATATATATATATATATATATATATATATATATAAAATCAACTCATACATTATTACATAGAATTATAATTAATTTTAATATTAATATAATTATAATATTATTATTATTATACATAATAAAGTACACCAAGAAATTCCATTGAAATACAATGAACCATATTTTATAATTTACAGTTGAAATTATGCTGTAAATTTCATCATCTATTTAAATATATAATTAGAAAATTGGATCCTCCATTAGAAGAATAAAATAAATTTTAAATGATTATCATTGTACTATATATATATTATACTTGTATATTATATACTCATAAATATATACAAGTCTATAATTTACAATTTTTTTTGAACTATTACAACAGTGTAGTAGGGCAGTAACCAGTACAATTCCTAATCCAAAATCATGTGCACAATTTTTATGAAATGACTTACACAAGTAATCTAAAAATACAATGATGATAAACTATAATTTATAAGACTTAAGTTCAATCCTTCAGTATTATGGAAAGGAATATAATACACAACTATAATTGAAGTAGAAATCAATGACGCATTTTGAAAGACTAAGTAATTTACAAATAATAATTGGTTAGGAGTAATTAAATGTTCATTTAATTATTTATTGGTTTTGTGTGAAGGAAAAGATACCATTTGTGGATAAAAATAAATAATTTTCATAATAATTCATGATTCATCACTACTGCAAAATACCAGTAGAATTGAGAATATCATGAAAACATCAAATTCTTCATAACATGATTTTGATGGACGAAGAATCAAGAAAGTTATAAATTGACTGATACCTGATAAAACAATTGTTGAAAGTGAATGCGTCTTCTTTAACACATATACTGTAAGCCTGACTTTTTTATATTTAATATAATATAAATAATATCAAACAATGATAGAATAATTTACATAAATTAACTTACAGAAACACAACGCATACTGCATTGCAAGATATTGATTGATAAAAATAGTGAAATATCAAGGGTATCAATTAACTCGAGGAAAAATTACTGGAAAGATCACTAAAAAGAGTGGATGATGGTTTATACCTGTGATAGATATAATTAATGATACACTATATAATTTGTAAAAAATAATGAGGAAAAGAAATGCAAGAAAAGTAGAGTAAAAGGTTCTATTGCTAGAATACAAATTGCAGATTGAAGTAGAGGATCTTTTGATATTGTACACAGAAAGAAAAGTACTGGAGAGATAACTTGAAAGAGAACATGATAGTTTAAACATAAAATATGTAAGATATACATAATAGGTTTCTACATTAATATTACTGAAAAAATGACAGGAATTATGATGTACAGATAGGTGGAAATCTTAGGTTTATGGAAGTTATTTATACCAGAAATAATAATCCACATATAAAAACATTCTGATAAATTATGTTCGTGGCAAAAATGACCATGGTGATTTGATAACAATATTATTCATTGAATAAAAATTGCAAATTACAACATTATTGAAAAACAAAGGATGTTTAGAAATTATGCTAATGATAAAGGGACTGTCAATCAAGTTATAGGTTAGCGACACTGCCAAGGCTCTACACTAAATTACCCGCAATTTAAAAAGAATACTGTCAACTTTGTGAGGGTATCTCAGTGTATTACATATCAGAATTAGCTTCAAAGCTACGAATCAAAAGTTTGCAGTACACATAGCTATATATTAATTAATAATATTTAACATTCAGATATGATATAGTACTTACATAGTACGTATTAACTCTTCAAATTATTCATAGTTTCAAATTACCTTCCATCAATCTAAGATGAAAGATTAAGATGGATATAATGCTATTTGAACTAATGTACCTTATAAAACATCAAGTAAAAGAACATTGTACGTCAACTCCATAAATACACCTGAATATAATTTCTAATAAGCAAAAAGGGAAAAAGATAATATTAAGTAAAATTTGTAGACGAAAAAGTTAAAAATCAAGATCCTAAACCATCTTCTTCAAAAGATATTTGTTTCTTCTTTTTCTTTCACTTCCTTAGATTGAACTTGCCACTCCACTGCTGTTTCCAGTGATTTAAATTAAAGATAACAAAATCACAACCACAAAAATATTGATAGAGGGACTGGCATACAGGTTAATGGTAGGTCTCTCTACCCATGATCTAAACTCTATCACCGACATTTCGAGTTGGAATACTGCTTAATTTGTGGATGCATTTCTAAAAGTATTATATCTAAATTTGAATGAATGATGCCAATCGCCAGTTTGCAGCGCTCAAATATGCTTATTAGTGAACAATTCCTTACAGTACAAAAAAGATGTGGTCGACTCTTAAAACTACTTCGAACCATTACTGGTTTTATATGATCTTAAATGCAGGTTGAAACGTGCATTGCATGAAAACTAGATTTATGAATCTTTTTGAATATCAAAAAGAAGACCAGACTTATTCCATTAAAAAAGTATCATTATCTGCGAGAAGAACAGGAGTTTATAAAGTAACATTTCTAGACGAATAACATAAGAATCAAAATCTCTGAACATATTTCTCAAAAGATATACTACATTTCATTTTCTTGCCTGCCCCGAAAATTGAATTTCCCACCAAAAAGCAGTTTACTATCGATACATGCGTAGAACGTAAATTAGCTCGATTCGAGGCAACTTCAGCTAGCTCTGTCAGTGACACGTTGTGGAAGCATTGTGATCGTCTTGAGAATGAGTAGTAGAGGATTACATCGAAACTACGTAAAGTGCACGGCTCCGTCAATATCTTTCCACGTTTTTCGTGTTAAGTGCTAATGAAGTAACGAAGGGATTCCACACTTCTTCTGAATTATAACGTGGGATCGAGATTAGACGAAATCCTTTTCGGAGGTACGTTATCAACTGTAAGTATTATGCATCTAAATTCTTCATCGATATAGTAATTAAATTATGTGATGGTGAAGAAACGATACTCGACGAATTAACTGAATGATTTTCGAATCTAGAAGCAGTATAATCGAAGTAGCAAATGGGAATTAATATGTTCAGAAATCATAATCAGTGTCCTTTATAACACGTTTCCCGCCAAAAACTCATCGCCATGACACCGTACGATAGCGGCCGATCGACATTCGACATCGTTTAAGCTGAAATATTCAATCGGGATATTGTAAAGCATATAAAAGTGTGAAGATTATTCCATACTTAAACGACATTATTTCCATTAATTTTTAATTAAATTATTTAATCATAAAATTATCAAATCAGAGTTCACTACTACAGTAACCTTATTATACTAGTGAGGTTTGTCAAAATTTAATATGAAGTTAAGCTAAGACGATTTTTTGAAACGGAAATTAGCAGGCAATTAATAAATTTAAAGAGGAAATAACACAAAATTTAACCATTCTACTGAATCAGCAGTTTTTGGCGCCCGGAAGGAGGTGGTTTCAACCAATCAGAACGCAGCGTTCGTCACAGAAAATAAACAAAGGGTCATTGTTCGACGTTAGCGGTTCAGTTTCGCGGGAGATTTTGTCTGAAGCAGTTCGGACCGGGCTATCCAGGATCATGCGAGCAATTGATACGGCGTGGAAGATTCCAGAACTTGGTAAGTAGAATACGAGACCACGCTGTTAGTGTACGTTCTTCGGAAATGTTTACCGATTGCCTGCCCAACTTTACGTGTTATATCAATGTTAACGAGGTATGAACTGTTTTCATCGAGGAACATTCTGGGTCAACATGTGTCCTGGAATAATTAATCGATTTCGCATTTCTATATCACCCTCTGTTTAACAAAGCGCATTCGTTTACAATCAATCTTAGGCAATCTCTGTTGTTATCAGGTGTGCGTTCCGGTAATCAGGCCGAGATTAGATGACGAAGGATTCCAGAGTTTGCTGTCATCGGTTCATAATGGATTCATGGTGAAGGTTTAAAAGTATTTTTTACAATATTTTATATTTCTATTTGACATTCGATTTTTGTTTTTTGTGTATTGTTATCGCTTCGTGGTTTATGATTTTCCGTATACTCGTTTCGTATTTTGTGCATGTTGTTTTTCGAACCTGAACATTTTCATACAGGTGTTATGTTTTTTC
The DNA here is from genome assembly GCA_020796165.1 of Pantala flavescens. NCBI lineage: Eukaryota > Metazoa > Arthropoda > Insecta > Odonata > Libellulidae > Pantala > Pantala flavescens. The sequence continues at coordinate 19,227,370 of CM036886.1, forward strand.
GTGTATTGTATGTTGTATAAGTGTGATTGAAATGCGGTGATTAATGCTATGTATTTTTTTGTTGTTTTATGTGACTAGCTGCTTTTTAGGTAGATTTAGCATTATGATATTTTATAATTTTTGTTAATGATCTTATTTCTTTATGGTGAATGTTAGTGGATATACTTTAGGTAGGGTTCATCGATGGGTTGTCAGTCTTTGTCTTTGAGTTCGTTGGTTCGTTCGGTTTGTTGTGTCGTCAGTTCGATTGGGGACAGTGGGTTGGGTACGGTTAGGTTGGGTTGTAGGCTTTATGAATACTTGTTTGTGATAATTTATCCTTTTTTGCAGGCACATAAACATTGTTTTCTTTATTTTTTTGTTGAAGTGTTAATGTGTGTGCGCTAATCTACCTTTTTTTGCAGGTACATAGCATTTAAATTAAATGTTGAATGTTATATTATTGCTTTGAATGTCATTATGTGAATTTTCGAGTGATTGTTTCTTTTCGTATCGAATGAATGTGCTTCTTTATTCTGTGGTTTTTGTCTTGTTTTGCGTAGTTATATTTTTATTGGTACATTTATTTAAGGGTGTGTATGTTTCTGTTGAGTATTTCTATTCTATTAATCATATTGTATTTTTTTTCTTTTCAGGGTGAGAGGCTGCTGAGTTTATTTATTTCATGTTCTATGTGATGTAATTTAACTTGTTATTTGTTCACAGGACATCAAAGACCAAAGAAGAGGCTTTTTGTTTGTGTGATATTTTATAATTTTTGAATGTTTACTTCTTTGTGATTTAATGTAATGCATGTTGTATTAACCTTTGTTATGCTCTGGAAGCCTTCAGCCAAGGAGCTACGTTTCCAACAGTTTCACGTAATTCATTGTTCGATTTCATTGTAATCTTTTAAGGTTTTGTAGAACCCGTTGTACCCCAAGTCGAGTGTTTCGGGACGTGCGGTAGAGAGCTTGTGCGTCACGTGTGCTTGTGCACGGCGCTCCTGCGATTCTTGTCGCGTTAGGGATTCGTGGTCGAGCGTAAACTCTGTTTACGTAGTGCACTCGAACGTTTCTCGACGCGACCGGAATATGTGGTCGAATGCTTGTGCGTGACATACGTTTTCGTACGGCTCTCCTGTACGTTTCCGCTTCACTCGACGACCCAATCCTTACTGCAACATTGGAATGGATCCCGTGTGTGTGAATGAGTGCGTAGATAGTAGTACGATCTAGATACTTGATGTGATGGGATTATTCTTAATTATCTTTCCATTCCAAACTCCTGGTGTTAAATGAATGATACTTGGTTTCCTGTATATCTCAATTTTTATACTTTGTTCAACTGTTTAATTTATTTTATCTGTGTTTTTCGCGGGTTTTTTCTGCTCCCCTTCTTTGTGAGCTTTTTCCCGCCCGGGTTTTTGCTCCGTAAGTCTTAAACTGCGGAGATTTTTATCCCATAATCTTTCGTCAATAAACAATATTTTTTGAAAAATAACTTTGTTTACTTCTTATTTACATCCTTTTACGTCGATTGAAAGTGATGCTGCATTATAAAATAGATACCTATTGGCGCAAAAGCAGTGTAAGCAAACTTAAGAATGTATTTCTTTTTCATTTTTCCTATTCTGAATATCAACTGATATGGATCTTGAAATGATAACGGCTTAGCTTAGACAATTCACTATCAGAGTACAGAAATCCTCGGAAGTTCAAAGGAAGGAAATTAATAAATTATTTTAAATTAAAAACAACCCTTTTGTTATAGAATGTATTGCTCATTTTCAAAGGGACTCATAAACCATTAGTAAACTCGATGAAGCTTGGCTCCAATTTGGCACGCCTTACCTCTTAAAGAAACGCATCAACCTTCACCTGAAAATTTAGTATCACTCTCCCCAAAATTCATGTAATTCGGAGATATTATTAGAGCCACAAAACAATCATACTACTTGAAATCATCTCCAAATATTCCCAATCTTTTGCTCCATACTCTCCTAATTTATCTAAGAATAGAAAAAGATCTTCATGTGTGTTTTAATTGTCCACACAAGCAGTCCCAGATACTGATTATGTCCTCACACATACTAAAGGCAGACCTTGCAGCAGAAAAAATATTAGGCTGATAAATGAAATAAGTATACCTCAAATTGTAAAGAAACGACAGGGCAATTATTTAAAAACGATACAAAAACACTCAGATCAATCGACTCCTGGGTGTGTTTGGAAGGATGTTCAAATTAACAGATGTCAATACCAGGTAATGAATGATTAGAAAATCCTCAAGAAAAAGAAATGAGTTCCTTAAATCCGAGGCATAGCTTTGATTATCAAACTCACTCTGATATCAATACATAAGACGTAAAAACTATTGAGATCATATCCTAAAAATATTAAGAGGCGATTGGACGACAACAACCAAACACTAACTGAAAGAATGCTCATAGTAGGGAAAAAAGGATTTTTCTGCTTTTTCATTTTGCATACAAATATGTATCTATCTAAACAACTCTTATGGTACTATACCCAATAATTTTTTAAGTATAATCCTACAATACCACATATTATTGAACGTTTATTAATGAGGAAAAATCAGGAACTCGGTTTATATATAGCTTGCTATATTTAACATATTACAGAAATCATTTTCTTCTACATAAGATCATTAACTTCAAATATATAAATTGAGAAAGTAATCTTCATCTGAAGGTGGAACAGAATAAGTCATCAATAATCATCATTTTAGCCCAAATTATTGAGTCAAAGTGATTCTTGACTAAAATAACAAAGAAGAAGGGCAACAAACAGTAAAAATCCTAATCATTATATCCTATGCACAATTTATATCAGTTAACTAACAGATGGCACATAGAAATGCTTTTAAGATTCTCACATATCTAAGTATTATTGAAGTCACCTAATCATATAATATATCAGATCCTGAAAGACACAATCCCAATGCTTCAATAATATAAAAAGATGATGAGTTTGTATAATCCAATCCAAAAGAATTAAATTGGAAGACAACGACAAATTATAAAAGACTGCAACATGTAAGTGAAAATTGGCTGGGAGTATTTAAAGGTGTGCATAATAAGTACAATTATTTTGAATTATTTAAATTCCTTATCATCAAAAACTCAGATTTTCTTAAGTTGATCTTGTTGGATTAAGGAAGGTGACAAAAAGCATATATTCAAAGCTTGATTAAAAAACTATTGAGAGTGAGTGAATTTTCTTATGTGTGGGTGCTGTAAATTTATATTCAATATCTTGCTTTGATTATCAAACAAGGCTTGGTTATCTATAAAGTTATTACAAATCTAAAAGAAGTTGATCATTGAAACAGTTTTGGAAATACAAGGATATTGAATGGGTATAGTATAAAAGAGAGAACACTAAAAAGATAACCTGTATGTGGAAGACTAAAATACATAGTGACCATAAGTATATTATACATTTCTATATAATATCAATTATAAGTTATAGTAAGGAAAATGTAGGGATAGGTGAAAGTCTACGGGAGTGATTCTAAGCAGGAATATTGCCAGTAAATTTCAAAACATGCTGACTATCCATGTTGATCACAATATTGCTCATGGTCCAATGATAGAGATGGTAAAAAAGAACAAATATTGCAGAAGAAATGATCTTAGCAAGCACAGATCATGCAAACAATTTACCACTGACACGTTTTGATAGAGGGACTGGCGTACAAGTTATAGGTAAGTCACTCTACCCTGGATCTTAGCTACATCACCGACATTTTGAGTAGGAATACTGACCACTTTGTGGTGACATATCTAAACGTTTTACATCAACATTTAAATGAAAGCTGCCAATCACCAGTGTGCAGTGCTCGAACTCACTTGTTAGTGAACAATTCTTTACGGTAGAGAAACGATGTGGTTGACTCTTAATATCACTTTGAACCATTACTGTTTTTATATGATCTTAAATGAAGCATTGTAACGTACATTGCATGCAGCTGGATTACTGAAGCCTATTCAATATCTAAAAGTGGACAGGACTAATTATGTTACAAAAGTATATTATCTGCAAGATGGAGTTGATCAAGTAAGATTTCTAGGCGAATAACATAAGAATCAAAATCTCTGAACATATTTCTCAAAAGATATTCCTCGTTTCATTTTCATGCATGCACCGAAATTGAATTTCCCACGAAATATCAGTTTACTATCGATACAAGCGTCGAACGCAAATCAGCTCGATTCGAGGCAACTTCAGCTAGCTCTCTCAGTGACACGTTGTGGAAGCATTGTGCTCGTGTTGAGAATGAGTAGTAGAGGATTGCATCGAAACTACGGTAAGTGCACGGCTCCGTCGATAGCTCATATATTTCCCGTTTTTCGTGTTAAGTGCTAATGAAGTAACGAAGGGATTCCACACTTCTTCTGAATTATAACGTGGGATCGAGATAAGACGAAATCCTTTTCGGAGGTACGTTATCAACTGTAAGTTTTATGCATCTACTTTCTTCACTGATATAGTTTTTAAATTATATGATGTTGTGATGGTGAAGAAACGATACTCGATGAATTAACTGAATGATTTTGAAATCCAGAAGCAGTATAATCGAAGTAGCACATAGGAATTAATATGTTCAGAAATCATAATCAGTGTCCTTTATAACACGTTTCCCGCCAAAGACTCATCGTCATGACACCGTGCGGAAGCGGCCGATAGAAATTCGCCATTGTTTCAGCTGGAATATTCAATCGGTATATTGTAAGGTATATAAAAGTGGGAAGAATATTCCATGCTTCAACCATATTCTTTCCATTAATTTTTAATTAAATTATTTTATCATAAACATATCAAATCAGAGTTCACTACTACCGTAAACGTTAGCAAGCAAGTGAGGTTTGTCAAAATTTAATTTGAAGTTAAATTAAGACAATTTTTAATACGGAAATTAGAAGGCAATTAATAAGTTTTAAGTGGAAATAACACAAAATTTAACCATTCTACTGAATCAGCAGTTTTTGGCGCCCGGAAGGAGGTGGATTCAACCAATCAGAACGCAGCGTTCGTCACAGGAAATTAACAACAGATCATTGTCCGACGTTAGCGGTTCAGTTTCGCGGGAGATTTCGTCGGGAGCAGTTCGGACCGGGAAACCGAGGATCATGCGAGCAATTGACACGGCTTGGAAGATTCAAGAACTTGGTAAGTAGAATACGAGACCACGCTGTTAGCGTACGTTCTTCGGAAACGTTTACCGATTGCCTGACCAACTTCACGTGTTATATCAATGTTTACGAGGTATCATATGGCTTCATCTAGGAACATACTGGGTCAACATGCGTCCTGGAGTAATTGATCGATTTTGCATTTCTATATCACCCTCTGTTTTACAAAGCGCATTCGGTGCTTTCATACGTTTACATTCAGTCTTTGGCAATCTCTGTTATCAATTTCAGGTGGGCGTTCCGGTAATCAAGCCGAGGGTAGATGACGCAGGATTCCAGAGTTTGCTGACGTCGGTTCATAAAGGATTCGTGGTTAAGGTTTACAAGTATTTTTACAAGATTTTATATTTCAATTTGACATTCGATTTTTGTTGTGTGTGTATTATTATCGTTTATGATTTTCCGTGTTCTCGTTTCGTATTTTGTACATGTCATTTCGTGAACCTGAATATTTTAATACAGGTGTTATGTTTCTTTCGCTTTTTTATGTTGTATGAGTGTGATTGAAATACGGTGATTTATGCTATGTATTTCTGTTGTTTTATGTAACTAGCTTTTTTTAGGTAGATTTAGGATATTTTATAATTTTTGTTAATGATCTTATTTCTTTATGGTGTATGTTAGTGGATATCCTTTAGGTAGGGTTCATCGGTGGGCTGTCAGTCTTTGTCGAGTTCGTTTGTTCGTTCCGATTGTTGTGTCGTCGGTTCGATTGGGGACAGTGGGTTGGGTAGGGTTGGGTTGGGTTGTAGGCTTAGGTCATAATGAATACTTTTTTGTGATAATTTATCCTTTTTTGCAGGCACATAAACATTGTTTTCTTTATTTCTTTGTTGAAGTGTGAATGTGTGTGTGCTAATCTACCTTTTTTTCGCAGGTACATAGCATTTAAGTTAAATGTTGAATGTTATATTATTGCTTTGATTGTCATTATGTGAATTTTCGAGTGATTGTTTTTTTTGTATCGAATGAATGTGCTTTTTTATTCTGCCTTTTTGTCTTGTTTTGCGTAGTTAGATTTTTATTGGTACATTTATTTAAGGGTGTGTATGTTTCTGTTGAGTATTTCTATTCTATTAATCACATTGTATTTTTTTTCTTTTCAGGGTGAGAGGCTGCTGAGTTTATTTATTTCATGTTCTATGTGATTTAATTTAACTTCTTATTTGTTCACAGGTCAACAAGTACCAAAGAAGAGGCTTTTTGTGTGTATGATATTTTATAATTTTTGAATGTTTACTTCTTTGTGATTTAATGTAATGCATGTTGTATTAACCTTTGTTATGCTCTGGAAGCCTTCAGCCAAGGAGCTACGTTTCCAACAGTTTCACGTAATTCATTGTTCGATTCCATTGTAATCTTTTATGGTTTTGTAGAACCCGTTGTACCCCAAGTCGAGTGTTTCGGGATGTGCGGTCGAGAGCTTGTGCGTCACGTGTGCTTGTGTACGGCGCTCCTGCGATTCTTGTCGCGTTAGGGATTCGTGGTCGAGCGTAAACTCTGTTTACGTAGTGCACTCGAACGTTTCTCGACGCGACCGGAATATGTGGTCGAATGCTTGTGCGTGACATACGTTTTCGTACGGCTCTCCTGTACGTTTTCGCTTCACTGGACGACCCAATCCTTACTGCAACATTGGAATGGATCCCGTGTGTGTGAATGAGTGCGTAGATAGTAGTACAATGTAGGTACTTGATGTGATGGGATTATTGTTAGTTATCTTTCCATTCCAAACTAGAGGTGTTAAATGAATGATACTTGGTTTCCTGTATATCTCAATTTTTATACTTTGTTCAATTGTTTAATTTATTTTATCTATCTGTGTTTTTCGCGGGTTTTTTCTGCTCCCCTTCTTTGTGAGCTTTTTCCCGCCCGGGTTTTTGCTCCGTAAGTCTTAAACTGCGGAGATTTTTATCCCATAATCTTTCGTCAATAAACAATATTTTTTGAAACATGACTTTGTGTTTACTTCTTATTTACATCCTTTTACGTCGATTGAAAGTGATGCTGCATTATAAAATAGATACCTATTGGCGCAAAAGCAGTGTAAGCAAACTTAAGAATGTAATTCTTTTTCATTTTTCCTATTCTCAACATCAACTGATGTGGATCTTGAAATGATAACGGCTTAATTTAGACGATTCGAAATCAGAGTACAGAAAGCCTCGGAAGTTCAAAGGAAGGAGATTAACAAATTATTTTTAAATTAAAAACAATCCTATTGTCGAAGAATGAATTGCTCTTTTTTGATGGGACTCATATTATAAACCATTAGTAAACTCGATGAAGCTTGGCTCCAATTTGGCACGCCTTACCTCTTAAAGAAACGCATCAACCTTCACCTGATAATTTAGTATCACTCTCCCCAAAATTCATGTAATTCGGAGATATTATTAGAGCCACAAAACAATCATACTACTTGAAATTATCTCCAAATATTCCCAATCTTTTGCTCCTAATTTATCTAAGAATAGAAAGAGATCTTCGTGTTTGATAAATTTTTATTGCCCAAACAAGCAGTCCCTGACACTGGTTGTGTCCTACGTACATACTAAAGGCAGACCTTGCAGCGGAAAAATATTAGTCTGATAAATGAAATAAGTATTCCTCAAATTGTAAAGAAACTACTGGGCAATTATTTAAAAACGATACAGAAACACTCTGATCAAACGACTCCTGGGTGTGTTTGGAAGGATGTTCAAATTCACAGATGTCAATACCAGGTAATGAATGATTAGAAAATCCTCAAGAAAAAGAAATGAGTTCCTTAAATCCGAGGCATAGCTTTGATTATCAAACTCACTCTGATATCAATACATAAGACGTAAAAAATATTGAGATCATATCCTAAAAATATTAAGAGGCGATGGGATGACAACAACCAAACACTAACTCAAAGAATGCTCATAGTAGGAAAGAAAGGATTCTTCTGGTCTTTCATTTTGCATACAAATATGTATCTATGTAACAACTCCAATGGTACTATACAGAATAATTATTTAAGTATAATCCCACAATACTACAATTTATATAATGTGTTATTATGATGAAAAATGAGGAACTCGGTTTATATATAGCTTTCTATATTTAACAAATTACAGAAATCTTTTTCTTCTAAATAAGATCATTAACTCCAAACATATAAATTGAGAAAGGAATCTTCATCTGAAGGAGGAACAAAGTAAGTCATCAATAATCATAATTTTAGCCCAAATTATTGAGTCAAAATGATTCTTGACTAAAATAACAAAGTAGAAGGGCTACAATCAATAACTATCCTAATCCTTACATCCTATGCATAATTTATATCAGTTAACTAACAGATGGCACATAGAAATGTTTTCAAGATTCTCACATATGTAAGTATCATTGAAGTCACCTAATTATATATTATATCAGATCCTAAAAGAAACAATCCGAATGCTTCAATAATATAAAAAGAAATACCGGATGTGTTTGTATAACCTAAACATAAAAAATTAAATTGGAAGACAACGACAAATTATAAAAGACTCTGTAATATGTAAGTAAAAATTCGTTGGGAGTATTTAAAGATGAGCATCATAGATTACATGTCTTTCGAAGACAGGAATACCATACGAAGATAAGGTTAATATCTTTTGTTTAATAATTCATAACTTCAGCACTAAGCTGAAGAAATCTTAAAATTCCTTATCATCAAAAACTCAGATCTTTCTTAAGTCAATCTTGATGGGTTAAGTAAGGTGACAAATAGCATATATTCATGCATGATTAAAAAACTATTGAGAGTGAGTGAATTTTCTTATGTGTGGGTGCTGTAAATTTATATTCAATATCTTGCTTTGATTATCAAACAAGGCTTGGTTATCTATAAAGTTATTACAAATCTAAAAGAAGTTGATCATTGAAACAGTTTTGGAAATACAAGGATATTGAATGGGTATAGTATAAAAGAGAGAACACTAAAAAGATAACCTGTATGTGGAAGACTAAAATACATAGTGACCATAAGTATATTATACATTTCTATATAATATCAATTATAAGTTATAGTAAGGAAAATGTAGGGATAGGTGAAAGTCTACGGGAGTGATTCTAAGCAGGAATATTGCCAGTAAATTTCAAAACATGCTGACTATCCATGTTGATCACAATATTGCTCATGGTCCAATGATAGAGATGGTAAAAAAGAACAAATATTGCAGAAGAAATGATCTTAGCAAGCACAGATCATGCAAACAATTTACCACTGACACGTTTTGATAGAGGGACTGGCGTACAAGTTATAGGTAAGTCACTCTACCCTGGATCTTAGCTACATCACCGACATTTTGAGTAGGAATACTGACCACTTTGTGGTGACATATCTAAACGTTTTACATCAACATTTAAATGAAAGCTGCCAATCACCAGTGTGCAGTGCTCGAACTCACTTGTTAGTGAACAATTCTTTACGGTAGAGAAACGATGTGGTTGACTCTTAATATCACTTTGAACCATTACTGTTTTTATATGATCTTAAATGAAGCATTGTAACGTACATTGCATGCAGCTGGATTACTGAAGCCTATTCAATATCTAAAAGTGGACAGGACTAATTATGTTACAAAAGTATATTATCTGCAAGATGGAGTTGATCAAGTAAGATTTCTAGGCGAATAACATAAGAATCAAAATCTCTGAACATATTTCTCAAAAGATATTCCTCGTTTCATTTTCATGCATGCACCGAAATTGAATTTCCCACGAAATATCAGTTTACTATCGATACAAGCGTCGAACGCAAATCAGCTCGATTCGAGGCAACTTCAGCTAGCTCTCTCAGTGACACGTTGTGGAAGCATTGTGCTCGTGTTGAGAATGAGTAGTAGAGGATTGCATCGAAACTACGGTAAGTGCACGGCTCCGTCGATAGCTCATATATTTCCCGTTTTTCGTGTTAAGTGCTAATGAAGTAACGAAGGGATTCCACACTTCTTCTGAATTATAACGTGGGATCGAGATAAGACGAAATCCTTTTCGGAGGTACGTTATCAACTGTAAGTTTTATGCATCTACTTTCTTCACTGATATAGTTTTTAAATTATATGATGTTGTGATGGTGAAGAAACGATACTCGATGAATTAACTGAATGATTTTGAAATCCAGAAGCAGTATAATCGAAGTAGCACATAGGAATTAATATGTTCAGAAATCATAATCAGTGTCCTTTATAACACGTTTCCCGCCAAAGACTCATCGCCATGACACCGTGCGGAAGCGGCCGATAGAAATTCGCCATTGTTTCAGCTGGAATATTCAATCGGTATATTGTAAGGTATATAAAAGTGGGAAGAATATTCCATGCTTCAACCATATTCTTTCCATTAATTTTTAATTAAATTATTTTATCATAAACATATCAAATCAGAGTTCACTACTACCGTAAACGTTAGCAAGCAAGTGAGGTTTGTCAAAATTTAATTTGAAGTTAAATTAAGACAATTTTTAATACGGAAATTAGAAGGCAATTAATAAGTTTTAAGTGGAAATAACACAAAATTTAACCATTCTACTGAATCAGCAGTTTTTGGCGCCCGGAAGGAGGTGGATTCAACCAATCAGAACGCAGCGTTCGTCACAGGAAATTAACAACAGATCATTGTCCGACGTTAGCGGTTCAGTTTCGCGGGAGATTTCGTCGGGAGCAGTTCGGACCGGGAAACCGAGGATCATGCGAGCAATTGACACGGCTTGGAAGATTCAAGAACTTGGTAAGTAGAATACGAGACCACGCTGTTAGCGTACGTTCTTCGGAAACGTTTACCGATTGCCTGACCAACTTCACGTGTTATATCAATGTTTACGAGGTATCATATGGCTTCATCTAGGAACATACTGGGTCAACATGCGTCCTGGAGTAATTGATCGATTTTGCATTTCTATATCACCCTCTGTTTTACAAAGCGCATTCGGTGCTTTCATACGTTTACATTCAGTCTTTGGCAATCTCTGTTATCAATTTCAGGTGGGCGTTCCGGTAATCAAGCCGAGGGTAGATGACGCAGGATTCCAGAGTTTGCTGACGTCGGTTCATAAAGGATTCGTGGTTAAGGTTTACAAGTATTTTTACAAGATTTTATATTTCAATTTGACATTCGATTTTTGTTGTGTGTGTATTATTATCGTTTATGATTTTCCGTGTTCTCGTTTCGTATTTTGTACATGTCATTTCGTGAACCTGAATATTTTAATACAGGTGTTATGTTTCTTTCGCTTTTTTATGTTGTATGAGTGTGATTGAAATACGGTGATTTATGCTATGTATTTCTGTTGTTTTATGTAACTAGCTTTTTTTAGGTAGATTTAGGATATTTTATAATTTTTGTTAATGATCTTATTTCTTTATGGTGTATGTTAGTGGATATCCTTTAGGTAGGGTTCATCGGTGGGCTGTCAGTCTTTGTCGAGTTCGTTTGTTCGTTCCGATTGTTGTGTCGTCGGTTCGATTGGGGACAGTGGGTTGGGTAGGGTTGGGTTGGGTTGTAGGCTTAGGTCATAATGAATACTTTTTTGTGATAATTTATCCTTTTTTGCAGGCACATAAACATTGTTTTCTTTATTTCTTTGTTGAAGTGTGAATGTGTGTGTGCTAATCTACCTTTTTTTCGCAGGTACATAGCATTTAAGTTAAATGTTGAATGTTATATTATTGCTTTGATTGTCATTATGTGAATTTTCGAGTGATTGTTTTTTTTGTATCGAATGAATGTGCTTTTTTATTCTGCCTTTTTGTCTTGTTTTGCGTAGTTAGATTTTTATTGGTACATTTATTTAAGGGTGTGTATGTTTCTGTTGAGTATTTCTATTCTATTAATCACATTGTATTTTTTTTCTTTTCAGGGTGAGAGGCTGCTGAGTTTATTTATTTCATGTTCTATGTGATTTAATTTAACTTCTTATTTGTTCACAGGTCAACAAGTACCAAAGAAGAGGCTTTTTGTGTGTATGATATTTTATAATTTTTGAATGTTTACTTCTTTGTGATTTAATGTAATGCATGTTGTATTAACCTTTGTTATGCTCTGGAAGCCTTCAGCCAAGGAGCTACGTTTCCAACAGTTTCACGTAATTCATTGTTCGATTCCATTGTAATCTTTTATGGTTTTGTAGAACCCGTTGTACCCCAAGTCGAGTGTTTCGGGATGTGCGGTCGAGAGCTTGTGCGTCACGTGTGCTTGTGTACGGCGCTCCTGCGATTCTTGTCGCGTTAGGGATTCGTGGTCGAGCGTAAACTCTGTTTACGTAGTGCACTCGAACGTTTCTCGACGCGACCGGAATATGTGGTCGAATGCTTGTGCGTGACATACGTTTTCGTACGGCTCTCCTGTACGTTTTCGCTTCACTGGACGACCCAATCCTTACTGCAACATTGGAATGGATCCCGTGTGTGTGAATGAGTGCGTAGATAGTAGTACAATGTAGGTACTTGATGTGATGGGATTATTGTTAGTTATCTTTCCATTCCAAACTAGAGGTGTTAAATGAATGATACTTGGTTTCCTGTATATCTCAATTTTTATACTTTGTTCAATTGTTTAATTTATTTTATCTATCTGTGTTTTTCGCGGGTTTTTTCTGCTCCCCTTCTTTGTGAGCTTTTTCCCGCCCGGGTTTTTGCTCCGTAAGTCTTAAACTGCGGAGATTTTTATCCCATAATCTTTCGTCAATAAACAATATTTTTTGAAACATGACTTTGTGTTTACTTCTTATTTACATCCTTTTACGTCGATTGAAAGTGATGCTGCATTATAAAATAGATACCTATTGGCGCAAAAGCAGTGTAAGCAAACTTAAGAATGTAATTCTTTTTCATTTTTCCTATTCTCAACATCAACTGATGTGGATCTTGAAATGATAACGGCTTAATTTAGACGATTCGAAATCAGAGTACAGAAAGCCTCGGAAGTTCAAAGGAAGGAGATTAACAAATTATTTTTAAATTAAAAACAATCCTATTGTCGAAGAATGAATTGCTCTTTTTTGATGGGACTCATATTATAAACCATTAGTAAACTCGATGAAGCTTGGCTCCAATTTGGCACGCCTTACCTCTTAAAGAAACGCATCAACCTTCACCTGATAATTTAGTATCACTCTCCCCAAAATTCATGTAATTCGGAGATATTATTAGAGCCACAAAACAATCATACTACTTGAAATTATCTCCAAATATTCCCAATCTTTTGCTCCTAATTTATCTAAGAATAGAAAGAGATCTTCGTGTTTGATAAATTTTTATTGCCCAAACAAGCAGTCCCTGACACTGGTTGTGTCCTACGTACATACTAAAGGCAGACCTTGCAGCGGAAAAATATTAGTCTGATAAATGAAATAAGTATTCCTCAAATTGTAAAGAAACTACTGGGCAATTATTTAAAAACGATACAGAAACACTCTGATCAAACGACTCCTGGGTGTGTTTGGAAGGATGTTCAAATTCACAGATGTCAATACCAGGTAATGAATGATTAGAAAATCCTCAAGAAAAAGAAATGAGTTCCTTAAATCCGAGGCATAGCTTTGATTATCAAACTCACTCTGATATCAATACATAAGACGTAAAAAATATTGAGATCATATCCTAAAAATATTAAGAGGCGATGGGATGACAACAACCAAACACTAACTCAAAGAATGCTCATAGTAGGAAAGAAAGGATTCTTCTGGTCTTTCATTTTGCATACAAATATGTATCTATGTAACAACTCCAATGGTACTATACAGAATAATTATTTAAGTATAATCCCACAATACTACAATTTATATAATGTGTTATTATGATGAAAAATGAGGAACTCGGTTTATATATAGCTTTCTATATTTAACAAATTACAGAAATCTTTTTCTTCTAAATAAGATCATTAACTCCAAACATATAAATTGAGAAAGGAATCTTCATCTGAAGGAGGAACAAAGTAAGTCATCAATAATCATAATTTTAGCCCAAATTATTGAGTCAAAATGATTCTTGACTAAAATAACAAAGTAGAAGGGCTACAATCAATAACTATCCTAATCCTTACATCCTATGCATAATTTATATCAGTTAACTAACAGATGGCACATAGAAATGTTTTCAAGATTCTCACATATGTAAGTATCATTGAAGTCACCTAATTATATATTATATCAGATCCTAAAAGAAACAATCCGAATGCTTCAATAATATAAAAAGAAATACCGGATGTGTTTGTATAACCTAAACATAAAAAATTAAATTGGAAGACAACGACAAATTATAAAAGACTCTGTAATATGTAAGTAAAAATTCGTTGGGAGTATTTAAAGATGAGCATCATAGATTACATGTCTTTCGAAGACAGGAATACCATACGAAGATAAGGTTAATATCTTTTGTTTAATAATTCATAACTTCAGCACTAAGCTGAAGAAATCTTAAAATTCCTTATCATCAAAAACTCAGATCTTTCTTAAGTCAATCTTGATGGGTTAAGTAAGGTGACAAATAGCATATATTCATGCATGATTAAAAAACTATTGAGAGTGAGTGAATTTTCTTATGTGTGGGTGCTGTAAATTTATATTCAATATCTTGCTTTGATTATCAAACAAGGCTTGGTTATCTATAAAGTTATTACAAATCTAAAAGAAGTTGATCATTGAAACAGTTTTGGAAATACAAGGATATTGAATGGGTATAGTATAAAAGAGAGAACACTAAAAAGATAACCTGTATGTGGAAGACTAAAATACATAGTGACCATAAGTATATTATACATTTCTATATAATATCAATTATAAGTTATAGTAAGGAAAATGTAGGGATAGGTCAAAGTCTACGGGAGTGATTCTAAGCAGGAATATTGCCAGTAAATTTCAAAACATGCTGACTATCCATGTTGATCACAATATTGCTCATGGTCCAATGATAGAGATGGTAAAAAAGAACAAATATTGCAGAAGAAATGATCTTAGCAAGCACAGATCATGCAAACAATTTACCACTGACACGTTTTGATAGAGGGACTGGCGTACAAGTTATAGGTAAGTCACTCTACCCTGGATCTTAGCTACATCACCGACATTTTGAGTAGGAATACTGACCACTTTGTGGTGACATATCTAAACGTTTTACATCAACATTTAAATGAAAGCTGCCAATCACCAGTGTGCAGTGCTCGAACTCACTTGTTAGTGAACAATTCTTTACGGTAGAGAAACGATGTGGTTGACTCTTAATATCACTTGGAACCATTACTGTTTTTATATGATCTTAAATGAAGCATTGTAACGTACATTGCATGCAGCTGGATTACTGAAGCCTATTCAATATCTAAAAGTGGACAGGACTAATTATGTTACAAAAGTATATTATCTGCAAGATGGAGTTGATCAAGTAAGATTTCTAGGCGAATAACATAAGAATCAAAATCTCTGAACATATTTCTCAAAAGATATTCCTCGTTTCATTTTCATGCATGCACCGAAATTGAATTTCCCACGAAATATCAGTTTACTATCGATACAAGCGTCGAACGCAAATCAGCTCGATTCGAGGCAACTTCAGCTAGCTCTCTCAGTGACACGTTGTGGAAGCATTGTGCTCGTGTTGAGAATGAGTAGTAGAGGATTGCATCGAAACTACGGTAAGTGCACGGCTCCGTCGATAGCTCATATATTTCCCGTTTTTCGTGTTAAGTGCTAATGAAGTAACGAAGGGATTCCACACTTCTTCTGAATTATAACGTGGGATCGAGATAAGACGAAATCCTTTTCGGAGGTACGTTATCAACTGTAAGTTTTATGCATCTACTTTCTTCACTGATATAGTTTTTAAATTATATGATGTTGTGATGGTGAAGAAACGATACTCGATGAATTAATTGAATGATTTTGAAATCCAGAAGCAGTATAATCGAAGTAGCACATAGGAATTAATATGTTCAGAAATCATAATCAGTGTCCTTTATAACACGTTTCCCGCCAAAGACTCATCGCCATGACACCGTGCGGAAGCGGCCGATAGAAATTCGCCATTGTTTCAGCTGGAATATTCAATCGGTATATTGTAAGGTATATAAAAGTGGGAAGAATATTCCATGCTTCAACCATATTCTTTCCATTAATTTTTAATTAAATTATTTTATCATAAACATATCAAATCAGAGTTCACTACTACCGTAAACGTTAGCAAGCAAGTGAGGTTTGTCAAAATTTAATTTGAAGTTAAATTAAGACAATTTTTAATACGGAAATTAGAAGGCAATTAATAAGTTTTAAGTGGAAATAACACAAAATTTAACCATTCTACTGAATCAGCAGTTTTTGGCGCCTGGAAGGAGGTGGATTCAACCAATCAGAACGCAGCGTTCGTCACAGGAAATTAACAACAGATCATTGTCCGACGTTAGCGGTTCAGTTTCGCGGGAGATTTCGTCGGGAGCAGTTCGGACCGGGAAACCGAGGATCATGCGAGCAATTGACACGGCTTGGAAGATTCAAGAACTTGGTAAGTAGAATACGAGACCACGCTGTTAGCGTACGTTCTTCGGAAACGTTTACCGATTGCCTGACCAACTTCACGTGTTATATCAATGTTTACGAGGTATCATATGGCTTCATCTAGGAACATACTGGGTCAACATGCGTCCTGGAGTAATTGATCGATTTTGCATTTCTATATCACCCTCTGTTTTACAAAGCGCATTCGGTGCTTTCATACGTTTACATTCAGTCTTTGGCAATCTCTGTTATCAATTTCAGGTGGGCGTTCCGGTAATCAAGCCGAGGGTAGATGACGCAGGATTCCAGAGTTTGCTGACGTCGGTTCATAAAGGATTCGTGGTTAAGGTTTACAAGTATTTTTACAAGATTTTATATTTCAATTTGACATTCGATTTTTGTTGTGTGTGTATTATTATCGTTTATGATTTTCCGTGTTCTCGTTTCGTATTTTGTACATGTCATTTCGTGAACCTGAATATTTTAATACAGGTGTTATGTTTCTTTCGCTTTTTTATGTTGTATGAGTGTGATTGAAATACGGTGATTTATGCTATGTATTTCTGTTGTTTTATGTAACTAGCTTTTTTTAGGTAGATTTAGGATATTTTATAATTTTTGTTAATGATCTTATTTCTTTATGGTGTATGTTAGTGGATATCCTTTAGGTAGGGTTCATCGGTGGGCTGTCAGTCTTTGTCGAGTTCGTTTGTTCGTTCCGATTGTTGTGTCGTCGGTTCGATTGGGGACAGTGGGTTGGGTAGGGTTGGGTTGGGTTGTAGGCTTAGGTCATAATGAATACTTTTTTGTGATAATTTATCCTTTTTTGCAGGCACATAAACATTGTTTTCTTTATTTCTTTGTTGAAGTGTGAATGTGTGTGTGCTAATCTACCTTTTTTTCGCAGGTACATAGCATTTAAGTTAAATGTTGAATGTTATATTATTGCTTTGATTGTCATTATGTGAATTTTCGAGTGATTGTTTTTTTTGTATCGAATGAATGTGCTTTTTTATTCTGCCTTTTTGTCTTGTTTTGCGTAGTTAGATTTTTATTGGTACATTTATTTAAGGGTGTGTATGTTTCTGTTGAGTATTTCTATTCTATTAATCACATTGTATTTTTTTTCTTTTCAGGGTGAGAGGCTGCTGAGTTTATTTATTTCATGTTCTATGTGATTTAATTTAACTTCTTATTTGTTCACAGGTCAACAAGTACCAAAGAAGAGGCTTTTTGTGTGTATGATATTTTATAATTTTTGAATGTTTACTTCTTTGTGATTTAATGTAATGCATGTTGTATTAACCTTTGTTATGCTCTGGAAGCCTTCAGCCAAGGAGCTACGTTTCCAACAGTTTCACGTAATTCATTGTTCGATTCCATTGTAATCTTTTATGGTTTTGTAGAACCCGTTGTACCCCAAGTCGAGTGTTTCGGGATGTGCGGTCGAGAGCTTGTGCGTCACGTGTGCTTGCGTACGGCGCTCCTGCGATTCTTGTCGCGTTAGGGATTCGTGGTCGAGCGTAAACTCTGTTTACGTAGTGCACTCGAACGTTTCTCGACGCGACCGGAATATGTGGTCGAATGCTTGTGCGTGACATACGTTTTCGTACGGCTCTCCTGTACGTTTTCGCTTCACTGGACGACCCAATCCTTACTGCAACATTGGAATGGATCCCGTGTGTGTGAATGAGTGCGTAGATAGTAGTACAATGTAGGTACTTGATGTGATGGGATTATTGTTAGTTATCTTTCCATTCCAAACTAGAGGTGTTAAATGAATGATACTTGGTTTCCTGTATATCTCAATTTTTATACTTTGTTCAATTGTTTAATTTATTTTATCTATCTGTGTTTTTCGCGGGTTTTTTCTGCTCCCCTTCTTTGTGAGCTTTTTCCCGCCCGGGTTTTTGCTCCGTAAGTCTTAAACTGCGGAGATTTTTATCCCATAATCTTTCGTCAATAAACAATATTTTTTGAAACATGACTTTGTGTTTACTTCTTATTTACATCCTTTTACGTCGATTGAAAGTGATGCTGCATTATAAAATAGATACCTATTGGCGCAAAAGCAGTGTAAGCAAACTTAAGAATGTAATTCTTTTTCATTTTTCCTATTCTCAACATCAACTGATGTGGATCTTGAAATGATAACGGCTTAATTTAGACGATTCGAAATCAGAGTACAGAAAGCCTCGGAAGTTCAAAGGAAGGAGATTAACAAATTATTTTTAAATTAAAAACAATCCTATTGTCGAAGAATGAATTGCTCTTTTTTGATGGGACTCATATTATAAACCATTAGTAAACTCGATGAAGCTTGGCTCCAATTTGGCACGCCTTACCTCTTAAAGAAACGCATCAACCTTCACCTGATAATTTAGTATCACTCTCCCCAAAATTCATGTAATTCGGAGATATTATTAGAGCCACAAAACAATCATACTACTTGAAATTATCTCCAAATATTCCCAATCTTTTGCTCCTAATTTATCTAAGAATAGAAAGAGATCTTCGTGTTTGATAAATTTTTATTGCCCAAACAAGCAGTCCCTGACACTGGTTGTGTCCTACGTACATACTAAAGGCAGACCTTGCAGCGGAAAAATATTAGTCTGATAAATGAAATAAGTATTCCTCAAATTGTAAAGAAACTACTGGGCAATTATTTAAAAACGATACAGAAACACTCTGATCAAACGACTCCTGGGTGTGTTTGGAAGGATGTTCAAATTCACAGATGTCAATACCAGGTAATGAATGATTAGAAAATCCTCAAGAAAAAGAAATGAGTTCCTTAAATCCGAGGCATAGCTTTGATTATCAAACTCACTCTGATATCAATACATAAGACGTAAAAAATATTGAGATCATATCCTAAAAATATTAAGAGGCGATGGGATGACAACAACCAAACACTAACTCAAAGAATGCTCATAGTAGGAAAGAAAGGATTCTTCTGGTCTTTCATTTTGCATACAAATATGTATCTATGTAACAACTCCAATGGTACTATACAGAATAATTATTTAAGTATAATCCCACAATACTACAATTTATATAATGTGTTATTATGATGAAAAATGAGGAACTCGGTTTATATATAGCTTTCTATATTTAACAAATTACAGAAATCTTTTTCTTCTAAATAAGATCATTAACTCCAAACATATAAATTGAGAAAGGAATCTTCATCTGAAGGAGGAACAAAGTAAGTCATCAATAATCATAATTTTAGCCCAAATTATTGAGTCAAAATGATTCTTGACTAAAATAACAAAGTAGAAGGGCTACAATCAATAACTATCCTAATCCTTATATCCTATGCACAATTTATATCAGTTAAGTAACAGATGGCACATAGAAATGTTTTTAAGTTTCTCATATATCTAAGTATTATTGAAGTCACCTAATCATATAATATATCAGATCCTAAAAGACACAATCCCAATGCTTCAATAATATGTTAGGAAATATCTGATGAGTTTGTATAATCCAAACCAGAAGAATTGAATTGGAAGACAATGACAAATTATAAAATACTCTGCAACATGCTAGTAAAAATTCGTTTGGAGTGTTTAAAGGTAAGCATCATAGATCACAAGTCTTTCGAAGACAGGAATACCATACGTAGATAAGGTTAATAACTTTTTTTAATAATTCATAACTTCAGCAGTAAGCAGTAGAAATCTTAAAATTCCTTATCATAAAACTCTCAGATCTTTCTTAAGTCAATCTTGATGGTTTAAGGAAGGTGACAAAAAGCATATATTCAAAAGCTTGATTTGAAAACGATTGAGAGTGAGTGAATTTTCAAATGAGTGGGTGCTGTAAATTTATATTGAATATCTTCCTTTAATTATCAAACAAAGCTTGGTTATCTGAAATTTATTACAAATCTATAAGAAGTTGACGATTGAAACAGTTTTGGAAATACAAGAATATTGAATGGGTATTGTATAAAAGAAAGAGCACTAAAAATATAACCTGTATGTGGAAGACTAAAATACATAGTGACCATATGTATATTATACATTTCTATATGATATTAATTATAAGCTATAGTAGGGAAAATGTAGGGATTGGTGAAAGTCTACGGGAGTGATTCTAAGCAGGAATATTGACAGTAAATTTCAAAACATGCCGATTATCCATGTTGATAACAATATCGTTTATGCTCCTATGATAAGGATGGTAAAGAAGAACAAATATTGCAGAAGAAATGATCTTGGCAATCACAGATCATGCAAGTTATTTTCCACTGACACTTATTGATACAGGAACTGGCATACAAGTTATAGGTAAGTTACTCTACCCTGGATCTTAACTACATCACCGACATTTTGAGTAGGAATACTGACCACGTTGTGGTGACATATCTAAACGTATTACATCAACATTTTAATGAGAGCTGCCAATCACCAGTGTGCAGTGCTCGAACTCACTTGTTAGTGAACAATTCTTTACGGTAGAGAAACGATGTGGTTGACTCTTAATATCACTTTGAACCATTACTGTTTTTATATGATCTTAAATGAAGGATTAAAACGTACATTACATGCAGCTGGATTACTGAAGCCTATTCAATAGTAGACCAGACTAATTATGTTACAAAAGTATCATTATCTGCAAGATGGAACAGGAGTTGATCAAGTAAGATTTCCAGGTGAATCAAAATCTCTGAACATATATCTCAAAAGATATTCCACGTTTCATTTTCTCGCATGCCCCAAAATTGAATTTCCCACAAAACAGCAGTTTACTATCGATACGTGCGTCGAACGTAAATTAGCTCGATTCGAGGCAACTTCAGCTAATTGTATCAGTGACACGTTGTGGAAGCATTGTGATCGTCTTGAGAATGAGTAGTAGAGGATTGCATCGAAACTACGTAAAGTGCTCGGCTCCGTCGATATCTTTCCACGTTTTTCGTGTTAAGTGTTAATGAAGTAACGAAGTAATTCTAAGCTTCTTCTGAAAGATAACGTTGGATCGGGATAAGACGAATTTCTTTTCGGAGGTACTTTATCAGCTGTAAGTTATATGCATCTACTTTTTTCATTGATAAAGTGATTGAATTATGTGATGTTGTGATGGAGATGAAACGATACTCGATGAATTAACTGAATGATTTTCAAATCCAGAAGCAGTATAATCGAAGCAGCACATGGGAATTAATATGTTCAGAAATCATAATCAGTGTCCTTTATAATACGTTTCCCGCCAAAAACTCATCGCCATGGCACCGTGCGATAGCGGTCCATTGACATTCGCCATCGTTTAAGCTGGAAAATTCAATCGGGATATAGTAAAGTATATAAAAGTGTGAAGATTATTCCATGCTTCAACGACATTATTTCCATTAATTTTTAATTAAATTATTTTATCGCAAACATATCAAATCAGAGTTCACCATTACTATAAATGTTAGGAAGATAGTGAGGTTTCTCAAAATTTAATATGAAACTAAATTAAGACGATTTTTTGAAACGGAAATTAGTAAGCAATTAATAAGTTTAAAGAGGAAATAAAACAAAATTTAACCATTCTACTGAATCAGCAGTTTTTGGCGCCCGGAAGGAGGTGGTTTCAACCAATCAGAAAGCAGCGTTCGTCACAGGAAATAAACAACAGGTCATTGTTCGACGTTAGCGGTTCAGTTTCGCGGGAGATTTTGTCGGAAGCAGTTCGGACCGGGCAACCGAGGATCATGCGAGCAATTGACACGGCGTGGAAGATTCCAGAACTTGGTAAGTAGAATACCAGACTACGCTGTTAGCGTACGTTCTTCGGAAATGTTTACCGATTGCCTGCCCAACTTTACGTTTTATATCAATGTTAACGAGGTATGATATGGCTTCATCGAGGAACATACTGGGTCAAAATGTGTCCTGGAATAATTAATCAATTTTGCATTTCTATATCACCCTCTGTTTTACAAAGCGCATTCGTTTATAATCAGTCTTAGGCAATCTCTATTGTCAATTTCAGTTGCGCGTTCCGGTAATCAAGCCGAGGGTAGAGGATGAAGGATTCCAGAGTTTGCTGACGTCGATTCATAAAGGATTCTTGGTGAAGGTTTACAAGTATTTTTACAATATTTTTATTTCTATTGGAAATTTGATTCTTTTTGTGTGTATTATTATCGTTAATGTATGTATGTTCGTTTCGTATTTTGTGCATGTTATTTCGTGAACCTGAATATTTTCATACAGATATTATGTATTTTTCTCGTGTATTTTATGTTGTATGAGTGTGATTGAAATGCGGTGATTTATGCTATGTATTTATATGTTGTTTTATGTGACTAGCTGTTTTTTTAGGTAGATTTAGCATTAGGATATTTTATAATTTTTGTTAATGATCTTATTTCTTTATGGTGTATGTTAGTGGATATCCTTTAAGTAGGATTCATCGGTGGGCTGTCAGTCTTTGTCGAGTTCGTTTGTTCGTTCCGATTGTTGTGTCGTCGGTTCGATTGGGGACAGTGGGTTGGGTAGGGTTGGGTTGGGTGGTATGCTTAGGACCTAGTGAATACTTGTTTGTGATAATTTATCCTTTTTCAGGCATAAAGACATTGTTTTCTTTTTTTTTGTTGAAGTGTGAATGTGTGTGTGCTAATCTACCTTTTCTGCAGGTACATAGCATTTAAGTTAAATGTTGAATGTTATATTATTGCTTTGATTGTCATTCTTTTCGGAGGTACGTTATAAACTGTAAGTTTTATGCATCTACTTTCTTCAATGATATAGTAATTAAATTATGTGATGTTTTGATGGTGAAGAAACGATACTCGATGAATTAACTGAATGTTTTTCAAATCCAGAAGCAGTATAATCGAAGCAGCACATGGGAATTAATATGTTCAGAAATCATAATCAGTGTCCTTTATGACACGTTTCCCGCCAAAAACTCATCGCCATGACACCGTGCGAAAGCGGTCGTTTGACATTCGCCTACGTTTCAGCTGGAATATTCAACTGGGATATTGTAAAGTATATAAAAGTGTGAAGATTATTCCATGCTTCAGCGACATCATTTCCATTAATTTTCAATTAAATTATTTTATCATAAACATATCAAATCAGAGTTCACTACTACCGTAAACGTTAGCAAGCTAGTGATGTTTGTCAAAAATTAATGTGAAGTTAAATTAAGACAATTTTTAGAAACGGAAATTAGTAGGCATTTAATAAATTTAAAGAGGAAATAAAACATAATTAACCATTCTACTGAATCAGCAGTTTTTGGCGCCCGGAAGGAGGTGGATTCAACCAATCAGAACGCAGCGTTCGTCACAGGAAATAAACAACAGGTCATTGTTCAACGTTAGCGGTTCAGTTTCGCAGGAGATTTTGTCGGAAGCAGTTCGGACCGGGCAACCGAGGATCATGCGAGCAATTGATACGGCGTTGAAGATTCCAGAACTTGGTAAGTAGAATACGAGACCACGCTGTTAGTGTACGTTCTTCGGAAATGTTTACCGATTGCCTGCCCAACTTTACGTGTTATATCATTGTTAACGAGGTATTATAAAGGCTTCGTCGAGGAACATACTGGGTCAACATGTATCCTGGAATAATTAATCGATTTTCCATTTCTATATCACCCTCTGTTTTCAAAGCGCATTCGTTTATAATCAGTCTTAGGCAATCTCTATTGTCAATTTCAGTTGTGCGTTCCGGTAATCAAGCCGAGGGTAGAGGATTAAGGATTCCAGGGTTTGCTGACGTCGATTCATAAAGGATTCTTGGTGAAGGTTTACAAGTATTTTTACAATATTTTTATTTCTATTGGAAATTTGATTCTTTTTGTGTGTATTATCGTTAATGTATGTATGTTCGTTTCGTATTTTGTGCATGTTATTTCGTGAACCTGAATATTTTCATACAGGTGTTATGTATTTTCCGTTTATTTTATTATGTATGAGTGTGATTGAAACGCGGAGATTTATGCTATCTATTTCTATGTTGTTTTATGTGGCTAGCTGTTTTTTTAGGTAGATTTAGCATTAGGATATTTTATAATTTTTGTTAATGATCTTATTTCTTTATGGTGTATGTTAGTGGATATCCTTTAGGTAGGGTTCATCGGTGGGTTGTCAGTCTTTGTCTTTGAGTTCGTTTGTTCGTTCGGTTTGTTGTGTCGTCGGTTCGATTGGGGACAGTGGGTTGGGTAGGGTTGGGTTGGGTTGTAGGCTTTATTAATACTTGTTTGTGATAATTTATCCTTTTTTGCAGGCACCTAAACATTGTTTTCTTTTTTTTTTTTGTTGAAGTGTGAATGCATGTGTGCTAATCTACCTTTTTTTGCAGGTACATAGCATTTAAATTAAATGTTGAATGTTATATTATTGCTTTGAATGTCATTATGTGAATTTTCGAGTGATTGTTTCTTTTCGTATCGAATGAATGTGCTTCTTTATTCTGTGGTTTTTGTCTTGTTTTGCGTAGTTATATTTTTATTGGTACATTTATTTAAGGGTGTGTATGTTTCTGTTGAGTATTTCTATTCTATTAATCATATTGTATTTTTTTTCTTTTCAGGGTGAGAGGCTGCTGAGTTTATTTATTTCATGTTCTATGTGATGTAATTTAACTTGTTATTTGTTCACAGGACATCAAAGACCAAAGAAGAGGCTTTTTGTTTGTGTGATATTTTATAATTTTTGAATGTTTACTTCTTTGTGATGTAATTTAATGCATGTTGTATTAACCTTTGTTATGCTCTGGAAGCCTTCAGCCAAGGAGCTACGTTTCCAACAGTTTCACGTAATTCATTGTTCGATTTCATTGTAATCTTTTAAGGTTTTGTAGAACCCGTTGTACCCCAAGTCGAGTGTTTCGGGACGTGCGGTAGAGAGCTTGTGCGTCACGTGTGCTTGTGCACGGCGCTCCTGCGATTCTTGTCGCGTTAGGGATTCGTGGTCGAGCGTAAACTCTGTTTACGTAGTGCACTCGAACGTTTCTCGACGCGACCGGAATATGTGGTCGAATGCTTGTGCGTGACATACGTTTTCGTACGGCTCTCCTGTACGTTTCCGCTTCACTCGACGACCCAATCCTTACTGCAACATTGGAATGGATCCCGTGTGTGTGAATGAGTGCGTAGATAGTAGTACGATCTAGATACTTGATGTGATGGGATTATTCTTAATTATCTTTCCATTCCAAACTCCTGGTGTTAAATGAATGATACTTGGTTTCCTGTATATCTCAATTTTTATACTTTGTTCAACTGTTTAATTTATTTTATCTGTGTTTTTCGCGGGTTTTTTCTGCTCCCCTTCTTTGTGAGCTTTTTCCCGCCCGGGTTTTTGCTCCGTAAGTCTTAAACTGCGGAGATTTTTATCCCATAATCTTTCGTCAATAAACAATATTTTTTGAAAAATAACTTTGTTTACTTCTTATTTACATCCTTTTACGTCGATTGAAAGTGATGCTGGATTATAAAATAGATACCTATGGGCGCAAAAGCAGTGTAAGCAAACTTAAGAATGTATTTCTTTTTCATTTTTCCTATTCTGAATATCAACTGATATGGATCTTGAAATGATAACGGCTTAGCTTAGACAATTCACTATCAGAGTACAGAAATCCTCGGAAGTTCAAAGGAAGGAAATTAATAAATTATTTTAAATTAAAAACAACCCTTTTGTTATAGAATGTATTGCTCATTTTCAAAGGGACTCATAAACCATTAGTAAACTCGATGAAGCTTGGCTCCAATTTGGCACGCCTTACCTCTTAAAGAAACGCATCAACCTTCACCTGAAAATTTAGTATCACTCTCCCCAAAATTCATGTAAAACGTAGAGAATGTTAGAGCCAAAAATCAATTATACTACTTGAAATAATCTCAAAATATTCCTAATCTTTTGCTCCTAAATTATCTAAGAATAGAAAAAGATCTTCGTGTTTGTTAAATTTTAATTGCCCAAACTAGCAGTCCCTGATACTGATTATGTCCTACGTACATACTAAAGGCAGACCTTGCAATAGAAAAAATATTAGGCTGATAAATGAAATAAGTATTCCTCAAATTGTAAAGAAACTACTGGGCAATTATTTAAAAACAATACAAAAACTCTCTGATCAAACGACTGCTGTGTGTGCTTGGTAAGATGTTCAAATTAACAGATGTCAATACCAGGTAATGAATGATTAGAAAATCCTCAAGAAAAAGAACTGAGTTCCTTAAATCCGAGGCATAGCTTTGATTATCTAACTCACTCTGATGTCAAAACATAAGACGTAAAAACTATTGAGATCATATCCTAAAAATATTAAGAGGCTATTGGATGACAACAACCAAACACCAAATCAAAGAATGCTCATAGCAGGAAAAAGGATACTTCTGCACTTTCTTTTCGATACAAATATGTATCTATGTAAACAACTCTTATGGTGCTATACAGAGTATTTATTTAAGTATAATCCCTCAATACCACACATTATGTAATGTGTTTTTATGATGAAAAATGAGGAACTCGGTTTATATATAGCTTTCTATATTTAACAAATTACAGAAATCATTTTCTTCTGCATAAGGTCATTGCCTTCAAAAATTTCAATTGAGAAAGAAAACTTAATCTGAAGGAGGAACAAAAAAACTCATCACCAATCATCATTTTCGCCCAAATTTTTCATTCAAAGTTATTCTTGACTAAAATAACAAAGTAGAAGGGCAACAATCAGTAAAAATCCTAATCCTTATATCCTATGCACAATTTATATCAGTTAAGTAACAGATGGCACATAGAAATGTTTTTAAGATTCTCATAATCGAAGTATTATTGAAGTCACCTAATCATATAATATATCTGATCCTAAAAGTCACAATCCCAATGCTTCAATAATATAAAAAATTATCTGATGAGTTTGTACAATCCAAACCAGAAGAATTGAATTGGAAGACAATGACAAATTATAAAAGAATCTGTAACATGCAAGTAAAAATTGGCTAGGAGTATTTAATGGTGTGCATTATATGTAAAAGTATTTTGAAGACAGGAATACCATACGTAGATAAGGTTAATAAGTTTTGTTTAATGATTCATGACTTCTGCAGTTGGCTGTAGAAATCTTAAAATTCCTTATCATGAAAAACTCCAATCTTTCTTAAGTCAATCTCGATGGATTAAGGAAGGAGACAAAAAGCATATATAAAAAAGCATGATGAAAAAGCTATTGAGAGTGAGTTAGTTTTCTTTATCAGGTATGTGTGGGGGCAGTAAATTTATATTCAATATCTTGCTATTATTATCAATCAAGGCTTATCAATGGTTATCCATCACGTTTTAAAATTCTTATTAAAAGAAGCTGATGATTGAAACAGTTTTGGAAGCAAAATTATATTGATTGGGTAGTGAAAAAACGAAAGAAAATATGAAAGTGAGACCACTTAAAAGATAACCTGTAAGTGGAAGACTAAAATACATATTGACCACATGTATATTATATATTTATATATGATATTAATTAAAAGTAAGGAAAATGTTGGGATAAATGGAAAGCCAAAGTCTATGGGAATGATTCAAAGCAGAAATTTTGCCAGTAAATTTCAAAACATGCTAATTATCCATGTTGATCACAATATTGCTCATGGTCCTTTGATAAAGATGGTAGAAATAGCAAATATTGCAGAAGAAATGATCTAAGCAAGCACAGAGCATGCAAACAATTTACCATTGACACATTTTGATAGAGGACTGGCGTACAAGTTATAGGTAGGTCACTCTTCCCTGGACCTTAACTACATCACCGACATTTCGAGTAGGAATACTGACCACTTTGTGGTGACATATCATAACAAATATTGATGTAATACGTTTGTGTTAAATCAAAATTTAAATGAAAGCTGTCAATCACCAGTGTGCAGTGCTTGAACTTACTTATTAGTGAACAATTCTTTACGGTAGAGAAACGATGTGGTCGACTCTTAGTATCACTTTGAACCATTACTGTTTTTATATGATCTTAAATGAAGGATTGAAACGTACATTGCATGCAGCTGGATTACTGAAGCCTATTCAATATCAAAAAGTGGACCAAACTAATTATGTTACAAAAGTATCATTATCTGCAAGATGGAAAAGGAGTTGATCAAGTAAGGTTTCTAGGCGAATAACATAAGAATCAATATCTCTGAACATATTTCTCAAAAGATATTCCACGTTTCATTTTCTTGCATGCCCCAAAATTGAATTTCCCACAAAACAGCAGTTTACTATCGATATATGCGTCGAACGTAAATTAGGTCGATTCGAGGCAACTTCAGCTAGCTCTCTCAGTGACACGTTGTGGAAGCATTGTGATCGTTTTGAGAATGAGTAGTAGAGGATTGCATCGAAATTTCGTTAAGTGCACGGCTCCGTCGATATCTTTCCCGTTTTTCGTGTTAAGTGTTAATGAAGTAACGGAATGATTCTACGCTTCTTCTGAAATATAACGTGGGATCGACACCAGACGAAATTCTTTTCGGAGATACGTTATAAATTGTAAGTTTTATGCATCTACTTTCTTCACTGATATAGTCATTAAATTATGTGATGATGAAGAAACGATACTCGATGAATTCGTTGAATGATTTTCAAATCGAAAAGCAGTTCATTCGAAGCAGCACATGGGAATTAATATGTTCAGAAATCATGATCAGTGTCCTTTGTTACACGTTCCCGCCAAAAACTCATCGCCATGACACCGTACGATATCGGCCGTTTGACATTAGCCATTCTTTCAGCTGTAATATTCAGTCGGGATATAGTAAAGTATATAAAAGTGTGAAGATTATTCCATGCTTCAACGATATTCTTTCCATTAATTTTTAATTTAATTATTTTATCATTAACATATCAAATCAGAGTTCACTACTACCGTAAACATTAGCAAGCTAGTGAGGTTTATCAAAATTTAATATGAAGTTAAATTAAGACAATTTTTAGAAACGGAAATTAGTAGGCAATTAATAAATTTAAAGAGGAAATAACACAAAATTTAACCATTCTACTGAATGAGCAGTTTTTGGCGCCCGGAAGCAGGTGGTTTCAACCAATCAGAACGCAGCGTTCGTCACAGGAAATAAACAACAGGCCATTGTTCGACGTTAGCGGTTCAGTTTCGCGGGAGATTTCGTCGGTAGCAGTTCGGACCGGGCTATCCAGGATCATGCGAGCAATTGACATGGCGTCTAAGATTCCAGAACTTGGTAAGTAGAATACCAGACCACGCTGTTAGCGTACGTTCTTCGGAAACGTTTACCGATTGCCTGCCCAACTCTACGTTATATAAATGTTACTTTATATGAATGTTAACGAGGCATGATATGGCTTCATCAAGGAACATACTGGATCAACATGTGTCCTGGAATAATTAATCGATTTTGCGTTTCTATATCACCCTCTGTTTTACAAAGCGCATTCTGTACTTTCATACTTTTACAATCAGTTTTAGGCAATCTCTGTTATCAATTTCAGGTGTGCGTTCCGGTAATCAAGCCGAGGGTAGATGACGAAGGATTCCAGAGTTTGCTGTCGTCGGTTCGTAAAGGATTCGTGGTGAAGGTTCACAAGTATTTTTACAATATATTTTATTTCTATTTGACATTCGATTTTTGTTTTTTGTGTATTATTATCGTTTCGTGGTTTATGATTATCCGTATGCTCGTTTCGTATTTTGTGCATGTTATTTCGTGAACCTGAATATTTTCATACAGGTGTTATTTTTTTTTCGTTTATTTTATGTTGTGTGAGTGTGATTGAAATGCGGTGATTTATGCTATGTATTTCTATGTTGTTTTATGTAACTAGCTTTTCTTTAGGTAGATTTAGGATATTTTATAATTTTTGTTAATGATCTTATTTCTTTATGGTGTATGTTAGTGGTTATCCTTTAGGTAGGGTTCATCGGTGGGTTGTCAGTCTTTGTCTAATTCGTTTGTTCGTTCGGTTTGTTTTCTCGTCGGTTCGATTTGGGACAGTGGGTTGGGTAGGGTTGGGTTGGGTTGGGTGATACGCTTAGAACCTAATGAATACTTGTTTGTGATAATTTATCCTTTTATGCAGGCACATAAACATTGTTTTCTTTATTTTTTTGTTGAAGTGTGAATGTGTGTGTGCTAATCTACCTTTTTTTGCAGGTACATAGATTTAAGTTAAATATTGAATGTTATATTATTGCTTTGATTGTCATTATGTAAATTTTCGAGTGATTGTTTTTTTTTGTATCGAATGAATGTGCTTTTTTATTCTGCGTTTTTTGTCTTGTTTTGCGTAGCTAGATTTTTATTGATACATTTATATAAGGGTGTGTATGTTTCTGTTGAGTATTTCTATTCTATTAATCACATTGTATTTTTTTTCTTTTCAGGGTGAGAGGCTGCTGAGTTTCTTATTTATTTCATGTTCTATGTGATTTTATTTAACTTTTTATTTGTTCACAGGTCAACAAAAACCAAAGAAGAGGCTTTTTGTGCGTGTGATATTTTATTATTTGCGAATGTTCCCTTGTTTGTGATTTGATTGACTTTTATTTCTGTAACGCATGTTGTATTAACCTTTGTTATGCTCTGGAAGCCTTCAGCCAAGGAGCTACGTTTCCAACAGTTTCACGTAATTCATTGTTCGATTCCATTGTAATCATTCATGGTTTTGTAGAACCCGTTGTACCCCAAGTCGAGTGTTTCGGGATGTGCGGTAGAGAGCTTGTGCGTAACGTGTGCTTGTGTACGGCGCTCCTGCGATTCTTGTCGCGTTAGGGATTCGTGGTCGAGCGTAAACTCTGTTTACGTAGTGCACTCGAACGTTTCTCGACGCGACCGGAATATGTGGTCGAATGCTTGTGCGTGACATACGTTTTCGTACGGCTCTCCTGTACGTTTTCGCTTCACTCGACGACCCAATCCTTACTGCAACATTGGAATGGATCCCGTGTGTGTGAATGAGTGCGTAGATAGTAGTACGATCTAGATACTTGATGTGATGGGATTATTCTTAATTATCTTTCCATTCCAAACTCCTGGTGTTAAATGAATGATACTTGGTTTCCTGTATATCTCAATTTTTATACTTTGTTCAACTGTTTAATTTATTTTATCTGTGTTTTTCGCGGGTTTTTTCTGCTCCCCTTCTTTGTGAGCTTTTTCCCGCCCGGGTTTTTGCTCCGTAAGTCTTAAACTGCGGAGATTTTTGTCCCATAATCTTTCGTCAATAAACAATATTTTTTGAAAAAAACTGTGTTTACTTCTTATTTATAACCTTTCCGAAATTCAGTTGATTGAAAGTTATTTTACATTATAAAATAGATACCCACGAGCTTAACAGCAGTTACTTATACGATGTGTAGATGATTCCTTTCAGTTTTTCACGTTTCTCAACAACAACTGATATGATCTTGAAATGATCTTTTAGCTTGGACAGTTGTCCTACATATAGCCAAGGAAATTCAAATGAAGAAAGATAATAAATACATCTTTAAATCTTTTAAATTGAAAACGATCCTATTGTTGAAGAATATTTTTCTCTTTTTTGATACTACTCAAATTATCAATCATTAGTAAACTCAAACAAACTTAAATAAAAGTAAAATTCGCAACATTATATAAGATTTATTACGAATAAAATTATATAAGATATATCATTAATGAATTTAATCGGTAAACTTATCGTTTATACACTCAGCATTTATACACTTAGCATTTAACAAAAATTTCAAGAGAATTCGGCGGAAGGAAATTTTCCGGAACTGCTTTCCGTCGTCTGAACATATATTCCGTAATTTATCTCTGTATAAATGAATAAGCTTACAGAATAATATCCATCGCACCTTTAGATTTTAATTTCCATTTCTCTTCTATGTGAATTAATTCCAGTCTTATGTAATTCAATACTGAGAAACGTGGAATCGAGCGACATAATATATATAAGACACGTCTGAGTTTAATGAAAAATTACGCGAGTTGGTATTAGTCCTGTTGGAAGATTGTAAAGGCACGACAAATTCTACTAAAAGCTATTAATTTTAATCAAGGAGAGTTTGATGTCAAATTTCATCGGATGGGTGCATTTCCTCCACAATAAAACGTTATAAGAGATCATCAATCCAATAAGAATGGAGAAATATAGAGTTTGGATGAAAGGATTCTATACTAGAAATTGCAGAGAATTATGGCGGAAAACGACAAAAGAGAAAGGGAAAAAAGTAGATATAAGTAAAGAGCGATATTCATTTAATACTTTACTAAGAGAAGCAAGATCTCTTTTAGTAAGGTATGATTGACGGAAAATGAAGAAGATTTATCTAGTACTTATCAACTATCTAAGCTTGCAGTCTTATTTGGCTATCCTATGAATAAGGATGTGATTATCATTGTTGGAGTCAACGAATCACTCGTTAAGATGATCTATAGAAAGTATAGTATTGTAATCATGCGGAAATCATAAGTAAATTTCTTTTAATAAACTTAAGATTATACTTGTAAAAATTCCAACTTTTGTATTCATGAAACACATCGTTGAAAGTTGTAATGTATTATAAGAATTAAAGAAAGGTTATATATTTATATGGTTATTAATATATCTAGAAATTTGCACTATAGAAAATTATACTTATATAAATTATGTATTGCTATTATTAGTACGAAAATCTTAAAATTTAGTTCATAGAACGAATTCGAACAATTTAAATTAATTCAATCGTACATCTATAAGTATATCAGAATATTTTAAGTTAATTTTTCCCTATCAGTATTAATTCATCATAATAAAACAAACTAGATTTTAGAAAAGTGACGTAGATAATTGCTGCTAGAGGATAAAACAGAATTATTAACAGGGAATACCACTTCTAAACGACATATTTGATTCAATTTCTGTCGTGCTGGAACATATTCGCGACATGCTGAAGATTTGTAAGTATAGATGGACCAGTCATAGAGGAGCAAGTAATACCTTTTCCAGAAAAAAAAGATGCTCAAAATCCGCTGAACCTTGAGATATTTCACTTTGCATAAAAAAGTAATGTAGTTAACGTTTTAACGAATAACTAATTGCAAGAGGGAACATTCTCTTCTCACAACATAATACTGTCCCATTAAAATGCATCATATGATCCGGAAGGATGCTGGAAAAGATTTTCAGCGTTCGTAGTGCCCGGATTACATTCCACACGCTAATTTAAGAGGAGAGAGGTTAATCCAAGTGTGATGAATTATCGATATAGAAGGCACATTACAAGGTTCAACGGAATGTTGAAAGTGTAATTCGCTATAAGAGCTTCCCGTTAATCAGCGTTATTTGTGTGAATTTGCGAGTGATCCTGAGATTTTGGAGTAGCCGATACGAGTATCGAATTGAATAAATGGCTAGATGTGACTGCATCGACCATTTTGATGGACATAACAAATTTAAGCTTTCCCATCAGAGGGAATGGGCCTTGAATATAAATTAGAGTTTGATTCCATCGGTAGAAACAGCATAAATCCAACCTCTTATCAGTCAATATTTATTACAGAAGCAATTTGCACAAAATATTCTCTAACGTGTATATGATACGATAGGCGAAATTTAATATTTCACTGTAAAAGTAGCTGATCATGGTGCAAATGGATATGAAAGAAGTTCCGAGATATTCTTAAATCAGAAGGTAAAATCACGGAAAACGAAATCCTACTTCTATGTTCGCAAAACACTTCCCTGTAACTATACGTATTCTAACGGTATTTGCTGTGGGTTACACGTGGTTTAGAGTAACGACTTCCGAACCGGCTTTTCCAAACCGCATTGTTTACGTAAGTCCTCATTAACATTTTCAGCACCTATATCCCTTAACGATGCTTACTAATTTCATGGTTGAACTAAATTGTCAACCAAAGACTGATTACATGAAAGCCAAGGGTGATATTTCGTATTATATTTACTGTCTATTAAATGAAAATCTCCATTAAAAAACAGTGGTGGCATAATTTGCAAAAACTGTTTTGCTAAATCACATGAAACAGAGAAAGAAATTCATATAAAAATTAATTTTAGTTAAATCAAATTCTGCATTTTTATAAATATATTAGTTATAATCTGATATTAAACTGTATGAACTTTTCAGAATTTGAAAGATCTCTAAAACAATCATATAAAAATATATAGATTTTGAATAACGCATACATTAACAGACGCCAGATAATTTAAAAGACGTAACATGAATTGGGTTTCCATAGAGAAATGGAAAACTCTTCTATATATATTTTCGTTCTTTTTCATCAGCAAAGTCAATGAGGATGTCGCGCAAAATTTAATTTTCCGGGACTGAAATATTTCTTCAAAAAAAAACGAACGATTTGATAAAATTTTTCTGATTTCAAATTGCTATTCTATTCCGCATTGACTCGTTACGGGTTTGGTTTTGAAATAAAGGAAGGAGATGAGCTAATTCACGTTGAAAAGTATACTATAAGTATTTAATAGTGATTAACTGCTTCCACAATAAATACCTTATGCTATGATAATCACTGAAATATCGGTGGGATATTTTAAACTAAATTACTAAACAAACCTCTATCTTATTCAAATACAAAAATCTCTAACGGAAGGGATAATATTTCTCCAAACGAGTTCGATTGGAACAGTTCGAACCATACGTTTTCGTCTGATCGTAAGCGGAACACCGAAGGCTTAGTCATAGTGCGGGCAATAGGGCTTTAATGAGTAACCCAAACGCAGTTAATCCTTCTGAAACGAGAGGCCACAATTCACTATTTACGGAGAGGCGGATGATTAACCGCTTTCCAAAACAAAATGCCGAATATCAATTCCGGGCGGCGCTCGAGAGCGTTTTTCTGTCAACATCACGCTTTAAAAAGTGGAAAACGGAGAGAATGACTCGCGATTGAAGGAGATTAATGGTCCAGTTGCAACTGCGCTGATTTCTCCACTTTTTGAATGTGAAATGAGGTCCGTGCCGCGGTACGAATAAATTTGGGAGTCGCATTGATTGGGTGAAAAACACTACGTAAATCCTTCTTATTTGTATGCAAGGATTAACGTAATCATTTTAATCCCCACTTTTAATGTACACCGAAGCTGAATTCTTTGTATGAATGGCACATGAACGTTCTAACGAGATCTCATAGGGTATGGATGCGTGTTGATGGCATAGACATAAATTCCAAACATACGTATCTATGGATACCCTACGAGACACTTTTCAGTGAAAGGAAGTTTAATCTATTAAAAATCTACAAAATTATACGTTATTATAGATTTGAAAGTCTCTCAACAACCAACAACCTTCGATTATAAATCGATCGATTATAATAATTGAATTCAGATAGGCTCTGTTTATAAAATCTATATAATATATTACCGTGTTATTTTAAACTATTTTATCAAGAATTTCAACCAAATATCGCCAGCTAACATTCAATTTAAACTTCTGTTTGCTATTCTTTAATTTAAAGACATACCGGTTAAAAGAATAAGTAGTTATACATAGTATAATAGAATAGTTAGTGTAGTAGTATAGTGTAAGTATATATATGTTAGTGTAAGGTATGTATGCTCGTTAGTGTAATAATTTAAACTCCTGTGTGCTTTCCTTTTACTTAATGAGATTCTGATCAGTGTAAGAGCTACTGGTAAGTATCATATAAATACATAAATCTTATGCAATTTTAAATAGCATTCCTGCAAGAAAGATTTCATCAAATTCCCAAAACGGTCCGTAACTGAATGGCTACAGAAAAACTGCGTCGAATAAAAAGGATGATTTTATTTTGCACCGATTAATCTAATGGAAAGGAAATAAAATTTCTTTTTTAAAATTGCTTCCGGTACTTAAAGGCACGAAGTATTTGTTTATAAATAGTGAATGAGGAAAAGATCGAAAACAACTCGTCGTGAAAAGACTTCACGCAGCTACATTAAGCACGTTTTGCATTCGATAAGTGGTGCAACCCATAGAGGCTTTCGATCGTTATTGCTTGAGTTCATTGCTCTTTCCAATCACTGTAACAATTCCCCAATTCGGCCATCACTCATTATCAAAATGGAATCGATTAATTAGATGACTCGAGGCGATTGGTTTCGCAAAACGGAGTAAATATCCGATGCGTTTCATTTGTTTCAATGGGTGTGCTGAGCTGATGTTCTGTTATTATTAGCTTTTTTGTGTTGAGGAAAGTGATGAAGCGGAGTGAAAGGAGATTGGTTGATTTGCAACCGACTTCTGTGCGAGCGTAAGTTACGATAAAGAAGTTCTTTCTCAATCAAATATTTCATACGTCTAGGAATACGAAAAGCTTCCCTCTAAATTTACCTAAAAATACATAAATAATGTAGATTTAATTATGAATATATTTTAATAAAAATCAATTTAATCTTCACGTATAAAACAATATTAAATTTATTCATTATAGCTGATTACGTGACAATATATTTTATATATATAATGTGAAGAAAAATTTAGGAAAAACGGATTTTTCAATTATCGTTTTAGATTATAAAACGACTGAATAATTTACATAATAGCAATCTGCTAGATATAAGTTAAATATCTGGAAGACTATTAATATCCATTTACTTAAGGACGCGTCAATGACTATATCTACAATGAAAACATACTGAATCTAAGCTTATTTTAAATTAAATGGCTTGCAAACCATCAAATTTTTTATATTAAATCAATTTTTTTCGTTTATTCAAAGATTAAATTTTAGGTTAATGAAAAAGATAATGATCATACAACTTAGAGGGTTCAGCAGTACTTTCTCAATAGCTAACGAAAAGTTTGTTTACGTAAACTTTTGAAGGCGTAAGTCTAAATGGAGAAAGTAACATCAAATGAACGAGTCCTTGCACAGAGGAAAAAAACATTAATTTTTACATAGAAGTATGTAGTACATATTCCCAACTTGCACACCATGAAAAATTTAATTACAGTATTTCAACGAAGCGATAGGATAACTGTAGAGTTACATTCCTTCCTCTCGCAGAAAAAGTGCAAAAACGTTTATAACGGAGTTCACTTTCAGACAGCGATTCAATTGGGACGTGCCGCTAAGGGGAGGAAAAAGTTTGCCCACAGTCGTGCGATTTCATACGGCCAGAATACATCCGTGCGCTTTTCGTAGGATTTCGTTAGGATCTACTTTAAGCGGAGCTCGGAACTTTGCAACAAAAACTTGTTATCTCAACTTGGGTCCTCGTGAATAATTATCCCCCTGAAAATTCCGCGCTAGAGGTCCATGTTATATTATCATGAACCAGGCAGAGCGGATAACTTCTCGTGTTCAAAATCTCGGACGGGAATGTTAGTTCAATATCTCGTCATTAATATGCTTGTGTAGGAGAAAGGGTATGGAAGTATGAAGTAGAGTGAGGAAAAAAATAAAGCTTCTAGGAAAACTATCACAAAAGGGCTCGCAAATTTTTTCTTCATCAGTTCGTAATATGTATCTCTGAAAGGTAGTTTCATATTTGTACATAACAATCCCATACCGATAATTATAATTTTTATAATGAAGATAAATTAAAATTAAAAACTTTCTTCGTAGTAAAACGAATATTATATATACCTTAATACCTAGGTCTTGTGAAGCAGATCAATTTTCTGAAAGCTCAAATTTTCGATGATAAAAGGTGACATAATAATAATAATATGAAAAATTTGTAAACTAAAAAAAAGGTAAATATAAATATCAAATATTCCTTGCATAGTTTCTTTTACTGAGGCGTGACATTAGTGATGGACATCAAATGCAGTCATAAAAAACCTAATCATATAGTAATACTCTGGAATTAAAAGTATATAGCCACCAAAATAAAAAATTAATTCCTAAGAAATTAACATGTCTAACGATGTTTGCCTTTTATCAAAGTATACCGAATTAATACAAAATTTTTGATATTATTCGTTCTTTCATTTTTACTCTATTTCCAAGTAGTAATAATTATAGATAAGAATTCGTAAATTAACGACGAAAAATGAAACTGAGAAAATAAATCATGCTTCTGATACGATCTTAAAAATACGTCTATTTTAACAATGGGTGAAGCCTAAATTTTAAAATACTTTAGTGTTTTTTCTGTTTATAATTTAAAATTGTTTTTCTTTACCCTTCCTATCACTAGTGCATTTTCTAAAACATTACTGACTTTCCTACTGCTGTATTGAGTATGATTAAGTTTGTGAGAACCAATCAAGAAGAAATACGGAAAAAATTCCTAGATATTATAGAAGAATTAATCTGTCCTTCAGCAATTAACCCACACTTATGACACACACACACCTGAATTTTCCTGTTACTATGGGCCCATCGCTGGTATTTCCTTTTCCTCTAATCTATACCTTTATGAGCAGCCCCTTTCCTACTTGTTGCCAGGCAACCACTCTTTCCTTGTACTCGAGAAGTGCGGTTGTTATTTGTTCGAGAAAGCCAATCGTTGCTACCGAAAGAGGTCCTCTGAAAGGAAAACTCCAACAATTCTTCCCATTCGATGATTCACAAGTGCATTGGGTGTGCCCTGTTATCCTTTCACGTGTCGGAGTTCCTCCTCGTGCGTTATTATTACACGTCATTCAGAGCCGTGATGGTCTTATTTCCGAGAGCGAATCAAATTGTTTTTTACTTCGCTGCACAGGGAAAGGACGTTGGAGAAATCTTTTCTTCTTTCACTCTCCTAAGAGTGACACGTATGTTTTTATTTAATATGAAGGTTTTGTTCCGATTCCCAGAAGCACTCTTTCCTGCATGTCTTCTTTTGATATATAGAGGTAAAAGATTGTGGTGAGAGGATGTCTTGATTCTGGTTCTTTTAATCCACGTTCCTTTAATCTATTTTCCTTTGATTTTTATAGGATTTCCGACCGTTTGTAATTAGCAAATAGAGGATGGGAAGCCTTTCCCGCTAAAGAGTCTAAATTGATTCAATTAAAAAGACTTGATTCTCTCTTAAGAAGTGGTACACATGAGGACCTGAGATGAAACGAGTGCTGATGACTCAGTGGATGAAATCAAACTAAAAGGAGTTGAGCGGGATTACGACTACTCGCCACAGAAGTTCTTCTTTAGGATTCTTTTAAAGCAATTAAGGAATTTTGAAAGAGTTTCATTTGATGACGACGGTTTAGAGATACAATAATATAGTCTCAGAGTTCATTTTAAAAATGCTTTTAGAAAAGGTCACACAAAACCTATAGTGGATAAATTAATCGAAGTCTAATACGACAATACCCCTACGAAAAGCGAGTATCAGTTTTCACTTTGCTATTATAAGCCCAAATAAATGTTGTCAGTATATAATTAGTGTAAAAAAGAGTCAAGATTTATTGTAAGAGATTAGACCGGAATTTCGTACGATAATTATGATTTAAACTAGTGTAAATTTAGTGTTCCTCTAGTATATAAAGGGGAACAAGGCCTATATATCACTAATGTAATGTGTATGAAATACATATTACTAAGCTTGAGGAAGAATATGATATAAATTTACAATATATAATACATTGAGTTTAACAACCTGGAATTATTGTAAAAACGGATATTCAATTTCAGATCATCATCAAAAAAGGGAATTAATTAACCTTAAATAAAGGTGCAATCAAATTAATCCAGACGATTTTAAAAAGTAGTTGGAATTGGAATATAGGTCAAGCCTGCGGTGGAAATCTTTTCCTTACGCAAATTCAATAAAAACCCTATTAAAGCATGGTGTTGCATGGACTTGAATGGTCTAACCCGGAAACATTCCCCACAAAGGACAACTTAATCGCCAAAAACCACAAGCGAAAGAGTTTCCCATTTTATTCACACCAAAAATAATGAATGGCTGTGGATAAAAACGGTTAAGCTGGACTCCTTTGTAAAAATGTGAGGACAGCCGCAGTTAAGACCGTTATAACCACAAGCTGGAACAGTGTTTCAACAATTTTTATTTGGCTCGGTCGCACCAGTTTCCTTTTTATTTATAAGAGTTTAATTTGTCTTTGAGATGTTCTTTGAGAGATACTTCACTTCATTAAACGAATATATATTCAATGATTCTTTGAAAGTATTACTTTAATGTCTAATTGATCCTAATATAGAATATTTCACTCAATTTACAAAAAAGTTCACTTTTATTCTAAGACAGGAGCAGAATTATTTATACTGGCCAGCCTTAAAAGTATATACTGCTCCCGAATATGTATTTAATAATATTAAAAGTATTAAGGATGGAAAACAAAGTAATAAGGTATATTTTCTGAGAGCTGAAGAAATCCTTAAATAATCACTTGTATTTTATTGGATCTTAATATAATAAATCTTGTGAAGTCAACTGATATTCATGATATATTATGACATTTATATTGGTGATTTTCAAAGACGAATAATTGGAACTAAATAAAGAGAAATATTATATAATACTCAAAATAATTAGATATTTCCTCCGGAAATTTTACAACGGAACAACAATGACCATTATTTCACTTAAAACTTTTTGTTGAAAAATACAAACAAACAATACTTGATAATTATCTTCATGAGTAACTTCAATTATAAGTCAAATTTCCTTTCGTGTTTGATAAGATTCATTTTCCTTACTAAAAGACGATCTGTACTGTCATCTTTGTTTTAATTTTTCCTCAACCATATAATGTCCAAATAAATATAATTTTTCTTTAGTTTTCCTAAACCAACAGTGCATTGTATAATAAATATATACATATACATTTATATACACGATATCAAACGAGAATATTCTTCAAACATGCCTTAGATACATTCATAACGTACGTGCGATATCGCGTATGTGGAAACCGGTTGATCACAAACACAAGTACTATTTCTTGCAATAGAGGAATCCATCCATACGGAATGAAGGAATTTGGAGTTCTGTCAACAGATTACAGGAAAGAAACGAATGTGCAAAAAGAAATGTTATTCATGAAACGAAAGAACGTATGAGTAATGCCGCATATTGGTTTCCAAAATTCAACAAGCGTCAGGTACTCGCGCAGTTGGCAGAGAAAAGAAACAGCGCTACAGAAATGCGAAGTAGAAATTTTTTTGCGTGAAACAGTGTTATATGGAACAGGCTGCAAACTTCTTGCTATAGCCACATTTGGTGGAGAAGAGCAGTATAAATAAATCTTTATTCGCATGATATATCCTAAGAGGGTTGATTCTACTGCCTTATTTCGAGGCTTAAGGATATCTCTTTGGACTTTTAATGAAGAACACTACAGGTATAATGGCCTGCACATTTACTGCTAGAAAACTAAAATTAAATTCTCTAGTACAACATTTAATGGAACAAGAGGATCACCTTAAGCAGGGAAGGGAGAATTTGTCATCACTGCACGTAAAAGAAATCTCCTTGTGTTTGAATAATAAATTCGAGAAGTAATTAATGATGGACGTGATAATCATAGCAAAAACCTTACATTATATTATAACAACTTCGATGAAAAAAATGTATACGGATTGCATCGAAAATCGAATCATAAAAATGTAAAAAACGAAAACTTATTTTTGTTTTCATTTTGTTAATTGGAAAATAAACTTGATGGAAACGTTTCAAAACATTGGTCGATATTTTTCAAGGAAAGATAAGAGGTAAGGATGTATTAAAAATATAAAACACCACCTAATTATTTTCAAAGTTCAAAAGAGGTCCTTATTAAGTACCAAGAAGAAAGTAAGAAATAAGTAGATCGAATAAGCATCAAAAACATCGATTTTCTAAGTTGAATTGAAAATTAAGCGGAAAAAAACAGTTAATTTAGAATTCTATCTTTTTTTAAATATATTCACTTTTGCATTAAAATTATAACTAAATCTTTAAATAAATAGAGAAATAATAAATAAAAAATAAGAAATAATATCTCGGAAGCTTTAGACAACTCTCTCTTATTGAACGTAAAATTATATCAAATTTATAATAATGTGTATCTTAGATCAATCTCAAAAACCACGTGATTAATCGTATGGAATAAATCCGAAAGTAATGAGTACAATAGTCCCTATATATTTATTCACGAACATGGTACAAACTAACATATCGAAGTCCTTGTAGGCATTTAATTTACTATGCCTATCACTATCTATCAACATTATCTAGCACAAGATGCTTAAGGACTAGTCGTTTAATTTAACTGGTAATGATACCCCTATTACTTCTGCAACCACGCACACCATACAAGACAGCACCCTGCCTTATCTGGGTCGAGAAATACCCGAAGGACTTCCGGTTTCGAACAAATTCCTTTGGAGGTAATGAGAGGCATCATAATCCTGTTTAATGACGTCTCCTAATCACTGATACAGTCCCATTTCGGGGAATGTGGAGGGGTAAGATGGGACAATCATCTCACCTCCAGTGACGCTCCTAGGATTTATGGGTCTCTTAAATAGGTTTATCCCATCGTTCGTTCCAGTTCCTTCGTTTTTCGGTAGAAATGAGATCCTAGACGAGGTACGAACAAGAAGGTTTACTCCTTAGACTTGATTGAAACTGTGATTTCTTACGCTTCGTTTAAGTTTGTTCCATTAATCGGATTATTCAGAAAGTATAAGTTAGCGTAAAGTACAAGAGGAAATATAACAGATGACAATCAATGCGGTTATGAATATAGAGGAAAGATACACGAAAGAAACATATAAGCGGAATAGAGTGGAAAGGAAGCGAATAATAGGTTGTGAGTGATTGAATAAAAAAATTAAAATTGGATGCAAATGTTGAACGACTAAGTGATTCTACTCTGAATTAATTCTTCAATTGATTTTACTTATATGGTGCAAGGCTGAATCTATGTGTGAAGTTTGAAAACGTGATTTTACAGTAGTATTGTGTTGTGCAAAATTAGAATATTATGGCTAGCAGAATACTGTTCTATCACTTTATGTATTGAATATATGTACCACTTCCTTAAACTACAAATGTACTACTTAATTACATATTCAGTACAATCCTTCACAGTTTTCATAATTATTAGTATATATATATATATTATAAAAATAACGGTAAGAACCCTGTAACATAAAATCTGTCTGTCATCAATCAGTTTATTTGGAAAAAAGCAATAATGCGTTTGATTCTTTAAATACCCACAGAAGAGTTTAAAAGCATTGAAATATATTAAGATTATATAAATAAATTACTATGCATTCTCATGAATGAACGTAATCAATTTTAGATGCAGACTCCAGTTCGTTTAATCAAAATTAAAATCTGTAAGGAAATATATTATTAGGTCTTTATTTTGGAGGCGAGATTGAGACTAAAAAGTCTCTTCTTCCATCTAACCTCTTCAAAAAAAAAGTTTAAAATACGTAAATATATGTGATATCACATACTCCAAAAATTAAATGCTCAAAACCATGACAGTCGAAACAATTCAAAATTTCATGTATCATATCTTGAGTTTACGATCGAAGTTAAACATTTGAGACATCACATCGTGCGTAAAGACTCAAAGGAAACGGACGCGTGATAAGCAGAATGCTATGGTAACCGATTCTGAACACGCCTTACCAACGACATCCTCTAACCTTCTGCACCACCTTTGGATACGCTTGGTAATTTCCTCGGCTTTTATTCCTTAGGCATCCGGGAGCAGGAATTGGGAGGAATTTTCAAGGACTTTCCGATCAAATCTGATTACATTTCACATGTCAAATCAATTCAAGAGAGATGCTGCTGTATTCAAGGGCGCGAAGAATATCGGAAGGAA
This sequence comes from Pantala flavescens, assembly GCA_020796165.1. Classification (NCBI taxonomy): domain Eukaryota; kingdom Metazoa; phylum Arthropoda; class Insecta; order Odonata; family Libellulidae; genus Pantala; species Pantala flavescens. The sequence goes on from CM036886.1 coordinate 19,271,756, forward strand.
GATGGAAGGAATGACGGTGTTGAGAAGGGATGCAGAGGATGGATGCTCCGGAAGATTTTATGGAGCAGCAAGGGATTCAGATAAGAGAAATAACGGAAAGTCTGACCTGGAAATGGAGAAGAGGAAACAATAAGCAGAAGTAGCTTATCCAGATCATTCTTCGATTAATTGTTACGATTAAAGCGAATTTTAGGTTTGACGTGTTTAGTTAATTTAATTAATGCATTTATTTAATACTGGATATGATATTTCCCGATATCGAAGCAAATGATAATGCTAAAGCTTTTATTGCAGACTTTTTATGCCTTTTTCACCTCCATTATTACATTTTATTTCAAAAACTTGATGCTGTTCGGTTAAAAGTAAGCAACTTAATTTTGGATGGATGAGAGATGGCTAAAATTAAGGAACTGATTATATAATGTATATGATATTTAATAACAATACAAATTTTTGGTAAATGAATCTATTATAAGTGAAAGAAATAAAATGAGTGAATAATAATTTTCCCAAAAAAGAAATGTGCCTATTTTCATAAAAATAATTACTATTCTAGCATGAAAATATGAGCGTTGGGTGGAATATAACCATAAACGATATCAAAGCCTTTGTTCGTCTGTTTGAATGGGAAAAAAATCATCCGCTACACTTTTGAAGAGTCACTAACATACTCTAAGATCACTAAATGAAAACAACTACACTATCTTAATAATTTGACGAAAGTTGTTGTGTGTGAATAAAACTACAAAAGAACGCTATGATGACTAAAACCAAAACTACTAACTACAAAGCGTGATGATGATAATTCGAAAATTCGATTACTACTTAAAAATGACCCCTTAATTCAGCTAATGTCCGCACGAATGGTAGGATGGAAAAAACCTGTGAAGAGAAAACAGAGTGATAAATGATGTTGTTAAAAGAAAAATTAATAAAGAATCAATAAAATAAAAATAATCAAAAAATAAACAAAATAAAAACCAGAAATAAAAGATCAGATGAATTAAAATTAAAGTAAGAATGGAAAAGTAAATAAGAAAAGATTTGATAATAAAATAATAAGAAAAAATCATGAAGAAAGAAATAATAATAAAGGAAAATAACCCAATCTTAAATCTTGATTTATCGAGATGAATGAATGTGAATGATAATAACATTTATTCTGGTATTGACACTGAGAGAAATTTGATAATATGTTTAAGTAAATTGTTTCAAAAAATAACACTATTACAATAGGTTGAAGTTATGAGTTTGTGCATTTAATAAGTACCTACTACATCAGTATTAAAGGTCTCTGTTGAAGACTTCCATCTAGTACGAGTATTTTTCTAAACTTCCTTACACTGTAGTATTTACATATTTATAAATGGAATAGTTTAAAATACCATAGTAATTCAATGAATTCATGATGAAACTGAAGCGTACAATTTTTGGAGTCGACTGAATTTACGAGCGCAGATTATCGACCGAAAAGTAATGTAGGATCAACTTGTCATTTAAGTAAGCAAAAATGTCATTTGAATTGTGATACATTTTTAAATTTTAGTACCTCTGGCGGATCTTCATGGTTACTATTATGTTGGGCAAAATCGTTTCTAATATAAAAGCAATTTTTTCTCTAAGAAGTTATGAATTTGGTTAACTCTACGTCTTTTTAAAAATGCAAAATTTCTGTTACATATATCTTTTTATATATCTAAGAAATATATCTTTTTGCGATATATTCTTTCAGTGTCCTTAACCTTTACAAGAAGTATTTTGAAATTGAACACGATATTTAAATGTCATATCAAGAGAAACTCTTAAATAAACACTCTAGTCAACTTTACCTTTAACCTTCTTCAGTTTACATAATTCCATATTATTAAAACAAATTTAAACAATTATTTACCAAGGAACGAATCAAATCGAAAAGATATCTTAAAATCAACGAATTGAACCGACTTCTTAATCACGTGACCAAGAAAGACGACAGCCGACTTCCACCCCCTCAAAATACGGAAGCATCAACGACGCACCCTATGCGGGACGTGACACAACTAATTTGGCGCTGTAGCAACAGACGCGATCGGAGGGGGAGGGGGGAAACAAGCAAACCCATCCCCCTTTCCCCATAATTCTCCATATCTGCTGCCGAGTACCCAAACCCTCTGTGTCTCCATAACACACGTGAAAGCGTACACATCCTGCTTTGGAAAAAGAGAAGCCGAAGGATGTTTCCAGAAGGGCCCGGATGTGACGTTTGGGCCGATGTCACGCTCTGCGAAGGGCAGAAATGAGAAGATCCGGGTTGGGAACAACGGGAAGGGAACAGAAGAGATGGCCTTGATTGGGACCAGGAAAGATGCGCTATCCCCGTTGCGAGGATGAATCTGAAGTTTGTTTATCGCTCAAGAATGAGTCGTCTCTTTGGTAACTCGTCGCTGAAATTGCGTTTGATAACACGGGATGAAGTTCAACGAAGAGTTGGATAGAGTGGATATGCACTATCTGAGGAACTGTGACCAAAACTGGTGTTTTTATACATATTAGATCGATTAAAAAAAGAAAGGGAGAGAATATTTAGTATAAAAGATCGACAGAATTATCTTTCTTAGATGAGTAAACATTCTAAGATTGGCCTTAAACGTATCGATTTTGAAATACTATGAAGATATGATAAATTTTCTACGAATATTATACGAGAATTCTTTAGGAAAATATCATCTTTTCAAATCAAACTTAGGAGTTACAGAGAAAGTTAAATTAAATTAAAAATGAGACTGAAATTAAAAGAAAGTATGACTCATTCATGTACAGCATGAAGATTAAACGAAGAACGTAACACATGAAGGAAATAAATGGTTTAAAGTGTACTCGATCATTCCACTCTCTATCTTCAGCAGTACTTTGAAATTTTTCGACCACAGCAGCCATATAATTGATCAGTAGTAATTAAAACTCGATCACATACATTATGAAGATTACTCTGCGTAATTATCTTCCCATTAACCCATTTTTGCGATTTTCTGACGCTTGCCAAATAAGGGAATGAAAAAGTCATCTACGTCTCAATCAACGCCCTCGAGTTATTGAAAATCAACCAAAGCGAATGGTAAATAGATGATAACTGTTTAGGAATGATGAATGAATCCCACTGATTTCCTAGAAGGGATTAAGATTCGTTCATTTTGATGGAGGCGCCATGGTTCTGACTGGTTTATGAGAAATGTTTGGATGATGGACGAAAACAAAATGTTGTCCAAGTAACACGATGATTCGCATTAATAAATGAGCAATGAGAAGGATATTATGATGATGAGGCGATAGTTCTTTATATTAACGAATAAATTACTCTGTATACATAATGTACAATGAGTAAACTTTCATTGTTACATCTCTCCTAGATGATTTTATAGTTAATATCCCGCCTCTAATTTTCTTTGCAAAAAGCATGTTAACAAATGGCTATGCATCCATTAAATTTTAATTTATACAGTAAGTTAACTTGGATTAGTTTTGTAATCACATTAAATTGTATATTCATTTATCAAGTTCTTGCTTTAAAATTCAACAATTTTCTTGCGAAATCAATGATTTATAAATAAGATAGTTAAAAGATCTTCAATTTCAATAAGGGCAGAAATCAATTAGTAATAATATTCATTAAATTATTAAGGAAAGAGTTCATTAAAATTTACCCTTTGGTTATTAATTTGACATTTTTCAATATTAAATATTCTACAAGTATATCTTTATTGAAGGTATGCTCTTAACTTATAAACTGTACCCCATCCTCGACATTCTCTGCCGTAAACCGTAATTCAAAACATATTGATAAAAAGACTTGAAGGAGATATAATAACTCATAGGTTGTCATCCACTGACATAAACGCAAAAGTCAATTCGTTATATCAAACTTTAAAAACGAAGATGAAGAAGAAATAGGAAAATATAACACGTTCTAAAATTAAGGCCATTTTCCCATTATTTATCATCCATTGATTATTAATCTTCTCCATTAGTACATTTCGAAACCTCATCATCATCTGGGGTCAATAAACTCCACCTCTTCACATGAACTGAAGTAGATTTTTTGTCGATGAGAGTGCTCACTGATCGCGGTATGGGCAAATGAGATATTTGCGGTTTAATCCAGGCATGTATAAAAGATGGGAGATATCTGTTGGTTCTGCCCTCCGAAAAAGTCAGTCATCAGAGAGATAGATGTGCGAAATAGACATGCTCGATACTTTTTTCTTACATAAACTCAACAGCACCGCTCGAAAAACTCAAGTAGGCCAAAGGTTTACGTACTCAGTGAAACTCGCCGCATAAGGGAGGTCACCTAAATTTTAACTCAAAAGTTATAATTCTATTTTAAATGAGGAATGAGCGTTACTTTTATGATATCAATAATCACCATGACTTGAAAAGAATAAAAAATTTGTAGAACCGTATAATATTACGAAATTTCAGTACCATGATATATATTTTGACTCGATATTAGAACGGACGTATCTTTAAAAACTGAACAATACCATTCATTTTTTGTAAAAGCTATGCAATATAAATTGTCTATCATAAGAGAATATATAAAAATAAAAGGTACTCGAAAATCCTAAAAGTTGGTAAGAATGTGACCAAGAACGTGTTTTTACGTAATATTGAATCAATTTCATCAAATTTTCGCTCAGTTAAGAGCCTTAATTTCCTTTAAAGTCAGCACTTAACACTAATATAACGCAAGTGTGTACTTACTCACGCAGAAGGTACTTGAAAGCAATATACACGTATGTTACCTATAAGCACGAGCAGTAAAATGAAACTATAAAAGTAATACTTTAATGGTAAAAATCCATACAAAGCTCCATTCCAGTTTTTCATTTCGAATAAACAGGTACCCCTATGTATTATGCTTCAAAATTTTCCGAAGATGAACGAGCTATTAACTTGAATAGAGTTATGTTAAGTGACATAATCGTTTCATTTACTTTAAGGTTTCTTCTGCAGCTATTTTAAAGGGAAATATATGAAAATTTATTGCTGCGGAACTAGCCCAAATAGAACTATAATTGTAATAAAGGGACTTATTAGCAGAATAATAATCAAAATTGAAGATGAAAATAGACCATATTATATGATAAAATTTTGCAGTTTAAAGAGAAACTCATAGGATATCCCTACCAGTTTCCATGGTAATCAATTTAACTTTAAGAAAATTAAGCCATTTGCGAATTTTTTCTAGAATCTCTTTGGCTATTTGGCACCCGCGAGTATGACTGCACTCAGACACGTTTGCTTACGAATTCAGCGTTGCCTTGACAGCGGGAGTGTGATAAGGGAGGGGATTCTCGAGGGACGTACATCTCCACCGAATGCTTAAGGTGAGTGAAGGGGAGATGACATGGGGACTTCCATGAATGCATAAGAGATACCGGGCGATAAGGTGACCCAAGGAATTCTCCCTTCGGGTAATTTTTCCATTTCGTTTGCCGGGTCCCATACACTTCGAAAGCCATCTCCCGGATATTGAAATACAAGTTTCGACACGTACATCCGTAGGAGTGTGATTCTATTTGACGGAACCTTGTTTGATGCACATTCGAATGGACTTCTTTGTGACATACGTCATATTTTCGAGGCATATTTAAAGGAGTTTATCGCTCTATGAGTGCAGCGGACTGTGTGACGAAATTTGTTGTGTATGTTTTGTGGCTGATGGTCAGGTTATGTAACCTCTACAAGTATGAGTCGTCGATGACTAGATGAAAATATTTTTTTTCGTTAACTCAACCTAAAATCATATGACGCTTTCATGCATACATACTGCAACAGTTGACTACGTATTTAATGGAACAGTAATATAACAAAATGATAATAGTAGGGCCCTGTTTATGTCGTTATTTTCGCTTCTTTTAAGTCTTTAGATATGAATTTATTATTGATTTATACATCCATAGACTACTTTATAAATACATGAATGAAATACATCTCACATCTTCTTAAATTAATTGGGGCAAAAAATTTCTTTAATAAAAATTTGATATAAGTTGATAAAAACCTTTGCAAAGTTTTCAGCTTTAGTTACTAATCTTCGGCACCATTTCTTTCATCCTAAGAAATTCTCACAAAAAATAGCTTAACGAATAAGGTAGCTTACATTCAAACACACGAAACTACCAGAAATTATGAAGGTAGATTAAATAACTTTCAAAAAATAAGTCGCGTTTACTCTTTAGGTTTCGTTGGATGTTGTAGATGATTAGAATATAACGGGTCTTAAAGATAGTGATTCTAATGACAGACTTATTTAAAAATGACAATCCTATTATGAAAATAATCCGTTTATAGCATTACCTCTCAAATCCCACTTTAAATTAAAATCGAAAATTCAACCATGTGCATACAATGTTAAGAAATATATAGCAGAGTAATTAAAGAATAGAAGTAGCGATTGATATTATATCAAAGGTGTAAAAATCACATGTACTTCAGGCATCAACAAACGTACGACGAACTTCAGTACACATACACTCTATAGACGAAACTGTACGGCCGTGTTGTTCTCCAACCACCATCGATCCCCATTGGAATGTAAGGATAAAAAAAGCCTCGCGTTGGCGTTTCGGACATGTTTGATATCGAACACAATAAAGAAGAAAATATAAGGGAGACGAGAAAAGAGGCCTGGAAAGTTAGCAACGGAGATGGGAGAAGAATCCAGTGTATTCCAAGGGTCGAGATTCCATCCGCATGTGATAAACTCAAAGGCAAAGAGACTTTGAAATGTATCCGGAGAGACGTGAGAGAAAAACGAGGAATCAGATAAGGGGTTGAGTACTAGTGAATGTGTGGAAGTCTATGAAAGAAATTGCAATAAAATCATGCTTTGGAGTCATCGGGTTACTCTTGTTACATAAGCATTCATTTTGATAATTCGCTATGAAATTTAATATGATGAAGAACTTTAAAGATAAAAGGAAACAAGTATTTAGATCAAAGGTACTTTAGCATGTTCATGTGTAAAATTAGTAGCAATAAAATTTTTGATGAAACCTCAAAGAAAATAGTTATCCACTCACGAAGTTTAGCTAATGCTTTTAAAATTTAGTGTTAAAGAGAATCTGAATCTTCCTAACAAGGCAAACAGTGGTTCCGTTAATTTCAATAAAAAATAAACACAAAAATAATATAAATGAACTGTGCTTTTTCTATACGCATCAAAGAAAACAATTTTAAAGTCTTGAAGGTACACTTTCAATTTATTTTCGTCGATAGTGGATGATGTAATTGGGAATGAGCTACCGGGAAGATGACTATTCGTCCAGAAAATTTATTTGTTATAGACACATTTATCTTACTACTTGGATGAATGCCATTCCAAAAAAAATCTCAACCAATATTGGAAATGCACTTCGGAGTTTTTTGTTCGTCGTTTTTCAAACATAACAGTAAACAAAGAAGAGGCACGGTTGTCATAGAGATAAAAAAATTAAGGAATGATTTAAATGTGTATTATGTAAATAAACTCGTAAAACCTTTCAATAACTGATACGATATCTCTAAAAATTTATAGCGAATTAATTTCTTAAAAGCAGGCAGGACAAATAGCGATGGTTTGAACGATAAAGGATGCAGAATTAGAAGAAAAATACCAAGAGAAATGTTTGCGGTTTAATCAAACAACTTGTATCTTCCAAATGTGTTCCTTTAACTTACATTCATAACCAGTATAATGTTCATTTCAGCTACTTTTAAAGCTTTGATATTTAGAATATTAACTTATTTCATTCGGTATTATATAATTCTGTAAAATTGTAGATATCAGGAAGGAAACAACAGAGATAATATGGAAATTATATGACCGAGGAATTCCTTTTCAATTTAAATTTATAATTACTTTTACAGATAATAAAATATTTACAATAAGATAAAGAAATCCTTTAAAGCCAATTTACAGTAATGTCATTCATGTACTTTTTACTTTCGAAATAATTTTTAACATAAAAAAATGAATATAGTAAATATGTACAGCACAGTTAATTATCAAGAGCGGCCAAAAGAATTGCACGTTACATTCAGTACAAATAATAATTATTCTGCATAATTTCTGCACGTTGAATTGTTTAAGATGGTGCGTAACAGCTTCAAATTGAGTATTGAATTCGTGTTAAGCAATCAAAAATGAATTAATGCAAACAACCTCAAATTAAAATAAATTAACGCAGCCACATTCGTTTGTTTTTCCTTTCTAAACAAACAAATAAATAAAAAATAAAAACCGAGAAACCACAAAAACAAGCCTTAAAATAAAAACGAGGTCAAGAAAAAGAAAACAAAAAGAAACACCTTTGGAAACGATAAATAAAATCGAGAACAAGACCCGGAGTAAGTTAAATCAGACGAAAGCACTGCAGAGGATTATGGGTAACTTGCGATAATGCGCTCCTTCCGTCGTCGTAATGGGGACTTGGCCAACTCTAAATCTTCTTCTTCCTTAATCCACTTAGGAGATTAAAGCGAACCCCAGTGTCTCGCGAACATCTCCTTTAGCCCAAAAGGGGCCGTGAAATACGCGCTGGACCAGGTGCTGCTACGACCGGAAGGCCATCGCTAAACTTTTAGGAGGCGCGTGTTTTTTTCACGGAAAAATAAACTGGCGGTCGGAACATTTCTCAAAGAATCGTCCGTGTACTTGTGGTCTCTTTTGGAACGCATTCGCCGCTGTGTAATTTCATCGTGGACGCACTGTTTTGTACGCTTCTAGGTCGTCCAATATCAGTCGTCTTGTCGTAACAATGTATATGTATCCATGGTTATCTTCCGTGAACGAATTAATTTACGTAAAAAATAAGAAAGCAGCATAAGAAATAAAGTGAAATAAGAACTAAAAAAATGGGGCATAAGTCGTCCAATATCAGTCGCCTGGTCGTTACTATGTAAGTGTAGCCATGGTTATCCTCTACGAATTTATTTACGAAAAAAATAAGAGATTAATGCAATAAATAAGTGAAATAAGAACTAAAAAATGGGGTATTTAGTACATTTTAAATGTAAGGAATGTAGAAAGAAAGAAATGTTCTGTCACATATTATTTCACTTCCTAAAGAGAATAACTGATTTATTCAGAATAGAAAAAAAATATCCTCAAAAATCAAGAAGAACATTCATCACAATATATATACTTATTCTTGTTAAATATATATCGATGTAAATGACATGAAATATTTTAAGCGTCCATATTTTGATTCGATAAATTATCAAACTTTCTGCTGGACATAACAAAGGTTTCTTAAAGTTTAAATTCTATACAAAGTTTACAAAATAATCCTCAATACTTAACGTAATATTTCTCACATATTAATGAACACCCAAACCTGAATTTAATAACGAAAAGTTCCATTGAACCTTAAAAAATTTTAAATTTTACATCAAAACCATCCCTTAACCACATTATCCATCATTTGCCATTTGTATGCCCACTGTTGCTTGTCCTCCAACTCCGGAAGTTACTCTACTTAATTCATAATTCAGCGGAGGTCTTGAATCGCTTCATTAACATACAAAACCGACTGCTTTGTTGAAATTTGCCGTGGCAACGGACGATTTGTCTCCCAAGTCCTGCTCACGATGACCGTTTCAGTCCGAGATATTACGTATGAGGGATGGATGGAGGAAGATTGGGCAAAGGCCACTAATTTAGGGACTAGAAATGTTTTGGCCCTCCTCTAACTCATCCAATGGGATTTGTTTTACCGTCAATAGAAGCTCCAGGTCACCGTAAAGTGGCGATAAAGAGATTATGAAGGGGATTTGAGGAAAACGGGCGTTTAATAGAAATCCATCCCCTGTACATTGAAAATACAATGAAAACGAATGGATATAACCATGTATAACTCACTTAAAAGAGGAGCCAAGTTAGTTATCCATATCTTTAATAATTAATTCACGGTATTTATCATATGAGGTCTGGTACAAGTTTTCTTATTTTTTCCTAAATATACAGAACTTTTCTGAAGACAAAAAATTCTCAGGAACGTTGTTCAAAGTAATTATATATTTAGTTCTCAGTATTTACTTCTTAAAACAACTGGAAACTTGAATTGAATAAATGAAATTATCGGAAGCTGTATCATTTGTTCATTCTGATTTGAAAAAATTAAGTGATGGAAAGCTTTGATATAAATTTAAATTAAAATAAATAAATGATGATAATAGGAAGAAAGAAGTTAATCAGCAATTCTATACAGCTATATTATAATTTCTTAGCGTTTTAAGAACAATCATTTCATTTAGTAAATTCGATTGCACAGAGCCAGACACGAATCTATGATTTCCATTAGCTCTATTTCGCAATTCCATGAACTCATCTTAATTATTCATCTACAAGAAGGTCCTAGATACCATACTAAAAATAAAGAGTAATTCGCCTTTGGATAGCTATTTTATATTGAGCCTATTTTAAAGCATTTACATCTAGCTTTTGGCCAAGTTGAGGCGTTTCCTTCAAAGCTAACGATCATATAGGAAACCTCAAACAGCTGAAACCATGGTTAGAATTAAACTAAACTTATTAGCCTCGGTACCCATTTACTCCCAATGTAACGTCAACGTAAGTCCAGTTTACCGCATAGACAATCTTCCTCGGACGTGTTTACGATACTGAAAGGCAAATCCTACATTTGGGGTGAAATGATTCACCTCAAAGCGAGATGTCTGTACCCTGAGGGCACCATCTCTTCCCGATGGCCCTTTTACTGAGGCAAGAACGGCCATAAACAAGTCCACGGCGTGCAATGAGACATCTGCGATCGCCAGAGGGGAATAAAAGCGCTCGTACGCGGTCGGAAGGTGTAATTAAAGATTCGAATGATCCAATTAATTATTTAAGCTTCCGAAACGATGCCCTCTTCAAATACGAGAGAGCTCTTTAGATATTTATAGTGAAATATGAAACGGGTTTCAATAATCAGCTTCCTCTCTTGAGAGTGAATGTGTATCTTGGGAAAAATGTATATGAATGGGGCTGTAACCTAGTTACCGCAAAATGTCCGTTTAGATACGAAATGGCAGTTTCGTGGTTTGAATATACATCGAGAACGTGGAAGACTTAAGCTTAAGATTGAATAATGTAAATATATATTACGGAATTTTCTTCTCGATTATATTATTACATTCTTCTATTCTGTCTTGGTCAGTTTCTTGATTTATTGGTCTACTCGACTTCTTATATAAATAAAATTAAAAATAAGTATTCAAACATCTTATGTCAGTTATAATACAGAACGCGTTCTGTTGATACATCAAACAAATCTACGAAATTTTCATGTTCTATATAAGATATTTATAAGAGACACATGTAAGTACACTTAAAAATGGTAGGCATAATTATTTTAGAAAGCGAAAAGAAACAAAATATTACAAATATCCTATATTATGAATAAAATAAATTATGGCAATAGAAAAACAGATTATGTAGTAATGAAAACATTTCTTTTAATTTCTAAATTGTCTGACTAAACTTTGTAATCTTATACTTACCTGGTGTTCTATGAAGAGGTACTATATTTTTGAAACTTTAGGTATTAAATATAAATTCATTTAAAATGTACACTATATAGCAAAAAGGGACAAGTTACGTAAGTGAAATGGAAATATAATACGAGTATATTTGTCGACGTAGACTTTTTTAAAAACTAAATTGCATACGTGAACACACACATTTATAAATCAGTTATAGTTTCCAGGAACTGATTACGACAACTTGTTGTATTAATAAAACAAACGACAGTTGATTCCAAAGTTCATTAAGCCGCAATGAGGATAGCAGACTTTGGAAAACAACGAGCACGACCTCAACTGATGTCAGTTCGAAATGCTTCATTGGTTCGAGTCACCAAAGTACGCATCATTGAACTTTGGGTCACTTGGGAGTGAATGAGTTGGAAAATTCAACCTTAGTTCCGAATTCAGTAAAAGAGATGTTCGTTCTTTTAAATGGACCGTTGGGAGATAATTTTAAATTTAACTATTGTTCAGTGATGGAAGAAAATGCGCATAACATGAAAATAATGAGTATCTCGTAAAGAATGACTCAAATTGTAAAATATATAGTTAATCTATAATAATCCTAAAATTTAGCTGTCTTTAGAAAGAAATAATTAAAATTAATGTCCATTTTTTATCCTTTCCTTCCTGCATTATTTTTCGATTTATCTGTTGTATTAGGAAATTTAAAAAAATATTCTATGTTTAACTTTCACAGCGCGTTAAACCTCTACAGACCATAAAAGTTAAAGATAAGAAGTATATAAAAATTGCGAGTTAAAATGTAAACAAAGTCCGAGCAGTGAATAAACAACCTCGCATACAACATACATAAGAAAGACCTTACTTTAAGTAGTAAAAGATGATGTTCATTCAGTAGATGACGGAAATCTCTTAATTTTTAAATCATAAACGAATAAATATACGAGTCTATGGATTAGATATAGTAGAAAAATTCATACAGATACCTGCTTCTTCTTAAATTGCATCTAAGCATCAACATAAATGAGGTTACATTGTATTGGAAAAGAGACTTCCTACCCTCATACAGTCTACCCCTTCCATTTTACATATTCATCCCTTGAGAATTCTCATAACAGATACCTACATATTGAAAACCTTTCGCAGGGACCGATTCCCCAGAATTCTTCTGGAGAGGATGACATGGTCTTCCTGAGATACGAAATATACAGAATATCCCAAAGAAAATGTTACACCGAGTTGTGACAATACAAAATGCAACTGTGGAATCAAAAGAAATTACTAGATAACCTTCTAGGTTGCCGTAAATTTAAGCGTTAGAACATATACGGTATTTAAGCTATGAGGTCCTGGGTTCGAGTCTCGGGTGAGAAGGAATTTTTCCTATCAGGGAATGGATGTACCATTCCTTTTCTGATGGTCAGATCATTCCATCACTAAACAGTCATTGAATTTATGGTTAAGAATTAAGAATTAATTTGGAAACACAATCTAAACAAAAATACCAAATAAAAGCTACTTTATACTATATTTATACTATACTGAAGATCCAAGACTAGAGTCTCTATCTTATCACTTAACACTAGAACAGCGGAGGGTGTCCTCAGGACACCTCTCCCATGAAAAAAACGCACCATTTTTGTAATTTGTATCATGGAAAAAAATCGTTTCGTGACTTTTAATTATTTAATATTCTGCGTATTTCTACCAAGTTTTATAATTATTGGAACATTTTTATAGGAGATCCTACCACATACCCCCTAGAACAGCGGAGGTGTCCTGAGGACAACTACGTAATATTTACTATTATTTCTTATGATAAAACCTTCATTGTTTTATATTAGAAGCTCTTACGAATGTACTTTGAGATAATATTGCTTTTTGCTATTATTCTGTCCCCGTTCTCTAAAATTAATTAATTATATTGTTATGTATAAAAATTTGAGGTAGCAATTCTAATGATGATTTGAGTTGGAAACATTTTGCCTTATATTTTCTAATATTTCCATTTATTAGATACGTTTCCCATTTCTATTTTCGCAATTGACTAATTTGTCTTATATCTTTTTGTGACACTCACTCATTGAATATTGCCACGCTTGCTACAATCCCGGTACAAAAGTGACGGTGAATGATCAGCTTTTTCCCAGAAAGTGTAGATGTCTATTCACACAATTTATTCTTGATAAACCTGATAAATATGTACTTAAGTTTCGGTTAGTAGTGGATTTTAATTCCAAATATGCATAGAATAGATTACCATAAGTTATCGAGTTGGAGGATAGGCCATCTTCCTGAACCATGTGGTCATGACCTTGATGGGACCTTTCCTATATAAAGGGAATTAACCTAATGACCGATAATTATTTTAAATTAAAGAAACTATTTAAAAGGCTGAAGAAAGCAGGTATTTTTTATCTGGAACATAGAACAAATTGTGATGAGAGTCGCTGGAGTTGAAAACCAGCCAAAATCTTCAGTGAATTCCGATGTTGTCGAAAAATGAAGAATAATCCTTGTTTATAAAATTAAACCGAATAAACATGTTCTTCTCGCGATTTAGATGCTTTCTAATGTCGTATTTGACAGTATTAGTAAAAGAAAATCAGACGCGGTGACGTACCATAATTGTACAAAAAGCGGCGTAGTGGACCAAATGGCGCGTAGGCACACGGTGAGACAGACTCACGACGTTGCCTAATGCATACTTTTTACATAAAAATTTATCTAGCAGAAGTCAATGTATAGGTTATTTGCAAGCAGAAAAGAGGTCGCCAAATAACCAGTAATAGATTCTTGCAACGAATCGCAGATAAACAAAGTAAAACCTAAGCTGTCTAAAGAGATCTCAAAAAGGACCTAAGTAAACACTAGATGCACGAGACATCATCCAATGAAGCCACCGATATCTGTTCAAAAGAAAATACAAGTGAAATATAGCATCAGATAAGTGTAAGAAGTGCAAGGAATAGGTTAATAGAAACTGTAACATCAAGAAGATTTATGTATTAGCTTCGTGGAAGGATTCTGTGGAGTAATTATTTCGTGACAGCATCATTGTGCTAAAATAGAAAAATTAATATAATTGCGTATGCAAATAACATTTAAGGTCCAGTTTGTGTCTTAAACCTTATTTCTAGTCTTTTTGTTGTGAAATAAAATCAAAGGAAGGTACGTGAAGCGGTAAAGTTTTATTACGCGAGTTTATTTTTTCTTGTACCCCATGTAAATTGTTGATAAAATCGGGTAATTTTCAAAAGTTATTCAAGCAAATAATTATTTTATCTCGAAAAGGCTTTATATTAATTTATGCATATAATTAATTTCTGGCTTTACTGTTCTGTATATTTTTATATCGGAATATGAGTCTCATGAAATTGATTGAACTCAACAACAATTTCTATATTAAATATGTAGCAACCTCATGATCTGCCGATAAATAAGTACCCATAATTAGTTATTAATTTTTAAGCTTATAAGGAAAGACTAGAAATTTAAATACGACTGCCTCATTCAATTTAAAAGAAGCGCAAGTGTAGGTGTCCTGAGGACACCTTCCGCTGTTCTAGGGGGGTGTCCGTTTCCCGCTGTTCTAGTGTTAAAGGAGCGTTGGCCTTACTTAAAATCTGATCAATTCCCTAGAAACACACCGAGACTGATTGGTGCAAAAAATCCATTGATTAGAGAACCATGTAAAAAAAATTTGGACTCCAGCCCATCTCTTGTGAGTTTCTCCTATTTATTTTTGCACTTTGGGTACAGAAGCACCTACCCAATCCCTTTTATAACTGAACCTTGAAAGCTAGACTTTAAAAGTAAACTCCCACCTTGGAGACCTAACGATCTTCCATAGTTATCAAATCCTAAGAAACCAAGAGCCTTGCATCTTTCTAGAAAACGATGCTTGAAGAATCTGAAACTAGACAGAAATAAGAGTCGAACTGTGTACTTCTTTTACGACTTAAAAGCTCCTTCGCAATGAAGTATTTTAAGACTGAAATAAAATAACAAGACTCAGAGATTTTCTTAATCGTCCTGCCCCATTGATGGCCATTGAGTCCTAGAACCACCAACTCAAGAGCTAAAGGCCTACGGAAGAACCAGCTGTACGTGCCGCGCCCTAGCGGCCTTAAGACGAAACACACTGGAATAACATTTAGCAGCATTAAACCGAGAGTAGAGTGGTAAAAAAAGGACACTCCTTCCGCACTCGACGACGTCGAAACACAGGTGTTTTTGGAGGGCCTCGTGGTTTAGTACTCACCTTGACCTTCTTATCCAATCCCGGAGGCCTCTCGACGGGCAGCACTGGAAGGAAGGACCTTGGGTGGGCCTGAGCCTCCACGTCGTCCGAACCCCTTCCGATCATCCTGCCTCGTTCTTCCTCTTCGTCGTCCATGTTGACTGGCCGCTGCCTCCTCAAGACACCGACGAGTGAAGAGGCCCTGCTCCTGCCCCCGACTTCGTCCTCCGACCCCTGTCGTGGCCTCCCAGCCCCCTTCCGCTCCCCCGCGCCCTCCTCATCCTCTCCTTCCTCCTCGGCACTTTCTGCAAAAGAAGAAAACAATTGAATGTTACGAAAGGAGGCAAAAATAGTACCCGTTTGAAGGGATGAGTGAAAAAGGGGAAAAGTTGGGGGCCCGCTTCACTTGCGATGGGTTTATGAAGACCGCTTCGCCTGCCAGGAGACCATAACGGTGTCGAAGGAGGGTTGCGTAATCCGCGGGCCTTTTAACGAAAATTGTCCGCGGTTTTAAGACCCTTCCGATATGAGATTTTGACCCTTGTGGTTGATTATACGAAAATGGATTGTGGTGAGCCCACTTCTTAGGTAAGTGTATCAAAAGGTATTCCCTTACCGTTACCAATCCAGTGCCTTCCTCGCTTAACCGCTTTCTTTTAAAGCTCCCAAGAAATTACTCAGCTTCGTGGACTGCGTACTTGGGCTACTCATCTATGTCTGCAGACGTCTGGTCGTTAATCGATTAGAACGATCAATTTGCAGCATTCTTGATTTGGATACAAGTGAGAGATTATTGCAAAACATTTCGAACACTTCTACCCTCTCTTAGATTATCGTATACTTAAGTAAGATTAAAGATTAAACGTCAGTATAGCTATAATTTAAGAATGAAATCATTGATGTCTGAGATGCGTAGAAAATGTCTCACAAACGGAAAGAAAATTTTTCAGTGTTATGTATTCATTTCACTTTCAGTTCAGTTCAGGAAAAATAAAAGTAATTTGAAAGGCGGTAGTGAGCATTCAATAGTAAAGAAGAAATTATTGAATTATCTTATATTAAAAAAAAAAAACAAAAAGACAGTTCTCTGCAATAAAATTCGGTACGGATATCGTATACAGTATTCAGCATTGATTAATATCCACTTTACGTGGCTTAATCCCAGCGTACCCATCAGATATCCTGAATATATGAGTACATATGTTTGAGTAATTTATAATTCGATAATCATAAGACAGATATTAATAACTGAAATCTTTCTGCTCATATCCTCATTTGACGTTCCAATTAAATTGTCTTAAAAGTTACCCATAATCAATAATTCAAATGATAGACGATTGTGTAGCTGATGTACTGCTTAAAGGAATCGATTGGTAAAATTTTAAACTTAAACCACGGCTTGCGTATCTGCTAAATAATTAGAACTCCATCAGATAAGATGTACAATTGATCGACTCAATAATTCAGCTGAAGGTAATAGCGCTGGAAGACAATTAATATTGACGAATGGTTGTCAATCCAGATTTCAATGCAATAACCGGTTGTGTTTACATTGATAGTGGAATGGATAATACCTACATGCTGAGCTGAATGATATTATAGCCAAATAATTACTATCCAATCAGACAGAAGGTTGAGTTCGTTTATTATCTCTAATAGTAGTAGTAAATACCTATAAAAGTAGAATCCCATTTACTTCAACTCAGGATAATCAAACAAAAGAAAAGATGCAATGGAATAACATATGTTGAGTGTATTGTATTCTCTCAACTACGTAGCATTTTAATTTTCAAAGCACTAAATTAACATCTTCTTATACACACTAATCAGTACAAATAATATTTCATAAGGTAATTAGTCACTTTCGTCAATTATATACGATCATTTTGATGATTTTATACTCATCCTTGCCAGTTTGTTCGAAGAATTGATATAATATAAAAGTTATTTATAATTTGTTTGGAGTATTTCTGTTGTGTGAGTGAGAATATCGCTGGTAACCATGGACGAAGCAAGGAAGGATTGTAAATAACTTCTATTTAAGACGCCACTTAAGATAAATATGAGTATAAAAATTAAGGGAAAGAGAAAAAAGGACAAACGAATGTCTTTATTTGGACATATGTTAATAATGGGATTGAATTATAAATATATTACGGCATTTTATCATTAAATAAATGTTTCCAATTTCATTTGTAAATCTTTCGTAAATATGGAAGGGATCAGCTTTGACAACACGAAAATACGAGACATTATCGCAACCCCAAACTATAAAGGACGTATTACAATTAAAACCCCCATAAATTCTTATACGAAAGCCCAAACCAATCCTATACATGTGTTACGAATAAAAATCACAGAACAATAGCAGGATCGGACGTGTGTGAGTATTGGCAGAAGTTGTAAACCAGAAAATCCTTGGAGGGCATCCAACATATGACTTTCGCAGGCTATTAATAGCCGAAGTTATGAGCGGCACGATGGAAAATCGACAGCCTCTCGGAAAGGATTGATTGGACGCCATTTATTCACGTTAATCCCATTGGTTCAAAGATTGAGAACCGGAATAAATCTACGAGGCTCTCTCTTTGTCGTTTCAAAAGTGGGTCTGCTAGCCATACAAGGATTCCACGTTCGATCGGCTCTTCTTAAGGAAACTTGGGTGAGAAATGATGGGCAGGAAGCGCCTGGATCACCGTGCGGAAGATAAAATAACAATAAGTTCCGAGCAGAAGCTCCTTTTCAGTTGAAAACACTGAATATATTTCACCAGGAGAATACAATGGGAAGAAGCAAAACTGTGTAGTAGACTTTACATAGGCTTTAATGAAATTTTATTTATTTCTAGATGGTAAATAAATCGGGGAAGGAAAATCGTCATGGTGATATCAACAACGTATCAACAAAAGAAAAACTCTTTGGAAGAGAAATACGCAATTACCAGGAGTCGAACCTGGTTGGAGAGATAAACGTTCCTACACCACAGCCCAAAATATATTAATTCATCATAGTGTTCCTTAAAGTATTTTAAAGATCTCATTAAAGTTTTATTTAAAAAAAGCTTATCATTTTGTTGATTTCAACACTAATTGTTGAAGATAGCACTTAAAAATATAAAAAAGATTTTCTAATGTAGAGTGTATTTCGATCCAAAGATTTTTAAGAATTGAATTTGCAGGTATATCAAGCATTTATGGATGAAAAATGTTAGGAATAATTGAATGTTCGCCTTCCATCTGTAAAAAAATTGCAAATTTTTTCAAGGAAATAAAAAAAAGAGATAATTTTCCTTGAACCCTATTACTACATTCACAATGAAGAATATTATTCAGATTGAATGCTAATTACATGATTACAATTTAAGGGTTTCTATAGAACATCCGTTGAAAAATAAAACAACACGATTTGTATTAAAAATGATTCTTTGATACTATTTTCTTAATAATATTAGATTTAATTAGGTATTTAACCCAATCTATCAATGAAAAATGATGAATATTTTAAAGCGAACTACCTCATATTTTTTTCAGTAGACTTGAAACAATTGGCGAAAAATATACAAGATAGTTCTTTCACTCCTTTTACAATGCTATTCCAAGACTCATCTGAGAATTTGCAGTAAACAACAAAATCCAAGGCGAGATGTAGTGCACACGTTTATAAAGACGTATCGATCCAAATATGAAGAGACAGAGGTCTGTTGGAACAGTGACTCAGGAGACAATGATATGGAGGTGAGAAACGTATTCAAACAGTATCCACGAAAAAATTGTTAAAAATATTCCTCTCACACTTAAAGGTTCACTGAAATTTAGGGCACGATACCAAAAATTTTAATCCTTCGTGTCACTGTAACTGTGCAAACTTGCAAAAATCTACCTATTGTTTCGAGGAAAATACGAAATCGTGCAACACATCTTCATCACACATAAATGGAATATGGGAAACTGTTTCCACAATTTAAAAACCAGCCTCACCGTTTTCTTTTTAATGGAATGTGACCTGCCTATAGATTCTGTCCCACTAAATAAATTTTTGTCTAAAAATGACTGACCGCTGTAAAAAAAATTCTTGGTATCATAAGAATATGTTATCTATAACACTTATTATTAAGCATTGGTAGAATATTAATTTTTAAAACTATATAATGTTATTATTTAAAGTAGGTAAAACATTTAAAGTGCTTTAGAATCTAATTAAAAATAATGCATACATGGATGATGCTTTCATAAATATAATTTAGGCTATGAAATCCTAAAACATTTTAATTCTGCACTTAAATCAAACCATCACTTTATTGCCTCATGTTAAAATTATCAACAGTGTACCACATCCCATTCTTTGTTTATTAAAAATTTGATTCTAAAACTAATATTTAAAAATTTTATAAATTTTTCTCAGTAGGATAAATTAATTTTGATTTATCTGGTAGGGAAACAAAGTATCGTAAAATAATTCCACTGAGAACAGAAATACGTTATTTTTCAAATGAATTATATTTTATAAAATTTAAATCAATCAAATTTGGTAATATAATATGTAACCGTAATGAATACGAGTACAGCATAACAAATACTAGAATACAAAAATGCTGTTTGGTGGGTGTAATCGTAACCTAATATTCTATTTTGATGAAGTCTCTCTGCTCTAAATTGAAAAATCCTCTAGTAACCGATACATCAGTGTTGTATGAAGTACTCAAATATTCTTCTATGGTGAACGCCTTCAAAATCCTTTCCTCCTAAAAGAAGCATTTGGATTGAGATCGGAAAAATGCATTAGAAAATAGGTGATAATCAAATTCTTTCTCTACTTAAGGTTCTTTTCACTAAATTATGAAGAAGGATGAGAGACCCATAAAAATATGGAAAACTCCGAGTATTCAGAAGAAGTAAGGGAAGCACCTAATGGAAGTAGAGAAGATTTTGAGGAAAAAAGTAGGTCGGTCCATGAATATTGAAAACATCGCTCAAAACGGCAAGATTTGAATTTTCGATTCATCTTCACTGAATTACATGCGTTCATTGGAACGGAAATTAAATGAACATTTAAAGTCCTTTACTTTCTATTTCAATATATATTTCATTTCTTTAAGAGAAAAACTAATAGATAAGAGAGTATTAACCTTATATTGCTGTTTATTTAGTTTCCTGTGTATATCTCCTTATGATAACAATGTTTAAGGTCAATTAACTTGCAGTTTTGCTTGTGAAATACGGGTATCTTTTAATAGGTCTCAAATTTGACAAAATGTAACATCAAATGTTTGGGAGAGTGTAACTTATGACTTGATTTTTTTTTCTTTAACTCGTACGCTTTATGGTATTGACTTGATATACGGAGGCTGTCATTCATTAAGGTCTACATTTTATTAAACATTTTTGGCGTTGAATCCCAATAAATGAAAAATAAAGTACCATTTTAAGTCATATTAAACAACAGGTAAATATAGTTTAAGTCAATAGGAAGAAATTTTCAATATTCGACTCAAAAAATCTATCTTAAAAGCAAAATATATTAACACGTTCCTCAAGTCATTAGCAAAATAACACTTAACGTTTAAAGTTACTTTTAATCATAATTTTATCCATAATTTTAATAGCATGTTCTGATTGTATTAAAAACGACCAGAAGATATTATGAAAATATAAATTATTCTTTAGAAATTAAAATACATACAAATTTACATCCTATCATATATTATAATGCATGCTATTATAATTTCATACGAATTTAGCAGCTTTATTATAATTATTCTATAACTAAATTTCATGGAATTTTACAAAATTATTCAAAATTTAATCTTTCAACGAATTTCAAAAATTAGACGAATGAATTTCTGAAATAATTTGAAAAACAATAGGAGGAATATAGCTTCTCAATTAGACAAACAAAAATTCGAACCTGCAGATGGATAACGGGATAAATAAAAAAATCAAAAGCTCATAAAAAATAGGTCGTATTTTAATCAAAATGAAACTCCGGCACATTATTTCGCCGAGAAAAATCCGAAATTAAAAGAGTTTGGCCGATATTTGAACCTGCATTATGGAATGGAAACTATCATTAAAGGAAACTCGTCCCATCACCTTAGTACGTTCCATAGTTTCCCCTTACTACTAATGCCCGAGAAAAATACTTTGATATCCGTACGTTTCACGTGACAGTTTCATTTCTTCAGTCACGAACCTTTGGATGGTGACCTCGAAAATTAAAAATTGAAGGCGAGGAGGAGAAATAATGGTTGCTATTGGAGACGCTCTGCAGTGGTCTTCCAACACCGCTGCATGACATTTGCACACCCATCGACCTACTTTAAAGGTAAGCTCGCTAAATAGTACACTTTGAGATTAAATTACTTCATGATATTAAAGGGAATGGTAACTGATCTTCTGTACTATTATGAAGAAAGTGATGCTGAAATTAGACTCCGTGTCATCATTACAAATGAAAAACTGAGATTGTAATCTATGCATTTATGTGCTGCATACCAAATTAAGGATTAAAATAGACAAAAGAATGAAATAAGTGATTATTACGGAATCAGGTTCCATGTACGAATTTGAAATAATCAAGAGGAGGTTTAACTTTGAAGAATAGAGGGGTATAATCGACTTTAGATACCTTTTGCTTAGAAAAATAACCTGTCACAGTTCGGCAAATAAAGTATGATTTAATAAGTGTAGTGGTAGGAATTAATCTACCGAGGTTATTCAAATTTTATGGATTATGGTCCTCCTGTAAAAAGCAAATGTGTATAAGCTTGTAACCTCTGATTTATTTCTAAGAAATAAACTTATTGTTATTAAGAGAAAGAATAAGTTCGTAATATTTACCAAAAATTAATATACATAAGTCGGTAAATTATATTTGAGCACTTATCCAATTCAGTAATTAAAAATCTGGTATAGATATATTTACATCGAAGTAAACCTAGCAACCGAGAAGATTCCACGAGCAATATTGAGATTTAGATATTTCATTTCTTGATACATAATATTTAAATATACAGAATATTACGAAGTTTGCTCATAATCTCTTATAGTAAGACACTACGTAACAACTTACATGAAACGGTGTAGCCCTATATATTTTCTTTAATAGCTACCGAATATATTTGTGCACGTAATTGCACTCTCTACCTTTTCAAGATAGGTGAGTAATCTATTTTGAAGAAACTGGTTGGATTATCTCTATTCCAATCAATCGAAACTGCCGATTGACGTGGGAATACGTAATCGAATTTCGCACCTTCCCAAAGACTGATTTCATTTCCAAGTCAAATAAGAAGATGCGAAGGATTTCTTGGAAAATCTACAATTCAAAAGCTGGCACACTATTAAAACGGAAGAATCTGTCTCAGGTTTACCAAAATGAAATGGAATGATGTCGTACCTGAAAGGTTTGTCAAAACCGGAAAAATCCAAATCTAGGTCATTGCAATTATACTAATCATAAGTTCCCGAATAGTTAATAATAGCACATTATAAAATAAATTTGAGTAAGCTTATTTGCTGTATAAGTATTCCGAATTTTATTGAGTTAATTGTTTCCAAGTATTTACATTATTATTAAATGGTATATTTTCCTTTTATCAATTTTCCTTATACTCGTATCTAATGTTAGTCTACGTGCTAAATTTAAATTACTCAAATTCAACCTTCTCAGAAATAAAGCTCTATTTTCTTATGATTATAGAGAACTCCGAGCTTACATTCATTTCTTAAGCTGAAAATTATTCTAATAAATTAAACTTTCCTCATTTTATGTAAGTCTTATATTTAATGTGCGATAATTTATATTCTTCGTTTCAAATAATTTTAATGAATGGTTACTCATACAGTTTACTCTAATTATCTACGTAGAAATATTTAAAAAATTCATTTGTTTATATTATTCCTAAGCCTCTCATCGTTTTATTTAAAATACATACATTCCCTTCAGCAAATAAAACTATACGATACGATTAATTACTACATTCACTCGTGAATCTTCAAGTAGAACAAAATTTATCCATCAGATAAAGAAATGCGCCTATGACACTTTAAAATCTATTCCTGAACCTTTTCAAGTCTGCAATTTATCGAGTGGACCCTCCTTTCTCCTCATAAACTATTTTTCTCGATTTAAACTAATACTCTAGGCATACATGTTTCTCGGGCCCTTTCTCCTCACTTGACACTCAACTCATCTCAGATGGGACCCTTACAAGCTCTAAGGGATATATTAATTCCATGGGGTCTCTAGGTTCGTGACCCACGTGTGCCATCTCATGGGACTATTTTTTTCTAGGCGATCCCAAATTCCCATAGTCTCTATCTCACTGAATAGGGCCGATGCATTTCTAAAAGCCAACCCTACCAATTTAGACAATATGACATACGTATATTTGCAACTCTTAGCGCACAGAAGAATAATTATAACGCAGATATTTATAAAGATATTAAATATTTCAATAGAAAACTGTAATAGTCTAAGAGATGTAAAAAATTAGTAAAACATACGTTTAAATAAGCACATAAATAACTACTAGGCCATACTTGTTTGCGCTAGTTATTCATTTTAAATTGAGTAACCCATATGTGTCCAGCATTTCGAAGGCTTTTAGAAAATTTCT
This sequence comes from Pantala flavescens, assembly GCA_020796165.1. Lineage (NCBI taxonomy): Eukaryota > Metazoa > Arthropoda > Insecta > Odonata > Libellulidae > Pantala > Pantala flavescens. The sequence continues at coordinate 19,296,127 of CM036886.1, forward strand.
TCTCCTATTGCGTACTTTTTAAACTTTTAGACTTAGAGTGACGTAAGTAATGTAATACGTTACAGAATCCTTTGCTCTGTAGCTTGATGTACTCTACAAGAAGGCAACATGGAATCCATAGCGTAAAAGAGAATATAAACGTGAGCAAAAGAAGGCAAATGATTGTTCTTATATAGGACTAATACTATAATAGTAAGGAGTAATAACAACTCTGCGGTAATACTTTAATCATTCACTAAGTGTGGTCTGTAATCCTTTAAAGTATAGGTATATTGCGTCTACGAAGAATAAAGGAATCTGAATCGACAAAATAAATTCGGCTATAAATGGGAACAACAAACCGATTTCCTTGAGTGTTTCCAAAATTTGTGAGACGCTCCCTGGAGCAGGATAAAATGGGTATTGAACGATGATATGATTACGGCCGGAATTCGGTGATAACGGGATAATAGACGAAACGACGCGTACACAGATTTTTCTCTTCGGGCGAGAAAAACAAATACACCGCAGGGTGTGGGAGGCGAAAAAACTAATCACTTAAAATTAAGGCGATGAGGGAATATTTCATCGCCTGGGGGAAACATCAGGAGATGCCTTTCACGTTGTGCGAAACAGGCTGCTCTCTTGAGAATATATAAAGAGGGTATCCCGAGGCGAATTTCATGACGGAAGAATCCGAGGCGGTTCAGACGTCAGACATAATTGAGTGTGATGATGAGGGTGCGAATGGTGGGAGTCAAGTGAGCGTCAAACTAGTCCATAGAGGAAGAAAATTACAGCAAAACAATACCGGAGAGGCTCACGACACCATCCGAGTACTTCTCATCCACTTGGGAAAAGATAACTCGATAATAGCTTTTGTTGAGCAACGTGGTCCTACAACAATGCCTTGATGGATGCCGCTTGTTTTGATACGGAATAATAGAAGGAAGCAGCAGGAGATTGGTTGGCATACTGGCGATATATTTCAAGCAGCTGAATTCATGTTTCAAAAGAAACTTTTTTATAATGGAATGGATTACTAAGTTTATAAGAATCACAATAGCATCGGTCCGTTTGGCGCAGAGGATAGCGCGTTGGACTTCTAATCCAAAGGTCGTGGGTTCGATCCCCACAACGGATGAATCGTTTTTTAGATTATTTTAAGACAGGCGCGATTATAAAGTTTAAGAATTAAAGAACAATGAAAATAGGTAATCAGAAATTCTCTACGACGAGTAAGCCAGCCCGTAATGAAATGTTATACAAGTAGAGGATCGCCTGGTGGAATGTTGATCGGTGGGGACTTAGTGAGCCAATGAAAATAATTATTATCAAATCCTTAGAAATTTCTCACTGAACGAATACTTAAAAACAATAGCAAATCTCATTGAGAGGAATTTAACCTAAATGCTGTCACTACGCATGGTTTGGCAGCATTTAAAAAACTTAGAAGCTGAAGAAAACAGCGCGGCAGTTAAATATAAAGCTTACAAGTAGCATTCGAAGAGAAGTTCTCATGGTTTCATGAGTAGCATGACCAAAAAATTAAAAGTACACGGTAAGCCTATTAAAACATTCATCGTCTCGTTTCATTCATTCCGCAGAGACCGAAACTCATCCGGTCTCCTCGTAAGAAAATTAATAAATTAAAAATGTATTCCCCAACGTTAATGGATGAAAGAGGAAAAACATTCTTCAAAAATTAGGAGCTCGGTATTTACCGCCCTTCTTTTATTTCTACTTGAGTACTTTCCTTGGGAAGTAAATGAACAACGTGCACTCTGAGGCATTGATGTCGTATCGTTAGGAGAGCGCATAATAAAATGAAAGACGCACTTCTAATTCGAGCGCAAAGTGCGGCTTTGTGTAGAAATCAAGTGTCCCTTTTGTGCTCTTTTCAAAGAAAAGGTTGTTCTACTCTTGAGAATGGAAACACTGGAATTCCCTCTCGAATATACTTTTCAAAAGGAATTGGAGCTCTCAATGGATGCCGAGTTTTACCATTCATAGAAATTCCTGTGGTGATTTGAGATTCAACAGTTCTTTCTTGGCTAAACGGATCTTTGAAAATTCTAGTTCTCTTTTAAAATTTTATGGAGCATTATGTGGTTATTTGATAAGTCTATTATTCAGTGATGTTTTTTTTTGAGAGTGGAGATAATTTTTAGAAACTCTATGGGAACCTAAACGTCAATTAATATGTAAATATTCATTTAAAATTTTAGAATTGCGCAGGGTAGCTAAGGGAAACATTTTGTTTTATGACTTAAACATTAATTCGATCATTTAAAAGCGGCAGTTTCCCATGGAGAGTATTAGGAGTTAATTAAATCTATTTTATATTGTTTTTAAGCAACTAAATTATTTTATATAACGGCAATGTTTGTTTAAATATAATTAATCGTAGATAAGCGTATTTCTATACTCGTATTTAGCAGGACAGGGCTTTAACTGTGTAGGGAATAGATTTTGCCCACTAGTTGCCAACGAAACTGAGGTTCAATCTAACGTTAAGGTCATCCATAAAAGGCGTCATATTCCTTGATTTATAATTGCACTTTGCAAATTAATTATACTCCATTTTTGTTATAAAGTTTGTTTAAAAATAAATTCATGAAAATGTAAATAGGAGGAATAAATTAATATCATTCTTTAAACACAATTATAATCTGGCTTATCTATTGTTTGTATTAATTACAGTGAAAAACTTTTATAATATTTTGATACTTATATAGATTCATTTACACTAATTCTCATTTGATTCAACTAATATTGATATCATAATTTTCTAATTACACCAATATACTTTAAATCATTACTAAAGAGGCTGCTATTAGGAACCAAAGTCCATGGTGGATACTATACTAGACGATATACTTTACTTTATATAAGGGACTATAATACATTAGATACTTTAAAACAAATCTTTAACGACGTATATGAAAAAATAATAGTTGAAACCAAAATTACGTGATATTTAAAACATGAATCGCCTCAATGAAATACGTCAATTCTTATGAATTATGCCCAAAAGATGTATTGTTAAATTTATACACAAAATGTTACAAAAATAATGACAAGAACCATAAAAATTCCACGCAGAGTTTTCAACATTACGAAACATGTAAAATAAAATAAGAGAAAAGCAGCTTTGAGTGAGGAAAGAATTCGAAAAACAAATATCGCGAAGGATATCAGGTGAATGTTCTAATTAAGGGAGAGTTGGAAATGAACTCTGAAGCAGTCTAGGAGACCTTTTTTTCCCTTTTTCACAGAGACTCCGGCCGAGGAAAGACAACTCCTCCGCTAATTAAGTGACCTGTATGCTTTAACGATGGACACTGAGATGATTTTTAATCTCCTCTTTCCCGAAATCAAAGCCTCGTAGGAAAGAGAGTGGTACCGTGGGAAACCTTACTCAGAGAGGAACTCTCAATTAGGATTCTTTTGAGGAAGAATTTGCGAGAAGCCTATCATTGGAGAGTTAGTAAAAGAGAAAGGTATGTAGAAGAGATATCGAGCGATAACTTTACTCTCATCCGCAAACCAAATCCAAGGAGGAAGTTTTTACCTTAACGCTGATTTCTACTGAACAAGGAAATTTCATGTCATACTCGGAACATTAAATGAGATTAGAGATAATAAAAATTAGAATAATCTATTTTCAAAATGGTATTTCGAGGTAAAAATAGAGTGTAAATAAGTCTAATTTAATGCTAAAGAATTACAGGAATCTTTGGAAGATATATATATTATATTCCGTCCGGAACTTTTTATGTAAAAATAAATAAATGCATTTCTTATTTAAAGCCTTTTGTTTCAATAAAATACGGTGTTTAAATATTTAAATGATACCGTTTAATAATGACTTTGATTTTATATCAAACAGCAATTTTAATGATGAAGAGGATTGAAATTTTAGCATAAAAGAAGACTATGAATGGATATATTGATTCAGTTTTACTGTTTATATGAAAAACAATAATTTTCAGAATTAAAACGGTTTAAGTAAGAGTGCATTGGATCAAATCCATAGATTTCGTTTTTTACTCAATCTTTTTTATATACACGTTCATTTCGACGTGAATTGTACTTCAAACGAGTATCATTATTATTAAGGTTTGTCCTTTAAAAATAATTTAAATGAATTATTCACTCGGGTAAGGTTTGTTACGAACAATAATTATGAATCATGATCATTGATCGGAATATAAGGTTATATATATTTATAGACGTACTTGTACGCTTAAGGTTCACTCTTGTGTTCAGTTTCACTTTAACTATATGAAGCTAAAAGGGGAAAGTTTACATCTCCTCATCATTATAACTATAATAGATTTACTATGACCAATTCTATCTATCCAATGTTTTAGTTGAACTTGACCACAGAAACGAAAAAATTGGCAAGAAGGTATTGAAAAATAATGGTAGATGCTAGGAATGTAATATAAGAAAAATATTGAATCAGAAAGCATGAAAGGATTATGATAGAAAATAGGAATTTGAGGAATAGGGAAGACGGGATGCTAAATCCTCTATAGAAATCCCATTGTGTTATCGACCCAGTAATTCCGCGAATAATTTCATTACTTAAGGAACGTTGGCTATAGGGCGTTTGTGTTGTTGGTTTGGTGGTTTGCTTGAGGTCTCTCGTTAAGGGAACTAACGTCTTACTGAAGATGCATCTCACAATGCCTTTGCGCGTGAAAGAGGACTTCGGGTTCTCCTCTCTATGGTGAGGCCAAGGCTAGCAAACATCCAAGTTTGGATTAGGTTCGTGTGCGCATCCCATTCATACCGCTTTTTTCTCACTTGAAGGTGATTATGCACGAGCTTGTAAACCGCAAATAGACGGGCGAACAAAAGGAGTTTAGACTCAAAACAAAGATTTCCGTCATCGGAATTCAGACGTAATTACCATCAATGCGAACAATCGAATTAATTGGAATGAAATCATAAAGAAAACAAACAAAGCTATTCAACATTGAAGGAAATTCAAGCACCATTTATTCCTTTGGAAGTTAATCACTTTTAAATATTATTAAAGGATGACATAAGAAATAATTTAAGTTTAAATGTATGTACTATACTTTTAAGTTTGTCTCCAAATTTCAACGGAAATTTTAAAATTATTCTTTAATTTAAGAAGAGTTGTGTATTCGTTTCGTAAGTATATATGGTAACAAGATTTACTAAACTTTATTTTACTTATTTAAATTAAATATTGGACATTTGTCGGAAAATAAACGATTTATAATAGCTAAATTAACTAGTAGAAAAATTTAAATATTATCTATAGATTTAAAATATTTTGAATTTAATTTCGCTAATGATAAATTATAAATTATGACTTGCAGGACTCGGAAGTTTTCTCAGTTCAAGATTCTCCTTAAATTGGATTTAAAAATCTTCCTATTTACTCCGATTATTAGATAAAAATTGCAAATTAATGAATAATAATTGAAAATTAAATTAATATTTTATGAAAACAGCTCATAAATAAAACAAAATACAAGATTCATTTAGTTCTTTCACGAAATCAATGCTGAGTAAGTTACCTTAAAATTTCACAAAATCATCATTCAAATACCATTAATTATTTCCTTAAATTAAAAAAAAAATTAACAACAGAACTAAAACAACTTAGCTAATAGTAACGATACTTCATAAGGGATGTTATAAAGTACATCCAATCTTATTTAAAAACCTTCTTAAATGATTGCTTAATTCATCTACGAACAACTGTGATCTGAGAAAAAACCACAACAATGAATACATTGAATTATAGGTAATTGCTACATAGCAACGAAATACCGGAATGTGTCGTACATTTCCCCTCTGATCAAAACGATTTTCCCTCTCGTATCGAGAGAAAATCCTTTTCACGGATCGACGCACAACTCCGCGATACGTTATAGCGGGTATCGAAGCCGGGAGAGAGAGATTAAGGGGAAAATCCCGGGTGCGGATTAGACAGTCGCATCTCGGGATGAGGGAAGACAAGCGGAACGGTGCAAAGATTCCTTTATTTGACGAGGTTTTGAGGAGAGGTCGGGGCTTTAATGAGGAAAGACGAAAGCGTATTTCGAAGAGAGGATTAGCGAGGGAATGTGGAGAAGTATGGCAGTGGGTGGCGAGGAATTTAGGGAATAGAGGTGAAACGGAGTTTGGGAAGGATTGATGGGATTCCGTTGTGATGCGTTGCTTCATCTCTTAGGAGACAGAGGGGAGGGGAGGGGAGGGTGGGAGAAGGTGGGGTGGGGAATTATGAGGGGAGGGGGAATGAAAAGGGAAATGAGGGGTAAGGGCAGGAATGAATGGAGGGGGAATGAAGGGGTGAAAGTGAAAGGAAGTGTGAAGCGGAAAATATCGAAGGTGAATGTGTACAATGGGTGGATGTGGGTAAGGAAATATGGGAAGAAAAGTGTGAAAAAAGGGTTCCAAAGAAAAGGAACGGGGCAGTGATAAAGAACGAAAACAGGGTAGAAAAAATGATGGAAGGTTTGAGGTGGATATTAGAAGAGAGAATGGGGAAGAATGAGGTACAGAAAGTGATGCTGGGAGGATTCAGGAACGAACGAAGGATGAGAGAGTAAGAAAGTAGGATTAGGAGAAGTGAAGAGTAACGAAGAATATATGATAAGAGAGAAAGAATTTGGCAGAAAGAAGAGCAAAAATGGAGAAAAATGTAAGAAGGTGAATGGAAAAATAAGGAAGGGTAAATAATGTGGAATTAAAGTGAGAATTGAAAAGGGAGGAGAATGAAGATGATGAGAAAGAAGAAGATGGGTAATAAGAAAGTTGGAATAAGGGGAGAATAAGGAGAGAGTGGATGGGTGAGGAATGAATAAACGGGGAATGAGGGAAGAGAAATACGAATGAGAAAGGCTGTGAAGTTGAAGGAGAGGCAGAACAATAATAATTGATTGAAGTCATCAGAATGAGCAAATGCAACGATGGATAATGAATAAGGAGGGGAAAAGAATAAGGGAATGAGAGACTAACCAATAAATTTTGAACTACATGAACAGAAAACAGGAAGAGAAGAAAAAGAAGAAAAACAGCTAAAGAATCAAATGAGAAGGCGCGAAGGAACTACAGAAGGAGGGGAATGAAAGGACCGGACGAAGATTGGGATAGAATAAGTGACAGGAGGAGAGAATGAAGGGGTGGGTGGACGCGCAGAAGACCCCCATGGCATCGATTAATCGCGCCTGCAAGCGCCCGGCGCCTCAAAATCCCGGTGCCGGAATCCCCTCACCCTGTTCCATCTCTTAGGCCCGCAATCTTTCTTTTCCACTTGTTCTGCTCTCTTCACCCTTATCGTGGGTTTTTTCCTCCGTGTTCCACAGGGTCATTCCTCGATTAACCCATACCCCTCGTCCTTTGAGATTTTCTTTAGAGAAGGTCATATCGTCGACAGAGTTAAGAATGATTAGAGCGAATGAGAACGTATCAGGAATTAACATTCTTTTCATCAAATTCTAACGAAAGGTCTCTTCGTAATGAACTCATTTTTTCTCTAAAATCGCTCCCGGAAATTTTTGATAATTGTGTAATAAATTCTCGGAATTTTTGGATTGAAAAGTTTGATTGGATTACTGATAGAACTTAATTTTACTTTCTCTTTAAGAAAATTTCTGATGCATTTCATCTGTTGTTAACAGCTAAATGCGGAATTACTATTACATTAAAAAAGATAGCGTTCTATGCATGAGATACAACCTCATTCAATTTGCAATGCTCACAAAACTTACAATACATTTTACGGAAAGATCGAGCTTGAAGTTTCATAAATAGACTTACGACAGTACAGACTTCAAATAAATTAACTCAGAAACCCCATTACCTGTTAGTACTTCAGTATATCGGACAAAAATAAATCTTATAAGAAGGGCAGATTAAATAAACAATATACGTAACTCCTCTCAATTTATACTTTGTCTTAATATATGTTATATTCTCCATAATCTTTTACATAAAGCAAGTTAAGTTCAATAATGAATCGTAGAGTGTTGAAAAGGTCCATTTCTTGGATGAAGACAATTAATAATTAAATAAAATTAAATAAATTAAATTAGAATTAAATAAAAGATAATTTTTTCCGAATACGGGATATCGTCCACCGCTTACATCTTAGTAGAGAGAGAGCACAATAGATAGAAGCAGTAAAGAGGATTCCCATGAGGCACAATGAAAAAAGGTGAAAGGTAACTCTTCTTTCCTAAAATCTCCAAAACCATCAATCTGGAAAGGTCCGTCACAGTAGCATCATCTAGCTTGATAACTTACTTCAGCGTGAGGGCCAATAGATGAATAGAACAACTTTCACCTCGTTTTTAACACTGATCAAATTCGACGAAATTGATAAACGCATTATTGATAACGAAGTAAATTCCATCATTATTAAATTTTTGAAGTTATAGTTATTGTACGAACTAATGCGTTTTATACATTTACAGTCGATTAAAAGACATGATATTGACCCCATAATATTCATACTTAATACGGAATTATTTCATTGAAAAATATAAATTTGATTTATTTCGCACATGATCCTGACAAAGATGTTGGTAAACACAGAAACATGCACGAGAAATTAATCGTGTCTAGGTACGAATTCAATATGAAACAATACGTAAAATTTAAAGGCGTTAAAATGAAGTAGTATTTATTATTTGCTAGTATTTTCTTATTCTTATGATACGTATTTAGGATATGGTGAATGAAAGAAATGTCTCTTTCTTACAACTATTCTTTCACTTAAATTACAATTATGTCGATTGAATTTGATAATAATTACTTTTAATTCATTGCATGTGCAGTTTAAATCCAATTCAAATACTTTTAAGGCATAAATAGTTCACCAAAAAAAACATTAGAAATAATCTTAAAGGTACATTTTATGAAACGTAACTCAAGTCCTCAATATTCTATAAAATGAGACACTTTTTATGGAAAACCTCCTTTCACTTTCCCCTCCGTTTCATCATCCACTGTCACTTTCTCTTACACCCCACTTTCCGAGTACCACCGAGTTCCCTTGCACTTTTTCCATCGCTCACTAAAGACGCCTTAGGTTCATCATCTCAGCTGTCTCACGCCTTCCGCTTGTCTACGCATAGAAAAAACCCAAACGACATAAGATAGCTCTCCAAGTTTGGAGACTAATGGCTCACCACCTTTGCCGTGCATGTCACGATTTTGTTTCCTTGGAGTGTGGAAAACTACGACCCCTCGTACATCGATCAATCTCTCTCTAAGTCTACTAATAAAAAAGAGTACATCCCATGTTCGGAAAATACTTTTGAGGAGTTGAATGTGACATGATTATTGGTCGATTATAGATGTTGGTTGATACTTTCTCTCCTATAAACCAATAATGTGGTACTATTTACAGCATTCGGAAACGGAATTATAAAGGATCGAAGAAGTAAAAACTCGTAAATTATAATTGTTTATACAGCAATTAGAAATAGACTAATGGTCTGCAGTCTTGGTACCTTGAGATCCGTTTTGGGTTCACTTAATTTTCTTTTACGTAAAATTTGCTGAATCTCAACTAAAACACATAAATTTTTTTAAATAAAATCAATTAGACAGTAAATTCATAGATCAGTTAAGGTAAAACAAATGAATTCAATGGAATATCTTTTACATATAGTTTAAGGCGTGATTGAAGGTCATACTTTTTAAAGATTATACAAGAATATCCGTTCATATTTTACGAAAGAAATTGAATTAAAAAAGATATAAAGATAGACCTAAGTATTTTACAAAATCTCCTTTTTCTGCAATGTTGTTCATAAAATATTCTCCACTTCTTAATTCTTTTTTACTATCGTCTTCTAAGCCTTTTTATTTTCGAAAGAAAAGAAATCTTAATCGATGCAAATTCCTACAATTTTGTCCCTTCCTCATATCGGTAATTCAAATGAGAACTAAAATAAACCACGACTCAACTAATAAAAACATCCATAGTAGATTCCTTTATGCACCGACCTTTACCCATACTCATCCCAACACTTCCACATCCTTCCAAAACGTTCAAACCAACCAAATTAACCCCTTTCTTTGCTTTTTCAAACACCCTTATGACGTAGCTCATAATTAATCCATCCCATACATTACCCCCATCACCAGGAGCATTTTCCTACATCCATCCACTCCTGCACGGCTCTCTTTATCATCCCATCCTTAGGGATGAGGACAGGACCCTTTTCCGACACTTTTTTCCACTCATCCTTCATTTTCCCTTGCACCGTCTCCCCGCAACTGCGGTTTCCAGGGATACGTAAAAAACCCTCGCCTTAAAAACACGCCCTCTCTCTCTTCGCCTACACGACCTGGCACAGTCACTCGCTATCAGATTGATCTCCGTGATTGCCAGCAGCGGTGCATGTTCGCTCTCGTGTACACTCACTCTTTCCTCGTATTGGTCCATAAAACCTCCGATATTTCACTCTCCCTTGCATCGTTGATGCCTCGAAAGATACAAATTCCGGGCCGCGTTCGATATATGTCATCCGCAGTCCGGTGTTTAAGAGCGGCTCGAGAGGTGTGCTCCGTATCGATTGCGTTCGCTTAATATCAGCGGCTTTGCTTTTTGAGAGGCGCTGTTGCGGGGATACGAGTGTGAAAGTGTTTGCATAAGTACGAGAGAATGGGTGGGATGTTAAAATGCTGCGATGGGGGATAAGGATGCGTTCTAGGGAAAATTATTTCTACGCGCGACTGTGTGACGAGAAAGGCATTCTAGAGCCTCGAACTTTACTAGCAAAGCAATTGATGCATAACTGATGAATGACAACGGATATAAAAACGATTTTATACAATTCCACCAAACAGTGCTTTACTTTTTAGTATAGATATCGAGTATATTCAGTCATGGAATCAATACTATAGAATATATAATAATCTAGAATATAATATTTCAGAATTGATTTGGAAAATACGAAATTTAAAATGCTCTTCTCCATAGGAACTGAAGACATTAATTGGATTTGGAACATTCTCTTTCGAATTAAGTAAATATGGTTTCGAATGGCTACACAAGTTTCATAAATATCATGGGCAAACCAAAATAAGTATATTTCGAAGAGGATTACTGTAGTATTTCATGAAAATCTAGACTAATAAGCTCTCTTAAAATTGAGTTAGCTCCCAAGAATCATAGTCTCTTGAAATCACCTCGTGCATACCATATCATTAATGGATTCATAACTAATTATGAACAATTCACATTTATATGGATGTAGATAACTACAAAATCCAAAAAAAACAAGAACCCAAACTTCGCCTTTAAATACATTGGCAGGTAAATTTAAATTAATTCGATTCAAGTTCTTACAGGCAACTTAAAGTTGTTGTATACAATAACTTTGGTATCTCACCTTAAATTAGTTCATGAGGATATTTCTATAATCGTGCTCTTAATATTGATTTTCGAAAAATTAGGCAAACGCAGAATAATTGATCTTGAGGATTCGATTAAACAGCCGAAAAAATCTAAATTTGATCAAGTATAACCTTTCTTCAATAATAATGAGATTACTTTAAAAGCTGTTAACATAAAAAAACATAAAGAATACAATTATTGAATGATTCAATCAATGATCGAAGGACACTTCTGAAGGAGCAAGAGAAAAACTTTCCATCTCTGTTAAATAAGTCAAACTCTGTGATAGTTAAATCTCTCTGACATTATACTCACTCACAGAAAGTAGTTTCATATAACGTATTAATAAATAAGTAAAAAGGAATTCACGCAGTAAGCATTATTTTTTACATTATATATATCCGTATAAATGAATTTACATAAGAGAAATCAATATAAAATATGACGTTCATAACCAATTTATTCCTTAATATAAGAGAGGCACTTCGCGATCTAACTCTACATTTATTTAATACGCTAGCAATAAGGTTTCCCTCATCTACAAATTTCCCTGATTTTTTCCTTCCTTTCACTCCACCCACTGAGCGCCGTGAACGCAATTTCTTTCAGTGGCGGGGAAGAAATAACAATGACAAGGGAGCAAAATGGGTTATTATTTCCTACAGTGTTTGCATTGTGAGGAAAGCAGGCGCTTCCAGCATCACGTTCAGCGAAAAGACGTTATCTCCAAGGAATATTTTTTACCAAGCTGTTGCCATGTTTACCCGAGCGACGCAGAAATATTTATCTTTATCATTCCAACGGTTGGAGTAACCTAATAAGATTCTCACGTCTGAAAGGAGATGTTCCAATTCAATCTTTCACATTTTTCCTTCTATTTTTAATAAAATGATAGAACTTTTAGCGCTTGAATCACTTTTCCTTCAAAGAAGTGCTTTAATAGGAGTTTTTCATCCTTGAAAGTTATGTCTCTCAAGATTTTTCCGTAAATTTTCTGAACGGTATTTTATTATGACTGTATGAAGTTATGCAAAGCTCATATTTTAGTATACGAAGATTAAAATTCAGATGTGAACATGCCTAACTTTGTGGAATGGAGGCAAAAAAGAAATTAAATATCATTACGCTTTGAATTCTACTGTATATTATAGAATTCAGCATTACTGCTCTTTAATTTTCCAGAGACATTTCTCTTTTTCTTAACGAGAATCATAGTATCTCAATTCATTTGTCAGATGAAGAGCATTTTCTTACAATTTGTTTTAATGTTTATAAAAAATGTTAAATATTTAATTAAATAAATTAATTCTATGAGTATTCATTTAAATATATATTTGACGAATATTCTTCTACTTTAATTTTAATCCTTCTCATTGAGATTAAAAGGCATCATTTCTGAGCCAATAAAGTTTGATTATTAGTTAAAACATTATTTACTATACCGATTCTTGCTCTCTCTTAAAGCTCATATGTTTAGTTAAAATAAACTTTCATTCTTACATCATTGGTTCATCGAACTCAAAAAGGGATTTTGGATGTCGATGAAACTGAAAATTTCAAACAAACAATCCATGAAATTACATTCAATCACCGAAGTGATAAAATAATAGTTGCATGATTCCAATCTTTAATGTTAGTTCAATTGTGACGTAAATTAACTCTTGCAGAGTACAATTCGCCTCTATATTGAGTCCTATTTAGTATAGAAATGCTCTTTTCTTAGATACTACTCCTACCTTCTTTAGAGCAAAAACTTTCATTTGATATTAGTTATGTTAGTATGGACAAACAAAATTCTTCCTATACGCACTTTCCTCTTTCACGGACAAGACAAGAAATCCTCTCCCGAGAACAATAGAAAATATTCATGACTACCTGCAAAGACAACACAACTATATTGAACAAAAGAGCAAAGTCTGGAAGAGATCTCCGTAGAAGAAGGAAAGGTGTAAGACCGTCATTCAGTATCTTCCCTGTGCTAGTAAATAGAGAGAGCTGTTCTAGTGAGTGAGGTGGCTTTGCGCGTAAGAAAAAAACAAGACAGAATCGTAAAAGAATGGAGCGGGTATAAAAAAGGAGTTGTTCTAGAAATGAGAAAAGGTACGTACGAAACAGGAAAGCACTTGAGTTGGATAAGAAAGTAAAATATGAAAGGGAGAAGTGAAAATATGAAAAGACTTATCGTAAGTATATGAAAGACAACAAAATGGAACACGCTCCTGAGATCCAAAAGAGCTGATTTAAGTGAAAGAGAATAGAAAAAGAAAAGATCCCAATTCGTAATAGAAGAGACAAAATTTTTTACGACTGCAATTTGATATTTCCTTTACTTTACACTGAATTGAGCATCGTTTATTTACGTAATATTATCATAACATATGAAAGACTTACCAAAGTGTCATTATTTATCATAAATTTGTTTATTATAAGTACACGATGCTAATTCATTGGTTTACTCTGAGATAATTTTCATTTCTACTCCATAGCATTATTGCTTCGGGTTGTTATCAAATTATTTATGCGGTTCCATCAAAAGAGTTATAAAGAGAAGATAATTTGTGTTTAAAAAGGTGTTCGATAATTTTTGAGTTTACATTGATAGATAGATGACCTTCAACTTACGTCGAAAGAAAATGAATCACTTAAAACTTATTTTCTCTTCTACGTAAAATGTTTTATTACTCATTATCTTATTGACTTATTCTTCATTTATTCTCGACCATACTATGAGGATCTATGGGAGGTAAATAATTTTCTTCCTAAAACATTAAACATAAATAATATATTTAGATCGCCCAAATATACCTTTATTATCCGAGTTAGCCGAAGAGGTATTCGCAACGATGACTACTAAATAATCTTAATCACAATCAGTCATAAAAAAGTTGATCGACCCCGGCAGGATTCGAACCTGCAATCTTCGGATCCGAAGTCCGACGCCTTATCCGTTAGGCCACGAGGCCCTTACTTCATAACACAACCCTACAATTACTACATCTCTGTTTTCATCATAATCATTCCACCTTATTTGAACATTTTTCGAATGTATATTGTAGTTACTGTTAAATTTAGCATGTATTATTACTACATCTACGACTGCTAATAGTGTCAAGTAAGGTCTACCCTGAATCATCTTTAACCTCAAAATCAATCTAAGAAACAGATGTGTGTTAAGCCATCACCAACTCAAAACAAATACGTGGCACATTTTTCTTAACGAGCTGAAATACATCTTCACACGTCTCTCGAAGTTGTGGTCCAGAATTAAGGAGAGCAAATTAGCAGATTCGATATAAGTATACGTAAGTGCTCTGAGGGGAACGAAAAAATAATCGGTAAGATTTTTCTTCTCTAAGGAGAATGTCCAGAGATATAAGATTGTAGCAACTTACAAATTACGAGATGTCAACAGCAAATTGTGCTTATATTAATCAAAGGAGAAGAAAAAGAGGAGTTGAGGGAATGATGAATGTGACATACACAGAAAAAAGGGATTAAGTGGAGGAAAAGGGGGTGAAAATATGCGGGATGAAATTGCAGAAATGCAGAGTAATTGCCCTCTTAACAAGGGAATCCGGAATTAATAATCCTCGGTAATTTTTCCAGCTGAGGGAAGGGATGAGATGACGAAAACAGATGAATTTTCTTACTGTTAATTTTATAAGCAAATGGGACTGTAATTTTTAATACATGCACGAATGAGAGAACTTCCAAAATCTATTCTTTGTTGAATATTTTTGTTTTCTTTTCTAAATTTTGATTAAAGCTAGTATAGGCATTAACAATAGTAGTAATGTTAAGGGAAAATAAAGACTTGAGTTCCAAAAAAAACGTCGGATGTATTTAAAGTATATTATGTTGCAAATGAATCTTAAATATACAAGAACATATGCAAGAGTGTGAATGCCATGAAACTTCTATGAAGGCCGATAAAAAGTGTATTTTGAATCAGCGATCATTATCCATCAATTGAAGTTTTAACTCAATAGATGTGTTATTGGCAAAACTTTAGAATATATCTAATAGTAAGAAAGCTACTTAAGATTATTACAGATGTATAAAATTTATCTAGTCTTAATAGATCTGAATTCTTTCAAAATCATCTGAAGAGACAACTTTAATATCCTTTAAGAGCGTATGAGGATATTCTTGACTTAGCTGATTAAAGAATTCAAGAAGCAAGAGCAAATAAAGGAATAATTTAAACGTAAAAGTAGCAACTGCATTTGAGACACTATAGTGTTAACTAATAAAATCAGTTGAATTTCAAGGAAATTTGTGAAGTTTTTAAAATCTTAACGAGTTCAACAACTGATACTTGTATTCTTTCCTTCGTTTTGGACCCGATAAGATAGATAAGGTTAAATAAAATAATTAAGATTTTTCAAGATTAGAACCATCGCAGTTCAAATATATGGAAGTTTATAATTGTTTCTATCAAGTGTAATTTAACCACAAACTTAAACAATAATTGTTAAAAAATACACTTATAGACAAAAAATTACAGCAATTCTCTCGGTTGTATTAACTTCATCATTAGCAGTTTTATTTGACATTTTTGGCGTAGATCAAACAAAAAGACTTCGATAAAAGCATACGTCGATCATTAACTACATTAACTAAAAACATTATCCCTAACAATAACAACGTATTCATAAACAACCACAGCGAGTAGCTTAGGAGACCTTAAGGTAACACAAGGTAGATTCCATCTCCCGGATTAAGGAACCATATTACACATCCATTCAAAGTGCGATGGTGTCGACGTAGACAAGGGCGCCGTGATCACAAAAAAGCGGGAAAGAGACGTGCAACCGCGTGCGGGAATACATCAAGGAATATAAAAAAAGACGCGAAAAAAGAGAAGGGAAATTGTCGGTGGAGGAAAAGGAGAAATGCTTACGTTGGAAAGCGCCCTCCTTTGGGATTGGGAAGCCCTTTTTTCGGAAGAAGAGAAACGTAATGAAAGTGAAGGAGAAAGCGAAAAGGAAATGAGGAGAGAAAAGCGTTTTTTTTGGGATGAGGATGACATACGGCGGAGGGTTTTTGATGAAGGGACTAAGAGATGCGAGAGAAAATCATGAGCGGGGTTGGGAAGTAGAAAACTTCCGAGAAAATGTGTAGAGGAATGCAGAACGGCAAACGTGACATTGTGCCGAATTAAACGTAGCAGGGAAGAGATTCTCGGAATAAAAGTTTTGAACTTTTATTCTTTGTATTTCCCTTTTGAAGCCTGAAAGGGTTGTATACGTATACCTGCACTTGCGGTTGGAAAATATCTTTTTGTCGACTTGAGCTTTTAAAGGTGAATTTGGCGTTAAAGCCGTTGAGAGAAAAGAATATTATGATATGTAGAGCAAAGAATGAAACTATATAGGTAATAGATGTTATGAATATCAATCAAATATAATAGAATTATTTCAAAATGTATTTCATACTTAGCGTTGCAAACACATTAAAATAATATTAGTACATCATCGCTATCTAAATGTGTCACACTTTATGTTTTTAGGATTAATCTTTATGAAATGCCCCAGTGTGTCAGTTCAATGTAATGGTTTGATGAATGATTAATGAAATGTTGAATACTAGCAAATCTCTAATCAAGCGTTTAATTTAAACACAAAGAAAAACCATTTAAGTTAGTAGAAAAGAATAGCAGAAATAAAAACAATCCCTGTAAAATATAATTTAGGTACTTATACAAGAAGAAGATACCCTATATATATATACAGTAGACTCTCGATAATTCGAACCTCGGTAATTCGAAAACCTCTATAATTCGAAGAAAACCCTCGGTCCCCTGAGAGAACCTCTATAATTCGAAGAAAATCAATGTATTTTGGTCCCCTCGATAATTCGAAGTGAAGCTAGACCGGCCCACTCCACAATTCGAAAAATTAGTCATTTTATGGAAAGTGTCGAGGCAATTTTTCCAAGAATTTACCTTTATTGGCTAATTATGAAGCGAAAGATATCTTTAATTGTGATGAAACAGGGCTGTTTTATAAATAATTACCTGATCGTACCTTGGCATTTAAGGATGACACCAGTCATGGAGGCAAACACAGCAAGAGGAGGGTTACAATATTATTGGCAGCCAATATGGATGGATCACAGAAATTTCGACCTTTTATGATAGGAAAATTTGCTAAGCCTCGATGTTTAAAAATATGAAATCTCTTCCGCTAATCTACAAATCAAATAAGAAGGCGTACAGCAGTATTGTTTTCTAAATGGACAATGAGCATTGATGCTGAATAGAAGAGAAAACTGAATGGGAAGAGAAAAACGAAAAATTTTGATGTTTATCGATAATTACTCAGCCCATAAAGATGTCCCTTAACTTGAAAATATAGAGCTGAAATATTTACCCCGTAACACAACTTCAATTCTTCAACCCCTAGATCAAGGAATTGTTAAAAATTTTAAAACCTTGTATCGAAAAGAAGTGGTTAGAACTGTAATAGACACAATGGAAAATGGAAATAACCTGTGCAGCATTTCAATGCTTACTGCAATGGAAATGGCTCACAAAGTATGGGAAGATGTTAGCTTACAGACAATCGCAAATTGTTTTAAAGCCTGCGGATTCATCAAGGATTAGGAATGCAAGGACGGAAATGATATGGTTCAACAAGATCTGCAAGATGAGGGACCTTTTTGAGTGCTTGGAACAGACTTCCAGAGGTTCCCATAACTTTCAACGATGTTAATATTGACAATAATGTTGCCACAGCGGGTACATTGTCTGATGAAGACATTATGAAACAGTCAATTGTGGTCAGTCAACAGATTTCTGACAGTGAAGATGAAGACGACGATGTTCCGAAGGTGTATTCTAAGGAAGCAACCTTTTTTTAAGAGGGTTGCGTCGTTTCTTCGAACAATCCGAAATGCATAACATCCAACCTGGTTGTGTGTTTAAAGCAGTGAGCACTTTGGAAAATGCTGTGGACCAGATTGACGCCAACCAAGCGACCCAAACGAAAATAACCGATTTTTTTATGAAGAAATGATACAACTTTTTTATAATAAATAAATTGATCCACATGTATTATTATAATATGTATTTTTTTTCTACCAGCATTCACAATCTTATACAATGACAAATAGAATGTAACTTTCTTCAATTCGAGTTTTACTTTCAGCCCCTCTTTAATTCGAACCCTCGCTATTTCGAAAAACTCGATAATTCGAATTTTTTGTTTGGTCCCTATAAATTCGAATTATCGAGAGTCTACTGTATATATATATAAGATTATACTATTGTCATAGAATTTGATCGAAATATTTTAATACCAGATAGATTTATGAGTAACATTTTTAAGATATACAAATCTGTCTTGCCTTTTCAAATTCCCTAAGGTAATGGAACACAGATATTTCACTAGAACAAATTGAATCTGAGAAGGTATAGGATAAAAACTTTTTTAAACGCATACACGGGTCAAAAATATACTAAATGTACTATAATCGACATTAACGTTCGAGAAATTACTGGAAATCGTATTCGTATTCGTAATAGCATACGATTCAATACTAACAAGGCCTATTAATGTAATTTAAAATTTAAAACATAAAGATATTGGTCATTCAAATAGTTTACATAAAATTAAGAGAAATATTTTACATCAAAAACACAAAAATAAGCTAAATTTAAAATATTTTATTTATAATGCAGCTGGGACATAATCTTTAGCTTCCTACTGAGGATTAAATGCTATAATCATATAAATCAAAGCGACTTCATAATCCTTCCAAAGTTAGATTTTAATATAATATACGCTTCACTCAACAAAGGCACACCTCCCTTAGCAACGCGACAACGGGCGGGAGAAAGTCAAATAACCTCCGAAAAGAGGGAAGCGACTGGAAAATTAAATACTTTTCCTCTCAATTGAATTCTACGCTCACCTTTTAACGTTCCGTCATCGCGAATTCTCTCGGAACTTTATCGCCCTAATTCGAATGGGAACGTTTATAAAAAAAAGAACCGGTCGATTACTCAATTCCCTCGGAAAATCGAACAAAGATAAAAAGAAAGATTATTGCGATAGATCCAATTTTTCTCTCTTTTAAATTTTATTCGATGGGCGATCGATTTCTCGGCGTGAATTTTCGGGCGGTTCCGGTCGTTTGTTTGGCGTAACTAACTCTTAAACTGAAAATACGAGATGATGGAAAACTATCTCTGGTCCTGTCGCGGACCAAAAAACGTTCCGGTTGGAATTTTTTTTGTGATGCGAAGGGTGTCTTCCATTATTCTGTTGGATAATGTGATGATTTTGGGAACCTAAAGGGAAGGATTAGGCGGCATTCGTGACGAAATGATCCCGTGAGTTGCTAAGAGACCTCGACAAGTGGTTGGATTGACACCTGACTCTTCTTTAATGCAATTTGTGGAATGTAAATTGCATAATACGCGGAAAAAAGATTCTTTTGTAGATATTTCGTATATTCAACCAAAAATATAATGCCAAAATGCGAGTTAAATAAATGTTAAAATTATGATATGAATTACAATTTAAATTGAAATAAACAATTTAAATTACTCCGTTTTTTAATTATAACAATTACTCATTCATTTAATCCTCTCGAAAATATTTGAGCTATTAACTTATTTAAAATAAACGAAGATATATTCTTGGACCGGGAGATAATCTAGAGAATATTAAATCTCAATGAAAACTCTAAAAGCTAAACGTAATAGACGGAATAACTTTAGAAGTTCCTGAAATAAATTGAGAATAGAAAACTAGACCAAAGTTTCACAAATTGGAGACAGTATATACACCTACATGATGATATCCCCGAGAGAAACTGTTAGTCTGGGAAAGGAGACGTCAGGAAGTGAAGAAATAATACAGAAATGAGATATGAAATAAGAGGAGGATCCCAAAAGAAAAATAAATGAATTTTCTCTTGTGGTCACGCAATAAGAATGCTGGAAGCCAGGCTGCTTTCGTGGGTGACATAAGAGAGGAAGTCAGCAAGAAACTTGGATGATGTCATCCAAGAAAGATACAAGTAGATGAAAATAAAAAGGAAAGAAAGTAATATGGGAAATTAGATATAGAATAACAGCGATATGAGTAAAAGTTTGACGCAAACACGCTAATCCTCAATCGAGAGTTAGCTAAAGAGAATATTGAAACAAATGCAAACAAGTTTAAAACTTGTATACATGACAGTGAACCATGTTAGTCTTACTTACTTACTTACTTACTTACTATCGCGAATTTTAGTGTGTGAAAGAAATAAAATTCAAATAATATTGTTCCACAAAACTATCACAATGATATTTTAAGTTCTCTTCTTACTGTACCTAACCATATTGTTTATTTTCCTTGACGAATGTATCCCATAATTATCTTTATGGAGGATCAGAGAGAAATCTTTTGCATACATGTGTGTATGTGCTTGAAAATCTGTACACATCTTTAATAATCAATGCAAAACGTATCCGTTTGCTTTAATGTTTATCGTTACTATATTTAAACCGAATAATAAACGATCGATCCTTTTAGTTGCATGTGTGTTAAGATACTTGTGGGAATGCAAGTTTATATATTTGTACGTATTTAGTCCATAATTTGTTAGAACAGAACAAACGGATTTAATTAACATTTTAGGCCAAGAGAGATGAGATACGAATTCAGATGGAATTCACTGCTAAATCCTTAACGCCTCGTATTCCTTGATTCATTCCTGTAATCTACATTTCAATAGAACACTCACGCCTGCTGATTTACGAAGGCCCCGTAGTGAGCACCTAAATAGTGCGCAAAGCTATTATTTCACGCCAATTGTTTGCCCTGAACGCGGAAGTACTTTAGACAAGGGTACTTATTTTACAATCGCCTTGGATATTTATGGAACTACACTCAGTATTTTTATGGATAATTACAGAAAACAAATAAATGCATTGACGCAATATAACCAATAATATTTACGTATTTACTTGCAATTTTACATTGTTTCGAATATTTCGTTATTGATCAATATTTTTATTACATTTTGTTATTTCGTAAATTGAATATTTTAAACATTAAATGGTACTAAAATTTGAATTCTCTTCCTTGCGTAGAAACAAAAATGGAAGTAAATAAATCTTCTAAATTCATAAATTATCTTCAAAATACGTGAAGATGAAGAAATGTTCGAATACAGAAGAAATACCAAAACAAGAACAAATGAGAAATACAAGTAATTTTTGATGAACCATTTAAGAGCTTCGTATTAAAAATGATAGCAGCGTATACAGCTGGATTGATGGCTTAAATATATAGAGACATTGCATTAAAAATCGTATTGTTAGGATAAAACATAGATAACAATACTTGCAAGGCCTAACTAACTTAACGGGAACAAAATTCTTACTGTAATTATAGTTGAGAGACTTGAATATCATTAATGCATAATTCAGTAAATAACTTTGGTATCCATGGAGACAAGTGAATAGTTAGGGCTCAACATTTTGATCTGGGATAAGTGTCAGGAGAGATAATTCCAGCGTCTACTTTCAACACTTAATAAATTTAAGCTTAGCTGCAGGCCACAGCGTTCAAGGAAAATAGCTACGCAGAGCGACTTCCAAAGCTGTGCTTTCTCTTCATTCAATTAAGTGCATCTACGTGCGAGGAAAAGCGTGAGGAGAATGTGTTAGTCCAGGAAGTAAGAGACCGATGGTTGATACGGAATTAGACGAAGTAATTCCACCCACAGCTGTGTCAAAAGGTGCCATTTAAGTCGGAGATATAATGTACATGCTGTAATTTTCCTTAATGAATCGTTATTTCAATTTAACACACGGTTTTCTTTTACAAGTGTGCCCTTAAGAATTACGACCAATCGTAAAAGGTAAGGGGTAGGATTTATAAATCTTAAGTCCTCAGAAAATGCTTGAGGCTGTCCCTTTGGAAATAAATGATGTAATATAAAATACGTGTAAGATTTTTGAAAACTGAAATACTTGTTTTCAGTCCATAAGAAATCAGTCAAAGTGTTACGTGAAGTACAAAGAAAAATTATTTGTTAATAATTATCATAACATTAAAGTTTGGTGATCACCATTCAATGACTAAAATTCGTGAATAAAGGCCGCTAATTGCATAAACTGAACCATGAATACAAAGATATTAGCTTTATAAATGCATGCATCCAATAAAGAAAAAATTTTAAAGACAACTTGTGTACTAACAATTAGATTTCTTCTTAAGTAATTCGTTTTTTAAAAACTCTTAAATATTATTTCGCAAACAAGGCCGAAAACTGAGGTATATGCTTCCAGTATTACAAAATAACTTAATAATAATTCAGCCAATTAATTCTTAATTTTAGATGACATTCTACTTTATGAAAATGATAGAATTCAACGAAATAATCTACGCTAACGAAGATGACAGCTTGCATAAAGGTTATTGGAGTGGAATAAAAAGGAAAACTTTTAAAGTTGAAGCAATTTATGAACTTGATTAAAAGTTATATCAAATCTTTAGCGTTGAAAGAGTAAACAACTAGATTAAATAAACTTACTACTTCAAGTCCGTCAAGCATAGATCTTTAAAGAGCAGGGATCTCTTACCTGGAAAGGAAGAGAGAATTTTAGAATAAAATTTGATAAACAATCACTTTATCTGATTTAACCTTAATCAATTTCACCTTTTTTTACAACACATCGTGTACATAATTCAATATGGCACAAAAATTTTTTGATTCTCAAAGCAAAGTAAACCGCAAAGCTTTAAAGTATACTAACACGCACAATTTAATTTTAGTTTAACCATATCAATTTATTTCTTCATGAAAAGCGATTATAACATATAAACTGATAAACTAAACCACACGTTATTATTCTCATTGAAGTTCATTATAATGCACCGTCATAATTGGAAGTAGGAGAAATAGCGTGATGACGTATTTAATTTTCAATTTGTTGTGGAAATTTTAGGCAAGCAATATTTTTTTATCGATTATTCACAGCTGTTTCAGAAAGGTTAACCATCCAGCGGATTGCAAATGATATGCTGAGTAGGCGAATTTAGATTATATGAACAGTATTTTACAATCATATTCAGTCAATAAAATTTGAAAAATAATTTTTATAAGTATTATACCCTTCTTTTACCAACAAAATATTTTCATTTGCGAAAAAATTGCAAGAAAACAAACATTTCATCCTAACTTCAACAACTCTTCAAAAACAAGCACCCGTACGTGACTTTGTTTCCTTAGCAACACAACGCAACATGCAAATCAGGATTTTCAGAGCAGTTTCAATGAGAAAACTCAAATGAATCGGAGTTAGGTTTTCGGAAAAGGACGGACGGGATTGGACGGAAGGAGGACAAATGAGCAGTTCCCCTGAACAAACAGAACGTCTAGAAAAAGCCAGTGGAGGACATCAAGAGATAGCAAAATCGATTCAACGGGAAAAGTGGCTCTACGGAGGCACTTTACGGGTGCGCTAAATCTTCACCCGCTAATTTTATCAAAAAGGTGTTATTGGAGTACGTGTTCGACATCAATCTTGGGCAAAAACTCGGAAACGTCGTTACCAACGCCTCTGTGTTCGCTGGAGACGAAGTTAGAACGCTGAGGGCTGGGCTATTTGTAGTGATAAATATTAGGAAAAAGTTTAAGGCTGATTGAATCAAAATTCCTGCGAGCAGAAAGGAAAAACCTATTTATTTAACCGAATATATTTTTAAAGATTCGCGCATGGCTGATAAAACTTAATTAATAATTATTAAATATTTATGAACAGATCAAATTATTTTTAAGGTATTAAACTGTGACATTTTTACTTTTAGCGTGTATTAGCGACTCATATTTAGATATTTTATTAATTCACCAAAATTATGCTAGGCATTTACAAGTATAATTAAAGTCATCCATTCTTAAATTGTGCACAAGTATCATTTAGCTTTCATGAAGTTGTAGGAGTAGAAAATAATCATTAGAATGCTTTGAAGTTATCACTGAGTTTTCTCTTATGAATTTAAAAGTATATTTTATACATTCAAGTTCGTGTGCACTACGTAAATTAATCGGTAAGTATACCGAGGTATTGGATAATGAACGAAAAACCAACATCATTACTTGCAAGAACCTAGTGCAAAAAGTAAGAAAAGTAAAGACATCTGGAGAAAATGGTTTACATAATTTGAGAGAAAATTTGAGAGATAAAATTTAGGCATTTTAGGTAAACTATATGGTAATTAAAGGGGGGGTTGATTAAATGAAGTTAAATATTATGCGTTATAAAGTAATGAAATATAAATAAATTATTTTTATGTAAACTTTAATTTTATGGCTCAATTTTTAAGCAATTTCGTAAAAATATCTGACAATAACATACATAAGTTAAATACAGAATTTCAAATTTATATTCAATCATTAATTTTAAAGGGATTTCCAAAATTTTTAGCAATTTGTACGCTGAAATCATCCTAAATGTTTACAAAAATATGACTATTCGTGGAGACTCCTTAATTACGAATAATGTAATAATAAATAACATTTTAATAATTTTTGTATCATTAATTAACAAAATAATTTTTGGAAATACTCAAAACATCAATAACAAAAAGAATAACTCATAGACGGAAGAACTCAGATAATGGTTCCAACAATGTAGAACTACAAACGTCCACTCAGTAAAATCAAGTGAGTATATAATACTTCTCCAGAGCAATAACACTAAGAATATAATGATTCCGCTATCCGCAAAAGAGTATATAAAAATGAATGGTTAGGTTTACGGCGAGGTTACAGCTTTCACAATCCCCAGGTATTCAAAACAAAGAAACTCACGAAAACAACAGCGTGAAATAATTCCAAACGACCCATGAAACTCGCAAAAAGTAATGCCTAAAACCGAGTGGCAAATAGTAGAAAAGAGTTGACATCGGCCTGCGGCCGTACCAAACACCTACGCGTCAGTCAGGGAGTCGGTTACTATCATCGGAGCGAATATAATTGGTCCACGCGACGTTAGATTCCCCACCCGTCGCCAGCTTCCGTCAAGGGATTCTACTCCTTAATTGATTTTTCTCTCTGACTGGGCCAGTCAATTCCAGGGAGGGATCCACAGGAGATGTAGAGATATATGGATTAGGAGAAAGCGTAGGAGGGAATTGGATGACGGAAATACATAGGATTACGTAGACTGGTAAATGGGAACTAAACGATAAAGTGTAAAAGGTATTTGTAGGTGACGGGTACGCAAAAATATGAAAATAAGTCTTAAAATAATTACGGTAAATAAGATACGATATTTGACCTTCAAGAAATTCGTATGGTAGAGATAATCTATCAAAATGTATGTATAAAATTCAATACGCGTTATAGATTAATTCCATTATAGAGATCGACATGATTCATTAATACGATACGTAAATTCTAGTGAATTTGAACAAAGAATTAGAAGGATAGAGACTCAGATAGGAAAGGTTTGTTTATTGGTATAATTGATTAGAACCTTATAAAGGTTTATATTTCTTCTACTAAATAATTTCTTCGCAGACAATTTTAATGTATTGTATATGTTAACATATACACCAAGGAATGGTTTTAAATGCTAGACTGTTAAATTTCTAAGGATAGGAAAATTCTATGCGAACTTTGTAGAAAAAGTGTAAGCAAGAAATATTTGCCGATTTCCGTTTCCAAAAAATTCTACGAAAAATTATTTTCGATAACGCTAGAAGGGGGGTAGATATTATAGAGCATTTTATGAAATCAAAGTACTCTTCCTGTTTATGCACATGTTACGGTTGCTTTACAATACTTTATACATCGCGAAGCAACTTATGTATACATATATAGATATACTTATCGATGTAAGCATATTATCTTGAAAAGTTAAAAAAATTTCCAGTTTTCCGAAATAAAACTAACACAAGATATTAAGAAGCGATCAAGATTAAAGATAATAAGAAACAAAGTCAAAAAACAAGAAAATGAAAATCCAAAAGGAAACAGTAAAAGATTACAAAGGAATGTCAATGGAACAGAAGCAGGGGAAAAAGATGAGGAAAAAGATAAGTAAAACCGGATAAAAGGATAAAGTGGTATAGATGCTGGATTACTTCCGATGAGGTAATGGTGGTTTCATTAAAGAGAAAAATTAGGGGGAACAAAAGTGGATAAGAAGCAGAAAATCTGAGGTCAAGTAGAATCAAGCAATTAGAAATTGTGGGTAAGATAAGGAGAAAGGATCATTTGAATTTAGGGGAGAATGTTAGAAAAATCAACGCTATATGTAAACTTGCAGCCAATAAATCCATTTTGTTTTAGGCTAAACTTTAAGGCTTCCAATGTCTTATCGATTTAATAAAATATGTTATTTGTGATGCATAGTTAAGGTTGTTTAAGCAATAAACATTAAAACTATTACAGAGATTAAATTTAGATACAGATATCCTTGAAACCGGCAACCCGCACTACAAATTTAGTTGCCTATATTTCAGGGGCACCGAATTGCACTATGCACCAGTAGGGTTTCCAATTCCAATGAGAGTTTTATAACTAAAATAATAATCAAAGAAATGAATTTTTGTGGAAGTTAATATTTTAAATATTTGATTGTCTCTCGTGTCTGAAAAAAAATTTAGACAATTTGAATTCGTCATAATTTACTAGCCTTTATTGGAAATAGCTAAATTTTGAACACATAAGATAGCATTTTTGATTAGGTTTAATAAAGATAATATAATATAGGAGTGTTTCCTTGAAAAAAATAAAGAGGCGGATTATTCCTTCATTTCCGTTCCTTCATATATGTATGTTACTTTCGTAAAAACTTTATTCAACCAAGAAATATTTTCTTTGAGCCTTTTAATATATTTAAACATCAAGAATGACAATTGAATTTCTACCTTCCTATGAAAAAAGGTATAAAAATACAAAACAGTTTAAAATTACAATGCAGAGAATATGATTTTATAAAAGATAATTTCTATTTCTTAATAGATATACGTATAATTCAAACTTTATTCGTCCATGAACAAAGATACCTTTGAACAATAAACTTCGTGGTTACCAAATCAAAGTTCAAAACAAATAAAAACCTACTCATGAAAATAATTGGAACGATAAAAAGTTTCGGAGAGTTCGATGAAAATAAAATTAAAGTCTTTGTATCTTTTACGGTACCATTGAGATAGAATTCCCTCGGAAGCTTTGTAAAAAGCGAATTTCGAAGTAAATTGGGAAATAGAAGATTTAACGAGACTGTGAAGCATGGAAGGGAAAAAAGCAGTGTGGATGGGGTTGTTGAAGGAAACGACAGGAAGTTCCTGGCGACAATGCAGAAGAGTGGGGGCGAATTTAATGGGCTTCATTGGAAGACTGTGAGGCAGGGATAATACGATTTGATCGGCTGTTTACATTCCAAAATACAGCGATCTCTTTGAATTAAAAGGAACAAAAAACATCAATTGGTAACAATAAACTCAACGCACTTTTTAGTTTCTTGTGTGTATCGTCAACAGATTTTATAATTGTCTTAATAATTCTTTGATTAATGAAAAGCGTAAAGATATTACCTTGTGCAATCATGATATATTGGTCATTGAGAATTATTCTTTGAACCATTCCACCTTAATAAAATACGCTCTCCCATTCCACCTTAGTAAAAATACTACGCTATTTAAAGTGGAGATGGATTCATAGTTTTATGATTTTGTCATCGTTTTACTCAACAGAGATTCAAGGTTAAAGTAAAGAAAAACATTGACTGCTATCCATCATGATAACAGTATTTACTCCCTCGTAACGCAGGATTTACTAAAAAATTAAAACTTCAATTACTGAAATTTGGGAATTCAACAAGAAATTATTTAATGAAAATCGATATATTACCATTTATAAAAAATTCATGCCACTTTTCCACTAAAATTTTCAATGTTTTTGTGGTATAGCACTAGACTACTCTTTAAAAACAACTAAAATTTTGTATAGAAAAAAACAAAGCGTTTCTGGAATGAATTATTTATTATTATTAACTAATATCCAACCATTCTCCGATATTATAATCTAAGAAAATTTAGAGTTAACAACAAAAATATTTAGTTTAACGCTGGCAAAAATCGCAACAGATATAATCATAAATTTTCCTAAAAACTCTCTGAAAAAAAAAATAAGACAACGATCAAGCCCCCAATAGACAAATTGAATCTTTTACACGTTTCACCACTAAATAACCAAAATAACATCATCTTCTCCATTTCGATTTCCCCAAAAACTACGAGTCATTCCTTAATACCTCTGGAGCACCTATTGATTCACGCGCATCAATGACATTCGAGGGATCGGACACTGGATGGATAAAGTCCTCGCTTAAACCCCCTCAACATAACAGACCTGTGACGCATCGAAAAATGAAACGAAAAAAAAAACCGAACCCTTTCACTTTGTAGGAGAAAATCGCCTATAAAAAAAAGACTCCCATCAGAAATTCCCTCCCAATCGACGGACCGTTCAAGGGAAGGGTTAAAGAGGGATAACCCAACCCTAATCTGCAAACGAAATCGGAGCTTAGCGGGGAAGAGCGTTGGCATCTTTTTCACTTAAATTCCTCCTCTTGGCCCGCTTCCTGAATATCTCCCAACCCCGTCTAACAGGAAGAAAAAGGGTCGTGAGGCGAGAGCCCGCTTCGGGGTCCTTCCCCGGCCATTCGTCTTACTCCGTACCTCGGCGATAATTCTCCATTCTTGACACCTACTTTCCATAATTCTTTACTCGCGATTCCCCAGAAAAAAATAATCTCTCTCTTTAGACCCTCCCTCAGAAGTTGACAAATGAAATAAAGTCCTTGGTTTTCGATAGACGATGTCCGGATTGTGGTGGCGACAAAAGGAGAGTGGATAATTAATGAACGTTCAAAAAAAGAGGGTGAGGGCATAGGGGTCATTCCAGTGGTGCCCACATGCCTTTAACACCTCTAGGGGATAGAGGTTCTTACACGGCGATAAAAGTGAAAATTGCAGCTTTAAGAATGAGGGTTTTTATAGAGGTTTATTAAAAAAATGACTGATGTTTAATTTTATCTCGAATAAACTCCCAAAATTCTTTCAAAGTAAGAATATACTTTGCCTAATAGATCTAATAGACTCACTAGAGTTCTAGTCCAAAAGAAGATGAATATCTAAAGAGAGCTGGGACTGGAACTTAGTACGTATCTATCACGACTGTACTAAATATTTTGATGAATTCAACTTGTATTTAAATAGGAATTTTGTTTGTTTCACAGGAAAAAAATGATAACATGGTTTCGTTTCTCTATATTTACACGTTCTGATCCATAAGATATTTATCGTTGACATTCATTACATTCACAACTTGACCCAAAATATTTAGTTTCGATTTTCACAATCAGATCATCAACTAAGAATTCCATAAGAGGATATGATTCTTGTTTAACGATTATATACATTTAAGATTTAGTTATTGTATGTTATTAATGGATTACACATGGTTACGACCTTAATGACGCAGCAATATTTTAATTTAAGTGAGTTTAACACAATATTGATCATTCAACATAATATTCAATTCAATTGAATACAATATTAGTTTCCAAGGAAAATAATCGATAATAAGAGAATCAAATAAACCCAGGATAGTACTGTTATGATTACTAAATGGGATAGACATTAATATATAGAATCTAAATACTTAAAAATGAATTAAAATTCCTTGCGAAGGATTAAAAAGTACGATGACCTCTCCTAAAAGTAGTTCAACGGAAACTTGGACACGTTCCGTTTTTAAATTTTAACTTTAATTTGCAACTTTACTTTAATTTAAATTTCCATAATTTTATTTTAATTTATTCATATATACCAAAGGAAAATTTCAAAATTAAAGTTAGAATTCTAAAGCAAAACGTGTCCACTGCCAACTCTGACTTGTATTTAGGGAAGTATGAGTATAAAAAAGGAGAGGATTAGATGAGAATGTGGCCTACATATAAAAGGTAAGGAGGCATAAAAGGTAGCGAATGAAGTTGGCCGATCAATGAGAAGGGGACCTTCCCGAGGGAACCATTGACCGAAATTCATGTACACGGACTCCCCATCGGCCGCCTATTCTTCCAGGACTTTCAAACGCCCACACCACAGACTTTTTCTTTCTCCAAAACGCACCTATCCTCTTCTTTCCCAATATCCTCTTTGTTTCAGCCGTGTTTTTTAATTTGTAACCCCCGCATACACATCTCTATTCCCTTCCATTTTTTCCGCTCTGCTGGATGTTCGGCAACCCTGCCTTTGCCTTCTTTTGTTTTTGATAACCAATGATGGATATTAAAGTTTTTCCTAAGGTATGCCGATTCCCGGGATACGTAAATGAGAGTTATTTTACCTTAAACAGTAGCTATGTTGTAGCTGTATTGAAGAAGCATTGGAAGGTTATGATAGGATTTTTGATAAAATAAATAAACTATTAACATACATCACCTAATACCTATAAAATATAATTAGTATTCCTT
Organism: Pantala flavescens; assembly: GCA_020796165.1. Lineage (NCBI taxonomy): Eukaryota > Metazoa > Arthropoda > Insecta > Odonata > Libellulidae > Pantala > Pantala flavescens. Next base: position 19,327,005 of record CM036886.1, read on the forward strand.
AAATGAACTTCAGTATGCACTTATTCTTTTGTCGCATATATTGTGAACAATTCATCCAAAATTAATGTCGTTAAATATTGGACAATAGCAGTTATAATTTAATCACTAAATTCGTGTAAATAATTCATTTCATATTCTGAATGAATTTTGACTATCTATACGCAGTAAACAAAGAAAAAAATTATCCTTTGTTAGATCAATAATTGAGAAGCCATACTTTTGTTTAATTTATCCCAAAAATTCAAAGATCAATCCAAATTTTTAATCAATATACTCTAAATTGAAGAACGAATTGTAAAAATTTAAAACGTTTTCTACAAATTTGAGATATTAGAATGTACCAAGAATATATTGATACAGCTATCAAAAATATCAGACACTCTAACTGAATAATGGCAAAATATCAAGAAAAAAATCTTCCCTTTTTGAACCTAAGAGAAAATTCCAAGTACTATTAAAATAAATGCTAGAAAAAGAATAAAGTTGCAAAGAAGCCTTAGTATATACATTGTACCGATACGAACCTATAAATTACTCGTTAGTGAGACGTTTTTCTCTCAACAAAGAACTTAATTCAGTCAATTAGTTCACAATCACCCTTAGAATTCAATCTGGATGGAGGTAATTACCTCTCATTGTTTCATTGCAATTCATACCCTCCTGTCTTCATCCCTTTGTCTGCACTTAACACAATTTTCCTTGGGCAGAAACGTTCTCTTCCGATAGAATTGCAACTGGAATAGGATAGGACATCGAAAGAAAACCCTGAGGGCAACGTTCTCGTGGCAGAAGAACCGATTTAAAATTCTGTCTCCTTCTCTTAAAGGACGCGTCTTCTCGGCATAATCACTGACTGCAGCACAATGCAAATCTCACCCTCTTCACCGCCCACCTTCCCTGCATTTCTTATCAGATCGATATCTCGATACAAAAGGCTACTTACGACGATCGACTTAATCGCCACTGCCTCGGGAGGAGGAAAATGAACCCGTCTCGACTTTCCTTCCTTTATTGTCAAGCGAGAAGGTTGCTAGGAGACTTACTCTGTCTTTATTTTCATTCGAGGAAATAGTCGTAGACTTCCTTGTACACTCTATTTCAGTCAATCTGAGCGCCATGGATTCGAAACAGATTCTTTTAATGCTATGTATGGTATCCTTTACATCAATAAGTGTTCTTTCTGTTAGTTAGATTAAGATTGTTTCTTTACTGTTAAAAAGAGATTTTGAATTGATAATAAGTAACCTTCAGAAATAATCCACCATAACTTATAAATAAAATTGAAAATAAATTATAAATTGAAAAAGAAAAGTAATATAGAGACTGAATATGCCCTATTTAAAAGGATTCCTCTCCGGAAATAATATATTTTGTTTAGAATTCCATATATTACGTTCTAAATACGATAAACGATTGAAAAACAATGCTTTTAATATGATCCTGTGATGAATTTAATTGATACAACTTTGCATTGTTTGAGCATCATAAAAGAGTAAATTAAATTCCTTTTGAAATCATTTCAAATCACCAAGGGTACCTATTCAAGTTAAATATTTTGATTAAAAATTGCTTTATTATTTATGACAATAGATTTGAATAATATTTTCATACAGATAGGATCTACAAAAACCAATTGTAATTAACGTTTTCTCCAAAATACTTCAAAAGGTTAATTCATTAGAATATTTCAGTATCTTTTAAATAAATTTCAAAGTTTCAAAACTCGTATATATTGTAGTTAGACATTCCTATTGTACATCCATTACCTTGGTAACAAAACAAATGAGATTAAAAGTTCTACAAAGTGCTCAAGAATTTAAAATAGTAGTCATCCTAAACACTAACTACGTAAAACAGAATTCGTACTCAAACACAATCAAATATTGAGACCGGAAATAATACGTAACTCCATTCAAAGATACCTTTAAGAGAAGAGTCAAACATACGCTTGATTTCTTTTCCGACTAATCGATACAGATTCCGGGAATGCTGAGGACCCAAAAATGATACTGACACCGTTACGAAACCCACAAATATCGCAAAAATTCCTTATGGATCGAATCAGAAAATTTCACTGAAAGGACATCGAGGAAAGGAATGGACGAGAACAACCTGGGTCCATTTCCTGGAAAGTATTTCGGAACGGGGACGAGCAACGCAGTGGAACGGTACCTCAAAGAAAAGCAGGAAAAATTTTTCTGGACGACGAAAACCTCTCATGCATGCATCATTCAGAATGCATAAAGCTGCTTTATTGGACGAGAAATTGGGACTGAACGGCATGAGCAATTCCATGTTTTTCCAAGAAGCCTCTCAAAGCAGAATGATAACCGTGTAGCTAATTTGATCAATGGAAATTTGCGCACATAAAATTAGGGTCAGAGGCAGCGGGATGTGAATAGGAATTTAGTGCACGAGAAAAGAGCAGCGGGGGTGTAAGAATGGGTGATATTGAATAGAACAGCGCTAATGTGAATGGAATTATGTGAACGTTTGGGCTGTTGAGGCGTATCAATGGAGATTACGGCAGCCACGTGAAGGAGATTAGGAATGAGGTAACCAGGAAGAGTTGCTAGGAAATGAGTAACGGGACTTACAATGGTTTTAATTACAGCGTCTGAAGGAAGGGATGATGGAGCAGGATTTGGGTCGCTGAGGGTTGAGGAAATTAGCCGACTTAAAATTAGAGGAGAATAGAGGATTGTGTAGGAGAAAAAGGCTTTGAGTATTAAGAATAGAATAAAAAACTAATTTGAACATGGTTGCTATGAACGTGATCCTATAATATAGGTTATCTTTTTACAGGATGTTAATCTTGTAAAAGATTGAAGATATCTTGTAAAAACTGTATCTCAATGAAGACGAAATCGTCTCTTTAAACTAATAATGTGTAGGATCATTAAATGTAAAGTAACGCAGCAATTTATTTCTGAAATTCAAGTCTCATTTTTGTCTTTTAAGCATTCCCAAAATCTTTCTCACTCACTGTCGGCGAAGATAGAGAAATATGACAGTAACAAGGGACAAAAATCTATTTTATCCAATAAGAAATTACAATGAGAGAATTTTTTTAAGCTGTCTTCAAATTTTTTTTACTATTGTGCCGATACGTATGAATAATTTTCATATGCATTGATGAATTAATAAGAAATTCGCTTACCAAATCTTGATCTAATAAAGTGAATGTTTGATAAACTATTTAATTGAATTAATCATTGTTTCAATTTTTATTTTAATTATATGATGAATATAATATAAATCTAATTAATGAATTCAATATTTCAAATATAAAACTCATAATATATCATATTACATGTACATAGAATAGATAGAAAACAATAATGCAGTGATGGTGGAACTTTTTTAATATTTCTATAGTATTTACACTGGAACCATAGGGCCCATAATTACTATTCTGAATCTTTTATGTAACTTGTTCATTTTGGTCATCAGTTGAATTCTATTCTTATGTTCCTAAAGAGGGTCTGTGAAGCTAGGCAATTAAAATGCGATAAATTTTTGATGAGATAAAAAAAGAAAATTCCTCAACTGATATTGATGTAGACCCTAATGGAATGGATATTGGTTTGCGGGAAGGATCATTTAACTTTAATGGAATTGAGTAAAAACGAACTTTGATCCATCTAGGCGCGGAAGGTGCTTCTACGTGTGATTCTAATTCCTACTGTTTGACCTATTTTAGAGCATTTTCATAAGAAAGCAATCCATCCCCGTGCAAATGGTTACCGTGGAAACGTTTTTAAATCGAACCGGTGCAGCAAATAGATTTTTTGTTCGGATGATCCTTTGAGTTTAAGATGGGTGCCACTAAATTTTTTCAGTTCAAGATTGATGATATTGAATCAGGGCTGAGAAGATGGAAAGCTTTATGAGAGGAATGCAGATTCTGCGATGGGGAGTAAAAGAAGATGCAACCCCATCTGCACCATCAACAATCTTCGCTGGCAGGTTTTTTACGCCTTTGCATCACTATGCATCGCTTTAGACTTATGAGCCAGCAAAAATATTAAAATAAATTCAAAGGATTTAGGATATCTTTTGCAGTAAAAATCAACCTAAATAATATTATTTTGAAGTAAATTTATATGTAAGTTACAAGTTTATAACATTCTTATGCTTAACTCACAGGAATTTTGATACAATACACTTATATTATTTAACTCACATTGAAGACGTATCCAATGCTAAAGTTATCTATAATCAAAAATGAAATTTAACAAACAAACTAACTACAAAATAGATGTTGCTTATGTCGAAAAGGTAGCAAGAAATCTTAGTAAGAACTTGGCATTACTAAATTTAGGAAATATATTTCTAAAAAGAATTTCCAACGAATTTACCATGGGTTTAGAAGTGCTCATAGTTTGGTAGTATATTTTAAAACAGGCAGAGTTATCTTAACAAGATTAATATGCTTATATGTGAATTATTTTAACTTAATTCTTAATTAACTTTACACCAGTAAACTAAAATTTATATTTTAAATGTTTTAAATGAACCGTAAATTCCAGTAATATTTTATAACTATCTTAATTTATAAATCATAAATATAAAAGTGCAAGTAAAAACGCTTAATTATTAATCAATGCTCTCTTAATATCTTCGTCTACATTTCATAAATCCTATCCACCATAAAGTTCTTGAAAAACATTAGAAAAATAAACATTATTACGTAACCGAATTTTATATATTTAGAACGTCTGTGAAAACGTCGATTATCATTAAATGCTTCGATCCCTCAATCCCTAACTCATTACGGACAAAACTTCCTCTTCTCAAAAGCTAAATGAATCGTACCTTCTAGAATAAATCATCCCGCAAAGTTCCCACCGTTATCTCGAGAATGCCTCCACCGCACTCGTCAAACACGAATTATTCCTTCAGCAACTCCTCCTGGGGAAAGAAAATTGCCCACCGAACGCCCAAGTTTTCTCGACTGAGGCGTCATTATGGGGTAAATTCGCGTAATTTCGAACGAAAAAAACTCCTTGAGAATAAAAAGTCACTTCTCTCAAAGATTCAAGACCGGTAACTAGGGAACCCGAGGATTCTACGACGCCAGAGCCCAAAGATTCAGCCGTTAACAAAAACCTATCGAAAAAAACACTTAGAGACGTCTGCTTGCGGTTGAAGACGCTCCTGATGGCTGCAAAACTTGTGACAATTCCCCCATCGGGAGGGGTGGGGAGTTGCGGCGTGCCCTATCTTCCTTCCGATAAAGGGAAATATTTTTAGAATCCGTTGGAACTAATTTCCACTCTTCAATGAAGGCAAAAAAAGGAAATCAATTTTCTTCTGACTGTGATGGAATGGACGAGCATTCAAATCATGCAACTGTACGTTCCGGAAGAGTGGTGCAATTGAGTTAGTCACATCGTTCTAGCGAGAGAAGACCTATTTATGCCATCGAGATATAGGTCATCCGTAGCGGATGCTTATGAAGATATTATTCAGAATGTGCCCCGAATTTCATGTAATCATTTTTACCGTAAAATATGTCTTAAAGAATTATTACTAATGTTGAAATAATAAAATACTTTTAAGGTGCTTACGGCAAATTATATTTATGATTAAAGAAAGAATGAGTTAAGTCAATTCAAATTATTTTAAATTTTATATTCATTTTGCACCGAACGTAACAGGAAATCATTCAGTTTTATTTATTACTGTAATTTAGCTTAAGGAAATAGCACAAAATATAATAAGAGATTATATGCGAGATACTAAGAGAAAAATTGGATAAAAAATCTAATATCAGTGTAGATTATAAATTACGATGTAAAATTATATTCTAGTGGGATATTTTTATCATAAATTCAATAAATTCATCTACAGAAGTCAATAATTAATGATTATTTTCGTAAGTATAATTTGATTCGATGAATAATAGTCATTGAATTAAATACGTTTTTTCCAAATAATTTTAAGTTAAACTCGCGAATTCGTGCCAAAAATATCGTCAGACTGACACTGCTCTTTTAAATAATGAATCGATAAGGACGCATTAGTTCCTTATGCTTTAAAAATATAACTGTTTAAGAACATATTAATTTCTCAAACTTCAGAAAATATTCCTGGATCAGATGTCAATCTTTTGATCTCATTTCCTACAATCTTTCATCCTTTCAATCACTCTTCATCCCACTCTTGAGCATTCAGTAACCATTTTTCTTTCATCCAAACCCTAATTCTTCCATTTCCATGCGTCAGGCTCTCTCTTTTGGAGTTTGACGATCTCATTGAACGACACCTTGGTGATAGACACGAGCGAATTAAGGCCACCAGACGATGCTTGGTGATTTATAGGAGCAATTTAAAATCTACTTTAACTCAATCCGAAGGGTTTAAGTAGGCCAAAGAGGGGACGGGGTCGATTAACCCAACCGCCCTTGCATTTCAATCATACCGATATATCTAGGTCCTCGAAATTCTTATGAATCTTCCATCTGCGTTTGGGGTGACATATTACTTGGAGACGAATTGGAATGGTTTCCTTACTCGTGGCGATGTTCACGAAATATTCTAAAAAGGGTCACTTCATCGGTATCTGTATCCAATTCCCTTTCTGGCGTTTCTGAATGGAAGAGACCCCATAATAGAGTAGAGATAGAGACCTCAAATAATAGTCTCAAACGCCCCCCAATTCTCTTCAAGAGTTTTTCCCTTCTGATAATAGACTCCTGACCAGTGGTTGGATCTTTTGTGTTCTGGACCACTCTTCCGGCCAGTTTCTCAAACCTCCTCCAAACTTCCACGTTTCTGAAGACCAAACGAGATGCCTTCGAATTGCTGTCATTATCTCCTATTGTTGTCGTCGTCAGGGTCACCTGGGCAACGTTTTAGACGTCCAAACTTATTTTACCATGGAAACAAGGATTATTTGCATTGGTCAAGTGTACGAGTTGAGACTATTATAGTCACATAAATATAAATATACGAAACTTCAAAATAGAGGAATCCCTTTGTTCCATTGATGTACTCGAGACATATTTAACCTCCTTTACAGCTAATTTTTAGTCTTTCATACCCTGTAATATTATATATGTTTCTTAAAGAAAAAAAGAACATCTGAAAATTCTCGAACGACCTCCAATTTTTGGCTTTGCTATTTTAATAAAATGCTTCACCTTATAAGTCATACAATTGAGCAACATTTAAATATTTTATTTACTCTGTTAATCGAAAAATTTAAAGTATTTTATAATCGATTTAATTACATGGATTCGACAAGTAAATACGCTGCCACCATACGTATCTATATACTGTAAATATTCAGAAGCATAATAACTAGGTGATTATTATTGGTAAAAAATCATGAAAATGTATAAAACTAGCAAATCAGTTATTTTATTAGACAAGCGTCACGCAAAATGTATATATAAATCCTGTACAATTTTAAAGAACCTAGTGATAATCGCTATCATTCAGGAACACTGAACAATCCACGAAAGTATACGAACCATCAAACGAAATAAGATCGAAAACGATCTATTAATTCTTATCTAGGAATATCTGTTGCGTCCGGATAATTGTATTTTTCTACCGTTAAAAGTATTTCTTTATCAAGGTGTGTTGAAAATAGGTTTCAAAAACGTTGGATCCCTAGTATATTTAAAATAGGTTGACAGAGTGGCCAAATTCACACGATAAGCAAATTTATTCCAAAAACATTTTATTTTATACGTTGTTCTTGGACAATAGCTGATACATATTCATCGTGACCTCACCTAAAAGAACATAAATATTTTTTTGCATTAGCAAATCTTTCGCGGTTTTAATTTTGCATAAACTTGATCGCTAAAAAGCCATATGCGCTCTTCCACTGTACCGCGACGCAAACTCTGTTTGAGGTAATACAGCGCTATAAATGCACGATTAAACTTTTGTCATGGATGGAGCTTTAATACCTCACTCCATAAACCTCAATGGCTAATGCTAACGATCCGCGTTTATTAACATATTTTGGACCGACTCGTTAATTTCCATCAACTTCAGTCAGGAATGGTCCAGAAATCCGATTAATTTTGTAGCCGCGCGAGGGATAACGTGGTCGCAGATAGACTTTTTCCGATGCGCCGCTTTGGAAAATCAAACAAACCAACAGCCTGCTATTTCGTCAGATTAATTCCAAATCGAATATCAATCATCGGTGGACCTATTTGTCCATAATAAGCAAAGGATTGCTTTAATTTTAATGCCAAATATCACCACCCAGCGAAAATGCAAATATATAGAATTCGTTCGTGTGAGCCACAGATATGACTTGTTGTAAAAATTGTCGCCGGTTTATCTGAATTAAATACACAATTTCGATGGCTTTGACTAAATGTATTAATCTTCAGATTAATTCCAAATTTAACTGGAGATGAAGTTAGATTCCAATAATTTTATTATCACCTGTGACTGGTATATCGTAAATTTTCGATGGTATTACCGCAGTTTCACTGAATGAAATACATCGATTAGTAACGTATGATAACTTATTTAATGTATGTCAGATACACGATAATTTATTAGGCTATTAATTATTAGGTTATGAATTTATTAGGTATAAGTCACTCATTTCAATGGTGAAACGTAAATTCTAAGTTTGATGGGCTAGAAAAGGATTGAATAGAAGAATTTACATACATATCATTTTAAAAAACATTGTTCGAGTAATTCCAAATAAAAATGCAGCTAATAGGATAATATACGATGCATTTCAAGGTGAGATGAAATCTAAAATTTATTCAAGGATTCAAGAATGAAATTAATATCCATTTTTTTAAAAGAGCATGCACATTTATGTTTAATATTTATTTAACTCTATGAACTCTAAAAAATGCCCATTAGTGACTGCTAAAGCATCCTAATACGGAGAAAAATTTGTGCATAAAACAGTTTTCCAACGCCTATCGTTTGATTCCATTACCAGCATATTTTAAACAGAAAATCAGCTCCGCTTTCATAACAATAAGGTTATAAAAAGAACCTTTGAAAACTTCATCGCGGAACTTTGGAACTGTTACACGTTTAAAAATAGGAAATCCTAATTTGAACGGAACGTATTTCATCTCGTGGATTTCCATAGTTCCCAAAATACAGGGACGGAGAGAATCGGTCCATTCTCTTCCTTTGAGTAGAAATTTTATGAATCTCGTAACCTTTATATCAAAGCGAATGAGCCTTCTGACATTTGAGGGAGTCAACGCTGTCGAAAGAGTCCTCATCGACTTTGACCTGTTATTTTCTCCTCCGAAAAAATACTCCCACACACATAACATAATGCGGAATGAGTAACCTTTAAAGCTGACACGTACGGCTGCGAATTAAAGGCAACCGATGGAGCGTTGCGAGAGTATGGAATTTGAGAGAAGGATGAAAGGAAAGTGCTGAGTGTACATCTTGATCCAATCTATGAGCGAAATATGTTGCGTTGAATACGTAAGTGAGTAAAAAGATTTTGATTTATATGTTTTTCTTCAAAGCCTAATTGGTTTATACCTTATACCAAAACGATATTATCAATCTTAAAAGGTTTTTTTTTGTAGTGCAAGATGCGTTGAGCCTAAAAGGACAATTTAGGTTTAGGAATAGCGGAAATATTAGCATACCGACAGTAAGAGACCTGGTTTCCAGTCCCAGCTATATCACTTTTCTAACCTTTGTGACAATTTTAATCCCTACATTTAAACGTAAAGAGCTAATCAACAACAAAATTCAAGTCAGGATGAAATACTTGGTAAGGCATACTACAGCAACAAAAACTTCTGTATATTTAAACTTATAATTTAAAAATGAATGGATAATGATATGTAGACATCAACTTCGGACGAAGAGTCGTGCAATATAATCGCAATAGTTAAACAGAAGAGAAAAGTAGCAAAATGACTAGGACTCGAACCCAGGTCCTCTACTTTCCGTGTAGGTACGTTTACAGAAGCATCACCTTGAAACTATAGTTTAGTGAACCTGGTTTCGATTCCCAGTCATTTTGCTACTTTTCCCTTCTGTTTTAATTTTTAAACGACGAATTCGGCTTTAAGTGAATATCATAATTAATTAAGTTTATGCCTACTTAATAATATATTTGATTTCCTCCCCATTAAAACACACGCTGACGGCTCACCCCAAATTGCTAAGAGGCATTTAATGGAGGAAGTGTGAGTAGCACGGAACTCTTTCCCTCACATTTAATATTTCCTGAGACAGAAGAGAAAAGTTTGAAAGGAAAAGCGATAAAATTATCCTCAGGAGAAAGTGAAAGAAGAAGCTCCAGCATCCCAAAGGATTTCTTCTGACATCTTGCGAAAATGGCGAACCAAGGCTTTCGAGAATAGCGTTTATGACCGCCGACATTAAATCAAATTGTCAAGATATCACCTCCAAGTGACTTTCACAACCGAAGGATCAACTTTGAAAGCTAAAATTATGACGCCGTTGTGAAGTGAGGAAACAATTCTTTCAACTTAAAGGAATAGATTCAAAAAAATTCATAAATTCTGAATTACGTTTGCGATAAATAAAGTTATATGTAATAGATAGGTAATAGTATGAAACAATATTCATACAATAATACGTTAAAAAATAAAATACAAAGATAAAACAAATAAATATCCTATAGAAATTAATTCTTAAGTTTTAGAGATATTATTATTCGACTAAAACTTCTTCCGCCCTATTATAAAATTTATTTACCAGTTGAATCATAAAGTAAACACTAATTGACAATACTATAGAGATCGTACTGCCATTTTCATTTTCTCTCCTCTTAATGAGATTGCTTCGTATTCCAATTGATATATATTTTATTAATTAAAAAGCTTCATTTTCAAAGACTGGTCGGCAAACAATATCGGATTTTCAGATTACACCTTTGGGATTCCTGGCTGTTTGTCGTAGCAATCTCAAATATTCTCTCCCAAACAAATTCAATTTAAATACGTATAAATTTTATCAGCTTGGTCATAAATATAATTTGATTGTCAAAGAGAATGTTTAATCAATTATTATTTTTTGTACTTAGTCCGAGACTATTCAGTGTTAATCCAAGAATTTTTACACAATAATAATTCAGGATGTTTGTAACGAAGCGTATTAAAGTACTATAATTACATTAAATGCTTTATTTATAGTTGTATAATAAACAAGCTCTCGTATAGCTCACTTTTTAAAGTCAGTCATAAGAAAAGTAAAATAGTAAAAAGGTCAAAGAATTATGAACTTAAGCTACCATACCATTGTCAGGCTGTATTTTTGACATTTGGAGACTTAATTAGCCTTAGTTTTGCTAGCCTCTGTTTTGTTCGACCAATACTCGTATTAAACATCAGTTAATGAAGAAATGATGGAAAATGGCTCGTCATTAATATTTTAAAGAGGGTTGTTTAAAATTGGAAACCTCGACTCCAATAAATATATGAAATAAAAGAGATTTCGTAATTTACACGCAAATGATTACGGTCAGATATTGGTTATTATTTATGCTAAGTTTAGAAATGTAATATACGTATAAAAGGACTATAGAGACAAATTAAATTAAAAATTAAAAAAATTAAATTAAAAATTCGTTGGAAAGGGTACCGTGAAGTTATACAGCTCACAATTACATATTCCACTCTAGCTTTATAAGGAAAACTTCGCAATACATTCTCAAAGACGCAACGCATCACAAAGTAAAAGCTGAAACATAAGACATCCGTTCGGAGATGAATGGGCTATCTAGAAATATTCAGTGGATAAAAGAAAGGGAAGCGATGGAATGCAACATGTACAAATCGGAAAACCCGAATATGACATGAAAAATCCTACGGAGAGGGGGGGAAATGAATAAATAACGGAAGAAGAATGGCCCCTGTGCTTCGGGTGGTACCTTTCCAAGTTATGAAAAGGGCTTCGATCCAATATCGACTGGGCGAAATTTATTATCCCCATCGTACTCCAAAGTAAAAGAGATTATGTGCATAGGCCCTTTTGGAGGAGAAAGAGGAAGGAAACCATCTCCGGAGGCAATATGTCATCCTTGCCACGAAAACAAACTTGCTAGAGAAATGGGAGTTTTTCCATGCTACCGAATAGCCTTATCTCCGCAGCTATGTTTCTTCCTAATATCCTCTTTTGGCGGCTTAATTATTAAGAGTACGATACGGAATATTACGGCCGAAAAAAGGAGCTCTTTCTTTTGGGGTTGAGATTAAATTTATATCACTAGCATCTAGTGCTGTATACACATGTATGTGTTCATATGTTTGTATTATTTATAGCATGAGTATAACTATATATCACTCTTTATATATAAATCCACCTGCTTATTGTACATTATATACTGAGAATTAATGAAGGCTTGAAAAACATTCTATTATATGGATATTATAGTGTCTAACACACTCACAATATTGGTATATATTTACGGAGGTTTTCATTGGGTACAGTTTATGAATAGATCTTTTTAACTTCCTCTGGTATAATATAACAGAACGTTTTATCATAAATTAAGTATTGAAACATTCTATTAGGTATAATATTATGTGATAGAGAAATTTCAGAAAATATTACAACAAAGAGTAAAAACAAGGAATAATTGAATAAAAATTTACTCAAACTTAAATTGACAGCAATAAAGAAATTCAGCAAGCTTATTGCAAAAACTTTATAACCTTTTAATGAATGATTTATAGTGAATGACTTATTAAGAGAAACATTTATTTGGAGGCAATTATGTATTTTTATGGAATTTTATACCACAAGAACTTCAAGACGATGAAATAATTTGAGGTAAATTGTATGGAATAAGATATAAAGGAAAATAAGAGGATATTAGAAAATAATACAATGTGAATAGATTTCATAAGAAAGAGGAGATAAAAAATTAAAAAACAATGAACGAGATATTATTAAGAAAGCTGAACTTTATCCTCTTGCAACATTTTAACGAAGACTAAAAGCAGAAAATTTCCGAGAACCGTTCAATTGAACTCCGTTATCGGAAGAACCTGATATCATAACAACAGCGAAGCTATCATATCCAGGAGTAAGATAATATGAAGTTCACTCAGATTCCTTCGAGCGATGCCTTTTGTGCGCCCTATAAAAGGATTAGCAAGTATTTTAAATATCTATTCTCTAAGTTAATAGAGAGTCCTTCCAAAGAACGCTGCATTAACTTAGAAAACTTCGCTGAGATGAAGAAGTATATCGATAGAGCATACCTTGAGGCGCATTCGTGATATTTTGCTAGAGGCAATAGAGAAAGGTTTGGAGGGAGGTATTTTAGAGGAACATCTAAAGCGATTCATGGGAGATACGTGGTCATTGTTACAGCAAGGAAATGGAAAAAGGATATTGTTGGAAGATAAAAGGCTACAAAACCTTTTCTAGAAAGAAAAACCAAAGCTGTAAGATCCAAATTAGATTCGTGGATATATTGATTTTGCGATGAGCATTTTTATGTTAATTTCTGTATATGGTAGGTACTGACACTTTTATGATATATATTAAAGAGTCATTTATTCATTTATAAATAGAATTTTGAAGTCATAAATACATAAAAAATTCACTAATTACACAAAAATTAACAGATAATATTTATCTCGGTTGATTATAATAAATATCCTCTCATAAATATAATTAATCTGTCTTACACGATCAAAAACAGAGGTATTTATTTCGCATGCAATATAACACATAACCGAGTAATCAAGGTATAGATGAGCTATTTTATCAGAAACGAAAGTAGTTTCAACAATCTAAGAAAATATGACATTATAAAGACATAAACAGCTAAATACAAATAATATAATAATCATGGGAAATAATAGAATAAAACATAAAAGACATAGTTATCAGGAACATAAATATTTATATGTCCTAAAACAATTCTCTATTTAAGTCCCATAAACATCTTATTCTGCTATTTTTAATTCCCGTATTCATTATTAGTAAAAGCCTGTTAAGATTCGTGCACCAAACAATTCTAAAGATACTTTAGTTACTAGTATTTGGACATTAATACTTAAAAAACATATATGAGTTTTATTTCACTATTTTTTCGAGCAACATTCATTATTCACGATCACTATTCATTGGCTAGAATGGAGAGCGCTGCATTCATTATGCAATAGGCGATTGGTCGCAGAAATATTTCATTTTCCGTGCGATTTATCACCAGAGCAAGTGAAAGTTCGTCATCGTGAATAAGTGAATGGAACACCAATGCACAACGCATTCACAGATCTGATTTTATCTGCCACCGCACTTTCCAAACCTACATTATAAATTAGAGTGAGCTGGCACGTGTGAGATGCTCTTAACATTTGACATGCGCAACCGAAAGCGATTTTGAACAATTAAATCAATCGTTCGTGGTTGAATATTATTGACGCGATCCAAAAAAGGTTTTGCCTTTTTTTTTCTTCTTCAAGCCACGAAGTTTTTCTGAGAGAAAGTTTAGTATAACTTTATAAACCTGGGGTTGAAAATGGATGACATTAATGAATTCAATATCTAAAGATTATTCGTGAAATATAAGTCTACATTGTGCGTGACTACGTAAGTTGCAACAGAATTATAAGTTTCTTGATGGATTGAGAGTAATGCAAGGCTAAAAACGTTAGGATTAACGTTGCATCACTCTAAAATAGTTCGTATTTATAACGGAGGATCAATATTATTATTATATTATTCTTTGGAAACAAAAACTCTATTATCAGAGTATTAATATGGTACTTTATAGACAAGGGAGAGTAAATGTAAATTGGTTGCCAGGAAACGATAGCCCTATAGTTAAAGCTAACATAATAAGAACAGGTTATCAAATAGAAGATACAAAAGACCAGAAACTGTATAATTATAAGGCACACAAGGTGTATTTTAGCCATGATTAATATGATGATCAACGATGTGGAAAAATAATCATCACTCTACAAAATTGTGCCAAATCTAGGTCTTGAATCCGATAGCGATAATCCGAAAACATCTCAGACTGTCTCAGCAAGTTCTCTTCCTCTAAAATATCTCGATGCAGACGTAAAACGATCTCCTTTCTCATGATCTATATTCAGCAATAGCCAATATTTCTCGCCACCAATAGCATTACTTTTATTTACCGTTTACTTTTTCTCGCGAATCCATTCTTTGCTCCATTTCGTCGGCGTAATATATCTCTCGCAAATGCCTTTAACGTTTCAATATGGGACTCCGTTGGCTGTTAACATCCTTACGGATATAATATTCAAGAGTGTTTTTTTATGCTTCCCGTCTTATTTCCTTTCTCGGATAGGATTGCTTCCTATATATCAAACTGCCCTGTCTTAAATATCTCATTCGTTCTTTCATATCGAATGTTCGCTCCATTTGTTTCCTTATCCGTATCTCAAAGTGAGTGGCAAATATTTATGAAATATTAGCGATGAGGATGTAAAGAGAAATGTTTAAGGGAAATTTATGCGGATGGTGTTAAACTAATATTTCTTATTTTATAAAGGCATAAACTTTATTTATTTAACCATAAATCTGTTTTTTCGCTTAGCAGGAAGAAAATTCTTATGTTTTAAATAGAATCGTTATTTCTACAACCCATCCTTTTATATTATTTCAATGTATTACAGTGAAGGTCCTCTTGATTTGCATAAAATATATTAATACTAGATGGCAAATGAAGAATCTAGAAGACCAAATCTACTTCAAAGAAATTTATAGGTTTTTGCGTCCATCAGAAGCTTTTGTGGTATTTACAGTTTCCATTCATTAATTAATTTATAAATAACTTTAAATAAAAGATTAATTTACAAATAAATTAGAATCTTCTGAAAATGTATACTACCAAGTTTAATTAAAAATCTACATTCCCCTTTTACTATTTTAACTTAAGAAAACGAGTCATAAATGCTTAGGTCCATTAATCATCCATCCTCAACCCCGAAAACTTTTCATTTCTGCAATAAAAATCATGGCTGATCAAATTCCTACGCATACACCTCTCACTCATAACAACCCCCAAGTCTCAAAATTACTTTCCGTGCTGTATCCATAATTAAACGTCTAAATATTCCCAAAAACCTCTTAGGGTAACCGCTCCACCAACTTCATAATCGACACTCGATGACTGTTATAGGTCAATGTATTCAAATAACGCTCGGATATCTCAGCTTCCGTGTTTTCGAAGCCCTCGAAATTTCGATGCAAATTCCACTCCGCGAAAATAGTTATGCGAGTGAATATTCACGAACCTCGAAGCCTAGATCTCTTACCTAAGAACCCGTGATCTTTCTCACTTTGTAAGTCCTTCCTCTTCAACGTAATTTATGCGCCGCAAATCGTCCACTTTTAGGGCTGTTTATCCCAACTATCGCGAGCCATAGCGTTCTTTTAACCTAGAAAAGAAACCGACACCCCTTTTTATTTCATCCCTCACTTTAGTCCTATCCTCACCGTATCGTCACGTGACCTATCTGTTGGTTAATTCAATGCCGGCGCGCCCTTATGCAAACGCGGTCTCGTTGCCTCTTAAGAGTCGCTTTTTATGGCTGCAGATTGCGCCTTAATTAAATGGAATTACCTCGTATGTGTGTATCCCGTACGCATCGGGTGAAAGGACTTCTACTAAGGGTATGGAACTTGTTGACGTTATATTGCGAGTAAAATAAGGCGGTGTTGAATGACGAAGATAAAGATATATATACGAGTACGTATTTCAGATGATGTGACCTGTAAGCTGAATGCAAATTAATTTACAATAGATGAATCATAGAAGTGCGCAAACATTTATTTCATGATATGATTGAAAAAAGTTTAATTTTTACACGATTATGACATTGCAAGATTTAAAAAACGAAAACCTATTCTAATGATTACTGAATCATTAGTATTTATTTTGAAAAAATAATAAATGTTGAATTATTATTAATAATTGAAATAATAACATAAACAGAATATATTTAATAATATCGGTATTTTTTATAAAGAAAATGAATTGTTTTAATACTTGGTGTTCATAATCATATCCTTTAGAAGACATCTTTTACTAAATTATCGATGGGGCTTTTAATTAAAGGAATTCTATCAACTACAAATCTACGGCGTAAAATAATATCGTTTTCTTTAGAAGTTATGAATCACCACCAATTACAAAAAAAAATAATATCCAGTAATAGTTGACGATGATGGCAAATAATTTTTCTAATGAATTAAATCTTAACATATTTTTTGCAAATGTTATATTCGACTACCTCGTCTTCCATAATTCATTTTTTCAAACAGGAAGGACAGGAGATTAAATTGAAGGAAATAGAGTTACAGTCCTTTTAGCATATTCTATATGATATATATTTATTACTTTTGCGATATTATTTTCGAGTTACCATTCAAATTGTAATAAGAACTTCTTAAGACTCATTAACTATTTTATTTGAAATGATTGAATTTCTTAATCACGAATTTTTTGAAAAAAATTCAAACCTCTTTGTAGTTCACGGAATTATATTCTCGCAACACACTACCTAGTGCTTTGTCTTTAGTATTATTTCTTCTCCTCTAGGTATAAAAATTATTAGTATGAGATTCATAGCAAATTTATTCCGGTGACTCTTTAAATGTCTTTGTGAATACTGAATATGAAAGATTTTTGGTTTTGCACAGTGGTATATTACGTTCTTATTTCAGACAGTGAATTATAGTAATTATCGGTTACGATTTTCAGAGGATATTGGAATTGAATATCCAAGGCGAAGAGAAGTAAATCGACAACCAAGAAAGCATCTATCATCATAATCGATAACTTATGAGAAGATTTGGAAATCGTACCAACTTCCAGAAACAACCTTACTTTCACAAGGAAGAAGATAACTAGATTTAAATAATGAGCCTTCACTTTAATCCTACCATTAAAGATGCCGTTCATCTTTTAATTAATCCAAAAGGATTTCGTATGATTTGAGAACGGAAACTGGAGAGATATTCCTTATTCCTTTAATTACACCACCTCTTTTACCTTTACGTCTATCGAAAATGGATTAGTCGTTCTACTTAACGAAATATAAATATCATTACGGATTTTAAGATTTATGAATATTAATCGCGCTAATGATTCTTTAATGAATGAATTATTGCTATTGACTTATACTAACATTTGATGTCATTAACTCCTAAAATCTTTATTCTTTAAACATTTAAAGAATCTTTAAAACTTGTTATAAAATCATTGGTCAGCATATGTTCCCTTTCAATCCGTCCATATACCTGTAGATGTATTATATCCCTAGAATAATCCCGAAAGAATTCTTCCAGTGACTAATTGGAGGAATGCTTCTACAGGGAATGTATGAATCTACAATGAAAATTACACAATTACACTGCCAATTGCTTTAAGAGTAAACAGGAGATCAAAAATGTCTTCCCTGGAATCAGTTTTGATCTTGTCCTATTAATGATACGCAAAATATCCTTAGACCATTTGAATTTATAGTTAGCTGAATAATCAGTTTAGAAAATTATATTTCAATACGACAGCTTTTATAAAATTATATGTAGCATAACTCAAAAATTCCCACAGATTGAAAGAGAAAAAGTTATATTCAAATATTTCTGAGAAACTGGCAGAAAAAACTGTAATGCAAAAATTTGCAAAGATTGCTAATGTAAATGATATTTTTACCATATTCCCTGTCCTATTTAGAATCTAATCCATACTTGAGTTAAGGAAACTTACGACTCTGAAATCCATTCCGTAAGTACCTTGCAGATCACGATAAGTAGTCGTAAAACACGATTCATACGCTCCGCTATCTTTCCCTCAATGCTCGTATTTCTCAATTTACGACTCGATTTACCACCCACATCTCACCCTCCACCGATGCAACGCCTCTTCTATTAACCCATACGGTAATTTCCCTCCACATAATCCTCCTCCGCTCCAACGGAGTGCCTCCACTTCCTTCCTCCGTTGTTAGCCTCCGATGAGGCGAAAGAGACACGTGTAACATTTTCCCTTTTTTGCCATGACCTCATTAAATAGGCAAACCTTTCGCCCTTCCGGATATTAAAACTTCTTTTTTTTCCTCAACACCTCCGCCTAACCATCCCAGAGAGAGAGAGAGATTTCTGGGGCGAAACTCCCGAAGATTTTCAAACTCCGATACTTTCATCGCATCATGCTAATGTGATTGAACTGTGATTCTCAAAACTTAAGAAAGGACTTCTATACGCGATAGAAAGCGAAGCAACCTTTGTCAAAGTCGAGAGATTTTTTTCTTCGCAGTTTTCGTGAACGGGAATCCGTGGAATTTGCTAACGAATGATGCGGAATTCTCATTGGTCTACGATCCCGTCTTAGTTTGTTACGGCTTCTTGGGGTTGAATCGAACTTCCGTTGAGATGTTTCTCGAACTTTT
Source organism: Pantala flavescens (assembly GCA_020796165.1). Lineage (NCBI taxonomy): Eukaryota > Metazoa > Arthropoda > Insecta > Odonata > Libellulidae > Pantala > Pantala flavescens. The sequence goes on from CM036886.1 coordinate 19,346,393, forward strand.
TTCGATTATTCAATGACGTTTTGATCTGATCGCGAAACTTTTCGCAAACACTTTTGCTAGAGGAATGCAAAAGTGTATCCTCCGTATAATAGCAACGGAAAAATGGAAAGATTTTAACAATGGAAACTACAACAACACTCTCACCATATAAAACGATAACAAGGTACCTAGAGCTTTTTGGAGAGGATATAGGAATAACATTTCCTTAACAATCCGAATCTTTCACATAAACGTACATTTACTTTCAAATCACGCAATAAGTATGTTATTATTTTATTAATCATTAAGAAAAATGTCAAATCTAAAAACTGCACGAATAATTTCAATGAGAAAATGTGGTACAAATATATTTCACCGTTCCATAGCTGTACTCATTTGTACATAAACATTCATTACCGTTTCTAGCAATTTAATATTATATTTAGTAAGATAGACCGATATATGTATAATACCACACCAATCTCAGTTATATATTAATTATGTTTCCATTTAGACTTCGCGTAATATTGGATCTTAATTTCTAAATAAATAAGTATGAGAGGAGAAATATACATTTCCTTTCACAATAGTTAGGTAGCACTTATATGGACCATAATTTCCAATTACTCCCCATCTCTTACTGAAACACCATTTCCAGCAAACCATCGTATACCTCCGTAATGTGCCATCTTCCAATCCGATCTTTACTGCACAGCGAGAAGCACAAACTGCTTCATTTTGTCCATTACAGCCGATTAAAACAACGACGTACAAGAAAATCGCATCTCGCTTGCGATATATTAAAGCAATGATTGTCTGCAGTTGGTTTTCGGAAGTTGGCAAGAAGGTAATACGATTCCTTTAGGCAGAAGAGTTAAATCCCATAAAATATTTTCATATTCTCCGAAAATAAGGGTGCATCTAGCAAAGGAATGCAGCTTATCTTGAGAAATTTATCTTAATAACGAGCACTCTATCTTATGCTTCACTGAAATGTAGGTTAAGAGATAATCTTGGCTGGATTTATATAGCAAATGCACACCAAACGGTATCCGACTATTTTCAAAGAACCCTTCAAGATAAAATACATATGTAGATATTAAATAATTAGATTGCCTTATTTCATTTTTACATAGAAAATTTTTAGTAAAAATGTATTGTCTATGTCTATGTAGATACCCTGCGAGCCACCTTTTGGTGTGTGGCAGGGGGTGCATGCACCGTGAATTTACTTTCCTAGACGGTTATTTTCTCGTATTGTCCGAGGGAAAAACGAATTTTTAAAACGGTCGGTTTTCGCATCTATTTCCCTTATTTTATTCGCTCTATCTGATCGACCTATATAGCAGGGAGGGCGCATGATCTGTACTACGTCTTCCTTGAACGTTTCTTCTTTAAATCTGTTTAGCAAATCTAATCTACGCTTAGATCTTCTTAGTTCTAATGGTTCCCATCCCGCATCCTTGAGCAATTTAGTTACGCTAATCGATTTATCGTAGCAATTTTTAACAAAACGTTCATTTCATTCATTAAAACAACAAAAGTTAAAAGATAAACTTTGCATTTATATCATCAAATATTCTACATAAATAGAAATATTAAAAAATATATACATACTATTTACGATAGAAGTATCGCATACCTAAAAAAGAGAATAATATCCTCATCTGTCTTTAGAAAGACATTAATTTATCAAATAAACGTAGTTGTCAACTTCAACCAGTCGTTATGTAATTATCGTCAGATTAAGTATAACTGAGCTACGGTTCGAAAAGATATGCTCGTCAATCAAAATTTATCAGGAAAATGAGCATCTCATTAAAGACTCAAGTTTTCCCCTTACTAATTTAAGAACTTAATAACCTTTCTTGGGAGGTCAAACTTTGGAGATGATTGCTATATGAGATTAAAAGCAACTGTTGCATAATAAGTCTTTTTCCAACTTTATTTAATCGGAGCTGCAATTGAGCAAAATTAATATTCTTTACTTTTAATATCCTTTCGTAAGGATTTAAAAAGTTTGTAAGGAATTTAAGGTCGTGAAAAATATTATATGCAATAATAAATATTAAACCCAAGATGAAAAAGTCAAATTTTCCTGAAAGGATCATAGAACGTCAGTGACGACACAAGATATACGTACATCCTAAATGAAAGGAATTTAGTATTTTGCGGATAGTTTCGAATTTATATTCCTCCAACGCTCTTAAAAATTATGAGTATCATTTTGACCTCTTCATTAGAACATCAACTCTTATGAAAACTTCGCGAATGCTTAATTCAAATACTTTTTCGAAATACGTTAAAGTACCTGATATTTTAATGCAATGAATGTGTACATTTCTTTACTTAAAACGGTGCGACGGTTTTTTATAACGTAATTCAGAGGAAGCTACCAAATGAAAGACTTACGAGTTAGTCAAAGATTCAATGCATTACGCTAAAAATGTTAATCGTTCCTTTTACAGAATTTTATACCTAACAAAGATAAATTTTAATACTTAGTCGCCAAATTATAGCTTAAAAATTTCTTCTACGCATAAAACCATAGATTCGTATTTTAGATTAAATATAAAAATTAAATGAATTTAAAGTAAATTTAAAATACATTTCTAAATAATAAATAGGATTAAACTCTATCGTACTCCGCCTATCGTATTAGTTTTAGTTTATACTATGGTTAAAATTTATTCAGTCCACATTTCACGAAGATTGTTTATTAAAATTTACTCATAATAAAGGGGATAGTAGTTATAGCTATTATTTACTAATTATATTTAACTTGAGCCTATAATCATCCAAAATATTACGTTCATAGCTTCTTTAACTTTTACATACGTTTCAAAAAGCATGATATATCTATTTTGTCATGAGATATGTACCAAGCATTTCTATGAAAAAAGTCACCTTTCGAAGCAAAAATTAATTTTACTATTTTCATATTTCAACAACACGTAAAAATTTGGCTGTGGCGTTAAAAATTTCAAGATTGATGAGAGAGGAAAAAAATACAAGAGGCAGAGGGATTTTCATTAAACCTTCTCTTGCTCGAACATGGCGGTATGCGGATTAATCCGGATTGATGGGATGGACGGATGTAACTGATCAAAGATATCAACACGGTTACATATGCTTGTATGTCCGCATGAGATCCCCTAAAACTGTCATAATTCGTTTCTATCAATTTTATGCGTTCCATAACGATTGGGATTGAGTATTTTCAACGGATTTACATTGTACTTTCATTAGTTTTCCTTGATTCCACCGAATTTTACAACGTGATCTAAACTGAAAATAATCCTTAAATATTCTAAAAATATTTGAAATAGCATTAGGAAAACTCTTGTGGATAATTTAGTTTTCTGTCTATTTACGCGTAAATGGTGCAATATTTGGCTTCAATTACTTAGCAGCTACGTTCTAAATTTCGTCTGTAACGAGGGGTTTCTAAACGATAAGATAAATATAGATAGTTGGAGTTTTAAACCTTTTTAATCCTTTAATACAGCCTAATTTATAGAATATTCTTTGAAATTTTAAAAGAACGTCAAAGAAGTAGGAAATTTGAGTCAAGAAATATATCAATATTAAATTCAGTACATTACACAAGTACGGATGAAATTGCAGTTTTCTACACATTATTTAAATGCAGCATTTCTTCCGTAATACATGCGATCAGTTTGAAATTTCTGCTCTAAAATTTGGTGTTGTACGATTGCTAGTACTATCGTTCTACACCCAAATAGTCTTCTAGTTCTTTTCTAAATTTAATTTGCAAATGACAACGCACCAGATTGATTACGGCTCGATTCGGAATGTTGCTCGGTAACATTCTCGTTTGCCATTTCTAGTTGAAAATGTTTACGGTAGCAAACAGGCGATATAATGAAATTCGTTGGAATCGAACAGCAGAGTTCTGTGTCCAGATGCGCATTATATTATTTTTTCACAAATATACAAGCTTTTTTTGAAAGGCAAATCATTCGTGCATTTCATATCATAGAAGAAATATAATGTTAAAATATATGTCATGAATAATTAATCGACAATGGTGATACTATAGATAATGAAAATTCTAAACATTAAATTTCCCTGGAAGTAATTTTACAAGTTCCTCAAAAGGGTAACTAATATACATTAACAAGAAGGAAACAAAATTCTGCTTGGATACGTGATACTGTGTAAAGATGACAATAATATTCAATACTATTCGATAGGTTCATTGTTTATGAATTTACATGTAAATGTTTGGTTAATTACTCCTAAATTACCTTGGAAATCGTCCTTGAAGTGTCTCTAAGGAACGAGACTGAACCTTAACAAACAAACGATGTATACATATATGCTTAAATGTTACACTATTGTGTATGAGGATACCACTTTTATCTTAAGAAGTTTACAAAGTAATAAATCGCAAACCCAAGGAGTGGTTACCATATGCCATATACGTCATTTATTTATTTTTCTCTCCATGCCAACAATATCGATTATCGACCATTAAAGCTCGTGCCATTCTGATACGGGGTTTACTTGATTCGAGCCATTCGGAATTATATCTTCGTCAATAAAAAGCCGTAAGTGGTTTTATGCGACTCGGACCAACCACACTCAGTTTCCACAGCTGAGTACCACTGATGCTGGGTTATGAAAGAATTCGGTCCGTAAAAAAACCCACGGGAGACGAAAGGCAGCGATATGGAGCCGAAATGTTTCTGAAGGATGATTGAAAGGGAGTGGGTTGATGGGAAGATGGACAATAATACCTAGAGACACTTACGGATAAAGAGGCGTAAAGGGATGGAGGGGTCGATTGTGATTGGTCGGCAGTTTGGGGATGAGGGAATTGGTCGGGAGGTCGTATATTGGGAAATTGGACGTCATATCTCCTAATCAACCATGTAGACAAGCGTTCTTTCCCCGCCTACGGGAGTTCTCTCCTCTTAATTTGTTTGAGTGCCTTTCGTTGATCATAAAGGGGGCTGTGAAAATACGGCAGCTGATCGATCATTTTGTTCCTTCGACGTCTCTCAGGAAAGAGATTTCAATGACTGCTGCTAATTTCATCCGATTGAGTTATTGTTTCGAACCGATGATATGAGAATATCCGTGAAATGCTCAACAAATTTAGGCTAAGGACTTTTGATACCGCTTTAAAAAGGGAAGAATTTTTTCCTATTAAATTCGTAAAACTAAATTTTTCTAGAAAGAGTAAGTTTATTGCGGGTACTTCCTGGTGTATATTCTTTAATTTTTCTTCAATATTATAAAATACATACTTACTAGTTAAGTTCCATCAAATATGGCTTCAATTACAAATGAGGTTTGAGTCAAAAATATTTTCAATTGGCTCCAAATAAGCGTTTGATTTATAGTTTATAATGTAATCAACTTCAATGATTTGATAATTTTAATAAAATATACAGACTTGACTATGCTAGGTTGTTATTTTTATAACTATTATATGAATTTCATAGATAGAAATTAATTCTCACATGGGGCCACCAAGGATTAGAATAACCTTATTCTTATTTTATGATGTTTTCCTTTGTTAACTCTAATAACTCAAATGACCAGTATAGGAACAATACATTGCTATCAACAGCCAAAATAATAAATATGAATTCAGCAGACTGTAATTCAACATCCTTAATGTGTTTTGGTAAGAAGAATAAATCTTCTGAGCTTTAATACCATCAAAACAAAATTGATTCCAACAGAAAAGAAACGCATTCAATTTAAGAATAATTCAAGTCATTTTTACTTCGAATCAATCGATGAAATTATCACAGAAGAAGAGCTTTCATTTTGCACACAATCCAGTAAAAAGAGTACATTAAAACGTTGAAAATTTTGCAATGATACCCAATAGCATCCTTTTCCGTTTTAAATCCAGATCAATGGTGAAATTACAAGGGACAGCAATCAATATCCCATCTTACTCAGGAAACATAATCCATTCCATGGCATCCAGTATCTTTTAATCGACGTAAACCGAGCAGAGACCTGTACAGACTCAATACAGACAACTGTGGCAACCAACAATGAAACACTTCGAATAGTTCAAAACCTGACTCCTACACAAACAAAACACAAATATCTCTAAGTCATCTAACAGCGCCATCTTCAGCAGTTTCCCGCAACTAATTACCACGACTATTTCACTCTGCGAATCCTGCGGGCGGACGACGGAGCGCCTCAATTATCCCCCCTTACCTCCTCAGAGCATTGCTCGAGATTCCTTGGAGCCATTCGCAAGCAGTGTTCGAACTAAGCCGCACAAGAGAGACACATAAAAGGGAGCTCTTTTCTCTTGAGAGAGAGAGAGAGTGGCCACTAAACTCCAATCCCTCTACTTCATCCCTTCCTTCTTCTAACGCCACTTTTCCTTCTTCCCTAGGATTCCCATGACGATCCTTTCATTCCTGCGTTATCCCCGACCGCAGTTTCCGGTCGCCTTTACGCTCACCGCCTTTCTCGAATGGAAATTAAAGCGGAGTGATTTTAATGCGACCTTTTTTGGGGTCGCAATCAACGCGTTTTTTCTCTCCATTGCCCCTCTGAATTGTTTTGGGATTCGTCGGTATGCTCACTTGACCGAAACGCGCGTTATTTTCCATTCGTTTCCACGGAGACCGTAAATGAATACGTACGTGGATATATGTGAAGTATAAGGCCCTTATCTTGTTTGGATATTCTGACTAATATACATTCTATGACGTATATTACAATTAGAAATAGTAATCAATACCTTCAATGTATTGTAAAATTACTATTATTGTATATTTATATGCGGAATCAAAATTGAAATAAGTTCCTTAAACGTAGTATCTTACAATTTTTCCCTGCAAGCTTCTCTTCCAAATACGTATAAAGTATGCATGCTTTACTACTGAGAAGAATATCTTAAAGGTAGCAAAGCAAACTAATTGCCATATAATTCGTACGTAAACCGGTTTACATGAAAAACGAGAATTAATAAGTACATGAAATTCATAAGTAATCAACAATCATATGAATAATAATAGTGTCGAAAATATTTTAACTTACATTGTAAAGGCAGCACATAGCGAACTATCAGAAACACACAAGAAGAGTTGTTTTCCCAGTAACTTACCTAAAAGAGAAAGAATACGTGCATTAATAAGTTATTATTTTTTAAAGGCATAAAATTTGAATATACGTTTACGTAAATATATTTTTAATTTAAATAAATTATTACTATTATTACTATGTTTGCGGAATTTTAATCTCAAAACATCATCACTATGATCAAACATCAAATAAACGGCGCACTAGATATGTACAGATTCAGAGTTGAGCTAAGCCTATACTCCTTGAAAAGAGCACATACATTTCATTGTAATTTCTTATTAGAAACCAACCATGAGTAGATCAAAAAGACATACACAGATACATATCATTGAATGATCTACCAAACACTTCAACGTACACAAAAACTACGATGGTGTATATTAAAACACCAATGACTCTAGACATAAAATTTAAAAACCACATGAATAAATAGCAAATTCCATCACATTCAAATCCACCTGAGACACAGAAAAACTCCTAAACCACCCATTCTCTTACCGAACAAAAAAGCAAGACTTGAAAAAAAGACCGCATTTATTTTGGAGGAGGGCCTTAATTCGACAGAATTACTCACTCATCTCTTTCCATTCCGGAAGACTGCCACCCTAATCCTCAGGGGGCCATTGGCGGGAAAGACGACTCGGAGGTAATTGGAGGATTACAGGGGAAGGGATTTGAATTATAGGAGAACCTCCTCAAGGCGATCGTGTGCTCCGGTATGGGAATCGAATCTCTAGTCGTACAAAGGAACTCGTTATTGAAAAGATTACCCTTTTGAGGGAAAATTGAGTTGTCGTTGATTATATAAGTCATTAAGCTCTGAAATGAGGGCCTCAGCGATTGAGTTGAGGTCAATCAGACATTTCAATTTTTGGTTTGACGAATTCTCCGTGTGATTACGTATTACGTATACGTAACCATGGAAGCAAAAGTCGACCTACACAGCGATATTGTAACACGGCTACAAGGCATTCTTAGATAAATACTGCGTAATCATCATGGGTATTATTATAAATAATAATATCGAGCACTATCAAAGAGGAAATTAGTGGTTAATTCTCGTTAAGGTAGCGTCTTTCATACTGCTGGAAATGAGGAGTTAATGTTGAAAAGTATCATCAGTGAGCCACAAGAATAAATGGTTCGAAGTCTTACATTGATATCGCTTGAAAAGGTTGTATTCAATACAATAAAATTGTTCAAGAATTCTTCAAGAAAAAGAGACTTCAATTCTCTACAGAAAAATTCTTTCATTGTACAACAAACTCAAAGAATGATTATTTAGGCGAATTATTCATTCAGACCCATTATATAAATGCCAGAATATCGATAATGTTTATCATATAAGTCAACATGCCAGTGTGAATTTTTTGACGATTATTTGAAATATCAGGAAATTAAACAGACGTTTTAAATCATTTAAAAGATAGAAAAAATGTGAAACCAAAATACATACTCATCTGAGTTCCTTAGAGGACCCATTGAACTAAGAAATTGATTAAAATTAACAAGTATTTCCTTCACACCGTAACCTCAAAATAAAAGTAATTTGTATCACGATAAAAAGGATGCTGGAGGCCATCTGTATTTTCCTCGCATTTACTCAATGGAAGTATAAGAATGTCTCAATTATCATTAGACTCTGAGGATGCTTCTCGATTGAACTGATAATGACCTCAAATGAATACCAAATTTCCGGGGATGTAGCTTAACTCCGGCCATCACAAAGCCATAAAAGTGCAATTGAATACATTACCATTTAAAATAAGTCCCAGTTTACTAACTGCCACCCATTGATTATCACTAAGTGCAGTAGAATATTTAACACATTAACACAAAAAAAGAAGCTGATATAGCAAGATCAATTAACGCTAGAATTAATTAATAAACAATGATAATAATCACTGCCTACAGATGAAATATAGGGAGCAAAATTAAGATCAATAAAACAGCTTTAAACGGACTATAGAAGAAAATAATAAACATCCCTTATGAGAAATTACTTGCTTGAGCTGTTCATATTAACAATCGATCACTCACGAACTCGATACGTCAAGATTATAGACCTGCGTCATTACTCAGAAAACTTTGCGATCAAGTGATGCTATAGTAAGAGACGAGCATAAGATATTAATTGTGAAAATGATAGTGGAAAGGTACCATATGAGGGAATAAAAAATAAACCAAATTCCCTACATAAATACCGGTTCAATCACAACACATACATTCCATCTGCTTAAGAATTCCGTGGACAAACCAAAGTTTCCCTTGGAATCGTGCCAATAAAGCGTCTATTTGAATAAGAATCCTACCCTTTACTTTTTTTCTGAATACATATTCTGCATATTTACGGTTAAAATATCCCATGAGAGACTATGTGGATAGAATATTCGAAGTATTGTCTACCTCTAATAATCTATAGTAGTATCTCCGAAGGGTTGAACTATACCCTTATATATCGAATGCCACTTTCCAGTTTAGAATAAAAATCAATATTCTATGCTCATTCCTCTTTCCTATTCAAGCAGAAGATTTGAATTTAAGGATAACCTTTTCATACTAGCCTACTTCCGTAGATTTATGACCGCTTGTATCATCAATCTACAATCGTTTCATTTTATTGCAAACACGTGTAGATATTTGAATCACGGTTAATTTACAATGGTTAATTTCTCTGATACTTATAGCCAGTGATATTGAATATCATTTATATATTGAAGTTTAGGACGATTTTAAATTACCTGCATAAATTATATTAATAGTCGCATATAATGTTTATTATATAAAAATTCAACAAAATGTTCAATTTTAAAAATCTATTAATTCTAAAAACAGATGGAATTTACTGACATATAATTTAAAAATGAAATCCTAATACCAAAAGAAAGAAGTTCATAAATTATTCTCACATAGTTTGATGATCCTTTCTGAAAAACGTGATAATTTTTAACGAAAAAAGATGAAACCTAAATACCTTTTATCCGTAGATTTGTATGATATTTTTATTTTACTAATGGATTATTTACCTTGCTCGGGTAAGGGTATCCATGGTAATCGGAATTATCGAAAAAATCATATTGCATTATTTATTTATCAAGAATGAAAGATATCAAAGTTTTCTCCATAGGTATAGGGGATTTTTTTTCTCAATCTCTATGCACTAACATGAATTTATTTGCAACAAGTCCTTCTGAACTCCAATGCATTTCATCAAACACATAAATTCGCATTAATATTGAAGTGACCGCAGCTGTAACAATGCACTACTACATCATAATATTCCAAAAGTATACTCTGTCTTCCACTTTTTGTATGCATTTCTGCAAACGCTGTCCATATTAAACGAGTTTCCAAGGAGTGCTAAATAAATTATTCATTATGCAATGCGCTCGGAATCATAAAGCGGATGACATTAAAGCAAGTTAAACAATGGTACTCCTGCCGGCTTGAATGTGTAATCAGGTGCACAAACGGAGTTTGTAAGTTAAATCGAAATGCAAAAGTTTTGTAGAGTACCGATTATAAGGAATATTTGTAACAATTCTCTTTTTAAATCTCTAAGTAACTACTAAAAAGAGATGGGATAATTATACACTCGATTTGGAAATGATATTAAAATTCATTGATTTTCCAGCTTCATTAGTAATAAAGCATTTCTTAACACGTTAATATTGCTTAGATTCATGTTAATTAGCTTTCTAAGCTCAGAATCAAAATTTATTAAAGGGGTATTAAAATTAATAAAGCCATAAAAATCTATTTAACTTTTATTCTTCATAACGAAGGAGATAAAGTTCAGTACTTCTAAATATATATAAAACTCCACTTTTAGTTTCATATTGAACCATTTATCCCTTTAGGTTCTTAGGTTATGGGAAAATTAACACTGAAACAAACAGAGCGTGAAATTACAAACAGTTTATTCTCATATGAGATTCATTTAAGGTAAACAGAGATTTGCGACAAAGAAATGTTAGAAATCATCCATGTAGGAATTTCCATTCAGCAAAAAAAATTTCACAGATTCGGTAAGATATCCACGATGAAAATGATATTTAAATAAGATATTGTCATTCAAATATATTTTCAATTTCGATTGTAAAGCTTAAAATGAATATTTATGACTGATGTTATTTCCACAACGGTATTAATTCCATTTATTTCCAGAGTTGTAAGTCAAAAAAGAGGGAATTTCACCATTGTCCTCAAAATCGTTGGATATCAATCTGATTTTAATCGAAATTGTTTTTCATATTTAGTAAGATAGAATTAGAATAATGGTACACAATAAATTTAAACACTTGTATAGATGACTTTCATACGGATGTTTTTCAATTTCTTGAAAATTAAAACCATCTTACTATGAAACATCCAAAGTTGAAAAAACAATTGCCTCTAATGATCGAGAAGGCTATTCATATACACGTATGTATAACTTCCGTACAAATAAGCATGATATCAGGATCAAGTCTTTAGATGTGCTTTTAATTGTCATCAAGTACAAAGAATCCGAATAATAATAACCCGCTACTATACGATCATACGTCATTTTGGGATAATTCTCAAGGGAATTCGCGAGAATTTTATCGCCAAGAAAGATGTTAAAAATTCATCAACTCGAAAAAACTTTCGTCTACCTCAAACATGAATAAAAATTGACTTTTCCTCCGACAATAGCATTGTGTCCTTAAACTCGATGCTCACACACAAGGACTTCATAGCCAACTTCATCATCCGTGGGCATGCCGCCGGAGGGGAGTAAAATCTCCCGAAAAATGCGAGCTGAGCGCCGTGAGGGGAAAATGGCGAACTTAAAGGCGGGAATCGAGTTAGGGGAAGCCGAGCGTGGCATATAGGCAGTCGAATGGCGCTCACGAAGAAGTGGGCAGATCGGAAAGACCGTGCAGGGACACAAGAGCTCGAGGGGGGGAAAAACTCTATTGCTCCGTATTTCCGGCCTCGGAATTCCAATTCCACCTGCCTTGAAAAAAGCCCTCTCGCGCCCAAGAATTCTTTTGTTCGGAAAACAAAAGAGGGTGCAGACGGCGGCAAGGTACTTGAGAGAGGTCAGTGAGGGCAAGAGGTCAGGAATCCGGGAAGGGGGATGGAAAGACCTTGAAGGTAAAGGGATGGAGATGAGGGCATAAAAGGGGATGAATTTCGAATGGATTTATATCCGTGAAATTCGGGTGGCTGAGATAATGTGATATTGCCTAGGAAAGGGCCTCTTTCAATTGGAACATGTTCTTCGACTACAAAGAAGATGGCGGGGGAATAATCTAGCGATATGGAGGCCTTTATAAGAAGAACCCATCTCGAGAGCTTCCATTTCTGAAGCGGAAAAAGGCGGTTTCCAATGAGATCGAAGGCTGTTTACTTTTGCTCGAGGAATTGAGAGTGGAAATGTATATATGGAGAAAGTTGAGAAAGAGGGAGAACACCTATAAAAGGAACGGGGGCAAATAGAATAAGGTTGGGATTTGTGTGTATACGAGTGTGTGTGAAGAGGTGAGAGAAGATTAGGTCGTGAAGAAGAGATATGAATTTTTAAGCGGCGAGATGCCGTCGCTGGAAGAAATGGGATTTCAAACGGAGGATACAAGTGATGGTAAACTGTTAACATTGGTGTCAAACAAGAAAAAATTTCCATTCAACTGCTATTCGGTAGAACGTATTCAATTTAAAGCAAATATACAAGTGAGAAAACATTCCATTCTTGTAAAACATCGATTTATAAATTGGTATCCTCACTTGAGAAATGAAAAATGAAAAGAAGAAGCGCCTGTGCTCTACCACATTAATTATTTACTCTTTATTAGCAAGACCATGATCATGATGACCTTAATTAGGTATGCCATCAGGCGACCTTAAGGATCAAAACCATGGTCTTGTAAATAGAATTAGTGGGGTAGAGTATAAGTGATTTTTTTTTTAAGTTTTCGAAAGAGAAGACTATTACAAAGTTAACGTCACATTCGCAGAGACGATTTTACCTCTAAAAATCTATTAAAAATGTCCACAAATTTTATATGTTATTATACGTTCTAAAATGTTCAAGTTCCTTTGAAGTCTGTTTCCTTACTTTTCCTTGGTTCTAATTATTTTGCCATTTAATCGCATTAATTCGAGTAAAATATACACAGGTCAATGGTAATTACTGAAGTTACTGAAACTTGTTCGGGTTAGAAAATAAATTACGTTTTTGATGAATAAAAAACTTGTAAATTTTTCACTTTTTATTCGTAAATACTACTGGTTTTTGAAACACCTGGTGATGCTAGAACTCTAACAAAACCGTCATCAATAAAAATAGAAAATTCCCGACTTTTATTTTTCTACGTTATTTGACCTACCTTAAAGTCACGCCTGATTCTTTAGATTTCAAAGTTACGTTACCTTAACTACCGCAATTAAAACGAGAAACCGTAACGTATCCATATCATTTGACCACGAAACAAAAGGTCGAAAGTCTGCAAAAATTCGCACAGAGGAAATCCAAAAAATCAAATTATTCTCTCCGATTATCGCGGACTAGGTCATGGCGGGAACTCCTCGGCACTTAATTCCACCTTAATTTCCTGCCCCCATCCGGAGCATTTTTTTCCCGAACTTTTTAATATTCTCCGAGATCCCAGATTACGGCTTAATCAAATTATTTAACCATCTTTCCTTAATCTTAAATGAGAAGAACAAAGAAGACCACCGTGGGAATCGAAATTTTTCACCGCTAATCCCATCCGCGAGTTTAAAGGGATATGTGGTTCTTTAAACACCTTCCGAGCGGAGGTAAGAGCAGTGAGTAATGGACCGAAGTGCTTTACAGCAAAAGGGCCAACGAGGAGATGCTTGTAGATGCCGCACGGAGAAAGGGCGGATTGGACAAACTTTTGGAAAGGGGACGATGGCGGCCCGAGGCGGTGTCAAGAGGTTAGGACGTAGAGTTTCCCTGTTCCAGTTATAAGTCCGCGAGAGAAAACTGGAGAGTTTGTTTTATTCTCCATTTCTCCGAGTGCGCCCTCCTCCGGTTCACTCCTTCTTTTGTTTTTTTTTTCGCTAGCGACCTACTTATAAGGATTGTGAGGGTACGTAGAAAGAAAATCAAGGTTTCGCCGAACGGCGAGGTTACGGATTAAAGGATAGCTCAGCAAGTTCGGTTTTAATGGCGATGGGAATTAGGAGGGATGCAGGAAGGGAAAATAGTGGTGGATGTCCTCAGAGGAACTCTTAAAGCAATTCTTTACGCTCTCTCGCTCTCGGAAGATTTAATAAATAGAATTTTCGTGGAATTGTGGAACTTCCGCGGTTCCGTTGAGATCATTTCGCACTTCTTAAACATTTCTCGTGACGAATAATTTGAAAAATTGTACCGCGTAAATAATGTTTGAACTCAAATTTAATGATGTTTTGTTTCCTTACTTTGTTTTCTCTTCTATGATGACTCAACTCATAAAGAAAACCAATTTGGGATTCAATTTAAAAATAGCGTAGGTTTTCCTTAAGATGAATTGCTAAAGAAGTATCCTTCTGCGATTCGCTGTGGTTTACTCAATAGTTTTCCTGGTTACGGAAGCCGTACGGAATACAAACAAGAATTTCCTGGTTACCTTTAATTAGTCCTTGTGTTGCAGGTCTCGGTGAACTATGCTATCAAAACAGACATTATTTTCCTCATAGCCCGTAGCTGTTTCGCTGGATTTTGACTTTTTAAACTATCTAATATACTTTATGACAGAGTTTTAAATTAATGATGACTAATTGGAGTTTATGATATTAAAAGAAGGCCTCGGGAGTTATATGCAAGTTATAAGGTCGAATTTAAACTCATATAAGTTCTAATAAGTCCTCATGCATTCTTTAATTAACTTCTATTTAAGTAGTACACATTTCATTTAAATTTGAGTCTATATTGACAATTTTCCTCCTATAAACTCTTTGAATTCAAATTTATCATTCATATACATATATGCATCCGTATCTAACTAATTATAATTGAAATGCTATATCTGTGACACACATTACTGTTTCTTTAACATTCCATACTCAGGGCCATTATTCATAATTATATTCTTTTCATATAACGCGAATGATAATATTCAATGAGGTATGTGAATAATACTTAGCAACACATAATTTAATAATATAACACTTATAGGGAAAATAGAATAAATTAGAATTTGAGCTTTACATTTAATTTTTCACTAAACGATAGGTGAGTAGCTAAATAATGATAGATTCTTTCTGAATCCGTTTTTATGATAGCTATTAGTAAATCGTATATATTCCAATAACAAAACACTATATATAAGAAAATAATGGATTAAATTTAATTTAGCCTATTCTTGGTGGCTAGCCAAGAATAACTATACCGATAACATCGTAAAATATCTACCATTATTTTAAAATGTAATGCATATAAAATAAACGGAATCTTTACGCCTCTTACTATATCCATCATGCACGCATTTGCACACACATTTTTCGTTTCCATGGAACTCACCACCCTTCAGTTTTATCCTTCCTCTGCAAATTCATACTGCCACCAACTCATCGCGTCAACAACGCTTTTCTTTCCGCCCATCTAAATTAGAACCCATTTAAGGCCCTCGATCTTCCAGGAGCCTCATCACCACTTCGCACCAGAAAAGCTTTCTTCCATTCCGCAGAAATATATCCTCCATTTCCACCCGCCTCCATTTAACACCGTCATCCTTCACGCGTCGCGGACTGTAATTGGTCATCGATGCAGAAGCTCCCCCACCGTCTTCCGCCCAACAAATCCGAGACTATAAGACACGAGAGGGGGATGAGGGCGAATCCCAAGGACACCGAGGAATTAAAGGGAATCTCCTTAACCCTGAAAAATCACAGCCTCGCTCCGTCACCAGGCGACTCAATTACTTTGCTCCTGAAAACCTCGTTAATTGGAACTGGGAGAAGTGGGGAAGAGTTCCACGCGAAGTAATGGGAAAAACAAGAGCGAAACGAAAACAAAGGAAGCGAGGGATAGCGGGATAGGGTTGACGGATGTAGGAAGGAGATGCTACCGCAGGGCGTGCTATAACGGCACCCGGGGGAAGTCGTGCTTGCGACAGCTACTTCTCGTGAGGCAGTTAGTCCGCCTTTTACGTCCGTACTTTTTTAATAATGCACGGAAGATTCCGAGGCGAAATGTTGCTCCTGGAGATAGCATCTCGTACTAAACTCTCGAGCGCTGATGTTGTTACTTGCTCTCTTGACTATCCCTCCCATCAAAAACATCGCACCGGGTACTTTGAGATCCTTGGATGGATTAATTACTCGATTCGAGATCCGTGGGGTTAATTAGTTTTTGACTAAATTAGTTTCTCTGTATTTTTCCCTTGGATTTACGTTTCCAAGCGACAGCTCCAATTATCCGAAGCTCATGCGCTCGTTGCGATAGGAAAAACAAGCGCGTGATGCGAATCGCGAAATTAAATTCGGATGTAAAATGCGTGTGGGAGATACCGTGTCTCGAATGCAGCAGAAACAATACATATGCGAAATTGAAATAATGTATAAAAAGTGTGAAGGTGGTACAAACAAGGGAATTTCAAATGGGTCGTTGCGAGGAATTAAAATAAGCCTGATTTTAGATGCAGGTATAATTTGTAAACATCCTTTTAGATTTTTCTTTACGTTTTATGAAGCATTTTAATTGAATAACGAGTACATTATTTTTAATACTTGTAATAAACATGGTAAACTATTTTTATCTTTTGTGCAACGATAGTTACGAATTGCACAAAATGGACATAATATTATATATTTTACCAAAGTACTTAAAATTAATCAGAAACATTAGCTAAAATTCAGATCTTCATAAAATTAGGTCAACCTTTTTTCATACTCAAACTCATACGTTGTAAGCGAATAAAAGCACTAAAAAAATTATATGTTTTTGATTCAAGCCAAATAACAAAATTTAAAAATTACTCCCATCAAAAATCGGACCCGCATTTTTCTCCGAATTCAAAAATTCTTTCATCTCCGTATTTCAACTATAAATCCGCGTTTATTTACAAACTTTTTCCCTTATCTAAAAGAGTTTTGGATCAAAAAGAGACCCTCTTTCCATTCAAAGGCGGCCAACGCTTTTTAAAAGGTTAGCGACGACGATTTTCACTCATTTTTACAAAGTCCGCGAATATATTTTTTAGGAAAATCGCTAAACAACCTGTATCTACCCGTGAGCTACGTACTTTCACAGAAAGCCCTTTTAAATAAATACAAGCACTTACACAGAAATGTATTTAAAGCTGAATTCCACGATATATTCTAAACAAAACTTAGTTTTAAATCCCTTATACACATAACGATCATATCAAAACGATAGTATCGCTTATATAGATTAGCGATAGATATAACTGTATATTGACGTCAAAAGCTAACGACATTTTCAATCCCAAGCATACAAAAAGGAATGAAGCTGGGTAACCAAGCAACAAACATTCCTCCATTATTGATCCAAAGTTCACCTAAATACGCCACTCAAAAGAAAAATGAATTTTTTCATACCGGCGGAAAAAAATCAAATTCTTAATTCTGAAATAAAAGACGTAGTTACAAAAAAACTCGTACGTTAGAAGCCTAACGTCTCAAACGACATCAAATAGTCTTGAGCTAAGAATAGGAAGGCACCAGATTCACGTGGAAAGCCATTTCATTTCGCAATGAATTATCGGATTGAGTTTAATAGTTCACTGAGACGAGAACCTTTCTTCCTAATGAAGGTCGATTTTGGAGAATCCATCATCCCCGCGATTGTCTTCCTCGCTTCGCCAAGACCCAAACCGCTCGTTGAAATGGCCTTGGATGCACTCTACAGGTCTATCAATCATTCCATGCATCGGACTACTCCCAAGAGATTCCGCGTACTCCTCGTTAAACCCGGATGTAGTAAACTAGTGAAGATCTATGAGGAAGTGGGTAATAGGATCTCAAAATAAGCCTAGGATTTCTGAGGAATTTACGTGCTTGTTCCTACATCGCATCGGCATGACCACAACAAGATTCTACAGCCGAGATTGTACCTATAGTTTTTGTAGAGTATTTTTCATTGATGGATGATTTATTCCCGAACATACTTTAATTTATGATGATTTCACTACTTTATATTTAACGTTAGTAAGGATATTAGATTATCAGGACGTATTCAATCCATGAATAAATTTTATTTGATACAAGAGATAAAGAGGATTAGTAAAACGTGTATATTTTTTATTTATAAAGGACTTTGTATAAAGGACCTAAGTTTCCGCATGTATAGGTAACGCCTGAAGTTGTGATTATTCGAACGTGAATCTCTCACTTCAAACAAATAAAGTGGCTTTCCATATCTCTATATTCTCCAAATTGAAACGTTTCCACTTGTCCAAAATATTCTTTTGTACTTTTGGCCAACAAATGAAATTTATTCTATTATAGATAAATAACTATTCTATTCAGACAAATCTCTCGTCAACTATGTTTGCTTAAAAAAACCTTTTATACTCGTATGTATTCTACTTAGTTTAATATAGAATTCATTCTGGCACAACTTATCATCAAATTGTGTAAGTATATACAGTATATTCAAGGCAATCCGCTCTTTGTTTTCGAAACAAATTTAATTTAAATTGCTTTGATAATTTTGTTTAGAAATCTCATGCTTCAGATTGCTTAGCTTAACTTAGAATAAAAAATTAAATACGATAATTTTAATAATTTACTTAGTCACTATATAAGACCAGCATAAAAGATCTTACCATAGTTCTGAAAGTTTACTTAAACACTAAGGTACAGTAAAGTTAAAAATAGAGTTCTTTTGAAACAAAACTATTTTTCTCTATAGAAAACAAATTAAAAACAATAGAATGGCGATTAATTTTAATGAATCGATGTTTAGGGAAACGAGCAATATCTAATGAAGACTATCTTCTTTATAGTATGGTAAAAATTGTAATAATCAGGCGTAGTGGGAAATAAAGATAAATTAGCGTCACAGACATTTAGGAACCAAAACGGAAAGAGCTGTTATTGTAGATGAAAACAATTTCTTAACCCAATGGCAAAAACAGCAGATGGAAATATCTAACGATACATTATAGTCTATCTTCAAATGCGCATAGTCAGGAATGTAAGGAAAAAGTAATATTAAGTATCCTACCATGACTAGCATTTCCTTCCAAGAATGGCGTTACATCAAAGAAATATGCTCATTGTTTTTGCAGTGAAAGAAAGACAATAATTTGAACGTATAAGACGGATATGGGCCGTGTGTAAACCTTTATCATCTCGGTTTGTTTCGTTGCTAAGAAACATGAGGCATAGAGATACACTTTATCCTTGGATTATGATGACTTCTCAAGAAAACAGGAAGGATGTTTGCTACTGATCGCGTACTCAATAATCTATGCATATAAGAAGTTTCGATGTCATTAAATAACTTTTTTTAAATGTAACGATGCTTTCCAGTGCATTCAATATTCTTGCATGATTCAGTGTTCATCCCCAAACCTCCACTCTGGTCCATACGTAAACTTGAGTCGGAAAAAGTTCTTACGACAAACAAGTTGAGGAGCTTCATTAACTTAATTAGCCCTAAATAAGACGATTATATTGAATAAATTTAAGGATCGCGCATATATTTTTTTAAATTTTTTAATGTCATACGTACTAAAAAGAGCTAAAAAGTTCATGAACTAATTTTCTCTCCCGCAAAATTTTTTAATTAGGCCCACGACGACGGTCGTGAAAAACCGCAAATTTTTGAGAACGCCAGCACGCTTATGTCTTCCGTAATGTTTGTTTCGAAAGCGTATAACAAAAAAACTCTGAGGGCAATTTTTTTGGGAAACTTTTTCAATTATCCTTATCAATCTTTTCCGGTCGCCATATTGAAGACTCGTCGGCTTCCGTTATTTTCGATTAATATCTTCTGGGATTCAGGCCTTTTTGGACGGGGGACTCCCACCCACTTTCATTTCTTATGCGGCATTAAATTAATTCTCGATTCCCCGGAACGAGCTTTGGGAGGATTTGGCGCCTATGAGATGGAAAGAGCGAATTTCCATTACTCGGAATCTTCCGACGTGTGACGAGGGATTCGATTGTGGGCTACGTTTTGTTTCGACCGTCGCTAATTGATGGGTGACCGTTGGGTACAATCCTCTTATCGGGATGCGTAAAATTTCCGCGTATTTTCTGATTTCGAAAAGGTTGTTTTTGGCAGTTGTATTCCTTTCGGTCTTCATAGTGGCAATCAAAAGGTATTCGAAAAACTTTGAGATCTCCTTATAGATGTGGGAAGCCACTGTAAAATAACGATGAATTTGAATAAATTGTACCAGTTAAATAAAGTAATACATCATCCATTAGTGAAAGTCATTCTATAACAAAAAGAAAGGTGGTTGTGAAATTTAAATGTTTTTACTTATACTTATCACGTTTGATTCTTCATCAAACTATACGAGCAGTTTTGGAGAATATAAATTACTACTTTGTACGTTTCCAAGTGCTGTTCATTGTAACCGGTTCTGCTAGAATCATTGACGGGAATTAAATATTGTGTGGAAGATTACAAAGTATCATTTATTCTCTCGTTCTAAAAGATTCAACGCAGTTATCACGTCACTGATTGATTGGATGAAAACAGTTTTTTTCCAATTTTGTAAATCCTTATTAATTATTCTGTTTTTTCAATGAAATACTTCTCTCTCATTTGCTTTACCTTTATAGATCCTTTTGTGAGATGATCGAATGTAAATCATCCAGAACACTTAGTCATAATTTTGATTATATAATTTGTGTACTATGAATAAATGCTATATATATTGTATAACGTATATCACACGATCATGATAGTTATTTATGCAAAATAATTATGGAATATTGAATAGTGCCTGTCAAAAATCTCAGTTTAGATATTTTCGGGAATACCTTCCGACTCGCTCAGAAATCTTCGCTAATCTCCCATCTCAAAGGAATATTGCAATTTAACCTCGATTCTCCTATATTGCGAAGTCACTATTCTTTGAACCTTTGTTGTAATCTAGGTGCAATGTCAAAAGACTTCCTCGCTTAACATTTCATCTTTGTGCGACCATTGTTCGACAGATGAAGGATCGTGGACCATCGCTTTTATCGGATGTCCTAAATATCAGCCGGAAGTTCGAATCACACCCCCTCCCCCACTGAGTACTCCCTCTTATTCATCTGTGGTAATCCCTCGTGTTTCAGCGAATACTCGAGTTCATCTCGCTATCCGTGATTAATTCGGCGTGATGCAAGCTGATTCTTTTCATTCCACGCCCTTTGAGAAAAACGCTGCAACAAATAGTTTCTGATTCTAAATAACAAAAAATAATCGTTCAAAAATCTAGGATTACGTATGAAATGGAATAAATTGTATCAATTTTTAAGCGGATTCTTTTTGAGTAGATAGAAATGTAGTTATTTAAACCTTCAAAAGGAGAAATTTAGCTTCTAATATCATATTATATTCAACTATAATGTAAAATATATTACAAGAAATATACATTTCATTTTATATTGAATATTAAAAATGGTGTCGGTAAAAATTTGAATAAACGATTGGCAAAATATATATCATGGAAAAATTCGATTGAAACATATCTGGAAAAAGATTTATCTACCAAAAACAAAATATTAACATCCTAAATGTACTGGAGGTGCCGTCATCCTCCTCGAGCTATAGCGATTGGTATACAATGTCCTTCTTTTACGAGTCTATTAACCTGCATATAATTTATGGTGATGTATAAATAATATCGAAAGAAAATAAGCATCAAAAGTAGATTCCTAAATCATCTCCATTTTTGATTATATTGCATTGACTAATCTCATTAGAAGATTCTTTCATTAAATCATTATACTTAAGATTAATGTGAATATAAAATATTACGTAAAATTACCATATAATTTATATCTAAAAACAATTATTTTAAGCTCTTCTGCTTTCGAAAAACAGCTGATTGTAGATAATTTCTCTACAAGAGGCACGAATAAGCGGTAATATATTTAATGAAGACAGATCTCAGCGATTAATTCCCCTCTCAGTATGAAGAATCGAAGCTTCAGCTGCAGCATCCATCTGTGAGCGCCCTCTTTCCATGATTCATAACATAAAGGATGACGCATCTCTGCAGCGATTCACGACGGCAAGAAACGAGCTGCAGATGAGGACGGCCTCACGGCTAAACGAGCGAACACTGGAGGGAATCTAATTTCCTCTGTCATGCGAAGCACTGAAAGTTGAGAGTGTGTTCCAAGGTTCAAAGTTCGCCCGTGCTAAAAAGCAGAGTTTTGCAAAGTCTAAAACAATTACGGTGATACCGTGGCCAGCGACGATGCAGATAGCGAATTTTTTCAAAAAATATTCGCTCGTTTTCTTTCGGGCGTCATACTGTTATGAGCTAGTAAAATTTACAAAAAAATAAATAATAATATTTTAGTATCTCTTTTACGAATCAGGGGATATAATAAATTCATTAACGAATTTTTGAATAATGTAAAATTCATAAAAATAATACAGAGAATATTAATGCCCCCTTTCTATCATACTACATAATTTCTGAAATTCTTTTACAGTACCTATTTGAAAAGAATAAAATTAAAAGAATTGGGGATAAGTATTATCGATGTTAATTAACAGTATTAAAAATAGATTAAATGTATTGAAAGAATGTTCAATAGTCGATAGATTTTAAAAACAGGTATTCGATTGATTTACATCTAAATGATAAATTTTACCAGAACTAAACTTAAAACTTAATAAAAAGATAATTCATTACATATATAACTAATGCAAATAGTTTTAAATAATTAAGTTTGATCGTTAAATTTATCCTTTATGGTTAAAATTTAATCATACTTTAACGCTTTCTTTATAACCTGCTAGTTTATACGATATATATAGGTATATTTTAATTATCAGCTATGTATTTACAACTTAAATAACACGGTACTACACTTTAGGACTGTATGCGAGTATGTATGGTCTATCCGTTAACCTAAAATAATTCTGTCAAAACTCAAAATTCACCTCATCGAGTAAAATTGGAAATACGAAAGGTAATTAAAGCACGAAAAAAAAAAGAATTCAATATTAATTCCCGATTTAAAATTATTTAAAATATGCGGTCACTAATTTATGCAGTTGCAGATTTGCTCCGACAAATTGACAATATATAATGAATTCGTACATTCCTAGGTGTGCAGATTTCGCGTTCCATATTTTTGAATTTTTAATTGGTCCAAAAAGCATTTCGGTTGCTACATGAGCGGTAAAGGTAAAATATTACGCTGAGGCTCCTTTCACACGGGTTTCCGGATCGCACGTTTACCCCGTATTCATTAAATTTCGATGGTTAATTTTTTAAATTGTCTACCTCATTTTAACCTACCCGCACTCGTTGATAATGGGTCCTCTTGGAGTGATATTTTTGGCTATGTGAAATGTACGGAACATTTTTCTTTTTAACTGGAAGAGAACTATAAGACACTCATACTTTTATCATTTTTAATTACCATGATTTGATACGAAATTTTATACAGTATATTTTTAAAATCTCTACTATGTAATTAATATCTAACCTAATTTCTCTCGATAGTTGGTTTGTATACCTGAAGCCTGTAACATTGAATGTGAGATACGAAAGTACTTGAATACAATATTGAGTGTAAAATGTCTAAGTCTCTTAACACTAAAAATGATTGTAATTGAAGTCCGGAAGTATTATTATTTCCTCTATTATCTCTACATTTTAAAAAGTAAAATTTTGGGATTTTCAATTGGTCTCTTAACCCTTGCATTAAAATGGCCTAAGACAAATCTACACGCAAATAGCACTACTTTAAATAGTTCCAGAAATCACACATCTGATGAAAATAAAGTACGTTAAATTCATATCAATTATCAGAACATTAAACGCAATTCTGAAACCCACAACAGAACTTACTTAGACAAAAAAAATTTTATTTTTTTTAATTCACCTCCATATATTTCTTTTAACACTTAAAAATATTATCGATACCACTTCAAGAATTTCATATTATCTTTTACGAAATTTTACCTATTTTAAGAGAAAAATCAAGAATGTCATCGTAAAAATAATTTCCAAGGACAAGACCGATCCGTATTCCTACATACGACCATGAAATCTTTAATATAATCATTCATTTACGTATATTATATTCTTACACCTCCTTAAGCTAAATTTCATAAATAATCTATCAAGAATGCCTATAAAAATAATACCACTAACATAAAGAAATCGAATGAAAAAACAATCTAAACAGGTTGGGTGTGGTGTGTACGTAATGCTCACCCTTCATTAACGCCCTATAACGAGCTTCTCACATCGTTAAATGGGAGTGTCCATAGTGAGAGGGAGGGAAGGAGCACGTGGAAAATTAACCGACAAACGGCAGGAGATGATTTCCTCATAAAACCGTGTTCATCACCTCCAAGAACCACCGGATGGTGGTCATTAAAAGCCATCATTGCACGAGGAAACACCCACTGCTACTCTTTCCGCGACCGAAATCTCGAACGCACGTGAAGAAGATATAAACTCGGAGTCTGGAAGGACGCAAAATAATAAAAAACCCGCCAAAAAAAAGTTGACCGTATGGCCGTCGAGAAAAGGGGGCACTGGGATCGCGCGACTTGGGAGAATAAGTCATTTGTTGCAGCGAGATTCACCCGTAGATATGGGAAGTAACAAGGGTCTGGAAACTGGAAACCGTGCGGTGCAGTAATGTGATTTACGGGCGGTGCTGCTAGGATACGATTCGGGCTGATATGGAAAAAAACAACCGCGGGTATTAAACGCTCCGTGGAAAACTGGGGCGCGTAACGGACTATGAAACCCCGTGAGATATTAATGGAAGGCGCGCGCCTCTGGGGAAGATTGCGGAGCAAAAAAGAAGTGGATTTTCTCGGGAGTGGAATAAGGGCTGAGAAAATGTTTACGCCCCGTCGAATCCTTAAATCGCCTTTACTAGCGCCGTGATACGTGCTCAAAGAACAGGTGAATTCGCCGAATGGAGATACTCTCATCCACCTATCTATGTACACTTTTTGTGTAAGTGTATCTATTGTAGGACTGAGAGATAGTTTTCTCGTTTATTTGCGATTTATGGCTCTGAGATAGTGCTATTATTTATGAGTCGTAGTGTTCCACAATAATGCACATTGTAATTGGCCATAACTTGCTACTTCTTTCGTTCTTATTTCAATTCAACTTTAGAGTATTTTTCGATCAATTTCTGCCAATAAATCTAAAACATCCTCGGTAATAAACTTGCATTCCTTCTTTTTGTTAGATGGTCATGTTCGTTCCATAGTATGATTCAATATTACTCGATTATTTTGAAAAAAAAACAGTAAGAAGAATATTATAGTCTTCCAAATAATCACGTTCAAATTGACAAGAAAGAAATCTTTGGGGACATTTAGAAAACTAACTAATGTAACCCGGAAGATAATACAAATTTTCGAAAATACTGATTTGAATATTCTATTCAGGTAAAAGGGTTCGTGAATTAAAACAATATAGTGGTGAATCCAAAAATGTAGTTATCAATTTAATCCAAAAATTAGTTTTTGGTTATTCTATTTACCTTTGATATTTTGCGGTCAAAAATGCATAATCTAAATCGATTTCCAGACCTTGTCTTCGAGAAAACCTTATAACAATAATTGATTGTGGAAAATATTTCTTAGATAAAAATATTAAAAAAGGATACTATAGAAAAAGCACATACTCTTCCACAAAAATTTGTCTCGAGTAAATCTTTGGAATAATATGACTGCGAAACAAGTATTTCTCTTCGCATGACCCATTTTTGTCCACCATAAGCTCAATTTTGCATAACTTTCTTGCTCGAATCGAGCAAATACCGAACTGGGAACGCACGATTGAAAAATTAAGGAAGTAGGAGAGGCATCGTGGATTGGTCTTGGAAGAAGTAAACCTCGGAGCTCTATAAAGCAGAGCTATATATGAGATCAATGTTTGATCGGTGTGTTTACATTAACATTTTATCGAGGACGTGAGTTATATGTCTGGAGCAGAAGACTTTGCTTCGACTCGGCAAAGGAATATTGAGGAAGGCTCGATTCACAAAGGAATCTTTATCTCAAATATGGCGCGTTTGCATGACGACAGTCGCTACGCAAAGAGATACGAATCAAAACTAATTATGGGAATCCGCTTCAACACTCCTTCCCCATGGCTATTTACCCTTAAGGTTCCGAGGAATCTACTCCGTACCTTTCGCTTACGGGGAGCAAATATCATCTTTAAGACGTGCAAAGGACTCGATAATAGAACGGGCTAATAGAAACGTTTGCCAAAATCGTTACTATTTCGCTCTATATTTGCAAATCATTAATGCATATACACAGTAAAAAATTTTCAAATTCGTCAAAAAAGTTTAAATTTAGGGACATAATTTTATTCAGTATATTTAATAATTTTTTTCAGTATATCAATTTCCCAGATTGATATTTTAAGATATATTTATACTACTTCAAGAAAGGAAAATAATGAAATACACTCTAGAAATTATAGAACGAAAATAACCAGAGAAGGTTACAACGAATAGATATGATAAATACAGGCGTGAGCTTTTCAAGAATGGTAATATTTTATTATCTGATTGGAGCGACGAGAAAAAAAAATGTGTATTCCAAGGCATTAAATGGGAAATTTTTAACTTGATATTTATTTATAAAAGGGATAAATAGTAAATTTGAGGAATTAAGTCGTGGCTTCATTGATTTTTGGACGACAGTTGAACATCTTAAGGAATTGTTTTGCAAAACTTAAAAGCCGAATGTACATCCTTAACTCTTATTTCGGTGATTACTTAGAATGAACAGATAAATATTATATTTCCTATAGGCAAAAAACAATAATTATAAAGATATTTAAACAGAAAAAAGAAACGGATTTTACCCTTTCCTTATTATATTGATAAAAAATCTTTACACTCAATTGGTAGTCAACTAATATTTTTGCAAATGTTGTTCGTAAGCTCATTAAGGTTTTACTAACACAATATATTATACATTAACTACTGTGGAAAATTAACATAAAAGGCACTAAGTTAATGTATTTCAGATTTCCTTTGAGTTATTTTATACTTTTCAACAGTCATATTCTAACAGGAACTTATCTGGAGAGGTATTACAATTTTACTTCTAAAATATATTCTTTTGTACCTGAAAACAATTTTCTCTCTATATATGTAGCTTTTCAGAACACATAATAATGGACAAATAGCTTTTATTCTACCTTCATACATGTATTAGGGATTACTGTACAAGACAACTCACAAAAGAATACAACTAGTTGAACTTCGACGATTCAATTAAATCTAAATTAACCCTTCCACATTGAAAATAACGCGTTCTGTAAAAAACGAAACATACACTTTGAAATCTACAACCGAATCATTTGCTTTAGCTAAATCTTTCGTTTCAAAAACGTTTTGTTTACAATATTAAGACAGAGATGCCCGTGGGAAGCCATCCATCTATTCCGGTATTAAAATCCATCTCCTTCGCCGAAGATCGTAAACACCGATTCGACGGGACGATTCTTTAAACCAACCAACACGTATGCACAGACGATCACGGCACAGCTCATGATTTACAACTGTTTACACATTCCGACGCAATCGAATCCAGACGGAACATATAAAATGTATCCATCAGTGCTCTATGGGTGGGAAAGTTTCCTTTCGTACGACTCCTTTTAAAGATGCGGGGAAAGGAAGGCAGGTTAAGATGAGGACTTGGGAAGTCGCTGACGCAGCCATGGCAACGATGTCACGACTACCTTTTCAGAGAAAGAGGAATATGGAATTGGAAAAGAAAGGGTTTTGGCTGAGATATACTGATTTGCATTAGAATTGGGGATGAAATAGATAGAGGCATAAAAGTCAAATATGTGCCCTCAAAATACTGTAATCATAATAACGAACGTAGATGGTACAATAAATAGACCAGAGAAGCACTTTAGAAACTGAGGAGCTTACATTCTAAATTAAAAGCCACTGAGAGGATTCCCGAACAAATTCGAGGAGTGGAAAAATATCGGACTTCATCGTCTGGAATTTGTTCTCAACTGCTTCCCGAAAGAGGGCGACTTATTCCTGCACGTGTCGCTTTAGTTGGCGGAGTTTTGTGTGAGAGAAGGTAGTGAACGTAGCTTGTGAAGCCTTTCCGTTGTGCTTCGAAAAAATCGTCGAGCAGAGGAGTGCTGAGAATTCCTCTTGGATTAGGTGATTGTGACCAAACTCGTCTGATAAGTGGAAATCTGAGAAAATACGAAATGAATGGAGGGTTCGTTGTGGACGGCATCGAGGAAAGGCGAAGCAGAAGAGCTTGGAGTTTCGTGGAAAACATTGAGGTAAGTCCCATTGGAAATCTTTTCGAACGCCCTGTTTACAAAAATTTGCTTCGAAGAATTTTACCTGCTCCTGTTTCCAAGTGATACCTATATTCCACTTCGTCTTCCCGAGAGGTATCTAACGTATCAGTAAAAGGTCGCGCGACAATGGTGTTCAGAGGATAGCTGACCTCCCTTGAATCATGCGTATGGACCTTAAAAATATTGTGGAATTTCACCGATTAATCGAGAATCCGAAGCGATTTCTGTAGACAGATAACTCCGCGGTGGATTCATGTTTCAGATTGGGATGCTGATAGCCACTGCTATGTATTACTACTGGCATTTTAGTTATTGTAAACAATTGGTGATGGGAACGATGTGATCACGGCGAGGTGTACCGGAAAAGTGATAAATGCGTAATGGAGTTGGGACGCGAGACTGTTACCGTCGGGATTCTAAAATTGCAATTAGATTTTTAAAAACCAACAAGGTTTGCATCGTAACCGATTAAAATTATATGAAGATTAGTATTTATTATGATTTTTTCCTACTACGTGAGTCTTACCGCACAAAAAAACCATTTTCATAACGTATCGTCTGCTTAATCTTCCGAAATCGAGAAAACCGCCCTCGTGCGCGGTCGACATAAAAGGAGAGAGGAATTATGAACACATTCAATCGGTGATCGGACAGAGAAATATTTTGCTAATAATTTAAGAATACAGCGCTTGCACTGACAACGATGGCATTTCTCTCAGCCAATCAGGATCGAGATAAAAGTTTAGCGGGAGATCAAATTTTGTTAATTTTTTATGTTTAAACTTTAAACTCGATAAACAGTTTTCCCCATCATTCATTGTCCGTTACACCCCTTTCTGAGGTTATCCATATCCACAGTATTCCCGATATATATCATTTTCGTATTCTTTACGTATTTCAGCTCGTGTACGCCATGTTGAACCTTGCATATACGCCATCGCTTCCTCTAACTTACATTCTACTTTTGTAAAGTGCGGACACGGAGACACGGATTCAATACGATTCATCTGTAATAACGAATGAAGTATATTTTTAACGAATTCCATATCTTTCAATTTCAGGGGGCCGTTTACCATCGAGAACAAACTACTGCCAATGCCCGAATTGAGTGATTGTCTACTCCGAATGGATTGCCTACTTCCTTTCATTGGTAGCGAAGGAAATTAAGTGAAGTTTTTATTCTGTGAGTATTCGTTAGATTTTAAAGGAAAATAACAAGCTTTGAGGGTTGGCTGTCGATATTATTAGCAAACTTTTACCTTAGCATTATTGTGAGCCTCAATTTGGTCATCCAGTTCTACTAATTCATGACAGATCAAACGATGAAATGATTAAAATCCACAACGGATCGTCCATGGAAGGTTCCTCATTGCTCAAAATACTTGTTAAAATTAATCTTTGATTGCTGGTCAGTTCACATGGAATACACCACTGTCACTGTCGTCAGTCTCAGTTCTATCTGCAGCTTCACATTTCCTCGCTTGGTTAACTATCTGTTTCCTCTTTGAACTTTGTCGATCCCTCTACACCACACAATATCTTTAGATTAATAGAAGCATTGCAAGGTAACGGAAAGGAATGACATTAGTGTTTTTCCTTATGAACCTGTGCAATGTTATTCCTTTAGTACTGATTATGTTCTGCGCTGAGGTGGCAAGCTACTCCAGGTGATTCTATTTTTATAATGCGAGACTCAAAAAAAAATAAAATAAGACCAGCGTTACAAAACTCCTGCTTAGGACGCACTATAAGAAGGGGGAGTTGGGCTCTTCCAGTAAGATGGGATGGGATTATGCACAATGATTCTACAGAAGTTATAGAAAGAGAATTTGCTGCTAAAAATAACACGGATGTGTCTATTTCTCCGAGAAGGGATGAAGGATATTTCATTGAAAATCATCGGAAATGAGCTTATTTACTACTAAAAATACTTTTCAATGATTTTATTTAGTGTTTATTTTGCAGTGCTTGCTGGAAAAATGTCCAAATTCAGCACCAGTGTTTTCAGCATTTGGAATTAAATACTCTTGCAGGCAATGGTTTCTGATAGATGATGAGTTAATTTGTTTGAGTGACAGTAAATTATGCATAACGTTATAACTTATATCATTCGAGATGGTATGGTTGAGCAAAATTCAACATCTTAAAACAGAAATACTTTAATTCTATATCACAAACAGCTAACGATTGAATTATGTGACAATAAACATTATTCAAATTTCAATTAGTAATTATACTCAAAGAATGTTTATTCTTCTTCTTAGCAAATAATTATCATAATTACAAATCCTATCCATAGATATTTAATTATACTAACTGCATGCATCTTATCGAGACTCAAGAGCGATACAATAAGCTTTTCTATTATTCTTTCAGGATTCGAACCATGGCACCCGACCCACGTCGAGCAAAGCAAACGTCAAGAGGATGGGCGGAACTGCATCACTTGGAATTCCCTACACCTCCAAAAACATCTCACCAAGTTCAAACGAAGAATTTACCGAGGTACATCGTGATGAATTCAATAATAAATCTTTGACCATGTGCGTGTAGTAGGAGTGTGCCTTTTGTAATAACAGTTGCAAATTAATAACGATTTAATTAAATTTATGGTGCCAAGAGCTCCGATAATGTACTGCAAACGCGAGCGACCTCATCGAATGGATTGCAAGGCCCTCTTAATTTACTTTGGTAGTGAATGAATAGATTAACCTTAGAATACGTGAGTGTGATCATACGTTGGAGATATGAAGCCTATGATGCATTCGGTTCCCAGATTTTCGAAGAACGTTTGAATCATTTCCAAAAACTAAAATTACTTCCAAATAGGTTCTGTAAATACAAGTGTTGCTTATAAATAATTTTTTAAAAATCGCTATAGAACCAATCAAAAGAATTATTATTATTTGTATACTAATATCCTCTTATAACATATGTTTACTTTGAGTTATCTCTTTCACTTTTGATCGAACAAGAACTCTATAAGGTTTGATCTGAGAGCAAACAATGTTAAACCTATGAAATACCATCCTCCGAATTATCTCAAAGTATACAATTTCTCTCAGACTGTCTTCAGAGGAATGAAGGTAGGAATCATTACTATTGAAGCATTTCATTCTTCCATTGCAACTTCAGCAATACCTCTCCAAATCCTCTGGCTATCAGTAAGAACTCCTGCACGCTCCTGTTACCAAACTGATGCTGATTGCAGGAAGGCTATATTTCTTCAGTTAAGATGACGTTCTTATTCTGACAAACATGGACCATATTTATTTCTAACAATGACTAAAAACCGCATTACCTTTGAACGACATGTGTGCTTTTAGGCTAGTAATCTATGTTTCAGTTAACCAAGTTTTTGCTGCATTTTATTATTCAGAAACATCCTTTTGCTACTGTTCTAGGTGCTTCGAACTTGGCTGCGACATCGAAGGAGAAACGAACGTAGACCCCGGCTAGTGTTCAAGATTTGCGTCGGCCCAACCGACAGACTGTGGGAAAATGACCTCAATGCGATGCAAAATGAATTTTTTTGACTGTATTACTTCTTGTGTTAAGTTATGTTACTCTTGCAATAAATTATGTCTTTAAACAACTTGAATACTTTGTTTTTCTCCACGACGTTTCTTAAACACTATTAAGAAAGGACTCTTAAACTTGGTGAGTGCGTTCATTTACCAAACCTTTCTGTCTCTTTCCAAGAGAAAGGTACGACGTTCGTACCCGGGATAAGATTTCGTGAACACTCATTTCATCTTCAGATCAAGGAAACCTTATTTGCACTCGCATTTTATCAACAACCATAATTAATTGCGCCATCCCGTAAATGTTTGGCATAATATATTAGTTTAGCAAACTTTTATTTAAAAATTGCGTATGCTAAAATGTAGCTAGGGTTGGATCTTGGAATTGAGGCAGAATAACAAAATTAATAGATGCAATGATCCCTTTTCCAATAATGCCTTCCTAACAAATAAAGTTTTCACTTACGTTCCGGAGGATTTTCCAAAAAGCAGCTAGTATCACTAAACCTTGGATGCTATTTAACTCCAATGTACTCACCTGAAAAAAGAAGAGTATACAAATTAGACATAATGCTAGGAATCCGTTTTTTGTTTCCTTTAAGTAATAAAGTTAAAGCTAAATACATCTTTACGATCAGTGCGATTATAATAATTAATTAGATCTTGATTTACAATACAAATCTT
Source organism: Pantala flavescens (assembly GCA_020796165.1). NCBI lineage: Eukaryota > Metazoa > Arthropoda > Insecta > Odonata > Libellulidae > Pantala > Pantala flavescens. The sequence goes on from CM036886.1 coordinate 19,379,136, forward strand.
TATTTTATTCTTAATTTTATTAAATTCATTTCATTTCATTTTCATAATTTCATTCATTTCATGCAAAAGCATTGTTCCGATTCATTTACTCAATATTGCTTTTATACTGTGATAACTATAACTCCTTTCACGAAATGTACGCAGGAGTATATGCAAAAATACTGCATCATCTACATCAACATCCTATTCCGTACGGGTTCACGAGACTTAAACAGAAAAATCCAACTCCTTCATCGCTGAATATTAAAACTGATATATTAAATTTTCTCAAAGCTCCCGATTGTAATCCATTCTATTTCCTGGACCTTATCCTCTCGAAAGATTTAATAATGGCTGACAAGCTGTTCTTCGACCGGAATTCACAGCTGAATGAACAAGCTGCCATACGTCGTGTCTGCTATAGAATAGCGACAATTCAATATCAGAGCGTGGTAAGATGTGAAAAGATAAAGGGCATGTTGGGTCCGAATATCATGAGGATAAATGTGCCAAATAATTAAATTTCATGAAACAAATCACTCGCATATCAAAGAGTATTGATTGGTAAGGATATCGCGATTGTTGCATAAAAACCCGTGTTCTTTGCACGTCACGGTTTCTATGGAATCGTCACCGTAACTAGGAGAGAAAATCGGTTGGGATGACACTTGAGAAGGGAGTGAATGATATCCCGTAATGGTGAGGAGTGAAAATGCTGAGGAAGGATGGCTTCCGGTGTAGCGGGGAGATGACGGATCTCCATGGCGGTTTGCGGGGAAGGGATTGACCGATTTGAGGACAAATAAGAGAAGAGAACGTCGGTCGCAAAGAACCGAGATCAGCTCCTTCTCTCGTAAGTGGATATGAACGAGAGAAGGGATTCATCATTATTCAGTTATACGATCGGGAAGATATAACGAGCAGATAGTTGGATAAAGTAATTAAATAAGTCTTTCGGAATCATTATAATCATATACATAATAATATAATATTGTATTCCTTCCTGTTACTTAATTGAGTAGATGATGATAATAACTTGCTCCACTTACTCTAACTTTGGCTCCATATTCTACGATTGGTTATGTAGAAGATGAATTTCGTCTTTGGTCTTGAATTCAAAATCAAGATCATAGATGCCAATACAAAACGATTTCCTCAATGTTTCCACGTGCTCAAAAAACAGCAAGACATATCAATTTATTCAGTATTTACATTGAAATTAAAGTAGCATTTATTTCTTACTATGATAATGGAAATGATATGATCTCAGCTAATGATAATCCCATCGGGCTGAACTCTACAGTTATACATTTGCCAAAACATGGAACGTATAGGATATTTAAGTATTTCTTACACATTGGCAAGTGACATCTAACTTATTTAAGAGGTTAGAATTTTGCATACTTAGAGATTTTTGCTCTCAAAGAGAGAATGAATCTTTCCCGAAATCAAAATGGGATCAGCATATTCAACAAAATCATACGATAGTATATCCTATAGCAAGATTCAAATAAAAACATTCAAAAAGCTATCGAAGTTTGTATAATTTAGCAGAATTTGGGTAAAATATTTGCATCTAAAAATACATTCATAAATTTGTAAGTAAAACTGAGATTTTATATAGCTATAACATGAGGACTTATAAATATAATTTTTGAAACGCAAATGAATTTTATCGAAATTCTTGAATTAATACTCATTCTTCGCCGTCATCAGTTTTATTTGAGACTAAAAGAGGTCTCCAAGATAAGATGTTGGGTTTGAGGTACAGGTATTGAGATACTTTCCTTCATCGATACCCCACCATAGAACTCAAAGAAATTAATTCACATTATAATGCACCCATTACTAAAACCTTACGTTTCATTCCGCTCTGTAAAGACATTTATTAATTCGATTCATCAGCCTATCACCTAACAACTAAGATCAAAAACAATACGTCTTTTAAATTCTAAACGATTAAAAGAACACACGAAAACATTCCGTTGATTAAAACATGCTCCCAGGAACTCAATTCGATTCGTCGACGGGAACATACCTACAGATGAAGAAGAAGGGAGATTACATTGGAAGAATATTGTGATTTCTTCCGAGAAATTTCTCGGGAAATTGAAATAAATTTTGAATTCTTTCGGGGAACCTTTGGAACCCACAGCTAAATGAAGGACACGGCGAAAATGTTCGAAGAGGATATGGAAATAAAAGAATCTGGAAATCATTACTATTCTAAAGCTGAGTAGTAGGGCAGAACGCAAAGTTTTTTTCTGTTCCCGCCTTCTCAGAAAAAGAATAAGGAGAGCTAGGGATGAACAAGGGATATTTTCATTACCTACAACATACATTAGAAAGGGATGACGAAAGTAAATTAGATATACTTTTCAGTTTGAAAGCGAAAACAAAAGATTTGTTTCTGATCTGAATCAATGGGACAGAAGGAGGTGGGAGGGTGATATTAACTTATTCCTGGGGCTCTGAGAAGGAACGAGCGTTGAATTATTCATTTGAAATGAGGAAAGCTGTTGGATTAAGATACGAATAAGATCTCGCATATATTACATTTGTCTTTCGATTAGCGATTCTTCTGTGTTCCCGTGGTAACAACTTCTACTTGGACCGAAAGTATAATTAAACAAGACGAATGGTTATATTTAAAAGCTACTCGATGTTCTTTGTCTCCATTGCTAATTTTAGTCTTTATTTTATCTTCTTTCTTTAGAAATTTTGTAAATTTTTAGTTTTCGTTTATTTTGGGATTCTGAAAGAGATATAATGGGAAATTTTCTCAAGTATATTTTTCATTTGTAAATCAATGTATTCTTTTACATTAGAATACAAGAAGAATATTATGATACTATGCAGAGAGTAGTTTTATAGAAAACTCTAAGCAAAAGTAAATTTACAGTAATTAAATAGTTTTATGATAATAAATCATTTTATAATGAGTATACAATTTAAGTTTTTCCTTTTTTGAGGATAATCCCGATTGACAACATTAAAATGAAGGTAGAATCCCCCTAAATCTCGAATTATACTGTCATCAGCAGATCGGTTAATTGTGTAAGCATGGCTTCCAACGCAGGGAATGAAATATCTAATCAAACATAAATGAAATAAATCTACAGTAAGACCCCGTTTTAATTGCTTAATCTTTTTCTATTTCTTGTATTTGTAAGTCTCTTACTAGGCTTTCATTGGTTATTTTTAGGTTTAAGATCCAATTCTTAGATCTTACCTGCCAATTTTTTTCCATTTAAATTTATCATTTGCATGCATACAAAATCACTTCTGCTTGTTGGAAAAATTCTTATCTCCATTCAATTGGCTCATTTTGATAATTCTATAAACCTAAAAAAAGTCACATCTATATAATTGATTAAAAAGACGTAAGAGAATAACTCATTCTATTATAAAGTATTCCACAGTATAATTCAACTAACAAAATCATATCGTATTATTATTTAATCATCATATGTTTTTTCCTGTTTTATTTTCTGGGGGTGATTCGGGGATTTTTTTCCTTACTTTTCTTAATTACATTCAAACAATTAGTTTTTTCTGATAATTTGTTAAAATAAAGATGAAAATTTAATACTAATCAATGCAATATAATTTACAATCGTACAATATTTCCGGGAACGAAAAAAAATCTCAATCAATTGGACAAAGGGACTAAATGTTTAAATAACTCCGTGTAAATATTTAATAAAGTCAGCAGATGACAGTTTGAGGTTCGTAGCTAATATTGAGAATATCTCATTAATCGATATATTTTAATTAAACTCTTTAACTAATCGAATTCGAGAGAAGGTTTCGAGTATCATTTAATTTATTTATAGCAGACAGAACTGCATATATTTAGGCTTGTAAATAATCTTTCTCAAGTTCACTTCCATTAGTGTATACTCTCTGTAGGGTTAAATTAGAGTGTACTAAATTTCGTCCTCGGTGTAAATAATATCATTATGAATACCACACCTAAATTTTCTATCCGATGTAACAGCTGATATACTATTATAAAAATCGTATCTCTGATCAAAATTGGAAATTCATGCAGAAAATTTTATAACTAATAAGTTTAATGAATATTTTATAATATGAAATATCGAATATTTAAGGAATGAAAGGAATTCCGAAAATTCAATTCAATTTAAATATTCCTGCACGAAACAGATAATTGGATATCAAATCATTATACTCAACTTCAAAGGTAACTAAATGAGTGAGTGAGAATTAAAATACTAGATTTTATTTAAAAACAAGGTCGAATACCGTTTACACTATTCAATTTGGGAGTACACAAAACATTTTACTGTTCTCATTAATTCACTTTTGCCGGTGTATGAAAATTTTATAGTATTAACCATAAATATACTTTCATCTTTAACAATTGACCTATTTTAATCATATTAATAAATATAAGCAGTATTAAAAAATCTAAAAAATCATATTTTAAATATTTTTCAATAACATTTTATGTAAACATACTACTTTGCTTTATTTATATTTAATCCAAAATGATCAATTTTAACACACTGATAACGATTTCTGATAAAAAAACTACGTGATTTAAAACTACTGAAAACACATAAATAAGGAACCATAGCAACGGATAGCACCAGTTAAGTTCACAACTAAGCACACTAACAATCAGAATGATAAACGATTACAAACCCATACGCCAACTCAACTCATTCGCTCCAAAGCAACGTTTAAGACTGCGGCATACAAAGAGGAGCTGGTGGTAAGGGCAATAAAAAAGGAAGACTTAAGTCGCGGCATTCAAATCCGCAGAAAAAAAAAGAAAATCGCGCTCCTGAAAGCAACGGAACTGAGAAATTCTTTTCCTAGGGTAATGATCGAGGGTTTTGGCCGAATTTATAGTCCGGGAGTAAAGTTTCGCGGCTGTGAAGAATGGCTCGAGGGAGTTCCGAGGAACCCTTTTTGCGAGAGAAAAAGTGGGAGGTATCCTGAAGGTGAAGGATGCCGCCTCCGTCGGAAGGGGAATGCCCAATGAGGCGATTCTTCCAGTTCGCTGATACAGCGTCACCGATCCTAAGACAAATGCGATGGGATAGGGTTTTGGAGGGGGAGATAAATGACGTGAAAGGACGAGTGAAAACGGAAAATGATGGCTGCGGGCGAAAGGTGGCTGTTTCTGACGTGGGAGGTCATCGATCGACGAACGATGCTGGGACGGATTGATCACCCAAATCCTATTAATCCACCGCCGCAGGATTTTTTCTGAGCATCGTATTAACGTCTCCATTGTGTTCCCATCGATCATAAAAAGCGGTCGATGCTATTTGTGAGGAATCCTAATTTCCATGACTTTGATGGTATTCTATACTTCATTATTATATGGAACTGAATACTGTATAAATTCTTATTAAGGGATCAATACTTTTATACTAAGTTTATTGATCGAAAATAGACATTATTTTACGCATGAAAGTATATTGAAGAAATTACAAACATTATTTACTTCCACACTTTTTTACGTAAAGTACAAATTGAGGCAGAGTATCCAATGATAATCCTTAACAGCTGATTTATGGATATCGGTTTTATCGAGGATAAAAACATTGAATGATATATGTATAAGTATATGAAGCAATTAAGTATTCTTCTAAGTCTACGAATATGTTAATGATCATTAGATTTTAATTTACGCTCTCGAATTTACTCACACCAAAGTTACTCCACGCACTTGAAATAACTCACACCAAAGTTACGTAGTTTTCACGAATAAAAAAATAATATGCGAATGTCGTCAAGTTATAATGGAAAGTGTCTGAAAAGTTCATTATCTCTAGGATAAGAAGTATGAATCTATAAATAGAAGATAGTCATTCGGAGGGAGTAATGCTCGTTCCAGGAAAAGGGGGTCGGTGAACTTTAAAGACGCGGGTGCCAAATCCGGCTCCTTGAATGAAGGGATGCTTTAGAAGTATGCAACTCCAAAGACCAGTTCGCCACAAAGGCTGCCTATAAAACGAATGGCTCGGTAAGGAAACAGTTGCAGATTCAGGAATTTATAAACGCTTATTTCCGCATCGATAGTCCGAAAGGAATGCAAGTGCTAAGAAACATAAACTTGCGAGAACACTCCACTTCTCGTCTAGATATGCTATTTCTTGTGGCAAATGCATTTATAAAGGATTGCTTCTACAGATGTTGAACGCTTTTCTTTAACCATCTATCCATAAATGTAATATTAGGATTCATGTATTGGAAATCTGAATAGAAAAACTAGAATAGTAATATTTTGGGATTGTAATTCTACCATGTAAACAATTCATCCAGAATCACGTACTTATGTACTTGTATATAAATGCGTACTTGTATCAAATAATCGTATTATATATACATAAATTATTCACAATTTTATGTAAAAGGTTACCATAGTAGAAAAAATTATTTAATACTTTCTATCATTCCCAAAGATGAATAATCAAACTGAAAAAATTGTAGTTTCACAATTAAAAGTATTGTACACGTATTTTATACTTCAGTTTTTCTACTTAACAATCCATCCTAATTCTGTTTCAAGTAAATTGCTTAGAACCTCATTCCACAAAGATGATAATTCTTCAATGGATTAAAAACTTCCGAGCGTAATGTAAAACTTAAAGAGAAGATGTCTTCCACAGCCGACATCGGTGGCGATGATATTAGTATTCGAAAAGATCCGAATTAAGGAAATCGCGGGCTGCTCGAGCTAAAAATAGCAGCTTGATTCGAGGGAAATTTATTGAACGTATTTCGGTGGAGAGAAATTCAATTTCGCGAATTTACGAGGGGAGTAAATGAGTTACGGTTACAAATGGATGGGATTCCAATTAGAACCGCTTCGTTAACATAATGGCATTTGAGAAAAAGAACAACGCGTGGAAAGTGCTGGGGAAAAACTGGAAGAGTGAACGGGTGTGAATGATTTGAACACTGAGGAAATTAATCGGCGTATTAGGTAGTGAACTCAATCCAAGCAAGATATAGTACCCTTAAGTTCGATATTGCGAATCAATAAATCAAGTGCACTTTACTATGAATTCTGTGGACTGTTAATCATTTAGTTCTCCTTAAGTGTAGAATAAATTTTCATTAATTTTGAGATTTTCAAAAAAAATACTCTACAACAGGATTAATATAATTCATTTATCAATCAGCTATACTAGCTCAATCCGAAATACTTATATCTAAATACCATTTCTTACGATAGATTACCAGTGGGTTTATTTAAATTCACCTAGGTATTGCATCAACTATTTACTTTAATAGATAAGCGATGTTTGAGCAAAGTTTTTCCCAATGACTCTAGAGAAACACAAGTGGAATACGACGTATGCTTTTAAGCTATTTTGAATTCATACCATGTACTGCGCTCTCCAAATCTAATATTGCTCATCGCATGTTGTGTTTATATCTTCACCCTTTTTCATGCATCCAAGTAGGCCAGAGGTCGTGACCCTACTTAAGTTTCATTCTATATTGAGAACTATTTTCATTTTTGTATAATTTTAGTATGTGCACCGAATACTTTTTTGGTATATACCGATATTATAATGATGCCATATATATTTATGCTATTATTATGATATATATTTTCTTCTTTCCAAAGTCTTTTTCAAAGTAGCCTATTCGCGTTTGCAGTTTGATTGAAAAATTTCTGCAGTCTTTTAATATAAATTAATTTCATTATTTTTTATCAGAGTTTTAGTGTAATAGACGGATGAAATATTACATTAAAAGATAATTTCGTTCAACTTAATGCATTTTAGTAAAACGATGAAATATATTTGATTAATAAAGGATACAAGAAAATCGTTTCATTATTTCAATAGTTTTAGCTACTAAATTTTCAAAGGCAAGATATATATTGAAATGGAAAAATATACATATATAATTTAAATGTTCATTATTCATTCCTTGTGAAATAAATATTTATAATATTATAATCAGGAATTCATATAAAATATTCCTTATAATTAAAATAAAAATAAAGAGAATCAAAAGAACGAAATAGGTTTTGAACAAAAATATGACTTATTGATAGTATGTTAAGATCATAAATGTACATTGAAAGCAGCAACAACGTAATAAATTTACTAAAATTTTCATTACTTTCTGCTATTTACTTATTATTGAAATGGTTTAGCGATTAACCAGGGCTTGAATATGGTTTCAATCTTGGACGAACGCTGTAGTAAATATTTAATACATCTCAGTTATAAGATGAATCATTATTCAAGGATGGCTAAGTATTAAATAGATTTAATATTCAAAAGATTAACTTCACAAATATTAACATACAGGAGTGACAATAACATGACCGGTAACCAAGATAGTGTATCGATACCTAAAGGTCCGACGGTTCACTCACAGTAAAAATTTAAATGCAGGCGGGTTTATAAAGATTCACCTTGTCTTCTCCGGAAAATAAATTTGGGAAAAGGAATAGACAAGAATGGAGAAAGAAATTCATACGGTTCACCGATGTAATTTTAAAAATTCATCATTCATGCGTGAAAGACGGAAAATTTATCCTTACCCAGTCCTAGGATAGCTGATGAATTCTAATCAGCCTCCCACATAAAGAGGGATGGGTCGCTGAGTTTGAAAGTCTAGAATTAGGTATCGATCAAACGAAATCTTTCTTCGACCGCGTTGGGGTGTTTCTAACCCTGAGGCTTTGGAATTAACAAGTTCAGTGGATCGAATAATCTACTGTGTCTTTCTCGATGCATATCGATCTACTTTGGTATTCCCTTTCTATACATTTTAAAGGAATGAGATTAGAGCGTAGCAACGAATGGCAACAATTACCATAACAGGAATTCCACTCTAAAGCGAAAGAAACTTCCTAAACCTAATCATCAAGCACATTTTCCTTAAAAGGGCTTGTAGCATGATTAACTATTAAATGCGTAGTAAAAAAGACAAATCAAAAATTATAATTTCTCTAAGAAAAAAATGCAGTGACCAAAATTTAGAAAACAAATAATGGTAAAAAGCTTAGTAGCAAAATATATTAGCTTTCGCATTTTCAAGACCCTTCTTCCCTTCGTATATTATTCAAAAGGAAGGACAAGATCCATTGCTAGTTAAGGAATTTGAAAAAAGAAACAACCACAATCAAACAAATATAAATTGATCGTATTAAAAAATACGAAAAAAAAATGCATTAAAACACCAAAAAAATATTTCATTAAAAATGAAATTAAAAAAAGGGTTTTTTTCACCATTCATACGACGAACTAATTGTATTTCGGTAGATAAAAGAGAATCCTTAGTGATAAATCGAAGAAACGATTGTAAAGAGAGATTGGTACGCACAGATTACAGTCTGCGCATTAATTAGCTTGATAAAGTTCGGCAGCTAGTCCGAGAAGCGGGAAAACATCGACATTCGTCGTTTCGTTGTCATAGAGAGGAATTTCTATTCCAGTAGAGGGCCAAGTATTCTTTCCCGTCTCGCCGTTAGTTGACGAACCATTTCCCACGAGGAAAGTTTCTTCATAGACATTGTGATTCGAGTGACGTTTTTCTTAGTGTTCCGTATTCCATAACAATGTTATGGCATTAAAATCTCGACAATTACTTCGTAAATAAAGTGATTGTGACCGTAATTTTGTGTTGAGCCGTAATAAGAGCACGAAGAAGATTTAACCAATTCTGCATACTAGTAGAATCGTCGAACCGAAATGGGAGGGTGAACCAGAAAGCATCTAGTGAGGAACGAGATTCAGAGGAAACGTTCAGGTAAGAAACGAGGTCCCATCAGAAAATATTTCGAACGGCCGTGACTACAAAATCTCCTTCCTTCGACAATTTTACCTGCCCATTGTTTCGAACTCGCGGCGAATGAACACCAAGATTTCCTTTCGTCTTCATTATTAGCAATGAGCTTATGTGGAATTGATATCGAGTGAACGTTAACTTCCCTCCGTTGGATCATGCATACGTGCTCGTGAATATACTGAGATGCACTTGTTTATCGTGAATATGATAAGGTTTCTCTTCACAGGGAACTACGTCGTGGCATAATGTTCGATCTGGGATGATGGTGACACCGGTTATGCATTTTTTATTTACATTTTAACAAATTAGAACCTCTGTCCATGGCAACGATGTGAGCACGTTGACGTGCAGGAGAGAAGTGAGATATGCGTAACGCTGTTGGGAGGTGTGAACGTCACAACCGGGATTCTAAAATTGCAATTAGATTTTTGAAAACAAAGGTGTCGTGTATCGTTACCGATAAAAATTATATGAATACTAGTATTTATTATGATTTTTTTCCTACTACGTGAGTCTTACTGCGCTAAATACTATTTTCATAAAGTGTCGTCAACTTATTCTTCTGATATCAAGAAAACCGCCCTTATCAGCGGTCGACGTAAAAGAAGAGAGAAATTATACAGGTATTCGCTAGGTTGTTATTTAAAGAAATATTTGTAATAAAAATTAATAAAACAAGTCCTGCACTGAGAGCTGTGGTATTTTTCTCAGCCAATCAGAATCGAGATAAATGTTTAGCGGGAGTTTAAGGTTAATGAATTATCAAATTTTAATATTTTGTTTGAAAAGCTGTGGAATATTGCATACTCGGTAATTTAAAACATTAGTTACTAAATGAGAAATCAGCATGGCTCCCGACAAATTGCAATGCGGTATTCATTGCGATCAAAAGCTTTTTAATGATACCTTTATATATGCCATAACCTGATCTAGCTTACATTCTGTTTTAAAATTTAATTGAAGATTTTGTAACGAAAATTAATGGCGATGCATCGATATTTAACAGGTGAGGTAGATTTCAGAGTATGTTAGTGGGAGGAGAATGCTATGTACCGAGTATCTTTTCATTTCTACCATTATTTATAATTTTAGGATTCCTTCTGTTTGAAGAATCTACACCTTCCTCTGGATGAAAAGAGTCTACAGAATGGATTGCAACCTTTTCCCTTCCTTTGGTATTGGAAGAAAATAATGCCACATTGAATATGTGAGTATGAATACCTTCTCGAGATTTTAAGGCTTTCGAAGAAGGGGTCATTATGGTATTAAATAGTATTTTCTTTCAAGAAAGATGTATCTCTTAATATTTCTCTCTTTTTGCTTATGAAACTAAGGAATGGGTTGATGAGAAACCAATGCAGTTTTGCACTTAACCTCTGTAGAGATTCAATATCCTTTTCTGAATGACGTTTCATGATGTTGGTTCCTCAAAAGTTAATCTAATTGTCTCAGAAAACCTTGTTTTGTATCCACTGCTATTTCCTGATCCACCATGTTTCAAAAGAATGGAGATTTTCCATCAAGTTCTTTCAAGTGGTCCATACCAACGTTTTGCATCTTGCCACATCAGCTACGAATGTTTATCAGGCTGTATTTGAGGTTTGATTGTTTGATTTTCGAGCATATTTTGATGTGGAATAGAATTAAAATCTTTCTCTTGAAACATTCATTGACCAAGTTGTTGTTGTGTTCGATTCCCTGGTTTCATGTGCAGGATATACACTAATTAGTTCCTGGATTTCTCGCTATTCACTGTTGCTTCTCAAGCTCATGATATAATAATAACCAAAATGTATCAGGCTTTCAACTCTTTATTATTCCGTACCTACAATTAGATCTCTATACTTATTTTTTTGATCTTTATGTTGCTCTTAAATAACTCTGGAATCCTTTTCTAATTTAAGTGCTGTTGATGAATAAATGTTATAAGGCATCTGCTCTTTTGGAGTGGGCCAATCCCATATAGCTCAGATAAAATGGTACAGTTGAATTTTAACTTATTTTAAAATGACTTTAAACAGTGCTTTATCCTCTAGTATTCAAGATGAACATTTAAGAGTAGTACGTTAGGAATTAACAGGCTTCTCGCTATGTTTTCTCACTAATTGTAGAATGTTTATACAATATGTAGGGCAATAATTTCGTGAGAAGTCATTTCATTATCACGTTTGTTGAATTTCCTTCACCTTACCTTCTATCAAATTCCAAAAACTGCCATTTCAGCATCTCAGTAGAAACTTTCATCATCTTTTACTCTGTACAGTGATTCAAACTGATGGTTCATTTAAGATTGTTCTAGTTACTGACTTTTCCTTCTAAATAATCTGCAATGATCCTCTCCACCACCACGTTTCAACGCCTTGAGTTTCCATAGTGATCTATTGCAATGAACAAAAAGATTTCCAAGGCAACCACAAAAATTATAGATCCTGTATTTATGGCTGTTCGTAATTTTGTTATGTCAACATGGGAATAGTGGTAGTAGTTTTCAATACATGGTCAGCTTAAAATGTGGACCACCTTCATGCCATCATCCAATGCTTTGTTGCCATTTACAATTAACAATGAAACCTGCTATAGATTTCATTGTACCAGGTTCTGCAGTCACTTGTGCGGATTGGAGCTCCTTCAATCCTGGAGTTGTAGCTTTTTCTTCTTCCTTGCCGAAGCTCAAGTATCTCAATTATTTTCACAATCGCTTACTATCAGCGATTTAATATTTAATTTTATACAACTACATCTGAGTGCTTCAATTAATTCCTCCAAATTCAATTGCCATCAATTTCTAATTCTGAATAATTTTTCCATCAAAGCGTTTCTATTGATGTTTATGTACTGAGACCATGTTTTAACGATTTCAATTTTAAACGATTTGGAGAGGATGCATTAAATTCATAATCATAAGGCAACCCCGCTCCTTCGGTGTAAGTCGATTAGAACCAAGGAATTAGTACACTTCTATAAGTCGGTGAAAAGCCAAGCAATTAGAACACTGTCTCATATCCCTTTTAATTTCGTTTCAGATACTTCTTTGAGACCTATTAAGGAAAGGATGGCGTGTATGCAACGACAGCGCAGGATGGTTTCTATTCGACATTTGGATAGAAAATTCGTCAAAATTGGACAAACGACCACAAGGGGGAAAGAGTACCTCAGTTACGATGTAATAAGACAAATAAAATATTGTACTTGTGTTGTTATAAAAAGAACAGCTTTAATAAACTTTATCTTCAAAGAACACTACATTGCTGTTTTATTATTCACAAATCAATGATATTTTAAAGTAATGATCTTTGAACTTTAACTATATTCATACACGGTAAAGATATGGATCAATTGCATACTAATCTCCTTTTATTCACCATATGTATGTAGACTAGTAAATTCGTGAAGTATACATCACGTTGAGAAACGCAAAGGGTAATGCGTGAGTTCATCGATAAATCGTGCATTCGGAAAAAAGTTTTGGCGAAACTAAGCTAAGTGATATGGATTTGAGTCCTTCTGCAGTAAGTGAAAATCGACACAATTGACGGAGTGCATTCCGTTAACTGCTATTATGTAGTTACCCAAGCGCATAAATCTCGCGAACAATTTATATCATGTAATTTTATCCGCCGATCGAACCACAGAACTGTATTAAGGAAGTTAAAGACTTAATCGAAACTTTATGTTTGTCATCCTGTTTACCTTAGGTTTGCCAAATAGTCAGTGTCAGACGTGCCAACTGGAAATTTATAAGGATCGATTCCGGATAATCTTGGACCTTAAGTCCAGTAGGATGCAATATTTCTACTAAATTACTGATCTCTCGCAAAAATATTCGCTCATCTTACGGTTGGGAATGCGATTTTGCATAAAATTTAAAACGAAACCCAATTCAATTTTGTTTTAACGAACCATGATGTTGATTGATACACATAGAGCGATTTTACTACGACATATCAGTATAATGGCAGTAATAGACCGAATTGAAGCGCATTCTGTGCAAATTTCTCTGCAATATACGTTGTTTATCTAGAAAAGTACGTCTTTTGCACGGAAAAATGAGTATTAAGGAAGTTTAAGACTTAACTGTAACTGCAAATATATGTTGCTATATAGGGCATTGCCATGAATGGATGATATTATTATCGTGCCTAAATCGTGTAATCGGAAAACGTTATGGCATAACTACGGTACGTGAGACGGATTGGAGCACTACTGCTGTACGATACACAGGGCTGCCGTGACGATGACAGCTATTGAAATGGTTCCCGAGCGCCTAAATCTCGCGAGCAATTTATATCATGTAATTTTATCCGTCATTAGCCGTGGTCACGCTAGCCTGGTGGTAACGTGCCCGATTCCAAATCCAAAGTTCCGGGGTTCAAATCCAACTGATTCCAAAAGTTTTCCGAAGTACAAAGCAGCCGATTCCAAATCTTAAGGTCAACATTCAAGATTCCAAAAGCTTTCCAAATTCATGTGCTTTTATTTTCGCGAATAATTAATAGGATGATTTATATCTTTTTATATTAGCTATTTGAATTTAAGCATATTTTGCTACTTAATTTTTAACTAAAAACGAAATAGTATCGTATTTATTTTTCTCAATTTCTGAAAAAGCAAGTTTAGAACTAAAAATGGGTGTCTCTTCAGGAAACCAGTAAAATATCCGTTTTAGACCGAATTGGAGAGCATTCTGGACATCAAGTTCTGGAAGTGTACGTTCCGAACCTGAGCACGGGATAATTGCTTGCAATGAATCCGGTTCATAGCAGAGTCTGACAGTTTGGAGCTTAATCCGTCTACCAGTTTGAGCGAATTATCGTTACGTACCAAGGAGTGGGAAATTTCTGCCCGGATTGTGAGAATCATAGCCGATGCTTACCAAATTTTAGCGCGTTCTTCTTATCGAATACGCTATATCAGGTTCTGAATCCAGAAATGGGCGATATTTCAAAAAATGCACGCGCTTACGAGGAAAAACGGTAAATTTGGCTACTGAACTATGTTGGGTTGGCAAAATCGTGAACTTTATGTTTGTCATCCTGTTTACCTTAGGTTTGCCAAATCGTCAGTGTCAGACGTGCCAACTGGAAATTTATAAGGATCGATTCCGGATACTCTTGGACCTTAAGTCCAGTAGGATGCAATTTTTCTACTAAATTACTGATATCTCGCAAAAATATGCGCTCATCTTACGGTTGGGAATGCGATTTTGCATAAAAATTAAAACAAAACCCAATTCAATTTAGTTTTAACGAACCATGATGTTGATTGATACACATAGAGCGATTTTACTACGACATATCAGTATAATGGCAGTAATTGACCGAATTGAAGCGCATTCTGTGCAAATTTCTCTGCAATATACGTTGTTTACCTAGAAAAGTACGTCTTATGCACGGAAAAATGAGTATTAAGGAAGTTTAAGACTTAACTGTAACTGCAAATATATGTTGCTATATAGGGCATTGCCATGAATGGATGATATTATTATCGTGCCTAAATCGTGTAATCGGAAAACGTTATGGCGTAACTATGGTACGTGAGACGGATTGGAGCACTACTGCTGTACGATACACAGGGCTTCCGTGACGATGACAGCTATTGAAATCGTTTCCGAGCGCATAAATCTCGCGAGCTATTTCTATCATGTAATTTTATCCGTCATTAGCCGTGGTCACGCTAGCCTGGTGGTAACGTGCCCGATTCCAAATCCAAAGGTCCGGGGTTCAAATCCAACAGATTCCAAAAGTTTTCCGAAGTACAAAGCAGCCGATTCCAAGTCTTAAGGTCAATATTCAAGATTCCAAAAGCTTTCCAAATTCATGTGCTTTTATTTTCGCGAATAATTAATAGGATGATTTATATCTTTTTATATTAGCTATTTGAATTTAAGCATATTTTGTTACTTAATTTTTAACTAAAAACGAAATAGTATCGTATTTATTTTTCTCAATTTCTGAAAAAGCAAGTTTAGAACTAAAAATGGGTGTCTCTTCAGGAAACCAGTAAAATATCCGTTTTAGACCGAATTGGAGAGCATTCTGGACATCAAGTTCTGGAAGTGTACGTTCCGAACCAGAGCACGGGATAATTGCTTGCAAAAAATCCGGTTCATAGCAGAGTCTGACAGTTTGGAGCTTAATCCGTCTACCAGTTTGAGCGAATTATCGTTACGTACCAAGGAGTGGGAAATTTCTGCCCGGATTGTGAGAATCATAGCTGATTCTTACCAAATTTTAGCGCGTTCTTCTTATCGAATACGCTATATCACGTTCTGAATCCAGAAATGGGCGATATTTCAAAATATGCACGCGCTTACGAGGAAAAACGGTAAATTTGGCTACTGAACTATGTTGGGTTGGCAAAATCGTGAACTTTATGTTTGTCATCCTGTTTACCTTAGGTTTGCCAAATCGTCAGTGTCAGACGTGCCAACTGGAAATTTATAAGGATCGATTCCGGATACTCTTGGACCTTAAGTCCAGTAGGATGCAATTTTTCTACTAAATTACTGATATCTCGCAAAAATATGCGCTCATCTTACGGTTGGGAATGCGATTTTGCATAAAAATTAAAACAAAACCCAATTCAATTTTGTTTTAACGAACCATGATGTTGATTGATACACATAGAGCGATTTTACTACGACATATCAGTATAATGGCAGTAATTGACCGAATTGAAGCGCATTCTGTGCAAATTTCTCTGCAATATACGTTGTTTACCTAGAAAAGTACGTCTTATGCACGGAAAAATGAGTATTAAGGAAGTTTAAGACTTAACTGTAACTGCAAATATATGTTGCTATATAGGGCATTGCCATGAATGGATGATATTATTATCGTGCCTAAATCGTGTAATCGGAAAACGTTATGGCGTAACTATGGTACGTGAGACGGATTGGAGCACTACTGCTGTACGATACACAGGGCTTCCGTGACGATGACAGCTATTGAAATCGTTTCCGAGCGCATAAATCTCGCGAGCTATTTCTATCATGTTATTTTATCCGTCATTAGCCGTGGTCACGCTAGCCTGGTGGTAACGTGCCCGATTCCAAATCCAAAGGTCCGGGGTTCAAATCCAACAGATTCCAAAAGTTTTCCGAAGTACAAAGCAGCCGATTCCAAATCTCAAGGTCAACATTTAAGATTCCAAAAGCTTTCCAAATTCTTGTGCTTTTATTTTCGCGAATAATTAATAGGAGGATTTATATCTTTTTATATTAGCTATTTGAAATTAAGCATATTTTGTTACTTAATTTTTAACTAAAAACGAAATAGTATTGCATTTATTTTTCTCAATTTCTGAAAAAGCAAGTTTAGAACTAAAAATGGGTGTCTCTTCAGGAAACCAGTAAAATATCCGTTTTAGACCGAATTGGAGAGCATTCTGGACATCAAGTTCTGGAAGTGTACGTTCCGAACCAGAGCACGGGATAATTGCTTGCAAAAAATCCGGTTCATAGCAGAGTCTGACAAATTGGAGCTTAATCCGTCTACCAGTTTGAGCGAATTATCGTTACGTACCAAGGAGTGGGAAATTTCTGCCCGGATTGTGAGAATCATAGCTGATTCTTACCAAATTTTAGCGCGTTCTTCTTATCGAATACGCTATATCACGTTCTGAATCCAGAAATGGGCGATATTTCAAAATATGCACGCGCTTACGAGGAAAAACGGTAAATAAGGCTACTGAACTATGTTGGGTTGGCAAAATCGTGAACTTTATGTTTGTCATCCTGTTTACCTTAGGTTTGCCAAATCGTCAGTGTCAGACGTGCCAACTGGAAATTTATAAGGATCGATTCCGGATACTCTTGGACCTTAAGTAAAGTAGGATGCAATTTTTCTACTAAATTACTGATATCTCGCAAAAATATGCGCTCATCTTACGGTTGGGAATGCGATTTTGCATAAAAATTAAAACAAAACCCAATTCAATTTTGTTTTAACGAACCATGATGTTGATTGATACACATAGAGCGATTTTACTACGACATATCAGTATAATGGCAGTAATTGACCGAATTGAAGCGCATTCTGTGCAAAATTCTCTGCAATATACGTTGTTTACCTAGAAAAGTACGTCTTTTGCACGGAAAAATGAGTATTAAGGAAGTTTAAGACTTAACTGTAACTGCAAATATATGTTGCTATATAGGGCATTGCCATGAATGGATGATATTATTATCGTGCCTAAATCGTGTAATCGGAAAACGTTATGGCGTAACTATGGTACGTGAGACGGATTGGAGCACTACTGCTGTACGATACACAGGGCTGCCGTGACGATGACAGCTATTGAAATGGTTCCCGAGCGCCTAAATCTCGCGAGCAATTTATATCATGTAATTTTATCCGTCATTAGCCGTGGTCACGCTAGCCTGGTGGTAACGTGCCCGATTCCAAATCCAAAGGTCCGGGGTTCAAATCCAACATATTCCAAAAGTTTTCCGAAGTACAAAGCAGCCGATTCCAAATCTTAAGGTCAACATTCAAGATTCCAAAAGCTTTCCAAATTCATGTGCTTTTATTTTCGCGAATAATTAATAGGATGATTTATATCTTTTTATATTAGCTATTTGAATTTAAGCATATTTTGCTACTTAATTTTTAACTAAAAACGAAATAGTATCGTATTTATTTTTCTCAATTTCTGAAAAAGCAAGTTTAGAACTAAAAATGGGTGTCTCTTCAGGAAACCAGTAAAATATCCGTTTTAGACCGAATTGGAGAGCATTCTGGACATCAAGTTCTGGAAGTGTACGTTCCGAACCTGAGCACGGGATAATTGCTTGCAATGAATCCG
Source organism: Pantala flavescens (assembly GCA_020796165.1). NCBI lineage: Eukaryota > Metazoa > Arthropoda > Insecta > Odonata > Libellulidae > Pantala > Pantala flavescens. The sequence goes on from CM036886.1 coordinate 19,397,718, forward strand.
GTTCATAGCAGAGTCTGACAGTTTGGAGCTTAATCCGTCTACCAGTTTGAGCGAATTATCGTTACGTACCAAGGAGTGGGAAATTTCTGCCCGGATTGTGAGAATCATAGCCGATGCTTACCAAATTTTAGCGCGTTCTTCTTATCGAATACGCTATATCAGGTTCTGAATCCAGAAATGGGCGATATTTCAAAAAATGCACGCGCTTACGAGGAAAAACGGTAAATTTGGCTACTGAACTATGTTGGGTTGGCAAAATCGTGAACTTTATGTTTGTCATCCTGTTTACCTTAGGTTTGCCAAATCGTCAGTGTCAGACGTGCCAACTGGAAATTTATAAGGATCGATTCCGGATACTCTTGGACCTTAAGTCCAGTAGGATGCAATTTTTCTACTAAATTACTGATATCTCGCAAAAATATGCGCTCATCTTACGGTTGGGAATGCGATTTTGCATAAAAATTAAAACAAAACCCAATTCAATTTAGTTTTAACGAACCATGATGTTGATTGATACACATAGAGCGATTTTACTACGACATATCAGTATAATGGCAGTAATTGACCGAATTGAAGCGCATTCTGTGCAAATTTCTCTGCAATATACGTTGTTTACCTAGAAAAGTACGTCTTATGCACGGAAAAATGAGTATTAAGGAAGTTTAAGACTTAACTGTAACTGCAAATATATGTTGCTATATAGGGCATTGCCATGAATGGATGATATTATTATCGTGCCTAAATCGTGTAATCGGAAAACGTTATGGCGTAACTATGGTACGTGAGACGGATTGGAGCACTACTGCTGTACGATACACAGGGCTTCCGTGACGATGACAGCTATTGAAATCGTTTCCGAGCGCATAAATCTCGCGAGCTATTTCTATCATGTAATTTTATCCGTCATTAGCCGTGGTCACGCTAGCCTGGTGGTAACGTGCCCGATTCCAAATCCAAAGGTCCGGGGTTCAAATCCAACAGATTCCAAAAGTTTTCCGAAGTACAAAGCAGCCGATTCCAAGTCTTAAGGTCAATATTCAAGATTCCAAAAGCTTTCCAAATTCATGTGCTTTTATTTTCGCGAATAATTAATAGGATGATTTATATCTTTTTATATTAGCTATTTGAATTTAAGCATATTTTGTTACTTAATTTTTAACTAAAAACGAAATAGTATCGTATTTATTTTTCTCAATTTCTGAAAAAGCAAGTTTAGAACTAAAAATGGGTGTCTCTTCAGGAAACCAGTAAAATATCCGTTTTAGACCGAATTGGAGAGCATTCTGGACATCAAGTTCTGGAAGTGTACGTTCCGAACCAGAGCACGGGATAATTGCTTGCAAAAAATCCGGTTCATAGCAGAGTCTGACAGTTTGGAGCTTAATCCGTCTACCAGTTTGAGCGAATTATCGTTACGTACCAAGGAGTGGGAAATTTCTGCCCGGATTGTGAGAATCATAGCTGATTCTTACCAAATTTTAGCGCGTTCTTCTTATCGAATACGCTATATCACGTTCTGAATCCAGAAATGGGCGATATTTCAAAATATGCACGCGCTTACGAGGAAAAACGGTAAATTTGGCTACTGAACTATGTTGGGTTGGCAAAATCGTGAACTTTATGTTTGTCATCCTGTTTACTTTAGGTTTGCCAAATCGTCAGTGTCAGACGTGCCAACTGGAAATTTATAAGGATCGATTCCGGATACTCTTGGACCTTAAGTCCAGTAGGATGCAATTTTTCTACTAAATTACTGATATCTCGCAAAAATATGCGCTCATCTTACGGTTGGGAATGCGATTTTGCATAAAAATTAAAACAAAACCCAATTCAATTTTGTTTTAACGAACCATGATGTTGATTGATACACATAGAGCGATTTTACTACGACATATCAGTATAATGGCAGTAATTGACCGAATTGAAGCGCATTCTGTGCAAATTTCTCTGCAATATACGTTGTTTACCTAGAAAAGTACGTCTTATGCACGGAAAAATGAGTATTAAGGAAGTTTAAGACTTAACTGTAACTGCAAATATATGTTGCTATATAGGGCATTGCCATGAATGGATGATATTATTATCGTGCCTAAATCGTGTAATCGGAAAACGTTATGGCGTAACTATGGTACGTGAGACGGATTGGAGCACTACTGCTGTACGATACACAGGGCTTCCGTGACGATGACAGCTATTGAAATCGTTTCCGAGCGCATAAATCTCGCGAGCTATTTCTATCATGTTATTTTATCCGTCATTAGCCGTGGTCACGCTAGCCTGGTGGTAACGTGCCCGATTCCAAATCCAAAGGTCCGGGGTTCAAATCCAACAGATTCCAAAAGTTTTCCGAAGTACAAAGCAGCCGATTCCAAATCTCAAGGTCAACATTTAAGATTCCAAAAGCTTTCCAAATTCTTGTGCTTTTATTTTCGCGAATAATTAATAGGAGGATTTATATCTTTTTATATTAGCTATTTGAAATTAAGCATATTTTGTTACTTAATTTTTAACTAAAAACGAAATAGTATTGCATTTATTTTTCTCAATTTCTGAAAAAGCAAGTTTAGAACTAAAAATGGGTGTCTCTTCAGGAAACCAGTAAAATATCCGTTTTAGACCGAATTGGAGAGCATTCTGGACATCAAGTTCTGGAAGTGTACGTTCCGAACCAGAGCACGGGATAATTGCTTGCAAAAAATCCGGTTCATAGCAGAGTCTGACAAATTGGAGCTTAATCCGTCTACCAGTTTGAGCGAATTATCGTTACGTACCAAGGAGTGGGAAATTTCTGCCCGGATTGTGAGAATCATAGCTGATTCTTACCAAATTTTAGCGCGTTCTTCTTATCGAATACGCTATATCACGTTCTGAATCCAGAAATGGGCGATATTTCAAAATATGCACGCGCTTACGAGGAAAAACGGTAAATTTGGCTACTGAACTATGTTGGGTTGGCAAAATCGTGAACTTTATGTTTGTCATCCTGTTTACCTTAGGTTTGCCAAATCGTCAGTGTCAGACGTGCCAACTGGAAATTTATAAGGATCGATTCCGGATACTCTTGGACCTTAAGTCCAGTAGGATGCAATTTTTCTACTAAATTACTGATATCTCGCAAAAATATGCGCTCATCTTACGGTTGGGAATGCGATTTTGCATAAAAATTAAAACAAAACCCAATTCAATTTTGTTTTAACGAACCATGATGTTGATTGATACACATAGAGCGATTTTACTACGACATATCAGTATAATGGCAGTAATTGACCGAATTGAAGCGCATTCTGTGCAAATTTCTCTGCAATATACGTTGTTTACCTAGAAAAGTACGTCTTATGCACGGAAAAATGAGTATTAAGGAAGTTTAAGACTTAACTGTAACTGCAAATATATGTTGCTATATAGGGCATTGCCATGAATGGATGATATTATTATCGTGCCTAAATCGTGTAATCGGAAAACGTTATGGCGTAACTATGGTACGTGAGACGGATTGGAGCACTACTGCTGTACGATACACAGGGCTTCCGTGACGATGACAGCTATTGAAATCGTTTCCGAGCGCATAAATCTCGCGAGCTATTTCTATCATGTTATTTTATCCGTCATTAGCCGTGGTCACGCTAGCCTGGTGGTAACGTGCCCGATTCCAAATCCAAAGGTCCGGGGTTCAAATCCAACAGATTCCAAAAGTTTTCCGAAGTACAAAGCAGCCGATTCCAAATCTCAAGGTCAACATTTAAGATTCCAAAAGCTTTCCAAATTCTTGTGCTTTTATTTTCGCGAATAATTAATAGGAGGATTTATATCTTTTTATATTAGCTATTTGAAATTAAGCATATTTTGTTACTTAATTTTTAACTAAAAACGAAATAGTATTGCATTTATTTTTCTCAATTTCTGAAAAAGCAAGTTTAGAACTAAAAATGGGTGTCTCTTCAGGAAACCAGTAAAATATCCGTTTTAGACCGAATTGGAGAGCATTCTGGACATCAAGTTCTGGAAGTGTACGTTCCGAACCAGAGCACGGGATAATTGCTTGCAAAAAATCCGGTTCATAGCAGAGTCTGACAAATTGGAGCTTAATCCGTCTACCAGTTTGAGCGAATTATCGTTACGTACCAAGGAGTGGGAAATTTCTGCCCGGATTGTGAGAATCATAGCTGATTCTTACCAAATTTTAGCGCGTTCTTCTTATCGAATACGCTATATCACGTTCTGAATCCAGAAATGGGCGATATTTCAAAATATGCACGCGCTTACGAGGAAAAACGGTAAATTTGGCTACTGAACTATGTTGGGTTGGCAAAATCGTGAACTTTATGTTTGTCATCCTGTTTACCTTAGGTTTGCCAAATCGTCAGTGTCAGACGTGCCAACTGGAAATTTATAAGGATCGATTCCGGATACTCTTGGACCTTAAGTCCAGTAGGATGCAATTTTTCTACTAAATTACTGATATCTCGCAAAAATATGCGCTCATCTTACGGTTGGGAATGCGATTTTGCATAAAAATTAAAACAAAACCCAATTCAATTTTGTTTTAACGAACCATGATGTTGATTGATACACATAGAGCGATTTTACTACGACATATCAGTATAATGGCAGTAATTGACCGAATTGAAGCGCATTCTGTGCAAATTTCTCTGCAATATACGTTGTTTACCTAGAAAAGTACGTCTTATGCACGGAAAAATGAGTATTAAGGAAGTTTAAGACTTAACTGTAACTGCAAATATATGTTGCTATATAGGGCATTGCCATGAATGGATGATATTATTATCGTGCCTAAATCGTGTAATCGGAAAACGTTATGGCGTAACTATGGTACGTGAGACGGATTGGAGCACTACTGCTGTACGATACACAGGGCTTCCGTGACGATGACAGCTATTGAAATCGTTTCCGAGCGCATAAATCTCGCGAGCTATTTCTATCATGTTATTTTATCCGTCATTAGCCGTGGTCACGCTAGCCTGGTGGTAACGTGCCCGATTCCAAATCCAAAGGTCCGGGGTTCAAATCCAACAGATTCCAAAAGTTTTCCGAAGTACAAAGCAGCCGATTCCAAATCTCAAGGTCAACATTTAAGATTCCAAAAGCTTTCCAAATTCTTGTGCTTTTATTTTCGCGAATAATTAATAGGAGGATTTATATCTTTTTATATTAGCTATTTGAAATTAAGCATATTTTGTTACTTAATTTTTAACTAAAAACGAAATAGTATTGCATTTATTTTTCTCAATTTCTGAAAAAGCAAGTTTAGAACTAAAAATGGGTGTCTCTTCAGGAAACCAGTAAAATATCCGTTTTAGACCGAATTGGAGAGCATTCTGGACATCAAGTTCTGGAAGTGTACGTTCCGAACCAGAGCACGGGATAATTGCTTGCAAAAAATCCGGTTCATAGCAGAGTCTGACAGTTTGGAGCTTAATCCGTCTACCAGTTTGAGCGAATTATCGTTACGTACCAAGGAGTGGGAAATTTCTGCCCGGATTGTGAGAATCATAGCTGATTCTTACCAAATTTTAGCGCGTTCTTCTTATCGAATACGCTATATCACGTTCTGAATCCAGAAATGGGCGATATTTCAAAATATGCACGCGCTTACGAGGAAAAACGGTAAATTTGGCTACTGAACTATGTTGGGTTGGCAAAATCGTGAACTTTATGTTTGTCATCCTGTTTACCTTAGGTTTGCCAAATCGTCAGTGTCAGACCTGCCAACTGGAAATTTATAAGGATCGATTCCGGATACTCTTGGACCTTAAGTCCAGTAGGATGCAATTTTTCTACTAAATTACTGATATCTCGCAAAAATATGCGCTCATCTTACGGTTGGGAATGCGATTTTGCATAAAAATTAAAACAAAACCCAATTCAATTTTGTTTTAACGAACCATGATGTTGATTGATACACATAGAGCGATTTTACTACGACATATCAGTATAATGGCAGTAATTGACCGAATTGAAGCGCATTCTGTGCAAATTTCTCTGCAATATACGTTGTTTACCTAGAAAAGTACGTCTTTTGCACGGAAAAATGAGTATTAAGGAAGTTTAAGACTTAACTGTAACTGCAAATATATGTTGCTATATAGGGCATTGCCATGAATGGATGATATTATTATCGTGCCTAAATCGTGTAATCGGAAAACGTTATGGCATAACTATGGTACGTGAGACGGATTGGAGCACTACTGCTGTACGATACACAGGGCTTCCGTGACGATGACAGCTATTGAAATCGTTCCCGAGCGCCTAAATCTCGCGAGCAATTTATATCATGTAATTTTATCCGTCATTAGCCGTGGTCACGCTAGCCTGGTGGTAACGTGCCCGATTCCAAATCCAAAGGTCCGGGGTTCAAATCCAACATATTCCAAAAGTTTTCCGAAGTACAAAGCAGCCGATTCCAAATCTTAAGGTCAACATTCAAGATTCCAAAAGCTTTCCAAATTCATGTGCTTTTATTTTCGCGAATAATTAATAGGATGATTTATATCTTTTTATATTAGCTATTTGAATTTAAGCATATTTTGCTACTTAATTTTTAACTAAAAACGAAATAGTATCGTATTTATTTTTCTCAATTTCTGAAAAAGCAAGTTTAGAACTAAAAATGGGTGTCTCTTCAGGAAACCAGTAAAATATCCGTTTTAGACCGAATTGGAGAGCATTCTGGACATCAAGTTCTGGAAGTGTACGTTCCGAACCTGAGCACGGGATAATTGCTTGCAATGAATCCGGTTCATAGCAGAGTCTGACAGTTTGGAGCTTAATCCGTCTACCAGTTTGAGCGAATTATCGTTACGTACCAAGGAGTGGGAAATTTCTGCCCGGATTGTGAGAATCATAGCCGATGCTTACCAAATTTTAGCGCGTTCTTCTTATCGAATACGCTATATCAGGTTCTGAATCCAGAAATGGGCGATATTTCAAAAAATGCACGCGCTTACGAGGAAAAACGGTAAATTTGGCTACTGAACTATGTTGGGTTGGCAAAATCGTGAACTTTATGTTTGTCATCCTGTTTACCTTAGGTTTGCCAAATCGTCAGTGTCAGACGTGCCAACTGGAAATTTATAAGGATCGATTCCGGATACTCTTGGACCTTAAGTCCAGTAGGATGCAATTTTTCTACTAAATTACTGATATCTCGCAAAAATATGCGCTCATCTTACGGTTGGGAATGCGATTTTGCATAAAAATTAAAACAAAACCCAATTCAATTTAGTTTTAACGAACCATGATGTTGATTGATACACATAGAGCGATTTTACTACGACATATCAGTATAATGGCAGTAATTGACCGAATTGAAGCGCATTCTGTGCAAATTTCTCTGCAATATACGTTGTTTACCTAGAAAAGTACGTCTTATGCACGGAAAAATGAGTATTAAGGAAGTTTAAGACTTAACTGTAACTGCAAATATATGTTGCTATATAGGGCATTGCCATGAATGGATGATATTATTATCGTGCCTAAATCGTGTAATCGGAAAACGTTATGGCGTAACTATGGTACGTGAGACGGATTGGAGCACTACTGCTGTACGATACACAGGGCTTCCGTGACGATGACAGCTATTGAAATCGTTTCCGAGCGCATAAATCTCGCGAGCTATTTCTATCATGTAATTTTATCCGTCATTAGCCGTGGTCACGCTAGCCTGGTGGTAACGTGCCCGATTCCAAATCCAAAGGTCCGGGGTTCAAATCCAACAGATTCCAAAAGTTTTCCGAAGTACAAAGCAGCCGATTCCAAGTCTTAAGGTCAATATTCAAGATTCCAAAAGCTTTCCAAATTCATGTGCTTTTATTTTCGCGAATAATTAATAGGATGATTTATATCTTTTTATATTAGCTATTTGAATTTAAGCATATTTTGTTACTTAATTTTTAACTAAAAACGAAATAGTATCGTATTTATTTTTCTCAATTTCTGAAAAAGCAAGTTTAGAACTAAAAATGGGTGTCTCTTCAGGAAACCAGTAAAATATCCGTTTTAGACCGAATTGGAGAGCATTCTGGACATCAAGTTCTGGAAGTGTACGTTCCGAACCAGAGCACGGGATAATTGCTTGCAAAAAATCCGGTTCATAGCAGAGTCTGACAGTTTGGAGCTTAATCCGTCTACCAGTTTGAGCGAATTATCGTTACGTACCAAGGAGTGGGAAATTTCTGCCCGGATTGTGAGAATCATAGCTGATTCTTACCAAATTTTAGCGCGTTCTTCTTATCGAATACGCTATATCACGTTCTGAATCCAGAAATGGGCGATATTTCAAAATATGCACGCGCTTACGAGGAAAAACGGTAAATTTGGCTACTGAACTATGTTGGGTTGGCAAAATCGTGAACTTTATGTTTGTCATCCTGTTTACCTTAGGTTTGCCAAATCGTCAGTGTCAGACGTGCCAACTGGAAATTTATAAGGATCGATTCCGGATACTCTTGGACCTTAAGTCCAGTAGGATGCAATTTTTCTACTAAATTACTGATATCTCGCAAAAATATGCGCTCATCTTACGGTTGGGAATGCGATTTTGCATAAAAATTAAAACAAAACCCAATTCAATTTTGTTTTAACGAACCATGATGTTGATTGATACACATAGAGCGATTTTACTACGACATATCAGTATAATGGCAGTAATTGACCGAATTGAAGCGCATTCTGTGCAAATTTCTCTGCAATATACGTTGTTTACCTAGAAAAGTACGTCTTATGCACGGAAAAATGAGTATTAAGGAAGTTTAAGACTTAACTGTAACTGCAAATATATGTTGCTATATAGGGCATTGCCATGAATGGATGATATTATTATCGTGCCTAAATCGTGTAATCGGAAAACGTTATGGCGTAACTATGGTACGTGAGACGGATTGGAGCACTACTGCTGTACGATACACAGGGCTTCCGTGACGATGACAGCTATTGAAATCGTTTCCGAGCGCATAAATCTCGCGAGCTATTTCTATCATGTTATTTTATCCGTCATTAGCCGTGGTCACGCTAGCCTGGTGGTAACGTGCCCGATTCCAAATCCAAAGGTCCGGGGTTCAAATCCAACAGATTCCAAAAGTTTTCCGAAGTACAAAGCAGCCGATTCCAAATCTCAAGGTCAACATTTAAGATTCCAAAAGCTTTCCAAATTCTTGTGCTTTTATTTTCGCGAATAATTAATAGGAGGATTTATATCTTTTTATATTAGCTATTTGAAATTAAGCATATTTTGTTACTTAATTTTTAACTAAAAACGAAATAGTATTGCATTTATTTTTCTCAATTTCTGAAAAAGCAAGTTTAGAACTAAAAATGGGTGTCTCTTCAGGAAACCAGTAAAATATCCGTTTTAGACCGAATTGGAGAGCATTCTGGACATCAAGTTCTGGAAGTGTACGTTCCGAACCAGAGCACGGGATAATTGCTTGCAAAAAATCCGGTTCATAGCAGAGTCTGACAAATTGGAGCTTAATCCGTCTACCAGTTTGAGCGAATTATCGTTACGTACCAAGGAGTGGGAAATTTCTGCCCGGATTGTGAGAATCATAGCTGATTCTTACCAAATTTTAGCGCGTTCTTCTTATCGAATACGCTATATCACGTTCTGAATCCAGAAATGGGCGATATTTCAAAATATGCACGCGCTTACGAGGAAAAACGGTAAATTTGGCTACTGAACTATGTTGGGTTGGCAAAATCGTGAACTTTATGTTTGTCATCCTGTTTACCTTAGGTTTGCCAAATCGTCAGTGTCAGACGTGCCAACTGGAAATTTATAAGGATCGATTCCGGATACTCTTGGACCTTAAGTCCAGTAGGATGCAATTTTTCTACTAAATTACTGATATCTCGCAAAAATATGCGCTCATCTTACGGTTGGGAATGCGATTTTGCATAAAAATTAAAACAAAACCCAATTCAATTTTGTTTTAACGAACCATGATGTTGATTGATACACATAGAGCGATTTTACTACGACATATCAGTATAATGGCAGTAATTGACCGAATTGAAGCGCATTCTGTGCAAATTTCTCTGCAATATACGTTGTTTACCTAGAAAAGTACGTCTTATGCACGGAAAAATGAGTATTAAGGAAGTTTAAGACTTAACTGTAACTGCAAATATATGTTGCTATATAGGGCATTGCCATGAATGGATGATATTATTATCGTGCCTAAATCGTGTAATCGGAAAACGTTATGGCGTAACTATGGTACGTGAGACGGATTGGAGCACTACTGCTGTACGATACACAGGGCTTCCGTGACGATGACAGCTATTGAAATCGTTTCCGAGCGCATAAATCTCGCGAGCTATTTCTATCATGTTATTTTATCCGTCATTAGCCGTGGTCACGCTAGCCTGGTGGTAACGTGCCCGATTCCAAATCCAAAGGTCCGGGGTTCAAATCCAACAGATTCCAAAAGTTTTCCGAAGTACAAAGCAGCCGATTCCAAATCTCAAGGTCAACATTTAAGATTCCAAAAGCTTTCCAAATTCTTGTGCTTTTATTTTCGCGAATAATTAATAGGAGGATTTATATCTTTTTATATTAGCTATTTGAAATTAAGCATATTTTGTTACTTAATTTTTAACTAAAAACGAAATAGTATTGCATTTATTTTTCTCAATTTCTGAAAAAGCAAGTTTAGAACTAAAAATGGGTGTCTCTTCAGGAAACCAGTAAAATATCCGTTTTAGACCGAATTGGAGAGCATTCTGGACATCAAGTTCTGGAAGTGTACGTTCCGAACCAGAGCACGGGATAATTGCTTGCAAAAAATCCGGTTCATAGCAGAGTCTGACAAATTGGAGCTTAATCCGTCTACCAGTTTGAGCGAATTATCGTTACGTACCAAGGAGTGGGAAATTTCTGCCCGGATTGTGAGAATCATAGCTGATTCTTACCAAATTTTAGCGCGTTCTTCTTATCGAATACGCTATATCACGTTCTGAATCCAGAAATGGGCGATATTTCAAAATATGCACGCGCTTACGAGGAAAAACGGTAAATTTGGCTACTGAACTATGTTGGGTTGGCAAAATCGTGAACTTTATGTTTGTCATCCTGTTTACCTTAGGTTTGCCAAATCGTCAGTGTCAGACGTGCCAACTGGAAATTTATAAGGATCGATTCCGGATACTCTTGGACCTTAAGTCCAGTAGGATGCAATTTTTCTACTAAATTACTGATATCTCGCAAAAATATGCGCTCATCTTACGGTTGGGAATGCGATTTTGCATAAAAATTAAAACTAAACCCAATTCAATTTTGTTTTAACGAACCATGATGTTGATTGATACACATAGAGCGATTTTACTACGACATATCAGTATAATGGCAGTAATTGACCGAATTGAAGCGCATTCTGTGCAAATTTCTCTGCAATATACGTTTTTTACCTAGAAAAGTACGTCTTTTGCACGGAAAAATGAGTATTAAGGAAGTTTAAGACTTAACTGTAACTGCAAATATATGTTGCTATATAGGGCATTGCCATGAATGGATGATATTATTATCGTGCCTAAATCGTGTAATCGGAAAACGTTATGGCGTAACTATGGTACGTGAGACGGATTGGAGCACTACTGCTGTACGATACACAGGGCTTCCGTGACGATGACAGCTATTGAAATCGTTTCCGAGCGCATAAATCTCGCGAGCTATTTCTATCATGTTATTTTATCCGTCATTAGCCGTGGTCACGCTAGCCTGGTGGTAACGTGCCCGATTCCAAATCCAAAGGTCCGGGGTTCAAATCCAACAGATTCCAAAAGTTTTCCGAAGTACAAAGCAGCCGATTCCAAATCTTAAGGTCAACATTCAAGATTCCAAAAGCTTTCCAAATTCATGTGCTTTTATTTTCGCGAATAATTAATAGGATGATTTATATCTTTTTATATTAGCTATTTGAATTTAAGCATATTTTGTTACTTAATTTTTAACTAAAAACGAAATAGTATCGTATTTATTTTTCTCAATTTCTGAAAAAGCAAGTTTAGAACTAAAAATGGGTGTCTCTTCAGGAAACCAGTAAAATATCCGTTTTAGACCGAATTGAAGAGCATTCTGGACATCAAGTTCTGGAAGTGTACGTTCCGAACCAGAGCACGGGATGATTCCTTGCAAAAAATCCGGTTCATAGCAGAGTCTGACAGTTTGGAGCTTAATCCGTCTACCAGTTTGAGCGAATTATCGTTACGTACCAAGGAGTGGGAAAAATCTGCCCGGATTGTGAGAATCATAGCTGATTCTTACCAAATTTTAGCGCGTTCTTCTTATCGAATACGCTATATCACGTTCTGAATCCAGAAATGGGCGATATTTCAAAATATGCACGCGCTTACGAGGAAAAACGGTAAATTTGGCTACTGAACTATGTTGGGTTGGCAAAATCGTGAACTTTATGTTTGTCATCCTGTTTACCTTAGGTTTGCCAAATCGTCAGTGTCAGACGTGCCAACTGGAAATTTATAAGGATCGATTCCGGATACTCTTGGACCTTAAGTCCAGTAGGATGCAATTTTTCTACTAAATTACTGATATCTCGCAAAAATATGCGCTCATCTTACGGTTGGGAATGCGATTTTGCATAAAAATTAAAACAAAACCCAATTCAATTTTGTTTTAACGAACCATGATGTTGATTGATACACATAGAGCGATTTTACTACGACATATCAGTATAATGGCAGTAATTGACCGAATTGAAGCGCATTCTGTGCAAAATTCTCTGCAATATACGTTGTTTACCTAGAAAAGTACGTCTTATGCACGGAAAAATGAGTATTAAGGAAGTTTAAGACTTAACTGTAACTGCAAATATATGTTGCTATATAGGGCAATGCCATGAATGGATGATATTATTATCGTGCTAAATCGTGTAATCGGAAAACGTTATGGCATAACTATGGTACGTGAGACGGATTGGAGCACTACTGCTGTACGATACACAGGGCTTCCGTGACGATGACAGCTATTGAAATGGTTCCCGAGCGCATAAATCTCGCGAGCAATTTATATCATGTAATTTTATCCGTCATTAGCCGTGGTCACGCTAGCCTGGTGGTAACGTGCCCGATTCCAAATCCAAAGGTCCGGGGTTCAAATCCAACAGATTCCAAAAGTTTTCCGAAGTACAAAGCAGCCGATTCCAAATCTTAAGGTCAACATTCAAGATTCCAAAAGCTTTCCAAATTCATGTGCTTTTATTTTCGCGAATAATTAATAGGATGATTTATATCTTTTTATATTAGCTATTTGAATTTAAGCATATTTTGTTACTTAATTTTTAACTAAAAACGAAATAGTATCGTATTTATTTTTCTCAATTTCTGAAAAAGCAAGTTTAGAACTAAAAATGGGTGTCTCTTCAGGAAACCAGTAAAATATCCGTTTTAGACCGAATTGAAGAGCATTCTGGACATCAAGTTCTGGAAGTGTACGTTCCGAACCAGAGCACGGGATGATTCCTTGCAAAAAATCCGGTTCATAGCAGAGTCTGACAGTTTGGAGCTTAATCCGTCTACCAGTTTGAGCGAATTATCGTTACGTACCAAGGAGTGGGAAAAATCTGCCCGGATTGTGAGAATCATAGCTGATTCTTACCAAATTTTAGCGCGTTCTTCTTATCGAATACGCTATATCACGTTCTGAATCCAGAAATGGGCGATATTTCAAAATATGCACGCGCTTACGAGGAAAAACGGTAAATTTGGCTACTGAACTATGTTGGGTTGGCAAAATCGTGAACTTTATGTTTGTCATCCTGTTTACCTTAGGTTTGCCAAATCGTCAGTGTCAGACGTGCCAACTGGAAATTTATAAGGATCGATTCCGGATACTCTTGGACCTTAAGTCCAGTAGGATGCAATTTTTCTACTAAATTACTGATATCTCGCAAAAATATGCGCTCATCTTACGGTTGGGAATGCGATTTTGCATAAAAATTAAAACAAAACCCAATTCAATTTTGTTTTAACGAACCATGATGTTGATTGATACACATAGAGCGATTTTACTACGACATATCAGTATAATGGCAGTAATTGACCGAATTGAAGCGCATTCTGTGCAAAATTCTCTGCAATATACGTTTTTTACACTAGAAAAGTACGTCTTTTGCACGGAAAAATGAGTATTAAGGAAGTTTAAGACTTAACTGTAACTGCAAATATATGTTGCTATATAGGGCAATGCCATGAATGGATGATATTATTATCGTGCCTAAATCGTGTAATCGGAAAACGTTATGGCATAACTATGGTACGTGAGACGGATTGGAGCACTACTGCTGTACGATACACAGGGCTTCCGTGACGATGACAGCTATTGAAATCGTTTCCGAGCGCATAAATCTCGCGAGCAATTTATATCATGTAATTTTATCCGTCATTAGCCGTGGACACGCTAGCCTGGTGGTAACGTGCCCGATTTCAAATCCAAAGGTCCGGGGTTCAAATCCAACAGATTCCAAAAGTTTTCCGAAGTACAAAGCAGCCGATTCCAAATCTTAAGGTCAACATTCAAGATTCCAAAAGCTTTCCAAATTCTTGTGCTTTTATTTTCGCGAATAATTAATAGGATGATTTATATCTTTTTATATTAGCTATTTGAATTTAAGCATATTTTGTTACTTAATTTTTAACTAAAAACGAAATAGTATCGCATTTATTTTTCTCAATTTCTGAAAAAGCAAGTTTAGAACTAAAAATGGGTGTCTCTTCAGGAAACCAGTAAAATATCCGTTTTAGACCGAATTGGAGAGCATTCTGGACATCAAGTTCTGGAAGTGTACGTTCCGAACCAGAGCACGGGATGATTCCTTGCAAAAAATCCGCTTCATAGCAGAGTCTGACAGTTTGGAGCTTAATCCGTCTACCAGTTTGAGCGAATTATCGTTACGTACCAAGGAGTGGGAAATTTCTGCCCGGATTGTGAGAATCATAGCTGATTCTTACCAAATTTTAGCGCGTTCTTCTTATCGAATACGCTATATCACGTTCTGAATCCAGAAATGGGCGATATTTCAAAATATGCACGCGCTTACGAGGAAAAACGGTAAATTTGGCTACTGAACTATGTTGGGTTGGCAAAATCGTGAACTTTATGTTTGTCATCCTGTTTACCTTAGGTTTGCCAAATCGTCAGTGTCAGACGTGCCAACTGGAAATTTATAAGGATCGATTCCGGATACTCTTGGACCTTAAGTCCAGTAGGATGAAATTTTTCTACTAAATTACTGATATCTCGCAAAAATATGAGCTCATCTTACGGTTGGGAATGCGATTTTGCATAAAAATTAAAACAAAACCCAATTCAATTTTGTTTTAACGAACCATGATGTTGATTGATACACATAGAGCGATTTTACTACGACATATCAGTATAATGGCAGTAATTGACCGAATTGAAGCGCATTCTGTGCAAATTTCTCTGCAATATACGTTGTTTACCTAGAAAAGTACGTCTTTTCCACGGAAAAATGAGTATTAAGGAAGTTTAAGACTTAACTGTAACTGCAAATATATGTTGCTATATAGGGCATTGCCATGAATGGATGATATTATTATCGTGCCTAAATCATGTATTCGGAAAACGTTATGGCATAACTACGGTACGTGAGACGGATTGGAGCACTACTGCTGTACGATACACAGGGCTGCCGTGACGATGACAGCTATTGAAATGGTTCCCGAGCGCATAAATCTCGCGAGCAATTTATATCATGTAATTTTATCCGTCATTAGCCGTGGTCACGCTAGCCTGGCGGTAACGTGCCCGATTCCAAATCCAAAGTTCCGGGGTTCAAATCCAACTGATTCCAAAAGTTTTCCGAAGTACAAAGCAGCCGATTCCAAATCTTAAGGTCAACATTCAAGATTCCAAAAGCTTTCCAAATTCATGTGCTTTTATTTTCGCGAATAATTAATAGGATGATTTATATCTTTTTATATTAGCTATTTGAATTTAAGCATATTTTGCTACTTAATTTTTAACTAAAAACGAAATAGTATCGTATTTATTTTTCTCAATTTCTGAAAAAGCAAGTTTAGAACTAAAAATGGGTGTCTCTTCAGGAAACCAGTAAAATATCCGTTTTAGACCGAATTGGAGAGCATTCTGGACATCAAGTTCTGGAAGTGTACGTTCCGAACCTGAGCACGGGATAATTGCTTGCAATGAATCCGGTTCATAGCAGAGTCTGACAGTTTGGAGCTTAATCCGTCTACCAGTTTGAGCGAATTATCGTTACGTACCAAGGAGTGGGAAATTTCTGCCCGGATTGTGAGAATCATAGCCGATGCTTACCAAATTTTAGCGCGTTCTTCTTATCGAATACGCTATATCACGTTCTGAATCCAGAAATGGGCGATATTTCAAAAAATGCACGCGCTTACGAGGAAAAACGGTAAATTTGGCTACTGAACTATGTTGGGTTGGCAAAATCGTGAACTTTATGTTTGTCATCCTGTTTACCTTAGGTTTGCCAAATCGTCAGTGTCAGACGTGCCAACTGGAAATTTATTTGGATCGATTCCGGATACTCTTGGACCTTAAGTCCAGGAGGGTGCAATATTTCTACTAAATTACTGATATCTCGCAAAAATATGCGCTCATCTTACGGTTGGGAATGCGATTTTGCATAAAAATTAAAACAAAACCCAATTCAATTTTGTTTTAACGAACAATGATGTTGATTGATACACATAGAGCGATTTTACTACGACATGTCAGTAAAATGGCAGTAATTGACCGAATTGAAGCGCATTCTTTGCAAATATCTCTGCAATATACGTTGTTTACCTAGAAAAGTACGTCTTTTGCACGGAAAAATGAGTATTAAGGAAGTTTAAGACTTAACTGTAACTGCAAATATATGTTGCTATATAGGGCATTGCCATGAATGGATGATATTATTATCGTGCCTAAATCGTGTAATCGGAAAACGTTATGGCATAACTACGGTACGTGAGACGGATTGGAGCACTACTGCTGTACGATACATAGGGCTGCCGTGACGATGACAGCTGTTGAAATGGTTCCCGAGCGCATAAATCTCGCGAGCAATTAATATCATGCAATTTTATCCGTCATTAGCCGTGGTCACGCTAGCCTGGTGGTAACGTGCCCGATTCCAAATCCAAAGTTCCGGGGTTCAAATCCAACAGATTTCAAAAGTTTTCCGAAGTACAAGGCAGCCGATTCCAAATCTTAAGGTCAACATTCAAGATTCCAAAAGCTTTCCAAATTCATGTGCTTTTATTTTCACGAATAATTAATAGGATGATTTATATCTTTTTATATTAGCTATTTGAATTTAAGCATATTTGGTTACTTAATTTTTAACTAAAAACGAAATAGTATTGCATTTATTTTTCTCAATTTCTGAAAAAGCAAGTTTAGAACTAAAAATGGGTGTCTCTTCAGGAAACCAGTAAAATATCCGTTTTAGACCGAATTGAAGAGCATTCTGGACATCAAGTTCTGGAAGTGTACGTTCCGAACCAGAGCACGGGATAATTGCTTGCAAAAAATCCGGTTCATAGCAGAGTCTGACAGTTTGGAGCTTAATCCGTCTACCAGTTTGAGCGAATTATCGTTACGTACCAAGGAGTGGGAAATTTCTGCCCGGATTGTGAGAATCATAGCTGATTCTTACCAAATTTTAGCGCGTTCTTCTTATCGAATACGCTATATCACGTTCTGAATCCAGAAATGGGCGATATTTCAAAATATGCACGCGCTTACGAGGAAAAACGGTAAATTTGGCTACTGAACTATGTTGGGTTGGCAAAATCGTGAACTTTATGTTTGTCATCCTGTTTACCTTAGGTTTGCCAAATCGTCAGTGTCAGACGTGCCAACTGGAAATTTATAAGGATCGATTCCGGATACTCTTGGACCTTAAGTCCAGTAGGATGCAATTTTTCTACTAAATTACTGATATCTCGCAAAAATATGCGCTCATCTTACGGTTGGGAATGCGATTTTGCATAAAAATTAAAACAAAACCCAATTCAATTTAGTTTTAACGAACCATGATGTTGATTGATACACATAGAGCGATTTTACTACGACATATCAGTATAATGGCAGTAATTGACCGAATTGAAGCGCATTCTGTGCAAATTTCTCTGCAATATACGTTGTTTACCTTGAAAAGTACGTCTTATGCACGGAAAAATGAGTATTAAGGAAGTTTAAGACTTAACTGTAACTGCAAATATATGTTGCTATATAGGGCATTGCCATGAATGGATGATATTATTATCGTGCCTAAATCGTGTAATCGGAAAACGTTATGGCGTAACTATGGTACGTGGGACGGATTGGAGCACTACTGCTGTACGATACACAGGGCTTCCGTGACGATGACAGCTATTGAAATCGTTTCCGAGCGCATAAATCTCGCGAGCTATTTCTATCATGTAATTTTATCCCATTAGCCGTGGTCACGCTAGCCTGGTGGTAACGTGCCCGATTCCTAATCCAAAGGTCCGGGGTTCAAATCCAACAGATTCCAAAAGTTTTCCGACGTACAAAGCAGCCGATTCCAAATCTTAAGGTCAACATTCAAGATTCCAAAAGCTTTCCAAATTCATGTGCTTTTATTTTCGCGAATAATTAATAGGATGATTTATATCTTTTTATATTAGCTATTTGAATTTAAGCATATTTTGTTACTTAATTTTTAACTAAAAACGAAATAGTATTGCATTTATTTTTCTCAATTTCTGAAAAAGCAAGTTTAGAACTAAAAATGGGTGTCTCTTCAGGAAACCAGTAAAATATCCGTTTTAGACCGAATTGAAGAGCATTCTGGACATCAAGTTCTGGAAGTGTACGTTCCGAACCAGAGCACGGGATAATTGCTTGCAAAAAATCCGGTTCATAGCAGAGTCTGACAGTTTGGAGCTTAATCCGTCTACCAGTTTGAGCGAATTATCGTTACGTACCAAGGAGTGGGAAATTTCTGCCCGGATTGTGAGAATCATAGCTAATTCTTACCAAATTTTAGCGCGTTCTTCTTATCGAATACGCTATATCACGTTCTGAATCCAGATATGGGCGATATTTCAAAATATGCACGCGCTTACGAGGAATAACGGTAAATTTGGCTACTGAACTATGTTGGGTTGGCAAAATCGTGAACTTTATGTTTGTCATCCTGTTTACCTTAGGTTTGCCAAATCGTCAGTGTCAGACCTGCCAACTGGAAATTTATAAGGATCGATTCCGGATACTCTTGGACCTTAAGTCCAGTAGGATGCAATTTTTCTACTAAATTACTGATATCTCGCAAAAATATGCGCTCATCTTACGGTTGGGAATGCGATTTTGCATAAAAATTAAAACAAAACCCAATTCAATTTTGTTTTAACGAACCATGATGTTGATTGATACACATAGAGCGATTTTACTACGACATATCAGTATAATGGCAGTAATTGACCGAATTGAAGCGCATTCTGTGCAAATTTCTCTGCAATATACGTTGTTTACCTAGAAAAGTACGTCTTATGCACGGAAAAATGAGTATTAAGGAAGTTTAAGACTTAACTGTAACTGCAAATATATGTTGCTATATAGGGCATTGCCATGAATGGATGATATTATTATCGTGCCTAAATCGTGTAATCGGAAAACGTTATGGCATAACTATGGTACGTGAGACGGATTGGAGCACTACTGCTGTACGATACACAGGGCTTCCGTGACGATGACAGCTATTGAAATCGTTTCCGAGCGCATAAATCTCGCGAGCAATTTATATCATGTAATTTTATCCGTCATTAGCCGTGGACACGCTAGCCTGGTGGTAACGTGCCCGATTCCAAATCCAAAGGTCCGGGGTTCAAATCCAACAGATTCCAAAAGTTTTCCGAAGTACAAAGCAGCCGATTCCAAGTCTTAAGGTCAATATTCAAGATTCCAAAAGCTTTCCAAATTCATGTGCTTTTATTTTCGCGAATAATTAATAGGAGGATTTATATCTTTTTATATTAGCTATTTGAATTTAGCATATTTTGTTACATAATTTTTAACTAAAAACGAAATAGTATCGCATTTATTTTTCTCAATTTCTGAAAAAGCAAGTTTAGAACTAAAAATGGGTGTCTCTTCAGGAAACCAGTAAAATATCCGTTTTAGACCGAATTGGAGAGCATTCTGGACATCAAGTTCTGGAAGTGTACGTTCCGAACCAGAGCACGGGATGATTCCTTGCAAAAAATCCGCTTCATAGCAGAGTCTGACAGTTTGGAGCTTAATCCGTCTACCAGTTTGAGCGAATTATCGTTACGTACCAAGGAGTGGGAAATTTCTGCCCGGATTGTGAGAATCATAGCTGATTCTTACCAAATTTTAGCGCGTTCTTCTTATCGAATACGCTATATCACGTTCTGAATCCAGAAATGGGCGATATTTCAAAATATGCACGCGCTTACGAGGAAAAACGGTAAATTTGGCTACTGAACTATGTTGGGTTGGCAAAATCGTGAACTTTATGTTTGTCATCCTGTTTACCTTAGGTTTGCCAAATCGTCAGTGTCAGACGTGCCAACTGGAAATTTATAAGGATCGATTCCGGATACTCTTGGACCTTAAGTCCAGTAGGATGCAATTTTTCTACTAAATTACTGATATCTCGCAAAACTATGCGCTCATCTTACGGTTGGGAATGCGATTTTGCATAAAAATTAAAACAAAACCCAATTCCATTTTGTTTTAACGAACCATGATGTTGATTGATACACATAGAGCGATTTTACTACGACATATCAGTATAATGGCAGTAATTGACCGAATTGAAGCGCATTCTGTGCAAATTTCTCTGCAATATACGTTGTTTACCTAGAAAAGTACGTCTTATGCACGGAAAAATGAGTATTAAGGAAGTTTAAGACTTAACTGTAACTGCAAATATATGTTGCTATATAGGGCATTGCCATGAATGGATGATATTATTATCGTGCCTAAATCGTGTAATCGGAAAACGTTATGGCGTAACTATGGTACGTGAGACGGATTGGAGCACTACTGCTGTACGATACACAGGGCTTCCGTGACGATGACAGCTATTGAAATCGTTTCCGAGCGCATAAATCTCGCGAGCTATTTCTATCATGTAATTTTATCCGTCATTAGCCGTGGTCACGCTAGCCTGGTGGTAACGTGCCCGATTCCAAATCCAAAGGTCCGGGGTTCAAATCCAACAGATTCCAAAAGTTTTCCGAAGTACAAAGCAGCCGATTCCAAATCTCAAGGTCAACATTCAAGATTCCAAAAGCTTTCCAAATTCTTGTGCTTTTATTTTCGCGAATAATTAATAGGAGGATTTAT
Organism: Pantala flavescens; assembly: GCA_020796165.1. Lineage (NCBI taxonomy): Eukaryota > Metazoa > Arthropoda > Insecta > Odonata > Libellulidae > Pantala > Pantala flavescens. The sequence continues at coordinate 19,419,085 of CM036886.1, forward strand.
ATCTTTTTATATTAGCTATTTGAAATTAAGCATATTTTGTTACTTAATTTTTAACTAAAAACGAAATAGTATTGCATTTATTTTTCTCAATTTCTGAAAAAGCAAGTTTAGAACTAAAAATGGGTGTCTCTTCAGGAAACCAGTAAAATATCCGTTTTAGACCGAATTGAAGAGCATTCTGGACATCAAGTTCTGGAAGTGTACGTTCCGAACCAGAGCACGGGATAATTGCTTGCAAAAAATCCGGTTCATAGCAGAGTCTGACAGTTTGGAGCTTAATCCGTCTACCAGTTTGAGCGAATTATCGTTACGTACCAAGGAGTGGGAAATTTCTGCCCGGACCATAGCTGATTCTTACCAAATTTTAGCGCGTTCTTCTTATCGAAAACGCTATATCACGTTCTGAATCCAGAAATGGGCGATATTTCAAAATATGCACGCGCTTACGAGGAAAAACGGTAAATTTGGCTACTGAACTATGTTGGGTTGGCAAAATCGTGAACTTTATGTTTGTCATCCTGTTTACCTTAGGTTTGCCAAATCGTTAGTGTCAGACGTGCCAACTGGAAATTTATAAGGATCGATTCCGGATACTCTTGGACCTTAAGTCCAGTAGGATGCAATTTTTCTACTAAATTACTGATATCTCGCAAAAATATGCGCTCATCTTACGGTTGGGAATGCGATTTTGCATAAAAATTAAAACAAAACCCAATTCAATTTTGTTTTAACGAACCATGATGTTGATTGATACACATAGAGCGATTTTACTACGACATATCAGTATAATGGCAGTAATTGACCGAATTGAAGCGCATTCTGTGCAAATTTCTCTGCAATATTCGTTGTTTACCTAGAAAAGTACGTCTTATGCACGGAAAAATGAGTATTAAGGAAGTTTAAGACTTAACTGTAACTGCAAATATATGTTGCTATATAGGGCATTGCCATGAATGGATGATATTATTATCGTGCCTAAATCGTGTAATCGGAAAACGTTATGGCGTAACTATGGTACGTGAGACGGATTGGAGCACTACTGCTGTACGATACACAGGGCTGCCGTGACGATGACAGCTATTGAAATGGTTCCCGAGCGCCTAAATCTCGCGAGCAATTTATATCATGTAATTTTATCCGTCATTAGCCGTGGTCACGCTAGCCTGGTGGTAACGTGCCCGATTCCAAATCCAAAGGTCCGGGGTTCAAATCCAACAGATTCCAAAAGTTTTCCGAAGTACAAAGCAGCCGATTCCAAATCTTAAGGTCAACATTCAAGATTCCAAAAGCTTATTCCAATTCTTGTGCTTTTATTTTCGCGAATAATTAATAGGAGGATTTATATCTTTTTATATTAGCTATTTGAATTTAGGCATATTTGGTTACTTAATTTTTAACTAAAAACGAAATAGTATTGCATTTATTTTTCTCAATTTCTGAAAAAGCAAGTTTAGAACTAAAAATGGGTGTCTCTTCAGGAAACCAGTAAAATATCCGTTTTAGACCGAATTGAAGAGCATTCTGGACATCAAGTTCTGGAAGTGTACGTTCCGAACCAGAGCACGGGATAATTGCTTGCAAAAAATCCGGTTCATAGCAGAGTCTGACAGTTTGGAGCTTAATCCGTCTACCAGTTTGAGCGAATTATCGTTACGTACCAAGGAGTGGGAAAAATCTGCCCGGATTGTGAGAATCATAGCTGATTCTTACCAAATTTTAGCGCGTTCTTCTTATCGAATACGCTATATCACGTTCTGAATCCAGAAATGGGCGATATTTAAAAATATGCACGCGCTTACGAGGAAAAACGGTAAATTTGGCTACTGAACTATGTTGGGTTGGCAAAATCGTGAACTTTATGTTTGTCATCCTGTTTACCTTAGGTTTGCCAAATCGTCAGTGTCAGACGTGCCAACTGGAAATTTATAAGGATCGATTCCGGATACTCTTGGACCTTAAGTCCAGTAGGATGCAATTTTTCTACTAAATTACTGATATCTCGCAAAAATATGCGCTCATCTTACGGTTGGGAATGCGATTTTGCATAAAAATTAAAACAAAACCCAATTCAATTTAGTTTTAACGAACCATGATGTTGATTGATACACATAGAGCGATTTTACTACGACATATCAGTATAATGGCAGTAATTGACCGAATTGAAGCGCATTCTGTGCAAATTTCTCTGCAATATACGTTGTTTACCTTGAAAAGTACGTCTTATGCACGGAAAAATGAGTATTAAGGAAGTTTAAGACTTAACTGTAACTGCAAATATATGTTGCTATATAGGGCATTGCCATGAATGGATGATATTATTATCGTGCCTAAATCGTGTAATCGGAAAACGTTATGGCGTAACTATGGTACGTGAGACGGATTGGAGCACTACTGCTGTACGATACACAGGGCTTCCGTGACGATGACAGCTATTGAAATCGTTTCCGAGCGCATAAATCTCGCGAGCTATTTCTATCATGTAATTTTATCCGTCATTAGCCGTGGTCACGCTAGCCTGGTGGTAACGTGCCCGATTCCAAATCCAAAGGTCCGGGGTTCAAATCCAACAGATTCCAAAAGTTTTCCGAAGTACAAAGCAGCCGATTCCAAATCTTAAGGTCAACATTCAAGATTCCAAAAGCTTTCCAAATTCTTGTGCTTTTATTTTCGCGAATAATTAATAGGATGATTTATATCTTTTTATATTAGCTATTTGAATTTAAGCTTATTTTGTTACTTAATTTTTAACTAAAAACGAAATAGTATTGCATTTATTTTTCTCAATTTCTGAAAAAGCAAGTTTAGAACTAAAAATGGGTGTCTCTTCAGGAAACCAGTAAAATATCCGTTTTAGACCGAATTGAAGAGCATTCTGGACATCAAGTTCTGGAAGTGTACGTTCCGAACCAGAGCACGGGATAATTGCTTGCAAAAAATCCGGTTCATAGCAGAGTCTGACAGTTTGGAGCTTAATCCGTCTACCAGTTTGAGCGAATTATCGTTACGTACCAAGGAGTGGGAAATTTCTGCCCGGATTGTGAGAATCATAGCTGATTCTTACCAAATTTTAGCGCGTTCTTCTTATCGAATACGCTATATCACGTTCTGAATCCAGAAATAGGCGATATTTCAAAATATGCACGCGCTTACGAGGAAAAACGGTAAATTTGGCTACTGAACTATGTTGGGTTGGCAAAATCGTGAACTTTATGTTTGTCATCCTGTTTACCTTAGGTTTGCCAAATCGTCAGTGTCAGACGTGCCAACTGGAAATTTATTTGGATCGATTCCGGATACTCTTGGACCTTAAGTCCAGTAGGATGCAATTTTTCTACTAAATTACTGATATCTCGCAAAACTATGCGCTCATCTTACGGTTGGGAATGCGATTTTGCATAAAAATTAAAACAAAACCCAATTCCATTTTGTTTTAACGAACCATGATGTTGATTGATACACATAGAGCGATTTTACTACGACATATCAGTATAATGGCAGTAATTGACCGAATTGAAGCGCATTCTGTGCAAAATTCTCTGCAATATACGTTTTTTACCTAGAAAAGTACGTCTTTTGCACGGAAAAATGAGTATTAAGGAAGTTTAAGACTTAACTGTAACTGCAAATATATGTTGCTATATAGGGCAATGCCATGAATGGATGATATTATTATCGTGCTAAATCGTGTAATCGGAAAACGTTATGGCATAACTATGGTACGTGAGACGGATTGGAGCACTACTGCTGTACGATACACAGGGCTTCCGTGACGATGACAGCTATTGAAATGGTTCCCGAGCGCATAAATCTCGCGAGCAATTTATATCATGTAATTTTATCCGTCATTAGCCGTGGTCACGCTAGCCTGGTGGTAACGTGCCCGATTCCAAATCCAAAGGTCCGGGGTTCAAATCCAACAGATTCCAAAAGTTTTCCGAAGTACAAAGCAGCCGATTCCAAATCTTAAGGTCAACATTCAAGATTCCAAAAGCTTTCCAAATTCATGTGCTTTTATTTTCGCGAATAATTAATAGGATGATTTATATCTTTTTATATTAGCTATTTGAATTTAAGCATATTTTGTTACTTAATTTTTAACTAAAAACGAAATAGTATCGTATTTATTTTTCTCAATTTCTGAAAAAGCAAGTTTAGAACTAAAAATGGGTGTCTCTTCAGGAAACCAGTAAAATATCCGTTTTAGACCGAATTGAAGAGCATTCTGGACATCAAGTTCTGGAAGTGTACGTTCCGAACCAGAGCACGGGATAATTGCTTGCAAAAAATCCGGTTCATAGCAGAGTCTGACAGTTTGGAGCTTAATCCGTCTACAAGTTTGAGCGAAGTATCGTTACGTACCAAGGAGTGGGAAAAATCTGCCCGGATTGTGAGAATCATAGCTGATTCTTACCAAATTTTAGCGCGTTCTTCTTATCGAATACGCTATATCACGTTCTGAATCCAGAAATGGGCGATATTTCAAAATATGCACGCGCTTACGAGGAAAAACGGTAAATTTGGCTACTGAACTATGTTGGGTTGGCAAAATCGTGAACTTTATGTTTGTCATCCTGTTTACCTTAGGTTTGCCAAATCGTCAGTGTCAGACGTGCCAACTGGAAATTTATAAGGATCGATTCCGGATACTCTTGGACCTTAAGTCCAGTAGGATGCAATTTTTCTACTAAATTACTGATATCTCGCAAAAATATGCGCTCATCTTACGGTTGGGAATGCGATTTTGCATAAAAATTAAAACAAAACCCAATTCAATTTTGTTTTAACGAACCATGATGTTGATTGATACACATAGAGCGATTTTACTACGACATATCAGTATAATGGCAGTAATTGACCGAATTGAAGCGCATTCTGTGCAAAATTCTCTGCAATATACGTTTTTTACACTAGAAAAGTACGTCTTTTGCACGGAAAAATGAGTATTAAGGAAGTTTAAGACTTAACTGTAACTGCAAATATATGTTGCTATATAGGGCAATGCCATGAATGGATGATATTATTATCGTGCCTAAATCGTGTAATCGGAAAACGTTATGGCATAACTATGGTACGTGAGACGGATTGGAGCACTACTGCTGTACGATACACAGGGCTTCCGTGACGATGACAGCTATTGAAATCGTTTCCGAGCGCATAAATCTCGCGAGCAATTTATATCATGTAATTTTATCCGTCATTAGCCGTGGACACGCTAGCCTGGTGGTAACGTGCCCGATTTCAAATCCAAAGGTCCGGGGTTCAAATCCAACAGATTCCAAAAGTTTTCCGAAGTACAAAGCAGCCGATTCCAAATCTTAAGGTCATCATTCAAGATTCCAAAAGCTTTCCAAATTCTTGTGCTTTTATTTTCGCGAATAATTAATAGGATGATTTATATCTTTTTATATTAGCTATTTGAATTTAAGCATATTTTGTTACTTAATTTTTAACTAAAAACGAAATAGTATCGCATTTATTTTTCTCAATTTCTGAAAAAGCAAGTTTAGAACTAAAAATGGGTGTCTCTTCAGGAAACCAGTAAAATATCCGTTTTAGACCGAATTGGAGAGCATTCTGGACATCAAGTTCTGGAAGTGTACGTTCCGAACCAGAGCACGGGATGATTCCTTGCAAAAAATCCGGTTCATAGCAGAGTCTGACAGTTTGGAGCTTAATCCGTCTACCAGTTTGAGCGAATTATCGTTACGTACCAAGGAGTGGGAAATTTCTGCCCGGATTGTGAGAATCATAGCTGATTCTTACCAAATTTAAGCGCGTTCTTCTTATCGAATACGCTATATCACGTTCTGAATCCAGAAATGGGCGATATTTCAAAATATGCACGCGCTTACGAGGAAAAACGGTAAATTTGGCTACTGAACTATGTTGGGTTGGCAAAATCGTGAACTTTATGTTTGTCATCCTGTTTACCTTAGGTTTGCCAAATCGTCAGTGTCAGACGTGCCAACTGGAAATTTATAAGGATCGATTCCGGATACTCTTGGACCTTAAGTCCAGTAGGATGCAATTTTTCTACTAAATTACTGATATCTCGCAAAAATATGCGCTCATCTTACGGTTGGGAATGCGATTTTGCATAAAAATTAAAACAAAACCCAATTCAATTTTGTTTTAACGAACCATGATGTTGATTGATACACATAGAGCGATTTTACTACGACATATCAGTATAATGGCAGTAATTGACCGAATTGAAGCGCATTCTGTGCAAAATTCTCTGCAATATACGTTTTTTACCTAGAAAAGTACGTCTTTTGCACGGAAAAATGAGTATTAAGGAAGTTTAAGACTTAACTGTAACTGCAAATATATGTTGCTATATAGGGCAATGCCATGAATGGATGATATTATTATCGTGCCTAAATCGTGTAATCGGAAAACGTTATGGCATAACTATGGTACGTGAGACGGATTGGAGCACTACTGCTGTACGATACACAGGGCTTCCGTGACGATGACAGCTATTGAAATGGTTCCCGAGCGCATAAATCTCGCGAGCAATTTATATCATGTAATTTTATCCGTCATTAGCCGTGGTCACGCTAGCCTGGTGGTAACGTGCCCGATTCCAAATCCAAAGGTCCGGGGTTCAAATCCAACAGATTCCAAACGTTTTCCGAAGTACAAAGCAGCCGATTCCAAATCTTAAGGTCAACATTCAAGATTCCAAAAGCTTTCCAAATTCATGTGCTTTTATTTTCGCGAATAATTAATAGGATGATTTATATCTTTTTATATTAGCTATTTGAATTTAAGCATATTTTGTTACTTAATTTTTAACTAAAAACGAAAAAGTATCGTATTTATTTTTCTCAATTTCTGAAAACGCAAGTTTAGAACTAAAAATGGGTGTCTCTTCAGGAAACCAGTAAAATATCCGTTTTAGACCGAATTGGAGAGCATTCTGGACATCAAGTTCTGGAAGTGTACGTTCCGAACCAGAGCACGGGATGATTCCTTGCAAAATATCCGGTTGATAGCAGAGTCTGACAGTTTGGAGCTTAATCCGTCTACCAGTTTGAGCGAATTATCGTTACGTACCAAGGAGTGGGAAAAATCTGCCCGGATTGTGAGAATCATAGCTGATTCTTACCAAATTTTAGCGCGTTCTTCTTATCGAATACGCTATATCACGTTCTGAATCCAGAAATGGGCGATATTTCAAAATATGCACGCGCTTACGAGGAAAAACGGTAAATTTGGCTACTGAACTATGTTGGGTTGGCAAAATCGTGAACTTTATGTTTGTCATCCTGTTTACCTTAGGTTTGCCAAATCGTCAGTGTCAGACGTGCCAACTGGAAATTTATAAGGATCGATTCCGGATACTCTTGGACCTTAAGTCCAGTAGGATGCAATTTTTCTACTAAATTACTGATATCTCGCAAAAATATGCGCTCATCTTACGGTTGGGAATGCGATTTTGCATAAAAATTAAAACAAAACCCAATTCAATTTTGTTTTAACGAACCATGATGTTGATTGATACACATAGAGCGATTTTACTACGACATATCAGTATAATGGCAGTAATTGACCGAATTGAAGCGCATTCTGTGCAAAATTCTCTGCAATATACGTTTTTTACACTAGAAAAGTACGTCTTTTGCACGGAAAAATGAGTATTAAGGAAGTTTAAGACTTAACTGTAACTGCAAATATATGTTGCTATATAGGGCAATGCCATGAATGGATGATATTATTATCGTGCCTAAATCGTGTAATCGGAAAACGTTATGGCATAACTATGGTACGTGAGACGGATTGGAGCACTACTGCTGTACGATACACAGGGCTTCCGTGACGATGACAGCTATTGAAATCGTTTCCGAGCGCATAAATCTCGCGAGCAATTTATATCATGTAATTTTATCCGTCATTAGCCGTGGACACGCTAGCCTGGTGGTAACGTGCCCGATTTCAAATCCAAAGGTCCGGGGTTCAAATCCAACAGATTCCAAAAGTTTTCCGAAGTACAAAGCAGCCGATTCCAAATCTTAAGGTCAACATTCAAGATTCCAAAAGCTTTCCAAATTCTTGTGCTTTTATTTTCGCGAATAATTAATAGGATGATTTATATCTTTTTATATTAGCTATTTGAATTTAAGCATATTTTGTTACTTAATTTTTAACTAAAAACGAAATAGTATCGCATTTATTTTTCTCAATTTCTGAAAAAGCAAGTTTAGAACTAAAAATGGGTGTCTCTTCAGGAAACCAGTAAAATATCCGTTTTAGACCGAATTGGAGAGCATTCTGGACATCAAGTTCTGGAAGTGTACGTTCCGAACCAGAGCACGGGATGATTCCTTGCAAAAAATCCGCTTCATAGCAGAGTCTGACAGTTTGGAGCTTAATCCGTCTACCAGTTTGAGCGAATTATCGTTACGTACCAAGGAGTGGGAAATTTCTGCCCGGATTGTGAGAATCATAGCTGATTCTTACCAAATTTAAGCGCGTTCTTCTTATCGAATACGCTATATCACGTTCTGAATCCAGAAATGGGCGATATTTCAAAATATGCACGCGCTTACGAGGAAAAACGGTAAATTTGGCTACTGAACTATGTTGGGTTGGCAAAATCGTGAACTTTATGTTTGTCATCCTGTTTACCTTAGGTTTGCCAAATCGTCAGTGTCAGACGTGCCAACTGGAAATTTATAAGGATCGATTCCGGATACTCTTGGACCTTAAGTCCAGTAGGATGCAATTTTTCTACTAAATTACTGATATCTCGCAAAAATATGCGCTCATCTTACGGTTGGGAATGCGATTTTGCATAAAAATTAAAACAAAACCCAATTCCATTTTGTTTTAACGAACCATGATGTTGATTGATACACATAGAGCGATTTTACTACGACATATCAGTATAATGGCAGTAATTGACCGAATTGAAGCGCATTCTGTGCAAAATTCTCTGCAATATACGTTTTTTACCTAGAAAAGTACGTCTTTTGCACGGAAAAATGAGTATTAAGGAAGTTTAAGACTTAACTGTAACTGCAAATATATGTTGCTATATAGGGCAATGCCATGAATGGATGATATTATTATCGTGCCTAAATCGTGTAATCGGAAAACGTTATGGCATAACTATGGTACGTGAGACGGATTGGAGCACTACTGCTGTACGATACACAGGGCTTCCGTGACGATGACAGCTATTGAAATGGTTCCCGAGCGCATAAATCTCGCGAGCAATTTATATCATGTAATTTTATCCGTCATTAGCCGTGGTCACGCTAGCCTGGTGGTAACGTGCCCGATTCCAAATCCAAAGGTCCGGGGTTCAAATCCAACAGATTCCAAACGTTTTCCGAAGTACAAAGCAGCCGATTCCAAATCTTAAGGTCAACATTCAAGATTCCAAAAGCTTTCCAAATTCATGTGCTTTTATTTTCGCGAATAATTAATAGGATGATTTATATCTTTTTATATTAGCTATTTGAATTTAAGCATATTTTGTTACTTAATTTTTAACTAAAAACGAAAAAGTATCGTATTTATTTTTCTCAATTTCTGAAAACGCAAGTTTAGAACTAAAAATGGGTGTCTCTTCAGGAAACCAGTAAAATATCCGTTTTAGACCGAATTGGAGAGCATTCTGGACATCAAGTTCTGGGAGTGTACGTTCCGAACCAGAGCACGGGATGATTCCTTGCAAAAAATCCGGTTGATAGCAGAGTCTGACAGTTTGGAGCTTAATCCGTCTACCAGTTTGAGCGAATTATCGTTACGTACCAAGGAGTGGGAAATTTCTGCCCGGATTGTGAGAATCATAGCTGATTCTTACCAAATTTTAGCGCGTTCTTCTTATCGAATACGCTATATCACGTTCTGAATCCAGAAATGGGCGATATTTCAAAATATGCACGCGCTTACGAGGAAAAACGGTAAATTTGGCTACTGAACTATGTTGGGTTGGCAAAATCGTGAACTTTATGTTTGTCATCCTGTTTACCTTAGGTTTGCCAAATCGTCAGTGTCAGACGTGCCAACTGGAAATTTATAAGGATCGATTCCGGATACTCTTGGACCTTAAGTCCAGTAGGATGCAATTTTTCTACTAAATTACTGATATCTCGCAAAAATATGCGCTCATCTTACGGTTGGGAATGCGATTTTGCATAAAAATTAAAACAAAACCCAATTCAATTTTGTTTTAACGAACCATGATGTTGATTGATACACATAGAGCGATTTTACTACGACATATCAGTATAATGGCAGTAATTGACCGAATTGAAGCGCATTCTGTGCAAAATTCTCTGCAATATACGTTTTTTACCTAGAAAAGTACGTCTTTTGCACGGAAAAATGAGTATTAAGGAAGTTTAAGACTTAACTGTAACTGCAAATATATGTTGCTATATAGGGCAATGCCATGAATGGATGATATTATTATCGTGCCTAAATCGTGTAATCGGAAAACGTTATGGCATAACTATGGTACGTGAGACGGATTGGAGCACTACTGCTGTACGATACACAGGGCTTCCGTGACGATGACAGCTATTGAAATGGTTCCCGAGCGCATAAATCTCGCGAGCAATTTATATCATGTAATTTTATCCGTCATTAGCCGTGGTCACGCTAGCCTGGTGGTAACGTGCCCGATTCCAAATCCAAAGGTCCGGGGTTCAAATCCAACAGATTCCAAAAGTTTTCCGAAGTACAAAGCAGCCGATTCCAAATCTTAAGGTCAACATTCAAGATTCCAAAAGCTTTCCAAATTCATGTGCTTTTATTTTCGCGAATAATTAATAGGATGATTTATATCTTTTTATATTAGCTATTTGAATTTAAGCATATTTTGTTACTTAATTTTTAACTAAAAACGAAATAGTATCGTATTTGTTTTTCTCAATTTCTGAAAACGCAAGTTTAGAACTAAAAATGGGTGTCTCTTCAGGAAACCAGTAAAATATCCGTTTTAGACCGAATTGGAGAGCATTCTGGACATCAAGTTCTGGGAGTGTACGTTCCGAACCAGAGCACGGGATGATTCCTTGCAAAAAATCCGGTTGATAGCAGAGTCTGACAGTTTGGAGCTTAATCCGTCTACCAGTTTGAGCGAATTATCGTTACGTACCAAGGAGTGGGAAATTTCTGCCCGGATTGTGAGAATCATAGCTGATTCTTACCAAATTTTAGCGCGTTCTTCTTATCGAATACGCTATATCACGTTCTGAATCCAGAAATGGGCGATATTTCAAAATATGCACGCGCTTACGAGGAAAAACGGTAAATTTGGCTACTGAACTATGTTGGGTTGGCAAAATCGTGAACTTTATGTTTGTCATCCTGTTTACCTTAGGTTTGCCAAATCGTCAGTGTCAGACGTGCCAACTGGAAATTTATTTGGATCGATTCCGGATACTCTTGGACCTTAAGTCCAGTAGGATGCAATTTTTCTACTAAATTACTGATATCTCGCAAAACTATGCGCTCATCTTACGGTTGGGAATGCGATTTTGCATAAAAATTAAAACAAAACCCAATTCAATTTTGTTTTAACGAACCATGATGTTGATTGATACACATAGAGCGATTTTACTACGACATATCAGTATAATGGCAGTAATTGACCGAATTGAAGCGCATTCTGTGCAAAATTCTCTGCAATATACGTTTTTTACACTAGAAAAGTACGTCTTTTGCACGGAAAAATGAGTATTAAGGAAGTTTAAGACTTAACTGTAACTGCAAATATATGTTGCTATATAGGGCAATGCCATGAATGGATGATATTATTATCGTGCCTAAATCGTGTAATCGGAAAACGTTATGGCATAACTATGGTACGTGAGACGGATTGGAGCACTACTGCTGTACGATACACAGGGCTTTCGTGGCGATGACAGCTATTGAAATGGTTCCCGAGCGCATAAATCTCGCGAGCAATTTATATCATGTAATTTTATCCGTCATTAGCCGTGGTCACGCTAGCCTGGTGGTAACGTGCCCGAATCCAAATCCAAAGGTCCGGGGTTCAAATCCAACAGATTCCAAAAGTTTTCCGAAGTACAAAGCAGCCGATTCCAAATCTTAAGGTCAACATTCAAGATTCCAAAAGCTTTCCAAATTCTTGTGCTTTTATTTTCGCGAATAATTAATAGGATGATTTATATCTTTTTATATTAGCTATTTGAATTTAAGCATATTTTGTTACTTAATTTTTAACTAAAAACGAAATAGTATCGCATTTATTTTTCTCAATTTCTGAAAAAGCAAGTTTAGAACTAAAAATGGGTGTCTCTTCAGGAAACCAGTAAAATATCCGTTTTAGACCGAATTGGAGAGCATTCTGGACATCAAGTTCTGGAAGTGTACGTTCCGAACCAGAGCACGGGATGATTGCTTGCAATGAATCCGGTTCATAGCAGAGTCTGACAGTTTGGAGCTTAATCCGTCTACCAGTTTGAGCGAATTATCGTTACGTACCAAGGAGTGGGAAATTTCTGCCCGGATTGTGAGAATCATAGCTGATTCTTACCAAATTTTAGCGCGTTCTTCTTATCGAATACGCTATATCACGTTCTGAATCCAGAAATAGGCGATATTTCAAAATATGCACGCGCTTACGAGGAAAAACGGTAAATTTGGCTACTGAACTATGTTGGGTTGGCAAAATCGTGAACTTTATGTTTGTCATCCTGTTTACCTTAGGTTTGCCAAATCGTCAGTGTCAGACGTGCCAACTGGAAATTTATAAGGATCGATTCCGGATACTCTTGGACCTTAAGTCCAGTAGGATGCAATATTTCTACTAAATTACTGATATCTCGCAAAAATATGCGCTCATCTTACGGTTGAGAATGCGATTTTGCATAAAAATTAAAACAAAACCCAATTCCATTTTGTTTTAACGAACCATGATGTTGATTGATACACATAGAGCGATTTTACTACGACATATCAGTATAATGGCAGTAATTGACCGAATTGAAGCGCATTCTGTGCAAAATTCTCTGCAATATACGTTTTTTACACTAGAAAAGTACGTCTTTTGCACGGAAAAATGAGTATTAAGGAAGTTTAAGACTTAACTGTAACTGCAAATATATGTTGCTATATAGGGCAATGCCATGAATGGATGATATTATTATCGTGCCTAAATCGTGTTATCGGAAAACGTTATGGCATAACTATGGTACGTGAGACGGATTGGAGCACTACTGCTGTACGATACACAGGGCTTCCGTGACGATGACAGCTATTGAAATCGTTTCCGAGCGCATAAATCTCGCGAGCAATTTATATCATGTAATTTTATCCGTCATTAGCCGTGGACACGCTAGCCTGGTGGTAACGTGCCCGATTCCAAATCCAAAGGTCCGGGGTTCAAATCCAACAGATTCCAAAAGTTTTCCGAAGTACAAAGCAGCCGATTCCAAGTCTTAAGGTCAATATTCAAGATTCCAAAAGCTTTCCAAATTCATGTGCTTTTATTTTCGCGAATAATTAATAGGATGATTTATATCTTTTTATATTAGCTATTTGAATTTAAGCATATTTTGTTACTTAATTTTTAACTAAAAACGAAATAGTATCGCATTTATTTTTCTCAATTTCTGAAAAAGCAAGTTTAGAACTAAAAATGGGTGTCTCTTCAGGAAACCAGTAAAATATCCGTTTTAGACCGAATTGGAGAGCATTCTGGACATCAAGTTCTGGGAGTGTACGCTCCGAACCAGAGCACGGGATGATTCCTTGCAAAAAATCCGGTTGATAGCAGAGTCTGACAGTTTGGAGCTTAATCCGTCTACCAGTTTGAGCGAATTATCGTTACGTACCAAGGAGTGGGAAATTTCTGCCCGGATTGTGAGAATCATAGCTGATTCTTACCAAATTTTAGCGCGTTCTTCTTATCGAATACGCTATATCACGTTCTGAATCCAGAAATGGGCGATATTTCAAAATATGCACGCGCTTACGAGGAAAAACGGTAAATTTGGCTACTGAACTATGTTGGGTTGGCAAAATCGTGAACTTTATGTTTGTCATCCTGTTTACCTTAGGTTTGCCAAATCGTCAGTGTCAGACGTGCCAACTGGAAATTTATAAGGATCGATTCCGGATACTCTTGGACCTTAAGTCCAGTAGGATGCAATTTTTCTACTAAATTACTGATATCTCGCAAAAATATGCGCTCATCTTACGGTTGAGAATGCGATTTTGCATAAAAATTAAAACAAAACCCAATTCCATTTTGTTTTAACGAACCATGATGTTGATTGATACACATAGAGCGATTTTACTACGACATATCAGTATAATGGCAGTAATTGACCGAATTGAAGCGCATTCTGTGCAAAATTCTCTGCAATATACGTTTTTTACACTAGAAAAGTACGTCTTTTGCACGGAAAAATGAGTATTAAGGAAGTTTAAGACTTAACTGTAACTGCAAATATATGTTGCTATATAGGGCAATGCCATGAATGGATGATATTATTATCGTGCCTAAATCGTGTAATCGGAAAACGTTATGGCATAACTATGGTACGTGAGACGGATTGGAGCACTACTGCTGTACGATACACAGGGCTTCCGTGACGATGACAGCTATTGAAATCGTTTCCGAGCGCATAAATCTCGCGAGCAATTTATATCATGTAATTTTATCCGTCATTAGCCGTGGACACGCTAGCCTGGTGGTAACGTGCCCGATTCCAAATCCAAAGGTCCGGGGTTCAAATCCAACAGATTCCAAAAGTTTTCCGAAGTACAAAGCAGCCGATTCCAAATCTTAAGGTCAACATTCAAGATTCCAAAAGCTTTCCAAATTCTTGTGCTTTTATTTTCGCGAATAATTAATAGGATGATTTATATCTTTTTATATTAGCTATTTGAATTTAAGCATATTTTGTTACTTAATTTTTAACTAAAAACGAAATAGTATCGCATTTATTTTTCTCAATTTCTGAAAAAGCAAGTTTAGAACTAAAAATGGGTGTCTCTTCAGGAAACCAGTAAAATATCCGTTTTAGACCGAATTGGAGAGCATTCTGGACATCAAGTTCTGGAAGTGTACGTTCCGAACCAGAGCACGGGATGATTCCTTGCAAAAAATCCGCTTCATAGCAGAGTCTGACAGTTTGGAGCTTAATCCGTCTACCAGTTTGAGCGAATTATCGTTACGTACCAAGGAGTGGGAAATTTCTGCCCGGATTGTGAGAATCATAGCTGATTCTTACCAAATTTTAGCGCGTTCTTCTTATCGAATACGCTATATCACGTTCTGAATCCAGAAATGGGCGATATTTCAAAATATGCACGCGCTTACGAGGAATAACGGTAAATTTGGCTACTGAACTATGTTGGGTTGGCAAAATCGTGAACTTTATGTTTGTCATCCTGTTTACCTTAGGTTTGCCAAATCGTCAGTGTCAGACGTGCCAACTGGAAATTTATAAGGATCGATTCCGGATACTCTTGGACCTTAAGTCCAGTAGGATGCAATTTTTCTACTAAATTACTGATATCTCGCAAAAATATGCGCTCATCTTACGGTTGGGAATGCGATTTTGCATAAAAATTAAAACAAAACCCAATTTAATTTTGTTTTAACGAACCATGATGTTGATTGATACACATAGAGCGATTTTACTACGACATATCAGTATAATGGCAGTAATTGACCGAATTGAAGCGCATTCTGTGCAAATTTCTCTGCAATATACGTTGTTTACCTAGAAAAGTACGTCTTTTCCACGGAAAAATGAGTATTAAGGAAGTTTAAGACTTAACTGTAACTGCAAATATATGTTGCTATATAGGGCATTGCCATGAATGGATGATATTATTATCGTGCCTAAATCATGTATTCGGAAAACGTTATGGCATAACTACGGTACGTGAGACGGATTGGAGCACTACTGCTGTACGATACACAGGGCTGCCGTGACGATGACAGCTATTGAAATGGTTCCCGAGCGCCTAAATCTCGCGAGCAATTTATATCATGTAATTTTATCCGTCATTAGCCGTGGTCACGCTAGCCTGGTGGTAACGTGCCCGATTCCAAATCCAAAGTTCCGGGGTTCAAATCCAACTGATTCCAAAAGTTTTCCGAAGTACAAAGCAGCCGATTCCAAATCTTAAGGTCAACATTCAAGATTCCAAAAGCTTTCCAAATTCATGTGCTTTTATTTTCGCGAATAATTAATAGGATGATTTATATCTTTTTATATTAGCTATTTGAATTTAAGCATATTTTGCTACTTAATTTTTAACTAAAAACGAAATAGTATCGTATTTATTTTTCTCAATTTCTGAAAAAGCAAGTTTAGAACTAAAAATGGGTGTCTCTTCAGGAAACCAGTAAAATATCCGTTTTAGACCGAATTGGAGAGCATTCTGGACATCAAGTTCTGGAAGTGTACGTTCCGAACCTGAGCACGGGATAATTGCTTGCAATGAATCCGGTTCATAGCAGAGTCTGACAGTTTGGAGCTTAATCCGTCTACCAGTTTGAGCGAATTATCGTTACGTACCAAGGAGTGGGAAATTTCTGCCCGGATTGTGAGAATCATAGCCGATGCTTACCAAATTTTAGCGCGTTCTTCTTATCGAATACGCTATATCACGTTCTGAATCCAGAAATGGGCGATATTTCAAAAAATGCACGCGCTTACGAGGAAAAACGGTAAATTTGGCTACTGAACTATGTTGGGTTGGCAAAATCGTGAACTTTATGTTTGTCATCCTGTTTACCTTAGGTTTGCCAAATCGTCAGTGTCAGACGTGCCAACTGGAAATTTATAAGGATCGATTCCGGATACTCTTGGACCTTAAGTCCAGGAGGGTGCAATATTTCTACTAAATTACTGATATCTCGCAAAAATATGCGCTCATCTTACGGTTGGGAATGCGATTTTGCATAAAAATTAAAACAAAACCCAATTCAATTTTGTTTTAACGAACAATGATGTTGATTGATACACATAGAGCGATTTTACTACGACATATCAGTATAATGGCAGTAATTGACCGAATTGAAGCGCATTCTTTGCAAATATCTCTGCAATATACGTTGTTTACCTAGAAAAGTACGTCTTTTGCACGGAAAAATGAGTATTAAGGAAGTTTAAGACTTAACTGTAACTGCAAATATATGTTGCTATATAGGGCATTGCCATGAATGGATGATATTATTATCGTGCCTAAATCGTGTAATCGGAAAACGTTATGGCATAACTACGGTACGTGAGACGGATTGGAGCACTACTGCTGTACGATACATAGGGCTGCCGTGACGATGACAGCTGTTGAAATGGTTCCCGAGCGCATAAATCTCGCGAGCAATTAATATCATGCAATTTTATCCGTCATTAGCCGTGGTCACGCTAGCCTGGTGGTAACGTGCCCGATTCCAAATCCAAAGTTCCGGGGTTCAAATCCAACAGATTTCAAAAGTTTTCCGAAGTACAAGGCAGCCGATTCCAAATCTTAAGGTCAACATTCAAGATTCCAAAAGCTTTCCAAATTCATGTGCTTTTATTTTCACGAATAATTAATAGGATGATTTATATCTTTTTATATTAGCTATTTGAATTTAAGCATATTTGGTTACTTAATTTTTAACTAAAAACGAAATAGTATTGCATTTATTTTTCTCAATTTCTGAAAAAGCAAGTTTAGAACTAAAAATGGGTGTCTCTTCAGGAAACCAGTAAAATATCCGTTTTAGACCGAATTGAAGAGCATTCTGGACATCAAGTTCTGGAAGTGTACGTTCCGAACCAGAGCACGGGATAATTGCTTGCAAAAAATCCGGTTCATAGCAGAGTCTGACAGTTTGGAGCTTAATCCGTCTACCAGTTTGAGCGAATTATCGTTACGTACCAAGGAGTGGGAAATTTCTGCCCGGATTGTGAGAATCATAGCTGATTCTTACCAAATTTTAGCGCGTTCTTCTTATCGAATACGCTATATCACGTTCTGAATCCAGAAATGGGCGATATTTCAAAATATGCACGCGCTTACGAGGAAAAACGGTAAATTTGGCTACTGAACTATGTTGGGTTGGCAAAATCGTGAACTTTATGTTTGTCATCCTGTTTACCTTAGGTTTGCCAAATCGTCAGTGTCAGACGTGCCAACTGGAAATTTATAAGGATCGATTCCGGATACTTTTGGACCTTAAGTCCAGTAGGATGCAATTTTTCTACTAAATTACTGATATCTCGCAAAAATATGCGCTCATCTTACGGTTGGGAATGCGATTTTGCATAAAAATTAAAACAAAACCCAATTCAATTTAGTTTTAACGAACCATGATGTTGATTGATACACATAGAGCGATTTTACTACGACATATCAGTATAATGGCAGTAATTGACCGAATTGAAGCGCATTCTGTGCAAAATTCTCTGCAATATACGTTGTTTACCTTGAAAAGTACGTCTTATGCACGGAAAAATGAGTATTAAGGAAGTTTAAGACTTAACTGTAACTGCAAATATATGTTGCTATATAGGGCATTGCCATGAATGGATGATATTATTATCGTGCCTAAATCGTGTAATCGGAAAACGTTATGGCGTAACTATGGTACGTGAGACGGATTGGAGCACTACTGCTGTACGATACACAGGGCTTCCGTGACGATGACAGCTATTGAAATCGTTTCCGAGCGCATAAATCTCGCGAGCTATTTCTATCATGTAATTTTATCCCATTAGCCGTGGTCACGCTAGCCTGGTGGTAACGTGCCCGATTCCAAATCCAAAGGTCCGGGGTTCAAATCCAACAGATTCCAAAAGTTTTCCGAAGTACAAAGCAGCCGATTCCAAATCTTAAGGTCAACATTCAAGATTCCAAAAGCTTTCCAAATTCTTGTGCTATTATTTTCGCGAATAATTAATAGGATGATTTATATCTTTTTATATTAGCTATTTGAATTTAAGCATATTTTGTTACTTAATTTTTAACTAAAAACGAAATAGTATTGCATTTATTTTTCTCAATTTCTGAAAAAGCAAGTTTAGAACTAAAAATGGGTGTCTCTTCAGGAAACCAGTAAAATATCCGTTTTAGACCGAATTGAAGAGCATTCTGGACATCAAGTTCTGGAAGTGTACGTTCCGAACCAGAGCACGGGATAATTGCTTGCAAAAAATCCGGTTCATAGCAGAGTCTGACAGTTTGGAGCTTAATCCGTCTACCAGTTTGAGCGAATTATCGTTACGTACCAAGGAGTGGGAAATTTCTGCCCGGATTGTGAGAATCATAGCTAATTCTTACCAAATTTTAGCGCGTTCTTCTTATCGAATACGCTATATCACGTTCTGAATCCAGAAATGGGCGATATTTCAAAATATGCACGCGCTTACGAGGAATAACGGTAAATTTGGCTACTGAACTATGTTGGGTTGGCAAAATCGTGAACTTTATGTTTGTCATCCTGTTTACCTTAGGTTTGCCAAATCGTCAGTGTCAGACCTGCCAACTGGAAATTTATAAGGATCGATTCCGGATACTCTTGGACCTTAAGTCCAGTAGGATGCAATTTTTCTACTAAATTACTGATATCTCGCAAAAATATGCGCTCATCTTACGGTTGGGAATGCGATTTTGCATAAAAATTAAAACAAAACCCAATTCAATTTTGTTTTAACGAACCATGATGTTGATTGATACACATAGAGCGATTTTACTACGACATATCAGTATAATGGCAGTAATTGACCGAATTGAAGCGCATTCTGTGCAAATTTCTCTGCAATATACGTTGTTTACCTAGAAAAGTACGTCTTATGCACGGAAAAATGAGTATTAAGGAAGTTTAAGACTTAACTGTAACTGCAAATATATGTTGCTATATAGGGCATTGCCATGAATGGATGATATTATTATCGTGCCTAAATCGTGTAATCGGAAAACGTTATGGCATAACTATGGTACGTGAGACGGATTGGAGCACTACTGCTGTACGATACACAGGGCTTCCGTGACGATGACAGCTATTGAAATCGTTTCCGAGCGCATAAATCTCGCGAGCATTTTATATCATGTAATTTTATCCGTCATTAGCCGTGGACACGCTAGCCTGGTGGTAACGTGCCCGATTCCAAATCCAAAGGTCCGGGGTTCAAATCCAACAGATTCCAAAAGTTTTCCGAAGTACAAAGCAGCCGATTCCAAGTCTTAAGGTCAATATTCAAGATTCCAAAAGCTTTCCAAATTCATGTGCTTTTATTTTCGCGAATAATTAATAGGAGGATTTATATCTTTTTATATTAGCTATTTGAATTTAGCATATTTTGTTACATAATTTTTAACTAAAAACGAAATAGTATCGCATTTATTTTTCTCAATTTCTGAAAAAGCAAGTTTAGAACTAAAAATGGGTGTCTCTTCAGGAAACCAGTAAAATATCCGTTTTAGACCGAATTGGAGAGCATTCTGGACATCAAGTTCTGGAAGTGTACGTTCCGAACCAGAGCACGGGATGATTCCTTGCAAAAAATCCGCTTCATAGCAGAGTCTGACAGTTTGGAGCTTAATCCGTCTACCAGTTTGAGCGAATTATCGTTACGTACCAAGGAGTGGGAAATTTCTGCCCGGATTGTGAGAATCATAGCTGATTCTTACCAAATTTTAGCGCGTTCTTCTTATCGAATACGCTATATCACGTTCTGAATCCAGAAATGGGCGATATTTCAAAATATGCACGCGCTTACGAGGAAAAACGGTAAATTTGGCTACTGAACTATGTTGGGTTGGCAAAATCGTGAACTTTATGTTTGTCATCCTGTTTACCTTAGGTTTGCCAAATCGTCAGTGTCAGACGTGCCAACTGGAAATTTATAAGGATCGATTCCGGATACTCTTGGACCTTAAGTCCAGTAGGATGCAATTTTTCTACTAAATTACTGATATCTCGCAAAACTATGCGCTCATCTTACGGTTGGGAATGCGATTTTGCATAAAAATTAAAACAAAACCCAATTCCATTTTGTTTTAACGAACCATGATGTTGATTGATACACATAGAGCGATTTTACTACGACATATCAGTATAATGGCAGTAATTGACCGAATTGAAGCGCATTCTGTGCAAATTTCTCTGCAATATACGTTGTTTACCTAGAAAAGTACGTCTTATGCACGGTAAAATGAGTATTAAGGAAGTTTAAGACTTAACTGTAACTGCAAATATATGTTGCTATATAGGGCATTGCCATGAATGTATGATATTATTATCGTGCCTAAATCGTGTAATCGGAAAACGTTATGGCGTAACTATGGTACGTGAGACGGATTGGAGCACTACTGCTGTACGATACACAGGGCTTCCGTGACGATGACAGCTATTGAAATCGTTTCCGAGCGCATAAATCTCGCGCGCTATTTCTATCATGTAATTTTATCCGTCATTAGCCGTGGTCACGCTAGCCTGGTGGTAACGTGCCCGATTCCAAATCCAAAGGTCCGGGGTTCAAATCCAACAGATTCCAAAAGTTTTCCGAAGTACAAAGCAGCCGATTCCAAATCTCAAGGTCAACATTCAAGATTCCAAAAGCTTTCCAAATTCTTGTGCTTTTATTTTCGCGAATAATTAATAGGAGGATTTATATCTTTTTATATTAGCTATTTGAAATTAAGCATATTTTGTTACTTAATTTTTAACTAAAAACGAAATAGTATTGCATTTATTTTTCTCAATTTCTGAAAAAGCAAGTTTAGAACTAAAAATGGGTGTCTCTTCAGGAAACCAGTAAAATATCCGTTTTAGACCGAATTGGAGAGCATTCTGGACATCAAGTTCTGGAAGTGTACGTTCCGAACCAGAGCACGGGATAATTGCTTGCAAAAAATCCGGTTCATAGCAGAGTCTGACAGTTTGGAGCTTAATCCGTCTACCAGTTTGAGCGAATTATCGTTACGTACCAAGGAGTGGGAAATTTCTGCACGGACCATAGCTGATTCTTACCAAATTTTAGCGCGTTCTTCTTATCGAAAACGCTATATCACGTTCTGAATCCAGAAATGGGCGATATTTCAAAATATGCACGCGCTTACGAGGAAAAACGGTAAATTTGGCTACTGAACTATGTTGGGTTGGCAAAATCGTGAACTTTATGTTTGTCATCCTGTTTACCTTAGGTTTGCCAAATCGTTAGTGTCAGACGTGCCAACTGGAAATTTATTTGGATCGATTCCGGATACTCTTGGACCTTAAGTCCAGTAGGATGCAATTTTTCTACTAAATTACTGATATCTCGCAAAAATATGCGCTCATCTTACGGTTGGGAATGCGATTTTGCATAAAAATTAAAACAAAACCCAATTCAATTTTGTTTTAACGAACCATGATGTTGATTGATACACATAGAGCGATTTTACTACGACATATCAGTATAATGGCAGTAATTGACCGAATTGAAGCGCATTCTGTGCAAAATTCTCTGCAATATACGTTTTTTACCTAGAAAAGTACGTCTTTTGCACGGAAAAATGAGTATTAAGGAAGTTTAAGACTTAACTGTAACTGCAAATATATGTTGCTATATAGGGCATTGCCATGAATGGATGATATTATTATCGTGCCTAAATCGTGTAATCGGAAAACGTTATGGCGTAACTATGGTACGTGAGACGGATTGGAGCACTACTGCTGTACGATACACAGGGCTGCCGTGACGATGACAGCTATTGAAATGGTTCCCGAGCGCCTAAATCTCGCGAGCAATTTATATCATGTAATTTTATCCGTCATTAGCCGTGGTCACGCTAGCCTGGTGGTAACGTGCCCGATTCCAAATCCAAAGGTCCGGGGTTCAAATCCAACAGATTCCAAAAGTTTTCCGAAGTACAAAGCAGCCGATTCCAAATCTTAAGGTCAACATTCAAGATTCCAAAAGCTTATTCCAATTCTTGTGCTTTTATTTTCGCGAATAATTAATAGGATGATTTATATCTTTTTATATTAGCTATTTGAATTTAAGCATATTTTGTTACTTAATTTTTAACTAAAAACGAAATAGTATTGCATTTATTTTTCTCAATTTCTGAAAAAGCAAGTTTAGAACTAAAAATGGGTGTCTCTTCAGGAAACCAGTAAAATATCCGTTTTAGACCGAATTGAAGAGCATTCTGGACATCAAGTTCTGGAAGTGTACGTTCCGAACCAGAGCACGGGATAATTGCTTGCAAAAAATCCGGTTCATAGCAGAGTCTGACAGTTTGGAGCTTAATCCGTCTACCAGTTTGAGCGAATTATCGTTACGTACCAAGGAGTGGGAAATTTCTGCCCGGATTGTGAGAATCATAGCTGATTCTTACCAAATTTTAGCGCGTTCTTCTTATCGAATACGCTATATCACGTTCTGAATCCAGAAAGGGGCGATATTTCAAAATATGCACGCGCTTACGAGGAATAACGGTAAATTTGGCTACTGAACTATGTTGGGTTGGCAAAATCGTGAACTTTATGTTTGTCATCCTGTTTACCTTAGGTTTGCCAAATCGTCAGTGTCAGACCTGCCAACTGGAAATTTATAAGGATCGATTCCGGATACTCTTGGACCTTAAGTCCAGTAGGATGCAATTTTTCTACTAAATTACTGATATCTCGCAAAAATATGCGCTCATCTTACGGTTGGGAATGCGATTTTGCATAAAAATTAAAACAAAACCCAATTCAATTTTGTTTTAACGAACCATGATGTTGATTGATACACATAGAGCGATTTTACTACGACATATCAGTATAATGGCAGTAATTGACCGAATTGAAGCGCATTCTGTGCAAAATTCTCTGCAATATACGTTTTTTACCTAGAAAAGTACGTCTTTTGCACGGAAAAATGAGTATTAAGGAAGTTTAAGACTTAACTGTAACTGCAAATATATGTTGCTATATAGGGCATTGCCATGAATGGATGATATTATTATCGTGCCTAAATCGTGTAATCGGAAAACGTTATGGCGTAACTATGGTACGTGAGACGGATTGGAGCACTACTGCTGTACGATACACAGGGCTGCCGTGACGATGACAGCTATTGAAATGGTTCCCGAGCGCCTAAATCTCGCGAGCAATTTATATCATGTAATTTTATCCGTCATTAGCCGTGGTCACGCTAGCCTGGTGGTAACGTGCCCGATTCCAAATCCAAAGGTCCGGGGTTCAAATCCAACAGATTCCAAAAGTTTTCCGAAGTACAAAGCAGCCGATTCCAAATCTTAAGGTCAACATTCAAGATTCCAAAAGCTTATTCCAATTCTTGTGCTTTTATTTTCGCGAATAATTAATAGGAGGATTTATATCTTTTTATATTAGCTATTTGAATTTAGGCATATTTGGTTACTTAATTTTTAACTAAAAACGAAATAGTATTGCATTTATTTTTCTCAATTTCTGAAAAAGCAAGTTTAGAACTAAAAATGGGTGTCTCTTCAGGAAACCAGTAAAATATCCGTTTTAGACCGAATTGAAGAGCATTCTGGACATCAAGTTCTGGAAGTGTACGTTCCGAACCAGAGCACGGGATAATTGCTTGCAAAAAATCCGGTTCATAGCAGAGTCTGACAGTTTGGAGCTTAATCCGTCTACCAGTTTGAGCGAATTATCGTTACGTACCAAGGAGTGGGAAAAATCTGCCCGGATTGTGAGAATCATAGCTGATTCTTACCAAATTTTAGCGCGTTCTTCTTATCGAATACGCTATATCACGTTCTGAATCCAGAAATGGGCGATATTTCAAAATATGCACGCGCTTACGAGGAAAAACGGTAAATTTGGCTACTGAACTATGTTGGGTTGGCAAAATCGTGAACTTTATGTTTGTCATCCTGTTTACCTTAGGTTTGCCAAATCGTCAGTGTCAGACGTGCCAACTGGAAATTTATAAGGATCGATTCCGGATACTCTTGGACCTTAAGTCCAGTAGGATGCAATTTTTCTACTAAATTACTGATATCTCGCAAAAATATGCGCTCATCTTACGGTTGGGAATGCGATTTTGCATAAAAATTAAAACAAAACCCAATTCAATTTAGTTTTAACGAACCATGATGTTGATTGATACACATAGAGCGATTTTACTACGACATATCAGTATAATGGCAGTAATTGACCGAATTGAAGCGCATTCTGTGCAAATTTCTCTGCAATATACGTTGTTTACCTTGAAAAGTACGTCTTATGCACGGAAAAATGAGTATTAAGGAAGTTTAAGACTTAACTGTAACTGCAAATATATGTTGCTATATAGGGAATTGCCATGAATGGATGATATTATTATCGTGCCTAAATCGTGTAATCGGAAAACGTTATGGCGTAACTATGGTACGTGAGACGGATTGGAGCACTACTGCTGTACGATACACAGGGCTTCCGTGACGATGACAGCTATTGAAATCGTTTCCGAGCGCATAAATCTCGCGAGCTATTTCTATCATGTAATTTTATCCGTCATTAGCCGTGGTCACGCTAGCCTGGTGGTAACGTGCCCGATTCCAAATCCAAAGGTCCGGGGTTCAAATCCAACAGATTCCAAAAGTTTTCCGAAGTACAAAGCAGCCGATTCCAAATCTTAAGGTCAACATTCAAGATTCCAAAAGCTTTCCAAATTCTTGTGCTTTTATTTTCGCGAATAATTAATAGGATGATTTATATCTTTTTATATTAGCTATTTGAATTTAAGCTTATTTTGTTACTTAATTTTTAACTAAAAACGAAATAGTATTGCATTTATTTTTCTCAATTTCTGAAAAAGCAAGTTTAGAACTAAAAATGGGTGTCTCTTCAGGAAACCAGTAAAATATCCGTTTTAGACCGAATTGAAGAGCATTCTGGACATCAAGTTCTGGAAGTGTACGTTCCGAACCAGAGCACGGGATAATTGCTTGCAAAAAATCCGGTTCATAGCAGAGTCTGACAGTTTGGAGCTTAATCCGTCTACCAGTTTGAGCGAATTATCGTTACGTACCAAGGAGTGGGAAATTTCTGCCCGGATTGTGAGAATCATAGCTGATTCTTACCAAATTTTAGCGCGTTCTTCTTATCGAATACGCTATATCACGTTCTGAATCCAGAAAGGGGCGATATTTCAAAATATGCACGCGCTTACGAGGAATAACGGTAAATTTGGCTACTGAACTATGTTGGGTTGGCAAAATCGTGAACTTTATGTTTGTCATCCTGTTTACCTTAGGTTTGCCAAATCGTCAGTGTCAGACCTGCCAACTGGAAATTTATAAGGATCGATTCCGGATACTCTTGGACCTTAAGTCCAGTAGGATGCAATTTTTCTACTAAATTACTGATATCTCGCAAAAATATGCGCTCATCTTACGGTTGGGAATGCGATTTTGCATAAAAATTAAAACAAAACCCAATTCAATTTTGTTTTAACGAACCATGATGTTGATTGATACACATAGAGCGATTTTACTACGACATATCAGTATAATGGCAGTAATTGACCGAATTGAAGCGCATTCTGTGCAAATTTCTCTGCAATATACGTTGTTTACCTAGAAAAGTACGTCTTATGCACGGAAAAATGAGTATTAAGGAAGTTTAAGACTTAACTGTAACTGCAAATATATGTTGCTATATAGGGCATTGCCATGAATGGATGATATTATTATCGTGCCTAAATCGTGTAATCGGAAAACGTTATGGCATAACTATGGTACGTGAGACGGATTGGAGCACTACTGCTGTACGATACACAGGGCTTCCGTGACGATGACAGCTATTGAAATCGTTTCCGAGCGCATAAATCTCGCGAGCAATTTATATCATGTAATTTTATCCGTCATTAGCCGTTGACACGCTAGCCTGGTGGTAACGTGCCCGATTTCAAATCCAAAGGTCCGGGGTTCAAATCCAACAGATTCCAAAAGTTTTCCGAAGTACAAAGCAGCCGATTCCAAATCTTAAGGTCAACATTCAAGATTCCAAAAGCTTTCCAAATTCATGTGCTTTTATTTTCGCGAATAATTAATAGGATGATTTATATCTTTTTATATTAGCTATTTGAATTTAAGCATATTTTGTTACTTAATTTTTAACTAAAAACGAAATAGTATCGTATTTATTTTTCTCAATTTCTGAAAAAGCAAGTTTAGAATTAAAAATGGGTGTCTCTTCAGGAAACCAGTAAAATATCCGTTTTAGACCGAATTGGAGAGCATTCTGGACATCAAGTTCTGGAAGTGTACGTTCCGAACCAGAGCACGGGATAATTGCTTGCAAAAAATCCGGTTCATAGCAGAGTCTGACAGTTTGGAGCTTAATCCGTCTACCAGTTTGAGCGAATTATCGTTACGTACCAAGGAGTGGGAAATTTCTGCCCGGATTGTGAGAATCATAGCTGATTCTTACCAAATTTTAGCGCGTTCTTCTTATCGAATACGCTATATCACGTTCTGAATCCAGAAATAGGCGATATTTCAAAATATGCACGCGCTTACGAGGAAAAACGGTAAATTTGGCTACTGAACTATGTTGGGTTGGCAAAATCGTGAACTTTATGTTTGTCATCCTGTTTACCTTAGGTTTGCCAAATCGTCAGTGTCAGACGTGCCAACTGGAAATTTATAAGGATCGATTCCGGATACTCTTGGACCTTAAGTCCAGTAGGATGCAATTTTTCTACTAAATTACTGATATCTCGCAAAAATATGCGCTCATCTTACGGTTGGGAATGCGATTTTGCATAAAAATTAAAACTAAACCCAATTCAATTTTGTTTTAACGAACCATGATGTTGATTGATACACATAGAGCGATTTTACTACGACATATCAGTATAATGGCAGTAATTGACCGAATTGAAGCGCATTCTGTGCAAATTTCTCTGCAATATACGTTGTTTACCTAGAAAAGTACGTCTTATGCACGGAAAAATGAGTATTAAGGAAGTTTAAGACTTAACTGTAACTGCAAATATATGTTGCTATATAGGGCATTGCCATGAATGGATGATATTATTATCGTGCCTAAATCGTGTAATCGGAAAACGTTATGGCATAACTATGGTACGTGAGACGGATTGGAGCACTACTGCTGTACGATACACAGGGCTTCCGTGACGATGACAGCTATTGAAATCGTTTCCGAGCGCATAAATCTCGCGAGCAATTTATATCATGTAATTTTATCCGTCATTAGCCGTGGACACGCTAGCCTGGTGGTAACGTGCCCGATTCCAAATCCAAAGGTCCGGGGTTCAAATCCAACAGATTCCAAAAGTTTTCCGAAGTACAAAGCAGCCGATTCCAAATCTTAAGGTCAACATTCAAGATTCCAAAAGCTTTCCAAAATCTTGTGCTTTTATTTTCGCGAATAATTAATAGGATGATTTATATCTTTTTATATTAGCTATTTGAATTTAAGCATATTTTGTTACTTAATTTTTAACTAAAAACGAAATAGTATCGTATTTATTTTTCTCAATTTCTGAAAAAGCAAGTTTAGAGCTAAAAATCGGTGTCTCTTCAGGAAACCAGTAAAATATCCGTTTTAGACCGAATTGGAGAGCATTCTGGACATCAAGTTCTGGAAGTGTACGTTCCGAACCAGAGCACGGGATAATTGCTTGCAAAAAATCCGGTTCATAGCAGAGTCTGACAGTTTGGAGCTTAATCCGTCTACCAGTTTGAGCGAATTATCGTTACGTACCAAGGAGTGGGAAATTTCTGCCCGGATTGTGAGAATCATAGCTGATTCTTACCAAATTTTAGCGCGTTCTTCTTATCGAATACGCTATATCACGTTCTGAATCCAGAAATAGGCGATATTTCAAAATATGCACGCGCTTACGAGGAAAAACGGTAAATTTGGCTACTGAACTATGTTGGGTTGGCAAAATCGTGAACTTTATGTTTGTCATCCTGTTTACCTTAGGTTTGCCAAATCGTCAGTGTCAGACGTGCCAACTGGAAATTTATTTGGATCGATTCCGGATACTCTTGGACCTTAAGTCCAGTAGGATGCAATTTTTCTACTAAATTACTGATATCTCGCAAAACTATGCGCTCATCTTACGGTTGGGAATGCGATTTTGCATAAAAATTAAAACAAAACCCAATTCCATTTTGTTTTAACGAACCATGATGTTGATTGATACACATAGAGCGATTTTACTACGACATATCAGTATAATGGCAGTAATTGACCGAATTGAAGCGCATTCTGTGCAAAATTCTCTGCAATATACGTTTTTTACCTAGAAAAGTACGTCTTTTGCACGGAAAAATGAGTATTAAGGAAGTTTAAGACTTAACTGTAACTGCAAATATATGTTGCTATATAGGGCAATGCCATGAATGGATGATATTATTATCGTGCTAAATCGTGTAATCGGAAAACGTTATGGCATAACTATGGTACGTGAGACGGATTGGAGCACTACTGCTGTACGATACACAGGGCTTCCGTGACGATGACAGCTATTGAAATGGTTCCCGAGCGCATAAATCTCGCGAGCAATTTATATCATGTAATTTTATCCGTCATTAGCCGTGGTCACGCTAGCCTGGTGGTAACGTGCCCGATTCCAAATCCAAAGGTCCGGGGTTCAAATCCAACAGATTCCAAAAGTTTTCCGAAGTACAAAGCAGCCGATTCCAAATCTTAAGGTCAACATTCAAGATTCCAAAAGCTTTCCAAATTCATGTGCTTTTATTTTCGCGAATAATTAATAGGATGATTTATATCTTTTTATATTAGCTATTTGAATTTAAGCATATTTTGTTACTTAATTTTTAACTAAAAACGAAATAGTATCGTATTTTTTTTTCTCAATTTCTGAAAAAGCAAGTTTAGAACTAAAAATGGGTGTCTCTTCAGGAAACCAGTAAAATATCCGTTTTAGACCGAATTGGAGAGCATTCTGGACATCAAGTTCTGGAAGTGTACGTTCCGAACCAGAGCACGGGATAATTGCTTGCAAAAAATCCGGTTCATAGCAGAGTCTGACAGTTTGGAGCTTAATCCGTCTACAAGTTTGAGCGAAGTATCGTTACGTACCAAGGAGTGGGAAAAATCTGCCCGGATTGTGAGAATCATAGCTGATTCTTACCAAATTTTAGCGCGTTCTTCTTATCGAATACGCTATATCACGTTCTGAATCCAGAAATGGGCGATATTTCAAAATATGCACGCGCTTACGAGGAAAAACGGTAAATTTGGCTACTGAACTATGTTGGGTTGGCAAAATCGTGAACTTTATGTTTGTCATCCTGTTTACCTTAGGTTTGCCAAATCGTCAGTGTCAGACGTGCCAACTGGAAATTTATAAGGATCGATTCCGGATACTCTTGGACCTTAAGTCCAGTAGGATGCAATTTTTCTACTAAATTACTGATATCTCGCAAAAATATGCGCTCATCTTACGGTTGGGAATGCGATTTTGCATAAAAATTAAAACAAAACCCAATTCAATTTTGTTTTAACGAACCATGATGTTGATTGATACACATAGAGCGATTTTACTACGACATATCAGTATAATGGCAGTAATTGACCGAATTGAAGCGCATTCTGTGCAAAATTCTCTGCAATATACGTTTTTTACACTAGAAAAGTACGTCTTTTGCACGGAAAAATGAGTATTAAGGAAGTTTAAGACTTAACTGTAACTGCAAATATATGTTGCTATATAGGGCAATGCCATGAATGGATGATATTATTATCGTGCCTAAATCGTGTAATCGGAAAACGTTATGGCATAACTATGGTACGTGAGACGGATTGGAGCACTACTGCTGTACGATACACAGGGCTTCCGTGACGATGACAGCTATTGAAATCGTTTCCGAGCGCATAAATCTCGCGAGCAATTTATATCATGTAATTTTATCCGTCATTAGCCGTGGACACGCTAGCCTGGTGGTAACGTGCCCGATTTCAAATCCAAAGGTCCGGGGTTCAAATCCAACAGATTCCAAAAGTTTTCCGAAGTACAAAGCAGCCGATTCCAAATCTTAAGGTCAACATTCAAGATTCCAAAAGCTTT
Source organism: Pantala flavescens (assembly GCA_020796165.1). Taxonomy (NCBI): domain Eukaryota; kingdom Metazoa; phylum Arthropoda; class Insecta; order Odonata; family Libellulidae; genus Pantala; species Pantala flavescens. Next base: position 19,450,095 of record CM036886.1, read on the forward strand.
CCAAATTCTTGTGCTTTTATTTTCGCGAATAATTAATAGGATGATTTATATCTTTTTATATTAGCTATTTGAATTTAAGCATATTTTGTTACTTAATTTTTAACTAAAAACGAAATAGTATCGCATTTATTTTTCTCAATTTCTGAAAAAGCAAGTTTAGAACTAAAAATGGGTGTCTCTTCAGGAAACCAGTAAAATATCCGTTTTAGACCGAATTGGAGAGCATTCTGGACATCAAGTTCTGGAAGTGTACGTTCCGAACCAGAGCACGGGATGATTCCTTGCAAAAAATCCGCTTCATAGCAGAGTCTGACAGTTTGGAGCTTAATCCGTCTACCAGTTTGAGCGAATTATCGTTACGTACCAAGGAGTGGGAAATTTCTGCCCGGATTGTGAGAATCATAGCTGATTCTTACCAAATTTAAGCGCGTTCTTCTTATCGAATACGCTATATCACGTTCTGAATCCAGAAATGGGCGATATTTCAAAATATGCACGCGCTTACGAGGAAAAACGGTAAATTTGGCTACTGAACTATGTTGGGTTGGCAAAATCGTGAACTTTATGTTTGTCATCCTGTTTACCTTAGGTTTGCCAAATCGTCAGTGTCAGACGTGCCAACTGGAAATTTATAAGGATCGATTCCGGATACTCTTGGACCTTAAGTCCAGTAGGATGCAATTTTTCTACTAAATTACTGATATCTCGCAAAAATATGCGCTCATCTTACGGTTGGGAATGCGATTTTGCATAAAAATTAAAACAAAACCCAATTCAATTTTGTTTTAACGAACCATGATGTTGATTGATACACATAGAGCGATTTTACTACGACATATCAGTATAATGGCAGTAATTGACCGAATTGAAGCGCATTCTGTGCAAAATTCTCTGCAATATACGTTTTTTACCTAGAAAAGTACGTCTTTTGCACGGAAAAATGAGTATTAAGGAAGTTTAAGACTTAACTGTAACTGCAAATATATGTTGCTATATAGGGCAATGCCATGAATGGATGATATTATTATCGTGCCTAAATCGTGTAATCGGAAAACGTTATGGCATAACTATGGTACGTGAGACGGATTGGAGCACTACTGCTGTACGATACACAGGGCTTCCGTGACGATGACAGCTATTGAAATGGTTCCCGAGCGCATAAATCTCGCGAGCAATTTATATCATGTAATTTTATCCGTCATTAGCCGTGGTCACGCTAGCCTGGTGGTAACGTGCCCGATTCCAAATCCAAAGGTCCGGGGTTCAAATCCAACAGATTCCAAACGTTTTCCGAAGTACAAAGCAGCCGATTCCAAATCTTAAGGTCAACATTCAAGATTCCAAAAGCTTTCCAAATTCATGTGCTTTTATTTTCGCGAATAATTAATAGGATGATTTATATCTTTTTATATTAGCTATTTGAATTTAAGCATATTTTGTTACTTAATTTTTAACTAAAAACGAAATAGTATCGTATTTTTTTTTCTCAATTTCTGAAAAAGCAAGTTTAGAACTAAAAATGGGTGTCTCTTCAGGAAACCAGTAAAATATCCGTTTTAGACCGAATTGGAGAGCATTCTGGACATCAAGTTCTGGAAGTGTACGTTCCGAACCAGAGCACGGGATAATTGCTTGCAAAAAATCCGGTTCATAGCAGAGTCTGACAGTTTGGAGCTTAATCCGTCTACAAGTTTGAGCGAAGTATCGTTACGTACCAAGGAGTGGGAAAAATCTGCCCGGATTGTGAGAATCATAGCTGATTCTTACCAAATTTTAGCGCGTTCTTCTTATCGAATACGCTATATCACGTTCTGAATCCAGAAATGGGCGATATTTCAAAATATGCACGCGCTTACGAGGAAAAACGGTAAATTTGGCTACTGAACTATGTTGGGTTGGCAAAATCGTGAACTTTATGTTTGTCATCCTGTTTACCTTAGGTTTGCCAAATCGTCAGTGTCAGACGTGCCAACTGGAAATTTATAAGGATCGATTCCGGATACTCTTGGACCTTAAGTCCAGTAGGATGCAATTTTTCTACTAAATTACTGATATCTCGCAAAAATATGCGCTCATCTTACGGTTGGGAATGCGATTTTGCATAAAAATTAAAACAAAACCCAATTCAATTTTGTTTTAACGAACCATGATGTTGATTGATACACATAGAGCGATTTTACTACGACATATCAGTATAATGGCAGTAATTGACCGAATTGAAGCGCATTCTGTGCAAAATTCTCTGCAATATACGTTTTTTACACTAGAAAAGTACGTCTTTTGCACGGAAAAATGAGTATTAAGGAAGTTTAAGACTTAACTGTAACTGCAAATATATGTTGCTATATAGGGCAATGCCATGAATGGATGATATTATTATCGTGCCTAAATCGTGTAATCGGAAAACGTTATGGCATAACTATGGTACGTGAGACGGATTGGAGCACTACTGCTGTACGATACACAGGGCTTCCGTGACGATGACAGCTATTGAAATCGTTTCCGAGCGCATAAATCTCGCGAGCAATTTATATCATGTAATTTTATCCGTCATTAGCCGTGGACACGCTAGCCTGGTGGTAACGTGCCCGATTTCAAATCCAAAGGTCCGGGGTTCAAATCCAACAGATTCCAAAAGTTTTCCGAAGTACAAAGCAGCCGATTCCAAATCTTAAGGTCAACATTCAAGATTCCAAAAGCTTTCCAAATTCTTGTGCTTTTATTTTCGCGAATAATTAATAGGATGATTTATATCTTTTTATATTAGCTATTTGAATTTAAGCATATTTTGTTACTTAATTTTTAACTAAAAACGAAATAGTATCGCATTTATTTTTCTCAATTTCTGAAAAAGCAAGTTTAGAACTAAAAATGGGTGTCTCTTCAGGAAACCAGTAAAATATCCGTTTTAGACCGAATTGGAGAGCATTCTGGACATCAAGTTCTGGAAGTGTACGTTCCGAACCAGAGCACGGGATGATTCCTTGCAAAAAATCCGCTTCATAGCAGAGTCTGACAGTTTGGAGCTTAATCCGTCTACCAGTTTGAGCGAATTATCGTTACGTACCAAGGAGTGGGAAATTTCTGCCCGGATTGTGAGAATCATAGCTGATTCTTACCAAATTTAAGCGCGTTCTTCTTATCGAATACGCTATATCACGTTCTGAATCCAGAAATGGGCGATATTTCAAAATATGCACGCGCTTACGAGGAAAAACGGTAAATTTGGCTACTGAACTATGTTGGGTTGGCAAAATCGTGAACTTTATGTTTGTCATCCTGTTTACCTTAGGTTTGCCAAATCGTCAGTGTCAGACGTGCCAACTGGAAATTTATAAGGATCGATTCCGGATACTCTTGGACCTTAAGTCCAGTAGGATGCAATTTTTCTACTAAATTACTGATATCTCGCAAAAATATGCGCTCATCTTACGGTTGGGAATGCGATTTTGCATAAAAATTAAAACAAAACCCAATTCAATTTTGTTTTAACGAACCATGATGTTGATTGATACACATAGAGCGATTTTACTACGACATATCAGTATAATGGCAGTAATTGACCGAATTGAAGCGCATTCTGTGCAAAATTCTCTGCAATATACGTTTTTTACCTAGAAAAGTACGTCTTTTGCACGGAAAAATGAGTATTAAGGAAGTTTAAGACTTAACTGTAACTGCAAATATATGTTGCTATATAGGGCAATGCCATGAATGGATGATATTATTATCGTGCCTAAATCGTGTAATCGGAAAACGTTATGGCATAACTATGGTACGTGAGACGGATTGGAGCACTACTGCTGTACGATACACAGGGCTTCCGTGACGATGACAGCTATTGAAATGGTTCCCGAGCGCATAAATCTCGCGAGCAATTTATATCATGTAATTTTATCCGTCATTAGCCGTGGTCACGCTAGCCTGGTGGTAACGTGCCCGATTCCAAATCCAAAGGTCCGGGGTTCAAATCCAACAGATTCCAAACGTTTTCCGAAGTACAAAGCAGCCGATTCCAAATCTTAAGGTCAACATTCAAGATTCCAAAAGCTTTCCAAATTCATGTGCTTTTATTTTCGCGAATAATTAATAGGATGATTTATATCTTTTTATATTAGCTATTTGAATTTAAGCATATTTTGTTACTTAATTTTTAACTAAAAACGAAAAAGTATCGTATTTATTTTTCTCAATTTCTGAAAACGCAAGTTTAGAACTAAAAATGGGTGTCTCTTCAGGAAACCAGTAAAATATCCGTTTTAGACCGAATTGGAGAGCATTCTGGACATCAAGTTCTGGGAGTGTACGTTCCGAACCAGAGCACGGGATGATTCCTTGCAAAATATCCGGTTGATAGCAGAGTCTGACAGTTTGGAGCTTAATCCGTCTACCAGTTTGAGCGAATTATCGTTACGTACCAAGGAGTGGGAAATTTCTGCCCGGATTGTGAGAATCATAGCTGATTCTTACCAAATTTTAGCGCGTTCTTCTTATCGAATACGCTATATCACGTTCTGAATCCATAAATGGGCGATATTTCAAAATATGCACGCGCTTACGAGGAAAAACGGTAAATTTGGCTACTGAACTATGTTGGGTTGGCAAAATCGTGAACTTTATGTTTGTCATCCTGTTTACCTTAGGTTTGCCAAATCGTCAGTGTCAGACGTGCCAACTGGAAATTTATAAGGATCGATTCCGGATACTCTTGGACCTTAAGTCCAGTAGGATGCAATTTTTCTACTAAATTACTGATATCTCGCAAAAATATGCGCTCATCTTACGGTTGGGAATGCGATTTTGCATAAAAATTAAAACTAAACCCAATTCAATTTTGTTTTAACGAACCATGATGTTGATTGATACACATAGAGCGATTTTACTACGACATATCAGTATAATGGCAGTAATTGACCGAATTGAAGCGCATTCTGTGCAAATTTCTCTGCAATATACGTTGTTTACCTAGAAAAGTACGTCTTATGCACGGAAAAATGAGTATTAAGGAAGTTTAAGACTTAACTGTAACTGCAAATATATGTTGCTATATAGGGCATTGCCATGAATGGATGATATTATTATCGTGCCTAAATCGTGTAATCGGAAAACGTTATGGCATAACTATGGTACGTGAGACGGATTGGAGCACTACTGCTGTACGATACACAGGGCTTCCGTGACGATGACAGCTATTGAAATCGTTTCCGAGCGCATAAATCTCGCGAGCAATTTATATCATGTAATTTTATCCGTCATTAGCCGTGGACACGCTAGCCTGGTGGTAACGTGCCCGATTCCAAATCCAAAGGTCCGGGGTTCAAATCCAACAGATTCCAAAAGTTTTCCGAAGTACAAAGCAGCCGATTCCAAATCTTAAGGTCAACATTCAAGATTCCAAAAGCTTTCCAAAATCTTGTGCTTTTATTTTCGCGAATAATTAATAGGATGATTTATATCTTTTTATATTAGCTATTTGAATTTAAGCATATTTTGTTACTTAATTTTTAACTAAAAACGAAATAGTATCGTATTTATTTTTCTCAATTTCTGAAAAAGCAAGTTTAGAGCTAAAAATCGGTGTCTCTTCAGGAAACCAGTAAAATATCCGTTTTAGACCGAATTGGAGAGCATTCTGGACATCAAGTTCTGGAAGTGTACGTTCCGAACCAGAGCACGGGATAATTGCTTGCAAAAAATCCGGTTCATAGCAGAGTCTGACAGTTTGGAGCTTAATCCGTCTACCAGTTTGAGCGAATTATCGTTACGTACCAAGGAGTGGGAAATTTCTGCCCGGATTGTGAGAATCATAGCTGATTCTTACCAAATTTTAGCGCGTTCTTCTTATCGAATACGCTATATCACGTTCTGAATCCAGAAATAGGCGATATTTCAAAATATGCACGCGCTTACGAGGAAAAACGGTAAATTTGGCTACTGAACTATGTTGGGTTGGCAAAATCGTGAACTTTATGTTTGTCATCCTGTTTACCTTAGGTTTGCCAAATCGTCAGTGTCAGACGTGCCAACTGGAAATTTATTTGGATCGATTCCGGATACTCTTGGACCTTAAGTCCAGTAGGATGCAATTTTTCTACTAAATTACTGATATCTCGCAAAACTATGCGCTCATCTTACGGTTGGGAATGCGATTTTGCATAAAAATTAAAACAAAACCCAATTCCATTTTGTTTTAACGAACCATGATGTTGATTGATACACATAGAGCGATTTTACTACGACATATCAGTATAATGGCAGTAATTGACCGAATTGAAGCGCATTCTGTGCAAAATTCTCTGCAATATACGTTTTTTACCTAGAAAAGTACGTCTTTTGCACGGAAAAATGAGTATTAAGGAAGTTTAAGACTTAACTGTAACTGCAAATATATGTTGCTATATAGGGCAATGCCATGAATGGATGATATTATTATCGTGCTAAATCGTGTAATCGGAAAACGTTATGGCATAACTATGGTACGTGAGACGGATTGGAGCACTACTGCTGTACGATACACAGGGCTTCCGTGACGATGACAGCTATTGAAATGGTTCCCGAGCGCATAAATCTCGCGAGCAATTTATATCATGTAATTTTATCCGTCATTAGCCGTGGTCACGCTAGCCTGGTGGTAACGTGCCCGATTCCAAATCCAAAGGTCCGGGGTTCAAATCCAACAGATTCCAAAAGTTTTCCGAAGTACAAAGCAGCCGATTCCAAATCTTAAGGTCAACATTCAAGATTCCAAAAGCTTTCCAAATTCATGTGCTTTTATTTTCGCGAATAATTAATAGGATGATTTATATCTTTTTATATTAGCTATTTGAATTTAAGCATATTTTGTTACTTAATTTTTAACTAAAAACGAAATAGTATCGTATTTTTTTTTCTCAATTTCTGAAAAAGCAAGTTTAGAACTAAAAATGGGTGTCTCTTCAGGAAACCAGTAAAATATCCGTTTTAGACCGAATTGGAGAGCATTCTGGACATCAAGTTCTGGAAGTGTACGTTCCGAACCAGAGCACGGGATAATTGCTTGCAAAAAATCCGGTTCATAGCAGAGTCTGACAGTTTGGAGCTTAATCCGTCTACAAGTTTGAGCGAAGTATCGTTACGTACCAAGGAGTGGGAAAAATCTGCCCGGATTGTGAGAATCATAGCTGATTCTTACCAAATTTTAGCGCGTTCTTCTTATCGAATACGCTATATCACGTTCTGAATCCAGAAATGGGCGATATTTCAAAATATGCACGCGCTTACGAGGAAAAACGGTAAATTTGGCTACTGAACTATGTTGGGTTGGCAAAATCGTGAACTTTATGTTTGTCATCCTGTTTACCTTAGGTTTGCCAAATCGTCAGTGTCAGACGTGCCAACTGGAAATTTATAAGGATCGATTCCGGATACTCTTGGACCTTAAGTCCAGTAGGATGCAATTTTTCTACTAAATTACTGATATCTCGCAAAAATATGCGCTCATCTTACGGTTGGGAATGCGATTTTGCATAAAAATTAAAACAAAACCCAATTCAATTTTGTTTTAACGAACCATGATGTTGATTGATACACATAGAGCGATTTTACTACGACATATCAGTATAATGGCAGTAATTGACCGAATTGAAGCGCATTCTGTGCAAAATTCTCTGCAATATACGTTTTTTACACTAGAAAAGTACGTCTTTTGCACGGAAAAATGAGTATTAAGGAAGTTTAAGACTTAACTGTAACTGCAAATATATGTTGCTATATAGGGCAATGCCATGAATGGATGATATTATTATCGTGCCTAAATCGTGTAATCGGAAAACGTTATGGCATAACTATGGTACGTGAGACGGATTGGAGCACTACTGCTGTACGATACACAGGGCTTCCGTGACGATGACAGCTATTGAAATCGTTTCCGAGCGCATAAATCTCGCGAGCAATTTATATCATGTAATTTTATCCGTCATTAGCCGTGGACACGCTAGCCTGGTGGTAACGTGCCCGATTTCAAATCCAAAGGTCCGGGGTTCAAATCCAACAGATTCCAAAAGTTTTCCGAAGTACAAAGCAGCCGATTCCAAATCTTAAGGTCAACATTCAAGATTCCAAAAGCTTTCCAAATTCTTGTGCTTTTATTTTCGCGAATAATTAATAGGATGATTTATATCTTTTTATATTAGCTATTTGAATTTAAGCATATTTTGTTACTTAATTTTTAACTAAAAACGAAATAGTATCGCATTTATTTTTCTCAATTTCTGAAAAAGCAAGTTTAGAACTAAAAATGGGTGTCTCTTCAGGAAACCAGTAAAATATCCGTTTTAGACCGAATTGGAGAGCATTCTGGACATCAAGTTCTGGAAGTGTACGTTCCGAACCAGAGCACGGGATGATTCCTTGCAAAAAATCCGCTTCATAGCAGAGTCTGACAGTTTGGAGCTTAATCCGTCTACCAGTTTGAGCGAATTATCGTTACGTACCAAGGAGTGGGAAATTTCTGCCCGGATTGTGAGAATCATAGCTGATTCTTACCAAATTTAAGCGCGTTCTTCTTATCGAATACGCTATATCACGTTCTGAATCCAGAAATGGGCGATATTTCAAAATATGCACGCGCTTACGAGGAAAAACGGTAAATTTGGCTACTGAACTATGTTGGGTTGGCAAAATCGTGAACTTTATGTTTGTCATCCTGTTTACCTTAGGTTTGCCAAATCGTCAGTGTCAGACGTGCCAACTGGAAATTTATAAGGATCGATTCCGGATACTCTTGGACCTTAAGTCCAGTAGGATGCAATTTTTCTACTAAATTACTGATATCTCGCAAAAATATGCGCTCATCTTACGGTTGGGAATGCGATTTTGCATAAAAATTAAAACAAAACCCAATTCAATTTTGTTTTAACGAACCATGATGTTGATTGATACACATAGAGCGATTTTACTACGACATATCAGTATAATGGCAGTAATTGACCGAATTGAAGCGCATTCTGTGCAAAATTCTCTGCAATATACGTTTTTTACCTAGAAAAGTACGTCTTTTGCACGGAAAAATGAGTATTAAGGAAGTTTAAGACTTAACTGTAACTGCAAATATATGTTGCTATATAGGGCAATGCCATGAATGGATGATATTATTATCGTGCCTAAATCGTGTAATCGGAAAACGTTATGGCATAACTATGGTACGTGAGACGGATTGGAGCACTACTGCTGTACGATACACAGGGCTTCCGTGACGATGACAGCTATTGAAATGGTTCCCGAGCGCATAAATCTCGCGAGCAATTTATATCATGTAATTTTATCCGTCATTAGCCGTGGTCACGCTAGCCTGGTGGTAACGTGCCCGATTCCAAATCCAAAGGTCCGGGGTTCAAATCCAACAGATTCCAAACGTTTTCCGAAGTACAAAGCAGCCGATTCCAAATCTTAAGGTCAACATTCAAGATTCCAAAAGCTTTCCAAATTCATGTGCTTTTATTTTCGCGAATAATTAATAGGATGATTTATATCTTTTTATATTAGCTATTTGAATTTAAGCATATTTTGTTACTTAATTTTTTACTAAAAACGAAAAAGTATCGTATTTATTTTTCTCAATTTCTGAAAACGCAAGTTTAGAACTAAAAATGGGTGTCTCTTCAGGAAACCAGTAAAATATCCGTTTTAGACCGAATTGGAGAGCATTCTGGACATCAAGTTCTGGGAGTGTACGTTCCGAACCAGAGCACGGGATGATTCCTTGCAAAATATCCGGTTGATAGCAGAGTCTGACAGTTTGGAGCTTAATCCGTCTACCAGTTTGAGCGAATTATCGTTACGTACCAAGGAGTGGGAAATTTCTGCCCGGATTGTGAGAATCATAGCTGATTCTTACCAAATTTTAGCGCGTTCTTCTTATCGAATACGCTATATCACGTTCTGAATCCATAAATGGGCGATATTTCAAAATATGCACGCGCTTACGAGGAAAAACGGTAAATTTGGCTACTGAACTATGTTGGGTTGGCAAAATCGTGAACTTTATGTTTGTCATCCTGTTTACCTTAGGTTTGCCAAATCGTCAGTGTCAGACGTGCCAACTGGAAATTTATAAGGATCGATTCCGGATACTCTTGGACCTTAAGTCCAGTAGGATGCAATTTTTCTACTAAATTACTGATATCTCGCAAAAATATGCGCTCATCTTACGGTTGGGAATGCGATTTTGCATAAAAATTAAAACAAAACCCAATTCAATTTTGTTTTAACGAACCATGATGTTGATTGATACACATAGAGCGATTTTACTACGACATATCAGTATAATGGCAGTAATTGACCGAATTGAAGCGCATTCTGTGCAAAATTCTCTGCAATATACGTATTTTACCTAGAAAAGTACGTCTTTTGCACGGAAAAATGAGTATTAAGGAAGTTTAAGACTTAACTGTAACTGCAAATATATGTTGCTATATAGGGCAATGCCATGAATGGATGATATTATTATCGTGCCTAAATCGTGTAATCGGAAAACGTTATGGCATAACTATGGTACGTGAGACGGATTGGAGCACTACTGCTGTACGATACACAGGGCTTCCGTGACGATGACAACTATTGAAATGGTTCCGGAGGGCATAAATCTCGCGAGCAATTTATATCATGTAATTTTATCCGTCATTAGCCGTGGTCACGCTAGGCTGGTGGTAACGTGCCCGATTCCAAATCCAAAGGTCCGGGGTTCAAATCCAACAGATTCCAAAAGTTTTCCGAAGTACAAAGTAGCCGATTCCAAATCTTAAGGTCAACATTCAAGATTCCAAAAGCTTTCCAAATTCATGTGCTTTTATTTTCGCGAATAATTAATAGGATGATTTATATCTTTTTATATTAGCTATTTGAATTTAAGCATATTTTGTTACTTAATTTTTAACTAAAAACGAAATAGTATCGTATTTGTTTTTCTCAATTTCTGAAAACGCAAGTTTAGAACTAAAAATGGGTGTCTCTTCAGGAAACCAGTAAAATATCCGTTTTAGACCGAATTGGAGAGCATTCTGGACATCAAGTTCTGGGAGTGTACGTTCCGAACCAGAGCACGGGATGATTCCTTGCAAAAAATCCGGTTGATAGCAGAGTCTGACAGTTTGGAGCTTAATCCGTCTACCAGTTTGAGCGAATTATCGTTACGTACCAAGGAGTGGGAAATTTCTGCCCGGATTGTGAGAATCATAGCTGATTCTTACCAAATTTTAGCGCGTTCTTCTTATCGAATACGCTATATCACGTTCTGAATCCAGAAATGGGCGATATTTCAAAATATGCACGCGCTTACGAGGAAAAACGGTAAATTTGGCTACTGAACTATGTTGGGTTGGCAAAATCGTGAACTTTATGTTTGTCATCCTGTTTACCTTAGGTTTGCCAAATCGTCAGTGTCAGACGTGCCAACTGGAAATTTATTTGGATCGATTCCGGATACTCTTGGACCTTAAGTCCAGTAGGATGCAATTTTTCTACTAAATTACTGATATCTCGCAAAACTATGCGCTCATCTTACGGTTGGGAATGCGATTTTGCATAAAAATTAAAACAAAACCCAATTCAATTTTGTTTTAACGAACCATGATGTTGATTGATACACATAGAGCGATTTTACTACGACATATCAGTATAATGGCAGTAATTGACCGAATTGAAGCGCATTCTGTGCAAAATTCTCTGCAATATACGTTTTTTACACTAGAAAAGTACGTCTTTTGCACGGAAAAATGAGTATTAAGGAAGTTTAAGACTTAACTGTAACTGCAAATATATGTTGCTATATAGGGCAATGCCATGAATGGATGATATTATTATCGTGCCTAAATCGTGTAATCGGAAAACGTTATGGCATAACTATGGTACGTGAGACGGATTGGAGCACTACTGCTGTACGATACACAGGGCTTTCGTGGCGATGACAGCTATTGAAATGGTTCCCGAGCGCATAAATCTCGCGAGCAATTTATATCATGTAATTTTATCCGTCATTAGCCGTGGTCACGCTAGCCTGGTGGTAACGTGCCCGAATCCAAATCCAAAGGTCCGGGGTTCAAATCCAACAGATTCCAAAAGTTTTCCGAAGTACAAAGCAGCCGATTCCAAATCTTAAGGTCAACATTCAAGATTCCAAAAGCTTTCCAAATTCATGTGCTTTTATTTTCGCGAATAATTAATAGGATGATTTATATCTTTTTATATTAGCTATTTGAATTTAAGCATATTTTGTTACTTAATTTTTAACTAAAAACGAAATAGTATCGTATTTATTTTTCTCAATTTCTGAAAAAGCAAGTTTAGAACTAAAATGGGTGTCTCTTCAGGAAACCAGTAAAATATCCGTTTTAGACCGAATTGGAGAGCATTCTGGACATCAAGTTCTGGAAGTGTACGTTCCGAACCAGAGCACGGGATAATTGCTTGCAATGAATCCGGTTCATAGCAGAGTCTGACAGTTTGGAGCTTAATCCGTCTACCAGTTTGAGCGAATTATCGTTACGTACCAAGGAGTGGGAAATTTCTGCCCGGATTGTGAGAATCATAGCTGATTCTTACCAAATTTTAGCGCGTTCTTCTTATCGAATACGCTATATCACGTTCTGAATCCAGAAATAGGCGATATTTCAAAATATGCACGCGCTTACGAGGAAAAACGGTAAATTTGGCTACTGAACTATGTTGGGTTGGCAAAATCGTGAACTTTATGTTTGTCATCCTGTTTACCTTAGGTTTGCCAAATCGTCAGTGTCAGACGTGCCAACTGGAAATTTATAAGGATCGATTCCGGATACTCTTGGACCTTAAGTCCAGTAGGATGCAATTTTTCTACTAAATTACTGATATCTCGCAAAAATATGCGCTCATCTTACGGTTGGGAATGCGATTTTGCATAAAAATTAAAACAAAACCCAATTCAATTTTGTTTTAACGAACCATGATGTTGATTGATACACATAGAGCGATTTTACTACGACATATCAGTATAATGGCAGTAATTGACCGAATTGAAGCGCATTCTGTGCAAAATTCTCTGCAATATACGTTTTTTACACTAGAAAAGTACGTCTTTTGCACGGAAAAATGAGTATTAAGGAAGTTTAAGACTTAACTGTAACTGCAAATATATGTTGCTATATAGGGCAATGCCATGAATGGATGATATTATTATCGTGCCTAAATCGTGTAATCGGAAAACGTTATGGCATAACTATGGTACGTGAGACGGATTGGAGCACTACTGCTGTACGATACACAGGGCTTCCGTGACGATGACAGCTATTGAAATCGTTTCCGAGCGCATAAATCTCGCGAGCAATTTATATCATGTAATTTTATCCGTCATTAGCCGTGGACACGCTAGCCTGGTGGTAACGTGCCCGATTTCAAATCCAAAGGTCCGGGGTTCAAATCCAACAGATTCCAAAAGTTTTCCGAAGTACAAAGCAGCCGATTCCAAATCTTAAGGTCAACATTCAAGATTCCAAAAGCTTTCCAAATTCTTGTGCTTTTATTTTCGCGAATAATTAATAGGATGATTTATATCTTTTTATATTAGCTATTTGAATTTAAGCATATTTTGTTACTTAATTTTTAACTAAAAACGAAATAGTATCGCATTTATTTTTCTCAATTTCTGAAAAAGCAAGTTTAGAACTAAAAATGGGTGTCTCTTCAGGAAACCAGTAAAATATCCGTTTTAGACCGAATTGGAGAGCATTCTGGACATCAAGTTCTGGAAGTGTACGTTCCGAACCAGAGCACGGGATGATTCCTTGCAAAAAATCCGCTTCATAGCAGAGTCTGACAGTTTGGAGCTTAATCCGTCTACCAGTTTGAGCGAATTATCGTTACGTACCAAGGAGTGGGAAATTTCTGCCCGGATTGTGAGAATCATAGCTGATTCTTACCAAATTTAAGCGCGTTCTTCTTATCGAATACGCTATATCACGTTCTGAATCCAGAAATGGGCGATATTTCAAAATATGCACGCGCTTACGAGGAAAAACGGTAAATTTGGCTACTGAACTATGTTGGGTTGGCAAAATCGTGAACTTTATGTTTGTCATCCTGTTTACCTTAGGTTTGCCAAATCGTCAGTGTCAGACGTGCCAACTGGAAATTTATAAGGATCGATTCCGGATACTCTTGGACCTTAAGTCCAGTAGGATGCAATTTTTCTACTAAATTACTGATATCTCGCAAAAATATGCGCTCATCTTACGGTTGGGAATGCGATTTTGCATAAAAATTAAAACAAAACCCAATTCAATTTTGTTTTAACGAACCATGATGTTGATTGATACACATAGAGCGATTTTACTACGACATATCAGTATAATGGCAGTAATTGACCGAATTGAAGCGCATTCTGTGCAAAATTCTCTGCAATATACGTTTTTTACCTAGAAAAGTACGTCTTTTGCACGGAAAAATGAGTATTAAGGAAGTTTAAGACTTAACTGTAACTGCAAATATATGTTGCTATATAGGGCAATGCCATGAATGGATGATATTATTATCGTGCCTAAATCGTGTAATCGGAAAACGTTATGGCATAACTATGGTACGTGAGACGGATTGGAGCACTACTGCTGTACGATACACAGGGCTTCCGTGACGATGACAGCTATTGAAATGGTTCCCGAGCGCATAAATCTCGCGAGCAATTTATATCATGTAATTTTATCCGTCATTAGCCGTGGTCACGCTAGCCTGGTGGTAACGTGCCCGATTCCAAATCCAAAGGTCCGGGGTTCAAATCCAACAGATTCCAAACGTTTTCCGAAGTACAAAGCAGCCGATTCCAAATCTTAAGGTCAACATTCAAGATTCCAAAAGCTTTCCAAATTCATGTGCTTTTATTTTCGCGAATAATTAATAGGATGATTTATATCTTTTTATATTAGCTATTTGAATTTAAGCATATTTTGTTACTTAATTTTTAACTAAAAACGAAAAAGTATCGTATTTATTTTTCTCAATTTCTGAAAACGCAAGTTTAGAACTAAAAATGGGTGTCTCTTCAGGAAACCAGTAAAATATCCGTTTTAGACCGAATTGGAGAGCATTCTGGACATCAAGTTCTGGGAGTGTACGTTCCGAACCAGAGCACGGGATGATTCCTTGCAAAATATCCGGTTGATAGCAGAGTCTGACAGTTTGGAGCTTAATCCGTCTACCAGTTTGAGCGAATTATCGTTACGTACCAAGGAGTGGGAAATTTCTGCCCGGATTGTGAGAATCATAGCTGATTCTTACCAAATTTTAGCGCGTTCTTCTTATCGAATACGCTATATCACGTTCTGAATCCAGAAATGGGCGATATTTCAAAATATGCACGCGCTTACGAGGAAAAACGGTAAATTTGGCTACTGAACTATGTTGGGTTGGCAAAATCGTGAACTTTATGTTTGTCATCCTGTTTACCTTAGGTTTGCCAAATCGTCAGTGTCAGACGTGCCAACTGGAAATTTATAAGGATCGATTCCGGATACTCTTGGACCTTAAGTCCAGTAGGATGCAATTTTTCTACTAAATTACTGATATCTCGCAAAAATATGCGCTCATCTTACGGTTGGGAATGCGATTTTGCATAAAAATTAAAACAAAACCCAATTCAATTTTGTTTTAACGAACCATGATGTTGATTGATACACATAGAGCGATTTTACTACGACATATCAGTATAATGGCAGTAATTGACCGAATTGAAGCGCATTCTGTGCAAAATTCTCTGCAATATACGTTTTTTACCTAGAAAAGTACGTCTTTTGCACGGAAAAATGAGTATTAAGGAAGTTTAAGACTTAACTGTAACTGCAAATATATGTTGCTATATAGGGCAATGCCATGAATGGATGATATTATTATCGTGCCTAAATCGTGTAATCGGAAAACGTTATGGCATAACTATGGTACGTGAGACGGATTGGAGCACTACTGCTGTACGATACACAGGGCTTCCGTGACGATGACAACTATTGAAATGGTTCCGGAGGGCATAAATCTCGCGAGCAATTTATATCATGTAATTTTATCCGTCATTAGCCGTGGTCACGCTAGGCTGGTGGTAACGTGCCCGATTCCAAATCCAAAGGTCCGGGGTTCAAATCCAACAGATTCCAAAAGTTTTCTGAAGTACAAAGTAGCCGATTCCAAATCTTAAGGTCAACATTCAAGATTCCAAAAGCTTTCCAAATTCATGTGCTTTTATTTTCGCGAATAATTAATAGGATGATTTATATCTTTTTATATTAGCTATTTGAATTTAAGCATATTTTGTTACTTAATTTTTAACTAAAAACGAAATAGTATCGTATTTGTTTTTCTCAATTTCTGAAAACGCAAGTTTAGAACTAAAAATGGGTGTCTCTTCAGGAAACCAGTAAAATATCCGTTTTAGACCGAATTGGAGAGCATTCTGGACATCAAGTTCTGGGAGTGTACGTTCCGAACCAGAGCACGGGATGATTCCTTGCAAAAAATCCGGTTGATAGCAGAGTCTGACAGTTTGGAGCTTAATCCGTCTACCAGTTTGAGCGAATTATCGTTACGTACCAAGGAGTGGGAAATTTCTGCCCGGATTGTGAGAATCATAGCTGATTCTTACCAAATTTTAGCGCGTTCTTCTTATCGAATACGCTATATCACGTTCTGAATCCAGAAATGGGCGATATTTCAAAATATGCACGCGCTTACGAGGAAAAACGGTAAATTTGGCTACTGAACTATGTTGGGTTGGCAAAATCGTGAACTTTATGTTTGTCATCCTGTTTACCTTAGGTTTGCCAAATCGTCAGTGTCAGACGTGCCAACTGGAAATTTATTTGGATCGATTCCGGATACTCTTGGACCTTAAGTCCAGTAGGATGCAATTTTTCTACTAAATTACTGATATCTCGCAAAACTATGCGCTCATCTTACGGTTGGGAATGCGATTTTGCATAAAAATTAAAACAAAACCCAATTCAATTTTGTTTTAACGAACCATGATGTTGATTGATACACATAGAGCGATTTTACTACGACATATCAGTATAATGGCAGTAATTGACCGAATTGAAGCGCATTCTGTGCAAAATTCTCTGCAATATACGTTTTTTACACTAGAAAAGTACGTCTTTTGCACGGAAAAATGAGTATTAAGGAAGTTTAAGACTTAACTGTAACTGCAAATATATGTTGCTATATAGGGCAATGCCATGAATGGATGATATTATTATCGTGCCTAAATCGTGTAATCGGAAAACGTTATGGCATAACTATGGTACGTGAGACGGATTGGAGCACTACTGCTGTACGATACACAGGGCTTTCGTGGCGATGACAGCTATTGAAATGGTTCCCGAGCGCATAAATCTCGCGAGCAATTTATATCATGTAATTTTATCCGTCATTGGCCGTGGTCACGCTAGCCTGGTGGTAACGTGCCCGAATCCAAATCCAAAGGTCCGGGGTTCAAATCCAACAGATTCCAAAAGTTTTCCGAAGTACAAAGCAGCCGATTCCAAATCTTAAGGTCAACATTCAAGATTCCAAAAGCTTTCCAAATTCATGTGCTTTTCTTTTCGCGAATAATTAATAGGATGATTTATATCTTTTTATATTAGCTATTTGAATTTAAGCATATTTTGTTACTTAATTTTTAACTAAAAACGAAATAGTATCGTATTTATTTTTCTCAATTTCTGAAAAAGCAAGTTTAGAACTAAAATGGGTGTCTCTTCAGGAAACCAGTAAAATATCCGTTTTAGACCGAATTGGAGAGCATTCTGGACATCAAGTTCTGGAAGTGTACGTTCCGAACCAGAGCACGGGATAATTGCTTGCAATGAATCCGGTTCATAGCAGAGTCTGACAGTTTGGAGCTTAATCCGTCTACCAGTTTGAGCGAATTATCGTTACGTACCAAGGAGTGGGAAATTTCTGCCCGGATTGTGAGAATCATAGCTGATTCTTACCAAATTTTAGCGCGTTCTTCTTATCGAATACGCTATATCACGTTCTGAATCCAGAAATAGGCGATATTTCAAAATATGCACGCGCTTACGAGGAAAAACGGTAAATTTGGCTACTGAACTATGTTGGGTTGGCAAAATCGTGAACTTTATGTTTGTCATCCTGTTTACCTTAGGTTTGCCAAATCGTCAGTGTCAGACGTGCCAACTGGAAATTTATAAGGATCGATTCCGGATACTCTTGGACCTTAAGTCCAGTAGGATGCAATATTTCTACTAAATTACTGATATCTCGCAAAAATATGCGCTCATCTTACGGTTGAGAATGCGATTTTGCATAAAAATTAAAACAAAACCCAATTCCATTTTGTTTTAACGAACCATGATGTTGATTGATACACATAGAGCGATTTTACTACGACATATCAGTATAATGGCAGTAATTGACCGAATTGAAGCGCATTCTGTGCAAAATTCTCTGCAATATACGTTTTTTACACTAGAAAAGTACGTCTTTTGCACGGAAAAATGAGTATTAAGGAAGTTTAAGACTTAACTGTAACTGCAAATATATGTTGCTATATAGGGCAATGCCATGAATGGATGATATTATTATCGTGCCTAAATCGTGTAATCGGAAAACGTTATGGCATAACTATGGTACGTGAGACGGATTGGAGCACTACTGCTGTACGATACACAGGGCTTCCGTGACGATGACAGCTATTGAAATCGTTTCCGAGCGCATAAATCTCGCGAGCAATTTATATCATGTAATTTTATCCGTCATTAGCCGTGGACACGCTAGCCTGGTGGTAACGTGCCCGATTCCAAATCCAAAGGTCCGGGGTTCAAATCCAACAGATTCCAAAAGTTTTCCGAAGTACAAAGCAGCCGATTCCAAGTCTTAAGGTCAATATTCAAGATTCCAAAAGCTTTCCAAATTCATGTGCTTTTATTTTCGCGAATAATTAATAGGATGATTTATATCTTTTTATATTAGCTATTTGAATTTAAGCATATTTTGTTACTTAATTTTTAACTAAAAACGAAATAGTATCGCATTTATTTTTCTCAATTTCTGAAAAAGCAAGTTTAGAACTAAAAATGGGTGTCTCTTCAGGAAACCAGTAAAATATCCGTTTTAGACCGAATTGGAGAGCATTCTGGACATCAAGTTCTGGGAGTGTACGCTCCGAACCAGAGCACGGGATGATTCCTTGCAAAAAATCCGGTTGATAGCAGAGTCTGACAGTTTGGAGCTTAATCCGTCTACCAGTTTGAGCGAATTATCGTTACGTACCAAGGAGTGGGAAATTTCTGCCCGGATTGTGAGAATCATAGCTGATTCTTACCAAATTTTAGCGCGTTCTTCTTATCGAATACGCTATATCACGTTCTGAATCCAGAAATGGGCGATATTTCAAAATATGCACGCGCTTACGAGGAAAAACGGTAAATTTGGCTACTGAACTATGTTGGGTTGGCAAAATCGTGAACTTTATGTTTGTCATCCTGTTTACCTTAGGTTTGCCAAATCGTCAGTGTCAGACGTGCCAACTGGAAATTTATAAGGATCGATTCCGGATACTCTTGGACCTTAAGTCCAGTAGGATGCAATTTTTCTACTAAATTACTGATATCTCGCAAAACTATGCGCTCATCTTACGGTTGGGAATGCGATTTTGCATAAAAATTAAAACAAAACCCAATTCAATTTTGTTTTAACGAACCATGATGTTGATTGATACACATAGAGCGATTTTACTACGACATATCAGTATAATGGCAGTAATTGACCGAATTGAAGCGCATTCTGTGCAAAATTCTCTGCAATATACGTTTTTTACACTAGAAAAGTACGTCTTTTGCACGGAAAAATGAGTATTAAGGAAGTTTAAGACTTAACTGTAACTGCAAATATATGTTGCTATATAGGGCAATGCCATGAATGGATGATATTATTATCGTGCCTAAATCGTGTAATCGGAAAACGTTATGGCATAACTATGGTACGTGAGACGGATTGGAGCACTACTGCTGTACGATACACAGGGCTTTCGTGGCGATGACAGCTATTGAAATGGTTCCCGAGCGCATAAATCTCGCGAGCAATTTATATCATGTAATTTTATCCGTCATTAGCCGTGGACACGCTAGCCTGGTGGTAACGTGCCCGATTTCAAATCCAAAGGTCCGGGGTTCAAATCCAACAGATTCCAAAAGTTTTCCGAAGTACAAAGCAGCCGATTCCAAATCTTAAGGTCAACATTCAAGATTCCAAAAGCTTTCCAAATTCTTGTGCTTTTATTTTCGCGAATAATTAATAGGATGATTTATATCTTTTTATATTAGCTATTTGAATTTAAGCATATTTTGTTACTTAATTTTTAACTAAAAACGAAATAGTATCGCATTTATTTTTCTCAATTTCTGAAAAAGCAAGTTTAGAACTAAAAATGGGTGTCTCTTCAGGAAACCAGTAAAATATCCGTTTTAGACCGAATTGGAGAGCATTCTGGACATCAAGTTCTGGAAGTGTACGTTCCGAACCAGAGCACGGGATGATTCCTTGCAAAAAATCCGCTTCATAGCAGAGTCTGACAGTTTGGAGCTTAATCCGTCTACCAGTTTGAGCGAATTATCGTTACGTACCAAGGAGTGGGAAATTTCTGCCCGGATTGTGAGAATCATAGCTGATTCTTACCAAATTTTAGCGCGTTCTTCTTATCGAATACGCTATATCACGTTCTGAATCCAGAAATGGGCGATATTTCAAAATATGCACGCGCTTACGAGGAAAAACGGTAAATTTGGCTACTGAACTATGTTGGGTTGGCAAAATCGTGAACTTTATGTTTGTCATCCTGTTTACCTTAGGTTTGCCAAATCGTCAGTGTCAGACGTGCCAACTGGAAATTTATAAGGATCGATTCCGGATACTCTTGGACCTTAAGTCCAGTAGGATGCAATTTTTCTACTAAATTACTGATATCTCGCAAAAATATGCGCTCATCTTACGGTTGGGAATGCGATTTTGCATAAAAATTAAAACAAAACCCAATTCAATTTTGTTTTAACGAACCATGATGTTGATTGATACACATAGAGCGATTTTACTACGACATATCAGTATAATGGCAGTAATTGACCGAATTGAAGCGCATTCTGTGCAAAATTCTCTGCAATATACGTTTTTTACACTAGAAAAGTACGTCTTTTGCACGGAAAAATGAGTATTAAGGAAGTTTAAGACTTAACTGTAACTGCAAATATATGTTGCTATATAGGGCAATGCCATGAATGGATGATATTATTATCGTGCCTAAATCGTGTAATCGGAAAACGTTATGGCATAACTATGGTACGTGAGACGGATTGGAGCACTACTGCTGTACGATACACAGGGCTTCCGTGACGATGACAGCTATTGAAATCGTTTCCGAGCGCATAAATCTCGCGAGCAATTTATATCATGTAATTTTATCCGTCATTAGCCGTGGACACGCTAGCCTGGTGGTAACGTGCCCGATTTCAAATCCAAAGGTCCGGGGTTCAAATCCAACAGATTCCAAAAGTTTTCCGAAGTACAAAGCAGCCGATTCCAAATCTTAAGGTCAACATTCAAGATTCCAAAAGCTTTCCAAATTCTTGTGCTTTTATTTTCGCGAATAATTAATAGGATGATTTATATCTTTTTATATTAGCTATTTGAATTTAAGCATATTTTGTTACTTAATTTTTAACTAAAAACGAAATAGTATTGCATTTATTTTTCTCAATTTCTGAAAAAGCAAGTTTAGAACTAAAAATGGGTGTCTCTTCAGGAAACCAGTAAAATATCCGTTTTAGACCGAATTGGAGAGCATTCTGGACATCAAGTTCTGGAAGTGTACGTTACGAACCAGAGCACGGGATGATTCCTTGCAAAAAATCCGGTTGATAGCAGAGTCTGACAGTTTGGAGCTTAATCCGTCTACCAGTTTGAGCGAATTATCGTTACGTACCAAGGAGTGGGAAATTTCTGCCCGGATTGTGAGAATCATAGCTGATTCTTACCAAATTTTAGCGCGTTCTTCTTATCGAATACGCTATATCACGTTCTGAATCCAGAAATGGGCGATATTTCAAAATATGCACGCGCTTACGAGGAAAAACGGTAAATTTGGCTACTGAACTATGTTGGGTTGGCAAAATCGTGAACTTTATGTTTGTCATCCTGTTTACCTTAGGTTTGCCAAATCGTCAGTGTCAGACGTGCCAACTGGAAATTTATAAGGATCGATTCCGGATACTCTTGGACCTTAAGTCCAGTAGGATGCAATTTTTCTACTAAATTACTGATATCTCGCAAAACTATGCGCTTATCTTACGGTTGGGAATGCGATTTTGCATAAAAATTAAAACAAAACCCAATTCAATTTTGTTTTAACGAACCATGATGTTGATTGATACACATAGAGCGATTTTACTACGACATATCAGTATAATGGCAGTAATTGACCGAATTGAAGCGCATTCTGTGCAAAATTCTCTGCAATATACGTTTTTTACACTAGAAAAGTACGTCTTTTGCACGGAAAAATGAGTATTAAGGAAGTTTAAGACTTAACTGTAACTGCAAATATATGTTGCTATATAGGGCAATGCCATGAATGGATGATATTATTATCGTGCCTAAATCGTGTAATCGGAAAACGTTATGGCATAACTATGGTACGTGAGACGGATTGGAGCACTACTGCTGTACGATACACAGGGCTTCCGTGACGATGACAGCTATTGAAATGGTTCCCGAGCGCATAAATCTCGCGAGCAATTTATATCATGCAATTTTATCCGTCATTAGCCGTGGTCACGCTAGCCTGGTGGTAACGTGCCCGATTCCAAATCCAAAGGTCCGGGGTTCAAATCCAACAGATTCCAAAAGTTTTCCGAAGTACAAAGCAGCCGATTCCAAATCTTAAGGTCAACATTCAAGATTCCAAAAGCTTTCCAAATTCTTGTGCTTTTATTTTCGCGAATAATTAATAGGATGATTTATATCTTTTTATATTAGCTATTTGAATTTAAGCATATTTTGTTACTTAATTTTTAACTAAAAACGAAATAGTATCGTATTTATTTTTCTCAATTTCTGAAAAAGCAAGTTTAGAACTAAAAATGGATGTCTCTTCAGGAAACCAGTAAAATATCCGTTTTAGACCGAATTGGAGAGCATTCTGGACATCAAGTTCTGGAAGTGTACGTTCCGAACCAGAGCACGGGATAATTGCTTGCAAAAAATCCGGTTCATAGCAGAGTCTGACAGTTTGGAGCTTAATCCGTCTACCAGTTTGAGCGAATTATCGTTACGTACCAAGGAGTGGGAAATTTCTGCCCGGATTGTGAGAATCATAGCTGATTCTTACCAAATTTTAGCGCGTTCTTCTTATCGAATACGCTATATCACGTTCTGAATCCAGAAATAGGCGATATTTCAAAATATGCACGCGCTTACGAGGAAAAACGGTAAATTTGGCTACTGAACTATGTTGGGTTGGCAAAATCGTGAACTTTATGTTTGTCATCCTGTTTACCTTAGGTTTGCCAAATCGTCAGTGTCAGACGTGCCAACTGGAAATTTATTTGGATCGATTCCGGATACTCTTGGACCTTAAGTCCAGTAGGATGCAATTTTTCTACTAAATTACTGATATCTCGCAAAACTATGCGCTCATCTTACGGTTGGGAATGCGATTTTGCATAAAAATTAAAACAAAACCCAATTCCATTTTGTTTTAACGAACCATGATGTTGATTGATACACATAGAGCGATTTTACTACGACATATCAGTATAATGGCAGTAATTGACCGAATTGAAGCGCATTCTGTGCAAAATTCTCTGCAATATACGTTTTTTACCTAGAAAAGTACGTCTTTTGCACGGAAAAATGAGTATTAAGGAAGTTTAAGACTTAACTGTAACTGCAAATATATGTTGCTATATAGGGCAATGCCATGAATGGATGATATTATTATCGTGCCTAAATCGCGTAATCGGAAAACGTTATGGCATAACTATGGGACGTGAGACGGATTGGAGCATTACTGCTGTACGATACACAGGGCTGCCGTGACGATGACAGCTATTGAAATGGTTCCCGAGCGCATAAATCTCGCGAGCAATTTATGTCATGTAATTTTATCCGCATTAGCCGTGGTCACGCTAGCCTGGTGGTAACGTGCCCGATTCCAAATCCAAAGGTCCGGGGTTCAAATCCAACAGATTCCAAAAGTTTTCCGAAGTACAAAGCAGCCGATTCTAAATCTTAAGGTCAACATTCAAGATTCCAAAAGCTTTCCAAATTCATGTGCTTTTATCTTCGCGAATAATCAATAGGATGATTTATATCTTTTTATATTAGCTATTTGAATTGAAGCATATTTTGTTACTTAATTTTTAACTAAAAACGAAATAGTATTGCATTTATTTTTCTCAATTTCTGAAAAAGCAAGTTTAGAACTAAAAATGGGTGTCTCTTCAGGAAACCAGTAAAATATCCGTTTTAGACCGAATTGGAGAGCATTCTGGACATCAAGTTCTGGAAGTGTACGTTCCGAACCAGAGCACGGGATAATTGCTTGCAAAAAATCCGGTTCACAGCAGAGTCTGACAGTTTGGAGCTTAATCCGTCTACCAGTTTGAGCGAATTATCGTTACGTACCAAGGAGTGGGAAATTTCTGCCCGGATTGTGAGAATCATAGCTGATTCTTACCAAATTTTAGCGCGTTCTTCTTATCGAATACGCTATATCACGTTCTGAATCCAGAAATGGGCGATATTTCAAAATATGCACGCGCTTACGAGGAAAAACGGTAAATTTGGCTACTGAACTATGTTGGGTTGGCAAAATCGTGAACTTTATGTTTGTCATCCTGTTTACCTTAGGTTTGCCAAATCGTCAGTGTCAGACGTGCCAACTGGAAATTTATTTGGATCGATTCCGGATACTCTTGGACCTTAAGTCC
Organism: Pantala flavescens; assembly: GCA_020796165.1. Lineage (NCBI taxonomy): Eukaryota > Metazoa > Arthropoda > Insecta > Odonata > Libellulidae > Pantala > Pantala flavescens. The sequence goes on from CM036886.1 coordinate 19,475,087, forward strand.
AGTAGGATGCAATTTTTCTACTAAATTACTGATATCTCGCAAAAGTATGCGCTCATCTTACGGTTGGGAATGCGATTTTGCATAAAAATTAAAACAAAACCCAATTCCATTTTGTTTTAACGAACCATGATGTTGATTGATACACATAGAGCGATTTTACTACGACATATCAGTATAATGGCAGTAATTGACCGAATTGAAGCGCATTCTGTGCAAAATTCTCTGCAATATACGTTTTTTACCTAGAAAAGTACGTCTTTTGCACGGAAAAATGAGTATTAAGGAAGTTTAAGACTTAACTGTAACTGCAAATATATGTTGCTATATAGGGCAATGCCATGAATGGATGATATTATTATCGTGCCTAAATCGCGTAATCGGAAAACGTTATGGCATAACTATGGGACGTGAGACGGATTGGAGCATTACTGCTGTACGATACACAGGGCTGCCGTGACGATGACAGCTATTGAAATGGTTCCCGAGCGCATAAATCTCGCGAGCAATTTATGTCATGTAATTTTATCCGCATTAGCCGTGGTCACGCTAGCCTGGTGGTAACGTGCCCGATTCCAAATCCAAAGGTCCGGGGTTCAAATCCAACAGATTCCAAAAGTTTTCCGAAGTACAAAGCAGCCGATTCTAAATCTTAAGGTCAACATTCAAGATTCCAAAAGCTTTCCAAATTCATGTGCTTTTATCTTCGCGAATAATCAATAGGATGATTTATATCTTTTTATATTAGCTATTTGAATTGAAGCATATTTTGTTACTTAATTTTTAACTAAAAACGAAATAGTATTGCATTTATTTTTCTCAATTTCTGAAAAAGCAAGTTTAGAACTAAAAATGGGTGTCTCTTCAGGAAACCAGTAAAATATCCGTTTTAGACCGAATTGGAGAGCATTCTGGACATCAAGTTCTGGAAGTGTACGTTCCGAACCAGAGCACGGGATAATTGCTTGCAAAAAATCCGGTTCACAGCAGAGTCTGACAGTTTGGAGCTTAATCCGTCTACCAGTTTGAGCGAATTATCGTTACGTACCAAGGAGTGGGATATTTCTGCCCGGATTGTGAGAATCATAGCTGATTCTTACCAAATTTTAGCGCGTTCTTCTTATCGAATACGCTATATCACGTTCTGAATCCAGAAATGGGCGATATTTCAAAATATGCACGCGCTTACGAGGAAAAACGGTAAATTTGGCTACTGAACTATGTTGGGTTGGCAAAATCGTGAACTTTATGTTTGTCATCCTGTTTACCTTAGGTTTGCCAAATCGTCAGTGTCAGACGTGCCAACTGGAAATTTATTTGGATCGATTCCGGATACTCTTGGACCTTAAGTCCAGTAGGATGCAATTTTTCTACTAAATTACTGATATCTCGCAAAAGTATGCGCTCATCTTACGGTTGGGAATGCGATTTTGCATAAAAATTAAAACAAAACCCAATTCCATTTTGTTTTAACGAACCATGATGTTGATTGATACACATAGAGCGATTTTACTACGACATATCAGTATAATGGCAGTAATTGACCGAATTGAAGCGCATTCTGTGCAAAATTCTCTGCAATATACGTTTTTTACCTAGAAAAGTACGTCTTTTGCACGGAAAAATGAGTATTAAGGAAGTTTAAGACTTAACTGTAACTGCAAATATATGTTGCTATATAGGGCAATGCCATGAATGGATGATATTATTATCGTGCCTAAATCGTGTAATCGGAAAACGTTATGGCATAACTATGGTACGTGAGACGGATTGGAGCACTACTGCTGTACGATACACAGGGCTTCCGTGACGATGACAGCTATTGAAATGGTTCCCGAGCGCATAAATCTCGCGAGCAATTTATATCATGTAATTTTATCCGTCATTAGCCGTGGTCACGCTAGCCTGGTGGTAACGTGCCCGATTCCAAATCCAAAGGTCCGGGGTTCAAATCCAACAGATTCCAAAAGTTTTCCGAAGTACAAAGCAGCCGATTCCAAATCTTAAGGTCAACATTCAAGATTCCAAAAGCTTTCCAAATTCATGTGCTTTTATTTTCGCGAATAATTAATAGGATGATTTATATCTTTTTATATTAGCTATTTGAATTTAAGCATATTTTGTTACTTAATTTTTAACTAAAAACGAAATAGTATCGTATTTATTTTTCTCAATTTCTGAAAAAGCAAGTTTAGAACTAAAAATGGGTGTCTCTTCAGGAAACCAGTAAAATATCCGTTTTAGACCGAATTGGAGAGCATTCTGGACATCAAGTTCTGGAAGTGTACGTTCCGAACCAGAGCACGGGATAATTGCTTGCAAAAAATCCGGTTCATAGCAGAGTCTGACAGTTTGGAGCTTAATCCGTCTACAAGTTTGAGCGAAGTATCGTTACGTACCAAGGAGTGGGAAAAATCTGCCCGGATTGTGAGAATCATAGCTGATTCTTACCAAATTTTAGCGCGTTCTTCTTATCGAATACGCTATATCACGTTCTGAATCCAGAAATGGGCGATATTTCAAAATATGCACGCGCTTACGAGGAAAAACGGTAAATTTGGCTACTGAACTATGTTGGGTTGGCAAAATCGTGAACTTTATGTTTGTCATCCTGTTTACCTTAGGTTTGCCAAATCGTCAGTGTCAGACGTGCCAACTGGAAATTTATTTGGATCGATTCCGGATACTCTTGGACCTTAAGTCCAGTAGGATGCAATTTTTCTACTAAATTACTGATATCTCGCAAAACTATGCGCTCATCTTACGGTTGGGAATGCGATTTTGCATAAAAATTAAAACAAAACCCAATTCCATTTTGTTTTAACGAACCATGATGTTGATTGATACACATAGAGCGATTTTACTACGACATATCAGTATAATGGCAGTAATTGACCGAATTGAAGCGCATTCTGTGCAAAATTCTCTGCAATATACGTTTTTTACCTAGAAAAGTACGTCTTTTGCACGGAAAAATGAGTATTAAGGAAGTTTAAGACTTAACTGTAACTGCAAATATATGTTGCTATATAGGGCAATGCCATGAATGGATGATATTATTATCGTGCCTAAATCGCGTAATCGGAAAACGTTATGGCATAACTATGGGACGTGAGACGGATTGGAGCATTACTGCTGTACGATACACAGGGCTGCCGTGACGATGACAGCTATTGAAATGGTTCCCGAGCGCATAAATCTCGCGAGCAATTTATGTCATGTAATTTTATCCGTCATTAGCCGTGGTCACGCTAGCCTGGTGGTAACGTGCCCGATTCCAAATCCAAAGGTCCGGGGTTCAAATCCAACAGATTCCAAAAGTTTTCCGAAGTACAAAGCAGCCGATTCCAAATCTTAAGGTCAACATTCAAGATTCCAAAAGCTTTCCAAATTCATGTGCTTTTATCTTCGCGAATAATTAATAGGATGATTTATATCTTTTTATATTAGCTATTTGAATTGAAGCATATTTTGTTACTTAATTTTTAACTAAAAACGAAATAGTATTGCATTTATTTTTCTCAATTTCTGAAAAAGCAAGTTTAGAACTAAAAATGGGTGTCTCTTCAGGAAACCAGTAAAATATCCGTTTTAGACCGAATTGGAGAGCATTCTGGACATCAAGTTCTGGAAGTGTACGTTACGAACCAGAGCACGGGATGATTCCTTGCAAAAAATCCGGTTCATAGCAGAGTCTGACAGTTTGGAGCTTAATCCGTCTACCAGTTTGAGCGAATTATCGTTACGTATCAAGGAGTGGGAAATTTCTGCCCGGATTGTGAGAATCATAGCTGATTCTTACCAAATTTTAGCGCGTTCTTCTTATCGAATACGCTATATCACGTTCTGAATCCAGAAATGGGCGATATTTCAAAATATGCACGCGCTTACGAGGAAAAACGGTAAATTTGGCTACTGAACTATGTTGGGTTGGCAAAATCGTGAACTTTATGTTTGTCATCCTGTTTACCTTAGGTTTGCCAAATCGTCAGTGTCAGACGTGCCAACTGGAAATTTATTTGGATCGATTCCGGATACTCTTGGACCTTAAGTCCAGTAGGATGCAATTTTTCTACTAAATTACTGATATCTCGCAAAAATATGCGCTCATCTTACGGTTGGGAATGCGATTTTGCATAAAAATTAAAACAAAACCCAATTCCATTTTGTTTTAACGAACCATGATGTTGATTGATACACATAGAGCGATTTTACTACGACATATCAGTATAATGGCAGTAATTGACCGAATTGAAGCGCATTCTGTGCAAATTTCTCTGCAATATACGTTGTTTACCTAGAAAAGTACGTCTTTTGCACGGAAAAATGAGTATTAAGGAAGTTTAAGACTTAACTGTAACTGCAAATATATGTTGCTATATAGGGCATTGCCATGAATGGATGATATTATTATCGTGCCTAAATCGTGTATTCGGAAAACGTTATGGCATAACTATGGTACGTGAGACGGATTGGAGCACTACTGCTGTACGATACACAGGGCTTCCGTGACGATGACAGCTATTGAAATCGTTTCCGAGCGCATAAATCTCGCGAGCAATTTATATCATGTAATTTTATCCGTCATTAGCCGTGGTCACGCTAGCCTGGTGGTAACGTGCCCGATTCCAAATCCAAAGGTCCGGGGTTCAAATTCAACGGATTCCAAAAGTTTTCCGAAGTACAAAGCAGCCGATTCCAAATCTTAAGGTCAATATTCAAGATTCCAAAAGCTTTCCAAATTCATGTGCTTTTATTTTCGCGAATAATTAATAGGATGATTTATATCTTTTTATATTAGCTATTTGAATTTAAGCATATTTTGTTACTTAATTTTTAACTAAAAACGAAATAGTATCGTATTTATTTTTCTCAATTTCTGAAAAAGCAAGTTTAGAACTAAAAATGGGTGTCTCTTCAGGAAACCAGTAAAATATCCGTTTTAGACCGAATTGGAGAGCATTCTGGACATCAAGTTCTGGGAGTGTACGTTCCGAACCAGAGCACGGGATGATTCCTTGCAAAAAATCCGGTTGATAGCAGAGTCTGACAGTTTGGAGCTTAATCCGTCTACCAGTTTGAGCGAATTATCGTTACGTACCAAGGAGTGGGAAATTTCTGCCCGGATTGTGAGAATCATAGCTGATTCTTACCAAATTTTAGCGCGTTCTTCTTATCGAATACGCTATATCACGTTCTGAATCCAGAAATGGGCGATATTTCAAAATATGCACGCGCTTACGAGGAAAAACGGTAAATTTGGCTACTGAACTATGTTGGGTTGGCAAAATCGTGAACTTTATGTTTGTCATCCTGTTTACCTTAGGTTTGCCAAATCGTCAGTGTCAGACGTGCCAACTGGAAATTTATAAGGATCGATTCCGGATACTCTTGGACCTTAAGTCCAGTAGGATGCAATTTTTCTACTAAATTACTGATATCTCGCAAAACTATGCGCTCATCTTACGGTTGGGAATGCGATTTTGCATAAAAATTAAAACAAAACCCAATTCAATTTTGTTTTAACGAACCATGATGTTGATTGATACACATAGAGCGATTTTACTACGACATATCAGTATAATGGCAGTAATTGACCGAATTGAAGCGCATTCTGTGCAAAATTCTCTGCAATATACGTTTTTTACCTAGAAAAGTACGTCTTTTGCACGGAAAAATGAGTATTAAGGAAGTTTAAGACTTAACTGTAACTGCAAATATATGTTGCTATATAGGGCAATGCCATGAATGGATGATATTATTATCGTGCCTAAATCGCGTAATCGGAAAACGTTATGGCATAACTATGGGACGTGAGACGGATTGGAGCATTACTGCTGTACGATACACAGGGCTGCCGTGACGATGACAGCTATTGAAATGGTTCCCGAGCGCATAAATCTCGCGAGCAATTTATGTCATGTAATTTTATCCGCATTAGCCGTGGTCACGCTAGCCTGGTGGTAACGTGCCCGATTCCAAATCCAAAGGTCCGGGGTTCAAATCCAACAGATTCCAAAAGTTTTCCGAAGTACAAAGCAGCCGATTCTAAATCTTAAGGTCAACATTCAAGATTCCAAAAGCTTTCCAAATTCATGTGCTTTTATCTTCGCGAATAATCAATAGGATGATTTATATCTTTTTATATTAGCTATTTGAATTGAAGCATATTTTGTTACTTAATTTTTAACTAAAAACGAAATAGTATTGCATTTATTTTTCTCAATTTCTGAAAAAGCAAGTTTAGAACTAAAAATGGGTGTCTCTTCAGGAAACCAGTAAAATATCCGTTTTAGACCGAATTGGAGAGCATTCTGGACATCAAGTTCTGGAAGTGTACGTTCCGAACCAGAGCACGGGATAATTGCTTGCAAAAAATCCGGTTCACAGCAGAGTCTGACAGTTTGGAGCTTAATCCGTCTACCAGTTTGAGCGAATTATCGTTACGTACCAAGGAGTGGGAAATTTCTGCCCGGATTGTGAGAATCATAGCTGATTCTTACCAAATTTTAGCGCGTTCTTCTTATCGAATACGCTATATCACGTTCTGAATCCAGAAATGGGCGATATTTCAAAATATGCACGCGCTTACGAGGAAAAACGGTAAATTTGGCTACTGAACTATGTTGGGTTGGCAAAATCGTGAACTTTATGTTTGTCATCCTGTTTACCTTAGGTTTGCCAAATCGTCAGTGTCAGACGTGCCAACTGGAAATTTATAAGGATCGATTCCGGATACTCTTGGACCTTAAGTCCAGTAGGATGCAATTTTTCTACTAAATTACTGATATCTCGCAAAACTATGCGCTCATCTTACGGTTGGGAATGCGATTTTGCATAAAAATTAAAACAAAACCCAATTCAATTTTGTTTTAACGAACCATGATGTTGATTGATACACATAGAGCGATTTTACTACGACATATCAGTATAATGGCAGTAATTGACCGAATTGAAGCGCATTCTGTGCAAAATTCTCTGCAATATACGTTTTTTACCTAGAAAAGTACGTCTTTTGCACGGAAAAATGAGTATTAAGGAAGTTTAAGACTTAACTGTAACTGCAAATATATGTTGCTATATAGGGCAATGCCATGAATGGATGATATTATTATCGTGCCTAAATCGCGTAATCGGAAAACGTTATGGCATAACTATGGGACGTGAGACGGATTGGAGCACTACTGCTGTACGATACACAGGGCTTCCGTGACGATGACAGCTATTGAAATGGTTCCCGAGCGCATAAATCTCGCGAGCAATTTATATCATGTAATTTTATCCGTCATTAGCCGTGGTCACGCTAGCCTGGTGGTAACGTGCCCGATTCCAAATCCAAAGGTCCGGGGTTCAAATCCAACAGATTCCAAAAGTTTTCCGAAGTACAAAGCAGCCGATTCCAAATCTTAAGGTCAACATTCAAGATTCCAAAAGCTTTCCAAATTCATGTGCTTTTATTTTCGCGAATAATTAATAGGATGATTTATATCTTTTTATATTAGCTATTTGAATTTAAGCATATTTTGTTACTTAATTTTTAACTGAAAACGAAATACTATCGTATTTATTTTTCTCAATTTCTGAAAAAGCAAGTTTAGAACTAAAAATGGGTGTCTCTTCAGGAAACCAGTAAAATATCCGTTTTAGACCGAATTGGAGAGCATTCTGGACATCAAGTTCTGGAAGTGTACGTTCCGAACCAGAGCACGGGATAATTGCTTGCAAAAAATCCGGTTCATAGCAGAGTCTGACAGTTTGGAGCTTAATCCGTCTACCAGTTTGAGCGAATTATCGTTACGTACCAAGGAGTGGGAAATTTCTGCCCGGATTGTGAGAATCATAGCTGATTCTTACCAAATTTTAGCGCGTTCTTCTTATCGAATACGCTATATCACGTTCTGAATCCAGAAATGGGCGATATTTCAAAATATGCACGCGCTTACGAGGAAAAACGGTAAATTTGGCTACTGAACTATGTTGGGTTGGCAAAATCGTGAACTTTATGTTTGTCATCCTGTTTACCTTAGGTTTGCCAAATCGTCAGTGTCAGACGTGCCAACTGGAAATTTATAAGGATCGATTCCGGATACTCTTGGACCTTAAGTCCAGTAGGATGCAATTTTTCTACTAAATTACTGATATCTCGCAAAAATATGCGCTCATCTTACGGTTGGGAATGCGATTTTGCATAAAAATTAAAACAAAACCAAATTCAATTTTGTTTTAACGAACCATGATGTTGATTGATACACATAGAGCGATTTTACTACGACATATCAGTATAATGGCAGTAATTGACCGAATTGAAGCGCATTCTGTGCAAAATTCTCTGCAATATACGTTTTTTACCTAGAAAAGTACGTCTTTTGCACGGAAAAATGAGTATTAAGGAAGTTTAAGACTTAACTGTAACTGCAAATATATGTTGCTATATAGGGCAATGCCATGAATGGATGATATTATTATCGTGCCTAAATCGTGTAATCGGAAAACTTTATGGCATAACTATGGTACGTGAGACGGATTGGAGCACTACTGCTGTACGATACACAGGGCTTCCGTGACGATGACAGCTATTGAAATGGTTCCCGAGCGCATAAATCTCGCGAGCAATTTATATCATGTAATTTTATCGGTCATTAGCCGTGGTCACGCTAGCCTGGTGGTAACGTGCCCGATTCCAAATCCAAAGGTCCGGGGTTCAAATCCAACAGATTCCAAAAGTTTTCCGAAGTACAAAGCAGCCGATTCCAAATCTTAAGGTCAACATTCAAGATTCCAAAAGCTTTCCAAATTCATGTGCTTTTATTTTCGCGAATAATTAATAGGATGATTTATATCTTTTTATATTAGCTATTTGAATTTAAGCATATTTTGTTACTTAATTTTTAACTGAAAACGAAATACTATCGTATTTATTTTTCTCAATTTCTGAAAAAGCAAGTTTAGAACTATAAATGGGTGTCTCTTCAGGAAACCAGTAAAATATCCGTTTTAGACCGAATTGGAGAGCATTCTGGACATCAAGTTCTGGAAGTGTACGTTCCGAACCAGAGCACGGGATAATTGCTTGCAAAAAATCCGGTTCATAGCAGAGTCTGACAGTTTGGAGCTTAATCCGTCTACCAGTTTGAGCGAATTATCGTTACGTACCAAGGAGTGGGAAATTTCTGCCCGGATTGTGAGAATCATAGCTGATTCTTACCAAATTTTAGCGCGTTCTTCTTATCGAATACGCTATATCACGTTCTGAATCCAGAAATGGGCGATATTTCAAAATATGCACGCGCTTACGAGGAAAAACGGTAAATTTGGCTACTGAACTATGTTGGGTTGGCAAAATCGTGAACTTTATGTTTGTCATCCTGTTTACCTTAGGTTTGCCAAATCGTCAGTGTCAGACGTGCCAACTGGAAATTTATAAGGATCGATTCCGGATACTCTTGGACCTTAAGTCCAGTAGGATGCAATTTTTCTACTAAATTACTGATATCTCGCAAAAATATGCGCTCATCTTACGGTTGGGAATGCGATTTTGCATAAAAATTAAAACAAAACCCAATTCAATTTTGTTTTAACGAACCATGATGTTGATTGATACACATAGAGCGATTTTACTACGACATATCAGTATAATGGCAGTAATTGACCGAATTGAAGCGCATTCTGTGCAAAATTCTCAGCAATATACGTTTTTTACCTAGAAAAGTACGTCTTTTGCACGGAAAAATGAGTATTAAGGAAGTTTAAGACTTAACTGTAACTGCAAATATATGTTGCTATATAGGGCAATGCCATGAATGGATGATATTATTATCGTGCCTAAATCGTGTAATCGGAAAACTTTATGGCATAACTATGGTACGTGAGACGGATTGGAGCACTACTGCTGTACGATACACAGGGCTTCCGTGACGATGACAGCTATTGAAATGGTTCCCGAGCGCATAAATCTCGCGAGCAATTTATATCATGTAATTTTATCCGTCATTAGCCGTGGTCACGCTAGCCTGGTGGTAACGTGCCCGATTCCAAATCCAAAGGTCCGGGGTTCAAATCCAACAGATTCCAAAAGTTTTCCGAAGTACAAAGCAGCCGATTCCAAATCTTAAGGTCAACATTCAAGATTCCAAAAGCTTTCCAAATTCATGTGCTTTTATTTTCGCGAATAATTAATAGGATGATTTATATCTTTTTATATTAGCTATTTGAATTTAAGCATATTTTGTTACTTAATTTTTAACTGAAAACGAAATACTATCGTATTTATTTTTCTCAATTTCTGAAAAAGCAAGTTTAGAACTATAAATGGGTGTCTCTTCAGGAAACCAGTAAAATATCCGTTTTAGACCGAATTGGAGAGCATTCTGGACATCAAGTTCTGGAAGTGTACGTTCCGAACCAGAGCACGGGATAATTGCTTGCAAAAAATCCGGTTCATAGCAGAGTCTGACAGTTTGGAGCTTAATCCGTCTACCAGTTTGAGCGAATTATCGTTACGTACCAAGGAGTGGGAAATTTCTGCCCGGATTGTGAGAATCATAGCTGATTCTTACCAAATTTTAGCGCGTTCTTCTTATCGAATACGCTATATCACGTTCTGAATCCAGAAATGGGCGATATTTCAAAATATGCACGCGCTTACGAGGAAAAACGGTAAATTTGGCTACTGAACTATGTTGGGTTGGCAAAATCGTGAACTTTATGTTTGTCATCCTGTTTACCTTAGGTTTGCCAAATCGTCAGTGTCAGACGTGCCAACTGGAAATTTATAAGGATCGATTCCGGATACTCTTGGACCTTAAGTCCAGTAGGATGCAATTTTTCTACTAAATTACCGACATCTCGCAAAAATATGCGCTCATCTTACGGTTGGGAATGCGATTTTGCATAAAAATTAAAACAAAACCCAATTCAATTTTGTTTTAACGAACCATGATGTTGATTGATACACATAGAGCGATTTTACTACGACATATCAGTATAATGGCAGTAATTGACCGAATTGAAGCGCATTCTGTGCAAATTTCTCTGCAATATACGTTTTTTACCTAGAAAAGTACGTCTTTTGCACGGAAAAATGAGTATTAAGGAAGTTTAAGACTTAACTGTAACTGCAAATATATGTTGCTATATAGGGCAATGCCATGAATGGATGATATTATTATCGTGCCTAAATCGTGTAATCGGAAAACGTTATGGCATAACTATGGTACGTGAGACGGATTGGAGCACTACTGCTGTACGATACACAGGGCTTCCGTGACGATGACAGCTATTGAAATGGTTCCCGAGCGCATAAATCTCGCGAGCAATTTATATCATGTAATTTTATCCGTCATTAGCCGTGGTCACGCTAGCCTGGTGGTAACGTGCCCGATTCCAAATCCAAAGGTCCGGGGTTCAAATCCAACAGATTCCAAAAGTTTTCCGAAGTACAAAGCAGCCGATTCCAAATCTTAAGGTCAACATTCAAGATTCCAAAAGTTTTCCAAATTCATGTGCTTTTATTTTCGCGAATAATTAATAGGATGATTTATATCTTTTTATATTAGCTATTTGAATTTAAGCATATTTTGTTACTTAATTTTTAACTAAAAACGAAATAGTATCGTATTTATTTTTCTCAATTTCTGAAAACGCAAGTTTAGAACTAAAAATGGGTGTCTCTTCAGGAAACCAGTAAAATATCCGTTTTAGACCGAATTGGAGAGCATTCTGGACATCAAGTTCTGGAAGTGTACGTTCCGAACCAGAGCACGGGATAATTGCTTGCAAAAAATCCGGTTCATAGCAGAGTCTGACAGTTTGGAGCTTAATCCGTCTACCAGTTTGAGCGAATTATCGTTACGTACCAAGGAGTGGGAAATTTCTGCCCGGATTGTGAGAATCATAGCTGATTCTTACCAAATTTTAGCGCGTTCTTCTTATCGAATACGCTATATCACGTTCTGAATCCAGAAATGGGCGATATTTCAAAATATGCACGCGCTTACGAGGAAAAACGGTAAATTTGGCTACTGAACTATGTTGGGTTGGCAAAATCGTGAACTTTATGTTTGTCATCCTGTTTACCTTAGGTTTGCCAAATCGTCAGTGTCAGACGTGCCAACTGGAAATTTATAAGGATCGATTCCGGATACTCTTGGACCTTAAGTCCAGTAGGATGCAATTTTTCTACTAAATTACTGATATCTCGCAAAAATATGCGCTCATCTTACGGTTGGGAATGCGATTTTGCATAAAAATTAAAACAAAACCCAATTCCATTTTGTTTTAACGAACCATGATGTTGATTGATACACATAGAGCGATTTTACTACGACATATCAGTATAATGGCAGTAATTGACCGAATTGAAGCGCATTCTGTGCAAAATTCTCTGCAATATACGTTTTTTACCTAGAAAAGTACGTCTTTTGCACGGAAAAATGAGTATTAAGGAAGTTTAAGACTTAACTGTAACTGCAAATATATGTTGCTATATAGGGCAATGCCATGAATGGATGATATTATTATCGTGCCTAAATCGTGTAATCGGAAAACTTTATGGCATAACTATGGTACGTGAGACGGATTGGAGCACTACTGCTGTACGATACACAGGGCTTCCGTGACGATGACAGCTATTGAAATGGTTCCCGAGCGCATAAATCTCGCGAGCAATTTATATCATGTAATTTTATCCGTCATTAGCCGTGGTCACGCTAGCCTGGTGGTAACGTGCCCGATTCCAAATCCAAAGGTCCGGGGTTCAAATCCAACAGATTCCAAAAGTTTTCCGAAGTACAAAGCAGCCGATTCCAAATCTTAAGGTCAACATTCAAGATTCCAAAAGCTTTCCAAATTCATGTGCTTTTATTTTCGCGAATAATTAATAGGATGATTTATATCTTTTTATATTAGCTATTTGAATTTAAGCATATTTTGTTACTTAATTTTTAACTGAAAACGAAATACTATCGTATTTATTTTTCTCAATTTCTGAAAAAGCAAGTTTAGAACTAAAAATGGGTGTCTCTTCAGGAAACCAGTAAAATATCCGTTTTAGACCGAATTGGAGAGCATTCTGGACATCAAGTTCTGGAAGTGTACGTTCCGAACCAGAGCACGGGATAATTGCTTGCAAAAAATCCGGTTCATAGCAGAGTCTGACAGTTTGGAGCTTAATCCGTCTACCAGTTTGAGCGAATTATCGTTACGTACCAAGGAGTGGGAAATTTCTGCCCGGATTGTGAGAATCATAGCTGATTCTTACCAAATTTTAGCGCGTTCTTCTTATCGAATACGCTATATCACGTTCTGAATCCAGAAATGGGCGATATTTCAAAATATGCACGCGCTTACGAGGAAAAACGGTAAATTTGGCTACTGAACTATGTTGGGTTGGCAAAATCGTGAACTTTATGTTTGTCATCCTGTTTACCTTAGGTTTGCCAAATCGTCAGTGTCAGACGTGCCAACTGGAAATTTATAAGGATCGATTCCGGATACTCTTGGACCTTAAGTCCAGTAGGATGCAATATTTCTACTAAATTACTGATATCTCGCAAAAATATGCGCTCATCTTACGGTTGGGAATGCGATTTTGCATAAAAATTAAAACAAAACCCAATTCAATTTTGTTTTAACGAACCATGATGTTGATTGATACACATAGAGCGATTTTACTACGACATATCAGTATAATGGCAGTAATTGACCGAATTGAAGCGCATTCTGTGCAAAATTCTCTGCAATATACGTTTTTTACCTAGAAAAGTACGTCTTTTGCACGGAAAAATGAGTATTAAGGAAGTTTAAGACTTAACTGTAACTGCAAATATATGTTGCTATATAGGGCAATGCCATGAATGGATGATATTATTATCGTGCCTAAATCGTGTAATCGGAAAACGTTATGGCATAACTATGGTACGTGAGACGGATTGGAGCACTACTGCTGTACGATACACAGGGCTTCCGTGACGATGACAGCTATTGAAATGGTTCCCGAGCGCATAAATTTCGCGAGCAATTTATGTCATGTAATTTTATCCGTCATTAGCCGTGGTCACGCTAGCCTGGTGGTAACGTGCCCGATTCCAAATCCAAAGGTCCGGGGTTCAAGTCCAACAGATTCCAAAAGTTTTCCGAAGTACAAAGCAGCCGATTCTAAATCTTAAGGTCAACATTCAAGATTCCAAATGCTTTCCAAATTCATGTGCTTTTATCTTCGCGAATAATTAATAGGATGATTTATATCTTTTTATATTAGCTATTTGAATTGAAGCATATTTTGTTACTTAATTTTTAACTAAGAACGAAATAGGAATGCATTTATTTTTCTCAATTTCTGAAAAAGCAAGTTTAGAACTAAAAATGGGTGTCTCTTCAGGAAACCAGTAAAATATCCGTTTTAGACCGAATTGGAGAGCATTCTGGACATCAAGTTCTGGAAGTGTACGTTCCGAACCAGAGCACGGGATAATTGCTTGCAAAAAATCCGGTTCATAGCAGAGTCTGACAGTTTGGAGCTTAATCCGTCTACCAGTTTGAGCGAATTATCGTTACGTACCAAGGAGTGGGAAATTTCTGCCCGGATTGTGAGAATCATAGCTGATTCTTACCAAGTTTTAGCGCGTTCTTCTTATCGAATACGCTATATCACGTTCTGAATCCAGAAATAGGCGATATTTCAAAATATGCACGCGCTTACGAGGAAAAACGGTAAATTTGGCTACTGAACTATGTTGGGTTGGCAAAATCGTGAACTTTATGTTTGTCATCCTGTTTACCTTAGGTTTGCCAAATCGTCAGTGTCAGACGTGCCAACTGGAAATTTATTTGGATCGATTCCGGATACTCTTGGACCTTAAGTCCAGTAGGATGCAATTTTTCTACTAAATTACTGATATCTCGCAAAACTATGCGCTCATCTTACGGTTGGGAATGCGATTTTGCATAAAAATTAAAACAAAACCCAATTCAATTTTGTTTTAACGAACCATGATGTTGATTGATACACATAGAGCGATTTTACTACGACATATCAGTATAATGGCAGTAATTGACCGAATTGAAGCGCATTCTGTGCAAAATTCTCTGCAATATACGTTTTTTACCTAGAAAAGTACGTCTTTTGCACGGAAAAATGAGTATTAAGGAAGTTTAAGACTTAACTGTAACTGCAAATATATGTTGCTATATAGGGCAATGCCATGAATGGATGATATTATTATCGTGCCTAAATCGTGTAATCGGAAAACGTTATGGCATAACTATGGTAAGTGAGACGGATTGGAGCACTATTGCTGTACGATACACAGGGCTTCCGTGACGATGACAGCTATTGAAATGGTTCCCGAGCGCATAAATCTCGCGAGCAATTTATATCATGTAATTTTATCCGTCATTAGCCGTGGACACGCTAGCCTGGTGGTAAAGTGCCCGATTCCAAATCCAAAGGTCCGGGGTTCAAATCCAACAGATTCCAAAAGTTTTCCGAAGTACAAAGCAGCCGATTCCAAATCTTAAGGTCAACATTCAAGATTCCAAAAGCTTTCCAAATTCATGTGCTTTTATTTTCGCGAATAATTAATAGGATGATTTATATCTTTTTATATTAGCTATTTGAATTTAAGCATATTTTGTTACTTAATTTTTAACTAAAAACGAAATAGTATCGTATTTATTTTTCTCAATTTCTGAAAAAGCAAGTTTAGAACTAAAAATGGGTGTCTCTTCAGGAAACCAGTAAAATATCCGTTTTAGACCGAATTGGAGAGCATTCTGGACATCAAGTTCTGGAAGTGTACTTGTTGCTTGCAAAAAATCCGGTTCATAGCAGAGTCTGACAGTTTGGAGCTTAATCCGTCTACCAGTTTGAGCGAATTATCGTTACGTACCAAGGAGTGGGAAATTTCTGCCCGGATTGTGAGAATCATAGCTGATTCTTACCAAGTTTTAGCGCGTTCTTCTTATCGAATACGCTATATCACGTTCTGAATCCAGAAATAGGCGATATTTCAAAATATGCACGCGCTTACGAGGAAAAACGGTAAATTTGGCTACTGAACTATGTTGGGTTGGCAAAATCGTGAACTTTATGTTTGTCATCCTGTTTACCTTAGGTTTGCCAAATCGTCAGTGTCAGACGTGCCAACTGGAAATTTATAAGGATCGATTCCGGATACTCTTGGACCTTAAGTCCAGTAGGATGCAATTTTTCTACTAAATTACTGATATCTCGCAAAAATATGCGCTCATCTTACGGTTGGGAATGCGATTTTGCATAAAAATTAAAACAAAACCCAATTCAATTTTGTTTTAACGAACCATGATGTTGATTGATACACATAGAGCGATTTTACTACGACATATCAGTATAATGGCAGTAATTGACCGAATTGAAGCGCATTCTGTGCAAAATTCTCTGCAATATACGTTTTTTACCTAGAAAAGTACGTCTTTTGCACGGAAAAATGAGTATTAAGGAAGTTTAAGACTTAACTGTAACTGCAAATATATGTTGCTATATAGGGCAATGCCATGAATGGATGATATTATTATCGTGCCTAAATCGTGTAATCGGAAAACGTTATGGCATAACTATGGTACGTGAGACGGATTGGAGCACTACTGCTGTACGATACACAGGGCTTCCGTGACGATGACAGCTATTGAAATCGTTTCCGAGCGCATAAATCTCGCGAGCAATTTATATCATGTAATTTTATCCGTCATTAGCCGTGGACACGCTAGCCTGGTGGTAAAGTGCCCGATTCCAAATCCAAAGGTCCGGGGTTCAAATCCAACAGATTCCAAAAGTTTTCCGAAGTACAAAGCAGCCGATTCCAAATCTTAAGGTCAACATTCAAGATTCCAAAAGCTTTCCAAATTCATGTGCTTTTATTTTCGCGAATAATTAATAGGATGATTTATATCTTTTTATATTAGCTATTTGAATTTAAGCATATTTTGTTACTTAATTTTTAACTAAAAACGAAATAGTATCGTATTTATTTTTCTCAATTTCTGAAAAAGCAAGTTTAGAACTAAAAATGGGTGTCTCTTCAGGAAACCAGTAAAATATCCGTTTTAGACCGAATTGGAGAGCATTCTGGACATCAAGTTCTGGAAGTGTACGTTCCGAACCAGAGCACGGGATGATTCCTTGCAAAAAATCCGGTTCATAGCAGAGTCTGACAGTTTGGAGCTTAATCCGTCTACCAGTTTGAGCGAATTATCGTTACGTACCAAGGAGTGGGAAATTTCTGCCCGGATTGTGAGAATCATAGCTGATTCCTACCAAATTTTAGCGCGTTCTTCTTATCGAATACGCTATATCACGTTCTGAATCCAGAAATGGGCGATATTTCAAAATATGCACGCGCTTACGAGGAAAAACGGTAAATTTGGCTACTGAACTATGTTGGGTTGGCAAAATCGTGAACTTTATGTTTGTCATCCTGTTTACCTTAGGTTTGCCAAATCGTCAGTGTCAGACGTGCCAACTGGAAATTTATAAGGATCGATTCCGGATACTCTTGGACCTTAAGTCCAGTAGGATGCAATTTTTCTACTAAATTACTGATATCTCAAAAAATATGCGATCATCTTACGGTTGGGAATGCGATTTTGCATAAAAATTAAAACAAAACCCAATTCAATTTTGTTTTAACGAACCATGATGTTGATTGATACACATAGAGCGATTTTACTACGACATATCAGTATAATGGCAGTAATTGACCGAATTGAAGCGCATTCTGTGCAAATTTCTCTGCAATATACGTTGTTTACCTAGAAAAGTACGTCTTTTGCACGGAAAAATGAGTATTAAGGAAGTTTAAGACTTAACTGTAACTGCAAATATATGATGCTATATAGGGCATTGCCATGAATGGATGTTATTATTATCGTGCCTAAATCGTGTAATCGGAAAACGTTATGGCATAACAATGGGACGTGAGACGGATTGGAGCACTACTGCTGTACGATACACAGGGCTGCCGTGACGATGACAGCTATTGAAATGGTTCCCGAGCGCATAAATCTCGCGAGCAATTTATGTCATGTAATTTTATCCGTCATTAGCCGTGGTCACGCTAGCCTGGTGGTAACGTGCCCGATTCCAAATCCAAAGGTCCGGGGTTCAAATCCAACAGATTCCAAAAGTTTTCCGAAGTACAAAGCAGCCGATTCTAAATCTTAAGGTCAACATTCAAGATTCCAAAAGCTTTCCAAATTCATGTGCTTTTATCTTCGCGAATAATTAATAGGATGATTTATATCTTTTTATATTAGCTATTTGAATTGAAGCATATTTTGTTACTTAATTTTTAACTAAGAACGAAATAGGAATGCATTTATTTTTCTCAATTTCTGAAAAAGCAAGTTTAGAACTAAAAATGGGTGTCTCTTCAGGAAACCAGTAAAATATCCGTTTTAGACCGAATTGGAGAGCATTCTGGACATCAAGTTCTGGAAGTGTACGTTCCGAACCTGAGCACGGGATAATTGCTTGCAAAGAATCCGGTTCATAGCAGAGTCTGACAGTTTGGAGCTTAATCCGTCTACCAGTTTGAGCGAATTATCGTTACGTACCAAGGAGTGGGAAATTTCTGCCCGGATTGTGAGAATCATAGCTGATTCTTACCAAATTTTAGCGCGTTCTTCTTATCGAATACGCTATATCACGTTCTGAATCCAGAAATGGGCGATATTTCAAAATATGCACGCGCTTACGAGGAAAAACGGTAAATTTGGCTACTGAACTATGTTGGGTTGGCAAAATCGTGAACTTTATGTTTGTCATCCTGTTTACCTTAGGTTTGCCAAATCGTCAGTGTCAGACGTGCCAACTGGAAATTTATAAGGATCGATTCCGGATACTCTTGGACCTTAAGTCCAGTAGGATGCAATTTTTCTACTAAATTACTGATATCTCGCAAAAATATGCGCTCATCTTACGGTTGGGAATGCGATTTTGCATAAAAATTAAAACAAAACCCAATTCCATTTTGTTTTAACGAACCATGATGTTGATTGATACACATAGAGCGATTTTACTACGACATATCAGTATAATGGCAGTAATTGACCGAATTGAAGCGCATTCTGTGCAAATTTCTCTGCAATATACGTTGTTTACCTAGAAAAGTACGTCTTTTGCACGGAAAAATGAGTATTAAGGAAGTTTAAGACTTAACTGTAACTGCAAATATATGATGCTATATAGGGCATTGCCATGAATGGAAGTTATTATTATCGTGCCTAAATCGTGTAATCGGAAAACGTTATGGCATAACTATGGGACGTGAGACGGATTGGAGCACTACTGCTGTACGATACACAGGGCTGCCGTGACGATGACAGCTATTGAAATGGTTCCCGAGCGCATAAATCTCGCGAGCAATTTATGTCATGTAATTTTATCCGTCATTAGCCGTGGTCACGCTAGCCTGGTGGTAACGTGCCCGATTCCAAATCCAAAGGTCCGGGGTTCAAATCCAACAGATTCCAAAAGTTTTCCGAAGTACAAAGAAGCCGATTCTAAATCTTAAGGTCAACATTCAAGATTCCAAAAGCTTTCCAAATTCATGTGCTTTTATCTTCGCGAATAACTAATAGGATGATTTATATCTTTTTATATTAGCTATTTGAATTGAAGCATATTTTGTTACTTAATTTTTAACTAAGAACGAAATAGTATTGCATTTATTTTTCTCAATTTCTGAAAAAGCAAGTTTAGAACTAAAAATGGGTGTCTCTTCAGGAAACCAGTAAAATATCCGTTTTAGACCGAATTGGAGAGCATTCTGGACATCAAGTTCTGGAAGTGTACGTTCCGAACCAGAGCACGGGATAATTGCTTGCAAAAAATCCGGTTCATAGCAGAGTCTGACAGTTTGGAGCTTAATCCGTCTACCAGTTTGAGCGAATTATCGTTACGTACCAAGGAGTGGGAAATTTCTGCCCGGATTGTGAGAATCATAGCTGATTCTTACCAAATTTTAGCGCGTTCTTCTTATCGAATACGCTATATCACGTTCTGAATCCAGAAATGGGCGATATTTCAAAATATGCACGCGCTTACGAGGAAAAACGGTAAATTTGGCTACTGAACTATGTTGGGTTGGCAAAATCGTGAACATTATGTTTGTCATCCTGTTTACCTTAGGTTTGCCAAATCGTCAGTCTCAGACGTGCCAACTGGAAATTTATAAGGATCGATTCCGGATACTCTTGGACCTTAAGTCCAGTAGGATGCAATTTTTCTACTAAATTACCGACATCTCGCAAAAATATGCGCTCATCTTACGGTTGGGAATGCGATTTTGCATAAAAATTAAAACAACACCCAATTCAATTTTGTTTTAACGAACCATGATGTTGATTGATACACATAGAGCGATTTTACTACGACATATCAGTATAATGGCAGTAATTGACCGAATTGAAGCGCATTCTGTGCAAATTTCTCTGCAATATACGTTTTTTACCTAGAAAAGTACGTCTTTTGCACGGAAAAAATGAGTATTAAGGAAGTTTAAGACTTAACTGTAACTGCAAATATATGTTGCTATATAGGGCATTGCCATGAATGGATGATATTATTATCGTGCCTGAATCGTGTAATCGGAAGACGTTATGGCATAACTATGGTACGTGAGACGGATTGGAGCACTACTGCTGTACGATACACAGGGCTGCCGTGACGATGACAGCTATTGAAATGGTTCCCGAGCGCATAAATCTCGCGAGCAATTTATATCATGTAATTTTATCCGTCATTAACCGTGGTCACGCTAGCCTGGTGGTAACGTGCCCGATTCCAAATCCAAAGGTCCGGGGTTCAAATCCAACAGATTCCAAAAGTTTTCCGAAGTACAAAGCAGCCGATTCCAAATCTTAAGGTCAACATTCAAGATTCCAAAAGCTTTCCAAATTCATGTGCTTTTATTTTCGCGAATAATTAATAGGATGATTTATATCTTTTTATATTAGCTATTTGAATTTAAGCATATTTTGTTACTTAATTTTTAACTAAAAACGAAATAGTATCGTATTTATTTTTCTCAATTTCTGAAAAAGCAAGTTTAGAACTAAAAATGGGTGTCTCTTCAGGAAACCAGTAAAATATCCGTTTTAGACCGAATTGGAGAGCATTCTGGACATCAAGTTCTGGAAGTGTACGTTCCGAACCAGAGCACGGGATAATTGCTTGCAAAAAATCCGGTTCACAGCAGAGTCTGACAGTTTGGAGCTTAATCCGTCTACCAGTTTGAGCGAATTATCGTTACGTACCAAGGAGTGGGAAATTTCTGCCCGGATTGTGAGAATCATAGCTGATTCTTACCAAATTTTAGCGCGTTCTTCTTATCGAATACGCTATATCACGTTCTGAATCCAGAAATGGGCGATATTTCAAAATATGCACGCGCTTACGAGGAAAAACGGTAAATTTGGCTACTGAACTATGTTGGGTTGGCAAAATCGTGAACTTTATGTTTGTAATCCTGTTTACCTTAGGTTTGCCAAATCGTCAGTGTCAGACGTGCCAACTGGAAATTTATAAGGATCGATTCCAAATACTCTTGGACCTTAAGTCCAGTAGGATGCAATTTTTCTACTAAATTACTGATATCTCAAAAAAATATGCGATCATCTTACGGTTGGGAATGCGATTTTGCATAAAAATTAAAACAAAACCCAATTCAATTTTGTTTTAACGAACCATGATGTTGATTGATACACATAGAGCTATTTTACTACGACATATCAGTATAATGGCAGTAATTGACCGAATTGAAGCGCATTCTGTGCAAAATTCTCTGCAATAAACGTTGTTTACCTAGAAAAGTACGTCTTTTGCACGTAAAATGAGTATTAAGAAAGTTTAAGACTTAACTGTAACTGCAAATATATGTTGCTATATAGGGCATGGCCATGAATGGATGATATTATTATCGTGCCTGAATCGTGTAATCGGAAAACGTTATGGCATAACTATGGTACGTGAGACGGATTGGAGCACTACTGCTGTACGATACACAGGGCTGCCGTGACGATGACAGCTATTGAAATGGTTCCCGAGCGCATAAATCTCGCGAGCAATTTATATCATGTAATTTTATCCGTCATTAGCGAGGGACACGATAGCCTGGTGGAAACGTGCCCGATTCCAAATCCAAAGGTCCGGGGTTCAAATCCAACAGATTCCAAAAGTTTTCCGAAGTACAAAGCAGCCGATTCCAAATCTTAAGGTCAACATTCAAGATTCCAAAAGCTTTCCAAATTCATGTGCTTTTATTTTCGCAAATTATTAATAGGATGATTTATATCTTTTTATATTAGCTATTTGAATTTAAGCATATTTTGTTACTTAATTTTTAACTAAAAACGAAATAGTATCGTATTTATTTTTCTCAATTTCTGAAAAAGCAAGTTTAGAACTAAAAATGGGTGACTCTTCAGGAAACCAGTAAAATATCCGTTTTAGACCGAATTGGAGAGCATTCTGGACATCAAGTTCTGGAAGTGTACGTTCCGAACCTGAGCACGGGATAATTGCTTGCATAAAATCCGGTTCATAGCAGAGTCTGACAGTTTGGAGCTTAATCCGTCTACCAGTTTGAGCGAATTATCGTTACGTACCAAAGAGTGGGAAATTTCTGCCCGGATTGTGAGAATCATAGCTGATTCTTACCAAATTTTAGCGCGTTCTTCTTATCGAATACGCTATATCACGTTCTGAATCCAGCAATGGGCGATATTTCAAAATATGCACGCGCTTACGAGGAAAAACGGTAAATTTGGCTACTGAACTATGTTGGGTTGGCAAAATCGTGAACTTTATGTTTGTCATCCTGTTTACCTTAGGTTTGCCAAATCGTCAGTGACAGACGTACCAACTGGAAATTTATAAGGATCGATTCCGGATACTCTTGGACCTTAAGTCCAGTAGGATGCAATATTTCTACTAAATTACCGATATCTCGAAAAACTATGCGCTCATCTTACGGTTGGGAATGCGATTTTGCATAAAATTAAAACAAAACCCAATTCCATTTTGTTTTAACGAACCATGATGTTGATTGATACACATAGAGCGATTTTACTACGACATATCAGTATAATGGCAGTAATTGACCGAATTGAAGCGCATTCTGTGCAAAATTCTCTGCAATATACGTTGTTTACCTAGAAAAGTACGTCTTTTGCACGGAAAAATGAGTATTAAGGAAGTTTAAGACTTAACTGTAACTGCAAATATATGTTGCTATATAGGGCATTGCCATGAATGGATGATATTATTATCGTGCCTAAATCGTGTAAACGGAAAACGTTATGGCATAACTATGGTACGTGAGACGGATTGGAGCACTACTGCTGTACGATACACAGGGCTGCCGTGACGATGACAGCTATTGAAATGGTTCCCGAGCGCATAAATCTCGCGAGCAATTTATATCATGTACTTTTATCCGTCATTAGCCGTGGACACGATAGCCTGGTTGTAACGTGCCTGATTCCAAATCCAAAGGTCCGGGGTTCAAATCCAACAGATTCCAAAAGTTTTCCGAAGTTCAAAGCAGCCGATTCCAAATCTTAAGGTCAACATTCAAGATTCCAAAAGCTTTCCAAATTCATGTGCTTTTAATTTCGCGAATAATTAATAGGATGATTTATATCTTTTTATATTAGCTATTTGAATTTAAGCATATTTTGTTACTTAATTTTTAACTAAAAACGAAATAGTATCGTATTTATTTTTCTCAATTTCTGAAAAAGCAAGTTTAGAACTAAAAATAGGTGCCTCTTCAGGAAACCCGTAAAATATCCGTTTTAGACCGAATTGGAGAGCATTCTGGACATCAAGTTCTGGAAGTGTACGTTCCGAACCAGAGCACGGGATAATTGCTTGCATAAAATCCGGTTCATAGAAGAGTCCGACAGTTTTGAGCTTAATCCGTCTACCAGTTTGAGCGAATTATCGTTACGTACCAAGGAGTGGGAAATTTCTGCCCGGATTGTGAGAATCATAGCTGATTCTTACCAAATTTTAACGCGTTCTTCTTATCGAATACGCTATATCACGTTCTGAATCCAGAAATGGGCGATATTTCAAAATATGCACGCGCTTACGAGGAAAAACGGTAAATTTGGCTACTGAACTATGTTGGGTTGGCAAAATCGTGAACTTTATGTTTGTCATCCTGTTTACCTTAGGTTTGCCAAATCGTCAGTCTCAGACGTGCCAACTGGAAATTTATAAGGATCGATTCCGGATACTCTTGGACCTTAAGTCCAGTAGGATGCAATTTTTCTACTAAATTACCGATATCTCGCAAAAATATGCGCTCATCTTACGGTTGGGAATGCGATTTTGCATAAAAATTAAAACAAAACCCAATTCAATTTTGTGTTAACGAACCATGATGTTGATTGATACACATAGAGCGATTTAACTACGATATATCAGTATAATGGCAGTAATTGACCGAATTGAAGCGCATTCTGTGCAAAATTCTCTGCAATATACGTTTTTTACCTAGAAAAGTACGTCTTTTGCACGGAAAAATGAGTATTAAGGAAGTTTAAGACTTAACTGTAACTGCAAATATATGTTGCTATGTAGGGCATTGCCATGAATGGATGATATTATTATCGTGCCTAAATCGTGTAATCGAAAAACGTTTTGTCATAACTATGGTACGTGAGACGGATTGGAGCACTACTGCTGTACGATACACAGGGCTGCCGTGACGATGACAGCTATTGAAATGGTTCCCGAGCGCATAAATCTCGCGAGCAATTTATATCATGTAATTTTATCCGGTATTAGCCGTGGTCACGCTAGCCTGGTGGTAACGTGCCCGATTCCAAATCCAAAGGTCCGTGGTTCAAATCCAACAGATTCCAAAAGTTTTCCGAAGTACAAAGCAGCCGATTCCGAATCTTAAGGTCAACATTAAAGATTCCAAAAGCTTTCCAAATTCATGTGCTTTTATTTTCGCGAATAATTAATAGGATGATTTATATCTTTTTATATTAGCCCTTTGAATTGAAGCATATTTTGTTACTTAATTTTTAACTAAAAACGAAATAGTATCGTATTTATTTTTCTCAATTTCTGAAAAAGCAAGTTTAGAACTAAAAATGTGTGCCTCTTCAGGAAACCAGTAAAATATCCGTTTTAGACCGAATTGGAGAGCATTCTGGACATCAAGTTCTGGAAGTGTACGTTCCGAACCTGAGCACGGGATGATTCCTTGCAAAAAATCCGGTTCATAGCAGAGTCTGACAGTTTGGAGCTTTTCCGTCTATCAGTTTGAGCGAATTATCGTTACGTACCAAGGAGTGGGAAATTTCTGCCCGGATTGTGAGAATCATAGCTGATTCTTACCAAATTTTAGCGCGTTCTTCTTATCGAATACGCTATATCACGTTCTGAATCCAGAAATGGGCGATATTTCAAAATATGCACGCGCTTACGAGGAAAAACGGTAAATTTGGCTACTGAACTATGTTGGGTTGGCAAAATCGTGAACTTTATGTTTGTCATCCTGTTACCTTAGGTTTGCCAAATCGTCAGTGTCAGACGTGCCAACTGGAAATTTATAAGGATCGATTCCGGATACTCTTGGACCTTAAGTCCAGTAGGATGCAATTTTTCTACTAAATTACCGATATCTCGCAAAACTATGCGCTCATCTTACGGTTGGGAATGCGATTTTGCATAAAAATTAAAACAAAACCCAATTCAATTTTGTGTTAACGAACCATGATGTTGATTGATACACATAGAGCGATTTTACTACGATATATCAGTATAATGGCAGTAATTGACCGAATTGAAGCGCATTCTGTGCAAAATTCTCTGCAATATACGTTTTTTACCTAGAAAAGTACGTCTTTTGCACGGAAAAATGAGTATTAAGGAAGTTTAAGACTTAACTGTAACTGCAAATATATGTTGCTATGTAGGGCATTGCCATGAATGGATGATATTATTATCGTGCCTAAATCGTGTAATCGAAAAACGTTTTGTCATAACTATGGTACGTGAGACGGATTGGAGCACTACTGCTGTACGATACACAGGGCTGCCGTGACGATGACAGCTATTGAAATGGTTCCCGAGCGCATAAATCTCGCGAGCAATTTATATCATGTAATTTTATCCGGTATTAGCCGTGGACACGATAGCCTGGTTGTAACGTGCCTGATTCCAAATCCAAAGGTCCGGGGTTCAAATCCAACAGATTCCAAAAGTTTTCCGAAGTTCAAAGCAGCCGATTCCAAATCTTAAGGTCAACATTCAAGATTCCAAAAGCTTTCCAAATTCATGTGCTTTTAATTTCGCGAATAATTAATAGGATGATTTATATCTTTTTATATTAGCTATTTGAATTTAAGCATATTTTGTTACTTAATTTTTAACTAAAAACGAAATAGTATCGTATTTATTTTTCTCAATTTCTGAAAAAGCAAGTTTAGAACTAAAAATAGGTGCCTCTTCAGGAAACCCGTAAAATATCCGTTTTAGACCGAATTGGAGAGCATTCTGGACATCAAGTTCTGGAAGTGTACGTTCCGAACCAGAGCACGGGATAATTGCTTGCATAAAATCCGGTTCATAGAAGAGTCCGACAGTTTTGAGCTTAATCCGTCTACCAGTTTGAGCGAATTATCGTTACGTACCAAGGAGTGGGAAATTTCTGCCCGGATTGTGAGAATCATAGCTGATTCTTACCAAATTTTAACGCGTTCTTCTTATCGAATACGCTATATCACGTTCTGAATCCAGAAATGGGCGATATTTCAAAATATGCACGCGCTTACGAGGAAAAACGGTAAATTTGGCTACTGAACTATGTTGGGTTGGCAAAATCGTGAACTTTATGTTTGTCATCCTGTTTACCTTAGGTTTGCCAAATCGTCAGTCTCAGACGTGCCAACTGGAAATTTATAAGGATCGATTCCGGATACTCTTGGACCTTAAGTCCAGTAGGATGCAATTTTTCTACTAAATTACCGATATCTCGCAAAAATATGCGCTCATCTTACGGTTGGGAATGCGATTTTGCATAAAAATTAAAACAAAACCCAATTCAATTTTGTGTTAACGAACCATGATGTTGATTGATACACATAGAGCGATTTAACTACGATATATCAGTATAATGGCAGTAATTGACCGAATTGAAGCGCATTCTGTGCAAAATTCTCTGCAATATACGTTTTTTACCTAGAAAAGTACGTCTTTTGCACGGAAAAATGAGTATTAAGGAAGTTTAAGACTTAACTGTAACTGCAAATATATGTTGCTATGTAGGGCATTGCCATGAATGGATGATATTATTATCGTGCCTAAATCGTGTAATCGAAAAACGTTTTGTCATAACTATGGTACGTGAGACGGATTGGAGCACTACTGCTGTACGATACACAGGGCTGCCGTGACGATGACAGCTATTGAAATGGTTCCCGAGCGCATAAATCTCGCGAGCAATTTATATCATGTAATTTTATCCGGTATTAGCCGTGGTCACGCTAGCCTGGTGGTAACGTGCCCGATTCCAAATCCAAAGGTCCGTGGTTCAAATCCAACAGATTCCAAAAGTTTTCCGAAGTACAAAGCAGCCGATTCCGAATCTTAAGGTCAACATTAAAGATTCCAAAAGCTTTCCAAATTCATGTGCTTTTATTTTCGCGAATAATTAATAGGATGATTTATATCTTTTTATATTAGCCCTTTGAATTGAAGCATATTTTGTTACTTAATTTTTAACTAAAAACGAAATAGTATCGTATTTATTTTTCTCAATTTCTGAAAAAGCAAGTTTAGAACTAAAAATGTGTGCCTCTTCAGGAAACCAGTAAAATATCCGTTTTAGACCGAATTGGAGAGCATTCTGGACATCAAGTTCTGGAAGTGTACGTTCCGAACCTGAGCACGGGATGATTCCTTGCAAAAAATCCGGTTCATAGCAGAGTCTGACAGTTTGGAGCTTTTCCGTCTATCAGTTTGAGCGAATTATCGTTACGTACCAAGGAGTGGGAAATTTCTGCCCGGATTGTGAGAATCATAGCTGATTCTTACCAAATTTTAGCGCGTTCTTCTTATCGAATACGCTATATCACGTTCTGAATCCAGAAATGGGCGATATTTCAAAATATGCACGCGCTTACGAGGAAAAACGGTAAATTTGGCTACTGAACTATGTTGGGTTGGCAAAATCGTGAACTTTATGTTTGTCATCCTGTTACCTTAGGTTTGCCAAATCGTCAGTGTCAGACGTGCCAACTGGAAATTTATAAGGATCGATTCCGGATACTCTTGGACCTTAAGTCCAGTAGGATGCAATTTTTCTACTAAATTACCGATATCTCGCAAAACTATGCGCTCATCTTACGGTTGGGAATGCGATTTTGCATAAAAATTAAAACAAAACCCAATTCAATTTTGTGTTAACGAACCATGATGTTGATTGATACACATAGAGCGATTTTACTACGATATATCAGTATAATGGCAGTAATTGACCGAATTGAAGCGCATTCTGTGCAAAATTCTCTGCAATATACGTTTTTTACCTAGAAAAGTACGTCTTTTGCACGGAAAAATGAGTATTAAGGAAGTTTAAGACTTAACTGTAACTGCAAATATATGTTGCTATGTAGGGCATTGCCATGAATGGATGATATTATTATCGTGCCTAAATCGTGTAATCGAAAAACGTTTTGTCATAACTATGGTACGTGAGACGGATTGGAGCACTACTGCTGTACGATACACAGGGCTGCCGTGACGATGACAGCTATTGAAATGGTTCCCGAGCGCATAAATCTCGCGAGCAATTTATATCATGTAATTTTATCCGGTATTAGCCGTGGTCACGCTAGCCTGGTGGTAACGTGCCCGATTCCAAATCCAAAGGTCCGTGGTTCAAATCCAACAGATTCCAAAAGTTTTCCGAAGTACAAAGCAGCCGATTCCGAATCTTAAGGTCAACATTAAAGATTCCAAAAGCTTTCCAAATTCATGTGCTTTTATTTTCGCGAATAATTAATAGGATGATTTATATCTTTTTATATTAGCCCTTTGAATTGAAGCATATTTTGTTACTTAATTTTTAACTAAAAACGAAATAGTATCGTATTTATTTTTCTCAATTTCTGAAAAAGCAAGTTTAGAACTAAAAATGTGTGCCTCTTCAGGAAACCAGTAAAATATCCGTTTTAGACCGAATTGGAGAGCATTCTGGACATCAAGTTCTGGAAGTGTACGTTCCGAACCTGAGCACGGGATGATTCCTTGCAAAAAATCCGGTTCATAGCAGAGTCTGACAGTTTGGAGCTTAATCCGTCTATCAGTTTGAGCGAATTATCGTTACGTACCAAGGAGTGGGAAATTTCTGCCCGGATTGTGAGAATCATAGCTGATTCTTACCAAATTTTAGCGCGTTCTTCTTATCGAATACGCTATATCACGTTCTGAATCCAGAAATGGGCGATATTTCAAAATATGCACGCGCTTACGAGGAAAAACGGTAAATTTGGCTACTGAACTATGTTGGGTTGGCAAAATCGTGAACTTTATGTTTGTCATCCTGTTACCTTAGGTTTGCCAAATCGTCAGTGTCAGACGTGCCAACTGGAAATTTATAAGGATCGATTCCGGATACTCTTGGACCTTAAGTCCAGTAGGATGCAATTTTTCTACTAAATTACCGATATCTCGCAAAACTATGCGCTCATCTTACGGTTGGGAATGCGATTTTGCATAAAAATTAAAACAAAACCCAATTCAATTTTGTGTTAACGAACCATGATGTTGATTGATACACATAGAGCGATTTTACTACGATATATCAGTATAATGGCAGTAATTGACCGAATTGAAGCGCATTCTGTGCAAATTTCTCTGCAATATACGTTGTTTACCTAGAAAAGTACGTCTTTTGCACGGAAAAATGAGTATTAAGGAAGTTTAAGACTTAAGGCTGCTGTAGCGCTCGCCGAAAACGGCCGTTTTTAGCCTGTCTCATTTCCAAAATTACGAGATTAATATTCATTGTAGAGATTTCATGTTTTCAGCATTCGCAAGAGAAATGATCGATACCGTACTTTTAGTTTTTAGAATTTAAATTTAAATCCTTTTATGGACGTTGAATGCTTTGGAATTCGTAAAAATTAGCTTCTTTTTCATCACAAGTCACTCGCTTACTATGAAAGAATTTAAAAAAATAAAAAGACAAAACCCGACATCAAATCTTGCTATAACGGTATGTGAAAACATGTATGGGGGTTACTGATCAGAATCAGCTGTAATTTGGGAAATGGAAATCCTCTGTCGAGGTAGCTGATTGCGCGACCTCTGCACAGCCTGAAAGTAGGGGAAAGGACTCGGAGGGGAAATTCTCCGAGAGACGGCGATCAGGGTGGCAGCCGTGTTCTTATATTTTTGAAGTGAAGCGGTGGAGACCGAACGGTCTCCTTCACCGTGTGATTAGATAAGTCAATTCGCTATGTAATCCATACGACTATGAGCGTACGAATTTAGTTACAATGTTGTGGGCACCTGGACTGTAGTTCGTCGCTTCGTCCTTGGAACGTGAATGTGACAAAATAGCATTACGCAGAAACACAGACTTTTCCCGACTAGTGCCTTATAACAGTAACATATTATAAATAAAAATATTTTTGGAAGAGTAATCATACTCTTTGTTTAGAAGAATTTAAAGGTTGAAAAATTTTTATTAAAAATACCAGTACTACACTATATAAAAATTATAATTAAATAGAACTAATAATCATTACTAAATAATAATTATTAAACAAAACTAATAATTTTTACTAACAAGGGGACCTTTAGGTCTGCGGCACTGGATATTGGATAGGACCGGTATGGATGTGTAGCTTAGATATTACTTATAACAACCTGAAAATACAAGGGGCAAACGCTCCCTCGTTTCTCTGTAATTAATTTTAAAAAATCGTCAATTCTAGCCGCTTCCAATTTAACCCTTCCGGGTACCTTCAACTGAACAAGCAAATGGTTGCGTGGTGCTAGCATGTTAGATTCATGATGTCATTGGAGGTGGTTCGAATCCGGATTAAATTCTTTGTTTTTTTTTCTTCAATAACTTTCTTTTTTTGGAAAACATTTAATCAATTTAAATGCTTGTCTTATTATTTTATTTTTCATGGCTCATATAATTTAAACATATTTAAAATAAAAAAATTTTAGTGGTAATTTTGGTGGTAACGTGCCCGATTCCAAATCCAAAGGTCCGGGGTTCAAATCCAACAGATTCCAAAAGTTTTCCGAAGTACAAAGCAGCCGATTCCAAATCTTAAGGTCAACATTCAAGATTCCAAATGCTTTCCAAATTCACGGCTTTTATTTTCGCGAATAATTAATAGGATGATTTGTATCTTTTTATATTAGCTATTTGAATTTAAGCATATTTTGTTACTTAATTTTTAACTAAAAACGAAATAGTATCGTATTTATTTTTCTCAATTTCCGAAAGAGCAAGTTTAGAACTAAAAATGGGTGTCTCTTCAGGAAACCAGTAAAATATCCGTTTTAGACCGAATTGGAGAGCATTCTGGACATCAAGTTCTGGAAGTGTACGTTCCGAACCAGAGCACGGGATAATTGCTTGCAAAAAATCCGGTTCATAGCAGAGTCTGACAGTTTGGAGCTTAATCCGTCTACCAGTTTGAGCGAATTATCGTTACGTACCAAGGAGTGGGAAATTTCTGCCCGGATTGTGAGAATCATAGCTGATTCTTACCAAATTTTAGCGCGTTCTTCTTATCGAATACGCTATATCACGTTCTGAATCCAGAAATGGGCGATATTTCAAAATATGCACGCGCTTACGAGGAAAAACGGTAAATTTGGCTACTGAACTATGTTGGGTTGGCAAAATCGTGAACTTTATGTTTGTCATCCTGTTTACCTTAGGTTTGCCAAATCGTCAGTCTCAGACGTGCCAACTGGAAATTTATAAGGATCGATTCCGGATACTCTTGGACCTTAAGTCCAGTAGGATGCAATTTTTCTACTAAATTACCGATATTTCGCAAAAATATGCGCTCATCTTACGGCTGGGAATGCGATATTGCATAAAAATTAAAACAAAACCCAATTCAATTTTGTTTTAACGAACCATGATGTTGATTGATACACATAGAGCGATTTTACTACGACATATCAGTATAATGGCAGTAATTGACCGAATTGAAGCGCATTCTGTGCAAATTTCTCTTCAATATACGTTTTTTACCTAGAAAAGTACGTCTTTGGCACGGGAAAATGAGTATTAAGGAAGTTTAAGACTTAACAGTAATTGCAAATATATGTTGCTATATAGGGCATTGCCATGAATGCATTATATTATAATCATGCCTAAATTGTGTATTCGGAAAACGTTTTGGCATAAGTAAGGTACGTGAGACGGATTGGAGCACTACTGCTGTACGATACACGGAGTTGCCTTGACGATGACAGCTATTGAAATGGTTCCCGAGCGCATAAATCTCGCGAGCAATTTATATCATTTAATTTTATCCGTCATTAGCCGTGGACACGATAGCCTGGTGGTAACGTGCCCGATTCCAAATCCAAAGGTCCGGGGTTCAAATCCAACAGATTCCAAAAGTTTTCCGAAGTACAAAGCAGCCGATTCCAAATCTTAAGGTCAACATTCAAGATTCCAAAAGCTTTCCAAATTCATGTGCTTTTATTTTCGCGAATAATTAATAGGATGATTTATATCTTTTTATATTAGCTATTTGAATTGAAGCATATTTTGTTACTTAATTTTTAACTAAGAACGAAATAGGAATGCATTTATTTTTCTCAATTTCTGAAAAAGCAAGTTTAGAACTAAAAATGGGTGTCTCTTCAGGAAACCAGTAAAATATCCGTTTTAGACCGAATTGGAGAGCATTCTGGACATCAAGTTCTGGAAGTGTACGTTCCGAACCAGAGCACGGGATAATTGCTTGCAAAAAATCCGGTTCATAGCAGAGTCTGACAGTTTGGAGCTTAATCCGTCTACCAGTTTGAGCGAATTATCGTTACGTACCAAGGAGTGGGAAATTTCTGCCCGGATAGTGGGAATCATAGCTGATTCTTACCAAATTTTAGCGCGTTCTTCTTATCGAATACGCTATATCACGTTCTGAATCCAGAAATGGGCGATATTTCAAAATATGCACGCGCTTACGAGGAAAAACGGTAAATTTGGCTACTGAACTATGTTGGGTTGGCAAAATCGTGAACTTTATGTTTGTCATCCTGTTTACCTTAGGTTTGCCAAATCGTCAGTCTCAGACGTGCCAACTGGAAATTTATAAGGATCGATTCCGGATACTCTTGGACCTTAAGTCCAGTAGGATGCAATTTTTCTACTAAATTACTGATATCTCGCAAAAATATGCGCTCATCTTACGGTTGGGAATGCGATTTTGCATAAAAATTAAAACAAAACCCAATTCAATTTTGTTTTAACGAACCATGATGTTGATTGATACACATAGAGCGATTTTACTACGACATATCAGTATAATGGCAGTAATTGACCGAATTGAAGCGCATTCTGTGCAAATTTCTCTGCAATATACGTTGTTTACCTAGAAAAGTACGTCTTTTGCACGGAAAAATGAGTATTAAGGAAGTTTAAGACTTAACTGTAACTGCAATTATATGTTGCTATATAGGGCATTGCCATGAATGGATGATATTATTATCGTGCCTAAATCGTGTAATAGGAAAACGTTGTGGCATAATTATGGTACGTGAGACGGATTGGAGCACTACTGCTGTACGATACACAGGGCTGCCGTGACGATGACAGCAATTGAAATGGTTCCCGAGCGCATAAATCTCGCGAGCAATTTATATCATGTAATTTTATCCGGTATTGGCCGTGGTCACGCTAGCCTGGTGGTAACGTGCCCGATTCCAAATCCAAAGGTCCGTGGTTCAAATCCAACAGATTCCAAAAGTTTTCCGAAGTACAAAGCAGCCGATTCCGAATCTTAAGGTCAACATTAAAGATTCCAAAAGCTTTCCAAATTCATGTGCTTTTATTTTCGCGAATAATTAATAGGATGATTTATATCTTTTTTATTAGCGCTTTGAATTGAAGCATATTTTGTTACTTAATTTTTAACTAAAAACGAAATAGTATCGTATTTATTTTTCTCAATTTCTGAAAAAGCAATTTTAGAACTAAAAATGGGTGCCTCTTCAGGAAACCAGTAAAATATCCGTTTTAGATCGAATTGGAGAGCATTCTGGACATCAAGTTCTGGAAGTGTACGTTCCGAACCAGAGCACGGGATGATTCCTTGCAAAAAATCCGGTTGATAGCAGAGTCTGAAAGTTTGGAGCTTAATCCGTCTATCAGTTTGAGCGAATTATCGTTACGTACCAAGGAGTGGGAAATTTCTGCCCGGATTGTGAGAATCATAGCTGATTCTTACCAAATTTTAGCGCGTTCTTCTTATCGAATACGCTATATCACGTTCTGAATCCAGAAATGGGCGATATTTCAAAATATGCACGCGCTTACGAGGAAAAACGGTAAATTTGGCTACTGAACTATGTTGGGTTGGCAAAATCGTGAACTTTATGTTTGTCATCCTGTTTACCTTAGGTTTGCCAAATCGTCAGTCTCAGACGTGCCAACTGGAAATTTATAAGGATCGATTCCGGATACTCTTGGACCTTAAGTCCAGTAGGATGCAATTTTTCTACTAAATTACTGATATCTCGCAAAACTATGCGCTCATCTTACGGTTGGGAATGCGATTTTGCATAAAAATTAAAACAAAACCCAATTCAATTTTATTTTAACGAACCATGATGTTGATTGATACACATAGAGCGATTTTACTACGACATATCAGTATAATGGCAGTAATTGACCGAATTGAAGCGCATTCTGTGCAAAATTCTCAGCATTATACGTTGTTTACCTAGAAAAGTACGTCTTTTGCACGGAAAAATGAGTATTAAGGAAGTTTAAGACTTAACTGTAACTGCAAATATATGATGCTATATAGGGCATTGCCATGAATGGATGATATTATTATCGTGCCTGAATCGTTTAATCGGAAAACGTTATGGCATAACTATGGTACGTGAGACAGATTGGAGCACTACTGCAGTACGATACACAGGGCTTCCGTGACGATGACAGCTATTGATATGGTTCCCGAGCGCATAAATCTCGCGAGCAATTTATATCATGTAGTTTTATCCGTCATTAGCCGTGGACACGCTAGCCTGGTGGTAACGTGCCCGATTCCAAATCCAAAGGTCCGGGGTTCAAATCCAACAGATTCCAAAAGTTTTCCGAAGTACAAAGCAGCCGATTCCAAATCTTAAGGTCAACATTCAAGATTCCAAAAGCTTTCCAAATTCATGTGCTTTTATTTTCGCGAATAATTAATAGGATGATTTATATCTTTTTATATTAGCGCTTTGAATTGAAGCATATTTTGTTACTTAATTTTTAACTAAAAACGAAATAGTATCGTATTTATTTTTCTCAATTTCTGAAAAAGCAAGTTTAGAACTAACAATGGGTGTATCTTCAGGAAACCAGTAAAATATCCGTTTTAGATCGAATTGGAGAGCATTCTGGACATCAAGTTCTGGAAGTGTACGTTCCGAACCTGAGCACGGGATAATTGCTTGCAAAAAATCCGATTCATAGCAGAGTCTGACAGTTTGGAGCTTAATCCGTCTACCAGTTTGAGCGAATTATCGTTACGTACCAAGGAGTGGGAAATTTCTGCCCGGATTGTGAGAATCATAGCTGATTCTTACCAAATTTTAGCGCGTTCTTCTTATCGAATACGCTATATCACGTTCTGAATCCAGAAATGGGCGATATTTCAAAATATGCACGCGCTTACGAGGAAAAACGGTAAATTTGGCTACTGAACTATGTTGGGTTGGCAAAATCGTGAACTTTATGTTTGTCATCCTGTTTACCTTAGGTTTGCCAAATCGTCAGTGTCAGACGTGCCAACTGGAAATTTATAAGGATCGATTCCGGATACTCTTGGACCTTAAGTCCAGTAGGATGCAATTTTTCTACTAAATTACTGATATCTCGCAAAAATATGCGCTCATCTTACGGTTGGGAATGCGATTTTGCATAAAAATTAAAACAAAACCCAATTCAATTTTGTTTTAACGAACCATGATGTTGATTGATACACATAGAGCGATTTTACTACGACATATCAGTATAATGGCAGTAATTGACCGAATTGAAGCGCATTCTGTGCAAATTTCTCTGCAATATACGTTGTTTACCTAGAAAAGTACGTCTTTTGCACGGAAAAATGAGTATTAAGGAAGTTTAAGACTTAAGGCTGCTGTAGCGCTCGCCGAAAACGGCCGTTTTTAGCCTGTCTCATTTCCAAAATTACGAGATTAATATTCATTGTAGAGATTTCATGTTTTCAGCATTCGCAAGAGAAATGATCGATACCGTACTTTTAGTTTTTAGAATTTAAATTTAAATCCTTTTATGGACGTTGAATGCTTTGGAATTCGTAAAAATTAGCTTCTTTTTCATCACAAGTCACTCGCTTACTATGAAAGAATTTAAAAAAATAAAAAGACAAAACCCGACATCAAATCTTGCTATAACGGTATGTGAAAACATGTATGGGGGTTACTGATCAGAATCAGCTGTAATTTGGGAAATGGAAATCCTCTGTCGAGGTAGCTGATTGCGCGACCTCTGCACAGCCTGAAAGTAGGGGAAAGGACTCGGAGGGGAAATTCTCCGAGAGACGGCGATCAGGGTGGCAGCCGTGTTCTTATATTTTTGAAGTGAAGCGGTGGAGACCGAACGGTCTCCTTCACCGTGTGATTAGATAAGTCAATTCGCTATGTAATCCATACGACTATGAGCGTACGAATTTAGTTACAATGTTGTGGGCACCTGGACTGTAGTTCGTCGCTTCGTCCTTGGAACGTGAATGTGACAAAATAGCATTACGCAGAAACACAGACTTTTCCCGACTAGTGCCTTATAACAGTAACATATTATAAATAAAAATATTTTTGGAAGAGTAATCATACTCTTTGTTTAGAAGAATTTAAAGGTTGAAAAATTTTTATTAAAAATACCAGTACTACACTATATAAAAATTATAATTAAATAGAACTAATAATCATTACTAAATAATAATTATTAAACAAAACTAATAATTTTTACTAACAAGGGGACCTTTAGGTCTGCGGCACTGGATATTGGATAGGACCGGTATGGATGTGTAGCTTAGATATTACTTATAACAACCTGAAAATACAAGGGGCAAACGCTCCCTCGTTTCTCTGTAATTAATTTTAAAAAATCGTCAATTCTAGCCGCTTCCAATTTAACCCTTCCGGGTACCTTCAACTGAACAAGCAAATGGTTGCGTGGTGCTAGCATGTTAGATTCATGATGTCATTGGAGGTGGTTCGAATCCGGATTAAATTCTTTGTTTTTTTTTCTTCAATAACTTTCTTTTTTTGGAAAACATTTAATCAATTTAAATGCTTGTCTTATTATTTTATTTTTCATGGCTCATATAATTTAAACATATTTAAAATAAAAAAATTTTAGTGGTAATTTTGGTGGTAACGTGCCCGATTCCAAATCCAAAGGTCCGGGGTTCAAATCCAACAGATTCCAAAAGTTTTCCGAAGTACAAAGCAGCCGATTCCAAATCTTAAGGTCAACATTTAAGATTCCAAATGCTTTCCAAATTCACGGCTTTTATTTTCGCGAATAATTAATAGGATGATTTGTATCTTTTTATATTAGCTATTTGAATTTAAGCATATTTTGTTACTTAATTTTTAACTAAAAACGAAATAGTATCGTATTTATTTTTCTCAATTTCCGAAAGAGCAAGTTTAGAACTAAAAATGGGTGTCTCTTCAGGAAACCAGTAAAATATCCGTTTTAGACCGAATTGGAGAGCATTCTGGACATCAAGTTCTGGAAGTGTACGTTCCGAACCAGAGCACGGGATAATTGCTTGCAAAAAATCCGGTTCATAGCAGAGTCTGACAGTTTGGAGCTTAATCCGTCTACCAGTTTGAGCGAATTATCGTTACGTACCAAGGAGTGGGAAATTTCTGCCCGGATTGTGAGAATCATAGCTGATTCTTACCAAATTTTAGCGCGTTCTTCTTATCGAATACGCTATATCACGTTCTGAATCCAGAAATGGGCGATATTTCAAAATATGCACGCGCTTACGAGGAAAAACGGTAAATTTGGCTACTGAACTATGTTGGGTTGGCAAAATCGTGAACTTTATGTTTGTAATCCTGTTTACCTTAGGTTTGCCAAATCGTCAGTGTCAGACGCGCCAACTGGAAATTTATAAGGATCGATTCCGGATACTCTTGGACCTTAAGTCCAGTAGGATGCAATTTTTCTACTAAATTACCGATATCTCGCAAAAATATGCGCTCATCTTACGGTTGGGAATGCAATTTTGCATAAAAATTAAAACAAAACCCATTTCAATTTTGTTTTAACGAACCATGATGTTGATTGATACACATAGAGCGATTTTATTACGACATATCAGTATAATGGCAGTAATTGACCGAATTGAAGCGCATTCTGTGCAAATTTCTCTGCAATATACGTTGTTTACCTAGAAAAGTACGTCTTTTGCACGGAAAAATGAGTATTAAGGAAGTTTAAGACTTAACTGGAACTGCAAATATATGTTGCTATATAGGGCATTGCCATGAATGGATGATATTATTATCGTGCCTGAATCGTGTAATCGGAAAACGTTATGGCATAACTATGGTACGTGAGACGGATTGGAGCACTACTGCTGTACGATACACAGGGCTGCCGTGACGATGACAGCTATTGAAATGGTTCCCGAGCGCATAAATCTCGCGAGCAATTTATGTCATGTAATTTTATCCGTCATTAGCCGTGGACACGATAGCCTGGTGGTAACGTGCCCGATTCCAAATCCAAAGGTCCGGGGTTCAAATCCAACAGATTCCAAAAGTTTTCCGAAGTACAAAGCAGCCGATTCCAAATCTTAAGGTCAACATTTAAGATTCCAAAAGCTTTCCAAATTCACGGCTTTTATTTTCGCGAATAATTAATAGGATGATTTGTATCTTTTTATATTAGCTATTTGAATTTAAGCATATTTTGTTACTTAATTTTTAACTAAAAACGAAATAGTATCGTATTTATTTTTCTCAATTTCCGAAAGAGCAAGTTTAGAACTAAAAATGGGTGTCTCTTCAGGAAACCAGTAAAATATCCGTTTTAGACCGAATTGGAGAGCATTCTGGACATCAAGTTCTGGAAGTGTACGTTCCGAACCAGAGCACGGGATAATTGCTTGCAAAAAATCCGGTTCATAGCAGAGTCTGACAGTTTGGAGCTTAATCCGTCTACCAGTTTGAGCGAATTATCGTTACGTACCAAGGAGTGGGAAATTTCTATCCGGACCATAGCTGATTCTTACCAAATTTTAGCGCGTTCTTCTCTTCGAATACGCTATATCACGTTCTGAATCCAGAAGAATCCTTTCATTAGACGTGGTCACGCTAGCCTGGTGTTAACGTGCCCGATTCCAAATCCAAAGGTCCGGGTTTTAAATCCAACAGATTCCAAACGTTTTCCGAAGTACAAAGCAGCCGATTCCAAATCTTAAGCTCAACATTCAAGATTCAATAAGCTTTCCAAATTCATATGCTGTTTTTTCGCGAGCAATTATTAGATGGTTCTCCCATACACGTGAAATTAGCCAGATTATATCATTTTTACACTTTCATCTTCCGTTCATACCATCAAATACCGCCGTACGGAAAATTTTCTTAACCCTTCATAGGAAGACGTGTCCATGGGCAACCGATTCCTCAACGTTGGTTTCCTGAATGATTATTAGGCGGAATTATTTTTTCTTAATTGAAATGTTCTCTTCCTACAATTTAATTTGTAATATTTCATCCACCAATTCATTGTCGTTCGTGGCAAAATCCCAGAACCCTTCTTTTATTATACCACTTTTAACTATTTTGCGAAGGTGCATGAAATCGAACACAATACATATTCCTGATGCTAATTAGCTCTTTCAATGGATCTGTGAGGAACCAAGGGTTAGGTACAATTTTACTTTCGATTCAGATACTTATTAAGTCTACTAATGCACAGAACTTCAGATAACTCGACATTCGCGTTTCATTTCCCATTATTCAATGTATGATTTTAAGTGAAAATCTTCGAACCCTAAGCAAATTCGTCTCTTCTGCTCCATGTATGATTCGATGGACTAAGAAAGAGTTCTTTGCCAGAGCATAACCAACCCTCCTCGGTATACTGTGATTACGAGTCATAAGAATGAACCTCTGAGAAAAAAATACTTCGACTTATAATTCACCCCAGACTACAAGTACGGCGACAGAATATCTCAGAACAAATTTCATCATTTTCATCAAGGAGAATCTTGTAGCAACCGAACCTCCCTCACAAACGTCATCTTAAACCGGCTGCATCCGATACAATAAATAAAAGAAGCGTAAAATTATGTGTCCTGAGGACACCTTCCGCTGTTCTAGGGGGATGTCCGGGTACCGCTAATCTAGTGTAATAAAAAGAATAAATAAGGACAAGTGAGCTTGTAATTCACGAGAACAGGTGGAGTAGGGAAATTTCTGCAAGGGTAAGGTACCATCGGGAATAGTACCAGGTACCTCTACGGTAGCAGTGAAAGCCTACAAGGAACCTTGAAAAATCCTGCACCGAAAGAACTGTTGAATGCTAATCTTAATAATTCCTTATGTATATTATGCATGAATTTACAATAGAAGAAGAAAAGTTAATAAGAGAAGCAAAGTAGGCTATAGTTGTATCTTTTAGAAAAATTGTAGATGATTTGCATTGTTGGTTAGAAAACTTTAATTTAAATGTTATTTAAATGTGACATTGAAATATAAATTTTTGTAATGTCTTAATATCCATGCCACCAGCGCTTTGCTCTCCGTATACGGTTTTGTAACAACAATAATTATATCCTAGCAAAAAAGGGGATTACATGGGATAAACGATTATAGTGTCATAGTGGATCATACTTATCATTATGTAGACAATCTTCGGAATGCGGAAAAATTCATTTCATTGGAATGCTGCTTAAAAACTTACCTGGAAATAGGAAGAAATACAAAATTATAAATTTCATAAAGTATCGTCAAGTAGTATATTTATTTTTTAAGTAAAGATCTTTGAACTCTAAGTAAGTAAATTCTTAAAGGGTCAATATATAGTCTTATGAGATATTAATTACCCTATATCCAGCTGTATACAGAATAATTCTTTCGTGAAGTATGCTTAAAGTTACTATAAGCGGATTTGTACATTCCTGCTGTATGTGGAAGTAGCTATCGACCCAGAATTTCCGTGACGATGACTGCTATTGAAATGGTTCCCGAGCGCATAAATCTCGCGAGCAATTTATATCATGTAATTTTATCCGTCCTTAACCGTGGTCACGCTAGCCTGGTGGTAACGTGCCCGATTCCAAATCCAAAGGTCCGGGGTTCAAATCCAACAGATTCCAAAAATTTCCTAAGTTTAGCATCCAAAGAAGCCGATTCCAAATCTAAAGGTCAATATTCAAGATACCAAAAGCTTTCCAAATGCTTTTTTTTCGCGAGTAATTAATAAAGGTTCTTCCCTCCATTCGACATTAGCCAGATTACTTAAGTAGCTAGCGACACAAAAATTACGGAGTGCGTTTCTTTCAGTTTTATTAAAATGTAACGCGAGCGGAAAAACTCAGGAGTAATCTATATTAAGTAATTTTCTAGATGACAAAGACGGCGACAGAATTTCTAAGAACAAATTTCATAATTTAATTAACGAATATCTATAAGCAACCGAACCTATCTCAATATCTTAAGCTTAAA
This sequence comes from Pantala flavescens, assembly GCA_020796165.1. Taxonomy (NCBI): domain Eukaryota; kingdom Metazoa; phylum Arthropoda; class Insecta; order Odonata; family Libellulidae; genus Pantala; species Pantala flavescens. Next base: position 19,517,067 of record CM036886.1, read on the forward strand.
GCGGCTGCTATCAATACGATACATAAATTTTTCCTATGCCTTCAAAATAAATTGCCAACTATTATTTCTAAAATTCAATAATCCATTCTTATCTGCAACGGAAACTATTTATTGTAATCATCTACTCCTCGAAGTCATCGCAATTTAATTTAATTTCTTTCTCGATTAACCAACTTTCTCCATTTTAAATCATAAGGACACCTGATTCGTCTCGTGGCTTATTGTTAAACCGAAGAATCGATCAGTAGGCTCTGCACGTGGCAATACTATTCCAATGGACTGTTAGTTCACTAATTGCTACAAATCCTAGACTCTGGAGGTATAGGAAAATTGTTGAAAATTGTAACCTTATTCAGTGTTGAGATGTATTCGATATTTCTGTCGCACCAATGACAAATTCTTTGTGATTTAAGAGTAAACGGAAGGTTTCAACGCGAGTCTTCTATCTACTAAGCAATATAGTTAGATCGAATGATATTTATGGATCGAAGGAATTACACATTTTGTGATTCGCTGACTCTGGTAAAAAGGGATTCATTCTGGCAATCAAAGCGGGGAAGTCAATCCAATAAACTGAGGTGCGATAAACCACGGAACTTTCCAACAAAGACGTGTAATAACATTCTTAACTGGCAAACACAGACAAAAGTTTTATCTAAAAATTTGTAGAAAAAGGTGGGTATAAATCGATGTAACCGATGCTTTTAGTGGCAAACACCCATAAAACTGCATTCAGCTATGAATGACATCTTGTTTATCTGCGGAAACCATCTTTTTCGTGAAGGATGATATCAGTAAAGCTATAAAGTACCATAACTGTAATGGTACGATTTCGCTTTAAGTGAAAATTTCGATTTTTATATTTATCAAAGTAAAGAAATGTAGTACTAATATAGAATTTAATTCAATATGTTCCGATCCTCAAAGAATCCTATTTTATCACCCGTAATTGTAAAATCGTGCAATCTCATTATTTTTGACTCATTTAAACTAAATTTATAGATTGAATTTCTTGTCAAATATAATGGCTATGGCAGAACTTCATTGAGATCAAACTTAATATTAATCTTTTCTGGTATCTAACTTATATGAAATATAAATGGAATTTTACCAATAAATTATTGAGAATGGAGCGGTTTCAAGTCTCTTATCAGAGAGAAAGCAATATATCATACAATTCTCAAAGCTTTTAAATTTCTTCGCTACCATAAATGAAACATTTCAGCTTTAACTAATTGAAATAATTTAAATCTTTAATTTGTATTAGTATATAATTTTTCTAATCTGGTAAAAATATTCCGTTTCTCCTATTCCAATAACTTAAGCACTTTTGTTAGGCTATTTATGAACAGCATTTTTTTTAGAATGTTGAAACATTACTATCTCTTGAAGACTACTTTGTAGAAAAGAAAATCTGAAACTCAGTAATCTCCAAAAAGACAAAGCCTTCGATCATTCATTGAAGGAAGACATAGAGCATTGTGTTAACGCATGAATTTCCAGTCCATCGTAAGTTCTCAAAAATAATTCCACGAACATTAAATGCAGAAATTGAGCCTTGCAACATCGACCTTACAAAATACGTTACAAATAAGAGAAATAATATTAAACAGCCATCATCAAAAGATTGAAGAATCTTGATTTATTTCCTCAGAAACAAAACAATTGCAAAATAACTTGCGAGATTAAATGTTTTCGATGTAATTATAAACAAATAAAGCAAATTAAAGAATTCTTTAAAAAAAACTTCATCAACCCCCTTTGAAACTTGAAAAAGTGGGTTAATTTTCTACCCATCCACCAACAGCTACGTGATTAAGTAAGATACGTGATTACGAGATTAAGCAAGTTGAGGTGTGAAGTAAATTCCTCTTCCTTTCCTAACTTGTCCAGAGTGCTGAAAGCTGTTTGTACCTAAGTGCTGCATCGTCTCTATGGAGTAAAACTTTCCGTTGCTTTCTATAGAGGGAGACCAAATTAAATTTCATCAATCCGTCTCATTATCCCCAATGGAAACGGAAAAATCACAGCAATTAACTAAATTGCGAAATATTAGTAAGAAAAGGATTTGTTTACCTTGCACACGAAAATTTAAGGATATCATATTCCAACTTCAAGGACATGGCTAATGGCAGCTATTATTAAAGAATACAGTGGAACAATTAAAATCCCCATATAAAACGATACGTTGACTATAGTGCGAAAAATAAAGCTTTAAATTCCTTCACACGAAAAAGTGATTAATACAACCATATGTTCCTTTCTTCAGAGGAGTGTGGGACAATATTATATTATTTCGACACACATAAATATGAGTCAGCTGCATAACTTAAGTCATAACATAAAATTACGCTGTTTCTTACTTGAATGTACTTTGTTGACTAAATCTTTTCTGATAGTATGTTATTGATCGATCACTATAATTACTGAATTGTAGTTTTAGCTGCTATTTTTTGTTCGTATTAATGAAGAGATACTAAATAATGCTGTGTACATCGTATATAATATAGATAATTTATACTCTTATAAGTAGTACAATGTTAAAGGTATGATTACTGCGAGAAACATAATTGCTAGGATTTAATAATATAATATCCCACAATCTTACGCAAATAGGGTTCAAATAAGATGACAGTTGAATCGCACACGAATAGGTGAGTTGTGCAATAACGAATTCAGGGATGAAAAAAGATCGGAAGTCTTCGAACCAAAGAGTTCTTTCGTGAAAGCACAATAGGTGCGTAGAAAGGGCATACGAGATGAGGAGGAAATGAGACGAGAGGCTAAGGTCGTGAGAGGAATAAAAATTCTTCGGAGATGAGACCGAGAATAAGGAGTGGATGGAGCTAAGAAGGAATCGGGGAATGCAAATCAATTGGAGGGAAATGCGGGAAACATATCCGACGGATTCGATGATGGAAAACTGGCCCCTGAAGAGGGATTCGAAAAGGATGTGTGGGTACACATACAGATGTTCCCATTTGCAAAAATAATCGGCGTTTTTCGGCACCAATCTCAAGTGGGCGATAAATTGAGATGGGAACAGTAGCACGTATTCTTTTTGATAGCTCAAAATTCCATTCTTTGACCTCTGAACCTAGAGATAAGATTGAGACGAGATGCAGGGTTGGTACAACCCAGCAATAGTAATATTTCGCGAACAGGGTAATGTTTATCCTTAGATTTCTCAGCCTAAAATTCATGTTCTCTTTATAATAAAATACCTCAGAGAAACTAATGAAAAAGCACTTTCAGACAAACTCAAACATGGACTAAACTATCAAAACCTACGCACAAAAATATCTTTATATCGCTACCAACTCAGATATTTCTGAATCAATAAAACTTCGATTAAAATCGCGTTTTGCATGTCTCGCCCACGGTTTATTTCCAGATTTGAGCCAACGGTAACCGATGCTCATGTCCTCTGATGTATATTTAGATCGCTGCAATAATGGAATTTCATTCTGAATGGTTTAATCTGCAAATTGGATATTTCTGTTTTAATAGGACTAAAGCTCTGAACAGTCAATGATGGAATAGGATCCTCTTGAGAGAAGGAATTGAGCATTTGAAGTGAAATGCACTCGCGAATACTTTTGTTGGATTTGGGAACACTGGAGTAAGCATAGTTTATTGAAATCGCTGCCTGAGTTATTTATTTAGTTGAATCCTGCGACTCACTTTGCTAAATTAAACTCTATATTTATTGCGGGGATTTATAAATAGCGATTCGATACGAGTACAATACAGTGTTAAGTATTCAACCTAATATTTTATAGATTGAAATCGGTTGAATGACGTTCCATAAATAGGTTCGGTATATTTACGTATCCTAAATTTAAAATCTAGTGTAAAATAAAATCACGAAAAGTTTTTATCATGAACGAATTGGCAATGAAAGTATTCTCTATACAAAAATTTGATTTGAAATTGAAATAAAATGAATTGAAAATAAATTATCAAAAATACAGTCAAAGAATATAATAGAATTCATACTATTTATGCATACACAGTCTATATATAGAATAGTAAACTTAAATCGTTTGTGAAATCGATGGATTGAATACATTTCAATGATGCTTATAAAAAAGGAGAGTTCGTTTTCATTCAATTGATTTATTTTAAAGTATATTAAAATATACGCTTTATAGTGAACAAAAGCTAAGATGCATGGCTTATAATATTCGCAATTGATTTAGTAAGATTTAAATATTTCATTCTAGTAAATAAGCACTCAATTGCATGCAAGCATTACCCTCTACATCATCACAGAATGGGTTCACGAGCAAATTCGATACAAGGTAATTTGGAATTCTCGTAAACCCAATGTCTAGGTCGTATTAATGACGCTTTGAATACCCATACAATACAAGTGATGTCATAAGGCAATACTCCTACGTGCATCAAAGGATATAGAAGCTCCTCTACTGACATAATTGCAATGAGTTCTTACAATGAACGCTTTTGATGCCCTATTACTTCCTCTATTCAAGACAATCGCTATCTCATACGTTTAATTGCCGTGCATATCAAATGCATCAATGAACCGATTCACTATACGCTACGTCATATTACCGCTATCATATGAGAGATAATATCCATAACTAGGAAGCATGAAATGATCATTGAGATGTATCAGATGTGATACTGGGATTTATAGAATCTTTTTTTTGATATAACGCAGTTTAAAAAATACAAATTTATTTACAAATAATGAACATTATAAATATAAAATTTCCCCTCCGTTTATATCATTAATAATAGTTTGAAATCATAGTTTTGACACTACATGCTAAATCAAAAAATAGTGATGACCTTTCAAAGTCAAACAATAACAAGAGTTTATTTATCTAATTCCTTGTTGAAATGTATTAATCATAATCAATGTTGAAAAACAGAAAAAAATCCACACTTTTTCTCTTTTCAAATTTATAGAAATAATTTCATAAACACCAAGAAAACTCTACAAGATCTATATATATCATATATATAATCAACCAGACTAATGAACAATACAGTGTCTAGTAGCAACATAGAATACCTCTCAACATTATATTTCATTTTAAAACAGCGATATTAACGGCATTAAACACAACTGTCCTCGGAATACTACAAAAATTCGCAACACCAAGAAATATTCATCAAATACGAGAAAAAGAAGCAGGGATACGATTTGAACCTCACAAAAACATATGCAAGACTTCTGAAAGTATTTATTTATTTAATTATTTAAATTTATTTTATTTACTTGCAAATCAAACGTCCAAACATACTTAAAATTTTTAAGAGTGAACCGAGGGATATTTATACGAAAATGCATGGAGTTACTTTAAGAGAAAAGACCGCCAGATAGTGATGGATGCAAAAGGAAGAAGATGATTCGTACAGAGGAGACGGGAGCCCGTAAAGCATTGAAGCATCTCCCGCTGAGAAGTCGATCGGAAGGCTGAAGGGATGGAAGGATTTGATTAAGGGTGAAATGGGAGGAATTGTAAAAGTAGCACGTTCGGAGAGGTGTGCCATGCTAGGATTTCTAATGCTCAACGGCCTATTACAGAATCCCTTTTGCAGCTTGCGGATCTCGTCCCAGCTTCCATCGCTCTTCCTTCGATACATTAAGGCATTGGCCGACTTTAAAGTCTGTGGCAACCTCTCCTCCGGGAGGGATGCCCGGAAACTTATGGGGAGCGAGAAGTTTTGGTTTGCCACTGAGGAAAATTTATAGGGACCGATTTCGCTCGCTTTCCCTCTCATTGGATTGTGTCAGGTCGCTGTCTGCGAGTCTATTTGAATGGAGTTCCTTGGCTTACTTTTCCCCTTTCCATTGTATAGTTCATGAAAATCAGTATTATGGAGCTATAACTCTTTATTTGATTTATCATCTCACGGTGTTTTTACAAGTAATCTATTTAATACATACCCCAAAAGTATCCCCTTAAAGAAACAAATAAGGATGAGTACTCAAATCAATGTACACATTTAATCAAGAAACATTTTTAATTATCGGAGATTATTAATACGTACAGTATACGATATACAATAAGATAACAGGGTACATTTTTTGTAAATGTTGATATCACTTAACTTTAAAATTAACTAAGAATTGGTAAAGGAAAGAATCGTAAATCAACGAGTTAAACATACGTCTACCGTTTAATAGTAGACATAGAAAAATATCTGCCTTAAGGAAGCCTAAAAACAAACAATCAATAAGTTACATGCTGAAGATGTGTATTAAAAACTGCATAGGAGGAACATTTCACAGCTAATCTTTGCAAGGTAACTCTTATTATTTCAGAAACATAGTATAATTTATTGATTTATTTCTTATTAATTAATAAAATGAAGTAGGAAAAGCTCGATCATTTCTTTAATTTGTTATAGTTGATAAAAAATGCTACTTCAATGATGGTGTACGAATAGCTTGAATATCATCAACGATGGTTTTACTTCAAATACGAGAGGAAAAGTGAGCTATAAACCTTAATATCAATTGAGAAACATATAATCACCAGAATATCTGATATATTCCTTTATATTTGCATAATTTAAGGCTGAAGCTGTACATATCTGTCCGTTTGGCGCAGAGGATAGCGCGTTGGACTTCTAATCCAAAGGTCGTGGGTTCGATCCCCACAACGGATGCAACTTTTTTTGCCTCGGGCGTTCCTCAAGACGAAGTGATTTAGCGTGTGTAATAAGCGTGTTCAGTGATATATATTGCTAGGAAAATTTCGGAAAGGTGGGTTAACGTAGAAGTGATTGATATTATGCCACCACTCTACTATGCCATGGACCAATCTGATGATGTGTATGAATTAGGAGTGATAGAGATTCATAAGGGAAATTGATTTAAGAAGTTTTTCTTCCAGCGAACGATATACGGTAATAATAGACTAAAACGAAAGAAGAAACGATAGATGTTCACACCCTATGCCACACACCGAAAGGCGGCTTGCAGGGTATTCATGTGGATGTATGTCTCGTATAGCTGATTAGTACGAGATATAAATAACTCCAGTCTAATCATCATTACGTAATAATTTCCTCAGCGAAATAAAAATAAGAATAATAATTGGATATCTATGTATTGAGTAATACATCCTTCAAAAAGGAATAATGATAGCCAAAAAGAGAAATAAAAGTTTGGCGCAATCAGAAATCAAATCATCGCTTGGAGATTATCATTAGAAATTAATCCAGGCAACATTACCCAATTAGCGTAATCAGTCCACGCAAATCTAGATGCTGCTAATTGTATCCATCGCCAATATTAGCATCCGAGAGATACGAACTAGATGATCAAAATTAACGTATGAAATCTGGAAATTCCGAATCGCATTCCAGATATAGTTCCACATTTAGCTCGCCAAATCCGAACATTGGATGAAGTCCCTCATCCCAAAGGAAAAAATCGTAATCAAGAAACGCCGATGTATAATTTGGGAAACGGATGATAACAGGTGTAAGTTTTTAATATTCAAATTTCATTACAAAAACCATTTTGAGAGATAAAAAAGGGAAAAATTGATTTCCACCGAGACTCAACGGTCAACGAGGGGTCGACAAACGAATTATCTCTGATTTTCATACGCTCGGTCGCCAAGCAATTCGATTCGCATTGTTGGCAGCGAAGAGTGAATGTCGGGGTCACTGCTACACCCTAATGAATCCAATTTAATAACCTCTCACCGCATTAATGAGAAAAATATATTTAACGTGCGGAAAGCTAAAAAAATAAGAGATGAATTCCGCATTCCGATGGGTTTAAATTGGCTTTGTAATGGAAATGTAAAATTCAATGTGAGTTAAATTCGCGGGAATTGGATTTATTGAAATTTGCTCTCCATTATGCGTGAGAGGAATCCTTCGCATGGTGTTCTTAAACACCTGTGCGAGTAGATGGTTTCTGCTAATCTGTACACTATCACTACTTTACTATCGTAAATAACAGTAATACATAAGACGGCCATACATAACAATACCTTATTAAATGAACTTGATAAACTTTACGCTAAAATATGCTAATTTAAATAAAAAGATTCTTCCTAAATAAAAACATAACTTAATCCATGAGCAAAGAAGTAATGTGATGGGATAAAATCTCCCTTAGTGAATAAATAAATATGAAACGGATATTTCTTTAACAGAAGTAGGAGACGTTAAACTTTGACCCTAAAATTAAAGACATAAGTAAATTGTTTGACCTTGTTTGAATCTAATCCTGAGCTCATTAAATGATAATAAGTTGCATTACGAAAAAACCTTCTTCATACTTTACGATTAACAGCCAAATCATTCGTATTATAAGTTACATTCATTTTTCAAAGAGGAAAGTAAAGTAATATTAAGTGTGCAAATCATACATAAAGAAAGCTTAACATCATAAATTCCGAAATAAACAAAAGAAGAACGAAATGTGGCAAATATTTTTAACATAAGAAAATGCATGAATATTATAAAATAAACCAGAATTCAATCGATAATTTTTCAACTAATTACGCGAGTAAATTATCTTAGTGTATCAAAGGTGGCATCTGTTCGAGATATCATAGCAACGACAACAATCATATATCAACTTGTACAGCACGTGAAAAAACGACCAAAATTTCCTCCGAATTCCGAAAATTTAAAATATTAAAGCCCGTTATAATTTTAACTCAAATACGAGAACAGTGGAGAATTTTTTCGGGGAGTTTGAGAAAGACACGATTGAATTCGCACACTCCAGTCTGCTCCAAGAGAATTCGCACAGCTCACCGAATACCGCAAATTTGGATTTCACTCGAGCCTGTTAGAGAGAGGGCGCCCGTGTGAAAGTCCGCACAGACAACTGCACTCGAGTCTACGGTTTTCGTGTGCACGCGTGGACGTTGAGGGAGCGGTGACGCGTACCCGTGTGTGATTTTACCTGTGAACAAGCCGTTAGCCGAATGAATTCCTCTCCTTTTGAAAGAAGGGTGCATTGGCAGATGGTTTTGGGTTGAGAGATGCACAGCAAAGGGTGTGAAATAATACATAAATTACACGAATTTATCTTACGTCATTGATAAGCCATAGATTATACGCGAAGAAAAGATATAACGATTTCACGGCTGTTTAACAACCCTGGATGCGAAAATAAATACGAGTTTTCACGAGATATTCGGTGAAGATTAAGTTGTTATCTTTAAAGAAAAGATTAAATGTAGACGCTCGATACCCTAAGAATGATGTTAGACGAAGAGTATGACCTATGCTTGTTTGTATTACGACATTTTGAGTTTAGCTTTTGTATTGCGTGAACTCATTTTTATGCTCCACTGCCTTATTTAGAAACTTTAGTCCGTTGCCAACAAGCCAGTGGGTTAACTCATATAGTCAAATTCAATAATAATAAAATATTTAATTAATTTTCTTGTAATTTTTATGTTTGTTAAAAGACGAAGGATATATTATAATTGTTTGGAAGCATTTTTTCGATTATGAAACCCTAAAACCTTATGTTTCTAAAATATTTCATTGTAAAAGACCTCCATGTGTTAAAGATATTTCAGGGACAATTCAAGGACCTAATTCCTCAACTTTCAACTATTCATTACTTTAAAAAGACTTCAAAGTTTTGTTCAGCACGGAAAGGATAAAATAATACAGTTACTTTAAAGGATGAACAATACATAATCTTGATTATATTCCCACCATATCAGATTTCGTACGTATATCATAACAAATACACTCCTAGAATACACTAAGCCATGTAAAGAGAAATTTTGCATTCCTAAAATTCGCGAATAATGGGACGTGAGGTCCTTCAAAACCATCCCAACACCGGTCTTAAACATTTAAAGACAGTGGACGAATAGAACGTAAAATTCGGGTTCCATGAGGTAGAAAACCCTTCCGCCAGATCTCCTCCAAGAATAAAGGAAGATAGAAGACTGGCACCAGTCACATTACGACTGTATTCCTCCAGAAATATCCGGATAAACATCCTCCGCGAACGCAAAAAGCTTACCCTATCTGATGACCGCTTTTTATTTCCAACCATACTTTCCAAATCACCGCGTTTCCTGAGATCTTCAGGCATCATTACAGCGATTATCACAACTTTCGTTTCTATAAACACCGCACTGCATTGCCATAGTGAGTAATCTTACCTACATGTTGCTATGTACGTATGCCTCCAGAAAGGAAGGCAAAGTTACAGAGATTTGAATATAAAACTTTAATTGCTGTTTATAATTAGATAAGTATCCTGCATTCTATCAAGGTAGAAGCATAAAATTATACATCTTACTTGCACCAAAATAACACTGAATTGATGTATCGAAAATAACTTATAAATAGATTTAAATGCAGCATATTTATATTTATTGTTTAATAAGCAGCTTTGGAACCAAAACAAACCAAAATTATATTAATTTACTAGAATTTGAAGAGAATGCATAAATATAAAACGAATAACTGAATAAAAGGTCGTAACTAGCATTATAATTTATATATCATATTGTACCATAAGTATAATACATAATGTAATGAAACACATTAACATTTAACGTGAAAAACATTTGACCAATAAATCAGTTGGTTACCATAATATAAAGTCATAAGTGATTTGAAAGGTTTTACAAAATTCCGAATAAAAAATCCATTTTGATGCTCAGCAATGAAAATTCTCCATTCTGAGATACTAATGCAAATCTTTCTTATGTAACGGGAAGAATTTCATTATATTATGTAAGAGGATCCAAAAGTTATTATGTAAGGGCTTATGCAATCTTTTCATCTTGCCCGCACTAAATTCTATACAGCAGATGCTGCCAGTTATGAGGAGCTATTTATTGTATTATGACAGCAAATATTGTACCGTTGCCTTCCAGTGAAATTTATTGCGACCTAAATACTTCACGTGTTTGCGATTATTCCCTTTATGCAATTTCATGGAATATATGGAGATGTATGAATTATGAAGATGTTATTATTCCGATCTTCATTCGAAAAATTTTTTCTTAGAATGAAATGAAAAAATCGTTTGAATAGAGCCTGAGAGGTCTTAACAATTGTATAATAACTTCTGCTAATATGAGGCCAATTAATTTTTTTAATACGAATATTATAACTTCGAACTCCGACGAATCCATTGATAACTCCAATATGAAATAGGAATGATACGCTATTGTATTTTTAGACGAAACGTTCTTCCATATCAAATGAAACAATTCCTACTATTCCTATATATTTTAAAAGTCGTCAAATCGATTTTTTTTATGTTTCAGAAAGTTAAACTTTTCTTTTATATTAACCGAGAGAAATGGCAATTGAAAACAGCCAAATAGTGAGACATTCTTTACTTCCTAATAAAATAACTGCAGATAATATGTAAAGTATTAAGCATTAGTAAAAGAATAAATGTATGCGTTACTTTAATTCTACGATTTTGTCCCACATTTCTTCAGTTCAATAAGAGCTTACAGGTTACTTAGATATTCCCTTACCAAATATCATAATTGCACCTCAAGACCTTTTACCTTCATTGTGTTAATAACAGTTAAAAAAGAGCCAGAAAATCATATGATAGATCCTACACAAATTCCCCCAACAGAAATAATTAAATTATTCATTTTATTTTTTGGCAACATATGTATTATCTATAAGAACAGAATTAATGAAATAAAAGTATAATTAATTTAGAACCTTATAGATTATATTAACCTCGAGCCGAAATGGATCGTAGACAATTATTTCGCATCCTATATAATGGATGGATACCAAGGATCCGAAAGCAATACCCCTTCTATAGGGTTCAGGGCCCTATAATGTTCCATGAAATCATCAGAGGTCGCACTAAACATGCGTTGATAATTGAGCAATTATCCAGAAGACCTTTCGAGAGGAAGAGGCCTTTAAGGTCAAATTGATCTCTAGACGTCTAACGTAATGGCCCATTCCATCTCTTCAGCTGCCGGAAAAGTATGAATTAATCATTAATCTCCTTAATTACGTTGACGTAATATGAAAGCTGCTAATGACGGGTTCTTACGGAATCAGGAAAAACAGGGACTTTCACAAATAAAATATATACGTACAATCGTTACCAGGAATCACTTTCCCCTTACAAGATGGCTAACTGAAACCAGCTCATCAGACTTTCACTAAAGAAGGATATACATGTATATGTCTTTAAAAGCTTTATTCGCGCTCTAAAATCGCATTTAGGATGGCATTTGTAAGTCCGATACTCTTAAAGCTTTAGAACCTGTCGAATTCATTCGAATATATCTTACAGTAGGAGTTGAATACGAATCAAGATTAGGAAAATAAACTTTTTTACGTTATGTTTATTCTCATATCATTGTAATACATTTATTTTTTTGGACTGTTTGCTTTCTTCGGAGTGTATATACACCGAACTAGCAATGGCTTCGACAAAAGTATTGGCACTTTCATTCCATTACCCCTACGAATTACAATACGACATTGCATGTCAAGAAAATGGAAAGTATCTACTCCTAGATTTCAAAAACTTTTGTATAATATACCTGGTATAAAGGATATTATCATCTCTTACCTATGATTAAGAAATTTCAATAAAAAATTTATACCTTCGCTGAGGTTAGCGTTCACTCATTTTGACCTAATATTTATATTATAAGGAGTATTAAGTTTAATAAAATGTGCGTACATATGGTGATGTACATGGATGATATTGGGACTATGAAGTCCTATAGAATATCATCCACAACAAATACGATTGCAATTATTATTTATTTCTCTGAAACTTGATAAACATGTGTAAATCGTATTTAAAAATCTCAAAGAAAGAAAGAAAGCTTAAGATCTTTCTGCAATCTTAAAGAACTTAACAATGAAAAAATACGACACCAATCTAAAAAAAGTTAAATTCTCCTCATCTTACAATTACTTATTCGTTAAAAGAATAGTGCATTCCCATTAAAAATCTATTTAAGAAGTAATTTTCGCGTACAAATATTCTATTAATTAGGAGGAAAAATCCTGTTTAGTTTCTATACTAGTAGATCCAACTTATAGGACTTTACTTTAACTAACCATAATAACTGAAACCCCTATAATGTTACGTCAACCGCTATGTAGAAATACGAGTTCTTAGTGAATTCATTCTTTAAATGTTGCATGGACGTATTTTACTTAAAATACATAACCGAGCAAATACTCATAATACACCATAATACTTCTTCAAATCTGTAACACTGAAAAGGGGACTTAATTTTAGACAGTCCACGGAAGAACGAGATTTAAAACGCAAGCAACCAGCTGGGCCGTATTAGAAAATAAATCCCCACCAAAGAGACCTAAACATCGAGAGTAAAAGAATACCTTCGCGCGAAGATTAAAGGTTGCTATTCCGGGTACAGATTCGGGTGCTAGAGAAAGCTTCCAAAAATCACAAGACGTTCCGTCGTGCTGAAGTAAAGGGATTCTCTATTGATCATTCCGGAAGGAAACGGTTGACGAGTTCGGTACGTTATCCTCCGCAGAATGTGAAAGAACCTTTGCCTCCGGACGCAAGAAGAAATAACGATGGCCGATGTTTTGGCTTCACTTCCTCCGAAACCTCCTTTTTTCCGTCCAATGAACACCAAAAGATTCAGAATGAGGAATGTTTGCGTCTGGTTAAGCATGGAAAAAATTCTCTGCGTTGAGAATACTATGGCTTCAACTTTTGTATACTTTCTGAATTCTACCATTGATCTATCAATACATCGAACTTTCTCGATATCGATTTTACTCCGATTTCATTATCATATTTCAGAATAATTGAAACGTCGTATTTTAGACACTCACTTGTTATGACTTCATACCATATTTTAATGCTTAGATATTATTTTTGCTAATGTAATGTGCGTAAACTGCTTGGAACATGCTCTCTTTAAGTCATCCATTCCTTCATTAGGTCTTCGGAAAACACGTGATAAAAGTTAATTCTTAAAGAGTTGAGTTTAAGTTCATTTTTATTGTGTCCTGTAGTATTTTTTATTTTTTACACAAAGCGACAGGCTCATTCAAATACTAAATTTTCCATTTATTCTTTAATTGCTCTGTTTACAATATTCAAACAGCAAGAACAATTTATTTTGAAATGCTTCCAATAAACAACCATTATTAGGCTAACTTTGAAATGTATTGAGAAAGCGATGACGTGTTAATAGTAAAATACTGGAAAACTCTATTCAATTACTGCTTAGAGAGAGCTAAGTTCTCACAATTCATCAATATTGGCTATTTTTATGTATTTAAGAATAGAACAGAGGTAAACGGAACCTGAATTTACATTTAATGGGAATCATAAGAATGAAGACCTCTGTAATTGAAAATCGGACAGAAGAAATCAATCCGACACGACAAAAGATTCAGTCTATTTATGTCTTTAAGTGGAGAAATATTTTTTTTTTAATCCCCTTTTAAAGAACAATTATTATATTAACTTCTAACCATCTCTTCTGAAGACACGAAACCATATCCGAAACACAAAGTAGTAACATACATATTTATAAAAAGAAAACCTATGCAAAGCAATAAAAACTTACGGATTCACACAACGTTAAAGGTTAAACGAACTGATTTCAACCGATTGTCTGTGAACCACTGGAGGATTCAACGCAATGAAAAGCACTAAGACTTTTATTTAATCCAAGTTCACCTTCAAGAACCAGGAACCATAACAACCCTAGATGCGTAAAGAGATATTTTAAAACAGTGAAGATATACCTTTGGAGAATTATTTCATTAATTCATAGAACTGAGAACACTTGAAAAATACGTTGAATTCTATAATAAAACTACGCGAAATGTACCTCTGGTATCTTTAACACTTCAGTAGCTTTTTAATAATCTACAGCGCGAAGCCTAGACAAAAGCAAACGGAAGATATGGTACTGTAGACACTGCAAATAGTGGAGGATATTCTATTCACCGCAGCAAGATTTCTAGAGCTCTCGGTACACAAAAAAAAGACCTAAAAGCTCGCGGGCGACCAGTGGATTGCAGTCTTACGGTCGAACAGCTCTACAACAGTGAGCGATAAGCGAATCTCACGGGAGCGTAGCAACCACTGTTCATCCCCTACCGACGTTCCCCATTCCTTTGGAAAATCCGTGTCCCAAAACGCAACCCTCCATCAACCTCCCTTTTAGCGGCTTCCATCGTCATCGCTATCATTTCAGGGCCTCCGCATAAAAAAGCAATTGGGAACCCAATTCCCCGTATCTCAATCTCCACGTCACGTTACCCTCGTTTACTCGCCATCTAGCCGACGTAAGGAACCACTGTCTGCTGCTTCTATTTTCGAAGACCGAGGTGGAAGAAGCGTCCTTCTATAAAAGCACTTTTCTATCCGTTGATGTGTTGAAGTTGAGTGGAGTAGCTATGCTTTACCGAGTATAACAAGTACATAAAATTCCATACAATAAATTATCATTGTTTCGTTTTATTTTCCAAGGAAAGTTTCAAGAGACGATTCAAATTATTAGATCGATAAATTCTATCGTCAATATGAGAATAAAAAGGTGGTTCTAAACTTTGCATAAATAGTTGCGTGATTTGATCACAAACGTCTATTTACTTAATTTTTATGATTATCTTGTGAAAAAATTATGTAATCTAACATCGTCAAAGGAACTTAAAAATACGTAAAAATGAATAAACCGAAAGACTAATTGTAAGAGATCTTATGAAATACTAATACTCGATAAATTGATATTATCTTGGAGAAAAAGCAAATTACAAAGCACTTTCCATAAGATGCACAAGATCTAGTTTGATATTAATATTTGAATCTGTAATCTTACTGTAAGTTATTTAATTTCCAAAAATATTTCATGACAGACAGATTTTCAAGGTCCAACAAGAATGCCTAATTCCATTTTTAATATTATTTATTCTACTATAAATGTATACATAAATATATTAGTGTTTCAATATTTCATTAATATCTATAGATATAATAGACATAATAGATTTATTTCTATGTCGCTGATCGCCAAAAGCAAAGGATCTTATAATAGTTTGTATATAAATATATTATATATCTACACATTTAAATATTGGACACGGACTAACTGCTAATGACAATCTAATTATAAACGCTATTCATTAAGTAGCGATACTAAAAAAACGATATTGTACTATCTTCGTTATTAATAATGTACTCTTCAATTTGAAAAAGACATTGAAAATCTTTTAATTAGTTTATCCCTCCTCACAGATAATACGTCTGGTCCGCAAGAGTGTGCCAACGGCAGTTCTAAATAATAAACGTCTTCAAGGGAATGGCGAAGTGGGTACAGCACTCGTCGCACGAAATTAAATTCAAAATTCAGCTTCATTTTGGGAGTGAGTCGGTGTTCTAATAACGGAGTCACAAAGGACATTTTCCAATACATAAGTCCTAGCGCGAATGAAGAACGAAATTGAATATCAAATGACATTTGCAAAGGCTTCGGTAGCAGGTAATTACTGCTGGAATAAAAAAAAGCCAAGGTCAAAAGAACTTTTAATCTAAAGTCTCCCATCATCCCATTTCATGACATACAGATCTAATGCACGAGTATGAACTTGATAAAACAAAAGAAATATCGATTTCATTTTTAAAATTAGTTAATTTCCAAGTATTACTTCATTTTGATTTCAAAAGGTTCTTTATAATACATTTAGCTCGAGGGTACAAATTTTTAGGTTGGGATTTTATAATTAACTCTATAATTACGAGTAGATAATGTGTACCAGTAAAGATGCTACTTTTGTGTAATTGAGAGATCATGGAATAAGGTTATTAAAATATTAAACTATGTAAAATTATATCATTACCGAGTGACATAAAAAGATTGTTCGTGGAATAAATCTCAATTTTTAGGATATAATTACTCAGTACATGAATGCAATACGAAGCTAAATTTAAATTAAATATTCCTTTTCCAATTAAAGAATGCTTTTAAAATTATGAGAAAGATATACTATTTAGTTCATCGAAAAAAGGCTGACGAAACCAAGATCAATATAGAGATATCATTCCCAATTTCAATGGAATTTTTCAACTCGATAATTTCCAATAATCATCTCATTTACAATCGCATTACAATTCTAAGAATTAATGTTGAAATGAATACTATGAATCGTGGATAAAACACAAACAGATTTTATTTGAATCAATAACTGACATTTCTATCTGTATTTTCATTACAAATCATACTGTGAAAAAATCATACGTCTACATAAATTCCCTACATGCGATAATCGATAGAATATAATACGTATCGAAAGTTTTTATCAATTTCGCCTAACTCAAACCCACAATTCTCTTCTGAACCTTTCCTTTAGTACCGTATATTGATTATTATAAATGGTTCCTTTCCAAAAAGATCGACAAAATACTTCAAAAAGTTAGAATACGGTAGCTCATTAACGCTCCGTTGAATTCGGAAACTTCGTGAAAATTTTCGTGAGAGTATAGCCCGATGAAACACTCCGCTCTATCCTCTTTTATGGGCAAATAAATTGCTTCATGTCGACTCTCACCTATAAAGAACTTCGTGGAGGCGATTTCGCACGAAAAATAAGCTATCGGAAATTGGTGCCTCGGGCTAAGAATCTCATTTCCTGCTCCTTCTCCAGATCTCCAAGGATACGACGGAAAATTCCAAAATATATACCTTGCGAATATCCTAGGGTGCGCAAATACTTGTGTACGATCCTCGGCAGCGATAAGATGTCAAGTTCAGGTTCCCATGGAGATAAACGAGGTCCGTCCCTCGGCTGAGCCAAATGGAGCCTTTTACTGCAATTCATATTCACTCCATTCGGAAAATTGAGATATCTTTCGAAGAAATAAAATCACCTTGGGAAAGATTTATTCTGAGTTTGGACAATATCAGTGAGAAAATGTGAGATATAAAGTACGATTTATCATCAGTCTTTTTCATTACATCTCGTTCAATATTTACTTATTTTTACGATTAGGATGTCGAAGTGATACTAAATCATATGCTTTCATTTCTATTCCTATGCTATTATTTGAGATACCCTTGAAATTTTATCTTTAATATGCATCGATACTAGTATGAAAATAAATGAGAATTACTTATGAGGATGGGCTTCAAATATTTAAATAAAGCCAGCCTTATTTTAAAGTATTATACCATAGAATCTTGATAAATGATTCTTTAATACCAGCATATAATTAAGAAGAGTGTTTTGTATTTATTTAGACCCCTATATATTTGGTATTTCACTATTTCAGGGATATCATCATTTATTTATGGTCAATATGATTGCTTAATATCATTTCATTCTAGAAGAATAAATGAAAGTTCTGCCTAAAAAAATCCGAGATAGTTAACTTAACTTCATTTTCAATGAATAAATTCTGACCACAGTTAAAGGATTTTTATAACAGTAACATTTAAAATAATTCAAAAAATTTTAAGTTATGGATTAAAAGTCACTCACCATCCCTTTAATTAATTCAACATCAATTCAAAACATCAGCTTAAGCGTTACATATATAAATGAACGAGCTCACAAAATGAATTAAGAACTAACATTCTCTTAGCTCAAATTTAGTTGAATGTATACATAATATCTCTAGGTTTTGCTTTATTTCTTAAACAATAAATAAACTTATCATATAAATATATAAACGATAAATATTACGATATTTATGATACGGCATAGTTTGACGATACACTAAGGCAAACTAATATATAATATTAGTTAATCTACGCAGTCATCAAAACGGACAATATTGCAATAGAAGTAAAATAAAGAACAATCATCCAATGCTGTACTAAAATCAAACAAAAGAACCAAACTTAGTCCTTACGTAATTTCCAAGTTTCCATGGAAATCATTAGTTCTCATTTCGAAGAAATATACTTCGCATTCATTATAAGATCTTAAGACATCCTAAAGCATTAACATCCTGATAAAAGGATTCGACTTCGAGAAGTTGAGATAAAAGACCTTCCAAGTCATATCGAAGAGAGTCTATGTTAAAGATAAACTGGATGAAACTTTGAGTGGAGTTAATGGTAAAGTTTGCAGCGCTCTGAATTGTTGATGACGGGTTAAGGGTGTAGCAACAAGGGTCTTATGCGATCTCGTTAGGATAAATTTTAAGGGCTTGGATCGGAGGATGTGAGAAAATTTTTTCCGAACGCCCTCTCTAATTGCCGGATCCCGTCCTCACATCTGCGCATGCGCAGTTCCGCTATTCGACTTTCTGGTCTCTAAATGGACAAATGGCTATTTAATCAATGAAATCGTTCGGGAATCGAGTGTGAATGCACGTGTCCTGAAATACCAACTAAAGAGATGGCCTTTTAACGTCACACGTTGACTTAAGGTTGGAAACGCATTTAAACGATACGTTTCAAAAATATAAAGTTAAAATACTAGATCTCACGATCAAATTTGTGATCACAGCCAGAAAGTTATTTTCACTATACGATAGCAGGATTATTCCCATTATCCATTCTAGGAATTGATGCAATTAAGACTCATGTAAAAATTTTAACCAACCAACTTTGCTTAAACAACTACAAATAATAGGGTGATTTTTGGAATATGGTTTTTTGAGATGTATTTCAAGGTTCACTTTTTTACCATGAGCTATTTCCACGCACAATATCACCCTCCGATTACTATAAAGATAGATTTCTCGTGTCTAAATTATTTATGTCCTAGTAAATATCACAACAGACTATCCCCATATTTGCTTAGTTGCAATGCTCAATAAATTAAATATAAATTCGTAAATGAACGAATAAATTCAATAGTTAAAAAAGATATAATTAAATAGAAAGAGGATTTTTCTCTGATATGCAGTGATTTACAAGTCTATCATGTAATGTACATCGGAATATTTACACATTTCGTAACAATGAAATGATAAATTCGATAATAAATTGCTTTAACGTAACTCAGCCTATGTATCTCACTTATAAACATATTATTGTTCTAATTAAGGGTAATTTGGAACCAATAAATAGCATTTACGTGAGCAACAATGAGTAATTAAGTTAACAACTCATCCTAAATTAAGAGCTAAATATATCGCTGCATTATTCTCAATTTCGTTATAACGGGTGGAATGAACTACTATAATGAACATGTACACGTAGGAGCAGAAACAGTGTTATATTTAGCAAAATAACGTATAAATTTGGATATCAAGAGAGGAATTAACCGAATTAAGCGGCTAATTTTAGCAAGATCTTTCCGAACATCTCCACAAACTGTTCTTTCATCACAAAGGAGCAGAAATGGAAATGAAAACATTTGGAAAGATAACAATTAAATCTTCAAGAGATAAAATTCGACGCTCAAAGATGAAAGAAAGAAACTGAAAGAAGAATGGAAGAAATTGAGTGGATTAAGGGGGGAGGGAGGGATGTATAAAATTAATGGACAAGGAAACAAAGTTTCACAACGTAAAGCGAGTTACCACGAAAAGGTTAAAGGTATGCTGGTGAAATAAGCTTTGGTTTGAATCATTAATGAACGAGCTAAATTTATAAAGAAGATGATTATGGTTCCATTGTAAATATATTATTTATATGGAACTTAAACGAAAAAAATCTACGTTGAATAACGGTGATAATTCTTAAAAAGATAATTCATTCCGGTATACAATTCTTTGTCCTCTAAAATCTTCAACCATTTTATAAGTAGAAGAATAAGAATTATAAATGTTATATTTTCCTTCACAAATATTTCAAAATACCAAAAGATTTTTTCTTAATTTATTCCTTCTCCATTCTTGTAAAATCGCATAATAATGTGCAAAAATAACTTTGAATAACCCTCGCTCGTCAATTTTTGATAGAACTTGTCATCTCATCATCTCAAGCGTAAAACATTAGAATTTTGTAGATGCAATCTCGGGTTCATATCTTTGCAATCCCTATCGCATAACTATGCTTGTCAAATTGTTTCCTATCCAAACACAGCTTAAAATACACGGTGAACAAAAAACAAAGCGGTAGTCAAGTAATTTAAGACATCTCCAAAATCATAACCCTTCTTATTTACAAATGTTGTCGTAGTAACCTTTGAAGAAATATTTATTCTCCTATTACGCGGAAACGGACTCGTTCGGAAGGGCTATATTCCTCGGCTCGCCTATTTGAGGCGGGCTCTGCGGCGACCAACGATCAATTAATTAAATGAAGAGGGAAATGGGCCTCTCAATATATGCCCCTCGCAATTATGAGAATGCTCCATTAAGGGGATTCCCCCCGATAACACTCCGCCAAATATCGGCCACGATTTTGAGCTGACAATTATTGCCATGGAGACTAATATTTGTGGGACTTAGTTTTCCAACATTCGCAGTGATTAATTACAGAACTTTTGAGCGTAATTCTCTAACTCTCTATAGCGTGCTTTTTGGGACATAAATATAATGGTTTTCGTAATGCATCGATGGGATTTTATGCTCTTCAATGTTATGGAAATCAAGAACCGGATTTAATTTCGTAATAATTACTACAACCAAAGATTGTTTATTGTTGATTCTACCATATAAACCTTTTTAACGCCTAAGCTTATGATAAAGCAATTCGATAATTTCTACTGAAAAGTTTATCTTACGATAAATGTTATAATAAATACGTTACTAAGTTATATTACGCATGAAAAGACATATCGGTCTCAGATTTCGTATCTCATGAAACAAACATAGTTTTTTATCAATCATGTACTTTAAAATACATACTTTTTAAAGGAAAATAGAACAGTTGATAAGTATTAAACGTCTATAACCTTTTTAATAACCCAAGTCATTCAAAAAGAGACTAAACTAAACTTCTGTTTCGAACGATAAATTAAGGGAAATATTATTAGATGGGCCTCATAGATATTAAGTTAGGTAACCTTTAGTTTCACCAAGTTAAAATATCATTCATTTCAAATACAAAATAACAAAAAAATAAGGATGTAGCATTATTAAAATCTAATACAAAAATTTTATAACATCAAGGGATAAAATGAATGTCATCTATAAAACACGTGTATGAATTGATCGAGAAAAACTATGGAAATAGACGTAGTAATATCGAAGTCACACCATTTATGAATCTTGATATAATAACGCGATAATGATAATTTTCTGAATCCATAGCAACAAACAAAAGTAAGAAACAAACAAAAGTAAGAAACAAACAAAATAATACATGAATAGCAAGTAAGTCTACATCGAGAGTAATAAAACAGCCATAACCTCCCTCTCACACATTATAAACAAAACAAAAGACGTCCACTCTATTGGGAAAGCGATTCAATCGCACTATTTGGGTTTGTTGTCCGATGCGTTATTTGGATCTTTCATCGAAGCAATTACGAACTTTACAGCCGCAAACGAACGCCATCTTCAATTGTTTGCGCTCGTTTGTTTATTCCTGCCATGACTACCTTCAAAGAGATTCATTAAGGGCAATATGTGCGCGCTGCCAGCCGATTGTACTCGATGTGTTCGTCTTATTAATAGCCGTGTTTTTCACTCTTATTCGCCGTAAATTTCGTATCTTAAGCAGTAGGGAAGGTTTTGAGGAGTTTATCTTGGCAATTTCTACACCGCTCCGTGCATCCGAACGGTGCTCAGATGAAACAAACAGATTTATGGAGATTCGAAGATGAAATGAGACTTTCCCCTCTCCTTAGTGAAGATGGGAGAGATGGGTGGAATACAGAGAAGGATTGTATGGTAATTGTAGGTAGGATGCATCACAAAGGCCAGCTTCGGAATCGGGGATAGTTGTTTATGGGTGAAATATAAAGTTTGCAATAAACAGGAAAGTGAATGGTATAAAAAAGAATATATTTACAGAAGAGAAGCTATCAATAGGTATGAACATTATTTACAGTTCTGTGGATGACGCTTTACTCTCCAATGCAATGCTGTGATTAATATACCTTCAAACCTGACAAGAATAAAAGATTTATTTCTCTACTGAGAAGAACATGAACATAAATTTCATTAAGTTAAGATGACTTTCATTAAGTTAAGATGAATTTCATTAGATATTTCTCATTTATAGACTGAAAAGTATTTCTATCACATTTGACTGTAACTTTAATAGATTTACTCAGATCTGAGTTTCATTTTAGTTAATCACGAATAATAAAATAAATCGATCATTATCTACAATATACCAATTCACTTACTCCATTAAGTAGCGATTAGTTAGGATGCCACGAGTAGATATTAATTTAATCAGTTACAGAGATTTTTAAAAATAGAAAAGTAACTTTTATTTTAACTCATGTAATTTATTGAAATATATTACCTGTACTTAAAATGTACTAACCAGCTCCTAAGATATACCTTAAGCAAACTATTAAATCTAAGAATAATTAGACTCAGAAATCAAAATCCTACCTCTTTCTTTGAATCACTACACTCGTACATTATCAATAAAGACTTCAATTAATTATAATCCAATGTAATCAGTAGAAGAAATCAAACATCCATTAATCATAGTTCGAATACTTAGCAAATGGAGTTACCTTTCACTTCTATATCATTCTTTCAATATTGAAAGTCATTTAGAAGGTTATAAATGCAAGGAACGGAATCTGAACTTTTTTTAACTTTTACTTCAAACTCGACTATTACTCCTAAAGTAAAATTAACGTTTTTCATTAAGATTAATTCAACGAGTCTTTGAGTGAAAAATCGGTATGACTTTTTCAAAGGCTAAGTACTCTTTCCTTCATTTCTTAGATTCAAATGAGCCGAAACTGCTCTCTTTCCCAGAAATGATGGATTGAGTTAACGGAAAAATCGTCCGATATCGGTATTGGAAAAGTTTATGCTTTCTCCCTTCTCTAGAGATACTGAGTCGATACGAGGGATTTTGGAGAAAATAAATGAAGGTACGTTCGTTGACAGATTTAAGCGATTTCGACTATCGAATTGAACTTTGGATTTGCTGAAGTATGAATTCTCGCGATATCCTGAGTAAGTGGGAATTATATAAGCATACAAAGTTAGGTATTAACTCATAACTATTTCTATATCTAAAACCATGGTTGCCGAGACATAGTAGCCGAGAATAGCTTGCTGATTCAGTAAAGTTAAAGTAATTTTTTATTCTACAGTATTTAAAATACAAGCATTCCCAATGCGCGAGAACATTATCACATTCAACCACCCATAATTCTAAGAAAGAATAAAAACAAGCTAAATGTGCAATGACACATAAGGTTTATGAATTTGAGATACCTACTATATAATACTTTCATCTAGCTCTATTTAAGAAATTGTCGCACAAGTTTGAAATCATAATTCGGAATTTAGGATTGTTAATAAAATCAACATCAGATTCAAAATTCGATAACGATAATCAAAAAAGGCATAATTATCTTTCGATGCGGTGAACAATTTACGAAATTGTTTCAATTATAAATTAAATAAATAACATACATAACAGTTTTCCAGGATAAAATATAATCTTTACGTTCAGATAATAATGTAACTTTTAACTCAACTAAACTCATAGTGTTGAAAATATTTCTCGAATTTTTTCGGATGAAAACATGCTTCAATGCAGATATTCCTGAACTTGAGCACTAAAAATACGATGCTCTAAACTGAAGGTCACCTGCTATTTTAGGATGGCCAAGAAGAAAGAGAATACGTCATCTTTTAACAAGGTTAGTGTATCATTTCCACCG
This sequence comes from Pantala flavescens, assembly GCA_020796165.1. Classification (NCBI taxonomy): domain Eukaryota; kingdom Metazoa; phylum Arthropoda; class Insecta; order Odonata; family Libellulidae; genus Pantala; species Pantala flavescens. The sequence continues at coordinate 19,541,760 of CM036886.1, forward strand.
CATGACACACCGACAAAGAAGTCTTCTTCAGAAACATAAGGTGTCGGGTGAAGGCGTTGGATGGATTAAGGGAAAGAACAGATAAGAGAAAGTAAAAAAGGAGATGAAAGATTTGGAGAAAACGGTTTCGGAAGGAAAAACCAGGAATTTGGAGACAAAAAGAAAGAGAGAGAAAATAACAGACTTTTAAAGGTGAGAATAAGGAAATGGAATAATGTGAGAGAAAATAAAGGCCCTAGCAACGGAATATTGAAGTTGTAGTTTCACAAATATGAAAGTGCTTTCGAATATCTATAAAAGAGAACTGTAATAATCCTAGGTAAAAATGTCCATAAACGTTTTCCAAAAATCATTACGGCATCTTAAATTTCAATTTCCCCCTTTCCTTTGTTCTAACGCGACTATTATTTTTCAATGATTTTTTTTTTAGTTTCAATCACTATATTATTGTTCCTATTAGTTACTTAAGCTCGTTCCTATGAAAACGTTGTTATAATTGGACTCTATTAAGGTAAACCAAGATATAAATAGACGAGAATAAGACTAGAAGGATAGGAACTCGAACCTGGCTCTTCCAAAATGTAAACTTACCTATTTCTTTACCTTCTATTATTAATTTTTTAGTATTCAAAGATATTATAGGTTATAACTAAAAAGTATAACTAACAGTAGTTTATCGAATACGATTAAGATGAAAACTATAATATAGCTTCAAAGATTCTCGTAAAGGATATGTAAGATTATACGACGAAGCCATAGGTTTTCCTTCGCTAACTTCAATATATTTTCTTGACATCTATTTAAAACTACACATGGAACTAAACTAAAAGTAAATTGAGAAAATTAACCACTTACTAGAAAATTCTATCACTTTTTTATGTATCTCTTGAATTCAGAATAGAAAACATCCATTGCGAATTTATTTTCGTATTAATTAGGGGATTATAGATCTGAATTCCCGAGGAGAGGGTAAGCTTTAAAATATCGTTTACAATCTTCCGAGAGATGAAATACACGGGAAACAAAATATCCATTGCATGAAAATAAACAATACCTTAAAAGCTTTTCGAATATCCTCTCACTGAAACGAACCAATTTTAGGTTTATCAGTAGGAAGTAAATAAATTATAGAACTTCTCTAATGTTGCATTAATTTCCAGATATAATAGACAGCACTATGATCTGATAAATCTACCGAGATATAGTTTCAATTCTTAATCAAAATTTTATATAAATTCAATGTACACTTTGAATTTTCCTACATCAAAATTGTACTATTAATAAAAATAGAATACTTTTGATTAATCCATTAAATATCACAAGGAAACAGAGATAAAGGATACGAACAATAATACGTTTCGCAAGAAAGAGAAATTGGTAAAACATTGATCAAGGATGGGAAGAAGGAAAGGGTTGCCATCCGTTTAAGAATTCCCACGGGTTCCTTCTCTTAAAACGAGAGAGCAGCAGAAGTGAGAGTACCTTCTGAATATTGCAAGGCAAGTAATGAGCCTTCCTTCAAACCCTCCTTTCTCCTTTTTTATCTTTCTTTCTTACACCCTTCCTTATGTTTTCATGTACATTCCTCGCACTTTATCTCACGAACCTGTTCCTTTCCTTTCCCTAGCACTTAGTTTTATCATGACCCTTTTTTTTCACAAACATCCGCCTTTTAACGCTTTCCTCAAGTTTCACTTTCTTTCCCTTTTATTCCTTCATTTCAAGAACCTCTTCTCTTCTCCCACATCTTCTGTCCCATTTCCATTATCCCATTTAATTCCACATTCTGACTGTGAAATAATGAGGAATTCCTTTTCGGCCGCCATTTAAATTTACGAAAGGAATGTGAGAAAAGACATAACAAAAGAGAAGCGACTTACCAATAAAGAAGGACCATGGTCAGATTTTAATTTGCTATTCTGTTTTTATAAAATTCTATGAGATAAATTTTTGTTCTTTTTATTCCAGAATATACAGGGATAATAATTGTGAGAACAAAGTATAATTTCTTAAAGGTCAGTGTAATCTAGTATAAGTTAATTATCAATCAATAACACTTATTAAAAAGATATTGGAAGTAGAATTTGGGGTCACAGCACTTAACATTTCCTTATCATATAGTTATAAAGTAATAGAAATACCTTAAGGGAATTAACTCGGGGTTCTACGTCACAAAGCATGATAATAAAGAAAATTGGAAGACCTCTAATGCTCACTGGTAGCATAGCAGGATAATTTAATTTATAAGAATTATATTTTGAGGTGATATATTAGAAATTTCACTATAGCAACAGCATAACAAATGCGTCTTAGATTCACGAGAACGATCCTGTTTACATTTATTTGAATCACAAACTTAATAATTAGGAAGTAAACAAAAAAAATGAAGACCATCAAAAATTCTCCATATAGCTTTTATCGAAATTTGTCAATCCCAACCTTCAGATCATGAACAACTGATATCTATTCCTCTGATTAAATAACGTATCCTTTTAGGAGAAATGGGCATAAAAATAATCGACAGGCTCGTAATTCGAACACAGGCCTCTCTATCATCGTATGCGCACTCAAACCTCTGAGGACCTTGCCAAAACAATTCGTTGCCATGCCGAATTGTAGGCGAGGGCGGTTGTGGTTTGGTCCATCAGTGCAGAATAGTACACCACACGTCCTTCCAATGAGGAAGCGGCCCCACAAAACCCTAGGTCTATGGTTCCGTGCCACAAAAAACACCAGTGATGGTATCCCCTGTTTTGCTTCCATAAACCGGACTCTATATCAACTAAGACGAAAACAACTATACAGCATGGAACTCCATCACAAATAATTAAGCATCGAATAATTTTTTGTGAATGATTGAAGATATGTTTAGACCTTCCCGATATCAAGTATTATCGAAATGTATGCATTTTATTCCTGAAACTTAAAATCTATGCCGCTTTTAGTATAATTTTTTCGGACGTTATCCATTTAAATTTAAGTGAGCGATATATGATAGAATTACATGTTATTATAACCAGAAAACTTCACAAAATTCGTAAACTTCCACAAATAATTACACGCTTATCTTTGGATTTTCAATTGTTATAATATTCAATTTCGAGAATAATTCAATCTTCGCTTAAATTCCGTAAAATTTTCTGGTTATGAAAAAGACAGTATCCGTTTGAAATTGGAATAGTTAAGCAAAATAATTTTATTCGTCGAATTAAAAAAATATTTTTTAACTTCCTCTTCACTATTCAGTACATAATCTCGGGTTCGAATTCCTTTGACATTTCTCAATAGTCATCTATATTCAACGTATTATTATTTCAGGTTATCGATACCCGTCAAATAAGTTTTATATAGTCTATCATTATTACCGAATCTCGAGCAAAGTAATTCAAATACGGTGCTATTCCATGAACTTACGCGGTAAAGCATAAATATAGGATAATGAATTTATACGATAATATCCAGATATGAAATATAATAATAGATATTAGACAATGCATAATAAAATGGCTATTTACGAAGTAAATCCTAATAAGCCTATACGATATACTTGTAATAAAATAAAAAGATTCTACAATATTACAATTTAGCACATATATAACGTATTATACAGCGCTTATAGTATATGCATTTTTCTCATACATCACGTAAACGTTCACTCATTTTCCATTAAGCCCACCAAGTTATATCAACCGTTCTAGTCCCTCCACATACTTCACCCTAAAAGACAACCCACAACTCCAATTGCATTTTCCCCATCACTCCCCGAATTTACTCCTTGTTTCTCATTCCCCACACTCCACTCTCAATCTTCCTCTCTCTGCACCCTATCTGCACCTCTCTCCTCTTTGGACCCCATTCATCTTCATCTTGCCTTCCTCCTATCCTTACCACCGCGAAAATTTTGGCACGCCCTCCACTGCGCATGCGCAGTCTATTCCGAATGTGAGACCAAGAAAGTTCCATTTCCGGGACCCCCCAGTGTGGCATCCCACATCCATCCAGCTTCCCCTATATGGACCCCGTGATCCCCATCCCTGGAACATAATTCCAGAGGGAGAAGGATCTCCCTGCACTTTCCTTGTTTTTCTTCCAGCGTTCCATTTCTTTTCTCTCCCACATCGTCTTCGTTTGCCTCCGTCAAATACCTCAATTTTTCCGCTTGCTTTCATTACCTCGCTCCCTTTCTCCACAGCCAATAAGCGGACCAAAAGTTATATGTTCTCGGTGAGCTATATTATAAGGGAAACCAGCAACGAGATATACGCACAGTTCAGTTTCAATTCAGCTGAAATAACCAGGATTTATTTGATTTCATATGCTATATCATCTCGATTTTTTAAAAACAATTCCGGCTATTTAAAAATAATTGAACGCTAAGAGTACTATCATAATAAATTTAGCTCTAGTATATTTATCCGCCTTCTGTTTTTATCTCACGATACAGGTTGGCTTACTTGTGAAAATTATATTTCGAATTCTTGTCGTCCTATAGAAATACGAATATATGTATATCTTATAAAAAGGAGCAAATTATCAATCAATTTATCGTCCTGCGTTCTTTTTTGGTTAAATTTTCGCGGAAATTATACTGTAAAATACAGCTGGTGCTACGAAGATATTTTTTATTATCACTAGATCTAAAATCTAAAGCCAAAGTTATTATCGTAAAACTAAGGCTTAAGACACTAATTTAGCATTATATTTATATTAGCCAAAACAGGATGAATCTCCTGCTCACACATATTTCTTATTAAAGTTTAGAAACTTTATCGATTAAAAGAAAAGAATTAAATTTTTTTTAGATATTTAACACTTAACACTTAAAGTGGTTAAAGAATAATGTTTGGCTGTTGATTCATAAAAATAATCAGCTCGAATTTATCCGAATACATATAGCATACTGAAAGCAATCTACCAAAGAGTATATAACTTATTCTGGTAATAATACTTTAAGGAAAAGTTCCACAAGTTCCTCAATTCAAATTTCATGATACCCATCAGCGATTTCTATTACCTCAAAGAGCCATAATGCATCTAATACATAACCATAAACTCATAGAATCACGTTAAGTCATTGAGCGGGACATAGCTCCCCTGGGGAGAGAATCTAGTACTTGATTATCATCGGTATCGAACGGCATAAAAATATACGAGTAAATAAAAGATAGAAGCAAAAAATACCTGTTGCTATCAACACGATTTCCGAACTAATATTTACTCTACGAATCGATGAGAGTAAATTGGATGAATTGGAAACGGAATAAAAAAAATCACAGCATTTATGACCTAAGGTCAATAGAAACCACGGATACTTCAAAGCAATGATATTCAGCCTTAAATAAATCTGCATCATGATTAGCAATGAACTGAAGAATAAAGGGTACAGGCATTGAATGTCAGAGTTCACATCTATTCTTTTTAAGGAAGCGATGGGATTCTTTTAATTAACTAACTTAATTTAGCTCACCTGGAATAAGGCTTTTTGAGTAAAAGAAAAGAAAGAACTAACTCGATATGCGGAGGTGAATAAAGGAAGCAAACGTTATGTTTGTTTTCGTCGTGCACTAAAAAGATTTTTCCGATAATGAAGCCTTAAAAATCTTTTTCATATCAAAGTAAGCGGTAGTCTAATGACTATTGAAAACTCGGTCACACATAAGCTATTATTATCTTCATCTAATTAGACAGTAAAGTAAAACATGTAAGTGTTAACGGATAAATGTTAAATTAATATAATACAGAGAGAATAAAAAACTGTTTCATTTTCTATGATATGGTTGGAAGGGTACAATTTTGAGTTCAGTTGAGAGGAACATCCAACGTGACACCAGATTAAAGATATGCTTCTCAATTACTATACTAAGAAAAGGTTCCATTAGCATTAGGATAAACATTAAAAGTAGTAACAGAGACGATAGACTAACTGAATTACATTTAATCTGAAAGAAACGAGCTAAATTGTAATCGGGAAACCTTGAACCTGAAAATTACGCTTCCCATGGAGTGATGTGACAAAAGGTTATTAATCAAAAGAAATTTATTAATTTTAATATGATACTGCATACAAATACCATTTAACAATCGTCCATACTAAATAATTATTTGCTCCCGAAAGTAATTTAAGTTATGCATTCGTACAAGTCATAAATATTGTTTGATTTAATATTTACAACTTCTTACGCGTAATTCATGTGAAATCTTTTCATCTCGATATTGCGTCCATAAATTCAAATTCTGATTTTATACGAGTACATTTCATCACAATCAAATAAAAATTTGAGTCACATTTAAGACAAATGTAAGACACAAAGATCCCATCTAAACTTATGCTTTATGATGACAAAAGGAATTGTATATCATCCTCAATTTACCGTAAAGTTAGACCCCATTTATATTCCATTAGATCTGTCTAACGCACTACATTACCTTTCCATACGTCCGTCACAGATTTGTTCCCCTATCTACTACAGCCATCCATTTCCATGTACCCTTTCCTCTATCTAATCTAACTCTACACGGCTTCCCTCGCGTATTTTTATCCATATCGAATCTTCCTTCCCTTTCCCTAGATTTCCCTTTCTAAATTTTCATCTCAATCGTAGGCCCATTTCCCGGAATTCTGGAACGTTTGGTACTTTAGGGTTCGATTTATATTTGGGCTTTCGACCGTAGATTTTTCAAGCAATTTCCATTACGACTAAATTCGTATGATTATATAATTGGTGCGATAAGATTTTGGTTTGACTTTAGGTTTTAAGAATACTAGTTCTTTTTAAAGTAAATTTCGATAAAAACCAACCATTTCTATTCAAATGATGTCTTCTAATAAACTTCTGCCAATTTAAATTCATAGATTTTATAGGCATGGAGGACTTTTCTTCCATCTCCATATGGACTAAATTTTCCTATTTGACGTTTTTTATTTCATCCACTTTTTCCTTGCCGAGAGAACATTGTTTTCAGTTCTTTCTTTAACTCTTTCATTTACCATGAGTATTATTTATAAGATTAATTTCAATTTTCAAATTTCATTTAAATCTAAATCGGAAATCATTTCATTCTTAAGACTCCGAAAACGGAAATATCTAAAATATACGTATTTTTAAGATAGAAAAGTACGTAATGAATAAAAATTCCACATTAAACTAATAATACGTATATAATAATATAAGGACTAACTTTAAAATATAGCTAAAGTTAATGTAATGATATATAATTAACTATAAATCGTTTTATTCCTGTCCTTAAACTCTCGAAAAGTTGTAAAAAATCATGAGAAATAAAATAATATTCGCTATTTCCAATGAGGATTCGTGGACTCCACTTCCAATTTGCTAATAATATGGGACAGTAGATACGCCTGTTATCTTACGCCGCATACATACGTATGCTACATTACGGCATAGTTTTTATACAATATAAATACTAAATCCTACAATATATAACGATATATATTCTAGGTTTTAAACAACATAAAATAACACAATTTAATATAATCCAATACGCTGGAACTTAATACAAAATACTACCAAATAAGCCAATACTATTCAAGACAAAATTACCACCCTTAGCTGCGTCTTTCCCACCTTCAGAAATGTTCCCCGTTAACGCAGCTCTCAAAAGACGAAAAGACCTGCATGCGCGGCAATCGATAGAAAAAACCCCTTGAAAACCTATCGTGTTCCCCATCATTTCCATCCATATCAAATCTTTCCGCTCCGCGAAACCTTCACTCGATTCTCCTTTCTACATTTTCATCTCGACGGTAATCACCGGTAGAAAGGCGTGTGACCCTTGCCCCTTGAAGAGGACGGATAAAAGCCACCCTCTAGGCCCTCCGATGTAGTTTTGTCTTCGCATGCATATCATCCGAGACCCGAATTCTTTTTTTGCCTCTCACACTCTCGATTTTCAGCGCCGGGGGTTTTTTCTCTCGGTGTGAGAGAGGGTGCTGGGCTTTTTGAAAAAAATTTGGCCGAATTGAAGCTCTACCCTCGAGCGCTGGTTAAAACGCTCCTCAGTGTGAAGGGATGGACTTTTGGGTATAATCTGAGGATGAATTGAAGTAGTTTAGATGGTCATTACCATCATCCTGAAAATATTAGGGGAAATGAAGATGGGTGCTTTTTCCTGATATTTTCCTGATATGGGGATTGAAACGTTATGAACTTTTTGTCTTTGTCGAAGTTGTCACCTTAAATGATAATATGAAGGTGTGAGACGCTTTAATGTGTCTGTGAGAAACAGTATTTATTTATACATTCATGTCACTATATTTTGGGCATATTCTTCTTATGGTTTTCTTTAAGTAGTTGCCTAGTTCTTTCTGAAATGATGTTCGAAATTAATGTTACATTTCTTTCCGTTATCAACGAAATTGTGGCTTAAAAATTTTTAATCGACCTCATTTCCCTAAAGTGTTGAAGGCCTTACACCGAATAATTTTCTAATAAACTATTTCTTATTCATTACGTTAAGTTTTCTCCCATTAAATACATATTCTACAAACTAATGAATATTAAATGGATTCAATTTTCTGTTTAAAGAATCTTATATTCTACCTACATACGTATAATTATTCTCTTCTAACAGCATTTATGTTTACCATTATGAATATTATCCTCTACACCACGCGGATTCCTCTTATAATTAATACTGAACAAAAATTGATAATTAAATTTCATGCATAATTTGCAAACTGAGCTAGGACGGAAATGATAAAATTCTGGTTGCAATACATATTCCTAAAATAAAAATCCTTAAAAGAAAAATTACTCCTAAAACTGATGATTCAATAAAGAAGATGTAATAAGCCAGTCACTATTAACCTCACATTAAAAAGTAAGAATAAAATCCCCTCTGATTAGATATTAGGTATGTATCGTAAGATTTTCTTTGAAACTTCAACTTTCAAAATTTTCAACTTTTAAAATTTTACTTAAATGTTTATCCATTTCTTATTTTAGTAATGGCTAAGTTGATGGAATAAAACAATCTCACTGTAAAATCTAAAAGAATATTAAAAAATTTTCTAAGAGATAATTTTCAAACCATCTCATTAAAAATAACTGATTATGATAATCCTAACGTAGAAAAAATTATTTGATAAATAAATAACCAAATTAAAATAGATTGCTCGGAATAAACAATCTTATAAGAATGGATATACGATAATTAAAACTGAAACAACCTTTTAAACGGCAATTAAACAAGGAAGACAACCCTAAAGCTTTAACGCTTTCACGAAAATCCCTTGAATAGAACAGGTAGTAACTCTATAAGACACGGTTATCGATCAAGCGCGGATAAAATGTGACGAGATACGACTTTCTGAATAATGCAATTACCCAGCCAGGAACTGCGAGATTCGTGCACGGACGGGCATTTTTAATTACTCCCATCCGTTGCCTTTATTCACCCAAAAGTCCTTCCTTTCTACATTCTCTTCCCCGAATATATCTTCCGACTCTTTCTTTCCCAACTTTCACTAATCCATCAAACTTCGCTTTAAAACCACTTTCACTCTCATCCCCTTGATTCCCATTATCAAAACCAAAGTTCCTCGTGTTGTTAGGGAGGGCACAATAGTTTATTGATCCGTATCTACGCTGCCGAACTCGTCCTAAGTTATCGCGAGGGTGAAAGGTAGACGTTGTGGGAACGGAATATTAACGCGCGACGTGAATTCGGAGCAATGCAATGAATATTGTTCGGGGACTTCAATAGAAGTTAAGAATTACTGTGGTCTTATAGGAGTATCATCTCTAAGTATAGTTTCGTATTATAGTTATTAGTAGGAATATGATTACGTCACGACAATATTCATATGGTTCGTATATCTCGTACTTAACGAGCAGTTGTGGAATATAACATCGCTTGTTATGAGTTTGCAAAAGGCTTTCTGGAGTAAGTCAAAATCAAACCATAGAGTGCAATTATTGACACAGAAAATTAGATAATTCTACACTGATTTTTTACTCCTATGGTAACAGGGAAAACACCTCTATATTCATCAGGTATATGAATGAGTACACATTTTCTTCTCTTTTCTACTGATACTGTAAATACAACGTAAAAATTCAGAAGTCAGGCGTTACTGAGTTACTAAATTAGATCTAACCTCACCGTATTATGATTCAAATAATAATTATAAAGTACTGGATATAGCAACCAAAAGATAAGACAATCTAACTTCTGTATTTTAAAAAAGTGTCAGGAATGAATGATCATGAATTCTAATTACTTTGCCTTGAAACGGCAAAATTATTTTTGTAGTTTAGCATAAGATGATAAAATATTAAAGAGATAATCACTTTGAAAATTATGTTTTTTTCCATGATTAAGTACTTGATTCAGGCACACTTTCGCTACCGATAAATGAATGCAAACTTTCATGCTTTACACGTAATAGAATTTAAAAATTAACCATCACTATTATATTAAACATAATCTTTTAAATTACGAAACGTTTTAAGAAAATTAAGTTAACCGAAAAATGCTAAATTATTCTTATTCCGTTAAAACCGCATTACTGATAATCCGCAAGAAAATCGTAGTCTTGATAAACATCTCCAAACAAACACTAACCACTTTCCCTATCATTTCGATATAGCGTAGGATGTAAAAGTGAATGTTGAATCTATTTCGTCACGCACACGCCATTCTAAATTTACGTTTATCTTCCGAAAATGGAGCTAGAACCTTTAATCTCTTTTAAGTCACCGGAAACTTTCTCTCCGCCAACTTCGGCGTAACTTTTATCATCTCCACACGAGAGATATAATCCTAACTACCATCATTACCTTGTTCATACTGTCAATACCCTCCAAACTCTACGCGGAGTTCTGCTTAAAGTAATCGAATTCCAAACATTATCCCCGTCTCATTGACACCAAAAGGTCACCGGATACCCCCGCGAGAGCTTTCGCTAGCGCAACAACTCCTTACGGAGGAATTCCACAGAAGATGTTCTCCCATCCTTGGTAACCGCAACCTGAGGATCCCTTGATTGGACACTTTTCTAATCGAAACACCAAACTATATGTATACTTGAAATTACGCGGTGAACGTGATGCTGAGAAGGTCGCATTCCTGCTCCTGAAGTAATACTATATGTTCCACACAAGAGTATCTGTCGATGTGTAATCAGAAGATCTTCCTCAAACTACAAAGCTATTATAATGATTCGTTTTTGAAATAAAACGTAATATTTTAAAATACAGTTTTAACCGTAAAAATTAAAATAATCAAGAATTTTACAGAAAAACTCAAATGAACACAATCTTTAATCCAGACTTCTATTTAAGAATATAAAAAGAGAGTTAAAAGTGTAAAAACTTATTCATAGCATAGAATTCGTTATCTGCGGAATAAGATAGTTAAATTGTTAATAACCTGACAGAAAAGCTCGACAAACATTAAATATCAAATAAGTACACTCTTCCGATTTGGAAACAAGTTGTGAAGATCTAATTCATCCATAATTGATAAAACGTTGCTGCTATGGCAACAGATATCACCAATATTTTCATATTCATAAAGGTAAAATAACAATAACTAACGCTTCAAAATACTAACTCAGAATAGTATTTCAACTCTACTTAAAATCCTACAAACTTGGGCTACAAGAATAATAAGAATACTATGCTCAATATTTAATAATTAATCTAAATAAGTAGTTTAAACATGTAGTAAGATGGAAAACATTTTTATAGTAGAAGAAAAAATGTATAAAAGATCAAGACAATAATCGTACGATGAAAATAACAGGGAACATAAAATGGAATCAAAATATACAGTTATGGATGAAAAATTTCACTGCATTGGTATCAATAGGAAATAAAGTAATAGCATTCAATTCAATTCCAACAAAATATCTTTAAAAGATCATTCTATATCGAGAAGGAAAGTTTGGGCTGAATAATAAGATTGCTTATTGTCTGCCTAAGAAAATATAAATGTACTACTACCTCCCTGAAGCACTCTTTTTGTTCAAATTCCTTGTAGACGACTGAAGGAACCATTCCGTTATCCTTTTAGTGGACAATTTTGGAGATTCTTTCCTGTTTATCATCCACAAAACATTGTCTATACAGCCTCAATTCCAAAACTTTTCACCTGCTTTTTTCACATCCAGTTCATCCATCGAAACTGTTCACTGTATACTGTTAACCTTCCGTAGCTTTTTATCATCATTTTATACGATAGGCTGTTTCCCTCTTGGACCCTCTTAAAGGTCGAAGAGCCACTGTCGTCCTTTGGCTCATCACAAAAACTTTACCCATGTTCATAACCCCCGTCATGGGTCAATCCAACGATGCCCATCTCTCTAGCTGTAAAGTTACTCCAAAGCGCGCGCATCCTTTATTCAAAGTGACAGATCCCAAGCGCATAATCTCGAGAGATATCCTTCCCCAGGTCACACCGCGTCTTTCTAAATGTCTCCACTACGTAATTCCTCATATGAGGATATAAGGAAGTGTATCTTTGTTATACAGTTCCCAGCGCATTTAGTTACGAGTAGAAGCTTCGTTATCTTTGTTTATTTTCAACAATGTAAAGAACATTCAATTCAAATATCTCCTAGTTATACAGACCATAATTAAGAACAACAATTGATTTCAACTAAGATAAATCATAGAATATACTTTGTTTAAAAGAATTTCATCGACCATCGTTGTAATCATTATATAACTCCTATTTTAATCGGACAAATGTCCTTAGCATTATAACCCGCTAACAATATAAACATTCAAACAGAAAGTAGAATATTGCAGAAGTAACGGTAATGATCATTTCTTGCGTACATACATTTAATGACAAGAGATGATAGAGTTTTTAACGAATACTCCAAGAATATAATTCAATTTAAAGCTCAACTATCTCAAAAATAGCACAGTAGAAAGTATTTCATATATAATATACTTTAAAGGTAAGTGAAATGTGTTTTTTATATATTTAATGCGTAAATCTGATGAGAAACATATCGAATAATCAATATCAATCGTGATTAACAAACAAGCAATATTAAGAATTCTCATCTAACTTAAGTACTTAGATTAATAGCACAATACCTACAGTTACATTCTTTTATATTCCTTCTCTTAAAATAGGGTTTTCTTAGCACGTAACGACCAAATAACAATTCTCAACTCGGAACTACAATAAACCTCTATCTATACACGAGCTATCAGGAATTTAAGAACTAGGCAAGTACTTCACAGTAAACAATCCGAACTTTATAAAGAAATTCCTAGGGTTTAACGTCCCAAAAAGCAACGCAATCAAAGCCCGTATTTAAATGCTTCGACTCGATAAAACGGGACAAATGACGGTGCCAATCTCTGCCGAGAAATTATTCAGGAATCGTGAAAGATACGAAACCGTTGCCATGGGAGACATTCACCCGTTCGCGGACTTTAATTTCCTTCGAATCGAGTTAATAATCTGCAGCTGTTATTTGGCAATTTCTCCACTCTTATTAATGCGCGGATCGGATCCCCGGTCGATACTTTTCCACGGCTCGCAAAATGTCGTTAAGATATCTCGAGGGTGAAAGTAATTAGCGGACAATGCTCCGAAAGGGGAGGGGCTGCGAAAGAACGACACCCTAGAGGTTCTGAGGGTAGCGTTCTCGATATTTAGCAGCTTCCCTCGCCTCCAAAATAATTACCCCTTCCCTTTTGCACACGCTGAAATCTCAGCTAAGGAATGAGCGAAAGATATTGTCTGAATTTTTCACTTTAATTGGCACGCAGTCGTTTTTCTTTTCACTCTTTAAACCCATTATGTTCGTGCAGCGATTATAAACCTCCGAAATTATATTACACATGATTAATTTATGCTGGAAATAATATCCCAGGATATACAGGAATACCTGTATATGAGAACCTACCAGTTTTAGTTTAGACCTATAGTTTTGGTTATTGCCAGTTTATTTTAAATACTTTTCATTTTTCAACTTTTATTTCTATTTTATATAGTTCCGGAGCACCGTTAAATTATTTGAAATATTTCATAGTTGAATATCATATACTTTTATTCGTGGAAGTAGAGCAACTTTAAACCAGCATTCGTATGTACCCTGACCTAACAGTGTAATTTCAAGCCAAACAATTCTATTGAGAGATCTCAACCTACATTTGCGTATTCAAGAAGAATGACCTACATTGAGAATAAACATGGCAGTGTATAAGGATATTTAAGAATTTCAACAGTCATTTGATTCAAATGCGTCTTGAATTTCAATGATTTAATTTTATCCAAGAAAGCCAATAATTTTCATCTCAAATTTTGGCACATTTGTTACACGTAACGAAATTATCTACAAGAATTTGATATAAGCATTGTTATATTAGTTAACATATAGCTTCGAGCACTTTTTATGCGCATTTTGGACTTGAAGTGGAGCAAGCCAATTAAATGAGACGTTCCAGAAAGATTTAAAGCTTAGCAAAGAAGGTCAAAGTACATAAAATTTTAAAGATACTTATTTTCAATTTCAAAAGTAATTTTTGCAATAATAAAGAAAAACTATTCATAAATACTCTCTTAGTTATCAAAACATACGTAAAATAGAGCTTCTAAAAACATTAACTCTCCTTTAAAAAATTTAAAAGAGAAAAACTTCAATGGACGATAACCAAGCAATAAATAAATAGGAAAAAAACTCACTGGACATATATATATGCATCCTCTTGCATACTCATACATGCACGCTCACGGGCTTTGCGACCCTCAAGATAAAAAGTGAATTCATTCCACTTGACATTTGAATATTCAAGTAAACAAGCTCTACGAGTACCACAGCGACATTAAGTTCCAAACAGGTGGAAAACATACTCTCCTTTACACAACATTTATGATTCTCTATGGTTACCAACCTCTCTCAAACAAACGTCCGTCCATATCTTTTCCCTTTCTCTTCCCTATCTATAAACACGTACGTCCTCCTCCACGATAAACCCTTTGCTCTGCATATGCCCTCTGTTGACTTCGGGGAGTGGTCTGTCGTCGTAAGGGGGCGTAAAACCTTTGCTATAGACCCTCTCCATCACCTCCAGAACAATCTGGGTAATGAGGTGGCGGCCAAGGACGTATCCAAAGCCCTTCCACTCGTCACCTCCAACCATTGCTCGGAACATAAGGTTTCCTTTCTAAGATTCTCTTTGTCTTAGACGTATTTTGAATAAAACAATCCCCACTGCTTTTGCAGGCAAGTGGTCTCCGTATGCTTGGAATTGGAAAGAAAGAGAATCTTGCATGCAAATGTAAAAGTAATTGAAACAGCGACAGTTAATGTAACTTTCTTTTTAAAGATCATTCTAATGGAGCAAATCTGCAAGTATTGCTAAGTGGAACTTTCAAATTAACATATAGATCCCATAGAGAGAGAATTTAGTCTTGGATATGGAGGAAAATGATAAAAAAGAGCTGTGAATATTTCATATTAAGATTGATGTCTCGTCCTAACAAGTTCAAGGTTTAAGAGTTAAATAGCACGTACATCTACATGTATTATGGTGCCCATACTTTAATTGATACCTTGTTTCATTTTCATCTATTACTAGGGGTATTTAATAATTTTTTTCTGTAAGTATGGGATAATTACCATGAAAATTATACCTGGCCACCTATTAGATATTATTTTATTACTTATATACAATAATCAAAGCATTAATATAAAACTTGTGTTATGTTCAAAGGTAATACCATATTTATTGCTAGCATTACTAAGGCTTTCTTGTTTAGATTTACCGTAATATGATACAACGACAGAGAATTATCAAATTTAACCCATATCCGGCCAAAGTTGCGAAAACGCAACATTAATGTTTCGCTCATAATTTTTATGTTTTCTTTTGAATTTCGATGATTCTTTTTGTTATTTGTATAGATGAAGGTTTGAAATTATTTTTAGTGCAAAAATGGAGCAGTTATAATGATTATTTTATTTTTTAGAGTTTTTTAAAAATGTCACTTTTTCGATCGCATGACTCTGCCCGAGTCAAACATTTCTAACATCCAATCAAAATTTTTTTTTGGATTTAAAGTAGTTATTCGTGATAGAAGTAATATCATTTGAACACATGTAATTCTTTTTTCATGAATTAGAAACTTTTTTCTAGATCATTTTGAAGGCTGAACTTAATGTTGCGTTTTCGCAACTTTGGCGGGAGGGGGTCTGGCGGCGCTGCCAGCGCTCCCTATACTATACCCGTTTCTCGACATATTTTAGCTTATAGAGGTTTGTATCCGCTTAATTTTCAAATTAGAAGATAGAAGATTCATTAGGTATAGAAATGGAGTCTATTACAGAGAAATATTATCTATTATTCGTAAAATACATTTATGAATTTTTTGATTGTTTTGGACGACGTTGTCTTAGAGAAAATAGTTCTTTTCGAACAAACAGGTACCAAAACATGAATAGATATGAAGTCTAACTAAATAGGATTTAAGGAAATTCATTCAATTGTTGCTTATCACAGGATGGATATTTTTCCCGAGCTAGATATGTATTAATCAAAGGACCTTGGTGAAAGTATGGATTTGGTCCGTTGCTCTTTCAGAAGGAACTATTTTCGGGAAATTAAAGAAAATATTAATTTTTTAGATAATTGATGCTTAGACAAAATGGACGTATTTGCAGAAATGAGGACATAATTCAACATATTAAATGAAAAACCTGCATTTCAGAATATTTTCGCATAATTTATCCGTAGATGAGCAGATGGTACCTAATTTTGGACGTCATTCGGAGACCATGTTTATAAAAATAAACCTGTGAGATTTGGTTTAAAATTCTGGCGTCTTTGCTCATCAGATCTTTAGTTTTTGCCATAGGCTAGAGCCGGAGAAAACTCCTTTGAAAGCAAATTAGGTTTGGGTACCAGCGTAGTTATTGAATTATTTTAAGTCATTCCTGTGCTATTCCGACATTATTTGTGTTTGGACAATATGTTTCTTGTCGTACGCATAGTTTTGTATTTTTAAAGAAAAGAATTACTTCACTACAGGCACAATACGGTAAATAGAAAGTGAGCAATAGAAGATACGAAGAAATTCGCTAAAAGGTCAAGAGGATATGTTATTACTGATTTTGATAAATCCATTGATCTGTCAATAATGAAATGGAACAATAACTCAGTTATCTCTTAAGCAATAAATTTTGCATAGCTTCTTCCATTAGGGATGGCGGAGATATTCAGCTGGAAAAACAGAAAGTGTATCTTTATCTCACATCCTTATGTTGTCCGGGCATACAAAAAGTATATGGGCGGAGTTGATCATCACGACAATTACAATGCGAATCATAGAGTTAGAATTAGAGGAAAAATGTGATGGTGGCCTCTATGCATCGACATCTATAGAAAGAGTAAGCACCAAGCCATAACTGTTCTAGAAACCTAAAGAAAATAAGATTTCACAGTTTGAGTTTAGGTCCTACATTGCAGTAACCCTCCTAAAAGGTGGTGTGGCTTCTCTCGAAGACTAAAATCATGAGGCATAATGTTAAAACAAATCTCAGAAAGGCACAACTTCTCAATTTTTGTTGCCTGATGAATTGAAAAGGGATAGATTATCTCATTTTATTTTTAAGGGCAACTCCATGAGAAAATGTAGGCAATGTAAGCCAAACTATTTATTCTTGCAAGGAAAATAATATGCTCTTACATACTAAATGTTTCGAATTATTTAATAAATAAAAACACTTTACTATCTCAAATTTACAAATAAATTCAGTTTAAACGGTAAAAATATTGCATTATCTATAACAATTTCCACCCAAAATATATGGGGAATCATAAAATTCACTTCCTTATTGTTAGAATAATTATGTTATTTATGCCATTTAAAATAGATTAATCGAAGGTAATCTTCAAAGGCAAAGGAAAAATTCATTAATCAGTCATTTACAGTATTTATTAATATGAGATATAGCAATAAATAACGAAAAAATTATGTGTGTTGCGCGGGTTGCATATCCGAAAAAGTTAAGGTATTCTGCCAAAGTTGCGAAAACGCAACATTATTTTTTTCGCACTTACAATTTTTTTTCAGAGTTCAAATTTATAATTTGTCTTTTCTAAGCAGAAAATAGAAGATTCATAAGAAAAAATTGGTAAATTTCTCGCTAATTCTAACCTCGGCGGTTAATGGGTTAAAGTTGAAGCAAATTAAAATATCATCCTAATTTATGATCAACATACTTGCTAAATTTAACTTTAAATTTATTATGGGTGCAATTAAATATATAAAAAAATAACTATGAAGCACTATAAATATATGCAAGCAGAAAGAGTACGTCAACACTAAAAATCCTTTCTTATATCCTCAAAGACACTCGAACTCTTCCTATTTTCCATACCATTGGAATATTTTTGAGAATTTAAAAGCCAAAGTAGAGAGAATGAGAGAAATTCAAAATTTCCAAAGCCTTTAAAAAAAACATTATATTCCAAATGCACTCCACCAAGTACTTGAAACCCAAATCTCTATAGAACCAACGTGCAGTTACTGCCATAGCGCACCTATTTCCCAAAAGACGGTGGGATAACTTCAAACACGCAGTGCTCACCTTTCGCCTGATAAAATGCCCTCTTTACAGCCTCGCGAAGAAAAAGATAAACGGCTAGCGGCTTAGCTGGCGAACACAAATTTCGCGTTATTTTCCAGAAGAGGGGCATTTTTTATGCTGGAGGAAAACATGAAATAAAATTCTACCTGATGTCCTTTTCACAGCTTTACGTGATCCTATCTGTAAAAATGACGCTCTCCCTGCTCTTTAAAGTTGTTTTCGAAAAGGCTATTCCCCTATTTGGAGTTTTTCTTATATATGAATTATAATATGTTATGTATTACATATTTTCATATAACGAATCGTAGTTTAAATCGTCCTTATTCTATTTCTTTATCATCTTTGTCCAGTACCAATTAAATGGTACAATGTGAAAATATTAGCTGACTATGTACTGTAACTAAGAGATATATTGAATTTAGAAGTGGTACCTTTAAAAATCCATAATTTTTATCATTAAATATTTCCTATCAACCACTGAACTGATGAATTGACAAATAAAGTTCCATTGAAAATACTATTAAATATTGCATATTAGGACTGATTTAGGATAAGAAACACTTCATAAAATATCTGACCATCTTAAAGGACAATTGCTGTTCCGTAATGGAATAACATAAGAGTCATCAAACCTACAACTAAACAGTCAGTAAATTCCTGTTCGATATCGCATTATATCTAGTGAAAGCTAGGTTCTAATGTCTACACTAAATAAACATACATTTTGATTCAAAACTGAGTGACAGTTTTCATTTTAAAATGATTAAAGTTTTAAATTTCCCTTCCCTATTCCCACACCCACAAAATGAACTACAACGGTTTATATAACCTCATCATACATGCAGAATTTTTTTCAGATACATCCTTGAAATTTTAATCCTCCTGAAGATAAGCAAAATATGCTGCTATTATAATATCACTCTACAAGATAATTAAGGAACTTTCTATTTACGCCTCGTCTTAATACAAAGTCTAAATTCCCTCCCAAAGCTCATATTCTCTAGCTGTTGCCATAGCATAAATTATTATCCGTTTAATGTCGTAAGCTCTCAGCTTGATTAATTTTTCAGGTAGCCCGGAAGTCAGCCACTCTAGATTAACACAAAGCTATGAGGACACACCCGTTATAAGCTCATGACAGCTTTAAGGAAAGTGTATAGCTTTTATATATATGGCTAATAAACAAACTTAAAGAACATATAGGTCTGAATTAATTGAGCCTTCACTTAATTCAGAACGTGATCACTTAGCTCGTAAATTATGCATCCAACATGATAGAACGAGCACACTATATATTTAGGATGCTATATTAATTATCGTGTTTATAAAGATTAGATAGATGGAAATATTTTATGATCAAAAGCATTTGATATCTGCAAGATAGTTTTCGATGTATAGCTCTCGTCTATTTACACTTAACACGTATTATAGCACACGAATCGGAATAAAATATTAGGAATATCTGCATATACATACGTACGACTGAAAAATATTAAATTTTAATGCATTTTGATTTTTACTTGTGGGAAAATATTCTTATATTTAATTAATTGTACTTCACAAAGTCTAGAAAAAGGTTTTTAAAATATTCATAAAGAAAGTCTATATATAACCATGATTTAGTAATGATGGCTTTACATTATTCAACCTTAAGCATTAATTCGTCATAATATACATATTTTTTAGCCGTGTACAATAAAACGAAGGAAATAGACATCCTTTTATCCTATGATAATTGAACAAAAAGTTCCTGATATTTTCTAAGAGAAATAAAAACATGAACTTGCATGAGTACCTCACTAATACAAAACTAGCTACAATTTTAATCCTTCTCATTTGATTTAAATTAAAGCTATATTCCAACAACATTTCTATAAAAAAACATTCGAAAATAAATATTACACAAAAGCAGTATAAAATCATTCAAACTTCTATACACCTTGAAAAAAAATTGAATAATTTTCGAGAGATATTTGACTATCCCATACCAACAGCCAGTAGAAGAACGCATCTTCCTCAGCTGATATAAGTTCTCATCCTTTTTCAAGGAAAGCACGCCCACCCGCTCAGCACTGGACCCACCTTCCTAATCTCTCTTCAGCTCAATCGTCCTTAATCTGCTCCAACTTCTTCAGTATTGGTCCCATGGTGAAATTAGCTTCGCCCTACCGCCTTCACACACTCAATCTCCCAGAAAGGGAATCTGCTATTACGTCACTCCTCTGTTGCGTACTCATCTAATCTACCGTCCTATCCCCTTAAAGCCCCACCCTGACAACTTTAGAAGCTATCTCTCGCTAATCAGAAGTTAATTTAGCGTATTTTAAATCTGAAATTCCTTCCTCTTAGGATTAATAGGGAGAAATAAGTCTCATGCATACTGAGATGAACCTAAGAAAACTATTTTCTGCGTGGAATTATTCCTATCCATACCCTATAATCCATTACTTTCTATTGCTATAATAGAAAAATATATTTTAGATTTATCAACGCACAGCCATTTCTTAAGAAGAATAAGTTATATAAATTCCTGGAAATAAGTACGTGGGATCAAAATGTACTATAGTTTTGGTATTTAAAAAAATGATGAGTTTTATCACTAGATGATAGTCTTGGTTAACTGCGAAGTAAATATTTTACGTATCATTAAATTGTTATATCTATACAGTAATATACGTAAAATTTATTTCTTTTTGTTTGATAACCACAGAGAATGCTACGAGCGAAATACACAGGCATTTATGGCATAACATATCCCAAAGGCATCAGTAAACTAATTGGAAAATTAATAAGTTCAATTATCAATTAATATAAAGTTATTTGACATTCAAATACAATGAAACAATAATTCCAACACTATAGTGGATTTCTGTCTCTGCTTCAATCATGCAATTATATTATTATATATATGCTCTAGCTAATTTATATAATTGGGTATATAAATTAAAAAGCATAGGCAAAGAGAATCAATATTCGATTCCATAAATTATGACACGAGAGAAAACGTAAGTTTAACTGTTCATTGCTTAATTTGTGACTAGGATTAGCATTTAATTACTAAGTACTTTATGTGAGGTACAAATTGGTTTGGAAAACCATAAATAGAGACGTACCGATGAGAAATGCAAAACAGGATAGCGAGCGATAGAACAAACTAAAATTTATGTAAATAGATACCCACAAATGGATTAGCGAATGAATTCAAAATTATCGGCTTTAATTAAATTTATTTTTCTTGAAAAGTCGGAAATATATTCTAATATTATTATTCGTCTCCTTTTCTTTACAGCTAAACATACTTCTTTCTAATTATTAAGTATGAAAATAATTTTAGGAGGAGCATTAACATCCAGGAAAATACTTCTAAAGTAAGATCGTTTTATAAAACTGAGATTGATTATCATCTCAGTTTTCATCATCAACTCATCATATTCTAAATCTTTCAAAAAAGGTAGATTTATCCTTGCGCTAGATGCTAATTCATTTGAATCTTAAATCGTAGAATGCTTCCAAAACTTCAGACACTTTTGAAAAAAATTTCCCTAATTAACTATTAAGATTCCAGTTATTAAACAGTTTATTTAAGGAGGCAATTTGTATCGAATACTCATTCCTCACCTATAACTCATGGAGTTAATAAATAAGGTTGAAAATAAAAAATAGTGGATTATTATTATCCTATAGCAACGGTCAATTTGCTGTTATATTGCACCAAAATAGTTCATATCCTTTACTAGTATTCTAACCGGTTGCACGTGAAAATAATCTTCTATCTAACAACCTTTCACCCACAGCTACTCATGCAAAATACACAGATTAGGTGTTAATGATACCGTAACACTTTTGGAGAGGTATTTAAAGCAGGAGCCCGGCAGGAATCGAACCGTTTCATCGCATCTAGATTCTTAAGCACGTACTTTGCGGGACTATCGCCATGGACGATCAACGCCCAGCTGAATAGCCGGTTGCATAAGATGCAGGATACTACACAAAATCGAGTCCACGGTAGCTTAATCGTACCAATTACTATATAAAGGTTCTATTTAGGCGGTATTTGATCGATCTAACGTTTAATGTATACATTAAATACTTATTAAATATATATGAGCTGATGGAAGATGGATGGAGAGTTATTTTATAGCCGAGGAATTTGCCCTACATTTTTAGTCTTTTCGTGTTCAGTATTTTTACCGATTAAATTGTGAATGTAAATTGCTAATAAGCAGTCTAATTACTTTTATTTAAATACCTTAACATAAATACCATCTACACCTCAGAAAAGATATTTAAAAAGCCTTCTAAACATGTTAATGTCTCCTAATTGAAGCTCTACAAGTAAAATTATGAAAATATCCTTTCAGAGGTGATACCAACTTCCTGCTTCTATGGTGGAATTGATTATACTCAATAACACAGTCCAAAATTTACTAATATTTCATATAATTATAAATTTTTACTCAAGCGTACCAACTCTCTCGTCGTAACTTTTAGTTATTTATTATCAGCTATTAATAATTAAGGTAACCCACATAAATACTGAATTAGGATTGCTCATACAATAAAGTTGTTACGGAATAAAAACAACAGCACAATACGTATGAGTACAGTGGCTTTTTGAGTAATTTATAGTACCTAGAGATAATTAAGCCATAAATCATCCAAAAAGTATTCTGAATATATATTTAAAGGTAACCCTGAATAAGATACTATATCTGCAATATCACGTGATGGTTCCCGAACCGTTCTTCCCCTGTTCCTTAAAACCCCCAAAAGCAGATGCAACGACGGGAGGGGGGCGTGAACGGGAAGAAACAGCAAGTACTTAAAATTTTGATCTCCAGGCAGTAAAGCCCTCCTTCCATCGGACACTCGAGTTGCCAAACCCTCTCTTAAAAGCGAGTGGAGTTCCATCAATCAAAAAGGTTTGGATGGTATCCGTGGCTGCAGAGGCGCTATCAACCCCAGCTGCGGTGCTTTGGGACGTAGCGAAGAGATAAAAACTGGAAAATGAGCAGCTGGACCAGTTCCAAGGTGTGTACTACATAATGGATGAGTAGGAAATTTTTATCGACGTCACGACCGGAACACCAATTGATTTTCGGGCTGCGCATTGTGAGTGTAACACGACTAAAAAGCAATTAACGCGGGCTAAAGAATGGCAGTTTAATATTCATGTAGAGAGGTTCCAGAATAAAAGTATATACGTGGATATCGATTACCGATTACAACATCAAATCTATTTTTCATTAATAAATTGTCGATGATATTAAACTTGGAAGTTGTCGAATTAAACTACTATTTAATATGAACAGTACGATATATAAACCTAGGAACTGGAGTATATTTTTCCAATTAAAAAAAATACATTTCCACCAATCATACTGTATTTTGTAATACATTAGTACAGATAAAAAGTCATTAATGCGTTTTTTCATGCTAGGCTGTAGTTGATCATAACCTAGTTAAGTTAGCCTAACCTAATCCAACCACAAGGTTAGGTTTCTTGGGTTACTTAGTAAATTATGCCATTATAATTGGGTTACAGTTGTTCAAGCAAAAACCTATTTTAAATTCTAAATTTATGCTACATTTACCCATCGTAAATATCGATAACTATAGCTACGAAAAAGTATAAAATGAAGGCGAACTACAGAAAATAATACGTCGGTTATTCAATAGGATTGAGATGACGTTGAAAATAAATTCAAGAAACTATAAGTTCTTCAAACTTTCAATTTAGAGTTATAGTAGAAATTTTCAAATAGTCATCACCATTACAAAGAAAATAAATCGCATTGAAGGCACCCAAGTTGGAAAGAATGAAGGAAAGTTTTGGTAAGCCTCATTTAATCTTCAGAAATGGTTCATTGTCATCTATCAGCTAAAGAATGGAAGACATAAAGATAAACCACCACTGAATATGGTGATACAATGTGAATATTAACCAAAACTCAATTTACTTAGGGAGTAATGAGTACTCTATAATCAGTAGAACATCGTAAGTGTAAGAGAAGGATGCTGGCGGTCAATGGGGCGGTGGGCCTTTATTAAAATGGCAATGGGTGACCCGTGTCATTAGAGGGAATGACCTCCATTGGACTTTGATGGCGATGGAATGGATCCCTAAGGACATGAAGCGATCAAGAGGGTGTCGGGAGACATCTTGGCAAGGGTCTCGCAAATTCCTTCGGTAAACATGGAAATTGAAGGAAGTCGACGGAGAAGAGCTTCTTGTTTCCTTGGTTACATAAACAAAACGAATTAGGCGGTCTGGAATGCAAATAACTTCGAAGCGGTTCTAAGTATGTGATACTGTTACTTTCACTTCAATAAAGTGGCTTGGATGAAAATGATCGACTTTAGATGAATTCAATTACGGTGCTGTGCGAATAACTTGACGTATGTATGCAAAATACAAATAGATGTATTTAATTTTTGATTTAGGATCGGTTGAAAAACATTTCGACTTAACTAATAACTACGACATTAAGAGGATTTGACACAAAGATTAAACGGTAACGAAAAATAGCTAGATGATATTGCTATAGCTGTCCAGAATGTGAGGGACCTGAGTTTGAGTCCTAGTCATATGATTATTTTTTCCTATCATTAATCTTTTTATTACGCCTAGTTAAATATTCTACCGTCTGCAATGGCAATTAATACTTATATACTTAAAGAATGTTTGGGCACAAAAATATGTAATGTTGCCATTGTCATGTTATAAAATAATATTTTCTAATATACGTTGAAATGACATAAGTAGCCTTGATAATTAATTATCAACGAATGAATATAAAAACCGCTAATTCATTAGCATCATTAGGTTTATAATAAATTATTGAAATCTGTCAACAATTCCTTTTTTAGGAATAATTCTAAGGTCTATATTCTATAGACTTTTCATGGTGTATTATAATTATCTATAATATCCTTTTCTAAATAAATAAATTATATAATTATAGGAACATCGGTCTACTAAACAACTTTTCATTGGGAAAATGATATTGTGTTACAAATTTTGATCTTTTTTTATGAATTTTAAAATGAAAATTGTCAAAATCAATTATACTCACACCTCGTAAATCTACTTCAAATTATAATAAAATTTCCATTTTTCGTGAATTAAATAAGATTAAGAATTAGCCTCAGTTTAGGTAATATTGAGACTTTTCCCCTTTATCAATCTCACCATCTGAATTTAAATACATCACGAAATATAATATAAAGCACGAAAAATTAATTCAAAGAGGCGATTGGATAAATTAAAGAAACGAAGCAAAAAATAATTAAATACACTCAAAAAAGAGCTATTTAGAAATTTGAGGTATTAACGGTGCAAAGATAAAAGCTCCTTTCGTGGGGTAGTCATCAATTTCCATAATTCTTAAACGGGAGTTATGGAGGACTGAGTTGGGGAATTGAATTAAATAAATGACTCGAAACGGAAAGCTATTAAATAAGAGGAATAAGAAATCAGAGGATCCAAAAAGGGGCGAGAGAATAATTGCCTTCGCTAATTCAATTAATCCTTCTCGGATGAAAATAAAGTGAATTGATGAAGGGCATTTTCCCGAGAGCGCGATCTTTCGGGAGGACTTGGAAATTTCGGACTTCTTTTAAAAGTCGCACCAAGAAAGAGCATACGACCACGAACAAAACTGTGTGGGATCCTCAATAGAGCCTAGGCAACTCAAAATGTTTTGTTTCTCTCGATTCATCTCTTCCCAAAGCCTTCCATGGTTCCCTTTCTCAACCACTACATTCGCGTTTTCAAAAATAACTCGAGAAAAATGTTTTCTTTCGTTGTGTCCTTTTACAACATTTATTTGGATTGTAATCCGCCCACTCTTCATCATCCAATCTACGGGATTTTTACTTGTCATGCTCCCAAATTGAAGAGCACAGCTGTCCTTACGTTTCGGTCTATTGTAAGAGATCGAGGTCACTATATGTAAGAGCCTGCGGGAGGTATCCCATACGAAAAATTACTGACTGCGTTTTTCTAAGATAAATATATAAAATAAATATAATATATAAATGAAATAAATAATATTAATAAACTTTAACAATTATCGTATGCCTTCTCATAACACAAAGGACAATAAAAAACAGAATTCTGAGCAGATATCCTAAGTTTTATACAAATACCTCGCAGTATCTTTAACTACTAGAGCTGCATACATTTTACTCAGTATTCTCACACGAAGTAGGATTGTGTTAATATCAATCCTGAACCAACTATTTATAACTTTTTATTTAGATTATGCAGAAATAGATGTGATTCAAATAATATGACATTTACAAGGAACTTAACCTGCCATTTTCTTAAATATACAACCAGCTCCGAATTAAATGAAAGTGAATCCATAAGGATATTCTTGTAATATCATTTAAATTTAATGCTATTTCATTCTTACAATAAAATTCATAAAATCATACATGGATAGATATCTCATGAAAAAAAAACTTATTAAAACGCGAGGTGATCTACAAACAAGTACGAAAAAATAAGACGATTTAACATAGATTTTTTTACTATTAATTCTTCAGAATTCGAAAAGAATAACACAAATATTAAACTGGTAATTTATTGGTCATTATTTATCCTTTATCAATGTCAATTGCTATTGATCTAATGTCGTAAAGAGTCTAAACATCCTGAAAACTAACACCGATAAAGCCTGCAACACAATTTGGATTTAATTACTCCAATTTCTAATCCGAGACACTTTCGGAAGTTCCCCTCCGAAGTCTCGAGTGGCAATTCTTTAATAATTAACAGATCGGAGTCTGCGAACGGACGAAAGATGATTCATTTTTCATCCGCATTCGGCGCTGCTCGCCCACGGTTTCATAACAACGGGCCCATCATTTATCTTGATATTTCTGTCTCTCGTTTCTCCATCTTCGTTCGTTCCAATTACATCTCGGCCCAATATCTACTCCTCCCCATAACTCCTATATTACTTCCGAAGGACTCTAAGAAGGGAAGAAGAATACTTGAGAAGATGGACTCGTTTCGATGCAAAACTCCCATCCTTATGAAAAAGAGAGAGCAATTTAAGGTGACGTTTTTCGATAGCAACTCCATGACGACCTGAAAGTGATTATCTGATGGAAGAGTTTGGATTACGACAGAGTTTCGTGACGAAACAATTACGCTCGAAATGTATTAATTCCGTGCAAGTTACCTATGAATGAAATTTAGTTATTTTGAAATAACGATTGTCGATTTTAATTCAACTGATGACAAATTTTACATCGATTTCAATTCAATTACGTTTTTCAGAAAGATATACGTAAAAAGGTGATTTAATAATTAGAGTAATGCAGCTTTCACCCCTTGCCACACACTGATATGGGACTATCCGGAAACATATGGAAATACATTTTTTAATTAATGTCATACATAATTTGGGCGTATTATGCATTTATCATTTTAATAATGTAGCTCTTCACAGTATAAACATCGAGTAGCAACTAAATTCGTATTATAAATTATATTATTTAAAACAAATAAATGATTAACAAGAAAACTTATTTCCTTATACTCTTCTTATATCTTTCTTTCTAAACGATAGGTTATTTATTACGCATTTCAATTTATTAGGTACAAACTATGGAAATTGAATTAAAAGTTAAAATTGATTAATCAATAAAAATTGTGATGATTTTCTTAAATGATTAATGAATTTCTAGTAATATCCTGATCATTAATTGAAATAAAATGTTACGTCATTGTCATATCTATCCTTTTTTCATTGCCAAACTTAGCAACGGTATATGTGATAAACCGTATCATTTTCGCAAATATTCGGGTAAGATTCACAGAAATGTGATCAAACGCAAAGTTGCGGAGACAGTACTCTCTCTCGAAAGATTTATCTTCTGTTTGTCGTCGAAGGAATTCCGTGAAAGTCAGACGACGCAAGAATGTGCTGGCCAACCCCAGCGGGGGTTGAACGAATTCTGACTTTCTCCAATTGAAGTGATACCAATCGAGCTATACCGAATTCCTTCCAATTCAGTAGAAAGAAATGAAGACTACGTTCCAATACAATTACCATCGCTCTGAAAAAAGAGCTACATTGTTCAGAAATTGAAAAGAAAAACAGGAGTTTTCTTTTCTTTTACTCCGACCGATTGCATTAGTCTATAGATCGAACTCCGTTAGCGACAACGTGGTATTCATTATTCCACTGTTTCCAATTCAAACACTATTGGCTCTTTTTCCTGGTTCTATTGTTTTCTTTGCGTTGCTTCTAACCTTCTTATTTCAAAACTCCGAGTATATACATGATAATTTTAAAGTAAATTTGATTCCTATTTCACTATTTAAGAAATAGATAAGATATTGCTGCCATTGATAAAATTTCACTCCATCCTCTATATTACTCCTTACGTTGTTAATAATCAATTCGTAAGCGTTTTAAATTGTCATTTTCCTCGATCAATCGGAACTGCTTTAATAAAGATAGATTTAATTTCAATTTCATTACCTATTACAGCTATATCAGCTAATTTTAATAATTTATCTTTGAGTTAGAACTCTCAATGAATTACTGTAATTAATGAAGAAAGCTATAAATACTCAATCCTTCTCAACCCTCAAATGCCAATAAGAAAAAATAAAACAGGCATATATGATCCATTAGTCATATATCTCAATCCATTGCTTCTAATGACAAGCAAATACATATCTCATTTTGAACATATGATCTTGATATATCCTGCAAAGTAGATGCCTAACTCAAAGCAAGTACACCGATTTGATAGAGAGACTAAATAAAATAATATTAGTTTACATAACTAATAAATTATCTAATTGAATAAATTGGATACCTCTTTACTTGAAATTCAAGCTAGCGTAAAGTCGATTTCACAAAACTGCGGGAATACCACCAGCTGTCTTAATCATTAGAAGTATGCAGAAGTTAGCTATCGCTCATAGATACTGCTGTAGATGAGACTTAATTGAAATTCTTACTATTTTTGTGGAAACTACTGTTAATTTGAAATAAAATATTTTAAACCTTACATCATATTCTGTATTTTAGGTCCTTGAAATTATTCTTAATAATCCTCTATAACTATATTACATCAAATACAGATAACAGTCAGTCGTTTTGCTTGGATTTAATTTACGTTACATCTGAGATATCCAAATGAAGGTTAAATAAACTCCTCACAAATTATACACAGGATTCCTCAAATGTACAGAGATCAAGTCTTTTCATTTTTAATGCCACCGTTTGATTTAGGAATCCCCAATTACTCTACCTAATTGCTCCATTTAGAGTCATTGGCACTCATCGACTAACCTAATTTTTACTCGTTTGCGGAGAGCATGTTTCTCGAATAAGTCTCAATAAACACTCGTTCCATCACTGGATTAACCTCTCCACGTCTTTCCCCGTATTTACGCAATGGTCAATCATCATTAGGCTGAAATAAGTCTCTGCATTATTCGCCTATTAACTGAAAGGTTGTCTTGTAATTTAGCCACATCTACCGGCTTTGAAACAGAATAGCTCTGAGTGGTTAGAATCCGTTAAATGATCAAAATTTTTTATCTATCATTCGATATTAGGAGAAAGTTAACGAAAAGATTACAGCGAAATAAACTGAGATAAACACCGTGTCAAATTGAGTTCATATTAAGTCATTTAAATAGGTGCATATTTACTGCTTAGCAACTCGTAAGCTTAAACAAATGAAGGACGAAAGCTTGACTCCATGCCAACTGATTTTATATTTTAAAGAATTGGAACTTTATATCAAAATTAACTTATTAATACTGATAACCATAAATACTATAGCTATAAAATTTTTAGTACTATAAAATTAATATAATACATTATACGTATATCATTCACATAAAGAGCATCAGAAATTGGAATTTTTTCTAGATGAATATAATATACACGTTCGGATGATAATCGAATTCATCCTTGCATAACACAGGTATTAAAAGCAAAATAAATTTTTATACGTAGAAATATCCAATTGCAATTGCGAGATTCGGTTCTACGAAAATGAAAAACTAAATTAGTCATCCACCACTCCCAAGTCGGAATATCCTATTTTTCAAAACTCATCTCTGTGTATGTGGTGTACGTTATGATTTCGCTGAGGGAAGCAATTAAACGCTTTGTCCGTTAACCTAGTTTCAAAATAAATTTACCTCTGGATCAGCAAATTCGAAATTTAATACCTTCCATAGTTTTCCTTGTAAAAAATACGGAGAATATCGAATCGAGCAAATATCAAAACCAGACCACTCGATATTGCGACATGTGAGAGAGAGAGATCAAAATTCACGAGAATAATTTATAAAATTTTCATTGTGACTGAATATAAATCAGGAAGGTAATGGAAGAAATAAATTAACGAATACTTTTTTATTCGTTTTATTTCCTCGATTACCAATTATTATTTTCCTGGATTTCCACATATCATAGCCTTTAACAATGAATTATATAATCAAGAATTCTAATCCATACTTTTTTGGCAAGCATGATTCTCTACTAATCTAGATAGTCAAAGCAATCATAATAAAGGAATAATTTTAGAAAAATAAAAGATTACGTTCCAATGCTTCTACATTTGAATGCAAATAAAGTTACATTCGAGTCATTTATACAATTTCAAACTGTCTATCAATCCTGAACGTTATTGCAGAATTAAATATAAAAAAACTCCCATTTTATTTGATTCTTCCACATTCCCACCTTCAACTCAATTTGACTTGCATAAATAATAAATATTATATATATTGTAGAATTTATTCCTTATTTATCTTATGTATAAAGCTGTCGATAACTGAATCAATTCACAATAAATCAGTAGCATATGCTTCCCTACATCCTTGCCGAGTAGAATCCTGACATTAACCCAAGTGCTACGATGATGTTCCCTTGGAAACATTCCTGCTCTGAATGCATACGGTCGGCATGGCAACTCTGAAAACATCCCAGTGCCAGGGTAGTGAAGTGCCTTTGGGTAGCATATGCTCTTTGCCACTTTATTTCACGTGTCCTACATTCGTACGAGTTCGATCGTTCCATGTAAAAGTTTTGCTTTTTTGACTTCATTCTCATGCCTTTTTAAGGTGCGATTGACTGCATCCGGTCCACTCTTATTCTGGTTGGATGTTACTGAGTGAGGTACAGGTCGTGAATATGCCAAAAAAGGTCAACTTTATGAATCTGAATATCTGTACATTCTTATATGTTAAAGGGAAAAAATTCGTAGAATTTTTGTCTATATTTTTCACTTTCTAAAACAAAATTAAATGTTAGAATGGATCAACAAAAGAAATCCGGACCATAATTAAAGCGTTTATTTATAAAATAACACATAATTTAATGGATAAGTAACTACTTTTCCTACATTAATTCAACTGTACTCATTATTAGTACGTCGTTCTACAAAAGTGATCTCTAGACGGTTGATAATATCCTCGATGAATTGTTGATTTTTATTAGTCTCGTAAATAATAAGAGAATTCTTTATGACTTTGTTACAATTTTCTTAATGTTATTTTTCTATGATTGAATTTATTTACACCTGTACGAACATCTACATTATATTAATATTATGAAAATTATTTCATAGAAGTATTTTCATTCTATATCAAAGCTTTTTCTCTACGCTAAAGAGTATGATCAACTGAGTAATTGCTTTATAAGCACAAGATAGTGCGTATATTGTAGACCAAGACTCTATATCTATTTAGATAATATTTTCTGTAGTTACAAATATTTCAAGCTAAATATATTTAATTTGATATTTATATTTGATTCATTCTTTCCATCCGGTCAGTTCATATCGATTAGACTTTTAGAATTTTTAAATAATTAAGATTCCCTTCAATATCCACGATACAGCGTGATCGAATACTTTTTAAAATCGACATGAAAACCAAATAAATGTAGCACCTTAACGTTACGTAAGACTTTTCCAAACCAACCCGGTCTTGCGCTCAGACCACGCATCCCCCGCGCTTTCCACCATTTTTACGCTAATGAGGCACTGGGATCAATCGACGTATGCATTTCAATTTCTCGTGCTTCCATTAGAAACCGAACGTAGCTGAACGACAAATAATGGATATGGACTCGTGGGATGTGTACTGTGGGCGGAAACGGATGTATCGCTCTGAAACCCGGACAGGGAAACTGCTGTATGGACATATGCAACTGCATTGTCAGCAGTGAACGACAACAATGACAAAAAACAAAAGGAGAAGGGATAATAGCTTCTTAAATGATTTGTCTTTAAAGAGCTGCCGGATAAGCAAATATATGATGATTTGATGAACGTGTTTGTGATTGATTTAATCAGAGAGAGAAATTTAAGGAAGGGATAAATCATGCTTGTTAAATTGGAATTTACGAGATTTAGCTTGGATTATTCAGATCAAGGTTTTATAAAAAGCAAAATTTTTATTTAGAAACTATCAACGAGCAAATATGATCTTGCGGTTCTATATTTTCTCATTAAGGAAACAACCCAATGAATGACGCAGTACGATGGTCAAAATAGAATGGATTTGAATCTGTTGGTAATCAACAAGTTTCATCAACAATGGAGTTTCACAAAATACGTTTTTCTTATAAATACGGATAAATAACGATATTTAGCTTTCAATAAGTCAAAAGTATGTTTTAAATAGAATGAAAAATTAGGAGGAGAAAATTGATATTAATTTGATTACTATAGCGTTAGAATTTCATTAAATTATATTCGTTAATGATAAAAATTGCCATCATCTTCTCTTCTCTTTATTTTTGATTGATTGAAAAAACCTATTTCACTAAAATTCTCTTCTTAAAGTAATAATCAATTCCTTCTGTTTTTGTATACTCCTATGATCAATAACAATCTGAAATATTCGTAAACGTAAGGAGCTATAAAACTTAAATTTCATACCTAGTCTGCTTATTATTTGATAAAAAAATTTAAGTATGTAATTGGAAAACTACATTCATCAATAAATATGAACAGAAATAAAATATGTCCCACATTTAGTAATTTATCTATGTGAAAGCTAATAACTTTCAAATCAGAACTTAGAGTGGGAAAAATGTACATTTAAAAAATAAATTGCAATACAAACAAAATTTAAAGCTCAGGATTTTCACTATTGATTTCCTAACAAACAACTTCCACAAAAATTAATTAACTGTTACAATACAAGTATATAAAAAAAGGAAACTGAACGTTGATGCTAATTATCAATCCCTTTTAAAGCACGTTCCGCAAGACTTTTTCCTCATTCATAAATATCCCAATCCCATACGAGAAATTTAACTTGCGTAGCTCATAAAATGGAATAAATTTGGGCAAAAGTTTTCGCCGTGTGCGTCTGCTTAGAGAAGGAGAGTTGGGATTTTTATGATTACGTATCTGGCGGAGAGCAGATGATAAATGTAGTAACATGCTAAATTGGGCGTGGCCACACACGAAGCCCGTGACAACATAAAAATATAACTCTATAGGGAAAAAGTTCGGGGAACGGAAGTTCGGTTTCCCGCGGAGTGCGAGATTGTGTCTGATAAATACGCCGTTGCCATGAGCATCGCACGTCATAAAATAGATTGAGATTAAAGAGATATTCGCCATAAAAAAGTCGTATTTATATTAGTCGCACGGAACATTAATCGCTCCTTTTGGAGGAAAGTTTGTTCGGATAAAGTTGTTGCCTCTGTATGTTTTTGTATCGTCTGTTGTGAGGGAGATGAAGAATTGGATGCAGCTAAGTTGTTATCCTTACGGTTGATTACATTTCTGTTATCTTATTTACTTATATTTTCATATATATACCCCTCTACTTATCTTTAAGTTCGATTATTTATATCCCTTGCCTTAATCCAACATCTATCTATCTTTTTTAAACAAATAATTTCGCATTGCTTCATTAGGGTTCAAAATCACACTCATTAATGTGTTATAATTTAATGTATTAATTATGTGATCATATCAATATATTTTGTAAACTTTTATCGTAAGAAACATGTGTGACCCTAAAGCATTACCAGTATCTTACTCAGCCTTTTCAGCTTAATAATTATTATTTGATTTATTGCATAGATGGGACCTAAATGGGCATATATACTCGACTCTATTGAATGCCTATCTTATTCATATATATGATGTACTTACAATATGTTGGTCACCAATAGCATCCTGACCAGCAACACAATTCACAACAATTGTAAACTGTCGGTGGTAATTATATACCTTCGAACTGACTCAACCTTTTGAATTATGGCTAAGAAAAATGTATTTCGCTTGAATTGAAGTTTGAGGAAACGTCAAAATATTTTTAATCAAAAAATTTAAGCTTTTGTGGGCGAAAAAATTGTTTGAGGTATATATCTTCACCTTATCAAAATACATGTAAATTATGATGAAAAATTTGGCTATAGACGAATTATTTCAACTTTTAAGCATTCCTGAGCTTACGTTTTTTTTAAATTTAAAGTCTACGAGATTCAGCAATGGCAATTTAATATCGAATGAGAACAAATGTTCACGGTTCGAAAATATCAAACTCCACTCCTGATTACTCCACTGAATTTCGATAATTCCCATATACGCTTCTATTTATAAAGATACGTAAATCAAAACGCGTCAGAATTCACAATAACTGATCAGTCTGAAATCTTAAAGAGATAGATAAAAATCGCCTCGTTTCATACGAATCCCTCCGCTCCGAATTTCAAAAATCCTCCCGATGAAGACGCGATGTGATCCTCTTAATAATTCCGTACTAAAGAGAGGTACGAGAAAAAGTAAACACATTTTTTTCCCTCCAGAGAAGAATCTCAATGGGATCGAATAGGAATTCACAGAACGGTCCCGAAGAATTGGGTTTTTGTCTTGGGAGTGAAGGAGAGTTGCTTTGGACAGGATGAGCTGCAGAGAGATTGATGTTGTGGTATTTAATAGATGATCTTCAGATTCGCAAGTCACCGAAGGAGTGGGCGGTTTAAGGGAATTAACGAAACATCGAGAGATAGAAGTATATCTCGATGAAAACATCAAGATCGCTGATAAAACGTCAAATATCACTTCGGGAAAGAGTGTATATACGGGTGACTTTGAAAATAAATGGAACCAAAGAACATTTCTTTTCTGCTAAAGTGAAAAATGAGATAGAGTAATCATCGCCAACCAATACGGTTGTATTTTATATTTTATTATATTTTATGTGCCTTACATGCCTTTATGAAACAAGTATCTAAACCTTTGTTTGTATCATTGTTTTCAATATCAACAAAATACTTTTCTTTTTAAAGTCAAAAAGAAAAGATCAGCGCACCGCATAATATTCCGTTTAAGCTTTAAATTTAGAACATGAATCTAAAAACATAAAACATCATAAATTTCAGATAATTGAAAAGTAATGCTTCATAATGATTTAATTTATAACTGCAGAAGGCTTTAATATTTTCTCATTTCCTTTAAATTTTTTAAATCAGAACATTTATTTCGCGAAAATTTTAATAAAATGAAGGATTATGTAATTCATGGTATTTACCGCTTCTTATAAATTAAGAATGAAAAGTCTTTAAGGCAGGAGGGTGACAGAGGAAGATTTCCTTTAATTCGCAGAAAACTAACAACTCTCATAAAATCATTTTCATTTAATTGTGATAAAACGATTTGTTATAAGTAACTGTTATGAAAAAATAAGATTATTTTACAGTATTAAGGCATATCGACTGTAAGTCACATTTATAGTAATTCTTAAGAAATTATTCATCACTTCAACCTTGGATCAAACAATGCAATGATGTAACGATTAATTTCATTAGTGGCTCAACTGCACATCGTGTGCGCTAAATAATCGACGTGATTCATGAGCCTTTGAGTTCAGAGAAACGTATCTCCAGTCATACTCCTCTTTCAGACTATGCGTGCGGTGAATTGCGTGGGGAAAAAACACATTTCCCAAAGCTCGAAAGAAATGCATGTTTCTCCAAAAAGTGGAGCGTGCACGAGGTGCGTGACCACTGATCTCGTAACCGGAAATGGAATTTTAAACAACGTGTGCATGGATAATGGGATGCCCGTGCAGTTGAGTCTTTTAATCCCTTTCAAATCGCTAAAGATGAAAGAGAGAGAAATGTTTATAACTTCTTTTTCGTACATCGTCTCTCTTCCATTTGAGATGAAAGAATACCGCTTTTGATGAATCATGGATGGAAACAGTTTCGATAAAAAATCACTTAACGGACACTGATGAAAGATTGTATTTTAGGATTCTATTTGTGGATGATTGTGAGATAGTTACAAATCAACATAGACTAACTATCTGTGGTTTTATCGGTAACTTACAGATCCACACAAAGTTATACATTCCTAAAAACACGTTAGAATTGCCCCCTTTATCTATCACAGTGAATATCACGCATTTATTTAACCTACTGAATAACTAAAAATGTATACGAATTAAAGAGCGATGTTCAAAATACTTAAAACATTAAATCCACCTAATTCATTCGTTAGAAACACTTATTGACATCAATAGCTGAATCTGTTTATATTTACTCGTCTCCAATAGTAACGTTCCCCTTTAAAAACACAGAGCTGTACTTTATCGTGTTAAACTTGTAAAAGAAGACTGCAATAGATGACTCACGGACAGGATGAAGAAAAGCTAATGTCAGGATATCAGAGAATGCCTTCCTTTATCGAACGAGAAAAGAAACCACTGCCATTTATTTCTCTCGTCCGACTACGGCCTCTTCTCGTTTGTGTCAATCTGAGACCTCATTATTTCAACGTAGAGAGATTCAATCACTGCCATTTCCCAACTGAATATATGTCTTTCTTCCTTGGATCATTCTCCTCACGAAATTTTCCTTACACATTTGCATACATCTTGTACTGTTACAATCAAGTTACGACGATACGCTTCATAAATGAGAGATGGGAAGAGTGTATTATTTCCGCAGCGAAGGGTTAACTCAACATAAACATTTGCGATATATTTTTCTCTATTAACGTCTCAAGATTATTATGTTAACTCTCAAGTATATGCAGCAATCTTTCAAGAAAATTTTAGGAATGAACGTTCGCTTAATTTATTACCAATTTAATACCAACATATATGGTTGATTTAATAAGTACACGAGTTCATTAGTATTGCATCAAAACCCACACTATAAATGAGTTAATGTCAATTTTCAGCATACATATGTATGTTGAAAATGTTCCTTTATGTTTTTAGACATAAATAGTTAATAGAGAGCTACCAATCAGCATCCTCAAGCATTCCATGATTCATTTAGCACAATTAAAATTATTTTCACCGACAATCGCTTCGGTTTTTTATTTTAATATAATTCCACGAACACGACCAACCAAGATAGATTACACCTTGACTCAAATTTTCTGTTTCTATATCCAATCGAATATTTTAAAGGTAATTGATATTCCTTGCGCGTTCGAATCATTTTTCCTATTCCAAAACCATCATAATCCTCGCTATTCCATATATTCTAAATTTAATTCTGCTTTTTAACTTACTCGTTTTGTACTAATTGGCTATTTATCCATTACAGCAAGTTATTTCACTTTAAATTCCTAATCATCATAAAATAAATTCACATTTACGTATTTCGCAAAATATTTCATAGGACTATTCGTTTCCAATTTCCATTAATACCGAGTATAAGAAAATAGTAATTACATCACATGTTAAATATATTAATATATACATACTTATTAATAATATATCCGAGAAGAAGAATATAAAGTTTTCTTTCTAATCATTGGCGATAAAATTGAGCATTATTTACCATTAATACCGATCGTAATACAACAAAAAGTCACATACATCTCAGCAGAAAAAAGCACAAAGAACAGTCCACAAAGAAAGACACAGAAATCACATTTTATAAAGAAAGCCCTTTATGTGTAAGAATGTGCACTGGTAAGGGGAGATGCGAGGATCCGTAGAAAATCCCTCACAGAGAGAATACACGCTTCTGCGAAGAAACGAAGCATCTCTATACGGCTTCTCACCTGAAGAGGCACTTGGCTCTATTCAATGAACTCCTTGAGTACCGATTACGGAGTGTCGGATGCGACTAAACGCGTTTGATCGTAAGATGGCGGAAGGAGGAGGATGCCGCAGACGATGTGAAGAGCTGTTGCTAAGCGACGAAAAATTATGCAAATGAGAACACTGAATGAAGCGAAGAAGCGTGCGAGAAGGCTGCAGATAATGTTGACGATAATAGAAAGACAAAAAGGAGCGCAAGTTTCGATATAATTCACAAGGGAGTTGTTCACTAATTCGCAAGAGATTTAGACGAACGAATAAGAAAATCCTGCCTCAATAAGCAAGCTATGAATGATACCAAAATGCAATTTATAGGAAATATAATTTGAAAACATTTCGTCTTAATTTACGAGCGCGTACAGTCGATAAAATGAAATCAAATCTGCGCGTAAATATACGATAAAATATATAGAATCGTCCCTTACTGAAACTGTAAATCTTTTTGTTTTAATACGTATTGGTATTAATAATTGCAATATAATTAAATATATCGCAATACTAATGCGAAAAATTACACATTGTATCTGATCAACACATGGAATCGGGTTCCTATCATCTTAGGGTACGATTTTCAACCTTCAAGGATCATTACTTATTCATATCAAATACACGTAAGCAACTTAACTGGAACGAAGAATTACGTTTCGTGGTTACACAAATAATAGGTGACGAAATCAAAGAACCAATTCCGACAGAGTAGCTCAAACATTTCAGGTACAAAAACAATTTAATATGAGGAGTGAAGATATAAATTAA
Organism: Pantala flavescens; assembly: GCA_020796165.1. Taxonomy (NCBI): domain Eukaryota; kingdom Metazoa; phylum Arthropoda; class Insecta; order Odonata; family Libellulidae; genus Pantala; species Pantala flavescens. Next base: position 19,581,179 of record CM036886.1, read on the forward strand.
AAGGTGTACTCACCAATTGCCGTTATCCTTTGGTCATGACCCTCTGCTCGCTCCGAGAACTAAAAGAAAATAAAACAGTTTTATTAATTAGTTTTCAGTGACATATATCTAAGAACGCTATAACACTTAATCACATACAAATATTTATTCAGTTACTGGAAGCAAAAAATAAAACACTGCAAAACAATGAAATATGCTGATGAATTCAATACTACTACATAAACAATACTGACTCTTGATATGAAAACTGATTCAATTTACTCTTCGACTTATTTCATTTCGCGACTGATAATTTAGAATCAATTGCTAATATATATCTGGTTATTAATAATGAATGAAAAATCATAAGTTAGAAGGAGAAAGTAGGAAGGAAAATTTTGAGAGTGTGGACTTCAAAAGGACAGAAGGTTTTCCATAACTAGGAAAGCCAAGTTGGTCAGAATTATAAAATAACATTTTCACACGAAACCTAGAATAGAATAAGCTTATCAATTTTCTATTCAATTCGAAAAGTTAGAAGGAAAGATTCATGGAAAGAAGGAAAGATACCACTTTCACACAATGACCACGAAACTTCTTAATCCATATACGATATAGAATCTACTTTAACTCTATCCTCAATAAAATAATAGGATGAGATAGAAGAAGAAATTGAGAAAGACCTTGGTAAACAAGACCGTATTTCTTATTATTTCAGATCTCTTTCAATAAAGGAAGGGCTCTTCCCTTAATTAATTTGTAGAATACCATTTCTAACACCAATAGAGCATCGCTTAATTTATAATTCAGGTCCGTTGAGTAATCAAGGATTCTTCAGTGAGAACATATATTTGCGGAATAAAAACATTGTTTAAGCATAACAGAACGCTTTGTTTAAACCCTTTTATTGGTACAAAGAAAATAGAGCAACAGAACACGGCAATAAACTCATACATTAGGACGCAAAAATAAATTCAGAAGAGAGATTTTTAACACTTGTAAACGCTGAATTATTTATTTACTCGTCTCCTTTCTAAAGTAAAGAGATACATTGTTTCCAGTTCCCTTAGTAACGCGAGACATCCTCTTCGTTAGCCTACGGCAATTAGAAAGTTCTGTCGCTTTTGAATTTACACACTTTCCCTAGAATTAGAAAGAGAGAAGTGAGAAGTAAAGCGTGGAGCTTAACGATTTAGCACAATATTTATATACGAGTATAATTCTGTCTACAAATATTAAATAGTCCACCCGGACTGCCTTTGAGAGTTAAAAAATGGGTACATTTGCTTTGAAAAAGTAAAAAAAGTTTTGTTAAACAAAAATGCAGTCATGCAATGAAGGTCTTTGTTTTTGTATACATAGGAAATAAATGTAACTGGTTTTTTTCAGCACTTTATAATTCTCGATAATAAACAGAAATGACAGAAACATTCATCGTTTGGATTTGTATTTATCAGTGATATAAAAAGGATATTTCTCTACTTTAATACATCTGTGTGCATTATTCTATAGAAATTTGAATGAGAAATTACAAAAAGAGACCCAGTTTTCAGAGAATAATATTTTTATAACCGAAGTATCGGATACTTTCACAGCTATATATTGTCCCATTATTCTCTCCACAAATTATAAGATTATATTAAATTGGTAAATACATTCTAACGATTTTATAATATTATAATTTCAATTCAGTCCAAAGAACTAAAGATATATTAATTTTTATAGACAATATTTCCTTAATCGACGAAATAAAATGCGAGTGTATTCTAAAAATCTTCCTTAAGTTTTTCCTCTATCAAAGCATGCAAATAAGGCTATGTTGATGATAGATTCATGAAACTTTATCAAATTTAACAATACAAATTTTTCTTCATTCAGTAGCATTCCAATTCTTTGTCGATATACTTTTCTATTGTATTCTAATTCTCTGATCAATTTGATACATCCAGCTTCACTTCGGAGTAATACCCCATGACCCCTATTCGCACGAATTCCTCTCTACGTTATTTTCATCTCTTGCAGAACCTTTTCTCGGAAAAGGGCCTCGTGTTACAAGCATCCAGAATCCAGGAAGAGTTTAGTCTCCCTTTCCTATGCAAGTCCCCCTGTATACTCCGGTCCGGGGCGATTCCCTCCCCTCCAACCCCCCCTCTCCACAAACACCCTCCCCTCCAACGCCTCCCCTTAAACACCCTCCGAGGACCAGTGGAAAATCGATGGAAACGGGAGTTTTTCTGCTCTTATATTTTACCAAAAGGAGACAATGTTGAGAGCACAGCAGGTGAGAAAGTAAGGGGTGGTGGATTAGCGGTAAGGCGCTCGGATATTATGGTATTCATAACTCGAGGAAAAATGGATTCATTCGGCGCTTGAAACGTTCTGCCGAGCTTCACCTCGGAGAGCTCTTGGAAAATTCCCTTGCTCTTTGGATGGACTTATGGAAATCAATATTAAGATGAAATGGATGAATTAAAAAAAATAGGTTGATTGAAAATTTGGATCAGTGGTTGTAGTCGATATAAAAACCTCTTGCTTCATTATCACACTAAAAGAAAAACCATAAAAAAATACATTTTTAAATTTTAGTTTTAATAATGTTAAATATATTAAAATAAATTGATATACAAATAAAAAAAATTATTCTTTAACTTATTATTATACGATTTTTATATTTAAAAGTTAAATTAACTCAATGAAATAAAGAGACAACTATATATAGTCGTGGAACTATAATTCGTATATTTGAAGGAGCATGAGTCAAAGAACTTTTCTTCTGAGTTCCAACGTATTTATGAACAACATATTTCAAAAATTCATTATATACTTGTATAAGTTTATATTTTTAAATTAGACTGTATTTCATAAAGTGTTAAAATCATATTATTTCAAATAATTTTTCATACTCTGAAACAAGGAAATGTCGCGATAACATATTATAAAACGATATAAATTCAGATGCAAAAACAACCACATCATTCAGATACAAAAACAACCACAAATTAAGAAATAAATCAGCGTAGACTAAAATACAGAGCAAAAAGAACCACCTTCCACTTGCATAGCATATCTATTCGGCAAGTGGTTAACCTGGGTTCGAGTCCCAGTCTTGTCGCTATATTCATTTCAGTTCAACTCTTACATGATTTTTCATTTTATAATTTCACTTGTTACAATCTTTTCCCTTTCTCAAAAGCCTAAAATACGTATTCAGTACTTAAAAGTACACTCTGAATAAGACGAAGAAAACAACGAGAAAGCAGTAACATAGCTAATACATCGTTTAGTCGAGAACACTTCGTCTTACGACGCGGGGAAGAATCATAACAGACGAAAAGGGAAGAAAAAAAAGAAGCTTTGATATAAGAAAAGTGGAGAAACACGAGACGGTAGCAAATAATAGATGCGGAAACAGTACGAAAAACGAGGCACCGACACATGAGAAGTAACAAGCGACATCCGGCTCACAAAAGGCTGTATGGGTCTGGAGATACATCTACCGGCACGGGGGAAGTCAGAAAAAGGCAGTCAAAGAAAAGAGGATCGGTTTGGCGAAGGGGGACACAAGTTATTGGTGAAAATGCCTCCGAGAGGAAATGGCCTAATGGAAGACATGCTGTCCAGAAAGATCTTGCGATGCTACCTTCATATTTTCATTCGTATGAAAGAAGATGGCTTCCGGTATACGTCTGCTAGATCATATTTATACTTCCTTTTACGATTTTGTATATGTGGATCGTACTGGGTTTTATTGGAGTTATTATTAATTGTATTATATTTTCTTAATGGAGCGTAAGATTTTTTTCTTAAAGAGCTATTGCGTATACTAAATAATACTATATATACGTATAGTAAATAATTACTTAGTGTTAAATTTGATGTCTCGTTAACTTGAGATGTAAACTTTTTCAAAATGAAACGATAAGAAAAGAATGATAAAAGAACGATACAATTATAAGATAATTATAATAATGTAACGAGAGAATGTATATACTAATAAAATACACAAATTCTTAATTGTATAATACTGTTATATATTATATAAACTATTAAATATATTAAAATTATAATAATAATAATAATAATAAATACTAGTAAAAGCTATCAATAAACAATTTAATAATATAATTTCCTTCTTCCTCTTCTTGAGAAATATTCGTTGAAGAGTAATTGGATTGGAAAAATCCTCAAATTCCAGTGTTTACTCGTACTTCAGCGTCGTAAATTTATTGTGGATAAATCCTTTGGACATTTAGCATTTAGTGGGCGCCATTTAATTTATAGAATAAAATTTTGCATATTAAATCACCCATCGCCGAATAAAATACGACATTTACGTACTAAGAGGAGCATTCTAAAAATTTGTTTACTTGAAAAATGGAATGCTGGGTTGAAACTCCATAGATTTAAAAGTTAATAACATCAAAAATGCTTTAAATATGAGACAGTGTTCATCCTTGCTAAACAAAAGTAGACAAATCTTCTAAATAAAACCACCGCGTTCGTTGGGTTAGAAACACAGACACATTCCGAATCGAGGTGAATCTTTAAAAGGCCATTCAAGCATCACAATCCGATACGTAGCTATTCGACTACGACAAAAAAAACTCGCTAGTAAACAGCTAAGAATGAAATTTGCGGGAGTGGTCTGAGGGAAAAAAGCTTCAAAAAAAGGCGTTGATAAAATGAAACCCATGAAAGGAAGTCAGCGAGGAAAATCAACAAAACCCCCCTATCCTTACTCAAAGCATTCCGAGGAGAAATGTGTTTATGTACCCTATGCTCCCTTTCCAGAAACTTGGAATAACAGTCGCAGAAGGTACAAAAGGGGACGATATTTATCTTGCAGTTCACCGTGGTCCAGAGGGAAAAATCAGACCTCGCAATAACTCTGATCTTCATCTCGGTCTCATCTCATGCAGCTTAACTAACCGCAATCTATTCGAACGTGAGGCATACACTAAAGGTCTAGTTACTACTCAAAATAGATTGTAACCAAGGAGATAAGTGCAAGAATGGGACTAAAAGCATAGGTTTAATGAAACGATATAGGGGTAACGAATGCACATCAATGACAGACGAAAAGAGTAAAATATATGACACGTTCGTAAACTAAGTTATACTAAATCGTTACGTATTCAGTCTACGTGTATTTTCCATTTTTGTATTCAAGAATATTTATAGATTTATTTGGCCAATAATTTCTTCTATTTTCTTAAAGACTTTCATATATTTTGTTTCGGTAAATTTTAATACTTTTATGAGTCATTTCCTTGGGCATAATATACTACGTAATAATATAAATTTATTTATATTTATTATATCTTTATATTAATACACATAATACAGCCTCTTGAATCATTTTGGTTTCCTCGCATTCGAATATTTACTTACATTTTGAGCAACTTGGAAAACGATAAAAATACTCTCCTTTATGTTCATACATTAACATCTCAAACTCCATACATAACTAATATTATATTCTAGTTACTACTATACGTATTCCTTTCATATAGTACGAACCGTACATAAACTTCGTTATGTACATGAAGTCCTTGTTAATGATTCAATACGTTAATCCTCTCCAGTTAAAAATTTCGCGTCATATCTGTGCATAACAAAGATCAGCATCGAACATTCAAGCGTAAAAAAGAAAAAGCAAGAGCAGACAAACTCAATTATGACCGATCACAAATATGAACATGAGCATCGGAATTTGAATTCCTTTCCAGGCACCGGAATCACTTCAAATGAGTAAAAACTTCCTCCGAAAGGAAAACACAAGAATGGGACTGTAGCCCAGGGCAACCTCTATCCAAGGAGCAGATATGAGAGAGAAGAGAAAACTCCGTGTAACAAAGCGAGATAAGAAAATACGAAAGAAACGTGAGGGAATATGAGAAAACGAAATCGGGTAATGAATAAGAAGAGTGTGACCTGCGAACTGAACATAGATCGAATTTGATAGACGGATGTGGAAAATGGAGTATGGGAATGGGGAACCAAATCAATATGAAATGAAGTGCGAGCAATTTTGCCCCAGAGCAGGTTAGATAGAGCACCTGCGCCCCTGTGATTTAGGCCTCTCCTACTTAAACACCCACACCTCGCGTGTTACTCATCGTTTCGCCATTGAACCTGATCCTTCAAAAGACTTAATGCCCGGGAGGGCTCCTTCACTGATTAGTTCACGCCTATAATTAATGATCTCGTTTACTGAGTGTCAAACAAGATGCTCGTCAAATTGAACGAGATTGTGAATGAAGATTCCACGTTGCAGTATTGGGGTTCGTAATCTGTGCAAGAATTGATGGTTGTGTTTTCGTTCATAAAATGGACAGTAGTAATTGTGGATTTGAATGCATCATCCACATAGGAACTATTTCATTTTACATTTAATATCAAATCAAAGAATAAAATATTTATATTAATACAATATTTTTATTCATTTATAGGGTAGAAATGGACTAAAGATTTCGAAATTATTTATCAAGGCTACTTATTTATAACGTTCTTTACCAATATCATCAATATTTTACAATTAAAATTGCAATTTATCAAATGAAAAATGATTACTATTAGAGTTGAAACAGATTAAATTACATTATTAGTAAAAAGAATACTCGTTTGATATTCTTTTAATTTGTACATGATCTAACGTCAGGATGCTTATGATTCTAAATTATCTAAAACATGATGAAAGTAGAAAATTTCGAATATACGTGAAACACGCTTCTAATCTATAAAATAATATAAATCCGAACACTATATATACGTATAAACTAAAGAGAAGAAGAATTAAAACACTAGAATGATTTCTAAAATAACTCTCTAGCAATTATAAATGATTCTTCCATTTATAATGTATGCATGTAATTTTTTAACATAATATATTAGGATTTAAAATTTAACTTCTATAATGTTCAATATAATAAAATCTCAACATATTCACTCACAAAAAAATGAGCGTCTCCATAAAATAAATACAGGATACCATGACGCGATGTTTGCAAATCACACGAAATATTTTATTGCTCATTTAATGCAAGATATAAATCATTCACTTGGGTAAATATTTTGAATATCGCCTCTCAGAAAAAATATTATCCTTCCAGGAGTGTATATAATCGTGATATAAAATAGGCGTATTTTTCAACAATATTAAACGTAAAATTCTTCTTTGAAATAGAAGAGAAATTATTGGTACTTGTACATGATCTTCGTCGACATATCTTAATACAGCTGTCACCGAATTACCTCATAAGGATCAACTCAAATATATAACACATCAAATAACTACGTAAAGTCATACCCTTCCCTTATTCTCCGTAAACAGGAGAATAAAACATCCAGATTCGCACGCAATCCACACTCTGTCGTCACAAGGGGATTTCACGGAACATTCCTCCGCATTCAGACCGAAATAAGACATGGCGGATTTGGAGGAGGCATGATTCACGAGGAGGCGAAAGAATGGACGGAGGCAAATCGCGGGTATTGAGATGGGTTCCAAGGAACAAAGGCCTCTATATACGAAAACCGAATCCCTCCGAAAAGCTGCGTCGTAGGGGGCGTGGTGCGTCCTCCGAGAAAGTCAGACACCGTCATTTCGGGAGATCGCGGCGTGAATTTACGGCGAAACAAAAGCGCTACGAAAATGTATATGTTGTAGGGATGGGTTACGTGGTGATCTGCCGAATTCAAGAGCTGCGCCTCTCCATTCACGCAACGTTGAAATGTGCCTTTTTCCCTTTTTCGACGGACTTTCTCCTGGCAACCGTTTCCGAGGTCTTTTATTTACTCTCGTGCCGATATGGACGTCACTTTTGTTTCGGAACGTTTTGTTTTTTTGAGAGAGAGCTAAATTCTTCCGGAGCTGAGTGTGTGTGTATGCCTTTGGGGCTTCGACGAAATCTCTCGCAACTTTTACCTCCCGTTGCCAGGATCGTTTAGCGGTGCTAGGCGACGCATGAAAATCTGACCTTGCCTCTCGTAAATTCGTACGCTCTACGTTATTTCCCTTTCCATAGTTAGAAATTGTTAAGCAAAATTTACTCCAAAGTTTGTTTCTCTGTTGCTACACAAAGCTTCTTCTGCTCCATAAATACCTGATAGTTACAGTTCGAGCAATTTAAATAAAATGGCGAGCAAGTTAAATAAAATGGCTTAAAGAAAACACAATTTGTTCATACGAACACGTAAGGGAAGGAACCTTGAAATGATCTTCACAACACGAGGCACATTCGGTAAAAATTTTTATGAATTTACAAATGAATAATCAAATTACACGTATTTAGTAACCAAATTACTTAAATAATACCCATCTCGATAGGTTTTGAGATATTGTTACCAAATATCGAACTCTCGCTCTTAGAAATCCTATACGTAGCGCATTCAAAAGGAACTAAATTTTAGTAGAAATTCTACGTATACTCTTATATGTATGCATTCGTACGCTAATCAAATCATTCTATTAGCAATTAATACCTTTTTATTGAATATTAAAAAGCTTTAATGACTGTTATTCCGTCATTTATTCCAGCTTAGAATAAACAAGAAATACGTCACATACATAAATCTTAATTTTACCGAACTTTTATGCCAAATCTATAAAATAATTTCTATCGCAGAAATGAAGTCGATACCGCAAATTAATTATTACGTAGAGCTTACATGAGAATTAGTCTGTCTATTTTGGCCATTCCCTGAACCAAGCTCCGCTTCAGTGCAATCGTATTCACTCCGAGTAAAGCTAACAACCGCCCCATTACACTGGCAGAACGCGGAAGGACCTGAGTGACTGTAAAAGACAACAGTCGTTTCGCATAGCAACGGCTGCCAAGCAAGCGCATTTTCCATGGGCTACCCGAAGCATATTTTTGGGTAAATCACTCTGTGGAGTCTAAAGCCACTACTCAGCACTAACATGCATGATTTTGGTTTCAGCAAGCCCAGCTATGGTTAATATAGGCGTTGTAAACATGTAAATTTAACATTTGCTTAATTTTATATGATAAAATCATACATAATTCTCTGCCTTGTACATAATATTATAATTAGAATTCAAAAACTAGAGAGGCAATTAAATTATTTAAATTCGTAAAATCGAAATAAACTAATAATATCGCAGTTCATTCATTCATAATCTTCCTCATTAAAAAAACTCAGACTCTCTTGAAAAATATCTAAATTGGATCTTAATTTAATTCAGTTGTTATGATGCAATTATATATTATATAATGCAGCATATTATAAAAGATTCCATCCTAACAGAACTTAAGAGTTAATTGAGAACACATTTTATAAACCAAATATACAAATTACATATTCCAATTTCAAAATTCAACAGGAATGTTGTACCTGAAGTTATATTCAGATATACTTAAAACTAGGGAATAGCCTTATGAATAATAATCGCATATATCTAATGGGAAAATATCGTGGTACTTTATCATCTTTCTTACACATTTTTGTTCATTTTATTTACATAATGCTTAATTTCATAACTTGAAATGATGGGAGAATAATGCAACAAAATCTAAGAATTCCCGAAAGCTAAGACTACCCTTCTCTTATGCTAAGATATTATTACTAGATTTCTTAAAACAAATGTACAAGAACTTCATAGCTATATTGACTAAAGAAGAACAAAAAGGAAAGGTTGGTCGAAAAGTAAGAAACATCATAGTCATACTTCAAATTCTTTCTTTTATCTTGTACTTAAACTGAATATTAAAGTCAATAAACGTTGCTTGCAATTGAAACCTCTAAAACTCTTGGAATTGAAAATAGCAATCTTATCACCATCAACATAAAAGAGGAAAGTAACCCTACTAGCTTCCCCAGTCCCTTCCCAACTCACATGTCTATGCCGTAAAATGAGGTACGTAACTAGGTTCCCATTTTACCCATCTCACCTATTATCCCCAACCTTTCCTAAATCGAACCCACCTCATCATACCCCTCCACAACGGAAAAAATAACCCGAGGAAAGATTTCACTCTCCTTCAGGAAACACCGGACAATTCCTGCAAAGGACCTCCTATCCCACCCACGCTTTTATTTCCTCTACCCCAAAATGTTTCCTTTCCTCCCATTTCCCGAATTTCGCACTCTCCGAGATCGTCAAGCACAGATTCCACATTCTCGCAACCTCTGTCTTTCCCTCAGAAGGAATTCTTCCACTTCACCGTTTCGGTGCGAACTCCACACGATAGGTGTTTTATAAGCGGATGCTTTCCCTCGAATAATTCACCGACTTTATTACTTCGCAACCTTTACGGTTTTCCCACTCTTTCTCACGGACATTTCTCCGAGGCACTCTCGCTTTCAAGGAATGTATTTTTACGGCGTATCTTTCCCTATAACTCACTATGCAAGCTGTGAGAATGATGGCTGTGAAATGTAGGATATATTTATGAATTGCGATGCCCAAGAACACAAAGCTGTCTGCTTTATTCGTGAGATAATACCAACTGATACTTTGATGCTTCGCACTGGTTTGGACCATAAAGAGTCTATAGCTTATTATCATTTAATAATATCCTGGAGATAAGAGTTGATAAGAGTACTTCAGAAGTACTGAGAAAGGAGTGAACTACAGACAGATAACAATAGCGTGATTAATAGGTACGTCTGCAATTTATATCTTGGAGGACGAAATTCCTTGAACTCCTCGAATAAAGATTAAATCATACTTAATGATCACATTCTCTCTTTAACAATACACATCTGATCATTTTCCCTGCTAAAATAGAACACGGTAATTAGCTTATTATATCTTTATTCTTCGCTATAGTTCACTTAAGTTAGGGCTGAAATAGTATACTTACTGCAATGATGGAAACTGAATGATGATTCCCTCAAACAAAATTGTAGGAATTGTGAGAACGACTTATTACACATTAAAAGTACCACTCTCTATCCTTCTTTACACTTGACGAATTTCAGTACGTCTTTTGTGATTATGTGAATTTCATACTCCATCATTATCACTTGTAACTATTCCATTTCATGAAAAATATATTCCTCAAACCCTATTGAATAAGGTGAATATTAAGGCATAATATTGTTATAATTGTTATGAAAAAAGGAAATAAATAAAGGAGAACAAAATCAAAAGAATCCAGAATAGGACTCTTTAAGCTTAATTTTGGAAATTATTCTAGTAGTTTGAAAGGAACATATATCGAAGGAAGAGTCCTTTTACTGTCTTAAGTTTGTATTTCTGTGTTCTTATATAGAATATTGCGTATAACTTAAACCTTCCCTTCATTACGTACAACAATCGTAATTTTCCTTTACATACATCAACTTGTATAAATCTACAGCTCAAACCAAACTTTCGTCTCATTAAAAGCAAATAGGTTCCTGATAGATCCTCGCTGGCATGTTTATAAAAGTAGTAGCCTCAGGGTTTGGAAAGAGAAATATGAAAAGAGGGAACCGAGTTACAAAGAGAAAAATACGTACATCTCCATGGCGATAGGAATTAAATGAAAATGGAGAACAGGGGAAAGACTGCAAAGAGGATTTCGTAAAAACCCTCATAATACTCGGCGTCACCTGAAAATTCAGAACGTTTCAAAGCGAGAGTGTGCGCGAGGAAACACTTTTTGTTGTAACAAAAGAACCGCTGGACCAAACGCTCAACAAATACATCTCTTTTACAATCGATTTTATGGTTCGGCAAAAGTGAAGACGTCTCCAACGCGGAAATAATTTCCCCGACGACCGTAAATAAGTTTCGGAATCGAATTCGTTTGCATCTCATTTGCGTGAAATTGTGACGATTTTGCCGCAGCGTTCGGAGCAGAAAGTTCCGAGATCCAATTACGTGGTGAAGTTTAAGCAGCAAGACGATGGAGGCAAAGGATAGCAGCAATTTTATATTAGATGTAATCTTACGAGATGAATAAGTGAAATATTTCCGCTTACTTACATTATTCCCAACTGAAGGCTGTTTGAATATTAATCAAATTTATCCACTAAAAAGTTTGATGATGGAAAAGATCGTTCTACAGAGCAAAGTAAAAATACTTAAATCAAATAAAAGATATTTAATCATATAAAACTTGAAGAATGTGCTGCTGTTAGAGGAAGAAACAAGTGATAATATTTCACCATTTTATTATAACCATATGTGACTTATTCTCTGTTTACGTAATGTATTTACAAGACGTAATTTAACAATAGAATAAGTCAGAAAGAAGAAAATATCACAATACGAGTACACTATATATCAGTATATTCATTTTAGATAAATTGATTTAACAATTTAATGATAAATCGTGTACATTTACGATTCATTACGATACGAATACATTCGAGGGAAATTTATCCGTTGCTTGGATATCATATTTATTTTAATTACAACAATTAATTTTCAATTCTTAGGGAATAAACAAGGATCGCTAAACTAGGGAGAAAGTAACCTTTACTCGAATCCAAGACGCAACCATAAATTTTCACTTCTGGTAATCCTCATTAGATTAGAGTCCTCCATAAACAAGAGCAGAGTTGTGCGTAAACAATTCTCGAAGCCTCGGGGCTCAATGTAATTGCTCCAGGAATCAGAGTTTCGGGACGAACCGATATCACGCTCGTTGTTATGATACCCAATTCCCCTCGTTTTCGAAACGATACCGCACAAAACTAAATATAATAGGCCATCTTCCAGGCCTGCAGTTGAAATGAAAAATTTCGTCGAGAGCCTGCCATTATCCTTGATACCCAGAGCGCGAAGCTTTTCAGTTGTCACCAACAGTGATAAAAAAAAACCATTGTGAAAGTTGCGTTGAATGGAACTCTTCCGCGTGAAGGGAACCCTTTTCGACATCGACCTATCGAAATCGATCGATTATCGCCCGATGTTTTTTCATCAATCGCCATCTTCCGGGAAGTCGTTTGCGAAAATTTAGAGAAAGGTGGGGATTTCGTGACCTAGAATATATTGCGACGTGCTCATTAGTGTGAGTGACAATTACTGGAGATGGTATTGACGAGGATGGGAGTCCTTCCAGCCTCGTTTCGCTATTCTACTCGAGTATATATATGTCAGCGTGAGATGTTATGTTTTCCAATTAATGAGAAGGGTGACCCAGATTGTATTTGCCGAAAGTAAAGTACGTACGCCCAGGAGAAAGTTGGGTGAAAATACAAGTTCTCTTCAGGAATTTATCTTTTGTGAAATTTTGAAGAAACATTTGTATCATTTTAGGGTTTATATATGTATTATATATATCTATATTTATGAATGTTAATATATATGTATTTGTTCATAATCAATTAATGTTTAATCAAAAAGGGTGCTGAATCTTTAAACCATATCATATAATAAGAAATATAGACATATTGAAAAATTTAAGCTATTAATTCATTGTTCTCGTATGTAGTGAATTAACTCCCTGTTGCTAGGTAAAGAATTCTTGTATTGTTGCATAAATTGATACATCGATATATTGCCACTAGGCTTAAAGCCTACTAGCAGTTTACTTCTTATAATAATAATATTAATAGTATTATTAAAGTGAAATATACGAAACCGGAAATCTCTACTCCTATAATTCAAAATATTTTTGATTATCATAGAATATTGAGTAATAGCTTGATTTTATTCTTCATCTATTCATAAGGTATATTAGTTTAGTTATACTTAATAACACATTAGCGTAATTCATAAAATTTTATTAGTATTGATTAAAGAAATTACATATAAGTAGCGTGATACAGGCTTAACTCATGGGTTAAAAATTGTAATTATTTATGAATGTGCCCCTATCTTTTACAACATACATACGGTTCTAATAATGCTATTTATTGAATAAGATTAATTTTTTCGATGTCTTATGATGAATTATAATTTAAAATAGCGAAACTCTAGGAATTATTGACTCAGTATGATAATAACCCAATATCAAACTATTCAATTAAAAGTATGTTCTTTCTAATTATATTTTAGATTCTAGTAACTCAATATTCAGGATGTTAGGAGAATGTACTGCGAGTTTGATAAAGTTTTCTTACGATAGCAGTAGATGTAATAAGATACTAGATTCTCCCAACTTCCCGTAACCATGGCTACGTTCTTCCATTTTATATATCCGAAGTCCTAAACTTCCTCTTCTCCTACATTCAATGAGAACCAATCCATAAAAAGATCTCGCCGTCTAGTTATCCATATCGGACTCAACTACTAAATCACCACTTTTCGAAAAATTCCTCTTGCCCACAGAGCACGTCAAAAGCTCTCTTACACTGGCATCCTGCAGTCCACTTCTCCCTGAGCATCATTGATACTCTTCCGTGAACATCCTCATGCACTACTTTTCATCTTTCTCGCTACACCATTGTGTACGTATCTTTTTATTCGCAACCAACTGCACACGATTTCACCGATCACCTAGCCAGCGCATACAATGTTTATTCGCAAAACGTACTAGCTTAATTCGCAATTAAAAATCTAACTGATGTTTTAAAGATTATGATAATATTTTTATACTGATACTACACTCTTATTGAATACAAGAAAATATAAAAGTTTTACTGTGGGCAAGAATGTGGCTTGTCTTAAATCTAAACCTTTTCGTGATACAATTTCGAGGTTGAAAGACAATAAATAAGCAAATAAAAAAAGAGCTACAATTCGGATCGAAAATAACAGCGCGAACACTAGCAAAAGAAAAGAAGAGTAAAGAACCTAGGAAATCAACCGATAGCAATATATCAGATTTAAATACAAAATAGTTATTACGAGATTCTTGAAAATGCACTAATTAACACAAATAATAATCAGTTAAATATGTGATGACAAAATATTGGACTATAAATTATTATCATATGCAAGAATGATTTCTAAGGAAAGGATGTATATTAAAAACTTTTTCTAATTGAAGAAATTCTATTTCTCCCATTTTTTTTCTTTTGAATATAATGTAAGTGATAAAGAGCTAAAATGCAAGGATGGCTGTTGTAAATTTAAGTTGTCAATAATTTCACAATATATGTTATGGATATTTAAATTACTCCACTCCTTACAGACAAGAGAAACGAAGAAAACGACAGGAAACGAACAAAATACCTTAATTAAAATTTAGCTCAAAAGTCACATTTCAATGTTTGTATAAATAAATAAACCAATGAACCCAAATATCTGGATCGGGCTCAAAGGTGCTACGATCTTCAAAAGAAGCTGAAAATATTGGAAAAGACGTATCATTTTCCCAAAGCCTTTCATTTAATATTCCCAGTCATTCGTAAGTCAAGAAATAATTCTTTTTATTTGATGAAAAACACTAAACCCAAATAATGTTACTTTAAAATTTAACAAAGATACATTTAAATTTTTAATCAAAGTAATCTCATTAATCGCTTTTTAGAAAGGTTACGCCAAACGTTGCTAAGTTACATCACCATGGTAAAATTCAAAGCCAATCAGAGCGGAGAAAGAATCCCTTTCAAGATTTTCACGAGGAGATATAGTAAAGGATAAGGTAGTTATGGAGGTTCATACACGATCGGCGATGCATGATAATAAATATAAGCTACTCGATCAAGCAAGTGAAGTGATTTCCAAAAGATTTTCATCGCCACAGTGAATCAATCTTCATCCTCTAGGACTGCAGCAAATTCCATTTTTTGCTAACGCTACAGCGTGCATTTCGCGCTCGAAAAATTTCTTTCCATCTTCATCGATTTTTGTACTAGCTTCAAGCAAAATATTCCGATTTTTCAGAAGTTATCTCGTAAGAAAAGAACTGCATTATATACATGCACGCTTCAATACAAATGCCTGGAGCATGGAAGAATTATCAATCATCCAAGAAACTTTTTGGGAACAAGTTTGGACCATGTTATCACATACTTGGAGAATCAAATTAATAATATACGAAATACAGACAAACAAGACCCATCTAAT
The DNA here is from genome assembly GCA_020796165.1 of Pantala flavescens. Lineage (NCBI taxonomy): Eukaryota > Metazoa > Arthropoda > Insecta > Odonata > Libellulidae > Pantala > Pantala flavescens. Next base: position 19,597,071 of record CM036886.1, read on the forward strand.
ATGAGAATATGTACATATTAGACAGGAATATTGGCCTCTCAATTTTGTATAAAACATTCTCCTTTTATTAATATTCTTTTCACTTAATACCACTAATGTAGATATATTCCCTTCGCTAAATTCGTCTCTGTTTCTTAAACTTACTGAATAATACGAAAACAAATGCATGTATACTGTCCTATAAACGTCATTAATTTCCAAAAGTAAAATTAAATGGCATTAATTGAACACTTTGATTTTCAGCAAGATATACATTGTAGATCATAAAACTACAAAGAGCAGGATGAATTTATTTCCCCAAAAGATAAATTGATTCCATTCAATATCCGTATGAAAGATGAACAGAATGCTTAACATTCCCTTTTCACCAAATCATTTGATAAAAATAAAAACCAACATTCCTGTCATTTTCCACTTCTCCGCAGGAAATAGGGGCCGAATTCCTGCATTTTTCAGCCGCCGTTAAAAGATACCCTTTCAAAGTTACGCTACTAAAAGCCTGATTTATCTAAAGCTTTCCCTTTCTGTTGCAAATAGAAATTCAAATATTCCACTGAGGAAAAGAAATAAATTTTACAAAATAAGAAAGGAAAGAGAGTTGTATGATATATTCTTTTATATTTCTTCTTACGTTTTTTCGTAAATATAAATATTTGAAATTGTATTGAAAAGGAACGGTGAAATTATTTTTCAGCAGTATTTAGCTATAAAACAGAGGGACACGTTATATTTTACATTAACCAAGGGCCATGAAGGTAATGCATTTATACCTGTATTAGCTATGCGAAGAAACGTTATAAAGTCAATAATTAAGACTTGTCTAAAAACTACTGAGTCTATAAATGGTAACCGTCGAAGCAGGAAAGAGAGAAAACTATAAACAATAAGGATTAAATGATGTTTTTCAACAGAATTAAAATAAATCTCTATAAATTAGTACACTTAATTAGAAACCTTTTTATGATAGCTTGAATGGCAGAGAGTAAATCAATTTCTACGGAAGAAAATGGATATAATAGAACGACATACAATTTTTAAGTCCAATTACGATAATACTCTATTAAAAAAGCGAAATTTTAGGATTACGCTGAATAAATATATATCAGATACTGAAGTATAAGAAATTTCTAATTGACAAAAAATGATTCTAAACACAAATCATGAGTTTAGTATAACATTAAAATCATTAATCCCGAAAATCTAGAGCAAATACTTGGTGCATGATAATGATGCAGTAAGCATATACTTAATTAGAAACAGCAGGTATTAAAGTGTACGTTACCCCAGCTTGAACTGTCACTAGTCATTAGGAACCAAAATGTTACGATATAAATTGGAAATGATATTCATTACACCTCGAAGGTCTTGACACATCTCCAAACAAATTCAAATCGCGCATGACTACACATTTATTTCATTTTAAATTCAATAATTTCTTCAACGATGCTTTATAAATTTAATATTATCCCTTTAAAACGTCACTTCGCGGCCATGCTTTATCCATTACGGGTTTCAACCCAGATATCGCAACCTCTTAACGCTTAATTCCTTTCACTCTCTTATCGTAAATTACGACATCTTTAGGGTTGTTACGGTGGTTCGTGTAGAGATGGGAACCACGCCGCTGCCAAAATGACGTTGCCAAGGGGATGGAAGTGTTCACAATCCAACGGCAGATATTTGCACAAGTTATTCCTCCCTTATCTGAAATTATCTTTAATGGGATTCTTCCTTGGCTCGTTGCTGTTTAAGATGTTTACGCAGACGTAATGATTCCGCGGGTGTCTTAGTGTTTTCGTTTCCTCCAATCGTTTCGCATGGGAGAAGGCAGAGATTGGATCTCGTATCAAGGGAAGATTAAATGAAATGACAGGCTCGTATTAGAAATGGGTAATTAAACAATTCTAAGCTGACACCATGATTTACGATAAGAGAACATTTACGAAGAATTTCTCGTTCGTTTTCTTAAATGCTTATGAATTATAAACATTCATAATATTATGCTTATGATGTGATAGAATAACTATGATATAGCACACTTTTCATTATTATACTTTTAAATATTCGAGTTAAAAGTAAAAATGATTAATTCGAATTCCCTCTTCCTTTAAATATTAGCTTCATATTTTGGGAAACGGTTACCTATGAGAACCCTAACCTTTATTTATTAATATTTATATCAAAGTTCTCTTATTCCTCGTAAAAATTTTTCTAATTTCTAATAAACACATAAATGAAGATCGTTATCTTACAATTAAAGAAATTACAGAAAGATTAACTAACCGTAAAAATGCATTAACTTAATACGAATCGAAATTTTAAATTAATTTAATTTGTTATTATATCCGCTCCTTTCCATACTTTCAAAAAATTAATAATAAATACTAAATTATATACAGCAAGTTCTATCGTATACATACGCAAAAACTTTTTCCTAAAATTTTAAAATGTAAATTTTATTTTAAAATCATTACACACAATGCCTGAACTTACTAAAGAATATAATATTCTAGTACTACTGGGAGATAAACCGAAGATCTTATAAACAGTCAAAAGTATCCTTAACGTACCAAATCTCTTTCTATTGTACTGGAAAGAATAATATAATGGCGTGAATGATAAAACGTACGATAAAGGTTTCTCTGAACCTCAAAAACGATCCACAAAAACAGGTACAAAAAAACTTGAAAAATAGACCCAGGAAATAGCATTTCTTCCCCAATAATATCCGAAAACCGCAAACCGCTTTCCCTTCCTTTTAAACACGGAAAAATTCTTTTCGGAACGAATACATTTCACCTCTGTGGGAATCCGATGGAAATCGGATTCATTCAACTTCGGAGGAACAATTTTTTTATCAGCGGAATAGTCCCCGTGGGGGAATTACCTCGTGAGATCCAAAAGAGGAACGCGTCTGTTCCCTCTTCCCCATTTCATATTTCCCTTATGATTCCCTATTTTTCGTAATTCCTCCCGATAGACCGATGCCACTCAACCTCAACGTGGCTCGTTGCCAATTCGAAGATCTCTAAACATCTGGACGCCTCGCTATCCTAAACACTCCCCACACGGAAGGCTCTTCACCGCTCAGATGGTCTGTTTATTGTCACGATGAGAGCAACGGCCGCTGCCAAGAAACTGGACCGAGACACTCCCGCGAACAAATGCGAAATATACGCCCTCTCTTTTTTAAATAGATCGTTTGTCAACAATACTCGATAGAGGAGAAAATTATCGCGAGGTCTTGCTTTGAATTGGGGAGGCGATACGAATTTTATGATATTTACGAGACGTGTTGATTCTAAGATAGACGGGCTTTGTTCGCTGCTTATGTCACATACGTAGTATTCGATTCTTTGCCAAATCAAGCGACAAATCTAGAGTTTACCATAGCGACAATGGCTTCTTTTCTGATATACCAATAAGAGACTAAGGAAGAGGTAAATAATAGATCAATAGGAATCATCAAAAGGATCAATAGATTACAGTTCTGAAACTAAAATGAAACCACAAAATATTTTTCTATTAACATGGATTTTAAAAAACAATTTAATTCTATAGAATTAAATTACTTTTTTTCCTTTCTTTACGATTAAATAAAAATATAAAATTCGTATATATTGAGGTATTAATAGAAACTGGCTTGCAAATAAGTCTGAGAGTATAGGTTGATATAAAATGTCAGCAAAGGTATATTTAATTATTGATTGTTGGAAAAGAATTACGAGACAAAAATTAATCTCGTAATATATTTTGAACCTTAATTGTAAAAAATAGTTCTATGAGGTATTGTTTCTCATTTCTAATCGTCAATAACACTAAACAAAGATCTGACGAATGGAACTTCTAATAAATAAAAATATAGAAGTATAAATACCAAAATACATAGGATTATGAATAGAAAACTGCACATTTTTACCCGAATTCAATCCTAAATTTCTCAGAAAATACCTTTCAATGCGGGAAAGATATTCGCTAAACAAGTTCCAAGCAATGAATATCAAAATATTCAATCGGATCTATTCAAATGAAGAACTTTTGAAATGGTTCCTTCGTGACTCTTTCCGAACTTAAACTTTTCTCTCTCTTTGTGATTGATTAGTTGGTGCTTGCTCCTCTGAAATTCCTTGAGCAAGAAATGGATGGGCGTACACCGCGCTACAGGATCACCATAGCAATGCCACGAAAGGGGAAAAAACAGGAATGCTTCCAGCGTTTAGGGAGTCAACTCGTGGTTCGAGAATGATAAATGAATATCCTGAAAATCCCTTTACTTCTCATACGTAACTCCATTTTCACTTAATATTCCCAATTTGAGATGCATTAATATTCCTTCATTCTTAAGTATACCTTCATATTTGACTTCGTAAGCCTCTATTTGATGCTTATTTCTGAAAACTTATTCCAAAGATATGCCTATAAGCTCATAATGCAAAAGCTGTACGAGACCTTACTTAAGCATAATTCCTTTTAGCATTCCTATGCATATAAATAGCTCTACATGATACTAAAAAGATTTTATTTGCATCATGCACGGAAAATTATTGAATGGAGATTTAAATCGATGTGTACTTCTTAATCTTCAAGTTATTATTAACAATTAAAACCTAATCGAACTCAATGAAAATTAGTTGAATGAAAATTAGATCAAGATAATGGGATTAGAGTCATTAACCCAGAAATTGGTTCTGCGAAATGTCATTCAAAAAGTCAGCAAAAATGGCAATATTATCCTTGAAACTCATTAATTGCAATACATCAATCAAGAAAATTAAAACAGCAGGATAAAGAGAAAAAGTTCGCCAATTACTAGACATTCATTAAATAATCTTTAAAGAAGCTGTCGAAATTCAGCTAGGGGTATCCTCCAGTATCATTATTCTATTTCCTAGAAGGAAAAATCTGCATGATTGTCTCGACGACAAAAACGTGGGATCGGAGGGACGAAATAGAAAAATAAAAAGTGAAAGTTGACGACGTAAGCATAAAGGAAAAATTCTGAATTTATTTCGACATCCGAAAAAAGTTAGATTTGCAGATAAAAGAAGTCGGCGTTAATTAGAGAAAAATGAAGGGTAATGAAAGGAGAAAAGGAAAAAAAATCTGGCATCGTATTGATAATGATACAATCTCCTGTTACTCACGAGGATATCAAAAGAAAAAGTGTCTGTTATAAAACGACATGCACTAATGCTGAATGATTTCAAAAGTATTTAAATTAAAGGAGAAATCAAAAAGATATAAATTATAGATTCAAGATGTAATTAAAAGAAAATTTTGACTTAATTTATTCCAAAATATTGACTTTTGACAAATAAAAATAAATGAATTTTTAAAATTAATACTGAAGGTAATTAATTCCATAAACGTTATTTGCAAAAGAATAAATTATTTGACGTAGGATATTTAATGAGTTATATGAAATGTTTAGAAATAGTAATTAAACAGTTCTGCAGAGAAATGCGAAATTTATATTGGATTTGAGGTATTATAATGAGTTATTGATTTACAAGTATATGTACTTAGTGATTTTGTCATAGGACTATGTGACTAAGGTGGAGGGAACAATTACAGTCACAGAACTCTCCGGCATTTCCCAGAAGAGGAGAGGAAAAACCCTCCAAAAACCTATCGCAGGCAGTATATTAATTCATAGATGATTTCCTTTCCTGGTTATAACAAACTTTATTTGAATTTCAATCAAAAGGGAGAAAGGTTTATGAAATAAATTCCTACTTTCCAAAATAAACTTTTCCTTGACTTAATCTTTCAGAGATCACCATTCATCCAATAGTATTAAAAAAGATTATTTAATAATAATAAAATCCCGGAAACATTATAACTGTATTTTTCTGTTAATGATATTGGATCAATAAAAGCTAAAATATGTGCTGATCAGAACTGTATAAAGGAAACGTAGTACTTAAATTAATAATAATGTAGAAGTACTAGACAATCAATCGATAAACCTGTCACTTTATCGAACTTTATAACGGCAAGAAAAATTTTACCAATATAGAATACATTTGAGAACAGCTGCAACTAACAACAAGAACCAGTTGATTCGGTGGACGCTAAATCATATTTACAAGAACCACATGCAAATTCTTCATCTTTTTCGTCAAAGCAAACTAAACGATACTCATAAAAAAAACCCTCGAGAAACTAACCGACACTATTCAGTAAAAACTCGGGATCCGCAGACCAAAAAAACCAACCTTTTCAAAAGAACCTCACGAACTTAAAAGAGAGAGACCTCTCACTTTTGACTAAGACGGATAGATAGCGAGGATCCAGTGGATACGAGAGCGCCGCGGGGGGGCAACGCTAATTGCCCTAGCAACCGAATCATCACTCCCCTCGGTGCTAAGTGTGTGCGATATTCCATCGTAATACGGAATACACGTGAGAAGTAGGTCGGGGGGGATTCCTGGACAGCATTACGACACCCTGAGGCTCATTAGCCCGCTGAGCTGGAATCCCTTTCCTGCTGGCATAACCCTTCCTCACGCCATAAAGCATTTCCCCAGCTACTTTCCCGCTACACACCATCTCGCATCCTCTTTTTCACCGCCATCACTTCACCTCAGATTTTGACCTCTCCCACGCACCCTATCGCACATCTAAAGCTTCCGAGTATATATTACCCTATCTACCACTCTTTTTAGTACCATTCTCTTTGGAGATTACCAGAAGGGAATTTCAGGAAAAGTATTCCAGATAAGATGGACACAGAAGAATACCTTAGAGGGTTGATAAAAAAAAGGTTGGAGGAGAAATTGAACTCGGACTTGCAAATCTAAAGATAGAGCTTATCAGCTGAATTTGATTACGGCAAAACTCTTTATTTTATTTTTACTATACGTTTCTGAAAATTCCTGATTAAATTTATAGGTTTAAAAAAGGTTTTATTGAAAAATGGAATGCATATTAGTTGTCTTTAAGTGTGGCCAACTTTGATCTGGATGCAATATTACGTTAAGAGCCTAATTCATCTGATTTCAAATGATACTATTCAGAAAATAGTATAATTTAAGTAGTCGTGTTCCAATATCTCTCTCCCATTTATTCCTACGTAATTTTCTACGTAATGAGTCGCTCCTTATGATCTTTTACAAAATGTACATCTTTAGGAAATACAAAAAAGACGCAAAAACGTCTACTTTTCTGTACTAAAAGTTTCTCCACCAGAAGTTGAGAACCCTTTTTGCCGTAAGCACGCAGGAACTAAGGCAGAAAAAAATCAACAAGAAACAGATGGCTGAAAAAAAGTTACTCGACACTCTATAAACAACGCCACGTCTGAGCATGCATTAGGAATAAGTACAGTAATGAGATTTGGATGAAGTATCCTTCAAGGTTAAGATGAAAATAAATAGAGAACTGCGAAATATTTTGATGGAAATATCTCCTAAAAGTCGAAGTTTTTTTTTCTAGGCAATTCAGTGCAATCCCAATTATTCGAGAACCCAATTACTAAGATTTCCTTTTTCAGGTGCAGTTATCATTTTGCTAGAAACTTTACGCTGCAAAACTTCGTAACCTACGAAGGACGCTTTTGTAATTTATTACATTCCTTACGGATTGGCATTTATACATAGCGCACCTCTCAGCTCCTTTTGAGACGGTAGCAACTTTTAACTTATTTATTAAAGAACGGAAAATATATTCAAGATTTCTCAAAAGCTCTCTATCCATTTATAAATTGAGAATTTAATAAATATTATTGCAGGTAATCCAACTAACAGAATCTACTCTACCAATACTTCATAATTTTCTTTACATTTTAATGGTAACCAATTAAATATTCAGCTCGTTAATGATTAACCATTGTAAATTATTAATGAACATTATTATAACATCTTATATTACATTTTGAAACTTTGATTATCATGTAAATTATATTATATACTGCTATGATCAAAATAGCAATTAATTAATCTATAAATTATTTATTTATTAATGTATTTAATCATTTAACAAACGATATATGTAAATTTCATAAAATACGTCATAGCTTCACTCACTAATATAAAATTTAAATTAGGAAAGGAAAGGGATATGTTGGTTAAAATTAAATATTTGGTCAACATAAGTTAAGATATTAGTTTTAATTAGAGTTTTAAATTGAGAATATTACGTTATGTCAGCACTATAATTATGTAAGAGTTTAAATTTATTTACTACCCTAAATTAATATATTAGTTAATAGATTGCTTATTAAATTATTTATCACACTGTTTTGGTTATTATAAAATGATTACGGAGTTATATAATTACTTGAGGCAAGGAATAGTGTATTTACATTCATTGGAAAATAAAATAACTCTTGTGATGCATAACTTTTTTATTTGCGATGCGAAACATGATAGGCTACAATAAAAAATAAAATATTACATTTTTATTACAATCCATACATCTTACCATAAACATTTTATTATTTATAAACGTTTCCTGGTATATACTATAAATATTTAAACAGAATTCAGCTTTTTATTTAAGTGCATGGATTCGATGAATATCATTATTTATCAGAGGTTCGTTATATTTATTCTATGGACGTTCAATTATTCGATGGCATTGTTGTATGTTCCGAAAATGAATCCTTGTTGCATCACCAAGGTGATGAATCTCTGAGACACAGTGGAAGTGATTGTGCTCAAGGATATTCATTGAAAAACGGCTTGGGACCAATGCAGTGACCATGTGTCACCTCAATATATGCTCTTGGGCTAGGTTTTGCCCTTCCTGCACAGCCTCCTGTATAATGCATGAATGTATCTCCAGTGCTGTTTGTTTTGTCTTGCACATCGCTTTTTGAGCTCGGCATCTGTCGTCTATTTTGCAAATGGGATTCATGCTTCTATGAGGAAATGAACATTCAATGGCTTTTAGACACCTTAAGGTATTTTAATAGCCTTCGGAAAGCTTTTATTTATATTTTATTTGAATCGTAACATAAAATATTCTTTTGTTAGTAACTTTTTTCCAAATGAAACGTAAGTTAACTATGAGGGCTAACCATTTACCTATGGAGTTTGTGTTCAAAAAGATTGCATATTCTAGAGAAAGTTTTGCAAAAAGAGGTTCTTAGGATGAAAGATTGATTTTTCCTGTTCGCAACAATGAAAATTATTGAAACTCTTTGCGTAATTTCTGCTTATAAGTTCATTTTAAGTTAATGTTAGTTAACTTGAGTTCATTGGCTGAATACATTGAATAAATATAATAAATAAACTATAAAATATATTTGATTATAATAATAGAGAGGATAATAATTGAAACAATAATAATAATAAAAACTCCTCTGGAATTTCATTAATCTCTGAAATTTAGTAGCCATTCCCATCCCAAACGCGAGACTGACCTTTACTAATGTATATTTATGTGTGAGTTGCATACTGCTTTTCCTCCATGGATTGTTGCATCTCTATGGTAAACAAACTCATGAATATTTATGAAATCAACGTCACCTGCAAAGGTCCCTTTAAGTAGTTACTTCTAATACAAGTTACTCTTTCTCTACTAAAGATTTGCAGGATCAAATATCACAATCTCAGCTAATAAATCGTTCTATTGTTTCCCACTTCGCTTACATGCTCAGTCTCACTGCTTGATTCTTCTTCTTCTTCTGTCAGATAATTCTCGTCATTTTCACTCTCTTCATCGGCAAAAATCAAATGTTGCATAATATCTTTCGACAGAATTCCTCGCCGAGCCATTTCCTAGAACAGAAACGTATTTCCATCAACACCAATTGGCCTCACACACGAGAGACAAAATTCCATCACCAACACTTCATAAATCAAACGAAGTAATAAAAAAGACCTACCTCGAATGATGTTATACTCCAAAAGGTCACTTCGATGGAAGAGATGTCAATTACAACTACCAAATGAAATACCTATGAAAGAAAAGAAACAAGTGTTAGCTACGCCTTAACTAGATTTCCTATAGCTATCAAAAAGTAACATCTGATATTTGAAGAAGATAAAAAAAGAACTCACCTCTCTATATTGACCGTACTGTGTGAAACTGCACATCGTTACGAAGGTCTTCTTATTTGAAACATCACTTCGGATTGCTGTGTCATTGGCGATTATAAGTTTCGTGTCGCACGAGCGTTGGTTTAAGCTGCAATAAAATATCTTCCCATTGACAAATAATGGGAAATTTATCTCAGAATATTAGAGAGTATTTTCTTTGCGCTAAATACACTTCGCTGTTTTGGAGAGAACTTTCTGATACGTATTATTAAGAATTCACAAATCATCGTAAGAAAAGAAAGTTATTTTCCAGTCATATCATCCATTCATGAGAAATAAATTAGGATATCTTTCATAACGAGAAATTTTGTCATTCCATATCAGCAAATGACTACGTATCAAAATATATCGATATTTTTTTACTCTTTCTAAAAATCTTCCTCTTTATTATCATCGTTAAACACTCTTCCAATCCCAAACTTCCTCTTCGTTCACTTGTATACATTGCTTTGAATTTAATCCTACGTTAAACTAATTGTTAATCATTTTAATCCAATACGCTGAAATTATTTAGGCTTTATTAGAGTTAAATCCCTTAAATTCTTTAACGTCATTTCTCCAACTTTTTCATCCCTTGACAATATATTTTCCATTTCAACGAAATTTAACGCCAATCCCATCCATTTTTTGGAAATTGGCTACTAACATTCTTAATCGATATCTTGATACATTTTTATTTAAATATTAATTTAATCTTACGCACTACAGCTCCTAAACATATCATTTCTTTATGCGTTTCAAATTACGCCCGATAAAAGTTCTCCTTCCACTTAAGTAGCCACTAGAAACTCCATTCCCCTTAAAGTCTCGAGTAATCTCCCTGGAAACCCTTGCATTTCCCAGCATCTTCTCCTTTGTCCTCTCTTGTAGGTGCTCTCCACACAACTTCCCTTTCCATTGTCGCCCTCTTCCATCAATCTCTTCATCTCGAAATGAGCATCACGCGAGAGCTAAGGCACGTGGCCCTCGAATTCTTGCTACACGAGTTACTGATTAACTTCGCTTCGGGATTAAATGAAGGCACTATACGTCGTGTGCCATCAAAGTCCCTCGCCGGAGACGTTTCAACATCCCCCGGAGTTGAGAAAGGCCGCGGCCGTGTGTCGTAGACGGTGATTAATACACCTCCCGAGGAAAATAATGGGAAAACCCTCCAAGTGACGTGGCCTCGTTTCGCAAAGCGAAAGTTGACGCTTTTTTGCTCTATTTTGTTCGAACTGGATGAAGGGTCCTTCCGATAGAGACTTTACCTTTTTTTGTCTTTGCTGTTGAGCGCTGGATCATTAGGAGGGAGGAATTTGGCGACATCTGGTTTGTTTTTACCTTAACGTTGTCATGGTTAGATGCCTGGATAAGTCTCTATCGTGCTTGGCAACGTAACGTAATTGGTATTTAACTATCAAATACACTATATAATAGTCACGATAATTCTTATATACACTATTAATATAAGAAATATATATAAAAATAGAATTCATATACTGTGTATTATAGGGATTTTCAGAACTTTGTTATTCGTATTTGCTGGGATCGTTTAATGTATTCGTACACTATACGAATAGTATTTATTATAAATGATATTTCCTCGATATACTCAATTAATTAAAATTCCTATTCAAAATTGCCGAGAACGGACCACAGTCTTAAGAAGTTTATTAATTTTCAATGTTAAATTAAATCATTTCATGTCCAAAAATGGAATTTCTCAATGCTCTTTATTTCTTTGAGAACCTTCTTCTTCCTAATTGGCTAAATCCTTATTGGCGATATTTTCTTTTAAAATATGTTTAAGTGTTTTTTACGATAGATAGAATAATCTAATATAAATTTGCTTAGTCCTTTATAAAAATTTGAAATTGTATATACAAAATTCATAATATTCAGAAGCGAGTAGATAGGGAAGTAAAACTAAAACATAGAAGAGCAAAAGTTATTGTATATTTTTCCTGAATTGTATTATGTTTATTAATAAAAATATATTATTATAGACAAAATAGCGTGAATTTTATATCTGTATGTACGTAAATCAACGGTTCCTATTACGTTTCATAAAATTAATTCCACCCAGCGTCATTCATTTTCATATGAGTCAAATATAATTCCACCAACTCACATTCTTAACGTCTAGATAATTAGAACGATATAAAACATCATCACCGAAACTTAGTATCTTCTCAGGAAGTAAGTTCACTTTGACTCAAAAAAAATCCGCTCATGGCATTTGCAGGAACTGGATGTCATAATAAGAAATTAAGTTTTCAATTTCCTTAGGGCGCTGAAGGAGTAGCAAATATGCAGAGATTTGCGCTAATGCTTCTAATTAAAAGAGCACATTCCTCATAACTGCAACGGGGTTCTAAGTTCTTAAAATGGAAATGAGTCCGAAAGTTTCTTGGAATCTACTTGAAAGTTCCATGTCAAACGGGACTCCGGGAGAGAATTTGGTTAATTAACCGTCCACTGGAGTCCTCCACAACGCCGTCTCGTGTATAATGAATCATTCGAAGCATAATTTTCAAAAACTATAATTTTTAGCGTGAATATTGTGTATCCCCTTAATACGCATTCAATATTCTTTATTGGAACAAGAAGAAAATTCGTCACTAGATTTTTAGAAGTTTTTCCGTAATATTTTCCCTCTCCTTGTCTTTTATTGGACGAATTTGTACACGACTTTTCAAACCTTTTTAAATCCAGCGGGATATTTTCCTCAAAATAATTTTGGATGTTTTCTCTATTTAAACAATATGAATAACACCGCTCCTGAATTTATTATCTATATAAACTTACAATATATGGAAAACATATAACTCACATTTAGTAATGATACTGTGTTCAGTTACACACTTCATTGAACATTACGTATAATTACATATTTTGATTTTTTGAAATATATATTATATATTTTGATTACTTTTAATACCTTATACAATAATTAAGTAACTATAAGTAAACGAAAACTTGGAAAACATATGTGCGATTGGTTAGCTTTAAAAATACTGCGAACTTTATAAAGATGTTACATATAAGATGTTATATTGAAGTTATTTATTTGATTTCGTAATAGAAATTTAGAAGTTGAATAAAAAACGAATGAATAATTAAAACAAAGAACATTTTGGCACGAATACACTCAAAATTACATTGCCAACAATTGGATGAACAATACTTTCTAAGATATTGTACAAAAATATTGCTAGATTTGGATCAAAAGTATGATTAATGCAGACGAAATGTAATATTATAAGGAATCGCTAAGAGCACTGAGGCGATCTAATACGTATTTATAAGATATTTTAAGATAATAAACATAAGATTGAAGTGAAATTAAATTCTTGAAATGCCGTCAAAGAGAAATTAAAATGAAAATATAGAACTAGATAATATGGAATGCTATGAAAATCTAAAAAAGGGTAAATTTTCATAAAAGTAATATTAACACTAGAACAGCGGAGGGTGTCCTCAGGACACCTCGCCCATGAAAAATACGCACCATTTTTGTAATTTTTATCATAGAAAAAAATCGTTTTGTGACATTTAATTATTTAACATTCTGCGTATTTCTACCAAGTTTTATAATTATTGGATCGTTTTCATAGGAGATCCTACCACATACCCCCTAGAACAGCGGAGGTGTCCTCCGGACACCTACTTAATATTTACTATTATTTCTTATTATAAAACCTTCAATGTTTTATACTAGAAGCTCTAACGAATGAACTTTGAGATAATATTGCTTTTTGCTATTATTTTGTCCCTCCTCTCTAAAATAAACGGAATTATATGGTTATGTATAAACATTTGAGGTAGCAACTCAAATGATGATTTGAGTTGGAAACATTTTGCCTTTTATTTTCTAATATTTCTATGTATAAGATACGTTTCCCATTTCTATTTTCGCAATAGACTAATTTGTCTTCTATCTTTTTGTGACACAAACTCATTGAATATTGCCAAGCTTGCTACAAACCCGTTACAAAAGTGACGGTGAATGATCAGCTTTTTCCCTGAAAGTGTACATGTCTATTCACACAATTTATTCTTAATAAACCTGATAAATATGTGCTTTAGTTTCGGTTAGTAATGGATTTTAGTACCAAATAAGCATTGAATGGGTTTCCATAAGTTCTCGAGTTTGAGGATAGGCCATCTTCCTGAACCATCTGGTTATGATATTAATGAGACCTTTTCTTATGAAAGGAATTAACCTAATGACCGATAATTATTTTACATTAAAGAACCTATTTAAGAGGCTGAAGAAAGCAGGTATTTTTTTATTTGGAACATTGAACAAACTGTGATGAGAGTCGCTGGAGTTGAAAACCAGCAAAAATTTGCTGTGAATCCGATGTTGTCGAAAAATGAAGAATAATCCCTGTTTATAAAAATAAACCGAGTAAACATGTTCTTCTCGCGATTTAGATGCTTTCTAATGTCGTATTAGACAGTATTAGTAAAAGAAAATCAGACGCGGTTACGTACCATAATTGTACAAAAAGCGGCGTAGTGGACCAAATGGCGCGTAGGCACACAGTGAGAGCAGACTCACGACGTTGCCTAATGCATTCTTTTTTCATAAAAATTTATCTAGCAGAAGTCAATGTATAGGTTATTAGCAAGCAAAAAAGAGGTCGCCAAATAACACTATATAGATTCTTGCAACGAATCGCAGATAAACAAGGTAAAACCTAAGCTGTCTAAAGAGATCTCAAAAAGGATCTAAGTAAACGCTGGATGCACGAGACATTATCCAATAAAGCCAGCGAAATCTATTCCAAAGAAAATCCAAGTTAAATAAAGCATCAGATAAGTGTAAGAAGTGCAAGGAATGGGTTTATAGAAATTTTAACATGAAAAAGATTTATCTATGAGCTTCGTGGAAGGATTCTGTGGAGTAATTACTTTGTGACAGCATCATTGTGCTAAAAAAGAAAAAATAAATATAATTGCGTATGAAAATAACATATAAGGTCTTATTTGTATCTTAAACCTTATTTCTGGTCTTTTTGTTGTGAAATAAAATCAAAGGAAGGTACGCGAAGCGGTAAAGTTTTATTACGCGAGATTATTTTTTCTTGCGCCCCATGTAAATTGTTAATAAAATCGAGTAATTTTCATAAGTTATTCAAGTAAATAATTATTTTATCTCGGAACGGCTTTATATTAATTTATTCATATAATTAATTTCTGGCTTTATTGCTCTGTATATTTTTATGTCGGAATATGAGACTCATGGAATTGATTGAACTCAACAACAATTTCTATATTAAAAATACAGCAATTATTTACCTCATGATCTGCCGATAAATAAGTACCCATACTTAGTTATTAATTTTTAAGCTCTTAAGGAAAGACTAGGAAGTTAAATACGACTGCCTCATGCTATTCAAAAGAAGCGCAAGTGTAGGTGTCCTGAGGACACCTTCCGCTGTTCTAGGGGGGTGTCCGTTTCCCGCTGTTCTAGTGTTAAGCACCAGTACCTTATATTGCAGAAAATATTAGCAAATTAAATTCACGAAATATTTTGCGCAAAGACAGTGTATTATAATACTGAAGAAACCACATAATTAAGCACTCCGAAGGAATTCTAAGAAGAATGAAAACTCCGCAAGTAGAAGACACACGTACAAATGGAATCCAACTAAATTGTATTTGAAGAAGTTTGGGAATTCACCTCAGATTCTACCTTTTAACCTTCCTCAGAATTCGCAATTTCCCATTTACCTTCTCTCGATCACTTTTGAGAACTATTTCCTCAAAAATAAAGCTGCTCTTCTCCTTGAATCAATAGCAATTCGCTCAAATGGAGTTACTACTCCTTTCCCTTTGCAGATCCCTTTCTTTAGACAAACGGAGGGAAATAGATGAGTCCAAAAGGTAAAAAGGATATTCCGACGGATTATTGGAAGAATCCAATACACTCAGTAACTAATACATAAGATTTTACTTCAATTTAAACCGTCAGCATTGCGTTTTTATCTGGAAAACTAATGCAATGTTTCTAAATCTATTCATCACGACAGTAAAACAGTCCAATTCGTAACCACAACAACCGTATCCAAGACAATCAAGTATGATAAACAAATCATAGATATAGAGAAAAACTTTCTAATGATTATATTTACACCTTTTTCACGGCATATGTAGTTCTTACTTGGTCATAAACCTTTCTTTTTTCATCTATTTAAACCCAAAATTTCAACATAATGCATTAAAAGTTTTTGGGGAGTATAAATACCTACTATGGTATGGAATTTATAGTGAACAATTTTTCCGCTGGTTGACATTTTTAAAAGGCTATTTTATTATGTTGTAACGACAGTGTTTTTTTGAAGATAATTTAAATGCATCTACTATCAGCGTCCAAAGACAGTATAACTACATAAAAGTTTTTTTATATAAAAGATTGTAAAACGTCAAATTCTAATCATTCTTGGAAAAATACTTTCCAACTGATATTACTTTCATCTTCAATGATAATAAAACATTAAATAAATTAAAAGTAAATTTTACTTTAACATGTAAACTTATGCCACTACGTCGAAAACTGCTTATTTAAAAATACCTACAGTTTTATTACATCATATCTTAGTAAAAATCACATCATACACAAATATCCTCAAGAGATACAATGCAGCATAATGGTAATACAAGAATATAATAGGTCACAGGTGTGAATTTTAATCTTACCAGAACTACCTCTCGAAGGATATACCTCTCTCAAACAAACAAATATGTTCCGCAGGTGTTGGGAATGAATCGTTTATATTTTTGGAACTAAAAGGAAAATTCCGATCTTTACGCCAAAATCATTTAAAAAGTGAGAGGGTTTCGGTCCTAATGCATCTCAGAGGAGAAAAGGTTAATTGATTTTAGTCGTATCCTCATAAACGCAACGCTTTAACGAATATTTATGGGTCCATAAGAAACCAAAGGAGGAAAAGTTTGGCTTTGTCTCAACAGAAAAATATCGTAGAATCAGAGAAACTCATATTTATCACGAAACTTTATCATAAGTTATTTAATAAAATAGTTTAGTTAAGAGAAAGTTTATAATTTGTCTACAATAAAGTATATCGTAAAATTCATATACGATCTGAGTAATTTAACTCATAACTTCCACCAGATACAATGAAGTTGATTTTTCGTATCCTTACTGATTCAAACAAACTGTTACCATGGTAGATTTTGATTATCAACTTCCCCTAAGTCGATCCTTTACCTCCCTTTATACAGCTCCTTCCTTAAATATCTCTTTCTTAATCTTCATCATTCTCTTCCTAAGTTATCCTTTCATTTCTACTTTTCGTTATTCCACCATTCATTCGCATTAAAAGGTTTCAGAATCCTCAAAAGATTTACAAAATGGCATCTCTCGTTTCTCCCATATAACCCTCATCTTCTCATCTAATCATCGCTTTAATTCCTTTAAGACAAAATAATTAGTTAATTGACATAATTTCTTCCTCTTCTATCGTTCACTAATTGAACTAGAAGCTGTCATGTGCCACAAAATAAAATCTGGTTTCAAAAATAAACAAAACAATTTTTGACGACGAAATGGGAAATACACACGAATTTCTACAAATGATTTTCCAATTGCACTCGAATATCCTTTTCCTCGTCTTATTTAAATGTATTTCTAATCGTTTATCGATACTGGTAATGAAAAATCAATACCAACCCGGAAACATTTGGTCAAATTTGAATTCTGCGTCAAAAAGTGTTATCGTACAATCTGTAATTGAGGAAAGGATTACAAATATTCAGCGGAACTCAATTTCGGAAAATCCAAAATAAACCCTCAACACATGTAACTCATCTACGATTTGATTTGATTACCATTTGGTAATTATTATAAGATGATTGTTACTTATTACATGAATTGTTTAGTATTACGACTCAGTTTGATTCCTATGTATGAATTACCTTCAAAAGTACTAGCTATGCCTTGTACTTGATATTTATTCAGCTAATACAGGTTATTCCTTCCTACTTCCATTTCTATACTCAATAAATGCCATTTCCATACACAGTTAATTTGGCAGATTGACAAATTATTACTAATATTGGTTATAATTATTAATTATATGAATTTACAATACAATTAATTTACCTTTCCCATTTTTGTTTTCTATTACATTGTATTTTATTGTTGTTGTTTTGACAATATGCTAATATTTAATTGTACTGCGCTACATACTGCACGCTGATATCTTTAAGAGTTAATAAATAAACAACTTATAATAAATTGTAGTTAACTATGGTTCAAGCACGATACTAAATTACCAATGTACTATAATTTACTACGTTTCTTCACTTTACTCTTATTAAAACCACAAACAAAAACATGATTTATAAATAACTTATTTTATTGTATATAGACCGAACGCTGACTGACTGATTTTTTATTTTGAATAGAAGACTATGAAGTTTGAGATGGAAGAACAACAAAAACCTTCATACACCAACTTTAGAGACTTAGAAATAGACTCGATAACAATTCCTACGTTACGGAATGAGAAATCTAATTAAACACAAAGTGCTAATGATACATCTAAACGTGGGATAATAAGCATACACTTCCTTCTTCGTCAGAATGTAGAGGAAATTAATCCAAGTCATTAGCAGGGTTAACCGCCCCTTCGGTGATGGAAGCACGATATGACAATCAACATTTCCCCTCCAGTTTTCGTCAAAATCATCAAGGAAGTGAAACCTTCCATTCTTCCCTTCAATTCTCCGCTAAATGGTCTTTTCAATGTACGAGAAGCATCCACTTCCCTCTTAACCTTTTATCTCGCCCGAGGTCTTTACCCGATGTCAACGGAGAGGCTAATTATAAAGATTTTCCCGTGACCCCCAAGGATCTACTAAGCATGGCCTATCCGAGGAACCTCGAGGGCATCGCTTTCAATTCCGAGAAGGAACTGAAGTCGATGTTTGGTGAATTCGGTCTAAAATCGTGAAAAGAAGAGGGTAATTTTTAAGCTACGTGGCTTAACTTGTGAAATTCCTTTAAAAGACCTTTCACGCTATTATTTGTCAAAGTCTAGAAATTGAGTAGCAAAAATCTGTTTTTTATAAAGGAGCATTTATTAGAGAACTCAAAATTTCAACAAGGGTTTTCTCTATCAGTTTTCATTAAGTAGAATCATTAAAGAGCTCTTTCATTTTGATATGAATGAAATGCAATTCATGAGACTTGAAATATAATTTTTCTTTCTCCCGTTTTAATTTTATGGTGAATTGAGATATTACGTTTTTCTATCGTATGCATGACGAGTTTAAGAACGACAAATGAAATCTTTTAGAAATAAATCAATCAAATGTTCGTATTGATGTAGAAGATTGAATATAATTCAAGACATATCTAGTTATTCATCTGGAAAACATTCTTAAGCTTATATTCCCAGAGATCATCAAGGTCATGTCTAAAAAACATCAGGTATATTTTTAAAATATCTATCTAACCATTAATGTTAAGATACAGGAAACACACCTTGCATCATTCACGCCTGATATACAGAGTGATATATCCAATTATCATAGCTTCCTTTCAATAATAGTTCTAATAGAAGTGATTAATATTTGTCTAGATATAAATGTTCTATTTATCATAATCGTATATCATAGAGTTTTCTCTAGAGATCTGGAAATGCATATTCAAGTACTAAACTGTAATCGTAAAACGTGATCAAAGGAGTGAAAGAGCATATGTATTTTCCGCATTTTTAAGCTCATTTCTATGTTAAATGTCCCTTAAAATCCTCACGAACTCATACTTAATCCTTGCCTAAATCCTTTCAAAAACTTTGTAATTAATAATTCATACTAATACTCCGTCAATCAAATAGCGAAAAGTTTTAGTGCAACAAACTAATTACTAAGAAGTGGATATTAGTAACATAGTAATTAAATCCCACTATAAAATAAATGAGAATAATATTAAGGATTAGTTTATGCAGAACAAATACTACAAAATAATTCCTCTTAACCTGACTTTAACAAATGAAATTCATCTTCGGTACAGAAATGTTGAGAATTTCTAAGGCTCAATTATTCAAGTCACTAACTAAGATCTCAGTGAAGAAGTTGCAATCCATCCATGTTTATGGCAGCCTTTCCAAAACAACAGAACACATCCTCTCTTATCGGCAATGATTAAAAGACGATACTCCGTGAGCTAAATCCAACGTACTTACGAACCGAGTTAAAATTGGAATGGCTTCGTGTATAATTCACGACACTTCATAAACAGGAATTGGCTTCTACGTATTAGCGAGAAGATTTTTAAATTATCATTGAAGAAGCTGCAATACAAAGCTTCAGGGGATGTTTCCTATTTCTAATTATAACCTCTTCTTCCATTTGATAGTTGACGTAGCCTCTTTTTTGCCTCACAATTTGTTTTCATTTTGGGTGCTACTGCGTGGATAAGGGGCTTGTATAGAGGCATAATTACTGTTCTCCGAAGTGCTTAAATAAACTGAGAAATTATCTTTCTTATGGTGGATAAGGAATGTTTAGACTATCAAAGCATGCTATCGTTCTTCTTAAGATTATACCTTCATTAATTTAACGTTTCACCGATGTTTCTTAAGAGCAAGTACAACATCTTATCCTAGTCTTACTTAATGTTTAATTTATGTTAATGTCCTTTATTATTAATTTTTTACAATGGGTCGTGGAATAGTGGCCTCTATGCACTGTTTGGAGACAAAGAATTTATATTCATAATATTATAGTCAGGATCCGAATAACCTAAGTCAGATAGTATTCGTGAACATATTAAAAACTCATATCTCCAACAAGGAATGGCTTTAGAAACAAGAGTCATACGATATTATTATTTACCGTACAT
Source organism: Pantala flavescens (assembly GCA_020796165.1). Classification (NCBI taxonomy): domain Eukaryota; kingdom Metazoa; phylum Arthropoda; class Insecta; order Odonata; family Libellulidae; genus Pantala; species Pantala flavescens. The sequence goes on from CM036886.1 coordinate 19,617,981, forward strand.
AAACAATAAACATTATATCATTTTAACAATACATCACGAGTGGAAATACATTTATGTATCTTGAAATTACTTTTGAAATAATTTGATAATATGTACTATAATAAAATTGTACAGATATTCTTAAAAATGGAATTATAATAGATAAAATATCTATTTAGATTGCTGTTGAAAAGAGGAATAACTAGAAAAGAATGTCAAATAACAAATCAAAGCAAAAATTTAATATGACTTCGCTTGAATACTCAAAAGGATTTTGAAGATGGGAAAATGTAAAATATAACTGTCCTGAAAATAGCATAAGCCGAGTTATTTCAATTTGAATTCCTTCTAAATAACTCAATATTTACGGTTTGCAGAAATGTAATATACAAATCTGATTTCCAGAGTTATTCATACATGTGATCACTAATGCTATAAAGGTAAGCTCTCCAAAAGAATGCAAAAGGTACGTATAACTTTTCAAATATTTCCGTTACTCCTGAATACCTCAACTCTTGTATATTGTAATATACAATTCTAAAAAAATAGTACTGAAATTTCTAATCCATCCCCAAAAAAATTCCATTTAAAAATACTCTTTAGGAAACTTACAAATTCAATCGAATCAAAAACGCGCTATGACTTTAGCCTCAAAAAGAACACAACACCACAAACTTATCCAAATACTAAATGCCAGCCAATGACAAAGAGACAGAACACGTCATCCAATAAGTTCGAAACGAGCGAAAAATATTATTGCGGGCGCACAAAGGAGATGGCAGCAACGGGACGACATTCCGCCTAATAGCTTCCAAGAGCAAGGGAATTTTGCATTCTTTATTCATCATCCCACGTTTCAAACTCTCGAATTCCTCATTCCCCTTAAAGTTCTGAGTTTCGTACTGGCACGCTCTTTCTCCTGGTGAATTCCTCGGATTGCCTTCAAACGTGTCCATGCCAAAGTCCCCAGAATCCTTTCAAAACAATGCCGGAAACTACTTCTCCTTAACGTTACTTCGCCAGATATTTCGTGCTTGCCTTTTACTGCCGCCAAAACATCCGCTTAATATTTTCTGCTGTAAGCTGCGAGACCTTGTCCTATTTTAAGCATTCGGCGTGATTTAATGACGATCTAAGACTGTTCCTATGTTTGCTGTTTTCTTATTCGTGCAGCTGTTGTGAAGGGATTATGAAATCCACCTTTGTAATTAATGTTTAATTCCACTTAGCAACACCAAATTGTTAATTGGTGAAATTAAGTCAATGACGATCTATGATCTGAATAAATTTTGTTTTGTTAACTTTGATGAATATATTAATTAATTATCTAATTAAGATATCTATAAGCCATATATTTAGAATTCACTATCTCCAGTTTCAATATTCAATTGCAATGTAGTAAAACAAATATGGTTTTTACTTCCAATAAATTCTGATATGAAGCAACACTATAATAAATTGATTCTATAGCTTTCTTTGATCCCTGCTTCCAAATTTTAATGCTATATTCTTGATATTGATTCCACATGCTGCTAATCATAAGTATTAACCTTAAAAGAACATCATAAACTGTTTAAAATTAATAGTAATATATAAAATTACAATATATAAGAGAACTCATGATTAATTATAGAACCGTATTTAGCGTTAAAATAAACAGGAGAATCAATGAAATATCTAAGTTGAAAGAGTCGATATGAAGTTAATATATAATTCATTTATTCTGTAATTTACGGTAAGTGATAAAGTACTCTCAACCCGTACTTGAACGAATCTGCGCCTAACAAAGAATATTCCGGAGTCAATTTAATTCGTTCCCCATTTGATAAGGCACCCAATGATTAATTTCTCAATAAGTCAGGGTTTTTTTGTCCAACTCTTTCTTATCCAAAAGGCAAAAGTTCCTTTGAGTGACCTTTTTTGAGTTCTCTCTTAATTACTGCGACACCTCTTTCATAAGGCGAAGAAAAGAAAGGAGAATATAACTCACGCGCATTTTATTACTCCAGCTGACAGACGAGCGCAACAGTGCCCTAAAAGAAATCGTCCCTGTGCATCCTAAGCCATAATTTCACCTGTCTCACAAGACTTACGTCATGAAATTTTGCATAGCTGAGATATTTTTCCCTGTATTTCTCCATTCCTGCCTTGTAAAAAACCTTCTCTATGAATTTTAGAAGAATCCTTGTTTTTTAATTTTACATTACGTTGAATTTATCTATTACTTAACATTCTAATATTAGACAATCTAATACATTTCGTACCTACTTTCCTACAGAAATTTCTAAAATAGCTTTGTGCATGTGAGGTTGATCAAATGAGTACTAAATATTGTAATAAGATTTTACTTACACATTGTTATTAATAAATAGCTTGGAAAATATTACATAACTATGATTTCGTAATCCAACCCGAGAAAATGAATAATCGATAAAAAATGTTTAAAAAGACTCGAAAAAATTCATTCACACTTCTAAAAAACGTGTATCGTGAATAAGTACACATGAATTATTTAATAGTACTATGTGTATTATGAAATTAATTGTTTAATATAATCTAGTATTTAATAATAATTTAAGACAAACCTATCTTCGTTTACAATAAATAATAACGAATCGTACGTCACGTATAACAGATAACGGCAATATTATTCTTTTTATCCAATCATAGCTCGAAATAACTAATCTTAGCCATCATCGCTTATAACGTATGAATCATTGATGTGAAAAACTAATTTCTACTTAGATTTGATAAAAAGTATATATTATTACTCATTATAGGCGAAATTAGTGACTATTATAAAATCATCTCCCATATAATGTAAAGTAAAATCGATACTGGAAGAAATTAGACCTTACATCTACTCAACGTACAAACAGATTTCTACGCATAAATATGCATCAAAGACTCTTAATACTGTAATCTCTTTTAAACCTTCTTACTATTCCATTCTCTTTTATATTATACTACAATCTTTACACAGCTCCGTTCCTTCTATTCCTTTCATTACGTGTATGACATGTTACGACATGAAAACCTCCACTGCAATCGTCGATGTTCCTGTTACATATTCTACTTGTCCAATACGATCAGATACTGCGATACTCGTTACATATTTCCAGTAACAGCATCACGGGCTGAAACTGTCACGATGGCGATATCGCTGGATGGAGGGACGTCAGACGGCCGTATCAGTGGAAGGAGCGGCCACCCACGAACATGGGCCCGCAGTTGACACTTACGATGATAAATTAAAACGTCTTCGTACGGAATAAATCTCCTGCGGAAGATTCTGGGCGAACAAATGCAGCGTTGTAGGAGAGATTCTTTATTTTTGGGGTGAATTTGGCATCGGATACAGCATCGCTTTGGGAAATGCGTTATTAATGCATGCACGTGGGTGGAATGAAACGGCCGAACTATTCTTGCGGATGCTTTGTGGAGATGCTATTCCAAGTGTTTTGAATTTTCCTACTCTTTTACGTAGCTCGCAGTAGGAATTTCTCTTAGTAACCCTTGTTTATCCTTTACAATCTGAAACGTAGTATGAAGTGAAATGATGTGCTAATGGTTCAAATATGCACTGAATAAATAAATACATTAACCAAAAGGAATTAGGATGGAAAGCCAAAGATTATTTATAATGCTCGCTAAATTTTGATTCATAGAATATAGGAGAGGAATAATATTAATAATATCTTTAGTAAGGACGGCATTGGACTGAAATATCTCCTCTTCTCCAATTAATTCTAAATTTAAAGAATTTTCTTCCGTACGTAAAAATATTTTCGTAAACTATAGCAAATGAGGTTTAGGTATAAGGCACAAATATACGTATCTCTAAAAAATATTTCCGTAAAAAATTGGTTTTCTTAAGAATAAAATAAACTGATAATATAATATGCAGAGATTAATTGTATTAAGGCATTATTCTGACTAAAAATGTGACAAGACAAGATGAAATTCTCGAGTTCTTCTTTAAAAGGATGAAAATTATTGATACTTTTCCAAGAAAGTCATCAAAAAATTTGAAATAAAATGTAACCATACCAAACTTAAATAAAGCTCAGATTTCTTTGAAGGAATGTTTTCTAAATTTACTTCATTTTGAACTCTATCGCGAGAAAGTAATATTTCAATTAAAAATGGATACTATTATGGACATTGATAGTCATTAGATAGTAATTTAAGAATGAAAACTATGCCTTACGTAATAATCAAAACACGATTTTCCTTAATTAAAACTCTTATGAGTTTACTCCAACATGCTTTGAATTATTCAATACACAACTATTTTCCGATATTTAAATATTCCAATGCATCAATTCCATGGAAACATAACCAAAACATTTCTTGGAAATAAACCCCGATAATGCTCAATAATGCGTCAATAGATACCATCCCTAGCAACGTGTACAACAATCATCACCAAGTTCCACTCCCCGTCACGTACTTCTTTCCCACATGCACTCATTCCAACGCAAGTGCATCTGAATAACTCAAACGAAACAAATCCGTTTCGTGCACGTTTAAAATCTCTACCTCCATTTCCTCCCATCAACCACCGCGATTTATTTCACTCGACGCAATCCTTACCCAACCCCTCCCCTATCACCCCCGTGTGCCCACATCCGTAAAATAATAGATTATCATTGCGAAATATGTGGGCTCTCTCCACGCATTCCATAAAAATCTCTCGTTAGCCTTCCCTTTCGAGGGAAATAAAAACACGATACCCGCTTTGTCCTCTGCACACGTGCGTGGAAAATCTTTCGATTCTTTGGGCGCATTCGCAGCGCCAGGAACTCTTTGGTGGCGTTCGGAAGAACCTTTGTGCCCGATGGTAATACACAATAGGGACGTTTTCCGTGGACGGCGGTGCTTTTTTTTAATGAGGTTCTCTCTCGACGCGTCTATCGAAAGGGTGCTTGGCACGATTGCGCCCGAGGGCTGTCTAGAGGTCGTTTTGTTGGACTGAAAATGTATGAAAAATGTACCTACGCGAGAGTTTCTATAGTTACGTCGCCAAAGGAATGTCTGTTGATTGTTGGGGGAGAGACGATAATTGGCATCGATAGAGAAATGTTTTTCGTACGATTGTGAGGAGAATAATGTTTAAAGCTTATACGGCACGTTCGATGGTTTCCAAAGTGAGAGAGAATGTTCGTTTGATGACGGCTATCGCTGACAATCGTTATTATTTCCTCGTATTGTCGTCATACGCGTTTAAAGGTTTCCATGAACGCTAGTTATCCTTTATAACTTACTCTATTTCTGATTTTGATGATTTAAAAGGATAAAGTAATGCACAATTAAAAAATCATTTCCTTAAATGCAAGTAAAAAGAATCAATTCACACAAATTAAATCTACGTAATTAAATTACAATTTACAAAAACGTACTCATCCTACGCAAAAAATACAAAAAGTAAGGAATACGAGTTCTTATATCAATCACGTGAAAAATGCACAGTATAGATGTGTTATAAAAAATCACTTCGTTATAAAACTAAATGACATTTTATTTATACATTGTCATAAAAACATTTATGAACATGCTTACGTTTCTTTAGATGAATAAATTCATTTTCTGAGGTTTAGATATAAATTGAAGAAGGATTAAGATCACTTCATAATTTTAACATATATTAATAAGCCTAGAAGGTATATGTACGTTCAAAAGATGATGAATGGTTAATATATGTCACGTGGCTTATTGCCTATATTGGTCATTAAATATTAATAAATAAATATTCACATATTATCTACAGAATATCTCTCAAGAGTAATAAATATTTAACAATAATGGAAGAAATATCTCTAAATTTTTTAAAAATATTTCTGAATGGCAAACAAAATATCCCAAAAAACATTCACCTTATTCTTTCCTAAGGGGAATACATACTTAATCCTTCGATTCAAACCAAGACTGACTTAGATTATACCACCGAAATCGAAGTTAATTTTCGCAAATGTTCCGAATATCTGTTGAGACACCAAGAAGTTCTCGAGCTGTTAAATTTTTAAGCAAAGAGTGGGATTACTGCCCTTAAATGGAGTGAACACATTCTCGGTAGACTCGGCGTATATCACACGAAAACTTAATACTTCCGCTCGTTAGTTTGCGAGCGTTATTACGGAGAGAAGCTATTTAAGAAGCTTCCCTTTGATCAAGAACCGATAGGCGGCGACTTTGTAAAGCCCCTGGGGCTTGGATTCCAGCCACTGCAAAAAGGCTCAAGTGCGGTAATTAGTAACTGAAATAGAAGAGTTGAGAAACGGAAACTATCGCATACTCTGAAGAAATACGAGATCGCGAAGGACTGAATCGTCAACCACTCACGTAAATTGTTTCCTGGAATAATAGGAGAATCGTGGGAAGGAATATCGCAACTTTGGGATAAAAATACCCTTTTCTTAAGAAGAACACGTGGCATTTCTTTTGCTAAATAAATTAACGAAATAATACGATAAGAAGCTTAGCTAAAAATACTTCGTTCACTTATATTATAGTCCAAGGATCAGTTTAACAAGCCACGTGGAGTAATTCTTCTATCACGAAGTATTTATGTAGCATCAAACGTCTGGATTATTTTTAGAATCTGATTGAACAGTTCTTGAGTATTCAAAGAGACGGATAACCTAGTTATTCCAAAAATTTTCGCGAAATAATCTCCCACATAGATTTTCATTCGGTAACAGGATACCAGAGTGAGTTTATTATCGCAAGCAATTAAGTTAATTGCGAAACGAAAAATATATTAGAGAGTCGTAGATTATTTTAAAAAATGGTAAATTGGTCTTAAGACGTTTAATAATACCAATTAATTCAGAATATACTACACGGTTTTTAGAAACTCTATCGTTAAAATAAATTTAGGCTCTTTGAAAATTTCGAACAATTCCATGAAATAATATTAATTAAAATAAATTCTAAATATGAACAATGTAATAATAATAAATATTTATATTAATGGCCATGTATAATGTTGTATTTTTTGTTGTGAACATATTCGAATACCGTAAAGTACGTTGCAAGTGGTTGGTTGGAAGTGTTGAAGAAGTTTTTAACTGAACGTACAAACTTTCAATTTCCGACAAAGTATTATGGGATGGAATACGTATAGTAATTCAATGATCAAGAAGACCATATATAAATCATGCGTTTGCAACATTGTAGAAAGAACTCCGTGTTAACACACATTAAATTAGTACGATTGCTCTCCACTTAGAGCGCTATTAGAATGGATGATGCAGACCCATCCCAGGAGGGTTCACTGACATAGTAGACGGATGGACGAAAGGAAAGAGGTCTTCGATGGATTGATGGAACGACTTTGCTTGCAACTGGTCAATAGAGAAGGATGGATTTGGCGGATGGTTCTGAGGCACTTTTGCTAGAGCTTCGATAGAGCGCGATAAAACAATATGAAGGAATTACAGGTAATGATAGTAAATATAGTACTTCTAATTTGTAAATGTAGTTTATATAGAGCGATATGTTCACCCCCTGCCACTCGCCCAAAGGCAGCTTGTAGGGTGTGAATGTGGATGTAGTACTATTTAGATTATAGAACTATCAGGGAATAAAATTACAAACAAAAACTATTTGATGCTCCGTATATCCATCTTCTCAACTTAAGGATCTACTAACCCTAGCATGTAGATGTACAATCACACCTATTCCTCTTAAATATGCTCCGCGAAAGCTACAAAACATATTCTTTATTACTATATATAGCATTATTTAGTTAATATATCGAAAGTACTATTGATTCCATGGGTGCTACTATTTTAATTTATTATTCAAGTTGTTATTGTTAATTAAATATCATGAATTATTATTAAATGGAAACAACCATCTCATAAAGCAAAAACAGTATTAAAATTAATTATCGTTTCAATATAATCATTAATTTTGTATCCAGTTCTAATTAATTACCACTATCGTTTACTTGAATAATGAATTCTAAAACAAATTTAGTAATACAATGTATTACATTGAATCAATTTGCTTTAATTCTACTATTTATCATTCTTATAAATTGAACATATTATTATTACTTTGCTATTAATTTCCTAGACCTTTTACTTGATATGACACGAGATCACATCGTACTATGTTAGGCTATATTACAATACATTAATTTGTAAAAAATACCAATAAACTGTACTACAATATATTATCTTTTACAATCTACATTGTATTACAATGTATTGCACCGTACTGCCTGTTTGTGAGTTAATTTTACTATTAATTACTCGTCTTAAATAGTACTAGTGCTCGCCTCAATTCTATTTTAATCTCACTGCAAGAATGCGATAGATACGTTTGTAATAGCTTCGAGGATGCACTGATTTCCAAGAAAGAATCTCGACCAAAAAAAAATAGGGCACCCATGCACAAGAGTTGTTTTCAATCCCTTCTCTTTCCTGCCCGCATTTTTTTCCATCAGACTTTCTCTTCCTTTATATCAGAGCACTTTATTCTCCTTTCTTCCTTCGAACGATTCCCCCTCCCCTTACAATTTCTCTCTCTTCAGTCCTCGTTGTATCCTCTCTTCAGCATCTTCCCCTCTCTTTTTAACCCTCTCGAACTCTCGCTTTCTCTCCCTTCATTTCTCTCCGATCGATATTCTTCCTCTCCCAAAACCTCACACACACATATCCATCTCTTTCAACCGCCGCTGCGCCATCTATGAACGGACCTGTTAATCTCCCGGGATGCGATTTTTTTATTCGAGTTCCGTCCGCCTGACGTGAAATCCCAGGCGATGTCGAATGAATTTCTGCACGCATCGGGTGCGTCCAAAGGGAGTGCAAGGCGCTTGGAGTGCATTAAAAAAAGGATTGGGTTGCTATGGAGGGAGTTACCCGCGCGCGGAATTAACAAGGTTTGAAAAAATAACAGTTGACAAGCGTTAAAGAAGACTTCGTTCAGGGACGACCTTGATCTCCGCGTATTTTTTAAATAGGTGAAGCATTACCTTGGAAACTGGGGTGTATCTTTTGAGAGTTTAAAGCTGATTTTTTAGATTCCGCGTGTATAAGACTACCTTTAACGCGGAAATTCAAATTTGTTCTTTTCATCCCAATCTAGCTCTTTCAGAGATTATATTGCAGCATTAGTTAGTTAAAGTACACGAATCCTATGAAGGCATGTACTAGAAAACCTTGAATATATATTCCGATTCATGTTCTTTGAATTAGTTTAAGTCCATCAAAGACTCTCAAAGTTTGAATACATGAAAGTATCAACTGCAATTATATTAAAATACTATTTAAATGCATATTCAACAAATACCTCGTCAAATTTTTTATATGAGAGCATGGTAATTTGAGATTACGAAGTGGTTAAAAGGGATAGTATTATATATTTTTCTATATTTTTAAAGTATTTTATATTTTCAAAGATATTGAAGGAAAGAATAAGCGGATTTTTTGCTTTCCCTTACACATTCAAATATTTAATGGGATTATATAAAAGCTTCCTCGTTGAGGCAGATATATTCAGAGAATCTAGTTTATGAAATCATTTCCAAAACGTAGCCGAGAAAATTAAGGTTTTCACATTAGATTGCTCAGATATTAAATTCTAGAGCGTGTAAAGAAAATTTTTGTACATTAAAAAAAGAGCAAAATAGTAATTATTCAGTCACAAATCGTAAAACGCTCTTCCAGATACGGTATACTAATAAATATAAATAAAACATGATTGTATTGATATCCATAGCAACGAATATCACGGAAACCATTATTAAACTTGCGCTTGAAATAACTAGATTTTATCCGGACCCAGGGTGGCAGCTTTGATGTTTTCAAGTTTTATTCATTACGCTGGAAAAATAAGCAATGATGATTGACGTTTATAAAATTACTTTAAAGATAATCTTGACGGTGAATGAGCATAATGATGAATAGTATCACCTCATTGTATCTTCAAAGCTGCGAAACGATGCATTATTAAATAGCATAAATATTATTTTAATTTATAACTTTTCGTATCTTTTCTTGATCTCTAAATGAAGTCGTATCTAGAAGAAGTTCCCTTAGAATTAAGAAAATACGATAATGATCCAGTACCAAAATCGTTTAAAAAAATCGTAAAAATAACTTCAAATTAATAAAAGAATAAATCTAATTTTTTATTTAAATATTTACATACCTCAATTCTCCCTTAATTAATCCCGTTCCATTACATTCTAGACAAAAGCTATACCCAACCCACTCCATTACTGATTACGTACGAACCCTCACCTTAACTTCCCTGTTACGTGCCGTGAGTTACGAGACCTCAATTCATTCCGCAATTGTTCCCCAATTTTATCGCGTCTCGAAAACAACCGACTAATCCGTACCGTTGCAGATTCACCTGGTTCGCTGACCCTCCCACTTATGGCCCATCGCCTGACCTCCTTTCCCGTCGAACACGTGAAATAATAAAAAGCGAAGTAAAACTAACAATTCCTAGCTCGAATTTTACTCGTTTTGTTGCTTTTTACCTCCCGAAAGCACCTAGCTCAGCCCTCGTTGTACGGCGTTGATTTTTCGCTTCTGGCGTGTCGGATGGGCTAACACGGGTCCGCATGGGGAGGGAAAGAAGCTACAAGGGAAGGGGACGTGGGTGTTTGGGCAGAAAACGTTCTAACGTCACCGCACGGGGATGTCAAACACGGCGGAGTCACGGCGTTGTCACGGGCGGCAATTAGTAAATCAGAGAAAGAGGTCATATGAAGGGGGAATAGAGAAAAGGTGGGTTGGTCTTTAGAGAAAATGGGCAGAAGAGAAAAGGTTGCGAAAGGGTTAAAGAGAAGGGGTCCAAATTTTGTGGTCCTAAACTAAAGAGATTCCTCTACATGACCCGAATGAATTGGTGGTAAAATTAATGAAATGCGACGTAAAATATTTTTTTTTCGGTTCATCATTATGGCCTTTTATGAAGTACTACCTATCCGTAATGAGTATACCCTGCATCGAACAATTTTTAAAAAGGTTATAATACAACAATTTAATAAAATTAATAATGATCTGAAATAAATAATTTGTACTCCAAGCTCAATAAATTACATTAACTTAATACTATAGTATAAAATGAACAATTTAGTGAAACCAAAAAAGGAATTATAATTATTCAAGATAACCTCGAAATATAATACTTTCTATAATGATTTTGTGTAAATCTAATGTTAATGCCTTGGTTACGGACAGCATTATTATTACCTAGGAAACAGAAATATTAACATCAAAGGCATCTCAGAGCGTAGTAAACGTTTAAGCTTATCAAATCGAATAAACGCATAATTCTTTCGAAAAATATGGAGTTTAGAAGCATGAAATTGAAAATAACAATTTCTATTAATGAAATAATTACAAAGCAATTATTTCTGTAAGTGAATAATTTCCTAAATCGTTTACTAAAATTAATTAGGTAGCATTGTTGTAGGAGTTACATACTCCTCTTCTATAATTTACGTAATTCTAAAATGGTGAATTACGAAGTTGAAGTTACACAAATTACGTTGAAGAGCAGGAATACGTGAGTAAAAGAACAAAAGCTATTTTCGATAGATCATTTAGGATTCGTAAGAGTTTGCATGACCTAAAAAGGTAGGTGGAGTGGAAAATACTTGAAAATAAGGAGCACTTTTCTATCAAAGGCGTAAGAAAATGAGATAGAGATTGAATTGACCTCTTCTGAATCAATATCTAACTAGAAATCTCTATCTGCAGAATGCGCTAATCTTGAAAAGAAGTTGACTTTAATATTGAGAAATTTGATTGTTTAATTAATTCTTGTATTGATTGTTGCTATGGTGATCAAATCTTACATTTTTAAATAAAATTTGATTCTAGTAGAGTATTTCTTAGCTAAAAAAGAAAACATATTTTTATTTAAAGCAGTATTGCTCTTGTAGAACCAATTTGAGATGAAAAATGTATCGAAAATTTATGAAAAGATTATGATTTTCCAAATAAATTTCCTTCGCCATACAATGAAGAAAGATCTTACAAACCAAGGACTGCGGAATTTAAACAATACTGTAACAATTGAAAGGAATAAGTTGAAAGTTTTTTGAAGTATGAATCGGTACTTTGAATTCCATAAATTTCGCAAAAGTATGGAAAAAGTTGAAATTTAATATCTAAGTACAATTAGATCAAAAAACTTCGTAACAAACTAAGGAAATTTGAAATATACATGCTTAAATTCTAACAATGAATTGAATATCACGATATTTCCCATACGAAATAAATCCGTTCAACAAATTCAGTCCGAGATTAAAATAGACTCAAATATTCTCGACAATATTCCTTTTGTGCCGAGTTTGGATTCCGGGTTTCCTGGGTCCGATTCATGCACGCGAATTCACATTTTCGCGAATCTGCATGCGAAAAACAGTCGCGCACTGCATGAAACAAAGGAGCGGTGAAATTATAAAAACGGGAAATCTGCGGAAATATCCTACTACGTTTTATTCCTCACTGAATCTAGTTAATGTTTCATTACCTACCGAAAATATAATTCATTCCAGAATATGAGAATAGCTTTAGGGAAAAAGGCAGGAAAAGAAAGAAATACTTGGACTATCCTAGATATTGAAGAAAAAAGATAACTTTACGGATACATATTTGTATCAAAAGGCAGTCATTTTTCGGAGGAGATTATATACACCAGAACCTAATATTCTCTAGAATACCATCCTCAAAATATGCTCTTCCATTAAGATCTTCCAAGATAGGCATTCCGCTAAAAGAGTCCAGTCGTATCAGGGGCGAATTCTAGGATGACTTAATATCGGGTTTGTTGCTCTATTTTTTCCGATTAGGCTTAAGAAACGGACGTAAATAAGAATTGAAATTTTTCATTTCGGACATGGTCGAGATTTCAGTTCCAGGAATCCGTTCCTTTAGTCGTAGCATATAGCCTCAAGATGAACATCTGTTATAGAGGATAATACAAGGTTTTGGATTGTGACTTATAGAACACTCAAAGAAGACCATTATGACTATTTTATAAAATGCCCCAAATGATGAGTATTGCATCGTTACGAGAGTCATTCAGAAGTTAAAATTCGTTCCTAGATATTTTTCTCTTCCAATACTACTTTTTTTACTACCCGAATCTTCAAATGCCTCTGTTATTGATTTGTTTTAATCATATATTCATTATTTCCTTAAATAATGTCTTATTTTTCTCTTCTTATTTTTATCATTACGATAAAAGGAATTAATTGCAATCAACTATGTACTTCGTAAGTTCGTATATTTTTCAAAAACAATAATTCCATTATTTATTAGTGTGCATAAATATAGATAATAATATTTATAAATTAACTTCATCTACTTCTTTTCGATAGAAAGTTAATTTTTACTATCGTTACACCCTTTTGCGAGTGAAAATTCTAAGCTTATGATTTTTCCTCCATGAATATACTCAAGAACATTATGATAATTATATTTTAAATCCAAAAAACTTCAGACGATAACTAGATATTTATTTACGAATTCACAGAAATTTTCTGAATCTAAATCCCTTAGTTGAAAACTAATTTTCGTGCAAACGAATCAATAATTATTATTATAATAATAAAGCGACTTTATTGGGCGAAATTGAGAATAGAGAATCCAATATTCCATTCAGCTCTCGTACCATAAAGAAGAAAGAAAAAAAGAAAATAAAAAGTCAAAGGAAAAAAAGAAAAATAAAGAAAAAATTTGATTTGTAGAGGAGGAAAAAACCTGTGATATTTTTTGCACAAAAATATGCCTTCGCAGCAGGAAATATCCTCAAAGGAAAAGATGTAAATAAAACCTTTAAAGGATATACGAAAGAGCGAAAGAATATGAATTTCAGAATCATAGGTATTCATCAGATAACGTCATAGATAACATTAATATTCAAAATTTAACATTTACGACAAACATCTTAGGAAACGTAACATAAAATGTAGTGTATACACGTTAAAACTTCACAAAATAACTTAGTAGTATAATAAATACCTTAGTAGTATACTGTATTAAAGTGAGTCGTTGAAAAAACTAAGCCGCAGTTCACGAAAAATACCCCAGAATTCGCTCCGTTAGTCGTGTTTTTTAAACCGCTGCAAATTGCGAATTTTCCAGTCAATCACAGTTGACGTTGCGGAACGACGTTCGCTCTAACTATCCGGAATTTGAAAAAGGGTTTCAGCCTTCGCGGCTTTATTTAAATAATACAAAAAGAGAGGACCTTTACCCGTACCAAAGCGTGACGTGGAAGCAAATGAAGTTATTATGCAAATAAATGGAGAAGAATGAAAAAGAGCTCGGAGGATGGCACTCGCTGATGGAAAATATATCTGGAGAAAATCTTTTACTTCATTATGGGTCGAGCGGCAATAAATCAAGATTCTGAAACTAGGTCGTTCGAACGTCAAAACAAGGATCGCGGTTAAATGCGCCGCCTTCCGCCGGCCGTGTTAAATTGCGCCACCTAGGTGTCCTGAACCTCCGGAAGTAAAAAGGTACAGGTGTTGCTAGGGAATGCATTTTTCTCCGCTTTTTAGCCGTGACGTCTCAATAAGGAATTTATGCTTAAAAACATCTCATTCGTTCAAATTAAAGGGAGAAAAATCGCTTCTCTACGAAGAGATAAGATATATGTTTTGTGTTTGAAATTGCAGAATACCGGTAAAGGATCAAAAACGTGCTTGAATAACACATTTCGTGATATTCAAAAATCTAAATGGTAACTTTTATAGAACTTTTGTCTTCCCAAATTATCATCAAGGGATTTATTGTGTCAATGTATTTTATTATACTTCACGTTATATTCTATGGGTGCATTGTTTGATACGATTTTTATTTTTTATGAACTTCTACAACTTCAAATAATTTAAAATATAAATTTCGCTATAAATATTGGGATAAAATTTAAATATATCAACGAAGAAGCATGATTTTCAAATTATACTGAGGAATATGAATTTACTACCACCTTGACCAAGGTATCAATGCATAATACATCGTTCATAATTTATTACGTTAATTAGCTGAAAAGTAACGACATTAAACAAAAAACGATGTTAATAATGGCATAATCATTACCTAATGATAACTTTGGTCATGAAAGGAATTGGAAGTAAAAAAAAATGCGTTTTAAATAATTTGCTTTTAATAATGCACTTGTTTATCTCCTGTTGTTATGACAATACACGATCACCTATAACAACCGTAATCATCTTAACAACGTGATTCCAGATTCTAGTGGGGTTTAACCGAACTATACATTTCAAACCTATTTCCCTCGAGAGCTGAAGATAAATTTAATTCCGTCGAAAGCAGTGTTCTTGAGACATTCAAACTGATTATGTGGAAAATAGGAAGTCGGTTTGAATTTGAATAAAGTAAAAAAAGGTTCATTTCGGAAGTTTACTCGCTTAGCTCTGTGGTAAATCCCTATTAACAACCGGTAGAGATGCTGTTCCTTCATGTCGGGAGAAGTAGTCCAACGGCTTGAAAATCCCACCGCGTCCCACGTCAACGACGCACGTACGAGTTGGCTTAGGATTACCATAAAATATAACTCATGATGTACACATTCTAGAAACACCTCCGAATTTAGGTGAATATATCTTACTTAAATAGGATTTGGGAAAACTTAGGAAATAAAATTAATAGTTTAATAAAAGGAATGCATCAAAGTTAAAGTGGGCAGAACTAGATAAATTTAAAATAACAATTGATGCCTCTATAATAACAAATGTAATGACAAAACTAAAATTTTGAATTAAACGAAGTATTCATTATAAAAGAACATAGTACTATCTTCATACAATTGTTATATAATTTCATAAAGTAATAGATTTTTAATTACTTTTAGAGAAGGTTACTTTTAAATACGGTTTTAATTGAGAGGATCCAGTCTAATTTTTTGCTACTGATACTTCGTGAAAAAAAAAATCTAACAAACAAATTTATAAACTCCTAAAATGATTTTAAATATTTTTACTTAATTACACAGAATAGATATTAATTTTACCAACACAAAATTTGGGCCCATCTCAGAAAATATCTAGTCGTTTATATCGTAAAGAAATTTCATAAACAATATTATTTACATAAATTTGGACACCTCTACTAACATTCTCTATCATTCAAAACTTATTCGATCAATAAGATAACTAATAAATAAGCACGAATTCCTTAAAATACTTTTTCATATTCATTCATACTTTGTACCAATCCGTCACTGAAATCATCTTTGAAGGGGTGTAGAATTTTTGGATGATTTTCATTTCAAGGATCTATTTGAAGAAATCTATAGAAACTTCAGAATTGAATCGCTTACCATACAAACAAAATATGAACTTAACGTAATTGAATTCTGATGTGAAATGTTCAATATGTTAACAAATTTAAAGTTGAAATATTTCAGGAAAGATTTAAGAGATAATCAGTGGAATAAATTTAGGGATAGTTTTATTAATGAATAAACTTTGATTCTTTTTAAATTTTCCTTACAAATTCAATAACAAAATCGCATGTCAAACAGCAGACAAAAATACTCCTCAAAAGTACAAAATAAAACATAATTATCTTTCAACGCTAAACCCATTTAGATGTCCTACAGATAAGAACGGATATGAAACGGAAAAAATCCAACTCTTAATTAAAAACTTGGTTCGACCCAAAATCAAACCAATCGAGTTCCAATCCGCGACCTACCGCGAGATTTACTCAACTGTGAAAACTAAGATGCATGACGAATAGCACCGCATGCAAAATATCCGATAAAATTGGGTCGTTCGACGTGTGTAAGCTGTTGATAAAAAAGCATTTGTTCCTTTCCAAGTCAAATCCCATTCGTTCTGATACGTGATTAGCCCCATTTCGAATTCAATTGGATATTTCTGAATTCCAAAAACGCATTTCTGGGCACAAACGAGATTAGATTCGAGTTTATCTCCGGAAAAATCGAGATATATGGACATCCTTCTTCCATTTCTATTCGTTACGGATAAAACATAGGTCTTGGCGCATAATTGTTGCTATGGAATTTAACATGCTTTAAGATTTGAGAACAGAGGGAGTAGTTTCTTTTGAGCCTTCCCAGATGTCGCACGTCATAGAATCGAAAATCGTTTCCGCTTGTCATGGACGACTGAATAAAGATGAATCGATGGCTATGAATGCTTACGGATGTGCGGTAAATCAGTGACAACACAGCTTTCAATTGTGGGAGATCGATATAACACACCAAGGTACTTTTATATAAACGATTATTGCATCTGTTATATTATTCTAGATTTGTTGCCAGGTGATAATTATTTCAAAGAGGGTGTTAAGAAAGACACGCTAAATTTGATGAAATAAATAATAGTCCGTTGGAAACATAATGAAACGTATCTAAAGGTATCTCAAAGAAAATAAGTATACTCTCAATAAATGAAAAATATTACCCTGGGAAAACTTCATAACTTCATCACGTCTGATTTCCCTTACTTTATACTATCTAATTATTCTCTAAAATAATAGATCATTTACGTTCTTATAATACTCGACTCATAAATTCACTTTATTTATACCAAACCTAATGAGGATGACATGCATTAAGATTAAAAGAGCTCGTCAACTTGAAATTTGATCATTACCCATACCGAACCAAACTACCAAGCCTTAGCAACGTATCAATAACTATCTTATATTACCAATGATTGATTGATATTACGATAAAAATTGGGTATCGATCCACAAAATACGGATATCGAAAAGTGCTGAGATTAAATAATTAAAAGAAATGATAGATTAGGGTAAAGCTATTTTGAAAAAATATTATAGGGGTCGACGAAAATTTTAATGGCCATAGAAGAACGCGATGAAAAAGTTAATAGATGGCAAGAGGAAAGAATAGAATATGGTGTAGAAATTGAACAGTATAGAAAGAAAGATGAATGTATGAAGAGCTCGATTTAGCATAATATTAAGTAGCTGTCGACAGCAAGATAACTAATGGTGAAGATGACGATGCATAAAGGGGCAGGATCTTGCTAATGTGACAAGAGCATATTCTCTTCGTCATACCCTTAATGATCGGGTGAAAATGTCATTAAAGAGCACCTTAAAGTGAAAATCACATCTGTGGGTGGAACATTAGCATAAATGAAAACTTTCTTCGCCAGTTATGGGATCTTCAAGACATGAATCATGATTTAACCTGTGAATAATTCATGATAAGACACCTAATTTATCTCACATAATTAAAATTTAGTTTTTTGTGTAACTCTGGCAACCAACGCATGGCAACAACAAAAATCCTCTTGCTATGAGAAAATATAATAAAAAAATGAGTATTTTTGTTTGGCTATTACGTAATTCATACTTGAAAATAAAGTTGTGAATGTCACTATATTCAATAGGAAAGCAATTCTTCATTAGCCATTAATTTACGAATAAACTTTCAAAAAACAATAATTGATTATTAAAAGCCACATAGCACTTTGGAAATATGCATCTGATTACTATTAAAATTCAGAATTTAAACCAGTTGGTCTCTTTTTAAAATTTCTACCAAGAGTTTAAATACACTAAAAAGTCAAGTTCGGCCTTCTTTTCCTCATATTTAATGATTATTCAATCCTAATAAATCGATTAAAAGGCACACGAGAAAATACATACGAAAATAATAATGAAATAAAGATATTTCAAAATGTATCTAGATAATTCCCTCGCACAAGAATGTAAAATAGCCAGAGAAATCCGACAAAATAAAATTCTTTCACAAGTACATATTTCATAGAACTTCGCTGCACACATATTTCGCATCTCCTAAAGTTAGGAAGTAATTATTCCTCTTATAATGAACTACATCTTGCTGGAAAATTTCCTCATCACTGAATCCCTACTTCATACCAATCATTCGCGAGGAATTTAGAATCACAAACAATTTCGCGAACAAGCCGAAACTTAATTCAGCCGGGATTGGAACAACCGCAACGAAATCACACGACAATAAGAGTAACGTTCACCGGATTCTCGTTGCGCAGAATGCGAATGATTGCGAATCAGAACAGCTTCTTTACATTTCTCTAGAGCAGAGATATGATTAGATTTCCTCATACGGATGTTACCGTATCTAGGCGACTCTTTTTCCGGTAGAAGGAAGCTGGCATTAATATCACCGGGAGGTCTTCTATTTAATTTCCCGTGTCCATGCATCCATCCATGACTGACCTTTACGCCTTTCCCACGTGTTTTCCTTCCACGGAGAGACCCTTCCGACCATCTCATTTGGTAGTCGAAGGAGGCGCCTGGATCTGGGACTCGGGCAACAATGAGGCGAAGGGGGGATGCGATCACGTGACATGCCCCTTTCGGGAAAATGATTCGGCGATATTCAAATGAGAAGGACGTTAACGGACCTAATCAGGCTGGCATTCACACACGAATAATGACGAACACAGTAGCGTTGGAGATAATGCGGAGGTGCTCGAAAAATTATCTGTTTTAAAGGAATGATGAAAATGTGGTGCAAAAGAACCGAATCGACTAAAAAGTCCGTCGTTTTACGAATATATATTTTTAGATCGCGTCACTTCGGAAGAAAATCAGGAGGAATCAGCAAAACCCGTTTATTGATAAGAAAGTAGTTTAGCGAGTAGGAATATAAAGCTATTCATGATAAATGAATCTAAAATGAATTTCATTCTCGTATTTCTTTCTATTTCTCTGAGATTTTAATCGTGTCTCTTTCATACTTCCATGGAAACGGATTTCTATAGTTTGAGCGCAAAAATACTTTCCTCCGAGAAACAATATTACCCAGATTTTAATGGAAACAGTTTGACTGATAACTTTCGTATCCCAAAATAAGACTTTGAAAGTCATTTACTTAGACATATACATTTATATTGAACAAAAAATTCAATAAGAATAAATCTTGAACTAACATAACTTTAATTTCAGAGCTATAAATATATATTTCAACAAAATCGTGAGACTCTAATGTTTATGTATGTTTGTCTAACTAAACTTATAAATTATAGTGTATTAGATAGGATAGATAATATATTGGGTTATTAGATAAAATAGATTATAAACTAGGATATTAGATAGGATAGATCATAGTATTATTTTGATGTAAGAACAAAGTTATTCTATCATCATTATTTGTAGTCCTAATCTCGCCCATAAAGACCCATAATTGTTACAATTATAATTATGTAAGCGTTTTTTAATTGTTAGTAGGCATTCTTACCAAAGGAACATAATCGTATAGGCTTCGAAAAAGGGTTTAATTTATAACAACGGATAACTCGCGGGAGTTCGCCAATTATTTCCAACCGGATACCCAAAAACAATTCTAATTTAATAGAAACGCATTCACGTGCCCTGAGGCACAATTCTCTCGAGATATAAAACGCTTATATTTCACACTGACCTCTGGCAAATATATCTCCCCACCATTGCCTTCCCAATAAGCAAAACATACGCTGATACACGCACCCCGACTTACGGCACCGCCGCGAATAAAATGTACAACACTTTCCACTTGTTTTCCTCGAAAAAAAAGTGAACTAAATCATCCAAACGAATGGAGGATGAGCTTATACAATCCGAATTTGAATTGCAGAAAACCGCACGGGTTTCCGCGACTCGTTAAAGGGGCAGACGAGAAGTAATCGCGTAGTGAAGGTAAACAAACATTTCCAAGCGTAGGTCATCCCATTTCTGCAAAAAAGAGGGAGATTAAAAAACACGGTTTAAGTGGAATGAGAGGGAGAGAGACAGAAGTTTGCAGCAATCACCATTGCGCATGATTTTATCAAATACCCTCGGACGTCGTTTCATCTCCACCCCTTCTGGAGTCCTCCATAACTCACCGGTAGCGACCTCACGGACTTCCTCTTTCCTTTTATCTCGCTTCCTTTTCGCCCAAAGTCGCCTGTGTAGCGAACCGCGGAGGGTTCTTTCTCACAGAGCGGCAAACTGACGTTGCAACGTGTTACCCTATGCTAATAATAACTTTTTCATGACGTAAAGTTGAAGCCACAATGCAGCTTATTCATTCGTGAAATCTGTTGTCAACCCCTTAGATGATTTTTATCAGATTCGGTGGATTGGGAGTCCCATTGTTGGAATCCCGGTGTAAGATTATTTACCCAAGACTTAAGGATTCATTTATCACTTAATGAGCTATGATACGTGAAAGACAGGCTTGATGTATCACCTGAAGTGCACGACTTTTCAAATAGATAAATAAAACTGAAAATTACATGACTGGGACTCGAACCCAGGACTCCCCCACTTGTCGAGCAAGTATGTTTGCCATTACACCACCATACCAATTCCATATATATTTTAAGTGGGGTCCAGGGTTCGAGTTCCAGTGGCTATTTTTCACTTATGTTCAACTTTAGAATTTTCATGACTTGGAATAAAAGATATATAAAGTTCAAGTTCAAAATTTTTAAATGTAAGTCGAAGAAAATCGTCAAATTCCGTTACATATATATCTACGTAAGATAAAAATTGCTAAAACGCAATATCATAATTCCTTTCTTAAACTCCTTTGTTCGAAAGATTCCAGATGTTCATACAAATAAGTATAGCGATACATTTGAGAGGACGTTTAAAATTAAAAATTTCCCCAACATTTTTAACTGAAATTGCATACTAGACAAGTAAATATCGGGAAAATTTGCATTTTCAATATGAAGGTATCAAGGATAACGTATACAATAAGAGTAAAATAAAGAAAAGTTATTGGGGATTCAAGTTCATCTGCATACGATATAGATTCTCTGTGGCAAAGATTAAAAAGAATAGAATTTAAAGCACGATATAAGAAACCAAATAATCCTTTCTCTGTCAAATTAAATGCCTGCTGAGCTTATTACAATGCTCAATATCCTTTCCCATAGCACAATCATATAAAGTTTAATAATCTCATTCACGTTCAGATCCTGCCAAATATGTTTCAATCCATTTCTCAAGACACCCATCCATATCAAATACGTACTTATCGAGCCTAAGTAATCATTAACTCTTTAAGTAATGAGACTTAACATCAAATTTTACATCACAATATACATAAGTAAGCTAGGATGCTAACTTTCGTAAACAAATTTTCACTTATTTATTTTCGTTGCCATGACGAAATTATAGATAAATTAAAACTTAACATCAGTTACAATGATAAATAAAACACAATACATATCAAGCTCAATAAATCATTTCTTCTGAAAACCGAATCTATCTCTTTTAAAAAGGACAAACAAGATACAGAAGCGACTTTATTCGTATTTTTGAGGTAAAGAATGGTCACGATGACAAATGTAATAAGGATGTCGCAAGGGAGACATCCGTGGCAGTTCATTTATGGCCTCTCTACACTATTGCGAAATGTTCTTCGATGTTTTGGCGACATTCGAAGCTTTCCTTTAGACGCCCAGGCTTTCTCCTTTTTTTTATAGCCTCCGATTCTGTCCACTCCATCAATATCAACCCTATCTCCATGTCTAACCTCTTTTCTCTCCAACTGAGGATTCAAACTTCCATCTCCGATTTCTACGCCTCGTTTCAGTTCTTTTTCCGCTTTTATCCTTCTTGCGCTACATTGCTTCCTTTACCTGAGCAACACATACGAATTGTATTTTCCTTTTTATTCCGTATTTTATTATTTTTATTCCCATCGCAGATTTTCCAAAGTCCAAACCCTTCGTCGCTTGCTTAGACCTTCTTCAAAGTTTGTATCTCTACATTCCGATGTATGGTTATTTCTCCGTGAAACTCTTGAAGAAGTTATCGATACGTTATTCACATATTAAATAAAGAACCCTACGATCTGATAGCAGTAAATAAATATGCAAGTTTTTCGAGATGATACAAACGATATACTCCTATAAAAACTAACTGATGTTTGTAATGCGGTTTCAGCACGCTAAGAGTAACAGAAAAGGTTTAATAAAAAGTTAATTTGTTATAAAAGGAAGAAATAACTTTTGAAAGCTAAATTTTCCTGTTTATCATAAACTTAAATAGAGAAATAAATATGAGGAATGATCCGAGTAAATATTAATTGATATGAACACGTATTCCGTATCATAAACTTGGTTTTTAGTAGAAAATTTAAAGTATTTACTCTTCTTAAATTTCAATATTTTAGTAAAAATCACTACGTTTTTTGTACACATTCAAATAACATGGATCCATAAAAATAGCTTGATAAGATTAAAATCTAATAAAATAGCTTGAGAAGATTAAAACAATAGATTTCCTAGTTCTAGTACTCTTTGACTGAAAGTAATTCTTAAAGCACAAACTTCCCTCAAGAGCGAACAACCAAAAAAAAGCACCATCGTAAAAACCAACATATCCTCATTACCTTCGAACGATTTTTTCCCTTTTTCCGTTTCTCATTATCTTTCTTTCTCTCGCTTTTTATTCGGGCGCTTCTTGCTCCTTTCCACCAATTTTTTTACGCTCGCTTGCCTCTGTCGCCTCAATGGATTCATTCCGCCTCATTTCTTCATTCCCGAATTTGTTTCCGACTTACCTATCCTACCTCTTTGTTCCATTTAAAATGTATATGCACGACTCCGCTATCACTGTGCCGCATTCCTCGAATAATGCGCGTCTAAAAGTTTAGCGTGGGAGCGCATTTACTCTCACGATGAAATATTCACGATGTCCCGTGCATTCGTTGAATCACTACGTACGCCGCTTTGAATATCCGGCGAATTCTTTCCCGATAATAACTCACTCAGTAAGTTCGCTTATCTCGTCCTGCTTTGGTTTATTGGAACATAAGTTCCAACGCTATTTTCCTCTCATCGACATATTTACGAGAGTTCCATTGTCCCTATATATATTCCAACTGCATCCGTTTTCATTCTTTCCTAACTATCAAAACCAATTAATGCCTTAATTTTATGTTTCTGTTGTTGTTTTTCGCTACAAATAAGGGTGATTCATGAGCGTGCATTCTTTTCTTTAGTAAAAATGATTTCCCATGAACCAGGTGTCTTTATCAAATACGTACAATCAAGAAAATTCACGAAAGAAAATTCCGCATAAACATTTGAAAAAATCCTATCGCATACTTCAGATAACTGCTCATTATCTATGATTTTAATTTTTAATTAAAATATAATTCATAATGAAATTAAGCACAAACATGATGGATTGAGGTCATATAAAATCCAAACATAATTAAATTATTTCGATTAGGATTTATAGAAACGTAAAAATGATCTGCAACAGATTTTTTAATACGTAATTTTGTCTATTTTTCATGTTTGGATGGCAAAATACGTGGAGGTTCATTAAAAAATATTTCGTTAGCAAATAATTGGAATATTTCGAAATGAATTCCACGTATTGCACTTATAAAAGATTCTTAAGAGATTTATATGAAAATGCCTATTCTCATTGCCATTTTCTTTCTACTCCTTTGTATCAAATATCTATTTATTCATTTACGCATACATTTTCATTTCCTTCCTTCAAGACAGAGTTATACACCTTAATTATTCAAAGTGGTTGTGAATCATTTCTAAGGGCTTTTATTCCTCCAATTAAATCTCCCGCCCACGAAACACGCACTTAATATTTTTCTTGAGTTGATGGAAGCATAAAACGTGATAATGAGAATTTTTAAGGAGATTTAAAACATTTTCTTTTTACTTCCCTTTCACAACCTGCTTAATGTACGGGTCCTCCCGTAATGAAAGCATAAAATCTTGGCCTGATACCGTCGGCGAAATTTTGAAGAAATTTCGGGAAAAATATAATGTTCTTGGAATGGCATGATTTAAGGCGCAATCTACAGCCAGTTTGAGATACTTAGATGACGATAACACTTCACCCTTTATTCGAGAGAAGTGTGCGTTCCTTAGAAACAGCTTACACCCAATTATTGCATTGTTGAAATAAAAATTACCATTCTAGTACTCGGAATAAACTCGTGTCGTAATTGCCTGTTCAATTCGTTACATTTTAAAAGGCTAGAATTCCATGTTACTCCTCTGTAAAATGTATATTTTTTCTGCTTTGTTACCTTATTAAAAGAACAATTTACGAATTTTTCGTATATTGAGAATGAGAACAAAGTTTACGAGCTCTATTCGTCAAAAATTACACTTTATTTAGCACATTTATAGGAGTAAAAAGGTAGAAAGTTATTCTATAATATCAAAATAAATTAATTTACCTCTCTTTCTGATAGGTTAATTCCCCCATAAAGAGAACCAAATTCTTAAAATGAGCTCGTATTCTTCAATTATCTTCAATAATTTTAGTAACTGTCACAAGATGAAGTTTGAATTTCAATAACGTAAAATCTTTAATTTCTATTAATGAAGTGATGATACACACTCGATAATGTAATTTACTTTAAAAAAACAGTGCACGAACTTCCACTACCTCTTTAGGAACACAAATTAGATGAAATACGCAATTAATTGCAGCCATTACCCATAAAAAGTCCCTTTTGACCTCGCATCATTCACACGCTAGATTCCTTCACATTTCCCAGCGCATTTACGATTGCATACCTCATTCAAAGGCATCTCGAGCATAGACTCCCGTCGCTGCACCCCCATTCCAGTGTTTCCTTTTCCAGAGCACTCCCTTCACTTCATTATGCCCACTTCCCTCCCATGATTCTCACATTCCTTTCGGTTGCTATGGAAAACTCCCTCCCTAACTCAACTACGCCAAGCTTCCTTGCACTCTACGCATTTGTAGAATCTTTCCCTTCACTCACCTCACCCTTTCTTCTCTAAACTCGCATCCCTTTTTGCCTCGTATATTCTCGCTTATTCGATTCCCAATCCTCTATCCGAACTCTTTCTAGAATCAGCGCGATATCCAACCTTCCATACACTACTTCATCCCTCTTTATTAAAAAATCACCAATTCCGCCATAGCAATTCGTTACGTATATTAAACCCCTTCGGTTCTTTTTAATACGTATAAACTCCCCACCCCACTTTCCCTTTTTCCACTCTTTTTAGGATTAAAACTTTCCTCTGAAACCGTTCCGCTCCGTTTGTGATTGTATTGACTTTGATTCCCACCTGCGTGTATTTTTTTATATATATTTCCAGACCCGAAACCGATTCCACTCTTCTCTCCCAAAATGATTTCGGAAAACTTTCCGCTGTTTGTTTTTCCGTGTTTATTCGCTAAGAATTTTAATAAGAAGAGGGAAATTTCGGCTCGGGTTCCCGTTCCGAGATATTTTTCGATATAAAACTGGAACGAATCAACGTGAAATTTAAGGATCTTATGGTTAGAGGGATATTTAAATGGCTTATTATTCGGTAGTGTAATTCTGATGCTATAGCTGTGCTTCTGGGATCATTTATACGTACTGTTCCGCGGGACATAAACCAACGACTACTTTTGTTGAAGTCTCCTAGCACGCTTAGCTTAACAACCCACTATTCTTACGAATTGTGTATCCTTGAAGTTATTAATTAAATCTCTTATCCAATAGTAGTTATGAAGTAATAAATTAAAAGAATATCTCTTCAGCCTCTACTGAATGCCAACAGCAATAGCAAGTTATGAATGACGAAACCTATAGATACAGAGATAAACCACTCATGTCCTACGAACGTCTGCCATCCTCGTGGTTTACTCAATTCTTATGATTCCATAATAATCAATACAAATATAGTATTTATAATTAAAAGCTATATTTAAAAGGTTGCATTAAATGATAAAAAATAATGTTGGTCATATATGGTAATAATATTCAAATATCAAATGTACCACGCTGTTTTAGTAACCACTGTAAAATACGATTGACCACAATTCAAAAAATTCAACCACAAAAACACCTGAGGCTTCCAAAAACTCTATAACACCCATTCAGCACAAAGTGTGACAAATCTTAGGTTCCGCTGACGTATATGTATCGTTCACGACGCAAAAACTCCCTTTACGCACGTGCCATAAGTAAATCACTCCATTCCGGACCTACAGTTTTACGTTTTTTATCGTAAGTGCTTCTCTTTTCGTCTTCATTACTTACTTACTCTCCTTACGTACGTGCCCCACTTCCACTCCACACCCAGTCACCCTTCACTCCTTACTTTTCCACACTTTTCACCTTTTATTTTCTCCCTCTTTTCTCACATGGACCTCCCGCACGCTACGTTTTAACGATCCCGCCCCCTCCCGTCGTTTATGGCTACCATTCTGCCCTCTCACCTCCATACCGTTCCTAACGCGCACACGTTTCACGGCTAAAAGCGGCATCGTGCGTTAGGATGATGCACCGCAAACCGCATAACCATACCGCCGTTCGGAACCCTTCGATCTCTAATAACGACCCCTTCAGTACTCAGGAGGGGAGATAAAAATCAAACGGAGCGCGATCAATCCATCGAGGTTCTTTTTATCGCCTCTGGAAAAGATGGGATTCGAACGATACTGTGATCGGTCCAGGAACGGTATATGTACAGCTGATGCCGGCTTTTTGACCCTTCAAATTCGATGTATCGATATATCTCTACCACGATCTATGTATCTCTATATATCGATCTATGTAACTCGATATATCGATTTATATAACTCGATATATCGAAATGTCCATCTCGATTTATCAATATATATCGATATATCGATCGATTAAGCACTGAAAATATGCGTCGAACGACCTGAATGATCTAATATGATCAACGAATTGATACGAATCGTCAGGTGCACGCAGTAATTATCTTACGAGGCTAATGATGCATTAATATACGTCTGCACGTGAAATAATTAGCTTCCCGATTAATTCAAAAGCTGTTGGTTAAATCGGTAAACAAAGCCAACCTCCTAATTCGATGATAAAGTTAATTGTTGATTGCAAGCGTATGTTTGTTTCAACTCGTCACTTGTTGCACATTTTTATTGTAACAATCAAATAAAGATGATTATCGTTCGTTCAACGATGGGTTTACTAATGGAATATTAAGTCATCTAAACACATACAATATGCAATTCCCTTTACATTAACACACAAATGCATTACTTATAATCAAGATGTTCGCATACCTAAACGTTTAAATGTGAATTTTACGTCTTTACAGTATTTCAACACCGGAACTGTTTTTAACAAATACATGAAAACATTTGTTTCTAGGTTAACTCCTTATTAAGGGATAAATATCTGAATTCCTAACATAATTGAGTAAATAGTTCACACCAATAGAAATTAGACAACGAAAAACTTTTTCATGATATGTATGCAAAAAATAATAGTTCGATAAGCAAAAATATTACGTATTAATGAATAATTTAAATTTTAAAAAGGTCCTTTTTTAATATTTTTTAATTATAGTATGTCGAAACAGTATAGAGGAATTTATAATCAAGGATAAAAATGGATTTTATAAATTAAACTTTGGATAATAATAACTTCGGAAATGTTAATTATTTATAAACGAAAATTGTAAATCAGATTGGTAAATTTCAATATCTTTGAACTTTTTAGTAAAACACAATACCACACTCCGTTATTGAACGATCATTGTTCCATGAAAACGAAATTTTCTGCTCGTCACATTAGAAAAAACTTCCTCGAGGAAAGAGATTTATCTCCTTATATATGCCTTTGTCATCAGAATATGCTTATATCTCTGACATCTTGAAATTTCGGCAAAAAAGCTCCTAATATTCTCAAGATGTCTTTTCTTTTGTGGAGCAAAAAACGATTTGGTAACAGCCGAACGTCTTTCGTAAAATCCCCTTTTCCAATAACGCAGTTTCCATAACTCAGAGATCAGAACTCTAAAATCTTGTCCGTATTTAACTACATCATTATCGTATACCAGTTTGCTACGGTTAAATAAATAATTCGCATTTTAAAAACATAGAAGAGCCCGGGTAGCTCAGTCGGTAGAGCATCAGACTTTTAATCTGAGGGTCCAGGGTTCAAGTCCCTGTTCGGGCGGAATATTTTCCTAAATTAGATATTTTTACTGCCTTCGGAAGGTTTTTGGGGGTGGGTTTCCCTCTCGACTAGGGCAACTATATTAGATCATAGATTTAGCATATTGATTTAAAATTCGTACGTTAAACCAAATGGAAACAATACAAATTATAACATTATTTTAGTAGAACAGAATAACAAAAAATCGAAGTCCGATGCTAAATGAAACCTAACGCATAATTTGTTAAATCAAATAAACTTGTGTTGAAAATGATTCTTACCGCAAATTTCATCAGAAAAAAAACATTCAGAAGACTTCTAAAATAAACACGATCACTTAAAACACTTCATGTTTACATACGTGGAGTTTATGTTCATGAACCGATTTCTCCATCCACACCAATAACACCGACAAGCGCGGTTGGGCCCATTTGCATAAAATAGAATTAAAATGAGTTTAAAAAAAACACGCTCTGAAGGCCATCAGCGGATAAACAAAAAGTAATAAAAAAAATCTGATGACCCAAAGTGCTTTGCATTTTCCAACATTGGGGCGAGATCGCGAATTCCCACACATAAAGCATTAAGCTTAAAAGTTCGCGGAAACTCGATTAGGGAGGAAATTTTTCCGTCATCTATTTTGTATCCGACCAAATGAGTGGAAATCCATGTAAAGGCATTCTTCCAAATTATAACGAGGTGAGCTCGTTGCCATGGTGACGAAAAAGCGAATTCGGATACCGTAAACCACTACAACTGCACCATAGCAACGATACTCTTTTTGCCTAACTTGGACAGGGACAGCACCCTTTTATTTCGCATATCCTAGACTACGACACTGTCCCTTAATCCTGCACAACCATACACGTATAGAGACTCAGGGGTTGTTCCTAATCCAGCGAAGGGATTCTTAAGATAAAAGAACCTGAGTCCGCTAGACCGTTTTATGCTCTCAATTCACAGTGAAGAGAGAGAATGCGATTCTTGCCTTAACATTTTCATGACTTAGCGCTGAGATGCACACTAAAGGAAGGGAAGTCACGAAATGCCATGTAATCAACGTCTCTCTTACCCTGAATTTTCTCTGTGTTCGACAGTTTATCGTCGACCCTTTTTCTGGTAAGCGAATAAAAAACACAACTTCGGTGTGGGACGGACTCGTGCTGGTTTTCTCCTAAGATGACACCCTCAGATTATTTAACTGAACACCTGAAGTGTCCTTAACCTTAGGCATGACATAATATTACGCATTCCTTACGTTTAAAATTCTGAATTTATTAATTTTTTATTATTAAATCTCTCTATCACAGCCTTTGGGACTTATATATTATATAACATATTTAACATTTGAGGTTTCATTTATATTTTTCTTAAATTGATGATAAAATGCTTTAACGAATGTTAACCGAAAATTCTACATATATAATAGCTTATGAATGTGCTATAATTTTATAGATAAATCATAAGTAAATATTTTAAAATCCCTAACAGTTATTGATTCATCGTAAGTGACATAGTGCTAGTGTTCCAAAGTCAATGATGAATTATGTTTATTCGGAATAAATACGTTCTTTTTAGTATGGGATGGAGACTGATTTATAAGAGTTATGACATCCATGTGATATACAGAAACGACCGTAGGGTGTAAAAGGTCCCTCAGTTACAATGTACAAAGAGAAATGGAATGTTGTACTTTTGTTGTTAATTATGGTACTGTTTTAATAAATTTTATCCTCAGATAAGTTTAAACAAATAAGGTGTTTTATTACCCACAATTCAAGGAATTATTTTTAAGTAAAAACTTTGAACTTTTAGCAAATTCTTACAGGGTAAAAATATGGTCCTACGGGATGCATGGGTGATGTTATTGTTAAGCCTAAATCGTGTACTAGGAGAAACGTTTTCGCATAACTAAGGGACGTGAGATGGATTGGAGCATTCCTGCTATATGTGAAAATCGCAAGCTACACAAAATTGGCGGAGGGCGTTTCGACTACTACTGTTGAAATGTTACCCAAGCGCAAAAATCTCGCGAGCAATTTATATGATGTAATTTTATCCACAACTAGACGTAGACACGTTAGCCAGGTGGTAACGTGACCGATTCCAAATCCAAAGGTCCAGAGTTCAACTCCAAGGGATTCCATAAGTTTTCCGAAGTCCAAAATCCAACACAGCAGAATCCAAATCTAAAGGTCAAATTTCAAGATTCCAAATCCTTTCTAAACATTTTTATTTTTTTTCCCGAGTAATTAATAACGGGCTTCCCTCCAGGCTAAATTAGCCAGATTACTGAATTTTTATATTAAAGAATGATTTTTAAGTAAAGTTCTTCGAACATTAAGCAAATCCATAAATTATTAAGGCATATATTCCACTCAAATGAACAGAAGGATACAAAAAATATTATTTAAAGTTAAAAAAGCTTAGTTAAAGCTAATCATCAAATTGATCAGACTGATTGGAAACAAAAAATACGGTAATACTACACGGAAACTGAACTTTAGCTCACTCCACAGTGAAGTATTGAGATGAATGATCGTATCCAAATCAGCTGGATCGGATGAAATATAGGTCCGATTTGTTGACTTGAAAAAGTCGAAAGTTTTCACTTCAGAAACTTCTCGAGAGTTATACAGTTTCTCCTTCAGCCTCCTAAAGGACCATGCTTAGATGATTCACTTGCTTACTTCCATCTGTCAGTACCTTCTTCAAACTCGGAATGACAGCCATTCGATGAATCGACCGGAATTTAGACCAAGATTTACTTCCGTCTGACTTAAAGTTTGTCAGCATTTCCTCTCCTGCAGAAATAAATTATCCGCAATTCCACGCAAATTTAAACAACCTTCACAAAACTCATCACCTCTACGGAACGCCACGTTGTAAATAAAACTTGTTTTCTCTCGCTACTTCCGTTCAGAACAAGATGTGTCAGCACATTGGAATTTGAAAGGTCTAGAGAAACAAACCGTTTGACATAAATAATCCATTTCCTCCGCTCGTGAACATAAGCTGAAAAAAGGGAGAGTGTGGATTGTTAATTTATATCTGGTTTCTCATCCTGGTGAGGAGATTTTTCTCAAATCACTCCTTTTTTTAAACCTATAATTTAATTGTATCTTCAGTTGTGACTTCATGCATCGCTTTTCCGTAATTTATCGACATATTCGCACACGTTACACATATAAGCTTGCAGTTTAAATTACTTACAATTATTTACCTTGACTTAACCCTAAGCATGGCTTTGAACAAGGTTCATGAAGTAGGAGTTAAGTGAAGAATTACATATAGAATAAATAAAGAATTCGATGATAAATAAACCCCTTTCTCTTAATTTACTTATATTTTATTGTACTAGAAATCTGACTGAATCTTACAAATTATTTTGATGCTAAAGAAGTATGAATAATTTCGAAAATGGCAATTCTTTCCAAACGAAAACAATATGTATGCGGTAAAAATAAACTGATAACTCTAAAAAACTATTTAATGATAAATTGATCGAATTTGCTCTAGTAAAGAGTCGTTTAAAGACAAACTAGTGCGCGACCAAAAATCCGTTTATCGTGCGAAGTTATTAACTTGATAGAAGGTTCGGTCTGCATGAAATATTGATGCATTAACTGGAAAGCGGCCGTGAGTGTAAACCAATTAACGAGTTTGATGCATAACAAACTCGACTTTCCCCCAAATCACTTTGTTTTATCAACGACGCGATGAAAAATTCAAATGAACGCACATCGTCGAGTTTGGTTTTCATTATTGGGAACTTAAATCACTTATTGGAACATTTATTTCAATCGAATTCCTCAATTTATCTCGTTAGTTAATATGGTAACTAATATTTCCTGACCTTTTCATTCCGTAAATGGAAGGTGTTCATATTTATGATTTATTTATGCCTGTATATTAATAACACCTTTATTGCTTCATTTCCATACAAATAAATACTTGCTTTTTAATTATATTAAAGACTATTTCATTTCCTCAATAATTATATTTATTCTCTACATAATATCATTCATTCAAATGTTTTCCGAAATAAAGTGTATCCTAAGCTACGGTAACCCAAACAAAAGGAGCTTTCACAATATACGATATTATAATCTGATAATTCAATTGAGAATGAATGGATTCGTGGGCCAATTATTCATAATTTAATTAACTCAAAGCTTCCTTACTTTCCATTTCATTATAATTCCTTTTAATTATCCCTTATTGACGATGAGATCATTGTCATTATTATTGCCCACCTTTATGTTTGCTTAACCATAATGCAAAAGTTTATCTAACTGATATTGATTGTAATGGGGTAGCATAATTATATTTGTACAATCCTTCAAGCAGTACTGGCTGGAAAGGAAACATTAAAAGTCTTGTTCTTCAAAATTTTTCCCTAGGGATTTTTCTGAATTTGGAATCACGTTTACTCTTTCTGAAAATCATAATTAATGAACTGATTTTAACCTTGAAATCACGGCTAAATCTAAAAAGGATTAGTGCTAGAGTAAAAATGTAATCAATAAATATCTTAGGACTGACTAGAGAGAAACTAAGTATTCTTTTAATATTCTACATTACCCATTTTAATGTTGTTTACCAAGAGAATAATGGACACATAAACAATACGACAATTAACAGAATACTATCTCCGTTCATTACGTATCATTTGAATCTTAAACGAAATAACCCATATTTTATTTGTCGTTTTATTATAGGTACTAGTGTTAGATACTCAAATAATACACAATTTTTGCATAGCAACGTAAATAAAAAAACATTTCGTTTCAACACAGCCCCATGTTATCCTAACCCCTACGAAATATTTTATGCTCCATGCTATGCATATAAAATATGCCGGAAATCGCATTGGGTCACGCTAGTCTCCCGGGTTCAAACCCCGTTTCCGTGAATTTTTCTGATACTTTGCCCTCGGAAACAGCTAAGAATTCCGTATCGCTTCCATAAAACGGGATACGCGTGAATGTGTGTCCTAAATTCCAAAGAGTGGCTGTACCTAACCTCGCACACCGCACTCCGGGGATATCCGAGGGAACTCCCTGAGAACGTACCTTCCACAAAAAGTTTTATTATTCGCCATAAAAATATCCTTCCTCCGTATCCACTTTTTCCGTGCTTGGAATGAACGGAGGGACCGGCAACGCCCCACCGCTTCTAGATTCCCTTTCTCGGCCATATTTTTGGTCCATAAGCCTTTCCCGAGTCCTTCTCGTGCCCCACAAACGTGCGATCTCTTCACTGGACCGATCTCGTCCTTGAATATCGATTGGCTCGCTGTTACACAAGAGAACGTGATGATATCGGGGCTAAGAGACTACGATATGTATTTCAGATGAAAGTCTGTCGATCAGATGCGAGTGATCTCAAAGGATTAATTGTAATTTATGTAATTCTTCTTATACTCTGGGAGATGGATACAATTTAATGATGCTGATAGCGATATGAATTTTACATTTACACGGACATTATCCCAATTAACTATTTGTAAATTGTTAAGAGGAATAGATGAAGAGTGAATGGTCATATTTCAATGTCATTTTCACTTACGAAGATAAATCAATTTAAGCTCAATAGCAATGCATAAACTCTAATTATTCTGAATTTTTAGTAACTCACATCCATCATTTTGCTATCAGATTGGAAAAAACTTTTTCAAATGTGTACATGCACTTCCGGATTTGTTACTACGTATTAATTTTCAGAATTTCCATGGAAAACTAATCGAAAGCTAATTAAAATTACAATATACTCTTCCACGAAAATTGGTAAGCAAAATAATGGATATCAGTTTTAGTTTCGACCACACAATTGATAGATTTTGAGTACGTGTATATTTTAAAGAGTTTCATTTCCAGAATTTAATTACTGAATTAAATAGCACCTTAAATGAATGTTATTTAAACTGCAAATAACGTTGATTGTATATTGTTCGTTTAATATTATTCAGATATTTCCGACTTGTTATACACAGACAAATTAAAATCACGTGCTTTTAAGCTTTCAAATTTCATCCTTTGCCAGATGATAATTACTTCAATTCAAATTTCAAAATGAAAAGAGGAAAATTAAATAATTATGCTCCTATCCTATAAGTTTATGGAAATATTTGCAAAATTAAGAATTAAAAGTAAAAATTCTTTAAAGTATAAAGTCTTTAAAATATAAATTCTGTACTGAAACGAGTTAAGGAAGAAAAAACGATGATGTCCTTCAATCAAACGTATTCAGATTCCAAAAATATTAAGCATCAACAAAGGGGAAGAACCTGATGGATTGAACATCTGATACATAATGAATTTGTTGCTTATATACATGGACGCATATTAGAAGGAAAAAGACAAAAGAATTAAGAATGAAAGACGGTAAGAAGTAGGAGATACGAGTAAAGAAATAGAGCTGGCATTAAATAGAGAGGGATTGTGGGCTAGAACAACCAATCCGCGCATTGAATGATCAATGATGAGGATTCAGATATCTTAAAATGATTCAAACCTTCAAATAAAACATCAGAGAAAGTAATTACTTCTAC
Source organism: Pantala flavescens (assembly GCA_020796165.1). Classification (NCBI taxonomy): domain Eukaryota; kingdom Metazoa; phylum Arthropoda; class Insecta; order Odonata; family Libellulidae; genus Pantala; species Pantala flavescens. The sequence goes on from CM036886.1 coordinate 19,653,421, forward strand.
ATTAACATTTTTCCTTTTATGAATATGAGAAGTTTATGAATTTAATTATGTCCAAAGTCAGTTTTCTAATAATATAATTCCCCCCTCCTACTCATAGGCAACAGGATGTTGTAACATATTTCCCCAGCAACCGTTCCCATGCAACTCTATGGAATAGAGTTGCTAGGAAAATACTCCTTGACTCCCTGTGGGCCACGGAAACCGAGGGTCCGATGGGTAACGTACTCGGACAGTTCTACCCCAACTTACTTTCAATAGCTCACGTTTCTATTCGTGGATCTCTCTTAGAAATTCAGGACCGTATCTTCCCAACACTTCAAAATTCCGTGCTCGTTGAGAAGAGTCGAATTTCAGCGAAATGTAAAGTAAACATTGCTCGCTCCTTCCAGTAAAATTACAAAAAAAAACTGCCAACGAAATAGTTCAAGGTGAAACTCGTAATTTTGAAAAGATAAACAAAAATACGAGTAAAATAAAATAAACAAAAGATAAACCTGGTATTGATACAAAGAAATGAGCTCTGAAATCTAGCGATAATATTTCAGAAAATAGAGTATTCTTTATATAAATAAGTACCTTTAGCTTGAATTACGACGTATTTAAGAACAAAACGACTCTAAATTAAAATATAGTTAAGAAGGCACTTATGCATAGGAAAGCAGAATTAATTTAACAAATAATTTGAAGATATATTGGTTGATTAACAAGAGGTAAATTTGTAAGTTCTGCAAGAGATATGACAAAATACTAGGAAAATAACGAATCGACATCTTGAAAATAAAGCTATAATTCAAAATACGAACTAATTTAAGTAAAAATCTTTTGAATGCACCAGAACATAGATTTCAATGCACTATAGCTTAGTGAAACGAACAGTAAAAGTAAAACTATGAGAAAAGACCAAGTGAAAATATAGATATTGATGTACATTCACCAGAATTCCGCACTTTTTCGATTTATATGTTCCAGGGAAACGATGCTTTGGTCGGAATTAATGCATCCTGTTTGGTTTTGACTCTAAAAAGGATGGTTCCCACATCCATCCACGTGAGTAGGGAATCAGCCAACGTCAACCTCCCAAGTGCGTTTCCCTTACCAAAACTCTACCTCCGCTCTATTAACCAATTTATCAACTTTTTCCTCCCATTTTTTACATCCATCATTTACCGACTCATCAAATTTTTTTACCTTCCTTTCTTTCCTCAGCGCATTTGTTGTACTTCGTCAAACTCAAGCAGAATCATCTCTGGGCTTGCCCAAAACACTCCGAGTTTTTCTTTCACTTGATCCTAGAGAAGGCGTTATCTAAAACTACACTAATACCTGTCACATCCGAGACTTGGTTCTTTATTTTGGTTGATATATGTTTTTTTGCACACCAATCATCTGACTCAGACATTATTTCTTAAGGAGAAACGGACGTAAAAAACCCAAGATCACTGGAACTAGGGCCCAGATTTCGGAAGTACTTCTAATGCTATAACTTTTTCATATCCGTTTTTCCTTCCATATTTTATCATCCATGTGAATGTCCGCACAAATTCATTCTTGATATTCTCTTCTGATAGATAGAATAGATAGAATCTAATATAGATAATGATATGTTATCTGCAGATCATAAAACCTACAAACTTCATATAGACGGAATAAATATAAAAATATCCTCGAAATAAGTTATGACTAAAAACCCCTCTAGGGAACAGTAATATAAAAATTCATCAGATGATTAGATTTATTAGTACATTGTTATAAATACAGCTAATTCTGAGAATCATAGTATCGTATCGTAATATCATAAGAAAATTTAAAATAATTAGAAATTCTATCTAATAACACGATATTCACGAAAAATATATACAACTAATGAGGTTTTTTGATATTGACCGGTAGAAAGAATATGTAAACTTAAAATATTCACTAAGAATATTATTATAATTAATCGACTGAACAATATAATATTTCTTATCTATGATACCAATATTATTTTAAAGCTCTAGGAAGTTAACTTAAGAACCTCTATATTAAGAAAGGAAGAAACATTTGGAATCCTATAAAATCGAAACAAGACAAAATAATACAGAAAGGAGAAGTGCATCCAGTAGATTTTCAATCATATCCTACAAAGAACACGAAGAATTCACTTAATTCAGAACGAATAAACAACTATTATTCACCATATCTGTGAATTTAAATTACGATATTCATTTCGTGAATACGAGAAACACTAAAAAAATCAACGCTTTGATGCATATCCGAGCGAAAACACGACACTTTTCATACCGACAATATGCAGAGATCGCAACCAGCAATTTCAAGCGAGCAATTCATTCATGCGAAAGAATCCATGAAAGCTCCATTTAGGACTCCATGGTAATAGAGGAACAGTTGCACTCCCTCTACATTAAGTTATCGAAGAGGCAGTACTACCATCTCTCTGACTTCAATTGTAGGGCTTTCAAGTCAAACGGCGTACGCCAATACGTCTCCTTCCTCCTCCGAGGGCAAAGTGCCCCACACTCCGCGAGGAAATGGGTGAAGAAGATGGGTCAAAGACGAAGATGACCCAAGATCGTTCTCTTTTTTTTATCTTACTGCGCCAAGTTCCAATTTCCACGTTTACGGACGCTTCCGAACCATTTGATTAAGACGTTTTTTTATCCTTCCGATAAACGACGCTGGACAAAAAAAAAGAAGTCCGATTCTCACACATTCCGTGACGTTTTTTTTCCAACACCGCGTCATCTTTGGAACCTTAGGACTCAGAGATGATGTCATCTCAATGTGTTCCGCCTAGATACCAAGACAAACCTCCAATGTAAACCATTAGGAATCAATTGTGGTTGTTTTTTGCATATAAGAAAAGTAGACAAATGTACAGAAGAGCTATGAATTGTGATGTTAGGGATATGTTTATATAACAAGGAGGTTTTTCGCATCGGATGGAATTTTACAATCAATGTCAAGCATCTTAAGATTATAATGACGCAATTATAACAACGAAATGTGTATTATATGAATTTTAAAATTTCTATTTGAAAGTATAGAAATACTTTAGGTGTTTCGATGTGAATATATTTATATATTAATACTGTTAAACTCCTTAAAACGAGGAAGAATATTGCGTTCGTTCGACATACTTTAATATGAACTTTCAGGTCATACGAATTGCACACAGCTATAGAAGGTAATAAAGAAAAAAAACTCTTACATAACGTAATTAATAAATGTAACAAATAAAATTAAAAACGAAGATCTATGAACCGAATGATAACGATTTGAAGCAGAGGGGAATAAAAAAAGTTACACTCAAAAAGTTAGGCGATTTCTCCATCCACAGACATTAAAAATCAATCCACCCGTTTATACAATAAACCAAGAATTTAAATGTCAGTTTGGTTACGTTGATATGTAAACGTAAAATAAATAAATGGAAGAAAAATTATAGAAGCGAAAATTTATGGAATCATTCATTCGGTAGACGAATTTTCTCTTGTTAAGAAAGAAATAAGGGCTGCGTGGTAGAATATTCGACAATATTTACGTCAAATGACATTTCCTTATTTCCATTCGATATTTTGATTTCCATCTGACTTGATAACGGCATGTGGCATGGAAATAACGGGAGAGTGGTTACAGAAACAACTCGCATTCAAACGAATGTGGTCGAAATTATTCGCATGAATTTTCTGTACGTTATCGAAACTGAAAGGTTGAGTTTATAAAACGTGTTTTCGTTGGGAAGCATTCGTCAAATATTGTTTCTGATTTACATATTCCATTTTTCCCTTTTGATCCTAAAATTTATAATGAATTTAGTATTACAACGAAAGGCAATGCCTATAAGTAATTGTGAGAGGTAGTAATGTCAACTTTAATTAGTTTTAAACAGTAAAAGTAATTACCCAAGAGTCCTTAGACAGAGAAGGACTAATATCTTACAATATCCTTTTCCCTCTTGAATAATTCAAACGACGACATTGAGTAATTAATTATCCACAAATATATTTAAATACGGAATAAATTTTGTAGGGTTTGATGAAAAAGAACTATAATATTTAATTGAGATTAATACACATTATATTTGCATCTTAACACATCCTTTCCTACAGCGATAAACAGCTTTATAAAATCGACTCAATCATGTTAATTGTTTCAGTAAGATAAAAGAAACATTTTCTCGCAATTAAAGATATCATACTTAATTTGAACAATAAAAACATTTAATTTGTTTCTTTAATTTATCTCTATGAAGTATATACTACGGTATTAAATATTATATAGTAGTCATGATAAATATATTACATTTCTATCACATTAAACATAATTATAAAAAAGGTTTAAGCATATTAACTTCTTATCTCGCCTAAATATACAGTTAGCATAAATCTACAGTAAATGCTGCATTCAATAGATAACTTATCACTTTCATTAACGCTCATCTAACCCTAAACTTAGATCCATTGGTAGCCTCATGGGGGCAAAATTCTCTCACACCATAGCAACAGCTGCCATGGCGACAACAGTAATATTCTCAGCTCAAAAATCATAAGACACACCAACAATAAAAGACGTTTTCGTCACATCAAAAAAGTTCACACAATTTCCGAAAGAGTGCGATGTATAAAACTTTCCCAATTCCTCCTTTCGATATGTTTTCCCATATTGACTTTCCCTCCCGATTATTCCCCAAATCCTTTCATTATCCCTTCTGGAAATCGCTATTCTATTGTCTATTCTTTCTTCTCTTCCCCTTCTTTGATCCAAGATATTTTCCCCTCCCTCCTTTCATCCCTTTCCCAGAGCGACATTCAGCTCCCCCTCTTTTTCATCCATCTCTCCCATCGCCGCAGGCATCTAACCCATCACATCTAGGAGGCCTTCTTTATGGATTCCATTCCGCTAGTCCCTTGGTCTGACCCATGTCAGTGGTGAACCGACCTCCCGTTCTGCCAATATTCCTCACCCATAGTCCTCTTCCTGTATCAATCCTTCATTCCCCTTCATTCTATTTCTTCCCCCTATATTTATGGACCTATTTTACTTTGAACTGTGCCCTTTTATAATTTAAATCTACTCATTACTCTTGAACCCTTTTACTAACAATATTTTACGTTTAAAATTTCGCACCATATATTCTTTTCGTGATCAATTTAGCTGCGCATTTAAATTGAAAGATTAGCTCTGTGGAACTAAATTAAACCTTTATCTTTATTCATGCTGTTCGGAGGGTATTTTTGATTTGTTAAGCTAATGCTAAAGCTATTAAAACTGTTAGTTGAGTGAGCGATAATGTATGAAGTAGTACGGATTATTATCCTACTAATTATAGAATATAGATATTAACCTTGAATCCTTTCCATTAATCGAACTTCTAATTTAAATTACAAAAATATATACTAAATTGATCAAATGCTCATAATATCAGGAAATAGTATGATCTGAGTATAAACTCGCTCGTCAGAACAAATCTAGGAATAAATAATCAAAATATATATTTTTTCCCTCAACGTGAATGGAAATCGAACTGATATCTGAAAGCGTTGATTAAAATTTGACGAAGAGTAATCTCGAACTCGTAGCATAATTCATCAAAATCATGCATCAAAATACTCAATCAAATACATTAATACTCAATTAGAGATTTCTCTAATGCTCTCAACTCATAATTTAGTATAATAATGCGAGATGAAATCTCCATTATTCCAGTACCTTGTATTTGTCTTTAAAATTCAATATAATTTCTAGAAATTATCATAACATTACACTGACAACACTAAAATTACTGTGTGAATTAGGGTACGAGATATTTATTCCAAAATACATGGCTCTCTAAATTTAATTCGTTGAAATTTTAGTGAATTATATTTGCCATATATTGAGCTTAGAAATATGCCTAAATAATTTCTGATGCGTTTTTATATTTACTTATCCAATTCCCACAAGCTAATCCTATCCAATAATGAAAAACCTATTCTTATTAAATATCAGCACAAACCCAATTCAAATTAAGCGTCCTCCACTTAACATTTCAATATTTCATGAATAATTAACTAAATATTAAAATTCTAAAATTTCCTCATTTACTTGCATTTAGAACATGTATATATTTAAATACATCATTCATTGCTTATTCATCACAAATTTCTCCTTATATTCGCGTAAAAAAATTCTTACTAAATACGTTACTAATTTGACAGCAATTCTCTAGTAAAACAATCCCGATTCGTGAGTGAATTCCGGTAGTTTTCCTGACGCACTTACTTCCTTATTCCCTTTCCCAATTCCCACTGTTACTTTAAATCCAATTCCCTTTGACTTCCCTCGCATCATTCCTTTCTCTCTCTCTCTTTCGCAGTATTTCTACAACGATTTTTACGCGGTGTACCCCTTAATCCACATTTAGCCACCTCCTCCGTTCACCATCGCGGACAATGCAGAAGCCCCAATTGTGGTGTTTCCATCCCTAAGCCAACCGGCTTAAGGGGGGGTTTTATTTATTCACTCGTTATGCCAGTTGGGTCAATTTACAAGGCTTGGGATGAGTCTCGTACGGGAGTTATTAAAAAATAACGACGAAAGACAAATAGTTTTCCCTCTGGGACGGCAACCACTTCGCGCAAAAATCCACGACGGTCGAGTGGTAGAATAAAAATTAATCTTTACTCACTCGTTCCGCCCACGAAAAATCATTTTTCCTTCCCTCTACTAACTTAATAATTTTCATTTTGGGTTTTCCTGGTGTTTTTGTTGGTCTTAATTATGTTACGTGAATTTAAATTCGGTTTTTATCATTTGGATAATCTTGTTACGAATTCGGTCGAAAAACATTGGTCAGAGTGTTTCTTTAAGATGGAAAATCGTCAGGATTTTCGAACTGTGCATCAAATTCATGAATAAAACCACCTATTTACAGCAGTAGAGGAGATCATCCTAGATAATGAAAGTAGAAATGTTTAATCTTCCAATTATACGATATAAATAAAATATTTAACGCATTAAACTAGCAGTAAAGCTTTGGTATAAATCTGTAACATTCATAGTATGAATACGAATACTCTATACGTATTTATCTTGGTAAATTATAAATTGAGCCATCAAAATTTTATGGAACAGAAAGTACTTTTGGAAACAGCACGTACATTTTAATCACATCCTGGCTATTTTTAGAAGAGGAATTTAGGGCACGATATATGGAATTAGAGCCAAATTAATTATCTCTTTTTGTAGTTTCTATAGATGCTTCATTTGATTAGATAGTTATTCTACCTTTTTCAAATAATTCCGAGGACTTTAGAGCTTGAATTATTTTGATTGGATGAAAAGAAAAATATTTGGTTTTTTTTCATTTGCGAGTTTTTATAGTATCCCAAATGAAAATATCTGTTAGTTATTCAAATTCTAAATGGAAATATTCTTTTGATATAACGATGGATATATAGATAAAGTAATTATATAAAAAATGTATTATAAGGCATGACCATTAGTAAAAATGTGTTAAATTAGATAGATATTACGTGCAAAATAAAAGGCTAATATATTAAATCATTGTCTATTGTATTATTCATAGTTTGAAAATAAAAACAATTAAACAACTAGAGTTATAATCTCGCACACCATAGTAATTAACAGTTACTATAATTCGCATATAATGTTCATTACTATTCATTAAACTACATGCATTGTATGAAGGAAACTTCTACGAAGCAATTAAACCAATCTTTGAAAGGCTTCCAGAAACTTTCGAGTAACAGTTAAATCTACGGCTGCACCACTTATACGTTCACCATAGCATAACTTATGTATCTTCTATAATGTTCGAAAATCCAAACCGTGAGATGAAATGGTGCGGATTCTGCTTCATTGGGTTCCCCTTTATCATACTTCAATTCTGATTCACTTATTACGCATTCGGTTTGTGAGTTACACTTTGGATTCCGTAAGACTCAATTTACTTCGTTTTAACGAACGCAGAACTAAGTTTGGAATTTCAAGCACGTTATAACCTGAAACTTGTTTGACATACATTGGCTTCAATACTTGGATTAACTATTCGTTTTAAAATTAATAATGGTGAATTATTATTAAATATTTGTATTATAAAATAGTAACTATCTATAATGGGAAACCGTTTCAATTCTGTTGTTTTATTATTAATGTATTAAAAATACTATGAGTGCTACGTATTAATGATATTTCTGGTATTTCTTTGCATAAATAAAATTGCCCTCATAACTATATTTTATTACATCACATTGTATTTTCTACCGAAGATATTTTTACCACTGAATTTAATTTCGGTGATGGGAATCCAAAGGTGCTTTACCGACTGCTTTTTTCTGGTTCCCCGCAAAATGATATATATTATTCAAACAGCTAGAATATAATCTGATAATGAAAGTTAATTATTCAAATATGAATGTAGCGCAGAGATAAACATATTAAATATACATTAAAATAATGAACTAATTAAGTTGGTACATACTCATTTATCTAATGTACGGTCATTGATCCATCAAAAATAAATTAACCAAACTATAGTAGCGCTGAACTTTAACTCGCGCAAAAATTTCACTCACTATTCAAGATTAAAGAATAAATATATATACAAGAATACATTTTCCCTGCAGCTGGTGCACATTTTAAGCCTCTACATATATAAAACTTTTTCATTTGATAAAAGGACAGTTGAAACAAATTAATTACACAGGGAAAGATACTTGACAACATTAGTTAGTAAACGAACGTGAAAATCCCAAAATAGTGCGAGGAAACACTTTTATTTTCATATAAAAAGGACCGTACACATAGTACACCGTAAAAACATTACACCACACTGCATCTATCTCTAGTCCTTTCCGCAGTAGGATTAAGTCTAACCAAAGGGATTACTCAATGGAGCAAGACTACTTGCAGAACCGAAACTTCCTTCTTCTTTTACGACCCGTGAAATTTTAATTTTCACCCGAATTTAAATCCTCTACGACGGAGAGAGCGTTCCCTTTAAATGCGGCTTAAATTCCAAAACCTTTCCTCGTCGCGCTAATGGATAAACAGTTTTAAATTTGATCACTCTCGTAAAAGAAGGAAATGAACGCAAACTTAATCAAGGCCACGAAAACAAAAGACGAGTATTTTATTATGACGAGACATTCGAGGGAAAAATAAAGCGAGTTCCACTTTCCCGAATTCTAATCGGACAAAACTGCCCTTGATTAAAACTTCCGAATTCCTACATCTCCATGGTAACTGTCAACCGTTCCCTTTTTCAAAACTCGTGCTTCTGGATCTCTTGGTTTACTCCGAAATCTTTCCGGAATGGTGATTGGAGAACGCGCTAGGAATTCTCATCTCTGGGATTCGAAAGATCTCTTTGATGGAGTAGAAGGGACGTGCTGGTTAGGCTATGGATGTTAAGTGCTTTAGCGATAATGTGAGAGCGCCTGAAACAACGCTTCCCGCGAGACTTTGGTGTGTCGCGGGTGTCATAAGAGTCAGGGGCAGATCAAAGCCCTTTCATCAAAGCGGCTACATTCAAAAGATCGTCGGGAGAGGATGAAAGAAGGGAAATTGAAATAAAAAGAATCGATCGGAGATTAAAAGATTCCTGGAATTATAACCTACGGATATGTTCCTTGAGGATGTTCGGGACTAAGGACATAAAAGTTTCGATTCTTTGGAATCCAATTAAAAGAGAGGGATTAACAAACGTTTTAATACCATCGTAGTATTTAACACCTAATTTTACTGATAATTTAAGCATCTTCAGAATATATTTTGGCAGAAAACTTTAACCGTATAAGTATTACCAAGACGTAATAATTATTGCATAAACGTCTATAAATTTCCGCATACAATCATTATATCATTAAATATTACAAAAGAGTAATATTTCTTGCATAACCATCTACAAATTATTTAAATTAAGTTCATTCTGCGATTTATTATATTAAAATAAAAATTGACTTTGAATTGATTCATATTTATTGTGTAATTCGGTTCAACTCTAAGCTAGAGAGCGATACATAAAATATTTAGAATAAAGTTCCAGTTCGCTTATTCCTTTATAACACTGAATAATATTTAAGCCTTTGAATCGGTATACGAGCAACCAGTGAAAGTTTTACCCCAAAGCATCATGTTCGATACAAAGAGCAGCAAGAATTATTTCTATTCATTTGTGTATAACGAATTCCTGATATTCACGTTCCGTATTACAAAATTTTCGTATCGCGAACATCAAAATCTCTTACGAATTTCCGACCTCCTATGTCAAATAAGGCGGAAGGTTATTTAAACTCGAATTGTTTCCATTAGTGCTCGCTCCGAGCAGTCGGCCATTTATTTATTCAGCATAGCAACGAGAGGGAGTATAAAAGGGCCATGAATCGAGTACGGGAATGTGGCAGGATAAGAGACGATTGAAGTGGAAAGTGTATTTGGAAGAGGTTCGAAAAGTTAAGAAGTGGGCAAATACGGAAGAAAGAGTAGAAAGGGAGAGAGAGTCAAAGGAAAAGGTATCTGATGTCAAAGTTCAAAGAAGTAAAGAAGAAATCGACGTGATAAAATTCGAGAAAAAGCTTAAGGGCTACGAGGCGAAATGGATTCTACAAGATGTCAACGTGCCGTTACATAGATTATTTGACTTTTATCTTCTAATCAAAACTAACTGCTCTCATCCAACATAATTTTATACATATTAATCAATTATACTCTTCTTTGCATAGTTATTTACTTTATTTGATCGTGAAACAACCCAACTAAAGTTCATTCTTATTTAATTGGTATTAGTACGATAAAAATGTTTAATATGGTCTCATTTTATTGGTTCTTTGAAGTTATCGATAAATTGCTGATATTACGAATTTTATCATTTATAAATTACTAAAATAATACGATTAAAAACTTAATAGGTTAGAATTTTTATCGTGGCTTTAATGAATACTAAATTAAAATAACTCCATACATGTATAATGGAGAAAAAATTAAAATTAGCATTCTAGTTAATACTTTATGTTCGGTTATACAATTATAACAAAGATAAACTACTAGTAAGTAATAGTAAGTACTAAAAATAGCATTTCAATAAGAATAAAGATGATTATCTTCTTCGAAAGAATCGAAAACAAATTTATATCCTTACAGTTTGACGAACTTGGTGATAATTTACATCTAAGTCAGATATTGACTTTGAGACATAAATTTACATTCCCGCGATAGGAGACGAAGTCAAACTAACTTTTTATAGCTCCGATCTCTAATAAACTGTTTCTCTGCCAACAAACGTTAATTAAAGAAAGCTGTAAAAACTTTAATTGCGGTTGCCGTTAAATATTTTAATAAGATTGTTAAACCTTTGAACGACATTGGGGGAAATTTTATCGTTTTATTTGTTCCAGGGCCATTAAGGAGAAGTTAAATTTCCTCGAAAGATGGGAAACACCCAAGTTTCTATCCATTTATGAAATTAAAAACAAGTAATTAAGTGGGGACTGAATATGAGTGAGTGCTTAAATGACTAAAAATGTGGTAGTTAATTTTGCAAATTTAATAGAGAACCAAGCAAATATGATGGAGAAGAGGCGGATTTTTAACCTCACTATCTTTGCCACTATTAATTTGCATAAATATAAAATTAAATTTTTCTATAGTATCAACTGAGATAACTTATTATATTTAGCAATATATCATTACATATCATCTTACTTTCATTATTTTCAAAAATATATTTCGATTGCTAATTGAAGTAGGTTTACGAAAGCTGTAACTAAGTGAAAAGATTTTACATTGGGCTTCAATCGTATGCATTGAATTAATTACTGCATCGAATGAGAAGAATAGAAAAAGATTCTTTGTACAACAATGCATATACACATCTTGTATTACATCAACAATCGCTGAAAATCATATTGTTGTTTCCAAGCTGGCAACTAATTATTGAAAAAATCGCATTGAATATAATTAGTTTATAATTATAATTAATTTTTTAGTTTATTATTGTTATTGATTTTAGAAATTAAAAATGAGAAAATACTTTTTAGATAAAAGAAAACCAGTGATTTATACGAATAACTTAAAATTTAACTTAATCATTTATAACTGAATTTTCACTTTATAACTGGTAGAAGTCTATTGAAACAATTTTAATTGATCTTTCGTCTCGATTAATAATTCGGTTCTCGAGAAAAAATATGATTCAAATATACACATTCTATGCTTCAAATCAGATAAAAACAGTCTACCACGGCAAAAAAACATTCAACTACTTTTCCCTAAACCACCATAAAGGGAGAAAGAAATCCAGAACGAGATCATGCAAAGAAGATCAGAAAAAAAGTAAGAGTAGGAAATTGAAAGGAAAGTCAAGGAAGGACGATTGAGATAAATCTCTTCTACTAGGGGAATGTACAAAAAGACTTCTTCTGGAGAGGAAAGTGGATTGCTCCTCGGGAGAAAAATACCGGTGCTAGTTTAAGGTGGGAGATGTGAAGATAAATGCTAGGAGAAATGTCAGAGGATATCATAGTAATAGAAAATGGAATGGTCTAAAGAAAACGTTAATGTAGAATGAATGAGGAGGTTGACTGTAACAGATGGGAGATAAAGTGTATGTATCGTCAAGTAAGGAAATGTGAGGTAGCAATTAACCTTTCTTAGGGTTATTTTTGTGAAAAGAAAGATAGCAAAAACGCTGTATATTATAGCAAACAAAAACCGTAATTTTCAATTTTTCATAACATTAAGTTATTCTATCAGCATGTGATCTACTACCCGCATATATTTCTTTAAATTAGACGAGATCCTTTTGGAATATAATTTGAATAAAGTTCCAATAAACTTCAAATCATTATCAAAGTAAAATTTTTGTAGAAATTAAGTAAAATACTCTATGACAATATCCACTGTGTAGACGTAAATTTAAAAGTCAAATCCTAAGGTAACGTACACTTATTACCGTTGTATCTCCACGTAATAATTCCAGATAATTCCAAAGCCTTTTACATCAAAATATTTCTCATTAAAATCAAATATTTTACATGATTTATTCCTCGTAAAGTTCCACATTGAGTACAACCAGGAAGTTAACCACAACTTTTATGATAAGCAATAAAGAAAACATTATCGGGCAAATCTTACTGAGCACATACACAAACAATCAAATCACAAAGTATCAAAGAACGCAATAAAACCTTCATCTACGACGAAAATTTTATAAACATATTCATCAAAGAGGAAAAATTAAAATCTCTCGCGAAACGAGTTATCTATATAATATTGCAAAAATGTCATTTTGCGAAGGATGAGTTGGAAAGTAGTTTCCCCAACGAGGTGAGGTGTGTTTGGTCTCTCTAACACGTAAGTTGACGCTATTTCCGCACTGAGAGAGGGTATAAAGACCCTTTTCGCAGAAAACAACTCATTTTCTCGACGAGAAGACAAATATTTGCCCTCTCTTTCAGTGTGCCTACCGTCTATCGCCCTTTTCCTGTTCCAACTCAGTCATCGCCTTTCCACATACCGTCATATGCTCGCTTAAGATTATGGCCGTGTATATTCTGGGGCTGTAATTTTTACAAGAGGTATCCTTTGCCTTGGTTTGTCAAGGTTTGCGTCGCAGATGATTTTTAATATGTAACCATGTATTTTTTATGAACAAAAGTTGATAATAAAAGGTGATAGCCCAATTTTAAGACGAATTTTAAGATGTGCAAAGTGCGTTTATTGAAGAGTACCTTTTTAACATGATGTCTCCACCATTTAGCTTTAATAAGTTGTGGGAATTACAAGTTACCATAAGGAGAGAAGGTTTTTGATCGATCGTCGTCGTCTATTTTATCGTAATGTCCTTCAAATTAAGCGGTAATTATAATTAATTTAAAAAAGGTAACATTAGCAAAAGATAAATGATTTTTAAGTAAAGTAAGACTTTTTTATAAACTGTGAAAAAGGAAAAATACATCAAAGCAGCGAAAAGCTGGTAACTTTATCAAGTATACACTAATGGTTTTCATTCTATTTATAAAAGCTACGATAAAGAGTTCCAAAAGTAATCTTTGATTAATTGAGTTTCAAGAATAGATCGAAATTTTCATTACTGTTGATCAGTTATCTTGGTGTAATTATTTGAATGTACTCGTTTGCTCATATGATAGTTCTATATAGTGCTATAGCACTATACTCATGAATACCTTTAATAAAAAGATGGTTATTATAAGCAGAAAGGGGAATAAAAATATGAAAGATAATTATTCTTGAAACGATTCAAAGGAATATCCATGACTCCGTAAAAATGATTATAACTAAAGTTTATTCATACTAAAAATATGTTAATATACAAGGTTTAAGATATTTTTGGTAAATGTATCATCCCTCAATCATTGGATGGAAATTTTAGTCTTTTGATCTTTGTATATTGAAATTGCTATGACCAGAATATATACATATTTAAACAAGCATAAAAATTAATTATATTTCCTTTCTATGACACAGCTTTATCAAAACTTTTATCCCATCTTCCCCTCAGAATTGCTGTACCCTTTGAGAATCAAACTTATTTTTTTAGAATTCCTAATAATTCATTTAAATAAAAATAATTAACGTTCCAAATGTTCCTGATACGCCTATTTTACCTTTATATAAAATGCAAGTTGTCGGAAACAGTACATGCAGTACAAATCAAGCATTTTTATATTTCACTAAAGTGGAAACTTTTCATACGAAAAATTTATATGCTGTGAGTTGAGATGCAAATGTAACCAGTAACCGGAGATATTTTTACTCTAACAAAAAAACCAATTCGTAAATATACATAAGAAGATAAATTATCTGAATCACATTACACATTAAAGTCAACGTACATATAACGTATAACTGAGCACCGTTGGTTTTGTTGGCTAGTTCATGCAGCATTGATTTCATCTACATTGCCTTATCGAAATTTATCTTCATATGTATAATGAATTTCTCCTTTACCTTCAATTTCTTCCATTTTTATACCAAACCCGATAATCAATGACCATTGAATAAAAAAACTCATTTCTGAATAAAAATGAATCACTTCTTAATAAGAGAGTAAGTAAGTAGTTAAAGGTACGATTAGAGCATTCAAAACCATACCCGAGCAGAAATAACAATCCCAAATCAAAAATCACCATCAAATTTTCTTCCGGGCGAAACTTAAAAAACAATCCCCACAAAACCGAACATTAACAATCACCAAAGAAGGACATGAACTCCTCATTAGCGCAAAGACTACAATCCTACGTACCCCACTTGAGCAATCCTCACAATCATCCATACAATACGACACCACTTTGGAGTACTTTTGCGTATCGTAATAGGGCCGCGATTTTTATTGCTCGATAAATCCAGGTTAGCGTCCATCCAACCATGGTCATTCTTCTCTTTTAATCTCTCACTCCTCATAAATTACTACTTTTCTCCCCTCATCGAAACACCTCACCTCTTCTACGCGTCCTCTGCAGACATCACGTCCTATACAACCACTCCAACCTTTTTTCCAGAAATCCTTTAAAAACCTTTCGCGGTCTGATCATTACTATCGGAATGACCGATAAATCAAGCAGAAATTCGTTATCTCGGGGATGAAATATAGCGTCCTGACACGTTGATTTGTAAACGGAAAGCCTCGGCTGTTGACTACCAAACGCTTGCATTCCCGAAAGGGATTCACTCGGCATTTTTTCCGCAGAATTGATCAAAAAATAAGTAATCGTTTCGCTCGCGAATAGCCCATACATTTTTCCTCCGTTTCCATGGAATCGCGCGCAAGATGAATTCAGAGCACATAAGTGGTGAAAGGGAAACGAAAGGGAGCTTTTAAACAATTAAAGGTTTAGAAAAACATTCTCTCATCCATATGATGGAAAATGGAAGAAGCATTTGGGGTGAAAGGTACAGGTTACCAATTTCTAGGAATATAAACCGAATATTTATATGGAAGGCGGTGATTTGTGCTCTCTTGTTTCGGACGCAGAATCCAGCTTTCGTCGTTTAAATGATATACGATGTATATATTATACGTAGTTAATAAAAGGATAAATGGCACAAAATATAAACATGAATTTAAATTAAATTATTTTCGTAATTTATTCTGTTTGACTAAGAATGGGTATCAAACTTGTAGTAGTCATTTAGTAGGAAGAAAAAATGAAATTTTCCGCACGCATTGACATCGGTATAGAAAACCTTTAAGTTACTGAGGACAGTAAACCTTATAACGTTATACGTACGACATGTATTTGAATTAAACAATATCGGAATAAAATTAAGAAATCTGTCGTATAGTTATTATATAATATATAATATTGTTAACCAAAGGCACAAAATTCTTTCTAATTTTTCTAACTGTATTGAACTGATATTGATAATAGAGGTTCGAAAACTTCTATTATCAATCTCATTCGGTACTCTCCCGATTAAGAATATAGTATATATTGCTTGCAGATAGCGACTCATTCTTAGAGTAAGAACTCCATCTTTGAGATTGCTCTTCCGTTTGTGAACTCTTGGTATTCCTACTCATATAATGAACTTCATTTGAAGAAAGCTTGTCGATAGTTGTTCATAAAAATTTTCATCCGTTGTGGGGATCGAACCCACGACCTTTGGATTAGAAGTCCAACGCGCTATCCTCTGCGCCAAACGGACAGATATCTTACTATGAGATTACTCACTACCAATCCATACGAGGATAAAAGTTACATAAGAGGATGTTATCCAAGGCCTAGTTCATACGAAAGAAAATACGCAAGTGGATACATATATCTTTTGCTGACGTACGACTTCGATCGTCTACTAATCTATACATGTGTACATCATATAGCTCCTACCTCTAACTTCTTTAATTAGAAAATTCGTCACGTTTTGCTTAATTCATCAGTATATAAATCAATTCCACTTTTACGATAAGTTTTAAACCGCGGAATGTATTAAATCATTTGTTAAATTGTAGCTCTCTCCCAATTTCCTTAGCAACGGCTCTCTTGGGTCAAACAATGAAACTCCTGTTTGCGATACATCTTTCACAATAGAAGGTCAGATGCTGAATCCGTGGCTGTATATTTTTGGTTAAAGAAACAGCATATTGTTGTGGTCGAATGAAGACCGCCAAACCTACGTATGACTAAACCGCGAGATATCCGAAGAAGTGAAAGTTGTTTTCATGCCTCGCATACTTACGGCTCGACTCCCCCAAGGTCACTTCGCATCTCAAATAGTTTATCGTACAATAGAGCTTTCCATTTCCATGGAACCCATATTGTGGTAGTCATGGGAACGCTCAAGGTTCATTTGAGGAATGAGCAAACGTTAAACAGGAATTTTGATGATTGAAATCTAGTCTACTACAGTGGAAATATTTAGTTTCATTAACTTAAAAATGAAGTAAATGTTATAGATGATGTTATATATAAATAATAAATATAGAAGAGAAGTGATTAGTTCAAAAACTATCCACAAATATAGCTATAATTACACTAAATTAAATGTGATTATGAGCTATTCTCATGAGGTAATTGATAGCGAATGAATGTAAGTATGAATCAAACATGAAAGGAATGAGAATGAAAAAATATGAACAGTGGGCCACTTACTATCCTAAAAATCATTATAAAGGCTTTTTATAATAATCATTGAAACAACGTGTGTTTTCATAAGTAATTTTTAAAAATATGAATGCTTAACGAAATACATCGAGAGGCATTCAAAAACTTAACTTCGAAATGAATAAAGAAGGATATTATGAGTAAAGATGTACTAATTAAACAAAAAATATTCCAGTTCTTTCTTTTATTTAAAACTTTTAAAAAGCGAAAATTTATTGCACGAAATTTGACGTCACCAATAATTCAGCCCTGATTTCCAAGAATCATTATTAATCAATGAAAGCAATTATTTAGTTTACGAAACAGATTTTGAGCAGAAGTTAAACAAAGGGTTGCCATGGATATGGAGAAAATTAAGGGATTCTCGACTCCAAATAATACACCGTAGTTGATTTTGAAAGCATTAGCATCAATCAATTCTAAACAAGGAAGAGCATAAACATACTATATGAGGCATACCGTCACCGCATGCCAACGCACAGTATAGGATTCCAAAAGCTCCCGTTTACGCACCAGTCTCGAGGGGACTGGCTGCCATGCATCTTGAAAGCGATTGTTAAAGCGAGACAGCCCCCTCGGCGAATAAATCGAGTTAGATTAGAAGGAAGAACAAATTTACGTCCCTTCTCATAGGAAATTAACCTATCTCTCCTGAATTCTAAGTAAAAGACCAGCAGATTGTTTCCTGATAGTAGTTTTTGTGAAGCCTATCCTGTATTTGATTTACTCGTACTGCGCAATTTTCCGAACGTCATACTATTATCATTTTATATTGTATAGTGTTACATATTGATGGCATCAAATTTCGTCTAATGCTTGCATTTATGGAAATTTCTGTAATTATGCAATTGCCTGATTTTAATCATCTATAATTTTGACAATACTCGAAAAAGAATCTTCGAAAATATTATCCTTATAGTATATAAATAGAATAAATATATTTTTTACATATTTATACTTATGCCTTGATGGTTTATTTTTTGATAATATTTGCTTGTACTAATGTTCTTATTTCTACGCATATTATATTCATTTTTATGATTTATATGTATTTCTTCTGTATCTTACAAAATTCTTATTCTTACTTATTAAATCTTATCTCATTTAATTTCAGAATGGACACCAACCATAGGTCTTAGTTGGTCTATTTTATCAAACATTGGTCTATATTAGTCAAAAGTTCTAAAAGAAAAAATCTCAGCATTTCGTGCTCATTTAAATATTTATATACATAAAGTAAGAATAATTTTGAACTCTAAGTTACTTATTAAGGCGACATCATTCTTCCCAGTAGATTGCAAACAAATTTAATGATACGAAGTTCTACGATGTACATAAGATACACAAATTAATATTACATGGTCATGTATACTTATTTTGAGCATAAACGTTTATGAATGCAACCTAATTGAGTGATCCAAGAATATTCTCAAAGGCAGCGTATACGGAGCTACTTAAATTAGACCCGCAACGCAGCATCCCCGATCTTTAAGCATCTTTCATCTCATCAAAGAACATGTTCCGAGTGAATGTAAGACTCAATTTCCTTCTTGCGACAAAAATAAAATTCAAATGGCGTTCCAGTCATCAACATACGGTAACGGGAACTTTAAGGAAGTGATCTAAAACCAGCAACAATAGAGTATCGTCATTAAAGCCACTTCCGTCGTCAGAGGAAAAATATAAAAAGATGAAGTCTATCAAAGAAAGTTGAAGGCAATTTATTGGTTTCAATTAACTGCGAAAAGGAAAAATAACGAAGGAAGCCCAGCAGGAGTGCTTGTCGAGAGCTGATTTAGTGCATAAAGAGAGTTGGCGACTTCCTCAGTCGAAAGAGGAAAACGGAGACTGTGAAGTAGCTCGTTTAATTTCCTGAAATCCATCTCCTGAATCCATTTTCCCATATCCCAATTATTTCGTGTTCTGTCTTTCCATTTTCAACGAAAATTTTGTTTCTCTATATGCCGTGTATCATGGAAACATTTTTAAAATGTATTCTTTGTCAACCGTTACAGTTATACATCAAAGAGAGCTACTCGTTTTATTTAGAAGATTTTTTAATTCGGATACGATAAATGTAACTGAAGCCACGTGAAAATGTTCATCATTGAATCGCCTAAAAGAGATGTTGTACTGAAATTTAACTGGCGAGTAAAACTTATAACGATGGAAAAATAAAATAAGTTAATGTCACCGAACAACATATCCGAGATATTGATCTTCTCTAACAAAATTGTTAATACAACAGCCATACCAAGTTAAGCTCTCCGATATTTCTCAAGAACTATACAATATTATTGTCAAAACATAAATGGAATTTTAAAAATACTTAGCGAAACAGATCTTGTCAACAGATATAGAAATTGAAACATAAGCATTTGATGCACTCACTTAAAAGTTTACTTCTGTCAAGAAAATATATTGAAAAAAACAATGATTTAAATCGGAAACCGTTTCGAATATTCTACAAAGTACAGCTATTTTCAGCGGAATTTCAGGTTGCTAGGTTACTAAAATAATTCAAGGTAGTAAGAATAGAGGCGATCAAATTAACTGGGATATCTAAGCAACAATATAAACAACTAGTGAAAATATATTCAGCTATATAAAAAGCAGGGATGCATTACAGCATATAATGCAGAAACGTAAACACTTTTGGAATAAATAAGATGACTCTGGTTAAAGATTCTTAAACATCATAAAAAAACGTATTTCTTGCATGTTTCTCCAATCATAAATTACATTTATACAGCGGAAAATGAACTTTCGCATCTCCAATGAACAGAGGGTGTATTCTCCACAAAAAGACGTAACTTCCCATACTTTCATACTCCTTAGATGACCGAAAAACGATCACTTGAGAAGAAATAGAGGTATTCATTGGGGGGAAGAAAGAAATGTGGGAAGATGGGACCAACATACAGTGGGGGAGACAAGCAATTACCGTCCGAGGGTCAGAGCAAAGGCGTTCCGATGTTCGCAGCTGTTTGGAGGCGCTGATGAGATATTTGCCGATTGGGAGTCGCTTAATGGCTGGGAAGAAGGGGGCGACACTAAAAAAGAGACGGGAAAATTGGGAATTAATGGGAGAAATGCGGGAAGAGGAGACAATGGTAATCGGAACGTAGTGAAGAAGGGAATAAGGTGAAGTATGAAAGGACGTAAGGTAGGGAAGAGGGTCAAATGAGAAACGGATCGAGATGAAAACCTTGATGGAGAAACGGAGGGGGGTTGAAAAAGAAGATTACGTTCCCAAACAAGTGGATGCTACAGAAATGAAAAGAGAATGGACAAGTTGGAGAGTTCCCAGAGAAATAAATTCATAAACTGGAGATTAATGAGGCACGAATTCATCCCGAAAACTCCATCATGGGGAAGATAAAAATATCTCGTTCTAAATGCTCGGATCACGCTTCCTAGTTACCACAATTTCTTATATGAAAACGGTGAAAAAGTGCTTAAACCTTAATTTCGCATTAAATATAAAGTAAATCATTGATTTATTAAAATTTCTATTCGTCTTTCGTAGTGACTTTACAAAAAATTAAGGAATATGAATGAAATTTAAATGGTCAAAATTTAATGTATTTTAAATGGTTCAGGAATATCGAGGCTCAATAAAATATAAGTTGCTAAAGGTATGAAAATAAACTATTAGAAACTTACAGAAATATTGTCTATTACTTATCTAAGTTTAGGAGTACATGTTCTTCTATGCATACCAGTATATAACGTGGAATATTTCCAAAAGACTATTTAATTCCATAGAGGGAATAAAGAAGATTCTCGTAAAGTGGACACAAAATTTAAATGAAACTCTCGCAGTTTTTTGTCGACGTCTTTTTAAACTAGACGACTTTTATATAACACACTGACATCATAGTCATTCACTTTCATAATCCAGAACAAACATTCGAAAGAAGTTGTACACCTGAAGTACCTCTTCTCTTTAAATTCAGTCGTGTTTATTTTTATCAAACGGACAGAACCACACCTCTAATAAAAACATTTTTCTACTTTAGGTTTTTTCCATGAGTCATAGAAAAATTTCTGCGACCGAAGCAACTTCCGGTCTTCTCAGAAAATGATTCCAAAAAATTTTTAGGAATAATTTACTTTCTCATGAACCATGCTAATTAAAAATTCTAGAATTAAAGAGTAAGCACTTCTCAGAAACCCGAATGAGTAACGAGTTAAGTGGGGGTAACATTAAAGATGTCCAGGGGTCTTTAGCCTCATAATATGTACAGCAATCTATATATAAAGCCATTCTGCTTTGGGTGGTCTGTCATTAAACGAAACTCAAAACAAAAAATTAAAAGTGTAGATGGAAATAAGTAAAACGAAATTCAACTTGTTGACTAGCATTTATAATGATTGATATTGTGCTACACATTTTTTCATTCACAATGGAAAAATAAGATCGTGTTTAAGTTGCAGTTTTATAAGATTACATAATTCTACTACCTGAGATCTAGAAGAAATTTAAAGGATGAAAAAAACTTTTTATTTGAATCGATTTAAAATGAAAAACAGGAATAATCTTGAGTTTCAGATGAGTTAGGTGTAGAGATATTAAAATACTTAATTATCGTCAAATTAATCTGGTGATAATCCAATCCAATTTCAGACTTCGAAACAAAATAATCCAATTTAATTTTTAATCAATTCTGAAATTGATCATTTCACATTTTATACATATTTTGTTGATTTCTATTGCTAAAATTAACCCATAATCCTACGATATGTAGCTTAATATCCCGTACTTTAATTCATAGCAATTTCTGTATTATAAAATTTTAATGAAAATACTTAATAGTAATTAGATCCTCCAAAATTAGTTTGCATCAATTCTAATTATCATATGGTTCAAAATCTCCTTTGGAAATAAATCCTGAATGCAAAGTAAATTATAAATTAGATTTAGTACATTCAAATTGAGTACTTCGTAATGGATGGAGTAGGCAATCTTGATCATCGGATATTTAATTAATAGGCTATAAGATTACGAGGACGACTATGAGCATTGAAAAATAACAAATCGATATTTTAATATTTTACTTTATGAAGCTATTTAAATTGCTATTGACGTTGCAGTTTTAAAAGATCAAAATTTCTAATTTCAATCTTACTTTAATCTTCAGAAAAACGAGATAACTAGAAAAATGTATTTGGATAGAGTAAAATAGAATACTTAGCTACGGACTAAAATGTTATACAATGAATCAATCATCTTACAGTTCCGAATATCAATATCAAGTTTAAATTATACCCAACAGAAGGCTACATTTCACACTATCTACACATGCATTTATCGCCTTAAGAAACTTCTTAAAAAAGGCGTAATTGGACAAAAAGTACACTCTGACGAAACCTATCAATAGATAATTACATTAAAATACCATTAGGGGTCCTCAGTGTCAAATAATCACGCCCTCTGCAGCACTAAGTAGGAAATTATCAGAGAAGATGGTCTAAATACTGTGAGAGCAAAGTGCATCTTCAGACACCTCAAAATGAAGTAGAATCACTGTTAGTGAATGCACGATCTGAAGAGTGACTAGAAGCGTGGGACACGAAGGTGTAGTACAAGGTTCAACGTGAAATATTTAGGACCGTGAAGAGCGAATTCATGCGAGCCGTAGTTCTATCCGATGGAATGATTGGAGCCTCTAAGAGAGAAGTTTCTCTTTAAGGGTCAAAGTTCACGTCCCCATAGTAATCCAGGTAACCGAGGAGCCACAGAGGCTTCTATAGAGAAGCGTGTTCTCATAGTTTCTCATAAGATGGAAAGAGTCAACATGTTCACACAAAATAGAAAGACACTTCCATCCAGAGAGACGGAGGACTGTTGTCGGCTCTAATGAATCCGGTAGGAAGCTGGGATGTATCTATAGATGCGATTCTTGATCACGTTATTTCCAAGTGCGCTAACTGTTCCTAATCAGCAGTGTGTAAGTGTGGGGATGTGTAGTCATGAAAGATTAAGAAGATATGTTGATTACAAAACGTTTCCTTAATAGACTGTTTGGAATGAAGTATTATTGAGAAGTGAGGATAGTATTTGTAACTATGACAATCAAAATCATATTTTCGCTTAAAAAATAACAGATTTTAGCTTACGGGCTTTTTTATGGTTTTATACACCCTAATACAAGAATGGTGGTAGCTAGTTGTTAATTTTATATTTACGAACTATTTCGCATATATTAATCTTTAATAATCATTTACCTATTTAAAATCAATTATAGAATGATTTCACAACAAACTATTGTAAAATAGGTGTTTAAAATCAGTTATTCTTGAAAATAGTTGAAACTTCATATCAATTCAGTGAAATACTTAAATTTGTAAGGCATAAGCACCTAATATTGTTAACCATTTGATTTAAGCTATATATTTTTAGCATTATTCGCTGAATTAATTCTCAATTAAATCAAAAGAAATAGAACAAAAAGTTACAAATCTCAGTGAAAGGTATGACAATCAAAAACACACCTACAGTACAAATTTGTAACAGTGATTCTTTCGTATAACCTGATACTCATGAACATACTAATTTAAAATACTCTTAATTTAATGGAATGGATTCCGAGAAGAATAAAAAGACAACAAGCACAAACAATTACGAAAATATTAACTAATTAGTTCCGGGAAATTCGTGGATGAATTCTGAAAAATCCAAACGTAACTTGTAACTATCAACTATACAGCGACCATATAAAATCATAAATAAAATGTTAAATTCTAAAATAGCGTTCGGATGATCGATATTTCCGGTTAACGCCGTAAAAAAACAACTGAATCCTGGCAACCGATCACTTTTTCAAACAATGCTTAACGCTAGTGCTTCAAATTCCGCATAAATGAGAATACTCCATGGAAACTCTTTTTCACTCTCAAACTACTGGACGATCGACGTCGTTAAAACATTCCAAAATGGTTATTGGTTTCCGAATCACTTCGTCTCCACACAATCACGCCAATGTTCCATGTTCTCTTCAGTCGTCAGCCAAAAGTGCATTTTTAGACAATGCCTCACTTTGGATGGTAATATTCAATTTGGTAGTTAAAAGTGGTGACAGAATTTGGCTTATATTTTACGCCTTTTCAACAAAAAAATTCTCCACGAGAGATGTACGTATTGATAGTTGAGATACGGTATTTGAATGGTATTATTTTCCTTCTAATATTTATTATCAGTTTCAGATAAACTTGTCAAATCGAGCAAAAGTTTTAGATCAGTAATTAGTAGTAGTAACAGAATGTTCAATAAAAAGCATACATTTTTCTGTTAAATTAGGCATATTTCTTTAATAATAAATATAATATATAATTTTAATTATCTTTACCAGAAATACCTAATTTATACCATTTTAAATATTTTATTTACGTAATGAATTGATATTTGACTGATAATGACGTTTGATAAAGTCGTAACAAAATACTCCTTTATTTTTCAATGTGTCTTTTTTTACTGTATTCAAATATTTTTAAAGTGAATAGTTTTAATTCAAATGAATTTAAATAAGCCATCAAAAAAATTTTTTATGTATTAAAAAACTAGTATCGTAATTGCGTAAAATTCAAAATTGCAGCTGTGAAATGTATACCACGGCATAAATAAACAACCAAACTAACGATAGATACCTAA
Organism: Pantala flavescens; assembly: GCA_020796165.1. Taxonomy (NCBI): domain Eukaryota; kingdom Metazoa; phylum Arthropoda; class Insecta; order Odonata; family Libellulidae; genus Pantala; species Pantala flavescens. The sequence goes on from CM036886.1 coordinate 19,678,699, forward strand.
AGATATATTCTTAATATCAATTAAGATAGTACGTTTATAACTTTGTCATATTTTAAGTTTTTTTACTGCTTCCGATTACGCACCGTTCATTCTCCTTAATTCTATCGCCAATATACTTTTTATAATAATCAAAATCGCAAAGTGGAGGATGATTAGGATAAAGGATAGGACGTTGAGGTTTCATCATCTAATCCAGACGAGCAATTTAATCACTAAATTTCGCAAAAAGGACTCTTAACAAAACGATGAAATCCTTCATCTGCTCACACTTTGAACTTCCTTCGGCAAAAACCTCCATTTTATCTCGACCGGTTAAATCCCTTAAATGAAATGTTAATCAAATCAACGCTGAAAGCTCTATCATGCCCTACGATTCAAAGGCTATCTGAAGCTCTGTGAGCATAAATCCCCGGCTTTGAGTACTTAGGCTTGCAATTGCCGTTTGGATATTTCCACGAAGCATAAACCGGCTTACCTTGAACTACTCGATTTAGAAAATCCTGAAGGATACTTGTTGATACGACGTATTCAACCATCCCTTTGTGAAACGCCCCCATCGGATTGGATTAACTTATGAGCACCTTCCAATTAACTTTAAAGCTAAGATCCAAGATATGTTTAATCTCTTAATTTAAATGAGTTTAATCAGTCAACTCCCTTATCTCACCTGGCTATGAGTCAGGCCTTTTCAAAACTAACAAAGCTCGTAACTGATTGTACTAAGGATATATAGGTTTTTTCTTATCCTCGATTTACGAAGGTATAATGGCACAGCTAGAAGGTTAATTATATTAACTGATGTAACAGAAAACAATGGTATTTGGATTTGCATTCTGAGTAACAGATTTGTATTCTGAGTACATAACATTTTATCTTTTCATAAGATTATAAATTATATGCACAACAGTTAAGGAAATGATATCCATCGGCTTAAATTAATTCACACTTCACAAAATATTGAGCTAAGCTTGAAAGAGAATAATAATAACTATGTGGATAAATCTACTGCAATTCTCATTTTCAACCTAACACCAAAAAGCCTACACCAACACAACAAGTACTTTATTTATAAGAATCCTAATTATTTCATTAAAAACCGAATACTATTTCATAAACAATAACATTGCCTAACACACCGTTATTTTTTTCTTTTAAATATCAGTTTTATTTCATTTTCCTATAATTGTTTCCTAAAATAATAACTGTTAAAAAAACTGTTTTCATCAATTTCACGATTCTTTCAATGAAAAAATACGCACGTATAAAACCTGAAAACCAACACTAAGCGAGTGGTAATAGGAATGAGGGCGGGATGAACTATTAATCAAAATATATAGACAATAATTTAAAAAACAAAATAAAAAATTCTGACTTTAATTTTTAACATTCAGTCTCCCGAAAATTTACCCATTCCTCTTTTTAAGAATCTACATATTTGAACGCTCGCGAAATGTTATACAACACTTGACCGAAACCGTAGAGTGGTATTAATACCCACTGTGAATAAGGCCACTCAAAGGGGTTTACGGAGAGAGATCCTATTGAAATTTCATGCCCTCCAAATGTGCGTATGTAAAAATCGCGCCAAATTTTCGAGATTTAGAGAACCACTGCTTTGTTTTCAGACGAGGGTGATGATACAACGTTGAAAGCATTTCGTTTCCTAACCGCATCAAAAGAACGCGGTGCTTCATAATATATATTTATCTTCTAAAGTGCCGTATACATCTATACACATCATTAAAGCAAAAACCCAAGTAATATTCCATTTATGATTTAAAGAAAATATTTATGTGCGATTGGTAATTTGATATTATAGTTCTAAACAGATATGAACATACTCCTGAAAGATTTCAATATAACGATACCAGATTAACTGGTTCAAAAGCCTTATTCAAAGCAAGCTGTTACACGTGTTACAAAATTAACCACTTCGGAATTCAACCAACTTGGAACATCCGTAAAAAGAATTGGTGATGCGCAAAAGGATGAAAATTCGAATAATAGAACTGGAATAAAAACAACTCCGTTCATAGAACATTGTGATGTAAATAATCATTAGTTCTTTTACTCTTGAGAAGTTTCTCTCAATCATACGACCGCAATATAGCTCACACATCTGTCGCCACAAATAAAAGAAAAAGTTACTATTGTAACTGTCGGAATGGGTCCAGCTGTTGCGGCAATAGAAAACCATGATATTGGCTAAATTGATCATCATCGGATTATTGCACGAGACATTGATCACAGTCTATACGTTCGTTGTAGATCTAAGTTCATAAGCACAGAATAAAATAAAAAATACTTATCTAAATTGATACCGAAAGAATTCCTTAATGTGCTTCCTTAATTATGTGCTCAATTCCTAGAAAGTGAGTTCATGATGCAAAAAGAAGCTAAATTGTACTATTTGAATTAAGGTTTCATCCCGATCTTTTTAATTCTACGGATATTAAATGATTTCTTTTTTAATTCAGTAATATTCATAATAAATATTCAAGCTAAAATATAACAAATTTATTATTTATATTTTTATAACAATGATATCCAAAGATTGCTAGGAGACCGAACTTTACATATCACTCTTCTCTAATATTATTTGTTTACAGATCGAATCCATGATTTAATAAAAGATATAAATTTGAATTTTTAATGCGTTTAGATAGCTAATTTAATTAATAATGAAAATCTCTTAATAATGTTTCGTAGCAAAAGATTTTTCCACCTTATTTCCGCATCCTATGAGTTCGAATGAAAGGCTCTGATATCAATTTAAATATGTATTCCAAACGAGTAAAATTTGAGCACTATCCTTATAAAAAACCATTTTAATTTAAAACCATTCCCATACATTGCAACATGTAAACCTCAATCATAACTTTCCTTATAAAGGTATACATGACTTTCTCTCCTAGTTGAAAGTATCTAACATTTTATTCATTTACTCTATATAAATAATATAATTATAAATAAATAGACAAAGATCAATTTAATGTTAATACTTATTCACAGTTCAGTCGGGAATAAAACCCTCCAAACCAACATAAGGCAATGATCAAGTACAGCATTCGATTCAATAGAAAAATCGAACGAATACAGGGAGATGGGGAACAGCTCTCAGAGTGAAACGACAGTTTAAGTTGATGGACACATTCGTCATTGAATTCTCACTTTGTACTTTGACGCGAGAAAATTGCAAAAGAGCAGAATGTCAGGAATCGAGAAAAAAAACGAGAACAGTCAAATTTTCATTGGAACTCTGGTATATTCCCATTCTATCAGCATCTTATTCACCCACAGAAGAAGGCTTTTATCCTTTCAAACAGATGCCACTAATATGACAAGAAACGAGAGTAAAAGGAGCAATGCGTATTAAACGTAAGGAGAAATCTGCAAGAGTCTTTCTTTTTCCTCTCGATTCAGGGAGACGTTTGCTTCTTCAACTTCAAAAATAAGCAATCCGTTCCACTATTGAGTTAATTTTAAAATTGAATGACGGAATAAACAGATTACGGGGTTAAAAAAGCACTTTTTAGAACACTTTCATCTTCGGCGTTTAACGGTAAGCTGATACTGCTTTGCTTATCTTTCGCAATTAACTTACGTGTTCGAGAAAGCTGTACGTATAAAATAAATAGAGAAATAAAAGTTCGACAAATACAATTTAAGAAAGAGAAAGTATAGATTTATAATATCAATGGTCGAAGGTTTTCATGGGGAAACCACTTTAGAAAAGACATTCACCTAGAAGTCTGCTTCCAATGATTTTATATATTACTTAAACAACATAACATTTACATACACACAAAAGTATACAACACATACAACTAAAAAAAGGAATTAATAAGATACAAAACACGTAAACAAACACGACACATTTCCTCTCAACAGAACTCGCGAAAAACCTCCATTCCACGCAGCAAGCATTGATATCACCAGAACTCCACACGAGCGTGATAAAAATTCACTACTACGGAATACGTATTCGGAAATCCGTGACCGTGATGGAATAAACTCCATGACAACGATACGCACTTCCTCCGCGGGTGGAATTGCTCCGATTTCCGCATAAAAAGAAAAACCTCGCCACCGGCTTTTAAAAAAAAAGGCGGCGACAGGAAAAATTCTCGAACCAATTCCATCTTGCAGACGAATAAAAGGCGCGGAGTACTGGTGCAAATCCTCTTAGAGATAAGGAAAAATCTTCAAGGACGCGGAAGGTGCATAAACACTGAATAGCTATGGAATTGAACTAGAGGAGGAAATCAAGTCCGGGCGATGAAAAACGACTTCCATGGAAACGCGTCTAAAAATACGGGCCTCTTGAATGCCAGACAACTGGGACACTTGAGGGATAAAACGTTTATGGGGATATTGGTAAACTCAGGTCTCCAGAAGTGTAAATTTTTACCTCGATATCTCATTGAAAATGGAAAAAGGGTGGAAACCTTGAGCTAACATTGGAAACCTTGAAAATGTGCATAGGTCACGCCTGAATCAGCCACGAGTTTATCAGCCAAAGATTTACCGTTTTAAAGTTGTAGATTTCAATAGAACTATTCAATAAATCAACTTAATTTTCAAATTTGAAAAAGGAGAAGATCATCCACGAATTCTTGGATTTCACATTAATGATATCAAGCGAAACAGAGAATATTATCATAAATTTCTTCACTATCAATTTTACGTGAATTGTATCAATTTAATAACATCTAATTTCATGTCCATTCAAAACAAATGTACTTTAAATTAATGTAAGTTTACGTACAAATACTCTCTTTAATTATACAAAGTAACATTATTTTGAGTAAATTAAGAACATTCGTTCAATTTCAGGTAGAGATGGGAGAAATTGCAATACGCCAAAACAAATGGTTAACTACAAGAAACATGGATACATTGAAAGCCTTGAAAATATTCTTACTATATTATTAATAACTGTTTACGATAAACGGAATATAGGATATAAAATTAAATAAAGACACTAAAAATAGCCTTCTAACAATAAATATCTTAATTTGAGCACTTCCATTGAAAGGAAAATGAATTTTTTTATTGTTCCGACTTAAACTGTCATTAATGGTTAAAGAAACACAAACGAACCCAGCTAATAATAATTTGACTTCATTAATTCAGGGTAAAAATTTCGTCAAATCAAACCACTTTTACATTTTACCCCTACAAAGGAAAAACGCAAATACATTCCATCTTAGAACGGAAAAATCTTATCGGCCAGGACTCGAATCTGGGACCTCGAGAATATGAGTACACTACTAGTGCGCTACTCAGCCACCAACACCGGAAGGATAATTTCCTTATTTGTAATGATATTACCCTAAATTCACCCTATTTAGATGACCTAGTGATTAAAGAAACGATACATTTTCCCTCCGTAACACATGTTTGATTCCTTAGCACACCCAATGGACCGCATAAAAATCTCAGGGCACTATCGCCACTCAACAGAATGTTTCAATCAAGAGAAACCGAAAAAAAAAGAAACTCGGCTTGCGTTACAAAACCTCTATTGCAGTATAGAGTGAAAGGATTCGGGAGGTATTTGGTGCGAAGTAAACAAACGGTAAAATAAAACACCAGATACATTTCCAGGGGAAGAAAACAAAACTCGCCTCCATTAGTCTTTCTCAGCGACGAATCGAACTCCATTAAGGATCCCTCCATGGTGAGGTGACCTTTCACTGGCCCTCAATAATTAAAGGGCAAAAGCTCTCTGAGGAAGGCTTCATGGGATTCCTCACTTCGCCCAAAGATTCGTCTCCGAATGAAAAATCTCCCGATGAATTATGCACGAACGAGATTAATGAGGCGTATTCCTAGACATTCCAGGGTTTGAGCGATAGAATCGAAATCCATTTCGATTTTAATAAAACGATTTCGATCGATAGTGAGAAGGTTTAAGAATTGCGATTCCCTACTGACACACAGAGGGTTTTACGGAGAGTATAATTTCGCATATACTCCGGGGGTTAAATGAGTTTACTGTACTTTACTCACATACATTTTTTCATGTATAAACTTCATGTTAGCTTTAGTTTAAAATAATCCGCTTTGGGACTAAGGAATGTAGTTTACCTCCACGGATAAATAAACATAATTAACCCTGAAGTGGACGAGAGGGATCAAGCTTTCCGAGACAGTAGTTTTTGTTCAGCTAATCCAATAAATAAGCAGAAAAAGTCTATAGCATGTTTATTATCAATAACACAATATGATATAGCTTTATGATTTTGGAGGAAAAAATAACTCATACGCTTTGATGGAGAAACCTAGTTTATTAAATCTTTCGTTTTCGGATAATCCTTTCCTGGTATTAATGATACACATTTGTGGTCATTTGAGAAATTCAAATAAAACTAGAATATAGTTATATCAATTGAATCTTCGAAGTTCCCAGAAATATAAGGTAATTATTAGTGATGTAAGGATACCAAAAAAGCTTCAAACAACTATACTAATTATGCAAGTAGAATAAATACTTTAGTTTAGAAATGCACAAAAATGAGAATGAACAAGAATATCTCGGATGAAGTAACAAAATCGACAAAATGAGAATAGAAAAGAAGTATAGAACATCTAAAGAAGGTTTTATCAAGGTAGGATGTAAGAAAAGATTTGGAGGGATGGAAAAAGAAAGAGTGTAAACGATATCACTTCTATTTCGGAAAAAATCACTGATTATAAAATAATAATCACCCTTGACTATTGCTATAATCTTACATACCGCAAATAATTTATGTTTCTTAGAACAGAACTAAAGCTAAGAACATTTACGGTAGTGAAAGAGCTCAAAACTAAGTTCCTTCATACAACGTCGTATTGAAAGTAGATAATAATATTCAAACATAACCAATCATTTATGCAAAACAATAGAGCGATACAGTGCATCATAATATATTCATATTTGAGCATACACAAAATTATTTCTGGGTGAATGAATTCATCATGAGTTTCCAGCTACTTTATCTCAGGTTACAAAGATCACAGCGCTGGATTTCACAGCACCGTATTTATCTTTAAACCCATTCCCTTTAAATACGATTCTTGAGTGCGAAGCTTTTTAAACTTCTTCCCTTAACCTCTCTTCCCAAGCAACTGCTATTGATCATCTTCCATTTCCAGTTTAAAACTGTGTATCTGTTGCTAAGCGGAAGTTATGACAAATGTATCTGATAAACACCTGTAATGAGGCCTCGGGCTATGTTTCGATGAATAATAAATATGGAAAATTATAGCGAAATGCGATGATTTCAACACATAAATTACCTGAATTAATAGACAATAAATCCTGCATCATCAGGGATTCCTGATGATAAAACTAAACAAGATAGAACTGCATCGATTTTGAAGCATTAAAATTAACTATAAAATGAAACTCTCATAAGCATATAAAATTCTATCGTGTATTTCTATGTTTATTAAACGTATAGCTATCAATTGAGAATGTCAAATTAAATGAATATTTTCTCGTGGTCTGAAATATTATATACTTTCAACTGAATCTTGGGATGACATTACTTAATCTCACGTGAAGTTATCTAACATTAGAGATGACATTGAAGAATTATCTCTGTAAACGAATCAGTAATAATATAATATAGAGGTAAACACATCTACAACATGCATTATCTCGTGATATTCAACACGCTTGAATATCAATCCATCTTTCACTCTCAAAACCTTAACCTTACTTACAACCATTCGGAATATGCGTATCAAACAATAGCGTATATAATTCACTTCACTCGTTGGGTTAGAACATGCCACAGAACATTAAAAGTATTTTACGAGTAACAAGTCATCGGCTAGTTAAACATGAAGATATAAAATTCAATTACGAAAATGTAAAGAAATATCATAAAAGATAAAATAACGTTTTCTGGAACAATATTAAAAATCATGCAGGTAATTGAATTAATATTAAAAATATTCCTCACAAAAATTTGAGCATTGTAAATAGTCTTAGGAAATCTATCAGCTAAAACATTCGTAAGTTTAATGGTATGGCTAAATTCGTCTTCAAAATAAATCTTTGGCATGCACACTCACTAAATATGAAAATTTTACGATATTATTATTCTTCATTAATGATCTAACATCAATTCGAGGCTGTTACTTCGGCTAATTCTCAATAATTACACAAAATTAACTGACAAATTGACAACATATAAAATGAATAAAATACTTACATAATATGCACACTTAATTCCGTTTTACTTCAACTTCGAGCATGGTAAAGTCAAGCAAAAAAGAAATTTACTCACCTGGAAAAGAAAATATCAATATCAGTAAAAGTTTAGAATTAAAAAATGTTTTTAAAAATTCAATAACGGCTACGTTAGATCAAATTTTCATAAACTTCCCGGAAAGTATCACTTTTGATTCTCGAAGCATTATCGCAAGCAGAAAATAAATAAAGTGAACAATAAAGAACCGATAGACGCTATAATAAGTATTAGTATAACAGACCATATTCTGGATTGGTATTACGTACGACAAAAATAATATAATGGTAATAATGATAAAATTTCGGCAAATTAGACTGTAGAAACATAGAAAAACATAGCATCATTAATATTTAAATACGTTTTTAAATTCATTATATTACGCTGAATATATCATTAATTTTTTATGATTCAAAAATACTTATATTTCTTCCAATAAAGAGTGTATCTAAAATACCTCAATAAGAGGTTTAGCTAATGTTTTATTCATAAATCGCTATTATAAAGTCATTATTGAAGGAAAGATGGAATCAACAGATTTTCTGATATACACTCAATTTCTCCCTTTTAGATTGTTGGATATACGATAAGATAAATTTCCTTATGATTTTCTTGTAACTTATTCCCTTATCAAAATATAAGAGGAAGGAGACTTTAACGATTATGGTCTAATCTTCGGGTCAATTCCACCGCAATTTTTTCTCCATTACTTCCGAATTTTTTTTTCCTAATCGAACTTGAGAGGATCGCTAAATTAAGCCGCGATTTTGAAACTAAGATCTCTCAGAATTGAGCCTTAATCCAACTATGTTTAAGCAATCAATTTTATCTCTCTGCTCATCCCTTTCACGCCCACTTCCCAAGCTCGCTTTTTAATCTTCATAACTTCGATCCACTGATCCCCGTATCTCCGCAAATCTTCCAAAAGCAACCACCTTACTTAAATCCTTATTATTCCTCTAACTGTTTGAGAATCCTATTTTATCATCTCGCAGGACTTTTAATATACTGCTGCCTATCGACTGAGCTTATTGGTCATCGGAGGTGATAAAAGTATTATTTGATAATTATTTCTGTTCATATTTAAGTTCTTAAGGAATATAGCCTTCAACAACATTTTGAAAGTATTGTAAAATTTAATTATTGATGACAGTTATTGGACGAAGAAATATATGTAAACATACTCTAAATATATGTCAAATAAATTATGCTATACACCAAAATAAATTAATCACATATAGGAAAAAAGAATCAAAAATACTTCTTCCGGACAAGATAAAGTTAAAAATAATTTTCAAAAAATGGACCGTTTTGTAGGAATATAAAATGAAGGAAGAAACATACTAAATGCCATTTGAAACAATCAAAGTATTTATAATCTTTACATAATAGATATATTACGAAATTTTTTTGCTATTTTATTTATGTATGGAGATAAGTCAGATATACGTAAAAGAGAAATCATTTAAATAGGTATCTATAATTGTGACTGCGAAATGGTCATATATATATATATGCGGGGTAATAATTTAATTTTTTCTAGGATGGATTTTAGATTTAGCTTTTCAGTTTGAATAGATCATTCAGAATAAATAAAGTAATAATTTCCATTATAATTCGTCATTAAGTTATTATTTTTAGTACTTTTATTAATTGAATTACGAATAAAATCAAATTTTGACGCTCGATGTAACAGGACTAAATCACATACATCCTACACACTTAATTCAATAATAAAACGATAAAAATAATAATAAATAAAAGTTTTAAAGAAATTATGATGCTGTCTTCTGAGTCTACATATCCGGAAGCTTCAATGATAATGTGCATGAGAATAGAACTAGACACATCATTCTCGTATAGAGTCAGATGTGAAGGTAAAGAGGAAAGTGAACGAGGTGTTACGTGGGATTGGAGGTCCGATCCGTGGGTAATGCACAGTTATCCACGTCAAAGTAATCCTCGCATGCGGTCAACGGATTCGAGGGACAATTTTCGAGAAGAGATTTTATCCGAAGGGTAAACAGTTCACCGGAGCGAAACATAAGGCAGAGTCAGAAGAGACGTCTTTGTTAGTATGATGAAAGACAATCTCACGACTCTTAGCCTGAGATGACTTTTGTATGTAGAAGCCACGAATATTAGTTTACATGAGTTACGGTTGCTAGGAAACTAAAATGAAAAATAATACTAGAAGTAACGTGAACTCTGCAAATAAATTAAATCAAGGATAAAACATTAAAGAATATAATTATATTAATTCTGATGAAATTTTGATAAATTCCTGAATACAAGAAGGAAATAAAATGACTCTTATTGGAGTAAAATATTAACAATACAATAATACGTAATTAATTAAAACAAACTTTTAATTCTACTGATTATAATATTTACTGAAATGTTGATATATAATCAATAATAATTCCAATATTGTATGATTGATAAATATCACCAATAAATTTATTGATTTGTATTTTTAAGATTACATAAAATCTGTGATGTAGCATTTACATTAATTTCTCATAAGCACACAATTCTTTTCTTGCTCACGAAAGCTATAATGCTAAATAAGTTACATCAACCAGTAAAAATAAAAATGAATAATTTTAAATCTTTTTGCGAATAATATTTAGAGACTTTTCATAAAATATTTTTAGCTTTCATTCTGTAATAAAATAAACAATACCTAACACAGTATTAGAACCATTCTCTCTACAGTAACCATGGATAAATTTATGAATTCTAATTAACCTCCACATAGGACATTCCGTGGATAAACCTCTACCTATCTGTTATAGGTATAAAACCCTATACACATTAAAGGCAACATTGTAATCATTGCAAAGGCCATACACAAGCTCCAAACATTGGTACTACACTGCAACTGTAACGTAGATGATTACCTATACAGATTATACCTCTATGCCCCATTATCGACTTTGAATTAACTTCTGATCAAACGTCAACAGCACGGCATTTCTACCCTAGTTTTTCCTAGCGATCTATTTTGTTTACCCAATAGTCCTCCGTCATAATTCCATAGAGATACACAAAGCACGCCCGGGCGCGTGTTTTATTCATCCCCAGACGGGTCTTTGTGACTCGGTTCCTCAACAACAAGTGCCCGGTGAGGAAAGAACGTGATGATCATTTCGCATCACGTCGTGTTTGCTTTGTCCCGCGTGCATTTTCAAAGAGACATTGGCCGAATTAATCATTCCAGAGTTGGATTATGCGGGTATGCTCATGCGGGATTGAAAGGAACGGCTTGTCCCTGGAAACCAGGCGTGATAGCGGCGGAAATCTGGAGCGTTGGGAGAGAGAGAATAATAATAAAAAGTCTCCTATTACATCATACAAAGCGTCATTTGATGTTCAATGCAGTGAGATAGAGGAGGCTTAGCTGCGAATGTTATGTTTTATTTGTTTCGAAATACGAGTTGAAACACGTGAAACAGGAGGTGAGTTAGACTGTAATAATATAGGGGAATAAGTTCAGCAAGAAAATAAAAGAACTGAAAGCTTGAGGGATATAATAATACAATACGATAATAGAAGAAAAATTAAATAACCTTTACATAGAATCAGATTCCAGAAGGCTTCATATAATTATTTAAACGTGATATATGAAAATGAATCAAATAAATTATAGGCTTCAAAAGATTATGCTTGATAGGCTTTAAGTCTTACATTAGTATTAGAGATTCAATTTAATAAATGAGTGTTAAACTTACAGGAATATTTACAATACATCCAATTGATATGGAACGAACATTAAAATGCTTTTTATAGAGAAATTCTACCAAAGGATGATAGCCTCGGCGATTGTTTTGAAATGTTATCGTACTTGTGAGCTATATGTTAGCTTACAGATCTTTCACGGAAACACGAGGTGTCACACAATTCAACGGTAAGTTTACCTCTATCGGAAGGGAATATGCGTGAGAAAAAACTGGATAAAGTTTCTTGGTGTGTTTAAAAAGAACTCGTATCGTATTCGGGCAACACTTCACCCAAAGCACAAGTATACGGTAGAAGCCGGTTAATCTGAAACACATTTTAACGTGAAATAATGGTTAGTGCGCAGAGCTATGTAGATGCGTTCGATGTCCTATAACTTACGCGTGTTCTACCTTTCAATAGGTTCAATGCCCTTACGGTCCAATTCAATGCACTCAGTTTCTATCAGCTCTAGCCCTTTACGTCATTAAGTATATTTCATTCCTATAGCTTTATGCATACATTCATACAGCCATTAAAATGACACAATTTTTTCAATAGATAATTATAATGTATTATTGAAATATTTATTTATTTTAATAATGCAAAAAATTAACTCCAGATATTTAAAGGGCTCAAATTCTGTTAATATATTTTGATATTTTATTAAACATTAAGGGCAAAGTAAAATTTATATAATTTAATCACAACAAATTTAAACGTATAATATAGTTACCTAGTATACGGCTTTGTTCCTAATGGTTAATTTATTTATTACTATTCTATCGAAGTATTTTTTGTTGAATACGGAATTATTTTTCGAATTCAATCAAAACTAAATCATTACACATCACTTATAATTAAATTTCCAACTAAATTTAAGCTCCACGGACTCAAACTTTCCTTCTCTTTATTTTGTAATTCTCTATTGAACCGATCCACGCAGGCAGACGATTATTATACTTAAAAGTCTGTTAACTTTCATTGATTATTTTTCTTGCATTCTTCTTCCAGAAAAGATCAACTATAGACTCTCATAGACCCTCATTTCACAAAGGAGATATGATTTGTTCTTTTATTTAGAAAAACGCGTATTTTAAGGAAAATATGAAGTCATTTGCTCTTTAACTCAATTTTTCATCAGAACACCTAATATTTTGGTTCCTTTTCGAACCAAAGACGACAAATCTGCGTAGAATATGCAGAATCATGTCGCAATTATACGGGCGGATACAATTTTGAAACAATCCTTTTCCCGATGTTCATTCGAATGATACATTTATAACACTCCAGTTAGAACGTCTTTGCTCCTTTAGTAGGACGATTTAATTATTTTCTTTTTCATGCAAGATTTAAATGACCCCATTCTGCAGACTGCTTATCTATCCTTTCTTCAACACTTTTGCGGAGTCAGTAAATCAAAAGAGGTATGAATTTACTTCCCCGGAAACATAACCGCGGTCGGTTCGAAACGGAACGGACCTAAATGATTAGCAGCTAGGTGCCAGGACCTCCTCTTTCACGTATATAATTCAAATCTCTCTCTTATTTTACCACCCGAATTCCTTTTTTTAACCCTATAATTCCTTCTCTATTACACCCTATTCCCAAGGGTCTCTCTTATTTCTACTACCCTTTACGTATCATCAACTCTACCGCTTTCTCGTTGCCCTTCACTCTCATGGGATTTATACGCATTCACCTTTGGAGCTTCTATTCTTTACTATTTTCGTATTTTAGGGCGAATTTTCTAAGCCATTTCGTTCTAGTAATTTTTGAATGTTCTTTTGTACCTATGTTGCACAAAATTAAATTCAAAGCATAATATGTTGTTCATTAAAAGTTAAGTTCAATATGTTCACAGAGTAAAATATTATCCTTCGTTTAAAGACAGAATTATAATAATATATTCATTAAAGATTAACATAAATTTATTTTATATGTTATAGTTTTTTTATACAGATGAGGGAGAATGGCAAATAAATCTCTATTTAAATCAAAATTATAATCATCCATCAGTATGAAAGTTTTAGATACATTCATAGAAATTCCTAAGGATAACATTATAAAAATCAGCAAAAATATATAGTTTGGAATTTTCATTTTTTTTCTGCAATTTTTACTTTACATATTTACACCGCAAACCGCCTTTCGGCGTGTGGCAAGGGGGGGAATGCACCATGATTCTACTTTCTTAGACGATTATCTTCGCTTTTTTATTAATATAGTGTATACAAGAAATACGTATATATTTTACTATTACATCATTATTACTTTACTTTTACTTCTTTTTAATAGCAGGAACATCGATAAGTAATAATTATGAATTTTAAAAATACTTAATAAAACAATCATCATCAATAGATTCTCGCTATTGAGGTAATGGTTATAAATTATGAGTTACATATATTAAGGCAAACTTCAATGATTTCTATCTCTACCTATAAGTGAGCTAAAAATCAAGGCGAGATTATCATCCAACAAAAACCAAAATGTGCTATGTTTGTGCTAAATGTTCCTTCAATAATTAAGCCAACAATACGTATAGAAAACGAAAAAATATATGAAATCACGTGACCGAGTGAGAGAATGCGATATGCCGCAACTGGAGTGTTACTTTGAGTATGAATAGCTGCGGGTGTTTTCGTTCGAAGGAATAATTGAGTCCGGAAAATAGGTTACCGCATGGATGAGCTTGATCCTAACATACTATTTAACCCTACAGCTGTTTTCCTACGTGACCAAATACGCTCACCGAATATCCCTTGAGAGAGATATAGCCCCATATCTATTTTTCATCGCAAACTTTGTCTGTGGAACTGATCGCGTAAAAACATGGAAAAAATACCTGCGCTCCGAGTCGTTTCTATGTGATATATATAAGTCTGCGTATTTTAGAGTTAAAATAATTGAATTTTTAAGAGCACGTATATTATATATGAATGAGTGATGAATGTCTGTTGAGTATTAAGTTAAGGATATTTTTGCTATATATATATATATATATATATATATATATATATATATATATATATATATACTATTGAAACTACTATATATATATATATATATATATATATATATATATATATATATATATAATTGAAACTTTAATAATATTTTAGAATTGATAAAAATCAGTCGACGATTATCAGTGAAATTACGAGGTTTGTTCAAAAAGTATTTTGAGTTTTCGCGGGCTACATACATATGTGACTCCTCAAGTTATTTTCTATAAGGAGAAAATATAATGTATTTATTTAGTAAATTATCTGCAGCTTAATCATCATCTTTTAGATTCATCGTCTATTCTATTTTAATTATTATTTATAAACTTACACAGATTTTAATTATTTCAATTTTCTAAAGGTATTATAAATACTCAGATCATAGTCAGGCTATTTAAATGAAGGATCTCTTTGAAACATACTTAATAAGAGTATATGCAAAAATATACAGCTGAAATTGATTTAGATTCATATCCAATCAATATTTGTTCCATTGCGAGTTGTAACTCTTCATTAATTTCCAAATTTGCTTCAAATCAATTTATCATTACAAAAAAAATATTTAATAAGAAAACGTCGCTAACGGGACGCAACTTCCTTCACACAAACCGGAAATCGAGCAATTTTCACTTTATCTCACACAAACCCATTACCTAACTCCCCAATTACCTCTGAGAGATATATCTAATTAGCAGCGAAGTGCTGTATTCGAAAATGAGCATAATTTACGCCCTTTTGTTCCTCAATAATGAATGATCAGTTTCCATGGAAACGTAAGCACTATCACAGTCGGACGGCAATTTTTTATCGCCCGTTACCCGAATCGTAAAACACGATTTTAAGGCGGAATAAAACCGTGGAATCCCTACATAAATAGATATTATATACGCCCGAAGCATTGGAATTATTCCTCCCGGAGATTTAGCACCCCTTTACCAGTGGGAAACGCGGGTACGGTGTTCGCGATTCGTCCAGATATTTCGAAGCCCATTTTAATCGCGGATATAACTCGTAAAACTCAAACGATCGGAATATTCTCCGGAGAGAAGATTGCCAGAACATCTTTCGCCTTTACAGCCCTTTACTATGGGCGTCATTTTGAAACCCCCACCCTGCGCTGCGCTTTCTCTGAATTTTGGAAACGGTCTGATCCCCGCTCTTATTAATAACCAAATGTATCGTTCTTTCTCCAAACGCTGCTCCTCCATGTTCCTCGATTTTGCACGAAATTTTTCCACCTTATTATTTCGCCATCATTTTTTCGTTGCGAATCCTTGCGAATCGACCGAATTGAAAAAAAATGAAATACTGAAAAAATAAAAATTGCGGAATTAATTATCGGAAAAGTCTCCGATACGATAAAAGAATAAATATTTACAAAGGAAACTTCTTTCGCTAGATCTGATATAATAAGTCAAATTAAAAGACTACCGAAGACTATCTAAGTATAATATATATTAAAAGCATTTATTACTCATAAAATATGGATAACCATTCATGTTTAGGAAATAAATTCGTATATTCTACTATCTTAAACGAAACATATTCAAGTATTTTCAGGGTACAATATTACAAAAATCCATCTCAGTTAACGAATTGACTACTGTAACTGCTAAATAAAGTATAATGCACACAGATGCATCTACAAAATTATGTTCCCCTATTCTGCCCCTCTTGGTCGGCTGCTTTTAAAAGTGAGGAAATACGGAATGATATAATTACGGAAATGAGTTTAAATACAAATAAGTTTAAACCGCTACCATTTCCATTGTAATCGACTATACGTATTTATCACGATTTCCCATATATGTTTTCAAGAATTATCACGCTAGGAGCGCAACCAATTAATGATGAGTTCTCGTTGAGTTTTCTTCCCTTTGGTTCGACTAGTTGCGAAGTAACATACTACGTTCTAACCTCCTATTTTTCTCAATAACATATCTCAGGAGAAATAAGCCTCATTATATCTTACGGGATATTGTTAATGCTTCAAGGGAACTAGTTCCTAAACTTCCTAGTCTACAGACTAGACAGCCACAATAAAAATTCCCTTTCATCACCAAGTAATCCATAAATTAGCACTTTAAAAGGTAGAAATTTTAATTAAAAAGAGTCAATTACCATAAGGCAGTGGGTTTTCATGGGATAGAGACAACCTACTATACCGGGATGTACCAAGTTATATCAAGCAGTCCATCATTGTCTCCCCGTCCCACCATCTTCTGCTCATACTGATCCTCCTACACGGCACAAACCTTTTTACTCTTTCCTTTTCCCCATTCCTCAACGAATACCCTCTTGAAACATCCTTACGCTTTTGCTTTAATACTACCATTAATTTCCATTGTTCTGTCGCTAACTTGTTCCCATGGTTACGCCGCCGTGAAAGATTACTTTAAATATCCTGCGGGCACTGTGAAGGTTCATATTCTTCGCATTTGCCCACAGTCGCTCTTTCTGCGTTGGCCTCTTTTCCTTCCCACAGCGCCAGTCCAAACTTTTACCTTTCCAACGACCTTCCAGTCCACTCCATTCTTCCCGACCTCCCAACGGCATTTCCCTGCGGTCTGCCTAACCCCAATATTTTCAATCTTATCCCAACCCCACCTCGCTTTACGTCTTTCCAAACACAACCTTTCCCTCGCACGAATTCCTTTCCGAATTTTTTTTATTCCTTCCCTTCCATTTCTTTCTTAAGGGACTCCTGATTGCGACGCATCCCTCGTCTTCTTTTTTTATATATATATTCCATTTTGATAAGTAATGCAAATTCCCGAAAGAGGGCATTTTTATCGCTCGGTTTGCACGTACTTCGGCGACGATCCCGAAGATGGCTCTGCAAATAAGTGAGAGGCACGAAGAGGCGTTTTTTTCGCTAGGAATAAAGGAGTGTCTTAGGTTTTTTATTTGGGAATAAACGGGATAAACAATACGGTATCGCCCTCGGAATCTATATCCTACCGAAACACTTAGATGAGCTCATATACATCGTCAGATTTGATATAAAATAAATTTTAATGTTGATATTTTTATTTATCCTAACAGAAGTGTTCACTGTAGTGAAAACAATCAAAAGTAAACTTGAAAAATTTAAGCAGTATTTATTCCATTCATGTCATTATCTATATCAGTAGATGATTAAGGAATTATAATTTCCTTTAAAAATTTTTCTCCTCTGTTTCTAAAAATTTCCGAGATAACAGATTGCATAAATTGATTTAAATCTATTTATAATTGAAAATTTAAATTATTAGAAGCATTGATAGTTCAGTCCCATTTTGCAATTAAAGATATTCTTTTTTAACTATGAAAAAAAAATGATTTTATCCATAAGATCCAGAATATTCCTTATCAATTATCTCTAGCTATCAATATTTGTTTGAAGAAAAGTATCTACATGGGAAAATTTATCATAAATTCCTTTCATTGTTATTACTTTTTATTCTGCTCCTTGATGGATAACTTTCCCTCATTACAATTCCATAAATTTTCGCTCAACCGCAGCAACGTTTTTATGAATTCCTCTTCTATTTTCCAAGTATTTCTAACTTAAGAAATGCCCTCAAAATTATCCTCCCGCTGAACCAATCTATGACACCCAAAGCGATTCGAATTCCTACCGTAAAAACTGACTCGAAAAAAGTCAAACGGAACCAGGAATCGAACCCGAGTCTCCGAATTCCCGTCGCGTACTATGTCCGTTTAAGATTTCATTTAAAGTATAAGTTCTCGGCAGAATATTCTCTCACGCCATTCGGGAGACTTCGAGGGCAACGAATTCCTAATCCCTTACGTATCATGCTAATTGATACAAAAACTACTCCTCCGTCACCCACACTTTCCGTCTGAAATCTCAAAGTGATTATCCTATGTTAATGAAGCTCTAAATCGTCTCTTCTTAACCTTACGACTTCCACACCTAGAGAGACACTCCATCGAATATCTTTATCGCCATGCCATTCTGCTTCATCCGCGACAATGCAAGGTGAGGACGACGCCCGGCGCCAGGGTTAAAAAGACGGAGCATCCACCCCAAAGAAGGGGCGCTTAATTAAGCGACGGAAGAAAATTGAGTTGATGGGGAAAAAGAAGGAAGAAGATGATAGACTAAAGCCGTGGGACTAAAGAACCCGGAGCGAAAGAATGGGAAGGAAGCCGATGCGATTTTAACAGGAAAAAAATGCAAAAGTTGTTCGTTAAAGAGGACATCAAAAGGAACAAACCCAATATGAATACCATACTTTTCGTTTAATCCTTCTAATACTATGTTACACGAGATGTAGCGATAATAATAGGATAATCGTGGTAATAGGTAATAAAAACTCATGCGAGTTGTTTTAATAGATTCTAAAGGTACCAAGATAGCAATAAGGCTTTGATCTTTGCAAAAGTTGTCTTTCAACTCAAATTCACGTCACGAAATTTTAATAATCACTTTTGATTCACGTCACGAATTGAGATATTTAAATATTTAAACTTCAGAACCAAATGAAAGGAACTATTTTGCTATTAAACCTTGATCAGAAACGTAGCGATCTTTACGTACCTAAAATACCAATAAATGACGTATATTTATTTATCTATATATTTAAGTTTAAAAACATCCGTTAACAGCATATGGCCTTCACATTAATAAAAGTATTATATAAATAAAAATAACGATAATCAATAAAATAATTATACAAATTAAATTATTCTAAAGTATTAAAATACGTATATGTGTTCACAAACCCATAAAGGTAGATGGATAGGTAAATCGTACAATCATAAAAAGTTCATTGAACCTTATGAATTCAATTTAAGTATGAATTCAAGTATTAATCTATACGTAATCCATCTCTCTACAGGTTTTGAGCACAGATACTCGAAATTATTATCTATAAGCACACCCACGTAAGGTCGTAACCATGGTTCTCGATAAATAAAAACAAATATTGATATCCATATCTCTATAAATTTGTGTTGCATAGCAACATGAAGTAGGACTGGCATTGTCCTGATTGTTAATTGTTATGATTGTTAATTGTTCTGATTGTTAACTGTTATGATTGTAAATTGTTCTCATTCTGCTATCGCTAACTCTTTCGACAAAAGATGCTCAAGGAACACTGACGTTATTCTCCTCGATTCGCATATTTGCAGAGCTTGAGAAAATTAACGCTTTCATAACGAGAAACAAAAAAACGCTCGAGAATGAAATGAAGAAGCTGGCAATTAGAACAGAGGGATTATGCAGATGAGAGTGGACCATAAAGAACTTAAAGGGATGAGAAATGTGTCCGTTTCATTAAAAATGGAGTTAAAAATCAGCGAAGAGGGGAAATAAAGCTGAGAGGGTCGAAACCACGAAGGAAAGTGTGCTGCAGTAAAAGTGGAGGTATCTGCATATGGATTGTAATGAAAAAGCTCTTCATCATAATATTCAAATGCAGCTCTGAAAGGTCAAGAATAAAATTATCAATTTTTATGCGTGAAATAAATGCGAGAATGGGTCGACTATCTTTTAAGAATTTCAAACATAATAATACATAGAAACTGGGCAACAATTTACATTGATTTATTTTATCTGCTGACGAATGAAAATCAATAAATATTTTATGAGAACATAAAACAATTTCGTCTGAGATTATTTTTTGAGGACAGAATTCTACAAAACAACGCGTTCTTTGGTGCTATTTATTTAAAAGTGTATTTAGATTATTATATTATGATTATTTGAATCATTGTGGATGTATTTTCCCACCCAAAATTTCCCTTTTAATACCAAATTCATCTATTTAATCAAAGAAAAACTCTAAATACATAATTTTTTCTATTGTTGACATTAAAATCTTAATATAAATAATTCTGAAAACTTATGCTACGTAGGATTTCAGATAAGGAGCAATTATTATTATTACTAGCACTAGTATCGTAGTCTGTAATCTACTAAAAGAAAAATCCCAAGAATTTTATCGTAAACCGAGTTTCAACTGGGATCAATTTTGTATTACTTATAAAATCTAACAATAAATGCACATTGTTATGTCTTAAACCCCAAAATATATTGATATTTTATCTACAAATTACTAGTATTATCTGAACTGTAACCTACCTCGCGAACTGAACGCTCACAAATCGTAAATTGACATAAATAAACCATCAATAAGAATAAGCTCTTCCAGTAATTGAGCGATAGACTTAACTGAAAGTTGACCTTCCTCGGCGAAACTCTTCCTAGAAAACAACGTCTAATCTCCCATTATTTCTCCGATACACAGACTTCGCACATTAATTCCACCTCTTTCGCTTTTGATGTTGTGAAAAACCCTGAGACACCACGATACTCAAATTATCAAGTCCGCCTCGAGGAGGTGAGTTTCCGAGGAACCAAAGATCCATAACTTTCCCCGACTTAAGTCTTCGCATCATCTCATAAATATAAAGTAGACGTCGGATGGAATTAAAATAAATATATCTGAGGGCAGGAATAACCCCCAGAGAATTATTATTGTCCCTTGAAGGCATTCATCCACCTCCAACTCTTTCCCGTCAAGCCCGAGTCGATAAATCAAGGGGCGTGGAGACACTGAAGAAGCTGGAGCCTCAAAGATTAAAGTGCGTCTCCAATAACTTACAGGGGATGTCTTCGTGAATAACAAGGAATGCTCAAGTCAGAGGTCGAATCTCTGCAGATTTTTAAAGGAATGGAAGACAATGAGAAAGAATGATTTGTCAAAAACTATAACTGTATTGTTTTCAATTACGAACAAGTACATAAGTAAGAAAGTAAACTAGTATCATATAAGTTACTCTCGAGGTGTGCTATCGAAAAAAGAGAGTAGAATTTTCATTTAGAATCATTTAAGCAAATACCTAACAAAGGGATTATCAGTAGAAATCTTAAGATAGAATCACGTTTCCATACATTCACTTCAAAAACAAGTGGAAATGAATTCTCTAATCTATTGAAAACTTATCTCACTCCATTTATAATATAAGCACAAAAACAACTTTTTTCAAAAAATTAATATATTTCTATTATAAACAGTTGTTTGAAATCTACATCAATCAATATTAAATACATGATTTAAATAAGAGTAACCCGTCTTATTATTGAATTTCTAGTAAAATACAAATATTATTTCTTAAAATTCATATATACTCATGAAAGGATAAGTTTAAATGATTGCAGGCAGAATAGATATGAGGAAATGAATCCATATTTGTGAAAAATATCGTAAAATATAGGAATTTAAAGTATTATATAATTATGTAAAAAAATTACAAATATTCAGAAACTAACTCATTCAATCACATTCTTTAACAGATGAACGAATCTTGCTCAATAACTAGAAAAGTGTGAATTCAATATATTCGGTAGAATTATAAGCGCTAGCAGAATAAAGAAATTCTCAGTTTCCTTCATATTAAAGAGGAATTCACGACCGAATAGTTATCATCGAACGAAAAATTCAATTTAAAAGGTTCGACAGCAAAAAACGTAATAATGTAAACAAATTAGACTGTGACTTTTCAAAAATACTCCGGAATACTCAAATTTCCAGGAATGTTTGGTATTAAAGCGAGTTAAAAGATCTTAGTAAAATAATCCACCTTTAACTCATTATTGAGCCATTTCCCAGAGAACACGTGTCACTGAAAGACACACTTTGCAAACAAAATCGATCCTTGCATTGCCCCAAATACTCTTATTTATTTTCACATAAAAGGACACGGGGAATCTCTCAGTAGACTTTCTGCAACTACAAAGTGAAAGCTCCTTTGATATTAACGTATCGAGCTCGTGAAATCTGCGCAATCTTCACGAATACATCTTGATTGTTCCGAATCCATCTCGACATAATTTGAATTCGGAATGAATTCCGGGACGCCTGTCCTTCACCTAAATAACCTACTTTTTCTGTTTTCGAATCTTCTTCGTTTCCCATTACATCTTCGCGTTTCCTTAATTCCTACCCTTCTCCCCACCCTGACTCGAAATACAGGCCAACACACTGTTTTCTACCGACCTCCAAGGTACACACGCACAGTCATTCCACCTTTCCCATTAAAATTTACATAATGGAATCCCTCTTCCCAGAATATAGAGTTAACTTTCCGCCCCAATAATCCATCCACATGGAATGCACTTCTCTTTATACCTCAGCTTGAATCTACAACCGTCATTTCCTCGAATTCGTGCACTTATAATTGTACCTCGATGCATCCACTATGAACGTTTTTCCGAATCGTTCCATCTCCTAAAAGTTTTGTCGTTTGCGAATATTAAGATCCTGAATTGTTGGAATAAATTTTGAGCTGAAAATCAGGTACGATTTCTTCTAATTGTGTTTTTCGCATATCGAGTGGATACTCTCTCTATGAAGCGAATTTATGCGAAATATTCAGGTATTTGCCGTACAGACGTATGCTAATTCAAATTTCATTTCATCGGAAATAGAGGGAGAATATATGCGTTTCTTGTCAAGGATTAACTGGAAATACAGAGGTATCGTTTTGCATCATTCCAGGAAGAAGCGATGCACTTCATCGGAGAGGAATGCAAGTTATTCATATTAACTGGCATTACAATCGTTCATAGACATTCAAACTTTTCCTTGTTACAGTCGAGAGGTTTGATATGAAATTCTACATATCTGAATGAATTCAATAAAATTCAGCTATTTTGATTAACATAGAAATATACATGTATTTCTCTTCTTAAACTATTTCACTCAAAATATTTGCAAGCTATGAGACATTGTAAAGTACGTGCTTTTTATTGTCTGCGAAAATTGAAAAGAAGGGATTTATTGCTAAGTATTTAAGTCATTAAAAGTATGATGAATCTATAAATTTCTTTAGCTTTCGTAAGGACTTGGAAGAAAAAATTAAGTAATCAACATCGAGATCAAAACAATTTTTAAGTGGAGATAATATCACCCGATCATTGGGCAAAGATATATTCGCATTTTTTTGAATATGCAGAAATGTACAGAATGCTATATTTAAAATAATGTAAATGCTTTTAATCGACTAATGTAATGCTGCTGAAGTTTATCTTAGGGAGTAAGTAAGTTGCTGTACATCATCAAACGAAATTATGATTGGTCTAAAATTTAACTATTTTCTCCATTCCATTTAGTTGTATAATTGAATTGTCTCTCAAATTACAAAATAAAAATGAATTATGTTTTTAGCTATCAAGAATCAATTATCAATTTTCATCTGTTATAAATAATAAATTCGTAACATTTACTTTGAAAATGAGAAAGGGGTTTATCATGATTAAACAGTTCATTAAAAATCATGCTAGACTCAATACTTGGTACAGAACAATTAAATTTTCAGCTTCAGTTCCGAGAAAGAAATTTTCGGTTTCCCGGATGAGAAAATTCTGTTTTTTACGTATCAAATCAAATGAACTAATCCATTATTCAAGGCATCTAATTTAGCTGCCATTAATCACTTAGTAGATCTAGCAAAACATTCATCTGAAGTAATTGCTCTATGATACAGTAACATTCCGCTTAAATCTACTCAATTGAATAAACATTTGGCCCAAGCATGGTTGGCTAATTAATTCTGAAAGACACACGGTGTTCCATTGTCTAATTTAAGTGGGCGCTAAAATTCCATCATGAATTTCGTACTATTCTTTCGTGTTTCATCTCGCAGGTTTGCAAAAAAAAACTATATTGAGGTAATTCATGTATTCATTTGAAGACTAAATTCGCGGGAAATCATATTGTTTAAGAATGTATTAATCATTAATCATTCTTAATTATCAGTCCTTTATTTGTAATCTTATTTCAATGAGTTATTTTATCGTTAGTTTTCATTCAAATTTACTTAAATGCAATTCATTTTCTTACAGATGAAACAAGTAGAATTTGAGTTAAAAAAAAACAAACATTTCGGCAGTGTAGAATGAGGTACACAAACAAACCATTTTATACTTTGCCGAAATTCAAATTCGTTCACTTATTCATCAAACTAAGCTAATCACACAGACGAACGATTCAACATCATTTCTACATCTCGAATAAATATCTATGTCTATGAATAATCCTAGGAACTTACGCAACTTAAAAAAGAAAAGCAATATCACTCTCCTCTAGAATTCGTAGAATTTCATAGCGCATTAAACAAGATACTATAGAATACAGATATGTATAATCTAAGTGACTTGAGTTTTATTTGGTGAGAAACACAGCGCATCGTTGTATAAAATAGGAAAGAAAAGATGAAAAAATAACTCCAGTACATGTGAAATTAAAAGTCAAACTTTTATTTTGTTTAGAGCCTAGAATACTTTAAAAGTTCTTTCTTCCTATGCATTGCTTTAACTTGGTTGCTATGCTCTGGGGTATCGATGGGATATCGAATAACACAATGGTGTTGTAAGCTTTTATCGGATTGTCTCTTTTAATTAGGTACTGCAAAAGGGACGAAATTATATTTAGGATTTTTTTATACTTTGATAGATATCTTTTAAACCTCTAAATAAAGAATCCATAAAATAAAGAACTGTTTAGTTCCTCTAGTTTCTTGGAAACTCCAAATTAAAATTACAAACAACCTTTAATCAAAGATTCATTGGGCATATAATTCTGCTTCGTTTACTCTCACACAACTATATAATCTTTATTAAAATATTCATTACTTTTTTCTACTATCTCATAATATTAAACTAGAGAAAGCTCTTCTTTCATGGCTTTGGATAAGCTGCGTTGCACGCATCAACGCTTGACGTGCCGAGATTGATTCCCAGTGGAACCCTTTGAGGTATTGACCGTGAGGAATTCGAGTAGCTACCTTAATTAAGATGTAAACAATGTGGTTCAGGAAGGGGCAGTTCGGGGGTGGCGTTGATGCGTTTACCACCTCCATCATGTAGACATGTTGGAGGCCGTACGCGCCGATCTGCTGCGGATTTAATATCCAACATAATCATGTCTTACTTCTCATTGAACACCACGAGATAACACAGGGAGAATGACGTAATGACATCTTTATGATTTTGGGTACTTTAAGGTCTGGAAAACATCAGGAAGATACCCAACCCAGTTTATCCCTAAATTGAGACATTAACAAGAATGACAGTTATCTTCCCTCGTTAAAGACTAATGGAGATACAGCCAACATAAATGATATTACAAAATACCATTATGATTTTCAGACAAAAATACGTGAAGTGAATAGCAGTTAACTGATACTTTTCGTGGTGGGTCATCATTATTACTTTAATGAAAGAAAATTAAGGAAAAGAGAACATCCTTTAAAAGAATTTAGATTAGAGATTATATAACGTAAGACCGATAAATCATCCATGATATCTACGTAATATTAATGTGAATTACACCCCAATTTTGGTCATATAATGAAATATATCTCTACGATTGATATTTTCAAATATCCTGACATTATTATAAAGGATTGAATATTAAATTATTAATGAGTATTAGAAACATTTTCATCGCTAAATTCAAAAAAAAGATTTCCAAAATCACGTATTAGATAAAAAAATCAACAAGCGTTTCCTTAGAGACAGATTACAAACAAAACGCTAGACTCGAGAACGAATTTCTTTCAATAAAACACAATAATTCCTATGAGAATGCATATTTCTCACATCACGTTGAATATCACCTTCCTTCCTCTACCATAAATACCCGATTCACCAAATACGATCGTAAGATTTGTCACCGGAAGCATTTTTATAGCGATACGCGAAATGTCATAATTTGGCACCTTTCTGCGGAAGTTTTCTCGCAAGTTATCCGCTTATCAGATTAGGCCGAGGATCAAAATATCGATATTCCGGGAAAAAAGGAAAAGTCTTTGTGGAGTGGGAGGTCATTAAGGAAAATTGGACTGCTTTTTATCCGAAGTGGGAGGAGAAGGCTATTGGGATCGATTCCATCATCTGTGTAGCCTTTGCAAACAGAGCTTAGGTATCTGGTCCGGCGATGGAAAAGGGTAAACAAACGGAGTTTTTGGGGGAAAAAAGGTAAACAATTTCCGGCAGATTTCCTTATTTTTTATTACGAATTCATCTGAGCCTCTATTGTGGAAACTTTTAAACTTTCATTACGGAATTGGTGCCTAACGGATCGCCTTCCCTTTTCTCTACGACCTAGAGTGTGGATACCCGACCTTTATGCGCTACTTTATCTGCATAGACCTTTTCGCTAACCCGTACTTCACAGAGGAGATGAAACAGAAGATATTCATTTGATACTTTTTAATAAAAGGATGAGCTTGCAATTGTTATGCTTAAAAATAAAAGCATTGGTGATTTTAAAGATTTAAATGGATAATAAATATGCACATTTCATTACTATACTATTATTCTATATACTATGCACATTTCATTACTATAGTATACTACATCCTATTTTGTGTCTATTTTCCCATTGTTTTCTATCCAACAGATGATCTGCTATTAAATGCCATAAAACATTAATGGCTTATCCATCATTTCAAATCATATTAATTTCTCTTCTTAAATCTACAAATAATTTATACATAACAATTTTAAATATTGCAAATAACCATCTGTATATATCCTTAATACAGCCCTTTTTAAAAATAAAAAAAAATTACTCGTAATTTAAATGACCTCGGCCAATACTTAAAATTCTTCATCTACCATCCAGATAAACATCTCAAAAGAAAGAATTTCGATTAAAACATCGTTTTTCATTTATAACGAGGTAATTCGTGTTAGTAAATGCGAGGATATTTATTGAGAAAATTATAAAGAACAATTTATTACTCTCTGCTAACTCGGCTTTGACTTCGTAGTACTTCTCCATAATGAAAGTGGAAAACAATTAGCAACTAAAATAATATTCTCTCTATCAATAGTAATATATATTCCTCAGCAATAAGAATAATTTATTATAATATCCTTGTCTTGTATATTTTAATTCATGGATAAAAGGGTTCATAGAGGTTCAAAAATATCCTAAATTAAAACTCACAGGTTCTATTCCCAGAAAAAAGCAGATACAGAGCAGTGGAAATAGCACTTTTAAAAATACCGATACCTTATGTAAATCTACCGATATCCTCTATTCTTGGCATGTGTGCATCTGAGAGGGGTAAAGGATAAAAAATCTGGATCGAGTGGGGATACGATCGACTGATCCGTCAAAATAGATACAAAGGGAGCAAAAAGTTTTTGTTTCTCTTCTCGCTTTCGATCAAGGAAACAATGAACGGATTGAGGTTCGCGAAAACACGGAAAAACCCTTCCGATATAGTTCCTCGTCGGAATCAACGCCGAGGACCTTCCTCCCACCACTTTTTTTTTAACAGTCCACTTTTGAACTTTGTTCTCATTTCCATCCTCCATCGGTGGCAATGAAGGTTTGTTCTGTTGTTGGGCTGTTTGTGGATCGGCACCCTGCATTTTTTCAGCGACAGATCAACGAACAAAGTGATTTCTCGTGAATGTATTGTGAATTGAAGTTTTCAACTTTTGCTGAACATATCACAGATGAAAGTGGATGAAAGAAAGGGAATTTTTTGGCATATTAAAAGATTAATATTCCTTTAGGTGTTAAGTAATGCTCTAAATATATTTCTTTCCATACAAATACATCGAAGATAGGTAACTAGTTTAGAGGATTAAATAAATCGGAATTATATCAATCAGGGATGAACCAGTTAACAAGAAGAAATGAAAAGTGTCGTTCATATGTGTCTTATTGTTGGTAATATAAACTTTCTATACAGAACTATAAGACATCCAAAAATAATACGTCAATTAATTACAGATTATGAATAGTATTAAAAAAACTGCCTTCCTAAGTTCGATGAAACAGATCAAGAAATAGTGCTTAAAAATTCGAATTAAATACTACGGACTACTGTTCTTGATTTTGTGGCAGTACTCCGTATTAAAAGGAATAACAAGGAAAGCATTAATACCCTATGTCCAACAAAAGTCATGGTTTTGGGATAGATTTTATGTGGTGTGTTACGAAGTTTATTTGTTATTCTATTATAGTAGAATAAAATGTAAATCAGGATTGAAAGTCGCAACTTTTAAAATTTCTATTATGAGAAAAAATTAATTTTTTTATAATTTTCACGAGCATATTTTTAACGGCACAACTTAAGGATTGACACTCATAAGTAAATTCGTGAAAGTAATACGAGTTTATTTTTCACTACGATTTATGTTTTTCATTAGATAAAACGAATTCTCAATCAATTCACTTAAAACCCTACTTTATCACATAGATAAACAGGGAAATCGAACTTTATAGGATAAAACTCAAATGAAAACTCAACGAATGAAGTCTAGGGCACTCTTAATTCACCGAGTTCTTTGAAGCCCTGCACTCATTTATCCCAATCAAACGCCTCCCTCAGACGTTCCGACTTTACACATTCATTCGTTTCCCAATCTACTAACCCCTTTACTATGATCAGTTCCGATGCAAACACCGATCGCGAAGTAATCAGTTCCTCCCCTTTTTTTCATTACAAAACCCCTCAATTCGAACTCCTTTGAGAAATCCCCAAATTGAATTTCCCGCCTCTTCCGCCGATCCTGCGATCCACCAATCGCGACGCGGAATGAATAGAATTATACGACCCTCACAAAAATCCACAAAAACAAAACCAATTTCCTGGGAAGGAAAGGCCGTAAAATCAGCGACGCGTAGACGAAGGAAAGGATCAAATGGATGAGAGGAATTCCAGGGAAATTTCCTCAGAGGAAATGCCACGAGGAGTCGGTGGCAGTGACCCCATCATTCATCCAAAAACACATTAACCTCTTTAAATTTTCTCCCTCTAATCTTCTTTTCTCTTCGCCGAACATGGCACCGCCACCCCGTGTCCGCACGCGGCCTTCCTCGGCGGCCAACGACACGACAGCGCTGATAATGAGGTAGCATCGCCCCCGCACACACAAGCCGACTTCTTTTCCGACACAAATCGGCCACAGTCACAAATCGCTTGGGGTGTTATTGATTCAGACCCCTATGCATCCCCCCGCGCTTTCTTTGGAGGCCCTCCCGAAATGATTTCTTTCTTAAGTCGCTGTGACGCATTTGGTTCTAACGAATTTTGACCCTTTTTTCCTATTTATTAACCATCTAATTCTTCAAACCCATTCATTTTGTTTCATTTATATATCCTTCTCTATCTTCCCCATTGCTTTGTACATATATCTGTGCATATGAAAGTGAACGTTTCCATCGTTTAAAAGTTTAATTGAAACATTTTCTTTTAGAACGTAATGCATGAGTATTATACCAGTACACCAAAGTAGTATACCAAAGATATTGACAAGCTACTAAAAACAAGTTACGTCTTAAAAGAATCTGTTAATATGGCGTTAACATTTTGGTAGCTCTCTATAATGAAAAAGGAACAAAGTATTATACTTTTACTCTCACTATATTTTTTGTGCGCTCGTGATATTGTAGTAACAGTAAAATTATTTTAATTTGTTCCTTGCTCATTAAAGTTTACTCCTCATGACTTTGCACATTTCGCTGCTCAGGGCTTATTAAACTTTTAAACAGAATCGGCTGTTCCTAATAATACTCTAACTAAATGAAGCCTTGTAATATTCAATAAGGATAAAATTATTCATACAGTATATTTTTTAAGTTTGAGAATGACACCAACAAAACTTAGAACAGGAAAGGAAGATGAAAAACTCGATGACATATTGAAACACGGTAAATATAGAAGAAAAGATTGAAAAATAAATTGGAAAACTTAGCCTCTTAGGCTATACAACAAAAATAAAGCTCCTATACACTATATAAAAAAATGAAACTTAAAAGAAGATAAGTCCAGCGTTAAATCTTCATTTAATATTGTTTTTGATCTAGGTCTCAGCGTTAACTAAATACATCCTTCGCTCAAAAAATTTTCCTCAATTTACTTAAGTAAAATTGGTTGAATATTTTGAAAGAATTGAATCAATTTTCCCTTACGAAAAAACGTCCATTTAAAATTAATCCGTGAGGGAATAAACGATTTGGTGAAAGGTTTTATGAAAAGTCTTCGACCTTAAAAGTCAACAACAAACACGGATCAGACTTTTAGATCGGACCATCAGATTGGACTTTCACTTGATGCTGTTCATTAAAAATTGAGTGATGCAAAATCGTTCGTTCGATTTCAAAATTAACGGCCTGGATTGTGTGTGTTTAAAGAAAATTGTAATCGTCAAAGAAGACAAAATATATTTTGTATATATACTTATTTAATATTCAATCCACTAACATATAGGTTACATAAAAAAGTTGTTCGTGGATTAATAGATTTTGTCGTGTTATCATAGTGCCTTACTATGATCATGGGGTAGGGTTTTAAGCAGTATCTAAACACTTGGTTTACTGTATCTAAGTTAGATTCAAATTAAAAATTTACTCCAAGAAGTGCATAATTCTCTTCTCTCTCTATAATTGATAAAACGAAAAGCCTACGATTCTCTATAAAATATTTCGAGAAGTATTAACCTTAAAGTATTGAATGAAGAAAAGAAGAAATTTTTAACGGCGTGTTGACACAAATTTAAAGTTTTCTTAAGTTTTTAAAAGGATAATATTTTTTGAGATTATATTGGTAAGTCTAGCCTTGTAGCCTAGGTTACTTCAAGTAAGAAAAAGATTAGCCACATACATTCCTGTTGAGTAATGGTTACAATAATGTGCCCCCTGATATTTATAGATATATGAATATAAGAGATATGGATTATTATTGTAGCAAAAATCTAAATTCATAATAATTTTTTCCCTCGATGTCATCATTTTATGAGCTCTTTTTAAATATAAGCATTCATTGAAAATATATCATACAGGAAACCCAATCTATGACAACCCGTCAGAGATTCCCACGTGGTGGGGTTGGGAGGTTACTATCAACGAGGTGAAGCTCGATTTGTTAGCTGAAATTTCAGGATCGACAGTGATGGCTCGGTATCCCATAATCCCTGGGGCGATTTCGCTTCAGGAAAGGATATCTGATTTCGGAAGCTTTACTAAATATACATCAATACCAACAGAACTTATCGAGACTGTAGTAGTCTCTAATAACAGCTATCACGAGCTTCGTGAGAAATATAAATCTGATATGGAATATATCCAACCCATTGGCAGATTAGGTAATCACCACCTTTATCAATATATAACAGGAAATATAGGAGTGGAATAAGAGACTAATTAGGTGAGATAAGAAGTAAATAATTATGACTAAATCCCTCATCAGTAACTTTAAGTCTGAATATTACAGATCCCAAAAATACTAGTAGCAATAACGAGAGTATATTTGTCTATATCCTACACAAGGAGACAAACTTAAATATCCTCGATATTGCAGTGATAAAACCATAGGACAGTTGAACGAAGTAGCAAATATATATGTGATGTATTATATATATATATTATATATATTTGCCGGCCTCGTTGGCGGAATGGTTAGCATGCTAATCTTCTAATGCTGAGGTCCCGGGTTCAAATCCCGGCTGAGGTCAAATCAGGTCTGGATGTCTGTGACGTCTGTTGTTGAGTTTGAAATCTCACTGTAATTGTCCCGTAATAGGATGTTTGTGAGGTATTTGTTAATAAATATATCAACAATTTATCCTAGAAGAGCATGGATTACTATATACAACAATGTAAAATACTATCTAATAATTCATCGACGCCAAGTTTTCGAATATCATCCAGAAAGTCGAATTATAATCGTCACAAAAAGTAACGAAATATTTACGAATTGCATATTACTTTTTAGAGAATTTTGTTGTAAATTCTAATAATTTAAATATTTATTAATAATATTATTCAAATATAAATATGACCACATCAAGAGATAATATTACGACAATCCAAGCGAAAAAAGTTAGTTCAAGGGCTATAGAAAAGGCGTTTCTAACCTATAACATACATTATAAGCAGGATATGAAAGTCAGCCCACGAACTCCGGAAAAATTTCGCGAAATCATCGGTCCCACCACTTTCTCCCTCCCTTTTCCTTTCGGTTGCCCTTTTATCCGATCAACCGGCTAAGGTTTCCGCCCAAATTCCGTCCGTTTCCTCGGCATCTTCCAGCTGATTCTCCTTCCCCTTTGTTGATGCCCTCCCCCACCATATTTCCAAACAACTCGCTCCAAATAAACAGCATGGGTAAACCTCCATTAAAAGTGCTGATAAAACAAGGCGAGTATTCCTTCTAAGGCTGCATCGAAGACGTCTTTGAGTCGCTGAACCGTATAAATTACCGGCGAATGATGTTGAGACTGCAATTTATCCTTCTATTTCCTAGAAAGGTGCACCTTTTAATGACTAGGATACCTCCACAACGTATGTATTCAAAGAAGCTAACCTTTCAAGGATTTAATTTCGAGTAAACCGCAAGGAATTTGATTATTCATCATTAATTCTCTTGTATATAGGTAAATGAGGGGTTTCTAGTATCTATATTAATATAGAGAAGTCCTTTATGATTACGTAATTGATGGAAGAATTTCAATTCAAAGGATGCGGAATTTTACCAATTTCATGTCAACGTTTTATATTAAATCTTACCAAGATAAAGTGATACTAGAAAATAATTTCGAAAATGAACTGAGAAAGGTAATTCTGTTTTACAAGGAGTAATTTTTTACTTTTTTTCAGGAAAATGATCAATTGACTCCTTTGTTTGGAGTAAAAGTAACTTTTAAATGCTCATTTCTACAACCTTTAAGTTCTTTAAAATTTAGCTTTTCTGTCGTAATAAAAACCGAACTAGTTTTAAAAATCTACAGGGAAATTGATCAAAATTTATTCACAATACAAAAGGTTTTTTATACTCAACTTTTCATAATTTTCATGGAAAGTAAAACTGTGAAAAGATATACCTCACTGAATGCATAATGCAATAACATTGGTTGTTTGAAAATTACGCTTTTTTGCATGAATTGAAACTATCAACACGAAGTCACAAGTTATGAAGTGAAAAGTCAAAATGCATATTGGCACATTTTTTTGCAATTATAAATTTCATAAAATAGTAATAGTAAAAATCCTTTTATAAACCAAAATTCCATCCACTTATGAGGTAAATAATTGTGCAATAATTCCTCGCGAAATGAATGTTATCGCCACCAGCCTTAACAATAGAATATCACAACATTTACTAATAAACGAAACTAGTTGGGACACAAGTCATACAATTAAGGCATGCCATAAAACTCTAAAGCAACAGTTAAATACGATAAAGTTCGCATCTCATCTAAAACTTCCTTCCTTTCAAAAAAGTAACTTAACCTTAATGATAAAATCTCTAGTAGATTCGTTCTCCTTCCTTCAGAACCGTATAAACACAAGTACGTTTCTCATTGTTTTACCTGCCGAGTAGATAACTATGTCACCGCCCTTCTACTGTGTATATAAAAGCATCTGTTTGTTAGAATGAGTCTCTCTGTTTGAGTCAGACGTGGTTTGTAGTTGATTTCTCACAAGATAGAGGTTTATTCGACCTGTTTGTCTAAACATCCTAAGCAACTGTTAGGAAACTTGTAACCCAGATAGAATGTCTGCTGGGATTTATTAAATGAAGACCCGGTGTGAAGGTGAAAAACATTAGCATTACGAAATAAATGTATCAAAGTTCTGACTCCGAGCAATTATTAAATACTTAATTAATTATAAATCGGTTCAATTAACCGAGTGAAGGCTGATTATGCGTCTCTTGTTATTGATACAGCAAGGAAAATATCCCAAGTGTTTACTTTAATCATGGCAGGATAAATGAGACAAACAATTGCAAAACGCAAAATATTATCTTAATCCGAATACAAATAAGGATTTAAAACCTTTCTTAAATACGAAAAAAACTCAACCACCGACAGATATTTACGCGATCTGTAAAATAGAATCAGTAGCCGGAAGTATGATAATGTAAATTTGAATATTAACGCCATTTAAATCAAATTGTAACTCTTAATCACAGTGGACGACACAAAGAAGGGGTTTTAATCGCATCTCATGGCTGCGCTATAGGATGCAGCGATGGTGTAATTCACAGGTGAATCCTTATTAGATAAACACACAAGTTTCAGATTAGAGGAACCGCAGCAGTATGAATTCCGTTTGTGAAATTGTCAGTATGTGCAGAATTATTAGCTTAAGCTTAAAAGTTCGCACGGCTTTCCTGGATAGAATGATTCGCGTTAATTTGCGAGCAGGAACTCAAAAGTTGGATGAGTTTGACGAGGCCATTTTCATGAATATGTATGAAACAAAACCGATTCTCTTTAAAGGAAAGTATACTTGGATTGTACACTCACATAAAACGTAGACAGAATTTTCATGCTATCAATATTGCGAGAGGATTAGAGGATTAACTTTATCAGAAACAAGAGATGTACAATCGAGAGGTTGATTAATTTTGGAATATTAAGACAAGGAATATAATTGAGTCGATTGTAGCAATGTTACTGAATTTTTTTAAGTATCCCTGCTAAAGATTCTCTGATCCAAAACTTTATTAAACGAAATGGATTTTAAAGTTTTTTTAAGAATCTGCATAGATAGCTTTTGTTTTAATCTAAACATGACTGACTTATATATGAAATTTTACTTCGTCAGAGTAAGTTATTTTAGATTTAAAATATCATGCTTATTATACCCAACGGTTACCTATTCTTCGCAAATAATTAGCAATAAGCCTTAAAGTACGAAAGTAGAAATAAAAAGGAAATACTTTTAATATAGAAATTCAAAATGAAAATATAAATCCATAATGCACATTGCTGACAATATAACTGCTTTTTTAAGACTTGTTGCTTTTAAATAATTTTATGAATTAGATATAAATCACAAAATTTGAAATGTAGAATCTTTCTCTACATTTTTAGCGAATGCAGTTTAATAAAATGCGAGCTCCGCTACAGTATAGAAAATTTTAAATGACCGAGTGTGAAAAACAGAGGACAAATGCACTCGATTTAACGTTTCTTATTTAGTGATACAGGCATATCGAGTTCACTATTCGAAGATAAGGGAGTGCAACCACTAATTGTGGCTGAACGTCCACAAAAAACAGATGCTTTCAAATTAAGTTCCTTCCTTGAGAGAAGTCTATTTCGTTCCTCGAAGTCTCCTGGTCGAAGACCTCTGACCTACTTTATCGATTACTTGTAATTATACACTTAACGTAGCGATGGATTCTCTTGTTCGAAACTCGTTTTAGGGTTACCTGAGACATCCTTCAGAGACATGCTTCCCGGAAAAAGGAGGTCGAGATGCGATAAATAAAATTGTGTCGCCATAGCAACTCGGGCAAGTCTTACGCTATCGATAAAAAGCAATTGAAAATGATAAATAACAAGTTTTAATATTTAACAGCAAATGCGTAATAGTCTAAGAAAAGGCCTGCAGGAATTCATGGAAATACAATTCTAGATTACTAAATGACAAGATTTTCTTCACTGTTCTTATTCTCGATTGAAAATAAAATATCTCTATCATTCTCAATGAATTCAAGCCTAATAGAAGCTTTATTGCTACCGACAAAATTAATCCTTAATAAAGGATAGAATAGATTTTAATACTTTGCACGTTAAATTTAATATTTCCCTTCTCATTCTTATCATAATCAATTTAATTTTTCACTTCTGTTTAACAAAATCAATCCTGTCTGTAAAATTTCATAAGGCTTCATTCTGCTATTTACTAGTTTATATACATCGATGTTATTATTTATTTTATATCTTTAGTAACCAGTTATCCATAAGTGTTAATATATTGTTAGTAATTACGACAGATTTCCAAGAAGTACCGCCAAAACACCTCAATTGCATTACAATATAGCTACAGCTTTCAATTGGTCGATTTCGTATTACAAATAAAACACCGGTCTCTTAGAAACCAAAGTAAATCAATCCCAAACAATTGTACTCTATATAAAACAGTCGAGATCTAACTTTCCAATCCTTATCGAGCGACGTCATAAAAAAAAGTGGCAAGATAAACAAAAGCTAGGAATGAAATACGATTCCGTGTTTTAAGGAATCGTAAGAGAAAATTAAACGGCGTGTTATTTTTGGGCATCTCTCTCTTAATTATTCTTGCCGTGTTTAACTTCTTGCGAGGTATTGGCTCACATCCAACACAAAGGCACGTATAACCCGAGCAATTGGAAAAAGTCGACCTCTTGGAAAAAAGCGGGGCAATGGCGGAGTCTCATTACCTTTTAATTCGTCGACACGTACTTGAGTTAAGGCGTGAACGAAGGAATGTTTTGAAGGGGATGAAGTTGAAGGAGTGATTGTTGAAGGCTATATGGATTGTTTTGGATGCGAGAGGAATTCTAGGCTATTTCCAATTAGGTCGAGGTAGAAATTACAACGCCCGAAGACAAAACACGATTTTCTTTTCGAGTTGAAGACAATGTCCTATATTTGAACCAGCGAAACATGAAGAAAAGACCACGTTCATAACGTGTACAATTGAAATGAATCGTATAAATTATACGAAACTTTATTCGCAAATGAAATACAAATGAAAAACAAACAGCGAAACAAAAAAGAATGCTTTTATATAAGAATTGCTTTTTTTTCTTTCTCGATTTCTTAATACACTATAGTTTACGAGTAGATGTTTAAAAGATAGACAGTGGAATTAATATTTTATGGGTTCAGTAAAATTTCAAAGTGGCATATATTTCAAGAAGAAGATATTTCCTTACATGTTATCTGCTCTCTAAACTCTAATCTTAAAAAAGATGTAAAAATTGTTCAGTTAGACATTATGAATAACCGTCAATGAATAAATTTTGGAATACAAAAAGTCCTTGAGAAATATATCTTATCGTATATATCTTAAACATATATAAATCAAAATAAGAATATTTCATACCTGAATTAAATTATTATTAACAAAAATTGTAAGGATTTAAAATCTTTATGAAAATACTTTTATCAAAGATAATTAATTAAATTGTTAGATTCGATAATTAAAAAATAAGAATTACACTACTTCACCTGCAATTTTTTCATTTCTGAATTTTAAAATATTGGATCCTTAAAGCAATATTTTTAGCATTGAATTTGACAGAAAGGCGACAATATATAAGATATAAGCGTTTAAATATATATCAAATTAGTAAAATCACTACATAATAGACAGTCAATAATAATCTTTGTGAAAAATTACTCTGTAATTAACTTAATGGCCGCCGAATTCTAGCGTAATATTTACGACTCACGAAATCAAACTAACCTAAAAACTTAAGGAATAAAGCGGAAAATATATACAGGGGATCGAAAAATAAAAATATAGTTTGGTTACTAAGAAACAGTTTCTCCATAGCAACGAGGAGAAAAACAGAAAGAAATCCAAGAAAATCATTTAGAAGACAGAAAACAATAACTTCTTTATACACTTCCAACGGATTGATAATCAAACAATTCGACATCTTCACTTAATATCAACAAATAAAAAAATCCAATACCTTTCTTTCATACTTCAATTACGTAAGACACAACACATCTTTCTTTCGACAATAATACAACATTCTAAAAGCACGACCTGTATCCATTCCGTGCGCAATACAACAAAATGAACCCAGACGGAAAACAATGGAATACGTTCCGTTCCAAAGTTGGGCGAAAGGACATAAATTCCGAGGAAATTTCTCCTGGCAGCTTGTGTTTTTACGTATATTGCGTATAGCCGTTTGTGCTCGGGCCATAGTTCGATTGAGGAGAAAACTTTTGCCTCTCAGGAGACTCGCCTCTCTCTCGGATGTGATTTCCACGTGCTAAGAAATCCCATCGAATTCCGCAACCCATTTTCAGAACTTCTCATCTGCTTCCGTGCCATATTCATTACACCTTTCCCGTTTCTGTGTCCTCTTCGAACTTGTAAACCGATTTCCGACCTTAATTCTCCTATCCCGACCCATAATGGATTTTGAAAGATTGGAAAACACCGCTTCCCCTTGGGCTCTCATCCGGATGTAAAGGAATCAATTAGAGAAACTAAATAGGATAAAAAAGGAATGCAAATATATCCTTTTACGGATGAGATGTTACGATTCCGGTAAATTAGAAGCGTGATGAAATAATCTAAAATGTATCAGTGTTTGGATTGTTGAATGTTTCTCATAGTTCATAAACATGAAATTTACAAAATTAAAACAAAATTATAGATTATCTACGTTGTAATAAATTTAAATAACGGAAAAGGATATTTCAATTGGATCGTGTGTATTTAAGGCTTTATATAATCAATAAGTCAATAATTAATCAAAATAATCAATACAATACTCAAGTAGTATCCCTCATTTTATACGTATGTAAGTATTTTAATGATAATTTAATTCTCTTAAAGTTGTAAAGAAGCTTACGTTAGTAATTCAAAATTACATTTTACACGTAACTTCATCTAATTCACATCATAATGATATATTGCCTAAGGTATTAATTATAAATCTATGAAATGCCATAAAATATTCAACATGCATCGTAAAATACACTACATTAGAGTTTTCTTTATACACATCTCGACAATCAGCTTTGAAAATCATTTTCTTGTTACTAGGGACAGTAAATAAATGATATTCGAATGATTTAAATACACATAGATACTGGAAGATACTTAAAACAATGCAAAGAGGCTACAGATTAAAAAAACACATTGTAGATTGATAAAGTTAGTAAATTTCACGAAATCATGCCTTCCTTTTACCAATTTCAAAACCCATTCTATTTAATATCTAAAAAAATTGCCGATGAATATAAAAACCTATTCTATTAATTGCCTATAAAAAATTGCGAAATCGGAAAGAGAACATTTGAGTAGTTAATCAATCCTCTATAAATCAATACCGGAAACAGGTGCAAGTATCAAGAGCTGGATTTTCCATGCGTTACGTATTTTAGCGATGTGCATTTATGGTAATTTATTTATTTTCCCAAAGTAAACGCTAGAGGCTGATTCATCTCTTAACATAAAGCATACGTTCCACCTTTCCCAAATTACCTCGGTTTAACTCCGACATTTTAATAGCATAAATTGTAGACATACAGTTGTTACCATTTCGCAATTTATCTTCTAATCACTATTTCTCCGTCTGCTAGAACTCAGAATGTTAAATTAAGTGACTTTTACGCACCTTGAATAGCACTTTGTTACCATAAATCCGTTCGTAGAAGGAATCCACACCCCCGCTATCATTTTACACTGCTCCCATTAAGCAAAAGGGAATAGGAAAATCTTGACTAGAGAACATTCCGAGTTAAACAGTAAACCAGGTTATAAACGGGGATCTGTATTTATTAGATAAGATCCGAGCAATAAGACCGTGTTTAGTGGGTGCTATAAATTTTGTTGAACAAAATGGCCATCAAATACCTATAGTACCGATTGTATGAATCCCTGCTTTCTAAGAATTTTTATAGCATTAGAAAAACAAAGAATTTCATAAAAGACTTAACATAAATAAGGGATTATTCTTCAGGTAAGCTTTTGAATATAAAGAAGTAATAAACAGATATTTTAGAGAAGCATATAAGTGAGTTTTACGTAAGCTTTCGTTTAATCATTTCCAAGTAAGTTTTCTCTTGAATTTTGCGTTCTTGAATTTAAAAATACATCGGAAAATATATGAACAAATTTTTCTGGAATTGCATAAATTGAATACTTCGGAACAGATTTATGATACGCTTAATTTTTTCCTTGTAATCAGGAAATGAATCATTAATATAAAAGATTGATGTTTGGGTAAATGAGTAAAATATCCATTAATTTTTCACGTCTAGGCATTCCTGGGATTGAAGTTCATTTAGAGGACAGATTTGTGTTATCAGAGAATTTCCCATTAAATATGAAGGCATGAATACAAATGAAAAGACCAGTAAACGAGCCTAGACCTCCCGATGTACTTTGGTTATCATACTATCGTGGAGAACCATTAAAATTTACCGTTTAATACATATTATAATACAACTCTTATATCAACTTATGTTCAGTTTACTCCGTTTTCCTTAGTAACTTAAACATAGCAACGCGTAAACAAACAAATTGTAATAGAAAGTAATTACAGTTGGGATAGAAACATCCCCTAAATTTTACCGATAGGATAACGTTTCACTGCGACCTTATAAAACCGTTAGGCTCTCTTAGACTTTAGAAAAACAAACGTCACAAAGATAAGGCAACTAAAACAGCTTATGGGCATCTCGCTCTCAATTTAGCCAGTTTCCTAACGTTCCGCTTCAGCTATTTTGCTACCGATTCGCCTCCGATTTTATGGCCATTACTCCATGGTTTCGGTTCAACAATCTCTAAAAACCTCGCTTTTTTGTTACTGTCGGTGGAACTGCCTTCGTAAGCACATTATTAACTTAACGACGCGTTTTAAACAACCCTCATAAAGCCCGGAGTTCTCCTGCTTTATTCCCCGGATTGCTATAGGTAGGCTGCGACTGTATAAAGCCCGGTGCGAGATGCATTGCCCAGGATTAGGGGTGTATATCTAGGATCGCCGAAGGGAAGACTACAATTTATAATTTGGGCTCTGGCGAAATCTGTGCTAAAGAGCGTGCGTGCGTCTGGAGTTAATTTCGTTCCGGAAAATCCGTTGCGTGGGTTGGGTCAAGATTTATTTCGTAAACTGTTATATTCCACTGTAATTGTTTCCGTGAGAAATCAATTAGAATTTTGAAGAGACTCACACATACTTTTGGTTCTATTACAGCTTGATAGGAAAAGAAACGAACTGTCATACTGGCATTGAGTATTGATTCTCTAACTGTAAAATTGATGAATAAGTTTAATTGTCAATCTATGTAATTATAACATTTTAAACTTCTATTTATAAAGATAAATCCTAAATATAAGAAAATTGCAATTTAATCTCACTTATTAACATTGGCTCAATAGATATTACTTTTAAATATACAATTTTCTAACTTAATGCTACATTTCTTAGTTCTACATTCTATATTTCAACTACAAATCATTTTAGGAAACACATTAACGGAAAATTCGTAAGAAAATAAGTAATTATATTGATTCAGCTTAAATATCTTAAATTACTCAGTAAAAACATAAATCCAAAACCTTAAATCAAAATATACTAAATCAAATCGTAAAAAGAGAAAAACTGAGTATTTGTTCGACGAAATAATAGATAGAAGGCCATTTTCTGAATAAACTATTATAAAAGTAAATATTTTACTTTCTTTTTTGGTTATATAGCTAGATATTCTTCGTATATAAGTGTTTTATTCATAGTTTAAAATCAATTTATTAGCAGTAACTCTGTCTTGTTTTTAAAGAAGAACTTCATTC
The DNA here is from genome assembly GCA_020796165.1 of Pantala flavescens. Classification (NCBI taxonomy): domain Eukaryota; kingdom Metazoa; phylum Arthropoda; class Insecta; order Odonata; family Libellulidae; genus Pantala; species Pantala flavescens. The sequence goes on from CM036886.1 coordinate 19,720,975, forward strand.
GCTTCAAACAGAACATTTACCATCGCTTCTTAGGAACCTCCGAACACTCTATACATTAATTCTAGACTAGCTTCTCCTTCCTTTAAGGAAACCCTGATTCCAACGTAGATACATTCGCTATTTTATGGCGCAGATATCTAACGGAACTTATTGTTTCGGGTTGCTCTCTTTTTTGCACGGTTTAAATTGGAAGATACCTCCTCCATAGCCTAAACTCAGTATGCCCGGAAACCCAGAAGCATCATCTTTTCCTATTATTAACCAATTATCAGTTATTACACAAAATAATTCGAATCTTTGACCGTACCTTTTATGTCACTGTTGAAACAATCATAAGAAACATAATTTGACGATATCATCAAATTAGTTTTTATTTCTACCATTAAAATTTGGACTAAAAGGGTACTTCAACTAATACATGTACTAAATGTACACATACATGTATGTTATTAATAGTACACACTCATCATATTGAATTTTGAAGGATACTGTTAAAGAAATTTCGACCAACAAAAAATGAGACTCGTTCATTACTTCCTGAATCAAACTTACTAATATTTACGAGAATGCGGAAGTTAACTTTTCCCAATAAAGTTTCATTAGAAAGTAAAGGATAACCAATTATAAAAATCATCAAATTGGAGTTCCAAGTAATATAAATAATAAAAATGAATAATGACAAATAAAAATGAACGTCGATTATGTGTCCTCCTTTGAAAGATTAAATCCGAGTTTATTTTAGTTCCAAAATTTCATCCGAATTCGCTCTCATATGATACGAACCTAATTCAAATAAATATAAATTGCATTTAGAGTAGCATTCCATGAAGCACAGCCAAATATAATTAGGAAGAAGAATGTAATGAGCTTCGGTATGCATTAATTGAACTCAATTCTACGCATACTTCTGAGATATAGAAAAATTAACTTTAACATCGAATAACGGAATAATATTCACTAACTCATCTTTTTTTATCTTTGCATATATATTTTACTACACAATATATAGTAAGACACATCTAAGAATCCATGTGTTCTTATCAACGCTAATTTATCTTATGATAGGAATATTAAATTAGTGATGCCATAAACAAATGAAGGGATATAACGTAATTAATTAAACATACGTCATTCGAATACTATACTCGAATGCCTAAGCAACTAAGAAAATACATTTACCATCTAATTCTAACAGGCACTTGTACTGATTATCTCAATCGTAACTGGGCAGTTAGCAAGCGTTAATTGCAAGTCGAGAGATGGGCAAGTATCAGCATTCTCTCTACGTTGCTATGTTTAGGATCTGCGATCAAATATTGAAGCAATGAATGCGCCCTCCTCCATTAAAGTGGTAAACAACAATTACCGCTGGAAGGAAAGCCTCTCTAATTTCCAGAGCTATCCACAATGGGCTGTTTCGGCCATTCATTTACTCATTCTAACTTCAAACTCATAGCCGCAGGTTTAAAGCTCGTATATCCAAATCGTCATGGAAACCAGTACAAATTTAACCACCGACTCAACAGCTTTCATCTTAAAGTAATTACTATCATTATACATATTAAATTATTAATTAATTATCTTTAGAGGATCTATCTTCTTTAGTGTGTAATCAAGTTGATTGATTTATCGTAATGCTATCAAGACACATAAATCGTATAATTATATTCAAAAATATTGATTGTACTTAAAACATTGCTACCAATATAAACAGCTGACGTACTTTTCACAGTATATTATTAAGATAATTATTCCTGAGGCACAGTTTCTAATAATTAATTTGATGATTAACTTGTTGCAAATTTTATCAATATATCATTGAGCAAAAATTGGCTCTCTCATAGAGTGAATTAATAAAGTTTCTTTCCCTGGTAGTTTCATGCCCACTAGACTGAGGAATGAATATCTTTCTGGAGGATTCTATAACTCCGTTGATGTTCTGGAAGGAATCTATCGGCGTGGTGAAGAGAGCGTAAACAAGGCAATAGACCTATTTCTACACCACGCTACTATGCGGGTCCCTGTTAGAGAGAACGAATATTTTAGATGAGTTTCCACGAGTGTCTATTTCACCTAAGATGCACCTCATCTCTGATAGGACGATGTATCACTAAGTTGCGCAAGTTGTGTTTTGTGATTCCTTTTTCTTTCTACCTCTTTGAAAAATTTCATGTAAACGGTCAGTACATCTATAAAAAAATTCAATATATGACGCAAAACTGCTTCATTTCAATGGAATATAATTGGGTTTCTGTTCCAAAAGAACACAGATATTTAATATCAAGATATTCTCTTAAATACGCATAAATCAATTATCTTTAAAAATAAAAAGGACAGTGTCTCTTGTACTAAAATTCTTTTTAAACCATTCTCCTTAAATTATGCATAATTTAGTCTTCATTACGTTGCTTGGAGGAAGTAGAATATGGCCTCATTTCTGCTGATTAAAAAACTTCGTTTCCCTTAAAATTCAAAATCTCAATAAGCGATTTATATCATCAGAGAAAAATATCTATCTCTTAGCCGTGAATATCCCAAAATTGTAACCTTAGGACATCAAATAAAATTCAACCCTTATCTTATATATAGTTGAAATCCTTAACAGGGATTATATGCTAGTAAAAGACGATTTGAGAATCTATTACATTCTTAGGCAATACTAAAAGATTAAGACAACTAAATTACTTAAAGAAATCCCAGCCGCACGCTAAACGTCATCCCGTGGAGTTAATGAGATATAAGATGGGCGTGAATCTAAAGAATTCCCAGCAATGAGAAGAGAAATAATCAATATCCACACGGAAAAAGAATAATTAAAAGTACCTACATACACGAAAAGTACCGGAGACGTAAATAAGGTAAAGGACGAGCAAAAAAGAATTTATCAATGCAGAAAAAAAAAGAGAGAGTACTCGACAGAGTTCGTAAGGGAGTAAGGTATGTGGCGGAAGGCGGATATGGATTGGCAGAAATATGGGTGAGGGCTTACGGAGCAGGGAGGGGTGAGTTTATCGGTGAGGCTAACCGATATAAGACAAGGCACGCGTGGATACTCCAATTTAAAATGGGTCCCCGTTGGTATCGCAGTGAAAGTGAGGGGTTCGATGGGCCATAAGAAAAGTGGGTCTGCAGCGGTGGAGGTATTAGAGAGAGCCAAAGCTCTGCTACAAAGATGACTCCCAAAGCAGAATAATTAAGGAGGGATGATCCACATAAGAACAATGGCTTCTGAAGGAAATGTATCAATGTCGAAGGAATTTTTGCAGATTTTTCTCGTGCATCCTTTTGATTAAACAAGAACCTTTCTTGTGATCAAAAGGAACCAATCCAATTAGGGAGAACTTTGATCATTTTTAAAAAATTCGCACTTGATCTAAATAATGAAATAATAATTTGGCAAAAGACAAAAGATATTTCAGTTAAATAATAACCAGTAAATAAGAACTTCAATTAAAATATTAATTTACTATTTTACGTTTGCATAATTTTGTTTCTTTTTCATAATTAATTTGATATATGATTAGGAATAACTTCAGAGTTTTAACTTCATTTTTATACAGTTCAGTTTGAATCTATTCATTTATATTATATACTTATTACCTACACGTAAATTAATACTCAACTCACTAGAATCGTAGTGAAAAGTTTTTTCTTTAAAACTCTGCAGCAAGAAAAATTATCCGCTTCAATTTCCAATAAATATAGGAAAGATGATGACAATATAATCTATTTTGAATCACTTATTCGTGAATGCTGACACTGAATAAAATTTATCTTAATCCATACTCGTAAAATTCTTACCTAGACATCGTTCAATCAATTTCCTGTAATGACACATTTCTCTTTAAAAAGGCTCCCAAAGCCCTTACAGAAAACAAATATTTTCTTTATCTATAATCAGCCGCAACTTTCATAGGCCATTCCTAAATTATGTGAACAATTAGTCATTAGTACCTTTGCCTCTTAAATTCATTCCCGTTTTGTTCTATCGCCTCTGAACTTCGATTCTGGTGAACGTTTGAGATACGCTTGGGAAACTACATCTTCCCCCGGACCGGATCAATATAACCACTTAACCTGAGGAAAATATAGCTCGAGGACCCTTCGGAGAGAGGTCATTGATATTTCTCTTTACGAAGAATTTGATACTGTAATTAATCTGACTATTTATCTGCAGCATCTTCCCATGCCTAACTACACCTAAAGTACCTCTAGAAATAGGATTCATCGTATCGAATAGCCAGCACTAAACGGAGATTCTTTTCATTTAATTGTCTATTGTCCCGATGTTAAATCGCAAGACTTTATTTCCTGACAATCAATACTAAGTGCTGTGAATGTAAAAAACAACCCTTGTGTTTAATGCGAGCTATAAATACTAATTATATAGGCTTATAAAGAATTACAGACTATCCAATCTTTACGAATTGTTTTGAGTTATTTTACCCATTTCAAACTTTCCACTTTAATTTTTAAATTTTTAGTATCTCATGTTCTCCATAGAATTACAATTTTTTTTATAACTCAATAACAATTGAGCGCCTAACCTTACATGTTTAAAGGAAAAACTCCAACAAAAAAAGTTTTATGAATTAAAACGCAAACATTGAATGATAAAATACATGTATGAAGGAGTTAAATCGTAAGCCTATTTACCAAAATAATAAATTCTAAAATCCTCGACTGAATATACATATGTGGTATCTTGTGGAGTGATATTTGAAAACAAAATCCTTTCGTAAGTGTATCGTGATTATTTATCTTATAAACATTTCATTCAACATAAATTTACCTCTGAATAACATCTTAACACTTCAAACTAAAAAGAACTAAAGCATAAATTAAATTTAGCAAGGTATTGTTTATAAATAAAGAGGAAGTTGTAGAACTACGGGCTGAAAGAGTAAATGAGAACTTTTGCTGAACTCAAGGAAAAATTAGATGAAAATAAGAAAAAGATTGGTGGTAAAGCAGATGAAATAGAACCTATAGAAATAAATAATTTTAATCCAATGCAAAAAAGAAATATCATTACGCAAGCATCAACTGTAATTGCTTTTTTTCACGATAATTTCTATAAAATCAAAAATATACAGCAGAATAAAACAAAGATCCACTACGCTTTAAACCGTTTATTCACTTTAAAGCACCCGATCAGTTAGCGATTAATCGATCTCGAATCGCTTCACGAAACTCGTTTCGATAAACATCGATATATCGAACGATCATGAAGTGAATGCGCCGAGCGTACACACACCATAAGGAACAATCGCGAGTATTCAATTTTCGACCGGACAATCGAGGACAAACTGACTTTCGATCGCCACCCACTTTGCAAACAATATCCACCACCTAATGATAGGAACGACACAATGCGAAAGTTTCCCCATTCCATGGAGCGTTGCTTGATTATTCATCTGGTCGATTGAAAATTCCTCTGGCGGTGCGCGGCTGCAACTCTGCAGGTAATCTCCGAGCCTATTGGGCACCGATGCGGGAAACCAGATGAGTAAAACGATAGCAATTCGCGATCCTAAATGCCAATGTTCCATGCATTACATACGATATGGCGTGATGTATCGATGTTGGATGGGGCGATAAAATGGGCCGTTTAAAATCTCGCACGTGTGCCTATAAGGTCAAGAGCTGTTTCCATTCCGGTGTGACCCAGAATTCCGGGCGTGAACTATAAAGAATCCTGGCTATTTTGGAATGCAGGGGAACCAAAAACCTCAGCCTAGAATTTTCCAGATTTGAGAGTAATGTTTAAGGTATATGTTCCACTGTTTCGTCAAGTAAAGTATAAAAGATTTTATTAATATTCATTTTATCATTAAATAATTTAACTTATGGAGAATATTTATTAAAAACTGCTATATTAATTGAAAAACACGAGATCGAACGACTAAATATTCTAATAGGAGCCTTATTAATAAAATAATCGAGATATATTGGACATATCGAAAGTCGATTGCAGCTAAAAATCGATTATTCTACAATAGGGTGCACTTTAGCGAGGAATACTCAAGAGAAAATAAAATTTAAAATATGCAACTATGCTATAATTATATTCCAATTTTAAATTGACAATTCATTTAGATTTATTTATTTCAAATTTACATTGATCGTGAATGCAATTTCATTCCAATAAAATTACTCGATATAACCATTAGCGTTCGTTTGATGACTGCCAACACCAGATGTTGCCGTTTCTTTTTTCAGTCAAAATACGAGGATAACTCGCGATTTTTAAATTACGGATATTTGAAACGATTTGCAATTGAATAAATGAGTTTCAAATGTACAGAGAAATATCGTGGATGCACCATTTGTTTCCTGTCCGAAATTATACACGCGGAAATAGAAATCAATGTTTTTAGGGTTGAAATTCACAAGAACCATGATGCAATTGCCTAATTAAATTCACGTTTTATGAAATTGATGTGATTTACCATTACGACTAAAAGGTAATAGATTAAATGAAACAATTATGTATGCAGGGGAAGGCAATTTAACTCATTTGCTATCCAAATGCTACGATTCCAAATGCAAAAGAATTAAATGGATGTTAATATAAAAATGTCAAATATAAGGGACACAGAAAATAAAAACCCTTTAATAATGAAGACATAATGTTGTGGGGAGAAGTAGAGATTTACTTTCTTAGTTATTATTTTAACTTTTCAGTTTAACTGTTCCTAAATTCGCAGAATCCAAAAAACAACGTACCGTATATTTTGCTAAATTCGTATTATTTTATAAAGATTTGAGATGGATAAATTGAAACAGTTGTTGATGATATACTGAAAATATTTTACAGCATATTCCTAAAATCTTTTGTTAGTAACGTGATCATGAATCTAACCAAATAGTTTCAAAAAATGTTACTCGTATTTATCTACTTCAGGAGGCCAATTTTCAAAATGCCTTAGGATGAGAATGAAATTCGAATTTAAAGTCACATCTACATTGAATAGTTAGTTCCCACAGGATAAAGGTGAAGTTTGCGTGAATAGCTAACACGGCAGGCATAAATCCTTCTCAATTCTACAAAAGTGGTGGCTAGACCGGAATTTGGAGATCTGGGTTCAAGTGCACGTTCTGTCAGACTTTTTCACATCTCTTAAGTCCTGTGATACAGTAGTAATTTCATATTTCATCTTATTATTCAACTTAACCATTAAAACAAGAGTGTTTCGATTATAGGTGCTAATGTTCTTAATATTAATTACCAATTTACGATTAAATACCAATCAAGTACCTAGTGTTCGATTTTTTGTCTATGAATTATCAATTCACTTAGATAATTGAAAAAATAGTTTAGCGTTGAAAACTAGAACATAAGCTATAACACCGTCATATATACAAAATCCTCTGGTCGTTACAATCATACAAAATATCTTCCCCTCTTTAAAGCCGGTTGCTAGGAAACCTGAAAAGGGTTTACCGCATAGATAGTTACCACTAAAATTGTAGTGGGAATAAGCTTGAAATTCGTGCAATTGCACTGAGCATTACGTGATCTTATCTTGATCGAAAGTTTCTTAGACAAAGGTTCGGAGGTAATATCATGCGAACTTAGAGGTTGGCGTGCCGGATAAATTGGTGCTATGATCCGCTTTGATCTACTTGACTTCTTTTCCCAATTCCATCACCTATATATCAACTCAAAAACAGAGAAATAAAGTCTTATTGCCTTTGTTATATACAGAATGGCGTGCAAAGAAGCGACTCGGTTCAGTCCCCCAAATCGTGGACTAGTTATCCAGTACGAGACCAAGAATATTACGAGTTGGTGAAAATATAACGAGAATTAAAAATAATGATATCTATTGTGAGTTGTGTATGGGGAAATAGGTAGCCTAGTTTACGTATTCGAGCACAATGTGAAAAGTTTGGAATGAACGGAAGTAATCAGAGGATTATGGACTGTCCAAAAAGAGGAAAAAATGGGAAATAAAAAACTTAAGAACGGGAAGTAATTTTCATTGCATTTCAGGACTCTACGGTAAACGTAGTTGAAGGAGAGGTTATAGAAGCGATAAAATCAGAATTTAAAAGGAAGACAACGGGAATATGGTAATCCTATTAAATTTAACCATCGCGTTTTTAGGTCTTTCCAAAAAATCGTTCCTCCAACTTTAGAATGAATTACTGGTTGGTCCTTTAATAACCTTTCAATGTCACACATTTCATAATAGCAGTTCTAAAACTTATTTATCGTTTGGATGATTTCATTGAATGAAGAGGATATATAAAAAGTTAGGAAGTAAAAAAAAATCTACCCTTAACATACATAATTTTAGGATGAATAAGAATCAAGGATAGTATGTCACATTGGGGTTCAATTCGCAATAAACAGAGTCCAAACTAATCCGCTAAAAATAAGGCCAACGGTTGACCGAGGATGATATTTTCCATTTTCTAACTCCGCACATAAAAACCACACGACAACCGAATATTACTTCGATCAAATTTAGAATTATGTATGTTGGACAGCGGCCGAAAAACTTTTTGTCGCAGTCAGCTCGTGCATTGCCAAAATTCGCTCATATGAATGCCTTTCACGCTAATCCCGTTAATAAACGAGTAAATTAAAATGGTTCCAAAATGTGGTGAAAGTGGATGAGCTCGTATACCACTTCTCTGTGCGACGCGTGGAGGAATGTAAATGAACTACTGCTTGCGATCTCGTGGTTCTAGTGAAATGAATTACAATCGACTTTTGCTTTTAAATTTCTCACAAATCCCCACTTATATCGCGGCTTTTTTGTCATTATTTTACCAAATAGGCCACATAAAAAAGTTATTCGGGAAAAATATATATAAATTCTTTTTTTTAATGTATTCTACGCAGAAAATATGTCCATATTTTGAAAGCTAATGAATATATTCGGCAAAGGGAGTGCAAAGGGAATTTTTATACGGAAACATTGTATCTGTTCACCTAACTTTGCTCATTATTTAGTTTGGATTTAAGACTCTTTTGTACATAATATTTGACATATTTTCCAATGAATATACTACCAATTTTAGTGAAATCGCTTCGTTACTTATGCTGCATAGGAAGTAAAAATTTCTTTTATATGAAGGTCTATTATTTTAAAGCTCAGATATAAAAAATAAGTTAAAGATATCGTTCCACAAATCACGCAAATCAATGTTATACGTCTGCTACTGGATGTCATTGTTTAATTATAAGTAAGTCATGGAACATCATAGGTAGGTTATTTATCTTAAAAATATTATCTATCTATCTTAAATGCATTTCTAAAATGACGTACAATTTATATAGTACTATTAACATGGATAGATAGTAATCACGTTTTAGCCTAAAATTGAGAGTTACAATACATTCACCTATTTGGCTAAAACGTAGCCTTATCATTTGCTTATATAAATTGGAGAAATTATCATTTGATAAACATATTAAAATAGTAATATACAATTTACAATGTAATCGTGTTTTTGACCTGAAACTGACTAAATCGCAGCCTTACTGCTAACTACACTTGTAAGAGTTGAATGATTTTAATTAACAACATTCAATTTTAAAAATCTCTAAGCAAAAAATACGACTATATACGAAGTTGGTAGAGACATTGTGCTTCAATCATCTAGATATGTTACCGATATATAAATCTGTGTTCGAGAAGAAAAGTAAGAGAAAACTACACCTTGTGGTACATAAAACATCGTAGAATGAATTCCAACCAGTCTTCCCGTAAAACAACAAAAATGCGTAAATTTATAAACCAAACCATTCCAATGAAAACGCGATATTTTTGGAATAAAATACATAAATCTGATCCTATGTGAGACTAACACGCCAATTTATACGTACCGGAATTCATTCACATAATCAACGGATGCTGAATTCCCATTCCGAGCCTTAATTTTATCATTAACTTCAAATTTAAAAACGAAACTCCCTGAAAACACAGGTTCCCGTATAATGGGCCATCCAACGTTTTAATGGGCCCCGTTCCAAAACATCGCATGTACTGCTGATCAAATAAATCGACCGATGGAACCTTTCATTCCAAAGAATTTTCTCTGCCCGTATAAAAGGGGCTGATTCCAGCTATTACAGCCACCGCTATCATCGTCTTTCGTTGTACCTCGGAGGGATTTAGAAACGTGCCTTAATATACCTCTTCCGGGTTTTCGGTAGCACCACGCAATGCTACAACACGAGAGCGCGTGATACGTAGCCGTATTCCCTCGTAGTAATTCTAGTTGGCTCGGTCGCCGCTAGGGAGAGCGACCGCCGCACACGGCTTGGTGGTTTAGCGGTTGAACGGTTAAAGGGGCTTTTCAAACTGTGCTTCCGTGATTGTGGATTCTGTCAGTCGTCATCCACCCTGTCTTTGTTACCCCGCAACGGTCGTCTATCGTTTAGGAAACGGGAGATACCTACGATGGTTATGGAAAGCGACGTCTTTGAGGTATACTGAGAGGATCTCTTTAGCGGAAGTTACCACGTTGCCTTCCTGCCGATTTCGCTCAAGAAGCGGTCTGTTAAGCGCTTCAATTGGTAGGATAATAGAGATACCGTGGATTGATTAAATGAGCGTTCGAGAGCTTCGTTTCGGTTGAACGCGTTTGAATAGCGATTTTGAATACGAAATATGATGTTCCTGAAGATGAAAAGGGAGTTCTAAATGCTTAAATATATAAAAGAGGACAATGAAAGCTAGTTTCAACGATAATGTACTGTTTTTCACAAACAATCATTACATAATACGTATAAAAATTCATTATAATCAATTAAAATCGATATTAAAAAGTAAAAGATTAGGAAGAACATAATTGAATTAATATTAAATGAATAAATTGAAGGAATTAGATAACATGTCGACAAAAAATACTAAATTCTATTCTCTCCTGACTCTGTATTATAAATTTGCAATAGTGACTTTTCTGTTCGGAAGGATTGTCCTTATATTTGGGACCTACATTCCTTAAGTAAACTTTCTGAGACTGATTAAATACTTCAAATAGTAGATATTTAAACCGCTTTTGAAAAAGATTCATCCGTTGTGGGGATCGAACCCACGACCTTTGGATTAGAAGTCCAACGCGCTATCCTCTGCGCCAAACGGACAGATGCTATTATTGCATCAGAAGTAAATATTGTAGTAATTGCAATAGTTGAGGAATATAACGGTTATACAGCTCGATAAAATGCAGGCATAACATATTCATTAATTAAGTATCACATTTCATATATGCCATTAATTATTAAGTTATTTGTTTTCTATGACTGATTACACTAACTAACGCTCCATAATATCAATTTTAGTTTTAATTTCTTAAGGTTCCGGCAAATGTCATCCTTCCCACTGTACTATACGTAGTGTGTGTTGCATACTCACACGGGGAGAAGCGAATTGCCTATATTTTAGGATACATTCGTCAAAATATTTTTAAAAATCAAAAAGGCAATTTAAAAAATATAAAACTTTTAACCAAAGATATTCATTCAGTTTTCAGCAACGGAAAAATGAAAATTACCTTTAAAATTAGGCCAAGAGGAGCATTCTACTTTAAATCATCAATGTAAAGCTTTCCCAAACAGGACCCAACATCACAATGGCCGAGTGCGGGTTGCAAACTATTCCCTAGAGATACAGCGGCCAATTTTCCAGAAAGGCCCATTTCAATCCTTGGCTTAATTAGTGAAGTGGAAGGAGAAATTTTTTGGGAACGTTTTCCTTTAATATTCAAGTACTGGATTCAATAAAAATTATCATGATTACACAATCATATCATTGAATTTGGGCATTCGGTAGAGCAACAAAAACGCAAGATAATTATCCGCAATATTCTTAATATCGTATACAATATGAAAATCGATTCAAAAACAGCTGTGAAAAACAGAAGATAGAGCTCATGGAATCCAAATCAAAAATTTTTCATAATCTTTTACATAATCCCACTCATTCAACCAAATGGTATATTCGCTAAAGTAATATAGCCTTACATAAAGGAATTATTTAGAGAATTAAAAATAGTTCGATTGTTTTCGACAAGAGATTCTGGGATTTTAAATGATGTTTTTCTCTCTTCGAATACAATTATCTTTGATCCAATAAGTAACTATTAGGGACTTAGATTCCATTATTTTCTTTCGATAGTAACAGCTTACTTTTCTTTTTCCATAAGTGACTAACATCAATTTTATTCAAGTTATCATTTATTGCATACTACTTTTCTTTTGCCTTATCTAAAAGATGAAATAATACATAATAAAAACAAATTAACAAGAGCGAAGCAGCTTAAAGAGACGAATTCAGGGCATAAAAAATATATATAACCTTATAAATTTGAATTGGAAAACCTACTTTCTTCTATTGCAGTTCCTCTAAAATCAAGAACAAATCGTTAGGTTTTATATTAATCGATGTACGATGGGAAGCCTACGTAAGCCTCAGAAGAGTAGATAAGATGTAATAATGATAGTATTCTCTATAAAATAACATCGCATCAAATCAACCCAAGCTTCTCTCGAAACTAACTACATTCAATCCTTTCACTTTACATTCAATCCATTTAATTCTCACATTCATCCCGAATCGATCCCAATTTGTATACGAACGCGTATCCCAATTAGACCATTCCCCCCGTACAATGAGCGGCAATCAAAACGTAGGGAAATCCGTCGCGCTTCGGAAGGTAATTAACTTAACAAGTCGTCGGGCATACTTCGCGAATTGATGAGCAGAACGATGGAAACCTTTTCCATTCCGTCGGCGTATTTCTCGCTCATCTCGTTAGCAACGCGTTGAATCTCTAATTTCCTCCTAGTTCGCTCGTCGATCGTCGCGGCCCGATTGGCGCGTCGGTCGCTGATTGATATACTCTCTTATCTGTGCGAATATAAGGGGCTTAAACATCGCTTAAATAATGGATTCGATCGGCAGACTGTAATCTTTCCGAAACTACGGTGCAAAACGGCCCCGTGGGTGTTTGTTAACGATGGTAAACTGGGGCGGATTTCACTCCGTAGTAACCCGGGTGACCTACCAAACAGGTGTTAACTGCACGTGGGAATGATAGCCCAAGCTCGATTATCTACTCCGTTTGGGGGATACCAGCGATTCGATGCTGCAGAGATGAGAGTCCCATTTCGCCATACTTCAACTATTTTCGGTCGGATTAAAATGTAAGGCGGTAATTGTCCTCTTTCCGGCTCCGAAGGTAACCTTTAAAGCACAGCAAAGGTCAGCGATGACGCAGGCAACATTACGTCATTAGATCAAACGGGAAATTGATGCTAAGGCGTTCAAGTGGATTATGTCGTTCAAATACTTGATCTGTTCGTGTAAAACGAACTGTTTGCGAAGAGATGCGATGATTGGCAAAAGATGCTAACGTTCTGATCGCGGAATTCGAATGATTTGGGGTTTAGCCCTTTGGTGTGATTTCTTTCAGTATAACGATACTGGATAAAAGTTGTAAATATTTAATTTCTGAATTTTTATTAAAAAATTTAGATGTTCCGAGAAGAGAATAAGATTTTGAGAATACGCAACGAACAATATTTGTATAATACCTTGTAAATTTAGCTATATTAATATCATGATCTGCAATTAAAAAAGAAACAACAGATATGTGTAATTATAATCAAAATTAAACGTTCCAAACCTGATTATTCAATCATATCTACAAAAGCATCTTATTCACGTGGATTTAAAGAGAAACTTTCTATTTTCGATTGCGTCATCGAGAAGATTACTGTACATCAAGAACACAAGATTTTATATCATACTAAATAAGATAAGACCAATTAGATCGCATATTTCGAAATAATAAGAAAATAAAGGGTAGATAGAAAAATAGAGGGAATAAAGTTGAAGGACTATGTAAGAAGGTACTTGAAAAGATATATCTCGGTAAAAAATAAAACAAACTCATATTACATATATCATTCAAACCGTCTTGAAATGGTTCAGGGTTCCATTATTCAAGATATTAAGATCTTCATTATATGAATCCTAACTTATATAGTAAGTAATGCAAAATTTCATAAAACTTCCGTCACCCTTAAGATGAACTTCTTTCTTTTGAGACAATTTTCAAAATAAAAGCTAATCTATTTCACTAAAAATCAACTTTTACGTGAATTTATGACTATAAAGATCAGCGAAAACTTTGTGGATGACAAATGAAACCATTTTGAATTACTTTCAACGGTAACTGGGCAACGAAAAATTCCACAGCTCCAACGTGTATTGCTGTCTGGTATAAGCTTCTTTAAGAACCTTCATTGGATACGTAATCCGGGTCTTCGTGGGAAAATAACAAAATTCAGCGGCGGAGCCATTTACTTTTCCGGGGACCAAGGAAACGTTCCGAGGCAATCGTCCATCATTTGGCCAGAAAGATCTGGATTAACTGCGGCCCGAAACTATTCGGATGTGCCGTGGGATTATCGATGGAGATAAGACCGCGTAAACTCGAGGAACTTGGGAGGAGATGAATAAAGCATCTGAGCTGCCTGTCTGGAACTGCAGATAAGAGGAGCGAGAGAAAGTGTGGAGACGGCAAAGAAGTAAGCAGTCTTAATGACCTCAGACTTTAAATCACAACTTTCCCGGGAGGTAGAGAAAATCGAGCGTAAAGTTTTATGGCGCAACCACGAATTTACCCTGAGAGATAAGAGTCGAGATAAAAATGTACGAAGACGACTTAAACTCGCATATAAACATGTAAAACAAGGTATTAATGGTCCATTAGCTCAGTTCTGCAAGCGCTTTGCTTCGAGAGATAGAGATACCTAGAGCTGCTATTAAACTAATAAGGCTGAAGATTAATGAAGAGGGATTTATAGGGTGAAGGATAGAATGACTCGGAGGTAGTTAAATTAATTTGTGATGAAAAGATGTAACAGATCTTTTGAAATAATTAATTTACGCTTTGCGGAAATACTTGAAAAGTTGGATACAAATCTGATGTAGGATTTATTGCTGTATTACTTTTGCAAATAAATTTTCGGTCTAGATAAACAATTCAGCCTTATCCTCAAATAAACCATATTGATATAAAATATAACTCATAGCATAAGCATATCAAAACCCTTTTACCAGAATAAAATGATTCGGACATTTAAGAATCCATAGAATGAACAAAGAGATAGCGTAAGATTGTTTAGCTTCTCAAACCTAATGCTAGTTTACAAGGAATAAATTAAAATTCATCGACTAAAATCCCAAAACCATATCTTGGAACTTGGACAACTTAATGAAGCTAAAATTCAGTGTATATATACATTAAATAGTCATTCATAATACATATTCCTTCGCATTTATTGAATTATAATCATAAAATCTAAACGATAATAAGAAATTTTATTCGATTAATGCCTCAAACCAATACATTATAATGGTGTTTAAAAATGATTTGTACAAGAAATATCATTTGAAACTTGAACTGCTTTGTATTTGCAAATTTCATCTCCGATATAATAGTTTATGGTGAAAAACGGTTATTGGAAATTAAATGAACTACTTGGCACTTTGGAGGTACAAAGAACATTTTCCACAATCTTCAAAAACCTTAAATGTATCTCAAGCTAGTAATTTTCGTTTATTTTGAATTAATATTCATGAACATACAACTTTTAACATCGGATGCAGAATTTATTAATACGGTTTAAATTATAAATACAGTTCTTCAAAGAAAATCATTCATTTTTCTCTCATTATGTTCCGACTTTTTTTTCCTCTCCCACTTTGTGGCCATAAGCTCCCACCACGCCCTACACACACGACCATATACCTGTGTGCAGTGACGGGCCGACGCGTGCACTTTGATGCATGAAAGCGAAAGTTGGATGCGTGAGGAAGGGCGGGTTGAATGCATCTAGGATGAGTTAGATGATGAGCTAAAATGGGAGCGACATAATGAATGGGTAATGAATGGTCGATGGCGTCAGGAGAGGTATGCAGAGAGTGTATCACGTCGGGTCTGAAATGGAAGCAGGGTGACAAAGGTACCTTTGAGTATGGCGTGGAGGGTTCGCTACCAAAAGGGTACAAAGTAGCTGTCGTCGTGTAGTAGCGTACAAAGTCAACTTAAAAATTTGACTTGAGATACAAAAGAAGGTTATACGTTACATACAAAATAGGTTTAGTCGACTGAAGGGTATAAAGTTAGATAGACGTATTTAAAAATGGATACAGTTGCAACTGGTGTGTTTGAATAACTGAAAGGATTTGGAAGGTGCTGAAGAAACGCAATTAAAAGCCAGTACGAGAGGAAAAGTGAAAGTTATGAATTCAGTATGATATGAAATAATGATACGTATGTTTTGAGCATCATTCACCTAAATTTTCTCCTATAATTAATGTAAAAGGTCCAATTTTTGCTTTTCATAAGTCACTAGAACTATGGTCAACCTCAACTATACAAAAATACGACAAAACTACAAACATATACGAAACTTTAAGAATACATTAGCTGAATGTTTACATAAGATACACATCGGATCATATTACATAAAAAGATTATAATATGGAGAAAGGGTATGGCCGAGTCAAATTTGATGGAACGTTCACCTGACCGTGGTGTCAAGCTTTCCATCTTTAGCATGGCTCTGAGTAATGGAATGGCGGGACCATAAAGAAGTTTCCCCTGCGGAGGGATAAGATAGACGGCGATCGCTTTGTAAACATCCCAGGAGAGTTTATTCTCCACAACGGGGATCCACAGACTATTACGATGGCCGAGAGAATATGGAAATTCAAAACGATGGGCCATGCATGGAATGGAGTACGACGTATGATTGCCCAAACTAGGTCGGAAGAATCCGAGAGATGAGATTCTCTGAAGGTACTCTGTTTTACATATTCATGTATGTATTGAGATATCAAATTGGGACGGTCAACATTCATTCTAACGTACATCTGCATCTAACTTTTACATGATTCATCCGTAGTAATATGTTCAAGCAATCAAAAATTTCTATTCAAAAGAAGCTATCATTGCGTACATGATCTTAAAATGATTACCATAGGAAAGTTTAGAAGTAGTACAACAGAATTCAAGATGAGTAATGCAAATTAGTGAAAAAATATAATGGAATTATAAAAATAATTGTGAATCTACATTACAGATTTTTTGCTTATCATGGTGATGAAATACGTTGATAGTAAGTATGTTAATGATAAGTTTTCAAAATAAAATCAAATTTTAATCTAACAAACGTAAAAGTTATGATAATTGCTTATCGACTCCAGGAATTGATATTGATTGGAATTAAAGGGATTTATTTAATTTTCGATTTTACAGTATTTTTGGCTTTACTAAATACATGATAGACTTTAATTTCTGGCAGAAGTGTAAATTTCTTCCTGCTAATTATCCAATAGATTATCAGATATAGAGTAGAAAACACATTTTTTACTATAGAAAACTTTAAGTCGTCCGTCTTTACCTAACGGGGATTCTTGTACGTAATAACTAATCACTAATGAGGTTATAAAAAAGTAAATATTGATATTGTATTAGTAAAAATTAAACCTTTGTTACGCTCATAGAAACCAAAAAAGCTAAATGATAACTCGGTTAGTTTTTAAATATTTTAACCCGAGGAATACTTTTCTTTGATATAATAATAGCTAAATAAATATTACCCATATTGTTACTTATCAGTTAAATAAATACATAATATTTAAATTCATTACGCCTAAAATTTCGAACAGCAAAAACCCACAACTCTTTCACAACGAGACGAAGAAACAGTTTTTTCATCGCCAAAATGGTACTCTTATAAGAACTTTTAACTATCCTATCGAAAAAAATAACGTCTATATTCGAGAATTTTCTTGCGGGGGAAAGATGTCTAACGCAGCTGTTTCGCAGTAAGAAAAGTAGAGACCAAGCGTTTAAATATGAGCAAAGTTTCTGGTAACCTATCTCTAAAGAAAGGTCAAAGGGTAAAAGTTGAAAGCGGAAATTTGAAAAAATGAAAAAATATAATTTTTAAAGAGCTTAATGCCGAGTTAATCTCTTCAAGTCGTGGCATCTATTGGAAATGTGAGACCACATATATGGAACCCATTAGAGCACTTACTTCCCTTCCTACAGATCAAAACTATAGAAAGTTGTCCGAATAATTATTTTAAAAGCGATAAGCAAAGTTATTGTTGCTCATTTTCATTACCCGATCGCCTTCAATATACAATCGAAATTGCAGTGAAAAAATCCACAACTTTATAACCTAATTATACAAGCATTAGTAACTTTGTGCACATATTGACGTTAACATTGCGTTCTATCAGATATTATGAGTAGAAAGACTCTATTAATTACTACAAGAGAATATTAAAGTAATAACTTTGTAAAAACACATTCCCGAATTCAATGCAAGATAAAATAGGTATTTACACCATAAATTTTCGAATACGATTTCAAATAATATGAAATAATGAATATTTTCCATAGGCTATAGAGAATTTTAAATTTGAAACAATTGAAAATTTAATTAGAGTTTATTTATCGGAAAATCGAAAGAATAGGCTAAATAAGTAAAAATAAGTATATGTAATATAAATATGAAAAGTTTGTAGTATGTGGCTACCATTAAATCTTCAAGACTCAAGTTTTCCTTCGCAAAAATATTTCCAGTAATTCTTTTGTCTTAGCAATAAGAGCTCCAGGAAATTTTTCAGAAGCTATTTAAATAAATTTAAAAACTATTACTACCTACTACATTATATGTTCGATATAGATAGGTACGGAAATATAAATATACAAGCTCAGTTCACCTCCTCATGAAAACTCTCCTAAAATATCCTTCGCAGAACTGACTAAAAATAGTCATCTTCAACCAGGTTTAATTAGATATTCGAGCGAAAAAAATTCGTAGAAATAATTCAATGCACTAAGTACATTATCTGATGAAATTTTCCCTGGTAGAGACAGGATTAAATCTTCATTAGATTTCCTAACGAAAGACGATACTCAATTGAACAAAATCTATTTTACTCTAGAAAAAAATTTCTTGAGTTACAAATCTAATATCAAATTCCCATCCTTTGTCTATCTATATTTGGCACAGTTCCTTATTATTAGCATGGCAATCCTACACCCACATTCCCACCTCGATTACCACGAACTTGAATACGTACGCCTCTTAAGTGCAAAAGAACCCAAGCGCAAAAGAACCGGTTTCAAAACATCACGAGGCCGTCTCGCGACTAAAATAATAGCGAACATCCAATTTCATTCCTCCACTACCGCGATTAATTGCGTTTTATGATCCCTTTTGAGATGCTCTTAAAAGTACTTCCGAGAACCATAGCCTATTCATGCTATTTCTGCACTTCTTGGTAATTTCAACGCCCGTCCGCCCTTCTCGAGAGCTGTAAATACGAGATAAAAAGCCGTTCGGTAAAGGTAAGGATGGAAAGATGATCCCAAAAGAGCATCCCTTGATAACATTATGGATGAATTAAGATGGAGAGAGGCTTTTGGAAAGAGATTAACCAACGAGATTCGATTCTGAAAGAAAATTGAGCCACTGAGTTTATTTTCATCCTCTGGAAAGGACGCAAGAGAAAAAAATATTTCATTAGCTTTTACGTGTAAAAACCAAAATAATTTGGATATTTATAGTATAAATGCTTCTTCATATTACTCTAATCTAGGTAAAAAATGCAATATAACCGAAAGAATATAATAAAATCCGTCCTGTATCTCTCTTTTTCTTTACGTTCTACTTGAAAAGCTAAGTATGACGTAAGTTAGAAAAAAATGATCAAAAAGGGTGGAATACTAGTGGTGGTAAAGGAATATTATAAAACACTTCCAATTGAGTGAATAATACATTTTGAAAGCGATAACGCCATAGACCTAAGAAAAACAAGGATTAAATATCGATTGAAGTATGGTCGTGTGTGATTAAAGATACAATGTACTAGGATAGAAATGCATTTAAAAAAGTATTGGTAATCAAAAAGCTACTTAAAAAGGTTGCTGAAATGTATGATGTATCAATTTAACCATGGAATTATCAGCCTGACATGAACAGGATTACTAATAAATTCCTCTGACTACAATAGTAGAATCACTAAGATAAATCGGTAATTAAGGAAGTCTGACAAGAGCAATTATAAATAACTAACTCAAACCTTTCAATTTCTCATCGATAGATCTAGACCAATCAAAATATAATCCTACTAATTATTAAAACATTAATTATCCATAATAACGAATATAGTAACAAATACGTAAAAACAAAAATCGTTCAAACAAGCGCATAAACGAGACAATCTTCAAGAAAACAACAGACGTATTCAACCATAAGGAGAATAGAAACAAATGAACAACCACTCTTACAGCCGCGTAACGTAATGGGCTAAGCAAACATACGCTTTGCACATCACGTCCGTGGCTTTAGTATCGGAAAAACGCTGACTTGGAGAGATGGTAATAATGCATGAGAGAGGCGAGTCAATGCGTGGTTCCTAAGCAGCCGAGGGACGATCTATACCGGCATGCATTTCTTCCCCCACGGGATCGAAGGGGTGGGGCCGGTTCCGGAAACTGAACCCATAACCCTCAGACTGCAAGGAGACACGCAACCTACCATTCAACGTCACGGCTATGTCCGTTAGGGAGGGTAAAAACCTTTGAAGCTATGCGGTCGAATGGGCTCCCCCGACTGGAGTTAGGGGATGAAGGAAAATGGTGATAAGGAAGAAAAATGAGGAAAAGAAAGATGGATGGTGGGGTGATGGCATTCTAGCTTCCTTGAATTCATTTGTTTGGAATTTTCGTTGAATGATTTCATTGGGGTGCATGGTCGGAACGTAAAAGTTTTGGAAGCGCATTGTCGGGAACGTGCTGAGGTTTCGGAAAGCAGGTTTTTTTTTATCAGAATTCTTATTGATTTTCCGGAAATTTTAAAACACTTATAAGTACAAATAGAAGACTTACTTGCAATAGAAATAATATATATCAAAATATAGATATAGTTTAATACATACTGAATAAATGACTTCGTACTTTCCACGGATAAATTTATTTTCACGACCGGTTACCTTAGCAAGCTAATATCATCAGACTCTCAGAATAACGTAATCGGTAAATAAAAATAAATTTATCCGTGGAAAGTTTGAAGCCATTTATTCAGTATGTAACCATTCCACACAGTAACACTTGAACATATTAACTTTATATAGTTTAATGTTTTAAAGTTTGTTTTCACTTATCCTTTGCTTTAATTTTTTTCCGTTTATATTAGATCTATTGAGCACATCTTCACTAATAGGTATATATAAAGACCGTATGAGAATCCACGACTGCTATTGCTAAATAGAAGAAATTTAAACTGATATACAGCCAAAAGATTGATATCTCTCTATAAATAACATAGTTCATTTAGGTAATATAAAGAATTGGTACTTTCAAGCAACGGAAATATATTTGCAAATATCCTTACAGACTAATTTCTCTTTAAAATGAGCCTATTTTAGACAAAGTTCATCTCGCTTTATAATTGAACCATATGTGGTTCGTATAAATCTAATCATTTTCTGAACATCAAATTTAGAATCACTCCTTGAAGGTTGTACCTTTTATGACAATCAGTGGCGTTACCCTTATGTCGAACAAGTTCATAGGTTGAAGAGTTCATTAACTTTATTCTACAACCTTCAACCAAACGAAATAGACGTATTTACCAGCTAAAATTGCTCTTCGCTAAAATTAACACCCGAATCTCTTCACCCACTTAACATAAACACGCAACGTAAAATAACGGGAACAAAAAAAATTACCGCGTGACAACGGCAAATAGAAACAACAATTCGGTTGGAATGGTTACAAGGAATAAAATAATGCGGGAATCGACTTGGGCGGCCAAGAATTACTTGAGAGGTGTGGGGGAGGAGCATTGGAGTGGAGTAGAGGGGGAGGATAGTCGGCTCGGGAAGTTAGCAAGGGTGCTGTCGTAAAAGGAGGTTGAATGGGGGAAGGACGGAACGGTCGAATGCGCCCCGAGGGAGGCCGTCGGCGTAAGTCGAATGGAGATGGGAGGAAAGGAAGGATTAAAAAAATGGGACACGGAGGGAGAAAAATGGGCAAAGCGAGGAAGTGGCTATGATGCTCCTCATGACCGTTCTCGGCAGGAAAAAAATAAGAGGAGGAAATTGTTTCCTGTGACTGCTATGCCAAAGGAAAGAACAGGGTGTAAAAAGGCGGTTGAAGTAATGAGGAAAACGCGACGTAATAGTTGCTTCTAATCGGTAGTCCTTCGGTGGAAATGCAGGACGATTTTGCACCTCTCGTTTTACGGTCAATACTGATGAATTTTAAACGGAGAGAGACTGAAGAGCTAAGCGCATTTCACCCACAAGGAAAGTTGCTCTTCTTTCCTGCAGATCAAGATGGATTTACCTAAAGAACTGCTTATATTATGCTAGTCCGGATTTGATTAACCATTGCAAAAACTTCTCGCTGTTCTAATTAAGTATCATGGGGATAGACAGATTTATTATTATCATCTCTTAAACCCATATAAAATATTCTACTAGTAATCTTCAAAATTTATAAGAAATTTCAATTTTGGAGATATCATTTTGATTAGGTTTTCATATTCTAAGGAAATATATTCGGACGGATTTTTTATAATTATATTTTATACATTCTATTGTATGTCTTAAAAAGTAATCCATAAAACTTCACAGATCTACGGATGGACAAAATCTCATAATATAATTTAAAGGAAAAAATTAGTCCCAGGTTTTAATCACACGTGAAAAAAGATTCAATTTAATACAGAAGAATTCAATTCCATATATTTACAAAACTTTTGCGTCAAACAAAATGTATGAACAACATCAAATATGAACGTTTCATATTTATACTCTGGATTTTGTTTTTGTAAATGTGAAAGAAATTAAAATTGCTTTGACGTTTTACTTTAATATTTTTGGACATTTATTAATAGCTTAGTTTAAGAGTTTAAATAAGCTGAGTCCGACTTTAGATTCCTAAACTTTCTTAAAATCAGGAAGATAATATTTGGGTCCAATAAAACTAGCAGGTATCTAACAAATATTCAGCTTATTAATCATTGTAACAAACTTTAAATTTGAATTGAACCTGAATTCTGTAAAACATCGATACCACAAGATAAGAAAATTTTCAATCCAAAGTCTAACTGCACAATAATTTTCATTCTTCCAAACATCAACTATTAAAAACTAATATTGCGTACCCTACGTGCAGCGAACCAGATTAAAATCCTAAAGTTAGCTAAGAAACGGTGTTCCAAACCAATCCTTAAATATTCATTCCTCCAAGAACTTCTTCATCTAATCCAGATTGAATTTCCTTAAGCAGAACCCTACGGAATTAAATATTCCCACCCTTAAGGTTCCAATTCCCTTCTTCCTTCAACCATGCATGAAAATTTCACCCCTTGTCACCCCGTCTAAAACTGTCCCAGTGCTCTAAAAAGACACGCCTCGCCGCACCATTATTCACACAAATCACCGTGCCGCCTTGATTTATCAAATCGATAAATATAGCTGTTGCCAAGGTGATGTTTGGTTTACGCCGTAGAGACGAAAGTAGTAGACGTTGGATACGCCGAGAAACGGGATGGGTGCCGGGAAATAAGAGGGAGCTAAGGAAGTTAAAGCATTTAGCGAAGAACGGAGTAATTTGGGAGGTTTAAATCAAAGGAGGAGAAGTTGGGAGTCCCACTAATTATGCACCAGCTTACCCCATTAAGGATCGATATTCGAAAGCCCGTTATTGGGGCGAAAATGCGTTTTAACTTCCTGGTCTTTCAAAACGATTCCGTCTCTTACGAAATAACGGCTTTCGAACCGCGAGAGGAAGATGGATTTTCCGGTTGATGACGCGCTGTCGTTTTGAAAAGAGCAATTCCCACAACAATCTGACGTGATTCTTCTATTTCTTGTGAGAAAATTTTCTTAAGCTCCCGGATGGCCGAGGTGGCAGGGCGTTGGTTGGTGAAAGTGATATATTCTCTCAGAGGGGAAATATATCTTGAAAGTAATTTCCTGTTAAAACAACTACACGATTTTTTACCGAAAGGCACCGAGTACTTTGCCTAACTAACGCACATAAAGAATTAAGAAAATAAAAAGCAGCCCTCGCATGTTTAATACCCTTTCTATAAAAATATAATGACCAATAAACATTTGAGCAAATTCCTCCGTCACTGAATAAATACCAACAATTTCCGCAAATATTAGGATTTTACTTTCATTTATTTTGTATTGCGGTCTTTCAAAACATAAATACACACGCATATTTTTGTTATTCTATTGGAAGAGTTTATATTTTTACTGAAATTTCCTCTTGAAATACCTAGTATAACCTGATAACAATAGAATCCACAAATTTATTTATCTAGAAATTAAAAATAGAAAAAAGAGCGTTAATTATTGATTGGAATGCGATATTAAAAACTCTGTTCGTTTAATTACGAAAATATGGGATCCCGTTCAAATGAACCAGGAAAAAATAACTCATTTCTTTCTATTAAAATTATTCCTTCTTTACTGAGATTCATTGAACGTTAATAATTTTATTAACATTTAATCTGAATATTTTTAGGTATACAAATATTTAGTCTGGCATTTTTATACATAAAAAATATCGAAAATTTAAATAACCTTATACAAATCATAAAATTTCGCAACGTAGCAGAAATTTAGCTCATTCACTTTGTACACTACTTTCAAGATAGGAGACGGACAGTAGTGGATAGTATCGTAATACATCAGCAGCACACCCTTCCTCTAAAAAAATACGCAGAAAACTCTTGAGATCACTTCCATAACCCATAAAGTGTCTGGAGGAGTAATATAGAAATTCCTTCTTTTACAACCCTCGCTAAAACTAAGAATCCCAACACTTGGTGACGTAAGAGAGAGAAATACCGGTAGCTCGAACCGGGTGTTTCGTAAAAACAAATCCAGAGAGAGGTAGAGAGTTTATGTGGAAGCATTATGGGACGATCCAGCGCAGACAGTCCGACGTCTGCCTTATCTATCTGATTGCATTAGCGAGGTGATAAATCCGGGAAGTTTTCTCGGTCGGGGAATTGTAATATTTAAGTTGCCTTCAGTTAAATGTGAGTTCTATTTGTGATTTGCAAGATGCTAAGCATAGAGTAGCACATAATTTAGAATATCTTACTTTACTTCGAAATGAAAAGGTACTGTGATAATATATTTTATCATATTCCGAATCAAACTTAAGAGGATGTGCATTATGTGCTTCATCAAATTAGGCAAAAGTTAAGAGATTTGGACATCATTAAGAGAATGCGGACCTGGAAGGATTGCAATGGAGACCCAATCCCATATATTACCAAGAATAATCCAGAGCAGCACAGCCCACCTTTATAAACGTGGCCAGATATCGACACCAATCGAACTAGCTGAATCGAGCATAGCTGAAACCTGATTGGCTGAAAGACCTTGGATTCAAGGCTATCTAATCTGTGCGAAATGAACATGCTTAAAATTATTATTTTTTAATTTTTAATCCATCGTAAAAAATAATTCACCGCCTGGAAAAGGATTAGTGTAAATTATGAACCTAAATAAAAGTGAAATTGTGAAGAAAAATCGAAAAAAAAAAATTCCTCCGCCAGGGTTCGAACCCCCGATTTTCTATCTCAATCCCATCTTGTGGTTATAAATTTTTAATTCAATTAATTAATAACTAATTAACAATAGTTAATTATTACCTATATTATTAATTATTACCTATATTATTAATTATATTATCATAAATTATTATATCTTTTGAAATATTACATCTAATGTAATGGATCTACATGTTTTACATTTTGCTACATAGGGGTTGTATTTTAATACTGAAAAATATGGGATTGGAGTTCTGACTGAACACTTTATATGCACGTGGTTCCCTGGCGGGGAGTATATACCTAGGATTTTACTCCCACTCACCAAGGCATGCATAGAGCATCAGCTTACTCCGGTTCGCAAGTGTGGATTCGCTCACAACCTCGCGATCAACGGGCTCAAATCGGGCCTTAGAAGGCCGGACAAGGTTCTAGTCAGCGGGCCCACTCGGCCACCCCAACCCCTTATAACCAACAATCACAATGGCTATTTGAATGCACTAAAGTAACTAGTTAAGGGGTACTGTACAAAAACCATACATCGAATTAGAGGCTGAAATAAAAATAAATTTCTCAGTTACGACAAATGCGATTGTTGAAATTTCTAATAAGAACGCGTTGAGAATTTATTCCGGTATTCAAATGTGTTTGTTTATAGCAACGTAAATTATCGTGGAGTAAACAGTTTTGAAATGCAGTTAAAATGATACTGAGATAAATACAAGAGATTGTATGCACTGCTTAATTTGGTGAGTTGATGACGTTACCGACTTTGATTACAAATGTCACCTATTTTCAACATTTCAATTTATTTTATGTCTTTGACAAGACAATGTCATTTTTAGGTCTTCTTCGGTTGAATATGTGCTCTATTTGAGATTTCTAAATGCGAAGTGTAGAACAGCACATAATTTAGCATATCTTACTCCCAACTGAAAAGGTACTAAAGGTGATAATATATTTGATATTCTAATAAATACAAAAATGCAGTCGAAAAAAACTTTTACAAATATTAACACGTGATAAATAAAAATATTTTTAATTTCCAGCTGAAGAAAATAGTTTGAAATAATTTTTAACAACTTTAACAAGCGTGAACGGGTACAGCTAGTAAATAATAAAACAGGATGAGATATGCAGTACATATAATAAGGCGTAAAAGTAATGAAAAATATCTCAATAATAGAATGTAGAATAAGAAACAGAAGTTCTTTTCAATACTAGGCAAGCTTAAATAAGTATTCCGTGAGGACATTAAATGGAAACCAATACTTCAACTAATTAAAACGTCCATCGTATTTCAAAGATACATAAACGTCTCCTATACTTCATTGAGAAGCACAATCGACTACTTCTATTCCTTAGAAATCATACTGACGCCAAATGAAAATGTTCGTGAGACTTTAGTACCATTGATTTATCTATTACCTTTTACTAAACTCAAATGCTACCTGCACCTCAATCCATCCCATTCCGTGGACCTCCATACTTCTCTTTTAACTCCCTCTTTCGTTTCTCCCATTATTTCAACTTTTCTTCCCCTCACACTTTGTGCTCAACTCCACTCGTCCGGAATTTAATACCTCTCCCTCAGTCCGAAGATGGTCGCAACTCAAAAAATATCCGCAAAAATAAAACTTTAACGAACGTTTCTCGCATCGCACTGCCCATACCTCTTCTTTTCTGGTCATTTCCTTTTGGAACCCCTCCTTGTCGTGCTCCCTTAAAATATCTTCCGTGCGCGATTGATTTTCCGACACGCGACTTCTTGAACGCTTCCTCGTGCTGCGCGATGGGGGAATTCTTTAGCGCTTTATACCTGGACAGCGAGAGTGCATGTATAAAATCTTAGAACGTTGAAATGTGGGAGAAGACATCTGCAATTCGGGGCATGTTCAATTAAAACTTGCGACAAAAATTGCTGTCTTGAAAATAGACAAAGATTGAGCTCTCTGTGATGTATGAAGTTTACGGAATTTAATGAGGTTTTCTACGTCTATATAAATGGCAAACGTTTGAACTTTTTATGTGTGTATTTGAAGAATCAAAGTCACTACACCTTGAAAGAACCTTGATGGAAATAAATAAGAAACCCACATATATGGACTATACATACCACCACGAATTGAGATTGTTTTAATGATCACAACTTTTATACTTAGACAAGCTCTTTGGACAGCAAATCAACAGAGAAAATGATCAATTCCATACGTTATTAGACTAATTGGAGCTTAGTCCATATCAAATAATCATATAGATACGTGTATTCTTCCTTACTGGTGAAATTTCACCCACTCAAAGATTAATGGAAACATACATCTTTCTATGGTTTTCTATTTTTGAAAAATGATAAATTTTTGAAAATTCACAAAATAGCACTTAGATATTTATTATTAAAAGGGTGAATTTAATCAAAACATTAACCTTCATTTGGAAAATCTCCTTTAACTATAGTCTGAACTATATAGAGTGAACAATAAGTATACAAATCGCAAACTATACACCAAAATTTTAATGAAGGAAACCCTCACTTATGTTGATAATTACTCATATGAATATCAAGTAATTTAAAAAATACAAATATGAAAATTATCTACTATAGAAAGAATACTATTAATTCGTTTCTAAAACTTTCTCCAACTTTTCTGTACTAACGAATCCATAAATATGTTTTCTCTTACCGTAATATATACCCTACCGAAGACTTATATACAAGGAAGAAATTTTTCGAACAAAAGCGATCTCAACCTTTTGGTATTTCCCCATAACTTCCCATCCTAGACCCTTACTTTCACGTGCAGCCTTGTCCCTTCACTACCCTTTCTCCTCACTCATTACGTAAATTTTTCGATGCCAACTTCTCCATTAGGTGACGGTCGCTAAGTAACGATTGGTGAATTCGACAAAATTCATAAGAAATGGAGGATTCAAGTAGAACTTCATTTTTTAAATAAATCATGATTTCATATATTCATATACTTTTTTTAAATTATAAGGAAACACTTAAAGATACCATATTCAAGCTCTTGACATTTTAAACTCAATCTTCCGTTAAGTATTCTACTAAATCACCTCCAAGGTTATATGATCACAAAATATATCATTGAAAAGCGAAACAAAACATTGTTCTCTTACAGACCTAAAATTAAGTGACAAAGTTTAAAACTTGAAGCGATCAACGACAGAGTAATAAAGAACGCTTTTTACAAGACATAAAACATAATGCTGCTCAAACATTTGCATCAAAATCAACGTATTCAAAATGCATATTTCACGATTTTTTCTGTTGAAAAATAAATAACTGTCGCCTTGGTAGCGTAAACAAGATAAAACAGAAATCAAAAAACAATCTACATTCTACAAGGCACAATTTCGTGAAAAGAAACAAAAGAACAATCATAATTCGATTCCAAACTTCTTCAAATTCCCATAAAAAACAACAGAGGAACATCGCACGACTGCCTGAATATATCGTACTTTTCCTAGTAATTTGCTTCCTTGACAGCTTCGTGCTGTGCATGGTGAGTTGCAAAAAAGAAACAAAAGACAGGTTTCTTCCGAAGCGAGACTTCTTCCTCTCATAGGCGGGATTCCTTATCTGAATTTTTGTTTACCAGCGAGAATAACGTTAGTTCTACTTCCTGCTATTATAGAATCCCTCGACTGCTCTTTTCCGGTTGCTATGTAGGATGAGACATATCGTACGCTTCTTTCTCCCTCGGGAATTCTAGAAAAATTTGGCGCGGAGTTCTCTCTTTCCGTTCCCCGGAAGATTTCGGTGCCCCATTTTTCGGAGGCACTGCCGTAAGATCATCCCTTTTGCTTGGTAATTTGATTTCTTACGGCTTAAGTGCAGAAGTGAGAATCTGAGATGCTAGTATCTACAAGGATGCTAATTTTAATACAATCTGCATCTACTTTTAAGAGGAGTGAATACATATCCAAAGGATGATAGTTGAAGGAAAAGGTTTGAAAATGAAATTCTACGGATGCATCTAAATGGACTCGTTTTCTCTCTATAATTATTCAACATCCCTTTCAAAAACCACGTTCATATATTTTACAAACATCAAATGGGAATTTTGAGATCAGAAGGTTTTGGGTTCGAGGCTCGATACCTTCTAATATTTCTATTAAAATATTCAACAAAATTATATTCGATATTATCGATTCTTACTACGCAAAAATAAATGAGAATTGTTAATGAATAACTTGAACTTTAGTGACTATATCTAAAATGAGTTTTACTTGAACTAGATTCAGTTCTTTTAAACCCTATGCTTTAAAACATAAATTAAACGACTACATTGTCACAATACATTAGTTTCATCAAAGTACTTCTTCCTTACCTACATTAACCAACTCTAATCTCTCATAAAATTTAAATAATTAAAATAAAAGCATTTATATCTGTAAGATGAACGAGTAGTTCTTGGTCGGATGAACGCATGGTTCTCATAGAACCATATTATGCCATAGAAAATTTTAAAGACACTTTAGGTAAATTTAATTTTTTCTAATTATACATATATATATATATATATATATATATTTGTTAAGTTGAAGCTAATAACTAAATCTAAAATTAACATATAGCACCGCATTAAGATGTTAAAATTTGATTTAATACAAAAACAATTTCCTCGCACACAAGGAATACCTCTTTTAAGGAACTCGTTCATGAAAATGTGTTATCTCTTAGGAAATCATCACTGCACAGGTCTTTCCTCTTATTTAAGAGAGACTTCGCTATCTACACCAGACGAATCGTAAATGAAGCAGGAAATGTCTAATTTATTCCTTTTGAAGACGCTTTTCTTTGAGAATAAAGTACATGACAAACACTTCTTCACACGTTTATGCTATTTATACTATGCAAATATACTTTATCCTATGCAATTTTTAGAAGTTTTTGCTTTTATGTGATTAATTCAATATCTTCCTAAAGATTCTTTTAACTAGCACCAAAAACATCTCGTAAGAGTATCTTCACTAACAATTTTTTCAGTATTTTTTATGTAGATTATATATCACATGTAAGTCGTTTTTATAAATATATAAAATGTTGGTTCGTATATCATACAGCATAATTTCACAGATAATTCTGAAATATATCTCTCAGGTCAAATTTTCAGCACTATTATAGCTTGAAATATCTCTAAACATAGATACATATCAGGAATACAGGCATAGGGACACAATAGGTATGTCAAAAGTCAGAAAACACTGATATTTCGAAAGCTTCAAATAGATTTAGTATCAGTTATAAGTTATGAGATAATATTGCTTATCCTGTAAATTAATCCCTTACAGATGTATACATTTATCACTTGGATAAATAAAAGGCACTCACCAATTACAGTAACCCATGGCAAATAGAGGAAGTAATACTAGAAGCTGAGCTTACCTGTAATAAAAAGAGATACAATTATTAAAGTAACTAAAATAATATTATATAATAACTTTTAAAAACCATTCACGTTTAAAGAATGCTTAATATATTACCAAATAACAACACTGAAACATACTAGGATAAATTAATATAATTTCAAATATGTCAAAAGATTAAAATTTTGCAGATTATTTTAATTTTACGAATATAAAATATATTTTTGGTATTTCATAACAAAAATGAGATTTTTGAGCTTGAGATCAGCATAAAATATACCTATCTCCACACATAACCTCTTAAGTATTGCATGATATGCATAATTTTAAACCTATATTCAATATACATATTTCACTATAAAAAGAGTTACCAGTGTTTACAATAAACGCCAATTTATTAGTTGGAGAAGCATATCAAATGTAAAATCAATCCAAACAATCCTAAAAATAACAATTTTAACTCTCTGATGTCGATCTAAACTATAAAAAGGCGACCTCCATATTCAAAAACAAAATTAGCATGTGTATCCCGCTACTTTTAAATAAATATTTAAGATGTAGTGCAGTAAATTAAGTCAATAGAAAACCTAAACATTTGATTTCACGTAAGAAAAAAAGCTAAAAGAGTTTATCTGAAGGAAGAACAAAAAAATCTTTTTCCTTAACCTAAATTGTACATATCGCTTTATCGACTGAATCCTCGGTTCAAAATTTCTTTTCCTTTTCCTGGAATTCCTTTTCCTTTATTCTTCTAACTCCATCGGAACAATTTCCCGGACTTCTGCATCCCGCGCTCCTATAATTCTGAAACCTTTCCTCTTTCGAAAGGGAAAACCTTTCTTAAATCATACGTCGACCTCTCCAAAGCCCTTAAATTTTCGCACGCATTCTCGAATTTTACGTTCTGGAATTATGCTCGCAAATACTTCCACTTATGTTGGATTTCTTTATAATCCGACTCTAGTGTTCCTTTCTAACGTTGACTCCCTTTACCTTTATCCAATTCAATGCTACGTTTGCTTTGAAAGGGAACACTACCATTTTGTCCACTCCCTGAGCTTCACTCTATACCTTTGCTATTCCCTACCTCTTTGCATCTCCTTTCAAGGACAAATTTACTTTTATTCATGAAATTCTTATAATTCTCGTATATGTTAAGCTTTAAATTTTCCAACAGATTTGATAGAATCACCTTCTATGAAACGAGAGTGAATTCTTGATAAAATATTATTTAATTTTTTATTTAAAATACTACTCAATGTATGGAATCAGGTAGTAATTTAACGCGCTCAGATCTCAGCAAACGTTTTTACTTTGAACTTATCTTAGATACAGATAAAAAACCCTTTTACGAACACAAAAAATTGCTCTGCGAAAGAATGTTCTGCTACAAATATTTTCATTATTGAATTGAAATTTCTAGCAAATGTTTGGTGAATCAATACTTATGGACGAACATTTGTACCTAAAATATTAATGAGAAAGAAATTATATTAAAACTCCACACAGAAATTTTAAACGTTTAACAATTGAAGTAACTAAGCAAAGTTATTAAGAATACTCTTAGAGTACAAAGTATTGAGAAAGATTTAGTAGCACATAATAATTAACATACATTCGTAGCATATTAGCATAAATAGTAATAATAATAAGATATAGGATCGAAAAGCTACAATTTTGGCACTTCATATTAATTTAAACAAATGAATTATCGGTCATAAAATAAGGATTTGAATAAAATAATTCAGCAGAGTAATTTCACTTAAAAACACCACGAGGATATCTAACGAGAATACACTCAAAAACTCAAGACCATTACTCAGGTGCGAACAAGACCGAATTTAAAGGAGAAAAAGCATGAAAAACACACGGCTTGTTTTCGTTCGCTACTCAGGGAGCTCAAGACTCCTTAATATTCCTCTCCCTAATTGCTCACACGAAGAGCATTTCCATCATCAATTACCCTACAGATGAAAACCCGCAAGGATAGGAGAAATTCGGCTGAATTTCCGCGTGTAAAGATGAACTAGAAAAGCGCAGCCGGGGTAAGGTTGCGAGTGCGAAATTGAAGCTCTCGTAATTTGAATGGGCTCTCATTTGAAGAGTAAAAAGCCTGCGCCGAATAAATAAGACCGAAACAGGTAACCGAGGCCCAACACAGTAACACGCAGTGCTTCCGACAATTCTGAAAGCGTAAAATTTTCAAGAAGCCAGTTTTTGCATATTTTATTCTCGAGCTCGTCCTCTTCCTCTTTCGAGACAAACCTAAAAGATCCTTCTCTTGTTTTGATGCACTGAGGGAAAAGGGAGGCGAGGGCTGAAACCCAAAAAACTTTGCTGAAGAGGAAAGTCTTTCTTGTAATTTGAAAATGGACAGAGCAAAAGGAAATTAGACTCTATCTAGCGATATCCTTCCTAGACGGCAAGAGAAATACTTAACATACATTGTATCATTTGTAGAGAAATACTCTTAAAAGCGAACAAGTGCTTATTTCAAACAGCAGCACTGCTATTATTTTGTTCATTATAAACCCTCCGAATTCTGAAAGGCATAACTCATTCTCCAAAGGATATTTCTCGCCTTAATATTTCAAATTTATTCGTTATCTTATTCATGAATTGCGTATTGGTTTATGCTTAAGTAACTAATGAATAATAAAAGCAATTTTAATGACTACACGGATCGACTACGTTATATTATTCAGAGGAGTAGTTAGAGAAGATAGATAATACAAATAATACAGATAATTTCTTTAAAATGGTCTTGATTCAAATCTAGAATAAAGAAACATTAAGAATATTCTTTTAATCAAAGGAAAATGCTCCTATTATAATAAATTCTCGATTCATTAGTCAAAAATTGCACTTTGCTTCACTAGCTGAACAAATTTTACAAAAAAATTCATGGAATAATATAATATAAATATAAAGAATGATACTAGCGAATAGAATATACAATACGTGTGAAATTTATGATACAAAGAATATAAAAATTGGAACGAATTAGAATAAATACGGGAATGTATGAACGAAAGAAACCTACCAATGAAATCTACCCAAAACCCTTTCAATTTAATGGATAAACATTATTCTCCCCAAAAACTATAAATTATTCCCAACTAAATGCATTATTTCCGAAGAAAGAAAGTTGGATCTAGCGATAAATATGACTGCTTAATGCTCAGTACGTGCGAGATCTTGCAAAAGTTTGCGGGTGAAAGTAAGAATTCCGAAAGGTTCTTTGCTTGGTACACCGTCGGCATTTCTAAGCCAACTATATTTCCAAATCGAGCGTTATTGTCCATTGCGGGTAATTTATTGTCCCTTGCTAAGAGGCTTGACCGTGTCGGATGGGAAAATACTTCAACCATAAAGTGCTCGCTAAAACTTAAAGTAGCTTCCTTTGTGAGATAATGCTAGACCCTAAAACTTAAGGTCTCCAGGTATAAATAGAGATATCTAATAAATAATATACTTGGTAAGGGAATAAATACATGCAAATAAAATTTTGTAAGGGTAAATTTAGAAATTGGATCGAAAAATATAGAATTTTTATGCCACATGCACCTAGCTATAATGATTTTCTTTGTTGGCAATGTATCATTAACTTGGAGAGTTTTCTAACAAAATATTGACTTAAAACCAGTTTTCTAACTAAAATTATATAAGACTTAGTACATAAAGATAATCATATTTTCGATCGTCATAAGGATATTTACTCTCTAAATAAGTATTAGAAAAACTAGGCTATATAGTATTATCATGTTCAAAATTTAGGAACTTTGGATGATTATTTAAAAAAATATTTAAACAGATATTTATCTCATTAATATTAAGCTCGGAACACATTTTATGCTAAAGAACCACAGGGATCTATTGCGCTGATAAAGGGAAGTGGTTCCTGGTGTAGCGGCAACCCAACCTACACTTCCCCTGAATTGCCGCAACCCAACGTACTTGTGGTCAAGAGTAAGTGCGGAATCAAGTACTGTTAACTCCAAATAAGACATAAACGAATAAAATCTTTACAAAAAATATAAGTATACAAACGACAAACTATTCACAAAATAAGTACTACTGAATGGTCTCAGCGTATGATATCAAAGATAGAGCCTAAAATATTAAAATGAACAGTGATTTCGAATTTTATTAATAAAACTAAAAAAATTTTGCGCCTCCTACACCACCTCTACTAACATTATATCCTCGTAAACAGCTTTCAAATGTCTGTTAATTATGCTCTTTCAAAAAAATATGATTTGCTTTAATCTCTTTCTATCGTTTCTTTATATTCAAACATACAATAATAATCATAATAATAATAAGTAATATTCTTTTTCCATGAGTATAGGTTATGACAATATACACATATATAATTAATTTCTCGAGGTCTTTATTTAAATCGATCAATCATTCTGTAATCCCCAAATGACAGTAAAACAAGGGACTTAATATATTAAAAACAATGGCAGTACGATACGAAAGAATTCTCCTATAAGCTCCCTGTTGCAATAACGCTACACTGAATTCTACTCCACACTGAATGACCAAGCTTACCATTCGGAGCGCGAAAGAATTTTTGACATACATAACGCAATCCTCTCATAGCAAAGAGTCGAATCTCCATAAACCTCTCAAAACCACGAGTCCAGCCATTCGCACTGCGTTCATTTTATTCACTCGATTTTGATGAATCCAAAGAATCGTAGTAGGCATATCCGACCTAGTCTTCATCACCATAGAATGCAGAAGTATCCGCGCGAGTTATGAGATAGATTCCAACGGTGCGTCATGAAAACTTCGTTCTTCATACATTTCCGGATGATTATCATATGCATTCGGATATCGAATAAAATGTCCTCGTAAACTTTTTAGTAAGTGACAAGAGACGTCCGCAATAAAGTTTGCATTCGTCTGCGAGGGGGGAATACCCATCCATAAAACATAAGAAACCCCTCCGTAAAACCGGAGAGACTTACAAAAAGATATGTCATAAAACCTTCGCGCAAACAAATTATGAATCGGATGAAATCTAGTGTGGAACTCGTTGAGTGGTCGACAATCCTAGATGTATGCATGCACTTTATATATTGCGATGGATTCTATACAAATGGTATTTTGAGAACCAATGCGGAATTGAATCGAAAATGTAAATGTAAAATTTATTTAGAGTAAAAAATAAATTATAAATGAATGGGGAAAATGTTAACAGAAACCGTGAAATGTTTCCATTACTATGGAACATTATCGTAGATAAATGTAATACGCAGTATTGAGTATCCTATATAACATAATCATTTAATAAGAGGTAAAAAAGAGAATAAATCTGAAACCTTTATTATCGACCGTAAATTTATCATACACCAAAAATAATTGTTCTACTTTTCCCTTTCTATCGAGCACATACTAAGCAAGTTAATTGAATGAATCAACGAACAATATTGAAGTAAACATTCTAAATTGAATATTTTGTTTTCTCTCCGGTCTATCTATAATGTATAATCTAAATGCAGAGGAGACTATAACCATACAATTGTTCAATTATATCTTAAAATGAACCGAATACAATCTCGTATCAATTTAATATCAACCAGAATACTAGGATCTTCAAAATTGATCAAAAATTAGATTTATATATATTTCCTTTCAATTGTCTCAAAAATGTAACAAAAAGATTCTTAAATACGAAATACTCGTATAAAAAGTGCAAAATAAAAAAAAGTTACTCTTTGATTGAAACCAAAAATACATGTGAATAATAAGTTTGAATATTGCATAAGATACACCAGAACTGATATATATCAGAACACTATTATTAAAACAAAATAATGATATTAAATTTACGACGACATTGTTATGATTTTAAAAATCTACCGTTAAAGTAAGACAATATACCGGAAAAACAATTCAATAGCTTGAAAATTAAAGTTTGAAAAGTGATACAATGGAAAATCTAACAAACATACGTAT
The DNA here is from genome assembly GCA_020796165.1 of Pantala flavescens. Lineage (NCBI taxonomy): Eukaryota > Metazoa > Arthropoda > Insecta > Odonata > Libellulidae > Pantala > Pantala flavescens. Next base: position 19,757,975 of record CM036886.1, read on the forward strand.
GTGCTGAACACAAAACCGTTTCTCTAAATATTACCTTTAACCAAAACACATTCATATTTTTTAATTTACCATAATCGATCATAATAAACTCATTAATCCGATGACCAGGACTAATCCCACTCAAAACAATTCCTTATCAGCCTGTGATGACAACATAAACAATCCGTGTAAACCGGATCTCCGGAAACCCTAAACCGAACCGAGCGTTTCCATTATTCGGAAGTAATAAACCGGAACCAAAAAATCAGCTCGATGGGCTGGAAAGAGCCTATTCAAAACACTTCTTTATTCTTCCGAGATAACTCACGAGGTCTTTGGCTCGAATAATGGATGGGGCGGACATAAATTACCCTCTCTGAATAGGGGAATCAACATCTGATCTGAAATGGAATGGAAATCCATACCTCCGTTTACCTTCGGCGTGTATAGTGAATTGTTCGAGGATATGGACGCAAATCTGCGTAAATATTTGAGTTCCATCGACTTTTTAAACCATTTATCCTCCGTGTTTTCAGTCACTGGAACGTGGATCAAAGTCAGCGATCGTATTAAATAAAGGGAGGGGCTGGAAAAAGTTGAAGGAGAAAGATATGGGACGATTCTGGCTCGTGTTCGAAAATCCTCATTCAAATTCCAGCTCCAAAGAAATATTGAGATTTGGATGCACTTGCATGATAATTTGGTATGTTACAGAAAGTAAAACTCCATAAATTTCACTGTTAAAACATTATAAAATTCGAAAAAATATAAATAATCAAACTTTAACGATAAATGTCCATTATGTATCAGTTACCTAGAAACCTATAAAAATATAACAACAAGGACGAACCCTAGATTTCACTGGGACAATAACGGAGCAGGGTATACAAAAATCAATGCCGTTGTCATGGATATTCAGTTACTAAAACTTTTTAACTTTCTTTTATATATTCAACTTGAACACAGTTTTTTAATCAATTTAATTTATACATTATGATTATATAATAATTTTTGGAATATTCTTTTAAATCACATTAATTCCATAAAAATTTCTCATTCATTTTCATGGCTTAATATGAATCATACCAAATGAGCATTCACGGATTTTTTCCGGAAGATATATTCCTCTTATAATAATATTGGCTCGCCATTAGATAAAATTGTTAATACAATATAGAATACAAGTAAATGCTTATATATAAAGATGTGTAATAAATAACCAAGCAGAAATAAATTAATAAATCAGTTATTATTTCTCCCCTTATCTTATATTTAATATATTTAGTCCTTTCTTGAATTATTCACCACTACTTATTTCTTTAGTCATTTAAGTTTCAAGAATTTCAATTTTTCGTAATTATATACATTAAATTCTCTAGTACAGTGCCTGACGTCGTGATTGTATATATCTAGATTAATACTAAAAAATCAATTTTCAAATTAACATAAATTAATTATATAAATAGAAAATATAATAACATAACGTGAGATGAATTGAACCTAAAATTTGAGTTTTGCTCAAAATTAGAGACGATACTAAACCACAAAACAGTGCACCTTAAAGCGGGTCTAATGAAGTCACAGAAATTCTCAGCTCCTGGTAGATACTTCCGCGAAACCACAAACGCCACCCGCCCGCAATTCAACCAAGCATTACGAACGCAAAAACCATTTGCGCCGTAAACTTACGGTGGTGCAATTGCGAAACACGGAGCGCCGTTACGACGGAATCACAGAGTGTTTTTGCGGCGAAGAAATTGGAAGAGAGAGACTTCGAGAAACGAAGAAGATGAAGACTTGAGGGGGGGAGGACGATAAAAATGGGGGGAAGTATTAAAGGAGGATGAGGCAAAAGGGACGGGAGGAATAAAGGTTCTTGGTGGAGAGCCAAAGTTCCCTCAACGAACGCCCAACCCGGAAGAGTGGGACCCGCTTTAACTCCTCTTCTTGTTATCATCGTAAAAAACCTTTCCACGCACGTACGGACAAAACCCTCCCTTTATCCGTCCCTTCGTAAGAGAGAGGACTGCGTACGGGTCAAAGGAAAGAACCCGAGTCTGAAAACACATGAGGAAAGACCGATGCGGTGAGCATATGTCCATCTCTCGGTGCGAAGGTCGTTAAACTGATACATAATTGAATCTTCGTTCAATAGGTTCCGTGTTTAGAGTCGCTCACAATCATCGCCTTGTCTTTCCTTTCGTTCCCGTACAAGGCGTGCCAGCGTAATGCTAGGTTTTTTTAACTTTGCACATGTTTTTCATTCGTTTATTCGTTAAAGTATTTTAATATTTTCCATATATATTCAAATTGATCATTAAACTTTTATTTAAGCCGGTCAAGCGTTAATAATTAGTAGGAATAAAGTTTGAATAATAATGAATAAAGTAGAGAAATGAGATGTTAAAAAACTCTCCTATACATTGATCTTTTTGGTTTTAAATTCATTCATTTAAATCCATCAATTAAAGTTTATGTCCATTCTTGCCTTTGAAAAACTCTCCTTATACGTTAATCTTCAAACTATTTATACTAATATTGTAAACAACGTAAGTAATTAACTTCGAACTAATTTTCAAAATATTTTAACCCTTTTTTTAATACCTTTGAAGTCTTCAGAAGATAAAAGAATAATAAAATTCGATTCACGACTTAATAATATATCCCTATCATAACATTATGTAACATTCAATGCAGATGTATGATTGCAATAGAATTCATAGTGATTATTCATGGAGAAATCTCGTTTGAAAACAAATTCATCATTGCTTGTATTGCAAATATTATAGCTGATAGTACATCTAATTTTCTAAATAAATTATAACAGTCCATCATCCACAGCAATTTAAAATATGTTTCCATCAAAACCCCCATTTTAATTAGAAATTACTAACAACAATCTAAATTCACATTAAAGGAGATTTGGTAATTAAATTTATATTTTAACCTATAACTTTATATAAAATATAGTCTGAGTAAATACGATATTTATACTATAAGTAATATATATTTAAATAATATAAGAACTTATAATGCGCTTAAGTTAAGATCGACTGCTAAATAAAACCCGAAGACTTATACTAACATATTAAATCGCCTCTTCACAACCCATAATAAAACACGCATGACCTACATATAGGTATGCGTAATAGAAATATGTTCCGGTGCTTCCCGTACCCTCTTCGCGTAAGCTATGAAAGAGGAGAAAGTAAAATTTAGCTTCCGCCTGTGCTCTATATAGCTGCAGTTCACTATCCTGTTGGATAGGCTATAACACGAGTATTATCGAGCCTCGACTAATATACCATGCTGTACTATCGATCCAGCCTTATACGGCAATCCATTCGTCTGGAATACTCATGACTAGGGTTGCCAACTCTCCCAGATCTGCTGGAAAGCTTCCGGAATTCAGTGATATCCATTCCCACCCACTCACCTATTATTCGAGCTCTTCCGGATTGTCATTGCAAAAAAATACGCAAAGAATTGCTATCTACCCATAAATTTCGCTGATTTATTGCAAGGCAGGTATATGCATTCGGTGCAAAACTAGCGAATGCATTATTGGTTAGTATATCAGTGGAGAAAAAGATACTTTTGGTTTATTCTAATTAAAGGATAAAAAAGAAAGCATTTTCCGAATAAAATTTTATTTCGGGAGTAATGAGAAATATCCTAATTCTGCAACTCATGTAATTAGGGTAATCTCCACGCGTTACATGAATCATTACTGAAGTAAAATCTCTGAATAAAAGCCCTAAGGATAGCTAATTTGGTTGATTGTGCATTTATGTACAAGATGCTGATTAATATAATTTTTCAAAAAAATGTTATAAAACACGGAACACGTAAAACATATATTCCTAACTGTTACATTATACCGTGGTGCGTAACGTAAGATAAGAGTTCTTGATGCTACTGGAGCACACAGGTTAGAGTACCCGATATATGTAATTTTTCTCATACACAAGTGCTACTATTATTTATCCTGTAAATTTCGTATTAAATACAGGTATAATTATAGTATACTTTTATCTATAAACATCGTTTTCTTTTGTCTTTATCGATAGTATAATGTTCAAGGACAAAAACCATATATTTCGAAAAGGAAATATTACTCGTGTGTACACACATCGTTTAAGCGTCTGACTAAAAGGACAGAGGAGAAAAGAATGACATCCGAGAAGGGCAAAGTTATAATAACCGAATAGAGAATGGAGACCATGAAGCAGTAGGAGAGACGTCCGTAAAGATGAAAAAATCCAACTAGGGGAAGAAAATGGAAAAGTATTGGGTTGAAAGTAAATGGATCGGCCATCATATATATATATATATATATATATATGGGGAAGGGGCAGAAGATGGCACACCGAGATAAACACAACAGTAGAGAAGAAGGAATTGAGTTCAGAGGAAGACATCGGCGTAGAAGGAAATTTTTCGGTGGAGTATTATTACTATACTGTTACTGTCGCAGAAAGCACCTATACTAGATCTACTTTCACAACAATAAAGGTTCATCGCAAATTTCAAGAGCAACATCACAGTACTGGGATACTAGAGACTTTTTGAGTTTATTTGTGGATTTTTGTATCAAATTATTTTCCGGTTAATTCATTTAAACTTAATATCTATTCATTTAATAAACATTTCATTTAAACATGTTGAATTGAATAGTGTAGGTATATGATTTCTTATAGGTTAGAGGAGAGAGATCAATATATGAAACATATTACAGGGTACATGATGAAATAAAATAATTTTTGTTCGGTGAATTTGGTGACACCTAATCAGTATGATATACTAAATTTTAGTCTAATAAATCAGCCGACATTTACTCTCCTATTTTAACTCCTATTTATTTGTCATTATGATGTTAATTTAAACCTTATGTTACGAAAAATTCAGCCAAATAATATACAAACGTATAATAATAAATCAACTTAAAATAATACACGGTTATGAGATATAATACGAATGTAACAGAATCAATAAGAAGCCTAAAAGAAAATCAATCTCCATATCAACAAGGTAGGGACCACAGATTTGAGGAACTGATTGAAACCTGATTATGATGATTGTAATTAATTTAACCCCTGAACATCATACACTTATTTTCTTATGGACAATACTACTCTAGGATATTCAAACGCAGTTTATTTCTTCTTTCTAGTAGCATCCCGTAGTTATTGATCGTAAATTCGATTGAAAGAAAGTCGGAAGGGAAGCCAGCCATAAAAAGAACCGATAAAATGATAAAGAAAGCTTTCTGAAAAGGACGATAAGAAATTAATCGTAAAAAAGTTATAAAACATTAAAAAATATCGCTTCCCGAATAAAACAAACGCGCCTTTATATCCTTTACGCTTCTCAGACTTAATCGTTTAAAAGAATCCTTTCGTTTTTCATTAAATTCAATTGAGTCACTGCAAAGCAATTCATCACTTGGTAAAGAGAAATGCATTATCTGCAAGTTCTTGCTGAAACTAAAAAAGTTTTCCTAGGGTCACGAAGGCTGTTTAAACTTAATGACTTTTCATTTGGGATGATTAAAGGCACAGAGTCGACTCCGGCTGGTAACATGCTAGATTCAAATCTCATGGGCATCGTTCCACAAACTTTTTGCCTAATGGGCCATAATTCATGGATTATTACCTTTTAGGATCGTGTAATGCCCAAAGTATTTCCGGGGGACTCTTATAATAATAAAAAATATGAAAAAATGCAGTTAATCGTATCTAGCATGCGTGAGAATTCTTATAAAAGTAATGGATTGACGTTCAAATTGAGGTCTGAATTACGACTACCCACAATTATAAAATCAGTGTTTCATTTACTTAATAAGTGAATAATTGACAATTTATAACTGGTCATGCATAAATTATACATCCTTAGATATTATTATCATTAATAGGACTTTATTGAGAGAAATATTGAAACTGTAAAATCTACTCTTACATTTAAACCTGTAGATAAAAGAAATAAGAATTAATAATCATTAGTCGATGACATTAAGTAAAATCGCAAAAAATTTAGATATACGGAATTCAAAAACCGAAATGAACCTTAGGGAAATAATATCTACAACAAGAAAACACCCACAAGAAAGGAGGCTGTGAAATACAGTACAAAAATACTTAATTAACTTAATAGTGCCTTAAATAACTTAATAACAGTATAAACTGATATTAGATATGATTACAAACCAGATTCGTATATTTTTATAAGAATTCTACGTTAATTCTAAATGTTACAATATTGTTTATTCAATGAAGAAATTTTGATCAAACTTTCTTTATTACAAAGCCCTTTTTCGAATCTCCGGATACGTGTCTCATCTTATGGACCCTATTTACATCATTTTAAAGAGCCGAATATGCAAAAGAAAGCCTGACGATGCTGAAATTACGTCCTACTCTAATCTTATCATTATACTTACAAACAGAGTTCTTGAATAAAACAAGTTTTAGTGACAATTTACATTGGAGAAATCTCTAACGTCTTCCTAAAATCAAGACAAATAGAAACCGTTCCCTCGGGAGGCATGAATGTGTCATGAGCAGCCACAAGTTAGGTCTCGTAGACTTGAGAACGCCTGTACACTTTGAGAGCCAAACACGCTGTCATTTTAACCGATTCCGTTTGACCCAGAAGCAGTCGGATCTCTACGAAAGCTACGCATAAGTTTGGACAGTGTTGGACACCGAGATCTGAGAAGTAGAGGTCGTTAAAGACACCCTTTGGTGAATATTGTTCTTTAGATATTTCATGAAGTTGCTGTAAGAAGATTCCTACTATGAAGTGTTTAGATTATTACGTTATATTTATATGTGTGTACATTGTCATCGGCACACGATAGTTTTTACGGTTGATGTCGACCACTTGAGGTAAAAAGTTTGACCAACGTAAATCTTCTTTACGAAGGATGTATCGAGAAAAAGTCCGAGCACTATAGTCAATGGATGAGCTGTTCGTCCTTATCTCTAAAAGATACGCGGAGACATTAACAAAGAAAGTGGAGAACCTCTTTCTAGCTAGAAAAAGTAGGCGAGAGAAACCACGCCTCGCTGCAAAAACCACAGATAAGTAAAAGAGAAGGAACAAGATAAATGGAGAAGATGAAGCACAGTAAACGTACGTATAAGTAAAAAGTTACGATGAAAAGGGATTCGAGACAAAAATTCGGAGAGGAAAGAAGAATAAAAATTGCGTTTCTGTTTTACTTTAAATCCCCGTTCAACGTTATGTTGTCGGGGATGGATGTTTCCATTATGCGACACAAATGGCGCTGTAAACCCCCCCGCGAGTGATAAGGAGAAGATACGTACGAGGTTCCGAGACGCCTTGGGTGGCGAAAGGCGGGGGGTGTAGAAGGGGAGGGATAAATGGAAAGTAACGCGGGGAAGGCAACGAGCAGAGCCATCGTCAGAGACCACAGCACCTTAATCTGGAGGTACTCTGCGACATCTTCGAGCCTCAATCACCGAACCAGAAAAACAGGTCGTTGAGGGAGGGATGGTCTCTGTGGGTAAAAAACGGTTATGTTCCAAAAGGGCGATAATGTTTGACTGGCAACAACTTATCTCGGCTGAAGAAGAGGGTGAAAATTTTTCGTGAAATACAGCGCATTTTTGCTCAAAATGTATATTGGAGGATATCAGAGTAGGGTTTTGAGGACAATAGTTTTTTTAGGCTAAGTTTGCTGTCATAATTTTATTCGTAAACTTAAAAATTTGCATTAATTATCGATCTAATTTTATCCATTTTATAACTAATTCATCTATCTATTTAAGTATTTATAATTTTCGTCCTCCCTTACTCCTTTCATCTATTACTCCAGCTGTTTCTCATTCCGGAATTCCATTTGTTTTCAATTTTATACTCATGCGCCACACTTTGGACTTGCGGCCAGGTGACGACTTACGATGAGAGAATGACTAAGCAATAATGAACCCAGTCTGGCATTCGCCCAAGCAAGGGGGAGAACAACCTCCAAAAAGCTCCAGGAGACAGTTCTATATACGATTGCATTCCGCTGGTGGAATATACAAGACGTTTACGACAAAGTAGCGGATTTAATTTCCCAGCAAACGTGTTAATTCAAAGAATGAAACGGAACCTTTGTGTTAACTTGCTGAAACCGAATGAACGCCAAAATTCATTCGACAAAAACTTGCATTACATGCATTGATATATCATACTTCATTGCTTTATTTTAAAGCAATTGTTCCCACGGTACTTCTCATATGACCTCTAATCTAAAATCTTATTATTATACTGTTTATATAGTTCTCAAAAATCAAAAAATACCGCAGAAATCATTAAATAACCTACTCAATTATGATTTTCATTCATTTCAAATAATTATTTCAACATTTTTATAAAATTTAAATCCTGGATGACCCTATTATCAGTTTAATTGGATGACCTACACAAAAAAATTTTAATTTAAGTCACCTAGCTATATGGGATGGATGAACGATGTTATTCATTAACGTACTGTATATTGCAGTCATTGGAGAATAATATAATAAATAAGAGTTAAAATTATCGAATAAAAGATTCTTAAATATGAATTACGTTATGTATACACTTTCCGATTGTAGCTGTAAAGTTCGATATTTTAGCAAAATTTCAAGATGTTAATAACTTCTTGACAGTCTCAAAATTATTATTCAACGAATATTTCTGACGAACGAGTCATAAATTTTATCCCCGAGGCAAAATTTTGCAGTAAAAACATTTCCATGTTTTCCCCAGAGACAACCTTGAGTGCTAAGGATTACTGTAAATACATTTTTCGTTGCCATGGAATTGTATGTCAAGAGTGACTCGTACATTTCCAACACTCCAATGAGAGACGAATGGTTAAGCAACGCTCTCGTATTCCAATGAAGAAGTAAGATCTGTTGAGCGTCGATCGTAAATTCTTGCAGTTCCAGACGCAGGGCTTCGAGTGTTCCATTTTACGGATGGATGATCTAAGATTACCACTCCAAGAATACTGGCTCTCGGAGAACGCAAACAAAGTCTCCCTGAAATCGCACCGAATTGATTAAGAATTCAGAATTCGATTCCAGATCAATGGAAAATGAAAAAATAATACTTTTTATCGCCCTTTTTGAGTTCTACGAGGAAAGGAAAAGAATGATCCTTCCCCAGTGGTAGCAACTGTAATAGAAACTGAAGAAAAAAATCCGAAGAATTTTAAAGGAAGTAAAACTTTTTTAGGTTCATTTTAGAAGACAATGTGAATTCATTTTGTTCAGTAAAGTAACTATAAAAAACAATAAAGAAGTTTCCTTCTATTTGAATTCTCTTTTACACCAACGACTTTGAGAATCCACATGTGCATTTTCCATTTGATAACTCGTAAAACAATAATTTAATAATTAATTCATTTCAAGTCGTTTGATAAATTTGAAAAAACTATGTTATGCAAATTTTTATCATAAGACTACTTTCATACGAATGTGAACACACACATATGTACTTCAGTCGATTGAGGAGAATTTTTTAGGTCGTTCGATGTATTAAAGATGCATTGAAGATCATCAAAACAAAATTTTGAGTAAAATTATTAAATAAGAGCTACCGCAACTTTCCGAGTAAAATATGATATAACCTTGAGATGTAACGTATAAATAATCTAACAAAATATCATTTATTTGTGCTTGATTCACTACAGCTAAAATTCTGCCATGCATACATTTTGATATGATTGAACTGTACCTGAACAGGGAATATGTTTTAGGGTATTAAAAGCTTTCAAGAAGAGAGCTAAAAAACTAACGGTATGGACTACATTCTCTTATAAGCTTCAATTATTAGTAAACAGAGAGAAGATCCTTCCAGTGATGATTCAAAAAAATATTAAAGTATTTTCGTAAATATACGTAAAAACAATATACAGCGTATGATACGATAAGTAATTTTTTTAAATATCATAGACCTTTACAGTGTTTCAGTTTATAAATAGATCAATTTCACGATGAAAATACATATGTAACATCTACATCCTACTAAATACATTTCTTTCGAAAAACACACGAAACATCAAAATAAAACGATAACGATGATAGCTATAGCAACTTTCTAAATGGACTCAGTGGTAAGTGGAATGAGATTCTCGTTATCAAGCTGTATTTGACTCATTTCCGGAAAGCGAAAGTTTCATTTCAATACATTCTCTTTAATGGACTTCTGCGAAACACGCCCCGTGAAATATTCATGGCTGTAAATCCTGGCTTATGATGATTTTGGCAAAATATATCATCGCCGCAAAATTCGAATGACTCCTTTACACTAATACTCCTCCCGTATCTTCCTTTCATTTTCGGAGAAATCCCCTTTCACTTCTTCTGCCTATTTTCCTTAATCCCTCCCTCTCTTCTTGAACAAAAGCTATCTATCGCTACAGCCTCATCTCAAAAGCCTCATGGTTATGTTACTCTATATTCTCCGTGCCTTATACCGTTTAATGATCATCCAGCGTTTTAGGAGAGTATTACGAAAAACCAGTTCCGTCTAGGTCTTTGGGTTAATAGAAACTTTTCGCCATATCTGGCAACATTGTACGAAAGGTGGGAAACTTCTGAATATAGTGAGAGGTGTAGGTCTACGAAAGAACTTAAAGCACAATCACAGTAAGTTGTACAAGACCCAATTCATACTTAAACTGGCCCATATATTGTGTGAAAAACCAACGATATGTAAAGAGATGTATATAGATTCCGTACGTTTCCATTACTAAACTCCCATAAGTAATTACAATGTCATATTATAAAGAAGAGATGATATCTTTTGCACCATAGACAACAGCTTTAGATAATAGGTACATTTACATCATCACATCCATTCACCAATCATTTCGTCACTTAGTGAGAACATCACCTTGACAACAACAAAAATATTAATAAATAAATGAATTCTGTTCAATATAAAAAGCATTGTAAACCTCTTATTATTGGTTGCTTAGTAAACAACTGTACACCAGCACATTTAATGAAGTGGAAACATGCAGACGTTATGTACACACATCCATCAGTCTACAATGAAGGTCGGGACGAATTTTTATTCCACAAACGAGCAGCAGTTGCCAAATTAACCTCTCTCTATTATTAACACAACTTAGAGAATAATCTCGGAATTAAATGCCAACACATATGGTGTACACGAATGAAAACATATTTCATAACTTGGAATATCTAATTTAAGTGGTTGCTACCGACTATTTGGAACTGTTTCAACTTCTCCTCTTATAATGATTCATTAAGTGCATAGCCCCATTATTAAACGCGGCTGGTTTCTATTAGTTTGGAGATTAACTAGAATTATCTTATAGATTATTAAATTCTATGAAATTCCTGCAATTAAGATAAGTTTTTTCAGTCTTCATTTCCTTCTCATTTATATATAATTATATTTATAAATACTGAAACGAAAACAAAGCTAAAAGATACCAGTCGTAATGAAAAAATCAAAGCGTAAGCCACTAAATTGTGGATTTGATTGAAATATGGTGTAGCTGATTGGAAAAATAGCTTACTTGATTTGTAATGTGGTGGTACTAATTCAAACGGAAAATTACGACCTTAGTTTCTCAATTGAGGTTTTGATTTCAAATAAAATGAGAATGTTGAATAATTAACATCAAAGCCAATCATTGCTAGTTAGTTTATCATTCTATCAACGGCACCTGTTGTTAATTTATAGAGCATTATACATCAATACTTGTGTGGGTCATTAATATGCCTTTGAAGTGGGAATACAATGGATTGCCCTGGCAACCCTGTTATTTACTAACAGTATTTATTAGCTTTCCCAATAGTATTTCACTTTGAAGCCACTGTCGAAAGGAAAAAAATCAAATAAACAATACAATTTCGATTCATTTGTTCATGAAGATTCTAAACACTAGTGTACATCGATATAAATTAAATAGCATAAAAATTTATCGAGAATATATCATTTTTGAAAAGAGTAAATATCGTGATTTATTTCAGCCCACTACATGAAATATTGAGCGAACATTCATCTATTTAGAATGAATTTATTTATCAACTGCCAGACTCTTTCATTTCTACATGCATGAAATATCCGAATAAGGTTGACCAGAAGCTCTAGGATTATGAAATATTTAACGGTTGACCTTTCTGAGAAACCCAAAGGGTGAAGGAAGATTCCTCAGGGTGACATTGATTTGTACGGAGGATATTTCAGAGCCTACATATCTCCAAAGATGTACGAAACCAATGATTGGAATTTATTTTTTTAATTTTAAATCAGAGGAATCTAGTTTATTCCCACAGAAAAAAATTCTAGGGAAAATTAAAATAAAATCATACCAAAAACCACTGAAAATTCATTGAAATTGTTTGTAAAATACACGAAATAAATCAATCACTCTGTTCTTAATCATTCGTACTCCGATATTTGACTTCGATACATACTCCATTAAATGCTTGAACCCAAAATTAATAGTAGTAATATCAGCTGTTAAAGCAACCGTGCTGACAGAAATATGAAGAGTTCAATCGACTTAAAATCCAACCAGTATTATAATACCAAAATCGGATAAAACTTTTGTCTTAATTTTGCTTAAATTTTTATTTTGCGTGACTTATAGCAATTCTTCCACAACGATATAGTGTTAAATTAAGTATAATCATGAGTTAAAGCATAGGAATCAATAATAGCTCTTCTTTATGATCATACCTAGCACGCCCTAATATAACCGCTTATTGAAACAATGGAACTTATCATAGTCTAAATCCATCTTGTTTTAAATTCGAGATAAGATTTAATATCGAACAATTCTGATATTGAGTTTTCTGATATCACACTGTATACTTCATTATATTCACGAGATATTTTACTAAAATTGCAGTTAATTTTTTTCCAAAAAGCTCGCATTACTCATTGATAACATTCCTTCATGCACTTTATTTTCCAACGAGATACAACAGATATCGGTAGCGCATGTATTTGAAATTTGCAAACAAACCACAATGAAGTCAAATCTGGTCACCGACACAAAATTAATTAATGATAAACCACGATTAAATCTTACAAATCCTCTTTATTGAACCACCCATATTGTTATGAAGGCGACTTCTAATCAAATCCTCACCCAAAACGGGTTTGTTATCCAACCATCCTAAACACGACACGTTCGCTTTTCCCTCCAAATTCCACACCTCGTATTCACCTTCTTCAAGAACTTCCCTTCCGTATTTCCTTACATAGCCTCTTCATCAACTCTTGCCATCTATTCCACTCGTAGGGACAATGGAACTCCCTCAATTTGCTTTGAAAAGAAGAAGCGGCAAAAGGAAGGGCTGTGTGAGAAAGATGAAGATTACCTGAAAAAGGATTACGACAGGAAGGAGAGAACCCCAGTGAGGTGCTTGATTTTGATAAACTAAGATGGTAACCCTCTTCTGAAAAGTACACAGGGAGTAGCTGGATTTTAAAGTACGATATTTTGAACATGACAGTGTGATATAAAATACGTAATGTGGAGTATACTAAACACATGAGCGAGTTCGCATGAAGAGTGTACGTGGCTAAGTATATATGAATGATATCATGAAGGCCTAAACAATACAAGTTTCTCATTTAATTATCTACAATAGTATTTGATGTTGGAAACCACGTAAGGTGACTATAAGCGTTTAACAAAGCAAGTATGGCCTATTAATAGGCGATAAAAGGAAAGATAAATCACGTCTTGTGGATAAACAAAGCCATCCCCTTGTGTTCGATATTGCATCTTGACACACAAAAAAACGTAAGCATCCCCAATGGAAGAGGAGATATAAAATGGGGACCCATAAATTTTAGGTAGGCTTGCCAACAAAGCGACATGCATTCACCAACATTCTGTTGTTGTCTGACGTCTTATTGTCAAGAATAATATATGAAGCTTCAAAGCCATAAGTGGAAGTCGTAAATCGTTTAGAATATACGGACAAAACCTTTAGTGTGTGCGGTAAGAATAATGTTTACCTAGAATCGTGAAACAAATCTCAAGTCTACTATAAACATTGGTAACTATAGGCAACTTGGATTCCTCAGAAAATAGTACATTATATATTAGTGTGAAAGTAATTAGCGCAAATATTTCTGAAAGAATAGATCCAAACCAACAGTTATCTTTCCAAATTCCTACCTTTGATAAATATAAATCCTTATATTGCATATAGATTTTTAGTAAAACAATTATCCTTTACAGTTTGCTTTTGATTCGATAGAACGATTTAAGTACGAGTTAAACCAAGAACTCTTGTATTGGAAGGTCCACATTAAACATTTAGGAATCAGTAATGGATAAATAATAGTAACGCAAATCATTACTTTAGAATGTTATGTAAACTCTTACAGAACAATTCAGTGACGTTTTTATCATATAAAGCAGTAAGAACAATTAAATATTTAAACTGTCAACGATTTCTAGCTGCCAATGCATATTTTTCTCTATAATTATCCACAATTGAATCAAAGCCACGATTTCCATTTCACGTTGAATTCATTAACGGAAGTTTATCTGTATAACAACTTCGAAATTCATCCCTTTATTTTACGACAGATATTTTGGTACTTAGCCTTAATCATGAGTTCTAAATTCATAGTTAAAAATAAGCATTACTATGATCCCTGTAACATATAATGGTTAAGTATCCTTTAACTAATAAATACTCTTCAACTAATGAATACTATATTAATAGTGAAAACTGAAAATTTCAGTTCCATTTCAGAAAATTAGCTACGATAACATAATGATAACCGTCATGCGCAAAAAAAATTAACCTACATATTTATTACGCGGAATATTCATCCTCCAGTTCCAATAGAAGCGGAAGAATGTTAGAAAGAAAGAGAAGGCGCAGCTGTGGAAACATCTCGGTGGCGAAAAACGAGTAGCCCCAATCCTGAACCACTTCTGCCTCTCCTTCAGATGAAGAAATGCGATGTCTTCTGAAGCACGTTTGACGTCACTGGTAAGCACGGATCCGTATTTAATTTCGGTGCATAATACGTCTTAAGTCTAGATTTTTGAGTGCGTTACCACGTGAGAGAAGAGCGAACTAAAAATAGTTTCTGTCGAAGCTCTGCTTGACGGAGGATGATGTGCTAAAGTTTTAAAGTGGCGACCAAAGGAAGATGTTGGGGAATACTGCACGTTTATATCGTCCTAGCAACACGAAAATTATGACCACCTCGGATTCATAAAATGTAAATCAACGTTGCCAAGGTTACTGTTGCTTGTTTTGATTTTTAACCGATCAACAGATTAATTAGTTGGAAAATATCCGCTAAATTCGTAAGGCTTATTGAAATTACACATCGTAGCTTGTAGAAATTTAAACAGCGACATACTTTATCGTTTTAGGATGTACATCGTTTTAGGACGTACTGATATAGATAAAAGTGCGTAACATACTTTTATTACCATGTATAAGTTTACAAAATTTACCGTCTTTCCATTTGTAAATACTTGATTTCTCAAAATATCGTATCTCTTCAGTTAATGGTTAAGAACATAACAGAAGAAATATGATTATATTGAAAGAATGGGATACTATTATTGAGGAAAGATAGTTATTAACTATTTATATTAAAGAATATTATATAAGAATATATTAATTTTATGTGTGTATATTTTTTCTAGTCCCACTTAGATTTATCTAATTCTGTAACTTAAAATTTCAGATTCTATTTTTATTTCAATTACTTTAAAATATAAAAAATCTTTTTTAGAGTTGTTTCTTAATGAAAATTGACAAGGTTAAATTGAATAGGAGACCTTTCTGTCAAAATTTCACCTTAATAAATACCTAAATTACTATTTAAGTAATTGAAGTACTATAATTATAATTATCTTCAACCGGAAAGCTGGTAACAACCTCAGACACAAGCTTTGACAACCTTAAGCTTAAGAGAAGGATTTAGATATTCTCAATGAAAAAAATAAGGAAAAGATCAGAGGAGTTTTTTCTTTCATTTAATCCCGCAACAAAAAAGGGTTTACGAATAACCACGACAGGAAAACGTACCCACTAATAAGGCAGAAGGCTTAGAGACATACGACATCCTATCAATAACTCTTTTAAAAACCTCGGAACAAGACAAACCTCATACCACAACACATCCATTACCGCAAAAGCTTAGTTTTAATTACACCACAAACGAGAGCGACATAAAGAAACGTAAAACACATATCCCACCCTCACAAATACCACGAGCCAAACGAAAAAACCCCATCGATTCACCTCATCCACGGATTATCCAACCCTCGACGCGCTTCTCAAAGAAGCAATTCCATTACCATCCCCGCACCCCCAAAAACGACAATGCATCATCTTCCACTCACACTTAACGAAACCCGATAAATTTCTACACCCTTTTCTCTCATCCCCGGAAATTTTATCGCCCCGAAACCACTTCCAAAAGCGCAATCGAACAACTACGTCCTCACGATCCCCTGAATTCAAATCATTTCCCACTTCCCAGAAGAGAAATAAAGCGTTTTGGTGGAAGAGGCATTAAGGGGAAAAAGCGAAGCTGTCTTCCCGGGAGTTGGCACGGGGTCTCCCCGCAAAGGTGTGAGGGATTCTGAGCCGATGTGGTCGCGGCTTCAAAGTGGAAAGGGGACGCATCAACGGCTCCACCTGCCCTCGGCGACGCCTTCCGACCCAATTAAGGCGGCCGTGGGTGCGGTCGCAAAGACTTTGAAAGGGATTTCTTGAGAAATGCGAAGAGGAGGATGATCAAGGGAAAAAAACAGGCAAATCCGAGTTGAAGGTCGCGCAGAAAAGACAAAGAAACGAGGGAATGTTTCCTTTTGGAAGGCTGTCCTCGTTAGTGTTAGAAATTTTCGGTCGGAAAATGCTATAAGTAAACCAGCGTTATTACATATCTAATTGGATTTTGCCATATTTTCTTCTAACTCTTCATTTTCCTTTCTACGAATGATTGCTAGTAAAAGTATAGTACTTCTACTAAAGTGAGCATATTCTAATAAATTATTCTAGATTTTCTTCTCGTTAATTATTTGAAATAACTTTATGAAAAGGATGAAAGGTAGAAGGGCACTACAAAATACGCAAATTCATTATTAGCTGACAGAGGTAATGCATCTATGGATAATACACCGAGATGACTACAGAAAGCCATCCATAAAATAAGGTGTATAATATATCAATATGAAAAGACAAAGATATCGGTACCATTTCAGATAAAGAAAAATGCACACATTTATAGCTACAGTTATCTAAACTTTATTTCGTCCAAAATCATTAAACACCCATATTGCCGATCACCATAGAGGACGTTATGATAAATGTCGATAGCTGTCGAAGATGACCTACTACCATGAATGTGCACTAATTAGAAATTCTATTTTTCAAAAAATTAACATTTAATCTGTTAGGGAGGACCACATTTCCAGTTAAAAGAGCTAAACCGACAATTTCATCAGGGTTCTTTTAAATGTAAAAACCCCGGCCTAATCATTTTCCAAACGCAGTTAAAAACTAAGAAAATTACCTGGTTAAACAATAATCAATGAATTAAACATCATTTGCAAGAATGAACTAATCAAAACTAGTGAAATTACATTTAGATTTTTTTAAAACAATCGAAAATAACTTAGCCGAATGAAATGAACAAATTAATTATTCTAATGTAACGACGGTTTAATCAAATTTATATAATTAAACCTAATTGTCACTCCACTTAATATAGTGCTAAAACCCCTATTTTTGGTGGACGAAAACATTCACTGCAAATGAAGTTCAATTAACGTAAAGTGCATTGTGGAAAATTCGCAACTCTTTCGCAGACGCAATGAAAATTTCTACACTTCACATACAAACATTCATTCTGTTCATTCTAAAAGGCGTAGTTATTATTTTATTCACAAACCAAAGTATCAAATTGATATACATTGCTTTAATTCAAATTGTTGCAAAAATAAAAAGATTACTAAGATATTGATAAATAACACCTGTTATATAGTTGTTGTCATTAAAGTAAGTTATCTTTATTTCGCTATAAAACTTGTTGTCAACCAGTAACTACGGTAATATGTCACCATCAATCAAATATGTCTTTAATGCTTGGAATTTATAAAGTAATTCTTTACTAAAATATAATAAATATTCGTTTTTGAAATTCTCTTAACAATTTCTAAATCATAAAAATATAAAATGTATCATCAACTAAAATTATACGAATAAACATAAAAATAATACAATGTTTCTGAATAATTGAAAACATGTACAAAAAATTTATAAATATTCAAAGATTTGATCGAAGTTTTAGAAGATCATGTACGGAATATTACGTTGCTATAAACAATATTTAAAAGTGCGTAGTAACAAGTCAAATAAGGTGATTCATAACAGCTCCTCGTTAAATTTATTCCAAATCTTAGCTGAAAACTAATTTATGAATTTTAAAGACAAGTTATCAGTTCAAATTTGTTATTTCAACTCCAACTCAAATTGCTTCGGATAGAAAGATAGCATCCAAACAAATTTTACAAGCTCTCTAGAAAAAAAAGAACGACGAAAACAAATTACGCGCGTCTAAAAGGATCAGGAGCTGGAATTAAAAAAACATTCAATTTCAATAAGATGCCTGCTTGATAGGAAATTACAGACTCGCTCGACGCCGCCACGATTCCTAGTCCCGATGAATTGAAAATCAGCAACAGCCTAAACCACTCGGAAATTTCCTAGGAATTTCGCTGAAAGGACCGGACTAAATCTCATCAAAACTCGCTAATCCGTTTAAGTCTGAAATTTGTCAGTTAAAAGGGAATACCACGGACTTTGAGGGAGGGAAATGGACCCGAAACCACCAAAAAGATTAAGTGCGAAGCTGGAAAAAGGAGGATGAATACACTCGGAAGAAGGTTCGATGAAGAGCGGAGAAAGGGAATCTAAGGAAGGCAAGAGAATAAGATAATTAGTGCTTATCGGAAAGACTATGGGGTAAACGCGGAGGAATTCAAGATGGAAACAAGAGATTGAGATTAACCGAAGAGAAATTGAACGGATCGAGTTCCGGCATTCATCCTCCGTCCATCGCTCTTAATTAGAAAATAACTTTGAATAGAGAATGTGAGATTTGACTGCTCGTGCAGACGAATGTGCGGTTTTGCACGCTCTGCACGAGATAAGACGTGAATGCACGAGATTAGATGAGCTGGCTAAGGGAAGATTCGAAAATGGAAAATTTCACCATGACGTAAACCCAGAGGCACTTCTTCAAGAACTTATTATACAAGACTTAATCAAACTTATTTATCACGTATTTTAATCAAGAATATTATACCAACAAGACAATTACAAACTAATTGAAAGTTACCAATAACTGTCCAAGTTCTTTGTGAGTATATTAATACGAGAGGAAACCGGATTTGAAAGAAATTTGAAAGAAAAAAAAGAAACATTCATACTTTCTCCAAGTTTCTGAATAACTGAGGCCAACAACATGATGAGTAAATTACCAGAAGCATTACTAAAGACAAAAAGAATAAAATCCGTGAATACTCTTGAGATTTAAGATTAGAATCTTTAAATATATATTTTCATTATAAGAACTAAAAAAACCTACTTCTGAAAAACAATGAAATGGTAGCAAGTTTATATATCCATAAAGGCAAAGTGAATAAGTTTTAATTAAATAACAAAATTAGTTTTTCTTAGGCTATAAAAATGGAGTATATAGTTCTTAACTGAAATTGTTTCTGAGTAATAATTAACAGATAGCTTAGTAGTATTAGTAGTAGTAGACCGTCAAAGCTGATGTACCAAGTTCGGTTTCTACTAATTTCAAGTTCCGGAAAATTAGACGTTCGACTGAATTATTCTTGAGGTAAAACTTTTTTTACGTAAAATTCCTCGTAAAAGAGATCCAAATATAATTTCTGTAGGCCTTGACCACCTAAACGCAGTTGTTGTTCATAATTCCAAGTAAGTAAACTCTATGTTACTATAAGAATGTACACAGATATTCACATATATAAATTTCAAGTAAAATTCATTATTCCTATCAAAATATTCCGTACATAAAATGTTGGCACGAAAAGCGTTTGACATAATTCTCAGGAACGAGATAAATTTCTCTTCCCTTCTTCCCAAAGCCAAATAATTTATCCCTTGCTAAGTCAATTCAACACCTTCAGTTGTTTCCCAAATCCCCATTACGTAGATATACACCAATGAAACGATTTAGCGGAGTTTTTGGATCCTGCTATTCAACTCTTAATCCCATTCATCCCGAGAAAGATCTTTTATAAGGCGATTCCGTCTGATTGAAAAGAGATACTCCAAAAAGAGAATCAACCGAAAAAAATCGATAAAAAAAAAACAGCCAACCCGCAAAGCTGTGGATAGCGGAATCTTTTTAGCCAATTCAATTCGCAACTGAAAGGAAAAGAGCGGACAATTAACGACAATTAAGAGAGGCAAAGAAAAGGGTAATCACGGGATTCTCCCGCTAAAAGGGAAAGGAAAAATTGCACGAGGAGGCGGTTTTAAGGATCGTAGAAGGGGAAGGAAGCGCTAGGGAAATCCCGGGGTTTTTTATGCGGGCGTCGGAGGGTTGAGTTGCGAGCAGTTGAGTCCGGCAATGCAGGAGGAGAACAGGGGTGATTGGCCTCCCCTACCCGAAGACCTAAATGGAACAGAATTCCAAATCACCCGCCCGAGTCATCAACATCGGAAGAAAGAGGGTTTGGGTGGGAAGCGGTTTCCGAACAAGAGAGGGAAATATATTCGTTCGTCGAGGGCGGAAAGGACCGCGTTGCTAAGTTGCTCTCGTTGCGTTCTGAGGTTTGTTGTAATCGTGCCAAGGAGTGGAGTCCTCTTTTTTCAAAAAAAGCTTCCTCCTGTTTCTATGGAGACGGGTAACGAAGAGTTGTAAGGACGAATTGAGACGAAGGGCTGGTAAGTATTGTAGGGAAAGAACGACCGTGTCTGTTCGCAGTAAAGTCTGAGGAGGTTTAAAGACTGGAGTATTGCACGCTCCACTACACGAATCTCGTCTCGCCGTAATCTGGCTTGTAAGGTATTAATGTGGATGCATTCGTGGAAAGCTTAGGGGGAAACGGGGATGGATGATGGTAAACATAAGATCAGGGTTTGATTTTTTCAATGTTTATAAACGATAATCAATACATAATGCTCACAAACTATCAAAGATATTCTACTAAAGTTTGAAAATCAATTACATGGCGTCTTAATGCATAAAGACAGCTAATTTATGGATCATTAAAGGCCTGGCTTCGATTTAAGAAGGGTTCATAAGTGCCAGTAAAGGAATCAAAAATGAAATCAATTGTCCCTACAATATAAATCTAATTGATACATGTATAGAATATAGACTAACGTAATAGATATTTTGCTATCATTTTTAGAACAAGAATATTAGCTTAAATTTTGCGATCTAAACTAGGATTGATTGAACGTTGGTTTTACTGACAGAATGCTTTGAGAGAACAAAGAACAGATTAAGAGTGCCTTGGATTCGTTTGAGCAATACAAAGAGCAATTATAACTGAACAAAATTCTCAATCCTTAAACAGAATGAATATTGATTGGCAAATATAAGTCTATTTGGGCTATCATCTATTCATACACCTAGGTCAAACTTAGGAAATACAAATGTTTTAGGCTGTAGACTAACATGCTCAGTATATAACAAATAAGATAAATGAATCCATAGTGTTCAACATACTATTACAGTTTCTTTCATTTTAATGCTTACTTACGATATTCATACGTAGTTTAGTACTCATCGAAATTATTGCCTACCACAAATTTTTAAAAGCAAGTATATGGTTTAATAATCAATTAATCTATGTTCCTATTGTTCTTAAGACGTAGTGAAATTTACCCACATTCAGTCTAACAGAACTCTTGAAAATCAACCACTAATTATCAGGAAATAAGCTAAATTTATACCTTCTGTAACAACGACAAAGGTAATATGCCTACAAAGGTCAATGTCCGAACCATAGACATCACAAAAAATCAGTGAACACTGAGGAGGACCAGCTACGATTTGTTTTGTGCGTGAAAGGCTCGTTCCTCCGCAGACAGTGATGGATAAGAATGGAAGGCCATTAATCAACCTTGCATCCATGCTTTATTTATTGCCATATCGATATATATTGTTCCTCGATAGAATATATGATGAAATTGCAGATATTCACTAACTACTGATGGGCTCGGCTCATCATAAAACAAGAACCCATAAATTACATTCAATAAAGTCACAAAAATGAAAGATGAAAATTTATTTCGTGTCTTTTCGAATTCAGTGCATCAGCAGTTAATAATAAACCTCGATATTTATGTCATTCATTATATATATTAAGGAAGAGGACCTCTAATATTGCATGTTACTAACCATTTACAGCTATAATTAGTTTAAAATGGCAAATAAATAAACTCAATTACTTAGAAAACCGTATGATAATGTATGTAGGTTAGCACCATTAAAATCTGGGTCTACCCCCAATTATTCATCATTTACAAGTTTATAAATCGTAATTTTGCTGGTTCCGCAATTGAAATTCATTAAATTATGTAACCATTTATTCCCAATTCATGGAGATTAAGAGTTTCTCTCAGTTAATCCTGATTTTCAATGACTTTTACAATGTTTTTTTTTACTCGCGCATAAATTATTCACCCCAATTCAAAAAGGATTACCGAATACGTGTTTTGAAAGTTATCACCTCAAAATCAATTCTGAAATACTATTAAATGGTTTACAGATCTTTATTCGTAGTTTGGCTATTAAAACGTTTCACCGACATAGATTTATATAACTTTAGGAAATCTAAAGTTATATAAATGCTATGCTATAACTTCAATGCTATGCTTAAACTTTAATAATTAGATTTTATATTCTTTTATCGAAATATCTTACATAATATACACATATTTAAATTCATATTATAAGAGCAAGAATTGTATTGAGTTTAATTATCACTTTTAATTGCTTTCAGTCTAATTAATTAGGACACATTAGCTGTACGATTGAGTTAATTCCTTAATGTATTATAAATCTGGTAATTAATTAATATAGCGCAACAATAGACTAAAAAATCTATTAAACTTTATTTAATTACCAGATCACTATCCGGATGTAAATATATAATTGTTAATTAATACGTATATGGTTAATTAAAGTAGGATATTTAATTAAAGTGAATCGAATATATTCCAGAATCTAATGAACTCATAAACGCAACAAGTAACACTCAAGACCAACGATCACTCTAAATATAGCAGATAAACTTCATTTCATCCAATGAAGTTCTAATATCCTAAAGTGGGAGGGTACAGTAAATTTTGCGACTTTCCAACCAACCAGCAAACTTTTCCGGATAAAAAAAATCGAATCTATACTTGAAGAATGAGTAAGTCATACCAGAGATCCATATTCCCTCCGACTCTTCGATTTGTTCGTAAATTCGTGTCCGCCAAGACGACGCGGAGGCCAAAACATTTATTAATAACACCAACTCCCTCTGTGTTACACCCCGAACTTCGAACCGATCTCTTTAATATTTTAAAGGAATATGGTTGGTATGGATTCAGTAATCGAACATCTAACCAACCGTATCTCTCTCTTGGAGCATCTTACATCTCACGGCAAAGACAAACCGACATGTCGCCGAGGGAGGCTGCAAGAGATAGTTGGGAAAGGAAGTTCGCTGGCAACTTGAGGGGAGATGGTTAAAGTTCGCGAGAAGACAATAGGTGGTAAGTGGTACATTTGTTCCCATGGGCTAAAAAAATGAGGGAGATTAGACGAGGATGAGCGACTCCGAGGATTCCAGCCATGCAATTAGGTTGCCAACTTTTGAGTTATCACTTTCAGGACGCTGTTAATATCCATTAGGGAGACGATGATTTACGAAAATTTTTATTAAATAAATCTGTTCTGATATTAAAAAATACAGTCTGCATTAACTATAATTTAAAAGTATCTATATGCTTCGTAGTAAAATAATAAAAATATGATTAATTATATTAAATAAGATAAAAATATCAAATATATAGGAACAATAATAATTATACACTCAATTTTCAATCTGTAAGAACTATTTCTCGAAATTTTATAATGTGTACATTGGAGAAAATGTAAACAAACGACCAACTAATAAAACACTAACAATCCTTTATCTATCACTTAGCAACGGTAAACATTCCACGAAAATTGTTTTAATCCCATAGAAATGCATTCATAAATATAATCCTTGGAGTTTATTTCCCAAAAAATAATTAATTTCAATCATTCCGATATAAATTTATAACTCTTCGTGTTTGTAACTGAACCAGCATAATCAGCTGGAGATAGAATTAGATTAAAAAGCATACATGAATAGTTCAAGTCAAACATAAGCTGCAATATATTAGGCCAAACGTAAAATTCCTAGAATCGTCGGCGTTGTGTACATAACTCGGAGATAAAGAGATAAATCTATATCAGAAAAGTTCCGGTGAACTCGTAGAATCCTCAATAAATCGCGCATAGCTATATGAATTTATAGTAGTGCACTTGACAAAATGCAGGAACTATAAACGTACAATCGATAACTTCTATTTGCACAGGATTATTGGACTGATTCTATGTTTCCCTAAAATATCTATAGTATGTATATCATCACCACCAGCCTAATTTAATCCGACATCAGACGCACGCCTTTCCAAGCATTTTCCTATTCTCTCTACTTTGAGCTTCACGTTGCCACGTTACTTCTAGATATTACACTCATAAAGATACTTACGTTTATTTACAGCTTCAATATGTTTAACAATCGGTTTTAAAACCGTTACTATACCATTCCTAATAATGATACAATCACGTTAAAGGTGTATATTGTAGTAGTTCTCGTAAAAGGTAATCCATTATTTTCACACCAAAAGGCTGTTATAATCTGTATCTCGCGTTGTATAAGTATAATTTATGTATACTCGCGTTGTATGTGTATAATATATAGCTTCCTATGCATCCTAATGTTTACTAATAACCCCTTGTCGTAAGCCATACCCCTCATCCCACTCCCACTACTCGAGTACACCGACCGTCACGCCGAAATCCGGGTGTCGTTCGAGTTCCGAGAAAACCTATCCGCGCCGCCAGAAAGTCGGTGGGGGTGAGTAAGCATTGAGGCGGGTGAATTTCACAGGAGAAGCGCTGGGATGAGGGTGTGAAGAGAGATGGATGGATGAGTTGCAGATCGCCACGTGGTGGGTTTTATGGCCTCCGCGGTGATGACACTAGACATGCGAGGGAAGACGTAAAATAAGAGAAGGTCAAGGAGTCGATTTATAGGGAAAGAAAGAAGATGGAAAAAAGAGGGCAAAGGAAACACAAACTAGAAGGGAAGAAGATTGGATGATGACGGGAGATGCTCGTGTGGGATATAAAATGGACCGATGGGTGGTGTAGAAAGATGGGGAGAAGGGAAGAGATTGATTCTCGAACCTCCTCTCCTTCTTAGGATGAATTTCCAAGAACGCTTTTTCGTGCTTGTCGTCTAGGAAGAGGAGAAAATTTACCATCCCTCAGCTTTACAATGTGTACGAATTGTGGGTTGTTAATGGAACATTTTTCAATTTACCGGAATGTTTATACTGTGTTATCACCGTCGCTTATAGCTTGAATATTACTACATATTTTATGCTATGGAGTGCCTTTTTCCAAGAGATTATTGCATTTAAAACTGCATCGTCATTTTTTACATTAAAAAATATTAGCGAATTTCTAGGTCAGCAAAAATTCTCTGTTCTATAATACTTTCATGTAAATCACTGGTAATAAATAAATCAAATATTCACATATAAGGCTTTCAAGAATTCCTTCGTATTATAAGTACTAAATAATACCAACATTTTCATAAACAGTTCGAATAACCTTTACTGATCCACATGTACTATTTTGAAAAATATTTAGGAATAGTTTTAGGTAGTAGTAATATATTTCTAGAACTGCATTTTAGTTATAATTATTTCAAATAAAACAGACTCTAACAAAGTCATAATCAGCCTAAACTAGTCGCCTTATTAAATAAATACGGATCAGCGATTTATGTTCTCATTTTCTAAAAATATGTTTTTCTTGACCAATAGCAAAATATTTAATAAAAAGCTCTTACAAGGCTTAAAAAAGGAAACAATAATCCCAAATTCTGATATCTACTGCCAAAAAGAATAAGGAATATGGAAAACAAATATATTGAATCAAGTCCGATAGAAGAACGCAACCTACGGTGAATAAGTGCTGTCCTTAGCAACGAATGTATACCAATCGACGACAAAATATGAAAAAAATAGTGAATAAAACAAATTGGGGGGATATTAGAGAATTGGAAAGACCAAAATGGGAAGAAGAGGGAATGGCCATTATGTTATAAAAGGAAAAAGGATTACTCGTTCGGGATGTAATGGGATAACGTTTAGGAAACGATATGCCGTAGATAGACGAAGAACGAGAAACGGAAAAAAGGTGGTTAAGGGTGGAAGATGAGATAAATGGAGGTTCAATACGAGAGAAGAAGGCCAAAGACGTTGAGGAATCTAGTTGGACCAAATCTAAGGAAAATACACTTTTTCGACCAAACGAGTCTGGCTTGGAGAAATTGTAAGTCATTCAGTCCGCGGTTAAAGTAGAACAGATCTACTTATGCAGAGAAATCGCTTTCCCTCTTATATAATTTTATAGAATTACCTGTATCAAACTTTATTTGAATCAAACTTTCTTCCTTGTCAGTAATTTTTAGTGGTCTTTCTACACCAATTAAAACACACTGATATTAAAATATATTTAATGTACAATGGTTAAATTCCCTCCACATCCACAGAAACGTCTTATTATTTTCCCAAATCCTCATTATGTTAACCATATTTCTCGACGCATAACATAGGTTATATACTGATGTAAGATTATTTAGGATACATACTAATAAAAATATAAATACGTAATCTCACTTTCTTATTTATGTTCCGTTGCAATTAGATCGCAGAGTAGGTGGCAAAGATTGAGGGCGTGAACGCCATACAAACTGTCGGGCATTCACAAAAGTAAGCTCTCTGTTTGAAAAGAATAAATTGTTTACAAAAATATAGAACTAACTTGTCGTATGTTCACGTCCTGGATACTTGTTCTCCGAGTATGTCTGCGTAATATCGTCCACGAGTTCCTATTTAATCCATATTTTATTTCTTTATCAAAAAGATTCATCCGTTGTGGGGATCGAACCCACGACCTTTGGATTAGAAGTCCAACGCGCTATCCTCTGCGCCAAACGGACATGTATACCGACATTACTAAATTATACTAATGTTCATAAGAATAAGAAATCCTAGTTAAATACCTAATATCAAAAGTGTAAAGTAAGTATAAAATCAAAATATTCTGGCCTAAAATTCGGTAAGCCTTATAAACATCATGGTATCGTGGTTTCCACACCTTATAATTTGTTAATCATTAAATACAATTGAAACACTATAAGACATACAAAACAGCAACAGCATCGGTGGTTCAGTGGTAGAATGCTCGCCTGCCACGCGGGCGGCCCGGGTTCGATTCCCGGCCGATGCAATTTTTGCCTTGCTTAATTCCTCAGTTCAATAAATTATAATCAAGAATAGACGACCAAATCTGAGCTCGCATCACACTCTTTACAGTAATGATTTTTCTTTCACGTACGAAAAGCTTTGAGCAAAACAAAGTAAACATTTTAATTGACGTTTACGTAAGCTTTAGTCTCCTTAGCAACCCATCATATGCATATACATATTCTTAAAGGACGTAAGTGGGAAGTAAGTGCGTCTTTGGAGTGCTGGAATGCGGAGGTCGAGGGAACTGGAGGATGAGAGTCGTGGGCTGCGAAGGGGAGAAGAGCAAATAAGTGAAGAAAGAGGTTCTCCTTTCTTTCTTTTGCTGAAGGAGTTATGAGAGATGCGTGAAAACTCTTGTGGAAGAATCCGACCAAGTTTCGCAGGCATGCACAAAGAAGGAACATTATAGAACGATCATTCACTCCTAACTTAATTAAGGTCCGTAGGAGAGATGATGCATGGAAAAATGATAGAGATCTTATGAATGTCGCCTAAGGGTAGAATTAGTCTGCATAGAACTCAGCTTTATAGGTGCGCTGCTACCTTGGCGACCGATAAACATTTCTTTATAGTTGGAGAAAGAATGATCGAGTAACCTAGGAAACTTTTTCACCCAATACACTAACTCCAATCTACATACTCAATACTAATACCCCAATTACGTTAAAAGGTTATCGATTTTTAATTAAACTAGAACGATATTTGGTACAAACTTTTCATAGTTATATTTATAAATAAAATTATTCGGAAAGATATTACGATTTCCCGACCTCTAATCTAACCTGGACCTTGCTTAATCCCTTCAGAGATAAAAAATAAGTAAACTTTATGAATTCATATAAAATATGATTTAGGTCAAAATCCTCCGTCGTGGCATGATGCCATGTTTACACATGTCTCTTCCAAAGAAAATAAGGCCGGTGGTGGGAAGTACGTTCATGAAGACCTTGGTTTCAATTTTTATTCATAATATCATATTCGTTTTTCCAGTAAACATATAAAATTATTTATACCACGTGAATTAAACGAAGATTTTTTGTTATACTCATAGTTGAATCTCTGACCGACAAATCTTGGTATCCAATCATTACAAAAATTACTAAGGCAATATTTTCAAAAGTCTTTCATAGCGACATTTCTCATTTCTCTATATTCAAGGACATTTTGGTTGAAAAAGAGAACATTCTTATTGTTTATTAATTTATTTCTATCACCTCTAGCAATGAATTTTCATTTATAGGTCTCTACCTTAAGTGATTACATAGGAACATTACATTAACCCATCAATCAATTTATGTGTACAGTACAATGAATAACTGAAGTACTACATAGCTGACATTATCTACCTTAATAAAAAACTATTTAACAACATATGATACATTTGCTGACATTCAATATATTAATAAATGAAGCAAAAGATTATTTGAAGCTATCCATCCAATAATAAAGATGAGGTTTTTTTAGTCAGATTATTCAAAAACACAATTTGTATGTAAGAAACTGTAAAAAACCAATATACAAACAAAAAATACAAAAAAAATTCAATGAATATAGATTATCTACCTTAACTAACCAAAAATAAAACATTATGTTGATATCCCAACATCAAAGAAGATAACAAAGTAATTAAGCCATCCTCGATGTTGATACAAAAGCTTTTATAATCTATATCTATCAGGATTGTGTAGCTACATTGACACGGACTGTAATTAATGCTTCTTCTTACGTCACGGAATAATTGATGTGGTTATATCAAAATATAGAGGAATACCGATTATCTAGGTCATGCTTTGGCTAATAAATTTCGAGTTTGATCGCTGTCCTTTGGCAGCTATTTATTTCCTATTTAAAAACAACAAAACTTCTACCAGCTATTTACAAAATATCAGTGTAATTTTGTTCAGTTATTTCACACCCATTCACCAAAAAAACTGTAATTTCCAACGTGGACGAAAATATAAAGGGGATGCCATTGATTATTTTATAAAATGGTGACGAATAATTAATTTCTACATGGACTAAAATCAAAAAAATACAGATGTTCAACGGCAGAGTACACTTCGTTACTTAATATTTTCGGACATAAATGACTTATCGTCTTTACGCCATTTGCCAACCACAACAATAGCTGTCCATTCTTTTGTATACAACTTAACAATACAGGCGTCGTTAAGCAAATAACTCAAGCGGTAAGTTTTAACAACGGCTACAACAACAGATAATGTATAGCTAACAATAGCGTTTTAAGAGCTTAAATTAACAATCAAATAGAATCAGACACCTATTTTCAAAAAATCCAAGTACAATATAGAGTTCGGGAAACGCCAAAACAACCAATTTTTATCGGATGATATCCTCCTAGGAGAATTCCACAACCCGCTTGGATACCTTCGCCGTAAAATGATTACGTGGGATACAGAAAGAAAAACAGAGCGGAAAAAATACGCATCGAGGCAAAAGCACGGGAAGGACACCATCTCGAGATTGAGAGAGGGAGAGTTATTTTTCCTAAGGAGTTCAAATAATCCTCAGATGAGAGGATCTGTAGAAAAGGGAGGCAGAGAAAGAGCTTCGATGAAAGACGGGGAAAGAGAGACACGGCTCGAATGTGCACGGATATAACATTAGCAAGCGCTGGATGAGAGGAGAACGTAGATTAAAGCTGAAGGGAGAAGCTCGGATTGGAGGAGAGAGAGATATGGACCAGAGTTTTAGAGCCAGTTTCTTTTTATTTCTCATCTCGAGGTGCACTTAGCTATCACGACAATATTCGTCACATACTAAGTTCCTCATTTATATTCAAACTTTAATATACGACAACATTGAAACAAAGAGAAAGTAGAAATAAAACGGGTGAGAAATGGAATGATAAAACAACGTAAAATGATTCATCGCATATATAAATTAAGCTATTTTACCCAATAATTTTGGACGAATGGATTTATTTGTGGACTATCTGCGTGTTCTAGGATGTTTCGAGTGAATATTGCAATTTTGTTGCATATAATATAATTCCCGGAAAAGTATAGATGAAAACTTTAGCAGGAATCTACATAAAAATTCTATACAAAGTCATATCGCCAATTTTTATTTACTAACCATTATACCAATAATACACGTATTAACCATTCTTCTGTCTACAGATACTCTCAAATCTTCTCTATAACTTTCCGCTATATAATTTAGAAATTAAAGAAATAATATATTTTCTAAAAATTTGATTAAAAAAGAATTAAAATAAAATAATTAATTAATTTTCGATACCGATTCTCAAATTTGTTGAACTGGATGAAAGTAAATTCATAGCTGAACTATACGCCTACATACTACGATAAAATCCTCGATAAAACAATTTCTAACATTTCGAAATCTAATTCTCAACTTTCGTCACTCTAAATCTCGTACCATAAACACCTGAGATGATAGCTTGGTGACCCATTTGAGAAGCAACAATAAATAAATCAAACACGCTCCTTGGCAACCAAAATCCGTCCGCTGAAGCACAGCGTTGAAGGAGCAGTAGAGATACGGCGAGTGAGTCCAGCATCCATTTTCGCGAACCCATCACCAGAAATAACACACTTGATGATGCTACCCTGTTGTGGTACCCTGGTATTCCATCCTTGGACGGATTGAAAACCTCCATCCTGCGGTTAATCCGCCTCGAATCAACCTAAATAGATGGAAGCCCTAACTGTTGACGGACGCTAGCTACAAAACCAACCCTTCAGAATCTGCACACTTACCCTCCAAGAATCCCTAACGTCCGACCAAGGGCTGCGTACCTCCCAGACACTCTCCTCGCTTCTGGTCACCTCACCGAAACCCACAAGAGTGACTGACATACCACTCTACCCTCCTTAAATACCCAAAGGCGAGCGCAACGCTCCTGGGCACATTGTTACGACGCACCGCGCACTACTGGGGAAGAACTGGGGAGGTGTGATTGAAAGGACTCTCTTGGGACGGTGGCCGAGAAACGACTGAATTCGTGGAGGGACCGTACATCCACCCTCGCCTCCTTCAACACCCTCCGTATGACCACTCTTTCCACAGTTCCTTTCCCCGAGTTCTATTTCCGTACTGGTTCACAGGAGGAGCAACCGCGGGGCGTGGGGAAAGTGGATTAAAAAAGGGATGTTTATCCCACTGAATGCGTGAAAGGGAAACAATGATACTCCGGTGGATTGTGGAAGGGAAGAGTGGATTAGAGAAAGGGAAGATGTGGGAGGTAAAAGGTGGTAATGGGTTGTAAAATGAGATAACTAGGAAACTGGGATCCTTTCTGTGATTCCTCGGCTTGAAGTGTAAACCTACGTTTGGATGAGATGAAAGGTTTCTATCTCGGCTGGATAAGGCGACGGCTCAGAGATGTGAATTGTTTATGCTTCGTTTTTTGTTGCCAAGGAATCCTAAGTCCGGGTGGATTCCTTTGCTGATTTATTCGGGACTATCTCAAGGGTTTCTTGATGAATTTGCGAGTGAAAAAACTCTACCTTAGACACTCAAATCTTAAAAAGCTAATTTTAGTTTCATTAAAAGTAGTTTGTTATTTTAATGGCATCTAAGATTAAATTATAAAAGTGTAAAATCCTGAAAATATATACTTCGAATTAATTAAAATAGAGATTGGTTTATAATAAAGAAATATTTTGATGTCAGGTATTTATTTACTCCAATGTTATCCTTTCGACAATTTATATATATTAATAATAGTTGATGGATGGATTATAATTGGAAATTCTAACGAAATCCTTGTATGCAAGTATATCCTAATAAAACAGGGATAAATAATAAAATTATCCCTAAAAACTTATAGAATGATTTTAAAAGGGACCTAAGATGCTTCATAAATAACTTAATATAATAAATATAGCGTTAAGTATATTAAATCTATTAATTTAAGAGTGATTTTTCGAGTAGTAATCCACATCCGAAAGTTAATCAACTGAAACGAATCTGATACTCTATTTTCTTAAAAAAACAAAAAAGATGAATATTAAATTAGATATAACTAATTCTATAAAAAATTTAATGGAATTATTAGCAATGAAATTGAATTGAGCGGTAAATGGTAAATTATAAACTGAAAAACTGAATAGGATGATGATATTTATCCTCTGCTCAATTAAACAAAACAGCTAGTTGTATATAATGCGTACGGAAATATTTTACACACAAAAAACTGTTCGTAACCATAAACCTGAAAGTATTACGCGAAGCTTTCAAACTTTTGACACAACTCAAATAAGAGTCTAAAAATCGTGTTTTCGAATTCCCCGATAAATACGGCAATTCACAACCTTCAAATGACCAGTGTGGATGATCGTCAATTCGTGTTTCCGTCACAAAAAAGAACCATTTTTCAATATCGAATGGAAATTCGAAAATTCATCTATTTTCCGGAATTGGGGAAGATATTCAAAATTTTTCAAAGTTGCTGAAAGGGTCTTGTACAGATTAACTATTCATGACCATGGAACAGGCATCGCCCTCTTTTATGGGCACTTCTGCCGGAAAAAAATGCGAAACTAAATTACAGGACATGCTCTTCCAACGCCTGAAAAAGGTTCGACATAGCCCTCGCATTTACTCAATCCCGAGAAATTTTTTCCGCTCCACAGTTTCGAGAAGAAAGCACTTTTATCCCGATTCAATTTTCAGCTTTTGAAAAATTATTGGAAATTGAGCTATCGATAAATAGGTGAACTACACGTCAATTTCCTGTTATGAGGACGTTTCCACGAATTTAGGAGGATTAAAAAAATCCATTTCGATATCATCCCCAATTAATCGATCATACGATGAAAAGCTACTACGTATAAAACCGAAAACGGAGTGATATTAAAGTCCTAACACAAAATACAGTTATGCGTACAGATAAATATACAATATAGATAAATTAAGAGAGCTAATTCAGGATGAATAATTTGCTATTAATGTCAGCTACATTAAAATGTTATTCTCTTAGATAATATACATTAAACCTATTATTTGAATGGATGGATTATTCTGACTTCCACTGTATACCAAGTATATTACGATCTACCGAAGTAAAATAGAAGATTAAACTATGAAATTAAATGGGATAAACCAGAGAGATACAGGAATTTTCTACATTGTCTTATAGCTCATACTAATTCATAATCTAATACAATAATAGCGAATTACTAGTAGAATTGTATATTTAGCTCTAATTCACTGCCGATTCGCGCATAATTTTGTTTGCGTACTGCGTAAGTTTTTACGCAAACAAACAACAATAATTACGAGTTACGATACATAAATAATAATCTTATATAGTAACGAGTTTACTCTCATAATCTAATTAAACTTTCCTCTAAATCTTTTATTTGTACTGACATAATCTTTCAAGAAGACATACTAGCATACTTACTTGCATACATAATCAACCGAATTATATAAAATCAAAAAATATGTGCATCCAAACAGATCTAGTATTTTTTTTAGGAACTTTAGTTGACATTTTTATCAATTTTCCAAGATATGTAAATAAAATATCAGTCAATAATGAACATTCCGTCAAATTAATGCTTGGTTGAATCTCAACTTGATTAAATACGTCCTGTCAAATACCTATGAACAAACTAGCATAAAATGGCAAATATCCATTAAGCATTATCCATTATCCATTTAAAGAAACTAAAATGATGAATTTAGTAGCCCATTTTAAAGAGTCATAGAGTGAATTCAAAATTGAAGGAGAAAATTCAAACCCCATTTTAATATAAAACTACCGGAGTTGAAACATTAATAAAATCTCCTTCAAAAAGCATCGAGATACTGATGAACATCTGTCAATAAAAACGGAATTTATTTCGCGTTCATTTAGATTCGTTAAGCGAGATAGCCGCTCTTCACACAAAATGAATCATTTCACTTCAAACATCATCACTTTTTCGGAGAACTCGGCTTTAATACGAGTCTAAAACCTCTCCAATCTATACATTCAAACCATACACCATTTTGCAACAACGATGAAGAGTGATCGCAAAATTTATCGACATGAAAAGAAAGAAATTTTAATCATTTCATCCAACTCCGAAGTACTATGAGTCTGACACTAGAAAACAATTCGTGAGAGATGAAAAGGTCAAGAGTATAATGCACTCGATTAATTACGGAGAAATATCCTGGATAGGCTTTCGCATAAAGTGGTCTTCAACCAACGTATAATGTTTGGATGATAATAACGGTAATTCATATCAATAAAACGATAGTTATAAGTGATAATCCAACAGCTTCTGTCCAGACTCTATGGGGTTTTGTGCAGAATTAATTGAAGGAATTGCAATAATTATGGGTGCATGGAACCATTCAAAATATCAGCCACAAACATCTACTTCACAAACTCAAAAAAATGACAAAATATATTACGTAATTTTATCTATCTCCGAAGTTAAATTGATAATCAATGGCACACGTAGATTAAAGACTTGAAATAAATTTCAATATTTTCGCTTTGGAAAAATTATGAAACACCCTTACAAAAGAACCAAACAAAAATTAACGCAAATTTATATCGAAAAGAAGGAAGAAAGAATGACGCGCCTGCGTTATCGGTTAAAGAATTGACCGCTGATAAAATAAAACGTATTTCATTCCGGATTATTACGACGGAGTTTTTCGATAAATAAAACTTTCGGACGTTAATCTCTCCCGACAGCGAGGAAAAATCCGGCGGTTCCCTCGGCTTTCCTCTATGAATACTCCCTTCGCGGTTCCATTATCGCGGGAAATAAACAAAGCCCTTGGCAACTAAATTAAATAAGATATATATTTGACAGAACAAACACGATGCGTCGGAACTGATTTCAACTGCACTCTCTCCTGATTTATCCGATTCCGGATTGAAAATCCGTTATCTGATGCTTCGGAGGTATATATATATATAAATAATGTCGCACGAATATCAGTTTACGCCTTTCTAAACTTTTGCGAGCAAATCAATAATACGCCGAGAAATAAATGTATATTATTCCAGTGGGTGATTTATTAAAACAGGTAAGTTTCGTTGAGGATTACGTAATTATTGTTAGGAATTGAAATATTCAGTTAACACATATACTACGTAAACAGCTGGAATATTATATCAAATGTGATTATAATAATGGTTGTAAGAACTAAGTGATTACCAAGAGACAGGCAAAAGGAATGGAAATTGGAGAAATCTATGAATCTATGGAAAATAGGAATT
This sequence comes from Pantala flavescens, assembly GCA_020796165.1. NCBI lineage: Eukaryota > Metazoa > Arthropoda > Insecta > Odonata > Libellulidae > Pantala > Pantala flavescens. The sequence continues at coordinate 19,793,825 of CM036886.1, forward strand.
CATTATCAGGTGTAGATAAATAGAAAATATGGTGATCTATCGGAAACTTCTACTGTAAATTTTGAATAGCTATATTCCTTAAAATAGAAGAAGCAATCTTTAATATTTGATATGGGACTTTAGTTTATATGTGTCTCATAAGCTATAGCTTGCATAAAATGTTAATAACCATCACATATATCTTCAAAGATCAAATTTACCAAATAAAAACAGGGAAGTAACATTCAAGGAAGACGTAGTTTACATCATGCACCCTCCCTGCTATATAGGTCGATCGGATACAGCAAACAAAATATGAATACATACAAAAACTAACAGACTTAAAAATTAATTTCTTAAAAAAAAATAATTAAAGTCACGGTGCTTGTATCCCCTGCCAAACACTGAAAGATAGAAATATAGTACAAATTTATTCTTCGATGAGAAATTTGGTTAAAACATACGGCAAAGTAGTCTGCTTATTGGCACTTGTCAGCCAGCTCCATAAGAACTATTAAGTTGAGATATTTAATTCAAATATGGTGGAATATCTGAAAAATATTGTTTAAACTTAGAATTAAAATAAAATCTTTCGAACATTAATTTTAAAAGCCTAATTTCAACAGTGAGTGCTTAAAAATTTTCAAGCGCATCACCTCTCCAGGAACATTAGTTATAAATAATATTAAACTATAAAACCACTATCACAGTGGAAGATTATGGCAACAAATACATCCAAACAACAGGTTCAAATAAAAATAATCTACATATATATATATATATATATATATATATATATATATATATATATATATATATATATATATATATATATATATATATATATATATCCGAATGAAACTGTATCAGAATTTAAAAGGACGCAGTTAAAACTCATGATTTTGGATCAAACGTTGTTTAACTGTTGATGGTGAAGTAGTCAATGCTTCCAATTCCATTCATAGATCACCTCCTCACTCAGGCAACACTTAGGAACTCGAATTTCAAGTAAACTTATGAACGCGGTATCTATTCTCGACAAGTTGAACTCATATTCTTCTGGGAAAATTGGGGCGTTGGTTTCCCAACTGCTGGGAGCGACCACGTGCGAGGACAGCTCGAGTATCCTATTTCGCTCTTTTTGGTAAAGCAGACAAAAACCTCTCATGTTTTCTTACGGAAGATTACGGAATATAATGAGAACTAGAGAAACGCGTAACATTTTATCACTTTCTTTACATTTGCGCCATTTTGAATCCATCTTTACTGAATATGTTTATTGATGGATTGTTTACTTACAATTAACGACAGCTTTCACACACGTATTATTCAATAGCATAGAAATAACTTGTTCAAATCTATAAAAATCTTGTTAAATCTTTTATTAACTTTAGTGTAATCTTTCTTCGTTTACTTAACTTTTCCTTAAAAATTTTAACTTCCGGAGCAATATTACAGTGTTTAATGTATATTTTTATATTGCAACTATACAAAAATATCATTTATCTATACTCGCAGATTCTATTCTATGTCAAATATTTCACGAATCAACCTTTTTCCTTCTGTTTTATTGAAAAAAATCACCTTTTTATCTTGATAAATTATATTTTCTTGAAAGAAAATTATATGGTAGAGGATATAGAAAATCGCGTCTTACATTCATACATTCTTTTTTAATAAATCAAGTTAGCGTTAATTAGGAAAGAGAAGCTACTAATATATGATGTCTCTAAATTGCAGAATTTATTTTTATTTACCTTTATGAAAGCAACGTATAAAATATAAATCGGTACTCGAGTAAATATTACATACTTTAATTCTCTTGTATTCTTTAGTGAATATTGATTCAAAAAAGTATAAAATTTTAAAATTCTTTCGAAAACTTATTCTGAAAAGATTATGCTTCAAATGTACCAAGATTGGAAACTGCGAAGAAACATCCCTATTTATAGAGGACCACTTCATAAAACGATAACAGTAAACCAAATCCTGGCAAAGGAATACTGATACATAAGCTTAAACAATAACCATTTTACATTGAGCGAGATATCGAGCTTAATAAATGTAAGTTAAATAAGCGTGTAATAAACAGGAATGAATCGGATTCTAAAAATACTATCCCTAGCTTCAATTTCTCTTATTTTACCCTCATAGACAAAGCTTCTATTTCTACGTAGCTTCAATTCTCCTTTCTTCATAAGATTTCAACCCCACATCTTAAAGTAATTCTGTGACGCTTGCTTTCCTATCATAGCAACCAGATATAAACAACCAGAAGTAACGCTACTCTAAATAAGAATAATTAGGCTCTATTTACAAGATTGGTCCTTTTAGAACAAACTCTTAGACATCGGAAATAAACCTCTCACAATTTAATTTCTGGATCTACGGAAAGACGTGACTCAAGCCAACAACGCACTGCACCCAGTCACGAATTGCCGTCTCTGAATTCCTGAGCTTAGGAGCCGCACCGAAGAACCCTCTAGAGATTTATCGCGGGGTAGCGTTAGTTTATAACAAAATTTAGGTCGTCCATTCCCACCGTAAGGCCGACCAGATATTTAACGATTTTCCAACAAACGGAAGCTGCAACGCGTCTGAAAGGAACGCGTAAAAGTGATTGGAAATAATACACAAACGCTCGTCTTTTATCACCATGGGGATTCGAGAGGATTTGAAGAAGCGTATGGAGGAATAAATTCCATTCAAAGGCTTATCTGCCTCTTAGGAGAAAGAAATACGCGGCCGTCAAGGTTTCCTTATGAATTGGCTCTTTGCGAAATATCGTTTGAGATCCGAGCTTGGGTAAACGAAAAGGGTACTTGTATTTCTTATTGAATACGAATTTTTCGAATAATTCAATTTGCCTTGCTCATACCTTGATTAGATAGATCAGAAAAGGGCACTAAAAACATAACGGTTTTTTCAGTCGAAAACAAAAATTATGGTACACATATTATGATTAACGACGTATGCGATTATGATATTTAAAATTTTAGATACAAATCTTTGGATAGTATTCGTTGAGTTTAGAAATACTATTTCTATAGATTACAGGAATATTGAAGTAGATTACTTTCTTTTAAAGTTTCATTTATTCACTTAAAAACGTCTTGAATTGGTTCGACGTGTAGCTTGCTTATCTTTAATTAATGCATCGTTCATCCAAGAAAAAAGCACATGCAAGATGAGAAAATTGTCTCGTTAAAGTTGTCAATACGTTTCAATCAATCGTGTACATATATATGTTTCAGTAGTGATCGAAATTCATCTTCGTTCGAATGACATCTTTCGTTCTAACGGGGAGACGAATCTGTATGATTCAAGGATAGCCTTAAAGTTAATTGATTCTGTATAAAATTTTCATCAATGTAATATTACGATCTTGTGTTTTTTATTCACATTCTCATGAGACTTTTAAAGAAATATTGCATCTCACAAAAAGAGTAACGAACAAGAATATCAAAATCCGGATATGCACATTCATATTAGATAAAAATTATACTTGTCTTACTTTGTACGTAAAACAAGTATTGGTTCTTTCAATTTGATGAAACTCTTCTAGAGTAACGGTAATGATGTGCTGAATAAAATATCTATAACTGGTACGCTATTCGATTGTTTTCAATTATCTACTATCCAGTATAAGGTACAGATGAACAATCATAGTTAATATTAATCAGTAACAGGTGAATCAAGGACATAATAATATCGTCCGAATCCTAGATTACACATGAAGCAACCGAAATAACCAATATTAACACCGATAAAAGATTACCACAGTTTGGAAACAGCAAACGTCCCTAATAAAATCACTCCGTGGTTAGTGGCACGTGTCAATTGAAACCGCCTTAGATTGTGCACCTCTCGTGCAATACCACAGAGCTATCTATCCTCGGTCGCGTAATCTATCTGCCCTGTTAGTAACAGCGGTGGTACAAGAATACCACTTCCACCAAACAAGAAATGCCCTTGGTGATGGGGCAAAGGGCCTCTTCGCGGCAAAGAGCTTTCGGCACCACGTTTCCTCACGGTACTTTGGCGCGTCGATTTCTGTTCAACTCTTGCCTGCAGCAGGTCCACTTTGAAATCCAACCGGAGATTTCCAACTACGCTTCGACGGATTTTAAAGACATCCAACTCGCTAATCTCATATCTCCTTCAAAGGCTTTGGAGTTACGGATCGAATTTGGCTCAGGGCGTCCATTCATCGGAAATTTTATCTCGTTTTTTTCCGTGATCTGGTCATCTTTCCAGATAGACTCTACGCGTGTTCAATTCGCTAATGAAAATCGCTAATTTGTCCGTTACCTCACGGAGGAAGTTCTACCTTTGACGACACCGATATGCTGAAGCAGAACTTATCCTCGTGCTCTTAAATAAAAATTTGAAAATACGAGTAAAAAAGCTTTACTTTACCCAAAAATACTCTATGAGGTTCATGAAACTACCGCTTGGTACTGTAACACTGTACCACTTCGGGCTGTGAACATAGATATTCTGCACCTTTAAGAAGTTCAAAGACATTTTATTAACTTCCTTACCAAAAGAGGTTGGTCTTCGGTTCCTAGTTCTGAATATATATTGACGTGATTATTACGTTAGGTTCAACCATTGTAAATTTATAAATAAATTGTGAATTAACTATATTTTAATTTATGCAGGTAAATAAGACTCTCCATAATCCTATTAGAATTAATACTTCTGATATTCTACAATCTCTTGAGGACTTAGATCTTAAAATCATATCATTCGTGTCAATCATATAAGTCGATCAAAAATTCAATATTAGAAAATCCCCAAGATACAATTCTTTCGTTTCCTCCATTTATATAGCAATAAAATATATGACGGTATATTTGATTGAAAATTTATAAGCTGTTATTTAAATTACTCAAAGGTTAAAGAGTTGATTAAAAGTCGATATAAATATAAAATTCCAGTTTAATAATCGAAATATATTTCGCATCATACAATAAACAACAATATACCTATCATATCTTAATTACAATAACAAGAGAAAAAATTCTTTAAAACTTTGAATCGTAAAATTCCAACGCTTTCATTTCTATTAAAACAGCCCTCTCAATCTGACATGCAAATTACTTGGATCGCGCTCTAGTTCAAGCCCTGAATTTTTAAATTATTACGCTGGGTGCCAGAGTTCAACAGCGTCTTTCGCCACGCCTACCTTCTTTCCTTAAGAGGACCATATTCCCTTCGCGCATCTCCTTCAGATCATGTGCTCAGCATATTCCAAGAACACATGCGCCTAAAACGTGGCCCTGCGGGACATCAATTGGAAGCAAGGCCATCGCGGACGATGCTTCTTTCTCCTACACTCTCTTGTGATACTTTTTTTCCTTTTTGTTTTGTTTTCCTCATTTCTCAACTCCTAAATTCAACCGAAATGGATGGATTTCGTTGAGAAATTGCGGTACACCGTTGTTTCATTCCGCGCGAACAATTTAGATACATTTGTAGATGTCGCTGTTATACACGACTTATGAGAGTGTAATTCTCAATGCGAAATATAGATAAATACATGGAGAAGAAAACGATCTCACAACCGCTTATATTCCACCAATAAAGAAAAATATAAAATAATAAAAAACAACGGTTCATTCAACAATTAAATGTATTAGAAAAAATAAGTGAAATATATTACGCGTGTATGCATTTTTGGATAAATTTTCGCCTAAATTACGTAACTATGATCAATAAACAGATACGCTGTTAATCTCAAAATTTGATTTTCTACTATCTATTGACAATAAATTAAAATATATAAATATTTGATAATAAGATTAAAAACCCATAGATGGTTCAAATTTTAAAATTAATTATTGTAAAATATCATAATAAAATTAAGTTCCGTACGGTAAAAAACACGTACAAAAAATTAAAGACGAAAGAATAATATCACTTATTAGTGGACGAACGATAAACCATTAAAGATTTGAACGAATCGACTAGATTGAATTCTGATAAGCATCTAAACTAATAACACTAGGATAGTATAGTACATTATTACTCACAGTAATCTCTCGTATCATGGGATTAATCTAATTTCCAATGGATCAACCATACATTTTCGGTTTGATTCCATAATCTAAATTACTAGTACTTCCATTTGAGAATAAAACTATAGATTTCAAAATTCAGTTGAAATAAACGAATAAACTGAAATGTTCAACATTTCATTCGAGCATTCGATTCGAATTATCGAACAGTTTTAAAACTTTAGTTTTTAATCGGACAGAATTGACAGTCTAAATGAAAGCTTATTAATCGCTCGTTAAAGGAAAATTTAAAACTTCCTTCGCACATGATAATCTCTTTATCGGTAAAATTTAATTAACATTCTCCCTAAATTTGAGTTAATCTGAGATTATTTCATATCCTCGCCGATTAGACTTATCTTATCGTATGTAAAATTCATTGGTTTCCCATAAAATTTGATAACTTACAGCATGACCCAATTTTGATGTTATGATACGCATGATGGAAGTCGAACTCTTGAACTTATCAGTACTATGCTAATAATCGAGCAAGTATTATTTGTTACAATCGGAATTCCAAATAAGAATTCACAGAGCTTACAAATTATCTTTCCCTCAGAAATCTTGTTATAAATAACAATTGTTAATACTAATAATCCAACCGATAAGCATTTTCAGTGCACAGCGTGACTTTTTCAATGCAACCGAGCAACCAACAACAATCAAGAAAGGGATTATTGGCATGACAACATAAAGGAAAAACTCCAATATCTTCTGGAATCGACAATTTAAAATCGCGAGTCCGAGTCTACCATCGGACAGAGAGAGTTAATGATCCATCCATCAAATAAAAAAATTAATTGAATACTTTTGGATTGATTTCCCAGCAGATTTATCACTGTCTTGAACTCTTCATACTTAATTACAAAGGGTCAAAAAAAGAATTCCTTTTGAAAATCTATTTCATTCAAATATTTGAGAAAATAATTCTTTCCAATAATTACTATGGAATACAGTAAATAACATTCTACAGTCTTACATAAATATATAAAATTATAATAAGAATATATAAGAAGAAACACTAAGAATCAATTTCTCAACGGTATGCACAAGCTCAGATGGATCCCAAACACAATGCGAACAAAAAAATTATCTTCTTGTCTACGCACTCAATCTGACAACCACGACAAACAGAATCAAATGAAAAATAAATTCCATGAAAGCGGTAGAGATATGATGAAAATTTAATTTCATAATGACGGAAATTAGTTGACCTCTTCTCCAGAGTACTTTATTTCAGAGATCGTAGGTTATGAGCACACTTAATCTTCTAATATCAGCGTTACGGCGATAAGACCGATTTTGTAAGGAACTAGTTCCAGTTGAAAATAATTTATCCCATTTACTATGTGTGAGATTAAAATACCAAGCAATTTTCGCTACAATGATTAAAACTCGAGTATATTTTTACCCCCTAAGCTTCCGTAAATATTCAATTGTTTATTTGCGTAACAGCTGTAGGTACCGTACTTAAATGGGTCATTAGTTCATAATAAGATTTGAAGGTTCACAAAACTCACTCCATCTTCGGAATTCACTATTCGTGGAGATGATCGACGACTATGAAGACTTTTCAAAGGCAAAGAAACACGGATTCAGACATATTTCCAATAATGCTGATGTAAAGAGTTTCCAAGTTCTTTTGCAAAAAGGTTCACCCCTATCTGTAGCTCCAAAAGGTTTCATAAAGCAGAATTTTTCTTTTCAAAAAGACACCAAATTTTTTTCCTGGTATTCCAAGATATTGCTTTCTAGTGACTCATAATTATATCTTAGAGAGAATTATTCCTCGAGAATATCTACAAAGTGATAAACTGAGGAAAAGGTACAACTTCTAGTGAGGAAGAAGTGGAAGAATAATCCTGCAAATAGCATTATAATTGTCCAACAAAAGGTGTATTCTGTGATGGCGAAACACTTCCTTGTATCTCACCAACAAAGTAATAAGAGTAGGTTCATCCTTTTAATTGCAGCTGAGGTTAAACTTTCAGATCCTCTATTCCTTACAATTCAATCGCACTAGAAATTTCGATGCTAAAGATCCACCTTTATGTGCCCTATGAATAGAATTCCCTTTGATCGAATTCGATGGTGGTGTGAATTTCAGTATCATCGCGATAAAATAGCTCCCATGGAAACCCGGAGATCATCTGTTTATTTATCGGGCATCATCCATCTCAGAAAAAAATAAATCCATAGCTCACAAAAGACGAAAAAATTATTGGAGTATTAAGAATGGATTCCAAAAAAAGGACATGCGCTGGTCGCTAGCAGGGTGGCCGTAAAGAAATTAACATCCTTGGAAAGTGAGCACATGAAAAAGAAAGAAGTTGAGACGCGTTAAGAAGCAGTACATCTATTGCGAAAACTCTTATCGATGCTATTATTTCACACTATTCGTCTTTGCAGGTAAACGATCTTGTCGGAATGCATAAATGGTTAGATGGTAAATATAAATTTGGATTTAATTTCACATTGATTCCGGGAAATTCGAGTTGGAAATTAATTGCGAAATTAATCCCTTGATAGCGTCTTTATAACACCAGATTAAACATTTCGCGCCTTCACTCAAACGTCTACATTTGACTGGCACCGTACGTACCTCGTTGCACGGCTAATCGAAGAGTAATTCTCTACAGAGCATTTCATTTATTACAACTACATTCCGCTCACAATTACACTCATTAATCCCAACTTGTTGAATTCTCAAAACTATCAAAACATCATAGAGTTATCCAGTAAGATTATTTCGATGACGGTGTACTATCTGCAGCACTCACGCCAAAACTCGTCGCTCGAAATTAATCCGTTACCAAGGACGCTGTACACGTCGACTAATTAAAATCGTGAGAAGTCCATCCTAAAAAAAGGGAACACGAACCAAAAAATGACATTCGTTTCCAGGTTGGATAAGATTACAACGCGCGCGTTGGCTGCACGCTGGCACAGCCCCATTCGAACCAGCCGGTGTACTTGTCCTATTCGACCAGAAGGTGTACATCCACAAAAGATGAGGAAATCGGCCGTAACTCGCATCACCAGAACTGGACCACCCGCCGTAATTGTTTTCTTAACAGAATACTCTATAAACGCTTCACGGAAAATTGGCTCCGCATCCGGGAAAAAAGACCGCCATCAACCGGAAAGGGAGGGTCAAACGGACCGGGAGGGAAAGTATATCCTCGTGGGGGTTGACGAAAAATAGCGCGCATCCCGAAATTACGTAACGGCATCCTTCGGGATGGTCACCCATTAGCGGCCCTGCGCCTACCTTGACCCTCCTGCATTTCTTGGCCGCTATGAGCCTCGACTTCTTTCTTAGCGACTCCAGAGAAGCGTCTGCAGGTACCACTTCGTGCAGTCGGCCCCAGAAGGCCGGTGGACGAAACGCGGGGCGCCGTAGCTTATCCCGGAGGTGCGCCGGGAGAAGAGCGAAGAAAACTTAGGTGGAGTCAACTCACTCGTGCTAGGGTCTCGCACACACTAGCGGGCCGGCAGATGCGGCCGGAGGAGGGGAAAGGAGGCGCCGAGCGCAGCCGCCTCGTGGCAGCACCGGTGAGGGAGGGAGAGAGGGTTTTAACGGGCTCTCCTTGGATCCCTGAATCCTGCGTCCTTCTCCGGCCTCACTATGTTACTTGGCGTATTAACGAGTTAATTAATATTTTCCCTAGCAACCGACTATGTACGCAATCAAAGGTGGTGCGAAAAATTACATCTTAACCCTAACGCGAGAGAATTCTCGGTAGAATTTTTTTCGAAAGAAAAGAATGATGGTATAATAAATAGTACATAATTAATGGATCGAAAGTAAAAAGAGTCGACCCAGTCGAGTATCTCGGAATCACTTTCACAAAAAACATGAACTATAGCTTTGTTTTAATTGGTAGACTGATGGTAGATGTGACTAGAAAGATAGAGAACGATTTTATTTCATGTACGTAAGGCCTCATCTGGGATCTGCATTAAGTATACGGAAACCAGCGCGCGAAATATGCATTTATGATTTATTGAAAGTACAAAGGAAAGTGATATGATTTTTTTAGTTCTACGATGATAAAGAAAGCTTTAATGAATAGCTCTCAGACGCAGGTTGGTAAGCATCAAAAGAAAGTAGATTCAGACGTAGATTGCGATTTCTCGACAGATAGAGTTGGTATGTTTGCGGTAGATGTTTCAGCTATTCTCTGCTTCCTGAGACTATACAATAATGAGCGCACAAAAGAGAATATAAGCTAATACGAGTCGCTATAAATATTATTTTCTACGTGGGTTTAACGCGATAACAGTTGGTTGCGAAAAGAATCCGTAAGACCGATGTTTTCACCCCCTGCCACATACCAAAGGGTTGTTTGCAGTGTATTTATGCACATGTTTTTATTCACTCTCTTACTTCCACAAGCGTGCATATATACAATGAGAAGTAATGATTGCTCATGAACAGAGGTGTTCCACAGAGTATAGATAAGTGGATCTCGTGTTTTATTACGTGCACAAAATACAGGAAAAAGATACGGAATATTTATTCAATGATTATATATGTATTACTGATATATTTTTATTTTCATCGCTGGATCCTACTAAGATATTTATGTTTCTCTTCACTTGATTACAACTGCGGATAGCAATACGCTAATTTCTGACAATTGTGGATGATCTACGCTACACATCGCGGTATTGATGAAAATCACACAAATTTCATTCTAAGGCCATAGTTGACCTTTGATTGTAGAGATTAAGTAAAATTTTACAAATGAAAATTCTTATTTCAGATATTAACTTGCGGACCATTTATGACGACAGATCGAGTTTTTTTATGTGAAAATATTAACGATATTCAATCATTTAAATACTTAAACTTAACAACTTGCACAAAACGCAGCACTAACCTAACGAGTTTACAACGCCCGAATACCCCGCGATGTAAGTTTGCATTTTTTTTATAGACAGCATTATATTATAATATATGAATTCATTACTCAATACAATATACATTCATCACTAAATGGAAAATATTTTTGTTGAATCCGAACATTACTTATGACCCTTAGTCATTTAATCAATGCATTCATATATTAATTCATTGCCATTCCATTCATCCATTATCAAAAGCACATTAAGCATAAAAGCTAGATTTGAAATCAGTGTTATATAATTTTAATGCAAATAGCGAAACATATAAGAGGATATCCATCAATAGCTTAGATAATCTGTTTCAAAGTCTATTAAAGCAGAAAGTATTTTCATATATTTCATAAAAAAGTTTTTTAAAGAGAAAAGAGAAATCAAAGACCTATGAAAGAGCAGCTATTTTTTGCTGAACTAAATTGGATTCCTAGATTCAATTCGATATCATGTTCTAAGATTAAAATTACATTCCATGCCTAGTTCGTGCCTAGAGATTTATAAAAGTACATCGTTGAAAATAAAAATCATTGGTTTTTTCTTTTTATAAACACAATGTTACAGTATCTTATTTTCCAGTTTCTTATGCTGTACGACTATTTTTTTAAATTTTATTATTTTATCGATGCTTAAGAATTACAGGGACAAGGTTATTTCTATACTCAAATATTTGCTACACTTTGGGTGCTCAAAAGAATTTTTTTCGCAATCGAACTCTTTAGGATTTGAAGTATGTCCTGAAGGCCCTAATATGCAGTTTTTATAATGAAGATCGCAATCGCGTATAAAATGCAGAAAACTTTAAATACCTTTCTTCATTCCTGAAGATGGTTCCGCAGACAGGAACATCCAGTGAAGTCTTCATCCCCTATGTTGGGGATAGCACTATATTCTTCGTAAGATCCTGTAATGGTTACAAAAACATCTTAAAAATTTGTAAGATGGAGCAATTAAACATGCAACAATACGGTAAGCATAAAATATGATCAAAAATAAATCATATTATATATGCATGATATTAACTACTTACTCGCTCTTAATAATTTACGTATTTATTTAGACATACAAGAATGTATCCTATTAAATCGATTATTAAATGAGAAAATATAATGTATGTATACTTAGTTTTAGTAGAATCAAATACCTGCTATCACCCAATCATTGATAAATTACTTGATCAGTTGATCAAATTACTTAAATTGCCCATATTAATTCATGGGGGATGAATTTATATTATATAATTTATACTAATTATTATATATATATATATATTATAATAATTTGAGTTAATATTTAGATGAGTATACTGTACCAGTGTATTATATAAGTATACTATTATTATTAATGCAATTGTTGCGATTGGACATCAGTCCGGTTGTTAAAACAAAAATAACAATGGCATTGGAATTAGAAATAAAAACTGATTGTTAAATAGTCTAATTTAATTATTTCCGAATTCATTAATCGATCAATAGATGTCCCCGTAGCTATTAAATTCATACTTATTAGGAAACTGACTCCATAAACTAACCTATAAATGCTTTATGGTTACCAAGGAGATGATGGGAGCAATTTTGATAATAACTTTTTCACGACTGAGAAGAAAAAGAGCTTTTCAAAATCAAGATATTTTCCTAATATTGATTTTTAATAAAATAAATAAAGTAAAAAAAGATTTGTATTAAGTGAACATTCTCTTTCTATCGATAGAAACTGACTGCATTGTGTACACCGCAAATATATGCGTTCTCTTCTACTTGAATTTGAATCGGGAATCCTCTCGTCTGCCATACCACATTCCCTTGATTTCAATAACAAATGAAGATGCGGAAATAACTTTCCTTTGTTTGCGGTCTTTCCCTAGCATTTCTCTTCTTCAACTTCCCTTCCTCAACGCCCTCACGATACGAATCTTTAAATTCAACGAGAATTCTGCCGATGTATTGCTACCTCTTTTCAATCTACGAAATCCTATTTTAGCATGCAAAGAACTGATGCAGTACGCCTCACCAACGCCTTAACTTATCCTTTCTACCCGATACCTACGAAAAGGCGATACTTTATTGAATTTCGTCTAGCTTTTTGAGAAGGGATTGTTTGGCAGAAGGAGCTATTTTTACCTGCAGGAGATCTGGACTACGTCCATACAATATAAATAAAGCGGTGAATTTCCTTTAAATAACTCATTTAATAAATATTTAATGGAATCGAAACTTATAGCGTGACGAGAATATTTTCCTATTATCGTTTGTCTTTTGTTATATATCCACTTTTAGTTTCCTTATAAAACTTTTTCATTAATGCAAGAAAGTTCAAAGCCCTCATGAGGAAAAAGAGAATTATTAAATAGCGTAGTTAAAAATTGTACAAGCATTCTTTTGCTATTGGTAGGATGTAGTTAAAATTATGCTTACATCACGTAAAACTTGTAGAGTTGACATTTATATATAATTGTTTTATTTCTGTATTTATTTATATATTATGCAATACGATAATGAATTCAAAACAAAACACTCATAATCAATGCTACTAATATTCGTTAATATTAAATTATCCTATAATGGTGATATCATAACAATTAGAAGATGGTTACCTCAAGTGAGTAACAATCATGTATACGCTATACTGCAAACTGGGTGACTTTATAACTTGAGAAAAAAACATTCGCGAACCAAATTCAGAGAAGTGAATGCTAAGCTTTTCAGTTCAAATAACAAGTTTCTCACACGTAAAGTACCTATTTCTTCCTATCCCTTTCCTTCTATTAAATAGTAGTGTACCTGTTAATTTTTAGGTACTGCTAGAATGCCCGCCTTGATCCTTAGCCGTCGCGACGAGTCGCTTTGGAAACAACGGTGTATTGTTGGATTCGGTTTGTTTACGGTATGTTAGATAAATATAATTCACAAATTAAACGATCTACTCTATTAGAAAGTTTAATAAACGGTTGTGAGTAAAAGTTTTCAGGCCATCGCATGCAACTAAAATAATTGGAATTTCAGCATTATAATGGAAAAGGTCGGATAATTTCACAACTATACTTAATTTGAAATTAATCTTTTTATAATACTCTAACAGCAAGATGAATCAGTTTTTAGAAAAGTAATTTGCTTTCAATTGCTTCGACAACCTGACCTCCATTTGAATGCATTGTCTCTCTCCTGCAATCGAATCCTGAACTACTTTCGATCAAGACAAACACACTACTTCCTAAAGCTGGATATATCTAACGTGTTTCTTATACGAAAACCAATTTTTTTATTGCAATGTATTCATCTATATATATATTAGATATCTAATTTGTCTTTTAATTCATTTAGTTTTTATATTTTCAACAAATAATAATAATTCCTGTGATAAAGTATATCATTTTTAAAGGATATTAAAGTAACATTGTTGCAATTATTTAAAAACAATATGACTTATTATTATTTCATTTTAATGGATTTACAAACCCTTTTAGACGACAATAGCAAGGGAGTTCCAACAATGAAATTCCAAATACGAATACTAATAATGCTAAATTACAACAATTACCACATTTACTAAAATTCTTAAAATCCAAATGTAGCTATATTACAGAAAAATAACTCTTCCAAAAAGAAGAAATGTACGACTGAATAATACGCCCTAGGATGTTAAGATACGTAACAAGAAGATGAAACAAAAAATTTCAAGCGCACTTCAAAATATAAAATTGCATCAAATACAGCTGGAAACAGAAAAAGGACAGTAAACTCATTTGTACATTCTTCTTCGTTAAACATAAAAAGAAATTGTTTTGTTATAAAAAGAAAGTTTAGCAGATATTTCAATCTCTCTCAGACCTTTTAGCGTTTGAAATAACTCTGTTTTACTTAAAGTAATATTTTCCGTAGAATACTCGACATAAAATCTCGTTGAAAAAATTACCCTTAACATTTAGCTTCCCAAAATACTTCCTAGGGTGTAAGAATGCATATTAAAATGAAAGATAAGATACCTCACACAGCAACATTTCGTTGGAGTATTACGTAATTATCAATATAATTTGTTTTCAATTGATAATTTTCGTCTCCGAAAAGAATTGTCATTGTCTCGTTCTTTGTAAAATTTCAAGTCGAAAAACCCTTGATTTGAAACCGTTTGAATGGGATGACCACAACTAAACCCGCTGATACATATATACATATACTTTTCTCACAGAAAAGACACGTATCGCAGTTACGGAACGCTCTCTGAATTCCATTTCGAGCATTAGATATTCAACGGCTTTTCACCGCCAAAGCCCGAACCGCGGTTTTTATTCTCACCTCCATATCCTTCGGTGCCAAAGATTAGAGATGTGTATCAAGATCGCGGTATGATACGTCATATTTCAACCGCTCAACGCCTCCTTTTTTCGCATGTCCTTTGTTACCGCTCCACAATGGTTCCTCGACATGCGATTCCAGCGCCGCAAAATAGAAAATATGCAGAATCTGCTCTAGCTTTTCGAAGGGAGTTATAAATAGCGGATTTCGAATGCAGAGAAGTTTGCTCCTAGCTAGGATATTCGATCTGAATGCAGACTGTGCTGTAGTGAATACGTTTCAACGGAAAAGCCGAGGGGAAAGACGTATGAGCTCGAATGTGGTAGAAATAAATCGAGTCCATCTAAAAATTTTGATTCGTTCGTAAAAGGACGTTGTATTTGAAACTAAGTGCGAATTATTTCCGTAAAATCATTAATTTATAGGCATATAAATAGTTGTGCGCATATTTTTAGTACTTGTGACCTAAACAGACATTTTATTCAATACTGTTCTTCATTTATAAAACTTAAAACTATTTAATGAATTTATTAGAATATCTTCCATAAATTGCTGCTACTAATTACCTAAATATACCCAAATTATCATTTGAAACACATATACACGTACATATAAACACGTACTCACAGCTAATGTATTAGTTTCGCATAATATTAGCACGTTATGCACCTTTCCCTTATATATAGATATCGTAATGATTCTTTAAATAATTCTTCTTCCTTCCAATACGAAGAAACTTTGATCGACCAAATGTAAATGATTTACCAACCCAGAAAGAAAAGAGCAAGACTTGATATCCCATTTGTAACCAGTATTCTATGCAATATAGATCAGGTAAGAAAACTTTTTTAAAATAGTAAAATAATGTAGCACTAATATCTATCTATCGGATATTTCAAGTATTCGATCGTGTGACGATTCTCCGTTTCCTATTTCACTGAGATTTTGTAGCAATTATATAATCAAACAGTGATACTTTTAATGAGATTCAGAAACGAACATGAATTTTCCATTGTTTAGAATAACAATCGCCTTTGGGAAAAAGTATTATCAGGAAAGTAAAATACAATGAAATTAATTAACTCTTTCAAATTCTATCCATTACAAGGACAGGGACTTATCCATTGATTAAGGTATCGTATGAACATGATTAAGAAAAACTATTCGTTAACCTTAGGGTTTAAATGCTCTCTTCAAGCTTCTAATTCAGTACTTAGCCTTATAGTACTTAGCCTTCATTTTATACCCTTTTTATGTATTGTTTCGTTTTGTGTTTGTTTTCAATTATTGTAACGTATATAATTGGGGAAACCTGTTTACGTTAAATAAATTATTATTATTTTAGGAAAATTTGGAATTTTATCTACAATATTATCGGAAGGTGCTTGGATTCGAGGAATTAAAAGTCAAAAGTTACTTTCATTGTTTACACCAGATTCATGTTGAATTTCTGAACATCAATCCGCCACTTATCTTTTACGAATTCTCAAGATTTGGTAAGAATTCAATTTTGGACTTAGGAGTTTTCTTCATCTTCTGCCTTTCTATGAGGTTAGAATATGAGGGGTAATAAATCTCTCAATAAATCTCTTACAATGGAAAGTAATTGACAACAAAAACTTAGCAACGCGTAATCTGATCTATAAAACAACCTTAGATGCTTTAAATATTTTCAATCATCTGAACAAAAGGATTGTCTTAAATGTAGTGTGCTGAATTATGCGAAATCTTAAGTTAGTAATTTGATATTTCTGTAGAATATACTATCATATAAAAGCATTAGTCATATAAAAGATTAATTAGACGGAATATATTTCTTTACTATTTACATTGCAGTTAAATTCGCCAAAAACGAAATAACTTTAAACCTTTTAAGCTTTTACGTACTTGCGTTTCAACTTAATTCAACTGGGTGAAATTTTCCGTAATAAACAACCAAAAAATAGTTACAACATTCATTTTCGTGTCTCCTTAATTCAAATTCGTAATTCAATATACTTTGGATTGCATTCCATACTATATTCATGCGTATCAAGCAAACATAAATTCAAGATATGCATTCGTAAAATGATTCTTTGGACTGTATATCTCAAAGATACGAAAGATATACAAAGATTTAAGAAATATTATGGTAAAATAGAATCTTTCGCAAAATCCTCTCAATATTTAGATAAAAAGTAGAACCAAACTTATCAGATAGAAATCTTAGAGCCTGGAACTCTTAACATACCCTAAGATTAATATGGGACTGTGGATTACTATCTCATATACTTCCTACCACATACTCAATATCCATTAACGGTATTGAAAATACGAGCTAAAGAGCTTTATATTAATTCAAATATGTATAAATATATACTCTATCTGACAAGAGGGCATTATTTCGAATTATAATCGAATAGCTACATTTCTTTTGCGTGAACTACAAAGGATATACGGACCCAAAACCGCATCTGCTACCGTCGAAAATGTTGTCAGCTTTCATGAACTCGAGGAAATCTTTTTCGATTCACGAATACAGCTCTTATCAATCAAAAACACACTTTTGAGTCAGGTGTAATGAAATATGGATTAAATTAATGTCAAAATAATAAATTAAATACTTAGAGATAAGTGCTTATCGATTACAAAAGGTAATTCAATTGCGACTCTATCCTTTAAATCTAAACAACGCGCTTTACCACGTCACGTGATTTTTATTTCAACTCCAACTAGTTATGACTTGTGCTGCCATCTTACAGTAGCCATAACAACTACAAGAACCAGGAAAGGCACAAATAATTTTCGTTAATTCAGAATTAAAATGAAAACGAGTCTGGAATATGTGATGGAAATTTCATTTGTTGAAAATAAAGTGATTTTTTATAACATGAGTTAACTAGCAGTTAAAACAGTATATCATTCGAAATTGAACTATAAACACCTACAATTCTAAGATTCAAATTCAGGCCGCTAACGATCAACTATTCTCCTTGAATTATTTAATAAACTATATATATATATATATATATATATATATATATATATATATATATATATATATATATATATATATATATATATATACATATATAAGGTGAATTAAATGATAGAGAATATATTTATAACGATTCGACACATCTAGTGAATTAGAATTCGTGAGACCTATTGAAAGCGGCACAGCAATATGAGACAATTGCAATAGGTTTAAGAAAAGATATTCAATTTACATTTGTTTTAGAGGCTCTCATAAAATGAGAAACATGAAAATGAAATAACTTGGTGAAACATTTATAACTTACAGGTGATAAAAAATCATAATATACTTATATTTATCAATAAAAGTTAATATAATCATAAAATTCCAAATCGAATTTTTGGGTTACCCAGATGAACGTTAGGAAAGTAAATTGTTTAAGAGAGAAATATATTTCATCAATGAGACCAACAAAATGTGAATTGATATAAAATCTCAAAATGTATCCGATTAATATCATAATAAACAATTTATAATGGTACTAGCTAAATATTTTCCAGAAGTTTGTTGTCCATAAAAATACTAAGAAAATCCCATTGAATTCAAATAAGGAACATAAATTGAGGAAGTTGAAGGAAGAGGAAGGAGAGGCTAGAATATCTTTATGATTAATAGAAGAATGGAATATGTTCCATCAGTTGCAGAATATAGAACTGAATAGTAAACAAGGCTGATAAAATCTTTATCAGTTTCTCAAATCATGATGATTATAATGAATGATTGACTTATCTTAATTTTTAAAAAGTTAATCGTTTGAATCAATATAACAGTATAGCATTGCAGATTCAAAGCTTGTAATAGATTAAAAATGCAAGAGTTATATAAGCTAAAGAGTTGAATTAATAAAGTCATCTTGACAAAGATATTATCACATTTTTAATTGTCGCTGTTCATGAGCAGATTACTTAAAGTACTGAATATAAATATATGAAAGAAAGCATAAAATAATTTGAACTGCTGCATGATACAGCCTAGCAATTGAAATACATTTCATCCTGATGGAAGTTCATTATATTTTTATGTCATTATTACTTTGACTCCAAAAGAAGTTTTTCAAAAATCTTTACCATGATTTTATTTTTTGTATGTATCAATAAACAAGTTTTTGCCTCATCAACATCTCTAAATAGCTTGGAAAACAAAAAATTCTTCCCACTCAGAATACATGATAAACAGGGCCAATCAGAAATCCAAAAATCATTTTACTGTTATAATTGTAGAATAACTTATCAGGTAGAGGTGATATCAATCTAATAATTGACCCATACCTTAGTGAGAAAATCTTGAATTATTTGATAGAGCAGCCAAGCCTATTCTGTCTCACCCTGCCTAAATTTAGTTTCTGAAAGAAATGTTATTCTCTATTACTCAAATAGTATTTTCTTAGAAATCTACATAAAGTAGAGTATGAATATATTGCTTTGAATTTTCAAATCTTATAGGTGATGGCCTCTTTATAAATTAGTCAAAAAACCATAAAAATTATACTATTACATGTCTTTTTGGATATGAGTGTTTGATTGAAAAGAATTGAGTTTTTAATTTAAATCTGGTAAATTCTGAATTGTACAAATGCTAAATACTGAGTAATAAAGTAAAATTTATTGTATATCCTCTTCCCTTTAAAATATTCCTTTATAAATTAAGCTTATGATTATTATTCATTGTCTCATTTAATCTCATTACGATAAATGATTAAAATTTCTCAGTATAAGTGTTCAGTAATAGCGTAAAAGGCGAGCAATTCATTTTAAAGATTAATTATTTTATAAGAAAATTGCATATGACACAATTATTAGCATTAAAATCGTCACAATTGAATTGCTCTGACCGATAGAAAATACTTCTAATGGAATGGCAGTTTTTTAAATAATGTATTAATAGGAAGATTTTACGTTTAGCTATAGCTAATTATTATCAGCACTAAGGCAATATATTACCTATAGTATATTTTATAACTTCCTCCTCATTTGTCGATATCGTAAACAACTCTTACAGAAAATTTCCAGAATTTCGTAAATTTTCATAGATAAATCGTTCTTCATACATAATTGTTTCTTTTAAGAAACGTTTAAATATTGTGAATCAAATTTGAGTGAGCCATTGCTATCAGTGAAGGCATTATGCAGGGTTAAACGATGAATTAATTTCGCCATCTTAATTTGAATCGCCGACGCATTTGCCGAGACTATGTGATGATGTCGAGTACGATTGAAATCGGCAAAAATGTCCTACAAATCATTTTGGCGTACATCATATTCTCTAATTGATATCAGATAACAAAGAGATTTATCAAGAAATGGGTTTTCTAATGGAATCAAATACTTTTCAACTCTATGTTCACTTTTAAAATGGAACCGCTTTCTTCGTCCCGTCTCAACGACACTCGGGCTTGGACAAATGAAATGCTAAAATAAGAAGGGCGCTAGAGAGGGGGCACACTGAGCATACGACTCTGATTCAAAAACTTAGGTTTTAATATTTTTCTTCAGCTATCGGATTTTATGTGAAAAATTTAAAAAATATGGCTGGATTTTCATTCGGCTCCACCGCGACTTCATTAACCCCTGCAGCTACTGGTTCTTCTTTTACTTTCGGGGCTAACAAGTAAGTTGAAATCAAGTCTCAACGCATTTACCACGTTTTGTAAATGTTTGCTCTTATTATATAGAGAATTTTTTTCCATTATCTATTCTTGTAAAAATAATCGTTTTTATGTATTCTTCCAAAATTCATAACGTCTAAAAGCTATCATTTTCATGAAATTTTTCGTAAGCACTCTTCTTTGTTAATATGGATATTATATTAAACCCGAAAATATTTTTTTTAATAGGCCAGCAACTACTACAGCTGGGTTTTCGTTTGGAAGCAATGCACAGGCTTCACCTTTTGGAACTCCATCCGCGGGGTTTGGGGGTTTAAGCACTCCTACTACAAGTACCACAGCAAGTACCTTTGGAAACATTTCTTTCGGTGCCGCAGCTACCGGAGGAACACCTGGTACAACTGGATTTGGCCTTCCGACAATGACTCCAACATCTACGCCAAGTTTTGGGTTAACAACTCCTGGAACTGCGGTGTCGACACAGCCTTCGACGGGTTTTGGTTTAGGTAAGAAGAACGGATGCTTAACTTTCTCAAGATTCGATTTAAACTCTTGGAATATTCTTATTTTAAACATCTCATGATGGTTATCTTTTTCTCCTTAGTTATAGTCTTTTATTTGAATCAGTGGCACAAATCCTATTGAAAATTAAAAGTTAATGTATATACTAACATGATCGGTTTTCTGTTACATCTGTTAATCAAGAGATTAGTAAATAATGAGCATTAATCGTAATATAGTAATGATTTTTGAAGGTTAAATCATCATCATTTTTATATATAATTGAAATAATGGAAAGATTGATAGTGCTCTTAATAATAATGTGTTTAAGATGAATGAACACACTAAAAGTTTTTACTGAGTCGGTACAGTTTTGTTTTTCCTAAGTGGCTAATTTCAATATGTGTTTCCATGAACTAAAAACCTTTAAATCTATCAACCCACCTATCAAAGTATCTTGAGAATCACTATCAGCATATTTCTCTCTAATTTGAGGGAGCTCTATATTGGTTGCATTTAATTCACAAAACTATGAAAGAATAGGGTATATTTATAGGCCCTTAAACTATCGATTCTTAGCCATGAAGAACTGGCTTATCCTGCCTACTTACAATACTAAATGAAGGAACCACTGAAATAGAAAATTTGAAACAACTCAATACTTTTTGCCAATCAATCTCATGTAATTTTTTTCTTGATTACAGTAATCATTTACTATTTATATAAAGTTGACTGTCTTTGAAGATGATATTTTTAATATGTATGATAGGTGTTTCCATATCAATTGAATTAACATGAAGTAATTCAGCTATGTTTCTTCTGAGTTATTCTTTTAGTGATACATGATTTAATGTGCATTAATTATGAAATTAATAATTTAAAATTTTGATTCTTTTTTTTGATATTTTGCTATTTAGTTTCAAAATCCAAATAATGGTACTACATAAAGCTAATACCATGGTCTACTATGTCCTCCAAATGCAAATAATAACACTTTTAGAAGATAGCACTATGGCTTCATTGACAACTCAAAACTATAGCATTATCCTACTTTTATTCCTCTCTCTTATTCCTGTGATGCAATCTGTTTCTATAAAATCTGCTAATACTCTGAAAAGAATTTCTGTGGATGAGTTTACGTAATTATTAACCAAGAAATTTTGCTCTTTTTGATATGGAGTAATTCATATACTAGAATGTTTCTGATGTGAAAATAACTTTTGGGTATTATAATTTGCGTCTATGTATATGCATTCTGTTCTATGTTGTTTATTTTTCTAGATGGATAGAAGGAAACATATTTAATGAAAATATTTCTTTTCTAGGTACTTTTGGGGCTACAACTACTACTCAGTCCACTTTGTCATCAGGTTTAGGAACTTTTTCATCTTTTTCTCAGCCTGGACTTGGTACTGGTAAGTTATTCCATGCTAATTTCAGCTTATGATCAAAATTGAGAAGTGGTATTCAAAGATGCATTTGGTAGACTTATTTGTTCTTCCTAAGATCGATAATCCAGTTATAATGTGGGAATATCGTTTGAATGTTTGAACTACCTCCATAAACTCAGAAGAAATCACTTTTCCAAAAACTGCTATTTTTCATTTGCATTTATAATTATTTAATATTTCCCTCACTTTCCAGTACCACCACCACTTTTTGGTGTGATGGGGTGAGAAAAGTTTTAAAATTTTACTTTATTCTATTACTTTTCTGGAAAACTGTTATCATTTTACCCATTGATTCATGGAGAAGAAAATGAAACGAAAAGGTAAATGACTGTTGATATAATGTTATTGAATCAGGCGAGATGTTGCGGTAATCCTTGTGGAACTTTTGAGTTTTGTGAGATTGAGTGGTGGTGATAATCATTTAAGTGGTGATGATAATTTGTGATTTATCAATGGAATATTTTATAGATCTTTGACATCTTTTAGGAAATAGAACATTTTTTACTAATGCTTTGCATTATATATATGCACACACATGTGTAATAGAAATTTTTTGGAAACGATTTTATAAATTTGATCAAATTGAGTACTTGAGCAAAGAAATGTTTTTATTTTTTTATAAGTCTGGTTGCTATGTAAACAATGTTACCTTATAATTTTGTAGTTTTATTTTTATTATTTTAGTTTTGGTCGTTTCTCAAAATTGCCAGTAAATTATAATTATATTGTATTTATATAGAAACCTCGGATTTTAGTTTCAAATTTCTACAGATAAATTACCTAAACTGGATTATATTTTATTGAAATATAATAAGAAAAGTTTAAATTAGTCCTTAATGAATAATTTTAATCATGGTGAGATAGAGTTAGCTTTGAATTATGGTAATTCTTTATAATATGTTAAGTGATTGCTAAAATCTAAACGATTCTTGGTAGGTTTTCCTGTCTTCAGAAGCATTATTAACTATAATCAGCAAATATCATGGAATACAAAACAAGGTTATTGGCAGTTATTTACTTAATATATTAGCACAAGATTGGAAGTAATTAACTCATATATTTTTTGATGAAAGTGATATTTCTGTATGTCTAAATTTCTTTGAAATGTTCACTTAGTCATCACTTTAGATGTAATGATAAGAGTATCATTATTCTGAATAGAGAGTCACAATTTTCAGTAGTAGTGTAGATTGCTTGAAGCTCAAATTCTTACTGTAAATAAATGTACTAAATGTATTTTAAAATATTATATATGATTTAGTTCTGAATTTGGTGTAGATTTCTTCTCTTTGGTTAAAACAATCTTCAAGAGGATTAAATACTCTCTTTTCCAAATGACTATGCTATTCTTTCTTTAGATTATGTTCATTTTTAATTATTTCTTCAATATTTAGCCAGGCCCATGGATTAGACTTACGAAGATCTTATTTCTTATGTCAGACATTTTCTCGTTTATTTTCCTGTTTTCATGCATCATGGCTATTAGACTTAATCATTGTAAACTATTTTTTTCTGTCAAATAATTTAGTTTTAATTATGATTGTTGCTATAATTGTAGTAAACAATTATGCTATTCAATAATGACTTTCTAGCAACTTCAACTCCTGGATTCCTTGGATTGCAGACTGCAACCACCACAGCTAAACCTTTACTTGGCTCAGCCCCTTTAGCTTTGCCAGCTACAACTACCTCAGCACCCACTTCTACATTTCAAGGCCTTGGAGGGATAGATATTTCTCAAAATAAAACTGGACCCACTGGTAGGTACATCACAAACCTTACTTTGGAAAATTTCTTATCCTTGGAATCTGAAAATTTATGTTTAGAATTAAATTATAATTTCTTTATATACTCTTATAAAACTTGGTGTTTTACCTTCTAAATTAGTCTTATCCACCAGTGTGTCTAATAATCTAATTGTGAATATGTATGGTAAATAATTTGCAATATAGAAGAGAAGCATTAATCCTTATGAGCTTATTAAAAAAAGAGCTAATAAATATTTTATTAATTCCTCTCTTTATGATGATTCCTTGAAACCAGGATCAACAACAACTCAGATGGATAACAAGGCTGCTAAGGAAAATCCATTACCAAATGAAATTTCACAAACTGTTCGAGAGTTTGAGTAAGTTTATTATTCTTTTCGATGTTCAAAGGGAAAATAATCCATTTGAATCAATAGCTGCTAAGTTTTATTCAGAGTTGTCATCTGAAGATATTTTTTTTCAGAGCATTCATGAAGCAGCAAAAGCTGATGAGTTCTGAGATTGGGCGGGGCTCAGTTAAGCCTCTCCACCGAGTCCAAGAAGAGACAGAAGCTCTAAAGCAGGCCTTGGCATCTATTGATAATGCTCTTAATAGAAATGCAGCCTTAGTAGAGAAGCTGAAAACGGAAGGAGCTAAGGTAAGGGCTTAAGAAATGTAAATATTCCTAATATTTAAAAGAAATTCTTATTTTAACTTTCTGTAAAATTAATATGTATTATTTATAATTTATTGATTCCTCCTATACTATGAGAAATAATTGTAACATATTTTTATGATTTTCTTGATAAATTTTTGTTACAAAATTGAAAATGGGGAATAATACTCAATGCTTTGTGGTATAAGTAGATAAAAGGTTTTAGAGTTTCTTAGTCAGTAAATCTAATTAATTAATAAGTAGAAATTTTCATTGTTGAAGTCCTATAGGTATTTTATATTTTAGGTTTTCTTATAATGTGTGTAAGGTAACAATGCCTAGGAAAATGGTATTAAATTTATACTTGCTGTTGATGTTCTGTTGAAATGCAGCATGGTAAAAAAGAGAGAAGTTATATTTTATTTTGCTTGTAAAATTATTGTATTTATAAAAGTATATTGTGGGAAAAGTATAATATCACTCTTTCTTTTAGCCTTGTTAATTTTTTTTTCATGCTTAGCTTGTTTCTACTGATTCTGATTGAAACTTGAAATTGAAAGGTATTTCAATTACATTTTTGATCTATAATTGGCCAGGTAAAAACTTTAGTTATCTTCTGCAAAATTTGATGTTGCCCCTTTTTTTCCAATGCTGTTATATTTCATTTGATCAAATTTTCAAGAAGACATGTCTCAAAAGCAAAGTTGATTAGATGTAAAAGAAGAAGCTTCAATCAGTGTTATTTTTCAGTCTTTGGAACAAGCTTTGAATTTGATTGAAACTTCCCCATCCTGGCAGACTTTTTTCTAGTCCATTCTTCCCTGGGATTTTGTTAGTGTTTGGTGATTGGAAGTGAAGATCTGATTCCGTTGAAAAGAAAATTTGACATTGGTTGGAATTGTTTTAACTAACTTAATTGTCTAACTAACTTGTTTAACTTTTTTCAGTTTTT
Organism: Pantala flavescens; assembly: GCA_020796165.1. Classification (NCBI taxonomy): domain Eukaryota; kingdom Metazoa; phylum Arthropoda; class Insecta; order Odonata; family Libellulidae; genus Pantala; species Pantala flavescens. The sequence goes on from CM036886.1 coordinate 19,819,989, forward strand.
CTTTATATTTGAACTCATTATAAGTAGAGAATTATTCATTAACTGTATACTTTTTTCCTGGAACAGGAGTTACAAAATGCAGAAATGGCCCAGCGAACTCATGAAACCCCAGCAGGTCTTCAACTTGAAAATTCAACTCCAATAGAATATTTTACGGGTCTAGTGTCTGGTTTTGAGAGAGACATGCAGACTTTACGACAGGAAATAGAGAATGCTGAAAGACATTTGCACAATCAAATGCAACCCATCGCTCTCACCCCTCAAGGTAATTAACTTTATGATATAAAAGCAGTGTACATGAATCAGTTTCTGAATTATTTGGAAAAACATTATCATGAGATAGCGTCTGTAAGACATAAGTTTGCGTTGAAATTAATAACGAGTTATAATTCCTTATTACAAAAAATAAGTAAAACTTTTGGATTTTTAAGAATATGGTAGAAGTACTTCCTTATTTATTGTATTGTATATTTGTATGAGTGTACATAACTTCTTATTTCCTCGTGTGTACCTGCTAACAAAAACATTTAAACAGTGTCCAACCCAAAATTTTGTTAAAAATTTAAAATATGTGTATCTTTTACAGATCTCTTACAAAAATATGCTATGAAATGCAAATAATACTTTTACTGAAATATAACTTCTCTTGCCCCATTAAGCATAATAAATTTTTTGGTGATTTTCTTGGTATTTTAATTTTGGAAAGAAAGAATCTGTAAACTTATATCTGTACCTTCATACCTATGAAGTGAATTCGTACTGTACAATATTCTCATTTTTGGTGTTGTCCATAATTTAATATGTGGGACATTTTTCTAATAATTTCTGTTTTGAAAATATAATTTGATTTTAATGTTACAATCAATTTTTACTTTCTTATCTCAAGAAGCTTTAGAATTTAAGATATTATTCCTCTTTACAAATTATCCTTTTTTGTGTGAATCAGAGCTGACTACATCTTTGAGGAGGCTACACGAAAGTTTTGTTGGACTTGCTGGTCATCTACAAGATGTTCATAAATCTGTAGAAGAACACTGGGAGCAGTATCTTGCTCTACGAAGAAGATTCTATAGGCATTTGCCAACACCAAGTACACTTGCAGTAAACACAGTTACTGACAGTGGTAATGATCTATCTAGTTTGGACTCAATTACAGCCAGACCTGGGCCAACCCCCTTTTCCAGTAAGTATAAAATATTAGCAATAGCATGTATGTACTTTAATTTTCTCCATCAGTTGATAGTCTCTCAATTACTAAAAATGTAAAGGTTCAGAATCAAAATGTATTAATCAAACCTAAATTAGTGCTTCTAAAAATGTTCTCTTCAGTTCTGAGAGACTTGAGGACAAGTAATTTCTTTTAATTTTATGCATAATCATATGTTTCTTAATTTACTTTCTTGATGTTAAAGAAGAATAAAACTTACTCAGGATGCAAATGTATAATAAATCAGGATAATTTTGGAGATGTTAATACTTCCACTGAAGCAAGTATTTAATTTTTAGTATTTTAGTGAAGTAAGTGACTTACGAAATCTTATAGGGAAGGCTTTTACTTATATTAACTGTTTACATCTTAATTTTCATCATATTATGAGTTCAAATAACAAATTCAATATTTTTAGATGTTATTTTAGTTTTTTAACTAATGCTGATATTAAACTTGGCATCTAATAAATGTTTGATTTGATAATTATATTTACAGTATTTTGCCAAATTATGAAGTGTTGGAATAGAAAATAAATTGGATCCTGCCAACAATATTCATAAGTTTTTATAAAAATATTTCTTAAAAGTTTTTTAAAATTAAAATTTTGAGTTAATGCCTTTAGAAAATCTAGCAATAAAATTGAGTGTGTAAAAATATCTATCAATATTCTTCTATGGCAGATTCATAAACTGTAACAGATCACATTTTTATTCTTCTGTTTGACCAATCCATTTAAATCAGAAACCTTTCTACTCTCAGATCCATCCTATTAATGGAGGCCACTTTTTGGTGTGATTGGGGGAGAAAGGTTTTAAAAATTTATTTTATTCAATTACTTTTCTGGAAAATGAGATGCTGTAATTTTACAGCTTGTTTGTTGGATGTGATGTTTCTCTTGCTGGACATTCTTTTTAGTTTTTCATTTCTAATTATTTTTATTTCACCTATTTTAGGAATTGGGGCTAGCCTCACTACATCAGTCCCTTCTTTGTCTACTGCTCCAACTGGGAGATCTCCCTTTGGTCCATTTAATCCATTAGGTAAATAGTTATATAGATAAATTTGATCCTCTACGCTTTCTGTTGCTATTGTCGTTTAAGATTTTAAATATTTGTTTATTAATTCTGCATGATAAATTTTGTAAAGAAATACAAGTGGTTTTTATTTTTATATTTCCTGTAAGCATGAAAGTATATTTGATTTACAGGTCAATGCTTTACTTTATTGAATTTCGGGTATATATGACTCTTAAATTGTGTCTCACTTGTAATTTCTTTAGTCATTGTTTTGGTTAATAGATCATAGATATTTGTCTCATAACATGGAGTTTGAAACCATTTTAGAATCTTGAAGTTAGTAATTTCCAATGTAGTTTTGGTGACTTATGTATGAATCAACTAACACATTAGAAAACTTTTGAGCTGTGATACACAATTCAGTGCTACATTTGCAAATGTCTTGCTATGTGCTTGTGCTTGACCAGAAGTAGAAAATTAATAAATGTTATTGGAACTCTTGATAAACAAAGCATTTTTATAAGAACATTCTTTCATGAATTATTTCATGTACAGAGTTGGTTTATAAACTTTTTACAAGTTTATCCATGTGATTCTTACTCCTTTGAAAATTCCAGTGCTAGTTAATGTTGTTTATATTCTATGACATTCAGAGAATCATTCTGAAATACCACTTTCTGTGAAATACCTTGACTTTGAAGACATTTTATGGTGCTAGTGTTGGTATAATTATAAGCATCTGATATATGTTTTAGTGCCCATTATTTGTGAAGAATATGTTTCAGTGAGTGAGATGAGATTGTGATGATGAAAGACCATCAGTGAGAGAGAGGTGTGTGTGTGAGTGTGACTGTTAATTCTGATTCTGTCTGATATTTTGGATCTATAGTATGAGAGTAAGTTCATTCATTATGTGATTAATTATTACATTAGCAGAATAATCTCATTTGGTAAGCTCAGGCCTCAAGTATTGTTTCCCTATATGTGGTGAAGAAAAGTGCATATTATAGCACTCAGTATCTCAGCAAATGGAATTGAAAGTAAATCCTTCAAAGTTATTGCCGTTTTGTTTGAGTTTCACTAAAAATTATGTTTAGTATAAAATATCAATAGCCTTCATAATTTGAATAGAATGTCCATATGATGTGGTAAGTAAAAAGGTTAAGATAATTCAACCTGCTAAACCTTTTTACATTTCTTTTATACCTTTTACATTCCATTTGCTCTTGAACATACTGTTTGATTCACAAAATCAATTCTGACTTGTAAACTTCATTCTCTCTAACGAGAATGAAGCAGTTCAATAAGATGGAAATTTCCGAATCCTTGTGATTGTTTTCTATTCTTCCAAATTATCGAGGTTTTGAAATCTTGTTGGTGTGTGAGCAAATGTGAATTTATTATTTACTAAAAATTATAAAAGGGATTAAATTGAATGGCTCACATATAATACTAGGAAACTTCTGTTTTGTATCTTGATGTAACATTTGTATGAATTGTTTTTGCTGAAATTTTTATTTTGCTAGTATATTTGTATGCTAACTCAAAAGGATAAAGCGATGCTAATAAATTCATATGGTCATTTTGTAGCCTTACTTTTTTGTCCTATGAAATTTATCTTCTTATATATTTCCTCAAAACTTATAAAAATATATTTAGTTATTTAAGATTAATATTAGTGAGCTGTTACTATAATAATTCTTATTGTATTAATCTCTTTTCTGTGAAACTGTGCTTAACTAAAATGCTTCATTTAAATTCATTTTGAATCCAACTAATATCCTAAATATCAAATCAAACTTTTATATCTTATCATCTTTTTTTATTTAATAGAGTTGTCTGTGGTTTATTACATGTAATATTTTCCTCTTGATTGTCCAATTTTAAATCTAAAATAAAACTTAAGAAAATTCCTTCAGAAAAGTTTCATCCATTACAATGAGAAAATTTAGAATCCTAGATATTGTGCAAGTGATACTACACTCTTTATTAAATAATAAGTGATATATTTTGTTGATGAAGACTGAAATATCAAGTTAGAAGCATTTTCTTTTTTCATTTCTCTAGGTATCAATCTTTTGAGAAATAATTATATCCTATTGAATAAATTCATTGCTATCAGAGAGGAAATGATGTACTCAAATTATCTGAGTATAATTTTTTTTTCATCTTCTATTATTATAGGAGTGAACAAGTATGATTTTTAAAAATTTCAATCTTGATTTCTTTTGTGATCACATGTAGTACAGTGTTGGCATGACAAAAATATTGATATGTTGTATTATTTTGTTGTAGGTAACATTTGTTTTTAGTATTTAGTTTTATTGTGTAATTTCCTTCTTATAAAAATATTTTTGCATAAGTTACATTTTTTAGTTAAATTAACTTTTCCACTTTCTAACATGCATATGAAGGATAGTTGTTGCCTCAAGTTTTCTGGAGTATACCATCATTAAATAACACAAAATTGTCCTTGTCATAAAATTCAATTAATTCACTTTATGGTAATGTAAAACCAATAGATTAGGGAAAGGTATCAAAGTTATATTTCTGGAATTTTGTTATTTTTGTTTTGTTATTAAATATATTAACCTATTCTGCTAAATTTTAATTTATCAAGACAGGTTTCTTATTCAATATGATTACCCAGGTAGCATCCGTGCAAATATTGTTGCTAAAAATGAATGCAAAAGTCATTTTTATCTAAAAATACATTTTAAAAATGTTCTATATTTTTGTTTGAAATTTGTTATTATAAAAAATAAAAATTATTTAAGGGATGGGAATATGTAATGAATCCATAAAATCTAGCATAAAGTAAAGAATGTCAAAATCCTTTAGTATTTTGTGATTTTGTTGGGGAATTTTATTTATTATACTTAATAATAGTATTCATATAATTTTTATTAAAAAGGTCTGAGTTAATTTAATTAACACATTCAGAAATATGTTCACTGTATATGAAGTAAATATAATTGTCAAAATGGATCAAACTTCTAAGCTCCCTGAAAATTTATGTTTATGCTGCATAATTAATGTATCATTAATAATAAGACTAACCAATCTTTGCTGATGGACTCTGAATATGGTTGGATGCTAAATTATTCATCTTAATCGGAACCAGTTTGCCACCTTATTAGTATTCATGTGGTTCTGTTTTTGCCTTCAATTTCAACTTATCATGTAAATGTACTTCTTAATGTAAATTGATCGTTATCGAAATTCAATTGACTTAAAAGGGGAGCACATGAAGCATACATGTAAGTACTCATCTAAAAAATAAGCTTATTTATTTTATGAGTTTATGAAATGTTTTCTTTTGTAACACACTTAAATTTTATGTAAATTTATAATTTATTACACAATTTTACTTATTAATTCTTGAAATGGTTAAATTTATCCTAATCCCTTTGAGGTATGAGATTCTTCATAGCTCTTGAAAGGTAAAATAAATAGATGTAAAAAAAAATAAAAACAACTATATAAATGTATTTGTGTAAATTATAAATATTAATTATTAATAATCAACTTTCATTTCCCATTTTCTTTGTTACATTTATCTCTCTCTAGAAATTTTGATTGAAGAAACTCATAAATTATAATTTCAATGTTTGTGAAAAACATTAATTAGATTATTATTAGAGTTATTTTTTATTGATATTTCATTATACAATGACTTAAGCACAATATTCTTAATATCCGTTAAACATCTTTTAATTTTTTTTGGAGGCTTTATAGTTCAGAATTCTGTGTATGGCTAGAAAACTAGAGCTCATATTCTGGCAGATGTTCAATGTATCCCAATACCCATTCAAACTTGCTCATTTTTATATTGAAGTGAGTTCAATAATCAGAGTTTAAATCAGTCCTCCAAAACCTGAAATTTCTGTATTACAAAATAGGCTTTATTATAATGTTATATACTCTATTAATTAGAATATGGTAAGCAATAATTAATCTTCAGTTTTGTTTCTTTAAAGGAAGTGGAAGACCATTTTTATTTAAATAGCTTAAAATCCACTTCTTATCATTTTTAACATTGTTCACAAGTTCTAGTGTATTTTTTAAATCCCTTAAGATTTAAATATTTTCATTGAATATTGAATTAAATAAATTGTGGATATTGAGAATTTTTTATGTAGAATGATAAATATTAAGGCTGATATTTAACAAATATTATTGCAGAGATGAATTTTCATGCCAAATTTTGATCTAATTTAAAGTATAATCTATTGAGGAAGTTTAACTTTGCAAATCATCACATTGATCATTACATAGAAAGTTTGCCTAACCTAATTAAGGTTGGTTATATATAATTTAATTTATCCTATGTTCATAGTGTTGGTGCATTTATTATGAGGTTGTCAAAAATCTTTGTGTTCAATAAATTCATGATGCAATGAGTCTGCTTTTATAATTTTTTTTCATTTTGTATAAGAAGAAAATATGCAAATTGTATTATCCATATTGATAGTTAGCGTAGATGCTACATTCAAAAATATCTAACAAAAGTGATTGATCTTTTCTAAGGAGTCTGCAATAGTGTATTTCATCAATAATTTTTCTAACTAAATTGACTCTTTAAAAGTAATGAAGCTTGTCAGCTTTGATAGATGATTAAGATTAAGCAGAATAAACTGCTCCTAAATAATTATGATCATTTCGAAGGACATGAAGCATTAAATCATCATGTTTTTTTGAAGATCTATACTTTTAGCTAGCAAACTTCAGATTTAACTTTGCTATTGTCATAGTTTTCTCTTTCAGTAAATTAAAAATTGTGGAATCACCATAATTTTCTAGACTTGGTTCGTAAAATAATTCTTAATTGTAAAAGAAGATATTTGAATGGAATATTTTCCACTTAAAATACTGAAATGTGGAAGTTCTGTTATATAACTATCTTTTTATCCCTTTGATTAAAATTGCTGTCTCTGTAATTATACATCTAATTTACAAGTAAATCTTTTCAGTTATATCCATTCTTATTTTTTAATTACATTGCAAATTCTTTAACATTTTCTATTTTCTACCAGCATTATGGATTAATTTAATGATTCTTTCTGCCTGATTCCCATGCTTTTTTAATACTTATGTTTGATTTTGAAGTTGCTTATTAATTGGGCAATATAAATGTATGTATGAAATCCTTTACATTTGTATTTATCAGCCCTATTTCATTATTGTATATCCTTAATTTAAAAACTTTTAAAATGTTTTAAACCTGTCATGCCTTCTTGATGCTTTGAATATTATTTAAGGTTTTTAAATTAAATTTTTAATTTACTGAAAATATTCAATTATAGTTAACTATTGATGATCCTTATAATATGATGAGTTATTTGCTGATGAGTATTATTTATTTGCATGTGTATGAGACTGTAGTTAATACGTCTTTGGCTTTGTTGTTCCTTGGTTAGTATTTTAATTTTTTTTTAGATTCATTACCTAGTTTGGTTTAAGTTTTATCATTTTGAGGTTGGGGTTATGCATGTAGTTTTATTTATCTTAATGATTTGGCATTCCTTAGATTTTCAGCTTCATATGAATAACTATGCATGTATGATAGTTAATTTTGTTCATAAGCACAAAAACACATTTTGGACCCAAATGATTTTTTTTTCTTTTATATAAAAATTTAAATTTGTCAATACAATTCAAAAGTGTCAATTGACTAAATTAATTTTGTAAGAATAATATCACTATCTATCATTGAAAATCATGATTTCCAGTGTGTGAATAAAAATCCAAGCCAGTTATATCTTTAAAAGTTATTTCATGATATTTTTTATCCTTTCTTATTCCTATTTTAGATAGGAAATACTCCCAATTTCTTTATCCGTAAGTAAACGTGAAGTGCAACTTCCCCTTATGACATTTTTAGGTATATATTTACCTCCAATGTTGCACATGATGTTTTTCCTTGATTGATAACAAACAATATCCATGACAGTGTAGCTCTTTTCCTATTATCGGTTATTTAAAAATAATGATTTAATATATTAATTGAATTGCTTGTTTCATTCCTTGATACAAATCTTCACTGCTATTAAATCCTCTCAATTTTCAAATTGGTCTTCATCTATTAAAGTTTGCATCATATGAAAATTTAGCTTATTAATAAACTTATGCATTTAGTAACTATGGGATCTTTATACACAAAGTATTTTACTTAGCGGTATAGGATGTTTATTTTTATCAAATATTCTGGAAATAGATTCATGGTTCCCATTCATGTATTTATCATATTTTGTTAATTCCCTATTTAGTAAGCAGTTTTTTTAGCAATAAACTGTTAAGATTAATTTTAATAGTATCTAAATTAAAACAACTTATATTGGATGAATATAATCGATTCATATATTTAGTGAATTTTCATAATATGATCAATGTAAGCGTATTTCTTTTAACAAGTCAGTTTACTCGGACAGAGGTTAGGTATGAAAGAAGCCCAATTAAGCCTTAAACAACTTTAATAATTAAGCATTAACAAGTACTGTTTTTTGCTTATACCTCCAATGCTTATTCGTCCAAACTTTTGCTTTGTTTCAATTCAATGTTTTTAAAGATACGTGAGATATTTTGATCCCTTTTTTTTAGTTTTATGCTTTGAATAACTATAGTTAACCAAAAACTTGAGAAATAAATTTTTAAATATAAAAAGGAAGGATATGCTTAATATTTATGAATGTGAAGTTAAGATTGTTTATTGTGATCTTAGTAATCATACATAAATTTCATTATTCTAAATTTGCCTAAACATATATTAATTTTTAAAATAATCTCTAATATATAGTTTCATATCTATTTGTCTCACATATTTTTACATAAGTTGATATATAATATGATTATATACATTTAATTGATACATCAACACATTGACTATACTTTCCTAAAAGTGTATGTAGATTGTGAATAAACAAAATAGCTGAATATCTGTATCATATATTTTACATTGGGCTGTATCAAAGTGAACTTTGCAGTTGCTTCTTTATTGCTCTTTCAACAATAATTGCTCCAGTATATGTTATTTGTTAGGATAATCCCAAGAAAGTCCATCAACTCAAATAATTGTACAAATAATAGATTTTCATTATTGTAGGTTGATGTAAACAAGAAAATAACATGGAACTTTTTAGTGTATAACCTCCTTTTTCTCTTATTACTTACAATATTTACGAGCATAAACATATTTTCAATGAATCAACATTCTTACAAGGAATTGCACTTTTTTTTCTGCTCCCTCCAGATCCTAACTAGCATGTGTCGCACCAAATTTTACATTTATAATTTTAAAATAATAGATAATTTATCTTTGAGTGTTTAATATTAACACCAATATTTTTTATTTTAATCATACTTATGCTCAAGGATTGAAAATTGACTTTCTTTATGCACATTATAATTATTAAAGTTTTATTGAAACTAAACAATAGAAAGGTGTACATAATAATACTGTGTGGAGATGAATAATTAATTTTGGAGTGAAACTCAGCATGCTCAAGAAAATTCACAAATTTATTTACGTGATAATAAATGTAATCTGTTTTGGTTGAATTTCATTTTCTCAGTTATTGTTTTTGTTAATATTACCAACACAAATATTTCTCATCCAAAAGAAATTTAATTCTGGAATTAGACCAAACACTATACAGCTCTATAATTCTTGATAGATTACAGCATTTTGCAATATGTGAATGCTCTGTGTTAAATTTCAACAAGCAAGTGAACTGCTAGTAGCATGCTGCATGCTATGCGTAATGCATTCAATGTCATTGTCTCTTTGAATAACTTTACTTTCCAGCAGACTCTTCTTTTGTCCTTTTCTTCATCTTGTATTTTTACAGGTGTGACTCCATCTGCTGGGATTCAGCAGCCACTAATGCAGCAACAAATATCTCTTGTACCTACGGCATCATCTTTTGGATTAGGCGCACTACCTTCTATGCAAGGTCAAAAGCCACTCCTATCTGCCCCTCCGTACTCTTCAACTCCTACATCTTTCTTTAGTGGGTCCAATCCACAACAGGGAAGTAAAAGGGGAAAGCGGTGAGGAAGAGATTTTGCCAGCGGAAGTCAGCGCCGGTAGAATTGTGACTGGTTGACCAAATGCTGAACCGTTGGCAACGTGTTTTACATCCTTCCTCAATAGTTTGATATTTATTTGAAGTGTGAGTGTGATGAATAATTGCTTGTTAAAATCCTGGTATGTGCTTCAATTTTTTAAATATTGCTGAAAGTATTGTGTGGTATATCCTTGCCAGGAAGCTAAAATCACAATAGTTTGGCTATTTTTATACAACAGTGAATTGGAATTTTATTTTCTCCTAAATAAAAAATTAAGTATTTCATAAACCTTTCTGGATCATGTAAGATTAGGGAAATACCTGACGGACTTATCATTCAAATGTTTTTAATATCCTTTTACATTGTGCTAATTTTTTTATGTAATCCAAAGAATTTTCTTTTCCTATGTATTGTGTGTGTTTAGATTTTACCATTCTATAATTAAATAAGATAGGTTTCTCATATAAAAGAAATTAGTTAAAAATGAAACAAGGAGAGATTGAAGCTTGGCTCCCATGGAGAGTTTCTTTAATAAACTTGGCATGTAATATAACAGATAGATAATTATTATATATGTAAACAGTGAATAAAAGTTAAGCAACAGCTCCACATTGAAGTATGGGGACCATGAGTTGGAAGGCATCTTGAATGTACGTACTGCTATTAGATGCCTAAAAAAGAGAGAAAATCATCAGCATAGAAACAATAAATGTTATTTCATATTATAATGTATAGGAGAGTAATCAAAAATTTTAATTGAAACAGGGTGATACATATTTTGAAATCTTTAGTATATTTCATGATAAACTTGTTAGGGGTGCTTACCTCAAGGAATATGCTAGTGATTGATGATTCAATTTTCTCCTTGTCCTCAGCTTTTAAAGAATCATTACTTAATTTAGTTGATAAGAAGTCTGAGTAGGCAGCAGCTATTTTGTTCACTTCAGATGTGAGTACAGCAGTGATGCTAATGAATTAATAGATAAAACAAGATGTTAAATGTTACACATTTGATTAAATTAAGTGTTTTGAGAGATAAATAACTCTCACAAGTTTGTAATGATATGAATGTACCTATGTGGCAATGATAAGTTGCTTCTTGAAACTAACGTAGAAATAGGATGTTGATTGCAGGGATGGAATTGCAGCATTATTACTTAAGTCTTTCTACAGTACAATGTATTGTTAAGTATGAAGCAGTCAATATACAATTTGTGATAGCGATATTTGAAAATAAATTATTTGCAACAACATGGTTTTAAATATTTTTACTTGAATAAATTTTATATAGTGAATCATATTAATCAAAATTTATCTATGAATAGTGATGTAATTTAAGAAAACCAAAGGGAATGATGGAAGAAAAATTCTCATTACAAGCAAAGATAACACAGATATATAAAAAACTTTTCACAAAAATAGAAGACAGTATATGTGCAATTCCTTTAATTGATAATACCATGCACAGATTTTATTTTTTCCAATTCAGAACCATATTTTAATTGATGGCGTTACACTATCTTCAATATTTCTGAATTTATTACCAATCAAAGCAAAGATATTGTCTCATATTTTGTTTTAACTTCATTTGAGAAGAATAGGATTACATAGTGTTTACTTAAAAAGAGCATTTTCTGTAAATAACTTCAAATTGGTTATAATTAACAGAATGAAGCAGAATATTATTTCTAAGTAAAATTAAATATTGTTTTGAATATATTATGTTTGTAACAGAAATTTTGGGAATACAAAATGGGAATTTGGAGTATTGAATACAAACGTAATGTCAATTAAACCAATATCTAATTTCATAAAAATAATGAATCAGACAAATAAATTCAGTTATATGTATAATAAATTGTGCATTACTTACTCAGCCATTGTTTTTGCTTCATCTTTCACATCTCTACCTTTTCCTTCTTTAACTAATAGTAGTTCTGTTACCTTGTGGAACAGTTCTATTGAATTAGCAGTGAGAATGGCAAGGGCTTGAATGGCTTGTTGGTGGATGATTCGAGTCGTAACCTTTGATTCGTTTTTAGCTTCTGATTCTTTCTTCATATCCTCAAGCTTATCAAATGAGTCCTTGCAACTCTATGTGTCAAAAGAAATTTTTATTCAAGCAAAATTTTATGTGCCATTGAATAATTTTCAATTAGATTACCACACAGAAAAATCATAAAATAATCAATATCTCATGAATTATCTTCATCCAAATTACATGATCATTAATATTACTTTACAATTACACTAATAAATAACTTTTTTTAGGAAAGTACTTTGAAATAAGAATAATGAATAACTATTAATAATAAGACCTAGAAATATTTAATTTGTAAATTCAATTTAACTCAAATTAATCGAGAAATTGGCACAGTTTAAATAAATACAAGTTATCAAGGGTTAAGATTACAAAGGAGACAAAAATAGCAATAAGTTTAGTTATTTTATTAACTTACAAATTGAAACTACAAATACAAACTGAAAATCTGACATACCTTTATCACTTTTTCTCCAGAAATATCAATTTTTAGGCTTTTGAGAGCAACAGGAAGACTTTCAGATATGCAAGCAGAAGATTCTTCTTCATCATCATTATCTGGAATTTCACACAATTCTTGAACAGCAGCAAGACGGATCTGTAGAGCTCTCAATGGTGGACCTGTTTCCTTAAGAAGTAAACTCTTGAGCCGAAGGTCTGACTGCCTAGAGAGCATTTCCAAAGCTTCCAGATGGACCAAGCCTTGAATAAATAATATTTATATTACCTTTTATACTTAAAAATAATTGTACTTAAATTAATCCTTTAAGGCATGAATTTTCAATGAGAAAATTAGTTTCAGTTCATATATTTCCAATTAAAAGAAATATGATTATAAATTCCTATATACCAATTGTCCTAATATTTAGTCAATGAATTTAAAAATCATTGTAATCCTAACACTAAAATCATCATATCACTTTTTAAACAGGGCACAAAAATATGGAATACAATGATTAATAGCAATTAAAATTTAAAAAGTATTACTTTGAGAAGTTTTCATTAAATTTCATTACATTACTGATGATCATGGTTTTTCTATCAATTTTTAAAATGTTTCTCATTCTCATTCATACCTTTGTCTAGCATTAATAAGGAGACTAAAAGAGGAGAAAATTAAACAAAATACTTAAAAAACCATAGAAGTTCTGCAAATACTTGTAATAATACCTTGAAAGTCATCAAAAAGTGTCTCAAAATGCGCCTTCCTCATTGCCTCTTTCTCCTCGGCAAGTAATGCTTCAGCTTCTGCTTTTTCCTTTGCTTCCCTCAGCACCTACAGTCAAGAATTTTAATCAATGAAATGGGAATTTATATAATAAATATTTACTAATAAATTGACAGTATGTAGTTATATCAACAGGAATAACTTTACAAAAACATTTACTCATAAAAACTTGAATCCAATGATCAACTTAGTTATAGGAAATATCTTAGGTCTAACTGTAAAGCAACAATAATATATTAGTTTTGAGAATTAATAGACATATATACATTCATCCAGTGAGTTTGAAATGTATGATCTTAGTTGAAGTTAAGGAATGAGATCGAGTTGATTGATTGGTCCTACAACTAGGAATAAAGTCATAAGTCCTACAGAAGTGGGTCTAAAGTGCAGATCCTCCAATTGTTAGTTGGTTGCACTATCATGCTTGAAAATTTAGCCACACATTAACGTAATACTTTGTAGGCAAAGATGCAGTACACAATGAATGAAGAAACACAGGTTCTGGTCCCATTCCAGTACGACTTTCTCTCATCATTTCCTTTTTTGTGTCTGATCTTAAGTAATAGAATGAGAAAACACACTATAACAAGAAGATACCTGAGACAAAATCACAGTATCATCATTCCCAAGCAGCAGTGCTCGCTTCTTTTTGAGTCCCGGATCACCTTCTTGCAAAACTTCCATTGTCTTCTTTCCAATAGTTTCCAAAGTACCTAATCCAGTAGATAGCACCTTTCCTGTCACCTGAGTTACACCAGTCACCAAACTAAACAATCCTGTTCCTGTACTTCCACTATCTCCTTGTCCTTCATCATCCTTCCAATCTCCCCATGCTTCATCCATTTCTAATTCTTCTGCTTCTTCATCTGTACCATTAATTTTTAATTAATCAACATTATGCTCACCATGGATTGTAATAATCAATTCAATAATAAGTCAATAGAAGTAAATCAAGTAAAATTTAAGTTCTTAAACATATTTGTGAAAGAGTAAAAATTACCTTCGTCCACTTTGTTGACTGTTGGTCCCTTTCCCTCAGCTTTTTTCTTTTCCTCTTCTTCCTTCAGCTTCAATGCAAGCTCTTCAGGACTGGGGGCACCAATACCAGCTTCAACAGTTTCAAGAACAGTGCTTATTCCCTGGGTTACATGGCTTCCCAGTGTGGATACACTTAGAGTTGCAGTGTTGAGTATAGATGATCCCCATCCCCCCATGCTACTCCAAGTGCTTGAACCAATAAGACTCTTACCAAATCCCCAACCAGAGGTTTGTTCTGCTGGCTCTTGTTTTTGTGACTCTACTTTCTCTTTAATGTTATCCTGAAATATTAGCGACAGTTTAAGCAAAATTGCCTTATTTACAAAGTATAAGTACAACTATAAAAATTTTCCACACTCACAATACTTATTAACATCACTCAGGTCTTTGACATAATTCACCTCATAGTATTCACTGACTTCAATTGAAATTAGCATTAATGGCCATCATATACACCCTTATGTAGGGATTTAAATAAATATCTTGCAGATGAGTATCATTCATGAGTTAAATTATTTTTGGAAAGAAGGCCACACCCACTTTTTAGTGCATTAATAAAGGCTAGTCAGAATGATTCAGAGTAATCTAGGATACAGAATCACACTTAAATACTTCAATAGATTACAATAATCCAACATTATTAACAGCAATTGTAAATGACAAGAATCTCAACATTTGTTTGCTTGAGCTTATCAGTAAATATTATCATTGACCTTAGAAAATTAAACATATCAATGTGAAATATATAAAGAAATGAACATTTTTCCATATTAGAATATGAAGCGTTGTTTTCATGCATTTTGGGAGATAATATTTAAGCTTAGTCTACATTCGATAAGTATCAATTAATTAAAAAAGAAAACTAACCGACTCAATTTTCTCGAAGGGGGCATGAGGAATTCTGCTGGAGGGTGCTTCAGTTTCTTTGTCACTATTCTCGATTCCTTCTGATACATTTGAGGATGAATTCTCCGTAATTTCAACATTTTTATTTTCTGCGGATGTATCACGAACAGGAGTTACTCGAACACCAAGCTTCATAGGTCCAGATTTATTTTCTTTGTTTTTAGGAGGTCTTCTATTCCTTTGGCCTCGAGCAGACCTTTCATTACTTGATTCCGATGATGACACTTTGACATCTGATTCTTCAGCACAAGAGCTAGTGGCTTCGCTTCCTTCCACAACTTTTTCTTCATGTTGTGTTTCATCGCGGCCATGATCAGTTTCTTTTCTCTTTTCCTGAGTCGATTCAGAAATTGGCTCATTCGAATTAGTTGAATCATCTTCGTTTAGCTTGCTTTCATCCTTCTTATGTAGTGCTAGATCTGAGACACCACGTGAAACAAGGGATAAATCGGCAGTATCACTATCATTGGACTTCTGGTCTTTAGAATCCTCACTTATCGTAGCACACGCAGTAGTTACAGGTTCAATATTCTCATTAGAAACGGTTTCCTTTTCTATGGAACTTTTATATTTTGATAGTATTGTAGAGGGATCAGGATCAATCTCCTCATCCGCGCTTTCAAAATCTTCACTGTCAGAAGTTGTCATTGTAAAGCCTAATAATTATATTCCTTAAACTTTCATGAACTTTGCAGTACGACCTATACTTCTGATACAGAGGATACACATCACATACGAAGTCTAAAATATATAGACCCAAATAAAATTCATAAAGTCATTAAATTATTCATAAGTATTCACAATTATGACCGATTCACACTTCACTGATTGACCCGCAAATGAATACGTCAACACTCATTGAACCTTTCCAGATGATCTTTTTAGAATTCGATAGTATCGAGGATCTCGATCCGTCCCATACGATATAAACCGATGAAAATTTCGCAAGTCTTGCTGTCAAATTTTGAATGATTGAAATGTGAACCGACTATCTCATTTCTTTGATAACTATGGTTCTCATATTCATAATTATTTATTTTAATTGGTCCTATCTTATCAATTTGATAAAATATTTCACCGCTGATTGGGTTGAAGCAATATTCATGTCAAGTAAAGTTGATGGATAACGATTGTCTTGTAGATTTCGTCGCTAGAAAAATTTAGAACTTCAATGTTGACTTATTCAATAGAAATAATCTAACCATCGTTAGATCTCCATCCTAATATCATAAAGTTAGCCGCACATTAAAGAATTAACCATTTTATAATAGACTTTTCGTCATTTTTTCTACTGAACTACATTAAAATATATTACTATAATTTTAAAAGTCTGTTCTATTTTCAATGTTGCTTACATACCACAATGATAATTAATTCCAAAACAGTTATACTTCAAATAGGATTTAAAGTTGATTCACAAATAGAATATATTCCTATATTAACAAGATTTTGCGATTTTAAAGGCTTTTGCTGATGAATTATAGGTAAATAGGTTTTCAGTTCTCATATTTGTTTAGTTTCTATCTAAAAGATAATATAAATTTTGTCTTAGTTCTTCAAGATGATTACTAAAAAAATATTTTTAATACATGTTTGTTTATTTCAATGGAAAATACTCTAAAGCATATAAAATATTCATAAGGCTTCCTTATTGATAAGTATAATTTTAAAAACAAGAATATTACTAGCTTTCTCTATGATACTGATATTTTACAATCAAATTTCGCCTTTATCTTAAGTGCTGACGTTGGGAAAGATGCACGCATTATGAAAACTTTTATACCTTAATTTTGCAACTTTTATGAAATAATGTAGTATGGCATTAGCTGAAGATAACGGTCACATTTTTCGAATCCAAATAAACAATTCTCAAAATTAGAGGTAATCCTGTTAATCATTAGGCTATATAATGAGAGTATACATAAATATGTCGCAGTACCATTTTTCCTTCGCGTTTATAGTCCTTTAAGAGATGCGAAAGAAAATCTTTGGCTTGAACTAGGTAATTGTAAAGCATTCGATTGTAATTGGGAATAATTGTAGAATGGTATGCAGGAAGATATTAAATATTTCGTTTAAATTAACCTCTAAGTAAGTCTATATTATCAAGTGTAGAATTTTCTTGCTAGATAGCGCTAGGTGTACCTCGTAAGTTTCTGTTTCCTTATTCCCTCAACAGAGGGCAGGTGCCCGCGTAGTATTGAAACTTTTATTCTGTTATATTACAGAGAGTTTCGGGCCCGCCATAAATAAACAATAATAATATTTTTTATTACTACGGTTGTTCTTAAATGCCGTAAATGCCATTTAAAAATTGTTTCATTTTTCTTTCAATCTGGAGCAGTTAAATTTCTAAAAGTTATGATCCAAAAAGAGGAGTTTAATTCTCAAAAATATTTTTTAAAAATTTATAATCTCTACTTCTGATAATTTTTTTTCGAATAAATTATGAATGAGGGGTTCATTTATTGTATTTTAGCGATCCATTTATTATTTATGGTTAAGTCTTATTTCGAACCGCCAAGCCATTCTGTTACTTCAACTTGGTTGTTATGTTAATACTCGCATTCCTTTCCTAGAGGAATCTACTCTGTGATTGGTCAGCCAACGCAAGCCATAGGTGACGTCACTCGTTCATTGTAATGAGGTATTCAACATGGCGGAATAGCTGTGCGAGTGTGTTCCAGTTGCTATCGTTTTGGATGGATTTAAGTGGTGAAATATGCCAAGGAGAAGAAATGGAGAGATACCTCTGCCTGCAGGTTGGGATATTGGACATGACTACGATGGAAAAATATACTTCATTGATCACAACAGCAAGAAAACAACGTGGATTGACCCGCGGGACAGGTAGGAAGAACGCGACTTAGCAGACTTTACCTTACGGAACCCCACGTCAAAGCGCTGAATTCCTGAGATGTTTCCGCATTTTTCTGTGTGTGTTGCGCTTTAAGTCTCTCAGAATCAAGGAATTATGTTTGTTTCTGATAATTGTTGCGTGTGTTATCTACGTTTCTTTGCGCTTTAAGTAAATAAATCGTAATTTAAGAAAACTTTAAAACGATTTTGGTTCGGGATGTTGAGCGGGCGTGCTGCCATCTTCAGCAAAATATGTCATATCAATCTCAAGATTTTTGTAGAAGTAACTTATAAATTTCCGAAGTAAGTTGATTTATAAACATATGAGTGACCTTTTTAAAAATTGAGATTATATCTTAACACTTTCAATGTCCAAATTTTTCATCGTTGACGATTTCTTGATGTCTTTTTAGGGCTGTCATGGGCATAATTCCAAATCTTAAAGTGGATATCTCTGCTTATTTTATTTCATTAGGATTGGTTGCGGAAAACGCACCCGATGCGTGATTTCTCTTAATTCTAAGTGTCAGTGATGCTTCAGTTTCTCCTTGTATCAAATTCATTTTTATGCAGTGTTCTAATTAACAAGTTCTTCATGGTACTTTTTGAGTTCGCATGGTGTGCAGTTCTGAGTAACAAATCAGGTTAGGCGAGGAGCGGATTGAGTTATGTTTTCCTAATTCTAGTTTTTTATACGTTGAATCGCATTTCGGTATCACCTGTAGAAAGAGAGAGAGAGCATCATTAATCGATAGCTGGAGTAACGTAGTAAAGTGTGAGTAATTGATAGGTTGTAGTTTCTCGAGACGAAACCCGCCTGAGACGGAGAGATGTCCTGTATAGCGTGTCTGTCCTTGATCGGGAGATGAGGCTAGCGGCGAAACGGTTTTACCAAGCATTCGGCATGGATGCCGGCCGGGATTAGTAAATACTGAAGTAATGTTTCCCCCTTAAGATTTGGTTTAGCAGAAATTAATTATGTCGCACTGGGAATAAGTGCGAGGGCTCGCGCCAAGAACTGCTTTAACAAGCTGCTATCCGACTTGGTTGTCTTGACTTATTTCAAACACGCTATTTTATTCATAATTGCACTCTCTGTCGCCCTGTGTAAATTAGTATTTGTATATTATACTTTTTCCACCAGTTTTTGTCTCCTGAGGAATTATATTCCTCGAGGAAATCCTACGTACGCTCTGCAAGCGAAAGAAATGTCATTACCTTAAGAAAAGAGCACAGCGACCCTCGCACATTCCAGCGTATTTGTTGCGTTCGGTTGATAATTGGCATTAAACGAGCATCCAGCCTTGAAAGGTCCGAAGCTCAGCATTCGTACGGCATCTTGTAGATATGCAACGAGTCATCGGTAGGCCGGCAAGAATCCGCGGAAGTACAGAGAGGGTGTATGGGAATTTAAACGATATCACCCACGCTGTCAGGGATGAATACGATCACGGGCGTGCTAAAGAAGGAATCCCATAAGGCAAAATATCCATCGGAACTTTTCTAAATATGTTACGTACGATTTCTCCGATGTTTACGATTGTACTATTGTCTGATGATCGTAAAAATAAGTGTAGACTTTGGTGTTGGTTTTGAATTAAGTTAATATTTCATTTTTTATGTTTCGTGTTCGTGTTGGTCGATTCTATCGCACGCGTTTTCAATATTTTTCGCGTGTCGCATCTGCGGCGAGCGTCCAGCCATCTTCGGCTCTGACACGCGGAAGATGCCTTCCAGTCTATAGAGTTTCGCAACAATCCTCATTAATGGAACATCTCGTACGCTTTGGATCGGATTCCTAGGCGGCAGACGTCGATCGGGAGCGTTTCTCCAGCGAGGCATTTCCACCTATTTCGCCCTTCTTCGTAGCCGTCCATTTTGAGCGCTTTCGAGACCGAAATCAGCCCGGCGCCCCTTTCCAGAAGCTTTTCACGTTCGCAGAGGTATTTTCCTCCCACCCCAGCGCCACAATTACTCTCTGCCGGTCGGCAGAGGAGGCGGGGTAAAGGGGGAGAGTGTATTTTCGCCTACATATCGCATACCGATGCTCTTCCCTTCCCCAAGTATTTGGCAGCAGAAGGCTCCCTCCGGACTAGCACGCACAAGGTCCGTGATGATGCAGGCATGGGGTGGCCGTGGGTCGGGGGGGATTCTGCCTGATGTTTCGGATATCTGGCTCCCTTCCACCCCGGAATTCTTTCTGGGTGACGTATTAACCACTTGCAACCATCGCGGAATATATCTTTGTTATTGGTGGAGTCATTAGATGGAAAGGGGTGATTCCCCCTGTGGGACTTTCCTCCGAAAAATAGACGCAACAGTCGGTGGTACCAGGAAGCAGCGGTGTTTGCAAACACGGCTAACGTACGTGGTATTCAAGACATGGGTGTCATTAGGGAAGAGTGATTAGCTACCAGTAGATACACTTGTGGTTTATCGGGGTAGATCTTCACGTGAAGATGGTTTTTGGTTCGGTAATCGGTTAAAGTTAACTTGATTATGGAAGGAGGGTGTAATGATTAATACACGAAGATATCAATGTTCTATTGGTTGTCTTGATTGATAGTGTGTTTGTAGTTCTCCTTTGAAATGAGTTTCAGCCTTAGATCTAAATTCCGTTAACCAATAAGAACGCTTAATGATTAAGTATGGAAGCTTGCTAGCCAAATTCTGTCTGTATTAAAAAAAATGACTTTTTTTCTAAATACTAGAACCTGCTATTTATTTTATTTGAATGTTATGACACGAATTGGTAATACTTCCCAATGAAAATAAATGTCCCATGTTCAATGTTCGATGTAAACACACATGACTATTATCGCCTCGGGTTAGGAAAGAGTTTGGTATGCATTTTAAAAATATTTGGTCGGCCTTCCCAGGACTAGAGTCCCTCAAATTAGAATTCCATTATTCAGTGGTTTCTGGCTGTCTTATAAAATGCAGCCCCTTGAAAGGTTGGGTGGAGTGAAGTATGCTCTAAACTTCCTGATTGAATTTCGAGGTTGGAATGCAATGAGGAGTGAATTTTAATACATGTCAGTGGCTTGTGTATTAAGTTATTTACATTTACATTGGTTGTCATGAGGAAATCAATTGGCTTTGCCCTTGTAAAATATATTTATCTCATTATCCCTTTGTGTATCTTTATTTTAATCGTAATATAACAAATATTACAGATATATAAGTTCCAATGAATCGCATATTTATTTGTGTATACAATAATTAATGAAAAGTGTTGCCAGCTCTATCTAATAAGTATTGGTCTTATTGGATATTTTTATTCGTATTCCACCAATGGAATCTCCATGACCTTTGGTTAAAGTAATCATCAAAGTAGTCAATGAAACGATGTCCATTAAAAATGTTTTTTCCAGAATTCTTCAGATGAATTCAACGATGAACAATTTTTTTTTGTTTGATGTTCATTATCCATGATTCCTCCGAGGTAAATATTTATGCTACGAATTTGAAAAAAATTTCCGTGTTTTATTACTTGCAATTGCCCTGTGGAGAATGCAAGATACGCAGTATAGATGTCCCATCTACAAATGCATCGGGTTGTTATTCTTGTGGCTAAAACGAGGTTATACCGGGGAAGCAATGGTGCGATACGTAAGTTTATGATCGAAACCTGCAGAATTTCTTCCCCCCACGGTTTCAACTCGTTTGCACGGAGAATGGAACTTTTCCTGCAGAAATTCCACTTCATTAACAGGTCGGAACATTCACGGTTTTTGTTTCGCAGTCGAATTCAATACATGTCGAGGACTTTGATTTGTCCCCAACATCTCTCGTCTGGATTGTTTTTCATTGAAAGATTACAACTGATGATAAAGTCATGGGAAGTTTAAGTACGAAAGGTTAAGATTGGATACTAATGAAAAGGAATTCTTTATTATTAAGATCCACGAATTCTATGGAATCAATGGGTGTAATTGTAACGGAAAGAATTCCTACAAAAACCAACTTCAATGGAGTAGTATGAGTTTGAAAAGAATCGGAGAAAATACTTCAATTTTGTTGACAAACAGTAATTTCAATAGCCTGTTTGCTGTCGTTTGTTATTGTAGTTAGTGTTGTGAGGTGTACCTCATGTACCCAGAGATCTACGTTCTCGTATTTTGGAGAGTTTTATGGGTATTTGTTTGATAGAAATATGCGTTAAAAGTTTTTGCAATAAGAGAAATATGATAGTTCATATGATATGGCTTTTTTTGAACGTTATTTACCTACAAGAATTGTTAAATTAGGATTATATGTAGAGTAAATGTTTTGTTAAACTCTGTGGTGTATTTGGGATTTAAATTTGGGGTCGATTAGAGTAAGGTATAGATACGTTTTCCGCTGAAAGAAGGATTAATTCCTTAAAAGATTATATTCCAGTTGTAAAGTAAAATATTCTGTTGGAATAGAAGCCTGGAATTGTTGAAAAAAGTAGATTTTCAGCGAATTAGGGTATAATTAACATAGAATTGGTTTAAATCATTCGAAATTTTAGTATGCACGATACGTGCGTACTTTCCTTTCATCTAATTCAGCACTCGAACGAATTGATCTGTACTTTAGTACCTCTGCACCCTGTCTTAATGTTTACAAACGTCATTGCCTCATTCCCAAACCTGACACACGAGTGTGTTTGTCTTTTTTCGATTTTTAAAAGTTACAGTACGTTTTTGATACCGTCATTAGCTTATTCGCACCGTGTGATGGTATTTCAATCGCCTTTAGGCGGAATTACCAAAGCTTCTCATCATTCGTGGTCGATGGTTCGCCTTCGTAAAGATAAGTACTCCGTTTGGGAATAAAACTACTTTTTCCGTGGTGTCAAACAGATCTCCTAGCCTTGTACTTTCTCGACCCGCTGCCTCCCTCCCCCCTCCCCCGGTTGTGCGCTGGGCAGGCGGTTCCGCTCAGGAATGCCTCTGGAATGCTGCCTCTGTCGGGGTCTTCGAAGGGGGGAGGTAGGGAAGGCAGAAGGGGAGGTAGGAGGAGAAATTGAAAATGAAAATATCTGAGGTTTTTAAGCGGAGTTTTTCGAGGGTGTACGCGTAGCTTATGGAGCGAAAGCGTCGGTCTTACTTCCGCCGCGTCTGCACGGAAAGGCGTCCCACCAGAAGGTTGTTTTTTCGAAAAAAGTCTACGGAATTTTTTCCTATCCGTTTCGGTGGGACGGGAGCGTGGTTTCCTCGGTAACGGGTATTCAACCCGATATCTCGGGATAACCTTTTGTAGAATTAAGTAAGGTCCGATTTTTCGTGAAGCGTACGTGAAATCAAGCGCTGCCGGAATGGCTCTGGAGCTGCGTCGTTGGCATGCGTTTTCGACTTGCAGCGAACTTACCAAGGAGGATAATTCGTAGACTTTAAGTCCGAGTTGCATTTCGATTAAACGAGAAAGTTTGTTTAGAGTGTAGTTTGATGTTTGTCAGGGTTTTAATTCGCTAATGCTGTTTTGAGGGGTTAAAATCGTTTAGCGACTACTTCTTCTCCATGCAAGGAACAAATACTTAGTTGTATAAGTACTAGTATTTGTTTCTTTGTGTAGTACGGCGAGAATCGCGGAGTACAACGGTGAAAACGCGCAGATGAAAAGCGGAATTTCGGGCGCCAGGAGGAGAGAGAGAAATTTCGCAATTCATGCTTTCCGTGGAAGCGGAGGAAGGAAAGGAATTCCACGGATTCGAGAGCGGCGCAAACGGTAGAAATTCGGTCCGCGGCGGTAGAAAGATAGGGGAGGCTTTTTGACTATCTTATAGCACCGCATTCCACGTTCGGTGGGTCCTGTTTGCACGATCTCAACAAAGGGCTCACTTAGGTTTTTCAGAGCGGTAGAGGGAGGGGGGGTGGAGAGGAGAAGTCAAAGAATTCTAAGATATGTCGCGCCCTGTTGCCAAACGCGCACATCTCCCCACGCAATCTGACTCGATCCTATTCATTCGCGAAGACGTAGCCCTCTCTCTCCTCTGGAAGAGCGTAGGGCGCTCTCCCGCTTTGACCCTTCTGGAAGCAGGCGTACGCCACTAGGCTACCGGCTCTTTCGAAGGTCGAGGAGGAGGCAGAAATTCCTGGCATCGTCCATGGGATAAAGAAGCCGGAGGCGGCAGGGTTGAACCTCTCCGGGTAGTGTTTTGTTCCAAGGACGGCGAGAGGGCGCTGAGGCAGCCGGTGGGGGTCTCGGCATAAACAGAACTCCTGGACGAAAAGGAGGTTGTGTTGGGTTTTGGTAGGGGGCGTCCACCAAAGGCGAGGGGCATTGTTGAAGTTGGCAAGGAATGTTTGCTAATCAAGTCTCCGGCCCAGGGGGGATTTCTCCCGAAAAATGTTCGGGCCATTTAAAATAGATTATGGGGAACGCGTTCCCTTTACGTTTACGGGATTTTTACGCGAGTTAGTTTTACGTCCGATCCTAAATTCCTTGGTTATTTACCGTGAATATCGAGCGGCGGGGTTACGCAAGCTGACGATGAAGGAACGTGATATGTTTTAATGGTCAATTTTCTGTTATACTTTTCTCCTATTGTACACGTATTTAATGTTCTAAAACATTGGTGTTATTGTTCACTGATAGATTTTCATTGTTTAACCATAGAGAAACTTTAGGAAATCCATTGAAGTCTTCAGGTTTTATACTACCAGAAATGTGTGAAACCCATGAATTTATGAAGCAATTCTGATACCCCCTGAATGAAGATACCTACGTACAATGATTCAATTACTTAATAACATATATCCATCCCTAAATAAATGGTCAATGAATATGATCAAATATTGGCTGTTTTGGTTAATTCATGAAGGAGGCCTCTATTTATTTCAATGCTGACATTTGTAAACTTTCGCTGAAACAGTACAGAACTTGCACAAGAATGAAGAAAGAATTCTTGAAACTGCTAGCTCGTCCGCCAATGTTTTTTAATAAGGTTTGAAGAATTCAAGACTAAACAGATGGACCATATGCTCCAGTTACTTAAGCGAATTAAGGTTCATATCCCCTCGCATTTAAGGTGGATGTGTTACATTATTTTTTCCCAAATTTTCAGATCGAAATCGATGGCGGATTTTTGTAATTCGCATCCTCGGGTAGCTATTCAAAGGTTTCTTTCCTTCTATCGGATTCTAATTTTTAGAAAATCTCCCAAGTCCGAGAGTTGTAGACTTTCCGCTTCGCACGCCGAAAAATTAAATGTCTATACGAACAGGTTTTTCGATATGTAGCCTTCCTTCACGTTAGGTGGAGGGGAAAATATAAGAAACTGGTTTAGGCCTCACGGAGTCGATTCAGTGGAGATCGCGTAGTGTCCCGCCCACACGCATTCCTCCAAAAGCAATCCTTTCCGTTCGTGTTGTTATTTTTGGGCTTGGAAAAGTCTTATAAAATCAGTTTTTGAGTTACCTTTCTGGCTACCTTGTTTTTTTCGTCGAGACATTTCATTGTCGGTGCCGAGACAGTAATGCTTATGTGTGTGTCTCGTATTTGCTCAATCTGTTTGTTCCTTCACGTGAATGATACTATTGTCTCGTGTTCTTATTTTCGACGAAGAGCGAGTTTTCATTCGAATCTATTAGTTTAAATTAAAATATTTTAGTTTAAAATTCAGCCAGATTCAGATGAGCAGATGTCACCATGGTGAATTTATGCATATGATAATAGCTCTCAGAAGGTTTTCTTCTGCTGAGGGTTTCTTTATCTCTTTAATGTGCTGTCTTTTCAGCATTTCTATCTCATAGTCTTAGATTATTCATGCAGCAAAATCTATGCCAAGCTAAAAATGTGCGTATTATTACGTTGCTGTGTATATATGGAAAAAGAATTCCGCAAGGTCTCGTATTGGGTCCGCCTGCGTTGTAAGTTGGAAAGGACGCGTTTTGCGCTGGCCTTCGTCATTAATGAACGAATCCCGAAGGAAAGCGTAAGTCAAGCCGTTTTTTAAGAATGCAGGCACGGCGCTAATGTATTTTTTCCTCGGAAGGTTGTTCGGGCATATATTAAAAAGGGTGGGCGTGGGCGAAGCACGGGCTAGAGCAGAAAAAAAACCTCTTGGAAAGGGACAGAGGACACGCGTGAATGAGGCGGTGTTAGTGTAGGCCGAGGCTGGATGGGGATCATGGAAATGTGCTTCGTGGTTCAGTAACGTGTTTGTTTAGAAAGGACGAATGGATTTGCTCTCTTAGCGTGTATCCAAAAGTGCAGACGTTTTCGTTTTTCAACCCGCTTCCGCATGTATGTGCGTACCGAGCCGTGGAGTTTGCTAAGGCGTCGCCTTATGTATTCTTATCGTTAATGCGTGTATATTTGCAATGGACGAATCGGAATATATTTCGAATTTTAAGTTTATTTGTTCTGTCTCCGTCTCCATCGCTGTGGGTCTGGTGGTATAATCATGGCTATCTATTAACTAGAGAAGCTAATTGAATTTTAGTCTTTAATCGAATAGTTCTTATATTGGCTACTTGTTGCATAGTATGCTGTATCCTTCCTTTTAATGCAGATAAAATTTTTATTATTAAACCTTAATCATTTCTTTATTAATGTGTTCACATCGCGAAACCTTTTCATTCCGTTTTATTCGTATATTTTGAATTAATATAAGTAGGTTTTCATCCATAAAAGTCGATTATTTTTAACATAGTCTGTTACAAAACGAGAATATTTGAAATTTAGTGAAATGTTAAGAATTCCTCAGTTTCAAGTGTGAACTTTTTAGTTTATTTGACAACTTCCTCTGGTTTTTAATATTTCTAAACTGATTAATTTATCATCCAAGGTTTTTCCCTTATTTAAGTAATATTAGAATATTTTACTGAGGTTGTATGAGTATTCAAGTCTATTTAAAGCAAATCGAGCTATTTTCAAGCTCCTGTGACCTTTTCCGCATTACCAGAGTGCAAGATAAAATTCTCTCCATAAAAATCCAACGTCCAAGTTACCTTAAAGATGTAGGTGGTTTTACAAATAAAACCCAACTCAAGCTGCTCTGGGTTTATTTAATCGAGACCCGTCGTCCTTGGTCATTGATAAACTTCCTGTAGAATGAACTCTAAAGCTTGTCAAGTAAAGCGGCACCGTGCGGATTAGCATACGTCTCCTTATGGGAGCGTTAAAAAAATGCGTTCGTACGACCGCTAATTGTCCTCAGAGCCTTCGGAATAATCATTCGTTTCTGTTGTTGCACATCCTTTAGTCGGCAAAGGTGCGAGATCTTGAAAGATCCGATTAATTTTTTTTACGAGACCTTCGCGTTCATTTGCTAGCCAAGTTATGAAAATATGACGCAGTCTCCGTTGCTTCCTAATTAGGGAAATCTTTGAGTCCTTGTGGGTGACTAACAAGTATGTGTTCAGTACACACCATCTGTTATGTGATAATTAAAAGAGGGATTCGTTTTTCGCCATTGCCGTCTGGATACATAATGTTTGTTGGTTTAAGCCGTAGTTGGATCGTCATGAGTTACTTATTTGAAAGGATTTTCGAAAAAATTACGTAAATACGATGTTTTCGTCTTTCTCTTGTTTTTTAGATTGGTTTGGAAAGTTATGGGATTGGGATCTTAAAGGATAGATTTTGTTTAGTAATTGGTTTTTGAATTAAAATTCTCTTTAATCTTTCGTAAAGCAATTTTATCGGTCATATCTCTGGTCCATGTTCAGACGTTTATTTTTATCATCTATCACGGAAAAAAATGGAATGCCTCGATTAAAAGATAATTTTTGATTTGTGATTGAGTTAATGTTTACTTATTAATAGTTCTGCAAGCATAAGCTCTTTTTGAAAAGGTCGTTCTTCGTTTCCAAACAAGTTTTTCCTCGATAATTTCTC
Source organism: Pantala flavescens (assembly GCA_020796165.1). NCBI lineage: Eukaryota > Metazoa > Arthropoda > Insecta > Odonata > Libellulidae > Pantala > Pantala flavescens. The sequence goes on from CM036886.1 coordinate 19,848,167, forward strand.
TCTTTCAAGTTTTTAGACATGTAAACCCCAAATTCAAGGCGTGATAAGTTGCTTATTTAATTCATGTAAAAATTTAACCTTTGAGTATGATTTACTTTTCTCATATTCTTATTTTCATATTCATATGTCCAGGTGCAAATTGGCTTTCGCAGATTTGGCTCTCGTTCAGGTTGACCAACCCCGTGATGATCCAATTAATACACCAGATAAATACATCTGTTGGAAAAAACACGTCACGGATAAACATTAGAGTTACGAGCGTCTCCCAAGAATACTCACGTCGTACGTTAGAAATATCGTATTCCGTCGTGTCGTGCCATCCGAGATAACGAAGATCCTGAATGGTCCGGAAAGAATTCTTTTGTCAACCCTCGTCTTGACAAATGGCTCACTCGGGTCTCCTGCTATCGACCAGCCCTTGGGCTAACCACTCCCCAGCCCGTTATGGCGGAGCGTGCATTCCTTCGTAATTTACGTGGGTTTGCGAAGTGCCGAGATGGGTTAGCGATGACTGCAACACGTGTGAATAGTCTGGAACACGCCGAAGTCGTGATGCTCATGACACAACAAATTTCCCTATCTCCCGTCTAGCAGGGAATTAACTTCAATGGTTGTTACGGGGGACGGAACAGTGCCTGTAATTACACGGGCAATTATTCCAAACGTTTTCTGTCTACAGTTTTCCAACAGCGTAAATTTTTTTAAAGCAGAGGATGGTTTAGAGATGCGTAAGAAATTCTTTGGGTTTTATTAAGGTTCTCTCTATGATGATTAATGACAGAAATATCAGCCAATTAACGGAGGTTATTTTAGCTTGTCTTTCTGTTATTCGAGAATGATTGATGCCAATGCGAATTTCTCATCGGTTTTGGAATTTTCCTTAATAAAGGGGAGGAAACGAGTGGTGTTTCTGCATAATTTAGCGATTTAAATTCCTTTCCGAGCGCTAATCTATTCAGGATGGAAGGCAAAAGGGTCCTTTCTCGAAGATATTCGCGGTTAAGCGTAATTTAACGTTAAATTACTCGCTGTTTTCCCTTTTTAAGTCGTTTTCTGGGAAGTTTTTTTGAAGCGCAATTAAAGAGTATTATATTAATTTTTGTTTTCGACGAAGGAAAATGTCCGGCGCGTGAATATAATGAATTTTGTTTCAGTCTGTTAAAGTTGGTGGAGTGGCAAGAATGGTTTTCTTCCCAAATTTTCCTCAATAAATCGCCCGGTCATAGTTCAGCGTGATAACTTTTATCTCCGAGATTCCTTGAATATTTAACTCTCGTATCTCAAGAGGAGAGAGATAAAAGGAAAGGAATTTTTTTGTTTTGGTTTCGAGGCTTGCAGGATGCTTGAATTTTCAAGTAGAGACGACTCTCTAAATCTTCTACTTTCCCTCATGATTTCATTTTCAATTCTCTCGCCTCAGTTTGCCTTCTTCAGTCTATCTATTCGGTAAATATTTGCCGACTTCTAGCTTTTTTCTATTCTTTCCGTGCGTCAGTAGATATCGCTCCACGACGACTGATACTGAGTTATTCCATTATTCAGAAGGTTGTGCAAGAGGTTTTTCTCTCTCTCTAAGGCGTTCGATCATGTCTTATATTGATTTTATTGAATGGGGAGTAAAAGTAGTAAGGTGGTTTCATTGCGGAAGAATTCAATGGAATGAAGTCATCATAAGGATAAATGGAGCGTATTATGCGATTCGTAACGTAGCGAACACATGTTCACTCGTTTTAGTAAATTAAAAATACTTTTTCTTGAGTTTTTCTCAAATTATTTTCTATTGATTCATCCCATTTTGTTCGCAGACTTTTCGGAATTACATTAGAGCATTCCTTTCTATAGCCATTCGCTAGCCAAGTTCGAAAACCAGCGGGAACGGTTTTCTCTAGCCGATCAATTCGTTCTGCATGGTTTCACTTCGTCAAGGCATCTGTAAATGTTATGTCAGACACTAATTCGGACGCGTTGGCACATTTTCTTTCGTGCATTCGTCATCGAGTGCTCAATTTCGTACGCTTCGCAATATAATGCGATAAAGAAGTCCGTGGAAGACTTTCGTAGGTCGTAAATCGAAGTATTCTATCAAGAAATTAAACCTTATGAAGCTTTAAGGTCTATGTAGTGTGTTGTACTTATTATTGTAAGTAGTAGTCAAAGTATTATTTTAGTGTGTCGTGGTTTATTGTATTGTTCATAGTTAAATTGATTTTTATGCTTAGGGATTTTTTCCTATCCAATAAGGTTGTACAGCGTATACTTTCACTATTTGGCATAGTTTAATTTCTATCGACGAATCGGAATGCATCATCGACATCCGAAGCTTCCGTGAAAATTAGTAAAGTCTCGCCTCGCTTTCATGTTTGCCTTTCGATCTCCAATTCACGGAATTCCCGAGCTGGGCCGTTAATTTTTTCCCGAACGACGCCTGCCACAGTCAACTGTTCGGAAATTCCCGTCTATTTCCATTTCAGCTCGCCGTTTCTCGTGGGCACACATTACACGCGAGCCAATGTTTGAAGTGTAAACGTTACCTGTTGCCAAATTCTGTTCGACAGTCCTTAGAAAACGTTTGAGGAGAAAAAAAGCTTTCCTAAGACACCCATGGCACGCCTCGTTGCGAAATACGGTGCCAAAGTCGCGAATTTTGCGAACAATTTCAGTCTGTGAAAGCGAACAGAACGGTACGCCCACGTAGTGCGTTTCTACTTATTGGTGGGAGAAAAAGGTCTAAGGGAGAACACGTTCCTAGTTGTAGGAAAAAGACGGGGTTCATTTTTCGCAAAAATGACGCTGTAGCATGAATAAAGAGGCGACCGCCGCTGATGGGGCGAATTCTCGGTGCCTCTCTCGGTGCAGAAAAATGTAATAGCTGAACGATCACGTCTGGGTCGGGGGAAAAAATGCGTTTTCCTGCAGAAAATTGGCGCGAGAGGAGGCAGCGGGAAATTTCTGTGGAAGCGGAGGAATGCTAGTGGAATGTCTCGGTTTCTAGCTTTCATCCTCTGAAGAAGGAAATCGAAGGAATATTTCCATGCAAGTCGTGCTCGGCGTTGCTCAGTTGTTTTGGCTTCCCGATCGATGATAAAACAGCGGGGGATTACGATGTCACCATCCTCAATAGCGGAGGGATGTGTGTGTAAATGTTAATCGTGAAATGAAATGATTTTGATTGGTTGTTTAGAAAGTTCTAGGTTTTTTTAACTCGATATAATTCGTGATGGAATGAAAAGGAAAATTTATTTTAGAATAAGATTCAGACTCGAACTAATCGAACGTGATTTTCGTATTGATTGGATCATTTTATTCGGTTTATTGACGTAAAGGAGGGGTTATTAATGTATGCTAATTTCTTGGGTGTTGATTATGATTCTTAGATTGGTAATATGTACGTAAAGTTCGTGTATTTTGAGGAAACTCGGAATGATTTTCATTGCATCTTCAGCTTACATGTTCTTTTGTGCCAATCGTAACTTACATGTCAGCAATCTTTGTCCAATACAAATACGTGGCACTGAAACTGGTCACCGAGTGAATGGCTTTCCAGTGTCGAGAATGATTTTAATTTGATTTCTTCCCAAATAAGGTTACGTATGTTAGTATATGTTTCAATTCGATCGTCCATGACAAGTAGAGGACCGTCTGGATGTGATAATTTATGTAGATTTCGACAGTAGTTGATTCAGGTGTTCTTTTCTCCCATCTGCATCCGAATTTGTCGCAAAATGGAGTACCCGCACCATAAAATACGATGGTCCTCAATGGATAACAATCGGGGCGGATACGTCTCGAGTGCAACATCGCTGCGGGCCCCACCGCAGTACCCCAGGGGTAGGAATTTCATCTCTTACAACCACTTACTTTTTTCCGCTTCCCAACATCAATATCCTCTTTCCCCAAACGCCAAGTTTACTCCCCTCCCGACTTTTTTTGCGGAGAACTATCCTAAGAGCTTCCATATCCGGGAAAGCCGTATTAGCGAATTTCACACGTCCATATATCTCTCGAAACACCTCCAGCCTCCCTTTTCACCATGTCGTAAATAAAGGCATGCCTGGCATATCGTGCGGAGATGTCAACTCGTAGCGAAGATCGGTTCCAAATCACGGGCGTCGCGTGCAAAAACCCCAAAGAGAACGTCTGATTCGATTGCGAAGCGTGATCGGCGATGTTCGGGGTGGGTATTAAAGTGTCACAAGTATGTCCTTTAGCTGGAATCTATTTCTTGAACCCGGAAAGTATTTCCCGTTGGTTGGTTGAAATATATATATATACGGAAGCAGCTTTAAATTTATAAGTTTCTTGAAGCAGTTAATCAGAATAGGGTTGAAGGGTTTTATGTTTGCGTGAGAACGTCTCGTTTAACGTGTTTTGGCCTAAAATTTAGTCGTATTTATTTTTATCTGTCGTTTTATACAGGGGTACGTAATTTCATTCACATTTGCTACGATTACGTGAAGTTGTCACGGTCCTTTCTTCAGTATTGTTCACGGTGATTTAAAACAATAAAAGCCTCCGTATGATGTAGCAGAATTCTAATTCCTCAAGGTTTTTTCGGACCGAATTTGATTTCGGTAAGGCCTTGAAACGGGACCATATTTTTCGGGAAGTAACGGGAGAACGGTAGGTTCCGAAACGGGACTAACGTATAGTCCATCTCGGGTAGGGTTGGAGACGAATAAAATCCCTCGCTACCGTCCAATGTTTCACGGCATCCCGCACGCACCACGCTTTCCGTTCCATTACGATTGGTGAGCCGAAATAATTCGTGGCGGCGGTAAAGCAGAGTCCGTGCAGTGTCTCCCTCTGGTGTCGTTCGCGAAGAAGATGGGACCGATCTGGGTCATTGGATGTTGAAGGAACGTCCACAGGAAACTAGGTCGGGAGAGAGGAAGGGGGACTCATGTATTTCTTCGCCTCGGGTCCCACTCCGCCCCCCACTACTGCTGTTGTGACGCCCCCACGTCGGGCCCGCTTCCTACTCGCTCGCTCCCTTTGTTTTCGACGCGAATTTTGGCCCTTTTTTGCATTGGGAAGGAGTGTTTTGTCGTTCATCAGCGGTCCTGGGGATGGTTTTGCTCTCTGGTCGGACCTTGCGGTTGTGTCCGATCTGGGAGGTGTATAGGTGTTGGTTGGGGCAGCTGAGTCAGTAATATAGGTGCATATCCGTAGAACCAACATGAACCAAGCTATTACAGTCCCATAAGCCTTTACTAGAACTAGTTTGTCCTACAGTTTGTGATCACAAATATAATTTTCTAGTTAGGGTTGTCATGAATAATGATTTTCAAAACGATCGTGTTTAAAAGGGTCTGTGTTTTGTCAATTTTCAATATGGATGGATTACTGTCCTCAATGTCATTTTGGGTATGCTATCCCGGGTTGGTTTCTGTACATTGTTGACATCACTGTATTCCATCAATGGATGCCAAATAAACATCTATGATCCTGCCGAATTTTATGTTTCTCCGATATTCTAAGACGAACAGTTTCTGACTTTTTGAAAGTGTTTGAATCATTGCTTGAATTGGTTCTTGATTGATCAGAAATATCCAGTATTCATAGTGTATGAAGAATGGAATTTTTCCTCTAAATTTATTGTGAATTTAACCGTATTCATTAATGTAAATTGTGAGGCATATTCTGGAAATCATGGACGATGGTATGCTTTCGTGAATTGGGGTGTTCATGACTCACGAAATTAGATTATTTTGTCGGAATAAGTGAAATACCAAATAACCTCTCTCGCCTTATTGTTCACCTTCTCTAGATATCATTTCGTTCTGATGGTATTTAGCACGTGCCATTTTTTGTTGCTAATTTCGTGGGGGTGGATTGGAATCCAGTTCGCATTGATTTTCTCCTATACTCTAATGGTTTCCATTATGAGATAGGCTCGACTTTTGATATCGAAGTGCAAAACAGAGGTGATATTACTCAGAAGATAATGTCAGTTAATGAACATAGCATCTGCCGTTTAACACGGTGCCGAAAATTATAATTTAAACGTGTTCAGAAATACATCGACCGAATTCTTTTTCTGGATTTACTTATTTATTTACGTCGTGCTTTCTTTGATAGATTCTTATTTTTGTAAAGGTTCACCGAGCTATATCGAATCGAATTTTAGTTTGGATATGGGCATGTATTTTAACGCTATTGAGTATGTGGTACGTTGGATTTTGCTCATGTTTTTCTGTGTAATTCATCGCCTACCTTCCATGGTTACCTTCAATTACCCAGTTTTAAATTCGGTTTATTTTCGTTTGCTATACGTTCACAATTGGAAATAAGTTTTAGGACGGAATCAAGGCTCCCAGAAAACCTGGCCTAAAGTTTTTGACGTGGTTCCAGATGTCCGTATCTGTATGTACCGGTGTGGGTTAACCAACGACCTCAGAGGGAGCAAGGCCTCGCATTTGGAAGGAGATAAGCTTCGCCGAAGGCATTAACCGAGAGTAAGGAACCGTGGCCATGTGACATTCCTAAGATTTGAGTCATTTCTGCGAAGGAGAGGTTTATCATCCGAGTTTGCGTCAATATTGAGAGTGGAGGTCACCAAACGAGGGTGTTAAGAGAGGGGGGTTTCATTTAATTAGCCTCCATATTTTATTTACTGACTGGAAGACAGCACACGCATCCTTACGTCATCGGGTTGGCGCCGCTTTATAAGGGCTTTCTTAGGCGTGGGTGAAGTGGAAAATTCGCCGTATCAATTTTGTTTCAGCTTCTCAGCGTAAGGATTATACGTGGGTGGGTGCGGTGAAGAAAGGGGTAAATTCAGGCTTTTGGTTTGGGGAAAGATAAGTGTAGTTTTAATTTGATTAATATTTAATGATGATTAATATTTTATCCTAGTTTAGATGTAGCTTAGGTTAAGATTTCGATGTTCGATATGAATCGATCTTTGAATCGATTTTTCGTATCGTTCCTAAGAAGCTTTCTTCAGAGCTTTTAACAGAAATTAATCGGAAACTAAATTTTTAATGCTAGAGTCACGGGTTCGAATCCCGGTAGAGGAGAAAATGTTCCTCTCAGGGTATGGATGTTAGTGTACGTCCATTGTTGATTTAAGTACCACAATGTAATTTTCAAAATGTATATTTTGGAGGAGTACATTGAAGAGATAAATAGAAACAACTCAATATAATGCTTATAATAACAACTATGAGCACATACTTTAGTTGTTCTTTTTTCTATGACTTACGTACATACTCTCACAAGTGATAAAAGAAGTAGAAGAATCTCGAGGTAGTATTAATGTTTGTCGGTTAAGTTCTTGTCTGTTCTCCTTGGATAGGTACGTTTAAACTTTGAGAATATTGATCTGTATACAAGGTGATTACGATAGAAGTAAAGTTCACGGTAGTTTATCAACCTTCATTATTCCAGCATGCGGTTTAAATAATCACTATCTGCACGAACTCACGACTTATTTTCCGTGCGGCGGACAAAAAGATCTCCAGGCACCGAGTAACCGTCCCACCGAGGCGATTGCATATTTAGAACGTTAATTTTCGTCTCCGTTTTGCGCACGCTCAGTTCGCCTCTATTTCCATCAGCCACGCTATCGTACTCTCCCATGCACTCATTGGTCTTAATTAAATCTAAGGCTACTTGTCGGAATAGGGGCTCTACCCAAATTTATAAACGGTCATCGTCGGCAGACATCTCGGCTAACGGTGACAAGAGTTTCTAGAACCCCGTCCAAGGTTGCTTGCGCAGTCGAAATTTCGCGAAGTCCTTCTCTGCCAAAGTCCTCAATAACCCACCGATTTTTATAACCTCGCTAATCGTGCGAATTTTTTGTTTTGGATCGGATAGAAGTTGTTTTGAAACCAACCTGAATGTTTCCTCACACAACCTTAGGGTTTATCGTGCCGTAGAAGGAAGTGGATGTCGTGATCATAAATTTCGATGGAGTTCGTTATTTGTGAATTGGTTCACAAAGACTTCGTTTTGGTTCGGAGTTCCAAGTAATTTTGGAAATTATTTGTCGTATTTTCACGAAATTAAAGAGTGTTATCGTATATGCTATGCATACAGATTTTATTTAGCGTATTCCTGTCTGCTCATCCTTGGGTGTACTATCAAGAAGTAATAATTTTATCGGTTATATTTTAGTGTTTCTTTCTAAAAAGAATAAGTCATTTGATTGCAAATAAGGCCTTAATAATGAGGATTATTACTTAGAGATGTTTTTCTTTTTATATTAATTCCTGTATTCGTAAAATGTCAGATGAAATATCTTTAAAAAGATGGACTACTCTCTGTTTAGTGTTCATTAACCCGTACATATTAATATTTCAGACGTAGATATTGTGTGTCTTGCAAAATATGTTCTCCCAAATATTTTCCAGCGTTAGAAAGTGGCTCTATAGAATAAATTTCTATCGATGCCGGACTGGTTTAATCCCTGCCACCCTTTAGTTACATAACTTGATATTTACGACTGGTTCCATTTCCTATAATTTTCTCTTGTAGTTAAATGTCAGACCCGATGTTTCAGATAACCAGCCGTCTTAGAATCGTTCACGTAAACGAATTAAAATTGTATCGAAACGCGGGAGAGAATCGGCAGGGTACGTAGGCGTAGTTAATTTATTCCGAACGATGTTGATTGGTATCGGGAAGTTGAAAAATAGACGTATCGATCAATCCAGCGGTTAGTATCGTAAATGTCAGTAGAATCAATGGAGAGTAGAGTCAATGGGGAGTGCACACCGTTCGCCCGAGGGTATTCAGCTCGCTTACGAAGTCATGAATGGGTTAATTATCATTTCGAGTGACAATTACAAACGGAAGTCATGTCTCAGCCAAATCGCGCTCGGTAATGGCAAGTTTCTCCTCCTCTAGAACACAGCACTCCATCGTTCCCTACGTACAGCGTCCGCTTCTTATTTGGACCGGGCTGAGTTTTTAGTCGGTTTCCCCACCCGTGCAAATAGCGTCCTTCCCCAGCGGAACGTCACCTTTATTTCCACCCCACAGTGCGGGACCCACCCTTTCTCGCAGGTGTCGCCTCTTCCCTTCACCACCAGACTGCATGGCGTCCTCCCGCCTGGCCTCGCTATTTTAGGAGTTGGCTCGTCTTCTGGTCCCCTACCCCCGTCTCTTTCTTCGGCACTCGGGGGCGGACACGGGAGATCCTACCTCAGTAGCTTCCCACCGAGTTTTTCCCATCTTATCCTTCTGCGATCTTTTTTTTGCGATGGTTTTCGGTTCGTTCAACCCGTCGCGATGTGTCGTACCAGATCGAAGTTTTGATTGGTTTGATGGTTCTGTCTGTTTGGTTCGGTCTGCGACGTATGTATAATAATTGGGAATGTAAGTAGTTTCGGTTTTCAACGAATGGGTTTTGTTCTTCAGATAGAAGATATAGGAAAGGGAACGGTGTGTGGGTTATGAATTGATGTGGAAGTTGATGTGTTTCTCGTTTATTAAGTATGCCTCCCTCTCAGTAAGGTCATATCAGATTTATTACGAGACGTATTGAATTGACTATGATTATTGTCCCTCAAGGCGCCGTGGTTTCGTAAGCGATTGTAATTTTGCTTGTTTAAATCCCGATTTCTCTTATCCTTGATCTTAGAACTTGCTATATTAATGTTTGTTCTCCTCGAAGGCAGCAGTGATATGTATTGCTTACCAAGTAGATGATCTAAAGTTCGTGTAAGTTGTTATTGGTATGAAAACGACCTGTACAGTTGATTAAAATGATTCTGGAACACGAAGGTTTCGTAACATAATTTGCTTTTTTATAGGATGTGCTATCTTCATAGGTTTATGGATTATTTATCCAGATTTAAATAAAATATTTCGATATATCTTTGTACTATTTTGTATCATTTTTAACCTTACAAGCGAAGTAGGTATTACTTTTATTCGATAATATTAACAGAAATATTACGTTTTATTCGTAATCGTCATTTCTTCTGCTGGAACTAGATATTGCCAGATGGTAATAACATATCGTGCTTATTAAATCGTAATTTTAGTTTTTAGCTACTTTGTTAGGTGTATTACTTTTGATTTAAGCTTTATTAAATCACATTTTCTTTAAATTAATTCTTTGCCTTTATAGATTTGTAACGTTCGACAAATCTTCGATAGGTCGATTGCGATTGATGTGCGAATCTCGATCGATAGGTCGTGTGAATAATTCGGATTTACTTCAATATTCGTCCTTAAGAGAAGTACGTTTTTCTTTATCAACACATTTGACTTCGTTGTGCTCATTCCTCCCTTTCCATCAAGATACGAAAAGCATTTTATACCCTCGAAATCTCATCCGGTCGATGGTTTATCGTGCATGTATCGCGATGGAGACGAATCACGTTCCACAGCAACAATCGATAAACGATCTGCGCTGACTTCCTCTCTCCATGACCTTACGTCCGTCGGAATCATTTCGGAAGAGGGCAATGTTTAAATTAGCGCAAGGGAGGTCACGGCAGACAGGAGACTCTCTCGTGCGCTTCGAAAGGAAGCGAAATTAATTCGTGGAATGTTATCCTCAATGCTTTCGTTTTCTCAAGGGACAGCTAAGGAGGAAAGTATCCGGAAGCGAGTGGAATCCGCGAGTTAATTCGCCTCAGACGCTTCCGAGGCACGAATAGGGAATAATGCCGTCAGGTGTATTAATAGACAGTTAACGCGCCAAGGGTATGTCATGATGGAGATGGTGGTTGGCTTAAATCCATTCCACAAGCGGAGAGATACGAGTTAGAGCTTGATTCGCCACGATCAGGCGTAATTGTTTAAGTACGGAAGGGGTTTATGGTGTTAATTTTATAGGAAATTTATAATTATTTTGAAAGCATTGTCTTGTAGGAGTGATAGAATAATATCCTTGATTAAGTCCCGAGTAAACATCCATAAGGTCGAATTCTTTTGAGTTTAACGACTTCAATAACGAAGGAGTCAATAGACCAATTCATCCTTGAATTTTTTACTATAGGCAGTAGCTCTAGCTGTGTTTTCAGGCATTGTATTCAAAAGTGGGTTAATATTTTAAACTTTAATGTATTTTGTATCTATAACCATGTATTTTATTTAGGGTAGTATTTGGAATGCTCTAGTAAGCATTGCTGAATGTAATTTATTTTTTTTTTTTTGGTTGAATATTTCGATTATCCGGGGTTGCCTAAGGTTTGTACGAACTGAAGTTTTCATTCGTCTTTTTGGACGATTGGCTTTTATTTTCTTGATACTCTTTGGATGATTTTATCTGGATTAATTCGAGTTAAGTTGCTTTTATGTTTTCTGCAATCTACGTAATTGATTAACTGCGTAAGGTAACAGTAGTTTATGCTCTCTATACGTGAATTACGTAATTTTTATGACTAAAATGAAATGTTTTGCGAACAAAGAAAGTGGATTATATGCCCCAAACCTCTTTAAGAATGTTTCGTTTTCAATCAGTGTTTCTCTTAATTCGTAACGATTTGGTAATTCATACAATTTTATGCCTGTACTCTATTGTTTCCAAAATTATGGAAAGGAAGTGACGAAACGAACATTTCTTTTGGCATTTCTCACTCAATGGAATTGGCTGGGAATTTTTCTCAAATCACCCTCAAGGTTAAAGAGTTTCATTGAATACCTCGTCAAGATGCTGTTTATAGCAACAGTATGGCTCAATACTTATTTCTTTTGGCCCTGAAAGGCGCAACTGATTTCGGAAAATCTTCGTCGTGCCGCCGAAGCAGTAAGATCAACGCGAGAAAGGTTGCTCAACTCAAGTTTCCTTCTCTTTGAGTGCTTACGGAAGATTCTAGCGAAAATCCTTTAATCATGTGATAGTAGGTCAGTCTCTCATCCCGCGTGCAATAAAAATCGCAGGAATTCGTGTATACGCGAATAGAAGCGGCCGCTTTTTGGCTCAGAACGAAATTGGGTTGTGTATCAAGAGACGAGAATAAGTTTAAATGGAGGACCTTGGTTCGCTTTGATGGGCATTCGAGGAATGGGAGAAATTGGTGTAGCAGTGTTGATGGCAGTTGAGGAATGGTGTTAAAACCTAGAAATAACGCGGCATTTTCGTTCTTACGAAGGACACGGAAATATCTTTAGTGCGTGACAAATGTTTCACCGTGCGATATGTAGCGGAACCTCGATATATCATCTCTTAAATAGAATTTAGTGTTAATCCTCGCGCGTCAGTCACCTTGGTTCTTTCGAATTTCGCGTGCGAAAGTGATGCAATTAATTAAACTCCTTTCTGTGTTAATAAAGTGAAAAATTCTTACTTTTCCGTGCTCGAATGGGGTCGGTTATTAAAAAATTCCTGAAGCAATTTATTACGTACTATCTGCTTTATCTCCGTAGTATATTTAGCTATATTTTAAAATGTTCCCCGCGAATGTGTTTACGTGAAGTTTGGATACAGTCGACGTGGTTAGATTTCGAACCTAAGGTGCCAAGTTCGAATATGTTGTTTATGCGTAATGACGTTCGATTTAGAAGTCTATTTATTCCAGATATTCCTGTTATATTTTATGGCTATTGATATATCTCTATGTTATTATCTTTATAAGGAATGCTGAGTTAGAGACCCATCTGGTTGCTAAGACCGCGTATTGGACCTAACGCGTTGACGTATCATTTGAGAAGTCCATAGGTGGAACCCATCGCATTATACCGATAAAGTAAATATTTCCGCATCCAGTAAACTAGCAGATAAGGGAGACCTTTGACCCATCATGGACGTCTGTCCGTATTTAGAATGGTGTTTATCTAAGGAAATATTTCCACGAACGACGCAGCACCCTTCTCGTTGTCATATTTGCGTGCGCAAGATCTCACGGAGGGGCAGCAGACACAGAGGAAATACCATCGATGCCTCAACCCCGATCGGGAATGACGTCCGAGAGTCTGTTTCTGCATATTTCGACGATGTTTATGCGTTCAGACTTGCGACATAGATTACGAGGGATTAAAAAGGTCTCTTCCCGCGTTTAAATCCGTCCCGAGTCGCAGATCACGCTGCTAGCATTCTGCTAGGCCGAGCGTATATCGCCCCCCTGCAAGTTTACATGTAAATTTCCTTTCGTGCAGCTTCAGTTATCGCATTTAGCGTATATTTATGGGAGGCAATTTCGTTCCGACAAATATTGACCTCACACGCAAACTGTTCAGTTTACGGAGATATTTTTTTCTGCTGATTTTTCGTAATCAGCTCACGAATGTTTCAAAAATAGTTCGCGTGCGGGATTTGTCGAAGATAACTACAGCGAATTCTCACTCGCTACTCTCTCGCGTGTTAATGGATGGAAGTGGTCGTAAGGTTTTTCCTTTTGAAAGGGACTATTTATAAAAGCTACCTACGTAGTCGTTTCTGTATCATAAACGATGTTTGCTATAGTATCAACTGTATACATTCAGCTTCCAATTTACTGTACCTCACAACCGCTGCGTTGTTTCTTGAGCATGGTTGGTAGATTGAATTGGATGTTTAAATTGAAAGCGTGTGGAATAGCTTGATAATCATTTTTGTGTTATTGTTTTGGTTTATTTGTAAATATCGATTAGAATTGCTTCTTTGGTGGTTGTTGAATGATTGACTGTTCACATATGTGACCTGGTCTATCAGTCTAGCCTGGTAACTGAACCTTAAGCTTCCTATATTGATGTATAAGCGTGCTATAGAAGTTTCAAATCGTACTGTTTGAGATTTGATTCGGTTTTTTGAATTTATACGTAGCGATCAAGCTGAGCATACGAAGGAATTTTTCACACCAGAAGGTAATTCTTTCATTGCATCACACGTTTGGAATTTCTAGGTTTTGTATATCTTATAATCGAGACTGAAGTCAGTTTCCTTTCCGATCACACGAGGTGACGTTATCCAAGGTTGTTCGAATCACGCTTCCAAGCGATTCTCCCACAAATGCACGCGGAGGTTTTAGACGGTGCATTTACGGTATGAAGTAACTCGGTGGTGGCGATGAGGGCGTACGAGGGAGTTACGCGATGAATTTCACGGGTGCTCGCTCGGTCACAGACGCAGTCTTCTCGAGGGAGCATGACTGCTGACCTTGTCGTGACCTTGCCTTGACCCAGAATGCATAGTAAGCAATTGTCTAAGTGCGTGCTGTCAGCATTCCTTCACGGAAAGGCAGCGCGTATTCAAGTCGGGGCCACAAAAGAGCGCACGGCAGCGCCAGAAACCCCCGGTGGGAAAAGTGGAAGCGTCCGTAGGAACAGAACATGGTAGATTTTCTCCTTAAGGAGAGCTTTGTTGGCGAAAAGGAGTCTCTTAATCCGCCACAGAATATGTACGGAGATTGCGTAATTTCCTGCCCGATTCCAAAGAGAAGCTTAAGAAGCTCCGAAGAGAACTTACGCCTCGCGGTCTCTAGAAGGGTTCGTGTTAGCCGATGGGTGCTGATTTATGGGGAAATATCGAATTTGGAGCGGAAGTAGAACTAGGCTCTTCCGTTCAGATCTATTTTGCGTATGAATTTGCGCGTTCTTCACGACTCTATTCACCAGTGTAGCGCGTATTGCGTTTGTTTAAAAATTGTCACGCTTGCGAAGTTTTGGATGGTCGGGATGTGTTGCTAAGTAACCAAGTGTTTAGGAAATGTACAAGAATGGATTCGAAAGACACATTGTCGTTAAAATTAGCTATTTTGTTTAGTAAAGACGCTAAGGAGTTACACATTTTTGAGTAATGGGTATCATGGTAGGGGATGATAACATCTTCTATCACGCACGTATTTTTTAACTTTTTTTAACGCCATAAAATAATAGTCACGTACGGCTTCCCGGCTTCCATAACTAATCACAATACAATTTCGGTTATGGGATGCCATAATGTGGCTTCATCCCGAATTTTATTCCGTAGCGTTCATCCATTGAGTAGTCGACGATACGCTCGCTCTCTCTGAAAGGGTTCAGATCGTTTCCGCGAATGCAACTTTTCTCCATCGTGTCCTTGAGTGCTTCAGACGCATTCTTGCATCGTTTCGCAGTTTCTCAACCCTCTCCCACACAATGAGAATCATATTAAAGTAGCCTTTGCCTGCTTTTAATTACATTTGCGCGGACTCGTACCGCTGTGTTCTATTCTAAACACGATATTTCTTCTTATCCGATCTTTTCGAATGTTAAAAGCGGTACAATTCGCAGTCGAGCGTATTATTATAATGCGGAGGATGATCGTAAGAGAATGTCGTGTTCAGGTTAGAAGTTTTCCGTGGCTGATTCGACAGTGAGGCATTCCAAATGTATTATGGTTCTCATCCTGTGTGGGAATGGTTGTCCGATTAAATCAGAGGCTGTTTCACGAAGCGCGTCATTCCTTTAGTTATCTTTTCCCAAGAAAGACGGTTCGTTTAATAGGTGACTAGTCGCTAGTTCAAAGTTTTCCTCGGAATGATATCGCGAAACACCTGCGGTTTTATGCATGCTAAGAGTAAGATGAAGCTGTAAAGTTTTGAAGGTTCTTTTTTACTTCTCATGTTTTTAGCTGGTTTGATTTAAATATTGATGGAGTATACTTTTCTTCGTGAACCTGAAGTCGTTTTATTTTCATAAATTTGTATAAGTTCAAGGGAATAATGCTATTTAGTTGAATTAAAGTATGTATGGGTGAAAAAATCAAAATAGTTTGTTCTTGACGTATTTTTGTCTTTATGAAACATTATTTTGTCTAAGAGATATTCGTAACATATTTTGTTGGATATTAACAAGAATATAACCTTTTAGATTGATGTGTTCTGTCTAATATTGGCTCTAGTTAATAATTTGCCTCTGATATACTTGAAATGTATTTGTAAAGAAATGCGTATATTTTAGGTTTCATTTAGCTTTAATGAAGTTTTAAATACGCCTACTCTAAGCATTCAATCATTCGTACACTTATCATTTACAATAGCCTAGCCTTCTTTGGAGAATATTTTCGCAGAATCTTTCCCTTTCTCCGTTTGTTATCGGTGGGAAATTTGCGAAATTCGGCTGATGTCATCGTCCAGCCCTCCCGAATAGTTTAACAGGCCCCCGAGAGAGAGTCCGTCCAGAATCATCGTCACATGTTTTCTCGGGTGAATTCCAGGAGGAAAAAAAGTCCGGATTTCGCAGTAGACTGCCCTTTCTTTGAATGATGGGTATCTGCCAAGGATCATAGTGGTTGGTTCGAAGGGAAGGAACGAATTCTAGGAAATTTCCGAGTTAATGGTAACTAGCCCGATCTGGAATCTTCCTCCGTTGCTTAGCCCCAATTTAGCCGCCCCCTATATTGACGATAATGATGGGTCCATCGTGTTATTTGCAGCCGAGGATTCGCTACTGATGGGAGTCGCTTTTCGCAGAAAGGAAGATGAATTTTTTGGGAGCCCCTCTCAACCGTTAAGGCTGCCCTGCAGATAACCCAACTCAAACCTGGCAGATAACGAATAGTCGACCCTTAGCAGTATACGTTGCTTAGAGTCATTCCTGCCTTCCGTGTTCAAACATTATTAGATGTTTTATTGGTTGTGAAGGGGAAAGGTTTTCTAGAGTTTGGAGCTGTTTTATACTCGTTCTTGACATTCCTCAGATACTTTTGATTTTATTCGTCACGTAGAGGAGTTATTCGTATTTCTATTTGAGATAGTCGAAGTATTTTTTAATATTGGAAGAGATGTTTATGTTTATTTTTAAGTTTCACGTAAAAGAATCTTGGAATGTATTTCACTCGTAAGTTGAGGTGATTGACCAGGCACCTTTAATACATCGTCTTCTTTCTTGATATGGAGCAGAAATATTTGCTTAGTAAATATCTAGAGTTAGAAAAAAGGACTATTATAAGATACGAGTCCAAATCTTCCTCTAACTGGACATAATGTCAAGACATCTGCTCCTTCGCTTCTAAAAGCATCGTCAGCTCGGGACTTATTCGATTTAGCATTACTTAACTCACTGGCGAAACCTTACGAATGGCGTTTCGTAGATAATTTTCGAGTTCTTAGGCTAATTCTTTGGTTTCGCGGAAGACTTCCCTCCATTGCCCTTGTCCATTTATAGTGCAATGCACTTAAGTTTAACGATATCCGAATTAAATCATTTGTATAATTTTGTACGTTTGGTGAATATGTGGGTGTCGAGAATTATTATCTATAATAAAGCATGGTAAATATGGGGAAAGAGATGTAGGTTTTTGGAATGTTCTTTGTATCGCGTTAATATAATAGTCTAATTTGCCTTTTGTCCTTGTTAAGCCCTAAGTTGTTAGTTTCGATCCATTCCTTCAGCCTTAACTCCGAGTCTGATTGCTAAAGAAGTCCCAGAATGCATCATTCTTAACGAGCATTTCTCCCCGCGAGTTTTTTTTAAGTGCATTAAATAAGCGTGGGAAACTATTTCCTCGGTATTTTTATAACCCTAGCAACTTTCGAATTTCATGTATAGAAAGTGAAATTGGAATGAAGTGATACGAGCTCCTAGTAACATTGAACGATTTTCTAAAACAAACCAACCACTTTCGCCTCATCTAACGTTTAGCTACGTGATGCTCTCGAGACTTCAGAATTAATATTCTCGGTCTCTCTTCACTATTTATATTTTGGGACACTATGTGAAAGTGTTGGATTTGAAGGTTCGTTCAGTGTCAGCGATTGTATTCGTATTTATATTCATTGCTCGCTATATTCAGTTTTTTTAGTACTTTTATGCTTTTGTATGTATTTCTTGTAGTTTGTGGATGTAAGGGAAATTTATTAAGGATTCTACGTAAAATTTTATAGCTTTGAGATAATAAGTCGTGTTACACTACAATTTGATTAACTTCGATGTTATTGTTTGTCGAAATATAATACGTATTTCTTCTATATGTCTTTACTGCAATGATTGACCTTAGTAGAATTTATTTCTTGTTTCCAATTAGGTAATATTGGAGTTAAGGTTTGGATTGGTACTTTAATGATGTAATTTTTTCTCTTACGATGTTTTAAAACTCCGAATTTGAAGAGAGAGAATTATATTCTCGTTTATGGGTAAGGAAGTAAGGTATTTTGAACGTATTCCATCGTGTTCCGCGTTAAGAATCCCATCCCATCTCATTTATTCTATTTCTCGACGAACAGAAGTGCTTGGAGATATTTAAGCCACACGTCCGTTGACCAACTCAAGATTTAGGGTGTCTTTTAAACGAGACACACTCTTTTCGAAATTGGAAGTAGATAATTTGGAACTACCGCATTCTTTCCCGAGGGGAAGAGGGAGTTTCCAAAACGCCTCTCTCTCTCTATATTCAGGTGGTGACATTTATTTAGGGCGAGGAAATAGACCTTTGATGCAGGAGTCGGAGTGCACTCGTGGAGGATGATATCTCTCGTGCATTCCTTTCTTCACATTAGTCACCGCGATTAAAGCGACCTTGTCAAAGTCGCCTTTAGATAGGTGACTCCGAAATGGAATTCCACGTCCAGTGGGTGAGAGATAAAACTGTTTGTATCTCGTTGGAATGTGTTGCTTTAGAGATTACGAGGCGGCTGGGTTTCGTAATCCATTGATTTCCTGCGCGAGAGCTAGGATTATTTTTATGGATTTTAATTCGGGGTGCGATGGGCTAGGGAAGGGAATTCGGATATTCGGGTCTGGAAGCTGTTTTAGTGTAGTCAAGTAGTGTTTATATGGTCGTGGTGAACCAAGAGATATACCTTTTTATTCGGGAGTGATTCTCGGAAATTCAACTCCCGATAATTCACGCAATATTTGGTTTATTTTTGGTGTAACGTTGTGATATTTTGGGTATTTTACGATCGCTTTATCGAATTCTATCGTAATCCAGTTCTTGGTTACAAAAGTAAAATTTGATCTTCACCGTATTCTATCTCTGCTCAATAACCCCAGGTTAAATCTTGCTCGCGATGATTTGAGTGTTTGTTATTTTCTCATCTTCATCGAGGCGTAAAATTTAAATGTTACTGTGTTCCGAGAATGGGATCACATCGGGTTTATCGTGAACTATAAATGTACAGCTTCCAGATAAAATCAGTACACCTTTTTAAATCGGAGTTTATCGTTGTACTAGATAAACTTTAGTACTGGAAGGCTATTTTTGCTTCGTTGTACTAACTTCTAGGAGAGCTTTACTGGTTTTCGTGTGGGTAATGTTCTTGGCGAACTGAATGTTTCTTTATTGATTATTTTAATTGGTTGCGGTTTTGTGGAGTTGAGGTTCTATATTGCTCAATAGTATTTGGGTATATAACGGATAGGTACTTAGTGTCTTATATAGTATAAGTATGTAGTATAGTATGCTCTCACCGATTCCTTATATTATAAATGAATATGAAAGGCACATATCCGTTTTATTGCAACATTTTTCAACTTTAACTTATTTCGTTAGACTTAGTAGTGTATTAATTAGTATTTTTTAGACTTTTCAATCGCTTTCTAATAAAGGTATTTAGTTTTTTTATCTTTGTGATTGGGTTTAATTACCCACTCGCTGTTTATGTTCCTCATTATTATTATAGATTCCTGTACATATCGATTTCCTCGAAGTAAATATCTATAAGAACTACTCTTTTATTCGAAGATCTGTTCTCTCTCGTGATAGAACATTCAGGACTCGCTCCACTTCTGTTTCCCGTGCGTCGGAAAGGTCTATTAAAACCCCAGCTTTTCATCCACGAGTTTCTACGAATCGAACATTTTCCTGCACGCGAGGGTCCGTAGGAATTCCTGAGCATTTTTTCCGTTCGGATTCGGCCCATCTGTCTCGCTATTTCCCTCCTCCCACAACTACCGCTTCCCCATCTACCGTGAGAGGCTGGCACGTCTTCCCCGAGCTTTCCCTTCGTGTCCGCAGCGAACGCGTGTTGCCGGACGAGCCCCGTCCAAGATGGGGAACTAACGTCGAGTTATCTAACCCAAGAGATCGGACCCTAACTAATTGCTACAGAGCTTAGGAAGGAATGTTTAAGATAAGGGAAAGATATCCCCGTCGATTAGGGTTTCAGTTAAAAGAATTAAAAAAGTTTCCTCTTCGTTTGATCGAGGTTGGAATGGAGTTTTTTTTACGTTGAATTATTTTTCGGTTGAAGGTAGACGTAATGGAGTATGAAGGTGTTTCAGTCTTGGTTTTACGAATGGAAGGTTTACTATAATTGTAGAATTGCCCAAATATAAATGTGTATGAAGACTTTTATTTTGGATGAAATTATTTATCCATTTTTTGTCTATATTAAATTATAGAAAGTCTTTTTGTTAAATAGATGAATTCAGCTAGAATTAAAATCGTAACTCAGTGGTGTTATAAATAGCTATTGGGTAAGATAGTTCCTGTTGCTGTTTTTCAATGTATCACATTGTTGTGTTAGTATCCAAATTGTAAATATATGTAAGGTATTCCTGTCTACGAACAAAGGATATGAAACAGCAAACATATTCGATCATTCAACCTTATGTTGGTTACGCTGAGCTTTCAAATCCATTGTCCTTAGTGGAATCAAACGGATATGTTGCTTCGCCATCAAGTCCCACTACATTCGATCTTATATATGTGTTTAATCCCATTTATCCGGTAATTTAAAAGTCAGGAATGCATGTTCTACGAATCTCACGAAAGAATCTCTTGTCTTGGAAGTGTTAACTGTCGTTTTTATCAAAACATACGAAAACTTTCGTGGTAATAGAAGTATGTATGGAAGCTCCGATACCGTAAGAGTTTTGTTATCGGAGTGCGAGTTTTTAATTGGGAATTTTATATTGCTCATAAGTTATTAGAGTTCCAGATTTAACACTATAGATGTGTTCTAATTATGGAGGTTTTTAAGTCGATTTTTTAATGATAGAAGTAACGCTGGCGGAATTTCATTTCACTCTAGGTGTTTCCTTATTGTTTGGGACTCGGCTCAAAAAAGAAACGCATCGGAATTCGGTGGGTGGGGAACAAGGCGGAATTATTTCCCGTTCTAGTATACAAATAATCTAATTTTAAGAGTTTATAACGTAAATACAGGGCCACGTTCGTGATCTTCAGTCCATGTAGCTCGTAACCACAAGCGATTTCATTCGGTCCGCAGTCATTTCGATACGTCGTCCATCAAACGCTTTTGTGTATCGAAACTCGCCCGCTGGAATTGTTAAAAGCTTTCACTCCGTGGCATCTTCCCTTCCTCACCACCCTTTTCCCGCCGAAAATTCCAATCCACCTCCCCTTTCGTCATCAAATGCCTCAGATGAAAGTACGATCCTTTTTCGGTAACCTGCCCTCTCTCTCCTCCCCCCTCGAACGCCTCCCCCCTCCCTGCACCCTTTCTCCTCCCACGATCCTTCCGTCTCACATTCCGATCCTCCCCCGCTTTCCTTCTTATCAACCTCCAGTTTTTTTTACGCCCATTTGCCTCGGAAGTGCTTTTTGTTCTCCCGTCTGCAAGCCCTCCCTCGCTCCGTGTGTCCACATTAAAGCTCATAGCATTCTATACCTATTGTTTTTTAGCCGTATCAATGAGTGTCTCTTTTCTCCTGTTATATTCTCGGGTCGGTTTGTTGTGGGCGGTGTGCCCGTCGCCATGACCACGTGTGAAAGTTTTTATCTAAATTCGATTTACTTTCTCGTGGAATGTTTACTCAATGACAGGGCAGCGGTGTTGCAATCCGGATATGGTTTTTTGTTCGGTTTTTTGGTTTTATAGTTCGTTCTTTCGATGAATTTTTTTTGTTGTTTTTAAATCTGTTATGTTTCGAAATGCAACTATATTAAAATAATCTGTACTATAGTAATATCGTGTATGGTTTTATGTTGAGACGTGTACAGTCGTATGAATTAGTAACAACTATTTCGTTACTATGTGTGGACATGAGGAATATTCGTAAATATTCGTATTCATAAACAATCATGATCGAAGTTTAAATTGAGGAAATAATATTAAATATTTATATAATAATAAATTATATGCTTCAATCTGGCCATTCAGAATATTTTATTGCTTAAAACACGTTAAATAAGAATTATAATCAAGTTTATCCCCCATCAAGTTGGTTGTATGTGTTTACGTACTTCACTCAAGATTGACTTGCTTTTTACGATTACGTTAGCAATTAATTACTATTAGAAAGTTGACGAAGTATGTGCGGGAGACTGAATGGGACGCACAAAGTTTCCTTGGCATCGCTCAAGATTTATGTGAAAGCAGTCCCAGGTTCCATTCTAGTCGGAGCTCACGTTTTTTCTGCATTCATCATCGATAGGAAGAGCGTGTTCGTAAAACCAAGAAAATAGCGGCAACCGCAGCTATTCTAAGACGTCAAATTTAGCCGAATGCATCGTGGAATGTTCATCCTATGTTATGCCTTCCGTTTCCTTTCTGGTTCCGCGGTGAGCACGCACGTACATAGAGACCCCAGTTCGCCAGACACTGTTCACTTTCCACCCAAAGCCTCCCTCTTCCTGAACGCGTAATTTCTATCGCCACACCCTTTCCTTCCTCTCCTCCCGCAGATCCAACCACTCGATTACACCACGTAAATTGCCGTCGTATATCGAATAAATCGTCCTTTATATTCGTAGTCCGCCCGGTCGATTCAAATGCAAGGGCTCGCGGATCTCAGGTTCGTCAGGAAGCAGAGATCATTAACCCAGCGATGTTCCGGACGCCCGGAAGTTTAATAAGCCGCGTTTAATACGTGTGCCTTTTTAAGATCCCAGTTTACGATTCTCGTCGAGCAAATGTCACGAGTGTTGTTTCGTTCGCTACGTGCTCAGAAGAACTTCCGCTCGGCTCGTCCCATGATTGCTTCAAGGATGCGGATGCATTATAACCATATCTTTAATCTCGCGGAGCTGCGTCCGGGGGCGTAGCTACTCTCTGTGTCTTCTCGGTGATTTTTTTTGTTCACACGAGTCGATTGCGTTGTGTCACTAAGTTAGGAGAGGTTGGTAGTCGCGGATGATGGAAATATATGGGGTTTTTCGCTGATAAACCGTGTAACACGGTGTTGTAATGTGATATACCTCTGTTATTGACCGGTTTTGCTGTAGTGGGATCATTTGTCACCTGTCGGTTAACCGGTTAATTAATAGAATTTAATATAAATCATTGAGTACTATTGTGATATTCGATTACTTGATGTGATCTTCAAACCTTTTCTTTTGGAATCTGAGAAGACTCGTGTTTTGAGACTATTTTAATGCACTTTCGGTTTACCGGTTTCTGTTCTCGTTAATTACTCGGAATATACCTCGCATCTCTAAATGTATATCGAATAAATAAGAGTATTTAATCATTCACTGGCGTATAGGTTTCGGTAGTTTACATTTCTCAGTGTAATATTTTCTGGAAGTTTATTTTCATAGATGCATTTTAATTTCTTGACGTCCATAATAGAATCAGTTACTCTTAATATTATTCTGCTCACACAGTACGTAGTATTTGCGGAAAGTTGTAAATAAAACTGAAAATAATTATCTTGAAGGTGCATTTCTTTAATCAGCATTTAATTTCTGATAATCGAATTTTTATCTTTATTACTATTTTTATTCGTGCTGAAAATCTTAATCTTCAATCTTATCTCAGTATTAAAAGTTTTTTTGTAGTATTTTATTAAAATTAGGCGATTAATTTACGGTTGAGTCTTTAACAACATCCTTACACATTAGTCAAAGTTACAAGGTATTTCCGTAACCTCTAATTCCGATTTTTCTGTGTTTGGAGAGATTTTATCAGCCTCCGGTATCTTCTGTTGTTTTAACGCATAGCTTTAACTCTTCGTGTACACTGTTAGTTTAATCTCCACCGTATCAGGCAGTATCTCTACACCACCGCTCAAGTACTCGTGTGATTAACACGTGGAATGACAGCTTAATCAAAGCACTCAAAGTGGGTAGTGAAATGTTCCGTAGTAACAGCAACTAACGTGGAGAAGTCACTTTCTGTTCGATACCTGGGTCGTTATTGATTTTTCTATTCCTTGTTAAGTTCACATACTGAATTGTTTTCTAGGGTAATTTGCTATCTGAAAAGTTTTCTCGTAAAAATGAATATATTTTTCGAAAGTATGAATTTATTTGTTTAGCATTACAGTACGTGTATGTAGTGCTTATTTCCGGTGAAAATTTTGTTTACCTCGAATTTGATGATATTTATTAAAGAAATCTATTTATAAAGAGTTAGACTTTATTCTTAATCTCGAAGTTAATTTTTTTATCAATTTCATGAGTCGAAGTTTTTTATTTTCCGAACTATTTTCCTTGATTTAGTGTCGTATGAAAAAGTTGAGCCAAATCTCGTATTATTATAGACTCTATTTGATCTATTGATTATTTATATGTTAGTCAGATAACTATCTACCCTTTATATATACATTTTAAACACTGCATTTTATTCGTAGTCTCTGTTAAAGTTCTACATTATGAAGATAGATCATTCTTGATGTAAGGTTGCATACTTTGTGATTAAAAACCGTATTAGTAGCTACAACAAGTTGCCACATTGTTAAATTCCACACTAGTTACTTCCTTCGGAATTCTTTTTCGATATAATTCACCGGAAATGTCATTTCTACATAAGTGCATCATTACTGACGTCAGGGCTTTAGAATCCCGTGTTAGCGTTGGAAGATAGCGATTGCATCATTGGTATGAATGGTTTTAAAACAAAGTGTTCGCTTAGAAGTATGCGGAAGCAATCGAGTTGAATAATGCATTTCGAGCGTCGTAAATTAGTGAATTCTCGCGCAGCGTTTCTTAATCAGCGCACTCTGGAAATAACGTCCGGCACAGAAAAGCTCGTATTTTCACGTCCGGCCAAGTATTCGATCTTTCACCCAAACGACAAGCGAACAGAGATATTTCCGTTGATATTTCTCATCAAGTAAGGCATGACCTGAATCGGGCGAGTGAGTGAAAGGCAAAAGAAGGGAACGGTTTTCGGAATGAATCGGTATTCAAATTGAACCTTCTCCTATGTGAATGAGTTCGAGGAAATCCACGCTGGGATGTCCTTATTTCACAGCACAATGCAATGTAGCGACGCGGTATTCGGAATTACTCATACTGTTTCGCATTTTTTCCGCCGAAAGGCGCTGCCGTCGCGGACACGTATTTATGGTCGGATAATTCGATGTTTTTTTTCCAGGGATAATATTGGGAAAGAGGAATGACAGTCGCTTCGTCTCCATTGTGAAATAATTTAGGCTAAATGGAAAATTGGGGTTCATTATAGGGGTGGATAATTGGTCGAAAACGTTTGAATTGTTTGGCTTGCTTTCTTTTGTATTCATTTTAGTGGAACTCATTAAAGTCGAGGGTATCAATAATGCTCATGTTTAAGATAATTTCTGAGACTAAATTTCCATTACTGTGTTGATTAAGCTTTAGTGGGATTTTTGTTGTGGTAACGGAGTAGTAATGTCAATACTGTAATTATTTTCTTATGGAATATTTTCCTAAGATAATTGTTTTGGCTTAAGGCGCGATTTTATGTCTTCTAATCTTCATCAAAATTCTCGAAATCAATTGCGGCTCAATAACTCATTATCATTGAGTATATCTCCCATTTGTTTGTTATTCTTAGATTCCTTCCAGATATCTACTACTGTTTGAAAAGTTTTGCCAAAATACGAACTAATTTCTGAATGCACATTCTTCTGTTTTTGTCGTAATAAGTTGTCAATTTATCTTCGAAAAATGAAACCTTATATAGGTCTGGTTATGCTGAAAATTGGCCTTAATATCTGTATTTTATAGCAATTATTTATTGATTTCTAATTTAGCTATGTACATCTTTCTTTATCTACGTAATTGATTTATGGAAGCCACTTTTGATGGAGATATCATTGGGATATAAAGAGAAAACGATCATGTTAATTATATGGCACATCTGTAAGAGATTTGACTGGAAAGTGATTCATCTAAAGTGTGATGGAATTCATGTGGTCCATTTGGAATACGCCTTTCTATTTTAAGTGTTAGGATTCATTTGTACCATTTTCTGCTCGTTTTAGAAAATTCTTCGCTTAGGAAGACGTTTAAATACCATCGCCTTTTTATTCCATTTTCCTCTATTTCGTTAGCTGCTGTGTCACGGTCCCTTCGCCGCCGGTATTTCCCGGAAAAATTGGTAAATGTTGACATAGTTATTCGGTTGCGTCACCCCAAATATCCTGCCGAACGACGTATGTCCGAAACGAATTGCTTCCTCCCCAATCACGGAGTTTCGTGACTAAAGCTGCATTCCATCGCGGCAAAAAAGGCCGGCGATCTAGGTCCACTTTTCGTACAGTGATCTTATAGTTTTGAGATCATCGTATCAGAGACTTTCTCGAAGCAGAACAAAAAAGTGCCAAGATGCGGGCATACTTCGATGATGAGTCTTGCCCAAGCGTAGATTAGTCAAGCATGCTAAGTTATGAGTGTATATATGATAGTTTAGTACCGGCGGCTGCTTTAAATTGTGATTATAAGTAAGTTAAACCTTGATCGTTGCTTGTTGAATTTAGGTGGTTTTTTTTATTCTTCCAAAGGATAATTGACTTATTTTCGGCCTTAAGAAGCAAGGATGATTAAAATTTTGAAGGGTAAACCAGTGCAACTGCAAAATTCAGTTCTGTCATATTTTTTCGTACTCTATCGTCGCTGATAACTATTCTACCGAATAATATAGCTTAGAATGCAGTGAAATTTGTGTGTTTCGTGTTATTATTTATGCTAATTGCATCTGTACCTATGTTTTAAATTAGAACCTTGACCAAATTCAGTGCCTCAATGAACCATGGTTTCGAAACAATACTATACATACTACCCTGGTTGGAACGTAGCATACCATCCCAGAATAGTACGCATTGTTAAATGTGAAATTAGGTTGTTTTGAGTTACGGCGAAGCTCATGTCGTCTCACATTCAATAGAACGCCGTTTAGAGGTGAAGAAATACCTAATTGTCGTAATTATAGGAAGGTTCTACTTCCCGAAGCATTCGGTGCCAGTGTATCGTTACGCAAAAGTATACGCGACGAGTGTTTTTTACAGTTGAAGCCAGAGCGGTTCGATTCCAACATTGCTTAGAACAATTGCTCAATCTTCAATAACGGGGAGCACAAGTGCGCGGTTTTATCTCGCGGGGGGGCAGAGTATAGAGAGAAAGCTCATTATTTGCACGGGGACGCGATTTCTACGGACGCGCTCTATGTTCCTTCCTTTACCACGTCGGCGTATTGCACACAACGCGAGCGGACACGCGTTTTCGCCTCCATCTCTGCCTCCCTTTACAGGAGCAAGCCTCGTTGCTGTTTACATTCCTCGCTAGCCTTCCCGTGGTGACAACGAGGTAGGGAAGGAGAGGGGGACAGCGGGTGACTCGTCCATAGTGGAATGCAAGGGGAAAGGTGAGGGGGAAGAGGGACGTGGAATTTCCTGATATGGGGAGGGGTAGGACGGCGTGGGCGGGTGGCCTGCTTACGGGAGTAAAGTTGTGGGGAAGCGAGACGCGTTTTCAAGAGTACAGCGCGTTCGTTTCGCTAGGTTTTTCATACCGCTGCGACGTAGCGTGGTTCTGGTAGTTAGTTCGCGTCGTATGTGTTTGGTATCTAGGGTTTTTTTTGGTGGGACTCGTTGTCTTGGTTACCTTTTAAGGTTTATATCGGTTAAGGTGGTTTACTGTTGACGATGTTACTACCTTAAATACTAATTACTTTGATGTTATTAGTATAATGTATAAATATACTTTGGGTTACTGGATGAAGAATAATCTTTGGTTTTGACGCATTAATGCTCTTTTGACGAAAGATTTTGTCCTGAGTCTTAATGGTATCACAGCAAAGAAATACATGCTCCTATGAATCAGTACTAACAGTAACTTATGTTTTTTATAATTAAAATGTATACATTCAATAAACAGTTATTTGTTTCACTTTACCTTACCCACGTGAGATTCCAATACGTCTTCTTTTCGTAGTTCCTCTATGTTTGGAATGTTTGCTTATCATTACCATCACGTGAGTCTAATCAATAGCGAATAACGTCCTCAATATTAAGAGCTAACGGGTCCTCAACGCTATATTGTCCACATACTACGCGCCGGGTTTTGTCCCGTGTCCACATGCCCTAGTCTTGCTGTTAAAGACTCCAAACGAACGCTTATTCTATTGAAAATTAATGTGTTGTCAAGGCAATAACGTTACAATTATACATCGCATATTTATTTGCGATTATATCGAATATCCGAGTGTATTACTGCAGCGATAATTTAGTAATCTTATAATTAAAGCTAATCTAACACAGAGCAGATAATGGAACTATTTCAACCGTGTTTTATTTTAGATAAAGCTTGTTTTCTACGCAAACATCCTTTATTATGATAATCCAGATCTGGAGCGGTTTCCGTTATAAATAGTTTTCAAGTTTTCCAATTGATAACCTCCGAAATTTCTAGATCTCGAAGCACTATAAGTTATCGCCTTCGTAAGTTCATTTGTCGTGTTTTTCTTCCCACAGAATGGTATCGATAGTGGAATATCGTCCTACAGAATAACTCACTCC
This sequence comes from Pantala flavescens, assembly GCA_020796165.1. NCBI lineage: Eukaryota > Metazoa > Arthropoda > Insecta > Odonata > Libellulidae > Pantala > Pantala flavescens. Next base: position 19,876,634 of record CM036886.1, read on the forward strand.
CCTTGATTTTAGCCTCAATGGAATTTAAACTTGAAAAGGCCTCGTCGATGCGGATAACAGCGGAGGCGTAAGTCACAGCGCTCTGGTGGGCATTTTTTTCGCCATGGAGTCGTCGACCTATTTCCTTTCTGATATCGGATACGAGAGGGGTTCTCTCTCGTAAGCACTCCAATCGCGCGCTGCAAAATAAGTAATTTCGAAATGTTTGGTTGCCCGGACTACCCAAACCCCCGCGACATACTTAACTATCAGCTCGAACTTCGCGGTCCCCCAATTCATGCGATAACGTGTGCCAAAATAAAATTCGTTCGTGTTTATAGAATGTAAAAATTGGTTGTCACATATTGTGGTTATTATTGATGTGTCGTGATATCAAGTAATGTTTATATCAAATGTCAATAGATCGAGTATGTGGAGAATGAACTTGTAATAAAGGAAGCGCATGCTCTATTTAAGTCTTCTTTTTATTACTTTTTGTACTTCGTCCTTCCTGATTACTGTATAATGTAGTATTTGTAGGAAATGTGCAAAGTAAAAGTAGAGATTAATTTTGAAATATCATTCTGCGAGAGACTTCGTACGTAATTGCTCCTTTTTTCGTTAATTTTTAAGTGATTTTACACTAGTGTAAAAGTATTTAAAATTTTTATGAAATAATTAACTTAGTTTGGTTGTATTAGTATCCTGGAACCTGTTAGAAAAACGTAGTTGTGTGTACAAACTCAGGAATTCAGCCATTACAAATATGCCTTGTTTTAGCATCATAATTGCTTTAGATGTATCATTCAGTAGATGATATTATTTACCTACTAAACATTGATAGATTTTAAGATCATTCTAGAATTAATTTACTATCAGATACGGTTCATTTTATTTATTCTAGTCCCACCATTAAGGCCTTTTTTTTTCAAAATAAACAGAGGAACTCAAACCGTTTCTTTCTCTCTTTTTAGGTTCACAAAGCCTCAGACATTTGCGGACTGCATCGGCAATGAACTGCCCCTGGGCTGGGAGGAGGTTTTCGATCCACAGATCGGAGTATATTACATCGATCATGTCAACCGTAAGTCTTTTTATTCATTTACGAGTATTTGAACATGAGAATCATTCTAGTCCCTCTTCCATTGGATTTTCTGCATAATCAACAATCGTGTTTTGTGTCGTACATCCTTGATTGGATTTGAGACAATGGTACTATCTGATAGTATAAAATGTCCTTTTTATCCCGATTGAAAGTTGGAAGATACACGTTTCTTTTGAGGAAATATCTCTGAAAATATAGATCCCGATTTTGTTCCCCAGAGATATATCTTTCCGCATGGATTTTATGGAACGTCATAGAAATATATCTCTACGATATTTTGAATAAAGTGGTCCATTATATTTTGGTTTAAATTCAAGCTCAAAATCGGATGATCGGACGTCATAATACCCCGCGGTTTTGTTTTGTGAAGATAGTCTGCATCATTGACGTAGCCGTTCCTCTTTCTTGCAGTCTACAACTTTTACCACCATTAACGGAGACAAATCGGTATTGCCCCTCATACGTCATGTCTTACCCAGCATCCTTTGCCCTCCACCCAACTATCCGAAGGTACTTAGTACTGATATGTAAGTGTGGACACCCGATCAATTTTTTAAACTCGCATTTTCAGAATCCACTCAACTGGAGGATCCCAGGCAGGAATGGAGGGCAATCCAAGAGGCCATGCTCCGGGAATATTTGCAGACGGCACAGGACGCTCTCGAGGTAGGTTTTTGTTTGGTCTTTTTTCTTTCTTTGGTCATAAATGAAAAATTTGGTCGTTCGATAGCTTGTGTGTTTGTTATCACCGGCTGTTATGACAGTAGCTACAATTAAGCGTTAACAATGAGATGGCCATATATTCAGATCGATCAGATTCAATATTGGAATAGAATAACTGGATAATTATTCAGTTGTATCAGTTACTACCTATAGTATTTGATTATTTTAACGAAGTATTAATTGTAAAATTGCCGAGTAATGTGTTTGCGGATTAAATTGAACGTGTAAGGGAGTATTGATAATTCTTTGAAATTGTTGATGTCTCCCTTGATGTCTTTTTAATTCAATTATCATTTTTCGATATTGGTCACGATATCTCGATTACTTTGAAATACTCAGGTCCGAGTCCTGGATAGTATGAATTTTTCTATTAGGGTATGGATTTTGGTACTCGTCCATTGTTGAATACCTCGGTTTAATTATCCTGTAAGTAGAATTTTATTAGGAATATGTTTCATAAACAATTTACACTCTTAGGAAAAAGGGTTGTCAATCTCTTTGCGTATTCATGTAGATATTTAATTCGTGGTACTTAAATTGTTGATTTAATTTATCGTAAGAATATCATGGATACGGTATCACACCAAGCTTACGTTAAGATGTTGAACTGTATATAGTCCAAGTAGATTAAACAAATAGATTCTTGTGTGTGCAGCGCAACTCCGCGTGTCTAAAGGCCTCTACCATTGAATCTCGTCGATGACAGGATTCTCCGCGCAATGCTTCGAAAGACTTTTTGAGCGAATCGGGGTCAGTTAATGGAGTGGCCAGAGAGTGTGATTCACGGCGAAACCAGTTTATCCGCGGCGCTTTTTTAGGCCTCTTGTTTATCTTGCGGACGGCGTAGTTGTTCGAGATGTCATTCCTAAGGGAGCGCTTCCTCGTCGCGTTCGAAAGTTGTTTTTGTCTCGACTAGGAGGAAAAAAAGAGTACGTAAACTCCGAACGCGAGAAAAATGTCTCGTTTATTAATCAAAACGTCATAAATTGCGAGCGAGGGTGTTGCATCGGTGTGTCGTCGCTCGGTTTGAATTTGGGGTTTTTTGACCATTGTTGGGGGGAGTATTGCTAGGGGGGTTGAAGTTTTAGTTGTCATGACGAGTAGAGCTGAAGTGTTTTTCAGTTACTGGGAAGTATTGAAATGATTTAAATGTTGAATTTGGGTGTATATAAAAATGTTTTCTGTAGTAGATTGAAGCGGAACAATGAATTAAAATTGCGTAAAATTGCGGAAAAGTTAAAGTCAGATCGTGTTTTGAATAAGTTAAATCTCGGAAGTATAAGTATAAAAAGGTCTTTTTTCTTTCCTTTTTATTTAATTTATTGGTACATTTCCTACAGAGTTTTAAAGTATACTTTCCGAGTTAATAATCAAATTATTTTAATGTTTATTATTCATTATTCAATTCAGGTTTAAATCAAGTAAATATTAACGCTCAGAAAATTTGTAGATCGTATTTTTCATCCAGTTCTAGAAATCAGAGCTGTCGCGAGTAAAAATAGCAAGGAAGTAAAACTACGTTTCAGCTAAATTCTTCAAATAGTTCGCATTCATCCGAACGTCTCAATCAAAACCTTTTTGCCATTAAAGAACTTTCCCTGTCGGAACGCAGGAAAAAAATGAAATTTCTCGTTTGATCTATCGCTGACAAGTACGAGAAGATGATTTCAAATAGAAATAATTGGAATTCTCTCTCAGAAGTATTCGGTTGAGCGATCGAGGCTAAAAAGTAATAAAAAGATATGGTTACGATCGTAAATTCGATTTGTTTCGTACGATTTTGTTGTTTGATGCTGGGCATTAGGGATTAAGAATTGTTTTGAGCTATTTGTGATTTCAGTTGTCATGGATATCGTCGTTGCTGAGTTCGAAAGGTTTTTTTGTCAGGGCACGTTCGTGAAGCAGCATTCGTTTCATACCAAAGTTCGTCGTAGCATTATGGAAATGTCGAAATAATTTCCATGTTTATCGGCCACGTCAATCAGAATTCTCGTTTGCTTCAAGTCGAGGGTTAAACGCGATCACAGAGATAATCGTGAAATAATAGCAACCTTGCTGGAAAACCTTTAATCCCAACATATCCTCGGATATTTTTCGTCAACGCAGAGTCACGCTTTCGCAAGGAATTCAACCTCGTTTGCCGTAGTTCGTCTCTCGGATCGTTATCTGCATCTTGTACAGCAGTCGGAGTCGTCTTCTCCCGCGCGTTCTAGCCCAAAATCCCATTGTGTCGTCCCGAGACGTAACATAACTATATGTAAATAGTACGTTTTTTTTTCGTGTCCCAAGCAGTCACGGGCGACTTTCATACTCATCTGTATGCAGTCTTCCCCACGGCGTTGCCTAACACGAAGATATTTTGACAGGAGACATAGCTTACGCAACCGAAATCGTGTGTCTCACGGGATGCAGGGAACATAAACGACGCGACCCTCAGCCGATCGCATAGGCATTCGGTCATTTGTCCTTAACCGCATCTCCTGTTTTCCAACCATAAGAATGTTCCCCACGCAGTGCCCTCACCGAGATCGAAAAAAAGGTAGATTTTAAGAGGCCAAGGTCTTCCTCGCATAACATTTTTAAGCGCTGACATTGTGCACTCGCTTCTATATTCGGAGGGTGTGCTATTTTTATTACGGTGGCTTCGAAGCGGACGTTTCAAGTTCATCGGTCGTGGGTTCGAGTCTTCTCCCATAGAAGCATAGAACAAAGTCGCTTTACCGTTGCGAATCAGTGGGTGTTTCGGAATGGTTGGGATGCGCGTGTGTGGAGTTGGAGCGTTCTGGAATTGGCGGCTTTGATGCTAGAAGGAAATGATGCGATGTTACAGTTATGGGTGAATAAAGTTTGCTTTTTGTTTTTGAGTTTTTTTTTTTTGAAGTTTAAGATTGTGAATGTACTGCGAAATGCGATGGCTAAAGCTGGTTTATTTGTTACGAGGAATTTTTTCCAAATGAGTTTGAATTTGAATTTTGTCTGTTTTTAGTTCGTCAAACACGCACGCTGATAAATTTTTCATTAAAAGTCTAGTTAGAAGTTCTTAAAAAAGAACGTCTAAGAAACCTCGCCCTATTTAAGCTAATTAATTTTCTCTCAAAGTAAAGTTTTTATATCGTTTATAGAGTACGACACGTTCAATGTAGTAATTATAATGACTTACTTATAAAGTTCGGATGCTATTTTTTGTGATTTTTAGGATATACGAGATCAAATTAACGATTATTAATTATATAAGTGATCCATAAAAAATAATTAAAAGTGAGCTTACTGGAAGTCTTTTTTTGAAGCGTCAATTTTCATAATCTTACAGAAATTTATCATTTCATTAATTCATTAATTTGTTTACATTGACTGTATGAGTTTTGGAATATAATACCCCAGAGTGTTTTTGAGATCTGTTCCATAAATTCGTAAACAAGTATCCATTTATTAGTCCATCTGCGTTCCCAATTCGTGATTATCACTCGCTCAGAGATCGGTTGAAAAGGTCATTCGCAATCAGTCAACAAAAGCGAATCTCAAAATAATCTCCAATCGCAGAAAATGGACCATTCCAAAAGCGCGAGTAGGCAGAAGATATTCCGGGAAATACGCTCATCTCCGCTTCATTTTTTTTCTCGAGTGATATACGCGACCCCGCTCTCGTTTCTCTCCAAAGAAAAAAGCGATCTTCTTTTTTTTTCAATGTGAATCACTCGGTCTGCCCGGAACCCTTAAATCCTCGCAGTCTTCTGGTCTGGCCAGCTAGAGAATCGGACTTTCACGGCAGCTGTGCAGATTCGTATTATTTTTTTTTCGGGCGTCGACAGAATTATTTTTTCGCCAAATTTTGGCTCGTCCAAGGCACACTGTCATGCAGCGAATCAGATAGATTCGGCGTGCCATATCGCGATGTCAAGGAAAATTACGATCCAGGTGTTTTTTTTTTTGGAGTCGTTCGTTTGGTGAATCGGAACGGATTTGCTCGTCCGTAGGGATTTTCTCCGAACGCGTTTCAGCTATTCGTCGCGAAGAGAAATTCCGAATTTTATATTAATTATGGAAATTTAGTCGTTCGAGTTTCTAGTTCTCGAGTGAGATTTTGAATTCCGTGCCTCCCTCCATTAGAGTTTCTAATATTGATTTTTTTATTAGGGTTATGGATATATCAAGATGATTGGTTTCGTATTTTTATATTCAGTTACTGAAGTAACGTTTTCTTTATATTCATGGTTTCTGAATAATCTGTAAACTACGTGTTTTCTGTAGTCAACGAGAATACGTATCTTGTCACGATTGTCATCTTTTGATTTTGATTCGTTTCGCAATTTCACGGATTAAACCTACGAATTATCGGTAAAGATTAATTTAAGTCAACCGAATTCTTTAAGCATTCCATAAAGATAACTTTCGTTAAGTTATATCAACCATTGGTAGGTCTCTTGCTAATCTAATCGAGTCACTCTCATTTGTGTTATTTTATTTCTAGCCAACGTAAATTATTGAGTATATATTATTACAACTGTAGCTGAAAATCCTTACTGATTCATAAGGTATCTATCAGATCATCCACTACTAAAGTCTTTATCGGTTATCCGAGTTGGATTAAATGGTCAGAATGCTTTACGACGTGGTAATAGATGGAGTTCAATTAATAATCGTACATATCCGTTAATTACGTGTGGAGTGTTCAGTCGTATCTTTAAGGTAGAAATCCCCCTGTTATCGTTGTGTGTGTTATTTAATAGGAGTCATAACATTATTTAACGTTAGTTCTTTGATGGAGTAGGTTTCCAGTCTGAAAGATATTTATTTTCCTACTATAGATAGATAGAACAAGGTTTTCTTCTTTATTACGTTTTAATGTATTATTTCGGATGAATCTCGATGAATCTGTTTTAGGGGAAGTGCACATTTTTTAGGGTGTGGATGGAAACCTCTCAATTGTTCCGATGCATCCCTACAGCCTGTTAAAATCGACCTGTTGTCCGCTCATATTGTTTATGCGTTGCCTCGCGATCATACCTTCCCTGTCGCGGATACCCCTCAACCAGAAGTAACATTTGTCCGTACGAATAAGGTACGTGGCACCTGGTGTCCTAGGAACCGCGACCTAAGAACGCGGGAGAGCGATGAGGAAAGGAAGAGTGATGCGGGGAGGGAGCAATGGGGGAGAAGGGATTGAATGGCTCTAGAGAAATATTCCAAGTACACGAGATCCGTGGGCGTAGAGGCGTGCGGAGTGACCGAGGAGAAGTTCTCCGTTTCTCGCGCCCATTTGACAACGTCGCCTGGCTTCCCCTCCGGGGCGGAATAGCTTTACCCTCTCCCGCCTCATTCCTCCGACACGGCGACCGCCCCCCTTTTCTCCCCCCCTCACAACCTTATGAAACGGCACCACGGTAGCCTAGCGTCGCTCTCGGGCTACCCCCCCTCCCCCCCGCTCCGTCCCCCCCATCCCCGCTCCCCAGTCGTGGAATTTCGGGATGGCGCGAATGGCGGCTTTCTCGTAAGCCAACTCTCTCTCACTAGGGATACCTCGTCGAGTGTTTGCCGCGCTCTTTCTCCCTCCGTGAACTCGGCGAACACTTGCGACGCTTTAAAAGCACGCGAAAGCGAGCGTGCCAAAAAGCTCTATGCCGGACGGAGCGTTCATAGCCTCGCACGGGCGTTTCGGAGGTAGTAATTATTTTTACGGCGCGTCTTCAAGTGGACGGCTCGTTATTCGGGACTATCCTCTTTATGAGAGTCTGGAGAAAAGTCCGCCAGTGTTCTAATTTTGGTGCATCGGGTACGCGGTGGTGGTGGGTTCAATTAAGAACCGGCACCTCTCGCAGATTCGATGGGGGTTTTTGGGGTGTTATTCGACTGTTGGCGCGGTTTTGTCGTTGCTGTTGCTTTGTTGCGATTTCGAGGGTTTTGTTGTAAGAATGGGGTGAAACAATGATGGCTCTTGGATATTGTTGCAAACTTGGTAAATTCACACTCATGATTTTCAAAGTTATCCTTCGTACATTGTGGATGGAAGATCCAACCTACTCATGCCTTCAGAAGTCTTTGAAATGTGCATTCCATTCCTCCAAAACAATCCAGTTCACGTAGAGATTATTTAGCCATTTATCATGAGGAATTGCTTCGTATTTACATTACTTGAGGAACTATATTGGTTCAGATATTAACGATATTAATTGTCAAAGTCTTTATTCATTAGTCAGTACTTCATGTCATGCATATAATCGAGTGAGGGACTTCATGTTTTGAATCCCTCCAATTCTTTAAGAATGCCAAATTAATTTTCATTGCCGCTTCACTTTATACGTACGTTGTTATTGTAGGATTGGTAGTACTAACGGAAGAGTAAAACCTCTGCGAATCTTCCAAAAGGCGTAATTCGATAGCTACTCGAGAGACTTTATTCTAGTTCATTGTAGGGGCATCGTACCAGAAGAGGACATTGGGTAATGCGCTAAACTAAAAGCGACGCTTCACTTCCAGTTATGTTTCGCACCATTTCGAATTGGCAATCGTAAGTCGGTGGGATGTTACAGTATCATCTTTTCTTTATCCGTGGAATTCGCGTAAAGTTAAGTAGCCGAGATTATCGCTAACATAAGAGGTTTCAGACCTTTATTTTTGGGCCGTGTGTTTAATGCTCTCCCGAAGGCGCATTTCTTTCTCCCAACATTTAGCAACGGGAGGATCTTACACTGGCACAGCAGGCAGTTCAAAGCAGTCGCCCACGTACAGATGCGAATACGTGCTGAGGCTTCCGATTTCGGCAACCTGCCGTCTCAGGTTATTAAGGATGTCGGGAATTTTCCTAGATAATGGACAAAGCGGTGCCGGGAGGGCGGTGTAACGGAGTTGCTATAGGTCTCTTTCACCTCATTGCCCAATGAAGCGGAGGAATTTTTTGTCTTTCGTAGTTCGGGGATGCTACCGATGATTAAAAGTCAACGCATTTTGGTTTTTTGCACGAAATGATGTCTTGATGGCCAATTTTTTCGTCAAAGGGTGCTAAGTGGTCTGAAGCTTCTGGTGGATATTCAACCAGAGTGGTTATGATTGTTATTTGAGTTGTCAGTACCGAAAATTGATGTCGAGTTATTAGAAATGCTTGGTTGATGGTTTTCCGAAGAAAGGAATCCAAGAATGCCAGAGCTTTGACCGCACTCGGTCTATCGGTCATCTTGGGGTACCATTCCTCGAGCGAGAAGGGCCGAAACGTATAAGGATACGCGGTCCCGGATAAATGGTGTACCCCACGGTCATGAGTTAGGACCGCACTTCGTTCCTTTAAATCTCCTTACCCCGCACTGCCATCTGCCACACTTCTCTCCATCCTCCTCCTTTTACACCTCCCATCCTCGTTCCAACTTCTAAACTCATCCCCAAAGCCACGAGGAATTCTTTCCCCATCCCCCCGAAATCCCCTTCTTCATCTCCGGGAATGTCTAACTGCTCCCCTCACCCCACGGACATCCTCAGGAATGGGTCCCTCCCCCCTTCATCCAATCTTCCTCTGCTGTTCTTAAACGCTCCTACGGGGGGAGGGAAGGGGAGTCAAAGAATGCCTCCGTTTTTCCAACCTCCTCACTCACACCCTTCCTCCTCCAAGAATCTCTAAGGTCGGGCGCAAGGACCACCAAGGTCGGCTACGTGGAAGGCGAATTATGACGGATTCCAATAGGCGCGGGATATTTCTCCTTCCCCGAGATGACGTAGGATGTAGATTCCATCCTAGCTAAGGCGGTTTTTCGGACGGGGTTTTAGTATGTAGCGTGGTTGCATCATTCGCCGGTCGGCTCGGTTGCAGCGTGAGTGCTCCTTGTTTACCACTCATTTGTTGCGTTTTCTCATTTTTTTTTTCGGTGGCGGAATATGTAAACATTGCCGAAGTGTTCCGATTGTGTCGCTCGGAGTGGAAAGAGGGAGGGTTTGGATTTTTTTTCCGGTTCTCGGAACTTTCCATTGTTCGGAAATTGTTTACTACGCGTGCACCGGGGTGGGGAAGCAGTTTATTTTCATTGGGTTGGATTCACGTGCGTAGGAAGGGTTTTAAGGTGGTCTTTTCTTCCTTGTCGTGCTAGTTTCCGTAATCATATTTACATACCGAGTGCGTATTGAGTTTGAAATATAAACAGAATGAGCGTTATTCAAGTCTGAGCCGGGAAATGAAAGGATATTGGCGTTGATGCAGTTTTGAGAACGAAAAGTATGCTTATGATATGATCATCTTATTGTAAAAGAATGATCTATATAAATATTTCAAATTGGCTGGTTTTCATTTCAAAATTAATCTGAATTATAGAAGAAAATTTTAATAGGAAGCTTATTAATTTCTATGTATGAAAATTAATGTTTTTTTGTTAGTTGAGTGATAAATTTTTAACCCCATACATTCTCTTCTTGCAGGCCAAAAAAGAAATGTACGACATTAAACAGCAAAGGCTGTGTCTCGCCCAGGACGAATATAATCACCTGAACAATGCTCTTAGTACCCTAAACACATCTCGGACCAGTTGTAAGTATTTTCTTAATTACTTTTATATGTGCTCCTCAAAATATCAAGATCTCTGCCTGATAAGTTGTCCCTCAATAAATCATTTTCATTTTAAAATTTGTCTCAAACTAAGTCATGGAAATATTTTTACTCTCCAATGAAACATACTATTTCTTGCTGTCTCATTCCTGAGTTGAATCTTTGTGAATATATTGCAAATGCTGATTATTACTTTATCAATAATGGTTTTTAACTATTTATTTTCAGTGTGCTCTAGTTCTTCAAGTAATGTGAGCACCAAATACGACCCTGATCTCCTAAGGTCAGATGTTGCTCACGCACGAAGTCGGGTATCTCGACTTAAGAGAGAATTGGAACAAATACGCACTGAGATGTCTTACACCCAGAAGGGAGTGGAAACTCTAGCATTGTAAGTCTTTGTCTATTTTGCTCATATGTTTGATAATCGCTGTAATCTAAATCCCTTCAAATGTTACATAATTTAGATAAGAATCAAATGAATTCACCTTCTACATCTGTCAAGTCCTTATATTGAGTTCTTATATTAATGCTATTAATGATTATGTCTATAGGGTTGAAGCGAAGCTTAGCCGACAAGAAGGGGGTGGAGGTGGTGGTGTTTACAATGTTGTCGAAGCGCAAGCAATAATGACAGAGTTGAGAAACATCCAGAGGTCTCTATCATCTGGAGAAAGGGAGAAGGCAGAGTTGATGCAGTCTTTGGCCAAGTTAAAGGACGATTTGACTAGGTTGCAACTCACAACTGCAACTCCTACATCTGCCGCAGCCGCTTTAGCTTCAGATAATTCCTCACCAGACGTTTCTACCCTCTCACTTCCTCACGAAAAACTTTCGACGGCTTCTCAGACAGACCTTTCTGGAGAAGTGAGTATTTAAATTTAAGAAAACTGAAAATTTTCTTACTATTTTCAAGCATTTACTTTGGTAAATGTTATTAATTCTTTTAGTGAGTTAAATTTTCCTTAAATTACCTTATTCTCATTTTGTAAAAAGTTTAATAGATCATGAGAGTAATGAGGTTTTATTTTACTTTAGCTTGTGCCTATCGGAACAAGGCTTGCAGAAATGGCACGGATGCGACTACAGTATGATGAAGCAAGGAAAAGTGTACAACAGATTCAAAGTCAGCTTGCAGATTTGGAGGAGAAGATGACACCTGGACAAGCTGAATCTGATAAGGACAGGTAAATGAACTAGTTCCCCTTTGTCGTTTTATTTAACAAGGAAACAAGGATGGTATTGATTAATATCCACACCTTTTATGAGATAAATTTCAGGATGCTTACATCTTTTTTCTTCTTTTCAGGCTTCTTCTCTTCCAAGAAAAAGAACAACTCTTACGAGAACTTAGGAGCATTACACCGAGATCACGTTCTCAGAGGGAAATGGAAGGTGTTCAAGCTGAAATTCGAAGGTTGGAACAAGATCTTAATGCTGCTATGGAATTGTCTAACCGAGCAATTGCTGACAGGTAAATAGAAATTCTTACTGCAGATGCGTGTTTTATTTTTTTTACACTTGAGCTCAATTTACTTTATGGAAGTAAGTCAATCTTTCTGTGGCATTCGATTGCAAACAGATATTGAATCAATTGTGTAATGACTGATACATTTAATCTCTCTCAGGCTGCGTCTCCACGAAGAGAAGCAAGCACTGCTCCAGCAATTGAAGGGAGCCCTGCGTTCAATGTCAATACTTGAGTCTCGGCTGCGAACTCTCTCGGCCAGCACGTTAAGCACTGCCTCCAGCAGTTGTTCCAGTCTTGGCTCAAGTTCATCTCCAGGCAGCAGCAGGGCATCAAGTAGCCAGGCAAGCAGCAAAGGCTCATTGAGCGGTGCCTCCTCTAACACTTGCCTCTCATTCACGGACATATACGGAGGCCCTCAGTGGTTTTGTTGCCCAAGCACCCCCCTGACCCATGCCCCCTCACGACTACCCCTTCTCAGCACAACCTCAGCCCTCCCTACATCCCCGTGTTCAGCATCTTCGGCTTATTCCTCTTCTTCGTCTTCGACAGCTCTTGCCCAACCCCAGCCCACACCCTCAACCCCAACATTAGGCAACTCAATGCCCACTCTAGAACCTTCTGAAGGAGATATGCCCCCTGCAGTCGACATGGCAGATCTGCACAGGAGAGTTGAAAGACTCCTCAGAGGTTCCTCGGATGCCATAACAGTTACTTTCTCCACCACCAATAGGGACACAACCGTCTTTTCCAATCCCCGAACAGTGATGCCGGCCCCAATGGCTGTAAATTCGTTTCCAAGGACTGCCTCCCTCCCCTCAGACACTGGTCTCCCACCCCCATATGAGCAAGCATACCTGTCCTCTGCTGAAAGGCAAAGGCGTACAGGGCTTGCGGACTCGACCCAAAGTTCAGGGTTAGGAAGGCCTGCGTCTGCAGGATCCCAGGCGGAGGCTGGTGCAGCCCAGTCAGTCAATTCTACTCCCCCATCACCCCCGTCTGTCGCACCCCCACTTTCCCCCATCTCAGAGAGTGTGTCTGCAGCAGTGAGTGATGAATCTGTGGCAGGTGACAGTGGGGTGTTTGAGGCTGGTGGTGCGAAAGGGAAGTGTGGAAGAGGGAACAGTGCAGAAGCTTTAGGCCAGATGAATCTGGAGACTGCCCAGGTCCAGATCAAGCTCAGGTATGTTGTCAGGATGGGGAGTGTTTCAGAAACATAGATACAGGGATTTAAAATACTCTGAATAATTGCCTGTGGTCTTGCCCAGGTTTTGTTTGGTTTCTGTTCAAAAATAATTATATTATACCTCATTGATTTGAGTTTTAGCTTTGCTATTTTGTTTTTTTAGATTCTATCCATTCATGCCACCATAATAGCATGGTTGTATGATTTCCACAATGTTTCTTCTCATTTAAAAGAATCTCCATGCTTGTTATGAGTACAAGATGCTCCAGTAATTCTCTTTATAAATGGTGCACTTTCTTCATGCTCTCAAATCTTTGCTCAATGTAATATTGTTGATATTTGTTTTCATGAATTACTATTTATTTGATGAATCTTTTCCAAGTTATATTTATTATTGTTATAACTTAGATGATTTTCAAATCTGACTCAATTCATGCATGTTTCAGGTATGCTGTGAGTGAAAGTCTACTTCACGTTGGGATTGAAAGAGCACGGAATCTAACTGCCTTATTTATTCCCTCAAACTGCCAAGTGTAAGTATCTTTATGTATTTCTAATTGATCTCTGTAAATGTAGATAGACCATTTATTGTCAAGGCTTCCATCTAGCCTTGTGATGTAATGCAGTATGATATTTTATTTAACATTTTTAGATAATTGGAAATTTCTTAACTTTCTTTTGTTGAATGTTAGTTCTTTATTTCAACTGTCTTGAAATCTAGCTTACTTCTAAGAAGTTTTTAATTGTTCTTTAAACTGGTAACATTATTTCATAATTGTCTTTATTTGTTTGCGAATATATCTGAGATTGTTTCTTAGAAACTTAGAAACTAAAGCTTTTGCCATGTGGGCATTGCCAACAATGGAAGTTTAACATTCTTGATATTTTAGTATTTATGTCATTGCTTTTCTAATATTGTGGATTCTGTTTACAGATGCATTAGAGCGGCCCTTCTTCCTGGTTCGACTAGTGGAGCTGGTGGGGAAGCATTGATCTGTTGCACAAAAGCTGTGGATGATCTAAACAGGCCTACTTTTGGAGAAACTTTCCCAATGCCTGTAGCTCTTCCCCAGCTTTACACCAAAACTCTACAGGTTAGTTTATACACTTGATTTGCCCGTCATAGCTTTAATCAGTCTGCATCATAGCTCAGAATAATATAAACTTCTAAACCGTCAGATAGTGAGAATGCATCTTGATCAGACTCTTGGGTCATTGGTGTGATTTAATTCAATGTAAATGTTTTTAATGCTAAAGTTTTATAATTTATAAATGTAAAAACTAATTTAATAAATATTCAGGTTATAAACTTCTTACTTGAGACTTGGGTAGATTATTTTTAAGAAATGTATTCTATCTTACCACAGGTGAATGTTTGGAGTATAAGGGCTGTATCTAATCAAGAAGGGGGATCTGTGAGTGAAGGCAAGGAATTCATCTCAGAAGATGAGGAGGATTGCTTGGTAAGTTTTAATAGTAATTAATGATAATAAGCAAATTCAATTATAATGTAAAAGATGGATCCAAAAATATGTTTTCTACTTCATAATTATGACAAACGATTGAACAAATTTAAGTAATATTTTTTACATATTCTCTTGGTTCACTCTGGGACCTGGTGAAGTAATAATGAAAGTCTTTTTCATGTTTATAGATCACTATTTATATTCTTCCAAATGTCATTATTTTCACTCGTTTGCCTAATTGCTGAATTTTTTCCTTCCCTCTACTTCTCAAAGTTCAGGAACTTGGTTAAAGCTGGCAAGTACAAAGTTGTCATACTTAGTTACGTGTTACATGTGACAATTATGCATTTGTAGGACTTGGTATAAGAAAGAAGATTTGTAGTAAAATTTAGTTGTTGGATCTGTTATATTTTTATTGGCATCTATTTGTCTGTGACGTATCAGTATTTTCGTACAAAATTTTTTTGTTAAACATGAAGAAACTCATGAAGTATTGTAAGATTGTTAGAATATGCTCTGAATGAATTTTAATTTAGTATTATGCGGTTTATGAATACAGCGTTCGGTAATGTGGTTGTTTGTGAAAAATGATTTTTTGGCATAATTTGCATGTTTTCTTTCTTCAATCAATTTTCAAATAGTTTCTTTGATTACATTAAGCATCTAGGCATGGTAGAGTATGATGTACTTTGACAATTTTTATGAAGTACCACTTAGGAAAGTGATCAGTTGATATCATAAATAACATAAAAATGCTTTTTTAGTCATTTATTATATTATAGTTTTAACCTTAAACTTTTAAAGTTGATCAACCATGTGATGTGATTGTAAAAAACTCAACTTTTGGTGTAATTCTGTTGCTATAATCCAATACTTTTGCATGGTGTTGAAAGTTTAACTAAATTATATTTCTCCTTAATGACTTTTTAATTAAAGCATGAAAAGATCTTTAATTTATGTGATAGAGCATTTTTTTAATCAAGGTTATCTCTTTTTGCAGGGATGTGCTCAGGTCAGCCTAGCAGACTTTAATCCAGAAGCTCCTCCAACCACTAAGTGGTACAACATCCTTAGCTTTCGATTCATGCAAGTGGAGAAAGGAATGGCTACAGCTGTCACATCTCCAGTTTCTACTGCGCAAACTCATTTGGTGACCACCCCATGCGTTGGGCAATCGGGAGAAAGTGGTACCGGAAGTGGTAGTGGAGCAGCAGGTACCGCCATACACGGAGGACTTGTAACTAAGGAAGAGAGCAGTGATGAGTCCACCATCATTTCCTCCCAGACATCAACCTTAACTAGAAATCAAGGTAAGAAAAGAAATCAGCTAATATAAAAATGTTCTTTATTGTAATGGTGAAAATAGTTTTGAATTGGGATTTAAAAGAGAAAGATAGAGGAATATCTCAATAATTATTAAGTCTT
The DNA here is from genome assembly GCA_020796165.1 of Pantala flavescens. Lineage (NCBI taxonomy): Eukaryota > Metazoa > Arthropoda > Insecta > Odonata > Libellulidae > Pantala > Pantala flavescens. The sequence continues at coordinate 19,892,507 of CM036886.1, forward strand.
TACAGGTTTAAACTGCCTCTTCACAAAAATACTTTTTCCCTCTACATCGATAAGTAATTATCCTGTTGCTACTTTAACATGTACATTTCTAGTTTTATTTATTTTCATAATATTGAGCTACTGGTATTCTTGGTATATTTCCTTTTTAATCATAGGTACCTTTTTGATTGGTAGGTGTAGGAAAAAATGTCTATCATAGCTGTAGGAAGCGGCAAAATTACTATCATGGTGTATTTATTTGAATCTTAACACTCAAAATACTCATTTTAAATTCATATTTTGATGCCCAATGCTTTGATTAATAATAAATTCATGCACTGAATGTATTTCAGTTTTTAAATTAAAATCTTTACTCTCGATTATGAATAACTGAAAAAATTCTTTATTAATAAATATGTCATATGTATGTTTCAATCTAATAAATTATTCCTTTTCTGTTTTCAGGTGCTGAAGGATTACAGTCATCTGTAAATGTGCAGACAAACACAACTGCTAGTGGTGATGAGGAGGAAGATGACGAAGAAGATGATGATGATGAAGAAGATGTGATAGAAGAAGAGGATGAAGAAGAAGATTTGAGCCAAGAGGAGGATGATGAGCTTGTTATTGTCGAGGAAATGCTTGAAACTGTGGTAAGCTTAATAATCATCTTTGTTTAATATCAAGTGAATTGATTGCTAAGCTTCTATTTTTGTGATAATGCTTGTATTAATCTAATCAAAATTTGAAATCAAAGCTATAGTGTTTTGTTATTTTATGTAGTATACATGAATTTTCATTGGTCATGAGTCAATTCATAATTTATTGTAAGTTATTTTTACATCTTATATGTACATGTTTACAGACAAAACCCCTACTTTATGTTCTTAAAAATACACCTATAAAGTAATTCTATCATTGAAAGCTTAAATCCGTGAAATGAAATCATATCTAATTGAAACTTAAATGATTCCAAAAGAAGTTTTACAAGGATGGTCAAACTAATTTTTTGAAGTATGTTTTCTTAAATGGACAACTTTTATTCTTCTTAGGAGGAAACTGAACAGTGCATTGAGGAGGTTGAAGAAGAAGAAGAGGAGGCAATTGAGATGGCTGACAAGGAGACAAACACTGAATGTGTCTTCATCCCTGAGAAAGGTCGTGCAAGAAGGAAAGGTGAAAGTGCAAGAGTTGGAGACAGCAGTCGAGGGGGCTCTGCCATTGTTATCAAACGCTCTCAGACATTCTCTCCAAGTGCTGCTGTTAGCAAGAGTCAATATATATGTCGAGTGAGTCTCATTTCTTTAAATCCTTTATAAATGTTGGGTGGAATTAGGTCATTTGCTTTCATACCCCTAATGTGAAAAGCTTTTTCATTTCCTAAAATATTAATGTAGCTATACATTTATCCCATTTAAGACCAAATCTATTATGTAATAAAATGTTACTTCTAGTTTTTAATTTAAACCAAAAATTATTTTACTAACCAATAAAGTCAGTTCTTAGAGTAATAAATATTTACTGAGTCTTACTGAGTTCAGTGAACTGTTTTTGGTGATAAGTATTGTTCTTTGTATAATACTGATGTTTGGTTTTTAAGAATGTATGGTTTATATCAACTAAGCTATCGAAAAAAGTTAAACATCTAGTTATACAAAGCCAAATATTTAACACTTCATCATGGCTAATAAAGTCAAAGACTTTGTTTCTCCGTCAATACAAAATATGGACCAAAAGCTTCCTTAGGCATTGCATTATTTTTGATGAGTCTACAATTATCTCATCAAAATTGCTATGTTCACTCTTGAATTTAAGTTTTATTGTAAAAGTTTTTATTTCATTTACAATACAATGGATTATTAAATGAATTCTATATATTCTTAGAAAAGAAAAATGGAATCTATGAAAAGTAATATTGACCATTGTCACTGATTGAGCAATAATTATTTCTACAGCTGAATCGCAGCGATAGTGACAGCTCAATGCCTCTGTACCATCGAAGACCTGCTGCTTGGGGTGCAGAAAGTGGTTTAAGCTGTGGAACTATCGGACCTGGCGGGCCATTCCAACGTAACTCAGTTGAAAGGAGGTCTCTTCGTTGGAAGAGACAGTGGCCTGGCAGCGGAGGTTCATCTCGCCATTCTCGCAGTCAATCTTTCAATGGCTCTTATAGCTCACCGGGAATGATTGGTGTGGGAACTGCAAGAACGTCCTTAGATCTGGAGCTAGATCTTCAGGTATGGAAATTTTGTATGAGTCAACATCATCCACAGTTTTATATCCATTTACTGTTCAACCTGTAAACGCTCCTTAGCAAAAATTTGCCCCAAAACATTTTTATTAGCTTGTTTATCATTGATATTATTTGCTCAGAGTATTATTTCACAGTCCTAGTCAAAATATATTTTAATTTATGTTTACTTGTTTCCTTCTTTTGAAATATAAACCCTCACTTAAAGCATTTCTTTTGTTCGTATAGGCTCAGCAAGTCAAGCTCCACCAACAGAAGGAAGATTTGCGACGTTTGAGGGAGTTGAAGAGAAGACTCGAGGAAGCAAGAGCAAAGGGAGGTGACCCTGATCTTGCTGCTTGGGTGCTGGAGGACCAACTGTTCCACAATTTAATGTTACAGGTTAGTATTTAGTTTTTTTCATAAATATATTTTTATGAGGCTGACAGTATAACAGTATACACAGTATTGAGGCTGTCTCCTTTTTGAAGAATTTAGTCACTCGTTCTGAAAAACCTTCTACCAGAAACTATAATTTGATTTCAGTTTGATCGTACAATTATGGTCAATATTATCAAACATTCACAATAAATTTGTCAGTCACATTTTATTGAATTTATGAGTTACCATAGTTAAGTATATGCTAACTTTACCGTCTTGTCTGTGATGGTTAGTGTTTTGAAATACTTAAATTAATTTCATTTTGACAATCGTTTTCTTATAGGCTGAAAGCAAAAAGAAGGGGAAGAATCATGACGAGCAAAGGGTAGAGAAGATGATGAAGAAAACTTCCAAGGAGATGTACAAACTGCGCAAGAGCAAAGCTGGAAAAGGGAAACCAGATGTCATTACATTCAAGTAAGTCTCTTTCTGTTGTAGAATTTTTATTTGATAGCATTATTTTATTACTTGAACTTTGATTGTTCATTCTTAGTCTCTGGGTTTTAGCATGTTTGAGCAGCTGCTTTTGAGCCAGAATGAAATTATATAAATGATAGAAATAAACTCATAGAGACTCAGATGATAAAAAAGGCACAATCTGTAATAATAATCTTTTAAAGTTATTTTCATGTGAATTTTTGCATTTTTGCCTTGAATAAGTTTGTGAAATGCTTCTTTTCTTTTAGAAGGTTATAATACTGTTTTAGATTTGCTGTTAGATTTTTGGAAAATCAAATTTTTTTCATGTTATTATCATTAAAACAAGTTTTGAATAGACTCTAATCCTTCTATTTCAAGAAATTATCTGTTGTATGATTTGTTTTTAATAAACCATGAACTAATTTCCAATATTATTATTTGTAGCTATTAGTATTATTTGGTATGAATGTAAAATTATGCTAAGAAATATTTATAAATAATTTTATTTATGATAAACTTATTTTTCACTCCAGAGAGAAGATGGCATTCTTCACACGAGTAAATCTAAACGTCCCAGTGCCACCAGAGTGCTTGAGCGGTGGAGAGGAGGAAGAAGATTGTGGCCGGTCTCAGTCAAGCACCCTGAAGCGTAGTTGTACTCCAAGGACTTCTTGTGAGGGTGAGGTGTGCAGGGAGGGTAGTGAAGATGAGGATGAGGGAGAGGAGAGGGTCTACTCAACTTATGTTAGCACCAAGTGGAGTGGACAGCAACATGTGGACGTACCTGACTCACAAAGAGGTGATGGTAATACTGTGGACAAGCAGAGTGTGAAATTGGGGGGTGAAATTTTGGTTGTGGGAAAAGACTCGAATACCTCTGGCAAAGATGGAAGCAGGGAAGATGTGCAGAGGTTTGACTATGTGGTAGACAGAGCACTTGGAGTGGAGGTGTGAAAATATACTAGAGTGCGTTGAAACGATGGTGTATGGCTTTTTTCTCTCCTTGGGGGAAGCTCAAGCGTTCTCGGTATCCCTCGATGGACGATGAGCTTGTAAGAAGCGGAAGCTGGCTCTGTCCAGTGGCTACCCATATCCCCACCTACCTCGATGTCACAATTTTAATATCAAGCACCTCGGGTCTCCAGCTTGATCGCAGAGGTGTCGAAAGCCAATGAAGGCTTTATCTTGAAGGAGTGGGGTGTTCGAAGCTTAGCAGCATGAAAAAGAGCTTCATGCTGACAAGGTGATTTGTAATACTCTGCCCAGATGCTGGGTCTCAGGGTTTCTCATTGTCAGCGCGACCCACTTTTTGCTGTTCAGGAGGGTGGTTACAAGGAGCTATTCTCAGCACACATTCCTCCCTCAAAGCATGCCTGCCTTCTTTCGAGCAAGATGTATTTTTTGTGCAGTGAGACAACTGCTTTTTTTAAAAAAATAAGTAAACTAAAAGTTCAATGCTATGTGCTAGTTAATAATCGAGGAATTTGGTAATGGAGTCCTTCATAAATATGTACGTAAGCAATGTTATTTTTTTGATGAAAACTCAAGCAGCTGGTCTGCACTTGTCACAATGGTGAAATGGCAGAAGCAATAGCGGTGATGGTCTTAGGAAAAGAATAAGTTTCCTTGAAATAATTGTTTGAAGCACCATATTTTATTGAAGGTGTATGTGGTACTTGAGTATTAACATAGGGAAGCGTTTGAGGGAAATGTTAGGCATTGTCCTCTATCGTGGAGGATGGGATAATTTCCTTTGAAAGATGTTAAAACAGAGACATAGATTGGCTTTTTATATAAAAATGAGAAACTAGTGAGAAACCTTGTTTATTTTGTAAATAACAAACAGAGGAATATTTTAATATGTTTGAGTGCTCCTGAAGGAAGAAAAATTTAGGTGTGATCTGTATAAATATTGGAAATGGAAGGTTCTACGTTCTGTTCATAGTTTGGTGCATGAAGATCTGATAATCAAACCATGTGATATAATGAAATCCAGATCTTATTTAGAGGAGATGAGGTGGTATTGATAGTTTGTTTGTCTACCAATCTCCTCTCCAAAGTATTTATAAACCTCGTTGATTTGGAGGGAGGCTATGTTGCTCAATCTATATTGATATCTGTTATATACTTATACTTCTATAAATATCTATATATTATAATTATTTGAAGCCCAGTCTGCCTTATGAGAAACCAAATCTCTGTTATTTTTTAATACCTTAGATACTCATGAGGTCATTGTGAGGGAAGCCATTGCTGTTTTAATACTACATAGATTACTTGTTCATATAGAGTACAAGATTTATTTCAGCTACTAAACTCGTTACCATAGTGCTGTCTTTTGAGTTCATTTAATCAATTATTCTGGACATTTTATTCATGCATCTTTCTTGTATCAGTGTAGCTATCATCTTTCATCGTTTTTGCCTTCATCATCACCATTAAGTTCCACTCAAATTTTATATTTATTTAAACAAACTAACAGCTGATCAAAATCTCTTCTTTTTTGTCTTACTATGACTTTCTATGAAACGCTTAATGCAAGAGTTTTCTTTCATAAAAATTTACTCATTAAACCTTTTAACTATTTTCTCACTCAAGTTTCTGTTTTGTGTGCAAAATAAATGGGATATTGTACGATGACCCATTGTACAACAATGATCATGAAATTGTGTTGAAGACTTCTGTTTTCAGTTGTAATATATGTACAGTTTATGTGTGTAGAACTTGTATCCTTTTGTACTTGTATATTAATACTCTAGCATCAAAAACTTACATTTTTGTATGATCTACAAGTGTATTTGAAGCTTCCCAAGTTCAAACTCAGTTGTAATTATTGGTAAATAGCTGCTAAAATAAATGTTATTTATGGAGAATTTGATGCTATTTTAATTTACTACCTCAAACAATCAATACATATACCCATCTATCTTCAGTGTGGAATAACTTTAAGAATTAAGTAACTTTTCTGAAGTATTTTGCGTAGTTGGCATAGACAAGTAGATGTAAACTGCTCCTTTAATGATTATTTGAGAGGGAATTTTATGTTGTAATCTAATAGAGAGAAATATTTTTCATGGATTATCTCTGAACTTCATTTACTTGTCAAGAAAGTTATTTTATATTTGGATACAATATCAAATTTTTATGGCACGTGTTTGTTGCCCCAACATGGATTTTACTTGTGATTGTTCTAAATTTGATTTTAGAGTACCAAAAAGAGATTGGTACCTCATTTCATTAAACCTTAAAATTTAGCACGGGGTTGAAATGATTTGAATTTCATTAGGAAAATAAATTTTGATATATCTAATGATTTAATAAGATTTTTATCTGTTTAATGAGTGAAATTTAAAAGGATGATAAAAGTTAATATGAATATAGAAGGGAATCAATTATTATATCAGTAGTCAAGATTTTGACAATTACCATTGTTATTACTAGTCTGACGAGTGGAAATGAAGTATATATCTAATAGATATAAAGCCATTCTGCCTGGTCTGAGCTCAAGAGCTTCAGAGAATATTAGAATTAGCCTAATGGCATGTCTAAATGATTTGGCATGAAATATCAATTATCTAGAGCTATGGGCCTGATAAACGGACAAAAGTATTTGAGTCCCGGTCATGTAAGACTATTTCTAAGTCTATTTTTATTTCCATTTGAAGCTTTCATTACCCCTTACATTGAGTTTCAACGTACTGGTATTAAGTCACCTGCTTTCTGTTCATTTACAGGTGTTTTTCTATCAATAGCTAAGATTGATATAATGCCCCTGATTGCTTCAAACCTTTTTGTCTTGTTTAAAAAAATATGTATTGATCTCTATTGAATTCCACATAAAAAAGTAATGGCTATAACAACCGAGAATAAATGCAGAATTGAAGTTGATGTTTCCAAAACAAAGTAAATCACAGTCTCTCTATAATGAGTGAGCAGGAAATATGCATGTTCAGAATCTTGAGCTGCAAAGTTTTTTTCAAAGGAATTGGGATTAAGAAAAGAAAATGTTAAAAAATCATAAGATATATAATATATTACAATTGAAACATCATTTAGACATCAAATATATATACAGTTTTATTGGTTTCACAATAATTAATAAAATCATATCACATTGTATATAAAATCAAATAAAATTAGCGGAACAAAATAATTGACTAAAAATATAGGTGGATGTAAAAATGGGAAAATAAAGTAATCAGTCTGTTGTGAAATCTGGTCTCCTTTTTCTAAATTTATCCTCTGAAAGTGAAAGTACTGGTACAATTTTATAATCAAATCTTCCTGATTGATCTCTTTGGACATCAGAGGGGCCAAATCTGTCTGCTACTCTGCGCCTTGTGATTGGAACTGGTGAACAGCTGAAAGATAGAATAGATACATTATACTTTAGTAAATTAAAGAAAAAATGTATTTTTTTTTAAATAGTGATCAATAAGAGTCAACTGTATAGAATCATTAGGTACCTAAGGATCATTTTATAAAGTCTCAGTGATAAAATTGAACATGTAAAAATGAATCATGTTTGATGAATAAAATATAAGTGGGTATGAGGCAAACCCCATTTCTTTTATTTTACATGTTCTTTTAAACATTATTAACATAGTAAAATTAACTAGTTCTTCAAGATTTTCATATCTACGTATCTATTAAGGAAAAGGCATATTTACTATTTATACCATGGCATAATTCTTACCTGCATGTCTTCTCATCAAAATAATATCCTGTAGTACATTCTTTTATATCTCTACAGCCACAAGTACAGGTTTTGGGGTCCCACAATTTATTTTCTTTGTCTGTGTTACACTTTTCTTCATCATCTACATTCAGGCAAACACATCTACATTCCTTAGGACGGTATTCCTGAAACTCATTGCAATCCTATGAAATAAAATGGACGAAATAAATGAGAAAAGAGCCTGTTTGAACTTATTATGCTATAGTATTGATAAAATGTTTAGATAAATAATAGCATCAAATAAATTACTGAGAAAGAATGATCAGAGAGGAATTCAATAGCCTAATAGTCTTTTCTATTTATCTATATAATAAATATCCAATTTTTAAGGCAATCGGCAAATCAGTAAATGATAAAAATATTTATGATCCAAAATATTATTGAAAGAAATATTTCAATTTATTTGAACAGGGTAGAGGCAGAAATCATTAGTAATATGATTTCCCAAAAGAATTTTCAAGCATTCTTATGAACATTTTAGATAATTATTTGGAATTTACAACTAGTAATTTTTATTACAAAAGGCTCTAAATCTTTTGCTACTCTTAAAGTATCATTCATTCGCTAGTCATAGAAATCATCTATATTACTGCATATAAATGAAATAGTCTTTGGCTACATGTTATCTAAGTAATTTTCAGCATAAAATATCTGATTCTTAAATTCTAATCATTCACACATAATTTTTTCTACTTTTCTACTGGATACAAGCCATTGATCAAAATGAATGATAATTTTCATTAATCACATCTCTGCTAATTGTACAAGAAAATCTATATAATTTTGAACTAATGGATCTTATTTCACAAATAAAATCTTCCTGATTTTATTAGTATATTTTCATTCAATATCAGATCTTAACCTTTTCAGGATTCTATTGCTGGTAATGTCAAAAGCTCCAATCGGCCTTCATACGTAAGAGAAATATGGTAAAAATTTAGGCTTCATAATATAAATAATAAAATGTCACACGCCGAAAGGCGGCTTGCAGGGTACTTATGTAGATGTAGAAAACAATTAGAAGACTTGGAATATCCAGGTATAATGTAATTAAAACAGCTATTGAATGAAATTGCTCTATAAATGATAAATATGGTGCGCAACAGTAAAATTATTCATCTTCTAGAATGATTCTATAATTATGAAAAAATGAGTACACATTAAATTGTGATTATAGAATCTTTGTAGTGAATTAAGAAAAGGTTAAAAATTATTCATCTGATGTTTCTATTACCTAACAGAGAGCTCTTCATCAATAATACGGAAAATGATACTATGTTTATGCATTCTTGAAAATGATTCAAAGCCAGCTTACCTTTTCTTTCATGATACAATCACATTTACACTTCAAATGTTGTTCAATTGGCACCAGTTCCTTTCCAACATATTTCAGATTATTTGCTCCATTATACTGAGTAACAACAACCTTGAAGAAAAGAATGAAACATGTTTTAATCCATTTCAAAAATCATAAAATCAATTTATTAATACTTATGGAAGCAATCTGATTTATATTTTTGAAAAAATTACAACATTTGTGAAATGAATAGTCTAGCATAGCATGAAACAGTCAAGTGCTTAGCAAAAAATTTATAATTCATCCATAGATAATGACAGACCTATGGTAATTGAGATTCAAGAAATGTTCATATATTTTTCATTTCATAAAATAATTGGAAAAATATTTTAAGCTTAGAATTCAATTGATGGAGGTTATGTTTTACCCTTTTGAAATCAAAAGCAATTATACATTAATCTAAGGCGTTGAAAGTAGTCTCAATCACAACTTTACCTGGAAATTTATTATTTCTGTCAATGTTGGCTGACAACTAAGTAAACTGTGAGTACAGCAACCACCACACCTTTCTACTCTAGTGCATGTAGGATAATAAAAATACGTTGGGTCAGAGAGTAGATCTGATGTCAAAGATACAGTATGCTTCTCCGGCATGCAATTCGCTGGCTTGGGCATTGTTACAGCCTCTAGAAATTTTACAAAAACCATAATTCTAGCAATCAATAGTAAAAAGATGTCATTTTATTCTGCATATATATTTTATTAGTAATGTTCAGTAAGCTTTAATAATTCTTTGGAATAATACACAGGAAAGAAAATAGAGTGACTTACTTCTCTCTACTTCTCCAAAACGATCTGAAAAAAGAATGATAATACAAATTAGTTAAAATCTGAGAAATCAGACTGTCTTTATAAGTTCCTAAAATTACATATAAACCTCCATTGAAATGGGAGATTGAAAATTTATAAAAAATAGAATTTCTTTTTGCTTTCTTCTTATTTTATAAATTAAGTAGCTATATCTATAAACATCTTAGTAATTAAAACTTCAATATTGGTATTAATTGAGCATCTTTACTGAATTTCATTATTTTATTCCTCAATTTGTATTTATCATTATTTTGAGAAATGACATTTATATGCTGCAATCATAGAAAACTTAACTAATGAGGAGATTATTTAAATGAAGTAAATAAATGTAATATGTTTAATAATAAATGTAAAAGTAATGGGTGATTGTATAATTGTAACTCACTTGTTAGTCTATCTTCATCATTAAATCCAAAAGCAGTAGGTGTCATTTTGATATAATCCCGAAATAGATCTGTGATATTTTCTATTTCATTCAGCTTCATAATCAGGTCCAGAGGTATCTAGAAAAATTAGTTGATAGATATATAAGTCCAGACTTATGAGATTAATTTAATGTATTTTTTTAAGTGTAAAATGATGACAATCAAACACTGATTTCCAAATTAATATTAACTTACACACACAACCAAGGGTTTCAGAAACTATTCCAGAATCTTCAATTGTATACAATTTTATTCTCATTACATACAGAATTAAACCAGTGAACTAGTTAATTAAAGTAAATTAAGACAAGGGAATATTTATATTCCCCATTCTCCAAAATTATATAGTTTGTAAAAATTCAAAAGATTTGTAGTAATCATGAGGGTCCATTACTTTCACTTAAAGTTTCTAGTTCCGTATTCTATCCTTTGTTAATTTTTTGTAATGTTTAAAAGCTATTCAACAAAATTAGAACATTATTCTCCAACTATCAATGGAAGGAAAAACTTTGAAAAAAGCTTATCCTCTGATTATTTATAGATGTTCAATGTCACCTTATTGTTTGCCTTGAAAATCATCATATCTAATTTACTAATCACATTATACTATGATGGGCAAAAAGTGCTAAGAGTATTTCAGTGAGAATTATTCAGGATCAGATAACTGTGGAAGTTCATTAAAAACTGAGTGGATGTCACAGTTGAAGCTTTTTCAGTAAAAAATGATAACTGTGTAAGAAACTTCACATTTAACAATGATACAAATATTTAAAAAAATAAATCTTCTTTACCTCCTAGAAAAATCTATGTACATTCAATATTGTTGAAGTTCCATCAGAATGAATGGTAGATGAATGAAGGATATTATGATAAATACTACATGATTAGAAGATATTTGACATAATAAACTAAGTATATATAATATGAAATAAAACAGTAAGTAAATAACCCTCAAGAGACATACAAAGATATTCCCACAATCGAAAGATTAAGCAGATTAAAATTCAGGGGGAACTATCAATGTCTCTATCTTGGAAAGGGAGCAGTGATTCCTCAAGTTCTTGAACACCAGTTTGTTTTTAAGAGAAATAACAGTACATTGTACCTGACCGCTTAGCCAGCAAGGGACCAACATCATAAAAATTGGCAAAGGAATCGAGCTCGTTCCTTCGCGTTCAGATTAACTAAACAATAAATGGTGCAAATGATTTTTCTATTCAATCTTTTTAAAATTAAATGAGAAATAAAGGATGTGGAAAATATATTTTTTAATTTGATTGTGTACATTTTTGCTTTTAAGTTTACTATTAGCAGATGAAAACAGTTTTCGAATGGTAAATGGGTCATAAAATTTTCTCCTTACTAATATTTATAATTCTTCAATCCTTCAGCAGAGACTTGCAAGCAATCTTTGTTAAAATCATTATAGTTCAAACATCGAATCGATACAAAGCTGTAAGGACCGGAAATCGGAAATGATGTTATACTCTTCCTGGCCAATCAGGAGAAGAATAATAGAATATAAATAAGTACTGTTCAACTTTTCGTGTTGCAAGGAAGCCATTCCAACCCGAGGATAAGAATGGAATCAATTAAGTCATTCTTCATTGTTGAATATCTTTGCAGTTGAGTGTGAAACGACAAAACATCGCTACAAGCTGAAAACTTCATCAGTAAGTATTCAATCAGACTAAACATCTCTTTCCTAGAATAGGTGCGACCATTCGACTGTAAAATCCGAGAATATTTATCATGCAGGTCGTTCCATTTCATTAGCAAGGCGTTTAATTGATGCACGTACTCCACCCGAAATTCATCAATAACGTTAACATGACATCAAGTCATCCGGGTCTATCGTAGTCAGTTGAAATCTCATATATCAGCGTGACATATATTAGGGATTGGAGTCGCGTACTCACGCCTGTCGGGTATTGTTGGCTGCACGCCTGGAATCGCTAAGCGCTCTCAAAGGAAAGCCACAGCTATTTTCACCCTTCTTTAGCGCAGCACCGTCTGCTATCTCCGAGGGATGACGTATCGAATATATGACGTCGCAAAACAAACATCGCTTTTGTGTGCTACATTAGGATTCGATGAATCAAACTCAATGGTTGTCTTCGCAACGATCGCTATGTGGCAAGACTGTCAGCTTTTATTAATTCTAACCTTTTTGATCTAGACTCACTGAGCTTGAAACTGCTGATCTGGAATAGTGGTCACTAGAGCCAGAGTTTAGGGTCCCAGATAGCGTATTTTACGGAAACAGAATCGCATTCCCTCTCGTACTGGTAGCATTTTCAAATGTTCACATTTTTCCGAATAGTAAATAATTTAACAATTCCAAAATTAAGAACTTGTAAATTGCTTTAGATTCTCAATGAATTTGATTACAATTGATTCCGAATGAAATTATTATTAACAATGAGTATAGTTTGAATGTGATAATTTATTTTAAGTAGAAGATTAAGAGTTTCGAGAGTTTTAATTGACTAACATCAAGTTCCTACAAAAGAAAGTGTTCTTTTAATAAGTAATAGAGCAGAGAAATTTCTTGTTAAAACAATTTTTTTATACCATCACCTATATTTTTTGGTAATAAGGGTCTAAATAATCAGCAACATTTTTAATTTGGTATCAATGCAATGTCGATCATTATTATTCATTTCACAATATATTTTATAACATGACCTCAGTTTTACTTTTTACCATTGGAATCACATTCAGAAATTCAGGAGTAGCTTCTAAAAGATACGAATATAGTAAATTTAAAGTTCTATGAAACGGAACGAGAGTATACTGACTTTGGTTAAGGTTAACTCATGCCGTAACTAGGCAAATATTCGGTACGCTTTGTAAATAAAAGCGACAATCAGAAAAAAATTTCTGTTCTTGTTGACAGTTATTGTTTCCTTTAAACGTGAGGATCTCATTAAGAATGCTAACGATACCTTGGAAAGCGGTGACGCATTCAGTGTTTCTTCTTTGATTACAAACGGAAGTTATGAAACTGTACAGAGAGAGGACTTAATCAGTAGTTGGGTTGAGGAGGTGACAGTATTCGAAGGAACAGAGAAGTCTCCAGTATGAGTATACGTATATATTCACACTATCAAAATGTATACAATATCAAAGAGATAATTCCCGATGTGTGTTAGTTAATAATAAGACTCAATTTGTACAGATATGTATAACTGGATTTAAAAACTTCAGGATCTCGATTTCCAATTAGAGAAAAACTATGGAAATATTGATGTGTAAAATTTTTCCCAGTTTTATATTTGCCGAAATTTTTCCTCTTAAGTGACGGTAATTACGAAAATTTATTTCCCTACGCCATTAAGGAAACTTTGCTCGATTAACTCAGCAAAAAACCGAATTGTGTCAATATAATGTAATTTTACTGATGTAGAAATCACTGCTCGACAAAAAGTTGGAAATTTTGCTGTTTTTCCTCATAAAAGAAATCTTATCCTTGTGAATCTTGTCAATCTATAAAATTTGTAGTTAAAGCTGAGATTGGAGAGTGCAATACCGTACTGCAATGAAAAATATTAGGAAGATACATCTAAGGATTACAATTCTATTATCTGCGGTAAATAAGTATAAAAATTTGATAAGCTTGGAAACTCTGTGTTTCTTTGTTGAAGAAGTCGGTTTGATTGAGATAAATGTAGATTTAGCACACGCAGAATTTCTTTGTCAACTCGAAAACTTTTCCTTTTTAATTCCGCGATGCCGCTAGTTCATCATACAGAAATATAAAATCGTGCTTCTGGAAAAATCAAAAAAGAAAACACGAATCAAAAAGTGTTTTTTACCGAGTTACCTACTATTTCAAATTTATTAAAATAATAATGGATAAATATTCTCTAAATTTATTCACTACGATTTGTGAACACTATTAGGTTTTACATTAAAATTTAGATTGATATTTTAGCTCCTATTGCAAGAAATAATCGTAATAAAATTAATAAACAATTTTAATGCTAATTTTAATGATATCAATAACAACATTCTTTGGCCTTTGATTTTTTTTGCCTCTTCACAATGATATATTCAGAAAACAAGTCCGGTAGGTGCCAGGTACAGGATCTTAAATGGAGCTGGACCAAAAAGGTGAGGTTTTCTTGGAACGAGATCGAAAATTCATAGGTTTGATACCATGGTCGTCATTGGAAGTTGCGTTGACCCATATCAGACTTGCTTTTTTTTGAAATCTATATTCCAAATTCTTCCGAAGTACGGTAGAAATTCTGAGAACCCTCTCGAAGCACGTGTCAATCAGAAACCTCTGCTTGGTTTTAAAAGTAAGATCCTCCATATCGTCATTTCCTTCCGTCTCCATCCACTTCCTCTCCTTACTGTTACGTAGCTTCCTTTCACGTCAAGAATGAACGTCTCTGGACGAAGAGAAAAATGCTTTTCGAATCCTCCGAGTGAGTCAATTCGATGAAAACCTGTTCCTTACGGAAGCTCTGTCGTAACGTTGTCGTTAAGGCAACGAGAAAACGTAACTTGCCATGGAGATGCTTTTGTGAACGGGAAGGTCAAGAGCCTTACTCCCTCACATCCGTTAACGTGTGTGCAACACTGTCTTCGGAGACCACATCCTATCGCCACACCTCCCTCTGTCACCAACAATACCAGGGAGTTATTTTGTCCGCGGATACCTTAAGAGTTTCCCGAGGAAGTTTTGATTTCCAGTTTCTAACTTTACTTCAATGTTTTAACCTGTTTCTAAATTAGGCTTCCTGGTCAAAATTGAGACATCCAGGTTTTTTCGGATTTCTCGCTCAATGTGATTTGTTTTTTCGGGTTAGGATGGACTTCACGGAATTTCTAGGAATCAAAAATGCGTGCGTTTTATTTATTTCCGCTGTTTAACAACATATTTCACATCCGGTTTCGGTCAAAGTTTTCGTTGTCAGGTCATTGTCCATCTCCTGATGGTGGAATATAGCTGAAGACGTATGCAAAATATGCCACCAGAATTTTGAAACTCGTTTCAGTTTCTTGTTTATGATAAAAATAACATAGAAGTGATAGATAAATCGTCAGAATGAAACAAATATGAACGAAAGACTTCAGGATTTTTTAAAAATCTCCAGGTAACCCGAAAGTATTATAATTTACTTTGAAAAAGACGATTATGAGACAAACCTAAAATGAAATTGACAAAGTTCCGGTTTCATTTTCGTTGGAAATATCACTTGATTTTTCCAGACTATGATTTAATTTTAAATTTATTGAAACTTGACACCTTATGACAAAATATGATTGTTTATTATTTTAATTTCAATGAAAAACCTTAAAAAATCAACACCCACTTATATCATTTTAAAAATCAAGAATGTACAGAATTCCCTTGAACATGCAACTTAAATGTAAAATATTAACCGAGATTAACATGGGCAATTGAATAGAAAGAATCATAATTCGATATTCACTTGTCGATTGTAATTCTCTTCACCAAAGAAATTTATAGTGGAAACTAAAATTTCTCAACTAATGTGGGCTGAGATGACGCAAAATATTCAGCCCTTATTCAAAACTCTGAATATCGAAGTGCGTCAACCAAAACCTGAGAAAGTTTGCGGTTATTGGCACAGAAAAAAATTTCGTTTTGTAATTCCTTATTTGGCATTAGGAGGAAAATAAGAAATTGCTGAGTAAACAATTGACTCAGACCTTTTACTTAACGTGTGAGTTCAATCCGGATTATTTGACGAAAGAATTATCCGCTCCATTTCTTATTCAACGATAAGCATTCGGTAAATAACTCACTCTATCGGCATTCTTTTGTCTTTTCACTTCATCGAATGTCTGTCAATAGACTGTTTGATCGTAATTACTAATCTTATTGACGCAAAATGAAGGTATGATTCCTTATTGCTTTTTCTAATGAAATCCATTTGGTCTTATATTTAAGATATTTTGTTAGAGGAGAAAGTCTTGAAAACTATAAATTTTTATACATTTTTCCAATAGGCTAAACGGGGCTAATTGTGAAAATTAAAGAGCATTCTATTGTAAATTAGGTATTTGAATTTCTCGTTTAAATTTAACTTGCCTCTAAGTAAATACCAACGTAATAGCGTTTAGGTTGCCTTTTTATTTACATAAATCTGACTTGAAGACTACGAAAGGTATGGACCTTGTATAATAAATGTGTTTGATGTTAAATATTCAAATTTTATCATTGAATATAAATTAATTTCCCCCGAAAACATAAGATTAATGATAAGTATATGCTTTCCTTTGGTTGATAATAATATTTATTATTTTTCTGTAAACAGTATCAGAATGGAATTTATAAACTGAAGAGTATATCTAGAAAGTAAAGTTCAAAGTTCTTTTTCACTGTCAGTACTTATTTTTTAGTTATTCGGTTTTAAGTTTACTATATTGAAAGTTTCTAGTATGTAACAGAGATTTACTCCTTCATAAAGGGTTCGATTCCAGCTTTTATACTTATATGGTATTTACTTTTCTTCCTTCTTCTACCAATACAAGGCAAATATTTAGCTTCCATATTATCTAATCTAACTACGCATATGGGGACTTTACCTTGCAATCGATGTTTGCAAAAATTCATGCCTATGACGTATAATCGATTACAAGTGCATCGTTGAGAAATGCTGGATGGGATGGAAGTTTCTTTAGTGAATTCATTACCTGATTGCCGTACCTCAGAATATCTTTCTGCAAGTTTTTGAATTAGTCTTGAATGACAAAAGTTCATTTGGCTTTGGAGTTTCTTAAAAAATCACGAATTCGGAAAATTCAAGCAATAAAAATATTAAATAATTTCGGGGATGAGTTTTTTACGTATTTGATTGATAATATCTTCAGCTGTCGTTCATATTCAAAATATGAAGCATTTAAAAAATTCACCAATATGCCTTTTGTATATTAACAAACATCCCTTTACTCGATAGAAGTAAAATGGAAATATGTCGTCTCTTGTTTTAACATTGATTTTACTATAAAGTTGACGTATTCTTTACGACATAGCGCAAAGTAATAACTCATTGTTTGTGAATGAAAGGATGTTGAACTCCTTCTCGTACGATCGATAACTAGTTTAAGAGAAGTGAGTCATAATAACGGGTATATTGGAGTAGTGAATTCGATCACCTCACGACCGTAAAACTCGTGTGTTTGCAGCAGAAATCTTCATCTGAAACTCTCCATCAAATATTTAAAATATTTTTTTTTGTTCATAAAAAAATTATTGGTTTAAAAAACCCTACATTCTTAAATGAAATTTCCACCAAAGAATATGACAAACAACCATGAAATATGAATTATATGAATTAGAAAAAATACAAATAAAGAAATTGTAAAATTTAATCTTGAACTTAACACTTGGGAGTAAATCGGAAACACATTACTTCGTACTTTAGTTAAATTAATCTCTGGAAATTTTGCGTTGAATATTTTTATCGTAAATGATAATTAGTTAAAAAATACTCCTCTAGATTTTATATAAAAGTTTGATGATCATTCACGGAAGGTTTTTCTTTATACAAAATTCAATACCAAAACAAGAACAATAGGGAATTCGATAAAATGAAATCAGATGTTTCAATAAAGCAAAACTGTAAAAAATACATATCGTTTATGACTCAAAATTGTCACAGTTAAGCCATAAAACTATTATTATACTATATCGCATGTTGCAAGTCGGTTAAACATGATCCGATGCTTGTTTTAGACATTTTTATTCTCATCAACTCCTATTGTACGTACTCTTTATCGCTGACCTAGTGATCTCAACAGTTTAATATACCTTCCTTGGAATTTAATGAATAGCATTGTGAAAGAGTAGGCATCGAATGGGAGCGTGATCAAAAGCAAAGCCAAATCAAATACCCTTGCACCCGTTGCAAATGAATGTCGAAACTTACGGATAGAGGTCAACAAAGAACGCGAATAGTTAGTCGAAGAAAATGATTGTTGACTGTTTCTATAGAATTGAATCATTTTGTGTACAATGTCGGATTTGGATCTTAAACGTTATAGGGGTGGTTTACTCACCTCTGCGGGAACCTCTGGTCCTTCAGTTGAAGGAGTTTCTTCTTTTCTTCTGTCAGATATATCCGCGAATCCATCTGGGAAGATGATGGTTCCCGACGAAACCGGTCGACGTGAATATCTCCGAAGTTCGGCGCTGCGTTGTGCCTCCGTTGCCGTGGACACGATGGCCAGGAACACTATAGCAGCTGCTGTTATGGAGACCATGATGAAGACGACTTTGCCAAGGGTTCTTGGCTCCTTTTCAAAGATTCCTATAGAAAGGGTAAGCGCATTTAAGTTGTCAGTTTAGCATCTAAGACGATGGAGACGTCTTGGCGGAGTCTTCTGACATTAACTTACGCATCCTAACGAATTGAAATTCGCATTATTTACGTAAGCGAATTATAGATTTATAAAAACTAAGTCGCTGAGATTCTCGTGTCTAAAGATGTGTTTCTATAGTGATACGTTTTCCGAATAACTGCCCTCCGTTTCCGCATGAATGCTTTTCTTCAAAAGAGTTTGTTGACAATGTTTATCGTTCCTCACCTCACCTGTGTCAATAATGCCCAAGAGGGTGTCTGCAAAATACAAGGTATCGATGTAATATTTTCAGCGCATTATAGTGCAAATATTAATTTTGTCGTAAAACATCGAATTTTCCATTACTTTTACTTCCTATTGAAGTAAACTGTTTACTTATATCTTATTTATTTGAATCGATATGTTACGGTTCTTGTCTTAATCGAATGCCATAGGAGTTTCGTTGAATATATTTTGTATTATGTATCAAGCCAAGAGCTGCTTTTAGAAAAAAATTCTAGGATATGGATGAAGACTGAGTTTTTAAATAACGAAGCTATAAAAATGCATGGATGTTACTTCATTTTCTCATTTATTCCGCTAATTATTATTTTCAACTTTTTGTCCACAAAAGACGAATATTTTGGAGAGAACTTTTAATTTATTGATGGGTTTTACGCGTACAATATGAATGTTAAATAACGAACCATTTAACTAATTATGGGTGGAGGAAATATTTAAAAGTGAAGGCACATTTCATATTTTATAAAAGCATTCGGTTAGAAGAGAATAATCATCGAGAAACCTGATATAATCATATTCCGATAAATGTCTTTCGAAATGTTAAGATGTACTGTCAATAAAACTCCAGTGTTTCCATTGCTATTCAAGGCGTGGCAGTCTTTGGGTATATATAGGGTAATTGCTATACTGTTTATGCCAAGTTTTTCGCAATTAAAAGCCATAAAAATTAATATGATCGCACCAAATTACACGCTTCGGAAGTGAATGCATAAGTAGCTGTGTCGGAATCTAGTTATTTATCAGAAAAATATATTTGCTCATATAATATTTGCTCATAACTTCAATAATGAGTATCTATCTGTTTGATGCAAGTATATGATACGGATTTATCTATGAATAGTTATATTTAGCAGTATTGAATTTCATTACAAGCAATGTAGATAAGTTATAAATACGTTTTGATATAGTTTATCGAATGTAAAACCTCATAAACAACCTCTCTCTTTCCTAAAAAAGCTATTGCAATGATTATAGCGATTTATAGGCTATATCGTTCGAAGATATCACCGTGTGTAACTTATTTTCTCCATCATTAGTCACTCTGTAAACACACATGAAAGAATGAATCACGCTTGAGCTACTCACATACGTAAATTCATTTCCGTTTAGTTTTTTTTCCAACTCAACGTAAAAACATCGAAATGAGTTAGATTTTCAGGAGAAGATTTTTAAATTGAAAGTTAGAGGATATGAAAATATTATCGAATCAAAATAAAAAGTCTTAATTTTATAAATTATGGAAACTAAATGTTTAGAATTGTCTTTAATGGAAATGATTTTACTTATTGCTGAACAGGAATTTTTTCAATAAATTATCATTTAGTAAAGAGTGAGTTGTAGAAAATCCTTCAATTCTATTAGTGTTATTTTTTGCACGCGTCATCACATTATTTGAAACATCGTTAAGTATTGAATCGTATCAACATATTGCTGTAACTTTACTATTAGATCGGCATATTACTTTAACTCAATTCCTTCATAAAAAACAGTTCTAATGGGTTAAAAAATATTGTTTTATAGAAGGAAGATTTATGTTTCTAAATGACCTGTGAGCAAAGTAGTGTGTATTTGAAGGAATTTCAAGATTAAGGCAGAAAAAAATTCGTGCTTTACCCGCAAATATTTGTATATTAAGACTGAGTATTTCATGGCGTCATCTGCAAAAAAAATTATCGTTTGTTACGTAGTATATAGAGATTATTAAGCGATGTTTGAAGAATCTTGGACGTATCCAATTTCGCATTAATTTATCGCTATTCATTTCACATACGCGTGCATGGAAAGTGGTTTGGTCTGCGTAAGATTTACGGCCCATCATTACCGCAGATATAAACGTGAGGTGATTCAGTCAAATCTTTCTTCGTCCTTGCTTGACCTTAGCCACTCATGAGAGGTGGGACTGAAAACCTTCTCGTAGCATGTTCCCCGTAAACAAGAAGGTCTTCTAATGGTGAATCAGAGAGAATGACCCTCAGAGGAATGCAGGGCTTTACGAGGAATATGTTCCTTCAAAAAACCTCTCTTGGATGACGGTCGAGGGCATTTGGAGGAGGGAAAATCCGCACGGACCTGTGCAACGGTTATCTGGGAAGTGGTGGGAGATGATTAAGGCTTCCGATACCTGCGCAGCTTTTTTGTGTGCCATTCCTCGCGTTGGTATTTCTTCTGGTCAGAGTAGGAAGAAGAGATTTGGAGTGTTTCCGCGAAAAGAGATGAGCTCAAAGATAATGGCTTTCTTCTCCACTTTCTCAATTGGTTTTTCTACGAATGTGTCTTTTGATTCTTCCATGGTACAGCCGAATCATCGTTCGGAGATCGAATTGCGGGAAAAGTCACTTCAACGGATGTTATTTTAAGTCTCGTGGTCAAGAGAATTTCCCAAGGCTTAATAGTACTTTTAAGGATTAGATGGTTAAGTATATTGTTTTGGGATTAACTAATATAAAGTGAAAGTGAGTGAATATTTTAAGGGTTGGCTGTCCCCTCACTTGAATTTACTTCCAGAAACAACTTTAACGAAAGATGAAGGATTTAAGTTTATTATAAAGGTTATTCAGTGCTCATTATTTATCAGTTTATTGATTTATTAGTAAGTTTGGTTTAGATTTATTGTGGAAAACTTTTCTAGTTCTGAGAAAAAAGGTAGGGTACTAGAGATTACCTTAAACAGAAATTGTGAGAAGGAAAGAAAAAGATGTGATGAGGAATTGAAAGAATATTTCGGTAGAAATAGTTAATTGAAAGGCAAGTAACTTAAGTAGACTGAAATTGAGTATTTATGTAAGTTTGATATTTTCCTTTATATAATGTTATCGGTACGTAAATAAAAAAATCTATCTTCGATGTTATGAATAAGTAATGTACAAGTATGTAATAAGTAACAGTATTCGCAATAAACAATAATAAGGATCCTTCCATAAAGGTTTTTCGAACATGATTTCAATTAAGAAGAGAATTAAATTGGAAGGGGAGAAAATATTTGCCTTCACGTGCTTACATTATATTAATTATTTATTCATTACAAATAATTCTTGATAATGATACCATCTCAGTTGTTTAAATTCATCTCTAACTGTAAATATAATCTTGCGAGATTTTCTTCTTTACATTATTCAAGAAAGGGAAATACGTATGACCTAATCGTAGTAAAATTTATTAATAGTTTATTAAAGAATTTATTTCTGAAGAAAAAGAGGGATAGTAATGTTATCTTTTTAGTTTTTACGACCTCTGTTGTCAAGGGAAAGTGATGATTATTGATAGAAAAAGGGCTCCTTGGTTACATATCGTTCCAAGAGATGGTTGTTAAGGACGCCTGAACTGAAAGGCGACCTTCAGTTCCTTGGAAATGACCGCTTAATTCCTTACTCATCGTCTTACGTGTCTTCTCCACCGTCTCTTTCCTGCATATTTTACTTCTACCTCTGTTTACTTCTGCACCTTTTGTACTTCCTTCAATCGAATTACTTGCCCATCACTTCTATAAATTCTGACTAATATTACACTACATTATATTATTCTGCATAGTGATTTATTCGCTCATTGAAATTATTAAGTATTTAAACAATATTTCGAACCAAAAATTATTAAATTAGGTTGGATAATAGTAATAATGTTTTAGTTGGGGAAACTGCTTTATTGTACTTTTCGATAAATAGCAAATTAAATAGTTGACTAACGTAATTTTTATTTATACTTCATAGAGAAAATTAACCGAATCAGAAATTAGTAATAAAGTTTACAGAGACGTAAAAATAATACATACTACAAGTGTTTTTTTACATTACAGTTTAAATTAGGTTTCCCTTCCAATATCAATTATTAAAAGTTGATATAATGAGGTCGAAATTTTAATTCACTAATATTTTAGGCGATTTAAAATGTTTATAATGTAATAAAGAATCATGCGTTTAATATCTATAATATCTTATTACCTTATAATCTATTCTTGCAATCGTTCTATATCCCTATACCGCCGACTGAATGGAGACAACCTCAGGTTGTTTACGTGGATACTCATAGTGACTAATCCATTGAAACATTCCGTCTCCATTGGAGATCCGGGTTAAGGGATACCCAGAATATTTGTTCGATGAAACGCTGAAGTACCTCCGATCACGTTTGCCATTACCGAGTACAGGGAGCCGATTTAAATCTGCAAATCACGCAGTAGTCAAGTGGAATAATGATATTTCGCACCTTTAAGCGTGGGAAGGTACCGATTTTCTCCGAAATACAGCGGTTTGTATTCCCGTACAGAAATCGTTGGTGATCTTTATCGAAAACATATTTAATACGGAGAAAATTGATGGAAATCCAGGTCTCTCATATTACCTTTGAAAGAAAATTTTCGGTCACGGTTAACTTGTTGGTTAATTAGGTGAACTCAATCTATAAAGATGAATGGAGAAAGAATAAGTGGTATCTCTGATTGCAAAAAAATCACGATCTATAATTGTGGATCTATAAGTAGGCCCTTTCTTGGTAAGGTTAGGCTACATAAAATATTATTGTAGATTTATTAATGATATCGGTTAATTTTGAAGAATCAGAACAAGGATTGGAAGGTTTATATATACTGGCATAAATTATAACTATGCTATACTTTTAGATAGAATTCAATTGCGTAAACATGAAGAGATGTAGGTGAACTTCTCACAAAAAGCTAACGCGGCAAGGAAATTTCTCAGGAATTAACGTACGTGAGGAAAGACCATCAGTACCAGGACTCGAACCCGGATTTTCCAATTGCCAGTCAATATTTCTTACCATTGAGATGTCTTACCCGGAAATTCAATGGTAATGGCTACCTACCTATTATATAAAAGTCCAAAATAAAATATAATAGTTGAAATTATCCTTTGACATAATTTATTGTTTGACCTATAATTCTAACTGCACTATCTATTTTTTACCCATCTTTCAATGCCAAAAACATTCTATTTTTGATGCTTTATTTTCGTTACCTTAAAATTGATTTCATAATTTTAATTATATAATATTAATTGTAGGTTTCAACATTTCATAAATAATGAGCGCTACGTGATAATCTTCAACTGATTGGGAATCGCACTTATCCGTTCGAGATAAAAGCATTAAAGGAATATGATTGAGGGGAAATACGTCCTGGACAGTTGCGTGAATGACGTGAGCTGTGCCATTACTATCAGACATTTAAGATCATTGATGATGGACGCGTAGCATGGAAAAGATCTTTAAGCCTTAGCTCATAGCAATTCGCTTGTGTGGCAAGTACCTTTACCACAACTGCCCTTACTGCATAATATATCAGGTTGAACCGATGGCTATTACCAGTTAGTTCCTCCAAAATATCTAAGCTTTATTCATAATGTTCACGAAAGAAGATTTGATCGCATTTTAAATATAATGCTTAAATTAATACTGTTAACAACTTCTTTATCGTAAAAATCTAGTAACGACTCCGATTGATTCAATACTTATGCATAGCATTAGTAGTGATGCCAATGAAAGAATCAATTTTTCTGATTTATTTTATTAATTACATAGGAAATATCGTTTTTCAAATAATTTTAACTTTACAGTGTCTATATTAAGCTCCATGTTAATTTATTTACTATAAAAGGTCATAGTCTTGCATAAGTATGAAAGAAAGATGAAACTAGATTATAATTAAAATCTTGTGACGGAATATGTATATATATGTAAGGTAAATCAGCATATAAAGAATAGTATATAAAGAAAATCAGTATATATTCATTATTCACAATTTCAAAGCTTATATTGTCTTTTTCCGGTAATAATAAATCACAATCAAGTCAATTCTAACACGTTATATTAAGCTTCGTAATCTCAGGAGTGAAGCAACCGAGCAATCTTGGAAGTCATGAAGGAAGAGTTGAAAACACGTAAAGAACGTGTACAGAGACTCTGATTGGATCAAGAGATAAAATTAGAAATACGAAAAAGTCATTAATGAAAAGAAGGACGACAACCGGAGGCTGCTGAATTTATTTATATCTTTCCTTGTGGTTGCTTTCTTGGAATTAAGGAGCGAAAGTGGCGTACGATTAGAACTTTCCTCGTTTTCCACGAAGGGGTCGTCCGCGAGTAACACGTGCGGAAACGAGATGCGGTAGAATCGGATGCCGACCAGACGGGGACAGATTTCACGTGTTTAAGTCCGATAAGTCATAGGTTAGGAATTTCTTTTTTGACGACACCTTCGATTGCTTACGTGGGAGTCATACGAGACGCTCAAGGTGTAATTTTGCATTTTATCTGGAAGGAATTATGCAAGGACGAATAAGAAAGAGTTTCTATTGAAGGAGGTTTAAAGAGGATGATGAATGGTTCGTAAAAAGCTAACGGTGACTTTGTATCGTGCATATAGTAGTGTGATTATTCCTAGAGATTAATATTTTTTTTAATTATTTATTTCAAACTGAAATATGTTTATTAAGGATAATCTAAACGCGTGATTTTCTGAATTAATAATACAACTAATTATTATAAGTCTAATAGTCTTTGACGGAATAAAATTACGTTTTATTACCTTCTTAGAATAAGTAATTATTCTTTTACCGATCGTAGACTACTACAGAGTTCAAGCGTATAACTTAAGCTATTCATTTCCATAAATTAATATAAGTTTGAGGAAAATATCGAACTTCAATTTACTTTAAAATCTGAAACTAAATTAAAATAGTTTGATGAGTATGAAGTTTTTTCTAGTATGTAGTTTATGTATAATAATTTTGTTGATGAATATAAATCATCAACATTTTTCCTTATCTGTAGCTCGTTCCGTATTCAATTTACAATATATGTTAAGTATAACGTATACGTATATTTTTTGGAATATTTTTATGTTATGCAAGTAATTTTTTATCGTCTAAATTCCTTCCTGTGCGGGTTTTTCTTTCGTCTCCACTAAATAATTTATTCTCATCATTTCGGCGACGCGGATGAATTTAATGGACCGGAAGGGCTATTTCCTGACAGCTCGCATCCGACTATTTTAATATGACGTAACTCATTTCTCTTTGAAGAGCCATTGTCTCATTCATACGTACAAATATAATTATTTTCTTTCGAGGAAAGGCAATTAATACTCTGCAAATCCGACACCGGGCGTTGAAGTCTCCGAATTCAATAAAACGTACTTAGGAATTCTGTGCTACGTAACTGGTCCGTGATATGTAACCAATCGCGCATACTAGTCATTTATGATAGGTACGATACTTTTTGGCCAATTCCAGGATATAAATAACAATATTAATTAATAATAATATATTAAAAATGTATAGTACGTTCAAATTTATTTACTTTTAGTTTTTCATCTCTGAGCAACATAAAGGCTAATTCTAGTATTTCGAAAACGTACGATTACATATACTTTAAATTTAAAGCGTAAAATACTTTAAATTTAAAGAAGCTTGTGCAATCATCTCACGAGTGTGACAAGATTAAGCGTCAATATTTATGATGATTTTTTTAGCTGCTATTTAATTTAAATGTCGTTCGTAAAGGTAAGTTCCTTCTTTCACACTTATATTGTAAAGTTATTTACGTCCTTCGATTTTTTCATGCGTATGCATGTCGTTTGCGTTTTAAATGTAAGGTGAGAGGAATTGGAAGGAACTTCCTCTTTCTTGCTCTTCCAATATAAGGAGGATAATTTGCGTAAACACTCATTCAAGAGAATCTCTTTTCTCAGAAGCTTTCCTCGATTCACTGGAAAATGATTGTTATTCTTGGATAAATTTTCCTTCCTTAACCATTCTATGTCTGAATTTGCTAATCCATCATGATTGCTAAGAATTTTCAAGTTATGCAAGACTCGCAATGTGATTCGGTCTCGTTAGCGCTGAGTGTGATCATAATTGTTGCCTATTTGCAAATTAATGTATAATAATAATACGTAATAATTTTACGTAATTCGAAAGTCCTTGGATGGTTGGAAAGCTGTAACCATTTACCTTTTGAAATTTGAATTTGTATTATTGGATGGATCTAAAATAGGTGAAAGACATTATTTAGAAACTCATATCCGAAAATAAACTGGTTTCTTTAAAAAGTTAATAATTTCTTGCTACATTTGGTGGAACCTATGAATCATTACCGTAATATTTTTAAGTATAATAATCTGTTGACATAGTCGTATACTCGTAGTCATTCCTTTAAATCACTATTAAAATCTTCAATATGATCTCTATCCGTGTAATCGTCATTTGTTAAATTTTCACTCTCAGGCTTAAGAAGGTTTGCTTGCGTATTCCTGGTGACGAGACTATTTGAGAATATAGGAAAGATAAATAAAATATCTTTCCTTTTCAAGTTAAATGTACTATTCACGTTATTGCGATAATACATCATTGTTATTATTTGCATATTTTTTGCAGGTTCTTGGGCAATATATTGGAAGGTCATTTCCATACGTTTCCTCCGACTATAGCTACTTATTACGCAGAATTTATAAGTTTCACATTATGCATGTAGTTATCTATCACGTGAAAAATTGATTTATAGACGTTTAGAGGAAGAAACTGATATAGTTCCTAATATTTCAATTGTGTAAATGATAAAGTTATGTGTCCCGTTTCACGGTAATGACTGTCATATTATAAAACATTCGGAACAATAAAGAAAATAAGAAAATTCTTTCTAATTTTTCGGTTACAATTCCTTTTATTACCAATACCAAACCTCATGGGAGATAGTTATTTAAAAGTTTTCTTTCCTCATTAAATAATTAGCGAATTACAAAGGATCATTCATCTTTGATTCCATGTACAGAAGTTCCATCAGCATACAGATGGTAGAAGCATGCCAGTGCATACATTCCTTAATAGTTATGAATGTTTAAGCTTCCCTCACTCCACCTCATCACTACTTTTTCATTTTTGACCTTGACACTGATTGTTTTTGGGTCACATATGCCAATACGCCTTCTGAATAAATTCGGCGTTGGTCTGGAAGAGATTGATTTAATAGCGAACCGAAGGCTTTGTCGTTGTTGCTGAGGTATGAAGAGAGTTTTGCACGAAAGCGCCAATGCATAAACCTCATCGAAGGACAGTCACTCAATTTCGCTTAAATCAATGAGATGAACTAGTGTATGATGTTCATTCATCTGGAAATTTAATATTACGCAATAAATTTTAATCTCCAGAATCCTTTAACGTTGTATAATAGTAATATTTCTGAATATATGTAGAGATTAAATTTTTGCTGGCGTCTGCTCAACCATATATTTACTCAAATTTCAAATTCGTAACTAAGGTTATCAGGATGGGACCCATAGAGGTCAAGATATAAGTGGTATAAATAGAGTCCTTCAATAGTTTTTTACTGGTAAGTTTATAGGTTAAACGGCTTTTCGGGATTAATAAAACGTCTGAGTAGCTATATATGATTGATAAATTGTGCCTATAACATCTTTATTCATATCAGCAACATTTGGATGGGAATCCTTCGAAGAAAGAAGGTTTAAATAGAGGATGAAATCACTTAAAAGGTTTAGATAAGGCACCTTACATAGGCCGTTGGATACAGTAAGAAAATGTCGAGAAATTGAAGCCAGAACGAATCGTTTTAAGAATTCGTTTTTTTCAGATACGCGAAAACAATCGGTTAAGAAAGTCACGGTAGAGCACCCTCTGCCTTACGCCGATAGGCAGCTAGATATACACATGGATAGACATTCTCCATGAGATTTGAATCTCCTTTGGACAGACGATTATGTTATTCTGGTCATTATTGAACGCATGACAGGAAGGCATGGTGGATCCAGATTATTAGTTACTTGGTTACTATCTCACATATCTCTTGATTCCGACATAAGGTTATTTCTTATGTTAGTGACACCTATATAGACTACAGAACACTTTACTAGATGTCACATCTTCATTCTTTACCCGCTTAAGATGAAGAAGTGATTGTAACGGTTGACCATGTCTCTCTCATTCTCCGAATTTCCGATGCTCTTTATGTAGGTCAATGACTTATGACGTAACACGAAACAAAATCCGAATGAGAAAGATTCATTAAACCGAAAGCAGCTCTCTCTTTGTCTGTATGGCATCTCTTTTGTGACGAATACATACGACATTTTCTATAAGTTCTAAGCACTAAAGAAATGCAATCCGGTGATGGAATGCGTGAATTCTTCTTGGGCGCAAGATAATTCAATCAAATCTTATATAAGGAGATGGGAGTGGTTTGCAGAGTGAGTCAGTTCTGCAAACCGGACACCAATCCTCAAAAATTATCATCTCTCCTGCCCTTAGCCCACACATTTAGTGTCGCAACTAATATCTCGTTAAAAACAGTTTCTATTTTCACCAAGTGGATAAGCTTTGAAAGCTTTCCTTCTTCATCAAAAGCTTTCAACTTGTGATTGTTCTTTCTTTACAAAAGAATACTGTTGGAGAAAAGATTTTAATGAAATGAAATGTGATGTAGAATATGTGGAATATACATTAACCTAATATATTTTGCCTGGTGCCTATTTGTAGCTCTAATATACAATAAATGAAAAATAAATATCTCAATGGAATGGAATCAATGGTAAGGATTAAGAATTGATTGTAATACATAGAAGAATTTTTATCATCTAATCCTGAAATCTCATATTCTTTTGAACGATTAACATTTTGGGTTCTCGGGATATATAATCGTAATTATCCGCATAATATATAGGCACGATTAAAACCATATTTATGGTTATTATCTTAATATTATTAAAAATTAATTGGTTCGGGAAAAGCTATTAAACAATTTTGACAAACAGCCCAAGAAGCTTCTTTTAAGAGTCGTCAGTTATATCAGGCGAATTGATTTTATAATATACTCCGATAAAATACACGTGAATTTCCGTATCTTAAAGTTTCTTGATAGTTCCATTTATATGTGAGCAAAAAGTAAATCCAAGTACGATTGTATTAATATGGATAAGAGAAATACCATCTTTCCTGTATACTCTAATGCATCTTTGCAAACATTAGCCTGATTTTTCATCTTAATCGCAAGGGCAATCGAAGTGTCGCAATGACCGTGGAACAGAAATAGGTAAATTAAAAGAACGAGGAGAGGCGGTCGCAAAAAAAAATTCCTTGCGGTTGAGCTGCAGTGACTCCCCGGTATCTCATCTCGGCCGTATCAAACATAAACAACGTTTCATCCGAAACACGTTAAGCGTTGCAGCGCAGAAGGAATGAATGTCAAATAAGGTGGATCGAAGGACGTGTCTGTGGAAAGCCGCGTACCAGTGACGAATGCCACAGGCAAATAAGAGTGATAGAAAGTAAATGGATACGATGTATATTTAGTTTCGTATATTTTAAACTCTTTTACTTTCCCTCCGATTTTTAGATGCACGATTGCATATGGATTCCTCTTTATGAATGCGTGTACGAGAAAGTTTGTTGTTATTGATTTTGGTTTCTATGGTGATTTCTCATTGAATTTTAGAGGTATGTTCAAGTATATTTAAAAACGTTTTAGTACAAAGTTTAATTCCTTAACTAGCGGTTAAAATCATTTTAGAAGAGTTTATTGTTATAGTTGTTTATTCATTATAATATTACCATTCATTAATTAATATATTGGAGTATAGTTGGAGTCATCTTCATTGCTCATTCAATCCTCATGTTGGTTGATTGTAGCCCTCTATCCTCTTTACCTAATGCCAACTCTTCTACATCCTAATATCTATGTCTTCTTTCGTACCTCCCTCTTTATTTTGTTTACTATTTCATCCCTTGGTCTTCCTCTTGGTTATTTCCTCCCTTTTGCCTTCAGTGACGTCGATAAGAAATTCATTATGTCTCAGGAGATATCTAATCCTAATGGCTGTACTTTTCCAGATGATGCTCCATATTGTTGTTTTTTTGGATTCTCTTGTATACTTTTTCGTTTCTGACCCTATCTGTCCATTTGGTCTTCAACATTCGACTCTTGCACCAAGTTTCTAAGAGACGTACTCCTGTCTGGGGTGCTTTCCTGATGGTCCATGTGTCTGATCCATAGAGTGCCACACTTCGTATGAATGTTTATATATTGTTTTCTTGATTATTATGATTAGAGTATGGATTAAGTTGTAAGTACTGAGTACATGTGCCTACCCGTACCCCTGAATAGCTGACCGTCTTACATAGCCTTCAAGCTATCAGGAGTAGGCGACCCACACGTATACCTGTGCATTCCTCTAATTTTTTCGGGGTCTTTTTAACGCTTAAT
Organism: Pantala flavescens; assembly: GCA_020796165.1. NCBI lineage: Eukaryota > Metazoa > Arthropoda > Insecta > Odonata > Libellulidae > Pantala > Pantala flavescens. The sequence goes on from CM036886.1 coordinate 19,923,754, forward strand.
TCAACAGGAAAAATTATTGTACCTCATATATATCTTAACTTTCTTTTAAACGGAATTCCTGATTTCTGTGACACCCAAAATTAGGATGTCCTGTATGTTATAATCATTGACAACGGAGGGCCTAATTTGGGGTTCCGGATCAATTAACGTATCCACTTCCTGTGTTGATTCGGGTTCCAAGAATAATAATTTACATCCGGATGTGAGAACAATTTTGACGTTAAGAGGTTCTGTCGTCAAACTTAACCAGCTCTCTCTAAATTCATCGTTAGGTCAAGCAACAATTAATGACGATATTTCATTAGAAAGTAAACGCTAAATATATTGTTTCTTTCTTCATTTCACTATCTACTGTTATTTCTACAATTCCTTAAACATCTACATATTAATAAAGCCATTTTTCTTTTGTTAAATCAAAATGCGAGTTAGGAAAGAGGCACCTTATCGTAAGTGAAATATTATAAAATCATCATTCATTTATCAACAACTGAACGAATGAATAATATTTCAGAAAGAATATATTTATACATATTTAAATAATTCTTAATATCTCGAAAGAATAGATATATTTTCTCTAATAATAAACTCTAGTTGCTAATATATAATGTGCATTATTATAGGTACAAAATATACTACAATTTGTAAACAAATGTTTCCATAGTGTCATTCTAACGAGAGATGACGATATTTTCTTGATTCGTGTCAGTAATGAGGGAGAGGCGTGGTAGCACTATATTGACAGTTATAGGCAGTTATGATGATCATTCAAAGAGCCTGTTATTTGCACCTGCTTTGATTGCTAGATCACGATCAAGTGGATAGAGGGCAGTGCAGTGGATTATGGGCGATCTATCGCTTTGAATATTAATGTTCATAAAATGCAAATTATATAACCTTCATCTCTAAATGAGGGAAGAAATTAGAGTCCAGTAATTAATATGATCAGAGCCATGATTACCAGGAGGACAAAATAGACTTGACAACCATGATTTCAGATCTAAGTTTTCGTTGATATAATATAAAAAATCCGTGAAATTTCACTATTATTTTCTTAATTATGATTAGATCAACTCAAACCAGAAATTATAGAAATAAATTAAGTTATTTATAATATAGATTTAAATTAAACAATTTAAACGTTGATTTTTATTAAAAGCATCACTTTTATCAAGGTTGATGTTTCTTAAATAAAATACTTGGCAGTATCTTATTTAAATTGAATTTTAAACTTTTCATTTTCTTTTATTTTGCATTGTATTTTTAGTAGCCGATTAGAGAAGTTTACTTTATTTGACTGGAACTGGACTTTATTGAACCTTTCAATAAGAAATGAGTTTACGTTTAATAAGTCAAATTCTTCGTAAGATTTTTGCTAAACATTGTTTCTTACCGAAATTTTCTTTCCTTTACATATTCATAAACCAAAACAAAATTAAAAATCAAATATTCATCTTTAACTAATAATTGGTCCATATCATTCCATTATCGTAATTTTCTTATTGTTATAATACGTTTATACTGTTGAAGTATTCAAACAACGAAAGTGAGAGGTACCAATAATAACTAACTGGTTCACAATTAAATCCTAATAAATCCTTAGATAGATTATATTTTCGGTCATATTAAAGTTCATTATGCTTTTTGATGTAAAAGTTTTCCGCCTTCAGATAGGCATTTAATCTCCGATCGATTACGGGCTGCCATTTACATAACATTTTAATCTCTAAATGCAATCGTTTTAAACGGAGGTTCCGATAGAAAGCTTCGTCATTCATAATCATGAATGGTGTAGCCTTTAAATCCCCTTCAAGGACGCAGATTTTTTCAAACGTAACCCCAAAAAGTCCCTCGAGGGGAATTCCGCCCAAGGTTATTAAAAGAATGGTCACGACTCCACAATACGTGCCACAACGGAGCCCATCTTTCACTCACTACATTTCCATCTTATTGCCTCGACGCCCACGCTCCGTGATATGCGTTTAACGTGACCGCGTTCTTGCGAATACCACGCTCACGAAGTTGCTTCCGTAACAGTCCTTTCTGCAAGGAGGCGCATCCAAACCTTTGGTTTTCGTCTATGGTCAACGTTTCTATAGGAGTCCATTGATAATCGATGCTAAACGATTTACATGAGATTTTATATCTTTTACTCTCGTGTTTATATTAATTATTTCATACTTACACGTGTATCATTATCATTGTAAATTACAATTGAAATAGCGCAGAAATATTAGTAAAATGTATCATTAATTTTTTTACATAAACATACATATACATTAAAATGTGCTTTTCTCGTATAATTGATTATCGACCAAAATTTGATAAATAGAGTAAATTTTCGGAGAGCTAAATTCATAGGGAATAAAAATAGTCCTTCTGTATACAATATTGTTTTTGGAATAGTCACAATTTTATAAATTATGCTATATTATCGTCTATGATAAAGCATTAAGAATATTGGTATGAAATACTGTTTCAATCTTTGGAAAATCTGGTATTTCAGATATCAGCTAATTCTATCCTTCTTGGAACTTGAGTCTGTGCATTTAGTTAGCTACAATTAGTACATGTTAAAATTAACGAAATCGTTCCTGATATAGTAAATTTTTCGGAATAGAATTATTTTTAATACTTACGAGTCCAGGTTTAACTTTTTGGTATTCATATTTTCTAATCGATTGTTAAATTTTTATTTTTTACGATACTATACTAATAGGAAATTCGTAATTTTATTAATTTTTCCAAGATTATTATTGTATTATTGGCATATTATATTAATAGTATATTACTTCATTAAGTAGTTCCAGATAAGTTTGCTGTTAGGGATGGAAGTTTGAAAACTCGTTTCTGAATACAAAATAGCATAACAGCTGCATCACCATCTGAGCTGGACTTTCTTTCTTCCTCAGTATGAAAGAACCGACTCCTTCATCAATTCTTTGTCATTCAGTCTTTCGAAGACGTGAGTTGGCTGATGCACAAATAAATTATGTCATTATACGGAAGAAGGGTGGTACAGGATTTCTAATGATTTAAATTATTGATACAATGCTCAATAGATGTTATTAGAAGCTAATATTTTAAATGTCAATCAACTCTTATGTTTTACCGTAATTAGTATCAGTGCAGTGTATCGAAATGGCGTTCCTATAGCAGTCAATTAATGATAGGAATATTATTTTTTGTCACTCTTCCAAAGCTTTCCCTAAGAAGCTTTTCACTCTCTTGCGATTGGGAATTTCCCGAACGTGAAACTACGTCTTTAAAGAGTGACCTCAAAGACTTATGTTTTATTGCAAAATGAAGAATTAAATCAGGAAAACTTCCCAATTTCCTTCCTTAAGAAATGGTTGCCTTTGGTGACGAACTGAGCTCTTTCGACTCCAATTAATATGCAATTTATTCTAGATTAATATTTCCTAACATTGATGTGGTGAATTAAAATAATATCCTGCCTAATTTTTGCTCAAGGATTTTTAAAGGTCAACAAAAAGTTTTTATTCTAAAGAAGCATAATGGTAGGATACGTTACAATGATAAAACTTTATATTGCATGCAATTTATATGTATATTATTAATTTATAAGTGATATTTATATCCATATTCTACGGCATTTTGACGCTCTATTTTATTTTCGGCATTCAGTTAAGTTTTTACTCTACTAAGTCCATCGATAGAAAAAGGAAGTAATTTCGTGTATTGTACATTTTTACGAATTTTTTTTTACATCAATTTCATGTTATCTTGATCATCATCTATACGTATCTACAACTTTATTGTCTGATGTGACGGATATATAATATTTTAAAAGGCAAGGGAATAATCGTTGTATACTAAGTCCAAAGGTAACCAATTTGAATATCACAACTATTAATAAATATATCGTTTACGAATTAACAAAGAATGTACGAATATATTATGTACGTACAAGGATGGACTCGAAAGAAGTATAATATATTATTACTTCCATATGTGTAATTTATATATTAAGCTGAAGTAATTTTGAAGATTTTTCAATAAGTATATTTCCTTCCAGAATAATCAAACGAAAGAACAGAGTAATGGAAAATAAAACATAGAATATCTCCCAAGTGAATAAATTCAAAAAATTTTAAACAACCTTTTCTTACTCTATTAACGAAAACTACAGAATATGTACCTGGATTCAATTTAAAACTAGCGAGAATAAGGAAAAATCAATCGGTATTAGGTTACGCAGCTCGTTTTTCGAATGCGAGAGGCAAGATAGCGTAATGACGCACGAGGGAAAGCCTGTCCGAGAAATGCTTTTTAATAGCTTCAAGGGGGAATACCGAATATTTTTTTAATGTTATAAAATTGACCGTTACTGACAGAATCGTCCATAAATGGAATTCTCGGAAATGAGTGAGTCATTGGTGAGGAAGAATTGTTGGCTAGACGGTGTTGCGATTAGCGTTAAACGTGATTGGAAAAGCAGAGAATTTCCTTGGAAGTTCAAGGACTCATTATGAAGGCAACATGAGGGTTATTTAACAAAGCAAATTAGATTTATCTGATTAATTGACTTGAAATGGAAAGTTTTTTAAAGCGGTTTAGAGGTGAAATACCGAGAGAATGATATTCAAGTGACCAATTTGAATTCAAATCGTGCTTGATTATCTGAGATACTAATTAGAAGATAAATTTAGTGTTAATGAACGTATGAATCATTTCTGTTACGATTAAGTCAGGTCAATCAACCCTGAGTACAAATGAACTCTACTCTATATCGTTCTGTAATCTGTTGCGATGGATTCAGTAGATAGTTTTTATGAAATGAAGTCTATTTTCAAATTAAAATTTTTCATTAGTTATCTTCTTGAACTTGGAAAATAAATCTTCTCATTTTATTGGTTATTCACCCGTATACCTGTATTAATTAATTAGAAATTTACTTACATTCAAACAAATAGGAATGCAAATCTCTTGAATTTATCTCTAAATGAAAATACGTTATGGGAATAATTTCTTCTAAATACTTTACAACCGGAAAAATATAAAAGTCTTTCAAAAAGGTTTTCAATTGACTAAACATAGTTGAATTATTATTAAATATAAATTAGATAAGTGGCGAATAAAATTAATTATCTTTCCGACATAATTTGTCATATTTAATCATAGCTACATGGAAGCAATTTACAGATTAGATGATACTAGTTATAGTCTATGATTTATTTCCTTATTTGCGTTCGCTAATTGATCTAAAGAAGTCCTTCCCTCATGGCAGTTGTACTTAGTGTCTTCAACAGAATGAAGTTTAAAGAGCTTCTTTAACGTATACTTGTAAGTGACAGACAAACGTTACGTTTGCGGTGTCATAGAAACGGAGTTGTTATTAGTAACTCACCACTCGAGTTAAGCATAAATGTTATAGATAATGATTTTTCCGGTAAATGGAATTCAAAGGAATCCTCTCATTAGAAAGACGAAAATAGTAGTTTCTTTTTCTTTATTTTCTATCTTACTCTTGGACCATCTTTGGACGTATTTGAATATTCATTTTCTCGCTCTTCTATGATATACTAATTAAGTTGTATTTATTTATTTTATTAGCAAAGTTTAAAGCCAGCAATGATGAGAATTTGAAATAGAGTATCGAATTTTAAATATATTTCCCATAAAAAGTGTCTCTAAGTAGAAAATTAAGGCCATATACTAAGAGTAGAATGTTTATATCATTCATTGAAGTTGTTTATATAATTGTTCAGAAAAGAAAGAATTTAGAATCGCTAATGAAAATAAATAAATCCTTCGGATGCATTTTATACAGAAAGAGATATAAAAAACGATTTATTAATATTCTTTAAGACTTATTCTTAAAAGAAACAAAAATAAGATATTCTAATTGCAGTTAAAATATATTAGCAGTGAGTTAAAATATATAAGAGTGACTCAGATGAATATAAAATGCTTTTAAAAATTAAGAAACTTTTTATTGTTGATATTTAATATTTTTATGAAATAATTTTTGTCATATGTGAAGTATCAATCTAATATGTGAAGTAATAGAAGAATAGAACTTTTATCGGTGTATTAATTCGCTACTATTACATAATTAGTAGAGTGGAATTTTAAAAAATCTTTCTTTTAAATTTTCAACACAAAGATTATCGGACGCATGAAGCTTTATGCTTGAATACTATTTATCTAGAAATTGCTGCTACTTCTTGGAAATAGTGGAAATGGGTTTATTGAATTGAACACGAAAAATTTTCCTGTTCTGAAGGGAAAATCTGGAAAAATCTTTGGCATAGAAGAGAATGATCCAGAAATTGACATTATGGGGCCAAGATCACTAGATACGAAGATTTGAAGGACCACACGTGATATATGAGGCTATAGACTTGGAAAATGTTGCGATAGATTTCCCTTTTTGCGTAGTCTAGGATCTATATTTATACTATTGCACGATTTTTATTAATTCAAAAAATAGATACGTTGAATCTCTAAATGAAATACAATATAAATTAAATATATTATTAAAAAATATACAAAATATTTTATCGTTTTAGAGTGCGTTAACTGGATATCTTTTAAGGTATTGTATCCATAAGGAGACGGGTGATTTCATATCCTGATTTCATATTTATTGAAAAGATTCGTCCATCTATGATTCCAAATTTAAATTTCACGAAATTGTCAACGATTAATCATGTATATCGATAAGTTTAAGTGTAGTCTGATCCCAAATATATGCTATAAGATTTTTGGTGAAAAAAGGTTTGTTTTGAATTTGATACAGCTCTTTTACTCCTTGATAATTTTGATATTATGGCGATCTATTCACCTATCAGTTTTAATTCAAAGAAAGTTCAGTTTCAGAAAATCAGTTCTTTCTGTCTATTACGATCGTAATTTTTGTCTATCTACATTTTTTGAAATTAAAAGTGATACTTTTTATCACACTAAGGAGCCAGGAAATTCTTTTGGAGATTAGCGGATAGTAAAACACTATAGTATACGTTACTACTCAAAGTATGAGAGGTTATCCCATTCAGTTTGCATCAAGTAACTTCGGCCTTTCTCATTTAACCTTCGAATGAAAAAACTTCGTACTCAGGGCCGGCATCGGAAGGTAAGCAATTGAGCTACTCATTTTTGTACAGGACAATAAATAAATAGAATTATACTCTTCTTGTGACTTTTAACATCGGGCGTATTGACACAAATAATTGATTCGACAACAATGCAGAAGGTAACGAAGATCGACGTCATAATTGTTGGAATACAAATTGAAATGTCAACAATAGCGCACCAGACCGCTGTGAGCGCCATGTTTTCGAAATTCATTATCTATTCACTGTTATTGTTTCTATTATTTTTATCAATTTTAAATGTATACTCTTTTTCTTTACGTTATTCTTCCGTAAACCGCGCGTTCCCAAACACAGTTTCGTACCTCGTTTTCAAATGAGCATTCTTTCAAGATTTAAAGAAGATAAAATACCCGTAAATTAAATCCCAGAACAGGTTTTCGGGTTAGTTCTTCCTAGTGTACATTCCATGCCGGCACAGAGATAATAGAAAATGGTAAACAAGTGACTTACCTGAAGAGAGACGGTCTTCAAGTCTGCATACAGAGTCCCGCGCTGCACTGACTTTCACAACCTCAGGTCGGCGTTCGAAAGCGTACACTGTCTATAGAAGCATTTTGATGTCCCTTTTAGTTGTGTTGAAGTAGGCGGGGCACAGGTGAGGTTTCCGCTCGTTAACATAGTTGGTTGCCTTACGGTAGATGGCAGCAAATTCGCCTCTCTTTCCTGTCATCTGTTGAAGATAAAAAGAACCTGGAAAGATTTAGGAAGATGTTACAAATGCAGGCGCTCTTTGAACTTTATTTTTTTCGACTTAGGTTTATACCACAGCTAAATGTTTTCATTACGATCGATACGCTTTTATCTCAAATATTTAATGTTTGCTTCTGCTTTTACTAGGATTTTTATATTTATTTACGAACTATTGTTGGACTTAACAATACTTTCGCTTTTTCTAAAGAATGATTTTCAATTACAATTTCATGTTGAAATTTAATATTTGAGGGATGATTAATTTGTGCCAAACTGTTAATTTTATGTCAAAATATACAAAATGGAGTATTTTTGGATATCTGTCTGCAATCTAGAATGTAGGACTTTTGGGAAATTAAATTAACATTGGCTAACATTACTGCAGGAAGATTACATCATAGAATTATTTACATAAAATTTTTAAATATTTTTTTTTAATTTCCCAGTAAAGAAATGAATTTCATATTAGAATTATCATCTTTACTGTTTCTTTCCTTTAGATTTAGATAGATTAATCTTTATTTTCATTCATATTTTAATACGTAAGTCAAGCTATATACAATATCAATGTCCATTTGTAGTTCAATGGTGGATATGAATATTTAGCGCTCATTTATTCTCAATTCTTATTTTTTTTCTAAGGGTTTAACTTCTATTCTATTGAGGCAATTATCATACCCCGAGCGGCCGGTTCCCAAATTTAATCGTATTTTATTATTTACCTTAACTATTGTAGTCATTGCTTTACCATCTCGATAAATCCTGTATGAGTGTTTGAAATAATATTGGTTCCCCTATCAAACTCATAAGCACGAAGTTACCTGACATCACGTAGTGGAATTTTGAACCACTTAGCCAGTAAACCTCAAAACAGGAAGTCGATTGTTGACGCGCCAAATTCAATCTATTTATAATGCGGATAGTATAGTTAATCTTTATTTTAACATACGAATTTATTAGAAAATTATGAAAAGTCAACCTTTTATGGTTGATGTTTCAACAAGAAGGTTTTATTTAGATTTTTACTCAGAATTAGAGTGGAAATTTCCTATATAGCAACGACTCTTTAATTATTATTACTATCATATCGCTTGATGAATGGAAAAATAAATTGGAAGACTCACCCAAAAAATTCTAGCTTTGCAGATCAATGAATATATGATAATGAATGAATTTCTTATACTTTTACTGCCAGAATTTTACGCGAAAATCTTGAAACTATATTTAAAGAATTTTTTGAACAAATGAAGTTTTACTGTATCCGTAATTTTACCTTAAATATGGTAATAAAAACAGGTATAAAAAAACTTTCAAAACAATATGTAGAATTTCCATCCATTATCACGTACAATTTCTACCTATACTGATGTATGTTATACTCTTAGTTGGTAGATTATAGCTCTATTTTTGGGGAAAATTTCGAAAAGATTGAAAAATATTTAGTTACATTAATTTAATATGGTAAAGATAGAAATAAAATAATGTAAATAATATAATAATGTAAATAACAGAAAAAATACTAAATTAACTGTCATTGAGAAATATTGACAAAGTTATTAAAACTATTCATTAAATAATAACGATTAAGCTTTGTCGAGCAACTTTTTTACTATACTATATTATGGTAATTATAATCTTTTCTGGCCCTTTAAGTCATCTCATAGATAGTATATTAATAATGAAAAAGTAAGAAGAGTAATATATATATATATATATATATATATATATATATATATATATGCAATGTTCGTATTATATTAGTGTCAGTATAAAGGCTATGATAAATAATTATTATTTAATGTATATCTATGTACCACATAGTTTCTAATATGCTGGTAGTTTAGTCAAGGAAGCTAAGTTTAGCATGCAAAATTGTTTGCATCGGAACTTTACGGCTACCAAAAATTAGAATTTCATTTTATTACGATTCTTCATCCATAAAAACTAATTTGAATGAATAGTAACTAAATTATAAAGCTCTAATTATATTTTGAGTTTATTTTCTGTTGTAAACTAACGCAGAATTATTAGTCGAAAACGTCTATTATTCACGTTCAGTTGTTTATCGTAAAGCGTGTGTTTTCATCTCAAACAGCAATGCCTGACCGCCGCATTACGCAACTCTACTGTCGTTAATAGTTGTGCTCCGTAGGGGTCGCTGAATGATCAATGGGATAGTGGGATTTGAATGCGTAAAAAGATCGCCTTACGTTTCCTGACCAACTTACTCTCTGTGACCCACTCTCTCTATTGTCACCCACCGCAGACACCACAGAGGATTGTGATTGGTGTATCCGCTTTTAACATTCTCGCCTCTGCCGCGTCGATTGAGATCCCTGCCGCTAATATACTATCGGAGTAAATGAGAATTTATATCGGGAAAAATTGCATTTTAATACGGCTTTAAACACGGAATACTTTGAGGCAATGTCTGATGAAATTACAGATCGTATCTTCTCACAAACCGCATAGATTTTAACCATATTTTCTTGTTAATTTCAAACGTCTATTTATCATGACATATTTTAAAAATCTTTCTTTTGAAACTTTGTCTAATCTTTGAAATGCTATCTACCTAAAGTTTTTTTCATTTTTCGATCTTTTGTTTAAATATTTTGATTATTATTTTACTGTTTTTTCCTACATAATTGCTCACATGTAGTTTTCTATTTAGTTTATCCTTATGGTTAAGAATTATTGGCCTTTTCTTTTATTTGTTTCAAGCTTAGCTAAAAGAGAAGCACGCGCTTCTTGTAGTAAAGCTGAAGGATCCTGTTGATGAAAAGAAAGTTGTTGCTCTGGTGCATGTATCAGGTTAAGGACCGTGATGGTGATTGACAATGAACCGAAATATTTGCTTCATAATATTGGAGTTGCTTACTTAGGTACCTTCAACTAAATAATCTTAATATAATTTCGCATTTCCTATGTTTTATCGATATTATATTACATTCGTTATGGAGAAATCTTCGTTGAAAACTTCTGATAGGTTTCGTACTCAAACTCGGAACTGCAAATTGTACATTGGCGAATTTGAAAATTTAACTGTTTTGCTATAAGATCTTTAGATGCTCTGTACATCATGGTACCAGTACTTGCTGAATATTTTAGTTCATTGCTTCCGACGAACTTACCCTGTAATATGCTCAATATCGACCTATACTATAATGCCATTACAATATCGTAGTGGAACCTTTTCCTTGTATTCATAATCTCTTAGATAGATTAGATGGGAAGCATTTACTCTCAGATTCCGTGGAAAGAGTTTCATACGAAGGCCCTTTCACCTAAATAGTAGCCAATACACAGATACCTCCAGTGCCCTCGGGGTAGCCTTTCACTCTCCACCAGTCCACAGTTTGTGAGTAAATATCCGCGAGACGATATCCCTATAGTCGATCTCTACCAACCTTATCCGCGACAGAATTCCTAGTCCCGGACACATAATACATCCGACGTAACCAAGGAGACGTAAAAAATAAGGCTAGGAATTCTTGGGAAACGTACGTCTGATCGATGGCGTCTCCCCGAGGGTGGAAAAAGAATACGTCTCCGTTTCTCTCTCAACCGCAAGTCTCTGGAGTAGTGGGATGCCATAGGACAGACCACAGAGGGAACATTCGCGACATCGGAGGGTATCTGGACCTCCCCTGAGTCAAACGACGCAGGCAATCGGCGGAGGGATCATCTAGCTCTTCCCCACGTGTAAATCGATGTCTGTGGGATCTTCAGGAAGTGTTCGGGTGCCTCAGGATAGCCGTGGTTCACCCTGTAGCGTAGTTTTGTAACCCTTCGTGAGAGGATGGATGTAGAAGATATGTCCATGCGGTTTGGATCAACGTGTCCCAAAAAGAAGGCGTGTTCTGGGATATACGTGACGATCCGCACGTTCGAGATGGAAACGTGTTCTTGACCCTTTATTAACCCTATAGAGATTCGATATCGAGAAAGATAAGAATACGTAATTTTACGCTCATGACGTGATCATGAGTGTGTTTACGTGAGTGAGTCTTGTTTTGCTAAATTCGTATGCAGCCATGGTTACGACTTTTGTCCTCTAGGGTCGGGGAGATAAAAGAATTTACTGGAATTTAATGATCTTATATTTTAGGCAAATGACACAGACGTATTTACATAAAATTTGAAATGAATGAAATTTTCTCGATTTTTATTACGAACGTACCTATTAATTTTTTTAATGGCGACATTAAAATGATATCATATGATTATATCCATTTATTTTAATTCATCGAAAATCTATTTCTAGTTACATATTAAGAAAGAAGTTGATTTGAGGAGATGTATTTTAAACTATGACTAATTTTCCCGGATTGTACTAGAATACATCTAGCCATCTAACAGTAAATTTAAAGGAATTGATGTTAGCTCTAGCTCTCCCAAAAGTTTCCAATCGGTAGCTTCTATGCATAGAAGCATCTGCAAATATTTAAATTTTCATAATCTTCTTGTTTCGTCACAGTTGAAGTCTATTGACATCTAAACCTTCTAAGGTATCCAGCATCCTTTCAATCATAGGGAGAATTGTTACTTATTTAGCTCTCTTATTGCCAATGTATAATGATTCTTACTTTTATCTCCGTAAAATTATTTACGATTATCATTCTGTAAGTACCACTCATCACTTTAAAGAAGTTTTATTTTAATTTTTATCATTTGATTTTTTGATGATTATTATTTAAAACCATTTTGAAAATATCCTGTGGCTTAAATGATTCAGGCGTTTCTCGATTTTTATTTTGTAATTCTCGTTTATGACTTGTTCATTAGCGTTTCAATGAATAGGAATATGGCTAAATTATACTTTATAAAAGAATTCCTTGAAGCTTTTTGCGGAGGTCATTGGGATGGTAAATAATACTTTTAAAATTCTGTCACATAATGTTTTCTTAATTAGGGAAGAGGTATGCTCTGCTCTGAAAGTCAAGCAATTCTAAATATTTATAAGAAGAAAGAGCCTAAGGGAATTGGAGTTTGATTGAGAGATCCAAATTCGAATCTGAAAAACTGATTTTTATTAATTATTGCCACAACTCATGAATTATAAAATATGTACAAAATATGAATAAAATATGACTAAACGAATTAGAAGTATTGATCTATAGAATAAGACATTTTTGTCAATAGAAATTCTCTCTAAAGATATAGAATATTTCCGGATCAAAATTCATTCTTTCACATACGTATACTCACAACGAATTTGAATCATTTTAATTGTCGAGTTAAAAGTAAGTGATAATCACTCGATTACAAATATCCTATATAATATTTGTGAAGATAATATGTAAATTTCAGGATAAAAATACGATACAGTAGCGCGATTTAGAAGTCAAAAGGAAAGGAATACAGTTATATGAACGGAAACTCTATCAATTAAATTTTAATGATGAATAAGATAAATAATATTTCCTCAGAATCGGTCCTTTTTTATGTACGGATATGACTATATGAAAGCTACTGTTTCATGAAGATGCTGGATGACATTGATTAAGAACTCTGTTCCTATAATATAGAATAAAACTAGAAGATAGAACTAAAAGTATTCCTCATAGATTCGTTCTACTTACAAAGACTTGTTTCATTCATTCTGGTTCGGATAGGAAAGCAAGTTAGGAAGGGCTAACTGACTTCTCATCTTGCCTAGAGAACCTCATACCCCTTTTTCTATCTCTTACGTAAGAGGGTAATGACAGAGGGAGTGCTGATCCGTTCAGCCTACGTGCAACTCTTTATTCACTTGTCATATTAATGTTATGATATAACTGTGGCGTGTTTCCTTTATTTAATACGTAAGACTATATAAATTATGGTATTTTTAGATATTTAGACATCTTTTTGATTATTATTTAACATCGCCGCAGTTCGATGTTACGGTAGATGGTGACGATTAATTACTATAGAGCTATACTGTATACTTCAATACATATCTCTTATACACAATATTACTTAATTAATTCTACGTATACAAAAGCAAAAATTGTAATATTACTACCCGTCAATTGCTTACAACGTAATCACAATTTAAGTTACTATTATATACAGTATAACTATTAGATACTATCTGGATTTAATGGTTTGATTACCATTTATAGCTGCATTTTTCTACTTAAGTTTTTCTACTTTATTTTTGTTACACAATAATAGATACTCGTTACGTTTGAGAATGTGTAGGAGGATGGATTTATATCCATTATACAACACTAGTATTTTCTTCTTATTAACTGAATTGTTCTGGAATTACCGTATTTGAATATTGTGTTAGAATATAATATTAAGTTTGCTTATTAACTTTACACTTTCATTATGTATACGATGATTAAAGTACTCAGTGAGTTTTTGTGTAATGTGGTATACATCTACCAGTTATATAAATAGATGTTACCGTTCTTCTCACATATCTATACGTGGTTTACTCAGCATGGGAAAATTGTTACAATGTTCACGAATTCATTTTTTAATTGACCTACTCATTGCAGGATTCTTAAAAGTGCATCGATATTAGTTATTCCCATTTAACAACGATAATTATTCTTTTTTGTACTAACATCACAATATGAACGCAGGAATAATTTTGTGTTACCATCCATCGAGATATTTCGTCTGCTAACAATATACATCTACGTATAATATAAGTAACCTTTATTCACCTACAATTGTTATCCAAGTTGCATAAAAACTTATTTAAATCATTCTTAAATTCTTGATTAAGCGCAGAATTACAATATAACGTATATTTTGCGTAATAATCATAATTGCTTAGCTCGTAAATAACCAAAGTCCACGAGGACTTCGCGAAAGATTGTAGTTGCAGATTTCATCGCCGGCTTTAGCCATTTGTCTCCGTTTATCTTTTCTATCACCTTGAGCAACGAGATAGATTTCCATAACGTTTCGGACACACGCTTGCGGTCGGTGTTAACAAGACGGTGTGGTAACAACTCGCTTTGTGTTATACCACTCACGAATAACAAAAGTTACTTCTACTTGTTCTCCGGGCATCTCTTTTCCAATCTAGTTGTTAGCAAGGGTTGCTTCCTCTGTTACACGTATTGCCGAGAAATTCGAATCCACGTTCCTCTCCTGAGGACTTCCAGAAGCTCCGTGATTGGCTATTGCGGTTTTATCCACGCGTGCTAACTCACACCCCAAAGAAGAAGAAGCTTCTATTTTATCTCAACGATTGACAATCTATCGCAAGAATAGTTCTCAAAGTCGGCGTTTGGTGCGCTGTTTTCGAAAGGCGGGAATTCAACCTCCAGAGATTACTGTAGCAATCAGGGCAGATAGTGATGTAATTGAATGTTCAGTTTAATACTAAGAGTAGTATTTCTCTATGGTGAAACGTGACTGCTAAAAGCGTGTACTATAGTTGTCCATCAAATATCCTTTAGTGTTTTAGTTAATAAGAGTAAAAGCAAAAAATGGATTAGATTTCGGTATTAATTCTGTATTTTTCTACTAAATAGAATTGGTATTTAACAAAATACGATTAATTTCATCAATACAATTCATTATTATTATTATAAAGTCAGATATGTAATACATTGCAAAAAATCACGATTTCGCGTGAAAGTGAGTTGAAATCAAATTTCAGTATGTGTTCGTCATAATAAAAGTTATCTTACGATAGAGGTAATTTTTCTTAAATTCTGATTGTCTGGGTATTTTAAATTGTAGTTAATGAGTCCATTAATAATATAGTAAAGTTTTTAATCAATAGATCTCATATCTCTGTCTAATGAATTTCAATAGCAAGTTCGTCTATTATTGTACCGTAATGAGATTATTCATCCTTTTCGATAAAATATACAAAATCGTAGCAACGGCAATAAATAATCCTCTAACATGACGTCCGTGAATTAACCGAGTCAGTCAAAATAAAGATATTATCAATGGCTTTGTATATCTCTAAGAATTGATGTAAGAAAATTAGATGTTGTTGAATTCCAAGCAAAGTCTTTCTGTTGGAATGTATATGAAGGATACGAGAACCATAGAATGTCGTATCCAAGCCTTCTTTGGGGGCAATTATATTTGTATACAAATGCTGATTAAAGACTTTTACATGCTTACATTATATTTTTCCAGCGCATCAGCCTTAAAATTCCCCAATTTCAGCAAAAATTAGTCACCTTGAGGTTTCTTTTTTTCTAGAACCTTTCTGTTTCTGAATAATGAACTAAAATTTTAGTGATTCCTAAAATGTAATACTCTAATAACCATATTGGTTGCTTAAGGGATCGAATACACAGTTTCTATACATTTTTTGCGGCCCGGTTTATGTATAATTTCACAGAAATCTATAAAGAAAATCAAATTTAATGGGAGATTCATGCAAAGCGTTTTCTTTGATCATGAAATTTTAACCACTGAAGACATTACTGATATTTTGGCTTTTATGTCTTTTTATGCATGAAATAATTTGAAAAACGTAAAGGTGAAATCTTAGAAAAACAACTACATTCGTTTTAAAGATAGGTTTATAGATATACTTTCACAAGAATGTATTTCTTATAATATTTCTATCTAACCTTTATCGTCCGTAAGACATCTACGTATAATTATTCGATCATTTTGATGAAATCAAAATGTTAATAAGTTTTCTATTTCATTTTTGAGCGAGTGGTCCGTAATTCAAACTCCTAGGGGAACATAAATGTTTATCTATTTAGTCAGGAAAGGAAGCTGTCTTAATGATAAGACGCGTACCTTGGTACGGAAGAATTTCAATTCTTCATTGGTACAGCACTTGCATTCATATGACGATGACAAAGTCCGTTGCCAACACTACCAGGTGGCTCGCTAAGCTACACCGAGGTATTTGATTATCTTAAAACTATGCTGTTGGTCCCTTACCTCTACGAATGCAAGGAGGAGCTCTCGTTTGTGAATCGTAAGTAGTTAGTCTTTACTTATATAACCGATCACAGGTAGCAAAATTACTTTTACGTACGTAGCGATCGCTAGGCTACTAGGTTTGTTTCATGAATCAGCTGTCTCACGAGATGGAAGAATGAGATTATGTCAATAGGAGGCTTTTAGAAAATACAAATTAAATATAGTTATTTCAGGAAAGGCGTAAATTTATTCTTTATATATGCTGGAAGAAGTATATCAGAGATTCTAAATTGCATTATAAAGTAAATACCTCGAATTTAACATTTTACTTGCATAGTTTTAGATCCAGATTATTTTTCTGTAGCTCTTAGTCATCCCATTAACCTTTTTAAATGTCACATTTACATAAAGAGTTTTTTCATTGAATTTATTTTAGAATAGGTAAATAAAGGTAGAAAATGTTTTAATTTGATTTAAAATTCAGGAAGATGGCTTATCAGAGTCTCTGTATATTTCGTTAGTGTTCTATCTTTTTAAATTTATGGAGGGATAAAAAATACACACCTGTGATTCTATCCTTCAATTTAGGTAGCTTGAATTTCAATGTGCACAACCTACTGGGTTTTAGTTTTAACCATCAATCCAGAGATGTTGGTAGAATTTTAATGATTGCAATTAGATTTTTGGCTGCAGATTTTAGTCAGTGTTTCTGAACGACTGATAAGATTTTCATATGTTATTAAAAACTATAATTTAGAAGAGGAAAAGTGAGATATTTTAGAATAATTAGATAGTTGTCTTCCTTTACTATTCAGGGTCTTTTGGATCGAGCAATACGTTTTAAAGTGTTTCAAATGTGATTTACATTAGATACGTGTACAGTAGTCGAAATATTATAATGGGAATCCAATTGTAGTTACAATAAGCTGCATTTTTCTCTTCTAAATTATTTGTAATTTTAGAACCATTCAGGATAGACTTAGAAAATTAAAATCTTTCAGAATAACATTAGGGATCTGTTCTGGAGTTCTACCAGAAATATCTTTAGTCTAATTATTTAGTTTAAATATGATCTTTTATTTAATATATTCCTCCAGTCCCTTAAATTACCTCGAGCTTTTAGTGAAATCATAATCTTAAAAATCTTGTGAAATACCTTCAAATCTTTCAATATTATAAATATATATAAACGATGAAACAAAAATCAGACGGCGTTGAGCCATTTCAGAATAAAATAATTTTTAAAATGCACACAGAATTAATTAATTATTTAAATTGATTTTTAAATTGATAATTTAACACAATTATACATTAAATTTATTCTATGTGGATTTTACCAAGCATTTTTATTCTTTAAATAGATGCCTTTTATTTAACTTAAAAATTGAATTTGCATAACAATATAAATAATTTTATCGTATATAATTGCAATCCAAACTTTATGGTCGATATCCAGCTGTTCCAGATGTGACTAAAAGAGGCATTCGGCCTTCGACAAAGTTCCTCGCTCTCCATAAAGACCTCGCGTCAGGATACGCGTGCGGGAACCAAAAAATAAACCCATAAAAACATTAAGATCTTCATACAGAGATAAGAGGGTCCAACGGCCTTCAAGCTACTCCTTTTCTTTACTTCCCGTTACTAATAAACAAACCTACACAATACAACTTCTTATTACCATAGTAACGAAGAAATCGTCTGAAAGTAGAACCGAGTAATAGTTCATCTTAACTAGTCTTTTAACTAATCCTAAAACGATGATTCAATCATATCGAACTCACAGTTTTAAGGGAACCATACACTAATCTCGATCTTCCACTACGTTACCTGTCGACCCTGACTTTTTTTGGGCTCTATATAGTTTTCGTTTTGCATCAAAAAGGAATGCGGAACTTTTACCTTGATCGATCTTAAAAATACGGATTCGCATAAAAGATATTTGTTTTGGTTGATTTTTTAAGATCGTTATCCGTTTGTAATTCTCGTGGAACCGGCGGAAGTAGATTGACATCTGTTAAACACTGTGTAACGGACTTCCTCAACTCTTTCCATGCATTTCGGAAGGGAGAAATGTTTAAAGCTTTACGTGAACGTTAGGAATGAAAAGCAGGTTACATAATCAGAAGGGACGGAAGAGAGAGAGTAGCTGTTTTCCTCGAGTTTATCCACGCTTCCATGACAACCAATTATTCCCCGCTAGTCCATCGAAGAGTGATGTGTGTGTGTGTGAAGGAAACGGCGGGTGACAATGATTGAAATCTGACTCATTATCCGCTTACGATGACTGTTATTCCTTACGTGGGTTTGGTACCATATGCCTTCCACAGCTTTCAATGAGTTCGTCTTACGTCTCTTTTGCTGTACTTGAGTGTGACAAACCGTTGAGTGGGAGTTAAGTTTGGAGGTTATTGCTTATGTTCCAAGCATTTCATACGTGCCTACCCTCGCAGTAGGTAGGCACGTACGAAAAACAGCCCCAACTGTTCTATTTTACGAGACGTTGTTGGCCCTCCTAAACAATGTACTACGTTGTAGTCTGTTGTAATTGTTGACTGAACGAGGAGTACATTGGTAAAGTTACCCTCCGTCCTTCTTAATCCATTCTGTAACCTCTCGCATCCATTAAATGCTTCTTCAATGGAAGACTGGTCGCGATTGAAAATTTCCAGAAGACCTTTCCAAGTCTGTTTCCTTCAGTGAAGCTTTTCTTGGATTCCGTCGTGTTTCGAAGGTTGATCGGGTGAATTGAACGGCCGATGCCGTTGAACTGCAGAACAATTGAACTACGTTAGCGTTGCTTTCTCTGCTAGATGTCTTAGGAATGCAAACTGAATCATCTTCCCCTGGCGAGTTTATCGCTCGTGGCAATGGTGTACGAGTCTTCGTCGGCTGAATCTGATCTGAATGTCAAGATGTGGCGTTCATTAAAATTTTAACCTTGCGATCAATTCGGTATTAGGAATATGATTGACCTAAAATTGATTTAAATGTATCAGAAAATTTCATTCGATTCATTTCATTCGAATTGATTCACATGCTTATATACATAGTCTACTCAAAAAATATACTTGAAATAATCTTCAGTTATTAAGAATTTTATCGTCAATGAAGTTTTTGTCAGCAATCCCATAATTTTCTACTATATTCTTCAAATAGAAACTTAACAGGTAGAGTAGTTCAATAATGAATATTATATGAACTAGGAATTCATATTACCATAGTTAATTATATTTTTTACTTTAACGTACTCATGTGTATATTCTTTATGTATTTTTACTCATATTAGTTTATATTACTAGCCTAATGATGCGTAAGTACCCTATAATTACACGTGACAGCGAAAGCATAAATTACGAAAATACTTTCCCGTTCAATTAACTTCGTTTATCATCTTCTTAAGTAATAATCTTTAATGGATCTTTCCCTATTACAATCAATAATAATTAATTTATTGTCAGCAGTAACTCCATCAATTTCAGTTTCTATTATATAGCACCTGTTGCGTAAGAACGTCAGAATTTCAATTCTTTCCTCCCAGACGAGGCAGGAAATAAAAGAAGGTAAAATGACATAAAGAATCGATCCCACATTCGTAGAACGAACATTACCGACTCGATTTTTTCGAGTTTCAAATATCTTTGGTCTGATTCTAACTGTGCACGTATTTTATTCGAAAAATTTTTCTCGTTGCGGCTTCATACGCACCGTGCGATGAATTCGTTGCATCAGCCAATCAAGGATTAATTTCAGAAGACCGCAGACGACCAGGATATGCCACCGATGCTATTCGTGGTGAAGAGTATTACGCTTTTAAACGGGGTCTGGTCAGTTGGAAAAATGTCATAATTCACCTTTGATTGAGTAATGAAATAAAGCTAATTTTAAGGCTTGATGAGAAATCATTATAGGTTATTGTTCCGGCCTCTTTTCTGTTGGTTTTTGTTTACTTGTACTTCGAGATAATTAGTAAAGTACAACATATTGGTTCATTCGAGGATAGGTTTCGATAATACATAATTCAATGCGAGATTTATACTGCATCTAATATTGCGTCTAATTCAAGACTAATCATAATTAAATGAAGCCCAAGTACTTCTTTACTAATTAAGCATTTAATCATCTTAGAAATTGAATTAAAACTTCTCCAGGTA
This sequence comes from Pantala flavescens, assembly GCA_020796165.1. NCBI lineage: Eukaryota > Metazoa > Arthropoda > Insecta > Odonata > Libellulidae > Pantala > Pantala flavescens. Next base: position 19,944,569 of record CM036886.1, read on the forward strand.
CTAGGAGAAAATTTTTATCTTTTCAAATCAAATAAATATTAAACGGTTAAAAACGTAAGAGCTTGCGTTGTCTGCAATTATGATCACTAAGTCATTCATGATATTTAAGAACGAATTAAAAAATTCTCAAACTTTTATATAGCTAATGAAAGTTTGAATACAAATTAGTTTTTATTATCTTCATACGGTTTTAATTATTAACTAATGCGCTATCATTGTTGGTTGTTTGACTGTTTTATTATTATATTAAAGCTTACAAATTAACTTCAGTCCATTGTCGAAGTTCTTTGTTACAAGATTTGAATTCAATACTTTTTATATTCATTTCAAAGTTAACGTGATATTACGATTTTTCTGAGCAAGAAAAATAACAGTTTTTCATCTAAAGTATTTAGATTACGATTCGGAATTTTTTATGCGTATTAAGAGTTCAATCACATGTGAAACAGAAACTTGTGTTTGATCAAATGTCTTTCACGAACTCCCAGGGAATAAGTTTACAGGAAATAATCCCTTTCGTGAGATGAAAACTTATTTATGAATAAGCATTCTCACATTTATTCTCACCTTTCACATGTGTATCTGTCAGTTTAAGTAGAGGATAAAAACAGGATCCTTTTTTTGCCTGGATATAAGTTTGATCTTCATCTCTCCTCCGTTAACAGCTTTAATCCTTGGAGTTTACTTACCTAGAGAAGTAAGGATTTACTCTTGTTTTCTCTATTGACCTAATATGCCATTGGTTTATAACTTTTACGAACAGGTAGTTTTGTCACCCCACCAGGGTTTCATAGTATTCAATCTAGTATCACAAAATCCAGTTAAATTGCTGACCAATATATTATTCGTAAGCATGCATAAATAAAATATTCATAGTAATATTAGAGTACAATAATAATAGTATAATATCGTTTATAACACCAAAATTTAAGTGAATTGCGGAGAGAATTTTATCTTAAAAATATTTCAAACAAAACATAATAAGTTATTAAATTATTATGAAGAAAAATACGGAATATTGTGTATGATCTCCAATCGTTCTAGATTTTGTAGAAGGAATTTTAGAGGTATTAGAAGGTATAGAACATTAAAATAACATCCGAAACTATCAAAACAGTGCCATAAGAATACAACCATCAAAGCTAAATTCTTATAGAGCTGACGCATTACCTAATTTTCGATTTGAATTTATCGGTTCGTAAGTTATGAAGAAATTCACCGAATTTACGCTTGGGCAAGTCTTAAGGTCTCTACCTTCGTTGACACGTGTGGAGCTGACCTTGGCACAGTGTCAAAATGTTACGCTGAGTTTCCTTAGAATTATGGAGCCCTTTTTGAGATGCTGCGATTAATCACACGTGAAAGATGTTCAAGCTCTTTGGATAGTTGTAGTTAATTACTATTAAAACAACATCGCCGTAACATATATCACACGGTGATAATCTTGAAGAAGGACAGTATTTAAATTATTATTTAGATAATAATTGCTCCTTATAAATATGAAACTTTTTTTACCAACTTTAGAAATATTAATTGTAATATTGATTGTTTAACAGTTAAGAATGATGATTTTTTATATGTTCCCTAATTAATTTCTTTTATTCCTGATTTGGAAATCTGCTTTGTTATGATCGAAGTTTTCATATACACCTTTTTTATTTACGATTACTTGGTATGATATTATCCTCCAATATTTCAAAAATCGTAAATTAATTTTTTCAACATAAAAAATTTATTTAATCTTATGTAGATTCTAAGAAAAACTGCTTGAGCTTTAAATTGAATTATAATAGTAGAAAACAGAGATGCATACTCATCCACTTAGTGTTGAAATTACGAAAACCATTAATTTTACGATATATTGCTTTAATGTCTTCCTTTGAGTAATTTTTCCATTAAAGTAAACATCTTCGTTCGCTCCCATCCTTTATTTTGTTTCTTAATGCGACTTATTTTTCTTATTTCCCAATCAAAAGTCAGAGATCTCGTAAATGCTTTAATTATTCATGGGATGATCCTTTACGTAACATCTTCCTCATAGTCATTACAGAGGTCTTCCTCATCTGTGCCGTGGACATCCCCCGTTTATATAACTATTGTGCCACCTTTTTCATGTCGTCCTTACTTCCCAGCGTCGAATGTTGTCCCCATAGTTCGAAGATCCAATGGATTGAGTCGAAAGTAAGAAGCTTTTTAGTTTCGTGCGTCATTGGAGAAAGTTTAAGCATTCCTATGTCCTTTCTCAATGAGTTTCTTCAGATCATTCATCGGCAATCAAATAAAATAGGAAAGAAAAGTTAGCTGGAAGAGTTTTTTTAGGGCTATTTCCAGTAGAAAAAAGAGGCCACCTTTGGAAGACCAAAATTCAATGATTTCTTATAAAAAATTCTAGTATCATCCTGTGATAATATAATGCAATCTTCTGATAAATTGTAATCTATATGTTTACATCGATTCGTTATTTATTTAGTATTTTCATCAATGCATAGCAACGTAAATTTCAATTTATCACCAGTTAAGTTTTCTTAGTAGTTTTTTGACCTAAAAAAGGTGTTCTAAGACGATAAATAATAATTAAATTAATCAGTAATTATGATGACAACATACTTGATTTTAGTGATGGTTACTGTGGAGATACTACGTCCGTTTTTTTTGTATTTAGATTTTTCGACTAGATTGCATTCATCAGTTATTGCTGGGCTTAACTTTTCCATCTGTGCCGTTTAGATAGATGTACTGAAGAATGGTAATTTTTCTTACAAATGAATGTGCTTCTAGAAAGATGTACTTTGTAAAATTGTGTCTAAAGAAGAGAGTTATATTTCCTGGAAGGATTTCTAGAGAAAATCTTCGTTTATTTATTTCAGTTAATTATATAATATGACTTGCGACCCTGGATAAGTTCTTATTGTGCAAAAGAATAAAGAAGAAATGAAACATGTATATTTGGCAAGTACAACGCGTCGATTTGTTTGTTTCATATCGTGTATTCACAAATTCGTTCTGCCTCAATTCAGTTCCGGTCATCCTTGAATTTTTGAGGGACACGGTCATGCGCTGAAATCAGCCAAAACATTACGAAACAAAACACGCCCTCTGTACACTTTGCGAAGAAGCGGATTCTACAGCGGAATAGTTCGTTTGGCAGGTATATCTGTCTCAACCTCATCACCTTTAGATATTTCCTTAAAAGGAATGATTGCTATGCATAAATCTTATATAGAATGTTCCTTAATTTCATATCACATTTCCAGCGGTTCGTTTGCTACGTATTATTTTGCTTGAAATTTAATTATCGTTTCATGATTTCAGAAGATTATTTTCAGTGCTTTATTACAGAAAAATGATGACGGATTCAAAAATTATTTAAAATTTCATACTATAAAATTTAAGATTTAAATACGATAATATAATATATGAAAACATTACACTCCATTGCAGAATTCCGAAGTTTTTTTGCCTTTGCTCTTTAGCAGTATTGGAATAACAATATTTGAAACATATTTGAATATTAGATTGAATTGAAATTTATTGTTGATCATTGAATAATACGTACTCTGATTTCAACTTAATCTTAGACTTACTGTACTAATGAATTGCTTAAAATCATTTCCCATAAAAATATGTTTTAGATCCAGATTATACGACTTAATCTGGAGGAAAAACTTATAAATTTGCATCAGTAAACAATGTATTAGATTCTGATTTAATTTAAATAGATCGTTAAGAACCATTAAGATACGTATGGTATGTTTCCCTGGGAAACCATTAGTGAAGTGAATAATGAACTTTAAAATGACTTTGTGGCAGCCCCAAAAATTTCCATCGCATCAATATGCTGTCTGGCAGATCGTTATATAAGTCTTAGGACTTCCTTTTCCATTCCTTATTTGGATGTGATTTACATGGTGAAGTATGTTCAATTCACAGTCCCTGGTGAAATTCTTTTGGAGATACGTCTTGCTCCTTTTTCTGCAAGTGAATTCCATGTAATTATAAAAATCCAGAGTTATATCTACCGTACAATAAATCTCTACTAGAAACATGGTTTATCTGCTTGAATGAGTAACGTATATAAAATTTGGTGTATTTGTTACTTAGCAACGTGATCAGAATGTTTTGCGTTTGTTACGTAGCAACGTAATAAAAAGGGAGTTTTCTTGTTGCCATAACTCCTAAATTTTGCACTCTAATGTTTGGGGCGCCTGCAAACTCAGGCGTCCAGACTCATTTTCGCTGTGGGTTTTCAGACGGAGGGGAAAATTCTCCACGTGTTTAAAGGAATAGGAGTTATACAACATCCGCTCGCCTATTGAGAAGCTTTCCAGGGGTAAAGGGACAACGTTCGGGGATGTGGACTGAACATTAAGGATAGAGATGTCACCATAAATGCAGACTGTAAATATTAATAAAAATTAGAAGACAATTATTTGGTGGAATTTATATAATTTATGGAGGATTAATGAATATTGGTAAACTGAGCTTTTGATACGTAATCTACGTGCGTAGCTGAAATTCCATATACTTTAAAATCTACCTGTACATTTTCTAAATGTCCTCCAAAGACAACCCTTCGTCTGAAGATGTTTATACTGTCGATGCCTTCCGTAAATCAAACTTTTTTTACGAAGAATTTTGACACCTGAATCAATTAATATCCACTAAAGGATGACAGAAACGGAAGTGTTAAATAGTGATTGAAATTTCACTCCCGACAGTTTTAAGTTTTGACAGGTTTTTTCCAAAACAAAAAATTCTGTTTCCCACGAAGTAAATTTGATGCTCTTTTAAGTTAGATTAGATTGGTAATATATCTTATAAATATCAATTTTTTATGGCTGTAAAACTACTGAATTTGGGGACACTATGCTGAGCTTAGAAAGAACTTTTACATGCACATCCGAACATATCAGCTATCTCGTGAAAGATGACTCTAAATCTATCGCAAACAGAGCTTTCCCTAAAGCTTTTGTAGATGTTAGTGATTTTTCGACCGAATATTCTAGGAGAAGAGTTGAAGAGTTCGATTTATCTTATAGATTGAAATAATACTAATAATCATTTAGAAAAACCTTAAAGGAGACTAACTTTTATCTTCCCTTTTGTCCTCTCTCCAAATGATACCTTAACCATAAATTTATGACGAACGACCCTTAAAATTCTCCTCAGGATTAGATTAAAAAAATACTAGAATCAGAAGACGAATCTTATTTCTCATTCTTCTTAGTTTACAATTTTTCTTCACTTTGTAAACGCTTTTTAAATACGATAGAGTCTAGCTTTTTCCAGGTTTACTTCGTAAAATATGAATGTAACTTTTGTAAATTTGGTCTGGTTTCTTTCACATTTATAGTTTGATATCTATCTATTAATACTCATTATGTAGAAAAGAGTTTTTTTTCGTGGGTTATATTATATAATTTTTGTATTAATCATGAAAAATTTATTTGATTGTTTATGTTCTTTTGGAAGACAGTTCACTAGATTAGTTGCCTTGGATACAGATTAACATTCCCGACGTATTATTTTACTCAAATAGAATGCTCCCAAAAAAATAATTCTTAAACTAGAAAATAAAGAGTTCGCTTTATTCTAAGATTACCCTTAAAAACCGCTTTTCCAAAAATTTTCGGAGACGACGTAATCTTTCGTATACGAAATCTCGAAAATAAATCCCAGAATTCGGATATTCGGGGAATAAAATGAGATCATTCACGCATTTCAGTTACTCTTGCGTGTTGAAGAAGCGATTCAATGAAAGTACCATCCGATATCCTGAGTAATCCCTTTCTCTTCACTCAAACTATAATTCCCGTTATTTACGATGCACGTAATCCGGAGAGATGTTTTAACTGCTTTATAGTAAGAACAGCAACGCCAATTGCCTGAGCGCGGGAGGTCAGAGAAACAGAGGGGAGGGTTGGGAGGGGGGGAATCAGTAGAAAAGGAGAGGTAGTTCGCACCCTATCGGTAGTTGTCCTTAAGAAGTGGTGCGGAGAAGCGCTGTCCATCGTCTCTTGGAACACTTGTCCTACGGATCTTCGGACTCCGTGTTATCATTACGTAATCCAATCTACGATACAAAAGTCCGCCCTTACAATGAGCGGGTGCACTTTTAAAAATGGGTGAGTGGGTTTTTACTTAAAATGTTACTGGTTCCAGAAAAAAATATTTTCATAATTTATTTATTAATTCTTAATTAAAGAGGCTACTTTTTACAACAAGAATATTTTGAAATTTTTTTTTCGAATCTTAAATTTTTTTCGTATTTATTTACGCAAAAGGAAACAAATCGGAAATAACTCATGCGAATAATTTTGGAGGTTTATTGATTTGTTAATTAGAATTCTCTAGCGATAAAATGAGCTGATCGGATGCCCTCCGTGAGTAAATTTATGTAACGCCTAAGTTCCATTTCATAATCAGTTATCTCTACATCCTAGAATTTGTTTAGGAATTAAAAGGAGTCACCCAATCTATTATTGCTGACATCCGGAGCTTAGAAAAGAAAATAAAAAAGGAGAATTTATCGTCGTCTTTTTTCGAATCGACCCTTTTCGAAGTAGATAAGAAGCTATTCGATGTCCCATACAGTTTTTTTGTTGATTTTTTTATCTTGTTTCACGTTTCCGTTAAGACATTCATTCATTCGTGAAATTTGTATTCTGTCCATTCAGACGGATTTATTGGTTTACGCAACTCCTGAGCAATAGATTCTTACGTCAGTAATTTATTGTAGAACGTTCAAAAAATTGAAATATTTTCAACACTTTGATCTGTTAAACATTTTACTTTTTTCATGAAAATATTATTTGAATTTTTATTAAAATGTATTTAAAGCGATTTTGTCAATTGATCGTTCCAAAAAAATCTGCAATAATACTGACGAGATAGAATGAATGAGGAAAGATAATATGATTGTTAAAGTTAAAATAGCCATATTAGGTTTGCGTAAGTTTTGTTCTACATGTTTACGTAACGATAAAACCATTTCAGATCAAAGCTACTCATCAGTACTTTCCAATTATAACGTTTATTTTAGTTTAATTTTTGCTCTGCTCCATAGCTTTAAGAATATTGTGTTACATTTTTTAATTGTATTCTAGAAAAAAAACATTCTACTGATCCTTTATCAAATTCATGTTATAATAAAAGTTCAATCTTAAATAATAATTATAATTTTTGGTGTCAAAAGAGAGATCGTTTACTATCGTTCGGATATTTTAAAAGCACGAGTTCTATTACTTAATGAATCCAATCAAAGATTTTCTCATGGGAGACTCAGAAGTGGTAGCTCAAGCTTTCATAAAGCATTCCCTATAGAACCCATTTCCTACCATAAGTTACAGATTATCGACGTCAGGAAAGGAGAAAAAGCTATGTAAGCTGTATACATGCCGAATAGAAACTTTAAATATATTTCGATCTTATCCTACCTAATACAGGACAGTTATTTCGTTCTATAGATAACAGAATGCGGAACTTGTAGTTTGTGGATTCTCCCATTTGCAAATCGGCAGTTATAGATAAGCTCTCGGGTTATAAAGAGGTTAATGTCACTCCAAACAAACGCACAGTTTTAGTTAATTTCTTGTCAAAGATTAAGCATTTTACCGTTGGAGAAACGAACGTATCACCATAGTAACATCTTTAAATCCCACGACAAAAAATCCAATCACTAAAAATTATCGATTAGTAGAATTACGACAATTTTTAAGTGCTATTATAAGTCTCGTTTATCGTCCATGCTAATGTTTCAGACCACCTATCGTGTGAATTAACATGAAAAATTGCAACAACCATAAAATCCTCCCATCTAGATTCTATCAGGGGTCGTAAAATTCCCTTTACTGGATGGGAAAGGAATGGTGATGAGACTGCTGTCGCCTCTATAAGGTTGTTACGTAACTCTGTTGGGGTTTTTGTATTTCATTGAGCTTCCGTCGATTTGCATGCGTAAGTCTTCCAGAGACGCACTTTTAGTACGTTAAGGTTTGTTGGAGAACAGCTTGAAACTGGGTTCTTTCATTTACAAAAAGTCAGATTTATGTTACCAATTTGTATGTTAAATATAATCTAGTTTAATGAATTTTCTTAGTTTTTATTCATTTGTGCATCATTATGGATACTCATAACCCTTATTCGTATTTTATAAATTAAATTTCTTTATAGTTTTAGTCTCCTTTGCCCATCAAACATTCTTCTACTTACGTACTTCTTCAACTGTCTTCCTTTACGAATTCTTTTTCGAGTAAATCTATCAGTATTTCGAATTATGAAAGATTAATCAAAGATAATTAACGATGGAAAAAGATTTATAATTAGATCAAGTATTGGAAATTACTTTTATATAATTGTCCGCATCAAAGGTACCCAACAGGTTCTGCTACGTATTGTTACTCAATGGGATGATTTTTTTATACCACAAGGGTAAGATTATGGAAATGTCATGGAAAGTGGAGTATTTGTTTATTTCCTGTGGAATTTATATCAATGTGATGTCTATCTTTAATGATGGATGTTAGATAATGTGATGAAATCAGTCGTTTGAAATAATTGTTTTGTTATGTTGACTGTACCTCTCGTCTATTTTAATTTTTTCTATAATTAGTTCCATTTTGTTTTTTTTTATATTATAGAAATGAGTTTGGGTTAGATCATGGATGGTATACATAACGAGGTGAAATGGAACAGCATTCTTGCCTTGTACGCTATGCTATGCGTTTTATATTCTTACTTTCTTTAATTTAAAGAATTAACATCTACCAGTATGGATTGGAATGAAATATTTTTATATATCCTTTTATTTGTCTTCGTTGTTTATTTACTATAGGTTTTGCAAGACCGCCATTATTAATTGTTGAAACACTTCAGTTAATAATCAGGGTTCAGTCAAAGAATTTTATTTCCGTAGAAATGTCGCCCTTTTTCCAACTAAATTCTATTCTTTAATTTAAGTGGATTGTTTATTTATTTTTTATTCATTATTTTTTTAATTGTTTAATTTTTGACTCCCTCTTATCCTAAAAGAATGTTTATTCATTCTCATTTACGAAATTTAAAGAAATGAGGTTGTGTATTGGTTGTATTGTTGTACTGGCCACTTATCTGGTCAGCTCCTTTTAATTCTTGAATCAATTGTTGGTATTTTATGCCATATAATATTTAATCAACAATGTCCTATTGTTGGACAACAAGGGACTAGAACCTATCATTTTACTTCTATCGCTTTCCATAAACGTATATTGATTCAAGTCTATTTGATTTGCAAACTGCTTTAAGGAAAGTAGAGAAATAGTTCCTTCATAGATCACTACGTGTTTAAATTTAGAACGATCGACTTAGTTGATGATTTGATTTAGTATTCGCGGACGCAACTCAATATCGATTGGTACGTATTCACGCATTGTTTACATGCTTCAAGATCTTCCAAGGCCCTTGTGATGGTGTCAAGTAGTTCTGAGATAATAGCATTTACGTAACGTATTAGAAACGAGTGGAAAGTAATTTCTCATCCATTACTCTATCGATCTATTCACTTACCTTGGCATGATCACTCACCTTTGTTTACCCTTTGTGCATCTACCAGTTCGAGAGTATCTGAAGATTATATACAATTTTGTGTTATTTCTTCCAACAGCATACGTGAATTAGAAATTGATAAGTTAGATAGGACTTTGATTTTATAATCCCATTTTAATTACTGTCAAAATCTATAGTAAAATGATGTTTGGTTTCCGATATTTTTACTTCTTCTTAGAGCCGCGGATAAATTGTTCAGGTAACAGAAGGTTTGTTTGAATGTAAAGCAGTCTATTATCGGTTGCCAAGAGCGATACAGAATAAATAGAACATACTCTAAAAGGTGAGGGGATGATATAGTTTTTCGTGTCTTTACCTATTTAACAGAATGCTCTAAGTAGAGAAAAATCTCTAAGGATAAGCATCATGTCTCACTGAATGTTGTCCTCCATTATATTTATTTAGAGGAGAACAGAATTTCTTAAATTTGAAAAAAAAATTGTATGTCCAATTTCTTCAAGGTGCGTATAGCTACCCTTCACCTAAAAGACAAAGTTTCCCCTACAGCATACCACTGGCTTCTCCATATGTTTTCATCAATGGTAGCCTTAGATGTAATCCTTTAATTGAGGTAGCTTCTTTGCACACTTTCCTTTCGCATTTAATTTGATAATCTTCCGCCTTCCAGTTTAATTCATTGATTAGTCTTCATTTTGTGAAATACGAGACTTGCGAATTATATACGGTTACGAGTTTAGATTGGATAGATATTGACGAAATAAATCTCTTAATTTTTTCTTTCCTATATTTTATATTAGAATTTTTTTGCGATTATCATAAAATTTGATTTACGTTTCGACTGTTTTTGATATATGATCGTTTATTAGATATATTCAGCCCTTTAAGATTTTTCTAAGATAATAATTTTTTCAGAGATAGGGTTTTTCTTATCAACATTTTGAACATTTTAGATGTATTTGATACGATAATTTTTGAGGCGAATGAACATTATCCAGCTGATACTAAAATCAAATTTCACGTTACAGAATGTAAACTGGTTAACACCATTCATTCAGATACGAGTATCACGCACGTATTCCTTCATCTGAAGTATCATCTTTGGACCCTGTATCCTCCAACTTTATGAATATCGCAAATGGTTTCTCTTACAAACGATATTTGTTTTGGAGAAAATGAATTTCTATTCAAATTCTGAGATGATGTGTGTGTGTCTATTTTTAGAATAATTAGGACCAAAATTTCGGAAATCATTAAGGTCAAAATTTCTCCACAGTGAATTTTTTTCGAATCTTAAAGGTCAAAATTCTTTGCCAAAATTTTTTTGAAATGCAAAATCATCCAATTATTTCCTTGCTATCTTATCTTTCGAAGAGCTAATGCTAAAAAGAAAACTGCGTTTTATTCAATCTTTTTATCAATTATCAGTAAAAGTAAATTATTTAATAAGTAAAGTAAATTATCAGTAATTATCAATAAAATTGCAACGTAATTTTAAATACCTAAAGTTTCTCTAATTCAAAGCACTTCCTTACAATTATTATTCGAATCATTTTGATTCCTTTTTTATTGTGAATTATTGAAGGTCATTTTAAATATATTTTTCGCATATTATTTAAATTCAAATATTTTCGTAACTTAAGCAAGTTTCAACTTAAATGCTTCGCTCGCGACATCACGGAATTTCCCTGTGCTAAAATAAATCGAGTGCATTGCACTCAGATCCACCGAAATCAGTAACGATAAGTTCCAAAAAATGAACCGTGCTAACTCCACATTATATTACTTAAAACGTCTGGATACGACAAGTGATCAGGCCACAGAAGACCTTGAAATCCTTGACCTTACCTTAGGTCACCATCGTGTATGCAATCGTAATTTTTCTTTCGATCGTAAACTTTCCTTTGTTTTTGCGGTGAAATTATCTAGTCCATGACCTCCCTTGGCTCCATGTCAAAGTTTTTCGGCAATTAAATGTCCGAATTTTAGGGACGGTCAATGAAGTTCAGGACGGATATGAATGAAGATATGCAGATTCTATTATCTGAGATAAGAGTTAAGAAGTTTTATGCAAGGAATTGATTGATACAGACTCGTTCATTTCTTTGTTAAGCTTTCAGTTTTCTCTTTTAATTTAAATACTTAAAAAGAATCATAGATTATGGATGTATTAGCATATTCAACCAATTATTTATTGATGTAAAATGTCTTCGAATAAGTATATGATGTGTTGATAAATTATTATATACTCTTTTTAAACTAAAAAATTAACTCTAAAGTATTTCTCGACTGAAAAAAAAACATTTTCATTGAAGAAACGTAACTAATTTTTCGGAGGAACTTTTTTACGTTTCCATTTAGTTTGTGATTGCTAGTTGAAGTTAAAATAGTTAAATTACTTAAAAATTGAAGAATGCTGCTTTAACGTGCGTAGTTAAAATTATTGACTATATGTCTTTCCTTATATTGAGATTGAGAAAAATATCCGTTTATCGAAAATTACGTGTTTTATTGAATCAAGTACATAAAAAGCTTGAGGTAAAACTCTACATCTAACTTTCATTGTCCTATCAACTAAGCTTGGATCTTTGGATATCTTTGCAACATTAATATTGAAATTTATTTCAATTTGAATAGAACTCGTCGATTTCTTTTCTTTTCACGTACACGTCCTCCATTTGCAATCGAGCACAACTAGTTGCGACCTGAGGTGTCAATTCCAGGGTTGGTGGGAACTGAGGTCAAGGTGCTTACATTTTGCATTGCCGAATCACAATTCTTATCATCACATTACGAAAAAACAGTAAATGTGGACAAGCTCATCTTTAAGCAATATATTTACATCCATCGGAATCTATAAATTAATTTTCAATTGTTATTAATATTGTTTGAAAATATAGCTTTATCATGATTGCTTAATTTAATTTTATATTTATCGAGTATAGGTATTATTTTAAATATTTTAATTAAATTTATTTTAAAAATAAATCAGAATTGTTCTACTCATAATTAATTTTCTATTTATACGACGAATTAATATTTTTTCGATAATTAACGTATTAGATCAGTTGTTTAAAATTCTTTCAGTGCATCCCCTAATTCGATAACATTCATTTACATATCTATTGTAAAGAATACGTCTTATTTTGTTAATTGTGATATTTTATAATTAAATTATGTGAACTATAGTCAGAAAATATGAAAGCTACATTACGTTTGTGAACGTATATTTAATCTATAAATTCGAAGGTTGTCCTTCATCTTAAAATTTCTAAGAACTTATTATTAATTTGGAGGAAATTATTTAATTTGCACTAAATCAAGAGAAGATGAAAGATTTCCTTAGCTATTTATTCGTTCATTAGACATTAATGATGATATATAGATGTTGAGATTAATAAAGCGTATAATTCTAAATCCCCGACTTTGAGGCGTTGCTATGGAATATATTTATTACAATTGAAAACAGAATGTTTGTAACGATTTCGTTCATTCCACTTTTTGCAGTGATAAATCTGAAGATGATCTGGGTAAAGAATAGATATTATCTTGCTTACTTGAGGACGATATTCTTGGAATGGAACTTCATATTGCGTTATTATTTATGTCATAACAGCTGTTTACAATGTGTCTTGAAGACGATAGCAACCAGTCGTTTCGCGGAATTTGAAATTTACCTCATAATTTTAATATTTCCTTGTTATTTTCTGTTTTCCTATCTCGAAAATATCAACGATTCTATCTATAAATAGGAAAAATAAATACATTACTTATTTTTCCTATTTAGAATGTCGCACCACGAAGTGCGGCCATCCACGATGGAATTGATTCTATCCATATTTAACAGCTACTGTATTTAACATTTGTGAACAAGTCACACAACTTATCGTGTAGCTAAAAAATCTACCTTCCTTATCGCATGATCTTTATCTATTTTTATATATCCTGCTCAATTTTATCGTATTTCAACAAGATTTTAAAAGGCTTTTTCCATATAAAACTATTTCTTGAATTATAAATGTTAAACTTTTAGTTATTATTACTTATTCTTATGCTCTCGTTTCTATTGCTATCTTATTTTATATTTATATGATATATTTTAAATGTTTTTTCGTTCGTTTGATTTTACCAATTTACTGTACTAGGAAGATTTCATTATGATGTCATGAGGTACGAGTAATCATAATCTCACAGTTGCTTATTGTGAAACACTCCAATTTCTATTTTCCGCCCCTTATTCTGAAAATAGTCTTGAAATATTTCCTGAACTGATTTTATTCCTATAAAACTTAATAGGTACAAGATAGGATGATAAAAACATTATGTTCGGCTATCAGCAGTGAAGGTTACAAGAGTTCTGTAACCTTACGCTTGAACTTGGTTGATTTCCAATTGAAAGAGTTTATTTTTTGATTGTTACATGACTTTCCTTCAGTTACCACGATGACAAGCTCAGTAAGGAACAGTATGTGTCAGATTTGATTTCAAATTAAAACGGCTGCGTACTGAAAATATAATAATGCACTTTTGTGTTCTTATAAGAACAGCTGTTTCTCATTACGATTCACTTCAGATAGATATAAGTCTTCTATTTCATTCTCGGAAAAAAATTTCTATGAAATGTGATGATTAGAGGGAAGTTTCCATGAACTTGCTCCATGTGTGTCGAGAGCAGCAAAAGTTAAACCAGTTCCTCCATATCCACAGTTCCGAACATTTAATTCTCTCTTGGAATGTCGTTTGATATTGAATCAATGCTCGTAAGAAATGATGTTAATATAACGAGAGTTGATGTGGGAAATCACTACATAAATCTGTTTTTTTGAAGCCCTGTCAAGAAATGACGAATTAAGTTATGCATCAATGCAATCAACTCTCTAGTTACGCTGTATGTAAGAGTTAATGGTTTTTTACTTTCATATTAAATATTTTTCTCAGGATGAAGTAGATATACCCATTAAATGAATTAAATGAAGTCTAGGTAATCATGAAATTTATTATTGTGTAGTATGTACTAAACGAAAAGGGGTTATTTAATCGATTATAAAAATAAGTAGTTTAATATGTGGTATTATTATTATATGTTTTATTTATATGTAGTACAATTATTAAATAGAAACATTTAAAACAAAATAAATCATCAATGAATTATGTACGGTTTTGGGTATATAATTATTTAATATTTTGTCTTTGTTTCTCACCTTTTAGCTAATTATAAATAATCACCATTTTTCCGTATAAGATGTTTTAAATTTATCAATGTTTAAAATGAAAAATATTCAAAAAGCTTTTATCATAGGAAATGGAGCAAATGTGAAAATTGATAAAAATACCCTATATGTGTCAGCAAAAAATTTCCCTTGTCCATTATTGTGATTAGATTGTATTCATTAACTATTCTTGAACTCTATAATCTACGTATTATATTCCGTAACCTTAAGGTCTCGACATCAGAACTTTGTATTTCCAGGCAATCTATAAAAAAGGAAATTGTATCGAGCACATATTGTCATGAGATAAGCAGTTATTCTTAAATAGGAAGAAAATTTCCACTGGATTTTCAGTCTTCCGTTGTTATGAAGATTCACATTGTTACGAAGAAACTACAATTTGTATTTCAAAAGTTCAGAATTCAATTCAACGGTTTTTATTTTAGTAGAATTTTCTGAAAGAATCTCAATACTAATTTCGCGATGTACACGAATGATATATTATGAAAATAACTGTTGAAATTACAAGCCACTACATATAAAGATAATTGGAATAATTGAGTTATTTTGAATCGCGTAAGAATATCCTTTATGTTACGGTTCAATTGTCTCGAATAGAATTTAATATATATGTTTAAAGGGAGATATTAATTCAATTATTTTTACTGCTACTTTGTACAACCTTACTTTCTACGAATTCCTCGATCCCTTATTACTAAATTATAGAGGAAATATCTCGTTATATTTCTTAATAACTCCTCATATGATTTACTTCATTAAACGTGACATGCATCGCAACGATAATACTAGTTGACACACTTGAAGTCATGTGAGAGAGAACGTGAGCTGTACGTATTTCAAAAGACAAACTTATTGATTGATGACTTGAACGTACCATCACACTGGTCGCTTCTTGGAAGCGTGAATGTTTCCAAAGATCAACCGAGAATAGCTATATCAGTGCCGTCGATTGCTAATTCGAGGATGGAAGTCCTATTTTTTTCTTTGCTATGTTGTCCTTCTTTTTATTCGGACATTATCTACTACAATAAAGGAAAACAATGTAAAGAATGGGACCGGTTATCCATTGTTTAGGAAATCCGGGACCAAAGAAGTACATTGTTACTTAATTCATTATTGTCTTTATTGGAGAATTAACCGCTCGCTATCTTAATTAAGCATTCAGTTTACTACTATTATTAATTACCTACAGAATTAAATACATTTTTCGTTGACAATATTTGAACTTCTACGGAATTACATGTCGCTCACGTGGCAGGAAAATATCACAAGGTTACAATGGGTCCGGGACTCGATCCCGGTTCTCCTAATGCTGGTCGGTTGCTTTAGCCATTATCTTTCGTTCGTAAAAGAAGAGAGTTATGTTGTTAGCTCTGGTGATTTAGCTTAAGGGCTATGTTGTTGTTGATGTTGAATGATTGAGATTTTATGGAATTATATTTATACAAATATCGCTTTTAAATTGATAAATATATCAAAAATATCGTAATTATCCATCTATATTTCAAGGCTAGACAATTTATGATTATTTATGATATGTTTCCTTCTCTAGGGTTGGTGTTTTTTAGCTATTATCAAATTCTTGCAAGGTTGATTGGTTCTCGTATCTTTTTATAAATTTACGAACTTCGATATTGAAGATGATAACGCCAGTATATAATAGTGGGTCATTGGCCAGAAGAGTAACTGTGTCATAAAATATTATCATTATATGTGCTTATGTTGTTATACTCCAGTGAATAATCACGTCAGATTATATTATTCGGGAGTGTATATCTCTTACTTACTATTTTTCGATTCCTCGGTTGAAAATAATGTTTGACTACTTCTAGTTTTTTCTTTGCCGACGTTTTCAAGTATGTCGATTCATACTAAAACCGAACGGTTATTTATTATGTACTAGCACCAATATAATATTCTCTTTTCTTTAAAAAAAAAAAACATATCTAAACCTAACTAATACTCAACAATGCTTTAATTCCGTGGAATTTTCTCTAACAATAAGATATCTAGTTTAATCGCTACAATAAAGTACTATTTTTAGAAAGGATTATTACGATATTATAGAATAATAATTGTTACGAAATTCAGAAAATGTGGAATATAAATAATAGGTGAATTGTCTCTTTAATGTTATATTAAGTATTTAGAGGCACACAACAAAGTATAAATGTTATAAAATGTTACAATGCACAAAAAAATGTTATTCATAAAACGAATTATCCCCACATAAGCTACCACGCATCGCGTAACAACCTCACAGCCTTCGCAATCCCGTTGCGGTTTTCAACTCCTCACACTGACCACGCTGATTAGGTAATAACGTGACGATGTGGCATTTTTTAAAAGATCTTACTTTTTAAAGATCTTACGCTACGATTTCCTCGTACAGAATAACAGCGGTCGGTACGGAATATGCTCTTCAAAGAAAATCCATATGTATTCCATTGCATACTTTGAGTAAGCTTTAACTAGTGATGGAATTTGGACGATTAAGAACGTTCACTTATACTTATTATCTTGTTTTTGCTTACTTTCAGAGACATTCTGTCTAAGTGTTTGTTGTCTAAAACACGCTTGTCTAACAATGGCTTGGATGAGGCGTAATTGTCATAATAAAGTATGACATCGTTATTGTTTTCCTCCTTCACATAGAATCTCTCCCTTTGGCTCTCATATTTACGTATTAATAATTTGAATTAAAATTCATATTTCAATGCAGTATGTCCTCAATGAAGGTCATCAACTACCATAATTCATACTCTGCGATTTCAAGAGTTAAAATTTTCCACCTGGTTTTAGATACGTTTTATAGAGTGATGTTATGCTTCCCGTTTCCTCTATTCGCATGAAAATCAACAAGTCAGTTACTCCTTACTTCATTCTTATATTCAAACCATTTTTTTGTAATTCTTTGTCATTCATGTGCTTCAGTATGCGATACATTTTAGCTAAGTAATACGAACAGGATTTTTATAAATAAAGATTATTCCATTCGAAGTGTATTTTCAGTCTATTTTTAAAACCTTTACGTAGCCCTCTAAAGATATAGTGCAAACTACAATATATAAGCGATGTATATCCGTAAGTAAGGTTATCATGCCATTTAAGTTTCTTTATTAACGTCTTACCACATAAAATACTGCTGAGAAATAAGATAATTCCGATTTTTCATTCATTCTTCTTCACTCCATCATACGCTCACCGTTTTATTCATACGTAACTGAGATAGTGAATGTACTTCTCTAGCACCCCCTTCCATCCCAGTTGAGCCCTCTGTTACTCCAGTTCTTATAGCCTTTCCCCTCTGCGCCTTTTCTTGCTTCCACATCGTTATTCTTTCCAATACATCCATCTAGATTCCCATAAGAGTCTATCATAACTTCACTCTAAGTATCCATTTTCTTCGCGAACTAGTTCAACAAATTCAACTAGTTTTTGTCTATGTAGTTCCTTTCTCTGCCATTTGCATTCTCACTATACGTCGTGCTTCCGGTATTCCTATTAATTAACAGATAGAGGCCAACAATTCCTGACAATGCGTGCAACAAATATTTTTATTCCAATTCAGAAATTATTTATTAATTATTATATTAATTAATAATTATTATTCTACTGTTATCCCTTTCATAATTTCTGTTCGTGTCTCATGTGTTTCTTGCATACTTCATTCCAAATGGTTCATCAAAATTGTCCACTTGATATCCCAACCGACTATTTCTTCTAATCTCTCGTGATTATTTAAAAGATTCCGTATTTTTAAAAAACTTTGAAGAATCCACGTTCTCCAAAGCACTTTGCCTTCACAAGAAATGATGTAGTCTAATTGATTATAAATAACAAATTCAGTCCAAATGTTCACTTAAAAGATATCTCAATCGATGACCTAGAAGTATTTAAGTAATTATTTCTCAGATAGACCTCGAAATAAACGTGTTTTGCTCAACATTTCGAGAACACCTGCATATAAACTTCAGCACTTGAGAATCTAGGGAAATATTTTCCCCGAGATAATATTCTTCATCTGCATAAAGAAGTGTTTGAAAGAGATTCCTCACTCAATTACTGTTAAAGGGCTTGTCTTTGTCGAATTATTACATATTTTGTAGTAAATTCTTAAGTTGTAAATTGATTACCTATAATAGTAAAACAGGCAGTCTTTCTAGTACTGTGATCCAGCTGTAAAATTATTTTGGATAGTTAATTTTTTTCTTTTCTGAATCAAGAAAAAACTTTACATAGAAATTTTAACGAATGAAAATATCAGGGAATTTTTTTCCATTCATATCTGCGTTCGGTGTTGGTTACATTGATTTATGGAATCGACTGCTGGATCAATAACTAACAATATTTAGCTTCTAAGCAGTAGTTTTCGTTTCATAAATGTCGCATTTGAATTTTACCCTCTTATCCACATTTTACGACTCAATAAATATGTTTGGGTTATACGAGCGATGGAAGTTATGCAGCGAAGATATCACGTTGTGACCCATCGATGGTGGACGTTTTAATTCAGCAGCATATTCCAGCTATCGTCGAACGATAAGGAGAGATATGGAGAAGTGTGGGAAAAGAGGATGAGGAGTTCAAGAGGGCATTGGAGTTATGGGTGGAACATCGCCTTATATGTACTGCGTCACTCATTCTATGACGGTCCCTAAAGATGGGCTGATGTAGATGAGCAAAGATGATTAGATATTCGGAAGTGAAAAGGGAAATAGCATCATAATGTACCGGCTTCTTTAATTCTGTGTGAAGTATAGTGTTTACGTATTAGCATGAATCATTCTAATGAGGAAAATGCTCTTTGAAAAAAAATTATGAATATAAGATAGGTGAAAATTTATGCTGCAGCAAGAAGATAACGTCTCTATTTTAGGGTTAAATTAGGAACTATTCTTCTAGCACAGAAACCATATGTCCTCA
Source organism: Pantala flavescens (assembly GCA_020796165.1). Classification (NCBI taxonomy): domain Eukaryota; kingdom Metazoa; phylum Arthropoda; class Insecta; order Odonata; family Libellulidae; genus Pantala; species Pantala flavescens. The sequence goes on from CM036886.1 coordinate 19,964,266, forward strand.
ATGAATAAGCTTGCAATACTACATTAGATACTTATACACAATCTCCCTCTATTTCTAAAATTTTATTATATTGAAACTATACAGGACCTAAACTCAGACCTTGTGGTACACATTTTTCAAATAAGCTTTCCATTTTGATGTTCTCTACCAACTGATACGTATATCACCTTTTTCATTCCCTTGACAATTTCACCTGTCAACTTTGTAATCGTATTTGTCCCATTGATGGTTACTTTGAATTTTTTCCAATATTTTATTCCCTTAACCTCCTAAGTATTCCTGGAAGCCGAATGAATATAGAAAAATGAACGTTGTACGTTGTAAACTTACGTATTTAATCTCTCAAATATGGGAATAGAATAATAAAAGAACATTTTCATATTAAACAATTATTGCAAACTTATTTCTCATTTTTCTCTGTGGGGACCTTCTAAGAAGTAACACCCCAAATCGTTGATCAGGTCCTTAATCTATTATATCACGTATTACTGATTTATGTCATCAGTATATGACTTATTCTCGTTTCCTCGATGGTCTGAAAACAGGGAGTTCTCAGCACAGGATGGCGAGGCTCTCGGGGATCAGGAAGGGATGCTGTACGCCGAGTATCTGCAACTGGACAAGATCCTCTGCTCCCAAAGAATGCTGAGTCAAGAGGCTGCAATTAGACAAGAAGAGGAAGAGGACTATGGTTACGAAGAGGAGAACGAAGATGAGGATGGAGAGAACCATCCGAGAACGAGGCCTAAGAAGAGACCAGTCCACGACGAACATCTCTTCATCATTACTCATCAAGGTAATTATTACCGAGGACGATTATAGTCGACTCAGATTACGTACCTCGACTTAATAATACGCTACCCTATAAAAGCAATCGGATAGTTCCTCTGAGAGTGACACCTTTCTATTTATCCTGTGATGTAATATAATTATGCACTAGATAAGTTATTTTATTTAGATTAATTATATTATTTAAATTAGTATTATCCTACCCATTTTATGAACAAACAACTTGGCTACATTTGATGGATCGATTATTTTAGTAAAGAACAGTTACGAATTTTTTTACTTATCAATTAGAGTAATTTATTTTCATTTAAATTTCTATACATACTCATTTCTATACAGTTTCTATACTTTTCTAAATTTTGATTTAGTACCGCACAGTATTTCATTCCACAATTAATATGACTTAAAATTTAAACGTGTAACTCAATAATGAAATTTTTTATGCGTGAATCGAGATCTATTTATATGAAATTTTCTTGGTTGCGTTAATTCTTTTTACATCGAAATTTTACACGCTCCTTTAATTTCTGTAGTTTTTGCTCACATTTGCCCATTGGATCTTTTAAAGTTTATTTTCTCGCAAATTATCGGATATAAAATAATATCTTCCGCTTATCGTTGGCTTCATAAACTAAAAATATGCTCGGAAGCTAATTGTATCTGTCTGGCTATCTGCCAAATCGAAATAAGCAGTTTATTCCGGACTATTTTATGTATGCAATCTCGTCTTATCTCTTCAAATTAGGTGGGGTGACATACAGCAATAAAATAAGCTACGATATAACTGAAGAGTTACTGCTTCCAAACAATGCCGTACTTTATTTAGATTATGATACCATACTTATTCAAGTACGCTGATTCAATTTAACAATGCAAATACCGTATAAGAAAATGTTTTTCTAATATTACAAAGCATACAATGATTTATATTAAAAACTTTTATTTCTAAAGAATATTGACAGAATATCATTACGTGATATAGAACTTGAAAAAATCATCATAATCTTTTAAACTTCATGAACTTGATTTTATCCCTTAAACGAGTTCACTATTGACTGTTTATATCCCATGGAAAAAAATCCCTTAAAGCATATCATAGAAAGGGGTGGTCATAAATTGAATCGTGATATCTTTTCCAAGCCTTAAGTTTCCCATAATTTTATAGAAAGAGATTTTTAGGGACTTTAAAGATAGCATATTGATTCATTTAATTATATTACCCTTTCAATTTGGCCTTATCTTATCAATGAATCCTAAAATGTAGAAATATCTGCTGATATTTTGGAATGTCGTAATGTTTGATCATTACATTGCTTAATGTATGATGGGTTACTTGATTGCCATAAATATCGTAAAGAAATACGTTGTACGTTTCCGTAGTGTTTTATTATGATGCATTTACAATGATGCACAGCGATTCACTTACGATCTTATTTACTAATAAGCTTCCCCCTACATTCGAAATATGCCATATTAACAACATCTTTGGAAGTGTTCGAAATACGTATGTGCCATAATTACTTTAATTATTAGATTTGTCAAAACCAATGGCCATAGACTTAGAATTACTTCTCGGTGCACCAGGGAGTCTTAAGATTCTGCACGCACGACTCGGAGGCAAAACCCCTGTTTACTTTTCCTTGAATCCCAATGCAGCTTTAGACGAATCTCGGTTGAAACCCTTATCCGCAAGGATTTTTCATTTTCTAATTTCCCGTGAGATGTCCTTGATAACTGTGGCAAACAGAAGGTAAGCGTCGAAAATATGCTCTTCGCGAACTTTGACTGAAACCGCAGGCACCGAGAGGAGCGACCGCAGACGAACTGCCGTTCCGCGGTGCGGAGGCCCTCGACCCTTCTTAAACCGTCTTCCTCGTCTGATGTCACCATCCACGCGCGCGTGGCTAAGCCTAGAAGGCATATTTTTCACCCGACACCAGTTACCTAACACTTCCCTTATCCGAGAAAAATATAACGGGCCAGGTTTCGCTGTCGCAACGATTTTAACAGCTCGAAGATTATGCGTGCAGGATCTAATGGTATCGTAAGTTAATATGTGGAAGGAGATAATTCCGTGAGGCACGTGCTTTGAAGATTGTTTACCCGTTTTGTTAGAACGTATTCATTTTTTTAATTCATTGAGTCCCTAGTACGGTACCTTGTGGGACTTACTACGTTGACTGAGAATCATGAAGTATGTAAGAATCTATTCCGCCACGAATGGTAGATTTCTGGATAATGAAAACTAGCCATAATCTTCACTAACTTGCCCCTGAGACGTCTCTGCATTCATTGTATATATTTGTTTAATTAATGATTATCATTTAATGTAATTTAAAGTAATTTAAATGATGAAATACATAATATTTTCATTCAGTTCTTCGTATATGGATAATTTCTTTGTGTCAATATATTCGTTCTCTTGTTATTATAAATATTCTTCAGATAGAGATCTAATGAGTCAATATTTGACGTGAAATGTATCCATATATTACAATTGAAACATGATATGCATCTAAATATATAATATACTGTAAAAATCAGTTTTTCTCACGTTTTTATTTCGGTTAGCTAAAAAATCTTTTAGCACAATTTTAAGACATGATTATTATTATTATAAAAATCTTATAGCTCACTTTGAACGAGAAATTATTAGATTTTTATGCGATTATTTTACGCCAAATTATGAAACATCGACCCCATCTTAAGATCTCATCATTAATCATGATACGCTCGCCTTTTTTCTATTTATTGAATGAATTATAATGGGCTGCTTTAGACTAACTCTTTGTGTTTTATTTAGGGACAGATGGTGAGAGGTTTTATATATGTCGAATTCCTTTATTTGGCGATCGGAGACTTCAATGACTGCCTCTCGCGTACGCTTTGCGATAGTCATCTGCGCGGCCTTGGTCGGGATTAGCACGTGGAGGCCTTGACTGCAATGCTTCATACGCAACCTTTTTCCCTCTTTTTCGGTTTCGTGAAAAGTTTTGTTGTTCTCCCACGGAAATGATTCATTCCTACCAAACATTCCAGTCTCGATGTCTTCCAAAAATAGCACCACCACCATAACTCCGGATTTTATCCTTTCGGGTGAAAAAACATTGAGGATTTATTGTTACTCATCGATCGCGGATTTTCTTCCAGTTCGATTAGCTTCCGCTAGTTTGGGAGTTATAAGTTTATGTTGAAAATTTTAAATTTATTTAAGTTACTTGAGATTTTTTCTCACTTCCTTTTTTTATTAAAGTACTTCATCTAAAGTAAATTTTATTTACCGCTGTTGATGAGAAATTATATTGTAATTATATTAATTGTTACTATATAATAGTAAAATTTATTGTGATATTGTAATCATTATTTATATAATATTATATTTCTATATAAATTCGCTTAATTACTTGTCTCTTAAATTTAATTTAGGAATTTTATTTTAGTTAGGAAATGTTCGTTTTGATAATATTATCAGAAATTCTAATTCTGCAAGCATTCTTGCATTTTATAGGCAGTTTTCAGTAAATTAATGTGGTTAAAATAAAAAAACATGAAAATTTCTTTTAGCTTTTCCACATCTTTTTCACTTATTTCCTTTTCTTCTTAAACTTTATACGTACTTGTAATCTATCTCTTCTATTCACTAACTCCCATTCATATAACTAATTTTCCCACAGTATTTTTTCCTTTTAAGTCCTTTTCCATTTCATTAATCATATTTTTCAAAAATATTTCGTTGCTATGGAAAGTAAAGGAAACTGAAAACTCAAACAAAACTTCGTAAAATAAAAACGTTAAAATTGTTGTACGAAAATTGTATATATTATTATAGGCTTATATATTCTATTAGTAAGAGCTCTTTATTGTATTTATTCCTTCTGTTAAATCTTATGCTTTACAATGAATTTATGATTTATTCCTCATATCTCTATAAATTGAAATGAAACATTCCATTTCAGCGTACGAGCTTTGGTTCAAGCAGATAATCTACGAGTTGGATTCCATTCGTGCTCTCATGAACAGCGAGGTGAGTAAAGTCTTCTCTATTAAAGGAATTAAATATAACAGTATAGTTACCGAGGCAACAAGTCTACATTACCTCCTAAATTTATGACCCCAATATTAACGTCTGTGACATAAAATATGCGATAATAAATCTGATATTAAAACTTTATTCTTTTATTTTTATTCGTTTTCTTATTAATGTATTTTTTTCTTTAGCATTGAAAATAATATTTAAGAAAAAATAACTTTGATAAATAAGAATGATGGATTATTTAAATGAAATGGATTAATATCCTAGAATGAATAGAGTACAATTTTAAGCGAGTATTTTCAAGCAAAGACGTAAATAATCTCGCTATAAGAAGATAAATAGTTCTTTTTATCTATGATTTTTGAGCGAATTTTACGATCTATTAATTTATCGTGCACGCTCGTACAAGAATACTATTGGAAACAAAAGGTTTCCCCACACCCTCCGTGGATCTGTCCTCGGAGAAGGCCACGAGCCTTTTGATTGCCAAGGCTGCACGTGTTACATCTCGACGGGGGAAGGATGAGAAAATTTAGGCACGATGATGATTATATACCATTTAATTAGCCACTGCCGGAGATTTCAAGGTTCTGACCACTCGGGTACGATCATCGAAATATTTTGGATCTAAAATAAATAAAATCAACAATGATCGCAGCATTTGAAGATTTGCGTGAGGTAAATTTATTCAGATGAAATATAAACCCGTTTCACTTTCGAAGGATAGTGCTAATTGACTCGATTATTGATGCGAAATATCTTATTTTTCACGTGACGTCTTTTTTGATAGATTATATAATATGTCTGGGTAAAAAAATGAGTGAGGAAACCTGAAGGATATATAATTTGATGATTCCGTATAATTTATTCTTAATTTTCCGGTGATATTCAGTTGATAAATTTTGGAGAATTTGAATTGTTTGAATTTGTATCGTTTGGTTAAATTTTTTTTTCAATAAATCCTTATTAAATTCTGGATAATTGTTACCGATGATCATAGAGTACTCATTATCAAGTAAATCACAACTATATTGTATAATATTTAGTCATATTTATATATCCATTATATTCCATTAATCAAATACCTCAATATTTTATATTTTTCCTCCCAATAGTTATAATTTTTGCAACTCATTCCATCAATTTTTTAAATTCATATGTTTGAAATAATAACGGGTATTATTAAAGAGAAAACAAGCATAATTGGAGAACGATAATACATGAGGAAAAATATAAAAAGTAAATTACAGATATGAACTATTTACACATTATTTAACTGTGGCGCCTTAGGCACAAGAGACATTAGTTTTGTCATTAGTTGATCTAAGTAGACGAAAGGTGGCGTAGCTGACGTGAAGGTGAACCAGCCCAACAGTAGTAGTTGCTCGTTGGACCTCGTTGTGTGCAGACCAGTTTATCTTATTGTGACCGTAGGATAAAAAAGTACACCTCCAGCGTTTGATAGCATAGTTTAGGGAGCACTTCTAGAATCGGAGGGAATGGTGATCATGGAGTTCCTGACTTTAATTTCTAGTTTAGAGAGATACTCTTCAGGGCAACAGAGGTGTGGAGAAGGCTAAATTTGGTAAGCCTAAGTTCTTAGGTTCTATGCTCTAAGGAGATTGTTGAACACATTACCATATCAGTGCTGAATTGGATGGAGGAGGATTAAATTAAAGGTTTTGTTGTGTATACATGAGAGAGTAATTAGGAGAAGATCTAATGGGACCAGTTGCGGTCAGCTGTTTGATTCGACTACGTTTCGTAGTTGTTATGCTAAATCCTTTCATTGTTCAAGAGTAAATTGCCGTATGGCGTTTTGCTATTGGTGATTCAGCTGGTATATTGTTTAAGTTGTATTTGAGGTTAACCAGCTGGGACAGGGTGGTTTAACGTTCCTCAAAGCTGTAAGATAGATCAAATTTCGAAATTCTGACGTTTTTAACGATTATATATTTGGTCAACGTTAGAATGTTCAAATATTGGTGTGATTTAATGAAACAATAAGTGAAAATGGGTTGTATTCTATTTTTATTTGACGTTTTCTTCTGTACTCGCATCCTGATAAATGTAAACAAAGTAAGCTAAACTTTCCGAATCTAGTTGAAAAGCTGGTACGACGATGAACATGTGGCTTAAATGAAAAAATGACCTTTGATCATCAAAATTCATAAATAATTAACAGCTGTTGAATGAACTAACGATACAAGCAAAATTTTGGTCAGTACTGATTTGATTGGTACTTATAGTTTTAAATGTTTTATTATTAATTAGTTACATATATAAAGAAAAAGGGTTTGGTCGTAAAAGACCAAAAAAGACAACGGAAAATAGTTGAAATACAGGCCTTTTTAGAAGCATATTATTGTAAAATACAAGGTATCATTAATTATTAAATTGGTAAAAATAATCCATTCTTTTAATAAATATTAATCAGCTAATTTTGATTTTTGTACTCAAATTTATTTTTCGTTCTAGGAAATGGATGAGTCTCAGACTTTGGAGATATTGAAAAGACTCCACAGAATCGTCCTGATTTTGAAGGTATGTTCCATAATAAAGTTTATCTATCGTAAAATTTGATTGTCTTTTTTTAATATTAAGTTTTTGACTTCCAACTGATAACAAATTTGGAAAATATATTTAACATCCAGCTATAGAATGAGATCTTAAATCTCTATTTTTAAAGTAAAGTAAAAACGCTTTATCCTTAAAATTTCCCAACTCGTTCTGCAGGTTATTAGAAAGATTTTTTATTGGGTCATTCTTTTATCGCTTCAATTTAATCATTATGATTTAGAAATGTTACCTCTCTGATAGATTCAGTTAACCAAATATTTCGGTTTTATACATATTCGTCCATAACAGATATCCTTAGCACTCTTCAGTATATGATGTTCTTTTTTTGTTACGATGATTTATGATTTTCACTATTCATTTAATTTTAATATTCGTAAAATTTTCATCCTTATTATCAATGTAAAAAGATTTTGTAAACGGCCCTATTTCTTATTTTAAAGGATTTCTAAGTAGAAGGAAATGTAACAGGCGACTGAATTGTCTGAATTAGGCGCCAAAATAGTATCATTTTATTAGTATATATAGATTACAGAAGAAATTCTGATCAAATTAACTATATTTATATTACATTCATATAATTGTGATGTATCGTACAGAAATTTAATCAATTAAAGTTTTAAAATAGTAACGATAAAGACGCAGAACATAGGCCGCGTTCTGCAAGTTAAGTAAATGTATTTTCTGCAATCGATGGCCCTTGGAATCATGTCGTTTAAAACGGGATGTGCAAAAAGTTCTCAGAGTTACATCTCTAGTGCAATTGTATCACATTATATTAGTTGATGTGTTCATTCTGTGTCCGAGAGAACGTGCTTCTTACAATCGGTCGTCCACCCACACGCCATCGGGCGTTTCACGAGGTTACGGGGGAAGGCGGAACCTTCATTCTGAAACCGTAGTGAGTCAGTGTTACATAACCATTTATACGGAGAGCGTATTTATTTCCCCTACTCGAGTAGGTGGTCGCCAATCAGTCATTCAGAGTAAGGGATGTGCAGGAAGCGGATTATTTTTTTTCTGGAGGTTTCGTATTACAGTCGTGCAGAAATCCGTAAGGGTTATGTGGAAGTCTGGAAGGGAAATGAGACCGGATCTGCCGCTTGTCTTTTGTAAGTGTTCAGATCCTTTGTGGAAGGGTACGCACGTCCTACCAGGGAGGTGGATTGGTGCTGTTGACATCGAAAATGACTTGTAGGAAATTTCTTTTGTAGGAAATACATGAACTGTTGAATAATATGAAGATAAAAGCAACTTGGCTATAAAGAGACTCTTACTTAGTTAATTTGGACAATAATTAACCAATATATCTTTTGATTGTTAATTTTATTTTATTATTCAATAAATATAATTTTATAGAATTGTTTTTGAACAAAATAATAATTTGAGTTACGTAATATGTACATGGTGTATCCTAAAATATAATCTTCCTCACTTTTACCTTCTTTAATTTATATTTTCTGTTCAGTTTATAATTATATTTAAAAAATTAATTATTGAAGCAATATTAAACAATAATTCCATACTTTGAAATAGAAATCTCATCATTCTAACAAAATAATACTCCATGGCTTTCATTTTTATTATATTTATTAATATAAAATTCTTTTATTTAAGCTCCTGGTGGATCAAGTTATGATTCTTGAAACAATGACACCATTGGATTTTATGGATTTCCGTAATTATCTTTCACCTGCTTCTGGTTTCCAAAGTCTGCAGTTCCGACTCTTAGAAAATAAACTAGGAGTTAGACAGGTAAGTTCATGAAAATAATAAAACAGCTATTGAAAATTTACAACATAAATTGTAAATATAATATAAAAGTAATTATTCAGACTATCTTGATAACCAAGTTCGATTTTAGTTATTAATAATTTCACAAGTGCATGACAAACTCCTGCATTTATATTAAGCATTCTGCTCTTGAAACTTAGTTCTTATACTATGTTGAATGAAAGTTCATCCTTTTATTTAATTTTATGGGAAATGTGTAATTATTATTTCAGGAACATCGTACTAAATATAACCAAAATTACAGAAGAGTGTTTGGAAACGATGAAGCTGCAATTGCAGCAATTATGCAATCTGAAACAGAACCATCATTGGTGGAACTTGTGCAAAGATGGCTTGAACGTACTCCTGGTCTGCAAGCTGAAGGATTTGATTTTTGGGGAAAATACAGACGTGCTGTCACATCTCTTCTGAGACAACATGAAATAAAAGCCAAAGTAATTTCAGTACATATAAGTTTGCAATTATAATAGTATAAAAATAAGTTTGCATTTGAAATATAATCGGCAATAATATTCTAGGTATTAATCTTGCAAGAAATGGTTAAATGCACAAATAGTATTATTAGTGTTGGGTCAATTTCCCAAAAATTTACTTTGGAAGAATTAAATACTCTGTGAATACATATTCTGATAAAAAATCTTCGTTAGAAAGGTTTAGCTAAACTTTAAGAATTGATGTGTAATTATTTAGTTAAGGGAATTGGATTTACTACCTTTGTGTAATTATAGAAAGTGTGATAAAATCTTCAATTAATAAATTTTGTATAGTTAGAAAATTTATCATCCATTTTCATTCCATTTGAGATGAAGGCTTCCCTTAGCTCTCCAATTTTATTGATCCATTTGCCAATTTCACTATAAGAAATATAAAATGCAGAGCTTTCTTGATAACTAATTCTGAAGCAATTTATTATTGTAATTTCTTTCAAGAGTTAAATCCAGTCTTTGAATTTAATTTTTTAATCGTGCTCTATAATTGTGTAATGTTATAAAAAATGCGCAACAAAACTTTAGTTTTATTCTCTTCAGTAATTATCTACAAACTAAATTATTTATTTCCAGAATGCTCCAACAGAAGCTGCAAGAGTACATCAATTGGCAGATGTCGAAAGGAGAAGGGCAGTGTTTGACTCAGTTTTCTGCGAGACAGCCCATGAGGCACTAGTAGCACGTGGTGAGAGAAGATTTTCACATAAAGCACTCCAAGGAGCTATTATGATCACTTTCTATAGAGATGAGCCCAGATTCAGCCAACCACATCAGCTGTTAACTCTTCTCATGGACATTGATTCACTTATAACGAAGTGGAGATGTAAGTTAAGATTATTTCATTTGATTAGTGAAGGAAAGTTCCAAAGCTAGTACTTTATAAAACTTTAAGATAGTCACCCTCATTTCCATAATATCAGAAATATCTTCTAGAATAGAATTTTGAAGAAATATCCCAGGTTTTTAACATAGGTGAAAAAAGTCTGACCATTGAAAATGACTTTTTGACTCTAAAAGGCCGTGGTAATAGACGATGCTGTAAATTGGAAGTGTCCAACCACGTGGGATCTCCGTTCAAACTTACCTTTCAACTTCCTAACAATTGAAGAATTATTCTAAAACCTTGTGAAATATGTAGATAATTTAACTGAAAATAAAATTGTAGGCTATTGAAATTTCTTGAAAATGAGAATAAAAGGCTAAAGTCAAGTGGATGATATAAGCATGACTGAAAGTATTTGAACTTGCATTTGTATATTTTTGCAAGTAGTGTCACATACTTTAGGGATATAAATGTAGAAGTGGAACACAAATTAACAACTCTTATTGACTTAGGGTCCTAAGAGATACTCATGTGACCAACACATGAATTCATTCTTGACTGAGTGATGGCTCCATTGGCTAATGCTAGACTGATCGCTTAAATAAATTTTTGTGAAATTGTGCTGAATTGTAAAGAGAATACTACTATGAATATTTAGGATTTTAAATGTCTTAAATATTCATTTAAGATAAATTAAAGCTTTGGAAAAGTAAATAAAGGAAGGATTAATGGTTGATTTTGGGTACTTGTTAATTTTTTTCCTTTCCTGAAATATAAATGCAGTTACAAAATAGATTTTTCTATACCTGAGAATTGACTATTTTAAGAACAGTTAATTTCATAAGAAATCATAATTTTGTGAATTAATAACTTTAATTTGTAGTTTATTAAAAATAAATTGACCTTCAACTACTGATTAATAATTTCATGGGAGGCCTGTCAATTGATTCCTGAAACTGAAACTTAAATATTTTTTGCAGCAACTCTATTCATTCAGCACATTAAAAATTTTATTTAAGAGTTCTGTTGGTCAGTCAAGAGTTGGGTACCTGAGCATAAGTCACTTGATTGGTACTCTAATTTTATTAATGAATTGTTAAATTGTTTTAATTCCTAATTTAAATTATTAAGCTACATAACTATAGATACCACAGACTCTAACATAGGCCCATAAAATTATATTAGGTTCACAACTAAGTACACTTAAGTTACATTATAGCATTCATTAAATATCACATTTATTTAGCTGTATTTATATTTTAGTCATTTGAAAGCAAAGAATGTTTTAAAAATCAGATAATCACAATATTTATTCTATGCATGAATTGGGTACTATAGCTCAAAGAATAGTAATGATTTGTGGCCAGCAGAGTTAGATGAAAAGTGATTAAACTAACTTCTATGTGAAATACTGAATCACCACACTGAATGTTCACTTGATGGGAAAGATACCTATAAAATGTTTTTAAAAAACAGGAACTTTGTTGGCAAATGTATTTATTAGTTTTTTCTTCATTATGTTCTTATATGTAATCCTACAATTTTTTTTCAGATAATCATGTGATAATGGTGCAGCGTATGATTGGTTCTCAGCATTTAGGCACTGGTGGTTCTTCTGGCTATCAATACCTTAGGTCAACTCTTAGGTGAGTATGGCAGTTGGGTTCCCATGTTTCACTTTGGTGAAATATTTCTTGGGTTAGTTTCTTCGAGGCTCATATACACAACCCTTGGCTGGTAAAGAGCTTTCAAAAGCAATGTTACTAGTGGTACAGTGGTTTTACAAAATGAAAAAATATTAGAAATATTACTGCTGTAAATTTATTCTTATAAATATTGAATGAAAATTATTTCAGTAATAAATAAAATGTATTAACCCTACCATTCAACTTGTTCTTTTTAGAACAGATTTTTGAAAGTATAATGAGGTTCTTTATTGCAAGGAACAATATTTATGATTATTCCAAAAAAAGTTACTAATTTTCTCATTTTCTTCTTCAGTGACCGATACAAGGTATTTCTTGATCTCTTCAACCTATCAACCTTCCTGTTACCAAGGAGTCACATCCCTCCCTTGACTAAGGGGATGAAAAACAAGCTTTCCATAAGAGATGATGAATTATTTATAGGGCCTTCTTTTCAAAACAGTGGAACTAAAGTCACATTCAAAGAATCAAAATGTCCTAGGGACAAATATGAAAAGGATAATGAGAATGCCTTAAAAAATTCAACCTGAAACCCTTGTATTTTTCTTCTAATTTTTAAAATTACATAAGCCTTGTTCAATTTGAATATTTTTATTGTGTCATGTAGGCACTAAAGCCATATCTAAATATGTACAAAGTCAATTTTTCATAATTAATACTTCAAGAGTAATAAAGGTTAGGTTTCAACATAAAAAGAATAGTTGGTAAGTTAATCAAAAGAAACAACACATTTCCTCTTGTTTTTATATAAAAAATGTATATAAATGCTTTTATCAATATTATATATAAATTGATCGTATGGATTAAATTTAATGAAAGTTAAGAAATTTGAATAAATGAGCTCTGAAGTAATTTGTTAAAAGGTAATGCTGAACCTCTTTGCTCTCTATTGTTCAATTAAATTAATTTTGGGAAAAAGGAATTTAAGCTAATGATGGGAGAGAGAACTTAAAAGAAAAAGTATACTTAAATGTTATTATAACTCTTCGGTGGTGGACAGTGGTCGTTCATGTTTTGATGACCTAATTGGTCATTATCAGCCTGGGCAAAGTCATCAAAATGTTAGTGACTAATGTCTTTCCTGAATCTAGAAACACAAGTATCATCCTCAAACTAAATGCAAGAGGAATACAGCAGGTCTTTATATGCATTAACAATGTCTAAATGTTCAGAGGAGGTTGCTAGAAAATTTACAATAAAAGTTCATAGAAATGGATTTGAGTCCAGTTCCTATTACATTTAAGTCATTTAATACTTTTTTGCACTTTTAAGCTTACTCAAAAGAAATTTTGCCTAAGGTAATTAAAGGTGGGAATATATGATGTTTTGTAATATTAAAAGCAATGAAACTCTAACCTGTTATCAAAATTAAATTTATTTGCCATGAAGTACTAATTTTATGATTGTAGGAGAGAATCTGCTGTTTAAACTTAATATGGTATAATGATATTCGACCATTATTGTATGAAAAAATGTAAAAGGAAGTATGCAAATAAATTGATTATTTATGTCTAATTTTCATCATGATTTGTATAATGTTTTAATATAAAGAAAAGAATTATTTCATTTAATTTCACTAAATATCACTAATTTTTTCACAGAATTTAGTACAATTCATATTTCATAAATTTTTCATGAAATGAAAATTTGGAATGTAATCAACTTGGATGATGCTATGAAATATTTTATGATTTTGATTTAATTAAAAGCTTGTCTTAAAGTTTCATCCATTTATTCGAAAAACTTTTAAAAAAATCAGTGTTAACATTCGAACCCCGAATTTGCGGCCAGTTAGTGTATACTTTAACCACTGAGCTATTATAGGCGTTTAAAAAAAAAAAAGGATTCACCGGGAATCGTACTCGAGTCACGCTGTTTACTTATCGGATACTTTATCCACCTAGCTATCTTCACAACTCCGTAATTCAAGCGAATAAGTCAACTAAATATTTCAAAAAATCCTAAAATTGGACTTTATTCTGATGGCACTGGGAATCGAACCTGATTCCCCCAAAATGCAGGTCAGGTGTTTTCCTTGACGCATTATTTCAGGAGAATGAGATATTGGGATATCCGGGTTCGATTCCCGCTGCCATCAGAATAAAGTCCAAATTCAGGATTTTTTGAAATATTTAATTGACGTTTTCTATTAACTTGTTTAGGAAGGTATGTGGCTAGGTAGTTAGAGTGTTTGATTCTAAATTGAGAGATTCGGGTTCAATTCTCGCAGGCGTCATTTTTTTTTCAACATTTTTTTTTCATATTTGTTATATCCGCCTTATGTTTAAAACTTTCTGAGAATTATTTCCTTTCATATTTAAGAAAAATTTTTTATCCTATAGGTACATTCAACTTACAATTGCATATCACTGAATCAGTATCTGCTACATTCAATCATGCCAGTCACCATATATACCACCTTGATCCTTTCTTCTACATTCCATCTGCTCAATCTAGCAATTGGTTATCTCCTTGGTCTCTTCACATATCTTGGGTTCAAATTCATGACAATGACCAAAATTGTCCTCCCTCCCTTCATGACCCCTACATCCATTTCAATTTCCTTTTATTCTTCGCACCTATGTATTGAATTTTCAGTCTTTCCTAGTCATTCCAACACTGAAGTCTAACTCTTTGTATCATTTCAAATTATTTTTGCCTTCAACTTTACTTCATAATTCAGTACAGTTAGGATATATATATGTTGAACATTATCTTCAATTCTATTGGAATAATTATTTTGGGGTGTGCATTTGTCTTGAAGGCAATGCTGTAAATACTATTATTGTACTATATTTTTCCCTTTACTAGTTACACTAGATAAGTTCTATGAATATATCCATAATTGTTCCTCTAGTTTATAATTTTTTCAATTGAGGTTTACCGATTAATGAACATTAAAAGAATCATAAATTACCTTAGTTTTCCTTGGATTCTTGGGAATCTTCTTAACAGTGTTTACTTGAATTCTTCTCCCAAAAGAGCTGAGAATAGGATGGGTGAAAGACAGTCACCTGGTCGACCTACCTTCTCAATGCTAAATTTCCTCTCTTGAAATTCATGGACCCTGTAGAGCTCTTGAAGATAGAGCACAAACGTATGATGTATTCAATGTCTACCCTTAGTTAAAGCCTTCAGGGTGAAAGAGAAGATTTTGTTTCCTTTTCTATGCATTGTTGAGTCCAGGCAATGTTTGTAACAATTTTATTCACAAGCTAATCCTCATTCTGCATCACCAACTTGCATTCACTTCTGCTGTTGAAGTAATTTAATACTTTGCAGTTAGGAATGGAGTCTTAATAATTTACCAATACTTTCTTAAACTCATACTAAATTCAACAAATACTTTTGGTGGGTGACCTGAATCAATTCTATCTCCCGAAGCTTGTATCTTCTGGAACTCTGTCATCTGTCTCCCACTTGACTACATAATTGCCCAAGACGATTTTGTAGTGGTGTGGCTCCTTGTCTTATTTCCATACCTTTAGTCTGGTAGAATATTAATTTCTTCTCTACTGCTCTTCAGTGTAGGAGCATATGCTTGAATATTCTGTAAAGACATTTCATTAATCCTCGATGTGTGTTCATCATGTCAGATACTTTGGATTTTACTAAACTTGTTCCTTTACTTGTTGATTGGGAATACTATGACTTCAACCCTTACATCCTTTGCTCTCCTAAAATAGATTAACTTTCTCTATCTATCACCATACATGCATCAAATCATCTTTAGAAAGATAAATAGAAATGGATAGAAATCGGTACAAGGAGATTAAAATTACTTATTTATACATAAAATTAATATAGAACATGAAGAGGCAAAAATTGATTTATTAGTCAATATAATATTTACATCTCTTATCAAAAGTGCCATAAATCACCAATTTATGCATTACTATCCAGCAAAACGGTCCCTGAGGCGAGTTTGCACATCCTTCAAGTAAAACTAAATACACAAAACTGCAACAGAACAAACAATACAGCTACAAAAAGACTAAATCATACATATAATCAATGTGACAGGTAATTTTACACATGCACCTGGTGAATTTAAGCATGTCAAATCTTTGTACTTCATAGGCAAACAAAACATTCATTGTATAATCATGCTACACACTATCTTCAGCTTTTCAGAATGCCATAAATCTTAAATGATATTTTCATATCAGACAAAATGAAAATCTAAAAGTTATAGGTAGGTGGGAGGAGAGCAAGCGTAGATAACAAATTTCTTTATCATAGATTTCACTATTGCCTACAGTTTTGATCACAATGCCAATACTCATTGTCTACGAATAAATAACAAGCAATCATGGATGCTTTATTAATTCAAACTAACAAGGTAACACCTTGCTGGATGTAACTCTTAAAAATATTTGAGTATTCTTTTAAACATTTATTCGATATTCAGAGAGATGTGGCTGGATCAATTTCAACGATAAATTCTTTTGTAACTCAATATCACCAATTCAAAAACCCCACTTACCTTGAATATTCTTACTTACAAAAATTTCAACTTACAGCAAAATATAAACTTTTCTAAATATTAACACACACATTCCAATATCTTCCAGCAGCTTTATCCTTTTCTTTAGTAACACCTCAGTTTTTCACAATAAAGGAGCTTCATACAAAAATAAAATTCATCAACAACAACATTTGCTTGAACAATTTCAAAAACTAACAAGTATATCCACATCTTCTCTTAACATGCCCATTTCTTACATTTGACTCACAGAACACAATAGTATTTACAGTTCTTTTGTTACCTACACCAATAATGAAGGTGATTTACAATTTGCTTGTCATTTTGGCAATTAACTAACAAAATTTATAAACAGTCCTCTGCATCATGTTGATTTTGTTCAGTATGGCACTTGAGGGAACTCTTTCACACTATTTGCCAAGTCAATATGATTTTTGCAGAATAAGATCACAGATATTTAAACTACTAATGAAGGGGAAACCCCTGAAAAAGCTAGTGTAGCTCACTAATTATTTAAATTTTAGATCATGTCTTAATTAACATTGACAGAAAAGAAAGAAATATAATCTTGCAGAACAAATAACTACACACACTTACTTGTGGTTTATTATTTTTAAATGGCAGTAGAATGTTACTTTATATAGAAGAAATAATTTTTCATTCTAAAATTAAATGAGTAACTCTATGCATGTTTGAAAGTCAATTGGTTGAAGTCCAATGAAACATAAAATAAGACTAGAATTAAATAAAACAAAATGGAAGCTTGCCAAAGTTTTCACTAGAGTTACTAATGTTTAACATTTACCCTGTTCCAAAAATTTCCATAACCTTTAAACGAAAATTCAGATTTTTAATAACCAGGAAGCACCTTTATATACATCATTATGATTATCATATAAACAATATATGTGATAACATACATATATAATTTAATGGCAAAATTATTTTCTTAAAAAAGAAACTTTAAAAACCAAAGATACAAAATGTAGCAACATTTTTAATTTGGTAATTTTGATTAACATTAAGTATTTCAAATCACAAAAATAATCATAAAAATGAATACTCACTTTTATAACAAGTTATATTTCTTATACAACAACTATGATCACTTCCTGGACCTTTCATGTCACAATTTATTTGGCTAAAATAGTTATGATAAGCTGCATCCTGTACACTGTTCTTGCATCAATTTGAGCAAATTTTTCAATGGAAAACCCTATGGCACTGTGAAAACATCACAGTCAATTATGTAATCCTTCCATCACAACGATATGCTTAAAGAACTCAGCATCTGTTTAACAGCTAAAAACTCCTAAAAACAGTTAAGATCTTTGGAAAATAACCTAAAGCAAATGAGATAGGATGTTCATGAACCACACAGCCATCTAACCTCTTGAACTCTATTACATTAAAAGGTTAAAAAAAAATCCCAAATCAAAAGCATTTTCATCTTGAATAGACATAAATATTCAATAAATAAGTAAAATAGGTATAGGTTAAGCCTGCTAACCTGACAGTTTTTCACCAATTCCAAATTGGCATTCCATTAAACTTTGCAGGTTAAATACAATAACCTATAAATTTTCACTTTTAGAAAGTGAAAAAGTTTTCCCTAAATCTTCTTTTTATCAAAACAGCAGCCACATGCAAAAGTGGTAATATCAGTTTGGTCCATTAAAAATCCTGCAAACAATTTATGATACACATGATAATCTGCAGGTGAGAATGCTGCCATTTCCCCTTAGGTTTTAAATTATCTTCAAACAGATTTTAGTGGAGCTTACAACAACATCCTTATCATGGAAAGCAAAATAATTATTCAGTTTGAAATATTGGTCAATATTCCACATTTCCATACTACATTTTGCAATAATGGGAAATGCAACCACTTTGTGCATAAAATTTGTTCCTATCTTTTTATTAAAGAGACAGTTAAAAAGAGAAGATAATTTAACAGATCCTAAGTGAAAAGATGCAAGGATTATGTCCAAGAGATTCTAGAGATAGTTCTTGAGCAGGTAGATCATATATATACTGTGCCCTGGAAATTCTCAAAAATATTTACATTTTGGAAGGAGAATCAGTCGATAAGAACTGCCCAAGGATGTTCTACTCTTCCATACTGTATGTCTGAAAGTGACTTTAGGAACTTCTGGTGAACTGGGGTTTCTTGATCCATGGTGGGAATGAGTAAAGTTTCTCCTTCAAAAAATATGGATGATATTGGTGCAACAATGCAAGCTGTGCCAGCTCCAAACAGCTCCAGTAACTGAAAAGAAAGGGAGGTGTTTATATATACACTATTATATATAAAATTTTTTTAGTCATGCACCCACGTAAATATGATCTAATTTAATCTTATTAAATTGTGTCCATAAGATAGGAGGGCATTTCAGCCACTTACATCCTCTGAGTTGTAAATGTAATTGTATAGCAACGATTTTTACTCACTAACTTTTAACAATTATTACCCACTAAATTTACTCCATATTCTTTGTACTTTTCATGTAACTGAACAGTAATCTATCAGTTAATAGTCTACATATGGTTCTAAGTTAAGAGTATAAATCAGATCATTTACATACATAAAAATTAAAGTCTAAAATAATCTTTCCTTCCATTACACATCTATCACCAGTGTAATCAAATCATTTTAGCTTTAAATGTTTCATTATACAATATAAAGCCTTTCATTCTTAGCTAAATTCTACCCCTTCATCAATAATATTTTCTTCTTTCCATTACAATAATAAGTTATAGTTTATTACTTATATTGTGATACTGGATGAGATAGAATAAACTAAGTCTGTAGTCATCAATAGACACAATAGAAAGAGATGCACTTCAAAACTTACTCTTTTTTCCTGCAGCCACGTCTTCACATCATTCATATTGAATGTCCTTTCATTAACTTTGAATTCATTCCATTCTCGGGCCAATTCTAGGATAGACATTCTTGTGATTCCAGGCAGTATGAGACCATTCAAAGGAGGTGTGATGAGTTCCTTTTCTATAATTAATAATAAGGCAGTGTGTCAATGATTGATTACAAATGTTACTCCTTAAAATAAGAATTTCAACAACAATACATTCAAGGAAAAACAATCCATTTTACTCAAATTTCTCTTAAATATATAAAATCAACCAATCCTGAACTTATAGAATTAATTATAATTTTATCATCTCCCAAGAAAATCAATCTTAAATTCATGATAGGTTAGTAGCTTACTTGATTAATATTATGCATATAAAAATACTAAATTTGAGGCATTTGAACAAACTGGTTAAATTAAAATAACAACAAGTAAGGGTATTGAAGATTGTTATGAGTGAAAAATAGAAATTGACAAAAAGTATATTCCTATATGACACTATAAGGATTGATAAAAATACTCAGCTATCTATATAATTTCCATTATAAATATTCTGAATTTTAGGTCTTGACATGAAAGTTATACCCATCACTTTTCAGTTGCAAAGTTTCCAATGATTTGGTTGAATTACATTATCTAAATATACAATCCATCTAGATTCTTCATAAATCAAAGACGGAGTGATTATTATACCAAAACAAAATAATAGTCAACCAAAAATGATCTGCAATTTAACCGATTTAATGAGTTATCTGTGACAAACAATTTTTTTGCATGATCTTTCAATATTAACCAAAATTTATCAAAACATTTCAAGCAAGATTTCGCTAAAATCCTAGATCATTGATGATATGATAACATTCTAAAAATTGGACATTTCATGCAGAGCAGCATACAATTCCAAACACTTAAAATTCCTGATATTCTGATGGATTTCGAGAGAAATTTATCCAAATGCTGATAATATAATTTTTAATAACTATAAATTATGAAGGAACGCTTCTTATCTAAACTTACCTCCATTCTCATTAATGATAAATGCAAATACATTCATAGTTCCTACTTCCGTAAGCTGATTATCATCACCAAATAGCCATAGCACCTGCTGTAAATTCATTTTCATGGCAATCTCCTGCAAAATGGAATGGAGTACATTTAAGCAGGTCATTCAGTGCATATAATTAATGCAGACTTAGAAAATTTGACTTTTTTTACAACACCCTTCATTTGATTCATCCTAATCAATGAAGTATACCTGTTTCCTCAAAGTTGTGCATCATGATGCAAAAAGAAAATAAATAAATAACTTGAAAAGAAGAGAAAATAAAAGCATGTGCATTTAAATAGATTGAACAAAAACACACATTTCTAGTACATGCATAATACAAAATTTGGATAATCAAAATATTTGATCCCAAAATACTTTAGTTCACTACATTTCTCTTTCCATTTTGATTTTAGCATGCAAAAAAGGTGCATTCAATATGCACGAACCACTTTTATTACATATAATATAAATAAACTATGGCCATAAGGATGATATTTCATAGAAGTCCATATCCATGAAGGTATGTAAAGATATTGGATAGACCAAATTGGTGAAACGTATGCATTACTTAAATGTAAAGCATGAAAGCCACATCAATCAACTTTTAGTGAAGTTTAACAGAACATGCTTACAATCTTCCATCAAGATCCTTATTTGGTAAATACAGATACAACACCTTATGCACATTGATAAGTCTCAGGATTAGTTCTTACATAAATTTTCAACTACTCCTTTGAAAAGGCTGCATGGAGTGTATTTATTTGCGCAGCTTATATTCGTTACTTTTGAGCAAGCATAACAGATAACCGAGATCATCATAAAAATTATGAAAACCAAAAGTTACCTTTGCTTTTGTACTTGATTATACTCTCTTAAATGTTATCATCCTAGCTGCTGAAATAAAATGGACAAGGGTGAAAGAGGTGAGTTAAATATGATGGTAGAAAATAAATTGTGATGATGCATGACAGGAAGCAATAGGTTGTAACATCAAAATAAATTCATAAATAATGGTTAGAGAATAATGTGAGTGAAAATATATTTTTCCCAATTATTAACTACATTTGATTATACATGTAATTCTGATATATTAACTTACATGGTCTACAATTTAATGTTGAGCATATTTATATAATGAAAGAACTAAATACAATGAGCATTTAAAAAAAACTATGGGAGATCTTTTGAGAAAATATTGAAATGCAATATCAATAAGAATAGATAAAATAAAATAGGTGCATGAAAATATTTTTATTAATAGAAATGTATCAATTCCTATTTTTATTCTATTAGATTAAAATGATTTATTAAGAGAACAGTCGATTTTAACGTTGTTAATGCAAACAGTGGTGAAAATGAAACCACATGAGGGCAAGCCCTGTTCTAAAGAAATCACTCAAAAAAATGTGATATACCTAAGTCAGGCATGTACTAGAATAGATTTATCAAAAATATATGTGTATCATAAAATTTTCTTTTATAAAAATAATTAGCAGCAATATAAGTTAACGTAAATAATATAGTTAATGAATGTGTATATATATGTGTTAATATATATTTGTACTAACAGGTTTCATTTTTCAGAAACTGAAATGACTATTCACAATAGAAACTTTTATGCAGCTAAAAAGACTGTATATTGCATATTTCAGAAGAATCTCAAAGTAGAAGTAGTCAAGTATTTTGTCATATTCATGATAATCAATACTAAAAATAACCTGATATTTAAATTAGGACAACTAAAATGACTTACAATTCGAGGGATGGACAGCATGGAAAGACTTTTTCAAATTCATCACTCCTTAGGTGTTTCAGAGCCAGGGAACCTTTCATGCGTTATTCTTATCCCTTAAAAATTATTCCACTCGTACACACTCCCTTCTATATCTATACAGTTTTCAAAATCCCAAATAAGTTTACTTTCACTATAAATTTAAAACTATTTTAGTATCTCTCAACTTCAACAACAGACTTCTGCTTCATTAGAATCAAATCACTCGATGCAATCAAGCTTCATTAAACCCCTTTAAAATACAACTTTGGAAATTTTTTGATTTACAATTCTATTATGATTATATACTTGATTATTACACATTTTTGAGCACAAACCATTTTAAAATAAAAATAATAATAAACTACATGCACCTTGATTATTTTAGATATTTTCAGCGAACTAAGGAAAAACACTTAAAAACTCAACAGTGAGTAAATAACGAACACGTTAGCATTAAATTTCCACAGAAAAATAATTTTCTGTGGAATTTACAAAGTTGTTTTTATTACTATGGCATTCCACGAAGTCACGCCTTCTCACATTGATTTCACGTTAGCATTACTATTGATACTTGTACATACCTGAACTCTGATGGTGGGAGCATAGTTGGAGCCCATCTTACTGTCGCCACATCCCCCAGGCCACGCCCTTGTGTACTTGGGATCTGCCAGGAGGGAGACTGGTTTAAAACCAGAAGCAAAATACGGGCCCACTGGGCAAAGCACCACGAACAGCAGGGAGGAGTCGGTCGGTCCGACTCCAAGTGTGGGCTAATCATCAAATAGCAGGAAGAGAGGATTGTTACACAGATATGGGAACAAGGAGGAAGGCTCCACCACAATTTATAGAGGAAGGAAGCTCTCAATGAGAACCAAGTTCTGTTTCACATTCACATAAAGCAGCCACAAACTCTAAGCACTTCTAACAAGTCATCTTTGAAATTGATCTTGCAAAAGGGTGCTTTAGACAACTGAAGAAACTTACAACATTATATTCTTGGTTTCATACACTATATTAATTTAGAGATGGCAAAAAGTTAGCTATCTATAAATTTAATGTAATCACTTCTGAAGAAAGAATGGAATACAAACCTAAAACACTGGCAAGATAAACATTCAAATAATATTATATCTGATTCAGATATTATATTAGATTTATTTAGATATATTAGTCTTTCTTCAATAATAGCAATGCAAAATTGAAAAGGAAAGGAAAATGCAGTTTCTGAAAGCAGCAAAGTTAGGAAAATTAAGATAAAATAATTTAATGAAACTTATTTAACACTACATGAGTTTACATTTCAGCTTTTTCAAATAAAAGAAAGATACTGTGAGTATAAAAAGTTGATGATTGATAATTATCTATATCAACTGCCATCAAAGAGTAGTTGCTATTCTTTAACTGAAAAGTTCAACTGAAGAAATAAAATCATGATATGTCAGTTTACACAAATTTAAGAACAGACAATGATTTTATTTAAAGTTATACTGATATCGCCAAGTGCACAGGATAGTATTTATATGGTCAATGGAAAATTCAGATGACATGTTAAAAGAACATATTAGCATAGTGCATGAAAGCAACGCTCAGCATTTGAAAATGCTTCTGAAAGCAGAATAATGTGTAAATTTGAAAGCTTTCTTCAGGTGACACATAATTACACTCAATAGTGCATGCAAGAGTAACAATGAGAACACAAATGACATGAAAGAAATTTTGATGATGAAGCCATTCCATACAATCAAGACAATATATGAAATTTAAATTGGCTGAAAAGAATATGCTAACTAATTGAACACATGTATCTCTCAGTATTATATCATCTTTGACTGTTTATTCTGTAACTACTTTATTTCAAAATTTGTCTCCTATTGGAAATTCTTAAAGAATAATTACTAAAATTAACGCAAAGCCACAGTTAATAAACATTACATTACTATTTAAGAATAAGTAATTTGTTTTGAAGAGAATATTAGACCTTCCTTAAAAGTATTAGTTAATAACAAATTTTTCATTAATTGGAAAATTGAAGAGTATTCTCATGAAAGAGTTCTTAAAATCATAGAAGCTTAACAGACAATCAAAGGCTAAGATCACATACATAGTTGTCATAATCACACATTTAACTAAAATGTGGTTTTTGAGCAAACAATTATTCTACATGTATAAATAATTGAGATTCATGATAAAAGATTAATTTCCAGCAGTTATAGAGTAAGCTGGGATAAACATAATAACATATAATATATGATGATAAACAATTAAATTAATAGAAATATTTAAAAAAAAACAGTAAACTGAAATCATAAGTGGCCATTAAAAGATTATATTTTTCACCGCAGGGCAAAGTTGGGGTAAGATAATTTTCTAGCACTGTATTCAACAAATAATGTCATATTAACTAAAGAAGACTCACTGTAATCACTATGATAATATTAACTATTGTGAAAATTCAAGTAAGATTTAAATGGAAATAATAAAAATTTTTACATTATCAAAGTAATAGAAAATATCTAATATTTAAAATTACCCATTTACATTGAATTTGTTTGTTATAAACTTTATGAAATAAACGCTAAGAAACATCTTTTACATTTCTAAGATTTTGATCTATTCAAGAGATTAATCATAAGACACATTGAGTAAAAAATGGCCAAAATTTAAAGAAAAATTTTAAAAAATCACAGGATGACATGGACAACAAATAATGAGAACTCTTAGTATGGGACAAAGATTTATTATTTACTGCCATAGAGAGGGACTATAAATCATGTTGACCTTTCTTTCATCGAGAAAGAGAATATTTCATATCAAATATCTTAATTAGATCAAGAAGGCCATAATGCTATGAACTAAAAATCAAGGGCATTAAATAATATTCAATAGAAGCATGTTATGAATATTCAAGATGTTAGAAACAAAATTACTAGTCAACAAGAAAATAGAAATGTAGTTTACAATCACTAGAACACTATACAACAGACATTTCAAAATGACAGGAAAATTTGACTTCCATAAAAATATCTGTAAAATATCTCAAAAACACTCCATTTAATTTCCATTCAACAATATTATTATGAATTAAATTATGAATAATTCACACTTTTCCTAAGCTAAAAATAAAATCTGATGTGTCAAATACTCTTCAGTAAAAATAATAACACCTATCATATCAAAAATCATTCCAAGTACAATCTGAACGAGCTAAATAGAAAGAGTTCTAGGAATAGCCAGTATCATAAGCCACTTAATGAAAAATAAATTAAATCCATAGCCCTGAAAGAGATGTTTACTTCAAATACTTACATCTGTTCCTATAAGTGTGGGACGTATGTAGAGACTTGAAGATTCAGAATGAGGTACCCATTCCTGGTCTATCTCCACAAGGCGACTGATACATTTCACGAGTTCATCACCGTCGAAAGTGGGTAGAACTGATGAAGCAGCAGAATAGTTCATTCTAATCATATTCTTATCTGGACGGAATAAGCGTATCCTTCCATCCACTCCACGATAGGCCTTCATTCCCTCAAACAGCTGTCGAAAGCCAAAATTCACCACTCAATATACTTTGGCTACTAAAATGTGAAAGAAAACACCTATGTAATACACTCACCTCAAAGGCGTAATGTAAAACCTTCGCTGCTGGATGCAAAGATATGTTTTGAAATGGCAAGATACGTGGAGCTTGCCAGCCACCTTGAGACTTGGCATGAACTATCTGAATCATATGATCAGTGAAATGTTTACCGAAAATCAATTCATCTGGCTTGGGTTTCAACTGCTCAGGTGTTGCCAGCTGAACCTCTAAGTCCTCGAACTGGGAATGACAAAACATTTCAGATTTTAAACAAACTAGGTTAAATACATTGAAAAAGCAGCTACAGATATTAATGAATGATGATTAACAATTTCTCTAACACAGGTATAGTGTGTATATATGAAAGAAACAAGAAAATCTAGTAATAGCGAATTATACGAATAAAAGTTTAATTTATGCTCTAAATGGATGAAAGAAAAATATGATCAAACCGACGTATTCTGAAGTATTAACAATAAGTAAAAATATTTTCTTAATCAACTTTCGGAATGGTATACGACATTGGTAAGTGACATGAAATTACCCTATACAGTCCGTATGTATGAGCAAAGCTTGCGGAGGCAGCAGTATAATTATCTACGAAACCTTAGCGGGTAGGGGCTGTAACGACCTAGATTGCATCTACTACTATTTCTAGGTACTTGAATGTAAGAGAGAGGAAATGGATGGAATGAATTAAACTCTATCCTGGCTTACGAATAAAAGGGATGAACTGTACTTAAATTTAATTTTACGTAACGAAAACTTATGAATGACAATCCTAAGCTATGTAAAAAACTCCTTATGTACACACAAAATTCTTGGCTTTTACATTTTCCGATTCTCCAACCAAAATTTCCTTACACTTAACGACAGCAAGTAAATTACGTAGACATTCATGTACGATAAAAGACTATATGGTCATCTTTTAGGAAAATAATTGTATTGTACCCGCAACGACTCAGTCGAACGAAGTAAACAATGAGTAAAACAACAGACTGGAAAAATGTACATTTTTATTCGTACAATAATTTTATAGAAAAGGTCATATGACGAGGTGATGTCTCTATAGAGTTTATAATATTTATAAATTAATACGGGTTCATTATACACCGCCTGCAAAATGCACTGAATCGACTTTTCAGAAAGGAAGTTGCTATTAATAACGTGCATCGATTTGCGCGAGAATACCAACTGGGTCATGACCATCACACACAACTAGGGTAGCATAATACTCCTTAATTTACTTACTTTGAATGAGGAGTTCAGTTTCGTTGTCATCCATCGTACTTGTCTGGATGGGTTAAAGAGGGCACTACCGTAAAACTGGAAACGAAAATCAAAAAGAAAATAATTCGCGATGTTTCACACCATTTGAAGACCATAGCATTACTTACTAAACAAGATGAATATTTACTGAAATAAATAGAAGTATATTCAATACAGCATTCCAGAAATTAATACACGAAGGACATCAGGTTAAACCACATGGTATTCTTATTTTCTGATTGGTGACATTACGAACTGACCCACAATCGCTGTTACTCTATTGGTTCCTGTAGGAGGTGTGTCACAACAAGGTATTTGCGAATACCAAATTTCCAAGGTCATGTTTGTTTCGCAATAAGGTAGTTACAGTAAGCTAAAATTTGAAATGGATGCGGAACAGTGTGTATTCAATCCACAAAAAAGCATGTATCAGGTTTAGCTAATCATTAAGGAACATACCTTGCGCTGCGCGAATAATCTCCGTATACGCATCAGACCAACCATGACTAAAATGAGCGGCTACTTTGTGCGCCTAAAGATGGCACCACCTTAGGAATTTAGTTTGGCGAATTGACGCTCGAAATGCGCGTACGAAGAATGACCTTGATAGGTAAAACGTTTCAAGCATGGTATGCCGTGTGTCTGCTCACATTATGCGCGAATTGATTCAGGGAATAGTTTGTGAAGACAAACACCGATTTTTGTATGTTTACAGTAGAAAGTCGGTAAATTATCGTATCGCAGAATACTCTCATGCACTCGATGAAGTATTGAGATGTTCGTGGTATGATCAATAATGGTAAATATGAAGAACTGTATATTTTGTATGAAGATTGTATTTTAATAACTAGGATTGAAAATTTGAAAACTAAATTCGCTCAGTATGGTAATCTGAAAAAGGTGTACAGGCTATTTATATCAAGAGTTAGTTGTTTTGAATAGAACACCGAAATGAAGACCTTGACAACCTCAGTTTTCAAAATAAGCTGGAGAGCTTGCATGAAGCCAAAATGCTCTTTAAGTCAATCTTTAGATTTTATGAAAAATTTTATTTAGTCAGATCTACACATTTCACATTTACAACCATTACATCCAACAGTCAATCAGTTTTATGTGTTGTCCGTAGGCTATCAAATAGTTTGTCGTATTTCTCATGCACACTCACATTTTCTTTCAGTTTTGTACATTTCTCTCGGCTATACTCACTTAAGAGTCATTTGGCACTTGTGTCAAATGTCTGTTGTTAATCTTAGATTTTTGCTTATTATTCATGAAATATAAATGTTTCACAATACATTTCTTTCAACCAACCCTTCTCCTAGAATACTGTGGAGGTAGAAATCACTATAATTTTACTTTGCAACCCAATAGTTTACACATTGTAAGAAATCTATTTTTATTTAGCTTATTTTCAAGTTGGGACAAGGAGTTACATGAATACAGGTGTAAACATAAATTGAAATAATCTCACATCCATTAAACTCATCATTTAAACCTCTGAATTACATAGTTATTAATTTAGTGTTTGAATCTCCAACCAAATTGCCTGGCAAATTTTAATTTTTTTATGTTATCAAGTTTATCTGCTATGAATATAATAGGATTTTAACCTGATATGGGGGCTTTGGCATTATACCTTGAAGGACTTGTTTATTATTTTCTTACAAAGAGTAAACCTCTGTAATCCTGAAGAACATTGATATTTCGTAAAATTAAATAGGCTTAATAATTATTATTATAATTTAATTTTGTCATCTAATTTGAAATTAACTTCTTATGATACCCTTGCAAGAAATTATAATAGTTCAGCTGTAATTTTTTTAGTTATATGTCATTGATTTTATCAACTTCTTGATTACTTGTATAAATACTATTTCATTATCAGTTTCGTATTTCATTGCTACTGTAGATGTTGTGTGTGCATTGTAAGAATGAATTCAATAGAAAAGTCAAATATAAAATTTCTGTAAAAAATCGTGTTACATCAATATTCTACAGGTTTATCAGTATTCTTAGGCAGTATTGCACTATTTAAAACTATCATTAGCATGTCATGACATTTGAATAATATAAACTATAATAGCATATAGCTTTAGTTGCACAAAACAGTCAAACAGGCATACTATGCTATATATATATCACAAACATGCATACACTTTGGAAAAAAATTAATGTAATTCTCTTAAATTGGAACAACAGTACCAGTTATAAAGAGGAAGCTGTTAGGTTGAAATACTCTGTTAAATACACCATTTGACCTTATTTACTACTTTTTACAACCAGTTTGTGTTATGACTTTAGAAAAAACCTGAAGTTCTCAAATGCTCAGCACTCATTTAATAAGGCCTGTTGTGAGGTAAGAAATAAATTAATACTTCCAAGTCAATTGTGAATTAATAAAATCAGAGATTTTATGCAAAACTGCTGATTACATACAAATCACCAAGTTAATGACAGGCAGTATATCATCTAGATGTTGGGAAATATTCAACAAATATGAACATGGTGTATGCGAAATGAAAACCATGAATCCCAGCTATTGCTACCTTTATGAAATAATGGTAGTAAAATATTATGATCAAGAGGAAAATTGATTAAGCATTTTATTTATTAATCATTTGCAGGTCAATTTAAAATAATTTTGTTTACATCTAGAAGATAAATGCAAATTTAAGCTTTTTTCATTTCTCATAACATTTAACAATTTCAAATGAGATTGGAAGCAGAAAAATTACCAAGTAGCATCTAACAATTCAAGCCTGTCCAATTGTTTAATTCCCATATTAGGTTAAAAATAAAATACTTAAAAAATGAAAGTAATTTTCTAATTACTTTTCAAAATATTTAATAAAATGTGGACGCTCAATTGGCTTATGAGAAAGAAGTTAAAGCACAATCAACCACAATGTTATGATACTTTAAATACACAAAGATGATCACCCTGACAGAACTTTTCTGAAATACAGCATCTAATAAATTATCCAAGAAAATGAACAATGATATATAAATTTCATATAACAGTAAACAAAAAATTATAAAACTTATGGCATATGTTCACAGAAAAATAATATTTACATATAATTTATTAATAAGACTTTCTGTTTGAGATAGTCTTAACTCAACAAGTCCTACTCCTATAAAATCATTACCAATTGGTCAAAACAACTAGAGATCTTCATTGGAAGTCATAGTAATATATACAGTAGTTCACACGTTATTTTATGGCAAACCTAATAGGGTGTAATGGAAAGTTAGCCCATATAACTTCAGAATATATGAAATATTTTACCATTAAAATCTATTCATAAATACTTCATTTACAATGCATATTTAAATGGTGGTAAATCATCTACTCATTGAAAGTAATATTTCCATGTTTTCATTGAATAACGATTATGTTACCTTTAGGAGTCATTCAAACCATAAGAAACTTGGTTCTCTATCCTTTCAAGAAGGATGACATGTTCAAATACTTGAATAGGTTCTGCTTTCCATAAATTATAATCCTGAAACAAAACAACCTATTTCTAAGTAATGACATACAAAATATAAAGTATATGAAGTGTACAGGCTCAAAAAAAAGTTTACTAAAGATATTATCATAAGACTTCCTTCTCAGTTGTGTGCATTGTTGAAAACTCATGGATTCCAACATTGCCTCATAAGATAAAATGCAATTAATTTTTCTCAGTTCACTTTCCATTACTGAGTCCATTCAAACACTTAAAGAGATAGTAATGGATTAATTCCCTGACACCCATTCATGCTGTCTAACAATCAATTTACTATACAAGATGACTTCATTTTAGAAGACTACGTTATGAAATAAATAGGAAAGCGTGGTTTACTATACATAAATGTAGATAAATGCTTTTTTTCCTAGACATATTTTTTGGATATCTTAGTATTGTGATCAATACCTTTGTCAGGAATGCCGAGGTTGGGCACCTATTTTCCACTTTTATTCAAATGACATCCTCATACTTCACATACCAAGCCAGTCAGTAAACACTATTCCTTGAACTGCTTCAATTCAGTTTGCAGTTTTCTGCCACTATTCCTTTAAAAACAACATCAACTTTGTTTGAAGCTGAGGAACTGTCAACTAGATTTTTTAAGTGGTCACTTGGCTCCATAGGGTTTATGACTAACACCACAGCCTCACGATGCACCCATTTGTTAAGTAACCATCAGAATTTAGTGGATTTCAATCATCTTCATGCCTCAAAGGACTTGAACCAAATACGGACGTGGAACTTCCAGCTGCAGCTGCAGGTGAGTAACCCAGTATGTCCGAAGGTGGTGACAAGCTGTCTGTTGGGTAGAAGAATGAAGATGCGCTGGCACCTAGGCCTCCATTAGCCATCCCTGAGGTTGAATGTGACCCTGTTGGTGAGGACGCTGTTGAAGACGTGGGGGAAGATGTGGTCACAGTAGTTGAAGAAGCGCTCGAGAGACTGGGGTGTGACCCTTGGACCATGAGGCCAGAGCTCATGTGGTGTTCGCTTCCTGCTGGTCCAACCACCCCACTGACACCAGACAGGAATGATGGAGGGGGTAGGTCTGGAACTGGACCATTATCCCGGCACCACAGCTGACGCATCTCCTGGCGTCTTTGACGCATGAGGGACTTGTACTCAGATATTCTCATTTTCTTGCCATCTACAATGCAAGTTCTCTTGGGTCTTGGTCGATAGCGGTAGTCAGGATGCTTCTCCATGTGCAACTTTGAAAGTCTTGATTGCTCTTCATAGAATGGCTGCTTTTCTGCATTAGTCATAGCTTTCCATCTTGTTCCTGTTTAAGATGAGGAATACGTAACATTAGTTGAGAACTTAGGAGCATAGCAATTTAACATGATAGCGAGAAGGAATAAAGTAGTTGGAGAGAATTTTGAAGTCATTTTTCTATGACGGTGTATCAAGGAATCAGAAACTTTTCTCATTCCAAATTATTCTTGTGAAAAAATACAAGAAATATATGACATAATATTCATTCAATGTATAACTTTAAGTTGTTCGTCAAGGTTTCAAGTTTATTTAGCATGGACTAATAGTTTTAATACTCGACTTTACAGCTACGATGAAATAAAATTTTCTGAAATGGCAAGTACTTCACATTTAATCATTAGCTAAACAATACTTAGCAGACTAAGAATTGACACATTCTGATAATGAGATATTGAATCAATACTCACCGAGGATTTTAGAGATATTGGAATTATGCATATCAGGGCATGCCTTGAGAATCTTTCGTCGCTCATCTTTGGCCCAAACCATGAATGCATTCATCGGTCGTTTTATGTGAGGCTTGTTTTCACTCTCTCTTTTCTGCTGCCTGACTATTTTTGCAGCTGAAAAGGAAATAAATCGAATAAAAATACACATAAACAAATCAAATAGATCAATAATTTGATAGAAAGATATATTAAACATAAATAACAAAATAAGATTATAATAGAATTATTTTAGATGAGGACATAAAGTATTGATGTATATAGACTATTAGACTAAAGAACGTAAAAACTAGATTCTCAGATCAATTCCATTTTAGCATTCCTAAAACTGGAACCTAGAACTATTCCGAAACTTCGAATGAACTGTTAAAGAAAGAAATATCGAATTTATCGAAGATATGCAGATCGAAACTATCAGTTTTCTCAGGAGGGTTTACTTCAGTAAGAAAATGTCACGAATAAATTTGTTAGTTTGGATTATTAAGTGCGTAATGAAGATGCTCTGTCAGTGATACATTATTTCAGGGTGTAGTAAAATAAAGTCAATTTGTAAACAACATAATTAATAAAACATGTTACACGTCCCCGTTAAAATCACCATCATTCGTCATTGAAATAACGGAAAATAAATAAGTTCAGTCAGAAGAAAATATTCAAATTCTGAAGGATGGATATCAGTATTCTCGGAAGATTAATTATTGTACGAGGACACGCTGTACTTATTACTCATAACACTTTCAAATTTTTACAACGCCTAGCCGTTTGTCTCGGTAGGATAAGGCGATGGGTGTTAAGTGGTTTTGGAATCTTTCTCCGAATTTATGATTTGTATTTACTTAAGTTATTTGTGGGTTGCTCTTTGTTTCTTCTTCTTGCTATAAAACGCCGCCAATCAGTCTACCAATACGGAAACGAATGTGAAATTTTACGAATGCCAGGACGATACACCGTTTGTAATTCGTCCCTGTCGATCATAACGTCTAAAGACAGTATTACAGCTCTAACGCTGTATTAGTCTTTGATTATAAGTAAATCTGATGTTGAAATGATAAAATGTATTCGAATTATATTAAATTTTCACTATTAAGTAATAAGAAGTTAATTTTTAAGAAGTTATATTATCATAGGTATTGGAGAAGGCTCTTATTATTTCACAAAGACACGTGAATAAAAACATGATAACCCAAAGTTGATTAAAATCATTGCAACATCTACGTTTTGAGTCTATAAAATATTTTAGACTATCAACTTATATCAACAATCAACAGTTCTCCACGTATCTTTTTGGAACGTTTCACAAAAATCTACTCTCACAATTATAGACTTTTTTATAATTTTTTGAATCCTACTTAAGGTTCGGACGTAATATATTTGCTCTATTGAAACCGAAAGCTGTGCGATAACCTCTGCCTTTGAATTGAAAAGTTCCACATGATTCTTAACTCAGCCAATTAGTTACAGAACATTTCTTTTGAAATCATATACGCGATGTGATAACTGGATATCTATCGGCAAGATTAGCGTGATTTCGCATTTTGGATTGGGTTTTCTTTTTGGCATAAATACGTATCGACTCGAACATCCTCTGAATAATGTTCATTATTCTTAGACATCCTTGGTGCATTCGTGATAGCCAAGGCAATATGAAGAGATAAGCGGAGAGTTTTAAAATAATTTTTATCGAGAAGAAGCCTCGTTGATAAAAAAGAGCGAGGTTCATTTGGGAGTTCCTTTCTGAGAAGGGACGATTAGACTAACTCTAGTCGTCTCAATGGGAAGTTATGACCACCATGCTGTATACGAATTAAGGAAGTAGAGTAGTGGGTAGAGGAAATTATGCACTCAGGGTTGGTATGAATAGTCATTTATACGACCTATAAGCTTTATTCGGAAGTATAAGTTACGAATGATATGGTTTGTGGCTTTTGTTGAATAGAAAAGTCATTATTACCAATTTTTATAGGCCCAAATTTTCTTTTCCTTTTGGATCATTTAAATTTATAGAAAGAAAAGTAATTCTGAAGAGTTACTTGTAAAATAACTTAAACCGGTAATATTGTGTATTAATATAAACAACAAAACAAATGAGGAAAATTTATAAACCACGGAATTATTTTAAAAATTGCTATATCAATACTTTAAACTATTACCAGGTAATATAAATGGCAGATAACGAAGCGTCGGTATACAAGATTACAGCTAAGAGAATAAATTAAAACGTATATCGAAAGATTAAGATAAAAAACAGCAGAAGAACGTTCCGGTAAGGAAAGTAACACGCCATAGGAGCAGATTGTATAATGAAGGCAACAAACAACTTCGATAACTCTGTTGCGTAACAATAGATCTCCATAAACAAGACAAAGGAAGCGAGTAAATACACGGACGCAAGTGTTTATCTACTTTTATCCTACACATCGCAGACTTCGACGAATTCCGTTTCGAAATCGCGAGAATTTTGCACTCAGCTCTGGAAGGAAGAACCGAATTGAAATAATTACTCCCCGATCACTTTTTTGTCGTAACGACATCCGATCTGCTCTCTTTCGGGTCTGTACTGGTGACACGAGCAAGTCGTTGCGTCATAACTAGATTAAGTCATATTAAAAGCGAATATCCGTCGCGTTCCAGATTCCGCATTGTTACACGAGGCAGCTGTGTTTGACCTTTCGATTGACTTACTTTCCCAAACTGATGCTTGACGCAATCTTACCCGCGTCTGATAAAAGTCTCCCTATTATTCCGTCTTTGCAGTGACCTAACGCTAATGATTTTTTGTCTCATACGTCTTGCGGATCGTAAAAATTCAGGAGCCCCGCTTCGGAGCCAACTTTCATTTCCGCTCTTCGACAAACACTCGACGACCAATAGGAGATCGTATTTTTCAAGTTTGGAGACACATAAATGCGGTCATTCGTACGTAACAACCTAATTCGCAAATTCGCAAGACTACCTAACACTCGGAGAAAAATGAACCAAATACAAACATAATCATGAACAAATGAATAAATCGTTCAGATAAAATCGAAGCTTAGAGTGCGAAATTTTCACACATATTTAAAAACTTTTACTACAAACTCTTATTGAATGTACGTTCCTGTATAAGTAAAAATACTCCAATTGCAAGCCCAAAGCCTATTCCTTTACATTCCCTCAAATTTCTTTACTTTAATCACTGTATTTCCTTTACGAAATTGAACACGATTTTAACATCAGAACAACCCTTTTCGTCTGCATAAATTTCAATTATTTCTCAATTGCGTTATCTTCTGCGTTTTACCTTAATTTCTCAAGTAATTTTATAATCAAATTCTCGATGTGCGTAAGTATTTCGACGAAAAAAATTTCGGGAATAAATTAAGCAGAAAACCAAAAGAAAAAATGGTTGACAGACGTCCTAATTCACACCAATCGCTCATTACAGCAGACGTCACACCGACGAGTAATTATTTTTGCATATACATAAAAGTGGACGAGGACAAATTGGCAATAGAACATAGGCGTCCAGTGCCTTACCAAGAGCTCGTTACACAAGAATTTACGTTTTGAAAATGAGAGTGTATTCCGCTCGTTAGCAATCCAGTTCAAACTAGCTAGAGACTGAGTAGATGCTATTCATTCGATGGAGGTGTTAATTAACTTCTTCTCTATTTTTCCTTCCCGTCTAAAGCTTTCGCGAAATTGGAAGTTTACCTTCGTCACACGTGGCTGTCATGTGTCTGTTTACCTAGCCTCACATGTGTCTCATAACTTGCAAAAAAATTCTCAGAATAACTACATTGACTGCTCTGTTTTTGAATTTATGAACGCATAAATTAAGCATAAGATATTTGATTATCAAAAACTTATGAGGAAATCCATGGAAACTATATTATTTATTAAGAATCCATCATTAAATAATGCTTGATGTATACAAAATTAATAACAATCAATGCATACAAAAGATCTGACGGATATTACGCAGTCTCAGGTTAAATATCAAATAGTATACTTTAGTTCTAAACTGAACCGACTAATCGTGTACATGAATGAAATACCACTGCGAGTTTGCATTGCCGAGGTACATCAATGAAATTTACACACAAATTTAGTTCGTCCTTTAGTAAACAACTACCTGTTCCTAAAGACAGGTTCCTAAGGTAATGGTATGCTAGAAGGAAGATTCGCCTAGGAAACCTTGGAGAATTAGTCGTGCAGATTACTAATTGGAGCAAAACTATCATGCAGAACTGACGTTGATTCCGCTAATAACTCAATCACGGTTGGCTATATCTGTTATGCTGCTAAGCAACCAACATAGTAATTACTTTCACTCCTAGGAACGTTACGTAAGTTGGTGATCGAGATTTCACCCAATCGCTAAATAAGGGGAATAGATCACTTATCATGGTTTTATAAGGAGGAATGCCTAAACACCCTTTTACTCGCAAACAAGGTTTTAAATACCTTTCATAGACCTACGAGTATACCTAATCGGTATACTTGAACATCAATATAATCGTCATAATATATTTATAGGAATACATAGACTTCATGAATGACATGTTTTTCATATTCTTTTCATTGCAATACGAAGAAAATTATATACATATATTATTTCCATCTAATTTTCGTCTTTTAAGCCGTGACTATAATTGTGCGAAGGTTATTAAGGTAATGAATGATGCTAAAAATGTGTTACGCTAAGATCTTTTCTCAAGGAATGCTTGGAAAAGTGTTACTCTTGAAGGTACTATGTTTTGCCTTCGCACACTTGCCCCACTTAATTCTGGCTCAGTAAGAGATGCAAGGGCAAACTACCCCTATCATTCCTAGTGAACCCAATTTCCCTTTTCTAGAATTCAATAGTTAATGATCTGCGAGATAAACTCCAATGCTACAGACACGCGGTTTATAGACACAACATATGTATGTATGTATATGAATAGTTAAATAAGAAATTTGCATCAAATTCACCCCATTCTTATACGAGACTATACATCTTTTGAAAAGCTAAACGTTATCTGAATGATCGGAGATAGATGCAACAATCTCGTAGAGTAAATTTATTCGGAATGAATGCATTTCCAGTTAATTTGTTTTCATGTTGATGCAATTTATTCTTTGACGCCATCACACGAAACGATTGCATTTAAATTATAATTAGTTTAGAATAATTCGATCGTTATCTCAAAGCATGTACACCATTCCACTCGATCTTCTTAGAAATCTATTTAAACAGAGAGCCAGATGTAATACTATTTATGGAAATTCCTCTTGCTGCTATTATATAAGGTCACAAACTGGATGAGTAGCTTGTGTTTTAGTAATTATTCCAGTATAATAGGTTATTAGCTTGAGGAAATGGCATCGATAGATTCTAATATCTTTTCCTATGTTACGAAACTGACCCCTAGTAGATGTCAGAAGTGAAATAATCTCACTATCTTGTGTCAGCATTTCACGGCCGTTCGCATCGCACCGAGCACGCGCTCAATAAAATTTCCCTCTTCGATTAACAGCTTGTTGCATTACCTCCATAGAGACCAAATTATCTTTCAACACATCAAAAAATCTTATTCTGTCTTCATTATATCTTCATTCATTCCACAGTAATTTTAGGGGAAGGAGAACATTTGTAATAATACGTCGCCATGGATACAATTCCTCGAAACGGAACTCAGATATATCAAGTTCCGAATGTTACCAAGCTACGAGCCGTGATTGCAGAAAAATCTGTTCCATCATTCTTAAGGGTTAAGAAAGATTTTCCGCGACAACAAATGTTACACAGCGATAGTAGTAGAGGAAAAAAAGAAGCGCGAATCACGTGATAGGGAAATTCCAAGTCCACACGATGAGTGTTGTGATGTCGAAACCAAAGAAGATAGGAAATAAACGAAATTTCCTATTACTGCAGCACTAGGTGATCACGTTGTCTATTGCTCAACTATCACACAGAAAAAACTATTTCGTAGAAATACCTAAAATATAAATCAAAAACACCAATCAATACATCAATATCGAAAACACAACCTCCTGATACGTTTTCGAATGACAATGTTCATAATATGCTTGTCTATATTTTCCTCATAAGGCTAGAGACGTATGTTTATCATATAACTCAAAACAACAGATGTCAATGGATACAAAGATTCCCATTTTATAATAAGCTTTATCTTCCTTTGGTATCAAGATAAAATATCGTTTTCCTATCTCCATTTATTCATACTTAAGTACGGAAAGATGTAAGAGAAACTGATGTAAGATTGCTTCTAATCTATGACGTTAATGCGTGCTGTCTTCATTGATTGCTATAAAATGTCATAACATAGCATTATCTTTTCTTTTTAATGAGATATTCGGGTATAGAGTTCTTCGTCCTTTAATGATTGTAGCAATTAAAGCTTTTTTCCTTACCTTTATCACTACTTCCTTATAACGAACTTAAGAACTCTTTTAGACCATTAAACACAGAATTTTAATCGAATTTAAAGCAATAAATTCTTTCTGAAACAAAAAGGATGGGAAAAATATTTTTAGTCTCAAATTTATAGTTCTATCATAAAAGTAGACGTGAATTTTTCACGTAAAAATTTGCGCTTTAATATAAAAAAGTAATCAAACTGATATTTCATCAACAAAAGCTTTTTATCAAAGAAAGAAGCGATACCTTAAAAACCATTGTTTTACAAACTTTTTAATAGCTATAACGAATCTATTGTTAGGTAACAATGAGATCTACACAAAATTAGCGTTTTAATTCACTTTTATCGAATGGGCGCCATTTTTAACAAAAGCAATAGAAACCAAGGTCACTTTCCCTGGAGACGGGATACTCAATCAATCAGAACATCAGCTGTTTTAATGGCGAATTGTTTATCAGTCATCATCTGATGATCCGTACATGATTTTAACCGCTGGTTACGTAAGAGACTATATAATAAATATCTCTTCAAGTTAACGTCATCCTTTCTTTTCTCTCTACTTTATTAAACTCAATTTAGTGAATAAATAATTATTTCAGTAATTTAAAAAAAGTTTTGTCGTACTCTCTCTTGGGAATAAATTAATTAAGATTAACTTAACTTTGAGAATGATCTTATAAATTCAAAGTTATAACGTACGTCAATTGTTTTAGTAAAATACAACGAAATGACACAATACAGAGGGACAATACAATGAAAAATAAAAGTAATCGCGAACTTCAGATGCGGTTTCTGGAAAGTGGATAATCCATCTCGACTTCCAATGTCCATGGACTCGCCATCTCTTTGAAAGTTGAAGAACTAACTCGGAAGCCGTAAGAAGTCGGTTAATATAACTACATAAAATTTCAAATTTTTACGAGTCAAATACACGTACACTACGATTCATTTATTAAACCACCTATTTCCTAACTATTTAAACGCAGATGAATACAAATATTTGATTTTTAACCCGAAATCTGAGTTCCAGCCAATGAAAAAGTGTACTAATATAGAAAATTACCTCTACTGCATTAAAGAATTTGAAATAACGTAGATATTATGTTTTTTATGTTGTTATGAAGATGGATTAAATTTCATTAACACTTAATAGGCAGTAACTATGACAAAAATAACAAAATTGTCTTAATTATTAAATCAATGACAAAAGTTAACCAGAGCTGATGATTTCATGTACATATAGATTCTGTAGAATTGACCAAAAAGGATCATAAATACTCTTCAACGAAAATGAAGAATAAAGTCTACACCGGAAGAAAACGATAATACTGTTGCCTTCACTAGAAAGTTTTCCCTAGAACCTATGAAGTATCAAGGAATGCAATGAGAAAAGAAATTGACTCAGTCAATTTCAGTTCCTCAACTACGTATAACGCTGATTAACAGCCGAACAGACTTATGTCCGAATCTTCCTCACATAAGGGATAACTCAGTTTCGCGTGACATTTATCGCCAATTAAAAGAAATTACAGAATTTATAACTCGAAACGAATTAATTATTTAAAGCACACCAACCTTTTTCACTATTTTCCTCTGCCATTTTGAAAGAAGAATCCTGTCCCCACACTGAAAATGAAGCATTTTGGAATCAAAATCAAGATGTTCTACCGTTAGAGAAATAAACAAATGAAATTCAGTTAAATTAACAAAAAGTATTACAGCCAGCAGTTATCTTTGATGCGACATATTTGAAATTCGTTTTGTAAAAAACGTGAGAAAGCCAACATGGACAGATAAGCTCTGGACTGAATGAATTGTCGAACGCTAAAAGTAACAGAAGTACAGAAATAATTTTGGAATAAATAATGAGTCATAAAAACATAAAGAATATCTTAAAAGTATCTGAACGTGATTCAAGAAATTATATTATAAAAATCCTAATTTTTGGTAAAAATTAAGAGAAAAAATTTAGGGTTTTTAAGCTAGTAAGCTAATACTAAAGAATGGATCTAAGTTAATTTCAATAAGTATTTGTAAAAGCTAACGTTCAGAAAAGCGATACTCTTATTCCTATTTAATTCCAGTTTATTTGGCAAATTCTCCAATAGTTCTCCCCAAAATTTCCAATTTATTATCAAAACTCATGCTACAAAGGCATTTAAGATTTTTATTTCCTCAATTTCCTTTGAATTTATTTACTGGAATAATCAATATTTTGGGCATATCGTTTCATACATAAAGCAATACGTATCGTATTTTCCTTCATAGGAGATGGGTGCACATAAATGGATTCATGGAACCATTTTTGGGCATTCATATATTCCATTATCACTTTTACATTCTTTATGATACCAATTAAATAATACTAATTATATGTATTAAATACAATTGATACTTAAACGCTATTAATTATTCTATGTGTATTTTAACATTGCCCAGTATCTGAGTTGCTATACTTCCCAGCTTCTAAACTATAGTTATCAATTTGCCCATACCAGAAGGCGTAGGAACAACTCCTAGTTTAGGAATACCATACAAAAAATATTCCTCATCAGTACATATTATATACTATGTATGCATATCATACATAGTATATTCTAAATATTATATATATCACATTTCTATGACTACTCACTTTGGCACGCTGCCATGAAGTCCGCCTCATCCTTCCTGGCCTCTTCTGCACTGGCCTTGGAAGGCCTTTGGTGATGGTGGTGGTGCGGTGCCCCTAAGTGAGGAGGCGGTGGAGGTGGTGGAGGAGGCAAGTACATGTGGTGCAGAGGATACTGCTTGTCGGCCGCTGAGGATGACATGGGGTTGGTGCTTGTGGAGGATGTCGGAGGCATGGCAGATGGTGGTGGAGGGCCGTGCTGCTGCTGTTGAGGGGCGTGGGATGGAGGCTGCATCGGGGGCGGGGACATCATCCCTTCCTTGCCCCCGGATCCTCCGCCTCCACCCTTTCCTACTGTTTATAAGAGAGGAAAGAAAAATGTTAAGAAAAAATGTTTCTAAAATGATAAATACATGAACATTATTTATTATCCATTAACATAATAATTATAAATTAACATTTTCATTAACTGCAGAAGTAAGAGAATACCATTTAAGTACTATCTTTGATCAATATAATATTAAAA
Organism: Pantala flavescens; assembly: GCA_020796165.1. NCBI lineage: Eukaryota > Metazoa > Arthropoda > Insecta > Odonata > Libellulidae > Pantala > Pantala flavescens. The sequence goes on from CM036886.1 coordinate 20,006,286, forward strand.
CATTGATAAAAATTAATTTTATTATCCATTAATAAGATTAAAGCACTAATGTAAGATATCTATTAATGTTAACTTCTATCAAAACTGATCTCAGTGTTAAAATGAGATATTTACATTTTTAATATTATATTAAAATAACAAGATGATAAATCAAACATTTTCATTGTATATTTTAAAATGCGAGAAATACTTCATCATAATGTATATATTCAAGAGTTGAATTCAAGACGTCATAACAGGGGACGGTATTTCAACATTTATATACCGTCCTATGGTAACATTTATATTTCACTAGGTTCAGACATATGAAGAGAAGCAATAGATTAAAATTTATTTATATTCTCGTAAAATTAGATGCAGCTTATAGTTACAGTTAGTTAACTTGCATAAAAAAATTTAAAATTAGATTTTATTATGAGATAGAGACGAAGAATTCCCAATTAATTACGAATTCTTAGGGGAAAAGAAGAAAAAAATTTGTGGTCATACACGAGTCGCGAAATATACACTTTACGAAATCATCGAAAAACATTCCTTGAGCACATCGTTCGCGGAAAAATTTCCGGAGCACTATATGAGCAGAAAAACGTATAATTGAAGGGAATGGAGTGTGAGCAAGGGGCCGTACCAAAGTGAAGAGTTTTTTTTTAAGAAGTACGCGCTAAGAAGAAGAGTCAACATGATGTGACGCGTGAAAGAATCGATGTAAAAGACAGGTGATAATATGAGGCGATAAGCATCACAAAAACGCCTTGAGAGGAGAGGAGGGGCAGGGCTCCTTTATGAACGGCGAATATTTCGCAGATGGACTATTGGAAAGCGTCAAGGTCTCGGGTATTTGGCGGTTGGATCTCTCAGAATGAAGATGTATTAAAAGACAAGAAGGTGGGGCGGAGTTATTTTTGTGAAAGGGAAAACTCATCGCTGACGAAGAAGTATCGATAGGAGATAATTTATTCTTCCAAGCATGGGAATGTCTCTTCTCTCATCGGAATTATTTTTGAGATGCATTCGAGAAATAAGTATGTATGATCACTCTGTGTTATCGCTCAAAAATGTTTTACGAAGATGACTAAAGAATCACTCAAATAATTTCATTCTTAAATAAAATTTGAGCTAATATTTCTATCAAAAGATAGTGAATAATATGGTTCTTAAAACGAGACCATAATTCTGATAACAGAAATGTTTAACCATATCTGAGCTCTTTTTAGCTTCCGTGGAAACAGTTGAGCAGCAAAATGTAGCGAGATTAAAAACTCACTATCCTGAATAGAAATACAAAAATTTTAAGCAACCGATAAAGGATTCAACTCAGATGAATCAAGCAAAACAAAAATGACTTGGAATCTATAAGACGAAGAAACATTTCATTTATAGTAGGTATTGTATTTCACAATAGAAATGAAAGCAGAGCAACGATGGTGCAGTAATGAGAAAAGACGAAATCATCTTAAACAAGATAAGTTCAAACAAAAATAGAAGAAATATTCTTATTATATTATATCGTTAAATGCGTAATTATATAATGTAAGCTAGACAATATAATAATAATAATAATGAGTTACAGAAAATATATAAATTAAATATACTGATATTATTTTGCTTTAATAAACTCTACATAGAATAGAATCATAATTATTTAAGGTAACATTATAGATAAAGTTCATGACTTTGTTTCTACGCAAATACATTCAAATATAATGCACTTTTTCGCAGATAACGAAGAGAAGCTAGTACTTACTCGTTGGCGTCAATGGGCTGAGGTGCGGAGGCAGACCGGCATACGGTAGGAATGCCCTCGGCATCACGAAGTTGGGGGTCATCAGCTTCGGGGCAGTGGCTGCCACCGGCTGTTCGGCGGCCCCCAGACCTAGTCCTCCGATGCCCTGCGGGTGCAGACCGTGGGGCTGCTGAGGATGCGGGTGGTGGGACTGTGCAGACGGGTGTGACTGCATCGCACCACCGCCCTTGGGCTTGGACAGGTTGAGGGGTACGTCGGGGTCTGAGGAAGTCGGGTGCGGGGGCGAACTCTGCAGCGGATGGTGCATGTGGGAGTGGTGCTGCGGGGGAGGCGCGTGGTGCGGGTGGTGGGAGAGGTGCAGAGGGCCGCTGAGGGACACGGCAGGGGATGGTGAGGGCGAGTGGTGCTGCGGTTGAGATTGTTGTGGCGGCTGCTGGTGAGGCTTGTGGATGGGCGCCTGCTGCTGCACCAAAGGGGGCGGAGACGTCTTCTCCGCTGTCGCTGAAGACATGTGCGCCAACTGCGCCGTGGCCGAAACCCAGCTAGGAACCTGCGGCATCAACTGGAGGAAGAAATGCAGACGGTATTAGCAGAGCTTCACGACATTCACTACCAATAATCCTCAATCTTATCACAGCTCACATTAAAATTAGGACTACTGAGGAATTCTCCATGGAAACCACGATGGATTTTCAAGTGAAACCTAGCAAATTCCTCCAGGTACTGGAATGGTTTCATCTGGAACGTATCTTCAAGTAGGTCGTGATACGATTGGATATACAACTGTTGAAGGCAACAGAGCAAAAAGAACTGACTAAATGTGAATGTTCCATATTTTGGTGGGACTAACTGCTAGACACTCATTGGAGGATTTTAACATTGTCGGTCTTCTTTGAGGACCGCAAATGACGCACACGATCCCCGTAAACAACAGATCTCACAGATGAGTGCACGCCATGAGGTGACCAGCGAAAGGTGTAGAAGACCTCCCGGGACGAGGATGGCATTGTCTGCATTAAGGGTGAGGATAGAAACTTCCGCGACGGATGGCTGTCAACAACATACCGTTCGCTATACTGACGGTCACCGAGTAGGTGGATCTTATCTGTATCTTAGCAGGAGGTTCAGGACCCTATAGGGGTCTAAAAGCAGTCCCGATATTTCCGAGAAGTATAATATGAGGGCGGTGTGATAACAGAAAAAGGACCCTATCATGGAAAAAGGAGCGATAGCAGTGGACAATGGTTGTTACTATAGATTGTTTTCGGACTGATTTGAGAATAGAATGTTCTCGACTGGATCGGATTCTCTGAGAATTTCCTAAATTATATTCAAAGAAACAGGGAATGTGGAATACTTAGAAGGTGTAAATTATGGAATGAAAGACTAAACATTCAGCAGTAAGTAGTCGAGGAAAAAGATGTGAATCATATAATTACAGACTTATTAGGAAGGCATTAGGGATTTTCAGTATCCAATATTTTCAGCAATTCTCGAGAGAATGGACACAAAGATGGAACTCTATCTAACATGAGGCTGATAAAGTTTTAGTATTTAATTTCCGTTTCAAAATCACGAATATCATTCTCCAATCAAACATACTTAAATATTTAATTAATGGAGCGTATTAATTCATGCATTTTCATTAATTTAAATAGAACAATAAGGAATAGGTAAAACTAGTAAAGGCAGTACTGCATTTACAAGATGCTTTATAATTTATTAGATCAATATGTAGCTTGATCTATTTCTTTATATATTTAGCATTTGATTATATCTTTCTCAAAATACAAATTCTCAAATATAACATCGATACAACATTTTGAGTCGTTGCAAGAGCTATGTTTAATATTCTTTTAGACCTGATATAACAATAAAAATCGTTTTTACATTCAACAGTTCAAACTCTGATATATAACGTTCCCTTATAAGGAATTCAACATCTATAGTTCCATCAACCGTTCACTCACATTGGCAGCTAGTGACGACTTGCCCATGGGCACTTGGGGCAATTGCTGTGGAGGTATCCCAACTGCTGCGGCGGCCGCAGCAGCCGCTGCCGCGCTCGCTGGAGGCAGTCCCCTTAGTTGGTCCAGGAAAGGAATAAACATGAGGGATGGCGGCGTCCCGACGCCCGGGATGCTGAGGCCCTTGCTGCCGGCGTACTGGGCAGAAATTTGACTCTGAAATCGAACATTAAACATATTGAAATAGTAAATACAAAATAAGAAGCTTTCCCTTCAAAATATTTGAAGAATTTAAGCAACCAAAGGCGCTATTAATTCAGTTATTACTCTCTTGAGATTGATCTATGTTTTATATTTTGTTTGCAATAAGTTGAGAGCTTATTTATATTGATTTCAGTAGATTATACAGCATATTTGTTAGGGATTTCTCACCTGTAGTTCTTGAATTTTTTGTTGTTGCTGTAGTATGTGTTCCTGTTGCCTTTTCAAATGCTCCGCTTGTAGGCGCTGCAGCTCCATCTGCTTTTGCGTCTCTGAAGATATATGGCTGGCGAATGCCTAAATGAATCAGAAGAGATTTTAACATTTAAAAGGTGTTCCAACTTTTCACATAAAAAATACTTTTTAATATAATATATGAAATTAAGATATGAATAGGAATAAAAATTCTAAATATTATAATTTCATAAAAATCAGGACTTCCAGTAAGAAATTCCATAATGACTTTGGAATGAAAATTGGAAATGTTAAAAGAAACAAATGAAGACTAAACTATACATATTGACTGTATATGTAACAATTTCTAATATTTTGGAATTTATAAGAATCTCTGAATCGTATAAAAATAATACAGAAATCTTATTTCATTATTATTTCGTCTAATATAGTATTTTTATGAACTGAAGAAGGCTATTTAAAGCATCGGGCGTTTGAAATAAACTGCTCGTATGCAACAATTGTAACCATAGTGAAATTAGGCATAACGATATCTCCTAGTAACATACTTTTGTTTATTTGAGCTACCTTTCGTAATTTTCAATTAAGAACGAGTAGGAAAATAACTCTCTGATATGAAATATTCGTAATCCACTACAAACGTAACAAACCGAGAAACTACATGTCTTGAGAAAGCAGAGTGCATCCTTTCTTGGAAGAGTGCTATGGAAAAAATTCCATGAAAATTTTGCAAAGGCCTAAATCAGCTTTGCTTACTCATCTATTCTGCTTCTCTTGTGTAGGAGGAAACGGAATTTGATTTCGCAGTTCGCATTTCAAACGTTTTCTCTCCCAAATTGGAGTGTGCTTGCGAAAATATGCCTTGCTCGCCCATGCTCGAATATTCTATCAAGGCTAATAAAGGGCAAGATGCAACTCCTTGTAAATCGTAATGATTCTCTTGCAACGTCTTGGATTTCCATCTGGAATTGAGTCCGCCTTCACAAAGGGAATAAACGCAGTCATTATGAACCTGGATTTCTACTCTTGACTTCCCAAAGCATATGTAATCCTCAACATCAAGTTCTCTTCCCTATAAGCGTATCTTTCTGAGCATGCGAACATAATAATAAGTGAAAACAGCTGATTTAACTCATATTAATACTAAAAGTAACTGCTTAATTCTAATCAAGAAAGAGGAATACTATTTCAGTAATTTGTGTAAGATTCAGCTTTCTAAATATATTTTTCTATTATAGTCGATAAAAACTTATATCATAATAATCATATTTCCTTACTAGAGACAATCGAAAAAACATATCAGGCAAATTAATTGTTGATACTATAATGAGTTTCCATGGGTACGTATTGTTTTAATAGGTGTATATATATGTTACTATGGGTGCTAAGAGTGTACCGCAAGGCATAGTTCTAGGTAATACGTATTTTTCTGTTTGGGTCTCATAAAAATTGAAAGATGCAGCCAAACAAAGCATGAAGAAAAACAAAGAAATTATCTTCGAGTGTAAATTACCTTCAAAACTTAAACGTCAATCATAGATTTGTTCGTAGAGAATATACAGACTTAATTTACGCATTTATCATTGCGAAATTCTCCAGAGACGATGATATTAGGTACTTTTAAGTCTCAGACAACTTCCTTTCTACTTCCCTTCATAGAAAATCGCAGATGGACCTAGCATCTTCATTTCCCAATTCAAAAACCGAGGGCGTGCATACAAAGTCGGACATTAAAGTACCAATTCGGCTATTTACCCTTCCTCTTTTCTTCTCCCCGTTTCCCTTCCTTCGCCCGTCACTTTGTTAATGAAATAACGACTGGACCTCGTCTTCGCTTTGAGGTCGTCCGTAAGACCCTTCCGTCCAATCCAATCACCCCTTGCGATCACCTTCCCAGCGTTCATCCACGACCTCGTACTTTGTGAACGGACTGCCCTTTTACAATTATTACGACTCCACCTACCGTGAATTTCTGCTTCTAATTTGGCCGAAAAATCCCCTCTCCAACGCCCCTTTACATCCTCCTCTTTGATTTTAATCAGCCCTTCAAACAATATTTTTCGACCTTCCCCGCACCGTAAGCAACTGTTGAGATTAACCGTGTTAATTCCTTTACAATCAGACGGGTTTTCGCTTCCACGGAAGGACTGGCAAAATCCTTTCCCGTCTCCATAGTAGTAGTCTCGTACGTTTCATAGTTTTATCTTGCTCTCTCTCTCGCTGGTGTGCTCTTGTCGGAGAAAACACCGGAAACCGAATTGGATTAAGACAGCGAAGAATTTGAGCCCTTAAGATAAACTCGATTATCCCGTCGATGATGCTTTGAAACACCGTCGCTTTTTGTAGCGATTTCTGTTGGTTCCTACAATTCCCTTTGGATTGACTAAAGTTTATTTCGTCGTTCAATATTTACATTTTAATATTTGTGGAAATATAATAACATATAAACGAACTATACAAGGAAATAAAATACAATTATATCGAATTATTAATTTATCATTGTAGAAGTTACAAATTAAAGCTGTTAGGAATTAATGATTAAAAGCTATTTTCTTAGTGAGTATTAGAAACTTCTTTAACATGAAAAGTTTTGATTTAACGGATTATGGATTTTTAAAAGATAATTAAATCATTTCTTATCTTGTATTGTACACCTCAATCCTTCTCTAGCATATATTAATAGGTGATAGGATATTTAGTCATGTCTTTCATACCCGAACTTTCAAATGAATGAGCAACAAAACTTTTCCACTTTCATGATTATAGCGTTTTGACAATAATACCTCATTCCTCATCCAGTTTACTACCACACCTCATACCCTCTCCGGAGATATTATTAGCTAATGAAGTATGTATTTAGGTCATAGCTGTCTATCGGTTGGAATAAATAACAAAATTGTGAAAGTATACCTCGTGAGAGGCATTTCAGAAGAGAACACGCACAGAAAGGATGAAAACAGAGCTGATCGACATCAGCCATTTCGGATACTAATCCCTCGTGTCTTAATACATGAACAAAGAGTGTTCGCTCGCATTCACTACTCTTTGAGCATAATCTTCAGCTCCCATCCGTTACGGAGTGCGTCCATCAATATTCTACGGCGAGGGCAAACGTCCTAGCCGCGGAGAGACCATCAACGTAAACCGCTACGCTCAGATAAGTCGCATCAAATGAAGCCCACCTCCGGGATTCCATCGAATGCTATTATGCGGAGGCTGTAAAAATAAAGGCGAGACAAGAGAATGCTTTCCGCTCCACTCCAATCGAATGTTATAAATGTCGTATCAGAAGCTACTTGGAGATGCGGTCGAACAAAAACAGATTTTAATCGCAGCTTATGAGAGAAGCTATTGGATGGGAAGGAGATCCAGGTGGAAGAGTTGCTGGAGTGTTCTTTGTTGAGATGGCGTGTTTCTAGGCGATAATTTATAATCGTCGCCATGGAAGTTAACTAAGAAGAAAGCTTCTTTCTTCTTAGATTCGATAAAGGTTGACAGGGAATATAACATTTGCGAATACTTTGGATGAATGATACGCATAAATTAGGAATTCTGTCATCTAAGACCATCTCGTTTGACCCATAACGTCTAAGATTGATGATAAAAAGCTTGAAATGAAGCAATTATAGTGAAGGATAAGATTCCATTGCTTTCGAAAAAGAAATACTATATCATGAATCTAAATACTGCTATGTTTTTTAATACTTTTATTCACCATTAAAATAAATGATTTCCCTAAATTATTCTTCACACAATAATCAAACAAATAAACTCATAGCAATAAGTCACGAAATACATTATTCATTATTCGTTAACACTCGCACAGTATACAACTGAACACAATCTTTAACTGTATGGGTCTTTTTTTAATATAAGAAACTTTGTAGATTTTCAACGAAAACTAAATAATATCACTTCATATTTCAGCAATATATATATATATATATATATATATATATATATATATATATATATATATATATATATATATATATATATATATATATAACTGTATCATTACGCAGATACCATAACGAGTGGGCAGAAATATGATCGACCCAAAACTCTATACATTTCCAAACCATTATGACATTATTCATCCCTCACCATAGAAACCGACCGAATGAAAACATTTGAATAGACTGCATGCTGCCTAGCAATACCCGAAACATCATTTGAATCGGATGTTGTTCCGTCCAGAATTGGAAGTACGCGAGTTTTAGTTTCTTTCAGACTCGGGATGGCCCGGAAACATCCGCCGAAATAGCAGAAGAGAGATATATTTCGCAATCACAATAAACTATGGAGATAGTGGGAGGGGACCGTATCCAAACATTTCAATTCGTCTTTTTTAAACGCCTCTCTATAAAAAAATCCGGGTTTACGTAAGAAACGTCCGAAGAGAGGGTTAAAAAAAGGGAGAGGGGTATGCATTCGGCAAGAAAAGCTTTCAACAAAATGAATATCCGCGCGACGTCACTGCCTCCTTGTGGAGAGGAGGCGAACCTCTTCCATCGCTCTCCCCTCATCCCTTGACCCCTCATCATCTCCCTTCCTCTAATCCAATCCCTTTCAGAACTAAACCCTTCAAACGCCACCTCCTCCCGAAAAACCCTTCGTTTTGAGCCTAACTCTTAATAAAACTCCGAAAAAATCTCCGATAAAGGGTTGCCAACTTATGAGAATCGTTTTCTTTCCCGTCCTGTTAATGATGAAAGGACGGGAGGAACAAATAGAACATTGGCAACGTTTAATTCGATAGAAATTACGAGCATTTATTTATGTATCCTCCAATCGCTTTAATGGAGGGATACGCTTACAGATAGACTATACATTTAAGCGAAATAGTGTACAAGTTTATGTTTATCTACTGGATGAGACTATAATGAAAAATTCCACAAAAGAATGATAAAATATAATCAAAAGAATGATCTGATATCCATGGAGACGGACAAATAGAAAAGCTTTGAAACCAACCTAGTATGTAATAAATCTTTCCTTCTTTAGTTATCGCTTAAATTTAAACGGAAGGTGAATGAATGTTTTTGAAGTATATCTGACGTTTACGATCGTGATTTGTGATAAAATTATCTATATAACTATCTACTGCATAAATGAGCCAATTCAAGTCATAAATCTTCAACTAATGGAATGTTTCACATAAGATTCACATACCATGCCAAGTACTGAACTCAGAAATATACATAGAACTGAGTTCATTAAATTTGCACCACAAAGACCATTCTGATTTCATACTTAAAAGAACAATCATGAATAAAAATAAGGACACTCTATTGGTGTGAAGTAGAATGCTTTGCACACAATTACTCACGTATTAAATATAAACAAGGTATAAAATGCTTCAGATTCTAACTATCACAAGTTGAACTACTGACTAAGATTGTTGCCTAATCTCAAGGATACATGCTCATTAACACGTTTTTTATTCCTCTAATATATATTTTCCTATACTTCCACATTTGAACGCGTGTCATCGGTGGCAACAATCCCTCTTTACATATGTACATAACGAATTGAACAACTTCTCCATGTTACTCTTTCCCGTATCAAAAGTACGCACGATTCAGACAGCATCCACAAGAGAAATTCGGAAGATTCAATTAGCCTCCGGAAATACTTTCGTAGGGAGGAGTTGTGGACTTTAAATTCTTTCGGGGACTTCCTCTCATTTCCATCCACCTTACCTCTATCCACTAAGGGAGGAGGCTCGTGTCCTTTTTCTCTTCAAACGGAACGCCTCTTCGATACCAAACTTTAGTCCTTCTTTCTCAACTTCGCAACTAACCTCTAAGGTCCGGACTCTCCTATGGCAGATCAAACAATTCCTACGTTTAAAAATTCGAAGGAAACGCCTCCGTTCTTCCGCTTGCAAAGTCCGAAAAGAAATACATTAACACCACTTTTGGAATCATCGACTATCTTAATTATTTCTGGAAAGTGTTTCCGAAGTCGAGATGGGTTTGCGAAGAATATATCCAATCTAAGGTTATTGTGCATTTGTTTTAGAATCGAGATGACTGTAGAAAATATAGTGATTGTTAAATTGAAACACAAGCACAGAGATCAATTCTACGTATATTTTAATGTACATAGTATTATATTTGGTTCGTGGACACTAATTGGTAGGAAAATATATTATGGTATTTGATGATAGCAAATCTTTCATAATTCTAACTTTGCACGTCTATAGGAAATAGATTACGAATAAATTTAAAAGTGTTTGATTCTTTGGTTAAAAAGTAAGATTCGCTTTCATGTAAACAGTAAAAAAGATGATTAAAATAAGATTAGAACTATGATTATATAAAAAATATGAATATCATCACTGAATACAACAAGTAAAACGATAAAAAGACAAAAGCAACAATCATAAAATTTACGTAGATATTGTGACAGATAAATCCAAAACTTTGTACGATATAAATATAAATACAGGCCAACTAGAATTAAAACTAAAATGCGTTGTGTAATAGGAATTTCAAGGATAGAATCGGATTAAGGATTCAAAAATTTTAATATATTTTAAGATGAGAAAGTATCTGGATAATAAACTAAACAAAGGACGAACTCCCTTTATAAAAAACCCTGCAAAATGACTCGTTACAACATTCTGAAATACCATTTAAACATCGCCCATCAATCAAGGAATCGGTTCGAACCCCTTCGCAGGGCCATCGGTAGCATAGCAAACGTTGGGAAGAGTCCGTGGATATCTTTGTCGCCGTTCCAACGAAAACAGACCTCGACGGAGTTATGTCTGGCATTGACGTCGACCGCCCCCTGAATCTAATACCCTTACGGAAAACCATTGATTTTTGGAGAGAAATTTATAGTCTGGTGGGCATAGCGAAACGCGGGTAGAATAAACTTGAGGGAGCATCGACGCCATTGGAAAGTCTTCATACGTCATTGGCAGCGAAGTTATCTCTTGTTGAAAACGTTTAGCGGGGGATCTTACCTCCTCCCCCCTGCCGACCACGCCTGGATGGAACCGATACATTAAATCCACTCTTTCGAGGGGCTCGTTTCCTGGATACGAAAAATTCCTCTATTTATAACTCCCGAAATCTTGCGAGGATAATACGAAACCTGAAAAATTCCTCCGCATTAATTGATGGAGAGAAAATAAACAGTGCCTCGTATCTCAGCGGATATGGCTCCAAGGAGTATTTTTATAATATACGAATTCTTGGGTTTTATTCGAGGCGGCGATTAAGCGTATTTTTACGAAAATCCGACCAATGAAACGTATCATTTTTTACGCTATTGATCAACAAAGAAAATTTACTGAATGGGAGCCGAGTTTTTACGATTCGGATCGACGGACGTTTATCTGATTTTATTTCTCCGCTGTTTTAAGTTTGCGGAGAGAAAGTGACTCGTTAATCGTCGAAAATGGGAGGCGACCGGGTTTTTTATGCTCCTTAATAACCATAGAGTTTAGAGGGGAAGAGAGCGTAAAACGTGGATATTTGCGTCGTTAGTCCAAAACGACTTCTTTATTCGAATATCTTCGCGTATTTACTCAAAAAGTAATTCGAGATGTGTTTGGATGAGATATGAAAATATTCGTTTGCGACGAGAATTATGACCATGGGAATAATATACGATATTCAACCACGCCTTTAAGCTGATATTGGCAAATTTTGTGGGTTTAATGAAGTATTAAATTAGGATAAAATTAGGGAATTTCAAAAATCAAAACATAATTATGATATCTCATAAAGAAGGGATAGTTTTCAACCTAATAATATATACTGATCCATTATAACTGTGCATTTGAAGGAGCCAACGTATTTACACTTAAACAAGTGCACCTAATAAAGCATTCGGAGCTCTTATTATTGAAGGCATGTAATAGAGGGAAATTTGATCCGGTAATGCATACAATAAAATTAAAAGTTTTGAGGATGAAGAAGAATAGTATTTAGATCATTGAATTACTAAAACAAATATTTTTCAGAGCAAAAATCCTTTGATACATTTTTATAGCATTATCATTACCACATCTCAGCATTAAAATCGACGCGAGTCAATTATTATGATTTAAATTTCAAACTTAAATGACATATCCGATATAAAGTGTAATAAAAAATAAAAAATGGACGTATAACCATAGAATTTTGTTTGAACAAATAAATCTATTCAACTATAATGTTTCAATGCCCTTAATCTTACGATAATCAAATTAGAAGTCTTGATTGATTGTCGATAGTATATTGATATTCAGCTATTGGAAATAATTGTAAAAATTCCTTAACTACGTCCCTTTAAGTTTGATAATTTTTATTAAATTCAGTAAGATAATAAGACATATAATAATACACATGTTTATCACGTGACCATTACTTCCAGACGATACAACACCTAGTCGGATGTACCTCGACCATCCTCATGTCTTTACGAACCAAATCGCACCCGATTTTAAACGCACAAAAACTTCAAAAAAGTTATGAAAACTTCGTAAAGAACGCGTTCGGAGATCAAAGGGTGACGTCCACGCGTCGGGAGCAATTGGTCGCTTCCATAGAAGCCAACCAGGAACAGTTACGCAGCACGTATTTTCTCAAGCACGTCCGAATGCGTCCTGGTGCACCCAAAAAAGATATCACCGCGATAATTCCGTCCGCAAATAAACAAACGAAGAAAAAAACATAATACACTCATCCGGAGGCGAAGACACTCACGACCGTAACAAAACACGAGCGGACGTTTATTTTCAACGCTTTTAATTACCCCTCCACCTACGCATCCTTAGAGAGGGAGTATCGAAATGTAACACTAACGCCCCCACTTTCCGACGGGAATTTTTTACACGACAAAACCGTGAGTTGATTCAGACTCGGATCCGAAATAGTCCGGAATCATAAACAATGCAGAGAAGTAAGTAGAATTTATGGGAATGGATAACGTGGGAGTAGCGAAGGGGTTGAAAAGAGTGGCTCCGCCCCCTTCCTCAACGACGGGAAGTGGAGGAGAGTTTGATCCTTTCGTGTTGGTGACAGAGTGATAGTTACGTGCATCCATTCGGTGAAATTATTTTTAAGACGACTGTGTAAAGCGAGTGTTTTTTGTGTAGTTGTTTCACATGTGTCCAACGAAAGAGAAACACTGACTAACACAGTTTGTCTAATTATTTAGGATAAAAATATGATGGTCGTTAAGCGATTGTTCTAACAATTTAAACGGGCAACAGTTGTGTGTATAAGCTGCAGTTTTTATCTCTTCATTTGGAGCCACATTCAAACTACTTACGTACGAAAAATACTAATAATATCAATCAACGTAAAGAATAACAAAAATCAAGTACAAAAGTAGCGGATTTAATTTACATTATTGGCAGCGGAAGATAACAAACAATATTATAATTATAAAAGCTATTGTTACCATAGAACGTGAGTCCGGTGTCAACAAAATACAACAGTATCAATAACAATATATCAATAAAAGTAATATTACATAGCCTAATTAAGAGACGAAAAATAAAAGTACGTTAAAGTAAAAACTAACTTAAAAAATCATATTACTAATGCTTCGTAAGTGGGGAATAAAAGAAAAGGTGAAACTTTTAGCTTCTATTTCAGTTCCTCCATAGGTTTTCAGAAGGAAATCATTTTTAACTTTACTGTCAATACCGACACATTGCCATTTCTAATTGGCGGATTTCGTGGATACGTCGCACACGCCCGATACCGTTCCGTAACTACCCTGTATCTTTCGCCTTTCTTTCCAATCCGCAGGACTCTATTTCCAGGAGCTCCCTCTGTCAAAACAACGGCCAGGCATTCGTTCCTTCGATTATGGACTTATCACACGCGGCTCTCCGAAGGTTTACACAGACGATGGGAGGAAGAGGTTCTGGTGCGAGGAATTTTAACGGCCTGCGATGCATCTTCTTGCTCTAGTCGCGATACGACGATAAGAGCAGCTCGAAATAGGCTGTCCGAAATGAAAGGAGTGGTGCATTTGATCGACCGCTAGACTTAACGCAATAGTACTCTTTGGGAGCGAGGTTAGGAGGCACAGGGTCGGGGAAATGTATTTGGGGAGTCTTAGAAAGACTTTTAACCCGAATTCGATTGTGTGAGGTGAAAATAAACGGGTCGAAATTACCTTGGAAACGTAGGTTGGGATAAAAATTGGATTGTTGTCCTTGGAAACGAAAAGGTATTGATTGAAAAAAATAGGAATAAATGAAAATTAATGATTTTCTTTAGAAATGGATAGGAATCGATACAATTGTTTCGAATAAATTTATAGATGGTTTAAAATTAAAATTTGGGTCTCTCAATGGGAGGTACTTATGAGAAATAAGTAACTTGAACCATTATTCCGAAAGTCTCGTTACAACTTATTATAGATTTAAAAACATAATTATCAACCCTCAACTGATCAGAGACGATACCTCAATGAATAAAAGTTTTTAATACATCAATAACTACCTCGAATAAAGCTATTCCATTACTAAAAAAGGAAATGTACGATTTTACTGCCAATAAACAAAAATTAAAGATACTTGGACAAATATTGGACGGTACGAATGAAAATTTTACTAATGAGACTCATAGTTAAAGATAAGGCTTGTAAAATAATTCATGAATAGTTCAATATCTTTATATTGATTTATATAAAGTAGAATTTTTAATTAAATTCAAAAAGGATTTTTAACATAGAACAAGACGAAATGACATTTTACTTTGATAGAAAACATTTAGAAAGTCAAAAATGAGTTACATGAATTTATCGAAATCTTTTATACAGTAGATGGCAGTTCGACGGGGAATTTAAAATTAGTTCCTCAATTCCTCACTTAAGAAGATTCCGTCCTTCAAGTGTACCATCGACTCTTTCTGAGAAAATTGTGCGATACAAAGAAAATAGGAAGTAACCTTCTTAAGGAAACCTTTGTAAGTTACGGAATTTTATTCGATTGATTTTTGGCGGCTTCCCGACCCTAATATAAGAATTCGTGCAGGGCTCAAGGTTGGTCTACTGGTACTTGTGGAGTTCTTAAGGACCTTGTGAGAGTATTCAAGAGTGCAAATAGTAACCTTGATACGAAAAATGTATGGAAATGACAAGTTTTAAGGACTATGGGCTGGGAGTTTTATTTCTGGTACTACCAATCGAATTTTGGAAACTAGAAATTAGAAATTTAGAACCCGCACACAGATAGTGACCAATAGCTTTTTGATTTATGATCTAGAAAAAAATATCCAGAACATGAGGATGTTATTCTCCACCGATATTAGAATTTCAGTTTTTATAAAATTTGCAAAAAATAGCAATATCCAAGCAATAAACAATTTGAGGTCGTATAAAAGTGTAACATAGTATATTATTTTCCGGAATTGATGTTTTCCAGAAGAATTTCAAGGATACATATTTATCAAATGCATATTTGGAATGTTACAGTAGAAGAAAAAATCCTTGACGTACACTATCATAAATATTGTTACCACGGTTGAACCCGTTGCTATGAAGAAACCATCCATCAGCCACACAATGATCAGAATGCATTCATGATCTGAATACGAAATGGCTAACGCTGTGCAAGGAATCGAAAAAACCTATTTAACATCAGTTGTTTCCGAGAATTGACTGAAATGAAGTATATTGCACCTGAGAGCAATTTATCAACGCCTTTGTGAGTAAGATGAATGGTCGGAAAAACTCGTCGTAGTCAATTAATTCTCTAGAAATCGTAGATATCGTCATTGGACGTAATTGCCCACGGAAAATATTTTAGCTTGGAAATTTTTAAGGAAATACCAACCACAAATCTCATTAACACCCAGGCATTGAATTTCAACGAGAAGAAATACTTTTAATTTTGAAATCAGGCTTGAGGCACAGCAAGATACTTCCCCATATATATGAATCCGGTTTATTTCTCTGAGTAATCGAGAATTTGAAATTCAAATTATGACAAAGGTATTTTATAGCTTATCGATCGATACTATATATTCAGCTCGTACATAATTATGCATGTAGAATTTACCTTGAAGATTTAAATAGCTCCCTATCCTTCTTGACGTGTTTCATTTCTAGAACTTTGGTAATCTTACGATTGTGAAATCTATGCTATTGAGTTTACGTACGAAATAAATTATTATACTTGTAGATTGTCGGAAATTCTTCTAATTATCATCGTTTATAATAAAAGTAGAATACAGTTTTGATATAAGGAAGGTAATTCAACAAATTTACTTGAAATGATACCATCTATCAATACTAATCAAAGTAATAGTACAGCAAGAAAAACAGAGCTTTTCTAGATAAAGTGTAACTACTCTTTTTCAACTTTCGATGTATTATCGTAAAAGATAAAATATTAAACATCAAGCTCTAAAATTTTCTCAAAAAATTATCACGTAAAATCTTCTAAATAGATAAAATTGTGCATATATTATAATTTTAACGAAAAGCTGAGTTTTACGTCTATGAACCCAGATTAAAAAATGATAAATCTACGTGAATTTTCATACTTCTGGACATTCCTCCATTTCCATAGAGAAGGGAAGGATAGAGATGGAATATAGAGAGAGGGCAGTACGCGTAGAATATCTCTGCAAAGAGACACGTTGCTAGGGAGGGAGAGAAATTAATTAATGCTGGATCAATGGCGTTGTTTAGGGACAAACAGTCCGCGCACATCCTCATATCTGATCCTACGCAATCCGACAGTATTTTGTTTCGCGATTGGCTCGTGTCCCAAACAAGTTCCGTGAATGGATCCGTCTCTTAGAGACCCTTCAGTTTTACCTGTCCTATTTGAAAATGACGTAGAAAGGCACTTGAAATAAAGAAGAATCCGGGATGAAAATGAGCGAGTTTGAAAAAGCGGGAATATCCCTCGTGGATGTCCACTGCACGAAAAATGCATTGAATTATGAATACGTCGGTTGGGAAAACCTGAATTAATCGACGATTTTGGTTGGCGCATTAAGCCGCTGCTCCTGCGATGATGTACCGTGGATATCTCTATTCGACGCGTGCTCTGAAAGGAGTCCAATCATGCGGTCAGCGTACGCGCACAGATAAAGCAAGATTATGAGATGCATTCATGGAGAATTATGGAATAGGAGACATTTAAACTTGTCGTGTTTGGGTTTTTTATTTAGGAAAAGATGTCAAATTCAATGGTCGATGAAAAAATACTTCCTGAATATTTGGCACTACCTCATTCGAGATTTAAAAATCTTTTGGATTAGAATTTACGTAGAAATTTTTAATTTGGAGATTTATTTTTCGTAAGGCGCAAAGAATCGTTATCTTTTGATGAATAAAATTGGGGTTGAGTAGAATGACGAAGTCTTTTTACTATTACAGAACTATTTTCTGTATTTTAAAAATCACGATTCCAATTGATAAATCTCAAGAGGTATTTAGACGTATATTTCTGAAAATTTGAATTCAAGTGCTGTCGTAATTTAATTTTATATCGAAAACTATTTTCAGAAGTTTGGCATAACTGAATTTATCATAAAGATATTTTACATAAGGATCAACATCGAATTGATGAACAAATGGTTTAATAGGAGAAGAAAGAAAATTTAAAATAGCAATTCTGAACGATGTTTCCAATAGAAAATTTCATTTAGATATTCTCCAATTTCAAATCATATAATTTTACTGTATTTGTAAGACCTCAATGTGAATAATAAACTTATTGAAGATTTCAATGAATAAGGACGACATACGTAACCAAATTATCGTATTTCTTACGTGGATTTAAATTCCTAAAACCGATCCATTCTGAATGACATTTAATACGAGAGAATCGCTGTATCCATAGCAACTCAAAAATAAACTGCACGTTAGAAACTGTTTAGAGAAGAATCCTAACGCAATCCAACCCGCATTACACTAACGCTCCCGATGAATCAAAGGACTGAGGACTGATCCATTCTGACCATATGCACTCCGATGTTTACGGCTAACAAATAGATGCTTGGACATTTCCAACAATATGACTGGCAGAAAAAAATATTCCTCTTTCACCCCATCTCGCCCCTTGTTTCCCTTTTCATTTTCCAGCATCCTTTTATGACCCTCTCGATAACCCCTCCGCAAAAAAAACCGTCACCCCTTCATGCAGGTCATTACCATTCCTGGCGCTACCCGTGATCAAAGAGATGCTGCCTTGAAAGAGATGCGGCTCTCAGATAAGACGCGTCATGATGGAGTTGATGAATAAGTTAAGAGGAACTTATTAGAGAATGGAATTCGGATCGAAGCTCCTCCTCTTGTATCCCATTGTACACCCTAGGGTGCTCTCGTATAGTTTATTTTGCATCCCGAAGTGTCCTCTCTAGCCAGGGTTCATTGGGCGGGAATATGAGACGCACATTGTTCAGGGGATAAGGGGAAGTTATCGGTGCCCGGAATCTTTCCGGGATCGAATGGGGGCGGTGGAAATCCCCGTGTGATTTGGCGGTGCATTATGGTTGCGATAGAGACGCGCGTTCTTTTTTTTACAGACGGCTCTGCGGGGGAGGTAACGAACTGAATCACGAACAGGTGTTGGCCTTTTGTATGGATTCCCGTGATTTGTACTGAGGTTTTCATTTATTTATGTGGCCTCTGCTTTGAAAAATGCGTCTGTTTTGAGAACAACGGGGTTGATTCCGAAGCCAGACGCTCTTCAATATTTTAAAATCGTTATGAAACTATATATTCACAAATATTGACTACTTTTAACGTTTCTTTGTCTCGATATCTGTATTTGGGAGTATACTACGTCGATAAATGTTTGTAACAAGGGAATAATTATTAATATGATTACTTAAGTACCAAAGATATGAGAACACTAAAAACATGTAGACGTAAGGCGTAGTTAAAAAATCGAATGAACCGTGCTCTGTACTTTTCTGAGATTACGTAAGGTTTCTCTGGCTGATAGGTGTACAATAAAATTTGTCTGAACTGTTAAGAATATTTCATTGTAAGTGTATTGAAATTTAGGAATGGAAACCTATCCTGTTCTAATACATTTACCCTCAATTATAATTGAAATTCAAGTTAACTACGTACGTTACTGAAGAATTTCAAGTTAAGTTAATTAATAAGTTAAGAGTTAATACAAATTATTTTTGATGCTACATAGAAATATAAGAGATGACAGGGCAATTTTTTATACATTATACATTTATATTAATAATATTGGAAAACCATATTTTAATGAGTAACTTTTTGATGACTTTTAGAGTATAAAATCAAACCCTAAAAACTTCGAACTCTATAAGTAACATTTGCAAGAATTATCAACCATTAAACAACGTTTGACCCACATGCGCTGTTTATTTCGAGAGAAATTCAATGCTCTCATTATCAGTATCAATCTATTACACACAAAATAAGAATCGTAATAAACCAGTATATTCCATCGGCTTCACTATTCACGTAATAGTATTCCATACTGCCTTCATTTTATTCCTACAGCATACGTAAGCATCTGATTCATTGCATAGAAATACAATAAGCTCGAATCGGTCCCGTGGTGGAAGCGAATTATACCGAAATAAATACGTTAGCCCGTACGTTTCGAACTGCCTCAATGCCCAGCTCGAATTATCGTGCTTTATCTATATCCCGCACCATTCCTTTGAAGAATCCTCCATTTTGCATGCGCTGCGCTAATTTGATTGCTGCCTTTATTTGGATAACTATCATACTAAATACCGGATCCCGACTGATCTGATCAAAGAGTCATGGCCAATGAGGAAACAGCGTTAGATTTTTCCGTTCCCTTAGAGACACTTATGCCCATCGATTGATGGTAAATAGAAAGAAGCCAGCAACACGTGTTACCCGTTTCCTTTTTCGATGAAATATGAAGGGAAGAGTTATGGTGCAGATTAGGACTAATTATAAACGTCGATTGTGGGAAGGATAAGGATCCACTTTGTGAAGGATTAAACGGTATTAATGTTGCCTGATTGGGTCACATAATCAATTAGGAACAGCTTATAATCTTCCGTATACAATTCGTTACGGAAAAAGGGTCTCTTGCGAAAGATCGATAGTTTGAAATCCTCAATTACAAGTCCCTCGTTGTAAACGAAAGGAATTATTATATTTCGTAAACATTCAAATTATACCAACCAATATTTACAATTTAATTGGGAAACAGTTCCAGAATGCATAACTATTAAGAAGATGTTTACGATAGAAAATCGAATGATTATTACATTCAGAGCTCTCTTACGTCTTTTTCTGATTGTAATTCAAATATATATAATGTCCTTACTGTTTTTAATGCGAATATTTCGGCAAAAAATGCAATTAATCGTTATTTGCACACCTTACAGACAATACACTTATATATTTGAGCTCATGTACAGCTTTAGAATGAGCAATAAATTCTATTTTCTCCAACAAATTCTTACCGCAACAACTTTAAACGTCATTTTTAACAAATGAATTTAAAATGAATACGGGGGAATGCGATGACCAACAACAAAATGAAGCTCCAATGATACTATAATGATATAAACCTTACATTAAAACCTTCCCAAGCCATACAAATAACAGAAATTAGACAGAAAACAGTAAACAAAAATGCTCACAGAATTCACTCCGAACATCGTCTCTTAGTTACCATTCCAAACGCCGAAGATTTTTCAATTAAAACGAAACTTGGCGATCCCCATTACCCCACCCCCTTCCGCCACAATATCAATGGACCTTTACTATAACAGAGAGTAAATCCTGCAGACCGCTGCTCCTTTGTCCCAATGAAATCGATTCGAAACGGCGTCGCGTATTGGGGGACAAATGAATATGATCGCGTGGAAAAACAGTCGACCAATGGCGATTCCGTCTGTTTGCTCCCATGGTGATGCCCAAAGCGGATTTACTTTTGTGTCTGTATTCTTTCCGCCCAAGAATTCCCCCGCAATCTCCCGCATTTTTTCCCGCTTTGATTTGCGCGGAATGAATGGCGAATGATGAGGGTTGGAAGTGGATTAAGGTGATGAGGAATGAGCAAAGGATACACGGAGATGGACAAAGGAAGATTCTCAATCAGAGGTGTCCTACGAGGGACGGACTGAGATTCTGCAAAAGGAAGTCTCTCTCTTGAAGTCCCTTGCTTGTGTTGCGATGTGGAAGGAGATGGAAATGTGATTTTCCTTTTCGCCCAAACAGAAAGGATTGGGTGGAGTTATTATATTGTAAATAATACTAAGAGAGGTAAATTTATCTGCTAGTCTTCTGGTATTACAATGAAAATGTTGAGGAGCCAAAAACTAGATTCAATTATCTTTAATGTTGGAATTACAATACTATTGTAACCATGTATAAAAAATTAGAATCCCTACTATAAATATGATTTATTTGTCGCTTTTATACTACAAGGAAGAACGAACGAGTTGAATAATAACTGGTTTACATTAATATTACTATTTTCAGTGGATCAGTTTACGATATTATCAATAGAAATTGTAATTATATAAGCTGATAACGTGTAAGTAGTAGTTGAAGATACTATAATTTGATTCTTGTAATTATATATAAGTTCCACCAAATTTCACTAGAATCAGTGAATTGGTTGAAGATAAATTACGTAAAAATAAGAGGATCAGTTAATTACGATAATAATAAAAACTAAACATCGCAGTAATTATTTTAACTAGAAATATTGCCCACGACAAAGAAAATTCGATTTCTCTTAACAATAAGGACAGTCAAATCAACAAAATCGCGTAACAAAGTAAACAAACAAAACTATAGAAACAAAACATTATTGTGAACGAAGCTTTGAACTCTTCGTTTAGAAAAAAAAAAACAGAATCGTATTAGTCAATGGGCGTTAGTTCTTTCATTCGACATAGCGGCGCTGTTTTCGAAGAGAGCCG
This sequence comes from Pantala flavescens, assembly GCA_020796165.1. Lineage (NCBI taxonomy): Eukaryota > Metazoa > Arthropoda > Insecta > Odonata > Libellulidae > Pantala > Pantala flavescens. The sequence continues at coordinate 20,028,335 of CM036886.1, forward strand.
AACGGAGAGATTTGAAGAGAGATAATTATGAGCATCTGAGGACGGGCAGAAGGGAAATGGAGGAGCGAAGGGGTGAAGGACTGATTGCAGACGGTGACAAAGGAGGGATTATGGCCGGAGACTTTATCGACTGCCTATTTAATCCAGATGAATATCTGATCGTGAGAAAGGGGACTTTGCTATAGGTGCGTTAAAGGGAAAATGGCAGCGATTGTTGGGGGAAATCAGGGAACGGATTCCATGGAAACGGGAGTGATTACGACCCCTCTCGATTGATGAGGCTTTTCCGAAGTATGGGATACACTGTAAGGGTTCTTCTAATTTGTCACTCAAACACGGAGACAACTCTTTTGTCTGCGATAATATCCCACGACCTCACAATGGGTTAACTATTCTCTCCTCCTAATCTTCTTTACATAAATGAGTCTTTTAATCAGATGTCTCGATTACGCACTTATCCGAAACCGATCATGAGGACTAAATTACTTAGTAGCTCATTTTGCACGTAAGTCTACGTATACAATTCTTAGCTACGTAAAAGATATAAGAATTTTTTCTCTTTGAAATAACGCATGAATAGATGAAGTACTCCTAATACTTAATTGAGCATGAATATAGGCAAAACACTTTTCTCATCATAAACACGAGATACTTTGCTACGTAAATCCTTTGTCAATCACTAGTGTTTTAACCCACACGTATTATCAATACAAATTTTATAAATAAAATGCTTATATAGAAATTCTTTGGTATTAAATATATTTTTAAAATATTCATTATGTAATATGTATGTATTAAAAACATCGTTTAATCCTTCGATCAATTGTCTTCTGTAGATATTAGGATTTTTCTTCGTCAGTGTTCGAACTAATTTCAGTAAAAATCACTATTAAGGAAATGAAACGTAAGTACATTCTAATAATTATAATCAGTCTCAGAACTGAACTAATCCTTTAATTGTATTCAGTAATTATCGAATCTATTCACCCATTTTCTTCCTGTTTCTTGATATCCATACACCTTACACCATTAGCTACGTCTTCAGAAGTAAAACCGACAACAACTTTGACAAAATACCGTATTTTAAACCAGGGAAGAAAAATACGCACTAATCATCATAAAATATTGAATATCTAATGTATGTATATCCCATAGGATCACAGAACATGGCTACATTCAACAAAAAAGCGCTCTGAATCAAGAGACTGCCGCAGGGCAGCGCGCCATGTCGGATTTGAAAACATCGCTGTGGTGGAAGTGGGTCGGGAGTCCGACGCAAGATGGCACAGCTGTGGGACGTAGAGTGCGTCTGTGGTCCACAGGTGACTGAACCATGCAGACGGCGAGGAAATTAATATTGCCCTTACTTTGATTTCTGAGATGGGGCTGGGGTCAGCCTTTAAATGCATTTATATAAATTTTATTCAATTAATTAAAACCTGCAAAATTTATCATGTTCCTGGGAATTCGTTTTTTCAATGAATGTGAAAGAACATTTTTCAGATACGTAAATACTTATGATTGACTTAAAAAGAGTAATATTTAAGCTCTGCCAGCAATAGTGTCAAGTAATCATATGGTTTTTTGGTACGTAACCTATAATATATTTTATAATAGGAAACAATGCGTTGGTAACTCAATTTTTACGACAATGAAATAAAATAATTTGTTGTTCGCGTTTTAAACACTTTAACAATCAAGGTTATTTTACAACGATCCCTACGCATAACTCTAAACATTACCATTATTACCAACTGTTTTATATTATAGAAAAATTACACAGTGAATAAGATAGATTTTTCGGCAATAAAATTTCAAAATTAATAACTAAACAAATGCAATATTAAGTTCACCGAATTACAATTACATTCATGATCAAAACAATGATCCTAATTCAAAAATCAGGAAACTGTAACAATCAAACGTAACTTCAAAGCTTAGGAAACGTAAACAATAGAAATTATCATGCATCAACAATAAACAAATAGTCTCCAAGGCCAATCAAATCTCTAGCTGGTATCTGTCCCCATTTACACGCATAAATAAAACGTTTGCTCATCCTTTATCTTGGAAACTCTTCTCACAACGCAGTTCTGAATTATGACTGGGTGTTCTTTCAAAATTTTCCAATATTGCGGCAATCTATTTTCCAACCTAAACCCCACTTTGTGACACGGAGCTATTTTTATCTTTATATATGAAACAAAGCATATGCTCCGAAAGCTTTAGACGAATCACCATATATTTGGCTGTATAAATCTCTGGAACCTTGAAGTGTTCCCCGTTGACAAGACTGTCGTGAAATTATTTCCAGCCTCCAGCTCGAGAAACGAAAATTTTCATCGCACCGTCTATTTATATTCCTTTAAGTTTTTGGCGTGGTACGGGGCATTAAGGAGCACTACATTTGTATGATTAATTAAATTTCCGGTCATTTTTTGCCTTCCTCTGGTTAAACATGTGCGAAACCCTTCTGCGAGTGTAGTAATAAAACGTTCCGATTAAATTAGCGAAAGATTTCAACATAAATAAAACCGTATTTTCATGATTAAATAGCTTTTACGTGTATCTTAGCAGCTGAACTTTGTGTATAAGGACCTTTAATAAAATAAAATGGATAATAATTTTTAATACTGTTTGTTTAAACATGATGCGGTAAGCGTGTAATAGGTTTCACTCAATGCAGAACGTAACTGTTTTAAAACGTTATGCTAAAAAGCCACGGATTCAAGAATGGAATAATAATACGTAAACCCATACATTTACAGAAATCAATTAGCCAAATTTAAAATAATTGATCGAATAAATATAAAAAATTATTAAAGGATCGATTGAATATCTCTTCAATAACAACATATGTGTATTAGCAATTATACCTCAAAGAATTTATTCAAATAGGGACCGTAAAAGAAATAAAGAATTAATTTAAATAGTAAATCTCATGTAGATACACTAATACGAAATTAATAAAGGCAATGAATCTCGCTCTTATTTGAAAATATACGCGTATATTTAGTTAACTCCCCAAAATCTGTTTTAAAACATTAAAAATTAACGCGTATTACATAAGAATCGATCTAAAATAAATAATTAACGGTTCAGGCATCTCTAAAACTCCAACATCCAAGTCTCTAATGAGGATACACGTTCTTAAATTCCACCTCGATACGCCGCTACCTTTACAGATCCGCACGCAATTTGTTTCCGTATCAACGGACAGCGTACGATGCCCACCGAGACACTTAGCGGCGGGACACACTCCCTTCATATCCGAAAGCTCAAGAAGAATCCAAAACAATCCGTTGGGGAGGGGAAATCCGACGTGAGGAAATTATTCAAACGGAGGCTTACAACCATAAGATCTTAGCGCTTCCTCTCCATAACACCCTCTCACTCAACGAAAGGAATTTTACGACCGACTACTCTTTCCCACATACTACACTCACGACTTTCCTTCGCCATTATACTTCTCCGAAAAAAAACTCCACTCAACCGAGACTTCCCTCAAAAACCATAACCCCATTCTACTGTTTGTGAGCAACTTGGAGGTGAGGATTGAAGAAGGAGTGACTTGAAGAGAATCCAGATTTCCTCTCGAAACAATAACACTCTTTGCGTACGGAGTTTTTCTTGCGGTGCTTCTTAGGAGTAACGTAGTAACGGAGAAAGGAATTGGTGCCAATACAGATATGAGTTGATTGTTTGTATTGGAGTATATAAACTGCTCTGGATAAAGGACAAAAAGGCACTCAGAGTAGGGAGGTAGCCATTATGAATTCCTCAAGTCCTAAGGTTTGGAAAATGCTGCCCTGGAAGGATGGCGAACGATTCATATACAGATTTATTAATATATAATACAATCTTATTGGATGAAAACTTATACAGCTAGCTTCTAAAGACGGTGTTGACTTATATCCTATTGATGTATAGAAAACTTTCTTCACTTCAGTCCTAAAACACTGAAATCAATACAAAAATAACTAGCAGAACATCCTGAATGGAAACCATAAATATGACTCAAAATTTTTCTCAGTAAGTCCGCCATTATCTAAATGTAAATATTTATATCTATCGCTCAAAATACGTAGAAAAAAAGAGAATTAGAGCAAACCTGAATCAGCCGAGGGGTAAAGTAACAATACGTCATCGAAAACTGAAGGTCGTATTGATCATTAAACTTACGTTTCGCATTACATTTTGAGCAGTGTCACAGTGGGCCTAGCAACCAATCGAATCAGCTTTTTTCTACTCCCTCTCGACATCTAGAGAGCAATTTCTGATTTGAATCGAAACAAGAAGAGATGCGATATCGATGCGGTGAACTGTGGCTAACCTGCATCGTAAGAAAAGCAGGGAGCAGATGAAGGGAGACGTGTTAGACACTTGTGGCGTTGTGAAAAGGCATTATGTTGCTGTCCTCTGTCCCATGGGAGGGAAGGGGGAATCACAAAGACATGTATCCAAGGCGACAGCAGAAGTGGATTTGGGAGAGTGCAAACCTCATCCAATTGGAAACGGAGCTCAAAAAGATATCATCTTCAACGATCGCTACACGAATTTCTTTTCTCTCCTTCTTCAGATTATATTTTTGCGTTCATATTCTCTATGCTCTATTTCAACTAAGGATGTGGAAGTTCAGTTCAAGGTTTGCTACTTATTTTCTTTTCCTAGTTCAAGTCAAACTCGGGAGGTGATTATCAATGAATATTGGTAGATACATATATATGTGTATTTATGTATGTAGACTTATATATAAAAGGTTGAAAATACTGAAGATTTCTACGAATTTATGCAACATTTTCCTCCCCTTACATTACTGAATACAATGTTATACGCCATAATTTTACATAGACCTCATTAGACTATCCATTTGAAACCACAAAAACCAGCAGAAATTTGATGGGTGTTGCATTTCGTAAAGTGACGAAGAATCGTTTAAAACTTTATCGAGAGATTTTTAATCTTCAATTCTCTTTGTTTACGAATCTATATTTAGAGTAAAATACTTTCAGGTTATCAGTCAGTGCGTGACCAATTGTTAATGAGATAAATTTTAATTAAGAAAAGCATTTATCGAAGTAATTTCGTTATGGCATAAAATATCCAATCCTGTGAAGAACATGAGGCACAGTAAGTTCACAGTAAGTACATCGTAAATGAATTTTTAAATATATTTCATGTACGGAAATAAGAGCAGAAACAATAACCCATTATACTACTAGAGTCAATAGGATTAAATGTGAAAGGATACGTAGCTTTGTAAAGTTATGAGAGAAAATAACCCTTTTATATACATATATCATGACTGATCAGAACAATCAATATATGATACTATACATATAAAAACGTAACTTGGCAACCTTCGGTTATTCTTCGACCCGAGTCATCAACCATTACAATTCTAACTCAATCATATTCCCATCACTATTCTTCCTCAAGAAACGTCCACACTCAAAGAAGCACATTTCCTCGACCTTGGATTCCGCCATTTTGCTCTCTCGACTCGGAAATAAGGAAAACAAGTGAAGAAGGAAAATGCGCGTGCCAGAATCCGAAGCTATCCTGATTGTCTCAGCGCTGACGTCTGAAGAAATAGGTCGGAAAGGAAAATGAATGGCTGAGATAGGAAAAAATTCCAAAGGGAAAAAGGAAGGGGAAGTGAAGGTTTTTATCTCAATGGAAGTTGAGATAAGGGAAATCCATTTGCATCGGAGGGAGATGCTGGGTTGCCTGGATGCGAGGGGAACAATGCGGGCCGTGGAGGCGCAGGTGTACAGAAGAGAATTTTCTATGGAAGAGAATATAGAGATGAGGTTGATACAGAGGAGGAGATGGGTATCGGAGACGGTAGCAAGTCTCCTTAAGTGGATGCTCCTTTTGTAGAAAGGAAATAACGGAAGCCTTACGGATTTGCGGGCGGTATCTCGCGATCTACTTCCACAAAAGTAGCTCAAGTTGCTATGTACGCGCCCGTATTCGGATGGAATATTAAATATAATAAGGAATCAATATGATGAATTCTAATGCAGTTCTTGAGTATTTTGATGATGTGAGTACCTTTACGTTGACTATAATACCCTTACGTTTGCCGATTTAATTTAAATATGTCTAAGGATGTAATACGATTTGTTAAATAACCTAAGGGAGCAACTACTTCAGTGAATGTGGATCATAAAAATTTTAATGTTCAAGGGTACATGTTGAAGATTTCTCCTTGAAAATAACATTCAACAGAAACGGCAAATAAAGAATCGATCGAATATTCCATACACTCGAGAAATATTACGCAAATTTATGGAGAACTAAAATCAAAAAAGTTCGTTAACGCAGAAGACATTAATGCTATCATATTTACAAAAATATCCATGTTTGTCCCTAATTTTTAAATCGTGAGATACAAGGAAACACTTCATAAAATCTCATTTTAATGGATTTATCCATGACTGTAATACTTTACTTATGAGGTAGTTTTCTACTTTAAAAATATACTCTGGATTTGAGATGTACACTTGAAAAAACTGCATTACTCCTCGTCTTGCCTAGTGGAACTCTCTCACTCCAAACAAAATTGGGTAATAATATTAAATAACAAAATGTGAATCAATGATTCCTAGTGTAAGTTTCCTTGGAAACGAAAAAGCGCTAAAAAATACGTTTTAAGTTAAATATTAGATGGATCAACTTGGGCCAAATCGTGCCTAATAAATAGCCTAATACAAGGATAATATTTCTCGTATCATAGGAATGAGACGTAAGAAGACATGGGATGAACGTGGAAAAATGTGAGGTTAAGGGAAAGAAGATATGAAAGTTAGCCAGTTATAGATAAGAAAGGCCAGCTGTAACGTTAGGTAATTGTGTGCGGGGTGAAAGAGGACAACTTCGCCGAAGGAGAAGAAGGTGTTGGGGAAGGGAAAAGAGATAATTGGGAGGGAAAAGGCTGACTAGGCGTTTTTCCAAGATGCATCGCTCATTTTAGTCGACCGATGTTAGGAAGGACATTTTTAGAGGGAATAATGTCGACTCACCGGCTGCTCAATGGAGGCAAGAAACCGTCTTAATTGGTGCTGATCTGAGAGGAAGATTGAAATCATTCTGCTTATCTCCCAAAGGCAAATTTTTCGCGCTCTAATGGGCTCGCGATTCTTCGTGGTTATGGTAGCGAAAACGACCGGATAACCTTTGTTTTCACTCTGAATTTTTTAACTAAAGCTGGATAGGATTCCCGAAGCAAGTGATGCAAGCAAATATGTTCGGGGATACCATTATATTCCTGGACCTTAAAGGTATATTCATACCGTTATCCATCCTTTACATTACGTTCACGTTACCGAGTAATGCGAAACGTTTTGTTATCATACATTTGTATGCGCAAAACATATATATTCATATGATTGAAAAATACGCTTTTATTATCCAAACGACACAAAATACACGTACATCATAAATCGAACCATACGTCATACAAACTTGATCACTCCCTAATACATTTTAGCTCGTAAGTAACACATATGAATATGGAGTGTATATATTTCTTTTTATCACATAATCTCAAAGTGAAAACTGCAATGTTCTTTTAGTTTTTGCAAACCAATATTAATAGGAAGAGGGTATATTATCCTTAGAATTCACAATTGGATATAAAAATACAACTCTTACATAAAAAAATAATCTTTATCCCAAAAATAACTCGGAATAAATGAACGTAGCGAGATACATTATAGGTAATTATATAATTTTCAATCAACAATGATGGATTCATTCTATCATCAGCGGTCTTGGATATACGCCTCGTTGGGTTCTCATATTCGCTTTATATTTGGAAGCATAATAGATAGCGGTGATCTTTCAATATCAAAACCCTTGATAAAGTTCGAAAACCAACTTCAGCCGTTCCAAGTTTGGCTTCTTGCGCTCGTGGTCGTAATAAATCGCTCTTTAAAATTGCTTGTCATCCCCTTTTTTGAACGTTACGTAACCCCCGCTCTGTACACCTTTCTTTTGATAAATCCCTCGTCTTTATTATCGCCTCTGATTGCCTATCTCTCCTCTTGATGCTCCCGTCCATTAGCCCCCCTTCGCCTTAGCTATTAATACATTGATACATTGTGCGATACTAAAGAGCGCACCCCATCTTGCATTCGGCTTTAGCGAGTTTATTTTCCGACATTTCCGAGGTCACATGCTTCCGTTTTGGACCGCTGAAACTTTTCATCGTCTTCGAGGATTCGGTTGCTCTTTCCCCAGATTCGTTATCATCTCTCGATGCATTTTGTAAATGGTGCGTTCATCTTGTTAAAACGTTGGGTCCTTTGGGAGGCTGCGGCGATAATTTATTCCAGAAGGAGATTTTTGGGTCTTTTCTTGTTCGTGCTATTTTTGTGCTACGCAATGATTGATCGGAATAATGAATATGAGCGTGACTATGAAATTTATTATCTCTGTGATGTTTGATAGTGATAAGGGTGATACTTATCTATCCTGTAAATAGGCTACCAGCATATCAAATATGGCTGACCTTTCGTGAAGCTCGAAATAGTAAAAAATATGGGTTTTCACGAGAACTTTTTCAGAAAAAGTGAAATTGTTAATGTTGATATTAAAAGAAAACCCTGAGTTAATATTAATCTAAAAGATTACGTCAAGCAAACCATTATATCCAATAAAATAAAGGAAATATTCAATGAAGTAATAATAATTGGCGTACCTTCATAGATAAAAATGAGAAGAGACTGATAACAGATATAAATATCAATCAATCTATAAATGAATCGATTAAAAATGAAGAAGATAATTTTACAGCAAATTTTAATAACCATACTAATAAAATAAATACGAAAATATTGGAAAAACTTTCAACCAGCACAATTTCACAATACGAGCGATATGAATACAAAAATGAGTGTAACCAAATATGACACCAATGACCAAACGAACAAAAACCTTCTACAGACAACATCGGACCGCATTTCGCCATCTTGAACCGCAACCCGTAACGCCCATCTTCGAACCCTAATCCATTTAAAATAACCCCCATAAACAATCACCATCCTACTCGTCTAAATCTCCTAAAGAAAGGGCACACCAACGCAATCCTGGACCGAAAAAGAGGCTGGATGAAAAGAAAACCTTCTTCTACCCTTTCTACATAATGCCCAATTCCGCAACCCCCACTCTTCCAACATAACTTGTGCGCATATTCTCTTTTCTCCCTCCCAAAGTACATCACAAGGAACATCTCCCTTTGCGCACAGCTTATTTTCCGGGCGGGTGCTCTGCATAGGGACGACTCCTTTCTCTTGCGATGTCTTCATCTCCTTTGATTATTCAAAGTTCCATTGCGACTTGGTCAATTGTAGTCGGGGACATTATTCATGGAGGCTACCGTAAACTTGCGTTTACCAATGGAAGCGATAGAATAAGAAAAATGTGGAAAACCATAAATACCTTGGGAGCTTAAAGTGTAACCTACTTCTAGATACATTCAAGTTTTAAAAGGATCATCCCAACTCCCTTTTCCTTTAGCTCTGTACGTACTTTTGTTTCATTAAAACGGAAGAATATGCATAGAACAAAAGATTAATAATTATTGTTATATTTCGATCATCGTGAGTATAATTATAATCCATTCCCAGCTTAATCTCCCTCAGAAGAACTGTTCTACATTTATCTGTGTAAACATAATTGCAAGACGTTTATTAATATATTAATCCTCTATACTATCAAATGAATAAATAGCCTTGTGATGATGGAAGATCAAAGCATCTAAGAAATACAATTGACATTTTTTCCTGACTCTAAGAATGTATGTAAAAATAAAATACGTAATTTGCGTACTAGAATATCAATTCTCATTTCAGAGAAGTGAACTGTATTATACAGAACTGTAAATAAACATCAGAAGTTCAATAAAAATCTTTTTTCACAATTTAATTCAAACAATAAACACTACACAAAATAGTTTCCTAGAATTTGGAGTTCTACCAATACATTCCGCATATCTTTAAAGATCTGGATCATCTCAACTAAAGAAAGAATTCCGGAAATAATGATTTATAAATAGGACCTAAATTTGCATTCTCTATCGAAAGAAGGGAATTTCCATCCCATAAAGCGCGATATTTAACGGGTCGTTAAAAGCGAGAATTAACTAATGAACGCAAAAAATGGCGTATATCTCGCAAAGTAATAAAACTCCTTTCAAGAGACCGAAAAATACGTCAATTAAAGCAAATCAGAGACCAATTACGACGAAACAGATACGAAAAAGTATAAAACGAATAAAAAGATACTTTACTTCACAAATACTTGTACATTAAACTCAATTAAAATTCAAATCGACAAAAACACCTCCATTTTGTGCCAATAGTCTTCAAACACATTTACTTTTTCCGCATCAAAACTCCAAAGGGAACGATAAAGCTTCGATTTTGTCCTTTAATAAAGCCATTTGTGTGTGTCTGCTTGTATCGTGTTCCTTACAGCGTCGCCCTTCATTCTCTCGAACAAAGATCCCTTCCATTTGCGGTTCCCATGGGAATGCGAAGCCCAACCCACCAACCAATCATGGCAACTTATTGGTTTCGGAGAAGTAGCTCCTTTTACGCGGAATCCGGACCAAACTTCCCTTTTACTCTCTCTCTGTGTTTTCCTCTCTCTTCCATTCTTTCTTCTAAACATACCGATTTCTTCGTTACTCCACACTAATACCCCATCTCTCTCTTGGGACTGCTTCTCTTCTCTTTGATCCGAAATTCTCCTGTTCCCCATTTCTCGCTCATTATATCAAGGATTCGCTCTCTCTATTACCCTCACTGTTGAATGCGCTTTCTTCCATTGGGAATAGTATTCCCCCCTACGATTAGAGAAACTACAGTGCAGCTTAAATTCGCCATAAAATAGAGGTGCGTTACGTGCTATATCCATGGTTGAATATACACATTTGTCAAGTCTTAGGTTTGCAGATTGATTTTACGCATAATCTTGTTCCAATCATTTAAAGCAAAGTTGTCATGGAAACAATTTTCCCACTACCATACTATATAAGTACTACAATAATAAGGACCTAGCAACGCGAGTAAAAAGAACAGAAAATCAAAATAATTCGAAGAAAAAAGCTTTTAAATACGAATGCCCTGAATGAATGGACTTAAATGTGAATAAAATAACTGAATTCAGAAATTATCTGAGAAAATTCTTGCACAGAACAGAATAATCAATCGATCAATATCAATAAACTACCCATCTGATTGGAGGCTTATAACTTATGGAGTCGTAAAAAACACTCATTAGATCACGGATAACGTAAGTTAAAGGAAATGAATACTTGAAGACTTACTACAAACCAATTCTCACACTGGTATACAATTTATATAAACATCATTTTGCCCTTCATTTGTTTTGGCAAAGAATCGAGCCCCTGTCGTCTTTTATATCCCCATTAGAATACGAAATAATCCTTATAGAAACCACCAAACACCACCACCTTGGAATACATAAAACACTGAGCGAGAGACACTCCGGAAAAAATCAATCCTTCGTTTCCTTTCATATTTATGAGGGCGGGCGATCCTCCCAAATAAAACCCTTTTGTCTCCATTTTCCCTATTTTATCAGCTTCCCTAAAAAAAGAGATGACGAACAAGAGGCCATTGGTGGGGGAGGTGAAAAGGACTGAAATATTAACGAACGGCAGCTCCGGAGTTCAAGTGTGTGGCTGTTGCGGGGAAGGGTTCTTTTTTACCCTGGAAAAGGGCTCCCTCTTGGCGGGAGGGAGGGCAAACAGCGGGACAAAGGAGCAGCGAAATGCGAGCGCTCACAAAGACGGGTCGTCTCGGATGACCTCGGAGAAAAAATCGGAAAGAAAGGGTCAAGTTAGTAAGGGGGAGACAAAGGTGGATGATAATGGAAGATGCGTGGAGAAACGAGGCTTTTAGTCGGAAAAGGGCGCCGTCTGCCGGTCTGATGTTGAAATAAGACGCAAAGCATGGGAATCCGTCCTGAATAATTTAACCGATGCCGAAACAAACGGACTGTTGAGAGCTGGAGTTGAGATAATGCCATTATTCCGAGAAACTCGGACAAAAGTCTTCTCCGCCGACATGAACGCCGTGGAAGCGTCTGGAGTTCACCATAAGATTGGCATGGATGATTATTGATCGCTTGTTGAACTATCAGTCGATTTATGTAAATACCGTTCCTTTAAAGGATTTACTGAATAAATATAAAGGGAAAAGAACAATTGAAAGAATAATACGAGGATAAAAATTTATAGGAAGTAGTACGTATGTAAATTTAGTAATCCTACGATACTTTGTATACTGTTTTACATTCTAAGCAATGCATCAATCAATCATTATGTCCTATACAAACTCATATCTACCTTCGGAAACATTAAAATTATTAATTTTTATTAGCTATTATATTAAATCGTTGCCAAGTGATACCGCGACTTAATTGCTATGAGTAATTAATAAATAAATAAACATAAAACTGCAAAGATAACAAAAGTTTTTCTCAGTATAATAATATAACAATAGAGTAAATAATTGAAAGGTTGGGAATGTATATATAACGTGATATATTTTATGGTTAAGATGTTTGTTTATTGTAAATACATATAAGAAAGTCGTCATAGAATTCAGAAGGCTCAAGAATTCTGATAAACCCGAATACGAATGAAATAAAGATATCACCAGTCAAACAAATAAAGGGTGATACTACAAAACAAAGAGAGGATAGCGGACTGACATAAATATTCATGTTTTCAAATGGACCCAAGGAAAGACTACGCGCGGACAAAGACGAAACGTTTCCTTGCATCGCAATAAAGAAAACATCAAATGACCTGTCTTTGCTTCTGCAAACCTTGCACAAAACACTACGGCACTGCATTTCTTCTCTTTCAGATCGAACTGTCCATCTCGAAAGCAAGACAATTTTTTTTTCGGGACCATTCCTTTATGAAAGCCCAAATCCTTTTATCCCAAAAAAACGCGATGGAATTTCCAAAGACTGCGTTACCATAGCAACACTCCAGTCTCCTCCTTGTCACCGGTCAAAGGTGACTGAGGAAGGACTTGCATGGGTTGGCGTGGATGCATGTCTTGGGCACATTGTCCTCACGTCTTCCCTCCATTCGAATAAGAAAAGCCATTCAGTTGAAATGAAGGGACAGATCTCGTTTCATACGGACTCATAAACGGAATTAAATGTAATGAAGAAAAGCGTGCTTTTTCAGAACGCAAAACGCCTCTTGGATTTATTTTGTTTCGTACTTTCGCAATTACCGATTTTTATCAAAAGTTTGAGTCTGAAATGATGGGAAGAGATTTCCTTAAAAGGAATTATGAGAAGTATGAGTGGAAAACGATAAGATTATGTTACGAGGAAAAGGATATTGAATGCGTATTGAATTGAGATTAACAGGAAAAACATTAGTTGTTAAATCGTGAGCAATGTGGATGTAAATAAAGATAAAGTCAGTGTATAATATGGTGGTCATATAATGGAAGTTGCGATGTGCTAGTGATATCAAATTAAACCATGCGTTCCGAGCATACCACAAAATTTCAATATAGTATGTCAATTATAATTCAGTACAAAATTCAACTTCTTACAAAACAGGTTCTAACATAATTGATGAAAAGGCTCTGTTTCTTGATAGCTAATGATTAACGATGAAAGCAATTACGTCTATCAGGCTTCGTTGTTTTATAATAGAATCATCATTGGAAAGCAAGCTAAATCCACCCATTTCCATTTAAGGTACGTAATTTCTAGTAATTTCATCTAATAATCATAACTTAATCGAGGAACTATAAATCAACAGTAACGAATCCTCCAGTTTATCTCTGTTTATCCTTTGTCAAATAAATAGTTTTCTTTCATCAATTTTAAACTCCTTAAATTGGGATTCTTTTCCTGATATAGAAAGAATCTGTGAAAGAATTTGTCCGAGAATTCGTGTGACTCACATTCGAAGAAGGGAAGGCTCGGCTTTGGAACACTTTATCAAAAGAATGCCTTGATTATAATAGCGTGGAAGATGAAAAACTTTCTTGAAACCAAACTCAATGCGGTCATTGTTTCGAAGGATTCAATTATGAGAGATGAAAATTGTCCAGCGCCACGCTGCAACCTCATTTTTGGAAGTCCTCGGAAAAAAAGAGTCGATTAAAATTAGATTGAATTGATTATTACCCTATATTAATCAAAAGTGAATGTTGCCACCGCGTTTTGAGTTATACGAAGCCGCAGTAATAGTTACACTTTTTTTGTTATAATATTATTCTCAATTAAAAATACAGAGTAAATAAACAGAATATATCCTGGATACTTCCAACCAACTTCAAATGTTTGCTATTACATTATGTTGCCTTGGAAACGAAAGTCGGCGAATGATCGAAATGACAGAAGATAATACGATAATAATGAATGAAACAAATAGACAGCTCGTCTGCAATCACATCGTGATTTAATGTGAATGGAACAAGAGATATTGAGAAAGAGTTCTTGAAGGATACTGAATGAGCATCCATAGCATACCACCATAAAGATACATCATCCTCCATTCTGCTATTAAATACTTCTAAGAAACGCTCCATTCATCAATTTACAGCGGAAAATACAATGGAACACAGTATCCTTCAGCAGAAACCCTTTTAAATCAGATAATTATCTCAAAATTAAACGCGATAACACTCCACCATTCACAAGAATTACTCCGAGAATAAAACTGCGTCTTGGCACGCTCTAATCTTCGAGGAAACAAAGGCTGAAAGCAGATGAGAAAAAAACTAATTGTGAAACCGATCTGTTTCGAAACGCACAATTTATAATCTCTATTATCAATCGGTGAAGACATCGTGATGCACGCAGCTGGGGATGGGGCGTTGGTAGGGAGAGCAACCTCCCCTCACAAGAGTCGAAGAAAACGCATTATGGAGCACTTTTCAAAGCTTCCCTTTGTCGATGCACAGTGACCTTTATGCGTGGATCACGGATACACCCATTGGCCGCTCGCTACCACTGACATCACAATGACCTTTTCTCTTGTCCTCTGTGGATGAGGGATGGTGGTAATGTTGGAGAAGTGGGGGTTGTGCCGAGATTATCACAAGAAAAGAGCCCTTCGCTGGGACGAGGAGGTGGGATTTTGAAACAGTGGGCTCCATTATCTCGCGTTCCGTATAAGGTTTCTTGCTTTCCATCTCCCTCGAGTGGGAGAGGAAAATATCTTTCGTGAGGGGAAATTTCTAAAGACGAATGCTTTTGTTTCGAAGTTGAAAAATTCCCTCCGAATCGGGGGTTGAGAACGTTTATCATCGGGGGCTAATTTTTTTTTTGCTTCTCCGGGAGATTTTTATATGCTTTGAGTTAGTTTCTCGTTGAGGGATACGCGTCGGCGATAAGGCTGTGAAAATGATGTCAATGCCAACAGGAAGGGAAACAGCCCTTGCGATGAATCGCCTTCCCATTACCATGAGAGAAGAGGTTCTTAAAACTGTTGTCTCCATAAATCCTCGGAAAACAACTGACTTATATGCTTGAAGCGTGAAGGATTTTTACGCTTCTCATTTGAGTACGTAAGCATGCTTACTGTCTTGGAATTTGAATATACGAGAAGGGCAGGATGGAGTGAAAGAGATGGTTTGGTAGCAACAATGTAACTTACATTAATTACCCATTATCGCAATAGAAAATAATGAATATTTTTAGCTGAAAACAACGATGAATTGAAATTAAACCCCTTTTTTCATCAGGTAATAATAAAATGATTACATCCAGATAAAACAAATGATAATGCGTATGTTAAGACTTCGTTAAAAAGTAATTGGATTCGCTTATTTTCAATTTCACTCGTGACATTATAAATTCCATCATTCAAGTACAATGCTTGTTCGGAAATGGATGAAACCTGAGATAATTATTTGTAAACATTTTTACGTAATTACTCCTGTCATTTCCATACTTCCTTCAATCTATTCCTCCATATAATTCCTTTCCGTGGAACTAAGCGACGTTTATACATAGTTAACGTAAAAAGATGTCGTACTTAAAATGATACGGAATCAAAATCGTAGTCGTACGTATTTTCAAATTATGAGTAAAGTCGGAGCATTAAAAGAATACATTTCGTGCACCATTCTAGTTTAAAACGAAACAATCTCCAATCAAATCGAGTCCAAAAAACATGCTTTCAGCGTTGAAAACCTCAAAGGAAGTATCTGGAGGACTCGGAGCAAAACTCGAGACGAAAATTCGCAAAAAAAAATTACGAAAAATTTCGGAATCGAAAAAAATCCATCGTCTCCTATAAATCGGCGATTCACAACGCCTCCGTCGGATCTCTTTTCTCGAAACTGCTTCTCCTGTTCCCCTTTCGAAAAGGTCCTCAAATGTCTTCATGGATCACGAGCGAGTGACGTTTAATTAGCATCAGTCGCTGGTGAGTGGTTCGGTGGGGGGTATCGATCTCGGGTACAAAGCCTCCAAATCCACTCAAGTCCTCTCAAAAGTATCAAAACCCTCGTATCCTTCACAGAAGCCGGGTTTTAAGTTGAGCAACAAGGCTGCAACAAAACAAGCGAAGCGGTTCACAAAGATCGCTGGAGGAGAAGCAATCCACTTATTTCATCCCCTCTTCTTTTATTTGTCCCCTCCTTCGCCTCTCTTTTCCCTTCTCTGCAACCCTTGTGCCGTCGAGAGATGCTACCGATTCTTAGGCAGACGCACGTGAGCTTCTAGAGAATGCGCTACTGTAATGTGCCCTTAACGTATGCATGGCTATCAGAGAATATACGAGAACCATCATTTAAATACGAATACACTGTCTAATACCAAAGAAAACATAACAGTAATACGTAACATACGAATTTACTGCAAAACAATGACAATTAACAATAATCAAACGCAAACAATTAACTCGTACAACTAGACAAGCGATCTTAATTGTATTCAAGGTGTTAATAGTTACTGAAAATTGAATAAAAGAAAATAAGGCACATTGTTCCCCTAATGAATTATTAATCATCATCACATACATAAACGTTTCCTTTAGACTTGATTATTCTATACTGCCTATTCACTTAATTTTCTGATTAACGAATTGAAGGAGATTAAAACATACGTTTACTAATTATTGAAGCAAATATACGTACAAGTATTTTTTTATACCAGTGTGAGTTTTCTAAAACTTTGATAATAAAATTATATTCTCTGTTTACTAATGAAACATAGATGACAGAACTAGGTTAGAAATACTTCCTTTACCGAACATAACTGTTTAAACTTCGCTAATTCAACATTGAATACATTATGTTACACAGAGATAAGAGGATTAGAAAATTATTCCAAAATTATCGCATTAATTCAGCATATTGTAAGAATATAATAATACAACAAAGATATAAAACATATAATATAACGAAGGAAATTAATCTAGTAGAATTAATGTATACGAAAATTGGATAGTATATATAATAAATAATACGTACAATATGATATTTAGACATATTTACAAGCAAATTTATTGATTTAAACAACCATCCCAGTCTCTAAGATTACAATTTAAAACACTCGTTTTCACCTATCAGATCAGTAATCCTCAAATACCCCTTGTGTTATTAAATTCTCCGAGATTATCCAGATTTATTGACGCATTAGAAACGCCTAATAAGGCGCGTGAGAAACCCATGTAAGAATTATGTTTTCATTTCCGGACGATATGGTCCTTAACCCTTGTTGGATCTCCTTTATCCACCCTTTCCCACAACCCTCTTGACTCCGAGGGTCGTGGGCTTGAAGCGAGCATCTGCCGCATTAATATGTTTCCGCTCTTATGCTCCCATTATATTATGCGCCACGAACGCCCTTTGTGTTGTCGGTTATGTTTGCCGTCAACTTCATTGCGTCCGAAGACGTTAACGTGATTTTCGGCTGATCTCATAATGTTCTCGCCCATGTTTATTTTACAATGATGACGTAAGAGAAATAAATCGCTCGTTATGTTCCGAATTAATTTATGTCGTCACCCTCTACTTCAATGAGGGGGAAAGGTGTTTAGATACTCATTATAGAACTGAACAACGATTATCATGGTTGTAATATTCAGGGTAACCATGGAAACAGTTGTTTTGGATAGATTTTTCACATTTTAATGAAACGTACATCATGGCGGGGCATAAATAAGAGAGAGACATCTAAAAATTTTACACCGAAAGAAATCAGAGTCTAATAAATAATCGATAGATGAAACAGATTTCATGAAAGCCTAAATTTATTTATTCTTCTAGTAATTTGTAGAATGACACCTTGAAATAGATCCGAGTGACTTGCATGAATTCATCGTAAAAATGAAATGACCTGAACTGGATCCTTTATGTACAATTATTAGGTTATCCTTTTACGTTAGAATAACGGAAACTTCCCATTGACTTAGAGAATTTAACTATTTAGGTACTTTTCTAGAGATAGGTCACCATTAAATGATCTTATATTAGGTAGGACTAAATATAACTTACTTTAGGTAGAATAAAGTTGATTCAACAATAGCGATTTCAGGGTCTTAGAAAATGATTCATCGTCCATAGAGAACATTGTTTTCCTAGAGCCTTATGCAACCTATTTAATTCTATTTGAGCTCGTTCATTTCTAAGAGAGTAAAGCAAGAAGCTGGAGGGGTATTTAGATTCTTAGAGTCAATATTGAACTTAGAAAGACTACCAAACATGGAGGTCAGTTTAGACATTAAACACTAAAAAGAAACACAAAGGGAAAGTAAGGGTTGAGAAAATCAAGGAAGAGGGTGAGTTCTTATGTCTTAGAGGTCTTTAAAGAGGTGGTTATTAGTAAAATTAGGGGAGAGGTATCGTGAGTATAGAGGGGTTAGGGAGGAAAAAATTGCCGGATGAGAGTTGAATGAAGTGGTCCTAGACCGATACTGTGAGGCACTCTGTTTTGGATTGTGCATGTAGTGCGGATGTTTTGATTGTTGGGAGGGTGAGGAAATCCGAGGGGGATGCAGGGACATGGGGGCATCGGTGAAAGGGTCGGAAGGGGATGAGGGAAACACGGGTGAGGGATGGGGGGTGTGTGCGGTGTTATGCAGTGGGAGGGGGAAAGTTAGGAATCGCGGCGGAAGAGGTATGAGAGCTTCATTGTGCGGACGGTGATACGATGGGTTCTTTGTCGCCAGTAACGAGCCCTTCTAGGTACCAATGCCCCACCCCACTGGAATTGGTTCGGCCGCAAGACGAGGGTATTAGCAGCGGTCGCGTGTCTCTTCCCCCACGAGACCGCATTGTTTAAGCGTCGATGATTGTTGGCCGGCGATTCTGCGGTGCACACGTCATCCCTTGACGGCCATTCCCCCGATCTCGCCACTAATAAAGCATTCACGTGTCTCTTTGCTGCTGGGCTTTTCGGATATGCGCAATATTGCCTCTCGCAGTGACATGTCCGGACATGCCGACCTCGTGTGATCGCCCATGCGTTGACTTATGTGTGAATGGGAACCGTAGCTACTGCCTTGTTCAAATTTGATGGAAGATGCGGTGGTTGACATAAATTTCCGAATTTACGCTCCGTTGCACAAAGGATGCTTTCGGAAGGTTTGCATTCACTCCGCTTTTTTGGCCGCTCTGTCCGCATGAATCCGGCCTTTTTACCCCGGAGAATTCATACGGCTCGTATTTATTTTAGGGCGTGCTTCCGTATTTATTGTCGAAGCTGCCTTCATATAGCGACGGACGCCGCTTTGGGAATGCATGCGAAACAATCAAAGTTTTCCGTGTTTATTCTGGGACATGCATTCGTACTGCGAGATTATAACTTTTTGGTTTTTCCGAGAAAACAGCTAGCAAAAGCTCAGTGAGATTTTTCTGCTTGTTCCCTAGTTGAAATCTTCCTTGTTTCAGCGTTGATCGTGACGTCATCTCTCTATTGTCGGATCGTTCCACTCGACGGCAGCGCTGCGATTGGTGGTGCGCGCAATCAATAGCAACAACAGGGCTCGTCTGTTCCGCAAACCATTATCCTTACTCTTCATTTATTCTTCCGAAACCCAGTGGTACCTTCCCCACTCGAAACCTTTACCTAACATACTTGAGCGGTCGGTCACGTGCCTCAATCACTCGCGATTCCTCGTTCGCTCGCAGTCGAGGACTAAGAATTCGAAGAATGGTTAGGAATCACGAGTGTTCATTACCCAGACTTCCTTTCGACTTATTGTTCCAGAAAAACCGAAGCCTGTTATGCTTTGTCCGTTTCGCATGGAAAGGATGGAAGAGTGAATGGTTAAGAATGGATCCCAATGGTCTGGGGAAGAATTCGATCGAACCAAAAAGATGCCTTTTTTTCTTAAATAGGATCTGGCTATTTAATAGAGCAGCGAGTTGATTAATTATCGCGGTCTATTGCTTCTTTTACGAACTGTGTTTCTTTTGATAATGAGCTGTAAGCGAATGTCTACATGTCTACAAGGATAAGGCCAACCTTTGTTACGAAAGCTTAAACTTTAAAAACCATAATGCCGATATCAAGATATTATAATCGTAAAATTTGAGGATAGAAATCAAGTTTGGCTGTTATTTAATAGCGATTTTGAGATAAAAGCTTACAAACAAATTCTAAACTAGCTATACGGTCAGGCGTTCCATAAGAGTAAATTACGAACGATATTTCGTTAAACTACAAATGTACCTAAACGACACCTAAAAAAGCATCCTCCAAGGACCTCTCTTATATCCTCGCGAGCCCGAAACGATGTGAATCATCATCGAATTCGATAAGAAATGGATTTATATCGGAGCGGAGTGCCAGAGAAAACAAATGTGAGGGCAAACAGGGAGGGGTTTTTAATTTCTTTCTGAACTTTTAACTTCCTGCCCAATATTATCCTTCCTTTGATTCCCTCCGTTTTTGTTGTTTGCTCTCCCTCGCTTTATTTTGAAAAGCGCCCTTTTCATTATGACCATGTTTGTTAAATTATTATTATTAGTTCGGATTTTTCCTTCCTTAGATCACTATCCCCTTCAAAGGTATCTGGTGTTGACATTATCCTTTCTGTTCACTGCGATTTAATTTATAATATTATTGTATTGAACGGTGATGGGTCTTAGATAGCTAATCCAGGTACAGATTTTCACTTCTGAAAGTACAATTTCGTATATATTAATACGCTTTTAAAAATATCTTCAAATTTTCTGCATTTTCAATCTTTAGACTTAAAACTGAATTTAATATATACATAAAAATCGCTTAAATAGTATCGAATATCTATATAAGTGATAATTATAAAATAAAAAACGTTTCTACATTTTCGATAACTAAGAGCGATTAAAGTCGATAAGAAACTTTTTAAGGAAGATAATTTATATCATTCTCATTTATCAAAAAGTGTTTTTGAGCAAAATCGACTTCAGGGCAATTTTTAATGGCTAAATTTATATTGATTTGTACCTCAGAAACTGAACCAACTAATTTATTACGAGCCAACATAATCAAGAGTATCCCTTTTTGAGATTTACTAAGATTGATACATAATAAGAAGACAATAGGATAATGAGCTATGACAAAAGACGACAGAAAAAACGAAAAAAAATCAACAAAGAAAAACATAACGAATTATCCCAAAAACCTCGTCCTTGGGAACTCTTGTACTCCCAAAAGAAAATCGTAATATTCCACCCCCAAATGGCAATTAAGGGGGACAAAATTAAAGGTGACGTCTTGAAGGAGGACCTCTGAAAAGATCCGTATAATTGCTAATATTTGGGGCCGTCTTGTTATACATCTTCCACGCAAAAGATACGAAACACAAAAGGCGAAGATGGGCTCTCTCACGGAGACTCTGAAAATCGAGTACAATGGGCAGAGGATGAATGGATCTGGCCTCGATAAAAATGTAACAAAATTATTATGTAATCCGAATCTGGGAATTATTTATAACCTCTTCTTCTGGGTCCTTCCCCTTCCGTTGCTCTCGAAAATTTTCCTATCCTTTCCGACAACCACTCCAGATCTGGCCTTAATTGGAAGTTGCATGCCGTCGGCCATTGTCCGCCCTCCCATTATCCCACAATTGCGACCACCCCCTGAGATCTTTGGACCGCAAACCAAGTGAGCCAAGTGGCCGTGGGATAATAAACGAGGGTTGGGTTTTTAACTTCCATTGCCAAAAATTTCTGTGACTGTACGTACGTTGGTGTACATGCATGTGTTTGCAAGTGTAAATTATGCATTATGTCTCGGTAGATAAGTGCCAATTTCATGCACATCATTCACCTTAAGTTAACGAGTAAATAAAATAAAAGAATGTAAAAATTATCACGGAATCAGAACCTATAATTAACCAGCTTATTGCATAAAATACATAACTGTAACAGTAACCATAATAATACAATGTAATAACTTTACAATAACGGTGATAATATAATTAACCTGAGTATGAATACCTCCAAAATAGTTGTCTATATTTTATCCTAAACTTGAAAATTGAATAAAATTTATTTAGTTGAGAGAATATAGTTAGAAGAAACTCAACTTGAGTGCATTGGGATTAATTTCTTGAAATGAACTTCGATATGAATAATAAACAGATCTTTGTATTCAGCAATTATTTTCATTTCAACTGTGTTGACAATACAGAACGATCATAGTGTATCGTCGTACAATTATATTTCATCCAAATGACGATAAACGTGTGGTTAAGGCCAATTTAAGAATTCTCGAAAACTTTCATTAAGTGAAGTAAAGAGAATGATTTTTGTGTAACCATGTTTTGGTCACTTATTTCCCGATCTATCAATAACAAATTTACCACGAATTTCGTATTTCCGTTTTCATCTCGTTTTATTATGTAGCATTTGATTGGATGTATACAAAGACTCCGCAGTCGAGAATATTCACAATCAAAACGTATCAAAAAGGAAGCAAAATAGTCCCTGAAAAGCGTCACAATGGGATTTTTGAATTTTGTAGAAAAGGACATCGGTGGAGAATGAAGGGGACTCGGTTTTGATTAGGGGTTATAATGGAAAGAGGAGGAATATTTTTTTTTCGAGATGATGAGGGAAGGGAAGGAACTAAAAAGGCAGGCATTGTGCCTCTGTGATGGAAGAAAATTGGGGTTATGAATTGGGAGATAGAAACAGATTATTTACCCTCAGCTTATTATGTTGTGAAAGTCTGAATGAAATCATGTTCTTGAAAAAGAACAACAATACTCGAAGAAAAATTTATTTACGAATATAGGGAAATATTTTGGAATTATAATTATTCTCTCTTAAATGTAAATGTGGTAGATGCTATTTTGGAATAATAATTAAGCTAGAACTTCAAATAATATGATTCAAACCAGGAAATCTATGCCTTAATAAGGGGTTTTAGCAATAGTAATCAAATCAATCCTCCTTTACATAAGTAACCATAGCAACTTAAGTCGAGCGTCAGTTTTACAATTGATTAGCAACGATGAGTAATCAAGGAGATTTAGAAAAATTATACATGACATATAGTATGTATATATATATATATATATATATATAGGATAGTAAATTATTTTTAATTCCAGAAGAGACGGAAACGTTATTTACTAGTTTCAATCCTAGTTTCTCAAACTAATTTAACATTCCGTTAATCGATTAGAAATTTTACACATTCAAATCAAATTTTTAATGGTCCCTTTCCCTTATTATATAATTAAATAAATCTCATATCATTAATTATTTTGGCTAACTCAAAGCAGTGCGAAAACAGCAGATTCACATCTTCCTATTCCATCAAAAACTGCGAATACATTCAGCGAGGGATTTTCTATGGATCCCAGCGAATTCAGACAGCGAATCACCTCTGAGATTCATGAAGAATGTCGATGAAATTTTAACCCTTTATTCCCCTCCGATATCAGAGATAATTGGTCATATTAACGGCACCCTAATATCCGTCCAACTCTTCCGTAGAACGCTCGGAATTTCTTTCGTCGCCCTTCGAAACGGCGAACGGAGAGATCGTAAATATTTATTGAAAGCGTAAATCATTCCTTTTGGGTTCGATTTTTAGTATCATTTTCAACGTGTGCAATCGGAGGGAAAGTTTTGGAGCTGAGGATGTTTGAGAGAGAGCCAGATTTACGCAATGGAGTTTTTCTGGGATCCGAAGTGGACAGTGGCGCATAAATTCACGAGCAGAACTCCTCCGTCAACGCGGATCCGGTCACAGAAGGCAACTCTCCTAATTGCAAAATGTTTTCTGGATTTTAATGGCTGAACTTTACTCGCTGAATCATTTCTATGATGCAGAAGGCGTTGAAAATCTATTTTTACGAGTTTTGAATAAAGTGAGAGATGACCTTTTCCCATTATCAATGAATTAATAGCTAAATCTAGTGGTAACTAGCTTCAAAACAATCGTATCTATGGCAACTATGCATATAATTATACATTACGTACACGGATAAAATAGTACGACAATCTATTTTTCCTCTCGTAATTACTAATAACGAATCAGTATATGAAGTATCTAATTTCTATTTTTCTGTTTGAAGTTGATTAGCTTATTATTTTAACTAAAATAAAAAAATAAATGTTTTGAATAAATGCCTTGTTTCAAAAAATATAATTCCTATCAAATAAAATTTAAGGATTTCTTTAACATTTTCGTTTGTAAAAATATCACATACATCACAAATGTATATGTTAAAGAATTTTAAATTTCGCGCTGAAATTAGGACGCCCATAATCTTTGCTTTCCTAAAGTAAACTTAAAGAAAATTATAATATTTTTGATAACAAATATTAATAGCACAGCAGACCGGCGTTTTATACAGTCATGATGAAATCCACGCATTAAATTCCTCCGACTTTAAAATAAATTTCAAACAACTATAGCAATTCTTAATATTTCTCTAAATGAGGTCTTAATTCAGCTAAAAATCATAAAATTAGCTATCATTGCATGAACGTGAACATTAAGTATTGCCCTACAGAAAGAGAATCTTTCGTTTCAGTGCTTATTTTTGGGGTAAGTTCGTCCAATAGCTCGCTGTTGTCAATGGAGCAAGGGAGAGGGCGTGCCGACTCCGGTACAGGGGTGTGCTGCTGGAAAATGGAAGATAATTAATAGGGTTCTGAGGGAAGACGGAGGGGTGTATCAGTTCAGTGAGCAACGAGGAAGGCTCATCGATACGATTAGCAGCCACTTCCGAATCAAGCGGTGCGACAAAATATGATTAATGCACTCTCGAATGTTCTTTAATGCATTAGCGTATGTTTTTTGTTTCCGTCTGAAAGACGTGAGTACAATGATACAATTAAACTAACAAGGAGAACCGAACGGTGTCGTAAACCTAATTTTAGGGAGCTAAACTAATTGCTAATGGAATACGGTAGAGTGCATAGCTATCTGAAGATGTTTAAGATTTATTGCATATAGGATCATGTCTTATGAAAAAAGTTTATCATTTTTAGAACCTATAAGGTCCCGGGTTCGAATCCCAGCTAACTGGATTTTTTTCTTTTAGGGAGTGAATACATGAGTTCGTCTACATACATGTATTAAATCAAATTTAATTGGGTATATACACCTGTGATCGATAAAATGCTATTTATATTATTACTTAGTCTTTGAAGTACATTCATATCATTTTGGACTTCGATACTTGTGCTATTACCGTGAGTTGAACTCAGGACCGCTAATACAAAAGGCCAGCACGCCCCTTAGAAGTCCGCAACCCTCCGAGATACTACTCCCATCACATTAAACTAATGCGTGTGAAATACGATATCTAGGGACTATTTACACACGTATATCAGATGAGCATAAAAGGCAAATGAATTTTAATACGAATTTTCGCTTGTTGACAGCGATCTTGTGATAGGAACGCGATCTGCACGGGATATGAGGACAGCTTCTGGAGACCCGCTGAAATGAGAATGAGGAATTTGTTGGTGCGTCTTAACCCTTCGCATGTCCTCGACGGAAACGTTTTCCGTAAAGCCCACGACTCTCTTCTATAAATATAGTTATGCGACGATGTTTTTCGACATTTATCCCGTATTTTTAGCAGCGCTGGAGGGAGGACGGTGCGGGGGCGTAGGACATGAAATGACAGTGTCTTTTGGGGGGAGGTGGTGTAATTCGAAGGGATTAGTGCTGGAGAAGGATGGGCAAGGATTGCTGGGTTATTAAAAAAGGGGTTTTTAAACGAGCTTTAGAATCCTATCCGTCGGTTAAGGGGCGATTATAGAGTTAGTGCAGACGTCTTGGAATCCGGCGGTGCATCTGAAAGGGCATAAATCCTGCGAGAACTTTATACGTAAGAAACGTTGGGTGAGTTAATTGCAAATTTTTGGTATTTTGGGTAAAGAAACTTAAAATATTGTAGAATTATAGATTATTTACGTAAAGATGCCTCTAAGACATTTGATGCGCGTTAAAATTTACGCGACTGGCCTCTAGGTGACCTAGATAATTTGGAAACTTGGATTTAGATCTAGATTCCTCAAATCTGATGGGCTGAAGTTAGGAAAATATCTCATAATTTAGACAACACAGCCACTCTGATCTTGAAACATCCTATACTTTATCAATTTTCTGCGTAAATTTCGTTCTTTCTCTCGTTGAAGACATAGTTTGTCATTCATGAATAAAGAAGCATCTCGTTACGTCTTTGCCCGTCTCTTCTTTTGTATAGCTTACGAATCATGCGCCTTCAATGATCTACGCCAATGAAAAGACTCTTATGAATCTTAGAGACACATCGGGCATTTCCTTGAGGTTATCATTACCATCCAAAGGAGGTCTTGGATCAAACTGTTACTAAGAAAACTTCCTTCTTCGGAGACGCTCTTGATAGAACCAAGGAGACACTTTGGTAACCGAAAATTCTTCCGTCTTCTGGTAAACACGGGAGGCCACAATCAACAAGGAATTCACTAGGAGCTGAATAGCTCCATGATCAAGAGAGGCAAGACAGACGACTTGAGGGAATTGGATAAGAATTACAAGGCACCCTTTTTCCTAAGGAAGGCCTCATTTGAGACCAGATTGATCACTGAGAAGAAAGGGCGTGGCGAAGCGATTGGACGGTATGCGACTCAAGGAATGGGGAGAGAAGATGAAAAGATCCCAAGGCATCTTACGAGAACCTCCGGCGCCGAAGATGAGGAGAAAATAATTGTGCGAAAGAAGGTTATAAAATATTCCAAAAGAAAGACATAATTGTTGATGTGTCAAGTTCAAAATCAAAATCCAAAATTTGTTGTTTTCAACCATTCATTTTGTCTTCGATTTAATCAGTGTTATCACTACACTAGTTGTGTTATTTCGAGATGTATCAAATTATAAATGCCTGGTGAATAAGGCAAAGAAATGGTAGTGTCCGCATTTTTCGCAAAGCAATTTAAATTGGCAATGGTGTTGCGCTACAAATCATTTAAAATCAGTTAAAATTTGGAAAATGATGCGTGGATCAATTTGTGTCGATTCATATTTACGTTCTTTTTACGATTACGGCTATTGAGTCTATTTATGGTATGGAAATTTATTGGATGTACATGTAAACCAAGAGTATTGCCTGGTAAGTTTCGATTTTAAAGATTTGAAAGATTTTAGAGTATCTAACATCTTCATGTGCTAATGAATTATGTTGAATAATATTCGATATTCATTTCTTTTTATAACGATTTTCCCATTTAAGAGCGCTAATTCTTAATCTCTAAGTCTCATAATGAAGATATTACTATACAGATGAGTAATCTTTATAAAATTAGTCCCTCCGTAGGTTTTTATTTCAAATATATAACTTTCATCTTTTTTGCACACGTTCCAAAAAAACTTATCGTGCATCGAAGTACCTTGAGCTTCCACGTATCCTCCAACTCATTCCAAAAACACGTACTCGCACATGAATGAATCGCTACAAATGAACCATATGATTAGTCCCGTCATTCGAATCGCGTGCACCCGATCGCATTACCTCCGACACCGGAAGTGAACGTGAAACATTCCTTCGAAAGGATACGAGTTGTTACGAAAAGTCCGATATTGTTTCACCCTTTCATCTTTCATGAATGGAGGATCCGAAGCGATCCGTAGCAGGTAAACAAGACCTGGTGACAAGCGTCATGGAGACCCGCGGCATCTGGGGAAGATGTCGGGAAGGGGAAGGAGTGGAATGGGTAGTCCTAACTGAGGGACTGACTCAGATTGGAATGGACGAATGTTGGATATGAGGAGTACGGTCGGTTATTAGGGAGATCTATAATAAGAAATCAACGGGCGATTGAGGAAGGGGCGTAGAACCGAATTAGGGGCGTGTGCGATGCATGTAACACATCTTAAGAGTATATTTTATCGAGGACCTCATTCCGATTTCGGCATTGAAAGAAAAAAGATTAATCTGCGAAAGCTGTCCTCGAGATATCTACTTATCGGCACCCTAAATGAAGAGGTAATACGAGTCCGGTAATTTACGCGGTGGAGGGGGGAGGAGTTGGTGCAGCGACCTTTGGATGCGAGGTCTTTCGCTTCGGAGGATGCTTTATGTTTGATGTTAATAACCTCATAGCCCATTCGTCAGCTAACGTAACTGGATTCACTTCAAAGAATGATGCAAAAAGGTATCCCTTGATGTATTACTTCAGCATATGAATTCGGAATGGCGATGTGTAGCTGAGGATTTCTTTAAGACAAGCGGAAGAAAGGGGGTGAAGATTGTAATTGAGTAATTGATTAAGATTTAATGTTTGAGAGTTATTTTATATTTATACTCTTTTGTATAATTTTATACACTTTTCTGCACTGAATAACGAACTTTTTAGCTCTCTTTACATTTTTCAATTTTAAAGTCTATCATTTGCCTAGCTATAAACATATAAATTATTTTTCACACATTTAATACGTTATATTACATATTAAAAGATATATCTTATTTTACAAATATTTAACACGTGATCTATCTGACTAATCTTCCAAAATTACGAGGTAAACTCGTAAAGCTAAACAACCTCTAATCAAATTCATTCAAACTGTATTATTGCTATAACAACCGATCAACACAAATTTAAAAAATTCCAAATACATTTGTACAAATCTACCCAAAATAACTCCTTGATTGAAGGAAAAATATTACGTAATGACCCATTTTTGGAAAATAGTGCAATTTCTGATGGTCAAACACCAAAAAAAATCATTCACTCCTATCATCTGACATCTGACATTTGACCTATCATCCCGCAGCGTAATGGCAACGAAAAACCTTTCTCGTGACATTTCACCACGTTTTGTGATTCCGTTTCGATCTCGAAGATGAGGCGAATATAGGAAAGGACGTAAGGTTCTGTTCATTAATCCGATGCCAAGAATCGGGGGAAAATTTCGGCTTTTTTTAAATGTCCCATCCGTGAAATGAATGAACCCTCTCCCTAGGATGTGCGGAAGTAGGGAAAAAGGGGTTGACGTAGGAATTCCTCGGCCCACCTGCTTCCCTCCCCCGCCTCTAATGCCAATTCCCCAGCCCATTGCATTCCCAATTCCAACGATACCTCGCCCACGGACTCCATCAATTACCCCGAATACATTTCCCGTTGTCTTCGATACGCCTGCTCCTTCCACTTGATGAAGAGATCTTACAAAGTCATCGGAGTTTGAGTTGGTGCGAAGATAGTTTCCGGACCACCTGTGCATGCTTTAATGGTTCTCTTCCAGTAGCGTGACCTTATACTTTTTGGTGAGAGCAAAAGAACAAACGCCTCATCGGGAATGTAAAGAGTAATATGTTTCACATTTCCGAACTGAAGAGATGTTGCAAATTTTGCCCATGTGCCAAAATATTATAATAGTATTGAGCTCAAGAGAACATATGATCAATAAAATGGACCCGCTCACAAGAATTTGATTTCAACTTCTCTATTTTCGTATCTTCCACAAGTTTTTCTAAATGCTTATCTAAGATTTAAATTTGAGCCTTGACGCTTACGGATGAAACTATTTTAGCATGAATTTTTCCTTAAAAAAAGGCATTCATAGAATTTAATATTTAGTTATATCAAAATAAATACTGTATTTAATACCTACATTAAATCTGTTTCTCATATTTCCAAAAAATTTCATTTATCTTCAGGTACTTCGAATTTTTTATTTAATGATGATGTATGATAAGTATCATATATTGCTTAGGTAAACGATTAACCATATGAACTACTCGTTACACTAAAAAAATTGCGTAAATACGCAACTCAGCCATAAGCTAACAATTTTCGAAATATTTTCCAAATAGCTTTAATTACATTCTTTTAACCCATTCACTATTGACGAGGGCATTAACGAGTTAAACGTTCGACACCTTTAAACCGATACAAAGATCCTTTTAGCTAATAGTTCGTCCTTTTTCTAATGAGCAGGAATTCTTAAAGCACTCGCCACGTGCGAGGATATATGGCTAGGGCATCTGCGCAGATCCAAAACGGGATTGGAAAACTATGAAGAGAAATATTCATATTCGTTTAATTCCATCTCTTCACCTGCTCCGAGGGTCGAATGGACGGCTATTTTCGGACGGAAGGGATGACACCTGGCGGTACCGTTTGAAATCGACACTACGCAGCTGGGTTGCGGCATTTCACTGTACTGAAATCGGCAGGAGATACGAGAGAAATCTTTCTCTTGCGGAGAAAGGGTACATCACGGTTCGCGGTGACCTCTGTAAATTGGGATAGCTAGATTTCTTCCGATACATGTATGAATTAAAACGATGAATTTATCTATGGTATCTTGACGATATTATATGTAAGGTACCCATGACGTAAAGAGGAACATCCATCTTATTAAGAACGAAAGATGGAGGTTTTAATAGATGGAGTAGATACTGCCTTAACAAAGGTTACTATAGGGATGATTTTAAGTAATAGAATAGACTGGCCTTTATCCTTTTCAATTTTCTTACATTCATATGCTTATAAAGCAAATCTCATAGGTCGATTCCTATTTCTTTACTCTCGTATGCCTGCTCTCAAATACGAACATTTATTCCATTCACTCTAGTCTATTTTTCATTATATATATATAGTATTACTAATTTAATGAAATACTTCTTGATATATTAATACTATACGATGATTGCAAAGCTTTGAATATTATAAAATCCGGCAAAGAATACGAAAAGAAATTTTATGTAGCTGGTTTGCACAGTTAAAAACCACACAAAATAATTTTGTAGCTTCCCACGCGGATGACCGTTTGAATACGAGGATGGAACAATTTTGGGCGAATGATATAACGTGCTTCGTGCGACAGAGTAGTTTTCGGTCCAATTTGACATCTGGGAGGTTAAAATGGCGTAGAGTGACATGGCTGTAACTGACATCTGTGACAGACCTATCTGTACGAGTAGGTGCCAAAAGATCCTTTTTTGTGACCATCTAAAATCGCGAAAAGTGATGACGAAATGGTTTCGAAAGTGATTTGAAGATTATCTATCGACAAGTTGGAGGAATTATATTATTGCGTAATGGACCACAATGTATCATAAGTTGCTACCAACTATGGGATGTAAAATAATGATAGCTATAATCTAAAAAATGTGTACGGTCATGTTCCATATACTAATTTATCTATTTCGTAACCTAATGACGTACATTAAGAAAAAAGTTATTGAAAATCGTCCTTTAAAATGAGAAATGCCTTCATTTTTGTTTCACTACTACTGGGGGAAGGGAATTTCAAAAACTCACACTAAAGTTTGTCCAAAATCTAAAGGAAAAATATAAAATGTAACCGTTGGAAATCTGAGAACTACTTTAATTTAAATACCACTGTAATACATTGTAATGATTAGCATTAGTCTTTAAACTTTCTTTGTCGCCTCTATTACATTGTGTGTAGTCAAGGCAACGCCATATTGGACACCTAGAGATAAGGAACAGAGTACAATGGAGGGGCAACAGGAAGTAGTAGAAAAAGAAGGCAAAAGATGGAGGGAAGTGGAAAGATGGAAGTTATGAGTGGGGATAGAGGAAAGATGGAGTAAGCTGGGAGAGGAAGGGCGGGTTATTTTGGTGAGGAGTGGTTGAGGTATTTTGGAGGTGTGTGAGGGCGAAGCAGTATGAAAGGATGTCTTCTCTTTATTCTCTTTTGCTTTCCGCTCCAATATCCGTCTCCTTCATAACGCGCGCCACGATCTTCTTTTTTTTTTGGATGCGTAAGTATCCGCCGAAACAGAGGGCACCACTGTTGCTCCGCGATTAGGTTTTCTCTCGAATTAGGCCCGTTACGTCCGAATTTTCTTGTTGAATTAATTGTGCGGACGTTTGGTGGATTAATTAAGAGAAGAAGAAGGCGTAGATTGGATGGGAAGCGGTGTTACGTTGCCACCTTCGTTTCCATGGTTTCTTGCGTAGTTTCCGCTGCGAATAACACGAACTTGAACCCACTAAGGATAGATGATCGTAGTAGATTAAATTCCAATTCAGATTTCAGATACATCGTTAGCTATTGTCAAACAAAACTATTCAGATAAAAGTTTCTGTTAAGGGAATATTTTGTTTCACATTTCCATCTCTTAGAGGAACATTCCAACAACTTATTCGCAGAATTATATCGTACTTAATTTAATTTCATTACATATCTACCTCTTACTTAATGAAAAAAAGCTGAAGTTTACGCATAAAAACATTTAAATATAGAGCATCTACTCAGTCTTAGCGTAAGAAACTTTTCCCATAATATCTTAATCATCCTTTCATAAACATCTCGTAAAAACTATAAGAAATTTATTAGTACATTCCTTTAGATTGTCTGCAGAGCTATCTCTATAAACTTTGCTTGTACATTTTTATTTATATTAACGAAATTAAATTGTATGGAGAAGTGTGCGTAATACAGATACCCTTCAACACAGACGCAATCCCGATTTACGGAATAATGACGTCACGTCATCTACTCGATTCAGAAAAGATCCAGGCTGAAATAAAAGCTCGATTCACGCAACGGGAGATCCTTAACATTGAAAAGCCATTGACAAGAGAAGGGATACCCAACAAGGAATTCTTTTGCCTTTTCTTTTACGGACTGATGTCCGAGGCGGATTCAAAGAAAGCGTAATCCTTGAGAGAGCGAACCATGGGCCCTTTTGTCCATCCTTAATAAAACTCTTTGGCTCATTAAGGAGTACCGATCGAGATAAGGGGTAACAATGAGACCCTCTCTCGCGCTCTCAAAGGATTGCGTTGGCCGTGCGATGAAAGGGAGCTGTACCATTTGAGGAACAAACGCGCGGTAGCAACAGACACAAGCATTATGCTTCGAGATAGTGGGAATCGGCACACCGAGCTTTTATTTCCAAATAGCCGGAAGAAAATATAAATTGGCGAAGGATTACTGAATGACCTATGTTTTTTCGCTAGTTTATAATGTAAGTCCATAATCTATATTAACCCGTTCATGGGATGGATGAATATGTATAATGCTCAAAGTAAATCTAGTGGAGTATAAATATCGATACAAATGTCGTAATAACAAATTAATGTTATTCGTTTCGTGCCCATTTATCTAACATTAATATACGTTCCATTACATTTTAAGAGATAAATTAACATAATAATTATTTAGAATGTTATTGGACGAAAACCAATGAAACTTAACAAAAATACTTCAAAATTTATGGAAAATCAAGAAATACTTTTCCATGTATTTTTAGGAATGAATTTAATTCGATCACAACTATAAAGATTAGACAAGGGACGGCTATTGGAATATTTTTTTACTCTAAAAACCTTGATTTGTGTTTTTCCTTGAGCAAATATGGAAGAGCTTTTATTGACTCCGAAAGTCTTCATGGAAAGTCATTCAATTTTTGGAAGGAAAGAATCATAAAAGAAATCTAAAAAGCGGTGGTATATGAAAAACCCACACTTTTTCAATTAAACGATACTCTAACAATTGTATTTGGACTAAAATTTTACCCGTATACAGTATAAGAAACATAAAACTTAAGAAAGAAAGGAGCCATATTGTAATTTAAACTCATATTGAGAAAACTTAAACCATAAAAACTCGCAAATAAACTATTATAATATGATTTTATCCTGCAAATTCTACTCCAAATATCCAACCATATTTAAAGTTTATAAATAAACACCAATCTTTCCTCAATACAGTGAGAAATACCCATGAAATTTACTACATTAAAGAAGTTGATTGAACTTCGATGAACTCGCACACCTTTCCAATACGGACTTCTTGCAATTTCCTCTTCTTTAAGCCATAGCTAAAATCGATCGTCTATAACTCTTAGGCTGGTTTCTAAGAACGGTTTCTTCCCCAAAGGTTGCCTTTCCAGCGCTTTCCCATGAATCATCCGTCATCGACCAAAAGATTCTTCTCCTACGCATAGATACCCTTTCGGAAGCCATCCATTCTCCTTCTTCCTCCCAAGCGATATACTCTTTCTGCCCAACTCTATTATCGTTGGAAATAATGTCTCATTCCAGTCACTATTATTTTAAGAGCTATTTATTAACGGGGCCATAAAGCAAGGACGGAATACACCCATTTAGATGATTAATCGATTCTTTTGAGCCCATATATCTGCTTCTCATAGACTGCGATTTATTTATAATATTCTCGGATGGAACTCTGAAAGGCCGCTTTTGAAATCGAGAGCGGCATCTGAGATGCAAAAAGGGCTTCGGTTGCTATGCTATAAGTATAACAATGAAAGGTATTATAGGCTATTTCCCAATTTTAGGCAGTATTTGGTGTTTTCTATTGTTTATAACTAAACGCTGTCTTTGTTCTTAATATCCCTCCTTGGAGAGGTTGATAATTTTAACTCATCATTTCTCTTGTTATAATATGGTAACGATAACATTAAGAAAATCTTACACAGATATCATTGCTCAAAAAATTCCGAAAATTTTACTTTTACGTTCGATTCCTAAATTATTTCAATCACTATTGACTATAGTCCTCTATCCCTCTGTATCTAATGCTAACTCTACTACATTCTGTAATCTCCTCATTTCTAAGTCTCTCCTTATTTGGGTTAAATGTTCAACCTTTAGTCTTTCCTTTCTACTTATAGATACTTCGCCTTCAAGTATATTCCTAATACATTAATTATAATCTTCTGGGATATCCAATCCAACTAGGTCTTCTTTTTCGATTTATACCCAAAATTACTAGTACCTCTTCTATTAGTCTACTTCAGTATCGATAAATATAAAATACGCATGGGAAAATTAGAATGGTTACAATCAACAATGGTTAATATTTTTGAATATAAATTGTTACAGTCATAAATCAATAGACAATTTCATCTTCTTCAATTCTCCATTAGGAAAAATACACAGCGAACATCTACATAATTGTGGTATCGTTCCGGAAGGTGATGGATGTACCGAACCACACTCCGACGTAACACTCATTGATCTCACCGAAACGTAACGCAGTTCAGAAGAGAAACACAATGATTTCGAGTGACAAAAAAGTGAAAAATTTCCTTAGGAAGTCGAACAATGCGTAATCAAGTCGCTGCATCGAAACCAACTCGTCATTACTAAACGAATTCCGAAACACAAAAGAAAAATGAAATATGGTCTTAAGCGATGACTGCGCTCTACGGCATCTTTGATAAACCCCTGCTTCTATACCTGTGCCCCCATTGTGTGTGTACTGGGGGCTGTATGAATTAAATACCCAACTGGTCCCGATACAGCCTTGGGGTTTTCTCCCACTTTCTCTGTATCCAGCATCTTCCCTCCATTAAAACCACGACTTCCTCCCTTGTCATTCTTTCCTTTTATCACCCGCCGCCGGAGGAGTAAGATGCGCGTCTGTTTTTCGTCTTCCCTTGGCCGAGATTTGACGCAAAAAAGGGAGCTAGCGGGGGTAGAGAAGGCTTTATGGCGCGGAAAAACCTAAGCGTGATCTTACAAAGAGCACTGAGTGATAAAGGCGCCTCTGTTCTCTAGCTGAGGCCTCTCTCAGAGAAAAAAATAACCGTCAGATGGCGATGATGAACTCCGCTTCTTTTGTCTCCCCTTGGGCCTCACAGTCCGTAGGGTCTACGTTTGATCCCTCACTTTGGATGAGGAATAAGCGATTGTGATACCATTCTGTTGAACCCTTTGTGAGTCTGTTTCCGTTCTGGTCCTATTGCTAACAACTTGGCGCCAGTATGTATCGATTGGGGAATATTTGTATTTGTGATTCCCATTCTTTTGTATGGGAAGTTTTGTAGTCCAGATATTTCGCATGCGGTCTACACATTCTCATCTTGGTTACAATTTACGTTACCACGGAAATTACAAAAATTTAATTTATATTTTTGTCTGTACGGCCCTTAACTTCATTTCAGAAGGCAAACGATATGTTTATAGCAAAGTATACGATAAGTTACGCTAGTTTTTGGAATGCTGCACATTGTATAGATTAACGGTAACTATTTTGAGTTCTTTTTCGAATAATTATGGTATTAATCTCGTTTAACTTATGGTCGTTTGATATCAGTTAATTATATCTACTTCATACCATTACTAATATAAAATCGCTCGATTCAACACAATTCTGTTGATAACTTTCTTTAATTTACACCAATATATCTCACGAATTTATCTTACCATTGAATACTTTCAATAAAAATTGAATTTGGTTCACGGTGTATATGACAAAAAATCTTATCATACTGAAGTACGTAACCCATAAAAGCTTCCAAGCTACCAAAAACCTCGTACAGCTTTCAGCATACAAGAAAACGTGGGATCGCATTATACCAAATACGTCGAGAGAAACACCGCAGATGAAAGAAACACCGACATATATACCACACCGACTTCAATAGAGGCTCGGAAAAAACATCGCGGTACAACTTTATGGAAACGATTCCTTTCCGGAAAAAAACAGTGGAAAACCCTGGAAACTCTGAGACCGGAATTATGCAAATAAGTTCGCGGAAAAGGGAGGATAAGGCTGATATTTATTCGGAGCGCATCTTCGTAGAACAGAGGGAAATTGTATTGGGCGGATGACAAAGTGTACCTCGAGTGGTTGGGTGCGCGTGCTGGGAAAGATGAAGTCTATTTATACGGAAGTGAGACAAAAGGAAGAGCTTTGGAGAGAGAGCACGATAAAGGATTCAAATATAGAGGAGGAAGAATAAGCAGATAAGTTGGATCAAGGCGAGTTTGGATGAATGGGAAAAAGGGGTGGGGGGAAGAAGAAAGAGTGGGAGGAGACAAAAAAGGGAGAAAGTTATAAAAGATGAAAAGGTCGCCAGTGGAGATTGAAGTGAAGGGTGCTAGGATGAAAGAGAATGGAGTCGAGGATGACTGACATATGCAGGGTCTGGAAGACTTTACAATCCACGCCATAAAGTCTAGGCTTTGGTGATAATGAAAATAAAGTCAGCGAAAATTTCCTCGCGCGAGGCTGGAAAGACTGTGGATATGGTTATTGGAAAGAGTTTTTCCTGTGAGATGAATGGAATATGTTGGTTAAGAAGAATGGCTGATAAAACGGCAACTAGTTTCCTTGGAGACCGTTTGAGGATGAATGAATTCTTCAAATCGAAACTGTAAAATGTTGATGGTCTATAATGCTACATTATAGGGTGTATTGATGCATCATACATTCATTTTAACACGAGGAATATTAAAACATTACAATTCAGGATAACAAAGTAGTATGTGTACGCAGTAAACCATACAATGTAACGTGTTACTTTGTGGTAATTAATCATACAAAAGAATTCCATGATTTCTGAAATTTATAAAACATTGTATTTGGTTTAGTAGAAATCTAAAATAATGAAGCTTGGTGTATTCAATATTAATGAAAGGTGGAGAAATAGTTTAATATTTAATAATAATGATAATAATTTAATAGTTAATTAATTTGTAAGCCATTTCAATAAAGGGCATAAAAATAAACTTTAAATATATATGTATAATATTACAAACTTAAACATTAAACCTTTTCAGCTGTTAAAAAATAATCGGAATATCGTAAATGCATTAATAACTAAAATGCACTAATATCAGAAACGACCTCAAAATGGATTGGAATAAAAGACACTGAATCAATTATGTTTAAATTAGTTACCAATCAAAAGTTAAAAATATCAATCGATCACGCAGAAAACAATTAAATACGGATCCACACAATCTGAATGAATCTAATCTCAGAAAATAAGAGCTTGAAATATCCGAAACGGGAAAGAATGGAATTGACACGCGACACACACAAAAAGAGTTGGTAAAATAGGGCAAAAAAGGAGCAGCAGTGGTCGGGGGAAGTCGGAATGAGTATAGAAACAAAGGAAGTCTTGATATGAAAGACGGACTGAGGAAACGAAGTGTCTTAATTCTGTGTACAGGTGGACCGAGACCTGGAGGAGTAACCCAAGAAAGAGATAATAAAGAATGATTGGTTAGCGGAAGTGGGTGATGGGTGAACGGGCTTCTTAAAGAGAAAGAGTTGGGGATGAGGTGATACTGAGCAGGGAGACGGAGCCAAGAGGGCGTTTAAAATGAGAAAAGGAGATTATCTGAGGCGTAACTGCGGTAGGGAGAGTGAAATGGGAAATCTTGTGGGAAAACCCCAAACTGAGGTGAATTTCCTGTGAAAGATAGCTCGTGAGCGATTTAAAGTTTACACGGTGGTGTTAAACAGCTACTAATTTTATTTGTGATACTTAAATTGAGTCCGGGAATAATTTTTTAAGAACTTGTTCATCTCTTAATTGCTTTCTAATGATAAACTTCTTTTCCAATGGTCACATGCGTTAGGCTATCATCTGCCTATTCTTTTCGATCATTTTTGAGACTGAGTCTAGGAACTTAAATTACTATTTAGAGAATAGTCTGCTCCACAAAGAAACTCAAATTAAATGTAATTGTGACGAGATTCAGAGTCTATCAAAAAGCCGGTACGAGATCTCCGGATCTAAGATTATAATACGAAAAACCTTTATGTTGTAGAAGATTTTCTCTCGATTCCTAAATCAAAAAGGTCGAGATGAAAAGATACTAAATCAATATAAATGAACGTATCTATCCTTCTATATGATTTGTTTGGAATGCTTAACTTTTCTCCTACCCTTTTTGTAGACACTTAAACTTCTAAAGTTGATGCTTTAGTTAATAGAAGAAAACTTAATAATTCCTATCACAGGATTTTCTCACAAGATTCAGTTACAAAAAGACAGGTACTCACCGTATCCGCATAACAACCAACAAGAGATGGTAAAATGAAGCTTACCTGCAAAAGAAAAAGGTTTACATAGTTAAAAACTTCATTTTTTAAAAGCAAAACAACAAAATTTCATAATGATTTATTTCAAATTTATTGCAATCGAAAATCTTATAACCGTGTAGTCCATTTTTCATCATTCATGTCTAACTAGTCTTCTTATTCAATCAAAACTAATTCAATATCGTAAAAATATCCGTTTTCCTAGTAAACCATCCCAGAGTACTGTTTTAGGTATCGCCTGAAGTATCCTAGTAACGGCCATCGACCTGAGTTCTAAAGGTGTACTCAAACACATCCGGTATGACTTGGAAGGAGAAGTTTCTGGATTCTCCATCTTTCCAGGATGAGTTTGGAATATATCCTTCGACTGAACTCACAATAAGGAATTCGCATACAGGTGCACTGAGGGAAATAGTATTTCAATCCTTTCAGGAGATGAAATAGATTTACCTTAGGGTTGTAGAAATCTATCCACATACGTAATCCTAGGATATTTCAGGTATTATAACTGGCAGAAATCTTTCTCCTTTTCGATTATTATTTACCAAAAGAAACCATTGACAAAAATAGGAAATTTTACGTTTATGATATGTTCTTTTATGAGACAAATAGGTAATGTAAACTGTCATTGCAGCTCCATGTAGATACTGCATTTCCTTATATTCAAATATTTAATGACGTAAAAATTAACAAGGAAAATTTTTAAAAAGGTTTCAATAAAACTTTCTAAAAATGGCTAAAATGTGAAATAATATAATACATTCAATTAAGAGGCTAACGAAAATTAATAAGTATATTAGTATCAGAAGGGGGTTTCCAGAAATATTATTCTTCTAATCCTAGCCTAATTCTAATCTTAAATACAACAGAATAACTCGAAAAGAACTCAAAAAATACAGTAAAAAATATTAAACTTAAAGCATTTTATATGTTCTGATGTTATACTTATCTCACTGAAAAATTGACTGGGAGAATTATAACTCCTCCACGAAGTATTATGCATCGTTAAAATTTACATATAATGCCTCTTGTAGCGACTGTCATTCATAGCGAATATCTCTTGAAAGGTGACATTAACACGTCAAAAAACTTGGTACATCCCTCTCGTTTTCAGCGCTTAACTGTGACAAGATGATTGAATGTACTAGGCCGATTCGCTGATTGGAACATTCGCACCTGCGTTGCCAAAGGAACAAAATCCCTTGTAGAGCGTACACCCACACGAGATGGAAGAAGGAGATTACAAGTTAGAGTGGAAATAAAGGAACACCGGAGCCGTGTAGGAGGAATCGCAGAGGGTGTTAAACAAAAGGGGACCGAGTGAGAGACCGTGTGGCACACCGTGGTTACGAGTTCCACGCCAAATCAGATCGCCTCTCACACCCCCGCAACCGTATTCCCATTCCTTTAATTGGCCTTGTCCTTTTTATACTCTACCCCCCAATTAAATCATTATAGGGTCTGAATATCTCCCCTTGTGTCTCTTCAACGCCCACTGAAGGGGAGGTGTGGAGGGCGGGGGTGGTAGAGATAATGGCACTTGTGAAGGAGGGGGTGGAATGGGGTTTCTCGTGAATGGAAGTGTTTGGTCACTATCTTCGATGGGCAGATGCAGATGACTCACTGGATTATAAATGCTCAAAATAGATGCTCTTGTAATATCTTTGTCTTCGATGACAAAGAGATCGAATGTAGGCGTGAAAGAATTATCGCCCTCGCTTGGTTGGAGCTCACTGGTCTGGGTCACTGAATAGATACTGAATTTTAGCACAGGGAATTTTTGGGGTATAAAATTAAATGAAGAAAGTGTCCTTAGAGGGAGAAAGACTTTGAGTGTTTATTAACTCCATTATCTTTCTTGAAATCTTTGACCACATTATTTTTTAAGTCTCATGCATTAGCCCAAGAGTTAATTAAGTTTTATTTTAGTTAGTTAACATTTATGCATTAATCTATATCTAATGATTCTTTAGTCAATTTTTCAAACTCTCTTAAAAAAATACAAATAGCTGAGAACCTTTAAATATTTTCAGCTTATTTCAAAGTGTATACTGAATACTGCATATTAAAAAAGATAAGTATTTTTTATGTACACTTCTGAAAAAGGTTTCTTATCTGACTGTTAAAAAGACTGAAGTAAGTTGTTTATTCTCAACTTTTCAACTTCTGTACTATACATTTGCCATATACAAGTATTCATTAACTTTGACTAACAACTGAACGTTATGTACCCGAAAATCTATCCTTGCTTTTCCACATGAAACAATACCTTTCATTTTGTAAGACGATAAATCATATTCATTTTACTGATAATTATAATTCTATTATATTAATGTCTTCGTATAACAGCATCCGGTTCCTAGACTTAGTAATACCATCTCAAACGTGAACATATCTGTTTAAATCGATCACAAATCGATCCATTCACGCAGTAAACCTTTCGCATGAATCCATCTCACCAATCGAAGAAGAAAATAATCGCGACTCGAAAAAAAATGAGTCGCGAATAAGTCCGAGCAGAATAAATGACGATCACCGAGCGCGCGGATCGCGGAATCTAATCGATTGTGAGTCGCGATGCACGGAGGAAGGAAAGAGAGAGTGTGACGTATGAAAAATGAGGGAAGAGGAGAAGAAAATAATGAACTCTGGCTGGATAAAACGCGCCTTTTTGTCCTCTCTTATTAAGACGGAGAGAAAGGAAGAAAGAGACGAGCTTTTATTCAATGTCTCCTTTTGTGTGGCGATGTGCAGTTCCTTTCGGTCAACCGCTGTTCAATAGCGTGCGATTGTCCCACAACTGAAGAGGGACCCATTCGAGACTTTTTTCTCTCTTCCTTACGAGAAAAGGGAGTGAGATATTAAGTGATGTATGGATAAGGAAGAGAAGGGAATGGCGGACGGGAAGAAAAAGATTTTGTGCTTTTGAAAAGGGGGAATGAGGTTGTGATGTCTTGGAGAGATAATGGAATAAATTATGGAACAGATTATAAGATTAACATTCCTATGAATTAATTTCCTAATGTTCTCATTTAGGAGATAGCTACTGCTCTATTATAGTTTTTTTATTGAAGGAGTGTTTAAGCTTTCTCGTAGCGGGGAAATACTATTCAATTTGGAAGTATTCTTATATAATTATCATACTCATTGGAGCGAATGCTTTCTGCGAAAAGCTAATGCATATAGAATTCCAATAGCTTGAACCAAAAATCTTCTAGGCTAGAATAAGGGTGCACTCTGAATTTTTCGAGCTGAATTTTCATACCAAGTAGAAATTTAAATTCATCGTTAAAAGTGTCGTAAAACAGAATGATTTACCCTTAAAAATTTAGATTTGGATAGAGACTAATTAAAAAAATATTTAGTTGTTCAAATTTTTGATAACAGCAATAGATATAAATAATTACCTTAAATTTGAATCATTCCCATTAAGTACCACATACAATGTTCTTGCTTGCTTGCTATCTTCCATAAATTTAACAAATAAATTTTAGCTCATTCTTTAAATATTTACAGTAATTTTAAAAAATGCAATGATTTTTCTAAAATACAAGCTGGACTATCACTTAAAATCATGTAATCAACCAG
Organism: Pantala flavescens; assembly: GCA_020796165.1. Lineage (NCBI taxonomy): Eukaryota > Metazoa > Arthropoda > Insecta > Odonata > Libellulidae > Pantala > Pantala flavescens. Next base: position 20,071,175 of record CM036886.1, read on the forward strand.
AATACAACATGTATTAAATGGTTCTTTCACTTCATAGATTAAACGAAAATTATACAGTTATTTCAAAAGATTTCTTGAACAAAATTAAGTACGTAAAAAGACAAAATAATAGGGAAATTGTTTATAATAATATATAAAATTCTTAAATCATGAAAAAGAAGTTTAAATGAACGCAATGCATCCTATTTCCTCTCAGAACAACGCCAACATCTAAACCATCCAGCATGGAACGTAGAATCAAATCCTACAGAGGGAGCATACACACAGCAGTAGAGAAACACGAACTGACGCAAGGAAGGAATACGCTTATGAGTGGGGAAGAGAGTAGAACCAAGCGCATGTCAAGACAGAAAGAAGAATCGAGAGTAGAATAAGAAGACGTGGAAAGAGAAAGGACGTGGGCGGGGCATGCACTCCCGGATTGTTGGCGTCACAACGCTGCCAGGCAACTACTCGAGGCTATGCGAGAAACCAAGAGTTCTTTTTTAATGAATTTCGAATTAACAAAGTCCCTCTCCTCCTTACTTGCACTCCTGAATCACATGTCCCAATAAGCCTTTAAGACGCGAATGATTGTGGCTGATGTACGCCCACAATGATAGCACAATTCTCCAGACCCGCTCCAGCTGGATAATTCCCTCTCCGCTGTATGTTAATTTGAGGCGAATTCTATGGAATCGGAGAGAAATGCCCCACTATGACCTCCGCTTAAGGGAAAAATATAAATGCGAGGTGAATGCGACACGCTCGGCGGGTTTTAATTATTTATTTACGCCTGCCGAGCCCACGGAAAAAGTCCTGACCACGGCGCGAGACAAAAAATCTTGAATTAAAAGGGATAATTAAAGAAGGGATTGTCGATGGAAAAGAGAATAAGAAAATACTCCGTTATGGGATGCCAAGACTTTTTCTTAGTCTTGGTGTTTTCTCGATTCCTTGGCTGGCGGTTGGAGATAAGAGGCTAATTTCTAAACGTTGTTGACAGGGAGTAATTATAGGTGCCTTTCATACGATGTATTATAGTAAATAAAAACATTTCTGTTCTGATTAAATTTAATCAATTCATAATGAGCTTCATGGTCTAATTCAATGGTCGCTTAAAAATACGGTCTTTCGAAATGAGATTTTTAATGCAACTGAAACAATAGGATTAGTAATTCTAAATTCGTATCTTATTATCAATGCGATCTTTAAGTATTTAATTTATAAAGATTCAGGAAATATATAATATTCAGATAAATATAATTCAATAAATGATTAAGAACTGCAGAGAGCTAGATTTAAAGAATGTCTAGTTTTCTCATGCGTTATCCGATGCATTCCTGATTATAAAGTTTAGTTTCTAATTGCACTTGATCGTTGTACCGGATCGTACGTAACGATTATTTATCAATTTAAAGATGCAGAAGTTTTAAATTATGGAGAAATATTATACTTTCATAATACATTCTGAATATCACATCAGAGGACCCAAGGATTTTTCAACATCCTCAACCTTGTTTGTATCTTCATATCAGCTTCCAAAATGCCTGCTTGGAGAATGTGAGTTTTGGATTCTATACAAAGTTGAGTTTGATTCTTCTCGCATCGAAATTATAATATTTTAAAATATTTTTAGTCTTTTTAATGGTACTTAATTAACTTTCAAGAAAACAAAGACTCCGCAGTAATTATTATTTAATTAAGGGTGAAAATTTTTCAGAGCCAACATATTAATTAATGTACTACTTTTGAAAAGGTTTCCATTACCTTTCAACGAAGTCTATTTTTCAAATTTCATCTTCTTAAAACATTAACTAAATTTCCTAGTATTCACGTAACGCTACAACGAAACCTCCATGGGAAAAATTGTGTTTAATTAAAAAAATCGAGGCTGACGTAGAAGATGAGGCATTGTGAGGAAAAGAAAATAAAGAGACAACCAATGAGGAAAGCTTTACTGATGAGGTTGCTATCCACTTCGTTTCATCACAATCACCAATAGGAATCAGTTAATTAACAAGCGACCTACGCACAAAGGCAGCGCAAGAAAATCGACTCTCTAACAGGAGCGCCCGGACAAAGAGAAAAGAAAATGGAGGCCGGTAATAAAATATCAAGATAGCGAGATCGGGCAGGAGGCTGCTGGAGACGGGAAGAGGCAGATTGAGGAGCACGGGCATTATGTTGGGGCTCCAGAAAGACCAGAGGAGGTAAAACGTGGACAGAAGGATGTCTAGATTGGAGTCGTTAGCAGCGAGCCCGTTTCAATGGAGCCAAAAAATAAGAAAAATCCTCCGGATGACATAATCTCCCTCGCAAAAGAATTTAGAGCAAACTTACATTGTCGGGCTGAATGAATTTTATTTAATAACCGCCTCCCCTCCTTGGAAGTGAGAGGGGGGTTATAAAAAGACCCTCCCCACCCGTGAGAGGCGTGCACAGTTTAAAAACGCGGGATTGTGACGGGAAGCTGGTGTCGCGCGTTCTCTTGGATATAATAAGAGATTTCTCTGAGACCCTCACCACTCAGAGGCTGGGTACATAATGGTGAACCGAGAGATATATTTATATCGCCGTTTTTCCGCGAAAAAAAAACGAGGGGAGATAAATATTCCGAACTTTTTTAAAGCGGAGAGAAAAGGTAGACGCTCCTGAGTGCATTTTATGCGTGAGAGAATTAATTCTTTTGGACGGGAGTTTATTTTTTTCTCCGCGGTCTGAAAAGGCGCTGTGGAACTTCAGAGAGAAAGACTCGGATTTTCTCTAATGGAGGGAGAAAAATGTATAGAGGAGGTTTTTCGAGACTCGAGCAGAGGTTTTATTTTTAAAAAAAAGATCCCGAGGACAAATGGAAAGACAAATGAAGCAAGGATTCCGATTTTGTGTTCCGGATACGAGATGACGCACAATGCTGCGCTTTGGGTTGTCCCCATCTGACTCTCCCATTTGACGATTATTTACGTAAGCGAGGTTGAAATATTATTAATTTAATTACGTGCCCTTTGTGTTGAGAAAGAAGCTGGCTCAAGATTGTCAAACGGGTTAAATTTGTACAAAGTATCGCTCAGCCGGTTTCCACGCGATTTTTGCAGCCAATTTCGGAATGCATCCTCGACCAGATTAAAATCTGGGAAAATAATGGGATTTTCTCAATTTACGGTGCTTCTAATTACTCGATGTACGCCTGCATTGAGACTAAAAATTTACGAATACAAATACGGATACGGCATATTATTTGTGGGTACTATATAATCCGCTTGCATGCATGATTTCGTGATGCAAGTACATTTTATTCACGAAACCAATCCCTTTCTTTGGAACGATAATATTGGAGAGGAATTGCAAATTCAATTCGTAAGGATATGTCAAATCAGTAAGCTATTTAAAATCGTTAAAGTTTGAGGAATATATGAAATTCTAAATGAATACCATTTATAACACTCTATTGAGTAATGGCTACTCATAAGTAAATGAAAAAAAAACTAAAAAGAAAGAAGAATTTCATTCAGATAATCAACTCCAAGATACGCATTTATCATATTTGTATTTTACTGAAAATTTGGACCATAAAGAATAGCTTAACATTCAGAGATAACATTTTTGAGAATTATTTTCTCTCTGGAGTAAAAATAACCATTCTGAATATGGCCTACTTTCTCTAATTCTTTTGCACAAATTTGGAAATTCACCTGAAATGGAAAAAGAGTCCTTTTTTGAAAATAAAGAATAAACCGCAAGAGTGGAGAGCTTGAAAATCTGGGATCCACTGAACAAAAACGATTTTAATTGAAATGGCCTAGCAATTGTATGAATTTTATTCAAAGAGGCGAACTTAGCTACAGCTGCGGCTTCAAATTCTGCTTTGTTCCTTAAAAATACGACCTGACCTGATAATAAAGTCGTGATTCAAGTGCTATTCACGATAAACACTGGTATCATCAAAATTAATCCCTTTAAAGTCATCTTACGTTATATGGCATAGGAAAGGTTTCTCTTTTCAAACTGATAAGTGAAAAAATGAATTCCATAATAGAGAAAATCTCACTTTACTATAAAAATGGAATTGAGGTAAGATAGATTGCTTGTGCGATTAATCCTAGAACATTTAATTTATTTTCTTCTCTATTCATATTTATTTTTTTAATAAGCGTGTGTGAATTTGATGGTAACCTTAATTTGACGGAGTTATCAAGTTAAATATTAAATTTCATAGTAAGACGTTCCATTGAGAGAACATCCTATCAGATATATTTCAATTAAAAAATGATTAAGCATCTTTTTGCATGAAACTTGACGTCATTATAATCGTATATAGCTACCTGATTGGAATTATAATATAGAATTGAACTTCAGCTCGACGATAAATGCGCTGAAAAATCATTATTATGGTAATCTCGTATTAGGAAAGAAGCTTTGAAAAGAAAAATCTATCTAGGTCGACAAGCATTTACTTGAATTCACCTTTTATGAAATGATTCAACAGCGACAATTTTTAACCACACAAGAATTCGAGTATTGAAGAAGACGAATAAAATAAGATATCACCGATTGGCATTATATTAATATTACATATTAAATTCAACTTAGAGCAGATGTGAGACTTATTATCCCTCTAATATTTGAACTGGAAATATATTGGTAATAGATACCGAGCAGCAGTCTGCATTTCCGTACTGAACGACACAGTCCACACGGACTACCGATGAAATCAATTACGTGCAACTCGCGTCGCTTCGCAACACCTCCATACACTCCAAATAGCGCGGAAAATAAATTGTTCCCATGGACATTCCCACAATAGTCTCCCCCTATGCGACAACACCACAGACACCTATAACCAGACAGGAAAAGAACACAGTGTCGAGGATTCTAGAAGGGCGTCCGTGGTGCGCACGTGGGCTTTTAAAACACACCCCTTTTCTCTAAACACCCCCCTTCCCTACCCTTAGAGCTGGAAGTGTCGAGTTTAACTCCATCCTTTTGAAAAGGGGGAATAAAATAAGTTGGCGAAACCGTCGCATTGAAGATGCCATCCACAATGTTTAATCAAGGAGCGAGACTAATGAGCGTAAGACCACACTCCTTCTCCACAAATCGTAATTATGATAATCGTTATAACAGGCTTTCACTCCACGAGCCCCGTTTTTCCTTCTTTCACGTAAAAAAAGGCCATCTTTTTCCCTCCCTCCCCTCGTTGTGCCACATACGTACAACGCTTCAATGGAAGCATTTATTTTAGCGGAATTAAAAAAAAGATGCAAAGCGAGCCTCGTTCCGGAGAGACAAGTATTTATTAAAAAAAAGGGGGGAAAAGGGTTTTGCATCCTCTTCGAAAAACAGGCGCTGTTACGGAGTAGTCGCTGCTAACCCTCGACCTAAACTTCGCCTGTTAAAAAGGGATAAAAGAGACGAAAGCTTAGCTGCCCCTCGGTGTCCCATCTTCGACCGTCCCCCCGTTTATCTCCCGTCTTTCTCTCTTAAAGAACGCGGGCTAAAAATAAGGCGAACTCGTGAATGGGTATCGCTCGATTATTCGCTTAATTAAACGGTGGGATTATTACATCTGTGAGTTCGGATGCATTGAGATGGGAAATAAGGACTGGGCAGAGGAGAGGGAGGAAGGACTTTGTCACGATGATTTTTCCACGAGCAATTAAGGAACTTTTTATGTCTCTATTTGCGCGATGGAGATATGCAACTGTCGAGGGCATTATGAGTGTAAGTTGGTCAGGGAATTTTCTTCCCTGAAGCTTATCACAGCTCCGCGAAGTAATTACGTAAGGAATAACATGACGCCATGACCGCGTTTCGGTTTAGCGCATGTTTACACGGAAAGAGATGTAAACTGAAGTAGGACGGTCATATGATGACATATTTTCAAAAAAATTAAAAGCTAGGACTGTAGAATTACTGCTACCTAATCTATAATATTAGAACTACAACCTAAACTAAACTGTAAGTAGAATGTTTCCAACTACGTAACGTACGTAACTACTACAAGTACATATCGGAATTGGATGACAATTTTATTTTGTTAAAGAAGAACTTGACTGCTTTATTCGTACTATTATTGTCAATAAACCGCCATTAGAAAGAATCGAATAAAACAAAAAAGAACTCTCCACTAATTGCTTCCTTGTTAACAGAATTCTGAACATGTACGTATAAATATAACCTACTAGAAATAAAAGAAACATTTCTTAAAATTTCTCCTTATATTCCATAGATGAAATAAATGAAACATATCATGAAAATTCTCCGTGTATTCCATAGACGTATAAATAATTACTTCCATTTATCCTAAGAAACCATGCAAACATCTCAGTTCAGTTATTCTGCTATCTTTTTCTAACATAATGATCATCCCGCCTCATTTCTTCCTTTCAACAACCACCTGACATTTTCTTTCGCACGCTTCAATCTTTACAGAGATCTTACTTGAGATCTCTCGCCACTTGTCAAGTCCATTATCCTTGTGTTCGCGCTCCCCTATATCCTTAACATATGCAACCTACATTCCTTTATCCTTTTTGAAACGTTCTCTCCTTCTCGTGTGCTTTCAGGGATAAACGCAGTAGCTTCTCGTATCCTTTGGCATCGCCTTGAGTATCGGAGAATCCTGAATTGCCATCGGATAAAACGATGAGAGCATGTTTGAATAATTGCTGCTGCATTGCCGTGTTCTCGCGCCTTCCATCCGACCTCTCATCGGGGTCCCATCTCAGCTTGCTCGAGTGCTGCCAACACAAGGTGATGTCATTCTGGGAACGACTGTCATTGGACGAATTATCTCTACCCACTTCGAACTCCACTTGTTCGCCACCTGCCTTACAGTCACTCATTCTGACCCTGGATGACAGGGGTCGCTCAGTTAAGGGGTGAGGATTGATTTGAGAGATTTCCATTGATTGTTTGGATGTATTTTATTTAAAATTGTATCATTATGAACGCTATATTTTCTCATATTCTGATAATAAATTGATTGGGCCGATAACGCAGCCTTGTGGTACTCCTTTCTAGAAAAGATATTTGATTCTAAAGAATGAGGAGAATTTTGGAAGAGCTCTGAAGCACTGTTAGTTTTCTTATTCAGTAAAACTGAAGCTCCAACTTTTTATGCTATGGCAAGAGAAACTTCATTTCTATTTAAGGTAGTTTTTCTATGAATATTACTCCCAAAGTAAGGAAATAAGAAATTATTTTTCTCTAAATAATAATAAAAATAGCATCTTATTTCACCTTCATTTATTGTAAGCGATGTTATCTACATGATATTCGTAAAATGACCTACTTATCACAATATTTTTTTCATTTTCTATTCATAAGGCTATTAAAAGACGCAACGGTACTGCATGACATGAGTATAAGGTTATTATGAGCAACAAAGGATCTAAAAATTACCCCCTTTTTCTCTTGAATTGGAATTTTTTTACCCGTCCGTATCCGGAAACGATTTTCCAGCTGATTTTTCAGCATTCTCGCAACTTCAACAGCATTATTATCTCCTCACGAATGGTAGAAACTGTATGGAGGAACGTAACTCGGCCATACTCGACCTCTTCAAATCTTAACGGCCATATTCTTTCACGTCGTACTCCCTTTGCTACCTTCTCGACATCGCTCGAATACGTGCTCAACCTAGAATTCTTTTCTTCCGCACTTACCAGAAGCGATTACCTCGGAGAACGACCTGAATCGCTCGTCTCCATGCACAAGCGAGGGTTTTTCAAATCGTGACAAAAAGGGAATCTTTAACGTTTATCGCCACATTTTGCCAAGCCCATTTAGTCAATCGAAGTGTTTGCACACATTGGGGAGGTGTTGTATACACATTGGACGTTTTCAAAGGTTTGAAAGGAGACACGAGTGAATTGACGAATGTCGAGCATCCCCTCGACGACAGTGGGATGCTGAAAATGGGCTTTTTTCGGTAAAAAAAGGAGTCCGAAACCGAATAAGATTGGGACGGGGAAGTGATCCGGTACATCTCGACGAAAGAAGGGAAAATGGGTTTGGGAACAGAATTAGAGGAATGGAAGTAGATGGTTATAGATTGGAGATACAAGGAAGTACTGTAATAGAGCACCAGAAACCTCAATAAAAATACGAGTCGTTTAAATAAAAAACGTGGCAAATTAATGGACCATAGGACTGTAATTTAAAACAGAATTATTTCTAATAAAATTGAGCTATAAAGAAAAAAAGTTTTATGAACCTTTAAGGAGGGTTTAGAAATATCCTGTAGTTATTAAACGTGTGCATCCCTAAACATGATACGCAACAGATTTAACTTTACTTCTTAATACTTCCTTAAACCAAAACGGGTGGTAAATAAAAATGATTACTTCTGACAACGTTTTTAAAGAAAGTTTACGATTCATCGTCCGTGAGATGAAGAGCGATCAAATTAATAAAATAATAAGGAAAAAAGAACGGAATGACAAATAGTAAAATATAACAAAAGGTAATTGGCAATCCAAAATTTATCGTGATCATATCTGTCTTTACTTCACGCACGATGAGAAAGAGCAAGAGATATTTCCTCGATAAAGAACAGAAAGAATTATTGTACGCCAATAAATTAAATGGACCTATTTTAATCAACCAATAAATTTCCAAACGATGACGTAACTAACCGAACTGCGAAGGATACAGAAACCCAGAAGACGGTAGAAGAGGCAGAACTGAACGTATCCCCGCATCTGTAACCCTTGGACTGAATGCACCTCACCCTTAAGTACCATCTTTATTCCCGATAAACAACTGCTCCGTACCGGGAACTTCTGCGGTAGGAACCACGTATCCCTAATCGCGAACTCCGAAGGAAAAATAGAGGAAACTGGCGTACGGAGTTCCGAATGGAGTGCATCCACTCCTGGTACAGAGATCGAGGGCCTCGTTGTGGTATCGGTTCCGCAGACGGCGCCCGTGCAATTTATCGTGGACCGGGAGACACGGTGGTGATTGTACCCTTTATCCAGTTCGAGGGTCGCCTTATTCACTCCATTCTAAAGATGAAGCCGAGACGGCCACGGACGCTTGTCCCCTTTATTGGTTCCTGCTTTTTTCGCCTCTCTAGCTACGACCTCCCATTCAGAAGTATATCGAGCGTCATTTATCCTGGAGAGGGACCTCGAAATTTTGGTCATGTCCCCGTACATCTATTCTGGGAGAGAGAGATTTCACTTTATGAATGGCGATTTTGCGTGCTGGTGACTCTAGCGGATGGATTATTGTGGTAGAAAATGTGGCAGAGGTTTCAAAAAAAATTGTATTCGGCGGTATTAATGTAAATTTGAAAATCAGGAAACAGAAACTATGGAAGGTGGAGGTGAAGACATGTGGTTGTAAGAAATACTCTCGGAACACATGGAAAATAAATAAGATTCACTTATATTATAAATTCCAAAGGTCCCTATATCTATTTGGCTGTATATCCGGAGAAGAAACTTTCTATGTCGATAAAAAGAAATAAAATAAGAAATCCTCTAAATTTACTGGGTTTAAAGAAACTAGGTTACATTTACGCATTTACGTATGACGTCTAAATGTAGCTGAATTCATTTTGTAAAGCAACTGTAACTATATAAAAGTACATTAACTAATTTAAAGCAATCTAATGTATTACTACAGTATTTCTACGTCTCTTATTGATTCAATAAAATAAAATCCCCTATGAAACGGTCTTTCCTACAATTATAATTATATACTAACACTGATCTAATATACTACTAATACCAATCTGATATACAGTGCGGACCTATCTCATATTATTATTATCTCGTCTCATATATCATTATTACGAATCTTAACACGAATTTAATCAAAATTTATTGGTAATAATTAACTTAATCAATTAAAATACATGTCCATTTACACCGTTTTAAATAGCAGTATCAAAAAAACCCTACACTGACCCTAAAAGTCAAATTTAATCACGAGACAATGTGGCACAGATCCACCCACGGGTTAAGGGAATAGATAAGAGCACCCCCTTCTTTCAACCGATGACGCCAGAGCAGCAGCGTCCGATGCTTCTGCAAACAGACCTTGGTCATATCCACTCGTCACAGTCAATGTAATTTTCTCGCTTCCTAAACCCTACGGAAAGGACTGCTCTGTTTGGCTATTGCCTTTGTAAAGCTATGCGGTCTGCGATACGTATAAGAAGGGAACGTCGTTGGAGACGACATCTGGTTTGGACACCGCAGAACGGAAGAAGACCCCTTTGAGCGAATGCTCGCACGGGAAGAGCGGTCAGGTGGGCTAATCAAATCAGCCGATCAAGGGACAGAGAGATGAATGAATGGTGGAAGGAAGAAGAAATGGGTGGAGAAAGAATGGCACAACGAACGAAGTTTACTTTTATCTACGGGAATTCGAAAAGGATGTCCACTGAGGATACTGATGTTTCTGTCAAATGTTATGAATTTCATCTAAAGGATTTCAAAAAGTTTATCTTAATATATCCCTATTTTATAATCAACGGTAGTTAAACTCTTACGGACGGTTTTCGAAATAGATCGATAAGGATAGTTGTGTAAAACTTAATTCTGTTGTTATCTATTATTCTTAATTAATCGATATTAGGAATATTTCAGAGATTTGTTAGGATGTCCATGCATTATAAATTGCGTGGAAAAGGTGTATTGAAAATAAATTAACAAAAATTCTTAAGTTACTAAATAGATGAGTTGCGATGATGTGATGCAAAAGATGCGATAAGCGAAACGTTCAAAACGTCAAGTTCAACTCAAACACAACACTTTCTTATTTACATAATTCATTTATTAATCATTATTTCGAAAATCCCTGGATGACTGTACTATTTTAACTGAGTAAATTTAATTTTAAAGCTCTGAATATATCATTTCAAAAACTCAAGAAATAATCTCTTTATTGCCCGTACTTGTGGCTATCATTCTCTTGTAAAAATAAATAAATAAATAATAATAATAAATAAATTAATAAAGTATTAAGTCACCCATCAACTAGAAAATCTCTCTCGTTCTACTTCCTTACGCAAATAACCTAAGACAGAACAATTCCCACTCATCCCATTTAGAAATAAGCATAAATCGTAAACATTATCTGAAATAAACTAAGGAAGCTTTCGTCAAATCCAACGAAAAACGATCACCGCCAAGAAATTAAGCACAAAATTCAATAGAGATAAAATTACCAAAAAACAAACGAAGATGAGAATCCTTGAATACACCTCCCTCGCTCTCAACTCAAAACAACTCTCGAATGCGCACGAATCGTATATTTTCTCACGGAGAAGGAACCGTTTCCACAATTACGACATTCATCAGCAAATCGCATTAGTTGGAAGGGACTGCCGGGGAAAAAGAATACTTCCAAATTTCCCAAGTAAAGTTACACCAATCAAGGAAAGGAAATTCCGTTGGATGTCTAAGGGATCTTTAGCCAACCAATTACCTATCATCCGCCGGGAGCACCAATTCGCCTCTCAACCAATCGTCTCATCCGAGGAACTTTACTTGTAACCTCGCGCACCCCCCCTTAACGAAGCTAATGTAGGAAATCGCATTTGGCGGTTCAGGAATTCAGTCTTTGCAGAGGAAGAAGGGAAAGGGAGAAGAAAAGGAAGGGCAAAGAAGGGGAGCGCTAACTCGGGATGGAAAAGGGAAAGATGAAGAAAACAAAAAAGGGATGATTCGATTAAGAGACAAGTTCGTAGCGGAATGAGGGAAAAACACGCGGTCGCAATGGGATCGTTGCGATGGAAACTAAGGGGATAAGAGTTAATTGTTGTTAAGGTTTTTGCGAGAAAATAGTTTTAAAAATAAGAAAACCTTGGAAATAAAACTAACGAAACAAACACTGATACTAAAAAGATTGCATATTAAGTAAAGCAAAAAGGTAGGTATGTGATATGCTAATTTGATCATAATTAAATTCTCAATATGATTTTAATAAAGGTGATCCCTTACCTAATCAAAATAGCTACTGTTGTTTTAAGTGAAATGAGAATACATACTTGAAAGATGGAGAGGAGTGATTTTGACTAAAGGAGCTTCAAACACGATCAAGAAAGGACACCCTTTAGTACAAGTTTAATTATAGAAAATATTACATTGTAAGGGCAACAATAAATAGGTTATTAGTTGAACAAATCCAAGAAAAAGTTCGTTTCAATTATTCTTTCATATATGGTTCCTAGGGATGAAGACAATTGGGTTTTCGCTCCATGTGTGGATGGCTGCCTATATAGCAGGGGTTTTTAATTTTTAAAATATTATTTCGTTATCCCTTATACACATAATAGGTATCATATTAATAACATTTATATAATTGAGATTAAAAGAATAATACACCTACAAGGAAATAATATTTAGAGTATACTAGACTAGAGTACATTTTCAATTACTGTAACATCTATACTGTATGTAAATGATCTTCAACAAGATCTCACTCAGGCTCTCCGAATGTTTGAGTAAGCTATCAGAATCGCACACTTGCACCCGTGAGATACGAAATTAAACGTTGGGGGAGATGCTTCGGCAGAAGAGAAAAATTTGCAAAAAACAACGTCTCCCATCGAAGAGAAGCAGTGTTTGCGAACGACTGGAGATGATGAAGAGAAGGAAATAACGCGTGATGGAGAATACGTACTCCTTCATTCCGAATTAGGGACAAATGCCTCAGCAAACAGTTAGTTCGAGCAGATAAACACAGCTCTATTCGTATACAAGTATCGTGAATTATTAAAATCCGATAGTAAAAGAATTGTGACATTTTTCCTCAAGAAAAAGAGTGCAACTTTGCAAAATGAATTCAAGGGTACGTCTATGTATAAGGCTCAGATTTTGCAAAATTTTTACTCATTCCTATTCATTGAGATTAAAGACTGAAATGTGGTTTGTTATGGATTTTGCGATATCTGTATTTACATAGTAATATTTTAGATTTAAATTCAATAAAAAAATAATCTAATATTTCGATATAAAAACAACCGAAACTTTTTCTCTAGAAACAAAATTATATATACTGCGATGCATGAACAAAAAAGGTGAAATATTTATGAAATATAAATTATTCAAAACTGAGGGATTGATATTTGATTAATAGTCAAAAGAATAATAATCGGTGGAATCTAGAAGAATGAATCATTTGGAAAAGAAGAATAACCTCATATTTTTTCTACGCAAATAAGAGATTTATTAAGGGATGGTTAAGTTTCTGGTTTCCCCGTATATATTGGAGAAATATTCCCGGAAGTTAATTATAAGAATACATTAGAAGTGAATATTTGTCAATACGCAGTAAGAAGATGATATCTAGATAGGGCATGATTAGAAAATGTACATAATATTGATCGAAATATCACTCAATGTGATATCAATAGTAAATAACTCCGTAGCAACGCCTGATCGCCGATATGTTACCCCGACTCCGCCAAAATACGAGAGAGAGAGCCGGAACAGACGACAGGAAAAACCCCGCCATGGCAAATAGGCTCCTGCCGAATCTAAAATTGAGGACAAACATTCCAGCAAACAATCCTCACGAGTGGATGAACACGTCCGCGTGTATATCTTTAAGTATCGCGAAATCCGCTCCGAAAACGAAATATCTCGTTGCCTGGGGAAACGTGATTCATCGCTGGAATTAGCTCGCATGCCTGGCTAAAGATGGGGTAAATACTTCGATGGATATTACGGATTGATCCGCGCGCACCGACGGGTAAATTTGCAGAGAGCGGAGATACGCGGGCACTTGTTGTAATTCCGTCTCGGTGGATTTATTTCGTTCCATAAAGGGTTTTTATCCGCGTGTTTGCGATTTATCGGCAATAAAACGTCCGGGAGCCCGCGATGCTTGAATGAGCGCGCAGGAGGTAGAATGCCAGAAATGTGTGTGCTTTAGATATTGGCACAACAAAAGTAATCCATAAACATAAAGAGTTGATCGCTGGAGCGATACGGTTAAACCATGTAATTCGCTGAAAGGGCTGTGTGTGTGTGTTGGGGGTTTCGAAATGATAACCCGGTTTGCATTGAGTTTCCTTTTCACATCCGCGTCGATTCCCAGCCAGAAACGTTCGTCTTTTTTTTATTTGGGATTGGAATCGCAACAGTTATATTTTCTGGGCCTTCCGGCGGATTTCTTAGGGTGGGAATTTCCGTATTTAAATTTGATCTGATGAATCCGGTGCCGATTCATAGCGCTGGTGATATGCACTGAATGGGGATGTTCTATGAGCATCGATTGGTACTGTTTTGGGGACGTAGAAGGTCGAATAGAATCATGTGTGATGGATGCTCTAAAGGAATATCACATTCAGGCGCATCTATTTATTCTATCAAGTTCATGCATCGATACGACACATTTTTTTTCGTCTATGCTTATCCCTTTAAAATTTTTCAGTACTCTATTACGTAACTTTGACAGTTTAGGTTCACAATAATAATAAGAAATTGAGGAATTTTATTAATATAAATTGATATTAGAAAAGAGTAGATACAATCTCATACAACCTATATTCTACTACGACGAAATACTTCAATTTTTGAACTTAATATGCACACGAATATCAGTAAAAACGAGTCTCCTACGTTTAAGTCCACTTTTCAAGCATTAGGATTCTTTATAGCTTCAAAAATCAATTGTATAAAAATCAGTAAAGGACAAAGAAAAGCAGCATGAAGACTGTATTCATAAAATAAAAAGATATACACCGTTATTTTAAATTATTATTGAAAAAATCCTATACGTTCATATTTTTTCTCTTGATGCCTTTTCAATAAACAATTGAACACTACAAATTTCATATCTCTAACACCTCCAAAGTTATTTAACCAAACTACGAGAGATATCGTCTAACTTTGGGCATCTAGCGGAAGTGGTATCTTACCGATTACTTCCCTAAATAGTTATTCCGAAGGCAAAAACTGTTCCTAAAACATCGTCGCAAAAACTCCCTCCTCGTAGTATCGTAAAACCCCTTAATCTGGGTAATTTACACTCGCTCGCGTATCCCAGCAACGTTCCGGAATCGACGCAACAAAAATAATTATCGCGTCCCATCCACGACGCCCACGCGTTAAGCCCGTGTCTCCAATTATCCTCATCCCCGTACCCTCAACGTTTGTCCCCGAGTGAAAAAGAGTATAAAAAAACCCTCGCGATAAAAAGTAGAAGCTCTGCGGGATCCGAAATAATCCGGGAATATCCGCCGGAAAAAAATATACACTCACTCGTCGACGGGTGTAGCGGGAGGGGAAAACAATCCCCCTTCAGCGCAAATACTATATCATCCGGTCCTAAAGAAGACTGGGAAAGAAAGATGAAAAAAACGCACAATTTCCGATGGAGCAAACCAACCGTTCCGCCTGAAAACTCTCTCTTTAGCGATTACATCTCTGGCGTGCTCAAATAAAAAAAAAACGTGGATCCCTAACCCTATCGATAAAACCCTCTGTGGGACTCTTCGTACCGATAGTATCCTCCTGGCGCCAATCAAACCACGTCCCCATTCAATAGCTCCTACTTTGCCGCCCACTCGATCGCTAACTCCCGCAAATTGTCCCTCGCGAACCATGTTCCACCACGTGGACCTCGCGTCCATTTGGAGGGCCCGCGGTGCATGATGGGAATGGTCGCGAGGGCAAAATGGCGGACGATGAAAGAGAAAGGTTTTCTTTCTTTTTTTATTTGTGGAAGGGTGGCTAAACAGAAGTGGTATTTGAGGTGATGCTTTAAGGATCGAGAAGGGAGAATGGACGTGGAGATAAAAGGAGGAGAGGATCTGAATAAATAAACGGAGGATGATGGAAACAAGGGGTAAGAGCTTTGTGGTGAAGGAATGTAAAGTGCGTGGGGATGCCTGTGCTACGTTCTGTTTCCGAGGGAACACAATGCCTTAAAGGTTAGACTTGGATAGCTACATCCTGAAAGAAAACAATCTACCGATATTTTATAAATGATCACTAATTGAAGAGGCCTGGAATGAACTATTTTATCTACCTTCCAATACAATTGTGTCTATTTCAATTATTCCATACGACTATAGGAATCTTTAGTAGTTTAGCAGTATACATTTCTGGAGTCATCATTAAATACAAATTTGATTATATGAGAGAGCGAATATGGTCATGTATCATTTCTAACTGGAAAAATTAAATAATTAACTATATCTAAACTATTATTTATTGTTTTGCTGGTTTATGGGAAGTTAGCAACGCATAAATTGGATGCAAGGACTTGAAGAATTACGAACATTTTTAACAACAAAGAACAACGAATTATTTTTACGTAAATGTTATTTTAATTTTTCACCTTGAATTATATAGAAATATTATGAAATACTTTAAATTATTGGTATATGGAAGTATAAAGTATAAATCAAAAGTATTTAAACGAATACTTCAATTGAAAGAAAGGACAGAATCAAAGCAAATAATTCAAGACAAAATATCATTCATCCAATGGTTCGGAAAATATCTCTTTGATTTATAGTAAAAACGATGAAAATAGTGGTTCCTTTGATAGAATCAGACCATAAATCACACACATCACTTTATACTTATAGAAGTTTACGGTTGAATTATCGAAGCGTTTGCTAAATTTAATCTAGTCGAAATAACGGGTTCCGCTTGAAGTAGCCTGGTTTTGTAGATATTAAATATTTTAAAAACATATAAATTTAAGAATTAATCAGCTATTTTATTAAAGAAGAGAATATGCTAGAAATTTAGAAATTATTTTTTAAAGACTCATCAAAAATCAGTTCACGCATTTTCAAACAATAATGGTACATACAATATCTGAATACTGAATAATTAGGATACACGGTCAAAGAAAGCTAGTGAAAGATCAATGGATTTAATTAGCGGAATAGATGAAGAGGGCTATCTCCATAAAGGAAAGAATTTTAATAGGTCCATTCGACGTGGATGTTTCGTTAACAATGGAGTATGAAGATGCGTGAAGAAAAAAAAAATAAAGGTATCTCAACATTTTTCTATTAAATAATAGATTCTATTCTTTTCGAATCAAAATTACGATTTAAATTTCGATTTATATTATATCGCAATCGTATCTGTATCGCAAATCTGAAAATCGTAAATCGATTTTCGAACCTTACCTTCGATATATAACTCGATTAGTTATAGTTCGATACATCGCATTTCGATAATCAGTCGCGTACTTTATCACGATATATCAAAAGATTCCCGTCCATAGCAACGCGAATGAATAATAGAAAAAACAGTAAACAATCCCTATTGAGTAAACAACCTTCCCTTATCACTCCAGCCATGAAATAATCTCTGTGGTCAGCCGCAGGACAGACGAGCGCTGTATTCGCAAACTGAATATGCATTCTCTCCCTTCTCTATAGGTTTACCCACACAACAGAAACCGAGGATCACAGATAGGGTCTATATATCTCTCCCAAAGGCATCCCTTCCGCATAATCGCCCACGCGAGCAATCACCCCGCCCCCACACAATTCGGACCCCAGCTCACCTCTCTCCTCCAATCAGGAGCCTCGTCTCCCAAAAACCTCCCATAATACCCCGCGCGAATGTCGGGATATCTGCGCACGGAAACAAAAGGAGGGGTAGATTCCGTTCTCCTTTATGAGTAGAATGGAACGCTCGTTGAATACGGCGATGGAGGGATCCTATAGAAAGATAGCGCATAAAGGATGGGGGTTGTTTTAAAAACAGCGTTTCCAAACTGTGCTTTCTCCACCATAATGGTTCCCTTAATGCTGCTAATCTTTTACCTCCCCTTTTGTCTCCTCAGCCTTCTTCCCGCAAACGAGCGTATAAATAAATGGAGCGAAACTTTTCTATCTTCCGTTCGTATTTCGGAGGGAAAAAACGTCTTCAGGCGCCATTTGGCGCCTCTGGGAAAAGGGAGCTTTTTTGGGAAAAAATACGCTTTCTTCTCTTGTCGTTTACGGAGCTTTAATTGGAGGGGATTCCGTGGTGACGGATTTATCGGGAGCTGAATTATAAATTGCTGTGCGGGCGCGTAATGAGTGTCAATGGCGTGCCGTGTTAGAGGGAGCGACGTTTTTATACTCTTGCGACATTGTTTTTTCCACTGTCGGGGACTATCTTCCCCATTGCGTAGACTTACAATTTTTTATGAATCATTGTGGTTGTTGATTGAATGGGATCATTGATTTACAAATTCACTACGAGTAATAAGAAGTTGTTTAGGTGTTTTATTAAAGGAAACCAATTGATAAACATTACAATTATTAGAGTGAAAAATAGAGAAGTACTTAATGCAGCCTTCACTATATAATACTAGTGCTTCAACTATCTGATGAAATTTAATGAGATAAATAGGTAATGTGATACATCATTAAAATACCTTAATTCACACGATAAACGTGAGAGAATGATACAAAAAAGTACGAGTTTGCTTTGTGAGTTTTATTTTAGACTTCGAAAGCCAAAATAACAGCTAATTATTAATCGAACAGGAAAAGTGTGACTTGTTAATAGAGAAAACGTAATTACGAAATCATATAACTTTTAAAGTTCTGAACAACTTCCTTTGAAGTCCATAATTTTTTGATCTGTACGAACTATAGCAGAGACTATTAAATATTCCATCAAGTAAATCTTTACCACATAAAATAATATAGTCGCATTATATTTCATTATCAGCGTGACATTTAATCATTAAAAGGAGACATTATTACTTTGTTCACCCCACCAGCATCGGCATAAAATGACACGCTCAGTTCGGATCACAACAGAAAAGACAGTGCGTACATGAACCGAAAGTTCAGACGTACGCAGAGAAAGGGTTGAAAAAAAATGAAAGACGAAAATAAAAACGTTTTCATACGCCTTTCGGAATCTCTGGAGTGGAGGGAATGGGAAGGATGAGCCGAATAAATGATTTGGAAGGGGGAATTAAAAAATAGTTCTCCCTATTTACACAGAGCGCGCTAGCAATGAGAGATGTATTGGAAAAGGGGGAGAGAAATAAAAGAGTGGAAGGTGATGAGTCTTTGAAAGGAACAGTGTCAAAGCGTAGAGTAATGAGGAGGTTTCCTCCAACAGTGGATATAATGGGGAGTATTGGAATGGGGGAGTGTGGGTGGAGGAGGGTTTGTTTTCGGTGTGTTTCGGGGGCGCGTCTCCATACACAGGGCCACAAAAAGAGCGGATGGTAGCGGAGGAATGCCATGGAAGGTAATGGGAAGGAAATACGAATGGCAAGACGCCGTTGTCTTTGGAAGACGCGATGGCGTGCGAGCGTGTTTGCCAATCGTTAATGTTTGCTGCATGGGGGACTTCGGAGACGATGATATAGCCGCATTGTTTGCTCTGAGTACAGAGAGGATGCTGGAAGGAAGGATTGTATGCGTTTTTGGATGGGAATACATTTTGGGGGAGAGAAAAGAAATGGAGAATAATCGAAGGCGTGTTTTTTCATTTCCCAAAGACATCTTGTTTTATCATCAACATTGCTCATTGTTTGGAGTAGAAGTAAAAGCTTTTAGGTTGATATCCTTCTTCATATAAAGAGCGACTATTGATAAAATAATTGTACGATAAAATTTAACCAACAATGAAGGGAGTATATTTGCTTCACAGAAGTATTAAACTAGCATTTATCAGTAGGATGATGCCCTTAGATATGGCAACGGAAACATCAGTCAAATAATCATAATAAAATTTATATAATACTTCACATATTAAGCTCCATCTTTTTCTGGTAACTTTTCGTTTAATTTATCAAAGCCTTCCCTCTTACTGATATGACGAGAATTGAAACAGAAAGGTAGCTAAGGAGGGATTATAACAAAGAATTCTTTTTTGCAATAATTAATTTTTAATGCCCACAATACCTAACAATAAATAATAAAGACTATTTGTTATTGTAATTAAATCCATTCATCTTTGATGTATTCTTATAAAAATTTAAACACACTGGGAATCGCCTTTTCAAAAAATAGCGGTTAACCGGAATTAGAAATCATTATTTTAAAATTCTCTAACACAATTTTGTCAACAATAATTTAATGAACAGTTGTATGTACATGAGAATGTATATTTTAAAACATACTGAGTTTATCAAACATAAATAATCTTACGTCACACCCTCTCGATTAACCGTTAATATATAAACCGGTTAATTAATATCCGGTTTACGAAATAGAATCTCATAAATTTCCTATCGAGTAGTGGAATTTCCCGGATATAAATTGAGGTTTGACGAAATAAAAATAAAACACGAAGGGCATCGATCAACCCTTATTTTGCCTTACCTTCCCCGTCCCTCCATCCCTCGTTATCTCCTATCTGCTTCATCTGAAGGAAACCCTTTCCGATAAACAGGTGACGTTCGCTCGAAAAAGTGTTTCTGCTGAAATAACGCCGACTTCCTTCGCCGTCTTTTGTTTCCCCTTTTTGCGGATCAAAAACGATTCGATCGATCGATCTTCCGGAAGGTGTGTCGGGGGATCCTCAAAGCGAATGGGGCGTCATCTGGTAGTGGTGCGCGGAAGCTCACAAAGCTCCCATCTTTTGTTGGTCGGGGGGATCGGAACAAGGGCGGGTGGGGCTACACTGTTTCTACGACGCAGCCTCCGCAATTTTCCTTTCATCTTCCCATTTTCCCACCGCTTTTCCTCTCTTTTAATGGGCCACGGATGGGCGGAATCTCATCGCCGAGTCCGCTTTCCAAATTCAGGTGTTATGGCTGAAACAGGGACCGGAATTCATGGCCTGGACCACATCTGTATTCTTCCAACTTATTCTTACGTTTTACTGTTTTAAAACTAGAGAATTTGTTCCGTTAAAAATCAACAATACTTAAACGTTGTTTTGAAACGTTGAATTTATTGGCGAACGTTGTATATTCCGATGTTTTTCAGTTTAAAGTCCGCGGCAAAAATCCTTTATTTGATATTTCTACTTTAATACGTAAAAGTTATTGAAGGTATTAAAGCTCTACAATATGTATAACTTAAAGCATTATTACTGAACTGATAAGGAATCAGTTCTCTTGTAAGACTACGACTCATTATAAATCTACACAAATCCTACAAAGGGGCAAATAACTAAACAATGACAATCGAAGCTAACCAGTTACACACGCTGATTTCAATAATTGAAACAATAATGAGAATAAAGCATAATAGAAATTCGATTTCGATCTATTGAATTAAGTTAATCATCGCTGTAAATTAATAATCTAAGCAATAATGTTACTCTTCAATTTATTAAACGATACGATAATGAGAAATGAGAATAAGAAAAATGTAATATCATCGTTTGAATTTAAAGCAACAGAGAAGAATATATATTTTAAACGAGAAATAGTAAAACTGAAAAATAAAACTACAATTAATGAGATTAATAAAAAGAAAGACAATGTTGAATGAGGATGGTAAACTGGAGAGGAAATGAAACAAGGAGTAGATATCTAGATAAACGTTTCCTTGAGAGTAGAGAGAGAGGGAGATCAAACGGGAATTAGCGAGGAACGGTAGGAAGGCGCCTTTTAGATTTGGTTGGAAAAAGGGAATAGGATTTGGGTCCGGAGGCAAGACGCGTAAACAAACAGGAGCTCCCAATCTTCGTGAGAAGAAAATTCCGAGGGATGTGCGGCAAGAAAGGTTTTGAGATAAAACAGTCTCGTTGAAGCGAAATGAGAATTTGAGAGAAATAAAAGGATAAAGATGTGGAAAAGTATCGAAGGAAAAAGTGCTTTGTTGGAAGATGCGTGTTTTCTGCTCCACGCAGCCTCGTTCCCATCAAAGATGTTCGCGTTTATCTACAATGGAAACGGAAGCTTACTTCGTCTATAAATCGCAATGTTCTGAAGTTTATGCACGATTATGATCTTGAATTCTCTCTCGGGAATTGCTTGGAAAATTAATCGGTGTTTACTCTTTGAGTTTAGTTCACTGTATTTAGATGCTTTTGATTATAAATCTTTATAAATATTTAAACTTAAACTTTAATCATGAAATTTATTCGATATATTGAAATCGATATATATTTTTCAAAACAATTTTTGATGGAGCATCTGAATTCATTTCAAAATAATTCTTCATTTGATTCTTAATAAATTTCACACCACGACGTTATTTAATTCCGTGTTATTTATGTAATAATATCCTCATAATAATTTTCCGATTCTAATATAGATCAAGATTGTAACGTAAAAAGTACATAAGGCGAGATAAAAAAGCACCTCAACTAAACACAGCACACATCCCATCCTTCTAAGCAGCATACATTTCTCTACAACCCACCACTAACATTTGTATCTATCTCAGTTTTTGTTACAAATCATCCATCACTGCCTTTAAAGACGACTCCATCGGTCAAAACTCATAATAAAATGACCCAATAAAAACCTTTAGCCTCACTCACTGTACTTACAATGTAACCTCTTCGCTAAACTCTAACGCCATCCATCACCGAGCATTCCACTGTGAGAGGCAACAATTCAGACATCTCTGAGGCGACTTCAAAGATAAACGTTTACTTAAGGACGATGGACCACGGGATTTATAGGACGTCCTCGCTGAAACGCGAGAAGGGCATCTTGGAGGAGATGTAGAAGATGGGAGATATTCGCAACTGGCAGCGGATATATTTTCGCCGACGATTCCAAACGAGTATCCGCTCCAGAGCGTGGCTCCGGTCCGCTTTTTGTCGATGCAAGTCGTTGCTACGGGTAATGGACCTAGAAGGAGTCACGGAGGAACTATTGCGCACGGAAACTATTACAAGAGGAGTCCGCGAGTATGGCGTCAGGAATCAAAATGGATTCTCTTTGATGTTCACGTGTCGCTCGTTCTTTTCGGTAAGTATTATGAATCAACGCCATTAAAAATTCCCGTTATTCTCATTATCATTTATAAATCATGGAGATAAGCAACTAATAATGATTGAATTGAAGAGGAACAAAGTTCAACTGTAAAATGAGAAGTTCTAATGAAGTAAACATATTATATTATATTATTTGATTTTCCGGTGTTTCACCTATTGAAATGTGTACGATTTATCGAGAATTTAGAATGCTAAAAGGCACGACGTTAAACATCAGATCAAAATTTACTAATTAAATTGAGAATGAAGACACAATAATAACCTGTATTTAACTCATTATCCTCAGTATAAAGAAGGTATTTCAGAGATATTAAATGAAATCTTTCTAACACATAATATGAATATACGTCTGGCATCCAATTTGTAAAAAGCACGAATTAAATCTACTCAAATAATTCTTAAATGCACTGAATAAAGCAGAAAAAGAAATACAGTAACTATTCTTTCAATAAGAAAGAATCATAGTGATTATAATAATGTAGATAATAGAATTATAAATTATACTGTTCCTAAGCAATATCTGATACTTCTTCTTTAAACCTTTTAAAATAAAATTTAAATTTAATTCTTTTGTAAAAATCCTCGACTGGTATTACTTAACATTCTCCTCTAATCACCTCAAAATTCACACGTACGCCACCCGAACCCGGGACCTCCTTTAACGCTTCCGCAACGACACTTAACCCGTGAGCAGTCATTTATGATCCACCGACCGTACGACACGCACCGAGAAACGAAAATCATCTCTTTCAGACAGAGCCGTGACGCAACATCGACGATCGTACCGGACCGGAAGGAGAGAGAAACCGGAAAAGAGCCGACAAAAGCCGCCCGTAATTACGGAGCGCAAGAACAAAAGCGCATCGCTCCGTTGACTTCGAGAAAAGCAAGAGCGCAGAATGGCGCTCACAATGCCCGACTCGAGAGCCTCTCGCACGGTAACGACGTAGGACCACTCCACTTTCCCTCGCAATTAAAAGACACTCTCCCGCGATTAACAAAAGCTGTGTTAATTCCTTTCGGGGAAGGGTTTGCAGCGGTCTCGATTGTCTTCCCTTTGAGGGGACCCTTCTGGTTAACCTGAGGACCGCGGAGGGAACGGTGAGCTATTGTGCCGGCCAATCAGGTCGAGAAGAACCTATTATTGGATCTCGGGTGCGGAACACAATGGCGGAGCGGGGCATTGTGACGCGCGTGGAAGGAGATTGGAGGAAGGAAGAAGACGATGGAGAGAGAATGGGGGGCGTCGCGGCGCCGGGGGGCGTCTCGGGCGGGAGGGGAGGAAGGTCACGCGGTCGGGAGGTGCGCTCCCATTGGCCCAAGGAAACAAACGCCGCCCACGTGACGCGGGCCCCCACCCGCCTGCCTCCCATTGTGTTGCTAAGGTGCGCTGCCTCGGAAGAAAACTCCTCCCATCGGTGCTGTGGACGTGCCTAGATTGCAGAAATACTCGTTGACGGTGTGCGTTCGCGACTCCGCTCCTTGGAGGCACGTCTTAAAGAGGGTGTCCCGAGGTGTCGAGGTATTGGGTTTGTTAAGGTATCAAGTATCGGGACGAATAAAGAAAACACTTATGTACATATCCAGTGAATATATCTGAGAGATTTCACCGTTCCACAACTGCACAGAAAGTCTCAAACAATGCAAATATTTAAAAAGGGGATAAAACATATCAAACTTGTTTTTTTTCCCACAGGTACGATTGATAGTTTTTCAGCTTCGGAGGTACAGACATGCACACTATAATGGCTTTCTTCTCGTTGGACAACTACCACGTAGAGATGAAAAAATATACGAAGCTCATGCTGCTAGTACGCAGTCATTTTAGAATCTTATACACTAAGGAAATCCTAAATTATTTTTTAAAATTTGAAATAGAGCTCTACTAAGATTGAAACTAGCTTTCCTCTGTGGAGGATAACCTTGTTTTTATTAAAAATAAAGAAACAGCACGCAATAATATTGCAATATCCTTACGAACCAGAGTGATGTAGAATAAATTTAAAGACTTTTCTTAAAGCTTACTTTCTGATAAAGGTATTATGAAACCTTTCTTCATAACTGAGAATTACTGTCTATAATGAAAGCTAAAACATTCAAACAATCGTAAATCCATATCGTTTGATTTATTTCATCTTACATTTAAAATTAATCTAGAATCTTCCGCCTTATAAAAATTCTTATAAAAAAACGCAAAAGGATATACATTTAATCATACCCAGCATGAAAATGGCATAATCAAAAACCACTTTCATTAGTGAAAGATACGTAAAATATTCAAATCGAAGATTACAAACAATATACGTACAAACCCATCCTCAAACATACGACCATAAATCACCCATGTGAATTCCAAAAACCCCTCAATCCCTTTAATACGAAAGAAAGCCGTTACAAACTCGCTAAGGGTTGAATAAAACGCGATATTGAAGAGAGAATGTTGAAGGGTTAATGAAGCGGATGGCTTTGTGAGGGAGCGGGATTAAGACAGCCTCCCTTATCTGGAAACCCCACCCTCTCTATTGATAAAAGCCTTTCTTTACCGCCCGATTCCTCCCTTACGCCTTTCGGTATATCGATCTCGTACGTCCTCGGGCGCCTTCGGTATTTGCACGACGGAATCGCGGATTGGCAAAGGGAAAAACAAACAAGTTGAGGAGCATTTAAAATCGTGTACTTTCGCAAAATACAAATACGCCCGTAATACTGATACAAATCCCTGGATGTTGATTTTCCCCTCTCCTTCCATTGGCTGCATAAACCCCCCAATCAATGAGAAATCCCAACGGGAAAAGCACAGCTGCAATACCTACGGATTTATCTTCGATTTTGAACGTCTGCACGGTGACGGGTTTAAAAAGCGCATGGATAACTGGGATGTGAATGACGACTTGTTGGGGATAATTCTTCTCTACGTTCCCTCTTTCATACGGTGTATTTGCTGGTTTTTGCATTATTCCGAGCGACGGATATACTTTATATCGTTATATACCGAAGGATCAACTAGGTTTACGTACATCATCATCTGCATAACAAATATAAAAGACGCGATATTTACTCTTAAAAAAGGATTAATAAGAACCTTAAGTAAAATGATTATATAAATTCATAAACACGATTATAACATAACACGATACACTTTTGCGAAAATATTGGAATTTTAAATGACATATCATTAAATATTCTTCAATTTGGTTCCTGAATATGAATACAAACCAATTTAAAATGCACGTAAATTTTCGAATCAACAATGCTAATAGAATGCCTCACAGAACCCCCTGATTATACCTGAGTATTATAACATAATATAGAAAGTATAAAGGACGAATGATAAACTCTAAACGATAAACTCTATTATCTGTGACTTTAATATACTTACTACAATAGTAGACGTAAAAGAGTTCATAGATAAGTAGAGTTGGATCTATGCCAAAGCCTTCATAATTAGCAATCCTTTAACTGGAATCGGAAAAGATGTCAGTATTTAAAACATGAGTACATTCATTCCTCCGTATTAGGTTTCCTGTGCTCAGAATTCCCGAGTGAAGTATAATAATTACGTCTCCTTGAATAAAGCGATATTCTAATGGAAGACAGACGCTTGGAAGAGCGTGAAACGTCTGAGAATTAAGCAAACGCTACGTCTCACAGAAGGCGTATGAAGAAACATTTCGCCCAGGGCGGGAGTAATAAAGTGGGGCACCCCTTGGAATTGGGGTAATGGAAGACCGGGAATCCTCGGAGTGATTGAATATAAGATTGGAATGGATTTAGGAATTCGCGGAATAACAAACATGTGTCATATCGCCATGTCTTGGGAAAATTAAGAGAGAAGTTGTTCGTGGGGAAGGGGATGAAGGGAGAGATTTCGAGGGAGGTGAGGGGAAGGGACTGTGACGTAGAGATAATCCAAATTGCACTGAAGAAGTCAAACAAAGCATTAAATTGATGAAATGGATACATTTCATGGATACCTTATTGTTTTTGATTGCCATTTACGTGAATTTTTCAATTAAAGAAGATCAAATATTCAAATAAAATACATTGTTTCAAAAAGAAGATTTCTGAGTGAATAAAGGTTAGTTAAAATGTAATCAATATTCAGTTCGGTGGGTAAAAGATTATTGTATACTTTTTAAGTAGAGTTAGACCTAAACACGTCTTCGCTCAAAGCTAATGTAGTAATATAGTAGCAGTTATCTTACGATAAAATAAGAAGGAATTCGATAAGAACAAAAAAATACACCATTCTATAGCTTGTTGATTCTTGATTTCTACGAATTGAATAAAAATTATCTTTATTATTCAGACCTAATAGTACCGGTATATTACGTTATTTCGTTGAGAAGCGTAGAAAATTATTATAAATTAAAAAATAAGAAATAAGGAGTAGATATTAAAAAACCTTCATCATACATCTGCATTGGAACTATATTTTCACATATAAACACGTACATTTTTATACCGAAATATATCATCGTATCTAATTTAACCTTTTGATTCCAAAATGGATGACGGGAAAGAAAACAGACCTTTACGGGAAAAAAAACACGCGAATAAACTGTGACAACAGAGCAAAACTGGAAGATTCCGAGAGGAGTTTGGCGGATAAATAATGAAAATTGAAGAGTAGCGAAGGGGAAACAGAAAACCAATTCGAAAGACTTTATATGTTTGCTTAATTCCTCGCATCTCCTGCCATTTTTATTTTTCCCTCAAGAAAATTCGAAGGAGATACTTCTTTTCCGAGTCCGTCCCATCCCCCTCATAAGCATTCAGAATTTGTGTATGCCGTTTGCTACGTCCCTCAGGGTTACCAGGGGGAGGGGGGTATCGTTTCTTTTCGACGTATCACGTTTGATGTCGCCATTTCACAAGAAGTCGGAACAACTCATTATTATCGTGAAAGGGTCTTCATCTTTATGCAAGTTAATTTAAATCCGTTCTTCTTGATTCAAATATTTCCTTTCGCGACGCTATCAAAGACGCGGCAGTGAGATCTTCTTTCTGAATTCATTTCGCAATTTAAGGAGAAAATGTGTCCTTGGTTGTACTCCTTAGACATCCATAAGAAGGTCGAATAGTTATTTTTACCAATTCTTTCGCTATTCTTCCAACATTTAGTTGTTCATTTGATATTTGGATAACAGTTTCATTTGTCGCACTTATTGAAATATGGTGCGATGGGTGGAAGATGGTTATGATTTACTTCTTCAATAAATAACGTACATCTGATCTCTTATAGCTAAATATAATCAATAGTAGATGTAAAAATGAATCGTGATTACTATGTTCGAATAAATTTCATCAATCTTTGTATGATGAGATTCTTGCTTGATTCACCGTTCTTAAGATCCAACATTTAATGTATATGTGTCCTGATTTTATGATAAATTTACGGTACGGTATACGGTAGGAAATTCTAATTTTTCGTGAGAAAATTTAAATGCATTTACTTAATCACTGAACTCTGAGTCTTCAAGAAATAATATACGTAAATTGGCTGTTTTTCAGAAAGTAAAAATACTATTTTATTTCAAATGCTTTGGAAAAAACCGTCAAATTTTTCATTGTTTGACCATCTAATCACAAAGAGTTAAATATATTAAAGTATATTATAAAGTATATTAAATATACTTTAAGATTTGGCGTAATAGAATAAATCTCCAAAGGTGGTGAAAATGTAAAGAACTAGGAACTACTTATAGAAAAGAACTTTCAATCGTGGTACCTGATATCACAAATTTTCTAATAAGAAAAAATAAGAAGTTTAAGATACTTTCATCTCATACATCATAGATGTAGATTAATTTAAATATAATTATATAAATTGAAAATAAAGATTTATTATACTAAATAGAATTTAGATCCATCTATTACACAGAAAAGGGTTGAATAATTGAAATAGGCGATTCTGAATTAAGAAGAGTGATTAAAAAAAGAGTAACCATTTTATCATCCCTAACTTTGCAGCGATGTAATGAATTTTAACCTACCTCTAGATGCAAAAGTATGTTTGCGAAATCAAAATTAAGAGAGGTCGAAATGAAAGGAGTGGGATCAGAAAGGGAATAACAAAAAGTGGGAAATGTTTGGGAGTTTAAGGAGATTCAATGTTGAATTCTTTCAGAAACGGGCTTTCATCTTCAAGAGGAAGTGAATATACGATTAGATTGAATGAAAGAGGCAACTTCTTCAGCTTTTAGGTCACCGATAAAAAATCAAGGCGCGAATTAAAGTTTCATCTCGATTAAGATTTGACCCGATTTCCACGCTGATAAATAAAGTGTATTATTTCTGAATATCATAACGAATGCCAGACACGGAATTCTTAAGAAAGTTTCTCCTGCAACGTCATTATCATCTTTGATACTCATCTAAATAAGGGTTCTCTGTATTACTAGACACATTTCAATAAGTAATTAGGGCCTTAAACGAGTACAAAACAATTAAATAATGGTGTATTTACAAATCCACGAGTTAATTTTATTTCGTCAGAATAAATTTGCTTTGTAATTCATTTTCACGAACGAAGTAATAACAAATGAACATGAAAATCGTTTTACATGCTTAAAAAACATCAGACAAACTAGTCCACATCCAAAATGATTAATAACAAGGTGATTTAGGATAAATTATATTGCAATTATTATTCCATTAAAAATATCGACATAAATAAAACCATAGCTTCAAATGTAATACTCTGATTCTTAATTGAATTGCGTTTTTGAATAGACATTTCTTAATATTGAAATGTTTTGAATGTAAAACGAATTTCAAAGAATTATTTCATAGATCAGCAGCGGAGGGTTTTAATTTCATTTACTACGCAACAAGAAGAAATAAACTTATGGAAAGTAATGTTCGGCACATAATTTCGTAGTATTCATGTTAACCCTATTATATACTCTGAATCATGAAAATGAAATGTGCCTTTTTATTTCTCTATTCTTTATAATTTTCATTAGTTGTCCTCTTCCCATAGGAGTAATTTATTAATAAATACAATCCAATTTTTCGATGTCAAAAGCCAAATAGAAAAATGTAGATCAATTTTTCCCTGATCCATCAAAAGTCATTGCTTAAATATCTCATATATTTATCAACGTTCAATAGTATTTCATCTCCTGCAATATGAATTTCCACGACCCTCTGTAGACGCTTAAAAATCATCATTGTTCCCTTCCAATACGAACTCCGCTACATTAAAAAACTCGATACTCCGTACGCTAAATCAAATGCGACTCTATATTTGCAGCGATTAATTGGAACGAGGGCTGTTCGGACAGAAAGAAACGGAATTGTAGGCATACAGGGACATCTTTCGATCCGGAACGATTTGGATACTCATTCGCTTTTTTATCACGGAAAAAAGAAAAGGACTCGCCAACGGACGCGATTTCGAAAAATAGAGATTGAATCGGTGCTTTTTTGCCTTTTATTTGAAAAAGACGAAACGACCATGTCGACGAATTCCGCTTCATTAAAATAATTTTCGAAATGAGACGGAAACTTTGTCGCGCGCACAATCGACCGATTCGACCGTCGGATGAGTTATTTATTATCGGATGAATTATTTCCGAAACATTTTGATACGGAAATGTATTCGGAAATCGGGATGTGAAAGAGTCTGAATGTTTAAACGTACGTAATGTGAAAGTATGAGGTGATAACTCGTAAAAGAAATGACAATTGAAGGCATATGACTTGAAAAACAAAATAAAATACAAATGTATTGTTCATTCTGTATCTAAAGCTTCATAATCAATTATAGCTTATGGACGAAATATTCATGATAATTATCAAATCATTTACGTTTTGTATAATCATCGATAATCAATTTTAACTTTTAACATTCCATATTTGACAGTAAGAAGGCTTTACAAACGGATAAATAAAGAAAAGTGATTCCTTTCAAACTCAAGCTGAAGAAATAATTCATTGTTGTATGATAATGTATTGTTATGCTACAGTTTTAATTACTTTATTGGCAGTATGATATAAAAAACTGAGACAAAAATAGTTCTTCTAGATCAAAAATTCAATAAACGAATGAAAATAGACAGTAGATCTTAAACAGTAAATTCCGCACTAAATATTAAATTAACAGCAATATATCTAAGTTGACACCTAATTTACAGTTCAAAATTATAAATTAGTTCCATGAAGATGCATTTAAATGACTGTTATTTATTTTGTAGACAGCTTTGTAGACTGAGAATCCAGTCTTAGTGTCGAATTGATTTCCGATTGTAGGTGTCCTAACTTTTCCATTGTTATCCAAAACAATGTATCACATTTAATAATAATTAGATTACTCTTTGCATATGAATAGTCAAGGTCAGCCACTGTAGACGCTAAAGTGTTATAATTGGATAGCCGATTGTCATACAAATTCTGCCGACAATTTCGGTGACACATGTGCGTCACAAACTGTAAACCGCCTCTTAATCATTCGAACCGAACAATTTCGATTAACATGTGCCCCAAAATTTCCAATTCATATCGGCATTATCCTAAATTAGAATGAAACTGTGGGCAAATACCAATTCCCATGAGACACCGTTGTGCAAAAGGACGGGAAATTACACCTCATGGTTAAGATACTAATTTCACTTCATACGCGAGGTGTATGAATATGAACGGACCTTATCAATTCATTTGTGATTTGCATTTTTCGTATTACTCATGAGTTCAAACAGAAACCCGATGGAGAAAGAATTCCGTCAATTTATGCAAATTCTTTTATTCGGAAGTCCGTCTGTGTGTGGAATATTTGCACCGATGCTTATCTCGTTACGAACAGAACGTCTTCATATATGATTGCTAAGAGCACCGCAATGATCGGGTACGATTTCACCAGATGACTAACGTTCAGGTGGCAACGAATACTGCAATGAAGAACGTGTTACTTTTTAAATTTCATTTAATTACTTTCTTTCGGAGAGTGACACATTACGAATCTCATACCCCGAGACCTTACTAATAAATATTATAACTTAACAACACAAGATAGCCAAATAAAATCGTAAGAAATTTTAAATTGCAAAACCCTTGAAATTATAGGTAGGCTAGGAGTAGTAAGTACTATAACTATTAACATAGAAAGCAGACGATATGTCGTGCATCCCCAATAAAATTAGCAGTAATAATTAATCATCTATAAGGTAGGCATGTTATTCATTAACTTTAGTTTCATTTCATCTTCATCAAGCTTATTAATTAATTTAACGATAAAAACTACAAATTTTTTAAAGAAATTATTGCTCATATACCAGAATATCTTAGAGATACTGAATCAAACGATTAAATTAAAGATATCGTTGTAAATTCACGGCTTAGAACACAATTATTTCAGTACTAAAATAGTTTTTATCTTCACAAAGACCATGAACATTCTTATCATATGATAACCGTATCCAATCTCAATCGACAAATTAAATAATTTAACGTAAAATAAATCGCTTCACGACCAGTCTAAAGCGTACTTCTGTAACATAATACTTAGAGAGCATTACCCATTCACTCTGAATTTGCAAGAGTTAAATCACCATCGCTTGCCAACACGAAAAAACATCCGCCAATTGTTACTCTCATTGTTTGGATAGGGACATCGGTGCATAATAAAACTTAATTAAATCGAGTGTCCTCTTTGTGTCCTTTTTAACTTGCTGCGAGGGCACCCTAGGGGCGTACCCTTAGGATTTCAACCCCCGCCGCCAATTAACATATCGCAATCCCTTTGATTCTCCTATTTATTTTCGGGCGTCGGGAAAGACCGCGCGTAGATGGAGAGCAACAGGCACGCGCTGCTTCTGGATTGACTTGTTTGGTGGAATAAGGAAAAAGGGGAAGGAGACAGTGTGTTCCTCAGGGGGATGCTTTGTGCTTCGTCTTCAAGGAAGGGTCCGAGGGGGGATGGCGGACATCTGCATGCGGCGACACAGCCACCCTTTTGAAGTGTGGGGTCGGTGGAAATTGGAAAAGAAAGCCGGGAAAAAATTCTACGGAGATGGATAGCTTTGAGACGATGCGATGGGGGAAGAGAAAGGAAGAATGGGTCCGAGGATAAAGGAAAGGGCAAAAAGAAATACGAAAGAGGGACCTCACAAAGGAAATATCGAGGGTGATGTATTTGCATCGCATTTTAATCTGAAGACCATCTTGGCAAGATGTGTCATATTAAAAGAATTCTAAGATGCTCGGGGGGGGGGGGGTATAAATGTGACAACTGAATAAGGAGATGAAATACGTAATTGCATAAAAAGTTAGCGAGAAAATGTACTCTCTAATATCTCTTTAAACCCATTGGAATTTTAATGGAACAACCTTTATTGACCGATGAACTATAATTAATGTTTACGTTTAATAATTCAATTGCTTTTAAGGTTCGTGAGGAACATTATTTGATAATTACGTTGAATAAAGTGTTTATTAATGATTTCACAGTGACGTATATACCATTATCATATTACCACAGCGTATATCATTTTGAGAGTAGATTTTGAACAATGATAAGCTTGTATCGTAGCAATTCACATATTGTTCGCAAAAGCTCCTCTACTTTGATTGTAAGAGTCTGTTTTAACTTTAGCCCCTCTGTCACGAATTCAAATAGAGGTGGTTATCTTAAAATTTCAATCTGGAACGTATACTGGGGAATTCCATCCAATGAAATTTAGTTCTCCGTTTCTTTCAAGACTCTTAACAGGAAGGATTGTGACTTTCACTGCATCGTAAATATTTCCGAGACAATTTTCTTATTCGACGGAAAAGTGCCCCGTTATTTTTACGGACCACAAATAAAAGCCGTATTAACTTTAGAATGGGAAATAACCGTACGGGAAGCACGTGTCGATTTTTGGCAAGAAAACCTTTCGACCTCGAAATTCCTCATCGTATCGTTAAAGTACGATTGAATTAGCCCATTAGAAGGAAATGGCTTTGCAATTTGGAATAGATCCACTGGTTTTACTCAGAATCTGCCCCCTTGACAGCACTTTTCCAGCCGAAACTACACTCCCGCAAGATTTATTTATTGGCTGCCCCATTATGAAAGGGTATTATTGTCTAATCGGCCACTAATGACCATTTTCTTGGGACTATTCTTGTCTGACTTAGTCTTCCTGTCTGTTGCTATGATGTGACGTCACTTAAATACGCTTAAATAAGATACTAGAAACCGCTTTTTTTAACGCTTGGGTGTCAAACCTAGGTTCCAACGAGATGTATACGTAATTGAGCTTTGAGATACGATCGTGAATACGCCCGAGGTTGTAAAATGATTATTGGACGGTTTAAATATAACAAAATGAAAGATAATTTTGCGCACGAATCTTTCCCGATTTTTATAATTCTTCTTTTCATAATGTGCTCGTTATATTTTGGAAAAGCTTTCCGAAACTATATGGCCCATTATCTCTGATATCTGGGAATAACGTAGAGGAAATAAAGTTCATCGAATTTTGTCATTGATAAAAGACAATATTTATATCTTAAGTGGAAACAAAAATCAAAGGAGATGATAATTATATTATGGTAAGGTTATTTTGTCTATGCTTTAAAGAAACCTTTCTTTTAATGAGGAATACATCAAAAGAGCTAAAATAAAAAAGATTCTACTTTAGGATAAGGAATAATATGCTAAAGGTGTGTACAAGTATAGTCCATTTCAGTAATTTTCAAAATAAACTGAGATTGTGTAGAATTAAGCGTTTGTCAAAAAATAAGGGACATGGGTATAAAATTCACTAAGAGCACTTAAGATTAGCTCTGATTTAAGGCATAATTATCCATAAAATATTATAATACAGGCAAAATAGAAAAAAAGACAATAAGCGTAATGTAAGGATAAATTCAAAGAAACTCTTGAATCAATCACCGGTAAAAAAATAAGCAAATCAACAACACGATGAACATAAAGACATTCAGTAAAACATCTCATTTCCTTCCCATATCTTCACATTATTCTTCTACTGATTAAATTAGCATAAAAAAGAAAGGAAGGGACGCAACGAGACAACTCTAAAAAGATCCTCAAAACATTAACTCTCAACGAAATTTTGATTGACGCAAGAATAAAGAAGCGTATCGGAATAAACGGGATCCACCTGTCTTAAAAAATAATCCCCCGGAGGGAGATGGTAATTCGCAGAAGAAGAAGAATTCGGACTTCGGAGGAATCCTAAGACGCGAAGACAAACAGAAAAAAAAGACGCGAGATACTAAAACGTAACTTCCTCCCCCACTGCGATCCCTTTTCCCATTTATAAATGAAACACGGAACGCAATCTCTTAAAGAGTGGACTGAATAATTCAATGGATGCTCATTACCAAGGTATAAGTGGAACTGAGTAACAAATCGATGACTAATGTATATCAGTGCGGGACGTGGTAAAGAGAATGGCATTAATTTCGAAACACGGGCGCCGGGAATTAAAAGGACGAGGAAAAAAATGACGAAGTCCTCTTGAAATGGGATTTGAGCGAGATGAGTTCCTCGGATTACTTCGGCGATTTATTTTTTCTCTCTTTCCTCGGCAAACAAGGAAGAAACGCGGATCCAAGGAGGACTTCTGATAGGGAATAATGAAGATGGCGTTTGTTTTATTATTCCGGCAAAGATTTCGAAAATTTAAAGGGCTGAATTAATTAAGGTCGCCGTCGTATTTGTCCGAGAAAAAAATCGGGAGTGGTTGCATTAAGGGATTGGAGGTGAGTCAACACATGCGCTAAATGAATTCCGGAGGGCGACTTATCGGGTGCTACGGGAATTCTCGATCTCCAAGAAGTACGTCTTTGATTCCGGAGAATGAAACTTTACTGAGGAGGAGGTTTGGCTCTCGTCTTGCGTTTTTCTTTGTCTCGTTAGCAAAGATGTGAAATTCTTTAGACCCGATCATGCTAAGATTAATAATTGACGATTCGACGACTCAGATGTGCTACAATGAATTGTTGTGGCGTAAGGAAGCTATCAATTCGTGCGTCTTGTATGCAAAGGTATTCAAAGCAAGTCTAATTAAAATGAAACGATCAACTACCCCGAAATTGAAATACACTCAGCTATATAACTATTCTTCATTGACTCTGTTCTCTTTTATTATTTTATAGACATAACAGAACTAAGTAAGTAATAATTTACTTTGATGTCTAGCTAATGATATAAAGACACTACAGGGACAGTTTCGATGGTCAAAAGAAGAACACGTATTTAAAAAAGAAACTGTCAATAATGATGAAAACTTGATAGTGTTAAGAAAGAGAAATATGACCTCATGTTAAGTTACTCATCCTTAAAAATTATTCCAGTCACTATAGCTTGTAACTGAATATAAAATATGATTACGATTTTGAAAAGAAAGATATCTTCGATATTTAACAAACTACTGGGAAATACACGTATATTAAGTTATAACAATGCGAAACTACATTGGTTAGAACGAATCCAAATCCTTCTATATTCTAATATTGCTCTTAGTTACGTGTATTGTAGATTCATCACGCATTAAATGATCAGTAAAAATCGAAACAGTTTTAATTCGTATAATATTCGAATAATAATAATTATGATCAATGGACCATCGATAAGAAAACATCCTCCTGAAAATTCCAAATACCTTCCAGGCAAACGATAATAAAAATCTGTGCATACCTTGCTCTGCTGTTCCTGCTGAGCCAGAAGCTGCTCCCTGACCATCTGCAACTGGAGGATCATCTCGGACAGCCTCCTTTCCTTCTCAGCGAAGCTCTCTCCGGCGAGGGCCTCTTGGAGTGACGAGGCATCTCGGATGCCGTCCGTTGCCGCGCCTTCGTCGCCGCCCTTCTCCTCTGCAGGCGGAGGCGAGTGCACCACCGACGTCTTGTTTGCACCACTGCAAATCAAATGCATAAGTTAAAAGGGTGAAATAGAACGGATGGCACAATAAGAATCTTTGGAATTCATAGATTATTATCTATAAACTACTCTTTTATTCCGAGATGTAATAAAATATTATTAAAAATTTATTAATGCATTTTTTGGCACCATTAACATACAAATATATTTATGCTTAGCGTAAATATTAGTTACGGTATCTTTACACGTAAATTTTAAACTTTTCCAACCTTAAAACTAAGGATTCTTGTAGTCCTAGCAGTATATTGAATACCTAGGGAATTAATGACAATTTTTTTCTCATAGGTAACAATATACGCTAAATTATCGTCATTATTACGTATTAATGGAAAATATTAGGAAAAGAGGCTCAATAATATAGAGCAATCTAATCTTTCGTTGTAAAAATATTTTAGAGTTTTGTAGGGGCAAAGTCAACTTCTTTACGAGTATGAAAATTTTTAGATATATGTATATGATTAATATTTAAATTAATTCGCTAATCGTGTCTGCATTTTACGTGAAGAAGAAGAAAACGTGCTGTAGTCTAAGAAGGAATAAAGACAACTAATGTAATTAAAGAGTTAAACGTCAAATTTCAGCGAAAATATTGGAAATCTGGCTCATAAACTCAAACACGTATGAATTCCTAATTATAAAGCTCAATCGAAAGGAATTTTAAGAAATCAAAAGCTATTTCCAATAATTACGTAAACCGAAGGTTAAGTACTCCATACGATCAGTTATCCATTACATCCCATTGAAACCTCAACTACAACACCTTTATCACATCGCATGAGGTCGTTTCAATTAGAACCCGTCCGTGGATGAAGGCCCTACATCTTCCGAGAAGATGAAACAGGTG
Organism: Pantala flavescens; assembly: GCA_020796165.1. Taxonomy (NCBI): domain Eukaryota; kingdom Metazoa; phylum Arthropoda; class Insecta; order Odonata; family Libellulidae; genus Pantala; species Pantala flavescens. Next base: position 20,108,742 of record CM036886.1, read on the forward strand.
ATGGTGGTAGAGGGACTCTCATTTCGCCGACATCCACGGCGACGAGGCGACATCTGGTGAGCTAAAGAGCAAGTTTGAGCGGTGCGGATCCCAGCTGCGCTATTCCCACCGGAGAATTAGTGAAATCAGACAAGGAGGATGGATCTGCGGGGGGAGACGAAACCCTGAAGGACGCCCGTAACATCGCTTCCATAGTCGAGACATTGAATATTAATGAGCCCATTGATTGCGAAGTAATGGTTGATGCGTATCGAAAACCTAATTATTCTAATTCGAGCCGGGGACGCGTGGTTACGAAGTCTGGAAATTCCCGGGAGTTGTGCGTTTGATGGCCGAGGGCAACTCGGCTCTTACTTTGGAGACATCTTGATCTCGGATGATGTGATTAACCCTCATTATTTGGGGGAAATGCAAGTGAAATGAGGAGCTTAAGTAGGAGGGCGCCTGATAAGGGAACGTTCTTCTTGGTCAATTGGTATTCCAACAACTGTGGCGGAATGGGTCGGAGCCTGAGCACTAACGATGTTAAAGCACTATAAAGTAGTAAATAATTGATTGAGTTGGTAATGAATCAGTTACTCTCTCTGCCTTGATGATGATTAGGGTTGTCACACTCACTTTTGCACGAGAGATCCGGTGATTGTTCCATTATTACCTAGTTTATTAATAATTTATCGCTTTTTGATAGTCATGCAGGTTTCGGTTACTTCATTAGTAATTAATTCTTGGAATACACCCTCCATGACTTAAATGTTAAATGGGAGTAAATGTTATTTATGAATCTATTAGATATAGATTTATAATATAGGTACAAAAAGGTGGAAAATCCGAAAAGGATAATATTGATTAATGAAAACTTGTTTTTATAAACTTCCATACTTGTATTCTCTAGATATAAAGAAGCAAACATTAATTACGCATTTTTTCTCTATATTAGCTTATGAAATTTACGATGCATAATTTGCGTTTTATTTTAATTAACCCTGAAATATACAAAATATAATCCTTTAATTCTTGAAAATAGAGATAGGATAAAAACTCTAAGTATACCTTCGGAGCTTAATTCAAAATCTTTAGAATACTTAAAGGAATATTTAACAAAAAGAAGTTGCATCAAACTGAGATTGAGAGTATGTTATTTATGCTTAAAAGAATCCTTGGTTAGCATAAATTAATCAAAGAGCTTTGAAAATATATTTGTTTATGTTAACTGAAATACTTTTGTGGAAAAGATGTACGAATCTTCTAGTCAATATAATTTAATATTGAAGTAATGAAGCCTGGATGGAATAAAACAATTTGAGCCAGAGTAAGGCATAATTATTCTAGTTATAGATAGGCAGATCACAATATCCAACGATGTATGACTATCATAATACGTATGATAATTTACGTATTTAATTCAGGGGAACAGAATCTAACTATACCCAACTTAGCTTGAACAGGGTCCTAATGAAGATGCCGAAAGCCGATATTTAGAGTAGCATAAAACAGACTTAAATAGCTTCTCCACGTACCTAGACACACGCTTATCTCCGCAAACACTCATATAAATTTAGAGAGCTTCTAAAGAGCAATTCCAAACACGGTTTAACACGCTCAAAGTGTAACAATCGCTTCCTTAATCAGCTAACCGAACATCTCTTAGCCCTTTTTTACACCTCATTCCACCGCTTTATCCAACTGCGTGACTTATGTAACTATGTACGACTTTCTCTTGGAGTGTAGGAGAAACATATCTAGATACAGGTCGATAAGTTTCTCCTCTCTTCTCATTAGAAGAAGCGCGTAAAGAGATTCCACGCACGCGCGCCACCGGCGGCCGGGGTAGGAACTACCGAGAGGAGACGCGTTCTGCATTCGTTGACAGAGCCTCTGTGGACGCACGTGGACCACTACGTTAACCCATCGATCGGAATGGATATTCCCAATCCATTATAAAGATCGCTTATCGGTTCCGGTGGACCGTTTTCCTTTCCCGCAATAATGGAAGCTGCGGTCAAATTGGTCAACTAAGACTACGAGGGAACGCTGACAGGTGTAGGGGTATTCGATGCGGTGTGATCAATGCTGCTTTACCTTTCTATCCATCCTAAAACATCCATTTACAGAGTGTTGAGGAAGGCGTGATCTGCGGTAGTGGAGGAACACCTGCAACTATTTCCGAGCGACAAAAAATGAATCGGTACTTGAACCCGGGATCTTGAGGTGGGAGGAATTAAATGGATGGTCTCCATTTGTGAGATATTCACAACTGGAAGGATCTGATTGGAAGAAAATTAAGCAACGAAAGTTTTCTAAAAATTTAAATCGATATCTCGTGAACAAGATAGGCTTGTATGAAATCATCTACATATAGGTGAATCATTTTCTAATATAAAAAAGCTAATGGGAGTTTTACTATTGAAATTTACGGTTAAGCACTGAAATATAAGTTACTTATTGATGTAAACGGAAATGCCAAGCGCAAGAGTTCTATTTAAAGAATTTATAATATCATTTTAAAGGTAATGCTATATTTATAGGTACTGTAACAACAACGAAGAATAGGATTTAGAAATAATTAAACGAGGCACTTCCCTATTGCCTTTGATTCATACTGGATCATCAACTCAAAAATCCGTAGGGAAATTTACTTTCACAGGTCCTTATTAAACTATTTTACCAATTATATAACTAATCGTAGCTAAATTTACAAATTGCAAGGTATAAACTATGCATTCTATTATGGCATCAACAGTGCATAAAATCGTTACAAAAAACACCAATATAGATCTGGAAGCTACTAAGCGTTCTTTGCTAATTTAGTATAGCTTACTACCAGTAAGTAGACCTTGATCACATCAAATTTACCACCAATCATGCCTGGATTACTCAGTTAATGACCCTAAGTTGTTGTCTGTATTTGCTATATCCTGATTATTTATCCTTCAAACGACGCATAACAAAACCACGGAATCAGCTGTCAGCTTTTTCTTTCGCGTAAGTCATTAGCACGATTAAAAGCGGCTCTTTTACGGGAAAAATTCAATATTTGGCCGATTTTTAATTGGTGCGGAAGGACCTAAAGGTTCGATACCGCATCTCCCCCGTTTTTTGCAGCAAATCTGAGGAGAAGCACTCAATCGTGAACTCGAATAATTGGCTGGATGGGAGGCAGTTTGTTGCACCATTCCTTTGAACAAAAAGCCTACGTGTAACCAAGGCGGAAATGTAAACAACATGGCAGCTATTGAATTACATTTATCGTCATAATCTTTCCATTATTGAAAAGAGCGTTTTTATTCGTCCGCTCGTTCTTTTATTGTTGTGGTCGAGACGCTTTGTGTAGAGCTTCCGATGTTAATTGCAGAGTTTCGATTCGAATGAATCAAATAATGCTCTTTTTCAATTAAAGGGAATTCTACTTTTATTCTTGGGTTGATTTCCACTCACCATCGCTGCGTCACAATGGGCGATTGGCTTTCGAGAGAAGGAAAGTAATGTTTACGATTCCAACGATAATTATGATTTATACTGGTGAGGGAAGATCAAGCTAACTATCTGCTTGCGATAGATTGCATAATGCACTAGTACAGATGTAAGTGATTTGTAATCGAACATGTTATAACTGAATTGAAATTATATACTGCCTAAGAACTAGGATGGATTTGTGAGGCACACATTGGAAATGCTGCCTCATTTCATGTTTGTGAAAGCTCTGATTTATAAAGATTATAATCGACTCATATGATTGTAAGAGAGAGCAAAGGTATATGGTTATGTGAGCATAGCAGAAAATTATTTTAATTTTAGATGATTCTTTACGAGAAAATTAATTTTTAAGTTTTAAGAGAATATTACTGCAAAATATTGACCCATAAAATCTTTATATTTTTGTGAAATCAATTCTATTTCTAAACCCCTTTCTCATCTCGTCAGACAAGACAATCCCTCATAGCTCAAAATTCCTTTCAGTCACTAAGGGAAACACCAACCCATCGCAAATCAACCAGCATGCACGTTTCCCTTGTGTCGGATCGAAGCGTGTTCAAGCTCTGAATTCATCCTAGTTTGACCGCGTTTGAAACCAAGGAAACAAAGCAAATGAAACACTTTTATTTTCCTCCCATTGAATGAGATAAACGAAGAATCTTTCTCTCCCACGTAACTCATTGAGGAAAATAATCTTTGATCCTAGATAAAAGGGGAGGTCACCATTGGGAAATAATGTACATTATGCTCATTCTCTGACCTAAGAAGGACTTTTTATTGAGGGATGTAAAGTCCGAGATTTCTAAACGCCTCCTTTGCATTCACTGAGGATTATTCCCTGAGATGTATTCTTGTTGCTGGGACTGTTCCTAGGCGACGGATTGTGAACGTTTTGAAGTACTACAAGTATTTCCAGATGTATCATATCTCCTTCAGAATTGAAGCGAACCAATGCTTGATAGTTTTGATTGTTTGGATATATTTTAATCAATTTATTAACCGTTAAAAATTTAATTCTGTAACACAATTGTTCTTTGAATTCTGTTAGACATTTTTAAGTCGACATCAGTCAATATTAAGTTTTTTTTGACACTTAGAGAGCAATAATTAATAGTTTTTATAGTGTTTAAGTATAAGAAAAGTGAACTTATCATCAAACATCATTTCACTTATCTTCATGGCCACTGGAGATTGTACTGCTATCAGCTTAATACCCGCTCTTAATAATCGCTCTGAATTTTAACTTATAATAGTATGTCTCATAAGTATCGTAAAAGAAGTTTAGGACTTGATCCCAAGTCCCACCAATTTTAATACTTCCGTATACTATCTATCGTGCCAAAAATATCCTAGGGCTGTGGGGACGCTTAGCTTGTTAAAACGATTTTTTCACTTTCTTTGAAGGCTTTTGCGAAATGAAGATAAATAATGACACCCCCATTATGTCTTAGATGACTGTCCACATCCGTCTTCCAGAAAACTTGTCATTCCGAAATCATTCAAGGGATAATCTAGCAAAATACTTTGAAATACACAACAACATACATAGCAACGACAGCTGACTATCAAACAGCACTCTATACAATAACCCATGCTCAATTGATACCCACATGCATTTCAAATACGACTCAACAAACTTTGAGTGAAGGTTCGAGAAGAACTTGGAAGAACACTAAAGCAAATGCACGCTTTGAGAATGCGTTAACTTTCCATGAAACGTAAATCAAATAAAAGCGAATTGAATCTGCAATCTTCTCCATTTAATTGCGGGACTCGCTTGTTTTACCCTTTCCACATTGCAGCCAAGTCTCTGATTGACTTACGCTCGAGTAAAAAAAACGGGAGATTCAACTGCTATTTTAATGAGGAATGGTTACGCTTGAGTGCCGAAGCAACGGAAGTCATCACCGACTTTTTATATTTATATATCCCTTTCTGGCAGCCATTCATTTCCTCAAACAAACACCTATTAGGAGCCTCGATGAGCAAATAAATTATGACGGAGACATCGAAACTCTGACGCGGGAAGGATTTATTGCGTATGAGAATTCTTGCGCCGTATTTATGGACCGTTGATGCAAAATTGTCGTTGCTAAGGCCACCGAGAGAGTTGTGCGGACATATTTAAATCGTTTCTCTAAAATTATTTGAACTAAAATTTAATCGAAGATGACACGTACCACAATGGTTACGATAAAAAGAGCATATATTACCAAGTTTCGTGAGATACAACAGCAAATTTGCGCGAAATAAGAGCCCAGCAGAGTTTCTGAACAGAATAGTTGGTTTCATGACGTAGAACTGAAGTACCTGATTTCATTACGAGGTTTCTGTATCACTTACGACTACAGTTATGCGTAAAGAAACTTTGTATCATAAGATTTAAGTACATATTAAGGCATCATTCGAGAATCATACTTAGAGTGACAAAAAGTAGCCTACAAAGTAGCAGTCGCGAATTAAATATAACAGATCGTTACATTGTAACAAAAAACCCTCCATTGAAGCAGAGGAGTAACTTCTTGTAAGTTCTTTAGAGACATCCAAGTTGATCTGAGACACATAGCTCTCTTTGGTAGGAATCTACTTTCCATATAAGATAACGATCAATTCTCACGTTGGAGAGAAGAAGAAAAGATCGACTTCCAACTTCTACTCGACGAGATACTGCTTTCATTTGCTGAAATCTCCGGCTTTTTTTCGACTCGATAAGTGCGTTTGTTTGCTCGATGAATTTGAAAGGGCGAGCCGTGTGTGAGATCACTTTTTAACGATGCCAAGAGGCATTTTGTGCTCTTTGATAACCCCGCCATTTTCTCGAGAAAAAATACCGGTGAGACAAACGCTGACTCACAATCGTGTATCCATTCAATTAACAGCTCTCCTCGTAACAAGAGTATTATGGACTACCGGAATTACGCACAACCGTAGGGTAAACTACGAGAGACTAATTTGGACATCGCCTTTTTATCTGTGTGGCAAAGACGCTGACCAACTACTCCTACAGAAGTTATAATTATCATTACTTGGTATATAAAAACGTTAGGAGGTAAAACCCTTAACATCCAAGAGGATATCTATGACTGATACTGATCAGATGTCAAATATGAATTCTACAAAAATAACCACCAGCAACATCGAGATTAGGTAAATATATTATAAATCCATCTTTCATATATCCAACAGCAACCAATTGAAATGTTTTATCGATTATATACTAATAATAAAAGGAGATATTTATAATGCCCAAGTCAATATTTTTGGTGGCGTATGACGTATTAAATGATGAACTACCTTTATTCGAAGTTTGAATAGTAAAATATTTCCTCCATCTACTATTCTACCATACTGCATGTATACAGACACAACTTTAGGCGCGTAAATATTTCTATTCCAGCTCCTAATTAAACAAAACCCTCGGAATATTAGGAATAATTTAGATTTAAACCTTCAAAGTCAATATTTTTAGATTTAATGAAGTCGGGGAGTTTTGCAATCAATCCAAAATCCGATAATACAAAAACCGTGTTAGAAATAGTAAAAACTTGGTTGAGTAATCCTAAACTGAAAATAAGATGCGCCAAACTTGAAAGTGTGGAAAAAATTCAAACTTGGAATTTTGCGAACCAACGTAAAACACTATTCCCTTTCCTGAACCTATGACAATCCCCTGCGAAAATTTACGACCGAAACTTTTGATCCAAAAATAGCAGTTGAAATTCAGAAACAGAATTGTCGAGCGTTGAACATTTGGCAGACAGGGAACGTGGGAACACGTATCGTTTGTGTGCGTCCATTTATCGAGCTGAATTTGCCAAATTGCACTCTTCGACAAACGGTTTTTTTTCTGAGGTGAGGATCAAACCGCTCGGATATGTTTTTCCCGTAATCTCATGATGAAAATAACAGTCGAGGTTATTGTCCTCTTCGCGTTGTTTCCTGAATATAACGGCTTTCATTATATTTCGTTGTGGATGGCGCCATCGGGCAAATTAGCGTGGCTCTCTCGCCAAAATAAATTAATTTGCGAATGGCCATCGGCACAAACCGCTGAAAAACAGTGGGCCACTATTCTGGAATCCCGTATTTGTCTGCTGGGAAAATAGTGACTGTCTCTCTCACATCAAACTGAGTATTGAGATGTAAGAATACGTCTGTGTATGATTTTGGATCAATGAACCTCGTCAGACTTTGCCATATAATACTCTTTTAAAACTTCAAATAAAAATTTCCCCTGTGAATTGAATAATTATAAACTTCTTCTGACCCTATTTTAAGTGCTAAAAGGACGCAACAACAAAATTACTTCTATATCATTAAAATCGCAGATATAACACTCACGAACAGAATATTATAAACAGAAAAAAATCTTAAAATCGCATTAAAATCTTTATATATTATTTTATGCATTATTATTTTGAAGTAAACGCATTATTATTTCCTGAAGCTAGTCGAAAAATAATAATCTTTTCTAATACCGGAAGTAAAAAATCGGTTCTAATTTAATTACTATAATTGCAGCAAAAAATGCTATTTTTCTAAGAGGATCGCGTAGCCTGAATTATCGAATATTTCAGTGGTTACTGCTCAACGAATTTTCACCGTTCTGAGAGAAATGACCGAATACTTTACATCAAGAAATATTGAGTAAATTCAATAAAACATAAACCCAGCGAATAAGTGAGGTATTTCAAAATTACTTCCACTGCTAATCAATACTTCTAGTTGTTCAATAGTGATTACTAAAACCTTACTTCGCGCAACGATCAGAATAGAATAATTAACATCTAGGATGAGTAGCAACAGACTTAAAAATCCACTCACCTCGTCTTGTGCACCGACCTAGGGGACGGAGAAGACCTCTTCAGCTCCTCCGCCAAGCTAGAGCTGTTCATCTTCGACGTCAACCTCTTGAGGACATCGTCCATGGTTCTCTTGGGATGTGCCCCGCCTCCACTTCCACCCCCTGGAGAGTGCCTCTGGTGGTTGAGGTGGTTTCCTCTCGCCTCCTCACCCCCTTTGCGACCACCCTCCGGGGCCTTCCTCCTCTCCATCTGCTGCAGCATCTGCTGCTGCTGCTGGAGGTGCACCGCGGACAGGGCCGGCACTAGGGCCTCCTCCTCTCCGTCCTCTGCCTCAACCGCCTCCCCACCCTCCCTCCTCAGTCTCTGCTTCTTTTTGCTGGGAGGAGAAGAACCGTCTTCCTCCTCCTCAAGATCATCTCTCCTATCTTCCTCCTCCACATCGTCCTCCTCGTCGTCTTCTTCGTCTTCGTCCTCCTCCGAAGAGTTTGGAGAGAATTTGTAGAAGGCTGCTCCAGTGGGGTCGGCCGTCGCCTCCTCCGAGGCGTCATCCATGGCCGCCGCGCCGTCCTCTTCCTCCACCGAGGGCAGTTTGGAGGACAGGAGTCCATCCGAAGGCCTCGAGGGTAGGCCGTCGTAGGAAGAGTCATCTGCGGTGCGCGGTGAGGAATCCTCAGGGTCTGCACTCGACGCCGCCACGCCCTCCGACAGTTTTGTGGGGGGTGACTTCCGTTTGGAAGACATTTTCCTGCGAAAAGAAAAGAGAAGTTTATGCTAATGTTAAAGTTGCTCTTATGTTGAATCTTAGTGCTTATAAAAGATCATATTTGGATACTATGAAACGGAAAGGGAGATTTTTCACTGAATAAGTTACATCTGCATCACCTCAGAAAGTAGACAAGTAAAAGATCCTATCAGTAAATGAAACAACAAAAGCAATACAATTCGATAAAGATTCCACGGGGAAATGTACTATAAGGCATATTTGATCCCAATATCGCCAATAATAAAGCCATATTAGTATTGTTATGTGAAGTGAATTTTTGAATGTTCTACGATGTTATTTCGAGAGATATCTCGTAATTGCATTTATATACATGTCATACAGATATGTATTATCGAATGACATGCGTACGATCCTTACAAGTTACTATTAATCATCGAATAAATATAGTTTTCCTTCATTAAATGATAAAAGTAAAAGGTTATGTAATAGGAGGTAAACACATCTATCGAGTCGTCCATATTCAAGCTCAATCACATTACGTGTGCGAATAACATGTCTTAAATGTAACGACTAGTTAAGGGATAAAACTACGATAACACCTGAAAATATCTAAAATACAACTGAAACTGTGGTTCAATGAGAGAATCTATTGCAAACTGCGTTAAGAAAAGAAGAAACTTTGATGTTATTCATCCCGTTATTTAACTCCGCATATCTATGGATAGGAAGGTTCGAAGACAGGTGAAATTTCTGTCGATATCCTCCTTGATTCCTCGCTGAATTCCATTTCATCAAGCATCCTCACTTATTACATTTCCTCTCTACCTACACCTCTACCTTTTAGCACCGCCACTCTAGCCGAGATTCTTTTGTCGGAGCAATGATGTGCAGATGCAGGTGTCCCTTATCTTGGACAACGTCTCGTTTGGTTTAATTGCCTCTTCGACGGCTGAGAGGGTCGGTTGGGGGAAGAGGTGGCCAAGTAAAGCGAATGGGATATAAATTCCCCACTCGATACTTATAGGGATAATTAAACGGAAGGAAAGGGTAGGAACTTCGATTTGAGACATCTCCTAGTGATGTGCGCTAAAGTTACCATGGTAACTATGGGTTTTTTAATGTTTCCCTTGTCAGAAAGATACTGAGTTTAATGAACACTTTTTCCTTGATTTGCGCATCTTATTAAGGAGTATATATTAATATTTAATTCTTTTTATCATCATACAATAGAATAAGAGAGATCTACTGGTAAAAATACAGATATAACAAAGATGGATGAAAGAAAAACGGAGTTCAAATATTGTAATATATTATTATAGTGCCTATTCATTTAGGAATAATTTCTCTGCTAACATAATAAACTCATTTCATAAAATATTCTCATATAATTAGCATTGTACATAAGAAGAAGAAATTACTCGGGTAAAGTACCTATTTAGAGCAGAAGTAAAGCTGGAACAACAAATATAGAGTAATAAAATTTAAGCAGACGGCCCTAACATATTAGTATCACATACAAAATAAAGAGTAATGCGTTAAGAATTAATTGAAGCTATTGCCATCAGCTATGAATAAAACCTAAGAACAGAGGATACGATTTTATTACTTACTAACCTAATTATCAGAATTAGATTGGAATATTTACCTCGAAAGGTAAAATTAAATTCCTAAGTCATCCTAGCTTCAGGTAACGAAATCCTTTAATATTCATCTTATTCCTTATAGGGTTGAATGTAAGACGCCTTCTTTAGACTAGATAATGCCATATCATTATTATTAATACTTGATTATAGCTAATTCCGTGTAAAGCCTTATGGAGTCCATATTTTTCATACGCAGAGTGTTCTGATGATTCTAATCTAATGATGAGGAGCCAAGGAGTCAATTCCGAGGTCCATTTGCTTTCTTCCGTCTTTGGTCACCTCAGCAAATTGCCTCTTGGAGGGTCGTCAGGAAGGAGGACTTGATGGGAAAGGAAACGCCATCCCGATTCTTCGTGGCATTTTTGAAATTTCTGGCACATCCAAATGGGAAGAATTTGCACACGCAATCACCGACGCTTTGATTAGCGGAATGCCTGGGTCCCATTCGGTAACGGGATTATACGGCAAAGATATCTCGCTCCTTCGACCCGATTCGGAGGTCTCCTGAGTAGGCGCGGCTGATTGATTTTCATGTGGAAGAGACTCATAGCACATCTACAGTAAACTGATTCTTTATCATTCGTTTTTTGACAAAAGCTGTACGAAATTTAATTTATGTTCAAGCTAGAGTCTTCCTTGTTAATTCATAGAATAATGTTACTGGGAATCATAATTAATAGTAATCATAAACATATCTTCAAAATTACGTCTACAGACAACGTAGTTGTTTTCATACAACTGCAATTGTGTACAACTCAACTAAAATTGAGTCCAAAAGAGTAAACAAGACTTATTGAGGGTCATTAGCAATACGCATAATTAAGATAATTATTTATAACTTAATTTAAAATTAAACTGCACGAAAAAAGTAAATGGTTATATCATTACGTAACTGATATGTTAGAAGTACGTGTGTGGTATTTTTATATATTTGTGCTAAGGTTTCAAGTGAATTAAGTTATCCTGAATCGATTTTTCTTGTTTATTGTAGAGATATTGTCAACTCTAGTCATGTCCTTTAATCGCAACAAACGAATTGTGGAAATACGAACTCATTTAAGCGCCAAAAATCCTTATTATCCTGGACTCGAACCCAGCACTTTTTCTTCCGTAAGATTTAAAGCGGCATCATCCATCTTCAGAGCAGAATTTCTTATTGCGTCAGAGCACAGATGCGACACCCCACCCGCGCGTTTATATATACGTAAATAGAAAAATAATCGCTGGATCTAAATTATCACGGTCCTAGATAACGTTTCCGCCAAATTCTAGGAAGCGTGATAAATAGGACGAGATGTCCTAAAATCCCATTATCCTCGTCTTACGTTTGTGTTCTTCCCTACAGGAGCCATTTCCTCGACAAGGAGATGGGCCCAATTTCCTCCCACTAATGCAGCTCTTCGCGGGAAATGGAAGGGGCGTATCCCTGGATGAATATGAGGGAATCCAAGAAGGTCTAATAACTTGCTCCGTACCTAAAGGCTTATTTCCTTCGAGATTCCGGTGCTGGAGTAGGATGGGTTTCGAGAAGGTTTTCTTCGTTCCATCCCATAGTTTAGCAACCGGAAATGTGATTTTTGGAGAATGCTCTCCTCAAATAACTCGGATGACGATTGCTTCTCTTAAAGAGCGTTGATTGAGTTTTCGTCAAATACGACTGACTCGGTTGATTAACGCGTTGAGATGAATTGGAAAAGGGTTCCAATACCTCGTAAATGAAGGAAGAATGAATTTGTGGTTGGTCATACGAGGAATGCCAATAATAGAGAGATAATTATAATATACCTTCAAGTAAACAATCATGAACAATTGGTGCGTAATATATATTCTTGTAAGGCTACTTACAACTCAAATTGAGTGGGGAAATTGTAGCATAAGTGCATGGAGTAGATAAGAAACAATGTATAACATTGTTTCAGTCAAGATGGATCATGCATATTTTGTATTTCCGATAACATACAGCAATAAAATGTATTCTTACATTTAATAGAAGGAAACGTATAGTTTACAGAGTGCAGTACGTCAATTAATGTAACCATAATATGGGATTATTGTGATGTAACGTACATCTTCTTCATTATTTTTCAAGCAGATCGAAATTATGAAGATTTATGTCTCGTACGTCATTGAATAAACGTCAAAATTAAATATTGGGTTAGAAAAACTTTAAGCTATAATGATTTCTGGTAGGTTTGGAGGAGAAAGATATTTTTGTTTTCTTTTAGTCTAAAATATTTCGAAAAATGTACGTTTTTTAACGGAATAATTCTAAGACAAATTATTACACAAACAAACTATTGAGTTTGCAAAAAAATCTACCCCATACATAATCAGAAGCATATTAGTAGTACGACTAGACGGTACATATCTGTGTCTTATAATTGCAATTAATTCTCACTTTTTCTCCAATTTTATCTCTCACTGCCCTACTTTTCATTTACACCAAGCATTCCTCTTCCATTTTACATTCGCGTTACCGAATCAGTTAAATATTTTAGTCTTGTTTGCATCAGTTGTGTTCACCCATTCCAAGCAAAGGTAGTTTCAAAAGAAGTCGAGGCAGATGTACTCTAGCGTTTGGGAAATAAAATCTAGAAGAAGAAAACACGGAAACATGCGAAGATGATTTATGAACTCGCTTTCTCCCGCAGTAAAATTAATCAACAAGTTCGCGTGGAAAACAAATCGCAAAAAATAACGTATTTACGATACGATGGGTATCGTATCGAGAACCGAAGAGTTGTACTATTGGGAATAAGCATTCGCTTTCCCGTGGTCGAACCTGACGAGCAGGTTTTGGCGGTTGGTAGCGAACTGCGCTGTACCAATTATTCTTTTGAAGATCAGAAACACTTTATCCTGCGGACTTTCACAAACGTCGCGCTTGCTTTATTTTTAGCAGCTGAATTTTCACAACCGCGCGCCGCTCTTCTTTCTCCAGCGATACCTGGAAGCGATCCTGGAGTCCGCTGGAAGAAGACTCTGGAATTGCGAAATCCACGCATTTATATTTAGGGGAGCCTGTTTCGTTGCGCAATGATCCGGTATTATAGATAGATAAACCCTTTAATGGCGAGGTTAGGCCAATTATAACTTATATAATTATATATTATACAATATATCATACTTATAATCGATTATGCAATTTATACATATTATTACAAATGAAGCCTTCTATATATCACAAGATCAAAATGCTGAAGGGGTCTTTAGATTGTAAAATCGATTTATATTAAACTCTTTATAATATTTAATACACCACGAAATCATTCCGCTCGCTAAACATGGGAGACAACCAAATAATGCTGAAGAATTAGCGTTTTCACAATTTTCTCCGTGAAAATGTATCACGATAACTTTAATTGATCACGTTCTTCCTTGCTAAGATAATTTTTTCCAGAAATTACTTCTCAAATATTAATTTTCCAAGAACACAGATTCACATATTTCTGATTTCTGTACTTTTTACTAATTTTAACTAATGGAATATATAGAATATATCCTAATGACTAACAACCTATATAGAATTTTGGACGGTTTCTGATCTCAATTTAGATACAACACGATTGATTTGTCGGTTAAACGTTTGGCTGATAATGTGTGCAAAATAATTCGGATATCTATGACCATGACTTCTTAAATCATGGAAGAGGAAACTTTTCAGTTCCAATTTTGCCAGGAGGATAACTCGCTTTTTTTAACTACGCTATTGCAATATGAAGATGATTGGCCATATCAAAATGAAATAATCCTTTCCCATACGAAGTTAATTTTACATAAAACTTTCCTTGCCAGTTAATTCCCAAAAACTGTTAAAAATATCTCCAGAAGATATTAAATAGCTACGAAATATGTGATTTTTATAAAAGCGGATTCAAAATGTGATAGATCTTTCCTTTGATCTATAACCACATCACAAAGTGACCAGAGTATATGAACTCGCTTAATACTGAAAGAAACTACCCAAAGCAAAATTTAGTCTTTAATTCAATTACATCCACTTTGAAATAAAGATATCAATTATTGGTAAACCTTACGAATTCATACGACACATTCAAAATTAAAATATATTACATCTCCTCCATTAAGATAAGCCTCTCTGTTTCACAAAAGAAAACGTCCGAACGTGAAGTGGTATTCATGAGTTGTTGTCCTAAGGTAAACTCGTTGACCTGGAAAAGGTCACAGAGGGAGGCAAATTAAAGAAAAAACAGCTACAGATACGAATGTACCAAGATATCTTGGCCAAACAGAATCGAAGGGAAACATATAAATGAAGAATAACAAACCAGATGTATTTCTGCTTCAAATAACATTTGCTTTCTGGTAGGAAACAGATCCTGGCGGTCGGTTTGTGTTGCAGCATAACGCCTTCATCAGTCACAAAAAACTACTACTTTTGAGTTATTTTCCACTGACTTCCGATCTTTTGATCGTGAGCATAGATCATGTCGGGAAAGGTAATGTTTTGTGATTCGGAAAGGGAGTCATAATATTTTACCAAGAGCGTATCTCATTATTAGTGCCAACTTGAGTCAGTAAAGGAAGGTATGACGAGTTGCGTGCAAACTGTAGGTTCCCACATCTTACATTTCGGTAAATTCATTCATCGGTACAAATGGGATGTAGCAAAAAACAAACTATACCGCTTTATAAGCATAAAATACTTATTATAGAAGAATGTATCTTCTTCTAAAACTCCAAAAGTTGTTGGAGTAATATTCAATTAATAAATAAGAAAATATCTTCGCAGATTTTACAAATATATATTTCAGACCACCGGGATTGATACAGAACCTTATTTTACGATCACTGGTTTCCTATTTAAAGTATATACCTCCACGATTTGCAACAAGAGATTGCATTTTATATTCTGAAGAAACATAAAAAATCAAAGGTATATTGAAAATTATAACATAAACAAGTTTATCCACGGATTACAGTATATGAAAGATGAGTGATAATTTGTACGGTTTTGTAACGCTAAAAAATGAATGTTGATTATCGATAAAGCTTTCTAGCACTATCTAGAGCTTGGAACTGAAGATTCATCAGCTATTCATGAGTGCATGACTTCAGAAAATTGAGTAAATGATCTCTTCTTGGAGAAATACCGTGAATTCTCAAAAGAGGAAAGCAATAAAAACTGGTGATTAGTTATCATACTTTGTCACTATACAACTTATAGCTTAAACCTATTAACATATCCTGAATGAACCTTTGGCACTAAGAATATTTTTCCTATTACATTACTATACCATCGAAGCCAATTTTTTTTCTTTCGACAAAGAGCAATTCTTCTGCATTCGATCTAAAATGACGAGTGGTAAAATCGTTCGATTGAGACGCTTGGAAAAGAAGAGCCGTTCTCGCGGTGAAATGACGCTCTCGTTTCGTCATCGACAGTGGACATTAGCGCGTTATTTAGCGAATTGCAACAATGCTTATGATCACGCCACGTTTGCGCTGACGAGCTGGAATATTTATGCACATTAACAGAAGGGAGATTTCCCATCCCTCTCCGCCCGTTTCATAATTCCTCCGAACGAGTCATAGCAACATTTATGCTATAGGCTCCCGTCCGCACATTGCCCTCCAACCGATTGCATTACGCAAGCGACCTATGTGCTTGCGAATCAAACAGGGTCACCTCGCTAATCCATTCACTAAAGGATAATTGTCGACAGGCACCAGCTGGCATCGGCTATAACCCAGTGAAGCTAATGAAGCGATAGGCGGCAAAGAATCCGGGCAAAAAGATGTTCCAGAACGGCGCGTTTGGTTATGTATGTATAAAAGCGCTAACTGGTTTCCGGGAAACGAACGTTTTGATCGGCGATTTTGACTGCTCGCCTTTCACTAAAGCATTCTATTTACTGCGATGTAATTCCTTCTCTAGTTATTAATTTGCGCTGTTTATTAATCAATTCTTCAATGTGGAGAAATAATTCGCAACAGTTTAAAGTTTGTTCAGTGATGATATAATGTTTCAGAGTTAAACTCTAGCATGAAGATTAAAGTAATTCATTGAGATAATCCATCGAATTCGGATTGTAAATGGCTGATGATGATGATAATGATTTATATCAATCCCACGTAAACGTTACTTAATCAAAAAGGATAAATATAGATATGCATAATGATCTTTTATACTGATATTTATTTTATATTATTTAAAATTTAATCCCTTAATTAGACTTTAAAATAGTAAGGTTCTATTAAACAAATCTTACGTGTCTATTCACAATTAATAATAACTAATTCGTTCGTTGTTGAGATTTTCAATAGTCTATTAATTCTTTCCTCTCAAGTTATTAACTCATTTGTTTGTGCAAGTCTTGGCGTGAATTATGCCTTCATTTTAAGATTCCGATAAAAAATTGCGATCTCATTGTTTATGTTTTCTATTTATGAACTAAATTTGTTTCCATTAGAGACAAAATCGTCAGCAAAGAGTAAAAGTTCGTGACGAGGCATATTGATAAAGTTAAACTGCGATAAACTGATAACTAAGTCAAACTTTCTTATTAATCGAACGTATTCCTTTTCTAGTATTAAATAAATATAGTATAATGGTTACATTTGGATATATGCTTGTATTTTGATATCATCCGTAGTGAATTTTTGGAGCCGTTAAAAAAGTACCACTTAAAATTTATTAAAGAAATAGTACATAATCTTTGCATAGTATTTCGGTAGACCAATTGATTAGGTGATAGACTTTGGAAAACGGAAAATTAATGATTTGGACCCCGCTTATTTAACTTTTTTATCCTCACTACTTCAGCGTATTTTCATTCGAAAAATAGATGTATAAAAATGAAAAGTAATTCACTTTTTGTGGTTTCCATGACTCCACAGCAATTCAGTTAATCAATTCAAACGAAACCATTCCTGAATGAAGTTCCACCGGTGGACGAATTCGACTGAGGAACCATTTGAAGACCGATACCCACATATGCATATGACAGGAAATATACGCGTATTTATTTTATATCACGCTACACGTACGTGTTGATCCAAGCGCTACAAAGAAACCCGTGGGATCTTAATGAAGCCGGACAAGTGAGACCGGGCTCTTTTAAGGCGGCCAGATGGAGTAAAATCCTCACTACCAAAATAATCGCTCCCATATTGTTGACAGATTCGGGATTTGAAAGAAAACCTTCGTGGGGAGATTTCCCATTGACATTTCGGGCCGTGTGTCCGTTGGAAGGGGGCGTTGGAAAAATACGCAAAGGCGCGTGCCATATGGGCACCCTTATCCCATTCATGGGGTGTGGCGATTCGGGACACAGAGCCTCAGTGCATCGAGCGCTGAGTTAAATTTCCGGCTTTGTCAAAGGCCCTCCAATCCTTTGGACCTGCAGAAGGGATGCGAATAAAAATACTCGTTTGTTTGTGTGTGTGTGTACTCTCTCCCGAGTCTTCCTTTTGCCTGCTACTTAAAAACCCTCCCCTGGATTCTTCCACCGCAATCTACGGCACCCGAAAGGAGTGAGGTCGTAAATTTTCTTCGGCTACGAAAGAGCGGTTCTCGCTAAGCGGTGATTTTGCCAAGAGCTAGACTAGAATTGAGTAGTGCGATCCGAGGAGGGTGATGTGTATTATCATCATACGATGGCACCCTTAAGAGATGGAGTGAGTACTCTTGAAAGGGTCGCGGGTTCGAGTCCTGAATTATATGATTTTTTCAGGAATTATTCGTTGCTATTGTCAGTCGTCTATGTGAATGTCCAACCAGTTGAAGTAAGAGCTGATTTGCGGGACTAATACAATACGAAATGCTACTAGAAACAGGATTAAAGTCTATTTAAACTGGGAGGGTAAATCTTAAATCATCAGGCTTAATCTACTCGAAAATAATGAGATACAAGAAGAAATATTCAATTCTAAATCGATACCACTTCAAAGGAGTTTAAGATGCTGTACCAAACAATTCAAAAGCAAAATACTTAAACCGAAAGCTTAAAAAGGCAGACATTTTTGCGAACGATTATGGAAGGAAATAGATATTACTGTGAGGAAAGATTATTAGCATAAATCACACCAGAAAATCCTTCTGCATTTTAACTCCGAAATAACTAATATTTTTCTATTCTTGTCGCATGAAAATCATGAAATACATCGAAAATATATTAATTCGAGGAAATTTCAAATGATGTATTTCGTTAAAATGCAGGAGTTAAAACTGCAGTAAAAATTGAGAAAGAGCTTCCGTTTTCATAGATCAACTAACTATTTTAACATCAAACCGCAAATTTACAAGTCGTCAATTATTCAGTTAAATTTGCAAATCTGTTCCGATATTCCATCTCCTAATATTACGGACAAAATTATCATGACCTGCAAGAAAATCAACGGACAAGCAAGTAATTCATCATAAATCATCACAGTAATCACATACATACTTCACCAGCGTTGGATATGAGTTGCCGACACACATGAATCACAGATAACGGATTTCTTACGATGTTTCCTTGGAGAAACAAGCCTGAAATTAGGTGGGCCGAGTTCGCGCGACATACATCATCGGAAAATTCACTCTCAAATATTCACACCCGTGCGTGGGAGTGAAATTTCGCCACCGCTATACTTTCTCCGTACAAGAAAGCAGAATGTTGTTTCTACAGGTATTCGCAAAGTAGGACGGTTGATTTTTCATTTACACTTGCTTTGAGTTTGAGATGCACTTCACACGTTCTCTTTATGTCCAAATTTAGAATAAATTATTTAGTTATTGGTGAGTGTCCTTTCTAATCGAATTTTAAATTTATAATTGGCTTTGAGAAATTTCTTAATTTTCCTTCGCGAAGAAAATTCCAAGAATATTTTAGTTCAAATTAGTAGGATTTTTATTTTCGTATTTTCTAAATTAAAAGAAAGTTCTTAAAAATTTTCGAACCGAATTTATGGAGAGTTTTAAAAATTATCTCCTTTTTTGATTATCCTTTACTCGTAAAAATCCAATATTATTCCTAATTAAACAAAAATTTGATCAAACTCCAGTAAGAACTCCACAATCACTTACTATTTTTCTTCTAATTAATACATACGTAATTAATCCACTTTGGTTACCCTTCGATACGCCTCTACATGTCAAAAGCTCACTGTTATAACCTAATAAAGTCTACTCCAAGACCTATGAATCAAACCCGGTCATAAACCAAATTTCACTGATAAAAAACACGAATCAACATCACTTCCTGGCCTTCAAACCCCAATACCGAAACGAATTGAGCATCGCAACAGACGTTCCATTATGCGATACCATCCAAAACACGTAATCATCCGATACCATCCCAATCGACTCCGTTTAGCGCCTTTTCACCCGAATTCAACGCAAAGGAACCGGACGTGGGTTTCATCCGCGAGAAATTTTGGTCATCCTCGTCGTCGCCCACGCAGATAAAAAAATACGGGCGTTCCACATTTAAAAAATCTTCCTCCACCTGCTTCCCCACCCACTCCCTTTCTTTTATTACCGCACTCCCCCACGAGCGGCGCGGATCACAGGGCAGCCGCGTTTCCACGCAACTACCTCATGCTCCAGGATAAACTTCCTCTCCTTACATCCACACAACTCCTTCGCCAGATTTTTTTGGGATACGAAATCGTATGAGCGATCGAGGTTCGTGAATTCGATTCGACTCTTTGAATGATATCGAACTTCAAGTTCGATATTTGGACTTTCTAAAACATTACGGTAATTAAAGTTCTACCACAAAAGATAAATTTTGAAGAATAAATGACTAGCCAAGTAGTACTTTTCACTGATTATTAACTCTACTTCTGTGAAATTCCTATAAAAAGAAAGGTGGCCATAGTTCAATCATTAAGGTATAAAAGATTAATTCTAAATTATAATTTGAGTTTCGCTA
The DNA here is from genome assembly GCA_020796165.1 of Pantala flavescens. Lineage (NCBI taxonomy): Eukaryota > Metazoa > Arthropoda > Insecta > Odonata > Libellulidae > Pantala > Pantala flavescens. Next base: position 20,129,269 of record CM036886.1, read on the forward strand.
ATTATTAATAATTAAGAACAGTAAAACTACGACTCTATCAGAAAATTAGGTAGAAAAATTCTGTAATAAGAAATGATTTTGCGGTATTTAGCAAGTTAGATGTCGATATCTGTTCAATAAATAGTGAAGAGATGAAATATTGAATATGCTACAATCCCTTTTTTTAAATAATTTCATTCTTAATCTATTAATCCCCAATTTCGTTACGATAGGACCAATATAAATTAGCTCTCAGATATTTCTTTCTAATCAATCGAAAGAACTGTATTCCGCTATAGGAACTCCCACGTCATTTCGTACATGCGTCATTGGAATAAACACCGAAAAAAAAAATCATCACTACTTAGATTATTTAGCGAGAAGCCTTATCATTACCCTAAAAAGTATCTCCATTGACTTTTCTCATATTTACAAATACGACATTATATTTACTCGTAACTGTGCGACCGATTTCGAAATCCTCATTGGTCACGTCTTTCGGAGAATTCGAAGAAAAACCATCGAAATTTCTCTAATCACCCACGTATCCAGCCAAATAAAAAAATACTTATCACCTTTCGTTTATGAATCGCTCAAATTACGGAACAAGTAGGCTTTCGGCAGTAAAATTCAAATTAAAATAATTAACGTGAAAAGAGTTGAATGTTGACATCATCATCTCTAATGCTTCCTTCTTTTTTCAATGAAAGAGATCTTTGGTTAATTGAGCCTTAACTGGCGGTTAATTTGACTAATTGGCCGTAATAGGTAAATACGCTAAAGAGGCTTGGCTTATTTGTAGGGAAGAAACAAGATATTCATCTTCTAAATCCTTAGCGCTTTTTACGTGAATAGTGTTTGCTCTCAATTATACCCCGTTCGGTCTATTTGTAAGCGGTACCGATGACTTGATTCATAGCATACGAAAAGAAAAACTACGGTCTATTTGGAAGTTGCACCAATAATTATAGTATATAAAGTAGTTAAGACCTAAACATGACAGTAATTAATTATGAAAATATAACTTATTAACCGATGTACTTCGATAAAATGTATGTAAGTGTAAAGTCTTTACAAAAATATATTAATAATACCCACTTTGTAGTATTTTCTCTGTCATAAGATTGATTTAAATAAATTATATTGTCAATATTTGAAAGCATACTCCTATATGATTCTATCCAACCTATAAAAATTATTTCTTAAATAGAATAAATTTTATATCGGATGAAAAACCTTAAGTGTATAGATGCTCTTAAACGAATTACATAAACGTAAATGTTTATACATACAATATTATTTGCTTTGAACATTCAAATTGTCGTCATTCCGTATCATACTTTTCTAATCAATAACGCAATGTACTAAAATAGGTTAAAAGTCGCAATTTTCAAGTGCGACATAACTACAAAGTTTTTGTAGAAACTGTTTGTAGATTGGTTACCAAGAAGAGAACAGAATAGTATTAGATTCGGTCATAAACCTACCGAACGTTAATATATATCGAACGACCGAATACTTCTCTTTTAAGTTTGTGCTACACAGGGGTACGTCCTAGGACCGATAAACTTATTATTTTAGTTACACTTTTGGGCGCCGTCGGCGGTAGCTTCTCCTCAGGGGGGTCGTGCGACCTCGAGCCACCGGCGTTGCGCGTGGGAGGCCGTTGGCACTTCGTAGGTGATTCCTACGCCGAGTGATGGATGACTTTTTAATAGCGTCGAGGGGAGTCCGCCTAAAAACGCCTATTTGCCGCGCCATCCCCCTTTATTCCCACGAATCCACCCCCCTATTCATGACTCCGGCTTTTCTTATCTCTTCGGGCGCCTCGATCAAACCCGAAATTTCTTTCACGGGGTCGTTTCCATGGAAAAGATTCTCGGTGATGGACGAGGATAAATGGTGTGGGGGAAATCTGGAGGTCTGCGAGTCTTTTCTCCGCTGAAGCATTTTCCGGTGAAGAATCTCTCTTTATTGGTTTGTGAGAAAGCAGTTTCGCGTCGAGTATCGGGTTACATCCTGATGTTGGGTGCATCTCGCAAAAGTATGAGCTTCCCGGGGGCTTAGTAGACGTTTACGATGAGATATTGGACATATAAGGAATTAGGAGAATAAGGAGTGAAAATCGCATTTTATAACCTACAAAGGCTGATTTGTAATACGCCATAATTCTTCCTCACAAAGTATCTGTGCAGTATACACATCTCATTTTGTTTGTTGTACGTATAAAGACAGCGAAACATTAGCACATTCACGGATTTGCTATTTTTAAGGACGAATTTTCTGCCCTCGATATCAAATTTGTAACTTATACTCAAAGTAAAAGAATGTAAGAAAATATTAATCAAACTCGTCGTAAGATTCAGTCATCCAATGTAGTAATACATGACGGTACGTAAAACTCAATTGCACGAGAGCGAGTATAATTCAAATAACGACTATCTGAGAAGTATAGAATACTAGATTTAAAAAAAAATATCTTACCTATCTTCAGTATAAGTATTAAGATACCAAAAAACTCACAATTTAGGATGCGAAACGGTATCCATAAATGCAATGTACTCGTAAAATAAAATCCTTCAAAATCAAAAATGTTCGTTCTTATATCCATCTTCAATATTCGTTATTATTTATACTACTATCATTACCTCCTTCTTTACGAAAAGACCTGTTTAATTACATAATTATACTATCATTGAATCACTCCATACAATCTTAACCTCCGATTGCATGCGCTTCAAAAGAAATTCTTTATAATATGTATTCAACAAAGGTTTCTTTGTACTTTTTCTGCAAAATACGTACTTCCACCACTTATTATCTCTATAATAACACGTTAAATTTGCGTAACAAGTAAATAAAAAACTCGAAGAACTGCATCACTAACAATCCAAACGTTCTATCAGCATCTTCCAAGGAAAGATTTATCTCTGGTGGGTGGGTTAGGGAGATGAGTAAAGAAACTCATGGAGAATCCTTTATCGAGGCATTGTTTATGGTCCAGAGATGGGGGAATGGCTTCGAGAAGCGGAAGTGACGTGGAATTTATCTCTCTGGTGACCCTTGAGCAACATTAACATGCAGAGATTGAAAAATTTCCCACCACAGAGATAATGATGCTGCACTCACTGGATCGATCTTATTCCCTATTCATTCACTAATCTGGCTATCTTTGATCGATCCCACGACACGACGCGATGCCGAGCTTCCAATAATTACCTCTGTCGTGAGTTTGCACAAATGTAATCGCCGGGTAACCGATGTTTCAGAGTTGATAATCATTCTATGAATACTTGACAAAGATTTTGTTCGAAACGCAGGAAAGGATACACAATACTGATAAGATTCACGCTAAAATCAGTAAAATCGGTTTTTTGCCATGATAATAAAATGTAAATATAATACATGACATAATATACATGATGATTTATCGGTTCAATGATATGTATAAATTTCGAAACTTCAGTATAGCGTGAATCGAAAAAACTAATTCGAGAATGTTTTCAAACTTTTTTTCCACGAATCATTAAAAAATATAAGAACAGATTGATATACTATTCTTATTATACATTACGCCTTAAAAACTTGATTAAAAATCAATTTAGAAAATATACTTATTTCCATTAAAATACGGAATACAAAATGTAGATGATTACCTGACAAAAGTCAAACTTCCGTACAATAGAATTTGATTGTGCAAACGATTTCACAGCGTAAGCATTCAAGTAAAACGTCCTTATACATCTTACAGTCTATACATATACGTAATTTATTTATATCTTTGGATGATGTTCCTATATTTAGATAACAAAATGCTTCAATGAGGACATTTAATGATGATATAATAGAGTAACAGTAAATTAACCTGAGGATAAATCCTTGTTTTTAAGTATCTTTTCGTAATTGTACTCTAATTAGAATAAGAGTATTTCGGTCTCTTTTATCAGTCAAATTATAGTAATTCTTCATGTATTAACGCATTCTATAGTGATTCATTTACGATCCGTCATCACCTGACATCCAATCGAGTATCTCACAGGACCATAGAAGACTCTGATGACCTCTATTGTCATTAGCGAGGGACATATCATCAGATGTCTTCAGGGCTTGGATGACCACCCTTGGGAACAAGGGGTGCTTACCAGGGAATCGTCACAGGACCCTTAATAGAGGGATTAACATCCAGGGGGCTCTTCAATGGAAAGGAGGCTGTGGATAAGATCCTGACACCGTGAAAGATGCAACGGGGATTACTTATCATGTGGTCTTTGAGGTAAACGTGTCGGACAGTTATCCTCTGCCCCAAGAGACAATGTGGCACGAAGATCACATGTCTGAGTATCGACAGAAGAAGAACTCAGCTCCTGGTACTTTGTCGGAAGTAATTTTTCCTCCCCGGATCATTTGACGAGAGGAACTCTAGAGCCATTAGTGTCCGTATTATTCCGAAAAATGTTTCGTTTTTTGTTCTCTAGCAGTGTCACCTGACAGGTTTCCTCTTTCAGTTTGTCGAATGACTAAGTTGTTGGGGATATTTTGGAAGCTGTGAAAAAGCGTTCCACGAAGGGTGCATGTGCGCATCTTTGGAGGTGAGAAATGTTGTGATAAAAAAGTGTCTTTCGACGAAGCGAAGAAAAATGAGACCACGAACATCTGCATCGAAGACAGTAATAAGAAAGTTGAGATGATGCAATATTTGTTCAAACTATTGGAATATCATCTTTCGCTCTCCTTATTTGAAACAATTTTGGTATTTAGAGATTAAACTAGAGTTAACGAAGACCATTGGACGACTATAGTTCGCAAATATTTATGCTTAAAGTTGCTAATATGGTAATTTCTTTTCGATAGATTATTTTTCTCTTTTATAGTAAATGATGGTAGGTTAACCGTAATGAGAGGAATCTAAAGTACTCAACTATACAAAAAAGAATAAGTAAACGAAATGGAGATTCCTTAATTTTAAATTCAACACTTACATATAATCTGCAAATAATTGTATAACAGATAATTGGGTCAGAAAAGCGTCTAAAACTTCATTGCTACGAGTACTCTCCAATTTTGAACTAATCAACGACAAATTTCGACCTATAACTTATCTTATTCACCATAAAGTATGTATGTGTATAAAGACAACGTATTTAAATTAAAACTTTGACTATCATTATTCTTGGATTTAATTCTTAATCCCGCCTCAGTTACGACACAATAATAATCTTGGCAGACATCGATACTCAAGATGCACGCATTTATACCCATAACGCATTAATAACCCATCGGAAAGTACTCACACACAAGCGGACACTTTAGAATACGTTATGAGCCTACTCCACAAAGTCACATATAAAAATGCACCCATTAATTCCCGTTGCGGACGTCGATTCTTCTTTCCGAACGAGTGCATTGCGGGAAATATATCGCCATTACCATTCTGAATGGTGCTGTCCGACCCTCACTCGGTCCCCTTCATGAAAAAATAAAAGGGGAATGTGGTTTCCTTAGGAACGAATCGACTTTGTCTGATGTACGATCCCACGGCACTATATATATATTTTTTCGGTTTCCCATGTTTCGGAACTGATTCGAGAGGGGGCGCGCGGTTCATTTATTTTTCAAGGGATGATCGCCCTGTCTCGCTTATGGATAATGCCCTCCACCGACTTGTTTTTTCAATCGCCCTTCGCTATTTTTTAAGGCGGTTTTACACTTGGAGTTTCTGAAACGTGAATTCGATTCGGAATGTATTACGGACACGGTTCTCATGAAGATTGTCGATGATTAGCTCTGGTCAATTTACTTGGATTGTTATAGATAAGAGGATATCATAATGAATATATTAGGTTCTATTTTGAGAAGTAGAACGGTTAAATACATTCCTTTGAGAACTTTTATAAATAATACTGCTGTTAAATTGCTGTCTTAATAATTTCTGTATTACGTATTAAAACTGAAGCTCGACAAATTTACTACGCTAATTCAGGATTCAGGCATCGAGTACTGCCAACACTTTTATAGATAATTATAGAGAAATAGAACAAAAAAATTGCTCCATTTCGCTGTAAAAATTATTAATTTTGATGCAGCGAATGGTTCAGATTCTGCCTCATGAGTTTGCTGGCTTACTACGTTGATTACTAGCTCATAAGGTTGAAAAAGAACAACGAGTATGGTAGCCAAGGAAACTAAACAGGAAAGAAACGAAAAAAATGATTTTTGTAAATACGAATATCAGCTAAATATTTTACTAAATTATTCTAAACGAATATTTTTTTAAATAAGTCCTTACTTTCACATCTACAGCTAGGCATAAACTGATAAATCCAGTTCTGCTCTTTGTTGTCCTCTTCATACGGTTCTGTACGCCTTCTATCAATAAATAACCGTCCGTATCGATGGAAAATAACGGTGGGCATCGAATAATCGGATTTCGTTCATTGTTGGACCTTCTTAACACTCGGATAAATATCATCTCTTCGTACTTATTCCTTTGAAGAAAATAATTCGAGCTTAAAAAAAACGACTGTCCCGTGAAAAGAGCCTCTCGACCTTTTGAACCATGGTCACTGAGGAGGGCTTCGGATCCCCTTTTGCAGCCGAATCTTACCCCAAATACCCTCCACTTCTCCCTCCTTCATTGTGCTGCCATCTACTCATCCGTGCTCTAGCCCCTGACTAATTTTCGTGTCTTTGGACTGGTCCACCATATGGACAATGGTCATTCCGTTTTTTGAATTGTAAATTAGGGCGAATTTGATGATGTGTGCGAAGAGCGATGTACAGAATTCCAATACACTCCATTTCATAGTTGGAATAGGCAATCATACATACGATTTTCTAACAGATTTTATTTACGTAAAACTGACAATATATTACGTTTTTTAGTTTAACATAGCTCCCTCAAACATCTATTTATTGGACAGTTACAGTGAGGTACTCATATCAACAATGGACATAAACAAACATCCATATCCTGAGAGGAATACGTTGCATGTATAGCCGGCAAAATTGCATGTGTTTTATTCATTTTCCCAAATTAACGTTAATAAGTCCATGCTAAAGATACAATTATACATCTTGGATAGATATTAGGAATAAAAGAAAACACTTTTCCTCCCTTCTTGAGAACATGAAGACATGGCACATGCATAGATTCTATTTTAAATATGAGGATTACGGTAATTAACATCTTCATGTACGCTTACAATGACTATTAATAATAAAATTAAAATATCGACTTCTATTAAGCCTTTTTGCAACTCAATATAACGTATCCTTTATAAAAAAACAAAACTAGCTAAATGATGGAATAGAATGCCACGAACCTTCCACTTTTAAACGTTAATAACATCTATATATTTTGATACTGCTAAATGAATATTGGGCTCATTAAAATGAAACATACTTTTGGAATGTGTCTCTAATAATAGGGAAAGTTAACCAAAAATACTTCCGTGCAGAATTTAAACAACTGGAGGTAGTTATTTCCGTCGAATAAATGACCATCGTTTGGGGGGCCCTCCTACGCTTCTCCAAGTCCATTCTTGCGTGAAACGCCCCTTCAAAGAAGCCCTCATGGATGTCCCTTTCCGTTGCATTATGGACCAGTTCCACACGGGAACCCCATTGGCTATTCTCACTTCCGGGCCTCGACCTTTGTGACCACTGCTTGACCTCTCCATTCACCTCATCCCATTCGTTTTAATCGCTCCCCGATTATGACCGTCTTCGGTAAACATCTGTTTTCCAGAATAAAGGAGGACTTTTGCGATAAAAAAGGAGAAAGAAAAACATGGGCCGAATACGTTTCCGGGGATCGGTTCTTTTGCTGGAAATTCCGATGGACTCATCGCCGATTCCGGAGGTATATCGACCATGATCCTTTTGAGTGTTTTTCACGCTTAAATACCGGTTCGGAATAAAGTATAAACCCTATTTATACATCTGTTATCCTCATCAAAGTGTAATCGACATTTTTTGTCTAGAATTTCTTCTAGACCAGGATAGAGTTCTAGAGCGTTATTATTGTTATAAAAATCACTAAGTATGTTTGTCACCATGGCAATGTTACTAAGGATGTTCAATATGATTATGAGTAAGGTGTCATTTAATGACGGAGCATAGTTACGCTCAAGGATCGTTGATTTAGTTCACTTTGAATCATAGCGAATGATATCTTAAGTACTTATGAAAATTATAAGTTATTTACATTATAATATATTTAATAGTGACTTAAAAATTACGTAATTTTTACGGAGAGCAAACGTTGGCTTTACTCTATCAATAGGCTTTAATACTCCAAGATATTCGATTCCTTTTTCATTAACACGCAGTAGATGACAGTGAAAATACGCATTCTTATTGCGGTGAAGATAAAGTCAGCATGCTATATCTAAACGGTTGGAAGAATTAGAGGAATTTCTTTCAGTCAATCTTTCCCAAAATATAGAGGATTTCACCCTATTCTATATCAGATAAAATTCTAGATATCTAAAAGATAAAAGACGCTATAAGTAGCGTACGTCTTAGACTGTAAACTGCTACGCTAAACTCAATGAAATCAAAAGAATTACTTTCTTAATTATATAACTAAACCTGCCCTTGATAATCAAAAATTCCCTCCAATTTCTATATATACACCTGACTAAATAATATCTAAAGGAAAGATATTTTAGCCTCCTTCCCTTATTTCCATCATTCTTCCAAATTAATTCGTTTTATTCGTATCATCGCCGAGGGAGATAAACATCGGAGACAATGAGGAGGGTTGGTCGGAATGAAGAACGAGGAAGAGGCTGAGTCGTAAATTAAATTGGAGGAGGGAAAAGCAGTTTTTTAAAAGCTATTTCTGAGATTTCGAGCGGCGTTCCACGGAAGGATGACAGTAATCCTATCAACGGCGAAGTGGGCGTGGCGGGAATGGTCGGATTTTTCCAAAGAATTTGAACGAAAAGCTTTTTCTACTCACGACACTATCGGGAGATTCGTACTTCTTCCCCGTGGCCTCAGAATGACAGAAGATATGCTCATCTATGTGTCGTGGAGCTCACCTGGAAATAGAAGAGAACATTGTTATATTAATAAACGTAGAGGAATGCATCATAGTAGATAATTGTATAAATGCATGGAAAAGGGATTGATATTGAGATTTCGTTGTATCGAATTAAATTGTTTTAGTATGTAACAACCAAATTCTAATATTAATTTCTTTCGTAATTACGATCATTATCATGAAATCAACTGAAAGTGGGTGTTGAACCTGGTAGAAGCGTTATTAAAATGATATTATATACAGTGTATGAATTTCATAGATACCAACAAGGTCATGTATTTAACTGAGTTATCTAGCCTTTCTCACTGAGTACCAAGAATAATTCAACACGTGGTATAATATAGAATCAAGTTAGTTTAATACAACTTTATAAGTATACAATGTCATCACCATCATTAACAAACAAATCGACCCATTTCAACAACCGGTACCATATTTTTATTTACAATATAGTTTTAAAATGTTCATTAATGAAAAGGTTTATAAAAGGTTTTATCGAAATTCCTTCGTGTCTCCATGGATACGTATTCTCAGATATTAGAAGCAACGTCCGGCACGTAAGGTGAAGTACACTTTGGAAGAAGAGTCCCTTAATTTCATACCCTCGAAAGAAATAAAAAAGTGGGAAGGGGTGGGCGATGGCCCATAAACTCATGGGAGGATCGGAAGGGATGGGGGAATGGATATATGCTGTTATGCGATTATGACGGATGGACTTCTGGTGGTGGAGCGAGGGGAGGAGGAGGGGGGAAGAGGAAAGAAAATACGAAATAAAAGGAAGCGAGAGAAGGGGAAGTAAGAATAAAGAGTGAGCTAATGGAGAGGAAGAATGTGAGTTTTAAGAAAGGAAATGGAGCGAAGGAAAGGAGGGAATAAAGATCCAAAGAGGAGGAACAATTAAAGGCAAAGAAGAGGCGTAAAGACTCCGAAGTAAATTCTTTAGCAAAGAAAGGAACATACCAAGGCACAGACGAGGCTATATCTAAGGAAACGCACCGATAATTAACAGAAAAACGTCAATAAATAGCTTATTGTATAAACAACCAATTAGTACTCATTCTATATGCCCGGAAATAATGATATCCGGGTTTGAATACCTATACAGGAAGATTTTGTCGAGTACTTTTATATTTTCAGGGTTTATGCAAAATACTTTACGAGGTATGAAACTTGCAAAATTAGTTTTCAAGGGTAAAAAGATAAATAACAACTAAAATAACGAAATACGAACATTCGCAATAAAATAAAAACGCGAACTCTTCTAAAATTTAAAATATATTTATATCATGGGACTAAAATAGGCTCCAGGCCAGGTGGTAGTCAACGCAAATATATTTTAAACATTTTTGCAAATCTCCCTTTTCACAAAGGGTTGCGAAAATAATAGAAGAAAAATATGCATAATACAAATTTACAAATGAGAATCAAGTACGAGTTCATTCCTAAAAATATCAAAGTAAACATAATGATAAGTTATATCTCCCCGAAAGGTTAATGCACTAATATCCGAGTATATATAAACAGTTATTCGAAACCATAAGAAACAGCGTTGCTATAGAGATCCGAAAAGGTTCATAAATCACCAGATTTCAATACGAGAGTAGGAATGACAATGGGAAATGGATTCTTGGATCGCCCTGCCACGTAGAAAGAAAGGAAGGGTTTCTAGTAAAATCACCATGGAAATTTTAGAAACCGAGAAGCGTTCGGATTAAGCTCTGGGCGGTGGTACGAAAAGAAAAGATTGGAAACGTTTCGCTTGGAAAAGGAGAAGATGGACCCAATGTGTTTTTTCTGCATTTCGGGAGGCTGCGAAGTAAATGATTGCGAAAATAAACATGTATTCGGTTGGATCGTTGAGACATGAGGCGAAGCTCCATTTGGTCCATTCTTGAGAGCGGAAGCTGGGCATTCTACGGGAGCATTTGTCCCAGTCAGTGGAGGACGAACATAAAAAACGCCCAACGAAGTAACTCGGTGTCATTTGCCAATTCTTTTCGATAAAGTGGAAGGAAATGTCACAGCCATCTTTCCACTTTTCTTGTAGTCATCTAAGAGTCCTAAATTTAGACGTTTATTTTTATGGGGATCGTGCAAGGTCGCATAGGGTTCATTGGAACTTGCTGAAAAACCCATCTCTGAGAGGTTCAGCATCCTCTCTTGAGAATTTACTTTATTTTATGATTCAATTCTTAAGATTTCAAATGGTTCATAGACCAAAATTATAACTGAGCATATTTTTAGTCAGATGAATAACTAAAAATGTCCCAAATAATCTACTCCTTTAATCTTATTGGAGATCACTTCGATTAGATTTTCTTCCAGCACAAATAATAAATGTTTGACAACGTGATACTTAGAGAAGAAAAATAGGATGAAGACAAGAAGATAAATAGGGACATGGGATTCCATCTAATAATTCACCTCAATGATAACTAGGATATGAATTTTTGAAATTGAAACATCCTAGTTTACAGATCTGTTGAGATTAATTTCCCCTAAACTCACGGGCATTCATTTCTTATTTAACCGCTTCCATTAATCAAGAGTGAATGTTATACGTCAAGATGTAATAGAGTAATTAATGGAAGGAGAAGGTTGACGTATTGGTTCCATCATTAAACAGACAGGAAACAAGAGGTAAGCAAAGGAAGACTCAAAACTTAATTTAATCTGCCGGGCACTGAATGATATCAAACTAAACTTCTTCATTTCTCTAGCAGCTCTTTGGATTTTCGTGCACAATTAAGTATCATCAATGGACTAAAAAACTATGATGCTACATTTGTGAAATCATTTATTCGTTATTCAGTAATAAACAATTCATGGCAGTATATAGGGTAACATATCAATAATTGAATAAACAACACCACAGTTTTTTATGAAATAGCATGGAAAACAGTTGTCACCTGGTTACACGACCTCATAGCAACGGATTATGACTATTAAATAAATAAATAGAAGGCATGAGACGTAACTATGTCACTCATCTAGTATTAAACAAGACGTAACACTCGGCTCACTCCTTAAATAAGACCAATATAATTTATTTCGCTCCGAAACTAGCGCTATTCTTGATAAAAAAAACCTTCAACAGCCGAACGTCCTATTCACGTGAAACGATGCGTCTGCTGAAGGAAATTTATCTCAAGTCGGAAACGGACATCGATATGAACGAGAATCGATCGGAAATGGGAATAAAACATGAGTGATGTACTCTGAAAGTAGAATGAAAAAAGACATTATTGGTTGTGCGGTAAAGGATGGGGCAACGATGGAGGGCCATGCAGTTGGATGATAATTCGTCTGCCCCTTGCAGAAGTCGGCAGGAAAAAGGCAATAAAGCGGAATCAACAGTGGAATATAGAAGTATTGGAATATGACTATGAGTATCGATTTCTCAAAGAAGGCTTTCTGACGGAAATGGGTCGATATCTAAGTGAGACAGAACTACTATTCCCCAATTCCACAAGAGAAGTTAAAAAAATAATATCAACAAAAAGCTACACGTTGAAGAGATAAAAATCTTTATCGAAATTAATGAAGAGGACAAGAGGACTTACTTTTTACTTATACATTGAGATAATTTCTGCAATGGTCATTAGTGAGTGAATTATCTATGTGCGCATTCACTTGACGTAACGTATTAGTCTGGATCTTATGAATAAATCGCGTAGTATTTAGGAAAAACCTGCGAGAAACTGAGAATAAAATTTATAATTAGAAATAAATGTACTGAATACGCATTCTTTTATCAAATTATGGGCAGAGTAAGGTTTGTGCCAATTTAACGTTACAGGAATAACCATTTATAAACTTATAGGTACCAATTACAAAGAAACCGAAGTATACCATCAGGTATTCCTAGGCTTTTATAAAGATTTATATACTTTTACATTTCTCTCCAAAATTGTAACTTATAACCGTCCATTGGAGACGTTAGGGTTTAATCATCACGAGCACGTATTAACAATTAAAATAATATGCATTCATACGCAACTATTCTTTAAGTCTTATCCTCCAACTTCAAAGACGTAAAATTTCCATTGACCACCGGAATTACTCCGAACCTATACAAGGAAAAACCTCCATTTCTTAACAAACCTCATCACAAACACTCATTGGAAACCACGCTATTAATTTCGCGACAATCAGATAAGAAGAATACGCGCTGTTCACTTCGGAAAAACCCCGTCATGTATCAAACCCATCCCTCTTTACGCATTACGAGAATAGACGGATTTTTTCCGGAAAAGAAACCAAAGGTCACGTGACCAGAAATAGACGCCCGTTCAGAAAAGATAATCCCTCGTAAACGCGTCGTCAAGCGTTAAATCCTTCCCCGACACTCTTCATCGGACCGATGTCTAATTATTGTGTATTTTTTCTTCTCCCGGAGCCCTTATAACTCCCAGAAGTGGATATTAATACATCTGTCATCGGAAACTCACGAGGTTAAGTTTAACCTCCGTATAAATCTCCTCCAGACTCACGGAACAGGGGTTCGACCCTCCCCCTTTCCACGCCTCCCCTCAAAAACCCGCGAGGCGCCTTCCGATCTATGGGACGGAGATGTCTTAACAAGGAATTAATCGACCGGGAAGGATAACCATGAGAATTTTATGGGTGAGAAAAAGAATCACCTTCGATGATGAACTATGCCTCGTAAATGTTGGGTTATGTTAAACTAGATGTCTTTTTTAATAAATGTAGTTGTCTCTTGAGTGATAATTAAGGCTAAATCGGATCTGGAAATCATAACGCGGAAGTTAACGGGATTTTTGGAATGATTACGATCTAAATGAGAGATATGTTACGATATATATTTTTCAAAACGATAAAATTATGGAGAGAACAAAATATTTAGTTTTCTGATGAATTATTAATAAATAGTTATGGTTTATGCTAAAAATTAATCTCCGGGTCTATAATTTATCTTTTTCTACGTATTTCGTGATGTCTCGTCAAACGCTGTTCGTTTATTTATTGTATTGTTGCTGTTGGTTTCTAGGACTGGTGGCGACGTCACAACAAGCAACTATTAAAGCAAATGATAATAATATTACCTAATTACAACTATGAAATTACAAAAATCATCAAATACCTCATCCAATAACTACTCTACTACTTAATAACTATTAATTTATAATTAAAGAAATTCTATTCATTATAATGTGAGCAATTGCAATAAAGAATTAATAAATAACAATACAGCGCATTACAATGAATCACCCAAACAACGGAGTAATCAGTCTTTGAACGTAAGAAAAAATCGTAAATCATCGTATCACCGGCTTCTTACGGTAACTCCACGTATTACGAAGAAATTACCACTTGCTAATTGCTTTCAAAAGAGATCAAAGCATCGGTACGAGATGCGCATACGGATGAAACGGGGATTCTCAGAGAAAAATCCATTCCCGTTCATCCATTCGATTCTAGCAAACGTAGAAAATCTATTGCCCCGAATTCACATCGTAACCCGTTAAAAACCTTTTCACCACCACTCCCCGATAAGTGTTTGTACGATCGGAGCTCTAGAATGTAGTGGCAATCGAGAAGCAAAACAAATAAGATTCTTCGAGAGCTTGCGTAAGGAAGATAGAAGAGAAGGTTCTACCAAAAAAAATCCCAGAGTTCCACAATTAAAACGATAAACACGCTACAGAAAGCAAACTTTGGGCGTTTGAGGATGAATATCCTAAACTAAACTTAGCCTTTTCTTTCCGTTAGATTCGTAAAACTACGCTGGATTATGCGAAACAAATTGAAGTACAAAAGGTTGAAGAATAGCATTATTTCCGGAGATTTTAGATCGCTTCTGAGAGACTATTTTCGTTTGATGGTACATGAAAGAGTTCTTTGACGCTTAATTTTTAACCGATGATCACACATTATTATACAAGAACTGTAATGGAGTACATCCCCTTTTTCTGTATGTGTTTGATGGGCATGTGTTCCGACCAATGACAACCGACATTAACTTTGCCTTTTCCTTCAGAAAAACACACGTCTTGTCTTTGGTGAAAGGCGCCCTATATATCCCCTGATAAAGGATCGTCCTTTTATTCTCACTTTACTCATTCTTTTACATCCTCTTTCCTTCTCCTTCCATTAACTTTTCGGTTCTTTATGCCTTCCTCCCTCACACCCCTTTCTCCATCCTTGTTTTCCATTTCTCTGTGTTTTCCTTTGTTTCAGTTGAATTCCTGTGTGTTTATCACGATAGTAGAGATGGATGGCTAGAAAAATCAACTAATTTGAAATTCTTTATAAGTGAGTGTATCGTTGGATTTAGGATATTTATGATTTCCAAGGAATTATATAGTTAATTATAATTGTTGTACTGAGATTTGGGAAGGACCTATTTGGAGGAGAAATTAAACAACACTTGTTTCAGAAACGATATACACTCCACGCAAATAATTATGATAAAGAATTCTAAAGCTTTTAAGAATAAGTACCAATTTCTTTACTCCACTCATGTAAAAGATTATGAATGGAGTTGTAAGTAAAGGACTTGATTTGAATTGAAATATTGTAATCATTTCATCTCTAAAGATCGCAATTTCTTAGTGCATTTAATTATTATCATTTCATTTCTCTAAGCATATTTCGCAATACAGAATATTCGTCAATAAAAAATACACGAATATATATTCAACAAAGTATTGAAATACGTATATTGAATATTAGCCCAATCAAAATCCAAAATAGAGCTCGAGCAACAATCACATTCACAACCGAATTCGTAACCATGGAAAATACGCGCGGTCATGACGTCATGGCAGCAAACGAAAGACCATCAAAATAAAAAAAACTTTCACTTATTTTCCCCGCACAAATCCCGCCGCAACAGATGACCGATGACTTCCTTTTAAAAAATCCTTAAGAGCGCACAAAGGAGCCCAATCGCTTCCCTTAAACCCCTCGGCCGATCCGAATCCTTTTATTTGCATCCTGCATTAATCTCGGAGACGCGCGATAAGACAGTTTTTTTCCTGGACTTCAGAAGTCGGAGCGGTTTCTTTTCCTCTGGAAAAAAGGGGGCGTGGCACCTCACCCCGAATCCATCATTTCCCTTTGAACTCTCCCAATTTATCGTCTTCTTTCTCTCTTATGTCATTCTTCTTTGTGCCTCTCATCATCCATTTCTCCTATCATCTATACTTCCCCTTACGCCCTCAACAATCCTTCTTTCATCTCCTTATTTCTACTCTATTTTCTTTCCGTCTATTTCCAGCCCCTTCATATTTCTACATCTTTTCCCGCATGTCACATTCCATTCGCCACCAAACCTCATCCCTCACGCGCCTCTCTCGATGAATTATTCCTACGCTTTTTTCAAAAAAAGACTCATCTTTTTATTCCCGGACATCGCGTGTGCACTCTCTCGATGCGAGGTTTCTTTTTTCCCATTTTTACAGCGGGTCACTATAAACGTCTTTCTTTTACAGTCGTTTCATTCTTTCCGCTCAAATTGTCCGCGACGTTCGACGATAAAAGTCTGTTTTCTTTTATTCCTTACCCAACGATGGCTCTTATTGTTTTTATTGGGGTGCTTTTTTGTTTGAAAAGGGGGCTGTTTTGCGATGGGAAAGACACCTGGAATCTCTTACGAGGATCAAACCGATGCAATTCTTCGGATACACTAATCCATTCGTTAATCTATTGTGACTACGACTTTACGAACTTCTATTTAAGAATATCGCGGTAGTTAGGTATTATTTCCTTGGTTACAACGTCTCTTAACAAAAAAACGTAATTACGCGATTTTAGTTGCTTTTTATAACCAAAAGGATATGATTGATTAGAACTGATCCTATGTTCCCAAACACTGCTTACTCGCATCTTTATAAAGTAAATTTTCAGAGGAAAGAAGTCTAGCCTTCTTAGGTAACAGAGAGGTAAGCATATGAACAATCCGGGTTCGAATCCTGACTAACAGTGATTTCTTTAAAGCAATATTTTTAAACGGCTAGTGCTGATATTGTTCTTTAAATTAATATTTGAATGAATAATCGTAAATATATGGCATAACGAATAATTAACATTCAACAACACTTTAAAATGCCTTAAGAGTACGTACGATTAGATTTACCTTTTTGCACGGGTGCTAATCAAATACGCCACAAGGTTACGGAAGCTTGAATATGTGCAAAATTTAGTGGAAAGTGCTCTACTCGTCCCCGCTCCTTCGGAGACGCATGTGCAATTCGATTTGGGCAGGTGCACCAGGTTCATTGCACCCTCTTAATTGGTACGGCACGGGAGTACCAACTGCAGAATCTCGCCGATTTTTTTTCGCGTCATAGCGAAGGGGGAACGACCGACCCTCTTATAACCTACGGAGTCATAGGGATCTTCATAGCGTTGCTAGAGAGACGGCGTCCAGGGAAAGCGAGTCTGTTATAAATAAACCTTCGTTGTTGAATGAATGGATCCACGCCACGGCCTTCTCTTTCCGTCGCGAGACACTCTGATCTACCTTGTGTTCGTCTTATCTACTACACTCCCCTTTTACTCAAAGACTTTCTCCGTTTGAGTCCGATGCATGTTCCGGTGGTTAGGCCCTATCTGATGGATCTGTCCTCTACAATGTGTGGCGAGAGATTTAGTACCTTTGTCTCCGCACCGCACTTCACTACCGAAGCCTGCACCAATGGATATAGCAAATGCTATCCTAAAAGGTTTGTGAACATCTTCAGAGTAAGTAGCCATTGCCGAAAAGCGATGGATTTGTATAAATGATACGTTTGCAGATCATAGGACTGTCTTTATTTACGAATTCCATATCTGGTATCTTATTTTGTATCCTAATAGTAATGATGTTTTATTACGGGTAAATTGCCCTCTTACATTCAAAAAGACTAGAAATAGAAACTGCTGACTAATTTAAGTTTCATTCATACTTCAAGTGCTGGAATAGTTCTGCGTACTCATGAAATAATTTGACCAAGCTGGATTGCGTTTGGGTAGTAAACTGGGTATTTAAGTAGGTTTGAAGACCATTTTTTAGGGAATCAATTTAATATTTTTCTACCAACCTCGCCCTCAATTAGCAATCATATATAATCATAATAATCTACGAGAATAATTTACTCGAAAATCATTAATAAACCTGAATATAATTATAGTGATACATATGTAGTATAGTATAATCCAAATGGGCACAAATCATTAGCTAATCAGAACGTTGAACATAGAACAGAGCACTAGAAAGCTTGCATCTCATCACTAACGAAGAAAAATACCAATTGTAAACACCCTTCCATGATTTTACATTCCAAAACAGCTTGAAATATTCATTGATACAGATCAACTCAAGTTCAGTTCCTCTTACTTAAAGTTCTCATTTGAATTTCCTTGATGGATTCCAATCAAATCCAACAATAAGCCCATGACAACCAGCACGATTTATGGAACCTGTCAATGGTATGATCTCTTCGTTGATCACGTTTCTATCTTGACTTTTGAGACCTAAACCGCTGACCTCATACAGACAGTTGCAGGAAAACGCAGACGCAACTCTTGCATGCAGACGCGTTTCTCCCACGGATGCAGCGGACGAACAAAACGAAGTGCGTCTGTGCGACCTCATTTGTTTACAATCGCCGTGGGGCTTAAGAGGGGGGCGCTCATGTTCCGCCCAAACACAGACGTCGCCGATTTCGAGGCCGGAACGTGACGGAGGGCAAGTGTTCCTTTGCAACATATTAACCAAAGGCAGACTAAGTTGCCAATAGCTGATTGCCTGTCTGAGAGGGGAAATGAAAAGCTGATGCAACAATTGGAGGCCCTTTGCTAGAGGTACTGAAGGAGATGCGAAGGCTTAACACTTTCTTGTTCTAAATAAAACGATTGTTCTACATCTTACGCTCATTTGTGTTATCGCAAGTATTAAAATGGTAATTACATCAGTTTCAATATCTCGAATATAAGCGATACAATTTCTGCATAATGTATATATTTTATTTATAAACACCCTCTTTGATTATGAGGCAGGTAACAATAAAATTAATGTCCCTATTACTTGACTTTACATCTACTGGTTCGTTAAAAGATTGAAGTGATTTTAAGAAGGAATTATTTATTCACTCTTATTTACTGTAACTGTGATCCTAAGCCATAATAATTATTTCATAGCTTTAGTTGCTCTAGTTGCTTTAGTTCCATATATGTATATATTCCCCTTAAAAATTTTCAGGGTACTTTGAGATCGTTTTCTTGAGATAACAGCGGCTCGAGACAAAAGTTAATTAACAATTCATCATCACTGTTAATCATTTATGTATAATAAATGCAGTACCAAACTCATCTTCGCACTTTGCTACGTGATACTGACCAGTATCATCGCAGACCTGTTGCTAAAAAAAATCCGCAACCCTCAGCTTAAAATCGCACCAAATGGAAGATCGCAGATGCCCACCAAAACAGAGTCTCGGCGCCGGCGGAACGAGTTCGACTCCCGCCAAAAACAAATCACTGAGTCCGATTCCGTAAACAAGACCACTCGTGATAGCACGGAGTTCGAGACAGACGAAAACAAAAGAGGTGGGTGCGTCGCCTGGTAACCACGGACGCAATTTCGCTTGTTATTCTCGCAGACGGAACCCAGATGCATTAGGCAGAGTGTCTCCGTGGGTGCATCAATGCATCTTTTGTGCACCGACCCGTGGAGGTCGCTTCGATACCGGAGGCTGCATCTGCTAAGTGGATGGCCTAAGACGCTTGCTTGAGGACGCGATTGAGCATTCTGGGCTAATGTATGTGTAGCCGAGATCTTTCGGTGCCCGCCGTGACGCAACGAGACGAGGCGCGACAGACAAAGAGTGACGCGTTGCAGTCACACGCCTCGGCGGTGAACCGTCAAATTGCGTGCGATGTACGGAGCGTGGCGTTAAGTAATGCGGCGTAACGTAAGGAAAATTAACGTAACGCTGTTACGTGTTCGGTTGATCGGAAGTCGAGATTTCTGTATCGTCGTGAACGATGTGTGAACAACGGGGTATAAACAGAATTCTACAGAGGAATCGATTAAAAACATGGCGTTGAGGAAGAACTAAAAGAGCATAAAACTGTTAAAATTGTATGCATAAGGCATCTTAATCTAAAAGGCTATCTTAATCCAAACGAATACATCACTGCGTAAAATTAGAAAGACGTTAGCGAAGCCTAGACTCAATCGTAATGTTTTCGACAAGTTTTACGTATCTATAAACACCACAGCAAT
Source organism: Pantala flavescens (assembly GCA_020796165.1). Lineage (NCBI taxonomy): Eukaryota > Metazoa > Arthropoda > Insecta > Odonata > Libellulidae > Pantala > Pantala flavescens. Next base: position 20,149,530 of record CM036886.1, read on the forward strand.
TACGAAGGATATTTTCGGAGAATAATGAATGATTTACTGGAAGATAATTCAATATAAAACGAAAATTTAAGACGTATTAACATAAAAATAAATGTTTATATGCATATTAATACACATATATTAATGCTACGATATTAGAATTAAATATACGATTAATAAATTCAAAAAAAGAGATAAAAATGCTGTGTTGACTATACATAAAATTAAAGCGCACGATTCGGATACATATCTTTAATATAGATGGCTACAAACGCATTGTAAACTCCCTTGAACTTGTATCGAGCAGAGACAAACTACGATCGTAACCTATAGAGAGATCAGCGGTTCGCGAAAAGACAAACGACCGAGATAGGCCTCCCACTCCAACCAAAAAAGAACAGATTCTTTTGCAGACGTAAGAGAATGAGTGAAAACCACGAGGGGGCAATTCAACGAGAAGAATCCGGATTGCGTCTCATAATAAGGAGCTCATAGTGGTCCAAGGTGACGGAAGAATTGAGGAGAAAGGAGACCTGTTCCAGGCAGAAGATTCAGAAAAGGCGAATTTTTTTAAAAATGAGATCGAGGAGGGATACAGAAAGCATATAAAGGGGGAGGAAGGGTAACGTCTTTGTGATGCACGGAAGAACATTGGATGCGAACCATCTTTGTGACTGGTTAACACGATGTGCCCTTTTGTTTGAGCACGCCAAACCGCGAATTCTACTTCTTCCGCTACCACGGTGCAAAGAGAATGTCGCGTAAGGAAAAGCTAGAATTACGTAAATACACAACTGCGTCTCGCATGATGGAGTTGATTTTTCTGATGACATGTACTTACGAAGGCCGAAATGTTATTACGCTGAAGTATATGAAGACTTAGATTCTCGCTCAACTGTGTTTCCTCAGGAAAGAATGGAACGCGATGTTTTTATTAGATCATCTTTGATCTTTGCATCTCAGGCTTATCTGAGCAAATGCACTACGTTTTTATAGCATGAGATCTAGTTTTAACTATACCTTCTCCCTTGCGCTTAAAATTTAATCCTGATTGTGAAATAATATGCTGAATGAAGTATATCAATCTTTGTTTAATAATTAGAATTAATGAAAAAAAGATATTTACAACGGAAAGGATAATTATTCCATTACTTAAATATCGTGTACACATCGAACACTTTCGTGTACTGAAAACAAGTAGTAGAGTTAAATTCTTTATAAAATGTACAGAGCTATCGAAAGAAATATTTAGTGACTTACATGATTATTTCAATATGTCGTAATATCTTTTAGATATTTTTAACAAGCGTTTAAGATCATATCAACGGTTCCCATAGATAATAATAATCAATCTTCATTGTAAACTATAAGTGGGCATTATAGTGCATCCATCATTTATTAATATCAATATGGTTATATACATAACTACATCATCTGAACATAATACTATATAACTATGCAAACTTTTAAATATATTCGAACGAAATACAAACCAATTACCAAAAGAACATATCTCCGACATAGCATAACGCAAGCCGACGGCCATCGTAACTATGGACAACCGAATCGAGTCGATGCTTTATCTTACGCCCGTAAAGACTTATTCGGGAACTTATATTTTATTCAAGTGGCGTGACTTGGTGCACTTCTCAAAGCCTTGAGGTGGCATTCAAAGGCGCAATTGTGCATCGGATGCCCTCGACGGAACATTTTTTTCCTCGGAAAAAAAAGAGAAGAATGGTTGGGTGCGTTTGTTCGAGATATTGCATGCTTGCTTGCCATTCGCTGCGAACGGTCATAAAATCTGGACGAAGGGGATGGGAAAAGAGAGTACTGATGCCAAGGAGCTTGATGAAATGCCCAAGGATCTCTTTGTATCGAAAGCTGGACCTCTTTCGCTGGAGCAAGGGGGGAGACTATAAACGAACTGTCTGTGTATCGCGTTTGAAGTTTCGGGAATGAAATTGTCATGGGTGACAACATCGCTGGTAAAATTAATGTCTTTAGCAAGCTCAAAATTGCGATGAATAAGTACAAAAAGGAAGATAAATAAAACTTAATAGCTTTTTTCGCATTTGCCTAGAATATTTTTAAATGTTGTTGATCCGGATAGAATACTTGAACGATTTAACTAAATACTACGTTACATAAAGTGAATATATAACATAGTTCGAAGAAAAATAAAACTGATGTACTACTAATGATTTTATCCTTTCTTCGTGTTAAAAATTATAATCCAAATTATATTTTTGCAATGATTCATTCACTAAAATTCTTGAACATACATTTAAATAAAAAATAGTTGGATAGTGTCAAATATTTCGAGATATTTTATCTAAAATCAATCCTTCTCAAAAAAAACTAGCTCTCAGAAAATTACAATTGAAATCCGATCTGCAGTTATTGCAAAAAATAATTTCGCAACTTAATAAAACTGTTTCTATATTACCCTAAAACATTCAAAACAACTCATGGAAATATACGAAAAACACAACTAAAACGAATTTGAATACTACGTTAAAAATTCCGAAAAGAAAACACTATCCTTCTAAATCCAGCGAGCCTTCTTAATTCTCACAAGCGCGAAAATAAATCCGTTTTGATGAAACACAAATATATGTATTTTGAGTCGTAAGGGATAATTAGCTCACAAGGGCTGAACACAATTACGCGTCTGAGACAAAGGAGAGGAAAAGGGGAAATTGGATTTTGAAAAGGCACTTTGCAGCGCTGCCGCCTTTGTCTGAGATGAGTGTGAGAGGATATTAGAAAGAGGAAAACAGAACAAATTGGAGAGAATGGGGCCTAAAACAAGCGCTTCTAACTAACTTTTCCTCGAACTCTTCATTGGTTCTTATTAACGTCTTCTAACCCCGAGTTGCAGACATCCGTGGCGCAAAGAAAGGATGACAAAGAAGCTGATGGTAAAGAGGAACTGAAGCTAAAGAAACATCTTCAAAGCATATTGAAAATACGAAATATAAGTGGTTGCTAAGGTATTAGAGGCATCACTATGGCGATACATGTAAACCAATTACACATAATTATTTAATAATCATATCAACTGATACGGTTATAAAAACTGGAAGGTTTAACACAATTTCACTAGTTCCAATCAAGAATAAATACGAATTTCCTGGAAGGTGGTTTACGTAAATACTAAAGTAGTATAAAAATAAAATTCTTAAACTCGACAAACTCCAATACACAATGCATTACTCTCTCTAAGAAGAATATTTTTGGAGCAACACGGAATTATAGCACATCCTAACATGCTTGCATTACTCAAAGCTAAAGAAAATTACCTTTTGTAAAATAGATTTATGAATCCTTCCCTTTGGAATCCGTACGCTGTTGTTCTCATATTTTTGTCGAGAACAAAAACAACGGAAAATCAGGAGCTGTGGAGGAAGTCGTGGTAAAGAAAGACGAGTTTTTGTTGCCGTGCAGATTCTCCCAGTTAGAATGGGAAGGAAGTCTTTGACGATTATTATTGGAACGGTCCCAGGTTGCGACAAATAACAGGGAAAGAGATGATGGCACCGAAACTCGGCAGAATGGGTAGAAACACACGACTCGGAGAGAATGGGCGAGTTGAGAGGCAAAACAAGGAAGCGGTGAAAATTTAGAAGGGAAAATGAACCTAAAAGAACAACCTGGCAATTCATTGCAGACTCTCAGGTTGGTTCCGAGGTAAAATATGTAGTTATACACTAGATAAGATACCTAAAACTACTTTAGGCCAAAAGACTAATTATATTTCATTGAGAACCAAGTTATGATCACATCATTGAAGTATATAACGACTGTGTTTACAGAAATAAAACAATTAGGAATTTGGGATGATATCCATGGTGATAAATGGTAAACAAATCACTCGTGTTGAATAAACAAGGAAGGAGCTATTTCATCGTACTATTCTTTAAGATTAATGTTTGTAAAATATTAAGAAAACTTATATTGTGGATTAAGCCAGAGAAATATGTAGCCATTAATGAAAATTTATCAGCATTTCATATAAGAACACGGCCAAGAATATTATGCTCTTTCAAAGTAAATATATACCGAACTACAAGAGACAACTACTATGTTCACATTCAATAAAACTATAATTTATATACATCACGTCAACGTAATTTATATTACTTAAATAATTGTGATTAAGAACTATAAACAATGCTTACCGAGTGAAGGCAAAACCATAGAAAAACCCACGTAAAAATCCTGTGCGCGGTAGAACCATCAGAAGCATCAAATCTCTGAGACAACACCGTGTGCGGACACTAGCATATAAATAAGAAAACTGCCTAAATCTCGCCAGGTTTCAAAACACCGAGACTCGGAAGAAAAAACCAAAAGCAACAAAGTCTAGAAGAGGACTTGTCTACTGTTTGGGAGAGAAGAATGGTGCCACGCTGCTTCATTACAATAACGGTCATTTGAGATGGCGACATGATTATTCTTTAGTCTACGTCCAGCATTGGAAGTCATTGTAAAGCGTAACGTGAGACAAGACATGATTAACTCTCTACCTGTATAGGATCTACGCGAGGAAATTCCATCTCTTTTTGATCATAATAGAATACATTGAGCACAATAAAAAACTTTTGTCATAAGATACAGTTTTGATTCAAGTTACAGATACTCTGTCGAAGATAAAAAACATCTATTTGTAATGGTAGCTCAATTTGAATAATATGTGATACAGAAGTAAATATTCCTGCTGTCACTAATATTTCACGGATTTTTTCTTGCGTAAGAACTCATTTTCATACTCAAAATAATTGTGTAAGAATGAAACGGTCTGATAAACATGGATATTAAATAGTAACTGAGCTCTGAGAACGCCAATTAAAGATACTCAAGGAGTCTTTCGAATTACATTTTCGTCATACTAATGCTTATAAAGTTATCGCGAGCTTTAGCTTGATTAATTCCAAAGCGAAGTTCACGTTTTGTACAACAATTCTATTTTTCCTTGCGGTCCAGAAAGGAATAAAAAAAATCTCTTTGTTTCTTCTCATTTTCGTAAACCAATTCCCACATAAATCCATCCCTCAAAGAGTGAATTCGACGGAATACGGAGTGAAATATGAAGAAAACGAGAAGGTAAGAATTTATGGGTTCGGGTGGGAGTGGACAAAGAGGATATGAGAAGTGAATGATTTAAAGGAAAGAGAGACACGAACTGGGGTTGCGAAAGGAATAAGATCGGAATGGGGCACTAAAAACAAATGAGAACATTTTGGGTGCGGATTTATTCCTTCTGCCCGCTCCGAGGAGCGGAAAAAACACGGTAGACCAAAAATAAATACCCCGCGGAACACATTATCTCCACGCTCGGGAAAAAAGAGGGAATCTGGAGATGACAGCTTCCCTTAATTCCAAACTAACAGAAATATGAAGCCATTATGAAAGCGGGGCTGCGTGCCGTTGTTTTCATCCGCACGTATTTTTGGAATTAAAGTCTTTCTTTATTTCTATTTATTCGGTTACGCGCGGAGACTGGCAACTGTACATTCACGTTTCCCTAGCGACGCACTTCTAATTTCTCCGCGCAGACGCTGTAAAGGAATCGCTTGGCGCCGTCGATGTGCCGCACTTTGATATTCCCTCCTTATTAATAAACCGGGGGAGTTGAACGAATGTGGAAACCCCGTGGGGGCAATGGCACACGTTCATCGGAGACAATCGCATGGCTCTACGGGCGCTGCTGCAGTGACCAAGAGAAGAATTCCGTATAATCAATGTAGAAAATACACTATTACGTTTGTTATTCGCAAAACAGAGGAACAGAGGCAGCAACAATTAAGCTAGAATAAAGAAGTTATGGCTTTGAAAAAACGGGTACTAGTTTGAGTATGTTTCAACTCATAAAATACGTTTCTTTTACGTATCTCTGCATTAAACACGCGATCTATACTCGTTAAATATGTCAGTTTAGAATAGATAGAAAGGGTTTTCGGATGAGTAACATTCATTAGTAATCTTATTTATTATTCAATTCATTTCTACGATGGATTACCTTCAAAGTGAACAATAAGCTATCAGATTATCCGGGTATTAAGTAAATTACGATTAAACTCCAGGCTGTTGAGTTTAGTTTATTAGCGTTTGTTTCGGGGACAATTCAAAAATTAAACAAAGTTCGGAAAAGTGTTTGCTGACATTTAATCTCCTCCTTAGGAAAACCAGAGTTGGTTTAGTAAGACAAACATCAAATGGCTAGTCATCTCAAATAATCCATTTCCTTTCCTTATTAACATATTTATAATTAGCCATCGGCACCTGCGCGACCTTGTGTACATTCCTAGGTTGAGATATACCAAATGTGTGCCATTCTATGGAAAGAGATAGATAGATATAAAGGAGAAAGCTATTTTTTCGATAGTGGAAGGTTATTTGTTGCTAAGTTACCAATTAATAAAGACCGTGCAATTGTTTTAGGGAATATGATACTTTTGAATATATCGTGAGATATTATGGAGAGATATTCGAAGGAAAAATTTTATCAGTACAAATATAAGCAGATACAAGTGATCAATGTCAGAGATAGTTTAAACTCATTCACGGAAATGAGTTCAACTGTAGGCTTTAATTGCAGCTAATTAGTTAATTGGAGAAAAATGAAATTAAAGATTCGCAAATAGACTACCATTTCCTTAAAAACAACTCCGCTATCCTGGATGAAGAAAATGGCTGAATCTGGAGATGAAAGTTTCGTATAACTCAGAAGAATATGACTTTAGAAATATATAAAGACTTTCTTGAACAAAGGTGCCTTCGATAGGTTTATAAGAGTGATTTGAAAAGACCTGATTCGCGATCAGTTTCCTCATCTCTTTCGGATTTCCCGTTAAACTGTTAGCAGCCTAAGTTGAAGTAAAATAGGGCTTTACGCGACAGGGAGATGAGGGTTGGGGGTGGTGTGGATTTAACTGAAGAAGGGGTGTGGGGTAAAACGTGCCATCTTGCGGTAATCGACGAGTACGAAGAGGAAGATCTGCAGCGAGCCCTGGCGAGTGTTTTCGAAAAAATCGAGTGCACCGACAAACAAATGAAATATGCCGGCGATGGCTTTCCATCGGCAGCAGGTGTTGTCACCTTCCGTGACTCGTGACCGATGAATTAAGGACTCTGCCGACCGGAATAGCCTTTTTCGCTTTGTGACATATCTACCTGTTCCACCCACCGCCTTGCGCAAATAATTTCGGGTATTCTATGTATTTGGGAATGGATGATGGATGTTTGGCATCTGTGAGGCATTCCTTGATGATGGGACACCTGATCTCTGAGAGGGATTCAAGGAGTATATTTTCAGCAAAAATCAACGGGATTAAAATGTATTTTATAAATATAATCTGAACCTGAAAATTTTTCAAACGAGTACTAGACATCGTCAATACGTAATGACTTGTTAGAAATATACGATATTATACGTACGAATGACTTCTTGTAGTTCATATCTAAATGGATCACTATCAGCATCAATATAAAGAACAAGAATGACCATTTTCGTTTTTGAATCGAAGGATCTTAATGAAAAACAAATATTCAATTGAACTTTTCTACAAATAAATTATCTGGAAGTTTGAAAAAGCATTCGTGGAATTATCTCTGCATTGCATTCAAAATTTCTCCTACTTTATGACACATAGTTAATGTAGAATAAGGCCTTTACGTTCCTACGAGACAAACAAGCTATCCACATAGGCACAATTATGCATTGATGTATGTTTAATAACGACTAATGTATACGGAATTGAATATGAATAACAAATATACCAAGTTAGCATTCGGTTAATTTCATAGCTACACACCAATCAAGAGAAGGTCATGCATCATTTCTACTTTCACAAATTCCTCAAATATGCAAGATCAACAGCTGATACTCAGCTTGTAAAACTTTCAAATTTGCACAATTATTTCGCAACCACCTTTTTCATAAAAAGATCAGTTATGAAAAGATAATCCTTCACTTTTTTCATCTAACACGAAAAAAAATAGTTTTTGAAATTAACATATTTGCTTCTCCGTTTAGCGGTGCATCTTCCACTTTTAGCATCTGACCGCTATGCCCTAATCAAAGGCGTGTCCATAAAAACCCCATGACCGCGACACACATTCTATCTCCTTATCGCACGCTCCTTACAATCATTTGCTTATAAGAAGCGTCAGAAGGTCTTGTTAAACTACGGATTCGCCGCCTCTTCTAATTATCATTCGTATGGAAATTCATGAATATTCTCGTACGATTTGCGTGGGCCACGTACTTATAACTATTTGTTCGCTCCGTGAAAAAGAGCTCGTAAATATCCCAACAAGTGAAGGACGGACACCGAAACTCACGCTCTCAGAAATTTGCCTTTTAGGCGTTCCCCTACAGAAAAGAACCACTAAAAGACATAGATCTGTCTAGCTTCAGGCAAAAAGGAAGTCGTGGAACAAATGAATCACGTGCTCACGTTATCGGTAGGGCGAAAAAGATTCTGTAGAGTCACGCCGGCTCTGAGCAACCGGTGTTCCTCACGGTCACCGTCTGGGCCCACCATTCTTTCAGAACACACCGCGGAAGACAAAGAAGGCCGCATTATAATAATAGAAGACATCATTCCCTCTTCTCCGAGCCGAAATATTATTGAATTTCCCAACTCCCTTTGCGTGGGTACCCAATTTGCTTTGACTCATCAGAATAGAGAGACAAATTTGACTATCACGAGTGGACAAACAGAGAAATTAACGGGCGTTGTGTGTGTGCGCGAACCTCTGTGAAAACGAAATAGTGGAAAGGGAAGGATTGGAAGTGGAAGAATAACGCGAAAGTGGTCTGGATTTATATTTTGGGAAGAAAGCCATGGAGAAACCGAAGTCATTTTAACTCTGCTAAAACGATGCCGCCTTTTAACAGAGCAATCGCTAATCCAGTACGAATATGCGCTTTTTTTTCTTTGACCATTGGAATATGTTTCGTTGCCAAGCAACGGACATCTAGAGTGAATCAGCATAATGAGAATAATCGGGAAATTCATTACCCTCGCTCATCGGACTTGCCTTCCAAATCATCCAGACACATCGCGATAGAAAACGGAACTAAAAAGGAAAATAAGGAATAAGTATTTACTTCTTAACGACTTTTTTTACGACTCAAAACAAACAAATCAAATTTACAAAAGGATTTTAGATCAATCAATTTTAGAAAAGTTTCCCACGGTTCAAGAATAATATTCATTTTTCATCGAATCATGATAATTGGAAAAATACAATACATCATCGTACACAGAATTCACGGCAGCATATAGGTCAAAACACGAATTATACACCAATGTCTAACTAAAACGAGAGAAATAATGGACGGAAGAGAACAAAAAATGGGAATAAGCGATGCTAACTGAAAAAGAATACAAAAACAAGAGAATATGGGATTCTTTTCCTTAAAAGAATTCGTCTCGAAAATGGATTGATGGTAGTAAACGGTGGTAGTAAAAAAAAAACTTCGCTGCTAATATAGTATGGTATTCAGGCTGACGAACCTAAAATTTAGAGGAACTTTATTTGTTTTATTGAAAAATCAGAGTTAGTACGTGAAAAATGAATCACTGCTATATTTTGTTGGAAATGTAGCGAGTTAAATAGCTCTGAATTGATATACTAAAACGAAGATATTTATTACAATATTTGACATGATTGACATGATGTTAATTTGACAGAACTTTAGATTCATCAAATAAGCAGGTTTACGTAAATAGTATAAGCTTAAGAGAAAATTTCTGTAATAAAATTCATTCCCCTGAATTTGTTTAATTTTAGAAACATCCCATTAAACTCTTACGTTATGCTTATGTTTGGGATGGTAACCATAATGCATGGAAAACAGCAATTTTCCAAATTTCACCGAAGAATTGATGAGGGCATTAGAATTAATGCATCGGAACCCAATTTCAAGTGACGTGGAAAATGAGCTTCCCAGTTCTCGTAAAATCGTTCGAAAACGACTGATCATATATAAATCTCAATTAACTTCATCACTCTTCCCTAATGATCTAATTTCGATCACATCTGGACCCAATATCCTCCTCTTTCTGGGGCCTTTTGAATGCACCGTTGAGGACCCCTTGTTCCATGGGGTGCAATGCGTGTGAGGGTGGAAGGGCCGATGGGGGGGTGGAGGGACGGTTGCTGGGGTAGGGATGCTGGATGAGGGAAATGGACCGCTGTCCCTACGCCCATTTCCCTCCCTAGGCATGCTGTTGCAGTTCTGTTTGGAATGCGACACCCTCCGACATCTTAAACCACAATCCCAACCCCGCACTCCAAGGAGACAGTTCAACTGCTCTCGAGGGAAGTTTTTCTTTGGGGAACCATTTTTTTTACGACGGGAAGCATTATTAACTCGGACAAAGGTTTCCAGCGAGGAATATGTTAATTAAAAGAATTCCGAGACCGGAAGGAAGGAGCCACGTTCGATTTATGCTCCCGTGGTGTATACTTCCGTGCTTCGGATTACAAATAATGAGGTTTGGTTATCGCATGACAAGCAGACATTAATTTTACGTTTCTATACATGAAGAGGGATGACTGGGTCGATTTTTTTTGACGCATAGACATTTAAATTGTGCTGAAATTTGCAGTAAAACAATATCTTCTTGAACACGTTTGGAGCACATAAAAGCAGGTGAATTTTACGATCAATATTATAATCAATATAGTAATTGATGTGATTATGAATTTATAAATAAATACGACTACTTATGAAGTGTTTATATAATAATATTCGTTCGCTAGGAAACGGAACGCGATGGTATTAAGAACCATCAAAGGCAATGCACTAAAAAAATAGTTCAACAAGTTTCAAACGACTAATATTCAATCCTCGATAATTAACACAATTCTGCAAACGTTTATACGTCCCTTACGCAAGCGAATTTCGAAGAATAAAAAAATAACAATTTCTTTGGTAAATACGTAACATGATAGTTGCCTGAGACTGTATCAGTCGAGTTAATTACAAGGTAAACCTGGCTTCTACACATCCCCTGCCGGGCGCCATTCTGCAGCGACTCGGTGGTTGCATGTTTAAACATAGACACTCCCCATTCGATAGGGAGACGTAAATTCTTCTCATTACCTTCCCGCTGTCCCATAGGGTGTATTCTCTTATGCAGATCCTCTTGTTTTACCACCATTAATACCCCCGGAGGGACTTCGTGAGCCCAGCAACGATACTCTCGTGTAGATAAAATGCGTCACCACCGGAGAATGGCGACCATTCTTACAAGCATCCCTGACCATCCTCTCTGCAGTAAAACGTCCAAGGAGGACGCCTCTATAGGCCCTACGCCAGCACAATGCCTACCGCGCATTAAAAGTCGCTCCGTGTTAATTGCGACAACAGCCTACGTGCCACCGCTCAGGAATTAAAGCCCTGTTTAAGAGGAAAAAACAATCCGTTTATCGTGTCTATTGGAGGCCTTTAAGAGTTCTATAGGGGGAATATTTCCGGAGCATAATTGCCTCGGTGACTTTGGAATTATGAGGCCCTCTTTCGAAAAACAGCGAGCGAATTGAAAGACCACGAGCGTCCGCGATGGTTTAATTGATCGAAATGGGATCCGAGTGTCGGTAAACACAATGACCTTCGTCCGAAATTTGTCTTCCAATCTGAGCCAATTAAGCGAAAGCGGAGTGACGCTGTGTGGAGGGGGGAAACAATTATAGTTGCGCGAATTGTTTGAGGAGTAATTTCGGAGAAGAATAGCGAGCGAATGATGCAATAACCATAAGGCTGTAAGAAGTTTACCAATACGAAAGAATGTCTCTCTATTAGAAGTAAAAACGGTACATATTACACGAAAATATACGCTGAAAATAGTCCTGAATATATATTTTTATAATACTAAATATTTACATCAATCATCGTGCGCGATAAAGTGACATGTACAGCTTAGTAGATGTGTGCAAATCAAAAAGAAAAGAACTGTTTCCTTACATCATGGTTTCATTCACGATAATCAATGTTGTAACTCTCAGAGATGGGAGATTTGGTGGAATGAAGTGAATCATCTATTGATTATTTGATAATTATCTTGGTGTAATTGTTTGTAACTATGATCTTGAAGTTAATTTAACAGTAATTTCGTAATGAAAACGTGAGTAGGAATCCAAAAAGGTTTTTATGCCGAGTATATGATAATGATGCAATTACTTTCCAATCATATTCGCAGAAACATTAAAAACCAGAACATTAACTTTAAAATGTTTTTAATTAATTAAAATTAATGGAAGAATAAAAAAAATATGATTATGATTGTACCTTAGGTACATGATATGTTTGGCTTATTATTAACCACTTTAATTCTATTTATTTAATTACCTCCAATCGCAATGCTTTCTCTAATTCAAAGCAAGTATATTTTATCACTACTATGGATGATATAAAATCAAGTACTATCTTATTCTGAATTTCTAAATCTCTAAGTTCATAAATATTTTTTAAATCTCTATCAATATTACTTGAAGTAAGCGAAGCAGCAAGCTGTAAAAATTATCTTTTACGAAATAAAAATGTCTTTCCTCACTTTTTTAATTATCCCTTGATAAGTAGAAATATATTATCTCGTACAACGCGAGTCGTATAAGAATAAAAATCCTAAAATAAAAGACTTTTTCATTCATTAGAATAAAGAAAACACACTCTTATGAGCCGCGTTAGAAATAACCATCAATCAACGCGTAGTAGAAACAAAAGCTGGTCTCACTACACATTCGATGAACTGGGGACAAACATCGTTACCTCCAAACATACAGTTAGGACTAAAAAAAATAAAGGACTGACGAAACTTCCTCTCGAGTGTTCGCAAAACAAAAGCGACTCATATTTACTCGCCGCAACAGAAGTAAATTATTCCCCGTGTTATTCGCGTTTTTAAAACCTAGGCTAACGTGTCACGAAAAGGTTCTTTCGGTAGGAAACCGCACGGAGACACTTCTCCCGAAAGAAAAACAATGCGTTGTAAAAATAAATCATTAAAATACTTTAATTACAATGGGGAAACATGGGGCATTTAGTGTTTGGAAGCACGTTCAATGAGGCGCGGGTTATTTGCTTGAAGTCGAGCCAAAAGTTAATTAATTTTTACGAGGGACTGTTTCCATCTTCTTTCGCACTACTTTTAGGAGAGGACATGAACAAGAGTTTTGGTTGCTAAGAAATTTGCGCAATTAAAGCCTATAATAACAAGGAGATGACTTTACTAGAGGGTTAAATCATGTTGAACAATAAGCGGCTGATTTGGCTAGTTCTCTGATTAAGTTGGCGAAATGTTGTGAAGGTTAAACAGAGTTTTACTAAATGGAAAGTGATAAGCATATATTACGATGACTTTCATAAAATTTGCATAGTCAAAGAAGTAATTTTTGAACCCAGTTAGCTTCTATATATTTAAGAAATCATGCAATCAATTAGTAGTAGAGATGTGTCAAACTGTTCAATGAGTGTCTACATATATCCAGTTTAAGGTACTTCGTACTTCGAATATCAAGATATTTCATAAATTATCAACAGAATTAAATAAAAAATATAAGTGATAAAGAATTGTTGAATAAATTTAAAATAAAATAAAGAATCTGAATCAATTTCATATTATATTAGAACCATACGCTCATTTTCTATTACTCTTTCCTTACTCAGTCTTGTTTGCAACGAACTATAAGGCGATAACAAATTTAATTTTGATTAGCAACACCTCAATATTAAGTTCAGCCTCAACATAATATTTCTATGTACGAACTGAAAAAAGTTTTATGTACGAACTGAAACAATAGATAAAAATTCGTAAGTAACTTATGCAATTACAACAGTCTCTTTACTCATTGATGAATTAAATACTTCTCCAGAAAATATAAGAATATTTGAAGCAAATTAAAGATCATTATGACATCATTTACTATAGATCAATCCTCAAAGAACTATTACTAGTAAGAACCACCTATCTCTGCTAACAATGGCCACAGTCTTTCTTAAGGGTTCTACGACCCACTGCCGATCTTCCGACGCAAGAAAAACACCGTCCATTCCGCAACTCTTGAGAGCTGCCATCGACGGTTGGGGGACATCGTGCAGACGGCTACTTTCCGTCAGCAACGCCAGAGGGCGCAGAAAGAGGGGTGGGGGGGGGGCTATCGAAAAAAGAATCGTAGGAAAGACGAGACGAAGCTACACGGCGAAGTGTTGAGATGATCCAGTTGGAAGAGAAGGTGGGTTAATTTATTGTTTTTGTCAGAGGGGATATTTGGTGCCTTTGGCGCCGAATTATTTACGTACGGTTTATACGAGTGACAATTCGTGTGGTAAAGTTCGTTGATTCATTTTTAAACGAGCGATTTTTGAGAAAACTGTGACGTTTCAATACCCAAACTGCGAAACTACGCAAGCGTGAATGGGTAAGAATAAGAATGCCAAAAAAGCAACAACTGATTGTGTCTGAGCTTTAGATATACTCACAAGTGTCTTTCAAAGCTAATGGAAGAACTAAGACTACTAAAGAATCGAGTATATGTTGCCTCTTGTTTCATTACCGGTCGTCACTAGTTCATTCATTCTTTCTGCACTGATTTTGCGTTGGGGATATATGATTTTTTTTCATTGCTGTATTTTTAGCTTCTTTTTTATCGAAATGGCTGTCACTGCTCCAAGTTTCTTATAGACTCTCCGACTTAATGATAAGCTCAGCTTAATGTTTCCTTTTCTTTTCCTTCTCTGCGTATTAATAAAAAATAATAATGAAACAGAAACCGAAAGAGCTAAAATATCCCCTCTATAATTTGTAAGGAGTAAAGAATATAATGTGGAACCAAGAGACAAAACTGTATTCTGGAGTCCAAAAAAGAAAAAAAAATATACCAACTTAAGATTAATTGCCTTTCAACCATGAGGTTCGACAGATTACAATGCAGAGATAAATTAATCTGGAATTAGTCTTATTAACAAGGTGTCGAAAAATTCAACTCAGTTTCCGAAAATTTCCTCTCCTGTTCCACCAACTGTATGCACGCTGCCAGAGCAGGTGGCTTTCGAGATGTCAACCACTGCCCCAGTTTCCTAGAGGGACATTTCTGAACGTCAGATGTCTATGAATCAGGGGTTCCGAGTCAGGGCAAAAGTTTTTGCATCTGCCAGCAGCTTTTCAGGCATACCTACCCAATGCAGAACAAAAAATATCATTGTTTATATAATGCCATTGTTCTCCAAAATTATTTTTGAAACTGTAAGCTTTCCAAGTATAAATTATCGATAGCCTACCGAGCATAATTTGTTAGCTTTCGACGACCCATTCTTTCAATAGAGAATAAGCTATGGCGGTGATTTAGTGTCTGTATAATTACGAGCAATTACAACACAAGCTTTAATGAAAATTATAATCATATCTCCTAATTAATCCCACTAAAGGCAACTCTCACACAAACATTCAGCTTAAAAAGATACAGCTGGCTTTCAAAAGTAGTATTTAACCAATATATTTTGCTTTACTTGTGGTTCATTTCACTTAAAACATCGTTAAGAATTTATTTACAGAAAAAAGCGAACGGTTCCATAGCAACTTTTAACTTTTCCAATTATTCCTAAGCGATCAGATTTCAAAACTATGGTGAACAAAAATCAATTTTAAAGTAGTTTTTTGAGAACAGACAATGTAGTTGAGAAAAACATCATACAAATATTCTTCTATAAGCATTATGTTTCATATTCAATTAAGATACATTAGTAACATTATGTTTTATTAGGCTATAAAAATGACACAAATCTAAATATGTTAACATTCTATTTTCGCCATTATAACCAAACAGTAAGCCTCGTAACAGCGAGAATATTATTTAATATTAGATAATATTTAATATACGGTGCGACATGTTAGAAACCGAAGTACCTAAATCTAGAGCTAAATTCGCTAAATCAAGCAATAACAATACTACTTCTGCAGCCTTACTCAACGGCATGATATCACCATGGCCAGGCACAAAGGGCTAGACGAGGATAATTAAACCTTTCCATCTGGCAAACTTATTCCTTTAGCAGTGATGATGTGTGCTTCTTCATCATCACTTATCGGAGATTGTTTATCTCCGCTAAACGTACTCATTCCGGTTATTCTTCGACGCATACCGAGAGAAGAACAAAAGGAACGTTTCCTCAACCGCCTCGGGTGTTCCTCCACTCATTCTCAGCATCTGTTTGCCATTACTTCTCTCTTAGCTCCCTCGGGTGGGAGGGAACAGTGAGTTGCGTTTGAGGAGACAAAGGGCGAGCCATCTTTCTCCTCTCTAGTGGCTATCCTCTGCTCAAGGAGAAATCCGCCCCAAGCGTTAGCCTTTTTCTTCACTAAAATCACGCCGAGTCGTGTGGGGCCTAGAGAAACAATGCGTTTACTGGGAAATCGCTAGTTGCTATGGTTCCGTAACGAGTGTGGATGTATTTGGATCGATTCTTAAAACAAATATCCTCTTTCGAAACAGACGTTCATGGTTATTTAAAGAAGCAGAAGAATAGATAACGATTCGAATTAGGAAAGGTGATGATTGAAAATGATTTGTATTAAGCAAGATTATTACAGTAGCAAAACCTATATACGCTAGGAAAGCTTGGTTGTTAAACGAAATTGTACTTCGCTATATTTGATTCTTTCTGCAATTTCTCCTTCGGCGATTTAAATTACTTAAAGGTATTTGAAAAACTGTGAGGATTAAAAGCAATGGTTCCGAAATGAATCCAAATATATAATAAATTCAAACGTAAACGTCACTATCCGCGATTTTAGTGTAGTTAAGAGTACCCAACTCGTAGGTGTATACTTCTTTACACTTCAAGCAAATACGTTTACTTAAAGGAATTCATAAGAATCTCACAGATTTGGAAGTTTATGCGCAACCTTCCAAAAAGAATAGAATTTAAAGAATTCGGGCATAAATCAATTTTTTATGAAATGCAACTAAACGTAAACAACTCTTTTCTTTTCTGGCGATGACGTCAAATACGGAAGGAAAAACTGCATAATAATAATAAATTATATGCATGTGTAACAACATATTGAAGCGATTCTAGCTTCGCTTTTGGAAGGCAAACAGAATGAGAAACTTACTCGAAACGGTGAAACAAAGGGAAGCAAAAATTTTCTGTCTCGAAAACAAAAGCTTTGATTAATTATTGCGTAAATGAAAAGGACGTAAGATCGTTACGAAATCTCTGACGTAAACAGCTGAATTAACTCACTCTAAATCCGTTTGGTTTATTGATTACGATACACACGCATTCGCATAAACACCTCGGACGGGGTTTATAAACGGTCATTCCTTTCCTCGTGGTCATTAAGACATCAGGATGTAAGTGTTAAATAGCCTTTCTCTTAGTAGTGTTTCAGTTTAAAATATAGCGAATTCCGATAATGTTTCACGCATCCCTCGACGCAGACCATCCTAAAGACATTAAGGCATTTGCGGTGAATAGTATATTGTGGGGAGCATCTGGTAAAACAGGCCCATTGTTTCCCATCCTCTAAGTCTGTCATGCCTAATGAACCGCTGGGAGGAATGGAAAGTTGGCAACTTTTTCTAGAGGGATCGTATATCCTTCCAGCAGATGGATAAACGCTGGTTTCTTGGCTACGGGGAAAGAATCGAGCGAAAACAATGAGAAAATCCTTGATATCTTTTTCCGCGACCCGAAAGAATAAAATCAATTTCGTATCTTAAAATACTATTTAACTAATCTTTAAGCACCGCAAAATAATAAAGATGTAAATCATTATATCAGATACGTTATGAAAGATGCCTTAATAATGATGGACTATTTCAATTCATATTAATTGTAAAGTAAATTGAGAGAAGTTTATGGATACAACGAAAAAAAACTTGAGCCTTTCCGATACAATAATATGTATATAAAAGAATTCTTGGGAAACATGTATCGATAACTACCATTCTTCTTGTTTAGGTTTGAAAGAATGAAACTTGCAAAAATTCCTCTTAAATAATTAAACAAAATCGAAATCATGAGGAGAACTCCTTTCATTTTGAAATTTTTCTCCTTCTATACATCATGATGATTATAGAACTATCAACCTTTTCTACAATGGAAGATTCGAGTTCATTAAATACTCTAGCAGCTCCATATGGAACAAAAAATAACATACGTAGAAAGTAAATCATAACTCAATAGCCATGATGTTATTTTGAGCGTTACAATACTATTTATAAGGCGGAAAGCTATAGAACAAAATAAACACTAAACCTGAAGGTACTGTAGGAGTATGGACGCCACACTAATTGCACAATTACATAACATTTTACAAGAGAGGAGAGAAATATAGTGAATCAAATCTAAAACCTTACTCAATTCACATTTCCTTATCAATATAAGGCAGCCTGAACCGAAGCTATGCAAATCAAACGCAAAAAAACCCAAGCTGTGCTCCGTAGCAGCATTTCTGACACCGAACAACTCCGCCCGAGACAAATAAAACCCTCGGAAATTGTCTTCGGCCTTTCCCACGAAACAGTCGCAGAAAGGAGATTCGAATCGACACAACTTCGGGGGTCGACCCTCTGGGTAATCACTCTCCATTTATTCCACGGTCACAATGATCCATCTCCGAGGGAACGGTAGGGAGAGAAAAAAACCTTTCTTCCTCCCACGGACTGAACGTGTCCTGATATTTACGGAATTAGATCCCTCCGGGGGGATATAATTAGAGGAATCCTCGCCCGCGGATGGCTAAGGAATCACAAAAAGGTGTCGAAATAATTGGGAAATCGCGGACAAAAGCCTTCCTTTTATTTCGGACCTGATAATGGATAATACCCCCTCCCGCGCGGGTTTGTTCGCGGGGTAAAAAAACTCCCCGCGCGTCGGACTTTTTCCATTAGAAGCAGCTGGACCGGAGAGCCATCGACTCTCGGGAGGGGGCGCTGAAGAAAGTCAGGGAGTTCCTTAACGATTCTCGAAATCTGCAGCAGCCCTTTCTCTTCGAAGTGTGACCTTAATTAATTACAACGGAGAGGTGACCAAGACGCGGGCAAAAAATACGGGAGTGGGGGGACGTGGAGAAACAAATGCTAGCGACAGTCCGCGCCCACGCGGGGAGTTTCGACTCGGCGTCAATTAGCAAGGTTTCGAACGCGGGCAGGCGGATTCGAGGAGGATCTGATAGCGGGGGATGGGGGAGGTGGTGGTGGGGTGGGGAATGAGGCGGGGGTGCGCGCGCATACTTTGTCCGTATTATTCCGTCTTTTCACGCTATTTCTTTCATTGGTTTTTTGCCAAACTTCGCTTCCAGAAGGCGAAATCTTCTCCTCTTTTTTTTAAGTCTGTCTAAGGCGATTTCTGAACAATTACGTGCTGTATCAGATGGATCGAGACGATGCGATGGGATGTAAATTAGGTCCGCGGACGTGTTTCCAGCTTTGAATCTTCGTCTAATTTTCGGGAAGGCTGCGGTTCTAACTCAGTCCTTTATGCTGCAATGCCTAAGTGAACGGATTGTTTTAAATGCTTTGGAGTACTGGGTTAAACCTCATAACAGAACACGGCACTTTCAAATTCATCGCTCTCTAATATAGTGCAGCGTTTTAAATCGTATAACAGTTTCCAATTCATTATATTAAAAGAAACTATTTATAATTAGACCCATCCAAAAATGCTTATTTTCAGTAAAAAAACAGAATCCTAAATTTCCTACCTTTTTCGAGATATGAATTAGTAAAATAATTACTTATTACAAAGATAGTTTTCTTTTCGTAGCAAAACTATTTTCATCAACACTTTGCTCTTAATACATACCATGTTGGAACAATAAGCAATCATAACATTTACATGTAAGTTTACTATATAGTATTTAATAAACGATCCAAGAAATATATACCTATCTCTTTCGCTAGATTAACTATAGCTTTATACCTGAAATAAATTAAGATTAATCATTGTTATACTTATTATTTTCACGCAGAGAAACTTGAAAAACTGGATTGTCTCGGTATTCATTAATAAGCATTGGATTAAATCAAATAGAAATTATTCGGAATTATTATTACATATTAGACTCCGCAAAATACGATGAGATTGTGAACATTCCTATCGGAACATCTGCTCTTGACGACTTGCACATTTAAACAAAAACCAAATTATCCAAACTATGCTAAAATGCTAAATCAGAACCCTCTTACGTTTCATCAACACCCACCAAAGATCGAGAATTTCCAGGAGAACCCTGAGAACTCGAAACGTTCCGATGTGGAATGCTATCTCCCATTTTTTGCGTCACAGCAGCTTGTTTTGCCTTTATCTCCACGCAACGCCGTCCTTTTATCCCACGCCAACGCAGCATCCGCAGGTGAGGCGTTGCTACTCATTATAAAAGAGAGACGGAGTCTGTCCGCTTCATTTGTCTCCCTTTTAGCAAACTCGCCAAAAGGTAAAAGTTGCCTTCTCCCGTTTTAAGTGTGGGCGATTCCTTTCCAGAGTGGCGAATTACTATCAATTTTGGTACGCGCTCTTAATCAGCACCCGGAACCCGTTTACTTCTTCTTCGGTGAAAGTGTTTTTAAAACGGTTGCTATCCTCTCCGAAGGAAGTGCAATCGAGTGGATCTAAATGCGAGGGAATTAATTGCTTTTTACCGCTCGCGAGTGATGCCGGATGGAGGATGCGATCCTCAGAAAGGAATGGGTGTATCGGGATGCTGTATCCGCGTTGCTAAGGTCTCTTATAAAAGTGCTGGCCAATAAGGCACCGTCTAAGAGTCCATCCGATCACCTGCGTAATTATCGCGGGAAGTTAAACGAAACAGGAATTACACTATCGTTTTACGAATAGTGGGATAAATTACGTTTGCGATGCTGGATTGCTGCAGATGTAGTTAGGCGCATCTAAAACACATATAAGGAACTGTAAATTCCTAAATGCTAAAGAATACGAAAAATAGTAAGATATACGTAGTGTATAACTACTCAAGATTATTAAGCTAAGATCTAGATGCTTTGCTCGCAGTAAGATAACGAATCTAATTCGCGCTAAATTCTACGATACATTATCCATTTAAATTCCACTAGGAACTTATAAAATCTCGATTCATTACTATTAAAATGTTATAAGATTAGCCAAAGGAAAACCTCAAATCGATACATTTCTAAGAATTACTCGCAGACAGAATTCATCGTAGCGTAACTCATTTTACAGCTTAGCGATGACAAATCACGGATTTTTATTCCGTTTCATTTCACGACCACGATATAATTACGTCATCCATCAATCGCGTAATATTTCCTCAACAGATAAGAGTCATTCTCGGAATTATTTTATTCATATGATCGGAAAAAGATATATTCCGGAAATTAGTAACAGTATAAGTATGAGCTAATACCTTTGGACGTAAAAAAATAGAGCTTTAAATTACGTTGGAAAATACGCTAGCATCTTAAACATACGCTTAATTTCTAATGTAAGAAATAACAAAACGAAGTATAGTCCTAGTAGTCCCAACGCGGAATCCTGAAAGCAGAAAAATTTTCATCAGGGTTGCTCGTTAAGTGAGGAATATCTGTGAGCCTTCGCATTGTCCTAAAACCGCCGAGTTACGACCTTCGTCTTGAAAGACAACTCCCTCGTACCGCGTTAGTGAAAAGGCGGTCCTCAGGGGATCGAGTTTGGACTCCGTCACGCCCGCTCCCACTAACGAAGCCTCCATTTCCGATTTTACGACTCCAGAGGCATCGAATGGCAGCCTTATGCATAGACCACCGAGGAACTTGCAAAAGTCGTAAAAATGATTCTAAATACGTGGATGACCAATCATACGAAGCGATTTAGCCGTTGATGAGTGTAACAATGGGCTTTGCAGACTTCGATTCGATATATCGGAAAGGGCTTTTCGATTGTACGGGTTTGAAGGCTGGGGAAGAGGCCCATGACGCTGGTCCATTTGCCGTGGGTGTGGAGAGAATGGGTTCGAGGGGAAGGTTTATCTCTACACCACATTTCCCTTTTCTTCCGCACTCATCTTCCAAAGACAAAACGTCCCTCTGTTCTCCCTTCGGAGGGCCGTCTGCGCTGTCGAGAGCCGCAAAAAACAATTCGGGGCTGAGGGGGAGAAGGTGGTCAGCATGTGTGTCGGTGGCCCGTCGGGGTGCAACAGTTATTTCCTTAGGAACGGGGGTTGCTTGGAACCCGCTTTGTTTTGCTGACGCAAGGATTACGGACGGGAAATCTCGAGAGACTATATGTATGTCCTATAGATGGTCATCGATGAGTTTTCCGAAAGCATACTCGTTGAGCTGAAGATGATTGTTGAGGAATCGAGCCCTTACCACTGTTTGCTTGACGTTTCTTGAGCTAATCACTCACGAATTTGAGTTGGTATTCTGTTCTGCTTACCATCCAGAAGTTTTCTACTTCTTCTCGAGATAGCGTAACCCAAGAGGAGTTCAACGTATTCCTAACACACTGAGGAAATATACACCATTCAAATGCTTGGCTGCGTGTGCATACATACGATATATGTAATATATATATCCTCTAATAACTTCATTGGGAATACCAATAGAAGAATATTAACAAAATAAAGTTAACAAAAAGGCCGAAAAAGGAATCAAAAGATAGCCAAATCCAAAACCAAAGAATGTAAATCTCTCTAAACCCAACTTCAAACATCACGTAGGCAGAAAATATAATGGAAAACGTAATTCCAAAAAAGCATTACGTTTTAGGCAAACGATCGCAGCTTCTGAGTTCTAACGCCTCATTTAAACTCCACAACCATGGAGGGCCGTCAATAAGGGAAAATAATTACTCGTCGACTTCCATTCTAGTTTCCTTTTTTTCAACCAAAAAAAAACAGGAGTGTAAAAGGGCATCAATAGATTACCCTGAGGGAATGTCTTTCTCCCCTCCTAGTCACAACACCAAAAAACTCAACTCGAATTCTGTGGTCTAGCATAAAAGACATCCACGATGTCCCTGATTTGTTACAGACGGTAAACTAGAGAGAAAGAGCCTGTTATGGTGGTTAAAAAACAAAAGAACGAATAAATTTCCCAATTTCTGTTGTGAGGCTAGAATTCTGTTCCCTCGAGAATGAACCTAAAAAATGGAGCAGGAAAAATCTCGTAAAATTGGATGCTTGTATAAATTGTTGAGGAGTGTAAACACGTTATACGTTGTAACAGTTTTAATTCATTTATATTGTTTATGATCCCTACAACAATTGCATGATATACATAGACATTCCACCTCTTACGTAGAAATGAATTATGTAGAAAAATTCGAATTTTCTTTTCTTTTTCTTTCTTTAGCTTTTTTATTTTATCATGCAGGGGATTGATGTATAAAAATTATCGTAATTCCTCAAAAGTGCGTTCTATCGCTAAGTTCTCGATTCGAGTTCAGTATGAAATGTATTTCTGTTTAAGAAATGGATTAGTTTGTGAATATTTTGTCACTATAATCATTATTACGCTCACTTATTTAATGTAATACAAGTCTATATGGTCAAAAAGAGTTTAAACTTTAAACGCGAAACGTTTAGCGTACTCAATACGAATACAGCATGATAAAGCTCAACTTTGTGCAAGAAAATCTCAGTATATGACCGACATATATCCAGTAACTTGACCGAAATGTATTTCTAACAATTTTTAACTTCTATGATCATATTTGAAGGTGCTAAATTATCGACAAATGTAGTTTTTAATCAATCAAATATTCTTTGGAAGTTAATGATTCTTATGCATCAACTGGAGCTTCAATACTTTTAACAGACTCGTTAGAAACTAATAAATAAATTAGCCACACCAAATTCATCCAATGATTACGTAGACATCTTCATTTAGGACCCTAAAACACAATGGCAACGCGTGAAAAACCATTTGGGTTATCTCTCTCCGTCACAATGGAAAGCGTTCCTCGGCGTACTGTGCACTGTATGGGGGTGTCGCTGAATATGTTTTGGGGGGAACCAGAGCTGGCTGAGGAGGAAATGGGCGCGAGACGATGGAAGAAAAAAAAGACCACGGCGGTGGGGCCTTTGTCTAGAGCTGCAGAGACGCGCTGGCTGCTGTTGTTTCTCCAGAAGACAAACAAACGGAGCTGAAGAGGAAGGGGTAACACGTATGCGGTATGGTTTTGAAGGAGACGAAAAAAGTTCGCCTTCAGACTTACAGAGGGAGCGAAAGGAACTCGGTTTTAAAAGTGTGATTGACTGTCGGCTATATTTGACCGGTTTTATTTCCCGGGAGATGCATTTCATGCGGTCCCACAGACGTTAAAATACCGAAAAGGTTGTATATTAAGTGTATCCCCGTTCATGGAGTGGAAAGGTCTGATGTATATATCCATAGGAGAAGTGTTAATGATGTGACGTTTCTATCCAAAGCCATTCTGTTTCGATACCATTAGTGTTACTTTGTACTCCTTGAATACGAATAAAACTTGTTAATCTCAAGGTAATTATTGCCGAATGTAACATTTTCATAAAATTAATGCTACGGAATTTTCAAAATTTATGAACTCAACAACTCGACTCGACTATTAATTAAGTAAGTCAGTAAACGAAGTTATCCTTATTTTTATATTATGTTCCCCAATACTCTTACAACACTTACATTCGTCAGAGTAATTCTATGCATGAACCAATTTGAGTAATATTATTGTTATTGCTAAGAGATTTGGATGTAAATCCTGATGGCAGCGACATACCTTTATATACAATATTTAATACAACTGTTGAAAAAATCAACCACCAGGTAGTATTACTTTCTTAACTGTTACTTCAGTACTCTTCTAATAAATCACAACTTAAAATTCTATCAAAAGTCTAAATACTATTAAGGATGATCTGAGAAAGACAATGGAGTACCAGGATGGACAAAACAGGGGTTAGGGGTGAATATAAAAAATATCGTGGTCTTCAACAGCAATTTTTCAATTATTTCGACTAAATCATTCTGATAAATAATTTAATGAATGAAAAACCAGTATATTTACTTATTAAGCTCCACTTAAATACAGTGGAAATTAATTCTTTCAAAATCAATGTAAAACTCAGGACGTTTCGAAGACAAGAGACCAGAGGCAGCAGATAAAACAGTCGAGTGATTCGAAGACAAAATTTAAAGCAACGAAAATCGTCAGAATTAATCATTTGTGAGGAATTTCAACGGTAATTATCCTCCTATGATGCTTTCATCTGGACAGAAATTCCTCCCTTCGCGCCTCGCTGACAGCTTCACTCCGTGTCTACATCTTCCACGGTTGTCCCCTTAACCGCTGCAACTTTGATTGACATCCCCGGGAAAGATTCTTTCTCCGTAGAGTTCATTTGTTTTCGTAACCTTTACTGACGGAGTTCATTCACGCGTCGAGGCAGTCATCTGGCTATTTAATTTAGCCCTGACACGTTGGAGACCACAAATGAACGCGTTTTTAAAAATCGGTTGCTGAATAAGGCTTTTGAGTCAATTTTACGTGGTGTGTGCCTGCGTCGCCTGGGAGACAAGTTTAGAAGTCGAGGTTTTGAGGAAAAAACTCAGTCAGACCGCTTCTACAATTTTCCGAGAGTTAAACGGTTTTCCGTAAGAAAATAAGCAGTTGTAATACAGAGTAATATGGTCAGGATTATAAGGACGGTGAAGCTTGACAATTTCTGTTCTTAACATTTTTACCACTAGCCCGCGTATATCTAAATTTAATTAAAGCGTTTCCTTATAATATAAGTAATCTTTTCCAACTCACCAATATTTCTCAATAAAATTAAAAGGTGTAGCTTTGTTTCTAATTCCAGGTACTTCATCAGTAATGATGTAATCATAAAAATCATACAAGTAACCATCTGAATTGTGTAATGATACAATAAGTATTGATATTTAAATACCACATACGATTATGTCACAATCTATATGTACACTGGAAGATTTTTAGTTGAATTTTGAATGTACATTTACGAATTTTATGCGATGAATTATATTGTTCAAATATTTTAATGAAAATCCTTCCCTCTCATGTTTATATACAACCGATACAGGAATCTAAATCATTCTAACTTTTTTATTAAACCATTGATATTTGCTTGGAAAGCCAAATTACGAAAAAAAATAACATTGGATTCGAGAAATAGAATTATAGAATTTCGATTATATGAAAATCCGCATAAAGAAACCTTTTTCCTTGACAACCACACAAGTTATAAGATCGTTACACAGTGACTCTTCCTTCACTTAGCCGATCCGATACGATGCAATTTGGTCGCAAACATACAACAGAAAAATTGAACTCGGTAAACGACACCGTTATAAAAAATTACCACGAGATATTTCGGATGATTCACTCGACAAAACTCGTAATTTTCCAAATTTTCGCGTTCCTTGCGGAATTAAATTTCCAATTCGCCGAGAGAGCCTTCCGGAGACCGTCGAGTTAGCACTATCGCAGTCTCGAACTTATAAAAACTCCTCCAACATCGGCGATACATAAATACGCTTATGTATAGAAGGCGACACACTTACATAATGGGACCTACAGTTATAATAATCGACGGAACCTCCCCTTAATATCCAAAACCCACACACCCAAACTCGCGTCTGAAAGAAAAGGAGTTCATAGGTGACGTCAGAGCGTCCCGAAAAATTAGTACCGGGAGTTAATTTCTCTTCTCTGCCCTCTAAACAGTTGAGCAAATCGACGGGAAATTTTCTTCTTTTCCGAGACCTAAAGATGGATCCATTCATAGCGCAGAACTAGCGGTATTTACACATTAGTGTTTCCATTAAGTCTCCGAAAATAGAGGAATTACTTCGTTTTCTATAAGGCGACGAATGGGGAATGATCTTCCAGTTGAAGAATGGTACGCGGAGAGAAGAATTCAAAAATAACGACGTGGACTTATGACCCTTGAAGGGGAGGAAGGGACGGCGGGGGAGGGGAAAACCTTTTAGTTCCTCCGTCGAAAATTCATAAAAATAATAGCGACGCGTATACTTTCCCGTAATCTGAAATGAGAAAGGGATGGGGCGGTAGAGAGCATCGCACGTGCGACCTTACGGGGGAGGGAGGGGATTGACGGCCGTCCGTGGATCTACTGGAAGATAATGGTTTCCGATTTAGAGTTGTGTGGAAATGCAGGGATAATTGTCATGAGTCGGCCGGTGTCTGGGAGCGAGGATGGTACGATTGGGATGGAAAGGGAAGCTGGAAATACTACGTGCATAAAGAAAGTTCGGAGTGTTATTGTACCGTGATAATGCTATCCTAGGCGGCGAATTTCGGAAGACCCGTAAATGTATACGAAATACGAATTTAACATTTACGAAAAATACCGAAAGATACAAATTATACAGAAGTGTAAGTAATACTCCAGTAGTATCAAGCCATTCGCTAAAACAAGGTATAAACGGAATAAACTTACAGTTCCAATAGAAAATTCGAAAATTCTTATTTGAAAATGACGATAAAATTTACGACAGCAAACAAACTTAAAACAGAAAATGCATTCTTAATTTATCATTTCTTAGCCTCAATGGAAATTAAACTATTATATCATTGGCTCTCAATTTTTCATGCGATATTTACATAATAGAATTTTAAATTACTTACACAACATTTATAAATATCTTCTACTTATACTTGCATTAATTTTGCGTGTATTATTCATAATTTTTTCGAATTTAATGACTGGACATAAAAGCATCAAACTACAATAAATAAAAATTGTAAAATATTTCAAATTAACGCACTTTCTAGCAAGACTTTCATCATCAGATTTATCTATACATAACCATAGGTAAAGTAATATTCCTTCAATTTATTTGAATTTTTATCTTCAACTTCATAAATCATACAGAATATATTTCAGGGCATTTTCGAAGAACCTCGATCCAACCACAGGGATATTGTATACTTAGAGATAAAACACCCAATAGAGCTAATTTCGGCGTACTAATATCTGGATAGGTAGCTCTTTTGACAGCTTACAGTACAGACCCAAAATCACTCTCATGAAAAGTATTCAATTTAAAACTAAAATCGCTCCGGAAATTGGTAAACTTCAACGTGTAAAGTTAGGAAAAGAGAATATTGATAAAACTGGGGCTTAACATAGAGAGGCATGTACGGGCGTGAGACACTTGTCGTGCGTGTCTGTTTGCCTTTGCCATTAGCGACAGCCCTAGCTGTTTGATTTCGCACTCCATGGTCCACCACTGAGGTACCTTCCGGTCGAGTTGATCCCTTGACTGCCGACCGACAGAACCGCGCACTCGGCGATAAAAACACCGGCTTCCACATCCCGCTGTTTCACCTTCGTTTGGGGGCGTTTGAAACTATACTCCTTTATTATATTCGGTATTAGTCCTGTTCTGAGGGTGCCTGTACAACGGGCGATGTCATGCTCTTAGAGACAAAGCTGCATATAGAATTCAGCTATTGAAAGATCACACTGATTCATTATATGTGGTGAATGCTGAGAATACGTAGTAGAATAAAATATACTGCGTCCAATTACAAGAAATACAAATATTTATGTATACATATATGACGAAAAGAAACTTGAACGGAATTGAGCACTTAAGTCAAAATATGCCGATCTATTTAGATATATTGATCCTATAAATTTCAAGATGTGTTTGGACAAAACCATTATTATTTATACGATTGGAAATGTTCAATAATGATCTGCCTTATTCCAGAAATAATTTCTATCTATTTCACATAATCGGTTTTATATTCCGTCAAATTAGGGTATTACTGAGTTGAAAAGGGTATTTTAAAGTAGCTAGACAACAAATTCCATTAACAAAGCCATTAACTTTAAGTTAATTTTAATCTTGCAGAATACTAAGTCAGTTTTGTTCCTGAAATCTTTAAACATTATCTTTGTAAGTACAATTGAATGTGTAAGGGTATACACCTGTAAAAGAGCAACAAAATAGCATGCATTCTAATCTCTAAACATCCAAACCATGACTTCATAAGCGATTGAATAATCTAAGAAAAGATCAAACAATAGTTCATTGTGTAAGAAAATTTTAACAAAGCCCATCTGCCCGACCATTTAGCTTCTATCTTTAGAATGGATGGCGATAGCAATTTAGCACGGGACGCGCTAAGATTCGATGACGTTTAGCATCGTTTATTCGCGGGACCAATTCCAACTCGCGGCTCCATTTATTTCACGAACAGGTGACACCCGAGTGCAACCCTTTCTTACCTCAGCTCAAAGGTGAAGAGTGAGAAGGCGTTAACGCGTCCTAAGCATGGCCAGATGCACCTTAGGTAACCAGCCAACGAAGCCAAAGAAAGAAAGAGAGTGCTTTCCAAGCATTGTCACCGCCGTATCCGAAGCGCTGAAACACTGGGCAGGAAGCATTACTCTCTTGAGAAGTCCAAATACTTTTGGCATGCCATCGGGTGATTCCGTTCCTAACTCATCTATTCTGATGCTGCGATTCATATCGCTCGAATAGGGTCCGATTCAACACCACGTGCTCCTTTTTACCCATCTCTTATGTAAGGAACTAGGCATGCCTTGCTTGAGGATATCGGAAAATCTATTATTATGTTACGCAATCGATTTCCCCGTTTTAAAATATTTATACGCGGATAAATCTGGTTTCAACTTCAAGCATATCAAAGCTGTAAAAGATTTTTATCTATCTATAATAATATATGAGTATTCGAGTATGTTTACCAATTTCATTGCAGCTATGTCTTATTTAAATAATCATAGAACTTTTACACCATTCCCAAGTTGCAATAGAAATCAAACTGGGGACCTTGTTGCTATGTTTTATCAAGGCATCAATAAAAGCCGGTTTCCAATAAGGAATATACTGTAAGCTATACATGTTACTTAACTCCCAACAAAAAATACGAGAATTTTATCGATGAAAATATCAAGTATAATATCCACGAAAATGTTTCGTAAATAGATTTCTAATTCCGAGATGGGAAAAGGGCAAACCACCTCACTCTTCACTCACAGCATAATGAGCCGCACTTGTATTCTAGGTCATTCCTATAGGATTATGATGTAAATTAAGGCTTCAGAACGTTGTGTGGGATACAGATACCAAAGACTTTGAGGAGTGCATCTCTTAAGCTTAACTCCGTGACAGTGGGAGGACTGAGCACTTACGAATCTCATTGTGAATAGGTACAGCACTTGAGGAGGTGGCGTGGGTGGATAAAGCAAATCGAGGAAGATAGGGTGATGGATTTATGGCAAGGGAAGGCGGTGCTGAAGGCCCTGGAGGCTAATTATAGAGGGAGAAGATGTGTATAAAGAGGTTTATTTCTCCTTTGTTTCCTCTCCTCAGTTTGGTTTGCTGAGAGCTTTGGGGTCGATCCCAGTTGTTCTGCGGAAATGCGTGAACAATGTGTGGTGTGTGCTCCTCAGACCCTTAACCCCTTATATACCCTCCGTGAGGCGACAGATCTCTTGGGGAGGGGCGATCGAGTGAAAGGCTTCTGTATCATCCGTGCATTAAAATTCCATTGCGACATCGGTGTGATTTGCGGTATTTAGAGACACTGTACGCAAATTGTGAAGATTTGAAACATAATAATGCGCAGGAACTGATACTCAATTTCATTATTAAAACGATGAAAGCTTAACTCCAGACATTAATATTCGCGTATGTATACCGTTAATGATAGTAGATGATGAAAATCGAATATACTATATAGTGCGTTTTCTGCCCATATAATTTTTATTTAAATATATATTGTACAGTAGGGAGAACAAAATTTCAATACGATTGTACGATTAAGAAGAAGAACATACGCTGCAGAATTATGAATATGAAATTCAGTGGGATATTTTAGTATCTTCTATATGCTAGTCAATGTATACGAACCTAACGTGGTAGTATTATAACACTATTCACATTTGAGCCAATGAAAACCGCAGATTCCACTGTAATGTTGATTTTTGTCTAAGGAGGAAAACCTTTCGTTGAAAAGCCGTTTACTTCCGTCTATCCAACTGCTAAAAGTGTGTGAATTAACGATTGCTTCCATCGAAAGGAGCTGTAAACAAGCACTGCCTCCTTCGACTGAGATAGCGCTCGTGATTCAAACTCGATCATCTCCGTCACGTACGCGTGAATCGCGGCGATGCACTGCTTCGAATGCCGAGCGCCTTTCCTCAGCCGTTCACCTTAATTCTCGCGGTCCAGTAGCTTCTTTCGCCGCGGTGTTTAGCTGGAAGATGGTCCCCGAAGTGGATTGTGACTCCCAAGTGAAATGTAAGTTACGATAGGAAGGGATAGTAGTTCAAGGTACGTTACAGTGATGCGATTTCTCTATACACTCATTCACGATCCTATAATTCTGTTAAACTGTTCATTATAAGAAGATTCAAAATGTAGAAGAATCATTTTCTTTCTATTTTTGTGTCAAACTCTAAATATAATGCTAACGAAGTATAGAAAAATGGTTCAACATTATCTAAAAGTTGAGGAATTATAATACAAAATTACAGTAATAAAAAGGATTAAAAATAATGGTATATACGATTGCAATATCACATGAGAAATATCTTTCTAATATAAAAAAACTGATTTGGCTGCATTACTCTGATAACTGCACTCTGAGATCTAACATAGCTATTACCTTCTAGAGACTAAATATAGCTTTTACACTCATAACAATATGATAATTATGTATCTATATAGCTATGAATACTATTTTGTATGTGTGACAATTGTAAAAAATACTGCGTGTATTTTCTTTTAGTTATGGATAACTTTTTTAATTAAGGTAAAGATAATGAATAGAGAGAAGGGAAACCAGTATTTCAAAGATATTGTAATGTGGAAGTATGTATTTTCTTTATTAGAAAATTAAGATACAAAATAAAAATTCGTAAAAATAACTAAAATTTGGGTAATAAGTAATACATTTCTTGGCAAGTAACCTTAAATACCTCAATCCAAATGTTCCGTTAAATATAAATGAAATTCCTAATGTATTTTCCAAAACTGAATAGAGTCAAACTACTCGGATACTGAATATAATTGACAAAATTTGTGGATAAATAATACTCGAAAAAAGGACCAAGTCGGTAAAATAATTTAAATGGATAATCACGTCATTTTGGTATAATCAAATGAATTTTTCAGTTCGTGAAAACTCCGATTCACCGGAGCCAATGGGATTACATCTATTAAAAATTGGAAAATTCGTATGTGTAGTCACAAGGGAATGATTGGAAGCCACGAGAGAAAAAGAAGAAAGCAATCGCAGTAGAACTGACTTCTGTCCGCCGATACGGAAAAATTAATTTCGGGAGAGGGGATATTTTAAATATCGAGGGAAACACACAAACGTAAAAAAAAGTAAATCGATTGACTGTCAAGCATATGATTTAATAGGGTAAGCTTCGTATTTAGACGAAAAATTTATATTAATTCAATAAATTCGTAATTAATGAAATGCTAATGAGTAAAATATTTCTAGAGCTTCTATTTATGAAAATAATTCGCAAATTTAATCGCGAGCCGTCGATAAACGCATCCCTGCCATGAAACGCATGAATGCGCTCTGTCAGAAAATTCATAAAATGCGAAAGAAAATAATCATTATAATTCCGTTTCCAATTACCGAGAATTAAATCAAACTTTTCAAATTATCCGAAACAGGGAAAGAGGGATCCCGTTTTTGTGACTGAATTTATCGCTTATAAAAATTGAATTATTTCACTCATGAAATGTGATTATGGAATAATTCGTTTCCTCTTCGGCCATTTTTACAGGGAGTGGTTTTAATGCGAAATTATAAAGTGCTTCCTTGTTCGAAATGAACTTTCCGCTCTTCATTTCATTGTTGTTTAAAAGAATACAATATAAGGATATGAACCCATATTAGTACTGATTATTTCTATATATAATTCTACCATATAAATCTATAAATAGATATCCAAATATAAAAGAATATAAATACAATTATGATATCAAACTGGTACCGATACGAAAAATAGGAAAACTGGTAACCATAACTACACTGAAACCCGAATTAATCACAACGTTTCAGCGATATAATTTGAAAATGGGTTTATTGTATTCTCGCCATCCCATTCAATATCCTAATAGTACTATTGAGTTGTGTATTAATATAATACACAGATATAACAGCTCGTATAATGGTTTTTTATATTTGAAACCAATCAATTCGCAACATTAATTACAATATTTCACAACGATGTCGCCAAACAATAAAACCTTTCTAATACCACAAAATTTAACACTTGTCCCGAGCCAATAAAAATGTTACTATTGTCAATAAATATTAGCGAAAGTAACTTAGAGTTGAAAATAATTTTCTGTTCCCATAGAAACGATATAGAAGTACCAACGTTTATACATCCTAGTTTTGAATTGTTGAGAATTAAATGTCATGGTAACCTCTGATGTTTGTGGAGTTTGGGAGGTCCTTATCTCCCACAAAGAGCTTAAATCGGAGCACTTATTGTTACTCGTTGTTTTCCGTAGCTACTTAACCGACAAACTGAAGTTTAATCGAAACCAAAACAAAATAATTCCAACCGATGCACTTCCCAATTCTTTTACACATCTGAAAACAAGCGAAATACTGAAACTGGCACTTTTATTCGGCGGATAATGGCAGCCTTTAAGCGTGGACACTTAGGGGCATTAGCAGAATAAAAGGATTCTCGTTTACAATTGACGCCAACGAGAGTCGAAACAATGAGCGACTTCTGTATCCGAAGCACTGTTCCCGATTTCGTAATCCTTCGATGAAACAAAGAGCGAATCAATGGCAAAGGGGAGGGAGATACTTTTTGGATTAATGGAGATGAGAAGAAAGGGAACAGTGGATTATTTTTATTCCGCGGGTTTAAAAGGTTCTGCGCTAAGAGTGTGAGAGGGTTTTATGAATAAGGGGGAGAAAAGAATGCCAATGGGTTGGTTATGTTATAAGAATCGCGGGACACATTGTATTAAGAATAAAGAGCGTGTGAACGTGAAGTATTTCAACAAACAACATCCTGAATAATTGTTATTAAATAGCGCTTTATATTCATAGTCAATATGCCTTAAATTTTAGCTGAAACAAATTCTATGGAATGGATGTAGCAGATTAAACGCGGTATGATCATGAAAAATATACAAGATGGGCTTATACTTGAATAATATCTCTGTGGAAGGCGCTGAAATAGTTGAGACCTTTACTCACAAGAATTATTAGCATCATATGTTTCTCTCACTTTGATTAGAATGAAAGATGAAACCAATGGTTCGTAGGTTAAGCAGAAAGATTTATTGATTTTCATTCCAAATGTGTTTAATGAAACATAAAGATATATCTCATCCTCTGAATAATGAGTTTTTATATCATAATGGAAATAGTGTAATAATCATCAAGTATTGGACCATATGAAATTCCCTTCAAATCATTTTCAATGACAATTGAAGCTAAAAAACAAATGAACTAAAATTGACAAATGTATAAATGCTCAAATCTCAGTATCGTTCCGTATTAGAGAAAATTATAGCACGGTAGCCCATTATCTGAATGGGAAACCAAGACAACAGCAAAAAATTTTTTACTGTTGCGATCTTGCCATTCTTTAACAATTAATTGTGAGGATAAAATTCAATGGGTATGACATAAACGTCCCTAAACTCCTGGGTCAAGGTTTAGGTAATAATTATTGTATTCGGTGAAGAGGGTACAATGAAGATCGCAATACCTTCTGGTACCAAAAGTACGAGTTACCGGGTGATGTAGCGTGGGTGTGACGATAATTAAAAACAAGGAGGTAATGTTAAAGACGATTCGAATGAGAAAGGACGGGAAAAGGATGCTGTGCGCTGAAAAGACAATGCGGGAGGAATGAGAGGTTGGGTCGTCATGACAACCGACCCGAAAAATTTTCAAGAAGTTAAGGGGAGAGCAGACTGAGCCTTTTATTTCCAGATTTTTCATTTCTCGTTAATTCCCTCATTATTAAAATCTCTCCCTCGAATAAAAAGGTCAATTCGACCAATGATTAAAACACTTCAACTAATTGCGCTTTTAATGCAAAAATATGGAGCTGATGCTTAAAGGATGCTGTGAACGATGATTAACAGCCGAGGGGTGAGAAACATGAAGATGAATCATAATTTGATATCACTGATAAAACATCTGAATCATCGTATTACTTCCCAACATTATTAGCAGTTAAAAGACTAAGATACATCCTAATGCAATTAATACTCATAATCATAATAAAATTTCTTTTATACATTAAAAGCGTTGATTAAATATTTGAGTTTTATATTGATATTTGTAATTCAGAAACAAACATCTATATCATCTTAGAAATAAATGTCAAACGTTATACACAGTATGGCTACTTCGGGTTAAATGCACATTTATTGTACACTTTCATAGTTCATACTTTGCACTTAATATAGTCAAATATTATTATTAATACAACTGAATGTACTTAAACCTTTCTCGAAATAAGATTCCCAAAAATTTCAACTTTCTAATATCTTTAGACTAACAGCGCATGCACATAGTTTCCTGTAAAGCCTTGGAATTAAATAATCAAACAGAACCTTAATAAAATCCTCCAAGATGAAACGAAATTAAGAAAATATCTTTAAGTCTAAACCGCAGATAAAAAAGACAAGTATTAAACAATATATTAAATAAATCGTATATGAAACAAAAATACGGTTAAAATCCGGGGAAACCATGCCTGAAAAACCGAGGGCTTTAAACCTCTAAAAAAAACTCTCCTAAAAGAATTAGGCGCGAGAGAAAAAGCGACACTCCGCACGGGATGAAATGTGTGTTACACGGCAACAAAGAAATCGTGACAATGCGCCTCTCTTCAGTTATCCCAGCCTCTTGGGCGCTCACCCCGGCACAATTAAAATTGTTAGGGGCGAGCCATTTCACCAACAATGGCGACAGTTGCTCGAGGAGGGTTGAAAAAGAGAGAAAAATGAATCTCCTTTACGCCTCGTGCATTATTAAATCACGGCCCCATTGTGATCGTGGCTCATCAAGGAGGTCGCGGACAAAGGGGAGATGAGAGAAGTCGTAATTGCAAAAAACCACAATTGTCTCGGCGGTTTCGAGTCCCTCTGTTGAGGTCGCTAAGAAACAAAGGGAGACAAATGACAAACGGGAGGAAGATTCATTTGAACGTCTCAAAGACGAGGGGAGAGAGTTTTTTTCCGCCCTTTTTTCCGGGCGATTGGATCCTCTGTGGTCCGGTGAAGGATCTGCAGGTGTGGTTCGTTGCAATTCGCGCCATGTGATGATCCTCTCTCTCTCTCGAGGGATTTTTTGATTCCTTGGGCGGTTGGGGAGTAGAGAAGGAGCTAAGGGGTGGGTTTCGCGGAGAATTAATGGTCTCTTATTTCTTTTTTTCATCTCTTCGCGCCAACCTTTAATTTATTTCCTCTCGAAAGTTTTGATTCCGTCTGGTGGACCGACACAATCGGATCGAATCCTCTGATTTGATCTTTCTTTGCGGAAAGTGTTTCTTATTCCTAACAAATATTTCTCTATAACAGCAACAGAGATGTCGGTACAGTCCAAATTAAAAGAGTATTATAGTGTTTCTAAGTTCGTAAAATTCTTCTATTTCCTTACCGCATTATGAAAAAGAAATTCATGAATACAAAATTGATATTATAAGTACCGACTATAATGTTTCTAATTGATGATTCTACCTTAATGTATAATAATTATCATGGAAGTCAATCTATTTTATGTTCGAACGGAACATTTAATCCCATCATATCATGTTTTCAATGAGTGAAAACTTTACTTTTAAAAACTGAGAGGGTATAATAAATTATCGTTAATTCCCGAATAAAACATTACGTTTATCTTTTTTATCTTTTCCCGTGTTATCATCTTTCTTTCCATATACATGTATATCAGAATAAAATGCTAAAATCATGATTCAATGTTTGCGCTTACGGCATTCTATCGAATTTTCTTTCAATTGACCAACATTATAAGGATGTGCTTATTGAAAAATTTGTTTCCTGAACAAACCTTTATGGGAAAAAGAAAATTTTAGCAAATACGTACAAGCAGGCTACGAATCGGACCATTGATTACAGCTGTATATTCCTCCAAATAATTTACAGTATTTTAATCATTATTCGGTAAAATTTAGAATGTTTAAATCAGACGTTCTATGAACTGTGGTATTACATAGATACTCGAGTTTCTCTTTCTCCATTTGATTTCTAAGATAGAAACAAGATTCGAGAACAGGCTATTGTGAACCATCGATATTTCGCGAATCAATATTTCCGCAAACGCTAATTTAGCGAAGAATTTCGGTTCTAAAAATCAAAGGGTCTTCCAAGTGTGGGAACGGGTTTCCTGTTTCGCTATTCACTTCATTTGAGCCTATGGATGTTAGGTTGGGTGTCTCTCTAAATACAGAGTGACTTCTTAATCATTATAATATCTTAGGCAACTAAAAGAATGCCGTTGCCTGGGACACTGATTACGAAAAAGATCCATTACCGAGAAGAGACAACTTTGTCGGGACATCTCCTTAATAGCGAACTCGGGCTAAAAACCCAGCTTAATTAAAAGAGTGATATTTCTTTTCCGCTCCTGAGAAAAGTAATTATTTTCCCCATTCCTATCTCCTTTCAGATCCTTTTTAGCGAAATGCCTTTTTAAGAAACACTTATGTTATCACCTTGGCAACCTGATAGCTCTTGTGGATAGATGCCAAGGATTCAGCCGCCTAATCGAAATCCTTTTATGT
This sequence comes from Pantala flavescens, assembly GCA_020796165.1. Classification (NCBI taxonomy): domain Eukaryota; kingdom Metazoa; phylum Arthropoda; class Insecta; order Odonata; family Libellulidae; genus Pantala; species Pantala flavescens. The sequence goes on from CM036886.1 coordinate 20,187,302, forward strand.
CAACCCGCTTTCATTCAGGGATTCGTATGAATATGTATTTATGTTTATTGTGAATTTCATTAGGCGGAGGTGGAAATGAAGAAATTTCGGTCGCTGCCCGTCACAGGGATGTTTGCCGACTGACATGTATCGGTTGGGCACCAACCCTTAAAAAGTGTGCGCGTGTCCATTCGTGCGAATTTGAATTCCTTAATTTTCGGTTAAATTATTTAAAGACTCTGGTTTTCAAAACTTAAGTAAACCGCACTTTTCTTCATTTGAGAAATTCATTTCTTTCTTAAACTGCAACTCTTTTAGGAGTTCTTAAAACTGAAATGTCACAAGTCGTATTGAAAATGAGATCGAGTGTAAATAGAGTATAAGTGATCTTGAAGTAAAGAAGAATCATACTCATAATTATTAGAATACGGATGTCTACAGTTTATAATTATGCATTTAGAAAAACTGAATTTCAAAATATTTCAACCGAAACTGAGAGAACTCAACTTTAGCTTATCCCTTCGCTAACTCTTTCATTATTTTTTTTAGTATTTTAGTATAGTGCATATTCACCATTAAGATTACTTCTATAATTCTGAAATTGCTTCTGATTTGAGAACAATTTTAATATCGGTTGAATTAAGTATTTTTACACCGCTCATTTCTTTCTCCAATAACTCTGAATTCTAAGTAAGGATGCTCCAGCAAGGTGGAGAATGAGTCCATTGAAAGAGATACCAAATGAATAAGCTATCCCTAAGAGTCGAACTCAAAAACTTCTGATTCTATTCTAATGATTAAGCAAGAGTTTACCACGTTCTTTGAAGCGCAACTATGCGTATTAATGATACTAGAGATGAGGTGAAACTTCACTATCTATCCTGTACACCGAATTAATATCCGTACACACTTTTGATGCATCTCACATAGTCATCCAAACGTTAAAACAACGTAAAGCTAATCATCACCTTTTTCTCTTACGGCTAATTTTAGAAAAATATCTTTCTTCCCAGACGTGATACTTATGCTGACCTTCCCGACTGTCCTACTCAGTGCCGTTCGAACTGTGGGTTCAGCGCGTTAGATCAATTTGCGACCCGAGTCTGCGTTTGGTTAGTTGCGACAGGAGTCTTTTATGGACAACAGAAGTGAAGAATAGGTCTTAAGCGCGTTATCATGCGAACGGGATAAGGCGCGGGGAAGTTTCCGACAACCGTCGCTCCCGTTTCGTGCATCGTGACCGCCTTGATTATTCGGAATTAGACCGAGTTGAGTTCTTTTTCCTTGAGCTGAGGAAGGAATTAACACAGGTTGAGAGGTCCGTCTCTATTGTTGTCATCTCTTTGTCGATAGGAATATTCCAACGGTTATGTGATTGCGCTTCTAATTCGCTAAGTGCGAATGAGTACGTTACTGGAAGAATATCTTCTGAGTATCAACACAAGTTATGATGGATTTAATGAAACGTTATCTTTACATGAATCATAAACTCAATTATTATTAGATATTATTGATTATACTATTGATTCCTTCGCAATAAAATTGACTGGTATCAATTGTCAATAGATAATTCTGAAAAATTAACTGTTATCTGAGTTCAATATTGCCTAGCAACATTTTCTATGACGACGAATTCTTATTAATAATTTTCAATACGAGACTCTCAATCGATACCTTTCTATTAGGGTTGACCGAAATAGCTCTGAGTAAATTTATATAATTTAAATAATGAAGAGCCTCTTGCCATAATAAAGGACACCAAGTCCTTGCAGTGCTCTTCTTAAGTTCTAGAAGCATTCCCTGCCGATCCACCACCGATTGTCAACCAGCGAGAAACACACCGCCGCATTTTCGGAAAAAACGCTGGTGCTAAACGTGAATGGCTGCAACGGCGAGTGCAGGATTCGCACAAAAGAAAATCGCTTAGGAAATAAGTCCACACAAGAGGTTTGTCGTGCTCTATGAGAGTGGAGACAATTGAAGTCGCACGAGCGTTGGATTAGCACCGCCATTGGCAGCTGACAATGAGGAGACTAAACAAACAGTCGACAATTTTACCGATATTGCCACGCGTGGACTTTGAATGGAAAATAAGAGAGAATAGGTCGAGTTTGTTTCCGCATCTCAAGGAGAGAAGGCGTTTCATTTGGACAGTAATCGAACGAATTTTTAGATGCGAGACGTTTGTCTAACCCAAGGTTGAATCCGAATGTCTGCAAATTGTCCGGAGAGGAGTGGGATGAGATGATATGCAGAACTTTTATCAGCTAAGAGTATTGCTGAATGACTATATTATTCCACTCAAATTACCCACTTTCAGAAATAAATTCCAAATGAGAAATATACATTGTGATGATAAAATATACTCTGATGTGCCTAGTCTACTTTTGGTGAAATTGTATTACTCAGCTACCCACTGGATACCTGACAAGTGCAGGATAATACGTCATGATATTCATACTGCGCGCCTTCTAAGTAAGTCCATATAAATGTTTTGGGTTGAAGGGTGTAATATTAACCTAAAGTATGCTGGAATAGTATTTTCAGTGATTTTTTTGGCATGCTAAGGTCATTAATTTGTCTACAAGTATTTCATATTCATCTTCAATCTATCTAGAAGAATATATATACTTCCTAACAATACACTTACGATAAATTCCATCAAACTGTCCATAAAGGAAGACAATGTGCACTAAATAGGTATATAGAAAGATACACAAATGTAGTGATTCGGATATTACTTCACCACTTTTACACCACCTTCAAAACACAAGCGGTTGTCGTGGAACTGGAACCCTTCATGAATCTCCTTTGACCCGAGACAAGTTTACCTTGTCGTAGTCAATAGTATCACCATAACAGTTCATATTATCTATAACAATGGCCAATGAAATTCCGTGTACCCCAGAAGAATACTCAAGCTTTGGCAAGAGCGGGTCCTTTCCGAATATCAGATTCAGCCGATTAAAGTATCCAATCAATCAAGTCCGCAAAAAACCCGCCAATTTCCGAGGGCGATTGGGTTTCGATAGGGGCCACTCCGGAGTACGATAGAAGAAGGAGAGGGGTCGAATTAACGCCCAACTGAGAAGGAAGTTGACAAAAGGGAACAAAACCGTCCTCTCGAATTAGTGTCTGCTTCGAAAATCAACATCGGTGACTGGTGAAAACAGATTTTCCGAATTCTGATGAAGCAGGAATGGCTGAGTTTATTAGACGGAGAGTCTTTATTGAAACTTATCGATGCTAAAAAGTCTACTGCTTGATCTAAACCGTTGCCATTTGCGTCTATCAAATTGGGGAAGCAAGTGTAGCAGAAATTGATGAATGGAACCTTATAGTGGAATCAAACGCGCGTGACAAATCATATCTATCTGAATATTGTAACATCTAAAGTTGATATATATTAGAAGAAATCACTGATAAATCAAGTAATGGATTAAAACATGAGAAAATACAAAGTTGTACGGCTTAAGACTAGGATTACTATGACAGAGAAGTAGATCTAAGATATAAAGACATTAATGTGACAAAATTATTAAACATATGATTTTAATGTGTATTTAATTTCTAATTTTTATATTTCACTCAAACAATTATATCTGGTTTTGTAAGCTTTTTTGAAGAACAATTGAGAAAATTCGTTCATGTTTAATCTCTAAAGCGGAATTTTAACGTCAATATTCAAAAATACGTTAGAAGAATCATTAAATACGGATGCTTAATTTTACATGAATGGAAATCAGCCACATAATTATTAGCGATAAGAAAGCAAGACTCGTTTTCTCGAATGAGAAGACCCAATTAAAATAACAAGGGGCGAATAGAATCGCTCCAAACTCTATTGAAGCTCCAGATTTTTCTTCTAGAAATAATCAAGACTGGATTTTTTTCTTTACATTAAGATAATTATCAAGAGAATGATATTTGATATACTTTGGCGTCTCTTTCATTCCCAATAGGATGCTGAGGAAGAAGATAACAATCTGAGGAATAAATTTGTAAACATTTATACGAATAAGCTTTTTAATTTTATCAAAATTGTCGAATTTTTCTGGTGGATTTTTGTTTTAAATTCGCAAATAACGCTTAACCTATTCGTGGATGACAAAAGCTATAACTATACTGTCCACATCTCGTGCTATTCCAGTTTCTAACTCGCAACATTGAAAGTAAAGTACAGAATAAACCTTGAGACCTATCCTACCAGAAACATAACTTCAAAATACATATTAAGAAAAAATCAACGGAGGACAAAATCGCGTAAGACAATCCCTTTAACAAACCTCAACAAAACTCCTTATCTCTCCGTAATTAAAGTATTTCCAAACGAAGAATAAAAACCATTGCTTCCGCAACCGGATGACTCCATACCGCCCTTGACCTTGCTAGTCCATTAGTCCAGCGAAGGGATAAACTTCCCATCGCAGAACAAAGTCAATTGTTTCGCCATCCCTGTGCAGATGGCAAGAAGGGGGAATTTGCCGCTGACGAATCCGCGGAAAGATCTCCTTCATTCTCTTACCATCTCCCGCATCTCGATGGCCTCCGATCGGCCCCAATTCGGCACCGAGAACCATTGTCGATCTCCGCGAGTGTCCGGTAATGACACGGCACCGCCCGACAATGTGGAGAGCAATTAAAAATCGTGATTAAACCGGTGGGAAATAAAAAGAAGCGTTTATTCTCAAGGAGATTTCGGCCCCATAATCACCTGGGAGACAAAGGACAGGATCCATTAAAAAGTCGGTCATTTTTTCCGGCGCAAAATGTTTTTTAATTGCGACGGTGATGACAAGTGGTATGACGTGGATAGTCGACGTGTCGCGCTGATAATAAGAAGGATCCGTTGGTGCGTAAGAGGAACACACGTGCTTTCGAAAGGATGGAAAAGGTGGGATGTATCTGGCAGAGGAATTAACAGTAATAAGGATTTGAAAGTGAGGGATCGCTAAAGGTCAGCTTAGAATGGCGACAAAGGAAAATGAGGCAGATATCGTCAACATACGCTTTCGTTGCAATTTTTGGGGCTCGCAATTCGTTCTCATGGAGATCAAATGGTACACGAAGAACTTCAGAATATACATTACGATATTTCATCATCATTATCATTGAGATAAGATTACATAATAAAAGAACAATCATTATTAGCGATATTTATCTCGATAACTATAATAAAGCCTCTGGTACGAATTGTCACTCATGGTCTATATTATCTCAATGCAAATGAACTGAATGGGTGTTTTGGTTCTCATTCATGATAGTGTTATCATTTCTTGTTTTCAAATTAATGTTGTTGGTAAAAATTCACTTCTTTGGGTGGAGTAACTTTCACTAAAATATATTTTCGTTAACCACGAACTACTACTACTAACTCTACTTTCCTTTTCTTTTTCATCTAACAAATGCACATAGCGTAACAAATTATTTTAAGATTTATACCTTATATTTTCTATCGCTCTTTTGTAATCTGGCTTTATTCGAAGATTTAAGATTTTAATTTTAGAAGATACGAGGATATGTATAATGTAATTCTTTATGACTCAAACTTTCATCAATGGAAGATTCTTATTTGAGTAGAGATAACGTTTGAATCCGATGTATGAAAATTCAATGCGACAAGAGAAAAATGTCGAAGTAATGTATTCAGATCAACACGATGGTACTTATAGTTCATGATCTCTTATAGAACAAATACAAAGTGATCCTAATATACGTCATTATAAAATATTATAGTTAACTCAAGACAAATTGGCAATAAAGTCTAACAATTCGCTTCTGTAAAAAAACATTAAAATAAGAATAATCCGAAAATATTTATAATGTGTACACATTGTGATTATTTATAAAATTGAATAATAATCGTGAGCCTAAAGGTCGTGTGGTCATTGTGAGCTAATCTTTGGGCGAAATTCGCCAAAAGTTGAGTATGGTAGTGTATAGGAGGGGAGCTCCAGTAATGATACGGTCCGCAAAACATAAGGTTAAGGTTATGCGATAAAAACATAAGAGCGTTTGAATCTCTTGAAATGTCACTCTTACGATTTCTCATATCCGCGTAAGATACATAACTAAGTTTGAATTGAAAATTACGAAAAAATATGCATTATTAGAACCTGCAAAATCGTCAAATCATGGGTTATCACGGTTTAAAATGAAGAAGAAAAATGAAGCCTATATGTATCATTAGCAAAGAAAGGGGATTTTAGAGAAAGACTCAAAGAAGATTCCGGATTATCATAGGAAGTATCTTACTGCCGCAGAAAATTATGTTGCATTTGAAGGAAATACTTATGAATAGGACAGAGAGATTACAGCTAATGATGCTACTGTATCTGCGGAGTGGTTAATAAGATATTACTTTTACTGTATTAGTCGTTGTAAATTAAGGTATACGCAAATAAAAACGGTCTCTTAATGGCATAGTTGATATCTCAAATAGATACCAAAACTACAGTTTTAAATAGCTTATTAAAAGTTAAATCTTAGTAATCTTAGAACAATCTTCAACTCTGAATAAGAGGTGCACACTAGGTTCTTCAAAAATATTCTGATACTGTAAGAATTACCACCGATGTGAACATTGGAAGAGTTAGAAACTATATAGGTCCTATAGATGAACCTTGGAGAACACAATTCCAAATAAAATCTCAAAACTGTGCGAAAATATCTCAATAAACTTATTATTAATCTCAATGTATGGAAGATTCCAATACAATTCTATTTATATCGCATGAAATAATCGTTTATTCTGAAATTTTTCATTCTCAGAATTTTCAATATTTAGTAGACCAGCTGCTATAGGAAAAGAAAGTCCGTTTTGCTACCGAGAGATATAAAATTAGATAATCCTGGAAAATTTTCTAGGGAAATGCACTCGCTGTATTTCACAATGCTTGGAGAAGAATGAAGATCGAAACGAACTTATCGCATTTGCCGTTACAAAACATAAACAATCTATGATGCTGTGCTCATAAATAGTTGCCATCGGAGATCGGCATTTCAAAATTCCGAGCCTTGACATTGAATACGCTCTTATTCTGCACTTCGTTATTGTCGATGTATTCGCAGAAGATTGCGTACTTGTCCTGATTACTGTTTCCTTGACGCAAGCGAGTTCTTGATATTTTGAAACAGATTCCTATTGTATGCGTACTATTTTAAGTATAAACAAATTCTCGAATTAAAACCTGAGAAGCAAAATCGGATAATTTGGTGCTAGAAATAAGAGAAGGAATTCATCCGAAGGTGGTACTTCGCGAAATATGGTCACTCTACGGGCAGGAGTTACATTATCCTCAGGATAGAACGTAATAGCATTTCTCACTCGATTATAATTACGTAATTCTTACGAATGATAATGACATATTTGGCGTAATATATCCCCAAAATCATGAGTTTACTACGTCATATCCGTTTATATATACGTATCGGATCTCTATTCCAAATTTACTTATAATAAAGACTTTTCATATAATTATCACCACAAAAAGCTTTCACAACAGCTCTTTAAAGCGATTTTCTCCAATATATCGGCGACTTTTGAGTTATTTTATCCTTGAGAGTTGAGAATTATCTCTAATGCGCTAAGGGGTGGTACAATGAGCCTATTTTGAATTTTTTGAAAAAAACGCCGTTTTCTTCGAGTTTTATGTGAGAAAACGGACAAGCTGTTATTTCTGAACAAAAGCCACAGTGATTAGGTCAAGAAGAGTAATTCGTCGGATCCTTATCGGATAAGTCCGTTTTATTCCAAATTTATGATGTCCTTGTACTTTGTTCTAAGTTTAATTCTCAAGTTCTTAAGGTCATAACTGCCGGGATTTCTTTTTCACAATGTTTCCACTCAGATTTCAATCGTAGATTCGTCGCAAACATGTACGACTAATACCCGATCACAAAAGACGATTAGGAACAAAATAAGCAAGAGGTAGAGTACAAATCAATAATGTTAACCTAGGAATAACACCTTGGTTACTGTTAACTCACACAGCGATCTCCTAGTATGTAACGAAACTGAGTACGTAGGCTGTATCCGTCTGATCGACTGGATCAAGGATGAATGCTGAGTACTCAGTGACATAATTGAGATAAAATTGAATGGTCTGCGACTTCAAGTCAAGCTTGAAATTAAATACTCTTGTACTCGAATAGACAGACAAAATAATGATCCAACCTCAATCAAACAGGGATTATGAATACGATATAAAATTTTGAGTTGAAAAATACTCTTCAATTCAAAGCAAGAACTCTGAAAGATATTTAGTACCACAGAATAATTCCGCCGAAGATATCTTTTGCATGATTCTTCTTTGCAAAATAATGTTGCTAAATGTCTAATGAATACGTCCTCCTGTGGATTTTTAGAAATAATGCGTGCTATTAATGAATTTAGTAGCGAGAGGCTGTACAAGAACGCGTCATTACAAGAGTGGTGTATTAAGATCAATGATCTGATGGAAGAACATTCGTAACGCTCAACTTAAAGATGCGAGATATTGGAATAACCACAAAGTATTCCATTATTTAGCTACAACAGATGTAGTACTTAACCATACACGAATCATGCCTAAAGGATCTAAAGTAAACCGCCTTCTATGTCTCTATTTATGTATACATATAATAATTTTGGATTCGTTCTCCTTCTAACGCTGAAAATTATTCAAGATGTTAAGTATAATTTACGCCATGTCTCAAACATTTACTTGGACTTCTATTCTTATCTTATTTAGCAGTATGCTTCGATTATTATGGAGTATTTTACTACAATATTAACATTAATTTATGAGACTCTAAGATAAACAAAAAAGGGAATAATATCGTATGATAAAGCGAAATAATATATGGAGTGTAATCCTGATGAAATGTAATGATCGGTTTACTCTGATATAGATAGCAGCAACCGGTAAAACGTTTTTATAGTGGGAGACAGGAAATGATTGTACCCTCTTTACCAAACCTTTGTTGCCAAAAAAGGACCGTTTCGTAAGGGACAATTCGCAAGTCCTGGACCAGTAACGTGACCGGATCTCTATGACATTATGAGATTAAGTCATAATTCATGCGGGTCTTTGGGTCCGTTTCGACACAATTCTTTCCCCAAAACAATGAAAATCGTACGATAACGTGGAATAATGATCAAAGAGGTCATTGATTAAGCGTTATCAGTCATGTCTCCGACCACTTTACATTTCCCCTCCACTCTTATTGTACAAGAGGGTTCATAGCCGAAATTTCATCGACAGGGCGTCATAAAACGAGACATTTTATACGGTTCAATTACTTTTTTATTTAAATGGGAAATTAACTCGCGAGTCAAGGACTGATTTCTCAAAAATCCGTCACTGAACCTCGAAATATTGGGAGCTATTGTTTTGATGTTCAATATTCCGTTACTGAGCACAAATAAACAATTGTTGGTATGATAAAAATGGAAACGATGGTAACTAAGCGATATATATTATGTAAGCGCATGGTAACGATGCAAAAATACAATTTCACTTCCTTACGAAACCATTTAAACTAACTTAGGGGGATTTGGAGCCTATGTCCAGAAAATTAAAATAATTGGAGAGACATAAAAGAGGAAATGTTTATGAGATGTTGGTGGAATGAAAAATAATCAGGAATCACTAGCAACTTCAGGTAGAAGGTTTGTTCCTTATGAAATTAACTAACAAATAAATGGAAATTTATTATTAATTATAAATAATATTTATATTCAGATGAATAGTAAGCATAGACTGAAGTGAAACAGTGATTTTGAGTAGAAGGGTCCATGTCTAATTTTCTACATAGGATATAATTACTAATATCAATCGCAAGCGATACTAAAACGAGTTCACCAAAAACCATAGGAAAATATCTAACCGAAGGAATGCCTATAGATGACTTCTGTCTGTATTTTTCAATGTGTCAGCGTTAATAATATTATATACATTTATAGTCAATGAACTCATTGATCCCCTTGAAATTTCTGTCAATATCGGATCGTTTTCGGAGGAAATCCTTTTGAAATGAGGATTATTATTCCTAATATACAGCATTACAAGATATTAAGCCAAATTAATAAGATATTTCAGCGGTTTTTTTTGTAAACATTACGAAGTTTGATATGCCTTTTTTAAGTTTATTAATCACGACAGCTAATACATATGCAATTGCTTAAATGATACAAAATTTTCGATATTTTGTTCCGAAGGAAACCTAGTATTTCAATGTAGGATTGTGATCTGCCTTACTAGGCAGAAATAGCTCATATAAATCTAAACGTTATTTCCAATAAGCAAACGGAATAATTCCAGTAACAAAAGGCACACAGATTGATCATGTACCACTCGCTGTAACATGTATCAATTGCTATCCTTTCTCTTCGCAATATCATCAAAACCCCATCACGCACTGGTCCGATTCGCTCCACAAACCCTTTCATAATACATATTACAAATAAATCCTTATCTCCATGGCAATTAGCTAACACATTATCAGCTCAGGACGTAATACTCTCTCCGAATACTCCCCTTATCAGGGAGGCGGGACGACTAAGCATTGACCGCTCAATATTTATGAAACGGAATCCTTCGAGATTTTTGCCTATCGTAGTCAGACGCCGAGTAATAGATGCTGCGCACAAAGAGGCCCTAGAAGTCAATCGATTGGAATGGGAGTCGAGGGGAGGCGAGATAAGGCGTGGGGAAGAAAGAAAAGTGCGTAATTAAGAGATGTGGGACTACGGATTTCGACGCACGCGAATGTGGCGATTTTAGCCCGCGCGGACTCTTCTGCCGGACGCAAGATGACCGGTGTTGCGATGGGGCTGTCCGGGGAGGAATGGCAAATCGCAAATCGCACTGTGGTGTATTATAGATGTTGATTTTAATGATTTTCTACTAACAATCGCTTCTGAATTTGGATGACCTAAAACAAAATTATTTACATAAAAAATTCCATAAAATTCACGTGCAAAATTGTGGTGCCACCATCGAAGAAAAGCCGGTGTAGTAGTGTTCTAATATAATTGATTATATTTAATTGATACCTTAAATGTTGCCGTGATTTTTAACGATAATTTCTTAAGATATTCATTATGAAATATTTCATTGAGGGAAGATACCGGGAAAGAGAGACAAACGAAAGGTAGTTTTTAAAAAGAAAATGAGTAAAGAAAAACGAGACAAGTTGCGCGGTCAAGTTGAGGCCTTCCTCTAAATTAATTTATATTTATTAATAATATAATTTTCATTGTAGAAAAGGAGGTAAGGAAACAAAGAAATGGATACAAGAATATAAGAACTATTATTCTAATCGGCATGTAGGTGAGTATTCCAACAACAATTTGAGGAATAAAATCGTCTGCGTACTTCTTATACTAATGAAATAAGTGATTTGGAACGAATTCTTTTTAGTTGTCCATTTATTGCAATCAGTTATAAGAGGAAATTGATGCAGAATATTTTGAAACAGCAATTACTAATAGGGTGTAGAAAACCATAAACATTGGGCAGAGAATAGAAAATAAAGTTTTATTCGTTCACCTAATCGCTATGAAGGAAAATTCTAGCCTTTATACAATCACTTTACATAGCAGAAAGTTGAAATTGAGCGGGTGTATCATTTAATTATTTCAAAAATTGTACCAAAAAGTTACCAATAAACGTTAAATGAATATAGTATCATTTTGGGTTCTTTACCCGCTAGCGATTGTTTTACATCACTCACGCAGATTCAAATAAAAGAATGATCAGCACACCCTTACAGGAAATATATCATTCAAATTTGATCGAGCGTTGTTGTAAATTAAAAATCCAAAATATTCATATACGTAAAGTAAACATTCAGAATATACAGAAAAATGGAAATAGAATTTTAGGTGTACTCTAAGAACTTAGAGGTGACGTTTATATATCCACTTTTAGTAAAATTAATGTTCATAGCACATATTTAGCAGATAATTTAAATATAGGAAGATGAATCTCTGGTTTCATTTTTCTTACATCGAATAACGTCAAGCAATAAAATATTCCAGAATTTATAGTTCTCTAGTCATTAGAGATAATCTCATTACTTCATTGAAAATAATACTTTCAGAAGCTATTAAAACAATCTTTAACTCTGATTCAATACTATTTTGTTCTCATAAAATATTACTTCAGACAAGATCCTTCCGGCAAAGCTAAGTTTATGGAAAATCTTTCTGCGTGAATAATTATAACCTTTGTAAGCATAACAAGGATATATTACATACCGAAAGATCACATACGATACACAAATTAAGGCTGTGCGGCTGTAGGAGGAAAGTAATTGCAAGCCTAATAATGTTAACATTTATTCTTCTGAAGATATAATTGAACGCATTCACATATTCAACTGATTAAAGCTGCTTTACAGAACGTATTCTTACATTACGAAAATGTTTACAGCATACTTCTAAAAGGATAGTTGAATACCGGCTAAACTACATTAAACCATTCCTCAAGGGAAAAAGAATAAAGCATCGTATATTTATATAAACCGCCACTATACAATCAATTAACCATTGCACTACTCTGATTAAGATTTCACGTAAACCAACCATTAGAGTTTGATGTTGCAGACTACGAAACTTATATCTGCTAAAGCGACTTCGTGAAGACTTTCAAGATACCTTACAACAATTAATAACGAGATAACCCACTGCATTGAAGCGTTGAGGATGCTTAGAAACAAAACATTCTCTAACATTAGCAAATGATGCATCTAATGTGAGTTGTGGGTTGCCTAACAAAAGGGGCACCGTTGTCCTTAGGAGTCCGCCGATCAGACGCCTCCTCTAGCGGCAGTCGATGGCTCATCGGCCGGCAAGAAGGTGATCCGTGGGCCGGAGAGGAAGGAACCGGGGATACTATTTAAGCCGGTATCGAATGGGCGTAAGGAGGCGGTGACATGGGAGAAATAAAAGATAAGAAGAAACTGGAGAGATGAAGAATGGTGGAATGCGAGAGAGAAATTTGAGCGAGGAAAGGATTCGTGCTGTTTCTTAGGGACTCCTTAACATCTTATGTTATCAGAGCTCTTGCGGGGCATAGCGGTCGGGTATCCTGCTAAGAATTCGAATCTGAGATTTTTATTGAGGGAGTTAACTAATAGCGGATTGGTTGCGTGACAGAAGTACACGGGCGATCGTAAAATATTGCAAAGAAGGGAATTGTCACTGTTACAGGGAAAGAGAAGATATATACTTTCAGACGACTACTTAAGCACTTTATACGACTCTACAACTACACATATACATATAATAATTAACGGTTTCACTGAATAGATATTCATGAAATTGATATGAAGTTATTGCTTTAACTATCGCGTTCCTAATTACTTATCAACTGTAATGCATAGTGCTGATGACTCAAAGGCAGCAATTGCGTGTAAAGTTACATCACAATATCATTGTAATTAAAAAGCATGTGATGTATACGTAAGTAGATTGCTCCAAAGTTTTTAGATGAATCGCATAATAAGCTATTAATTGATACATAAAATATTGTGGATACTACATTTTATTAAATATTTTTATCTTAAGAAAAGTATATAGCGGGATACCGATGGAATTATTTTTGAATTTTAATGCACGAATATCTATAAGAAAAGATTTGTGAAGAAATGATTATTTGTCTACCGAGAGTATAGATAAAACCGTAGCATATTTATTCTCCTTATGTTGTAGTAACACTCTTACATATTAATTAATAAAAGTAAAATGAAAATATAACGTAAAAATATGTACGTATAACTTATTCGTTCGAGTTCGCGACTTGGAATGAGAACTCAATCTTCTTCTGAAATGAATCCCATAATACAATATTTACTAACATTCCGAATTATATAATACACAGGATTCGCAAAATATCTTTGATTCGAAAATCGATCTGAATTTATCACTGTCGAGACAAAACATTCTCGTAAATTAACACGGACATTGTTCATAGGAATCAAACCCTAACAGGGCCCAATCATCCGGTATCTCCCTCCCAAACAAGGGAGGCGTTACCAGGGTTTTCCATCGCTATATCAACCGTGCCACGTCCGTTTTTTCCATTTTTGCCCAAAACGCATTCGAAGGAAGGGGGAGTACGAGATGGGTGGGGGACAAAATTCGGGGCCGCGAAAAAAAAGATGCTATCGGTCCTTAAAGAGGTGAGTGACCGGTTTGTGACCCCTCCACGGCGGCCGGGAACAGCGCAATTATTTTCGGTAATTAGATTTACCGCCTCATTTATCATCCCGCACTCGGCGTATTTCTCTGTGGCCGGCGGCGGTGATAGACTGAGGAAAGCAGCGATTTTCGCCGAATTAACGCCGCCGAGTCCTCTGAGGTATCCGCGCCCACAATCGGTCCCCATATTGGGCGTTTTAGTTGACACTCGGAGGGTAATGATGATAAAAATGTATGATGGAGAAGAGGGCGGGTTCTTTATTGGGCAGCCCACGTGACAAAGTGGAACCAATTAGCATCTTGCGCACGATAAGTGCCGCCCGGAATTGTAACGTTAACCGGAATCTTGCCGGAATCGAATTCCGGCTCTCGGTAATCCTATACTTCTTCGTAAAAATTATTGGTTCTCGGATTTACTAACTATAAAACTAACCGATTATTGTATCTAATTCCGGTTCCCGAGAACTTCTTCCCATTCCGAACATTTAGCCGGTTTCAGTGTCTTACGGATGCATTCATTTTTCTCCGATTGCTTGCCCTTGGAAGCGATTTGGGCTTCATGACGAAAATGGCTCATTATCCAGTGGAGGGCGGGATCAGTGACACATTACAGAATGGAATCAATTGAGTTACCCAACCCCTACATCTTTCTTATGTGTTTCAAGTTCAGCTTTATCTTGAGGCTGACCGAATTCCCGGTCGATTCTAAAATAGATGGAATGATAATCGGAATGTATGCAAACTCTTGAGACTTTCTCTCGAGTGCATACCACTTATAGCGCAACACTTCCTCAGCCGCACCCGATGGGATATACGATACTAGGAACATAGCTGGGCGATCCTAGATCAGTCTATAGACTAACAGAACATAGACGAGAATTCTTATAGTCCTTCCGAGTAGATGAGGAATGAATTCAAGAGGGGGAAAAGTCCAGGAAACGAGGGGCAAAAATTTTGAGGTGAGGAGAGCTCTATGAGTCCGAGTGAAGAATAAGAGTTCCGTGAAATTTCACTCAGTCATCCCCATTCTCTCCCAACGCCTCCCAAGAAGTCGCCTGATGAGTAACCTTAAATGCCAGCTCATTATTTATGAATATAAGTAAACGGGTGCAGGCAAATAAACCGCGCTGTCATTAACCCATTCTCTTCGGAAGAGGAATTCTTTTCATCGTCTCTTACAGACGGACGATGACGAACCAATGTATTGAACAAAGAAGAAAGAATAAGCATTGCTTTCCATCTTGCGGGAATGATGATCAGCCCTTTCCTTTACTCTACGGACCTTGGGTTTGGCTTAAAAGGAAAGCCAAGGCGCTTTCCAATACATCATAGCAGTAAGAGGAAATACACTTTACGCGGTTGAGCCTTACTACGCACATTTCTACAATACATTTCACGACGCTAGGGAAAACACTAGGGTTACAATAATCGAGTAAATTGTGTGGTTCTAACAGGACAACGCGGTCTCTCGCACCTTGCTTATGAAACAAACGTACACCTTACTCATATAATTTGGTTAATAAATCCTAACAACCGGTTTTTCTGTTGAAGTTTACGTTAAGCAGGTGCGCAAGTGTACAGGTTCACGCATTTAACTACCGATAGCCCGGATAATACACTAACCGGTTTCAGCCGCCAACTATGACATTCAGACAGCTGGATTTAGACACGAGATCTATAATAAAACTGGTTCAAGTCACACTGGGTATATTAAACCGCAATATCGCATGTCCAAGGGTCACCCAACCTATCTACATAATCCTCTATTAGTCACGGTTACCGCTCAATAGCTTGATCCGCTTCTCAGCCGGATTTTTCGAGTGTAAACACCGCGCCGGCACCCGTGAGGAACTGGTAAAACATTCCCAGGCTTAGGTTAAGCAGCAAGACCTCTGGCTTTACTTACCGGCGTAGTGAGTGCTTCAATAGCCGGCGAGACGTGCTTCTTCCCCAAAATACTGGTGACGCCGGCGGACGCGAACTCAACGGCGGTTTAGCCAGCGGGGATTCACACCACGTAAACTGTCCTCTTGGTCACACACCGTCTTTACCGCCCCCCGCAGACTCTCATCGTCTCACCCTCAACACACATGTCAACGCGACAACGCACCGAGCGGACGATCACTATTCACCGGAGACGTCTCGACGGCTTCCCCGGAAGAAGGGACCGGAACACCGGGGACCAAACACTTTTCCCGGCGGGGTTAAAAACGACCGGACCTGGATCCTCTATATATTGGCACCCAAGACGCGAACCCGGGTCCTTCCGAAGCGGCACTCCACCACCAACAGCTGATTCTCTCTCCCACTCCCACCGGTGCAGACAAGAGGGAGAGAGAGGGGTAGTCGTGTGTGAGAGAGATGGTGCGAATTCACCTACGCCCCCTTCTTCAAGCGAAAGGCGATACACACTGCTGCTGTGCTACAGGGACCCGGTCTCTGAGATGTTCCCCTTCCCTCCCCTCCTTTGGAGAAGAGGGTGGGAGGGGTGGGAAAGGGTGCTCGCGCGGGGAGGGGAGGGGACTCGTGTTGTATGCGCGCTCAAAGCTCGTCGTCCATTGGTCCGGACTTCTTCCCTCTCCCCTCCCTTCCTCCAGCATCGTTCTTACCCCTCTCTCTTCATCTCCCCTACCGCCCCATCCCCCCCGCGAGGGTCGGGTAGCCTGGCGGACGCTGACTTCCACGATCATCGATTAGCTCAGCGGGATTAGGCCTATGATGACGAGATTTTTCCCTCTCCGATGTTTCTCTCTTTCCAGGGAAGGAAATCGCATTCTATCTGCTACGGAATGAGTTGGGCAGACGGTTGCTTGGATGCCGAGGGAAACCGCGCCCCGTGCACTCCTAACAATGGCGAAGAACTCGCTTTACGCGGAGATCGAGTTCTTACAAGGTGACTTGCACATATTGATAAACACTGCTACCATATACTAGTCCATTGTGAGCGATTATAAGCAAACCGGTAACACTCCTTGAGTACGTTTTATCCACCAAACCACAATCTAATATATGAAATGTGTGTAATTTTATTCACTATGCCGTTCTATTTGGATTATGAAATAAGCTTCATAATTCAATTTTTAGCTGTATGGATCCTTTAAAAGTAAACATAAATGAAACTACTCGAGTTTGTTGTGCTGACTGATAAATAAATTTACAAAAAAATCTAAAAGACAGCTATATATTAAAAAGGAAGATGATGCTTGTGAGATGAAACTAGATTAGTCTCTGATAGTTTTGTGTGTGAGGTTTATTTTAAATATCATATCATAAATTGAATACATAGAAAATTTTCTAGAAAACAGGTTTCTCAGAGTAAAGTTATGTTTACATATTAGTAAACAATGCTTTCAAAATTGGGAATTTATGGAATAAAATAGGAGTATTTTCATCAATGACTTTTCCGAATGTGCTACGATAAGTGGGATACCATCATTATTACCTTGTTAGAGGTAGCTTAAAAGGATTCCTTACTTTGAGCGACAGAGATATCAAGAACTCTAATTGATAACGTCATCCATCAACCTTAAACGACTATAAAACATGATAAAATGAACATGGTATTTAACCAATCAATCCATTATTGGCGTTTAAATAATAAAGAGTTTAAGTTGTATAAATCTCAAAGAGAGTATCACATAATAATGATAATTAAGGAGAAAAGCAACTAGTGAAACGAATGCAATCCTCGACTTGAACTCATACAGTAAAGAAATATCTTTGGAATATAAAAATATCAATAAATCAGAGAATATTAAATTTTGAGAGGAAAAAGTCTTTCTTATACTGATATATAAGTGAAAAATAATAAATCTGATGAGAATGATTAATATTTTACGATAAAAATGATCAATTAAATATGTAAGTATTAAAACCTCTTATACTATTATTATAAATAAGATGCTTGGAAAAAACAGCTGTAGCTATTGTTTATTTTACTTCAAGAAATCAAAAGATTATAGTGCCTAGTTTAGGAACCATGAAGATTAAGAATAAATATTTTAGAGACTTAATTTTTGACAGAATCCCTATGGAAGATGATCACCAAAATGTAGAAACTTAGTTGCAAAATCCACAAACTGTCCTTAATAAATCATGAAATATGTTTCATCAAAAAAAATATGCAGCAACATAACTGTAGACAGTTACAAGCAAAATGCTCGCATAGCTAGAACTTTTAACAAAAATGAAAATTTAGGAAGAAAATAATTAATCATAATAAATAAATAAAAAGAGGGAGTTAATCGAGCCATGAAAATGTTCAATGCAAAGACAAATACATGATCCAATTCATAATTAATCACTGAAAACAATTATAATCACCCTATTTTCTTTACTTCAGTGTAACTTCGATTCCTTGACTTTAAAATTTTACTAGTATAATCTAATCGGTTGCTATGGTAACCAAAGAAGCCAATAAGATCACACAGTATCCAAGTCGCTGCAAATGTACCAGAGTTAAATCATCACGCATTACTACTCAATCAAGAAATACTGATGGAAAACATCTCCGGAAAGGACGCATCGGATGCGTCGATAAAATCAACATCGTATGCGCGATGTATAAAGAAGACCCTAGCAGTGATAATCCTCGATTTGTAAACAATCCGGTCCATTAATCAGTACATAAGTGAACCATAAACATATTTTCCGCTCATCTTCGGCATCGGATGCTAATTGAAGGCACAAAGAAAGTAGGGATATTAATCAAGAGTCTTCTTTTGATGACCCGAATTCCTTTGGAGGCTTGTTCGACGGCCGCCGATGCGTCCAAAAAGAAAATCCGAGTTAAATTTTTAACCTCACGGCTCGATTGCCAGATTAGCGAGTTAATTAACGGTGCTACGATATCAATCGGTGCATCCGAAAGACTCCTGCAAAATACACCGAGTGTTTGCGAAATATAAGCGAAAAAATGAATCGAAGACGGAGGGTTTGATTTCTTTTACAACCGCTGTTTAAACTCCATTTATTCATGACTTTCACTCGAACCCTTAATTGGTTCAATAGAGCAGCAACAATTTGCTTACTAAAGATCCATCACATTGTACTTTGGTTCGTTTATCAAAAGACATTCTTTTATGTTTTTTTTGTAATCGAAGTCAATAAATTGGGCAATCGGGAGCGGGAAAATAAATAAATCGCTTTTGGCACATAGAAAGTATTACTGGAAGCCGACTATCCGGATATTCCGGCATCGTTTCCGGAATGGTTAGCATGCTAACCTTCTAACGCTGAGGTCCCGGGTTCAAATCCCGGCTGAAGAAGAAATTTACCTCTCAGGGTGTTGATGTTTGTGACGTCCGTTGTTAAATTTAGAACCATTTATTGTAACGCATAATTGTAATTGAGGTAACTAAGTATACAAGTACAAAAACGGATAGTATGGAATGTCGAATATAATAAAACAATAGAATAAAATAGCGATGAGTTTGGACACGGGCTTATAGAGATGAAACCGTTAATTCTAAGACCATTGAAATAAATGTAAACAAGGAACTAGAACCTAGAAATATCACAATAGTATGACATAATATAAGCATGTAATATTATAATAAAATAAATTGATATTTAGGATTCATACTCTGAATCCTAAACAGATATTCTGAATAAACTGGTGTACGCATGTGTTATGTGCTTGATTGATACATTTAAGGTACAGAGTTCGGTTCCTAGAGAACAAAACTACGTTTTCCATTGAATGCAAAATTAAAAGTTAAGTAGTCATTTGATACATATAAATTCTACCCTTAAATTTCGCGGAATTCAAAATAATTTTCCATAATTATAAATGTTGATTCTAGTAAATTCTGCGACAATTTAACTATATTCAAAACATATACCTAAAATCTAACTCTCATTATGTCACATGAATTCTACTTTTAACTAATTCACTACTTTGATGAGGAATGAATTTTAGGCTAATTGTTCCAAGATTTACATCATTCGTACAAATGAACTTCAATTCTTTCATAATTCAGAAGATTTAGCTAGAGATATTTGTACACATAATATCACACTTGATTAAAATTCATAACTAAGCTGTCCTCTTCTTTATCATTACCTTCCTTATTAACAGGCTTTTGAAACAATGTTAAAGCATAGAGAATTCTAATATACAATAAATCTCTATTATTGCAAAAGCAATCTTAATGTGAATATGAAAGGATTCCGAAAAAATACAATAAAAATATAGTCCTCTGAAAGGAAATACGTAGGGTCAACTTGGAAGAATAAAATCACATAATACAGAAGCGCAAGCATAAGTTATTAAATCAGGAATTTATTTCAAAGCAGTAGTAGTAAAATTAGAAAAAAGCTCCGATTGTTTACCCTGAAACCGCGCACAGTTTCGGCGTCTAAAAAACAACTTCGCGGGAATAAAATGCGCAATTAATAAGCGAATATTAATGTGAGGCATTATTAGCGAGGAATCCTGCCGAAAAAATTCCCTCCGCGAAATATAGCGACCGATGTGCATACATTAGCATTTTTTGCGAACACGGAAGAAAACAAATTCTGCGGACCGCTAACAAGCTGGGCATTTTTTCACGCATCTCTCATTATTTTTTCTCGTCGAAAATCTTCGGCGATAATGATGCCTTTAAAGAAACAAAAGTAAATATATTCGTGTGAAAACGCCATTCGACGGAATAACTTAGGCCGTTATGAACTTATAACACGGCATTTTTCTGCCTTCAAACAGCTATTCCTCTGATGGACACGGTAATTATTACGCATTGCGCATAGCGACCGTACATTTAAAAAGGGAATGTAATAAATATTTGTTAATGGCGAATATCAGTCTAATTAAGACTTCGCGGGTTTTTGAAACTATTGGTAAATAATGTGTCCATCATTGATATTAGCATAAGAGCTGATAAATAGTGAACCGGTGTGTCTTCGCATATTTAACGAAGAAGGGTTTGCATAAATATTTCGTAATAAGGAATCCTAGCTTCTTAAATATTACAATGGAAGAACTATAATGTGTAATCTAGTTTAGAATGAGGATAGGAAATCAGAATACGTTCATCATCTTTTTCAATAACATATTTCATTTACGAAACGACATTTCAATTTATAGATACACACACAGAATTACGTATTATACATTTTATACTTTAATCACTTTCTTCTAATCTTTTTCTCAAAAACAATATAATTTTCAATCAAAAAATATCACTTCCTTTATTATTGTTTTGGAAAAATTATGATCGTTATGCTCATGATCGTCTGAATATGATATATTTTACAACTTAACTGAAATAATAAATTACAACCTTGATTCAAAAGAAACTCACTGATTATATTACGTAATCATAGTATCGTAGCTTTTTCTATTGCTAGATAATTTACGCTCTGTTAATCTCCTAGCAATATGATACGCAAGTATAGATACAACCTGAATACTAAACGCATTATAATTAAGCCTATGCTTAATTTCAAGATCTGACATAACAGTAAATTATACAAGGCTAACTAGCAAACAAGGCGAAATTTACATCTCCTAACGAACTTAATTATGAAGGAATTATTCCTTATTTATTACAATACGAATACGTATAGTAAAAAATAAAGCCCACTTGTCACTAACGTGACAAATTTTGCACTACTGTTTCGTCGATCACTCCAAAATTCTCACTACCAAGAAAGGAAACTTCTTCTTCTCTTCTCCGTGCATGGCATATGGAATTTTACAACCACTGACACTTGCTCATTAAATTTGGAACGAGACACTACATATTTTAAGCAACGTGCAGATTAATTAACGAGAAATATTTTGACTCTATGGTGGAATTTAGCTAAAAAATTTGGCAATTTTTGCAAGTGGATTCTCGAACAGAGATTTGCAAATACATAAGATGACCCTTTACTCTCGTATTCACCTAACAGTGCTGTAGATATATATATATATATATATATATATATAGGTATTAAAATTTACAAAGACAACAGAATTCCTATCAGATATAATTAAATGAGTGAAGATTTATATTAAAAGTATTTCATGTATGTATGAGTAACAGAACAGTCAATACAACCTTATATTTCTTGAGAAGATAGGTGAAGCAGCACCTTAGCTAAATATAAGTCAAATTGACAAATATAATTGAATAATTTCGCCAGTTATATTCACGTTGGCTTATAGATCATAAATCCAGTCCTTAATATTCAGAACTTCATACGCTTCCATTACTTCAAAATATTTAATTGTAATATCTTAGGCCTCAAGAGTAGTAAGAGTACTAACAGCAGCAGTTTGCCGCCCAAGTCTCAGGTTCGAGTCCTAGAGAATCGAATTATTCGCTCTGAGATTGGAAGTAATTGGAGTTTATTTTACGCAGGATTAATGAAGAGAGTGTTTTGTTTAGACCAAATACAACCCTAAGTAAAGACAAATAATTATTGATCTTACATTTTATCTACTAAAATAATAACAACTGCTTCTTTGTACGTGATTCTAGCAAACAGAAGCTAGGCAACCTTTCGTTTCTATAACATTTATTCATTGTTCCCGTGGCGACCGCATCAACAACTCAGCGATCGTGACTAGGGTCTAAGATGAGACTGTAAGGCGTCGTTCCACACGTATCGCTTTGGAAAAAAGAGAGCGGATTGTACGAGACGGTTGTAGTCGAAGTACGGGTAAGTTGGCATGGAGTGGGAGCTGGAGAGGTGGTTTACCGAACTAAAACCGGCGACTGAGGGAGTTTATGCTCTGTAGAGAAAGGAAGGCGTCACGGCTGGAGGGGAAAATGCACCGGCGTACCCTTAAAAAACAATTATCCTTAATACTCCCTCGATTGAGATGGGAATTAAAGGATGGAATTTCGGCGCGCACAGTACGTACTTTGGAAAATAAATGTTTTTTGCTTCTAAAGGTTGAGTCTGCTACAATGGCAAGTCAGGAGTTTTCCATTGGGGTAATCTGCCTTCGTGATTACGATGAAACGCTCTCAAAGAAGATTTTGGATCAAAAAGAGTAAGAAGCAATTTGAAAATGAATCCTTTTACTTATATGCTTAACATTGGTCCTTTAACAATGATTAAGATGAACGATGAAAATGGCAACGGATAAACCCATTCTAAAA
The DNA here is from genome assembly GCA_020796165.1 of Pantala flavescens. Lineage (NCBI taxonomy): Eukaryota > Metazoa > Arthropoda > Insecta > Odonata > Libellulidae > Pantala > Pantala flavescens. The sequence goes on from CM036886.1 coordinate 20,210,564, forward strand.
TTAGTTATTATCTTACTGATTAACTAGATCTCGAATCTTGGATCAAAATCTCATTAATAATACTGTATAATAGACTAAGATAAATCTTATAATCCCTATTTTGTATGCATTATTTCAATTATGAATGAAATTTCACATGTAGGAGAAACATCTTCTTTAGGGAGGATAACAACAAGAGCCAATTGTTTCACTCCTCATTTTGTCCTACCACACACCCTTTCGTGGTTACGTAAAAGAAGTGTTTAGGAACCAACTAGTCTCTGCACTGACGTTTCAACCAATGGACATTCCAGAGCATCAATCAGTCTTCGGGGGTAAGGTGTCTATTAGCCGAGAATTCGAAACTGGGACATCTTTAAGACGACATATAAAGGACGGAGAAGCTTTAAGTTTCGTCGACTTACATTTCTAAGAAAAGAGAGTATTTTTTTTAGTTCATTCGTTCATCCTTGATTGATCGATCTTTTATACTGCGACATTTGAAAGCTAATAGAACCTTGATTGTTAAATTAAGTAATATAATTCTCAATACTTGGCTAAAGTAAAAGGCGAAAATTGAAAATTTATATCACATAAATTACAACTAACCATAATTACAATATATCCTTTTCTTTATAAATCAAGAAGGCTAATTACCATCGGCATTGTGTTGCTACACCATGCATATTAGATGCAAAAAAGATTAGAACAAATCCCGTACCTAAATAAATAATAATAACTTGATTGGTAGAATGTAATGGCGTACCAAAACTTTGAATAAGAGTTGATAATTTTGGGACTAATAGAAAAAGACTACAGGAAGCAATAGCTTTGAAGAAAACAAGAACAACGGGTACGAACCCTAATATATCTATATTTTAATATCGCTGAAGAATTCTGATAACCTCACATACGTAAAACAAAAGAACTACCAAATTGATCATAATACGCAGGAAGAGTATTTGCTACAAAGTAATTACAGTTATCGAACGCCTCTTAAAGAATGCAACAATGTATCAAAATGCTTAACACTCATTAAACGCGCTAGCATCGTCTCTACATCCTCGCACAGCCTCAGAAGAACAAAGAATAAAAAACCGATGGAACTAATTTCTACCGGAAGCTTTTACTACGAAAAAACAGCTGTTACATCATAAATTCAAAAACAATTCCCATACACTTGAGACATGGTTGAGCACCGTGATAGTACAAGTCCATATCTCGTGATGCAGGAGTAGTATTATAAAAAGATGGATTGTAATCAATGGGGAGATGGTGATTGGAGAGGCTAAGATGGGAGCGTGGGTGAAGGCGGCTGGGTCGATATCGAAGTCGGCGTAAGGGGAGGGGGCAGAACCCTAGGGGATAAGGAGGGGGCGGCTGCGGAGGTGCAGGGAACTGTGAGGAGGACGACGGGGAGGTGACTAAGGAGTCACGGAGCGTGATGGATTTTGTGCGAGCGTTTCTATAGAATCTGCCCATTCTGTCTACGTAACAGACATATATGAGAATAATGGATATTATGTGGACAGGTACCAAATATTATCGTATTGATAAATACAATATATGTTTAACAGTAGAAGAATCCCTGGATAACAAGAAAATTATAAAAATAATAAAAATTAATTTCCAAAGATGAAAAGTATTAAAAATGGTTGATAAGTCTATTTGAAGTAATCGTATCGTTCAATAAATGGAATAAATATTATGATTTATTGAGTATTCGAACTATACGTGTATAAGTGGTATTTGGTCGAGTATTACCCATTGAAAAGGCCTCGAATATTCTATAAATTTGAAGATGATTCTACAATTAAGGTATTTCATATTAAGAATGATTAATAAAAATTTATAAAAGAGTACGACTTCAGTAAATAATACTTTGAGTTCGTGTGAATACGAAATACCTTATCGATAAAAATTGAGTAGAAATAGCATATGGTTTTATTAATATAGTATATAGATAATAATGATTCTAGACTTCTGTCTAACAGCGGCGAAACAAATAAACAAACAAATGAAAATACAAAATAGATTGCAGGATCAGCCTTTACTAGAAATTTCAAACCAAATAAATCTTTCTATTCAGAGGAATAAAAAGAAGGATGAATATCAAATATTGCAACCCTGCAATTCATTCTATTAAAAATTGATCTTGTAAGAGTAACACACTACTTTTAAGATGATTTCAGAGGAACATAGAACATTAGATTGCATTCGAAATCAATATCTGCTCAAAGGAATTGTCGACATTTACATTGATTCTTAGTATTTTCTTGATGAATACAAGAGTATTCCTAAATATTTCATTAGTTCGAAGTAAAGTTTATTACTTCAATGGAATTACTTTAGCTGGGAGTTGACTCTTGAATATGTAAAGCTGACTGATATTTACTTTAGCTTTGCAATCACTTAGGCCTTTGAAGAATGTACATTGAGAAAGGATTCTTTAGATAAAGGAAATGTTCTGAAGGGAAATATTTTAGATGAAATGTTTCCGATTCTTAAAGAAGTCATATTTATGCAATCATTGGAATATAATTCATTATTGGTATATAAAGCATAATTTTATGTAGCCAATCAAATTGAGCAAAATAGCTTTCCGAACGAACGTAACAGTTACATCTCTGTGTTCAGTAAGTGTATTAAAGAAAATTTTAAAAATTATATACTTTCGTGTTCTTAAAATATCTCGTAAAGATTCTATTCAAAGCACTCACAGCTCATTCTATGTAATAAGTATGTAAACAGTGATACGAAAATTTATATTTTAGTATATTTTATGCATAGTATTGATGTTTCTCAGAAATAAAACGTGAATTTATAGTGCCTATATCCTGTATTATTCTTTTATTAAAGCTATATGCTCTTGAAAGAGAATAACATTTCTTTTTTAAATCCGCATCTCTTTGACCGGACTAAAAGCATCTAATATTACCTTTAATAGTTACATTGAGGTAGTTGGAGAGCCTTACAAATATACGTAGTCTAAGAAGAATCAACAGCTGATGTGGAACCACGACCCGAAACAACGACATCCATAACAGTAGTTTGACTTAAGAATAAAGTAATTTTCATCGCAAGTGCTTTATCCCTCGGTAATTTCGCATGTGTACGCGCGTACATTATGGCAGAGATTATTTCGCGGACAAAAACCGCTTTGATACCCCTCGTTTATTTACATTCTCCCCTTCAGGGCGGGCGACGGTGGAGTGACGCGGCAAATAAATAGCGCTGAAAGACACGACTAATGGGCATTTTGTTCGGAACAAAACCCCCGTCTGGGCGGCGTGCGGATCACTGACACCGCCCACTTAAATAAAAAAAGAAAAAAAAACTTTCTCGCCCCTGAATAAAGCACGCCCGAATACCGCAGGTAGCCTCCGGTTACCAATAAAAGAACCGGGCCGAGATAGGAACCTTGATATATCGCGCAAAAAAAAAGGAGGGACGGGGGGCGAATGCCTTAACACTTGCGCCGTCGCTCTTGGATGTTTGAATTGTTCTGCAGAAGGGGAAGAAGGGGCAGGTGCGCGCACAGGACCTATTGTTCCCCCTGCGCGACTACCACAAAGATTCAGGGCGCAAGGAGGGGGGGCGGGGGAGAGGCGGGCGAATAGCCAATGGTAGGGAGGCGGCCTCCACCCCCGCGTCAACCGGATGCTTCGAACCATTGTTGTGGGACCTGCGTGGGGCAAACATGCATGCGCCGACCGCAAACCTTATTGGAGGAGGGAGTTGGGCAGGGTGGGGATGATTTAGGGGAATAATGGAGATTCCTGAACGAAGGAAGGGTTGCGGAACGTTCGATTGGATGGAGACCTGGCTATTGTCCCGCATAGGGTGACTGTAGGAGTAACGTGTGTGGGAATGTATTAGCATTTATATGTGTAGGAATTTGATGGTGATGATCTTGTAGCTAATGGCAACGGACCACAATAGCATGGACGCATTTTAAAGATTCAAAAAGACTGAATTGGATATTGGAAAACAAAGATACTTTTCTTTTTTAATTTATCACGAAGAAGATAGGTTATATTAAAACTGTTATATTGGTTTTTATGGTAAAAATTTAAGTTGTTAATAATTTTTTTCAAAGCCTGATCTATGTATATCGATTGCTATTTATTTTGCTTCAAAATTAGTAGAATACTATAGAAAAGTTAGATTACATGTGAACAACGTAAGGTGGTGTATAAAAATATATATAAACAGTAATTTTTGATCAAGGCACATAGCAATGGTATTAAATAATAGAAAAATATCCCTTAACAAATATACCTTGAAAGATAAGTATAATTTCAGATTTGTTGCCCTATCTATATTTAATTTCTTACGTATTATTATTGTGAAATAGATTCAAAATTAAAATATTCTGTCAAGTTGTAAAATTGTAGATAAATTAAAGTTGAGGCTAGATTATTATACCTATCCAATTCGTAAATAAATTTTGCAACGAAATGTAATATTTACAATGCACAGTAACGAATGAAGTTATCTTTTTGCAAATGCACACACGGGACCATGTAGAAAATGAAAGGTAAAATTTGAAGTCATGAATACTATCCACTAAATTAAACTAAGAGTGTGCTCACAAGAAAGTAAATTGCATTACTTCGAACGTGACAAAGTTTGTCTGCATTACAAAAATGACTACACGTGTTGCAACTGAATTTAATTATCCCTTCCTGATACGGGAATGTAATTTTCGGAAAAATCTACACCTATTCAATATTCCAAAACTTACACATTCATTTGAAAAGCTACAAAACTTATTCGCAAGCTGAATTAAAATGATATTGATGAACTAAAATCTACATCGTACCGATTCAATTAGAGGAATCATAAAAGAAATAAGGCCGCGGTTGTAATATGGAGAACCGTTAACTACAACACCTCATTCCACCGCAAGAATGTTTTACAGCATTCACCCAGTGTACGTAGCAATGGAACGTGCAACGTAATGCATAAAACATGCAACCGTTCCCTCTGTAATGATCCCCTATTGAAACGATTTCATCACCGACCGCGTTTATGGCAACGCACATAAAATACGGTCTCTCATAGTCTTCACCATGGAAACGAATGGCTTATATCGCATCCCAGTATTTTATGCCTCTTTCCCACATAAAGGCTCTATCATTTGCATTTGTCTAGTTTGGATTCATGCGCGCCTCTTCGCTAAAGTAAATTCCGTCCGTGTAAATTGAGCCCGGTCATTAAGCTGAAGGGGGTTTTTGACTCCGTGCGCAATTATTCTTTGAGAATAATGACCTCGGAAATAACATTGTTTGCTGAGCAAACCATGGCCGAGTCCCATGCATAAAATGCGATGCTGGTCATAGGGAATACAAATCTGAATGGATGGCCGATCGCGCGGTGGATTAACCTAAAACCGCGGCAATGCAAACACAGGGCTCCGTTTATAAAGGGGAAATGTATACGGCGAGTAGAGGGATGAGCAAGGAAAAGAGAAGTGCAAGTGACGGCATGAAAATTGGGAATTACTTTAACAAGAGACAAATGAATTACGTAATACTCTATACAGTTATCAATTTAAGATAATAGATGCAGAAGTGGTATATCTATCAATGAATTAATTTAGATTAATATAAATAAAAATAAAAGCGTTAAATTGAATTAAAACTTATACAAATTATAATAAAATCTATCTGAAAAGTTGGCTTAGTCTCATCGAAAATGTTTTGTACCAAAGCAAATAAAAATTACGATAAACTGCATCATGTTTATGAATTAGCATTTCCCGTCATCTACTTAATATGCATGCCTATTTAAAATATAATACATTCAACCTTAGAGAGTAAAATATATTGTGACTTAAAGTGTCTTAGAAAACAATCTATAATCTAATTCCATCTTTTCTGATAAAAAATGAAATGTTCCATATTCACATTTTTAGGGGAAATTAGAACATGTACATACATATTCCTTATCATAGTTTCCGCTTAAATATCCTTTTAGGGTGGAGTGTCTACTTCCTTTCCACTAAATTGCTTTCATAAAACATTTTAGTCCTACTAATTACAACTAAAATTTTACTAATTCGATTTCATTTTTAAGAACGATACATGACTATTAGAGATACGAAAAAGAATTGATCTGCATTTGTTATCTCTGTAAAATTAAAAAGGTACTTTCTTTCCAGAATTATTAAACCATTCTGTCGTAATATATTCAGAAAAAATGCCCTAAAAACACTGATTAATTCATTTGATCAATACCATATATTTATAAATACTTCTGCATACGTATCAGACGTTTCCTATGGGAATAAACTCAATAGTTCCTATAGCTTCCATCGACTACGAAACAATCTCCAATGGATAATGAACGTATGGAACGAAACCTCATAAAGCAAAAACAATAAAGAGAGAACGAAACAAAAGCTGGAACAAAACCAGCGTCGGAACAAATAAAGTACGTGGAATCGGTAGAGTTGATACGAGCAAGTATTTGTAGTGGGAAAGGAAGGGCGGATGGCATCGAGGGGGAAAAACGCGGTTAGTTGTCGCAGTTCGAGAGATTTCCGCCGAGTGAGTTAAGCGGAGGATGACTCTTTGATTCTCGACGGGCACACCGCTGGTTTGAGGGCAACGCGTCGAGGGGATGTTCGAGTGGATTCGGAAACGTTAGTTTGTTTCCATGGAGAGGGAATAAAGAGAGACAGACAATGAATGTTTGCTGTGGTAAAAGGAGCGTCGTGCTTTTTTTTTCCTCGCGACCCTTAAGAGAATTCAAGGTTTGCGGGGGGAAATAAAGTTGGGAATGTTTCAAAGTGGAACTGCGAAATGGGGTTGAAAAATGTTTATAAAAGGAAAAAAATATATCACTAAGAGAAACTGAGAGCGAAAGTGGTGATGAGGGATTATTTTCTTGAGTGTGCAGCGATGTCTCAAGTAACTGAGGGCACGTCGTAATGCATTGTTGCGGTAAACAAAAACGGATACGGTTGCTAAGGTTTTGAAAAGTACTCAAACTTGTACAAGTATAAAAATGCTTATTGTTGACTCAGATTAGCAAACTAAGTGAGTGAGAATTTCCTAACAAAATCGACAATTGTTTCCCTTTGAGTTGGTAAGCAGGTTTGAAATAACACACCGAAACTACACTGACTAAAATGTAACCTCTGCTGTCTTAAAAAAAAAATAGTTTTATTAATTTATTTCATTCCTCTTCACCAAAACTGGAACAGGATAAAAGTTTCCCTGCCTGATTTTATCTTCTTGAATGAATTGAAAAAAAATCCTATTTTATCGTTTTCTGAAGCAATTACAGATTACATTAAAATAATAAATTTCCATTTTGTCAGGAAAGCAATTAAATCAACGTTCTACGAAAAAACTATTTCTTTATTCTCGGCTAATACTTTTCTACTATTATTAACTTAAGGCTGTTCGATTAATAATAATAATCAATATTATCCTGAAAAATTACGTGTCCTCAAAAAAAAGTTTTAACTAAATCACAAAAATCAATAAAGTCGTAAATTATAACTTGAAAAATACATTTCCACTAATATACACTATATGGAAAGATGATACTGAAGAGTAATTATTAAAGAGAACAATGAATGATGAATTAAAACATTACTCACACTAGTTCCTAAATTATTTACATCAAACGATAGCAACAATTCATTCCATTTTAATTTCACAAGTCTATCCTACTAAAGACAATGGCTATATGAAAACATGGAGAACACATGGGGATGGAACACTGAATGGAAAAATACAGGTAAAAATGTACCGTTGAGATGTGACGCATACGAGAGGGTGCGTGTGGTCAGGTGACAGAAGAGCCTCCTGCAGGGGAAAACACGCAACTCGCATCATTATAGAGCCGTCCAATGGCGTGCCGCTCTCCTTCACACTACCCTTTCCACTTTTTTTTAACGATTTCAAGTTGCGACCCCTCGTAAGAGATCCTATTCAAAAAATATCTCATCCCATTAAATGCCTCCCCTTCGCGATATACTTGTATCCTCTTCTCTGACCCTACCCACCCACTTCTTTTGCTCTTTTTTCGCTCTTATTTATCCCTTCTTCTACACTTTTCATTCCCTTAAAATACCGGCGTCCTATTAATCTTAGTGCGGAAGGATTGGATGAGGACTACTTCTAGAACGATAGGAAACCATTTATACATTCGGATTAGATGTTAATGAATGTTATTCTCATAGGAAGATCAGAATAAATAATAAATCTCAACCGATTTCATGCTATTTAAATATGAATTGTATTTTATCTATGATTGTATTTTTTTTGAACTAACGAACATTGCAATCATACCGCTTTTTTGAAATTTCAATGAAGAATTTTTCGTGATATATTCAACTTAAGTTCATGCAATGTTCATTAATGTAATTTCTTATCCAAAATATATTCTGTAATGATCGAAGTTAATTAGGCGTTTTGCTGTTGTCACTTAGCAACTGGACACAATTTTCATGACAAATATTAATGATGGTTCCTAAGCATTTTCGATACGATTACTTAATAGTTTCCAAGCTCTTTCTAAATAAGAGCCAGAATTGATTATTTAATTGTATATTTCCTGTGATGAATTTTTATAATTGCCTATTTCGCTAGAGAATAGAGTTGCATAGTAGGATGTATGCGAAAACTCTTCTAACATAAAGCTGTTTCCTGGTCAACTTAATGATATTACCGTCACGAAGAAAGATTTAAACCTCACTTAAATATATAGAAACCAAAATAATACAGAATTTTATAGAATAATATTTTGATTCGACTCACCGCTCTGCATACTTCATTAGTAGAGAGGTTGACTTACCTGCAAAGAAGAAAAGTACATGAATTAAAACTTAAATTAATAAATGATTTAATACATTCTATAAACATATGAATAGAGAAATAAAATGTCTCTTAGATTAAGAAATCTTCTATGCTGTAAATTTGAATGACCTTTTTTATAATATACAAGATAGATGAAATGAGATGACCATTGGAAATCTATTTATCATTCTCTGTCTCCGTTAAGATAATGTAGAAAGACAATGTAAGCAAGTTTTCCTTAAGAAGGGCGACAGAATCTCAGAGTTTTATTATTCTTGGGTCTTGAGAAATGGCGCGATTTAATCTATACAAGATCGTTACAAAACTTTTTCGCTTCAAAGTTCTTTCTGAATCATCGACGGGGAAATTTTATTTGTGCCACTAAAGACTATTTCGGAATAAAGGCAGCGCGTGTTCAATTCTGAGGCGAAAAGATTTGTTTTCGCGTGATAGAGAGCCTATTGAGGGTCGAATTGTATATTCTTTGCAAATAATATTTTTAATAAAGCTTGTTACAATGTAGTTGAATTATTCTTATTCATAAATAGTACATCTTTTACTCCATATGCAAAAAAGGCAATTTTATTAGTAGATGAGCAAATTGACAATACCTCTCATTGTTTTTCTGTTTGAATTTAACAGATAATTCTAAAAAATATATATATTTGATTTCTGATAACACTTGAATCTAATGGTTTCAATTTCTAACCACTGGTAAATATTTATATAGAAATTAGGAGCTAAAATGTCATAATTTAGGTAAGAATAAAATTTTCTTTATACCTTTTTGATATTCAATTCCTTGACATATGAATACTGTGAATACATTAGAGCCACCACTTGCAATCAAAATAGGTAGGTTCAAGTTGGCCAATATTCTGATTTAATTATAATGTCCTATTTTTGTGCAAAAATTATTTAATAGACATCGACAGACAAATTTTAAATGATATCCAAGTTACAGTATATAGGGCGGGAAAAATTGTACTTGACCTTTTGAAAGAAATTAAAAATTTATATATAACATAATATTATTTATGAAAAGATCTTCAGCTACCTTCTTCCATTGGAAATTAAGCAATATAAATTTAAATTTATATTTATTTATTCTTAATGCATAACTCGCAGAATAATACCATTCATTTCTTCCGTTATATTAGGGTAAATATACTATGTTTACTTGGCTTTGATGATATTCACTATAGTTTGGAATAAAATTACAATACAATTAAATATAATATAAAATATAGACGAGAAAAGATTCCCCGTAAAAATTCCGTAAGTTTTTAGTATTCACTTGAAGATTTCGTAGAGCTATGGCAACGAAAACTTTTAGATTACAATTAATAAATTCAAATTATTATTATGAATAAATAACTGGTAAAAGTCAAAAAAATATTTTGAATTTTAAGAAACTGCACATTAGGCAGTAGAATCAATCGATATTTCTAATTACCATTTAAATTTAGGTGAAGAAAAATTGAAAATAAATTACACAAGGCTAAGCAGTCACCTGTCCTCAAAATCCAGTTAATCAATACGACTGAGTATTTTTAAATGACTTAAACATAAGCAGATGACAGTGCTCTTTTAATATGAGAGCTATTAAATATATCTTTTGAAAAGAGTGACAAGTAAGGCGTTTTTTACTTCATAAATGGTGACCGATCCTTCTGAACTACAATCAAGAGGTCGCGGTGTTATCAAGTTATCTTCGGCGTTGCACCCTAAGACTTTTTTCAAGTTCACTCCCCTTATTGTCTATAGTCACATCGATGTTAGTATTTAGGCCAGATGATGCATTCGTACGTGATGAGAATCACGTACACACAAAGGAATATATCTTACGTCTAGGCTAGACTAGCGAATAGAAAAAAGGGGGAAATTTTCACTGAAATATGATTTGAAACTTAAAATTCAAGAAACAAGCATCCGGGAAGAGAATTTGAGTGATAAAATCTTTTTACGCGTGTCTTTCAATTTTAATGTTTTTTTATTTATTTGTCTTTGTTTTATTGTGGATATTATCAGAGAAACTGTGTTCATAGTTAATCTGTAGTATCTAGATAAAAATCGTATATCATAAATAAAATACTAATATAAATCATATATTTCTATCACATTACCATTTAGAAAGTTGATCAATGGTATATAATTAGTTGTTACAAGGATTCAAACTCGGGTACTTCATTTGTCGGGCAGATATGACATTTTTTAAGGTATTTTATGCTTTGCTTGTATGCTACGCTAATCTGAATTGATAATCTAATTCATCTGATTGGTAAGTGGAGAACCTTGGTTCGACTCCCACTCATGTCGTTAGTTTATACTATTTTCAACTTGTTTTTCAAGTCATAAGAACTTATTGTGCTACTTAGATTAACCTTTCCTAAAACAAGTTATTATTTTCGTAGTAAATTTTCTGTCCCTGAATATAATCAGAATATTTATGCTGCCGCAAAAAAAATTGAATTTTCTAAAATATGAAGATTAAGACCACGAAAGTTTTTGAAATCTATATTTGAATTTATTCAAAGGGTTATTGATTAAAGATAAGAAGGAGGCGTTATTTAAACTATCTGATTTACCTGAGGATATAAAACAGCCCCTACCACTACTCAAAACAAATACTCTAACATATAAATGTTACATGTCACTATGCATTATAAAATCTGACGATCTTTTTTAGATACACATAGGTTTAAGTTAAGTACTTAAATTAATTACGCATAGACAAGATATAGATTCAAGTTATCTGAACTGTGCTGGTGTTCTATCATGAAAAAAGTAGGCAGGCTGTTATCTGATGACTCCAAAACTCATTTAATTTTCAAGCTGAATTTCATATGCAAATTTTAAATTTAGGTTGCCACGTGTCGTACACTTACGAATATTTTTTCCAGACAATTTTGTATCTGTACTTATGGAATTGGGAACGATAAACACAAAATTTCATCATTCGAGCAAAAAATTGCCTTACGACGCCAGAAACGATATTTCATTCGAAAAAACCTGTAAAAATAAGTAGGAATAATTCTCTAAAATTGTTACAAATAAATTCATTTGAAGAGTAAATGTTAGAAGATAATTAGGTTGTATAGATATCTCACTTTAAGTATGTGGTTAGTAACAGTATATCAAAAGGAATATGTTGATTTGGTTGCTTTGTTATTTATATCACCATTTACAAAACGAGGATAAATAAACAAATTTAAATTCTTAGTATCTTACACACTATAATAATTGAATGTGTCTTAAATCCAATACGGATAGTATCCATTGGAATAAACAACAGATACAGATATCTCTTAACTTAGACAAAAATAGTAATATTAGCATCAAATGATACAAAAATAATTCTGAAAATTAGAATAAATTCTATTCATTATAAACCGAAATTTTTTGAGGGGTTAATTCATTCAATTTGAGCATGAACTGGAGACAAATCTGTAACAGCTTCTGTTAAACGGGAGCCAAAAATCCATCCGTTTGGTTACCTTGGTAAGCCCTGAATTAGTACAGTTAGATGACACATCAATCTTAACAATCGCTCAGAAGAACACAGGATCAAAAATAACCCTACTTTCAACTTCAAAAATAAAAAAGAACAATGATAGCAAATGACTCAATCTGGGTAACACAGCATCTCGTAATATCTGTAACTTTACGACCACTTGTTTTGACCGAGTTCGAAAAGTCTTTGTTCTGTTACGTCACCATGGTGATCGATCATGGTTCGAACGATGGCTTGGGCAGTACAATACATTCGGAGGGGAAATGTGCAGACGGAAAATAATGGATGTGTATGAAAGGTCGAGTAGATTACGCTGCGGACCCAATTCGTCGGAAAAGATGACATCCTGCGTGACTTTGAAGGCCGCACGCGCGGAAAGGATTTCTATTCGAATCGTAACGATCTCGATGACCGCATTTCACCGAAAACTGCTATCGAAAGGGTTCACAATAGCCGTCATAAAATGGAGGGTGGGCGCGTCAGAGCAGAGATTTAATTCCCGGCGATAGAGGCATCATGTGATGAAAGTGAAATCGTTTGAGTGCCCCAAGATGTTGCATAAACATCGTTTCGAACAAAGGGTGCAATATCCTCGTGTTTGTTTCCTTGGTTACAAGACTATTTGGGTTTTAAGATGTTTTCCTTGTTACTGAATCTACGTTTATCTTCTAATTATATAATGGATTATTTCGTCTATATGTTTTAATCTCAAGATGATATTTTAACTAAATGAAAGAATTCTAAGTATTAAAAATCTGCATTTCATATTACGAATATCTTCGATAAATTGAGAAGAGATAATCATTTTTGATACGTAGAAAATGAGAATGTCAAAAATAATTCTCGAATACTCCCTCTACTTCCAACAATAGATACACATTATTTTTGTAATAATATAAAATAAAAAAGGTTGTGAACGATAGTTGAGAATGATGTGGACTTAACGATAATCAATAAATTAATACCTTTATTTCTGATTTAACATTGCAATTTTCAGTGTATTTTACGTAACTTTACAAAAATTTGATCCAAGTTTTTAGGACATACTTCCTACTTCCTAATTCAAAGATTATATCAAATATTAAAGCAAAATTACTAAATTATAAATAAATAAATAATAAGCTATTGAATATTACAACTCATACACAATAATAATAATGAAGTCATGATGACTCAATTATAAATTAAAATTAATTTCATAATAGCACGATGCTAGATAGTAGAACTAAATAATATTATATAAGTAATATCATTGAACACATTAAAACCAATCGTAAAATTTTGTATGAAAGTGAAATTACCAGGGAACCTTTAACAATACATCTGGCACCCTTTTCATGGTTGTCACGCATAGAAACACCATGCCTACGCTTTTAAAAATCTACCGGAAGTTGAGCGTGATTGATATCTTATCTTCAAAATTCTCAATGAAAGCGAAGTCCGCAATCTACTACAGTAGTAGATCCCGAGTTATTGTCCCCTTTCGAATAAGGAGTTTTTTTGCCTCCAAGGTCAAGGACCCAATGTCTGTCTTAAATCCACCTAATTGCAGATAACATAATAATGAAGGTTTCTGCTCTCAATATATCATACATCGCAGTCAATATTTTTAACCACGCCGTTTTGATAACGTAGTTTTTATAACACTATATCGGCTGCTGATAAAGCTCTCTTAACTTAATTCAAAAAATCTCTTGCAAATTTCCAGAAATAAATGCAATTGAAAATCATTATCCCTTAGTTAAATGATATCGAAGAATAAATATTTAATTACTACCAACTAAATACCAATAATGGTACATGAAAATATAGCTTAATTCAATCTAAATCTTATTCTATAGCTGAACATAAAATATGTAAGCAAATTTTCCAAATCCTTAAGAGTAAGTTGTAAAAAAAAATCAACCTAAGCAACTTTCCTTTCGTATTTAGCTATAATCTCTTACATCATGTAAATTAACAAATAGTGCCGAAGAAGACTAAATAGTATAATATAAAAAATAAATGATTTTAGTGAAATACGATATCAATAACACCTAAATGATTTCAATATTATTGTGGAAAATTTATATATATTTGCTGTTAATGAAGCTGAGCTCCTTTGGACATCCTAAAATTTATTTTTTCTGATTTTATTTTATACGAAGATATATCATAGTGACCAGACAACAGTTTCCTGCGTCAAGCTCTTTCATAAAAGAGTTCAGGACCCTATGAAAGGGGAGGGAATTATTGCGAAATAGCTCATCCAGCGCTGAACTATAATACTATTTTCAAAGTATAATAGCTCGTAACAATAGTATATAAATAAACGGATATTGACTTCAGAACAAACTACAAGCCTCTATACATAATAACATATCGAGTCACAAAAGTGGGGCCAAATATTGCGTATCCTTAACGCAATTCCCTTTCGTTTGCGAATCTCCTTTTTCCACTCCACGTGCCGACAATAGAGTTCGGACAGAAGCGAGTCATTGGCATCTGGGTAACCCAGAGAGATACGGTGGACTCTTCGCTGGGTCAGACGCGTGCTGAATGGAAATTGGGTCGATTCGGAATGCCAAGGACATCCAACCCTTCACACTTCCTGCAATATTGCCTTACGCAACCCTTCAACGCATTGATTCCTCGCAAATTCTTACGTGATAGCGGCTTGTTGTGAGACGCTTCCTTCCCGTTTTGTAACCATAGCAGCGAGTTGCCCTGCCACGGAACGTACGTAATAGAACGCTTTCAAATATTAATGTTATTACGTAGGATCAACATTTGACTCCTAAGGAAACTAATTAACTCTGATGCAAAAAGCCTCTTGTTTACAGAAACCCTAGACATGATGAACTCTTAGATAACTTATGAAGACATTAATTGTCTTAAAAAATAGAGAAAAAAATATTTTTTGTCCTCTCAGAGATCCTTGATCCTAGAGAAAAATCCATAGTGATAGGGACTTAAAAAAAGCATTTGTTTTTTTTCAGAAGCCATTATATCAGCTTTTATGGCAGGCATTATCTAGATAATATCCTACACCCTAATTCTTAATAAATATTCCATCGAAGAAAAACAAATTTTTTGAGTGATTCTCTAAGACAAATTCTCACATAAATATTAAAAGCGCGCGTAAAACAGATTTGTATTACCCAAATAAATTAGGTCAAATTAGAGAAGGATTGATACATTTTTATATCTTATATAATGCACAATAATACTATTCTGTTGATGCTGAATGAAAATTTTGCCGCTAAAACGTATTAGGGATAACATATGATAGGTTTTCTGGAACCAAACCAAAAAGATTATATAACTACTATCTCATTATATAACTGTGGATACAAATTTTCCTCTTGAGCAACAAGAAACAATTGAATTTTTCTTTTGGAAGTTGATGATGTCCTGAAGACACTTGACTTACGTAATTCGCGTATAGTCAATTTTACGATTAATTACGTTTTTTGTACTTTTTCGTAAGATAAAAAAGTAATAATTAGACTTACTTAACAGTTAAAATTTTGTAGTAATTACGATGATATTGATTTTATATTTAAATTAGGTATGGTAAGTTTATCATAAAATTCTCCATATCTATTCTATTTATTCCATTTTACATCACGAATCCACACTTATAACCATAGTACGTACTCAGAGTATATTAACTTTCTATATCAACACAAAATTGATGGAGCATTCATGATTACTTACATAGCATTAGACTATATTATGGATTACTTTTGCGTTAAACGAAAATGACAATAACTAATTGATAAAGTACAATATATAATATTACAATATACCATAAGAAAATTATACCAACATTAATGATAATTTTATAGAAGTTAAAATAAAATTGATTTCTCAAAGACCACCCAACGCAAAATATCTTGTTATGGTTATGTTTGTACTGCAATAGTGTTTCTTTATAAAGATCAGAACGAGAATAAACAAAAGAATAGAACAAAGACGCTCCTTATTACAACTAATCTAGAATAGTCTCTATACGTATCGAAAAAAAGATAGGGAAAGCAGTTTATCTGCGAAAACTATGATGAAATATTTTGTGCAAATTTCTGATGTTTCCTCAAGGGAGAGCCAAAACATGTTTCCTTGATAATTTTATCTTTTATACTTTACGATTTACTATATAAAATCAAATACTGAGCATAACCGTTAATGTATTTGTAAATTTTATTATTAGATTATAAACTAAGAATAAGTCTTATTTAAATAAGGTTTGATGAACCGCAAAATTGTAACAAAACACAGTTTAATCGCGGAAATAAATGGTTGGCTGTCACTTATCTACACATACAGATTAATTAAAAGAATCTTATAATTAATTTTCATGAAATCAGCCCTTACGAACAAGACGTCCATACCCGTAATATATACGTAATGAAACACTCCATCCATCCTCCCAGCGCGTACTGGAAATATGCACATTCATCGAAGCGAACAATTTCGTCCCTACATCGGCAAGGATCGCTTTGTCATCAGCTCCCTAATTTACGTCTTGGTCGGACGTCGGAACAAAACTGCACCCTGCAACCGAATCTCATTAGGTTTCCGCGGAAAATCTTTCATTAGTATCGCGAGCGAAACTTAGGTTAACATTTAACGTCGAGTAGCTTGCGCATGTTCCATTTTTTCCCTTCAAAATTAATTTCACGCTTCTCCTTTTGAGCCATTCGAGAACTGCTCTCTGCGGATGACGTGTGTATGTGGGAGGAGAGAAAAGGCCGTGGAAATTTGAGGTAATTAACCAAGTAACGAGTAGAGAAGCGGTAATGATGGGTGGGGTAAGCGGTGGTGGAAGCACGCAAAAGGGGACAATATTGGGGGGGTCAAATTCGGTTTGAATTCCCCAATTTTCTCATTTCCACTAATTTTTTTTTCTGGCTACTCTCTCGACTTAATTTCCCGAATTAACTGTGCTGGAAAGTTTTTAGGGTAATGCTGCTCATCGTGATTGAGCTAAAAGTAAAGAGATGCCTCGAGTATAGAGTGACGTATGAATATGATGAAGGGGGAAAAAAGCTTTTTCGTTTAATTTGAATAAAGATTACTGATTGGACGTAGAAAGAGTCGGGTTGGAAGTTAATTTAGGAATGAACACAAAGAGGAATAATGCCCAGGTGCATTTATGTTAACTTTTATGCTACATTATCACTTCATACCTTTATTATTATTATAGTAAAAATAGTGAAATTACTCGGACTGAAACCCATTTATATTTCTATTTTAACTTCTTTTTATCCTTTGAGCTACCTTGTTATCTTTTCGTGGTCATTAAAAGTATAAATAAAAATTTCAAGTTTTTATAATAATCCTTTGGAAGAACCAATAAAGATCATTCCGTAACAAAATGCTTACTTTAGCCGAGGTATTTTTAAGTTTTTTTAAATTACACCTCGATTCTTAGTACTTACAAGCGAAGTATATAAACATACAATATAATTCTAAAATTAATAATATAAGAAAAGAATGAAGACGTTAATGGAAATAATTAAACAATTTATTTAATTATTACCCGAATGGAAACTAATGAACATAATGCTTTTAAAAATGGAAAGAATGCCCGAAAACAAGACCTTGTGGGAATCCAAAATTATGTCGAAATAAATATATATCTTTAGAATTGCAAGCATAAACCTTTTGTATTTAAAAAAAGGTAGAAGAAAAATGCAGCGAAATTTCTCTAAGGCTGCATAGTTCTCAATGGAAGATATTGTAAGTGAAGTATATTAATAATAATCTATTAATTGTTCATTCATTATACCTATTTGAATTTGGAATCAACGAGCATTTTATTTAAATTTTCTTTCTTTCCTTTTAACCAATTTCGAAATCATCATTAATAATAATTGCCCAAGTTTAATCGATTGTTCCGCCAGCAACAAAAAATAGCAAAGTTCCCAATTTGGGCACAAACAAACCCAAATTAAAAAACTTATCAACCAAACATATTCGTGAGCACTTAGAAATTCATCCATATAACCATAATATCAAAAAAAAAACGCAATGTCCCAATTCGGAACCACTCTTCATTATATAGACGCGACCCTACTTGTCCCCAAACTCAAAACGTTTCAAAACCTAGCGGCCTCTTTCCACCCGTGAAAATGTCTCACGGGCGATGGCCACGCCGCAAAAGAACACTCGGCCAAAATCGAATCGGAAAACCTATCGCCGAAACTTCTTTGGAGACCTCGGAAACAGGAGGACTACGACAGGAATAATTAGCCATCAGAGGAAAGCAGACAGGTCCTCCAAGTATAAAAAAAACCCGGGAAGAGTCATCGGGATGTGCGGGCGAAAGAATAATCCGGGAGAGGGAGAACTCCGCAGACGGCAAAATGTTTCTCTGTGTGCGGGCATTCACTCGGTCCAACATCCCGCCCACTGTGCACCCAGAATCCGCGCGTACACCGCCGCTTCGGAGGCGAACCGTGACGGCATTACCCTATCCACCTCTCTCCCAATTACAGGCCCATAATTAAGACCTTATTTAGGAGGGCATTTCTGACGAATTATCAGTTGAGTGGGGAGGCGGTTTAAGCATCCGAATTTCAGCTTTTCTGCTTCGGGGGCGGAAGTACCTGCGAATAAGCGACTCCCATAGAACACTGGACCACATGTGCACACTCCGTGCCTCTCTGTCTCGCTCATTAGTGCTCGCGTTGAACATGACAACTACTTCGGCGGTGGAAATGGAACTCTGCAGTTGGCGATTCCGCGACTATGATAGATTGTGGATTCCAGGTGTAATTACCGGAGGAAGGAATTTTTCGCCCCGTTTAAGACGCGCTAATGAACGTCTGTGGATGTGCCCATGACGTGTGTACGTACATTTGTAAGCGAGTGGATCGACTGAGGCTAATGGAAGCAAAAAAATGTATTTTACAACACGAAAATAATTATTAGATTTACGCCTTCCTGTATTAATGTCATTTCAAGCTAATATTTAAAATTTTAATTCAAATAAACTACTAATAATTTTATCTATTTCTAAAAGTGTCAATACCCATAAAAAGTTATTGTTCGTAATAAAATATTCCTTTTTTTACACTCCATGAATTATCGGGAATATATCTTGTTATGAGACAAGTCATACAATCACAGAAATATCTACAGAATATGAAATTTCATTCGCAAAATATTGTTGCTTTAATCTACAGTGGCATTTTTTACTATATTACCAACCCTAAATATAGTGTATCCTACCTCAATACTTCAGGAAAAAATAAATCGAATCACTGTTAAAATCACAAATAGTTGTCCAGTAATAATTATTTTTAAAAATTTAACACGTTTTTTTCAGTGGAGGAAATAGAAAATCACAAATTAGAAAGACGCGCTGCAACCTGGAGATTTCTATTTAAATAATATCTAGCTCAATTAAAATAAAAATGTTCACTTACTTTATGCTTATAAACATCATATGTCCCTTATCAATGAAAATTATGATTATCATTATAAATTCCTAAATAATACTTCGTTACTTCATTCTGTTATCTACATAAATTTTAGGTTGAGGAAAAAACTGAATAGAGACAAGTAGAATAGACGTTTGCAGTATAGTCAACAAAATCTATTTCAAGGAATAAAACACATGGAAATGATATTCAGACTGCGTGAATCTATTCCAGAAAATCACTCACATTCCCTTCACGGAAAGTGAACACAGAGTCGATCCAGAGTAACATCATTTTTAAACCATCCATCAACGCAAATATCGAGAGAGTATTTTAAAGTAATCCGTATACAGTAATTCCCTCAGATATGAAAAAAAACACGAGAGAAAACAAATAAAGATCTCTTGGCGTCACAGCGTTTTTACTAATAAATCATTCGAAAGTTACGCGATGAAATATGAGCGAAAATTCCAAAACGTAATTCCTTTCATGCTCCTTGCGTCGGGGCATCTCGAAACCCAATTATCGAAATCCGATTAAAATCGAGTTTATATTTTTAAGGTAATAGGTTCTTGGATAATTTGTTTCCATTAAAATTGCACGGCGCGTATCGTTTAGCGGAAACCGCTTTCCCTCTATGCGAATTCCTTCCCTCACAATTGATCGGAATGAATCTTCAATCGGCGACTTAAAAATGCACGTGCCATTTCGACGTTGATTAATCGCAAAACGTGCGGTTCCTTATTCCGGAGAGCTAATAATAATTTCATCGGGCGGAGGGAGAGATTTAATCGCAATTACGGAACTCGCGTAACCATGATTCACGAGTGGGGATTAGTATCAATTAAAAAAGCTTTTATCAGTGCTCTTTCGAGATAAAATATAAATGGTTCACGTATGGGAAGTGATGAAAAAAACATCGTGGGTCCCCGGGGATATATAAATGTCGCTTTTTTGGAAAAACGTCACGCTTTATGTGGTAATCTGCGACGAGATGTGGGTTTTGTCTCTCTACAGCGTGCTTCCACAATATATATCCGCACAAAAGGATTGAATTAATTTTTTTGATGCGAAGATATCGTCCCGAGAGTTTATTTAATTAGTCGATTTCCCGATGAGCGAACGTGTATGAGACGCGAGGGGGAGGTCTCTCTTACGGATACTTTTCTCTCTCGATCGCCCTACTCTCTCTTCAGAAAAAATACCCTTTTTCAAAGTCTACGCATCCTTTCAAATGTGCGCGTTTGTCAGCCATTTACTTGGTCCGATATTTTTGCGCTTGATTCCCGCTCCGGACACCCTCTGACGGTTCCGACTTGCAATTGAATTCGGAAAAAGTGTCCATTATGAGTGAAGATGATCATTAAACGTTTGATGATGAAACAAAACGTTGAGAATGTGGCCAAACGGAATCTTTTCAAACTGGTACACGAATTAATTAGCAGATGAAGAACTAAAACTGAGTAATGATCAAACAGTTCTATCGAAACTTACGCGATTAATTGAAGAACATCCATTTTATACTGAAATGTACAAATTTATCTTGTATTCTTGGGATCAAATTACAGTCATATATTGTTACATATTTCAAATTGAAAATCTTAAGAAATGTTCGTTGATTCTTCTACAACAATCTTATATATTTTCCCAAAAGATCCTTCCTCTAATAGATCCATATTTTTTGTTGGTACTTGCTAAAACATTAAATAGGTACAAAATGTTTGGAAGACTTCGAAATTATAGTAATTACCGATATATTTCCCTATCAGAGTAAATAGTAATATACTTACTCTCATAGAACGATAAAAAATGCAAGGGATACGATAAGATAATATATATTATCAATAAAAATAGAGGATGAGAATGAAATAAAACTGTTTAACCAACCGATCATATCTTATGGAAATCTTGCTTACAAAAGTACCCTTCCCACCGTACTTTTCACCCATACGCAAAATAGTGCTTTCCGAACCGAGCGCACACTTGGGTGTGAGTACGACGTTTT
Source organism: Pantala flavescens (assembly GCA_020796165.1). Taxonomy (NCBI): domain Eukaryota; kingdom Metazoa; phylum Arthropoda; class Insecta; order Odonata; family Libellulidae; genus Pantala; species Pantala flavescens. The sequence goes on from CM036886.1 coordinate 20,232,287, forward strand.
GGGAATTAATTCATCTTTGCAAAGCAGTGAGAAATTACTCCTGTGTCGGAACATCTCCTGAAATACTCCACATCTTAGAACGCCGGCATAGTCTGCGTGGGACAAACTACTCCGAGGAAACGCGCCGGTGCACCGCACCCACAAACTCCACCCAGAAACCTTCATTCTCCCACCTTTGTCCCATCCCCTTTCTGCTTGTGCACATCTCCTCTTTACTTCCATATCTCCACATCTATTTTAACGTCCCCTGAGATGTTTCCACTAGCGTCATATCCACGCCCATAAATATTTTCATATTTCCAGAGCTATTTTCACATTCCCTCCGCTATTTTCAAATTCTTAGGGCTATTTTAATATTCCGTCAGCTATTTTAATATTCCGCAAGCTATTTTCAAGGCTTCCTCCGCGCTGTCCTCTCTTCATAAAAACGGGATATAAGTCGAGGGGTGCAAAGAGTGAACCTTGCGGTACTCGCGTCTTTCCTTAGTCTCTCACTCGAGAAACTTGACACTCCGCCTTCGCCCAACCGCACGGCTAACTCGCGGAGGGTTCCGTGCTCTGCGGCATCAACTTCGTCTCACATCAGGGACGAAGATTCCACCCACTCCCTCCTCCCCACGTAAGAACCTCCCTGAGCATCCCTACCTACTCCACATCCTTTCCCTCCGCTAATGGCCATTTTAACACAGCGCAGTGTAAGACGCTCGCAGGAAATCCGCAGGGTTATTTAATGAACTCCTCCTTGCGAAGCTCATACCTTCAACACCTCGGACTTTCTTGAAAGGGCTGGAAAGAGACTTGCTCTGAGGATTTCGGAGTGTTCTGCCGGTTTAAGGGGTTTTCGGGCTTGAATGATTCACAACTTTGGTCTCCAGAGAGCTCGTTATTCTTCCCGAGCTCATTCTTGCCGAGGATAACCGTCTCCGACTGCCGAGTCGTGAATTTTCGCGTCTCGTGAAGTAAACACAAAAATGAGTGCGGATGTTGTCGCGTTGGATTCGGTACGTACACGTATTACCCCCCTCTCTTCGTGTCTAAACTAAAACCCCGCCTCACCCTAACTGCAGCTCGATTATTACCCCTGATTCATGAATGCAACGAGATTAATAAATCGAGTGAAACGTTTCCGAAAGGAATAATTGGGCTTAATTGTGATTCGGACGAAAAATGGCGCGCGCGGAACAATATAATCCATTTATTGCGTCAAAGCGCGCATCTATTCGAACGGCTCTTCGTTTCCAGCGGTTTTTCTGTTTAACGTTATTTAACGGTCCGGATTACAAGCGATGTGGGATCGATGACAAAATATTACCCAACAATATCTCTTTTATGGACAAACCTCGTTTACCACCGCACCCTTCATTCGCGAAAGCCGCGAAATTTCAATCGCGAAAACTTTTTGATCGTTACGTCCCGTTATTATTATTTATTTTTTCAATTTTTCTTTTAAAAACCTCATCAGAGTAAAAAAGGTATGAAAAAATAACCCCAAAAGCGGCATCCGATCAAACACAAAATCTGCATCGAATTAACGGTGCAACCGAAACGAAAATTCTCCGCGACTTTTCTCTTTAAGCCTTTTTAAAAAAGACGCCCATTTAATTAACAAGCTTTTAAAAATGTACCCACGAAGTAGGCGACTCAAAAAATAAAAAAAACATCGTACCAAGAGATACCTTTTACCGTCCGCCATTATCATCGCGTTACACGGGGCCGACCCTCAATAACAAACGGGTTTTTTTTTATGCGGGGACAGTGGTAGGGACGTCGGAGGCAAACCGTCGCAAACGTGTGCTACTAATTACCACAATTTCGAAAAAAAAGACGGGAGAAAGAGACCGTGGTGGGGGTGGGGCATGAGGAAAAGGGGGATGAGTTGCATCAAATTGCTCATGTTTTCCACGAGTGGCACATAATAAGCAACGCGGGTCTAAAAGTCCCACTGTCCACTAGTTCGAAAAAAAGGAACCTCGCGGAGTTTCTCCGAATGAAATTAGTCACCGTGCTACCTTTGACGCAACATTTTCTATAAAATTCCTCCTTTTTCCGCGAGTATATATATATACAAATGCACCGGAGTGAGGGGAAAAGAGAGAGGGTGGGGTCGTTTGCCGCTATTGCTATGGAGACGAATTTTTCCCCTTTTATGCCGACTGACGAGCCATCGTCGACGTTCTCGACTTCATCTCCTCCCGCTTCCGTGAACCTCAATGCGCGTATCGTGTCCCTTAAGTCCGATCCTCGATTCTGAAATCTCCCGGCATTCCCTGCTCCTCCTTCCGCACGCTCCTGATTGCCTTCTGCCCGCTTTTTGGCGGCCTTCTTCTCCCATTATCTGCACCCGCTTCCCATTTCGAACGCCCCTCCGCAGTGTCACAAACCATCTCCACATGCCTAGCTGACGTTAACGTCTAACTTTACCCCCGTTAGGGTCTCCGCAGCTTCCTTCTATAGTCTTTTGTGTCCGTCGGTGTCTGGAATGCATTTCGTAACTCTTTCGGCTGACATCTGTTGCCACCTCCGGCGTCTTTCTGTCTGTTCTCCTCTTCGGATGTTCATTCCCTTTGCCACTGAGGCGTACGATTTTCGTCTCTTCGGCACATCGCCGCGCGTTCTTCGAGTTCCCGTGCAGACGGTTAATTATCCGAATACCTTGCCTCAGCTCTGTTTAGCTTTTCTACGATAACGTTTCAATTTATTATAATTTCTCCTCCAAAACAAAAGATTATACGCATCTAATATGTGCTCAATATTGCTTCAGATTTAAAAAGAGCAAAGAAATTCATTTCTACCTGAGTATATAGTAAGAATAGATTATAATGGTATTTTATAGAATAGAATATCTTAGAAGAATAAGAATATATTAGTACCTCATCCATATATTAAGCTTTAGGCTAAATGTTTGATGTTGACTATTTCTAAATTGCTTTGAAGAATTTTGTCACTAAAACCAAAAGTCTAATAAAGAAAACATCTCGAAATTTTGAGTTAACATTATAAAAAAAATTCCTACTTTATTCACACACTAGGGTTAAATCGTTTAAAAAGAAACTAGTTATTTGACCAAAAGAATAAATTGAAATAAATTCCATCCAACTTAAGTTACAAAACACCCAAAATCTAGCCCCTGTATAGATATTGTATCCGTCAAACATCTTCCTTCCATTTCAGTAATTCCTAATTTCTCTAAAAACTAAATTGACGTTCTCCATTGAGCCAAATAGATGTAGAAATAAATTAACGATAAATACTAGTCTCAGAGACGTAGCAAAAACAAGCCAGTAGGAGAAAATCCTAAGTCAATCGATACATCTAAATTTATCAGCATAAAACTTACGAAGAATGAGTTTAATAATTCAGGATTCTCTTACGAACGATCTTAATTAAAAATGGATCGAGTTATTGGATGGATTCTTCCATAAAAGATCCTGCATTTCCTACCGACAAAACCATCCCCGAAATCTCATTCTCCACAAATTCCTCAACCTTCAAATAATCCCCTCTTTTCCGTATTCGCCCACTTTCTTCTCCGACTCCATTTCCTTTCTTCTCCTAAGCATCCCCCCCACTTCCCCCCCAGAAAACGGGATTCCATAAAAGGGAAGCCAAAGGGAGAATGGCGAATTGAAAAGGGTTGGCGAGTTTCGGGGAAAAAGGAAGTCATTTGCTTAATACTGCTCACTGTTACAGACCAGCAAACCGTTTACAAAAATTATCTGCAGGAATTAGGGGAAGCTGGGAGGGGACGTAATAATATAAAGGGAGCAAACATGTTTCAATCCAGACCTTTTATATGTCCCAACTTTATTCTTTTATGTACCTCTTCTTCCGATTCTTTCTTATTATTCCCTTTACCCCTCATTTTTTCTCCCTCCAATTATCAGCATCGCTGAGTCCGCCTTAAAAAAAGCCTTCTCCCCTAATTCCCGTGTCCATGTTTTCCCAAAGAGGTGCTCCCATCTTTCCTCGCACTATTTCCATTCCCCTTGGACGCACCCTCTCGTTCACTCTTTGTGAGCTTCCTTATTACCGCCGATGCTCCTTTATCTTCGCCTTGGAGAACCTCTGTCTAAAAAATCCCTTCTTTTGTTCCATCCGAATTCAAATGCCTTCTCGTAATTCTGGGTCTTTAAGAAATTAATACGATGTGCTGTACAACGTTTAATGTTCGAACAGACCAGGTTTAGTATGTTCTAAACCCTACATAGATGCGTATGCAAGTAAGAAAGTTCAATACAAAATAGAGACAGAAGATCGTGGATAGAACATTTGTTTACTGTTTTTTAAATTTTCTATCAGTTCTGTGAATAATCACTGGAACTAGGTGAAAAAGTCACGATATCATCCTATACAGAACATCTTTCTTTCTACTGCGATCGCTTGGTAAATTCAGGTTCCTCTATATAAAATCTTGAGACAGTCTAAGCATCCTAACTCTGATCTAAATGTGTTAGTTTTGATTCGTAACCATCCCAAAATTGTACGCAATTCCTTTACTGTAAATTGTTTTACATGAGCATCATTTTCCTATTATAGTTCTGAATTAATTTTCCAAGAACTCTATTCCAAGCTAATACATAAAATTTCATTATCACTCATATCATAAAATTTTCAAAAACTAAACATTTACCAGCATAACCTCTTAGGCATAAAATGCTTATGCATTCATTCTTCCTTCTCATATCAACAACTGCCTAAACTACGTGATATATTATTCCATTCATTAAGATTATTTAGTGTCTCATGGGGGAATCGAACCTGGAAAGATATATCATTAGAATACGGACTGCTGTTTTACTACCCGTAACACGAGGTAAGTTTCTAGGTGATGGATTCCCGTGTTATTAGAAACTGTTTTAATCGATATGCAATTTTGGTTGCATCTCAAATTATCTACACTCTGAATCTAGCTGTGATTCAGTATCTTTCTATTTCTGAGGATTATATAAATGAGTCATCTAATCATACGAACATTTTATTTCATAGGATTGATTCGTATACGTTCTCACAAGAGGATATACTTTTCTCTATGTATTCATTCATATTACATTCTTCTTCTCCTCGAATTTTCTATCCTTGTTTGCATCTCCTTACCATTATCCACTTACTCCTCCTTATTTCAACCTCATCTTCTCCTCCGTTCAACCCCTTCCTTCCCCTTACCCTCAACTCCTAACTTCCCCGCCCAAGAAGAAAAATAAACTCCCCTCCCTTCCCTCTGCACTTATCTCATTAAAATTTCGCAACAGAGAGCTCCACCACTGGCCTCCCCGTTCAGGAGTTTGGAGTGCATTTGTGATGTGCATGTGGTCTTTTGGTAGTGTGTGCGTGTTGGGCTAAAGTGTCGGCATGACTCTGACGGTTTGAGCCCGTATCCTTCACCCACGCCCACTTCTCCCTTCCCCTTTCTTGTTTCAAAGAGGATAACTGTTGTTTCTTTCCGTGAATTATATCCCTTCCTCCGTGTCCATTTTTTCAGCTTCATCCGAAATATTCTTTTCGATTATCGACCTTTCATATTCTGATGTATTTCATAGAAGGATACAATTATACGGGTGATATGATATTGCAGGAGTTTTGCGATGGAGGAACCACTACCGTCAACTGTCAACTCTCTAACATAATAATAATGGAATGGTTGTGAGAAGTACAGTTCTAAAATGATAAGCGATAATCGTGCTACAAGGATACCGCAGCAATGGCAAGGATAGTTGTTAAGCAACCATCTATTTAATTATTGAATTCGGATTTCATTCTGTCCTTTAAAATATTAATATATTAAGAAGGAATAAATCAACAAAAAATATATATTATTCAAGTTCTTTGTTTAATTCTTTATTACTTTAACCTTTATAAAGATGGATGCCGCCATTTTCATTTGAAAATATACATCAAGAGCATTTGAAATACAATTTTATGATAACTTTCCTATATTCTAACGCATAATTATTACTTATATAAATATTTATATTCATTAAATCTAAAATAATCTTTTCCACTGCTCTGAGACATGAATAGCGATAATCAATGCAATTAATCAAAAAAGTTACGCTATTTCCATAAGGAACCCATCAACAGAAATACAACATGTCTAGAAATATTAATAGCCTCCTATCATCCAATCATATTTCTCAATTCATGCATCGCCAATGTTTCTATTCGAGGGAGAACAAACATGTCCATCTTCCTCAGTAAACAGCTATCAAAATTTCGAACGTGCTCCATGATGGAACGCATCGTCAATGAAGATATCACAGCTTGTATGTTCAGCAAATGTATTGGCTCTATCATCGTTCGGTATTGTGGAACATATGGGTTTCAACTTGTACATATATATTCAATTATATATATAAATTCAACTAATATTTCTAGGTATTTATTAATTTCGAGGTTTAAAAATGAGTTATTATTAAAATATATAAATTGATTCGATAACATTTTATTTATCTATTTCATTTAGTTCGTAATCTTATTTTAATATAAGGCTCTTATATTCGTTAATTTTCACGAAAGTTAGATTCTTCTAATATTCTAACATTAAATATATGGGATGTTAGAATCACACTTTTTTGCTTTAAGATCTTTGTAAGGTACGGGCTATTTTAATAATGGAATTTAAATATACAAATATTTATGTTGCTGAGATCATTTATGAGATTAATATTGAGTTTCTGCCCAGAATTAAATTTATACCAATTGTTATTGAACCAAATGGCCATGTATCTATTCTAGAGCCTTACAAGGGTTTACTCTACCATTTAAGGATCAAATTCATTATATTCCATCCTGAACGCTATGAGTTGATAATAGTTGTCAAGCACAATGCTTTATAAATCACTCTTTAATTATATTCATAAAAATCTAGAATAATTCACAAAATTAATTAGCATCATTAATTCCGCAATACATTTCCAACCCTATGAAACAAAAAACAGAGCCTTTATTAAAAAAAGGACCAATTTTTCTTTCGCATCCCGTTCCGAACGAACGAAAGCTACTCCATTCATGAAGGCATCGAGGAACACTATAGGATGCCAAAGAACACCTAAGAAAGGGGTTGAGGAGGAAGAGAACCTAGAGAGGGTAATCTGGTTTGTTATCCTTTGCCTGCCGCATTGGGGGGGTGGGGCGCTGAAGACTTCTCTTACCCACCTCACCACCTACCTCTCTCCCATCAACTGGAGGGAGGCAAAACCCCGTGAACTTCCCCTCCCTTTTCGTCCAACTCTGTCACCCCTCGCCTCCTCATGCAAATTCCATGACATTTAATGCACCGCTGGGTAATTGCGTTATAATCTGAGACGAAAAGAGGAACATCACAGAGGAGGGTGGGGTTACCAAAGAGACTTTAGTAATAGGGGAAATGAAAATGGCTTTAAAATGAACTCGGGAATAAAAGAGCGTTTTTTCATTGGGTGATTTTGGAATATGGACGAAGACGGATGACTTGATTTAGCTCGGTTCCTTTGTGCAAATCCCCGTTGGAGTGATTCAGTTACGTCCTGGAAATTATCTTTTTTTTACCAGCGGCTCATTTCGGTGATTCGTTAAGAACAGAGTGATTGTACGCTCAAATGGGGACTTTGGGAAATTCTTTTCGTTTCTCAATGTGATTTGTTTAAAAAGCACCGGGAAATTCTTCCACTCATCTTTCATTTACCTTAACTGCGACTGTTACTTTGTGTTTCGATTGAACTCGTGCAATCGGATTTTATATAATCGATGAAGATCAATGGTGAAAAGAGATGGCTGGAACTCAAAGCGTACTTTTAGAAATTTGTTAAGGATGTATGTGAATGACATAAAACTCGGAAATTTGATAAGAACTGGCAGTAATAAAGGAATTAATGCAGTCTTTTAAGATAAAAAAGTAATTATGTAGCATTAAAAGTGATAACTCGAGTAGTTAATGGTATATTTGAGCTAGAATGAGAATATGAGTTCGTTTATCATCAATGACTGTTTTACTATTTGATCTGAAATAGCGTACTTGTACTCATTATTCATCCTTATATATTTGTATTATTCATCAAACTTTTCGGGATGTTTTTTGAAAAAATTCATTAGTACTTTCAATAGATTTTTGCCATAAGGACATAATATATTTTTTCTTCTTTCACAATGCATATAAGCTGCGTTTAAAGTTTTAGTTAAAGAAAAGAATCTGATGTTCGCAAGATAAAATTTATACGTGTACACGTTCTCCCGATATGCTCAGACGTATTATCATTTCGTCTATTCCGTAAAAAAAATATTGGTATTAATAGAAGACCAATTTAAATTCAGTAATTATTGATATCCAATCAATGAAGTATACGACAGAAAACGACATAGCATGTACCAAAGAAGAGGAATGGTAGTAAAGTATAACTCGTATCCTCTTTCAACACATACTCTTCCTACCATTTCTTCATCTACAAACCCTCATCCAAAACATCGAAACACTTCATAATATCGGAAGAAAACTACTGCCCGAGTCACCTTCATAACCATTAAGGACTACTAATTGTACCGAAACATCCTTTCAGATTGTGACTCGTTCATCCTCGGCGAACTAACCTCGAACTTTACTCGCACATCGCTTTGCATATCCTCCCTCCTCATGTTACATCTCGCCTCCCTTTATCAACTGAATTCCGTGTTATGCGAGAGACATTTCCCCTCCCAATCATCATTACCTCATCTCACACCGGTTACTCATCTCCCTCTCTACCACCAAGTTAGCGGGTTCGAATTTCACCTGGGACTCCGTACTTTCCCCCGCTAAACTCGATTTATAAATACGCGCTCCGACGTCTCCCGCGTACTTTAATACACGTAAGAGGGTTGTGTTTGCGCATAATCAAACCCTGCAGAATACCCAACGGAGCGTATATCGGGGATCCGGCCCTCCCTCCACCCTCTTTGGCAACAACTGTTTGTTTCCACAAGTAATCTCCTTCTTAAAGACATCAAAGTGATTCTTTCCTCCCCGGAACCATCTCCCTCGACTGAGACAACACTTATACAGACAGCGACTTAAGTTACGTGGATCAATGCTTCTTCACCTTCCCCATCCTCTCTTTACATTCTCGCATCTTAACCATAGTGCTTCTCCCTCGGTGATTCCGGGACCAAAACTTATTATCTCAATCCTTTAGACCTTCCTTCAAATACGGGAATAACATCCAAAAGTTTTTGCTGTTCGACTCTCGAGTTTAGAAGAGCGGTTTTGATTAGAAGAACCTTTATCATTAGAAGGTATTTTCCAGTGTGTGACTCCCCGCCCCTGAATCTTATACAGCCCACGTGACAGAAGTTTGGTATTTGGCAACATCGAATATGCTTATCATGAACCTAAAATTGGAAATAGGCACATAAACAAACCAGGTCAGTTAATTCATACTTTATTCAAATTGTTCCTTGCCGCAGTTATTGAATTCACACGATTTATTCTTGCAAGGAATTTAACTTCGTGTGAAATGTGAGTCTAATTAAACAGCACAACAAGAATTCTACATAGGGTCGGTCTAAGTAATTTATAAATCGAGAAAAGTATGCAACAAAAATTAATCAGCTATTATTAATTTTCTTGAGAATTAACTTATGTTGATGCTATCTGCAAACTCTGTTCTTAATATGATTTTAAAAAAGTTGTACAAAGTTTTTTGGTGGTAATGTTCTGTCATTTAATCGATTGGTCACAGATTATATCCTTGAGGGATACGACCTCATTGATGATTCTCGTTCTTACAACTATTCAATAATAGAAGAATGAACGATGTCTTATAAAACTTTACATTTAGAATAAGGGTTGTTAACAGGCTTGTAGACTAATAAGTATTCCTCCACGGGAAATCATTGGTTGCTTACGTAAGCATTGTAGCAGACTTCGGCACTATACTTTAAGAATATAAACTATAGAAGTTACTACTCTATTGGACTTTTGAGATGATGGACAAACCTCATTTTATTAACAAATGATGGCTAGAAGAATTAATTTCGAATACTAAGCATATTAATAACTATATTTAAAATTTCGTATTTATCAACACATTACATAATCACCCCCTCACTTCTTGAATTTGACAAACCTTGCTCACGACATTACTCAACTTTATATACAGTCTGTAACAGAAGTTGGAAAGGAGACGGGACAGAGATTTTGCAAACTTGGGAAGATGGTCCATTATTTATCCCTGAAACTGGATATCATCTCATTTGAACATTTGGGAGACATAGGGTTAAAGTCATAACTTCGCGTCCCATTTAGTATTCCTTCGCTTTGAATTATGCACAACCCGCGGTACAATCTTAAGATGTCGACAAAGAGACGAAGTGGCGCTCGAGGATATTTCCGACGAATCAAATGCGCCCACGCAGGCATTTTGAAATTTCGGCCAAATGCGAAAACATCGTCATCTGAATCAGTATGTAACTCGGACGTCAACGAAAGCAAGAACGTACGTACGAGAAGGTCTACGCAGTTGACTCATATTTTTGGCAAGTGATTTGTTTCTAAATAAATGAATGACTGGGTTTTTATCAGTTGGAATACTCGAAAGTATATATACTAGTCCTAGTTTTAACTTGTGAATGACGTAAACGTCATGACATTCAAAGCGTATTTCATCCCTTTCTGTCAATTTTTTACGTATGTTATACTGCAATAACTGCAAAGTCATTTTTCGAGCAATTTAAACATCCGAATGCTTTTAATTATTGAAAGCCAGTAATCAAATCTTTATCTATCTAAAGGAAATTATTAGAATCTCTGTGAATTCTTTTACAAAATGAAGCGAAACATTTTTAATAGACTTAAATGGCATAAATTTCATTTGAATCTAAAACCTACTTGCTATTATTATTTCTAGAATATTTTACTCTCTCTCTGTACGACTTTAATGTACTCAATATGCAAGTATTTACAGGATTTTTCATCAAATACGTATTAATTTTTAGAAGAAAAGTTTACGACGTACCAAGACGAAAAAAAAACGTCCCGGGATTGAAGAAATAATTAAGTTGGAATGTATATGAATTGTTAAAATCGCCGAGTATGATAGTTCGTGGTACAGGGGGAATATCGATGCTGGGTTCGATTCCCTTTTCTATTAAACTCTAATGATCAATATTATTTTATCATTTTCACCTCTAATTATCATTATATTTATTTCATACACAAGAACAACATTTTTCCTATAAAAATAAATAAATAAATCGGGTTCAAAGTACTATTCGCTCAATATAACATTGGATAATAATAGTTAGCTGATTAATTAATATTTACAAACAGAAGAAAAGTAATTAATAAATCTCGTGGATTCAAAAATGTGAGCTAATTAGCTTCCAGAAAGAGAATATTGTTCTGTCGCTATCATTCACGGTCACCGTGGAAACGTAACTTGAACACAATTACCTACACAACTAAAATTATCATATAATTCAAAGAAAGATAATTGGAGAGTTCCTTTATGAGAGGATGGAAAAAGATTAAAATAGTGCAGAACCTCTTCTCAGGTTACTTAATTACCACCACAAATTAGATAAAATTATACCCGAGAGAGCACTTTGATCAAGTCAGCCCTTTGTATTTGAGGAGAAATGAACATAAAAGTTACTCCGACTATTAATTAGATGGGAAAAAAATTATCTGCTCAGAAATATGCAACTGGATGGGGTTATTAAAAAGTATAGACGAAGAACAAGGTCACTTTATCCAAGGAATGGAATTATGGAATGAGTAAATCTAAGTAATAAGGAAAGATAACAATACGTATAAAAATTCTGCGGGGCAAGAGGTCATAAATATAAAATTATTTGCACCAATTAATCGTATACCATTTTTACTTGTCAATTTATATCGATACAGAAAGATCAATATTACAATATCACTTAAATAGAAATTTGTTGTTGTTGGAGGTCATTGAACTTATTAAAAAAATTACTATAGCAACGAATGATAAGGGAATTCAAGGGAAATCAATTTCAAATTATATAATAACAAATACGGTTCATATAAGAGTGAAATAAACTAATGTAGGCAATTTAATCTAATTGGAAAAGTTTATAGAATCTATTTCCTGCAGTATAAACTCTCGGAAAAATTAATTATAAGTCACAGAAGATCACGTAACATTAATTACTATGCTTTAAAATTTGAATTATGTTATAAAATTTCAAACGGAAAACAACAAACATTTCCTCGATTGACTTTGTGAAAGAACAATCCACCAATACTAAAACTATAGTAACGTTACGTACCGCCGAAGCTTGCGTAATGAAAAAAATTTTGAAAAAACCAAAATCCAAAAGTATGTAGGAGGACAAAAATTAGCCTATAAAATAAAAACTCGGCTTTAAATTATGGCAAACTACATTAGATCGGAAAAAAAGGAATAAGACGGTACGTAAGTGGGGACACGAGATGAAATACGCGCGGAGAAGCGAAACTGGGAGGGCGTGAGGGAAACTCATGGGAGGATCTCGAGCAAACCTAACTGTGGATATATGTGGGTGCAAGAGATTAAACGAAAAACAGATAATAAGGTTGGCAGCGGGGATTGGGGACTTCCTTTATACAGTGGGCGTCTCCTTCTGGAACCATTCCCGCCCCTTCTGGAGTGATGCATAATGCTTGAGCGTACCAATATAGCTGCCCCATACTATCGCCTCGTACTAACCGCTGCCCTTTCTCCGTATTCTTCCGACAATATTTGGACATTTGCGGACGTCACTGCGTGCGTGCATCCTCGACACCTCCGTGACACATTCGTCACGAGACTGCGCACGGGACGGGTTCATTTGTTTTGAGAAGGGGGCTAACATTTTGAGGAGAGAGAGCGCAAGAAGTTTGATGGTGAGATTTTAAAATTCATACGATTATAAAGGGAGTGCCTTGATTACTAGCTCATTGTCAAGAGGATCTGAGAACTACATAAACTTTTTTGTACGCTATGCATTAAAATTGAGAATTAAATAATGTCTGCAATTGAAGTCCTAGAAAAGGCGAATGGACTGGGAACTAAATGAAGACCTTTCTAGGATCTATTGTACGATTATTTTAGTCGAAGGGAAATAAATTAATCCGTATCTGTCACTTGCTTCATTCATCCTACATGATTCAGCAAATATGTATCAATATGGTAAATCAAAACTATGTTCTGTTACCCTTTTTTATGTCTATCATCGAACTAAATGAATATTTTAAAATATAATCTTATTCCTTGAAAATTATTCAGTAAACTATGCAATTTCAGAAGTGAAATTTTCGATTTCGAATTCGATATGAGCTAATCATAAATTATAAATATCAAATTATTAAGGTAGCATGTATGTATATGGCAGTTTTAATTAATTTATTTTTAAATATATCAGGCAGATATTATGTACTCGTATCTATGCAGAAAGTCAAGATACAGATGAATCATCACTTTCTTTCTACAATCTAATGCTAAGACATGTTTCAATATCATTTCAGTGTAACATTTTTGTAAATTTGTAAAAAATTGTGTGTATGAGAAGATAAGACACCTTCCACTGTTAAGTAATAGAGAAGGAAGTTAGGTTTAGCTATTTCCTTACTCTCGAGTACGTGCAGATGTTGTATTCATCCCCAGCTGATTACATTTTGGGCTAAAGGAGTGGAAAACTGCCAGTCCGACAATATGAAGGAGGGGAATGTGTAAGAATGCCGGGAAAATTTATCAGAGAAAACTTGTGATGTAGTGGGAACTAGATTTCGCGCACTAACTAGTTTTCGCTTCCTGCACGAATCCAGAATAGTACTTGGCACAGTTCATGAACTTTGACTCAAACCTGTTTCAAATCCAATCCTGGAGAATATCAGATCGTTGTGCCTGTGACTGAATGAACTTTTCTACGTTATCCACTATGGAACTAAGGCTTTCAATGTATTAGTTACAAAACTTTTATAATATTTTCTTCCTTCCACGGATGAGATTCCATGAGATTCCATGGAGAGATTCCACGATAAATAGTTAAGTTCAGGAAAATTATCATGGCAACGAAACAATGCGTAATTCTGCTTTACATTTTCCTAATCCCGCAAGAATTCGAATTTTTGCCGATAAATAGTTGTCTATACTAATGACTAATAGTTTTAGATAGAGCTATTTCATTGAACCGAATATTTTAATAATAAAATGTACGTTATTTCTACAATTTTATGATATCATATCCCTCGAGGAAAATCTTAAAACTTTCATTATTGAATCGTACACCAAGATCACATAAGTAAATTTTAATGTATTAATTATTAAAGTATTAATAGTCCATCAATCCCATATGATATTGTTCTACGCATCATTGCTTGTCATTGTAAATTATTCGATAATAAATTAATTAATTGGATATATTATTATTACATTTGCTATACAACTAGTCTTTTTTACTCTTACATCGTTATTAACTAAATACCTATTCTCATTGTGGATACTCCTAGTGAATATATACACATAAATAAAGGTATAGCAGGTTGACATTAATGGTTTTCTAAGTTTAATCGATATATTTAAGTTTAAATTAATTTATAACTCAAATTTCCTCGTACGTGAAACTTAAAACAGCACCGCAACTTCTGATAATAATTAATATCTATAAGATTTCCTTTCGTTCCATTCACCGTATGCGTTAGACTTCGCATCCCCCACCATTTGGAGTTTGATAAAGTTAGATATAATTTCAAAGGGATACGGCATCTGTTCTCGAGCCACAATGCGGTTCGGCCGTAACTCCAGCACTTGCGGAGTCGCATTAGTTGGAGTGGTATGCGAGGATTCTCTAAGGTGGCACTGGACCAATGCCAATCGGGACGATGAGGACCGGATGAGAGCGAAAGATATGAAGAGCAAACCACGTCCATATGGAAGTATGTGGTTAACCAGAGATAGGTCCTGGACGTGTATCTTCCATTACGACTTTAGGATAACAATTATTGTTCAAAGGACTAGCTCGCACGATAACTATCTTAGACGAGGATATTTAAGAAATGTAAAAGAAGACTTCAAGTCTTTCTTTTCAATCGCATTTTTGCCTCATCTAGGATATCCTGTGAAATGTTTTAAGGGTATTAAAACAAAATTTCTATCTAAATGCATTTTATCGACCTTGAAACTGAATTATTAACGTCGTGATGTTCTAATCAATTCAATAATTAACTAAAAGGTATTATTTATCGATAACAGGTGTATCTACCCCAACTAATTTTCAGTAGAAACATATTATTATTAAGTAGTAGTGAGTAGTCAACATACTTACGTAGATAATTCTAACGCATAACTGAAAGACATGAATAAAATTAAGCTTATGCCTTTCCACTACGTAGCAGTATACAAGCGAAATATTTTCAACTATTAATATATTTTTTTAATGCAACTTCCTCGATGAATATAGTAACCTATACCATTCACTCAGGAGCACAATTTTAAACGTATACCTCCGAGCATACTGTCATTTTGGTTCACCCAAATTTACATTTCACGCGCTCACATGGAATAGGATGCATTCTCAAAACAACTGCAAGGGCTAAAATTCATGCACCCAAAAGTACAAGTACAGATGGTTCTCCTACCTTCATGAATATTCCGAGCTATAGTTCACAGTTGTCCTCTGCGGAGAAGTTAGTCATTCACTTCGCCTCAAATGTAGATGCCCAATCTTTGACACTACTGCAAAAGAGAGAAACAAAGTAAGAAACATTTATAATTTAAGTTGGAAAACGTTCTAATTACATTGAATATTTGGAACATTTGTAATAAAATGAAATAAAGTTCTGTATACTGGCGATGAAATTTTTAATAATTCAGGACAAAAATAGGCATTCATATCATATAGCTGTAGTTAATAAATGCCTGACTTTAGCAAATACATGATTCTTTATCAAATACAACTAAATAACTTATCAAGCATGAAAATGGACTCTTATTCCTGACAAGCGTGATACACGTATACGTGATATTTTCAAAGAAAGATATCTAAAAATCTCACTCCTCGGAGGGAAAGTGTGGAACGGTAATTAAATATCTTACATACCACTGAATACTTTATGTATTGAATAATCAATTCAATTACGTAATAAAAGTTGGATCATTTTTATTTGAAATATCATACAGGTAAGGAATTGTTTATTTATGCATACGTTTAAATCCGTTTAAATTCTAACTCCATCTGACTTGCTAGACACACGTGGACTTACAGGAGTTCATCTCCATAACTTACAGCACTTTTCACATTTGATTTTGATACATAATATCTTCTCTTCTGTTCAATCTAGGTGTGTTGATAAATCTATTATATGCATTACAGTACATCCTCATTGATATTCACAGCAGGACAACGACTCTACCCATCATGAATAAACGAAATAGAACATAAAAAAATCCATTGATTTATTTTTTCTTCATATCTTTTCTCTAATGCACGTAATATTACAGTAAGCATCTATTGATGTCTTTTAAACCCTGCTCAAACTCAGAACCTTTCGCAGATTCAGGGGAAAAGCCGGTTACTCAAAGCATCTCAAGGAAAAATCCTGATAGGTTACTAGTTTTTTGGAGCTTTTCGATTGTTTAGTTACAGCAACGTTTGCCTAAAATAGTTGTTATACACATTTAAGTAACCATAATTGAAGAGCGTATTCAGAAGATAGCCTGTTAGCCTTAGAAGGTCCTATAGCAACCAGTTAATTTCTAGTGGTAGGATAATTCATTGAGAACTTACGAGGCATATTATTGTAGTGTTAAAAGGATAGGAAAATGTAATGAAAGGATCAGATGAAGGGATAAGCAGAAAGCTTCGAGGTGACTGCTCTCATGAGTAATCTGAAAATCATAATAATTTGAAACCGAATAGATGTCCTGATTATGACGCACCCCCTGCCACACGCAGCTAACCACATGGTAGGCTGAGTAGATGATCAAGCCCTCACGATCCCTACAACTGTCAACACCGAATACTCCGCGGACCAGAAGAAAAGAAAGAACGCGATCTGCAACGCACTCACCTTACGCCATTCACAAAGTCCCTCTACATTCTTTCGGAAGTCGAGGAACGCCGGCGATGCACTTTTGGGCAAAACCCAAGACGACGAAATAAAACATATATACAGGTGTGGAAAGGCCTACATCCAAAGGCATCCCGAGTGGACGGATAAGCTCGAGAAATGAGACTGGGAAGGAGTGGGGGAGGGAGGAGAGGGGGGGTTAGTATCCAAGATACCGAGAGAAGTTCCAGAGAGAGAGAAAAGGGGTTGTAAGTCGGTTTTAAGGGGGGAGATGGATATCTCGGGAAGGGGGGTAAAGATGGGTTGGCACTTATGAATAGCACGGAGAACTGGGTCTCATGGCATCTAATTTTGTCGTGAGACGACGTCAAGGGGTGAGGAAAAAAGCGCGCGAGGGGAGGGGCGGGGAGGGTGACTACGGATTCATTCATTCATTTGTTCGTTAAGGGAGTGGCGTGGGCGGGGGAAGACCCACGACGAAACATAGGGGAGGTGAAAGTGCGGGGAGGAGAGTGAAAGGAACGATTATGAAAAGAGAAAAGTGAAAGAAGGGAATAGAAAGATCGGAATGTGTGTCTGAGAGGGGAATTCTTTGGGGGACAAAAAGGCTTCGAAGACACGTTGCTTGGATACTTGAATGAGCCCAAAAGCGTAGTATGACGTTATAAGGATTGATAGTATGATAATTATTAACCAAAGAAATAAGAATGGTGAGAAATAATATCTGTAAAGCTCTAAATAAGTGCATAAGTATGACTCGAGTAATATAGTAAGCATGCGAGAACAGCTTTTTATAATTTTATACGGTTCACAATAATATTTTCGTCCAAATACATCTAAATATAAAAATATACATAAATACGATGATAAAGATGTATCTAAGCCTGACTAGTAACCTTAAATATATTCTGTGGAACGTACTAAGTTTTCTTCATCTATTATGACCGCATACCACAAAGTTAAGCTTGTTGTTATCACATTTAAATCATATTATTGACTACCTTATATAGAAATCATAATAATCAAACAGCGTGAACATAGAAATATAAATTTAAAAATGAGCAGATGCAACTATACTTACGATTTTCGTCTCCTGATGTACAATACGTTAAATATTTTAATAAATAATATGATGAATAAATAAGGTTATAAGCTATATAGGGCAAGATTCGTGAGCATTTTTGTATTTTTTCTCTTATTAAAATTTTATGAATATCGAATATGAAAAATTAAATACTTCGAGGGAGATAAAAATTGAATTCCTTTGGGTATCTAACCTCAAAAAATTAGATTCAGATATAAGGCATAAAAAACTCTGTCAATATCACCTATCAAAGAAGATGGGAAGGTAAATAACAGTTTACACAGATGCTATAATGCTCAAAGACCAATTGACGTCAATCTTGAATTTATAACACCTTGCTATAAGATGAAAAACGAGCTAATGATCCAAATATGTGGCTTAAGAGGACATTAAACGTTTCCTCGGTAACTAAAATGCGTAATTATCTCCCCGTAAATGAATAGCTTAAAAGGTTCAGCTGTTTTTGCACTCGATGCATAAAACGATTCATTTCTTTTAACGATAAACCCTGAAAACTAATTTTCTTTCTTTGAAACGGATTAACTCGTTCCAGAAATTTCTTCACCCAATCATAAAAGATTCAAAAATACGCCCGATATTGTATGATATACACGCAGCGGATGCAAATAAATAAACCGTAGATTTTAGTATTAAAAAGCGACCTCTACTAACGTCTTGTTAAATTTCGGAAAACAGCTGAACAGGAAGTTGCATTAAAATATGAAATTTTGAGGGAACAGAGGGTGAAATATGGCTCCATCAGAGTCTGTCAGAACTTTTAATAATGACTCTCATAATACTGTGAAAAATACAGGGTTTAACAGTCGAATATTCATAAAAAGAACATAATGAGCCATTCTAGGTATAGCAACGGAATATAACGTGCTAACCGACTTAGAAAATCCTATTTCTTCACCCTGTGTTCCGATGGGGTGTTTTTATGAGTTTCTACTTATGTTAAAAAAGCGGGATCTCTTACATTAGATGAACGATATAACTTATATGTTTCAGTTCGAGAAGATAAGAGCCAGAAGAACAGTTGAATGAACTCGATCTTAGTAAATACAGAGGAAAATACAGGTACATTCAGTTTTTCTTCCTTTAAATGCTATCGGACAGTCACATCCTCTCGCTGTTATCTGATATAGCAGCCATATTCAATCAAAAGTTATTTGGTTACTACATAAGTTGTATGATTTTCAATATTATCCGTAAAAAATATATTCAATCATTACTGTCATCAAAACTGACATCTAAACAAATAGAAGAAACTTGGTTTGGGTATTTTTTGATCGAAAACCCTTGAATTTCTATTTGCTAGGGACGCAGAAAAAATGTTTACTCCATGTAAATATAAATACTACTATTTAATACTTGATTAGAGGTATAAGAAAAAACATACCTTGCAGATAATTAAGATCGGTTATAAAATTTAAGAATGTTAAACACTAAGTGGAGGGTAATATTTTAACACAATCCTTGAAATGATTGTAGAATGCATAAAATGAATAAAAGAAAACTTTTCTCATGCTAAAATCAAATATTTTTAAACTTTCAATAATTTTTTAATGTACAGCAATAATTTAGGGCACTATTGTAGAGAATATTCAACGTGAAAACATCGTATCAAAAAATGGAACTTCGTGAATGGATGGAATGGAATTCGAGGTAAAAAAAATATATTCTACTGTAGTCATGCAGAATTATTTTTAAAATGTAATATTTCGAAATTGAATAAGTTATTCCACCATAATATCTTCTCTTTACAGACTACATCCTACAATTTCAACAACTCCGAGAGCTAAAAACCAAAAAACACACCTCATTCACTCCCAAAAAATTCATCCACGAACCAGCACCAGAATACCTTCCTTCTTCACCTCCTGATCGCTTTATATATATATAAATTCATTATTCCCGACCTCGTTCCCGCACAATGCCCTCTTTATTCCCTTTCTCCGCTAGAAGAAGAGGGAACCCTTGAGAAAAAAAACGAACTCCACCCCCGTTCGCCCGCAACCAATGGCAGCTCTCACGCATCGGTAATGAATCCGCTGACTATAACACTTTACGGCCCATTGGTTCGGCTGAAAAATCTCGAAATCGCATTGTGGGCATAAAACCCTTGACTTGGGGCACCCTACATTATTTTTGGAGTGTGGTTGGAGTGGAGAGAATCGGGCTTTCGCTAATGGGAATTGATTTGGAGTTACCGGGAGAATACGCCGAGAAGAGAGAGGGGGGGATGGATATAGACAAAGAGGAATCTCGGAAAGGGGGAGTTTTTGTTCTGCATTCGACAACGGAAACGGAGTTATTGAAAAAAAAACTCGTTCGGAATTGGATCGGGGAGTGTGGGAAGCGGGATGTTTTCCGGATCGTTGTGGGGAGGGATTTTTGCAGAAGGGGTTTGAGGAACGTATTGTCTTTGGAAGATGTGTAGTAGAGAGCTACATTGGAGTCGATCGTTATCCCCCGAAGGACTTCCATTGAGATGTTTTAACCCCTCTTTGTGGTTTCTGCTCGTTAAGGAATATAATTCCTCCGCGGGAGGTCTTCAGATTGACCTCGATGTGGTGCAAGGTCGCGTTAACGAATGCATACCGACGATGCGAAGACTATGGGATGCCAAGGGACGTCTGTTTTGTTTCATTGTGTATTTCTTGTTTTAGTATCCCATTACAGAAAACTACTAAGTGCTCACACATTCAACTGATTTTCAGATTTACTATTTGTGAAAACGGTTTCCTATACATTTATCTTTCTCCAAATTATTAGCAATTACGATGATTAAAAAATACAGCATTTTAAGATACAAAACATGTAATAATTATTTTGAAATATACATCTAAATCTTCCTATTGTATTAATTCAAACAGTAGATTTACAATATTTTATATAAATATACTATCACTGAAACGTATGTCGGTTCGTAACACTTTATGAGAGTACGTTTCCCTTGACGATTTTTTCTTTGCGACAAAAGTCAACTGCAAAGGAAATTAAGATCTACAAAGAAAATAACTCAGGTTGCAAATTTTGTTTTGTTATTTCCATGGTGTCTGCAGCTAACATAAACAAACTACCATGTCTTCTATTGTTAATTTTCACTAATTTTGCTCCTTCCATCTATTTTATTTTACCAGAAAATTTTCCTCTTTATCACAAACTTCATTATTACGTAATATTATTCTTTTCTCTCTTCAAATTTCGTGCAATAATATTCGTATATTTTTCTCTTGTCCTCTTTTCCCAGAATCCCTCCCACAGTCGTAACAAAATCTCTTTCGCGAAAAACGCTGGAAAATACCTTCCCCTTACTTTATTCGACGAAACCCTTCATCGACAATGGGAAGCGAGTTTTGTACGCGCACAGCATTTTTGCCGGATCGCGACACAGCTCTTGTGAACTCCCATCGAAATCCGCTCATTTTACATCGTTTTTCCCGTCGGAAACTCTTTCCTTCTCAGTCTGTTGCGTTCAAAATTCGTTCTTATTCGAGAATTCTTTTGCAGAACAAAAGTGATCGGATTATACGTCAAACTCTAATATTCATAAAGTAACAATGTATCTCAGATGACTTTTGGTTGGCATAGAGAACAATACGTTTGATTATAATACTTACGTGACTACGGATTAAGAATAAATAAGAACTTTTTCATACAATGAAGATTACTTTCAACAAATATTGATTCGAATAATTATAATTGATATGATGGATGATAATGACGAAATTCAAAAGGAACTTTCTAAAGATACTCTACTAACAAAGAGATCAAAAAAGCATTGAGAATGATCTAAATGAAGCTTACCTCAGTCACTCTTTTGATTCCTAATTCTAATTACTCAAATGTATTCCTTACGAATTAGCTGTACTTTAAAGTACTCTTAGTTCATAATATCAATATGATAGTACTACTTCTAAATATAATGAACTATAATGTATAATGTCTCCAGAGCCTAAGCGAAGGTGAAAATACCACTTGGACTAACATAGTCGTAAAGATGATAATAATAATAAAGAATAGGATTTATAGGAATTAACAATAAAATATCAAGCAATTTGGAAAGCGCATTAGAGAAATCTAAAGTAATTTTTAATACGTATTATGATCTCGTTCTCGTGCAACTCAATCGCTAAACTCATATAACATATTAAATTACATACACATGAATAATAGTAAGCAGTGAATATAAGACATCAAAATGAAAAATCAATTGATACCAATCAAATAAGAAGAAAAATGAAAAACGACTGATTACGCTATATAAAATTTCTTCATTTTTACTTCAACGTTATCTCTAAAAAGGAATTAATTTACACTTTGCAACAGTACAGTTTTGGAACATCCGCACAGCAAACAAACGCACCGGGTTCAAGGCTCCACAACATCACCCACCGCATAATTTTAACCATAAAACATTTCCGGTTTCGTAACCACGGGGAATCAAAGGCAGGAAAGTAAATAATGGATGGTTTCCAGCAGAAATCTCCCGAAACTATTCTATATATAACGAGATGGGGGACAGCATAAAAAAGGGAGAAAAGATTAGAGGAAATGAATGAAAGACGAAGTTTAACGTTAATTTGGAGCGAGATTTTGGGAAAAGATGTGATAAAGAAGAATTTACGCCGAAAGTTAGGGAGGACGAGTTCTATAGGAGATGAGAGGGCAGAAGAACAGTGAGAAAACAGCCACAGGGGGTCAGAAAGATGGGAAAGAAAACTGTGGGATTGCGAAGTGAAAAAGGGCGCGATCATTGTGTGATTCGGGGGAGATTATTTGGGGGATGGATAGACCCACTCCACTGGGTTTTTAAGGAGGTGCTGGATGTTTCGTGGCTCTTCTACCCTTTGAAACTGCCAAGGGAGGAATCGCTACGGGGATGGCAGGGGGTGGTCGCGTGCTCCTACGTAAGAACAGGACTGCTCTTCAAATTTCAATCAAAGCGTATCAAGAGAGTAGTGTGACTCACTCTATTTTTTCATTCCCTTTCTCAGTAACGTTTCCGCCTAATTGACGTTCCGTCGGAAGAGTTTGAGGACTTGTGTCATTGTGGTCGACGGGGATGTGTAATTGTATCGCTCGGAAAGCGCATGTGCACGAGGTGCGATGTGCCTTACGTAACTATGGAGATGACGGTGGTCATTAGCGTAGGCAGCCGAGCAGTAAATAAACACTAGCTACGTTGCCATGGATATTGAGGTTTTTTCAATGTGATAAAGAACTTGATAAATCTTGTAAGTTATTAAACTGAGGTACTATAAAAATGATTTAATTGATTATGATTGAGAATTCAATAAAAAATTAAAAAACAAGATTTTTCATTAGTTAGCTGAAATATGAGAGTAAAATATGATATTTTCTATCTACTACAAGAAAGTAGATAAAACCTTTCCTTTTTCCTTCTTTTCTTTTGAGATTATGACCAAGATATTTAAAATAATCATTATGTAATTGGATATGTACCTAAGATAGTTCGTTGTCATAAAACACAGTGTTTTCATTATGGGATTTATAAAAAATTTTGAAACAATTTACAGATTCTTGCTCGTTCACTTCAAATTCGAAGAACAATGAATTCACTTTTTCGCTAACGAAGATATAGTGTATATCTGTCACAATTCAATGCATCGAAGCACATGTTTTAAGGGAAGGAATGGACTCTGAAGTAGTCGATGCCCAGCAGGGAGTCTGGTTTGGAAGAGGTCCCCATACACATAGGAGAAAGAGCAGATCCACCACTCTTGATTCTCATTTATTTTAATTGTTTTGCACTCACTTGGTGATTACTTTTGGACATTTTTGACGGAATATATAAGTTTAGATTTAGTATTTGTTTTAAAAACTCTCTCAATATTATATTACGATTTTCCGTCATAAATAAGTAAACAATTAATCGAGAAAGTATCTTCTTATTAGAGAAGGTTCTATTTTATGATTTAAAATCTCCAAATATAATTAAAATTGAATTTCTTAAATGATCTTCAACGTTTGTCTCACACACATTCATGGGTAAACAATACTTAACTCGAAATATATATAGAATTAATTTAATTGGAACACCCATAAAATGTAGAAGAATCCTATTTTAATTGAAAATGTGGTATGGGTAGAAGTATTGTCGCTTTTTACCGTTCTCAAAGGCAATTCTTTTATTATATATCTTTCCTTTGCATACCAAATATGTAACTATTCTCTGGATAACCTCTCTTTACCCTAAAATAAACAAAAATATCAACAATCATCACGCACCTTAGCAACGAGGAAAAAGAATCGACATAAAACCTTTGTATCAACACAGTAGACATAAAGGTGATGCATTTACCAGTCGGTTGTGCGAAGTGCAGAAATATCTTCCGACGTTCGAAATTTTCGCGCGTGGGTGAGTCGCGTAAATAATATTGACCCAAAAAGCACTTGTGCTGCCGAACCGGTAAAGGACGAAAACACACTGAATGTTGGAAGCAAAGGGAAAAGATTTCTCGGAAGGGCAAATAAGAATGGGCAGAATAACAGATCAATCTTGAGGACATACAAAGAGAATGGGAAAGAGCGAAAGAGATCAAAAGACGGACGAAGTAAACGGTGAAAAATGACGAGCGATACTGGAATATACATCGCGAAAGGAAGATCAATGAGGAATATTTTAAAAAGCTTCTCAATCGGACGTTCACTGTGAAGTTCAAGATTCGAGGCTTTTATTTTAACTCCGTCCGAAATATTTTAAAAAACATTTCGTGAATTTGACAAAGAAATAATTCGGGTATAAATAGTCCCCTTTCGTTTCAAAGCTTAAGGGTTCGCCGCCGATCCTATGATTCTTCTTGAGATGAAGTGACATAGTGTGTCAGCATGCATTGACGCAGCTCGACTTAAAAGAATTCGGTTCCTAAAGAATCGCTTTGATTTTAAATTGAGCTATCGTTCTTTGCTATTTATTAATATTCGCACTCACTGAGAAACACATAAACATCACACGATGCGATACTTTGGTGTTAAAATTTCATTTTCATGGAATATATCGTATTATATATCAATATCTTATGGTACATATCCTTTTATATTAAATATTATTCTCAAGTTTATCTTTTCAGATATCTGTTCGAAATATCCATAAATTCGAGACGAAAGATCAAAAATCACAGTTCCCTTATTATATAGTATTTCATATGAAGGAGATCGTGGATACTATTAAGGAGTCGAGAATAACCATTTATTTCTAACAGACCATCTTTTTCAGTAACTGCCAAGTAGTTTTACTATATTTACAAGTACTATATTTCTATTAACGAATACATGAATTAATATAGCATGTTCTAGTACCTTACAGAATTTACTTATCTTGAAGACATGGTGACTAAACGGTGAAACCATAGTAACGTAAATACGAGAAAGTTTTCGATTGGAATTTAGAGTGGTAATCCCAAAAAGATAAAGGTATACATCGCTCAAGAAAAACTATCAATTTTATCCTTACTTTCTTTTTGATTGATAGAAGATAGAAATGGTAACATCAAATAATTACATCTAGGCTTTGGGAGACCATTTTTATCAATTACAGCATTAAGTACCCTGAGAATAAACGCGGTTCTGATTTAGCCATGCTTTCATTAATATTTTAACTTATCAATGAATTAATTTTACGTTTAAATCACTTCATAAAAATGTATACATACATGCATATGCATCACTTATGCAACAGAAACAAATTAAAGCTGAAATCAATTCACAACATTCCCTTATCAAAACAGTTAGTGCATAGTTAAAGAGCCCCTTTACATCTGACAACAGACGACAATCCGAACACGGTGATAACGCTACAGAGTGCATCGTACGCATAACCCATCACCGTCATCAGAGCTTTGGGCGAATTGTGCCTCTTCAGCAGATGGGATAAATAGCAATCGCCGGGATTGTGCGCCTGGAATCATATCCATCTGCGAGCCACATCAAAGCCGGCAGAGAGACGTAATGGGTTATAACTCCGTTATGGGGATTCTATTTGAAGATTCCTCTGAATCCAAATTACACCCTCCCCCACAATTTAATACCCGCACAGAAAGAAATTTGAATATCACGCCCGAGCGACCACCTCTTATCGCGTTCCGTATTGACGGTGTACCACAAGGACACGGTAATTGCCCGACTGTCTCATATCGAAGCGGATTAGGGTATCCTTCCGCGCAATCCTCACGTAAAACTCGTCGGGAAGCGAATATTAACGTGGGCTGACAAAAGGAGGCCGAATTGAAGGAAGATGGGGATTTCCATCCTTCCCTTCGGTGTACACAAGACCCCTTCACTACAACGAGCATCTCTATATCTCTGGAGGTTTCAAATAGGGGCAGAGCTGCGGAAAATTCCCATAATCCTCAAGGAGCTCGCTCTTCCCCTTGTGCATAATAGCGAAGGGATTATACGCGATTGTGGTCTCGCATCCATTTCCTATCTCGACTTTTTTTTAAGGGGAGGAGATTTTACAATGCGCCTTCTCCAAACGCGAAATTCCGTCGTGTTCCTCCTTCTTGTCCTCGCAGACGACATCCAAATGAGATGACGTAATCCGGGTTAAAGTCTTTCATGTTCGGACAAAAGGGGATCCGAGGTGACGAATCCGTATTCCGGCAATATTTGGAAACAAGTGGAAACGTTTGTTCGGCAGGGGTTTTAAGCGGAAAGACGAGATTGAATTCTGGAATTCTAGTAAACGGAGGGTGTTCACCTTTCTGAATGTTGTCTCTGTAGAATACACCTTGGAAGTTAGGAGAAATCGCTCTATTCTTTGCTACCTACAGATATAGGCTTGTCAGGTAAAATGGGGGGTAATGTAATTTTCTCTCGATTTTTAATACGTAGTCATTACTTATATTAAATAAACTTTTGTTCCTCAGTTTAGCATCGAATATCAATAATATCGCATTCAAATAATTAATTGCTCTTTCTAATTATTAAAAAATGCAATATTATCTCCGATGTTGAACTCTAATAATTGTAAATAATAATCATATTATCCTTAAAATTCATCATTTAAACTTCATCTTTCCCTAATAAGAAATCAATCAATAAAACACGAGGACTAAAAATGTATCATTGATCCTTATACAGTAAGTCCTTAGAAGAAAAGAAAAATTACTTTTCAAAATCCGTTAACCCTTTATGAAAGCCTTGGAGATTTAATTAAAAAAAACGGGAAGTTAATTTAAGGGAACATCTTGAAGGCTGACAAGAAAACCCTTTTAATATCGAACGAACCGACCTGAGTAGCGTTATGATCAGAGAAAACAGCCCTAGTTGAGGAATACTACTCATAAACCGCCGAATACTCTCTCGTATGGTTCCACCGCACGAGCCCCACACTTCCGATCGAGGGAAAAACTGCGGTCAACTCGAAAACGCCACTTCCCAAACCCTAAGGATAAGAAAAGGCGGTATGAAGCAACCCCAATTAGGCCACGTAACAGAACAGGATTTTAACTCCCCTCCGCGCTAAAGTGCTCCCTTTCCGAGGGGATCCATAAAGACTCGAAACCAAATAACGTGAGCGGTGAATGCTTATCTGCAGGGAAATAGAATACCTCCCACACATCCATCAAAGCGTTGAGCTTCTACGACGGACAGAGTCTCATGGTGTTCTTTATCCTTCCCTTACAATGCGACCATGTTTGTCAATAGCTGTTAATGCTCTAAGCCATTAATCATCAAGCCGCTCACATCCGATGCCCTCACCCCATCCGCCTGCACATCTCCTCTAACCCCTTCTTATTCCCTCAATCTCTTCTCCTTTACCATTCTTCCCTCTTTTCCTCTCTTTTCCCTTTGTTTCTTTTTCTTACGTGACGTATTAATCTAATAACCACAACATATCCTTTCAGTACTAAACTATAAATGATTTATCCTAACTATATATTGAGTAGTAATTCCGATTTTTGGCGATTTAAGAAATTTACTAGCTTAAATCGGAATTCGCAACTAAAGATGTATGGAGTAATGCGGCTAACATGTATACGTAGTTTCAGATGATTTGTCAGCGATTTAAATTCAAAATTATAATTTATATTAATGATAATGATGTTAATGGATATTTGAATATGAAATAGAATTAGCACCTACAAATTTTCTTCTTCTTCCTATTCATATACACAAATTAATTCCCTTGCTAGTTGTCTGTTAATATTTCCTACATTTATACTTCGATAGTGTAAAAATGATGATGTTAATGATACACATTATTTTTCCGTCATGTTTCTGAATCCTTGAACATAAATATCCACATCATTTTTAGGCTTTTACATATCATCTTTCCAAATCCCAGATATAAAATCTCCTATCTACACTCTTTCTTCTCAATTAGTTGTAAATAATTACGTAGTTCACTACTGAAAGAATAGCTTTATTTTTTATGGAAGTGTTTCATTTTTCAATTAAAATACATTTATAAATTTTTTACGGTTTTTCTTAGAAATAGATCCTTTGGAGTTTTTTCGTAAAAATAAATGAATAATCAAGTGAAATCCAATAAATTCGTATTTACTTTCCTCTCTGATCACTAGCCTCGCAATACAAAACTTGTAAACTTGATGGTTAACATTTAGTTGAGTTTTGTCTTAAAAAGTGCAAAGTTTGAATTAGTTAACATTTTTTGAGTGCTATACCACCTAAAACAATATTGTAATTTGATCTATTTGGTTGAAACAAAAAATACTCAAAATATTACTTAATATTTTAGTAAATTATTAATTATTATTCCATATCTATGTCCAATATTTCCTCAGTAACACTCAACGTTAAGATCACACTCTTTCTCCTAATATTAGATATTCCGATAATAAAAGATTTCATATTTATTATCTTACAACTTTTCTTACCAATATTCATTCCTCTCCCTTTTCCATTCCTATATCAAGGAGTTTTCCATTCCTTTACGTCTAAACTCGCAGTCTTTCCTCCCATTATCTCTTTAGTGTGCTCGTCAGCTTTTCTCCGCCATTCCTTCTCTCCAACACAAGAACGAACTTGCGGAATTCATAGAGAAAGAAGGAAACCTTAATATAACTTATCTTCCCTTTCTCGCAATCTCTTGGTGGGGATAAGAAGAAAGAGGGTTTGAAAAGGGGGAGTAAAAAAGAACTCTTTCCTGCTCTTGGAATTGGTTTCCTTTAGGAGTAGCACCCTGTCCACCCTCGCTATCTACCTCATCGCCTCTTCATTCCAGCCTCGTCACTCAACGTGTCTTCCGCAAACCTCGAAATGAGCCGACAATATTATTTTTCCCTCTAATGTTCTAAGATCCCTGAAGATTGCAGTTTTTGCCACTGGTTCGTTCTCTAACGCGTGATGGCTGATGCGGAGTTTGAAAAACAGCCCAGAATATTGGCTCTAAGTTGTACTTTTCTACGTAAAAACTAATGTAAGTCTTAAGATGGATTGCTGGTAGGTGGAATGACTTCCGTATTCCGGATTTCCGTAAGCTCAGGTGTGTAAATCCATGAAAGATGCGGTCAAATTATAATTGATTATGCACTTAAAAAATTTTATTTATTTTCCAAAGAAAAACTGAATCACCTATGATATTCATAAGGATATTTCGTTATCAATACAAATAAATGTTTTAATAAAGATGAATTGCTTATTATTTAACGTATTAACTCTTACTGCCATTAAAACCAATAAGGTACTGAGCATTTAACATTCAAATTCAACATGATCATGTATTATGTTCGTGTAAATCTACTTTATCTACTTTAGTAATACACTATATACATTAACTACTCTAAAATTTGCGATGTAATTCTCAAGACATAGAGCTCTACTAATTGAAAAATATAGAGATTTGAAATACTAATGTATGGTTTGCGTTGACTTGAATTAGAAGTGAAACGTTAAATTGCAATAGCTATAACAATGATTACTAGTCATCGAAATATGGAAAAGGTACAACTTGAATATCACGACAATTTATCAACGTCACGTTCCATTACTAAATATATGACATTCACGCGATTGTATCCAACAATGCAGCGAAACATTTCCCCTTTTACTTTCGAATAAAAACCTTTGATTGATTTCTACACACCCTCCAACTTCAATAACCAATAACAATCACTATGACAACCATACCCTCATTTTCCCTCACCACAAAAGCATCCGCATCACAACCGAGGCTTACTTACCGCGAACGACGTGAAAATCCTACATTCCACAAACGCGCCTCGCTCTGATCCCCATTTTTTCCAAATTAATTCCCTTATCACCTGTCGCGAAGAAACCCGATCCGCATCCGGGATTTCCCATTCATGTCCCCGTTTGTTTTCCCGCAAACTGTTCCTCCACAATGCGCCCAACTTCATGCATTCAATCATCACTTGACACTTGTCCCCGGAGGCCGCAAATTTAACTTCCTCCCCGCTTTTCAATGCGCCTTTTTTTGCGACTGAAATGAAAGCCTCGCTAAACTGCCTCTGAGGGAGTGGGTGGTGGGCGTGGGTGGAGGCAGCGATGCATACAATATCGTCGCTCTGAGGACCCGGCAAGGGCGGGACTTATTTTCGGCATTAACGGAATTGTTAATTCCCCCGGTTCGGAAATAGCGGCGGTAATTAAGGTGGGAAGGGAACGGAGGGTTGGTTCGGCTATAAAACGGGCGATTAACCAAAAACTCCGTGCGATTGCGATGCAGCTGTCTACGGAGATGATCTATAGGGTCTTATGGTTTATTTAGCGAGATTGTTGCAGTGCGAATGAGTCAAGTTAATCGACAATTCGCGAGTGTGTCAGCAGCTCTTGCGAATATCGTAATCTTGGGTGTGAAATTAGAATGTAT
The DNA here is from genome assembly GCA_020796165.1 of Pantala flavescens. Taxonomy (NCBI): domain Eukaryota; kingdom Metazoa; phylum Arthropoda; class Insecta; order Odonata; family Libellulidae; genus Pantala; species Pantala flavescens. The sequence continues at coordinate 20,263,199 of CM036886.1, forward strand.
GATTTCATGTGTTCCAAAATGGTACTAATAAAGTATGCGCATGAAAAGAATGAATATCTAAGCTTGAAGTAGATAAGAAATGTAAATCAACTACCATTTATTACATCATTCTAATTGAAAGAAATTAATTTTATTTAATTTCAGTACTTCTTTCTGAAATGATTCAAATATTCAGTGATAGGACTTTGAAACCTTCGAACGAATAATTTGAATAGGTAGAGCATTTTCAAAATGCAATTTGCAATTTAATTCCATGATATCAAAACTCTAACAACTTCGCTTACATTCTAAAGGAATGAAATGTAGATATCTTACTTACATTTAGAGAATATATTCTAAAATCACGAGCAGAAAGCAACTCACCTATAAAAAAAAAGAAAATAAATCCTTTAATTAAAATTTGTCAATAACGTACAAGTATAAATTAGTATAGATAGAAAATTAAGTAAAAATAACGAATTAAAGATAAGTAAAAATTTTTGCATTAATAGTAAGATCAAATACATATAACGTTCAAAAAAACATTATAACTAATCTTTACTTTACATATTAAAAACTTTTAAATAAGATATCCAGCAAGATCCTCGTACGTCAACATGCCGTGATGTAATGAGTTCTATGTGCAACAATTGGAATATATTTAAGATATAATCAACATTATTTTCAGTATATTGAGTAAATCAGCACCAAGTTACACAAAAAAGGTTCGTCCGCCACATTATGTGCTTTCGTATATATCTGAGAGTATCGTATCGAATGGATAAACGAAGTAATAGTAAACGAATTCAATTCAGGGAAATGAATATGATTCGTAGATATAACATAAGGAACGATACGTCTGCAGATTATGACTCTAAATGAATTGAAAACAAATGAATAAACGATCAAACATTATCCGATCATTCCCTTTGTCACGCTACGCCAGGATATTTATGCAGAATCCGTTTTGTGTGGCAAGTTCTTTTCGGTAAGGCCATCTTGAAATGCTCTTAAAACTCGTTCGCCTTTTCCTTTAAAATTTCCCTCGGTTATTCCACGGCCGCGTTATCTTTCCATCCAAAAAAGAGGGGGGTTATTTTTAGCATGCATGCATTCACAGCCTCAGATATATATATTAAGTTCCATCTTCTTACTCTCCGCGAAAACTCTACGCTCACGCCTCTCAAACCTTATTTTGCGGTTGCTGTGGAAATATCAATAAACGAAGATGCATATTGGATTCGCAACTATAGGAAGAATTCGCGAGAAACGCCTTAAGAGGCACGGAACTGCGCTTCAAACAAAATGTTGCAGCCTACAATTGCGTCGCACTTTATTCAAGTAAATTCTTAATCTTTTTGAGATTATTACGCTTCGACATATTAACATGAATTTGATTGAAAAGGGGTAGTGATTAGAATATATTCTAAGTAATAAATAGAGAGAGATAAATATAGATAGATAAATAAGGAGGCTGTTTAAAAGTTATATTCTTCTCTTCACGGTACGAGATAATATTAACTTAAGCTGAAACGTGAAAGCATGAATGTTAGATAATGTCAGGCAAGCACTACGCTATGTTAACTTAGGAGGGTAATCAAGTCTATAATAGTTTAGTTAGTGGCCATACTATTTAAAGGTAGCAGCCAAATCCTAAAACGAACTTAGTTCTACGCACTAAGTATTGAAATTATATGGATTCTCCTTTCGTAGAGGCAAAGAATATAATACGAAAATTAATTTGGTTACAGTATGAGATTTTTTCACGCAAAACTTCATTGTTGAGTCTTGTCAATAAACTTTATTGACACGGTATATAAAATATTCCATAATAGAGTAATAAAATTCAATTACTGCATAAATACGCTTATTTTATTAGAAATGATAATCATAAAATTAAATTTTCTTATTGTTGCTAAGAAATTTTTGTTTATTATTTATTAATACAATTTAATTTCTTTCAATTTATTCTAAAAAGCATTTATTTGTTCTATAGACCATTTCTGTATCTATCAAAATAATGGTATCCAAGAGTCTGGAGGTAAACAAAATATTAGAACCAAACAATTTGATAAAAGAGACTTTAAGCAGATATTTCTACATATAAGCTACAGTTTTCTGATTCTTTGTTACAAAAAGATTCTTTACGACTCGATATATATTTTATCTCCTCAAATTCTTACTATAGATTCAATAAGAAATCTTAGGTGTGCTTTCTATTTCCCTTTTACAACAAATTTCAATTTGGGACGCATAAGCCAACTATTACGTAACTTCCCATGACTTTGTAGCTAAGATCCCTTGCGGAAATTCTCAGAATATCTTAGTTTGGTTTGCACGCGCCAGTGTCTCATACTAAAGCTTAAGGAAAGTTTCGTTATCAGTTCGCAAAGTTCTTGAAATACACTCGTAGAACGAAAGGTAAACCATTCGCAGAAATCCGTTCTCTTGAGAAGATAGAAACAAAGCAAGTATGAAACGAAGGATTCGAGTATTATCATCATAGAGTATTTCTGAGCCTTATAAATGTATCTACATAATTCTTGTATCTGAGTTTAGTTGAAATGACGATGGCAAAATAATATCTAGATACAAACCTAGATGAAAGGTTTGAAAATTAATCTAATATTTACCCTAACATAACGATGGCTCTACGCGTAACTATTGATATCACTTTCGATTGCCTTTTATGCAAATTTATCATTCGATAAATAAATAAAAATATAATATATATATGATAGAAATTTCTTAATTAATAGATCAAGGGTATTTTAATCTATATATCTCAATATAATTGAAAATTGCATATAAAAATCTGAAAGGATGATAAATTGCTTTTAAAAGTAGATAAATTCTAAGATGAATTTTTACGTTCGCCTACATCGAAAGGAAACTCCATTTTATTATTTTCATTCAAGAATTTCTAAATTTAAATGGAATATTTTTCCTAGAAGTATAACAATGAACACTCTTCAACACATTCCGCGAACCCGCACAATTTCATGCTATTGAATTATATTTTCATTAGTAGATATGAGGTAATGGTAGCCTATTAATTCATTCTTACATTACCCTCTCATACCCTAAAAGTTTTTAGAACATAAAAAGTATTAAGTAGATAAAAGTATACGTTCCCGATTAATAATGCATTTAATTAATACACCATCGAATCATCAAGACAAACAAAGCCTTTTAGCACTCGTTATTTTACACTCGACTAACTCACCACCGGATCAATGAGCAAAGATTAATCTGCACTCAATAAAATCACACATTTAGCAACATATACAGCCTATTTTCCATTCCATAGAAACCGTTCCGTTTATTGATATGACGCGTCTCTTAGGAACGCAAGCGAAGTGAGTTTTCGCGAAATTCCCCATCGAATGGAATGCTTCCCTCGTGCCCGTTCATCAGGACGATCTTGGCAACTCGTCCCGTTTTTAAAAAAGCGCCAACTCGTCGGAAAAGTGAGAAACTCCACAAAGGGAGAGACAAGAGGGTCCACAATGAAGACAGACGGGAGAACAGAGCTCCAAAAACGCTAATATGGAGGGCCTTTGAAAAAGGGGTATGGTCGCGATGAGAAAAAAAACTTAGAGGGAGAGTCAGCAGTTTCCTCTGGTTCTTTTCTAGAGATTGGTGCTTCCAAGATAGGGTTCCAAAAGGAACGGAGGATGGGGACAACCGCATGGGATTCGTGGAAGACAAACTCCTTCCGGTCCAAATAACGTCCTCCACAACCCATTCAACCCCTCCTTCTTCGACCTCGTGCCGATTTCTCTCCCTTTCACGAAACCGAACGAATAATACTTTGGGACGTGTCGCCGAAGGGGGATTTACTTTGTACGGAGGAACGCGGATGGAGGTGCGTTTTGATTCATGATTACCACGAAAAGATGCCAATTAATACTTATCATTGGGTTGTCTAATACACCTTCATTATGCTTAATGATATATATTTTAATATATGATAATATAATATCTTTATGATAATAAAATATCTTCTTCTACCGATAACTATTGAGCCGATCAAACATTAAAAAAGTACGTCTAGCATACTGGAATTTCATATGAAGGAGGTGAAGATAGATTCACGTACGTCGTTGATCTTATATATGTATGACTCTTATAATAGATAAGCATTTTCTTACACGTGTAACTCTTTCATAAACGAAGTATGGAACTAATATATCGTAGTTTTTTCCTTGTTAAATTTAGGATGAATCCCAAACGGGTTTAATCGATCTTAACATGTGCTTATATCTCAAGTGATTCTAAGTAATAGAGTGATGTTTCATAAGCCAAAAAGATTTAAATGGAGAGCAATTTATGATTACACTAATATTAATCCCTCTATTAGACTAAAATTATCTTATAAAGGTTCACTTTTCAGTTTATTATATTCAAAAACAGATTGAAATGAAATAAATGTCTCTACTCGATAATAGTAATAATTAATCTACCAAATTAAAATGGAAGTTACTCAATCTTCTATTTGTACGATCTTCCTTAAACTACATCTAAATTACTGGGATTTTATTTTAAATTATATGTCTAATCTATCTTTTACACGGTGGCAAGAATCTAGTTTAGGAATAGATTAGTATAACACGTCTTCAGTTAGCTATACAAGAAATTGTTTCCCCTCATCCTCAGATATACTTCTCAGCAGAACCCAGCCTTTTAAAAATGCAGGCATCTTGAAAAGATTACTTTCAGAATCATATAAACTGCAGCTGCTAGGAATTCAGTGGTGATTCATCATACAGAATTTTTCAGGAATGATAGAAAGCCCAACAAGGAGAACTAAAATAGATCCGCCATACGTTATAAACAAATTAAGTTCTATGATTTATTCTCACAATATGATTCTGATGAGTAGGGTTGGCTTAGTTTATTCAGATGTGATATATGATCATGCCATTCTGATTAAGTGCTAACTATGCTTTAATGAAGTTGCTTGGGCTATGATCCAAATTGAGTCTCATCTAAGCGGGTGAAAATAGGAGAGTACAAAGGTATTATTTCGACCAAGTTTACCTTGATTACAATAGATATGTCTTATTAAATCCAAAGTTCAATAAATTTAGATATACCTGAGAGAGTTTTACCTTTTTACTAAATTACTCTCTTAGGATTTAGTAGATAGCATTTCCAGCAAAATATTTCTCAAAAAGATCTACTTTAAATAAGTTATATCAATCAATAGTGACTACAAATACTTTTAAGTATAAGAATATCAAGCATGAAAATTTTTACTCTTACTCTAATTAGAACTTTATAAGAAGGAAATTGGAATCAGTATCAGTACATATATTACTTTATCTATTTCCTGACATCTCAACTACACCTATACATGGCATTTAAAAGGGGTAGAACTCATTCGTGACACGAGCAGATTAGTATCTACCCCCGATTTTCCAGTCAGGGTGAATTTAGGACTCTATTTTCCTTAAGACAAGCTTATCTACAACTAGAATCGACTCCAACGCTGATTATTACATTGCTATTGAGTTCGATTGATATTTGATACCTAACAAGATTAAAATAATATTGAAACATATATATAAATTTATAGAAAATTTTAGCCTTTAATTGAGTATGTATTTCATGTAATTAATTATAAAAGAAGATTTAAAGTACAAAAGAATCGGTTTCAATACACTGAACAAGATTGGAATAGAACTAACAGCCCCATAGAATCTACTAAGTTCATTATTTCCTTCTGCCCAGGTTTATCATTACGTATTATAGGTAGTTATTCTATAGACATAATATCCAATTATTCTGAAGGAATCATTTGAGTACAGGTTATTAAAAATTTTCAATGATCAATAATCGATATTTAAACTATCGACTTATCGATATTTTTAGAATCGATCTATCAACTATCAATATATCGATAGCTTTCGATCAAATATAATCAATTAATGAAACTTGGGAAATTATAGTACTTCTATCTATATTTATTAATAATTTCCTCAGTAATTTTATAGTATTATATTCTAAACGATTTCTAGCTCTGCGTTAGGTGAAAACGAAACTTAAAACCAAACCTTTTACAAAATTCTCATTTCGATGCACACCATTGTAATTCCGATTGATAGCAACCTCTCGTTTGTTTCCAATATCTATTGCCCAAATCCTTCTTTCCACCTTTATCGCCTCCGAGCATTGGATCCTACGTCTCTTCCATATTGCCACCCCTTTTCAAGGAGGACTCCCTCTATAAATAGACACGCTCTCTTTTTCTCTCACCCCTTTCTGTGATTCGGTGGGAGGGGAAGTATGGATGGGGTAGGGAGGGTAGGTGCCGTTTTGGTACACGACTCGAGTACACTGCAGCAAGAGCGGGACATTTTGGCGATTTTCACGGGAAATTACATCGAGATGGAATTTAAAAACGAAAGCTAATGGCAAAAGATAAGTCGATCGCTTGCTACGAGCAATTTCATTGATATTTCTGTCATTATGAACCAAGTATTGGTCTCGAACGTTTTGATGAACTAGGACTTTAACATATACTCATTCTTCTAACCTTTCTAAGAGATCTTTTACTATCCACTGTAATAGAACCTTGGATGAGCAATAACATCCTCTAAGGGTTAGGAGCAAACTGAAAACTATCAACCGAGTGTCGTTATCAAACAAACGTAATCATTGAGTATTATACTCATGAATTGAGTACTGAGAGCTGATAGTAACTAAAACATCTATTACTATGCATCGATAGTCGGAACGGTGGGACCTTCCAAAGACGTAACCATGTTTTTAGATATTAGATATTTGAAACGATTAGGAATATTGAATCGACTATATAAACCATAATATTTGAGATTAATTGGAATTAGGGAAATTTCTTCTCACTCAGGCCTTTAATATTAAAAGATTTATTACTAAGTAATTACTTTCGCTTATTCGCTGTACACAATTCGTGTGACCTGTACATTTTTTTTACATTTGTTTCATAAGATTTGTTCCAAATGATGATAAATTTTATATTTGATCATCTTTGATCACACTAGCCTTTAAAGTTTAATAGCTCATACCTATTTTAGGTTCGTAACATAATGAATTGAATCGTCTTAACATATTTTCAAATGAACGAAATTCTCAGAATCAAAGTTAAGTATCACACTAGAAAATATCAAAATTACCTACATACAATTTGACTATAATATTCACAGAAAATGGACTTATAATATTCATCTATAACCATTTTCAATACAATATTTTAGAATTCAACATAATTCCTTCATTCATATCCTCAGTACCCGCAAGTCTAACAGTTTAGAACATATACGACGTTAAGAAACAATTCATACGACTCAATTTGCGCGCTAAATACTTCTTAATCAATTCCGTGACCACGAACAAAAAAAAACCCAAAAAACACCGATAAATACGCATAAACGACCCGTTGATTAAATATATCGCTCAGACCGAATTCTTGGATCCTGCACGTAGAGACAATTACAGATATCCCATTAAAAGCAACTTTTATAGGACCGGAGATGATAATAGGCGACCGAAGAATGCCACTTCCCTTTCGTATCGTAAAAACGACTCGGCGGTACGAGAATGGGAGATATCTTTCTCCCCTTTTGTTCCACCCGAAAAACCACGTCCAGCATGCCAACACCTCTTGCCGAGAACGACCGGAAAATGTGCCTTTATCTATAAATACGAGCGTAATGACTCGAAAAAAAGGAGCTGCTGGTCCCATTCAAAAGCCCAGAGATGCCGTATTTCTCTCCTGCGAGACTAAGCCTCGTTTCTCCTCCGCGAAGAGAGATCAAAACGCTAAAAGATGCCGGGAAAACAAAGGGAATTAGGGAGGCTGCCTTCTTTTGTTTCCGAGGGATGATGCGTGGGGAGCACAATGGCGTAAAGTCGTTGATTTGTGTGATTATTTATCCTCGCCTGGATATTGACACTCTGAGGTTTCCGTTGTTAAGTGCTTCGTTTGAGTCTCTAGCTACCGTTTGTTGATTCGCGGTTTCTAAGGAGGAGAGGCACGATGACAGATGGGATAAAATTGGAAGGCTTGGGTCTAATATAAGAAGGACGCGGAGGTTGGAAACAATTGAGTGTGTGGACTCGCACGATTGGAGCTTTAAATAATCGACCTTCTTGAGGCCAAGGAATGTCTGGAGGAAGTGTTGAGGCGGTGCGCAAATTCTACCTGAGTGAATGAGGGGTTCAAAAGTGTTTTGGACTGAGCAGTTAAAGAAGATCACTTATATTACGTACATTAAAATCGATATTCGCGGCCTATAATTATTACTTTTCTCATTCAGAGGTTAATCAAGCAATTAAAAAAGGAACGAAGTTATTCATAACTTAAATATTTTCATCACGTTCTTAAGACATTCAATCAAAAGTAAATTTTATCCTAAATTAAGTTAATACATGAAAAATTATCAGCACATTATTTTATACGATATAGTAAAAGTCATCAACCTTCTTAGACAACCGTTTTCGTTGCTTTACGTATATTCAAATTCAGTTTTTTTTATAATGTATAAGGAACTGATCTTTCATAATTTTGGATAGAAAGCAAATATGATCTATAATTACCCCCGTTCATGCTTAAATTCTTCCGAACTTTTATTTTGGTTCAACATGTATCAGTCATTCAATACTAAATAGTTAAACTTCTGAGGAACCACCCCAACCAGTATAACAATATCACTAAATGAAGCATGCAAATAGATATGAAGCGATTTCTGGACAGCATTCAGAAGCACTACCGATATTTTCCCATAACAACCTCCAGAACTGCTAAAAATGAAATATAGTCACCACAACTTTGATGATTTACTAAATAGGGTTCAGGCAGGGCCAAAATTCGTGTTTCAGTCATTGGTTTGATTTATAATTTCCATTCCTATTTTAATTTAGCCTCCCAAACTTAAATAGAGCATCAGAAAACAATATCCATCAATCATCCTACAACTTTTTGCTCCACAGTCTCTTCCATTCTTTCAGCCTCTCCTCTGCGACAGTTTTTTTGTCAGTTCTCTCTTTGTAGCCCATTTCCCTCAAATGAACTTTAGGATCGGCTTTGCCTTTTTCCCAAGCCTCCTTGTCAAACCGCATTTTTTGCTTTCTCGTACATCCGCCGCGTTATTCAGCTTTCCTTATGCATCGCGTCAAATTTTAAGTCGTTAGAAATATGTTCCGCAAATAAGTCAATGGACTTATAATGATGCTCAACTTGGACAAATTAGCTTCAAATAGAGAATGATGAATTATGACTAAATTAGCTCTGATATTCATCCTCAAATATAATGGAAAACGACAGTTGGTAAATTATAATAAGTACTTCATAAAGACCTAAGGTATGGATTTTAATGTTATTTACTGATTTATTAATCAAAACAATTCATTCACATTTTCAAATGATAAAGATACTCATGAGTGTACGTTATAAGAAACACTGACGGCCCTACAAATATGTTTCCAAAAGTAACGAGTTCATAGAGAGTACGTTACAATCTAAATTCAATATATTTATGGATTTTTTTTTTCAAAATTAAATAGATTATAAATTATAAAGAAGCATTGATTATACTAGAGTAATTCTCAAAACTTTTGCTAGATTAGAACAATAAAAATTCTCTACCTATACCTTCTTATATCAAATGGTTTTTTAATCATTATAAAAAATTATCTATATAATTATATATGTCTATTTGGCCATGCATATATAATAAGAAATTATCTTTATTGAATCCTAATACACCACACCCTCATCCTGCGTATTTTAATGTTCTTCTACATAGCTATAATATGAGTTTCCTTTTAAACCATGACATTAGGAAGAAATGATCTTTCAGAATACGTAATTTAGAGATATTGTCTTTCAACTCTATTTTCATTCCGAAATCTCCACTTAAATAGGACAACACATGCTCCTCAACAACTAAATAAAGTTGATATTTACTTCTCAAATAAATATTTAAGATAAAAGCAGCGCAAAAGAATAAATAAGTGTTATATTTATAGGATACTGAATCAGCATTCCGTGTTTGTTTCACTCAATCGAAGTTAAAATACCACGAAAACTACAAATCGCGCTTCTCTATTTCAGTTTAGTTTTATAATCGGCCACCGGATTGCCACCCATTAAGATTACCCCAAACTAAATCCAACTTCATCAATTACACAGAATGGAATCCATTTGGAAAGAATCCCTCCTTTCTTTTAATGCTTCCATTCTTCTCCTTCCCATCTCCCATTAATCCCTTCCTTATCCCATGCCTTTTGATGCCGCATTCCGCCGCTCCTTTGGAAAACCACTCCCAGCCAAACAGCAATAACCACCGACGGAGACAAAAGATGCATAGCGTTGAAAGAAATGGAATTGGAGAAGCGGGAAAGAGTTGAAAGAGTTAGTGACGCCATTACGAGCAATCTATATTACTTTGGGAAGGGATACATACGATATAATAGTGTGTTTGAGGTTGAATAATGCTTGCGTAAAACTTCGTAATTACTTTTAATAAGAAGTAAGCAAGTTATTATCCTAATCCAACACGCATAAAGGTAGTCATTTTTTTTTAGTTACACAACAATGCATCACCACGGGTAACGATATGATATAATGATTTTTCTATAGCGACACTGCATGAAAATATGAAACCTTATTCACTAAAAATATTACTCTTGATTGACAGTTAATACAATACAGTAGTATAATATACAATACTGATACTCTATTAAGGGAAAACGATCGTTAAATATTCACTCTAGAGGAGATTTTGAAGGCAGATTACTACACTGAAAAGGTTATTCAATGAATAAATAATATGAAAGATTATCATTAAGAAATTGTTTATATTGGATTTTAATATCGATTGTACATATGATGAACTGTAAATAATCTAGGTATGTACTACTGTATGTACTAAACCGGTACCTGGAATTATCTAGTATCTGGAATGTTCTTATCTGATATCAGGGTTGTAAAGTGTTAATGTGTATAATGTTATGAATTACTGTACAGGATAATGAGCAAGGGATGACATCAGACAACTCGTAGTAATAATAAAATAATTATAAATTAATACATTTTACCTGTTTCCCTCACACTACCCAATATCCCTCACCGACGCGGAGAGAAAGTTCAATCAAAAGCTTCGTTCACTCGGAAATAATAACGTATCGGCCCATAAATATAGTTAAACATCGGAAAAATCTCTGTATCCGTATTTTTATTCGTACTTTTTAATCGAATAATTTTCGGTTAAAATTCATTTTCGGCCCCAATTATCAAAACTTTGACACATGCATTTGTTAATTGGGAGAACAAAATGTTTCCGGCGAATTTAGTAGTTAATTACGTTAAAGCCACAAGCGTATTTAAGAGAATTAGAAATTCGGGAAAGCGTTTGTTTTCATTAAATTCCAAAAACTGATTAAATATCTCTCATCTGGATTATTTTAATGCTGTCGATTATGGATTTGGAGGCACAATGAGGATGATTAATTATTTTTAAATTGAATTACGGCCGTCGATTTTAAAATTATTGACCATCCGATTGAATGAATCGTTCAACGAATAAATATTGTGCACAAAGCTATACTCTCTAATAATCCCACAAATAATAGGGTAGTCGAATAGGAAATTTATTGAAAAAGTCGAATAAATAACAATCAAAAATACTTAATTAAATAAATAAATGAATTCATACAAATGAAATGAAATTAATCCGTAAAAACCAATTACAATATAATGAAAATGAAATAAAACTTGCAGATTATATGTCTAAAAATTTTTTAAAAGTTCCGAAAGAAATATTATATTTTCATTTAAATATTCCCATTATACGTATAAAACACGCATAGAATACCCCTTGCCCTTACCAGTTATTGTTATTCAAAGAGTTGAAAAATAATACCATAGCCATAAAAATAATTATACGATTAATAAATAAAGATGCTTTATCTATCCACTTAAAAAATAAAGTATTCCTCAATTGCTGTAATAAATACGAAAAAGAGTATAAGAAAAGTCTATTGTAAGTTGATTTAAACCTCAATACTATAAGACCTTCATAAAAGAGGGTGAAGAATGAGGCTTTCTCGTAAAATGAGGAGTTGGGTAGTTACCCTGCTTAACTTATCGCAAGCCCTTAAGATAAAAAAGCCAAGTTTGTCCTTTACGATTACCTTAGAGATAAAGATTTTCCGTTATACTAACGAGTGCATGAAACAGTCTTACATCTTATCTTATTGTTAGAGATTGTTATCTTATTGTTGTTGTTGTTGACTAACACTCAAACCGTAGTATCGATATATTTCCAAGCATATTAGCCATGATTTACTGACGTCATTTAAAGTAAAATTAAATTAAAAATTTAATCGAGATATATGAGCAATTATTGACGAAAGATTCTGCCAATAATACCATCGTACTTTAAATCCAACAATAACGCAATTGTTGCGTCAATAAACACGAAAATTCTCAACAATCGAAATTACCATCTCTTCTCGACACCCTAAGAAAAAAGACTCTGGGGAAAGAAAACAACGCGTTCACCCAACCCTAGAATAGAACAACTTGAGGTCTCTTAAGCGGGGAGGAAATGGATGGAGCGAGGGCAGGTGGGGGAAGTGAGTTTCAGGGTGGTCGAAATGTGTGACGTGTAGCAGACAATAAAGGGTGGGGGAGGGAGAGGCGTGGGAGAGGAAACGAGATTAAGAAGGGGTTGTCGCAACAAAGCGAAGTGGGCGCGTTGAAAGAGGCAATCGGCGGGAGGGCGTTTGGGGGATGACAATTGATGGGAAAACAAAATTGAAGAAACGAAACGGAACGGTCGATGAGATATCCGGCCGTGCGTTACCAAGGACTCCTTATATATATCGAACGGAAGGAAACTATAGAATCGCTACGTTTTGGCACGACTATCGGAATCTTTGGCTATTGATTTTTGGACGGATGATTTAGAAGAAGGTTAAAAACGGAACGAAAGTTTTATTTACGGAAAAGAACAAAAGAAATACTTATAAAACGAACGCAATTACAATGTTATTCATCCTTACAAATCTAACTTACTTAAAGCAATAATACTACGTATTAATAAGCAAATAGATATAAGATAAAATATGTTGTTGTATTATTACATATTGAAATCATATTTGTGGTTGATACTTTCTACAGACTTTTAAGATCTAAAATATAAATAAATATCAATATTTTGATTCATAAATAAGATTTCGTTTCTTACAAAACTTACGTAAAATGACGGAATTTAATTTATGTTCCCTGGATTAAATTGAACGAAGTTTGCTAATTTATGTACATTTAATCTCAAATATGGTATTTAGTCGTATTGCTGTACGTTCAATATCATGAATTTATCAAAAAGAGACAGTAACAATAAAAGATCCCGATAAATCTTAAAAAACTCTATTTTTACATAAGATCTAAAGCTGTACGTAAATACAGCAGGAAAAATTATCAGAGAAGAAATATTTGAAAGCTCAATGTCAGTTAATAATTAACTTAATAATACCTGTCTAAATTTGTTCACAGAGAAGAAAATATTCCAGAGGTTTTACTTATGAAAAATAAACGACTATCACAATGAGATTAAAGTTACGGTAAAGTCATTAAGTGACTTTATCTTAACTAAATTTACGACAAATATGTTTCTGAACTCACATGCAGGTGGCCAAAGAATAAGAGCAATGATTTATCACCAGTTTTTCTTTCGTTAATAGGTCTTTCTGGTAATGATGGAGAAAGTCAGTTTCGGAGAACATTTCAAAGTAGAAGTTTATACGTATTTCATCAGATTAAGAATTTGACGCGAAGGTTCAGTTGGAAAAAGTCATTCTCCGTTCAACTTTATTGAGTTTGCCCATGTTCTGAAGGAACGACGATACAGAGCTTAAGAAAACAGCCTTTGCTCGAATTTACGGGCGGATTATCTTACTCTGTTGCCTTCGGACGTTTATGAACGCAAAGATTCTGAATTACGGGATGGTAAAAACAAGGAGAAGAGTCAGCTGAGTTTGAGGAAGGGATTGACTTGAAAGTTCACCTGGCAGGTTGGAAAAGTATTGAAACTTTGAAGATTAAAATGTTATTGTAGAATTGAAGGGATCGATTAAGGCATGTTCATATAATATTGGAAAGCTCACTTGAATTAAATAATAAACAGGTTATTGTTCTTGACTTATAAAAATACTAATTCAATCGATATGATTTGATTTTCCCATGATTTAAATTCTATCATTTAATATGTTATATTGAAATTTCTCAAGTTCTTGCAATGTAAATATCCATTTAATTCATGATGAGTGTATTATGAATGTTCTCGAAATAAAATGGAAATTTCTGGCAACAATTTGCAAAATGATTTCGTCATGAAAATAAAATTTTATCAAACAATATGATACAAATAGCGTTGAGGACTTATATAGTTATTTATTACCGCGACTTATGTAGAGCTAGCTTGATCTAAGCTTACGTAACCAAATCCACTTAAATGAAGTGAAAACTGATACCACAGTTAAACAGTTATGATTGACATTAGTCCGTCCAAAAATCTAATATCGGAGGAGTATTTTACTCTGAGTTGATACCAACAAACTCAAAATGAAACAGAAATAATCCCTCCTATTTTCAGCAAATAAGAAAAAATCTGAACCAAATCGTAAAAAAAACTTTCATCACCATTTCGTGGTTCAACACGTACAGAATAAAAAATCGTCATTCACTTGTTAACGACGAATAACAGTACCTTCACGGCGAGCTACAAATTTCCCCGTATGCACCTTCCTCCTCATTGCTACTCGAATTCGGGAAGGGAAGTATACGGGGGTACAAAAAAAACCAGGATGGAAGTTTACACTGGCAAAGGACACGGAGCATTCAAACAATCCTCCTCAACGGAAAGTTACAAATTAACACCGAAACAAATGAAGGAATGCTGGGAAACAAAGGGTGGAAAGGAAAGCAGAATGACTTGGCAAGAGAAGCAACGAGGGATTGGGGGAGAATCTTTGGCTAGGCTCTGTGCAGCGACAAAAGGCAGAGTCTCCGGCGTAATTGGAATGGTGCGGATGTTAACGCGGCTCTGAACCATTCAAATTTCGCCTGCTCCGGGACAAAAGACGTTGTTGGATTCGAAGAAAAATCGATGCTCTTCGGAAGATGAGTTTGCAGCCCCGAATACAACTGCAAAAGCAAAGTGTGATGTCACACTCTTGAGGATTGTGACGCCTCCGGTTGGTGCAACTGGAGGGCAATGAGTTGGGATGGGATGGAGAGAATGTGGGGTAACGTATCAAAGATTGGGCTTTGACGTCGATGAATATTGACATGAATAATCTACTTATACGCCTTAGCGCGTGGATTCATTAAAATTTCTGTCTAAATTACCTCAGAATTATCTTTTTCCGTGTATCTTTGCAATTAAAATACGCGAGTGAGATACGGAGGATTGCTTTCCTGGACCGAATTTTCCAATCCTTACTGTTTATTTTACGTATTATTTTGATGAGATATGGAATTCGTGTCTTATAGAAATAAATATATCTTTCGAACCTTATTACAAATATACTATATTTACAGCTCTAATTAAATTAAACTATATTTATTAATAATAATTATTGTCTTTCTCCATTATATCGATAATATTATGTTCGAAAATACATTGAATAGCTTGGTTACTACGCTAAATTTTACGCAAGAGTTATTTACTGTTCTATGCAGCCCTCAATCGCTATTACTTTGTTGACATCTGTTGCCATAGGATTCTTAATAATCTAAAATTCCAATGCTGAAAAAACAAAATATTTAAATAGATGTTTCATAATTAAATTAAACTATTTATCTTTGGAAGTAACTAAAAAAGCAAACAATGTCGACACACGCTTTTAGACAGTCAAGAACGAAGAATAAATTTTGGATACGCGAAATCCTTTTTCCGCATACCAAAATCTATTATCAAGTAGAACCGTGCTGAAAGGACTTTGAACCCTTCTTTGATTAAAATGGCTGTTGCCGAAAAGGCGTAGAAAATTCTAGAATAGCTAACAGTGGAAATAGCAATCCAATTTCCGTTTGTTCCATTTCTTCGCGTTTCTAAGGAATTGTTTATACCGAGCGTATGTCAAAGGTATCAAGGAGATAAGACACTGTATAACAATACATTACAGCAATCAGCGATTTCCAATATATATTTCAATATGATACAAGTCGATATCAAATGATACGAAAGGAAATTTCATCGCGTAAAATCAATCTATATCCATGTAAAATTCAATAACATTCCTCAGCATCGTAAGACTAATTAATCAAATACGTAAAAAATATTAACCACATATATGTAATCAAAATGCAGCTTTGAGTCTTAAAGAAAGGTTTCCCAAAAGGTTGCAACGAACCAAGCCAGTTCCGAGTTCAGTTACGAGTGAAAGTCATTAATCATGTGAAGATAATTTAGCCCAAAAGCATTTAACACCCCACTAACAACTTTATAAATAAAATCCGGTTAATAATAGCGTACCTTTCTGCATCTTCTCAGGGATCAAGACCTACCGCAAGTTGGAATACTAATGATATTGATGAGTAAAAGCACTCTTAACCAATCGCGTTGAGAGATGATTAACGGAATTCTCTGAATTGAACGGCGTCCCATTTGGACGACCTCTTTTGACCCGCGTGCCTTTCGTCACATAAATTTTAAACTCATTTAAAAAAAAATAACGTTTCAAATCGTTCGCGAGAAAAACTGTTGATATATCTTCCGCGTCATTAGGTCTTATTTTATTTTAAATGGCCGTAAATATCAATTTTTGATTGCATAGGAAATTAAATTTGACTAATTTAATATATAAATAAATAATTCATATAATTTGTTTTACTTAGCAGCTGATATTAAAAAAGAATCCAGCTTTTTTATTTTGTTCCGCTGTAGTAGTCGTTTAGGCCACAAAAATATCACCCATAGAGTTAATGCACGCTTTATTTCTTATTAAAGCTATTTTTACGTATTCTTTTACGTTTGAAAACGATCATTTCCATAGTTTTTTGAAAAGACGTATTTATTTACAAAAATACTCGTCAGAGGACAGTAGCCGGACAAGTAGACGATTAACCTACGGGGTATCGGTTAAATGTCCTATTAACGAATATATTACTTATCAAATGCACTCCTAGCTAAATGCTGTCGATGTCTGCTGTCGATCAAACGTCCTATTTGCCGGATGACTGTCTATTATTTGTACACCTATCGAACTTACTGTCGGTCAAATGTCCTTCCCAGAAGGCTAACTTCAGTCGATCCAACAAAACGTATCATAAATGGTACCTTAACAAAACTTTCCCATCTCCAATCAAATTCCACGAAAAACAAAAACGTCGCCAGACGTGACGCCTTCACACGTGACAGTCACGTGAGTGAACAATGACGCGAGAAATAAAAACTTCCGGACGAAAAAAAGAAGTCGACAAAAGACCACATTAACCGGTTCCTCATGCAGACATTCTGCAATCATTCCACTCTTTCTTCTCCGAGTTACACAACTCCAATCTTCCGTCCATTCCTCACTCTCACTTTGTTATTTCCAAGCCCCATTCCCCTTTGTCCTCCCCATCTCTTTATTACTTTTATTTATCCATTCTTTCCCTTCGTTACATTATCTCCACGCACTTTAAGAGGATTACCGTGGGTTTCCGACCGCCGCCACCTTTATCAACTTAATCACGTTATCATTCATTTTAATCACTGCCTCTTTAGGAGTTTTTCCTGAATTATTCCCTTTTGTCTCTTTCTCTTAGACGATACCTTTTCTTATCGCTCTGAATCTCTTCCCCTAATCCGTTTCATTTATTCCTTTTAATCTCCATCCCTGTCTCGCTTGTTAATTATTTACATTCTCTCCTACCAGTTTCGACGACCCGTTTCCATGGTTTTCTTAAACATCGTTCTCGTCTATTAAATGACCATTTGCATTGATTAGCGGGCGTTAATCATTGTTGATACATCTCTGTACAGGGGCTCATTAAGTATCATTGGTTACGAATAATCTTTTTCAAATAGAGTCTTAGGTGATGCTTCAATTTATTTATTATGGTTTGGCACACCTTACCCATTGATGTTTCTACCCTTTTATTACTTTCAGTCAATAGCTTTGCTATTACGTATATTACTTAGAGATATCGAAAATGTTTCATATATTTTAATAATTACGTACATTTGATGTACGTATCAACTCTACATATTTATCATCTATGATTTGACCCAAAGTATTTGCTGATATCCTCTAAAAATAAAGAAAATCTATTTGAAATCTAATATCATCAATTTTTAAAATGCAATGAGAAACGTTTTGAACTCGCCATCACGAGTTAAACTAAGTCTTCATTCTAATACTTTCATATTCTAGATAGTTATTTAAAAATAGAAGAACTAATTAAGAAATGGTTTATAATAGTCTTTTTCCGCTTCGTCATACGTATTCGTTGTAGATATTTACGTAATTAGAACGAAACATTTCACTTAATTCATATTAACACTTTTCAATGAAATTTGCTAAGAGACGATTACCAAGAAACATTATGGGATAGTTTGCGCATCTTACGAGCGTATAAAGCTAAGTATTTTAACTTCCCCAATTCCACTCTTTTCGACAAACATTAATGAAACTTCTTACCAGTTGATAACTCCCATTTCGACCGCTTCAGCCACTACTTAACATCCAACACATCAACAATTGCATCTGAGCATTCTTTCGAAAATAATTGAAAAATAATTGGGTATGATTTCGTATCGGAACATCCTTCGAAGACCCTTAATAGAGTCCCGCTCCTTGTCCACTAATGAGGTAATTTTTACGGTTTTCTTAAGCAGCTAAACCCTCCAACAGCACCTTCTCATCCCTGTACCTTTCTTACCCATACCTCTTTCATCTTCTGGACCCAAATCCACGCCCTTCCACTGACGTGCGACTGTGTAGTCGCTTGTCTTGAAACCGCGCCAACTCCCATTGTTCCGACAGCCTTTTGTCTGCCGACCAACCCACTCTATCACCCCATCCTTTCCCTGCCAGCTTCCCTCCGGACCACGGCTGCTCCGCATCTTTTCCCCATAATTCCTCGTAACTGCCGAAAAAAAACCTGAAGCAAAACAAAGGGACGTCTAGCCACTTGGTTCGCAATATAATTCTGCGGCTTCCCCCAAAAAACCTTCCCACACTAACTTTCCCCTATCGGCTCTCTTAGTCTGTTTCCAAATTACTTCGCGCCTCGTTCGGGACAAAAGACGGTCGACATCATTTGCCCCATCTGCCGATCGCTCGCTCACCGGCGCAGACACCCGTGGAACGGAATAGGGCGTTGTTTCGTATCGCCTTAATTCCCCCTGGCGGAGGGGCGCTGAATTAATTTAATTGGGATTCCTTTCTTTACCTGACCGGTCGGCTAGAATCGCGATCCGTTCGGCAGGATTAGTTCGTTGAAAGCTCGAGGTTATGTCGCGTCGAGCGCGATGAGAAAACAGACTGTTCGACGGCCCGTGAAGATCCTTAAAAGAAAGCTTCGAGGGAAAGCGAAGCAATTGTTTCTGGCTAAATTTAGCTACAATCTTACGGGGAAAAAACTTGAAGTCACGAAGAACACTTACTACTTGAATGAAGCTCTTATTAACTCGCCGTTAGATGGTGACAAATACCTTACTTTACAAGACGCTACCTATAATGTAATACCGATAGGCTGAGAAAAACCAGTACATAATTACAAAACAATTAACAGCGATAGAAAAAGGATGATAACGTACATGATCCGGTAAAATTTGAAACAACGATTATAATTCATACCATTTGGTAAGTAGTGAAACTAAAGTGGCCTATAAGATAATTTAGAGTAGTAAATATAGATATGAACATAAAGAAGAGATTATAAATTTCAAATAACGGTACAAAAGATTAACTCAGTCAAAGCTCTTTTTCTTCAATTAAGAAGAAACATGGAATTAATACTGAAACCAAAAGATATATCTATCGCAATGTGCAACTCTCTTATTACAACAAGTTCATGAAAATTACAGAAGAAATCACAATGAGGAGTATCTAAGGTTCAAGAAAACATGATTGCAAATAATTTATAACCGATTTTCATTTTCAGGTAATCTATAAAACATTCCAATAAGCTCGCACAAAATCATTTCCAATTCAATTGCGTAGGTTTAAAATCAAACTGTGACGTCTTAACAAGCGAGAAGAAAAGAAATTTAGAACGAAATGTAAAATAAATTCTGGATTCGGTTCAAGAATCTTAATTTTTACGTATGGGTTAGATTTCAGTGTTGGAGAAATAAATCTTCTATTAGGTTCCACTTCCTAATAAATCATATCATAGATACAATTTAAATTCGATATCTTATTCTGCATTAAAAGAAGAATGTATAAGAAAGAATCACAAAAGTCACAAAATAGACATAACTTTATCTGAATTTCTCTTTGTTTTGCAACGTGCAATCATTTCAAAATCTACATAAAACGCATTCAAATAAAAGACCATTGTTAAAAAATGGTATCCATGGAAACCATATGGTAGTGATAGACATAGCATATGTGCAAATATCAACGGCTAAGACAACAAAGTTAAATCAACAGCATCTATTTTCGACCGAATGTGATCGTGGAAGTGACTCCAGGAGACACGAAAGGGGGGGAAATTCCAGAAAATAACTGTATCGCATTTCGCGCGGACAAAGGAGTGCCTCCACCATGTTCTACACGCATATTTCTTACCGTTTGATCTCCCCTTTTCACTCTCTTTGTGGCACAAATTAAAACTTCTTTTGTCCGCCGCAGGTCCAAGTTCATCCGCTAAACAGTTTGGCACATCGCCACTTCATTCCCGCCCTTTGTCTTTCAGAGTTCCCTTTCCAACACGTCACTCAACTGTCTCGCACTCAAACGCATCTGATTGGTCCTTTAATGTCGAGAATATACGGCATTATTAGTTTCGGTAACTAGGTAACTATAATGAGTTCATTGATTAGGACCTATGCTTGAATGGAACAGGATAACTAGAGACAACATTCTGTATCGTCCTTTATCACACAACCAATATGGAAATTGTAAATCATTCGTTAAGTTGGAGTTACTTAATTTTGATCTTTCTGATAAATCCAATTAGTTAATTATAAGTTTGGGAAACCGACAATAACTACCAAATTCCTGAAACCCTATTCGTGTTGCCTTCTCTGACATTTCTAATTGACGTTCATAATTTTTGAATCATTAACGTTTCGTTATTCTATTATTTGACATCTTTAAGAGTAAAAATTCTCATATATTAGCCTTATCACTTCTCAAAGACTAAAACTATACTTCTGCATCAAATCTAACCAAGCTAACCCAAAAGAAATATTGAATAGTAATCTTCTAATGCTGAGGTCCCGGGTTCAAATCCCGGCTGAGGTGGAAATTTTCCCCTCAGGGTCTGGATGTCTGTGACGTGCGTTGTTGAGTTTAAAAACCACACTTTAATTGTCCCGAAAGAGGATGTTTGTGCGGTCTTTGTTAATAAATAAATAAATAAAAATAAATAAATAAACGTAAATTATAATAAGCACCGAACAATTCAACATGATCCACATCCGAATATAAGCTTTCATGAGATATGTATCTACACTATTTACATAATATTGTTTGCAAATAGAAGTATAAGAATTGTGACCGTTATGGTAAAGATTCCTTTTCCGTGCTATAATACGAAAAAAATCGAATACATACATTGCAATTTCAAACACTCTTACTACAATATTCTTCGACCTCAATCATACTAAAAAGCCAACTAATATATAAGGCACACTGCATTGTAGGTTGAAAAATTACTTATTACCTTCGTCCTTTAATGTCGAAAATAAATTTAATTTTCATTTAATCATTAGTACCGTATACCTAGCACTTCTGTTGTATCATATAGCTGCTGACAGATTTTCCAACCACTCTAAAATAGAGAATACTTCAGAAATTCTTCACAACCTTGATTTCTTACGAAAAGACTTATGGCAGCCAAAAAATTCCGACACCTCAACACTTCTAAACAAAAAAAAGCCTCGCGAATCCTTCTTAAGCCGGCGCCACAGCGGAAATAAACCAAAGAAAAAGAGGAATATATTCACAACTTGGCTCTATGGTTTCGACAGGACCTCCCATGACTAGGCTTACATCATTATTACCGTGGATTAATTGCCTCTTGCTTCAGATTTCCTCAATGGAATAGGTACGACGCCACCTGTCTAGGGCCTTCAACTTCGGACATGGTCCTCGAGTTGGCCACGGACTCTGCAGGACAAGGGCGCTATCGAATTCTCCTCCGCAGATTAATGGGGGATAAAGGCGATGACAAAAGAATGTCGCATTGGAGGGATTAGTAGATGGCGCCAGCGTCTTCCGGAGGGATTTGCAGCTTGAGGGGGATGGATGGTGAGTCGGGGATTGGATTCCAAGGGACATAAAAAAATTCCCTTCCTGTTGGTTTCCCTACCGCCTTGTACACTAATCCACGCTCATTTTGTTGACTCTATTATTTTCCTTTAAATCCTGCCTTTCATTCATTCAGACTCAAGCTGTCTGGAGGTACTTTTCGTGGTAAGGATAACATGGGAACTTCTTCGCTTCAGAAGCATTTTTAATTAGGTTCTATTACGTTCTTTGGTTTTTTTCAGGCATTTCTAAACAATCGGGAAGCTTCTACATATGATAAACCATTCCTCTAGTATCTTACGTTTGTTTTTATATAGTAGAAGTATATATAGTATACGTAGAACACGTAGTAGAGTAAGAATCTTTTAGGCCACATTGATGAGACGAATTCAAATTCGATTTATGATCAGTATGGTTAGTATTTCTTTTATATTGATTTGCAATACCTAAACTAGTAGAGCGTTACCAGTAACTTTAGAGATTTTACTTAAATTTTAATTCGTAGAAATAAGTAGAAAATAGAGGGAAAAAAGAATATTTTAAGAAATCTTTACGTGTTTAAAATTCATTTTCTATGATTCGAAATTTAATTTTAATGCCATTCTTACTTATATCACGTCGAAATTTGAAGTAAAATTGACAACTCCCGTACTTCCCTTTTATCGCAGTATCTTCTTCTGGGCTATCTAAACAGTTTGATCCATAATGCTAAAAATTGAAGAATAATACCTAAAATTTTACCATTAACCATTCTTCCTTTTATTCTTTATAAATTTTTCTCTATCACGCTTCAACAGGATTCCTCATACGTAAGGAGCATAGTCTCAAAATACCTCTGTATATACACGAGAATTTTTCGGAACAGCGAAACAAAACACAAACGAAAAAGCCACCAAAGTAGAGCGCGATAGTAGAAGCACTTCTTTCAGCGAGTTGCATAAGAACAATATCCCGAACATCCCACATTCATTCACGCTCTTTTTTAACCCATCCACGCCTTCCCCTTCCATTAACTCTTTTCATTTTCTTCCCACTCCATTCACTTAACTTTCCCTTTGACTATCCTCCTTCTTTCACCACATCACCATTCTCTTATCTTCTGTCCTCTTTCACTTCCAAAAGAAAAAGTTCGCGAAGACGGGAAGCAGGCGTGCGCCCGGAATTCGGATCACTACAATTCTCACTTACGCATTCTTCCCTCAAAGCATTCCTTCTTCCCCTTCTACGATTGTCACCTCGTCCGCAAGAACAAGAAAGAGGTCCCCGTACGTAGTAGTAAGTGGCCCGCGCGATAATTGAATCCTTAAAATGTTTCGGTGTGGCAAAAACATTAAGTAATACAACTTATTTGCTCGCAACGAGGCGACAAGTGGAGGCGTCAAAAACCTCTGCGACTCACTCCGGATTGCTTTCCAATTCTAAAAGCTTCGTTAATCGTCGATAATGTAATTAAGACGATTTGCAATAATGGGAGAGGCGTGCATTTACACGGACGGTTGCGTGACGCGAGTGTTCTTGCATATTAATTCTTTGGTTAGTGCGGGAGAGTGGGTTCCAAAGAGACTGTGGTTTTAATAAGAAGAGCTCTTGTCGGAGGTTGTTTCCAGATTTCGCCGCGATTTGCGCTTGTCTCCAGAAAGAAAGAGCCTTCCGAAGAAAAATTACGGAGCTCATCATCTACTTATGCCTCCTTCTGGTAATTTATCGCTCCGAGTCGCATTCAGGTGCGGACTGTCAAATAAATGGAAGAATGCTAAGTAAGCTCTAAGTTTGGTGCCGATAAAGGGAACCTTATTGAGTGTACTAAAATTCGGTTTTTTAGCGGAAACTCAGAAAGAAGTGGTTCAACAAAACCGTACTACCATCTTTTCCTCATCGCAAGTGAAAATGAGAAGAAGATGTAAGTAAATACATTAATTAAACTATGAAAGAAATGTAGCACCTGCGAGCTGTTCCGCAAATTTATTCTTCGTCGGTTTAAATGCATAATTTAACACCAATCAGGTACAAATATTAATATCTAACAACTTGAAACTTTATATAAGAGGAATAGATACGTGTAGAAGGTTATAAATATGGTTGAACCTACTTATATTCTCGCTCGATGATGAAAAGGTCCGACATGATATGATTAGTAATGTAATTAGATATAAACTTAGGCCTTGAAATGGATCAAATAGAGTATTTACGAATTTAAATCAATAAAATATAATAATTAGGAAAACAAAATATTTACAACGAAACAAAGCTGATAATGTCAATTCTAAGTTGCAAAACTGCAGAACTTATATTCACTGGAATTTCAAATAGAAGTAAAATGATAAGTGTTGCAGTGAGTAGTAAACTTTATTTCTCCGTAATTAATGAGGAAGCAAATTAGAAATTACGATAGAAATGTTCATCAGCGTTATAATAGATCGATCCATAGACACGATCGGTGTGGGTTTAAATTATTATAACGACTAAATAACCTGAATACATATTTATTAGTGTAATTTATTACACTTGAGGAATGGTAAAAGACGATTCACGGACCAATAAATGGTGCAAAGAGGGTGTGATGCCCAGTGGAGTCATTATGAAATGATTTCCAATTACATCTCCTCATAGAATCGATTGGACAAACAACTTACAAGTGGAGGCGAGGTTTTTATTTTCGCTTCTTATGTCAGAAGAGCACACATATCAATTAACGTCGTATCTTTATGGTAATAGACCCCGAAAAGGTCAATAAGAAAACAGGAGGAATACTAATGAGTTCCTCTTAGATGATACTTAAATATGAAATGGGTAACCGTACTTGAGGATATTGAAGAAAGCTGTTTTTCGACAAATTGAAAACAAGTTTTCTCAAGAAATAAGGAAAAGTTGGAAAATTCCCCAATATCGGTAATCGTGGTAAATTCAATAATAAATATTTCAAACATAAAATGTTTCCGGAACTTATACGAGGGTGCTAATGATTTCGTTAAAACAATATAAAGGCCTTAATAGCTTGGAGTGTGTTAATTGGACGATTGGAAGCACCTCGTTCGAGTACGGATGGTTTCAGGCTTTATAAAGAACCTTCTATGATGAAGGGTAAATATCTAGAAACTGAATAATATTCCTCAAATTAATAATAATTTATTACAAACATCAATCAATAGGGCAATAATAGAAAATAAATTAACGATGGACACACCAATACCTACAGAATATAATAGGCGAGGAAAATTTAGTATATAACGGGGATCGAACCCAGGAGCTTCACATTAGAAAGTTATCTGGGAGAATTATCACTCACTAAAACAAATTTTATGTCATAATCGTGAACTGTCAGGAATTCTTAATAGAGTACTATAAATATAAAGAATACTTTTTATAAGCAGTTCTTCCTACTAACAATAAACTCATAAGTAGTACGTAAATTCGAATCACTTTGCCAGGCTCAGTTACAGGTCTTACTAATCGATAACTGTACCACAATAGACTACTTAACACACAACGAATCGCTAAGCACAGAATAGCTCAAAACATCACTCACGGAAGAAATTACGGGCGTATAATAAAATCGGCAACAAACATGGCATTCCCCTAAAACAAGGGATTCCTTGTTTAAAAAGAAACCTCTCCGAAAGAATCCTCCCCTTCTAAAAACACCTCCCATCAATTGTTCCCGAAGCCATCAACGTATCTTTCCGTTTTGATGTTGACAAACATCCGAAGATCAGCGGTTGCTAAACAATTCCCCCTGAAATACGCGCTATTTAACAATGGGGTGTCCAAACAGAAATCGAAGCTGCCTTTTTTCTCATTCCGAGCTCGTCTTTCGGACCATCTCCCCTTCTGCGGCGATAAAAGCTTTAAATGCCCACTTTAACCCCCACGCTCGCCTCCCCATCCGTTTCCGAAAACTTCATCCCCCATACGCATTCCTCAGCCCATTGTCGCTCCCCTCCCCCACCACGTGTTGCTTCGGAAAGAATGGATGGATAAAAATACGAGCGGAGATCTTTGTTTTGTCTGCGGGAACGCTTTATGTGTGAACACTCAATGATCGTATCGCTTACTTATTTTCTGTGGGATTTTCATTGATGTTCTTTAACCAGAAGAGATGAAATGGATAGTGTTTTCTCCCCATTGTTTCTTTCCCTTCTCCTATTGCATCTGTCCATTTATGTCTAAATGCTACTACTTTGTGCTTGTGAATTGAATGAATTCTCATCGGTTCATATAAAATAAGCTATTTCTTTTCCTTTTCTAAATACTATTTTCACGTCAAAAATACAAAAATTATGCCAATGAAATTAGTGATAAACTAAAGAAGTATGCATTGATATAATGCAATCTTTTAATTGAGTACAGTCCGCTGCTTTTAATACATTTAAAGAGTCAATATCTAATTTATCAATCAAAAAATACTTATCGATTAATGTCATCATCTGAAATTCGATTTAAAGTAACAAAGAAAAATATATTTAAATACGAAAAGAAGGAAGAATAATTACGTAGGTAAATTGATGTCATTCTCCAATGAATAAAATGTTGTTGTAATTTTCATTGAAAGAAATGTAAGTGAAAAGTACTGAAACTAATTATAGGTGATCATAATTAACATATTGTTTAACTTAAGCTGAATCCTTGATTCACGCCTACTACCTTCACAGAATCAGTTCAAAAGAATATATTCTCAAGAGAGTCATTCTATCCTAAAATGGACTTGAACCCAGAACCTTTCGTATTTGAGGACATAATAAACTTTACCCGGGTTCCTTTAAGTACCTGTATTCTATTACCTGAAATAAAGTTCATGATAAGAGATTCAATAAGATCACTGGTAAGCCAACGAATTACAGTGTTCAGGTCAATTAAAGCATCCTAGATCATTAATGTGAACAATCAATAAACGACACCACAAATTGTGAAAAATAATAGTTAATTACTACTACTAATTAAGAGGAAGAGCAAATGGAACGATAAAATTAAAGCATTAAAACCCATCCGATATCGGAATCATCTCCAAATTCCCTCAAACGATCATTGACTCTAGAAACAAGGGGAGATAGTAAACTTCCCCCATTGTCCTTCATCATTTACCTCTGATTTCTATCCTCTCCTCACAGCTGTCGGGAACGGCAATAAGCGGAGGGCGTGAGGGAAGATTGGAATATAAACGTTGTCACCTCCTGAGGGCCTTAGAATGCTTGGAATGGGGGAAGAAGACTGATGGAAACTCGGGAACAGAATGGTTAGGAATGCGGCAGAGGGGAGAGAGCTACTTGGAAGCGGATTAGGAAGGATAACAATGGAATGGGACGTGGAAGGGGAGAATGCTCTTTTGTTACCGCTCCCTTGGAGATGTTATACGGAATCCGAACGATCGTATACTCTCCCGGAAGGAAAAAAAGCTCAGTTCGAATGCTTTTTTTTTGAGATGCGGATAAATTAGCGGGTTACACATCTCCACGCTTGGGAGGAAAGAATTCCTCGGAGAGTTTGATGGGTGTGAAACGCGAGATGCCTTCTTCCCCTTCAACGATAACAATGCCCGCGATTTTAACGAGCGGATAAATTAAAATCGCTATCTGGAACGGTTTTTTTAGGACAGATTCCTCGCTTCGGTTGAGTGGCTGATTTATGGACGGAGTTTGGGTGGTAAATGTTCGGATGTTCAAAGGTTTTTTTATATCGGGATATTGTCGGATTGCTGAGTTTGTTTTACGAGTTATTTTGTCTATAATCTAGAGAAGTATCTTTTTAGTTCGTTGGTTTGTTGAAAATAAAAGATTATGGGGAAGTCTCTGGAAAATCTCGTAGACAAAAGAATTTGTTTGCATTCCTTGCAGGAGATATCTTTTCAAGAATTATTTACATACTATTGGGCCATTAAAATCAAACAAAGGAGTAAAGATTTGAAATTTACAGCCTTGCTTGTTTTCAAGGTAAATAATTATTTGGTCAGACTTAGTGGCTGAATCTATTTTCTAGTATCAGCGTCATAGAAATTTGCGGGTTTGGGAGAAAATTCAATTAAATCTAATGTAAGGATTAAGAAACGAATAAAAATGTTGGAAATAAATATATGCGAATTATATACTAAGTAGCTGCGTATAAATAAAAAGAGGCAATTTCAAGAATTGAAGATGCTCAACTGAATGTTATTCTGATAAAGTATTTCTACGAATGTATCTTTGGGAAAAATTCCATTCATGTTATCTATAAATATGCTAAAAACTTCAAACTTATTTCTCAAATAAGAATAATATTAACGTGGATTTCATTGGTGAATTGCAATGCAATCTTTTATACACGAGAATTGAAACGCAGTTTGGGAAATGAGATTCTAAAAATTCATTTATATATTTAGATGTACTACGAAATATCAAATATAATAAATAATATATAATAAAAATATATAAAGTAATTTTGCCAGCCTGCTATATTAAATTTGCTCTGGAGACCTAACTGATGCCGTTCAGTGCGGAAAATAATATTTAATCATTGAATGTAAATAAAAAATTACATGAGTTTACCTCCTAAGAAATATACTCTATAAATAACTCAAAATTTATTTTAAAAATGTATCTTGCTTAGAAAATTAGTTAACACAATGTAAAAAATCATAATTATAATTGACCTTACTCATGTCTACGTAGTCATCTTCCAAAAAAATTAAATATATCACGTCAGAAATATTTTAAATTAGTCTAGATTGTCCCACCATTCAACACAACTGGTGGATAACGTATATTCATAGTTTGGATTTGCTTCAATTAATAGAAATGTATATAATTATAGACCATCCTCGATAAGTGCTATGTAAGATACGTATACACCACAAGATCTACATTAGAATATCCCAGAACTCCTACCTCAATACGCGAATAATTGTGCAATTTTCACATTCGCAACTTCTACCGAGTATACTAAGTATATCGATTGCGCAACGTTCCTTTCTTGGTCCATGGAGAATCCGTTTCGCTTCGGACGGCCACTGGGGAAGACTGAAGTGTTTTTAGTGCGTGCAGGTGCTTAGTGGGGACCGTGACGTTAAGTCACGCTTCTTATTGGAGTGTCACGACGCCCGGTATTTATAGCAGTACGTTTTAAAAAGGGATGAATTGGAGTAGGAGACGGATTCAGGGAAATTTTGATGAGGGGCAGGTGGAGGACATGGACCATTCGGAGCTGGGGGATGTCGGATGGTTTAAATTGGGTCACACAGGCATAACAAGAATCTCCTGGTTATGAACCAGTATCCATTGGAAACTCGGATCACGTTTTTCTTGTTCCGTAATATTTTTTTCATGGAGAGTTGGTGAGATAAGCTACATAGGTAATGAAATACAGTTAACATCACTCATATTCTCTTCATATTTCCCCTTATACGTAATTAGCTTTAGAATGAATAATGAAACGCACATCAACTAGAAATACTCTTCTGTAATGAATATATTATTATTCAGATTTACAGGAATCATAGTAGTTTAGAGTTTGAAGAAATAAATTTCTAGGATTTTTATCTAACGCATAAGTATAACTTCGTAGTTTATGATTGCATTTATGAGGAAAAAATATGAGTCCGATTATATGAGGAATGACTAATATGCAACCATGTAAAATTTGAAAAATATTGATGACGTACAACTGATAACCTATAATGTCTTCTACTTTATGAAAGATCTAACCACTATCATTTAAGCAAAAGTACTTCAAGTGACCATATTTTATGGTACAACCTTCTAATGAATTATCAATATCATATTAAAGTGTATGATTTTCTTTCAAATAAATGCCATTTTCCTACAATTTCATATATTAAATTTCATAATGATATGTAAGCAGTAATCTTAAAGTATTTTTCGAGTCCCAAATTAATTAATTGCATCTTAGATCTTCTATCATAATAAGAGCACAATTTTCTTATAATTATATCAATCAATACTGATCCCTTCAAAATGTAGCTAAGGATATCTCAGTCTACTGGACGAATATTACAACTCTATGTTTACAAGCATTTCATGGCCTCGTGGCCTAACGGATAAGGCGTCGGACTTCGGATCCGAAGATTGCAGGTTCGAATCCTGCCGGGGTCGCTTCACTTTTTACCTTGAAGGAAATACATGTAAAAGTTCCATCCCTGGTAATTATGTAAATTATCAAACAATCTATCATTAAGTTCTTTAAATTATATCAAGGAACCGGACATTATTTTTGTATTTGAATTCTTTTTGTTTTAAATTTGAAAATAACTCGAATGTCTACCATAAGAGCCTTATTTTCTTTTCCTATGGGACTAACTGTATGAAAACCATCAATATGCTTTCTAAAGAAAGCATTCTATCTCAAGAGTTTGGTTTCTTGAATATTGAATGCTAAAATACGTAGCATTAAGGAGACCTTATATTTTCCTTTTGCTATATCTTTATTACTTTCGTTTGGCATAACGTAATGTAGCTCATTAGTGCAACGAGGATCAGTAGTGTCAACCTGAAACGGCTTCCCTGAATGCAGTATACAGACGTGGGGAAGTAGTGTATCCTTGAGGATAGGCAAGACGCTGAACTAGTAGGAGTTGTGTGATGCCTACTTCGAGGAATAATAGGAAACGCCTACTTATTCCGTTCATCCCCACTTCATATCAAATATATCCATCACCTTTTTACAAACGAGCAATCAGGTTGGGAACTATATACATATCCAAAACTGAGGAAACTTACTGACACACCTAACACTGATTATAGAAAGAACGTAGTTTTATAGAGTGAAATATAGGATATACCCAAAGGAATGCTATCTCGACATAGTCACAAACAAGTGAAAAACAATCAGTAAGTAAAAATGAAATTTAACAGACCTTGATACGATTCTTCTTACTACCAATTAAAATATGGAATTCATGGAATCTTACCTGAAAAGAGAAACTATTTTAGTAATTTGAAATTAGCATGCACGATAAAAAATTATAAAGTTATTATTAGTGTACTAGAATCATTCTGGCGAGTATCTATTGATCCATAAATCTACAATTTCATAATACATACCACACAGTGTGTATTTTCTGAATATTTTACATTTTTCTATTGTCAATAGTAAAGTGAAGTATTTTGGCATTAAGTAGATCAGAAAATAACCAGTCTAGTTAAAAATCGATAAAATACCGTACTTTTAGTATTTATCAAATTTTTACAAGCTAAAATTGCACATTGAAAAATAAAATAAGAGAATATGTTCTTCCGAAAATTATTTCATGTGATCATGGAATCATTAATTGTTTCATCTTGCAATAGCTCAAGTGAAATGATTAGACTAAATCGTAGAGCTAACATAATAAACACTATAATCAATTTAAATTC
This sequence comes from Pantala flavescens, assembly GCA_020796165.1. Classification (NCBI taxonomy): domain Eukaryota; kingdom Metazoa; phylum Arthropoda; class Insecta; order Odonata; family Libellulidae; genus Pantala; species Pantala flavescens. Next base: position 20,294,977 of record CM036886.1, read on the forward strand.
TTATATAAATTAACAGCTCTGTTTCTTTGTAAATTATTTCAATACATTAAAGTTTCACAACATTTTAATACGTGATAGTTGACTCCCTTTCACATACACCATAGAAACCTTCCCTTATAAAGCTCAATACCTCGTACACAGTTTCGGGCATGCAATAGTAGAAAGGGAAGTATATAGTTCATATTGAATACAGGACTTTGTCTTCCAACTTCCTCCTTCAATACCCTCCTCGTATCATAACCCCGACACTTCCCAAACTACTTCTGCTTCCGCAATTGCCATACGCTGTCACTCATTACTCCCTTAAGAACCCCTTTTCCGTGCCGCATTACCGCCAGCGATACACGCTTCCCCTCCCACGGACACCCAATTCCCATAGGCTCCTTCCACATTAATCAAGCCGGGTGACAAGGGAGGCGTACCACCGCCCTCTGCAGCTTTTTCTTCGGCCCATTCAAAGGAAAAAATTGTGAGGAAAAGCCGGGCAACCATAATGCCACTTATCGATGCCTGGTTTTCGCTCCTGAGCTGTCATATCGGAAAAATAATGCGCCACGGAAGAACTGTCCGATAAATGAAAAAAGGACAATGAAGGGAGCCATTATCAACGTATCGCGGAACCGGTTCCTTTTTCTGCTTCGAAGGACGATGTGAATGAAGACGAGGCTACGGTTGAATAAGCGAGGTCAGGATGACGTGTGGATTAGGGGATTATTGATTATTTTCCTATCACAAATACGGTTCGCGAACGGTGAGATGTCGCAGGCAATTTCCGATGGGTTGGGATAAAAAAAAATTGGGTCCCAAATCGATTTGCGGATGAGTTTTTTCTTCGCTTGTGTTCGTATTTGATCGTGTAGTATTTATGAAATAGATTTATCGGTATTTAGAAAGCATTTATACAACAATATTTCAAGAAAGTAGCGGAAAGACATGAACTCATATCCCATTCCTCCAGTCAACTTTTCATTTTTGAATCTTTCTTTACGTATTGAACCGTTGTATATGAGCTTGTATTAAGAAGTAAAAAATAACTGAGAACATTCTTATCCTTCAAGTCTTCAATTAGCGAAAATAGTAATCAATTAAAAAAACTAATATTTCTTATACAAACTATGTTTGCTAAAAAATATCAACTTTCAGTTTATATAACTTAACATAGGTAAAATGTCTATAGGTAAACTAAAGTGAGACATTGTCAACTACGTTTACACATATATACGTTTATACCTATATTCTAAAAGGCTCGATTGATAAAGGAAGTGGAAAATGATTGATGACAAAAATTCCACCTATTATCCACGAGGTATTCCGGACAAATTGAGAAAAACACCTTTAAAAAAATTTAAATAAAATAACATCTAAATTTTCTCCTTTATTCTGTTATAATATTATTAATAACACATAAATACCTTCCTATTAGATACGTGTAAGAACCTACCTGAAGATCTTACGTATTCTTTATCTAGCCTTACTTTTTAGAGGACCTCATCTATGATATTTATCGTAGATTTTCACAGATGTGCTTAGAGATGGACCAAAATATCACCCAGAATCTGAACCTAGCATACTCTTAATGAGCATAAATACTTCTTATATTGAGAAATATAATAGTTCTTAAATCACTAACTATACTTAGAGAGTTCTGAGTTGAGGCATGCATATTTTCCGCCACTTAAGACGACGTATTTATCATACTCAAGCCCATTGATAACTAAAATCTGTGGCTCCTTATCTGTGTGGAAGTTTATAATCGATTTATAATGGAATTTCCAGCATCACCACCTCCTGTAAAGGAGAACATATGAGATAAAAGCTTACTAGGGTGACTGGATGAAAAACCCCTCGATGAAAAGTCAGAATAAAGTAGTTATCTTCATTTCCTTTCCGCTTTGTTGACTCCCGCGAGATGAATAGCATTTCCATCAAAATTTTTACCCGAAGCATAGGAAAAGAAGAAATTGCTGAGAAGATATTGACTCGAGTAAAACTAATATTTTGATAACCCCGGAGAATTAATCATCGTGATTCCTCTTTGAGAAAAAAAAGACAATTGGAGAGTAAGTATTTGTTTGGCATATTGTCACTTGTTCCTTCCAATAACCCTGTTTCCCCCACTGGAAATCCCTTACTTAAACCACCCCTATACACTCCGGTTTCCCTCACCGTATTAGGGCATTCCCCCTAACTATCCAATGAATCATCAACGGCGGTATCCTTTGAGCCAAGATAGCAAATGCATCGGGCCCATGATAAAGGACAGCGTATTCGGAATTATGACTGTTTGCATTTGTAAATTAGACTGCGTGATTCACTAATGGCACACTCATTCTGGTGCGTCCCATTTGGACAAACAGATACACTCCCGATCGAATAATTAACTCCTTTATGTTTTCGTGGCGTTGTTTTGTATGGGCTTTACCTATCAAAGATCCCTCCACGTAACTTGATTCCGGGAGCGAAAATGATTCAACGATTTCCGAGGAAATCTGATCGCGATCGTTGAAATTTTCGTGCAAGTCACTGGAGACCAAAAGACTTAATTACCTTCGACTTCCAAGGACGCCTCTCATTCCCCGAACATTAAGTACACGTATTAATGCTCTCTGAATTAAAACTTGATCCGAATCGGGACGAGCGTCAAAGTAAATCGAATCGTCGAGAGACCTTAACGACAGAAATTAATAAACATTATGACGAAGACACAGAAATTCGCCTAATTATTTTCGGTGTGGGGTTTATTACTCAAGAAATCGTTTGTGAGACCCTCATCTGATATAAACTTTGATGCGAGTGTCTTGAATACGAGCCTAACTAATCCACAAGTGTTGAGGAGTAATTAATTGCTTCACCGGAAGGTATATTAGGTGAATCTAACAAATATTAATGGAGAATCATAGGTGAAATGAGAAGGATGAAAGTTTAGAACGAGCCTTGTAACACATGCTTGGGTGTAAAGAATCATAAAAGTCAAGAATTTGAAGTTGTTACTAGTGCAGATGCAATGATTCGTAGTATTTCGTTAGAAGATACCTTAATCAATTAATACTTAAGAACAGCTAAAGAGCTGAGTACTCTCTTATGATCCATATATAATTATCAACATCCCTTTATCCAAATATTAATTTATATTTCGATACAATTAATATTACGCATTATTTTCAAAAGAGTTTTCAAATGAAAGCAAAAACAAATGAAAAATTTTGTTTTTCGGAAACCATTCATGCACTTCTTAATTTACAAGAAAACATATCGTAAGTATCATAAGGCATATTACTGTTTTCTCAAAAATATACGTGATTCTAATTAGAGACTCAAATTATTCGACATTTATAAGACTTTAATTAGTGAAAATTAAAAAGAAAAAATAAACAGCACCAAATTACCAAATTAAATCTTAAAAAGTAAATTGTGTTAACCAAAAATAGAATACAAAGAAGTATGATATTTTTTTTAAACTTTAGTATAATTAAAACGTACTATAAAATGAAAATAAACCTCACCTCTATGTTTTAAATAATAAGTAGTCACGCTTTTGCTATGAGAATCAAGAAAATAATCCGACGCAAAAATATTTCATACACTCCACTACAAAGATAGTTAATAGTTCCAGGAATCTATGCACATAAACCTCCTACACAGAATCCATACAAACAGAAAGGCACATGAGCTTTGGATAAACGTGTTTTCATCCGCTAATATTGCGCCCCCATATGTATGTGCGGCCAAAGTACGAAATAATCCAATATCTCCAGCGCGCAAATTTCGGCCGGACGTGGAGCAAACAGGCATTACCTCAATCCGTATTGCTTTGGGCATTGTTTGCAGTCCACAGTCCGTAAGAGTGACTATTTTCCCATTACTGATGGCACACACGCCGGCATCGGCAGTTTTCGACTCCTCCAGGTTATAATTTCGTGATTAATAGTTTGTGAGTCCGTCTGCGTGATCCTTCCAGGCTGATTGGACAGCCCGATGGACTTTCCAATTAAGGCCTCTGGTTCTTAAATTGCATCGCGGTTAAACGCCACCGGTTGGATGCAGAGATTGGCCCAAGCGAGCGGTGAAAACCAGAGAGAGAACTACACGTGTGTTTGCAGTATAAAAAAAAGACAATTTACTTAGGTGGTTGTTTGAAGCGCTCTACCCTTGATTGAGGTCCGAGCAGCGATTCTGTTTGTTAATCCGTAAAAGGCCGCGATCAATGGGACATCGAGCGAAGTTGTTTTGCTTCCGTAATTCGTATTTTTCAGCTCAAGCCTTTTACTGTGTCACTCAATCATCTTTCGGCCCATAATCGTGCATTCATGATTTCCAAAAAAAAAGAAACTCGGGTCGTTTGATTTTTGAGTGGAATAAAAGTTTGATGTCTAAATTCAATAATTTATAAACGCGATTCATTTTAAAATCTTTCTGATTCGTAACATTTAATTCTCTCAATTTGGCTGTTTCGTAACGCAACAAACGTAATCATGCAGCGTTCATCCAACTTTAGTCGTACATAAATAACTTTAATAGATTTGAATTAAATAATAGATTACGTAGCACGATACAAGTGAAAAAGTATACTTCTTATAAATTTCTTCTAGAAAAAGTAGGTAGCATAAAACACACTTTATGTTGGTATCCTCTTACATTGATCTAAAGTTATTTTATAAATAGAGTGAAACAGATACGAGTATATCTTTATGATTTCTCGATTCAAGCACACTTCACTAGATATCTATTACCAACAAAGAAATTATTTTGCATGTTTGATTCTATTGAAATTCCCCTTTATAAGGACATAAAGGTTTATATAGAAATTATCCTTATTATTCTCATCTAGTTACAAAATACCTTAAGAGAAATAAAAATACCCGGAATCTGTGTATACTTTTTAAGAATAGAAAATCTTTCGACTTCATAAACATTTCAATACGTTTCCTCATTTAAATACTCAGAAACACGACACAAGGAAAAATCTTTCTTGTTTAAGGAAAAAATACGAGACCGAATTCATGATAAAAATTCATTGAGAGGTGACAGATAAAAAAAATTTCACTTTATACTCATATCTTCGCGCAGAATAATAATGAACTGGAATGAATACATTAAAACATTTTCCTTATTTTTTTCGAAGGCATATGTTGTATTGAATCCCTTTTGAGTTAAATAGACTCAGAAGCTTTCTTTCCGATCATCCGTGACTATTTGTCACGCGTCACTAAGGAGGCACCCGGTCATTTGTCCGTAAAATTGAGTTAGCACTTATTTACTTCCCCTTCTTCGCTATTCAGTCGATTCTTTTCCATGGGAACTGACAGTCGAATGGGAAAAGAAATCGGTCAAATGAGGACAATCGACGAACGGAAATTTCCCGAGAATAAGCGAAGAGGCGGAATTCTAAGGAAAAGGAAAAATAGTTCTTTGGCACATTACAAATCGAATTACACTTCGGCAGTTACGATTTTCACGGCGTTCGTAGAATTTCCAAGAAGTTATTTTCGCTGGAAAACGAGAAGAATCGAGATTTAATAAATTAAAGGAAAAATGGAAATTTCCCAAAAGGCCTAACAAAAAGTGAGGGAAGGAAAAAATCAAGGGAACAGCCGCCCTATGAATATTAAGAGAAGGAAATCGAATGAAAAGGGAGGGTTGGGCAGATGTGGGCTACAGTGCTGCCAATGTGAGCATTTTTAAGGGGTTTTTCTATGTTGTTGGTTAAAATGATACGATACCAATACTCTACAGTGCATTCACATTAAATATTAGACCGAAAAATTAAAACTGCATGACACAACTACAATTGAAGCCGTTCAAAAGAATATAATTTGGGTTGACTATTTGAGCTGCCTTATTTATTTTTGCAAGGTTTTCTCCTGAAAATTCATTTCTCTTATACGCAAATTATTTGATTTATTCTGCTACTGCCACAATAAAGCTTACTCGTTACATAAGCATGTTTCAGTTAAATACAATTATTTTGCACATATTATATGCTCATTTACGTGATTTATTTATTATCTTATTTAGTATTTTATTGATTGAAACTTAAAATATTTAATATTCCTTGACTGCTTCAAATAAATCCTAATATGGTACAAGGAGAATCTAATCGATCAGTTTGAAATAGAATTGTTATAATATCTTCTACAAAAATCTACCATAAATTAAGACCTCTAAGCCACTAAAAGTTACAAATAAGTAGCAGACTTGAATAACTTAGATTAAAATAAAACTCTCCATGACAATGAGATGTGATTATAACACTACAAGTTAATAACAAATATACGTCCTCTTTTGTGTTATATCATCATACAATGATTCACATGTAAAGTAATGCAGACACTATAAAATATGTCATTATAATTCGATAGTATATTCAGTTAAAATAATCAATCTACTAAACATTAAAAATACGATACCAATGCGATATAATACGATAATATACGATGAAATTTTTATCACGTGTCAGGACTAGGAATACGTACACACGAAACACAACGAGAACGTACAGTTACATAAGTTATTGCGGACTTTTATACCAGGTGTGCTGAAATCCATTAGTTTCATCAAGAAAAATTCTTCGAGGTTAGTGACTTTTACGCTGCCTTTGAGAGCGATTTTAGCGACACCTGAGGATTTCCTTTGGCAACACTGGTTGAGAGGGAGAGGTGATTCGGAAGGTGATGAGGAAGGAAAGAGTGGGACAAAGTGCTAATGCAAGCGGGTTTCCATTTGGGAGGGCGGAATTCAATTTCATTTCTGAGACAAACGGAGAAACAAAACAGATACGAGGGAATATGATTTGTTGGGGAATTCGGAAAAAAAAGGGAAATGGAAAGTAGAGCACGGACCTGATCGATCTAAGGAAGACGTTCTTTCAGAAATACGCCGTCGAATGGGGATGAAAAAAAAGTTTCAACCCCCCCTCCTTCAGATTCGATTGAATGAGGTAACAAAACAAATTCATCGCACACTTGCGGAATATTCCGAACGAATTACTTCTGAGCGACGAATTAAGGTACTTTATTAAATGTAATTCTTTGTTACATACAATTCATTTTCTAAAACCTAATTTCTGGTTAATAATGCCATTTTCAAGAAGCACAATACAGAAAAATGAAAGAAATAAATAGGTTATTTGTGAGATAACTATATAAGGAAGATTCAAGATAAATTTTGTAAAAATTTAGCTGGTTATGTGCTCTATACGATGTCATATAAGTATTAATAATTATTTCTTCGATATTCAAAAAGTATTCATGTCAATTTATGAGCACATTCTGTTACTTATCAACAGAAAAAGTAATCTATAATTCTACATATACTAATATTTCATGTACTAGTTATTTATAAAACATGTGACTTAGTAATCAACTAATTTACAGTTCCTAATTTTAATTAATCGATTTCTCCGATACTTCATTTGCGTGCAATGATTTTTCGCATAATCTGCTTCGCAATGTATCAATCATTCACACAATAAAATAGCAAATATAACAAAGTAAATAAAGACAGAATTCGTAAAGTAGAAATCTTCCTCCTTTGAGCTCAACCTGTTCTGACACCGAAACAAACACGCATCACCAAGCGTTCAATTCTAATCCAGAAAAAAGAACGAAAGCATAACAGCCCCGCACTCTAGTCCATCGAATTTGACTTACAACCCTCTCTGTCCCTTTGTATTCGAATAAGAGAGTTAAACAACACCGGGCCGAGATGCGAACCTTGTGTCCGCGCACTTTTGTTTGCGCACTCCGGATGAATCAAATCAGATACTGCTGCAAACAAAGCTCGGGTCCTTTGAGGTGACGGGAAAGAATGGGATGTTGCGGAAGTCTTTGCATTATTTGAGAGGTGGTTTGCGGATAGGGGTGGGGGGAGAGAAAGAAATCCAGTTCAAAGGTATCCGGAGGGGAAACATCTAGCGCTGGGGCGGTGATGTCGAGGGAAAAGAATCGGATGGGGCCAAATCAAAAGGAATAATGCAGCAGTGGGAAGAGAGGGTAGTTCATTGTTCCCCTCCTGCAAATTCACCCCGCGCCCTGCTCCGTCCCTTCGCAATCAGTTGTTCCTTTTTTGTTTCGTAACATCCCGTCATCGGTCCATCTCTTGTCGATACTGTCCCTCTTGATGCTTCGACCCTTACTTCGCATAATATCCACTCTCCTTCTGCAGATTTTAGCTATTCATCTGTGCACGCCCTCTATTAAGAGGTCTCCGCCCTTTTACTGCGATTCGTTCGTGGGGTGAACTCTATCAAAGAGCTAATGCGGTCCTTATGCGGGTTACATGATTGAAGTATGAAATTCAATCTATCTGATTACACCCTTGTCTGATCTTAATCATTCTGTTGTATTATCTCCTGATAGATTGCTACTTATTTGTGTATTATAGTGTCAAACATTTGATGATGGGCGGGATAAATGCAATTTTTTTCGTTACAATAAACTTTGTGGATATTCAAACATAACATTCGTGGACAAATAATGGAATGGAAAACTTCAAAAAAAAAAAAAACAAAATAAATTTTGATTGTATATTACTTTCTATCATGGCTAATTTACTCCGCTACTAATTAAAAATAAGTGATTCATTAAAGCCGTAATATTAATAATTATTTTCTAAGACTGTGATTTCTAGCTCTCGCGAAAATAAAAAGGACTGAACCTTTACATCTTTCAAAGCTTATTTAAACGAGGTTTTCTTGAACTAATCTATTCTCCTTATATTGCAATCATAAACATTCATTAATTAATATTAATCAAACTAAGTAATGGTAATACCGAACTTCCACTCAGTGAATCTTTTTCTAAGTGGAATTTTCTTCAGCGTAGGTTCATAAAAGGACTACGAATAAATTTAATCAACATATATTTCTCGATTTTCCCTCAATTTAAAACCCTAATTCAGAAATAGAAAGACACAAGTGCGTGATTCAGCACTGCGTTTTGCTCGATTTAACACTCACGTACCCCGCCGCTGACATCATCGCATTAAAACAAAGACGAGTAACTTGGAAACCATAACAACCAAGGACCGAGAATAGTGCCTTGCGGTATGTGTGGGAAAAGACATAAGGAGGAAGGAAGAAGCGGGAAGGCAATGAAAGAGAGAGAAAATCCGATCAGAGAATGAGTAAAAAAAAAGATCGGAGGTAATAAAAAGGCTTGGGAAGGAAGCCCGCAGAATAGAATATGGGATCGGGAAGAGGGGGGAATGAATGGGAAGAAATGCTCGCAGAGAAGAACGGAAGCATTTCCACTATTAAGGAAGGGGATGAAAGAATTACATTTGCTGCGCGCGGAATCTGAAAAAGGAAAATAATGTGATGAAAAGGAAAAGTGGGTGGGGTTATGAGGGACGTGGGTGGAACATTTCAGCAGCACGCCACCGTTTGTTATTATGGGCTCCGTTGGAGAAAATGGTGGGTGGGGAAGGCGGCTGAATGGCTCCGGGGGATGGGTGGGGGAGACCAAATCGTCGCTGGGGTATTCTAACAAGTTTGTCATTCCTTTCACCGTCTTCCCTACTGGTTTCCCCGGTAGACACACGGAGGGCCTTTCACGCGGGGGACAAAAGGGGAAATCTTTTACTGTGGAAACGACCTGCCTTCGTCACACCCTCTGCCATCTTTCTCTCGCACCTTCGTTTCTTAATATCTCAGCCTGTTACGCCCATTTCCCTCCCTCATTTGCTTCTATATATTGCTTTTCTCTACTGGAACAATGGGGCTCCTTCTGAATACGGGGTTGGTTTTCCGAAATTACGTCTTTTGAGGGAGGGGATTGTTAGTATCGAAATATTCCCCGTTAAATATATGGTTGTGTTTCGAGTGACACATTACAGCTCAAAAATACCCAAAGGAATCGTAATAAGTAGTAATTTATTTCACTGTCGTACTCAGCTAGGTTTTACTTGAGTACGAATGTATGTAGACATATATAAGTTTGGAACAACCCCATTTGTCTCATTAACCTTAATTTTAATTTACATATCGTCATAAATGTATTGGTAATCAGAAAATATTTCATTCATATACAAGTTTTTCTAGAATACAAAACTATCTGATTATAAGGCATTTCAATTTACTATCAAGAATATGAAAGACGACAATATATTTTAATTATATCCCAGAACTGAAAAAGTAGAACTTAACCTTCTCGCTAAAAGATACATATCTATACCGAGTAAAAATATTTTACATTAATTTACACATCTATTACACAAATAACAAATCATCATTATTCAATCTAATTCAGGGTTAGAGTAAAATAGTATTTCTGAGTTTGCAAAAATAAAATTAACTGAAAATTTTGCGAATTAATTGTCTCTCTAGAATCTAACTATTATCTAAAAAGTCACTAATTTATTCATTCTTATCATCTTAATTTTAACTAGATAAAATCTATTGCATTATTGTCGATAGTACTTCGTAAAAAGTATGAACAGATACTTTCAATGAACTGTAGGTCTGATTATTTTCTCGAATTTCTCTAAATGAATGTATTGAATGTTGAAAGGTATAGTCATTTCATAACATGTATATTATTTCTATCAAATGGTATGTAAATCGAAAATATAACAAATCCAGTATATCTTTCAAATGGAAGAGAAAATCTTTAAAGCAATATAAGAGCATTTTCTGCAAAACTTTTAATAATATTATTTGATAAAAGGGGACTCATTTCTCTCTTTCATATTTTTCAAATTTTTACGATTATTCGAAATATTTATCATCGCAGAAATAATGCTACGAAAATACCTTTTACGTTCCGCACGTAGATCGTGATTTTATTCGCGTTCAAAATTAAAATCCACCAACCCTATACCTCGCGGGACATCTATTCATGCATAAGCCAACGAATGCATGAAAAGTATTGGTCGGAAACCTATCGAAAACACACCAATGAACTGATGATTGAAATACTTATTTTTTCCCTCGGGGAGCGGAGAGTTGGACCCGACCTCTAGCAATGAATGACACAACTAAGCTCCCGGGAGCCATCTATGATCGGAGTGAAACAACCCGCGACTTCCGAACTCTCCGACCAGATTCGCCGCCCTATTCACTCGTTCCTTTCAAAAGCAAAGCCCCCTTTTATTCTGGCCCCATTTGTCGCGTGGTTTCGTTCTCCGATCATTGTGGAGGAAATCTCCTACTCGCTGAATGCTGCATTGACGTCAGAGCTAGCGGCAGAAACGTTCGCAGAAAAGCCGTCCCACAAAGGCAAACCTATATAAACGAGATTTTCCGAATAATATTCTCTCTCCTCTTCCCAACGTTTTGATTAACAAAAAAGAAGCGTATTACGTCGGTGAATGCTCGCGGATAATGGAATTTGCAATTCCATTCTGCGTTAGGCGGCTGGGAGAGAGGTCTTTGTGGGCCGATTCCATCCGCGATAAAAGGCCTTGCGGAATCGGCGCGTCTTGCGAATTTTCCTCGCTGATTTTCCCCTCTATTGCGATTTCCATCCACGGGTGGACTGGATAATGAAAATCGATGGAATCGGGTGGCGTTTTGACATCGCGCGAAAAATTGGAAATGTGGGATAAGCAAGGAGAGCTTCTAGTTTTTAATCGAAACCCGCGCTAATCTTCTTTCCGTTTTGTTTCCGCGGAAACACTAATCTGACCGGGTGTAATTAAACCAATGGAGTTCCGTGATTAGATTGGACATTTCTCTAATGCATTGGCGTTGATTTGCATTATTGGTGGCTCTATTTGAAGCGAAAAGAATGCCTCGTTCTCTCCATATATATCTGTGATTTAAATGTGATGATGGACTCGCTAAACAGCGGCGCGTAACATTTTCATTAACGACGACCATCACGCACTCGTGATGAGCGAATTAACTGATACTTAACACGCGAATTAAGAGGGAATTAACCTGCATAGGTTTCGCGAGCCGAATGAAATCAGCCTTTTGGTAATTGAAATTTAAGGATTGGCAAATAACGTAAAACTATTAGCTTTGTGAAAACTGTAAATTATCAGTATATTTAATCTGACTCGAATATAATCAAATTTAATTCCTTTATTTAAAAGAAAGAGAAATAAAAATATTTTGCCATTCTAGTGTGATTATTTTTGTATTCAAATAATTAGTGGTATTCTGTTCGCTTTAGTACATCGGTTGCCGTTGGTTACAGCATAAAGGTCTATAGGATTGTCTTTCATAAATTTGATATTATAATTTTAATTTCAATATTAATAACTAATTATTTTTGGGAAAATATCTAGGAAACATAACAAATAAATCTACTTCACATCAATGAAATAGTATCATAAAGCTGTCCATTTTTTTCGGTTTATTTTAATATGACACATCTATCGAGTTTTTCCATTGATATTTTTATAAATACTGTTACACCTGAACATAACGATATAAATAAAAAAAACAACTCCCATTTTCAAGAACTACTTTATCAGAATTGTAACAAACTAGTGTATTTCTTTGTTCCGTGACCTCGAAAGAAAGTTAAATTAACCTTCAGTTACAAACAGACCTTTCTGTGAGAGGTGATGAATAGAATTATGAAGCGTTGCATTTGAAGTATTTAGCATTCCTTTATTAACTGAATCAGTTGCATAATTCTCGTTTTAATGAGTAGCTCTTTGCTTGATTCCTTCACATTCAGACGCTTTCCGTTATTCATAATAGTAACGATGGAATCTATTTTTGAATATAGAAACCGTATCTCGCGAGAAAGAAGATATGGTATTCGTATGAAGCCTTAACATACAAAAGACTAGTTCTTTGAGATATAAAGGAAATACAGATATAATTGAGAGCTCAAAATGAATATGAAAAGCACGTTGTATTATTGTGTAAAACGAAATAAATAATCTGCATGTATTAGCTGTTTCTGATATGAGTTTGTACTTTACATGGCGGTATACTGAACTCATTTGAGTAAGAAATTGATTATTTTATTTTATTTGAACATCCTGCATTTTAGTTACATTTATTATTTATTGAAGCATAGAATAATTATTTCTTAACTACGCGTATTTTATTACACACATACATTAATTCTCATCACTAACTATGAGCAATGACAAGAGGTTTAGATAATAGTTCGTATCAAATACAGCTAAGGATTTCGAAAACGAACGAACGAAGTCGTATTTCAATGTTACAAAAGAATAGTCTATACTATAATATTATTATATGAGACAAAAGACTGTTGTACTTGACACTATAATTTTGTAAATTATAGAGTAATAATTCTGAGACTTAGCAAAATGAATAATTCTGAGCGATCATACTAATTTAATAAAACCTACATCTTTTTCTCCTCAAACGCCCTCCGCAAACATAAAAATAAAACAAATTAAGTGCTGAATTATAATAGGAAACATTCGTGTATAAATACTGTACACTTTATTAATTAAAGCATTAAATAATTTCAATAGTTAGGTTTAAAATGCTAACGCTCGTGTCCTCTGTTCGAATCCCAACCAAATTTTACATTAGGAAATATTTATGAACTTTAATCAATTAAAATATTAAAACAGTCACTGATGAGCTATCCCAACTAATACTAAAATTAATATAACCGTTATCTAACAAACGCGTCGCTAAACATAACACCTCACTGGACCCACAAAACCTCACAGCTCCCTTTTTAATACAACCATCCAACTTACGCAGCCCAACGCACCCCAAAAACCTCCCGCTGGTAATCCACTTCCATTATTCCATATCGGGTGTCGTCTAATGCATTGTCGATGGCTGCGCTAAGATTGAGCGATGTACTACGGCCATCTTGCCAACTTCTTCCAATCGCCCTCACACATCTTTGCCCCAATCTTAAGCCTCTTCCCACCTAATCCTTTGTAAGTAGTTCTGGCCAAGAAAAAGCGAAGAAGAAAGAAGGTGGGAGATGAAGAAAAAGGGGTGTCTGGAAAAATGAAGGAAGGGAAGTATTAAGGTGAGTGTGTTCTCGGGACATTGAGGGCAGACTTTGGAGAGATGGAAGTTATGAGTTGGCGATGTGAAAGGTAGCAATGGGTGGGTGCGGAAAACTCCCCATAAGCTTTATGCGAGGGATTACAACGTCCTGTATGAGAGGCGAGAGATCTCCTGGGGTGATAAGACGGTGACAAAATAGAAGGGGCCTAAGGATTCTATACCTTTATTGCTACCAAGTTGAAGTGCACTCCACGGCTTCTCTCTTTATCCATCGCCTCTGCCATTTTCTCAGGCACATCTTTTATTTTACGGCCATACTATGGGAGAACCTTCTGAGATTCACGCCGCTAACATTAACGCGTTACTCTTTATATCTCGTCTCGATTATTACCCGCATCATCGTGGTCGTTTCTCATCTCTACTTCTGCACGTACTCAGCTCTATATTGCCTAATCAACTATAGCTGACCAGCATATATTTAAGACTAGCCGAACTATCAAACCCCTGGGAACATTGATGTAGAGGTATTTGTTTTGCGGATTATATGACATAGAAGAAACTAATTAACTTTTGCTTTGGACTTAGGAGCGAGCTACATAATGCAAACTAGATTACAAACTATTCAGCTGGGACGAAAATAAAAACTTAATTGATATTTTTATTATATATTCATTCAGATATTCATATTCAAATAGAATTAATCGCTCGGTATTTTAAAAAGGATTATACTCTCACTTTATATCACACACTTCAACTCCTAGCTGAGATATTGAAAAATGAAGCAGAGTATTACGATGATACTACGATTGCTACTGGACACAGTTTGGATCAGGCATACAAGTCAATATTTATTTGCAAATAAAATGGAGCACATTTTGATTAGTCAATACATGAAAATTTCCGAGACTATCTTCCGATATTACCATTGTAGGATATAAAACTAAAACTCGGAAACTTTACAGTGAACTTACGCGTAAATCTTGATAAATCATCAGATTTTCCAAGAAAGTACTGTGCTTGAAGGTTCCCGAAATGCTTTGGAGCAACCAAACAGAACATTACTTGAATAATTCAACCCCGAAATCAATACGAAATTCCCAGAAGCGATATAAAAGATTCACGACCTCATAACTTCTTGAAATTACACCAAAACACAGCACGAATGTAAACCTTTTGTCACAGAAAGGAAGAGAGAGACACATTTCAAGCAAAGCTAAGGAATGCGTATGGAACTTCGTATCTTATACTCTGTATACACATAGTATAAGATCGGTCTCTTGTGAACAAACAAAAGTTCGAGAGAGAGAGAGACTTTGAAAAGCAGAGAACAACTTTGTCGCAAGAGCTTACAATTAGAACAAAATCCAACATCCACATTTCCAGCTCCGTGGATAAAGCCGGAGAAATATCTCTCAGAGCGATATTCGAAAGCATCTTCCGCTAACTTTCCCCCGTCTCCTCGATCCTTAAAGCATAAATCACCGCATTAATAACAACGCCCCCATTTGATTGCTTTCTCTCTCCTCGTCTCCGTTCTCGTGGAAAGTTACACCTCCGACGTCGACGTAGTTACAACGCCCTTTTGATCGCTCATGCGCTCTTTTGACGGATGAATCAATTCGGGGAAAGAGTATAATTTTCGGGACGATAAGACCCGAGACAAAGTGGTGCCGAGGGAGGGAGAAGAAGCTGTTGTAGTTGTTGGAGATGGAGAGGATGGCATTATTCGAAGGCACATTCAGAGACTCCGCCGTCTTCCATGCGTTAATTCCGCGGAGGAAAATGTCACTAGCATCAGCCTGCTTCTATATGCGCAGAAGGTACTTCCAGTGATGTTTACGTACATCGTACTTGTTACCGGTGCCCTTAGTTAGAGTAGAGCACTGTTAAGTTACGCAGATGCGCGTCGAAGTCTCCAGAACTTACTGTTAAACAGTTAAACAACAGCTACAACTATATCAAGCGGATTATTTTACAATTAAATTCACTCCTACCCTTCAACCTTTTTTCAATTCTTCGAATCATTAAAATTTTCGATCATAACCCATTTCCTACATCGTGGTAGATTTATACTATTCGGAAATCTACGTAAGCTTTGCTACACCACAAAAAATATTATAAATTTTGGCCACCGACTGTATAATCATTAATTTAATAGTCTGTCATATTTCAAATTTGGTGTTGATCGAATTAAATTTACATTTACATTGCAATGAGTGCAAAATGTGCAAAAATATGTAAAATTTGCGTGAACAAGTTAATTAACACCGTTAACGAACTGGAATGTATCGGTGATAGGTAAATATTACGGCATCATTTGAGTTATGGCATATTATTGTATTAACATAAAATCATATTGTATAAAAATTGTGACCACTGGACTGTAAATCAGGTTCTGATATTTTATATAAAAAATTTTTGCAATACTGCCAAAAAGTTCGCAAAAAATCATTACCATTATTAGAAAAACGTTTAATTTCTAATCTAATAATAAAATATATCTCAACTGAAAGCATATATGTCGTTTGATGTACTTATCCACACAATACATTGAATTCTTCCATCCTTGCATACAATATCCTTACACACGTATATTTCATAAATGCAGATCATTATACTCCAAGTCTAAGCTTCCCTTACCAAATAAAACTAGATCTCTGGCTCCAGTAATTTCATTCCTTTCCTCCAATCAGAGCCCTCGCTCATTTTCATCACAACCTTCTCCGAAATCCTCGACTAACGAAAAGGGGTTTATTTGCAGTGTTTGATAAAGCGAGGGTGTGTGCACTCATGTGTAGAAAAGATTATAGGCCCTTGAAAGCAATTGGAAGTCCTAGATGGAAAGGGGATTCGCAGAAAAGGACGTTTAACTTAGGAAGGAGTTGGTGATAAAGGATTGACTGTTGGGGAAAGAAAGATTTCAATATGAATGCAAGCCCAGCCGAATATCACTCTAAATATATATTTGAGAAGATTATGAAGAAGTAAATAGAAGCGAAAACTTCATGGAAGATTTAGTAATTATGAAGCGGTATAAGTGGAAATTTTTGGAAACAATAAGGAATTTTACACGTTATTATGTATGAATCGGAAATCCCAAAGAAAACAGATCTTGGACACATACTTCATCTAACTCAACAAATGTTGTGTTACGGAAAAATCCAAAATAAAGAGCAAGTAGAGAATAGTTATTAAAAGATCGTCTACACAAGGAATTCGTTTTAAAATTCAATAAAAAATCAACATTGGAAGGTTTGAGGAATGCAATAATAACGTCGCGAGTCCCACAAGGTACTGTTCTTTCACCACCAAAATTAATTCATTTGCAAGAGCCCTACGTTTCGCGGGCACGAACTCTTTTTACAAGAGAATTCCTCCTCTTTATCAGCATTCTCGTCGAAGGCCTTCACGCAATTGCCTCAATGGGCTCGGATTGTTGTGCCGAAAGCATTCATTCGTCGCTCCAAAAATAACAACCGGGAATTCCTCCTCCGTTTAGCGCCCGACTAAAAAGTGCTACAGAGTTACCGAGGGGACATTGAGACCTCGTATCCCCCGCTATTTACGGAGAGGGAAAATAGGCAATAATAAATAGGTGAAACGGCCTTTTTTTCTCCCGGAGGCATCGGGACGATAATTCCGGGAATGGATTTCGGTGGAGTGGGAAGGAATCCGGGAGAAGGGTTGTGTAGGAAGTCGTGGAGGGGATCGTAACAGAGGGGGAAGTATCTTAAGGCCACCCATGCCGGAGAGGAAGTAGAAGGATGATTCTTGACATGTGCTCTCCATATGAACTGTTCCCTTCTTTTCCATTCGGAAACTCTTTTATCCTCACGCGATAGGAACCTCGTGGTTTCCGCCAGAAAGATGAGAATGTGTAGAGATAACATCGGCATGAATGTACCTCCTTGCGTGTTTGGACGTGGTTTGAATCGATCTACCAACGTGCGTTAGCGGTACCTCACTGAAGCTTAATCATGGCCTACAGTAGGTGCTGAATCCGGTGAGGAAATTAGCAATCATTGTTTTGGACGAGTATTTGAGGAACTTATTCTATTCTCTGCCGTATACTGTAAGAATATCTCGATTGCTAGATTATTATACGCCCTCCCTCCCATACACCCAAATTTGCTTGTAGGAAAACTGTAGATTTTTTGTTACCGAATTTTGCAGGTACGAGAATTATATGAATGAATAGGATTTGGAAGGGTATGTTCTAAATTAGTTTCTTTATTTTCTAAGTAGAATGGTAGCTATTAATGTCTTTGCGAATAATTTCTTTAATTGAGATAACAAGAATATGAGGAATACATTTCTTAATTTATAAGGGAACGCTGGAGTAACATAAATTCATATAAGAAATATATGATGACAGGTTATTTCTTATTAAGTTTCACTTGAAAATTACTCCACAATTCATTGAATATTGTCTATGTTGGGCTTTTCAAAAGTATTTGAGCATGTTGAAGACAACTAATGAACAGCAAAACATGTAAGTGTAGATAAATTAAAATTATAATACGCATACTAACAATAGATAAGGCGTTCTGTAAAAAACTATATAAATTTTCTACAAGAAGCTTAGCTTAGCATTCCCTAATCTTTCCCACCACTAGTTCATTCAGCCTCCTTTGTAAGTAAGCTCAAGATCTATCTTTCATTCACCTCATTTGTCCGAACTCCTTTCATGTCTTAGAGAAATGGAACCTTTCAGAAAAGGTTATTCAAAACTGTTATGAATCAGGGGACCGAAATACTTTCACATTTTCACGGTTCTGCAACAAAACTGATATCCCTTATTAAACCCTATTCTCTGAGAGCGTAGAGGGTTTCAATGGACAAGTGAAGAAAAGGTCAGAAGGCGATGGAAACCAGAGTCAAAGGAGAGATAGTATCACAATGGCGAAGAAACGTAAACATCCCCACGTGTTCCCAGTCGGGGCTCGGGGGCCATTTAATATTCAGCGAGCGGTGTTTCTGAAGTTTGCGCGAGTAGAATCACGGTGAAATATTTAGGTAAAGTGATCGCGCAAGTGGTATCGTGAAGGAAATGGATGTACTTAAAGCTCCTCAAAGAGTCAATGACGGTCTCCTGTTCTCCTATAGATAGAATCATCCATTGTCTTTGATCTGATCGTGCTAAAAATCCGCTTTTTGTCGTTCTATTAAGAATTTATAAATGGATAGGTATACATTTTATGGGAAGTTTGGAATGTCACCTATTTCACATAATTTTGTATATTATTTGTGTATTAGATAGTTATTATAAAGAAAAAATATGATAAATATTAGCTAATGATACTGTTAATCGTCGATCTATATCAGTTATCTAAGGTAACGGTATTCTATTCAGTTATTTGATAATAGACTCATCATAGTCAATAATATTATGAATACTTAATAAAAATTGCTCTTTATCTCATATATTTAACGATGTTTTCTATTTATGTTTCAAAAATTGCCTCTTATTTCCATATCGTATGATTTAATAATAAATTTATAGTGGTATTTATATTTTATAAGCGAATATAAAACAAATTATTTGCATGATTTCGGGATTAAAATTTATACATATAAAAAGAAGTAGATGTAATGATATTAAACGTTCAGAATATTCAGAATATAAAATATCAGACACAAAAATGACTGTATGTATAAAACGTATACGCCAAAGATATAGTAAATAAATAAGTATATTAAAAAATTCGATATAAAAGAATTGAATCAGTTGGTTTTTGTAGTAACTCGAACAATGTACGCAAAATGCAGATATGCAGATGTAGCAGAGCTTTCAAAGTATTTCACAGCAAACAAATATATGCACAAGAACATTTGTATATGTCTACCTTCCTGAAGGAAAAATAGGTTAATGCATAAACATTCCCTTAGCAAATTAATTTCTTGGAAGGGACTTTCTCGATAATATCCTCCATAGATAAAGCGAGGAATTCCTGAACCGACAAACATCGTCAAAACTGCGAGACGAGAGAAGACGTTCCCGACCACACTGAAGGCCCTCGTTGAGCACTAAATAAAGTAAATGTGAACGAAAAAAATGCGTTGGCGTTAAACTACACGCTTTGAACAACGCGCACGAACCAAATCCCAGCAAATTTACTATCAAAATTATAAGGACGGAGACGTTTAGGATGAAGGACAAATTTAACTAGGTCGTTCTCGAGGAAAAACCTCGCTCTTGGCTAAAAATATGACAGGGAAGACTTTACGCGAAATAAAAGGAATATCTGGAAATATGAATGAAGGGAAAAAAAGGGGAAGAGGAAAAGATAAATTTGAAATATTTGGCTCGAGATTAGGAAAAAAGAAAAGCGAGAAGAACTCTGGAATAGAAACGCAGGAAGAACAGAGAAGAAGGCACTTTTGTGGAACCATGGATGAAGAATATGTCATGGACATTAAGATTAAGGAAGGAAAGATAAAAAGTGGAGGAGAAAAATGGGCGGTGCTTAGGCATAGGAGGTTGGAGCTCTGAATTGTTACTTCACTGTTGACAGGGAGAGTGTGGAGAGAGGAAACTGTGAGAGAAGGTCCTTGTTATGGAGAGTGGTCCCTCTAATTGAAGAGGCCTGAAATGTAACGTATGAAAGCTTCCATATGATTACGTACGAGAGTAATTTTTCCAACACTCCAACAGAGCAAGAGCAACCAAAAATAGTGGTTTAAAGAACCGATATAGCATAGTGAAAGAGAAACATATAGAAGAGAAAAATACTTCATATTAAAACACTATCGAACTTCAAAGAGGATATGTAATTAATTTGATTGAAGAAATAGAGATATTTAAATTTAATTCATCTCATAAAATTCAAGATTTATGAGCATTATTTGTAAACAGAAACGTTCTCCAATTACCTGATCAAGAAGTTTGATTACACTTCAAATCATTAATTAAAACACACACGACTTATTGAAAAACGGTCTATAGATCATTCCAAACTTAAATTGAGAATAAACAAATAGCTAGGCTAAATAAAATGCCGGATATGAGTTCTGAAACACGGACTATTTCCACAGATCTAGCTAAACGTCGAAAAGATTTCAGTGCACACTGTTATCAAGTCTATCTCGAGAAGAGAGGTCCTGGGATATTTTGGCGCAATTCCCGAGCAGAATTAATAATTT
The DNA here is from genome assembly GCA_020796165.1 of Pantala flavescens. NCBI lineage: Eukaryota > Metazoa > Arthropoda > Insecta > Odonata > Libellulidae > Pantala > Pantala flavescens. The sequence goes on from CM036886.1 coordinate 20,316,026, forward strand.
CCTTAGGAACTGTCTCTCTGCCAAAAGAAAAGAGATGCTTTTCGTCTTTCGTAGCCTCTACTCACTAAGCGGTTTTTATGGGCTGCTGGACTGGAGCACAATCTTTCTATCCGGTGTAGATAATCTATCGAGATATTGTAAATAACTGAGCTGTATTTCAAACGAGATTGCCATAATGAAGTGAGCGTCTTCTATTTAAAATCAAACAGAACAGTAGTACATCTACTCTGGAGATTACTAAATAACACTATTGTCAAACTAATAATTCTTTCTCGTCATAATTTAATCTATTGACACATTGATGCTTACATTGTATGGAAATCGCTGAATGAGGACAACAGTAATAGAAAAAGAATACTTTTTACATACTCAAGCATTCACTCAAAACGTTATTGTTTTCATCCCAAGATTAGGTTAAATTTATTCCAATACGTCCTGCTATGCAATTAACAATTCAATAACCATAAAAATAACACCTTTAGCGATGATCGAACTGGGTGCTTAACTGTTGGGTAATTATACGGTTAATGCTTATGCAAGGTCTATGAACTAGGTCCTAGGTCCATCAAATTATTCCGAACAAAGTAATTGGAAGATCGTCCTATTTAGAACTTCCGGTGGAGACTTCCGCGGAACTAAACGATAACAAACGAGCGCTGATACTCGAGATGGAGATGAGACGAAAGAAAAAAAAAAAAAACAAGTAGCGATGTGGAGGAAGAGACCAAACACGCGATACTCTTCCATTGGCACAGACGCTTATGACAGGCGGCGAGGGATTGAGCAACAATGGCGATAAAATATGGCGGCGTGTAAATGTGGAGATAAAAAAACGAATCGAAATAGATGGAAGTCGTGAGAGGGCGTTGGTTTCGGGGGGGGGATTATGGGGTGAAGATCTTCGTGGTGTGGAAGGTAATTCATTGGGAGCGGTTCAAGACACCGGTGTCTCATTTGTTACAAATATGAGAGGGGGGGAGTGTGAGGGAAGTGGGCAGATGCGTTCTTGTTTGCTCTGTCCTCTCACCTTCACACTCTCCTCTTTTTTATCCCACGAACTGTAAGAGTTTCTCTTTGTGGTGTTTTGAGTGCTAACATGGGAGCTGTTTTGAAGTGCGGTTAAAAATACCCGGAAAGGGTTTCCTTTTTTTATATCGGGTGTCTCGCAAAGGGTGATTCCTTCTAAACCCCCCGCAGACCTAACAATCTAGCGGGTGGGTTTCTCTTTCTATGAGAAGTACTTCCGATCTAGAAAATGTATCCATAACAGAGGGATTTCGTATCATTCAGCCTTTAGCTATATCGAAAATAGTACCTTCGAAGATACTTTGAGGGTTTGCATTTGTAATCTACGAGGCTAGTTAACTATTATTTAGAATCTTCCTCTGCAGAGAAACACGCGTAATAGCATGTGATTCTGTTTTTTTTAACTTTATATAGTTTATATCACAACCAATAGATGTGTGAAAAAAAATTAGAATTAAGAAAAAGATTTAAAATTATATGAAAGAGCTATTCATATTTCTTTCCCGCTAGATAATTACTTTTGTTATATATTTTCTGCGAGACTAATGGGTGTTGAAAATAGTTTCTCCGATGAGAAAATTTTTTATCTTCCTAGGCATAGGAAAAAATTCTGCATAAGAATTATCTCTGATAATGAAGAAAGGAAGATGACACACAGCTGTTGTAGAAGGCCTCATCAGTTTAGTCCGCATGTATAATACAATTTATAATTTATTATACAATGTATACTATAGAGTTTCTGAAAGTTACAAACCGACCGAAAAAACACGAAATATTGCTATCTTAAAATCTCCAAAGATATTTTTAAATATGCATTAATAATGCATATTATTGTGAGACATCTTGGAACCACCACTTGCCGCTGATCCTCGTGGCATTTATCAAACGTAATCGTCTCCACGAGCTGCTGGTAAGCACCCCAAATTGGGTATTCTTGAAGACAAATGAAGACCGATTTCTCGAGGGCGACAACAGTTCCTCACGCATACCAAAGGTACAACCACCTATATCATGCTACTTCCTTTCGCACAAACTCCAAAAAAAGATAAAAAAAATCAATCCCATTGGTATTTATTCCTTTTTCTCCTCATGCCATCCAGTTCAACATAACCAGCTGCCGATCCGAACGGTTAATTTCAAATTAGACCGAAGGCGTATTTTTTCGTGAGGAGACATTTCTCACTCCTTTTTCTCCCCTTTGAGAAGAATTCACTCCTTGCAGACAACGCCCCTGTTTTTTAAACCCCTTTTTCGAACCCTTTGCATCTGCTTCAGAACGCCACATGCCTGAAACCACATGCTTTAAACGACTCGTGTGTCATATTTCTACCGTGAGCTCTCTACTTGGCTTGAGACTAAGCACCTCCACGCCATAATACCCCTCCGACACCCTTCCCGATACACCGCCATCCTTGTCTCCCCTTTTGGGCAACCGCTAAAACCCTTCGCACCCTGAGCAAGTATATCCAGCAGTCTTTTTCACTCAGATCCCTTTATAACCTCGCCACCCTTGCTAATTATCGAATCATCAACGTCTTACGTTTCACTTGACGTCAATTTCGGGTTTTATGGATTAATCCCTTGAGGTTGGGGATAATTTTGGGAGTTTGTGAGAACTGTCTCGGTACCAAACTTAGTGTATATCAGTTTGTGATCGAACCCTGGCATATTCTAATACCCACCAAGCCTAATTTTGTACTCGATAGTTTTTTTTTTCAAAATTATAGATCATTACTAATCTGCAAACTAAAAAATTAACCTCAATTTTTAAAACCCCTGAATTGAAATTCATTCACTTTTGTAGCAAAATTACATTTCTTTGTTTCACAAGAAGTTTTAAATTTAAATTTAAGTGAAACAATTTTCATTCAGAAATATACTTTAACATAAGCTAAATATCTACTAAATGTTGAAATTAATTAACATTTAATATTTTATCGATAATAATATTTTATTTATATATTTTCATCTGAAAATGTACTGATGCTGTGCCTAAGTATGAATTATATTCATTTTGCATATTCGTCTGCCTCCACTGTACTTTTGAAGCTGAATGATATTCGTCATAAATTCTATTATATCCTTCGAAAAAGCTTGAAAAAAAAATCTAATCACCCAGAAATAATGCTTCCACAATACACAATTTAATTTTATCGCCTAGTCCGGTCGCAACATAAAAGATTTTCATATCAAAAACAACAGTTAAGTTTATTTATAATTATAATTACAAAGATGAGATCATAAAACTATTTACTATCGCTAATTTGTTACGCGGTACGTATGCAGCCATGAATTGTATCTCAGAATTAAGTTACTGTATTAAAAGATGTAATTTCCTGTAGATTTAGATGGAAAGTATGTAGATGGAAACCAGACGACATATTGAATTTGATTTGTGCATGAAATGTAATGGCCTATTCTTCAAATCTCTGGTCTTTGAATGCAAAGTAATCAAACCGCTATAATAAGTTATGACCCATTAGCTGCATTTTCATGTTCGGCTAACAGTTGCTATTCGTATGCCGTTACTCCACTTCTTTGATATAACTACAACGTTGCGTTATGAATAAAAAATGAAACTACAACTCAAGCGCGTATGGTGTGCAATTTCCTAGAAATCCAATATATTCCCGCTGCCAGCAGACATTTTATTTGTTATTCTAATACAATTCGATTCTTCCTGTGTCATTACAATTTGGCAAAATATTTTTCAGCGCACATTCGCAACCGAATCAAATTTCGAAGCAAAATATTAAATGACAGATGAATTCAAATGTTGGAATACTATTAAAAGTACGTCCATCATACGCTTTCCATTATTTCAACTGAAATTCCATCTCTACTCCCGCTTTACTCAGAACTTGCTTCCCTCTTATCTTTCTCCGTCAATATTTACAGTTTTATTTTGTACGGCTATCTTTATCGATTTCATTCGAATCCACGTTAAACATGAGATACGTTTATACAAAATTTCATAAGAATTATACATGAAAAATAAAGATTATTCTCTAAAAAATCTAACGTAAAAAGCGACTGTAATAATAATTAAAAATTCGCATTATTAGAAGCGTTCTCTAACATACTCCATAAAATTATACTTTCTTTAGTTTGGTTAAGATTTTATTATCGACTGCGAAAAAAATTGTCTCCGAGTCTCAAATAGGTATTACAATAAAGAAATACTTTTACGATGGAGAAATAATGAATTCAGCCATTTATGAATCCAATCTAATCTAACCTAATGAGTGATATAACACACAAAATTCATACATAGTATTACAGAGTAGATGATAAGAATTGTATATTGTAAAATATCACTCACCTTGACATTAGGCTTCCTAAGGAGACTAGAAGATCACGTCAGAGATGCCAGCTCTCCTGAAAAGAACAAAACATCTAAACTTAATGATTTTATCATATAATTCATCATCTGCTTTTTAAATTATGAATATTTATTTTAAACTTATAAATGTATTTATTATAATATTTATACTATTGTTTCAAAGATTCATTATTTACTTTTCCAGAAAAATAATGCGTTAACTATTCAGAAGTACATGAAGCTTAAAAAAATAGTTTCTTTTCCCTATTAGAATTACATAAAAATCATTAAAAATTATTTTATCGCCAGAGTATGTAGTGCTCGATAAGAACATCAACATAGATCTCTTATCCAAGAGTAAAATCACAAATCAGGAAAAGTTTCAACATGAAATATTTACTTCAGGGAAATATATTAGGTTTTAATTTATTTCAATGTGGTGAACACCATCGGAGTTCAAAATTCAAAGTTAAAAAACTGCATATAAATTCCATTCTTATAAATCAATGTAGATATGTAAATTCGTAAGGAATTCTCCATCTTTAGCAACAGAAATCCTTATAAAAAAGTCACCTTGAATTAAGCAATTTAAAAAAAACAATAAAGGTACACACGAGACAAAATTCACGACGTGCGTCACAATCAGAAGCCGTTCTACGAACACACACGGATGGAATGAGTATTTGTTTACACCTCCGATTCCATGGTGATAACACAACCTCTGTTCGGTTTTTACAGATTATTTCTCCATTTACTACACTCGATTGTTGGGCGAACGCGACAAGCGATTCTTTATCGCCATTGTTTACTCACGTTCGCAAACAAAGCAGTGACTCACTCGAGGCAATCAAAGAACGATGGAATGATATAGTCCCTCCCACCACGCTAATCTCGAACCGATTTTTTCCTCGATATCGGGAATTCTGGGAAATATAAAAAGGCGCGCCAGAGCTCGGACTCCGTGACGAGATAAAGTTGCGTTAAAATCCGAAATGACGGATTGATTACGACTCTGTAACGAGCTCTATTGGTTCGTCGGATGGATTGACCGTGGATGGGTACTGTTTCGCTGGCTGGGCGCCAAATACGGCACATTTGGGAGCAAATGCAATTTCGAGATTTCGACGGCTGATCGGTGAATCAGGAGTTAACAAGATGGAACGAAAAGTCGTGCTTTTTAAGCTGAACGAAAGCTCTCGCGTTAAAGCTATTTTGATTTTTTTACGGAGTTCTTTTCTTTGGCTCATTGATGCGGATATACGTTAATAGCGTCATGATATGTATCGATGTCAAATGACACATATCCACATACCCTTATAACCTACTCGTCAGTGGAGGGGGAGAGAGTTAAACTCAGTTTGGAAGCTTTGAATTAAATTAATTACAATACTGTGAAAGTGCTGTACTAAAATTATAGTCGAAGCACACTCACTAAACCCATATACCATATTTTTAGGAAGAGTGAACTTTCAAGCGAATGACGACCACTTAAACTTAAAACAATTATCCAAGAAGACACAGAGGAATATTATTTTCAAAAATAATCATATAAAAGAAAGTGAACCTTCAAACGAATTAAAACCACTTAGACATTAATCAATCATCCAAGAAGACTGATGAATATTATTTGCTGGGTCTATTGCAGATTATTCTTTATAACATTATAAATTATTTTACTGCTATCTTCTCCTACGTAAGCACAGTTTGGACCCTTTACATTTCATAAAAAAACCCTAAAAACAATCACTGACTCATTCCTTCTTTTTTATTATAAATTCAAAATTTCTTCCGAGTCTTTCACTAGGTAGTTGTTTTCCCCCTCTAGAGATCATAAATTGTACCTCAAATCATTTAGAAGAACAGATAAATACGCGGGTACTAGCAGTAAATATTCTTTAAGTATACAATAACTTCTGTAACTTTTAGCAATTATTTGATACTTCCCTTTCCCTTCTATAATAAACGAACCTCAAGAATAAAATATTTGTGCCTTTTTGAAATGGTTAATAACGGATAAAGATAATTATAACGATTTCACGTGATAAAAGAAAGTAAACCCTGTGTTTTATTAAAGAGCAATCCTTAAATAAAGCTTTATTCTGCTGATAGAAGTTTCACTTGTTACAGGAGATAATAAGAATTGGCTCAAGGTAGACGAAAACGCGGCACGGACACCCGATTTTTTCGGCTTCTTTAAACTGTAAGAGCAATACGCTCCGATTGTTTGCTCTTACAAAAAAAAAACTTTATCGCCTTTGCAATTCTCCGGTGGCGTTGATTACATCTCCTGTTTGCATTGTCTCCAATTGCGACAACCACTCCGAGGTGTGTCCGAACAAACAGCGATCATTGTGGGAGCAAAGTCGCTTAGATTAGGAACGAGGAAAAGCGGTCGTGAATGTGATTGGATCGAGAAAAGAAAATGTCACGTGTCTCTGAAACTCGTCGCATTAAAGTGACCTCCTTATAAAGCCCCCGACGCTCGGAATGTCCGTGAGTTTATGCTCCATAAAAAAGAATACGACTGCTTTGTTTTTAATTGCCCCCAAACGTTGCTGTGAGTTACGGAGGCAGTGATTCTTGGAGGTTGTCATGACAGTGGCTACTTTCATGGTGATCTCACTTTTGAGTTGCGAGTATAAAAAATAAAATACAGTGGTAACGATTCAATTCAGTATCGATATATTTATTGATGTTTGTGCTGACTTCATAGATTAAAAACACTCAAAACCTATTCAGTAACTAATGCGCGTAACTATCAACTGATTCAACGGAAAAATAGATTTAAACAATGTTCGGAATAATACCAATTTTTTATACATCATAATTTGAAGATATAAAAGTAGGATCTGTACGAATCAATATGAAAAACCCGTATATAAATAAAAATAAAATACACATAATCATCCATAGCTTATTATTGTGTTATTAAGGAATTCTCATAAAGAAGTGAAGGCAAGAATAATTTTTCCATAAATACGAGAGAAACATCACGAGTGATTTCCAATGAAAAACTAAATAAAATGACGAATAATGGTATTTAAAGAAAATCTCCCGTTGCACAATGGAAATCCTACTGGTTTTCCGTAGCTCGAGGTTTTATACACCTCTTGGAATCTTGCCTATTATTTTCGAAAGACTTCCTAAGAATTGTGCGCTTCTTGGGAAAGATCGTCGTTGTGGAAGTGTTTATAACGATGTTTTCTCGTAACCACAACAGCTGAATCTATAAAAAAATCCCATAGTTACGATTCAAGAATGGATAGCGACAGATTGGAGACGTTTTGCGTTATTTACGTCATCTCCACTGCACTAAACATCACTAAGAGAATGCTACAAATTGAATTATTTTGGCTAGAACTAAAACGTCTCGGTCGTGAAATTACAAGTTTATATAGCAACTGGAGTTAACGTTAAACGTAAAACCTATATTTTTAGGTATGGAAAGAAATAGTAATCGTTCTGTCTCCTAAAAAAGTGGGTATGAGTAGGGAAATAAGAAAGAATTAATCTGGACCACTTAATGGTAAATAAAACTAAATTTTGCGACATTTTTATATGACAGTTTCAACTCCATTATAATTCTAAAGAAGTTTAGAGCGATGTGAGTTTCATATTATTGCAAAAAAATACATCACTAGATATATTGCATCGAAAGCTTGTATTCTTGTGACAAAATACTATAATTTTTCAAGAAATACGGGTCTTTTCTAGTTAAAATACAACTAGGACGAATTATCATGTATTATTATTAAGATATCTGAAATTTTCGAACGGAATTGTTATAGATCTACCCAAATACTCTATCTCAGAGGAGATGAATACCTAGAGATATACTTTTTCTGATAAACTAGTGCATTATTCGAATAAAAATTACAAATAAAAATAAAAAGGTTTTAAAATGAAAATAAACAGTTTTCAATTAGAATTACAAAAGGAACATTCAAATAAATCTTGATTTAATACAAATTTCCTATTTGTACTGATCGTAACTATAAGGTAAGGTTCTAAGGTACTATGTAAATGTTGAAGAGAAGAAAATCATTCAGAAGCTATTTCAGATATACGTTAAACGGTGAAAAAAAGCTAAGAAGGAAACACATTGCCAACAATTATGTCGATTTCTCTTTCTTAAAGTTTTAAAACAGCCATGTTTTATTAAAAGGTTTACATGGTAAGTTACTGAAGATTACCCTAAGTATTATTGATACTCCTCCTTTTTACTTTATTCACTTCAAAATTTACCACCAAAATCTTAAATTCAGCCAACCATTTCCATATTATTAATTACTAATAAAATCATGCTAAGGTATAGAAATGTTTACATCTTAACAACGATCAAAAAATGATTCAAACTGAGATAAAAGGTCAACGGGGAACCAATACCCGCATTGCGTACATTAAAGCAAACACAAACATCACTAAAAATCGTTCCGAGAGGACAAAAATCCTCACAATACGTAACTTAAGCTCACAATCGTCACAGAAACGCGTAAATCCAAACAAAAGCGAATCGAGTGGGCGAAAAGAAAAAATCGCACTCAGACGTCGATTCGGGTATTAAACGGGCCTCGAGACAAACAACAACAATGAACAACAACTCAGTCTCGAGCCCAAAAACACCCGAATATATAATAAAAGAAAAAGAGCATTCTCCCAACACAACGTCAAGGGAACGAGTGAAAAAAAGACGCGAGGAAAAGAAAGATAATTAATGGGCAGCAATTGCTCCCCATTCTCTGGGAAAAGGGTGAAAAAAGGACGTTCGGAAAGAGGTTTATGTCGCGCACCGATTCTCAAGGCGGCTTTGTTCCTCGACAGCCGCCCTTTTAACGGCGCCTTAGACTCGAGTGGAGAATGCAACCGGAGAAAGAATGTTTGTGCGTGGCGGCACTACTTCCCCAGGAGATCTGCTTATGCAGCCCTCAATCCCTCGGCTCACGGCCAGCCTGCCTAATTGGACAGGGAAATTCCCTTTTCTCTCCACTGTTTTTCCTCTTTTATTCTCTTTGAGAAGACTCTTGCCTCCGCTGTTCTTACGCCTCTTTTCTTATTTGCCTTCTGTTTTCTGCTCTTAACCACGCTGTTCTTTCAATACCCACCGAGAACGTTCGTTTTCTCACTTAGTGAATGCCATTTTTAAAAACGCATCCTAAACGGGAAGGATAAAGTTGTAATAGGTCAGGCTTATTTATTGGTTAACTTAGAAGACGATAATAAAAGGGATATTAGATTTAAAACAAATTCACTCAACTACTATGTTCATGGTTGTTACGGAGCAGATCGATTGTACGTCTACATGCTATAATTTTTCATTCGATTACTCTTAGCTCACAAGGCATCAATTTTAAAACTAAACTAACATGGCATGGTGTTCTAAGGGCTACCAAACCTGCTCGGCAAGACCTGAGTTCGATTCCCAGTCATATCGCTATTTTACACTTCTGTTAAGTCTGTGTGCTGTAGTTTCACGACTACTCGTAAAAGTTACTATCTAACTTTACTGACACAAATAATCCATTAAATTAATATAAGTTACGTCTTGAGAGAAAGAAATTACAAAAACTTCATTTATCCTACAACAGAAAGACTGAATGATTTGTTTTGAGTATGCATGGAAAATACGAGTCCCTTTTGTTTGACCTATAAATAAAAGAAAACTTTCGAGAAATTAAATTTTTAAATGTCTTTCAATTCAAGCTATACACTCTCATTCTTGCATTCTTTTATAAGACTGAAATACGTAAAAAAGCCAAATAACGAAGCCAAGAAAGACATCTTCATTCTGAATACCCCTAAATTGGTTATCATTGTATCACAGTTCTTCACTACCGTTGATGTCTCCCATTCAAAACTTGTTGACATATAGAAGAATACGATCAAAAATTAAACTATTAATCGTAATTTATTCGAAATTTTTGTTCCTTATCGAGTAGTTAAGCTGTTAAAAATGTATGGGTTTTATTTTAAATTAGCTCCAGTAGAAGAAAGATAAAAACTGACACAAAACAATTAGACCATCGCAAGCTCCATTCGTCCTCAATGCAGCTTCCAAAACCGTCATCTTCAACGACAGCATCTCCTGATAATACCCTCCATTCAAAACTCTCTCCTTATTCCCTCCCATTCGATCGCATTACTGCACTATTCCTTGCACGCGAAATCACACGGCGAACGCGTCCGTGTACGCGGACTCCTTCCCTTTCTGAAACGCCTCTTCAGCGCGAAGACACTTCATTTTACGCCTTTCATTTGTTAACTCGTTTTTTTTTCACCCCACTTTGAGATGCCACGCGTTTTCTTGAGGAGGGGGTTCCCTTTGGTGAGAAAGGAAGTGGCGTGGGGAGGATTAAGTGGGGAGTCATGGAGTTGTCGCTATTGAATGCAAAAAAGGCGCAGCGAAATTGCTCCGGAGGAGGAAGGAACGTTCCTTTTCCGAATCTTTCGCTTTCGAAGGAAGAGACGAGAGAAATGGGCGCGATTTGAGGAAATGCGGTGAATTTTGCATTGGCTATGGAATGGAGGATTTGCGTGCAAATGCTGAATCGGCGACGCCAATTTCTTCGAGCTTCCTTTTTGCTCTTTATGAAAAATAACTTTGTGCTAATTTAGAATGATTATTATTTTCATCCTTTGCTATGTCTTCTTACGTAGAAAAATACCTAAAAAATATCTCTAGAGGTTCATTATTATAATGATGAAGACTTCTCAGTTCAGACAAATTTTGGATTATACATACTAATATACCGTAAATAGCATAATGCTGAGATATTTCTTATTTTAAATTCGCTTGTACTCACAAAGAAATATGACTGCTAAGTACATTAAAACAATATTCCTAAAATAATTCTCTGTAATCAGAATTTTATACGTAATCCGTGATGGACTACAGATAAAGAAAAATAACTGACTTGTTTCGAAGTAAATTTTAGCAAATCGTACTTGGTTACCATAGATACTATTGAAATATCTAAACTCAAACACACCTATGTTCAAATATATCGTATAGCTATCCATATTTTGCAAATAAAGACACAAAATCTCAAGAAGAATTTAACAAAAATTTAAGAGGGTCGAAATTTTATTGTAAATAATTATAGGAAGCTGAAGACATTCAGCTTTTTAACCGTTAAATTACGCTCGTTCTTAGTTGAAGCTGTAATTAAAATATATTTACGTTGTTTTCTAGCGTAATTCATCATTCATATATTCCTTTTTTAGAGCCAATCAAAACTTAGAAGGATTCTAGCTGGTATACTTTTAATACTTATAAGACAACGTACTTTATGATATAACGTAAGAAAAGTGAGTGAAATGAATTTTCGAAAATTTTCTCATTATCCTCTCATTGTGCAGAAAGCTGAATAGAAGAGAAATAAAGAAAACTCGTGAAGAAAGAACCATATCGAAGCCTCGTTCCCACCTCTTTGACCCCTCTTTGATGAAGAAAAAAGGGGAATAAAAGAAGAAAGGAAAGATTTTTAACGTTTTACTCGGTCAATTCTAAAGGCACGCGCCATTCCTTTAATGGGAACGTAAGCGCATCAAGAGATATAGTGTTCTTTGGCGAACGTCTCTTCACCGGTGCATTGTCTGCCTTTCAGCCAAAGTGGGAGCAAATTTAAGGGAAATTTTGCCCTTAAACGAAAGGCCTATTCAACGGGAATTTAGAAAATCGTTATGTGGAAACTAATTCCTTCGGTACGTCTTTTGCGATCGTGAACTTTTGACATAAATGCCTCGATGGCATTTGAGACTTTTTGGGTCACAATGAGGAATATTCTTGGAAGATATTTTTTGTTCGTGAAGGACGATTTTGTTAAAAGGGCGTTTCAGTAATGAATTTAATTCTACAAGAATGCAGGAAAGAATTCTTTTAATATTTATAAATTTTCTTACTACGGGAAGAGAATTTTATATACTTTTTGAGTCGTTGGGGAAGAATTTAATGTAAGATTTTGGACTTGTAATTTTTGGTAAGAATATGCAGCATATAAAGTAGTTCTTAAAAATGTTGAACTTATATAATAAGCTTAAATTTACCCGATAAAAGATTATTGCTTAGCGAATGTTTTAGATATACATTTTGTCTCTTAAAATGCAATAATGGCATTGGAAGATATGTTTTATAATGGAATAAAATCGAGTACATATCAAACGAGGGAAAGAACTTGGGATGAACACAAATTACTTGAATTGACGAATATCAGATCAACACCAGGGCAACAACGCTTGTTTATAAAAAGAAAGGAAACGGTATAAATAACAAATGAAAGAAAACTGATATAAATAAGATGAACCTTCGATTCATAATTGAAGGAAATACTAAACTAAAAATAAACATCACAAACTATTCTCCCTAAATATAATATTTCTCTCAAGTATGAAGTAAAATTGAAAAACAAAAATCAAGAAGTTGGGAAGAGGAAGAAAACAGACGATAAACCTAAAGAATTACCGCAGTTAGAAGAAGCTAAGTACCATTAAAAAGGAATTTTCATTGGGACGAATCAATCATGAATAAGTCTCCTATTTACAACCTCATCAATGAAATGTTTCACCGAAGGACGCTTTTCTAACCTTAGAATTGCCACACTTTCAATTCCTTCAAAGGCCGGGGGCGTAATGGGAATCGCAAAAATGCAGTCACAACAAGAAACTTCTCGCATATCCATCCCGGGTTTTCTCCCCCGTCTAAGACAAATGTTATCTACGAGCTATCTCACCCTGGAGCCATCAGTCTTGTTTTTTACACTCCTGTTTGATAGACATCCTGTACCCGCTTGTTTTTCATCCGCGTAACCATGGATCCAATTAGTTTCGAGCGCTTTAATTACGTTCCCGAGTAACCCACTTCTCTGCCTACGCATTGCTTCCAACGGGGATTTCTCAGTATGAAGTCTTATAGTAGACCTTCTTGTATCCGCGAGACCTTTCGAACGAATCAGATGCGTTTGAGCTGAGAATGAGTGCTTTATAACCACCGAGGGTAGTGAAAGCGTAGGGTTGATTCTGATATCTGTTATTAGCGCTTAAGATGGTGGAGATTGAAACTGGCATTTCGATGTGAGAATGCCTAATTGAACGCGGAGTCGATTGAGGCAGGATCATTCTGCTTCCTTCTTGATTATTGCGTTAATTATCTTAGAGGAGAAGCTTACTTCGAGGAGAAATTTTAATTGATCGTTTCTATCGCTTTATAGTTTCTCTTGGGAGCGTCTTCATTAGAAACTTAATGTTTCACACCACTTATCTTTTGCTTCATTAAGGGAGTGTAAGTATCACTACGTAATTCCATTCCGAGGAAACGGAAAATCACCATAGAAACTATTGAGTGCTCGTAATAATGGTTTGAAATAACACAACACTCCATCAATGTCTAATTAAGATATAATCTTCTTTGAAATTGATAATCTTTCAAACACACGCTTCTTCCTGTTTTCAAATTTCAATATAGATTATAGATTTTATTTCACCAAATATTTATATTACGAAATCAATATTGAAATCTAATAAACTAAAATTCATTCTTTAAAAGCGTTAAAACTTCGAATAATTATAACTATGAAGTAAATACCCATTCATACTAAATTGTAGCAATAATAAATAATCAAAAAAGGTCAAGATAAACATAATAGAAGAAAAATACGTGAGCCACTTAAATGATCCATTTTCCTGTGAACAAATAAATTCCATACTATTACAGACATTTATTTTTTATAAGGGATGAACTTAATCAAAATAAAATATTATGCAATGAGAATTCTGCCAAAATGGAAGTCATAATATGATAAAATAATTATTTATAGGAATGGGTTCCGGATAGATTGTCTTATGCTAAATAATCTCTATTATTCCAGCCCTTAAAAAAAACTACGAAAACTGCTTAATGACCATTCAAAGCTACTCTCACTTGAGCAGAACGCTACTCAAGCGTGACCTTCCGATTCAAAATCCACTCACTATCAAAGACTCCTGGCTTGAAACGTTACATTTCTTGAGTAAATAAATCAATCACACCTTCAAACATAAACCTAACTGCCTGGACACCCATCAACGAGAGCCAACGTGCGCTGGGTTGCAAAATCTCGGAAAACAAAAAGAAAAACGATTTCCTTCCCATGAAACTCCTTGGGGCAACTGACAATTACAACACAAATCCGTCGCCATGGAAGTAGGCTGTTAAGTGAAAAGCACCTGCCGAGGAACTGTCTGATTATCCGTCGCCTGGGAAACCCGTCCTCGAACTAAAACAAAAAAGCATCAATACAATGCGTTCGAAAGCTCCCAAGTAAAGAACGGCAAAAAACGAACTGGTACGGAGGCGAGAAGGCGTTTATAATCAGTCATCATCTCCGTGTTTATATTAAAAAGACAACACGTAAACTGAAGCCGTTTTTTAATGCCTTCCTAAACCCTTTTATAAGGGGTAACCCCGCGTAAACTTTCACCGACACACTTAAGAGGGAAATGAGGAGAGGGTTTATGTCCGTCAGCCTTTGCGGATCGCCGCTCTTGGGAAAAATGGTCCCATTTGGAAGAATCGGTCTTTCTTGAAGGCCCACCATGCCCACCTCTCCATTCTCGAGGGCATTAATGGACTGTGCCACTTTGCTATCGCAACCTTCTTTGGAACGACATCAAGTTTCTAATCAGCGAAGAGAAGGACGAGTCATCCGACCTTTTTTTATAATAAGAAAGCATTTGATCCGATTCTTTCTCATGCCGAAGATATTTTCCAGTCCTGTAAGCAATATATCTGGATTGATCAGCTAAGAATTCGTTAGTAATTGAAAATTCACATTCACTGATCAGCTCCGCCTTTTAATCTAACAAACCCATAAACGATTAAGCCTAGACAATGAAGAAAACCAACAACAAATAAAGTTTTAATATTTTTCGCTCATTTCTTTACGTTACGCACGAGTGATATAATGGAACAAAACAGTGGGTATCAACTTAACGTTCCGGAAACATATCAACAGAGTGTTGCTAGGAAACTGATCCTAATACTGATCCACGAGAACTACTCATTGTGTTCGGAAGATATTAAATACGGCAATATAAATTTGGATAAAATAATGAATTATGATTGAGTTACGCAAATTATACGCTTATAGCTTCCATGAAAGATATTAAGAGTGTAAAATATTCGTATCAAATGATAGATTTGCTTTAGTCGCCTCATAGGTTAACTTTTATGGAATAAATAAATTATTCTTAGTTTTTTATCATCTGAGAACCATGTCTAGAATAAATATAGTATTAAATATATAAATATACAATAATCATACGATCGATAAACTTCATCAAAACAATGGTAAATAATTGCATGATATTTAATAAATTACTTCCCGATACTCTCTAACGAGTACATCTAACTGAACTCCATTCACAATAATACGCAGAAAATAATATAATCACTTAAAATACATAATAATAATAAGTGCAAATATACACGAAAACAAAAAGAGAGCATAACATAGGATAGAGAACAATCGTTAAACTCTCGTAAGCACGGTATCCAAGGAGAAGGGTGCGTGATTGTGATAGGAGAAAGGAGTGGACCAAAGGGGGGGAGGGGGCTGTCTTGTGGAGATGCGGTGGCGGCAAAAGGGGTTTGTCTTTCCCGCACTGCGACACTCGGCGATGGGGGAGGGCAAGGATTGTGATTGGAAGGAGCTTTTTGTTGTGTCGGGATCGAATGGCACGAGCGCACTTCTGTCCAAGGAGAGAAGAGGAATGAATGAAAGCACGCGATGGAGCATTCTACATCGCTGTCGTCAAGAACTTTTTATCTCCTTTGTGCGACTGTACAATTCGTGAGATAATACAGTATACAAGAATAAGAAGAAAAGAAGCTATTATTACACTATAAAGTTGACGTAAGATACAAGAAGTCATTATTTCCGGCTTAAAACAAAAGAAAACCTAATTACTTGAACTCACAACTGTACTATGAATAATAATAAATACAATCAAAAAACTCCATAAAGGTCCCTTTGGAAAGTAGATAACACAAATACGCTCGGCTTCGGAGGAGATGTAACTCGGAGAATACGAAATATGTAAAAATAAGAAGAAAAGAAAATTTATGGGATTCCTATTAGGTGTATTATGCGAAATAAACTAATCCGAAGCACAGAAATACTTATTTGGATGTAAAAAGCGTGGGTTTTTGTATTGGCTTCCGAATAATGGATCGAGGAAATGGAGAAAATAATGCGACTGCCCGATTCTTCCATTTGAATGGAGTCTTTTTATCAAACTGAAGGGAAAGGAGAGATATAAATGGAAGGAGAGGAAGGAGGTAGGTTAATATTCTTGACGGTTGCAGAGGAGGGGATGCTGAGTGATGGAGGAATGAATTGGATGCTGGGGAAGAAGGAGAGAGAGACAGTTAAAAAGATAAAATAGAGGAAGAATGTGGAAGATTTGAGATGGTGCATGAAAAGGATGGTTCCTCAGTCTCATTGGTTAAGAAAGAATTTTCTCAGCCATCCCTTAAAAATCTTGGTTTAAATATTCGTAGCAAAAGAAACAGAAGTTTATTTTAAACAGAGGAAAAGAGAAAATTAATAGAAAGGATAAAATATGTAAATAACATAATTGAACTCTATTCATTTCCGAGTCGAGTAATTCCTAAAATATTCAAGAAGAGGAAACTATGGAATTTAATTAATGAATTACTAGCCGATTTTAGTACTCGAAAATTATTTATTTTTGCTTTAATTAATCTAAATTTCTTTATTTTCTTATTACATTAAAGACGAGGTGGCCGAGTGGTTAAGGCGTTGGACTGCTAATCCAATGTGCTCTGCACGCGTGGGTTCGAATCCCATCCTCGTCGGAAGTTTTTTGCATCCTCATAAATTCAAATAAATTTAGCAATCGAAATACGAGGTTTTATTAAATAGGGCTACTTTATTATCTTCAATTTATTTATCGCTAGCCTTAGAGCGTTTTGCAAGATACACGAGTAAATGAATACGCTCATTAATACTTGGTTTTCGAAAACAATAAAATAAACTTCTCAAAGTTAGCCACAATCCAAACTCGTCAACTAAAATTTCTCTTAGCTATTACTGACCAATTAACTAGCTTCATTAAATTAGATGTTTGATTTTAATATTTAACTTCGTTAGTTACGTCAATCATTATTTAAATCACTAAACAATTGACTTCATTACCACAGTCATTATTCCATTAATCATTTAATCAATAATAAAATTCATTGTTACATTAATCGATTATGCGTGCGGAATGTGATCAATAATAAAATCATGAACTCGTAGTTTATTCTCTATACTATACTTGGCTTTATTAAAATTAAATTAATTAAATAAGAACAATTAACCATTCTATTACAGTTTTGAAGAATAGGTTGTGTAGTTATATAATCATATCCATTTTCTCTCATCATAAGTGCAGCCTAGGAACTTCTACCAATGTTCAGTGACCGGCTGAATAGATCGATTACCTCAAGGCGCTCCATTATATAATCAAATCCCTTACGGCGACGCGCAATCTCTCAACAATTAACCATTAGAGGAAGACCTAAACCAACCGGACCTAAACAAACCTTCCACAGTACTAAAATGAAACCGAAAGGGAACACAAAGAGAGACAGAAATAAGCTCCGCAGAGTAGGGAACGAGAAGAATATCCATCCCAACTGAATGTAAAGAGAATGGTCCGCCAAAAAGACAGAATGGGAAGCGAGGGTCTGGTTAAAAAAAAGACCCGGCGAAGAATCTCCGAAAAGTTGAAAATCCGAGTGAAATTCCCGGGCAATGGAAGACTCCGGGAGAAGAGTGGAGCGTCCAAAAAAGCAGGACCTCTTCCCTTATTTGCGGAGAGGTGAAGAGGTGATACATACAGTTTTGAAGATAAGAGTTGTTGGAAAAATTGGAAAGCGGCACCACTGAAAGAGGAGTCTTCAAAGCATCTACTGACCTCTCTGCCGTAATGAGCCACTGCCATCCTTTGTGACCGATTCACAAATGGCCCTCCCACGTGTCTTCCTCCGTTTTGTTCCCTTTCTTCTCTTTAGCGTACGCCCTCTTCATTTGCTGAATGCCCTCCCCTTAAGCTCTTTTGTGGAGTGCGACAATGTCGCGGACTCGAGGTATTAAACGAGATGGAATAGATAACGAAGGAGCGCTCGGAGGAGACCTAATTGCAATGGACGGCCGACGTAATGGGCCAAAGGGTACATACTATTTTGCCGCTGAAGGATGACTATGAGTTGACGGTGACTGCAACGACTGAATGACAAATCGGATTCGGTGCGTCTTATGGTAGACGAGCTTATAGTATTAGAAGAATCATACAAAATGATATTTAAGCTCTACAATTTATGTTTATAAGAGTTAAGAATGCACCTACGAATTCAGTATCCTTTGAGTTGAATCCTTCGATAAAAATTCAGGGAATCGACAAAGAAGCAATATTTTATCTCCAGAGGTATTCTCCTAAGTACTTAGAGCGTTAGTATATTACAAAAATCGTTATGTAGACACTGCTTCAATATACAAGCTGAAAATACTTAATTTGGACGAATCATATACATAATCATATAAGTTAATAATTACGTATTATATAGGCAAAGAAATAGTCATTTAACTGCGAAAACGAAATAATTAAGTTAATTGTTCTTACATTGTATTCTTAATGAACGCTAACAGAGGGTAATTGCATCAAGGTATTGTGGTAATTGAAGGAGTGGATACTTCAAACAATATAAATATACGAATACTATCCGAAACTAAATGAATCAGCATGAAAGGACATCTGGGAAGCAATGGAACGGTGAATAACAAGATAACCCATCTTTCTCCAAATATCCCCCACCTATACAGAACATTCCCATTCTTCCGCGAAACATATAAATGCTCCAAAAACACCTGCAAAAAACTAATGTAGGCGAAAACTCAAATTTATGCGCCTCCAAACTCTCGTTATAGTCCCAAAATTAATGCAAGACATTTCATAAAATACGAGAACGACGTTCAACCTCGCATTCCAAAGCTAGAGACGGGTACCTAAAACTTCCTCACCAGACGAGCATTATTTACCCTGAGAAGAATTAACGACATTCCCGGCGAATACAGACGTGAACTCCGGAAGCGGATCCGAAGCACGATCCGTGCAGAAAAAAGAACCCTTTTGAAGAAGGATCATCCTCGAGCGACTATAATGGACGCGTTCCTAGGGCGACGGTTCCCACCGTTACGCTTCCACCTTCTTCATGGGGGGGTGTGGCATCCACATTACCTCGATCGATAGTCATCTAATCCACGTTCCGGGGTTGATGGTTCCCATAGTCCCTTTATATTAGACCAACAAGGCCGCGTTTTTCAAAAAAAGCATCGTTTTAATTCTACTGCTCGCTCATTATCTTTCCAGCTCCTCCCAAAAGCGAGGTCCAAACACCGCCGCTATAGAATAGGGAGGGAAAAAAGCACTCCAGGAGTGTTTTGCTTTCTCGCCGAACTCCCCTCCTCCTCCTCTGGGGAAGTCTGCTCGAGTTATGTGCCTTTCCGAAGGCCCTCCTCCCGCAGAAAGCTTTTTCCCTCCTCCTTCCGCTCCCGGTCACAATATCCACCCACGAGTGGCCACATATCATTCAACAAGGGGCGGGAAAAGGGGTGATATGGATATGGGGTTGGGTGGGGATGAAGGAGTTGGAAAAATGGAGAGAGAGTTTTTGGATTCTGAAAGAAAAGGGATTATAATGGACGTGTTATACGATGGGGATCGGAAAATGATGAAAAGAGATAATGGGAAGCTCCAATATAACGTGCTCTTTTGAATCAATAAATGTACGATTATATTTCTATTTGTATTTCAGGATGCTGTGTTTGCGATTGGGCCTCTGTACCAATAAGGTATTGATGTAATAAAAACCCAAAAGATGGGAATAATTGGAGATCAATATATCTTTGGTACAATTATATTCCCTATCAATTACATCCTTTCATCAATTTAAGGGAAATCACGTAAATGCATAAAAAATAATTATATACAAATATAAATACATGCATACATCATTTTCTCGTAAACCATACCAAAAACATAAGAGATTTAAGACATAGATCGCTGTGCTAAGACCCCTGCACACCGATAACGAAGATAAAGTTGTTTCTCGTAAATATTTTCACTAAAAATAGTCTAAATTAACATAATCCTATGCGTGGCTGTAACAACTTCTTCCAATGTTCTATAGTTCTTTAAGTAAAGGCTCAAGTAGCCTAAAGTCAACTCAAACTTAAGGGTCAAGGTGAGAGTCCAAGGGTCAATAAAAATACTTTTACGCTAACACAATTTCCCAGCATAATATATGAATTCGATTACAAATAAATTTAAAATTGATTCATTCCATTTATACCTTCAAATGCTCTTTAATTGTTACCACAGCTATAATTTTAGTTAACCTTAAATTCGTATTTTTTGCTGGTTAGACTGGTCATTCTGCTACTGAGACAAAGCTATCATTTATCTCTGTAATTTACAACGATTTTATATCCAGATAGTCTGAAAGAGCGAATATTCATCTTATCTTAAAGAACAGATTCTGTTCTCAACAGTTGAACATCGAAGTTTTTACCCTCAAAACTAATTAACTGATGTTTACTTTACGAAGTGGTACAAGATTGTCTCTTTTGTTATCTCTAAAGACGTAAAGATCTATAGGTGAGAATCATAAAGCTCGAGTGTCGCTTGAGTTTATCACGTCTTTATCTATATAAGTCATTGTCTGCTACAAATCAAAGGTGAATTTTGGACTCATTATAAAAGGCCTTTGTATAATTTTAGAGACGATATGTCCGAAGATAATATTGCCTTGAAATTGGATTTTTTTAGAGAAACCGAAAATCTTTATATAGAAAGTTAGTAGATGATAACTATCAGTGAACTAACGTATAGCTAAATTTATTGCCAAGGATAGAGAATACATAGAGATAATCATATCAAAGTTCCATCAAATCAAGCCCTGAAAATATTTAAATTTAATATAAATACGTGAAATGTCAATTAAAGTAATGTGCGAAGTAAATTCGATATTAGATACTTAGAAATATTTTGGATCTTCCCTTCTCATTTATGATCGTCAATGTATATACTGACACCGATATAAGTTTATTGAGGGTAATCCGAGGTGTTTTGAGTACGAATCCGTGAGAGTATAAACGCAATATTATCAGCCGTAACCATGTATGAAGTCGCATTGCAAAAATAAGCACTGATCTGAAAGAAGCAAGCCAGTAAAAGCTCCTGTAATACCTGAAGTTACGGCACATCTGATATCAGTAGTAAGAGATGAAGTTCAGCGTACTTTTACTATATTTAAGCTGTATTCCCGTTGCTAAGCAATAAATCGTACATGAATTCTTCTCATAAAATATACGCTCGTCTCATCTCCAACATTCAGGAGTTAAAATTCTTAATAAACCCTTCCAGAGTGATCGAAAATCGAAAATGTATCAATAAAAGTTCGAATGAAGAGTGTATCGGATCAAGTACTATATTAATAATTCCAGTCCAATTCTAAAAAGAACACAATAAAGTGGGAATGGCCAAATCCTTCCAACTCGCAGAACATTATATCTGTTTATACTTGTAATAAAAATAAAACATCTATAGGCTATCTAATCTGATTTTTTATCTCCCACTATAACTGAATGTTGCTGGTTTTTCTATTTGATCCAAAAAGGTAAAATAAATAAACAACTTATACGAAATATCACACAACTGATTTAACAAATGAGACAATTAATCTATTCTTTATTTTAGACATAGATGAATTCTCTCTTGGAAATTAAGATGATAGAGAAAATTAAAGAAAATAATTAAGGAACACTGAGCGAGGAGATTCCATTGTCGAAATATGAATACTGTATTATAGTACAGAATCATAAATCTTGTAGATCAAAGAAATAAACTATAAGATATCTATTCAGGATTAAATGGAAACAGAACCACTTTTGCCAAATAATTTCGGAAATTTTAATTAAATTTCGTTAAATACTTTAGTTACTATTATTAATATTTATATTAATTAAAGATCAAGGAATTAAAAGATTGCCTCCATCAACGCATAAATTTTGTATAATTATAATAAAATATACACGTAAATTTTCATTTGTAAACGTTTGCATGCTTATAATTTTTGTACTATATCAAATTTTTATTTTTATTTTGCAATTTATTAAAATGTTCGAATATTATTATAATTTATTGTATTTTCGCGTTTTAAGAAATTATTTGTTATTTCTCTCTTGAAACTCATCGTAATTTTAAGAATTCAATGGAAAATGAGACATTTTAGTCTATATTCAATAAAATAATTCAATAAAACTCTAGATACTAAAATTATTACAAAACTGCAAATAAGAATTGCACTGAATAGCCTAAAACATCCAGGCCTTCCTGCCAGGAAACAGCGACTATCTATAGCGTTGTATGTATACTAGCAAAACCGATACCCGCATCGCTAACATTGCCCTCCATCCGGCATCAATTGCTCCAACCCACGGCTTTAACGGCACCCGGGGAAAAGATACAGCGACTTAAATTTACGAAATTTCAGAAATCTAGCTATCCGAAAATGGCGCCATCCATTTCCCGCCCTTGGCAATGGGTCGAGAATACCAAGGAGACGAGGGGGCGGGGGTGAATTCGGGATATAGAGAAAGGGGGCGGCCAATGGGATGAAGAAGTGCTTCGGATGGAAGGGGAAAGTTTTCCTATACCTGAGGGAGAAATTACAGTTATTATCCCTCTGCAGATGCTACATTCGGTGGGAGGAGGATAAAAACTTTACGCGCTCCTTTCCCGTATCGATTTTATTTTATTTTGCTTATTCCCTAAACCCTCTTCGGGAAGTTATTTTTACGGGACGTCGTGCTCGTTTCTCTCCGGCCGATGCTTTTGGGGCTGTCCCTCACCTAGCCACCCTCCTTTATTTATAAGAGCAAAGGGGTGGATTCCTCCTCACCATCCATTCTGCATTCTTAGCCTCCGGGCGTGGGAGGGAGATCCTATTGGGTTGGGGGAGGATGCCAACTGAAGAGCGAAACGATTCCAGGGGATTTCGATTTCCTCAATGAATTAGAGGAATACACATAGCTTACATTGACGGCATAGGGTGTGATTTAAATGACTTTAATAAATACTTATGCAAAATCAGTTCTTAAGTCCTTCAGAGTTAAGTAACAGAGTTGATATTCGAATATTTCTTTAGCCTCGTAATTCGCGGTAAATTAAAGAAGTTGTAAGTACAGGCAATATATACGCATATTACATAAAAAGTAATCAATTATATTTAAAGTGAGCTACATAACTCCTGTGGATTCTGATTCATCAACGTTCTTTGATTTATTTGGCATGAATTATTTCGAATGTTTTATAAAATTACCACCTGGTTTTTGAAAATTAATTGCATCTACTACTCTTCCGAGAATTTTTATTTCTAATTAAGTAATGCTGTTTTTCAATTCTCCGTCATCATCATCATTCGTCATCATTCAGCATCCCTCACTGCAAACCTTATCTACATTTCCTCCTACTACAGGAGCAAGCAGTTAGCGGCTGCTTACAAGTTGATTTAGCTTGCTATTGTCACAAAAATTATCCATATTTTTTGCTTACCCATTTAGTTTACTTATCATTTCTAGTTAAATTAGAAAGTTAAAACAGAAAGAATAATTCTCAATTATCTTCACTAATTTCACTTAAACCGTATCATAAAATTAATAACATTTGCCTTGAGAAAGAATTCAATCAGCATTCATATCCTATTAGTCATAAAAATTCTCATTAAATATATAGTTGAGATGAACATCAATCACATGACTACACAATGGGAAAATCCATGCAACTAATCGCTTTATACCTTCCTTAATAAGTCCATTCATCCATTCCTTTTAATCCACGAAAGAATTTAATCTTTACATCTTTTCTGTTCTTTCAATTTTATCTTCTTTATCTCTCTTTTTAATAGGGATTAAACAGTGGATGCCATTTCTCGCTCCCAATTATACCAATAAAAACGCGTGATTATAATCATCATCCAAACTCGTAACGACTCCGGAGAAACCCGCGAGAAAGAAAGAGTATCCAACCCCAATTCGGCAGAGTTGGCAACCCTAGAGCACGAAACCACAAAATACACATACATCCGCAAGGTTCATCCCATTTGGTTGGGGGGGAGGAGATGCTTTATATAAGGGCCCTCCCCAAGTACCATTCTACTCCCCATCTTTATTCCAGCCGCCCAATCGAAGCGTGACATCCCTCGCATCTCCACTTTTCACTTTGAGGAATATTCATGGAGAGGGAGAGAGAAAAACGTGGACTCCGCACCGCGTGGTCGAATAATCACCCCTTCCCGAAAAAAGGGGCAACACTTTTTTTTTTATCTTTATAGCCCCCGGATTTCTTTTTATTTACCGCACGATACGTGATCGCGTTCCGTAGATTTTTCCCGTGGACGCCACCTGGAGACGGGCTCTCGAAACTAAAAATAAATTATTGAGGTGGTCTAATGGCTTGAAAGCGGTTGGGGTGGGAACGTGCTTCGACGTTGAGCTGTCGCCGGAAATGTATCATTTGTAAATAATGCGTTTATTTTAAAGGGAGAGGCCTTTTTAACATGCGCAGAATCGATGTGTGCAACGAGGATACATAAATGTTTCTTTCAGCGTTTGCCATTATTCGCAAATTGCTGTTCCCTTTATAAAAGACGAGAGGGGTGAAAAAGATATGTTTATACCCTACTATCAAAATTAATTAGCCAAAAGAGAAGAGCTACAACGGTGATGATGGAAAAACTATTTAATGATCATAATTCTTGGATGGTAATGGATTCCTTGTACTTTGAGATTATTTGGACGCAATTAATCAAATTAATGGGTCTGAGAACTTGTATAATATAATAAATCTCTAATAAAAGGATTTTTTTTAAAATAATGAATATGTTCAAGATGGAATTCGAATCTTTAAATTCCCTTCTAAAATGCGAGAGGAGAAGATTAATTCAGTACAAAACTTAACCAAGACGAGCTTATATTCAAAAGTAATACAGAGGCAAAAATCAGATAGGACCAGGACTTGAACCCAGGAACCCAGCTTTATACTCTAGCCGTTCAATTATTTTTCGGGAATGTTATCTCTCAAATTTTATTCTATTATCTCATTTTATTACTCTACTATATAATCTTTTCTCTATTCTACTCTGCATGAATGTGTTCTTTTCGTCATTTTTTAGAACTCATTCGGCAAGAGTTTAGCAAACGAATTGCCTAATCTATCCGCAAAATATCTATTTCCATATGTAGTATCTAGTATTATGATTAACCGAGTTTGAATCCCGTCTTGATCAGCTTAAACAAACGTATCATTCCAGGGCCAAAGTCAGTGCTAATATTTCCCAAATTAAAAGTTTCAAAAGCTATTATCTGAATGTTCAAATAAAAACACTTCTTCGGCCAAAAAGCCCCAGAAAAATTTCGCACACCAAGCGAAACTGATCCGTGAAGCTAATCAATTCCGAGCTAATAGACCGTGGCTCCAAACGCAAACTTAACGAAGCCTCGCTTCATTAAAAACATTACGATTCTCTTCAGTAAAAGGGTTATGTCTCCACCAACACCACACTTTATGGCGCGATTACGGGACTTCTTTTGATCCTCCCGTTGCGCGACAACCGACTTTGTTTACGCGACCACTTCGATTACAATGTATTACTTTTAAAGACCCTCACTACATTTAGTTCGTGAAAAACATGAAAGAATACGGGGTGGCGCTTTTTCTCTCTCGCTAGGAAGGGTTCGTGATAACTTACGAGCATGGGTCGCCAAGAAGAACACCTGGCCATTCCAACTTTTCACCCTTTTTTCTCTCTCTATTACTCTGGGGAAGATGAAAACTCGTCAAATTAATTAAATGAGAGAGGAAAGAAGGAGTTTATGACGAGACAGCGTGGCACTAATGGAGAGTGGGGAAAAGGATGGAGATGCGATGTGAAAAGGTAAAAGCTCCCAATGTGTGTATTTTGGGAGCCGTGATTATGGACCTAAGTTGGCTTTTTTATTTCGTACAAAACGAATCGATTTTGTATTCTAAGAGATGTTTGTTTGACTCGGAAGCATTTAGGGAAATGCATCTTGAGTTTTCGAATCGTTATTTCAAGGATTATCGCTTAAGAGAATGAAAGTTTAAAAGAAAATTATATGCTTTTGACGCGGATAGAAAAAGTAACTATTTTCGTCTACTTTGTGCTAACAGTCCTAATAATTCGTTGAATGATGATCGCTGTAAAGGCATTATGTTCTGAAAGCGGTTATTTGACAGTCAACATGTCCATGTTTAAACAAGTGAAGCCTAAGTCTCAAATTTGAACTTACAACTGACATGGAAATTGTTAAATCGATAATATAGTTTATCTAAATTCTCAACGATAGACGTCTTAAAATTTTTAATTGATAAAAGTCAAAGAATGACACAAATTCAACAAATTCAAGATAAGAAATTAATATTTCATAAATGTAAGGTATTGTATATCTTAAGGCTCTGTTATGCACTATCCAAATATGCTAAATTATGCACGAATTATGTATTCAAAAGTAAAGAAAAAAGGTAATTTATCAGCATTTAAAATACACATTTAAGTACTTATGATATATTAAATATTATCTTTATATTCGAAGTTCATTAACTCTTGACTTACGTCGTAATAATTCGGACTTTTATTTACAAACTAATTAACTATGAGACCATCAAAATACAACTGTCATCACAAATAATTCATTAGTTTTCTATTTGCGGAAAGAGATATATAGTGTTTTCATGAATGCAACTTAGTTTACGGTATGCGTAATTGTATTTTGTGACTGAGTACAGGCTTAATAATTAATCAGTTGTACAAAAATTAAGAGGAGATAACCAAAATAAATTGTCTCGAAATGTATATCATCAATTAAATTCAAGATTAACAAAGGTAATTCATTAAAAAATTTAATGGATTCAATTCATTTAAGGAATACAAATTAGCTTATTTATAATCAACATATTTAAAATGGTTTGAAAAGTTACATTTAATCATCTGACCCTACATTGTATCTCTTCTCTGCAAGGAAAAATTACGAACCCCGCAAAACGAAACTTCACATAATAGCGCAATATCCGAAAACTCTTCCCCCGATGCTCATTCATTTCTGATGACGATGTTCAGTTATTTTCAGAAAAACGACAACGGAGAGACCCTTCAAAAATCAAAGTAGCTCTCAAAAGAGACTCAGAAATTAAACAGGAAACGAATTAAATTTAGAGAATGATAGCAAAACTTGGTCCGAGAAGAATCCTTCCAAGGCGGAGTACATGAGAAGTTCTTTCTCTCGTTTGAGAGAGGCAGCCAAAAGATGAAACACGAGCAGCGGAAGAAGGGGATGAGGTATGAAATGCGGAGGAGGGCGTGGGTGGGCAATGGGTAGAAGTGGGTTGGTGCCTAGTAACGAAGAAGTGTATTTATTTGGGAAGGAATGGGACTGGGAGAATACTTCAAGAGGGAGGATGCCATATTTATGACGAAGGCTAACGAAAGGGCAGATTCGAAAAATGATATTGGGCAGCGTTTTATAACTAAATATCGTTACAATTAAACTTTGGAAACTTGCGATGAATATGAATAATGATAAAGGTCTTTATTGAGCATCAAATTCAGACTGAAAATCTTCAAATCCATTAAAACCTATAAATGATAACCAAGAAACAATCTTTAGAGCTAAAAATTATAGAGTTAAATATTAATGATAGCACAGTTTTGAAGGAAATGGGAAACTGATTTTAAGTCTGCGATTGCAATATACTTCGTATAACGTGACTTCACCAATGAGCACCAGTAAAGATAAAATTACGGTAATATTGGGATAATTTAGACATTAAAAAAAAATTAAATAGTTTAACTATTTATGTATTGATTTTGACAAATGATACAATGTTTCTATGTTAGTAGTGTGTTTCTGTGAATGAGTACGAAAGAACGTAATGATATTAAAAATATTATGAATCTTGGTAGAGAAAGATTGTTAAGTTAGCTTTACCATGCGGAAGGTCTGAGATAAAACTCCTATTCCGTTCGGCCAGTAGAGTTAAATATCGTAATTGGTTGATGAATTAGTTCTAATACTCGCTTTTAAGATGTCTCACATTAATTCTGATATCAACTCTGAATATAAAATCTAAATAATAATTTTCTTAACTTATGCCTTACAAATATACATAGTAATGCCAGAATGACTTTAAACCATAATTGCTTGTGATATCAACTACTGAAAGAATCATTATTTTTTATTCAAAGAAGAATTATTGCTAAGGTGTTGCATCTACCCTTCATTAATATAAAACAGATATAAAGCATAAGGGTAGGAATTACAAAACGAATCATAAAACATTTGAGAACTTCAAGAGAATTCCTAAATTTTTCCCTTCCTTTAGCACCTGTTTACGACCTCAAGAATCGGGGATTAAAGTTTCGAAAGAAGGGAAGAAAACTACGATAATTCATCCTTAATGCAGGTTTATGCGCCTTTGGTATAACGCCTTTGAGGAACCTTCTTCTGATGCACCTGTTACGAACTGCTTTTGCAAATTCCTCACTGGAACGATAACATAAAATATCGGAACAATTACTCTTAGCGCGGTCAAGCCCTCCTAATTAAACCGGAGGAAAAACTTGTTAAGCGATAAGGAGGAGTTCTATAAAACATCTGTGGATGCTTATGATATGCGGGAGGACTAAAATAATGCTGCACAAGTGCGAGGAAGTATTCCTGGTTTAGGGGTCTATAAGTGTGCAGGTGGAACAGTCAAAAGACAGGAAATGGGTGGAAGCGATGGAAAAATGTAAGGAGGGACTTGGGAATTGGTCCAGCGGAGGCTGTGGAAGATGGAGGAGGAAGTGTGGGAGGATTCGCTGGAGGAAGCACGGAAGAGAAACAGTGGAAGGGTTATGCGCGTAAGATAAAAGGATGGAGGCAAGTGGGTGTAAAAGAGATCGGGATACAGATCGTAGGAAGAAGAATCTGGAGAAGAGACAAGGAGGGGGTGGAGATAAAGAAGAAGTGGAGAAGATACATGGAAGTGCATGGATCGCGGATGCATGAAACTGAGGAGGGGTTTGAAGAAAATGTTACGCTTTATGAAGCTATAATTAGGTAGGAAATGTACGTGGTGTTTCTGCAATGTATTAGGATTTAAATGCCGGAAAATCTCCCTTTTCTTATGCGAATTATGTAATATTACATTCAAATTAGCCAGATAGACACAGATTTGTGCATTCTTGGAACGAACTTTATGGAAACGTTGATATTCCAAAGTGATTAAAAGGCCAGAAGTACTAAAAGATAAATACAATGATGTAATCTTACTTCTGGAACTACATAACTCTTATTTAAAATGAGAAACTGTCTCAAATTCGTTACATAACAACTACGAGTAGGTCTAAAATCCACGAAAGGAATATTTTATCGGCTTCGGTAAAATATTGATTTCGGAATCATACATTGAATTTATATTATTCAAATAATCCTTGCTTCATACACTGATTCAATGATATTCGACAAAGAAATAAAGTAAGGACATTTCAAAGCAATCGAATGAATTAGCCTCATATTGTAAATATAAATTACTTGGCATCCTAGAACCGTATGAAAAATATCAGCAATAATTTTGAGTTATCGCAAGAGGCTCCCAAATATACCAATTTCAGAGATAAAACATATAATATTAATTTCATGTAACCAAAATGATCTATCTTTTACATATTTGGAATAATCATAATTAAAATTTCTTATGCATATATTTATAAGCCTATCTATATAGAATCATTTTATAGCATAAAATATACATATCCTCATCAATATAGATACTACTACGAATAATTTACCATATCCAGCACCCTTAATTCATCGATCAATAAATTAATCGTAGCACAATAAACCAGCTCCTAGCAGCTGTATCAATTCCAATCATTCGCAGAAACGCAATTCGGAGAAAAATCATTTTCATTTCGATGAAACGTGAGATGGATGCAGGAGGAAGGAAAACACGCGGGAAAGGAAATGTAAAATAAAGCGGAAGCTGGAAACAGGGAAATAAACAAGTGTTAAAGGTCGGAGAAATGGAGGATAAAAGGGAGTCATAAAGTAACAAAGGCCCTCCTTATGAAAATCCATTCGTTTTTATCCCTTGATCTTCCCCCTATAAACTCCTTCTCGTTACCTTTTTCCGTCGCTTCCTGTCCCTTTCCAAAGTCCCTTCCCTTTGATCCGCATCTCGCGACTTGCGACGTCACCTGCAACGGAAATTCCTTTGCGCTGCAACGATCGTTTCCATGGAAATTATCAATGTGTTTATTCGGTTTTGGGATGTGAATACAACTGGGACTGTCTCTGGAAAGTATGTCAATCCCATTTTACGAAGTTTCGGATATTAGTAGATTATTATTTGGTGGATTATTGCGCCTTCGAGTATTAATAAGGATTTATTTATTTATAATAACTGTCGATTTCAGATAAAGATACTGTCTTAAATGATATAAAAGAAGCTCTAATGCAATGGAATGAAGTCGGTTAAAGTAAATTTAAATCGAATGGAACGGAAAGGCTGAACTCAAATTAAGAATAAATAAAAAAAATTGAAAACTCGATTTATAGCGAAAAAATCTCAGCTTGAGGGTTTTTTTTCAATGATAGAGACGAAAGAAGTAATATATTTCCCAAAATATCGAGCATAAAAAGGCTTGACACATTTTTCGGGAATTAATCTTCTTATCAATTAATTGTCTACTGATATTTGAGATAAGAATATGTCAGAACTTTTCCTACACCGACTTGATTAAATTATTGAGATTTCTTAGAAGTGGTGATGTTGCGAATTGACTATATCTCGAAATAGCATCGTATATTTTCAAACACATTCTTCATATGTAATTGAATCCATTTTTAATTATTTCTATATATCTATACTAACAATATTTTCGACCATTTTGATATTCATTTGAAATAAATAAGTTAAGTATCATTCTTAACCAAGGAAAGAGTTGATGATTCATTTCAGTCTTTAGTTTTTGGTATATAATCTATGAAAAATCGCATGGAGTAAAAACGCAAGAATTAAACCTTCAAAGACCCGGAAACGAATCCGGATTCCTCAGTTAGAAACACCGACCCACATCCTCCTAGCACATTGCTAGCTTTCATAAAGTTTCCCTGAAATTAACCTACGTATTTCTGTGTATTAAACGAATATTGAGGTTAAAATAGAACAATTAACTGCCCAATAGTGCAGAGTTGAAAAAGGGCTTCAGACATTAACCTCTCGGCACTAATTGAGACCGATCCTTTTAAGTACCATCAGTTAGAAGAACCTTAAAACTTTTTATCATCCCAGAGGGAATGAAATATGTGCCTCGCTGTTCAGCTCGGGAGCAATGAAACATTTCCATTACGTCTCAATCTTGCACGCTGTCACAACCGCAACCGATTCGTGAATTGATTCACGTCAGGTACGTAGCCAGCAAGTTCTCCTTATGCATCGCGTCGAGCACAAGGACAAAACAAACGTTGACGAGCCAATAAAAGCTCGAAGCGTTCCCTGGAAATCTTCTAAATGTGGAACGTATTAAGGGGCAATTAAGACTCGAGCGATGCGGTAATAAGAAGCTCTGTGGAGGAAATGGCGAGAGATTGATGTTGGTTTCCCTCGTGAAGTCCATACGCGTAGCGATCGCGTGTTTCCAAGGAGATAATCTGTTAGGAAAAACTGCACCAATTAGAGAAGCAACTTTCTGCTTCGGACATGCATTCTGCAATGGCTCGAGGAGACGAGAATGGGAAAGTTATGACTACCTGAGTCTAGATGAAATCCAGCTTCATGAGAGACACTCGTGTAATATTTATGTCTCTTCTAGTAAATGCGAAATGTATGATTTATTCTGATGATGAAACTGAGATGAACACAAGCAGTTGTTTAAGAAAGAATGAAACGAATAACCAGATAACACTTAATTACGAACTTATAAAATTGAGTAATACAAACAATAACTACCACTCAATCAGCGGTAATCAATAAACATTTCTAAGTTCTAAAATACGACTATTTTTTATATAAAAGGGATAGAAATCCTTCAGCATCTTAACAAGAATATACGAGTACATAGTAGAGGGTTCTAATAATTTAATTAAGTACGTGGGTATTCCTTCCGTTTCGTGATTAAATACGACGGATCGATTTCGGTAGGGCTACCGAAAAGCGGAAAGTTTCCAGTTCGAAAAAAAAATCTCAAAGCAAAAACTCACCAATTCATAAATCCTCCATCATCACCAAGGTAATCCCAGTCATAGATACGGAAGAATTTGTGCTTACCTGTAAATAGAGAAAAGAGGTTGTAAAGAAATTTTAAATTCCAAAATTAAAAAGATAAGCATTAAGGCCTTAAAAAATTAAAATATAAATCTAATGAAGCAGGAAGAATCAATTAAATTAATGAGTACTAATTTTTAAAAAGAGATTAGATCTTTTGCATCTTGAAAATTGGAATGGATTTCAAAAAGTTACAACCAGATTATCACGGTTTTTGAGAACTGAAATTTTGAAGCTATAATATATTCCAACCGATAGAGACAATCATATCTTGGCACAAAATACAATGAAGTTTAAACAGAAAATCACATTACATATTTTAAATCTTCGAATACGAATTTGAATCACTATAGCCTGAATAATTTCGCACTTAGGTTTGAAATTATTTGTTACTCAGAGGAAATTAGCAAAAATAATATTTAACGCAGTCGCGTCAGAATTAGCAAGATGTAAACTCGTTAAAATCGCATGTGACGAATTTTGTGACACTACATTATGAGAGAGAAAATATTTCAAAACAGCAGGTGGTGAGACGAAATATTATTCGGTTCGAAATTTGGTGCGTCATTTCCATGACAACCATTCAATTAACGATAGACTCTTAATGACCAAATAATTGTGAGGATACTTAATTTTGTCAAAACTTCATAGGTTCGAATTGATGTGATACACTCTCATATTTTTAATGTTATCATGCTCTATTACATTATGTTTTTGTAAGGATTTTAGAGTCAATTTGAATGCTCCATTTGCAAAGTAAGCTACATTAGTATCTAGCAGTAGAGCAGGTTTGCTATCACCTAGTCTTATACAACATAACTTTTATCCTATCTTTTCCTGTTTAAAATAAATAAACTTTGAACAAATTTTTAATAGATGAATCATATAAAAACTTTGATTTCCATACTTTTGGGCAATATATTTTTCAACTTCAGTTTCTGAAATTATAAAATAATAAAATTTCTGACG
Source organism: Pantala flavescens (assembly GCA_020796165.1). NCBI lineage: Eukaryota > Metazoa > Arthropoda > Insecta > Odonata > Libellulidae > Pantala > Pantala flavescens. Next base: position 20,349,768 of record CM036886.1, read on the forward strand.
AGAATCCAAACTATTGGTGTACCTGTAAATAATAAATAATTTTGTATTCATTAAAAGTCACGATAGCTATTTTGAACAAGTCTTTGACCATAAAAATTCATTTTAGATAATTATGTTCAAATTGAAAGCTATTCAGTCATTTCTCTATATAAAAGATAACCTTTTCCCGATTATTTAAACGAACATATTCTACGGATATAATTTTCACGTAAGTAGCAATTTTCCACATTCTTTTTTAACAATAAATCCATAAATTTAAACCAATCTGTATACAAATAACCCCTTCCTTTCCAATAAAACTAGTCAACACAAGAGAGCAACTATACACGGTTTGCGTAGAGAGGTTACAAAAGCTGTAAGAGCTTCTGCAAACATTCCTCAGAGGTCAGCATCTGGAGACGGAGTAAAAGGTAAGAAAGGAGGAGAAATTCATTTGGAGAATAAAAGTGGATGACAAGGAAGGGAAAGGGCGAGTCGATGGAAAATTACTGAAAGAGAGAAAGTTTTCAGAAGTTTTCAGATGTCCAATGCGAGACTAAAAATTGGTTCCGATAGACAGCACAACTTTGAGGCAAAGCTCTTCATTTTAAAGGAAAGGACATTTCAAACGAGTTTCCTCCAACAACTTGATAACTGTTCGGGACATAATTGGCGAACCCAAAAACTGTTTCTGTAATTAAAATCAAAGGAGAGAGGTGCGTTCGAGTTAGTTTAGATCGCATTTCGAGGAAAGAAAATGAGTACAATCTGTCTGATTAAATGTGATTAATAAGTAATGTACGGAGAAAAGATATAATGTCTTTATACTTAGACAATATGAGATGTAGAGATAACAGATATATTGGATTGATTAAAAAGAAGCGATGGCGTCGTACTACTATACGAACGAAAGCTGATATCTAGCTTTCCTAATACTAACTTTAATTGCTGTTATGGTTACGACTATCGTTACTTTTTCTTTCTATCCTAATGTGATATACATAATAAAAGAACGATTTTAATGCTGGATTACAATTAGACATAAAATGCATGAGAAACATTATACTATCAAAATATTACGTAAATATCTTTCACTGATAATGCTTAAATTGCAGAGCTATCAGAAATGGATTAATATTGATTTATTAAGCTTTAATACTCCATATATTAAACTCTCCTCCTTAAACTGTGTTAAGAAAAATATATCCTTCTTTATCGCACGCTTTTTTAAGAATATGTGCCAATTTGACGTTAAAATAAAGTAAGTTATCCATGGATTGGTCTTAGGAATACCTTGCATCGAATATAATATTGCTTTGCCTCACGGATACAAGATTTTCTCTACTTCTTCTTTCGCTTCAAATCCAGCGCAATCCTTACGTGGTAGCAAGATATCTATACCCATAGGATTCACACCATAGTACATCTAAAAATGTCCACCTTCACTTTCCTACTTCACCCAGTAAAACCCTCCTCTTCCAATCGAACAGAAACCACCTCCGCCACCCACTCAAATCCACCCACGCCGAGTGATTGTTGCGTATCTGCATGCATCCTCCGGTGGGTCGTGGGCATTGGTTATTTAACGGGGGAAATGGTTTGGTGCGAACGTAGTGCTGGGCGCAGATGCTGTTTCAAATCGAAATGGTGTGGGAGGATGGGAGAGACACTTCTGGAACTCGATAGAGGACGATTCTTCCAGTTTCTCGTTTCAGGAGGCTAATAACTACTCCTATTCTAGCAGAGAGTTCTTGTTACCTCGGATTCCTGTTATTTATCTTTTTATGTATTATTTGTGATTTATGTAGTGGCTGAGGTTGAAGAGCCAATTTATTCTTCTATTTAACCCTTTTTATAGATCAGACATTGGTATTAATTTGTGCACATGTATTATAAAAGATATAACGCAGATTCCTACAGGATGGATAGGTTAAACTTTCATTTATAATAATAATAATAATAATATAAAAAATAAAAATATAATAAATTTTGATGTTATATTCATATGGTACTATAATCAAATATTTTAAGTAAAATCATTCTCTTCTTGGATTTGTACTAAAGACGATATAAATTACATATGAAACGATATTTCAATCAAAACGTAAACAATTAAGAAGTACTTTGAAGTGGATAGCATAAAATATTCTTAATATTAACTTTAATCATATGGAATATTGTAAAAATTAATACGACTATTCTTTATCTATATTTATTGCCTTCCACAATATAACACCAAGGCATTTACTTTTCACTGTACTAAATTTCTTGACCAGTTGATTGTAAGACTAACTGCGAAATATACGCTCCTATAAGCAAGATACTTAAATAAATATATTTAAGGAACATTAAATAACTTTAACGTACACTAGCATTTATTCTATCCTGTTCAACATTAAAATTCCTGTAATGTGACCCATACGAAAGAGAGAATGTAGAAAATTGAATGTTCACTTAAGAAATAATTACGTACCTTCAAAATAAGAATGAGATTTTAAAAGTAATTAGATTAATGTAGAAATAAATTAACTCCATCAATTCTCCTCGTAAGATAAATTTAACCACTAAAATCCTTTACATACACGTACACGGGACAAGAACCTATTAAAACGTACTCATCCCAATTTCCTTTACGCTTAAAAATAATCATTACTCCTATCGAAAATCGATCCCAGAGAGTCTACACCACCATCGCCTCAATTCCGAAATTCGTATGATCCGGACATAAATCAAGCGTTCCTTTTAGTAGCATTGCTACGATATAATCCCTTTTAACAGCATCTTTTTTCTCCGAGAGGAGATATAAGGGGGTGGGCGTGGACCATCGAGGGGTGTGGTTAGGGTGCATCTGAAGAAATAAAAGCGAGTGTAATTGAGAGGAACTGGATACCCGTGGGGGTGGTCGATAAGGGGGAGAAACCGAGACATCTCGCGGTGGGCGTGCGACATAAAAAAGGGATAGGAGGCAATTTTTTGAATAATTGACCGTCGTCCGGTGAAGGGATGAATTACTGAGAACGGGTCACATGGCCTATTCCTTCCCCGTTCTATGTGGGATGGCCTATTCCGCAAAAAATGTATAAAAACCCCTCCCCTCCCGCGGGACATCTCTCTCCCCCCCCTCTTCCTTACAATGTATTGACTGGAAGCGTATAAAAGGAGAGGGAAGTCTTGGGGGATGGTCGAATGTGAATAACGCACTCCTTCCTCTCGAGCGATCCGGCCGAGTTCCAAACGCCAGTTATAATTCCCATGCCTACACTATATCTCCCGTGCTCCATCCTTATTCGTATCTCCTTTTCTCAGCTTCCCGCTGTATCTCTTTCTTCTCTCCATTCCTAGGATACCGATCTTTGAGATATATAAGTCGAATTTGGATCATGCTAAATATATGAGTAAATAAGTACGTAATAAATTAAATAAAAATATGAGAAGAATAAACGGACATAAATAATGTATATAAATTAATATGAATAATATAAAAAAGAATAAGAGATTAAATACAAAAATAATAAAAATACGTAAATAAAAGTAGCGAGGAATAAATACAATATACAATACAATAAACCGAAATATAATGTATGTATAAACAAAATAATAAATTTATCGAATAAATGTTAACTACTTTATTTTCTTTCCGTCATTTTTGATTTACTTTAAAACGTAATTCATCTCTTACTATCTTATTCGTAAGCACGGAATTCGATCATTAATTCATATTGTGCACATAGTACTGATTGAATTCTGGTGTATCGATAGCTAGACGTTCCTTTAGGCGTTATTTAACCTTAAAATATATACAGTTAACAGAGGCTAAGGTAATTTTTTATAGATAATAAAGGGAATGGAGAATTTTTATTTAAATTAAACTCATTCCTAAAAATAATGAATTTTTTGATGAATTGAATTCAATTATAAACCATAATATTCATCATATAATTATCATTTTTAAATTCATTCACTTTTAAAGTGAAAAAAGTTAATGGAAGGCATACAATAAATCGTTCATTCTTTCATTAATCTCTATAATTACCCCCAAAAATCCATCTACATAATTCGCCAAAGAGGTCAAACGAAAGCCTTCACTAAAAACATTAATAAGTGGAAGGCTTTGATTAAGCGAGAAAACGCCATTGATTCCCTTTATCCGACCGTTACCATAGAGACCTTTGTTTTGCCTCTAAAAATCACTTAGACCGCGCACATCGACGAAAAGCGCTCCCTATATATCATCCACGGTTTTTCCATTTATCACTTTTTCATGCCCGCGGCAGCGGCGATGGCTTAAAATATAAGATGAGACCTTTTCACTCATAATTTCGCCGTCTCCCGTTCGCCCGCTTCAAGTGACTTCCATTCACTTTTCGAATGGTTTTGCATGTTAATGAACGGATGTCAAAGCGGTTCCCAACGTCTCTTTTCCAATCAGGCCGATGGAACAGTTTTAATATGCAGCAGCTTTGTCCGGCCCTGCATCGGGGAGTGCGACGGGAAAAAAAACGTCACATCCGTCCGACTCCGCAAAAATAAGTTGGCGATTTTTTTAACCCCCACTACACCTACCCCCCCTCCCATAGCAACCTCGTTCAAAAAGGTGTGCGGTAAAGAATAATGGAAGTCAGGGTTGTGAATAAAATAAAGTGGCGTTGGAAAATAATCTGGAATAATCCATAAATATAAGGATGGGGGGAGCAGGGGTTTTGTGGGAGGACTGGTTCGTTCGTTATACTTCGCCGCGAATTTCAGCCTTCCTTTGGCAGCCATTATGGGTGAATAGTTTCGAAAACTAGTTATGCTGCGAGATGGCAGAAATCCATCTAAATTAGTTTTCCTTTATGATTGATTCCATTATATATTCCAGATGAATCACTCAATTGCTAACTACAGATACTTAAATGTACAATTAAATTATCAAAATTAGATGGTGAAAGAGAAACTAAAAAATAAAATTTCGAAGTTATTGGCTTTAATATATAGGGATATAATAATTAGTTATTGACAATGAAATAGTATATAAATTATAAATAAATACTCATTACGAAGGATATCATTACAAGTTATACATATGTTATTTAACAATGTATTATAATTGCTGTTATGTAAAGGCAATTTTATGCAAATAGAAATGTTATGAAGTTATCATTTAAACAAAATATTCGAATTATTATGGTAAACATAAAGTGAATTTAAATAAGAAAATAATGTTATCTTATCCCTATGAATATCGCTGCTGTTTCCTATTGTTTTATGATAATACACAAACACTGCATTACATGACATATAATAGAAGACTTTTTGGCATAATTTGGATATAATGAATATCTCAATTATCTACTTATAGTCTTCGAAAAAATGTTATTTTACAGATTTAAAAAATCATTTGGATTATCTACCTGATAAAGTTAAACTTATAAGTGAGATTTGAGTGAAATTATTACATACTATGATTGGGAAAAGTCTATGTCTATGTAGATACCCTGCAAGCCACCTTTCGGTGTGTGGCAGGGGGTGGAAGAATCTTGTATGTAAAAAAGTTATCCTTAGAAAACTATAGTTCAATAAGAAACAGCTCTCATATTTTGAATTCGTCGATAACCAAAAAAGGAAAGATGTTAAAAAAGGATGATTTCTTTTGCTGAACAAGCAGGGGCGTATTTGAAGGAAACGTCAAACTACTATTTGATATTAAACCGTTTTGGTTTTTTCCGAAGTCGAAATGTAAAGGAAATTTCTTTCGTTGGGCTGTTGCTGACAACTTAACTCGCTCTACGTAAGAATATAATAATTGTAATTCCAGATTTTAGAATGTCGTCTGTAAATCTTTCGTAGAGTGGTGCTGAATTGGAAAAATGCCTCCACGAATAAATACTTTTGTATACGTAACATTATCATTATTTGGGAATTCGGCAACGAATCAATTACTCAGTTTTTACCTTAAAAATTCGAATACAAATTCCTACTACCAGACTATTCTCTCTTTTAAGAAATGATTTTAAATCATTTCCTCTATTCAATGGGATATTGAAAATGAAAGATAACATAGAAGGTTATTTCTTTGGCATAAGTATAATTCTTAGGCTTTCTTTCTCCTCATTCAAATAATCTTTAATAAATTATAATCGTTGATTAAAAATATGTGGAATTCATGTAATAACGATAAATGGAGTGGAATAATATCATAAATGCTGAGGAAAATTTGATGCTTTTTCCTTTATGATTAACGAAAAATGATTTTACATTCTAAAGGAATATATTATAATAACTGAACGAATAATAATATAATAATTCGTTTTAAGGCTATCTTAAAAAGGGTTAAAACATAATGTAATTTGATTTCCATCAAAAATTACTATATTGAAGATAATAAAACTCAGTATGAAAATATATTCTTAATAGGTGTGAACTCTAGCTTCAGTGAACCTCAAAATGTGGATAAATTAAATACATATACTTTTAAAAATGTACAATTAATATCATATTGATGCTTTATGACTATACTTTTTCAGTTATAGAACATTCGTAAGAAGGTATTAAATTTTTCACATAGCAAAAGACCTCTTTGACTAATAGAATATTTAATCATTTTTAATAGCCTAAAAGAAACCTCTTTGCCTGAAAATAACTATGAAATTTTTCAATTCCCATTTACAAAGGTATTACCAAAGCACTCCATACTTCACGTTCATACATTACTGATAAAAACCTCAAAATTCACATAAAAATTTACCATCGTCCCTAAAATAGTTTTACGATAAGTAACCTGGATATCAATAATCGATTTAAGAACTTAATTCAATCTCTAAAAGTCTATTAATCCTTCATTCGGAAGCTTTCGGCACCGACGGAAAACTAAGTACAACATTTGACTCACGTAGAGCATTTGTAAAAAATTCACAACACAACTTTTCCGGCCAAGTTTTTAGAGAGAGCCCATTCCCAACATGCACATTTAACTTAGCTCCCTGAATTCTTCAGATAGAATATATTAATCCGGGTCGGAGCATTTGCTAAATTGCCAAATCCGTGGGTCGACAGCATTTAAATTTACTTTGAATCCCTTGCGTTCGGACATGTATAATGGACGCTGGTGGGGAAACTCCGTCAATTAAAAATAAACCGCAACAAACCTTCCTTTGACCGTGGACAGACGTCGAAATCAAAAAATAAAACAAACCGATTCGATATGTTCGTTGGAAACCTCCGCGAACACAGAGTAATAACGCCGGGGCTAATCTCCTAGGGCATAATTGTCGCGGAGAGACCCTCTGGTAAACGCGGGAAATCCGTCATTTAGCGAATCCATAATCGAGAACAAAATAATTCGAGCGATGCTTTGAGAGATATCTAAATGGGTAAACCGATTTCCACGGCAACGATTGCAGGGCTTTGGAAAGAGAGAAAGGGTGTGTGTGTGTGTCCCCGTTCATTCGGTGCGCGGCATTATCCCAGATTGAAGAGGACTCCGCGCTCACACAATTGAGTTAGAACGAAGTGGGAGGGAGGGTAAAAACCACTATTGCGGGTTTGGGAAAAAACCGGCGTAGGTCGTGTGTTTTTTTTTTCGATCGTGGGAGAGAGCCATCGAACAAAATGGGCAGTCCCTCCAGTGTTTCGGGCGGGGGCCAGTTTTGGAAATTCATTTATTTTTCATGCTGGGATTGAAGTGTTCATTGGAAAGGGTCTGAAGAGAGGAAGAGGGAGGTAATAAAGACTTCGTTTGTCCGGACTTCAAAGTATTTTGAGACAAATCCTTTCTCGATTACTATGAGATTTTTGCTTTTTCCTTTTGAATGTTTTCTCGGAATATTAGCTCGTCAAAGGGTTAGATGATTGAGTCTTGATTATTTATCTCGACTATTCGCACAGGCATCGATGCTTGTCGATAAATCTAGGAGTGACCAAATCTATTTATCCACCATTTGCTGAAACACACTTTTGTGCCAAAAGCTGTATAAATACATGTAATCTACATACGTAAGCTGAATGCTCGATATCCCCTATTTTGTACAGCCGTTCATCTTTTGCTTTGGGTATAACATTATAGTCAGCAATTTTCTTTTGATTCAATATAAATTCTACCTTTGAAATTAAAAAAAAATTTTAAATTTGCGTAATGAAATAAACCTTTCAATTGTGCCAATTAATTTTGTATGATACGAAAATATTTATAGGAATCCATTTTCTTGCATTGAGTCATACCTCGATAACTCATAACTATCGCTAAAATCGTCCTATCTTTCTCTCTCCACTTTACTTGTTCAGACCTAATAATATTTATGATACATATATATATAAAGAAATATGTAATGTAAAAACTGCAGCAACACAAATACCTCAATTGCATACTTTACGATATTTGGCGAATTTTAACCTCTACTTTTCCAAATTTTTCCTTTTAAAATATGTAACCCTATTAAGGAATACCAATCTTCTCTAGGTTCAATACCTATGGCTAGTTCTGCTTCTAAAAACTAACAGATATATTAAAATCCTTAAGGGTCAAGTATATAATGAACGGAACGAAATATTTTTTTATTTGTAAGAAAAATTGAATATTTAACCTCAGCGTAAAGTAATAATGGCAAATATACTCGGTCTCCTTTACCTAAATTAACTAAGGGAAAGAGAACGTAATGCTAGACTCAGGTTCAGTATAAACTGCATCCTAAATAGCGAAATAGGCTGAACTAACATTATTATACATTCCAAGAAAAGCAATCAAGAAACCAAATACGACGCTAGACACCTACAAATAACCAAGAAGGCAGGGCATTTTCTCCTAGAAGACGTAGAATTAGGCCCGAATATAATTGAGATACGTACGTAAACCTACAGCAGTAAGAAAACAATTTCCATAGCTACCAAATATAATGTTACCTAGCGACAAAGAGAAGCGCATCTACAGTACACAAGCATGCACGTGACTCATAAGCAACATACACATCTATAATACAGAAACATCAAACCACCTCATTACACATTATAGTAACACAAACCCGGAGAAACGTACTTTTTATCCAAAATCAACTTACGATATTGGAATCAGACAATTCTATTATTAACGGATCTCTAGAGATACAACATGCTCTCGACCATGACTCAGGACACTAAAAAATCTAGAATAGGGAAACGGCACGAGGCGTATTGGGGAAAAAATTCGAAAAAAAGACAGGGACGGGGGTAATTTTTGGAAAGTGCGTTCTTTGAGGGAACTGGACCACGAATAAAAGAGGATGAAACGTGTTGGCGCTACGAGATGGGGTGAAAGAGAAACCGGGGGAAGAATGTAAGAGATGGAACGGGTGGACGGGGTCAGAAACTGGGGTAGAAAAGACCCATCCCTACTTACATCCCTTTATTCGATTTTATATCGAAGAGATCGTTTTCAAAATTACCGGCCGCGATGGCGATGTGTTTCCGCTCTGCCCGTCAGAGGGAAGCAGCGGCATGACTGTGAGGGAGCGCATCCCGCCCAGCGATTAATATGCTATTATTCCCGCCAAATGAGCGCTTAACAGAGTAACCGGATACTTTAACAATCAAACGGGACGCTGGTCGAATTGGGAACGGTAGGACAGGGGATTTCGGGCGGGAAAAATGTACGGTAGTCGTGGAAACGGATTTGGCTTGTTAGTCCGGCGTTAGCGGCGATTTAGGTGGTGGTATAAATTATTCAGGGCCTCGGATGGATTCATTTTTGAAGACCGTTTGGAAACGGGTCCATTATATGTTTACCTGGACATTTAATTGTGAGGGTCGCATCCCTGTGGCTTTCGGCATTAGAAAATGTATGCATTCCCTTTTGATCCGGGATTATTTGGGAACTGATGGGCTTATGAATGATTTTCGTCTATTAAGGATGGATGAGGGATGCTTCTTATGCTGGTTTGATGGAGTGCGGACATGCTGGCGTTATTGTTCAGATAAAGTTTCATAATTATGTGATGTTTGATTTTCAATGAATAGTATTTACTTATTCTAGCCATTTACAATCTAAATGCTGTCAATGAGGGAATAGAAAGCGGTGATAAACCCTAGTTGGTATAAATCCAATTTTACGCCTTTTTTGGTACGTAAATTTGATGATAAACACGAAAATAAATTATAGAGCTGGATTAACACAAAATTAAGTATTAGGTAGATGTCATTTTTGCTGAAATATAAATCAAAAGATACGCATAAGAAGGTATTAAAAAAGGCACAAGGCAAACGTTCTGGGAACTTGAAAGGGAAAAATTGAAGGAATACTGTGAAAAATCTTGTAAAAATAAAAAGCTAGCGTCTTGGTCTAACTATGAATAGAATATTACATAGGCTATACGATATCATAGTGAATTTCCCTATGAACTCTACATTGAATACAAGAATCCACAAAAGTAAATCGACAAACTTCATACACGAATGGAATAAAACAAATAATTATAAGGAAGAACTAAAATCAGATTGGGCGAAAAAATATTTAAGAAATAGATGGGCCTGTTGATAAAATATACTATAAATTCTGTTCAGAACGTGTAGGTCACTTTCAATGAGCCAAAAAATCTTAACATTATTTATTAAAGATTATTAATCTGTTCTGTATTAACTAACAAATAATAATTTGTAATCAATTGTGAAATTTACTTGTTAAGTAATCAATAACCTATAATCCACTGAAATTTATCAGGCTTACATATCGCTAAAATCTAGGCAGATTGAGGAATATCAAATTACATTCACAAAGAAAATATTCAGAGAACCGCACAGAGAAGTAAAATGTTTTCCTAGAGGTCATGCGTTCGAAACCAGTTCACACTTTGAACATAACAAAAGCAATGACGATAGTTTCCCATTGATTACAATTCCATTTCACATGAATAATCACATTCGTAAAATCAAAACTACAGAAAAGGATATTTCATAAAAAAAATCATCCGAAACGAAATTAAGTTTGCAGCGCCAGTTTCCGAAAGCACTGGAAATAACTTTCCGTCCGAAATATCTTACGGCGTCATTCCAGCGCTGATTAATAGATGCCCCGAATCCAGTAAATCCACCAATAAAGGCACACGGTTAGAGACCGTAGTAGTATTTTCTCTCTGCTTAGAGGGCATGCGTAAAAAGTCGAATAAAACCAATTATGAAATATTTAGGGAGACAGTCGTTCGGGGGCACGGGAAAAAAATTGGGAACCGTGCGGCGATTTTTATACCTCCACTTCAATGACCTCCCACAATCCTATGAAATTTTTAATTATCTGGAGAGCGCGGACGACATTTTTTATTTCAAAGACGACCCTAGCGGCGCACGTACCAGTCCGCTCACTCGTAAAAAAACCGCGTTCACGACCGACAAGGGCGCTGCGATCCTCCTTAGCGATTCATAACGCATCGAAATAATTGAAGGAATTTCGAAAACATTTAATCCGTGCAAGATGTATGGCCGAAGGGTAAAAAGACACTTTACGATTGATAAAAGTGGACTCTCTTCACCCTCCCTCCATTTTTATCATTCCTTTATAAGGGTGCCGTCCAATTCGTACTGCATTCCTGTTTTTTACTCGTCCTTTTTTTATAAAATCCCCCAACCACTTGAGCCACGCCCACGATATACCCAAACCCTCCTCTTCCGACCGCTATTTATTATCACTTCCTCCTCTCTTTTATTTTATTCCGTATTTATTTCTGTTTTATTTACTGCGGTATCTCTCGCTTTTTGACTCCGGATTTTTACTGCTTCGCTGGTTTTACGCAGAAAGTGAACCCAATCGAAGTATATTCGCCTGATTTATATTTAGAACTCATTTTTTTGGTACACCGAGTCGTTTTAGCCACTTCGCACATTAATATTGCGGAATTATAATTAAGTATACCAAAAATTTTGATAAATACCTTAAATTAAAGGTATTTATGCAATATCATACTGTAGTCATGACAACAGTAATAGGAGGGAATCAGAAAACTTAAAACTACGTAAAGTACAAAGATCATAACTAACTTCTAAGGGGACAGAAAAGTTATGCCTCTCATTTTTATAAATGGAAAATATCGTACTATTTTATTACAAGCAAATAATTGATGAATGATCGACAAAAATTTAGAAATGTAGAGTCATATTCGATCAAAGACTTAAATAAAGTTTGACAATATTTGAAATATCTTGCCTCTTATGCATTACGTCTTCATGCATATTTAATCGATAAGAATACATGATGATGCTATTTATGAAGGAAGGAAGAAATACAGGAATAGTGTTTTGATATACATAGAAACGGTATTACGCCAGAATAATAGGATTAATGCACTATGAGGGAGCGGTACATAGCTTATTCTGCTATTGATATCATAATCGGTTGCTATGGCTTTCATTTACAAATGCAATTAATTCCTTGATTGTCAAACCATTCATGCAGTATTGGAATCATAATCTTTTATTGTAATAGAGCATTCAATTGTGAATATATGCTTCCATAACATTCTAAACATCAATAATGAAAAATAAGTTAATTATCTAACCGAACCAACTACGTATTAACAGTCGATAGAATGTTTTGAAAAGAATAAATACCTTTGAAACGTTCATTTACAAAGCCAATGGCGATGCAATGAGATCGATTGATGTCGCTATTCGACGTCCTCATTAGAGGAATAAATCAGAGCTCACGAGCATTCATTCGCAAGAATACATTACTCGATTTATATCCATTTGAATCGGCGTAAAATCAACAGCAAAGTTGAGGATCGTTCATGAGAATCGCCTGGGTGACTGTTCGATTGTTTCTTCCTCACAATTGTGAATAAAATCATCGATTTTTATCCGCAATACTTCCCCATCTGCATTCCTCATCCCATTCCTAATCAATTCTGCAAAAATTTCGTCACGTAATCAACCCGTTGGTACAAATACCGCGCGTTAACAAGGTGTAGCGTCATAATTACCGATCGGGAAATTTTCGATTCGACGTGTCTGATTAAAAAGACAAGGATAGGAATTCATTAGGGGGGCGATGAAGTATTTCCGTTGGTTCATGAGAGGTGCTGACGTAGAGGTGTGAATATCATAATTGCGAGATATTTTGGATTTTAATTGCGGAAGATTGGAAGTGGGTTAAAAAAAACCTGGAGCTGTGATACGAGGCGATATTTTGGAGTTATCGTTGACGGTTCGTCGCTCAATTTTCCATAGAAACGGGATGTTACGCAGACGTGTGTTGAATACACTCTGACCAATAATTCAAGGGACGAATTTAAGGTAAAGAAAAGATGAAATTAATTGAAGTTAATGATAATAACTATCAGTGATGAAAGAAATACTTCTTCTCCCGTAATACCAATAGAATCACTGGTAATATTCTTAAGATAATGCCTTACAGCAGTATGTATTATATCTAAAAATACTATCCATCATGATTGAACATAACGAGTTCTCCTGTGAAATTGTATTTCAAGTTTGAAATCTTTCATTAACTTATAGCTAACACCTTCGAAGAATCATCTCATACTTGTCTTTCTGGAAATATAATTTAGCAGAAACCGAATCAATTAAGATTCTCACTGAAATGAGTCGGTTGATTTGCGACGTTTATTAATCACACATTAAATGCAACTCCTATCCACTTTTGCTAAGTACTTTTAATCTTTCTATCTCATTAACTCCTCTAAATTGGCTTCGTTACGATTGACTTCTCTCTAATGATCCCGATGCATTCGCAGAATAGTGAAGGAGTATGTTTTGCTATTAAAAAGTATCTCTTCCATTCAATACATCAGGGACCAAAAGAGATAGATGTGGATTAAATAAATAAATTGATCCACAAAGATACCTTGCTTATACGTCAATATGCATCTTACACGACTGAGCATAAGATTCATCTTCAATTGTCGATTGAAAAATTAGTAATATCAATAAATAGATACCGTAATGATCGCTTACAATACTTTTCTATAATCCCTTTCCCTGTCTATAAAACTCATAGATTTGTCGTATTAAGATTAGGTTATATAACAATCAATAAGTTTCATTTCCGATAAATATTGAGTTGTCATTATTTATGCCGTACATTACTCATTACGTAATACTTTTTGAAAAAGCATATCTATATGCTATGGAATCTGGATGTACCCGTACCCAACCACAGCCAAAAACCAACCTCCACTCATTCTGCACACAGAAAACCTTTGAGAAAAAACCCAGTCCCTCCCCCATTCATTGCAATTACACCGACTTAAACATTTCCTAAGTGGAGCGTAAATCAAATGAGGCGTTAAACGAAAGGGGACTTGAACCCGTAGCCCGAAATGAGACGTTACGGAGACTGGATAACGAAAGGAAAGAGACGTTAACATTTTGATTCGGGAGTACGATGTTTCGTATGATTTACATGCGACGGCGAGTTCGGACCAACGCGAGGTAATGGCTCGTATTAAGAAGACGGGATAATTTGAGGTCAGGATTGAGAAAAAAGGACGAGGAGAGAGTGCTGGAAGATGTAATGAATAGGGGATCAAATTATAGGTTAGGGAAAACACCGAAATGAGGATGGCCGTGTGAATGATGTGATGATCGGACCATTGTCTTGAGTTAAAGATACATTCTGGTAATGCACGAATCGTTAATCTGCCGGATGGGATAATTCACGCCGTCGCGTCTTTGAGGAGCGAATTTTTTTCCCGAGATCGTGGAAAACTATTATTTTAAATACAGTGTGGCCGAGAAAGAGATGCATTCCTATGGGAACGATAAAGGGTTGAGGCCTATTACGTGACATCAATCTCTTACACGTCAGCTTTTGTTGCCGTTACCCATCGATAATAATTAATAATACGGAGAAAACTTTTCCGTGGTTGCTAAGGAACATGGAGCGCGGATTCGAAAAGAAATTCCCGTTCAGGTATCTTTTAAAGAATTTAATATAAACAATAATTTTTATGAAGTATAATTTTTTATAAACGATGATTCTTTCCGATATATTAAAAAAGGAAAACTACGAATTTATGTGTTGGATATACTTCGATCAATAATTTTAAATCCTAATAAGTATCGAATAAAGAATATTTAATTAATTAAATAACATATGAATACTAGACTGCTTACAATTCTCGCTTCAATTCATGGTTGAATGCTCGCTTCAATGGACGTAAATACAACTACAGTAATCAAAATATCCTTTTTCCTAAATGTATATCTTTAGATGAAAGAAGTCCATTCTTCATGTGCGTTTCGCTACGACAATCTCTAACACAAACATATAACATTATTATACAAAATATACCAAATAAATTTTTTCCTCAGGCATTCAACATGTTCCCACTACCATACCAATCCATCAAATTACCACACTACAGTATTGTACCAAAACCTTAAGTACCATACTAATAACTATCGTTCATAATCGGAAACGATTCCATTCCATTCAAGCCCAACCCAGCCACCTTTCTCGACGCCTAAAAATAATCGTTCACCAATTGCTTCGCCCAAAACCCTTAGTTCTCAGGAATGGGAACAATTTCTTGGTCTCTTAAGACATCAAACCGTCCGTGACACAAGCAGAGTCTCTTCCATTACTCGACAACCAATCCGAGCCAATTTCCGCAAACAGTCGGTTACCATTCTGTGTCCCTAAATCTTCCCTTTTCACTGCGGAGCCTATAGACCGTAACATTTGCCCTTTCTTTCACCCGCCACTCCATACGTTCCAATACTACCTAATCTTTGTCCTTTCTATTGCTTAACCATTTTTGTAGCCTCTCACTACTCATAATTGGGACTTGGATTGAGAGAAATAACTTCATTCTATTCAGAATTTTATTTAGCTTCGGAAATGTTTGATTGAGTTTACGGATTATCTCCAAAACATTTTGGAACGATTCCTTACGAGTTAATATTGCTTTCTCTAAACCTTATTCTTTATAAGAAAATTTGCACGAAAAAAATTACACCATTAAAGACAGAGAATTGGCTATTTTTGTGAAAGTACAAATCAAAATTTATGCAAAATACAAAAATAAATTAATGATTTCCCGGCATAGTTCGAAAGAGCTTTAAGTATAATATTAAAATTAAAAAATAATAAGTAATAAAATTCAATCATAATCATCTGTGACTAAACATAATGAAATGCACATAATGAAACATAATGTATTCGAGGATAAGTCACCACAAATGATAACAACAGAGTTAACAAATCTATAGCTGACAAAAACACCAACTGATTCTTTCATTTCCAAAACTAAAAGAATCCAGCAGCGCATGGGTGGATATCCAAGAGAGACATCCAAACTCCTCCTTACCGCGTGCAGGTGTACGTAAAAATATTCCCGCAACAATCAACTGTGGTGAAAAAGACGGCAAAGAAAAGTGGCAACGCCATTGGAAACATTCCTGCCGAAGAATTCAATCGCTTTCCTCCATAAACGCAAATCCCAATATCCTTCTGAGAGTGAAACATAACGGGGACATTACGGGCGAGTTATACTTCGTTCCCATGCCGACGAGGGTAACCAATAAACGGCTGGGACAGTATTGGAAAAAACCGAAAGAAGTTAAGAGATCAGCGATGAAAAAAAGGGAATTTAAGCCGGCATAAAACCAGATTGGTATGAGACTACTCCCCTAAGGAAGAATGATTCCGAACGGGGAAATATCGCCATGGATACTCCAATAGGTGCCTCTTTCCGTACTCGGACCTGCTCATCTTCTGCGCCCATAAAACTTCCCCATATAGCTTCGGAAGGATTTTACCATACCGAATGCACCCGTAATCCTCGAAGTATTTCTCTCCGAAGTGAAAAGTGGAATTCCTTCAAGAATAAGTTGCGATGGCAACGGCCCTTTCCGTGTCTCCCGTAATTCTTCTCTGATCTCTATTTCCTCATTTTCGAATGCTGCGGGATAAACACCCGATTCACTTCTCTCGAACACAAGTGTGGGACCCGCTCCTTCTTCCCCACCCCCTTAAGAAGACGACATTGACGGCAGAGGAAATGGAAAGAGATTGCTTCCCCAGTCCCACACATCCGTGCTAGGAGAGGACTACGGGAAAAGAGAAATAATATTATAGAAATGATTGGCGAGGAAGATTGGCTGCATGTGGGAGGAGGACAAAAGGGTGGGGTAAGGAGAAGGTGAGGAACAAGGTGAGAAAAAAAAGGGGTTTAGAGAAAACAAAAGAGAAGGGAATTTCCATAACTAAGCAATGGCGTTAAGGAGAAGCGAATCAAAAGTGAAGAATGTGGAGTTTAGAACTGCTGGCTGTAATGAATTAAGATTAAGCTCCGGATATTAAAAGGGAATAAAGTTACGATATGAGAGAGAGAACAAAAGAAATAATTACGTGGTAAGGGCTACGTCTAAACACGTTAACTAATTAAAGAAATATGGGTTTAAGATCTAGAGGCACAAAATTTAATTGCTAATTATTCTACTGGTGGAATTGAATTCAGTGATCACTGGCCGAAATAGTCACTTTGAATTATATATTATAATATTATTATACTAGGAGGGAGGAATGATCCATTATTAAATGCAATGAGTACAGTAAAATTATTTTATTCAAGAAAAAAGTATTATAAGAACTTTACTGTTATAATATGAATAACAACTCAAAGAAAATATAGAAGATAATTTCCACGACGAAAAACAAATATCAAATTGGTTGCTAAGGATACAACGTGTTAAAATAGAATGGAAGAGAAAAATAAAATTTCTTCGAGGTGAAATTTATGAATTTTTCCTATTTGAAAGTGAATAAAAAGCTGTAGAAAGAAGCAAGTGTAAGGGTTATAGTAATAGAATATGTAAAAAGGTAGACATATTCATCGAAAAAGCGGATTCAGAAAAATCCTCCAAGATCTTACGTATTTCAGGGAATACATTTTCAAAGAAAACGGATTTCTAGAGTCACAGCTCTTGGTCGATCTTGTGCTAAAAACATATAATTTCCGGCGAGAGATTCTACTTTATTCACAGCTAGTTCTCAGTTGGAAGGAATTTGCCTAGCAAAACTGTAAATGAATCGCATGAGCATATGTTATAAGCCTCTTCGCTTATTATTAGACCGTAAATTTCAACGCGCTTCCGTAGGAGAGAATCCAGGATGAGTCTTCGTAAATGGTCACCATGGCAATTCGAGTAACATTTCTTTCTCCAAACGTCTACATTGGAACGGCGATAGGTAACGCAGTTTCGCCTCCAAGCGATTGGAAATTGTAACACTCGAACCTGTCCAGTTTAAAAACCGTTACCTCTATACCCTTCGATATAACCTTTAATCTATGATTTTATTCCTATCGGATGCAAGTCTAGGGGAGCTAAACAAGGACAATTATAGCATACACGCTAGGTGTTTACAAAACCGATATCTTAAAGTGGACGTTTCTATGCTCATTGGAAATCGTACACCATTGGAAACTAATACGGGTATAAATGGACTGAACGATTATCTCAAAAGGAAGGGTTCGCAGGAATTTAAATATTCACCACTCTAACAGTTTTATTAGCCTATAAATATTTAAAAATCAACCTTAAAAAATTGTACAACAACAGAAATTAAGGCATGATTCAATTATGATTGACACATAGTCTCAATAAAAGCAAAAAAGTAAATATTTTACAGTAGTTGAAGATTGTAAATTAAATATATAAAATAATCCCCTTAAAGCCCATGCGATGATATATGTTCATGAGAAAAATTGCGTCATGTGTTTTAATCCAGGCTCGAGTAATTTCAGATGAACATTAACTATGAAAGATAAACAACTATTCAACAAATGAAACTTCTTTTAATACGCCACCTATTATATCTATAAGCCTGAACTTGCAGAGATTGTGAGCGAAGAAGGAAAGGAAAAACGCTATCTCCGAATTCATAACAAAAATCGTGATAATAGATATCAGAGCAATGATATAATCGCACCGTATCAAGGCTGAGTACTCAGATAAATACGGTCGCATTCAGCGAAGGGAGTTTCACATATTGTGTGCTGGAACGAATGAGGAAAAGGTGTTCAGTCATTTGGAATACTACAAGTAAGATATTCTAAACATTTTCCACAGGTTTGTTTTCTTGTTTTTCTTAAGAATCTTGAACGTCTTATTTTAAAGTCATTATTACCTCTGATAGTCCGCCAATGGACTTATCAATATTTACACTTTAATGTGTAAGTGAATAGAGTCGTATTGTGTTTCAACAAATTCAATTATAAACATCAAATGCTTCACAATTCGATGAAGAATTTATAATGATAACGTTAAATTTATCCTAAACAAAGACGTTAATTAAATATATAGCTAACCGTTTTCAATTCCTGCTTTTAAAGGAGAGAGTGAGGTTAAAATTTGCGATATTATTAGAATTAAAAATATCAAATGCAAAGAAAAATCTCCAACGAAAAAGAATAAAACATTTTTATTCTATTTCCTACAAACATTTTCATAGAAGTTAGATAAAATATATTCCTCATTAACTTTCTTGGTCATATTTAGATTAGTCATGAAAGAAAAATGAACATAGTAGATTGAGGGCAGTAAATAAGAACTAACTATTTAATAAAAAGTATAAGCCATAGTTTAATTATATCCCACCAAAACTAACTCGAGTCAAACAACACCTACGAACTAAAATCCTAATCTACTCCAGTTAATTTCTAACCGCCTCTCTCACAAATCCTATTAGCCTGAGGTAATAAGGGTATAAGATTCAAACAACCCAAGGGTTCAACACTTAAGATATGCACCAAAACTTCATCCCACCTGTGTCGCACTTAACCAACACATCACGAACTATAAGAGCACCTTAAGACATCGATAACCACCTACCAGCCTCGGACGCCGTACTCCCTCTAGGAATCTGCACTCTGAATCACAGTCGCCTCCCAAGTGTGTGTCCACTCACTTCAGATCCCACACCGATGGCAATTTAGGATGCTCCCGATGACCGGAAATGGAAACTTTACCACAACTTCTGTTGGAGGAAACGAAAGGACCCGTGCGCCTTCGGAAGTGTAAGAAGAGCGAATATTGGTGAAGCGATGGACAAAGAAGGTGGGGTCGATAGCGAAGGAGTAAAGAGATGATAACCGGGTTCCGAGGGATGAGTGAAAAAGTAAAGGAGTGTGTGCTCTTGTGACGTAAATCGAAAAATAAAAGGTGACTGGAAGGAGAGTTTTGATGTTGGAAGAACAACCTGCTGAACAGCAATCGAATATGAAACAAATGCGAAACAAATGTAAAAATGAATTTAAACAACGTTCCAATTTAAAAATCTAAAACATACATGGTACGATTTCTAATTTAAAGGCAGCAATATTCAACACCGCAAGAAATTACCTTACCCTATTGAACAAGGAATTAAATAATTTAGTCGCTAGAATTTGTATACAAGTTGTAAATCGTAGCGGTAATGGAATAATTTATCTTAAACAAATGCCTAAAATCAAACGTTGATACTCTAAAATATATAAAAACAGTTCTACATTCCGGAGATAAATCAAACGTAGACAATGCTTAACGTACAGTTGGATTGGAATAACGTATCTAAATTTCAATAAAGAAGGAAAAATTACGAAAAAGTAACCAGACAGAAGAAACTTTACGAGAAAGAACTATAAAAGACCTGGAACTAATAGGATGTATGTAACAGATGAAGTTTATATTACATAAAATATCCTTCGAAAAGTTGAAGCTCTTCCTCATACCATGCAAGTATAAATAAATAATGTTTGGCAAAATATACTTAAGGATAATGATGAATACAAAAAGGAATGACCAGCTAAACTTTTTCCATTGAATTTTAGTATTGGAAATCAATAATGAGTCTTTACATAATTCCCGATCCCAGATATTAATTAACACTCTTTCCATTTTTGGTAGCAATCATTTTTTACCCACACCCCTTAGTTTCTATTTTATAATTCTAAACAGTATCTCTAACGAATACATAAGACATTTTACATCTAAATAAGGATAAACACCCTTTAAAAGAATCAAAGCTGTGACCCATATCCATAAAGCAAACAAAAAAAATTGAGAGAGAAAAAAGTGTGAGAAGAAACACCTTGACTAGTTTACACTTAAACAGCGTTAAATGCTAGAGTATCCTTTCATCCAAAAGAAGAATGAACCTATCGATTCTAAGATAAATAAAACTGACAATGTAAAGTTTTGGATGATAAACTCATAGAAGGAATTTTTGATGAATGACGAAGACTTAAATTACATGACAGCCGATCATAAAATTTACAACTATTTAACATTAAACTTCATAGAGTCGTTTTAGTATCTATGTATGTATAGGGAACTATTATAATTAACATTTAAATAACGTTTGATGAATTCATCTCTAAAAGATAGATTTAACGACTTTTCTAACGGCTTATATTATCATAGATTATAACGTAGGCCATAAAGTATAAAAGCGCGCTATATATCGTAGTATTTATTTAGTATTGCCTTTACTTTATCTAGTAATGCTGTACTATTGGATTAGCGATGACATTTCATTGAATACAACAAGTGTTGTTTCGGAAAGATGCTAAAGGAAGTTAAAGGGAAGGTAACAGAAAAGTTTACTCATGGATCATAGGACTTAAATATCTCACCTTCGCCACACAATCGAAAAACATTTCTTTATATCTCGAAATATATGACGACGCGAGATGCTAACAATAGCTCATCGTTTGGTTTCCAAGGTATCACATACACTAACAAAGGGTGTGTCAAATGCAGGTAGTTGTTCGATAGCACGAATTAGCAGCCCTTCGCGAAACATGCTTCATCAGCTGAAGAAGGGATAGATTCGTAAGATAGCACATTGGAACTCGAGGAATTATGCTGTGACTCCGATAATGTTTACAATGCCATTAGAGCTATCGCAATGAATGGCGCACAGGGATCTCCAGATCGAGTCACGTGTGTTGAGAAGAGAAAACAAGGAGATAAAAAGTTATAGGAAAGAGATTGTGAAGTAAAACGAAGGATGATTCATACACAGAAATTTTAGTAGAGTGATAAAAGGCATTCGGTGCAGAAACTATATGCAAATGTTGATAAAATATTAAATATTCATAAAACAATTCAATGATTACATTATGTTATGGATTGATATATAACTTATAAAGATAAAAAACGAATTTAAAATGTTCAAGGCTGTTTTTTTAAGTAGAAAACAGCTCTGTGCAAAAATGCTCTTGTTCTGTTATCATCTGCCAATTAACGATTCCTTCCAATACAATTAAATTCAAAGAACAAAAAACAATAATATTATACTTATAACGCAAAGAATCAAAAACTATATTTACCTATACAAAGTGAAAAGGTTGGAAATAACTACAAGGGTCTTTAAGTGGTAATATATGTTAAGGAAGTTCAAAATTAAAAAAGAAAAATAATACCCTATCAATAGACGTAAATTTTGTATATTTAAATATATGTATAGACTTTGAAAACGAAAAACATTTTCTGAATATGTAATTAATATATAGAAAAACATTGCTAATAATTTAATTTCAATTACAATTTTAGAAATAGAAAACCGATATAAATCGACTACAATTCACGAACTGCGTTCTTTGTAAACTTTACAAACTCTCAGCACTCAGAACTTTAATAACACAAACTAATATATGAATCATCACCAACTTATTTCAAGCACTTTTACTTTCCATCCATGTCTCATTCTTGTAGGTATCTACGAAGATGACATAGCCTACGCAAAAAACGCACATCAACAACCGCTTCTGGGAAATCTTTGTTGGACTTTTATTCTCCATATCGCTGAACCAACACGTGATTAATGCCCTTGGATAGTTAATAATGGATACTCATATTCCTCCGCGCATTGGGACCTCTCCTCCCAGTTTCTTAAGAGGGCACCACCCTTGTGTAGACCGCAGGCGCTGTGAGGGAGGCATTGTTTCTGCTCCCGTGAGAATCAACCATCAACGCTGAAGAGTCATCCGGTGAGGACAACTTGAGAGAATGGATGAGGGACACCCCTGTTTGCTTTCCTTGATAACTTAAGGTATGTAGCGATCGTATGCCTCGAGCGTGTTCCTCACACCACGCCTATCAGTGGGGGGAAGGAGATTACCGGACCCACACTTATATCTCCGGTGTTTGTGTAGGCGCCCACTTCCAATGATAATGGGAGGGACGCTGTGGGAGTGTGTGGTAGCGAAAGAGTGCTGAGGATGTGCGAAGATACATTTGGGTAAAGGCTATTGTTTGAAGGTATCGGTAGATGGTATCTGAAACTCTGAGACGTATAAAAATTGATAGTAATTTACCTTTGATGGCTATAGAATAATGTTACGGCTGTGACTAAATTAAATAATAATATAAACGAAAATAAATAATATATGAAAATAATTAATTTGATTATTGATATAACTGATAACGCAAAATGTATTTAGCTAAAGACCGAACATTAACAATTCGAGAGAGGATAATTGATAATCGCCATGACGACGAGGCCAAATTGTTAAACTAATGTTCACTGAGACGTAGAGCTAACTTTGTACATCTTTTTGTAAATCTTTCGAACTTTTTTTTACCTTTTAAGCATTTATGATCAAACATCATCGATTGGAATTTTTTAAGCC
Source organism: Pantala flavescens (assembly GCA_020796165.1). Lineage (NCBI taxonomy): Eukaryota > Metazoa > Arthropoda > Insecta > Odonata > Libellulidae > Pantala > Pantala flavescens. Next base: position 20,373,323 of record CM036886.1, read on the forward strand.
GCAAATGTAGATTTAAATACCAATATTCCCAACACTTCTCTTTGAAAAAATTGGAAACACGTTAAAGGGTTAACGGCATACATCAGAATCGTAATATTTGACTAATATAAAGAAAAGTGCAACAAAGAGCGTGAGGTGAGCTTTCAGGTAACTTGAAGAATTTCGTACATTCATTAAAGGTGATGCTAAACACTTCTAGAGTTAAATGAAATCATAATAAAATATGTTTGTATTATAATGAAAAGGAATTAATTCTGGTTCATTTTCTAGGACAAAAACGAGGATAACGCAAGAATAAGAAGACGTTAATCCCTCCATTAACTTCTGTTTGAAGTTCAGAACTGATATGGATACCCAGTTTCTGCGAATTTTGATGAAAATTCTTTCGCAAGGAGTATATATTTATGGAAGATAAGAGAGGCAAGTATAAGAAAAGTAAAGGTTGGACTCAGTTATTAACGCATGAATTACTATGCGTTTTTTTAAGAGAAGATGCGTAAGAAATACGCTGCTTCAGCAGAAAATTTTAACAACTTATAGTCTAATATTTTGTTAGAGACAGTCAGGTTTTTAATGTACCTCGTAGGATTAGCAAAAATTATAGTGAAGGGGCCTAGTCTTTCTCTTAGTTACTATTTATAATTTAACTTATTCTTAATAAAAGACTAAGAAATCCTTAAAGTAGACTTTCCTTGTAGATGGATATATTTTCAATCTATCTATAGCCAACACAAATATGCTATTAAGCATAGTCGTAAAAAAGTATATTTTTAAACCAAAATTTTTAATGGGATATTCTTCCGAAAAGAGCAAAATCTTCCCAAAGATGAGTATATCACAAATTACACTATATTTAAGGGTTATCATTAAAGGAAAATGTGCGTTAAAGAGACGAGGCAGGAGAATAAGCAAGTACGCTGAAAACACGTAGACTCAGCTGAAGGTGTGTGATGAAAATAGAACCAAATGTGTATGAAAGGGTAGCCCGGGTTGAGAAGGGTAAAGGGTAAAGACGGGAGAAGTCAAACAAAGTCTGACCGAGTGTTGACTGAGGAAAAAGTGAATTCAACGCCGTGACGCTCGCAATGCGTTTTGTTTTCCCCTGCTGGTTCCATCGCCCGCCGCCAGAAGGTCACTTTCAATGGAGACAAAGGAACGGGAGAGTGACGCCGCAGACTTATTTTTCAAGATGATGGACTCCTCCTCTGCCTCCCAATGGAGGCGCGCCTTCGCGAAATATTCCTCCAAGTCTTCCTCGTTGGAATTTTAGCGCCTCTAACGCGAAGATTTTCTTTACTTCTTTCTTTCCTGGTTCTGCTGGTGCCAGACACCTTACGTGATAGTCTGATTAGGTATTAAATTGCACGTATCTCATACATATGGTTGATTTAAACTTAGATCGATACCAAAACATAACCAATACAAAAAGAGGCTCGTGTCCTTTAAAGTTTCGGATAGTTCAGGTGCTGTCCTTCATTGGAATGTAATGGCCTCGGAAGCGGAATGAAACTGATTTGAATAAAGTGGCTTTCTGAATGGTAATGAATAGATAGATAACTCACGAATCGTGAAATCAGGGGAACATAATACGAAAAAATGGGTGAAATTCTCTTCCTGGAAATACGAAGTGAATGGGTCCAAAATATGGACCTTGAGAGACACCGTTATGATTGACAAATTAAAGATGAGTGAGTACAGCAGAAGAAGAAGCAAAAAGAAAAGAGAATAGGTTTTCGGTTTCTACTTGATCGCAAACTATAACTTATATCTATAAGGATAATGAGATCGGCAAGTTAGAGGTGAAGGGTTAAGATTAAAATTGTGAGAAAAGTTACAGTCTTTCCAGGACTGGTAGAGTTTATTCCGCAATTAAACGGTATACAAAACATCGCTCAGAATTAGAGTCCATCATCTAAATCTTCCCTAAAATCCGCTTAGATTTATATAAATCATGTGAGAGACTAAAACTTTCCAACGCCACTTCATATTAGTCTTCTACAAATTCCCTAATCCTATTACGTTCAATTTTAAATTGAGAAAACAACACCAAATGAAAGAGCGGTGGTTATGAATATAATCCTATCATAAGGCGGTTGTACCCTGACCCAAAATCCCCACGCAATCCCCATAACCCTTCCATTGGGAATTTTCCAACCCTTTCTCAACTCGTCCCCTACCGAAACGTTCCCCATTCCAACCTACTTTAACACCCTTTACTAAAACTTCCTTCCAAACCCTCAGAAGGGCTTTTAAAGTTACATAAAGCGCATTGTTGTGGGGGCAGCGCGTGGAGGCGAGAAGTGAAAGAAACGGTGGAGGTTATGAAGAAAGGGTAAATATGACATCGACAAACAAATGGTCAAAAAGGGGGCGTGAGGGTAGATTCGAGAGATAGGCTTCCTCGCAGTCTCTAGAGACAACATAAATGCCTTCTTTTCATTACGTTGGGGAAGAAAAGATACCAAGGAAATAGGGGGAATGGAATTTTAAGAAAACTGGGGGAATTTACAATTAAAAGTTTTTGTATTTTCATGAATTAAGCCATTCATACTTCTTATGGAAATTAGGGTTGTGGACCCTATGAATGAAATGCAAGAAATGAAACTATAGACTATTAAGAGTTTTACAATTTTTAAGGCTTTAAACGAATAACAGTATCATATATTTATATACGATATTAAAAACGCACTCTCAAATATTTGATAGTCTTACTGTATTGAAATAAGGATTAAATTAATTATAATAACCAGAAATGGAAACTTCAACAATAAGTCTCTTATGAATATTATATAGTGAAAAATTGAAAACTTTCTTCATAATCACGAAAATATAAAATCAAACTTTATAAAATTATCAATAAATATTAAATAAAATACATATTTAAATAGAATATTCATAACATACACTTAGTACTACTGAACCCAAAAGAGGTCAACCGGCATCAAAAATAAATACTCCCGTTAAATGAGTCATAATTGCATTCCTTAAAAATCAAGCTGTAACGGGACGCATCCTAATCTTCCTAATGGATACATTTACAATTTTTAAGCATGGTAACACGCTGATGTAATTGTAATAGTGCACGAAAATGAACTCTTTGTCCATAGTGGACAAGGCTTTAAAGAGGCAATTGTCACTAAACGCCCTGTTTATCTCTATAACAACCCGTATCCAAGGAGAAAAAGCAAGGTAGCGATATCAAAAACAGCTTCGACGCAATATCTTACAAGAAGAGACGCAATAAAAGATCACAGAGAAGGAGGCTGAGTTCCCAAACAAAAACAACTCAAACTTTCCTCCGAAATTAGTTTCATTAGTGGACTCTGTTCCGAGAAATTTCAGTTTTGCATTTATAATTCGCTTCAAAACAGCTCATTTCGAGGTGCGAACGAAAACAAATGGGCAAATAAGAATTAACAGTTCTTTTTTAATTATCCGCCGGTATGGAAAGGGTTTAAGCAGTTGAAGACCAGTGGAACCGACAAAAAAGAAAACCATTCCGTAGTGACCTTCTCCCAATACGCATCGCAGAAATTTGGGTCACGGGTCGAAAGACTTTTAGAGGGGTTTTGCTAAAACCTTTCTTACATCGTAACAGTAACTGCAAAATGAGTTTTGAAAGGACAAAAGAAAAAGGCACAGCATAGGAAGCATCCTTTCCTTCCGAAAACATCACAGGAAGACGCAAAAGTTTTTGGTTGCCTTAGAGACGAAAGTTGCTGCCTAGGAACAGAATTAACAGAGAACATAGAGTGCTTCTGTAATTCAATACAAGCATAATGGATACTTTTATAAACTTACATAAATTGATATCGGAAAAATACAAAAAATTGATTTACTTTTCGCTGATTTCTACGAGTAGATACCACAAGAACAAACTCTATTTATTCCATAATCTTTGATGGAGACCAATGTGTGAATATTGGAATGATCGATGTACAATGTTTTGTACATCGTTATGTACATTGTTATTACGATGCATATATAAAAATAAAATATCACACTATAAACATAATTAATACGATGATGATGTGTTTCGTGTATTATGGAATAACTCATTGAAAAAAAACTTGTTATCAGTCGGGTTAGAATGAAGATCATAAATTGATACGACCATTACATCATCATCATTTATGTGAAATTGAAATTAATTACAATGAAATCATTACTATCTGATGACTAATTATAGTCGTACCCACGCAAGTGTTTCTATTTACAAACACTCGAGACTTACACTTCCATATACAAAACACTTCTACATTTTACTCACTTTCTTTTCTTTAGAGTTTCCTACTTTCTAATAATCTCTATTGCATACCATTCCATTTGAGAAGTTGGCGCACTTAAAATAGCATTTCCTCACGTAATACAAATTTCTCCCCAAGTTATAGATCCCTTCTTTTTCTCCGACCGCTAAATCTAAGGAAGTGTTTACAAACCCTCGGCTGCAAGTGAGATTTTCTAAGAGAAGACTCGAGAAAGTATTCTATCAAAGCTATCTTGCTGCCTAATAAATACAACTTTTTTCCCTAATAGCTATTTCCTTCCTAAATTATCTCTTTCCTTTTTATTGAGCTATTTCCATTTTAAGTACTTGTAGATCCAGTACATAATTCCAATATTGGAATAATTACTTTATTGCCCCAAATAAAATTGATGATGATCGTGAATTAAATTACTCCTAAGATACGATTGCTGTAGGGTAATTGATATTACTCAATCAGAATGATAATACTAAAAAATTTGTGATATAATCGTCAAAGAATATTAACATAGTTGGTCATTAATAAAATTCGTTTTCCTGTTCGGTGCTAAGCGCTATATTAAAAATAACCATGAGCCAAAGTCTCATGTCCTAAAAATTGGTGGTAAAATAATGTGCCAAGATGTGGTAAGGTCAGACGAGAAGTAAGGTAATATCACATTTTTGTAAAATGCCTATATTTGATATCAATACGTTTTAAAGAAATACATAGAGGCATTCCTTTGGTAATCACTAATATCTCATTTTTTTTAAGCAATAGGATATGCAGGAGGTTAAAGGCTGGATAAAATACACAAATTTTTCCTTTTCGAGTAATTAATATATTTATAATATATAATAATAATTTCAAGTAATAATATACTTCAAGCTTTGATAATAGAGCGAAAAGAAACTGCTAAACTCGGGCTTGCTCTGATTAAAGAATATTAGAGACTTATTCAATCTCGTGTATTTATTTTGAATCTGTTATTTTTATTCCATAATAATTTTCGAAACATTTCCATTCTATTTGGTGCACTGATTAAATAATGATATTAAACTAGTGTTTTAAACTAAAGTATTTCAACGTACTACTACTACTGCCACAGCAATAGTAGATGACTCTAGCCTGCTCCAAAGTTTAAATTTAAATTTCCTTTCATCGAAAGAAAGGAGTTGACGAAAAACTTAAAGGAATTTCACTTCTTGAATAAAACCTTCTCCGTGAAACACTCACGAAAACCTCGCTCTAAAAACCATATCCGAAATCCCGTAAACTCCAATTCAAACGGAGAAGAAACTTGGAATCCGCGACTTGCGAGAAAACTTCGTAAACCGAAATGTTTAGTGAAGAAAACGACGCGACGTTAAGACCCGAGACAAAAGCCACGGAACGTACGATATTCGCGAGAGATAAAGAGAGAGACAGAGCTTTCGTTCGCAAACCCGTCGCGAGGCGCTGCCTCCGCGAATGAAAAATTCAACCTTTTCAAATATCTCATTGTTCTCACACGAGTGTTCTCCGGGCCCACGACAAAGATCGGTGTTGTCTCCTTGTAATGAGAATTCGACGTCGAGAAGATACGACACAAAATGAAGGTTGCTTGGCGACGGGGAAAAAACGGCGATAAGATGCTGCGGAAAAAGGGGTGAGAAATAATGGCGAGAGCTGAATGGGATGTTTTGAAAGGGGTGAAACGGGGTCAGCTCGTTGTTTGTCGGGGAATGGGATGGCACGAGACAAAAGAATCCGCCGTGGGTGAAGATGGACGTCCCGGCTGCAATTCCGCGAGCGGATAATGAAATGCAGGGGAGGAAGGGCTTTCAAAACAAATGAGAATCTAAACGCTGCTCGGCTGTGTTCTTTTTTTAACCCCGTGACATTGGCGAGGATGGAGACGGGAGCTCTGAAAAGGGAAAAACGTTTTTGAGACGCTGGGGTGCTGAAGACAAAGACGAAGCGTTTATAAAAGGAGGGTTGACAATGAAGGAGGGATTTTAAAAATTCATATGCGCGGAAAACGGAAAAGGGTGTAAACAGGCTGACAAATGAAGAGATGCGACCGGGATTACAGACAATGAGGCGGGGACAATGGCTTCCGACCGAGTCGCCAAGCAGTGTGCGGCTTTTGTCTTCCCTCCACGAGGCTGCTTCATCGAGCAGGACAAACAAGCGAGATACACCTGCTGAATGGGAGATTTTTTATTTATTTTAAGTTTTTTTTTAATCCTTCGTCAAAATAGGGCTTTAGCGAGCTAGGATAAACAGAAGCGTTTCGTACTTGGACACTCGTCCCAAGAGATGTGAGTACCCTACGACGTATGCTCCGGGAGAAATGTTATTACAATCTTCCTTACAATTTTTCCTGCTCAAATTCCTTAATGTATTCATGTAAAAGTTCACAGCGAAGTAAGGAATGTATTTTGTTACAGAACATGAAGTATTATCATATTATTTAGACCTTAAATGCACTATATTTTTTACTCTAGGCACGGTTTACTGGCTAACAGATTACTGAGTCACTGACGTATTAATGATGGTTTGTACAACTTTATCTTTAGTGGCTCTTAATAAATTATTTTAAATATTTATTATACTGGTATTGTGAATCTCATTAGTATACTTTCAACTATTATAAAATTCTGGTCAGAATACATTAATTGCGACCTGAATGAAATTAAGAAATCAATCCAGATGATTTTCAATTGGAAGTGTATAAAATATAGATCTTAAAATTATTCTTCTTCTTCGTCTCTCCTTCACCAAACTATGAGAGCAAATATTGAGCGAAGCGAGTAAAAATGAAGAGAAACATGGTTCAAAGAAAGGAGATTGCAAAGAGATTTTTGTTTGCGATTTTTATCGAAATGAATCAATTGAACCATGTATGCATTGATGAAGAACGGACAAAAGATATTAAAAACTTGGTATTTTAATAAGAATTACTCAATGAAACCCTGCTTTGCCTTGAATGAACTCATGGCCTCGTGGCCTAACGGATAAGGCGTCGGACTTCGGATCCGAAGATTGCAGGTTCGAATCCTGCCGGGGTCGCTAAACTTTTTACTCAAGGGAATTATCACAAGCATAGAGACTCATAAACGGTGACACCTTTTTAGATAAGTAATGGGGATGATAGAATCGCTTAATTTAAATTTTACATTTAATATTTCTAAGTAATTAATTAAATAACTGATGATAACTTTTGAAACCTCTCTGGTAATGATTCACGTGGTTCGTATATCACTCCAAAAACCTCGAAGCAAAGAGCATAATGAGTTTGAATAAAGTTAAGATCCTCTTCATGAATTTCGAAGAATCCTCATACGAAATTTTATCAATAGCAATAAATCCTTCGATAATCGTTAATAATAAACGATTTTCATTGTGGTAGAATGGAAATGAAAAGCAGTAAAACTATATTTATTCGAAGAATTTGAAGTTAAAATTATATAGAATTAAAACCATAAGCTTTGCAGTACTCCTTTATGGAATGAAAGTTATTCCGATCAATACCTCAACAGAAATTGGTACTGAAGATCACTTCCTAGAATCTTTTGAAGAATATGTACTCTTAATGACTACAAAAATGGAACAAACTCGACTGTAGGCCAAAAGATTCGGTCAATGGAAACAATTTAAAATAAATATATGGAAATATATTCAACCCAAAAATAAGTATCAATAAAAATTAATAAGATACGGACCGAAACTAGAAACAAAATCAAACTTACATTGGTATTTTAATTAGAATTAAGAAATAAATTACTGCTTTGTATTTCACTACTTCATGGCCTCGTGGCCCAACGGATAAGGCGTCGGACTTCGGATCCGAAGATTGCAGGTTCTAATCCTGCCGGGGTCGCATTAATTTTTACTTGAGGGATATATGTCAAGAATAGAGACGCATAGGAGGGTGACACCTTTGTGAGTAAGAAATGAGGATGATATAATCATTTAATTTAGATTTAATATCTAACATTTCTAAGCAATTGATCAAATAAGTGATAAAAATTTTATAACCGCTGGTAATGATTTATAGATTGACAATGAATTAAGGGAAATTTAAGATCCTCTTTATGAATTTCAAAGAATCTTCACACGAAATTTTATCGCAATTAATCCTTTGCTAATCGTAAATAATAAACGATGATTATTATGGTAGAAGGAAATGGTCACGCACTAATATTATAAAATATTTTTCACACGAAGAAATTGAAGTCAAAAAGCAAAAATTAAAACCTTACGCTTTGTGGTACTCCTTTATGAAATTAAAAAGTTATTCCGAACAATCCCCATTAGAAATTATAACGGAAGATTACATCTTGGACTACATCTTTGAAGAACATTAACTCTTTATGATTTTTATTCTGCATAACTGTATATCTGTTTTCTAGAGTATCAAAATACTCATAAAAGCTGTTCCTATACACTAAAAAAGCCAAGAAGATAAAACTTCACAATGATTTATTTACGACTGCAGTATAACAATCTTAGTACCGATGCATAAAACAGTGTCTCCAGTCGTATTGGTACTTATGCCAGGATCATGCTCTAAGATGAACAGGTTCAGTAAGATTTAGATTGATTCATATATTTCAGCATCTATTTCAATAAAACTAGAAGCAAATGCTCCTATTAGATCTTAATTCACAGCTTATAGGGTTAATCAGTAACATCAGGTACAACCACACTGTCGAGGGAACCAAATACTACTTCAGTGGTCCAACTACAAGACACGGCGCACCAAGACTTGGGCGGCAGAACGAGGCAAAAAAGAACCCATGTTTGAGGACCTTGTTATACGCATTTTTTCACAAATCCGGTCCGGACAGAGGAGTGTCGACCCATTGTCTCGACAAAATGATCGCGCATGCGCATATAACACTCTCTCTCGGAATTCCCGCGCACCTGAAAGGCGGTGCTCGACGGGCGACCCCCTGAGGGCTCGCAGATTATTGGCCGCGCGACACAGCCACTCTGAGGGCAATCGGAAACAAAGGGTTTGGCGTAGGGTTTCAGCCGCCAGACAATGGATAGGGGCTGGGAGTGGCGTCAAAGGGTTTGGGGTGGCATTCTTGCGGGTTGCGTGCTTTCATGGGGTGAGAGAGACAACGGCGTCTCTCGCGGTAAATGGGGGAATTACGGAGGGAAACCGACAATGAAAGTGACGTAGCAGAACAAAGGAAATTTCAAATACGTATTTGGAAAGCGTTGACGGGACATGTAGATTATTAACTATGATGGAAATGGTAGGAAAGTTATATACAGGCTAACGAACATACAGAAGCTATTGTACGCTTTACGTACTATAAAGAAAACTATAAAGACATAGCTTTAATAAAAGTGATTAAATGAATAATATTATAAAAAATTATACCTTTAAACAATATAAAAATAAAAAGTGATGCCAGAACAATTATAAAATATATACAACAAATAAAATCATTAACCATAAAAGGTCGTCTTTCTCGATTGAAGAAAGAGCATTAATAAAATTCGATATCTAACCAAAAAAATTACTGTTAACTTCTGGAAGATCTTTTTAAAACGATAAGATACTTTCTAATCATTTGAAGAAAATCTTAATTTTAGGACTCTCCTTTGCCGTAAAATAATCCTTGTAAGGTATCACACGGTCAAAAAATCGTGTGTTATACACAAGCTTTTTATTCCTGTGTCTTCAATAATCTTCCCTTAAATGTATTATCAATACGATTCCTAATACGTAGTACAACGCCTATTCGACTACCTGAGCTTGACTATCAAACTCATATATTATAATATTTATATAATTTCTACTACTATAAAGATATACTGTTCATCAAGATTATATGGATTTTATAATTGATTGACAAAATATATCCCAATGAGTGGAATTGTTTGGTTTATGACAATATAAAATGAATATCATTTATAATAAATTAATGATGAAAAACTCACCAACCATCGAATATATAAGCCAAGAAGACCGGTCAGTCGTTTCAATCACTCACCTGCAAAGAAAGAAAAAATGATTAGTAAAGCATTTGTGAAAATATAAGGAATTCCCGACAAAATATTCATGAGTAAGAAGAACTACATCTATACATAGTTCTATTCTTGTAAAAATAATTTACGTCACAAAGAGATACATTCATAATCGATGAAAATTAAATAAATAAAAAATAATAACCGAAGAATTTTATGAGAAACCCTTTTTGTGAAATGTAGCTATATTAAGAATGTGCAATAAATACTCAGATTAAATTTTAATTGAATAATATATATTAATTGTAATTGATAAACAAAATATCATTGAGGCCTATTATTACCCAAGCAATTTATATGGACAGATCTATATGAAGTATATTTCTCTTTGCCTAACAAAAGCCTTAGGAGTTCCCAGATTATATATACATTGCTCAATCATTGATATTTTAAATGAGTTAATTCCCCCTTTGTGAAATTCAAAGCAATTCAATACTAAAGATTCATTACGATAATCGGGGATTCGAATGAACAAACGTTTCCCGGGAAACCGTGACTGTGCCCAGTCACGTTATGCTAACCACTTAAAGTCGTGCTAGAATAGAAGAACGATTGGGAAGTAATGAGGCCGAAGCAGCATTTTAATTCCTCACTGTCTAGAGCAGAGGTCTTTCACGAGAAGAAGGATTGGCCGATGATAGATCTATTGTTGTCCCTTAGATACGAGAGACCCTTTGTCGAAGCGTGATAGCCCTCCAGGAGGGCGGCGTAGGGGGAATAGAGCCTCGGGCACCGGAGAGGAAGAAATATCGAGCTGTTTAGAGCCTAATAGCTTGAGTGGTCTTAGGAATCTGTGCGCGACAAGAAAAGTGGCTGCATTGAAAATGATGGCTTACGGAGGGAAAACAATTCACGGGAATCTACGGCGAATTACAAAAAAGGAGTGGAATTGAAAAGGGCTTTATTGGATACACATTTCATGCAGATTGCAACCTTGTGCGTTGCTGGGAAGGAGGATGTGTTGGTGATGGATTGAGGTACTGTAGGCACTGTTATTTGTTTACCGAGCGACGTTAATCAAACGGGTTGTTAAGGAAACAATGCAAACTATCTTGCGGTGATATTGATTGGATCCTGTTGTGATTTACTGCCGCGTTTTATACTGGGATGAGTTTCATTCTATCTTTTACGTAGAATAATCCATTTCAGTTCATGCTATATCGATACTTAAATATTTATTTCTGTAATTTATTCAACTGAAATTAGATATCTTATTGAGACATAACTACAAAGATAGAATCAGAACATTATGTAAAATAGAAACAGATTGAGTATTCAACTCCTGAGTCGTGATATAATTTAAAATTTAAATAGATCTATCTTTATACATCCTTATGCCTTATATTTATAAAAGACAGAATATTTAGCTTAACCCAATGCAATAAATTCCCTACATTACTTACAGAGAAATATACGCTATTTCTACATTTTTATTATAGAAAAAATTCTTCGGTTGAGTTCAAATGGAATTAACATTAAACAAACTTTTAATCTAATTTTGGTGATCTAATAGTGGTATTTTTCAAATTAGGACACGGATTGTTTGAGAGTAATATATCTGGCTAATTAAAGAGCGAAATACTGTCAAATAAGATAGGTTATTTCTTTCGTTTTAGGGGAACAAAACTTGACACTGAAAAACAGAGCAGAAGAATATTTTAAATGGACCATAATGAAAAATAAGAGTAAATTATGTACGATATTTGTAGTAAATTAAAACAAATTTATCAAAAAATATTACGTGAATATAGAGTATAATGAAAAATACATTCTGTTTGCTTTAAAACACAAAGGAACACGCTTAATGAGAAAATATGAAACCGGGTTTGACAGGGAAGACTGAAAAGTTATATTTGAGCCTTCAAAAGAGTCCAGCTTTTGGCGGAAGATAAAAGAAAGAGGATCTCACGCGTGGGAGAAAGAAGGAAAATTTAGGGAAACAGGAAGGAATAAAAAGAGATAATAGGTGACAAGAAAGAGGAGGAACAAAGGTTGAGATAAAAATAGTGACTTGGTTCTGAGGATAAAAGACTAAAACAACATCATTTGTCATCCGTACTAATCGTGACAATTCATTAAGCCGCTTCGAGTGCTTAAATATTTCTTCGATATCATTTTATGATCCATATACGTCAAGAAATTTTTCATCTCCAAGCTCCTGTAATAACTGTGCGACATTTCAATTTGTCTAGCGTCAAATAATGCGTCTCCATGGTTATTATTGCTGTCCTGGTCATTGTCGCGGAATTTATGATTTATCCAACGTGAAATTTATGCCACCGTTGTGATTCACTGTTTCTATCATATGTCTGTTAAATATTTTTACCGTGGGCGGTCGTGACACATTTCGAATAGTGCGTGAATTGCCCATTACTCTCGGCTGCAGCGGTAGTGATGCTAAATTCTTCGTCTCATTATGAAACGCGGTATTATGTACGGGGTATGGGTTGAACCTCGTCCTTGGAATGAGGTCTTACAGGAAAATTACATAGCTCCTATATCACGATGCGAAAATTAGTATGTGTGATCGATAATTTACACGATAATTATGATGATGATAAATTAGTGGTAAATTGTTATTGGATTTTCATTGAAGAGGAATAAATATAGATATGTGGACGTGAGAAAATTATGAACACTGAATAGAACTGGAAAAATCCGGTAGATCTCTCCTCAAACTTATAATCATATCCCCCTATAAAATCAATAGATTACTAACTGGATCGTTATATAACCATGGTAACCAATTTCGTTATTATTTGGGCGCGTTTAGTTTTTGCTAAAGGTTGCATTCTAAATAGATTATAGTCATCATTATAACTACTAAGAAAAAAAATTCAGCTCAATTATGCTCCTTATAAATTCAGTTATCTGCTTCATTTTCTGATATAAAGTTATTGGAACATTCTTTCTAAATAAAGGTATACATCATAACTGCGAAAAATTACCAAACTAAGTAGTAAATTCAGGTGCTCAAACTTCTTTGTTTAGGTACTTGAAACTACGAGAAAATACTACGGCGTTAATGCTATTTAAATTCACCAAATGTTTCCAATTAACGTCTCTCCTAAATAAAATGATCACTCATATTCACAAATATAAATAATACGAAATAGGGCACATGATAGCAACGCGTAAGTAATTTCACCGTGAAAGTGTATCTGATCAGTCATAGAACACTAACATAAACGTATACAAATTCGTCGAACACTGGTAAAATTCACCTTAGCCCCTAATACTCCTCGTATAAGGAAGGTAGACCATTTAGCACATGATAACACCAAGAGAAACCATGATTCAAACTCAAAAAGAACCATCAAAGAGCTCGGTCTGAAGATCTGAAAACCACCGCGTCAGCCGGAACTTATTTATAAAACCCCGAGAATTACTTGGTCGTCGGAACAATTAAAAAAGAAACGGGCAGCTGCAACAAAAGGGGACACAAAAAGAACAGGATGGAATCAAAACAAGAGGATACCTGTTCTCTCGCAAAGGGGTTTCTGAAAATCCGAAAACAGAATGGTTTGCCGCGTCGTTAAAATGAAACCAGGCGAAGGGGAGGAGCAATTATCACGTTTGTGAAAGAGGCAAAAACAAGAATGGTCGGGGAGACGAAAATATTTCCGCAGGAGGCGGGAGATCAAAGCGTTCGGTAACGAGGAGGTGTGAAGGAATGGGCGATTACGAAGATTAAAAGTGGATGAGAATGGAAATAAGAGGTCCCCATTGAGAGAAATCGAAAGGGGAAATAGGCGGAAGTCTGGGTCTGTTAATACGCTATTGAGGGCCTCGAGGGAATAATTGCCCCGAGAGGTGAGTCCGACATCCGATGGATTTTTTGCTGCAGGAAGAATGATTTCTGAATCGAGGTAACCGGAATATGTGAGGGGGGCCAACCAGGTATTAAGAAGGCTCTGTTACATTTGTATTACTGGTACTGAGACTTCATTATCATGGCTTTGTATTTTGATCTTAAGCCTTTAATACACATGAATCGAGTTTCGGTAACTCCTTTTCTTTCACTTAATGATACTGAATTTATCGCACCATCTTGTGAGGAATACAAGGTAAATTAGTACAGATATAGACACCATGCTTTCTTACTTGCTTGTTCCAGTTGAAAGGAATCATACACCATTTTTGATTATTTGTTAAACCATGCACATAACTTATTGCTACACTCTCGGAACCTTTTCTTGTCACGAAGGCTTAAATAAATGCTGTCTAAGAAGATGTTACGTTCTTTTACTCGTCCTTCGATACTTTTTTCAGCTTTGAATGTCAATCTCCTTATCAAAAATTAACAAAGAGTTCTAGTTAGATCACAGATAAAATAATGGCTGTTGAATACCAAGTTATTTTTAATAAAACAAAACAATAACGAACTGTAGAGTGTAAGTTGGTAATTTACGATAATTTTTACCGAAAACATTACTAAATAAATTTAGTTTTTAATTAATTAACCCAATTACTAATACGTTCATTAAATTAAATAATTTAAGGAAAAAAGTGAGTACTATTCTGCGAAAATAATTAGACAATTTATAGCCTTTAAAAAAAGGAAGGTTAGTAACAAGTTCCTTCGATTATTCTTACGATTACATTAATGAATCATTACAAAGGCTAATCACCGAGGAAAATCGTGTACGATTATAAATCGTGCGGCTTAGGCAGTACGTAAGTGAATTGTGGGATTCAAGAAGTATCATGCGTTTCTGGAAGGTGTGTGTCGTTCGAGAGAAAATCTTCCAAAGACATAATCTTTACGTACACATATCCTAAGACCAGTGCTCATCTTTTACTGCGAAAACCCTTTAAGATTACGGAATTTCATGATTCTATTTTACCGCGCAACACTCAATTTTCACTAGCGCGAAATAAAAACCTCGCTTTGCGAAGAACATAAACTTTGACTACTTCGAAAAATCTCCATCTTCGGAGACTAAATGTTTCATAAAAATTGGAGTTATCCCTACCATTCGATTCCTATGCATTCCCACTCACGACAAGAAATGACTTGAGATAAAAATCGCTGAATTATCAACGTTTCGAAGGATGAGGATTCTATGCACATAGACGAGGAGAACTATCTTCCATCCCATCGGTCTAATGCAGAAAACCACTGCTTAGAGGTGGCAGATTAGCATGGAAGCTGATGAGCGTATATTAAGGTAAATGACTTGGTAAAATTTTGTACGTAAGAATGAATTAATCTTGGAAAAGCATAAAGCAGCTAAAGAAGAATGTGATGTAATAAATTTAAAAACTTATTGAGTAGTTTTTAAATACTTAAAATAATAATAAAATAATAAGAACTTCAAATTATCAGTTTTGAAGTCGTATCCTGTACTTTGTTACGTATAATCTCGACTAAAAGTCTGGAACCTATTTGTAAATATTAACAATCAATTTAATAAAATATAAGACCATTAAAATATGATATATTGCCATTATATAGTATTTAATCTTCGTTTTTGTTGGCTCATGCGTGATTTCAAACGCAAAACCCAATAATAACCATTCCATTAATCAAAGATGAGTTATCTTGAAATGCGATATATCAATACAGTCATACATACTTCTACTTGCAAGTAACCATGGTAACTTCTCAAACGGAGTGGGATTGATAGAAAATTCTACGAGGATAGAATGCCCCTGCATGTATGTATCCGTAGTCACTACGGCTGGATCGTAAAAGCTGCTAGACCATTAACCCGAGAGAGACTCGGATGACCGCCGAGAAGTGGGACATCTGAGGGAGAGCACAATTCGAGAACACATCGGAGTCGTATATTTAACATTTTGTGCGATCGGGGATGGGAAATATCGTAAAAAGAACGTTTTGAGCGGAAAGTTTCAACTCTTGAGGATTCCAGAACCCGCTAAGAGAAGATCCATTACGAACGGGAGAAAATGCGCTGTTAAAATAATAAATTTTGCGATAATGGTAATAAAACGGATTCCGTTTTCCGTGTCTTTTTTTATTAGCCCTCCTAGGTCGGATAAGATAGCAGTTCTTTTTCCAATGTTTAATAGATGCACTCGAGTTTTAGTTCCTCTGGTGTTCAGGAGGATTGAAGTATAAGCATAAATTGAGGAGTTAACAATTTCAGATTAGTGATAATGATTCGTTTTCGATATGAAAGATAAACCCGGATATTTTATGTGCTGTAAATATTTATCGCGATCGCTGATTTAGCTCTACACACGTACTGAAATGTGATTTCATTATGGGCGGATGGAATGCAGAATAATATTATGATTTAATGATTTTGAACGCCATAATAATACAGTTACGTCTCGGTTTGATATGATGATATAATGAGCCCTGTAGCCTACAATATTAAGGGCCCTATTACGGTTGATATTGTATTTAGAATCATAAAATAAAAGAAAAAATTTCAACCGCCTGGTAAATAAATAAATCTAGTTTTCCATCATCGTTGGACAGTAACTTCAAACTTTGAATTTATCAAAAATTGCTTCATATATTCAAATTAAGTGAAACTAGGATTTACATATACTTTCAATATGTAAAAACCTTACCTGAAAAGCGAGACGAATTTACGTATATTTGTGAGAGTAACATATGGATGATCTATAAAATAATTAATCATAATATACCGCAAATAAAACTAAGAATAACGATAAATACCAGGAAGAAATATGTTGTAGACTTATTCATCAATTTCAATTTTACAAATATTTTTCTTTTAAATGTCTTTCAAACATAAATTCAAATCCACCAATACGATTCTAGAATCTATTATATATTTAGCTCCTCTTCATAGATTGTCCAACGTCCATACACTTTTGATACTAATGATAAAGTAGTAAATCAAAGAACATATATAGTTAATTCGCCCTTTATTTTTTATCCGAAACGGGTCCTAACGGAACAGCACCGTAATCATTGGGAGTGGACAGAAATTCCGGACTTTGACGAGTGGAATGAGAGCAAATTCTGAAAACCATAGATAACGTGATATCGCATTTACATCTTAAACAGATCATTTGACCCGTTCGATAAAAGCTTTTAACCTCATTATCCGGTGGCCAAAATAGAATGATTATACTCGGTGACTATGCGAATTCATATGGTAGCAACTAGAAGATGAGCTTTTTTTGCTAACGGCTTTTTCTTGCATTGTTTTAGGCGGGGCTCTACAAGAAACTTTTGAGATAATGATGGCTTTGGATCCACGAATCTGTCAGTTAGGAATCCCCTGTCTTAAATTGCTGAAACATCAAATAGAAATATATATACTTCCGTGTTGATAGATTCCGTCCAAGATATGTTTAGAACCAACTGAAAGTATTTTAATAAACATAAAATAAGTTCACAAACAATGGTTACCATTTCTCATAGAGTTAAGTTGAAATAAGGAAAGAATCTTTATTGACTTCACGATAGGATAAGACCTTGTGAACTCCAACTTGGATTTAATAAGACATCTAGAGCATTGGTTGTTCTTACGTAGATAGACTCGTGAGTAACGCCCTATGGGGTAAGAGGTGATGTATTTGATTGTATGGCTATCCGACCTCTATGGTTATGTCAAGATTCAGAAGATAAATACGCTCAGTTTTCGCCGTGTGCGATTTTGGACACTATCCAACAAGCTAACATCTGAATTAAAATGAAACTTGTGTGGATGCATTCGCGCAATAAATCTGCTCTACTTTTATGGTCTATGAGTTTCAGATCTAAGATATAACCCGCCGAAGCTTTGGGTGTGACCTCACACTCCGTTTCACTATTAGAGTCTATTGCTTTTGTATGAAATTTTATCACTTCTCCTCTTTTGGAGTTACGTAATGAGTTCCGTTATCAGCCTGACTGTCGTAGTATGAGGAATATAGTGTTCCATGACAATTAGTACCCTACAGTTTAAACATAACTAGTATATGAAACTGAAGGAACTGCTTCTACTCAGGGATGCAATATCCTATTAGAGTGTAGAAATAGTTTTGATTGATAGCTATTTGCCCAGTTGCTATAGAAACTATTTTATATTCTATGATAATGTGTAGGGTACTACTTCCCAATAGAATCAAACAATTTAAGTATCCCTTGTATGAAGAGTACATTTTTCGACAGTATTTTCGACCGAATATTCCCAGATTTGAACTATTATACTAAACAAGACATATATAAAGAAGTATATAGGCTATAAAGAATTTCAGATTTATTGCTGACAATGAAGAGTTCCGGGTTCGATTCCCAGTCCACCTGGATATTTTTAATCCGAACGAATTCAACTATGACACCCTTGAACGACCAAAACACCTTTCCTTTACATATCTCATACTACTGTAATGTATAGCTGCGTAATTTAATTTCGAACCGCACAAAGAACTGCATCTTTGAATCATGATCGCCCTGGAGATTTAAACGCCAAAATTTCTGCTCTTTTTACATTCTCACGTAGAATTTAAACGGAACGAATGGTATGATTTATAAAAGATTAGCTGCGAGCAGCGGTATTTATAATGCCTTCACAATGCAGAGTAAAAAGGGAAGATACTTTTGAGATCCGGGAGGCGAGAAGATCCGAATATTAGCGTCAAAAGCCGGTGGTGTTGGCAGCCCAAAAGCGCATTGCAGAGGCTACCGTAGTCACCAAGAGGTAATCTCGCAAAATAACCTTGTTTTTCGTGTGCGGGACGTCATGGGGTAGCACAATGAACCGTAAATTAGTCCTCTGCTACAGCAGTTTAAGATTTTGACTAGTCTCCAGGAGCCAAAAAACCGTTAACGAGAAAGCATCCGTAACAAAAAGTCGACCAGAAGATGTGGTAGGGGACATTGTGGAGACCTCTGCCGGAACTTCCGAAAATTCCGCTTTAACGATACGGAAAGAATACGCGGGCATCTGGAAAGCATATCCGGCATGAGATTGTCTGGCAAAAGCGACTTCGGTGGAGTAATGGAAACCTCGTTCGTTAACTTAATTGGTGATTTCCCGAGGCAATTCTTCGAGGGAAACTTATGTCGGGATATCTATAGGATATGGAGGAGTTCTGAATCCGGGAATTGGTCTTTACGACTCGAAACTGCGGTATTGATGGGGGAATAAAAATTAGTTCTTCGTTATATTTAGGGGGTTTCGAACTCTATTTTAACGACTCTGAAATAAGTGCCCAAAAATATATACCCAAGACGTTTTCGAAGAAATGTAGTGTGGGAAAGTAATTGGATAATTTCGCTCCTACGAGCATAATTATGAAGTGAATAGGAGTGGATAAGGTAAGTATATATATGACTTTATATAAGACGTCTATATAGACTTATCTCGTTAGAAATACTTTCATTTATGGGTTTATATGAAGACGACTACGTATTGAAGTCTTCAGCAGTGTTTCCTTGGACGAAATATTAATTTAGCCTGAATGTTGCCTATTCAAATGTTTAAAACAAACAAAATTGAATTGAAGTTTGGATTTAAATTGAATTATCATTAAATGTACGATAAATGACCCAAACAAGGCTAACTTGTTAAAATATATTCTTTAATGGAAATTTCTTGTTGGGGACATATAATATAATTTCAGCTAATTTTCAATACGATCTTCGCGTTATATCTCAGATATTGCCATTTTATCTCAATATATATATTATCTTGTAGTGGTATGGGTGGCTGTAATTCAAATAAATTCCTTTTACTTCTTTCAAATGAATTTTCTGTCCTTGATATTTAACTGTTATAGGAAAGCGATAAATATACAACTTTTATGCAGCATAAACTTAGGAAAACCTATCTTGTGGAGATCTCCTGAACAAAGAAATCGTAAAGATTAAAATGGAAATGAGACACGGAAGGTTAGAAACTAACACTTATATGTAAGGAATCGCAGGCGAAGCATAAAGATTGGATGTGAAATGAAGAGAAGCTTAAACGCTCACATAGAATTTCTCACTTCCACTTGCCAACAATACGGAAAGTTAAATGACAAAAGGAAAATTTTAATACTTTTTGCATCATGCGAGAAACATCCGCCATGAGTAAGAGAAAAAATACCATGTACCCCATCCTTTGTCATGACGTATTGAGTGGTTCCGTTACAGCGTGATTTCACCCTTTCTACTTCGACTAAACCAGCTTCTTTGAATTTATCAGTCTGAAAATTACCATATTTAATAGCGATTTCATCTTTTAAACATCCTATATTAAAAAGAAAAATCAAAATTTTGTAACTTAACACAGGGTTTTCATAATTACGACCGGTTTAAGTTTATTAAAATCCTGTGGAATTTACAAAGTTTCAATATGTTCTTTTAAGATGTCTTTCCAAAAAGTGATCACAATAATTATTTCCTAAATTATACAACCATTCATAAAAGATCGAAAAATGTTCATACTGAATGAAAAGGACTTAAAAATATAATATTATATCACAAAACAATTCTGTGAAACAATTTTATGGACGAAACTAAATATGAATTCGTACAAATCAATTCTGTAAAAATTAAGCTACGCAATCAATTTCGTTTCTCTTTCCATGGAAATGAATCTCATAGTCAAAAGGAATTATGAGAATTATTGAATTAAAATATCATCGCATAATTCATTCATCATTAATTCATCAAACTACGCAGCAGCCTTTCGTTTGACAAAAGATTTCCATTAGATATAAATCAATGATAATCGACTGTTATAGATCAGCGACTGTCATCGGATATTCATAATTTATGGATGTATGCTTCCATAAACCTGATCCTTATCAGAGATAGATCTCTAATGGCCTCACAAGCCATCTACAACACCCTTTCATTCCTTTATTAATTCATCACCTCTTCAAACATAACACACACACACGTTTGACCATTGTGTTCATTCCTTTCATCAGATTTAATCAGATTTTTTCGAGATTGTAAAATCCAATTGTAACCAATTAAAGTCCAACTGTAATTGTCCAGAAAACATACAAACTATGGCTGTGCGACATGATTAAACCTTCCACAGAAGAAAACTACCGCTTCTTTACCTAACAATCGGTTTTGTCAACAATGAACTCCAATCAAACGTAACGTTTACGTAAATCTGAACGCTATCCAACCGTTGTCAAGCAACGCACCATAACAACCACTAAAAACAACCAAATTACACTTAAAACAAATCACGAGGTACATGCGTTCCTTTCTGAAACCGATATCAACTCCTTAACGCCAGAAACACCTCATTCCTCACCAGCGGCCTCATACCAGATCGCTTTTTCACCCAAAACCTTTTTTCTTCTCCAGTTCATCTTCGCAGCTTAACCTCCGAAACCTTTCGTAAAAAAAACCGTAAGAAATCTTTCTGGATCTAACTGTAACGAGTCTCTCCTTAAAAAAAACACGCTCCCCACTCATCTGGATGAAAAAAGGCTTTACAATGAGTGGTCTCCGTGACAACCCCTAAACAGATATACGACCCGCCACAGAAAGTGCGCCCTGGTATAAATTTTCGCGTCTTTTGCCCGCCTTCCGCCGTTCTACATAATAAGCGAGCGGCGTCCTCCACTTCCGCGTGAGGCGGCATTCCTAGAGAGTGGCCGCGGGCGGTCGGCGACTTGTCGCGGGCTGATGGATGCCACCGGAGGATGGGGGGCAATGAAGAGTGGATGGAGGTGCTAAAAAGACCGTTGTCATTTTGACGAAGCGGAGGGCCCAATTCATTCTTGAAACTGATTCCCGTCCGAGTTTCGAAACTTTGCGAGCGAAGTGAACGTATAGAAGGTATAACAGGTTCAGGATTGATGAGAGGGAATTAGGATGGTTTAGGGAAATATACGGTGTTGCTTTTGCGAACTTATGAACCGGAACTCTGAATTTCTAAAGGAGAGAGAAGGCTTGTTTTCCGCTCGATTCGTGAGAAGGACTCGTATTTGACGATAAATTTACGGGTTAAGAAATTTGCCAGCTCAAACGGACATGGAAAATTAAGGAGAGGAAAATATAAAATAGCTTCCGTGTTAAGTAGCACGAACCCCCGAAACGTGTAGATAATTGGAAAAATCACGTTTCCAACGCTAAATATTAGCATTTTTACCACTAGTTTTATTTGTTTACTAAGCAAAGCTTTGACAAACATCGATAAGGACAACTACAGCGAGGTATTAAACAATGGAGGAGCACCAACATCCATACCCAGAGATGAAAATTTCCTCCTCATCCGGGATTTGAACCCGGGACCTTAGCATAACATTGCAACGCTGGCATGATCACCAATCTCAGTTTGTGATTGTTGGTAACTAGGGACGATTTATGTGATAAACAGCTTGGCACAACTTTTGATATGTATTAAGGTTAATGAAGACATAAGTTATATCTATTTTAGAGCAAGACTATCTTTCGAAAATGAATACGATTAAAATGTTCTCCCATTATTTATGTCACCAAGCTGGACTGATAAGTACAGAAAATGCTAAATACACATCTGTATGTATACTTCTACTATGATTCTATTTAATCAAAATCAATATTATATGAGAGTGCGTAACTTAAACGGTATATAAGCGGTAAGTCTGTAATTCTTTTGCGTCCTCCCTGCTCCGAATAAGTTCAGTCCGTTGATCTCATTTATATGCAAGGTATGCTAAAAAAAATCAGATCGATCGGTTGATAAGGGAAACCTTGACCTCCAGACACCAGAATTACTACTCCTCACAGATGGAATTTCATTCATCCAACATCATCTATCGGCCTCGTGGCCTAACGGATAAGGCGTCGGACTTCGGATCCGAAGATTGCAGGTTCGAATCCTGCCGGGGTCGACAAACTTTTTATTGCTGAACCATAATCTTTACCTTTCCTTCACTAACGAATAACATCATTCCGTATTCTTCACGTTGATAATCCAAGGGTTCGTAAGAAAAACATTTCATTAAAAAAATTAAATTACTGCTTTAAATTATTGAAACCATTTACCTAGATTTTCGATATTCTTCAGCAACCAAATATTTCAACAGACTATCAAGTTTCAAAAACATCACTTCTCCTATATTTGCATACTTAGTCTATATTTGAAACCCAATTAGTTACCTATCAACTCATTTTTCCCTCTTCCTCTTTATCGATAACCCCGTCTCAAAACCCCAAAAACAAAAAATTTTCATTACTTAAGACTCCACTTATGAAGAATAATAATGTAAAATAAGTAATTAATCTTAAATAAAACTCAGTAGAATGTTAAACTTGGTGAATATCACGTATAACACCAACAAATATCGATTTCGTCTCAAAAGCTCGATTAATTTATCTCTATTATAACTCGATTATATAAATATACATCTTCCAACTCTCCAAAACATTGCTCCTAACTAAAACTCCCTAGAATACGTGCATTTCTATTTCATCTCTTCGGAATACTATCACTTACACTTCATTATAAATGCATCATTTAAGGTAAAATACTCAATTAACTGACCAAACATCAAGTCAATCGATATTTGGATATTTTATACACTAATTATAACAACGATCTTACAGCAGTCCCACCAACTCACTCTTTCCAACTTCTGGCTAAAAGCTCGCTTAACTAGATACGCCTTACTTCCAACGTCTAACATCTTTCGAGCTCAAAGGATATTATCAAGACACTTCCATAACTCTATCTAACCTATTCTTTTCCAAGTCAAAACCTAACATACTAAATATATGAGCCACATCTGGTAATTAACAACTTTATCCTCCACCGATCACTTAGTCCTTTCCTCAAATAATCAGCTCTAGTTTACTCATTGAAAACCGAACTTACACCGGAGTCATCTTCCGCACCCACCTAACCGCTTCCCCACCAAAAGGTAAAGGATGGGTCGCGAGTACAACAACTCCAAAACTGGATCTCCTCTTGAGACATCCTCCTCACTCAGAGTTTAAAAAACCACCGGCCATTCCGGATTACTCAAAATTTCGGCCGAGAAACAATCGAAGATGGGACGCCTCGGAGTTGGGGGACATTTATAATAGGCTTTTGACCTCGGCCTCCCAAAATTTTTATGGCCCGAGAGATTTTTACGTGCTCCCCCACCTCCTGTCCTTCCACCTGCCCCAGCATCCTTCCTGCTACGCACATTCCATCCGTTTAATGATCCTCACCGGGAAGTCTTCGGGAGAAAAGAAATTAATTCCTCCGCGGGGAGATTGTGCATTCTTCCTGCGTCCCAGAAGCTTCTTAATTGACCCCTTGGCTCTGCGTAATGGCACATTATGTCACTCTCCTGATACACTTCCCGTCATTAACGAAATCCGAGCGCTAATTTTATGGGAGCGTTTATGTATTTTCGGTTATTGCTGTGGTTATGAGAGATATCAAATATCCCGTGGGCAGATCGCGGGAAAAATTAGATCGTCGATGGGTGTTTGATTATGACTCGGTGTTTATCTACGGCCTTCTCTATGTCTATATATTCTAGCCAATTAACGGGATGGGAGCGGAAACCCACGGCTGTTCCTTCGTGGTCGCTGTTTTGAGAGAAACCATAGAAATCTGCGGTTTCGGACTATCGTAGTCAAATCAGGACGTCAGTAAAATATCATCTTACGATTACAGACAGATTTCGAAACTTTCAACGTTTATGTAAGCTGTAATACAGTGGCACGAAGACTGACTTGCTACACACTGAACGAAGTTCGTTTGGATTTTTTTCCTTTTTAAGAATGCGTTTTTGTGTACAAAACATACGGCTGTTCCCGCAAAAACTAAGACATACGTATTTCGCAGTGAATAGAGAACTGAAAAAAGCTATTGATTAGCTGGAGAGTCGGGAATGACCACAATAAGTATGTTTACTCTTCAATAATCTATTTCCATGCTCAAATATCATGCACGCTTTATTACAGATGAACCTATTTAGGAATGTTTTTATGCGATTTCTAAAGTTGCAAAACCAGCTCAATTTATTTTATAACTTCAATAAAACATATAAAATCTAAAGTTTTTCATTCACTTATGATTCATAAGACTTTGATGAAGAATAATAGCGATATTTCGGCTGAAACATACATTAATCGTATCGTAGATCGATGTATTATTTCGAGGTACGATGTTAAACTGTTTCGTACGCTGTCACTTGAAATTGTTTTCTAATGCGGAGAGTTACACAAGAAAAGATGATGACTACAACTGCATTATTTATCGGGAGATATTCTATGCTCGTCGAGAATTACTTTGATGAACTCTTGGCTTACCATAAACATCTTTAATCTTAAACGATCTTTAATCATAACATAAAAACGACCTTTCGAACTCCATATCGTAATGTTTAGCGGCATCGAACTGGTGCTACGTAAATCTTCGAAATGGTAACCTGTAACACTTCGGAGGACCCCTTCCGGAAGGACTCCTAACAAAACCTTTCTCCCAGAGGCGACGATAATTCATCTAGAAATTTCTAAAAAAATCCGTTTCAACCACGTCGATATATTTACGCGCTGGCAGATTATAGAGGCTTATTTCTCAGGAAAGTGTAGCCTGATAACCGAATGTTTCGAGTGCTCGGGGAAAGGAGACGGGTATCAACCGAGCTTATAATAACTTACCACAAAGCTCTTATAATTCAGCGACACCATCGTCGCGCTTTTCAAGGAACGAGTTTTCGCATAATTAGCAATAACTGGACGGCAGCGGCGTTAAAACGGGTTGCCAGAGGGTCGCGTTGGTCACTCAGGAAAGTGAAGGGGCGATCTCACAGTCAACGACACCGCAGGAGAGTGGGAGATAATAAAAGTTGCGGGAATGAAGACGGGGTCTGCACGAGGAGGTGGAAGAGTGTAGGGGATGGACATTGGGTGGTAATTAGGGATGTGTGAAGTAGAAGGAGGAGGAAAGAGAAACCTAGAGCACGAATAGACGAATAGAAAGGTGAGAAGCACTAGTGGTAAAGGAAAGAAGAGTCGGGTTAACATGAGTGAAATATAATGGAGGAAGGAACGTGCAGATACATCCACTTCCGAGATGCTACACATATTCCCCTTATATCAGCCTCATTAGAGAGTATTTACGATTTTACAATTAAACTTTGATATTTAAATTATAAGCTTGATGCTACAAGGATCTCACGAAGAAATGCTGTCTTCGTAATTAAGAAATAATCATAGAACTTAACATGCGTAACAAATAGTATGATTTTATATTCTCGACGAGATATGTGCTTATAGAAATAGAGTAAAGTCAAACTATTAAGGAAACCTTGAAAGTTTAACCACGATTAAGCTTTTCCGAAACATCTGCTACTTGAGGTATAACATAAAAATCTTTATATTCATATTATGATCGGATATACGAAGATCAGTCCACTTTTTGTTGATGATCAGGAAAAGGAATTTCATGGAGAGTAAAAGATGATTAAAGGAGCTCTCTTTTAACACAGCATCTCTCAGACTTATTGTTGCAGAATTAAGCACACTAATACCTAGATGGCTAAAACGAAAACTGTTACGGACGCCGAAAATTTCACGCATCATTTACTCCATGGACTCTCCCTAATCTCAACCCATCTCCATCGCACCTGTCGCAAGAAACTAAGATCCTTTCAGAAGCGAAATAATCCCCAACTATGAGAAACTTGTAACAGATGTTATCGAATCTTAAAACGCACTTTGTGCTCGAATTGCTTTGTTAGAACTTTGGATCGTTGACCTACGGAATCAACGAGAAAAACACCTCCGTTTTTTACGCGCACGTATTTGAATGTTTTGAGGAATCCTTATGAGAAAGAGTTGTGGATAAACATAATCTTGTATTGAGTGGTGGTGGGTGCAAATAGACGGGATGGAATCCACGGATGTTAGATTGTGCAGGTGGAGATAAAGGAGGAGTTAAGTGGAAAACACATATGAGCGACAATGGGCGTAAGAATAGGGATGGGGTCCAGGGAAAGATGCAGAGTTGTGTGGAGAGTGAAGGCAGATAGAGAATAATAGAAGGAAGGAGGAGAGAAGAAGGATGGGAGAGATCAACGCCCGCTTTATGGGCGGCGCGCCCGATGTTGAAAACAAACGCGAAATGATGACCGTAGGGCTTTTTTTCATTTGCATCCCAACAAACAGGCTGGACACCGTGGAGCAGGTCTTAAGCTCGCCTCCGTCTGCTTCGGACGAGCGTCAGTCAGTGGCCGGAGCCACGTTTCAACCTCATCTCCTTTGTATGCATGGAGAAGAGCTTAATATGTGAGCCGATGTAATTTAAGCGTAATGGAATACGTGGAAAACACCACTTGGGTCGTGATAAACTACAACTCCACTGCCGTATTTGTCGCTCGCGTGTAATCGCTCGGACGCGAAACTGCCTTCGGAGTAACGTTTTCATTACAATATTTATACCTATCGATTGCGATTCAGCAGGTTGGAGATTATAATTTTTGCAGGATTGGGAACATAAAGTGAACTCCGATAAAAAGAGAAAATATGTAAATAGAAGTACAACGTAGGAAAAAATTATGTACGTTCAATGGAAATTGTTAAGTGAGTGGGTAGAAAAAGCTTGTTCTCTCTGATCAAAACAAGTATTGCTGGTAGAAATACGTAAGTATTTCATTGTAGTGGCACTATGCATATATTTCGTAATGGAATGGATTAATTTGCTTAAAATGAAATATGAATTGAATGTGACATTTACGGAACTCATCTTCTATTTTAATCATATATTTCAATATTATAGTAACAGTCGATAGCATACAATAATTTGTTCGCGTGAAAATCATGCTACTCGCTTACCATAGGTCTTTTTTTAAGCCTACATTTTAAATCTAAATTTCTGTTAAGCTTACAAATTATATTTTAAAACCATATTATCCAATAGCTATTAATCTTAACGTATACTTCAATTGATTTTTGATCTTAGTCTTCTATCTCGTTTATAAGCAACTTCACAATCCTTGAATATATTTACCTCTTCAAAAAAGTTTATCCAATAATTTAAAGAGATTGAAGGGTAAACTTAAGAAAAAAATAATCAGAAAAACATTATAATCAAGCATCAAAGACATAAAACGTAAAATTGCATGAAAAAGCCGGAAAGGATTCGTCTTAATTTCGAAACCAGTGTAACCACTTCTTTTGGATACGATATTAGCGTTCCTTCCCATACAAGGGCTCCAACTTTATTTCTTTCGGTACCCTTGCTTCGGTGTATGGATCCTCAAGGGAAATCATCTTGAAATAAACCATAGCAACATTAAACAGGACGGTATATATTAAATTTCCTAGAATAATTTCCAGCATTTCATCCCCGACTTTGAGTACGATACAAATATGAAGGCTAGTAAAAACCTTGCAGAGTATCAACCCCGGAAAAGATTTTCTTGGCGGCACTTTCAAAAAAGCCATTTGGGATTACCGTGGTACTCTGATTCCCATCTTACTTTACCCTTAACCTCTTTATTTCCATAACTTTACATGCATATTAACCCCTTCTTTTACATCCCTTCTTTCATCGCTCTGAACATCTCAACGTCAGGCACTCAACTCCGTTCTTTACGGCTGTTTCTTCAAGCACCACCCCGAATAGCTGCGAGCTCATCTTCCCGATAGACACCTTTTAGTTTCTCTTTCAAACTGACCGCCTCCCTTCATTACCTCGCGGATGCTTGTCCCCCGTCCTCACCTCGTTCCCTTGAGAGGTCGGCGAGCGCTATAACAGGACATTTGGACCGCAAATGACAAGCTGAGCCTGGTCTGCACTTCCTAATGCCCCCGCTGGAGACTCCGCGGCCTCTGTCATGGGTGTTGTTTTCACCCGCCGCGATCTGCAGGGAGACACTCCCCCATTATTCACGTCACCGTCAAAGGATTTTTCCTCGCGTTAAAGAGAACGCCGTTTTATAGGGCTCCAGAAGAAGAAGACGTTAGCGGGTAACTATGGTGACGTCTGGACGCCGAGTTGGTTGAACTCGACGATTTGCATAGCTCCTCTGCATTCCGAAATTATTTTAATCGCCCTGCGGTGGCGATATGCTAAGGAGAGTGATCATTTTTTTAACGCGTGTAATCTGAACGGCACACGGAGTCGACTTACAAAAAAGCACCGCCTGGGGTAAAAGCTCTTCATGTGCGCGGAGTGAATCTCGTCCATAAATTGGCGTCGACTTGGCAGCGGATCGTGTGCTCTGGGAGAGGTCAAGACCTGCTTATTCCTTTCCTTTGAGACCGCTCGATGAAATAAGTTTTCGAAGCATTATACGAGATTAGCGGTGTATCTATTCGCTCGTAAATCAGAGCTTTTTATGCAATTTCACAATGGCTGAATAGAAATCCCTGTGAAAGCGAGATATTCCGCTTTGGCTCATTGGCGACCTTTCCGATTGATTCACCTTCTAAAGTGGTGTGCGTTGTTCCACGGAATGATTTAATTCCTCGACGTTTTTTTTCTGAATTCTCGTGCGAGTTACAATGTGTGCATTGTGTGTTGGGTTATATATAGCAGGTAGGCAATAAATGAGACGAGAGGCGGGAATTTTAACCGGGAAACGTCCAAATGAACAAGTAAATTGATGTTTCATACTAATTTTGTGATGAATTGGTTAGAGTTAGAGGGATACCTCATGATGAAAGACGTAAAACTATGGATATCTATCATGATCATAAGCTTCGGAAAATCAGTGTCAATAGGTGTCAAATAGGTTCCAAATATAATATTAAACAAAATAAAACAGAAAACTCTTTAAAAAAGCTTTTGGTAACAATTATTGTTCAGAAAAAAATATTTGAAAGCTACTATGTATTCTTCTTTTATTTTGAAAGGATCTCTTCCAAATATTGAGCTCCTACTGCTATTGGGAGTTTTCTACAACCATCGATAGTACAGATCCACACCTGAATAGTTTTCCCAAAAAAGATCTTGATATAGCCTTGGGAGATCTTTTCCAAGAAAACCTACAAAAGAATGCCGTGAAAATATGCATATGAACAAGGATACGAAGCACCTACTTTCGGAAAATCAATTTCGAAACGAAACACGAAAAAATAGACTTGGTTCTGCCTGAAACCAGTCCTAACACTACTTCTCATTCACTCATTTGTCAAAGTTTAATTTCCTTAGACGTAGAAAGGAAGAATCTCATTAGCGGCGAATAAACAAACAACTTCTCTACAAACCAATTTCAGCTTCCTGTCTACGCATAAAGGATCACGGAATACGCCCTGGGCGTAATGCACGGAGGTATTCAATTAGTCAAAAGAATATTGAGATGTGGCGGACCAGGGCCGTCTGCGGGGGAATTCCATACTCAATTATGAGGACGCCATTCTAACAGGCGAAGAATACCAATGACCAGCCTTGGGTGACTTCCCACACACGGATACCCTTCTCACCGAAAATTGGTTTGACAGAGTGTGCTTAATGAACCCGTGAAGGATGGAAGGAAACAATGTGGAGGATTCTGGATGACAGGTGAAGAGAAAACGATAATTAGGGTATGACAAGAAAATTAGAGAAGCGAGATGGAAACTAATATTAAATTTCGAACCCCTTGTTGTCATCCGGTGATCTGCCTATTTATTCCGATGACTTCATTATAAGGAGACCGTCTGAAAGAAGTTCGCAGCGGGTTGATGATGTTTCGTGTTTAAGATCCCTACTTTGATGTTAAAGATACCGTCGATGTATCAAAAACTCGTTCGTCCAGGGATGAGATCTAAGAAGCGATCTTATATACAGAATATTAGTCATAAGAACAATAACTCCCAACTGTCTTAATGTTTGAGCGTCCACAGACGCTAACCTTGATCAAATTCGCTTTTCTAGATATTTATGCTATCTACTAGTACTTCCAACACTTAATTAGCATTAAAATATTAGGCTGTTTTTTCTCTACAGGCTTATTAACGATTATGCTTGATATTTTAAGGGTGGATTTGAGTGTCATAACCTTAATTGTCAGCCTATATGGGATCACAAGCGAGCTATTCTTTCCATGACCTAAGTGTAATGCTTTTCCTGTCAAGAGTATAGGTTGATGGAGACTCAATTTCAATTTTATCAGTATCAATAAATACCATGCCTTTGGCAAATATCAGTTAAAATATGCTGTAGCTCTTTGGTCAAGATGGCAAATGAGGTTGAGGTGACATACAAAAGGTTCACACTTACCCTCTCGTATTTATACATCTTATCAATGGTAAACGAATACTTCTACGATTCTGAACTCTGATATCTGTGATCGATATTCAGATTTTAATTGTCAGGTTATACGTTAAAACATCACTATAAAAATCAGGCTTTGACACACGTGTGTTTTTTTAAACAAATGTCTGAAACTAGACATGACTGAAAGAAAAATTTAAACGATTCATAAATAGCACAAAATATCTACGAAAAAAATAGTGACATTCTCTTAGAAAAGAACCTTTGTAGTAAACATTTAAATACCGAAATATTTACGCACAATAAAATTTATAAATGGCCATATTATTCATGTTAATTCATGGAAGTTAATGATACTGGAAGTTTTTCAGTCATTAGATGCATGAAATTTATTGATGCGGGAAATGCCTATGCGGGTTTCTCTTGTCAAATCAAACTTAGAGATAAATGGCGTTCATTAACCTCGTAATTGTCTTGCGAACACGAGCTCCGATGGGAGGTAACTTGTAATTAAAGAGGACAATTTGAGTGTCAGTTAATTTTGCATTGGAATATTCTCAGGGGAATGAATTTTCTCAGAAGAGTTCATAGATAACAATTTCATAAAATTAAGATATCGGAAAGGAAAACAAAGATCAAATACAAAATAATGAATCGAGTGTCTTTGAAAGAATTTAGATGATAATTCTATGCTCTGGACAGTAACAGCTATTACAAACTCAGAACTACTTTGAGACACAATGTTCGGGGTAAATCGTAAATTGCTCTCATTCTGAGTGAACTGTACACAATGTTGCTCCGGTAACAAAAACTTTCACTCTCCAAGTATTAATTCACCCATTGAACGAGGTAGCATTATCTATAGGCCAGGTTTTCGATCAGATTCATTATTTCCAACCAAGTGAGCCATAAGCTGCATCGATGAAACCACAAACAATATGCGTAGATTACAATGAAGCACGGTCGCCAAGGAAGACGAATATGTCTTCAAATATTCAACGGATTGCTTCATTACACGAGGCGAATTTCCGGCTCTGAAACATCCTTGGGCAATTATAGAGAAGCAGGCTAACCTCTGTTATGCCACTCTGTAAATTAAGGTCTTTACTGACGACTGAGACAAGCAGGAAATATGTCCATAAAACCTCCATAATTATCCGAGAAATTTTTATTAAAATAAGACTAGCAACATCTATCATGCCGAGCATTTGTTTCAGGCGGAGACGTACGGATAGGCGATAAATCAAGAGACTTATGCCCTTGGAAAGTATGAATCAATACGCTAAGAGAATGGATTGTCTGTCTAATGAAACTCCGTACTATTCGACATCCTGAGCCGTGGAATTTTTCTCGAATGCCTTTCTTGAATTAATGAAAGCGATTGTCTGCAATGTCGTATTTAACCGAGTGTCACCACAAGGAAAAAAGGGTCACAAATCTTTCTACCTTTTAGACCTTGATGGATCTCAAATTGGTTGGTAAGACATGGATGTCTCCTTTGAAAAAAAAAATTGGAGAGATCTTCACGAACTTCGCAAACACAATGATTCTTTATTACTCTTTAAAATATACCCATTCACCATCCGAAATGAAGACATCATGACCCGAGGGGAATACAAATTGAACGCTGAAAAAGAACCTAAAAATGCTTAAAAGACGTTTGAAAATATACTGACGATTCTCCATCATAATGTTTGCGGAACAAAATGTTTCGATACCTGAAATTTATCTCTTTCGTAAGTTGTGTTAAGTTAAATGATCTGTACGCTCTAGCTAGTATCAAACTTTGAAATAATCTTTAACAAAAAGAAAACATGTAATCTATAATCTAATCGGATTGTTTTTCCCACGGGATGATTGAAGTAAGAGGTGTTTTATTGTTAAGTAGACCTTCAACTTTTAACCTCTTCAATGAAAACACCACACTTGTTTCTTTAGTAACTGATTTACTGGACCTAAGATTATAAATACATAAACTGCCAATCATTTTATGAATGCTTTACTGATGTATGATAGGAAAAGCTAACATAGCAACTGAAGAAGCAGAACATAAACAAAACTTAGCGCTATGAAATACTTAAGATTCTTAAACTACTCCGAGAAACATCTTCATTGATCTGACAATTAAAACGTCCTTGC
The DNA here is from genome assembly GCA_020796165.1 of Pantala flavescens. NCBI lineage: Eukaryota > Metazoa > Arthropoda > Insecta > Odonata > Libellulidae > Pantala > Pantala flavescens. The sequence continues at coordinate 20,406,804 of CM036886.1, forward strand.
ATTAGCTTTCTCTCTCCTCTTCTTGCTAATTACAGCACTCGAGAAGGAATGGTAATCGCTTGCTTCGATTAATCGAAGTTAGAAAGTAGGTAAGCGTGAATAAATGCCAGGAAATGATTTATTCACTCTAAAAATCGATGTTTATTACACTTCATATTGTATAAGTTAAACCATTCAGAATCTTACATCTAAAAGCACTTTAGAACTTCAGAGGGGGGAGATTATTTGCGTAATCAAAAAAGAGTGTTTACTACTCTACTAAAAATATCGTGAAGAATATTTTATCAAGGGAATGCAGAATCAATGACCACTACAGCGTGAAGAAATGAAAGGGTGAACGTAGCCATTACGCATTCATACGATAGGTATTCCTGTGATCTGAATTTTCCGTCTCGTTTCCTTATACACTTGTCTGAGACCTAGAATTCCGCGATCCATTCTAGGCCGAACGTGTTCAAGACGCAGTTTCCTTTCCTTTCTTCGGCTCAATGAATTTACGCATTTCAGCCACTACTTCTATACTTTCAGCAACTGAATGGAACAAGGAAACACTAACTCCAAGAGTATTTCAAACGAAATTCGTTGAATTTTGCAAATAGGTCCCAATAAAAATTGCTTCATAAAATAGACCAATTCAGAGTTACATAAAGCACGCACTCAATTAAAATTCTAAACTATAAGATTTTTATCACCGTTACATCAATATATACCATACCAATACTTTCTTTACTATATCGATATTTGAAGCATAAACTTGTTCTAGCAGATTGATTTCTTGATTAAAATACATAAGCATACGAGTACTGTACTTGCAAGCAACTCAAGTATCCTAAGGTTTGAACTGAGAGGTAATTACGTATACACCAATCATGAGACACAAATAAAATTGGAAGCTAAAACCATTCCCAGATGAATCAGATTTTAAGATAGCTGTAATCTATTCTCTATAGTCTATAGATACACTTATGAAAATTTCTCCCAAATCGATTTCTAAAATGAAGAGTGTAGATTTTTAGTGGACGAACTCGCTTCAAACGTATGTAAATGAGGCACACCTCCTTCCCGTAAGCTGGCTTCAGAGGCAGCATCTTTTTTGTTTGATGAAGCTTCCAAGAAAGAAATTTTCGTCGGTAGAGTCAACGCGTTTCAAACCTCTCATATTAATCAAGTAAAAATATTATCAATAGGCTTATATTTAAAAAAAAGATTATTTACATAAAAACACTAATTCTGAATTTACTGTCTAGATTATTTGTTTCTGCGTTCATATCTTGTTAACTCCCTCTCCTTCCATAATCTAGTATTTCAACTTTCTCTTTCAATCACTGCAATTCTATTCGGAATATTGACTATGTTAATACTTTTCTAATTATATTAGTTTTATTCCTCTCGCTTATTTCTTTTATATTTATTCACCCACTTATAATTTACTATTTAAATAAAATATACTAGCATAATTTAGCAACGTGATTCCTTATTCTATCATTGCAACTATTCGTATAGATATGCTATATTCTTGTGTTTTTATTTGATTAACTTTTAAATGCATATTTTAAAATTGTCATTGTACAATTTAATATATTTATTCAAGGATCTAGGAATGTTTACGAATCCCTCTCCGATAAATAAATCAGTATCATTCGAATGACAATAAACAAATAAATTTTTGTACTGAAGAAATCCAATTCGCACAATAAAAATAACAATGCTTACCCCTTAACAATGAACAGATGCGTTAGATGTGCGAATTTCTCCACGAGAGAGAGAAGTAGCAAGCACACGATTCAAACTACAAGGAAACAAAATACGACACGTTCCCTTGATGGGATTCGTTACACACTGACATCGTCAAAGGGTTGATTTCAGGCAGGGCTACATAACCGCCTGTCAGAGATGCCCCCTGAAATCGCGGACTTCACATCTTCCGACCACAAAAATCTTCCTTGACGGCTGTAAAAGGAATACAAAAAAAGGTCGAATTCCTCACCCTCGACTGAGACACCACACCTTCCCGTGAATTCCATTAAAACTGAGCATCAAATGCACGACATTCGCATATCGGCCGGAGGCTGTTGTGGGAAAGAATGCGTCCTTATCCCGATTGTGTGGAGAGTGTTTCTCTTGGATTTCTCTTCTACCCTTGGATGTACACCGCCGAAGGTTCTCTCGTTTATTGGTACATAAACCACTCGATTCGCATTATATCAAACAAGCAGATCTGGCACGAGTGAACGAATCAATTTCCACGTAAAGTAATTGGAAATGGAAATTGCCTGTGATGAATTGTGTCGCATTGAGAATTGTTCAGCTTTTATTATGTGTTTCATTCTACGGTTTATTTCTCTCGGAAGGGGGAAATTTTAATAGAAATATGGAAACGTATGTTGTTGAATTGAGGTAACGATGTTTGCGTTTCTGGAATCGTAAACGTTTGAATAAATGAGGATCTATGAGAGAAGTGGAGCAACTACGAGGAAATTTCACAAGATTATTGTTCATTACTGAATGATTTAAATGGACTAATATGAATAAATGATATAAATAATATTAAAATAAGGTATTTAAAGCCTTTATAAAATATATACATATATATCGTTAAATATAACTAAATTTATCTCCTGTAATGAGAAATAATACTAAACCAATCACATAAGTCCTCGCAATAGACCTCGATTCGAGTCCTAGTAGTTATATTTATTTTCATCCATCGTTCTTAACAAACTCATTTCATAGAGCAAAAGTTTACTGAGATAATCATTTAAGTTCGATTTTTTATCAATGATCATGGAGTATAGACCTAACTTACTATAACAATGTACATTTTGTAATAAATAATACTCTGCTATTTCACTCTGATCAACGCAATGCAATCTTTAGAGAGATTTTATGCTCTCTACGAAAAGAGGTATTAAAATTCTCATATAACTTTCACCATTATTGTAAGTTAAGGTGATATCTAGGTTCATCCGTAATAGACGAGTCTTAACACCAATTTGAATACCGTTGCTTCTTTTCTAACTCATTACAAAACTAAGGACAAGAACTAAGAACCATCCTAACTCTAATTGATTAAAATCAACTCACGATCAACACCATAATACACCTGAGTCAACAGACATCTACGCAATATAAAAAAATGGAATAAAAAGGATCGAACTCGGTACTCGCACTAATTGGACTCCTATTGAAACCCCGATCGAGATATATATACAACATTGAGCTAAAAATATAAAGCGATATTTCAAACCAATGGATTGCACCTCCTAGTTCTAATGATCCCGACCGACTACTTTCCTTTTATTAGAAAAGTATGCTGTCGTCAACTGACCTCGAGACATTTTTCTCGGAAAAGATCTCTATAAATGAATTCCCTTCTCTATCGAGACATTCAATGGTTGGTGATAATTGCGCTGTACATGTATATTGAGGCGGTTTCCATGGCGAAATGGCGATCCTTATTAGGAGCAATAAAGTGAGGAAGCAGTACTTCACGCCGTGAACTAACGCAGCCACTTTACATCGGCCTCGGGGGCCTTCTTCCCAATATCTCCCCACGAATCGACACGACCGTAAACACTTCAGAGGTAACAACGTGTTTACCGTCATTTACATTAGGAATCAGCCTTAAATTTCTATCTTTCTCCAGAGAAGCGCCTCTCTCCAAGAGCTTCATTCGTTCTTGAATGTGACGCAATACACGGTCTTCGTTAGTGGTTACTGCGGAGTTTAGACGGTCAATAAGCGATTATTTAACCCGTTGAAACTCGATTACTATGGAAACGCTCCTTTGCTAATTAAATGGTCTAATTTAATGCAATTGTTAAAGTACATGCATAATATTGCTTTGTCAAATATGGATATCTAGAATAAGCATCCCCATGTTTCTTTCTTCTCCACAGAGGAGAAGGTACTTAGAGGAGCAAGAAGGTACTTAAGAATATCTAATAATCTCAGCAACTAACAATTGCATGAGAAATGTCTCCTAAGAGATTCTATCAGTAACTTAGAATCATGCTCTTCTGTAAATACATCTCAGCCTCAGTTTCAGCGTAATAATATCCTTCTACTGAAGCATTATCGCGTATTAAGCATAATGCTTCATGTTTTAAGAGTTGTCAATCAAAAAAATTGATTTAACGAAGTTCAGTCGCCTGAAAATCGATATAATTCAACCTTATATTTTCGAAATAGGTCGATTTAAAATACATCTAACGAAATTCGTAATTTTTTAACCTCATTGACTTCCAATACTTTTTCAATTCAGTAAATCATCATCAAATCAACTTCAATGCATGTACATCTGTTGCAAGGATGCCTATAATTTCATAATAACCTTTCATCATTAGTTTTGAAGCGTAAACGTTGCATCAACTATATCAACTGTGATTTTTACTCATTTTATATTAAAATTTTATTCATGATGTTACGTTCTTGTATAGTGTTTTGTATTTTAAATATATTACGCATACATTTGCATGTGTAATATATTTATTTTAAGCTTATTTCCGTACATGAAAATCATGCCAATCCTTAGAACGTTACGATTTCCACAACACAAAACAAGACCTCATTCATCGAAACCACGGAAAATCGTAAAGCATAACAAACATGAATAAAACTCTAAAGAACCAGAAAGTCTCGAATCAGCATGCGTGCGGCCTATTTATGAAATCACACCAACCGTGAGAACCACGCGCCTTTTTGAATTAAACTATCGAAAGCTGACCGCGTACTATAACAACCACTCACGGACTCGTTTCCAAATTACGTGGGACAAAGGCGGAGAGGACTGTCCGGCTTTCACGACCCTCGGCACCCATCACAATTACGTCTTGTGACCCCTCCGGGAGAGAGGCACAGGTGTCGGCTGTCGACCTTGGTATGCCCAGGAGATGTCGGGGTCGTGCGAGGTGGGAACGGTGGCGGGGAAGTCCGATACAGTGTGTGGAGAATGAAACCGGTCACAGATGAAACGGGTGGAAAGAATAAGAGGAGGAAGTGGGGGATGTAAGGGGAGTGAAGACGCTCTCGGGAGGCCACACAGGTATGGATTCCGAAAGTTAATGTTCCGACTAAAACACATGAAAAACCGTGCGTTGATTGGAGGGTCAGAACTGGAAGGGCGTAATGGGGATCGGGTGTGACGTTCCGTGCTCATATCAACTAATATCCTCCGTAATTAGAAGTTTAAGGTTGATTAGATGATGGTGATGGAAGTTTCAGAATGTTGTTGATTTTCAGCTAAGGTTATTCAAATGCCTTTTGGGGAGTGAAAGTACCTTATGAGCTGAAATAAAAAATGCTTGTGAGAAGAGTTTCACTGACGGATGTTGCAATCATAATTCTATAGAAGTGGTATCCGTCTTATTTAAACAATGGTTTCTAAGGATCTATGCAAGAATTAAAACATTTTCAAAGGAGATGAAGTCCATATATATTTACTTTTTAGCGCTTAATCATTATTTGCAATTTATAAGTTCAAAATAATCGTCTATTTCAATGGGTATGTAAGGCTGAAATTGAAGAATTTCCTGTAGTGCTATCGTATTCGTCAATATTAAAGAATAGGTAATATTATTATTATGATTATATAAAAAATTCAATATGAGCTAATATGTTTATATGCATTATACATTACTGAAAACTCTATCAACTTTTATCGATTGGTAAGTATTTTAAATGATCTTTACTCTGAATTACAAATTACTTGGACACTTAACATGGATAACAATGTGAAAATTATATTGGTTTCATTATTTGATTTGCTATTTACGTATACATCAAGTTAAAATGTAGACAAAGTTCTAATAATTTATAATCACGTTTTAAAGGTTACATTATCTAGTGAAAGACGAAAGCCTTACTCTATTCCCAGCAATCGAGAGAGTTATTTCCTTACATCGGAAATCTTATAGGATACAGTTACAGTAGACCTTCGGAGAAGACATCCCATTTATGAATACAAAGAAATATGAGAAATATAGATGGAAGCATCCTAATTCCAAAAGCCATTCACTAGAATAGGGAGCAAATGGATGGAAAGAGCGTGAAAGATGATGAACGGAAATAAGGCTAAAAATAACTCGGAGAAGACTTTCAAGAATGGGAGGAAGGACGATACAAAAGGAAAGATAAATCCAGGTAGGAAAATTCCTCACCTCCGGAAAGAGTCTAGCGTTTAAACATGGAGAGGCTATTGTCATGGATACATTGCTCATTATTAGCTGGAGATTTATAAGAATCTAAATTCAAAAGCAGATGATTAATAAGATGTATTACCTTTTAATGATTCATGATATGTTAAACCAAAGACGATACACTTCGCATTTGTTGGAAAAAAAAACAAAAAAAGACACCGAATGATTTCCTGTCAATTAAAAGATATCCAGAATAAAACAATTGATAGCATACTTCGAGGAATCGAATATCGAACTTAAAATTTCGATAAAAATAATTAAATAATAGATCGTTTGTTTGTATAACTAGATGTTCCAATACGAAGTATCAAATGTTCGAAATATCCTAATCAAAATTAGAAATAGGTATTGTCTGACTCACTAACTCTTTCTACATATTAGAACATTAGTTTTATGATTCAGTAAACCGGTTATATACTTGAATAAACGAAAAATCAGATTCGTAAGTGGTCACTAGAATCACCAATAGTTATGAATGAATGGCTTCAGGGTTGAACCGCTTTCAAGATCTCACCTTTGGGCTCATTTGTCACGCACGACCCTTCAGTCTGGCAGAGTTTACTCAGGTCTTCGTAGATTCAACCCCCGAAAGAAAAAAACACTTTGATAGCGGGTATTATAACAGCTCCACTTTCAATATCAACGTCCTTCCTAAAAATTAAGCCCCTCCGACAAATCCCTAATCCTACAATCGAAAGGGGTATGTAAGGCGAAGAAGAGTGGTCGAGATTCCCGAAAGCGATTGGAAACTTAGGGAGATTTCGAATGTGTTTAAGAAGAATCGGTGGTAGGGATAAAAGGCTTGGTGGAGGGAAACATGTGAGGTGACCCTCAAGGTCACTGCCTCCGAGGAAGGCTAGTGTGATGCTCCACTTCAAAGATGACGTCATGACTCCATTCTTCCGTCGGGTCACTGCGCAGGCGTACGAGGAATTCGTGGGTGCCCCCGAGTGGACAAAGAAAACGGTTTTAGTGACCACTGACTCCTTGCTGGACCTTGCTACGTTGCGTCTGCACGTGCGTAAACAGGTTCCGTTTACCGCTAAGGCAAGAGTAGCCCCGTGGTATCATTACCCCGTCACTTATTAGCCATTCTACTGGGGAATTAATGCGGCTGGCGATGTTGGAGGAAGATCCGAACAATTTATATTATGGGGTCTTCCATAAATATTAGTGGTCGAAAAAGTTGGAGAAGCAACTCTGTGAATTCCTTGTTTCGGATAACAACAATGTAGCTACATTTCCATAGTAGAACGGCCGTGGTAAAATTTTCTAAGTGTATCATCCATCGCTCTATAGTAGCACGGGCGTGGTAAAATTGACACTATGTTGTTGAAACTACGGCGCTGGAAAAGTGAATTTCTAGAGATATTTTTCTATGTTTTTTGTAAGAGAGTGTAGAGAAAAAGTTTCACAAAGTAACATCTACCATTTCCCTTTCGAGGAATATTCAAGACTATCTAAACATACAAGTTACGTGATCTTGCATGCACAAAAATCATGATAAGAAAATGGAATGTGGAAATCGACAATTGTTATCATATGTTAATATATTCGCGTATTTTGCGGCAAAATATTGAAACGTACATTCACCAATAATTAACAATAAACGAGATGGAAAAATGACTCAGCTCTTAGATTTCTTATCTTCGAGCATTGTGGATATCTTGCTCCTGACAGCCCTTTGCAATACTTTTCACATTCATACGTTTGTGGAACTCTGCCAAATTTGCTCAATATTTACTTCAACGAATGAATTAATTTTTTATTGGAAACATTCTATCCATAGGTAGTAAATTCACCATTCAATGTACCACTCACTTATTGTGGTAAGGTATTGTATGGTAGCATAAATTATTTAAACCGCTCACTCTGGTATCAGCTGATTTCCAAACTGATAACACTAACGACAAACGTGCAGAGTTTTATATTCTTAGAGTCTCTCAATCCGATAAGTTAAAGTTTTAAGATCAGAAGTTTTCTAAAATGAATAAAAATCATTACACTTTCGGAGATGTAATTTTTAAGCGATAACTAAGTTTTGAATAATATTCTATGATCTACTTTTCTGATTAATAGGAGACTGTAACATTATTAATAAAAAAATCGATGAATATGTAGAAAATGTCTCCTATACGCAATAAAATTAAGCTGCCCAGATGTTCCTCAATAGATTGTACAACCCTGCTCTTAATTCTTAAAAATATAATTTAACAGCATACAGGAACTTTTATTGGAGGTTAATATTTATTTCAATAAAAGACAGTGCCGAAAACTTGATTCAGACTCACAAGTAATGTCACATTGCTCGTGTAACCATAACCCCGCTACACAAGACATTAAATTCTCGACTGCGTGAAAACCAATAGAAGAGATACAAGTCACGCCAATTAATTAACATTTACTTTCCGATGCGGTCGGAGACGCAACCCGATTCTGAAATGGAGGTAAATAAAGCACTTCTTAGAATAGAAAAAAAAAATGATATGTTCTGAATGACAATTCTTTGAAGACTTTACCAGCTTAGAATATAGTCTGATTCACGATATTGAGAAATGTTGAAGGATGAGACCAATTAGACGTAAAATACAGGAAAAGTTATACATTGTATGTAAATCCTAAAACATCTGAACCATCATTCAAAGTGATTGTGAGTAGGCGGACATCAATGAACATTCAAGAAAATGAGATCGACTCCCAAATAAGAAAGTGATTCGTAAAATGCATGAATGCTTAAGTTATCTGCATGAAAGACCATGCAGATAACTTAAGCCTCCAAAAATTCCGTATTCATACTTTAGTTTTGCCTATAGATCAATAACAATTGGTAATGGTGTAATTGCATACATAAAGGTAGCACCAACAAGTGTAAGCAACTTATGATCAACGTGATAAATGACCCAAGCTTACAATATGGCAACTGCTCATAACAAATCCACATCATTGAATCTAGATTCATTTCCAACCGTTAAAAAACAATTGAGTAACTCGAAGGCCTTCGAAACATTAATTTACTCGAGTCTACAGTCATTACACTAATACTCCCCTTCTTTGGAATATTTAATGAGTCTTCCTGAACTAGACTTTCTTAATGACGTATCAACAAAGGTGCCAAATTGCAGCACTGGGAATACGCTACCAGTTCTTCCATGAATTGATTTTGCAAATCATTTCGCATACGTATGAGATGTTTTCCTTGTTCTCCAATGGCGCCATTGTCGCCCACACGCAAATTAATGGAATGTCCAGGGAACTACGACAATGAGAATTCTTTTTATGACTTCCACAAATCGATAGGAAAAATTTCGCTTAAGTCGAAGGTCATATGCCTTAGTCAGAGAAAATTCAAGCAGTAAGATGCCTCCATATACTATAAGCAGTAAATACGTATGTGTCAGCAAAGAAATAGCAAAGACCTATTTATCATTACGAATAGAATTTCAATAATTAAAATCTGAATCCAGCTTCGAGTGATTTCTAACAATAACGAAAAGTAATAGCAACAGTATGAGATATATAATTTAAAAAATAAAAAGGAAAATAATAAAGAGCCAAATCTCGCAAGACATCATACATTGTTGTTAAATAATTTAACCGAAAATTATAAAAAAATTCCGGTATGAAATTTTAACTTATGATTGTTATACGCAAAGAAAATCAATGAAATGAGTAAATAAAATACAAAACTAATAGCGTAACAATAAAATAAAGCATTTATAAAATTAAAAAAACAGTAACAATCCAAATTGACTAGATTTTTGAACAAGTAAAGATACGTTTATGTTTCTTCATTGCCTAAAGATTTCCAAATTCAACGGTAGGAGATGGTAATAAGTATAGCTAATCAGAGTTGGTTCTTTAACAGACCAATTAACATTGGTATAAAGTACATTCCACCAAAATTCAGTCCCCTACACCTTCAAACGCGCTCGTTTTAAATACCCTTGATTCTTTTCTTTCCGAAAGGATATTTCATCTCATAAACTTATGATTTGCACGTCATTTTCTAAGAAAGAAACCAGCATCAACGTAATGCTACCCATAAATAACCCAAAAATTATTTCCTGAAAACATAAAATCGCACTGCTCTAAGGAAATAAAAGCTGTAGTAAACGTCTTAGCGGAGAAAATACAACTAGATTCTTTCCAGCATCCTGAATCTCACGGCAGATGAAAGAAATCTTGAAAGCGATGGAGCTGGGTGGATACTAAAAGCTTGATACTAGAAGGATGTAGTTATGGTGACTGTGAACGTAAAGCTATGTGAAAACTTCTGAGTCCCACTTGATCTAGGAATACTATTGTTGTACTGTTAGTGTTACTGTAGTGTTACAGAAGATAGAGAACATCTCGTGCTTAGATGATAGATAGTGTCTCTTTGCCTAAATTCCTCTTTAAAAATTTTCCATTACCGATATAAAACGGAACGTATTGTGAATGTAAACCAGGAAGATTCCGTACCTTGAAAACAGAGGTCGTTTGATTATACCGCAGAAGATAGGGTAAAAAAAACCCGGCACGTCTTTAAGGAAGGGCTAAAATAACAGGTTATTCCATCCGAACTCAACACTTCGGTTCAATTCCCGATTTTTTTAGGGGGCGTATATTGATGTCAATTTACATCCATAATCCGCCGTTGAAACCAGTTTGGCCATAAGTGACATTTACTAGTCGCTTCTCATAACGGGCCGAAATGTTGAAATGTCGTAAAATACTCGCATATTTTCCACTCCCTCGTAAAAATCAACGCGTCGTTATAGACTTTAGACAATTGGAGAGAAAGGAATTCGTGGTTAACAGATTTGCATCAACTGGGAGGTGATGGGACCATCTCCTAAACTTAATTCGTCCTATGTGCTGATTGACTCCGTCAACGCGATGATCGTAAACTTCCGACCGCTTATCTCCACCGACTGAGGCCGTTAAAATTCAAATCCGGTCGATAAAATGGGATCTCTACGAGGGAAAGTGAAGATGACTTGGTTAATTGCGGAAGGAGGCTGTGCTTTCCATTATTAAAATCGTCTGCCGCGTTTTGCTACAGGCGAGAATCCAACGATAAATTTCCTATATTTAGAAATTACCAATTGCTCTTTAGTGAGACTAACAGCGACCGGTCACGTGGTTGTAACTTAAATTAATGGAAACATCGTACATATCTTTCGATAATGAATACTCTCTCGTGCTATTTGAGGAGTGAATAGGTTACACGGTACAAACCAAACCGATATTACTAATCACAATTATTTCTTATACTAATTTCTTCTATTTTACATAATAGATAGCTTGATATTGTACTTGTTTAACTATATTATTTCATGATTTTGGATTTCCGCTACCAAAGCAACTGAGTCATAAGCCACTGAGTATCTGTCGTACCCGAAAAATGCTTTGATTTTTAAACCCGAAGCGATTTTGAATCTTGGCTGGTAATTAAATCTTGAAAAGGTTTGTATGAATTAAAATTAATTCTGGAGAGATTTATTTTTGTTTCTTAGCCTTCATTTGAAGAAATGATACCTCTCTTCTCAATTAGAATGATAAGCCCTACACCCTCATTTTTTTCTTATGTTAAGGTAATGAAGTCCCAAAAAAATCCCAAACAAGAATAATATAAAAATTTTAAAGATATAAACCAACTTTCCATGACAACGAGCATAACAAACACCATAGTTACTGTACATAACATCTTACTTCTGCAAACAATTAAAAAACTCTCGGTGACCAACTAAAGTTTTCTGTATTATAATCAATAAATGGCGAATATTTAATGCATAGGGTATTTTGCTAACGTATTCCCCTTTCATCAAATCGTGAGCTAAAACAAATCTCCTTTTCGTATCCTTTTATAACTCTCGTATGCTACACAGGCTTCAGTCCCTTTCCCATTCACATCGCAACATTAAACGGCTCTGCGTGGAACAAGATGAAAGTAAATCGTGAGGATAAAAGACAAGGGAAGATTCTTTATGAAAGCGATGAATTTATTCTCGGAGGAACTGTCACCCGGAACCACAATCGAGGAGGGCCAAAATTACATACAACAGGTTCTCGAATCTGAAAAATATTGAATGCGAACTGGAGGATTTCCAAATCAACGTCAACTACTCGGAGGACCTCTTATAAGAGGAAGGAAATGTCGTTCTTGGTAAGAGACAGAGTCCGTTGATGAGAAGTGGAGATAGGACCGGATCTCGTGACAGCCACCGATCTATTATTCCAGAGGGAATTAAATCGTGCCTGACACGTGGCTTGTTCTGAGCCCGGACAATGAACGCTGGAACGAATATAGAAGATATTAATAAGCGAGAATGAAAGAGGAAACTCGATGAATGGAGGAGATACTAATATGTTTTCCTGAGCGTTCCCTAGGAGACGAAATGAAACAAAAGTTTCGCTATGGTTTTAATTCGAGGGGCAGATGCCAATGGAGACGAAGCGTAAAATTCGCTATCTTAAAATGAAAAGAGTATGCTAATTAAAGATGAAATTTTGTTGTACTATATAAGCAAACGTTGGTAACAAAAGAAGGTAAAACAAATTCTATAAATATCGTGTTCGTCCATTAAATATAAAAACCTTTCGGCAGCTCCAAATACGGTATAAAACTTAAATGGTTTCTGGTACAGTAAATTATTCCCATATCTTCACTTTCATTGGCTTGGCTTAGAAAAACAAATATATTTCTTAAATTACGTAAAACTCTTACTAAGTCCCTTACTAAAGATGGAAAACGAAGAAAGAAAATCAAAATAAAAACCATTCACACTCTCCACGTGTGAGATATTATCTCGTTTTAAGCTCTCCTCTAGCAATGATAATAAATAACATGTAATTTTCGCAATATCCTAATGTTAATCACCATTATTAATCCTTCATATACAGGAAACTACCTCAGATGAGAATACAATTCATAGATATGATTAGAATATGAATGACTAACATTAATCTCAAACTTCTGGATGAATGAATAATTGTTATGAACCTAGCGTGAAATTATAAATGCAAATGTTGAGTACCGGTTAATCATCAGTCAACTTAAGAAATGAGAATTAATGAGGTATCGTAAATTAGGTAGGATATTCCCAAACATGTGTATACACTTTAATTTTTTGCTTGATTATTACACAGTGTATGCAAACCTGAATTATAATAATATTGATTTATTAGACATAGTTACCTGAATAACAATAATATTAATTTATTAGATATAGTTACAGATAATTAAAAATATTCCGTTATTAAAGGCCGTTAATTCATTTTAGCAACACCGCTTATGATTTGAACCCGTTTCAATTACGGAAAGATCAATTCTTTTTTAAATGGGATCATTAATTGTAGCTACGCAACTAAATAACTGTTATTTATTATAGGCGATTTTATATCTTGGTTAATTTTTCTCCAACAAACCAAATCGGTTTGAAGACACTAAAGCAAACAACAATGAAACGCAACATTTGAAGCATACTCATCCTCCACGCATCAACAATGTTACATTCCCATCGTCGCATTATTTTTAAACCGGCACATCCAACAAAGTATTCCGTCCCATTCATGTAGGGGCGGCCTGGGTTTTGATCCGTAGTTACTCTGTCACGACCATGAATGACATTCCAAGCAGCGGAACCTTTGAGTAACTCTGTTACATAAAGCGGAACGCTCTCGAAGCGGAGGATAAGCAGCCTTGTACACAAAGGGCTTATGCTCGTCTCTCATTGTTTATCATGGGGAAGCTTAAACCTTTGCATATTAACGGGTGGGAGGGATGCGCGGATGCATAGCCTTCGGACTCTCTTGGAAGTGCAAAAGGGATGAGAGGAGAGTAGACATGTATCTTTCGGTATTCATATTCCACTAGCATCTGTCACTAACCCTTTCGTTTGCAATCCGATAGGCATAGGAGATCCGACCATTAAAAGAGGATCCCAACTTTGGAATTGGTCCAGGAAGAAGGCGGCTGGAAGAGCGAGTGAAGACAACGGACTTTTTGCACTTTCGTAAATCGATGATTCAGAAAATTTTCTGCGTGAAATCACTGGGAAAATACTGTGATGACCGTGCGAGGAGAATGGTTGAAACTCGGCCGTGCATAAATTGTAAAGATCGAGAATGGAAATGGAAATTCTGACTCGATCTTGCATAAGATTACTTTCTAAAAAAATGACGATTTTAAAGGTAAATGGAAATCCCGGCTAAGTAATGATATTTTTGTAACACGACTTCGCTTGTTCAAACGAGATGGGTTGTATGACTACCGAATGAGATTCTTTTTTGATGGTTGGCTGTGTAAAAATTTGCTTGGGATACTCTGTTAATTAGATATAAAAAGTGAAAGGGAAACGAATATTAAGTTTCCCCAATGCGTATCGTTCTATTTGGAACTTCTACGAACATTAGTTGTCTTATGACTCTAAAAGGTTAATGAAGAAAAGTGTTTGCAATACATTGAGAATACGTATCCAAGGTTTAAAAACCGTTATAAATTTTTTCGTACGTTTGTACGATTCTATAAGGCTTTATGTTCAGCATTGTGTATTAGAAAGCTTAGCAAATTTCTACTTGCATAACTGAAATGCGTCAATCTTAATTAATAAAGTACAACAATTAACTGGTACAAAAACAAAATGGTTGAACGAAATAGATCTGGCTTCCAAACCCGATCGCATATTAAAAACATATCCTTTCCATGCTCAAGTTTTCGGTTGTTTATTAATAGAGGATCTCATAATAAATGAGTGAGAGTAAGTTATAAGAACTGTCAGCTAATATAGAAGTGTAAATATAGGTTTCTCAAAATAGAACGTCTGACCGCAAAATACAATGCCTAATTTTTTAAGTTCTTGTTATTTAATATCTACAGTATTTCTATACTCTTCTACACGTATATATCTCACCTTCCTTTTTTCTCTTTTCTCATTTAGATTCGAATTAAAACATACTCCAGTATCCATATAAAGCGAACATTTTTATTCCTTAAGTCCAAAGTGAAGAAGATCATTTCCTGGATGAAAATTTCAGGTTGGTCAGTAGCGTTACGGGTGTGATGAAATCCTTCGGGTGAAATCCGCTCCAGGTGAGAGGATCGGGTTTCCGATGGAAGGCTTACGAAGAATTTATCAGTTCATAACCTTAAGGAGGTTAAAAAACATCCAGTGCCTCGTGTAATGAACGCGTTCCACATAAAATATAGATCGAGCTTTACAACGAACGAATAACCAAAACCGGTATATTATTCCAGTCTATGTATGAGTATTTGAGAAGATTATTGGGTAATTTAGATAATTATGGAAAAACTTAAACGCCTTGCCACGTACCATTGTTGGTTTACGTACCATAGCAACGGCTGAACGACCAAAAAAGATACTATCCGATTCGAATGACGTGTAAAATCGCTTAATTAATTCTCTATCACTTAGCAAATTGGGAATATTCAGTTACGTCAGCAACAACAACATTAGAACCCATTTTTCTATGATTTACACAATGAAACCCATCATTAATATATTAATAAGACACATGTCCGTTCTTATGTTATCAGTGAATATATAAAACAAGTCGCTGGACTCTGCTGCTCATTAATTACTTAAAACTTGGATAGACTATCCAAGGCAATCGGGGAGGATGAAGAAGCACGCGGAAGCACTGGTTGTTTTTGAATACACGAACACTAAAAGGTAAACGTAAATCAAAACATCCGAATCTTTTTCTTTCTCCATCGGACGTTAACGGGAATGAAAAAAATGCAACAAAGTTTCTCCGCAACCGAAAGAGGATTTCCCGGTGGAGTCGAAACAAGTGAAGGAAGTTTTGCGTCGTAAGAATTCCGCCCGCTCATAATACGTGGAAGAAGACTTCCTATGGCCCCAAGGCGTTCATTCCGTGCTGAGCAAGGAAGCGACGCTTTTCACCTTTATTCGGAATCTCTTTGCATTGAGAGTTGAAAAAAATTTCTTCGCACAGTGAAGGAAAACACCTGGAGACTTTATAAACATTAATGCATACCATACATGACGACGCATAAGCAAGTACTAATTATGATCTTAACTGAAAGGCTTAAAAATCAACACAGAAATAACAACGTACGAACTATTAGCTGTATTACGCTTAGGTTTAAAGTTCTAGTATCAGAAAACCTGAATAATTTGCTAAACAATACTCATTTATTAGATTAAAAAATATTTTATCACTACTACCCTTCATAATTTCATAGGATTAATCAGTATAACTCATAGATACTTCTCACTGATGTTTTCAATCCTATTATTAGCCAATAGAATGTATTTGAAGTTATTAACAACCCAAATCATACACCAGTGGAGATTAAGAGGCAAAGTTAAATTTTACGAGCAGAAAAGATAATTGAAGTATTTGATCTTATTCCCGCAAACACCGACCTCAACTCATTACAAAGTAACCAGAATGTTTTAAAATGTAACATTTTCTCTTTTCTTATTGGCATTGTTGAAGAAACCCCGCTATGGAAAGTAGCTATTATTAATCAAGGACAATTATATAACGTATGGGTGTGAAAGGTACAGCAGATAGTACAATCTTTTCACAAAGCAACGTGATCTGAAAGTATATATATGGTAATCTAACGGACTATAACGAGAATATTGTCGGATGATGCCTTACCCTTATTAGTTGGAATTGCAATGGGAATGCTATAACTGGCAAGTAGGTGGTTAATATCTTTTGAGAATATTAAAATGCCATATTAAACGTGGATGTAAAAATAAATGGCTTTAGAGTTTCATAATAACATACACGACAGCATAGTGATTAAAATAACAACAAATGTATGCAACTTAGTGTGAATAGTCAATACCCTTATATCATGATTAACTTCTGTTAATATTTTTTAGAGTTAGCTCCTTCTAGTGGACTATATACTGAGATCTATTTAGTATTATTTCGAGAGGAGATTTTTTATCATGCATATTTGGAATAATATTCAAGTATGTCCTAATATAAGTTAACATGTTACATAAATTAAAACAATTTTTATGTTATCGTCGTAACTATAACACGTGGATATGTATTTGATCTAATAACAGTGATATCCATCCACCTTGCTGTGGTATGAATCAAACTCCCCTGTCAGTTGAGGAATCTTATAACAATATGGCTGGCACAAAAGGCTAGTCCTATCCTTTTCCAGAACAACCGCATATTTTCCAAGGAATTTGATCCAGGTGGAGGAAGTGATAAATCTTGTGCGAAAGAACACACCTATAGGGAAAGAACCGTCTGGAACCTAGTCATTGCGGATTTGCCGAGGAGACGAAGAGAGGGCAATTTGATAGAGATAACGGACAGGAGTGAATCTTAATACGTTAAAAATCGGAAAATTTGCATAGCCATTTTGGAAACCCGGATGACCTTCTGGAAAGACCGCATTTATCGGATCTGAATCATCCACCACAAGAGCTGAATTAATATTGATATCTTATAAAATCTACGATTTTCATCTCAGGAAGATTAGAAACATGGAACAGGAATCAATTTATACCCTAAATACATTCTAATCATATTCCATTTATTTATTTATCATTATATTAGACTACGAATAAGCGATAATCGAGAACAGGTGGTAGTCATAATTTACATACTTATGAAGTAATAACTTCTGTTTGAGTTCCATGATTTAAAATAAACAAGAAATAAAATATTTTTTCCTCCAAAAGTAAACCAGAACGAATTCGGTAAAATCGGCATTGGAATTCTCTCCTAATAAAAGACAATACATATGGAAGTGATCAGAAATAAGATTGTCGTTACATATGCCCCGTATGATTAGAAAATTTGTTCTAAAAATATATATTATAAATGGAACTATTAGAAATATTACATGATTTACTTTTAAAATAAAAATAGGAGACCATAATATATAAACATCTGATAACAAAAGGGGACAGTATTCGAATTCTCCTCAATAATCTTTAAGTTGTATATATTTTTATAAATCACGAATTGTGGACCTAAATCATTTCAACAATAAAGCTTTAAACTAAATGTATTTGATAACTTTACGGACCAAATAAAGCATAGAAAAAATATCTTAGTAAATAAGGTTTAAAAAGTAGCAAAAAATATTGAATCAAGTAAGAAAAGCAAGTTAGAAAATTAACTTCAAATTAAGCGATACTTAAAATAAGTATAATAATTATAATAACAATAATGTCTTTATTAAGGGCGAAACTGAGACTGAAAAGATGTTATTATGTATAAAAAAAGATAATGGAAAAGAAAGTTCTGAGTGAATGAGAGACACTTCCTGATACATACTCCGTATAGGATACTTTCAATAAAACATTTAGATAAATTGAACTACACTGAACACCGATTCTAAATTCTCTATTCATGCGATGAATACTTAGCAGTGATTTCAACCGAGTAGTTGACAGCTGAAAGGGAGAGTGCTGATGATGAGTGTGAGAAAACTGTGGCGGGAATGACACTGGATGGAATAGCGCGATGTCCACTGGCTTGAGGGCAGGAAGGCCACTAAACGCCAATCACAAACAATTCTCCCTGCATCCTCGTACATCCCGCGTGTTCATTTCGCTTCGTTTCTTAATATTTCCTTCTCCCCGAACAGGAAATACCGAAGTCGAAACCTTTGAAGTCTCTAAAGCTCTTGAGATCTCGAGTGGTTTTAATTAAGGAGCATTGTATGAGACTCAAGTGCATCGGTAAAATGTTCGATTGAGAGTTGTTTTAAAGTTTCGAGATCACGCACAATTCAGCAATATTAAATCAGTCATGAATGTAAGAGACTGAAAATGTAAACGTTCCATGAGCCATAACAAGTTCCTCGTCAATAATTAGGATAAGTAATAAAACAAAACATATGATAACATTAACCGCAAATAGAAACAACAGTCTAAACCTAGATAACGGATTAGGTACTGATGTTTCACATAAGATTACATTATCATACTTCCATAATAAATCATCCTAACCATCATAGAATAATCTCATTGCACGTCATATGATACATTTATATCATGAAATAGGGGAATGTTATCACATATGCGATCAAGGATTGGATTGATGCATGAAATAAATCAACTCTTGTAACGTAAGATAACACTTTTTGGGAAGAATGCTTGATATTTTACGTAACCGATGCTTTAAAAATTGTCTCTTTAACGACACTATACGTATAACATCAGAAAGCAAACGATGAAGTTAACCTTAGCACCGTCAGCCAAAGCTTAGCTAAATCCCGGCAATATTCGTATGAGATATAGGAAAAATTTTCCCGGACCAAATGAAAAAAATCATCAACTTTAAAAACACGAAATTCCGAATTAAAATTCAAACAATGAGCCTGTACACACACGGAAGTGTCAGTGAAAGTTAATGGACATAAACCTAAATTATTTGGATAGAATTTCAACCAGCATGTTCTCTTAAACCAATACTGATCCATTACTGTTTACGGTGGGTTGAATCACGATAAATTTAAAACCTCGCATTCTTGAGTTTTTTGCCGTAAGATTATCGGAATTAAAGATGAAGGAAGAGGAAAATCAAAGGCATTTTATATCAAGAGAGGGGTCACGATATTTTGGGAGTAGAGATGAAAGGAATAAAGCACTCATCAACGCTGAAACGAGACACAGGTGAACTTGTACAATCCGGAAGTTTCCGGCCGCTTTCCTAAGGAATTTGCTAAGGAGCAAAGTAGGATTCGCTACTTAGTAGACAAATATAGAACAAAACGCCAATTTGGATATTGCCGGCATATTTACAAATTCATATTTCACACCTCGAAGTGAAACAAAACATCAAAGAGTCAAGAGCGTGACTCATTTATTAGCGCCTAAGATTGTAATTACCGGTGTTTAAGACCGATTAATTATCCTGATTTACTCGTGAGGTTTATCCGATAATTACATCACGTTTCCCTCTTCACTTGGTCTTTACATCCTTAAATGATGGTATTAATTCAGACATTCATTTATTAACTTCTATCACTCATATTTATGTCTTAATCAACCATTACATTTTCTCATTGATTGTGACGCATGAGGCAAAAGATATGTTCCCTACATATAACATGGCGTAATTTAAGTCTCGTAAAATTTTATTAGGCTATAATCCTATGCCTTGTTGGTGTTATCACTACATTTCAGTTATTTAAAACGTATGCATGGAATTAAGTCATTAATTAGCACATTTATCGGTAAAGGTTGCATTAACCAACCATGAAAAAGACATCGAGAAGGACAAATGAAAAATGAACTTCGCTATAACCTGATTGAAATAGGAATTGGTTTAAATTTATACCCATTTAATACACCTAGATTGGAAAATATGACTAGTGGTTCTACTTTCATCACTCATCGTTACAATCAGTCTTTTAGGCTATAAATATTTTCAATCGTTACTACTGTTAAGACGAATTTTGAACAATGATCATATCCTTGACGAATCCCCTGTTTATTAAATGGCATTTTTTAATTCGTTTGGAATCGTTAGCATAATCCATCGCTTGTACTAAAAACGTATTATGTACTCTTGCATCTCTTACATCACGTATAAAACAATAACTTATCTACAAATAACACCATAGTAAAGTAATATTCCTACTTATATAGAAAGAGAAGATTTTTAAAAGTTTCTCATGATTAATATCCGATAAACAGTCTCATTTCTAAAACTTAAATTCGGTCACTAATGTTCATTGATATGATAGGGAATTTTCATTGTCATTATCGAACATATTTTCTTATGATTATTTATGAAATTATCTTTTTGTTACATATTAAAATTATTCCTCCTTCAGCTCTTCTGGTAAATAGTTAGATTACATGGTATACCCATAGAGATTTACGAATTCGAACGTTCAGCGAAGTAGTTTCAATTAGATACTATATCGACAAATCAAGCATGTGACCCTATTTCGCAAAAATATACACACAAAGTTAGTCCTCCAATACGACGTAGCACTTCGCTATGTTTTCGCCGTTTTTCCGCAGCTGAAAACATCGCGAACGATAAAAATCACTGTTTCTCACATCCTTCGATCGAGGATTCCCCACCACCCCTTTTTCCAATTAAATTTTCACCCAAATTCCCGCTAAACGGACATTCCGACACACATCGGAGCCACACAAACACAAACAAAAAGTTTCTCTGCGGAATCGTGCACGCGAAAATCACAACTTTCGGCGTTTTATCGAATCGAGCGTTTATTTGCTCTCGATATCTCGTTCCGGCGGATCGATCGATCCCCCCTCTAGCGGAAAAGTTCCGAACAGTAAAAATCCGCGGAGATATCAAACATTTCGAGATGAAATAAAAAATTCGCGAGGGAGAAGGGCAAATAAAGGAAATTTCCTTGCCGGCAACTCACTCTTTTTATGTCAGCGCTACCCGAAACTCTGGGCGGAGACTTCTGTCAGGGAATTTCAATGCTACCGATAATAAACGGGCTGAGGGAAAAAATAATAATTAATCTCGCTCAAAGTTGAAAGGTCTCAATGAGTTCGGGGAGTCCTTAAATATCGAAGGAACAGAAAGGCAGAAAAACAATTTCAGAGAACACGACACGGTTCGTTCGCTATGCAAGTGCCCCGCCCGCACGCCGCCTATAAAGAGAGAGCCCTTGTGCAGTTCCGGAAAGGGTATGGCAAAGAGTCCGTTCAGAAATCAAAACCAATAAACGCCTTTTAATCACTATCAAAGGGATATGATCCTCTCTTTTTTTACATCTTTTTATGTCTCCCAACTTCCTTCCTTCTCTTCTTAGAAACGTGCATTTTTCTTTGCACCGCTCCTTAACTAACGCTCGTGCTTAGGTCGTTCGATTTATATGCGTACGCGTGTTTAATACGCACTATCTGATAACGATAGAATTCTCATAGTGATGCAGGAAAGCAAAGAATAAATGATGGGATAATCCAATGATTATAGATTAAGATACTAAAGTAATTCTTAACCTATCTATATTTATATCTAGGCATCATTACTATGGACACGAATACATCTTAACACGTATTAATCTATGTCTATTTTTAATGTTTCGATTCATTTTTATATTTGCTGATATGTTTACAATTTTACAGGAATACGTATCGATCGTAATTGATTCATTACAATATCTAAATACGTAATATTTTTGCTATTGGTTTCAAATTCTAATTCAATTATATAATAATACGAATAATCACTATAAATGAGAAATTTCTTGTTTCAAATATTGTCTAGATGTATAGAGTTAATAAAATAATGGAAAAAGGATTAATACATACATATATATATATATATATATATAAGTGAGCTACACGTGGGATTATTGTTCAGTTAAAACGTCGCAACATTCACTGGAGCTTATTTTCTTTCGACAATATTTATTACACACATATTTAATTATGCATAATATACATTTCCTTGGAAACACAGGAAAACCTTCCACCTTCGAACATAAGATGATTACTTAATCGAATTTTATAACCAATTTTCTAAGAAATGTTTACCATTTCAATACCCTAAGAGCTACTACTCATTACGTGAATAATCAGTTTTTTCCTAATATCGAGACTGGAAATTATGCAATACAAGTCCCATGCGTCACAATGTTGGAAAAGGGAGAGTGAAAATGAAATAAAAATCGCATTACATCGCTTTTTACTCAAGTAAGATTCAATGAGCGATATGATAAAAGAAAGGCAATGTACGAAAATAATCCTGTAATTACATCATCCCCAACGAGGAAAAGAACAGGTTAAACTAGTAAAGTTTTTCAGCTGCGTGAGTTAAAAAGGTAATCACAAAACAAATAGGACGATTGTTACTTAATGTATTGAACTTTCAAGACTTGAGATTTCATCTTTATCATACACATACGCGTACATTTCTCTTCCTTGATTCACTGGACCCTCTCAACCGTTGTATTTTCCATACTTATTACACCGCAATTTTGAGTTTAAACATTATTTCCAAAACCCTAATAAATTCTAAACGACCTATAGTCATCGAAAAAAATATTATCAATCATATCGCTTCGCAACAACAGTATCTTTCTTGTTAATGTTTCTTGACCTCTCTTTTACACATTTTAAAGATTTATTTTAACATTAACTACAGAATATAGACCATTGCTTTCGCATTAAAACTTCAGTTACATTATTTCCATAAATCGTACTGTTGTAAATGGTGACATGAAATTTTTATGGAAACTTGTAGAACTCCTTCTACTTCAACTAGATTAGAAAGCAATAAAGAAAGATTAAAAAACAAGCGCGGATATTGCTTAATTGCAGATTTATCAATACATAAATTGCCTAAAAGGAATAGGAATACATTTTTAAAATCACAAAATGAACCCTTATAATTCGCATGTGTATGAAAACCTTATCATAATTTCCTTATTGATAATCATCTAAACCAAAGATATCCTTAATCTCCCTTACCCTATCCTATATACATTTCCTCTTCTCCAATCACGAATTCCTCCAGTTATTATCCACCCTCCTCATTCTAATTTTCAATTAATTTCCTCTTCTAATCCTTTATCTTCAGCTCCATCCTTCTACAGCTCCCCTCCGCTAATAATTAAAACATATTTATGAAAGGAAATTAAAATCGTATCGAATGAGCCTCTTAAAGGCAGAACGCCGAACAAAATTATTTCCATTGAGCGGATCTGAAGGGTCTGGAGCAGTTGGGAGTTGTACTCACGAGTTTACTTAAGGGAGAGGAAAGGGGGGGGAGGTAAAGATTATCGGCAGCAAATGAAAATTCGACTTGAAGAAAACCCAAAGACGTGAGTGGTTCTCAATTGAGGATTATTGGAGGGACAAAGAGCCATAAATAAAAAAAGGCCTCTTTGGTTAATGATCTTTTGTTTGAGCACGGAATTATAGTGGAGTCTTCGTGAATTAAAAGACCAGCTTACCGTGGGAATTTTCGGTGTTATGAAGGCGGTATTACGCTGTTGTGAGAAAAATTCTTCAATACCACAAGTCGAAGGTAACCCGACCAAAGTTTTGGGGAGAAATTGGCGAACTTACGGACTTTATTTGGGAATTAGCTGAAAAGATTTTTGCCCGCGGATTTATGCATGGTTTAAGTAAATCGCTAAAAGTTTCCCGGCTCTTATATTCAGGGCATATAATAAGAACGGTCAAGCAAAAAATGCACGAATTTAATTAAGAAAGTATGAGTTCTATTGAAAACCAATAAAACGTTTATAGCTTCTATAAATTTTTATGCTTATGATCATTATCATAATATAAAGTTTGTGATTATAACGAAACTATATAATTTATATTTACCATAATTCATAAGATATTTCAGAATAATCATTAAATATTTCTGCTTATAATGAATAGAATACATAAAAACAATAATATACAGATTTATTCGTCCGTATGATAATAGGAAAACTTGTACTAGCGAATCTCCCAAAATTAAATTTACATTAGAGAAAAAATATAAATACAATTGGGTTATAGAAAGCTAATTGGGCATAAGGTCAATGAATGACGAAACTTATCCCAGGATGTCTCAATAGAAAACCAAAACTCTAGGGTTACAACAGTTAAAGATATAAAATTCTTTTAAATTATCCCCGCAAATAATTCTTCATTAGCTAGCTTAAATGCCAGAGGAGGAATAAAAATTAAAAAGTAACGTAAGATGCCAAAAAATCAGCAGTTTCTCCCCATTCTTCAACGCACTCACTCTTGACCTTTCCAATCGGCCAAAGTAAGCAGCTAAAAACACCTCACTCGGGAGAAAAACACGGGAAAAATCACCTCGGCATAACGGTATCCCTTACCCACAATTAAAACCCGGATTTTATCTCGAGGATCCCCAACAAAAACAATCCAGCATCTCAAAGGATCATCTCCCGCCACCAACTTGGCTGCGAGTAGGAGAGAGTATCAATGGGAAGACGGCATCTCCCCCTTAATGGACCACGAGGCGCTAAGTGGGCTCGGAGTATTTTTAATGGGGAAAAGTCACCGAAATAATATAATAGCTCATCTCTGGAGATAGGGGGAGGGGGTGGTCGGAAGGGGTGAATGGTGGGCGTGTTGGAGTACCTTTTGAAGAGGAAGGACAGGTGCTGCTTCGGCGGTAAAAGAGCGCGGCAGGGTTGGAGGCTTAAGAGGCATCATAAGGGCACCGGAAGCCCGTCGTCCCCATGACGCCCACTGAAATCTAGCGCGCCTTCGGCTTCCTTTTCTTTACGGGCACCCAGTCCTCAAAATGCGATATTCCATTTTTCCTACGCTTTCGGAGGGTATTATGAATGGTGGGACTTCTTAGAAATGCATGTGAATGCATAATTAGACTAACCTTCAATACGATTTCCTAATAATGAAAAGCTAAAAAGACGACATAGTTGAATCATCATTGCATTTCGTACTAAAACAATCAATACTATTAACATTAGGAAGTACGTAATTGCATAATAGTTAGCGACAATACTGAGTTAATTTGTGATAAAAATCCATCGATTACAAACTTAAATACCCCTGCATTATTGTTACATTATCATCAAACATGTCCTTAGCAACCGAGGCTAAATCAAACCAACAAAGTTTAAAAAGGACGGAGTGAGAATCGCATCAAGAGAGACAGAATATGGTAGCAATTAAACGACAAGGAAGTTGTTCTGCTCTACTTCGATTGAGGTTTCCCGAAAATAGAAACCTGATTCATTTGTGTTGTGACCGTTTCCCCTCTCTTCTGATGGAAAGATGGATGCTGGTGAAATGGATATGGACTTTAGATGGAGATCCGTCTAGATTATGTCTAAGGAGTTTGCTCGTATCAACAAGAGAGAGAAAAAAATAGAAATGACAATTTAACAATGTGTATATAAATGCTAAAAGTTCGAATCTCGCTGTTTATAATTAACAAGTGTTTTTTCCGTTTTAATCTTTATTCTATGCCATAATTCCATAAAATTCTCTACCACTCTTAAAGAAGGTGAGTGAAAATAAAGTTAAAATCGGCACTTCATCGTAATAAATCAAATCAATCCATTTTATAAAGATTTTACAGCTATATAAGGCAACTTTTATGAAATTCACTTATTTATCATTAAAACTTCAAGTGTAATTTGGAGCGAAAGAAAGAAAATTAAGTTGAGGACTGATCATATTACAGGCGATTAATCCTTTTAATTTATAAATGTAAAAAATTGAACTTAGTCTTCTGAAAGAACCTTACAATTTTTAAGGTCTCGTGGCCTAACGGATAAGGCGTCGGACTTCGGATCCGAAGATTGCAGGTTCGAATCCTGCCGGGGTCGCTTAACTTTTTATCTCGAAGGAAATAAAAGGTTCATCGTTATAAATTATGCAAATTGTTGAATTATCTTTTAATTCTTATGTGTTTCCTAGGGTAAGTAATGAATTTTAAACATATAATCGAGGTTCATTAAAAGGAGAATCCAAAAAATAGTTCAACTTTAATAAATATGCTGTTATCCACTAAGTTTTAGGATGCTTCATATAATATTATCGCTTTTACGTGAACGGGAATTTTTCTATATATAATTTAAATTTAAATGTATTTATAACATCGCTCAGATATTTACATAATCAGATAATATCATTCGATATAAAGGATAAATTAGGTTATATTGCAGTTAACGTGCAGAATTTATTATTAAATAACTTTATAATAAACAAATATTGAAAAATAAACATTAATGAACATACTTAAGATTTCGATTATGTTCGAAATCCCATAGTATATTAAAAGTTTAAATTGAATATTAGACAAATAAACGAATCATTCTTTAAAAAATGACACCAAAAAAGTTGAAAATAAAATACGTCATTTTTTGCAGAATTATGACATACGCGCAGTGGACCAAAAAAAAGCCGTACTCATTTCACCTTCACCGAACCCTCTCACGTATTTCCAAATCCGTTGGATGAGTTAAAAGGTATGTACCCAAAATTCGTTAATTCTTTTTTTAAGTCCTCATATGAGTAATGTAATCTTTCGGGTGGTAATGAGTGGTTAATGTCGTCTGTAACCCAAGTCCATATTAAAGCGTCGTCGCAACACCCTGAGGACTCTTTAATGGACCATCAGAGGAAGATCCCTTTCGCCGATGGCTTCACCACTGAGTGCGTAAATCACCATGGAACTGATCGTTGCGGGGAAACGCTCATTGGAAATTATTCGAAATCCGCTTTCAGGAACGCGTTATCGAATCGTAATCGGCTTCGTCATAAATTTACTCGTGGATTTTAACGATCACTATAAAATACTTCTGTCAAATTTTGTTGAAGTCAAAGAGTGAGAAAGGTATAAAAATGATTCTGAAGTGTTTTTATCGTAAAATACATATCAGTGAGATGATAACTGACGATCAAACGTATTTTCAGAGCTAAGAAATAAGGATTATAAGAGATATCTTATCAATATTAACTCACTACATGCATAATACTGGACTTGAATTTAACTCAAATAAAGAAATATGGCTGATTAGTATATCCTCTACACTTAAAATATGATACTTATATGTTATTGATTAAATTTAAGCAAGAATTTTTGATGAAATGAATTATTATTATTTTTCTATCGTTCAGATAATTGATTTCCTTCAAATATATTCTTCAAAAAGCAAAAAGAAGTAACGGAAGATACAAAATATTCGCAGGGGAGGACGAATCAAAAATGCACCTGCGCGCCATTTTGAAATCGTGCAATTTAATCATGCAGTAGCACGAAATGAAGGAGTTGTAACAAGGACGGCGAGGATTTAAAAGTTCAAGGCCCACAGTGTGAATTTTATTGACTCTAAAACTACTTCCTACGCGTTTCAAAAGGAAAGAAGTATTCGGATACAAAAATTTATTCGTGAGCGTCTTGAGAGATAAACAAAAATCATACTTGAATATTATCATGTATTCGAACACGAAGTACGAAATCTTTGCTGAGCGTAACACTTTTCATATCAATCTATATTGAGTGTTTTACCAAAGCCGAGAACAGTAGTCTCTACATCAGAAATAGGATGCACATATATGCCATACAACCCTGAGTTGGTGTTAGAGGAAAACTGATGACTATGTACCTGATACATTTACAACGCAATAGCAATATGCTACGCGAGTTTTGGCCTAATATATACTTAGACTGATACATTACGAGGCTTCCATTTCGACTACCTACCATCACAAAAATGCTATAACAAATATCATCATCAAACTAATTCGTTTCCGTTCAAAGGTATAAAAATTCGTAAGCACAGCCATATATCACTCAGGTTGACCGGTCGACGCCTTAGATACCAAAACATCTCACGCCCTTAAAACCAAGGAAACCAAATTCAATCACTTCTAACCCATCAAACAATATATCTTCACCGTGATGTATGCTAACATAGATTTTCACTTAGAATTATTTAGAAAACAAACAGGATTAATGCCTCAAATCAACTTGAAAATAGTTTAACTATCTATTTTGATTGTTTGTATTATATTTTTAGTATCACTTCTTCATTGCGGATAAACTGTAATAAAGTTGTAAACTGTAATACGTAGGATTATTAAATAAATTCCTTTATTTTCATTTAGTAATATTTTAACATACTCTCGACGTCGCTGAACCAAAGATCGTATATAAATGTATAGAAATATCTTTACAAATCACCGTATACATGTATTATTTTTCATTCATAATAGATATGGTAATAAATAAGTCTTACATAAGTACTAATACTAGAGATAAAGTATGATGATAATAAATACGGATATTTTAGCAGAATAAGGATAAAATATTAAACATTATCTAAGGGTCAATTAATCGGCTAGCGATTCAACTTTTTATTCTTAGTATTCAACTAGTTTCAAATTATTATTATTCAAGGATGTTTGGCTCAAGGTAACCATAGGTTCTTTATTTATGTTTAAACTCCTTTCCGTAAACATTCATTTCTAAAACCCTAGCCCTCATAAATGTGCAATACTATTCTCTCTCACTTACAAACAAATTATCCCAACGAATTCAAAACATAAACAATTAAATCCAAACCTCTTTCACTACAACACAAAATCATTCCGTGGTAAAGATTAAAAATCATCCCAATACATTTGAACCTCGTTTTCCCAAACCAATTCACACAAACGCTACTATTAATACGATCACTTACGAATCAGAGTTAAAAATATAGGCGCCATCGCATTCAGGGACAGCTGTCAATTAAAAAACCTCAACGCGAGAAAAACAAATAATTCGGCTGCTTAGTCGAGAAGGCGTGACGTGCGATGGAATTGGGGGAAAGTGGAAAAAGCGTGTAGAGAATGGCGTGAGGGCTGCGGACAGGCAAGATAAATGTCCAATGATCCGAAATAGGGGTTTTGCGTGGAAGGTCGCGGGGGTGGAAGGGGCGGTCGGGGGTTTTTGGGTATAAGAGGGGGATGGGGAGATGTGCGCGGGAGGAAGGTAAGGGCAGGGGATTGACGTCACATCCGCCGGAAACTACAAAAGCGTCGTCGCGTGGACCATGGAATCGGGGAGGGATGTCCACGTGCGGGAAGAGGCTGTCCTAGATTGGTCGGAGGAATCTGAAGGAATCTTACGAAGGAAATTGAATCCAGAGTGGATTTGCGCGAGCGATTTGTTTTTGGAGTCGGTTTTTTTGAACGCGAATGAGGTAGAATTGGAGGATCTTGGGAAAATCGGGATTTTTCATAGCAAAGTACCTTTAAGAAATAGGACTCAGATTCTTGTCCCTTGACGCACCTGAGTAATCGAGTTACGGCTATTTTTTAGCCGAAATATAGATTCGTATTTCGTAGCACTTACATTGGAATTCAGCTTCGTAGGAAGGGGATCAGAAGGAAACTAAATTTTGTAATATTACCCTATTAAATAGCAGCAAACCGACTCGCCCAAAATAAATTCGTTCGATGTTGTTTTCGATTATAAATGTATTTGTGTAATTATTTAGAATATAATTTCTGAACGTAAATTATAATATTGAAGTTATAGGAACATTACTCCATCGAACTTCCCCAATTTGTTAACTAATAAGTATTTTAATACAGTGACAAAAAAAAGTATATAATATAATTGAAATATTTTTATGACTGATCATTAAGAGAGTAAATATTTATAAATAATTGTTATGTGAATACGATATCCAATACAACTACTTGGAAATCGTTGTATTTGTAAGGGAGAAGCATAAAATGTGTATCAAATACGTAATTATTTTCGAAATAACTTAAAATTAGACATTCGAAAGAATATTCCTAGATAGATTCAAAATAATTGCCGATAGCTGGCGTTCGATAGAATTAGAATAGCCTCTGAAATCGACCAAAGCCTTGGCAACGATCGAATATTTCCTCCAAACGACAGATACTGGAAATGGTTTCTTAGGAGCATGTTGAAATATCCACAGATGCTGCTTTAATTTTCCTATTTCAAAAGAACGTCCCGAAATCTATAATGTAGCTTAGAAATGAATGTGAATTTTTAAAATCGTGGTTTATCACCTACGTAAATGTAATGAATGTCGAAGAATTTGCTCGGGGAATATGATAGGGTTTTAGGGTGTGGTGTAAATATTACGAAACATTTACGGAAAGGAAAAAGAATCAATTAACACAACTCCATCAATTCCGAGTGGGAAAGTCAAATTTTGAAAGATGAGCATAACAAAGTATTGCGGCCTATTTATAAATAGAAAATCACTATGCCGACCAAATTTTATTCAATAGTGTTGGAAATATTGAGGAATCCCTACAATAACTATTCTTGTGTTTGATAATTCTAACAAAATCTTTATGACATCAACTTTTTACACAGTTAAATATCAAAATTGATAACACGATGTTTTGATGTAGATGGTAATATAGTATATTCGATACGTGTTTTAATCATATACAAAAATGTGCAAGGCAATTAAGTTTTTAAAAAAGTCCTTCACGTAAGCACTATAATGATGGTGTCATGCATTTCAATACGTTCTAAATGAAACAAAGAACAAGATGACGCAATAATATGCAATTAAAAGACAAATAGCCTACTTAGAGATAGGCAAATGTTATTTATTAATTCCACAAAACTATTTGGTAACCAACTGAAAACCGATGAATGATGATGAACAGAATTCAAGCTCAATATTATCCTGTTAGATTACAGATATTGTCTCATTCTTTAAGAATTAAAGAAATAAAGTAAATAAATCATTAATAACGTCGCCTTTTATAATATATTAATCTTTCCTTGCATTTTACAGCCTGATTGACCTCAAAACATATAAGGAAAGGTTATACATCTCCTAAAAAGTCAAAGATTATATTTAATATCTTATACTCTTGCAGAATCATTCCTTGAAGTTTGAGATTTGATGCTTGCAATCAAATAATCAAAGGCGAGCAGGGTAGTGCGTATTTAATATTACATACGATAACTATAGGCTTTCAGGATACCCTTAATGACATTCAGAAAGCAGAGACAATCTCATAAGAGAAATATGTATGATACAGAAATGCAACATCATCCAAAGAAAGCTGAGTGTGGGAGAGATGTCGGGTACGATGTCGCATCTCGAGCGTCGCCGATCCAAATAAATCGGAAAGCCAACGTCGCTACATCTACAGTGAGACGCCCTAACCACGCGCCGTTCACAGACGCATATGTCAACTCCTGACGATTCTTGCCAAAATAAGGCGCGCGAATACGGGCAGCCCTTACGAAATACTCGCGGATTTCTAACGTCAAGAAACTGAATATTACGCTCTGACTTTAGGGCAACTGTTTAACTAAAATGTGATTAATATATCAAGATATTCCTGTCATCCAGAAAATTGTTTAGTTACCTAAAGTTGATGAATGTAAGTGCAGAAATAAATCGGTATACATCCTATTCCAAACAAACCTTTCAAGAAATTGCTATGGATATTTCCCGGCCCTTATAATCCTGAAAACTTATTTTGCAAAAATATATTCGTTGCGATTCATTTAGTTGAAGATTCATTTAATCAAAATTACGAGAAAAAAGATCCGATTCAGCATCGTATAGATTATTATAGCATCTATCCATCAATTAACTATTGAAATATCAAACACTTGACAAATATTTATTATTTAGATACTCATACTGCATTATACTGTTAACTTTATCAAGTAATTTAATAAGTAATTGATTATCATTCAACCTCTGGAATTGAAGTTAAGAAATAGTGAGCAGAAGACGTGTGAATATATAATTTGAGAATTACTTCCATAAAAATTATAATTAGCGAGTTTGTATAATTTCTATACAACTTTAGACGTAACTCCTTTCTTTGAGAACGTTCGAGTACACTAAAGAGCACAATAGTAAGGAAAGAGAAATTAAATAGCAATGTTTAAGAAAAGTAGGTCTTCTTTTACCTTTAAGAAGTCACTCGCCCGATAGTCCATCTTGTTACAATAGTCAGTAAACGAACGAACACAGACGTCTTTTCTGAAGTGATGTTCACTATTATTATCACTGGATAGTTCAGTACCTGGAATGAAAATAATAATTTTTATTTTTTCCAAAATATTGCCATTGACTATATTCTTAGTCGACAAAAATATAGTAAGTTTTACGAAAGGAATCAGATTTTGCGTATTCCAATTAAATGGATAATTATACAGTATGATTTAAGATGAAATGATCTGCAATCACTGGAATTATTATAAAATCGAGTTAATAAATAAAAAAGACAAATCATTTTTCAAAATTGAATATATGTAGCCTAACAGACAATTCCTCCCATAATTAAAAATTATTGGAGGAGGCTTTCTTATACAATTCTAAAATGCTTTGATTTGATTAATTAATGAGGAGTAAACGCCATAATTATAGATTGAGAATTTTAAATGTCGTATACAAATAACAGTTTTCTTATTCTTATTTCTTGGTCTCATTTAATCTAGAGGAATAAAATAATGATTTCACCTTTAGACGTCCGAGATTATATTCAACATTTAATATTAATTCCTTCAACGTCCTACTTATGCTTTGTATAAAATGTTTATTTATTATAATTATTTGAAAAATTTTACATTATATACTTTAAATGTCTAGAAAACCCATTTCGAACGAAAAGAAAATACCACCGACAACTAAATTATCAAACACTATCAGGATGTATAGAAAAATAGAGAATGACTATTTCCAATTCTTCTCAAAGCAAAAATACACTCCTTAGCCCCCAAAAGATTTATTCCGTCTTTGTAAACATTTTCACCCTATTTCTTCACCCTTTTCTATACCATCTCCACCTTTCCAATCCGCCAACAGTTTTCGAGAAAGCAATTTTCCCTTTTTTCTATCTCTTTCCTTAACCTAGTCAATCACCCCCTTCCCTCTTCCCCATACATCTCAACCGTTCTCCACCCACGCCCTTTCTCCTAATATCTTCACCCTTAGCAATCAATAGCTCCCTCGTCACGACTAATACCACCGTGGCGCTCGCAGCTCGACGGCGGAAGATCGAAACTATGAAAAAAAACACGCTCGGAAAGGAATATTATTTCTTTTTTTTTTCAACGTTCCCGACTTTTTATTAATCACGGCCGATCGGCAATCATTGGCCGGCTTTATTGCATCCCGAATCGCGGGTCATCCTCCGCATTTTGTTTACTTATTTATTTACCATTAAAAACTCGGCGTTAGGTCCAATTATGCTGCGATTCTTGTGAGTTTTGAAAAATTCAAACGGGGCAACTAAAATATTCACAAAAGAACTCTAACGGGGCGGAACTCTTCGGTCGAGGGAGCTTCGTGTCCGAAATAAAAAAAATATATAATCGAGCGCTTTCGGAAGGAATAATGTTTGGATGAATTATAAATAAATGCGGGGAGAGATATCGACAAACACGGCTCTAAATATCGATGCTAAAGAGAGAGAGAGGAAACTGTAAAAAGTTAGTAGGAAAGTAAAATTCGTAGGGGTGAAATGGGTGATAGGAAAAATCGATTAAACCGTATCTAGGTAACGAACTTAAGTGAGCGCTGTTTGCGATATTGATTGGAAACGCGCTACGTTTTCAAACTTTTATTCGAATGCCTTTCTTAATAGTGACCCACCCATACCTTTAGGCTGTAAGTACGTATTACCTTCCTTCCTGCAATAAAAGATCCTCGAGCTCTCAGTTCCAGATAAAGATTTCCTTTCCGTCATTCTTCATGTGAAGAGAAGTTAAATCTTTTCTTTCCGACCTGTTTTTATTGCCCTTCGATTCCAAATGGGCATAAATTACGCACTTGTTTAACTGCAGGTAAACTTTAATTTCCTCGCCATCACAATTCTCTTGCTTTATCGATATTTTTGTCCAAGAAAGAAGTATCTATCTATCGCAATTATTATCCGCGGACTTAGCGTTATTATGAGTAATTGTTCAAGATTTTTTATAGATATACGTCAATAAAAGTGAGGTAGTGAATGACAAGATTTTCGAGTTCAATTGCGAAAGTTGATTTTTCTTAGAATGAAGCCAACTTATGGAGAGGAGTGAGTGGGAACGAGTTCCTTCGTTCAAAATTAAAACTATTCTTATAATAACAGCAGAAGATATATCAAGAAATGTAGATAGGATAACTCATTATTTTAACTTAACGAATGATAAGCATTTCAGACACTCTTAATTCCAGCAAAGAGAGTTTGAAATAAACGAAGACTTAACAAAATATATAGTATGCAGTAGATGGGCATCCTTAAATATATATTTATACATTAATATAAATATAGAATAAAATACGGAACTTATGTTAGAACTGGAATATTTCAGAACTCCTTACGAAAATGTTCTTAGATCAGTGGAAAATTACTCTCTCAAAACATTAATATGGCTCTCATGTTATCATTTTGACTTTCCACAAGTTCCACCTGATCACATTTTAATGAATACTGATTTATAATAACGAAACTATAATGAACAACGCAAATATTTAATTTTTATTTGATATTTAATGTATTCTTTGAAGTCTTTCTAACAGGAGCCAGTAATTGTCACTGATTGATCCATTAACAATTTTGGAACATAAAAATGTCTACTTCACTCTAGGACAGGAAGCTATAAGAGACTGTAAAGTGATATTCAGCTCGAAGGTTACTTTGTGTCCGTCATTTCTTGGAAGCGCATTCATTGCCACAAAGTTGCAGCAACTGGAAATCAAAAGAAGGGCTATAAATACAAATGGCACACTTAACCATTTTAATGGACGAGCCTTGAATGCTGTTGACGAAGAAATTCTTGTTAAGGATAATCATAATAAAATTCGAACAACAGGCCAAATGTTGCTCCATAACTAGTAGTTACTTGTAGATTTTGTTGACATTGTTGGGCTATAAAATAGGCGAATGAAATTAATTCCTAATAGATTGTAAAGTTTGCAATTATATTGACCAAGATTTAGTGTCAATTAAAAACAAAATCAAAATGATATCAACCATACGATATAACTTTGCACGAAAGAGATTTTCTTCACTCATATTAAGATGCAATGAAATAATTATCGAAGTTGCACTTCTTCTTGAGCTGTATTTTACTCTTTACAATTAAATTGACCATTTTATTTGAGTAGCAAGTAATTTAAAATTACTTTCATGTGTATTTAAGATTAAATAATTCCGTTTAAACTAAGTATATACCTTTTAATAAAAATTAACTCTTTAAGCTAAAGTAATATTCCGTCCCTAGCTAAACCTAAAAATGACTAACTCAATTCGGCAAAATAAAGTGAGTGAATAATAAAATCTCTAATATATATGTTATCAATTGTTATTTTACAAATACTTGCTCAATATAATTGATTCCTGAGTTCATTATAAATTAAAAATTAATCCTTGTTCTACTCAATTTAATTCTTCAAATAATTATAGTCCTAATTCTTTTTATTTCATGAAAGACATTCGCCTAACAAAAAGTTGAACATTCTCACCAACTCGTGAATATAATAAGTATTTTCTACGAAGGCAAAAATGCCAAGAATATTTATAATAAATCAAATGATATAATAAGAGCATAATGAGATTCCATAATTAAAGAAACAACAATAAAAAATTATGACATATATAATCATCCGATGATATCGTGCAAATTCCTTCCAATATTCGCAACCCACTTCGACGATCGACGTGCCAATATTCCCCTTGTAAAAAAAAGAAACTCGCACTTCAAAAACCTTAGGCGACGGGAGGAAAGCAAACATTCCGCGATTGAATTATCACGTATTATGCACGGGATTCAAAGAAGAGGCAACCGCTATACCGTCACGTGATTAATGGGGCAGAGAAACACTCCCTCCTGCGAATCCACCCTCCTTTGGTACCCCTTCTTGGAACCAACTCGCCGATTGGTCAAAGAACGGCGTGACCAAGCCTCTTATTGGGCGGGGAAAGGGTGGAGATCCTGGAGGGGTTGCGGGGGAGGAGAGCGATGCACGCGCCTCTGTGGCCGGAAGGGGAACGAAACGTTGCACAATAATGAGAGAAGCAGTCGAAAACCCTTGATCAGAGCGCCAAGGGCGGGAAAAGAGGCGGGTTTGTGAATTATGACATCCCTTGCGTAAGGGCAAAATATCGCAGCAGGTGAAGGGTTGATGGAGTGGTTATGATATCAACAGCCTTTATTTTGAACAGCTACTGTATTGCCCCTGGAAACACGAGGTCTAAAATCGATAACCTTTCCCACACTATAATTGAAAACAAACAATTAATCGTCTTTAATTTATTATTTATTATATATTATCTTATTTTATTATTAATTATATTATTCTTTAAAAAATCCTTGTCTTTTAAAATCCCTATCATAAACCTTACCCACCCATATAATTTAAATATCAAGTATTAGATTATTTAAGAAAGGATTGATATTTAAAAGCCCTTGTATAATCACAAGCAATAAAGATTAAAAATTGGTTTATTATAAAAATTCGCGAGTTCGAATAAATGCTCGTTTCTATTAACAAAATAAATGTAAATACAGGAGAGCATTAAATTGTGAAAATTTTAGCTAGAAGATATTTTAGATAGATTATTCGTAACCAAGATCTTAAATTCACGATACGGATGTGAAACTTGCAAAGATAATATAATAATAATTCAATAATAATATGATGCTTCCATACTACGGTTTTGCCTGAAATTTTAATTAAATATATCAATGAGCAAATACTGAATGGTTTAAGATAAGGCAGAAAGTGTCCAGTTTGATTTTCTATAGATAGTGAAAATGATTCTTTTCTCAACTTCTGGATCATACACACCCGATAATTGAACATTGAACAAGATTCCCATGGGTTCTTTTCCTATTTATTATTTTTCGATTATTTTTATTTATTGCCGATTTACAATACAAAAATCAATAAATAAAGGTAAAAAAAAGGTTGCGATGCACTATGCACTATGATAGTTCAATAAAGCAAATACATAGATGCATCATTTTTTGTAAACAACAAATAATACAGCTTACTCTAACAGAAATGTAGACTTTATAAATACTGTATCTAAGTGCGGAAAGTAAATGTTACCGTATAACTATAACTTAGTGTAGTACACTTTCTGTTAGACTCCTTTCCATTCATTTTGTGGAAAAACTACGAAAAAACAACATAAAAACGACGAATGGGTCCTTGAAAATTTTATTGACATAATTTGTCCTTTTTCGTTCAAGATACGGAGACATTTGTGTCTCAAGGATTTTTTGTGAACAAGTAAAAACTGTTTGGAATGCAGTTCAATCAAGCAATCAGTTCTGAAGTAATAGAGTAATTAGCAATTAAAGCAATTCGAGACTAACCAATGGGAAAAATTTACGAGGGACGATACCCTAACCTTCGGAACAAACAATGTGTAATTGAACCACGGATTTATTGCTTTGAAAACATTAAGCCAATTATTGCTATTTTATAGGCACAAGAAGAGAATTATTGTCCGAATAACTTCTTGCATCCAAAGAGTCTTACTCCTCATAATCGTTTTATATCTCATTGTTCTACTTCAAGGATAAAGTTGATTGTAAAGCAACTAAGATAAACCATTTCCTTCAAATCTTATTACCTACCCAGTACTGGAATAACCAATTCAAAACACTTTTAGATTTAACGCCAAAATTTCATTGAATCGCATTAAAAATTTAATATCATCTTCTCCTTAGAATATATTGATTTCGATCACTAACCAGTTAAAACTATAGATTATTTGTATAGGTCACAATTTCAATCAGCTTTGGAGCTAAATGGAAGTTTATTATTCCAGCATTTGATCAGTCTGCTTTTTTTCGAAGCTTAAAAGTAGTATAATAATGAAAGATTCATATGATTTTTTTAAGCAATTGTACCTCCTAATATTCACATAACAACTTCATTGAATAACGAATAAAACAATTTCTAAATCAAAGTTCCATTTTTTAGGTATAACATTCTGAATCAGTTCGTTGAAAACATTTCTAGTGCATCACCTCAGGTCAATTTATAAGCCTCATAAAACACGATGTCCCTCTGACCACCCACAGCTAGATTGAAGATGTCATCCCAGATGACTGGCCCTTGCAGACCCATCTAGCCAGTCAATAATGGGTGCACTACTCTTCCCTCTTCGCAAGGCCAAGTACTTCGGGGAAACGCACCACCCATAATAATTCTTCGAATCCAACCGCGTGGACAGCTTCCAAAGCCTCAGCACTCACCCGCGTTGTCGCTTTCCTACCGGTATAAAAGATGGCTTAATATGCTCGCACCCTTCCTTAACCTCGTTTAGAGCCTCGGAATCGCCGTTGATATCTCCAAAGAGAATCGACGTGGCTGTCCGAAAAAACCTCGGGCGGAGTATACCTCATAGTTTATGCGTCGGCGGCCGTGCCTTGAGGCGAGGATGACCCAGGAACTCTTTATGATGGCAGAGGGGGGAGAGAGAGACCGCTCTGCCCCGTCATCACCCATTGTCGCATTTGTCCTCCCCCATTTCCTCCTTCCACATCCTTAACCCGTGGGATTGCTACCCTATTGCACACTGGCTACGTCACCCGGGCCCAACAATCAGGGACCGTCTCCCCACCCGTTAATTCCCCCTCCCTATTGTTATGGGCCTTCTGTCGGCGTAAAAGGGGCTTCGAGAAAGCGCGACTCATCTGTTTCAACACGGCGATGCAACACGCTGCCCGCCTCCCTTGTTGTATGGGACGCGGCTCGAGAAGTTTGTGTGTCCCACGAGCGTGCCTTGTGGGATCGTGCTCGAGTGTGTTGTGTTTGCCTATCGCGACCATTTAAGGACATTTGGAGGCGCAAACATGCCTTTGGTGCCGGCCGCGGACCGTGGCGATCTTTGCGGGCAAACTTCTCGCGGTGGAATGTGAGGACTGAACTCAGCCAAGTCTTTTTTTTAGTAGTCGCTATTTGCAATAGGCCGATGTACTTAATAAAACTGTGGATATCTCAGTTTAAAAAATACAGAACTAACACTTTAATTGATTTAGCTTCCAGTTCAAATAATTCGGCCCAAACTAAGCATCATCCCAATTTTTTCTCTCCATTGAATTCAGCAATGACCCAAAAATATTTAAAGACGAAGATATTTATACTAATATGATAAATATATTTCTATAACTTAATTGTAAAATTTCAAAATATTGATAATTTCTTTATAAACGGTAAGAAAGATTATGGTGACTATATATTTGGTACTATATTATGTTGTTAATTCAGAATATCATTTTGTATCATTGATATAGGAATAGTTAGTGCATTTCACCATTAACTGTTA
Source organism: Pantala flavescens (assembly GCA_020796165.1). Taxonomy (NCBI): domain Eukaryota; kingdom Metazoa; phylum Arthropoda; class Insecta; order Odonata; family Libellulidae; genus Pantala; species Pantala flavescens. The sequence continues at coordinate 20,446,738 of CM036886.1, forward strand.
ACGAGGAAAATTATGAGTAACTTCCATAAAATATGACCATACAAAGACCTGTCGAGTGCGCTTAACCCCCATTAAAAGAAAATAAAATAACAAACCCAGCAATTAATAAGTACCTATATTTACAAACTACCAATGCACATACTTAACGCAGCATCTCCAGCATTAACAACCACTAAAATATAGATAAAGGCTGTATTTTAGCAAGACAAATTAATCTGATTGAAAAAAGGTATATAGCTTCTAAGCTTAATAAATGTATCGAAATATATCCTTCTTTCGAATAAGATGAAAATTATACGTAGTATTTTAAAAATACACAACCTAATTGTTGATATTATAAATACATTTCCAGCATCATCATCACTGGTCATTCGATCTGCAGATTAGTGGACTGCAGCCCACCATCCCTCTTTATCTAATGCTCTACTATATCCCGACATCTACTGTTTCCTACGTCCCTGTTTACTTGTATCACTAATTCATCCCTTGGTGCTCCTCTTAATGCTTTTCCCCTACTTTGCTTCCAAGTACGTCATTAATAAAGGAATTTTGCCTCAGATAATACACAATATACCTGGGTTCTCTTTTATGAATGATCCTACAATTTGTAGGTAAATCTTCTGTTCTTCTATATACTTCTTTTCTGACCCTATTTGTCCCTACTAATCTCCAGTACCTTATCTCAAAGATAAGTATTATTTACTATAATCAATTACGTACAATTATAACACAGTAAGAACTAAATCAACCAATAATGTAAATATTTATTTGCCAACATATAATTTAAGCCCCTAATGCGTTAAATGTTCAAAAATAACGTTCCTCCACACAACCCAACCAACTTTCCAAATTAAATTCAGATAAAGAGCACGACTTGTTAGACAATTCAATAACGCCCCCTCCCTGATGTAACGGTTATGAATTATGAACGCCGAGCCCAAATATTTCGCACTTCCAACTGTAGCCACCCTACTCCCGCAATCCCTGTTTGGCCACGCATTCAAAAACTTATTACTTAACGCGAACGAGCATTTTTGATCCCCTGAATCTAATTTGACCGTTTGCTCTACGAATCAGGGAAGAGTCAACACGCATTTGCATGAGAGTATGCTTTTTTTGCGACGGCGGCCTGGTTTGGTACGCGACCCGGTCCACGGTGCCGATATATTAAAGCTGAGTATTTATTCAGGTCAAGACGGCGGCCGGTACACATTAATGTCGCTAAGGGTTTGGAATAACAGCCACGTATTTGCTCACGTTTTGCGATTTCGTGCTAAAGTTGGTACATATAGACATACGGAATTTGGATTACCAACTGACTAAACAAGGGTCGATTAGCGGTCTTACGGAAAGGATTTTATAACCATATATATATATGATTTCAATTTTCGATCAATTTGAACCAAGATCCTTTTCCGCCAGGAGTGACGCATTCCAACAAGGCAGGTCAATATCGTCTGCGAATTATTTTCCGGTAGATAGAACTTGTATTGAAAAAGGAGGTAATAGTCACCATATTCGGACTGAAGATGTAATGAAACTTACATAGAAAATGCTGTGGACATTTAATATAGCCTTCCAGGAAGATACTCATAACCACGTTGAGTTAAATTACCATCTTCTATCGCATTCTAACCTCAGCTAAGTTGAAGCTAAACTAACTGAACTCTGAAGCTACAGTATGCATATGCAGTATGGATTTTTCTTGAAAAATAACTACTTTATGGGTCTTTGGAAAAAACTCGATAATGGACGTCATTCCAAGGTACATACATTGTAATCCCCTGACTTGCGTAAACTCGGAGCTACGTGATACTTGATGTTCCCCTTTGAAACTTTATGGACCCTTTGTCTCTAAGACCCGGTTCCGCACATCACAATTGCAAGCATGACAGAAGCTCTCTTGGCTCAAATGAAAAAGGCAAACAAACGTAGGAAAACAAAGTGTCAGACAGAGTATGGGTTTAATAGCTACAAAGCGAAAAATAAAAATATTCGCATGTTGAGAGAACAAGAAAAAAATCTTGAGGCTGGAATGTTAGAGTTTATAAAGCCATGGACTTCGTAAGAAACTGATTTTTTTCTCGATTCTATTTTTAAGATCATATTATTGTCATATCTATAGATGATTAATTTCTTTTAAATAATATATACGTATCTTTAAGCGAACTCTCATTCCTCTGGTAAAATAAATATATTTCTATGTATATAAAAATCTTACTGCAGCTTACGTAAATCTATCTAGTTAAACTCAACTCTTTTGTCAGTATTTTTAAAGTAATTCTGAACTTTTTAACAATATAAATTAGCAATAATTCTAATGTTTTCTAACAGAACAAAACATATTCTCGTCTAAACTTGGAATTTAAAAATTCGACTTCGCAGAAATTTATTTCCTCGCCGTGAATTTATCAATTCTGTAAATATTATCTGATAAAATATATATTCTGTCAAATAAATATTCTGTCTTATCATTTAGAAAGAAATCACTCTATCAAATCAAATTTTAAAATTAGGATTTCTATGAGTTACTGAAGTTATCCCATTTATATGACCACTGCACATTTTTCCAAACAATTCTTTCACTACCTTATATTAAATAAAGTCTACAAAAAAATCTCCTACTTAATGCACCCATAATTAGTATTTAATATCCATCCAAATAATAAAAAATGACTCAAAATCCATCGATATTCACAGATTTAAATCTACGATTATAAAGTAAGGTTCCTACGAGAAAAATCATTTCACGACAAACATTTCGTAACAAAGTAACACTTCTGTAAACTTTGTTGCACCAGAGGTTCCATAACGGATCGTAATTAGCGAACGGCGAACTTGTCGCGAGACATCGATTGTAATGAAAATACATATGTGCGAAGAGAACCTGCGGTAACGAAAGAACCTTCCGGATTCCTCTGCAGAGTTGTTGCTTTAAAGAGTGACGAGGGAGAGTCTAAATGCGACAACAAAGGTCCTAAGACATCTCGCCCAAATGCTTTTCACGTGGTCATCGTGAAGTGTGTGGGTTGCGCATTACCTTTAAGTGCTGGAAAACAAGGGAGGGCCACGAACAATTGAATCGCGAAAAAGGAGGAAGGAGGACTTGCTGCAGGTGGCGAAAGCAGACGTAAGTGACTTTTAATATATCGTACTTTTTTCGCTGGTTTTCAATAGGGAACGACCAAGAGTAATGTTATCTCATGTCACAGAAATAGGAGTGAACTATAGGATAAAAACTTCAAAATATACTCTCATAAGTGTTCTGCTCAACATCGATGGCAATGAGTTACCTGGAATTATGACTTTAGCTTAATATTATCCTAACTAACTAATTTGTAAGGAACGATTTAATTCATTAAAATTCAATCTCGGCTGACGAATATTTTCTTTCGTTACATACGCAAGTGGAAAATTAATTCAACGCATAAGGAACTTACAAAATATTTCAAAGAAGAATACATTAACGTATCTGATTCCTAAATGCAATCAATTCTTCTAAAGAAATCCTTTACACTTATCTTTGATATCAGCAAAATGAAAAAAATCGATTTCCTATTAAAGCGAGATATTCAGACAGAGATTTTATACGAACATCCTGATGTCACATCTTTCTTAGCATGACTTGACAAAAGGAAGAGAATTTCCAAAAAGAAACAAGGCCTTCGTTAAGAAGTATCACTCGTTGGAAAGTGCAAGGCTACATTACTTCTCGTCCTTCAATTGAAGGGGTATTACTGTTAAGGAAAATATTTCTTTAGATCTCAGATAAGGTAATGTCACATTATCCATTTTCAATTCTTTCCAATGACTTTGTATCCTATGAGATGTAAATTTAAGTTAATGATCGAAACATTTTAAGTTGAGAATCGAAACATTTTAAGTTGAGAATCGAAACTTTGTGAGTTTCCAAGTATATATGCATTATTGAGTTTGTTTGTTTTAATAAAAAACATAACAGAGGCTACACCGGAGTTTAACAAGTCTAGGAAGAAGAAAATGAATTGAAACACTGCAGTCTGTATTCCTATTTATAATCCATACTTAGAGCATCATTAATAAAAATCGCCTTTGTTGAAGAAGCTGTTCATTGCGAGATTCAATAATCCTCGAATTAGAGGATATTATTTTAAATAAAAAACAACAATTCACGATTTAAAATTAACATTCTATCCAGAGCTAAAGCTTTCTTCACTTAAAATAGACGATAAGAGAACAGCATGCGAAAAATTACTAAATAACCAACATAATAAGCACAAAAACCATATTTTTGCTTCGTCTGCACACTTTCAGTTACATAATTGCTTCGTATTTGAAAGTGATTGACAGCTTAACGATTCCGAACGTTACATGTATGTTCAGCTACTCTCTTAACGGGGAAAATAACTGGCCAAAATTCACGTTACCATTGTTTTATTGAATTAATCCACTGGTCAAATCTACAGCGGACAGTACATAGACGGTATTTTCGATAAACATAACTTTCTACTGGACAATAATTACAATGACTGACAGCAATTTGCATAGCAACGAGAGCGATTAAATATTTATGTGAAATGAAGAATGGCGCGATTCCTTAGGATTATTTTCAAATTTTTACTATACGATTTGAAATATGCTCCAAGCTAATACTTTTAGAAAAATACAATCAAAGAAGTTATTCAGGACAAATGACATAATATCCCGGAAATGAAGAAACTTGGATTCTGTGTAATACTAGATATCTAATATTTCCAACGTCACATACTTTTATCATTGATGTAAGTTTGGAAAATTTCTTCAATCTTAAGATGTTAGAGAATGATATCTTCTAGATATACGAAAAATTAACTGATTATCTCAAAGTAATAGCAATTAAACTTCCATATTAAAACAATTCCTTACTTTCTCAGAAAAGCAACCGATTTTCTTTCACACTCCTCATCAATTTTCAGGTAAACCATTCATCTAAAAATTTATCTAGTATCAGAATATTCATGAAACATGCAATTGGTTTCTCAAAAAATATGAGACCACCGTCATAAATACTTGACGAAGTTTAAGAATGTTAAATCAGTCAAATTCAACAAAAAACTTTTTGGAACCCGCGTAATTTCTATTTGAAACATTTTACTTGTTCTCACTATCATTAACTCTTATTGTATATGCTGTAAAACTCGTGTGGTCACTTCAAATGGTCTACTCGTATGAAATGGACGAACCCTTTACTCCCATCGTACGCTTACTCATCATGTAATTGAGTGCGGTTTTTCTTCGGATGGTTATGCAAATGATCCCCTTCCACTTAAATATGATGTGTAATAAATCTCTTCTTTCAATTAACTTCTTAAATGCTTTAAAGCTTCACATCCTTAGTTCCCTCGCTAGCGTCAATATAAGTACGATCAATTCACATGTTATCGTGCGGTGAGAATGAGCTTAAATAAATTGAGAGTATTTTAGAGCACAATATGACAGTTCATCTACTTTTGACACATCGAATTTAATGTATTAGATTAAAAATCTTTTGATGACCAAAAAATCTTTTTGCGTTTGAATAACGTTTTGTTTTATCAATCAAAGATTCCTAATAACAGGTAAAATATTCCGGAAAAAAATAAGTAAAAAAATAAAGGAATTTGACTCATTCAACTCGTAATGAATAAAAATTATTCCATCAATCCATTGGCTAGTATCAGGATATAGCAAAGCATGCAGATAATATTATTTGGATGATTTTTAGATTCTTTTGCATTATGAATAGAATTTATTTCTCATCCCTAAACTAATTACTACTAATGCTGTCCAAAAAATTTCGGTAAATTATTCAGTTAAAAGCATGAAAATTCGTGGATCACTAAAGTAAATCATGTATAGCATTATATTTGACGATTAACCCTTCTTAGAAACAACAAATTCCACCGTTTTGGTCGAAAGCAGCTCTTCGCAATAAAAGAGAAATGCAAATAAATAAAGGCGTAAAATTGCCTCGAATACTATTTCACCACGTTTTTATAATCAAAAGTATCTTTACATTTATCCCATATTAAGCTGTTTTCTAAATAACTGAAATAAAGAAATATTAAATGAGGAAGTATGATTCAATCTATACTCCTTTCTGGATACACGCCAACTAGTTTTTCGCACGTAAAAACCAATCGATGTTAAACAATGTATAAACACTGATATTAAACGATGTATAATCGCCGATCGTCATAGTTGCTATGCGACTATACTCTTTCACAAGCTTGAATCATTATCCCACGTGGCGTCAACTGGTAGATGAGTCGCTCTTAATCCACGGGAATGGGGTATCGTTCCTACCCCTCCGAAAGCATGCTAATTCAGCGTTGAGCGGGTTAAGTCCGCGCAGACCCTATTGTCCTCTTGAAGGAGGGCCTTCACGGACGAGTGTCATTCAGGGACAGCCTTTCTCGAGGTGACAAATGAAAAGCACCAGTGCAACTGATGAGGGGAGCGGTCACAATCACGGGTCCCCTTGCACCCGGGAAGCTTTCAATTACTTGGCCGGCACCCTCTCATGACCTGGCACCCATTTAGAAGCTCTAGGTCAATGATTTCTGGACCAGCGAGACCCGCAGCGGGTGAATAAGTAGTGATGGCAAAGGAATTGTTTTCGTTCGGGAACGCGAATATATAAATGGTAAGGGTGACGAAGTTTCTTTTGATTCGATTTCCAACATTCTACCAGTGACCATTAGATGTCGTTTGCTACGTGTCCCTTTAATCTCAATTAAGTTGTAAATAAGAGGTTACCCAAGTTAATGCTACCAGCTATTTTAACCGTGTACTCGGCAGAACCTAAAGGGGAACATGAAAGCCATTTATAAAAGAAGCCGGGATTCGATCCCGAGCGGATTTAAGGTATCACGTTGTCGTTGTTATACATTTAATGGATATGATAAAGAAACATTTAAGTTCCACATTGATAGCGTCCAGTAAGTAGGAGATATATAACACGAGAAAACACTGGTTAAATATTCTAATTAAATCTTTAATCCTGGTCATGATATGAAATCGGTAGAAAATGAAACTTCAAAAAAAGTACACTGAAGTTAAACTGAAAAACTTGTAGATCGATGAATCTCCATAGTAACCATTTTTTCGAAAAGAAAAAATATTTAAGTATCAGAGATTTAAAGCAAAATTCGTTTTGTTACCTCGAACTCATGATTTAATATATGTTCTTCGCAAATAATTCATAGATAAAATACGCGTTATAAACAATAATACAGATGAAATGAAAATAATACATGTACAGAGCCATCTTATACCTGCATGCCATCCAATAGGAAATGTTAAATGCCGAACTTAGAGTCCGAAAGATATATCATTCCCCCAAATGTACTGTACAAGTATGGGCCTGAAACGGATGAATAAGTATGGACTTTTTAGAATCTATTATCAGTAAAGAGTTAAACGAATGTCAAACACTTGCTCTTGAACGACTTTAAGGCACGACAATGAATTCAGAAGTAAAATAAGACGAGAGTCAAAGATTGAATAAATTACGTATGCATTTGGAGACAAAGTTCTAGGCAGACTAGCTAAAACAAATAATAAATGTAGATTGCTAGTAAAAAATTATTCAGTATCATCGCTTCGTGACAAAATTTTATGAAATAAGGAACTCTACTTTTCCATTCTCTTGCATGATTCAGATTCAATGCGATCTCAATATATTACTTGAACTTCCGTCAATGTGTCGCATGCGCGTCATCGTGCAAATAATGGGACACGGTGACAACAGAGACTTTCGGAGGGTTTACACAGTATGCGAAACTAAATGCAAATATTTCACTCGTCCAGGTAAATAACATGCAGGTTGACAAAACCGTTTTTCGGTGTAGCAGAACAATTAGCGAGTAAATTTGCCTTCCAAAGTGAAGCAGTTTCGCCGCGGGAGCATCCTGCCAAACAAGAATGACTCATGAAGACTTAATTTCAAAAGGAAACTTATCTATTTATAAACATAAAATATTATTAACCTTTGCGTACTAGCCTCTATCACCAATTATTCATGTTGAAATAATATAGGAGATGAAGCAATATAAGAGAAATTGGCGGAGAAATTTTTCTTTTCGTCCAAGAAATAAATCATATGCTTTTCAGATCATAAAATAAAGATGAACATGAGTATCTGACTTCAATAGAACATTCCTTCCTAATGAGTTAGTCAGGACTAATGACGCAAACCCATTGGAGTGGAGCAAAAACTCACAATAACCAGCTTTGACATTCATTAAATCAATATCAAAAAACAATAGCGTGTGTTTTCACTTATGTAAGCTTCTTAGATAATCGAGTACAAAAAAGAGATGAGGAAGAACAAGGAACATCGGTCTTTCTGCGTACTTGGAAGGTAAAGCTGACTTTACTTTGATTTATGAATATACTCTCCTTGTTTAGACGTTCGGAAATCAAACCATTATTCTATTAGTGTATAGGATAAACAACAGTCTTCCACAATACAAAAGATTTATCTTCTAATCATTTGACCCTTGGTATATGACCTTAAAAGATGTGATAAAGCATTTGCATATAATGTTCACAATCTAGCTTATGAAGCAAGAGGAGGAGAAAGGTAAAAATCTATAAAACGGGCCGCAGCTCATAACTAATCTTTCTACATCGTATTCCTTCAACAATTCTTACACCTTCTCCGACAAGAAGAGAAAGCTGCTTCTTTAAGAAATTGCTACTGACAGTTGAACAAATGAGTCTGGATTGAATTATCGCAAATAATTATCTTTATTAGTTATGCAAGTATCCTCCGTAAGAATTCTTCGAAATTCTGTTTTCCTTAGTTTCATCTTTTAGAATATGTTTTACCAACCATTAAGCTGGCTTTCTCAACAGTATGTAATAACTCTCTATTGATAGAAATCTATCTGGACTTTGCAGAAGGAAAAACAAGAGAGAGTAATACTTATATGTACATTATTAATTTTAAATTAATGACTTTATGTAGAATAATATAAGGCGAGTTAATATAGAAAAGTTGTATCTAATATCTCCATAAAGAAATAATAAACCTTTATTGGTAGTTTGTAGCTAAACCTTCTTTAGAAAATGATTTCGTAAGAGGTCTTTCATCAGGAATCGAACAAGGAAACCTTTTGCTTTGTTTGTCAGAGATCGTTCACCATTTTTGTACATTGACATGACGACCAGCACGCAACAAAATCACCCTTAAAATTAGTTCACGCGCTCAAAAAAATTGACAACCCTTTCCGCAGAATTGATCCCCAAATGCGAATGTAAACAAGCGTCGCTATAGCATTCAGACACCCCCTAGTGGCAACGGGAACACCTCGGAAGCATTATTGAGAGAGTAGAGATGGATTTTTAATGGGCGGTTCGGTCGATATGAGGCAGAAGGGGGAGATGTCCGCATATGGGCTGTCGACGTCTGCCCCTAAAGCGACAAATGAAACGTTGTGGCAACCCCAGACGAAACCTGTGCACCCTCCTGTTACGCCGACTACTTGACGACTTAAAAAAGAAGCTGTAATTAGCGGCAAAGAGGCGCGTCCGTTTAGAGGATCGCTAAGTGGACGTCGGCTCCTTTCGGGCGGTTATCGCGAAACGGATGGTCGTAATTTTAGTGCCGGTGAATTGAGAGACAAAAATATTATTCCTTACGGACTTAGCTCGCAAAAAAGCGAAGATTGTGTGAAAAAGGCGGTCGGAAACAAAAGGAATACCCGCCTTTCCTAAAAAAAGTTTGGAATAACGAACTTCTTTACGAGAGTTATGCTTGGCAAAGAAATAAACATTTTGTGTGGAATATTATTGGTATTATTGTTCAGTATTGTAGTTTTATTGCATTACTGTTTGCGGACATAAGTTTGCACAAATTATAAGACTTATTTCGCGGTTTCATACATTAACTTCGATGACCTGAGGAAAAGAGCACGAAACATTTGTATCGACTATTCCGAAAAAGGATATAACTTTGGTAAATGGAAGAATTTTTCAATAATTAAGAATTACACGGTAATATACAGGGATATAATTTAAGCTTAAATTTCCATAAAAATAACTATGGCTATTTAGAGCTTCTGCTAGGCTACACTCGTAAATGGTAGTTAAGGTAAGCAATCAAGAAATTTAAGGACAATATAAGGAAAGAAGAACGATCGATATAGAGGTAGTGAACCCGGAAAAAGAGCTCGTTATTGGTATATGTCAAGTGTGAATGGATAACAAAAGATTTTCCTTCTGAGAAAGATTTGAATGCAAATACTGATGTTATTTTGCTTTGCAGGATGTTTTTGCAGTTGCGATTGTGAAGTTAGCGGTCGTTTTGCGCAGGTTATTTTATGGCAGATTGGAAATGAGAGCATGCTGGAGAAAATATCACAGTATGATATGGAAAATAGTCTGGATACATCTTTAAAGTGTAATTGAAATCTATCAATCATAAAAAAGAGTTACACCATAGCTTTAAGAACGAAATATTTGTTTTCTTCCATGAACATCCTTAGCATTTGAAACATTATGGGTGTGATAGATGATGAAGAGTTTTGAAAACTATTCCAGTACATTCTGTTCTATGACACCATCTTGAGAGAGAAATATATCATATTTCAAATATAAAAACGATAAAAATATATATAAAAGATGATTCAACTAAAATTTATTCAACGCATTCATTACTAAATTCTTCCAACGACTTGCAAGAAGGAATTTAAAAATAAAAAGAACTCTGAAAATTGCATAAATAAAAATGACCATTTATAACCCCATTATCCCTTAAAATTTCTTTCTATGTGAACATCTATGTAGTAGAAAATAAAAAGGAAAAATAAAGTGACATAATTTATTTAGAATTTATATTTAATTAAACGATTAAGCATATATTTAGTTCAAGTGGTACTAATTCAGTCAAAATCTACCCCCTAAGAAATCATTTTCTATGAATTTCTAATGCTGCAACAGTCTATGGCGACAGTTATTGCAAACATGAATCTCAGACTTAGCACTGGCGAGTAAATATAGCCAACCACAAATATAAAGACTTCTGCGACAGTTTCGGCGACTTCAAACATGTTTCCATTATCATTCTATGAATAGACGTTTACCATGACAACGAGGCTAGTGATGACAACCGATTTTTAGAAAGATGTGCTCTCTATGATATTTTAACCATTTATCAAGAGGCTAATTCTGTCCGGGAAAGTGTTACAACCAAAGGCATTCTCCACGAAAGAGCCGTCCATGTGTTAATGAAAGAAACGGGACGACATAATGAGAAATCCCGGAAAAGCAGAAATCTCCTATCGACACAGTTAGTGCAGCCGAAAAGACTGAGGAATTTGCAAAGGTAACCAACCCTCACAAAAGAATGCCACCGTTTTGTTCACCCAATGTATATCCAAACGAAGTTTTCTGTCGGCCCTTCTTGGCATCCTATTTCGTCCACTATTTTTTGCCATGATTAGCACGAGTCAAATGAGCATCTAAATTTATACCTTTGACCTTAAAAATACTTATGGAGTATATCTGTTTCAGCTGTAGAATGCTAATTTTTTCTAATAAAGTATTGATTAGCCAAAATTAAAACTTCAATAAGATCTGTAGTTTTAGAAGAAACACATCAATCCAAAATCGGTAAAATAATTCTATTCCAGATTAACAGTAGTAGTATGAAATATCCAAAATATATATGGAACTTAATTACAAATATTCAAGATTTTAGATTCGATATAAACATCAACATAAACATGCATGTATTACTACGCACTACCATCTACTATTAAATCACTCATTCCCAAAGCCTTGGTCATAAATCATTGCAAAATTTGTCACTTCTTAATATAACTCTATATATGCACAGAAATCACTATAATTCAAACTTAGACAGTATTTTCTTTGGTCTTTAGAAATAAAGTAAGATGAATTTCATCCAAAGTATCATGAAAACTTTAGGACTAATGGGCTTAAAAGTTGATGAAATCTATTTGAGTTTAACCCTTGATTGGGGTCTCTTTAATATTAAAAAATACACTCTACAAAATAACATCACTATTTAAATTTATTCAATTGATGTGAAATGCTATATAATTACGATATTCACGACCTAATTGATGAAAAAACATTTAAAATAAAAATAAACAATTTTGTTCCACATACAAGCGTCGTGGACGATTAAATTCTTAACTGACTATTAAAAAAAAGACTGACAACAAGGTATTCAGTGATCATCATGCATAATAGGCATAATAATAGAGAAATCAGTGATGAACTATCGAAATTAAACAACTCAAGTCAAAGAATCAAGGAAAAAAACGCTGCGATACATACAAACACAGAGAAAGTCTTTCCGACCAAACGAAACGCTCTCTCCCGCCAAACCAACAATGGAACGTCAACAAATCATCAACAATCCAAAACATCCGAACTCACGAGGTTAACAATCCGAGCCGTCACAACTATCCTTCACTTCCATCTCCTTACTCTCGTGTCCTCCCTCAATACGATCCTCCTTCACCCAACGTCCTCCAGGTCTCGGGGGCGGGGCACCGGTCACATGGGAACCAAAACCCCTTCTTTGCGGCATCCAGACGGCACCCACTGCCAACCCCAAATATGACGTCACTCTCGTATCGGCAAAAGAATAACTCGCGAAACAAAAATAATCGGCGGAGACTTCAATGTCTCCTGGAGGCAGTAACCAACTCCGAGAAAGAATCTGCAGCGTCTATGGCAAAATCTGAACACCCACGCACCCGATGCAATGGGAGTGGGAAGGGGGCGCCTGCGCCGTAGGGGATCCCCCGCAGAGGGAGGTCGCACTTGCGGGCCCTACGACCGCACATCCCTCGCCTACGGAGTGTTCCTGAGTACTGCTTTTTTCACTAACTGCACAACGGTGATGTGGGTGGAGGTGGGAAGGTTTGGGGTCGGGTTTGGTTAACCCATCGGTTGTGGGGGATCAACAGGTTAAACAGAGGTTGAACCTTTTTTTTTCAATGCGTTTTTGCCTGCAGCAAGGTTATTGGTGGCGGTTTACGCCCACGTAAAATTATCGGGTTGCTTGATGACATAAGGGTTTTTCTAAAGCTCTTACTTCTGAGTTAAATGTTTATAACGCTGACTCCTTACCATTTATAGGTATTCCATGGTTTTTGTTTAAATTGGATTATTAGTTTTTTATTTTAATTAAATCTAATCGGGAAAGAATAAGATATCTAGGAGGAATTGCATGCTACCAATCTATGCTATCTATTTATTATTAAACATACATTCAGAAAAATTACTTCAGAGTCATTCTCTTGACAAAGTTCCTTTTAGTATCGTACTTTAAAAACTAGTCGTATATTATCCGGAAAGCTATTCTAAAAAATTCCAGCAGAATGGATAGTTTTTATTACGAAGAAACTATTAATTTGAAGTTTCACGAAATCAGACGATAATAACCACTGTCTTATGCATATACTTTCAATTAGAAATGGGTGACTAACGAATTTTACATAGATATTCTTTCGTTGCGTATACCCACTGTTGCTAGAATATCTACTGTTCCAAAGAGCTTAACATTCCTCCAAGGAGGCCAGTAGCATGAGAAAAATATACAAGTATCTACTTATAACAGTATCCCAAGCATTATCTTCCGTAGACAATTAAATCGGAAAAACCCCGTTGGAAGAATACTTCATTAACATAGACCTAGACCTTATGCACTTCGTTCGCTTTATATATAAAAAATAATTTATTCCAACGATGCGGGTTTTGAATGGAAGTTTGCCAGACTTTAATCAATATCAGCATTGACCATATCAAGTAATTTATACCGTTATCTAGATGTTGTGGACTAGACAAGAAATTAATTGATTAAATAGATAATACTTGAATTTACATAGTAAAATGTTTAAAAGATCAATCAATTTATCGAATCGAAAGAAGTTCCCCAATTCTCTTCATCAGTATCGCCAAAAACCCTCGTCTGTAATTAGCTTAAGAATCAAATAATAATAAAAAATCTTTAAACGCATTTAAAAATAAGTTGAGCACATCAAAATACTTGTGCCAAATCACAAACTAATCTCTCGGAACTGTCATACACAAGAGATCCACCTGATTTTCTAGAATGAGATAATTTCCAGTTAACGATTCAATCTTTGCATCATGACTCATTTATAAACAATGTATAAGGATGAACTAAGATAGTAAGATAACGTAAAGTTACCATTTATATTGAAATGTATTGTTGTTTATGCATTAGCAATATTTACCGCAGCCAGTGTCTATGGCATTACTTATTAAATCACGTATCACAATGTTCAATGATCAAAGTACGACCAAGTTCCCTTAAAACTTCTCATCACTTCGTAAGAATATTAGTTCATATGTGTGAATATTACAGTTGCATATATTAGTTAATTAGAAGCGTTAAAAGATTAAATTAGGAAGCCATTAGAAGCCATCGACAAGGATATTTAAGTATATAAGTAAGTTTTCAGTCATTTTAATTCTTATTAATATAGATACAATATTTGTTTCTGCAGAGGACGGATTGAATAATCATTCTATCCAAGGGCTTATCTGTTAATGAAGTAGACTTGCAATTATTTATTTGCACTAAAACCGTCTAGGACGCTCCTAAGTGAATTTTGCACCCAGATATGATGGATGAGAACATTTAAAACGCCATAAAGATAAGCACTTACTATACTGAACCCTCAAATTATCTTACTATATAAATATACAGCAAAAATTATTCTCTACTACTTAAGTTGATGTAATACTATTCACTGATTCAAAGAACAAAATTCTACTTTTCATACTATTTCTACTCCTTCTATATCCTTAAAATTTGTAGTTATTATACCAAATAAATTATGATTATAATAGTTTGTATTTTGATTGATAGGAAGTCGATAATCAGATATAAGTCATTGATTTATAAAAACACTGCTAATCCCTTAATATTTTTCCTACAATAATAGTCTAAATTAACATTGAATTCATATTAAGATGGTTTGAGAAATCATAAGTGTTTATCGCTTCATTTTTTCTGAAGAAATATCTCCTACAGTAAGGTTTACCAGGTTGAACACTAAGCTATGTATTCGACAACTGTTTTTAGTATTAAAGTTTTGTAATTCAGATTGTCTCAACTATATATCTATTCATCCCTGTACTGACAACTGTATCATTTCTGTGATTTTAAAATTTCAGTGGAACAATAATAAAATATCTCTAATCATGTCATGGAAAATTATATTTATATAAAAGTATCGCAAATAGTAATTGGATGGAATAAATTACCATCAAGAATCAAACCAAGAATAATATCTGTGTATCATCTAATATATATGAGGTAGTTGTGTGAATAGCTATATGATCTCTAAAATTCCATTATCACGTTACTCATTCATTTCATTGAATGCCTGTCTTATTTATTATGTTTAAGAGCCTCTAGTAAGTGATAATATAATAAGTTTTTACAATTCTACTTATATTGACATCCTATGCTCCTTCTTTTGCAAACTCAATCCATATATATAATCCTGTCATAAACAAATACCTTCACCAAATAAAGGCGAGAGAAACAATATGATGGAAGCTGTGTTGCTAAAACTGCAATCGATTTAAACTCGTAGCAAACCGAAAACAAAACCTCGTAGCGATATATTCCAAAAAAACAATCTCCAAGACCAATTTAAATCCTTATATGGCCTCATCACCTCTGGAAACTAACTCCTCAATAAAACCTCACCAAAAATTGGTACAGATCTCTAGGAAAGAAAAAGTAGTTTCGGGACACCTCTGAAAGCACTCCCTTCGGGCCCACTCCAGAAGATGTCACCAAAATAATCACCAAGACTCCCGTGAGTGCGTGGGGATGAATGAGATAGAGGGGGAATCCGTAATGAGGGGGTTGGAGAATTCCCTCAGGGAGGGGGTAAGAGGGCGGGGGCAGGGCGCGCGTGGGAGGGTCGGGCGGGAAGCTTTTTTCGAATGGGCCACGAAAGGGGGGAATCGAAATGCGCTTCCCATGCGAGGCCGCACAAAGACCAGATGCTCTTTTTCCGTTTAATCCCTCCTTCTTTAAAAAATTCACCTTTATGAGCGCCGCTCCTCAGGGTCTCCTCCGAGAATGTCACCAAAGATGCCCGCGGCGAAACACTCCTTCTTCCATCGTCACCGCACTATCCCGACACCACCGCCTTCTTTGAGGCTTACGTAACCAAGGAAAGGACTACTCAAAAACTTTCTTCCGACACCTTTATCAATATTCCGCTACTGAATCGATCACAAACTGAAACCACACCTCGGAAAGTGGGCAGGGTTGCGGGAAACGAACTAGCGTCGCAGCGCGTGGTCGGAAAAACAACCTCCCACTCTCCGCACCAGCAGCATGTAAAAATCCCTTCACTTTCACCGTTTCCTTCACCTGCGCACGTCTTTTTAAGGCCCTCCGCACCGGATTTGAACGCGTGTAATGTTCAAAACCGTCCGTCGGTCGAGCGGGGAAGTAGGCGTCTGCACGTTGCCGGCGAGAGCGGGCTCTTCGTCCCACGAAGGAAGACACACCGACGGGCTCCACACGCAGTCCGCTAACCACGAAGGAAAAAGAGGTTCTAGACACGGCCTGGCAGGTCGCGGGTGCGCCAACACTGACCGCCTCTCTCAACGAGTGGTTGGTCGGCAGCCTCCTTCTCTCCTTCCCCTCCCCCTACTTCTCCCTTGTCTTTTCCCCCTCCCACACGGGACGCACTTATCCCCTCCCATTTGCTCCTACCGTGTTCCCTGCCTCCTCCCCCTGACGATTCCCACCGACCTTGCCTGACGGGCTCTGTCCCCCCGCTGGTGGTGTGGGGCGCTCTGGGGTGGGTAGAGCCTCCCTCCCAACACCTCTTTAACACTTCCTCGCTTCCCCACCCCTTTCTCCCGTGACCCGAGAGCTTCATCCCGCGTAAGAAGCATCTCCACCATGCATAAGAATGTCTTCCCTTTTTGCCAAACGCTCCTCCTTCTTAACTCAGGCCACTCCTCCGTCCTCACTCCCCTCCCAAATTCAACCCCTTTTTTATTCACCCATCCGCCTACGTATCATCCATTTATTCAACCTTTCTACGTCTGTTTCTTTCCTCACCCTCCTTTTCCCCTCTCTCCCTTGTTCTCCCATTCTCTTCCTTCATATACGTCTCACTTCCTGCTTTTCTCCATAACATTTACTCTAATATTCACTCCACTTCATTGATATAATCACTCAGTATGCAATTCCCTAGTTACCACTGTAAACAATCTTTCACCCTGCACATTGGTACGACCTAACTTTTTGCTCTATTAACTTAATTTCTCACACATTTCGTTTAAGAATCTGCTAATCCAAGAGGAAATATTGGCAAGCATGTATTTTATAGTAAAAGCACAAATGAAACCCTTTCTTCACGGTATTCCGTCAGACTTCAATTGTTAAAAGAAATTAAGTAAAAGAAGGTTATTCAGTTTCTCAAAATCTGTTTTGGAGTGTTTTAAAATAAACTAAGACTCCAGCTAACCGATGAGTTAGAAGTAGTTCTAAGGAATAACAAAATAACTGGGAAATTGAGGAATGAAATTATTGACAGTTTATATTCTTCAGATAATTTTTCCTTACAAATAGAACCCTAGTCCTCCACAGGATATGGAGTGTCTTTCTCTAAAAATGTCACAATCTTTTTTTATTTTTTAATCATAACATGAACGTTAAACAAGGGACAATTTTCACGATATATTCCAAGTTTATCCTTGTGAAAATTCTTAACCCCGCGACTCAACTCGCCGATTCATCCTCAACCCTTACCTTTAAGATTCTTTGCTTTAATTTTACTCCTCAAATTATCTGATTGAATCAACTCAGACTCAGGTACGATTGAAGTATAAGACATATCCCCTTTAATAATATTTTAAATTGAAGTGCTGTAATATCGTCGCGATAAATAGATTCATTATTGTACTACACGTTCCAATAACTAAGATTGATCTGAGAAAAATTTGATGAAAATATTGTCGTTAATAAATGGTGAAATAAATATATACGCGAAATAGACTTACTTTATGTGATTCTAAATATTGACCTACAGCTGCAAAATTATCTAATTTGATGAATTAAAAATTAATTAAATAATTTTAAAAAATAAAAGATCAGTTCAAATAATTCGCTGACATACTGGAACGCATTAACAATAAACATGTAATAGACGTAATATACTACACCCAATCCCAATAGAATAACGAATCAATCCATTTCATTTGAGATCACCTATTTGCATTCCTCATTGGCCATCCTACTCTCCTCATAGCTCCAGCAAGAATTTCACTCGAGCTCACCCACCGTCTCTATCGGACACCCATTTCCTTCCCCTCTGCGAATCTCTATGCCAAGAAATGCACATAACTCCTCTATGTCCTCTTCTTCACACACTCTCACATCAATTATTCCACCTTGGTTTTCCGATCTCTTCGTAAAACTGGTTTCCTCCGATGCAGTTAAAATGCCTCCCCAATGTCCTAAGCGTCTAAACAAAAATCGTAAGTTCCGAAGGATGGAATATAATTGGCCGTGAAAGGCAAAGCCATCGATTGCTTTGTCCATCCATTCTCTGCATTTTAGCATTCTTTGCAGTGGGCAATGCAATAAAATCTTTCAATTATCTCCGTTTATTCCTGTTTAAATTCCAGTCAAAGGATATGTATATAAATTACCTCCCGGTAGCTTCAGCTCGAGGCGCGATGAATTCATCGGTGGAAGGGTTAAACAACCGTTTTATGGACATCTTCTTGGTCGGCTATCAATGCAGCGCTACTTTTGCTGTGTTGCTACAACAAAACGTTAAGTGCGAATTTTAATCAAGTCTCATTCACGGCTTTTATTCTGAGGATAATTAGAAACATTACTTCTGTATAAAGAGGTTGGTAATGAGGAAGTTTCAATGAAAGATTTTAAAGGAGCATCCTGCCGATAAGGCTGCCTATTGTGAGTTGTACTCATGTATGTATAAAGAAGGAACTAACAGGATGATATAGTGCACCAAATATATCATTCATTATGCGTAATTAAACCCTTACAATCAAGTGATGTTTTATATGGAGAACCGTGGGATTTTTTTATGAGCCAGTATACATAAAACTTAAAGATAGATTATTTCAGATCTAATGGTCAATTATTTACAACTATAATGCTGAAGCTAGAAAATATTAACCTTTGATAATGCATCAAAAAATTCTATAATCATTCATTTCAAGATTTAAAGCAAAGGCTGGTCGACGAACTATCATATTCCCCCGATGAAAGTATACAAACTGAGAAAGTATAAAATATACCACAGAAATTAGGAAGAATCAATTTCCGCAGAAAATATATATAAATTATCTGCTTTACATCTTAAAGAAATCCAATTTATTTATATCGAGCTAAACCCAAATGAAAAATATGAGTAAATTTGGAAGCATTGAGCATTAGAAACCGTGCTTATCAATTAATTTTGTCCATTTTTGCTTTCATCTTTCTCTTGCATAAATTTTCTACTCAACTTCAATTCTCTGAATACTCAAATAATCCCCAGATTCATACCTTCAAACCTGTTTATTAAATACCTTTAATATTTGCTCTTGTCTAAATAAAATTTATGTTTATCTAATATTATTTTCAATATCTTCTCTGGAATATGATTGCATCCTTTATTTTAATGCATATCAATTACTCAATCCTTTATTTTCAAGTCTGTTTATCGTGATAAACGAAAATTATCAGATAAGAAAGGGATTCGATACGATTGATTTAATTTAATAGTAATGAAGTTACATTCTCAAACTCAGTGCGATTTAACATCACAAGGAGAGGTAAATACAAGCCTTTCTTATCGAACTTCAATTTCCTTTAATCCTGTTGACTCTTCTTATTAAGAAATCATTTCCACAATCGATTGAGCAAGAGATCAACAAAGGAAGAGACGAACGGAAATCAAATCTTCTCTGTTAAAATCTCGTTCCACCACTCGAAACGAAACACGCGCCAAACCGTCCCGAATCTTTATTCGCATCCCTTCTTGTACCTCTCCCATCCTTTCAATTTATCATCTCCCGTATTGTCTCATCACGCTCGCTCCTCAAACCCCATTGGCGACTGTTTTTCTCCACTCCTTACTCTAAAATGCTTCATTAACTCGCCATTGTCACCCTTCTCCACTTCGATCCGAACCGCAGCCTCCCTCCGGACCAATCAGTCCCCGCGGTCTCTCGTGGGAGCTCTGATTTCCCTTTGTGTCCACCAAGAGGCGCCACCTTCGACTCCAGGAGCAGTGCCCCTGAAGGGACCCTGTGGCGGGTTGCTTTGTGGGGCCACAAAAGGGTACCCGCCGCCCCTCTTGACCCCCGCCCCGCTGCCCTAGACTGTCGATAATTAGATATCGTCCCCTCATTACGCTCATGATTGCTTCATTGTGCCTGGTGTGGGAGGGTGCCTAAAAGGCGTGGCGTGGATAAACAATGGACGGGCGGGTGGGCGTGTCGGATGAATGAAGTATTGTGCTCGGGAGCCGAGAAACAAACCGGAGCATCACGTTGCCTAGCAACCACCCCCGACGCCGGTAGCATTCGAATGGTGGAGGTAAAAATGAAACTGTGGATTAACCAGCGAGGGCTCCTTCCTTTTGTTTCTTTCCACCCCTACCAAAGCTCACTTTGGAGGGCCTGTTTCAGTTTTAAAGAAGAGATGATACGTGGTAGCGGTGCACTGGGATCTTCTCTCTCCTTATCGAGACGTACTGACGCAAAATTTATTTGCATTAAAGATTTCCAAATAGTATAAAAGCTCTAAACTCGCGATTGCATTCATGGGTGGATTATTTTCCGAGGGAATCATTCCTAAATTAATGCATCTTTTAAATACAACAGCTTGCCCATAGGCAGAATCCATTCATACCCATTTTATAAAGGACTCTTTAAAAGGTACACTGAAAGCTCACTTGCTTATCTGAAGTGATACTTAACTAATTGATTTATAGCATCATTAAGATTCGTCAGAGTGATAAAAGGTTTTTGAATATAAAAAAATATTGGCTGGTATTTTCTAATGTTAATTCAATCAAAAATAAAAGCTAGTTTTCAGTTGTATCTCTGAGAAGTAATAAAAAACGACGCAGAACGAAGAGAGTGAAATTGATTCAATAATTAAATATCAATGAAACGGATTATCTACCTTTAAGACTGAAATTCACTGCTAACTAGATATTCTCTCAATTCTTTTTTATTCATAAATATTAATCTGTAGAGGGTAAATGTAATGCTCTATATATCTTTAAAGAAATTTGTATTCAATATTAATTAGAAAATCAATTCCTAAGCCACAATTCAGTACGATATAAAATAGAACAAAAAATAATGTATTTCCATAGGGCTCAATCGGTAACGGCTAGTTCCGAAAGAACTTAAACCGTATCCCTGGTTGTATATTGTTACCCTACTCTCATTTCCTTCAATGTCATATTTTCTCACGTAGCTACACTTCAGTGACACTCAGTACACAAATCAACCATTATTTTTTTTATTTAGAGTATATATTTTAAATTGCATTAACCCATTTGAAGTTCAAACTTTGGCGAAATTTAAATTAATTCAATTTTGCAGCTCAAGACACGGATGATAATTGCTTTGGACACCGCTAAAAGAGAGTGCGATGGGTTGACACCATTCTTTCAATTAAAGATGAAAGAGAAATGTATATTAGAGGACAAAGAAAATGTTCTGCTCCTCTTGGAAAAAGTTTGCACTTCCTAAAAGCATTCCTTAGCTATCAACCTGCGACTGTCGCGAATAAATAAGAATTGAGAAGTTTCGGCTGTGGTTCCTTCTTCGCCACATGCATTCCTCACATACCACTAAAGCAAGCTTCATTAACAGCTGGTGAAATAAAGAGGCGATGTTCGGATCTTATTTCGAGAGATCCGTTAGGTTTGTGTTATTGTCGCAGTAATGAATGCATCCATTATGGTAATCTGACGTCAAACTGGACTTCTTTCAGCAAGCCACGCATTGTGAGAAGTAAGGCAAAACGGGATTATGCAATGGGGTCTTAAGAGCTTTTGTAAAATCGCGAAAAGTTAAAGGATACGGGTTGACGAGAATAGAGGGTAGAAACATAAGGTATAGAATTCATCAAAAGGAAAGATGAAAAATGGAGCATGTGTATTGTGATGATAATGCTTGTCTTTTATCTTGGAAAACAATTCTTGTTCCATTTCCAAGTGCTCCAGTAAAAAACAATTTAGAAACAAAACTGGAATTTTTGGAGTAAAGAAGTGGTAAAGAAAACTAACCAAAATAGCTAAACGGCTGTAATTGATGTAATATCCTACAGATACATTATCTTACTTAAAATTTATGTTCAAAACAATCCTATTTCATAATTAGTTACAGAAGATTCTTCGTTTATAAAGACCTTTCATAAATATAGACATTCAATTCATATTTCATCATTTGACTCTATTTAGACTAAAATTACAATTTTAAATTAGAAATTGAAGAAATTCAATTCTAACCCTTAATTGATACGCAATATAAAACACTGTAATCATTTTCAACTAAAAGAATCCTAGTTGAAGAAATATAAAAATATAGTACGAAAAGCTATCGGCTTGCAGACCAGAATATTCAAGACATAAACTCATATAAAAGTATAAATATACTATAAAATCAGCTGAATATGAAAAAATAAAACTTATATATACATCCTTAATCTATAAAATTTTCATTTTATAACGATAACCTGATTAGGAAAAATCAATAAAAATACAATGAATAAATCAGTGAATACGAGTTTAAAAACTTAACATTGTGGAAGGTTCAGAGGTGAAATGAATCCGAGGATTTGGTGTTTAATTCTGCGTAAGCGATTAAGAGCGACAAAAGCGTCAAATTGTGAAGGGGAGACTTTCCTTTGTCCACGCGGACAAATAGAATACACGTGCAAGTTGCGTGGGCTGTAGGGAGGATGCGTAAGGAGGGGAGGGGAAAATACCTACGTATGAGAAGGCTTAGAAGAAGATGTTCATTCTTACGAACAGTGAGATATAAAACAGAAATATCCATCTATTTGGATTCAAGGCATGTAAAGTGCATCTTCCCACGAAGGGAACACTGAACTCGAAGCAAAATAAGGTTCATTGAATTTCGGTGGATGCAAGTGAATTTACAATAGTTTTGAAACATCTTCATGCTAATATTTAAGTACGTATTTTATTCTCTGTTACTCCATATACTATCCCATAAATTCTACCAGTTCTGTTTTAAATATAAATAAGGGAAATTTAAACTGCACTCGTTAAGACGGACTCAGAGATAGAGATTGAAAAATCGAACCATTATCTCCTCAAAAAAGTTCTGAATCAAGACAATCATTTCAGACCTTTCTTTCGTGAAATTCCCTAAAGACTCTTGTAACTATAAGATAAATAGAAACAAATAAGGAGCCTGTAATGTGGATGTTCATACCTACTAAAAATGTTTTCATATTAATTAATTGAAGAGATAGTTCAGATATTCAAACTCGTACTTCGTATTCTTTTTGCTACATTTCAGCTAAAACATCCTGCTGTCTAGTGCTTGAATTTTCCTGAAATGTCAGCCTATTACTGAAGGAATGATCTGTGGAATCGCTTTAATGCATAACTTCCTGAGAGGTTTCATATCTCCATTCCTAATTCACCTATAAATATTACATACTGCCCTATTATATTTCAAAGCTCCTTCAATTGAAACATACACAGATTTGCTAAACATTGAATCTTTGAAGCATTGAATCTTTCAGCAAAGGACAACTCATTGCGAGGCACAATTATGAACAGGTAACAGGATAAAATACTCTTGTAGCAAGTACAAACTTCAACACTGCCTCGCAATTGCATACTACACAAATAATATGTATTCGTAAAACTCAAAGCATTATTTCATTTATATATCCATTTAATATAATGAAGATTAAATGCCCTAATATTTTTCTGATTGATAAATGCTGAAAATTGTCATTATGAAGATTTCTTTAGAACTTCGTAATATACTTTTATGTTGCTAGGAGACGCTTTTATTCATTATCTTTGTTTATATAGCAGTTAACTGAAACTTACGAAAATACTTCCATGGTTACTTATGCTATCCTTAGCAACGGGGACCAAGTAATCCTGTCACCTAACACAACCTTACTATTGTTCTTCAACAATATACCTTCCACAACTTCCAAAACACGTCAAACTAAGCGAACGAGGCATTTGAGTGAACTTACACCCGATTAATCGCCTAACCGGCAGCGGGCTCGACCGCCCCATGACTCCCACCTTCTCGAGAGAGAAGGCAGTAAGAAGCAAACAGGAGTTACGCACCCGTCGGAAATATGACTGCATTTGCCGCCACTGTCCTTGTGATTTACACAAGCCCCTCCCATATCTTCCCCCACTGCGCCGTGTCCCACATCCTCGCCGATGCACCGGCGCGGGGAACCAGGTGGCGGGATACATGAATCGACGCGTGATAAATTAACTATCCGTGAGAAGCGATGGGAATTGTGCGGAGGCGGGCCTGCTTTGTTTAAAGGCGTGGGCTCCGATTGAGAGTATCAGGAGATGATCGGATTTGATAGGCGTTGGAATTCAGTTCGGAACGAATCGATGCGGGAATTGTTTTCTCGTGAGATAGCTGGAGTGTTCCGCGATGTATCGTAACGCCTACTTGCCTTTTTTGCGATTAGGTGTTGGAGATTCATTAGTGATTTGGATGGGATTTTTTTATCTAATCGGCGAAACTTAAGTCAAAAAAAGATCATGTTGAATAAATTATAAGAAAAACATTTCATACCATATTTTCCGTTATCGCTGTGCCCATACGAAAATTAACACAATGAATCTCATACAGTTTTCATGTAATTTCTATTATTTATTTTCTATATTAGTCTCATCCAGAACTAATATATAAGACGCGGAATGGTAATATTTATTTTTAATGTTTATAATAACTGGTAGGTAAGAATTTAACAGCGAAACGAACGAGACATTTTATCATAATTATTGACGCCATAGCGATTTTTTCAAGGCCGTAATAAATATAACCACAAACCAATGCGACAAAGATTGTGATTTAGATTTTAGTGATATCTCGTTTTTTTTCTGGCACAATATTCTCCATAAGTACATTATCTTTCTTCAATATTTCGACAAAATTTTAATGATAAAAAAGAAAGAAGTGGACTTTGGTAAATTGAATCAACCTATAATCTAACGATTAAACTCACAGTATTTCTAGGCGGTATATATTTATAAATCTACTATGTAGAAGTTATAATTAGCCAACTTCAAAATGGTTTATAGTCATGTTAATTATGAATCGGTAACTAACTCTCCGCAGTATTCAATCGAGTTGTCGACCTTTTAGATAAAGGTCGAGACAACACGATCGATTCTTAAAGGCTACATTTGCATCAAACTGAGGAATTCCAACACCTTAGAAGCTCACCAATAATTCCATTCCACTCTTAAATATTCATCAACACCTTCCTTGCGCATAGAAGAACATTACTTCTCCCGCTAAAATAATCACCGAGGTGTAATTGAACGCACCTCACACCGGCGCCGACACATAATCGCGACGAAGCGTAAATCAACAATGCTTTAGAAAAAAAAGAAAATCTCGATTGTTTTTCCCCAAAAGAGCTCAATCAATCGCTAACAATTTACGCGAGTAAATCGAAAGCCAGCGTGGCTCCGCCGAGGCTAGAAAGATGGCGTAGAAACAATCGACTCTGATTGCCACAATCGATGATCGCAAACTTCGATAATCGAAGGCTGCGAGACGGCTGGCGTTGAAAAATGGACGCGGAGAGGAAAAATGATTCTAATGACTGCGAAGCCGACTTGAGGATGACTCCGTCGAAGGAAAATCATTGCGAAGAATAACTTGGAGGTGAGAGGCGTCCCGCCTTTTCTCAACAATGCTTCCTTGCTAATGACAACGCTCGGAATTTATTTTACGAATGCATTACGCGGGAAAAAAGTGCCATTAAGTGGGGGAAGGAGTGCTCGACAACAGAAGTAGAGGGGAAAAGAATGAGAGGTTTAGGGACAGGGAAAAAAGAAGCAGGAAGCAGACTTGTTCGAGGTGATACATTGTAGGCAGGCATTTCTCTCGGTGGCTGTCGAGGGTATGGTGACCGGTGATTGATCGCTTGGTTGATGTTGGAGAATTAATAATGGAAAATACGAACTATTGTTGCGTCTCCTAGGTGTGGAATTTTTCACCTGCTCGCTCATGGATTATTTTGATATCTGGAATGGTGAAATCAATTTGTGCCTATACATATGTTATCCTACACGCATTTGTTATGATTTAGACCGGCCTGAAAGAGTTGACGTTTACATTTAAATTACAACCTATGAATTCAATATCCAATGTAAATTATGGTTTATAAAACTAGCTAAAACTTTGTCCTTAAGTTATTTCTCAAATATAGTGTTACGCAACAGTAGCATGGATTTTACATCCTCAATTCTACTTATGAATGCGAGAAACTTGCTTCCAGTGTATGGTTTACAAAATTGATTGAACACGAAGTACCTATTGAATGATAGTAGCCATTATGGTTTGAAGTACTCATCAACTAGCCTCGAAGATAATTGATAATGATTTAATGCTTTTCTAACGTTTCATGTAAATATTTAGCTGAACTGTAAATATAAGACAAATATTATGCTAAAACTTTACTGCTACGTATGTTAGAAAATTAGATATTTATAGAATATGAGGTAACTGTGAAATATTCCATTTAATCAAAGATCGATATAATAAACGCGAAACCTAAAGACATTCTTCTCAGGAGGGATTAGAAAATGGAAGTTAATACAAAGAGTAGTAAACAACACGTAACTGATTATATAAATCTCAACTTATTCAACAACAATCACCTTTGGTTTTAAGATTTCCTTATAACGATATTTTTTTAGTTATTATATAAATGGTACGTGGAAATTTAATATACGTATTATTTGTAAGTAATAAATTAAAATTTTACTGAATCCTTGCCAATCATTAAATTATCTATCTATTTGTTGATAAATTATTTCAATTAGAGAAAAATTTTCTGAACACATTATAGTAGCAACTATATAACTAACTGCTGTAAGAAAATTTAGACTTTCATCTCAAAGAATATACTAAGTTTTGCTCCTTTTGATTTTCTCTATAGTACCTTAAATTATCTGGTGATGTACAAGTATACCATAGCATAAAGAAAAGGTTCCTTTACGAATATTCTGTGGCTTCATCACCCCATGAAATGACGCCATCCAATAAAATCATCGCATGTCATCACGATCGTGACCAGTTTTCTACTTAACAATTCCGAGGAAGTCTTTTATTGAGACGTTCATAACCGTTTCGCCTCACAGTTGAGGAAATCCTCCTGCTTGTTTTTCATTCCGTAATTAACGAAAAACATCATCACGCCTGTGGCGTGACTATAGCATTTCCACTGAAAGGAACTTGGGCATCGTAGTGGATGCTAACGTCGCATTCACACACATCCCTCGCGTAGTCACACATATTTTAAAACGCGTTGAAAAGCTAATGAGCTTTCTATTTCCAGTAAATGAATGAGTCATTCATTATGGAGCGTAGATACCGAATGAAAACTAAACAGGAGTCACCTTTTGTCTATACACAGATTCGCTAAGTGTTACACATTAAAAGACTGCGATCGTTTCCCTGGGAAAGAAATCCGCTTTGCATTTCCATGGCAACACGTGATGGACACTCGCTTTGCGGAATTCATTACCGCGCGTTAAAAGCTCCGCTCCTTCTGAATAGAAGGAGAAACAATCATTTTCTTTATTCCTCGCAGAGAAAGACTAAGCGATCGATTTGCATATGGGGATATGACGGTATCGACGTCTGGAACCCATCGGGGATATGCGTCCGAACAATCGCGGAAAAAAAATGTTCACGACGTAGGAGTTAACGAGTTTGAAAATAAAGGAGTCCCAATTTCACAAGGGTGAAAGTTGGCTGTTTTCGCGAGCTCTTGTTAATCGAAGAGATATGAACCGATATGAACGGAAGAGAAAAATGATGGCATTCCATAATGAACTTCAGAGAATGTATAGACGAGGAAATGAGATGCGAAAAAATGTTTTCTGAGAACTTTACTGATACTTTACGCATCGGACTCTGACAATAGCCAATCACAAAGAGTAGAATTAGCTAGTTTAATAACCGAGTTACGTCATTTTATTATCCTATCTAAGAAATGTGTAAAAGACAAGGACCTCGTAATCTCATAATGATTTTATATGAGTCAATATTTTATAATACTTATTTCAATCTTCACTGCCATTAATATTTAAAAATAACAATGAATTGCTACATTATTGATACAAAACTCGGTGGTTCCTCAAAGCTTTCAATACTAAAGCATTCGATAGAACCATCATTGCGGTATGACTGTTATCGATCCCTAATGGAGAAGTTCGTAATATGAATATTTCTGCAAAATCTGAGATAAATCATCAAATTTGGGTCTCAACCAGGTATTGAACCAAGGACCACTTTCACCAAGAGGCGTTGCCCTCTTGGATTTTCGTGAGCCAAAAATGACAAAATGATTCATGAAACAAGTTAAGTGGGGTTAGACCATAATAAAGGCGGTCATTATTTATAAGCATTCAGAAGTAAGTTCATTGAGCTCCAAACCACCTTAATGGAAAGAGATTATCAAAGTGTCCACAAAATAATTTCTACCAAATATCACTGTCTGATCAATGTCAAAATGTTAGTTCTACAGAGTAGGAGTCCATTTGGATGAGTGCTTCGAAATATTTTACGGTAATTTCATTAATTAATTTAAATGTAATACACTGATATTAAAATTTAAACTGATCATATCGTCCATGTCCGGAAATATATATTTTGAATTAAAAGTAAGATGTGAATAATCCTTAGCAATTTTGCTTAGCTTGTTTGCACAAAGATTTGATACGGGAGATTTTTTTCTTATTTTCAGAATTTTAAACTGAAGTTAAAAGACGAAATTATAAGAATCACAATCAGCATTCCAATCAGCATATAATGCGTTCATGCAAATCTTTTTAGTATTTTGTTGTATTATTCTAGTATTTGTTTATTTTGGAATATATTTATATATATTTGTATATTTACGAAGCATAATATCTTATCATTCCTCTCCATACAACATAAAATTTTCATAAGATAATTATGTATAAAATAAAGAGATTTCAACGAGTGAAGTTCCTGGGACTTTATTTCCATAAATTATCCTCTCCATATGGATAAGATTCGCGAAACGAAACCAGAACAACTTATTACGACACGGTATTAGTCCTCTGTTTGATTAATTCCTCATGCACCAATTTCTCGAAAAATCTTTAAGAAAGCTATTCATATATTCCACTTGAGGGCGTCTGAAACAATGGACATTCCTCAAAACTCAATCCAATCCTAACCATTTCCTTCACATCTTCAAACACATTAAACCCAATCGAACCTAAAAGCCCGAATAAATCCGTAAACACCAGTGATCCACCGCAATCCAACACCATCGGGAACCCAGATAGCAAAGTTTCTGCGACCGAATCACAGCGGAACACGCTTCGCATGGTATGACAGAGTAAAAACGCGGGGAGAACCTGTAGAGAAGGAGAATCGGAGGAGAGTGGTATTAGCGAAGAAGGGAGGCATACAAATGACACTGGGAGCTGAGGCAGACAAACAACTATAGTAGGAGAGGTGAGATGGGGGGGCAAAGTGGCTTGCTAACAAAAGTGATGGCTGAGGGAGAGTTCCTCCAAAGAAAATTAAAAAAACGAACTACGACGGTTCCAGAAAGAGCATCAGGATTCCCCCTCCGCCCCCACCCCACGGGGGGAGCATAAACCTCCTTACGGGACAAAAGACGAGTCTGGACAACGGCGCGAGGTGACGTCACGGTCTTATTCTCTCCACGAAACCTCGTTTCTTTGAGAACAGACCGCCTTCTTTTATGCTCCAGCATCCCCTCCGACTTATCTCTCTTTCTCGTTTTATCGTCTTTTATTTCCCACCCTTTTCCCGATTACGCACCCTTTCTCCCGAAGCAATCCTTTACGACCTCAGGGGGTCTCGCATTCTAATGTCTCCTGTTTCTCGAGATGAAGGAATTGGCGCGAACGAGCGTTCTGCGAGACTGAGCCATGCTGATGAGGAATTCGAAAGCGAATTTGAAAAGAATAGGAAAATTGACGAGATTATATAATACGAGCCATTTGAAATTGATTAGATCTATTTTCAGAATTGTAATGGATACATTGGCATGAATATATAAAGCTGTAGAATCATAAAATCATGAAACACGTCATGAATAGAAGCCTTCCACGTCTCCATAACTCACTTCTTATTTATACTAGACGAAACATGGTTACTTTCAATGTATACAGTGAAGAGTCAATTACCATTTTGATTGAGGTAACTTAAAATAATTTGGATAAATATGCTAAAGCAAAGATTTTCATGGTATAATTAAATTTAACTAGCTACGACGTATTATCATTTAATTGTGATAAGATAGCACTCAAAATAAATTCTTGAATATCTACTTTTTTTAGTGTGTCACGATAAAATATAGTTTCTAATTTATGAACAATGAAGATCGTTTCTTTCGACGAAGAAGATCTTATAAAGGAAAAAAGTTTTCGTTTACCAAGTTCAAATTCTTTCACTTAAATTGAGTCTACTTGGGAAGATTTTTACTCAGTTGAAGAGTTAACAAAATCTATCTCCGAATTAGAGCACTAAGGCTTACAAAGAAAGATTCCTGACTAATAAACAATTTGTTTTTAATACTTCTTCGGAAATGGATTCCTTCCTTTCAAAAGGTCTTCATACTGTTAATTATAAATTATACATATAATAATATACTCACTACCGAAATTCACCTCTATCCACATGTTTTCTCTTGGAATTTAAAATATCTTTTAGTGTCACACTATTTGCTGCACATTAAAAATATGCTAATGCTATTGTTACCAGGAAATTTATAAAATTATTACGTAATTACCTAGATCTATCATTCTTCTGCAATTACACATTATCTCCTAATAAGCTTTTTATTATTTGAACTGTGAAAACTGTGTGTTGAACCTTAAAATCCTTCTTCAGCTGTTGCCCTCTGCAGGCAAGCTAAAATCCAATCTTGGACTCTTTTTTAGTTGTATACAGTTACAACCTTAAGCCTATCCAACTAACTACAGCCAGAATAATAAATGCAGAGTATTTTATTAGATCTCTCTCTTCACTGTTACTAGGCATGCCTCCTTTACCCATCTTCTCTACTCCCTTAAGAATCTCTTTCTCCTTTTTAACATTCCCTTACTGCTCTCTTTTATCCCCTTTCCATTCTTCACCCCTCCCATTTCGGAATCATTCCTCCACCCTACATCTGTCTCCCCCTCACAACAGAATACAATTCCTTTGTGGCTGCATAACCTCTGCGCCCAAGGGAATCTTGCAGCAGTTGACTCTCCGTTCAACAGGTATTAAGACCCTGGCGTAGATAAAACGAGTCCCACCGTCTGGAGTTAGAGAATGGGTGGGATTAAAAGGGAAGCTGTTTCTTTTTTACGACAGGAGAAGGTGAGATGGAATAAGAAGGACGATTCCTCTTGCCACCCCTGATTCTAGCGACAGCTCTGGCAAATGGGAATTATTAATTTATGTTCTCGTTAAGTCATTTGTTACGATCCAAAATGCATTTCGTTAAATTCAAGTTCGGGTTCAATTGGGAAAGAAGTGGCTATGGAAAATTCATGATGCTTCATGATCCTTCCACGGCGGCGTTTGAAAGTTTGGCTATCATTTAAAATTGATGACCATCAAGTATTCTTAATTCTTCCTAAAGAATACAAAGAATTCTATTTTAATTCTTTTAAATATCGATGATATATTATCTGCCCTAGTCTTTTGGGGTCGTGGATGTGATTTCATGATTATTGACTCGCAAGGTTTATAAAAATTCTAAAAATGTTTTATAAATTTTATTATAAAATATTTAAATATAAGAAATTCAATGCCTCATAAATAAAAATGTACTGGTTTGTGTACTTAGAAAATTTTAGGAACATCTGTCTCATGTAATACTTTCACTCGTATAATACTGGTCATATCATTTTATTAAAGACGTTTTAATGGAATACTGAAAGCCCCTTTGTAATTCTTAAGAATACAGTTCCGAAAGAGTTCGGCTATTGCTAATTATTCATATCTACATTTATATGACTCGTATCCAATGCCAAATCATCATTGGTAACGATTTTAGATTCAGTTAATGCCTTCAAAATATGAGAAAGAAGACCGATAATATATAAAAACTAAAGGAATAAAAACAAACATAGAACAAGTCAATTATCTGTTAGCAGAACTTAAAAGATTATGATTGGTAATAATATTTAATGGATGGATTTGAATATAATTTGTGAAGTTGTACTTTTTAAAAATGAGGAAAATTTACAATTAGTGAAAAGATATACGGAATATAAATAAATCAACATTAACAGAGTTGGAGGAATAGTTACCCATAAATAGCTACAATAAGGCAAAGTTTTGAAGTTTTTTTTGACTGAAGAAGTCAGAAGAAATTCTTTATACTTTCATATGGTAGTATAACACTTTCTATGCAACCCTTTGCAGCCATGAAGCATTCCATTAACCTTTTTTATTTCCTTCTCCTCAAACGCAACCCTCTTATCTCTTCCCTACGTTCCGTCCCTTACCTCCTCCTTGTCTTTAGCTCCTCAAAATCCTCCTTCCGGGTCCCCTTTTAAAGAATCCCTATTGTGTCCCCAATCAGAATGGATTCTCTTTCACTCCTCCTACGCACGGATTGTGACCCCTAAGATTGATTAGTTATTCAACCGTTTGAGTCGATATGACGCAACCGTCTATTTTTCACACACGTCGAGACTGGACAATGAAAAACTATTCCATCGTGATCCTGCGCTGCCTAATTTACCATTCTGAAGCTGAATGGAAATCGAAGCAAAAAATTATATTTCGCGGAAGTAAGAGTATTTGCGTTAACAAATACGAAATGAAATATAATTAACATCTATATATACTTCTAAGTTGGCTTCTATGCGTCATTACCAACTAAATTCTACTAATTATATTTAAAAACAAACCATTTTCTCGAAGACTTTCCATGAAGACTTAATCTATTTTAAATCAGTAAAAGTGGAGCAGTATAATTATTATTTTCCTAATTGATTTATAATACTCGCGTCTCTAAGCAGTAAGGAACATATCAAATACAAAAAAATAATATGAAATGTGTGGTATAAAGCATGATTGTCACTTATATCGATTTCATAAACTATTTCTAACTCTAAAATCATAAACTTATACTATATACTCTCAAGAATAGGATGAATCAAGATACTCAAGGATATAATGGGCTCATTTCATTCTCATATTAATTAAATAATGAAACTATTTCCCATAGCATAAGCTGATAAATGGTTATTACAATCACCATTTAATGGACTTCATAAAATGATCTTGATGGCTCGGAATAATACGTGAAAATAGAATAATAAAACAGCGACGTGAATCAGCATAATGTGAATTATAAATAATCCCCTTTAACTGGGGCGATAAGAATAATATATACATAATCATTGCTATTTCGTAAGAATTAAAGTATCGGCAAATACCACAACGTATATCAGTCAATAGATTACTAATTGTATTTGATTCTCAGTTTCAAAGAAAGGAATTCCCAATCGCCGAAGGAGGAAATTCTTTGCATAAAAATGCATTCTTCCCAGAGGCTTAGCATCTTAATGCAGTAATTGCATCAGCTTTTATATGGCACGAATAATTTATATAACTTTGAATTCCAGCAATTCTGACCTCTTCTAACGAGTGATGCCAAAATGAATTAGTGTTTCTTTGAATTAACTCTATACATAATCCAACTTTCCATAAAATCTTATAAGGAGTGTCAGCAGTCGTGCTGAAGGCTAAGGAAGATTCTAGCACGTGTTGAGGGTTCCCCGAGGGGTGCGAAATAGTAAATCTATGTAATATGTAACTAATCATATCGGGGTGCCGAAATTTCGACTGTATCGGTGGTTCTAATAAGTTCTTACAGCACTCATTTTCAGTAACTTATTGTAAAAGGCAAAAGTGTTTCATTATTCCGATTCTAATTCTTCTATATATTATAGATAGAAAATGTCGAAACTACAGTGTTTTATTTGAATATTATTTAACAATAAAGGAAATAACATTTCAGTTAAAGTAAGAAAGAAATACATTGGTGATATCGAATATAATGTAATAAATACAAAGAGGGAACAATAAGTTTTAATATTTATTATTCTTAACTATCATCTACTAAAGTCAACATGTACCAGTCATTTCTTTTGGATTTCAGAAGAAAAATGGTAGGAAGGAACATTTCGATTTTCTTCTGATATTAATTAACACTGTCATAGTTTCGTTAATGAGCTGATACCTTTAGTTAGTTGTCTACGTGAGTCTTTGAAATGTTCTATATTGTTTATTAATGCAAATTTAAATTTCATGAATAGGTGTAGAATTATTAAAATGATTACCTACGAGATAGTTATTTATAAATAACTAGAACCTATTGCCGAATATTTTCTATTTTGAGCACATCCACGTAATTCGAGAATAAATTTAGAACCACAGACATTAAATCATGCACGATTCGGTAGCGATGAACGCATCCAGAAGGAACACCGTCCTTCATTAGCATTAAAACGCATTTCAAAAAAATATTCTCCGTGAGTTATGACAACCCCTGCGTCCGCAGAATCCTTTGGTTAATACACTCCGCATTCAAAATATATATCTTTGGATGAGCTTCCATTTACGTATGAAAAACCCGCTTCCATCGAAACCCCATCGAAAAACGATCTCCCGCAAAATCGACTTGGACGTGCCGGAGAGACGACAACAAATCCGTTCTCTTCGAAAAGAAACGAACTGCTTATCCGAAAGTGCGTGCTCGTAGGCAGAGATTAATAGCCGATGGAAAAACTATCGCTGGAAAGAATAAGAGAGAGTTTTTTGAAAGGAAGAAAAAAGCGGTGGCATTTGTAACGCGATTTCGAGAGTAGCGCCGCAGACGGATGGAGGCAGAACTATAAATAAAAACGGTTGGCGTTTGGAGGGGTTTTCTTTGTAGCCATTATCATCGTCTTGGAAGGGGGAATCTCTTTTGCCGAATCGCTCCCCCGTCCACGTTTCTATGACGACCCCCGATATCCCCCGCCTCTTTCCCACGCCTCCGTGCAGACTCCCACCGCCCACATCCCATTTACACAAATACACCATTACTCATTGCTTCCCCACACTCGGGACCCATTCTGTTACTCGGCAACGCTGATTTTATTGACGACTGATGTTGAGAAATGAATCCTCCCTGAGCCTTTCCTCGCTAAGGTGGGAAATAATTCCTTTCCAATAAATGCCACTCTCGGGTGTAAACACGGCGAGTTCCGTAGGCCGAGGAAAAACATAATATAAATGTTTGCGTACTGACGTTCTCCACGCTTTTTGTGTACGCTCGTGCGTGTGTTTTGTTGCGGTCGTGAGCACGCATTATATTCACGAGGGCACGAAACTCAAATGAGGGATGGTTTCCGTTATCTAGTGTTTTTACCTTCGAGGGTATTTAAGTAGAAAAGAATGGGATGTTGCCTACGCTATGGGTGTTAATTAAACCTTTGCGTAACCAAGGAGATCTGTTTGCCTTGTCTATGGTTTACGTGACGATCATCTATTCCTTGAGGAAACGTTCGTGCAGTCAGGTATGAAGTACGTAGATTAATGTAGTAAAAGAACAATAGAATTTCATCTTCTAGAAAAGTAATGTTGACATAGCATTCATGACCTTCTCAATGATGAAGAAACACCTGGAGATGGACTGTATCTACGATTCTATAATTCCAGACACGATCTACAAACTTGCATCATGACTACTTATCATTTCCGAGGATTGATCTCAAGATGCCTCAGGTTAACGATTACTTAGTTATTTTTAGACCGAAAGAAAGGGATGACGACATTTCCATGTTAAAATATCCGAATGAATCACTCGTAGATGTCCTGCATAATTCATCTTCTATACGTAACGCTCAGCTGATGTTCTAACATTTTTACTTACCTCTAACTCTTATTATTACATACAGAATTATTTTTATTAGAAATAATTATTCTAGAGAGAATTTTTAAATAAAATATTACAATGCAGCTGAAAGCATATCAAGCGTAACAAACTTCATCTGGCCTCCAATCATTATATTAATACATCCTTTTTTCAGTATAAAATGAGAAAAATGTAGACTATAGCCAAAATGAGAAATCAATGATAGAGTTTTATAAATACTTCTTAAAACAATTCAAAAAACAAATTTTGTAGTACTCACCGATTCCAGGAATGACTGCTCTAGAAGTCAGCAGAATGTTCCTGGCACCGATGACCTGCCAGGGAAAAACAAATTATATAGAATTACAACTTTATTTCAATATGTTTACTACACAATTATAAGTAATATACAGTAATTAGAGCACCATTTATTGATGAAAATATATATTCTTGGAAATTGGACAACTTAGGATTTCCTTCATCGGGAATTGCACACATAAATCTCACAATTGACTAAGGAAATTTCTGCTTTTAATTAAGCAAACAAAAATACAACTTTTCACCATAAATTAAAAGTATACAAAAACACAAAGAGCAAAATTAATATCGCTGACTAGAAAAATATCCTAATAGGACATATTTAAACAAAAGAGTTTTAATAATTTTAAGATTCTCTTTTCTAAATTACAAGCTGTTCTAACTAAAAAAAGAGCTCTTTCCTTATTTATTCAGAGTTTTAGAAAGCAGCATATTTTCCTTCTTTTTTGGCTATGTATAATTGTTTTTGGAATTCTCGCTGGCTTATTATTATAAAAGTTCAACAGAAGACATTTCATTTATAAAAAATAATAATCTACTTCATCTTCAGTCCATTTAAAATTGTGTTTATTTGTATGCATAATTTAATACTTCACTTCCATCCAAAATTTACTTAATGAATTTATATTTTTTATACAATTAAACTCATTGAGTCATTCCAAATAATTCCTCTAAAAATTTGTTAAAAAACTAACACGATAAAACAAACGAGAGAACTAAAAAAGAAAAAATAAATATAAAATCTTATAAATTCCACTTCGCATAAAAGAAAGAAGAGAAGCAAGAAGAATCTAATAGATTTATTTATCCAAAAAATCTCTAAAACATTTCATCCCCAAAACATCTCGAATTCGACGTATTTGAACACCGAATTATATTCGAGAGAAAATAGTCGAAATAAAATTCACCTGGAAACATAAAATAATTCACTGATGGATTCCACGAATTACACCAAAAGCATCAAAACTTTCCGAGAAAGAGGAAGAACGGAACGAGTAAAAGATTTTAAATCAGCCATTTAATACACACGCGAGAGAAGAAAGATCTTCTCTTTCATAGAGCGAATTTCGAATTTCTTCGGCTTTAATTACATTGGAGCACATAAAGTTTATTTATCTTCCGATCTTCTTTGGGAAAAACGTACGGAAGCCATCTCTTCCGGAAGGAAAAGTCCGCTTTTGGTTAGATAACGATTGAGCCCTCTTAGAGAAGAGAGTTAATATCACTCTTTTTTTCTGGACCCGAAATTTCATTCCTAACAAGACACCGAGGAAGGAGACTCATGTTAGCTCATTGCTCTGCTAATAATCTGAAAGGCCTCCACAATAACAGTCAAAGTGATACGAATATGAGAAAAATAGAGGAAAAAGAGAACATTTCCCTCAAAGGCATCTTTCCCTCTTATAAACCGTAAAAGTCTTTCCGCCAAAAAAGGAATATATATATACACAGAGAAGAGAACTTTTGGGGGGATGGGAAGAAGGGATGGGGGCTGCAGACGGTGGACTTTGGTCAGTCATTAATAAAGGAGCTTTAGAGAAGAGTCCAGGAATCAGAAGCTTTGCTTCCATCTTGCTCATCCCTTTTGAATAGTTGCTTAGACGCCTAAGAAGTACCCCTTTGGACCCCTTCTTGCTCCCATTAGCATTTAGTCTCTCCATCGTTACGACTGGAAACCGACCAAATTCATCCGATTTACTCGTAGGGAATTGGAGATGCTTTTGCAGTCTTTTTCGATAAGGTTATATTGATGATTTTAGATTGTCCAAAGCATATTTTTGTCTCTCTATTTTATAAGATTTCAAAACTCGAACTGGAAATACAAGTGAAATGTCCATAAATGCTATGAAGATGTGAGAAAATCAAACTGCAAGTAATCTAACATAATACTTAAGTAAATAAGTGTAGCAAAATGCATTGAATATTCTGAAAAACTTTACTCACTTCTACGAGAAAATAAAATCATTTTTAATTCGTT
This sequence comes from Pantala flavescens, assembly GCA_020796165.1. Taxonomy (NCBI): domain Eukaryota; kingdom Metazoa; phylum Arthropoda; class Insecta; order Odonata; family Libellulidae; genus Pantala; species Pantala flavescens. The sequence continues at coordinate 20,485,233 of CM036886.1, forward strand.
CAGATATAACAATACACATAGATTTATGAGAAGTACGAAATATTTATCGCTTCTTAAAACTATATATGAAATACGATGCCTATTGTGAGATGGAAATATTTATTTCCTATGATAACTAAGTAGATAATACAATTATAATTTCACGTTAACATATCAACCTGCCTTTCTTCATTTGGAAGGAGATATATAAACCTTCAAATGCAATTAATCTGGTAGTAGGATATGATAGAGATGTAAGAAGTATTTCAAAGCTGGCAAAGTAATTCAAAGATCGAATCAAAGTTAAATTAATACAATAATGGGACCCCATTCACTCTAGATGTTTAATCAACACGAAAGTTACCCTTTCCTCTTATTCTTAAACTTAAATAGCAATTGTGTGGTCACTCTTCATCCTCAAATTACAGCATCCGCTCCTAGTCTTTTTTGATGAATTTTTCATTGCTTTGTTCCTTTGATCACTCAGTAGAGTAATAGGGGAGTGTTTACTCTTCCACTTCTCCTCTATCATCCCTTAGAGAATCCCCCACTCTTCATCTTCTATACAACTCCGTCTTCTTAAACCCTTTTCATCTCATTCAACCCTTTCTCCCAACCACCATCTTTGCGCCCTCTTCTAAGAACACGGAGAACTTTTCCACGGCCTCGCGGAAACACTCCATACTGTTCCTCATAGAGAAAGGAAAACCGCGGGTGTGTTTCCTCCAAGAAAGATCCCCCGTGAACAACCGAGTATCACTCCCTTGAAAGACCTTTTCAGGCCCTTTTTCTCGACCCCCTGGTTCCACTTAGCCGAATGAGTTTTCGACATTTCAATCCAATCCCTTTCTTTTTTCCTCTTTCCGATAACCCGCCGATCCCGTCCGTACCTCCCGCTTAAGCTCCCACGACATTCAACTCTTAAATGGAATCTATTATTCGAGAGTAAATGAGAAGATTTTTGGACGAGGAATTTACCTAATGGGCTCCCCCCCAAAAAATAAAAGGGTTTGTTGCATATGCATGCTTACGCTCTCCCGTTTTAATTCCACTCTTTTCCTCCAAAAGTTTACCGGGATTTTTGGGTCATTGTGCGGCCGAAATGCGCGGGAGTGAACTTAACTAATTAGTGAAATTAGACGGCGACGGATTCTGAAAAGGAATTCAGGGAAGGAATGTCGTGGGGAGGACAAAAGGGTGTGTCCAGATAAGAGCCTCATGAAGAAAGGGTTTTTGGAAAAGGAATAATTAAAGCAGCGAGGTGTGGAGTAACTAGACTGACTAAAACATTTCTCAATTAACACGTTTCCTATTTGCTTTGATGTTCTAGAGAATGGAAAGTCCGTAGTTACGGGTGGCTTGTGGACTGTTTGGTCGCATATTTTGTTCATATACGTAATCAGGAAGCTTATTCTTTTAAGTAGGAAGCTTATTCTTTTAAGTGTGAGTACTTTGGAATTTTAGGAAGAAGCGAAGGTTCGAAATATCCGGAGAATAACTTGGGTTCAAGACTTTCTTATTTCTGATAAATCCAAGTATTTACCTACATTATTTTTATTAAGAATATTTCCCTGGTTACTAGTACTTCAAGTATTAGGTTGAAAATGAATCGAATGTGAATAATTGTTTCAAGAAATATTTTATCTAAATCATACATGACAACGCATCAAAAGGATTATGTAATCAACAAATGATAAACGTAAGCGTTATTGAGAAATCTGAACCTCCTTTACATAACAAAATCAAATTCACAGTAATCCTTACAATCAAAATATATACGGTGCCTCTTTGATTAGAGTAAAAATTTGAACACAGGAGTATTATAATAATAGAAAAACATCTTAGTTAGAGAAGAGCAATCTATACGTCCGTTGGTTCGCTAGTTATCATGGATGACTCAGAAATAATTGCTCTCTATTTCCGTTACAAGTCATTTGAAACGTTTTAACAGCTTTAAATAAACAGCGTACGGTTTATAAGCAATAGCACTCAACCCCGAGAATATCTAAGCAAATATCTAAGTGGATATCCAAGAGTTCAATCATATAATAATGCCATATAGAGTAGTAATGAATCCAGGCGGCCTTCTTCTTCAATCAAAAGTGCTACTCTATCATAACTTCCGCATATTTTTATACATGAAGATATCAAATATTATCAAGTATTACACTCATACTCCAAAGCAATGAGAAGCCAAAATGGTATGATAATTTAATTCAGATGGAAAAGCTGAATGGCTTGGATACACCCTATTTTAAACTACCTTTTCAGTAGCTTACGACAGTACATAAAATGATCTCAACAACAAAGTTTTTGATGTTATTAGATTACTATATTAGGTTCGTGCTTTTAATGACAAAATAATTGTTAGATTACTGTTCGCTATTCATAGTATAAACCGCTATTTTTTTTAAATACCATTTATAAAGTTGGAGTCTTAGAGACGAGAAAAATTGCGACGTACAACTAGCAAAGTAGCTAGTTTTTCTCTTGAGGACAGATTAATTCTTCCGCTAAAGATCTTATGAGCTAAATATCTCTTCTGACTGGAACAATCAAGTCGGACGACTAAACTGAGCGACCAAAGATAGCAATTCTTTTACGACTCATATTTACTTCGTAAGTTAATGCTTCCTTATTGCTTAGTGGAAGCTATTCCAAGTAACCAGAGCTAAGCCGCTTCCACTTTATAAAATTTTTATGTTCTCTTTAAAGCCATCAAAACATCGAAAGTCATTTTACTAAAAGTCATTCTCATTGGCGGCTGCATGCAAATCCATATGAGATGAATATTTATAGGATTTAAAAAGAGTGATCTTCGGATTTCATTTCTTAACAGCGAAATCTCGTTAGCGATCTTCTTGCCATTCAATAGAGTGAAAAATTTGAGCAATGCGAATACATGAAATATTTCTGATCATTAACGAGTTTTGAAGCACACATGTGCAATAACAGTGCAGGTGAAGAATAAAAATTCTTTACCAAAGTTAAGTACTAACTTAAAGAAGAAATAAAAGCAATGAATGACTTATCATTATATAAGCGCGAAAAAATCATCCATTTGAGATAATGGTTCAGATTTAAATATCCTTATATTCATAAGTTGATAATTATAATCAATAAAATCTGATCTCAACCGGTGAAACACCATTAATATATTAAATTTATATTTATTCTCGAAGACCGCTCAATCATCCAAACAGCTGGTCAATTACAGAGTAATTCTAAACTTAAGTAGGGACTATTCCAAAATTTTTTTTCTCCTCAGACGGAATTTGAACCCGGAACCTCACTGTTAGTATAATTAGCAAGTAATAATTTGCTAAGTTGGGTATTAATTTAATGTATCAAATTTCCTTTTGTAAACAAAATGTTTATGATAACTCAGGAATAATATTTCAAGATAAAAATTTTTCATTATTATATATTTTATTATCTTATTATAAATTAATGAGAATCAATAATTCCCTTAAATTTCAGCTAATAATAAATAGCAAATTAAGAAAAAATAGCTAAACGTTTTCACATGACTTCTCATTGAAAAATAAGGACAAAAGGCTTTGCTCTAAAATATAATTTGAATAAGATTTAATTAATTATCTTTCTTATTTGTGTCGAAAACTTATCATTTGGAATGAGTAAAAACATTGAATAATAAATTCAATATATTATAAAAAGTATCTGTCCAAACACTATATCTACTGCTCGTTATCTTCTATATGGTAAGATTGTCATCTTTTCTAACACGTATCAAAACACGAAAATTTACCAAGATGAATTGCAAAAAAATTAGCCTTTTTTTAACTACACACGTTTCTGGAAGCGCAATTTTCCTCGTTCTGATTTCACAACTACTATTACACATCCTTAGCTTCTGCACAAAACTGCATCTCGCAAAACTGTACATTAATTATGTTAGGCTACTCTACGAACCTTAAAATACCCATTTACAATGCTCTACATACGTCTTCCATTAGAAATGGAAGTAAATTACTCTTTGTACACGAGATGGACGGAAGCTATTCGCATAAAAGCTACGGAAAAGCAAATTTTAATCTCATCTATTCCCAAGTTCTTGCGCGGCCCTCTCTCTTTATCACCCCGCCCTTTGCATTTAATTCCTTATTTCTTCTCAAAGGGCTATTTCTCCATTCTCTACCTTAGTCTTTAGATGAAGTGTGCTATTCGGGAAAGGCAGGGAGGGGAGTGGTATGTTGGTTTTTAAGGGTTCGCAAAAAGAAAACGTTGGGCATCTGTTTAAATCTCAATGGATCGCATTTTGATGCTCCAGCAGTTTACCCCTAAAAGGGAACTATTTTTTTACATCCCTTTCATACCCTCCAGAAGTGATCGCTTGATCAAGCATTTGTGCCTACGAAGCAGGCAAAAGTTTGCTTCGGAATTAAATTAGATGCGGAGATGAATGCACAATCCAGAGCTATTCCGATAAAAAGAACGCCGACTTATCCGTCAATGAGAAAGAGAGTTTTATATCAGTAGTAAGCGACGGATTATGCATGGGAATTAAGAACTACGTATGGAATTAGCACAATTTTTTAAGCGTCGAAAGTGTTGATGGATTTTCATATTTCTTTCTTTCTGTTTCGTATGTTTCTGAAATAGAATCTTTTCTAGTCTGTTTCGTTTCTTCTTGTAGCTCTCAAAATATTCTCTTCTTTCATTAACAAAAAGTTTATCACCTTTTATAAACCTCTAAGAAGCTGTGGTGTCCGAGTGGTTAAGGAGTTGGACTTGAAATCCAATGGGCATTGCCCGCGCAGGTTCGAATCCTGTCCGCAGCGTTAAATTTTTCCCCCTGCCACACGCCGAAAGGCGGCCTATAGGGTACTAATTTAGATGTAGATGTACGATATCGACATCCAAAGACGAACACTACTCCAGTTGACAATGATGTTGTGATTAAGTATGTAATAATAATAAAATTGTTAGATGCTACTTTTTATTCTACTTGAATTATAACACATCTATGTTATATCTTGAGCTATGCATGGCCAAACTAAAATTATTATCCTGGAATGAGACCGTGTAATATATATTCCTTTTTACTTATATCTTAGTTCACATTTGTGAAAAAAATTAAAACTAGATCATAGAATTAAATACATACTAAATAAGTGTAGTTTTGTCAGTTAGAGAAAGACTACCATGTTAACGTTTTGGAACTTGAGAAAAATGATTTAATCTCAGTCTCAGTTTAAATAAATCTTTTGGAGTAAACATGAAAATCGTGGGCTTCATCACATTTAAATAGCACCAGTTCCTTACATTGATGGACCACCTCCTTGAAGGTACGCATGTATGAGCTTGTAAAATACCAACGGAGCAAAATAAATGAGAATCGCAAAGCGCTGAGCTCCCACACTTTCAGTACCGACTCAAATTTCATGCTCAATAAAATTTTTAATGGCAACCACGAAGAATAAAGGCTGAAAGTAATAGAAAGCTTTTAAGATAAACCCTATTGTGTCTGTTTCGCGTATTTTATTTTTACAACCGATTTGAACATCCGAAACTGACCAAAAGCGTTGGTTCGGATGGTATTTCATGAAGGTCGCGTCACTTCTACTGTTACGCTGTAAAAGTCGCAGTTTCTCTGGACAACCGGCCTCGCTGACATTTTATCTCTTTACGCATGTATGGAACACTGGCGGAAATGAATTATGGGTAATCTTTCACTTCTTGTGTGGCGGATTATTGGAGGTATAGATGATCCCCTTACATACGAAATAAAAAGTTTGGGATGTAAAATTGAGAAGTTTTAGAGACACTGTCAGTACTTAAGATAACGTATTACGCTAACAATGAATTATTTCATGTGTATTTTGCTCTTAACGGAAAATACCGAAGATATTTCAGGGAAAACGTACAATAGTATAATTTAAAAGTAAATAGATTTTAAAGGTAAAAGAGGGATCAAGGAACAAGCGAGTTGGAAATCAAAATGGAAAATTTTTCATAAAATAGATACCTTGTTTTAAGAATGTGATAATTTAAAAAATAAATCAACTATTTATAGCTGCAATTCGCTTTACTTCGGATCATTTATTTATTTTGCCACCTCTCTACCATTTGATACCTATCAAAACTGAGTAACTACAACTATATTACTACGTATGCTACCTCATATTTGTTTCTAGTGCATTTTCAATCTCTTATTCTTTCCCGTAGAGTTCCAGTCTGCTTTTTTTCCTTACCGAAGCTTGACTTCTTTTCTCTCCAATTTCTCATTGCCATAAAATAATAGATTTTTCTAAATAAGCTCCATAACTACCAAATTATACCTTAATTTTTTAGTTTAGAAATCCCATTTTATCGACCTAAGCTACTAGGATCATGACCTCTTACACAAATTGTTCGATGCAATTAAAATACCTTTTCTTATTCTACAGTTGGCTTCCCAGATGCTCCTAATATAACGCAACATGAAACACTTATATATATATATATATATATATATATATATATATATATATATATATATATATATATATATATAACTTATATAAATTGAAATTTGAGTGAAAAATACGTTATATGAAAAAATATAGTAAATTCCTCTAATTTAAGATGATTCACACTAAGATTATTAATGAGAATGTATGAAAAAAATGTAGAAGATAAACTTTCATCGATATTACTTTGAAAATCAGTAAATTAAATCGAATTACTGGCAATTATCGTAATCTATACATTACTTCTCTTTCTAGAAAGAAAGGTACTCGCGAAACATTTTCTGTTAATTCTCTCAGTACAAATTTATGCTCGTATTAATCCTTACAAAAGGTTCATCAACCTTGCCACATTATAAAAAACACCCCCAATTATTTGGGGTGACACCTTTTACTTTACAACCCTCGTGGCGATATATATTAAATAGGACTTATATTTGGAAATACCTACAGCGACGTCATCTGAAACAAGATCCAGTTGGTCAAGAAGATTAAAACTCTCTACCGGCTATTTTTCACGAATTAAATTTAAATGAGCTCCTTCAAATTTACGTATCGGATTTCGACAACCACTTTATTCACCCGTATAAAACTATCTGACCCACGAGTGGAAAAAATCTCACGTTAAAAGGTGTCACGCTTCAGTATTCGTGAGCTTGATATACTACGAATCGAAACGAATCCGTCATGGATTGATTTAAGTCCCTGTCAGAAAATCCTGTGCTTAATTCTGTTTACAGTCCGTTACAATTTACTGGTAATTTAGAGTGTGTGAGAGGCAATTCATTATATTCGTATTCTGTTACGTAAGATTTGAATTGTGATGGTGTACGTACGTATATTGTGGGATGTGAGATTGCCAATCCTCACTGTATTCCTTAACACTTCATGACATTCAATCTAATTTTACTCTATGAATTAAAACGAATCTAGGTATTACAATTTCCCAGTATTTACATAAATGTCAGAGATACATAGATGTCAGCCAGATTTTTATTGCTACTCAATCCCATTTTATGATTGATTACACATATCTATTTGAAGGTCGTATATTGATGAAGGAAAAAGCGTGGTTTAAAATGAGAATTGTATTTGACGTTATCATCGGCAGGTTTAAAACAATGCCAAGTTGCGAGAAAGATTTCTCATTAATACTTTTTAATCTCAATAGTATTCTGTTACACTTGTCCACATCGCTATTCATTATGAATCGCGTATAATTAACGATATCAAATATCTCATTTATTATCCATATTGCTACTTCAATATTTACTGAATCTTATTTATGAAACTCATACGCGTAATTTATCTAACGAACATCAAACAAAAGCTCATGAAGTTGAATATCTGCATTCAAAGATTAATATTTTCAGTCACAGAAGTACAAGTTCTGAAAGTACTTAAAGGATAAAAAACGGAATTTACGTATAACGATTGCACTTAATAAAATTCAATTTACCTTAAGAAAGAGGAGAATTGTTTTTAACAGAAGAAAAATCCTTTTATAACAAGAACGAATGCATTTAAATACGTATGATGAAAATTAGAAAATGAGAATAATTTAATTTATATATCTATCTAAATAACTAGCGAAAATATGAAGAATTTTCTACAATCGTCCTCCGACTTAAAACGTTAAGCACACCCATTTAACTATAATTACCACCCTACAAGGAATATCGTACAAATAGATGAGGCAATTAAGGTAGGTAGATGATTCGTAGAAAAAGATTTTTCCTCCAGTACATTAGTTCTAATGTAGCACATGGAATTTGATATTTCCTGCAATAATCTCTAATCAGTTACACAGCTTATTTGTACGCTTTGGATATCACATATATTGGAAGAGTGAAAAATTAACATTTTAAGAAAATAAATAACATCATGCAGCTTCCATTTCCCTGTTTTAAAGTAGATATTCAAAAAATCTACGAAATATTTATGTATATATAAGCTATCAATTGAAATAATGAAGAGATTTTTATGATTAGGGCTGTTCTGTATATTAAATCAAGTTAATGGGTTCTGAAAGAAATATATTTCTAGAATTTTAGAATCTTAGGCTATTCCTTTGGCATAGGAAAAAATTATTGTTTCAACAATACGGGAATTTCATCTTAATCCTGAATATTTTCATTGTTCATTCATCAACATCCTGAGAGAGAATATGAAATCATGCCTCAGAATTAACTCCATCATAAAATTCGCTGTTAAGTATAAGGACATGAGAAGTCCTTTCATCGAAGAACCATCCATCCGGAAAATGCGTCGATTCGGATTACCAGCCCTGACGATAAAACAGAACAGCTACTGTTCGAAATTCATGAGAGGAATGTAGCTCCAGAATGGTGTTAGAGCAATACCACGGAATTCCATAATCCCAGAGGTTTCTTCAGCTAATCTCACACCATAAAGAGGCAACGATCACTTAGTCGAGGATGGTGTAGGGGTGCTCATAAACTCGTATGGACATCAAACCCGAAGCTTCTATTACCACCAATAGGAAACGACGAGCTAAATAAGTAGAGGCATTTTACGAGATTCAACTCACACGGGAGGGGTGTAAAGATTGCACCGCTGCCGGAAAAGTGCAGAGTAGTTCTCAATCGCTGACCAGCGCGACAGAAACTATAAAATCCCTCTTAATGAAATGCATTTCGGAACGAATATTTTACGTTCGCGATAAACTCCCTTTTTCCTCTCGAAAAATTATCCCAGGATGGCGTGCGCGCATAACTGGTTACTGGTCACTATGCGTGTCGTGAGTCCTGCTCATTATTCGACCTCCAGGAATGTCTCGCGGGGAAATATTTATGATCAGAGATGTACTTGTAGTGGTTGCGATAGGAATGCATCTATTCTGGAAGGTTGCTATGCCCTGAGATGCTCTTAATACAGGGGACCGAAGATACGCCCTATTTGCCTTGGGGGACACCTCATTTTCCGCTACTGTTGTCTAATTAAATTCGTCCTACGAGAAATGAGGAATTTCACCGCGCTTTCACCGGTGACCAACCTCAGCAGGAGCGATAACTACGGAGCCAAGGAAGCTGATTGGAGAACATACACAGAGGCTAGGATATCGGTTTGAACTTGCTTATTTATATTCGTCCACAAAGTACGAGTTGCCTACATCTTTAGAATCGACCTTCGATGTTAAGTCTGGTTTAACTCGATTTATCGTTACGATGCTTGTAGTACAAGATTCTTCATCGTTTCTTGAAAGTCGTAAACAAAAGTTCTTTGGGTGCCTTGCTCAGATGATCGCTATGTTTCATTTGCAAAACATGGCGTATAAATGAAGTAGAACATCTAGTTGGCTACGGTATTCCATTGCAAATATTCCTTAGTAACTCAAAAACAAATAATAATTTTAAAATAAGAGAGAAATGCAAATAATGAACGTGAATCTATAAAGTCAGAAAAGATATGTTTACCTTAATTTAAAAAAAAGTCTTTCGATATGTTACTATGAAAGAATCTTCTTAAAAACTCTCCACGGCTTTACATATTCATGTTTACGACTAAAACGATGTGAATTCATTCAGTATTATCATGAATGCATGAGTAACAAACAGAATTAATTCTTCATGTTACTGAGTCTTCCAGTTAAAAATATCGTTCTTTATTCGTAACATTTTCAGTATCTTTAACTGATATAATAATTGAAAAGATTAATGAAGTATTTTAAGATAGGTGCTGAATATCTTTAAGGCTTTTCTCATCCAATGTAATAGATAAAAAACTAAGAAAATGAAATGAGGACTCAATTAGTCATAATATCACAGAATATATAAAGAAAAAGATCGTGAAAACTTCGTCCAATGAGGCGAGAAAACAATCCCGCATCCTATTAGGAAAATTAGCATCTTCCCTCTTTGACCCCTCCGAATCAGTCTTCAAGAAGAAGCACTGGGGGCGAAATCAGGGAAGTCTACGAAACTTCGCGCGGTAAAAAGTTGGAAATCAAAGCGGCGAGTTGGGGTGTATCTGAATCTTTGGTTTCCATTGGAGGACAAATAAAAGCGGAAGGTGGAGGAAGCAATAAAGAGAAACCCCGCCGTGGAGATCTGCGAGTATGAGTTCGGAAATTGAGGGGGCGTGCTCCTTAGTTACAGAAGAGGCGGTCGGCGAGAAGACCCTGGATTGATGTAGCGTCTTTAGAAGGTCCCTTTCTGTTGATGATCTCTAGAGAGACATAAGGAAGAGAGGAGCTTAGGAGAGCAACCATAAGATTCTCCATCTCCTGGGAGACTTGGGAAGTTCGCGGGACCATTCATTCGCGCATCAATGCCGTGCCCTCTGGGCGGTCTTATCTGATGCCCGTTTTGTAATTAGTCTGAATGGATCTTCCTTGCAAGGAGGACATCTGCGGAGAACATCTTCTCTCCAATGATGGTGTGTCTTATTCCGCTCCCTTATCTTCCACGTTTCATCATTCCGTTTATCTTTGACGAAGATACAGGTTCGAGTCTTTTCCTTAAAGTTTCCACGGGTCAACGGAGTCCCAATGCTGGTATCTGTATCCTGTCTCCGTTTGGATTTCTCTCTGTGGGAACCGTTTTGTGGCAGAAATTCTGCAGAAGGAGATTGGGAGACTTGTGGGGAAAGAGTTGTTCGTCCGACTGTGTCGAATGGGCTTCCTCAGATGTCTTGATGGTGTTCGGATCGCCTCGAAGGTGATGTTAAACCGGGCAGAAAATATTCTGGATGGCGTAATTATTCCTCGTTTTGATACGGACTGAATGGACCGTTCCAATTTAGCTCTAAGGTGCACAATATAAACACTCATAAAGAGCTCAAAAAATGCGAATGACGAATAATAATAAACTGAATGATTAACTCCTGTTTCTGTATAACGATTTACACCATAATTATTATCTCTCATCTAAAATCATCCCCGTCTAATTAGTGCATTCATATTACTTTATAACCTGGGCGGAACATTAAGACCTCATAAGGAAATACAGTTTCAAAAGATAAAACGATAACAGCAGCTCCTTCTGTCTTGATATTTCCTCCTAGTAAATTACAAAATATTCTAATTTTAATGCCCTCATCCCGTTTCTCCTAAAGACTCTTGAGATCACAAGTTAGATGAAAATATCCTGAATCTTTTACTCTGGAGCTATTTATGTCTTAAATTACTATACGGAAGATCTTTGCGTTTCATACACTCACATCGAGAGCAAACCACCAGCTGCAAATACACTCATTTTTCGTATTGCAATTATATCTTTAGATCCCATATTCCTTACTCAGAAAAACACACATAATGTTACAAAAAGAAGATCCTACTATCCCCGCAAACACCGAAAAAGGAAAAGTTTTGTCTAACAAGTTTCTTGGGGCATACGTTGCTTCTCTGTCCACCACCCTACGCAGCGTGCAGACGCGTACGTCTCCTCAAAGGCACAAAAGATGACCGTTCCGCACAGCGCGTCATTATGCGAAAATATAACGAATTCCGTCTCAATTAGACTACACTGGATGGATCAAAGGGAAGACGCCTCTTTACGGAATTTCTCCTTTTAATTCGCGAGGAATGGAAAAGGAAAAAGGTTGGGGATACTTCAGAAGTCGGGGATTTTTAAGAGAGAAGAAAATACATATATATATTTCGGAAATAATTCGCTTTTGGGGGGGGGAGGCGTGGGTGTCCGGTGGCGTCTTCTTCTTTGGCGGAAGGAGGGGGTGCATCTACTGGGCTCTGTTTCGCAGCCCCTCCCCCTTAGCAGTCTAAATGACCAGAGCTCCTTCCAACCCCCTTCCCCAGTCCCTTTCAAAGGAAAGATTTCTGGCAACTTTGAATACACAGACGCACAGAGAGAGCGGGGGCAAAGCGGCTGTAATGCCTTCTCCTCCCACAAAACGGGGAATCCTATGTAATTACTCTCAGGATGTCCGTGGGGTGGGGATGTAGAATGGACCAAGAACGGCCTCTTGCCGCTTTTATGACTCTGCGGAAGGGTTGGGGGAATGTTTCGCAGGATGGCCAATCTATTTAGTTTCCTGAGAATGTAATCAAAGAGAAGAGAAAGCACTCCCGTTCCCTCTTTTTTTATTTGGAGAAGCTCTGTTGGAATTGGAGACCATCGCAGTGTCCGGCTTTCATTACAATCGTCGAATTCATTTTCTGCGAAACCCATTATGGCGATGTGAGCGGGTTTATTATGAGGACAGAGAGGAATAATTGAGTGTGGGCTCTCCTTTTGGTAATGTTTCAGTTCACTGTCTCCCTAATTGTGTCTCGTATTTATAAATTACTGTCTTTTGGAAGGAAGTTATTATTAGTGGTGTAGAAAACTCATTTTTGCCTTCAATTGAAATTATTTCGCGGGCATTAAAAGAATACATGTATGTAGATATGATAATAATTCTTCAAACTATATAACGCTGCAGAAAATTAAATTTCAAAACGTTGCAAAAATAAATTTCCCCTAATACTCTTGTAATGACTAGAGTTGCATTGCCATTTCTCCTGAATAGTACTCTTGTGCATTTTAAATCTTTATCCCTGTATAACCTCTTCTATTTACTTTATTCACCTGAAAAGCATTTAAGCAAAAGCCTGTAGTCTACCTTTCGTCCTAAGTTAATTTGATCTTTCAGATTTTTTTCCTTACTTTTGTAAGAGATTTTATCTGGCCACTCGAACAGTTAGTTCGTTTATTTAATTTTAGATGCTCGCACAGAAATGCTCTTTATAAATAGAACGTTTGAGGGAAGGCCTCTTCCATTACACATTTTATTAACTGCAAGATGGAAGAACCCATTTTGTCGTTAAAAATTTCAAAATAATAAAGTTATCAAAAAATGCATTTTAATTCTCAGAAGCGACTACTTTGAAATTAAGGTAAGTGACCATTTATTGCAGGAATTAATCTTACCGAATAATACCGGAATAATTGATAAAGTAAACGTGAGTGTAAACGTAGAGTTGAGTGTAAACGTAGTCAGGTCTGAAACTGAATAAAATCTTCGACGCATCATTATACAGCAGGAAAGCACAAAATCCCTTTGAAATCTTTAAATGTTACATTTGTCACCGTGTAACTTTAAAGGTTTACTGCAAGAGTAAAATCACATGAACCTCTTCTATGTTAACAGAAAAATACAAAATGATCAAAAATCTCGATTATTATGAAAATGATTCATAAAAATCATATAAAACCATTCAAGAAGAAATTAAGTTTGGCTTCGTCTTAAATATTTTCGAAGACCTCTTGATTGTTTATGCCCATAAAATCAATTACGGTTTTTTGGTTCTATTAAAGGAAGTGCTACGGAAGTTGCTTTACATGATTCTGATATGAAATAAATTCTAAAAAACTTTTATTATAAATTATTATTGAATGTCCTGATTCAAACTGTATAAGGAACCGAATTTCTCATATAATACAAATGAGATTTGAAGATACTGAACATGAGATTTTATATTTAAGGACAGATTTAAAAAACTTTTACATTAATAAATAATTTTTTATATTAATTCTATAAAAAAATATTTTCGAACTCTTCATTTATCTTGTTCGAATAAAATATTCTCGAAAAAAACAATCCGAAAGATATATAATATTTTAATTATTCTCCCCCAGAAACGTCCAGAATAAAAACCTAAATCTAAATGTATTAAAAATGAAATTCAATCCAAATTTATTCGCAAATACCTTCATTATAAAATTAGACAATGAGAGGCCGCACTAAAACGCTCTTGAGCCCGCACGCGACCAACCCAACCCCTCAATTGAGCACCCAATGCCTCTGAATTAACCTGTCAATAACGCCTCAACAATATATCCACGTCAACGCGTAGAGAATCGAAGATCTGCCGCACGTGAACAGTATCTTTATCTGAGACATCGCAAACAAGGGCACGTAGCTGTTAACCAATGGATAATCAATACGGCATAAGTCCTCTCCCTTCCCCAAGATTCGACCCCTCTTCCCCATGGCAACCCCGCTTCCTCGGAAGCATTACAGAAAGGCGCTGACAATGAATCCGAATTGTCTCACAATGGAAGATGATTCTCCTCCGACACTCATTACCAGGGCTTTGTCGTTCCATCCTCCTCGCTGACCCGATTTTGCTCTCCAAGCTAGAGGGCATGAGATCGATCTTGAAGGGGTGAGGGCAACCCCTCCTTCAGCTACGCCCTCTAAGCTCAATTGTTTCCTTCTCTCGAAGAATGACTGCCACTTCACTCCCTCTTTCCTTGTTCCTTCTGCTTCACTTCACAGCTTCTCTCTCGGCTCCTGATGTCTTTCTTTAGCCTCTACCTCACACTAACGCCCGCTCTCCAAAGCATACGGTTATTTCTTCCGAAGATTACCCGCCCCTTGACGATGTTCTTACGTCGTTGAAAGGGCATGGGACCAATTCGTTACGCGGTATGTTTTAGTAATAAAGAGGATGATTTTATTTATCTACTCAATCGCATCATGCAATATGGTTTTTCGCTTAATACATCGTTATAAGATCGACTTTACTAGACCGGATTTTTCTTATTACCGAAAATATCGAATAAATCCTTTAAATACCTCAATAAACGGACTAAGAACTTACAAAATAAATAGATGATTTTTAATTTTTAGCCACTCTTTAAACAGATTAAAATATTATTCTCCAAATTATACTCCCCTTCAAAATTCTTCTGATTGTCTAAAGATTTTTCAGTCTATTTTCACGTAATTCACAATGACACTACTCTTATTCCATTGAAAACTTCATAAAATATGTTATAATAAAAGGTCGTAATGAATAGAGAGATCTCACGAGTAATTTCATTGATAAATCTCCTTCTGAGCAAAGGAATATATTGTGATATCGGAAAGAAATCTTATAAAGTTAATATTTATAATGAAAGGGAGAAATGCGTAGGGAACAGGGGAACAAATGTATTTCATTACTAAGAAAACAGTACCCAAAGAATAGTTTATCCAAATTATAGATAATTTTATTTCTGCCTCTCCTCGTATTTAAGTTTCATAATTTTCATTCTCCTACTAACCATTAGCTGCCCTTCTCATCCATTCTCAATGTTTGAAAGAAGAGGCGTTTAGATTAAAGTAACCTCTCCCCAATCCACAGATTTCTGGTACCGCTCTTTGAAATAATGACGATCGTAAGAGAAAATTACCCACTTAAAACGGATTTAACGATCTTCAAAAATGGAGAAAGAAGATAAGGCTGCATGTAAATTAAAACAATGCGGAAGCAATGGAAAAATTTGGATACACATAAACGAAGAGAATTGGCATAAAAAAATGAAAACGCACAGCTTCATGTCGTTACTAAGGAAACTCTTGGGTAAATTACTATCGGCGAAAAGCATACAGCAAGTTTTCTTTCAAAAGATACTCATTTTTAGTCTTAAATACCACTTAAGCTAGCTTTTAAAGAGCACTCAAGTGATTTTGGCTAATGATACTAAATTTACGACAGTTTTCTCTATATTCCTACTTAAAAACTCTTCTCAGAAAAAAAATAATCTCGAAATATTTTAATTAGCAAAATCCGCTACACAATAATGTTTTCGACTAATTAATTTACGATAATTGCCTTAAAATTTTCGAACTATTTTACTGAACTTTAATAATTTGAGCTATGGAGAATTTATGCAAACATATATTGATACTATGATGTGTGGATATGAGAAAATTATGTTTCTGAACATAAAGAAATCAGAGAATCTCGAATCGATAGCAATCCTATGTTCCGTACCAAAGGAGACCACAGTTAGAGACGTGAAATTGTGAGGAAACAGTGGGAGAAAGAGGAAACTTCAAGAAAGAGCAACGAATGAGAGTAAGGGCGGAGAATAGGTGTGGACAAGGGGGAAGGAATGCTGGCTTTGCGAGAATCTCTAAGTGGGAGCTGTCACGGGCTTTATCAAAAGCTATTAAGGGAAAATGTGATTTTTGGCAGTAGATTCGGGGACTGAGTCAGCCATTATCTTGCGAGAAAGACAGAATGTGTTCAAGACGGCTGATTGGCCGCGTTTGTTCGCTCATTTGAATGCCATGGAAATGGGTCACCGTGGTCGCAGCTGACCTCGCTCCTTCCTCCAATCAAAAAGACTCTGGCGAGGATTTTATTTTTGAAGATTTTTTGTCATCGCTCAGTTTCCTTACTTCTGCGCTATTTGAGGACTGAATTCGGTTTTTTTTTTCCCGGGACCATTTCGGTAGAATGGAGGTATTGAATAGTGGACTCGAAACGTAATTGAAGAATTCCATTAGATCTTCGTTTGTTATTTATTACGTCACAAAACTTAGTTAAATTAATTACCAGGGAAAATTAAATGTGAGATAATCATGAAATTCTATAGAAACATACATTTCCTTTGGATAAGATTGGATGTCTTTTTCTATAGTAAAGTAGATCGGTATTCACAATATAAAATATAACAGAGCAGAATATTAAATAAAAATCGTTCAAGCAAACTGAGAATATTATTAAAGGTATTGATTTATCAAAATTTAAAAATAACAAAGTTACTTTGTGATTCACCAGTTTTGGAACGTACCTAAATTCTTAAGCTTTATCTTTGTAGATAATATAAAACAGGTTTTTCTTAAGATAAAGAGGAATTTATTGTTCGGAGGCACATTACTGTCTACGTTTTTCACTCATAAACATCTATGCTCTATGATTTGAAGAATTATAAAGTGACATATTGCATGAAAATCGTTTACAAAGGGTTAATTAGGAGTGGTTAGGTTTATGAGCTTGATTAACGCATGATATTTAAAAATTTCGCTGCGGACAGGATTCGAACCTGCGCGGGCAATGCCCATTGGATTTCAAGTCCAACTCCTTAACCACTCGGACACCACAGCTGCTTGCTATCTAATTGATAATTTGTGCTCTTTATTCTGTGAACGGGTTATTTTTGGCTAAAACTAAATGTAACATACATTTGCAGTAGAAGAGCCTCCGTCCTAAATAATTCAATGCAAGCAAACTGACCTTTAAGACTGTTAGAAAAGATAATACTAAATAGGAGATAAAATAACAGAAAAATAATCACTTCCATTTAAGCATATTCAAGTGATAACTTGGTCATCATTAATAATTAACGCATATTGTCCTCCTGCAGTCTTTCTACCTTAACAAATAGAGCTACTCTAGTATTCCTGCTGTGTCTCCTTTGCTACATTCGCAATCTATATAATTTATATCTAATTAATCACTAGATTCCCAACCATTAATAACTATATTGACTATTGCATTAATTAACAATGCAATTAAACAATATAATTCAATTTTCAATATAATCATTCCTTCCTACTTATCATTCCGACAACCAGATGTACTTTAGATTCAGTCAGTTCAGATCAATAGGTTAAATAAGGTAAGATTACTGAAACTTAAACAACATTTCTCCATTGACTATGAACGGTATCTAATTAATTTAAGATCTTCTGGTATATATTTCGACCTTCATAGAGTCTTTTCCTTTTCCGAGGGTTGACTTTAAACAAGGAGATCAAGAAGAATAAATTTCGCCTCCTTTAAAGAATAGGAACAAAAATTTAGCACCAAAAACATTCAAACCTTTTTTCTGAACACCTCAAAATTTTCCGTTCTTCTGGAATGGAATGCAGAAATATTTCGTACCTCAAAAAACGTATTTGTTTTCTTTTATCCGAACCGCAAAACATGCACCTTCCCAAAATGAAATTCGGGGCGAATAACTTTCAACAAAAACAACAACCAATGAGATAATGGCATTTGGGAAAGAATTCGCTTCCAGATTCCACTACCGTCCGAAAATGTCTTCCTATAACGCCCTCTGCGTATTTAACGGCAATCAACCCAAGAGTTTATACTCCGCCCCGCCTCGTTAATCGCTCGTTAGTCGGTTTTTCTCCGCGTTCGTAAGTACTTGCGAGATTCATAAAGATAATCTTTCTTTCGCCTGACAAAAATCCTCCGCCGGACATGTTCTCCAGTGATGTGTTTGGTCATATAAAAGTTAATGTCTGGGCAGGTCGGAATTAGCGGCCCATTTAATCTCCCACAAAAGGGTACGAGGAATTAGAAGGGAGAATTATGGGTAAAGAGAAGAAGAAAATAGAGTATTGGCGGTGAATGGGAACGGGGAAAGTGAAGGAGGGTTTGAGGAGGGTAAAGATTGTAATTAAAGCGAAATCCTGAATGGAGCTTTGGAAAGAAAAGAGATTTCTCTCGTTCCGATTGGAACGGTTCTACCAATTCTACAAAGAATAGAGCAGTGTTGGCAATAAGTCTTACAAAGTACGGGAAACACTAATTGTACCTAAGATGGACAGTTTTCTAATACGTGGATTTAGTGTTGTATATTCGGTGGGAAGGGATGCATCCTAAGTACAACGAGCACTGGAGCAAGCTTAGTAGGAGCGAAGTCTTGTTGCGATATAGTTTAAAAAGATTCCAAATGCTGCTAGTAAAATAATAACTTTAGAATCGGGCGGATTAAATATCAAATTTTCATTGTGAAATTAGAGAAGATCTATCTCTGAAAGCTGCAATATTTACTACTGATATTCAGTAATGAGCTTTAAATTGTCCATAGGATCTGAGTTTTGATAATTGGAAACATTCCTACTCAGCATCTTTAAGGACAAGGCTTGAAAAGAAGTGATTTCGATAAAATATTTCATCATTCAAATAGAGTCTTTCCACACTTGTAGGGATATGAATGATAGCTCATTCACTCTTCATACTACTACAAAAAAGGAGCAATATATAATCACGATAATTTTCGATAGAATGTATCCCTTTAAATGTATATATCGAAACTAGAAGCTTCAAATTTCAGGATCAGAAGGCAAGATAGCACAAATAAACAAATTCATTTCGTTAATTTCCTTGCGTATTAACATACGTAATATTCCATCTAGTAATAAATATATAATTATTACAAATTCTCAAGGAAACTCTATTGCAACTTCTATTGCAACCACACGCACAAAAATCCAAGTGAACATCTCTTGTGGGAACACGATCATTTCCTAACCATCAAATAAGGCTAATGAAACCATCTCAGCCTAAATGCAGCCGTTTCGGCGCAACGGCATTTACAGCCCATAAAGAATCACAAAAGATCCATTTTTACAGCATCCCTCATTCATCGGGGCGATACCGAGATGTCTGGAATACCAAAATGAGGCTGCAATTCCGTACGGATCGAGATTTTATTCACCCGCGGTGAGTTTCGGAACACAAGCACTTTTCTCCCGCCTCTAATTATTGCGAAAGAAAACGAGGCGTTTTATTACACCCTTCTTTTCGTACAAGTGCCTCGCCGAAATGAATAATTCCGGACATCTATCTTGCAGTGGTATGGAAAAGCAATTAAAAGTGCTCCTTCGTACGCGTTGTGGACAGACAGCGATTCCGTGAGATATCACACGTGCTCTTAATGGGGTTACAAAAAATTTCCGGAGGGCAGCTCCTCTTTTTTTTAATTCCTCTCCTTACGATTTGACCCCTTCTTCTCGGTCGTTAAGGTCGCATGCCTCCCGAAGAAATTAAGACGTAAATCACAAAAAAGGTGCCCTAAATATTAAAGACAGGAATACGACTAATTGCCCCTTCCCTTTTTCGGACCGTTTGTTCCCAGAATGACTGCGAAAGGGTTTCCATGGAGAATGAAAATTAACGAGCGATGTTGCTAGAGTTGTACGGATTTATGGCGTTATTGTCGTCAATGGAAACTCGTCCTTGTAAATAATCAGAAGTGCTTATCCACGCACTTCTGCCAGCTGTGTCAAAATATCGTGAAGAGTTGGTCACGACTTATTCGAACATAGGCTGAATTTTCTACATTTACCTGGCGATCTCTATATTACTTTTTTCTGCATTCAACATATCACCGCGTTTGTTTTATGTAGAAAGATTTAGGATAGTCGTTGTAAATGAACTTGAAGAATTCTTTGAATGAACCAACCAACGTTTGTGCAATTCTGAAGCTATTTAAATATGCAGAAACTAAACATGGACAAAATTTTACCTAACGAATGACGAATGAATAAAATTATTTTGAATTGCTGCGTTTGCATAGTATTGTATACAAAGCAGAGATAAACTTACGAATTTGGAATCTTTAATCGTGCTTTCTAAATTTTATTCGACCAAATGCGCCGACGTCAAAGTCTCTGAAGATGGACTGAATACAATAAATGTCTTTGACAAGCTAGTTACCAGAAAAACATATGGTTAATTATATTGTAAGGAGAATGAATTAGTTTCGCTATACATGCTATTATAGAATTCTTCCAAAAAATCCACATTCGATAGTTTGACATAGAAAGAAAATAATCGAGCTATACGAAAACTTAATTACTTCCACGTATAATTACGAAAATAGAATACAATCTTTCTTATCGTCTACGTATACAATCGCTTCGAGTATTCGTGTTATAGAATACGCTTTTGCAAAGCTTGAAGGGAAAGAAACATCAATCTAACATTTGCTTAGCAAACAAGGCTCTTGTGAGGGCCAAGGGGGAGTGGAGTAGGGGGGGTAACCATAACAACATAACCATACGGGATCATCGATGTAAACAAACGACCTCGTTCTACCGCCCTCTTCAATCGCCGCACAGAATGTTTCCTTCCGTAACCCGTGACAACACCTCGTGTAAAAGATACCCTCTGTGACAGATGCACTCCTGAGTGGAGGGGATGGAAAGATCTGCGACGAAATCGTCCCAAAAGGGGGACCTATAGAATGGGAAAGGGGGGTGGGAAAGAACCTTGCATGCTCGGCTTAGATGATGACTTGGACGCTGGACTTCCATATCCTTAATCCCCTTCATTTCTGCATTAGGGCGAGACACCGAAACATCTCCGCGACCCCATCACTGCGTCCTACCGAATCTTCTCGCTATTGTCTGCTGTAGGGTCGTGGAAAAAGGAAGCTGCCATTAGTAGGGAGAGGGGTGACGGCAGATGTAGCAATGAGGGGGCGTATTTAGCAATGGGGGATTTGTGGAGATTGTGGGTGGAACTGGGTCTGTGGGGGTGGAGGGATGGAAATAGGATTTGACCGAAATGCACCTGAATGTGGTTGGAGTGTCCCTCGGTTGTGGGTGTTCAAGCCGATAATCTGTGGGATGTTGAGCGATAGCGAACAATTTAAATTAGAATGTGTTAAGGTGAGAAGCACCAAACAAGTGAGGAATAAAAGTCTTTTATTAGCACGTCAAGGAAGTCAAGGGCATTAATCCATGCCATGAGAAACTGGTAGAAACTCAACTGTTGTTATAATCAAAACTTTTCCTTCGTTAAAAAACTAAATGTTTGATAGAAACAGAGGATGAACAAATACTATTTGACCTGTGCTAAATTTGCAAATGGGATGAATAAAACAATCAGTGGTAACCAAGAGAATTATATACGTCAATTAAATTTTACCTTACGTAAATATTATAATTTAAATGAACAATCTAATGCAGAGGATATCCCCTCAAAAATGACTCATGAAAAATTAAAACTGTTCCCGCACAACATTGCATAATGTACATCAGAAAGATTTTCCTTTTCGTTTTAAACCTCTCAGAATCAACTTAAAGATATAATCTTTTAAAGTAATGAACAGATTTTGAACCATTCGTGATAAAAATATTTTTACAATTGCTGCATAAATTTCAACATTTGATGTGGTGAATAAAGGTAAGAGATGAAATTTTACGTGTGCAGAAAAAAACTGATGATGAAGCAACTCCCATAGAATTTAGACTGTAAATCATAAAGAGTTATCTCTTTAAATATACGAGAGGCATTTGGTCGAAAGTATAGGATGGAAGTGAGCTATAGCTCTCATCCGATTCAGCCGTCACTCACTGATTCTCACATCAAATTCAACTGTATGATTATTTGCTGCGATAAATAACTTTACGATAAATTTGATTCAAATCGGTTTTGGATTTCTACCTGCTACAAAATTATGCAAATTATCTACATGAATGTGAACACGCGTGCCAGAAATACAACTAAGACCTTCTTCAAAGGTGAAGGAAGATGTTTTATTCAAAGAGGCCCTGACAGAATCTACATCATCCTCTGTTCCTACGGTATCTTTCGCAGGTTACATTTAATCGAAGCGGAGATATGCATTAAATATCTCGTTATGATGTGATTCTCCTATCAAAACGCTTAATAACACTACCCTCCGTATCTGATGATGGCCTAAATATGATTAATACGAAGGTTTTTACATATTTAGCCCACCCATAATACTTCTATGATTATAAGGCGTAGAAATATGTATCGCTTTGGATCCATTTAAACTTCCTGGCATTAAATTTGATGGGATTATGATTGTACGAATTGGATAACTGATTAAAGACATAAGACACTTGATAAAAAGACATTAATTTCGAACCACGGAATGTTTATCCTCCGGATTATTTTCGTAGGGGATTGATTTGCATTTCAAACAGATTTCTGATTTGCATCCCTTTTCAAGATTGACCGCCGGTACGGTAGCTTCGAGCTGCCATTCGGTATTATGCGATGAGAAGGAAGGAGCTATGACGTCACCCGCCTCCGTTCGAGAAGACTGCGATTGAACGAAAGGATAAAAGGTTATGGATTTTCTAGAATTGAAGAATAATTTCGACTCCTAAAATTACAGCTATGTCGCATAAAATCATTATTTTTTCCATATTATTTAACGCTAAGATTTTTCAGTAGAATAATTGATGATCTTAAACCAGGTGATGGTACGTCAGTTTCTCGGTTGAAATGAGCTAAATAGATAAAAATGCATAATACGCTATCTGATTACCTTCGTATCGATTTAATAATAACTTACGCGGACTAATGAATACTGATATAAAACATCTCTTTTGTTTATTCTTACTCTTTTTCTGGAAGTTGTACGATTTAAATCACTATTTACTTATTAAATACACTATTTATTCACTTACTTAGAGACCATAATTAGGATATCATGTTTTCTTTAATCTATATGAAATGATATAAGCTACATACTTAATACTCCTTAGTTAATCAGAACGCGGCAGACCATAAGCTAAGGGGAACATAAATTCATCACACTCCACGTAAGCTAAGCAAGGGGGACTGAAGTATTTAGAAGTAAATCCATAAAATCAGGCGTGATACAGTTTGATCAAACATTTCCTAAACTAGAATGCAGGGAACAATAAAGAAAGGTATGATTGTTAACGGGCTGAAAAAACGATCCCTGATACAAGACAGGAATTACAACAAGAATAAATAATTCAGTCCTACATGACTTATAAACATTATGAGGACATTGGCATCAATAGTTGTGTTTTCTTAGCAGTATTAGGGCAACATTTGGACATGTGGATTAGCAGACATCTATAGAAAAGAGCTCCGAGGACTCTAAAGCCAAAAACATTAAGAAGGTCAAAGAAGAGGCGTATAATAACCTCACCGATCTGTTTATTTATCCATCTTTTATTACTCAGTACACTCTAACCTCTCTAATTTCCCCATAATCACGACATAAATAGAGATGATTAATACATAAGTAAACAATACGTTTCCATTCATCCTTCACTAAACGATGGGAGTTTCAATTAACTTCGGAGGATTTTAATCCTTATAAGTCCCTCACACACAGAATACTCATTAAACCAAACAACAGGGGCGACGCCTATAATTCTGGAGAGAGATACACAAAGCTTCCGCCGGCATCGCTTAAATTCCATCCTCACGACCTTCCGGAGCCCAAATGAATGGGCGATGGTTCCTTTTTACTCCTGTGGACATTTATCCTCGGAAGGGACCTTCCCTAGGATGCGCCTCTTTTGTGTGACTGCAGACAGGACGCTGCGACACGGAGACCCATTTGGATCCGACGAGGCAGAGGCTATGCATTATCATTTCGCTTCCCAAAGGGAGATCCTTTATTTAGTTCTTTTGTCGTCCGCTGTAGGAAGCGCCCCGTAATTTTCCGATCATTAATTTGGCTATTATACGAAGAGGGGGTTGTTGTGCAGCGGGATGCATTAATTCCAACCACTTACGCGGAGGGTGGACGTCTTAAGCACGCGGACTATTTACTCGAGATGGGTGAAAGATGGGTCGGAAACTTTCAAAGGTGACAAATCCTAGATGACCTCAATTAAAATCAGTTATACAAGGCTTAATAGGGTAGAAATTCACTGACAGAAATTACACAAATCATACAGATACAGTATCACCCACTTTAAATTATTTTTCCTTCAATAATGTATGCTATCAGTAGTAAAAATGTATAATTTATTACGAAATGCATGATAAGAAACACTATTTCCCGATTGATATGGACATGTCCCTAAGTAACCATCTGAAAATGTAACGCGACGAAGAGGCAGCTATCGTTCGTATAGAAATTGATGGGATACGAGGGTATTAAAAACTTCGAATCTATTTGATTGAAAAATCCAAAAATATATCTCAAGAATAACTTATTCTTAGGAAAGATGGGAAATAATTCATTTAAATAAGGTTTCACTGATCCGCTATCGATGTTTTAAAAAGCAAATAATTAGGATGTTTTAGTCATTCATTTTATAATTTGCATGGGAAGGAAACATTTCTGGAAAAGCTAATTTGAGAAATATAATAGAAGATGTTAAATGTCCATTATCTAGTTATAGATAGGTTTATTTACGCTGAATCGTATGATATCTTACAAAAATATTTAAAATTTCTAATTAATACTTTTTAAAAAAATAAGTAAAATACCAGGTATCCTTCTCTAACTAACTCTTATCGATTATAAAAATATCAGAACGCAATCCAAATTCCCGACATTATTTTTTGCTCGAATAAAAAGCAATTAATAATCATTCCCACTTTTATTAGCGTCCCATTCATCAATCATAAACGTCAAAATACATTAGGACGAACGATTTCATAAAATCAAAACGCGAGTAGCGACAAATGCCACGCGTGACTGAGATTATTGAAAGATATCTTCACAGAGACACAACTAAGTACACAGATAACTCAGCTAATGGTACTAGATACCCATCGTTTGATATTTCCATCACCCACTCGACGTCGGGGAAAATGACATCTGTGGAAATCAATCAAAGTCCAATGACTGCCAACTTGAACACGTTTCGCATCGCAAAATCCCGTCGCGGTGTAAATGGATTTAATGCCCCCACGCTTAGGAAAAAAAGCGTGCTTAGCCGGGTTTGAAATGCGCAGAATCGCTCAGAGGATATCTTTCCTAGAAGAACTGCATCTGCGCCTGACAATGAGGAGCATTGGTCAAGAAGGCATTATTCAGAATCCAACAAAGGCGACAGCCACTATTGCAAAATCTCGACCGGTTCCGTCAATACGCTTAAATAAAGAGCTGTTTATCAATCCTGATCTTACGCGAATGCTGACCCCTTCTCCAAGTATTATATTCCCTCTGAATGAGCAGTATTCATCCGAGGGAAGGAATGGATGGCTTTTGTCGCATTCGCATATACGACTCTGAATAAATACGAGGTGGTACAAAGATCGAAGGATCTCCATCCTCTGAAGATCCAGTCTCGTACGTGAATGCAGACGCTATCCCAAGTCGTGTACGTGAATCTTGAAGCAGAATAATCAAAGCGAGCATCCATTCTCTTCCTCAAGAGAGAGAGGACTTATCTTTTGCAACTTTCGTAGTCAGTACCCATCCCCGTCTAACTCGGCATTCACTTTTCATTTATGTAGTTAACATGGGACACGGCTATAATAGCTTAAGAGCGATATTAGAATTATTTCCGTGTTTTATTACGTGCGGTTGTCAAATGCACACTCGATATAAGGACTTTATTGATGTACTCTTGCATACATTAAAGCAAAAATAAAATTGATGGAGCTGGAGAATAAAGAAAACGTTAAGTTTTATAATCTCTGATAATGATTATAGAAGGATTACACTAAATTTTATTAATATTTTAAGGCAAATATATCTTTGTGAAACTGCTTTTTTATAATATTCTAATCATAAAAGTTACTCAATGTGAAAAGCTTTTGTAGATTTTCGTCTAACAGGTAGTTGACTAGAATTCCGTAAAGCTATCAAAAAATCGATAAAAATTCTTAAGATAGGTACTCAGAAGAGATTTAAGAAAATAAGAATTTAAGATGATATTCATATTTGAATAGAGGAGAGAATTTGGAGAGAACGATTACATGAAACACGAACATATGGAAACGAATGTTTAATAGGAAAATCTTGATTTCCTAATACTCATCAAGTCAAAATGTCAGATCAACATCAATCAATATTAAATATCACAAAATGCTATAATAAAGAACGGCTAATGAACAGAAACCTTTTCATAACATTTGACAAAAGGATATGAGAGAAAAATTACTTCTAAGATACGAAGAAATTGTTTTCGATGATTGCTACCTATGTTTCCCACGATAATAATTCTCTTGAATAAATTCCCAATATTAACCACACAGCATCTTCAAAGAAAAATGAAAATGAAGGATTTAAATTACTGATAAGAGGATCTTAATCCATAATCTCGTCCTATTAATAAAAGCTTACATAAAATATCATCGGAGGACTCGTACCACTACAGTTCGGTCATCTATCATTGAATTCACTTTAATACCTAAAGGATTACAGATCGATAAGCTTCTGAAAAAATTACTTTCAAAGGTCGATGTACTATTTTCAAAACAATTATAAAAAGGTAAATTAAATAATTATGCCTGATTCTTTCCTTTCTCATATTACACTCTATGGATTTTAAAGAAAAAAGATTCAAAGGAAAACAAGAAAGAATATAAGAAGGAAGATAAGAGAAGACATCGCCGCAGAAGATAGAGGACCAATAAGAGAGAAGCTGAAAAAATGTAGTCGGGAAAGAAAGAAAATTACTTATCCCCAGGATTCGTTATACGTCTGGGTGAAGGATATTACACCTCCCAATGGTTTCCCCATCTCTCATACACACACACAACCATCCTATGTTGAAGGTATTATTTCCTTTCTTTGGGAAGATGTCTTAGAGGTGTTTCTTTTCAATGGAGTAGTGGAAGCCATTTCCGAGATGTCCGAGTGGAAGCTGCCCAAAGATTAAGAGGAGTAAAAGACATCCATTTGGGACACATCTCTTTCTTCTTGTGTTGAATGGAGCGGATATTGATATTGAAAGATGAAAAGGAAAAAATATATTACCGACGCCTAGAAACGTATTTTTCTGATTCGGATAATCACTAAGGAAAGGCGATTCGGGACAGATGGGGATTAGCTACTAATTAGTAGAGACAATGGCCCCAGGAACGTTGCTAAGTTATCAAAAAGTATTCAAGGGAAATAGTATAATTTTTAAGTTACAAAAAAATATCTTATTGAATGATCAATAAAAAATGAACAGGATCCTGAGATAGGTAATGATGATGATGATTTACTTCGCTAATAAGAAGAAAGCGGAATTTAGAAAAATTCTGCCCATGAAAGGACTTTGTGTCCTAACAGGAGTATAAGCTTATAGAGATAAAAATAACAGCCTAAATACGCATGGTGTAGATGAAGGTTAGATTATCTAAGAGAAGGATTTAGCTCTGGATGCAACAAAACGAATACAAAAAGAGGATAATCAAAAAGAATATGAATTAACAATAAAAGGGTTTTGGAAACGGGAGAATAATTATGTTCCTCCTGATGGGACTTTTTCAATTCGTTACGATTTCTTAGCCTTCGAAAGTTGTATAAAATATTTAAAATCATTTCATAAATTAGTTATATCCTATAGTGTATTTCATCTATAGTTTCCATACATAAATGTGCATAATAGCGAATGAAAACTAAAGTAACATTAAACGACCGTTTATAAGTTGCTTTCGGGGCTTTGGATTCAAACTTAAAAGATTATTAATCAGATAGAAAAAAGCAGGTTGAGAAACTGAATCTTTTTATTTAAAATCAAGTGCACGGATTCTTTTAAAAAAACTTCAGTAATTTAAAATCTCCAACTCAACTCCTCCGACTACATCTTCCGTATCGTAAATTTACTCTAGGACATATCAATTATAAACATCCACCGTAATACACATAAAAGATTAATACTCGTATATATCAAGCGAGTGGAGGGAACCCTTTTATCCGTCCAACAAAGAACTTAATATAAAAGTTGCTAATAAAAGAAGAACCGACGGAATGCCGTTCACTATAAAATGATCCCACCGTCATCCCTATTCGGCATCCACCAAAATACCTCTCCACTTCCTCATCTTTCTTTCCATATGTAATTTCATCATCTCCCTCTACATTCCATAGCATTACAACTTCATCCGAGTCCTACCATGTTCCCATGGCAATATTTCTCTGTTACTCACTCCTCGCATAACTTCCTTAGCCAAAATTCTTCCCATTCGCATCGCTGCCATATTTTTGACATCTCCTCATACTTCCTCTGCATTCGTAACTGCCTCTTCATTTTTCCCAGCCATCTAACGACGTTTTTTTCCTCTACCTTTGGGGAGAGATAGGCGAACGCCAGGGGCCTATCTCCAACGACGCTGCACGTTTCTACTTAATCATGGGAAAAAACCATGGGAATTAAGGTAAAGGAATATTAATTCTATTAAATGGGACACACCGATCCCCCATATTAGTACGCATTCTGATATCCTAGAACAGTTATTTCGTCTATTAATTAGCGATTCATTCCGCTACATTGTCTTTAGAAAGTTTCTCAAAAGAACGGCAATTAAGTTTACTTTCATCTTTCGAAATTTTCACCCATATTTACTGTTTGTGCAGCTTTTCTCTGTTCGCAACCAGTTCCTACGAGAAGCTTCGTAATGAGGTCTAATAAATCACCGAAAACAAGACGTGTATGCGCTTAAAAAGTGGGGGTGGATGGTGAGGGAAGCAAATTAGTCGCGCTGGAGTGGCAGGGGGTGAGGGAGTTTAACGGAAGAAATCAGCAGGGAGTGACTCGAGAATAAGTGGTTATTTGCCGAGTTGTTTCCGTGGTGATGGAGGATTACTACGGACCGGAATATCACTAACATACGAGTTCATGCTATCTACTACTTCATCTCGTTTCAAATTATGTACTAACGGAAACGAATGTATTTCTATTGAGCAACTCTGAACAATATAAGACGTTTGGATTAACTGCCCGTAATGTAAGGCTTTTAAAATTTCGAATCTTTACCGAGCATCAGTTCTTTTTGGCATTATTATATGGCATATGTTTAAGGATATTTATAAAATAATGAGCTTTCGGCCATCAACTCTAATATATTTTGGTGCATTCTTTGATTAATCTGGTTCATATATATTATCACCAATACTTTCATGGCTGCATAGTTACCCTTCGGAAGTTAAGTTTATTACTGTTCCTCTTAATGACGCAATAAATTTCTATTTGGATTTAAATAAGCTTTTATTTGTAATTTGCTAATTATTTCAGTTGGTTAATGAGTTTTTACGCAATAAATTAATACAAAAATTGGTTAAACGTAGAGAAAATTTTAAAAATTAATTAAGATATTCCGATAGACTTGTAGTTCCTGGGCAATAATTCTTAGAAGATAGGAAGTCCTTCGATCATCAATTCATTACACAGTAATAAAATTCTTCCACTACGACAATCCTGACACAACCATAACGAGACACTGAATTATGAACTCTTGAACAAGGCAACTCAATCCACTCTGTATTCAATACCAATTCTTCTTTGACCTATCCTCCGGAGAGACACCGCGCTGAGAACAAAAGCCTCATGGTCCATACATCGTGCTGAAAGTAACAATCCTCATTTTCCTACAGAATCCATCATCTGGCAGCTCATTTCCTACTCAGAGCGCGCTTCTTATTCATACTAGAAACCGCGGCACTTTTTGCCAACCATTCCAAAAGAGGCCCTCAGGCAGCCCAATCACTCGATCATACGCAGCGAAAGATGGAGTGGTAGGATGTACCGATGGGATGAGGCGGTCGTTTATGAGCTCACCTTCCCGCATCTAGAGATTTATCCTGCAATCAAACCGTCATCGAGTCGGTCTGGAGGTGTCCCCACGGATTCCATGACCTATATATCGCTGCAGGAAATGAGGGACTGGTGAAACAATGAGGAAGACCTCCGGCGTGGATCGAGGGAGGTCAGTGACTGACATACGCCGACCGCTCAACCTTTCTGTCGATTTAGATTCGTCCGCCTTCGTGTTTTTTGCCACTCTCTGCCGTACGCAGTTATACCTCTCATTTCATACGTGAGTGGGATGAATCTTCAGCTCAAACACCATTCTACACGGAGCTTTCGCTCAAATTACCGGCGCCTTACTTTGTATGCTCGCAAATGAATTTTAAATTCGACTAAAGAGCTTTGTAAACGGTCTAAAGCTGTTATTCTATCACAACATAAATTGGCATTTATTATCAGAGAAAATCGGAAACTTTCGCTGGGATAACGTCAAGAATCTTCGATGTTTACTTACATATACAATTATAGATCTGATAAAAATATTGATTAAGGTTCTAGAATCGTACCGATTTCCAATAAAATCATACAAATTAGATTATCCTTATTAAAAAAATCTCTTCATTTTCTGAACTACATATTTACTACCAAGGAAACGTCTAAAAATGGTAAAGATTCGTATGAATAGGGATAAATAAATTTCGTATCTAAATCTGCCGGTAAAAGTAAAACAAAAAACGAAGCAGCTAAAATTAATTCTATTATGCATGGCACTGAAAACTTTTCTTATATTTCTATTACTTTACCGAACGCGTATTTATTATAGTTATAAATTAAATATTTTAGCATTGCTTAGTTAGCATTCGTAAAACCTTACCAACCAGCAACTTAAGAAATGATAATGGGTAATATGAGAAGTATGTCATTCACACACACCTGTAACCGAATATTTGGACTATCCGTGCTAAAATATCGACAAAAAATCACATCACAAACAAAAGAACAATGTGATACCGCAACGTCTTCAAACTAACTAATAGGTATAGGTGGAGCTTTAATCGAGATTTAGTTAGCCTTAATTCTCGATAATTCAAGATAATAGTGCCCTCAATGAATTAAGAGCAATTTGAGTGGCTGGACCTTAATGCAAGGCTCAGTTTTCTTCCTGAATCAATTATCTTACTTTACGACTTAGGCAGAAAAACTCCTCATAAATTCAAACCGGTAGAGAGGTGGATTAAATCAAATGATCATGATTAAAGATTTCCACTGGTGGAGTTTGTCCACTTTTCACTCGCAAACGACATTCAAAATTGAAGGTGAACCTTTTGCGAAATATTTATACAATCGTCTTGGAAACGAGTTGCGTCAGATTAGGGAATCGATTCATACGTCAGATAAATAATAATTATTGTACAATTACGTGAATAATGTAAAGAAAATACGCATAAAACATGTAATTTTCTGATGTTATCAGTGTTATGAGAAGTGAAAATACAACCAATTGAAGGCGATTAATAAATACAGAATAGTTATTAACGTCTGAAAACCCAAAGTTTACTAAAGAGAGTATATTTTCTTTCATGATCACGATACTTGTCTTATTCAATCAATCATTTCACTGGCTAAAAATAAAACTTGATTATCGAGTTTTTTCAGTAAATTTTACGGTGATAATAAGGATATATATATAGAACTGCATTCACATAAGTGTGGTTATGCTTTACTTAAAGAAGTATCTGAAACACTAAGCCATCGGCTCTGTGATAAATCGATTCCAATGAAACTCAGGCACCTAAAATTTTGGAAAAGTAAGAAATTTGGAATAAAATTTGAAAGGGATCTTCCTAAAAATATCCATTCTTTAATAAGAGCATAAAAATAAAATTGTCCATTAAAATTTCTTGGGGTGAAAATACACCTAAATTTCGATATGATTTTATAAAGTTTAAAGCTCCAAAACTAATGAAAATAGTAGGTTCCTCAGCGGATAGTTCTCTAGAAAATAAGGGTTTTTTTACGATCTGTATTTGAAATTCGAAATTAGACAATTTGGCTATGGCTCTCTACTCTAGTAACATAAACAAAGGAGTGAAAGTGATCTCAAGTTAGTTTATTATGTATTGAAAAAATCACACAATATACCACATTATACAGACTTTTATTTGTGGAATAAACCACAACCTCCAATGTATCTTTTCCACTTCGTTTAAATGTATTTAAGTCTTCAGTTCTTTATGTAATTGACATGTCCAACGAGTACTTGATACCTACGCTTAATACGTCAACATATTTTATATAAAACTTCAAAGAATGTTCGAGATCAGCCTCATGCGTAGAAAACCACGGAAAGAACCCAGACGTACGCGCCGTAGACCAAATAAGAAATTTTTCTTCCCAGTTCGATCGGGAACGAGGCGTAAAAAAGATAAAATAAACAGGGTTCGCCCTTACGGGCTAACAAATGGCATTTTTTCCTCTTCTACGCCTTGCTTCCCTCTTATTAGGGCATTAAATGCAACCATTTACGGTACGTAGCCGTTTTATGCCGAGTTTTCTCCCCTTTCTCCTTGTCTAGTTGGGTATATAAAGGCACTGGCCATCTTAGGGTTTTCTTTCAACCTCCTGTCCTTTCTTGATTTAAACGACATTTCTCCTGACAGTCTTTTATGAGGTGTTTCTTCCGATCAATTCTTGTTTTCGATTCCCCTTGGAATCCAGACCATCTACTTCTCATTCTTTCAGGAATTTACCGTTGTCCCGTTCGTGAATATCATTACGGAGCTGCGCGGTTCTTTTGTTCACGCCTCGTTCCTATGACGATCTTTTTTTTCTCGTATCTATTCTCCATGGAAACGGGAGTGGATGTTGCTAATAGATCCGGTAGGAGGATTCTCCTATATTAATGCAACGCATCCCATATTTGGGATCGGAAACGAAAATTGAATGTGTCAGGAGAGAGTTGAATTGAATTAAAGCGGCTCGTGTTGAAATCAGTACGTGAAATTTCTCTTTGATCAATTTGCATCTTTTAAATCGATCGAGACTGAATGACGTTTTAAGATGTAGTCGGAGTTCATATGCATTTTCAATAGGAATACAGAGCCATCCGTCTTCAGCTCAGGCTTAACTTGAAGTGTTAACATCTCTTCGATATTAATTGGTATTCGTAATTGCAAGTCACATTTTATTTTGTCATTACTGAAAATTTACGTTCCATTATTTTCTGGGTGCGTATTTATTTTTAATTTCAAATTCAACACAGACTTGATGTAAATGGATAGCTTTCATTGAGTATAGAAGAAGATATTAAGTTCTAGTAGTTCGCTACTTAACTCCTTGGAAAATTCTGGATTCAGTGAAGGTATATGGAGACTATTGATTCATATATCAAGTTCAAAGCATAAAAAATTAATCTAGAAATACGTACGCTGATACTTGACGAAATTACGTCGTTGCTGTAGTTACCTGAACACTAATAATTAAGCTGTTGCTATATTTTATGTATTTAGTTCCCCAGCAACACAAAGTGATTTATTTTCATACGACTAGAAGGATTAGAGAGAACTTCTACAGATGAATACCAGCTTGTATTTATAAATCTATCACATTATCATTCTAACGACGTCAAGATTTTAATTCTAATGAATTCTATGCTGGGAAATGCTACAGCTGCATAGGCAAAATGGCAGATTTATTTAGACATGTCTCTGTTGAGTAAACTGGTACGAGAATCTGAGAAATGAAGCTTTTGTCAAAGAGAATTCCGTTACGCTATAAGAAACAAGACCTTACTATTATCCAGCGTTTTCTTCGGTCTCGGATGATAATAACGCATAGAAAAATAAACAGTATAATTTTCAGAAAGCAAAAAGCCTAAAGCAGTGGTGTAACTTACAATCTTAAAGGTCATTCATTTGCGTGGATAATTTCCTTACTTGGATAGAAACACCCGAGAAGTTGCGTGAACAATGACAAGCATTAAGAATACTAATTAATTCAGTCCCTGATGCTGCATAAAGAGACGAAAAAGAGTTAGTGTATATTCTGTTTCCATGGAAGATTTAATTGTTGAAACTGGCATCTTCCATTAACTCGAAGAAGGAGTCATTAGGAGAACAAATAAAGAACCAAATGGAATGAAAGTTGTTTGTTTGTCTATGATTGTTTGACGAATTTTGTCATTCAGCTAATATATCGTGAGGAGAGTTCGCCCATTGTCAATAAATAAACATTGCGTTTTGCTAGCATGACTCGATAATTTTCAAGACACAAAAGTTTTATTTTGGAAGGACGAATTAGACTTTTGGAAGAATAAAATTCGTTGAAGGTTTTGTTTTAGGTGCGTTGACTTAAAACATGATAACTGATTCTCCATTCTCACCTTATATCTCGTATTAATATTCGCTAATGAGTATAGATTATAAGGATTTGGACGCATAAATACGCACGATACGTACGAAATATGGACGATAAAACATATATTTGTAGCTAGATACTCTGCAACACGGAAGAGATTTGAAGAGGGATGGACTAGCGTTCCAAAAAAACATAACTTTAGGTGATAATTTTGAAAATTAATGATACGCATTAGAAAATCGAATACAATCAATAATGTGCAAGCAAATTTTCTGTATCAATTACTGCGTGAACTCTAGCATTAAGGGCAGAAAATTAAGTTTCTAAAATTAAAATTTCATGGAAGATAAAACTCAATCATTGCCAAACCAAGAATCCTAACCATAATATAATATTAAGTTCACGACCTTATATAAAAATCATAAATATTTACGTAGCATCCAGGTTAAATGATTCTTTATGCGTACTGTATATGAAAGCATTAGGGCAGAATAGACACAGGATAAACAAAGATATCGGCACAAATCAATTTGAGCATCAATCAATTAGTTTTCCATAAAATCTTTTGAAAATCATTCGGGAGTGCTAACAATCCACCGCACAGATAAGTTTAAAACGTAAAGTGATTGATGACTCATTCATTTAAGACTGCGTTCGATCCAGTTATCGTTATATATTACTTAATACCATTTCCTTCATCTTATAATGAGTGTCCATGCGTCGAGCCTTATTCCACGGAATATATTCTAGAACTTTCTCTTTCTGTTTTCACTACATCACACCCATTAAGAAGAGCATTGAAAAATCTGCGACAGTGTATCAAGGTTTATTCACAGTTAAAAACAACCAGGTTGCTACGTGAACACAATATCAGCGTTTCTTCACACTCAAAAACAATCAGGTTGCTACGGTAACAAAAGAAAACCTCTCCGGAGTAATTAAGAACCGAAAAGCTGTACGGAAGCAATCTATAACGGAACGCAATCAATTTTTTAAACGACGAACGTGTCATAGGGCCCTTGCGATTAAATTTTCATTACCTTAAGTATAACTGTATTAATTATCCGAAATTTCGCTCATTAGAAAAGCACCGGGAGCAGCCATCCATTATAGAAGACACAGTGAAATATATTTCTTCCACTCCTGAGCATCCAAAAAAGCTCTAAAACCTGCGTAGATCCATCGTTGTAAACAGATAAGAATACCGCATTTTCATAAGCGTAAATCACTCGTGAGTTATATCAGTACTAATTCGCTCGGGCTTCCAATCATTAATCACGGATTGTTCTCCGGGAAAAAAATCCTCACCATTATACTAGGCCATCCGAGTTCTATCACTTTCCGAAAACCAGTCTTCCGGAGAGAGAAAACGAACAGCTAAAAATCTCTCCAAAAATAAACGGACCCAAAAAAATACCTGATAATATGACATCTATGACTTATTATGCTTAATTAACCGCAGGACTTCGGGAAGGGAAAAAAGAACACTGTCCGGCCTGGTAAGGAGGCCAGCGGCCGAGATGTGGAAGGAGAAAAAAAAAGATATGGTTGAAAAAACTGATTTTGCGTCCACGGCTCTCAAGAACTTCGCGTTTTTAACACTTTTTCCCGGAAAAACACGCGTTGCCGTTTACCTCTAGTGTATAAAAAGAGACCAAAATGCCGCGACGGTGATGTAAGCGGCGACCACCAAACGTTAGCGAAACAGTGCGTTAAACCCGCATGTGTTACGTGTATCTTCACTATGATACACTGTGGAATAAAACGTACGTGTCCGAGTGCATGTATGCGCCCTCTACTTGTCTGCAGGCATTTTGAACGACGTCATTACTTCCCTGTTCTCTTCGATTACCAATGCAGTGGAATTATTTTGTAATTTTAAATGATGGATTTCGAATTTTCAATGCACCGGAAGTTGCATGTGTATTTAAAGACGAAAGTAACGTGTTTTCAAGGGAATTTTTTGAGTTGTCTTGATGCATGCAGTGTCACGTAACCAAGAGAGATTTCATGGTCACTGAAAGTTCGCAGTAATAATATAGAATACGTTCTTCCTTCTCGGAATATAAATGAAGAATGTTAACAGAGAAAAAATATTTTCAGAATACGTGTGCACTTATACTTTCATATGATATTCATAAAATATCTCGCTAGACTACAAAAGGAACTATGCTTTATCTGTTTATTATATCATGCTTATTTTATTTTAGCTAACGTATAATATTCTATTCTATAATATATCATAAACATGTGCAAGTATAATTTATATTCATGAGAATGTGCGAATGAGTAGAATATGATGAGTTCTAATATTTTTTCGATAGCAATAACTCTGGGTACTTCGGAAAAATAAGCAGTTCTTTTCTCCATAATCAGAGCTTGGAAAAGGAAAATAAAATGTTTGAAATATGATATAGAACTTCGGGAAGAGAAAAAAGAACACAAAGAACTTGGTTTCCACAAACTGATATGCTCTGGATAGAGAGAAAATTTGTCTTCCAAACTCTTTGTGAAAGTATTAAGAAAATGGCTAATTGGAGATTTTAACATACGTATTAATCATCGGCAAGTAACAAGTATACCTTCTGCGCCTAACCTAGAGACCAGTAAACCTTAAATATATATTATTCAACTCGTATTTAAGAGGAAAATGCATCTAACAAGATCTAATACTTCCATCATTATGAACAATGTTTGAATTTAAAAAAATGAAGACGTCAATTGAATACTATTGATAATATTACAAAATAATGAAAGTAAAACCTTTACAGTGTTAATCAATGTATCAGGCACATTAGTAGGGATTTAATTTAATTCAAAACACTTCATGACGTTCGTTTTACTTTCCGTAAAGTCTTTAAAGCTCTTGGAGGAGAACATTTCAATATTGGGACTATTCCCTTCAAACATATCCAGCCATAATTAAAACGCTTCATAATCATGATCAGTCTGACCATAAGCTTTAATATCCAAGTGCTTTGTTTAATTTCAACCCTCAGATGCAAGTGAATTGGATGGTGAAACCCACAGATGAACCTCCCTCTCGTTTCCCAAGGGCCAGTGAAGAGGATATCAGCTGAAGAGGCCGCCGATGACGTCAGGGGGCAGCGGGTTCGGAATGCCGGTCCGCGGATACAAAACTGCTTAATTTTTCCGAGCCGAGGCGATGTTCTTTTTTTTCCTCCGAGGTGAAATTCCGTTAAGACCCATCTTCATCCCGCCAAGGCCGTTAAAATACTACAACTCCCGACCACGTGCTATAAAAGTGCTGCAGACTTCTCTAGGATGTCTCCCATGCATAAATTCCTGCCGTCTTTTATTCTAACGGAATGCTTTGCTTGCTTTCTTAAGCACCGGTCAATTTTACGGATCGGCACCATTAAAAAGAAGGGAGAAAAAATACGGGGCTCTCTCTTTCTCCCACGGATCGGAGCGGATAAATTAAATCGTATATCATAAGTATAATACGCGTTTTAAGGAATTTCTTGTTTGGGTGAAATTCCCTTGTCGATACCCGAGAGAAATCCATAGACGTTAAAAGTCCGGGGAAAGCGATGGAAAGTCCTTGGCAACCGTAATGGGCAATATCAAACAATGAAAGCGCGTAAGAAAAATCTGTTGAGTTATCTTATGAATTCTAACCGTTAATGAAACCACTTAAACGAAATTACGCATTCAGCGACTCTCTCACTCGCTAACTATTTCAATTGCAAGGCCTAAAATGAATTGCGGGCTGATTAAAGTCGTATTCTCCTTCATCATCGGTCACGATACGCTAGCGGCAGTAATGACGGAGTGAATAATGGTTTTACAATGAGTGAAAAACTGCGTGGTCAGTGTGAAAGGAGCGTAAATTTCATTCTTAACCGCCGAAGAGTTGAATAGAGACAGAATAACTTAGATGGAGCAAAACAATTGAAATCGTTACAACAATAGACTGCGTTTCCTAGGAGAATAATTCAAGAACGCATATGTCACTAAGTAAATTGAAAATTGATAGATGAAATGGACAGTATGATGGAGAGAAGAACTGCATTTGTCTTAAAGAATTGAAGGTAACCATGGTAAATATGTGGAACTGACTCTAAGAAAATTCGAGGGAAGGGAGAGAACAGGAAATAGTAAGAGCATATTGAAAATGCACGTAAACAGATTGATATAATCATTAATCATGAACTACGTATACTGTATAAAGTCTATTCCAAGTGCTGGTATAATAAAAGTGGTGTATTTCAATAAATTATTATCCCTTATTTAGGGAAAAGGTTAAGAATTATAATATGTTTCTGAAGTAATTATAATTAAATTTAATATTGCTTTCAAGCCTCCTACCTAACGGACGTATAAAATATTTTATTTTAACTGTTTGGTAAAGAAGTTTAATAAAAATACAAACTTCTGATTTAAAAACTCTAAAATAGAGTCAAGGATAATTAAACACATCTATTGATTCCATCCTTAAACCATTTTATAAATGTATCCGTTAACAAAATAGAGGCACTGTAAAACAAGAAAATTACATTGAAACATGCAACATAATACCATCACAAAAAACAGACTATTCAGTGCTCGAACCCGGACCTTTTGGATATTGGATCCACCAACTTTCTAACCACTCAGAGAGATCTGGACCGTCTTCA
The DNA here is from genome assembly GCA_020796165.1 of Pantala flavescens. Taxonomy (NCBI): domain Eukaryota; kingdom Metazoa; phylum Arthropoda; class Insecta; order Odonata; family Libellulidae; genus Pantala; species Pantala flavescens. The sequence continues at coordinate 20,524,594 of CM036886.1, forward strand.
TTCAGCAGAATCTTAATTTAGGCTCCGACGGAATGAAGTCGACTTCCTTTAAGGGTCCAGAAAACCGTAATTTTCAATCTCGCGCATCAAACGCATTCTCATGAAAAAATTCAAAAGCGGGATTCAGGCCCAAGGTCGTGCCCCCGCCTCGGGGAGGTCATTCTCGGACATCTCCGAGGTAATTTGATGCATCTGATAAAATCGCGGGTTCCGAGAATTTCACGCAAGCTTTTCGCCTCATCCAAATATGATGAATGACCGCGCTTTGGGATGAAAACTTTAATGACGTGAGCGTTCACGAAATGTTTACAAGCCGCGCGCATTTGTTAACACATAATATTCTTGATATATTGTTCTCTGGTATGACGAGGCAGGTATTCCTTACAATATAATTAGTCGGAAAAGAAACGTCCTATAGAGACGTAGCATTGGGTTCGTTAAAACACAGGTGTTCGATAACGTAACTCGAAAGAGAGATAACGGTGAAGTGAAATAAGCGATTCAATGAAAGAATGTATTTTATTTTAATCAAATAATATTCCGCTGGTGTTAAGAAGAATGTGAATAGAGGATGTGAATGAAATGAAGCTTCAAAGTATAGCTACATAGAAATAGCGTACATTACTTGAAATTAATCAAGAAGAGAAAATTGCAGTCGTGGAAAATATTAAACTTCGCATTTGTTTCACACGCGAGAGGGTATCAAAATAAAACTGAAATACATCAAACAAGAATAATATTTCCTTGTCGTTAAATAAATATTCCATTCCGAGAAGAACCCTTTCCTCAAAAGTTATGAATGAGTAAACATAAAGAAAATATCCCAATATGATGCAACAATTTCAATCATTGAGAATATGTTAACAAAATATACTATCAAAGCAGATATATCAAATATGATACAGATATATTTGTGTAAATAAAACCAATGGTTTTTATCAAATTTCAAAGATATTTCTATACAGCATTGTAACAAAGTGACTATCGTTTAAGCAGTATCGTAGTAAGGCCATAAAACGAGTAAATTTTATGACGTTTCATAAATTTGCCAAACTATTGAAGTTGGTATTTAAACGTATTAAACTTCTCCCCTAGACTCAGAAACTTACTATTGTGGAATAACATAGCCTGTAAATAATAACCGATTCCAGCAACAGGTTCGTAAATCTAGTGGATTAAGTCTAGTCTTCAATATTATACCAATATATACGAACTGTAAACCAATGCGTACGACAAACATCTGGACGACCGCCCACGAAAAGTATATCCCATGAAAGACAGGTAATCGGGGAAGACCAAGGAGGATTCCATTGCCCTTCTTTCCACTCGACTTTATCAAATAGCGTTGGCAGAATCAATTGCCACCATTCCAAAATTGGCTCCGGATGGCCGGCATCCGTAAAGGAGGACATGCAGAAAGGCGCGCCATCCTCCGAGCCTTCCAAAATCAATTCCCACCCAATGGACGATGATGTAATTCGGTGTTTAATACACCTGCCGAAGAGAGCAGATCGCCACTTCTAACGTAACGGTATTTTCCGTAGGCGAATCGTAAAGAAATTCTCGAGCAGTGATTCAGAAGTTGTCGGAGAATATTAAATCAATAGATAGGATCGCTGAGGAAATATTGCCTAGGCAACGTCGACGATTGGAGATCGACTCATACGTACGAGATAAGAAATAACACGACATGTATATGCACCCAAATCGACGGGTATAGCCTTTGTGATGGAAACTAAATGAAAAATAAACGAATCCTATATTCATCACTGACGACAAATTTTTAATTTCCATTAACACCTCATAATATTCTAGTTCCTAAAATTTACGAAAGAATGAGATAATTTTAATATGTGACATAAAGTTGATACTCGTGAGTCAACCCCATAAGATGAAAATGAAATGAAAACACTTGATTAAAGTTCCATGAAGCTACGGCTTTCTTCATAAAACTTACGAAACAATTCTCAATTATTCACCAATCATTGCTAAGTAAATGCGCCTATATTCCTAATGCTATCTAATTATTCAATATCTCTTAAAACTACAGAATAAATCGATCACACCATAATCTCAAATCCAGCATTAATTAACACGCATTATGATCTGTCCATGGAGCACTCAGCTTCAGGTCAGGTCAGCTGGTCTAGTTGGATCATTATAAACTCTACCATAAGCTAACTTGATTCAATGATGAAAATCAATTGGAGAGAATAGAGAATAAACGAGGAGAGAGGTAATCTCAACAAGCCAAACTTGCAGCTGTATGGGATTCATTTAAAACAGAAGAACTCTTTCTGCACATGAGAATTGAATAAGAATATTTAATACAATGAATATATAAATATTATATAAGATTTAAACTCAACGGGTCATCTCGTAGGAAGAGATTTAAATTCCCAATTCAGTATCACTCATTAATAGGTAGATTTCTAACATTGACAGCCAAATGTGAGATTGAAAAATGTCATTAGAGGTTTTTTCGTCTTGTTAGAAGTTATTTTGCTGAAGAAAATTACAGATCTATACGTATGAATCCAAAGACGCCCAAAGATAATAAAACCCATTTCAAATTGCTGGATGCTTAATGAGTGTATATTGATTTTGGCTCATCAAGGCATCCGCTAACAACCTTCCTCCACACAACACCTCTTAAGGCAACTTCCATCTACTATGCTTTTTGCAACTAATGCTGGTAGCGCAGTAGCCTTAGGGCTGATGACTATCCAGACAAACGTATCATGCATCCTTATCGAGTTTAGATTGATATAGGGATATTAATTGTGCATTTGGAAATGGGGTGAGTGGTAAAAACTCGAAAGTTAACAGTAAACAATTCCAATTGCGAAATGATGGATAGAATAAATTGAAAATGGATCATTATACAGTTTTCCTAGAGTGCAACTTAAAGGCAACTTTGTTTTATATGAACTAATATGCAAGTATTAATGAATACGACAGAAATGCAGCTTAGGGATAAAATTAACAAAAGAGATGAGCTACTTAAAGGCTTGGATAGAATGAACATGTCTCCCGATAAATAACGAAAAAATTATTTATTAAAACTATTTTTCAAATCAATAAGTTTTCATTTAGATGCGTAACTTGACTTACTTATAATGCGTAACTAGAGTTATTTCTGAATTTTTTCATTATCTTTTTCAAATATCTGTCTATTATCTATCTATTTCTATATTCTATCCTTCTATCTATCTATTTCGCCTATTATCTTGACTTAATACCTCTAATCGAAAGCTATTATTCCAATTCCATGATGTATAAATCATTACACCAATAGCAACCAAGATAATCGTTGAAAAAGTTGTTTTCAGATCACTCAAACTGTTTATATTTCATCGGGTTATTCTCAAAATGTCGCTTAGAACAGATTCAAACTACACTGAATAGAAAAGATGGAATACACGAAATTCAATTCAAAAGACTTGGAATTCAAACACACCAACGAAATCCAGGATCGCTAATACAACATCTGACAGTGAGAGTGATTAAAGAAACCAAACTTGTCAAATCCACAAAATACAATTCATAATGACAGCCACTTGTGACTAATTATGGCCATTTTTCAAAGGAAAATTCGGAATGCGAGATGGACCAAGGGGGAACACTCTTCCCTTTTCTATAGAACGCGCATAATTATATTATGACCAATGTAGCGAGGACTCCAGCCCGGATGGATGCTCAATACTCTTAACCTTGGATGCTTTCGGTCGAATGCTATTTGGACTCGATATAAATAATATGCCCATCAAAGGCGTCTTTCGGAACTCCTTCCGAAGATTCGACTTCTAGAAAAGGAACGAAGACAAAGTGAGATGTTGATTAATTCGAAGGAAAACGTTTCTCCCTTCACAACTTCGCAGGCCTTAAATGCCGAGTTCATCGAAGTTTCGTACCTGGAGGGCACTAATCGACCAAAGTTTCGAGGGATCGAAGGAGGAGGGAGTAACTGGAGGTAAATGAACGACAGCTGGAGAAGAAATGTTTTGAGGCGATGAGTTTAAAATGGAAGGATGAGATGGCAGAAAGGGAGGAAATATTTCGAGAAAAGATCCCAAATTTCCGGGATGAGGATATTAGCTGGTGACTAAGAACAATGAGATTAAGAATTTCACATTGAAATGAAAACTGGATATTTTAAGCTAAAGATACTACGATGTATTATGTTCGGGCTTACGTAAGGTAAAAAGTCGAACAGCACAGAAGTTATTGGTAGATAACATTAACTATAAATGAAAGAGTACAATTTTTGAGGTTAAGTGAATATTAAACCACTAATAAGTAAAGATTGAACTAATCATCTGTATATGAGACTTAGTTAAAAGAGATCTTTCTATATAAAGTGAAATTCAGTATATAAATTCAGCTTTACAGTAATTAGATAGCGAAATTACCTTTTAACTTTAAGCATAATCTCCAACTCCTATTTAATCAAAATTAAGAACGAATGAAAGTTTTTATATTACAGTTTGAAAAAAGTATTCGCTCTGACTTCATTTTAGAATATAAGATAAACAATACTGCAAAATATCTACGGACTGAGGAACAAATAACATTCGTATAGTATCATTTGCTCATATATTACATGTGATTAGATCTTAAGAAGAATGACTTTTAACATTAAATAGCAAGAAGAGCAGGAAAAACGTGGAGATATGGGATATTGTAAGAAGATATTATGAGATACTTAGATGCCATTTTGAGAATGCGAGGCTTAAAGGCTAGCATCTTTCGTGAAGCAGATAAAAAAACGTAATTACTAACTCTCATTCGTTAGAGGGAGTGGTAGAACATTAATCACTGATAAAGCAGAAAATAGATAATCATCCTCGCCCTTTAAATTAATAATGAGCAAATAGAATAAATAACATTATATTCACCAATGCTACGCAGTCAACGAAAAAGTACATCAATACAGGAACAAGGCAGAACAAGTTCGTAAATAATGAAAATGAAGGAATTCATAGAATTCTAAAGTTAATCCTTCTTACTCCTATTTTAATTCCTAGTATTCAGTTATTAATTACCAGAAATTAGGTTATAAACTAAGCCCTCAGATAGAAAAAGATATCAATTAATGTAACTACAATTAATGTAACGATTCGTACTGATTTTTCATCCAAAGCTCACTTATCCTCTACGAAAAAGTAACCGGGCCCACTCTGAGGCGGTGATTAAAAAGATCGGGATACTGCAGCGAATATTCTCGAGAGAAAGTTCAGTGAACGTGAGACAAAAAAGGATATGAGCACGGGGAAGGCAGAGAGGATTGATAGATCGCCGAACGACAATGGAGGTCCACCAATCAAGACAGGCCGAGTGAAAATTGCGCATAACTAAGGATCCGTTAATAGATTACTCATAGCTTAAGGAGACGTCAGTGGCCGCAAAACCAATCGATCTTTGTCCTGGCTAACTAACGGCCGGGAACAAAGAACTGCCCTCGAGGTACCCCTTCCCCCGTAACCGGGTTCGATTCCCTCTCCAAACTAACTCGAGGGCCCCGCAGCTGCGCGGAAAAAACTTCCCTATGTTCGAAAGAGGGAGCCGAGCTGGCTTTTCAGAATGGAAAAGTCTATTTATTTATATTCCAAAACTCGCTGCTAATTAATGCCGTGGATATTCGGTAAACGGAAAGAATATTCCGATCCCGGTGCTTCGTTTGTTTTGAACTCCGGATTCTAAAGGCAGAGGCCGAAGGTCTCGGAAATGTTTACCATCGGTGACTCTGCTAGACGTTCGGGCGCCTGAAGAAATATTCGGATAGCGGGCTTCAAACTTTCCGAAAGGAGCTGCCTTATTATTCTTTATTTTTTCAAATGCGCTTTAGACTTGTGCTCGTCTACATGAAACGAATGACGCACTACACAAAGCTTCCATCCCTTCCGAATTTGTTTTTTTGAAGCATTGCGAAAACGTCGCAGAAATACATGTGTTTTAATTTTGGAAGAGACTGCTGATACTTCTTAAGTTTCCGACGATGGATGGAATATAAAAATATTGTGTTATCAAATGTGCGTTAGGAGTTTACGTACAGTTATAAAGTGTTATTGAGACATAAGTTTGATATTTAATATATTAATAAGACATTGGAGAACTAGACTATATAGACGTGTATGATATATTTTTCATCTATTCAAATTATCACTTTGAGTTTAAATTGTAAAATAAATGTAAATAAAAGAGACATTAGAAAATAATTCGATTCACCTGCCTGAATATGTGCATAGATATGACCTGTTCCAACCGCGCATTGGTTTTATATTCCTACCACGTTAATAGGTCTAAAAAGTTATCTTGCCTATAATCATTACGTCGAAATTGAATCAATTTTTCACATCGGTTTTTATGCTATCTCAACTCAGAATATAAAACTTATTAACTTCGTAAGTATTAATCCCCATAACTGTCCATATATTTGAGCTCTGGAGAATAATCTACTAAATCGACTCAGTTCACAAAGCTTGAGCTATAAAAATATAAGGTGAATTAATTTTTAATTGAGAAAAATATATTCACTTATCTGATATCAATAAAAATTCTTTATCGTCTTTAAAATAAGACAGAACTTTTTCTTCTTCGTTAATTTCTGCAATCATTGATTATCTAATGTCCTTCTCTGCTTAATTTGTTTCCTCAAATTTTTCACTTAGCGTTAATGGAATTCGAACTTTTTCTAGAGATAAAATAAATATTGATAACTGAAAAGCAAATATGAATCCGATAACCAAATAGTATAAACGCTATTGTCAATCATAAGGCTTGATACTTAATTACTCACATCTGTTCAAGGACTATTCAAACACTACGATGACCTAATCACCTAGGTATCACCAAGAATAACAGCACGTAGCAACACATCAATACATATCGGAATAATTAAATCGGCATTGATCGATACCATCATTCAGTAAACCTATGCTTGACATCTCAATCGCGAAAGTATATACGTAGATCTTATTCAAACACAACCTTGACATATTCTCACGTATTTCTATAAGAATATGCTGAATAGGTCAACAAAGTTACGGAAACCATTCGCTTTAATCCACCAAGGTTTCTTTCCCATATAAATTACCTCGAAAAAAATCTATACTCGCGGAAAGCATGAAAGAGACCCATTCTACGGGAGCGAAAGCTTTTCACACAGGGAATCGTGAAAGGTGTTTAGGCAATCAAATGATTATGTTCTCAACATCCTGAGTTCTTTGGGCCGTAAACGGCCCTTGTCCCGATACCTACAGACCCGCTCCCTTTATCTCCCGGAACAGCAGTTTACCCAATCGCCCCGAATAGTCTTTCCTCAGGGTGCAAAGCCTGCCGCTCTTAGATATCCCACAGCATCTTTTAAGGATCTTTCCGTGAAAGGCTTCAAAGGGGAAAATGGTAGTAGCTCGAAATGCTTTATCCTCACTAAAAATGAAATACGAGGAACCCCACTCCCGGATGTGACTATTTGTTTTGCATGCGAGTGAGGGTGCCTCGCTGTCTGTCCAGGAGGCCTCAAAGGCACCGGCCCTCTGGCGGTGTTTGATCTGTGGGGGCGGGACACCCAGACACGATCTTCTTCTCGGTGTTTTATTTGTGCACCCTCCGGGCCGTTTGCTCTTCTTCAACCCTTGTGCCCATCTTTCTTTCCTACCGAAATCGAAGTGGGAATCGCTTACGATTCGCTTTATCGCGATATATCGTTGTTCCGTAAGATGATCGCTAAGGTACGTTGTAGTATGTAGTAATGTAGTTGTATGCAGTGATCGAGAACCTTTGAATTTCTACTTGATCATGCGAGGTATTGTTTGGCAAATCCCCTACATATGTTAGGCGTAGTTAATTTAAATCTCGTAGCAGTACCTAGATATTTTCTTGCTTGTTTAAAAACCCCGAAATTCGTGTTTTCTTTGTCCTGACTGATGATGTGATCCAATTGTATAGGGAGATAAATTATGATAAAACATAATTCATATGTATAATTATATAAAAACTAATAAATAGTATAGTAAATCTTGGCTATTTTAATCTTTCTCTTGAGCGAGATACATTAACTTTGACAAAGGACTAATAGTAATGGTATTTTCTTTTTCACATTTATCTTTTTAGCATTCATCTTAATCCCTGAGTAATCTCTGATTAAAACAAGCTGAGAGCTTATGATATATCTTCCTTCTCTTAGAGCTTCACTAAAGAGCGAGCAAATAATTTCTCCCGCGAAACCAGTATTTCATCAACGATCAAACTCAGCATAAGGAATTACTACCTTCATTTTCGAGCAATTTTAATCTATTCGAGAAAATAAATTTCTATCATTTTATTTCGGAATTAAAAACAAAAACATCTCATTTGTCTTAAATTCTTTATTCACCTCTCATCTTATTTGTAACTAAACCTTTTCATATTTAAGTGCCTCATAGATCCTCAAGCAGACGTGTTATTATAAAAAACTGTTGACGAATTAAAAATATGTTTCGATGAAATAAAAATCAATCATACCTACGACATAAAAATAAAAATTAGTAAACTTATAATACATAATTTAATGAAATTTCTAAGAAAGAACTGCGTTGCGTTCTCTTTTAATTAATTACTATTCCACTATAAATTTCGAAATTCAATTAAATTTGCTTAAAATAAACATCACACTGAAACGAATTTAACACCTTTCTTGCACGACCAAACAAAGGCAAAAATCATATCATTAAACCATCTCTTTGGTCCTATCATAATGAATCGATATATTCTCTAGAAAGAGTGCTAATCGATGCAATTCTTTACAAACACTGTGTCTTCCCACATCCGCGTTATTTGGGAAAGTAGACCGCCTTTGTGTGTACCACCGAGAGAGCTGACCTGCGTGTCCAAACACGGCCGTTGACCGAGTCATTCGAAAATGGCCCGTATTTTCGACCACAACGGTACGAGTTTTGCGGAAAATATTTTGCCGACTCATGCGGTAAATGCACGTCCTTGCTGGGGCCTCAAAAAATGGTCGATTTGATTGGCCTTTTTACCATAACGGAGTGGATGGGCTTGATTTTGGCGAGATTTGATATAAACTTCTTCTTTCGTGGAAAAAGAAGTCTGAGAAGATTGATGACCAAAACGGTCGTTAGTAAAGTATGATAGGCACGAAACCTATAATACAATGCGAAAATATCAAGGGAAGGTCATGGTCAGAGGAAATTAAGATTCTTCGAAAAAATCTCATCGCTTTTTGTAATGAGACATTCCTCACTAGCAAAAAATATCTCAACTGACTGCTATACTAAATTGTTCTCCCAAATTAAATCTACTTTTTCGTTGAAAATTTTATAGAATTGAAGAAGTAAAATCCCATGCGTTAGGAGTCCCTCTATTATGTCGCAGAACACATATATATGATATATGTGATAAGAAAAAACTCCATTAATTTCTAACATTACTAAACGGAGAGTGAATTTGATGAAACCGTATTAAAATCATTCACATATGAAAGGAAATGGAAGAGAATTCGTGAATTAATAAATTGGTTCCGTCAAAGAATCCTGAAGGTATACTTATGTCTTTCTCAACATAGATTGCACTCCGTAAGAGTTTAACATAGCATATATATACAAATACATAAAATACGTAAGAGCCTACTTCTATGATACATATTCTGACAAAAATTTCTGTTTTTTTTAAACCCATTTAAAGATATTTAAAAGGTATTATTTTAACAGTTACAAAGTTTAATTTAGACAATAAATCTACATTATAATAAGAAAAGCCAAAAGAGAATTTTATAGCCTTTAACAATTTATAACCTACAAACAACGTATACAAGAAACCAATATGAAAACGCATTTTTCTCCTCTTTGAGTAATACTACTATTTTATAATAAATATAACACATTAATGTTTCATTTTCTTCATTAAAAGAAACTCTTCTGTAAACTTAGACATTTTTAAGGGTCTACACTCAGGATTTGTTTGTATAACGTGCCTAGTAACTGCAGTGTACTGGGTACATATCTAACCACTCTGTCAATTTTCTATGGGCATTAAATCCTTGCATCTGCCGCGAAATTCCCCAAGAAGCGATGGATATTTAAGGCTCTCAGGCTTGGAAAAACGTTTTTTGCCTCATAATAAAAATCCAGTTAGCCATGTTAAAGAGTTTTTTCCTCGAAGACAAAAAATTAATACGTTTTGAAGAATTTACTTACGCAAACTCCCACTCATTTGTTGACGCTGACTTCCTGGAGAGAACTTTAAGTTCTTACACGCATAAAAACCAAAGGGTTCCGGCATTTTCGGGATGTTTTTTTTAATCCTGAATTTTCCGTTCGACCGAAATATTTCTGATTTCCACGAATAGGCTATTCTAGAATTTCCGAGAAATTTCTAAAGCAGCTATCGTGACTGACTAAAATCAGATCGGACATCTTCACTTCCTCGTATTTCGAAATATTAAAACTGTTAGAAAAAGCCATCATTAAAACACTCAAGATTCTCATGGTTAGCTGAAGATCATAAAGGTCGGATATGGTTCCTCGGCTTGACGTAGTACATTCATAGCTAAAAATTCCTCCTAATAAATTCTTACGTTATTTTGAAATGGAAAACCTACTATGCAAAGTGTAACCTAAGTAGTATAGCTAATCTTTAAGGCAAGATAATTTAAATATAACTCCAAACATAAAATAAATAAAATCAGCTAAAGTTTTAGATAATTTTCACTCTCAAAAGCATAAAAGATAAATATTTTCTTAAGGTAATCTTAAAGCATTCCATGGGTTTGTTTATCATTTTCAATTGCTCAAATAGATATAATTAATTTCAACGAATATGACGCTTCCACAAGGCTATCAGCCTGTTTGCAGCCAAATCTATTCATTATAACAATAATTGCATATTGTTAAAGATTAATGGAGTGAATATAAAGAAAAACCTACATTATCAGTAGAGTTTTAACAGAAATGAAGGTAAGATAAGGTAGACCTAAGATGTATAGAGGGAAAGAAATCATGATCTTTCTATATATAGTACACAATTTGATGATACCTCTCTTAGAAAACGCTATCTGAGTAGTGTTTCAACAATAACTAGTGACACTCAAATTCTGAATTAGTATACGTAAATAGTAAATTCGTGATGGATTATACATATTCATAAAATGAGAGAAACTGAAGAAAACAGTAAACTAAAACGTCACTCTTTGAACTTTCAATTAACGTGGTCTACCGTACAAATCAATTCTGTTCATGCCAATAATATTTACCGCTTGAATAGTAAAATTTCTCGATTCTGACGTATTATTTTCTTCTAAATCCCTTAACGTTCGAATTCAGTCAAATCCATGTAGTGTAACGCGAAGTAATAGAATAGGACATTATCATCAAAAAACATAGCTACACTAGCCTCCTTTTTAAACATCCTAATTATATTTCCGTCCTTAATCATCCTTTCGTCCCATAAAGCGCACACCTATCCAATGACTCGGAAGACCAATTCATACTCCATCACGTCCCTCCACGTAGTCACCTCGATGGCCGAAACACATCCGACCGATTGAAATACGACCAGTTCTCATCTCCCTTGTTTGAACGATCCGCCCGAAAGTGATAATGCCGGAGAGCCATCCCAAAAGGTCCCTCTTAATAATCTGAAAAAAACCTGACCAATAAAACGGAGAAAATCTGACCTCAACTCTCGTGCGTGGGAGAGGACAGCTCTTATTCTTGGGGTCCCGTAAGTGGAAAGAAAAAAGTGACCGGACCGAACTTTCATTTTATTACGCTCTTTCCCCGCACTAGTGAGTCCCCAATTCCTCTTTGATGACGATCACGGAGAATATAAAGATTGAAATTAATTTTTCCGGACGTCGGTTTCCTTTTCTTGACCATAAATATTCCATCGGAGATTCGGCTTTGTTCCGTGAGCGAATCTATTTCTTTCGGACACTGAGAATATGTCCCGGAATAATTATGGGAGGTCATCCTTCGTCTTAAGGGCGACTCCTTTGGGTTCAACATCAGCTACCACGTGTCCTCGAGTTTTGATCGTGGGCGTCGGAAAAGTCGGAAATACTGGAGGCGTTTGTTCTGCGATAATTTTCCTTATATTTTCTGAGAAGAAATGAATGTAGAAATTCGGAAAAGGTCCGATATTCTAAGCTAGGATATTCCAACTATCTCTTAGTCATTCTAACTAATGAATCGATCCAGATGAATATTGCAAGGCGATGAGAAAGGTTAAACGGAAGTTATCGAAATATTTCGCGCAGTAGTATATACTCAAGGAAAAACAAGTACGAAAAGTTAGAAAAAAAACCGAGACTTAATTATCGATCTTCGAATTAATTGATTGCTTTGATTAAAAGGTAGAATTCCGTAATATTTTTTCATTAAACCTTGACTAAAGAACGAATTCAAAACTTCCTGTATTGTTTACCTTCTTCAGAATAATCAAGTAATGGGAATTCAATTAATTATTTATCGGTCAATCATTAAACAAAAATTTATAAATTCCTTCCAAACAACTTCTACACTTCAAAACTTTCTACAATTAACATATTTTATATACTTTTTGAAATTTTGAAAATTAATTACGAACTTCTTTAAAAAAAAACGTATAAATGAATGCTATTAAATTGGATCCCTAATATTTGTTTAGCCCCAAAAACTTCACTAAATAGAGTATGATGAGTTAATAAATTCTAAACAATTTCTTACACTAGATTCCTCACGTTGAATTAAACTTTGACTTTAAAAAGAAAGTATATTGAGCTTTATATTAAAAAAAATATATTTCGTGATATTTCCTTTCCATACAATTGGACACATTTTGTTTGACGACAATAAAATCAAGAAGAAAGATGCTTAATGTTCAACGGATTTAAAATATTTCACAGCATTCATTGTTCATAAAATCGAACATCCAACATCACTCTCCAAAAAACCTCAGATGAAAGATCAAATAGACCATACAGCAGTACTGAAACACATGATACCCCGTTCATTCTAGTCACTTCATTTTCCACAACCCCTCTGTTCCCTCCGCATAACGGAGTGATACCCGTGCGGACATCACCCCAGGCTGAGCGCGACGATTTCACCTAAAGCCCAAATTTGGAATCGGCTGCAAAAGGCCGTCGGCCGCATTCCACACAAGGACTACAGGACATCTCTCCAAATGACCTCTTTTATAACCTTTCTGCCCATCTCGCGATAAACACCCCAAAGTTACAACCCTCCCCAAAAGAGGAAGGCTGGCGAAAATTTAACGACCAATTGGTTTTCGCGCAATATCCACGCGAATTTTTATGCGGATACATCTTCTATGTTTACGCCGTCCAAGATTCAGGAAGGACTTATCTAGAGTGTGTCCCTTATACGGGAATAGCGTGAGGGTATTGAAGACTATGTACGTGGAATGAGAAGGAAGCGTTGTGCTTCTGACGTTTTTGGATTCCTTCTGTCGACGAGCAGAAATTCAATGTAAATGTTTCCAGAAAGTACTGTCTTCGCCAAGAGGGGAAATATAATGAGCCTTGGCGTGTATGGAAATTTAGAGCACAAGGTTGAAGCCTTACTTAGAATATATTTGGTGTTAAGATAAATAGGTGATTGATTATTCAAACCAAAGGCGAAATACCGCTTGCTTTTTGCTAGGGTTTTTTCAATAGTCGTGTCTCATATAAGAGCTAACTGGTATTTTTTTCAAAGTGACATTCTTATAAAAACGGGAGACACCCGTAACATGACACATAACATGTCCATCTAAATTTCTATCTCGTATGGTTTGAAATGAGTTTTCCTTATAATGGAACAAATTGTACACTACATGTATAATTTTGTAATTTTTTGCGCCATTTCTTCTAACAAGATCTCAAACTAAATGAATTGTTAGTCGGAATAAATTATTTCTTTCGAAATTATATTACAGCGAAATAAGATTATTCATTGAAGAAATATCCTTTTTATTGGGAAATACATGTTAAGAGATTCCTTGGAATTTAATACCAGCTATCAGAAGAGATTTAAAATGGATACACCGGCGTATTCAAGATATATATGTTCCATGGAAGGAACCATGGAAGAGAAAACGTCAACTATTTTGTCCAAAATTATGTGGATCTTCCCTATCTTTGGAAAGAAACCAATAATTTTAAAAATCATTTCTGATTCGAATTCAAAGCTATTTATAAATAAACCTGGATAGTATCAGTGCGTGTATAGGATAAGATTATCAAAATGAATTACAGTAAATTACCACAATTTTCTAACAGTTTAACACGTCCAAAAAGTAGTGATCAAAAATTTGGCTATGAGTGTAAGAAGAACATATTTCCCTGCAGAAATTCACTCGAAGAATTTGAGTTTCTGAGAAAAGGATAAACTTTCTCAATTAAATTTTGTTTCGATCCAAGAAAAATCTCGCATACCAAGTATCTGAGTTTCTAAAATGTTATATACTGACATCACCTTTAAGCATCTGAAATTCTTTTTTGTATTCTCCAGAGGTAGTGTGAATATGAAATAATTTACCAAAAACTTATTTTCCCGGCCATATTGGCCGTCTTCTACCTTTAAGAATGCTGAAATAGGCTATTCATGCATCCAAACCTGAAGAAAGCAAAAATTTTGCGAAATATTTGGCATTGGCTATGTGACGGAAAGAATGTCGATGCAGAATTTCTTTTGAAATCCTTGATACAATCATCTCATCTCAAACATATTCCTTTATTCCGAATTCTAAAGAATATTTTTCTGATGACAAAACTTTTGAAGAAATTTAGAGATGCGGCATTGCTTTGTGCAACTCTTTTCCTTAAATATTTCTGCTTAAATTGTTCTGAGAAAGATGTTATCTTCTCTTTCATGATCCGGGATTTTTGAGATAAAAATTACCTCATGAAGGTGAATTTACTCTCACAATAAACAATAAAAACCATCCCAAAAAATGACCAAGTGAAAATATCCCAATGATGTCAGAATAGGATATCTTTTAAGTGAATGTGTGTTTGTGAAAAATGAGCAAACTAACTTTGTATTTGAACTGCATACAGAGTAGACCAAATTGGATCTTATTCAAAGGACAAAGATAAATCAGAAGTTACAATTAAAGCCAAAAGGATTTCTTATAAATCAATTCAACATTTCAGCCTGAAGAATTTCAATGTAAACGTCCTCTCTGTATGAGAAAAATATTCACAACGATAATAACACAAAATATTACCCAAAACTTAAAAATTTCTTCGAAACGATGGACAAAATATCAGAGACATTGTCTTTGAGTTACAATGTAGCAACGTGACGCCGGCGTACCTCGTACGGCGCGAAAATTTACGCAAAAGCCAGCGGTACTGGATGAAAAAAAAACCTTTCGAATTCTCCCTCCATTTGCCCAGTGGATATAAAGTAAACCGTCCGCTAAATTAGATTCCCGCACACTTCCCAGTTTAACGCCTCGGCTACAGGTGCACAACGACCGTCCAAAGTCTCCCCTTTCTTCGCGCAATTGCAAATGCTTCGTTCGTCGTTAAAGGTCGACCTCTGTGCTCTCATGCCCGGTTCGTCATATTTCATCGGCCGGACAGAAGCACCTGAGATTCCCCTGTTAACGGCGATAAAACCTCTGGGATTCCTTACGGTTTTTCGGAAAAGATTTTTTCGCTCCGAGATACGAAAAATGTGGCAATGAGGAAAGCATGACGATTTTTGAAGGTCGTCGAACTTGTTGAAGTTTGTGCCTCTAGACCCCCCATTTGCCATCCTGAGGTCATATGTTATTGTGGGAAACTGCCTCGGAAGTTGGGACGTCCGCTGCTGTGTTAAAAACTGTGGATGGACCTCCACCGCTGGACCAAAATTTAAACCGAATCGTAGAGAAATCTGATTTCGAAATCTAGCTTCGGAGTCAGGTGGCTAGAGGATTCGACGTACGTTTTATAGCGACCCACTAAAATCCGCGGTTCTTATCGAACTTTCCTCCCACGAATTTAATCCGAATTCTCGGAGATGTGGGAGAAGAGGAACTCTGCCATAAAAATCACGATCTTCGAAGCATAAATTAAGTCCGGCATCCTGAAATCAGCGCCGCGGATGGTCTTAAGAGTACCTTCAACGGACTAATTGAGGGACGGGATACTGTAAGTACATAAATAAAGGATGTTTATTAGTTGGTATCTCTCTCGGTTTATTTGAAAATGGATTCCATCTCACGGATGTGGTTGCAGAATGGATTGATTTAGCGCCTCTATACTTCTTACCGTTACGGTTTAGGTTGCTACCAAGAGAAATTTGTCGACGTAATTTTCGGTTTTTTTCTCTAGACAGATGTGAATGGAAACTATCTCTGCAATTCATTTGAATCTAAATGAGTTTGAAAGTGTGTGGTCCTGCGTCCAGAGCTCACAGAACGATTAGGAAATTTATCTGATATTTCTCCTGAAGGTAGTTTAAAGTATTTATTTTATGAATAAAAATTCATCAATGAAATTTAAGACCCTAAAAATTTGCCTTAAAGATTATCATTATCCATAATTTTATGTGGTCTACTTTCAATTCTATAAAAACAGCAATCCAATTAATATTTTAGTAGATAAAAAGTATGTAAATCTTGTCATAATTTACTCTAAAGTGTTTGATTAGTTCTATATTACTTCATCCAATGTCTTTTTTTCAGAAACCATAGTTACCAGAAGAATAAAATGTGTTCAAATGTTACATAACAATCAGAAAATTATCTATAATCTTAAAAACTATAACAAAAGTATATAATCTCATTCTTATCATATATAGACATAATTATGATTCGTTCAAATACATCTAATTATAAAAAAATAAAATAAATATTTGAAACTAACAAAGAGTTTTGATAATTCACATTTCAGCTAAATTATTAAGAGGTCTTGCTTTTCTATTGCAACTAAATGCTTAAAAACTAATAAGAAAATATTTTTTAACTTTTCCTGACAGTCTACAAAGTACCTAATTAATGGAAAATTTTCTTTTTCGAAATTTATCCTCACAAAACTTTCTACTACAATCATAGTATTTTTCATACATGGTAAAATGGAGGACCTAATAACAGGATTATTCTATCATACATTTTTGTAGCGATTAAATATTTTAAAGCTCATGAGTGAGTCTCTAATTGTTGATAACCTTAGTTAGTTCTGTACATCTAATAGAAACGTTAGATGTTGTTATATATATATATGTACGTTGTGATATATATATACGTAAAATAACCCAAATCAAATATCGTTAGATACAAAAATTATTCTTTGACTGAAAACCCCACTTTCTTTCGCAACCTAACAACTCTTTCATTTGTTTTCCAAAGGCAAGTTCGTCGCTCAGGTCACCAGGAAATGAAACGCAGACACCAACACACAGCGTTAATTCCCTCCTCAAGTCCTGGCATTCGGTTCCTTTCACTTCGCAGTCGTAATTCTTCGGCGGAAGGACCCAAATCATACGCAAATAAGTATCCTAAGAGTCGTAAAGATCGGAATTTGCTACAGTGAGCGGTTATAGACGTTTGTGAACTCCGTTGACCGCGATAAAGTACGTCTATAGCGCATGCCTTCTTTAAAGGACTGTGACACGAGGAAGCTCATTAAAACAAGCGGTGATCTGGATATTAGAGTGGTTTCTCTCTACGATTGTAGGTTTAAATTAAATATCGTTTCATTCGCTTACATCAATGCTGTCTTTATGCACTTACGTTCAAAACCGACTGTGGACGAAACTTTATCCATCCAAGCCAAAACGAAAAAGTATAAATTAAAAGTAGAGTATCTTTTCGTGAGTAAATTAATATGACTTATAGAATATTAACTCGGGATGAACCAGTTGATCACTTTTTAGAAATAAACCGAGGCTTAAACTGTTAATTATACATGTATATTCCTACGTTCGTGTAAACATCTCAGTTCATCAGTTGCTATAACTACAACTTTCCCCTATCACACACCGAAATGTGGATCGCAGGGTATCTACATAGACATTCGTATATTTACAATAATCAATAATAGTAATATTCAACACATCGTAAGCAGATACGTTCAGGACATTCTCATATAAATACTTTAAAATAGAAGATTTCACATATAAAAATTATTTCCCTAATATTTAAATCGACTTATGTGAAAGCGTTGAATAAAGATAAATTGCAATCAGAGGGACCATATTATGAAAGTAAAAAAGAAAAATGCCACCAAGAATCGTTTTAAAAGGAAAGACAAAATGAGAAAAAGGAAAATTAGAACTCTTCATAACATCATCGAATACGGAAAAATTACTGGAAGAGTACATTTTATTTCGACTCTCCTTCATCGAATCGCAAAAATTATTGTATCTGCCGAAGACAAGAATCATAAAAAAACCTTTAAATTAAATAGAATACTTCATTTCGAAGGGATGAGAGTATGTCTAAAACAAACGAAAAACATATCCAACTCATTTTTGAATTTCATAATGGTGAATTTCGATTTTAAATCTGTCACGCTTAAACTCAAATCACAAATTTATCTTGATTGAAATATCTCTGCTATTTGACGTTATTCCAAGTTATAAAGTTCAACGTATCGATGTTATTTATACACTCTCGCTCGTTGATGGTATATTGAATGTCCAATCGTCACGAATGTATTAAATAAAGCATAATTTTTGCCGTCGGTGGCTTCAAAATATTACAGAAAAGGTGCTGAATGCAAAATCAAAGCTCATCGAGCAAAATTGGTTTCTTTTATCATCGCTGGCCTCAATTAATCCGAAATTAATTCATTCTAAAAATAACTCCGGCGAAACGCGGCTAAGAAAGAAGAGCCAAATTTTGTTTCAAAACGAACCTACTCTCAATATTGAAACTACAATGTTTGCTTTCAAAACGGTTTTTAATGCGCAAACGAAATTTAAAGTTATCGCGGCGGATTAAATAAAATAACGCCACGAATTTATTTGAATAGTTGACGCTAAAGAGCGCCAATTTTATAAAAGCTGTTTAAATATCACTTTTGCAGTGCGAAACCGAGATTTTGACAAACAGAGCAGAATATGAGCTCAATTCGTTTAGATTGATGACTTTCCGTTCGACATGGATTCTATTGACACTCGAAGCTGGAATTGCGTTGAAATAAAGCGATTTTGACTTTTGAATGTTTTCACATTCGTTGCTATGACTTGAGAAACAATTATGACTATTTAAAACTGATATTTTACCCCCGAACAACCTCAAAAGTAGATGTAGTAATGTATTCAATCAAAAAATAATTTTCATGTTACTAGTAGTAACCTTCTGATGAAAATAAATAAAAAATGATTCATTTGGCCCTAGAGATCATCAGAGTTACTCTCGTTATTCTTTCTATAGAAAAAATCAGAGGCATCCATAGTATATAAGAGGACAATATAGATACTATTATCAACTAAAGGTTTTAGCCACAAAACGTCTATCATACGTCAATGTCCAATCGTTTGGTATAATCGAAATACATAGCGAAGCGTTTAATAAGTTTTTGAGATGTGGAAACCGATTATTGGTTCCTAAATCCTAATTAAACGATCCAAGAACAACCTATACGTAAAAAGTATACTAAATAACAGAGAGAAAGAAATGTATGCCATTTAATTTTACACATCTCATTCGTATATATTCAAGTGAAATAAAAGAGATGTAATAGATTTATGCAACCAAATGGTGAGAAGACAGTTTGAAACACTTAAAATAATGTCTAAAACTAATTCACTCACCACAATGATAGGTGAATCCCATACGCATTGAAATACAGTCATGGAATTTCTGAGCACTTACCTATGGAAGAAAAAAGTATATTAGAATATAAAGAATCCGAGAAAAGTTTGAAAATAATAAAATAATGGTATACTTAACTCTTAACATACTTTGGTTATATTATATTTAATTGCATTACTATTCTCGAGAAGGGAGAAGGAACACATTCAAAAATCAACATTAATATTGTTAAATCTTATTGAGAGTAAAAAATTAAACTTAAATTATATATAAGCAGAATTTCAGTCCTTAAAGAAACTAAATGCTGGTGTAGAGCTGTTATTTCTATCACTCATTTGAAGATTTATTACTAAACTTAAATTCAAATAGGAAAGTATTGCTTTTCCTCTATAATAAACAAGGTTTAAAAAAACTCATAGAAAGAGAATATGTCATGCTTAATAATAATTTCATGTTTTTTTTGAACCTTGCCCTTTTATCATATATCCAGATTTCAAAAGGAAAGAAAAATCATATTAACATTTAAATCAATCCAAATTGTATTCACAATTAAATGTTTTGAGTTATGATAGCTAGTCTGTGAATGAGAATAATTAATACATTATGATAGACTTAACAACTAGAAAGTAAACTATCGCATATATATCTAATCCTTTTCTTTAACGTATAATTACACGATTATTATGCACCCTTGTTTGGAAACATGTTATTATTATGCTGAATTTAGAAGCTATATGGCGTGTTTAGACTTATTCTCATCACTCATGAAATCTACAGATTATAATAAAGATGATAATGAGGAATGATGATGGATTATGGTGATGGATGACATTTCCTTTGCTAACTCTCAACGCAGAATTAGGACTCCCACCGAGACAGATTAAGGAACCGTTATAACCAAGGGCGAATGGGTTATTAATAAGGAAAACATGGTTTGATGACCGATCAAAATATAAAAACATTTTCCCCATTATTGAATGATTGGATGGAGCCCATGAATAAGATAAGACACTGACTATGCCAAACAATTCCCAACAATCGTGGAAAACTTCTCAGGCTCAAAAGTCTTACTCAAGGACGGTTTTGACATTCATTCAAAAACAACACTCGTGAGGCATTCATTTCATTCATACCTTTGTGAAATCCCTACGTGTGATTACGTACACAAAGACCTGTAATAGTTTCATCCTTCGACTTATGATAAATAGCATGGGATGTTAGGACTAGTCGGCCCTCGAACCATCTGTATTCACGACTAAGCTGTTTTAAAATTCCGACACCGTACGATCATTTTTAGCAACTCCTTTTCCTTCAGAAGCCGTTACTTTTGTCTCTTTCCACAAAGATTATTTATTCTTTGGTTTTCGAGAAAAATGGCAACTCCTACTTCTTTTTCGCTTTTGTGATTTTCGTCTTTTTTTTTCACTCCCATGTACGTCTCGTTGCCAAATGATCTTCCTCTCCTGTGCGCAAAGAACATTGCATTTCCCCAGAATATATTGAATATTATACTACGAAATATAAATTTATAATAACATATACAGTATATGTGCATAGCCTTGTATTTCAGACTATACAGATGCATAGAAGATAATTATTCGAAATTTATCGTTTGAATACAAACGAAGGACATTTACCTCTGGATCAGATTATAGGAGGCATTGACTTAATTTTTCATCTCATTATTATCTCGAGGTTTTTCGTGTTTGAGCATATTAACTCATATCTCGTATGTCTATCCTACATTGTAAACCCTCAGCATTAGCATCCTATCCTTTAACAGGGTGATTAAATTCTCTGGCAAGGTAGCTTAATGGCTAAAGAGCAACCGACCAGTAATTAGGAGATCCAGGTTCGATTCCCGGTCCTGTTCGACTTCTTCACGTCTTTCAAATCCTTGAGATTAAACTTGCTAATATTTAAGATGACAGAGTCAATCCAAATCATCTAGAATTTTCATTGATATCTTTCCTTAACTTTCTTCTTTGCACCTAATACTAATGAATGATATCCCTTTTTTCTTTCCTGATTTTTACGTGCAAAACTTTACGCTTCTACTGTCTATATATGCATTCGATCAAACGCATAAATTACTGGGATCACACACGACCTACTTTGGATGAACGGAAGATTTTTCTCCCTGTTTGACTACATACTTTTCAACGCAAATGCAATGAATTCATGGGTTATTATTTCTACCGGAGGCCGCGATAAATTAAATATTAGATGCCATGAAGGTGCAATAAATAACGCTGCAAATGGAGTGAGACAACTCCGATCCAAGGATTTTATATTGGATCGCGTCCATAAAATTGAGACTGCAAATAGTTTATATGTAACGCAACGAATTTGAAAAGCGACCCAATTTATTCGCTATCGGTTGACATGTAAAAGCGACCGATTCCCATCTATGAACGAGCTGCTTAAAAATACACACGGTGGGTTTCCATGGTAATAATTGTTATTGGTTCGTATTTTCATTTCATACACGGATTTTTACATATATATGCCTGTGAATAAGAGTGATTTTAGCTGAATAAAATGTAAAGGATTTCTTTTCATTCGATATGACTGATGAAAAACCAGCGATATATTTTATGTAGGAATAGATAAGTTATAAATAACTGTAAAACGTCAGATTTCAGTAGAGTAGTATAATTATGCAGTAGATAATTATGCAAACTGACATCTACCTCTGATTCTAAATAATTCAGTTTAGGTAATCATTTATAGGCAAGTAGGAAAGATTATACGAATATAATTTTTTACATTATTCGTTAATATAATAAATACTATGTATTATACCGTCCTCGGAAAAATATTGGAAAATAAACAGAAAATTCTCACAGCATATAGTACATCTGTCGGTTGAAGCATTCATAGCGTATAAATGATGTAGATGGCTCAATTTACTATAATATTCTCTTACATTCAATTTTTAGTATTTCAAACAGATAAATCATTTAGTATTTTAATTCCGCCATACATGAATAGTAGTTGATGAACATCCTCCGTAATAGTACGAACATTGATCCAACGAAGCAGTACTTTCATTCTCCGCTAGAGGGTTGAGGGGAAAGATTTTATATTTGAATGGAAAGTTCGCGGTAAATCACCAATGTAAAGAGTTCTCTTTGATGGGCAAAATTAAAAAGTATTTCAAAATGTGAAAGTTACTCAAAATTTATGGAGCTTGAGGAGTGTCGAGTATTTACTTAACAATCAGGGTTAATCCATGATTTTGTAATTGCGGCCATATTCACTGAAACGCAACAATCGAATTCTTTTTTGAATATTCTCCGTTGACTCATTTTCCATTGTTGGCCTCACTGATCTAAATTATTGTCCGTTACGCTATTATCGACGTCCATTATTAATGCAAAAGAGTTTCTCATTGTTCCTTTACTATTATGATACGGGCGCCTTTGCATACTTCATCGACATTATTATAGCCTTAAACTAACATTTGGTGTATTGATTATATTTGCAATTTTTTCACATATATAAGCAAGCGATTGCTATTCATCAATCTGTCTAAGGAACTTCAAGCAATCTTTGATAGGTATTTGTTAATTATTACTCGGTCATTGTATAGAGGCAATTATTATTGCGTTTAGCATTAGAAAGATGTTCGTTATTACTTCTCAAATTTAAACTAACAAAAGCTGATCATAACTCACACTTAGATTAACTAAAGAACAATACATCTAGCATACGTACTATGACTTGTGACCAACGATTGGTACGTCTCACTCAAAAATTTATAGTAATGATTACCATAGAAACTAGGAAAACATTCAATAATTTCCACCTAAATCAATAAAACTCCAGTCTACAAACCGCTTAAACATTTTCGTAAGGACATAAAACCGGAACCGAGCCAATATTTGACTTTCCTGCCGGATTGGCACGTAAAAATATTACGCTTCGATAATCTTCTCGCTTATTCCACAACGATCGTGCCTGATCTTACTGATTTTGAGAAAAGGAATCCGTTTGGGAGACCCTTTCGCAGACTCGATGGCACCCACTTTAATTCGCACTTCACACATAGTGGCACGCAGCCGCGGTGGAAGACCGTGACGCTTCCCAGATGTTGTCCGTGTGTATACAATAGGGAATGGCGGATCTGGGAGGGGTGATGAGCACATGTGGAAGGGCTGAAATATGAGTGAAACGCAGTTCATAAACAGGGAAGTCAATCGTAAAGGATGACAGTATGTTTAGAGTCGGTCAGAAATGAATTGTGAAAGGAGTCGAGCTTCACAAACGAAATGGTTTACAAGTGCGTGGGTTTGAGAAAAAGCCGGTCGATAAATATTTCGATGAAAGGGGAGGAAAATTTTAATGGCTTTCCGAGAAACCGATGTGGTGTGATTAAGAGCTCGTCTTCAAAGGAAACGAACTCTTCCGTGCGCGTGCATCGGTTTCGCGATTCTGCGATTGTGTCCCAACGAATCTGATTTTCGGAAAACTGCGATGAATTGTGACATTATCTTGTAATTAAATTAAATATGAATGGGACATTTTGATAATTTTGGAAACCGAAGCTCAAAAAAAAAACATATTAAATTAATTCTCCCCGATAAATGTACGGAATTGGAATTAATTAATATCAATGTAACTGATTTAATTATTCGAATGTTAATTCATATATTCCCGCTCTGAGGGAGAAAATTTAGCGTCAAAACAAATTTATTTAATATACAGATTTTAACTGATTAATTTATATATTTAATTTAAATTGATTTAATAAAACTTATAATGAATCATGTAAGTTTTCCAACATTAGAATGATCGGTCGTCTTGTGCAGATTAAGGTTTATCATTGACTATATTCTGGTTTTCTTAAAATATATCATTCCATGGATAAGACTTTAACCATACCATTTACTTTCCGTTAAAGATAAAATTAATCCTAACGAACGCAGACATATAAGTGAATAGTATCATAATACAGCTATTTTGATTTCGATTAATTGATCCTCTGCACGATCATATTAATTGTTTAATATAAACAAACTCTATGACTCATTAAAAGAAACTCTACATATAGTTTCTATAGCAAACTTTGGAATTAATTTTTAATTATTTTACTAACCTTTATGATAAAATTTATCCTATTATAGCCAATATTGAAATATATGAAACCAACATTTAACATAAACTTGCGATTTTATAAAATAACGAAATAAAATGAGCATTAAAATTTTATATAAATTACACATTTTAAGTTAAATTTCTAACTTGAATAGAATATTACATATAAGAAAGATTTTGGCTGTTACCGCGGCGATTCATGTATATCTTTACATATAATCGACGTACAATACATTCTTTTTTGAATTCGTCAGCCATGCCATCGTTTTTTACATTGGTTACCACATTAGACAGAGTTTTAATGCTCAGTAGCGCCTGTAACGGCTTTCAATTTATGGCTTACGAAATGAAAGATTTTCCAAGTTTTTTACATCGGCATGTTGCCTTTTCTCGAATGTTTGTTCTCTATTTACGATGATTGCTTTTGGTCTTTGTTCGTGCGGACAATTTAGCAGATGGCGCGCGGGTGACGCAATATAATGACGGAATAAGACGACAATGGAACTAAAAACATTATTTATGTTGATTGTTAAGACGTCTGAATGCCTTCAAAAAAAGGTTACCAAGATAATGGCGTCGAATGAAAGTCATGATGAAACATGAAGTTTAAAATACAAATTGGAGCTAATTAATGAAAATTGAACTTGAGACATCTGCGATTTTGGAACTTGGATGTTTTTGGAACTAAAGACAGTGAAAAAATTTTTGGATGCATATAAACTGAGAATGCACCGTTGGCTGAAGCAAGAAATCGGGATTGACTTACGGAATGTCAATGTCAATAGAATTATCAGTATAAGACTAATTCACTTCAAACACTGTTAGCAATAACTCACATTCAAAGAAACATTTTAATCGTCAAAAGTGTGGAATTTACCAATAAAAATGATTTCATATTCATCTGATTATTATTTAAGTTTATATGTATGTGTATGTATATATGCATTGAATATTTTTATTTTTAAATTAATATCTTTCATTCTTTGAGTATGCAATGAATTTAATTATGAATTTGATAAGCGTTAAAATCATATAAAGTTCTTTAACTGCTTAAAAAATAACTGACGACGGTTTAACCGAGAAATAGATTCATCTAATGCAAACTTATGTTAAATATATAATAAAAATTATTTTAGAAAATATATAAATTCAATTTTGAAAACTCAACTCTCTCTAACTCTAAACTCTACAAGCCATTGCTTCAAATATTTCACTTAATGGAATTTAGTCAATAAAAATTGCGTAATGAATACGTAAAAATCTAATATAATATGTAAGTTAATAATCCTTCACATATTCAACAATAAAACGAATACAACTACATCATCCCTTAAAGACAACCTTAATATAACACTTCCAAAGCCCTGGAATCTGAGAACCAATAAATCATAGGCGATCATCCGCGTGCATAAACGGAATCCGACCTCTAATCGCGACCCACGGAAAATCAAGCGGATTGCTTTCTTTCCCTTCAAACCCCTACCCTTCCGTCACGCTTTCCACGGATGCTCTTAATACACATCAACCAAAAGGCAACAAAGAGGCGAGATTAACTCTGTTCACCCCTCTCAGATAAGCCCATTCCTCCCATTAAAATGAAACCCTGAGCAACCGCGGTAGCCTCCGAGAGGAGCTTCCCGCTCCAGACACCGTGGCGTTAATGGCGCGGCGCACCGGACGCCCCCTGGCAGGGGGGGTGGAGGAGGATCTGCGGCTATCTCGAGCAATAAATCCGAAGACAAACGCCACAAATAACTGCGGAGGAATTTTATCTTCTTGACAAGGTAGCCAAGGCCCTTGTTCCGGTGAGAGTGGTGGAAAGATGCGCGAAATACTATGAGCTGCTTAACGGATGGCTCTGAGGTCGTGTGGGGATACCACGGAGGGAAATGCGCCGAGGGATTAAGTCATCTGCGTGGGATAAGAATAGGGAAAGATGCGATGCGAAAAGGTTATTCTCCAACATCAATCTGTTGCCTGATCTGATGCGAGGGAGGGATATTATATCCGTTGCTAAGGAATCGGTTTGTGCAAATGCGAGCACAAGTAATCAATCGTTGCTGCTATGGTTGTTGGTTGCTTGGAAACATTCAAGAAAAATGGGCTGTAGGCAATAGTTGGAAGTTTGCAGTTTTATTAGCGTATATAGCGGTGAAGGGGACGGAGTGTCACAATTTTAAATACTTATTAGTAATCAGAGGATACAGTATACTGAAAATTTTAATTAAGCTAATTAGACCAAAATAAAATTCGGTTCAAATTAATTTAATTTTTTATACAACTTTCTCACTACTCACAATTTAAATTTTACAATGAAATTTTAGAAATAGCCATGAATAGTTTCCTTTAAAAATCGTTGACAATTATCAAATAGGATTTATTATTTTATTTGTCATCGATGAAAAAGTTTCAGACAGGTAGTTCTATGTGGAGAAATTTCTAGAGATAATCATAACGTAGCCCTACACGATGATTTAAATCTCGCACTTAAAAATCGTGTGGTTTGATAACAGAATTTGATTTTGATAACGAAAAAATCATCACATTTAGTCGAGAACGTAAATGTAGAAAAATTATTTCTTTCTCTGATTTACTAAATATTGCATAATATCAGCAATAATTTAAAAACTCAAGATAATCCCTCAAACTTTTGCAAAAAAGATAAAGGATATCCTGAATACAACCCCAATACATTCGTCTGAAAAAATCACCAGCAACAAATAAAAAATATACTGCCTCAATTTCTTGTATTTGTGACAGTCTTACTTTCAATTCATATTCTTAACATCCTAAGAAATACAATCACACCCTAATAAGGAATAAGCACGCTGGTACTAATTTTCATCACGAAACGTAAAGTCTTACCTAAAACTCTGACTCATGCCGCTAATAATTTATGCCATTATGCAAATACAAGGAACTTCGGGAACATTGTCGCAGGCTCACGAGCAACAATCCTGAAATCGCATACTTTCACACCCGATATCCGCGCATGTTTACGTGAGCGATGGCTCAAGCGAGGATATCTCGCGAACATACATAACAGGTGCAAAGCCTAAAGGAGTCCGGAGGAATGCAGTGTAACGGACGGAGAGAAATTATCGGAGAAGTGCACAACACTCACGTTGAGGTGTCGGGGAAGGGGAGTATAGGAATGATATGTCAAGAAAGAGAGTGATCCAGATGAAGATATCTCGGTTTGGGTAAGACGATGAGAGACGAGTGACAGGAGACGAATGGTGGGAAAGAAGGATGATGGAGGAGGTGTACGTTGGAATTGAAGGAGGGGTGGATGAAACGGAGCGTGAGAAGTGAAGCGGAATTCTGGAACTGCAAACTCTATTCCTTTATTGCACGCTTTATTATTGGACATAGAGAGCAGACTTGAATATCGAAAATAGTAGGACATATTATTTTCTATCCTATTATTGGTCGATCTGGGTTTCGTAACTAAGAGAAATGATAAACAATGAAATATTTTCGCGATAGAAATGCTGAGAATCCGTGGAGATTACCATGACATCAGTTCCTGTTTACATTGGTAGTTTGGGCGATTTTTCTCTGTAGTATCATAATGAAAAATTCTTTAATTTTGAATATATTTTGCAGAGGGAGGATAATAGATTTTAAAAATGATTTGAAGCATCATTGCAAGAGAAGAATTTTTTGATTCTATTCCTTGATTTATAAGGGATGCATGGAGAAAGTAATAAATGCCTAGCAGAAAAAATATAACAGATTCCTTTCCTATACTTCAAATCATATTAGCAACTGAGAATATATGATTAGGAGTAAACTGTTCGAAAAAGGTTGATTTAGGTAAATATCATTGATTTTAAAAAAATTTATTGTGGAATATTTCAAGGAAGATTCATCCTAATATCAAACTGATTTCAGGATACGAGCAGACATCCGAAGAATTTCGTGAAAAACTCAAAATAATTTATGATGAATAAATCAGCGCAAGAAAAATATCCGAATAATGTTGAAGTTCATAAACTGAACAGTGGTTCAGTTCAGATCTATCTAAAGACTCAATTCAGTTAGAAGGATAATAAATTTATTTAGTGAAATTTTTCTGCCTTCAATACAAAAGATGAATAAGCGATACTCAAAAATTATGCGAACAAAAACTCTCAATTATATTCTACCTTTTCTGCTGGGAAAAAAGGTAACACAAGCAGAGTGGGCGGTCCCAGATATGATTGCTCAATTTAATTCTCTATTTTGTTGACGAGATATTCTATCTTTGTAAAAGACAATAGCAATTAAAGCAAACATGCATTCCATACCACAAGTTCGAGAAATATACAGACTGACTAGGTAGAATGAACATAGCTATTAAAAATACGATCAATACAAAGAACCTAAAAATTATGCAAGAATCGTTAGTTGAGTATCTTATGAAGGTTAAAATTCCTGTTTACCTAAAATTCGAAATTTCTTCTAAAATTAATCTTTTTGTTTTTTCCATTCCTTAAATTCATTCCCACAACCAAAATTCATCCTCCTAAATCTCGCCTAAAAATTCAAACATTAGTAGCTATAACTTTCACGTAAACCATTCAGAAAGTAGCAACATTCCTTAAGAGCCACCACTTTACCTCACAAACCCAAAACCGTTGTCGTCTGTTACCCTCGGGCGCGCCATCCACCATCGTGGTTCGCGACAATGGACATTAAACGATAGGACGCGTCCGATAAGGTAGAAACGGCTATGACTACAGCAAAAAAACATTCGGGCACGGGAGAAACACGCGTGCAAGCGAATTAGGCCGCAGGATGAAGGATACCTTGCGTGGAAAATCGGAATAGAGCGTTTGAAAAGGAGTGGGGAAGATAAACGACACGTCTCTCCCAGCATCGAGCATGAGTTATCCATTCCAAATGACCAAGATCCAGAATCTTTTAGCGTCGGAGACCCCCACCCCACCGGCGGATGCTTGGCGGGGATCCCTCGGGGCATGATCCCTTGCATTCCTCCGTAAGGTCCCCTCACCGAATCTGTTTTAAATGTCCCATGAGACATGGCGATACCGCGGTAGGAGTCGGAGAGATTTTTTAACCTTTATTTCTCACGCTAATAGTCACGACTCTGGCGTGAGTGAAATTTTTCCATCCGATGTTCCGGTCGAGTAGAATCCGCCGCAGAATTTCCCAGAGCGCCCTTGCATGCGAGCCCAACACTTTCCTCGCCTATATACCCTGAAGAGAAGGACTTGTAACTCTACGGGCGCCGGTCGTAAATCGTACGGACATCTACTCTTTCGGCATAAATGAAATTTGATGAATTTTTATTCCCGCGGAATGCACGTAAAGTTCTGCCGGCGCTATATATCCGTGGCGCTTCGGGAAATTAATTTCGTGGGCTACCAGATCTCGGGGAGATATTCCACAAGAGGTAATATTCGCGCATAAATTTGGGGAAATTTTTAACCGATGGAGACATTACGTGCACAGACGGTGGCGAAATTGTGGATGACCTTGAGGGTGGGGTGAAAAATACCCGAGTAATATCTTCCTGACAGGGTTATAAATGGATGGAAAGATATTCATCCCTGGAACAGTGACATCATACGCATATAAGGCATTGATATCGATAGCTTCTATATTTTAGCTTGCGTATTTCAGGAATGAGCCATTTTTCTCTCATCAGACTGTGGCTAAATGTTTTCTCATATAAAACTAGGAGCTTATCCACTAAAAACACTAAAAATTTTATGTTTTAATTCCTCTTCGGTATAATTAAGAAAATATACTGATAGTTAAAGATAATTATATATTCATAGATTTATACAACTGCTTTCAATATATTATATCTTTAAAATACTAATTCAACGAAATTCTACAATTAAAAAGAACATGAAATATGCTACGGAAAGTCTGCGATCCTTTCGGTAATTTGGATGATATGAATTCAGGTATGGAAAATAACAATTAAAAAAACGACAATAATACTATCATTAATCTTCGGATATATTCATTTGATTAGCTGTAAATTATTATTTGCTTCTTACTCTTTGTCTATGATCTTAAGGTCGTTATTTTTTATATCTATCTGTCTATCAATGAAAGAACGTTAATTCCAACGCTTATGCTAAAAATCATTCGATGGATGATTATTAAATTGGTTTTACATATTTGTTCTTTTATAGAAGGATATTTTCCTGTGTGATAAAGCATGTCGGCATGTAAGCATCCTGAAAATAAACTAATCAATACCTCAATGCGTATAAAAATAATATGAATCCAAAATTAAATAATATTTATACAAATGCTAGAATATAGAAAGGAATTCTATTCACTTTAACAATTTAGGGAATGACTATGTCTGTACTTTAATGGTATAAATTAAATAATGAATACTATTTTCGATGGATTGAAATCGCAATGGCCGCTTTATAATATTTCGGTGAACATTTCCTCGATAATGCGTTTATCAAAAATATCCACTAATTTATTTCCCTTAACGTATGAGAAATGGGGATTTATCTACCTAGTCATCACAATAATTAAAAGCCTTCCCTTACGGTGAAAAATATATTGCAGAATAGATATAAATTTACGTAATTTATACAATTATAAGATGACGGAAACACGTCTGGCGAAATCCATTACCTTCTGGAAAGAAAGCGTAATAAAATGCCGAGTCCTCATTACTTCAACAAAGTAATTAATCTGGGACTCATTTTTATCCTCGAGGTATTGAAGCGGAGCAAAAAATGGGATGATAAATTCGACGTCCATTTCCATCTACCTTAGGTTTTTATTACGCACATAGAAGCTTCTTATTGGCAAACAAGAAGTTTGCTGTTTTTCGAGAAATGAAAGTTCAATATACGCAGAATGTGGACTTTTTTATATTCTTCCATTCCATTAATCTTGTCCAAACTATACATGTAATATCAATAAATATTGATCCATTACAGTATACAATGTATCAATACATATTGATACATTTCATTGCATAAAACGACGTATATTTAGGAGTAATTATAAAAAATACTGGCATGATAATAGACTGATTAGGTAAAGTATCGAGCCTGGATCTTCTAAAGTTGTATTGTTGTAAACTTTTCCCGGAAAATTGAATATTTAAGTTTGATTCCGTTGTATTTACCCTTTCATTAAATTGACAGGGAATCAAATTATTTCACTTCTAGAACAATAACAGAAATTCTATGAGCTAGATTGCACGATTCCAGTCAAAGATAACTCTAGGGCTTCTCTGAAATCATGTAAACATTTTGTAAAAGATATATTGTGACTAATGTCACAAGTTGCAATAATATAATATCATAACTTTAGTCACCTGGCCTTCCGGAGCAACCTTTTGGAGAAGAATCCACTATGATAGAGCGTTTCATAAACTTGGAAAAAAACGAGATGAGAATAGATACGTTGAGAAGAATATACCGAGCGAATAGTGAGTAATTAATGCGAATAAACTAAATTGAGGGAAGATAATAAGAAAAACGGGCAGGGATCTGGTAGTATATAAAGTCAAATCTCTCATTAACTTCCACTGAAGTCAATATTACTACTGTTAGAGATATAAAGTTTTTGTGGCCAAGATAAGAACCCTGTGGGACACCCTCAATCCGTAAACTAAATTATAAGTAAAAACTTTGATTTTCGTCCACTTTTTCATCAGTCAATTATCCTTTTGGATACAATAGAGTTAGAACAAAGGCTAATAAAGGTAACCCACATATCCACAGACGTTAGATTGATTCGACGAAGTATAAAGGGACTTTCCGAAATGCATCTCCGCCTGTGTTCCCTTGAGACTTGCCTCCCTCCCTTTCCGTTCTGCTTTCCAAACAACGACCTCTCTCTTTCCTTTTGTTCTGCACTGCACCCGGAAATCCTGCTTTCCTTTAAAAGTGCGTACGTGGGACTGATAGATCCTCTTTTAAGGACACCTCTGTCTCTTTTTCCTAAACGGGACGACACTCTTCCTACACTGCCTCTCCTTTTGCAATCCTCGACGCCCTCCATACTCATCTTTTGTCTTCCCATTGCATCCCTTTCCTGGAGAATTCCTCCCCTTCCTCGCGTCTTCAAATATCAACGACTGTTCTCTCCACCAAAGATCCTGATGAGGCAGCGCTGAGGGATGCGTCCAATGATCGAAACAACGGATGATATCTATCTGGTATCATCAAATCGTACGCAGAAGGATACGTTTGATTGGATTTCATAGGACAGAATCCCCGAATCATTTCACGTATTTTCTTACGTCAAGGCTAAACCGAATTCACATCAAGGATAAATTAGTATACATAATAGTAGTACATAATAGTACATAATGGATACTTATAGTACCACGTTGGTTGACAGTTAGTTTGAAGACAAAGAGATTATATTCCCAAAATCACTTATTCTATGTTCAAAAAGGGTTGGCTTAGTCATAGGACTTTTGTTTTTCTTTACTTGGATATCGACTAATATGAGTTAAATTTAGTCGACGAGATTTTACCATATTGCTAATAGCTGCACAAAGATTTTACCTTATAAACGTGAGGGTTGGAAAATTTTATTCTATTCATAAGGGATGAAGGATGCTGTCTGAGAATTTATACCCGAGTTCGAACATTAATAGTAAGGTATCATAGAGTAAGACATCTAAGTTCTCGATATCGACTCAATGAATACCACTTCTTACGAAGAAAACTTGAGAACATTACGAATTGTGCTTTCAATTTCGCTCATATTTCTTCCAAATATTATTTTAACAACAAAAGATGAGAATCAGACCATATACAAGATAGAAAAATTCAAAATATTCTCTCGGTATTGGCAAAGCAGTTGTTAGGAATGGAAAAAGTAGGACAAACTGTGTTAGAGATTCGACAACAGAAAAAATGTCTGCGCTAAAAACGGTTTGCAAAAATATTCATGAAAACTTACGGAGGGAAATTTCTTACCCTACGAAATATAACCTATTGATATTGTAATATAAACGTTAAACGGTCCTCCTAATGAGTTGAGCGCGGTGTAAGTATTCTGAGTAACATGAAGAATTAGGCTACAGGCACTACGAACTGATGAATGAAATGATTCTCATTCATCTCTTAGTATAGGATAGATACGAGTTCTCTCATTATGGAACGCCTAGAAATGTGTCAATCAAAATGAGGAGTCACTTCGCTTCTTTTAATAGTACTTTTTCAATCCTTGACAATTTATTTCTCCGGAAAATAATATGCAATATTAACCAATCCGCATCATACCTCATTAATCTCAAACCCAACGGCAACCCATTAGTATAGGAGATGAGACTAGAATCAGAATGGATAAATATTGCAATTGGATAGAGTATTAGAAACTCTAGACAGATAAAGAATTTACAGGAATTGCTTGGACCAAATCTTAAATCTTCACACCCTTATTGAACCATCAAGTACGAGCCAAGGTTAGAAAACTTATCGGAAAACGTACGAACTTGTAAGAGAAGACCCGTACGCGAACAAATAACTCTCGAGTGTAAAATGTATCGTGAGATCGCCGTAACAAAACGATTCGTGGCCGACGAGAAAGACAAAGGCGGAGAGAGGCCAGAAAAATCCGAGAAACAAAAGTACGGCCCACGGGAAAGGACAGATTAGACCGGAGCGAGGGAAAAACAAAACACCGGAGTCCTCTTAATGGGATGAGAAATGAAGAATTCGTGGACAAGAGACAACGAGCGAAAGATAAGAGGCGATGAAAAGAGAAGCTGGGGAAAGGGGAATATAAAAAAGGATGAAAACAGATTAGGTAGGGGGCAGTTTTAAAGGAAGGGAGAAAGGTAAAAATGGAACAGGTTTTTCGAGTCTGTGGGCTGAGGAGAGAGAAGAGGAGAGGGGTGTAAAAAGCTCCTTAGAGAGGAGCAATAGTGGGGTTGATAGCCAAGAGTATCTTCCTGCGATGAATGACCTTTATAACCCCTCACATCCTATCCCCGTTCGGAGCCCACCCTCCTCGCGGATTTCCCCTCCTTTTAACGACTGCGGAACAGCGATCTTCTGGCGATGGGTTGAGTCTCCTTCCACCGCCTCTGGACATGCCTTGCGGGACTCGCGAACCGTGTAAAGATGACCGCTCCGTGCATTGTCGACCATGGGAATGCGCCGGCTAAACCAACAATGAGGGAGAGACTGGCGCCGGCGGAAAAGTGGGGAAACTTGGAAACAAATGAGCGCCTCGTGTTTGAGTGATAACTGTTTTCAGCGTGGATGCGGGTTAATTGGGGAGGCAATAATTAACGACGCGCCGTTAACCCTCGGAACCTGTTCTCGCTAATGATATGAATGCCCGTAATTCGAAACATATAATCAATTTCGGGGCGGCTTTCAATTCGTACGCTCTTCTGGGATATCAATTTGAATTTAAATTGTTTCGCTGGGAACGCGACGTAGACGTTGACAAAGCGAGGTTTATATTTTTGTGGAGCGGACGGGTGCATTCTGCCGACCGATTTTGGTAATCGATCTTACGGCGATCCTCGGAAGAAGGGAGTGGTATGTAATCGTTTAAAAGGATGGGAAAAAACTGCGATGGGAATGTCGATGTCCACAAAGGATCGAGTCATTATTCTCGTACACATATAAATACGATATATAGTAAAACTTAAATAAAACTAAGTTACTTCGATAAAATTATACTAAGCAGTAAATCATTCTATTTATTATTATATTGTTTTTGCCTCCTTTATTCAGTGAGCTATAACCAATACTTAGGGTATAATTTGCTGTTCGAGGACGGCAGTCGGACTAAAGCATTGAAAGAATGTTTCGATTGAACTGAATTGAAACTATTGAATTAGACATTAAAATTCATTTATTATCCAAAATTTAATTATATCGAAATTAAGAATTTCTGAAGTATAAACTGTAATGTCTATTGATTCATAAAATGGAACAGAATATGTTGATATTTTCTTTGCTGAATTTCCTATCATCAGAGTAATTCATTTACTAATACTAAATAAAATTATTTTGTAAACCTTTTCTAAAGTTCTCTATCATAGACGATATGATATATCTACGTTTCTAAATTTTTGTAATGGTTTATAGCTCTGAATTTTAATTTTTTCTAGCCGCATTTCTTAGAAGATTAAGAGCTTTTTAAAAAGCTTCTTAATTCATGAAGTTTATTTTTATAGTTAAACAATTTAGTAAGATATTTTCTTCCTTTATTTCAAAATTTTAAACATGCCTAACACTCGATTCATAGAACCACAAATTAAACGCATCAGGGCAACATTAGCACTACGAAGAATATACACTGATGTAAAATAAACGAACGCTCTAAATTACTTTAAAAGCTTTACATATCCACAATCTAAGTTTGTTCGCATTTCCATCTCATTGGACTTAGTCAGCTTTTAAAACATACATCGGTAGGCTTGTAGCTTTTCAGAGAGCTTTTTCCGAAATAGATAAACCAATGTACGTACTTGTATGTGCGCAAGACTTCGTGCGCTTATAGATTCCCGAGTGCAATGAAAATGCTTCTTAGGGAATCGGAGGCAAATAAAAGTATGGCTGATAAAAAGAGCCTTCAGCAGCATGATGAAGAGCAAACGTAAGTAATTCGTCCTTTTAGGATTTTTAATGACCCCTCAAACGTTACACATGCTTGATATATGGGGTATAATTAAACGGAAACACCTGAAATTAAGTTCGGAAAAGGTGGGATACGTTGACGGGACGTTGACGTAAAATCGCAATTTCGGCAGCGCTCCGTTGGTAAAACGGTTAAAATTTTGATCGAGATGATCTTAACAGGAAACTCAAGCTGAGCACAGTTTAACGCACGCAATAAATTTTTCCGTCTGCCTTTAAATTCCTGAATAAATTCTTGTAGCGAGCGCCGCATTTCAGTTGTTTTCTCGAATCCTCCATTAAGGATGTGCTTGCAGACATCAATTCTCCCTGAAATTTAGAAATCGTGCGAATCGGAACAGGCTGCGGTTGGCAATAACTGACGGAAACGGTATCCTCAAATGCCGGGCATTTTTAAGAGTTCTATCAACGTGACTTTAAGATGGAAGTGTGGAGTTTTTAGCCCAATTCTGCCCTTAAACAACTTGAAAACGTTACGTATTTGCCTTACTTTGTATTTATATTCCATAAACTTCTATTTATATCGGAACAATCATAAAATTTCTATCATTTCTATTCAAAGAAATGGATAGTAAGAAATCGAATAGTAAAGGATGTTTGGATAAGTACTTAAACGCAATTTTATGATATTTTTAATACATTTAGTCGTCTCAATTTAACGCGAAAGTTTTTGGAAAACGTCAATACCGACAAAACCAAAGATTTATAGGTTACCAGTAAAAGTTTTCTTAATCATGTTGAGTATAAAAATCTATATCCGCGTATTGTAACGAAAGACCGTACTAAGTTGGAAATTACATTTTATAATAATAAGACATCCATCAAATATGAGTCATGGTAAATCATATATCTTACAACTGGAAAATAACAATTAAAATATGAGGAATATTACGCGTCGAAAATTTTCAGAAAACGCAAGTAGTCTTACTAAGTGGTCTAATTTAATTTAATTTTTGTATGACCTTAGAATTCTCATTCTATAGTAAAGTTTTCTTCGAGTTAATACGGAATAAATTGATAGGAAATATCATTATTAAAGATTACTCAGGTTTCTTTCCGCGCATTATTATATACATAGAGATTTTTCTATAAATGGATGAAATATTTTTAACAGCGGATAGGATGAATATCTCTTAACTTCAATAATTTTACACATAAATGTCCTCTACCCTCTATAAACTCAATATAAACGACTATCATATTTGAAAATTGCTAAGGAAGTTAATTCGTATTTCTTGAAATCAACATGCTCCAAACCGGTCATCATAGAAACCCATATTATTCCTATCAGTTACGCCATAATCATAGATAACAGACAATTAATAGCTTTTATAGAACTTCATCGTAGTCATCACGTTAAACATATCCTAGCTTACAGTGATTTTACATCAGCTAAGCACGTAGACAATCCCGTACTCCCGTAATTTGAGAACGAATAACTGGGACAACCGCAAATCTTCCATACAACCCAAGACATTAATACATAAAACCATAATCGACATATTTTTTACAGCACGAGCGATTAATAACCGTACATTACCCCACAACTTGCGAAGGGGGGTGGGGAGAGTAAGAACAACCTTGTACTGATGCGATTTTAACGTGCAATCTCCTCAGATCCATACCGCAACCAAACCTTGCGAATTCACTCTCCCATCAGCGAAGAAAGAATTCAAAAACTAGTACTTGAAACGGAAAGAAATCGGAGAAAAAAGACACGTCTGCAAGACCGTGTAAGCCCATCATCTCTGCCGAAGAATTCCCCTAATAACAGCAATTAGGTATCCGAAAGTGTAGCCGCGAATACTCTTCCCTCCCTCTTAATTCAAAGACATTATAAGAGTTTAGGCGCCAGTGGAGGCTCTGCGGTAGGGGACAGAAGCTTCCGCGGTTCCTATTCTACTTCCTTTCTCTAATAGCATCGACTATAAGCGATCGGTGCATGGGGTCGTTTATCGCTGACGGGATGGGATTTGTTGCCGTTGGATATCAGTATTCAGCAGGTGGCATAGAGAAGGCGGTCTCTGAAAGGACCCCGGAGGAATGATTCTTCGGCGGCCGCTGTCTAATGGACGAGAATGCTGGACACGTGGAAGGCATTTGGAAGGGGGGATTGTGTGGGTTTTCTATGGAATGATAGAGGGAAAGATGTAACAGAGTGAAAGGATCGCTTCTTGCAAAAAAGGAGTTGGAATTGTGCTCGGGAGCATGAAACGCGTGTATGGATCTCTTTTCTGAGAACGGATATTGAAGATCTGCGCAGCCGAGGAATATTCCGTGGATTGCGAATTTTTATGCCCAATAGGCGCCATAGGATTTGCGTTTTAATATTTGAAAGAAAATGTGAAAAGCACAAAGTAAAGAATTATGATATATAAAAGTGCAGCATACAATTCGTTAATTTTATTTTATTCTTAATTTAATATTATATTCGTAATTAAAATTATAACCGTAAAATATCCACTGTTATTCACATCAAGTAATGCGTGTTTTTGCGAAATTCTATAAAATTCAAGTTCGTTTGATTATATACATACTAAAAATAGAACGAATAAATTGAAGATTCAAGAAAAATTACCTTGACTAACAGAAATGGATAAAGATAACATCTTAACAATTCAATTTATAACGCTGCTAAGAGTTTAAGGGTGAAACTATGACCTTTTAATTAATGAATCAATTTAATTAATGTCGATTTATAATTAAAATCACCATCAAATTATGAACACTTGAAAACGTACTTATTTATGACAACTCGGTTTTATTCTTAATTGTAAATTTTCTAAAACTATGTTATGTTATTGTTGAAGAAAGTATCTTGTCATTTTAAGAAATGGAATAATTTAAAGAGAATTTGATTTTTAACGATATAGGGATACTTTTAAAGAGGAAATATTAAACTCGTCAGATATTGCCAAACGACAAAAATATAAATAAATTGTTTTTGTTATGGTAAACAATACATATTAGAAATGCAACATAGTTAAGCAGCTTTGAAACGACTAGTAGCATTTGTAATGACATCACCAGTAGTGTGGATCCTGAAATAAACAGTGCGCCCACAAACTCGATTTCCTCTTCTCCCATTACAATACTGACGGAAGCAGTTGAGAAAGAAAGATTTATCCCTAATATTAAAACCCAGTCTTCTCTTTTCACCTAATGGTGTGAATTCCAAATCGGGTCAGAGAAACCGCGGGTTAAGTTCGGCAACCAGAAGCTGGACAGATATCTAAGTCTACTTTCCCATTTTCGGAAAAGTAGGCCGAACGATTACGCATTTAATATTCCGACAATCGCAAATCAAACGTCGCTATCAACTCGTTTCCTTGTTGTTGTCTTCATGGAAACCTACCGGCGAATCTGCCAATACTTTGTCATCGCGTCGTTGGGAGCGTATAATTTCCCTTGAGACGTCCCTAATGGTTTTTTTATGTCCTCCAAAAAGAGTCGCGATCTACGGAAATTAACCTTCTCTGAAGAAGAGTCCAAACTAATTTTGAGACTCTGCGAATGACACGGTCGATTGGAAAGAAAAATCCATGGCGATCTGGGTTCCCGTGGCGACACAAAGATGAGGGAATTTTTTTGAAGAGGGTTCCACAGATAAGAAAAGGAAGACCGTAAAGGTTTCTTTGGAAGAGGAAATTAGGAACGAAAGGAATAGGGGAAAAAATTGAATTCGGAAACTAAAGATGGGAAATTAATTTGAAAATAAATACGTTTTCGTAGTCTAATTATTCGGGTCGCGGAAACTTCTGTGCGGAGAGGGGAGGAGATGAAACGTGGGGGTTGAGGATGCCGATCTTGATGGACGTTTTGTATTTTTAAAAATGATGGAAAATGATTCGAAATTTCATGGTGAAGCTATTCAAGGATCTAATAACTAAAATAAATATCCAAACTTTTACTTGCTAATATTCAATATATGCAGAGATTTTATGCTATTTAAGAATGTTTCCATTGCCAAAAGTTAGAAGATATTTCTTCAGATGAATCAGGTTATTTTAAGGAAACAATAGGACAGTATAAATTAGGACTCCATTACATGAAACTTCCCTTCCCTGAAATCTCCCATTAATGATAGTTTTAATATTTCAAGCCTAAAGATAAGGTTCCTAGCTGTAGATGTCAAATAAGTCAAAAAATAAAGTAATGATTTTCTGACATTTAAAATTTATCAACGTTTTTCTCGACATTCTCACTCAGAGCAACACCTTTTACAAAGATAATTTTTTTCATAATTTATTTATAATAATAATAAAAGTTTAATGTTTAAAATAATCAACTAATACAGAAATTAACTGGTTGGAAAATAAGCCCTTCAGTGAAAGGTAAAGTAAAAGAATCCAAAACTGGAATATGACATCTTATACTCAACGAATAAAGAGTAGAGATTTTAGAGGAAGTCGCAAAAATTATATTGAACATCATAAATATCATGCGGCTCTCAAAAAGGCTAAAAATTTAAATTACCGTTGTGCATAACTCGTAAACATGCAGTAAAACATTTAAAGTATAATATTCGATGCACATCTAGAAGCCGCCTTCTACGCTCAAATAAAAATTAAATAAAAAAAAGACGCACGACTCGCGAAACAAACTCGAAATATTAAATTAGCAATCCGAGCCCTTCTCCCTTCATAATTCCCTTCTCTTTCACTCATCCCGCCTTTATTGGCAGATACTATTCTCCCAACCGTTCCCTACCCGGGTACTCCGGCCTCCTTTCTGCTACGACCATCCTTCTTGGTTACCGCGGGGAGCACTTCTTTATGGCATCGAGTAAATAAACGGCTACTCGTGGACCGTCCGAGCTGCCTTTGCTCTCTTTCCTTCGCATTAAACGTATTCCCGGGATCCGATGCGTTTAGACACGCAAGACTTGGATACGTACGGGAGGATGATGGGTAGCGAACGAGCCCACGTTCACGCGATGCGGATGAAAAGAACGCGAAGCTATTATCCGTGTCGTAACACGACTTGCAGAAGGATCGCGTCTGCCCCGAGCAGGTTTCTTACGGCTTAACTTTTAACTTATATTCCAAGAGCGTCTTGGAAATTAGCTCTAATCGAGTGAGGTAGCGGCCTCTCCATGAGAGGTTTAATAAACTTGGCATGGTCTGCTGGGTATTTCGGGCGCCTTATGAACAAGAGGAAGTTGCAATACCCATTAAAACTCGGATGAACTTTAAACTCTGAGACGCGAGGAAATCCTAGCAGGTGGAGATTTGTCATAAAGACCTCGGCCCTTAATGTGAATGTCTCTCGAAAGGATTTAACATAATTCTCTTAATCTTCTTTGATCATCTTTATGCAGCCGGTGTCCCGACGCATCTTACTACGGCTCGGTTTTCTTTGAGCCATGCAATGTTGAGATATTAAATAAAGTGATATTTGTTGTCTCAGGATGCAATGCTGGTTTTGCTAATTCAATTCTGACAATTTATCTATATTTATAATCCTATACTTATGTTTTTATATCGGTACTTATTTTTAGGATCCTATATTTATATTCCTATTTTTATATTCCTTTATTTAAGTTTCTTTATCTCTTCTTATACTTACAGGTATGTTCATATATTTATATTTCTATACTTGATTTCTATATTTCTATTATTTTTCACTGTTAACTGACACCTCATACTGGTGCAATTTATGTATTCATATAAAAAATGTATGTGATCAAGATGTAGTGTTTCTTTTAAACGTATGAAATAATACATCGTACCAGTCCACTTGCGAGGTATGGGAAAAGCCTTAACACATATGTATTACATATTCATAACACATATATAAATACATATTCAACTAAACATGTTTCATATGGAATTTTTCAAGTATTAAAACGATAGTTATGTTGAAAAGAACAAATCATCAATATAGTGTTTGACAGAAACTTTTAATATAAAACAAAACTCAATAGTAAGCTAAAATTATATCCAACGAGACCATAACCAGCATTAGCATAAAATATATATATATAGAGACTAATATGAAACCCATTGCTTTCACGAGTTTCCGTGGTGTAGTGGTTATCACATCCGCCTAACACGCGGAAGGTCCCCGGTTCGATCCCGGGCGGAAACAATTTTTTTTCATCTCTTACCAATCGTGAGTTTAAACGAACGTTTACTATATAAAATAAATAAAATTTTCAAATTGAAAGTTTTTTGGTGAAAATTAATGCCAATGTTTTGTACGAAGAAGATCCGAAAAAAATATGCCGAAACCCGGGATTGAACCAGGGACCTTTAGATCTTCAGTCTAACGCTCTCCCAACTGAGCTATTTCGGCTGATGTCGTTGGACGCCTACTCAGCTGAAGACACCAAGCGACATCTTCACGAAACATTGTAATAGTAACTGTACAACATCATAGTGATGACTGTTTGCTTTTATTCGCCTACATCTTATCTATGGACAGACTATTTTACTCGTCTTTCCAAAAATTTTTCATAGATAGTATTCCTGTCATTAATTAAAGAGTAAAGTCTGAAAAAATGCCTTCGATTAAATTTTGAAAAATTATAACCATTGTGACAGCATATTATCTCTAAAAATATTTGCCTTATATAAAATAATTACTTTTTAACTATTCCGAATATCAAATAACGATTATACCAATACGAAAATGGTTGCAAAAAATACATTAAGTCTGTTATGAAATAATAAATTTGTTTATAATTTATTTATATACTAATTTTTATACGCTTTATTATGAAATGCTTTTACGAGACTTCAAATATACATATAATCGTGGCTATAAAAATTATATACTATACTGAAAACTATTTTCTTGTGTCAATAAGAATGTGGAATATTTTAAACCAATAAAGTTAAATTATATAAAATTATGAGAAACAACAAGTCTGCGGATGTACGTATCATATAGTGTTTATCAACAGGAGCGCTACCGTATAAAGCATTGAGTAATAAACTATATGATAAATTTCAACCTCGTTAAAATAATGAAGTACGTATTAAAATGCAAATAAAACTGTCCATTACTGTCACAGTCCTATCTTTTAAAAAGTTCTCTATTTGTTCAGTAATCGAGGGAAAACTTTATCAAAGATTGAACTCAATTATTTTCTATTTAAGTTCCCAATAAACGATATTTTTATGGACTCACTTTAATGGATGTAAACTTTTCCGATTTTATTCCATTTTATGCATGATTAATCGCACATAAAGGTATAACGTTCTTCCTCCAAATAACCAACAGTTTATTACCGGTGTGATTCTGAAACGAGATCCAAACCGCCTCTCCCAAATAACATCTTGGGAGCACTTCTTTTGCGAATCGAATAAACCTTAAACCCATCTCCTCCAAACGGATAAGGGTTTATATTTATCCTTTTCCCTTCGATAATTTACGGAAGGATAATAAATTGGAATCGGGAATAAGAAGAGAGGCAGAAATGAGTGGGAGGACACGTGCCTATGGCAAACATATCCCAGAAGGCCTCAAAGGAACCCACATCAAAGCAGGGCTAATGGGCAAGCCTCGGGGCCTTCGAGAAAGATACTACTGTTGTTCCTCCGATGCGAATCTCTCTATTTCACTGTTTCTCCACCACCGCGTATTCAAATAGATATCTTGCCGATGCATGCCCTCAGCTCTTCAAGACCATTCTTTGAGGAGTGCTGCGATGCAGAGCGTGGTTACCCAACTCATTGGGGACCTTTGGTAGGG
Organism: Pantala flavescens; assembly: GCA_020796165.1. NCBI lineage: Eukaryota > Metazoa > Arthropoda > Insecta > Odonata > Libellulidae > Pantala > Pantala flavescens. The sequence continues at coordinate 20,568,741 of CM036886.1, forward strand.
AGTCACGGAGCAGGGAATTTGCTTAGAGTAGTAGATGTACGCTCGATTCGAATTTGCATCGATATTTTTTGTTTGAAAAGAAACTTCTCTTGTGACTCAGGATGGTTCCATATTATGATTTGTTCCATATTATAATTCAGATCAAGTTTTTAATTGAGTCTAAATGTAACAAGCTTTCGAAAAATTTAGAACTTAAACTGTAGTATTATAGACTTATTATTAAAACGAAAAGAGAGGCAATCAATTATTTGACTCTCTTTTTTTGAAAATATATAATAAAAAACCTCGGTTATACCTACTCAACGAATGTATGCAACAACGCTGCACATTTATACTAATCAGTTAATCGATTATACATTTTTCCTTTCAAATACATTCGCATCTCATAAACTCCGCTATATCATACAAGTTCAAGAATATAATCTAATAAAGGCTTCAATACTTTTCGGAAACTAATATAATATTCCCCATTTTTGAAGAGTTTCCGGCTTTTATTATGCTTTAATACTTTATCTCTTGTCATGATGAAACTTGAAATAAAATATAAGATATTTATATACCAAAGAACAATTCTTGAGGCAAAATCAATTGGTAATCCAGCGATCTTTCTATCAATGCATAGTGTTTTGCAGTATCAAACAATACCGGATGATTACGTTTACTATTAAATTAACCCCTATTTCACAAAATACCTTAATAACTTTTCGTACAGCAAACTAAGCACCATGGAGATAGAATAGGTATTAATTTAATATAAAGTATGTATATATACGACGTTCATTTGCCGCAACCTCATCAAAAATTTATTAAAGTAAAGAGAAACATCGACCTGTAGAGCTCACGCTAAGCAACCATTGTTATAGAGCATTAAATATTAAGGTGTTGAACCCTTCTACTCCTCTTTAAACCTTTACGGAGCCAAGGAGCAAGCAGTTTACAGAATAAAAAAACTCCTAAAGCACATCAACTGGAGAATATGGATCAAGTATTATCATCTCAGCATTGATTATAGTGTACCCAAAAGTGAGCAATGCATTTCATCCTGTTGACATGACAACCGGTCACTTATTCCTTATTCACGCCAATATTTCAAGTGCTGCACGAGATATGTGTATCCTTCCGTGGGAGGAGGGACAGAAGGTAAGAGAGGATGGCAAACAATCGAATGTTGATAACCGGTGCCTTTGAAGTTTCTCCGTTTGTGTACGTGAATTGCCATGGGAGTCAACCCCCGGCATTTATGCCATGGAGGGGAAGTGAGTGAATGGGAGGACAAAGGGGGGAGAGGCAAAAATAAATAAATACCTCTCCACGCATTACAACGTATCCAAACATTATCCGAAAGCTTCTGTTGTCAGGTTCGAAAAGGAAGAGAAGAGAAAAGGGTTTCGATGAGGGAAAAGGTCGATTTTTAAGGGTCCAACATCAGCTTTTCTAGTTTTACAATCTCTTGGATGGAGGGCAAGAATTGTGCGGAATTTTTCTGGTATTGAATTGTATTGTGATGCTTGCTAATTACTTAAAGGTATTTATGGTCGTTCCAAAGTCCGATATATGCTTTGATGAGGAATTCTAATCGCTCGACTTGCAGCTATTGGAGAGACAGAATGAAACATAACTCTTTGTCTTCCTGTTCAGAATTTTATATGGGTTAAAGGGAAGAGAAGGATTTTTGGAATCCTCTTTTTCCCATTGAAAAATTGAATATTCGAAACACATTCAATACTAAAAATTCACAAGTATGTTAAACACATGTATATAAAGACCTCATATGGTTTCACGTTTATCCTTGTTGTAATATTACTTTTACGAAATATGAGACAAATATAATAAATATATTACAGATTGCGGAATCTCAAGGACCGTAGTGGTCATCCGATACGAAAGAAAAGTATATAAAACTTAAAATCAATACATATTCTACCCATCTTAAGAATAAGTCCTTAACATCTTATGTTAGTGAAGAACTAATTCATAGACTTTCTCATAAGTTCATAACAACTGATACGAAAATGGTGTATCGAAATTTATGTTAACCTGAAAAACAATCATATTTATCTCTCTTCTATAAATATATGCAATTAATTTTTTAAAAAATCAGTAATCGGAACGATAAATTCATAAAAATCATAACATTTGACATAACGATAGGTTGCTCTAATGAAAATTTTTCAGAATTCTAACATAATATTGAATAACTTTGTACAAATGGTACATTTAACTTACTTCTTATCTATATTTAATAAATCACATTTTTACATTAAAATTCTTTCAGTATACGGACGATGATAAACATATAATAAACTCTATAAAACTACGCTAAGTCAATCGTAACCAGGGGCAACACAAGACCCCAAATCTTAGCTCAATCGGCGGAGACAAATACGCAAAAAATTTCAGCGTTATATCCCCATGCTTGATGGCACCCCTACGACCTACTTACTGACACTGACTCAAAGGAGGAGCCCATAAGCCCGTCCTTACCCTCTTGTTTCGTGGGACAAATATTCGCGGTGGGGTTGCACGGCCAATTTCGCCATTAACCGCACTGTTTATCTTCGGCACAACGACGGATAACTGACTTGCTATTTGTTCACGGCGGTAGCCCACCGATTGCAGACTCGCGAACGGGATTGCTTCCGAGAAGAACCCTAGATTCCCCTTCCATCTTCAATCTCCCAATAGAAAGGGGGACCCTTGATCAAAGATTGTTCCTCCACAGTGTGTTTGCTCGAGGAACGTTAAAGACGAAACGCAAATAAAGGGAAGCGGATGGGTTGCTTCCAGCCCCTTGCATCCTTTCTAATGTAACTATGCCCGCAAACACGCGTACGTTCGGAAATATATATATGTGCGATATACACACGCGCCCACAACCAGCACAAACAGGAATGCGTTTGTTAAATGTAAATGAACCGCTGTTTCTGAGAACAGTATCTTTGTCTGTGATACTTTTGTAAGTGTTTACGAATTGCCGAAAGGAAGTGTGCTGTTTATTGTGATGATTCTCTTTGTTTAGTGTTGATTTTGCGTTTTGGTTGCGGTTTATATTGTCCCTTTGATATTTATACTTTTATTCTTCATTAAAAAATTTATATTTACATAATAATATAATATTTTAATAACTCTCAGGAATTCATTATCTTATTTTTCAATTTCTTAAGTTAATTCGTGCATAAGTAGACTTATGCACTAATTTAAATAAGGTTTGCGTTACCACCTACTTGAATTACATTACAATCTACACACTAGGGGTACATTACAGTTCATTAAGAACATTTAGAAGTTGATAGAACTTCAAAACTTTAATACCAATATGACTTAGAATAGAAGAAAATAAACTTTAATGAGGATAGTGAGAATCTAATCTATGAGCATAAACGTAATGGGAACGTTTTTAGTAGCTGAGAAAACATTTTCAGTTATAATTCTTTTCATTAATTCACTTTTACATTCGCATTGTCAATAAATATTAACACCAGTAAAGGCAGTAGATAAGATTTCTAACACATGTACTTCTATGTTTGTATGAATTGTGACTTAATTAATTTTAATATTTTTTATTATAAGCTCAAAGCTTTCGACACTTTGGCTACAAACATTCCTATTTAGAAAAAAAGACTGACACGATATGTTTGGGTTTGGGTATGATCCAATTGGTTCAATGACCACTAAGAGGAATATATCATTTAAGTCTATCTCCTAGTGTAAAAAATGAGAGTTGAATAATTTAAAAAACGAAGAATTTTCTCCTATTAATAATACCTTGCATAAATATCAGACTAATTGTGCGATTACGAACATACTTACGCTGCAATTTGGGGTTATATAATTAATTATCACTCTACTAGTTAGAGGATACGATATATCTTCAATAGAACTTGCGACTAAGTTTGCACGTTAGGAGAAAAGCATTCAAGGAACCTACACATTAAATCTAGCACATTTAAATTTATTATATAAAAAAGAAGATTGTAATTTATAGAACTTATTTTTAAGAAGGCTTAGCTGAGATATCATTAAACGAGGGAGTGCCTCATTAATCCGTTATGTTAGCAGACAAACGACTTGATAAATTATCACGTGTACTTGAAGGAATGGCAGAAATATTTCCCTTTCCAAAGAGAGTAGAAGGAAAATTCCACGTTCTGACTAAAGGAAAGAAAACGCTATTTAGTTTCATTCCTAATAAGGAGATGAAACCCCCGGAGCTGTCCATTGATACTCGATTCAATCGCTCGAGATAATCCAGCCAATGAGGAGAGAATTCTGAGTACTCAAGGAATCAAAATGGCTCTGAACTTCCTTTCTCGTTGCGTCAAAAGAGCCGTTTCGATCGAGTTTCGATTCCAATCGATGCCGTCTATCGATATGGAAAGAATAAAGAAGCTTAGCTTCGTGAAACGAGTGCTTTTCAAAGGGGTAAACGATAATTTTCCCTTTTCGATACTCCTGCATCTTTTCTCCGGTAACTAAGTGCCGAAGGCGTAAACAATTGGGAAAACAATTATGACGATGAGTTGGATATTGAAATAGGCTGAGAAGGACTGAGTAACAATAAAACAGATATTATTTTCATGAGTGATAATAGCACAAGAAATCAAAAGGTAAGAACGTAAGGTGGGAATGATTATTTAGAAGACTCTAATATATTATAAATAACCTTCATTAGACGAAGTAGCAATTATATAGTCCTATAAATACGTAATTCTTAGGATTTAAATTCTTTAAAAGCCGGAAGACTCTTAGCTTTGATTTATATCTTGAATAGCATAATTTGAAAACTGTTACCATTAACATGCGTGCTCAAACTAAGATTACCTAATAGATGTAGTAAATATATTTCTATTTTCGTAGGCGTAGGACATTATTATTAATTATTATTATATAAATTAGCGGAGAGGTAATTTTATCAAACTAAATCATCCGTGGTCCAATAATCCAATTAATTTCACGAAAGGAAAAACTTAACTTTCGTCACCGATAAAGTAACTCATAATTTTATCTATTTAGAATTTATAGTGCATTTACATTCCAATTACTACAGTAATTGCTATGGAGATATGCTTAGCTGTTACCGATTCTGTATCCAATGCCGATATATATTCTCAATGTGGAAGTCTTGGAGATATTTGACGATGATGACAATGCCTAACTTACGCTGAATAAAGAAACTTCAGTAATAAGATAGTTTATATATACATTTCACTGGATTCCTTTGTCATTGAATGAATACTGAATGAATATTTGATGAAAATCCCACAAATTGTGATCGTAATTGATAAACTATTATACAAATATATTGCATAAATTCTATCATATCTAGCTTTTCTTTTTTTTAATTGTTGACTGATTCTCTATTGATTCTCGACCTAGATAAGTGTTAAAGTATGGTAATCATATCTTATAGATTTACTTTGTTCAGATTTTGTCCAAAACATTGTATTTCACTACAGCGAGAGTTACGAACTAATATAAATACGATCGTTTATTAAAGTGGATACGATCTTCATCTAGATCGAAAGCTGTCCTGGGTTCGATTCAAAGTGACAATTCACATCTCTTTTTCCAACCCACAAAACACACTACCAAAAATTGTGGGTCAAACATTTTCACCAGTAAATTAAACTCTGAAGAATTAAGGTCCGCAACTGAAAGAAGAGACAACTAAGTGTTTATATTTCGCGGAAGTTTCCAAAGTCGGACGGTCAAATATTTACTCTGCAGTGATATTTACAACCGATGCTCGCCGCTTTGATTATTATGGTAGATTTTCTCCCGGCCTCACCTCCTTCTCTCGAAAAGCATCTTCCCCCAACCAAGGACCTTCTCTCCTCCACACAATACTTTCCACCTCCTATCATGTTCCACTAACGTATCTGGCTCTCGTCCAAGAGATGCTGTATTTTTATCACATTCTTCCTCAACTTTTCCCATTGGTAAATTTGCTTAGTCTCGGAATTAAATGGCGATAAATTATACTGACGTGGGTTTACCTTTTTTAGACGGTGGTTAGCCTCCCTTGTTAGCGAGGGCGACCGGAGTATCATATGTCTAATAACTTTGTTTATTTACGACTGGTGAAAAATCCCTCGCCATGGATCTTGACTTGAAACAATGGATGAGGAGAGATGATATATCGCCACGACAAATATTTTATTACTTCTGAATTCGCTTTTATTATCTTGTTTCGGACCGAGGCCTTGAAGAGTCGCCGACGGTTGTTGTAAATTCGGACTTTCTCTAAACGCTTTTTTGCGCGAACGAAATTTTGGTGAAGTGACCATTGGTTGTTCTTGTTCAGAAAAATACGAGTTATGTACATTTCATGCGGATGAAGGATGGTTTACTTTTCATGAAGTTGAGAAATGACCTTACAGATCGAATATTTAAATGCTAGGATTTAGGTTGGCTTTATCATAAAAACCATGTAAAATATATCTAGCACATTCTTAACTGCATGCTTTTAAATTTGTATATATTTATCCGTTTTTAGCCCAATGCAGCAAATCAAAAGGTCACCTATAACTTGGAGCTTTAGCGATCTCTATAGAGTTAAAGATAAATAGAACCATTTGCGTTATAACATCTTAATCACTCATCTTAAATTTAAGCCCAGACTGTGAGCAAACATCGAGCTACTGTCTATAAAGATTAATTACCATTGATCTGTATCATAATACTCTAATATATTAACGCTTTTCTCACCTACATTTTTTACGTAAAATCGATGTAGACTTCACGATTAAAAATTAAAAGTACCGTTATACATTTATAATACACAAAGTACCGTCTAGTTTGTCAAATAAATCATAAGACCTTCCTTTTCTATATGCAATTCTAAACTGAAAAGCAGCATACCAAAGCTTGTTTTTATTATTAGAAATAATGTACTCCATCCTCATCATTTTAATTATAAGCACTAAAATAAATTATATATTTCTTGCATAATAATTAATAACACCCCAACTTAAGTCCGTTAATAATTTCTTTCTTTCAATTTACGGTGAAATCCAAATAAGTTCGAAAATGGCACGTCCTAATTGTACTTGATGTTATTTTGAATCCACTAGTAGATTATCAGATAGTATATATTATAATATTTTACAGAATATTAGATAGATTAGACTAGTAGGTTATAATTGCCAAGTACTTGCGGACAATATGCGTACGTGAATGACCGAGACCTTATTTACCGCACATAAATTCATAACCAACTTGCTTTACAGTTTCGCCAGAACTAAACAGTTTCCCCTCCGAATCAGCAGTAAATAATAACCTTAAATCACAGCGGAAACTGTAAATGGCTGCCTTATCGGATGCAATTGGAATAATGAACCCTGTCAATTTCGCAATCAACCCCGCTAACATTTCAGTGGGAAAACCTCTCAGCGCTTTTCTAATGAAATCAATTACAACGGATATATGGTCCCCCATCGCCGTTTAATGCACTCACGAACCCAGAGACGAATTAGATATTCCGTCGATAATGTTTCTCTTCTAGATTAATGGTCCCTTTTCCAGGACTTGGCAATGCATTACATAGTCAATTTGCAGGGTGATAACACCGTAGGAAAAGCGTGAACTTAAATCAATATCGTGCTCATGCAAAGCCATTGTGAATAGGTATGTAAAGAATGCTTATGCAACGACAGTGAGTGGATATGTATGAGAAACGCAATTTATACCATAATAATAGGATTCGATTTAAATAGGAAAATAACGAGAGAGAGAACAATGCAAAACGTGCAGTCCAATTATACATTCAGAACGAGAAATAAGAACGTTGCAAAATCAATGATTTAACATTCTATACTTGATATATAACACTGAAGAATATTATTATTTACCGCTTATCCTTGAGTTATATCGGTAGGCTAATTTATGACGGATATATATGAAATCACTCGCATATGAATAGAATTTATATTATGAAAACAACTTATATAAAAAAGTACTCGATATTCTTGGACAATACTAAGTAAATGAAAGCATAAATTTTATATTTTTAAGAATAAACATTCCAGAATTATTGATTAACGTAAATATAAAAAATATGTAAATTAATTATTTTCATTGACGATTTTGTTTGATATTTTAAAGCGCAATTTCAATTCTATCAAAACGATTACAATTTCAACTAACATTTTATATTACTATCAAGTTTTTATTGCATAAAGATGTTTTAATTCTCTGAATAATGCAACTTTAAAACAAATATACGACCTTATCTATAAAAATAATGAAATTCGTCGTATCTTTTTATATATAAACTACTCTTAGTATTCCTTAAAAGTAGTAAAACTTCCAATTTCTAATGATGTCAGTGTTATATACCTATTAAATCAACTGGATAGCAGAATAAACGAAAAAGCTATTCCTAAAACCATGTTTCGTATAATTATATGCCAATGAAGTTTTTCCACACTTCTTATATAGATAATAAAAAATTGGTTGAGTTAAATAACAAATTTTCCTCAGGGAAACAGTTAAACATAATAGAATTTATGTAAAATTAACTTTTCGCATGAATCAACGAATTAAAGTGAGTCGTAGCATTTTATTTGCATTCAGCTACTCCATCTGCGACCCGTATTCTCTCATTAAAGCAGAAAGTGAGAACGGCTGCACCATTTGAGCTGCAACGCTCTCAGAAAAAACGTCCAAGAATTACGGACTAACAGGCTTTCTCAATCACACATCTAGAAGTAGCACCTTTTGATCTGCCATCTTGGATACGATCTGCTTAAGAGGGCAAAAACTCGCGGTATCTTCATGGTGGAAGTGCGCACAATCTCTCGCACAGAGGGCGCTGTTTTATCATTTGAGTGGCTGAAATAAAAACATCAATAACGCTGCCATGTCTTCTATGAAGGTTTAATTTTTTCCATTTTTTTCTTCAAAGGAATGATTTGCTTCCTTCGTAACACTGCTTCTGAACACACGAAACTGTTGATTGTAGGCGTCTAAAAATGCATTCACGTCTCTGATGACTTCATATGGATTGGAGGATCCATTAAAGGTATGCTTAAATTCTTGGTTCATAAACCGTGTGTTACAATCCACCAATCCAATACTGCTAACTTGCTATACTGTAACGTCGTTTGACATATTTAGAGAGCCAAGATACTTCGTATTATTTTGACTATACTCGACAAAAAGAATTCGAGACATATCGATTACAGTTCTTCACTATTTATTAGTTATGCAAGGCTGAGTTAACAATTATTTTAAATCAGGGTTAGTATTGGACCATTCTTAAAAGTTACCTCGTCAAGGGACTTCATAACAAGGTTTTACGCGTCCTATTACGTAATACTTTTTAATTCCCTAATATTTAATCAACACGCTTGTTTATATCGAATTATATAACATCATTAATTAAAAGGCTCCATATACCTTCCATTGAGGCAGAAAATTTTCGAAGATTTGCATAAGAAATAGCAAAAATATCATTCGCAGAAAAATAAGATTAAATCAATAGCTGCATCTGTATCTTATATAGTACTGACTGATACAATACATTTAAAGAGACATTCTCTTACGTGCGATTAAATCGTTTCCGATTGTCACAAATTTGTTGGCCGAGGGATAACCAATTGCGCTTTCAAATCATGTCGATTGAGGTGATAAGGAGGCAATTCCGGGGAAAGGTCATTGGCGATAAGAGGGAGGAATGTATTAGGAATTCCACCCCGACTACCGCTCTACGCATACATGCTGATAACAGAACATGAAGGTCACCATCGACACTCGATTTATATTTGGTTCGCTTAATCTATAGACATACAAATTATCGCGTACTGAAAAATGAAAAAAAAACTACTTTTTTAGAATCTCCATTGCATTTTCAACGTGAGATTCACAATCCATCGAATTATATATAGATTATATAGAAGCTAATAAGGAGATTAAAAGTCTTCAAATTAATTCTAATTTTCTTTTCTCCCAAATAATTGAAATTAAAAATTAACCCACACATAGATACATGTATATTTGAAATTTTTAGGACTTAAGGAGTGTTATGAAGAGAAATCGATAAAAATTAATGTGATAAACTTAGTGTTTACGATCACCCTTAATTTAGTCGACGACAACAAAGGAAATGTTAATGAAACTTATTATCAATCTAAGCTACGTTTTCCCTCTTTTTTGACTTTGATATTTGGAATAAAAAGTATAGGGAGACTAACTTATATAATGGCTGAATAGTTGAATTCGTCCCAAAATGTTTTTTTTATTGGCCATAAAAAAGCATTTAGGTCTCTTGAATAAAATTCTACTGTATTTTCAGTTTTTAAGTAAGTATGGATCCGACTTTATAATTATCGTCAATTTCTACGTCTATGCGGATACCCTGCGAGCCAGCTTACGGTTTATTGCAGTTGATGTTAGTACCATGACTATAGATACCTATAGTATAACGATTACTCTATCATTGAATGTTTACTTTTTGCTTATATCCAAAACATTCTACTCCTCAGCAATTCCCAAAGATAAGATTCAGCTATCAAAACTTTTTCACCATGTTTAAAAATTTGTCGCACCATAGACAATCCTAATCAACTTTTTTATATTTAGGGTACTCCAACTTTAATATAAACATCCCACGGTGTCCATGGCAATCTTCCTTAATCCCGTCCAACACTCCATTTGCACAATTGTCGTCTTGAACATCCCCTCTCCTTGCATTATCAGTTCGCCGACCCTCTTCATTTTTTCCTCCCAGTGGACGCATTAGCCTTCCATAATCCAGAAGGATGAAACCACCGATGGCCTCTTCTTGCGAGTATCCCTCGCTGACCGCTTTCCAACACGCTCGTGGAAGCAACTCTTTTTCCCCATTTTTCCCTTTATTCCTTCCCTTCCTCTTTTTTCCCTCCCGCTGGTGATTTGTTAGGCGGTAATGTGGAAGTGCATGTAGATGAGTATCTGCAGAGGGCGCCGTAATTCAGGCGAAGACAGCGATCTGTCTTCTGATTGGCCGGCCTCTTGAATCTCCCTCACCATGGTCTCTTCCCGATCCCTTGTGTTCCCCTTCAACGCTCTTCATAATTCATTTCGAATTTTTGACACCCAGCGCTGGTGCGAGGTGGATTTCCAACGCCTGGGAGACTTCGACGATGGTCGATGTTCCGCGATAGAAGATTTTCTAGGGGACTTCGAAAATGCAGCTGCGATGGAGTTTTCTTGGCGCCTCGGCTTAGAGTGATTTATCCAATTTGTAAGCAATTTGGAGAATAAAATGTGCGAGCGGAGGAGTTCGCGCCATTCGGGATTCTGATGCGGTGAATTATATGTCGTTCTTGAATAATAAGGTATTCTTTCGTAACTATACGATCCACGCGGAATTTTATACGTTATTTACTTATCTATCTTATACGAATGAAATATATTCAGTAATTGCGTAAAGAATCGGGAAACTTGACGTATTTAATAGCGGATTAAATCAATTATTATATTTTTAAGATGTATTTTTACAGTAATCTTTTCAGAGCTCTTGAAAACTTATAACAGGTAAAATGATGGGAGTAGCATGGATAGCAACAATTAGAGTTTTTCCATAATAGAAAATTATGAGTACGGGGAATCAGAAGCAAGGACATTTCTGTCTTATTTCCGTCACGTATTAAATTAATTATGAAGAATTGCTTCTATCAATTCTAATAACGTTTTATTTTTCTTCCAAGAGATACCAGCTCGCTTAAATTCAATATCAATGCCTCAATCTTCAACATTAAAAAAGAAAATATATAAAAATACATTTATTAATTTTTTCGCTCTTAATAATTAACTTCCTCAAAACAGCTAATGGAAAATTTTCATAAAATTGATATTATTTGATATACAACAAAAAGTAATATTTTCTAAAATCACCCCTTCTGAAGTTAAAACTTCGTATAACATGAAAATAATATGAGGAAGTATAAATTATTCCACACTTATGTAGATGGTCATTGAATAATTCGAAAGCTACCAATAGGTCTACCACTTCACACTTAATACTCATCATAATAAAGTCAACGAATCTTTCCTGAAAATACAAAAATACACGCCAAACTAATTTACCATCTTTCTCCAATTAATAGTGCATCCTTAGCGAATACCGTGAGAGCAATTGTTACGTATAGCCTGAATAAAACCCCATTGAAATTTCCAACGGTTGAACATCTCTAATCGCGAACAAAAAACTTAAAATCCACTCGAAGCGCCTTCTCTCCAATTGTTAGTCAACTGACGCCTTAATGCATCCAACAAACGAAACAAAATGTCTCAATCCACTGTACGGAGCAAAAACATAACGAGACCTTCGGCAGCCGCGGAATTAATCGTGTGCTCGGAAAGAACGGCAAAAATCCCACTCGAGAATTCTAACGATCTATCTTTTCAAATATCCCTCATAGCTCGAGAGGGAACCTTCGATTCGCTCGTCTGAAAACAAGCTTTGAGAAGCGGTGCAATTAATAGACAATAACTCAGTTCAACAGCGATCTCCGTGGAAACCACGAAATGGCATAGAGCCAATCTTTATTGATGATTTATCAGTGGCCGTGGAGGAGACGCCGGGCTGTGGAGAAGTCGACCATTAGAGCGTCTCGGAAGACTCCTTTGTTTTCCCTTTTTGCACGGATAAAAGCGAGACGGATTGCGTGCAATGATAAAAACAAACGAGTGGTGCCACCCGCGGGGAATGCGGCCGGAGAGTAAATTAAAACCAGTTCGAGTCGATTCGGGTGCGTTTTTAAGAGTCGGAGAATAGGAACGAGATGTTGTGGAGATAGGCTGTGGAGATGAGTCAATACGAGGAGATCTCGCTCAATTGAAGCTGTAATCATATGAAAATTCCGATCGAATAAAAAGGGTTAAAAACGACGCTTTCTCCAGCTTCTTCTCCCCCATCCCCAATCCTTGGAGATTAGTGTTCTACTTTCTTCGGAGATCTTCTCACTTTCTAACAAGGGAAGCATTTTTCCGAAGCTCGTTACACTTTCTCTCCAGGCGTTAATTTTCAATCTACGGTTCATCTACGTACTTGTTGTGCTTGTGAGGAATGAATATTAGAAATTATATCGCGTCGATTTAATCAATTATACTTGTAATATTAATCTTTTTAAATGTAATAAATTATGATTTATTTCTACATCAAATTCAATTATAATTTAATACTATATATTCTATTAATACTGTCACCCGCATGGTGTTGCTCTGAATATTTATGGCTTTTTTATGTCCAGCAACTTAAAGTGCAGTAAGAACGAAGTTAATTCTTTTTTTCAACCACCATTCAAAATCTGTTTGTTGCATAACTAAATGTAAGATCAACAGAAAAATACTCAAAGGAGCAATAGTAGTAAATATAGTCCGATTTGATAGGGATTTTAAACCGGGTTTCTATATCGCAAGTAAAAGGCTCTAACTCTAGATTTCTAACAAGTCGCTATGGTAACAGGGTTCTAGGGTTTATTTCTATAAGCCATAAACTCAGTCAAGGATTCATAGGTATATGAATGAAATGATGATGTATGAAAGACACCAAAGATAACCAAGCTGTTAAGGGTACGCGCGTCAATTCATTTCTTGTAAAATAATTCTTCTTCTGACTGACTGACTTCTGAAAACAAATCTAAAATGCACCTTATGATGGAAATTTACTAAATCTCACCCCGATTTCCATTAAAATCTAAGTCTAATACAAGTCATCTTCAAACATAAAAGTTCATAACATAAAGTTATAAAATCGACCTTTTTCCCTACAATTCCTTTTTGTGACTGGTCCTAGACCCGCAAATACCACAAGAGCATCAAAGATGATAGAAGAAGTATACAGAAAGAAAAAAGATTGATCAATTACCTTTTTGTTCCGTTTCCTAGCTGTCCGCTGGATGTTGTATAAGAATCCTCCATTTGAAACTCAGCAGAAGTTGCTAGTCTCTTCATGGATCGAAGATCCAGAATTTGAAACAAACAGAAAACTGAATCCGTCGTCCATCGAATTCTAAAAACAAGAAATAGAAAAATAAGATACGAAAATCAAATTAATAAAGTATATTAACGAATACTATATACGACTACGACTGAAACAGAAGTCTACAAAATATAAGTTTTACAAATTTGATAATAAATATTCCAATGTTAATTGTATTTATTTTATACCAGGAAATAAGTTTGTGATATAGCAAACAGACATAGATTATAACTGACAAAGCAAGTATTATAAACAGTAAATTCCATTAGTACTGTCATGACGTTACGATTTATAATTCTTAAGACCCTCGTCTGAAAAATAAATGAACTCAAGACTTACATACGTAAGCATTTTTATGACCGTAACTATAAAATTAAACATCCAATTGCACACTACTAATTAACGCACTCTATTAACAAAACGTATGTACAATAAATAACAGTGTACATCGTGGGAAACTTCTCGCTACGTTATTCATTAGAATGAGATATTCCGGTTCAACTCTAATGGAAATATCTTCCACAGTATAAATAACAATGGAAGATGTCATTTCACTCCAATGAATACCATTGCTCTCATTGTAACCGGTTCCTTTGATGAATGTTTTCGAATTAATAGCTTAGTGAGTCTCTCTTATATTACGTTCAATAAATTATAAACTTCCGTATAAAAATCGCTCGTATGAAATATGGTAAGAATTCCGCAACTTAAGATCTCAGGGCTTTGGCCGTAAATTGAACTCTCCAAAGGTTATATTTAGGCTATGATAATAGCTTCTCTTACGTGTAAATTAGTTGATTATGAAGATATATAAAAGACGTGATATTGAATATTAAATATTTTGACTAAGGATCGTTTTTGCTCAGCCCTTACTAAATTTTATGCTTCAATTTCGTGGATTCCTTTTTTCTAAATATTGTCCACCAAATTTTGCTCTAATATTTTCCACCGAATGCATAATAATTTAGTCTCAAATCTCTTTTATATTGTTCCTTATAGTCTCAGTTATCCAAGATTTGATTGGAACATGTCATCATACTATACTGAACGAATGGAAAAACCGTTCGTTATTTTTGCATCACATTAACAAATATTATTACCAATATTAAATAAGAGATAATTATACGAGTATGATAAAAATTAATATGATTAAATTCTGACAAGCGCTAAGCAAATAATGAACCCAAGTGACGAGTCATAATCGAGGAATATTTAATAACCCGAGTTTCAAAGCCAGGACTTAGACATTGGAATATGGAAGAACAGACTACTGATCAGCTTCAATTCAAATTGGTTTAATATATATCACATATTTCTTTAAAAAAGGTGCACAATACACAAATAAGCTTGCTCGTTTCTATGTTTTTATTTGTATCACCTGGTACGAGTTTCTCTTAGAACTACGTGCTTGTACACGAGTAATTCTCTTCTATAGAAAGAATCCCATCCTCGCCGAACTTTTTAATGCCCTCAAGTCCAACGCAACCTTAACCCTTTATGATTTACGTGTCGGAAACAAACGCAAGAAATCATACCCTAGCGTAAAACTCCGCTGAAACGAAAAATTCACAAGCAGCAGTTTGGCTTCTCGAAGAACAAAGCCCTGCA
This sequence comes from Pantala flavescens, assembly GCA_020796165.1. Taxonomy (NCBI): domain Eukaryota; kingdom Metazoa; phylum Arthropoda; class Insecta; order Odonata; family Libellulidae; genus Pantala; species Pantala flavescens. The sequence continues at coordinate 20,584,315 of CM036886.1, forward strand.
GATTAAGGCAATTGGAAGCAGACCCGCAATCACGGTGGAGAGCCGAGGGACAGCTGCATCGGACGCATGGTTACTGATGTAGCAAACGGTAAGACAACGGACTGTTCTTCCACACTCTTAAGGCCTTTTGTGTGGAGTCGATTTAATGCAATGCATCCCCGAGTTAAACGAGGCGTGACGCTGGATTTCGAAATCATAAAAGACGAAGATTCTTCCACGGCAAAATTTAACAGAATCCTCACGCTTGGCAAAAAAGTCCGTGGGAGCAGCTGCTACGCTTCTTTACACAGATGGCGTAGAGAGAGAGCTTCTTGCAGCATTTCTCGGCCGCAATTGCGATTATGTCGCCGATGTCTTAAGGTAACGTGAGAATTTAAAGGCTCGAGGGTATTTCCCGCACTTTGTTTCCCACTGTGTCGATACCTCGACTCGATTTGTCTTCGGAATAAAAGTATACTCACTTCGTTGATTACTTTTTTCTCAGATTAATGGTTTCCTTTTAACGAACTGCGCTCTGCTGAGGTGTCGCTTTACTCGCACCGATGGGATCGAAAGTAAAGGTGACCCTGGTCCAGAGATGCTGCGATTTCCTCTTTCCACGTTCCGCGATATTTGTGGTGAAACTTTACTCTGGAGATTTATGGAGACGAAATGCTGTTTGAGATTCCGCTGAATTATACCTTAAGTGTGTGTGTGTGCTTTGAGATTCTACGTGATTACTCACACAGAGCGTGTAGACTTAAGTTGGAAGGAAGAAAAACTAAATTGAAAAATGATCACTCAGTCTATGGGCAAGGGGGATGATTATATGATCCTACGCTTTGTTAGGAGAATCTGTGTATCCATTGGTAACGAGCCCTAAAAAGGGTTCTTTACTTCCCTGAAAGTTCTTGAATATATTTACTGAAAAACACTGAAATTCAACAGACCTCTCTAATTTTGGAAATACAATCATTAACGAAGATTCTAATAGAAATTATATACATTCTACATCAAATGAGTGTTGTATTCAATGATTATTTTGTCTAAGGACAATACAATTCGGAAAAGTACATTAGAGATTAACAAAAACATAAATATTTCTCAGCCAATTAAGTAATTAAAGTACTCACTATTCATATACAATTCATCCCATATTCAGATTTGTTATACATTCAACTCGCCTCTAATTAGAAATAATCATACCATCAAAATTTCTTATATGTTCTCTTCAATTAATCAAGACCCTATACTCATCATAATTTACGAAATCTGCATCTTACTTCCTCAAGCTTCAAAGTAATGATCTTCGAGATATTTCTTACTTAGTATTCACACCGATTCCTTTCGAAAGGTAATGCCTTCCTCTAAACCTTTCCTGGTTCATAAATACAACACCTGTTGGTAGGATCTCATAATTTACTTATGGACTGAGGGAGGGGATTCAAGATGCTTCTATTTGATTTCCTTACCTTATGTGTATAGTGGTTGGGATATGTATGGATTGATATCAATAAAAAGATTGATAATCATTGGATGACGATGTTTTACCTATGTATACGTAAATACCCACAGAATTAAAAAAATAAGGAGAAAGGTATCAAAAATAGAGGCTTTGTGTATGTAGTATACCATAATAAAAATTTCATATAAAGGTAGCCTTTCAAAATTATCATATTCACTATTTCCCTACTTCAAGTCAGCATCATTGGTCATTCAATCCGCAGTTCGGCTTACTGTAGCTATCAATCCCTTTCCATTAAATTTAGCTTTACTATAACCAGACATCTCTCTTCTATTCTAAATCCCTTTTACTTGGTTTAATATTCATCCCTTGCTCTTCTTCTTCCTTCTTTTCTTTCTACTTCTTTTCAAGTTCATTCGTAATAAAGTTTTCATTTCTCAGGAGATATCCAATCCTTCCAGCTCTTCTGTAGATGTTACTCCTCATTGTTGGTACCTCTCCTATTCTTCAATATACTTTCAAACCCTATCTCTCAATCCGATCTTCATCCTTCATGTAAGAACTCTAAATTAATATTAACCAACTCACCCTCATCGAATTCGATGGCGGACAAACCGCCCGCAGCCGCGAACTTAAACTTACATACGGTTAGTTCCCGTTGCAATAAAACGGCGCGTTAAGCCAGATGTCATTCATACGTCCGCTGACAGCCATAAATCGACGACCCCTCACTCACAGATAAGCGTGCTACACTCATCGATCGGTGTATCTAACTCCGACCGCTTTAAACTGTTCTTCGAAGAGATTTACGTACCTCGGAGAAAGTTTCACAACTAGACGGAAGATAAAGGGTTTAAATCAGTGGCAGCGTGACAATGAGCCCGAGAAATACTCATAATCCATTGCAGTTCAACGTACGCGGAAGAGACCTTAGCACCTGCATTATTTGTAGCACTTATCTGTTAATAAACAGATGAAGTTATGTGCTCGCTCGTAAATCTGTGACGAGGAGTGGCTGAAAAATAATTTATGGGATGTTTAACTACGTTCTTAGAATGGACGGATGGTGGATTAATAAGTGGAAACTAGAAATGAGATCGAGTGTGTCTGTATATAAGAGCCGTCGGTGTGTAGGAACTTTTCGCGAAGTTTTATTTATGTTTCGTTGTTCTTTATTTATCGAAAAACAATGTAATTTGTAGTGTCCCTTAAAGAAATTTATCGAGATTTGCTCCAGAAAACTCGGATGCTGGAATGAATGAATTATTATCAGTGCGTAGAATGAAAATGAAAGTGGTACGGATTAAAACATAAGGAATGGTATCGCATAGAAGATTTATTTACGTTAAAGTGATAGTTCTTCAATAATTAGCTATTTTGTTCCAATATTACAATATATATTATGAAGGAAGGAATTGGAAAACAGAGTCAGACAAAATGAAATTTGCATCAGCTTTTAACAAAATTTTATATTGATAGTATTTTATGTTAAATTAAGCGGTGAATAAAACTTGATTGTCTAGGAGAAGTTGATCACGAAATGAATATTATTTGGAAGAAAAACTGAGTTATTCTAATCGTAACTTTTCAAATAATCATTGCGCCTAACTTGTAAAAAGCTATAAACTTGAAACTATTTCGTTAGGGTGGTTCGATCCACATGAAATAAGTAATTAATTCTTTAGAAATTAGAATTCAGAAAAAAAATATCAAAAAAAATTGCTTAAATATCACCAAAGTATCTATAAAAGAGGTAAAGTTGAGCTTTTGGTTATATAAATATAAAATAACAATATTTTTGTAACAGAAAATCACCATTATTTACAAATCTCTTTTCTCCAATATTTTAGCCTAAAATATAGAACATCTTCAGAATTTCCGAAGAAAAATTTATGGTCGCAGATGGAATTTCAATAAAACCTCATAGTTTAAAATTTTATCAAAAAGTAGCAAAATAACTGTAATGGATTGAAAATCTTTCCTTTTATAAGAAAATTAACCGTCCATAATTTAAATATGGAAAAATAACGATTATTAAATTAGAAGTAGCTATACAAGTAGCAGACTATATAAATCGGGATTTCAACGCGTGAAATATCGCAACTTCATGAGACGGAGGGATCAACAATACTTCACCGTTCGTTCCAAAACATTTTTTTCGCACCAGAATTTTCATTACGTCACCGTTAGGCTTTTTCCTGCTAATCCGTCCCTACTTTACCCACCCTTTGTGCAAACGAAATCTTTCGGCCTCTTTGCCCCGAAAAAAAACTTGGCCACGCTAACTTCTCATCCTGTCTCCTTTAAAACGCGGTCCAAGACACGCCTTTCTTCTCACGATACGCCCACGACATCCAGGTATGTTTTTTCCACTCGAATGAATCCTACCAATGAGTTATTTTGATTGGCCCAAAATCTGTTCGAATACTTCCATTTCGTTTGTGTTCCTCATCCTTCACCGCTGACGTCTCTTATGTTTCTTTTTGTTTCGCCTCCTTTATCTTGAATTATTCCTCTATCGCCACTTTTCCCACGAAGTGTGGGCACAAAAGATTTTATAGATATGAAATATATGAGGGTACGTCTGGGTACGAGTTTAAAGGATACGAATGTATACAAATGTATTTTTTTATTTCTGACTTCGTCACGAACAAGTGTATTGCTATACTCAAGCATTCATCCAATCTTTGACATCGTTATTTACGAGAGAATGAATTTTATACTTATATCATATGCATATCATACAATTAATTATTACGTATTTCCATGTCTCTTTACACTACCGAAGCAAAAAATTGTGAATAAATATAATTTCCATCTGTATCGTTTGTTACGTTAAGATTTATTATTAAAACTATCAATACTTTCTTTATTTTTTCCGACTATATTCTAGTTTAAACGTTAACTTGATTCTACTTTAGTCAAGGAAAATATTATTTAAAGCATAATAAAATATACTACAATAATATTCTCGTATTTGAAACTGTATATAAGTATACTTAAATATTAGTACGTACGTGTAAACATACGATATAACATATAATTTCTCTTCACACGTATTTTTACTATATACATATACACGTATATATTTATACATAATCTTGATATTAGAAATAGAAGCTATTCCTCCACAAAAGAATAGAGGACAACAGTCTCTCAGTCGATGAAATTCCCACAGCCATTATATTTATTTGACCACCTTTACGCATGGCTGGAGATCATATAAGGGGATTCCTTTTAATCATGGGAAGATGAAAAAGAGCTTCGGACAGGGAATGCTGAGGCTAAATAATAAACGTATATCTGGGATCAAACGGCGTTGGTCTTTTAAGCTTCGGAAGGTCAAAAAAGGAACGTGCAAGGAGAATAGTTGTGAGTAACCGGTATGAAAGCCATATTATATTATCAGAAAAAAGTGCTTTGGCGAATTGGTTCCGAAGCACAGCGAAGAACACACAACGCTTCAAAGTTAGCTTGTAAGGGGTCTTCTTAAAAAAGGAGAAATACATTTGTGAAAGGTACCACCGCAAAAAATATTTATGTAATAATCCACCGGTTATATACGAAGGACACCAAACTACACCTCAAAGCAATCTATATGGCGAACATGAGAAAATTACGTTTGGTTATAATATTACATCTATCACAACGACGGTTTCACATATTATATTATAAAATACATAGATATAATTATTATAAATATATGTTAATTTGTATAACGGTATGCACGCATAGTACCAAACAGCATACAACAAAAGTTTATCTGTGAAACTGTGAGATAAATCATTTAACTTTAAAGTAACCTTGATTTCTTACCTTCTTAGGTTTTTTTTACAATTAACTCACTCTAATCATTAGTATGTTGTACGAGAAAAGATCGCGAAATTTAATTTCTCAATAATTATAAAATTAACAAAAACCATATTTCGAATATTTTTTAATATTCATCAAGATGACCCAAGTAGATAAAATTTTACGGTAAATTCACTCAAAATCGAACTTTTCGACTTCTGTGAATTTCATGAACCATCTATTAATTCAGAAACCACAAGCAAAATTAGCGAAAGGAAATAATGACAGGATACTATGTGAAGTACGTATTTCTGTAGCATTAAAATGAGTTAATTTCAGACAAGCATACGGTAACTTTCACTGAATACAATTAAAGATATCTTGCAGAACAGTGCAGACTTTCGATTTCATTGAGTTTAAACTAACACGCACACTTGAGGACGGTAACAAGTAAAGATGATGTAACTTCTAATACATAATTATCTAGATAAATACGCATATATTCCATGATTCTTTGGATATTGATTATCGTCTTTATACTTATTATCAATAATTATTGGAATCATTAATGGGTTAACTGAGATTTTTAATACAACTATTAGGGCCTTAGGATATAATCTCATCCCATTAACGGATTCCAATTCTTTCTCCTTTGAAGTCACCACCGGAGATATAGGCTAGAAACGGTACGGACAACAATGCCTCAGATCAAATACGATAACTCCAATCTGGGAGTGCGAGTAACCATGGCAAACACCGCGTGGGTGGGGCACGGATGGATATGCGCCACCAAAAAAAGAAAGGAAGTATGATCTATAAAGGAGGATGGGAGAAATGGACCCGGACCTGGGTGAGAATGGTATCCTGCAGAAGAGAAGACTCACAAAGAGGTCGGACCCACGCTTTTTCTTTGGATTAATGCACTTTGATTCTTCCTTTCAGGCTATCGCCCCCTCCTTAAGAGACGCACTTTTCGGACTAGTCATTAATAACGTGTAGGACCTTAAAGCTTCTCACAAAAGATTTCCTCTTTTCCCGACCCACCCCTTCCACTCTCAGCCATCTTCGCTCTCCATCCCACACCTATTCCTTCCTCCTTTTATTCTTTCCCCTCTTTGCAAATGACTCGGAAAAATACTGGATACCTCGCTCACAATTCCCAAGTCGGGCTCTCATTAATTAGCTTGATGGAGTGAACCAAATCGGGGTTGTTGTTGCGGGAATAATGTTCGGGTTAGTCGGTATTGATTAGCCCCGTGTATTGTGTATATTCAGATATTAGGTTATGCATTTAATAACGTAAAGATACAATAATTATACGCATTATCTTATATGGCATAAAATTATACACATTTATTTTTATAAGGAAAGATCGAACGAGACTATTTTGTTGTATTAACAATAAAAGGTTCTCATGATGAGTTTTAATATATAAAATATGATAGCTATAAATTAAATGAGTTATTAATAATTATTTTTAATAAATCGAAACAATTTGCTGGCCTCGGTGGGGGATTGGTTGGCGTACTAATTTTCTAAATCTTTAAAGGCTTGAGTTCGATTCCCGCTTAATAAGAATTTTACCTGTAAAGGTATGGATAAATTCGTCGTGTTCGTCTATATATTAAATCACATTTCATTGGTCAAATACACCTTTAATAAATATCAATGATTATTAAAACAATTCTATTCACATTTATCTGTTTACAGAATAACTCTATTTGGCTTCATATTGCAACTAGAAATAACATCTATGACCGGAACAAATTGTAGACTTTATGATTCCTCAAAATTAATCCCATAAAAAAACTATTTTTTACGATTAGAACCGGTGAACATTAGTATGTATATATAAACATAGCAATACAATGCATTAAGACACTATGAGGTCATCATGTTACGGTAATTCGATAGATCTAAATTGTGGTTGTAGTCGTGCAGCCTAACACAAAACTCTACAAAAATTAAATTAAATTAAAAATTATTTTTCCAAAATCGTGGAGATAATTCTGGCTTAAAATGCGCCCTTACAATTTTACTGTAAGATATTCTAAAGTACCTCATTTGCGCATAGATTTCCCATGAGATACACAACCGGTTTAATCGGGAGATAAGATCACACCAAGACCATTGGTCCTGTTGAAAACCGGTCATAACTGTCCTTTGCAGCATTTTGTAAAATCCACTCGTAATATTTGAGCGTTCGAATGATTGCTGTTCATTAAGTGTCATTTCCTTCAGTACCGTAACTCTCGTTAGCGCTGCAATACAAAAAATGGGTAATAATAGGAAGTGGAAAACAAAATCGCGTATAATACGTATGATATCCAAGAGGAGCAACGATACAGGGCTTGAATCATTAAAGTCCTATATAAGGAGACTCAGATAACTGAGAGTAGCTGTATATAAACTATTACCGAGGTTGGTTTTGATAATGGTCCAAATAAAAGGATATAATAATATGCATTTCACTTCAAGAGTGATTTTTGGTACCCGGAAATGCGACGAATTTATGTTTCAAGATTATATATCACAACAAATGCAACCCATCCCAACTAAAATGAATTGCCTTGTACGATTTACGGTATTCTATAGAAAAGATAAACTAAGGTAAGCTATGCAGGAAAAAATTAAACGATATAAGTTTTGTTGTCATTACACACAGGCATTGTTTCGCAAAGTTTAGAGCTAACAAAACAGGAAAAATATGTCATTTGTAGAAAAAACTTTAGATGGAATTTGAGATACAATCCATGATAGATGGACAATAAAATATGACTGCCGCTTTTTCATAAAAATTCTTAAAAGCTCAACTGCAATTTAATTCAATTTAAGATCGATTAAAAGAAGTGATATTCTGAATGTCAAACAATAAAAGAGTTAAATGTTAATAAAAACAACGGTTTTAAAATGTTAATAAAAAAACCCTCCTCCTTTTATCCCATAGATTAAATTAATAGCTTTTGTTGAATAATGAAAAAGTTAGTATTTCAAGGTAGTCAATGCTTTCCATTTGCCAACACCTTAATAACTATAGCTTGGGCTGAACATAAGAACTTACAAATCCTATTTTCACCATCTCTATAACAACAAATTACAGTCTAATTGACTGCTTACGAATGTTTACTTAAGAGGACAAAACATTTTGACGTTAGATCAGTGATATTGCAAAAACTAGATTGTCATTGCAGGTTTAACGATTCCAAGATTATAATGTCAAGAGAGAGATCAGTAATAAATCTATCATAGCATTGAATAAATCATTCATACATTTTTAAGCAAGAAATTGATTGAAATAATAAACAGTTCATGTGCACGGTATATTTGTGTAAGAATACTGTTATAATTTCATCGCATTGATTTTTTTCAGCGTATGCATATTTTCGTATCTTTTTTCTATGATATATTCACTTATTGTTTTTTCCTTTAGTTAATATTATAAATAGGTTAGTGCACGTTTTTCAAATATCACACTTTATTTGATATTAATTATAAATAAATAAATTGCATATACTACACCACTAAACAATTATAATATATTAGAATTTACCTTACTTTCAACTACAATTTCTTGTTAAATATTATTTTCAGATTATCATTGAAAGGGTTAAATGGAAGAGTAGACATTTCATTCATAGTTTCGCCATTAATAAAGAAGTATAAATATTATCACAAAATAGCTAGTTAGCTGCTATAATAATCAACTCATTTAAATTTTAAAGTACTTAATAAGTAAATAAATAATTTCAAAAAGTCATACGTAAGTCTTTAAATAAATACGTACCTATCGAAATTATAAATAATTCCCCTCAATAATACCCTTTGATTTTATATAAAAATTAAGTATAATTAAAACTCGTTTTTGCTTTAATTCCTCACGAATCAGACCCAAAACAGATATCGAGGGTCAAGCATTTCAATTGCAAATGCCCTTTCTCAGACAGAGCAAAATTCAATTTTCCGTCCGTAATTTCCTCCGGTAGCCGCGTTGAAAGATAACCGACACAAAACAACTCGAAACCCTACAAAAGTTATAAATCACTTCTTAACTAGACAACGGGGAAGGAAGGGGGTGGGGAGTGGGTAAAGGAAGTGAGAGATAGAAGCATCCTGTGGAAGCGTATCTCATTGGCGAGGGAGGCGTGCTGTATCGGAAGCTGATCAACGCATATTTGCTTATCTCCTTAGATCGATTCGCTATTATTCTCACGGGCAGAGTTGTTTAAACGGTGTGAATATAATTATGGTGACTTTCGTGTCCTCTTGGATCGGATACGCCGTTGCTAATGGGGATGCTCCGTGATCCATTAAGTAGAAAGGGATTAATTGACAAAAGGAGGCGGACGATAAGCTCTTCCCTGATTCCAAAAGGCTGAACAAAAACCCTGGGGAGAGAGGTTTTTACGCGAAAAAAAGGGTAATTAAGATGGGACGATTGTCACGGTTGCCAGGAGACTCTGCCTCTACACCGGAGACAAACATGGTAACATTTAGCACGCAATTAAGCCGTGATTATTGCGATCCGTCATAGAGGTGTTTGGATAAAATGAGGGATGGTGCGGTTGGGAAAAAACCGTCGGCCGTGGGGGGGTCGCGACCCGGCGCCAAGATGGCAAGCGAGGATGGTCGCTAACGAAGGTGCCTCCCCATTGAGGGTTGACTGCCCGTTTAAATGGAGCATTATCTAATCTAATTAAATCGGGGCCGGCAATTACACACGCTGACACGGGGTTTTGTCCGCCGTACGAATAAATTATCAGATAAAAACGCATTTCTCGAATTAGCATTAATTACGCTTTGTGGAGAGAGTGAAAAAAGTGGAATTTTTACTAGGTGCAAGATTGATGCTTTCCTCGGAAAGACAGGCATTCCTTCGATGAAACAATTCCGCTATAACTGAATGAATTCCTCGCTGAAGTAATTGGATTTTATTAATTTAAAGTGCCTCGCTTAATTAAAATGGTTTGACGGAGAGACGATTTATCTTAATTGAGCCAGTCGATTCCTGGTGAAGATAGAGGTCGAAAAGAAAGTCTCGGCGAAGTTTTTCCACAATGGATGCCATTGTGTTCGGTACGCGAAGCTATCTTTTACACTAATACGTGTGAAATTAAACCATTTTCTGTTTCATGCCCTTCGTAATGTATCATCTTCCCAGCCGACGATATGTATCCAATTAAACTCCTTTTGCAATAATTAGTACTTTTCGAGTTTGAAAACCTTGCCTATTCATAACGCAATTATCTGCAAGGTTAAAAGTAGATGTACTTCAGCATATAAATTCAGAAATAGCGAAAATTCGCTTTAGAGCCATTTTTATGAAAGGAATGTAAATATAAATTTTTTAATGACATTTTAAATTTGCTGCTCTCATATTACATTGTGACAGAATCTGTCTAATGGGAATCACAAAATATCATCTTTACATAAATAATTTACTCGCTTGAGTTACTTTTTCTAAGTTCCTTCCGTGCGTTTCATACTTTGCAAATGTCATTAGCATACGAGTTGTTTTGGAGTTAATACCAACATTTTTAGAATGAAGGTTTTTTAATAGTTACTTCCAGGACAGTATTTGCTGCGCAAAGAAAATTGTAAGTAGTTAAATATATATCCACAGTTATCGTTTTACTACAGGACCTGTATTTTACAGAAGAAATTGTTCCTGGATAATAAAATTCTTCCACCGTCTATAAACAGTCATTTATAAGCCCATCCGTCGGTTTCAGTTTTGCAATACGATATCAGTTTATTATCGAACTCAAAGCATTATAATTTTTTTAAAAATCTAAGAAGGTTAAAGATTTTAAAATTCATGATCACAATGGTTTTAACGAAGTTCAAAATCTGAATATCCTTTCTTGAATTAAATTGAAATATATTAAATACTAGAAAACTAGAAGTAGGCAAATAATATTCATCGACATTAAAGCTCGATAATAAAAAATCAATGCTGATAAAAAAACACAACTTTAAACTCAAATTAAAGTTAAAAAGTTGCAAAAATTTTGACAAAAAAGAAAGGATGACTGAATATAATTGACCGATGGTAATCATATCATAAATAATTCATAATATAAAAATAAAATGTTGATGTGATTTAAAATAATAAAATATTGACGGTGTATATAAAATGATGGATCTAATGATTGATAATGTTATTTTCTTGGACATATTATTTGTATAACAATCTCCATCGCGAATTTTTGTCACGAAATATATTTATCGATCTACATTGCCCTTTTTTCTGTATGTTTTCCACACATTTCTCAGATCATTCGGAGCTCTTAATTGAAAAATATATCTTCATTCTGTCACTTTTTCTCCTTCTTACCCATGTCTGAAATGATACGTAATCCAACTTGATATGAGCGATGCAGATTAATGACATGAGTTTTTGTATCTCCATGGATACCACGAATTACGTGGAATTGCACCGATCATCTTAACGTAGTAGGCAACACAAAATACCTCAACACTCACGCTACTTACATATCAACACATTATTATTGCCTCTGTAGATCTATCGGTAGTTTCTAATTGTTGTGTATCCAAGGAAACAGTAACAATTACAAATGGTACTCTTGAACTAGGCAGAGCTTATAAAACCTTGGTTACCCACCTAATTTTCGTTTCAAATTAAGTTTCTCATAGTTTTTATTCCTCCCCTTTTCAAGGACATCGGCTTTAAAATCCTACACAAAGCTAATTTATTAGAGGGCGAAAGGACCTTAAGAGATTGGGTGGCAAAATGGGATGAGTCTTGTTATTTGAAGCGATCGTGATCATCAAGAATCGAACGCAGAACAAGAAATTTGTAGGATGAAATATTGCCCATAGATCGTAAGAAAGGAGCACCGAGGCATGGATAAGAATCTTTGGGAAAAATTGGCTTTCCGAAGAGGGAAATAATGTCCTTGCGGATGGAGAAGCATATTTCCAAGTTCGATAAGACTTCGAGGAAAGGGTTTTTAATCCGAAAGGGATGAAAATGAGCTAAAGACGGCAACGAGAATTATTTTTCACACAGTCTCTTAAAAAATCTTGATTTCTCACGTGCGCAACCGTGAGAAATTTTGACGAAAGGAAAAGTGAAAAAATTAAACGAGTCGGAAAAATGCAAAGTAAATTGGGAGTACGTAAACTTTTCGTGAGTTCTTCTCCATTTTGGTAAATCATTCATTCTTCAATAGATCCAAGATAAATTGGGATCAAAACGTCAGAAATTAAGTTCGTGTAAACAAATATTAAATGAAAATGCATCAAAAATCCTTGATGGAGAAACATTCGACACCTTGATAACCAATGTAAGTCTAACGAGAAAAAAATCAATGTTCATCGGACTACTTTTTAATCATCCCCAATGACATTCCGACACGGTGAAATCCACAATTATTATCCATTATTGAGAAATTAACCTCATATAAATTAATAAAAATATATTAAAACATTTTTTCGAAAAATATTAGCTTGCCATTAACACTTCTTAAACCAAAATAAACTGACCAAAACCGAACTCTACCTGAAATACTACCATTGCGAATTTTATTTTCAATTATTCGATTAATCATTAGTTTTGCAAAACAGCTACAGACATATTGACGATCAACTTGGATGTGATTAGTGGAAATTTTATCTCACAATTATTACTCGATTATAGAATGAAATTGAAAGTTTCTTTCATAATCATTTACATTTTATCATTATTATTTTATAAGGCGAAGAAAAGTATATACAAACTTTCATCTGTTTACATAAAGTATGTCTCTCATATACAGTAACATAGAGTCTTTATGGCTTAATTTACGAGGGAAACAGAGCGTATAAAAAAAATTAAATGACTCTAGATGTATATCTATCACAAATTAATATTTCTTTTCAGTTAGTAAACAACAATTAGTCAGATACTAAACGGAAGTGATAAATTAATTCGGACGCAAGTTCTTGCCTTTTCACGATTTACTTTTAAGAGAGACTAATTACGAGAATTTTAAGTTTTAGCAATCCATGACTTTTGGTCAAATCAATTACGTCCTAATAACATCACTCAGTTTCTATATGAAAAATACGTATTTATTTTAAGAAAAATATTTAGTATCACGAATGGCAATGCAATTTAAGATTTCGGATGTTTTAATTGGATTCAATTTCTTTGAATATCTTTAAATTTCCTTTAAAATCTAATAAAGAGTTTAAGAAAGTACGTTAAAATTTCAAAATAAAGGGAAAATAGGCAATAAACGATGCAAATTGAAAACGAAAAATACTGAAACAAAAAATACGCTGCGAGAAATAGGAATCCTTTTATAATGCAGCAACATTGCATTGTGAATCAATCCTTAACTTACACAACGAAATATAATATTCCGAACGTCAACCGAACTTTAAGGAAAAACACGCTAACTTTGAAAACAACTAAAATTACACGCACTCCAAACATGGCAACGGACACTGATACTAACACGCCTCGTAATGAGAAGAAGAAAGGCCAACCGGACAACAATATCCTTTTCAGCGTACCACTGAAAATAATGAACCGGAGGAGCAACAAAGTGTCCTCGCATCTAGACGTGAATAATACCTCTAGAACCAAAAAGAATCCCTTTTCTCGAACCACCCTCCCGTCTGGGGGATCATCCACAATCATCCAACATCCTCCACCACCTCATAACCTCCTTTATTCCTGCAGACCCCCACACCCTCGATGGAACGGAATCCTCCTCTGGGAACAATGGCCATAAAACATAAGGGAGGTCTCCCAGTGTCCGGTCCAGTTCGCAGCGCGAATTAATTGGAACTCTCCCTCGGAAGGGGCTCGCGTGAATCAGGTGCCGTGGGAGCGAGGACCCCGTCCGAGGACCAAGGCGGTAGGGAGGCGCAGGTGTATCGCGTCATTTGTCCGCCGCTGGGACGGGAGGCGAGGGGCGGTTATTAACGAGTGCGAACGGAGTATATAAGCGCACATCCCGTGTAAGGCCGTCCTCCTTCCCGTCCCCGACTTGTTTATTCGGACGTGCACGCAACGGGAGGAGGCCCACGAAACAAAAACCACCGATGAAAAAAGCGGTCCGGGGGAGATAATTCAACACGTGACGCGTCTATCCGTCTCCGAATAAAAACCGGGCGACTCGGTTACGATTTGCGATCGTGCTGGACCTCCCCTTTCCCGCGTCTGCCCGCCCAGACTCGTAATTTATGCTCCGGAAAGGTGGAGTAAGTCATCAACGCGACAACGCTCGTGTCGGGTGAGTCCTTCCACCATTCTTTCCCTCCCAGAGATACCCCGCGACCGCAAGGACATTCGCTTGCCGAAGAGCGAGGATTTCGCACTTGGCTCAAAAAAATCCTGTCCCGAGATAAATATCTCACGAGAGCTCTCTATGTTTCCCCGCAACGAAGAGAGATTTGTCTGCGAGAGTCCGGATTGTAAAGGCCGCAAATTGAAAATCCGGCCGTAGATGGCCGATGGATAGGGACTCGCTCCCCGAGGGCCCTGTTTCCGGAGAGGCCCGTGATACGGTCGCGTATGTGTGCGCAGAGACTTGAACGCCTGGATTGAGAGAGGATGGATGCAGGCGTGTTCATCATGAAGGGGGCGCGATTTATTTCGACTTAATGGCGGTGGGAAAAATACGATGCGTTCGTATGATATGGAGGGAATGCGGAGGATTTATCTCCCTCGACGGAAAACGTTTCTCTCATTTGCAAAACAATTACGCAGAAATTTTTACGCGGAGGGATATAAAAGCCAATGGAAAAGATTACGGGGGGTGTGGCGACAAATATTTGAGGCTGCTCTCTTATGGGAGGAATAAATGGGGAAAGTATCATTGGGGCTATTAAACGTTCAATAACGCGGTGTGAAATATATGTGGAGTTGTACGAAATGAAGTGAAATTTGGTGTTTATCGATGTTGAAGAAGCTTAAATTTCGATTATTTTATGATATAATATCGAGGAAAGGAAGGAAATTTATGTCTTCAGATGGACTCATAAATATGAATTTTTTATAGTGGAATGAGTCATAAATTTTGTGTTCCGCCACCGGAAATACATATATATAAGATATTGCCTCTACCTTTGCATGTTTTTACTGTTTAAGAAAACGAGTTCAAGGTTAACGAGAATGAAATTACAAGTCGAAAAAACTTTACTTTTCTAGATGAATAATCTCTTGTCTTACATTTATTATTACGATTTAAAATCAATTGTGAAGATATATTTTATCGCAACTCAGGGCTTTGCTTCACTTATTGTAAAATTCGAATTCTTTGAGATTTATACATTTCTATTTTTTAAATGTGGAGTAGCAACCTGAAATGATGATGAAAGTGTACAAAATGAAACACCGAAAAACCCACTTTTAGATATAAAGAAACTTTCAATAATATACTAATTCTAGAATTGTTTTTGTTGATTTGAAAAGCTCATTCTCTTTATTCCATGTTAAGTGACAGAAATATACGTAACAAGAGCACGACGAATGTTTCATCTAAGATTCCCTTGAACGTTTTCTCTTGAGTAAAATTTCTATAGTTACTATAAATATATACTAAGTGAACGGTGGTTATACCTTATGAAATATCTTCATGGAAAATTATTTTATAAAAATTTAAAGGCATTTCTAAGAATTTTTTTTTTCAAAATTAATAGTAATTTTATTGATTAATAATTAATATTTTGGAATTAAATGTACGGATAAACCTTTCATTGGTATAAATTTAAATGATAATATAGACTTTTGATGATAAAATTGTATTATTAAATAAATAATAACCAAAATTAACGAAAAAGAAGCAAATAAATATTAAGTAAAGTGGATCATTAAAACATAAAAATTTCAAGACATCATCTTGTCCATCAAATTTGCAAATCTATTGGTAGAAATTATGCTTTGTCCAGCAGCCATCAAATTTATACTGTAACCTAAATAATTTTCTATCTCAAACTCAAAAAAACATCCATAATATAGTTGCAAACTCTATTCGAAACATTCTCTTGGCACCCAACTTGAATATTACGACAAGTTCTTCAAAAGATAAAATGATATCCACTTGGTCTACAGACCATAATTTCTACCAATAGATTTGCATTTTATAATCAAGCGGTTTATTTCGGAGGTAAGCTTTTGCTAGGGGCATCCTGGCATAGTTTCTGTAATTTTTGAACAAATGGAAGTATAGTCAGAAGAATTAATTCTTAAAATCATCAGCAGATGTTGTGTTTGGTTGGAATCATAATGCCTAGAGTTAATTTTGATTGAAATAGGATCAGCTGTCGAGGAACTTACAACGATTGATCTATTCGAATAAAGCGTGCCTTTTTCGCTAAATTGCACGAACGGATCTCACGTTTTAACCAGGAATCGTGCATTTAGAATGTTATGCTAATGCTGACGTCGTGTATACTGAGATTTATGCAGGACAAAGATCAATAGCTAATTAGAGAACAACGTCTTCATTGACAGAGCAATACGTGATTACCAAAGGCTGAAATCTATGATAGTAAGCAAGCAAGTGTTTACCTGAAGTTAAATCGTTTACGTCAATCAAATGTTCTATCAATCTCTTACGAGAAAGGATAAAGACAATGTAATGTAACGGACCTATGTCAGCATTTAGAATTACGTTTAGATATATTCTGTATGTAAAGTGCTTACGGAGAAATAATAGTGTGGTATAAATGCTAAAATTTAAGCAAATCATGATATTTTAAACTCAATACGAAGAGTAATATTTCGCTTTCATTCATTATTCATTCTAAATATTCAATTCCATTATAAATACGCAATAGTAAACATATTAGGATTTTTAATAGTTTTCCTTTTGTTAATAACGTCACAAAGATTTATACAGCGCAACTCTTTGCCTATGAAATTCCTTCCAATGACTTTTTCACCTTTTTAATTTCCAATGTCCAAGAATTTAATTAATTTTCATCGTACGTCAAAACTATTCGATTATTGCCCGTAATTCATAAACTGTTTCCAAATTATAAGATTGCGATATATTAAATTCGCACGCAGTTGTATTAAACTCAATACGCTCATATATCAATTACAATAAGCATATTGAAAGAGTATTACGGAGTAAGTATATCAGGACCACAAGAAATTAAATAAAAATAAAACAAACTACTTACGCACGCGTATAAAACCAAAAAGAGTCCACATACGTACGTGAATCTACGTTATCAGACCATAAGCATAGATGTTGGCAACACCATCTTAACCTAACACCATCCTCCAACCCAAGTACTCATCCTCCGCTACTTCAACAAAGAGGGATTGAAACAAAGGTGTATATGTTGACGCAATTGAAGTCTCGGTTGCCCTCTTACGGCGAAATGCTTCTTCGGTGGACAAGGGGTTCGCCCACGCGGACAGCACCTGCACCGGGTATAATGACGCTACGGGGACGGGCGGAAACCTTCCGGTGGCACGTCTACGGTTAAAAGGGCGAGAAAACTCTCGCCGGAGATGCTTGCTTATTATTTACGGGAGAAATGGTCCGCTTCCACTAGTTTAACGCGCGGGCGAGCAGACAGCTGTGCGAGGGTCTGAGATAGCTGTGAAATGTGCACAGGGAATAATAGGCGTGGGCTAAGAGAGTATAAGTGCACACAAGACTATGTTGACACTGGACACGTCCTAATCGGTCACTCCTTTAACACGCCATTTGAACTCGAATCAATTAAGTTGATGCGATCAAAGTTGACTCGGTGGAATGTAGAAGATGTATTGTGATAAGAACACTTAGTAAGTTTCACAATGGATTCATCAACAACTGGTATCGTCTAGGATTTGATAACTTATAGCCTCGATACGTTAAATTAATTTCTATGGTAGATATAATTGAATTAGCGATTTCTGTACGATGTTTTCAAAACAGGGACCCATAATAGTAAGTTAATATTAATTTTCTACTTGGCTGAAAGAATTTGATCAAGTTTAAGGAAATTAAGCTAAAATTAATTTTTAATGCAGTAAGTGAACTTAAAATCACCTAAGAGAAAGAAATCATATCTTTAGAAAAGTGGAAACCAGAATGTAAAACTTTAACTTGACATAAATGACAGAAACGTGTGGAAAACTTTCAGGAGATAATTAAAATACCAAAATGATACTCTGAAAATGAAGAATATTGAATAAAAATATCACCTCAGGCTTTTCATCTAAAATCAAGAAAGTAACCGTGTGTTCTGTATTGCCTCAAGACAAAGTAATTCCTTTCTTTAATATTTATACATAATAAGTAAAAGCTCTAGAGTTTTACTATTTCATAAAAAAAGTTATTGAAAATGGTAATATATAGTATATTCTTAAATTACATATTTATGATACTCTTAAGTTTCAAAATTAGGCATTATACTTAGCCATCCTTCAATAAGAGAATACGCTGTATAGATGTGATATTGTACTTCAAATTCCATAGAAGTATGCAGCTACATTATCTACAAATAATCTTTCAAGTTAATAAATAATCACGCTACTTTCACAGAAATTAGCTCAAAAGAATTAAAATATAAATCTTTTCAAATCAGCAATTTCAAACACTAATAATTTAGGATTTCCTAGTTATTTACTCCTTTTTTCTAATATAAAGATTATTTTATTACATTTAATAATGGTACACTTAGAAGGAGAAATTCAAAAGTGAAACTTTTCCTGCATTAGCCTTATTCAACTTAAATTAAATCTAAGGAAATATTATCCTCTTCATTCGAATACATGAAATTGCTTTGAGATAAAAAACTACGCTTTTAAATGGAAAAGCAATAATGAAGATTAGCTGAGGGCGACATGCAAACGTATACATTTGTAAATATTTCAAAGCTATATACATCAAATTATTTGTTCGAATAACAAACTAAAACTCTATAACTCTTTATCGATATCCATTCCGATTCTAAAAACTTTTTGTTTCTCATTTTTCTTTCGTAAATTGTAAGAGAGAGCGGATAAATGAAATGGTTATTCAATGCATGACGCAAAAACACGTTTATACACATTCTGCTAAATTAATTTCTTAACCGACCTGTTCTGTTACATTATCATCTTTTTTTGTTTATCTTCAATAGATAATTGAAGCCGCGTAATTTTTTCATTTCCTTTCTTTGGTAATTCCATCACTCAGAATGGAGTATTTACCTCAAAATATTAGCTCCCAAATTCAAATATAGTAATAATAAACAAAATTTCATAAACTTCTTCAAAAATGCAGTTTGTGGATCGATAATTGCAAATTCTACGCTCAAAATATCCTATAAACCCAAAAAAATATCCTCAAACAAGTGTAAGATTAGGTATCTCGTAAATTTTTCGGAAAACTATTCCTCGCTTTTTTATAATAAACTTTTTCTATTCTTATATGAATTTTAAAACACATCTTTTGATAAAATGTAGTTAAAACACTGAACAAAATTCAAACTGAAAATATTACTCTTTAATCATCATTTCACCGTATAAAAAAGTATATTTATATCAAACTTAAAACGATTTTGGAAATAAGGATTCTTGAAAGGTATTTTTGAAGATAAGAATTATTACATGAACTAAATTCTCTTGTAGGTTACCAATGTATAGAGTCAAGAGGATTTAATCAAAGGATAATTCATAGATAGATAGATATACCTGTTCAGGATTACTCCTATGGTTATTTAACTGTTATCATTAAAGTAAACAATAAAGCAAATTATAATCTAAATGAATTAAACGACAGACATTCAGGCTTCACTTCGTGGTATTTCTTAATAATAATAACAACAACAACAACAATCGGTCTGATGAGCACTTGATGATGTAGCTTAGCTACGAAACCTGATAGCTGTTGTTTAAAATTTTGCGGAGAAGTAAAACTTTATTATGAAGCCGTTTTTTCTAAATGCGTTAGATACATAGAATTGACCGTGCAGAAACCCTAACAAAAAACACAATTTTTCTCCGCATACACTCCAATATTTCCAAATTAAAAAAAAGATAATAACCGCAACTGTAAGTACTTCTCAATCACACGAAAGGAAATGGCAATGAATGAGATCCTTTGTTTAAGAAGATACGTCCTTACGGGATTCTCAGATAAGGGGAGAATACTGGAAACCTTATTCGGGGACGAGATAGGCATCGGCAGGAAACTCAATCGGGGAAGACAATTAACTTCTTTAAGACAGAATCCAATTATGAGATCACTTTTTTCATTTTATGATCAAAGAAAAAAATTCTGAGAGGATATACGGAGCGGAGATTACGTGAGGTGTGGGGGAAGAGGGAGGATGGGGAAGGGGGTCAAGCGAAGAGGGGGGGAACTTTTACAGGGTGTATAGTATAGGGGGAGGAATTCCCCCTTCCATGATGACTTCTGCTTGGTTTCCTAATAGCCACTACTGCAGCAGTGAAATGAGCAACAAGCTGGAACCAATAGCTACTAGATGGTGGAACTAGTAACTGCTAGAGTTCTGACTTAAGAGAGCGATTTGCCAATGTTATCATAAAGGACTTTAGTTTAGAAACAGAGATAGACAACACCGGAAGGAAAACAACGATATAGATAAATATAAACAAACACATATGCATAATAATTTTTCCCTTGAATAGATTCTGAAATTTCTCCTTTCAATTAAAAAAATAATAAAACGAATGGATTGATCAGCAGTTCTTAGAGATGCAACCAATATGGAAATAAATGGAATGGAAAGAATTAGGAACTTTCTTCAGCAAGAAAATATAATTTCCCAAAATCTAATGGATATATTGATGCCTACATAAGAACTTGCATAGATTTGGTAATTTTCGGTAGCTATTGGATTAACCAATCCATATTCAGTTCTACTGCCTCCCCTTGTTCTCACATGCTGTTCTAGAACTCGCAACTTATAAAGTATACATATCTTTCGATCCTCATGCAACGTAAACATTGGTTAAAAGTGGTCGTATATTATTATCTCAGATTAGTTCAGATAAAGTTCAAACAAAATATAAATAAATGAAAAAATAATACGTTAAGCAACTTAATTGAAGCACTCTTTAAACCTATACAGTCTCTGCCAGTAATATAGCAATTTTGGTTTTCATTTACTTTAATTATGTACATCTGTTAAAAAAATAAATAGAAATGGTTTTTTAATTTCAACCTACATTTAATGTTCAGACTAATTGTCAAATAAATCGAAAAATAAATTTTATAATACTTCTGTACTTTTTTATCTCCAACATTATTACACTATCAAGCTAAATTGCTAAAATTATTTTATTATTTTTTATGTCGCTAAGGATGTTCGTGAGATAAATTCTCATATTGAGTAATACATATCTGATTTACTTCTAATATTCATTTGTCCTGTCAATAAGATCGGACTAACTAAGGTCACGCTAAAACGTATTCAATGCATTACTCATAGTTTTAATAATCATTGTAGTTTCGTAAATGTATAGTATAAAAGACTTATAAAAGTATAATTGACGCGATTTCGGCCGAGCTGTTCATATTAAAGAAACAAATAAACACGTATCGCCCCAACATATGCGCTGAGTTCTAATGCTTATAGTTACCCACCACACGACTTTTAGCATTACTCCTATCCTCGTACACGCAGACGTTTATACTCGTTCCTACGCAACGGCAATTTCTCCTTGTCCGCAACGCACTCATTCACCACCAGACGTCCTACCCTACGTAGACATTCCGAATCGCAAACAAATCCCTTCGACCGGAGAACAATAAAATCCTGAACTCTTTAGTCGCGACTTCAAAGGCGCATCCAGTCCGTCTTCATCCCGGATGAACGAACGGGATCACGTTCGATGAATGGACGTCGATGGCATTCAACCCCTCGGCGCAGAAAAAAAGCACTTTCCAAAGGGGAAGAGACGACGGAGGATTCCGCGGGGAAGAGCGTACGTCTGATCAATCACCGCGCATGCGCCGATCGCGCTATCCCTAATATGTGGATGCGAGTAAAAGGAATAGAGCGAAGTAAAAGATGGGAAAAGAAGAACGTAGATTGAATGGAAAGGTCGCGGCGATGTCGGAAAAAATCGCTGTTCCTTTTTTTTCCGTTCGAGATGCGACTCGGAGGGAATAGACGCGGGACAAGGTGACGGGGGAAATTAAACTCAATGGAAACAATTTGGATTCCTAGAGAACATCCGGTCTCCAACGAGTTCAGAGAGGAAGGCAATAAAAGTGGAGAAGAAAAGTAATTGCGATTTGGAATCTCGTTTTGAACTCCATTTGCGGAGGGAAAAGGTTGACGGAGTAGGAATGGGTTGGGGGGAATGGATTTTACCTCGACGTACACTCTCACTCCGAAATAAGCCAGTTTTCCATCTTTTACAACATTATGCACGTATGATACACGTGCTATCGGTTAGAACAGAAGAATTCTTCGCGAACCGATTTGTTGGAATGTAAAAACGAGCATAGATATCTGAATCATATGGTACGCTTTAAATATGATCTTTATATACATAGGTGAACATTGTTTTCGATATTTAATAAGCCGATTCATTTGATAACGCATATAACTAAGCGATGTGGTGAATAGCATACTACAAAAATACACGGAATATCTTACGCTTTGATTATTAAAGCCCGGACGAGTTCTTAAACACTGTTGTGTTATAATCACTCATAGATTAAATTCCTTTATATAGTATTATATATATTTATATATGTATATATATATTTATATTAGTATTTAATGAAGAAAATAGAAGCACATTTTTAGCTATTTCTTCCCTTATCCAAAAGTCTTTGATTTATTGAATAACATAGGTGATAACATAAACAACGTTTCTTTGAATACTGGAGAAAATTTCTTGATCTCGGTATCTATGAAGGTATCTATCTTTATAAATGATTATTTATTTAATAACAAGTTTTCTAGACGAACGGGAACATTTATTTCCGAGGGATTACGATTCCTCGTTTCCTTTATCATCTCCTTGGAGACACGACTCAAAAAAAAACCTCCAATAGCAGTTTATTTACATTCATCCTAATGTTTGTCTTAATGTATTATTATAATATACTTGAAGTCGAATAGAAAGTGGGAATTACGCATTAAACTGTTCTCAGGAACAGAGTGCTCACTATGCATACATATGATCTTAATGAATCGCTCCATTACTTCATTAGGTAAACACATACGGAGGCTAATTCAGTGATAGACATTTTTACATCCAAAAACTATTTCTAAATCGAACAGCTGGCATTCCTGCATTTAATAAGATATTTCGGAATCGATGCTTTTCTCTCCTATGTTAAAATCCCCATACACGTTCGTATCTGTTGCTCGACATGCTTGCGTAGGTGTCTAATTACGATCTGTTGACACGCCAAACACGGAGTGTTCCCTTGTTCTCTGACCAGAACTCTATTGCCATTCAAACGTGTCGTTCGCCAAAGCAGTTCGTTTCAAATCGGGGGAAAGAATATCATAAAAAGCGTGAGCGACATACGCAAACGTGTGCACAATGCACGGATCCGGAACGAAAGCTCTGTTTTACCGCGTGGACGAAACAGAAGCTTCAAAAGATTCGAAGGAGCGATGCGATGGGTGAGTTGGTGATTTTGTTTAACGAGTTGATGACACCCTCTTTCCAGTCCCCGAAGTAAAATTTGTATTCCATCATGAGCCGCTAAACGCAACGACACTAAACTCATGGTAGGTGTACTCATGAGGGTGTAGGTATGCCTTTGTCTACAAAATGTTTACTTTCTTCAAATAACAAAAGCAAATCTTCATACAATATACAAATTCAGAATGTAATTTTCATTTTTATTCATATAAGACGCGAATATAATAAAAGGGAAGTCTTCTGGCAAAAGTGCGAAAAGGTACCAATGGAAATTATTGATTTCATAAGAGGCTAAAACAAGAAAGTTTCAGAATATCGATTTGAATTATAATGAAATATTATACAATAATAGCATAAGCAACAATGTAACTAGTTGCATTATTAAACCTATCAATTAAATCAATCTTATTTTTTCAATGATTCATCCTAACACTATTAAAGTTTTAATCCTTCCATAAACTCGGAATTCGTTTATATATTTTATTTACTTCTATGATTGTTATAATCTGCCTTTCTACAAGTCATCGGAGTAACGCACATAATTTTACATTTCCTTTATAATGTATTAAACTTTTAAGTAAAATTCGTTAATAATTTACACCCGTATTTATTTTGCATCTTCAAATTACGATAAACATGGAGCAGTTTCAACAAGTATCGATTCGTCATAGAATACACATTTACATCTTAAAGATGGCAAAACCTTACAGAATCTTTAGCTTGTAAAACTATCAAGAGCAGGTAACTTTAATATAGAAAAACTTTCTAGGACTGACTTCCAATGTAACCTGGAGATATCAATGTCTGGAGATGTAAATAATCTAGAGTTAACTTTAAATATTCACATCGTATGTTCAATAATATTGCATGATGACAATAATGCTTTGAGACGATACTTGTGTATAGATGTATAAAAATTGCGTATTTAAATTTTAATCCTTTTCAAAAAACAAAATTATCTCACCAAATTATAACGTTGTGGTTTATTCTTCCGTTTCTTTCCACAGAAAAATCCACAGTCAACATCCAAGACATTTGTTTTCGTATTCCGCAAATGAAACCGGCAGAGCAATTACAGGGAAGACGTCAAAGTACAGAATATTTCCCGCGGAAGAAGCAACAGTATGGAATCTTGCATAAAAATCCGCAGCTGCAAAAGAGCGCGTTTCCGTACAAACATTTCTTCGGCAGTCATTTTAATCGCGTGCTGGGAATTGTGAAGCGGCGATGGGGGTAGAGTGGTGCAATCAGCAGAGGTAACTTCATTATCCCAGAAGCGCCAACTGGAAGGGAATCCCTGACACCCGACGAACAACGCTCTCGATTTGTCATTCTGGGAATGGAGAATGTGCTTATTCCAATGTCAATATCGAGCCCTTCTCTTGACTTCCGAACCCTCTCTTATTGAAATGAACAATCCTGTGACGTCGGGGGCTAATTCATCCCAGCGTGCCATCGAGGAATTCATCTCTTTCGAGCTACACCCACGTTCTTCAAACTTTCCAAGGCAAGAGTCGCACAAGTGGAATTCTCTTAAAATTCTAAGCGATTTTAGATCATTTTCACTAGAAATTTTAAATATAAAACGTCTTCATTATAGTTAGGTGGAGGCAGTTTTCTCTTCTTATCCATCGCCCTGAACTATGGGAGACGGGGCAGGATTAACGTATGAAATCCATATTTTAATCACGTTAACTAATATGTTATCATTGTGTTTATTCTTCGTTAATTTCAAATTGAAATTCATTGTCACGGTCCCAGTACATGGGGTAATGGTTTCTAAAAAGTCAAAAAAGCTATGTGTACTGTGAGTTGAAAATTCCTGGTTAAAATATCGAATTAAGTCAATGGCGTTTGTATATCCATCATATATCATATTCTGCGATGATAAGGTATCTTATTGGCTTATATTAATTCTTCAAACTGAAGTTTAGTAATTTGAGTTCTTGTATAAATTATAAAATCATATTAAGTAAAAATCAACAATCAATGAGAACAAGTTACCAATCTCACTACAGATTTAACAGCACTAAATTAGTCAGTGAGGAGTTATAAGCTACAAAAATATCTCCAAAGGTTCATTATGATTAAACGCCAAAATTTATCTATTTGTTGATTCTAACGTTTCGATTAATTATTTCATGAAAATAAAACAAATTAATCGTCTTCATTTAAAGATTTTCATACCTCATGTAAGAGTTATATCTTTAATTAATAGTTTTTTACATCGTGTTAAATATAACTTCAGTCTTCCCAGTGGTAACAAACCTTTCCGGTAAATTAAAAGCAGTAAGCATGCAATTCCGATTTATGTACCATTTTTCACAACCATGGGTCAAAATATAGGAAGCCTGTATCCTTAGAAACCATTGACACAGGATACTTAAATAGTTACTACTTGCAATGAATTTTATCTTTCCACATTTTTACTCGGCAATAAAAACTGAAAGTGGGAGGCGTAAACTCTTCAAAATGTAAGATTCCTTAGTTTTATAACATCTCTAAGACATGCGTAATAAGTTAAATTGAGTGCATACTTGGTAGCGAAGAAGAGATATACCGTTTAACGTCCTTTTACGATAATTGATTTCCACCCACAAACCGCAAAAATTGTTATCTGTATATAAGGTATAATATCTCCTCGCATCGTATATACGTGAGGTTCGACTTTAGCTAATCACGATTTACGATTTGTCAGCGGTTAGTATATCATGAAAGTAATAAAACCGAGAAACTAACGAATGTGAAGGAAATATTTTTCCCCTGAACCATTGCTTGAATACATCGATGCTTCTTAAAGGCTATATTTTTCAGGAAGCTAAATCCTTTAAGGAGAGCAAAGTTAAAATCACACCTTAACCCTAGTGAAGGAATTCTCTACTTAAATTTATAATAGAATAAAATTAATGAATAAAACCTAATTCAAAAAATAAAACTCGATTTGAAAGATTGAGACGTATGTGACTATACATATAGATATTTATCGTCATAGCAACAAAGGGGAACGACTAAGAATAATATTTTTGATTCACGAAGATTGATTGTAGAAATATACTACGTTGAAACTAATTTTTGTGCTTATTTAAAATAATAATAACAACACGCATACGCTGTAAAGCTTATTAATCAAAGGAATGTGACAATGTGATCTAAAGTTGTATACCCTTAAGATATATGACGCCGAAAACCAGTACTTTTCTCTACCTTGCAAAGCTGTGTGCTGGATAGTTCAGCTTGAAGTTCATCGTCATATCATTCACTTTTGTTTTCTCAACATTAAGTAGGAAGAGGAATATTAATTACTACTCCTTTTAATTTATTCCTGCCTTATATTCAGATGCAAAAATATCACAACCTGAGTTTCACTTTAACTTCCACATTACCTTCAATGTATTCCCTTACACATACATATCCGAAGCATGTTCATATACTCATACCTTGAGAAATCTAGATCTGATAATTAGTGCCAAACAAGGTAACTAGTCGTTAACTCCACCCTGATTGACTTCTTACGTAAAAGACTATATAAAGTATTTGCGTCGACAATTGCTAAAGCAAATGCTGTTGACAGAGTTAAAATTCCATCAACTTATATAATGACGTGATGTTCCATGACTACAATTGAAGGAATCTGGCAACGAAATACTAAGTTGGCATGTTGTTCTTAAACAAGTAATAGTCCTTGAAATAAAATGAAAACCGCGTTTTATTATTAATCAGCTATATACATCTATACTTTGTAAACATCGAACGTTATTTGCTAAAACTCTCTCCGTCTTCTTCTTTAACTTAAAATCAGTAAAGAATATTTACTTAACAAACAGATTAATAAAAGGGTATATTAACCGAATTTAAAATTGAATACATCAATTTCTCATTGGAATCAGCCCTTATGAGCTGTGCGATGGAATTTATTTGAAATGAATTCCGAAACCTGCAGAGTTATCAGAGAAAAGAAAGAGCCGTTTGAAAAAGACAGCATAAAAATTTAAAAAGCGACTTCTACTCAACAAATGCATTACACGGATTCGTAGGTAAATGGGTAAAGGTGTAAAAATCTAATTAATATAATCAGAAATATTGTCATCACGTAAGGAATAATTACGTCGGCATAACTTGCAATTTCACCACTCTCATCTCCACTGAGGTTACCTCGATAGTTAAAATTTACCGTCCCCATTTTCCATTCTCTCTCATCCTTGTTCGACACTTCCAATGACTCCTTTAATTTCCTCTCTCAGAGAGAGAGCTAACCCATTCGAAGTCCTCCATATATCGCACTTATAAACGCGCATAAAATTCCATCCGTTCGTTCGGACTTCTTTCGAGCCAATGGAATAGACGGAAGGGGGGTTTTATCGCCAAATGCCTCTCTCGGAATTCCTCCGTGTTACTCTCTAAGTTAATTCTTACCGAGAGCTGTTAATACGCGCAAACCCATCGCAGACAATGAATGCGGCAAAATCTGACACAATGACCCTACTGTGAGAGAGAGGTTGCTTTGAGTTGCATTAACTTGAGGGCGCGTTATTTTCCATCAATGTACATCCTAGTTTTCGCATTCCGATTGAAATCTCTTGGTCGTGCACCGTGTTCGATGGCCGTAGTAGCTTTTCTGATTCTTTTCGTCCCTAATGTGTTGGGGTAACGTTTAAGAACCGCGGGTAAGGGGTATTATGGAAGTGGTGATACGCCGCGAACGGAATTCGTTCAAAGTTGCCCATTTTGTTTCGAATAACTACTTTACTTCAACGGATCATCAAGAGAGGGGAAATTCACAGCTGCTCATTGCTCACACAATCTCGTAACACACGCACAGTATCTATGAGTCTGACACATGCATCACTGCACATCAGACACTACGATACAATTAGTTTACAAATGCTTAGTTTTTCTAAGAGAGAATATATAAATGGATTTTTAAAAATATGTCTATACTTTCTTTACATTATTTAAAATTAGAGAACGGTCTTGGAATTAAATATATCATATAAGACTGTTATAAATATCAATATGAAATAGAAAATCTATCGATGATATAACCTATATGAATATATAAGTAGAATAGTTTCCTAAATTATCGACAAGTATAAAACTCACATAATGACATCATATTGTCAGAATGAAAAATGAAAGATACTATAGTGCCCTAAACTAATTCTGTGTAAATTAATTCAAATTATTAATGAATTGAATTTTACATGAAGAGGTAAGTTTTATTAAAGAAGGATTATAATAGAGTAAAAAAGATTATTTTTTACCAAAATGGATTCACAATGAATGAACTCATATTACGGATCAGGAAATTTAAACTTGAAAAAGTAATCTTTTAAAACAATTTCAAATACTTCCCTTAAATTTCGTTAAAAATAGTGAAAACAAGGAGCATTTAGATGTATAAGTTTTATTTATAGACACGATTTACTCTATTTTGATTCTATGTTAATAATTAAAACTTCTAAATATATAAGATTCAAAAAAATATTTAAGTTGGATTCTAGGGCGCATTATATTGATATATGAGCCTTGAAGATTCGTATAAAATTTCACTCACAGTTAACTGTCGGTTCCACTATCCTTTAGCATTTAAATTAAACTGAAATAATTTTTAAAGTAATTGTATGATCGTTTAAAATTTTAACTACTCTATCGTTTCAAATAGTAATCGACGTTTAAGACTCCGGTTTCTCCCTTTTAAAAACCCACTTTATCCCTTTTTTCCACCCAATCGCCCCCATTTATTTTCAATCGATTACTTTCCGTTCTCAGAATCCGACTATTGAGTTGTCTGGAATCCTGTAGAGATAAATTGAAAATGGAGGGGAAACTAAAATAAACCGATTATAAAAAGATATGAAGGAAGAAATGCGCTAGAAGTTGGACAGAATATGCTCTTGCGTTTCCTTGTGAATCGGAACTAAACTTTGTGACAAGATTTGATTCTCCAAAATTCTGTCCAAAGTTTCCTCCTACAATTTTCGTTTGGGAATATTTTTTGACAAACGCCTACGATCTGGCATCTTTCTTCTCAAAACTCCGAATCAAGTTTCTCCCAGTCGATTCGCGAGAGATATTATTCTCAAATTCAGGTGACATTTACATCTGAAATTGAGATGGAAAGAATTCAAATGAAGTATTTCGAGTCAAGGCGCTTGTCCGTAAGCCAAAATGTTGAAATTAGAACATTTACATTTACTTGTAACTCTAACCCTCTTATAGCTCTGACTATTTTAGGTAAAAAATGTATTATACACTCTCCTTAATTATTTATATTATTTATAAGCAGAAATGTCTCATGTCTATCTTCCCAAGAGTTTTCTATACCTTTATGACCCAACTTAAATAAATAGAAATCTTCAAAAATTGATTTCTTTTTTTTTCTTAAACTGCCGTTATAACTGATCTGTGGATTCCTCAGTTTGATAAGAGCTTCGATAGCTGTTCACCACAAAGTAGCCTCTACCCCTTCACCAAGGATATTTTGATTTAAAGTTTTATTTAAGCAACTTAATTCGCCAATTGATAGCGACAATGATCCTATTAAAAGCACCCATTCGGATCAATAAAAACATCCTAAAAGAACAAATGCAAAAGAGAAATTTCTTCGACACAATTGCACGCTAGGGGCTATATATCACTTGACCTCATGTTCTCTTAGAGATCAGATCTCCTCAGCCCTCCTCATGAACACAATCGCCAGATGTGCTTCTTTCTAAATTCACTCACGAATCAATCACGGATTATTTCAATCAATGTAGTTAATTGAATCCTAAGAAATAAACCTCAAATAAAGTCCCGTTTTCCATTTCTAATTAATTTCTAAAACAGTGGCACCCTTTTCGTTGGAAATCAATTACTTCCTCCGAATATTTCATTTAGCTGCCCCTTGATTCTTTCGTTTTTTAGAGAATGAATTTTGTTGTAATTGTGATGGGGTCATAGGGGAGTGAACCGAAGTGGGAGAATTGCATGTGTATAGGGGACTTCAACGCTCGGGAGGGATGCAAACAAGGGGCGTGGGTAGGAAATTGTGTGCGGAAGTGAGCTGGGGTGGGACATCCTACGGCTCTGAACAATGCATTTGCTTCTCCACTTTACTCCCCTTTCGCCCCCACGTTAATCGCCTAAGAAAACCTCGTTAGCGGAGTTGGGGGGATGGAAAATTGCATAACTCATCTCCCACGCGAAAAGTTCAATTCACAATATCGACTTTCTTGTATCGATTTCTGAGGATGTGAGTGTGTGTGTATCACTAAAAAATAATCGATTTCCGATCTTTTTTTTTTCTTTTATTAATCCTAATGGCTCTAAGATTCCAAATAAAAGGCAAAGCATTTCTGCAAATAAAGTTAACGCTGTGTTGTGATGAAGATGCCAGAGAGCTAGAACAATTGGATCGGAAAATACCTTCCCACTTATGCGAGCTTATCTATAAAACATTCTATATGTAGAACAAATAGAATTTATAAGTTTATGTACAATTCTATATAAAGCACATCTATAAACAAAATAAATCAAGAGATAATAAATTAAAATTTTTGCATTTAAGAATAGCCGTATCACTAAAGTTTTCCTTAATAATAATGGACATCGTATTGACACTAGGATTCAGAATATATTTAATGTATGTATATGGATGTATGTATTTCCATTCACATTATAATTGATTTTTTTCTGAATTTCTACTTATCACCGATTTCAAAGAATAATGAATAATTTATTGTATGCATTTACTTCGGTGCACGAAGATGTTTGCCTTGGGCTGTGAAATAGACTTCAGAGCAAGCGATAAAGAATGAAAATTATTTTATTATTCTTACAATGTAATAATATGCTAAAGATTCCCCTATCTGCCAAGTCTAAACTTTTCGAAAAGGGGGAGAATTTCCTTACAAATACTTTCTCTCAATTAAATATCGAAATTTAAACGAAGATCAATTTATATTATTATAATATAGTAATATTGGCTAAGATGCTGGTCTCTAATAAAAAAACAGTATTTGGTTTATTTTTTACATATAGATCATCCAAATACGAAATAGATTCAAGAGAATACTAATAAAAATTTATTATAACTCAACACAACAACATTGATGCTAAATGAGATCTCTGTACCCTACATCTCAATTCTCAGCCGGTTCACTTTAACCAAGTAAGCCATAGGATTTGAATCTAATAAATATAAGTTTTACGAATATTAGACATCTGTCTTTTATTTATTTCGCATCGAATCTAATTCGATTATTTCCTATTGCATTTAGATTGCAGCGATAAAAGTAAATATCAAAATGTATTACATTAAGAGTCGTTCAAATCGTGAAGGCAGCAGAAATATTAAATCCTTGCAAAATAGCTTCAGGTAAAACCGCACCTACGTCATAGTATACGGGCTTTCCCTCTCGTCATTAATTTCCATCTAATCTGTAAATATTGGTCGTAATTCAGCGTTAGAATTCTGAAATCCGCAATTCTGAAAATTCCAGTTCCATAAATACTCGCAATTATTACACAATGCAAAAAGATGAAATTGACTTAATAACTTTTAATCCTCAGCAAAGATCTCGTGCGTCTTGCAACGATTACCGAGTTCAACCAAGTTGACTGGAAAGAATGCAATGCACTTAAAGAACGGGCTGAAATTAATTTTCAGTGTGGGGAGAAAACTTGCGTTGAAAATTAGTCCTAAACGAAGAATTATCTTAATAAGAGAGCAAAAGTAATGAATAGCCTTTGCGAGGCCATTGAGATAAGAAAGGTCTTCATCAGAAAAATACAAAAGCTTATCCATAATCGAGTTGGTTGTCTTCCCCTCAACAGCCTTCTGTTTTGATCTCGTAATGAAAGCTCGTTTGTTTTTTAAGCCCGATTTTTACGAATTTAAAAATTACTTTTATTACAAAGTAAATAACTATCGCGTTTATTATTTCTATTTTTAATCTTTTCCATTCTTAATTACCATTTTATTACCTTCAACTCGCACACTGCTACAATACTAAAGACATTACTTATGCATAAACTATACTCGTCCACTATAAAAGTTGTATTTATTGCTACCTCTTATTACCAGTAGTACTTAAATTGCATACCACTTGTTCAAGATATTTATACGATAAAATTATTTTAAAAACATTCAACAATCCTACGTTTTTTATTCGATAATACGAAAGATACTATATATACCTATATTTTTTAATTCTATATCGTCAATTTATATACAAATATATAAAAATAACTTTTAAATTATTCAAATATAATCCAAAGCATTATAATTTTATTACAATATAATTTAGAACACATAAACGGTGTTTATTAAAGAAAACATTTAGGCCTCGCCAAATCATGTTATAAAAAGATGACAAAACGCTTCTTTTCCAACCACAAAGTACATTCGTTCTGAATTGAGAGCGAATATATGAGATAACTCGTAAAAAAAATCAGTAACAGAATGTAATGGGCAACTCGTGCGACCACGAACGAGCAAAAAAATCAATCGTTACTCGCAGCGGTATATTCAACGCCTGTTGAAGTCGAATTTCACCCTTACGATTTCATGCCTGCCCGCTTAAGACGTCTCGAAATTTTTTCATCAAAGACTAAGCGGCATTAGCCGAATATAATCCGTAATAAGGAGGGGGTTGTTGCATTGCCTCCTTTGGCTGACAAAGGAGCTCGGTCTTTTTTTAAAAAAAAAGAAAGAATGGAAAATGAGTTTCTGCCGAAGAATGAACTTCTAAAAAAAAGAGGGATGTGATTGGGTGTGAGGGGTTAGAGGGAGGAAATGAACGGGAGATGGATTGAAGAACAAAAGGGGAGTAGAGGTGGGGTTCGATTAGCAATTTGGAGTGGGGAGATTGAGTGTTGCAGAGTGAGGGATGCTATTTTTGTATCGAATCGGGGAAAGAAAGGGGAAAAAGAACAAAGATTGATTCGAGGCTTATTCTTTTATCGCCCCGGGTTATTATGTCTCAAATGACACTTGCAAAAGGGAAAGTCGATCGCTCATTTTTGAAGGAACGTATAAAAAGCTACCCAAAAACCACCATTTCATTATTTTCTTATGTATCTCTGACTAAATAATTTATATAGTCCTTCCAAGAACTTCATAGTTAGCTCCTTGACAACCAAACAAATTTAATTCAACATAAATAACATTCGCAAAATATCACAGTTTTCCTTTTTCACGCCTAAAAAATCAATTACCTTATATTCCTTCATTTCTATTCTTGGAATTTTTAAATTCTCCCTTTTCCCTCATTTCAAATAGGAATTAAAAAGTAAATGGGACTCTATAGTCATAATTTCGCCAAATAAAGACATCGTTTCTTATCATTACACATAATATTCATGTAATACAAATAACATAACATTTTTTACCCTACGCAATTTCAACATGATTTTTTTTCATTAATTTATCAAAAGCTCTTGAGTAAATGACAAAGAAGTTAAAATTTGATGTGTATAGAAAATAGAAAATCTCATTTAAATTATGATCCTTAAAGTATATTTATCTTACTTACTATTTCAAAATAATAACAATACAACAATGATATATCTGGGAGTTCGACCGGTTCCTAGGAGTCAGTTACTAGTTCACTGCCTTCCGTTACGCAAGTCATTTCCTTTCTTTTATAACAAGATGCATTTATAACAACTCTTTCAATATTTTTTAGGCGGATGAATTACTTCTTATAAAAATATAACGCAAATAATCACACGTTATCCATCACCAAATCGGCATTTTTAAAGCACTTTAACCATGAAAATTCGTGATATTAATAAATGGACAATATCGATGCATAAGAGACAGAGAATATATACAGAGAAAAATCATCCCTCCAATAAATGCACAATTATGGAAGTCAAATATAGGAATTACAGGGATCGAGTAAATAAACCGAGATAAAATCAATGACAAAGAGACTTTTGGAATCGAAAGGGTGTACATTGATATAGATCGGAGGCAAGATAATGAAAGGGAATTTTACGGATTAAGCGACCGGACCGAAATAAATATCCCGTTGCCATGGGAATGAGGAAAGCGGAAAGTTATGGAGATGGGACGATAGGACGAAAGAGGGATTTTAAAATAAAGGATTAGGAGTTGAAGTAAAAAGTCTGCGTCGAATAAATAATCGTGCGTCTCAACTGCCCACCCGCCGATTCTTTTTATTCCCGCACGGTTTATATCTCTTCTCTTATTCCAACTACTCCTACATTCCGTATATCTTACCCTCTTTCCCCATGTTTTTTCTTTCTATCATTCTCTTTTCGTCGATGTTCCTTTCGTGCACTTTGCTGACGACAATTTTTACCGATACTAAGCATAAGGGGAACTGTATCTATTACGTATGCCTTATTAGCGTTTCATCTATTCTTATATACATCAGTTCCCTTGGGTGATATGACATGATCAACTCATTCTTAAGTGTATTTATGCTCTCTTACTAGATACAAAGATCATTCAATAATCAAAAATAATATCTGCTTTTACTGTTATATAAGTTGTAAAAATCAGTCTTAAAGTGTATTAATCGGTAAATAATTTGATCTCGTGAATATATTAAAAATGCATAGACAAAACCATTATTTACCCTCCTATTTTATTTTTATATATTTCACTTAAAGTCCAATAGTCCTTATAGCCTCCTTTGCCTTACTCTCTATGAATGTGAAATACCAAGAATGTGAAATAATAACAATACACGAAATTCAATTAATAAACTCGTTTATATTCATTCGATATGTTCACTAATTCATTTAATATAATTCTCCCAAAAATCCATTTATTCGAAACTTACAGTAGGGTTTACAGCAGTGGAAATATAGCAACATCCATTCCCTAAGAGAAAAATTACTTTCTCTACCGGAATTCGAGTCCGGGTTGTTAGCATTAAAACTTTTAATTCGCTACTGCACTTAGATTTAACTATAAATGCTCCATCAGGGAAAAATATATAATTACAAGATAAAAGCATGTTATTTCCTGCTATTAAAGCTGGAAGTAAATCCACATTTAATGTTGTTATACTGCTTCACTCATCGATTTCGTTACCTATTTATCTGATAAAAAGCGTATAGTATCTGTATTTAGCTCGAAATCCTCAACATTTACTTATAAATTCATGAAAAAAATTTTAGCAATTTGTGAACGAGAAAATATCCATTTACATCTAAGAATATTTCTTATAGAAATTCACCTTCTATTTCAATTAAAACATTCGCTTGACACATTCCTTCAAATACTACATCTTCTGCCCGCTTTGCCTGTCTAAGTTTTTCCTACAGTTGCCTTCCTTATCTCTTATTTCAAAATTACACTGATCTTCTTCTCAATCATATCTCCTGTACAGAACGCATCTTCCTTCATTTACCCCTTCCTTCCTTCAAGATATGCTTTCCTTATCTTTGATAACCTGGCTCTCCATCACCTCCATACCAAACCTTGAGCATGTTTGAATAATACTTCAGCAAAAAATGGTATCCATTGATTGAATGATGGATCGAAAATCCCATGCCACCTGAGATAACACAAAGCATACAGAGAACTCTTCCTTGACAATGAACGTGAAAAAATTTTTATGAAAGTCTACACTTATATTTTCACCTTAATAAAGTATTGACTAACTTCCGTAATAAAAATTCCTAATTTTTTTAACTATAGAATCAGAAATTTTATCCTCGATGATTATCAAAATGGACTTAATGGACTGTAAGTGTGATCCTTGAATGTCTGTTTTTAAACATTTTACATCTATTATCATATTAAATTACATGTGTTTTTTGATGGCTAAATATTATATTGGTTTCATCAATTTTTAACTTTTATTTTGGAGACAATTGTTCCTCTTTAATAACATATATCAATCTCAATTACCAATATTATTAATTACCGATAAAAATAAAAACATTTCGTTCCATTATCGAAAACATTGCGCTGCAAATACCACTCCTACATTATATTCCTTAAACATCGCAATATGAAATGTATATAAAACTAAAGAAATGTTCAGTACATTATAATTGCCTTGTAGGTCCTTTATAGACCTGCACAGGTTTTTCATTATAATCGCTATAGAACGCAATCGAAATAGGATACGTAAAAAGAAGAAGGATTTCACTGTTTCGAAACAGATCGAATCGGAACGAGCGCGTAGGAAAAGGTGGAACGAGGAAAAAAGAGCGAAACGAAAATCACAATTATACGCGATCTGGTGAAAATGACAAATCGGAAAAACAGAGTTCGAATGGAAGGCTTCGGTCCCGATGTTAGATAGGGAAGCTGAAAAATAATACCGAGTTTCCAGAGGAGAGGACGGGAGGTGGGGTTTTGGGAATCGGCAAATGGGTAAACTTCGGAAAAGATGGAAACGCGCGATTCTTCATCGTTTGAAAAAATCGGAATAAGTTTCCATGCGACGATTATAAAAATGATAAAAAAAACTCGGGATTATTCATTTTGAAGGAGTACTGTGAATGGAATAATGAATCAAGGAGAAAGTTACTTTTTCTAGGGGTTCGGAAATATCCTTGGATTATTCCGACAGTCAAAAGCTGTAGAACGTGATTCAAACACAAACTTATCGTACAGTATTTTTAATCATTATTTATTTTTGACTTCAGATTAATTTAAATGAGTTTAACTATTACAATAGAAAAAAATCTATAACATAGTTATTTACCTACAAAAAGACACGTTGGTTCCAATAAGTTCCCGAAGAATTTTCCATACAGCTGCTGTTTAATTCAAGCTTAATAAGCTGTAATATTCATGACTTATTGTTATAAAAAGTTCAGATTAGCGTGTATCTCTTATTCTGTATTTGATTATATCCAGTACATCTTTTTGAACCTACAACTACAGAGGAAAACTTACATGGTCCTCGGTAGTATAGTGGTCAGTATCCCCGCCTGTCACGCGGGAGACCGGGGTTCGATTCCCCGCAGGGGAGGAAACTTTATTTTACAGTTAAGAAAAAAAATAACGTCAACTACGTCAATATTTTCTAATAATAATAAATTGTTGCAAGAACTAAGGAGGAATATAAAAGAACTTCAAGAGATACCTACAAATCTGGAATAACCATTTCTATCATCCGCGGAATTTCAATCGATAACTACCCATTTTACCATCCTTATCCATTTTCAACTTCTGGATAATACAAATGGAGATTGAATTCAACAGAACCAGAAAAAATGTAGTAAAACCATGCATTCGTATCCGTCAAAATATCTTTAAAAGCATAAGAAACAGAAATTCACAATAACTAAAATTCACGGAAATAAAATCTATACTATACGTTTTCTGATAACGTGTTTATTAAGTACTGTGTTAGTGATCGAAGCTGGATGCTAACTATTCTCAGTTATAGCTAACGACACCGTTTGTTCAATTCCAACAGCATCCTCCGAACATCATCAGACCGACGATTTCATGGGGAAAGATGCGTGATGAGGAAAGGGAATATTTACAATCGAATAAAAAGAAAGAAGAACGATTTTATGGCTCGAAAACCAGCAGGATTCTTACTTTTATTCATTAGCTTGCATCTTATCGAGTCTGGAGGAAGCGTGATCTCAGAATCGAAGCAGAATGTCTCCTGAGAATCCATAAACGGTGTAAAAAGTGGAAATTCATTACAAACGAGGCTCGGGGGGATTGTTGTCTTGGAAACGAACCGCGAGCTTGATTAACATAAGAAAGGAGATTAGGATTTCCGTGTAAATCTTTCTTGGAAAGAACCATCTCACAAAGCTGTATTTTACTCCATTTAAGCTCAACTGAAATCGAGACGAGAGTTTTTGAAATTTATAGCTCGGCAAATCTTTGCATCTTGAGCCAACTTCAAAGTTATCATTTGCATATTGATTGCAGGATACACGCAAATATGATTTCGTCGATAATAAATCCGACAGCCGCTTTGAGGTAATGGCTATATTTTTATCATTTTTAGCTCGATTGATGTATCTTTGCAACAAAGTCTTTAAAGTTCGAGATGAGCAAATCCGGACAAGTTTATCCACGCAACTTTCACGTCCTCTGCCATTCATTTCTCTTATCGTTTAGTTAAAGCAATGAGTCAAAAATTAAGATAAGGTATCGAATCTAAAGAATTGATCCCTTAAAAATATACAGCCACTGTTAACTCGGTAAGAAAATTACTTATTAAGTAACAATGTAATAAATAACCATAATCCCCGAAATTTTCACTCCAATTTGGAATTATGCCATAATTAAATAGCTTATATTTGCATGCATTCAAAGTAATAGATACTGTTATTTGTTTTATATTTGATACATTCAGATTTAGATGTATAAAGGATTACAAAGAAATATTTAGTAAATCATACATTAAAATATGCTGAGATAGGAATTTATCGTACGTTATTATCGTTCCATAATTATCGTATATTTGTGTCAACTAACTCGCTATTAATCATCGTAATTTCTTAAAAACATTATTAGGAAATAAGCATATTTTCTTTTACTAATATAAAATCTAAACCCACGCATCAAGCTAAAAATCAGTTTTAAACCTTCGGGTTGCTATTTCCACGTTTGAAAACCGCAGAAAATCTCGAGACACAAGAATTTTGAATACACTCCTTCGAGGGAAGTGAATTCTCTTGCAGACAGCCGCAATGGCCGACTCGCGTATCACAAATTATACAACTTTGTTTCAACGCTGTGACAGCAAACTGGACGATAAAAAATGCAAAAACTTGTTCTTTAACGTCACACGGTAACAGTGAAGATTGCGTTCGAT
This sequence comes from Pantala flavescens, assembly GCA_020796165.1. Taxonomy (NCBI): domain Eukaryota; kingdom Metazoa; phylum Arthropoda; class Insecta; order Odonata; family Libellulidae; genus Pantala; species Pantala flavescens. The sequence continues at coordinate 20,623,892 of CM036886.1, forward strand.
GGGTGAAAGGAAAGTAAGTGGGTGGGGAAAAGGTGGGCGTAAAAATTATCGAAGAAGGGGAAGATCCAGTATTTGAGGGGAGAAGGAAGTTGGCAAAGGGAGAGGAGAAGTTAGACAATGCTTGTGGTACTTTTCCAAGATACGAGCTAATGTTACAGTTTTCTTATTGTAACAGGAAAGATCATCTTTTTACTTGCTGCTGGTTGCCAAGATACAATAAATAAAACAATGAGGGATGGATAACAATAGAATAAAAGAATAACTCCCTATTCCTTCCTTGACTTAGAATAAAAGTATTTAGTTACAAATATAAACATCACAGAAAATGTCACACATTAATAGCTTAACCTTAAATTATATTCCGAATATTTTCTACTATATATATTATACATTATAATTTACGTAGTGTTTATCAATTTGTGAGAAATTTCAAGTAGTCAGACAATGAAACTTAACTAAATACTAAAATCTTTTAGTATTGCAACGACAAGGTATTAAGGTATGTAAAAAGATGAATCTCCAATGATTAAGCAGTAAAATAAAACATCGCTATTTTAATGGTTTCAATTTTAATGATTTTCTAATTTACCTACAGGCCGAGTACGATTTGAATATACATACGTACAGAAAACTTCATTTTCTTTTTTAAACAAAATATATCGTTTATATAATTATTCTCAAAAGCTAACCAACGAATATATAAACAGCTCTCTAAGGAAAATATGGTATATAACAAAAGCTAACCAACGAATATATTAGCAGGTCTAAAAGAAAAATATAGCATTTAAAATTAACCATTTCAAATATGATTCCTCATAATAGACGGTAAAGGCTATTGGAAAATGCCAGTATCTAGACGAACCCCTTGAAAATAGGCTTCCAAAATTACCTAAGGGTAACTTGCGTGGTCGTGCATAGGATTTCAGATTATACTCATCCATTTCTTTACAAAACGATAGAATGAACAAGTAATGCTAACAATAACATAATTTTTAGGATCAATTCTATTGATATGAATTTTGTTCATGAACGCTAAAACTGACCATTTGAAACCACTTGTCCTAATTTTCTGGTATAACGCGTCAGAATTTTAAAATGGTATATTTTAGAACAAGGAAATAGCTGCTACGCAAATCGTATCGTGCATTAATACGGGAATTGTAAATTTGCATCACCTTAATATGTATCAAAAGACATACAATATATCTAATAACATATTTAAAACAAACTGCTATTAACTGAATGTCTACTGAATTTTAAATAAAATAAACTCTGGCACATTAGTTTTCTAGGACAAACCAACTAAAGAACACTGAGAAAATAGATTTTTGCGATATGCGAAATCACATTAATACCATTCATCAACAAGAAAACCCTAAAAGACAAACAAACAAAGACAGTGGCTTAAGGAAAAAGATACCATTGGAAAAGCAAGAGTAACCAACCCTTCGTTTAACGCATCCAAAAAGAAATTAACGAGCGAGGAGGCAAAAGGGATAACAGATCGGGTGAAATAAGCGGGTAATATAGGTAGAAAGAGGAAATTTTCTCCTCCTTTGTCATCCACACCCCTTCCATGGTCAGTCTGCTAATGGTCCGGCATTTTCCCACTCTTCACGCGCGTCCCACGTACAAGGGACCTCTGAAGGCATCCGGTTAACTGATACTCGACGCAGTTCTCTCGGAGATTTTCGCGTGTAGATGGAGGTTAAAACCTTCTTTCTCCTACCCTTGAGTCGAAAATGATATAATGCTTGAAAATGCGATTATTTATCTCTTTCTATCCTCGTTATTTCAGGCCTTCACGCTTTTTCAGTCTCCGCTCGTGCTTCTCTCCTTTTCCTATCTCTAACTTCCCTTCTTTGCCTATCTCTCCTTCACGGGTGCCAAAGGCGTGCTGGAAAATTAGCGGTGTACTTTGGAAGATGCGTAAATGCTTGCAGCGAAGGGATGGAAACTTTTTATTGCGAAATGAGTCAAAAATGATATAATCCTTTAAGTTTCTCTCGTTTTGGTTTCGCAGGTTTTTATTCGAACTCGTTTTGCATCGTATTCTATGATTTTTTCGTCGGTCTGTTGACTGTTGATCCCCGATTGATGAGTTTATTATTCACCTCAAATGATTTGTAAATTAATATAAAGTAATTATAGTAGATAACTATCAAATCATATTTTCGAGGAACGTATATTTTCGCATCTAATTTTTTGGTAGCCTTGATTATTTTCTAGATTTCTTTAGGTATTATTCTCGAAATAAATAAGTCATTAATACAATTAAAAGGATTATTTTTATAAATAAGATAACTTAATATAATACATTGATTTATTTTTTTCCAAAGAAAATTATTAATAAATTTAGGTTCTTTAATTATGAAAACTCATAGAATATAGAGATCCATTAACGTCCTAAATAACCATCCTCACCATCACCCGAAAACATTTCGTTTAATTTGATGATCTTGAAGTAAGTGTAGGGTATACATTTACGATGTTCAAGACTTGTTTTAATGATACACATAATGAAGATTTTGAGGAAATTTCTCTAATATAAATGCGAAACAGATATAATCTCAATAAACCCTATATATTTCTTGATTGACACAAGTTTATTTAGTGAGTCTTCCAAAATATTTCTTTCGAATACTTCACAATTAATTTCGCTTATAACTGATATACTTAGTCACTGAACATTTTATAAGCAATCTCAAATCATTTTAACGTTTCAGTTTCCAATAGACAATGAGCAAGGAGAAAGATAAGCTTGTGTAAGTTCATCGATTCATTTTTAATGGGACGATTGGTCAGAAAAATAAAAGTGGAAGCAAATCAAACGGAAAACCAATCCCTTTTGTAATCAATGACCAACAGAACCAAAATTTACGAGTTCTTGCTTGAGGTGAGGAATAAAATGTAAGGAATACATCCGGATGCGCAGCCACACAATTGAAGACTACTTAAAGTAGCCACTCCTTCCAGTTTTCGAATCCTCTCGGACATAAAATCCCCCAAAATATAACAAATAAAATCCCAAAGTGCCCCCACACTCAGATGTTTATCCTTTTCTTCCGATAGAAAGCCCTGCCATCTGGTGGGTAAATCGTTACGTGAACATAAATATGCGTTCGAGAATAGCGACACCCGTTCCCAAGGAGACGTAACCTTGGGAAATATTGCGTCGATTAAATCGAACTATCGTGTTTCGAAGTGAAAAGGGAGCCCTGTGACCGGATTGTAAGTTTCGATTCCGTTTACCGCCTCCCGTTTAACGAGAAAAGAGGCAGTAATGCTCGGAACATCTCGGAGATTGAAACAGTTGAAAGGCTTAAATGCGGATCTGGCTTCGGCTAAGGAATGCAGGTATACGTGGGAAACGACGGAATTTTCTTATCATCCTCACTTCTTAATTAAAATAACAACATCATACTCTAGGAGAAAGCTTTCATTCTACGATTTTACATTATTAAATAATACTATTGAAATAGAAATTCGAATAAAAAAATTACGAAAAATTATGGTTTTCTATGGTATATGGATTGTATAGCGATATCTTTTTTATATTGGAATTAAATAAATCAATCATACTTATTGAAAATAATGAACACAAGAGATCTGCACCCTAACGCATTGGAGAGGAAAATATTAATTCAAAGACATGAAAAGCCGTTTCAACTTCCACATAACATATTTCAATGTGACAGGTTTATATGATATATTTTACGTTAAAATGAACATTTATTTCTTTATATTATAAATCCATTCCGCAAAGTTGAGCTTATTCCAGATAGTTTTATCGGAGAAAATGTCATTAGATTGTGCACTATATAAGATATATATTAGAAAAACGAATGTGTACATAAATATATTCGTGATATTTATGATTCAGAATGAACGATGTTAAATATTACAACTCAAATTACTTTACATTACTTTAGATATCCGAAATATATCGCTAAAATAATTCTCGTTATAAAATAGATTAATAAAAATGTAATAATAATTTGTTTAAGGAAAATCATCTAGGGTATCTGCATAACAATAAATAATAAACAATAATAATCTCCCTTGGTTACAGATCACTGCCTTTAAGAAGTACATATTATTTCCTACACAATACAAAGGATCATTTAATTAATGTTAACTGATTTATCATTAAAAATCGACCATGAAAAATCATTATTATTGTCAAAATATTTCCTACTTTAAAAACGAGAATTCCATTTTGAATTTTTTATGAAATGATTTATACACAAGCAGAACCGTCATCATCTTGATATTTCAATAACAAGAATCTCAATCGTAAGAAGGAAGTTCCAAGAAAATTATCAAGGCAGACATATTTCTAAAACGAAATCTAGGTTTTAATTACGTTCCTTAGATGAAAATGAGTTCTCAGCTTGATCTATAGAGAGAGAGAGAGAACATTTTTTTCGCTTGAATTCGCACAGAAAGTATTTCCAGATGAAAAAAACTGCAACCCTTCATCCAATGACCTTATTCTGCGATGGAACGAAACAAATGAATGCGAATCGCGTCGCATTGCGAAAAACAAACGATTCCGGCTTCTATTGTTCGTTTTAATTGCCCTAGTATTTGATTCAAAACAACTGATCTAGAATCATAAATATAAGAGTTTTGCGCGCAGGGGGAAAGATTCTCTAGCATTTAATAGGAATTTTCTGAATAATTCCTCAAAGAGAATGGAGAAAATTCTAGACGGGAAATTACCAAGTGTATAAATTATGCGGTCTACTATTCTTCATACAAGTTTCTAAACCGCTGTTTTTTTAAATTAGCGACATTTTTCGATTGTGATACTTGAAGATATTTCATTGTTGGGAAAGTTTAGATAATGGTTTCTTATGAGCTTTATTTAATTGGCTAAATTTTTTTTTCAAATATACGTCTATCTGCAATCCTATTCTATAACAAAATGTATTTTAATCGTGATAGAATCATTCAAAAATGCATTGTAGCCTATTTAAAAGGGTAGCTTGAAGTTCTAAGGACTATAATATCTAAGAAAATACTTCACTTACTAATGTTTGAAATATATACATATAAATTAACCCTTAAGATAATATATTAATTAATTTATATTTGATTATTCACCTCTCTTCTGAGGAAAATAACAAACAAACTTCTCTTATTCAATTCAGTACATAAATCTTTAGGCTGTAAACATTACCACCAGGTGCCAAATCTCCATGCGGCGATTATTATAGTATAATAAAAAGCGTAATTTCACTACGATTAGCAATCTATAAACATAACGTTTATTATATTTTCTTGAAACGAGAAAAAGGATGTCTTACATAGAATTTTCCAGTCCAGCAAAAGGATTAACTAAAGAATAACAATCTCTGTAGAATTTCTAACCCAATTCGTTCATAGTATCACAATGACCATAAGAACCGCCCAAAAATTCCAATAGCAACCCATTTGTTGATAATAAACGGGAGTAGAGGCATTTTCTTAGCTACTACTGCGAAATTCCTTAACAAATACACCCACCTTAGCAACCACTCGTCAAAAATACACTCACATTCTGATTCTAAACCCTTCTAAAATACCATGCTGACCAGAAGAACTCTTTGGCTTAGCCACCCATCATCGACAATCGTCAGACCTCAAAAGCGGCACGCCTGTGAAAAATCTCCCTTCCGGAATACAATTAAAAAATAAACATTTTAATTCAAGCTACCGTTTACTTTAATGGACGACGGCCTGCGTCACCAGCATTTCACGACCATCCATCTTCCACGCACGATTTTCACCCATTGTCTTTCCATCCCATTAAGAAAATGACAGCTCCTCAATCCTGGCGGCCGATTTCCGTGATGCTTGACCTCAAAGCACTCAGACCCTCCAGCTACCTTTCTACTTCGATGGCCTCTGACAGGTGACCGATGTCGCTTCACCATCGATCTCCAACGTGCCCTCCGACCTTGAGAAAAATTGTTTCTCCATACACTTCCAGCTAAACATTTTATCCCTGATTGCCGATCCTGCTTCCGTTCGTATGATTTACCGTCTAGTTTTTTCATCCCCATGGCAACCCCATTGTTGTTCGGAGTTATTAATGATTCCCGTATTCTTTTTATATCCATGACGTCTTCGGAGGTATCCTTCCTGTACACAGATCGTAACGGTTCATCTCCATTTGGTACGAGACCTTTCCAAGATGAACCGCGGCCATTTTTACCTCAGCATCTCCTCCTTATGGTCCCGACGACAGTGGAAGTTTGACTGACAGGCGCTACCAGTATTGTATGCGCATACTGAGTGTTTTTTTTTCCTCGGAAGAAAGACCGGGGGATTATGCGTCCCTCTTGAATTCAATGTGATATGTCCTACGCGTTTAATCGGCGATAATTCTTCCATTTGCTGCCGCGGCACGTTCTCTCATCCAGCCTCCGTTTCTTATCTTTGCATCCAGCGTCTCTATGGTAACCCTTTCTCCGTACCCTTTTGCCGGAGTCAACCTTTCACTTTGTCCCGTTCAGTGCCGTCCCCATTGATTCCAGTCCGGAGACAAGTCGCTCGAATTGTAAATTCGAAGGGAGAGCATTGTCCCTACCGAGCGACGTGTTTATTATTCGTATCGTTAGCAACCGCGGTTTCCTATGACGATGATCGCCGAGGTTCATAACGGTGGAGAAGAGCAGAAAATGCATACGTTTGAATGGTCTTGATAGTCATCAGGAACTGAGATATATTGCCCTGATTCTCAACTTGAATTCTGATGAATCGAAAATGCTGAGTTTAAGTAATGATTCATGTAAATGGGAATCGACTGCTGAATTAAAACCAACTATTCCTTAGAATCTATACGCCTTTTCTATTATTTGCAGCCGTCTGAAATAACTTATATTAGCGGTATGATTTTACAAATCTCCAAATCTTAGATGGACATTTTATCTAATTATGTATATCTGGAATTTAGCGCTGGAAGTAAAGTCTTTTTTCCGAATATAAATTTTCTACATAATCATAAATATTTTCCTTAACCATCACTATTGAATTGATAGGAAAGATGATGCTTGAAAAATAAATCTTAACTGAGGTACTGCATCTGTTCTCTAAGTAAAAAGGCAGTTGACCACACCTTGTAAAACTTCAATTCTCTCATATTTTACTTTAATGGTCGATAGAAATAACAATTCTTTTACAAGAAATTTCAATTAATAAAACCTTAAAAAAATTATGATGTAAATAATTCTCTGAAAGACAAGCAGTCATGCAACTAATAATGTCAGTTAACTATACACTCAGGAGGAGGTATCCTTTAAAGTTGAATGCCAATTATTCTATGCTACTAGATAGATTTATTACCTTACAACTATCCCACTATTTGCGGAATATGTTACGAAAACCAAACCGAAGTAGATCCGTGTACCTCCCAGTCGTGACAAAGACATCCAACATTTCAAACTGAATAAACCGCCATATATCACGTAAAAACATGCATTCAATGAGACCACGAACAATACACGTGATTTAAAAAGGAGAACGACGTAAGAGAAAAAAATACGTCGAAGAACTCGTTTGTGACCGAGCATAAGAACTACTTCGAAAGTTTTTTTTTCGCTGAACGAGAAATAACTCATCGTCTTTGAGTAAAATGAGTTCTAAGGAAACGTAATTCTGGAAAATTTTCCATCGGGAGGAATGGAAAAAAGTCATCCCACCAGCAATTCATCGCAGTTCTCCCAACTTCTATATATTTCGGGTCGCGAAGGAATTTGTCTGGATTAGTTACCGCTGAACGCGATTTGTCGCGCGATGTCATATGGGAAGATGGCTCATTGAAGACGAGGGAAAATCAGTGGACGTAATTTCATTCATCCCATTCACGACCCTCCGCAGAGGAAGTTTGTGGAAAAATGAATCTGTTGATAAGTTGTTCGCGTTTGAAAACTCTTACGGAGCAGAGATGTGTCCCTGGAGGATAGTAATCGGGGACATTTTAGACCCTCGTTCCGTATCCGCATATTTGATTGGCCGCTCCTCTGACAAATGCCTTATGCGTGCAAAAGGGAGATGGCTCTCCGTCAGAAGGCCCCTTCTTTAGCTTCCTATTTCGCTCATTCTCCGTCCCTTCACAAAGTGCCTCCACATTCGCTATTACTCATTATGCTCCTCCAATGATCGAGGATTTGGGACTCCGAGAGACGGATGTGTGCAATTATGAGAGAGGAAAAAGTTTTGATAAGGATAACAGATGTCATTCTGAGGACAAAATTTCGTCGCTTGTGTGGAATATTGCGAAAGAGGTGCCCTTGGAATATTACTATAGTAATCGTTGTCGTAGATAAAACGAAAAATTTATAATTTAAAAATTTGTCGCCTTGGTAACCGTCTTATGCGAAAATTGAACGCAAAATTAAAAAGAGAATAAGAATTAAAATTAATTAATGATTCAACGTTGAAAACCTTATAAGTGGATTGAACAGTTCTTTCAGAAAAATAAGATAGTTGATTAATTCGGATAATTTCTTCGTACTTAAATTCCTCATCGAATCCATATAATTTTGAATTTATTATACACTAAAGTTAAATTGTTCGTCTAATTAGCCGTCGCAATTGTGCCTCATCTACGTACCTAATTCACAACAAAACCTAACACTAAGTTCGTAAATGAACTTTAGAATATTATTCATTAAGTAAGTATTATAATGCGTCTTGAGTCTTCTTTAATTAAAATTGAAATCAAATATACCTTAAATATATAAATGCCATATTGGTTATAATTTATTCGAATTTGTTATTCTTTGTCAATTTGTCATAAATATTGAAAAGCAAGGATTCAATTCAACCCTTGATTTATACTCACTGCACACTTAATAACGTTATGCAATTGTAATGCGAGTTTGCTATACACCTGTATGTTAATTACTCTAATATAATAGAACGTCTTAAGGGTGGCTCATCCTGAGTTTTGTTTTGGAATTAAAATGGGAGCTGTAAAACCTCACTGGCAAATATCAAGCAAGTAAACTATTTCTGATGTGCAACTTCTAACAATAAAATCTTTTGGAAAAATCTGATTCAAGACCTTCCACACTTTTGCTCTTCAGATGGATTAGTAAGCTTTAAGTGATGATAAATTCGGCTCCAAAACAAAACACGAGCGATATAAATTTAAATATATACGGACGAATTACCTTTGTATCTACCAACACCGAACCCACTTCCATCGTAAAAGTGCTTATTCAAGATGAGTGGAATCTTGAAAGAAAGAAGTGGATAGCGTATTAATAACCCCTTCTTTCCAAACACCTCCAAAACAAGAGGCCACGAAAAAACATCTTCAGAAAGACCACCGGAACAAAAGAATCTCTCATTCTTGATGTTCCGCTAATGGAAGAGATATAAAACACCGATTGATGATACGTTGAGTGCATCCCATTGTGAGGGGGAGTGAACCGGATGGAAGTGGGGGTGGTGGTGGAGGGAAAGGGTTGGAAAAACTGGGGTTGAAGGAAGTTGGCGATCCCACTCGACGTTTCACAACTGTTAAGAGCGCCTTTGTTGGTGGACCCAGGTGTTCCTCTGAATGCATCGACTGTTGAGGGGGGATATGCTTAAGAATGGAGAGCCTAAATAACAGGGTGGGAAAATATAAGAAGAATCGGATTATGGGAGCGTAGGGCGCCTAAGACGGAAAGACCCATGAGAAAGGAGAGGATAAGCAAATATTCCGAGTAAGCTCTGCATTAGTAATGCAGCTGCGTCGTTAACTGGATGTCGGGCCTGTGATAATGGTGCTAAGGTCGGTATTATTGTCGCTAATCATACTATACATAGCGCATATTACGTATATTGAGCGGTAATTATATGTAAATAACTTTCGTATCCTAGAAATATCGCTATGGCGATCGCGATAGTGATCGTTGCTATACAGAAAACGAAATATTTATAAATTAAAAACTTCTCGCCTAGATAAACGTCCTATATGAAAATAATTCACATAAATAAAAAGGGGAGAACGATAGCAATTCAATACTGGTTTACGTTTCTAATTTCATAATTGAATTAAAAATTACAATACTTAAAGAAAAATAAGATAGATGACAGTTGATGATCCTAGAAAAGTCGTTTCATCCTCAGAATTGAAACGAATATTAAGGATTCAAGTTTAAAAATATACATTAATGAAGATTTTATAACTCTTTTTCCTATGTAGTATTAAAATAAAAATTATTTTGAAATTGAACGTTTTCGAAAAATCGACGATCGAATATTTTAAATTTATGTTATTTTTTCTAATCGCAATACAATATTTTATTCATAATTTTATAGACAAAAATTAATCTACCATGCCTCATAAAAAGACACCTTTTGTTTAGTTTAAATTAAATAAAACCAAAGTTATAAAATCTATAGCCAACGCTTGTATTAATAATCATACGACTTGGTATAATATTGATGTGTATAAGTTCATTTTAATACGACAACCACGGGTCACGTCTACTCCCCGTATTTACAAGCCAATCAAACTTTTTATACGACTTGGGAACGTTTTAGACGTCAATTTCAGAGGAATTTCCTTCAAAGGAAGAGGGAAAAAAATTATAAGCGGAAAAGATTTCATTCCCACCACTCGATACCTCTGTTAGAAAAATGACGGGAGTAGTACAATGACAAGTGGAGAAGTTATTTTTCATTTAAAACTCTTGGATATCTCCCTTCTCCCCCGTGATGCCTCCAACCACTCCTCCGCAGATCCAATCACTCCACTTCCCCATTCCCAAGACCTCTTCTAAACCTCTTTTTCCTTAACATCAAATAACCACCACTTTTTCAATGCTTCCGAGTTACGCTCAAACTCTAATTTTCTTCCGACGTAAATGTACGTAAAAAAAAAGTATTTTTTGTTACCCCTCGATTGTGCGGAGCGAATTCTTTCGAAAACAGAGTGATTTTTATTCCCATCTTCCAAGATACTTTACATTGATTTCGATAAACATTTTTAAAGGGAAGAATTTCCCGCATTCTGTTCTATAATTGTACTTTTTTATATTATAAAACTTCCAGAGTTAGATGCAAAGAAAACTTCACCTGCTTTCCGAAAAAAGTATTCCAGTTGAGATGAGAAAAGATCAGAGTTTTTGATCTCGATCTTCGAATAGGATTCTTGGTTTGGAATTTTACTGATAAATAATTCTAGAGATTGAATCTCTTCATTGCAACGATTTTTTTCTTTAAAAAAGTAAAAAGCTGTTTCATTAGCCTAACTTCTTTGAGGAGTAACAAAAAGGACTGGAAATAATAATTTTCTAGAAGGAATATTTTGGATTTCCTACCAAACTTAGAATATTTCATCAAATTATTTTAAGTAAGGGTAGATAGAATGTTTTCCTTTCTATTTCTATGGAATCCGAAGTGTTCTGTTTCAACAAAAAAATGTACAATATAAAGGTTTCTCTCGGAACTCTAAATTTTCTAAGTATACATCTATACATTAAAATTCCAACTATCTACTAGTATCAATTAATAAAAGTAGTAACTATGGTGTTTTTTTATCATTTTTATAAAATTGTTATGTTCATCTTTTGATCCTCATGAAAGAGGAGATCTGCGTAAACAAGCAAACCAAACTAGTTTCAAAAATAACTTTTAAATTTTGCATATGTTATGACGTGAGTATTTACTAGTAGAATAGAAGAAACCAATAAATATAATTCATAAGGAAATATTTCAAACAACATTTAATTTAAAATCCCTGGTTACTCTTTTATGTTTCCATAGAAACTACTTTGGTAATCATTATTCTTTTTTCTGAATTTAAACCAAATCATTTGGAAAATCATGGGTTTGCCCACCTTTCGATGTATTTGGAAAGCGCATTTAACTTTTTTAAATACAACCTATCAGTGAATTAACTAATTAATTAAGATTTTAAACAATGAAATATCGATTAAATACCAAACGTAGTTCAAAATTCATCAAGAATATCCCAATGTAAAACCCTAAGCGTAAAGTCTACAGAAAGTGTTTCCTGATTCCTTGATTCATTGCCTGAAAGAACGCCAATATGTTACGCGCTCCCTGTATCTTCATCATGATTGCTTACCGTTTGTCCCTCTTGGGCTCCCCTATTCAGTATTCCCTCCCTTATCCGAATAGACGTGTGTTCGGGACAACCTAATTTCAGTTACTGTGAGCACTGCGGGAGGCCCTCATTGGAAGGGAGTGCAACTGAGTTGTAAACGCGTTAATAAGCGTCCTTTTGCGATGCTTATCGTGAAGATGAGGAAAAAACAGTTCGGACGTATTCCTTTGTGTTTCGAAGGAACCCCTGAGAAAATGTTCGGCTGGAATTTCAGCTTGAGAATGGATCGTTGCTATTGATTACGATGTCCAAAGGGGTTTTCGCTCAAGTGGCTGATCGAGAAGGATCTATGTTGCTGGATAATAAAGCGAACCTGTTACGTCTTGGTTAACATTTTTCTGTTGGTTGTCATTATGTTACTCAAGCTCAAACTTTACTGTTTTAAATTTATGCATTTCTAAAGGTATACCGTTCCTAGAATATATGGTCATAAAGTAAAATTAAAGAAAATAAATATGTCACTGTTTTCTGCCTTTAAAAATTAACCTTAAAAAATTGAAATCATATTTAGAGCTTTTTGGAACTAATCTAACAATACAAGTGCAGAGAGATCAAATAATAATACTCAAATTTTATATTATAAATCTTCTATAAAAAACAGTATTTCAACCTACCCTATCTATCCTATTAAATTCTCTAATGCTCCATGAAAAGAACGAAAAGAAAGTAAAGGGTTCCGAGGATTAAACGTAAGAAAAATTCTAATTTTATTTAAATTATGATTCAATTTAAGATTATCTAAATTGCTTCCGATGTAAGTTTTTATAATTAATTTTCATTGCTTTCTTAATAACCAATTATATAATATTTTAATTCCCTAATAACTAATCTAGCGTATACTTTTCTTGAATATTCATCTACTTTATAATATAAATACGACTCAGTATATTTTTAGAATAAATAAAATAAAGTTTAGCTTAGATCTGAATGCAGTTTCAGGATTTAGGTCCAAGGCCAAATCCATTCATAGAATGGAGAGATTGACCTAATCCGTGGAAGAGGGCACCACATGCGAGGGAGTAGCGATAGAAATTTCGCGAAAGGGGATTTGATATGCCTCCCATTCGCGAGACAATCGCGCTAAATTGAGGGAACACTGAGTTCATTATTTCTGCGGGTTCGTGTTAGAAAAGGGAAGGAGTTATTCTGCATCAGGTGGTCTGCCTATTCATTGTCCATTCGGGGCGTCCGGGTTGAAACTTTCATTACCTATACTACGAGGGAGTGGCAGTGGAAGAAGGAAGTAGATTTCGGAGGAGACAGGAGGGATTAATTGATAATCAGTGGAACACAATCCGTCTCGTTGCTAGGCGGGTGAGAAGTCCCGGAAAGTTTCCTGATGAATTAATATCTGAATGGCGGAATGCAGGTTCTGATTGTGGCTCCAAAAGGCTGCTGGAACCGGGGTGGGAGGACAATTTCAACGATTTGACCCTTAATTGGAAAATTCATTCAAAAGAAAGAAAAGACGCTGTGTCCGACGAAAGTTGACGGCAAAGGACAGTGTTTCGCTCCGTGGATTTTGCAAAGGGATGGAAAAATAAGTGCCCGTAGAGGGTCATTGATTGGTGGAAATAATGCTGGTTACTCAATACGGCGTAAATAAGCTATTCAAAGATTTCTATGGAGGGAATTACTAACGAATCTTTGATGATTGAATGGGATAAAAACCTGAGAGTATGGAAACAAAGTTTTCGCATAAATTAGCCCTGCTACCAGCAATTTTTAAGCTGAGATTGAATGGTTTTGGGCATGAAATGGAAAGGAAATAATGCGGAAGTTGAATAAGATATAAATGCGATTTTAATCAAAAATGTAATAAAATACGTAATGTTACGTTAAAGCTATTTTAGGCAATCCTGCCTAATTTTACCATGCTATACTTATTATATTCTCAAATCTGGAATAAATAAGTAACTAATTAAAATCATTATCTTTTCTTAACCACCACCTCTAGATCCGAAAATTTATAGTAAGAAAATTCTGTTTAAATCAAAAACTCATTGCCATAAACAACGTATGTCGAAATTATTTTAAATTTCAACTAACAAATCAATCAGATATCCCTACCTCGTGTGAGTTGTTACATGTGTATATGAAGGAAACGATTAGCTCATTAATTATAACGAATATTAAATGATAAACTGTTTCGTGAGATCTTTCCTTAAGAACCTCCGTATCTTAGTTCGTAATCATAATTTTAAGAAGCGATCCTTAATCAAGAAATATGATCTATCACATCACACGTCTTTCAAAATTTATCCACCACCAGATTCGATAATTCATTCCTTTTCATGATAGAAAATCAAAGTAAGATTTGTTTCATTTATATAATTCATGAAAACGGGAAGTAAAATTTTCTTGATCTTTATTTAAATAATAGTTTTTTCTCCTACGATACTTCTTTTATATCTTACTTGGCCAGATAGGGCATTTAATGCAATTCAAACATTGCAACCCAAAATAATTATAACACGTACATTACCAGAATAGATTTATCAATCAAGTATTTTTGTCAACTTCCGCATAACATTAATTTCAACAGAAAGAATTGTACCCTTCTGAACTATCGATGATGATGCATCAAATTCGGGCGAATCTGATTCGATATTTTCCGTATCGTAAGCAATCTCTATGAATATCAATTGGCTTCAGTAATGCAATTACTTCCCTGCACCTTCCAATTTCACTTTGCGAATTAATTTCAGTCCAAAAAAGTCTGATTGTGCTGGAGCGCTTAAATAGCTTTCATTGAACAACGGAATGAGTTTCTAATGAAAACAGCGCCTCATCGGGAAGGTCATTAATCAACCCTTATCGATTCATAACGGAAATGAGTGTGCAACTTCGTAACCCCACACGACAATTTAAACAGCCTTTCAAATGTAATCAGTTCATAAGGAGTAAATGATTATCAGAATACCAGCATAACAACGGAGGTCATTGTTGGCGAAAAAAAATCAATCGTATTTTTAAGTGAATTATTGGACGCGTATCAAATTAAAAATCTTCCGATTGCATTGGTAATGTGGAACGCAGGACAACTTTTGGTAGTTCATAGAATATTAGGGTCACAAAACACAACTGATAGCCTAGCATAGGCAACACGATAAGGATACTTTAAATGGCAACTATTTCTCTAATAATAAATAGAGCTATATAATTTAACTTTAGAGTCTAAAATATCAACTATATGACTCGGCATATGAAATAGTATAGGAGAATAGTATAGCTGACGTTTCTTTCGGAGGTTAACAGTACTCTAATGTAGGCTAACACAAAACACTGGATAACTATTTAAGTACTTCAGTTTATTTGATACTTGAAATTCTTGATTTTTTATTTCAAAAAGAACTTTCGAGAAAAGCTATTCTTTAATGTTTGGATATCAACAATAAATAGGCAGAACATCTTTAAAATGAAACGAGTAATGCAGAAGAAAACCGATATCTTATCGAATGACCAGCAAAACCCTGCTAATTTCTCTCTCCTACACAACAGCCCAGTCAGCAACGAGTATATTTTTATTATCTTTTAAAAAGTGTTTTATTTTTACACTTGCCTAACCGGAAACGATTCTTCTTATGACTCACTTAAAAAATGACAGGCCAAAATATCGCCGAATACTGATTGAGTGATTCTTACTTTCAGATAAACTGAGCTACTGATAATGAAAAAGGTAAGCACTTCATTAACAAGGAGATGATTTGCAAATTTCGGGTGAAACGATATCATCTTCGAAATAAGCTCGAGCATTGATCGACAGCTCACTGAATTTTAGATAATAGGTACTTGAGTTTTACATTCCATTGAACTTAAACCAAGATCATATCAGCACATGAATATTACACGCAAAAATTAATATTGAGATAGATATTTTTGCTCCACAAAAGACTGCAAATGCATTCGATTCACATGAGTATTTTTCTATAGATTAAGTACTATCAGAAAAATGTTGATAACCAACATTTAAATTTCTTTTTCACCTTATTAATAATTATAATTCGTTTGAGGTGTAAATCATGAAAGTTCTGTTTTACTTACAGGGCTGAATCATTAATTATTCATACCTAGAGTCTATGCAGAAACTATATCAATAAATGTCAAGAATAGGTATTACTAGCATGACCTAATTCTGGTATATCAATATTTTACATATTTGTTAAAGAATTGTATTATTATTCATACGTTGCATACACTAGTATAATTAATATAATTTTAAACATTTTCACACTTAATTAATCATAGAGAAAACATTCAGTATGATAACAATTCTAAGCTCAAAAATTCCTAGATCTGTATTTACCTGCAACTAATTTTCACAACATAAATAAAACCCTGTTGCACCTTTCTCTCCTAAAAATTCCAACCACAAAAAAGACATCAGACAAAACATTCCACGTGCATTTTTAGCGAGCGCAGGAAATGGTGAAATTAATTCCTTCCATGACTTCACAACGGACTTCCCAGCAAAAAAATCGCGGGCTGTCGCGAAGAAGTGTATGAATGAAGACGTTTCCATTTGATCAGGAATCTGAGGGATAGGTGTAAATTGAAGGAGACAAAGCACGAGAGTGGGTGAGAGAAAAACGGTTGCTAGCCACCGCGTGATACGAATGTCTCTCTTGGAAAGTATCCTAAGATGACCGCGAATGGGTAAGATAAGGAATTAATACGTAGCCGAAGGTTTACCAGAAGAGATTTCTGCACAGAGGAGGGTATCAGAGTCTTGGAAAGAGAGCTCCGTAGACCTCCGGATATTAGAAGACCCGATGAGCGACTCCTGATGCTACTTAGCAACCCCCGGAGTAGGATTGGAATTCACAGACCTCCCGCTGCCCGCGGGAGCATTATATTTTTTCCCTTTTGAATTCTTTGCCTCGAATCTGTTTCCGAGTAGTCGTTAATTTAAAAAAATGGCTCAAGTAGAGTAGAACTTCTGCGCTTCTTTTTTCTCCTTCACCCCCTTCCTTAGAATCTCCTGATGAATATTTTCCTGCGAGAATTCTACGTTCTGCGAGATGAAATATTATGGTCCATAGAGAGGATTTTTTTCTATCATGAATATTAAATAAGGTTCTATGCTACAAAATAACAGCGCTTTAATCTTTAATAGTGGAGAATCTTCTTTGTAGAACTGATGATAAAAGGTTAGATTGATTTTATATCACCCTAATATTCTGCGTTTTATGATACCAATAGAATGGCGTGTTTGCAATCGTTGATGAGGTTAGGTAAACTTAATCTTTTATTGCTCTCTAAAAGGATTTAACCTCTAGGCTAGTATAACGGCTTATGAGAGAATACTAAATTCATTATCTAAAGCTGTTTTGTTTTTAACACTGAAACTACGTACGTGGGAACAAAATCGAACTTACTTCTTAAACTTAATTTACGAGATAAATATTCCTAAATTAAATTATAATGAATGCTTAATTTAATTCTTTTTCTTTAAGTTTTATTATATTTATTGTAAATAATTCATTATATTCAGTCTCGATGATAATATATAATCTATATACAACTGTACGAATGAATGTAATGAATCCATTTCTACGATTAGTTTCGAATAACTTACTCTAAACACATTTACGTTCAAAAAATCTGTAATGATGTGATGAAAGGCTTAAACTCCCACACATCTTAGGGTTATGGGATCCAAACTTTGTTTACTTAAAACAATTATCGACCGTTCAAATTTTTCCGGTTCCCACCCGTATATAATGTATACAACCACGACCTACTGATGAACACCTGAGAGCCAATGATAAACAACTCATAAAGAAGATCCCGAATTGTTTTCCAATGGGCAGGAAACGGTCCGGAATGGCGTGAAACAGGATGTCGGGGAAAGAAGAATTCCTCTGATTGAAAATGAGTTATGACACCCGCGTGGGAAATGCGGAAAACCAACATCTAAAAGACGGATTCGCGACTCAGATGCTGGCAAATACGGGGAAAATCCCATTGTATCGAAGGCAAAATGGAGATATTGAACATTTTGAGGGAATAAAATCCATTTGAGGAAATGGCTAGCGGTCTTTCTTCCCTTTGCTATACAGTTGAGATATTCAGTACACGTCCTGACCGAGCGTTTGTTAATCGCCTAACGTTGAAAAATAATTATTACTTCTACCTTTCACAAAACTCCCTTTATCGTTTAGTTGCTAGGGGAAATCCTTTTTAACTCGCCGATAATGAGCGTGGAGGCGGGAACTCTGACGTCAAACGGACAATCCATAAAGCATTTGAGGCAAGATCAAAACGATGCGGGGAGAAAGGTTTTACGTAAGAAATGTTCCTCTACAAGCCCTGTCGGGACAATTATGGAATATATACGGGGTTAAAGGTGTCAATTCGACAAGACAAATTTAACGTGGTATAAAAAGGATTTGGCACGTCGTAAGTATTCCTTAAGTGGCCGGTCAAACGAGCATTGATCACCGTGTAACCGAGAAGGAATATTGCAGATCAAAGATGTAACAATGAGATGCCATTCTGAATACGAAACAAGTAAGTTTGCTTTGCTTCCGATTACTGATTGAGCTACATATTCCTTATCGCGATATTTTCTAAAAATAAGTGAGATCGATCTGATGGTTCTTCTTCTTGCATTGCGAGACAGTAAAGTAAAACTCAGATAAGCTCTAAGGAAGCTTCCTCCACTGATTACAAATATGACCCTCTTCTAAGGTATTGGAATGGAGTTTCTATGAAAGTTTTTAAAATTTATTTATTTCATTTCATGTAGATATATTATGGTACTATAGAATCTACCTTTCAAACTCTTTTTCGGGATATTTTGCGGAAAAAATCAGCGATTTATTTATAATAGTCTAACAGTATGGCGCTCCAGAAACAATATACATACATATGCATACATCGGAATATTTTTTGAAATATTCCTAGAGATCACGTAAAATAGATTCTATTTTTCAAAACATCAATTCTTAATTTATCTAATATTATATCGAATAATTATTGAAATATGAAAAATGAGAAATTTATGTTTCTTTTACTCGATTAATGTCCAACATGCTTTTGAAAGCATGATGATGAATTGTGTTCTACATATT
Organism: Pantala flavescens; assembly: GCA_020796165.1. Taxonomy (NCBI): domain Eukaryota; kingdom Metazoa; phylum Arthropoda; class Insecta; order Odonata; family Libellulidae; genus Pantala; species Pantala flavescens. The sequence goes on from CM036886.1 coordinate 20,643,083, forward strand.
CACGTCACAGTTTACCATCAATCCATTTTTTGCGATCATTTTTATCTATTTTAAACCTATTGTTAGCTTGTTCTTTGTAATAAAAACCGTTCAATCAATTACTGCAAAATAAGTTTGCAATTGATATTCAGGACGCTCGGTAATTCCACATAACACAAGTAACAACCATCTCGTAAACTTAAGAAACAGGTTCGTACTTATTGGATAGGTAGTAATGTAGCCCATTAGAAAGACTGACTTCTAGTTCTTCTAGGAACCGCAAGTAAAGATTTTAACGAAGTAGGTTTCTCTTGATGCAGCTCACGAATGCATCTTCCCATTCTCAAAGTAGAGAGCAAAAAACCTCTTCTAGTAGTGACTGGTCTGGTCTCCCTAACGTCAGTGTTCGGTCTTGGAAAGGTTTTAGCCACTTTCTGCTGAATGATACATTCATTCGATGCTCTTAATCCTAGTCTTTCTTATGCGATGTTTGGTTGTCAAGGGCATAATTTATTGTTGACTTATTGTTGACAATTTCAAATTATTGAGAACGAAAGCTATTTCATACCTCCCTTTATCTTTTGTATTTCTATTCTATAGAATACTTATAATTGTTTATTTAATTCTGAATATGATTTTTCATGTAACAAGTAGCAAATCCTCCGATTATAATTTTGGTAGAGATAACTCCCTCACCCAGATCATGGTTCTTACTTGAACACAAAAATGGGCCCTATTTAAACCTTTTTATTTATCACGCAGTCTTATTAATTACACACTTACTTCATTGACGTTCAAAAAGCCTTGTATGTTTAACTAAACAATAAGTTAACTACTTATAAGGATACTGGAAAATAGAATGAAGATGTGCTTATTTTCTTGATAGTACGATATGATATTAGGTCACCACCACATAATATCGCTCACAGTACTATGAAGACCTACTTTAATTTCTAAATAATCTTGAATGCCATTTAGCATTTTAATATTCATAAAATTTAATAATTAATTAAAGTGATTATTATATTCATAATCATGACTTGAATATCCTAGTATTGACTCCTTGTACGAGGATACATTTTAGGTGACTATTCGATGACTAATACAACGGTAATGCGTGCGTTACCAAGTGATGATACACGAACCGTAGACCGGACGAGAAAGTTATGTGCATGCAACTAATACAGATGTATGTATATAGTTAAAAATAATGAAAAAATTCAGAGATTTGACCCATCACGATAAAAATTTGAAACTAAATTATTGGAAGATAACGTATTTATAAGGCTGAGAATTATAATCCGTCTTCACTCGATCCTAATCACGCATAAAAACCTCATCCGAAACCTGAACTTACACAACCACCCTCAAAAACAACGATATTTCCACATCGTACGCGATAAAATTGATCGACCACCTCTTTAATAAAATTTACCATCTTAATTCCGTCCTGTCGAGGACGCTTAACAGTGCTCATTGTGTCTAACAGGTGCTCGACGGCAGATAAAATAGCTACCGACGCTTTGATTGTCCGAAATGGGTGTGTTCCCTCCCCTCTCAGCTCCTTTTGTGCCCCAGGGAATCAATAGACACGTGGAAGGCCATTGTCCGCCCGCTTTCTTTACCGAACCAACCCCGACAATGGGGTGAAAAAATCTTTCGGGAACCGTCAGGTGCGGCCATCGGCTGCTCTTTGTCCGCGATGGAAAGAAGTCCGCGTGTTTCCATAAGAACTGCTGACGGTGGATAAAGACAGGCCGAGAGGGATTAATAATTCAATCGTTTCTTTCTCCCAATCGCAATGCGTTGGCCAGGTAACGGACGTACGAAACTCAGTTTCCACGGAATCACCTCGCGATGAACCTCTGCCAATATTACATAAGCGAACGTCTCGTATTTATCCGCTGTTTTCGATTATCATAAATAGCCTCTAAAGTATTCAAAGAAGAAGCCATAAGTCTTGCGGATGGATCAGGGAGACACCTGAGAAAATCTCGGTACATTACTTAGAGGATATTGGTGCTAACAAAGAAACCATAAAGAATGATTCAGCGCGTCAAAAACGTACATAACTAACAATGTTTGCGGGAGAATTCACCACAACCATTCTGGAGAGCTATCACTGAAAGGAAGGTTACATAAACCCTTACTCGCGAGAGAATAAATTTATAGGTAATCGACGAGATGTGAATATTCCGCGAATGTTGAAAAGCTATGACTCCTGCTTGTTCATGAAAATTAATTTAATTTATTTATTCATAAACACTGTGAGCTTCTCGTAAAGTAATACTATTTCTATTATCTTATATCTTATATTATAGAGTAATCGAACTCTGACATTTAAATTCTTGACAAATATCTCTCTCGGATTAATGTTGGGAATATTAATATCCCACAGACATCCGTTTAAAAAAGACAATAACTTATCTTCAATAAGGCTAAAATGCAGTAAATTAGCTTTAGTTGCTTGCCATAACGATAGGGAATTTTACCTTTGGCTACTTTTCTAAGAGTTTTGTTCCCAGGGATTTGAAAGCTGATAAATAATTAATGATCCTCACAGCAAGGATATGTAGAAAATATTTAACTATAGAAAGTTAACTTTCAGCATTAAATTTAAAAGTTGTCATATTTATCTATAAGTGCAGGATATTAAAATTCTGGAATGTATATACAAATAAGGTATGAATCGATTTTAAATCGGGTGTTTTTTCGAATGGCTGAAAACTATGCTTGGATGTTGCTGGCATGAGTTACTTTGCCTTCTTGTATAAAGCAACTTAGACACAAAAAAATCAACAACAAACATTGAGTTGATCTCTGTACTCTGTACTGTATTGAATCATTTACTTACTACATTTTTCAAATTTTTGGCAGACTTTAGTGTTTCAAAGGCACCCGTACAATTTACCGCTAGATAGTTTATAATTGGGTCAATATATAAACATATTACGTACGTGCATGAAAAGGATTTGGCGAGAATAGGATTCTTTCCATCAAATATTGGCTGTATCACATCAAACCTCAATACGATTAAATATTATAATAGAAAATACTTATTTGCCTTATGTATAGAGTTTTAAAGCATGTAAAATTTCTGCAAATTGTTTCGTAAGCAAAGTTTAGATAACTCAGTTTCCATGACTACCACTCAGTTTACGTGTGAATCCCGTGAAATAATTCCGTTTGAGAGAGAACTGCTCACGTATTATGGACCGTTTCTTATGCTCTGTCTTTCTTCCAATGCCATACACTTGTTCGCTTCACTGAACGCGTAATTAGTTCGGCGAAGTGCTCAACTCATTCTTCACGTCCGAATGACAGAGGTCTCCGCCTAGATACACAAAGCCTCGCGTGGGCCTCTGTAAACTAGTATTCCCTCCCTACTTCTAGGAGGCATACTAATGCTCCCGAGGTAAAAGACTTCCTAGTACATGGTGATTGACGTCGTAGGTATGAGTTGTATATCAAGCATTGATTTATGCTGATCGGATATTCTAAATCTAGATTTCGCCTGACAGATGAATGCTTTGATTCCAAAAAGAGCTATATATATGTGAGCTATGTATAAAAGCCATTTATCTTACACTTATTTAAGTATCAATCGATATTGGGAAGACTCATGGAACGGTCTTAAAAATAATGAATATCTCATTAGATTTATTTAGAGACGAAGTTAAAAAAATCATTTAATTTTCAATTCTTAGAGCGACATTTGTGAATTTCCGATATCAATTTTTTCCAGATACTACGTTTTCATTAAATAAAATGGTTACTCATATAACTTTGAATTATAAATTTTAGGTCATTTCTATTGATTTATGCATATACGTACTATGTGTAACAGTGTATAGACACACAACAATTACCTTTAAATTCCCATTGATTCATTCCTTTACAAAGAAATAGATTGAGCAAAAATAAACAGCAAATTTCACATCTATCAGATACGTCTACTAATGAGATAGATCCTTTGGATATAGATAAGAAAATCCTCGCTCGTATACGCTCCAATACGTAGATGTTGCTAGTTAAAATTAATGGGAAATACACAAGCGCGCACATAAGTTGACGTCAGGGTGTTGGAGACTCGTGGAGCTCAATGGATTCTAACAAGAGAGATGGTGTCCGATAAAGAGAAGTTAGGTGAAGGGAGGCAGGTGGTAAACAGTGTTTCCAAGGTGACTAAATGGTGATGTTGAGTGGGTGGAGTCAAGAGCGACTGCCACGCTCCCTACCCACTTCGAGAGGGTCATGAGTGTGACCCTCTATGAGTTCGTCATATTCACTCCCTTTCAACTGTTGCGGAAAATGGAATACCACACTCGTTCCTAAATTCATATGAATCCTTGGGAACAAGATGATATAGTTGGAACCTAAATTTTACTTTAAGGATATCTTCTCGAACTCTAGACAAAATTCTTTTCTTCGTTTGAAGTTCATGATTGATATACAGTTGAAAATGATTGAGTAAAATACTAGGAAAATAATAAGAGGGCGAATACTTCAAATACGAGGCCGAAACCCATTATTCTATCGATTTATTTTTCATCAAAGATTATCGCTTAGAAATATAGAGAATGGCACTATAAATAAAAATTGGCATAACTTTAAATATAAGATAAAGGAAGGGTAAAAAATAAATCGGCAAATTGTCAAATCTACAATATCTCTTCTGTGGAAACATAAAAACCGATATTTTTTTAATCATGAACCTATAATAAAGACACAATAAACCATCGTTGAACACTATGAGACGGGGTGCTAATAGAAAAATAATAATAGTCCTTTATTCGAAATACATTTTATATTTTTCTCAATTGTGAATATATTTCGTAATAATTAAAATAGCACCTTTCTGAGTACATTGAAATTCTTAATACATATTAGCATATAAATTTATAAATTTTCATTTGGTCTTAAATTCATGTTTAATAAGAACCTACAGACTCAAGCAACCTATGAAACCAGTACAAAATAATTGGAAACACAATCTGAAAGGAGTAAAACAATTTTCAAATACGGAAGGAAGACACGAGAATAACTTCTCTATCCATTACATTTTTACTCGCTCAAATATAACGAGATCAAAAAATACGACGTATTATTTGAAGGAGACGGTGTTCTGAGGAAGGTAATGTGATATTTCAGAGACTTTGGTCCATGCGTATCTTAGGCGTCCAATATCTTAAGAGTTGACATTTATTTGTCAACTCGTGGATATGGCAGGTCGCAAGCCGGTGACCTGTTTATACGTAAGATACTTTTGGTAAAATATTGGTTACAGCTTATTTTATACCTGTTTGCTTAAAATAGCAAGCGAGTATGCTTCCTGTTTGCTTGAGGAGAAGGTTTCAAATTGCGTTTCAAGCGTGGGCATAGGAAAAAGCTTTGAACATACGAAAAATCCTGACGGAACCAAGTTCGGAACTTTTGAACTATGTCTTCTCAGATGAATACTATGGTCGCAAAGGTATCCTAAATGAAATATCTAATGACTCGTGTCGGGCTCTATTTCTGAAAAATTTGAACCTTTTTCTCGAAAAGTAGTTTGTACTGGGTTTGCAATTTAATCTTGATTACATACTGAACATGATGTAGATGTCTTCCTATTTCTGACAATTTATTAAGGATGGTTTCTATAAAAGAATGCATATTCTCTTCATTGAAGTAGCTGTAAATTTAATTTCTATGTGTATTATGCTTCTATGTATGTATAACAGTAGTTAAGAACGAGTGATGCGCAAAATGATCATCTGCTGAGAATTTTGGATAAACTATAGCATTTACGCAATTTTCCTTATACTATGGTTTTTCACGAAGTCACGCCTTCTATTACTAATTTTATTCTATGTAAAATTTTTAACACTTTTAATTCAAGAATAGCTTTATGAGTGTTCAACAAGCTTATGGGAAGAGGTTATAATAGTCATTTATAATTATATTTTTTGTAAATTTTTTGTAATTATATTTTGTCTTTATACACTAAAGAATAAGTAAGAATATAAATATCCCGCTTAAAATATCATCACGAAGTGAATCTTTAGTCTCTTAATTTACCATTCTAGATACAGACGGTTGCACTCGAAATATTTTACATACTAAGGGAGCCATAATTTACAACCATTCAATATAACTTTACCAACCATCGAACATAAACATTCCCCGATTTTATTTATCGAACTGAAATCTACTAAAGAATAAATTAATCGAAAAATGGGTGCTGGAATGTTGCATTAGGAATGAAAAGAAAGGCACCGAATAATATACTGGATCTCTGGTACCTAGGAGACAGAAGAAAGACAATACCTCAGAGACAGCAGTAGACACCGAAGTGGGAGGCAAAGTAAACGAGAAGACAAAAAAGTGGTAGAACAAAGGTGTGCAAACGGAGATGGGTGACGAATATTCTCCGGCCTTGGGCAAACAAAAACGGATGCGTTATTCCATTCCCAGCGAGTGTAAAAAAAGCCCTCCGTGGTCTCTGCAGACCATCAAATAACAATTATCACTCCCAAATGAGAATAGCCAAAAATGCTTCCACGACCAGCCTCTTTTTACCAACCCTTTTGTCACTCTGAAGTCGAATTCCTTCGCTTAGCCTCTGAAGTTACTAAACGATGGAACAAAAGCATCCCGCAGGTTGAGAGGCGTCTAAAAGGAAACTAATTCGAGAGTGGTCAGGACCAGCAAACAAAAGACAAGCGGGGAGAGATGCTCTTCTATTGTTGCGAGGAAGTTGGTAAGCGACAATAGAGAGAGAGGCAGAAAAAGTTCTCGGGACAAAAAAGGTCAGGGTTAATTAGAGTTTCGACTAACTCGAGTGAGAGACGGTAGGTCTTGGAAGTGTAGAATTCCCGACCCCGACAAGCGATTCCGACTGAGAATCGTCGTCAGTAGCAACCGGGGTTTTTTTCTCTCTCGCCCCTCGCGAGGGAGTGGCTCTGTCGCGAATACTTTTACGATTTCGGATAAACCTTTTGGCAAACCGGAGGACCAATAAAATGACATGAGAAACGGCTGAAGGATCGACGCGATTTTACTTCAAGTTTATTGAAGCGATTTTCATTTGGAGTCGTAATGCGAGCAGGATTTCGTAACGAGGTACACTATTTCATCAGGGTCTCCTCGTTTCGTTGCCATGGTTTTTAAACAAAGGTCATTCGCTTTACACGAATTTACATACATATCAGCGAACTGTGATCAACGTATTTCTCAAGGGTGCAACAACCGCCTTTACGCTGTAAAATCGAAACGACTTCTGTATTTTCTGTTTAATCATTATTATTCAATCCTGACGCTAAAGGTAGACGGAAAATAACATAAATTTTAAAGTAGACCTCTTTTATAAAACGATTAGGTTCGGGAAATAAAGTACAGAACCAGGTGTTACGATAAGCACTCCAATTTTGTACCAATGTTAAGGACACTCATGAAAAACATTTCCTATTAATGATTTAGTTTCTATTTAGTTTCTAATTCATTAGCCATATCTCTGAAACCAAAATAAATATAAAATTGAATAAAATCAACCGCATGCTTTATAAATATATAAAATAATGCACAATTCTTTTCTTCGTTATACTACAAGGTACAACATTACGTATCAAACGTGATTGACATATCAATAAAGATTACCTCATTGGCATCGTCACATACAACATCCACGAAACACCAATCTCATACAATGAAGACGCACAAAAAATACAAGTAATAATTCTTTAACCTTTAGATATGTATCTCGGTATGTAGCGTGTAAGCCACCCGCAGTGGTGATGCAAGCTTGTGATGGCAGGAAAGGGACAAGCACCATGACTCAACTTTCCCAATACATTACTTTCCTGCCGTCCCGGAAAAGAGAATTTTAGAATTTAATTGTCCTAAAATCTATTTCTCTAATCTCTCTTGAAGTATCTAATACATCTACATGAAACTTGAAGTATCCATTAGATTGGAATTATCAATTCAAATCAATTATGAATGAAGCTAACGCAATTTTATTTCCTATAGATTTGTTTCACTTCTTAATATTATCATTTACGACGGAAATGTACTATATATGTTATGTGACGTATGCAATTCAAATATATAAAGATTTTATAGTACGAATGTTTTTAAGAAATAAGTTCCTTTTTTTCAGGAATCTACTTGTATCCACTATTATTTAGTCTACCGGTCGTGAATAAATTCGAACGTATTTTAACATCATTCTTCTGTTTAAAGGATAGAAAATTAAACAGAATTCAAACAAGTTCCACCACATATTACAAAAATCAATCGACCGATAATGATAAATTTGTTCCGAGGAAAGAAGATTCTATAGAAAGAAATTAGGAATAGGAAGAATTATACGTACACCAAGCATTCTTCCACGAGCTATAGAACAAGTTAGGGCAATCAATTCTATTTCACCACCTATTCAAGAAGAGTGAAACAGGAAAACTGGAAAGAGCCCTTCCTATCATGAGATCGCTTGATAACCACCGGTTGAATGGAAAACAAGCCTCCAACACTTCCTTGTTTCATCCGACGTTAATTTCACGATCCTGAAAACACTGTTCGAACACGGAAATTTAGAATAAATCGCCGCCTAGATCACGCATTTACCGAAAATTTACGCGGCGGAGAGAAAATATAAAGGATATCAAACAACACACTTCAATTTCGAGAGGATTCCACGGCAAACGCCGCTTGGGCAAACATCCCGTAATTTCTCGCGCATCATCTAACGCGTTCTTTTACGGCGCCTTCGTTGAACGTCGAGTTAAACGCGGCACGCCGCGGCGTTTATATGCACCGACCAATGGCAGCATCTGTTCCGACAAAAGAATCTCATCCCCCATTACGTCGATGCTATCGGAAGGCGAGGGAATTAGTGAGGCGAAAATTATAATACGGAGGTCGCTTCTGCTCACCACCTGGAACCACTGCGTTACTTCCAAAGGATCCGATTAATGATTCCTTTCCGTATCTTCGATCGCGGAAGAGGTCCGAAATGAAGGTCGATGGAGAGCCTATCTCTCACGTCTATCTATTTAATCGGAACGGGATTCGCTGAAGATACAACGATTTTACGAAATAGGCGGTAAAATCGTTCGCCCAAAGGGATTTCAAACGAGGAGTTTCGGTTTCATGGAAAGGAAAGGTTATTTATACTCCAAAACGATTTCATGGCTTTCAATTTTCCGCTCCGTTGGATTATTCTATACTTATCGGAGTTCTTCGAAAGCTTGTTTGTCTTCGTACCGAGTTCGAGTGGATGAATGGAGGTTGTTAACAGTGCATTGGCCTCACCAACAGTGAAGTTATCGATATTTTTTCAATATTTTAAATCAATTTATACATCTCTATATGTTCTTTAGCATTAGAATATTTAATTACCTAAATTAATTAATCTAAAAATGTAATTATATATTTATAAAATGATTCATTAAATCCTTGCTTCATATGTTCACGTTACAGCGTTCAAATAAACCAACAATGAGCTCTCCTTAGATACCATCTCTCAATACCGCGCTTCATACAAATAGCCTTTGGCGTAAACAGTAATTAATAGTTTCAGAAACGCTCTGATGAAGACCAATATGAATTTGGAGTAATTAAAAATCAAGCATGCATATAACCTTAAAAATTTCGAGAGAAAAAATTAGTTCATTTACACTTATTGCCCATTAAATGTTTGTTTAGACCTAAACGCTATCAATGTTCGAGATTGCAAATGACAGGAAGTATAACCAGTGGGCGAAATAACGCTAAATTTCAATTAAATCAAACCAACTCGTGCCTGTTTGATATTACACCGACCTCTTGATACAATGAAAGTAACGGGTTCTTAATTAATTAGTCTCGGTGCTTCGAATTAAAAATTCTCGATCCACTGGCGATATACGCGTTTGAAATGGTCCATGCGAATCTACGGCGTGACCGAGACAAAGGGATAAAGTATAACTTTTGCATTCGCGTGCGATTTTGCGAACTCCTTCACGTCCTTCGGAAGGTCGTTAAACTCGATTGCAATTCGTTTCGTTGGGATGCTAATGCAATTCATACCGGTTATCCATCCTTATATATAAGAGGCGTGAGAAATGTAGTGGGTGCGCAGGTGATATCGAAATAGAGAAAAAGAAGGCGATGACGGCGTTGAGAAAGGAACTGTGTGTCTCAAAAGGAGCCCTCGGGGATTGAGTCAACCTCTATCTGACGGCGGAGTTGAGAACATGCAGGTCCCTTTGGAATTTCCTCACTGTGTGTGCTGCACTGAAATCAGACCTATAAATTTTACCCTCCGTTGAGAATTCAGTGAAGGGAAATGGGTGGACTGCAGTAGAAATGAGTAGTGGTCATCCGCTGGTGTGGTTAACGTGAATTCCATTGAAGACGCGAATGGTTAACTGCTGCGAGATATATAGGAAATCATTAATAGCAAATCATATAGGGGAATTTGGCGGAGAGACTAACGAAAATTTTTTGAATCTCACGAGAGTCTGATGCGGTTGTTTGACAGAAATCTCTTGTGGGAACTACTAAGTTATTATCATTTATATTAACTACTAAGTTATTATCATTTATTGAAAACCTCAAAATTAATAATAATTGTACTTAAACCCCAAAATTATGTCATTTTATAATTTCAGTTATACTATACTTAGAACTATTAAAATACGAATCATTGCTTCCTAAAAATTTCAAAAATATATTCTTTTAAATATACAGTTACTTTGTGGTAGTTAATAATAAAAAGAATTTCATGATTTAAGACTTCTTTCTAATCACATAAATTTATAAATATTTTATTGAATTTATGCGTACAATTATATACTTATACCGCAATCTTCTCAGTAATTAATGAATAGTTCAACATGCCTTCTGGATAATGTCTCATTAATTGGTTTTATATTTATATCTTTATTCACTTAGAGACTTTATCTCTTTCCAATGCCTTGATAGCCTCCATCAATTATTGCCAAGCCGTTAAGTACATAACAAATATATCTTCAATAAGAAAAAGGTAAAGTATTTAATTTCATACTTTTCTTTCCGTAAAGTAATCGTTTACAAATTTCCTACTCGATTCACCCATTCATTTCTAATTCCCTTGATTATTTATGCTAATTCATATCCTTCAGTTTTTCTCCGAACATAAAGATTTCGATTCCATCCCGATGACGGAATTATTCGCACAAGGAATCGAGTAATAACATACTGATTGTTTGTTCGACCTTCTGCGGGTGCTTCGTGAGGATTCATTTATCCTTTCTCCATATGCAGCGAGCGTTTGAGTTTTCCTACACAACCGGAATGTGTGAATATTCCGCAATTGCTATTGATGCTTTAATTGTAAACGGATGTAAAAGGCGGAATCAAAAAATGTTAAACTGGTCATCAATACACAGAAATTGTCGCAAATACGTTAACTGTGAACAGTAGCACATAAAAAACATTCGTCAGTTCTTTGTTTTACAATCGGTCTCATAGTGACGATAAGTAACCTAGCAACCAAACAGGAGAGCATTGATATTATGAATAAATGAATTTTACGCCATAGCCGATGAAAAATTAGATTATCTTTATAATATATGCTCTCAAGTAACTGTTCAAGTGGGAGACCTCGGTTCGAGTCTCTATAATGTTGCTAATTTTCGCTCTTGCTTAACCATTGCAATCAAATCGATTGATTTGTTTGGCAAAGTTAATATCTACCTTTGTTTATCATATTATAGTTTATACTTACTCATTTTATTTGCAAGAAAATACATCAATCTTTATCAATGTCTGAGACTGAATCGATTTAAATCAACGATAAATTAAAATACACGTAAAATTAGTATTATTAAGCCTTAAAAATTACCTAGAACTGCAATGAAAAGTGACTTTGAATCAAACTTGCATTAATCATCATCACGATTAACTTCATGTAACATAGAACATACTTCATTGGACACACAAGTTCAAGCTATACGCACTATTCTATGTGAAATTTAGCATGATATATTACTACGTACTTGAGCAAAATTGAATTCAAGATCTCCATTTCACAAAAAAAAATATTTTTCGGTGATCTTCGCCAGAAGCTACAAAATTCCTCATCGCAGAAAGGCGGTTTACTTAAAGACGAAAACAATTGAAGCGGGATTGTCTCATCGGTTCAGAGATAGACCTTTGATTGCCCTGCGGCCTTTTTCATGATCTTTGTCTAGTTATAAACACTCTGGGCACGTAAGCGTGGGGAGGGATCAAAGCATCCAGGCGCCAGTCATAGAAACCAATCAGCCTTTCTCCAGATGTCGCGGAAAAATAAAAAACGGAAAGAACTATCGGATAGGTTTTTTCCTAACGCGCACATGCATAAACAAAGGAATATTATCCGAGATCTCAGCCTATTACCAACAGCGCCATCTATAATTCCACTTTCCCTTCTATTCCCTCCGACTTGCCTATAGAAACTGCAACCTGTTCCATACAATGGAAAGCGGAAAGTAGACTTCCTTGAACTATATGTTTTAATAAAGAGAGGAGATCGTTAATCTCGAGTTAAACACGGGTTACGGACGAACGTGGACTACTTTACGAGGAGTTTTTCTTCTATCTTCCTCGTACCATCTAATGGACCGTTCCTTAACTAATTTCCTTGCGAACGGCGTCTGAAAGGGGGATGGGGAAACATTGCGGCGTCGTGTTGCAAATATTTATGGCGAGGATGATAAATTGCTATCCTATAGTATGGAAATAACAAAGCTCATGAGCGCCTTTTAAGAATCGTGCAAAATAGCGCTTGGAAAGTCAGCGTTCAATCATGGTTAGTCTTGAAGGTATCTGGACGCAAACAACTGTTGTTACATAGGAAATCATTGCGTGTTGTCATTAATATAATTCGCCGAGATTGAATTCTAATCTGTATAAATTGGTTGAACATCGATCCGAGATATTAGCAATGGAATTGCCATTCGCAGGTGCTGATAATTGTAGGAGTCGGAAGTTAAAACTTTCGAGTGCGAAATATTTCGCTTTTTGGTTTTGCAATATCGGCTTTTTTGGTAAAAATAAGCATTACGATAACTTCATTATCAAAAATGGGAGTGATAAGAACGAATTTAAATATTCACAATCGTAAATATTAATTTATTGATAAAGATAATGAAAAAATTTTAAAGTGCTGTTAGAAGAGTAGTATTGCCAATATTATGCATAAATGTAGCTTTTCAGGTCACAAGGATTAAATATTAAGGATGTTTATCACACATATTTCAAGCTATATCTATGAAATATAATCTGAGACTTATTTTCTTAGAGATTCATTATTTCTCACCTTCATATTAACCTTTAATCATTGGTATACATAAATTAAATTAGTGTGTTTTAAGTTTGAAATAAACTTATTTAGTGAATGTTTATCATATTACACTATATGAGGTAGTATAGTATATTTAAAAAGTTAGTCATTATAGTTAGCTAGTTAATTTCGTAGGGTGCGGCAATTCCAAAACAATTGGGAATTGACATTGATATTGCATTCTCATTTTAGAAAATATGTTTTTGGTTCAAAACTTCTTCGATTTTTACTGATAAAAAATTGAGGTATTTATTGGTTTGCCATTTCCCTTTTGACTCTGGTATCTTCACCGGTATCGAGACTCAATTGTCTTTTCCGTTGTGGTTTCCGGTTTTCGTATTCAATTTCCGTTTACGTTACCAATCGAACCACTTTCCGATATCCATCTAATCACAAATAATCTCCTCGTGAGTGTTCCTTATCAGATTCTTTCAAATTAAGACCACTGATCGCTATTCTCTCGGATAGTATCTAGCGGTCAGCTCCTCGCCTCTCCTATTTTCACAGCCATAGCTAAAGGCACGCATTCCTTAACGAGCTTACACAACTACTTTCCACGATTTAACGCACCACTTATGCAAGGACAGTAAGGTGATAATGAATAACAAATTAGACTTGTTTCACCTGTTGCTGACTCCCGTTCCCTAGCTGATATATATCGCCGGCAATATCACCAGCAGATAGCAAGGCTCACGACAACCCCTTCCGAAGAACTTATCGCAATCGGTAGCCTATAACTAGCGCATTTTATTTTGCGCGAACGATTTTTTCGTCGTCTAATTAACACGTTCCCAACCTAATGGTAGAATCCGCACGGTTGAAATTATGCATTGTAATGTTGGATGAATTTAGTGGAACGTTTCAGAAGGAAAGGGAAGCTGTAGCACCTTGCTAAAACATAATACTTGTCCATTCGCTTGAATTGATGTGCCGAGTTGAGATACCCAAACGCGGAATTAAAACGTATCGAAATGATGTGCGGTGGAGAAATCAGCGTGAGGTGTTCATGAGAGCGGCATTGTTCGGCCCGGAGTGGGGGTGTTTCTCAACTATAGCACCCTCTCTCCGGTCGTAAAGTAGCACCACTCACCATCCGTACGTTATCCTTCATTTCTAATGAGCTGCTTTTGCTAGAACGTCGGTGCATCATTCACATTTGCTTGCATCGATATCCCTCGCTCCTTTTCCCCTCAACTCCTGTTAGAGCCGCGTAAATCTCACTGAAAAAATGCGGAAACCAAGTTACGTACTCCATATTGAGCGTAAGAGCTATAAGAGTGCCGTCATGAACTGGACATTACGGAGATCTTTTCGCCCTTACTTCCATCGCACGGTGAAAGGTTGAAGTATTGAAATATATAGGAAATGAGATCAGAAGGAACTTGAAGGACATTTGGACGATAAAACTAACAATATGGCTGTTAAAAAAGCTATATGCGTGTGTGCATCGAGGAAACCACATGTACTTAAAAACTCTCTCGTTCGAATGCGATCCGGGAAAAGGCTATAACGACACCTGCAAAAGATGTATTCTGAAGAAGAAAATCCACCTTTCTTAATTCTGAAATATTGAAACATCTCCGGGAAATTATGCCAAGAAAAATGTGGAACGTTCGCGATCAAGAAAGAGTTTCCTTTTATGGACTTGTAAAACATCAAGTTTTCATATTTATGGTTCTGTGAAATTAATGATGACCTCTTTAGTTGAATAGTTAATGAGTGGCCAAGTTTTAAGTGAAATTTAAATGCTGTATCTTGTAATACCTACTATTTTTTTATCTTTTTATTCTCTTTGAGATGTGAATGGATTCTTAAGTTTGAATCATAAATTAAGGACGCTTTTGACAAAAAGGAAATTCCTAAACGTACATGATTCATAGAAATTGTACGTAATCAAGAATGAATTCAAAAATACAGTATATAGGTATGAGTACAATATCATTCTATATCCACAAAGAAAACTTATAAATTGAAATTACGGAATCTAAAGGTAGGACCGGTTTTTTTCTAACGAACCCTTGCATAAACCTGCATCTACCTATTATGAACAACTTATTGAAAATCCATTGTGAGAGGAGTTTAACAATATATACATAGTGATTGAAGAGAAATTATATTCATATTACGTAAAATACTGTTGAGGATTGGATACATTTAATTAAATTAATTAAACTTTAAATATATTTGGACACTCTTGAACCTAAAATTTAAGAAACAAAATGTGTCACGTTCAATAAAACAGAATAATTTCAATCGATTACCCTAAAAATCGCAATTAAGTTTCAGCCAACTTTAATGGGAGAAATTATGTGTGGGTGCAAGAATATAATGCATCATTCAATCCCTTACCTTATTTATGCAACTTTAATGAGCTTATTGTGGCTTGAAAGTGATACTTGAGAGAACTTAATCAAGCGTGAATATCATCAATCAATTTCTCGTGGACAGAAGAGCGGGGTTCTAACAAAGGACCTTCCATGCATGAAAGCAAGCACCACAATCCCATCGATACCTGAGTCACAATTGAAAGAATGCAGCTAGGTGTTGCTTCTATTATTCCTAGAATTTATGCTAGCTTGCATCGACAACTAGCAAGAATCGATTACAAAGAAAAACACGCTTAAAATCGAACTTTTAAACCTCGGATGAGGATTCCAATAATGAACGTCGATGGGAATAAATAATCGACGGAAACTTCTGCAGATGATTCTCACATCAGTCAACACTTTTATCGCAAACGCTGGAGTGTTCTACGGTTGCTAAGGAAGTAGACGAGCAGGACGGAGATTTTAACGCCTGCGATAAAATGCAGATCGACGCACCTGTAAGAAGTGACCGTAATGTCGGTTATTTCCGATAGGAGAGGATTTGAACGGAGGGAAAGGGGTTGCGCCTGGGAGATTATAATTCAAACGGCCAGGGCATCTCTTGTCCCGGCGTCAGTCCACGCCCTGCGTTATCCCGGTGCATATAACGAATAACCGTGAAGGAAAGACACGCATACTTTCACGCAAAGTTACACACACGTGCACCAGAGGCATACGAGCGTAGAAGGGTTGGGAGAAGGTGGTGCAAGAAGGATATGGACCTTATATGAAGGAGAGGAAGAGGATATATAGAGGGCAATGAAGGAAACGGTAGATGGCAGGTGGTTGTATGTCCGGCTAAATCTGTGGGTTTTGAGGGGAGACAAGGTAAAATACTTTATGTATTGCTTCCCTAATCAAGCGTTTTAAGAGCTGTGACAGCTAGTCGCAGTTTGTTTTCCCAATAGCCACAGAATATGAGAGAGTAAGTCATCGTGAAAATGGAGGTAAAAATGTTGATAATCTTACTTTAATTTGTATTAAAGAGATTATCTGAATAGCCGAAAAATGCTTTAAAAATCGCTGGTTTACTATTTCTATATTTATGCTAATTACTTTGAATAACATGTATTTGTATATTATACATATACGATACTCGTAATTAACTACATAATATATAATTTTAATTACCTTTCGATGTTTATGTATAAGTATCCGAAAAGTTATTTAAAATACATCATTTCCCATAACAAGAAAGCCTCATAGTCATGATTTTCATTTACAAATGAATTCACAGATAGAGATGATGAAGTTTTTAAGTGCTTATTTTAAAAATATTACCTATCCTGCAAAGGATACGTATCAGTGAAATTGAAATCCTAAGCGCTATAACTGAAAGAATGAATCAATGCGAAATGTTCATTTTCCATTTGAAGAGAGGGAAATGATTTTACAAATTCAATTTTTGTAATAACTCATAAGTAATGATGAAATACAAGGGTATATAAGCAATGGTAAAATCAATTGTGATATGCCCTGATTAAATGCAGCAACTTTACTACTCAATATAAACTGAATTAGGAAGTACCTAAAATAAACCGAAATTTCTAAAATCAATGATCCGATCAGTGTTATCCATAATACTATAGAATTGCAATAGACAAGTATTTACGTTCCCCTTAACTGCAATTACAAATAGTTATTATATTAATAAATAAATCTCTTTAACGTTAATAAAAAGTGCACCTCGATTTCACCAAAAAGATATGAAAATTTTCATTATAAAAATACATTCATCCCACCTAACACTTCATAAAATGTATAGAATATATTTAAATTTTAATATAGAAAATTAATATGCTTATCAAAACATTAGCTCATCATTTACACAGCTTAAAATTCAATTCTATTGCACTTTAGATGATAACATCATGTTTATACACAGACTCCAATCATTCAACTTCCAGAAAATCGACTCGACTGCCATTTCTAATATCGTACTTCATAATTCCTTTAAAATTTATAATCATAAGCTTTGGATTCATCCATCAACTCTCCCATCACGAGAGAGAAATGCGTCTCCGGAATAGGAGGAACCGCAAGAGAATCTGAATAATAGGAATAGAGCAATATAAACGTTTTATGCGTAAGAAACTGGAATGTATGTCAGACCATATCTTGCCGGGGAGGAAATGTATGGCGTCGATCTGCGTTAGGAATGCCCATGTTTCTATCGTTTGAGATATTTTATAGTAACCATTTCTTTCGAGATGCAGAGGTTAATATCCAAGAGAGCTCCATAAATTTCTAGATATCCATCTATTCTACTCCTAAAACGTACATGAAACATCTGATGACCTTTATTTTTTACATTAATTGATTTCCAGGGAAATACTCGAAACTAAAGATATTCCAGTTCGAATCCCCACAACTGTTTGAGTCAACATCCACAATTTCAATATTTAATCTTCGATCAGAGCTCTGAAGGAATCGTTTTCAACCTCTAGGTAATCTAGATTACGAGCAATTAGTTTACTTGTGAAGGCAAGAGGAGAGGGTGTTAATAAATTCACAAGGCTTCTCCTCGTAACTTATATATAAACTCACCAGATTCTAAATTGATTCTGGAGGAACAGAGCTCCAATTTGATAAATCGAATAAAATGTCGAATACACATTAGAGAAAGAGAATCGTAACTATGGAAACGGACGGACGCAACAAGTTTCTCTAGTCTTCATTAAAGCATACCTATAAACTGGACTGTTCGATGGTGACTTGCAAACGAGATTGATAGGATCAGATAATTTCTATTCGATTGACACCAATTAAAATATTGCCTTAAGAAATGAGAAACCATGGAGAGCAGGCTTATTAGCGAGGGGGAAATGTAAAACTCGTGAACGGCAGCACGCTAGAAATTTGAGATATGAAAATAATGTTCGAATTTGATCTCCTTGATACAAGATTTAATAGAGGATATTGAAGTGAAGGCTCTCAGATCATATTTCAATTGACGGAAACTTAAAATTAATAAGAAAATTTAACAATAGCTTTATTGAAACTTCAATATTAAATTCGATAGTTTCTCCTAAGTAGAAGCTATCCAAAAATGTCGATCATTGTTTGACGTAACTATTTCTCCATTTTATAAATCTAATGATCTATTAAATACCACTTTTGGTTGTAGAAAAGATAAATAGTATCAATAGTACTTTATCCAAGGTATACTACCACCACGTAAAAGGATATAAATTATAAATTCAACATTTATATTTAGCTTCTTTCGGGAATCACACATATTTGTTAAACTTCCTTGTTCTAAACTTTTCAGCAATGATGGATATGAATTCTAAATGTTTTCAATAATAGGATAATTTGCTATTCATTATTTCAAAATCAGAAATTCCAAGCTAATTCAACATTGGGATCATAGAATCCCAATTTGTTTCTACATTTTCATGAATTATACACGAATTTTCATTTATTTTCGACAAGAATCTACGATATAATTTCCCAACAACTGATACTTACGACAATATTAATTTCAGAAATTAAATATCTAAAGAGAATATTTGAATGAGTTATTATGGAAAAAATGTTTACAGACGAAAAATTAAAACTGAGGATGGATTTAAAATGAAAGTGATCTATTCAATTGGAAGCTTTGATTTTGATTTATGACTTATCCAATCGAATTCAGTATCGCTTCAGATATAAAATTATAATTCCCATCCTTGAGAAAGCCAGACTAGAGTAAATAACAACAATTTTTCCCTCTAAAAAATTCTCATTGTTAGACGACTGAAACACAAAAGTGATCTGAAGGAAAACGATCTAGCTCTCCCTAGAGGCTATATCAAAGATTCATTTCGGGATTCCTATCCAGAAGCAGAACTTAATTGCAAGTTTGACTGCTCCGTGTTATTTTAGGCAAATAGCGACAAAACGCCATCAATCCCTGCTACTTCTTGCATGTCTGCAGCAACGGTCATGATCGGTAGCTGGGTAAATATCGTGTAAAAGGGTAGGAGACGTTGAGAAATGAGCTTGAGCGCATACTGAATCATCAGTGGCAACGTCCATATTATGACGGGAATACTCTTCGAATCTGCGACTCCAGAAGCTATGGGTTTGATACATTCCCTCAGGGTGTGTAATAGCTTCCGAGATGAAAGATAAAATCGGCGGATTCCGGGAGAAACTTATTTACCGGGATTGAACCTGACTGGAGTCCCAATGAGGTATAATTTATGGTTTATCATTCAATTCCAGTGGCTTGTAAGATGCTGATTTATGTGATGTGATACGTAGCTAGGAAACTCATTTCATTGATATTTATCGCGGAAAAATGTCATAAGATATTCTTCGAATATCGATAAATTTATTCAAGAACACGATCTTTACAAAAATCTAAATGCCTCAAGGAATAATATTGAATTAAGAAGCACATACTCATTATATTCAGTTGCTTCGATGCAGTGCTCAATCTTAATTTTTCGAAATCGGTCGCTCGATAAATGTAAGCAAGAATATTAAACCCATAAAAAGTGTAACTGTAGTTATTTTTATATTCCGTTATGTCCCCTCATGAGGTCAAGACAATATTTTCATATCATATTACCTGCCCTTACGAAACATCTACTAGGGACATAAAATCGTACGGAATATCGTCTGTGACTTAATTTAAACATACCGATACTACTGTGAAGGAGACAGGGCTAATTTTTCCACCTTTTAGACCGCTCTTTGGTGGAATATAAGCCAATAAAACATGGCAATTTATCCTAAACCTATTACAACAAGTTAAACACCGATCCGAAACTTAAACTAGCGTGTTAATGGTAGGTTACGTGCTTCTGTATCGATACCTCATTGATTTTAGCACCACCAGCTCTCTAATATTCAATACAAACACTAATCAACGTATTTCTAAAGCAGAGGGCATCTCCTTTCACGTCCATCGCAACATCGAAACCCATCCGTCGCTCATTCTTACGCAAATGCCTCTCCATTATTCTCCAGACTTTCCCACGAAAGCCTACCGATCGTAACGTTACATCATTTTCATCCCCACCCACCCGATGACGCTACGAAAATAGATTCCGAGGAGGAGGAGGCTGTGGCCGTTCGCTCTCCATCCACCCTCCTCCCGTATCTAATAGAACTGTTAACCTCGGACGACACCCTTAAAAATAATTTATCGCGATCATCGTGGGGAAATATATTCGCGATGGGGCTCGTTTTTTCCCGGACGTCCTGCCGAAGCGGGGGAAAAAGATGGTAGATTGCGAATGTGCCATCTTAGCCCGCGGGGATGGATATCTCTAACTGGACAAGGATTCCCCACCCCACTCCACAGTAATACGGTTTAATTAATCGTCCCCGGTGTCGATCGTGGACGGCCCGGCGACGGCACGCAAGGACGTCGCGGGGAGCTGCCCCGGTCGTAACTCAGCCCGACCCCGCGGATTTATTTTTTGAAAAATCGCGCCATTAACGTCTGCGAGTACTTTATCGGCGATGTTGTTATCGTGTGGTGGAGAGTCGATCGGTGGGAACGGGTGGGATTACTAGAGGGACACAAGGGAATGGAATATGAGGGAGATGGAAGGTGAATATTTCCTGTTTTTCCAGTGACCATCCATCATCTCAGCGGGCAATCTGCATTCACCGACGGCAGCTCCACGCCGCGTGCTTACTAAAGTCGCGAGGGCCTTGCACACGTTTCTCGGGTATCCCTCTGCATCTTCCCCGCTCTTTATTCTAAATTTCCCCATTCCGTGTTCAACTATCCACCTATTCGAACGACGTAGCAGGTGTTTTCGTCTGATGGGAGACATAATATTCCGTGAGGGATAACTTTTATATTCTGGTCGGGAGGATTAACATAATGCCTACTGGATTTTATTCTGTCGAATGCTTTCAACGGTTCTTGTTGTTTTGCTTGGGTTTTCAGACCACTTTCAGCAAACATTCTGCCAGCCTCGGTGGCGGAGTACTCATGTTAACTTTCTAAGACTAAAGTACCGGGTTCGAATCCCAGCTGAAGAAGAAATTTATCTCTCTGGATATTGATGCTGATGTACGTCCAATGCTGATTTGAATAATGCCACTATAATTGTCATATAAATGGATGTTTGTGGGGGCAATAATAAATAAGTACATAAGCCGAATCAACTACATCTCTGAAACAGGTGAAACCAATGGAATGTAGAAACCAAGAACATATTTCAAGACAATGAATAATATTATGATAACTCTTATCATGCATATGTAATAAATATGTGTAGTTTTTATTGTGTCTAGACGTTTCGGTACGTTGATGGACTTCGTCTTTAGCCATCCGCGTGAAATTGTACGTAAACACAGCGCTTACATGAAAGAATGGTTGCCTAACTCGAGGGATATTGCCTGAGGGCTCGTTAAGTTCTGTGACCCCGGGCCTGTGTTTCTGGACGCCATCGCTTTTGGTGAAACACATTTCCGAAAATCTTGTGCTTCCAGTAATACATGCGAATTTATCACACACTCAGGTATTAATCTTATGCTTTATTTTAATTCTTTAAAACTGGATTTCGTTAATATCTAGGAAGGATTAAAAAATTGCTTACGGGAACTGAGTATTTGTATTCTCATAGCAGAATATTGCTCCAAGGAACAGGAGGTAATATTCATCTAATGAAATAGAATATGAGGTTAAGTCGTGATATGAAATGAGATATGATGTCTAACAGAAGTTAAGGCGATGTATCAATTACCTTTCCGCTCGCCGTCAGTAGGAATGTCCAAGCATGAAGGAAAATATTGAGCAACAATAATCGAATGGGATATTTTACTCTAGATTAAGACGATCTTTTAAAGACTTCTTACTGAAATTCTTTGCCTATGGTGCTTAATAAATACTGCTCAAATAATGCTTCTCTACGTTAATAAGAAATCATCACAAAATTACATATAAAATTACCATCACTTGATACTTTCTGATATAATTTAATTATGCGCAACCAAAAATGATCTAAGAATATTTGACGGAATTTTTCGAGTTATGATCAAAAAGATGATCGTTTTCAATAAATAAGTGTTGATATTTTATAGGGAAAACGCAATCCCGGCAAACACGTTCATTTTGATTTGTTAGATGAGAAAACGTACTCCATACAGAGGTTTAACCGTAAGGAAATCCGTTACTTTCTATAATCTCCATTTCTATTTACATTTTCATGGTACATCGGCTCCTTTAATCTCGTCCCTGAATGGAATCTATTTTTACGCGAACCTTTCAGATCTTTCATTTCCTCTCACGTCCTTTTTTTCGAAGTTCATTTTTCTATTTAACCCTCTTTTTCCATTCTACACGCTTCCTTCTTTTTATTCCAGCGTTAGAGTCTCCTTTCTTATCCTGGAATTAGCCTTCGAGTCGGCTTTCGAAATGTATCTCCAGCGCGCAATTTTGCATGCTCATCACGCATAATAATTGCATGCTGGAAGCTTCTTCGTTGCTTCCATCTACGCTCATCCATGCGAATTTCCGCGTTCGATAAAACAATCTTCTCCAACCTTCGACTGTGTTAAGAGTCCCGAGAGACCGTTAGCATTCCTCGTATCTTCCGCCATAAAACAGCCCTCCCTGTGAAATCCATAACTTACGAATTGTGTGCAGGCGAAAATTTTAATTGCAGACTCGAGTTTCCATAGGTGATAATCACGGCTTTAACGATTTGATTGGATCCTCCATCTCCGAAATGGAATCCCTCGCCCGCCTACCACTCCACTGGGTTTATTATTCTGCTTGTTTCTCATTATCACTTTTCTTGACCTTTCCTGATAATTCCCGGTGGGAAAAAATCTTCCTCTTCGTGGAAGATGTTTGGGTGTGAGACTAATGATCCTCTGAGGAAACTAATGAGTACTAAGTAATGCCATTCCGTCAATAATGAGGAACTGTAAACATCCAATACGATAAAATGCCCTCGGTAAGCTTATACAACTGAAATCTCTCAATATCCGAATCTAACTGTTTATGTTTACATTGAAATGAATAAACACGAGGTAGCTATGGGAACATAGCCTTTCGGAAGGTTTTTTTAATGTTATGGATGGTACTTAATCTGTTCAACCTAAACATCAGAGACTGTTTCGAAGAAATCCTTTTAAGGTTAATATACATTATCTTCAATGAACCATAGAGCAAATGAAAGCTTTTACATCAGCAGAGGATATGTTTGGAAGGGAAATATTCTCACAAGAACATAGTATGAAAATGCATGTTCTATAAACGATTCCCAATCTCAATTGATAATATTTTTCTACTCAGTGGTTATTTCTAAAAAGGTATCAAAAATATAATATTGTACTACTTCGATATGAACTTTTGTTTTTAACCTCTTTTCCATCCTTCCTTGGGGATGATCAGAAGATGCTATCTTAGGATGGTTTTCAAGGATGGAGCTAATGACAAGTAAATTTATAAGAATAAATTAGGGCAGGTTAATTTTATGTCGGGGAAAAAGTATTAAATTTTATAAAATTAACTACACAAAATTCAGATTTCAGCGAATTTCTTTGTTCTGATTGCTAAATATCATGAGTAATATAAGAGAGAGCTGATAAATGGAGAAGCAACATTAAAACAAGAGTACACTCCTTGAGCTTCGCAGGGTTTACATAATTTTCAACGATGACCATCAATTATAATCAGGAATACACTTTGATTATAATTACGAGAAAAAATGTCTAATAATTTTGGAATCTCAATTTCCTTCAAACTAAGCGTTTCACTATTCAATGAAAATGGAAACCTGAAAAAACTTATATAGGAAATAATAGATGTCTAATAGTTTTCCTACCGACTTACTCAATTGAATTTTCCGCGAAGTATATTCTTTACCATCCAAGAGCATTTAATACCTAAATTCATAATCCGCGTGATGTACGCTAAATCTCACCACCGACCCTTGCATTTCTGGACCTTCTCGTCGCTTATGGACGTCGTTAGCATCATCCCTTCTCTGCACACAATGCACATCCTTCTTATTCATCCCAGCTTCCACTGTACCTCCAGATCCACGCATTTAATTGCTGACGGAATCGCGAGAAAGGCTTTAACCCTCGGCGACCTGCAACGTGACATCATGGCCATCCTTTCTCATCCCCGATCATACGCTCTGCTCGTGAAAGCGCAAAACCCGAAGGAAAAGTGTTAAAGGTTGTCCGATCGAACAGGTGCCTGTTAGTTATCGCCGTCGCACGCCAAAAAATGCTATCCGGCTCTCCGCTCTGTGCGACTCCGCGGCAGATGGAAGAGCTCCCCATCACCGGAAGCAATTTTTCCCCACGGATCCCTCAAACGGCCGCGGAGCGCGATGCTTTTGTTTTTTTCTGCGAGCGGAGAAACAAATGCGTTTGGCATCGCCGGGTAAGAGGTTTAATCGGAGCCTGGCGAGTTCCCTCGTTAGGATGAGAATTATTATCTTCTTTCTTTTGTTTTTTGTCCCTCTCGGACGTTCTCTACCCCTCATATTTCTCCCTCTTGTGCTCGGATGGCGTATCCTTACCGTCGTCCCTTTTTTCCGAGTATCCCCTCTACCGAAAGCGGACGTGGGCTCCCAGAGGAAGAATTGAAAACGGGGAGATGTTTGAGCACGACTCTTGGTCTCGCGGCATGTGGCGAAACCCATAATTATAAAGTGCTCGGGATGGATGCCCTTCCTCCCTTGTCTTTTGGGACTGCATCTCCTCCTTCTCTCGTATTCTCGGCGGAAGGCGCCAACGACCTTTCCGAGTTATGAAGATCGACATGGGAGACTTCAACGACCGTTGCTGGGATCTTCCGGTTACTTCCGGGTATCAATCCTCCATGCTAAGCGTAATTAAAGCGACATTGGTTGTGTGTTGCGCGATGTTCTGACTACTTTGGAGTCATGGGTTAATGGGTGGATAGTCATACGTTTTCTTTCGGAGTTTATAATTTGTTAATTGCGAAAGTGGTTACACTGGACAGATTCAGCTAATTCAGTGCTTCATTTGATTAGATAATGATTTATGCTGAGGAGTAGATTCTGAATATTTATGTGTTTACATTTCTATTCCATATGGAAAATGCCTATTCTTTCTTATTTTTTGCTTCGATCTATAATACCGAACTGACTACCTTTAAATAAATAAATAGAGATACGTGGGAACGAGCTTATACAAATACTCTCTAGATGAAAATAATTATTCTAGAAGTATATCAATTTATTGCATCATCCACAATTTTAGATGGGAGTAATATGTGTTAGTCAAGGGAGGTGGTGGAAGAATTAGTCATGGGCTCGCAGATGATGCAAAAGCTAAACAATTATTTCCTTTGAAAGGAGTTTGAAGTATAGTTAAAATTGGAATATTATTCAGAAAGAATTTCTTGAAGATTGAAATTCAAAGTTTTCCAAATAAAAAAGGACAAGTAGTTACTTTTTCCAGATTACTAATAATGAAAACAGAAACTAATGTAAATCATCTTGGCGAATATTAGTCATATCTAATAATTCTCAAGAACAGAAGAGAAGAGCCTTCAACCAGTATTACTTAGAGCGTAATATAAATTTTCGCGTTAAACCCGCGCAAATTTTCAGAAATTAATAGCCGCTAAATCGATCAGCGTGTGCGGATATCCGAACGGGAGATAAACTACCGTCACGAGCGTACAATTATGAAAGGCTCCCGTTTCGCCAACTTCTTTCGTGCTGAAGAAGACGTTTTCTGTCACTTACTCGTGCCTGAGTGAGATGGGCGATGCATCTTCGAGAACCTGAGGACTAAAAGCGAAGCTGAATATCTTTGAAAGCGATGGATGCGTCCCGAGTTATGACCGACATGATCGTAAAGAAGACACTGTTGCAGATGGCGGAGATGCGTCCGAATCACGCACGAAGAAGCGTTACCCCTGGCATCAGCGTCTTTCATCTCCATGGGAGATCGGGAGAGGAGATTCCTGAGACGGTGTCCCTACGCTTTCCGTCCAAAGCTATACCATATTTTGCGATTGTAAGCATTTCGCCCTTCTTTGGATATTACTCCTTCTGATACTCTATATAAGCTTGAGCAATTTCAAGAAGCCAATTCTCCACATAAACAAATACAATCAAATACTCTCTCAGGAAAGATACATTCGTTCTTCTTATATTGATAAATGATTTACAGGAAATAGAGTTTAGATACGTGTATTATGTATAAACCTTTTTCCACGCGATCAATATGTAACTTGCTGGATACAGACAAAAAATTGAGAAGAAAAACCTTAATGGTTACAAATTTCGAGAAAAAATAAACTCTTCGTATTTAAATCAATAGGTATAACTTTCAAAAAAGGTACAAATCTCAACCAGGAGCCTTATAGTCAAAAGTAACCTGATTTGGATAGGTTATAAAATTTATGAAGTAATCAAATTTATTCATTATTTCATTAACATTGTTCAGGTCAAATATGAGGAACATATGTCCTTTAATCTTTATATTAGTCATTAAAAAATGAGCCTGAAGCTGCAACTGTATCTATATCAAATATGGAGTTCGAGGGTACAATTGGCATGAAACTCGCTATGGTATAATATGAACGTCATTATTCTAGTTCCAGATTCCATATTAGGAAACTGAAAGATTTTTCTTATACATTCCTCATCGTACACATGATTGGAGCTGTGAGTAGTATAGCAATTCTTTTCATAAGTTTTCATAACGATCGATCTAAGAGAGGGTAAGGAAGAATTCCAAACCTGAAATCCAATTGCTTTAAGAACGTTGTCTCTTTTTATTTAAAAAGATTGGCTTAGAACTGTGATTGATTCCAGCGATTGAATTTAAAGAATGTTTCCTTACTATGAAGTTATCTTACCTCTAGGTCCAATAAGTATTTTGAATGGTATTTAAATGATCTTAAATTAACTCCATCAACTTTTGGCTATCTTGGACAAGCAAGAAAAAAAACGCTTAAAGAGAAGAGAAATTAGGCTGAATCTACACTAGAAAATATGCGTAAATCAAATAAACTTCGAGCAATTTTTTGCAAGACGTATAAATGTTTATTTATTCAGAGTATAGCATCTGTAGAGCGGTGATATTCATCAAATATATACGTTTACTTTCAACCCATGACGATTGGTATAACTTAGCACCATTTATAAACGTATTCATTAAAACATTAACGATAATGTGAGCTATTACCTCAAGGAATGATTAAGTTATTAGCGAATCATTTTTTAAAACCTAATCTCGCGATCCAAAGGATATAACGCATTATCCCTCATATTTACTCGCAAATCTCGGAGATACTCTGTTCTTTTTGATTGATGCCACCTTAATAACACTGTGTACATTAAATATTAGTCCTGAGTTGCGAAAGCACACAAAAACCACGATGCCGCTGTAAAGCAATTAATTATACGCGAAACGAAACATCCAAAAAACCAAAAATGTTCTGTTTGCGCCCAACACTGATGATAAAGGTGTAAATTAGCTCCCATCCCGCAATTAAGCCCCTATCCCAGGAATGAAAAAAAACATCCGCGTAAAAATGTGTCCAACCCGCAGGAGAAATTCCTTTATTTAATTAGAAAAAAGATTCGTGAACGCCGCTCTCCCCCGCGGAATTTTTTTTAACTAATTTTCTTCCGGAGAAAAACTTGACCGGGGGTCATAATTGCCGGACGCGAGGAAAATAAAGGAAATTTCTCCACAAAGAAGGAATAATGTCGAGCCCGTTAAGCAGCGTAAACAACACGGAAGCACGCGCGTAACCTTTGCTCCCGGCGCTTTCGTCGGGTAGAAAAAGCGGACCACGTCCGAGAGAGGCACAAAAAGGGGGAAAGCTATTTTTTCGGTGTTTGGGGAGAGATTCCGGGGGTCGGGGAGGCTGTCGTGTCTTCCGAGATTTACATTCCCATCTGCAGAATCGAAAGGTAACGGAAGATTAACGCGTGGGGAATATAGGTTCCGCGCCGGTTCGTAATTATACCCGGGAAAGTTATGTATTTATCGATTTATCGCCTCAAATAACTCGTTTGTTTTTTATCCGCGATTTTTGATCGACCAAAAATTACGTGTCAATCAACCGGTGGGCCAAAATGCCGCCTTGCGAAATTATAAAATAATTAGAAAATTAAATATCAAATTATTTAGCCCTCGGTGTTAGTGACGGTGTTCTGTATTTGAAAGGAATTTCATTTGTTAGAATCGTAAGAAATTTTTCCACACTACACCTCATAAGAAGGACATCAAATAAAATTACATAAATATATTTTAATTATATCCCTATCCTAAATTCCTACCCTATGTGCAACTCTTATATCCAGCATTTCAAACATACAACCAGCTTCTTTAGCTCGTAAATGCCTCTAGAAACATTGTTTTAATCATAATACATCAACCAAGCTTTTTATTAACATCAAAAATTTTTAAGAAATCGATATCTTTCCACAGTAATGTACTATGAATATATATACGCTATAAGCAAGTAAACTAGAGCTGATATTACGAGCATCGGTAGAATACGGAAATGATACGTTCTCCGCTAAGGCGTTTAAGATTAATCTAATTTTCAAAAGGATCATACACATTCAACTAAGAAGTAACTATCGATCGTAGTATAATGATATTTAGGAAATACGTGCATATATTTTTTATCGTTGATATCCTGAATTTCCAGTTCGCATCGCCATTCATTATTTCGCATTGGCTGTTAAACTGGAATGATTCTCGTCATCGTTAAGGGAATTAAGTTCATGTGACGTCACTGTTCACCGTTCACCTCAATCTCTTGGCCGATATAAAGCGAGCATCGAGTTTTGAATTGCGACGAATTCCTAATTGGCCGCGATCTTTTACCCCAATTAAAAAATAACAAAAAAAGGAGAAAATGATAAAGCAATTACGATATTTATGTTTAGAAGGATACAATTACAACAATTTTGATAAGACCTGACATATATATTACATATATTTACAAAAATAAGACATGACCAACTATGTGAAATGGAACCTCTATTTGGTCTGCCATTTCATCAAATCTGATTCCGTAAGGGTAAGAGTAGAGAGTTAAGATTTCAAATAGTAAAACCTTAGAATCAACTCAGTTTACAGTCGTGCAAAATAGCGTTTGATTGAATAAAATTGTAATAAAATGATAAATAAAATTAAAAAATGAAATAAATTGAAATTAAAAAATCGTGCAAAATAGCTTTGATCTGAACTATTATAATATCTATTACTTTTCTGTTTTTATGTGTGCTCTTAAATCATGGCCGTATTATTTCTACATAAATAAACGGTGTTTAAGAATACATTACATTTCTCCACGATAGATAAATTTAATTTACTGTCGACTTAAAGTACTTTCACAAATTATTGTACCAGTGTTTCGTTCGTTTTATTTAAATTTTTAAAAATACTCAAATATAGATATGACCTATACTAAATTTAGTATAAGTTAATTTTCTTAAATTTCTACGTGGAAACCTAATGGAAAATAAGTGAGCTACAACCAAACGTGATTTCTGCCTAATGCGTTAGGAACTATAAATGTTGCATTATAAAAATATTACTATTATGATTTAAGTGAATTTTCGCATTATAGGAAACCCTCAATAAAATAATCTTCTCGACCAACACAATCGAAATCAGCGAATAAATCTCCAGTCCTTATAATTTAAGAGAAATAAATTGTATCCCAAATACGTAAACGTTATTACGCGATTTCAGTACCGGTCTGTCACGATATCAGCATGATTTACTACTTGGATGCTTGGAATATTTGGAGATACAATAACATATCAAGGAATGATTTAGCGCTGCTTATTGTAAGTAACCTTATGAAGGACGGCTCATTAATATCAAAGTCACGAGTTAATCTTAATGGGATAGTAGGCAATGAATTAGTCGGGAGCTTTGAACCACCGCTGGGCTTTCAACCAATTTCTCACAACCGGTGTGTGTATTGGCCAATAATTTCGGTCTCTTACCCAATCAAACTTTGACTGGTCAGACTGGAATGCATTTTCCACTGTAATTGGCTTATTAAGCTCTCTACATATGGTCATTCTCAGTCAACTGTTGCTCATTATAAAATCGACTCAATCATCCACTAAAGTGCCAAATGACTTGTTCCCTGCGCATTTATCCAGAATTTATTGTTAAGTGCTCCGTTGCATAACAAATGACAAAATCTGATTCATTTCACTCTCTCGAAAACAGAATTTAAGAGGTAAACTATTTATCACTAAGAATAAATTATGATTTCAGTGAAAATCGTTTACAATTTACATTTTCATTTACTTAATTTTTGGGCATGATATTAGCCTCTCTAAAATAATTCAGGATCAGAATCATGAAGCATTGAGCAGCTCTTAGAAAATTTCAGTTTTCAATAGTCTTTTTGGATCTAAATATTTTAAAAATACAATTAATACCGCGAATATAATTAAAGATGTATATAATCACACTATAGCATAGTCTATCTTGTATGTATCTAGTATAAACTATCTCCACTTTAAAGAATATTCGAATACCTGCTACATTTGCTGTTCTATTTTAACACCTAAAAAAAAATTGGTGATTATTTAAGAGTTTTTCTCCTTATTATTGACAGAATATGTAACAAATGATGAATCTAAAAAAGTGTCGTATAACCTATTAAAAAACAACTGGATATAGATGGTTCAATTCTTTGAAAGCAATAAAGCATAGAGAGGTTTGGTAAAGAATTCATACCATTCAAGTTAAACTTTGACATTAAGAATCAACTAGACCTATAACTTTTTCGCTTAAACTTGTCGTTAACCATACCATAATAATAAATTCATTAGTTCTGTTTAATCTCCTGAAGGCACGCGAGCTTATCAATTATTTCTTAACCTTAAAAACTCTTCGTGGCAGTAAAATATATGAGGCTTGGTAAGATAAGCGACCATAAAAGAAAAGGTAACAGAGCAAACATACAAACGTATCTATAATTGGACTAAAAACAACTCCGAGAGCATATGAAATAATCATACGAATGATTCTGCGCTGCACTCCCGACCTCATAACGGTTGACGCATCAATTTAGCTCCGGTTTATAACTGATTACCATCCGATAGCGCCAGTAAACTCTTCCCTCTTCGTCACGATCTTTGGCTTTTTATGGATCTTCATAGTCTGGACGAACGGCCGCCGCTCATTCTCTACGACAGCGGGATTCGAAGGGGAAAAAACCTACTCCCGGAGACGACTCTTATTATTTGAGCTGCATCGCGGAGCGCAAACATAAAAACCCATTTTTTCTCCAACCTTCTAGCGCGCGCATGAAATCTAGTCTCGTATCTACGCAGAAACAATGTACAAAGGAATAGGAAAAAAAGAAAAAAAAATGGTTGGAATAATGGTCTATTCATGGAAAACGCGTTTGTTCGCTCTCTACTGCTCGATATATATTTACAGATCTGCAATTTTTACGAAAACAATAGCGCTGTCCCTCCCAGTTCACTGAATATCCGTTACGTTTTCCCTTCTTTTCGATTACCAAGTATAAGTTCTTTATAAATATTGCATTTTTTAAAGCTCTACAAAGGAACAGATTTTATCTGAAGCTGTACACAGCTGCATTTTTAATTTCGACCTACGTAACAAAAATCTTACACAACTCAAAAATATTTCGTCATGATTAACTGTCAATCATAATAATTGTAGAAATTTATCGATACTTCATACAATCATATGTATAAAAATCAAATACATTTGGAACGGCAATATGTATTATGCTATGGAACCATAGAAACTCTCTCATAGATATATGGAAGAATAATTTATAAAGTAGAAAATAAGAGTAATTACAGCGTAGGAAAATAATAATTTGAGAATAATTTTAGTCTTAGAAATAGATATAGAGTTATTGTTCGGTAAATATAACCTAAATAAAAAATACTATAATAAATAAAACATACAGAGAATCACCTGATCAGAATGAAATTGTGAATCCTTTCAAGAGATTAAGGATGGTATTTAAGAAAGAAAATAAGTACATTGCCAAAATTCGGAATCTGCAAGTCACCTTTGATCACTTGTAATTCATTACTTTTAGAAGAATTTCAGTTTATCGCTTTAGATGTTCAGGAGAAAGAAATATACATTAATGAAGATTTAGATTATAGTAAGTTATAAATGAAGAGGATATAAATATAAGCGCAGAATTGAAGTTCAATATTCTTTATGTACGATATGTTTGTGACGATTATTTAAATGAAATGTTTCTGAAACAGGTTCAATCCTTTTTATGGAGATGAATAAGAAGAACTAAACTGAAGAAGCAGCTCATCAATATTGAATAACTACATAAAGTGCGGTCTCTATGGGAGACTACATGGAACAAAGCACCCAATTTTTACGATATCCACACATTTTTACGATATAAAACATTCAAATTTATAGAAGAGGATAGATAACTCATCACAGTAACTCTTTTCATTGTACTTCAAAATCACGGTGAACTAAAAAGTAACTGGTGAAGCGGGAAACGATAAGGAAAGTGTACAGTTTGAGATAAAAGAGAGAATGGAGAAACGGTGGTTAGGGCGCCGGTTTGAGTGGTCACTCGGGAGAGAAGAAGAGATAGAAGGACAGGTTACAAAGGAGGAAGTGTGTTTCAAGGGGATGCTGACCGAAGATTGCGAGAGGAGGGGGGCAAGTTTATAACTTAACAATTTTAACGCTCGGTCCTCTTATGGTAAGAGGCAGCGGGGAACGAACTCGCCGAACGATCTGTAATGATAACAGAGCGGATGCTCTGTTAAATGCATCCTGCACCGCAACTCAATCCGTACTTAGGAATAATCTCCTTTAAACGGAATCATCTGTGGTCGGAATGTGTATGCCAAGTTGGATAGAGGGCATAAGATATAAATGGTAGTTTATTAGGCTACCGCTAGAGTTGAAGAGTGTAAATTAAATATCGGAGAAACACTTTAATTATCATGAACTAATAGATTTGAATGAAAAGCTACTTAACTCCTCTTGATGTGTTTTTGTTCGCCTTCCTTAGTTATCGGCGAGTATTTATGAGCAATGCTTTGTACCGAAACGGTAAAATTCAATCAAACCCTCCGAAAAAAACATGGTAACCGTTCTTATACTATAATTTAATAAACTGCACCATCTTTCTTCACATCTAATAAAGGAGCATTGTAAGATATCAATAACAATACTTTCTGTTTATCTTATATTCATAATCAGACGTCTTAATAAGGTAGTCTGCCGTTAGCAATATCTAAAGACGAAAGAACGGAAGCATCCTATGAGGCACATATTGATAATTCATCCTAATGAAATTATCTCCTCGCAAATATATTTTTTTTAAAGCGATACGACTTTGTATCGTAATATCTCAACGACAATGCAATAACACTACAGCGTTCACTCATACGTACTGAAAATTCCGAAACGTATAAATATAAAAGTCCTAAAAGCGGATGTATAGCTTCCATTTACTTTTGGAGTGACATACGTAACAACCGTTCATCGATATCACAACATAATCACATATTCTAAACGATCAAAATTCATTGAAATCTTCTGCAGGAATTCTGAAGGTCCTTCCTAGGCTGATTGTGAGATGTAACAAGAAATAAATTTTTTGCCTGGAAAAAAAATAATAAAAAATATATTTGAACTCACCAAGCAGAAAGCAATCTCTTACAGTTGCATCCAATCCTCCTCAAATTTCATTGATCAGTTGGCTGCCTCCCTTGTTCTCCATTCATTGATGTCTCCTGATAGACCATTCAATTATTCTATCTCCTTTTACTGTTTCGTCCTGAAATTAAAAAATGTGTCTCATAAATAATCGATTTAAAAATATATCCTATGACACAATCAAAATTCGGTAATTTAGTACAATTTAGGGATGTTAATTGAGGAGGTAATACCAATAGTACCAATTAATTACTAATTCTCGTACGATTAAAATTTAAAAGTCTATTGCGTATTCTAAGATAATCTACATATACAACAGATTTACCATTTTTTTCTGTAAATCTATTAAGCTATTCGAGATTTCCGTGGATTCCTTCTTAGTAGCAAACCTCACGTTAACAACTGGAGGATGGTCGGTCAACATACGTAAATGCCGAATTTGCAAACTAAGGACGAGGAAGAGGAATTAAAATTCCCTAACGGATTCTTTCGATACAAGATTTAGGTAACGCTTTATACGTTAACGTGATGTTATCACCTTGGACACGGCGTTCATCTGATCAGAATCTATGGTCGACCCTCTCAGGTGGTCATCGGGGTTTACGTTAGATGTGATTTCTTTTGATCCCCAACAGTTCACAAGTTCGAGAACATCCTCTTGAGCATAGGTATTTAATGGCGGAAGGCGCCTTTTTTTATAGCCTTAACATTCGCGGCTCGAGGTACCGTGTTTGTGGTTTCCTAACCGCTAAAGCAAACAAGAATGTGATTGTTCTTTCATCAAAGCTTGTATGCCTTCGGTGGAATGTGTGTTTATTTCTTTATTGACCCATTCGCGGGTGAATATAAATGGTATCACACGTTTCCTGGCATAAGTTTGTAGATTATTTTCGTCCGTCGCACCTCGGTATGTAATTTATGGATGTTCGACATTCCGACACAGAAATTAACCATCTTGCACGATTTTAATGGGCCACAGCACATGCTGCAATATGAAAGTGGATGGTCCTATTGTTTGGAATCAAATTCCTTTGAAGTAATTAAGAGCACAACAATTAATTTAGTATCTAATTGTTTAATAAGTGAAAATTCACTTAAGTTGTAACCAATCGATTTCCGAGAAATTAGGGTTATGATTCGAAAGTAGTATGCTTTTCGCTAGAAAAGTTTTGTACCTATATATTTGTTGAAATAAAGGAGTCTGTATTTAATGAGCAATAAATCATAAAGAATTATATTAGAACTATGCGGCTAGGAAAGAGCTAAATTAATTACTAATATTTCAATTTCAAGGACTTCTATCAAATTTGAACTTGAATGCTATCATAAGAAAAGATTTCGCATTCTAAAAGCACCTAATAATTCGATTTATATATTTCAGAGGTTAGGTAATAATTTGGTTCTTTAAGTTGTGAATGTATTAGTCTGACAAACCTATTTATGAAAAATAAAATTTCACACATATTATAATTAATGATGTAAATAATTTTCTCTTTAGGGACGTAAAAAGCTGTTTTGCTCCTACATGCAATCCGCAATCATTTAAAATTTCTTTTCTTTCTCTTTTAACAGAATTTTCCTTCCTAATTATTATTTAACCAGAGATCAATCTGCCCATGACTAAATTACACGTTCAACTCTCGCTAATCATCCATAGGGAGGAATATAGTACACTTTCCTATTCTTAATACAGAGTTAACTTTCCAATAATTCCTCTTGACGCAACTATTACTAAAATACCCACTAAAAGCATTATAACTTTGTCGACAATAAATAGGAAAATTCCAAAATGTCTCGACTTTACTTTGCATGTTGGTCCAGCAAGAGCATCTCATAAAATAATGCAGGAATATGATAAATAATAACAAGAAAAATACAAAATTAGAAAAGAAAAAAGCGCAGGAGCAAAAACTCTATATTTCAACGGGTAACCACACCGTTAAATGTTAATCCACGAGCCATCAACTCGCAAACATATTTGAAATATAGGAATTTTTCGGGCACGACCACATTCGTCCGTATTTACGTGCATCCATGTGCATAGCCTCCCACACGCGCGTACGTATCCACACACATGATCAGCTCCGTCCACTCATTTGCATTACGTGCGGACAACCCTTGGAATACGCGATAATTCTTCCCACCGCCCGTAAACACGGCATAACTGTTATTCAAATCGGGGGCTATAATTTACTTTGCCGTTTTCGTGCGGATGAAAACGTTTTCGGACGCGAGAAGTGGAACGGTAACGTCAAAGCTCATTTTTAGGACTCTGCTGACGTATCCTCCGAAGGACTTTCCCCTGCTGCTCTCACCCCGCGAGCTCTTCTAATATTTGGGTTAATTATCTCGTAAAAAATACAAACACGAGAAAAATTCCTCCATGGGAAGATATGACTCCGGGGCTCGTGAATACATTTGGTTATGATTTCGGCGAATGTTGATAAGAGAACGTGATGGAAGCATTAGAGTCCGAATTCTGTGTACTGGAGACTCGTAAATCCCGCGTTCCACTTGCGATGGAACCGGTCCTCGACAACAAAGGAAACTACCCACGCTATTCCTCAGAGGCTTATTCTATTGCGTCCCTTGATCCCGCTTCCCTTTGTTGATTTCCGAATAAAAGGTTCGCGCCTGAAAGATTAATCTGTAGTCTTCTGAGGTAGAAAGATGGGACTAGTTCGAGGGATTTGGACGCTCTGCAAATGAATCATAAAGGTTCCACAAGGATTCCTTTTTAGATCGACTTGATTACTTTGATGTAAAAGATGGATTAAAGTGTAGACTGAAGGAGGGTGACGTAACTTTGTTTGAAACTAAATTCTGAAAGAGACTAATGTTTGATAAATTTAAGTCTATAAAATGACTTCATAGCACCTAAGATGTTAATGTCATACTACTATAATGACATCTATAATTCAAATGAAATACTAATGTATATGATACTTAGAGGAATACATGCTCATATAATGTGCTAAAAGTATGAAATAATTGTTTCGAATCCTCCTTTTTTTAAATGTTACACCTACAATTTGAAGCAACATTTCTCATTAAAATACAAAATTTGACCGTTTTATCAGAATCATCAAATTTTATAAGATATTAAAATATGAAACACCTTAAACTATATGGTTAATTTTTCTGACTTTCGTTGCATGGAGAAATAATTTAAGCTTCTCAATTTATATTTTGTAATATGTATTACGATGTATTTAATTTAATGAGAACTGTACACGGAGAGCTAACTTATATAATGTTAAGATGAGCTTTATTTTTAAATATTTAGTAATGATTTCATGAAAGAAAATGTAAAATTAATTGCAAGGATAAATATTATTATCAATATATATAAATTTTATATAGGTTTGTAGAATCAGTGATAATCATGTAAATTTCCATTGAGCATTATTATTTAATTACTCGTTAACTACGATCATTTCTTTGCTAATCGAATTCAATTTATACTTTACTATCGGTAAAAACCACCCCTAACTTCTCATCCTACAATATCCATAACATAAACAGCTAACTTCCCTATATTTTCTCCATGATACGGCAAAAAATAGTGAATAAAACCCTGACAAACAACAAACTGACAACAAACAACCCTGAGAAACGGAATGTATTTCAGTTGTCCGATTAAATCCCCTTGAAATTTCACGTAACCCTCCCACTCGCATAGAAAAGCTATTCCGAGCAGGTCGGCCGTTGAAGTCTCCCGCTGCCTCAATCCCTCGCGATCCCCACAAATGACAAACTGACAGACGCTGTCCGAAAACACGAATCTACCTTTCTCATAATCGCCATGAGAAAAGGCGGTTCAGAGTTCAAGAGAGAATAACAGTTTTTGGACTGACAGCATTAGAAGGGTTAGCATCTCGTGCTAAAGGGATAAGACGTAGGATGACCCAGTGTAACTGGCGCACGTATCTTTGGACACAGAGAGCAATGACCGACGTGCAGGAATACAAAAGAGACATTTTGCCTCGTGCATGTCTTATCCTTCTCCAAGACCGATACCAAAACACCGGTACACTGGTACACCGCGGGCATCTT
Organism: Pantala flavescens; assembly: GCA_020796165.1. Lineage (NCBI taxonomy): Eukaryota > Metazoa > Arthropoda > Insecta > Odonata > Libellulidae > Pantala > Pantala flavescens. The sequence goes on from CM036886.1 coordinate 20,681,450, forward strand.
TCATACTAGCGCGTCATTTGTCTTTAAACTCTCGGTCGTTAAAAGAAGGTATTCTCTAGCGGAGGTTTCATTTGCATATTATTCCTCACACCGCGGGCCTGTTGCAACATAAAGCAGGACTATAGAAGGATGTTCCTAGAAGAGGCTGTGGAATCTCAAGGTAATGCTTTTTGTGATTCGAATGAAGTCCATCTGGTGAGATTTTGTGTCGATGTATACATTTCGAAAGAGGTGCTGGAAAATTATCTTGCAAGGGTCGAATTAGCTAGTCCAAAGTTTGGGAGCCCCGATGGCTCTATTGTTTAATTAATTAGAGGTTATTTTTCATGCATTAATATTACTGCTCCTTTATCTTTCTTTTCTCTTCTATTGAAGATTAGTAATTTTTGGAATAATTTCAACTAGTTTGCGCATCATGGAATGTACGTATAACTTTATGCTTGAATAAATGAGAAATAATCAGACGCTACATTTTATACAAAAAAGAGAACAAATTTTTAAATTTTTTTAAAAATAGTAACAGATAAAAGATATTTTTCCTCATAGATCTTTTATCAACCTCTAGAACTCATTAATAGATAAACAACACGTTATGTGTCGAATATATTTTCATAGAAAACGCTTTGTTACCTGAATCTTTGGTGTATGACCAGTTCAAGGTTCTTATCACCACCAAATACCCCTCACGAGAAAATAAAATTCCTATTTTTTAAATACCTCTATGATGAAGATTATTGAATATTACAAACTGGCTTTGGGATGCTTTTTATAATTTTAACGAAGAATCAAAAGGAAATATTTTACTTTAAAATCGTTTTTTAATGCGAAGGATAGGATGGTCCCCGAATGCCAAAAATTTACTCCCCAAACATTGAGAATTACTTATGTGGAAAACTTATCTCCCTTCCCTATATTACCAACAGATCTTTGAAAAAGATTAGTTCAATGAAAAAAGTATAAAAAGATCCTGAAAAGACTCCTGAAAACGTAAAACATCATAAAAGTTTCGGATGCATTATAATTTATTATTCCAAATTTACGATCACGATAAAGTAATTGGTTTTACACGCAAATTATATCGCTCTTTAACGGAATAAAAAATTACGGCAAATATTTCCTGACGCGAAAATAAATGAAAAACAGTTCAACGAGAATAATTACCGCTTTTATTAGCAATCGCGCGTCTTCCCGAAAATAATAAATTTCGGAAAAACGGCCGCGCGTATATATATTTTACGACTCGAGATCCACTTTCTCGCCACCGCTGGTCCGCGAATGTATTCCGAACTTTTTCATTCATTTGCACGTCCTAGAATTCCGAGATATCGCTAAGTTCTTCAATGGGTCACACGTGCAGGAGGGGGGTGTAATTTTTTGCACTCGGGTTTTTTTTGAGTTGAAAGAGTTCCGACCCCGGGTTCATGCGAAGGCATCAAAACGATTACTCCTCGGAGAACTTAATAGTTTCTCCGGGTACGTATTTCGGTGCAAAAGGAGGGAAAAAACAATGAGCTCGTGCGAGGTTTGAGTGACCGAATCGCTTGTGGAAAAGGTGGTTGGTATAAAAAAAGCCTCCGGGTCCTTCCGCGAATGCGTTTTTTTTGCCAGGGAAGATGAAAGAGGACGTCTGCGCTGGTCACGATCAAATGAGATCACTGCGGTTTTGAGAAAGACTCTCTTTGCTTTAAACGATTTTTGGCTTTGCGTGTAATATAGGGGTGCCCATCCGGATTCTTCCTTCACTGTTTGACCGAGATAAACGGATTTTTTGGGGAGAAATTGCCGCTAAACATCCAGAAGATTTGTTCTTTCTCGGTAGAACAGCCCTCTTTCAAATCCGTAAATATGTTTTAGACTCAGACAACTTATAAGAAGGAGTGAATGCACATTTGCGTCAACATCCGACTAGCATAAGCATTATTTTCGGGAATACTGAGAATGAATGTTCATTTGTCTTATTTACATATCCAAGGAGAGTAGCAATATGACTAATGGACCTTTAAGATATCTACTGGAAATTTTTCGCTCTAATGATCTATCAAAAGTTCTCCTTAAAGTGTTTACTCTCCAAAATTTTTACGGACTAATATTCTGAGTACTCAATACATTTAGGTAATTTTTGCTAGTTTTAAAGTCACATTTAGTCGATGATTATCTGAATATTCTTCCGTAATTTCAAAAGCTTGAGCGGTCATCCAAGTTACAATTCCACTTACGTAGAGGTTAACATAGAATTTCATCGTCTCATCTACTAAAACTGTATTCTATTTTAGTTGTACCCATTTCATTTCTATTTTATAACCCAAATAAACAAGAAGACTTAACGTTTGGAATAGAAATGTACGAAGTTTATAGCGAATAGTAAGCACTGCTATTTATTTTATTCTTTCTATTTAATGCAAAACCATAGCGGCAAGGAATAAATTATCCTCTATCATAAAAATGGTTCGCGGAAACATTATACACAATATTGAATTATATAGGCAGTTATTCTCTCCTTAAGACCACCCGCCGTTTGATAATCTGTAAAAAAGCATTTTATTTCCTTACGTTTTTTAAGAATATAAACACCACTAAATCAATTTAACATTTTGGCTACGCGGCGGAGGGCTAAATGAAATAGATACTCCAGATCCGGGCCGCATTGTACTGTTATCCGCCTACTCACCCGCTCTCCCGTTAAAAAAAAAAGTTGGTGAACTCTGGACAAAGGTAACTGAGGTCCAAAATACGGAAGAGGATTGTCTCACCGAAGGGGACGACTGAAATTAAATTGCATGTAGGATCACAAGGTATCTCATGGAAAGGAAACTCGACTACGTGCATCAATATTCTTTGTGGTTACATCTAAATGTGGCAGGGAACGAATTAAGACCAATAATAAAATATTTAGACGTTTTCTCCTATAGCATCTGAAGCTCACGTTTTCATCTTGATTACTCAAACCACCCTGCTTTTATTACTGACCTCAATCGACTACTAAAGATAGAATCGTATTATTTTTCTACCGAGGAAGACTCATTCCTTTCTCCATCGTACGCCTGCTTAGAAAATTGATTTATATAGTTTTCATGAATGGGTGTCACGTATGAATTTTACCCATTACTTATAGAAATGTTTTCCGAAAAAAACCCCTCTTATAAATGATATTCCTAACCTGAAAAAAAATATCTTTATTTTACCAGGCAAGTCTAAAGTCTTTCTGAACTATTCATGTGTATACATACAACGTATAGTTAGTGACAAAATACAATAATAAATCTAAGTTTATCATTTAAGTCTAACGATCAAATACGTATTGTATAATGTAGAAAGAACGTGAAGATAACAATTAAATGTTCTGCGTGCAACAATGGGAAATTTGCAGAATTGCGGACTTTTTATTATCTTAAACGGTGAAGTGAGAATTCTTAAAATTAGCTAAGCAATGCAAATATATTTATCCTCTTCAAAGGAAGTATTTTTGAAGTAGAAAGTAGGTGATAGTGATCGTAAAGAGACGGGTTAAATTATGTCAGACTTATAAAATGTTAAAACTCAGATGGTGAACAACTGTGAAAGAATATAACCTTCTATAAAAGAATTTCTTTAACTAACTTTAACTGAGTGGTTGAGTAACATCAATATTCCTCTCGATTTAGAACTAAAACAAGATTTTTCTTTAATTATAATCATGCATTATAATCTATGCAATACAGAAAATCTACTACGTAAATGCGGGAGTGAAAGTGTGAGGGTATTGGCTGAAGACGTGAAATCTGAAGTAACCATTGTCTTCACGAATGACTAATAACGCCTCATCTACATTTTTATAGGACTAAAAAAACAAATAAACGTGACTCCTAAATATAGGAGAAAATAAAACTATTTGGAAAATATTCAGACGACGTACAACTTTCTAAAATTCCTCTAATCCGAAACGATTAGAAAAGCACAGCCTTCAAGGAAGAGGCAACGGAATGATTCAGAATCGAATTCACCGCTTATTTGAATGAGAAATCACCTCGGAAAGGCTGATAAAACGCTTACCCTTCTGCGGGAGAAGATCCCCCACTTGGTACGTAATTCAACGCACGAGGACATGCCTCTTAGGTTACCGCCGACCGGCCATGAATACAAGTCGCGTCTCCGAAGTTAACTGCGGAAAAAAGTCCATTGTTTCCTCCGGAGAGACGGTCACGTCGAATCCTCTTACACGGGAATTAATATCCTGGAAACGGCGATTATTAACGAGCGAGCGTGTCCGGTCAATTAATCTCGCCTCTTATTACGAGAAATTCCCAGACGAAAGCGGCATTCTCCGACGGGGATTCGAAAACACGAGTAAAAAAGGAAAAAGAAGAGAAAGAAGCACAATCACGATGGAGCATCGGGAGAGATGGGAAAGAAAGGGATTCTTGAATATTTAGCTCTCGTTCTATTTTAAGGGTTCGAAAGCGTTTTTCTCTTTTTTAGGCTCCCGAGTGATGGACAATTATCGAGAGTATCACAAAGGGGATAGGATTTGACGCTTAAAGAATCAAAATGCAATCGGAAGACAAAGCCAGTGGGGCCAGTACTCGTAATCTACTCTCCTCACGAATTTTATTTATTTATATTAATTAAGGACGGTAAAGGAATACTAGAAAGGTATAGTGCACTATATTTAGTTGATAAGGACTCCTCATACCAAAGTGGCTATTTCCACAATGAATAGTGAAAATTAAAGGAATAAACATTCCTTAAGATTGTTCAAAAAAAGAACAGCGATCCTTTAAATTTGTCCATAATTTTGCATGAAATTAAATTATATCATAATCATAACAGTTTCCTATAAATAAATATTCTAAATTCGTAAATTTCGAGACAAAATTTATTAATTTAGTAATGCATCATTAACATTTCAGTTTGATTGTTAAATTTTTTCCTTCGAGGAAACAATAGCTTCCACTTTAATAGGATAAGTCTTAACTATGAAACAATAAAGGAATCTGAAACTAAATACGTGATTAATATGATCATATTTTAGGAATATAAATACATATATATTAGAGAAACCATTTATCGTACGTATTCCATTAGCTCCCTCACCACAAAATCCGTAGCGAAACAGCCTCTACAGAAAATACCTTTTAGATAGAAAATAAACACGTAACACCCAAAAGGATCAGTGAGCGAAAACTGTTATCTAGCGACGGATCCTAATTTCTATAATCCAGAGAAAAACGCGGCCTTCTGACCGCTACGCAGAATAAGTGTGGCAGGCCGGCAGTGAGCCTCGCGCCGGCCCTGTCGGAAGGCCAACATAAAGGTAAACCTGAAAGGCAGGCAGTGTTTCCTCCATCCCCACCACAGAAACCTCCTTTTATTACGCATCTCCTCACACTTTGATTCCCCTCCCCCTCCCTTTCTTTCCATCCTCAACAATTACTCGGAACCAGTCGAGATATGGAGTCTTCCCTGAGACCCATCTGTTGGGAGGTGGAAGGTCTACGACCCTTAAGAATAAGTGGGGGGAGTTGCGAAGAGGAAGGAAGGAGATGTGTGAGGGGGGTTTGCAATCCTCCGACATCCGAACCTCTGAGTGGAGATTGCCCTGAGGTAACCAACCTTGCAACAATGGAGAAGCATGCAGAGAGATGAGCATTGGGATGGGAACGGAGATGAGACGGGGGGAAGGATGCTGAAGAAACCGAATGGTATAATAAAGGGATTAAGTGGGGAGGGTTAAACGAGAAAAAGTTACATGACACGAGGAAGGAGAGAGGAAATCAACTGGTTTAATGAGGAAATTTCAGTCCCGACCTGACGGCCTCTGAGGAAACAAATGAAACCGACTTCGGATGTGAGAAAGTGTAAGAGGAATAGTAAGCGTGGATTTAGATGGGACGGGAGTCGAACCCGGATCTCCCACCCACTGGGCGGTAGCTCCGAACGATGAGGCTACCGCATGAGGACAATAATTCATATGCCTTGCATACATTTAAATTGAGAAGCATGCCTTCATTCTTCAGTACTTACGAGTGCAACAGAAATTTCAATCGTAAATAAAGCTCTGATTAAAATTTATGTGTAAACAATTTGATCTTTAATGATACGGATGTAGAGAATTGACTTAATAAGGTCGTGGAATAGAGAAATAAAAACTGTAAAAGGATAAAATGAGACGGAAACTAAAAGAACAATCCTAGGAATTTCTAATAATATTTTAGTAAGATTTATCATCAATTACCCCTTTCAAAGATTATATCTTAGTCTTGAAACTTGATTTACCTTCGCAAAATCTATGCAAATCATCTCTTTAATTATAAAAGATATGGAAGAGCCAACAAACATTTGATTTATGCATGAAAGTTGATGTTGAAATGCACAGATCAACTGGAAGAAAGGAAATATTGAGTTAAAAAAAGAAGATTATTAACTGACGAATGATTGAGTAATATGATGCGAGTAAACAATATTTTCTTTTTAAGAAAATTATGTATTAAGATAAGGAAGGATATGTTTTGCAAAAACTCATAATTAAACCGAAATTGTGCTTATAGTAATTAATAAAAGTCATCGGTAAAATAAATTTAGCGAGGAAAAATAACGTTCGAAAGGAAAATGCATAAATCAGAGAATGCATCCTAACCGTTTTGGTAATACCTTAAGTACGATAGACGCATTAAAAGGATAAAAATAATAGGATTAATTTCTTTTTAAATATCAATAAAGTATACAGGAACGATAAATACAAGAAAGTGCTTAAAAAAGTGAAAAAAAATGTAATACGAAATTTGGTTACATAATTAAAGGAATACCACGACAAAGATTTTCAAGCAACGAGAAAAGCAAGAACAGCTCTGAATGATAAAAACAAAAAAGCAGGTATGTTTATTTCCGGAAATTAAACTTACGAAACACTTTATCGAAATATGAAAAGATTTAGTAAAAATCTATGTAATCGAACAACGGAATAAATACAAACAGGATGCTTGTATGATAACAATAAGCGTGAGTCGTGATAAATTGATTATTAATTTTGAAAGGAAAAAAGATTACATAACCATGAGAAATTAACATAAGGAAACAAAGTAGCTGTAAGAGATAGATATATGATAGATAAATAATGGAAAATGAAGAACGTTACTTTAAACTCATTTCGAAAAGTTAAAGGAATGACATCGCGCATCCAGAAAAGTTAAAGAAATGACATCACGTATCCAGAAAAGTTAAAGGAACTGGTGGAGGAATGGGGGAGAATGGTAAATATGAAAAAGCGATCAATTAGAGGACGGTTACAAGGCGAAGATGTAAAGGGTTAGAGAAGAAGAAAGAGGTGGGGGACAGTGGAAGAGGGTAGGGGAGGTTTTTGAGGTGAAAGGGAGGCTGGGACGAAAGGGCAGAGAGATCGGGACCAAAGGGCATCGTCGGAGGGGTATGAGAAATCTACGACAGTTTGGAGAATAACACGTGCTCACGGGCGATTTGACTTTTGTTTCTTCGCATACCGCAATAGAGGAACATTCCTCTCGAACGTTTCACTATGTAAGGAGCGCATTCTACTTTTTCCCGACGACGCATTTTTTTAATGGAGCGCGACTCGTTTGTTTTGTCTCCATTCATCTGTGCAACGAGAAAAACTTTAATAAGAATGAATGGTATGGTATTTATTTCAGTACCGCTAATGAGGCCGTTCCATGAAATGTTTGGAGTGTTTCTCGAAGAAAAATGTTTTTGTCTATATGCATTTATTTCGCTAGCTTAAACTTTTGTCCTGATTAATAAAGAAAAGAATTTAAAAGTTATTTTGAAAAAAGAATCGAATATAATTCGGTTTCGTAGAAGCCTTATCAATATCCCATTATTTTGACTATTTCTAAATTCTGTTTCTTAATAATTCCTTTCCAATATGAGCACGTATTCGTTAATCCCATATTCTGATATCTTACTATTTTTAGCTTCATAAAAATAAATCAATTTGTTACGTTTTTCCACAGACTACGGAGATCAATCATGTAGCAGTGATATCTCCTAATTGAAACATTGTTTTCCAGCAAAAATTCCGAGAAAAAATATGAGATATAAATTTTGTTTTCATCTTACGACAACCAGCAGAAAAAGAAGTTATCCTTCAGCTCACGATTCTTATTTTTTAAAACTTCCATCCGAGACTACGTGAATATATTCGTGAACCTAATCTTACGAATCAAAAACAGCATTCAGAATCTATCACGATCTCCGACGTCTAATACGAGTTTGTACACAAATAAACAATGCACTAAGCTTTAAAATCATATTTTTTTAAAATTGCGGGTATCAAAAACGTGCGTTGAATGACATTGACGAAAGACAAAGAGATTTTTTGCGAAGCTGTTATTTGGGGCAGAAAAGACGCGCTCTTATTTTATAGGAAGCGCGTTTCCATGATGGGAAGCAGCTGCCCAAAGCACTTTCAGCTAACGTTACCTGGCAACATGAAGATAGAAATTCGGTGTGAGGAAAGTTGAGAATTTTGCTATGAGGAATTGGGATAATATATGTGGTAACGATTGCGGCAAAAAGCGACGTCCTGTCATGATGAAATTTATTCGGATGTTTTTGCGTTCGAATAGCATCGAAACTATGTATCAAACTCATTACCCGGCGATTCGAGTAATAAGCAGCAATAAGTTATGTGCCCGTATATTTACGCGTTGGACTCTTATAATATATTACTGTTAATAATACCTCCAAAAGCAGCTTAGAAACTAATAGAACGAATGAAGAAAGTTATGATCCTAAGAATAAGGTTTATACGTAGAGCATATGAAGCTAAAGAATGTACGAATACAAATAAATTGAGATAAATCAGGAATATTTCAAAATAAAATACCTCACTCTCAGCGTTATGCTTTAAGGAATAACATAGTTTAGAAAAAAAAACAATAAGATACAATATTTCAGGATTTGATAATAAAAAGAAAACAATCGTATCAAATAAAAGTAAAATTTTGCTGCTTATAGTTCAACTCTAAATAATAGAAAACTTTTAAAAAAGATACCCATAAATGCGAATATTTTTCCGTTAATTACCTTTTGGAAAACATCCATCGTATATATATTAAATGAAAAACAAAATTTGAAGAAACAGCAAGTAAGATATGAAGCAATCTATCGTTCGATAAATAAAGTCATATAGATATATGTTGAATTTTATCGAAAGTACATATACGTAAGTAAACTGCAAGCCGCCTTTTGGCAGAGGGTGAGTATTCATCATGACGCTTAAACGGACAGAATTTAGATTACATAAATAAAATAAAAGGCTCAAGAAATATTTACATATGTCCTTTTAAACTTGACATATTAAATACGATGTATATAAGAAATGGTTACCCAAGATCTGAACATAAATTTGAAATATATACTGTATTGTTATTCTTTGAAACTAATGCAGCATTTCATCACTTTGATTTCATATTATAATCGAAAAACAGAAAGAAACACTATTCACTTCACTGAATGACAGTTCTGGAGGAAAACTTGTCACTAAATAAGTAAACACAAAGAGTTTTATAAGGAAAAAATGAGAAGCCACCAACGTTTGGAATTCGATACTCCGCGTTGATCAATCAATCAAGACAGTCGATTTTATTCCGAAGACAATAAGCAAAATAAGCAAGACATCAACCTGAATGAAATCTCGTGGAGACAAAAGGCATCGAGCTTCCCGTCATAAGACTTTCTGAAACCAAATCCCGACCGCGAAGAAGCACATTTCAATGAGACTTAGAAGGAAATGGGGAAGGAAATTCAATGCATGAACTTCTAAGATGCGGTCTGCGCATTCAGAAGTGAAACGTGCCTTAGTTTACTTTTCTACAACATTGTTGAGTTTGGCGGTTTTCTCGTAATACAAGCACGGAAAAGGAGGAACTAATTTTCGTAAAATATGATGGGTGAATCAACTTTTTACATGAGAAGAGCATATAGGATTCGAAGGCTCCCATAGCTAGAGTAAAATTTAATTAAGTACGCCTTTTTCCATTATATAACACATAAATAGAAACTTTAAACTTTTCATGCATATATATAATCATTAATAGGTACTAAAAAGTCTGCATTTCTTTAACAATGGATTCACAAAAGAATTACTGCGAATTACAAAGGAAAAGATCTTCAAAGTAAGGGCTTGATATTCACATGTACATCTCAAAAATCATAAGCGATCAATATACTAATAGATAATATCACCCTAAAATTTTTTAAATATGATGCAAATCTTGAACAAGGATTATTTCTGTGCATCTTATGTTGCTCTATTATTTAATTACTAAATTAAAATTTTTCATATAAACCTTAAATGTCAATTATAACATAAAAGTTGCAGCTAGTAGCTTAAATAGCAGAAAAATGCTATCCATTATGGATAAGAAAAGTGATTGATACCAGAATCGAAATAAAACTGATATATCGAGAATAAAGATGATTTTTCAAACGAGATTCCTCCATTTTACTTTTATTGCCAAAATCTAATTTTCAATCTCTCTTAATAAAAACGTTAAGTATTTTCACCTCAAATAACCCTACGTAAGCAAGGATAGTTGCTTGGTGACAGCATGAAACTTAAACAATTATTTTACTCGATGTATAAATTGTATCAATCAAACATAATTAGATACGCCATAAACGATTTCATTGTTACTAATTAAGCAGAATCACTTCCTTGTGTAGATGTTCTCTCTCAGATAGAAAGTATTTTCATCGCTTCAATAGCAATAAAAAGCTTTCTCTTCTTTTACATTATCTTCATCAATGGTAAGTGGACTTTTTATACAGATGTACGAACGGAAAAATCTTGAAAGACGTTAAAGGGGATGCATTAGTTTCATTGACGTTAAAGCAACGCATAGGACAATCTACCTATAGAAAGTTCTCGATCTCTTTCAGAGATATTGGCAGTAGAAAAAGATTATAGAGTATTGAAGTCTTCAAATATACTGGACAGGGATTTTTGTCGCGAGTCAATGAAAGGTTTTTGTAAATGAGAAACATTGCTTCATGTGCATACTCGATGTTTTATTTGGTATAATGGTTCGAAAATATCACGGCTGTTGTATCGAATTCATTTTTGGTATGAAATCGTGATCGCCAAATGTTCTTCCCAAAGAAAACGGTTAATGGCTTTGGTAACTACCATTTCGCTTGTATTCATTTGTGTCTTGGGCCATTTAAAAGTAATGGGAATGTATAAATACGCCTCGGAGGTATCCCAGGGAGCGAAAGTTCTTGGTAGTCGTGCTTTAATGGATCCAGCTGAAGAGCGGAGGAATAAAAAGAACCAAGTGATTGAAAGGAAGAGTGAAAAGCGAGATTTCAAATCGAGAATACAATGGGAGTAGGAGGTTGGATGACAAATGTAGAAAAACATGAGAAACCATGAATAACTTAACCAAAAAACAACGAGATACTCTTTAATACGTCTCTTGAACCTGCCTCATTCATTGCAAATGAAATCACAAATAAAAATCGATTTACTAAAATAATACTTTAGCAGATTATATATACAAAGGTCATAAAGTAAATCGTAATAACCTAATACAGTATGAAAAGACTCCAGATCAGTGCAAATAAATATAGAATCATAGTAACTTGATTACCTTTTAAATCTCTCATTCTTTAACTGCCTAGTTTCAGATTATTTTTTATCATGTGCAAGTACATGCTCAATTTTCTGACGATTGTTTTACTTAACCATAGTTATGCAAATTGAATAATCGATATCAATTGACTATATGTATATATAATACTTTGAAAGATCATCGATGATGGTAAAAATGTTTTTTTTAACTAGCTTTGAATTTCTCCTCTTACCAAAGAAATTTATTAGCTACCAAATCTTGCAAATACTTTAAATCGAAAACAATTTAGTAAGACGTGAAAATAAAGCTATATCAATCTCATTTACGTAAATTCAACGTTCTAGAGAAAAAAATCGGCACAAGTATTTGGCAAACGAGAGAGAGAGAGAGAGAAGCCTATCGATATAACGAATATGATGTCAAATGAATATAAACAGTTGTTCAAGAAAACAAACTAGTATTAAATTTATATTATGTAAAATAACTTTTTAATTAACAATCAAATATAACGTCAAATACCGTCGAAGACGAGTTTGTCAACATTTAACAAAGAAATATTACCCAAAATGTACTTATGGTAAATAATTTAATATAATCATATCAGAATCTTAGAAGAGCCGTCTTGATAAATAAGAATAAGGTTATATGGAATAGGTATCATTTTATAAACACATATAGTCATCAGTCACCAAATCTGACTTAATTGATCTGTAATCTGCTGCGTTTTTTCTAATATTTCTGTAATAAGCTGTAATGTTTAAATATATTTGAATTAATAATTCATTAAAAACCTTCGTACTAAAATCTCTTGGATGTTTAGAGTTGGTACAATCCTCACCAAGCCATCTTGTAAACATGAAATAACTCCTAGATTTGATTCCATTTGCCAGGATATGCGGAGTAACGTAGAAAAGCAGATGAGAACAGGTGCAGAGGAAAATTGCTCCATTGAAGAGGTCGCGTCGATTCGCGCATTCCAATACAATATCACCGACCAATGAGCAGTCGCAGTAAATCGAGAAAACTGAAAGTTGGGGATCACCAATTTACGGGAGAAAGTATTAAAAGACCTATCTTCAAGGTGTGAAAGCTTCGGCGAGCAAATTCTGACCATTTCCACCCTTTTTATTCACATCCGTTTCATCCCTTCCGCCTCCATATTTCCAGATGCATCATATAATACGACCGGATGGAGATAAACGTCTGCGGGTCTGCATCATCAACAAAGAGGCAATCTATGGAGCAATTCCGCTACGAATCCGTTCCGCCGTGGTGATAGCCAACATTCCGCTGCCGGACACACGGAACCATTCACCCAAATACGACTCGGTTTACGAAGAATTGGATTTCGAAACCGCTTTCTGCATCCCCAGAGAATTCCATTACCTACGTCGTTTCCTTCCTCTTGAAGTGTTATTTTACGATTTGACCCCGATGTTAAGCTTCCATCAATCCCGCTACCCTTCAGCGGCGTAAAAACGTTTCACTGCCGCGATTCCCGGTTATTGGAAGCGCATTATCATACATTAACTCCGAGTCGATGGCCATTCTTCTGGAGCTAATAGCGAAGGGATTATTAGAGGAAGAAATGAGATGTGATCTCAATCGTTGCTACGCAAAAAATATCAACCGCTTATTAATGAAGAACGTTCCTTTTAAGTTGGAAGGAGAACTAAATGGGCTGGCAATAAATTAGGTTTGATAACTCTACGAATATAAACAATAAAAATGGAGACTGACGCACGATTCCTTTTATGCAAAAATAATTAATTCAATAATGACGGATAATGAAGTTGTTTCGAGGAATGAGATATTCAAGAACGAATAAATTTCTGCTTTTTTGCCCTCGGAAGATAATCAATCGCTCGGAATTTGGACGGACGCCTGAAGTTTCCTTGATAATCGATAGCCATGTCAATATTCACTTTCTGACAAAAGAATTGATATGAATCTATGCATAATTATATATTTCTAAGCTCTCATTTTGAATATCGCAACTATCCTGATAAAATAGATCTTAAGCTTAGCAAAATTTACATCTTTTTGAAGAAAAACGTTATGCAGATGATGTAAATGAGTATTATTGATCATGAATCATTCAAAAAGAGATTTATTACTTATTCATCCTTATGAAAATTACTGTTTTTGCAACTGATAATTAAAGATAACAATCCCTTCTTAACTTAATGTTCCCAGACTTAAACTTCTCCTATGAATTTAAATTGATTCTAAAATTTTATATGGTATAATTATACACGATAATAAGCTACTTGTTGGTTAGTTTGATTGTCATATGTTATCAAATTAGAAGTACCGAGTCATTTATAAAAGATTTCTTTTTAGAAGATTAAAACTATTAATAATCTTAAAGGCTTAATCTTAAATCATAGATTTATTTTAATATTGTCAGATTAAGTGCGCTATATTTAACTTAGAAGAATGTTATATCTATTACAGATATAAGTATGCAACCCTGCGTTTTAGACTCATCGTATTTACGTAATATTCTGATAAAATTACATTTGCAAATATTTCTTTTATGTACTGAGTCACGCAAAACCATGTTCATATATTTTACTCTATACATATTTTGTTGTATGTTTTAGATTGCCATAAAAATATAAATTTAAAATTTTATATATAATAAACTCGCGAACATCTAATGCTTTTATGATGCTTCAAGCATACTTATGACAAAAAATAAAACTTTTATTACGCCATTGAGGAAAATGCCTACAAAACTAACAACCGTTTGTTGAATGTGAATCGTAAGATTGAGTTCTTTCGATAATCGACAATCGACAGTGAAGATATAATGAGAAAATCCAAAAACGATTTCTTTGCGAGATAATAACCACTAAAGAAGGTTGGGCTATCAAAGGAAGACCGGGGAAATCATAACCATGGGACGTTGAGGTATAAAAGAATAAGAGAGGCAAAAACTTTTCTCTATAGCAGAGGGATGGGCGCGTCAATTGCGTGTCTAAAAATCGACGGTTTGAGGAGGCGTAGGCAATGGAGTAATTGGTCTCCAGTCGTTAGCATCATTTGTTCCTTCTCTAATTGGAACTTCCGAAGGGCGGAGGCGGCAGGGAAGGACGTAGGAGTATACCCTACTTGTTCCCGGCGGTGGAGAATTCGATGAGAGACTGTCCGAAGAATTTCTAACTGCAGTCGACTTGAGGTGTTCGGCCACCCAGTGGACACACCCACTCACTCAATTGTTCCTTTCAAATGTCAAGACTTAACAATCCCGACAAAATCGTCGTTTGCAGATTGTTGAATCGATTATTGGTTCTGATAACAGCAGTATTTTTCGATTGGTTTTCGCGTGATATTTTACAATATGCTACATAAAGAATGATTATTTATATTTAAGGTATTGGTTGAACAACTTAAGTTAGAAATTTTAACCTAAAATCGCCTTTTTAAGTCCTCGGGCTAGAACTTTTTTAGAAAATCGCCCACGAATTACTAAAATTGAATACTTTTGCAAATATATTTCTGATATTTAAATAAGGAATGTACAACATATAAGGATAATGAGCATATAATATAATAAGGAATGTTTAATGTAATAAGGAATATATAATATAATTAGGAATTCCCAAAGTAGAATGGACCGGTATTTGGGAGACCCAGGTTCGATTCCCGGTCCCATCAGACTTTATTCAAGTCCATTGTACCTTCGGAATTTATCCTCGGCGCACAGCGTATCTGTGCAACACTCATTTATATTTCCTTATAATAAGGAATGTATAGTATAATATAATAAGGCTGGAAACAACGAAAATGTGATTTGATACGTTTAAACAACAACATATAATATTTAATTGTTAGAGAATTATCAGAGCCTTTGCAGAATAACTCATGCTTATCATTGAATTGCGTGACTTCAACGATAACGATGCATTCCTTCCTCAATCCCTCATTAAAAGAATCAAAACATTTAGAACTATTATACAGTGACAGCCATTGAAAGCTCTAGGATGCGATAGAAGAGGCGGCGAATAAACCATGGCATTTTACAGAACCTCACCATGGAAATAAAGAGATAAGAAAAGGTCGATATCGTGTGCTGAGTTTACTGTTCGCTCGCAGACTAGAACAAGCTTTTATTTACGTATTGAAAGAGAGAAAGGAAGTTGACATGGCCACCAGAAATAATGCGCGATGGAAAAACGATCGTCGCATTCCTGGTTACTGAGTTTAATAGTCGACGCCTCCTCTAGACCTATCTGTTTTACAGCGCCACGGGTTGATAAACTGGTGTAATAAAATCCCTTTATTAGGAAGAGGCGCTTAAATATTGCGGCGTAAAAGCTTGAAGAAACACAAATGGAAGCCGAGCGTTAAGGAGTCGGAAAAAATGCATTAGATGTGGATAGTTAGATAAGGATTCGAACTCTGAGTGGATACAGGAGGGATGTAAAGATGTGGCAAGAAAAACTATCGCGGGAGCTTTGCTTTAAGGATCTTACGTAGGTTAAGGTTCGTTACCTTCCAAGCGTAAAATTTATATGTCGTCTTTTCACGTCCTTAACATTCGCAAATATAAAATCCTTTGTGAAAAATTTAAAGGTTAATCAGCTACTTATTAAGAATGATTGATAACACGTGATTCAACTGAGGTTTTAAAAAATGAAGATTTGCTATTCACTAAAGATTATTCGTTATCCTTTATGAAACATTATTGTTCAAGTAATGCCTTAATAATCAGTAGGTCCATTAAATTTCGATTAATTATTTACCTGAGTAACACTTGTGACTTTGAGAAACAAAAGGCGAACTTTTTGATTACCAATTTTTTCTATGGTCACATCTATAAGTATGATTTCTACGATAGGCTAGATGTTCTTTGGCATTCTATCCATAACATCTCTTTATCAATGTTTAGTATGGCTACTTTGCTTTCCATAGGCTCTCCTACAACTTCTCAAAATAAAATTCAGTATCATATCACTATAGAATTAACTCATACTTAATTTTTAGGGTCATCAGTGATAGTAAATTAATCGTGTTCCATCATTTTGAATTTGTTTTGAATTTCATTTGATTTTTTACAATTATAAATGAAACATCATTTTCATCAAATAATAAGTTTTAATTTTCGATCAACAAAGAATATTATGGTCAAGACTTTAATTCATATACATTCAATATTAACTTTACCTTCCATTATTTGCACGAGTGTACGTAATATTTGAAACTTTTTCTAAATTCCATACGTTGGTATGTTTTAATATAGATATTTCTAGATAATTGAAAGCGGGAGTTTCCGGTGAAAAACCGCTTTTTTAAGGCGAATCTATGTGTTCACGTGTAAGTTGGTGCTCAGAGGTGAGGTCCATGGCGGGGAGTGGTGACCTTTGAACCTTCCCGAGTTTGAGGTCAGATAGAAAGACTTCCTGCTGTTACCTCGATGCTTTCTTAGACCTTTCTGACCTCAGGAAAACAGAGTCAAATGAAGAAGATTTGAGGAAATTCCACTTCTGCTATCATACACGGAGAGAGTTGAAATTATAGACCGTTACTTCGTTAAAGTCTCAATCAAAGGCGGTACGTAATTTATCTTTCACGGTAATTTTGTACGGAGCAAATTTTGATAATCGATTCTCGTGCATTTAATTTCAAACATGAATTTCAATTGTTGCTTGGATCTGAACTTACGTAGTATATTAATAACTCACGCTTCCAAAAACAATGAACTAAAATAATTATGAGAACGAATAAATCTGATATGATCAAGCTCAACCTTTCCCCCTACAGATTTTTCTTCATATATTGTATGTGAATTATGTATAGACCACAAGTTATGATAATTATAGTTACAAACTAGTTAATTAATAATATACCATGAAGAAATTACATTGATCGTGTCTCCCCTACCATATTTAACACACATGCTGCTATTAATTACGAAATAAATAATATTTTTTGAATAGCATTTCAATATAAGTGTATCAAGTTCAAACAATTAAAAACAAAACTATAAAACTATTTATAATAATTTTATAAACTAAGCAATTTATATGGAAATTGATATTCATGTTCTCTAGTCAGACATTTACTATCAGATTTAAATAAGTCAAATAGGTTCAATTGTTCGCTCTCGATTATAAGAATATAAATGCTATTCCTTCTATTCCTCCTTTTTTTGGTTGAAATATTAACAGTGAAATGTGTGATAAATTTGTATTATAGATCAGAGAGTTTTATGAAAATGAAAAAGTTATTTATAACTATCACAAAAATATGGGATATCCTCTTACTATATCCTAATAGAATCAATTCAATAAATGTTTCGCATAAATTAAATCATCAAATTATTTCTGAAACTTACGAATTTAGATGAGTGCTTGAGAATAATAGCATAAATAAACGCATACTTTTCTGTATTTTCTAAAGAGTCTACTTGAATAGACAGAGTTAACACAATTCAATTAGCTATTCGAAGGTACACTAGCATCCTTAATCTATAAATACCATGTTCGACTCCCTCCTAATATAATTTTTAGAAGAGAAATATAAAATCCATGACTATAATGTTCCAGAGACAATATACTCATCGTTCTGAAGTTGTTCCATCCCTTTCATTATAGATATTCCGAGTAAACGTTTAGAGTATAGTACTAAATCTGTTTTGGAAATGACTCAAGCAATCCACTGTATATGATGTGCTTCTACGTGAGAATGCAGTTTTGAACTTCCACAAGAGTATTCCGTGGAGAAAGTTTCTGTTCCGGGTAATTTCACAGACTAATAACTTCGCAAAATAATCAACTCCATCCTACTGCTGGCCCTGTTCGCAGAACGAATATTTTGTTAATTACAAATGGAATCTGTGTTCGACATGCACATAATTGTTGAGGATGGAATGAATGGACCTGAATATATCGTGCGACCTCCCGGTGTCGTAAGTGATCTACCATACCGATATTTTGCTCGTCTTTCACTTTCTCTTACCGAAAGACGCCATGGATTTCAAGGGAAAATATGACGGTTTACTTTGAAAATACGTGAATGCAGTCATGGTGCGTGACAGTATTGGAGGTAGTTCTTTCCCCTCTGCGAAATATTCTGTTCTGTTCCTTCGTTTCCTTTTTAAGGTTTCCTCCGTCTTAAAGGAATATGAGAAAGGTAAAATTTTCAATAGGTATCTTTTGGTTCTACCATAGTAGGGGACTTATCTTCATCTTATGCAGCACATTACAATTTTCAACTCAATAGAATCATTCTTTACTTAAAATGAGCGTCTTCTGTTATTCACCTGTTTTTACAAATTAAGACTCTTAAAATGAAGAATAAATAGTTTTATAGCTCATTTTTTTGCCATTATATGACGGATAAGAATACAGATTTTAAGTAATGTATAATTCAAATAATGAGCGGTAAATTATAACCGTTCCTTTCCACAAGGAGAGGAGGATAACTTATAATAAAAGTATTCAATCTAACTTGAATTTTGGGTATAAAATAGGAAATATATAAATATAAAGGAAAGGTAAGATTTAATTCCGTACACTTAAAGAACATCTAATTTTCCAGGGGAGAAAGAAGGGGTAAAGAAAGAGATTAACCCTAAGTACTAAGCTGATAAAACCATTTTCCTAAAGAAACGAGACGTTTTGCTATGAATTTCAAAATGTCCTAATGGATTTTTACATTTGAAGCAACCAAATTGTAACATTTAAATTTGACAAAAAAGACTTTTTCTATATAGCTTTATCCCAAAATATAAGCTTTGTGTCGTAAGAAAATAGATTCAAAGAGAATCTAACAAGCGACACACTTCTTATCGTATTGCTTTCGACATGCGACAATATTTATGATCATACATCATTAAAGTCTCTGAGGTATTGAAATATATAATAAATCTCTGTCCTCTTCATAAGAAAAAACAAGTTTTAAGATAGATATTCCAATTAAACTGAAGTGACTGAGAAATAAATTCATCTTTGATCGGTAAGGGATATTAATAGGATAGCTCGATAGTTCAAATTTTAAAGTTAAGGTGAATCAAAGATTTAAAAATATTTTTAAACTGAAAATTTCAAAGAACCCATTTGCAATATTATCTGTCAAAGAGTAAAATTATATCTTCAGAAATAGGTATTCTCATTAAGTTCTCCATAGCATTCATTTATCTATAGCACATCATTTTCCAGTCTATTTCAGCCAGAAAAAAATTCTTGGCGGCAACAATTTGTAAGACATTTTAGTGAAATGCGTTTGGCTACCAGATGATGTAACAACAGCCATTCAGTAATGAATCTTGCAAAGAACAAGCATAAGCTCAGGAATATGCTAATCAGGAGGATTTAATTTATCATTTTAGTTTTTTAAGCATTCTTTAGAGTAGTCTCAGATGTTTAAAATAAGACAGACATAACTTAAGGCATCATTTTCTATACACTCATTCAAATCACCAGATATAGATACTAAATTTGATACCATTACAGAACTTTGCAACAAAATAGAAAACTATTAAATAAATATACTCTCAAGAATGTTAATTTGTATTATACGACGAGAATCGTCTCGCGCCTAATTCCGCAAAAAAAATTCGAAACGAGTCCTCGTAATTTTTTCCACGCAATTTACATATCTTGACGCTGCCATTCAGATAACATATTTCTTCCTTCGTCAGATTTATAAGGGGAACGGAGTTAAAGCGACTTAAAAATCCCCATTTAGCTTTGTGCGTTTCTCCTCCGTCTAAGTTGTCATTTCCTGGCGTTGTTACGAGAGCGGGCAAAAGACGTTGCCCTGGGGGACGCGCATTCGGGAGTGCTTGCCAAGAAGGAAACACATAGACGCGTATTTATTATCGAGGTGCCTCATTTTTTACGTTCGACGTCGAGCTGAGGGAAAGAGCTTCGCAGCAAGCACGCGCTCTCCCTTGCCGACACATTTATTTTTATTTCACACACACGCACCCTTATATTCAAATGAATGCGTATATATATAGCGAGAAAATGGCCTGTGAATGCAATCTGCGTTTCTACCCGTGGGCAGTGTGTTTTTTTATGGCGAGAAGTCGAGACCCAATCGCCAGACGGTAGCTTTGGCCCGTAAATTTTGAGATGAATTATGCATCGTCCGGTCGCGGTTATTTTTTTTTCGTGCGTGATTTTTCTCTTTCATTGCTACTGAATCGCTGCTCTCTCTTTCTTTGTGGCGAACATCTTGGCACGTAAGATATCGGGGAGAGATTTTTAACGTCCCATCAGACCTGCCAGTATGGCGCCTTTTCATCGCGGCTATTAAGATCCCTTTCCATTCCATAACGCACTCCGTGAACCAAACCGTGGAAGCGATCGATCATTTTTGACCACTGAATACAGCGCTCACAAATTTTCCAACATACACCCCTCCTCTTAGCTGCTTGTTAATAATGACGGCATATTTTATAATTAACTTGAAATTTCGAGCTATAGCTAAAAACATTCAGAACTTAATTTGAAAATTCAACCTTTGATAGCTAAAAATATTATAAATTGCAAGCCACTAGTTCGTTTACTTCGCTTAAAAATAGAACGATTATGAGTAGATTAAGTAGTAAATTATCAAACACTCGGTGTGAAACGTTAAATTTAAAATTACTCATCCTGACGAAGTGTTTATTGAGTATACGTTACGTTTCCATATGTATAATTGAGTGTAGATTTTAATTGCAAAAATTCTACATAATGTATATTTTAGGGATGGATGTTTGTTTATGTTAAATAATTAATTAGTTTTTCGACGAATCCTATTCTTTTTTATCTACCAATCATACTCTAGCACCAATCCATTTCATAATCTAAGACTTGTTATAGCTGTCAAATAAATACTTGTGACTTTGCCTCGAAACTTGGAAAAATCAAATGGAGTACGTCCTCAAATTTGTGATAAAGGTAAATTTCTCACGTTTTTTTCCCTTTCATATCAACGATCTTACAATCTCTTTAAATCTTTACTACATGGACGAAGTATTGATTCGATAGACTCTTAACGTTAATTACTTTTTTAAGTGAGGCCTATGTTGACCATACTATTAAAGTAGCAATCAATGTACCGAAGAAACGATAACTCAAACCAATCATTATAGATGGATTGAGATTGCGTTGTATCCATTAATGGAAATCAATAGCCTTTAATTGAAATCATCAAAGCCACATGCACATCCAGACTGCATTTCCGCAACCAGCCGTGAGCGTTCCGCTAGATTTGAATACAGCCGTACTTGAAATCATTCGCGCATCGACGATTTGGTAAAATTAAACCGCATTCATTGCACACCGATAGCCATCGGACAATCGCCCCATTTTTCCTCCTTCCCTCCGCATCTTGTCCTTTTCCATCCTTCCGTTCGCTGTTTCCTAGAAATCCCGATTTCTTTGCTTGAGGACGTTAGCTAGTAGGAAGTGAACTCGAGAGTAGATCGAGAGATTTCAACGCCCGACTCCACCAAGTATGAAACCACTTGTGTTGGGACACGCCTTGTTGATGCTCCTTCTGTCCGCTATGATGCTACATGGTGATCCCTGCTCCTCTGTCACAGATCGTTTGCTTCCCCCATACCCCTGAGGATTTACTGACCCAACGAGGTGCGACACCGTCTCCGAGGCACGTGGACTCGACCCGTTTCTCTTGTGATGTACCGTCTCATTCTCCGAGTCAATTGACCAAGTCTAATTACTTAGAAGTGGGGGATCCGGAACGACAACAGCTGCTGGCTTTGAGTTGGAAGATCGCGAAGGATTGGTTTTGCGCAGCTCTCCGTTGTAAAAGAGAAATCAGACGAATCTCGCGGACTGCAGTCATACGAATTTGTAATCCCTATACATCGTGTCTAATGTCCGACTATCTCAAACATAGAACCATATAATTTACAACCATTATAATAATAACCTTATTTTACATCAAATGGTTTTTATCATATTTCCTCTCATAATAATATTCTTATTGATTTTATAATTATTTTTTCTAATTTCATTACGCTTTCCATCTCTGATAAGAATATTTACCTATGAATAAGAAATATCAAAATAATAAATAGAAAATAAAAAGAATAAGTCCTAAAAAGTGTTATTGTTTATAGAAAATTAATAAACCCTGGGGAGTAAGTTTGGCATATGACAATATAAATATATATTATATTAGCTTTCCTTTGTATTAAATAAAAAACAATCGGGAAAAATAGCAAAATCTGTAAATAAATAATTAAAGTCGTCTTAGTCGTATTCTATATTAAGTTATGGATTCAAATACGGGAAAAAGGAATGAGTTATTTGAATTGCGGTAATGATATTATTAAGGTGATTTAATAAAATGTAAAGGAAAGATAAATTGCTCGTGTATTAGAAGGTTTTGCTGGATCTTAATTACGAAATATTAAATAAAAGGCAAGCACTGAGTTAATTCGTGATTATAGAGCCACATTATAATAATTCATATAACCTATAACATTTGATCGAGAACATAATCAAATGTATTAAAATCTATATTTCGTTACGCAACCATATAATACACTGATCGCCAAAAAACATCTACAATTATCTACGACTGCTTCCTTCCAACTTCGATTGAAATACGCACGCGATGAATAAAGTACAATGATGTGTTGCAACTTTTATGGAACTGTAGGCCGAGTTGTTCTGCGTGTCTCATTAGAACGGACAGAATAGCGGAAGTTCTGGAGGGCTTCTACGCATGGAATGGACAGGGTGGCATTCTCCATCCACTATATCGATATGACAAATACATAGGACGGCAGTGCACGATTAGGCGCCCACTCGATTTCTTAGCTTTCATTATTCTCTCTGAATCGAACCTTAGGACACTGGGAAGTCGTCTCCTCCAGCGGTGTTTAGAATCCCTCGGTAATGAATAACCTCCCGTCCACCCAAGAGCTTCTCATCCCCCGATGCATCCCACTTGCCAGACGATCGATATCCGATTTGTCAAGTACACCGTCCACGCAACTGCCTTTTCTAGTTCCACCTCATATCCTGGAACGAAGCTCAGCGAGCATTTCCGGTCCGCTTTCTAACTGCCCTCCTCGGGATCAGAGATGGAGACGGTCTTTTTTAGCGTCTGCGATGGAAAGTAAAAGAAGACGAAATGTCTCGAGGGGATCTCAGGGTCGTGGACAATTCCAGAGAGATGGGGATTGATAATATCTAAAACATCCCGAAGCATTAAAGAAACCTTGTGCTTTCCCAGTTGAAAGTAGCAATTATGGAACTACTTGCTTTCAATCGTATCTGATTCAAATATTAATATCTAATTGCCATAAGATTATGGAATTCCTTTCATCTTCAAATTTAAATGTTCTTTTTTTAATACTGATGTGCATAAAAAACTAAGCTATTTCAATCTTTCTAACGAATTATATATGAATAATTCTAGTAATAAGTAGAAGAAAATCGAATAAAATGCGTAAGAAAATGGGATGGAAATCGATCCTTAAATGAGCATTCTGAAATCTTTCGATTCAAACAGGTAAAGTATGTTATCACCTCCTATTTACCCTTTCATTTTGGCTCCAGGTAGATTAACATGGAGAAATATCGGAATATGATAAACCATTGATTGATTGAAATATCTGAATTTGATTTCATTGAGATCTGGTCCTTAGGGTAAATTAAACAAAACAAATTCCTTTCAATCAAGTTCATCCTTAGAGGATAGGGAATTGGAAATATGAATATTATGGTCCGATTTCCTGCTACTAAGATGCTCATAAAAATAAGGTAGGTAGTATTAACTTTTTCAAGAAAGAAATTTAAATTTTATTGGTGGGAGTCTAAATCACGGTTAAATTGATTTCACGTGATGGTAACTTTTCTAAAATAGGACAAATATGCGCAATAATAGAAAGCTTTGCAGAATTTTAATGTAACAAAAATCTTCAATTTGAATTAACTAATTCAACGTTATCTTCATTCGTGTTTACGAGGAGGATATACTTCATTATTTTTCCTGAAGGCCGAAGAAACTGATGAGGTAACAGTTTTTAACAAGAAATATATGACTTGCTTGTTTACCATACATTTTTTATAAAGCTTTGAATATATTAATGAGTTTTCCTATTCATTGAATAGGCTTCGGAAAAATTCAGAGGCGAATTAAGAAGCCGATAATTGGTTAAGATATTTATAAACTTTGAACTATGAACTACCGATATTTCTTCAAACTAATGTCAGCTGTATTCTTTGAAAAATTTATTATATTCAAAGTTGCCCTTTACGATATAAACTTTAGTCCTTGTACCTCGAAAACTCATACCAGCGCACCTGCTCGGAGGAATCAAAACAAGCCGGATTCCGAAAAACGGGGGCAATCCTCAACTCCCACAACACAACGGCGAAACAATGCTCAGGGGAAAGGTAATCGTTTGCCGACGAAATTTCGCACCGCGCAACGCGATCCTTTCCTATAGTTCCCATTTTGGTAGCCGTACATTTCTCCACGGAGTAAAACGTACGGAGGCCGCAGAGAGGGTCGCCGGATGATTGCGGGGAGGTGAAGAGGCTAACTCCGAGATGCCGCGGACGGGCAACGATTGTTGGGAGATGCAACAGATGGACAGCGCAGCGCTCCCACCCCAATAACCGGAGGAAGAGCGCATCCACAAAGGGATTTGTGCGCGGGGGTGGGGAACAAAGAAGTCAACATGGATAGGCGCCTTGGTGGCGGTCAATGGATGCGACTGAATGCAATCTCGGTGGGGAGCATCTGTCGATGGGGACAGTGGGAGATTAAGACGGAAGAATCTGTGGGAGAAAAAACGGGTGAGTCGTTAAAAAGGTAAACAAGCGGTGGAGGATCCGCAGGAGAAGATGGAAAGATAATAGAGGTGTTTGTTTGCGAGGCGTAGGAAGGAAAAGGTTGAGGAAGGAAAGTGCTGCGAGACGAAGTATGTCAGAGGCTATTGGAAGTGGAGGATAGGAATAACATCTGAGTGGGCAAGAGCGTTAAACAAAGTGTTTTCTTACTCTGTTCGCGAAATGTGATTCCTTACGAGAGATACCACCAAGGTCAGAGGAAGTAAAAAGAAATCAAAGTCCCTTCAAAAACATATCTCTCTTCTTATGTATGTCTACTGTAGAAAATTCTTAGCATATTTCCGAAAAATTTAAAAGCGCACTGCTAATAAAATATGAAATATTTTGACAAATTGATTTTTGCTTTAGAAAGTACAGAGAATATTTCTGTTGCCATCCCAGAGTTAAAAATTGTAAACTAAGTATACTGATGATCATACAGAAGATGTAAAATTAGTAATGAATAAAAATTAATAGGTACTTAGCTCTGTATGCAAAGGAATTCCATAGTGGAATTTACTATAATAAATAAAGTACCACTAGAACAAAGATAACTTTGGAATGATGATGTTCTCTTACAAAACATATCCTGTCGATCAATCATGTGGAAGTGTATAATGGATTCTTTTCCCATCAAACCTCATAATGCCCACAGACATTTTTTTCCTAATAGTTGGAATGAAACCCTTATAGACAACTCTACGAGAATGCTGTAATATAATATTTTGAATTCATCAGTATGTATGCCATTCATTTGAATTTGAATTACACACAACAGTAAAGTTGAACAAAAACACTAGCGGAAATTAAGGCTAAAAATAAGGTTTATAATAATTATTACGATTGGACATCAGTCCAGCAAAAACAAAGAATCACAGTCTTATCAATTATCAGCCTCGTCCAAAATAAGAAACATTAAATTTCCAATTAAAGCACTAAGGAAAAGTGCTCTTTATCTAGAGCAATAGCCGGTATTTATATACACAGAACTGCAACCAACAACCCCTTCAAACTTAAACACTCTATCAGCAATCACTCGATAACAAATTTAAATTATATCGATAGATATCAATCATAACCTAACAGATGTAAACTAATTCCCTTAGTCTATAAAACTCTTACAAAAGTCTATGCCAATATGTAACATCTGGATTCTGAAAAGTATGACGTAGCAATACCATCACCATCTTAAGTGAAATAATAACCTTTTCCCTAGACTGGATTTTAAATAGAGATATTATCGATATATTTTCCCATCATTATAGTAAATAAGGTATTTATTATGGTAGTGGTAGAATCTTGAAAGAATCGTGGTGAGCCATTAATTCTTAATTCTATCTGCACCAATCATCTCGTATCATAAGACATAGACACCCATAAATATAGCGATACACCATAAGGATGAAAACCCCTCTGGAAATCCTGAACTGCGTAAGGTAAATGCACCTACATTAACATATAGGAACGGAACGTCTCGGGACGTTGGACGAGCGATTGAGCACCGGTAAAAATATGAGGAAGCGAAACGCGGATGGGAGGCGATAGAAAACGAGTGGACGGGAGACAAAAACGTAAGACGTAGAAACGGGAAAGGCGGTGAAGCGTAGAAGGAAAGTAGATAGACGTGGGAGAAGGGAATAATAAGAAGCCTCTCTCATGCGACCGGTTCCTTTGGGTCAATGGAAGCAACGGATAAATAACCCGCTAATAAACGGATGACCGGCAGTGGTAACGATCACAGACGTCTGGGGATATTATTTACGCTTGAATGGATCACGACATCAACTGCGCCATCTTCGAGACAAAGTGGAGGGACGTCTCCGTGGAAATAAAAACGGGAATGAAGGGAACTGCAATTGCATCGCAGATGTCACATGCGATGATGAGGCTGCGTCCAAATGCGTTTCAATCTCAACCACTCCACGATTTTTGTGGACTTGATTATCGACAAGGGGAAACTCTAAAGGCGTAAAGTGTATAAATATTTAGTGGTGAGTATTTTACGAGGTATAAGTATATTCTCCCCTTAGAATGAATGCGGAAATATTCCGAGATGAGTGAAAAATATTACGACATACTGTATATATTAACTTTCTTTATCATGATCCATATCTCCAACACTATCTCCTACTTTATCTAATTATCTACGTCTCTTACATTAACCTATATAAATTTAATGGATACATGAAATTTACCCCTTTTTAGAGCTATGTAAAGACAGAATATTGGATGATATTTTGCATTATCTATGCTCTATGGATTGAAATAATTCAAAACTATAAATGGCGTGCGCAATACATCTGTCAGTGACATGAAACTTTGGTAATTTATTCACATCTCACCAATCCAACCTCTAAGGATGTCGTGTTCTGCAATAGGAATTGTTTTTGCAATAAATATCTAAATATTCCCATAAAAATTGCAGCCGAAAGTCAAAAAAAAATCTTTCAGCGTATGATAATGTGTATAACGTAACTTAACCTGTGATTCAAGAGAACTAATTTCAAGAAATCGTACTTATTCCTTTGAGGTGTCAAAAATGGGTGGTGATAATTTAACGGTGAATATTGCATGCAAGTAAATCGCAGAAAAAACAGCAAAAAATTAATTTGGGAAAGACTAGCATTACTACCTGTATATTTTTCATCTAGTTAAGACTCTTAAGACAGAATTCGCTGATTCAAAAGTAGAATGACGAAAAAAAATTACAAAATGGGTTTCAAATTCTGGAGAGAGTGTATTGTATAAGATGAGAGTTTAATAACAACTTCTATAGAGAAAACAGATTATGAAGTTTATACATTACCAGGTAACCATCAAAATCCTACTATATCGATAGACAACTAGTGGTGCCGATTTGATAAAGATTAAGCCCTTTTATTCTCCACCAAGACAGACATTTTTCATCCCCGCTGAAGAGTCGCAATAAAACTGAAACGTATATCTAACAAAAATACATAGCGCGTCGCGCAAAAAATCGGCTTCTATTCCGAAACTAAGAACCGCAGAGTTGAGACCGAAGATAAGAATGGAAATCTGACTCTTATATTTCCTCATTCAGAGAGCAAAAAGGAATTTTCATAGCTTGATCATGCCTCGGAACGTATCACCATGCGCAGAATACAGAAGACTCCGAGCGCTATTGTGTTTTATAAAAGAGATATCAGAAGGAAAAGCGTAAAAAAATGAGCAATTTATCACGAGTGCGCTAAAAAGAAAAGATGATTCAGAACAAAGAAAAGGGTAAAGTCAAGGGATAAGTATTGTTGGAGGAGATATAGGAGTAGGTAGGTGGTGGAAGGGTTAAGAGGTCGCAGTAAGACGACCTCACCGCTTGGATTATAAAGTGCCAGTGTAACGCATGGATACATATCTTTGATATAAAGCTAGATAGCGGGGGAACAAAGCTACGCAAAACGACTATTCTACAGCCTCGCTAGCTCCGAATACGAAATCCGTAAATTAAGAGACGTTTTTATATCCCCTTCGTTATTTATCAGGAGTGAAATGTTTTACGTTATTTCTCTCCTCCAAAGAAGGGCTTATTCTCACGTCCGGTTGCCTATATCCCATAATTTATCTTTTTTATCGCGGGTCTGAAAAACTGAATCTCGAATTATGGCTTATGTGTGATTCGGATGAAGTTGGATGCTAAGAGTGGAATCTTCAAAACTTTTGAATGCCAAAATTAATAGGTATTCGTCCAGAAAAAGGACTTTGTAGCTTCTTATCAGCGGTTCCTTTGTGAGCGACAGCGTAAATAATAAATTTCTATGGTAACCCTTGCGATAAAAGTATTTGTCAATCAAAACACGTACGTATATTATGATTGCGTATTCTTTGTTCCTTTTTCGTTTCCATTCACAGTGTGAGTTTTTGTGCAAAAGAGATCTGACTGTGAAACAGATGGATTTTCATATCTTTGAGTACACAACCAGAAACTGGCAAATAAAACCACTGAACCCTATGCACATATGGCGTCAGTGACTGCACTCTATACTCTTATAAAATAATAGCGATTGATTATCATTGAGCCACAGAATAAAAATATCTATAAGACTGTAACTCATACAGTGTAAATGCTTAACCAATTAATCCTTCAGAGCTAATTGTACAACTTTTTTAATAAATTTGACAACATTTAATTTGGAATCACAAGTTCTGTTGATGAACAGAAGTATATCTATCTTATGATGTCCTAATAAGATTTCAGAGATATTCTATACTTAAAGAATATATTAAAATCTTTCAATGTAAGAAAGAACTTAGCCTATTTAAGTTGCATTGAAATACTAGCTCCTGTATAGAAACAAGAGATCCGTAGCTCTATACAACACTCTTGGAATCACATCCTATTTTTCGAAATCGCAGCTTTCCAATTTGTACGAGCAACTTAAACATTCCAAATTTATTTCTACGTCAAATATCGAAATCGAAACGGCAAATTTAGTATCTTTCGGCCTTTAAATTAAAAAAAATACCTTCGAGGGACCTTGGCGAGAAGAGTTAGAAAGGTCTCCTTTCAACGAAAGACAAAATTACAGGAAAATAACGTAATTACATGCAAATATGCCATCGCCATTACCATAAACAACGAACCGAAATTACCTCTCCACGGCTCACGTATGGAGAGAACGACAAATAAATTCTTCTCGAGGGAGAGAGGGGCTGAAAAAATCTTGTCACACAGTCATATCACGCTGGGCCGAAACCCGCCAGTAACACATCAACGGGTCCGACCGATCTTAATTGCTTTAAACGTGGGCGTAGGATGCTTGGAAGAAAAGGATCTGAGAGATAAGACAAGGAAGAAGTACGAGCGAAGACTCTCGTTCGGAAGGTCGCTCGGAAATTCTATTCTGAGACTCCAAGAGAAAGGAATGGTCCGTCGATATTTACATGCACCTATCGGAATGACAATTGGCTATTGAATTCATTACTCTCGTTACCATGTATAGCAGGGCCGGCTTCGGAGTTATTGCCGTCCGGGGGCTCTCTTTCCTATTGTATTCGTTATTAATTTTCCCTCCGTAGGGTGGTTTATCTTCTGGTCTAGATATACAAGATGTTGATATCCGATGATGGCCGCGATAAATTTATCGACCTGGATGTACATTCTAATTTGGAATATTATGAGAATAGATGACATGTAACGTATAGGAACTGAATCACGAATTTCCATTCAGTCTTTATTAGAATGATACTATGGTTAGAGAAGGAGACAAGTTTCGAGTCCTAGAGCTATCAAATATTCTTAACCTACTTGACTTCTGTCATTAAATATTCATCGTTCTTTTATCGGATTAACATTAGAGATTTCAACGCTTAACATTCGTGTAGTTCGTACTGCGCTGTTACGAGTCGTACTGTAAATAAATAAAGCGCGAGTAATAATGGAGAACGTCCGATATTTTACTGTCTCCACCAAATTCAAGCCCGCCTCGTGTCTACAGAACAACTCGAGTTTAACCACTGGTCCAGATCAATGTCGAAATAAATTATGGCTACGTAAAAACGTCTGCGAAAACCACACAAAATTCTATTTAAGAGGCTACCGTCATGAGTACCGATTTCGACTCAAACTTTAGCGATTCGTACACCTGGTAAGATCCTTCTGTTATTACGTAACGTCTCCGGTTTTATTTACCGAACAAAGCCGAATCCGTAAATATCTGCTCAACAACTTTTATTCCACCTTTACTGCAGACGAGGACCTCAATAAATATTCGTACACAACCGCTGCTTTACGTTTAACTTTCACCGAGGAACATTTTTTGACTCGGAAAAAGAAGTAGATTGGAACTGGACATTAAAATTTTATCGTTAGCTCATAACCATCTCCTTTTAACTATATTCTTATTTATCATCCGGGCACAATGAGTTCCTTTCCATAAAGAGAATGGTGCACTTGCTAATAAACCCCCGCAACCCACAAATCTATCCCTTGATGCATTCATTATTGGCGTAATATCTATAGATACCTAACTGGGTATTGTTACTTTATGGAGACTATTCTGATGTGGGAAAGTATACTATATCACTGCTTAGAGATAAGAGGCGTGGCGGGGCAAATAAACCATTGAGACAATGAGAGAGAGGGAAACCAGCTGATGAGTGTGCTGAGCTAATAGTCCAGCCTTGCCAAGCGTTGGCGATTGAAAGTGGGGCTAATATAATGGCAGTGAGGAAATATTGGGGAAATCTATAGCAATGTATCCATTCCCAGCAGAGTTATAGCTAGCAGTCCGTTATAAGCCTACAATGTATAGCCAGGTGGCTTCAGCGACTAAGTTATAAATTTTCGTTTCTCTTAGGTTAATACTGATTCATGCACTGGTCGTGACATAAT
The DNA here is from genome assembly GCA_020796165.1 of Pantala flavescens. Taxonomy (NCBI): domain Eukaryota; kingdom Metazoa; phylum Arthropoda; class Insecta; order Odonata; family Libellulidae; genus Pantala; species Pantala flavescens. The sequence goes on from CM036886.1 coordinate 20,713,198, forward strand.
TTCATAAATTGGTCGTGACAAATCATGCTCAAACTTCTCTCCAATAACTCTGGACGGAATTCAGGACTGATTTGAATTAAAATCAATCGTACTATGATTGGAATAAGTTGACGAAATTATTCAGAATGTTAGAAAAGATGTATTTCCTTCATATACTCATTAGATCCAACATCCGATCATATCTCACTTATTAATTTAATTAAAAAATTTTAACTACTAATTTTAATCAACAATAGAAACAATTTTTTCTTAATTATATAAAATATATTTTAGCATAATTTTTTATTTATTATTTCACTCGAATATAATTTTTTTTGCAAGAACACCGTTTTTTAGTATAAAGACGAAGTGCTAATATTTCAATAAAATGTGTTGATGTGTAATGCATACTTTGCGTGGAGAGAATTCTAATTCTCGACTATTTTGGCAAAAATATATTAAGCTTATTCAAAATTAAAATATAAATGTAAGCATATAAAAATGTTTTGTTTGTGATTGGACAACATAGATTTTAATTGTGTTACACCAACGGGAAATTAAAATTAATTAATTGATCATATTAATCAAAAAATATTTCGAGACAGTTATCTCTTAAAATATGTCCAAAGAGTACTAAAAATTAGAATTCAAACGGTTGTAGGCAAGAAGATGTAGAACACAAAACATGATTTTTTCCAGCGATTGGTTCAAATATAACTGCCTTGACTCATGAAATTGATTGATGTTCCATTTCAAGAGTTAGAACTTTACCTTGTTAACGTTATCTTGCACAAGCACTCGATACTACTAGGTACATGTCTCCTATAATATGTCACTAAGAAAGACCTATGGTCGCGCTTTCATGTCGCTATCGACAAATATTTCAGCATGTAACCCTCAAGCGTACCATGTTCAATAGCTATCGATAGAACTATGGTTAACCAGACTTAACTTTACGAGCGAGGAATGCCTTGGAAGAAGTAGCTAATTACGAGACTTCCAAAATAGTAGGTACATCTCATCTGTTAAATCTCCCAACAGTCTTTCTAAAAAAAACAACGTTGCTGATGTGGACTCATTTGGAATGCGGCTGGAGACTATGACATCAAAAAATAAAAGCTACCAGGAATACTCCCGATTAATCGTTACGTTAAATAACTTTGGACAGTTAAAATTTGGAAGCCATTTATGCATTCTTTTTCTATTTATCACTCAGTTTTTATACTTAGGTATGATAGTCAAACTTCAATTACGTTATTGTGTATGGGAAAATTTAACATTATCGACCCCAGAGAAAAAGTGCATTCAGTGCATAAGAGAGAATATAAATTCTTGGAATTTTTTCCTAATCACCACAAATTTAAAAATTTAGGGAAATGTAGAAACTATAAAATTATCTGAAATATAGTTTTTTACAAGTTAGTTAATATCTACACAATCATAATGACTCTATACATTCTTAAATTGTACTCTTAGTACAACTTAAACTCTCATCATGATATCAGTAACATATGTTACTGTATCTAAATTTACACTGTATCTCAGGCCTAGTTTGCAAATCATTTTTTCAAAATTCTCCGATTCAATCAATCAACACATTTCTGGAGATCCAATTAATAAATATTCAATGTAAAAATCACTCCTTTATCATTAGCATTTTATCAATCAAGATTTTAGGTTATTCACATTACTATGCTTCTCATTTCGTATTCTCAGTGAGTAGAAAAATGCAGATTTAATATACAGAAAAATAGCCTTTTGATATGAAGTCAACTCAATTTTCAGTCTCATGTGATATCTGAAGCTATAACTAGGAACACGTTTTGATATGGTTAAGTCTATCCTTGCCCATCTTCGAATCTCCTCTATGTCCAACCTCAAAACTGAATCCTACCAAGAAGCACCATCAGCGAGTTCGGCTCCGAAAAGCAAGTGATTCGAAAACAAAGAATTAGGAGAGGATAATTTAGAAGTAGTTGCTGACCAAACAATGTGTAACGGTTGCGTGAAAGGTTCGCCGGATGTTCCAAACGAGTGAATTGATCGTAAAAATGATTATTCGAAAGAGGTAAGATTGATCGTCTTTTGGAACGTGGGAGGAGAGAGATTGATTTGTCACGCTGCTTCCAGGCGTCTTGTTTGTGTGTAAGGAGCCTCGTGTGGGTGGTGGTCTCACTTGGCGGTGGGTTGGAGGCGTGGCAGATCGAGTGATGTTTGTAGTGCGACAGGTGCGCCACGAGACCCACATCGGACGAAAGGCGAAACTCGGCTCGAGGCAAAAAAAATTCGTTACCTAACGAAGTTGGTGATATTATGCGAAGTCTTTTTTTTAAGGAATCTATCAAAGACTTCCAGACTCTTATGGTTAAGGTCGAGTACCTGCGGTGTTATTTAACCGCACCGAGGAAACTGGGAGTCGTGGAATGAAGTCATACCTGCGCTCCGTTTTTAACGCACGGAAACGATCGGTCTATTAATTTATTATTGTTGGGTGAAATCGTGACTTGTTCAATGAATTGAGTTTTGAACCCAGCTATGATATAAGATATTCCGCAATCTAGTTTCTCTTTATATTTTCCTTCATTCAATAAATTTAATATCTTTATAGTTCACCTTGCAGTACAATGAAAACTTCGTTACTATAGCCCTAACAGATCACAAAAGTAAGCACAAATTCATACTTTAGCTAGGATCTGAGACCACAATAATAAATGTACCAAAAATCATATTTCGCTAGAATTTTATAGCAATCTATTTCTGTATTTAAATAAGAATCTATTTCGTTTTGCGTTAGGTATGAAATAAATTTCTCGCGTCATTGTTCACACAATTCCTTTTCTTGCGAAATTTTTGTTTTCACAAAATGTTATGTTAGGTACTGTTACTGTTGTTGCTGCACATATTACTGCTTATTCGATAGTAGTGTGGAATGAATTCGAAATAAATGAATATACACATTTCCATCGTTTAATTTAATTGTGAAGAAATATAGACAGATAACTTCTGGATTAAATAATTCCAACAAAAGAATGAATCGACTTAAAACTTAGAAGGTATCACAAGGATAAATGATACCCCTTTAGAGAGGCTCTAGTGGATTTGACGAACCGAAGATCTTAAATAGCCTCAACTGGATGCTTGCTCACAAATGGAAAAATAAAGCAACTCGGACAAATGAAAAATTAAGCAGAGAGTAAAAATAGCTTCGGTTCACTTTCCAGTTTATCTTGAATACATTTCAGCGCTTTGCCGACATTAATATCCATCATAAACGCTCCCGATTAATTAAATCAAGCGCGTCCTTTTGCATTATTTATATCATTCTCATCATCAACATTAATGTGGACGAATATCCCCTGACTTTTCGCAGTTCCTGTGATACATTAGCAGCCGCGAGGGTCTGAATTAATGCATCGTTTCCCACCGGATGTCATTTGCGACGATGGAAACGATTTATGGCCTCGTATCCCTCACATCATCACCATTCTGGTAATGTATCCATCTTGAAGACTTGTGAACAAGACTCGTCCTTTTACCTCGAACGAGCATTGCGCTGAAATATTACTCCGATCACGCGTCCGAAATCGTTCTGTTTCAATTATTACAATTTCTCCGGTAATCGCTTCGGTAACGATGGCGATTCTTTTCGACTGATAACGGTACGTCGGGTCTTCACCGTTATGGAAACCCCTTTCCCGCCGTATTTGCTTCTAATTCATACGCGAGAACCTACGGTCCGGAAAAATCTTACGCCAAAGCTGACTTCGAGATAGTGAAAGAAATGTCTAAGCGGGCGTTGAAGTCTCCGTTGGACTAATCCCTTCGCGCTAACCACACCCTCTTGATTCCACTTCCTTTGTGCCGAAACCGCCACCCACTTCACTCACACCCATCGCCTTTCGAGTGCTGTCAATCAACTTGGACTTGATACCTCTTAAGACCTGGGACAAAGAGCTATCCGTTAGGATTGTCGTCGTGGGCCAACGGAGGTGAGAAATTAATCTATGGTATCTAATTTTAGTCTACATTATATTTATACCGATGAAGTAATTGATCTCAATAATAAATCATAAAACTAACGCTGTAGTAGATCATCTAATTTATATATACATGCGGCGAATATAGATTTTCGAAAGCACTATACTAGGAAAATAAATAAGAATCAACATCTTTCTATACGTGAATATACGTATATTATTTTACAATGCACAGTTACAAGCAACGAAGGAATAACCAGCGGAAGGAAGGTTTACTCTGACTCAATGAATTTTAAGAAAACGAACGGAATACATAACAAGAATAGAAAAAATGAACTGATTTATAAAAATGAGTACCTTATTAATTCTCTGACATTCATGATCAATATAATATGTGCCTTCTTAAAGCATCATTGTCATAACTATTGCTTGACTGTCATAAAATTGATGTTTCAACAATGATTACAATTCAAACGTGATATGGCTATCAGGAAACTAAAATCATTCCCCACAATTTCTTATTTTCTGACATAATAATTACCTATAGACAACGAAAACTCTCCTGTTACTCTAAATTAAACAGCTTTTTTGAACTCTTTTTAACATCACAAGATCAATAACAATCCAATTTATGAATAAATAATCGTAATTTATAATCATCAAAATAAATGATAAATCATTTGAGACGATATATTCACAAAAACCGATGTTCTCATCACTGACTTTTTTATCCTTAATTTGAATTTTAAAATCATCGAAATAATATCGTTCCTGAGGCAATCTGAGCGATTCCATCAATTTATGATGGGCTTTTAAATGGGAGAGAGGGAATTTTTTAGTCCAAATTTACCATTTATTTTAATTCTGTAGCTATAATGAGATAATTAATCCTTAATCGCTGGTTTGGACGCTTATATTCATTTCTTTGGCATAATTTTCATTCTCCGGAAGCTAAAACATTTCAAAGTTTAACTCTACCTATTCTTAATTCCCAAACTATCAATAGGGTCAATCTTTGATCTGAAATATCGATGTGGTTCTATCTTCCGCGCGCATTTATGATAACGGTTCACCATGGTAACCTCTTTCCTCCCTATTATTGATTAACGTCTTATTTCCACTCCTTTTTAATTGGTGACTTGCGAATCCATCCCCATCCGAAATCAATAACTTTATGCCAGCTTATCACTAAGCATAACTCATATTGTCTAAATTTCATCCTTAACAAATTAATCTTTACAATAAAGAATCTTTGGTCACAGGAATTTACAGCTAACGATTCCCAATTCAATTGTAGACTATTACAACTTTAAATACATGTATTAAAACATTAATTATTATTTAAACATTAATTATTATTTAAACATTAATTATTATTTAAACATTAATTATTATTTAAACATTAATTATTATTTAAACATTAATTCTTTATCTATTACTTCCACAACAGATATTATTTCATTTCGATATTCCATCGTTGATAGAGGTAAGTTATTCTTCTACTTAAGAAAATGCTTTTGTTATTCTAATAATCAACCATAGAAAGTACATCATATCGACAAAAGTGCTTGTTTATTAACTACCGCATACCGTTACCTTTATTTTCAAAACGATCCGAAATTATATCATTATTTCATAGTTGTCGATTGTGCCAGAAGGATCAAATTCTTATATTAACAAGGTTAGATAGTAGTTTGAAGAATTTTCTCGTTCGTTCAACTCATTTATAAAAAACTCCTTCCTGTCATGCTCGCCTCAATTATCTACTTTAAAGTTACAAAGGTTAATTAGCTCATTGCCTTCTTCTCTTAAGATTAATCCACGATTATAATTCACGAAGATCCTACCAGTCAGCTGAGTAAAAGGACCACTGGAGCCTAAATTCATCCAAGAGGGATCAAATTAATCAATGAATCCTATTACTCAAATATCTTATCTTCTTTTTATTGCTACCCTAATCATTCAAACACCTCCTTCCTTGCCATTTTTCATTTCTCGTACATATTGCCATTCTGTTTTTCTATCAAAAATATACTGTATCAATATTAGAGTAAAAATTGCGTAGTATTTGATTTTTTATTTAAGATATTCAATATAAAATAGTCACCATCTTTCTGGTCAATTTCATATATCAGTCTAGCAGTATTTATTCGTATTTCCATAATTTCTAAGTAATAATTAGCATTTCCATTAGCTAAAATCAAGCTAATATTATTCAATATTCATCTTAACTTGATGGATTTATTTGATTCTTCAAATACGTCTCGTTTTTCAAACCTCCTGACATATCTCTATTCTTTGTGCTTTCCTTCCGATTCAATCAAATTTCGAGCACCACTTTCAAGGCTTACTTTTAATCCCACAATTTTTATACTCCCTCCGTGGCAAAAAAATAAAATATTCAAAGCATAAATAATTAAACCCCAAATAATCTAAACATCACGATAGTAACCCAACCTCTTGGAGAGACACCATCGAGAGCTATCGAAACCCCAGCTCTTACCGCTAATCTTAATTGACGATCAGCTGCGTAGGAAGATGTGAGCGATAAGAGATAAGAGGTTTTTTAAGATTCGCGGGGCAAAAACCTCACGGGATAAGATGCAAATGCTAATCGATGAATCGCTGAAAAGTGAATCGTGATACCGATATAATGACGCTGATGAAATAAAGGACGCTGCTTGAATAAAAGAGAGGTCATTTGAACTGTAGCACATTCCGTGAACCCGTTGCGAAAACGTGTGATTCCTGATCCTCCTGTTTCTTTGTTTCTCCTCATCCCCACAGCCTCTGGGCGGGTGAATGGATCTGAGGGCAGAAGTCTCCTCAAAACAAGACGGCCGATTGGGGAGCGTTCGTCGAACCCGTCACCTCCCGGGACGTCTGCAAGGTCCTCCTCCCTTTATATAGACAATAGGAGCGGACTGTGGAAGGCCGGAAGAAGGAGATGAAGAGAGAGGAGCAGATGAGGAGAGGCTGCTGGGACAGGTTCCACCGCCCACCCCTCTCCCCCCTCGCGGACTGTTGGAACTTGTCCTTCCGGCCCCGGGTGAGTTCCGAGGAATGCGTGGCCACATGTGGCGTGTGATGGCCAGAAGTGGTCAGCAAAAACCTCCACTGTTCGGGAGGCAGCGATGATATTGAAATTGCGGAGGAGGGGATGGGGAGGGTGGGGGATGATGGAACGACCGCGAAGGACTTTGGTCGAGAAGACTCGAATGGGATTTAGTCCGATTATCTGGAAGTATCTTGCATTTGGTATTTACAATAGTTTACGAAAAACGAAAATGTAGTTGGCGAAAAAGATAAGTAGAAAATTTCTCTGCTGTATGCTTAGAAATATCACAAACAATAATTCAATAGAAATAAACATAGTTACAAAGTACACACACTATAATGTGTATAGTACAATACTAATTTTCATTAGGAATTAAAGAATCAATAAACAGAATAGGAATAACACCCATTATAAAATTTGCAATGGAGAATCACATTAAGAAAGAAAAATAATTCCTCTTCCGAATAATGACAATAAATATTCATGCATTGATAGAGTATTTAATAAATTATGCCCCTATTTGGAAGTTTTTGAAATATTTAATTTCACAAAGTAATGGAAAGAATAAAAGACAAGCTTATGATAAGCCTAACTCACATGCAAGAAGGAAACGAGATATTTTAAGGAAGACGACCACATTCTAATTAAGGTTTATAATATAGATTCATGAAGACAACCTACGTCGTGGGAATTAAAATGTATCCTCATCATTTAACACTCATTTATTACACTATTCTCTGCAGTATTGTTAGTTTCTGAATCTTATTTGGTTGATCCAGAAATAAGGAGAAAATTAAAAATAAGTGAACATCTATCTCTCTCAAGATGCTAAAATAATTTGAAAACCCTTTTACTTGATAACATTCTTAGCAACATCTATATACATTTACATTTATAACCCTCTCTCCACTAGCTAATAGAGAATTTTATTGTATTTTCCTATTTAGAACCGAGTTGCGCAATAAACACCTGACTCACTCCATCTGCATTCTAACATACACTTAATCCTCACGTTTATCCAATCGCCTTCCAAAAATATATCCAACTGCAAAAGTAGGTAGAAAAATCACAAACACGTAACGGGACGGCCCTCACAGCACCGAGTAACAAGAGATTAATTCCGATAAAGCATGGATACTTCTGAGGCGAAAGAGCCAGTTATCTAGAAAAAAGAATTCGGGAATTCTTCCGAGGAAAAAAACGCCCCCTTTACATAATTCATCTACCGAGTTATTGCTCCCAGAAGATTATCTAACAATTCCTCACATTCTTTTGTTGGAAGGAGAACACCACACCGTGTTCGATGGAGCCTTGGTAACGCCCGTGGTCCAACACGTCTTTTTTTCCAAAGCCGGCTATCGCTGCATGTCCATCACGGGAAGTCAGGATTTTTTTTCAGAGAACCCAATTTTCGGGACAAGGGCCTATGACTAGCCACCTCATTCCGTGAACATCAACGGTTTTGGAGAGAGCAGCCCTTGTTCCGGAATAAAATTGGCTCTTCCCATTGCTCCATCCATAACTCCAGATTACGTGTTCGAAAGGGCGTAAGACCTAAAAGTAATGTTACAGCTGTCATCGTGCCTTTCATTCGGGGTAATATAATTCGAAATCTGCCGTCAAAATTTTATGGGAAACTCTATAAAGCAGAGTGGGTTCGCTGATAAAGTGGACACCAGATATGAAATCGGACTTTTATTTCGAGACGAGCATGAAATATTCCATCTCCTCGTGCGAGGCGGGGTTTATGGGAAATATTCGGCGATAAAAAAGACTTCTTTGAGTTTCGTTACGCACGCATATATGAATGGGAGTCCCTTCGTTACCATTATATTGTCCGAGACACTCCCGGTCACCTGAACTTTTCGTCTTACTTCATCGACCTAAAATGTCGCGATTTCTACCACCGAGAACCTTGCAACTTCCTCTCGTTTCGTAAGTAGCTGCGAAAGGTAGCTGCCGTTAAGATACGGTCAAACCCAATAAAAAAAATCGCGCATCGTAAACACTCTGTTATCACACCTATTATTTATCCGTCGGAAAATATATATTCCCCTTTTTATAGGTGTATCGGCGTTCGACTTGTATGTGGAACGATGGAAGCTAACACGCGTGGATTGGAAGCCTTCTGGAGACGTGGGTGTGGCGTACAACAGGTGGCATAGGTTGGGCGAACGAGAATTCAAATGAGAACGTATTAAATACAATCAGAAGAGAATATATATCACTGGTGGAGAAGGAAAGTGCGTAACGCAGAATTCGATTGGCGAAGTACTGTTTGCTCCTGAGAGGAGGGGAAAGGTATTCAAGATGAAAAGTGACAAAGGTTTAGAGGACTTAAAATATCAATTACCGCACCCCAATGGAGGATATGTGTTAATATTCCTGCGCGTATTTATTCCGATAAAGCTTTTATACATCGCGCATGATGAAATACACCTTCTCCTCCTATTGTTGGGCCGTTGTCACGTTCTATTCTTGGAGCGTTTTCTATGGCAACCCCGATATCCCCCGTCCGTCGAGAAGTCCGAGTTTTCGATAATTACGAGAAAGAAACTTTCCATTATATGAAACGTCCAACTTCACTATGAAGCCGTAAAATCCGCAGATTATCTCCCAGGGTATCTTGACAGCTGGACAGGTTGGAATGCGTTTTCCGAAAATAGCTGTTTCGAGTCTCGGACCCAAACAGCTTTTGACTCCGACTCTCCGATCCATCTCCCATATCTGATTAAATCGTCTAACGCCATCATTTCAACAATAGATTTCCAATTCTTATTCCATCCTCGTCTTTCCGTGGGACCTCATTTCAGAATAGCGCATACATCAGAGGCTGTTGATAGGCCATCATCTAAACTCAGCGTTTCACTTCTAAATAAGCACCTCCTACCTAAATGCTAATTAATGCACATGTAAATCCATACAGGTAAACATATAAAAGGAAAAATTTCCGATAAATTCACGCAAATGAAAAATAAGTCGATACCGTACCTTCCAAGGCCCTCACCATTCCCTAGAAACAACAACTTAAACAAACGTATTTTATCAATCGTTATTTCGTTTATTGCAATCCCTGACTTTCTCTTTCGTACCTTCCTTTATCTTCCATCCAAGACACACCGTTCGACATTCAATTCCACGCTCAAATGTAACCAATCGGCTTCGTCTACTCCGAGAACCTACAGCGATTCTTATCACAGTGCAAAGATTTCCAATCTCTTCCTCGGCAGACTCATTTACATCTACTTAAATAAAGCATTTATACAGACTTATACTTTTCCGGCGAATCTAGCTCGTTTGTGTGAAAGTGCCGATTGGTTGGCAAAGGTTTATATAACAGGTGAACATGGCTTCTTTCCAAATCCAGTGGAGGATAACGTAAGAATATACTGCCTCTTAAACTGTACGTAAATGAGGGAAAGAATTCTCGCCGACATATTCTTCAACTGTGAGTGTTTGCAAAAGATAGGAATTCTAACGTTGGAGTATTAAAAGAATACCATCATCATTAAAGTTTATGGAGATTGATTGTCTGGTAGTTTACTATTCAAAATATTTCTATAGTAATCAAGGAAAATAAATGCGATTGCAAAGTATGACTGTACTTCATCCTATTGTATAAGGATGAAGATGATAATAGGGTTATTATGATCGATAATTCGGTATTATATGTATTCCTTAACTAATACCAATCATTTAGATATAATACTATAATCTATAGGGAAGTATAATTTAAATAATAATCATACGTAGCGAAACTAAACGAACTTCTGAAGAACTTCAAACATATACAGCAAATCTATTCTACCGGGAGTATAAAATATTTTACTCTAAATAACAATGTAGAGATAAATAAGTCAATAAATTTAAAGCCAAATAATTAACCAACAACAACTTTACATTGTTCTGTAGGAAGCAAACATGTTTATCAGCGGATATCAATCGGTTATCTGCAATCTAGAGGCCTTGCTTAAATGCAGATTTATCGAACTAGTGCAACGAGTTAATGATCAAACTTAATTACAATGACTAAATGATAAGGGCTGAAAAGCTGTGAGCATAAAGAACCAATCATTAATTATCTCACATTATCTCTCTTAAGCTTAAGTAGTTTTTGTTTAAGTAATTAAACTGGTAAAGTCGGAGATAATCATACGATAATAAACTGTTAAGTTGATAATTAAATACCAAAATCAAAGCTCCTTTAGATTAATGCATTTTGTAAAAAATATACTTACACAAATCAAAATATACTGGATTACTTGTTGAACGTAGGAATTTCAACGACCGATTTTCATTTCTAAACTATTATTAAATCAGCATACCTTAAGGGAGTTTTTTATCATAATACTGTCTTCTAAATTATATCTTTAAAAAACAAGCATAATTAAAGTCGTTAGAAAAGAGTTTCGCTGAAAAATCAACAATGGTTTTCCAGGAATAACTGGGTTAAACACTTTAAAGCAAGTTGCTTGAAAAAAATCCTAGTTTGTTCATCAAAACTATTGAGTCGATAAATGATTTTTGATGTATAATAAAAGAAACGCTCTTAATTATATTCTGCCGGAGACTTTAATGGAAGCGACTCTAAATGATTTATCTGTTTTTCAGTTAACAGGTAGCCAGAGTCGAAACTTCCCTATATTTCATTTCGAAGGATTTATTCCATAACGAAATTTATAGAGGACGGGAAGGTTGCAAAATCTCGATTCGATATTGTTTGTTTATTTGCTCCCGTCGCGTAGAAAGCTCTGGTTCAACGTCCTTGAGTCTTACCTTTCGAGGAATGAATGAGAGTGAGGAACCGTGACTGGAGAGGAAATTACAAGAACACGTGCCTCGTTTTGGATTTCGAAGTGCATTTGGGGTCAAACTGCCTTACTTAGCATAGCAAACGTAAACATTAAAGGGATGCTCATTTGAGTAAGTGGCGCTGCTGCGAATTGTTTCTATGCGGAAATACGTATCTCGAGTTCCGGTGCGCGTTTTTATCTGCGGTAAATGACTTTCTGATCACTTTGTAGAAGCACATGATGATTTTTCAGTACATTTCAGTCGATGATGATTATTTTAATGTTTTACAGCCAATATCCAGTTTTCAATTCTCATTTATATTATTGTACTTAATGTAAGTATGATGATTTTAATTAATGAAACAACAGACGTAAGGCTTATATACTTTTCGGACTCATTAATAAAACACAAGATTTCGTTTCTTGTAATGACGGCATAATCATTGCGCAAAAATTTCGTAACCCAAAGTACGAATTTTTTGTTTTTTTTTAATCTAAGGTAAAATTAAAGCGTGACTTTAATTGCATAAGATAATAGAAAATACTCATTAAAAATAATATAACTGATTTATCCCGCAAGTATTCATAACAATATCCCTAAGACTACCTGTTTGAATGAATTATACAAGATATTATAGACGTAATTAAAACAATTTGTCCTTAATTTAAGAGCGATATAACTTTTTATGCAAATCATTTCAAGTTTTAGCAATTTTTCCCATGTACAGTACGACAACAATTCGTTTCATAAATTATTTTAATGAACCAGTTTATTCTGCTCTTTTATAACCCATTAATATTATTAGTTAAATTACATTATTAGGGTAGCAAATGTATGGTTTAGATCTTTTACGTAATTTATCAAACATTAAAAAAAGTTTTTCCTAGAAAATTTATTTGAACATTCAGAAAACCCTTGAACTAAGTACGTAAGTGCGCTAAGAATTCATTAATGAAAAACTATATTATATAAATATATATACTTCTAACGTACATTTGCATAAAATTCTGGCGTAAACTTTAAATCTAATTCGTAAAGTTGAATAAAAATGTTCAAATTCAACTAAAATTAGGAATACTAGACTTCGCAGGAAGGAAGTCATCCATCATCCGTTTCAATTCCTTCATTTAAAAAGCACTTTCTCCGCAAAACGAGCAGCAAACAGTTAACACCCACGAGGCACGATACCAACAAACCAGAACAATTCCAACAATCTAAAACTCTTAGAAACCGGGAGACCTAAACTCTTTCCGTATCCAAAGACGTCGAACTCCGTCCGGTCCCCACATATATTCCGCACGTTACGACCTCGAAGAATACTCACTCGCAAGAGACACAATAAAAACGACGAGCCCACGTATCGTTTCCATTCGGAGAAGCGAAACGTCGAATTAATGCCTCCGGAGATGGCCGCGACAAAAACTTTAAATGCTTCCAATTTAAAATAATATAAACAATGAAAAGGGTGAAAAACATCGGCTGGAGAGCGTCTTATGATTGATATATGGGACGGATGATGCATTATTCAACGCCCTTGCGTCAACGTGGCGCGGGCAGTAAAAAAAAGGGAGTTCCCTCATTACACGATGGGGTTTTTAAAGCGACATGAAAAGGTTCGACGGGGAAACTCGCTCTGTGGAAAGCGGTCCATGACAATGGATAGAAAGCACCGTCTATCGAATCCGCCCATTGAGACTTCGGAGCACGCACTTGAAGCTAAATCGATCGTCTTCATGCGAAGCGATTGAAGAAGAAGAGGAAGGCCTGCGGACAGGATAAGTAGAGGCTGACGAAACGGTCTCATTCAATGAAAATCAATCTGCGAAAACTACTCCAGAAGCTTACGTGCGTAATTTCATTTGAACTATTACCGTAAAATAATAGAAATAAATTATTTTATTTAGTCTAATTGTTATCCGTTATTCCTAATAATTCCGTACTGGATTGAATCAATTAAATCGCTCAGTAATAATTGAGTTTCGATCGAATTTTATCGCGTTCGCAACAATATATGTTAATTCTATACTTTCATTGAACTTTAATTACGTGCAAAGAAACTGATTTCATTACATCTTATTGTCATTAAATACATTATCCTTATTTATTTCTATTATATATATCTTGCATAAATTACATTTTGAATAACTTAATCCTTCAATATTACATCGCATTATGATTTAAATGTCAGCCGGGATTCTTATAATCAGCTTAGTTAGAAGTTAAAAGAAATCCCAATTTGCATAAAGTGAAACATAATATAGTTTGATTCTAATGGTTTTAAACTTACTCTTGTTAATTTATATTGCAAAAATAGCGTAAGCCACAATATCTATATATATCTATAACTACCAATACTTGGTAGTTAAAATACCATTCATAATTCCATATAAGCACTACGATCAATCTCCATTGCTTGGGAAATATCGTCTCAGCGTTAAGTTAAATTTAAGCTTGTAGTAATATTTCTTATATGTATTAAAATTCTTGCCCTCTTTCAAAAACTAGATAAATACCAAATTACAGATTTTTGATGACCTTTTCATTTTTGTATGTAAAACTATAACGTTATAGAACAAAACTTTTATGCAGCTAAGAATACATAGGTATTCCTTACATTTATGAGTCTGACAATAGTGATAATACAATGTAATATGTAATAATGGGTAAGTCAATTTTTCCAGAGGTACAAGCACTACGTCTTTCATGGATCTCTCTAATTATAACTGTGAAGAAGGTATGAAAATAGAATCCTAGATAAGCTTATAAACATATAGACATTCTTTCATTCTATAGCAGTTGTAAAATTTAGGAAAGCATTGTGATAGCAAAACAATTACTATGAACCTCAGTCGCCTAGCAATACTAACAAAAATGATTGTCATGGAGACACTCAAAAGAATTGATTCAAAGTTCTAAAAGTATCATTATTTATCTAGAGAAAACAGATCTTCACTGAGAGATAATACAGTAAGCGACCATGATCCTCCGTGAGGGAAATTTCACCTGCTCGAGAGCAATCGACAGATTTGAAGTAAAATGCTATATCTGGATTGAACCAAGCGGCTACCGAAGGGATAAGGTTAAGGGCGTAGGAGATATAGAGATACGAATCGTGTTTCGGATTGTAACTATCGTCTCAAATCTAAGATACGAGATATTCAAAACAAAAAGTAGACTCGGCTGACGGCCTGGGGCGGTGTGGGGGCGGGACGGAAGGAGGGTGCGTGCCCAGAATGCTTCATCCACTGCCTCATTGCGGTGGAGTAATGACTTAATCTGCCTCCACGGCAGCTTCCTCCCTCCCCAGCGGATCTCTCGGAGGCTCTCCTGTATCTTATTGGTTCAACACATAAATATCTCTCTCATAAATACGAACAGTTTTGTCTTAATGCACGTACGAACCAAGAAACAGTAGAGAAAGGGCAAACGGAATACAAATATCGAATTGAATATTGTCGTTTTTTAATTTGATCAGCTATAATAATACGTTTTGGTACTTGAAAATGATGAATCGCTTGATCAAATGATGAAAAGTGAAAAGATTGGATGGAATAGATTTATAATGAATACTCACGAAACTAAACAGAAAATGAAATGATTCGAAAATAGATTTCTGGAATATATTTCCTGTATTCATGAACTTACGTATATGTAATGAAATTGATTCAGTATAGTCTGACGTGAATATATATGACGATGAATTCAATAAATTCTCCTCAATTACCCTACAGAAGCATCCAACGAGTTCTTAGGTCCATGAAGTATGCTAACCTAACCAATGAGTAGTTATATAGCATTGTGTATCCATTCATTCGTGCAAGTATTAGAAAAATAGTAGGATTCAAGACAGTATTCTGATTCAATAACCCGCATTTCGAGTTTTTCCTTGATAATAAAAAGGTAATAATCTATTCACTTTCAAGTGATGCAATATCGTATTATTTAACTGGATATAATCTTTAGACTGTATTTCACTTAATCTGGATTCTAGGAAAAAATAGACTAAGTTTTAGCAGTAATTCCAATTCACGTAAAATATAATCAACGTCATATCCTTTTGTCATAGAAACAAAAAAAGAATTTAAACAAATCATCTTGGAAAATTCATTTTTTAGGATTATTTCTATGTTTTTTAAAGGCATGTGACTATATTTATTTCAAAGGTTACTGAAAATGTTTATTGAGAGAGATTTATATGGATTTCATAAAATAATTTAAATCCTGTGGAAATATAAATATTCTAGTGGTAGAATTCGCATCAATATCAATGTGTAATATTTATATTTATTGCCCTAGTGATGGATTGTTGAAAAAATACGCTCTTCAAACGTCAGTATCTCTATAATCTGATATTAAGGCTAATCTCAAATGAAGTATGGCCTATTTCTCTTGGATATTCATCGCACTGCACATATCAACTTCATTATATTATGCTTTCGCTATCATAAACTGGTCTCTATAAATCACATTGGATATTAACGTTTGCAGTTCACTAGATAATCTCGTGATGCAATTCGGAGTTTGTGACTTAATTTTCGCGTGCGATCACAAACGGGTTTATTGACTACCATGAGAAGTAATGTGAGTTAATGCATATTAAAGATATTCAAAGTAAAGAAAGGATAACTTCTAAACTTCTTCAAGAAAAATAATAGATACAGATAAGTACAAATGTACTGGTAATCAAACCTGAGTTAACTTTCTTCAAAGTCGATCACATCACTATATGGTAATCAGAAAACAAGAAAAACAACGACAAACTAAGTTTGACCAGTATAAAAATGATAATCATCAGAAAAATTTAAAAACTGTGTGCAATTTAACAAAATAAATTTAAAACTCGAGTTGACCGGTTTAAGTGTAATAACACCGTCTTCAGAACTATAAATTTTCTGTTTATTAAATCATGAAGAAACCGCCAAGTATCGCACCCTAATATTCAACTTTTTTAATACATTTATATAAACTATTACAAATCTAATAGCTCAAAAATTTTACCACGTATCAAATTCGGTATTAACCAGAAAATTCGTTTCACTTCGTATATGAAATTATATCAATCCAACTGGATAACCAAATCAATCACTGGTGGATTATAAACCTTTAACACTGATTGCACAACTGAAGAAAAATTTATACACCTGTGAAATGATTCCAACCTTAAAAATACTTTAATAACTCTCCGTTTGTATACCTTAACCTTCATACACTACTGAATATACTTCCTAGGTAAAAATCAAGAGAAAATGTACACACAAGGGTAAACGGGAAGAAAATTTCTCTTATAAACGTGCGCACGCTTTTTGTGGAAAAAGTAGGTGAAATAGCTTGAGGATAAACAAATGAAGTTCGCCGGTGTTTACACATCGTTAAGTTGTACGAACGCCTCGAGCTAAAAATATTACAGTCGATGATTATACTTAATGAAGAAATAATTTAGGGGTATTATTGTATAAACAACAATCTAGATATTTTTAATGGCCATTATTAAATGACCGATCGTGTATTTCCAACAATAAACTTCTATGGAACATATTAAATAATGAATTCCTACCGCTTGCTTCAGCTGACGTAACGAGTCAATAATTGACGCTGTTTAGACTGATAATAATAGTGTCTACGAGGTAATTGTCGGCAATTAAGGGCTGTTTAAACAAATGAAAGGTAGCGGAAATATGATAATTGCCGTGACTTACGAATTATTATCTTAAAGAGGAAAAATTTGTACAAAAAAAGCGCTTTTCTTGCACCGGAAACAGCGCTTCTGATCTCGATCAGTAAACATTTACGCAAAAAGTATTCGTTGAAACCTACCTTGCGATGTCTTCAGCCTGTTTAGTTCCTTTCACTCGTTTTAGACGATTCCTTCCACGCATATCCTGAATATACCGGAAGAGTGTTACTCCGCCCGCCGAACCATCCACTTCGTCCACTATTGGAGTAGGTCAAGACATCCCTTGGGAGAACCCTGTTCGGTGGGTGGAGGCGGATCCAAGACAACAGCTGATTTCGAATTCCTTGATTCCTCTAACCTAAATTAAAACCACGAATTAGAGTTAAATTAGCAAAAATTTCGTAAGCTTACTTGGTGACATGTTTTATCAGACATAATTATCCGATAAAATCTATTTCTGAACAGTGAAAATGAATAAATTGTTTTGAAATTTATGTTTTACTCTTCTGCTTTCATGAACTGTTAAGTTATAAATATAAAATCAAGGTAGTTATTTACCGAATACAAATATCCGAAAAACTTGATAATGATGTGAACTGAAACATGTTTTCGTAATCACTCATAGACTATTCATAAGAAAACGATAGAAGTTTATAAATATCTTTAAATATAGCATATACGTATAAGTTAACCTTAATGCATAGTAAGTTATCTTTATTAATAAATTAAAATTAAAAAATATCAGCATAAAAATACAAATGCGCAAATTCCTTAGCGCCCATATAATTGAGAATTGCTGTATTTATCGCAAAGCACTTGTATCTCAATTTTCGCGACAGAACGTTCTTTCCAAAGAGACAAATTTCTCTCCGACCATAAAAATGACACCATGTCTTACTTCCAAGGACCATGACGGAATCCAGATTAAACAAACCAACGCGTATATCTACTGAATCGCTTCAAAACAGTTTATTACTGCACTCCATTCTGGAATTCCGCGTGATTCAATTCATGTCCAGCTCACTTCCATCAGGGGACTTGAAAAGTTCCGCCATTACGTAAGATTGACCGGAAGGGAAGCATTTTCATAATTGTAGCAATAACTCTGGGAGAAAAGCGATCTTTCCCGCGTGCTTCGCGACATTGTTTCCTCAAATTACAACCTTTCGATGGAACAATGGTGTCTATAGAGCTTCCATTCTTCGAGAAGCAGTCTCACGATGCATGATCGAATCCTCCGCCCGACCATGAAGAACGCCAGAGACTCTGTCGCAATTTTCGTCCATATACAATTCTATCGCAATTATGCCGTGATTTAACTCTTTTGGTAATGGCTTACGTGCCTTTAATGTGACAGACAAACTGTTTTTTCTCGTATGATAGGATCTCTTACTATCTTCTCAAAATTCTGCATACGCTAGAATTGAAATTCGTTGAAGGAGATCGTTAACAGCTGTGCTCTTCAGGAAGTTGCTCAAGATGAAAATCAATAGGAAATCTTTTAATAGGAACATAATTGAGAGAATTAAGTCTTATCGCCAAATAAGCATACATAGCCATTATTTGCAATGATACAATAGAGGGGAATAAACAGGAAGATCTAACATTCAAATAGTAACCAAATAAGCAGCCTTACGGAGTGTGGCAGGGGGAAACCGCCATGACTTTACGCACTAAGTTTATAACTTTCGCGTATGGCTCACGGAAAATTAATTTTCAAAGCTACTGGTTTCAAAGCCACATCTTTCTGACAATTTTCGTGCCAAGAGCGAATTTTTCTTTGCTTCGCGTATGAGAAAGAAATAGCTGAAAATGTTCACATACTTAAAATGTTAAATTTCTCTTAGAGTAGACAATCAAAGTTCTGATAGTGAGAATGATTGCTGCTTATTGAGTTTAAATCGTTAATCTCTGAAGTGTCCCAGTAAACGCATAATGATGATATATTGGTTTTTACATTGGGAATCGCATGGTATTAACCTAGATTAGGGACTCTAGGGCTGGGAAAAACTATTTACTGATTGCAAACGAATCGCCAATTTATTCCCAGTTGAATTATGGATATCCATAAATTATTGTACGTATATCTCATAATTTAAATTCAATATTCGCTTTTAATGAACGGGGAAGTTGCATAAATGTCAAAAGTTGCCTTAAAGGTATCTTATGAAGTGAACACTTAGAAATAATATGTACTCGTACGCTCATTAAAAAACCGCCAGTTTGACCCTTTGATTACAATGTTTCAATAAGTAATATATTTTACGCTGACTTAAATTGTATGTAGATATTATTTACGTAGAAAATTTTGATTGGAGGGAATGTTTGAAATCAAAACATCAGAAGTTATATCAGTTATATATAGTAATTTCTATTAAAAAACAGCAAATATTGTCTCAATTTCGATAATTCTAAAGTTTTGAAGGAATTCTATAACAAAGATGAATTAATTTCACTCAAATTTGTTAGAAACATAACATTTTTATGAATCTCTCACTTAATAACGACATACCGAGAAATTAATTACGTCGGATTACGAAGATCAAAAGATAGCGCAACGTTCTTACATAATACTGACATAATCTCGTGAAGAATTCATCCATCATCAACTGCTGGAAATAATTGACTCCTCTAAAATGTTGCGATTCAATGTAACACATCGCCGTGCTATTATATAATAATCCGTTTCCTAAGAGTTTCTCATTATTTTATTCCGCTTCGTTTACACGAGCGATGGTCATCTGCAGCGTTAAAGAAGATCCGTGAGGATACAGGAGGAACTGGGAGAGCGTGAGAAATGCTCTCCCGAAGTAGCGCTTCTCGTTCCGCTGGACACGCCGTATCGTTACGCATTCCGAACTGGACACATTCTTCTCCCTTACCAACGCTCCATTCCCTCGAGATTTTCTCTTTCGCCAAATTTCATTCCTTTTGCATCGTCCTATAACAGTTCTATACCCTCAATAATGGTCCATTGCTTGCAATAGGCAAATCTTAACATTTAAGAAGATTATCTGTAAGTCTGCACATTTTTCACAATCCTCTACATCTCTAAGTTGTTCTCATACGGTGTTGTATTTTTGCATATTGCCAACTTTGGTTTTTAAATCCAACATGTTCTTTTTTGTTTACATTTCATTTCTGTTCCCTCTCTACAAGACATATAAATTCACGACGGATATAAGTAATAATAGACTTCCTAATCTAAGTAAAGCCCCATAAAAATCGATATTACTATAATATAATACAATTCATTATTTCATATGTGTAGAAATAAGAGTTTGCAAAATATATAGGTCCCAAATTAGATTCTCGGTGCAAGCGTGCAATGTAAATAAAAGCAAAATGATTTACACTGTTCGTTTTCTTTACATTTGAAATTTACGAATATCGAGTGATTCGGAATTAAATAACGAGTCGCTATTATATTTTACATATCCTCAATGGTTTAATTATCTTCAAATCCTCTCATACTCAACTTGTTAAGTAACTGATATATCCCCTAATGTACCATTTTAGTAAATTAATTAAAAAAACAATTCCAAATGAATATTTTAAGCATGACTTCTCCAAAAAATGCTTGCACATTTTCCTGTGTATGCTCCATATGAATAATCAAGAGCCTTAATACGTACTAAAAAAGTGTTTATATTCAACGCACGATATATTTTATAGGATCTAATGTTTAATACTTATACATCGTAACTGTGTCTGGCCATTAAATTTTATTGATACGCCAATGTATTACTTTGAAACGATAGAAATTCTTTAATACAAATGCTTCTAGAAATTTATAAAATGTAGAAATTATGGATACGTTCCATAGTAATTGATTTAGGTCAATTAACTGATTTGATACGATAAGAAAGTCACTATTTCGCGATAACTTTACAATGTGCATTTCATAACGGAAAGCCATCCTCAGTTTCCTTCTCTCATAATACGCTCCATAATTAATTTGATAAGGGTTGATATATCTATTCATTTAAATTCACATTCAAGTATCCATATATGATGTTTAGTAATTTGAGAATTAAAATGAATAATTCTACCAATCTCACACAAACTTCTCTACCATTGTATCTATGAAACCTAAATAAATATACTTTTTTTAATACAACCATACTGATCGTGTTTTCTATAGTTGCCAGATTTATTTTATGCCTCCATAGTTGTGAAACTAATGACAACTGGATATCGTACTCATTTCCTGGAATTGTGAATTCCCTTTTGATTCGTTTCATAGGTGAATTTAAATTTTTATGAGGATTTTTATTGAAGTCTATCATTAAAAAAAACGATAGAAATAATATTTCTCGGAATAAATTCTGACGTGGGAGAATCAACAATTGTACCGAACAATAATGTTGCGAAATCGTGATCACGAAGTGTAGAAGACAATGGTTGATACTCAAGAAGAACTGACGAAACCAGATTTTAATGAGATAATGGTAATTGAAGGTCAATGAAAAATATTGTGTGATTATCCGAGTCTGTAAGGAATTTTTGAAATATCATCTAGCTATCGCATGCATTCTTTGAAACACGTGCAGTGATGAAATTTTTCTAGATAAGTAAATTATCGGAACTGAACACGTTCCAGTTGAAGTTCTATACAAGTTAGCAAAATATGTTTCCACATCAATTCATCAAACATAAAATTGAAGGTTTTTATGAAATTTTATAAGCTTAAGTCATCGTGTAAAAGGGAATTATTGAGCTAATTAAATTTATATGAAATTTCTAAAAATCTATTCCAATGGATCAAACAACTGATTTATTTTATGAGATATCTAATTTTGCAATTCTCAAAATTTCTATTGTACAACCCTACTTACTCTCGGAAACAAAGTGTTTATTTCGACATGTGTTCTCCAAAAGGCAAATGATATCAAAGCACCATTGATCCTCATTCAATGCAAAAGATAAATAATTGAGGAAAAAACAAAACAATCTAATTAGAGAAATTTTACAAGAAAATTTCTCTAAAAAGTTTTCCTCTCAAATATAATGTGATGGCCTTTATTCCAACAAAAACTGTTGTGCATTCTACTCAAGATCAGCTAAATAGCCTCATTTTTCAAATCATGAACGCAAGATGCCTCCGGAAACACCGCTAATGAAAATATCACAGGGGAAATGAATGAGTGGAACTCATCTGTTACCCCAGACTTAAACAAACCCGTTCTACTCATTTCTGCGTGGGTGGTAAGCAGATTTCTAAAATGCAAATAAAAGTAAATGAACGACCGCGTATAATAGCAATCTTCCTTTTAATATTTACATTTAGTTTAATGTATAAACTGAAAGCTCAACTTTCAACATTTAAGTTATCCGTTTCTCTAAAGGTTTTCAATTTATTTTCTGAATCTTCTATTAGTTCAACAACTTGAACTGTTTCACTAAGCGATTTTTTTCATGATTTCCCTGTTCTTGAGACAGCTTCAAATAATTTTTCCCTACGACCTTATTTTCAATGTTTCATCGGTTTATACATTTGGTTTAATTCCTATTCATCGCAACTTTGAAGAACTACAATATACTTTACTAAAAAGAAATGAAGTAATTTTTAGTTCCTAACCTATCCTAAATCGATAATTAATACGCTTATTTTTGCACAAAAATAACAAAAAATTTTTTTGAAACAATTATTTGAATTATTAGTGGTTAGATTATTGATAGATTTGAGTTAGATTTAGTTTAAGGTTAGGGATAATATAAATCTCCACTTTGCAGAGTTGTCTTTAATATTAATTTTATTCCAGTTTTTGTTTAGTTAATCGATTGAAAAAAAGGAGTTCAAATTTATAAGTTACTTCAAAATTATTGCCTTCTTTTCCTAAATAATGGAATCGTTTACGAACAGTACCTAATGAAATTAATAATTAATTGAAAATAAATTTGAGAGCTTTGAATAGAAACATATGCAACTTCATCGTTAACTCCATGATCCTTCACTTTATAAAATACGTCTGTACGAATATTGCACTTCTGTCCATAAAAGTATCTGAGGTAGACTTAAATTAGTTAAATCGCACTAAAAGTAATTCAAGAAGTAATAAGAAGCAAACTAGACAAACGATGACTTAGAGAAGAGACATCAACTGGCGGACTAAAACTCGTAACAACACCAACTTTGAACCCTATTTTTCTGAAGAACATATGCAGATGAGTTGAACTCTAATCACTTCACTTTACAGTCCGTTACAGCTCCTGGATATTCGGACGTTGGCAGGAATTAATGAAACGAAACTGGCACGCAATGCAGCCAGAGATGGGGGGGAGAAGGTCGATGGATTCCAGAAAGGAACCATGCGGTGAACAGGAGAATAAGAAGTCTCAACTACGCCCTTTGTAAATTCCAACGTCCACCGTCTTATTCCGCCGCTTTTATTGATTCTTCTTCCCTCTGTTTATCCGTCCCACACCGCTACTCCTTCCCAGCATGACTGCAGACCCGGCGTTCCGGGACTGACTTTACTCTGTTCAAATGCTAACGCACATACACGCATGAGAGTTAGCACAGGTGGGCACATGCGGGCCTGACACATGCGTACATTACATGCACGCGGGTGACGTTGGCTACCGATCATTCCTGAGGGCGCCTTCCCCACACCCCTTAAGACTCCTCCCCAGACGTCCGATTGTCTTCTCCGAGGAATCCGAACGGTAATCAGAGGTGGAGTTTTTTTGCAGCTAAATTACGGCGAATGCATTTAAGTGATAGTTTTTTCGTGAAGGATTGTATTCGCTGGAATTCGCTAATTCGTTTCGTATTTAAAATATCGGTGGTGAAATTATGTCCCTTTTGAATAGCTGCCGTTATAGTACCTGCAGGTCG
This sequence comes from Pantala flavescens, assembly GCA_020796165.1. Classification (NCBI taxonomy): domain Eukaryota; kingdom Metazoa; phylum Arthropoda; class Insecta; order Odonata; family Libellulidae; genus Pantala; species Pantala flavescens. The sequence goes on from CM036886.1 coordinate 20,737,521, forward strand.
ACATTCCAGATAAGCATTGGGATGAACAAAGGTATACAGACGAAGTACTCGATGGCTGTTTTAACCACGAGTGTAAATGTATCCTAAGTCAATCTTGAACATCCAATTATAATTTGCTAGTATTTCAATGTTTGGGATATATTAAAATACATTATTTATTACAAGATTTCATTTATTGGATGAAACTATTGAATTCAATAGAACTGTATCGATATAATATAACAGATTCTTTTCATCTCAGGTCTCTGTGTATCATAAACATTTTTAGAATACACGTGCCAATTATTATTCAAGTTCCCATTCATAATTTAAAGAATTACTAGGCGTGGATTCCACAATTACGGAAACGGTAATTGATGATGATATGAGCTTCTTAGATATGCTAATGTAAATTATGCCTAAAGAACTTGCAGAAGATATCAATACTCAAAGAAGGTTTACAGCCCATTAATAGAATGAGTCATCATAAGTATGAGTTAAATCAAAAGCAAAAACTAACGATCAAAATGGAAATATTACAGTTTCGTTTTCTAAAAGAATATCATTTCGAACTCTATAGTAACGAAAAATTTCCCCTAATATACATGTAGCATATTATCCTATTCGATAAAAAAAATCTCACTTTTCGTATTTTCCCATTCTGAATATATTATTTAATAAGAGAACATATTTCTAATAAATTTGGCAAATAAATATTCTTATTTTATATCTTCATCTGATATCAATATGCAATCGATTCTAGTTTAAATATATATATATATATATATATTATAGAGATAACTTCTCTTCCGTTAAAAAAACATTTCCAGCATAGTACCTGTGAACGGTAGAAACAAATGGGAGGCCATAGATTTGCATTCAGAAACTAGTACGAGTAATTATACCATCAGATAAACTGCCTAAAGCCCAAAAATTTTCATGCAGATTAATTTATGAAACATATTTTATAGAAAGCGGTGACTAAAAATGGAGAATGGAGAGAATGAAGGAGGATGGAAGCTGGAGAGCCTCCCGAATTTATTTTCGAAATCCGCTGCCCTCATATCTAAAGTCTTCACAAGGCCTCTCCTATTCATAACATTCTTTCCAACAGGATCAACAAGAGAAGTTTTATAACCATCTATCCATCCCATTATATATTATAATTATGAATATGAGTATCATGATTCTTTTTTAAGATGACCTAATCTAAGGAAATGATGGATGGATAACAAGAGGTCTTCCTTAATGGGCCTTCATCATTCCGGTGATTCTTTCCCATGGAGCAGCGCTTCCGGGATGAAACGAGGAAAAATATCTCCCAACTTTACGAAACCAGATTCTGGACAAAAGCAGTGATCCAAAACAAATGAGGACTTTCGAGGGAAATAAGAAATTTCCGTTGTATCAAAAATGGATAATGCCGTTAACTCAATATTCTATGACTTTAATGCTGTTATGTGTCCAGACTAAGAAGAGATTTAAAGCTGTATAAGGATAATTTTTCATTCGATATAATTAATGTGGGACTCTTAATATTTTTGATGGGTTTAGTTTTAATGCACAGCAAGTTAAATTGCAAAGAAGTTGACAACACACCAACGGAATTTAAAGCGACCAATACAAGTTTCGTGCAAGTAAATTGACATCATATTATCTCCAAAAAGGGACGAGGAAATGTTTCTTTAGGTGGATTCATGCATCGTAAATAATTCTGCATTATAGTTGATTCATTTTTTGTTGTAAAAAAGAATTTTTTGTACTTCAAAAACATAAAACAGTCTACCCTGATGACAGAACCTATTAGCACCAGTCACCATTGAGTTGCTTAAATACCTTGCAGGTAGTATTTAAGTCATTATTTCTAATAATTTGTCTTTTTAGCTTACAAATTATCTATAAAAATATTAAAACTATGAAAATATTTAATATTAACTCTAGGAATAGCGGGTGTATTAACGTTTTCGATAAAGAGAACTCGGAAGCCTTTTAATTATTGTGCTAATCCCTTGTAAGCATAGAATCTCACTAAATAAATTATATTCTTCATAATGCTAAATGTTAAAAATACCTGTTATTTATTGTTGTTCATTTGAAATGTCAATTACAAGTAATAGCTAAAAGTCCCTTAGGTAAAGTAAAATAGAATACAAAATCATAAAGAGATGTCATCACATGTAGGACATAATCCAGTCTTCATACGAATTTGAAATGGCTATTCTTCGAAAATACACGTCCTTCGATTCGGAAGCCCAACTTTTACTCTCTTGACATTTAAGGTCTGCATTTCTCAGCATCATTACTATGACCTCGCATTCAGAAAAACCGCTTCGGAATGGATGAGACACGATTTGGAAATTCTCCGGTTCACGATAGCAAACTTCACATAAATTTTTCATCGAAATCATTCGGGACCTCTCATACTTTCAATTCTTCCGATGCTCCGAAAATATGTCGATTCGGAGACATGGATTTTCCCCTTTTGAGATTCTGAGTTATATCTTTCTTTTGTACTAGTAATGGGATGTTTACATTAATGAATTATCATTTACATTTCATTTTTCAACGAAACCCTTCCCCGAAGTTTTCTTTGTTTGCTCTATGCTTTTTTATATGCAGAATAAGTAACAGAAGTAACATCCATTTAGTATAATATTGGTATAATATATATACGTTACAATCGACAATAAAATAATTCTCACAAGCTTGGAGGTTATTTTCGACTACGTTTTATCACTAAATGTATCGATAATAAGATTATGATTGAGAATAAAATACCAATTCTCTGATACTCTAAAAGAGGAATTTTAATGTATAAATAACATACTCAAAGAAGTTCATTCTAGTCTTTATCTAACTAAGTTCTAAACTTTAAATGTCAATTTCATGTTTGAAAAATGAAATCGTAAGAAAAGTATTTCATACATGAGCCTCTAAAAAACTCGATGTAACCTATGAGAATATACTGTTTGAATTATAAGTTCCTACTAGATGAAAATCAATTATTAAAGTAAAATTTAAAAAATAGAAAATTACAGTAATTTCCTCACACAGAGAGTAAATTTAAAATATTTTACTATCAATGGATTCTATGTTTCGGAACATCATTACACATTTATATCTTCATAAAATATAATATATATTTTCGGTAGTATTGTTTCTTTAAGGTTAAATCTATTATCTCGAAATTTCGAAAGCATTTACCACCTGGAAGACGTTGAGAATCCCTCACAATCAAAGACATTAAAAGCGAACGCACGCTGTTTCATAATGGTACATTCCTGATCGTTGAAACATCATCACAGATTTAATCCCTTTGAAATCATTCCTCCAGATAGAATCTCCGCATCTTCAGGGTAAGGATGGTGTAAGTAACAAAAGGTAACGCAATACGTGAGTGTGTTTTTCATTCTGCCGCTGCAAACAAAGGACGTCTACCAATGAGAGCGCACTTAGTTGACTGATGCTGTGTTTACGCAAGCCCCGGTGCTTGGCAGCCGCCTTTCGAGCGATATGATTGCCAAGCACTCCTATTTCGCTCGGTAATTGACTTCCATCGAAACGACAAGCCTTAACATCCATCTTGATAGGAGGGTTGCTCTCCGTAACCCAATGCAACCGTTCCTTGGAAACTTAAACGCCACGGACAATTATGATAATTATAAGCTGCGAGTGTTTTAAAAATTAAAATTCACTCCATTTGTCCCGCAAAGAGATTTTCCTATGATTCGCTTCGAGTCCATTATGCACTTTAATTACCCATGTAATCACCGCCGACGTTAAGTGGAAGGTAGAACAAAGCTACTCGAGTGTCAAAAGTTAACCTTCGCCTCACAAGGAAGTTTCTGCGAGTAATTCATTGTGCAGAGCATAGAAAACAAGATACCAAAGAGGAATTAAATTTTTTCAAATAACGGAGAATGTGCTGAAATAAAAAGGTTTATTTCTGACTATTCTCAAGAAGTTATTTCTCTCGTTTTTATTCGTAGAATGTAAAATATAGGCTTCCCAGCACACAGAAAAAAAACTTAATACACAATATAAAATTCGCAATACATGGAATCACTTGTAAAAACCATGTATGAATATCACCTTAATTAGGTTCATTCAACAACACCTCTAAAAGTTTTACTTCGTAGTTCTAATAGCAATAAATCTAAATACGTGAAATTAAAAAAATTAAGTTTTACATCAACTTTACTATGCAACGCGTATTTTATGATTCTAAATCATAGGTCAAAATTTATGACTCTAGCTAGGTGGCTGTCTACTTTTTCATTCATAAACCTACTTCAGGTTTGAGAAGTATCTGAAGGCTTATTAATCCAAAATCTCTCGTGGAGTAATGATATTCGGAGGAGAAAAACCGTTCATGCCTTTCAGCGAAACCAAACACGTACACAGATATGAATCGAATACCGATCTTTGTCCATTCCTCACCTGGCTAAAGCTTACTGAAAGAAATGTGTTGACAGTTGGACTTAAGCAATCTTAGACATCAAAACTTGGATTGGTATTAAACCGCATTATAAGCTTTTATCCCCAGTGAATGCCATGAAAGTCTTGCATAAAATCATAGGTAAGTGGTTCATAGCCGATCTGGATCTTTTTTTGCCCCACCCCTTGTCACATTCAACTGCGCATTTCCTTTCCAACTCGCATTATACCTATTTTCTCGCCGTTTGACCAATTAGCAGCTAAGTTTCTCACTTCGGTTTTTTAAATAATTTTCTTTTACCTGAAGATGAGTCTGGGAAGACATGACGGTCGGATAGGCTCTATATACGATTTGCATACTCCGTTATTTTATCTCTAATCAGAGTAAAGAAAGTGTTAATGACCCATGTAGTAAAGTCATGTCATTTGACGTCCTCCCGAGCTTTAACGCTGAATGTTCCTTTCGCTGTCTTGACCGGTTGAAGTCCCTTCTTTTTTCTATTCCTCTAAATGCTAGTTGATGCGGTCAATCATAGCAAAAGTCTGTCCATCTCTGAGTGCTCAGATCGCAGCATTAGCGATGGACATGTGATTATCAATCAGATAATTCTTTTCTTTATAAGGATTAAGAGAAAATGCGGATCCGGGAGCTTATCCAACCTGTCGTGACCATCAGCGAACGTTTCTCCCCCTCCGAAGCATTATTGTCAGATCTTATCCGTCACTAAGATACAACGGATTATCCTACCACCGATAATCTATCAGAGTAACATTAAAAACCGTTTACACCATCGATTTCTTATTCCATTGCGAAAATCGAGAAGTGATTGATAATTTAATAGACACGCTTCGAGCGAGAGATCGTAAATTGCAATATAAACATCGATATCATAAGATTTAATAAAATAACTTTAAAATTACCATATTTATTCACGCGTTGCACAAACTGGGATGAGCGCTATGGTAACGCTGAGCTAAACAATGACGACCGCATGTTTTATGCCCAAGAGCGAAATATTGTTTTTTTGTATCTTGCATAATATTCTACTTTCCTTAGAAAAAGTTAAGCAAGCCTCGCCTGACCTATCACGCTACTTAAATTATTTCATACAAATAATCATTACGTAATGATATTTGCGTTCTCAACGAAGAAAACACCATAACTGAGAAATGTAAGCTCATAACTATCATTATTGCTTGACTAAATTAATTATTAAAGCGCTATTGTCATTTAAATTGTTCTTTACAACTATTTTCTTATGATCGAGTACCATCACACCCGTAAGTAATTTATTATTTAGATGGGAAGAGTGAAAGGCTGTACTCGATTCTTTAATGGACCGCGTATTCTAATATTCATATAAGATGCACGTAATGAAGATGTGCTACAATATATATGGAAATATGATTGTATACAAGGACTAATGATTTTATTTTCTTTCTTCACCATCACCTTCCCATCACAGCATATTTAACTAGAATTCTTTCCTCTTTCTGAATGCTCATTAAATATTATAGATTTTAAGATCTTTAAGAACCTATAAAGTGTTTGAATAGAACTATTAATTTTCTCACATTTTCTTTGTCATTATTTTGATAAATTTCTTCCAGTTCATCAGTATCATCTCTACGATACAATCTAAGATTCAGAAGCACAGGATGAATACAGGTGTAACCAGAACAGCACAGAGAAAAGCAATATCAGTTCCCAAAACTCTACATCTGCCATTTTAATTTCATATGATAGCAAGTCCCTACTTGTCGCTCTCATATTCACTTACAACCCTTCTTTTTGTTTAAACTTAAACAAAAAATATAAGTAAATTAATACACTCCAACTTCTCCAAAACATACTAGAAATAGTGAGAACATCGTATTGCCCTATACACTTCTTTCACGACAGGATGAATACAACCAAAGAAAAACACCAAGACAATAACAACTACCTAAAATAAGCAACAACAATCATAGAACCATCACCCACAGGGGAGAGCACCGATAGATAATGAAGACGACTGCAGCATCAAAAGAAGTCTTATATGAGCATCTAATCAGACGGACTGTTGCAACCATTCCACGGATCAATCAACAGCATCTTCCTAAAGGTAAATATTTACGAAAAGAAGAGACATTAATAACCACTGACCAATAACTGACGGAAGAATCTGCGCAGGAGATTCTAGACTAATGAACCATTAAAGGAATAAAAACCCTCTTCCGGAACTGGACTCATTACGCACACCCAGTCGCTTCTCAGATCTAAAACGCTTACAATGTTTCCGAACGACGCGAAACCCGAAGCAAAAGAACACACGGAGGATTTGCCATTAGCACGATCTTATTACCGGTTATGAGAGACGCTCGATCCTTCAATGGAGCCAGTCCTCGAGTTCGCTCAGATGAACTCCGACCTGAACATTAATTACTCGGACACCCCATCCGTTAAACGCCTCGAGGCCTTCCACCGAAGTAAAAAACGGTGATGGAATACCTTCTGGACGACAATTATAATGCCATGGGAAAATCCTGCGAGTTCATCATGCGGTTTTGTAAGATATAAATGGCATTGGTCAACCCACTCGAAGGTAAATGAGTTTTCTATATTGCGGTGATGAGAGTGCTTCTAATCCAAAGGATTTCATCCGATGCGTAATGAGAAGAAAATGGCGTCCGCGCAAGAAATGCGTCCATCAATCAACTTCATTACGCATACACACCCCCGGACAATGATGGAGGAAGGATATCCTTTTTGTCCTTAATTATCACTCGAGGTGCCAAACGAAGAAATGGCAAAAACAACGAGGAAGGGAGATGAAAATGCGTTCTGCGAAAGAAAGATGAGCTGCTAAGTCCACAATACCCGAGGTGATGGTTTTCTTGGAGAGGATATTGATTAATTCTACACATATCTTTGAAATATCATTCGCGAGATTTGTACTAAGACGATACCTCACTGGTCATGAGGAATAGCAGATTACCAAAATACGAAGTAACAGTTCAAATAAATATATATTATAAATCCATCGATATCTGTATAAGTGAAGAATATCCATGTTTATATCGAAATATACGAAAATATATGAAGAATATAATTAAATTTGATTGTTCTCTGCCAAGTACCTTAGTGTTCTTAGAAGATTATGAACCGAGTAATAATTTAACTGTACAATAAATTAACGAGAAAGTAAATTTCCTTATCATATAAAATATCATTCTTTTTAGTAATACTAAAGTAAAAGATTTATATTGGTCATTAAATTCGATGGATTGAACGCTCAAAATCAATCATGAGACATACGATTACTTTTCTTTTTCGATTCATTTTATGACTAAACCATCGATATTCTAGTACTTTAGATATCCAGAAATTTATCAAGATAAAATTAATAAATAGCGGAATAGTTTCGTGAGTTTGACAAGCATTATTCTGGGTATAATGTATTTCTTTAGCTTCGGGTATTAATAGGATTGAAACTTGAACGAAATAAAATACTCATTATATCTAGAAAAACAAAAATGTATGGGATGCGGAACTAAGCTGTACTTTTAAATCACCTTGGAAACGAAAACGATGATGAAATAAATGAATGAATGTATACGATATCCAATGAGAAGGATACAATGGAGTGGAAATTCACATGCAAATAAAAAGTAAATTGCATTTTCTGGAAAGAAATTACTTTCAGCTAAATTTTTATCATCAACGCCTCAAGCGACGTTTGACGCTGGAAAGATTAAATTAATCCCTGACTAATTTTCATGCCTTTCTGTTGAGCGAGCGCGATGATGCTGAACGAATATTTAATCCCAGGTTTGTTTTAGCGTTAATGGCAAAAAAATCCATTCAAAGGAAACTTTTTATTGGCTTCCGCAAATAAGAGCTTGATTGCTAAAAATAGAAGAGTTATCCAACTAATTCGAAAAAAAAAAGAAAAACGATACAGCTTCGATGTACCATTATTATTCTCCATACTGGAATGAGAAATTTCTTCATGATTACACATTCAGCGCACAATTAAATATTCCGCAATGACTCGTTAGTCACGATGTAAGGTTAGTAGACAACAACTGGTTTCAATTGCCATTGTCTTGGGCTTTTTTGCTGCCTTTCTTATCGTCTGTGTTTATTCTTTGATCTCAATTCACTGAAAATTGGCGGACGCTCTTTCATTCGAAGGAAGGAAACAAGTTTCAAAACAAGCGATTGCTTTACAGGGACACGATAAACGTGACGTAAATTCTATTAATGCTGCAACAAAAGTCGACCGTGTAAGTACGAAAATTTTAAAGAATACTTCAACCGATTGAAATTCAACGCGTATTGTAGAAGATTCAACTTTCATTTGCTCGGAGGTTGAAAAAAATCTCGCATCGGGTGCGTTTTGAAGTTTGTAACTGCCATTCGAAGATTCCTCTGGTTAAATGTTAAAATCTCAATTACTTACTTGAATGGAGTGCATGATAAAACGAGTAATTGTGAAAAATTCCTTGTTTTAAATTTCCGACCTACATTAGAAGGTTGGCAGAAGCAATTTCTGGGGTAACTAGGTATCTCTCTTACTTAACAAGATGAGAACCGTATTTTTTGCCCTCTTATTCCTTGAAAATTTCAAAATACTTTCCTAAGTACACTAAGAAAGTTAGGTTAATGAGAAGCGTATTGATATTCAATCCAAAATGCAAAAAAGTTCATAGATATGACAAATTATCGAAACATAACTAAATGAAAGGGGTTGTACTATTACGTCGTTATGCATTCGGTCTAAACGTCCAATTGTCTCACAAAAAGTTTTATTTAAATGGTTTAAGCTGTTTATAACCTAGTGAAGGAAAAAACAAAACCATGTCTACATTTGAAGATTCGTTTAGCTATGGATCAGTTTTTTACGGAAGTTTAAGATATCTGATGATGAATAAGAATTGTTAAACAGTATTTTCTCTTTGAAAGCTCAAACTCATTTTGAATAAGATTCTAAGGGATTTTTTCATACAAAAATATACCTCATTTAAATAATTATTGCTCAAAAATGATTGATTTATCTGAGGCTTGTTATTTTTTTCCATACGAAAACCCGCGACACAGCCACAACTTTCACGCAATATTTGCATCCCGTTCCTCCGATCATGACTTTTAAATTGGAATCTTTTGGTCATCTTCTAGAGAGGTATTCATTCTGTCAAGATGTTTTGCGCCGAGTTATCGTCTCTGTGCATTGGTTTAATGAGCTGCTCTTCCTTGTCTCAGCCTTTAACTTCATTCCTTTACACTTGCATTTGTAGAGGCTATTTGACCAGCATAGCTCTAGCAAGCTTTATCAAAAACAACATTTAAATACTTCCTTTTGATTTCAATTTTTCTTTTCTTTTTAGGACCTGTGATATCTGTCCATCTATCAAGCATGTAATAAGAGATTCTGGAAGGCTAACTTCACATCTCATTAATAATCAAAGTTATGAGAGAAGATATATTAAAAATTCGCTTTAGAAAAGAAAATGATTTTTTCGATCATAGCTTCGATACGTACCTGCATGAGACTAGGATCATTTATCCGTATAATGATGCGTAGCCGGCCAAAAAAAGTTCACTAACCATGTTTTCCATCTATGCCCGTAAATTTCAAAACTTCCTTTGAATGTATCCAACAAACTAGCCTTATTTAAATCTGTTCACTAATGACTTCCCATTTACGAAACAGCCAAGAAAAAAGAGACGAAAAATTGAAATGAAATTGTTTGAGAGAACCGGGTTCGACTACCGGTCTCAAGTAACAAATCAACTCAAGCAACCAATATCAGCCTCAAAAATTACACCCCTATCCTAAACCATTCCATAAAATTCGTGACATAAGTAAACATTTGAACAACATGTTTAGAGAAGCCCATTCCAAAAGGAAAACATTAGCTCACGAACTATGATAAACTTAACACGAGAGTCTTCGAAGGCTTTCGAAAATATCTGATTTTATGACATCACACACGGAAGAGTTTTTCTTTAGTCGGCGCAACTTTTGAGATGCTGGATTAAAGGGATGGGAATGCAGTCGGAATGGAGATAATGAAACGGGGAAGGGAAACTGGAAGCTTCTTGGAGCCTCCGGCGACTGGGGAAGAGCGGTGGCGGCGAAGCGTTCCCTTCGAGAATACATTAACCCGATGACCAAAAATGGTACAGATTATCGCGCGCGGTTGCACTTGGGGGAAAAAATCGAAGGCATATGCCCCACACGCGAAGGAAACTTCATGATTAATTCATTCTATCTATTCCGGCTCCTGAGACGCCAGTTTCGCCTCGAGCCACGGGAAAAAATCGGCCCATTGTGTTTGGTGAATAGGAAAGAGAGTTGATCCTAAACGTGCCGAAGATAATCTCCGTGGATGCTGGAGAGAACAAAAGAAAATCGGTGGTTAAGAGAGGAGATTTGATTGGCTGATTCGAGGTGTAGATGCGAGCTATTCCTGATTTGACGATGTACGTACGTTCTTCCTTTACTAAGCGATTCTTGTGGGTATTCTGGGAAGATATTTCATAGCATGCCTGAAAAAGGTTGAGAGTACCATCCATTCTTAAGGTTCGCTTGTAATTCAGATTTCTGTGAATGGAACAGGAAACGGTGGTGACAGTCGAATGAAACTTCGATGCATTCACAAGCGACGATGTCTATTGTTTCCTTGACTACAATATTTCACTCGTCAGTCACTCTTAGCACTTTCGGCATATAATAATCATCAATCTTAAATACTTATTTCGTAAAAATATTCGATTTATTTCTAAACGCTTTAAAAAGTAAAGGACGTACTTGGTAATGTAGACTCGTCGAGAATATTCATAAAGATAAAAATAATAAATTATAGTAGATATAAAAAACCAATTTATCCCGCAGGTATATAATTTTGTCCCCATATAAATTTCACTCATGGTTAAAAAACCTCAGAGGAACACAAATTCTACTATGGATAACAATATAGATGTTTTGTCAAGTATATACTTGGATAGATGTTATAAAAAGAACTATTTAACGTTCATACAGAAAATCTTAATTTTGGTAGTGCAATGATAAGTGTATTCTATTAAAAAATTCTACTTGGTCAATTACATCGCAATTTTGAGTATCAACATCTAATAGCAGGTTTTATAAAACGGTTCCCTCCATCAATGTAAAAGATTGTTTTATTGATCTTTGATGAGGAATATGTTATACGTATACTAATATTTCGTAATTAAAAATGTTATAGGGCTATATATTGAGAAACGAGCCATCATATTTTGTAAATTTTATTCTTACATAGTTACCGTATCTTAAGAGATGATAACAATGTAAAACTAAAAGAGGTCTTTGAATAATTAACATCTTACTGAATAAATTCGTATCCATACGTACATCATATATTCGCAATATATTCAGGAATAAAACAATCTAATGAATTTTACTTTTGCATTTTCCTAGACCATAATATTCCACTCTATTCAAGAGCATTAGCAATGATTACACCTCCCATCTAACATACATCGTATTAGTTTCCTATCCTTTTTTTACGTCCCTCTACTTCTTAGGAGAAGGTTCCTTCGAGAAAAGTGCATACGTGGTACAGTTATCCGCGAGATTTATGGGCTGATCGTGACTCTCAACGAACTTAGTTCACACGTCATTATCCGTGTCTAAACGTCCAATTAACCATCCGCATTCAGACGGAGAAAAATGGATTACTCGGGAGGTCGACCCATTTCGGACGTTTCGAAAATTCTTCCGTCCAAATCCCCCTTAATTTCTGTCCGATCCTCAAATTGGTTGCTATCATCATGTTCTATCACGAGGGCTGTGAAACCCCTCGCGTTTCCCTTGATGCGGATAAATCGCGTTCTTAACGCATTATCAACGAAACTCTTCGCCTTTCATTCTTCGATTATGTCCACCATTTTCGTTTCGGCTTTCTTACGAAACGATTCTTCCCACCAACGGTACTAAACAAAACTACATCAGGACAGAAATGAGACTTGAAAAGATTTGAAAGATTTCTCTCATGAATATAAAAAATTATCTGTGAATTTGTAAGGATTTCTCTTTCATAAATCGAAACTGCTCATAAATGTATTCCCATCTCGGAATAAGATGACCCTTTTTGCCATTGTTAGCAGAAAATCTCATAACAGAGATTTTAAATAGATTAAGTACATAAAACAACGGACTATATTGAAATATAATACATACAATGGAATATGCGTATGTGAATAAAGTCAAGAAAATTGTTTCTAAGATAAAGCAGGATAATTGTCATTCTATGAATATACTTCATAAAAACTTGTACGAAATATTACGAAAATTAAAGGCATGGAGTTAAAAGTGAATATTATCGAAAGAAGAGATCTAAAATAGATGATTCATAGCTTTTATTATCTATTTGATAGAGATAGGATAGTTAAATACCTTACGTGTACATAGAAATGCCATTATCAAGAAAATGGAGTGAGTAGTTCCTTAAATATCCCTTAAAATGCTCTTAATTAAATGAGTAATTAACACGTGCTGTTAAAGAAGCAACTCACACGAGCTATTTGGTTTAAATGTCGATCTTTTGGAATAAAGACTTCCGCTTATACATTTCCCATTTCAATACGATGAAAGGAGTTGTCGGCTACATTTCCTTGGAAAGGACGTACGCAAGAAATCCGACCAATTGGCTTTCTTCATCGGATTGAGGAGGAATGTTTCACTTCCTGTTTAAGAACCGCCGACATCTTGTATTCCTGAGAACTATGGAGACATTCAAGTGAATGAAACTCTGAATTCACACATTTCCAAGATGAAGTCGCTCTGCGGTTTCTCAAGTCATTATCTCCGTATCATCTTACTTAGTAGAGCTCTAACACGCCAGAAACATTTCGCTTCTAGATTAACGAATATCTCAGACTTTTTTCTATCTTATATATTTTTCTATCTTTTATATCTTTTTTTGTTAAATTGAAGTAAGTATCCAAATAGTTTAATCTGCCTTTAAAAAATCTTCTGTTAAAAATAGTTTGATTTTCGATTGTTAAAATTAATCGCCAATATGAGTTTACCTTTTCCATTTGCTAATGTACTTCTTAACATAAAATCAATGATAAAAGGTGATTCCGAACAGAAATCTTTCTTCCATTTAAATATACATATTACACTATTTCCTGCCGTAACACTGCATTAATGAAAATTACATTGTGCTATACAATAGTAATATGAGATAGAAATAAGAATGTGTATTAATAAGACAAAAAAGGATGTTAACGTAAATATTTATTAGAAAAATAGGAAGCTTCAATTTTCAAAGAAAAATATATACAACCCCGAAATTCCACGAAATATATCATTGAAAATAATGATGAGTAGATTAAATGAACCATGACAACGTAAAATATATCTCGGTGTAGAAATTATTGTGGTTATTAAACTATAAATAATCAAATTTCAAAATCATTTCGATCACAATTCTAGTCACAATCTATTTACTGCACACTGTACCTTTGTTTTGATTTACGGGCTACACAAAAGAAATCTTTCGGAAAAGGAAGAACAAAACTTTTTCCTCGAGTAAAACTCTGCCCTCGGGAGATGGAAAGAAAAAAGATTCAGCCAGAGAAGCAGAAACAATTAAATGGAGCAGATTTTGAGAAACCATTACCTACTTACGCGGAAACTTTAAAGGAAATTTTGATTCTAAGAAAGGCAACGAACTCAAAAACGCACGCTAAGGGTTATGAAGAGTTCAAAGACAACGAGTTGTAATAATACTCACAGATTTAGTAGAATTATTAAATCTTAAATGTTTAAACCTCTATAAATTGATGCATGAGAAAAAGGAAACGAAATACCTTTTCATTGATCATATCAAAAATACAAAGAGATTGAATTATGAAACAATGTAATGAAACAAGTAACATGTGACAAAGTAGTAACTTGAAAAGACGATGACGCCTCAACTTTTAACGATAATTTTCAACCAAAAGGGAAAACTAGTTCACTTGCTTGTTCATTGGTAAAGATATCACATCCCTTGAAAATGAAATACTTCTCACAACTTCAAAATTAAGATAGATTCACTATAGCTTCTATTTTACTTAGCTTCGTAAATAAAATTCTAAACTTCAACGGTTAATTTAGTTCACTGAAGTATGTTTACAGATTAATTAGAAATATTATAGCAGCTATTGTTACTCTCTTACATTACATAAATTATAGTAACTATATAACTCTAAATATCCCTTGAAAATACCTTTATACCCTACATTTTGTAAAATATTTATATCCTTAAACTCATTACGGACCTACATATTAAATTTTATTCTATAATATCATTTTTCCAGTAGATATAACGTTAATTTGATTAAAAGGTGGAATTCTTCTGTGTAAATCCTTTATTGGGCCTAACTTAAATTTATTTTCGTGCTAGGGTCATTAACCCCGGAAGTACATTCGAAAAAAAAGTATACAATACATTACTCTCGTAAATAAATATAATAAAGAAAAGTTGAAATATACTTGCAAATATGAAATCATCCAACCGAGATGTATATGAAGAAGGAAATATGCAATACAAAATACAGAAAGCAACAATGAAAGATCAATTGTAGCAACAAAAGGAATAGTAACCATTCTCTAACATTTTCACCCAAAATTAACACAGCCTTAATTACGTGAAAACGGTAAAATGATGATAATCTTAAAGAATAGAACTTAACAAGCCTCGGTATAAGAAAGTAACTTTTGATAACGAAGATATGAATTAAGATATAAGGAACAGAAGGAGGAAACATAATTGGAGCACCGATAACGAATCTTGAATTCAATATTTTTTTATTCCTCTCAATCATATCAAGTCCATTAAATGTGCCATTCAAAGTTACGATGCGAATTCAGTCCGAACGAGTTCCACAGTTATAATGATCAGATAGGAATTTTAGCCAGAGGCTTTCACACTCGTTTGTTTTGTCTCAGAATCGACTTGATCTCATTTAAATATAAAATAGCGTGATACCATTTCGATCTTAGCTTGACCTGGTTAACTTAGAGGTATTGGATCTTGAAATTGTGTTTGTTATGACTCTGTAAACGCATGAAGGAGTTTCTTGGATAGTGGATTCAATGTTCTGGAAACTCTAGACTCAAGACAAACCGCAGAAATCAAAAGAGTTTATATTTTCTCACTCGATGGATTTCTGGGCAATAATTGATGATTATTTGAGGTGATGATTGTTTGGCAAGCACAAAAATCCACCTGTTGATATTTATCGAACTGCATTTAAATTAACTGTTAGTTAAAGATTCTGAAAAATCCTCTATTACAGTATCCTTAATTATTAGACTGAATCATATTTACTAAAAATAATACTCTTGTAAAATAATTGATAAATGAACATTTCATTTTCTTTACTAAGTTAGTTGAAAGAGAATAAACCGTCTTCTATCGATAAGTATCAATTACAAGAATATTAACAATCTTAAAACAACAGAGGAATTTTCAACAAAAATGTTGCGTGATAGTCATTAAACATTGAACAAATAACCGATGCAATGCGACTAACGATTTACACTATCTCTCACGTGTTTTATCTATAAAAACAAAATATTTCCCTTTTACACACGGCTTACTAAAAGAATAATATTAAGACCCTCAATTCTACTTCTTCAACACTTTACTTTCAGAATTTAATTACATAACCATCGTATAAGAGACCGGAAATATATCGATGGCTTATATATTATTGTTGATTTTCCATTGATCAATTAAATTAATTATCTCATCTTAAAATTGATGATAATAAAATTTGCCCACTGACATTTACTCAAACGTGGATACTCTACCACTTCAAACAATCGTTACACCAAAATGCTTCTCAATCTTGAGTACGAAAAGATACAAATTTTATTCTTTCATTTTCTCATCAGAGGTTAATGAATGAATGACAATCACCAGTAGGATTTGGTTTCTTTGCTTGTTAGCATCAAATTCCTAGGTTAATAACGAAAAATTCAATCCAACTCGACTACCACTTTCGAAAGATAGATATCCAATTCTTCTACATGTCAAATCTCTTTGATTACGCGGGCAGTCGAGCCAACTAAAAAGCGTTCCTTTGTCTTTCAATCATATTAACTAACTTTCTCCAACACCATTCAAGCTCCTCGAATTCTACTTTTCCATGACATGTTCACTCAACGCCTCGGAAATAATTGCCTGGCAAATAATTTCAGCTCATCGAAGCAAAAGGAAAAGTTAGGGACAACACATTGTGAGGAAAGTTGCTTCTATTCCTTACAATCATGTAGGAGATCAAGTCGAAAAATGAATCGGAACGCGCTCCAGTGCCCCTTAATTACTATTATTTACTGCGCGAGAAAGTGAATATTTTAATGCGTTTCTTTTTGATTGAGTAGAGCATAAAAAAATTCCGATTCTTTGAAGGTTTTGAAGACTAAAGCTCCCGCTTCTTGAAACACAAACAACAAAATAACTAAATCCTTTTCTCTCATTTAATTTTTTAGTTTGTGAGTTTGATTTTGAATCAGTAACTTTTGTAAATAGGTCATACACAGGAAAAGGAAATGATATAGATAGAATTACGGATGAAAATTCCAATAGTATGGGACTCAATTTAATACTTAATACGTTTCAATAATAAATAGCAGTCACAGAGCTACTACAAAGGCAATAAAAATCAAAACTTTTCAATGAAAATAAGCGAAAATTCTGTTTTATTTCATAGTAAACCGCATCTATGTAAATGATTTAATCAAATTAAAGTAAATAACAATTAAATTATTGAATGAAACTAAACAGTAAGGGACCACAAAGATATTGTATCTAAAACATTTAAAGTTTATATTTAAAAGTAAAAAACTACACATTTTATGATAGAAAACAATGATGACATCCTGTATTATAAATAGTTAATGGCAACGCGGCTGATATAATAAAAAATTTTAAAACAAAGGCTGACGTCCCATACGGACCCACACTGTCCCTGGAGTCGTTAACAATTTTGAACACTCAAAACCATTGACACCATTACCAAAACAAAAGCCGACAATGATCTACGCACCAATCCAAAGTAAAAGAACATATTCAAAGAGTGTTAAGAAGAATCGTGAGCTCAGAGGAAACACATTTCGACGTCCGCCGATTAAGACGAGGATACTATAATCAAACGACTTGATGGTAGAAACCTCGTGGTCAAGGGCCTCTACTTTCCCACCGCTGACCATTCATTCACAGCCCCGACAAAAACAAAAACAACCTCGAAGAAAAATTCGACTAAGAATTCAGCTCGGGGAACGGGGCGTCGGCTTCTCGCCTGGATCAGCCTCCGTGTCCTTCCCCCATTCAGGGCCCACCCCACCCCCACCACATGGTTTCCCCACGTGGGCACTCTACGCAGCGCCACCAGACGGCCAAAAAAACACGCGCGCCCTCCCTCCGTTTAGCGGCGTGCTTTTCATCGCGTGGGGAACCACCGGCCTCGCGGGGGCCGCAAACCCGGCGCCTACCCGTGCAGACCTCGGGGAGGAAATCTACGGCACCGCCGCTCATTCAAGTCTCCTTTTCCCGCGGATACCCCGAGACCCGACCGGGTGACGAATGGTCGCCGACCGCGCGCTTTTGCATCGTCCGGACAAAGGGAGGCCTTTCGGGGAACCTACCTTCCCTCGTCTCCGTTGTCCTCCTCGATTATCCGTGGCACATCCACGTTAATCACCCTTAGATTATACACCGACACATCTCACAGTCACCATTCCAACGTGAAACAGTAGGGAATACGGAACGAGTCTCGGAGCACTTGCTTCTCGGGCTGTTTCTACGTCGATCCCACGGAGACTTCAACGCTCGAAGATGCACACTGTCAGATAGGGAGCACGTGGGTCAGGCACAAAAAAAGCACCCGCGGGTACGTCCACGACGCGGGGTGGGCCGGGGGTAAAAACCTAGGAGAACCTTTATTTTCCACCCCCCGCGTGCATTTAGCGATCAGCTGAAAAGAGTGACCGGGAGATGGAAGCAACGGCGGCAGCAGAACGGTCGCGTGACGATCCCCTCCTCCAGAGAGATGCCCCTCCCCCTCTCACCTCCACCTCTAGGGCTCACTCACTCCACTCTGCGGAGGTCCCACGCGAGGGAGCGACATGCTCGCCGTCAAGTTACAGTAGAACTGGACTCTCCGGCGGAGTTGGAGTAGGGGGCGCGGCGGGGAGGGAGGGCAGAGGAGGTGTGGGCTAGAATTGGAATGGAGCGGAGCTCCGCGAGTGCACTCGCGCGATCTGTTTGGGAAAGGGTCACCAGGGAGTCGGTTAACTGTTGTCGCCTTCGTCAAGGACTCGAGGAAACCAGTCGCAGTTTTTTCGTCTCCTTGTAGGGCGCACCCCGGATAAACGAGATCGTAGCCATTGTTCCCGGATCGGGACCATTCATCAGCTCTTTTCGCGGGAGACCCAGCTGTTTGGCTGATTCGATACCCTTTCGCCGGACCCACGTGGCTGCGCGACGTCGCAGGGAGGCGGTCCTCCCTGGTCCGTCGTCTTCCGGAAGGGCCCGCATTCCCCCGGTTTCTTTTGATTCCTGATGCCATTATCCCTGCGTAACCTGTTCCTCCCGAGGCACAATGGACGCGAGGCGCCCGGGGAGGAGGGGCGTCTTGGATGGGGCTCGGTGAACTCTTTTCACGCTATTTACGTATAGAACGGAATTAATACAGCTATTCAAATTCGGGACCGCACGATTTCGTGAGCGGGAGGACTATTATGCTGTCCCGCAGAGAGGTAATTTAATTTGAGGGAATACATATATCAAGAGGCTTTGAATAGAGAATCAGCCGCGTCAACTCGCATTCATGCGGAGATACCTCGAGCCATATTTTCAGGGAATTAAATCTAAGCCTTTACAAAAACAGAACACGAATCTTAACATTAAGGAATATATTGCAGCGATTTCTCTTGCTAGAATTCCATTCAAAAAGACAACGATCTTTCCAGTTTTGAGAAATATCACGGAAGTTTATACTCTCTAATTTTTATTTCGAAAACCACAATAAAATTAAATACGTACATTTTATTCCACTTTATGCAAATTAACATTTAGAATCCGCAAATTGATCGAAAAAAAATTTTTCAAAAACTTCGCTCATAAAATTTGATCAATAATGGTCATCAAAGCTTCACATTCTAATTATAAATGAATAACCCTTTTGGATATAATTATATATTGATCAGAGGAAAATGAGATAAAAGACCAGTTCGATGTGTATTAACGGTAGAGGGAAATCAACGGATGCAATACATTCTATATCGAATACCGTTACTAGGATGCTTCTAATAAGGAATGCAGAGAAGATGAATGAATATATCTTCTTGCCAGAAAGAAACATATCACAGGAATATGAAAATCGTACTCCTTTCATATCCATGATTAATTTCATTACAATCGAGTATCATTAATTGCATTTTTGTTTTCAATTCATTTAATCATAGTTTTAGAGAGGAAGAAATTTTCGATTCAACGTAAAGAAACAATACAACCTTGGAAAACTCATCACAGGGAATGTTAAGAAGTGAGCATCGACAGAAATTAAAAATAAAACTTCGCCTCAATTTTCGCTAGTAACCAAATTGTTTATTCATAAAAATAAAATGAATAACGAGTACTCAATTCCATAAAAATACTCAAACTGAAACATATTTCAACATAATAACATAGGAAGCGAGAATATTCCAGATTCTTGTATACTAACATTTAGCACAATTCACACAAAGCATTTACTTTTAAGAATGATAAATACGTGTAGTAGAAGAGATTTTCTTAAACTGTAATATAAGACTGCAAAAGAGGAAATACGCGTACGAGAATCTCGGCGGAAAGACATAAATCTTGCGCTCCTCGAGAAATTAAGTAATTAAAAGAAGACTTTGATGACCAGATAGCTTGGTGGAATGGATTTTCTTTGAGCGTGAACTTAAAAGAGAACACGTGTATTATATAGGTTACATTATTTATTTCAAGCGAATGGGACATAAAGTGAAATTGGGGGGGGAATATATATTGGATATTTCTTCGGTACATCGAATATAATACCTTTTTCCAATTGCTTACACTATTTATTTGGTAATTAATTAATTAAAGGAATTAATTACAGTAAAGAAAGGAAATTTCGCCATTGATAACTACGAAGTATGTTTCATTGATTGCCAAAAATTAACTGGTGGTTATTTTAGGATTTGAATTCCTGTAGATCGTAAATTTACTATCATGTACTTTTTTATATCTTCCGTGTTGTTATCAGATGATTGTTACTTTGAATAATGATGATGGATAATTTAAAATCTCCGAATGAATTTTAAATATCGTTTCTACAGTAATCTTGGAAAAATCGCTCGCACAACAGAATCAAACTCAGTATCTCTTTCGTCAAACATATATGAATCAGATATTACAAATGTAGTTTAAAGAAAATCATTGCAACGAATACTCTATAGGAGATTATAAAGATATGCAGATTCATCTAACAAATTCACCTGAAGTTTTATTCATAGCCAATTCCAGTTACAATGAAATTAGACTCATAAAGTCTCCAGGTAAAACCAAGGTTCAGGTACGTCACGAATGGTTGAACCATGTTCAAGATTCACCAGCAACCCTGAGAGGGTACGTTACGTAAATAACTTACGCCGAACTCGTAGTACACGAAGGCGGTAGTTAGCAACGTCTCGACTTACGTGATTTCCAATCGCTATACCTGGCATTTCAGCAATCGATAATGGACCTAATCGATAGCGATTTATAGATCGCCGATAATTTACCGAAGGGTCGATCTATCGAAAATTTGAATTTATTTTTCCGACCGCCGCGGCTATCGAGTGTATTGCACTCTCATTAAAGCCCATTCATCTCTTGCCTCTTGCCTCAAAGGGCTACGACAAAAGAACGCCATTCATTCTTCATCCTTCTCTTACCCTATTCTTAAGGCAACTAGTTCTAGCGGCCCATCTTCCCTCCCCGTTCTAGAAGCCATTCTTCCTCACGCTCCCCTTGTTACTTCCCCTATGAAGGTCATTTACGTCCGTATATCATCATCACGTCCATGGCGATGTTTTTAATGGAAACTCCGAGGACGTCCCCCTCCGCCTCATTCGCAAATCTTCGACGGCTTCGAGTGTTATGAGGCCATCGTACCGCCTTCTTATGCATGTAATTTCTGCTCCCAACAATTTCTCCATCGAACAATTTATGTTCCTCTTTGATGCGCGATGCATGGGTTCCATGGAGGTTCGAAACGGCTGCGTAAGTGAAAGGGATTGTTTTCGAAATTTCGCTCTTTCTCACGTTCGATAATAGGACTAAATTTTGATAGGATTATTTGCTACGCTAAGTTTTGAATTACAATACGCTCCGTGAAAACTAACGTATATTATTTATGATTTTACATATAGAGATAAAACACAGACGAATTAATACGTTTTAATGGAGAATGAATCTCCTTACGTGCATGAGATACATGTTTATCTAGCAATGGAAAGGGAAAAATTAAATTTGAAGATCTTCATCAAAACTTTATTTTAAACGGAACAGAGCTGATGACCAAGGTTTCATCCAAACAATATACGAACTAGTGAACATCTTTAGATAAAGTTTGTTTTTGTATGGGTTGTAATTTTTAACATTATAGAAAAGATGAATAGAATGTTTCCTCACAATATGAGAGTTTCATCGATTGAAAAAAACTTATTTGGACCAATGTGGCAACAAATATGTGGCTGTGTGATATATTTAATTTGAGGTGCTAGTTGTTGAATTTATGGAGAAAGTCAAAATGATGAACAATGTAATAATGTTAGCTTATTCGAGTAGTTGAAATAAAAGTAAAATATAAACTGGATTTAATCAAGAATTAATACAAATAATAAAGCATATTACCAACCAATAGGAAAAAACTGTATATAAGCGGTAACTAAATAAAAATACAATACGATACCATAAAGTGTACATTAATTACCATAGAAATTGAAGCATTAAGCTCATGCTATTTAATTAAAGTTCTCCCGACGAGTAGACATTGAGGCTAAAAGCTGCCGTTAACACGATATAAGCGATATCTCACTGAGCCATTATTTTATTACTCCATCAAGTTTGTCGGAAGTTAGCTAATTGAAATGGGATGAGTAGATGAAAGGCCAACCGTGAAGTTAAGGAACCAATTTCCCTCAAATATAGTTACGCACAGTGAACAATGTTTAGCAGCAAACAACCATTACACATTCTCAAATAAAAAGGTACACTGTATTTTTACAATAAAATAGTAGATGATATAGTAGGATTTATGCAAAGAATAAGTAAAAAATCAACCATTGAAAATGAAAAGTATGACATATCACTTATTTTAGACGAACTGCTCTTGGATACTTATAATATTAGTCGAAAAAATGAAGATAATTAGTAGCTAATGTAGCTAAACTTAAGAGATATTCAGAGATTTTTAATTATTATTTTCGACGATCAGCGAAAAGAAAAAAACACGTTACAATGAAATTAGTTCTCATACTTTGATGATTTTTATAGGATGATAATATCATGACCATTAAAAAAATCCAGATTCTCATTAAATCGATGCCAATCAATTAACCAATGTATAAAGGACGTTATTATATAAAATTACCATAACAAAAAACAATACCTATTATCATTAAAATAGAAATAAGAGTTAAAGTCTTGGCGGTGTATGATTAAAATGACTTTGTTAAATAAATCCAGTTTCATCACTTCACGTTCAAGTACTTATCGTTAGAATTCCCTAAAAATACATTAGAGAATTCAAAAACCAGTTAACAGCTAAGATAGAAAGAAAGGCTGATTTTATAAACAAAAGTTTTAATTCAATTTTAACTTTGAATTTCCATAAAAGATCAAAAAACTTGTCTATTTCATAACATCCAATCGGGACAAATAATTGCATGCAATACTTTTCACAAGTTGAAAGCCTTCCTTCAAAGGGTGTTCTTTCTTTGATTGGAAGCATCGAGCTGGTGAAAGGGCCATGATGAATAGATCTAGCGAAGCTTCAATATGTTGAATGGATGAATAATTCATCAAACATGAAAACTACCCAAATACAGTGGATGTGTGTGCATCGTAAAATCTCTCTCTCCTCATGGTGATAGAACACGAAAAAATACGATATTAATGATTTCCAGCCCGACTCATGGCAGAATGAAGTACATGAAATTCTCATGTACAGGTACATCAGAGGATGTAGATAAAATTATAATGGCAGCAATTGGAGTTTGTACACTATAAATCTTCTTGACACAACTATCGGAAAAAATCAAGTTGTCGGTACATTCTACCAAAAAATTGATGAAGATATAGTTTTGCAAATACACACCTAGGAATATTCTAAAATATATTAGGAAATATTAATGACTGACAAGAACAGCATTTTAATCTGGACCTATCCCTAACATAGTTGTTTTTCCACAAAAAGTACTAACATTTCATTCGGCAGCTCTATTGAGATTTGAACTCTAGTTTCCAAAAAAATTCTCAAACCTAGCAATCCTTTATAGTTATCGAGATCAAATTATTTCATGATGAATAAAATACCCATAGAATTTTGTATTTGAAAGCTCTAGCAGACATAAAACTTCGTGTTCAATCAAGATTCATTATAGTTCCTTAAATCTCAGAACTGATTAAAATTTAAAAATAAGTTTAAAACACTCGGAAAATTCATCAGAATGATCCAATACAACTAAACAGTTTTATGAGATGAATGAGCATAGTAGATAGCACTTATTTCGTAGTTCATTCATTGTTCAGTCCAAGGAAAAATTTATTCAATAATCAATGCATAATATCGAATAAAAATGCCTTCATGAATCTTCCCCAACTCTAACTACGAGCTATGCATCATCAATTATGCAAACACACATACCTGAGTAGTAACCTCTTTAAGTCGCATACAACCAATGGGAAAAGGTGCAAATTAGCAGTGAACGAGAATTTATATCGACATAGACAATGTCTCGATTTGCGGACAGTGGCGTAAACTCTACTTAACACGCAAGAAAGCTTAAATTACGACTCGCGACTTAACTAAGGTCATGGAGAATTTTTTTACCAAACCCTAACGAGGTGAGAATCATTGGCAGAGAAATCTAGAAAGTCCGACTTTCAGAGTATTTTTAGATTCACGCACATCCTTAAGTAGCTCGCTCCAAGATGTGAAGAAAAGGTTAAGAATCGACGAGAATTAACATAAATTAACAAGTAGGTAACTAGTTAACGGAAATTAACAGTGATTAGCGAGGGTAGTAAAGGAAGAGAGACGATGCATTAGGCGGAATCGACCACTTTTAAAAACCAAACAATGGAGGAGTTAGTTCCTGCTGGACATTCCGAAGAAGAAGGCTAGCTCATAGTAACATAGGAGAACAAATATTAATTACCGGCAATTAACCGAAGAACCCTTTGCAGTGGCATA
This sequence comes from Pantala flavescens, assembly GCA_020796165.1. NCBI lineage: Eukaryota > Metazoa > Arthropoda > Insecta > Odonata > Libellulidae > Pantala > Pantala flavescens. The sequence continues at coordinate 20,762,431 of CM036886.1, forward strand.
CGTTAAGGAAAAGGGCGGCTAAGAAGCTGGTAATTAAGGAGATAATTCTCAAAGAAGTCTGGCTGCGACCGCATTCCAAGAATAACGACTCCACGAATGATCGGAGTAGCAAAAAGAATAAGAAAAGAAATGAAGAAATTAACTATTCCATTGACGAAAATAAAAGGTTTTAACGAGAAAAAGCTGTATCGGATGCTAATTGAGACGTTCAAAGATCCTGAGATGCAATTAAGAGCTCTGTTTTTGGGAACATACTAACCTAAAGAAAACATTTGTGGCTATTCTTGTCTCGAGGTGAGCAGCTGTTACGAACTTGTTTCACCTTAATTGGCGGTTAATTAGTAAAATTTTTAGGCAAAAGTGACCTCTTAAGGCGTCCTATTTACTCAATCAGTGGTTAATGCAAATTGTTTTGCCTCTAAGAATAGGGTTTAAGAGCTTCTCATCAATGGATCATTAAGATGATTTTTAATTTTTGTAAAGCGTTGATTCTTACTAGATACATAAACATTATAACTATTGTCCGAGCCTTGGTTGAGTCAGATTTACATAGTTTCCTATCTATACCTAAGTCTATATTCTGCTTCAAAGGTTGTGAGAATGAAAAGTAATTACCCTCAGCTTTTAGACGTTTCTCTGATATCATTACTTCTAATTAGAAGGACATAAAAATATTCCATTATGAAGCAAAATTTCATGTGAATTATTATCGTCGCAACAGGAAATTTGTAGCATAACTTATCTTATTTTTGCCTAAATATCTTCTCACATCACCCTTTGTACATATTTCAGCGTATGTTTAACGATATAACGAATAGTAATCTTGTGCGAATAAATTTAAATGACCTAAACGGAAATCTTTTGGGTGTACTGATATTAATAGTGATTAGTATTAATATTGTATTGGTGATTTTATCTTTTTAAGTGGTTTGATTCTATAGAATAGTGCTGAAAATATAGATAATAAATTAAGTAATTTAATCGACATATACTTCGCGAAATGCCCTATGTAATTAGAATGATCGAAACTATGTGTTTCTCACACTATTTCTGTACAATAAAATTTGTAAAAAAGAAGTCGGGGTATTTATATAATTAACCCTCATATTTAATAATTAAAATATATTATCTCAAAAAAACTCAAGAAAAACAAGCATCACGCAGATGCAAAATCACTCGCAACATTAAATTTAAAGATTGAAAACATTTGGTGTTATGCCGAAAAATCTTTGGTTTGAAGATGAATCGATGGGAAGTATACTTTTCAGGGGCACTTAGATAGTGTCATTCAAGTCATAAATTAACATCCGATTGCCGTTCTTGATAGCTAATTACCAGAGATTTAATCTTTAGTTATAATAAATTCTGTAGAATCAAATATTGATTTTCGCGAATGATAACTGTAGCAATAATTTATATTTAGAGCGACTTTAGTTATCTAGATACAGCGTAAGTAATAGAGAAACGTTACTCAACAATATCTGACCAAATTTCACTGTAGCTCTAATCCTTCAAATAGTTTAGCTATATTGAAAGATTTCATCGCGCTAATTATGTTTTAATAATCGATTTATATTATATACTGATTAATTAAAAACTTATTTCCTTATAACTTTTGCGATAGACATCCCAGAAAGAAGACCATTCGCTTTGTGTACATGTCATTTTCAAGAATATTGGAAACCCTGAAAACCTTGCAAATACTCCAAAAAGATATCATCATATCTTGCTTGAACGTTGAACACTTTAGCTATTTAAGTCAGTGAAGATTATTCTTTATATCGGGAAACTCTTTATATCGGGGATCTCTAAAAAAGAGATGAAACCAAGAAAAACTACCTTCAGAAACTTCTTTACATTGTTATATACGAATAACATCATTATCTAAATTGATTATTATTACAATATAATTCATAAAGTAGCAAAATTATTTAGTTAAAAATAAACCATTTAGGTTAACGCTATTTAAAGAAAAAAATATTTTGAAATCAATGAATTAGACAATAGTTTTTCATCTACCGCTATATTATCACGTCTAAAAACCTGAACCGAATTCATGGACATTGCGTCATATCCTTCGCAGGTAACAAGGGAAATAATTACGTAGGTCATCGCGAACCAGTCGTGGACTAACGCCTTTAAGGGAAACTGTTCCGATTTTTCTTCATTTAAACTAAACCTTTTTTACCGATAAAGATAAAAATTAGGGAAACGAGCTACGATTATCCAATGCAATAAATATCTTCGGAAAGTAGGTGAATGTTGCATAATAAATTAAGCTTTTTGCGTGTATCAGCAACTCCTCTGGAAAGTACAACTTGCGAACCTTAGTTCGCTGTTTCCTTCAGCGTCCAGAAGGTGACGTCAATTAAAATCTTCAATGGATACGAAGAATAGATATGGAGCTGGCAGCTTGCCCTGTTTCATCCATTAGCAAGTTCGGGAAGCGGAAACCGTTACAAAATGAAAGAAAGCGTATAAATGTCATATGAAAAAGTCAAATGGGAATTTAAAGGGTGATATCTTGCCTCTATACATGGAACATTCCGAGAGACTGTCCATTATATTAACTGTCATAACAGCTATAAAAAGTAGAAGCTGAAGGCGCGGGAATTAATTGTGGACTGTTCATCAGACTCTTAGCTTCAGGGAGCCCAGCATTAAATTCAATGAAGTTGGTTTTTAGATTCCGTGAATTATTTCGTAAAAGGAAAGCGGAATTGCACTTTGATTCATTTATGAATGCATTAAGCATGCAGTAATAACCAGTTACCTAGGATACCGTAATTATTTAGAGAAATATTGAATTATTCCCCTATCGGCATTTCTTGAACTGATATGTAGCTGATCTTATTAAGATACGAAACCGTACGAGATATTGATTTATCACTGAGTGGTATATCACGATTTTAAAATAAAGACAATAAAAAAAAACAGAAATAGGGAGTTTCAATAGAATCACTTTCAAGTGATAGATAGTTAATATTTTTTAAATTCGAAAGGTCAGAGGTCTAAATGTTAAGTTAACCTGATTTATATTGTTAATTATTATCATAATCTTGAATCTAGTTTCCTAGAAAATTCATATTTCATTCGAACAATCTACATATAAACTGATTTAAAGCAGCTGAAGTAATAATCAATATATCGTTTGAATCTGAAATGCTACTGAACTTTACTCTGATCCATACTTATAGGTATGAACTAATTCCTATTTATTCCATATAAAGTTTACTAAAAGTTCCAGAGAATAGTTATCTTTTTCAGATACCTCAAGTTTTAACACTCCTTAACAAGACATCAATCAACAATATCGTACACTTATACATATATATTATACTATATACATCGACTTACATTTACAAACTTATAAACTTTTGCCTTTTTGTTTTCAAGGTAAATGTAAGAATGATATATTTAGCCTGGTTTTGCTGTTTTGAATTATTGTAGTCATAAAAAGGGTATTTAGAAAAATGCTTTCGAATGTCGATTTACCAATAAAGATATAACCATAATCTACGACGGACTATGGTACTGCGCATACATCTCTTGGGTAATTGAAAACGCCTTACTTACTTCACGAGTAATAAATAATTATGTTGCATAAGCATATGACGTATGTGTACGCCCAGAATAGAATGAATTTCTTCGGCGTAGCTGCTATTTCATATCCATTCTTTCATAAGACAAACTCATTCCCAGAATTCCAGTCGATATGTATTGTTAAGAAACGCACAATTAAAAATTTTAAAATCAAAGCTAACCGTTCCAAAAAGTAATAAAAATTCTTCCGCACTATTCAAGCATTTCATCCAAAATACTACCAGCACATAATGACACATCCACATTGAACTGAAGACATAAGCATAAAACTTCCCGTTTGGAATACGTCTTTCCTTATCTCCGCTCGTCCCAAGAAAAATTCTTCATCACTGCCCACGCAATAACATACAGTGGATTCAGAACGAAAGAGATTTGAACGACCAACTCAAACCGTTGTGTACAAATGCGTAAAGTCCCATTTGTCTGAACAGCCTCCTTAATGTCTGAACCTCCCTCAATAAACAATACTTGAAAAAACTGCTGGAACTCTTCGTACATTGTAAAACATGGCGTCGGCAGCGCTTCGTAATAATGCACGCGGTTTTATTGGCCGCTAGTCGCGCTAAGAAGTATAATAGCCGGAGAAATCTTTTCTCTCCCTCACGGAGGGGATTTTGAGGTCAATCTGCATCGACCTTTTCCATCCCCGGGGGCCCAAACCCATTTTCTCGCCATTATAAATATTGAGAGAGAGCTGGACAAAAGCTTCTTTTTCTTACGGAGATTTCCATGAATCGCGAAACACAGGCTTTTTAAGGAAAGGACGTTGTCCAGTGAGCGGGGCCATTGTCCCTTGCGCTTTTGTTCGACCCTCTAGACTGTTATTCCAATATTTTCGTAGCATTACATTAAGCGCATTTTTGTCGGCAGGACAAGCCTTTGGGACTTTCCCTTCCATTGTTCTCTTGCCGGACCCCGGCGGAATATTTGATTTTACTTTTATGGAGATTATTCTCGAGATTCGGTTAACTTGACTTAAGAGCTCGGTGACTTGGGCATTTCAAAGCAGCTTACGCTATCGTAAGTTATTTTTAACTCGATGGTAAGACATCAGACTTCCAGACGTTTATTTAAGATAAATTGAATGATTACCGCAATAAAAACGTCTCGTATATCAATCAAGAAAGATAGAATTGAAACACGAGTCCTTAAACGTCATGATTTGTGAATATTATACTATTATAGAGAATAATCTCAAAAATAATTAATGATATTACTACTTTATGTTTATCAGTTTGCTTCTGAACAGACATAGAAGTAAAAGTGGAGTATCTTTATGTTTTAATGCTAAGTGCATAATGAAAAGTATCGATGCAATTCAGTTGAGATTAATAGATGTGATTGTTCTTCAGATCGGAAAAGAATGGAAAAGTATCGAAAATTTTAGCTAGTAAAAAGTAAGTTATACTTAAACATATCCCAGTAGATACGAGGAAAATAGGAGCCCATATCTTCATATTACAGAGTTAATAATAGTTTCCGATCACAATTAAGACACAAGAATTATTCGTAGGAAGAACGGATATTAAATGAATAATAACGGATGAATAATCAATTGAGGAATATAAGATGATATATTATAAAAGAACAATAGGTAATACTAAGAGTCTCTTAAAATGATCATTAAATTAATGATAATAAATAGTACTTGATATAATTATCAAAAAATGTATGGTCAATCCAAAATGAAAGAAAAACGTACACTTCAGGTGAAATGTCAACCGGCTCACATGAAAAAATCGACCTGATCGCGATTCGAACCAGAATCTCCTGAAATGAAAAATTCTCTTAGATTCAAAAAGCTTTCCCGAAATAATAGAAACCAGGAAGAACATCCAAATGTCCTCAAGCCATGAATACAACTCCACCGCATTAATAATAATCAAAATGCGCGTTCTTAAATAATGAACTCTTAACTCCACATCGGAATGGACTATGTATACTGATGAGTGGAAAGTATACATAGAGCGAATATAAACTCCAGGACTGCGAACTCGATGAAGACAATTCAACTGTGGAAACAATAAGAGAGAACATCCCCACAACTATGGCTCACATACCTCTAAACCCCAGGAAACATTTTCACCCGGCGCCAAGAACAGTAGCTTCTCTCAAGAGAACATCTGGAGGACGTCTTAATTCTCTACCGCCTCACCACCCAACCCACCAGCCACATACCATCCGCACCAGAAGAGGGGGGGTTCTAATCCATTCACGAACAGAGGGCAAAGTATCCGTCTTTTGTCACGCAACCCGAAAAACAAACCACTTTAAACACCACGAGATGTATGGGCACGCTCGTCCCAACGTAGCACTAACTGTAGTAGACTTCGGCACCTTTGGTAGCGGAGCCTTTCCCACGAAACAGATGCCCCCAGAGGTCGTAACGCATTTGGGAAATTCCGCGAGCTTTCCACCTTTCTGACGTCTCCGAAAAACATGCACCCCCTGCCATTTCCCGCTGCTCACTACTGCTCTCCTCAACTCTAGATATCCCCCCGAAGGCCTTAACCCCCACTTTGCTAAATCCGTTGTTGTGCATTTGGTCCCCTCTATCCCACCCACTCGTGTTCTTTTATTCAACAGGCTATAGCTCTTATAGTCATTTACCATTCCGAAAGTTTAATTCACGTAATATATTACGTCATACACTACGAAAGACGTACTTTAAGTGTGAGCATGACAAAACAAGAAACTAATATGAAAATTACGAAATACTAGAAAAATTACCAAAGCCGAATGTGAAGTTATTTTACAACTGTAACTCATAACTATCATTTATTACCAAGGTTATGAATATGTGGTTTCGAAATATGTGTTCTTTAAGATGATAAAACATTGAACTTGTTTTTCTGAATCAAAATTATTAATATTTTTATGCGCAAAAAAGGAAAATAGATAATATGAAACTATAGCATAGATATAATTAAAAAACTCTTTCATTTGAGATTTTCAATTAACTTGAAATTGATCGATGAATCTTCCTATTACTCAGCGCATTCCCAAGATGTTTAAAAAATCGGTTTCATGAGACTATTGAATCTTTATTCTTCAGTCTCTCCCATTATTCTTATATACAACTTTCCCACCACAAACACTGGAGAAATAAAGACCCTAAGAATTAGCAAAACATTCTAAAATATAATACTAATAACATAGAGTTCAAAGTTTCCTTTATTATTTTAACACTTTCGTATATGAAGAGAGAAAACGTATGCATTTTTTAAGAGATAGGTAAAAATCTCATTATAATTTTTATTTAATTTTAAATAGCTAAAGAAAATCTATGAACATGAAAAATTACAAAACTCATTCATTACTTCAGCTCTTCACCTGTTGATTCTTTCAAACCTCTCTTCGGAACAATACATCGCGGAACCAATCTCTCTCCATTCAAATTAGTTTTACTTATAATTCTTTGTCCCTCTTTCATTTAATAATTCTCTATATTATAAGGGCCAAATGTTTGAAATGGACCTTGTATATCTCTCCTTTTTGTTAGTCATTATCATGTTATTTTATAATTAAATAAAATGAAGTTACTACTTGAAAGTAACTGAATTAGAGGACAAGCTGCGAAACTCCCGCAATATAGCTTTAAATTAGACAGTTATCTGAAACGGAAGAATACATTCATACTTTTTTACGTTTAATTTTCACATAAATCCAAATATAGGTGAAATATCCTTTAGGCATCCGAGTACTATCTAGTACGAAAACCATCGATCCCTCCTGCATTGCCACCGCCCCTTTCTACGCGTCATTCCGACTAAACATCTCCCCGAGGCGTCCACACCAAAAAGGCCTCTTTAAGAATGCAAGCTCTGTCCGAAAAAGCGGGGGAAAGCGGAAGATTTGTAAAGCCATTTGAAGGGACAAAAGAATATGGGGGAGTGCTTGTTTTTGTGTGTGACTTTGGCGTGGGGAGAAAAGAGAACCTTGCGAAAATACCCGAAAAGGAATGAAGAGATAAGTGAAGAAGAAGAGGGGAAGAAGAATAAGTTGGTAAGAAGAGAGGGGTTGGAAGCATTATAGGATAAACAAAGAGAAATTCATGGTAATTGGTAATAAAAAGATAACCTTATTTGAATTCAGAACGATTTCTTCATAAATTTCCTCCTTTTTAGAATATAAATTTATTCATCATTATCATTTTCCGTTAACTCGAGAACTGTGGTGTTAGCAACCGTAACTATGGAGACCCTCAAGTTTTCTGACTTGATACTATTACTCTCTTTAACTGTATTAAGCATCTCTCTCCGGAGACCAATATTATTCACTGATCGTACAAAACAGTAGAAATACGAAAATATTAGCCACGAAAATCTCGCAATACGAGAATACATTAATTTTTTTAGATAAATATGCACGGTAAACATTAAACCTATCTCCACGGTCTCTCAAACCTCTTTTTAAAAGTCATCTGATGGTGAAATATGTTACATTTTTATCTCTTAGGTTTGGAAGAATATTCGAATGCAATAATAAATATCAAAAAGTCTAATTAAATTTAATTGGAAATCAGAATAATCATAATATAAGCGCTTTATTGAAGCGAATCAAAATTTAAAGTCGATCAATTTTACTGTAAGGTATCTATCTTAAAATTACTTCGTACCTTCAACTTTAGTCGTACCTGAAACATAAACTCTAACTAGAAATCAAACCCGGAGCTGCTTCGAACACAAGTAAACGTACATCCTACGTCATTATTATTTTTCCTTTTGATAATTAGCATAATATGAATCTGTGAAACCTTTGCATAATTATAATATCCCTTATAAATCTCACAAATTTTTGTATTTCCTACACATAAAATCCAAAACCTATCACCGAATGAAAATCACCGAATAATATGTTCCTGATCTTTCGAAGAAATGAAATATTTCCATCAAATTGACCTTAAAATTTTTTGTTGTTTCAATCATAGGTCTACTTTACGACCTCAAAATAAAATTCTCTCCAACAAAGTTAAAACACCATATCTATGATAGGCTTTCCGAGAATTGTTATTAATTATTAAGATGCTAAATACTTCGAAGAACAATCGTGCTCTACCTCGGATATAAGTGAGTGATCGTGGGGCAAGTGAGAAGATATGATTGAAAATTATTGTAATAAAGTGTGCATTTGATTTAATGGGTGAGGTTAATGTACAGGTGGAGAGAATCAACAGCCGATAGCGAGGCAATGGTGAGATGCAAGGAGAGGGAGGGGTTAAGCCGGGAGAATTGAGAAGGTCAACTGGGGTTGGGAGAAGGAACTGCTGGATATGGAAGGGGGATAAAAGATTGAAAAATAAAGGATGGCAGCGCATTGTGTTGTTGGATTAGTAGGAAGAAGACAAATAATTCTGAAATATTTCCTTTTCTACAAATACATTATGTAATTAGACATAATACATCATGTTCTAAATTTCTGTGACCAAAAGTAATAAGAAGAAACATTGAAAGTAAGTTTTCTTACGCGAATACTCACAATATACTGTGCAATATTTTCTTATGAAGAAAACTAAGCCATAGATTGATTTAATGGAAAAACGGAGCGGAGAAGTTAGTAAGACCTCGGAATTAATATGGAACTCGGGTCTTTTAATTTCTAGATATTTCCTCCACCCATTAAACTAACCTGATAGAATATTCTGAAAAATATTGAACGAATGCTTGGCATGGTTTTGAGGCAATAAAAATCATCACCTATGGCCACGACCTTTCAGATAAATTATAGTGAAGCTGTAGAACCCAAAGCTCAATGATTAATTAATTTAGGATCACTTGTCAGTTTTCAAGTGAGATGGATTTAAATTGTTATCTATTATCTCTACTATTCGTATTAATAATTCTCCTAAACCAATAAAAGCTATCCACAAACTGTCTCCGAGAACCTGGACAATACAAATGATACGGAAAGGATACTTAAATAAATAAAGCTAAAATGATTTAAATATAATAAGGGGAACTATTATAAGATCAATAATGACTATTTACTTATCTTGGGTACAACTGTTTCATAAATGTATCTTTATATACAATAATGCTGCACTCCTTTGAAAAAAAGAAAATCATTGGTATAAATCAACAAGTTTCTTGATTCTTATCATTTCATTTCCGTATCATGATTCATGAGTTATAAGAAAATCTAATACTTAAATATGACAAGAGCAAATTTCTTCTTATAGTTGAACCAAAATATATCGTATCCTCACTCCATATTTCTTCAATATTCTGTTAAATTTTCTTTATAATCATTTAGTACATAGTTTCTTGATGTTCATTGACACCCAATTGACTTACAGATCAGAATGCGAGCACAAATCTTCCCTAAATCCAAAATTCCGCCGTAGTAGGCACAACTCCAGTTTCCCGTATCATAGAAACGGAATCCGCCGATAAAAGCGGGAAACACAACTGAGAAAATGTCTGAAGAACCAAAGAAGTGGACCGAGAGATGGAGATAAAAGGAGTAAGTGGACGTAAAACGAGAAAATAAGCGTTTAGAAGGGCAACGAGAAGCGAGGCTATAAAGGCTGGAACCTGTTCAGAGGCTAATACAATAAATGCCTCAACAATGCCTCCGCAAACAATACTTCTTTAGAGAGAGGGGGGGGAAGTGGGTGGGGTAATAAAATAGTAGAGCTAAATGGCTGCGGGTACATAAGAATGGCGTGCACAATAAGAACTTGTTCCGGCTAAAAAGAGCGACATCCGAGGCAGGCAAATCCATTGGATAAATGGGGCTATCCCTTCACAATCTGCCCGTTTCACCCGTCAACCGCTCGCTGTCCCGACCAAAACTCAAACCGCTAAACCCTTTAGATTGAGTTCCTACGGAATTCCGCGGCACTTGCGTAGTGGGCGAACAATAGCTGTGAGCAATATTTCTTAATCAATTTTTATTTCTATTAATGGACTGGAATCGGATTTGTTGCACTGTTATAACATCGTAGCTTATAGGTATTGTTATAGAGACATTTCATTGTTACCAATAGTTAATGTATAATCTATTCGTAACATTGTTTACATTAAGCATTTTGTATCTGTTTTACTGCACGTGGGGGTTGCCTATCTAATCACCATTGTAGAATGTCTCCAACGTCATTTTCATTAATCATTATCGAATTTAAATATAACAATAATAAATAAACGATTAAGCGGAAAGAACCTTAATAATAGGCTAATTATTTTAATTAAATAATAATTCGTATATATCGTATATATATATATACTATAGAGTGCAGTAGCACTTCATTTTCTCCACTAGCACTTCAAAAGAATTCTTAAAAAGGTATTTTTAAAACATAAATCACTCTTGACAGTTCATTTTAAAGGTAAAAGTGTGAAGATATTTCAATGGAATAGATATATTCCACATTATTTTTCAATGTGCCAAAAAACAATAACATTATAGAAAAAGTACATTAAAGGTCCTTCCATAATGTTTTACTCTATCAAATGTTATTCTCAAAAGTTAATACATTAAGTATCAGAACAATTCAAAACAGAATAATTTGTAACTTTGATCGTAAATATTGTTACGATGACGTTAGCCCACTGACGAAACCGGTCGGATTATAAAAATAGTGTGGAAGTAAACCAAGTGAGTCATTTCTCTTTTCCGTATATATTGTATTCGGAGAACCATTTTCGGAAGAAAGGAAATTATTTCTTTATAATTTTGAAGAATACGTAAATTGTGAAATTTCCATTTCCCTCTCTCCTATTTTCCTGCACATTTCGTATATGAGTGTCGAGAGTTTTTTGCGATTTTACCATCTCCTTCACTCAATATTTCCTCTCCATAACACCGCACGTCACATTTCTAGCTCCTCGTGGTGCTTTCATTTTATTTTGAGCGGCTGACCGTAAGGCATCGGGCGAATCTACTTCGATTTATATTCATTTGCGTTGAGAAGTGGCGGTTTCTCCCACTTGTCAAGCTGTGATTAATCCGTGAAGCCCACGACGGAAATACTGCTTACGTTCTTGAGTAAGCTTAGCGTGCCACGGGAGATATATATCGGTCCACCTTAATTAGTTGAGCTCATATTCAGTAGGGAGTACTGCCATCCTTGGTTACGGTTGATATGGAGCGAGTAGATGATTAATTAATGAAAGATCGCTGAAACTAAACAATATGTTTCGATTGTCCGAAAATTGTGGTGAACAAAATAACTTTGGAGACTTAAATTTGAAAATTAGAGAGCGATCACTTTCAAAAATAAGAATGTTGCAAATCGTTGAAAATTAATTATTGTATATAGAAATATTACAAAAACGATCTGTTATAGTTTTCAAGATAAATGAAGACGATGCGTTGAGATAAATTCGCCTAAATTCCGAATTCAAAGCATTTAGGACCAGAATGGAATTTGAATTTAATATTAGCATAATTGTAAATAGTGAACGCAGATACCTTATCTCGGAATTCATGATGTCGCACTATTCTCAAGTACTCACTTAATTACAAATATAATGGTTGTATTTAAATTCGATATGAAACTTTTATTTTTTAACATTTCAATATTTCAACAACAAAAGTAATATACTGCGGTGTGTTAAAAACAATACGATAGAATGGTAGGTAATTCATTAATTACTTTAAAATCAAACTTACATTCATCTATATTTATATATTCCGATAATTTTAATAAAAACCATATTTTAATATTGAATATTAATAATATTTCAATTCAAAGACGTTCTTATTTTTCTAGAAGATTAAAAGTTAAAGGAATAACGAATAAAACTATTCAAAATTAATAAATTTGTTAGCAGAATCAGATGAAATTAGTTCTCAAATTTTGATGAGAATGACTACATACAATGCTACCAGACCTTTTCCGAATGAATTTGTTGGATAAGACATTCATATAGTCCCATTAAAATCAGAGTAAATAGGATTTGATTGATTTTTATCGACGCATCAAAGACTTCCCAAATGACCACATCTTATACGACCAAAGAATGTTCACTGTGTTAGACTGTAATTCCCGTGAATGAGTCCCTTTGAAGCGAAGACACTCCTCGAATCAAACTCCTTTCAGATATGAAAAAGAATCTTTGGGAGCCCCCGAAAATTTGTTTGGAAACATGAATATATCGTGAAAGATACCGCTGCTCTGTCATAGAGTTTGGACCTGAAAAGGGTGAGAGTTCAATAGAAGAAAGATGAGATAATTCGGCATTGGCGGCCTTCTCCGGTTGTGTCCAGTGTCGGTAGATCGAGAAAGATGTCAAAGAAGGAGGAAATCGGATAAATGGAAGGAGATGAAAGGATGTCTTCTTTGAAATGGCAATCCTGAGATATTCGAAAAAGGAGGATTGCCTTCTATGGCCATCTCCTTACTACCACAAGGTCCTGCCCACTTAAATATAACATTTCAATCTTTGCTCCCTTCGGCGTATGTGCTAGCAAATCACTTTCATTCGCTTATTACATTGCAATATGTTTTGATTTTCTGCTATCATTTCAATTGATTCAGATTTCAAATCGTGAGTTACCCTTAGTTATAGCCCTTAGTAACATACTTTACTTTAAACAATAAGAATCACGTGAACTAAATCTTCAATATAACTCAACGTACTTTAAACAATTGTTTTCAAAATTTCATTCCCTAAAAAGGAGAATATTTTGAACAAAAGCGTGCGAAATGATAATGCTATTATTACTATATTTTTCTTTATTTTATTTAACTTGAAACACTTTAATCACCGCTCAAATATCCTCTTTTTGAAGCAACATTTTAAGCCATGCACTCTTTACCAATCCAAAACTATTAAAAATATTCTCTTGTTTGTGTGACAGGTCTATCTTACGTAAAGCCACACTCAACTATAAACAAAACTCTACTCTACTCTTCTTAATCACCTACATTACAGCCTTTATTAACCACCGTTTATATGCACGTATTATTTAACGAATCAATCAGTGTTTTAATTATAAAATCGAAGGTTTTATAAGCAAAAAAATAAATCATTCAGCGATATTTATAGGAAAATAAGTTACATCCACTTAAAATTCAGTAATTATCTAAACTGTCAAAGCATTACATGATTTAAATATAACAATTTTCAAACTAAGAGGTATTTTTCGTATAATATTGTCAAAATTTTTCACCTCTCCCCGGCGAATATAACTCGCAAAAACATCAGCCGAGTAAGCAGTTAGTTAATAAAACTTTGAAGACATGATTAATGATGATTATTAAAACGCTTGATATTTCCTTTCCTCTACCTCTTGTATTTTCTACCCCTTTATTTTTCCTTATATAAAGTCCAGCATCCCTTTCACGCTGGACCCACTAATGACCACCCTCTTATTTCAACGATGACTTCCCTCCCTTCCTCTAACCTTTTTACCCTTGTATACAAACAAGACTGCCAAAGTTTCCGAAAATGGAATTATTTTCCCTTTGAAACATCTGTAATCTGTGATATCGAGATTCCATCTACGTACGACCCGATGACATCTGCCTCGTTAGAGTGTTTCCTTGGATTCGGGAAAAAGTTTTGCTTTGAATGGACGAATTCCTTGGGACGCGAAGAAAAGAGGTCGTTTCTATTCGTTTAATGCGTAGCCAATCACAAAAGAGGGCTCTTCTTTGAATTATTAAGGCAAGAAGTTTGTTTCAATACGAATGTCCCTCTCAAGGGACGATCTGCTTACATTTGTGGCGAATTTAATACGGGCTTTTGAAAGGAAATATCCTTTTTGATTTTTAAGTCATTTACGTCGAGAGGGAATTGTCCAAGATTAACATGCGATGTTTTTACCGACTATACATTTAAACGAATGATATTTTCAGATGAGCTTTCAAATAAACGAACTTCTCGACTGAATACCAACACGATCTTTTTCATCAAAATTATATGACTAAGAGCATTCATAATATAATTAGATTGAGTAATTTGAATTTAAATTAAATACATAATGTTTTACATCCCTTATGACTCTTGTTAATTATAAAGAAGGATAGATATAATTAACTCTCGATTCGATTCATAAATAATATTATAACCGCATGGGAAAAGTAATAGAAACATTTTATTTAGCTCACAATTATAAGTTAGAAACTTATAATCAAATTTATGAGTACCAGAATCATTAATTTCGCCTCAAATCACTACTATGAATGAAATCCTCCGAATTTCAATATATTCGATTAATTATATGATCCTATTTTCAATTGAAAACTTTCATATTAAAACATTTTAACTAATCAATTTAATTACATTACATTAAAGATTATTTTCGCTATTAAATGAAATCGTAATAAAATAAATGAATGAATAATTAATTATGAAGCGATTGATTATTTCCTTCAACAATATTCATGGATATTTTAATTACGCCGCCAATTTAATCAACTGATTTTCAATCACAAAATAATTTTTTGAGCTTAACAGCCGTATTACTTTAATTGAATCAAAAACTTCGTTATCAATAGAGTTTGATTAAATATTATTCAATTTTTAGACTAATTATACTGAGTTTATCTTCAACTTTAATTACTTTATTAAAAGGACTTTATAAGCGCAATATTATCGTTGATATATGTCAAATGGTTGTTAAACGTAATTCATTCTCCTGTTCCTCATTCCTTGAATCTTTACTTTACTTCTCACGGTTTAATTCAAGGATTTATCTTCAAGGCACTGTCATAACTAACTATATTAGTCAGAAATAAATAAATAGTTATATATAATGAGTTCTATTCTTATAATAAAGTTATTTCTGTATATTCTTTTCGTATCTCCATCGATGAAGTATCTTTTATAGAAAAAGCAATTTAAAAGGACCTGTATTCACATTTTCCTCTCATTTACTCTATCTTCAAATAAACTTGTTCAATCTCCCGGGAGAAGAATATTACATAATAAACGCATCGTTACTAAGGGATTCAGTGACAACAAATATTTCCCAATTCGATATCATTTTTAATCAAGCGGATCAACGATAACATTCTACCCCGAAAATACATTTCCTTCATTAAAAATCTTTCATTCACCCTACTTTTGATACTTAATCTAAGCAGCACGATTTATGACAGCCTATAATGTCTCTAAATAACACGTATTAAGAAAAAATCCGGAATTCTGGAACTGGAAACATAGAGCGATGATGACCAGTTTCCGCACCTACTTCTAGACTCTATAGATGGTCTATTATAGAGGTTCTATCTCAAAAATTATATCCGAACCCGTTGGCGTCGAATCAAGTTCACAAACAAACATCCAATTCCTACGTAATCTGAAGTTTGCTCGCCAAAAGAGAGATGCGGTAAAAAAAGAGTCCAAAAGCCTTCAGATTCCTATCATCAGAACCGTGTAAATAATTGAATGGTTCCAGTGGAATGGGTTCAATCAGCGTCTTTTATAAAAACGTCCCTCCGGGCTGCGTGGATGGTTACCACCAGTGGATGTGCCCTCAGGGTGATGGGATTCGTCCCGGTGGTACCTGGTAAGGCGTTTAAATGGAATGGATATTGGGAGGGACAAAGCAGTTGATGGGATGCGGAAGACGAATTACAGAGGAAAGACAAAAAAGACGTGGAAATGGATGTGTGAAGAGGGGAACACCCTGAGGGAAGATTTCGGAAGAGGCAAATTGGCATGGGAACTGGAGGTAGATTATGTGGAGGGTATTATTGGTGGAAAAGAAAGGCTTATGCAAAATAGAGAGAGCTGGTCAGGGAAGTGCCTTTATTTTAATCCACCGAAACTAATCGAAAGGGCACACCTTAAAATCGGAAGATTTTGGAATCGCCGATACGAAAACAGATCGACCGTTATATTACAAAAGAAGAAGATCGGTAGTGATTTCTCGAAAAATAAATGAAATAAAATTCGCTCGTATACTGATCCACGAATGGAATATTGTTTCGTTTCAAATCTTCGGTTAAATACGATTGTAAATTGGGATTAATTATGTATTGAAAATTGACATTCCTATTTACGCCAAAATTAAGCAACTATAAAACACTGTATTGATTAGAAGAGAGGTTAGTAATAAAAAATAAAAAATTGATACATATAATTAAATAGATACTCAAGATATAAAGGGAGTCTAAAAGTTGATTTTCTGCCCATATTAAATTGCAATTCACTATATTTACAATATCGCAATTATCAGTTGAATTATGTAATATTATCAGCTGAAAATTCATTATACATTGGTTTATATATATATTTTCAAACATATGTAGATTGATTCCGCTGTATTGATATGTTTACAGTACCTGACTCCTGCCCACTCCTTGGCGACATATAGCATTATGGAAGTTTCACTTACGTAACATCTCGAAAAAATTTGCGGTAAAAAATCAAACGAGTCAAAATATTAGCCTAAGATTCCAGCATCACGAAAGGACCCCTTAACATCCAAGCAATTTTCCATCCGGAAATTGATAGTTTCGAAGATCTATTCGAGTCCCTGCAGCATTAAGGGCATAGTAAAGAGAAATAATTGAGTATAATTGAAAGGGGCTTGAAATATTTCCAAGAAAGGCGCCTTCTTCGGAAAGATGCAAAGAAGCTATTGATTGCAGAATCGCAACTTTGTCGAAGGACGCCGACATTTGCAAAAGATGAAAGAAGAGGTCCAATTAGGAAAAGGATTCCGCTTCCGACAACGATGGAAGGATAAAGGAAGCCGCAAATAACCAGGAAACTGTGACGCTATGATTTCCATTCAGAATACTTTACGTCTTTGCAAAAGTTCCGCTACTATACATATACCTTCTGAATGGAAACGTATTGGTAAGGAGATGAGAAACACTTGTATGAATATCCTAAGGGGAATCGAGTGAGAAAGGAGTTGAGATTTTGGAAGGAATAAGCGAAACTGATAATTGAAATTTGTTGTTTGAGGAGAATATTCCATCGAGAAAAACAAATTTGAGCTGAAATAATTTCACCGGTAATTAATTGTCTACTGAGGTCTTGAAGATTCTTACTGGAAACAATTGTTTTAGCGATAAAAGTTGGATTAATGAAAGAGCGATTTATGATATTTTTGGGTAATTTTTCGATGTTTAAATCTCACTCAGCTACAATTCTTTTAATCTTCCTTAAATTTTTATTTAAGTTCATGGTCGCATAAGAGTTCTTCAATAATAGAGCTAGCGAACTTTATCATTACTAGCAAAATTGCCAAGCCAAGTATAACTGAATTATCTTCTTCTGTTTGATAAGAAAAACTTACTACTATCATCTACTTCCTCTATTAAAGTATTTTAGTTCTTCAAAAGTTATTTAATTTGACAGTGACGCAAAAGTTTCCCTATCTGGCCGTAAACTTCAACCTTTTTGTAATTTCAAGAATTGTATCTCTGAAATACGAGAAAATAATAAATTTATTAAATAATCACTACTAAGCATTATTGGAAGAGGACTTATTAATTGTGTGCGCGCTTTATTTTATTTATTATGCCTATTTTATTGTCATTGCAAAGATGATGAATTACTTAGAATTAAGTAAGACGAAACTATTCCATTATGTAATAATTCCATTATCTCATCCTATCATCGGTAATTATTTTAGGAAATAGCGCTTTTAAACTCAGTTTACCGTAAATCGATTAGTTATTTTTAGAAATTTCTCATCGCTCGATCTAACAATCATCTCAGTTAATTACGTAATCGGTAGATGGAAGCCTAATGTGTGCGGATATCGACATTTTCATAAATGTATGAGTTCATTTGAAAATTGAATTCTTTAGATAGAACGTAACCCGCCTATATCTATATGCATGGAGGAGAGGTTTTAGTGAAATTAAAATAAAACAATACAAGAATATTTCTTACAATTTTCCTTTCTAAATAATAGTTAATGTACCTATTAACCTCATTAAAAAGTGTCAGCAGGGAAGAACTCTAGATTAACATAGAGGTCGGCAGAAATGATCCATCAAAGCTATATTCATATTCAAAGTTCCGCTACTCATTTAAGACCAATGAGAAAGTAGCCTATTTCCGCATGACTTTAGCAAGCATAATCCATGATACATAGGCATATTTCCTAGAAAATTGCGCATTGTATTCTAAAACATTATTTGTTAATTTTACTTAATGCAGATATTTGAAACTTGATTTATAAATGAAAAACGAAGGAACTATATGAAACTTTCCAGCTCCGGATTGAGTAATAAATAAAGTAGCAGTATTCTATGCGAAGTAAAAGGTAGACATAAGTTTCCTAATATCAGTTAATTGAATTTTTTGTAAGTGAATAAGAACAATTAAAATGAAAATGAATGTATGCATATATTATAAAATCTGCATTTTTCGTTCATTAATAGATACCATAAAACAATTCTCATCATAGGGGTAAGAGATTTAAAAAATTTCAAATAATTATCTTTCCTTTTCACTTTTGTTGATGTTAAAAAAAAATCCGTTAAACGTAGGATTTCAAAGTTCCAAGTTCCCACGTTCTCTTCCATATAGCACACCTTATAGATGAGGAAACTTTTAATTTCATTCAGGAATATTAAATCTCAAATAGAATAGTTGAACAGTATTCAAATTTAACCTCCCTTCAACTAGACCAAGAAAAAGACCCAACGCTACTTCTTCTTCGTAAAAAATATTTGAACGGAATTACGAAATATTTCAGAAATAATTCAAGACCTGTTTAGTATAAAACATAAACTAAGTAATACGGTAATAAAGTAAATACGAATATGATATTTAAAGAAATTCATGTCATTGATCATATATCATATTGATATCACACGTGATATTCCCTCCTCTTCCAACAGAAGCCCGTGTTGCAATGTTACAATTATTAAATTGATACCTACTAAGAATATAGATCGAAACTGAATCGTGGATTCTTTTGAACTTTACTAAAAAATATTTGCGAAATATAACCAATACCTGATATTGTATTCATAAGTTCCTTATCTTTAAACGGATCAATGCAGAGTGAATTCGTTCTTAAACCGATAATCATCTAACACTCAAAACAAAAGAATAGTTATTATACACACTACAGTCACCACCCATCATTACACACCGAGTTCAAAATATCTTTAACGTGCATGCAATAATAGCTCAACCTTTCGGCAAAACCACCGCCACTCCCACAGCCACCACCCAAAGAAGATAATGGCACCGGTAGAGAGAAAAAGAGACAATGAGTGGAGGCGTTCTTAACAGTGGCACGAAAATACCTTTCATCGAGAAGATTGAAAACGAAGCGGTTTTCAACCACCCCATTTAAATACGTATATAAACGATGGAATTTACATAACGGTTGTTCTGAATCCATTACATAAACGAATCTGATAAATAGTAAGCTCAAATAGTGAGTTCAGAGACTAAACCTTATGGATATGTTGCGTACGTTGGACTAGAATCTCTAGCGGAGGAGAACTTCCGTGATAGGGTACATGTCTAGGAAGGTGTATATTAGGGATAGGGATGAAGGAAGGGGATAAGAAACATCTGCATATACTCGGCGATTAGCGGGAAGGCCGGAGAAGCCACGCAATTCCGCCCAACCCATTGTCATTTACATACATTTTAAAAAGGGAAGAGGTTGCCGTGGGAACAAATAAAGATGTGAGAGAAAGCCTGAGGAGATTGCAGGGGCAGGAGAAGAATGCATGTAAAATTTGGCAGACACGAGAAGATAAAGGAGATGCTAAAAGAGTTAGGAGGCTGGAGGAAAACGAAGGACGAGCCGAAAGATAAAGACGAGTCTTCGAAATCGAAGATTTTGGAAAATCGATTCCAAAGTTTGCGAATATTTTTTCGCAAAGACAAGAAGTTTAAAATTGATAAAATGATTGGGGATACTGTTTACGTTTATCTAGGATAGAATAGGTAAGTAGGAGCGTTCTTTTGGGGAATAATATAAGAGCAATAGAGCATAAGATTTTGGAAGGCCTAAGTTCGAGTCATTGACCTTAAAAAATTTCGTATCAACAAATTTTTCAAGATTTGCGAAAAAATATTTACTTTTAGAACGCATAACGCTATTCTTCAGATTGATGGAAAACTTTTGAGGATTGATTTTACAGTTTTAAACATTCTTTACATACTAAAGTCATAAATAAAAATGAGAGACAATGAAACTTTTACTTGTGAGAGCTTTTGAAGCTCACCCGAAACAAAAAGCTTGTTAATTCGGAATAGACCTAAAGGGATGTGCACGCAACATGTGCCACACACCGAATATTGGCACAATGTATAGATAATCATGCAATACGCCAACGAGTTATATGTTCAAGATTTCAATCTAACTTACCGTAGTATTCTTATGATTCAATTCACATATATGTAACAACAAAAATTATTTAAACTGTACACAGATTTTATCCTAAAACGATACAACTCGGGGTATTATAAGATTTCGTAGAAGATTTAAAGACTTAATAGATGGTAACTTAATTTACGCATACGCATTTCTCTGCAATCACGAAAGAAAAAAATGACTCAAAATCTTTCTACTTACATTTCGATGTCATTCATCAATCGGCAGGCACTCCTGCAGCTCTCCATAACTTCTTTTTGACCTTTCTTTTCATCTCCACAAAGTTCTTGGACCCAAGCCTTACTTCTTCTCCAGATATGGCAGGTATTGTCTTTCTCTTATCTCCTCTCATCTTAACTTTGATCATTGATTGCAGGAGCCTTGAAGCAAAACATTTAGACAAACACATTAAATACAAACAAAAATATTTAGTTTTGCAATTCGTAATAAAAGTATTCTAATTAAAATATTACATTACTAAGTATGGTGTTTATTGATTCTTTACGCCTTGGGGAAGCCTGAATGCGCAGAATAAATTAGAGAAACCAGGAATTCAAAAATGTTGTTTCTGCAGCTGGGAATTCGATTGATTTATATCTGCAGAATTTTGTCATCCTTCTATTAATGCAAATCCTTCTACGGATGCATTCAAAGGAAACGTGCCACGGAGATGTGGATAGCATACATCTAGGAGACAACAATGGTAGTGGAACGCATCTTTGACCGATGGACGGCGAGGAAGAATGGACCATGAATCAAATGCAAAGGAAGCTGTAAATGGCGAGATAAGAGAAGGAATCAAGGGAGAAGATAAACAAGAGGGAGTGTTTCCGTTGACAGCAGGAAGCTTCCACGCACCATCTCGATCGAATCTAAGCGAAAGGTCATTCGAGATACAGAAGGAATGGGTGCCAGAAGGGTTAGAATAATGCATGGAGGGAAGATTAAAATAAGAGCATACATAACTGACTAAGTTTAAGAATAAGTGGCAAAAATGAATGCGAGATAATGTTCTAAATAAGTCACGTAATATAATCTACAAAACTTAAAGAAATTTTTAAAATAACGATCGAATCTGCTAAATTTAAGTTACATAAAATATCACTTCTATCTTGGATAATTTCACGTTATATCGTAAATCTGAGGAGGATCAATTTTAGTATAATTAGGAACAAATATTATTATAATTAATATGTTAATAATAAATATTTTCATTCCCTTTCGTACAGAATAGTAAATAAATTAATAGTTAAAGAATAATTCATAATTATCTTCCGATAAAATGTATATTAAATGGTTTTAGTTTGAGCTAAAATGGGGATCTACACATTTAATCACGTTTTGTTTAATATATGGACCTTATGAGTAACACTAAGAGGGTACAATTAAGGCTCATACATAGAGACTATTGTAAGCATTTCTCAAAAATAAGGAAAACCTTAGTTTATCGTAAGTGTAATGAATTTTCCTTATTCCGTTGACGAACAGTCTAATCATATTAATTCCTCATTTCATAATAAATATAGCACGAGTCTAATTAGAATATTTGCATGCAGAGATAAATTTTAAGAAAAAAATTGAAAAAAAAAGAAGGAAAGTCGGTAGCTATTTTAGATTTAATCGAATAATTAATTCAGCTTCATTAATTTCAAAGTCGTTTAGTTTATGTGCATGAACATTTTAAATTTTGTATCTAATTAATAGATAGAACTCCAAAAACACTGAGAATATTTTGAAGCTTAATAGCTCATTTTTGGTCTTGCGTCTCAATAAAGATACTACTGTAGAAAAAGAAGATTTTTGTCTGTATTTGAGACTGTTGAGATTTGAGTTTGTAATTTTGATTCGAGCCTGGAGAAAATTATTGGAATACAACTAAAACAATCCCGCGTTTTCAATTCTGTCTCTTGATAAATTTACACCTTCTACTATCAACCCTAACAAATTAACTATAGAAATCTATTCACACATGCAGAAACACCAGCGCGAGATAAGGATGTAAACACTAAACGATCTATTTCTACATAATGACGCATCATCCCCGATAAGAAGTATACTAAAATCTCTCCTCTAATTATCCAATTCCCTCATTTCAGCCCAATCATTCTTTGAATTCCTTTATATCCTTAGGTCTTCCATAAAATCTCCCGTATATTTAACACATCCGTCTCCTATCTCCCCGGAAACCTCAGCGACTCCTGCTAACCGGAAATCAGATCACTTGCAGCATCCTCATAAATCGATGCGCATTGGAGACGTGTGATAGAGGAAGGACGAGACAGAGAATCGCGTGCCGGCCGTGGACATGACTCCGCCGCTGTATCGGAATGTCGTCCGGTCAGTGAAGAATTCGGTCAAGCGCTCTTGGGCCTATTGGACATCTCCCCTTGTGCACCTGCATTGCCACAGAGGTTATCCAACTTGTTTACCGGGATGACCGCTCCAAAGGGTGAGAATGATTCCATTAGCTCTGTTCGTCTTTCTAATGGAGCGCTGTCTGTTATATGCGAGACTTAATGCGTCGCTAATGTTTGTAACTGGATGGAAGGACGTCGTGGCGGTCTGTCTCTACGCAGACCAGCGTTTAACTGCGTGTCGTCCGCGAAAAGATTCCGATACCATAGGGGGAGGTTTAAGATGCGTTCTTCTGAGCATTCGAAATTAAAAGCGTACAAAGCCAATCTGTTAATATTGTTTGTCTTATTCAAAGATACAACCTGCAGACACGGATACACACACCTTTTTGATCAATCTCAAGATATGTTTGAATAACAAGTCATACTTACATAAGAAAGGCCATAAAATAACTACGTCAGAATCCCATTAGCACTGGATATGAGAGGCTCTTGGTTCGTTTCCTTTTAGGGATCGTTTAATATGAAGTCATTTCAGAGCAAATCACAATTTTAATTGCATTACTAATGTTTTAAATTATATTTGGAAACTATTGAAATACAGAATACTGGAGTCAAAATTTCATCTTAGAGTATAACTTAAACTGAAATCGAGCACTCTCTTTGAAATTCAAATATTGAAGTGAAATGTCCTTTAGAAAGAAATATTCTTAAAAGCTAATAAAATATGCAATTTTCAGAAATTAAATTCGAATAATAATTTCAATAAATTCGATAGATAAAATATTTAAGAGAATTAAATAAATGTTCTAAGCAACTTCCTTACTCATAAATTAGTTTAAGAATAGTATTAAATAGAAAGAAAAATTGCTTCAGCAAAATCAGCTTTTATATGCAATTTTTTCTCTCAATCTAATTTTAAAATTTAATTAATTTACACATTATAAGCGTTACATATAAAATATACTTCACTAAACAATGAAAGTAAATTCCCGATTCACGAACAAAGTCAAATATGGACTTCGGATGTCGTCATGCGTGCATAAAATCATTCCAACGATGCAGAATATATTACTCCATTATTCATGGATGTTCATATCAGATCGCGAACATCTTTTGAGATTTTCTTACACTTCGAAACGTAAAAGAACAAAGTACTCGATTATAGTGAATATCGTAAAGACGCCTCGAGACACTTCTGCTCCCATAAATCCTTTGGGCATTTTAATTGCAAATTACGCTTCGCGATTGTCCAACGTTCTGCTTTTATGGGCGCAATACTGGGTTCATCATCTGCCAGCAGATGGTACGCGGCTAAATTGCACATACGGTTAGCTTCGACGTTTTATCCCGTGAGGATCTGCGGCGATTTGCCTTCTTAATGAATCTACGCTGCACTCCTTCCGACAACTTAAGAAGAGGCATGAATTACAAAGTGTACCATAATCAACTTAAAAGCGCCTCTGAAACAACTGATAAATGCAGAGTGGCTATCCAGGTGTTTACCGGAAAATATTTCCCCTTTTTGCAATAAATCACCTTAAAGAGTCATCTACAACGAATAACATTAATGAAAGTGCAACATTAAAAATTTTAAGGGTGAAATAATTACGCATTAATGTACTAAGATAGTTTTATGGGAGTTTTATCCATTATTTTCCCACCGATGGGAAAAATCTTGCAGGTAATTGAATAATTAGTTTAAAAGTACGTTATTTTGATTTACGAGTCATATTTGTTATGCAGATTTTCTCATATGCAAATTTCATACGTAACTTTTAATTTAATTATAAACTAATTCATTTCGTGGAGTTAATTTGAGTAGTAGATTCCAATATGTTTCAAAACGATAAAATATGGGATCTTAATATCAGCCATAAATCAGCAGTAACTTAATATGGCTTACGTTCTTCTGCTCTTGAGTCCTTCGCATAATAAACTTACTTGTACAGAGATCACAATTAATTTACAATATTTAGTGTCCGAACACGTGAATTTACGTACATCAGAACATAGCGAGGTGTTACCAATTGAATTGTTAATAATAAATTCACGACCTGGCTGTTAACTTTCCATCGAACATTAAACACAATGAATGTAAACTTCATAACATTAAAATTTGTCGATATTCAAGATCATAATTTTTTGGTCTAAATTTTAATAAAAACGCATATTCATACCTATCACCACAAAGAAATAAAACACAATAATATTACAATAGTGTGTAAAATTAGCGAGTATAGAAATGAATTTATCCACAAATTCCTATCAGAATAAGAAACAGTTTTTTAAAAATGAAAACAAACAGAAGGACCAAACCGAATCAAAATATTAGCCCAAAATAAATTAATGGGACGCCTTGCATGGAGTCATCTGCTCAAAGAAATATCAGTAGTACATCAAAAAATAAATTGCTTCCTATCTTTAGAACATTGTATGCCCGCAGAGGTACTTGGACCACAAATCCTTAGCTCAAAAATCATAATGTTCTATCCAATGACCTGATAAAACCTTTTCTAAATATTACAAACACTTTGATGATCCAGAATATGCATTTTTCAAAGTTATATGGAAGTGAAAAATGGCGATATGACAGCCTATATTTCATTTCTGACTTACCTTTATATTCAAGACGCATTAACTCATCGTGTTATTTTCATCTTCCCTAAACCCTTGAATAATTACTTCACAACACAGAACAAAATTTTGTTCGTATCCTCAATAACATCGGAATATAATAACGTGAATCTGTTCAACTTAATATCAAAAAAGAGGCAAAAGAAAAGATTCCATCTGGGCGAAGAAAAAGTTCGATAACCTCCCATCTTCGAAGTATAATATCAGCATCAAGATTTACGGTCACGCGAAAAAGAAAGTTGGGACAAATTTGCTCTTTTTTGTTGTAACCAAAAACACGGAGGAATCCGCCCATTTTCGCATTATTAAAATCGAGGCCTTAAATTATCTCCGTTGCTAGGGAATTTCGAAATCGGACGGATTTCCTCTTTCCCCTCAAAGTCGCGGATAAAAACGACTTTTGACTTAAATAAAACCGAGGAATTTGAGATGGTCGACCGTGGGATGGGTTGAGGTAGGGTGTGCACAGTGGTTAGAATGGGTGGAGTTGGGAAGCAGAGCGAAGCGGTCGTACTGAAAAGAGAAGAAGAGGACTCCCGGAAGGGACATGGGAGAAGGAAATAGTTTCATCACGTAACGATATGTTCGATTTTACAGCTAGGACTTCATTTTACGGTGAAAAATATCGCGTCGTAGTCCGCCGATTGATGCGTTCTTTCCGCACTTAACGCTCTCGAACTAGACTAAGGTCATGGATGAGTTTGAGGAAAATAGACTGGTTTAATGCTAAGCAGGTTTCTGGAAAAGCAGAGGATGGCTTGAGGGTTCGAATGAAATAACAAGATTGATATTTATAACGCATGAGGCTTATATCAATACACAAACATACGATAAAAAAATTCCACCGGTAAAAAAGGTTACGTAAGCAAAGCAATGAGGATGAAGCTATACTTATCACTGTACGTAACAAAAAAAAACTGTAAAAAACAAAAAAATCATAATATAACTCTTATGGTTCAGCAGTAGTAAAGAAAAAAGATTAATGGTATTATACACTAAAAGATCATCCTTTCAGGATATTAAGAAGGCAGTAATGTTTCGAATACAATGAGGTGGGAAGTGATACGTATTATTTTATACTATTACTCAAATATTAATGTATGTGATGAAAGGAGTTCACATATGTATTTTCTCCATCATTCTTACCATGATAAATATGATAAATAGATATGTTTTTACAATAATTCGTCTTATTCTTTTTAAATTCCTTAACGGTAACAACGCTATGAGAGAAAAGAAAGGTTATAAGGAAAGCTGATTATATCTCAATTACAGGTTACAATGCAATAGTCTAAAATAACAGCAGGTTCCTAATTTGCATAAAGCGTAGTTTAGGTGATCTTTCTAAAATAAAAACCGATCCTTAATGAGCTATTTCCAAATTTAGCCATTGGATCGATACCACATACGATATAACGACTAGATAATGATCCTAATAAGATAAAACTAAAATATCTACATGAACCCTCTAAATGGCAGAAAAAAGACAAAAATTATTTGAATTAGAACTAATGGAATAAATGAAAATAAAATATACCACATCACCATTATAATTATATGAGAATAAATAAAATACATCTTATAAAATATCTCTATATTCATAGTGTAAAATAAAATGTTAATAACCGGATGGAAAACATATACTTATAAATCATTTCCCTATAGCAATAATAAAAGTTTCATTGAGTAAAGGCAACATGATGTGTGCCTATAAAGTGCTGGAATTTTGGAGAATATAAAAAGAGTTGTATAATTCAGAGCACCGTTCCAGTTGCTGAAGATAAGAGGTCAAGAATAGAGGACGTTGACTTGGCGACAGCTTCCAGAGAATGGAACGAAATTCAGACAATGGAAGACAAGTACAATGTGTAAGCAACCACTGGAATGTCATATCTTGATATGCCATCTAGACCATTAGGAAGGATACGGAGTTAATATATCTGTGACTGGTTTCCAGGTGATAGAAAAATGAAGTTTAAATTACACTATATTAAATATTCAGAGATACATACGTATGTCAATTTTAAGAAATTAACATTCTTTTCACATAAACTCTTTGGCTGATATTCCAATCTTAACAACTTCTTGATGAGCAATATTTCTTTCAAAATTGGCTCCAAGGAAGTAAACAGGCAAAAGTAATGGGCAGAAATTCTTGCTTGGGAAATTTTTTCGCTAATTATTCAATGGAGGACAAAGTTTAGCGAAAGATTAATTTTTACTGTTAGCATTAGAGCTCTGTTCTAACGTATCCTAGCAATTAGAAAGACATCTTACAAACAAACCTTACTTTAAATAGATTGGATTTTTGATTGGATTGAAACTTGGATTGCGACAAAATCGCAGCTAAGACAAACCTACCTACGTGTATATAAATTAACAATAAAGTCATTCCTCAACCTAGCGAACAAAGTTAAAAGATTTGCGACTCAAGGACCAAAAAAAAACTGCCGTTACGTCGTACGAATGATTTATAGAACGAACATTTGTCCATCACAGCGAACGATTTTATAGTGACCCTTTACGATAGCTATAAACCTAAGTCCTGTTTGGCAGAACACGAAAATTTTCGTGTGCTAAAGCGCCATCGCTTGTTAAACAAAAGTTCCTCGTTACCCCGCCAAAACTTCGGGTGAAAAATCGAACTAAATCAAAGGTTCCGTTACCTAGACAACGGTAACTGTTTTAAACGAAATGAATCGAATGCTTTGGCCCCGAGGGAATCCAGAGGATCTCATTAGGAAACCCGCAAATTGTTTTCGGCATTTAATGGACGTCAGTGATCAATGGACTCGAAATGATACGTCGGCCTCGCTTTTTCTCAAACGTCCTCAGCCGCCATCCAGCATCCTCGCCGGAGAGCGATCGGGTTAATCATACAAATCCTGCGATCGGCTAAAATTTTATGCCAGTCCCATTTAAGAGATGGGAAGATTCACTTTAGTCTCAAACTGCTGGTCATTGTCGTTGGATTCTTTTCTTTGTGATCGTGGGCAACCTTCAAGTTTGGACATGGGTCGCTACCCCAGGAGATGAGCAGCTCTTTGTAAATTGTTTTGAAGCTACCAGATGTATGTTAAAATTAGTCCCTATGTTTCATTCACTTATCAATTACGTAATATGGTACTTGCTCGTCTATTTCCTTGAATAACTATATGTCTCACATGCCTTAAACTAATTAAAATCGTGATAACAACAGCTTATTGATGGCAACAGTAACCAAGGGCTAAACTACAGTAGCCCAGACTACTGTTTCGATGTAAACAACGAATGTCATCATTAATAATGAAAAGGGGAAAGATCAAATAACTATTTAGAAATAATACACTAAGTAGCGTGGATGTTGAAAGCCAAACTGTCATTGCGAAAAGTGCGTTACTTGCTCTAAAAACAACTAAACATGAGAATTAGGTTTTTAATTAGTATTAATACGTAAATATTAAACTTTTCTCATATGATTAGAATATTAAATGATTTATAAACTTGTTTCTAGTAATGAAATCAATGATTGAAAATGTAAAGAAGATTACAAAACTGGTCGCCAATAAATTATATGTGGTTTTTAACAAGTTCATGTATCCACTATGTTTCCAATATTTTTGCAGAAATTACTAAACCGTATAAACATTTCGAAGTAATAATCGAAGCATAAAAATAAACCTCTCTTTTTCGGACGTACTTTTCATTTTTTATGAAACGAAAAAATATGTAAGTTTGAGCTGAATACATCAATAAAGCAATTGAATGGCTAATTTAAAAGATAATTATTATTTGAGCATACTTAGGCATCTCCGAAATATTTATCTCAACTAAGAATGAAAACAAATTATCACCTCTCTTAAATTAGAAGGCATATGTCGGCTGCGATATTAAATGGCTACTGTTAGTATTCGCTCTTGAATTTTATTCAATTTATTCCGTATTATATTTCCGGGTTTGGACAACCGAATAAATTGTATAGCTCCATTTATCAGTGGAATGTCCATTTTATATCCCATCGTTTGTTGGCCATTGACCTCTCTCGAAATTCATTACAGTTATAATACCCTGTTACCCTGCAGTTTTTCTTTATGTTCAAATAACATCTGATTACATTTCCTTCAATTTTGAGGTTATAAGTTAAGTTGCAAATATTTTTTGGTGATTACCTTAACCTTATTTGTAAAGATAATTAAAAATTTTCCTTAAGTAGAAAAGATTCCCTTTAAATAGAAACTTCTAATTAGCATCCAAGCCGGTCTTAAATATTATACAATTATTTAATTAAATACTATATCCATTTAGTTTTAATACGATCCATCGCGTATAAATAAAGATGTAATCAGTTCGTTTACTAGCCTGAAGATACTTATAAATATTGCCCTAGCCCAAGATATTCGGAAAAAAGATAAATACTTTACGTAAGACATACCATCTATCTCTGCTCTTTTATTTCTATCCGGCTTCGTATCTCTAGGGAAAGCTAGAAAACAACGGAAGGAATCGCCTCCTTCTAGACAGCTCACGCATTCTTGCGAGTGAATGCCGAACTAAATGAAAAAATTTGAAACTATATTAAAATGAACTATTGTTTAAATAAGTACGTTCCATCCTCCTGTGTCTTTAATCATTCGCATTTACTTTATATCTATTTGAATGCGTGACTATGCGAAGTTAGTAAACATCAAGTCTTGAGCGCCAGCAGTCTTGCATTATACTACAAATATAGAACATAATATACAGGCAATAAAACTTTTACAGATGGTAATTTAAGTTTATGATAGGACCTTTTTCTATTGACTGTGTTATAGACTTTCACCAAATTTAATATACTACCTCTATGGTAATATCCAATCATAAGAATAGAATATCATATATATGAGAATTTTCATGAATTATTCAACACTGATAGATTTATGTATGCAAAGCTCTGAACGATTCGTAACCTGAACCTATCTATTAGGCAATGTGTAGATGAGTGTTTCTATGCAACTTAATATCAATAAACGAGTGTTTAAATGAAAAAATTACTCTTTGATACTTTGGTAATGGACATTTATGCGACAATTTCTGCCAAATAATAGTTCAACAATACTTGGTTTATTCGTTGCAAAAACGATAATTTCCATGGAAATGAATTCAGAATAGAAAGAATGATATGTTTCAAATAAAATTTAGAAAAAGGATTTGTTTTGATGCAGCGCTTACGTAGTTTTCCCTTAATACTTTCGTATAAAATAAAAAAGGTAAATTATGTATAGTATTTAACACTAGAACAGCGGGAAACGGACACCCCCCTAGAACAGCGGAAGGTGTCCTCAGGACACCTACACTTGCGCTTCTTTTAAATTGAATGAGGCAGTCGTATTTAAATTTATAGTCTTTCCTTATAAGCTTAAAAATTAATAACTAAGTATGGGTACATATTTATCGGCAGATCATGAGGTAAATAGTTGCTACATATTTAATATAGAAATTGTTGTTGAGTTCAATCAATTTCATGAGACTCATATTCCGATATAAAAATATACAGAACAGTAAAGCCAAAAATAAATTATATGAATAAATTAATATAAAGCCTTTTCGAGATAAAATAATTATTTGCTTGAATAAAATTTTGAAAATTACCCGATTTTATCAACAATTTACATGGGGTACAAGAAAAAATAAACTCGCGTAATAAAACTTTACCGCTTCACGTACCTTCCTTTGATTTTATTTCACAACAAAAAGACTAGAAATAAGGTTTAAGACGCAAACTGGACCTTAAATGTTATTTGCATACGCAATTATATTAATTTTTCTTTTTTAGCACAATGATGCTGTCACGAAATAATTACTCCACAGAATCCTTCCACGAAGCTAATACATAAATCTTCTTGATGTTACAGTTTCTATTAACCTATTCCTTGCACTTCTTACACTTATCTGATGCTATATTTCACTTGTATTTTCTTTTGAACATATATCGGTGGCTTCATTGGATGATGTCTCGTGCATCTAGTGTTTACTTAGGTCCTTTTTGAGATCTCTTTAGACAGCTTAGGTTTTACTTTGTTTATCTGCGATTCGTTGCAAGAATCTATATCTGGTTATTTGGCGACCTCTTTTCTGCTTGCAAATAACCTATACATTGACTTCTGCTAGATAAATTTTTATGTAAAAAGAATGCATTAGGCCACATCGTGAGTCTGTCTCACCGTGTGCCTACGCGCCATTTGGTCCACTACGCCGCTTTTTGTACAATTATGGTACGGCACCGCGTCTGATTTTCTTTTACAAATACTGTCAAATACGACATTAGAAAGCATCTAAATCGCGAGAAGAACATGTTTATTCGGTTTAATTTTATAAACAAGGATTATTCTTCATTTTTCGACAACATCGGAATTCACTGCAGATTTTTGCTGGTTTTCAACTCCAGCGACTCTCATTACAATTTGTTCTATGTTCCAGAGAAAAAATACCTGCTTTCTTCAGCCTTTTAAATAGTTTCTTTAATTTAAAATAATTATCGGTCATTAGGTTAATTCCTTTTATATAGGAAAGGTCCCATCAAGGTCATGACCACATGGTTCAGGAAGATGGCCTATCCTCCAACTCGATAACTAATGGAAATCTATTCTATGCTTATTTGGAATTAAAATCCACTACTAACCGAAACTTAAGTACATATTTATCAGGTTTATCAAGAATAAATTGTGTGAATAGACATCTACACTTTCTGGGAGAAAGCTGATCATTCACCGTCACTTTTGTAACGGGATTGTAGCAAACCTGGCAATATTCAATGAGTGAGTGTCACAAAAAGATATAAGACAAATTAGTCAATTGCGAAAATAGAAATGGGAAACGTATCTTATAAATGGAAATATTAGAAAATATAAGGCAAAATGTTTCCAACTCAAATCATCATTAGAATTGCTACCTCAAATTTTTATACATAACAATTTAATTAATTAATTTTAGAGAACGGGGACAAAATAATAGCAAAAAGCAATATTATCTCAAAGTACATTCGTAAGAGCTTCTAATATAAAACAATGAAGGTTTTATCATAGGAAATAATACTAAATATTACGTAGGTGTCCTGAGGACACCTCCGCTGTTCTAGGGGGTATGTGGTAGGATCTCCTATGAAAATGTTGCAATAATTATAAAACTTGGTAGAAATACGCAGAATATTAAATAATTAAAAGTCACGAAACGATTTTTTTCTATGATACAAATTACAAAAATGGTGCGTTTTTTTCATGGGCGAGGTGTCCTGAGGACACCCTCCGCTGTTCTAGTGTTAAACCCTTGTATATCTTTCCCCTAGATCCCTCAAGTATCCTTGATGTGTTGTTACAAATACAACTATGATTAATTCTCTTTATCTATTAGCACATTTTATTGTAAAATTCATAATTGTGATTGCATCATTTCAATTATTATAGAATATGATCGTAAACTTCAGAAAATTTATACATGGAATTCCACTTACTAAGAAGCGAATAAAAGTTTTACGTTAATTTATGAACGTTATCTACGAAAGAAAATTTTATTATTTAAAGTTTATTTAAATCCTAAAAAAATCATCCGATATGTATACAATTATAATTCAAATTGTAGATGCGAAAATTTCAGATGTTTTGTAATGAAATCAGGAACATAGAGTCAAATTTAAATTACGTAAATATTTCTGTATTTATAATCATTGAAAACTAAATAAGCTACTCAACAAGAGAACTTGAAAACATTCATAAGAATGAAATGCAGAAAAAAGGTACATAAATATATCAGCTAAGAAAATAAAGGCATAACGATATTCTTTACTGAAAATCATCGATTATTAACCCACGATACACTCAGTATATCACATTCCTCTAACAACCCACCTTCCTCCAAAACACACGATTTCCCCGAACAATATCGATAGCGTAAATAACTACGCGTCTTTTTCTCGGTTCTTATAATTGATTTCTTATCACCTGCGGAGTGATCTCTAGACCTCACACAGATAATCACTCTTTCCAAAAACACGTGCGAAGCGAATTGCGCCGGTCAAAGGGTTAAAAAGAGACTGAACGAAAGAGGAAGTGCGTTGAAAGCCACCGCTTTTACAATGGCGTCTGTTATCTGTTTAAAACGTAAGGAAAGTACAGTTAAGGTCGCTGGGAGATCGCAGAATAACCGGCAGAAGCCTCGATTCCCACGCACCCAGCAATACGCCGCGAGGAGAACAAAAGACCGCGAATAGGGTGAAGATACGAACCAATGCTATTCTGAAATCGTTAGAAACCAATTTTTCTTTTTGTGTACATTAAAATTTTGGTTGCTAAGGTATGAGGTTGCTAAGGTAGTTTACCGTTGCCATAGGTGACAGTAATAGGAGTATTTACAGAAGGAGCCTTTATAAATAATAGGAGAGTAGAATTACAGTCTTAAGTCATTAAAATTATACATTTGCAGGAAAAATTTTCACCAAGGAATCAGGAACAGTTTTTCCGATAAATTTGCAAGATCCATCTTATTTTTTCTACAATGTTCCAAATTTTAGTGTTGAAACATTATAAGAAAATAACAAAATGGAAATGTTTCCCACTTTCATTAGCTTTTCATACAAATGAATTGTCGAAAATATTTTGAATGTAAATTTCTGCCTATTATATAACTGAGGATGATCGGAAACTTATTTTGACGGTTCAAAAATGCTATCAACCGTATATCTACATTCATCATATATGAAGGGAATTTCTTACTTGCTACGAACTTAATAATACATTTTGCGTATTTTAAAATTTTAGCTCGAAAATTGCAATAAGAAAATAATGAAGGCAAGGTGAATCTAGGACGTCATGAAGAGAAAATTAAAGGGGATTTATAATAAAAAATACAATGCCCCAAAAAAATTAATAAAAAATATCAATCATAGAAATTTAATTAGTAAATATTTAATAACAAGGGACTGTAAGGATACAATCAAAATAGAGTTCATATATTTGAATTTAATCTTAGTAAATTCAAAATATTTTCGTAGGTCTGATTAAAATTTAAAGATCAGGATAAAACCTAAATAAGGTGGACTAAAACTAGTACCTTGTGGAACACTTCTCCTCTTTAAATACGTACGTAATATTGGTAGGAATTTTGCGCTCATCCAATTTCTCCACATTCGCTACAATCTAACAGGTGCAGATTAGGTCAGGTTGCAGGTGCGTGTTCACAAATTCAAGTAAACAATTCCGCGATTCCTAATTTTACGGTCCGAGATCATCGATTCTATAAAGTGCGTTGTTAATACGAAACACAATTGTGATTTTGCGTGAAATTGAGCAAAAGGATAGATAAGTGAAGAGTAGAGGTCAAGGAAATAATGGATGAGTGCAAAGAGGTGGAATGGGGAAGGAAGGGTGCGGTGAAAACAGAATTGGAGTGGGGTGCTAAGAGAAAAGAGTTGAAGGGGGACGGGGGGGAGAAGATAGCAGGGGACGAGAGGTTAAGGGAAACCGGGAGGCGTTAAAGAAGGTGTAGAGATGAGCAGAGGAACCGGTTTCCAGAATATCCGGGCCTCATATCACGTGGACGGGTTTTAGTTGGGAATGAGGTTGAGGTGGTGTGGGGAGAGAATCTGTTAAGGGGAGGTGGGAGGTCATTCCCAATAAAGGGAAGAAAGGGGGAAATTATGGAAGGGGGGAGGGAGAGATTGACGGGATCTTGGAATGTAAGAGGGATTAACGCTCTTTCTTATTCCACTCTCCCGTTTTATGGGTTCCTCCTTCCATTGAATCCTCCTATCTTACATCCCCCATTCTCTCTTACCTCCCCTGATTAACAATTCCTCCGCGTTTTACCCTCTTTTCAATTTCCTAAGTCTCCACTCTATCCTTACTCCAAATGCTATCTTTCTCCCATCATTAGAATAACTTTATTTTTTAGGCTTGGTCCATGAATTTGCATCACTACCAGCTCATCAGCATCACCGTTTATCAAAACCCTATAATCGGTTGGAGTTTCATCGCTCCTAACTTTGGTTACTAATAGATACATAAATTATGCTGCTTACTAAGCAATATGAGAGGAAACACTAAAATTCCTCATCTACGTCATCTTGCCATTGAAGGAAGGTATTCCCTAATGACAATGGCTCTATGAGTAAGGCTTCTAATTACCTTCGTTATGGATAAGTGTGAATCAGCATTACTTGGATATACTCCATTTCTAAATATCCCATGCGTATAGTCATGTGTTTACTATTTGATTCGATTTGAAAAGATATGATAACCAACACTTCACTACGATGAATAAAATGAGTTTCAAGAAAAAAATAGGAATAAAGCTAATTTTTTATTGATAATGATTAATTATTATACGATAGTTTAAACCTAAATAGTAAGGATGGGATGGAAATATAAATCAAATAAATTTACAGTACTGAAAAATCATATACGAAGGCAAGCTCATACAAGTAAAGAAATTACACATGAGTAGATATATCATAATACAGAAAACTAATTGAATAAATGGATAATATGGGAGTTTAAAATGTAAAGGTATCGTTTCAATTTACTTTATCCGTGTTACATCACTGACACATTACCTAATATTTTGTACACATACTAAAGGTTTATTTTCCAAGTGGTTCTGGAAGGTGAGCATCTTAGAATTTACACTACCGTTTTCAACTATTTATATTAAATTCTATATAAAAAGTGTGACTATTTCATTGAAATATATAGTGGAAATCATAACAGCAATGCCCATGTAACCCATGACGCATTTTTTACTTATAAATCTCTCTTTTTCTCAATTCGCAATATTGTTCGCTATATTATTTTTGCATACTTAAATTCGCAGTAGACGAGTGAAGCAAGAATACTCTCAGGAGATAAGAGAATTCGAGCATTATGCATGATTGTAGATAAGAATGAAATTTTACGATGAAAACAGCTTCCACCTAGAACATTCCAAGCGGAGAAATATATAAACACTTCCTTACATTCAATTCTTAAGCACTGTGTGTCTCTTCTCCTTCCAATTTCTCTTCGGATGTATATAAACTGCACTACAATTTTCACACCCCATTCCCATTCAAAATCCAGAGCTTTTTCCTTATTCATTCAAACCCTATCTGCTTGGAAAGTGGACTCATAATTTCAAAAAATGTTACATGCAAAAATAATCAGACCTCCTCGCGATTCTAAAGGAGTCGCAACAATTTACGTAAAGAATGTCCATGCGAATCTTTTCCCCATCTCTGCTTAAGATCCAACAGATTCTGCGTCTCCAAGGGGAGTCTACTTTAATTTGAGGCGGGAAGAGAAGGTGGGTGAAAAGGTGTGATTGCCTTCTTACTCTCAAACTATATGAAACGAGACTGTCTAAAACATAGAAGACTCTCTATAAATTGCTATGAAATGAAGAAAATGTACTGAGAAAATTCTCAGGATGGTTATTAAATTATGGGCTGTGGCTGCTAGGAGAAACTCACGTACAATAAACTCTTTTACATTACTTACAATGGGCTACATTTGAAACAAATGAAGTCCTAAAAATACCGCAATCATTAGGAATATAAAGATATACTAATCGAGCTAGAAAGTGTCTGGTTTAAAATAGAGCGGAATTTTACGTATGCATTTAGCTTAATAAAGAAACAACCTTAGGAGTACAATATATTAAATAAGTAACTAAGAAACGGTACTTATATAAGGACCAAAAATTCAATTATACAATTTATGTTGATAACACTAAAATATGAAATCATTTTAACCGTTCTTGTATACACCATACAACATATATGTTTTCAGTTACCTAAAGATACTTTCTCCAATTTTTTTCGCTACTTTCATTAAAATATATTATAAGAATGTATCCTTAGTGGGAAAGAAGTATATAACACAGTTTTTTAACTAAAAGATTATTTTCACCAGATAAATTATGAAAATATTATACTCCTATCCTGGAATTGATAAGTCATCAAATTATAACAAAATTTCCTTTGAATATTTGAATTATATTTCAAAATTAGCTAGTTCGTTTACTTTACTTAATTATTCTAAGGAAGTGATATTCTCAAATTAATTGAAAAAGGATATATTAAAGGTTATTACTCACCATATATTAAAATTTCACTTGATCTTCTCCGCTTGGAATTTATTTTTTGTGGCTTAACTTGAAATATGGTCTGAAAAGAATAAAAATGTAAATTTCAAACAGGAATCTGATTAATGGACTCTTAAAATAGTCTTGGATAAAATAATATTAAGTCAGAATAAAGAAGGGAAGACATCGGACAGTTTCTTGTTTCAGAACATTATTTTTTTTCCTTAATTACATCTATTTAAATTGAAACCTAGTCAAAAGTATTTTATATTCTTAATTGGTAAGATTAAAAGTTCGATATAAAACTTAAAACGCAATTGATGCAAATAATTCTGTTTGAAGCTTAATGAATAAAAATATATAAAAATATATTTTCATAAGTATGAAATTCCCAGCAATTCAAGAAAACTAATATGAAAGTATCGAGACAGAAACCATGTATTCGATAGGTTACTATACTTTTTAATATAAAGTATCTATTAGGATAGCTAAATATGTAGCGCAATCAACAGGAAAAAATGGATTCATTGGCTCAATTCCTGTTTCTTTTAAAACTTTTCATTTTCCTCTTACGTTGGAGAATTTAACATATTCACTCGTAATAGCCCAAATATCTTAATCATACCATGAGTTTCAGAACATTTTTATTCATCTGGAAAATTTCAATGGAAGTATACATATCTATACGTAAATATTAGTGCAAATAATAGTAAATAGAGACGATAAAAAAATTAAAAAATCGGGAACATAGATAAGTAAGGAACGGAAAAACTACAGATCCAAAAAGCTGAAACAACCAAGATCTACCGAGATCATACAGGTGGAAGAGCTAACAAAGTGATAATGGGAAGTCCGCTCTGCGAAAAAGGAATGAAGACAAAGAAGAAGTGTTAGAGAGAGAGACATAATGGGACACGGAGGGAGACATGCGGAGAGAGAGAGCTCTTCAATAAAGTGAGAAGGGAGAGCTTTCTTAAGTCCGCATTTCTCCCTTGTGCCTCTGGGCGGAAGGAGAACGGGTCGTTACACTGAAGGAGACAACAACTAGATCGTTTCATTCGAATGAGTCCACCGGACTCGGCGGGATGCGCGAACACCTCTTGGAATTGACCACGTCTCTTTCAGTCGCTCCCTTCCGAGGGCACTTTATCGCCTCTCCGTCTGCAGAAACCTTTGGGAGACAGACGAACTCATGGGCGCAAAAGAATTCTCGTAGGGAAAAATGAAGCTTCAAATTGGAGGAAATGGAAATGATTCGCTACAATAATTTACTGAATTGTTACCATGTCAACAAACTAACTCAATATTTTCCCATTGTAGCTAATAATGTGTAGTTACGGATGATTGACTTCATGGTTAATCATTGTTATAATTTTCGTTGATTGTTCACGTAATCAGTCTAGCTGAAAGAGGTGCTATTATTAAAATGAATACTTGAACGATATACAGAAATTAATCGTTGAAAATATTTGTTTAACGCCTACTTTGCAGCCCACGATATAAGTTGGGTAGATGAGCAGGTGGTTAAAGCTGCGTTACTCTTGTATCAATTACTTTCGTATATCTATATCGAAAACGAATGAAAGGTTTCTAAGGACATACCATCGTGAAATTTATTGATAAAAACACACTTTAATCGAAAGTTTCAACATTTTCGGAACAATTTCCATTTTAACTTTTCGAATTACGTACTGAAAGTCTTTTTTGCGTAACTGTAACTCCAGCTTACCGAAGTATTGACCCTCTCATTGAAATGTTTTTTTTTTTTTAATTTGATCCGCTGATAGCAGAACAAATAACATTATGATAGTTAAAATATTTTAAAAATATAACATTATCTTTTAAGATACGTAAAATTTCAAAACAATCTTCGATTAACAACATCTGAGACATTAATAATTAGTAAATTATTAAGGCTTTTTTACAGATCCCACCCTTCTATGACAATAGATTCATGCAATATGATCTATAACAAAAACTCTATAAGGACATGCAAATATTTACAAGTAGCAAATCATCTTGATTTCTTATAAAATTCTTCAATAGTTCCCATTCATTAATGCACCATCCAACCCCAGTAAACAACCCAGAAACAATAAACGGTAGTTTTGATTCCAATGAGAAAATATTAAGCTCGGACCACCGATTACAACTATGGCGTATAAATGGTACGAATTAAAAAAAAACTTCAGCTATCGAAAACCGAAAAAAGTTTAAGAAAAAGTGATAAAGAGAGCATAAAGAAAGAATGAGATCAGCAACGAATACACATATAGAAAACCGGTTTGTAAAGATAGGCACTCCTTGTTTATTAACACGGCGAGTAAACTCCATACCTTGATGGCTTATTATACCAAAACTGGTGTTATAATGGCAGATGATAATGGCTTCGGAGGAATGCTGGATCTCTTTGAATTAAGATTCGAAAAAGGAAAGAGAATCCAAATCGAGTGCAGATGTCTGCGGATGAATTAATTAACTTGATGGACAAGAACTTAATCGCGTCATAAATGAATGATTTATATATGTGACATAAAATCCACCTTTTACTTAATGAGTCATTCTACATTTGTAATAAACGTGTTCTCGGACAATACGGGGATTTTTCCCCTTCATAAACGTCGCAAAGGGTAGATCAAAGAGAGCGGGAAGATAGAGTAAAATGCAGAAAGAGAATGATGTACACAAATGTATATTCAGATAGTACTCCTCTTAGACTTGGAAACGTTCCAGAAGGGTTTGCTGTATTATTCAAATATTATCGCAGGCGGTGATAACATTTTAACCATAAATTTCTAAATATTCTAAATATGTAAATAAGCAGTAAATATTGTTTAAAGAATCAAAATAATAATCAAGCGTATATCTTGTTTAAGAGTCCTAAAATACACTTTACTAAGAAAAATTATTTAAATCCCTACAATTAAGAATATCATTATTTTAAATTTTTCTCTATCGAAATTTTGATCAATAAGAATTTATTATCAAATATCTTACGTCACGAATTTATTTACGTACATTTATAAACATAAAAGTCTTTATAGAACCCAATAATAAAATAAATTTTAAAAAAAACGTCCTCAAGAACATTTAAGATAACATTTAAATCTATTACTTTTCCATTTATTGCCATTCTTGAGATCATGATGTTAGAAAATGATATGGTTATCTATTTTATTTTTGTTTCCCCAAAAAAATATCGTCATATCACAGATCTTTGACTGCACAAATTAATTTTCATTATCTTTAAATTTCGGATAGACATGCCGTTCTTAAATTGATTGATAATTGAAGTAAATCTGGCTATTTCCTCAATAGAGGTGAAAAAATTCCGAGAATTATATTAAACAAATGTAGTTCGTAAGTTGATCCCTCATTTCAGAACAGTATTATCCTTATCAGCTCCCTCGAAAGATGAATTTTTCGATTCAATTCTTAAAATAGGATTCCAAAGGTCAGAAATTAACTAGACTTTACGAGCAGAGTAAACAGTCTGATTTTCTCAAAGAAAATACGCAGAATTCCACATTTTACGGCTTGAAATACTCTCCGCACAAAGATGATTTTTGTACAGGGAAAACTTTTTGACGGAGGTCACTTCTCAAAATAAAAGATAGAAAACGCTCGAGTAAACAAAGAGACAGTTTCAACTCGAATTTGCACCATTACTGAGGCGGTACTGGAAAAGAACTTTTCATTAAAATTCATTTACGAGTCCATTGCTTTCTGCAAACAAATATTTCCTCTGATTTGTCTCAGAGAGGATGGTTGTCATGGGAATGATGAGGAACTCATTTTAACGTATTAGGAACATTTTCCGAGGAGGAGTTCTGA
Source organism: Pantala flavescens (assembly GCA_020796165.1). Taxonomy (NCBI): domain Eukaryota; kingdom Metazoa; phylum Arthropoda; class Insecta; order Odonata; family Libellulidae; genus Pantala; species Pantala flavescens. The sequence goes on from CM036886.1 coordinate 20,804,184, forward strand.
GGTAAAAATACGCTCGGAATTTATCGCGCCATTACAGCAAAAATTCCCTTGAAAATGGAATGTATCAATTAATATTAACAATAAAATAATTCCAAATTAACTCAATCTCTATAAGCATTTAAATTGGAATAAATCGATCGATAAGAAGATAAAATCTATGATGAATACACTACGAAAAATAAATGTTAACATAACGTACCAAACCTGACTGAATCTTAATCTGTCTCTTACAAGCAAAATGTAAAATCTATAAGAATGTAACAATTCCTTAATGTTGCTATGGAAACCCTTTATCAAATTAACTTTCAATGACCGACTTGACGAATTCAATCAACGGATACGTCAACAAAATGATTTGAAGAGGTTTAGCACCGAAAATAATATCGCATTACCACCTTTGTTGACACCTGCATGCCTACATAAACTTCGCCATGTGGAACTACGTACGGGGATCGGTTTGCGAAACTATTTCGCTACGAACATCCGTAACTATTGGAAACGATTCCCGAGACTAACGCAAACTCAAACATACATGCGGAGGACTAAATAAGCCTCGTATATTTTTGATGTTCGCGGTAAAAGGTAGGAATGCAGGGTTCGGAGGGATGAGGTATGGAAAGAAAAAGGTCATAAAATAAAGAGAGGAGAAAACTCAGATAAAATGGAGTCAGATAGACACGGGATGCAGATAGGTTGAGCGAGGGTATCATATAAAACAGGAGTATACTCTAGCGTAACATAGGTTAACGCTTAGCATTGGACTTGAGGACAGGTTTGGCTTAAGACTGAAATGGCTGGGCATTCGATGCAAGAGGCTCTGGTCTATAAACCAAGATGACTTCCGAGTAAACCCATTGCTTTATAAAAGGAATCTGCGATGAAATTATTGAATTGAGTCGGAAATTGAGGGAAATAGTGTAAGCTAGGTTCTCAGGTTAGGGTATGAGAAGATGCTGAAAGATGGTTTATGCAGAAGGAATGTGCAGGGAAACTATAAGACGATAAAGTGATGAGGACAATATTATTAGAATTTAAACAGTTTCTACATCAATCAGTTAACCCACATAAATATCATACCAAAGGATAGGATAAAGTAGAGTTCATTATTAAATCATTTTCCATTTAATTATCAAGGCCTGTTATAACATTTATAACATTCTAATCATTTGTCAGTTTTCATTTGGTATTTTCTACTAACTACTAACAAAAATAGGAATTATTATCCTATAGACACAAAGTATTTGATGGCCTACAGGCAAAAAAATAGTAAGGTAAAAGTAGAAGAATACGCAAAGTAGAAGCAAAGCAAAAGGGATTATTACCCTAATTTTATTACAAAAAATACCTTATGTTCTTAGATAAGTGATAGCTAGCATTTTAATATAATTCATTATATAAATATATATTTATGAGTAATAGCTTCATAAATCTTTAAATAATACATTCACAGTACACAATCATAGCTTATCAGAATACGTAGATCCGAAACGGAAAGCAGAAGATGGAATTCCATACCAAATTTTCTACTTTTCTAGCTCAATTTCACTTAATAAAACCTCTCTCTGGACATGATATGACGCCAGACTATAAAAGCAAACAACAAATGTCGACAGAAAATGCCTTGTTTTAGCACCTCAATCCTAAAATATTTACGTCATCAACTTCTTTTTAAAATCCAAGCTTAAAACGATTCGCGAATTCCATTTTTTTCAAAAAACTAAAAATTTTTGATGAAAAGAATCCACTACAATTCCATTCCATCTATTCACACATTTTTAGGTCTCTTAATTATTTAGCACCGAAACTTCTTCCTTATCTTTCGATTGTATGACAGAACAAGTCTGTATTTCAGGCAGAATTTTCGTTACCAAGGTGACTTTCGAGTAAACGTAAATATTTATTTAATAATATCAATTTATCTCTCTTTCCTCCATTCCATATTTATACTGATTGAGCTGAATAAATATGGTTACTTTATTGTAATTATTTAGCTTTTTTAATGCCGTCATCAATCATCTTTATTTTTTTTAATTTTTTAGGACTTAAAAGTACATATAACAGAAAGTTTTACGTAAAGTGATTTTCGAGTTATATTCATTTTATTTCATTTCATTTAGAATGGATGCATGATTCTAACTCCGTTCTATCAAAATAATTCAATCTATCATTAATTCCTAATATTTTCACACTAATAATTAATACTCCAAATTATGCGAAACAACGGAAGTATGATAGTACAAAATCAATTCTTAAATAAAGTATTAAGAGCAATGAGAATATTCCATAAAACAGGTTAAAAAATTTTAAAAACGACAGTTAATTATAAATACAATAATTGAAATAGATGACATTAATTTGTTTTTTAAATTTGTTATAATAAAGCGATTTATAATTCTGTTTTACGTAAATTTCTGATGTTTGAAAATTCCTTTTAAATTTTTACTACTGTTAAAACAATCTAATTTTACTATAGTACAAAAATAATCCCACGGGAATTTTATTTGATGAAAAGTTTTATGCTACAAAACCGGCTGATCTTTCCCTACGCAAATTTTCTCTAGGTATTCGAATAGTTACAGGTTGAGAGTTGGCATTCCTGTCATCTAGCGGGATTCTGGCGAACTTTTTCAAGCGAGGGGGGGAAGAGAGGGGCGACAATCTTTACCGTGGGCGGAAAAAGAACTGCAAAATTTTTTCAGAAGGGAATTGAGGAATGTATTAGAGTAGGAAACTTGATTGTGATGAGTGGTGGTAGGGAGAGAAGAAGAAAATAATGGGCCCAGAAAAGAAGTGGGAGCAGAAACGTAATTGATAGGTGGGCGTGGGTCGATTGTAATGAGAAGAAGTGGTGCAGATGGATGGAGGAAGTCGATAACAATCTATTCGTGATAAAAGATCGAGCTGACTCTTTTACCCATAAATTGGTCCCTTGAGTCATTTATTCGAGAAGAAAAGGCGATTCATTTTCGGATACCCATTTATGACACCTATCTCCTTAAATATTCGGTGATGTTTTCATTCGTAAGCAGGTGGCGTTCCAACGCGTAAGATGCACGTGCCATTAACGTAGTATCGCGTTCAACAATAAATAAGCACGAAAATAAAATTTGGGAACGTCTTTATAAACGAGTTTATATACATATCTATGGTTCTTTACAAAGTAGAAGACCTATATGCCGATTTTTTTGTAATAATATGCACGTGGTTAAAGTGGAATTATTACATATCACATTACGTTTTACTTTGAAATTAACTTTTCAATATTCGACAAAAATGTGCGTTCATGTATTTATGGGAATATATTAACTAATTTTAAAACACGTAATATTTTTACGTATATATATTTCTTGTAATTTGTTGTTCCTTTTTTATTTACGGGTTCAAAATTATGTAATCGTACCGAAAGTAGAGTAATTCAGACTTTCTGTATACAATATTAATTGGATTTGAAGCAACAACAGAGGAGAAAAAAACCTTCCGAGGTAAATTTTATAAAAATGAAATCTAGAAGTAATAAAAAGTACATAACTGAAAAGAATTTTGAAATTAAATACTGTTTTTATATTTTAGACCATTTTGAGTAAAAGAAACCAAATTCCACTTTCCAATTGTACTGACGTTCTAACTACCTATGCCTTGATGAGATGAGCAAAATAAATTCTGATAATTTAAATTTATTCTAATGATTGAATGATTGATGCCTTGGATAGGTAAGGGGTAACAGCGAATTCCCAACAACGATATTAACCAACCAGCTACCATTACATCTCTTTAAACAAATTATCTGCGAATAAAACATTCCTCAGCAGAAAACACTCCTCATGAATCCACCTTCCTCCTATAATTCAGCGAACGAGCACAACAATAGGGGATCGCTGCATACCAACAGAGAGAAACCCAACTGCCGGGAACAATAGCTCGTTCGATCGCCTTGGTGACAAACCAGAAACCTGGGTCTCCCCTGCCATGCGCAATGGGATGTCCCCTTCAAGGAACTCTCCAATCTTCGGCAATTGTTATCCCCATCGTGGGAGTATGCCGAACAAGAGAATGGAAAAGGAGGGGCGGTAGCGGGAGAATTTCGGCATCAACTCCCAATAGAACGCCGAGGTTAGCTACCGTGTCATTGGGGTGGAGATGCCATTGTTCCCTTTCCTTTCTCCACGGAACAACGCATCGAAAAGCCACGCCTATACACACCATATCCCACCAATCTCATGGTACAAGAGAGTTCCCATACGCATACAATATAGCGGTATCTAGGGGTAACCATTGTCTTCACTTTGAATCATCTGCAAGTTAAGATTCGCACATAAGATAGCGTCAAGGAAAAGGTACTCTGCGCGAATAGGGTTTTGCGGATGGAATATTCCCAGAAGAACCGTACAACCGTCCTACAATTGGGAGTTCCGGGATCGAGTCCCCGACCTGTCTGACTTTTTTCACGTCTGTTAATTTCTGGGAATAAGATCACGATATTAGGTATCTTTCGAGATCCAAGTTCTTAGTCAGTTTTAACAGATTCTAATACTGGCACATCACATATTTAAAATCGCCCCTCCTCTATTTACTCGAATTGTTCTATTTTTGCGATCACATCGCGAGTATAGTTAATAATACACAACTAATGGCAAATTTTAAATGGAAACCAACCAAGCTCAATGTTCGTATCTTAAATTTCCAATTCTAAAACTGAAACGTATTTATTTTAAATTATTATGCCATGATAGTTATGTTAAATTTTACTTTATCTTGACTCGAAGGGATTGGTGAATGCAACGGAGCACAAACAGTCGTACACCACGATAAAAAAGGTTAAACAGATACAGAAAATTACAATATGATTGGGATTTTTCGCATCTGGTTAACTTCTATCTTTCTCATTTTTAAATCTTTATCATTAGGAAAGTCCATTATAAAATTTAGTATATCGCTACAACCAATAACGATTTCAATTTCTCACCAAATACCTTTTCTCTAATTGAAAGAGAGGTTAATTTCGTCATTTACATCGATTACATATCAACTCGTACCTTTCATCTCGAACAACTATTTCCATTTTCATCATTCAGATTTTAATTATCATTGAATCCCTCTTCCAAACCCAGAATTACTTTCGAGATAATTACTATGTGAAGTTAAACAACGGGAATGAATTTTAAGCATGGCCCTTGTTATCACTTTAACATTCCTTTCGCGATTGATAAAATCGGATTATCTATTACATTCCGTACATAATTTAAGAGCAATGCGCTTAGATAAAATATTTTACCTTTATCTTTTATAATTATCTGAGATATTTATATAATCTACTTTGACATAACAAGCTATTGAACAAGTTGCATAATTTCAACGTGTAGTAAAAACGAGCCTTAAATACTGTTTAGAAATATATATACTTCAAAGAACTAAAAAAGAAAACACCAAGTCCTTGGAGATTATCCGGATGTTATACTTTAATAATAGGACCATTACCCCATTTATATGGATATAAAATATTTAACTATGTACCGAATACACTTACGGAAATATTACCTTCGTGCTTCATAGGTTTAATATATAAAAATTATTGACTGAACTTCTGTTTTAATCGAACTTCTATTCTATTGGCGAAATTTTAAACTAAAATTAATGTGCCTCTGCTACTATCTCCATGTATTACGAATTGTGTGCATAAAGCATTGTATGTAATATATTGTACATGATAACTCTATGTAAAACTTTATAACCTTGTTATCTAAAGAACATTAATTTATTATAATTGTATATATCAGTTTATAGCTATGAATGTATCATGTTGTCAATAACAATAAACGTGTAATCACAAGTATTTAGGGAAAAGCTCAGTTCACTTTAGCTTTTGTAATTTAGTTTAGTATTTTCAATTGAAGTCTGAAATGTTATTCATTTTATTGTACAAATTTTATGCAGATATTTTTTACATTGAGTTCTGTGAAGGAAAGAAAACATTAGAAGATATGATACATAAGATAGAAATTGGTACGTTCTTGGAGAAGAATTTCCTTCGTCAGTTCATAAGGTACAGATATAAATCATTCCCGGAAACTAGGCATATCACGAATCCTTATCTCTAACACCTGCTTCAACATTTTTCCATTTTGCAATTATTCCCGCGAAAGAACGCGTTTCAATCTATTTTTTATATCTGTCGACACTTTACACATGATTTTAAGATAAGTTTGCAATATGGTCCGTTATCGTATTGTAAATGCTTAAAGATCTTATCTCGTCATTTTTCAGATAAGTAAATGTATTCCGGAGACGAGAACCTACAATATATCGTCTTTAATGAAGATGAGCGGACTGTATACCTTGGTACGAGAATAGATACTAAAATTTAAAACGTTAAATTTGAAGGAAAAATTAGTATTTTATACCATATCATTAATGATTCATGTGATATAGATAGTCATGTGCTTCAAGATTCAATCCTAATTTTATGCTTTAAGTTCAAATCCTGAATTCATTCATGCAAATTGAATAAATGTATTCAGGGGAGGGTTTATAAGACCCTGAACGTACGTATGATTGCAAATATACGTGGTCTGTTCAAAAGCTATAATGCCCTCTGAGAACATTTTGTACCACCAATAAACGCTGCTTTTGTCCAAAGTAGCTTCGCCGAATGCAACAGTCAACATTATGAATGCGTCAGCGCACTTCACACAAAATTTGATACAAATTCTTTGATCCATTTTTTGGAATAGGCAAAAATCGAAGACGAGCCAAAACACAACCGAGCAAAACAGTTGTCTAAAATTAACTCAACATTCAAAATGACCAACCTTGTCAGCATAAGTAAGGGACATAAGTAGCAACACAACGCCACCAAAAGATCAAAAATGGAACATACGTAGCCCGCGAAAATTCAGAATTTGCGTTACTTTTCGATCAAACCTCGTATATCAGGTGTTAGAGAAGAATTTGAGATTACGAAAGTGCATAGTCGAAAAAAAGCAAAATGATAGTAACACGATATGTAAACCCCGTTTCAACTTGAGGTAGTAGGGAGAATTAAAAATTATGTAGAGAAACATATTATTATTTAGTTAAGAAAGGATAATTACTTACACAAAACTAAGAGAAGTAGGTTAATGTGTTCACAGCAATGCTGCTTCTTTAAAGAAATTAAATTACACCGAATTGTTCCTTGAATAATTCTGGTGATTAATAAACTTTTAAAGCTTTGGAAGCATATGATGCAACCTGGAAATCGATAAAACTAAAACTTAAGTTATGAATTTTCACTTGAAATGGAGGATTCATTTTACCGGAAAATAGGAATGGACACACTTGATCTTATAGAATGATATCAGCAATTCATAAAAGAATGTAACAGGTAATAATAGAAAGGAGACAAACTAAGTCAAAAGGATATCAACTGAGAGCAATTCTGACATAAATAAATTAAAGGGTTATGCATTCCAATCAAATTTTACTTACGAATAAATCGTATTATTTGTAAGTAACAGTAATTCTGTTATTTGAGGCGATATTAATGAATATATACCATAAATAACACTGAGATAGATTTTATATAATCATACCAGTTCCTTATCGATTCCCAAATGGCTGCTAATTATTTCAAACCCAGCCTTCTGATGCTATCATTTATTTCTAATGACCTCCTTTAGTCTCCAATTGTATATCCATCCATACTCATAAAAATATTTAATCGCAATTCAACATATGTTTTAAGTAAGTAGCGTAATTTTTTAAATAGTAAGAAAAGACAGAAAGACAGTCCATGGAGGCACGGTAATCTCTTTCAGCTGAATTATTAGACGATATTCAAATATAAGTACGTAACATTTTCGAGTCGTCAAGCTAATAATAATAATAGAAGATCAGCTGGGATTACACAAAGACCTTTTCCTCAAAGTAATTCTTGAATTGGTTTCCATCGACGACAGTACACGTTATTGAGTCAATGCATCTCTGACAACAATCGATGTTTGAGGTCTTTGTATAGCGAATCGATCAGTGCTTACGAATTCGCAGCGTCATGACGTAAATACTCATTGAATCGTTGTGCCAAACTAAAGGCAATTGAATGCTAGCGCGTATCGACATGTACAGAAGATTGATGGAGGTGAATTGTCTAAATAGACATCCTCGGCCGGTTGAAATCATCTTAATCGCATTACACTGAGAGGAGATTAAATTTTTAAAGTGATCCCACTGAAGTCAACCATCTGTAATCTCTACGTGTTTACGACTAAATCTACCATAGTAACATCCAGATATAGGCTTTAATCGTATCATTAGCTGTACGATGAAGGAATACAAACTATTGAAGAACTGCTATTCCTCAACTGCAGGTTGAAAATAGCTCAGTACACGCACGCTTTTAACAAAATACAATTAATAATTAAGTTTTAAAATAGTGAATTGGCAGACGAAACGCACATAGTTTCATTCTGAAAAAAAACTAAAGTTCTAAATGATAATATTTCGGTGAAATTAGATGCGTGATTCTTAATCTTGTCTATTTTAACTTCCTTTTACTGATATTAAAGGTATTTTAAAGTAATATTTACAAATTAAAGAAGAACGGTGGCACAAAATAACACCACCGTATTATCAGACTCCCAAAAATGTGATTCAAAACAGCTGATTCTAACTAAAACTAAGAAAAAAAACGACCATTACTTAAATAGAAACTCAAAGCGTGTGAAGTTATAAAGAAAAGAAAAGGTTTTTGCGCTTTCCTGACTTATAAAAATTATTGAAATTATAATGCAATCTCTAAGGAAGACCTGAAGATTTTCCAGCATACGTTCAATTTGCACCCCGAGGCCTATAGAGATGATGAATGGATCAACGGAAGTTTTCCTCGAATTCTCTGACGACATCCGTCAACAGCAAAGATTTATCAATATGTTTTCTGATGAATTATCAGTATCAGTTATCATATCATTCAATCTTACCTAGAGAATAATTGGAAAAAATTCCACAGCTCGAATGGACTTGCTTCACAAGTAGTATTTCAATTTAATTTTTATCAATGATTAGATATAGGAAAAATTATATAAATAATTAAAATAAATCTAAATCCACGAAAAAATTACGAAAGACTGTTCGAGGGTTCAAACTTTTGGAGTGGGACATGGCGTGACATAAAATTATAAAATAATAATATACTTCTAATAAATATTTTATTTTTATATACTTCTATATACTTCCTGGCAGTTATAAAAACAGCCGAGTTCTCGAAGATTACTTTATAGATTCGATGTAGAAAAAAGAATCGGCATAATCATGCCTATAAATAACAGCAATTCGATCAAAGTAAAATTGAATCTCTGAACTGTACGGAGTTAAGTAGTTTTAAATTTTCTGGAATGGATTAATGAGCCAAAAAAGTCTCCAGAAAAGAACAACTTATAATAAGACGCATTATATAAAATAAAAATATTATTAAAAAATCAACACTCATAATTGGAATTCTATACACTAATATAATACACATGAAATCTCTTCATGTTATGAAGAAACTGACTAAGAAATAATAACGCTGAACCTAGATAATATTAAAAATTTAATTTTCTAAATGCAGAATAAGTATTAAAATTCAATTAATCGTTTCACATTGTCTAAACTTTCTTTCCGAGTTCAACGATTCATTACTTTCATCAAGTAAAGATTTAAAAATTTAGCATACGCTAAACGGAAGAGGAAAATTTATCGTCCAAATTTACTCAACTCTTCGTTTATTGAATTACTCTCTAATTTTATTAGGCTCGTTTTCGATTCCCAACGCGTGGTTCACAACCCTTGGCAGTTGCGCGAGTCGCCCGCGGATGAAAGTACGTCGCTGCGGTCATTAATACTATCATTGTTGCTCTACCCAGTCATACCAGTTTGAATTTATGATAACGCTGATTATTCCACTTCCACAGCTTAAATGAGGTACGATATATTATGTGATGAACTTATAGAATGCTTAAGTATCTAAAGGATATGTTGGTTTAAAGATTTGTCAAACGTAATCCTATTTAATAGTTAACTTACAGTAAATACATTTCGGCCTCTATTGGATTATTGTAAAGTACAAAATGTGTGAACCAACATAAATATACTAAGTAAAGGTGATAAACGAGTAGAAAATCAATTAGTTCCATCGAAGAAATATAGAGGTGTCTGCAGTTAGAATATATGCGCATGAATCACCCTACTAAATGAAAAAATCATATGTTCAGACCTTCCTGTACCTTTTAAGGAAATTATTATTATTTGGATTTACCCGATTGTATATCAATATGATTTCTGCATCACCCGTCGCCGAATTCACGCAAATTCTTCTATTATATATAGCTTCTCGTCGTTTTCATCACAACGTCAATTGATTTCTATTTGACTCATGAAACGTTTCTTAAGCGGGATAGTTGGATTAATAAGCCAGCTAATTTGTGCTTACAAGTGTATTAATAACAAAAGATAAAGAAAGGAAAGAGTTAAAATAACTAAAACCCTACATATTTTCATTTTTACATAATAAAAACTTAGTAACTTCAATTTTCTCATGTATACACTTCTTTTCCAAACTACGATATATATACGCTATCTTCTCCTATTACTCCCTAAATAACGATTCCTTTTTTTCTATAATCTATTCCCCCTTCTTCCTCGTTTATCCCTCATATGTTAACCATAGCTGCATCCTCTCCACTGACCCACTTACAAACCCCTCTATAGATGCATGTTTCTTCTGCACTGCCCTTTGCTTTAAATGAATCCATAAAGGTAATTTTATGATTAATACTGGAAATTTGTTGGTTCCTTACCTTTGTGAACAATGACTGCTTCATTCAGGGAGGTGGGATAGGATGACTCAGGCAGGACAAATTTAGGTAATTTTCAATCATGTGACACGGGTTAATTGAGGTCATTGGTTCTGAAAGAATTATGGATGTAATTAATAACTTATTGCAAGATATCTAAGAATTTATCCACAGTTGTAAGAATAAAACACAATATACATGTATCTACATTCACTAAGTGTTTATGAACTGGTTTGTGAATGAAGACATATTGAGTTTTATAACTATCAAAAGTAATAAAGGATGATGATAGGCAGTATAAATGTGTGAAGAATGCAATGAGTTGACTGGTATCTTTCCAAAGGCAAAGGATATAATCCATATAACACATTAAATAGACAACATTTGAAGTCAAAACTTTCTATTTGTAAGCCTAGACTTATTGTTTTATTCCTAGGATTTAAGTGAAAAAAAGAGCTGAGCATGTCTGGAATGCTTCAGGAAGGAAAAGGTATAATTAAGAGTCAAAAATCACTATGGAATTAAAGAGGAAGGTATTTATCAAGATTACATTAATAGTTCTAACATTCAAATGGGAAACTTGGTTGTTAATTTTAAAAATAATGAAATAAACAGGAAGTTATATATGCTAGGTATTGCAAGGATGAACATAAATGCAACAAGTGTGCAAGAGCTGTAACAGGAATTAAATATTGCATGAACAGATAAGTTTATATAATTAAATGTAAGTGTATAGAATGATGATGTAGAAAGAAATGAAGAAAAAGCTGAGGGATTTTATATATACTTATTATTATATTAGCGTATACAATGTGGTAGAGAGGTAATTTACAGGAAAATAATTATGAAAACATTGCAGACAACACTGCAATTGATAATTAATTTGAATTGATTCTGAAAAATTAGGAGAAAATTTATCAAAATTTTTATTGAAAACATCTAGAATATTTCATCTTAATAGGTGAAAAAAATACATGCTGAATTTGTTACGTTGATAATAGATACACAAAATATTTTCTTGCATTTCAGTAGATTTCATGCATAACTTTAAGTAAGAATATTAAAATAAAACCAAGGAGTAAGAATTTCATGGGTCTTATTCTTTATCAATTTTTCTTTCCTCAAATTATATCCTTGGGTTGCAGTAAATATAATTTTAAGAGGCAGAGGTATGCTCAATGGCTTATTGAGTTGGACAAGTACCTACTTTGGATCAGTAATTAAATTCATTTATTTCAGCACTATGAGAAATGCATGATGAAGGGAAAGGTTATTCAAGATACTTTCATTATTATCTTATCTCTCATTAGGAGTACAACATTCTTTCAGTTATTTATAAAATTCCTAGATTATATCATGGTAAATATATTTTCTTCATTTTTTACATTACAAAACTCAATCATTATATAAGAAAGCAAGAATATATTTGTAGGATTTATGGAGTGAAAGATTGAATGCTGTAGTGGCAATATTGGCAATGTGATAATGATCGTATATAATGACCTTAATATTAATGACATAATAAGAGATAAAGTACGTGACTGAATTGATAAATAATTGAAAATCAGCCAGACTTTTAAAGAGCAAATTGAATATCATCTAATCAAAATCTTAGAGATCAATACCTTGTAAAACATCAATTTCAATCAAATCAAACATAATTAAATTTACTTAACCATCTGTAATGTACTATACCATGTTAATTATTACGATAAATAAAAGAATATCTATATAATGGATCAAAGAATTTAATCCAAGAAGTAGGAAAAGAGATCTCAATCATTAAGTATACCCAAAATTCAGTCATTAATGACTTTAAGATAATTAATAATTCACTGATAATCTTTTGAACCATGAAAATAAGATAATTATAGAAAATAAAAACACTCTTAATTATAATATATATTTTTACACTTTTTACATGTACCAACCTTCTAAATGGAAACAAATTTTGAAATTTATAATCCGTACAAATTTTAAATCAAATTTATTCAAAATAGTTGATGGCATATAAACTTTCCTTAAGAAGAATTCACTCTTAACTAAATTTTTCATTTATGCTTGAAAACAAAATTACCTTATATATAACATATTATACTGTAAAATACGATATATTTAGAAATATTCAAATATTTTTTATATTTGCATAAAAGAATATTACGTTCGAATGAATGAAACTATCCTTAAGGTTTTAGATAATTTTAATTTTTTGGTAAGTGATATAATGATGATCATTATGATATCTTAGAACTGTTACAGTAAAATACTGAGAAACTATAAATGGGGTTTCCACATGATATAATATTAATATTTTAATTCGTATAAATAAATTGATGTAAAATGAATGGAGATTGCTGAAATTTCAATACCTACTATGTTGTGCGAAACTAAACATTCGTATTTTTCTACTGAATTCCGTAACATTATCTTCAATTTCTTATAATTTTCAAAGTATTAAATAAACATTGAAGAGTTGAAAAAACGAAAAAAAACTCTTGAAAATTTCTGATGAATAAAAATATGTTGCTGGTTCAACATGGCTACCATTTGAGTAAACAACGGTGAAGAAAACAATCGAATCATACAATCGAATTGCTCGATTGTTACCTTCTATCATATTTTTTTGAAAAGCGTTTCCACCGCGTACTAAATTATAACTGAATATTCCTAACCGATGGTAAACATTAATGATTAATATATATTATAAAACGACTACTGCTCATTCTTTAATGTTTTTCAATGGTTAGAACAAAGTGCGTTACCATATACCGAACATGTCTCACGAGTGACGCGCTTGATTGTAGACTTCGCATGATTTTTATAAATTATTATAAATCAATAATTAAAAATTAAGATGTTCAAAAATAAACATTTAACTAGAGATTGTTACTTTTAGCGATGATAAATATTGAGTTTATGCTGAAACGTTCAATTTCTGAACGCGTTTAACCTTACAGGAGTATTTGTCTGCCTGCTGTTACTGCTTCCGTTTCCGTTAACCTGCTCTGTAATTTTTCAAGTAAACTCCGATGTTTCTTCAGGTCTGGTTTGGAGATTACATTAGATCGCTTCTTGCTTGTTTAATCTTTAATGATTCTTGAGGAAGAATTTTTGACTTTTTAAATTTAATAATATTGTGTCATAAAGAATTAATAGAATTTACACGAAAATACTTTATAAAAAAACGGTTTGGCAAAACAGTTTCTGGAGTTGGATTTATTAAGAGAACGATTGGCAATTCAATCAATTATTCTACGGAACGGCGATTAAAATATTCTCAAAAATAATTTTTAAATTATTACCCTAACTTATAATGGGTGAGCCTCGGTGTTAACAATCATTCCTTGATTATCTTATGGTATTAATGTTCATAGTAAGCAGAATCGACAACCATAACAAAGAGCAATCGAAGCATCCAATTACACGAAAGTCGGTTGATGTAATAGAAATTGATAAACGAATTAATAACGAATATTATAGAAATTGAGGGCAAATATTGTGTCTGTAATTCAAACGGACGCATCAATTGTAAATTCCATAGGTCTTATACCTTTTGGTACCTTGAACTGATTTCCCTTAGAAGATTGTGACAAGAAACGCTATTAGAGAGAGCTTAAAAGAAATTCCTCTGCATTGCAGCGATAGGAGTCTGCGATGCTTAGTGAGCTTGTTGTCCTTGACTTCGTTATATATTGTTAACATATTATTGCTGGAAGATAATTAAATTCATAATTATGTAAATTAGTTAGATATTTCCTCTAAATTTTGAATCTGATAAACAAGCTTCGTTTATAATAAGATTTATTTTTTAAAAAGTATATTTTGAATATAAACATCTCGTTTCTGTTAATGAAAATGATATTATTTTCAACAGTTTGTATTCCAGAAATGAAGAAGCTACAGAATTTTAAATAAATTAATCTTTTTTAAAACTTTTTTTGAATTGCTTACGATACTTACAGTCATTGGAGATGGAAATTGGAAAACGCATCAAATATAGCATTAAACTATTATTCTTCATCACCCAAGAATACATAAATAAGATTCGACTTCAGAAGTCAAGATACTCGGCTGGTAGACCGAAGTTCTAACTGTATCATAGTTTCACATATGAACTAATGAAGATGAAAAAGAAAGTAAAGTCATGATTTTCCATACGGTAGATATCTTTAGCGTATATTCTTACTATCTGATATCGTAAGGAGTATATCCAGACAAAGTCATCTATTCATAAATAACAAGTTTATGAAAGATTTACCTGATATGCAAGTTCGAATTTCTTCACATTGTTTTAGATGAGTAAGTATTTTAAAGTTTCATTGACTCGCAATTCCAAAAGATATCAATAAATCGTAGTTTATATTTCATTCAGGCTATTCGGCTTCCATGATCGCGAGAGTTACTGATAAAAATTGGCGCTTGCAAACCGTTCTAAGATTTTTAATATATTACCGCCGTTTCTTACAGGGACATCTGATGGAGAACTTGTAAGCTTAGAAACAATGGAATACACGCCCTAATTGTTTGACAGATTTAGTTAATCCTACGCTCTCTAATCTCAAAGGAGTGGAAGCAGTTTACGCAAATTTAAATATTCATGTTTATCTTAAGAGAGGATTAACTATTAAACTGACATTCAATTGTATCAGTCCGTGCGCGTCATCTCGTGGAATTTCTGGTAACTGCTATATTGTCAGGTAATTCTACGGTGAAAGTCTGTAAATGGTGATTTTTCATCTAAGTGAGGCAGTATACGTGGTTCAGTCAGGACGACCGTTTGTAGAAAGATATTGTAATACAGTATTTTTATAAATATCGGCTTATTCGCTGAGTGTGATCACTCCTTTTTGAACCAATTTATATTTTTAAGTTACTTTTGCTAGAATATACGTGTGGTAGGTATTAGTGGATTGACCTCAGTGCCTTAAAGAACTAATTTCTTATTAATATTTTGCGAGAGTGGCATCACTTCCTCTTATTGTTCACTATATTAATTTTTTAATTGGTAATTACGTACAGTAGTTGAGGAGTGTGATTACATTATCGTCTTTGCGGTGAAATGAAAATTAAAGTATATAAAATAATCATCAGTTTTTGTGTCTGTGGATGAGCAAGATTTTTGTTTACCATTTTCAGCAGCTTTTTCTTTGATTTTAAGACAAACACATAAAAGATAGTTTTGGTTGTTTTCAGAAAGTGAAAGAAACTTTATCAAATTTAATATGAGTGAAGGAAATCCACCAAGAAATAATGAAGACGATTCACCCAGTGGTGCTATGCCAGAAAGAGGCTGGAATGCACTACGATCTCATTTAATTCTTCACAAAGTGGATGTTGCCCTATGGGCCACCAGAGTGCTAACAATAATGTTCACATTGGGTTATTTCATACCTATTTTCGGGTAAGTAATCTTTCATATGTACTGACGTCTGCATCGCATTTCTTTCACTATTTCATTGTGCAATTCTACACAATTCTTATTTTAAACTTTGATTTCTGTTTTATTTTAAACAAGAGGAGGTTTTTTTAAAATACTCTAATTCAAACGCATCCTTTACAGTAATCCATACAATGCTTACTATAAAGCTCTTGCATCAAATGCAGCATCTAGCGCACTACGTCTTCATCAAAGATCTCCTAGAGTGCACTTAACAAGAGAGTTTCTCACTCTAATCATGATGGAGGATAGCTGTCATTACCTCTTTTATTCCTTGATATTCCTTTATGTGGCGCCAGTGACATGTATCCTTTGAGTTATTTGTTGCAACAAATAGAAATTATTCCTTCATTAAATTTACTAGTCATTTTTAGTGTGATTTAGTTTATCAAGTATGTAACCTCTTTAAATTTTTATCTCTAAAGGTAATATTTTCATGCCTAAATGTGAATGCATTTTTTTAGGAGTTGATATTACTCTTGGTTTTTTATCAACATTATTAACTGTTTCACCCTTTAAAAATAGTTCTTCTACCTTCTATTTTCAGAATGAAACCTTATTATTATTATTGATTCATTTTCATGGAAAATTTTTAGTGGGTGGAAAGTATACAAGTAACTAATATCATTGAATTTTTTCATTGAAGAGTTTGTCTATTTCATAATTATATTGGAGTAGCCTCTGTTGTTTACGTCAGCTTTCTTTGTAATATAAAAGAATTAGGTCAAATAATATTGCTAGGTATCTTGTATAGAAACACTCATTGAACATCTCATATTAATTTTGAGCTTGTAAGCATATTGGACAAATTCTTTGATGTTGATCTTTTTTGGTAGAATCCCAGAATGTTCTCCTAAAAGAATGTAACTCTGATAAGTCAATGACCTCTTAAGGATTTTTTTACTTAAAATTGGTCCTCAAGATTGTCATGCTTTGGTGATTTTCAAGGTATATGCTTTCTTGGTTGTTAATCAGAGCAAATCTAATAACCTTAGGTATTTTCTTTTACAGTTATGCATATTTAATTTAATTACTGATTTATTTTTCTTTACTATGTCATCTTCACTAAGTAATTTGATATTTCTTTGGATTTATATCTATTCTCTAGCCTTCGTTAAAATCTTTCTTTTGCTTACTTCAACTTAATTCCTTCAAGTTTAAAAAATGTTTTGTTTGATTATTGCCATTTCAATTTTTACAATGATCTCACTTCTTGTATTTTAAAAAATATGATTACTTTTGTGTCACTCCTTGTCTGATGTGATTTTTCTGTGTATTTCGTATGCATTTATAAAAACTTTCTTTTAGTTTGTATCCTTTTTTATTTGATCCATTGGAATACTTGGCTATTTCAGCCTGACTTGCTCATTTTTCTATTGTCTACACTATCTTTGAATTTTTTTATCAGTTTTTGTCTGTTTAGAATTGGGAAAGCATTGGATAATTTGGAGATAGATCTTATCAAATTTTCTACTTTGAGTGACTAACATAGTTTGACACCATATATTCAATCATAAAGAATTTCTAAAAAAACAACTATTCTTTTAAAATTAAATCATTTGGGTGCAATTAAAGCAAATTTAATGTAAATTTCTGAAATTATACCTGAATTATTAATGGCTGATGAAAATAAATCATGATTGTTTGAAAAACAATTGACGTACAGTTTTGAAGTTATCGTTTTTCCTTTATCAAAAGTTGATGTGCTCTTTTTTATTCCCTCTCAAAATTAATATAGTGGTATTTGCTTTATTTTTTGTATTTAATTATCTAACTTAAGCTAAATTTTAAATGTATGGCCTTAATTCTTAGTGATGAGTATCAAATTTTAATCAAATTTATTAATCATTTATGATGAATATATGCAATACTTGTATTAATGTTCTTTTGCCTTATCAATTGCTTTCCTTAACTTGAAATAGTGGTATTACTTCCAATTTTCCTTTTTGCCATTCTTCATTCTGCAAGTTATTCATTGACACTTCTTGATGTAAGTATTATTTTTATATTTATAATGTGGTATTTATCTTTCTTAAATATCAGATTAATTAGTTTGAACTGCTAAATTTTGTTTATACACTATAGTAGATCTTTGGAACCTTGATGGAAAATTATATGTTAATAATAATGGTATTACATTGGCTTTTATTCTAATATTTTGTGATTCCTGATATTAGTACTATATCTTAATTTTGGTTTTACAGACTTTGGGCCAGAACTCATGGTGGGGTGCAAGGTTAATGATATCTTTGGTGGAATTCCAGTCAAGGAATATATTAAGACTGATAGCATTCACTGAGATATTTCTCATGCCTTTTGTTATATTTCTTATCCTTTTGTAAGTATTTTTCCTTTAAATTTTGGACATATATATTGATATAAAAGTAATTAAGCACCTAGTGTAATAAAGAGAAATTTGCTACTTTCACTTGAACATTCCAGGTTGAAGAAGAGACACAGTTTTGAGCATTGTATGCTAATAATGGATTTTTTTGTTTTCTAGGGGAAGGGCTGGCCTACTAACCCCATTCATTTACTACCACTTCCTTTCAATGAGATACTCATCACGGCGAAATCCATATACACGCAATATGTTCCGAGAGTTGCGTCTTGTAGCAGACAGATATGCTGCTAAACCAGGAGTGCCAGGGTTTATTCGCTCTTTCTTGACTGGTGTTGTTGGTCTTGTTTGTCGCCTTGCTCCCCCTCAAATGCAGCAAGAACAGTGATTGTGTGGAGTAAATCGATTTTACAAATCATTTCAAATTTTAAAGGAAGTGAAATCGTCAACTTTGAAAGACTGGGAAAAATAACATAGTGGGGTCTGTTTTATGGTGTCTCAATCACTTGGCTGTTGGTCAACAAGTTTTATTTTTATTTTCCAGTATTATGGATCTGATTCATGTCATTTAGTTAAAGCTTCACTACACATCGTTGTTATTTCTTACCTTAAAAGTTTAATCAAAAGCCATTGCTGAGAAATAGATTTGTTTAAGGCTGCTGCAAGTCCTTTAAATTATCTTTTCTACTGTATATCAGTAGATTTTCAAAACATAGTTTAAGAAAATGTCAATTAAGACTCGTCACAAGTTATCATTACAGAGCATGATCTAGTTCAGTTTTCTGATAAACTTTTTCAAACATGTAGTTAGTTTTGTTGAATATTTGTTAAGTAATTAGTCTCTTAAAATTGATTTGTTATCATTTGATGAGAAACTTTGTATCATTCTTTTTGTACATAAAATTGTTGATAGTGCTGAAAGAGCGACAAAGTATTATATTCCATGATTTGTTGGTTTCTTTTCCCTTTGTTGTTTTCCTATTATGCAAAGAAGTGGCATTGCTCAGGTTTAATGTACATTCCTCAAGAATCCTGCCATGAAAATTAATAATCCTCTAATCATCTGTTCAATCAAATTCTTGCAATTTTGAACTATAAAAGCTCAAATTTTTAATACCATTCTATAATTCAAAAACAATAGGAAAATATATTAAAGGCCTTTTTAACATATTAAATAAATTTTAAGATAAGTGAAAAAGGTAATTGTCCTTTATTCCAGTGAAAGAAGTGTAACTTCGATAAAAATTGATATTGCAGTAGTCTCAAATGGATCAAGATGGGAAATGCCTTGTATTTAAAGAGTAACAAAATGTTTAAAAATGAATTGCAACTTGGAAAACTGTATGAGGGACAATGTTTATTATTTTTCTATCCACTTAAAAGACAATGGTTGTATTTAAAAGTATCTGAATCCAGATGTGTTTTTGGTTTCATTAATTTAGCCATTTGTTGTAACTATTTCCATCCTCATTAATTAAATTTAAGTGTGCATATCTAAGTAATTTTCATTATAATGTAAATTTCATGAATATCAATAAGTGAAATAGTAATATAAAAATTTTGTTGTTTTTCATTTTTTCCCCTTTTAAGTTATTTATTAATAAACTATTATTTTTCTTTTTCACAGTCTATTGTAAAGATGAACTATAGATTTTAATATTGACATGTATCAGATGAAGTTTAGTTATATCCATGGTAGTTACAACATTTCAAAAAAATTTTTCTTGAAGTGTTTTTTTTTTAGTAACAGATGCACAAATTGGAATGTGACCCAGGAAGATTAAGAGATTTATGTAAATATTTTCCATTGATTTTTATTTAACCTCAGCAGTCAAGGCTTATTTATTCAAAAAATAATGGCCTAAGATTATTAAATCAATGTGAGAAGGCGTGACTTCGTTGAATGCCATAGTAATATAAACAACTTTGTAAATTTCCACAGAAAATTGGCATATTCGTGACCAGTTTTGTAATATAAGGCCTGAAGATGTAATTTTATATTTCAAAACCGGTCGCGAATATACCAATTTTCTGTGGAAATTTAGAAAGTTGTTTTAATTGCCTAAGATTATCTTCACATCTATCATGGAGAATTAGTATTACTTCTCATGTCCTGTATACAAATTTCAACAATACTTTTTGTGAAGTTGTTAATTTTAGATGTATTTTATAAAACAGGACAGAAACTTTAATCAATTGTTTCATGATTTGAATAGCTTCTCCAATCGAACAGGAAGATCCCACATTCATCCTTTTTAATAATTCTCATATAGAAATATTCATGGTTATTTTTTAATCAGGTTAAATAACTCTATCAGGATTCTGACATTTAACACAATTTCTACTGCTACTATCCGTTTTTGATAAAAATGTTACATATTGTAGAGATGCTTGTTATATAATAAATATGCTTTTTGACTGGTGGAACTGCTACCAATATCTTATATAATAATATATTTTGCTAGTTTGAATATGGGCATATACTTATCCTAGAGTGATAATATGATTTTAAGTAAAGAAAGCCATAATTTAGTCACCATCTTTGTACTATGTGCCATCACTTTTGAACTCATATAAAAAGAGCATTATTTTATTGGTGAAATTTTTGACATAACAAAAGTATTGTTCTTTTTCTTCTATAGAAAAATCATCGTAAAGTAATTGGCAGTCAAAAAAGAGCAACATAACATCTTGGTGCTTAATGTTTTGGAATATGTATGTATACTAAAATATTTTAAGAAAGTAACAAAAAATAAGATTTAATGGCAAATTTCATGCTTGGAGTTATTAAAAAAGATTCATAGTATTATATGTATTATTCCTGCAATGTAGGGAAACATATTATTAATTATACATAATGTTCAAAATAAATACTGCTAATGATGTCTTTTAAAATAAAATATTTTTAATGGGCATTGTGGTATACACCTCCTGTAAATTATTTGCTTGCATTATGTTAATTGGGCTAGTGTTTTTAATATTTTCTACCAAATGTATTCTTACTTCAATGATGCATACTTATTGCTTCTAAAAATTCTTTTTAATACTTATTGTAGTATTACCAGCATGTTATTTATATATAAATATCATGCCAACAAATTTAAATGCACTTAATACTATGTTTATTTGAATTTTCATCAGTATTAATTAATTTTTATCTTTTTATACTCTCATTGGTTTCACAGATGTAATTATAAATCCTATCCTCCATTTATTGATTACTAATTTTATCTTTTTCATCGATTCTTCAAGGAAGCTAAGTTATATGAGGATAATCACTCTATCCTAGTTTTCTTATCCCTTTTTCATCAGTACACAGTTGAAATATAAGTTTGTGGATTAAATTTAAAATCTTTTACTGTTACATAACTATTCATTTGTTCTGTTTATCTATACATATAGACGCTTCGGGGGGATATATATATATATATAGGATATTAATGTCAGGCCCAAACCGCTTTGGCCACGGAGCCGCCGATTTTTTTACGTAATGGCCAACTAAATCTCACTTAGGAAAAATTGGGAAACCGACCCTACCTATCATGGGTTCGATTCTAGGAGGCCCCAAAAATCGACTTTCTCCATTTAGAATGCATTGGGCCGTTTTTCAAATGATTTTAAAAATACTTCCCATTAACCTAGAAGGATAAGATTTCATGCAGCTATTGCTACTAAATATATCTACGGAAAAATGCTATCGCTTACGTGTAACTGGTCATAGGTTCGATGCCAGGAGGTGAAATATTTTCGAATTTTAAAAAATTCTAGCTTCCTTAATATGATACTTAGATCATTCACACTTTTTTAACAAATATATACGTATAAAATGTACTTTGAAAAAAATCAACAGTTGCCTATGTGTCACGGGTTCGATTCCAGAGCGTCCCGTAATCTCGATTCTCCCCGTTAAGAATGCATTGGGCCGTATTTCAAATAATTTTTAAAATACTTTCCATTAAGCTAGAAGAATAAGATTTCGTGTAGCTATTCTTAATATAAATATCTCCGGGATAATGCAATATTTCACGCTCAACTGGTCATGGGTTCGATGCCAGGAGGTGAAATAATCTCAAAATATGAAAAATCGTATCTCTTCTAATATGATACATAGATCGTTCAAACTTTCAATAAAAATAGAAACGTATATATTGTACCTTGAAAAAAATCAACTCTTGCCTAAGTGTCACGGGTTCGATTCCAGAGCGTCCCGTAATCTCGATTTTCCCCGTTAAGAATGCATGGGGCCGTTTTTCAAATAATTTTAAAAATACTTCCCATTAAACTAAAAGAATAAAATTTCAAGTAGCTATTGCTAATATATATGTCTACGGAAAAATGCAATATTTTACGCACAATCGGTCCTGGGTTCGATGCCAGGAGGTGAAAAAGTTTCAAATTTCGAAAAATCGTAGCTCTCTTAATATGATATTTAGATCATTCAAACTTTCTACATGTATAGATACGTATATAGTGTACATCGAAAAAAATCAACATTTCCCTAGGTGTCACGGGTTCGAATCCAGACCGTCCGGTAATCTCGATTTTTGTCATAAGGAATGCATTGGCCATATTTGCGAAAGCTTTTTATGACACTCCCCAACCGCGCAGAGGTTCAAAATTTCACACAGTCATTAAGGGGACCATTATTACATTAAAGCGACCGTAATTATGTCCTTAAAGGTCGTTGGTTCGATGCTAGGGGGCGTTAACTATATCTCCATTTGAAATGCATAGGGAATTTAGGACACATTTTGAGGTACTTCCTGAATGAATTTCCTTTTGATATTCGGAATATTTATATAGTCAATCATACTCAAGCCAATAATGACAGTATTATTCGTTGGATGGCCTTGGTTCGACGCCAGGGCGGTAATAATGCTGCAGTAAGATATGCATTGGAAATCGAAAGCAATGCAATGCTCGCTGCGAAAATGTCATTTACGTTATGTTTAGAATGGCCTTTCAGAATATACTTCGAAATACCTTCATTTTATTAAAAAATATACTATTACATTGCTTGCTGTAAGCAAGCGCACCTTTACTCGTATTTAGAATGAATGATTCTATTAGGCTAAGTTAGAAAAAATTCCCTCATTTTTTTGGTAATAAAAGAATCTTTTCAAACTGAAATATCATAAAATATTAATCTCTAATAAAGTTACTAATGTTCCTTCCATCTTAAAAAGCAATAACTCTGGAAATAGTTATTATTTTTTGAGAAAATGATTATCTCTGTAACATCCATCAACTGTTAATGTTGCTAATCACAATATCATCTAATAATCTATAAATGAAAGTGGACATTCAGGTTCTCTTTGGTTCAGGTTCGTCTTTGTCTCTTCTCTATAAAAGTATACATTATACTTTATTGTTACTTTCTTCTTAAGTATATCATGTAATCATTCATTAAAACCCCTATGAACTCTAAATCCACAATACCTATCTATTTGCTTTAAGAAAAAACAACAGCAGAGATATCCATTGTTTAGTTTCATTAGATTTTATATCATCCATATGATTCTACTCTCAATACTTGAATATATGCGAATTAATTAAATCTCACTTATTACCCTCTCTTCAACTTGATAATTATTGGATATAAAATGCCATCAAATGATACAGTTTAACTAAGAGCCGAAAAATTGTCTAACTTTCATTATATTATTCTGTAATATTGAAACGGAGATTATATTTAATTATCATAGTTATCCAAGTATAGGATTGAGATTCTATGCACTTCCCCCAGAAAATATTGAGAGAATTCAATTTCTATCCATGTGTGACAAATTTTCTGATTATGATTTGAAGCTATAGAGATATCATTTATGTAATATTAGATAATAATGATTCAAACCTAATATGCAGAAGAGTTAGTGCGTTATTATCTAAAATTGCTAATAATGATAACTAACAAATTCTACACAGAAAAACAGTTATATCTATAATAAGAGGCATAATTTTTATATATTATCTAATTCAGGGGTCTCCTAATTACATCCAGCCCGCGGAGAGGGCCGGACAAAATCATATTCATATCATTCATCATAATCATATCAATATTTTCATACTTGGAAACTCCTTTTAGAGAACATATTTTTTATAGCAAATTAAATTTAGTTTGCTGAAGTATTCTAATTCTTTGTTGAATAGTCCGATTTACACTTTTACCTTTTTTAAACGTTGCGTACTTTTTCTTCATCAGTGGACTATTTCACTTTTTACCACCAGCAACAATGATAATATGGTTTTGGCTCTCGGAACTTACTGGAGTAAGTTTCATATTTTCTCTATATTTAGTTGATCACATCAAGGAAAAATACAAATTTACCCATTCTTGAAAAATGCATAAAATTTGGAAAATAAAAGGTTTATATATAACTTGCTTATTAAAGGATAAGTTATTTTTATCAAGTTCAAACTAGATAAGAAAATAGCAAAATCGCTGCGACTTGGACCGAGGTCTTCCACTTTCTGACTTCTATACCCGATCCATATATTTCCCATTTATTTTTAACCAATATTATTACGTATTCTATTTTAGCCTTTGTCTGTACTAAGCATCATATCCTCAACTTCAGTTGAATGATATAAAATTATTTTAGACAATCTTGTACTAAAATATATTAAGCTGCATCTAACAATGAGAAACTTTTTAACCACTATTGAATAAATAGTAATATTTTTATGAATTAGATGTGAGGGGAGACTTCATATTCCAAATCTTAATATAGTTTTATCATTATTTTTTAGTAAGAGATTATACGATGCAGATAAGTTCCTAGTAAAAGAAATGAACTATTGCTTTATATTTAGTCACTATTTTCTTTCCTAATATATTTATAGTTGAACAAACAAGTTAATTTGCAATTCAAAAAGTATCCTCATCAATTCTGTATATTATTTAACTTTGATCTTGTGGAAACAGCAATAAATACTACAAAGTGAAGTTCCCATATCTTACTGGGCAAATATATTATTCTATTGAAATCTTTAGGACTTACTTGCTGAGCACTTAATTCATAGCAACTTTAAGCAAAACTATTAGTTTTAAGAATCCTCATTTCCTTAGGAGTTAAATGTTGTTCCAAGATATATGCTTTGCAAAGTAACTTATTGACCTCCCTGATATTAATTCCTCCATCTATTACTATTGCATGTACCTTCAAATTTCTAAAATCCAAATGACTAACATCAACATATGCAAAGGCTTTAAAATTAATGACCCACTTTCAATTAAAGGGTGTCTATGCAGAATACATATACTACATCTAACTATCACTTCAGGAATATCTGATAACATTTTTAATAGAAAAGCATGTTTCATTCCAGCTAGCTTACAAGGATCTAGCACAATGTGTGTTCGAAAATTTGGAAAATTAAACTTGCCTGTTTTACTAAATTCATTTCTTAACACTGTGATATTACAGTTAACTTATATGCATCAACTGAGGATATCTTTATAAGAAAATTCATGATGACAACTTCAAAGACTTAACCCAAATCAAATCAAAAAACGAATTACACCAAAATGGCAATGATCAGCAACAGGCTGATAAAAAGTAATATAAAGGATGAATCTTAATAAGACAAATTAATAAATAATTCAAAGGCAATAAGTAACAGTTTATTTCCGATTACCAAAATACAAATCAGAGATCCTCTGTACATATTGCCTCAGAGTAAATAGCTCATGGGGCAGCTGGAGCGGCTATGGGAAATGTTTCAATTTTAGTGGATTTTGCCTCGCTGGAAGGTGCCGAGGGAGGCTCATCCTCCTTGGGTTCGACAACAGAGACATGATCTGGAAGAGGCTTCTTTGGTCCAGTTTTGCCATTTGGATCCCAGGGCAACATAATTTTGACCTTGATACCAAGCACACCTACAATACAAAACAAATTGTTCAGATACTCAGATACTATAGCGGCATTAAATGGTCTGATGAAGATTACCCACTCAGTATATGTAATATGCCATAATGCAGCATTGAAGCAAAAGAATATGATAATATTTACTGAACCCATAATATTTAGATACTTAACTCAACCTTAACATGAAATCCAAAAATAGCTGAACAGTGTGCGTTCAGTATTGGCAAAGACAATTTCAAAATAAGTGGCTTGATTTAAAACAATTGCTTAGCTATGTAATTCACAATGAATTAATAAGAATGATTGTAAAAGGCATTCAATACAAACTAGAAATCGTTAGACCCAAACTTCAACATGCATATTGATTATACCTACATGAAGCCACAAAATATCTTAGAAGGAAACTTAATATATAAACGATTTCCTTACCTTGTCTAAGCAATACATGTCGCGTTGCAGTATCTACATATTCGTTTGTGGGCTCTCCACTGTGAATCATCAAACCATCCACGAACTTCATGGATTTGGCTCTCTGTCCACGTAGCTTTCCAGAGACGACCACTTCGCAACCCTTAGCATTGCTTTCCATGATGTACCGAAGGACGCCATAACATGCTCTGAAATTTGTAAAAATGAATAAGATATCTGCTTTTACAACATTAAGCAAGGGATTTAAGTCTCTTGCAATTAAGAACACACACATATATACACAAAGTACTGAATTAACATATGATAAAATTTGTCAAACATACCATAAGGCAGGTAGAATGTAAAAATACCTATACTACTTTTCGAAATAACAGCGCCTGATTTGCGAAATAGAAAAAGCGAATATGCCGGTGGACATACCTTCTTACAGCTAAACCACCGATAAGTTTGTAACGAAGGGATTCAGCTTGGGCGATGGCACACAGTCCTCTTGTAGCTACTTTTTCAGCATACAACTCCAAAGAATCTTCCGGGAAGTTAAACCTTTTCCTAACGACCGAAGTCAATTCTCTTATTCTACGTCCCTTTTCTCCCAAAACATTTTGGGTTCTGGTGGCCATAATAATAATTTCTGTTCTAGATGGGGTAACGCGAACTTCAACCCCTGAATAGCCATCCTCTGCCAATTCACGTGTGAGGAACTCGTTCAATTCGGCCTTAAAGACTCCGTCTCCTACGAACTGAAATGGAAATAAGTATGAAAATTATAACAGAGACCTGGAAAACCTAATCATAACATAAGAAAGAAAACAAGAGCATCCATCTTTAGTAATTGAAGTACAATACAAGTTAAACGGTGACAACAACAATCTGGATACACGCTGACATCGTTCTCATATCTAATGCATCCTTAAGGTATTTT
The DNA here is from genome assembly GCA_020796165.1 of Pantala flavescens. Classification (NCBI taxonomy): domain Eukaryota; kingdom Metazoa; phylum Arthropoda; class Insecta; order Odonata; family Libellulidae; genus Pantala; species Pantala flavescens. Next base: position 20,831,986 of record CM036886.1, read on the forward strand.
ACACTCATACACGAAAATAGGAATTAAGAAAGAGAGTAGACTCATGATATATCATTATAATTCAATGATTACTAAATAAGAAGCAGCAATAGCAATAAATATACGGCAACTCACCTTCCTTTTCTTCGATAACGTGGTAGCCATGATGACGTCCAACTGTAAGAGACGGAAGCGGAAACGGCACTGAGGGATACTAGTACTCTCTAGTCAAGTATGTACACGCAGACAACATTTACCTAAATAAAAGTATTTTAGATTAAATTTTATAAAATAATTATAATATTTCATTAATAATAATTTTCGGGTTATTTTCGGCGAGAAAATATAATTTCATGAATTTAACATATTCTTGAACCTAATCGTTACTTAAGCATAAAATGGACTGGAAGAATAGCATCGCGACGGTAGCTTTTATTGTGCTGTGTTTTGTTGGCATACCAATACATGTAAACGTTAATTCTGACCATGAAACTGCTCAGTTGTTTGCAACTTACATTCGTAAATACAACAAAACCTATCGGAATGATTCCATGGAATATAAACGCCGATATAGCAACTTTCAGGTAAGAAACAAGTGAAGATTGCCGATCGTGTATTTTGAATCATGTTTAAGTGTTTTTCTATACAAATGTTCCATTTTTAGAAATCTTTGAAGAGTATTGAGCTTATGAACGGTGCGAAAAGTTCAGATATCGGAGCTATTTATGGTTTAACGAAGTTTTCGGACCTGTCACCTGATGAATTTTTACATAATCACCTGTTACCTGGACTGCACGAAAGGATTTCAAACAGAACTCGCAATGACAAAAACCACCTTCACTCATACAGGCACCGGAGAAATCATACGAACCACATCCATAAAAGAGCAGTTTTACCTCAGAAAGTCGATTGGTAAGTTTTTTCCATTTCGGAATAGAAAGAACCCTGTTACGTAACAGCGCACATTTTGGCATAGTCTGGCATATTAACTTCTTTTCTTTTATTCTGTTACTCCCTTTCTTACATATTTTATTGAAAGTGTACCATTTTAAAATTTCGAAACCCGGTACATTCATACTTTTGTCAAAATACGTTAAAATTAGGCTTACGTTTATATATCGGAAAATATTTTGACAGCGCTTGTGAATTGATATTTTATTTAAATTCGTAACGAGATTATTTACGCTAATTTGGAATAAGTGTTTGTTAAGGGCGAAGATACTTTAAGTGAGAATTAATCACGTGAAACAAAATCTGCTGCACATTTCACGTGATCTCCTCATTGACTCGCTCCTTAGTTCGACAGGTGAACTAAAGCGGTGTTTCCATGGATACCGGTTGATCGGAAATTCATACTCAAGGTTGACTTAAATATTAATTGACGAGCTTAAATTTTAACGTTTTCTATAATTTGTAAAGCTGCCAAGTTCAACAAATTGTGTTTTCCGTCGAAGGAATGAAGACTTTTCATATTGAGCGCATCTTTGAATTAAAAGTGTTTCTAACATACATTTTAAGGTCTGTAAATGCAAATAAAATTTAAATCGACTTGGATATTACTTCGACTATGAAATTCATAATAGTATTCGAATAATGTTTTAATTCTTCCTTGCAAATTCGAGTGTTTGGATGGGATATTTACTTTTCAATAATTGTATGATAATCTTGGGGATAGTAAATAATTGAATTGGATACATTCATCCATGGTTTTTTTGCAGTTTAAGATCTAGTCGATGGACGTGCTATCCGAGGTCGATCAACATCGGTTGAAAGGTCATTTAGTGGATCTTGTTCGTTTTATTTCCTTTTAAACCTTGAAAACTTTTCAATCGTCGATAAGTGACGCACTTTTATTCATTTTCTCGTAATGAAATTGTATGGTATCGGATAAACAAAAGAAAGGAATACGTTCTAAAGAATATATTTAAAGGCGTAAAAAGGTTCTGCGAGATAATTTATATTATTATAGTTGTCGGGAATATATTAGATTTTAGAATTAAGTTTATGTTGAGTGAATTATTTATTTGATCCAGTTCTTCATAAGGAATTGATTAGTATTGAATTTTTATAATTAATGTATAATATTTTTTTACTGAAATTAGTAATTCAGAATGGATATTTATTATTTAATTTGTAAGGAAAGAGAAATACCTCTCAATTAATGACAAATTAAAAGCTTTATCGCCTTACCTGTTTATCAAACATGTGGATTTTATTGCGGTTTAAATTAGTTGAGAATTTGAATGATAAAAATATTTTCTATTGAAATTATGAAAACGTTTCAATGGAAATTTTTAAATCAGAAATACTAACTTTTTGTACGTTACCGGGTTCAAAGAATATAATTTTAATGCTGTTATAGGTGAGATTAAAAAATTAATTTGTTTTGTTTATACACTTGTGGATTTGATGCATATCAAATTTTGGCACTATCAATTGACTGTAGGATTCATTTTAGAGAATCAATCTGTTATTTAATGGCGGCGGGAAGTAAGAAAATATAATTTAATTCCAGACGGATTAAGTAAATACTTTCTAACACGTATTTTAATCTTTAAATAAATCCACCTTTATTAGCAATTATTCTGTATTCTTCAATCATAGATAGTTTTATATTAAACGAGGTTAACATGAAGACGTATAGTTTCCTTAGAAGATAAAATGAATAGAAATTTTCGAATTCCTGACGTATAGATTTAAGTTCTGAAAAATTTAATAGCCTTTAGTATTTCTTTATAAATATATTCCTTCAGAACAGCTGACTATATTAACAGCCCTTAGACCATGGTTGTCACTTAAAAGCCTTATTACGATCTCCCTTGGCTGTGAAAGGGAATTCGTTGGGAAAAATCAAATAGACTTCCAGTAAGAATTTAGAACTCCACAACAATGATTTCTAATTGTAATGATAACAATTGTATCTTAACAATTAGCGCTCGTAAAACATCGGAGATGAATGAAAGTAACAATGGGCTCCGTTACGCATTAATTTGTGATCAGCGTAGAAAGTATCTGTTCTATCGTAAATTCCAATCTCCAAGGTCTTCTGCGGTAACTCGTGCCTCTAGTTTTTCTTACTTCTTTTTTGACCATTGATACTTCTATCACGTGTCTAAATTATTTCTGCGAGAAAGCGATCACTTGTCAAAGTCGCTCCTTAATCAAGGATACCGTCATCCTTTCCAGGCGCACCAAAGGGATAGTTGGTGCGATAAGAAACCAGAAGGACTGCGGAGGATGTTGGGCGTTCAGCACCGTGGAAACCGTCGAGAGCATGAACGCATTGAAGACGGGAAAATTGGAAACTTTGAGCGTGCAACAGGTGGGTGCTCTCCATCTCTTCACCACAAATGTATCGTCTTCCTCGATAATTCTGAGATCAAACCGCAAATGTAGTGACTCGGTAGTTCGTGGGTTCACGCTCTGTCACTCCGCTGGTTTTTCGGTCACTGGTTTTTCTTATTTAAGAAAGGTTCCATTACAACCGTGTCCTCTCAGTCGTCATAATTTTTTATCTTTATTTCTATAACGATCTGCATCTGAAAGTTTATCTCTCGATTGGTTGTTCGCAAAATGTTTCCAAGTATCGAAGAGTTTATTCATAACAAATGTTGGAATGTTTTTAAATGTTTAGGGGAGAATGGGGCGGAGTTTATATAAATATCGGTAAACTCCAGCAGTGTGAAATTTACGAAGTGCCTTCTTCAATTCTTTTATTTTTTAGAATTAATTAGAATTGACAGAATCTGATAATTCGTCCTTTTGTGGTAGCTCTCCTTAATGAAGAAGGAAGAAAGAGGATCACATGTACCTAAACACAATTTCATATTTTCACGATCTTGGATTCAATCTAAAAGATCATGTTTAGTTGGCATGATAGGGTTAAATAATGATGAACTTTTAGATCGTCATTTGGTCGTGGAAAAATTAAACTAAGGTGAAGTTTTGTGTTATTTGTTCCTTGTTCTCATTATGGCTTTCCACGAATTCCAGCCTTATAAAATCGATTTTCGAATAATTTTAATTTAATAAATTTTTGGTATAATTTATAAGGAGAAGGAAATCTTTTAAATCCCTTACTGAGCCCCTCTAAACGGATATTTGCGACAGTACGAGAATAAAATTAAATTATAAGTAGAGTATCGAAGAAAGTATTGAGCGATTAAAATTACCTTATCTGTTCCAATTTGTTGCCCATGTCGTTTATTGAGTCTTAAAAACCCCCAAAAGGATTTTATGTTGTATAATTAGGGTAACTGAAATCGAAGTTTGATTCGATGGCTGAAGATATCTCTCCTTTCTCTGTTATTTATTTTTTTTCTGTGCAATATGGATGTCTAGATTTTTCGTGAACTTAAAAGTAGATTTTGACTAACTTTTAATAATTTTTGGAAACATATAAAACCCATAGATTCGTGCTGATTCATTTTCAAGGCTTTAGGATTGTATTTTAACTTAATTGAAGATATCTATTGCAACCTTTATATTAACTCTTAGAAAAACTTTTATTTTGAATTTCGTACAGCTGAGGTCATTTGGTATGTATGGTTTGTATCTGGAGTCGAACACGTACACCTTTTACAAAGCTCGGATGCTCTTTTTACTTAGCTATTCGTATTGCTACTCATCCATGTCCTTAGGCTCTGATGTGCAAGTAATATCTCCCGGAAATGGTTGTGAATCAACCGCATGCAACTGTTCTGCTCCAGCAAACATCTCATAGAAACCACATAGATAAACGATATTTCAAGCCAAGGCGTGTGCTAAGCTCTATGAATTGATGGACTGTAACGAAAGGGTCCCCAGAAATTTGCCCCGACTCGATTGCAGTTGTCAAAGTCAATTATGACTAAGAGTATAGTTATCCCGTCCCAAGAGAGTATCCCATTAGCTTGTCGGTTATAAACCTAAAAAATATGTGTTCGTTTAGAAACTCGTGTATCTTTAGCCTTCTTTCTGCTAACGAAGAGAAAAATATGACTCGAAGTAAAATCCTTGAAACTGAATGTCCTCCTAAACATCTTTCAAGTTTAAATTGTGGAAGTCACTAAGTACTTTTCTTCTTTCATCTTTCAAGTTATTCGTGGTTCCAGAAAAAGTCTATTTTTATCTCTCTTCTATTCATATTTTAGTTTAACTATATCCTTCATTTTTTCCTCAATTCCAGTTTGTTACATATAATCGAAATATTTTTTTTTGTTTAAGATAGAATTTCACGTTCTTGAAGGATTTGAAATGATCATACCTTTTCAACTCTCCACGCCTTTATTTTATCCATCCTAAGAGATATAGCATTAGGAATACTTCACCTTCAATTTGTTTTACAAGTTTGCAGTTTACTGGAGGGATTCTTTCGAATAAAAGTATCAATGAAGAATTCTGTAACTCGTTGCGAGGAGACAATATCCCAATTTTTTAGCCATCGCATTCAACTGAATCCTCTCTTACGTAGTTGATATTCAGGCGAATTAAATTTCATTTGCATGTCCATCTTCGTTTTAGCGATCCTTGTGAACTGTTTACCAAGCAGCAGGGGAGTCGTTGCTAAGATGTGTAATAAAGATTTTATCAAAACCTTGGAATTATTCCTCCTTTCAATGAAAATATACGAACGAGTTGCCAAGTTATTGAAGTAAATCTCTCTTTATCGCTTTTTCTCTTGGTTTTTGATCGCAGATAAGTGTATTGATTTTGAAGATAGCATTATAGCAAAAATACATCGTGAGGAATTTTCAGTGAAGCGACTCAAATCATTCAATTATTTACTGTCAATTATAATCTCTAATGATGATTTAACATCATATGCTACGAGAGCGTGTTTATATTCTCTGTAAAGTTGGAAATAATCTAGAATAATTCACCATGTTAACTGGGGTTCTAAAAATTAAGAAGGTTGACATAGTTATTGTAGAGTTAATGGTTTTGTGGTGCTAATAATTTCACTATATGCTTAGGCCATATTCGCATTTCTTTCCTGGCATGCGGGGATTGTCTTCGTAGTATTTCTTTATTTTAATAGTGTTCCAAGATTTTAAATTTTCTTTCTGAGATCAAGAGGTAGTCATTCTATAAAAAATAGAAATTTGATCGAATTCCTTCGAAAAGAAGGTCTCCTTAATTGGAATATAGTACTCCATCAAACTCGAGTTACAGTTCGTATAAATACTGAGAATTGAAAGAAAAGTCACTTGAGAAGAAATGGAGATTTTTGTGGCGAATCATTCGCTTCGATGTGTTCACAGACTCTCGAAGGATATTCTTTTCGACCTTGCTCAGAACGTTGTGTTACTTAGGTAGCCGTTAGTAGTGTTTTTTTTTCGCTCGTCCCTTACGTAACGGAGTGTCGTTTACGTAAATGCTACGGTCATCGTACGAACCCGGTGAAATGAAAAAATTCCTCGGTCGATTCCTCTAATTCTGGTTGAACTTTGTAGCAGACGCAGTCTAAGAAAGAACTAGGTTAATTAGAAAAAAATCACGTAGCGTACAAATATAATTCTTTAGATCCTATTGGATATCCTCCTTCATTAACTCCCTTACCACCTCATTCAGGTGACCCCGCCAAGTCGTTTCATTGATAACTAAATGTACTAGGGCTATTATATTACATATATGGGGTTTGATCTTAAATATCTTACTTTTTCGGAATATTATAAATGTTTTCAAATTTTGGCGTGGATTCCCAATCTCATGCAAGAGTAACCTGGGTGAAATGAAGTCATCCTGTAAGATTTACACCTAAATGCCTAAAACGCCTTTTTTCTTCTTACAATGTATCTTTTGTAAATAAAAACTTTCGCCTGCAACAGTGTTTCAATCCGTAGCCAACGACTCGGGGACCCTTCCATTAGACTTGTCCTGGAGTAACCAAGCGTTTTTTTTCACACCACGAACGTTTTACCCTTCTACATTGATAAGCTAAAATGCTCACGCAGCGCGTTGGAATCTATCTCACTCGTAGCTCTGCGGAGCTGGGGATGATCGAGGACATGGTACCATGTACCATCATTTCTTTTTAATTCTTCAACGTAAAATCACGGAATTAATTACTACATCTAATCAAATTCATGTGCTTCAATCAAGCTGAGGATTTCCAATTAAATAATTGCATCGAACTTATCTAATATCTTCAAATGATACGTTTCAATCTTTTAAGATCTCTAAAATAATCGTTAATGGATGATGGCTTATTCGGGATGATATTATCTCGTCAACCGGCTATTTTAATCGTTTGAAAGAAATATTTGACTCTTAATAAACGAGACAGTAATGACGGATGATTTTTCATGATTAAATTTTAAAAAAGCTGCCTGCACTCAAGATTTCTTTCCAATTAAAAGGATCTACTGAAGTGTAGGCCTTTAGTTACGTAGGTGGTCTCGTTAAGTGCGCAGTTAAAGGGTTTATGACTGGATTATGTAATAAGTCTTCGGAAAATGTCGGTTTTTATGGTAATGATGAATTACTATAATCTTTAGTTTATTCAAGTATAATTGTTTCAAAAGTCGGGAAATTTAAAAACGTAGCTATTAAATTTACGATAAACTGTTTTCTTCAGTTTTTCATTGATCTTCAAGGAAAATCATAGTTTTGTTTTAAAGAAGAACATACTTTGAATTAAATCATTATTCACGTATAATTTTTCAGAGGAAATAGAATGGTTTATCATAATGTTGAGCAATTTCGATTGGAATTACTTTAATCGCATTACCTAGTATAAAGTTCTCGTTATTTAATGGGCTGTTGAGTAAGGTACCGTTTACTAAGTGACGAAGCCATTTTGCTAGATAGATTTGCATAGACGCGCCAAGGGTGAAATACAATAGTTCTTCCAGAGAAATATTTCACACTTAAGTAATATTTTAGCTCGCGAGTTTGCTTTTTCCTGAAGCCGTAATAATCACCAAGCCTCGTATTGGCGATGTAGTAATAAATAGCTTTTAATCTCGTATTTCAAGAGATGCGTTTCTTATTTGCGATACCTCTACTTGGTTTCTCATCACTGCATAGGAAGTGTCATATTCTCCATGTTTCCTGTTACACATGAATGGGAGTGAAGGAAGACTTGCTAGGTATCGCCGTTGGAGCAATTCAATTAGATCACGTACGTTAAATGCCTTGGGTAGAGGAATTGTACTGTTCTTCGGAAATGACCGAGTGTTATGTCATCTTCGAATAGAATCATTTTCCTAAATTATAATTTGATCTTTAATAGGAAAATTTCATTCCTCACATTAATTATTTATTTATTACTTACTTATTCGTTACAGTACAAGAATTGATGCAGGGTGTTGTAAATCTTTTTTTAAAATATTGCTCATCTGCCAAGCGTTTGGGTAGGTAACTTACTAGTGAGCTATAGTGAAAAATCGAATTTTAAAAATCTGCTTTCTATATGGAAATATCTTTAAAATAAAAAGTCGTTGATAATGATGAAATTCCACCCAAGTATCATAAAATTCTTTTTGTAGTTTGTTATCATAAGATTTGTTTAAGCTGAACTTTTAATTGACATAAACGTTTCCAAGTCCTTTCTACCTTTAGAATTATCCAATACCCTATACCTTGTTCCTTATAAACATTTCCAATTTAATTGCTTGTAAGGCAAGTAATATTATTGGGTAATTTTTTATAATAAAAATTTAGAGGACTGAATTTAAGAAATTGCATATTTCATTGCAAATGGTTCTTTATTAAAGTTTAAGTTTAAGCTAGAATTTATTCAATAAACTTAAATTCCTGGAATAAAATAGTTTTTGTTTAATTTTAAATAGGTAATTGATTGTGCTAGAAATGGGAATATGGGATGTGATGGGGGAGATTCCTGTGGAGCTCTTTCATGGATGGTCACGTCTAATGTCCACCTTGTGCCAGATGCAAAATACCCTCTCAAGTATGCTACAGGTTCATGTCCACTCACAAGGTTTGTTTAATTGCCTAGTGTTTGTTGCTTGGATCAAATTCTGAATTAATCAGTATTTACTGCTTCGGGTTTCAATTAATGTAGCTTGGCAGGCTTAAAGTATCAATTAAATCATAATTTATACTTTTATTTGAATGGATTATTATTGTTTTATTTAATTTTGTGAAATCTATAAGTGAGACAAATGAAGTTCGCAGATTATTCAAGGAAAAAATCCTGCCAACTGAAATATTTATTCAGTTAGTCTAGTTTTTCTGTGAATATTAATTTAGAATAATTAAATAAATAATATTTTTATCTTCTCCAAGAGAATTTTATATGATCCTACTTATTTTTACTTTAAGATTATATCATAGATAAAGAAAAATTCCTCATACAAATTTTTAAGGGAATAATTTTTCCTTAATACAGGCCATTAGTTGGAGTGCAAGTTTTGGACTATACCTGTGATAAGTAAGTAACATGAAATCTTTCACTTCTTTTCTATGAATAATAATAATTTCTGATTATAATATTTTCTGATCCCTAAACTGAAGCAAAATCAAACAGTTGAATTATTATGAATATTGAATTGGTTGGACTTCATTCAACTTATTATTAACAACTGTCAGTATTTTTCAGCGGTAACCCTAACAAAAAAAGGGATGTTCGCTTTTGTTTTTAATCATTTATCTTCTTCAAACGTGTCCAATTTATCTTGTTGTTTGCCAGTAAATTTTTCATCTGTTCACTCCTGTACAGAGTTTGCTATCCCCAAGAATAGTCTAGCACAGGGGTCGGCAACCAGTGGCTCGCGAGCCACATGCGGCTCTTTGGATATGAAACTGCGGCTCTTTAGTTCCACACACAAATATTACTTATTAAAACAAACAATAAAACGATTTTGAATCGACTAACGAGGATTGGGCACCATTTCTCTCTCAGCCCATTGTACTCGCTTTTAACTCCACGTCTCCCCCATGACACGCGTTGTCACTGTTGTCAGTATGGTAGAAGCTCTCGAATGATGTTGGCGCTGTGCTGTGGATGTGCGAAAGAAGTGGGTGCCAATCCGGCGCGAACCACGGTTCACGACGTAAGCCAACAATTGTCACTCTCATCGTCCATCACTACTCAAACCGACCTTCGCACACACCTGGTATGTTACCTAATTTGTTGTAAAAAAACACTACTTATATAAGAATAAATAGATATTTTTCTTATGAATTCATTTTTTATAAAAAAATATGTATGCGAGTGCTATTTATCGTACGTAGCCCGGGAAAATTAGAAATTTGCGATACTTTTTGAACAAATCTCGTATTGTTGGCAAGGAAAATTTTTGTGGCTCTTTAAAAAATTTGATACATTGTAAATTGTATTTTTGGCTCTTCCGACTCAAAAAGTTTGCCGACCCCTGGTCTAGCATAAAATTCTGACTCCATAATCTGACCAGTAATGATGCTTCAGCAATCAAAGGGAAAAAATGCTTCACTAACCTAAGTATTAGAAAGAAAACATTTTGAAACATTTTTCAATTTATTGTGAACAAAGAAATAGCTCATTTTATTTATACTGCTTATTATTTATTGTAACAGAAATTGATATTATGAGATGTCTGCAAATGTATTAGTTTCATTTCTTTAATGATAACAAATTTCCTACACATTATATTTAGCGTATTTCTTTTTAAGACTTTGCCACCATGCTTGTAGCCTACCTTTAAGGATATAAAATAATATTGGGAGATATTCCATTGGTGACCTACTGCCACCTAAAAAACATGAGCAAAATCTTTTTGAGGCACTCTCTTTGAAGTAAATCTGTGGCATATTCTAAACATCCCTTTGTAAATGTTTTTAAATATCATCCAATTAAAATTGGTTTATACAAAAAGTTCAATATAGCTCAAAAGCGTTTGATTGTGTAACAAACTGCAAGTGTTGCAGGTTCTTAAAATTATAAGGGGGATATGTCTATCTGCAAACTAATAGAACTGAATTTCCTCTGCTAGTTTTGTAGGTGAAGAGGATCAACTTTTGGAATTGTTATCCAGCCATGGACCAGTTGCTGTTGCTGTGAATGCAATCAACTGGCAGAATTATGTTACTGGTGTCATTCAGTATCATTGTTTAGGTAGTCCTTCAGCTCTAAACCATGCTGTTCAAATAGTTGGATATGATCTCACTGCCCCAGTGCCTCATTACATTGCCAGAAATTCATGGGGACCAGATTTTGGTGATAAAGGATACCTTTATTTAGCTATTGGAGGAAATATGTGTGGTAAGTAGTGGACTTTTTAATGTTATTTTCATATTCACACCAACTGCATCATAAAAATCCTTTGGACCTCTCTCATTATTTCTTCATGAAATCTTTTTCTCCCTTATAACCTATTTTTCCCTGGTTTCTTTGTATCATCCCTCTTTGAAATCACATTCCACATGTACATCTTGTTTTTATGTGTATTCATATTTTCAATTTTTGTGGAATGTATTTCTACCAATTTTTCTAGTGCTATCCATGGAAATGTACATCAGCCTTTGTCCCTTCCTCATACAGAGTATTATGATAGCATATTTTCAGTTTATAGCTATTTCTCTGTTTGCTTGATGTTTGTAATGATTTCTGTCAACTTCTGAAGTGGTTTTGTTGTAAGGTTTGCAGCTTTATCACAACAACACAAATTCCTCTGAATTTCCTGTTGTTTTTCAGTTTTTGGATATGTCCTTGAATCTTTAACTTTGTGCTACCACCTTCATGCTATCATTAAAAAAATGTTGCCTTCTTGAGCTTTGATTACTATTATAGTCCAGGAAAGTTTATCTCCACTTTTGCATTGCATTTCTATTAGAGTTCCCCTAAGTGTGTATATTGTTCTTTTTTAAAATTATTTTCTGATTATGATTAATTAGTTATGGTGATTTTTAAGAAATTCTTCCAGTGTTGTTTCTCCCATTTCTCTTTAATGTTGGATTCTTTTTTTCAGAATATCTGTGTTTTTCCTAGTTAATCCTCTGGAATGCATTTAATATTGATTTGTGTTAGGTTGGCCATTATGAATGTCTGTTTATACAGAATGTAAGATTGCTTTTTATGATTGATTTGACTTGATCTTCAGGTTGTTCTGTTGTCTTATTGTTAGCTTAAACAGCTCTTGTACATATACCCACATTTTCATTGGATTGTTTTCTCATCAGTCCCTGCATTAAATTTACCTAATCAAAGTAGGATGTAATTCTTTTGGGTCTTAGCAATCACCTATGATTTAGAATTTTTAAATTTAGTCTTTATCGTTTTTGTGTACATTATACATTGTAAACATGTAAGTGTATGGTCATAAGTCTTTAATTCAAGTGTGTAACTCCTTAAATGAAGTCTCTTTCTGAGTAAAACAAACACAATGATGCTAAGATGTCAAGCACTTCATCCTGCTCATCTACTGTTCTAAAAGTGGACCATAAATAGGAAAATTATAGTAGTTCATTTGTGTATTTTGTAAAAATGTGCTCTTAAAGTAATTCATTGGATGAACATCTTTTTCATATTTTGCTCATTTCGATAAATTTCACTTCTGTCTGTACAATTCAATTTCAATAAATTACTATTATACCTTTTTCAAACCATTGTCGCTGAATATTTACAAATTAATATCATTGTTGTCAAGTTGTCTTTTACCTTTAAAATGAGAAATCTCTTCAAATATCATCTGATGCTGTTCATTTTTTTTCAGACTTCTTAATAGTTTTTAATCAATCTTCTTACATCAAATTGTAATTAACATGTGTATTTTCTTTCTATTTCATTTAGCATGATAGTTTTTATTGAAGTCTTTAAAGTGCACTATTTATAAAAAAGCCATAATTTCCAATTAGTATAGATCATTAATAGGTAGCTTCATCTAAATGAACCAAGTAAAACACTGTTGAATGAAAAACCTATTTTAATGGTTCATCCCTTAGATGTAAATATCGACGTTAATCTTTGTTCTGTTTGAATGTGCTTTATTTTTAAATGTTATTAACATGAAGATGTTGGCCATTGAGGAAGACATTAGCATATTCTTATATTAAGATGCTTATAAAATTACTGTAGCTGCAAACAAAATGCAAACTTCAGTGAGATGTCAGATAATCTAGTAGAAATAAAGATCCATATCTTTGAAAAGAAATTTTACTTAGATACTTACTGAAACTGAGTTTCATTTGAACTATATTTAAAGTTTATATTATTCAAATGAGTTTGCTAATTTTCCAGGTGTAGCTGTTGAAGTGTCAGCTGTCATGGTCTAGCAGATAATGAAATTGAGGGAAAGAGTGAGAGCTCTCTAAAAATTTTTTTGCATCGCATTTTAAAAATGAATTTACCCATATTTTGGAGTACATTTTTAATATAGACGAGTCCATTTGGTTATTTTGTTAACATTCAAAAGTTGACACTGATGTGATTTTTATGAAATTGCATGGCTCTGTGTACTTAACATAGAAAAGCTACAATCGATAACTTGTACCCATTTACAGCTCTTTACTGTGCCTTACTTAGGTAAGTGGAAATTTTCAGCATGAAAAATTCTGCTTAGTCTCTATTGGATTAGGCAGTAATTTGGAAGCTATTCATGTTTTGTCTTCCAAAGTATCAGATAAGATCAATCAAGATAAAATCAATAAGAAATTTTCACAACCAAATTATTTTTAAACCAAATGACTTATTTTTCAAAACTCAATGAAGCCAAGCTTCTTTGATAGAGTATCAACACCTGTTAATTGATACATAACATCACATCGCTCAAGATGTGCGTGGCATTATATAATAGTACGACTAGACTTTGTAAATATAATGTTAAATATATATTTTTAAGAGTTGAAATATTTTCATAACCTTTAAATTTTAAGGTTATATATGTGTATATATAATTGAATACTATTTGATAAGGCATTTCCAGCAATTTATATTTGATTAGAAATTTTATAATATTCTTTATTGATTGTTTTCAGTAAAATATTCTAACTTACATCACTATTCCAGTTATTTATTTCTCTGGCAGAAACATTCCAACCTGTAACATTGAAAGCATTTTTGTAAAAGTTCTGATTTTGTTCTTCCTTTTGATATGTACGTATTGTGATAATATAAGATCATTTTGTTGAAGAATTATGGTTTACCTTGACAAACAGAATCTTATAAAATGTTTTTGCGCTTTGTGATATGCTAGTCCGTCCTTCAATTATTGTGAAACATTGAAAACTCTACTGAATATTATATTAATTAGCTGCTACAGATGTAAATGCTTGTATTGCTTCGGTTTCTTGTTATGAAAAAGCTGCTACGGATGTAAATGGCTGTATTGCTTGTTACAAAAATTTTTGATATAACCATGCAGTAATAATGAGAACCATTAATTGTGAATAAAAATTTTCCATAATTCACTGCAATTGGCTTGTTCATGGATGTTAATGGATAAAGAGTAAACTAGCAAACATAATTTAATAAAGAAATGTTTGAAATTGATTTCACCTAATCTCTTCCATTGTACTTATTTTTCTTCAAACACAAAATTATTTGGATATTCCCAACTCTACAATATTCACTGATTGAGATTGCATATTAAGCTTCCTATAACTAACTGAAATATAAATATTTGCAATTCTTATGCAGTAGATATGAACTTACATCTACTGCATCAGAACTGATATAGAAAATGGCAACACAGGAAAGATTATGTACACATTATAAATTTCTATATCTCATAAACATATTTACATGAATGAAGAAATTTCAAACAAAATAACTCTAATATTGTAATGAACGCACATAATAAAAATACTTTTTTCATATTATTTAGATATAGTAATATATCAAGAGCCCTAGATCTTATAAAAGCAGAAACTTATGAATTAAATGCATAATCATGACATATTTTAGATAGTTTATATTCTTGAATTTCAAAAAAATTGAGAAAGGCAAAAATTTTATGCAAATTTCGAGAGGTGTTCAAGGGTAAGGTATCTTTTGAACACTATGGGATAAAGGATCAAGAACTGCCATCCATTGCTTTTTTTTGCCTTTACTATGGCTTTCCACAAAGTTACGCCTTCTAATACTGATTTCATTGAAAATATGTAGTTAAAACTACTTTTAAGCTGCGATTTCATCTGGAATTAACCCAGAAAAAAGCTCATTGGTTGCACAGAAAATAAAAGCGGATCTCTTAATTTGTAAAAGGCAAAAAAATTTCAACAGTTTTGATAAATTATATACAGTTTCATAATTTCTCTCTAAATGAAACTTGAAAAATTAAATTTCATTCTACTCTTGGATAAATATTAGCTTACCTGTTAAATTTACAATCATTACTCATTTAAATAGGATAAAAAAGCCAAGGGAAAAGAAAACTCCATTTTTTAGAATCTTTGTTAACGTACATATATTTTATAAATATATTAACAAATATATACTGAACTGTCAATCAGCTATAAGAGTTGAGGATCATTTGGAGGTAAATTCTGATTTTCGACTGTAACACTTTCCAAATCCACATCCTCAGGTATTTTTTTATGGCTCTGCTCTTCATGTAATTTTTCTATAAAAAAGAGATTATAGATTTTAAAAGAGAAATATAAGGGGGAGAATTATTTAAGAGAGATGCTTAACATCTACAATTAACGACAGCTGATTTTTAGGATTATACAAGCATCATCATTTATAGAGGGCAAGTTGCCAGGTGCTAGAAAGAATTTTGGAACTTTTATTGGTATAGTTCAAATTAAATGAGAGTCAAATTGGATAAACAAGAAAAATCAGACTCAATCAACAAAGATGAGGCACTAAATATGTAATCCAGAAGAATAGAATAAACAAGGCAATAAAAATAACTGTCAAATTATACTTATCAAACAAACTTAAAAGAAATGTACAGGTCTGAAATTAAATAAAGGGAATTGAGCAAATTATTTTCAGTAGGATTGGGACCTACATCTGAATTTCAAGATGTAATCTGAAGTTGAAAATGCAAAGCAAGCAACAGTGAAATTAAATATAAAAGAGGAAACTAAATTGAGAAATGAACTTGAAAAGACAAATGAAAATTTGAAACATAAAAATGAAAACATGGAAATTTGTGGTAAAAAAATAATGAAAATAGATGTGTTGACAAATTCATTAATATGATTATTGTATTTCATTCTAAGTGTAGCCCATGAACATGGAACAATTTTATTTTCAGCAACAATTTAGTTGCTTCAAATTGTATTTAATTTTAGAGGAATTAAGATAAGCTTTAAAAACACCATATGATAACTATACAACCACAATCCATTTGAGAAAATATAGGTTACAATGAATAATGATCTTGAATTATTACCTTTGCATATCTTCTCTAATTCATCTGAAATTACCAATGGGATGTCTTCATCACTTTCCAATGATTCACCATCCATGATTTTCTTCTCAACCATAGGTGGCAAAGGGGGGAGCCCAGAGAGTAAGCTGGCCATACTTCTCTTTGCAATACCTTTGTCTTTTCTGGGTTTACGTTTAGCTCCTTCCTCTTTTATTGGTTTCCTTCCACCTCTTTCATGCCATGCAAGATGTTTCAGAAGCTTTGCCTGGGAAAAGAGTACTATGTAATTTATACATGAAACAACAATGATTAAATAATAATGGGAAACAAGGAACAAATTAAGAGAAAAGAGTAAACAAAGATAGCTTAAATTAATCAAACATGCATACCTTAGTAGATAAAACTCGATCGCAGCTATCAAATGTACATTTATGTCCTCCAAGTCCCAGATGTTTCCATTTGATATGATATTTTAAGTAAGTGGAGCGTGAATAAAACCTTCAAGTGAAATTGTAATTTTGAGAAATCGTTTCCTTATTCATATTAAGTAATCCTAACCACTTCATGAAGAGCGAGACTTATGATTATAAAACATACCTGGAACACTCTGGGTAAGGACATGGAAAAGTTGGTCTATCTTTCATATGAGTGTGGACATGCTGCCTTAAATTTTCCTTGACTTTGAATTTAAGCCCACAAACATCACAAATATATTCTGTGTGAGAAAGTTAAAAGTATATTTAAGAGATTTAAACAACCAAAAGATGTTCACTTCACTTAAAGAATGAGTTTTTATTGCAGAAATATAAATGGACTATAAAGTAAAGTGAATAAAAGATTGGCATAGTACAGAATCAATATAGCATTAATCATTCTACTAATGAAATTTAAATTTTAAACATTAAGGACCAAAATATAAAAAAGACAAGGACCAAGATCTCAATAACCTAACCTTACTTATGTTAGAATGTTTGTCATCAGGTTTAAATCTCACCACTGAGGACTAAAAAAAGTATAGCTTATAAGTTATGTAAATGATACTACATCTTTTAGCAGTTTATAAAGCATAAATTATTGGTCAACTTTTGCCTCATTGTAAGTAAGTGAACTAACAAGGAAGGAAAATGCTAATTCTTACCACAAGTACAGGTGCTTAATCAACAAATATCTTTTCTCATACACTTCAAAATATATGAATTCTTACCTAATGGATGAACAGTTTTAACATGCTTCAACAATTCAGTCCATTTTATAAATATTTCTTTGCATCCATTAATATCGCACGTATGAGTTTTGTGGCAACGTAGATGTCTTCTCAAATTACTTGCTGTATCAAAATCCGCTTTACAGTCTTCGCACCTTTAATTAATTAAATGCATATTAATATACATCACAAGCTTCACTTATTTTTAGCAAACATATACTGCAGTTTCTTCTTCAAAGGAATGGAATTAAACTTTCCATTAAATAATGATGTAAACAAAAGTTTTCCGTTTACTTTCCTTATTCTAAAAATGGGCAACTCTCTAAAGTTAAATATAGTGTTACTAAGAATGAGAAACCCTATTTAAAAAACAAATATGTAAACATACCGGTAAGGAGACTCTCCACCATGCGTGTGAGACATATGAGTACGCAAATGATGATTTTTTAGGAATCTTTTTCCACATTCGTTGCAACTGATTACCTTTTGATGCTTTCTTCGATAATGACGTTTGAGATTATATTCATTACTCATTTGAAGGTCACATCCCGGATATGAGCACCTGAGTTTATAATTAAGAAAATGAAATTATACATAAAACGATACTACCACAATAATTAACAAATTTATTTATCGATTCCAATTTCAATGTCAATATAACATTACTTTCATAAACTATAAAAAAGTATAATATATGGTACATTCCATCGTCAAAATATTGAAAGTAGCAAAAATATAATTAACTCTTTTCCCAAAAAAACTTCAAGTAATGTAACATTATTAACCAATAATTTACACGAATTCCCATATTACTAGATAACAGAATAATCTAAAATTACAAAACCTAAACTGAACTTAATACAGCAAAATTCTAATTAATGTCTCGCTTACTTGAACGTTATTTTGAATAATTGCGTTGTATGGCTATTGGCTATATGCCTCTTCAAATGACAAGAATGTGTATATGCCTTGCCGCAGTTGGGTTTATCACATTTGAAAGGCCGCTAAAAAGAAAAAAAATCAAAAAATTTATAAAAAGCACAGAAATGAAACTATAGATTAATAAAATACTTTTCCTATGAATCAGACCTCTCCTGTGTGACTACAAATGTGCTGCTTCAATCTTGAGGGTTTTTTAAAAGAGGCTTGGCATCCTTCATATTCGCATTTATATGGACCTGACGTTAAATGTAACGCACCATTTTTAGATTTTACTTCATCACAAGAGCTTTCCCCAATGTCGGAATTACCACCCATCACATAGAAATATATTTTATTCCAGATAAACGTGAATTATACACACACGAATAGAGCAGAAGAACATGTTTCCCACATGTCAAGACTTGTTATGAAACAAATGACGCTTGAAATCATTTTGGAAGGGAGGGAACGGCAATAAATACAAAATTATGCAGCACCGCTATTTTTATCATTATCTACTCCTGTTATTATTAATCTTCTTTCAAAGACTCTAAATATTAATATGAAAATGTTAGAGTTTTCCACTACTTCTAGAACATGAAAGTAATTGACATTAAACACTTCATGCTTCACTTATATCGAAGACGAAGAAGAAGAAATCTGGAGATTAATAAATTCTTGAATATTCTTTTGACACCTGGAATCATACTTGGTATTAAGGTTTAAAACGAGAATATACAAATCTAACTTATTTTCTCATAGCGCCCTCATTCATTATAAAACGGGAGAATCTCGAATCTTTCATGAATTTAAATTGCAGACATTAAAGGTCAAACATCATTCCTCGTCTAGTAAAACCTGGCAGCCATATATTTCTCTCAGGATCAAGGATAGTGAGTAAATGTTGAATGTTAGTTTTATATTTGAAAAGCTCGATAGCTTTTGTAGTATATTCGAGGAGGATCTTCTCCAGAAAAATGTCGTCATGCTTTTTAAAAGTAGCTCTTTGGCTGGCTCTCAAAACTAGTTCTTACTCGAAAACGAATGGCAATGGGATTACTTTTAAAGATTGGCTAACCATTAATTTGCTAAATTAGTTTTCTTCTTAGGTTACTGTAGCTAGGCTGTTTCAATTTGTGCTAATGGTGGAAACTCCTGCTTAAGTGCATACTTTATATCAGCTTGTGTTATATATATAGACCTTTTTTTACTCGGTCCGTCAAATTGTGAATGGTTATACGTAATTTCAACTAATTTTCTGGCTTTATACACGCTGAAAGCTTCGCTTTTTATTAGTTGAAACTTGAAAAACGTCATTTTTTATTCGATTCAAGTGCTGGATTTACCGGTTTAATGCAGGATTATATTCATATACCCCTTCTTACATTGCAGTTCTTTGTGTTAGGTAAATGAGATACATTTTTAAAAATTTGTTTCTTTAGAGAAAATATATTGGACTGAAAATGGATATGGAGCCAAACTGGAATAAAGTTCCTGAAGAATTAAAACCACATTTGAAAAAATTAATGGGTAGAATGGCAGCAGCTAAAGAAGCTCGAAATGGAGAAGAGTAAATTCCTTTTCTATATCTAAGTATCCTTAACTCTCTCACTCACTTAGTAACAACAATTAATATGAATTTTCTTACAGGAAGCAATACCAATTGAAGGACTTTGAAGTTGGAAAGCCTCTT
This sequence comes from Pantala flavescens, assembly GCA_020796165.1. Classification (NCBI taxonomy): domain Eukaryota; kingdom Metazoa; phylum Arthropoda; class Insecta; order Odonata; family Libellulidae; genus Pantala; species Pantala flavescens. Next base: position 20,852,024 of record CM036886.1, read on the forward strand.
GGTAGAGGTAAATTTGGTAGAGTTTACTTAGCAAGAGAAAAAGAAACACAGTTCATGGTTGCATTGAAAGTTCTCTTCAAATCGGAACTAGTCAAGTCAGGAATTGAGCATCAGTTAATTAGAGAAATTGAAATCCAATCACACCTCAGGTAAAAATTTCAAATATCTGCACAGGTATGGCTTATCTTGGTAAAACTGCTATTGATTTTGAATTTATAGTATGAACTTATGCTATATCCTTATCTTCAATGAAACCTATTATTTCTTTTAAAGTCATCCAAACATCTTAAAATTGTTGACATATTTTCACGACCCAAGGAGAGTATTTTTGGTATTGGAGCACGCAGCAATTGGTGAGCTGTATAAAGAGATGCAGAGACAACCCAATCACAGATTTGAGGAAAAGAGGTGACTCTACTTACTATGCTCATTTTTTCTATTTTTCTGACAGTTTACAGGAACATTATCTCCCATTTCTTATAGGGTTGCTAAATACATTTATCAAGTTGCAGATGCTCTCAACTATTGCCATGAAAATAAAGTAATACATCGTGATATAAAGCCTGAAAATCTCCTTCTGAGTGCTTGGGATAATATAAAAATGTCAGATTTTGGTTGGTCAGTTCATGCACCCTCTCTCAGGTATGTTTATGTCTCTGACAAGAGATTCGTTAGATGATAGTGGTGGATATCCATTTGATACAGAGCTATTTCATTTTGGGCTTTTTGAATTGCAGTAAACTAATTTTATACTTTCTTTCTCATAAAAACTAAAACACTTTGTGATTGGCTATTTTCTAAAATGCTTTTACTTTTCATAGAAACCCAGTAGAAAATTTATGAGTAAGCTTTTGTGATAATATTTGCTAATAGTAAATCACTCTAAAAAGTCATTGGATTTTGAATTAAATTTTAAATATATACTCAGAAGAAGTTTCTATTCTCTTGTTAGAATGATGTTATAGTTCATTTCCTCTGTATTATTGTTCTCTTGTTTGCCTTGGATGAATGTCAATAAAACTGTTGCCTTCATAGCAAATTTTCTTGGAGATCTTTCTTCATCATAAAATATCATATTTCCTCTTGAAATAAGACAGCATTCCAAACTTTGTGCATCCACTTCCATTCTTTTATAAGTTTTATATTATGTCATTCCTTAAATCAAGACCACTGTGAATCTATTCTCTTATTTGAATTATATTTTTGAATTTTTGTAGGCGAAAAACCATGTGTGGCACATTGGATTATTTACCACCGGAAATGATAGCTGGTAATCAATACACTGAGCATGTTGACCATTGGTGTCTTGGAGTATTGTGCTATGAATTACTTGTTGGTAATACTCCTTTTGAGAGTAGGGACACCAGAACTACATATAAAAGAATAGAAAGTATTGATTACAGTTTTCCATCATTTGTATCAGGAAAACCAAGAATGTTGATTTCCCAGGTTTGTTATATAATGTATTCTAAATGATTTAAAACCAGTGTTAATTTTTAATAGTAGTTCTTGAAATATATGGGAAAGAAAAAATATTATTCCTATGCCATTTTTTTTAGTTTTTAAAAATAATTAGATAGGATGATTATTCAAATTTTTTTACTATTATTTCAGTTACTGCAGAAAAGGCCAACTCAAAGATTGTCATTAAAGCTGGTAATGTCTCATCCATGGATATCATCTTTGTACAAGCCAGCTGAATGTATTGCTTTAGATTGAGAGAATTGCTAGTCATCAATTTTATTTATAATTATAATTATGGTAAATATTAAACAAATATATAATTTAAGTTTATTTAATTTATTTGAGGAAATAGATTTCTACAATGAATTTGATTGTCATTGTTTGTGAAAATATTAATAATACAATGTTATTCTTTACCTGGTATATATGATTTAATATTATTTATTATATTACGGTTAATTGTTAGACCTAATGTATTTTAGATTATAAATAATAAAAATCATAATTTTATTAGGTATATTACATTTTATGAACTTCAAAGATTATTTACACTACATGCTTTAATAAATTATGCTGTGTGTGCCCAGGGCACAATTTTGTATTAGATATTCTTAGATAGGCTGTTTTATCTCATTATTCTGAGATCCACATGGCTCTTGTTTTGTAAAAATATGTATTTATCAATTCTGAGAATATATTTAATAGAAAAATATAACACTGTACTAATAATTTATGTTTTACTCATCATAGGGAATAGAGTATAGATGTGAAAAAATTATGTAATTTAATAGTAAATTACATGTAACATTGTCATGTATAGCATTCAATGTTGTAATCATATAAGATTGTTGATGGAGATTTCATTATTATCAGTGCTTTCTTGATTCCTAGATATTTTAAAATATCTTATATTCCAGCAGTATAAATGTAATGATAATTTTTTACTATCTACTCAAAGTTTTCTGGCTAAACAAACAGACATAATGGTAAAGAGTGGAATATTATAATAAGCTAGGCACCCCTAAGATGGGAGCAGTTTACATCATCTGCTTTGCTTAAAGTAGCCTTGTATTATCCATTCTCACCATGATAAATAACGCACTTCAAATTGATTAAAAGTTTTGATTTCCATTGAGGACTCAAAATCCCAATTTACCATTGATTTAAAAAAAACTTAGTCTGCAAATAGTAGTAGGGGATTAGTTTGAATGGGACCTCTCTAAAAATAGCTTTGTATTGCTTCCTATATAATTATTAGTCCCAATTATACTAAACCATACACTAATATCTAGTTAATCCTGATTTTTTTAAAAATTATCAGTTATCTGTCTTTAGAAAGGTCTATTATTTGATGTTAAACTGAGCTCTCCATTGTTTATTTTTTGCTTTAGTCTTGAGATCACAATAACTTCTAGGTCTAATTTCAGGATAGTCAGGTTTTTAACCTCTTCATATTTTAGAAGTTCACTCTCCAAAAACTAAACTTTTCAGTTTTATTATTGTATTTTCTGATTCTTTGACAATATCTTATCACTTGATAAGAATGGAAAATTAAATATTAAAATATATTTAGAATAGAATCAAATTAGAAATAATTTTAGGGGAATTCATCTATATTAATAGAACAGATAAACTACTTTATTAGTCCAGTAAACTCAACCAAGTTATAGTTGAACTATGATGAATTATATTAAAAAATTCATTTAAAAGATTCTAGATCATAGTAAAAAAGTTGAGTTCCAAATATCTTCTCTATAGACTGAGTTTTCCTTCTTACTAATTGATGATTCCTAGTTTTGAGATTGAATATGAACAGCTAGGAAATCACTGCAAAAGATATCTTCAGAGATGAAAATACACTTTGAGAAATGAGTTATGTCATTCAAGTAATTGGATTATAGTATACCTGTACTTCTAGACTTCACTATCTTACCATGCAGGTGTATCATTGATGTATCTAGCTCCTTCACCAGCTCACTTGGTGCTAGGATATTGAGCCATGCCCGTAAATGAGCGGCATCAGTGAGAAGAAGATGCATTTTAATTATTAAAAGGAGAAGGAATTATATGGGCCACATGTTTACCAAGGTTTATTTCAGCAAGAGGCTAGCAAGGATCAGAAACAATTGGAAATTTGATCTGTTATTTAATAATCCATATAATGGTTCCTATTATATGGATTATTAAATTTTACAATACAAATTATTAGTATTAGGCATAATAATAATATTATTATTATAGGTACAGTATTTCAGTTTGAAGGTCTGTCTATGAAGTATGATGAACTGTGACCTGTAGCAATTTTTGTGAAGTTCATATTAATATTTTCTTTCCTTTATATTTATTTAAGTATATTTGGCCTAGGAAAATATAAAAAAAAACAAAATACCATTTGCTCAAGATGGATCTTCAACAATATCGTATGGAAATATTAATAATGTACCATACAGCATTGAATCTATAACTTTCTCTGTAAAATCTCGTCTGAAATCCAAACCGACTGCTTTTGTAGCAATGGATTTTACTATTGACTACTAATGTATCTATTTTCAGTTCCACGTAAAGTACCCAAGAACTTTCATTTTCTCCCCGGCATGGCATATTATAAATGGAACGTAACAAAAATATTCCTTGAAGCGCTGTAAGTATGATGAGAGAAAGGCGGTCGTTTGATTAGCATAAATCCCGAGAGAGAAGCAAAACTAAAGACGGATTTATTTAAGACTTGCGATGCTGAAAACTGGGTCAAAATTTTGCTAACCTTTTGGGTAATTAAGCCTTCTATAAGCCTTTGAGTAATTCAGCCTTCATGAACTTGTAAAATTTAGAATCGGTTTAGAAAAATTGAACGATGTATCATCTTCCTCAGGTCAGCCTACTGATGAAACGAAGTATCAAAAATTGTGGAAACATCAACCAAGTGGCATAGAGAATCAATCCTGCGGTTGTTTATGCGGAAGGCACTGCTTGTGATGTAGTCTGCAACTCACCGCTTATCGTTGTTATTAATTAATTCAAGTGATGTAATGCGGGTTAAATATCTTGGAGAATCATGGGTAAGTGAATTATATCCTTTACTCCCCCAAACTGACCAAGCACAATGGATATTTCAGTTTTATCATTAATGTACATTTACAATCTTTATCCCATATACCAATTGAATTTGCATATTTACGTGCTTAAATGTGGCCTGAGCGTGGTAACCAAATCAAAGTCACAGGGATAATACCGCAAATAAAATTGAAAAGAATTCAACAATTGATATTCATTTAATATACCAAAAAACAGCGAATTTTTTATGAGAAGACAGTCAATATTTTGTGGAGGTTCTGAGTTATCACCGAATTGGGGAGAACATGAGTCAAAGTCAAATATTAGACATCAAATCGCAAATGAATGTTTTATTTAATCACAATTCAATTATTTAATAATTTCATAAGTATTTATATATGAGAAGAGATGTGGTCTTTCGTTTATTATTCATATAAGTAAGTGCCCTACACTGCCTAAAGAAGTTAATGCAAATTAACAAAGGTTGAATAAATATTTCCGTTTCCGAAAATGAGAACATTGTCGAAGGAAGAAATATCTTAACCCGATATCAATTGGACCGAATTTGTTTACGTTTGAAAACCGATGGTTGAGGTAAATCCCGCGAGATTACTTGAGGAGCTAAGATACCCTTCGTATTATCATTCCTAAACATACCCGATGGGGTACATAAATACATCAATCGAACTTCTCGCGAATTGGGACAACAATTGAGCGTCGATCACGTGAAGCAGACGTTTGGCGCTAACAAGTACTCGGTTAGTGCAGCACGTTCAATTTAATTCGTGGCGGAGGAATCGGGATTGACCCAATCCAATCGAAGGAGTGGCTGATCCGAAATAAAATATTTGCAGGGTTCTTGGGCGAGCTCTCGTTTCTGTCTAGTCACCCGTCTGTCTCTCTCTCTCTGCCTCCCCTCTATTTCATTTCCCCTCCCACGAATCCTTCGGATGCATCTTATCTCATCCCTACACTTATCTCCCCTTGCCACAGATTCCTTCTGCTAACCTTCCTACGTTATTCCTCAACCCTGGCACTCCTTCCACGAAATTTACCCCACCCACGTCTCCTCCGACCAACCCCGACCCCTCCCCGACCTCTGGCCCTCCTACTCCCGCTTCGTCACCCCTCTTTCGGCGAGATAGAAGATCATCGAGAAGAGAGGCAGTCTATATCTCGTGGTGCCCGAGCTCGCAAGAAATTCCTGACGGAGCCTTTTACAAGATTCCTCCACTTCACCAAAAGCAGCAGTCGGAGGCCCTCTCAACGAGGTAAGATGACCCACCGCAACAATGCACTTCATTGTCTGGATCCCGAATCCAGCGCGAATCAGCATTATAAATAACTCATGGTATGCACTGATTTGTACGTTTTCGGATTCGAACGTATCTGCCCAATTATTTTGCCAAAATTACTGAATTATTCATATAGTTAGATCGGTAATTGTTTGCGTAAATTTTGCGCAAATAACTTACTTACGCGATTGGTCGGTCATCGGCTCGACGAGCTTGACTTTACGACCTTTTTGGTAGCGCGACCTTATTAATGTCTTGGTCACACTTCGCATTATCGGAGATGTATGTAGGATGTGGTGGAGGATGAGTCGGGAGCTTTGATGCTTGTAGTTTTTGCTCAAGGAGAATAAATCGCGTCGCGATGGATTACTGGAGTTTGTTGCGCTGTTAAAGGCTCGCTAAATAGCTGAGGTTATTTAGGATTAATCAGCTTCTATCGGTATTCGAAGTCAGAACCGCTTTTAGCAAAGGCGTCTTTCGTATTCGTATTGTTACTTACGCGGTTCACTTTCTTTGGCTTTCTCTTGAACCCTCGTAAATTTATTTTCTCATAATTTCCTAAAACGATCTTCAGCAACGGATTAATTTACGAACATTTATTTATGCGTTTAAAGTCGATTAAAAGGAGCTTTGCCTTCGTCAATTGATTGTGTGGTTCCATTCTGTCAACTTAAACCCAGTTCCATCATTTCCTCGCAACGGATGTCTAAGTGGTCCATCGTACGCATCCCTCTTTGTTTTAGACTTCTTCTCTTTTCATTTCCAACCCTTCGGCCGCCAGAAATGAAGACCTTCGATTGCTTTTCGGCATTTCCTTTGTCTGAGTCGAGACGAAGACGTTCCGGTCGAAAGATTACTCGATCGCCCATCCGCAGATTGAGGACATCGCACGCTATTGTCGCGATCCTAACTTTTGGATGTCCTTGATGAGCGAGCCTCAAGTTTTCCTCCACATTTTTTCGTATCCGACGCATCTTCCAAACATCCTCCCGTTTGCACTTGTTTTCATATCTTTGTTTATGGATGGCGACGAGCTGTTACACAGTAACACTCGTTTATGCTCGATGTATATACTTCGCATTTATAAACACGACCAGGGTTTTGTGGAGAGAATGGACTCATGACGACAAATGCCCAAATTCATCGTCCTTTCGCTATTTTAATTTTTAAATTCGCAAAAAATATATGCAATAAAATAAATATTTCGCGTTTTCGTTTAAAAACGCTTAATTTCGTATAAAATATATAAAAAATCGTTCGCGTTCGTATAGAGATATAAAAATTCCGTAGAATAAGAACCACTAGTGTTTGCAAAATGATAAATAATAACCCGACCGTTGACGATTTAAAATCTAAAATCTGAGTGGAAAATCGATTTCTAACTTTTAAGAACAAGCCAAAGGTTCAATAGCAACGAACTATTATAAATTGAATGACTATTTTTGTGATAAAAATAAAAAACATAAATAGTAATGATGATACTTTTCCCAAAGGGAACTAGATAACTAGAACCACGTATAATATCAATGCAAGAGCAAATAAATTAAAATATTAGTCTAATTTCATCAAGTTTGGTATCTTTTCTTATGTGTGTATATTATCCTCAAATAACATCAAACTACCTATATGTAAACAGCACCAAACTAACTATCCCCTACTTCCTACCACGTGAGAATTGCTTTCAAACTTTCATTAACTTTTCATAGTAAATGTATCATTTAAAGTCAACCTACCACAACGACATGGATATGATGTACCCTAATAATGTCGTAGAAGAGTTTTTCTTCATGTCCTGCTCATTAATTTCGTTAAAAGTAATGTAAAACATGTTTATCTGAAGAAGAAACGTATTGAGATTTATGCACGGAACAGGGAATGGTTGAAGATATGCTTGGATCCTTATGCAGCAAAATGTGGAAGTACGTTCAAATGTGGTAAATTAAGGAGAATAATATCTTTTCGCTTCAAACGAAGGGACTGAGTTACTCTAATGCATGACATGAAATACTTTTCATGGTAAAGTATCGATTATTCATTTATCGACAGTAAAAGGTTTTTTTTATTTGTTTCGAAGGGATGAAATGTTATAATTGTATTTTATTAAAAGAATCACAAGCAGAAAATAGAAGTTGCACGGTAAGTAAAAAACATATTTCGAATTAAAATTTTATTTGTCCCGAGAATGTGAGTATTATACGAAAATAACGGACTCCATTTGACGCAAGGACTAAAACAAAAGAGAGGAGTGACTTTAAAACGCGAAAGGTATATTCTCAGCCAAGACATGCTGAAAATTATTAATAGACGCCGTAAAAGAGACCAAGAAGCGGGGGCTCTCATTAACTCCAGGTACGGAACCCGGAATACTGAGCAATCGATAACTTGTGAGAAACTGGCCTGGACTCAGGGGGGGCTGGGTTGACTTTATTTTTATCACGGCAGCAGTTTAGTATACAGCCAAATTGAGTAATTTTGGGAAGGATGATAGTGGTTGGAGACCGGAAAAGGACGCGAAATTCCGTGGGATGCGCTATCCCTCAGTCCTAACACCCACGGACTAACTTCGGGTGCACGAAGTGTAGAATATCTCTGCAGAGCTGTTACGAAATTATATTGCACATTCCGCCGCAGAAAGAGCGAATAATTCGCGTTGGAAAAGGGCATAATGCATCCCAAAGAAGCTAATAATAAATTATTTCGGTCGATATTAAAGAAATAACAATAAAAATCGAACGTTTTATCCGTGCTTGAAGTTACACCAACTCTCTATACCTATTTAGGGTTGCTTTCGACAAGATTTCTCGTTTCAAATTCCTCCCTAAAATTTACAATCCCTTTTCTTTAAATCAATGCACAGTTTCCTTAAATTATTCATTACGCTCGGTCTACAAAAGCGATTGGTTCTTAGAATTAACTTATCAGAACTTAGAATAATTGTACGAAGAAAAATTGAGCGTTCACTCATCTGCGATAGATCGTGAATATCGTCTCAGAATCACGATCATTATGAGCTGATATTACCATTATCGACCCTCAATTTTTTATTTCACCATGTTTCGGAAACTTTCCTTAACATATGCTTTGATTATCATAATTCCGATACTATCTATTAAACACGCTCAATATCTAGACCTAATTCACCCTTGTGATTTTATCAATGCATGGGTGGCAGTAGTTCGAAATTAAAATTACAAAGTGTTTACAATGTAGACAAAAAAAATTAAAAAAGAGTTTCGAGATATTTGAATAGCCAAAAAAAAACCTTAGCGCAGCCATTTTGGGGAGTTGGGACCTATCGAAGGGATGAGGTCTTTTTTGGAGAGTAAGGCGTTGCTCTTCTGGGAAAGACAAGTGCAAGTAGCCCTTACTGTTATTCCCAGCGCAGTTTTTTTTAGCGAGTTAGGACCTACTTAAGGGATGAGGCCTCAGAGGGAGGCGTCTGTTCTGCTGGGAAAGCCGAGGAATGCACGTCGTCGTAATGCCAACGCCTAAGAAGACTCGCGGTAACAAGAACCGCAATGGAGCTAGTCAATCACAAGAAAATACTCCTCCGCCGTCGCCTAGGCGCACTCCACCTAATTCCGATTCGGAAGCAGAGGATATCCCTCAACCCTCTACGTTGGCTCCACGGAAGTTATTGGAAGCGGACATCGAACGCATTGCCGAGCAAATAGCTAAGAAAATTGTTAGCGTCCCGCCATCTTCTCAACCACAAACAGCACAGGCTGCTGATGTGGAAGTAGTCACTCTGGATTTCTCCATCTTGCGACCTGGAGCGCAACCCGGTATCAACGTTCCGGAAGACACGAAGGTATATAATATCGGAGCAGAACTTCTGGCATTGGTGCGGGCAGGGAAAAGTACCGGTAGGGACCTCCACGATACCCAATGTGTCCTTCATCTTCTTTCCGAGTGGACTGCCTTATCACCTGCCTCTCAGTTTTATGCTTTCAACAGAGCTCGCCTATTACTCACGGCCTCCACCTTCGGATGGCACAACGCCATCAACCTGCAGAAGACGTCGGCGGCGGCGAGTCTCATGCTTCCAGCAGGGTTTCAGCCTCTACCGGCTCCGCAGACACAGATCCAGCCCTTTCGGAAGACGTCCTCGGCACCGACGTCGCGTCCTCAGCCTCCGAGGAGAAAGAAAACCTCCCGAAAGTAACCAGGATTCAGAGGAAGGAGAAGACGAGTTGCCGGGGGCCTTCGTCTGTGAGCCGGCTTCGAGCTGGCGGGCCCCAGATCCCCAGGAAGACGACACGGAGGAACTTGCCGCCTTCCTGCGAAGGGAAATCGGGGGAAATCTCCCAGACCCCCCATTTCCGACCCTCAGCTTTGATGACATCCGGCAACGCGTCGACGACCCGGTTCTCCGCTCCTTGGGATCAGGAGAGGAGCTCCCGGGGGAGAAAGAGGAAGATCACGGAGAAGGCGCAGAAACAGACATGGAGGAAGAAGACGAGAACTTAGATATAGAAAGCCTTGCTCCAGTTTTGGGGGTAACGAGACGGGAGGTCACTACCTTTGACTCCGTTAATGTAAGTACAATCAAACCTTTTCGTTTCTCTAAACAATGGTGCACCGATATGACGACGGAGGGCGCGGTCATACCTCCTCCACGAAACGCCCCACGAGTGTTTCAACGAACGAGAGAGAGTGAAGTGATGAACAGTGTTATCGATGATCTTGTGTCTAATGGTATCATCACCGAGGGTCCCATTTCGCATGCATTTAGATGTTTCCTCGTTGCCAAGGAGAACGGTAAGGGTCGGTTCATAATGGACATCAGCTCTTGGACGGAACTTTACAAAATTCCGAAGATCAATTTATATTCTGCTTCCTACGCTCTACGAATCATTCCAAAGGAGGCGTGGATGATTAAAGTAGACTTGAAACACGGTTTCTACCAAATTCCGATCCATGAGGGAGTGCGACGACATTACGGCATCTCATACAGAGGGAAGACTTACCAGATGAATAGACTTCCGATGGGACATTCTCTAGCGCCGTATGTGATGCAGCGATTTGCGAAGAGTGTATCTAATTTGCTCACTGAACGATATGGTGTGAACGTTATTTGCTACTTGGACGATTGGTTAATATACTCCACAAATTTAAATGATAAACTTGTGATTGACATTGTTATTTTTCTCGGAGGTGAACTTGGTATAGAGATCAATGATTCCAAAAGTATATTAAAACCATGTAAAAGCCTTACGTATTTGGGAGTGATTGTCAACTTAAACAACGGGACGTTGCGTCTCAAAGAAGAAACAATCCAGCGTGTTAGAGATCATGTTAATTTATTAAAGCAACCTCTTTGTTTAAGGGATAAACAACGCATAGCAGGCTATATAGCATGGGTATGTTATATCATGAACCTACCGCGATTCCTAATATCTGATATTTTTCGAGGGGATATGGCTTGGTTGAGATTTCTAATCTTTGACAGAGAAGTAATAACCAGATCTGTCTTATGCGGAATGCCTTCATATTCAATCTCCGTTTTCAGCGACGCAACAATGTCAACCATCGCTTTCGTCATCCCCGACTTCCAAGTATGTAAGGCTTATCGTTTTCAACACAATTATGCCATACTTCTTATGGAGACCATTGCTGCTCTTTTAGCTCTTATATATGTTTTGAACACTGTCAATGAAATGGGTCAACCTTTTCACCTCAAGATGTACACTGACAACCTCGCAACTATGTACTCCCTGCGTAAGGGAAGAGGCGAGGTCTTTGTTAATAAATTTGTAAGACAATTGTACCTTTATGCACTAATAAAAAACAACGGTCACTTGGTGACCTGGGACTACGTGCCCTCCGAGGCCAACCCGGCTGACGGGCCTTCTCGCGAGGCCTTACTCTCCTAAAGAATCCTGGCGCAGCCATATTGGCGAGTTAGGACCTACTTAAGGATGAGGCCTCAGAGGGAGGCGACTGTTCTGCTGGGAAAGCCGAGGAGTGCACGTAGTCCTTATTATCCATCATAGTTGTCTAAAAATCCACATTCTCGAAGTTCGTTTATTTTGGTCAGTTTTCATAAAATGTTTCTGATTTAATCAACCTAGGTGGAATCATTATAACAGGTATGACGAAAGCGTAGATTAGATTTACAAAATGGATTTAGAGAAGGAACGATCAAGGAAGTCTTTGTACAGATCATGCACCCTCTCTGCTAAATAGGTCGATAGAGTACAACCGATTAAATAAGGAAAAAAAGACGCAAAAACGAATAGATTCAAATATTCCTTTTTAACTCGAATAATCGTTTAGGGAAGTAAAGGCACGATGTATGCACGATACAAAATCATCCCATGCCACGCACCTGAAAGGTGGTTCGCAGATATATACATAGATAAGCTAAATTTGATAAAAGTCAGCATTGCATTTTATTTTAATTCACATTACATAGTGTAGTTAAAGTAGCTTCTCTTTTGTGAAGCATTTCCAATATCTATCTTTAATTTCTTTAGTCAGATAGTAGATAATAACGGCCCCAGAAATGGTGAATCAGGTTTCTCTATTTCAGCGTTACTCATAATCCAATTAGAAAATATTTGATTTTTGTTCATATCCGCACGTGGATACGTACCGTCCATTATTATCGAATTATTCACTGATATTAGACGTAGAAACAGTTGTTTATATATATATATATATATATATATATATATATATATATATATATATATATATATATATATATATATGAGGTTATATTAATATAACAATTATATATTAATACATCGTCATCAAATAAGTTTTCTGTTACTCAGATAATTTGCAACTTTGTACTATAGTATATTACGAGCGGAATAAGAAATTATAAATGAGCTTCAAAATCCATTTTTTAAAGGGACATTAGAATACTTCGCTTAAAAACAACGTTGGTAACCGTGGTAAATAATCGTACTCTACAGCCGAAGCATTGTTCCATTTTGGATGTCTTTGAAGTCTTACATAAGTTCCCTTCGAGTTGTCTCGGAATGTTAGGGATATATATCTTTCGTTTGTTATATCTCTCATCGCGCCCCCCCTCCCGCCGTCCGCGGGCACAATGAGGGAGAAAATTAATCTTCTTAGCATAAACTCGACCGGATGGAAGAAATTCCGGCGATGACGGAATCCTAAGAAAGCCATTCCGTCGAATTATCTTTCCGAGAATTACTTGCCACTTCGCTATCTCAGTCAGAGCTTCCATCCATTGCCCCGACTCGGAGGAATTTCACTCGCTAATCCAGGATTTTCGACTCGTTTCATTACCGTCGCATCACATTGCAGATGCTTTCCCCCGCCGCATTGTAACGGAGGGATTAAATACCTCGAGACATTCGTATGCAAAACCAAATCGCAAGAGCGGTTCTCACTTTCTTGGAATATTTTAAGTCGTTCAAACCAGAGGCATTTTGTGCAGTTACGGTCTGAAGCTCCGAAGTCATCGAGAAACTTCAGTTACGCGTAATTACGTCTTTTCCCTCTCGCAAATCTTCCGGTACTTGGTGTTTAATTACGAGTCATTTGATAATTTTCTCGTTTAATGTTACGTATTTACTTAGATCTTCCGCTAAGGAACTCCAATTTAGGATTGCTTGCGTTTTTTCGATAAAATAATCTCCCTCAAATGACCGAGAAGTATTTTTATACGGGAAAATCATAATCAAAGCGCTTGTGGGTAACATTTGGTACCTGTTGCTCACGTTCTGTATCTTATTAATCATCAAATTGCCTCACGAAAACTAGCGCTAATATTAACTATCGATTGCCCCTAGTCCATTCCAATATTATTATGCTTAAAACATTTAATTTCTTTCATTCTACGAAAAGTCAGTTCGTATTTTACGAGTTGAGATTTTCGACATCGACATTCATCTTTGTCATATATTAAAAATTTATATTAATATTTCTCATTAAAATTTGCATGCTATCACGAATTTCCTTGTAATTTATAAAATTAATTATGCCAATTCAAAAATGTATTGAATTTGATTTTTGTGTAATTTCATCCCAAAAATATTACGTATGTTGCGATACTTCAACTCTTACTTCGCAATTCCGTGGTTGGGTCTTAAAAAGACTGTTTAATAAGATAGAAAAACTTGCGTAAGAAGCATTTGTATATCCGAGATAATGTGCCAAACAAGCGGATTGTTTCAACATGTGCTTTATAAACAACTTGGAATCGTTTTGGATGGCGTGATGTTAAGATGCACCATGTGGTGTGGACTCAACCGCAAGATGGGAAAACCATGCATGTGGTCGATGACCACGAGCATAAGAACACTGAATAACATAGCACTGCTCACAAACGCTCTTGTATATGTTTTTCTTATCTCAAACGACAATGCCGACAACTTTTTGCTTTTCCCAGAAAAAAAAAACATCGGCTAACTTCAAGAACGATGCTATTATATCATTCATTATTTACACTAATATGATTGCTTTTGGTTCGATATTTATTATTTCATGAAATTAAAAAAGTATTTAATTCATTATCAGATAAGGATCTCTGTTTATTTTTTCTAAATCTTCCTCGATACTCAGATTTAAATGTCTTTCCAGATATAGATGCTTATTTAAGATATTCCCCGTTTCTTCAGCTATTCCTACTTTTCCCCCACTAATTCCTGCCTTTTATTTCATTATTTTTTGTATCATTCCCTTCACTTCTGAAATTCTTTGTCCGTTAGCTTTCGGAAATGAAGTCAAGCTAATTTAAATTAGATTCCAGACGCAATGCGTCTCTCATACTGATTCCTGCTTTATTCGGAATTTTTGAGCAATACATTATGTATTAACTTCAGCATAATTAACTTGCAAATGCCTCTGCAGAAAACAAAATTACACTGCCATTGATTGACGATTGCGTAATGCTTTTTTCTTTTGTTAATAATAAAAGCCTCGAGTTAAAAAGGATTGAATCTAAGTTTGCAATTATTAGTTTTTACAGATAGAGAAGGTTGTTTATAAAGAAGCAGAAATTGCTAATTTCCATAATTTTATTATAGGATGATTATAAGAGTCATGAAAATCCAAGTGCTCTCCACTATTGCCTTTCGTTGCACGATTATATAATTGATATGTATAGTACTCGTAAAGTTAGTGATACTATATGACGTGAACTAAGAATGTGGATATCGTAGACAAAATATTTAACGACCTAGTAAGACAGTAGCGAAAATTCTCTAACGTTTAGTTTTGTCACTCTTACCATAATAAGAATAAAAATCCTAATTAATAACCTTAACACTTCATGAGAACTACACTGAATTAAAGCATTTGTCCCTAATAGCCTTCCACTTTAAATGTTGAGCTTATGGTTTGCACTTACTCTTTATGCTTCGCAGGGAAAGAGAGCTATGGGCCACTGGAAGGTACAGTTGGCCCTTCTCCTTGGGTCGGTGCTCCTTTGTGCAGCCGGCCCTAGAACATCTCCGAGAGGCAGTTGTCCTCGGCAGCCTTCAGGAGTCGTGACCCCGAAGATCCAAGGAGACAATGGGTACCACATATTAGTGAGCGGAGAGCCTCAGAAATATGTTCCAGGAGCTGTATACACTGGTTAGAATGATCTGCCTTTATATTACTTATACAATTATTCATCTGTGCAATTTGTCGCTAAAGATTTCCATATATTAAGAAGCTCCGCCTTCGACTGTATCATCATTTTCATCAATTAAATTTATTGATACGAAATTAGTATACATACAGGGGTATTAGTATAAATACACACGGCCATCTTAATACAGTTATTCCAATAATATAAGCAACCATTTCCTAGAATCTATTAAATAAGTTTTTATTCATAAAAATTCTCATTCATTGCTAAATATTTGTCTAAGGGATTGAAAATACTGCGTTTTCTGTATTGAGGAATCATATTATTATAGTATTAAATAGTAAAATACGATGCATGATAATTTTTTGTGTTTTAAGTTACCCTCATAACTTACACCTGACATTATCTTTTTCCTTTAGAATTATGATTTTTTGTAAATCACAAGTCCTTCTGACGTAAGATTTGATTGAAAATTGAAAGGATGATTTGAATAATTACATTTACCACCTTGCAAGATCCATAGGAATAAGAAATACATGGAGTTATGAGATTATCACTGTATCTTCTAGGAGTTGGAAGGAGTATAACGTAATTTGAACCGTCCACTTTTCCAGTGTCCATCGTGGGCTCGAGAACGCACGCACGCCTCCAGAGGTTCTCTCGTTTCGCCCTCGGAGTGGAACCGGTGGATTCCAACGGTATAGCATCTCCTCAAAGGGTTGGACACTTTCAGCTCTTCGGGGATTCCATCACCACATTCAACGAGAACTGCATCAACTCTGTGATGGAAGCATCTCCCGATCTTCCAAAGACGGAAGTGCAGGTGATGTGGACAGCACCGCGTCATGGTTCTGGATGCATCGTTTTCAGGTACTACGGCGGCGCGTTCTAATGATACGTAACTTAGCAACGGTAGCGAGAAGGAAAATAATATACGTATTGTTTCGCGTTCCATAGATGTTAATTCTTGTAATTTTCGGAAAGTTATATCGTAATTTATGTCTTGTAATTTACAAACATATAAATATAAAAGTAATTTTCGCTTGAATTATGTTAACTGTTGGATTTTATCTCCTCAGATCAGAGCGTGGTACAAATTTGAGTGCAGACGTATGATAATTACAATTAAAAATCAAAAAACTATGACTAAAAAACCATAAGTTCTAGGATCTTTAAAAATGCGACAAAAAATTATTTCCAAAAGAAAATTATGCTCGATTGAAATTTCAACTTACCATCTCGTGTTGGACTTTCCACGATTATTGTTGATTAACTTTTCATTATTTGCAAAACGAACATAAATTCAGACTGTCATCATGAAATGTTCCGTCACGATCACAGCAAAAACCTCCCTCTGAGCTCATTGACTCCTTTTCAGTTCAGTTTATTGGAAATTGTACATCCTCCGCTCCTCTGGAACAGTGGAATTCCTGTTCTCTCGAGCGTCATAGATTGCAATTTGTTCCACATTTGTAAGAATTGATGCTATATTTCTCGAATGATAAAGATCGTAATCTCTTCAATCAGAGGATAAACAGTTGAAATGTTGTACACCAATGTAGTTATTATTGTCAAATATTGTTATAAAGTTCTTTTTATTCATTAAAATCAAACCAATATGGAATAAGTGCAGGACGAGAACTTAACGGTCCCAACCTTTCCAAAATGAAGACATTATTATTCTATACTTAAAAACGCAATAAGACAAAGGAAAAAATTCAAAGCACCTAACATGACTACTTTGGAGCTATTTCTACAAATTGGTTTGGCAATGGGAAATAAATTTAGTTAAAAATCCCTTTTGGGGAGAGTAAATTCTGATTCATGAATTGAAGAAACATTACCATGTATCCGAACTCATAACTCAGTTTATATAAAACATCTCTTGTATCCTTCAAATGAATTTTTAAATCGACTATAGACAAACTGTTATTATAGAATGAAAATATTGGCAAATTCGTTTCAGAGCTATGGTCTATGAAGATGACTCCCACTGGTACATGGACGACGGCGCACTGAGTCGAGAGCTATGCGAATTGGATGAAGAAGAAGACGAAGATGATGGCACTGGGGAGGAACTGGGACCAGTAAAAGAATGCTGTGCGTGCGATGAAGCCAAATACCAGGTCATTATGAACTCCCATAACAATCGTTTAATTACATCGAGGGGACCAATTGTTTTGAATATCCACGAACTCATTCTCAAATACATGTGTCCAGCTAGTTTTTGGGCATGAGATTATTGGTATGCAGAGAGTTTGACCTAATCAAATCATAGTAAGAAACTTCTCCTTGTAAAGTCTACGTAAGAGATCCAATGATGAAGTAAATTTCGTTACCATAAGTTCCATAAGGTACGGTACTTTCTTCAAATTGTAGGAGAGTCTAAATTTAAGCACAGATTGTCGTGTTTCAAGCTTTTTTTTAAACCTAGAGAACAAACCTTTTAACTACTAGAAATAGTTCCCCGTAAAGAAATTTATCTGTTTCCATCGTTGGTATGATTCACAGTAATATAAAAAAATCAATTTTGGTAGACATGACTTCGTGGAAAGCCTTGGTAAATTTCACATAGAATTTATTAGCCACCGGGTTCGTAATTGTAGAAATATAATGTTTATTTTAAAATAGATCATAGATCATCAATTCGCCATTTTAGAGTCTGTGCGAATTTCAGACTACGAAATTCAGTTTCAGCTTTTTTTCTTCGCCTAAAATTGTTTTAAACTCAATTGAAATTAATCCCCCGTAGACTCCAGAGACGTATATTTCTTCTCTAAAAGAAGATAATAAATAAAGTTAAGGAAAGGTATGTATAAGATATTTTTTCCATATCCTTCATAGCTCATCTTCGAGGGATTGTGGTCCAACATCACCCACCCAAGGGATTTCCCATTCAGCCTCTGGTTGACTCACTTCAGCGATGTGATTGGGGCATCCCACGAAGGGAACTTCACCCTTTGGGAAGAAGGGGGATTGGCATCTGCAGGTCTCCGTCAGGTTGCGGAGTGGGGCTCCGTGAGGACTATGGAAGGAGAGCTAAGGGCAAAGGTGAGTTCCTCCTTCCCCTAAGAAACTTCAAGTTATTTACTACTACTAGATATCGGAATTCACTCAGATCCAAATATAATTTCTTATGGATTAATATTGAAATCGACAAAACTTTAAATGTCTTAGATTCGTATGTTCCAAATGAATGTATCCCTTAAGATTTCATATTGATTTTAGCTTTTGTTTTACCAGTTATGATTTATAGATTAATTTTTTCATGTTCGTGAAGTAGTTTGAAATGGAAAATCAAATGTGACTCTCAAGTATTTTTAAATTGAAATTAGCGATAAATACGTAATAACCTCATGGAAATCTGACGTGTACATAGTTCGCTAGGTTTCAAAGATCTGAGTGCTGAAAGATTGTGTGTGTGTGTGTGTGTGTGTGTGGTAATCGATCCATTTTACACAAATTTTAATATCTCTATCATGATTATAGTGAATGAATTACTCAATCATCGATACTTAATTTCAGATCTTTGTTACAACTTTTAGGATAAAATTATTATCATAAGAAAGAATTAATTTAAACAATATATTTTCGTTAATTAATAGTAGATACTCTTTCGTTCTGAGACACAAATTTACATCCTGTATTCTCCGTGATATCGCGAATATCAATTTAGTGCTTACATGGGTAATTTTTGAACTATAAACTTCGAAAGTTATAAGGAGTATATATGAAAAGGCTTAGCGTTATTTAAAGCTTGTACCTAGTTTAAAATCCATCAGGTATTAGATTTATGCATCGCCAAATAACCATAACTGCAATTACGACTTAGTTCAGTCGACTGAAGTCAATTCTTCTGTAGGCCTTCCATTCCCTATCATTTTATGTAATAACCGTTTTAATTTTGTTCTTCCCGTAGAAAAAATATCTGAGGACCATAATAAAGGCTGCTGGTCTGTGGTATCCTAGAGTGAACGCCAATACAACATCAACCTTCAGAGTAGATCGTCTTCATCATCTCCTATCCTTAGTCTCCATGCTGGGTGAGTACATAGCAATAATTTATTTACCGCATTATTACTTATAGATAAAATTTCTCTAATATAAGAGTAAAAGTATAACCTTCACCCATTTTTAACTGGATAAGAAGTCAACGAATATATTCTTTTTGTCGTTGTTTCCTTTCATATGGAAATTGAATCTCAATCTCAAAAATTCCTCTACAATTGTCATAGAAAAAATCTGCGAGAGAAATTTACATTTTAGAAAACTACAAACTGTAGCCCAGCTCGAATATTTTTATCTGTGTATTTTACAATACTATGTACTAATGCAAGAATAATTTCGTGTACAACTTTCTATAGACGTATCAAATTCTTGTGTCTGTATCTAATGAAGGCGACAAAAGATTAAGCGAAGGAACTGTATGGAACATGGGGTCCAAAGTTGATCGAGCTAAAAATTACCATACAGATAATAATATCGAGTGAAGATATTGGCTATGCGCTTGTAATGAAGTAATACATCCCTTCTAGGCAATAAGGAAATGATTGGATGCTCTCCTTATCATAGGAAATAAGAGTACTATGAAATTGTGTTAGAGCAACTTCGAGTAAACAGAATTATCGTAGATCATTTCTATTCAATGAAATCTCTATATGAACGGAAACTGCCAGAGAAAGATCTTTAGAAGCATCAAGCTAATGTAAGGGATTTCAAATTGTCGACGTGTTTAAATGTTAGACACATTAAAACCTTCCATTTAAATTGTTTAAAAAAATTAATGCTTGGTTTAAATGGAAGAAGAAGAATTCAAATTAGAAATTGCACTTATTTCCTTTTATTCTAAATATAATATCTTTTTTCTTCCCGTAAGAATCCCATTATACTACTCATATCTTTCACGATTTTTATCACTAGAATACCACGGGAGATAAGTTCTTACGTTCTTTAATAAATCTAAATAATATGTAAAATGATAAAATAAAATGGTAGGAATAGTAGGAATATCAGTATATATCCAAAAGGGTTCACTTTAATTATAACAATCTTTTAAGGTTTTAATAGCTTATGAAGATGAATAATTTAATTCAATTTAAATACTTTTAAGTAAAATAAAGTCGAATTGTAACCGAGAATTTAGTAAGTAATAATCCTTTTCCAATGATTTCGCGTTTCAATTTTTCTTCTGTACTGTTTACGAGTCGTTACCAACAGCAACGATGGAATGCGTTTCAATAACGCTTCATCACACGACCCGAGTCGTTTGAAAATCAGGACATCGGATACTTTTCCGTAGGATATAACGCGTGCGGTTAATGAAAGAGTATCGATCTGCACTTTCATCTGCCAAATGATATTTATTCCTTTGTCAACGTTATCTCAAAGTAAACCTCTTGAGCCCCCGGTCAGTCTCCGGTCACAACCTCTCGGGCAGATCAAAAGCCGCCAACGGAAGTGGTATTAAAGAGAGTGGAATGTATTTCTGCGGAGGAATAAAACTGTGGGTCGCAATTATTTTCGGTCGAGAGGCATAATGCAAGAGGCGTCTTGATTGGAATCCTTGATTATCTGCATCACTTCGGACCCAAAAGGTTTCCGTGGATTACTCGGATGGACTGGAACAGTGGAATGATTTTTTGTTTCTTTTCTATACGTATACGCTGTGAATTCATCTCGTAACGAAGTTTCACACCACTTATCTTCACTCCCAATATTGAATCACAATTGTTTAATGAGTGAACTGATTGTGAGATTTAATTTCAAAACAACGAAATCTATATATGTCAAGTAGGGCACGAGTTAAGGAATTATTGAAATGAATCAATCAAGATTAAATTAAAAGGAAGATCAAAGGAAACTTTTAAGAGCGAATGGGAGGCAAAAATTCTGGATTTAGAGCTTAATTCATCATAAATAGACAATGGAAGTGTTTGACCGACTACGCTTTATCACCACCGAAATAAATTTACTTCAACAATTTACGATTGTCCTCACATTCAATTAGTCTGTAAAAATTCATTATCTCCCGTTACTTTCAGAACGATGGTGTATATGTCTCTTTAAGCAAAGGCTATTAATTTCGTTTTCGATTCGCAATTGAATCAAAAGTGACCTCGTATTATAAACTCTTTTTTGCCTCATAGTTATTTGCTTTGATAGCATGCATTCTTTGATAAAAGAGTGCTTTTTGCTGGGCTAAATAACAGAAATGTTCCCAATTGAATACTTTGATAAGTTTTCTACGGTTTCAAAAAGACATTTCGATTAATGCTCTCAATGCAGTGAAAAAGTTCTTTCATCATACAAGGAAGTACTGGGTCAGTTATCGAGCCTTCCAACTTTGTTGACTTTTTTCTATTCGTTCCCTGATTAGAAGAAGATCTTCATATAATTTTACTTACAATTCTGCTCCGTAATATTACAACTTCACTGGCTATTATTAAAAATTTTCCTTTTATTTCCCTCGTTCTCATTCATTTTAATGTTCTCTCTGCTGCAAATTATGTATTTAGGGTAATCTTAATGAGTTAAAATATTTTTATTAGTATCATTGTCTGTCGCTTAAAAAGAAATAACTACGTAATTGATCATTTTGCCTACCAATTATTCCCTCTAAATTAACTATTAACTATCAAAATCTTTCTAACCGTGATATTGGAATAATTGATACCTTCATTTGATCTGCATATGAACCGAAATGAAATATTTTGGTTTAAATGTGTGAAGATTTTCTAGAATCATGAGTGAATACTCTTAGGAAACACCTAAACTGGGGATCGCTGATATCTAAAACCGATTTTTTGCTAAAAGCGCAATTATAAATTATATATAATACCTAATATTTATTGAAGCATCTCCAAAAAGCTGAAAAAATTTCGAAAAATGTTTCATTTCGGTTATTCCCTGAGGTTTGATTAGTAGATATCAAATCGATAAAACTTATAGACTTTGTTGTTAGTCTTTTTATTTAAGGCCAACTCAAGAGTTCCTTATTGAAAAATTATAGTACCAATTTTACGATAAAATGATTGATGATCGATCTTGATCTTATCACGGATTCAGAACACAAATCGTAGAACAGCATTCCATGAGTATCTTTCTAAATTTGTCTCCTTAGGGATTGAGATTTTCTTTCGGGAACAAAAATAGCGAGCTGGAATATCTGGCGTCTTCTTGCTTTGTTTGCTTCTTACATAAGATAATTATTTGCGAAACATGTACTCCATGGTGATGGAAAAGGTCCAAGATCACAAAGCTATTGTATGTGGTTTTAAGAGCAATATCCAAGATCCCTCTTAAAGAAGAATATATTTCTCACGTGCCTTCTAAATAAGGAAAATAAGAAAGTGAAAAAAAGAAAAGCTTATGTCATCACGATTTCGGAGGAAGAATGTTAATGGTCAGAGCCTTTTAAGAACGGTTGAAACAATAAAAGAGGAAAATAATTCATACTAATTTGTCTTGTGAGGATCAAAAACTATGACCGATATGATGAATTCTGATAAAGATATTCTCAAAAAAATGTAATTTGAGCCTAATTATTATTAACCACCTCTTATGGGAGTTAGATACCCCTTAATATGATTGACAAATAGATAATTTTTTCTGTGATGAGTTCAGCAATTTTAGGTGGCCCGTAAACAGCAGCCAACCGCTATCCAGAGACTTTGACCTTCACTGCAAGCTCTAATTGTTAACCTTTTGGCCCTCCGCTGATTCCCACTTCCTCCGCGCACTGCCTATTAAAATAAATAGGTGAAATTTTCATGATTTAACCACAGTCTGAATTAGATGTAAATTATCTCCTACGATCATATGTAACGGCTTTAAAATAGAGGAGCAAAAATGTGGAATTGCCAATTAAAATTATACAATTATACTTATCTGGATATGTACAAAAAATATGAAATAAGTCTTTTTCGAATATTTACTCAAAGAAACTTTATTTTAAAAATATCTATGAACGGAAATAATGCTAAAATAAAGAAAAATTGGTTTTAGGAGATAACTATTAGTTACATCTCTTAGTTTTGTGAGTAAACTTCAACCAAAGCAACGTTAAGCGAAATATTTTGCTTGACACAGATTGTATTTGAAATAGCTCAATGAATATTATAGAGCTTTAATATTAATTTGAAAAAGTGATTGACTTCGACATAATGTAACCGTATTCAGTAGCAGTTTATGTGTGATTATTTTTGTGATAACAATGTGTTTAATTGGAATAATTTAATTAATACGTAATTAGAGCATTCTAACAATGTTTATAGGGATATCTTGAATTATTCTGTTGTTATTCTCAGGTTCCTCCTTTCAACAATGTTGTCCAAATAGAATATGTTAATTATTATGATAACTGACTTTTAATTATTGTAATGTGCAGGGCCTTCGCCGGATTGGATTGTGGGTGTATCAAGATTAGACCTTTGCCGCCGGGACTGCACGTGGATTCCTTCCAAGACCATTGACCTTTATCTGTTTGACGCAGGGACTGACGATGGAATAACATACATGGTGAGTGCGTTTATCTATACATTTTAATTACTTAATGACTCTTGCCGAGCGAAATATGCAATCGGGATCTGAGATAATATCATAGGTTTTGAGACTAGAGATAACATTTGAGAGCTGACATTGAAAGTCTACCGAATACGATAGAATTAGAATAGAAAGAAATGTAAATATTAATAAGAAAATTAAATGTAATATAATCTTATTATACGAATGATTGATATATTTATGATAAAGATTTAGAATTGGGAAATTCTGATTCGATTATAATTCTGAAACCATTTTTTCAGAAAATATATTTAAAATTTACCTTGTTCTTTTTAGTAATTAATTAGTGTATACAATATTATTTCATTCATGAATTGTGTACGTCTTTTAACGTTTATAGAGATAATGGCTGATAATATATATTTATTGGATTCTTTTAATTTAGATTGATTGCTTTGAGTCAAATGAAATTTTCAACCTACTACTTTTAAATTACTAGCTAAACCTATATGTTATTTTATGTGCTTCATTGGGTAAATTAATCTCCGCTGTCTTGAAATCCGACTACGCACTGTGTAGAGGGAGATTATAAATTCATTTTTGGGCCATCTGATCATGTCTTGTGTGATCGAGTTAGTTAGCTTCGTCATATGCGAACGGTAATACAATAAGAGTCTTTCACGTCAACATACAATATGTAAACAAAGAACCCATACAGAAAATTTTCCCAATACATAGTTTGGTCGTTCATTTAAAACTCCCTCTTTTTTTCTTTCCCTTTCCAGTCTCCAAACTCTCCGTCTGAACCTCAGCAGCCCATAAGACGCATAACTCCCACAGATCCAGCGGACCCTAGGTCGCCCTTCTTTGATCCTTCTGGGAAGAACATGGCGCCAATCGCACGACTCTATCTCACGAGGGAACAGACTTTCGAACGAACTTGCGACACAGATTTCTCCAGGGCTGGAGTACTGGACGAACTGGGACTCGAACCAGAGTTTGCGGAAAACAGCGAGGATACATTAAGACGTGAGTATTATCCTGGAGCTACATGTTACTGGTTTCTGGGATTCCTTCTCTTTCATTTTTCATTTTATTTTAACTGATGTGAATAACCATGGTCGTGAAATGAAATCAACTGGGTCTTAAAACAACAATGTAACATTCCCTCAAAGTTGAGTATTGAAGGAGTTATTAAAAATTAAATAGTAAATTTTATTTTAAACCTATAATTCTGTTTATGTCAGTTTACACAATTGATTATTGAGTCATAAATATTTTAATTAATTTAATTTTTTAAATTCAATTTTAAATTTAAAAAATAATTTAATTTAATAATTATTTTATTTTATTTCATTATTTTTTGTATTTTATTTATTTTTGTATTATAGTTGATTTCATAAGCTGTATTAGATCATTAATGAGTTAGTAAATGGGATGGATTAGATGTAGATCTCACTTCAAGTATTTAAAATTTTAACTTACAAAATTTTATTGGTAGAAACCTGCTTCCTCTTTACATTCATTTGATTTAAAATACTTATACTAAGGAAATTAAATATTAATGGTATTATTGATTCTAATTATAATAATTATTTACAAATTAAATTGTCCAAAACATGAAAGAAATTCACTACTAGTTTTTCACTATTCCTCCCTAATTCATGCTAAATTATATGCTCCACTCAGTAATGGGTATATTTTAAATATAGTATATATTATGCAGAAAAATTATTATTTTCCTCTTTCTTCCAGCGGAATGTACTACTACTGATTGGTCGGTATGGAGCGCATGCTCTGTATCATGTGGCAAAGGAATACGCATGAGAACACGTGAATATGTGATGCAGGCAAAGGCTGAAATGCTTGGATGTGATAGACAATTAGTTGCCAAAGAGATGTGTGTTGCTGAAGAGCGTCCTCTCTGTCCGTAAGTTCTATTTCAATATCTCAAACTCATGTATAAATAAAATGACCTCCTTTACATTTATATAATATCGTCAAACAATAATTTCTTATAATAAACAAATAGAAAAGTTTTTGTAAAATTATCCATGATAATATTGCCTGCATAATTTACAATTTGATGGAAACATGAAGCGGTGAAGAGGTAATCAAAGCTATCCTCATATATGATTTTGAGTTACTTTATCGACAATAATATCACAGAGGGGAAGCTGGAGAAGGTGATACAGAAAATCTTCAAGGTCCATGTGCAGTTACACCTTGGGGAAATTGGTCTCCATGCTCTCCAACTGCTTGTGGAGATCCTGAAGGATTTAGAACTCGTTTCCGACGCTTCCGTGACCGCATGGGCCGCAAGAAGTGTCCTCATGTGTCCCTTGTGCAGAAAGAGGAATGTACAGTTGAAGCAGGAGGAGGTGCAGATGACCTCACATGTGCTGACAATGAGGAATTTCAGAGAGGAGTAAGAATAATGTTATTTTATGTAGTGATTAGATTCAGAAAATTAAATTACACGCCAGGAATATAGAATCTAAAGGAATAAATAAGATGTCTTTGATTAATATTAGGGGGCTGAAATCAACAAGATTTGTAAGGGTTGGCAAATCCACAATATTTTATGATGATGAATATTAGTTTTATCAATTAAAGATTTAAAAAAGCTTTTTTTTCTACCCTATGTTTCAATCAAAAGTGGCATTCATATCTTGAGTATATGAGGAAGTGGAATCCTATTTATCTTACATTGTAGTTATATTATTAGACAACCAGGATTCAGGGAAGTTGTTATTATATTAAAATTAATAAAATATGAATGATAAATTCAGAAAAGTATAAATCCATGTAAAAAATACTTTGAAATTCTAAGTACAGAATAGTCAACTGCAAAAATATTTTATTATTGAAACTTAAGATAGCAGAGTAACCAAATCTTCATCAATAATCTTGTTCAATCAAAGAACCATATTATAAAAGTTAAATATTTGGTTTTTAACGGAAATACACACACTTGTTACAGGAATGAAATTCTGGCTTCAAATTTATATAGGAAACGAATTCTGGCTTTGAATGAATTCTATAACTAATTCCATGAGAAATTCAATTATAATATACAAAAAATATTTAATTTATTCCATACATGCATCATTCAATTGCTCTATCCAGTATTTCATAGTAACCAATTTCATTTTATTCCCAAGCCTGCATCTATGTGCAAAACCACCCCTTGGGGAGATTGGAGTCCATGCAGTGTTTCATGTGGTGATGGAGTCAGGAGAAGAACTCGCTTCTATCTTGTAGGCCCAGAAATACAAGCAAAGTGTAACCTTCAAATGGAGCAGGAAATTTCTTGCAAAGGACCACCTTGTGCTTTAGATTTAGAAGCTGCTAAAGGTTAGATTATTCATGCTTCTATATAAATATCCACTCTTCAGATGATGTCATATCTGATGATCTCTTTGGCTTTTGCAAATGTTATTTATTAATCCTAATTTTTTTGAACTTACACAGTACAGTATTTTTTCAATCTTACAGTAGCTAGTCTTGTAAAATAAAGACTGAACAATATGCAAACTTGATTTCTATCAGTCTATTTACACAATCTATAGATTTTGAATTTGTCGCTATTTATAAGTTAAATACTCATTTTTTCTATTGCTGTAATTTAATTCCCATATAATTCTATGTATAGAGGCTTGCATGGAAGAAGTTGAGGTGGGTCCTTGCAGAGGTGCCTTCCCTCGATGGTACTTTGATGGCAACAAGAGGATGTGTGTTCCATTCATCTATGGTGGATGTAGAGGCAATAGGAATAACTTTAAGACTGTTGAAGATTGTGTTGGAAGCTGTGGCATCATTAAAGGTATTTCAATATTTGTAAAACTTTTTGGCATCCCTAAAAAGCCTTTATAAATTTAACAAAATATACTTTCTGAAACCTTTGAAGAAGTAGTTAAGTTGAAATTACTGATAATTACTACTTTTCACTTAATATTAGCATTTGAATACTTTATTTGATGATTAGTGCTACGTACATGTCAATGTTAAAATTTAATATTTTATATTTAATTTATATACTTAATATTCTCATTCTTCTATATTTTTGTAGTAATTAAAATACAAATTTTAATATTCATATAGAGTATTCATAAAAAATACAGCCATTCCTTGAACAAATGAGCATGATATTATTTTCAAAGAAAAATTGTACAAAAATGAGGTAATTCAATATTGATATGTAAAACAGATTTGAGTCGAAGCAGAGGGAATAAATTTTACTTCCTATTGCTAAAGGCCTTGCATTTTAGATTAGGTGACTAATAAAATCAAACTTAGAAATTATGAAAGAATAATTCTTTGAACAGTGTTCTAATTTGAGAAATTACTGAGTAACTGGCATTTTGATTTGACTCAGAAATGCTGGATGCTGAAAGTGCTAGGTCACCAATCTCCACAGCAATCAATACTATAAGCCAAACAGAAGAGGATTTGGAAAGGAAAGGATTTTATCCTCCTCTGCCAGAATCTCGAGTGGATTGTGTTGTAACAGACTGGAGTTCTTGGAGTTCATGCAGTGTTAGCTGTGGTGTTGGTTTTAAAGAAAGGGTCAGGGTTGTTAAGGTAAGTATAATTTAGGGATTATCAATAAACAAAGTATAATTTTTGTCAATAAATAACATCTAAAGTATGTTCAGAATATTAGGAATAGCAGAAAAAATATTATAGAATAATTTAAAACTATTTTGTTTATAAAATTTACATACAGAACAAATACACAAAAATCATTGAATTTTCAGCCTTTTCAAGTAAGAATGATAAATTTCAAACAACATAATTTTAGATATTTATGATTGTAAACAGATATTAAACATATTACAGATAGTAGTTCCATTTGCATGAAAATATTATTTCTGAGATGATTGTACTGATTTTCAAAAGATACATACATTTCTTCAGACTTCAATAAAGATTTGATACCTAAATAAAAAATTTGTGTTTGTGTTTTAAAGTGAATTTTACAAAATCTTTTTCAAGTTTGCTGCTGCTAATGGAGGAAGACCTTGTCCTAGGAAGTTAGTGAGAAGGAAAAAGTGTCACATGCCAGTTTGTCTAACAGGTAAGAAATAATTTTATTTTACATAAAAAATGATTGATTTCTTAATTTAGTAGTCTCCTCATAGTGGATCTAAAACTTTAATAATTTATACTCCAGGTATGAATTCAAACTATCCCAGTAAATGAATTTTCAGAATAAACATTTCATTTTTCAAAATTATGCATATCTATTAATTTTTGAACATTTTTATTCACTATGTATGCTTTGGTTTACATATACTAGTGAACATTAATAAAATTCAAACGATTTTCAAATTAGCAGCTCAGTTTAATATCTTTATGCATAATATTGGTGATGAAGTTTATAAAAAGTAATGAAATTCAATTATATTTCCACAATCTTCTATTTTCATCATCATAAATTGGAATGAAAATTATAATGTATATCCTAAATTACCTCAGTAAAGTATATAATCCTCAAAGTCTTCTAAGGAGTATTAACTATAGAAAAAGTACCTTATAAGTCTATTTATTTATATGCCATTAATAAAATGAAAATATTTCTATTTCAGAAGAAAACTGAGCGTTTTCCATCACTGATTCAGATTTTCTTAAGATAATAATAGAATCATCCATAAAAATAGAATTTTTTCATTAAGCAAATTTCCCTGTTATTTGAGAACAAAATATTTCACAATGATGAAATATCAAATGATTAGAGAATTTTACAGTTCTTAAAAAGTTTAAATATATTTTTATTTTTTCTTAGCTTTAAGATCCTCATTTTTATAGAATGTTAGATCTCATGAAGACAAGAAAAAGATTCAACTCAAATGCCATTGATCTTAAAAAGATTTGTGAGCATATTTGTAGATATCAATAAATATGAAAATTTTTGATAAAATTTTTATACCTCAACAGCCTTTTATTTATAGATTATCCTCTGAGTACTTCACTAAATGTGTAATCTGGTTTTAATATTTTTATTTATATATTAGTGTACTCTCGCTCTTATATTTTATTTCACAAATAATAATTAATTAGAGCTAATATATAGATAATGCTATAAGAATAAAATCAGATTATTCAATTCATTTCTCTTCTCCGGAACTAAAAGGCTTGTCTCCACAAATCTCAACCTTGTATACTATAATATTTGCAATAAAGACATATTGTGTTCTATTCTGTTACTTATCCGTCATTTATTTAAAATTCCCATTAGAAATTATCCAATATTTACATATATATAGATATATAAAGGAATTGTATTGGCACATTTTAAATTTAGTTTGATTTCACATGCCTTTGGTATGGCAGCATTCTTCCTTCCAAACTAAAGAAAATCTATGCCAAATGAAACAGATTTTTGAAAAGACTGGATATCTATATATATTTGCTATTGATTTCTTATAAATAGTAATGGATTTGATATCAGGTGGAAATATTTTCTAAAATTTGAACAATTATTTATGACTCTTTATTAAAGGTAGAAAGAAAACTTTTGTATCATTATACATAGAATAGAAGATATTTACCCTTTCTTTTCCATTTACCTAAAGTTTTTTTAAATTAGTGTAATAATCTTCACCGCAATACTTGTAGAATATGGTTATATACTATGTTTTATTAACTTTACTGAATAATTGAAAAGTGATGTATTAAAATTTGCTGCAATAAAATTATTTCCTCCTCTATTTTTCTTTTATTTTGAAACCTGAATATGCAGAAATACTCCAATAACTCATTTATGGTGTTATTGATGGACAATTGTCGTTATTTTCCCAAACAAAATAATTCTATTCTATTTTCAGAATAAGAATAACTTCCAATATTAAATGACATCATCTCTCTATCTAGAAAATACAATCATATCATATACATCAAGCTCAGTTCTTCCCAAGCAACATTTAGATTAATTCATATGTATAATTATAATATTCAATGCCATTATTATCGCAAATTATACATTACGAATAATGATCGGCCTTGAATGCCAGTTTATATTAGGCGCCGAAAAGGCTGTGCGAAATTTCACATTCATTTATCATACAGTTCACTAGCCTGCTCTGTTCAAAGTTACTATATCAATTGAATATTCAAATGTTTAATGATTTAGAAGTTACGAAGAAATAAAAGGAGGCTTTTAATGGTACCTTTTGTAAGTGGCATTGTTTTACGACCGCCGTCCATCAATGACGTTGCCAATCGTTATGAATATAAACGAAAGCTTCATGAGAACGTGGTGAAGAATTGGATAATAATAGCCTTAGGACGTGGAATGGTTGCAACTTCTTTGGATATAACTTGGTGAGAAATTTATAATAATTATCCAGTAATAATTGAAAAGTGATAGTTTGAAAACAGAATGTAAAATCGTACAAACTGAACATATAATTACAGAAATAAAATATTTCAGCCTTCATATAACTCTATATCTTCATTTTGTATGAGCATTTAGAAATATCAATTAGCCCAATTGTTTTTTTCAAATCACTTGTATTCTAAAGTTCTGCTGTGATATTTATCGTGCTGTTAGTTACAATAACTCTACTACATTGATTGCATATTCCTATTTTCTGATTCATTTGAGCATACCAAAGAACTGGCTACATATTGAACTTTCCAATAGTGCAGGAATGCTGGTTAATGTTCTCTCACTCGACATTTTGTGGATAGCTTGAGTGGAGCGTTGGTAAGTATGAACTATACTACTTGAGAACTGTATTGCTTAATTAGTGAGGGATGTTAAGGTAATCAAGTGAAACATTATGGTGAATATTTTGATTAATAAATTATAATTTTCATAAGTCAAAAAAACACTATAATTTTGTCATTTTATATTAAACTTTACTTAAGTCAAAAAGTTAAATTTTCTTAAAAATTGTTAGAAAAAATTGTATTGTTCATAGTAAATGATTTTATGCTTAATATTTCTTGTAACTATCTCTCAGATTCCAATGTCATAGAATTTGCCAATCCTTCTTCTGAAGTTAGGTAACTTTCCTATGATTTTGCTCTATGAATTATGATTGATGACATAGAAGTAAATGTATTCTTCCCCAGTATTATTCCATGGACAGATGACCTTAGCTCTTATAAGCCAACTTTTTTTCTGATGAAGCTTTATTCCTGTTATCTCTATTATTCCCCTGCTTTATTATTGTTACTTTGTAAGATAATTATAATCTTATTTACAATAAATTACAATTAATTCTAATCCTTACTATTACTGAAATCATTTCTATTATTTTATTTTGCTTCAAATACCATTTACCATTCTTTTTCTTTAAAATTCTATTTTTATGTTAGATATACACTCTCTGTCTTTACAATAGTTGTTCAAATATTCATAAATTATCAGTGTTTCAGTTTATTACTGCTAATTATTTCATGTTGAGTATGAGCATGCTTTTCTACTTGAATATTTTCTAGTTAGTTTATTTTTCAATAGCTTTGGTTTTCATATTTTTGTCAATTAAAATTTTTTTTTTTAGATTTGCCTAACTTTCTGTAATTATTTAATTTAACAGAAATTATAAATAATAAACCATAAATTACCATCTCATAACCTGATATTATTACCTAAGTAGAAGAATAATCTTTTATTGTAATTTCAATAGGCTATTTGAAGACTGCAGCACCATAACAGAACTACAGGCATAGCAGATTTATACAACTTGTTGAGACATCTATTACAATCGACCACAGTAAGCTGTTCGTTCATCTTTATGCTGAAGTTAATTGTGACTGTAAAGTACGCCTGATTGTTATGGTCTTCAGTCAAGGGCTGAATTATTATTTTATTGACAGTCTAATAAAATAAATCAATTATTTTTAAAATTTTATAAAAAGCACGCTTCTGGAATTTTATTTGGGAGTAGGTTTTTGTTTTTAAAAGTAGCTGCTGAAAATTTAGATTTACTTAATCTTTTATATTTTCATCAATATATAAATTTCTAAAACATTTGATTTTAAAATTATGTAAATCCAGTTCAAGAAGTTAATGTAATGCCAGGATATTAACAACCCTTTCTTCTTTTGATTGGCAGGAAAGAAATGAGGAAATATCTGGCCTTTTAGTGCCTGAGCTCGTGGAAAGGAGGAGGATTAGATAAAAGACCATTTAGAGCCCATTCTGGATGTGGAAGTATTCCTCTAGTAGGGGAGAAATCTTACTTCTCTTCTTTGTAGTTTGTAGGGCTAATCTTTTACTGACATCATTCAAACCCATCCTTGAGGTAACAGTGCTACTCCAATGTGTGCTCCTGAGGGAAACAACATATACTGAAGTGGCACTGTTTCTTCTATTGTGGGTTTGAATGATATTGGCATTCATGGGAAAAGATTAAGCCCGGACCTCAAAGAAAAGAAGAAAGGTAAGGGTAGGATTAAAGAAAATAAAGCAAAAAGATTCTAAAACTAATTTCTAAGAAATTTATTTATTAATAATATATATTCAAATTTATATTTTTGTTTTTAAATTTCTGTTCTCTTCTGTTGGCTGTGCCTGTTGCTTCCTCACTCACATTTTTTATCCATGAGGTTTCCTTAATTTGATCTCCTCATACAAGATAATGTTTCCATCTTTCATTGTATGTAGTGTCTGGATCTGTAAAACTTATTTTTTTCCTCCCGTATTTGATACTTTGGTTAAAAAATGAGAAAAGAGTAAGCCAACTCTGACTTCATCCTCAACTGACTGTTCTTCTACTGGGGAATGATGAAAGCTGACAGGACTGGATTATAGTTTTACTTTATTATGAACTTTGTAGAGATATTTTGTCCCTGCAAGTCAGGTAAGCACCTGTAGTATTCTTGTTTAATTGAAAAAGTAGTTGGCTACTCTGTCTTCTGTAATTTTTAATTCCTTCTAATACCTCATCATGTCAAGTTACTCCCTCTTGTATTGACTAAATGAAAAATATATTTCTTCAAAGTTCATATAATCTAAGTCCTCTCTCAGCTGTTTCCACTTAGCAATTTTTTCCCTACTAAGTGTCATTTCCCAAAATATAAGGCCGTTATAAATAAGGCCGTTAAGGGTACGATTGCTTTGAGAGTTACACTAATGTATTAAAGATAGGAGCTTGTGCTAGTTCTTTTATTATCCATAAATATCGTAATGGTAAGATAAATTACTGTCTTTTTGTCACATAGAAATGTTTTAATCTCTACAAATTCCTAAAACCTAAATAAGAAAACTCTTGCTTAATACTATTAATCTTGAAAAGGTTTATAAGTTTTTTATTCTATTTTAAGATCATGGGGAAACTAAAAAATAAATAATAATTTTCCTGGAAATTGAAGTATTCAAGAGCCATTCATACCGGAAGTGATGAAAGGATAGTAAGATGCAGAATGACCTTGTACAGAAAATAAGAAGTTGATATAATTCCTAATTCCTTAATCACACAAATAATGGAGAGGATCAGACTAAGTAAATTGGAAATTTACCAAAATGGATATAAAGTAAAACACGATTAAGCTGTTTTTCAGGGGACCACACCAAAATTACTTCTTAAGCTGGATTAAGTTATAATCGGGTCTTGTAATGTGGGTTGCCTATTTTGTTTTTAAATAGCCTGTTGTCGTGCAAAGAGAACGTTGTCTTGTCGTTAGTTACTTGAACTATTATAAATTCCATTCTATAAGGGAAAAAGTAAAATAGTGGTTAATAAGATTCATTTATTTGTTCCCTGATGGATTTCTGAAACGCCTATCCTTACACTGAATTTTATTCAGGTTATTATTTGATTGGTTAATACAGAAGTAAGGATTACGATAAAAAGGAAGGCTTGCCTACTTTATTATCCGAGCCAAAAAATCGTGTTATAATTGTAAATATTTGTCTGAAGCGGGAAGCAGAACGTCTTAAGCTAGATTTTTACAATGCGATTCTTGTGATAGGAACCATTATAATATTTCGTCTTATGCGGGTACGTCTTCAACTGATTTGTTAGTACATTTATTCGAGAATAAATTTAATTTCTTGCCTATAAAACTGTTCTTTGTCTAGATTCGTTATTCGTTGATCAGAATAATACGAATTTTATACTTGGATTAAAGTTCGTATCTGTTAGTTGATTATAATCCAAAAATGTGTAGTGTTTAAAAAAAAAAGATAATATACAGGTAAGGAGGGTACGCATATTTTACGATTAAAATTTCCTATGATAATACCCATCAAAGGTAAGTGTCGAGAAGTAAATTACGTGTAGTAAGGTAAGCGAAAATTTGGAAATATATTAGAAGTGTGCGATGTAAAGTCTGAGAATGTAGAATAATTTGAAATACGTATTAAAGAGTTTTGAAGAATGATCTATGGTTTTGTTTATTTACTTACTCGAGTACTCCCCTTGAAAATAGTAAATTAATCCAATAGTAAATGGCGTTAATTATGTTCTCCGTAAAAAAGAGAGAATATTAAAACTACGGTTATGAAGTAAATAATATATCGGATGCTAATATTTGGTATATTTAGGATTTATACGTAATAAAGTAAATATTTAAAGTAAGAGGAAAGGTCAGATTTACGAATGCCATCAAACTCGTTCGTCTATTGCATTGTTGCGTATAATAATAATATGAATGTTATTATTTCGTAAAAGGCGCGAAAGATATAATCTCGGTATTGGAAGGTGAGTATGAGTACGTCATAAAGAGGGAATTTTGAAATGAATAGTGATGTAAGAAGAAGTTTTATAGGTGTCTCTGTAACTGAAAAGTTTTAGTCATCGCGGTATGATATAATGAGGATGAGGGTTAAGTATTTAAAATTTTGTAGGCTCGTAGAGGGGGATGTGGGTGGGGCGTTTACATTAGAAAATCCATTCTTTTGAAGAAAAAAATTTTACTTTTTAAATTTTAATGAAATGGTGATTCCCCAGGTGTCTTAAATTTTACGTCAATTTGGTGTGGGGTAGTTTCAGTCTCTGGAAAGGGAGGTCATGATGGAGAAATGTACACCGACCTGAATTGGTATAGCACTTCCTCCATGACCCCCCAAATTTTGGGACTCCGTCTAAATCCTTATATACCCAAGGGTACTCTCACGTAAATACGATAAATCTACAGAGGCTATGGCGGGGGTTATCGGTACGAGAGTACCAAGATATATATTTACAGATATTATGAAAGTGTAAGTAAAATTGGAAATTATGGAAAAGGGTAAATTAATAAAGTTCACCAGCTTTATCCACAAGAGAGGTGATATTTTAAGGAATGTCTCTCTAAATTCAAAATAAACGCAATAAATGTAAAATTTTTGCAAATAAATGTCGAGTGACATCTCGTGATCTTTTTTACGTAATTTTCACCAGGCTGTTATGAAGAGGGAAAATTCAAAATTGAATGCAGAATGCAGAAAAGTCTTGTAGGTGTCTCTTAAGTCTTCGTTGTCGTAAATTATTTGAATTCGTACTTAAAAGAATCAGACAGAAAAACATTTGTATTTATTTCTGTCCGTACACAATACGAGTATACAAATTTAGCTTACAAACTGCAAGCAAATGGTTGATACGTCCAATAATAATGAATAGTTTTTTTGAGAGTTTTATACTACTCACACACTGTTCAATCCAAATTATGTACATGTTTAGATTTAAGTTTGTTCGTATACAATTCACATCTCTTTAGGTAAATTAACTTAAGTAAAGAATTCACCATGAATAACAAACTTTCCTTTATTATTCTTCCACCTTTTTATTAGCCATGACTCAAAGCGTTCGTCTGTCACAGAAATAATATTACGAAATCAGACTATATCGTTGCTAAGCGAAGAATGATAAACAAAAAATCTGATTTTCAAAACAATAAAATGATCTAAAAAAGTCCAAATAAGACGTTGACGATAATGGCTATAAAATACTATGAACTATAAAAAGATTTAATACAAAACCGTAATCCAGGACTTAAATAATTTACTCCAGGAATTTATTATTAAATTCTTTATTTTCATAAAATTAAGTTACAGAAATAAATTTTGAATCTTCTTAATATTTACAATAAGGGTATTCATTCCAAGTAGTATGTACTATGTTATCATCATTTATGATTATATAACAAAATCTTAAAATATATTTTCCAGTATAATACTAAAAATTTACTGCTTAAAAGATAATTTTATGAAGTTTTTCCATTCCAACATCAAGCTAAAAAATCTTATTTGCACAGATAAAATATCTAAGCCTGAGTTGCATAAATTATTGTGTGGATTTGAATAAATAGAGCAAACAGAAAACCATCTGCAACATGATTTACACATTAAATGTATAATTTATATGAAGGACGTAATAGAAACTTCCATTTTTAAAAAGTTTCTTTACATATCTCATGAAAATATTTTAAAATATTGTGATGGGTTAAAACCAAGGAATTTCTCTTTACCTTCCTTCACCACTTAAAACCTATAAGAGAAATTGTATAAGGCAAAAGAAAAATTATCGTAAATTTTCGTTCCCGTGAAGGATGGCTCCGAAAACCGTAAACATGAAGTAAGAAAACCAAAAGATACGTACCTCAGGGTGGTTGCCTCTGCTAACTATGGAAAATACCACTGAGTCAGTCCAGCTCTGCTTCTTATGATGAAGACATAGTCTCCAGATTACGTATTAGCACCTTTAAGACACTGTGGTTCCCTTGCATTATTAGCTCCATAGTCAGTAGAAGCAACCACCCCAATATACTCGTAACTCTCTCTTTTGCTTTTCTTATTCCAATTTTACTCTTTTTGGAGTCATTCTTCACGAGCATCTACTATCATCCTTGTCTCTCTACATTCTCCATGAAATTTTATGGTTATATGATAATTCTGGAACTGATGGTGACTGCCATAGTTACCTACGATATGTTATGAAGCACTTTAGAGGTGAAATTAATAGAATATCCACAGGTATACTAATTTCATTTCAATATAAACTCAGTTGGAAATTCGTTAAATTTATGTATATGTATAAACTGAAAACCTCTCTAGAAGGTGTTCAGATTTTAGACAATATTGTACTGTAATAATTGGACAAATGCTGCAGAGAGTATACTGAGTGAATGATATCTTAGAGTGTTGATCTTATTGGTTCTTCGAATTGGTACTTAAAACTTATCTGGATTATTTGTATAGTTATAAGAAATCTATTTACATTGAGAAAAAAATATGAGTAATTAACTTATACTGATTACATCAGGTGATATGCATGGTAAAGGAATGAAGAGATTTCTTAAAGGTGTTCCAAGATTATTTGAGCATAAGAATTTAGCAAATTTTTCCGTGGAAAATAAATTACAAGGGTAGAAGGTAAGGGGAGGTAAATCGTATGCTTCCAAGACGTAGCGTGGGCAGATTCTGTTCGTGTCGCATTGCGAGGTGCGATTCCAATGTCCTCTCGTGTGGAAAATCTCCGAAGAAGACTGTACGAGATAAAGCGGCCTGCACTACTTCGGGGGATCCCAGTATCTCTTGACTGGTGTCCTGAAGCACCCAAGGAAATATATGTTCCTCTAGGGACTGCAAGATGTCGGAGCGTTTTCCTGCGGAAAAAGTATTATTAGAATTAAATTGTAGATAGTGACTTCATTAGCTATTTTAGCTATTGGATTTAACCCCTATTACTATGTTATAGATTAAATATTAACTAATAATTAGCTTCACCATCAATAAATATCATATTTAAAAAATTTAATTAAAATAACAGTTGCCCGTAACGATTTAAGCATGTTTTACGAAGCTGGTGGTATGGTTCGATGTCAAAGTAATTCGTGAAATTCGTCACGAATTAAAAATACAGGAAACATATTTGACATCTTAAATGTTAGATTAAGATCGCTCTTTATTCTCCGTAACATCTGAGAAATATAGAGCAGTAAAAGTAATTTCAGCAACTTGAACACTAAAAGTTTTAAAAACTAAAAATAAAATGATTTCCACTGTCAGATTTTTGTAAATAGCGAAAGTATTAAACACCTAATATTTCATAAAATACCCTAATACCTCCAAAAATAAAATTAAACCTTAACAAAAACCTTAGCATTTTAAATACCTCTTGATATTATAAATGAAAACATTAAGATGTAATTACCGAATTCATTGGGCACCATAATAGGATAAGTTTCGAAATAGTCGAGCTTAGAGCAATGGAACAGAGCACTGCTACTTGTCTTGAGGTCAGTAAGATTACTCGCACGCTCCGTTAATTTTAGTTTGAGCCAATCCGATATTAGTATAGGATGATATTTATAAGCTCATATCTGTTAAGTGAAGCGTGACTTCCATGCATAAGGCGTTCGCACATCCACGATAAATGAGTATCTGTTCACGATTCGCTCTTCCCCATTTCACTTTAGGCCACTCACGACAGAGCGATCCGTGAGAAAAATTATTGCAGCTGAGTTGTGACACAGAAGGAAATATTATTCTAAAAATAAGTCGGTGGTTCTGATGGATCGAATAGATAAGCTATTTGAGAGTTATTTAAACGAGGCATCGGAACCAATGATGAATATTTGCGCAGTTCATTTTTCAATTGAAATGAGACACTATTATTAATTATGTCTAACAAACGCAAAAATTTGGTCTCCACGTTATCTTTCACTGCTGCAACACTTGGAGAATCCATGAGCATGAAATTAATAAATCCATTTATTAAAATATTTAAAAAATATAGTTTATTGATTATTTTCAAAATTTATAATGGTCGATAATTGGTCCACTCATTAAACTAGACGAGGCACAGTTGGGTAGGAGACGAGACTGGAAAATTCTACTCGAGATCTTTTCTTGTACGTATGATAAGGAATCGTTCAAACAAAGAAATAGTGAAAATTATTATTAT
The DNA here is from genome assembly GCA_020796165.1 of Pantala flavescens. NCBI lineage: Eukaryota > Metazoa > Arthropoda > Insecta > Odonata > Libellulidae > Pantala > Pantala flavescens. Next base: position 20,891,737 of record CM036886.1, read on the forward strand.
AAAAAATATTATTATTAAAATTAAAACTAACCTTCAAATTTGGTCAAATAAATATATATAGTACAGGCGTACTCTTTTCTGTCGTTGATTAGATCATAGATTCGTTCATAATTCCAGTAAAACTTAGTCACGATTACGTTAAAGAATGAATTGAAATATGTTTTTTAAGATGGAAAATGGTTCTCATATTGAGATTTTAAACTATTCAATGATTATCTTGCATTTCCTCACTAACCTAAAGTAAGAATTTATCTCACATACGTAGGTATCTAACCAATGGAAGTGTGATTCAAACTAATTTTAAGTTTTACAAAGTAATAAATGTCGGTGGATTACCTTTTTAAATAGAATCATCAAAAAATAAATTCTTGCCGTACAATTTATTTATTTAAAATATAAGTTCTTTAAATACCACTTAATAGGATATAAAATAATATTTAGAAAACAGCTCATTTGAGATTATTTCTAATAATTGCACTATCCTCAATATCTATAAAATTATTGAAGAAACAAAGTATTTAATATAACTTTAATTTTAATCAGTTACCACACGGTTTGTTTCGTTCAATAGCAAGTACAGTTAATGGAGACCACAAAGCTTTTTATCAGAAAATATGGATTCTGTAAACCATTTTTGCCCAAATAATACAAAAGATTAATTAATTTTTAAAAATAAACTACAAACAGAGCAAGCAATTTTTATGCTACCGATCACACCATGCATTTCTGTGGGCATACAGAATCACGAACATTTCATCACGCTTGTCCTATTATATTTATTAAACCTAAATACAGATGATATTATAATTCTGCAAGTATACGCATCACTGTAACTCTTCCTCGAGAACACATCGTTAAAATGCGTAGCTTTCGATCAATACGCGTATTTATGGGAACAATCACCTCTTCCCAACTATCCTTATAGTATTCCAGGAAACGCATAGGACCATTTCCACTTTATTTGCATTCAAATCAGCCTCTCTGAAGAAACACTTTCCTCGGAGGGCTGTGGCCCCAGGCGAGCTGTTTCGAAAGACCCCTCCCTCGAAGTACCCCATTTTTTCAAACAACCCGCGCGCAAAAAAACACGAGAAGAAAAGCGATGGAAAGTGAAAAACAGATGTCGATGCGAGGAACTGGAGCAAGAAGCTGTCTCACGCAGCGCATTCGCAAAAAGAGTCGGCAACATGTGGCTTTATTCCTTTTAAAGAGCACACAGAACAAACCCTGCCTTTAATCTCGGAATAGGATGCCGTACGAGGCGAATGAAGATGGAGTGAGAGTGTGAAAGCATTTAGCTGAGTGTACCTGACCAGTGTGCGTGAAAATTTGGATGCCTTTTTTGTTTAGTTCTCGAGCATTTCGTACGAAACCTAGTTGCATGCTGAGCGTGGATTATTTTTTTTACCCCACCATATTAACTTTTTGGCGAAGAAAAAAATGCAGGCTTTACCTCGTATAGTTGTGGTTCCTGAATTGATCAGCGTATAAGGGCTTATCTCACAATGTTGCAGGACGGAGATGACTTATAAGTCAACGTATTCACGGACGTGAGGTGTCAATTTTACAGGGAACGTTCAATAAGATCTAAGCTTTCCATAACATTAATTTAAAATGTTTAACATTTAACAAAGCAATCTTACGTTGGCATAAAATTTACGAATCTAAACTTCAAGTCGTAGCTTTGAAATAAACAAATGAATGGCTAATTGCCGATAAAAGTTTGATTTGGGTTCAAATGAATCTCTTAAGAATGTTTTTAATATCAAGAGAAATTCATTCCATACGTTCCATCATAGGGTTGGCTAATATAAGAAGTTTTAGTTTGGCTTAATCAATTCACAAGGCAGTGATAAATATATCTTTTCGATTTACGAAGTGGATTTATGGATTCTTTACATATTCAGGATAAGTATATATTTCAATAATAGTTCTATCTTAACATTCAATAAATTATGAATTTTTAATAAACGAAATTATATTTTACATGCTTATATTCTTACAAGCTACATGTTTTATAAATGAGATATTATATTTCTGTTAAAGAGATGGAAGAAAAAAATAAAATGTTAGCTTCGTGCATGCGAATTTCATATCTAGATTTTTACTATAAACAAGTTACGAACATCAAATAGGATGCAAATAAATAAATCCAAATTAAACATGATATTTGAAAACGATCGAAAGAAAATATTTAAAGATGTTACTTAAATATCAAAAATATTTCATGTTTAATGAAATCCAATTAACCAAAACGCGATAGTGTTTTACGGATACAGAGAAGTTAAATATCTTTCAATTGAAAGTGAAGCAGAAGCAATCTAGTCATTCGGAACGACTCGGAAATTTTCTATATCTCTACTCAGATGTGTACAATAGAAATCTTTAATAGAGCAATAATTAACGATATTAGCACTAAAACGAAAGTAAGATGATGAAGAATGGTTGGTGTGAAGAAGTCCTGTCATTTCTTTAACGCTCAAAGAAATTTAAAGGATAAATATAAATAGTAATGTAACTATTTTAAAATAAGGGAACCTTCTCTAGTTATATAATACATGAATATGCTTTAGTGGACCAAGATTCTCATCAAAATTTTCGTTCGTGAAATGGAAAGTTCCCAGGATGCACCGCGTGGTTCTTCTTCGTCATTTCGTTATTTTTTGCGATCGTATCATAGTTGAAGGACCGCACGAATTGTAGAATTTCGTGATGTGAAAAGACGTTTTTATATATTCCTTAAATTTCGAGAGAGAAAAGGAATATAAAATTCGAGAACAAATCGTATTCAAAATATGAAATACACCTTTTTCGTAATTTCTAAAAAAAGACTGATGACATTTCTTAAAGTACATCTTTAGTTTTTTTATCATAAAAATCTTATAACTTCAATAACCGCTTTCAGAATTAATTTCAAATTAAAAAAATTAATTTATACTTCAAAATATATTTTGTAACATTTTAGGGTTCATGAGCTCTCTCTCCTCAAAACTTCCTGATATATACTGTACGTTAGAATGTGTGAAATACGTAGATACTGAACAAGAGAAAGCAACTCCAAAAGTAAAGATTGTTGTTCGCTGTAACTGTGACAGAAGATCACAAATTAAATTCCACAGAGTCAGATGTAACTTTGTAGTAGTCAATGATATAAAAGAAATCTATAATGAAAAACATTTTAATGTCCACAGAAAAAATGCTTTACTCGCGATCGGTTTCGTAATTTACATCAAATCTTCAGGCACGTTTATTACGAAACTAGTCGCGATTAAATCAAATTTTCTGTGGAACTTACAATGTTTTCATCATTCAATAGCTTTCCACTAAGTCAGGCCTTTTAATATTGATTTCATTAGAATAAATCTGGTTATTTGCAGGTATAAATGGGAACCACTGTGTTGTTCTAACTCTTCTACCATGCCTGCTCATAAGAGTATGCTAAATATTTATCTACGTTAAAATTTTAATTAAATAAATAGGGAAAATGATTTAATTTATAAGAGTGAATTACTTTAAAATATTAAGCATCTTCGAGAAATATTAAAGAGCTCAAAATATTCTTCTCTATGCTTATAACTTATATGTGAGTTGAATTCGTACTTACACTAACAATAAGCTTATTTTCGTATTTTTTTGTATATCATTTCTTATTATATATATACACATTTATTAACTTTTACTAGGCTTACGCTTGATAGAAATTTTCAAGAAATCTCGATAGATGCTTTCGATGCCATCTCCGTTTAGCTCGAGTCATAACGTCATGTGATACGTAATTGATGCTACTATAAAAAAAGACGAGTTCTAGATGAGGCGCTAAAATGACCGAAGCTGCTAATGGATGTCATATTCAAAGGGATGGATTAGTTATTCATTACGCGTCAAGATACGGATTTATGCTCATTAAGAATGTAAATGAGTGATACTGGATTAATCGAGTTACGACCACAGATGTACAAAACGAAGAAACCAGATCGAGTTCCCTATTACGCAATGTAAAGAGGAAGAGACTGGACACATGTTCTCAGCGCCTACCACGAACGTATAATGAGATGAAAAACAGAAAATTGTATGCGTAAAATACAAAGCAATTTCAAACATTTTACGATCAAACTTTAGGACCAACTATAAGGCTTTAAAGAAGTTCAAAATTGCCTTCCGAGAATTGTCTGCCATCATTATGCTTTCTACTTTTCATCTATCACATAACATCTGTAAATCAGAAGCTAGCATTACTTTCATAAGAAAGGGTTTAGGGTTTTATTGGAAAATTGGGACAAAGAATTGAAAATATCATTGGCTTGAGTTCAATCAAAGTCTTGGAAGAAATGACGAGGCAAAATAGATCGATCGATCCAGCTAAATAGATCGAACCTTTTCTTTTATACTAGATTATGTCTCTCTAGAGAATTTTATCAGGAGGTTGCCTCGTTTATCTGTTTCTATCACACAACTTTCCGAGCCTCTCTAACAGAATTGTTTCGCCAACAAGCTAAATCTTTCATTTTATTACCTCTCTTTACTCAACCTTTATATATTTGTCGTGTTTTATATAAATATACAAATTATATTTATAAAATATACCGTACCGTGGAGAGCGGTGAATAAATGTAGAATTAAAAATAAAATTCAGTTTAACTATGATTTATAATGAATATAAGAAAACTTATTGACAATAGTATCGTAAGTCCAAGCATTTGTACATTTATTTAACAATCTATTTGTAAAAACGACCATTTACAATATTGACGTAGGCATTGGTCATAATTTTCTTCCTTACCGTAAATTAATATATTTTATAATGGGTCGAAAGGGAAACTTAGGAAATTGTTGTTATTTTGCGTAAAACTTAAATATTTACCGTCCGCAAAATTTTACATTGATGAAATATTACAACAATAACATTCCCATGTCATTTGAACTTATACATGATAAAATTCTCTAGTAATGAGATATATTGCGAACAAAAGAGCTATTAAATTCGTACATTGCAAAGATAATCGAAAAATAATTGAACTTCGATAAAAAATTTAATTTTCAACCGCTCAATAAGCAGAACCTCTTCCGGGTAATTTTACTTTTTAAGGAACAGAACGTTATTTCCGGGTACCGCGTCAATAAGAGAAAATATACCCAATCGAAAAGGCCCGTTTAAGAAAAAAAAACTGAATGTCGCAGAATCACGCGTTCGAATCCGTGATTGGTCCGTAATGGTGTCGCATCCCGCACGGGCGCCGATCTGTGAACATCTCTAGAGTCACGCTCGGTCGATCCGCTGCGGGTTCCTTGTTAAACAGACGAGCAGATCTGTTACTTAATAGTGCATGGAACGAGAGCACAAAAATGCGTGGGTCCAGGGCGTGGGAGATGGAGAAAGCTCTCGTTACGCTCATCGCCATGTCAGGAAGCGGTGGCGCGGATCAAAGAGTGTATACTCTAGCGGTGACACGCGGAACTGTGAGAGTGATCTCCATGGTCACGCCGTGAACGCCTTACTGCAGCCGCCTCAAATCAATCAAAACAACGTCTGCCTCGAGGGGGGGTCGCTAACCTGCGGCTTCGCGAAGCCGCGTGCGGCTCCCTGGGAAGTGGTTGCTGCCATCGTGCTTCTTACCGCTCATCGTAACCAGTAGCTTTTCACTTGCTCCAGACGTGCATGGACTGACTCTATACATCTTTACCAAACTTTGAACCGTGATGTACGAAGTGTACTAATTACGCGGAAGTTTTGGTTTACAGAAATATGTTTTATGAATTTTATATCTACATTTAACATCCGCGTACCATCTTTAATTAAAAAGTACGCCCTTTTTTTAGAATGCTTTTAAATTAGTTTTTATCGATGAAAATAGGTTCTATTTTAAATTATTTCAATTTTCTCCGGTAGATTACCCATTGAATGGCTAACTTTTTATGCAATTTTGCCTGTATACGTTAATTCAAAAGCTTATGCTTTGCCAATTTTGAAATTCATATATTTATATAGGTAATGCTTCAACTTGACCTACGATTATACGATTACGATTACCTAATATCCACTGCAATTTCATTAATGATATTTATTGAAAATTTCCTCCATCCGCATTTACCATGCGTGTAATTCTAAAACGGATTGGCTGCCGAATAGGGTGCATTTACGTACCATTTTTGCTATATTTCTATTATTAAAAATGGTGATAAAAGATCCTTGCCTTTAAGCGTATCCTATAGTGAGATTCAATTAGGTTCTGATCAACAAATGTTGTTCAATGATACAAAATATTCTATAGGAGGATAATCGCTAGATAACTTCAAATTAAAAATCTATTGATATGCGAAACCATTTTAAAATAAATACGCGTCAAGAATCGGTTCCAAAACAGTAATAATAAATCACAAAATTTGTAGGAATTTATATCTATTGCTAGCGAGTATAGGAAAATTTCCAAGCTATTTCATAGCTGGAACGAAAAAACGCAATAAAAAATCTGTAATCCTAACCATATACCACGATAGAATAGCTTCAATATATTCAGTCTATGATGTAACTTAAAGTTAAATAAAGTGGTAATAAAGACATAACTACAATATTTTCTTGATTGATTTCATTGTCTTGACGAATTGACCTTACGTTAACCAACCTTTACCATAGCCTGGTTAAACTATATAATAAATTATCCAGCTGTAGAATAAATTTAAGTTTTGGCAAACACATACATTTTATATTGAACATGAACATGTAGCATGAAACAAATTATTCTAACAATGAAAGTCCTACTTCTACCAGTGGCGAGTTGCATTCTCTACCGCCCAGCCCCAGAACGTACCGGATAAGAATAATTCCAAATTTAGAGATTTCAGATAAATATCTCCGACTTGGGTTAGTGATAGATATTAATGGCAATGTCTCATTGACTTTCATGAAGCACAATTTCATGTCGACCGCACGCACTGCGGGAATTCTCTCACCGTGGGAAATCCTTTCTTCTTATAGGCGTTAAATGATTTCTTGGAACACATGCTGGGCTTATGTCGTCGAGAATGTAAAACGTTCATTGCGGAAATGTTTTAGGAATCCTTGGTTATGCTTTGGTTACGAAGAAAGGTACTAGTTGCCAAGTAAACGAAATAATGGGAAAATATATCATTTCGTGAAATATTAAAAATCGTATTAGGTTTAATCTTTCGTTGTGGTTCTGTTTTAATATCAATTTGATGATGATGGAGAAGGATAATTTTATGTTTTAAAGATTAAATATTTAGAGACATTTTGAAAGAGATCATACTATTATATCTATAAAAATATTGGATATATTATCGTAGCGTAAAAGAAAATCGAAACACGTAAACAGAATATAAAAATAAATAATAAAAGCTATCCGGAGATGGTTCAATAACGAATGAATAAAGCTAAGTGAAAGTGAAATAAAAAGATACGTCTTCGTTTCGATAAAAATTCGTCAAAATATTAACGGAATAACTGCCTGGATCGTTCGATCTATTTTGGGAATTAAACAAAAGAAAGGAGGATTCTAATTCGGTAAGGCTTCAGTTCTCACGCGTCGAGGTCAAGGCGGTTCTCGGCGAAAGGGAAGTTGTGCTCGTGAGCCTTGTAACATAAAGAAAATGCGATTATCAGAATAAAGGAGCCATTTGGAGATTTAAAAAAACGCATTATAGTGAAGGGAGATTCAAAATTTCTGAAATGGGAAAGGAAATAATTGTTCGATAGACATATTTATGAAAAACTTTTATAGAATATTTTAAGATTGCGAATATAAAAATGAAAATGTTGATCCTACATTCATTTTTTACTAAAAGGAGATTAGGAAGCATTTATGCCATAAAGAAGATTGGATTAAAAAATTCGAATAGTAATAAACTGGTAATTTTAAATCCACAGTGTACCAAGAATCTACAGGTTATAACTATGGTTCGTGATCCACGAATATCTGAAGTTGTAAGACAATCGGATCAGATCAATGTATTTAAAATAAATGAATATATGATATATTTTTTTAAAAATCACGTAAATATACAACTATTATTCTATAAAAACTATCATTTTAATATATATCATAGATTAAGAATAATTTTATACAAAAGTAATCGTTCAGTTGTTTAACTATAACTTATTACTCCCTATAAGTAACATTACATTTATGTTCCTACGATATGCAAATGTACTTATCAACACTAACATTCGGCTGTGGAGAAAATAGAATAAATCACGTAAAGAAGATAAGGGAAATAGTAAGGGAGAAATTGCAATCACCTATAGTTTTTATCTAAATTTAGAAAAATCTCTACAATAATTATAAATCGAATAAAAGTATATAAAACGAAGCAGATACAAATTCATATTGAAATTATATTTGAAATAAAATGTTATTAATAATAAAACTATACAGTTTAAAGGGGTTTTTATGAATCTCATACTTATAGACTAAAAATAAAACTAAAAAATAAAAATATCAATCACCATTGACTTCGATGAGGCTTAAGATTAAATTAGAAATTGTAATTCTTACGTTAATCTAAATTTTAACATTACACAGTAAAGTTTCTCCTTAATAATGATTTTATTTTAAATGATAGTAAATCGAATTAGTTGAATATGTTATACACAATGCGGTAATGTGCACAATGATGTCAATGAAAGATAATTCTGAATCATTTTCGCTTTTATAATTGCATTCTAATATTCAAAATATACGATCACCGTTTGGAAACAAAAAACAAAATACAGATGTAAACGGATGATAGTAATTCAAAGAAATTGGGGTAAGCGTTTTGCCTTCTATTTTCATCGCAAAAAAAATTTAAAGAGGTAAAGAGCGTACGAAATAACAATTTTGAAAAGAGACTTCCAGGCTTTGTCAAAAAAATTACTTTCATAATACCGATATAATCAAAGGCAACATATCTCAAAATGCGTTCAGTTTTTACTTTTCATGCTACAAATACAACCTTCTCGGTTATGAACGAACAGCTGGAAAAGTTGTTCAGCCTCTTTTTTGTTCATTACTTAGACCTAACTATAATTAGATTTGACAATGTTTCCTTCCACTGGAAAACATAAATATATCCATGCATACATCGTAACTCATGTGGAAACAGACTAGACTTCATGGGTGTGCAGTGACTGGAAAGTTCAGTTTATTAAATGAATATTAGCGTAAGATTTTGCAACACCTTAGCTCGAAACTACTAATATATAATCCCTATGCCGAATTCATAATGAAACGGTTTAAGGATAGGCTTGAGGAGAAACCGGATCGAGGTTTCGTTGGAGGGAAAGATATTGCTCGTAAACATTATAATTCCATAATAAATGTGGAAAGGAAAACTTCAAAACTTTTCAACGAATTTGAAAACGAATTTTTTCGAAAAAACGAAAGGAATCAGCTTCTAAACTTATTTGCATATGGACATCACAAGTTCTGTTCAGCAAAGCTGTATGAGCAAAGCTATATTAAAATAAGATCATAAAAAGCATAATGTTTTCTTTGGAACATTCTTTGTTATAAACAACATGTGAGTAACGGTAAATTCAGCCTCTATGCAGTAGTTATTACAAATAAATATTACATACACGCACTGTTTATATCGTATCCAAGGTGTCGCAAAAGATATTTACTTAAAGAAAACATTCAATGTGATATTAAATTAACATATCTGTTGAAATTCTCGTCGAATATAACGGTATTTCCAATCTAAAAACAGCCTCTTGTGAAAAGTCTATGCATTTATTAAATCTTATATAAGAATAGTTAAAAATTCCTAACTTTAAATTTCCTATTTAAAGAGGTCTTCAGCGTAAATTCACTAAAAAAACAAGGATAAGACGTATGTATTCAGAGGAATTCAGAGACAACGATTTTCGTAAGAAATTCTAGGAAAAAATAACTGCAGTGCGTTCGGAATAACATTAAATACCTTTGGGGCAATATGACGAAATAAATTCGATAAAAAATGAGAATTGCCTTTCCTTTTCTTGTCCCGTGATCCACTTACACGCAAATGATCTACATAGATTCCCGATACTGATTTTTTTTATCTCTCGGGAGGGAAATGCATTGGAAGTGGCGTGGTCCCACTGACGGGATAACCAGCGCGAGTGATGTATGCACTCAAACACGAAGATTGTCAGGGATAGACACCGATCCTTATCGATATAATAGAAGGAAATACAAGAAGGATAAAAACAAGTCTGATAATCGTAGAGCACGTTTGTTGAGGTGTACTTTCGGGTATCCGATACGTTTGGAGTTGTCCGAGTTTATCAGAGGGAAGTAAAATACACATACTATTTGAGAGAGTAGCATAAAATCCTGGGATATGATATCTCTTCTACATTCGATCTATATAGGATCTCAGCTATTCACACATACATAAGAGATATGTGAATAAATATCCATACATTTTTTTCCTAGCTTTCAATTGAAATGAGAATAATTTTATTCCATAAAATAATCAATATCCTATCAATGAGATTGGTTAACACATAAAAGACATTTTAATACTAAATAATAATGATAATAATTTTCGCACACAATCATTCCTCAAAGAAAATTCTACAATAACGAAAAAGTAGAGAGTATGAATCTTATACACACCAACTATTAATAGTGGATTGAACTAAATAATCGTGAAAAACGTAAAGAAATATATCTTAATAACAGAAAAATAATTCAAAGGATAGAATTATCCATTCCTTTTTGATTTAAAGGAAAAGTATAATCGACATTTTATGAATAAATTGCTTTCTACTTGTATTTTTATCAAGCAAAGATATAATTCCTAATTGTGTACAGGTATTAGAAAGTTGAATAATCATTTACAAATTCTATACCCTTGTTTCTGGCTTTGCTAATAAGAAACATATTCGTGGATGAGTAATACCGATCGAGGTATATTATTATAGTTGCTCCTTTCGCAAGCCTATGAAAAGTTCCGTTCCCAGGGATGTATTAGCAAACAGCTGCCGATAGAATAAGTCATAGATACGGAAGGCCACAGTGTTAATGAGCAAGGCTATAAAGAATCCGTTTTTCAAATGATTTTACTGGTTGAGTCGCTGATGAACATCTTGGATTGAAGGTATCATAACCTTATTGATTGTAAATTACGCAACAGTTGTTAATTCAAGGAGAAGATGATTCCACAACTGTAAAAAGTTATGATAGGTAATCAGAATTAAATGCATACTTCATTAGAATGAACGGGTTTCATTTTCACTTTGATATACGCTCAGTATCTATGGAAGAGAATAGCAGATGGCTGAAAATATAATAGTTACAAGTTGAGTAATCGTCAATGTATATGAAATGCAACCTAATTTTCGATGGGAAAATTTTGTCTTTTATATTAGAATCCTAAAGGCTTATTGATATTTTCGTAATCGATAAAAATAATCATGTAAACAATTTTGATTATTCATTTGTTCTATAGAGACATACGCTAATATGACGAATTACTGATAGCTTAGGGGCGACATAGGAATAATAATAGATATTCAATTTCTAGATGATTCAAAAAGATGATACAGCATTTAAACTCATGTCTTTAATCCTTATTTCAAATATGATATAATTCTCTTTTTGAAAATTTTACGACTTATATCAGTACTAATTAATAATTAATCTTATTCATAAAATTTAGTGAAAAATGTATTAAAAAAACGAATCGTCTAAAGTTTTAAAAGGTCCGATCTATTTCAATTCAATCAAATGAAGAGCCTTTGAAAAGTTTTTATAAAATTACGTCAAATCATCTCAATAGTAATTAACAGTAATATTAGCATCACTTTTACGCACAAAATCTTAGTAGAAATAGCTTGATTAAGAAAATTATTACGATGTACAATTACAAATATTCCTTATTATAGAAATATTTAGCATTTTGGCCATTTATAACCTGAATACGAACACAATGGCCATAAAAAAATATTAAATATGAGCATGAGCAGCATAAAAGGCCATACTTCGTATAATAGTAGTCATTGTAGGTCAGTAATGTCATTTAGCAATGTTTATGATTGGATATAATCTATCCCGAAGAAATATTTTGTTTTTCATCCATTAGATAACCACGCTTAACCTACCACTTTCGCAAAAAATTCAACCCTCTTTTCATTCCGTTCCATAAACATGGGAAAACCTTTCAGAAATCTAAAAAAGTACTGGAATCTACACATGAACACGTAAGTACTGAATATGGCACCGATTATTCCAGTCGGAACATACGAGACAAAGGAAGCGAAACAAGAAGAAAAAATGTGAGAAATTTGTCTCACAAGCTCCCGTTTCACACATATAGCAATGGATGAAAAAAGCACTTTCAAAATGAAAAAGGAAAGCAATTTACCATGCGTGCGTTGTCTGTCGGAGAAGAAGAGATGGGCACTCCTCTTGACCGAAGCTGCGTCGTTCAGGTAAGGATTGCCTGGAAAAAAGGAAAGGCGAGTTAGCGAATGGATATTCCGAGAACAGGGAATTGGATCGTGAGAGAAATACTTCATAACTATTCTGTGGAGAATTCGATGAGATTTACTTCAATTTCCACCAGAGTCCGAGTTAATATTCGCGCTGATGCAACTCAATAGGCCTACGATGGGTACGAAACTAAACGAAAGGACGAAAAGCGATGGAGATTTCAACGCTTGATACTTCTTAAAACTATGAGAAAGCGTCGGTTAAATAAATACGAAATAAAACTCGTTCAAAAGGAAGTGAGAGACCAAAAAATGCTAATGTCCTCGGCTAATTACCCTTCTTTAAAAGCTGAATGGCTACAAAATCTTAAATCATTACGTGAGAATAAATTCAGTTGGGATCGCCTAGTAAGGTGATGTACGGAGGAATTAAGCCGAACCCGTGGTCTTTAGGGTAGCAATGAAGGCATATAAGAAAGTTTGAAAAATTATGCGTTATTAATGTTGTTGACAGGTTGGTTTAATTTTATTGACTTTCGATGAACATATATGGTGATATATTTAAGTTCAATATAAATATAATGGTTAAACTATTTTCGACACGTTACGTTTGTCTCTGTACGTGTAATAAAAGTGGAGTAAATTTTATGTAAGTAATTATATTTATTATTTATATTGTAAGCTAATTTGTACACTAAAAAGAAACATCGCCACTTGACATTATGTCCAACCAACGGGATTTTAAGATAAAAATAATGAGGCTTCAGTTAAACAAACAACGTAATATCAAAGGAAAAGAAATGTTAATTTATGGTAACGCCGTACCTTCAGGTCATGCCTCTTCCTGGATGCTTTACTGAAGTGGTACAAATGACTTTTTCATGGCAAAGAGAAGTAATTCAACGAAAATCGTGCGGAAAATTGAAAATTTGTTTAATGAGTCAAAAACCAACAGTTCTGTTAAAGAGAGCATGACTTGATGACTATGCAAAGTTCAAACGTGTCGGGATCATTTATCGTTACGACAGAATACAGACTTTTTGGATCATCATCATCAGGACCAAAAGATCGTAACAATCAATTATCTCTGGGCCTGGATCTTTGCATAGTCATTCCATTACATTCCGTACCTTGAGGTCTGTTGGGTTATGGTTGTGTAATTGAATATGAACCAATAAATATTATATTTCGAGGGTATATAAATTGCAATAGAAAAGGGGGAAATATTATTGTAAAAATTGATATTTCTGTCACAGAAAAATGTTTTACAGTTAGATATTCAGAGTTAGTATCTCTTTCAACCCATACGTTTGAATATAAAACAAGTGAGGAGAGATTAGGTTCCCTAAGAAATATTAAGGGAGGCAATAAATAATCCTTAATCTAACTCGTTACTTCCTTAATAGACTTAACGTTTTGGTAGTTCTCTAAAGACGTTTTTATATCTGTTAGATCGCGAACAATTATTTAATCCAAATTTCGATTCTATATCTTTTCGAATTCTTGGTTCACTATAGAATTAATCTTCCTGCAAGTTGTAGGTGAGTTATGAAATGCATCCAACCTAAATGCAATAATGATAATTTTTTATTATTATTATTAAAAAAAACCTTACAGGTAGAGCAATGCTCTGGTGGCAAGGATATAAACCAATTACAAAAATTTATATTTCATATTCGCATTCACATATATACCTTTGTAAATTTCGGTTTAGCTAGAAGACTATAATTGAGAATTGATTACTTCGAGAATCCTGCTCTCAAAACTTAAAACATTGATTCTATTGAATCGTCTATGAGCAACCTATAGTATATTTTTAGACTTTAATTTAAAAATAAAACTCGAATAAAGATTTTGATAATATGATTTAAATATATAATACGCTGTTGTACATTAAAAATTGTTACTTCATAGGTTTAAATTATGTTTTGGTATTGAAATCCAGTTGAATATTAATATTTGCGATTCTACTAAAACTTTCTTTAATTATATGAGAGAAAATCTTGTAATCTTATCCCAACTTTATAATTTTGTCCGCTTCCATATTAATGGGACCTGCTTTTAATCATATATTCAACAAATTTAAGTCATCTGATTAAAAAGTAAGGATTACATAAAGTATGATTTTAATTTAGTAGTATGTTAAGCTTACTAAAGATTTAAGACATTATATATGACATAAAACTTGATAATTATAATAAACACATTTTAAAAAATAAACGATTAAATGCATACTTACATCCGTATAATGAATTTTAAATATATATGTGTTAATATAATAAATAAAATAATGTAATAAATTATGTTTATAAATTAAAGTTAACATCTTAAATGTTGTCAATAGCAATTCTACCAAAACAAATAAATAATTTAATTGATCTACACAAGGCAATACCCTCTGTAATATAGATATGGCCTTAATTTTGTGTTAGTCTTTCTTACTTGAGAAATTAAAAAGTTTGGTAGAATATATATGCTTTTATGTTTCATTCCTAAAGTATTCTAAAGAAGTGCTTAAGAGTTACTAGGGTATAAAAGAGCTTGATATAGTAAAATAATTCTAGTATAATTTCTACTAATAACTTATGTTTTATATTTTTTTCAAGCACAAGTGTCAATGAATGAAAATTCTATTTCGCAGTCCATTTATCACCAAAAAAAATCAAAATAAAAAAATTTTATCTTCGATTCAATTATTTTCCTTCTTTTGGAATTTAATTTCTGAGGGAAATTCCAATTTAGAAGCCCCCATTTGGTTCAAAAAGAGAAAATTCACTGTAGATCGATTCGAGCCCGTCGTTCTGCGATTTCTTGCTCGTTATTTATAGAAAAAAGTAACACCCCCTCGTTAAGGAACTCAGCTTATCCATTTGTTCAACTCAACCTACTGAAGAAATTTCGACACATTGGCTCAATTAAGCTCTCTTCGAAAACGTGTGCGTGACTTGGGGAAAAGAGTTCGAAATTTTCAATTGAATTCCTGGGGAAGCAGTTGATTATCAGAGAGGACTATTTGGAGTAAACGTGGGAATGAGTTGATGGAGGTGATGTAAGACAGCATTTAATAGAGCTGAAGTAGGCTACAGATTTAAAGATTAATAGATTACTTCCTGAGCTAGAGTTGATCTCTTGGGTTGAGCTAGAATACGTTTAACGTCTTGAACGTTGAATATCTTACGAACACCACGACATTGGGTTATGTAAACGTTTTGTACTGATTGTAACACACGAAATGAAGTGTGACAGTGAGGCTGGTTAAGTCTTTATTATAATTTAAGCATTCAGTGCGGTAAGAAGAAGAACATAATGTATAATTTAAATCGATTCAATTATTTGATTACTAGCTTAAGGAAAAACAAATTATCATCCTGAAATATATAGAATTTTAACCAAAAATCCTTCGCTTTACGAAAAGTGACGATAAAGAAATGGTCTTTATTACATTTATATCCTACATTCTAAATTAATATTTCACGACTTCAAATTCATTACACAGCACAATGCAATAGTTTAGGCAACGTTTCCATTCGAAAAGTGACATATGACCAGCGATTTATCTTTAAATTACATTCCCAACACTTAATTGAATTTAAAAAATTAGAAATATATACATCGAATCACTTTCTTTTGTTGCTTATTTTTCGAAAAAATTGATACAATGTAAATAGATCGAAACGGCGTAATATGCTCTCGGTAAAAAAATAACTGGAGCAATCACGGTACTTAACTTTTTGCTTCCCGCGCAATATTCACGAATTATCCATAACATCTAGTTACCAATCAGACATTTGGAAATATGAAGGAGAGGAAAGCTTTTGTGGTCAATTTGAACGTACTCGTTAGTGATTCAAATGACAACAAGCTTGCCCATGATTGCTTCACTGATTCTATACCGGAGAGCAATAAATTGTTATAGAAAGTATCTAAAAGTATTCAGGGAAGAATTTTGATCGTCCTCGTAAGTAAATAATGTCTAAATGTATATTTATAGATCCGTAAAACCGAGTTAATCGACAATCAATTTATCTCGTACATTTTTACGCAACGTTAATGATGTGGCCATGTCAAGACTTTAGATTCACGACTTTCTACAAAAAATCTGAGCAACTCAATCGAGAAGAATAGAAAAACAGGTCAAAGATCGCCTTTGCTTTTCTGCGTAAACAACGGAGGGATACCAAAAGGATGATGGCAACGATAAAGCAGCCGCAATCAAGGCGAAGCGGATCGGTTGTAGAGATATGGAGCGGACAAGGCTTAATGACTCTTTTATAACCCCTGGGGCGTTGCATTTTCCATCGAGAGTGCGGTAAAGAACCACCGCCCGTTTTCGCTATTTCAGAAGCGAAGACTGACCTCCTTGTGGCCAATGGGTAAGGCGTTTCACGCACCACTGCACGGGTAATGCTCGACTACCAAGTTCGGTGCCTTTACGTGGACGAAATACGCCGATGTGGCTCATACATGTATAAGAAGATTGCCGTGGATCTAGATGGACCAGAATGGATGAGCGTATTTTGTGTGATATAAATACACCTGAAACGCTTCTTCACTCCTAGATATAACCCAAAATATGTTCTACGTGAGTAAGGGATATCGAATCGATGAGGGGTTACGTGATACATTTACTGCTAATTGAAATCAATGACAGAGCACTTATTTTAATTGATGAAGCAGTTAATTTAAACCACCTTTCGACAAGTTTTCGATCGTAACGAAAGGTCAATTATCCTCGCGTATCAAGAAGCAGTTCAATTTGTATCTACTCGAACTTCTGGCATTTGTTTACGCTTCCGGTATTCATAGTCAAATCTTGATGAATGGAATATATTACTTTTGTCTCGTCTCTTATAATTTGTCTCTAATTTGCTCAGAGTTGTTCGTTTGTTCTAAAACTGTATACGGGTTTTTGTTGGCCACTGTTTGCTAAATGTACGAAAATAATTATTAATTCGATTTTTAAAATATTATTTTGGAATTTTCGTCGCTTACGCTATTATAGATTAGGCGAGCAGATAACGTAAAGTAAAGAACGGGGTAAAGGAGGTATGGATTGAAAATAGATTAATGCTAATTGTATAATAGGACTTAGGTATCGTACTAATTCTTAGAATTGTTATTGAAATGTTATTCGTTCCTTAAAATAAACGTTGGGCAAAAATGTCCATACAGTATCAACAATATTCCAATGGATCGCCTATAGCGATCCATTGGAACTCAATATTTCAATTTTTTGCGAATAAGATTAGATTTACGATGTTTGAATATTTTGCTTCTGAGAATTTTTTATTAATTACTGTTAATTATCGGATATACCTCAATAGAAAGATATCGTATTTTTCTTCTTTAGATAAAATTATTGAGAAATATAAATAAGTTGGATCGTTACAGTCCACTTTCAATTCAGCTATATCGTAATAGTAGCTCACAGCAATATTATTAATTGCATTTCATTGAAAATTGATTGCGATCAAACCCCGTTAATGGCTGTGCTAAATGGATATTATCGTTGAGAGACAGTCGTGTCCCTTGAATAGACCGGAAACGGCTACGACATAACCCGGGGATATATTCGAAATCCCGTTATAAAATTGACTCACGACACGTTGTCATTGCAGGCTATTATTCTCGTAACTATCACTTTCCAACTGAAGCCCTTGAGTTCATCGAAGTTTGTACTAACTTCTAAGAACGAAAACCCGCAAGTGTTGCTGCAGAATGCACCGATACAGTGGAGTGAGCGTAGCAACGGTATCTGTTGACAATCCAACAAAAGAAACTTTTAAAGCAAAGTTCGTTGTTAAACTTTAGTACGATCGATTAGTTCAGAAAGTTAATCTTCCGTAACATTGACTTTTTCTGTCATATTTCTTATAATTACGGCGTTCTTGAGTAATTTCATGTCAGAATATAGGAATAGAAAGTTGCTCGAATGTTGCAAAAGGTGGTGAAGTATGGTGAGCACATACGGTAGAATGCAATATATAGTACAGTAATGTACTGATTAAACTCACTATATTATATTTATAAAAATCAAGAAGAGTTTTAACAGCTTTCTTCATCCATGTCATTAATTTTTATTCAGATGAAAACAAAATATTAAATGAAAAGGACTATATAGGCTAAAAAACTATCTACGTGGGTGAAATAATTTATTTTTGACTATTTGTCCTCTCAATAAAAGATAATATTTAATTTATATAATTCACAATCAATAAGGAGATATTTAAAAGTATTTTAAAACTCATATCATTTTATTGAATTAAATGACTACGTAGCGTTTAATGTCCTTATTTAATTAATTATATAAATGTGTCAATTATTTTATTTTTATGCCCATATTATACTCTAAATTAAGTAATTGACATTATAACCAATTTTAAATGTCCTTTAAAATTAGCATTTTTTTCGTAAGCAGTTTCGTATTAAGAGAAAATGAATTAAACTATCTAAACGTATATATAATATTTCCCAATCCTATTACCAAACCATTCCCTTCTCCACAAAAGAATTATAACACCATTCACTTGAAGAAGAATTTCCAATAAAAATTCCGCACCTTATACGTGAACAAGGTGAACTTGTCCCATTATGTGTTTCCGATGGACTCTAGTTCAATTGAAAATGTCCGGTTAGTCCAAGTTTGCCTTTTCCGCTTGATTACCATTCTAATGTGAAAGTGATTCAAAGCTATGCAAGATAAGGGGTTAATTAATTCTGCATTCTCTTCTTCTACAAGTTCATGAGTCACGCTCACGATCCGTGAGTTCATTTCGTTCATTTGGTCACGGATAATCACCTCCACGGTATAATTCAAACAATACACTGCATTTACGCCTCCATCTATGGGCATTACCATGGTACAATACAGGTGATGGCATAACATGTCGATAGTTGCAATCTGTAGCTTCTATTCTACCTTTCATCAAAGTTCTAAATTCTGATAATTTTTATTTGCTGTTTTATCCTCAACTAATCTTATTTTCAACCTTTTTTAAGGTTGAAAACAACTAAATCGATATTTTTGTAACACAAATTAAAATAGAATACGTGAACAAAAATCCTATTTATCGAAGGAAAGCTCGTAACGATTAACCAATCCATTTTTTATCTCATCACTAAGATTATAAGAAATGAACCTTGCTCTTTGGTAAAAACTAATTAAATGAATTATTCTGTAAATTTTATAATAGAATTCCTGTATCCTCTATTATTATCATGTGTTTAGTATATTTAGATCGTTTAATATTTATATTTAACTACTTCTCTTTTAAAAACCCAATACACTAAGAAGTGAAGAGAATAAATTCTTTTAAAACAATTTTCATATGATTAACTTCTGTGTAAAGTAATAACATTACTAATTATGTTTGAGTTAGAATTACGCAAGGAATAAAAGACGGCAAAGGGTGAATTAAGTTGGGAAGATTAGAGGAGAATATATATAGAACTGAATTATTAAAGGAATGCAGCAAGAAATATGTAAAAAGAGAAATGAACCATAGAAAAAAGTTTGAAAGCTCATATTGCATCCTCAATTAAAAGGGAGAGAAATGCAGTAACTTAAATTGAGCTGTTTCATAGCTCACATGTTAACAATATGAATGAATCCGTCACTATAGCAATAACAGCTCAAAAAGAGTAACCAACTCATATTGTGAAAAAATCTCCAAAACATGACTTCGGACTTTCATTCACCTTCTGATTGAATCATTAAATACACGCCCATTCACGATTGCACTAAATTTCAATTGCTTCATACCTCCATGGTTGGATTTCAATCAATTATACAGGTAGATTTAGATTAACCTTATTTCAGATATAAATTAATGTATTTGTAAATAAAATAATATATTATACTCAATAATATTAACAATAAGGTAAAACCTTCACTGATATAGGATCAAAATTAGTTTTTTGTGGAAGTATAAATAAAAGTTTTTGATAAATTGTTCTCCTTCTCAATATTGAAATTTTGAGGTTATAAAAACCTTTCCTGGATTAGAGGGAAGTAGAATGGTAGTATTCATAGAAACTCATTCAAGCATTCTTAAAGATATTTTGCGTTATCATGCAGCATCTTTTATCAGCTAAATTTTAAAAAGATAATTATTAATTATTATTCTCAAAGTTTCATTAATATTCATTGAGTGGCTCAATATTGTGCAAGTGATGAAGATGAGATGGAAGGATTGTTATGAATCATATAAGCCTGACATTTAATCATATGGAGATATTTAAAACTGTTAAATTCATAAAATAATCAAATAACAAATAACTCAAATATTTATAATAAATATATTGATAGATAAATATTTTTCTACAACCGAATCTTATTATTTTATTGTCGTCCAAAGTAGGCAAATGTATGTCTAAATTTATTTCCTATGCATTGATAATATGTTACGGAAGTGATAATTGTGATTATTAAGTACAACTGATGTATTTTTGAAGTCATATTTTAACCACTTAAATATCAGAACACACCCATGTTTTATTTCAATCCCTTTTTTTCGAAATACTTGTAATATACAACTTCGGAAAGGAAAGAAGCTCTAAGTTATTTCGCGTTTCCTTCTGAAGGACATCTACTCGTCTAAAAAACGGTATGACGATCTTTATGTCATCCCAACAGAGCCCAACTTTATTTACGACGAAAAGAAACAACAATTCGCACCATCTCGTAAGGAACGTTCCAAGGTCCACGCTAGAATTTCTTCTGGTTCGTCAACCATATGCCGTCTATATTTCCTCGCCCGTTTATATAGTCAGATTGGCCTTCGGATCCCGTGTTTACAAATCTGAAATCTTCCCTTTTGCCTTAACCTTCAACTTCCCACTTGATTCTGGCATTTGCATTCCACTCCATTTAGGATATTTATGCTAATGATAGCCTATAAATTGGAAATATTTGATGTATTTATAGCCCACGGAGTGACAACCATCAGCTGTTCTTGTGGATTAGTCTGCAGACAGACATCGACTCGCAAAAACGATTTCCTTTAATGAAAGAATTTTCTTTCTCCATGTCCTCATTGCGATTCGTTGACTAGCTCCCTTACGAGTTATTTTAACTTATCGTTGGATAATACACTTCCTTAACTCTGTATATCTCTTCCCTACTCAGTTTAATACTTTTAAATATGGATATATAGAATGCTTTAATCCTACGTGAAGTTGGACATAATAAGTCTACAAAAAACGTGCCCAATTGAATCATTAAAATTTAAGGAACGTAAAATGTCATAAAAAGTAGATTTCTATATCAATATATAATAAATTAATAAACAATCCTGCATCGTACCCAAATTACGAATATTACGAATTATATAAAATAAAAAATTTAACATATGCTTCTTAGATTCGTATTTACAGCTAATGGTAACATCAAATGAGCCATTGGAATAGTTTCGCAAATTATTTAAAAAATAACATTAACGTATTTCAAAATGCCTAAAGCATAATGAAACAGGAAACTAAAGTCACTTTGTAATTATAAGCGATTACAGACATTGACGTAATATGGTTAGCCATTCTCTAGCATTCCTTCCGCGTAATTATCATTAGAACAAAGACTTCAATAACAAAGTCTTTCCAATAACAATTAGTTTCTATGGTGACTTCTATATTACTTACGATAATTTGTCTTACGGTCCAGAAATTAAAAATATTTATCGTAATTCTCTATTGAGCAATACATAGCGAGTTTAGAAACGGTAATATTGCATTACAATAATTATCAATGAATAGTGCGAGTAAACTGAAAGGAAACTAATGAAAAACAAAAGAATCATAAAGATAACCATATGAAGCATTTTAACGGGAAAAACAAGCCAATTATTCCATATTTGTGATCTAATTATTCGAATATTGCAGTGTTTGGGCATGCATAATTAGTGCATTATTCAAATGAACCAATTATACGCAACGAACTAATTACGTCGAATGATATCTTTCATTGGAAGAGCTAATTTTGACAAACAAAAAACGAAACAAAAAATGGTCGTTTCATACTTAATATATGTAAATCCAAAATTGTATTTTTATATTTTGATAAAGAAATAATAAAACATTTCATTATCTTATGAAATATCCAATCACGAGTGAAAAAATTGAAAGAATTTACTACGTAATAATTACATAACTGCTTCAGGAAGTTTTTAACACTTTTACTACTTAGTCTAGCGTTAAAAAACGCTGAATAGACTGACTGAACTGACCTTATGACCCAACTTTCCTTCCGTACACACATCATTCGTGCTGGAGAAGATTCCCTTTCTCCCATCAACTTCTAAATAATAAAAAACGACCTTCTGAGCGTAAGTGCTCGTTCCATAGTAACGCGAATAATCCGTGCACAACCCATCGAGTCACTTACAGCAGAGTAAGTAGCTCCATCTTTGAGGTCATAAAAGTCCCTATCGGTATTTATGACCTCCGTCTTTCCATCATTTCCAACGTACTTTTACCCACTGAATGGAGATTCCGTCGACGCGGATGTACATAAAACCCGCACAGACGGACTACTGACCGAAACCTCTCGTGATGGTCATCCTTTCGTAACGTTGGTCGGCCTTCAATTGTCTCGCGATCGTAGAGAAGGTCTTCCTCGCGGAACTTCTTCTTTATTCTTTTATTGTTCCGACCTTGCGACTCAGATCCTTGTTTCCGATGAATGGAATTAATTTTTCGGAGATTAATTGCCCGTTTCCCTTTCGAATTACAGTTACGTCGAAGTGGTGGGATTCACGCGTGAGATAGCGTATGACTCTGAAGGATGGACTGTGCTGGAGAAAGGCAGTAACGGACGTAACATCCAAGGGCTTTCTTTCAGCGCATATTGATGGACAGTGATGGTGTTAGAGGCACCTTCCATAGTTCACAGCGTTTTTTACCAACAGGATCTCAGAATACGCATCTTAACCTTCTAAACTAACGGTTTTCGCACAACAGTAAGGAAATAAATGCTACGTATTTATAACATAAGATAAATCCGTAATGACAGAGTGAGTGGTAATGAAGAGGAATGCAGACAAGAAGTTATTTCACACTCTACTGTCAGTGCTTCTTAGAGTATTTTTTGTGCTGCCAGAAAGTAATTAAGTAATTGCATTAGCTGTATGACTAGGATCAATTTAAATTCAAGATGTGCTATTTATTATTCAAAATATTAATAAATTTGTGTAGCATACGAATAAAAATAAGCAAATAAATTCAGTATAATGAATTGAAAGATAGATATATATCAATATTTCTATAAAAAATAAGTGTTAGCAATATATGTTGCATTTTATACATCACGAAAATATTTACAGAAACACTGACTTATTTGGTTATCAATTGTCAGACTAAGGGTTGATAAAAACTTACCAAAAATCCTAGTTACAGATTTTCTATTTTCAAGTATAACTATGTATATATTTATATTGATAAATTCTGCATCTTCTTTTTGATTGGAAGTAATGGCTTATTCCAGAAAATATGGCGAAATATTAAAAAGTATAGTGATAAAATACTTTTGAACACGAGCTCTACTACGGACATTTTAAATATTAAAATTATATAAATCGGCTAGTTAAATATATATTGCTTTTGGAGAATACTTAATATGCATCGTTCATACCATATCTTCAACGGTCTTGTATCAAGCAAATTGCATGCTTACGTACACTAATTTACTTTCATAAATAATTTAAACCCACCGAAATTCATCAAAATAGTAAATCAACGTGAGTACGAAAGATACAAGCATAACCCAGCGGATATATGTGTATCTTTCACGATAACACCTGTTCACTTATTTATAGCGATCGTTAATAAAGGAAATATAAATGAAATACTATTCGCGTGGGCCATCATGGCAAAGGAACGGGATAATGCCATCACGCACGCCGATGTTACACCACGAGCCAATGCATTTGGAACGTGCGATCATTTCACGAGGACCTTGACTGCACTCAAAGAGGTCAGATATCAGAATAGTACGTATTTAAAAACCGAAATTTGCGTTTGCCCATAATTTTATCAAATATTTATAATAAAAAGCTTACAGCTATCAATAATGCCATAACTTACCTCATATATAACTCTATAACTTCTCAAAAATCCCTACTAATAACCAACCATGGCAAATAATAACTATTTATCTTATTATCAAATCATTCTCAATGGTTAATAGCTGCATTCATATGTGTTTATTTCTATTTTATATTCCAAATCCTTCTTATTTTTAGGCTTGAAGAATATCAGGGCATTGGGCAGAAATGTGGACAATCATACACTATATTGTAGTAGCTCTTACTAAAATACCTATATCTGCTATCTGTATAACTCTACAACTTTTTTCATCATTTCTTAATCTTTCGCACATCACTATGCTTGCCGTGTTTTGTGGTTTAAATTTAAGTAAAATTTTAAATCCATAATTCTTTTGACTTTAGGATAAGTTACCGCAAGGATCTAATACCACCGAGAAAAGCTTCTAATAATAACGGTATTATTTTCAGGCTCCCTACTTCTATAATCCATTCACTAGTACTCCAAATCGATCAATCGAATCAATGAAAATCCATCATAAAGAGCTACACTATCAATATCATGCAGAGATTAATAGATATTTATCTCCAGATATTTCTTTTTCATAGTGTTTAATAGATGAAACCGACAGTGGGTAGCTGGTAGTTTCTTAAGCGAATATTTCCATCCGACGCACAAAAGGTAGTTCAGAAGTCCTGCGGATTGCGTCGCGCAATTCGAGGCTACGTCACCTGCTCCAAATCCTTTTATCCTCTCTCCATCTAAATCATCGGCACTCTTGTCATAATCTAGTTCTGCATTTCGACACCCTCGTGATACTCGACTTCTCTCTTGAATGCCAAAGTGGGAGTACTTATTGCTCATTTTATGCGTTTCTCAATGGGTGAGCCCCAGGGCAGCTGTGGGTGACTGTTGGTAGAGCCATTCCGAGAAGAACAATAATGATCTAAATATTCACGTAATTTGCTTTCGTCATTCTATATAGGCGAGCCTAAATCTGAAATACCAACCTGTATACTGCGACATAAGTCTGTCTTTTATTTTGATTAAAATAAATTCAGAGCTCTATTTAATCCTGTCTGTTCTGCATGTTTTATCGATTAAATATTTGTCAAAAACTCAATGTATCTACACTGATATAATATAGCTATACTAATATCTAAAGGTTTATAACTTCCCAGATATATCCATAAAGTAACTTACAATTTATTTAATCGTTAGAATTTATGTTATATTATAGTTATATTGTATAGAGATAAATTACATCAACTGCTATTTTAGAGCAGAGAGAGTTGTGTTTTAATAGAGTAACTAATGTAATAATAAACTATTATTTAAATCGGAATTTCCTTTTAACAATTGTGACAACTCTTCCAATATTATAGGTAGAGTCATTTAATCATCATTAAGGTTATAAATGCGACCATACAAATGTTTTAAACCTGTACGGTACATGCAATTGAACGTCTATACGTAGGTTCTCATTTTCATAACGTACATTAATTGATAACAGGATGTTTAACTCTAAGTTACAACTCACATTAAATATATGTTATCAGCCATAAATAATAGAATTATAAGATGAAAGAAGTCTGCCAGAAAAGATATAAAACTGAAATTGAGATAAATGCCGAATGAAGATTTACGCGGGAAATATTGCTCCATTTGATTGACCTGGAATTTCAATCTCCCTTGAAAAAAATATATCAGAGCAACTGTATCAAAGTAACTTTGGCCACTTCGTTTTTTGAAGCCGTAAAATACATCCGTTTAACAGTCTTCGATCGAGTTTTTTTTAAGTGATTTACGAGAAATTGAATTCGGATTGTGCATCAGGTAATTGATTTAACATCCCTAGTCGTACAGCCGTAATACATGTCATTCCGGATCATGATCTTCATGTCATCAGATATGTCACAATTTAACATGAAACATAAAGTTTTAATGTTATTCTGACTTCGCACGAAGTTTACGACTTACAAATTTCGAGACCGAATGACGTGTCCAGAAAGGACATTGGATACATGTGGAGTCACGCGTATGTAGCAAGAACTAGTATCAAGACGTTAATAAAGATATGTACGTACGAAATATCGAGCTATTTACTTGAATTATACCACATCCTTCGTGAAAGAATAAATAGAATACAATTCAGCTTTCGAGATTAAATGGATTACAATAGAACTAGATTTGAAATGCAAATCTTGAAGGGTATTGTTTGAATAGATTATTAGATATGAGAAAAATATAATCCAATCTCGCTAATAGTACATTGCATAGAATAATTGTTTCACGTCTCCCATTTCCCAACGTAATACTTTTTCTATAATTCATTTAATAAACTACGTTGAATCTCGCAAAACTTCCACGAGATTCATCCAAGGCTTTCCATAGACCAAGCATATTCCTCTCACCTTCTCCATACATCTTCGGTCCATCAGCAAATACCATTTAGGAACTCAATTTATGCCCACACTTTCCGTAGAATCCATCCATCCAAGACTGAGTCACTAGATACGCTTAGATGGCTGTCTAAATTTAATCCTCCCTTCTTAAAAGCTCAATTCCGATGCAAGAATACATTTATTTGCGAATTTAGTTTGCAAAAGCGACGAGATCGTGAGCGATTCTCAGGAGATAACCCTTTTAGCTATAGACTATTCCGCAAATGAGTGTTTTGCAACGGCCGTGACTTCAATGACACACGCGCCGTTAATCATTGGAAGGGAAGGATTCACTGTCGAGCACGAGACGAACCCTTTCTTGAGTCGATATCCACACGTCCATCGACCTTGATATTTCTGCACGACTGTACCGGACGCTCTTTCAAGTGAATGACGTGAGGAATTGAATAAGAGATGCACTCACCTGGACCCGTGATGGTGGGGTAGATTCCTAAGCTTCCTCTTGCACTGGGAGAGGTGTAGAATCTCAGGTTTCCTGGTCCAGAAGGCCCTGACGGAGTGGCCTCACAGAGGCCCACGAGTAGGAGGACGATCGCCGGGAAGAGATTGGCCTGCAGAAGGGAAGTAATGGAATCATGTCATGAACTGTTAATCTCATTCAATAATACAGACGTGGAGGTATTAAGAAGCTAACTAGATGGCTGGGAATACATCCATGGGAATGCTAATCAACATAAATATGATATATAGGCATTATAAATTAAATTTAATTAAATTAAATGAATGGAAGAAGGAGTTTATCCTTTGAAAGAATAATATACAGGTGTGAAGTCGTTTCTGTATAGAAATTAGAATACTTCGTTGTTATCCTTAAGTGTGCAATTACCGTCTATGTAATTACTGTAGAAGATTTTGTAATATAACGTTTCGACCAAAGTTCGTAATTAAAATATTATAAAGACTGTTGTCTAGAGTAATAATCTATTCGAATTATAAGATAGATATATTTGCCGACTTCAACTGAGCATGAGGTATATGTCAAATATTTAATTATTTAACTTGCCATTAATTGTATAACGATATATAATTTTGAATTTTAAGGAAAATAAAGTTTGGTTTTCCTGCTAATCATCAATATCTTTTTATGATTAATGTTTGATGAGTATTCAAAATTAATTATTCAATCTAAAGTTTATGAAATTGTGCGTGAACGACGGAAATTGGTTTCTTTTTGTTTTAACTTCAGCTATACTTTATGCCAAAAAATTCATTTAATCTAAATCAAAATAAATTCATATGAATAGCATAAAATTTAACAAGTGCTATTTAAAATCAATTACTAGCTAACTGTAAGTTAATATGTGCTTCCACCCAAATTTTCGAGAACTAAAGAAAAATTCAACATGGAGAACTTCATATTTTGCCGATCATACCTCAAAAGTTTCATTAAAGTCCTTAATCCTTTTCCATTTGTCTCTGTATATACTAACAGATTAGCAATATTTTAGAGAAAATGAGAGTATTAATAAAGAAAATTTGAATTTTAAATATGCAAGAAATGGGTCAATCCCTAAATGCTAGTTAATCTTCTTGATATCCAATCAAAATCGAGAGAATTCTCTCCTCTAACACACTGAATAATACTCCTACCTATCACCAAAATCAAATTAATAATCAACTGTGGAAATATTCCACAGGCCAAATCGAGGAGCTGCAAATACCGGTACGCTCGCAGAATAAATTAAGCAAGAGCTCTGAACAGAACCAGTTTCGCACTAAATGGATCAAGAAACGTTTCTTAATTGATAACACCCGCGATAAACTTGAGAGAAATTCCTAATTGTTCACGAACAGCATAAAATTACCAGATAATATTTTATTTATACCCGCAATTGTATTTATCTCGCATGAAAATATTCAGGACGCTTAAAACCACTTACGCGGTGAATTATTTTGAGGGTAAAAGAACTTTTTCATCGTTCACGATGCAAATTCATCAGCAGGTGTCAAGTGCTCCATAAAGCTTTTTGCCTTCATAATTATCCAATTCCCTAATTGCGCTATATTTTCTGAAATATTCAAATGTGTAGAACAAGAGGAGGGCTGTTGCAATAACAGATGCTTCGGTATGTGGCTATTCAAGTATTATATGGGCCACGAGTAGCATTTAGTCCAGTAGCTTTTCTCTTCGAATTAAATTCCCTTAAGTTTTGAAACTTTATTCCTCC
This sequence comes from Pantala flavescens, assembly GCA_020796165.1. Taxonomy (NCBI): domain Eukaryota; kingdom Metazoa; phylum Arthropoda; class Insecta; order Odonata; family Libellulidae; genus Pantala; species Pantala flavescens. Next base: position 20,920,821 of record CM036886.1, read on the forward strand.
TTAAGCATTGTGATTTTACTTTTGTTCTTCTATAATTTTTCACTCAATAAAATTTGTTATCGAAGATTTATAAACATTCGTGTTGGTGTTAACATAATATCCACGATAATCTTATTAAAGTATGAATTTATTTTTCCTTCATATATCTGTTTGCCAATAATTTCAATAATGAAAATCATATTACCTAAAAAACGATAGGGATGAATGAGATGAAAAATTAAATGATCACTTTTGATGGTGATAAATGTGAGAAAGAAAAATCCTTTTAAGCTTTTTCAGTAGTTATCCTAAACTCTGCACTTATTCACCTGCACAGCATTTCATACGCAAACTAAAAGATTTCCTGATTAAAATATCTCTGTTTTTAATACATTCCAATCGTGAAAGCACAATGTAAACCTCAACTTCAACACATTTAAACACGAACAGAACATTTCTCTACCAGAACCAATTACGATACACGTGTATCCTAATACGAACGTATTCACGTGCACTTTCCATCCCGCTAGAACGTTCGACGTCGCTGGACCACTCTCAATAGCAAGAATTGATTCAATTAATACCGACGTCTGCGAAGGAATGCAATTGACTTTTTGATAGCCTCGGGGGAATGGCAAATTCCTCTGACCACCGCAGAGTGCATTCCACTCCGCACAGCCCATCTCTCGCTCTTGCAGAATCTATTCCTGCTCCCTTAATGGAGTGCATCGATTGCGAAAGTCTACCGCACACCATTAGTGCCCCTTCGGTTGATTTACCGGCATCCGAACAGCTGTGCGCCCTGAATTAGAACTCAGGATTCCTCGACTCCGCCCAGGGCCCAATCGGCTCTGGGGCGGCGTGAAGACATGAATGAAAAGAATTACGAAATGGGCTGGAATTAATCTGAAACGAGGGGAAATGCGCGGCACGTTTTCATCGCGGAGAAATTACGTTGCGGCGATTCTCCATGCTCGGGAAAAGTGATTTATTCGGGGGAAACGATCGCATGGCAACGTCTCCACGGACGATGCGTACCTGGTTTAGCGTGATGATTTATCTTGTCCGTATGCGTGATGACCGATGTAAATAGACATTTGGTTGAGGTAAATCGAGTAATAAATATCGAATTGGATGTACGACAAGTAGTTGAGACGATGTTAATGATACGATATGTCATTCCTAATTCACTGATCACTGGAGTTCTACATGGTAGAAAAAGAAATATATTATTGAAAATTCGAGAAAGAATTCACTTGCCAATACACGGTTTGCGAAAACAATGGATAAGGGGAGTAATATTGTTATAAGCAACCAATGCCATAGGCTGAGAAGTTGCCCGGAATTGTTGTATGTAAAAATTTTAGTGTTAAGTCATAGAATTATTTAAAAGAAAGTGAGATTTTATCTAAATATATCGTTTCGAATGCAATAAACGCCAAAATTACTACTATGCATTAATCATAATCCATTATCCATTAATTCTAAATATAAACTATTCTAGTACCAAAGGATAACATTCATTTTCTAAAATTTCCTCCGCTATTTTGCTTCTCAATTTATTTGAGTGAAATGCTCTTGGTGTAGAGCAATAATCCATCTTACCTAAATTGAAGAGCAGTTTATGATTAAACGAAAACATCTTGATGTGATTTCTACGTTAAAGTTTCTTTCCAATGAAAATTTTGCATGAAATGCAGCTACCATATAAGTATGGTGCCTCAAAAATGATTATCAGCTTTATTAATTTATTAAAAAGCTTAAACCTTCACTATATAAACAAGATTGACTAATTGCATGGATAATTTTAAGGAGAAAATTCATACTTCGAGGCTGCATGGACGTATTTAGGATTTAATCTAAACATATGCAAGCATTGACTCCATCCTCAGGAATATACGTAAATTTCGTCTAAAAACATGACCGGTTCCGAGGATGCTACCTGATTTTCAGAAGGCAATAATGTTTTCACGTTTGTTACGTTGCCTGAAGATAAGGTAACTTCTTCAAAACCGGTCGTACTTAAAAGTCAATTTATATTCTTCACCAGGCTCAGTCTGTGTTTTTGTTTTTCTTTAGGTTAAAAATCAATTATTTACATTGGTGGATCCTGGTACATTCAATGGAAAATAGAGGGTTTATAGTGTTACAACATATACAAGTATACTCTGCTTAAGTTGGAAGAATAATTTTAAACGTCAACCTATCCTTTTTCATGAATTCAATTAAGAATATTTTTTTATACGGATGCCACGTTCAAGAATTATTTTCAGTGAGAAAATAAAATAGTGATGATTTAATCAACGACTGTGAATTAATATTTTGATCAATGAGTGTAGAATCCTCTGTTTATTATTTATTTCATATAAAAGATACAGTTTTACTTCGTGTTTAATGCTAGACATTTGAGAAGAATATAGAAAAATGTAACAAAAGGAAAATTAAGAGATTTCTAACCCATTAGTTAAGGGAAAATTGTGAAGAAAGTTTCAAATTAATCAGAACGACTTCTTCCTTTAAAATTTCCCCTTTACTTGTATTAATCAATGACCTTTGCTTTCCAAAATGTTTGTAAAGGAAGTTTACGATCCAAGAGGATTCGACTACCGACTAGAACATCGGGGTGGTGAAATCTTCAAACGTATCGCTCTCAAGTTGTCCATAAAATACTTCGACCGGTAAGAGGGGCCGGTTTTTGCGAGATCGCAATCAGGAAAAACCTAAACATCGAGTAAAAAATTCGCAGGTTATATTTTACCCCTTCGGAGAGTTTTCGGAAGGGAAGACAAATTGTCACTGCGTATTTTGCGAAGTTAAATGTCAAAAGAAAGGAGTTAAAGAAAGGGAGAAAAATTTATCAATAGAAATGCCAATATTTACGTGTTAATCCGATTGAGTAATACTCATTCAATCGGGAGTAATTTTTAGTTAAAAATAAAGAGTTATACCAATAAAATTTTGTATGGCATCAAGAAATGGTATATTTTAGGTTTACAGAATATTTCACATAGTATCATAACCTTCACTTTTCATTTTCCATGCTTTGAATGAAAAATATATATCCTCAAAGATATTTCTCTCTGTTTGCCAGTTCGATAATCTTCTAAGACATTTCATTCCTACATTATCAATAATTATAAGGTATCTGCTGATGAGCTCAAATACTATTTGTTACGTCAGACTATATAAAGACTCTATAGACTTGCTTTGGATCTTTTCATGGTAGTAAATATTTAAAAATATAACCATGCTATTATTTTTACTGTGGGAGTATGAATTCTCAGTTCGGTGTCACCGAATCCGGACCGTTTACCACAACTTTCCAAGGACCTATCTCAAATTCGTCAAATTTTTCATATCGAAAACATAAACCAATTATATAAGATTACATCTGCATCCTTGGACCATTTGAGAAATTCATCTTCGGCGCCATTCGACTCGTCTCTGAAACGTATATCTTTTCCCATGCATCGTGGTCAGGAGACGAATTCAATTTTCGGACGTAATCATATTACACACAATTGCCAAATCTCACGTCCTTGCCCTTCTGGAATTGGATCATTCGTCACGGAAGGCGTGGTCTCCGCTTGAAAATGAATATCATCGGGTGCAAATTAGCCGCGAGGGATTGTGTGACGTTTAATTGAAATAGCCGTGTGATTTGTCGGCAGGTTTGTAACCCTCTACCGACCGCATTGGGATAATGCGTTTGTGTGCAATTGCCGACTTCACGGCTTGGTGCCAAGCTTTGAAATAATATATCGCCATTCGTATGGTATGTCGAGTAACTAGGAAGAGAAAATGCGAATGTTTTTTTTATGTAGAAGGATGATGATCATTAGAGATCTTTGTAATGAAATTATTTTTAATGATATCTATTAGTAGAAATGAGCAATTAGCAGATATAAAAGATATCAGATATATCTTAAATTGACAGTTTGAATGATTTTAGACGTTTATAAATGAAATATTGAAGCAATTATCAAGTAACATTATAGTGATATATCTTTATTAATAGCGAGTACAGACGATTTAAAAATTCTTAAATATCCTACATCTACCTATTTACTTCCCTTCCTTGTCCAAGAAGATAAATAATATATATCATATTAAACGACTTTTGAAAATATATTCATTATAAAATTCGAATAATATCGATATTTTTCGTCACAGAAATTATCAAAAGATGTCTATCCAATGAGTGCAATTGTTTCTATCAAAAAAGGGCATGATATTAACACCTTTATCCAAGAGGATTAAATAATGGAAAGCATTTTTGCATAAATCTGTATTAAGAGTAAATTTAAATTGCTGACGATATAGGATTCAGAGTTGATTGGAAACTGTTACTAAGGTTTCTTTCACGAAGGACATCTTAAATAAATAAACAAATAAATAAGAAACCATTAAAGATAATGAACACCGAAAAACAACTTAAACGTGCAAGGGATCATCGTGTTCATATAGAACGAGTTCTTAAAATTCTTCTCAAACCAGTTGTGTAGGAGGAGCAGGTTTTACAGAGTACAAGATTCTTACTATTCATTTTTGCTCCTCAAAAAGAATGTTTAGAGTTGAGATTCCGATGGTAAAAATTATTCTCGATCTATTTATCTTTGAGAGATGCTTATACTTCATACTGACAATATCCAGGATCATATTCTAAAGAAGATGACTTCCTTACGCTGTACGATGTTAATAAGCGAGATTTCAAATCAATTTCTCCATCTTCATTATAGAACGATATTTTTCAGTGAGACGGATACATTTTTATGGAATGTATAATGTTCTTTCGTTATTTTCTATCCATGCTTTGAAGGGAATAACTTACGTCAAACCAAATCATTACAGAATATACTTTAGAAAAATCAACAACCGAAAAAATCATGAAATAGAATTACATTCCAATTCCTGTAAATATAAATGCAAGTTGCCTATTACTATAGAAGGAAAAGAATCTACGAAAAGTTCAGTGTATTTCAATATAAGCCACAGTTATCATAAAAGAAAAATTTTCGGAGAAGAGTGACCAAAATAAACAAGTTGAATTTGGATGCGTTATGAGCTGGAACTATTATGTTATTTTATGTTCTCGTTTTTGCCCAAATATGAAAACACCCCACCGAGTAAACCTTCAGAACTTCTCGAATATGTAATATAATTGGCTATATTGTCACCGAGAAGTGTAACCGAGGTTTATTCTTGTCCTTGAAACCTTTATTGCGCGACCTCATGATATGCACTCGTTTATCGATGAAATAAGAATGAATGAAATCGAAATGTAGAATAGAAACCCACTCCACAATTAACCAAGGACGACCGAGTTGGCAAGGTTGCACTGACCACACAATTTTCATTTTTGTATAGTTGCTGGCAGGAGCAGAAGGGAGGATGTATAAATAGCAACCTGTGCTATTGCGTAATCCTCTAAGGATTATCTGGACCTGAAATTTGACCTCTCCAGTGGAAGATTTTATCACGCGATTTATCGCTTGTTATTGAAATTTCTCCGCCCCGCAACACCTTTGCAGCATGCACGGTTCTGGATCAGAACTGGATTACTTTACACAACCATTCCCCTTTTTCCGATTTACTCGAAAGAAAGTGTATCAAGGCGGGTACGTTTCAAAAAGAATGCTCCAGTCAATTTGAATTTAAGGTTTGATTAATAGCTTCGAATAAAGATACGAAAAACCTCATCGCACTGTTTGAACATCGAATGAAAATTTATTCGCGAAATTTTCAAACCAGTTCATACATCGCAAATTGTGGCCTTAATCGAACACCTGGGAATTTTTTGCTGAAAATAAAGCGAGTTTGATTGAATCGATAATGCCCTTAAGTGTCAAATACGCTACGGTCGATCACTTACGTAGCCGACAGGCAAAATAAGATCGGAAACCTGTCATTGCTCTGAGAATGGCTTTGATAGAGCATGTACCGATGGCTTGAGTTCCCTGTATTGTGCTCCACGTCAAACCATCTTTAGGCTCGATAAGAAGTTGCGTAGTCTGTTGGCTAGAAGCTAAGGCCCATTGATTCTCTACAATTCATTCACGCCAAGCCGAGCAAAGTTTATTTTCGTTCGATACATCAAAGTCTTACTGCTTCGAAGGAACAAAAAAGAATACGACCAATCGTGAACTATCTTTCAGTCTCTAACTATGCGAGATATCTGTCAGACAAACATCGTAAGAACTGGGTTGGTTAAACACGGAATTTTTTTGTATCCATTGAGTAAGCCATTAAGATATCAGATATACTATAGATATCCATTGATCTTAGAAACTTATGGCCTTTCAAGAAGTTTATCTTATAGAGATAGTATTCTTCTTGGTCCTACATAGACATTCCTTTTAGTATGGTCTCTGTTGACAGCATCGATATAAGTATGCCTACCTCCGCATATGCATTTACATATCGTAAAATATGCATAAGGACGGAGTACACATAAGAAAGATAACCAGAGAACAGTCTTGTTACGAGCGAATATTAAGTAATAAGGTATTTTTAAGATCGCTAACTAAATATTCAACCATTAATAGTCAAAGTATGATTCAATACATGCTATGATATCTAAACGTACTTACAAGCAATGCATAAATTTAGTATGCCCTAAATGCTTATCTCAAATCTTTATTAACTAACTTACATTTGATTGAGAAATTCAATGTTCCCCGAGTTGTTTTCAATTCATGTGTGTAGTACTATCAATAGCAACCCATGAAAACGTGCCCCCGTAATTATCATGAATAAAAACCATTAGACTATCATTCAAACAGAATAATCATTATGAATCCATTAATTATCGTAAATTTCTCCTTTATTATAGAAAATTATCTCTAAAAAATAGGTTCTTGTACACCTTAGCATTTACAGGCAATCATAAATACTTAATGTATCAATCCTTTTTCCTTTGAATTCAGTAAATTTTAGTTGTTGGAATATTATAACTGTATCGCATATAACCGCCTGTCAAATTCGTGGTACAAATAAAATGGTTTCTATGACAAACGATTTCTACGATATTAGTCTAAAATGACATGAATTAATTTTTTGAATGATTACTCAATATGTAAACTTATTTTATTTTATATTATAGCAATTTAAGTCATTAATTTAATTATTTTTTCATGATACATGATCATCAAACACACCACACATTTTGCGAATAATACCCCATTACGTCGACCTATCTATATAATCTCCTATGAAATATTTTAATCGCTGAATTATTTCGTGCCCCCATTTAGGAATTTTTTTTAGATTTAAGTAAAATTGTGTCACCATAACAATCGCCCCAGAAAATGTGCCACTAGACAATGCGAACCACCCTTTCTAATCCGAACAGACGAGACTACCATTTCGTTCCAATCCGAATCGTGGTTTCTAGGATTTATTCGCCGCTCCATATACTCCCAACTCTTTGTTCTGCCCGACATTAGTTGCAGCGATAATTACGTAAAACTCCAACGTTTACTTTTCTTTCTCCCGTCCCCATTTCGGGGACCGCCTTGATAAAATCCGCCCATCATCCACTCCCTTGAGGCATCGGACCAACGGACGTCAAAATAAATACCCCTTTTCGATACGACGCAATCAATCGACGAAGGAAAAACGTACGAACTTTATCCTTCATTTTTCTGCAGTTAAATCTCCGAATACCCGAGAGAGGTCGCGGAATGTAATGAGGCTGAGGGCGTTACCCGGAGACGGAGTCTTGATGTCTTAATCCCGCTATCCGAAGGGGAATGAAAAAAAAAATTCGATGAGGACGGACTTCTCGTCACGCATTTTCTTTTTGCCTCGTGTGATCGGTGGTGGTGATGAATTAACCCGCGTTTCGCGATAGTAATAACCTTTTCGAGTCGTGATCGAAAATCGATGGTATTACGGCTTATTTATCGTAATGTTCGGTGAATTCAATGAGATCGCAGGTGGAGATTTCAATGCCTGCAATTCCTTACCGACGGCTGAATTGTTTATTCCGTTCCTTGACCTGAGGAACTAATCGGGATTATGTGAGACAACTATTTTATTATCTACCATAGCTGTTGGTTACAGCGAGTCGACAATCAAAACAAATTCAACCAAACAAACTTCTTAAAACTAGAAGAAATTGCTATAAAACTAAATGATACAATAATATGATTCAGTTCGTATGAATTTCAATAAATATAATTCTAGTTGTCAGCTAGAACGGATACATATTAGAAGGTCTGCACACATTAAAATCCTCATGTTATTTAATGCCTAAATCTTCGTTTTCTGATGTAGATTACATGGAGATATTGCTGAGGCCATGAATTTTATACGTATTAATCCAAAGCATCGTGCCTTATCAGTCTTATGAAATCTCTAAGATCTAAATATGGAAATTCTTCGTGAAATAAAAGGTGAAAGTAAGATAAATTAAAGCGAGAAGACATTTACAGCCTTTTTATTGAACTATACCTATCAAATTATCTACCACTAGTAAAAATTTAGATTTAATAGAATATTATTACTAATTTAGTTATTCATTTGTACAAATTTGGATCTCTATACCTTTCTTAACATAAATCTAGTAAATTCGTTATCTTCAATGAACGATACTTTTGTAAAATACTATATTTGATGAGCCTTAAACCAAAAGCAATAATGTAAACACTATTACTCAGTGATATTATTTTTAACAACCAATTATTGTAATATTATCTTCTAATGCCGTTAATATGCGAGCGATCAACTTATTCATGTCTGTCAATGCTATGTTGATAAACATCGGTTTCTCAAAAATCTTAGTTAATAAACATATTATTACCAATTATCTCGACCAATCACAAGGCAACTGAACTAAAGCTCAAAACTTTATTTAACGTAATTCAACTATGTTATTATATTACTATCGTATATTACGTAAAATTTATTATTAGAAATGAGACCCTTAGAGCATAGACATCAAAGGCCACATGAGCGCAATGAAAGTACAAGTGTTTTTTTATTTATGTACGACACCGAGATCATATAAACTATATATTAAGTAGTTAATGGGCACTTAAATAGATTTAATTTCTGTGGGATGTATTGCCTAAGTTTCTGAAACACCGCAATCGTATTATTTTCTATATAAATAATTCTGCGCTACATTTAATGATAAATGAAGCTTTAGGGTATAAACTTCCTAAAAGAGCAGAATAGATCAAAGGAGTTGAAGTAAACAGAAGCTTAACATGGAGAAAGTAGCACCAAGTAGACGCGTCATTGCCCTATTACTTTGAGGTAAGAAGGTCCTTTCTAATGCAACATTTCGTTTCACATAACGCGTCAAGCGTTATTTATAGAGAGTAGCTACATTGGCATATTGAGGTTTGCCGCTTCAATGACCTTAGCACTTTTCCCCAGAATCAGAAAAGCGCAAATATTGGCAAGGTTACATAAGGCATCGGGTATTATGTCACTTTTAAAGTAGAGGAACGATACGAGATAAAACCAAGCGTAAAAACTGTGAGCTAATTAAAGCGGACAGAGAGACACGTTCAGTTAAATACGAGGTATTTATTCTATAACCACTTCAGCCAATCTCCAGTATATTCGAGAGGCAAAAAATTAATAAAATCCCTTCTGGTACAACTTGAGCATTCGAGTAAACACAAGGTTAAATGGATTTATGATTAATGCGAGTGATTAATGTGTATTAAAAGAATGACTAAGCGTGCAAACTCATAAAATGATATTATTTGGTAACTAGGCCACTTCCATTGTTTAGGTAAGTGACCTAAATTAACTTTCAGTAATACCTTTCAGAGTCCGTTACATTGACTGATTACACACGATAGAGAATGTCTTGTTGCTCGTGGAGACGTTTTCTTGATCCTGAACATACAAATTCAATTATCGTTATCAAATAAATTCGTTACTGAATTTGGTTTCCGTTACACGATGAGCATCTTCGATTACTTTAAAAGGTAACACCATCATATAAAATAGACCACCACTACAGTAACTCAACAATCATGAACGCCTATCGGTAATTAATTAACTACCACCTCTCATCAAGCCATCCTCATATCAGATCTTTGATCTCGCTTCAATTTGAACCCAACTTACATCAGAACGAAACCAATTTAAACCATAAATCAACCGTATCATCTCATCTGATTTATCGCCGATTGACTTATTAATAAGCGAGAATAGTCCTTTAGGATACCAATAACCCTTGGGAGTAATTGCTTCACGGGGATTAAAATCGTGCGTGCCTAACTCGTGTGGATCTGTGATGGATGGAATCGCTAACACACGATCCAAGGAAGGCCGTTGGGGTCGTGAAACCTTCAGAATGTATGTAATGTACGAGAGTGGATCATGCGGGCAATGCAAGTGATGGTCTATTCATATTTGGGAGCTAATGGCCTTGCGATGCGAAGGGCTCGAACGCCGAATTCACCTTCAACTCCTTCGATGGACACAATGCAGAGTTAAACGTCCGTGTAATTACGGCGGCTGGGGAAACCCGCCCTCGGCCGACCTCCAACTGAGTCCTTGAAGGATTTGCGTGTCAGCGGATGACATAATCCGGGGAATGCAGCGGAAGCTGTCTCTGGAGTTGAAAGAGTATATCCTCCTGCTTCGACACACTTCCCACGACCCTCTCTTTCCTCCACGATTTCGGAGAAAATCAACGCCGAATCAGAGGGCGGTTGCGAAAGAAATTCGAAGATTGGAGATAGAAATAGAAGGGCTTTTTGGAAAAAGAGGTGAGAGAAAATGGAAATGTTAAGATCGCCGATGATAGGTTGGCAATGAATCAAATTGGATTTGGGGAGGAATAATAGAAATCGTACTATTAGGTCCTAACTGAGCTGTCATCTATTCGAAGGTTAGTCTGACCGATTGCTACCATACTTCGCAACCAGAAGGAGAAGGTATGAGGTGATAACTTAAGGCGAGTGTAAGTTTTTACCCAGTTAAGAGTGTAAAATTTTACCCATCTCCCATGAGAAAAAAGCTAGAACGTATGATATGCACGAGTGTAAGATAAATTAGCATATCTTCCGGTTCAATAGGAGCCTTACAGTATAATATAGTATATATACAGTAAAAGGCGATATTTATCGATCATGATACGTAATTCATTACGATGTAATATTAGGGTAGTTAAATCAAAGAAATAGAATGAGGTAAGAGAGAATTATACTTACTACACATTCGTCTACAAAATAACGTTGGAAATATATTCCACTGGTTAGGAGGAGGAAATAAGAACGAAGTGAAATGAATTCTACTAAAAGGACACTAAATACCTAAGTTTATCTAATGTACAATAATACACCTGTACGAGAGCTATAGCAATACTGTATGGCGAGATTATTCATAAGGGAATGAGCATCAACCAGCTATATTGTTTTAAGTAGAGTAATAGAGTATTGGTTATAATATCAGATATCCACAACAAGATAGGGCAATGATAAAAGTAAACAATAAAAAAAATGAAAACATAAAAACCATTTAAATTCCATTATTTAATAAATGTAATACAAAGACATTTCAGGTTTCACGCTTTATTGGCAATCAGTTAAGACATCGATAAAAATTGATTATCTTAATGATCGCTTGAAATCGAACCTTGTCCTATAAAACATCATTTTGCGAGTGAAAGTGATATTTAAACCTTTTACAAAAGAATGACGCGAATTGTCGTTTCGCTGAAGTTACATACGAAAGTGAAAGAATATTTGATTAATCACCTCGAACTTGTTTCACGTCGTTTATTTTTATTTCAGAGATTTGAATGCGTAACGAGCAAATGAAATGTCACGGAATTCGCAAAACGTGAAGAAAATTAAAAGCATTCACTTAAGAAATCACTTCCCTTTCACTTAAATCAATTTCAGTTAAGTAGTCTATCAGTAGAAAAAAAATAAATACCCACTCTCGAATCAATGATGTTTATAATAGTGCTAGTAGTTCAGAGAAAAAAAATATATTATCGGGAAATGCACTCTAAGGAAAACATAGAATTGAAAGCAGCCGAAGATCTTGATGTATACTCATGAGAAGATATTCGCTTCCTGAATTTAAGTATTATTGAGACTTTCAATAACCTTTTTCGATAATATTAACGTTGAATTATCGGAAATTTCAACACCAATAATGTCACAAAAAACTTGTAAACTTTAAAACGAAAACGAGGTACTAAGCGATGCTATACATATCAGACAATTGATCATACTTTTATGCATACAATATTAAAAGTATAAATCTAGAGTAAAAATACCAGTGAAATAAATATTGAAGGAAAGGATATCTAAATAAATCTAAGATTGAAATGTTGCTGATAAGAAAATTAAAGTGTGAGTAACATTACTGAAAAATGGTTTTATCTAAAGTGTAACACTTTCATCTTGCCAGATGAAATAAAGAAGATAGGAAAAAATATTTCACTCTTGACACATGAAAACAATTCATGGAAGTATTACTGAAGTTTTATGATCTTAATTGCTTTTATTGGAACCTTTATCAGCGAATTTAAGCTCAGGTGGACCTTTCTTATGGCTAACATAGGTTAAGTTTATAATATAAGTAGAATATGCTAAATTGATTTTTAAAATATACATAAAAATAAGAACAACAGTATATTGGAAAAATAAATAAATGAACGAAAGTGACCTTATTTGTATCTATAACTTTATATAGAACAAATTCTATAGATGGATTTTGTTTCATTCCCAACTGTTACACACGTCTGTCAATACTCCAATATGGAAAATAAAATAAACGGGATTGGAAAGGACATACCAGAATTATTTGTAGTGAGTAATATAATATGAATGAATCGCTGATCCATAAAAAGGATAATTAAGAAACCGAGTAGCATGATACCCAGTGCTCTTGATGGGACAAATAAAGATTAATACGGTATACGTCAGTCGAACATAATATATTGAGTGCAGAGCAACCTGAAAAGACTGAACCAGCTCACCTTCAAGGCTTCATCGCAAATTTGCCTTTCCTTCGTCCTACGGAATATCTTCCTGATACCTGATAGCAATGCACGTGACGTAATGAAAATTTCAAAATATCGAATTTCTCAGAATTTCAAAGAAATGTTCCCTTTCATAAATTCGCAATATCTAGCGATCGTAGATATAATAGAAAAAAGAATGGACTCGAACATTTCGTAACAAGCTAATAGATTTCGTAATTCGTAAATATCTGTAAAATAATCCTTTTTAATACTACACGTTTATCATAATTGTTTTTACTATGGATATGGGTTTGAAGAATATAAAACACATCAGCATAATTCAAATTAATAAAAAATAAATGTCATCTTCATTTTAAGTTACCCTATCGCTCTGTTCTGAATTTGTATCAACAAAATATTGACTTAATCCATATTTAGATATAATATAATAACTTTAAGATCCTTCAACTCCATTTGCTATGAAAATAAAAGAGAATAGCTATCTAACACATAAACTAATTTATATTTACTTCCATTTACAATGAAATCATCATTATTATGCATTTCTGACAATATGTAATGCTAATGAGTTAATACTCAACTTAATATCATTCACTTTATGAGCTATATACATTCTTTTTCTTACGATACCTACCCAAACGACTTCAAAAAATCAGATCAAACATCCTCAATCGATCTTGTAAACACAAGCAAATTAGACTCGACAACCTTTCCCATTACCTCGAACCTTGACTTGAACACGAAATATCGGTACGCTTAACACTTAAAAGACGACAATGTCCGATGGCATTGAGGTATACGATTTATTACCCTCCGTGCTCCTTGGGACTCAGCATTCGCCCCAAATCACCGCGTGTTAAATCTCGAGCAAAAAGGACAAGCCGCCTTGGCCTCCCACCTAAATCGAGTGGGTGCACTCTTACTTTCATCGCCTACTTCGCGAGAAAACGAAACAGGTGCTACGCTCTCCGGAGCACCGAGGGCGACCGGAACTCGGCCATCGGTACTCTCGGGGGTTGTCGTCGTTGCAGCCGTTGAAGTCTCCACCTCCCATCGACCTCTAAAACTCTTAATGAGACCCATTCTCTTGGAAAAATCACCTCTTGGACTTGGCGTTATGTACGATTACTCACGCTCTTGCAGTCCCAGAGAGATAAGGATAGACAAACGTCTAACCCTTCTCCACGGAGGAGGCGGTGTTCGGAAACCCTTCGTTCGGTCACGGAGTAGGGCTGTAAAGTCTCTCGAAGAGATGAATTATAAACGGGGCATCCGACATTCGTCACGCTAATGTGAGACCAGCGTGCGAAACGTAAGAAGTTGAGTAATTCTCCGAATGTGGGAGAGATAAAGTTTGATTCATTCCCGTACCGCTGAGGATCTATTGTTTAGTGTGCACGGTCCGTGAAAATATACAAATGCTATTCATTCGTTGTGGGAGGGAATAGATATGGTGTATGTTCGAATGGCATTCAATTATTCCTAAGCTGTGAAGATAAGTGTTTCTTGCTATGTTAAACACGCTTTTATCTATGACTCAAAGGTATCAGAAACACAAATCGGGTGAGTAATTGTGATGGTCGGCGCATGACATACATCACATGGCGCCAGTGTAGGTTTGGAGTGAGTGTACAGGATGTAAAGATAATTTCCTCTATCTAAGTCATTTAGTGTATTCAGATACGTCCACTGAACTATTGCTTGAACTGCCCGAAATACTCAAGGAGTGAAAGATATTCATTAAGCCCCATTTAAGTATCATTTTCTAGGGTATTTACCATACAAGCAGCTACTTGTCAAATATGTATTTGTTAACTAAATATAATCTGTATTTTTGTTATAAATTATAATAAACGATCTATAAGAAATACTACTTTCATGCGTCTACTTTGGCTATATCCCTGTAAGAAATAGCAACTCATAGATACTAGATGAAGTTACTTGTTATCCATTTATTCTTCTTCTTTACGATAAAACTACCATTGCACACTACCATAAAGTGTATTATCGTTGTAATTAAATACAAAACTATCTTCAGCATTGGATAAGGTCGCAAAGTCATACTTCCATGGAAAGATGAATGGAATCAATTTTCAGGGAACGGACTTTTCTAAAAAGTAATAATTTTACTTAACACCTAATGATATTCGTATGCTAATGAGGTTTTGTTTGAAGTGAAGGTCAAAATTTCATTTCCATCCTCTTTAGGTAAATTATGGGGAAAAATGGAAGAAAAGCTTTTACTACTGATTGAAAACATTCCGTGAAATCATTAGTAAATTTGGAAGACAATGGAGAGTGGAAATATAACAGTAAGTGACCAAGGCACGTATATGAGGGTCAAATAGTCATATAAACAGAATTGAATGTTACGGAATTAATTTCTTAGTTGAAGGAAGTTATAGATTATTTAACAAAATGGAAATTTTGCCCAAAACACAAAATGATAGCTACTTATGATGTGATAACCTCCTGACTGAAAAATCGTAGGAATGTATACATCTCGTACCAACGCTGACCGGTCGTTAAAGTCTCCGACGGAGGGGCGTCTTTGAATATTTTCGGCACCGGGAATGATTAAAATTACAAGGTTTGCACGAGACCCTATCCCCCATCAACATGCACGAAACCCATCCTTATAATGCCAAAAGTTATTCTTAGGCTACCAAAAAGGCCCCCATAAGTGAAGGTCGCGCAAGTTAAAAAGAACCGGCGGTCACATAATCGTCTACCATAAGCGCGGCTCCACAAAAACAACCGTGCAAAGAGATTGGATTTATTGGAAACCATATCGACACGTACTTTTTATATGTTCCTTTTATTGAATTTGAATGCTTCCCATCATCGCGGCAAAGATTATACAACGTGTTTGATGGACTTCCTTTAGGATTAGCATACAAAGAGAGGGAAAGAGTCCGCTTTGTATTTCTTCCACGCTTTTTCGGTAGCCCGATGAGGGGGAGTTGTGGTGTTTGGGTCGTAGTTTTGATCGCTGGAAGGTTGCTGTCCACGAGAGATGGTGACGGATAAAAGCTGTTGGAAAGAGATCAAGGACAGGATCTGGAAGAAAGAAAAAGCGGAGGCTATGCGTCTCGCCTTCCCTACAGTAATTGATGCAATTGATGTTTTCGTATTGAAATACGGCAGTTACGCAACTTCCTCTCGGTCGCCGTCCGTAACAGCGTCACATGTTGAATCAATCTCTTTTCAACATCGTAAGTAAATATGAAGCTATAACGAATGTCCTGCGTGAGATATATAATTGAAGGAGCATGAAAGTAGTACCAACGTCATTAAACATTAAAATCTAATGCATAGTTCTTGTCACGGTACGAATGTATAACGTACGTAATCGAAGGACGCTGGAAAATAAAGTAGTATAAGGAGACTAAGTGAGGCTAGGAAATTTATAATGAGAATGTCTCACTGTATCTATCCAATCAAAACGCGTATTCAAAGAGATAAATTAGAATAACTGTTTTGTAGTTTTCATTGATTTTAAATCTGTTCCAGTATATTTCGTCAATAGCTATAAAAATAGCAAGTCTCATGAACCTCATTTGACATTCAGCACTTAAGTGGATGTAGATATAATAAAATAATCAAAAATTATATAGATATAGTGGTTGGATGAAATAGTAGATGTATTGGATAACAAAAATCTTTAACACAATAATAAATTTTAAAAGTATTTCTTATTTCTATATTAAAGAGAATAAACTTTCATTTGAATTTCCTACCGATAAGTTTCTGCAATCTTTGTCAAGGCAAGGTATTTCGACAGAAGATTTAACGCAAATTTTCTTCGTCCTAAAAACTAAATTTTCTACGCATATTAACCTATTTCGTCAACCTACGCGACGATACAAGTAATCATAGAACTATGCTGAATAGATTTTCTGAATGGAAAACAACAAAAAACCTACTTATTGCAAGGAGGATGTTGTTATTTTCACAACACGACTCGTTTATAGAGATGATTTCATCTCACACTATTATTTCCGAGTTGAGATGGAGAAATAGTTATGTCGAACAATGGCATCCCACACTTCAGTTGCTACCGTTTTGCATCCTTGTTCTATTTGACCCGTCCTACGCACTTTTGCTACAGCAATTTGTTTGGGGATGGAAAATTAATCTTTCGCATGAGATGGAGAATGAGTAAGTGCCTTTTAGTCATAGGTGCATTCATATGGAATATAAAGGTGAAAAAATATGACCTCTCAGAGAGCTGCGTTTCATCAATAATCACGTTGGAAAACTTGGCACCTGTAAATAATCATTCGTTCCTCAACGCGGATGAAATGCACTTGAAAAACAGCCCAACAGAAATAAACAAAGGGGTTCGAGAAAAAAATTGGCTGAATTCCTAGTACATATTCTTTGCATAGAACATATAGTTAGTGGAAACAAATTCTCAAATAATATCTCGTATCCGATTAATGCATTCACGAATATGGAAAGAACAAATTATAAGTATCCTAAAACGTGTTTCTGGCACGAGCTAAAGACTTTCCAAAGGGCGTGCGAAGCCAATGAACTCATCTCCACATCATTTACATTATTGATCCGTCATGATAAATGCGTATATAGAAAGCAGAATGGGTTTATAATTCGATTTTAATTCAAGCTCCTGTTTATATCCTTAGAGAATAAGTTCTGCAGAGTCATCTTGAGGATAAGTGATCGTCACATGCACATTGTTCTAACAACGATGACTTGTCGAACATACACTAACAATTATGAATTTTATGATGACAGTGATCCCTTTAGAACATAGATTCAAGATTTGAGATACAAGAAGCTGTAGCAGTAGAATATGCTAATTTGTTAGAGAATAAGAAAGGACGAAAAAAACAAGAATAAAATTTTCCCTTAGAGTACTCCTACAAATTCAGTAGAATACAATACAGTAGTAATACAAAGTATACCCAAGTGTACTTGGAAACATATATGTCAAATTTGATTATGGTTCTTCTTTAGGAAAACGATAATTAAATTCAAATCTATTTTAAAGAAAAATTAATCAATATTCCTTGCCTAAAGATCGTAGCTTTAAAAATAATATATACTTATATTAATCTATGTTGTATTTAATCATCAAAATTACTGCGTAACCATTTACTAGAGTCATTGCATATACAACGATCTATCATCTATTAGCAAATATACCAAACTGTCTGGCATTTTATGTAATGAAAAAGAGAGATTGTCTAGCTCTACTTAGCAAATTTTGCACACACGCTGTACAGTAATAATTGCTACGAATAGACTACGAGATATCCCTCAACCCGATCACTCGCAATACATCTTTTTTATATCAATTCAAAACCTCATTTCCACTTTCCTCCATCCCATCCCCATTAGCCTCTCCATAAAGAGCGATGGACTGTTTCTCAATGCGATCGGGGCACTAATTTTTTGCGCGCATTTCCTTCCGATCCGGTCCATGCCTTTTTCAGATCATTACGATGCAGCGCAATGCACGGCGACACTCCCCTCCGTCCAATTGTCCCCATGACCTTGACACTTCACTAAGGGAACGCCCACTTCCCTTTCTTTCCTCGGAGGAAATTCGTGAACTTCGTGATTGAGCCTTGGCGGATGGAAATCTCAGGGCGATGAAAGCCTAAAATGGACCATCGAGGTTTTAACACCGATTATGCTACCGTTTCGTGAACCCATTGCTAAGTGTGTGAAAAAGGCTTCCAAGAGTATATCTCCGTACTCAGAAGAATGTTCCGCGATCTTTTTTAACTAATTATTTATACTATGGTAGATACGATTCCCTTAACAGTTCTCCCGAGGACAAAATCTAATAAAGAACTTAGTATAACCCAACAGAGTTAAGAATGAATCAGATTCTAATGCTAAAATGCCACTGTGATTCTTTCTGGTTACATCATATCAATTAAAATACGTCACATCGTATACGACTGAAATAAAAGTAGAATGATTACGTTGAAATTCATAAGTTACGAATAAGTTGATGAAAATAGCACAATACGATACGCATTTATACATCCTTATGAGATATGTGTTTTTTTATGATAATGAATGATAATTGATTTATGATAATTTTTTAAAAGGAATCGTCAGAATAATTATCTAAGTTTTGATTACGTAAATAAAGAATTTGTTGGATAGATTTTAAAATTCGATTGGCAAACATCATCTGCAATGATGCATCTATGATAGTATAGTAATATTGACTTAGAGAAAGGGGAAACTAATCACGAAGAACATATGGAATTCCATTTACAAGATAATAAAATTACCTACTGTTTGATTAGAAACTTTCCACTTTCGCAATACGGTGTATGGATGCGAATTAAAAAAAAACGTGAATGGTTTCTTTGAAGACATCCATGAAATCAAACTATTACGGCTTAATGTAATAGAAATGTGAAGAAAGCCAATTTTCTTTTCACTTGAGCTTCGTGAGGCAGTGCAATCGCCTTTGGCTACGTAATACGGAATGCCGGTAGCTTCTTAAGGCGTAAACAAACTCAACAGAAGGGCACGACACTCTGTCCGTTTTCGTATGTTTACGATATTTTAAACGCACGTGAGCGACACTATTAGAAAGAATTTATGCATTCCCGAAGCAGTGGCATTAAGAAGGCGTTTTATATTAAAGAGGGAGTTATACACATTCGGTTCTTATATATGTCCTCGTATACCACACCTTGTTTAAATGGCAGGTGGGAACGTGGAGCCTAAGGCTTGTACCATATGGACTGCATTCGTATATTAGTTCGTTAAAAAAAAGATGGCGAGTTTCGACTTATGAGAAAGTCAGCAATACCAAATCTAATTTATTCTTCCATACTTTCTCGGATAATCCTCCGCGGACTTAGAAAGTACGGTTGTGAATAAAGAATGGAGAGATATGACACCACCTTAGGCTTAATTCATACCGCGAGGTTTTCTATATTCATAGCTTCCTACACGGCCATTGTAATGGCTGTATCACGCAAGCAGGAAAATTACTGGAGTGCGATATAGTCCACGAGGTTTTAATTTCTCGATCTCGCTTAGCTTTCTGATGAATATTTATATTACATTCTGTTCGCTGTTACACTTGACAAGTACACGATAGGTGTACCAGTCCTCATATGCGGTATAAGCATTCATTTCAGCTTCAACGTTAGATGTCTCGTAAATTCTACCTATTCATCTACTGCATTATACTCTTAGCGAAGTATCATGTTCAAAATTAAGAAGGAAAGTATTCGATTCGATGCACAATTCGATTTAAAGTTCAAGTTTGGAATTATAGGTTCAACTAGCAGAGTCAGTATTACTTAGCATGAACACATAATAGCAAATTAAGAAACATTTCAAGCTTATGTGAGCATTTACAAAACAAAAAGCATTAATAATACTTGATAATGGCATGAATTACTCCTAAATATCAAATTGAATATTATTAGCTCAATCATAATTTATTAACATCAAATCTCTTATTGGTCGAAAACTATGACCTTTGATTTTCATTGATTTTTAATTAAACTATTGATTTTTATCGAATCTTGTACGAAAGATTCCATCTGCCGTGACTTTAATCTACAGCATGTTAAAATAAGCGAGGAAATCAACTAAAGAAGAGGAGATACCTTAAATTAAAGTATTTGAATTATTAATGGATATAATTTAACTACAATAACCATTAAATTAACACTATAATCCCTAGTGTATTCAGCATATCAACTTAATCTTTCGTGGCAGAGAAAGTAAATTGCCACCATATTTTTCTCTTTTCTGTTACTGATTTTTTTGTGTGTACAATAGTTTTTACGTAGATTTCTTATCGCATGATTTTATTTGTGTGGAAATAAATACTGCAGAATTGCCATTTATTCTATAAAAACAAATCTATGAATTGGTAGGTATTAGAAAAAGGTGTTAAACGTTTTGATTTGATGCAATCTCTAACTATCTTGACTTCTGCAAAATGCTCTCTAATTTTGTCGGTTCACGACTCGTTTGGAAGAATTTATTTGGCAGAGCTCCAAAATTGAAGAAATACTTTAAAAATTGAGAAAGAATCGTAAATATCTAGCATCTGACCCGGATCTCTTTCTCTTACATAAGGGATAATTGGTCCAATGAGATTATCAAGTGAGAATTATTTTTCCTTCAATTTTCGGGCTCCAAGTCGACTTATACTTGAAAGAACTCATCTAGATCGTCCTACATACATGCATAAATAATTTTATATTCGGCTGGTCTTCCTCTAAAATTCCTAAAAAATAAAATGAAATCCTGAATAGAACTCGAGTACATTTCTGCTTACGAATATTTTGTAACTGTATAGCGACCATTACTCGAAATAACTCTATAGTTCCGCTACGAGCAGTCAGCTCTGTTTTTTTATTCGGAAATAAACGATGCCCAAAAATATTCAACAGAATTTTTCATTTAGTTTTGATAATACTTTACATAAATTAGTGATGATATCAGGTGTAGTTGATGATTCTGTATTGATTATTGCATTACTATAAGGAAAGTCTTATCATAAAAGTAAAATAGACGGAGGATAGCTAGATAGCAACGTGGGTGGTGCGTCCACGCTGCCTCTGTCGCTGGTTCGATTACCAGCAGTAGCAGGCAAGAGTGAATGACCTGAACCATCGAAGCACTTTCAGCAACACTAATACCGCAATTACCATAGGAAATATTAGTTAATAGACCAGCGAATTTGCTCGAGTAACTTAAGCCACCTGTGCCGGTAGGCACGTTCTGGAAGATTGTTCAGTCAACGAGTCGAAAACCAAACCACAAATTCATTCAACTCGACAAATCCGTTTCTCGCTTCACGGAACCCTCTCTAAGGCCCAGCTCCATTATTTTTCCTCCATTTTTCACTCAAGTTCCATAAAATTGTATAAGACCTCTCGTTACCTCCTACGCTCCAATTCGGTCGCGTATCAACACGCGTTTTTTTACTCCGACCGCTATCTCCATTCAGATCAGACGGATAAGCTCTTTTCCCTCGTTTTTTTGTCTTTCCGTTGGGCGGCTGCCTGCAACCGCGTATATAATTGCTCCAATGCGTTCGAATGCCGCTCCATTTAGCTACCCCCGCAACCCCAGGCCCAACCTCGGGGGAATTTTTAGCAGCGGGTGCCCTTTTGAGAATCACGTCGCGTTTGCGTCGTGCTTTTAATGGAGGGCTGACCCAATGCCGTCCCTCGACGCTAATTTCACGAAAAGGGGCGGTTCCGTAAGGGCTACGAATTGGCTCATGAGTGTGGAGGCTGTGATTGATATTGTGGTCCGACGATAAAAATGGCTTTCGTTGTGCTGAAGGAACAGCCCTGCCACGAACTGGTGGTTACTTACGGATGAGGTTCGTAATAAAGATTGGGTTTTAGCGCGTATGAATGACCCGGTCCCGGTTTGGCTTTGATATTCGCTTGCTGTTTTCCATTGATGGAGTTGCGAAAGGTGTGTCTCAGATTAAAAATTCGTCGAGTGTACGAACTTTGAGATCCTACCAATGCTATTCCATGCTATCGTTCCCGGAGAAAGCCAAAAATTCATGACCCAATTCGAGTTTTATTGATCCCGTAGAATTTATCTTTAGGCTCTAGGATAATCAATTTGTCAGAAATATATTTGCATACGTATTCGCCGGATGTGAAATTAATTCGTGCTCATTTATCGGGGATATATTCTTATTTTGACAGTTTAATCTTGGAAAAAACTAATTGGGTTGTGTTCAGCTGTATGATTATATAACATACTCGATGAAAAAGAAGTATAAGAATATTTTGGGATCAATTCTGTGGTAAAATATTATGATTTTATTCTGATCAAATGCTAAAGCTTGCCGCAAGCAATTCTTCGATCTAAAATCGTACGCATTACTGCTTATTCAACCGTATTATAATTTAGGTATTAGTAAATCGAGAGCTGTACTGTGCACGCATTTTTGACTGGTTATATCATAAATGCGTACGTAATGGTTGGGTGATAGTATTGTGGAATTTTAATTCGATACATTTTAAGTTACCACAATAAGCGATGAAGACACCCCGAAGCGTAAATTTAGTGATGAGTAAACGGAAAATTACCTATCAAGAAAGGGAATTTAGATGTAACAACTGAACTTTCGATATGTTATTCGATTAACTTAGATTGCTAGACGTAAGATCAGGCGCCATCGGTTTGCAACCCTCTGGGTTGATTGAGCTTTCACCATGATGAGAGATGGATTGAAAACGGTAAAGGCAAACTCTATCTAAGAACATTCCTTAGCCTTTCAATAACTCCGATTATGTTTTTCTTGTATCGATTCAATACACAGCCTCCGACATTGAACCATATCTACTGAGTACTTTCGAAGTTGAGAATGTGAGTGTATTGCAAAAATATAAGTCCTTCTTTCAGAAAAAGATTGAGTTCGATTCCGTCTATATTTGGTAAATCTATTTCTAAGAGTATTGGATTCTGAGTTTTCCGTACATATATTTGTTCTCTGCAGAACAGTAAGTACATTACAGTTCAATTGAATGAGTGACAACGACAAAATAAATGCATTAATGCACGTGATGAAGTACAATTAATTTTAAGACAAAAAATACCTTTTTCTCCCATATTATCATAAACGTATTTTCAGTCACCTCTATATTGATTAACTCCGAATAAGTAAGAGCATCATAACGTGATAGTACATCTGAATAAATCTCTTAAAGGTGAGTAAAAAGGAATATTGGTGATCGATTAGTGTGAAGCACGAAGTATGGTTGGAGTATGTACTTTGCAATCAGCAAGTACTTTCTCTTTACTCTCCAAAAGTACATGTGCATTAGGGCATTAAGTGCAATTTTCTTGTTCTCTCAAACTTAATGTGCCATCGAGAAAATGTGGAAATAAAATATTAAACCAATAAATTTATAGTAAATAAGAATTTTTAGTTCCATTATTATGGAAAATAACTGTTATAACTGTTTAGAATAGTATAGGCACCTGAAGACTTTCATTTCATTGATAAGTTGAATGATAATTCCCCATAAAACCGTGGCGAACCATAACTGCAATTAAGTCTACATGCTCGCTACATTTCATGAAAACCCTATTTCTTTAGCCGTATTTCCAAGAAAATTCTACGGAATATTCTGATGATTTTTTCGTCCTTCAGTGCTGTTTAAATCTAATCTAACAAAGGTGTGTTACGGTACATTCTAACGTTCGTATGTATACTTTGGCGCTCCTAAGTACACAAGAGGTTGAGTCTACTACTTTAGCCAATGTGAATGTGAAATATTCGCTAAATTTATGTATACTTCATTTCAAGGTCGTAGATCAGACCACCAGAATTAATTCCTACTTCAGTTTAAACGGAAAGATTACGTCCGAAAGCAAGTGAGTTGCAATCTATCTTCACCATTATGTCAGAGTAAAAGGCATCTGAGATCCAATTTCTGTTTTTCCGTCCACGATAAATCCATTCTTCACGCGGCTCCTTTAACGAGTAGATGCAACTAGTTTCCCCGCGAAAGGAGCCACGGAATCTGATCGTCGAGTTTTTCCTCCTCCAGAAAGGAAATGCGTCGTAAAAGTGACCGAATCGCTGGTTAGACACCTTTTCAGCCCCCATTCATAACGTTTATCGCTCATTCGTGAGATGATTAAGTAAGTCGATCGTGACTCATTATTACTGTCGACAAAAAAACCTCTCCCCCTACTATTCTTTTGTAGATTGACTCACTCCAATGTTCTGACCGGAGGAAACGCTATCGAGGCCGGATTTTGAGAAATTAGAGATTGTGTCAAATGAAACATATGTTTTTTGTGCATTTTCAATTCGAATGAAACTATATTACACGCCAAACAGATTGACCTGTTGTTCTTTTTTATCGTTCCCTTTATTGGTCCTCCAAGTTTTTGGGTCATGTCTAATTGATTACAGCTATTTTTTTCGGCGAGTGAAAAATGTTTTGAATTTACGCATTGTTTCATTCTGGCACGATTATTTTTAACTGGATTTTCATAACGACCACCAATCTATTGTTGCGTGTATTCCGAGATAATATAACAATACAATTAGGTCAATTAAAGTGTAGGACATTACTTGTTCCCGTCAACAATTGACTAATATACTTTGTTACGGAATAATAACATTATATAAGCCTTTAATTGCGATAAATTATTGTTAAAATGTATCATTATTTAACTTTTGTCGCTTTATTGTACATGGCAATGATAATATTAAATATTATGATCTATGGTAGGCCTACTTCTTGGTTAATCTATCATGAATAATACCATAAATCAATTAAGCTGCAATGGGTGAAAACACTTTAATTCTTCTATATGAATATGAAGATATGCCTCACACTTTTTCCATAACGTTTTTAATATTAAAAAGTGGTGCATTTGGGTAGCACTTTGTCCATGTAACCTTCCAATCTAAACAGTTCACACACAATAACTGATAATCCACGATTACCCTTCTGGACATATGAGCCCATTCAATTTAATTTCAATTTAACCCAGTTCTTTGCTCACAGTCCTTAAGATCGAGTCGGATTACGTTTACCTGAACTGCGCGCTTTCGTTGAAATATCTCTCGGTCATTAAAAATTCCCTTTTTTGCCCTTTCGCGTGAGATAAGAACTAAGGTCTTCGTTCGAAATCTTAAGAACGTGCGGATTTTAACGAGGGCAATTCCGCTGCCTTGGATTGCCTTCGAAGTGGACTTGAACGGGAAAAGAAGTGGACACAGCGGTTTGCCCTCTCGTTATTGCGAAGGCTACGTGTTGCATGCGATATCCTCATGGTGTTGCTCTAGAAGTTATTTCTGATCGTAGAAATGGATTGGAAATCGATTATGTTCGCAAGGATTTTGAATGACTATTCGATCTTTGAAATACGTTCAAAATGAACTAATCAACCATAGAAATTATCTGGAACTTTAAAACTCTTAAGGTCAATTGAAAATGTGGAACAGATCAAGGTTTCTTCTTCACTATCATGTTTAATTATTCTCTTGCTGTGATTTAGATTAATTCAATTAATTACTCACGTTCCTCTATTGATTCCTTACTTGAGAATGTTCATAGCATTGTCTACTTGGTGTCAGCCACAACATGTTTTAATACATTAGTAAATTTCTTTCATTAATCATGAACACTGGTATATTGACGTTTCAGTAGTATGATAATATAATATTCACAATATGTATACATACATTATTATTATTGTCAAAATCACTGCAAGTAGGTCTGTCACCTGGTGGCTTTAATTACAGCCTGATTTAGAGGTACATTTATGGAAATAACAATGCATGATATATGTACTGTAATGTACCTAATATTATATATATATATATATATATATATATATATATATATATATATATATATATATATATATTTATTAAAATGATAGTGACTGTTAGAGATATAGTTTATAGTAATATAGAAAGAATATTTTTTAGTTATGATATTGTGTAAACTCGATAATTGACTATCTTTTGCATGAAACGTTCAAATATTGTACTTTTTGATTTTTTCATTATACCACAACCAATAGAATATCAAAGGTTATATCCTAAATTATATGACGTATTTTTAAAGACGGCTAAAAGAATCACGCGTAAATTCGAATGAATCTTATCCAGTCATTTTGTAGACGTGTCATATTCGTTTTAAGTTTGACTCGATTTGATAAATGTTCAGTAAAATTTTTAAAAGTACCGTCACATGATTTGTAAAGTGGTCAAACTAAATCGACATGCACATATATTTCTTCCATTCGAATACGAAAAGTGATAAAGAATCAAAGAATGAAATAACCCTTCGAACTGAGACACGACCGATGCATTTTACGTGGGAGATCAAGTTCTTCGGAAACCAAGCTACATTTCTTTAGGTGTGCATTGCTGCATTTTCAAAAGCCACAAAAAACGTATGTAATGTATTACATGATTCGCGTGAATTTACGGACGAATGAAATAGGAAAGGTTTTAAAGGATTAGAGAAGGTTTTTCTCAATCTATTATAGTAATAATTTTTTTTTCTTTTAACAGTTAAGTTAACAGAACAGTTGATTGGAATAGGTATTTTTAATTTTATAATTGAAGTGAGTTTAGGAAGTTAATTGCAGATTTCGAAATTGATTTCATCTGCCAATTCTTTCGCAAAAAAGTAGTCTAATATTCTACATCAATTATTCCATCATTAGATTATCGTAATAAATATAAACTGTGTGGGTAGGGAAAGTGAGAAACTTTATGACAGAAAATATAGGATTTGTATGGTAAGTAGTAGACCTCCAACGAAATTGAAAAACTACTACATTTATAACGGTAAATTTGCTATTCTTCATGAACCAAGATGTACATTAAGAAGCATAACAGAGAATACATTGCAGCTGTTTAGAATTAAAGGACGATTCCAAAAGAAAACAACAAGAGATAGATATTAATTCATGAATATGTATTGGATGAACATGAATTCGAAGTAAAGGCTTCTATGATACGAATAAAGGAATACCATACGCTTATCCGATCATGTTGAATGCACGAATGGAAGCATAGTAACTGTAGTTATGAAGGATAATTCGAGTGAAAGAGAAAGGCTTACGAGCCCTTTGAAAGTAATGAATACAATACGTGAATGAAATTTAAATTATGAAAATGAAAGAGCGAAATATGTGCATTTGAAGTGGAAGATGTGTTCATAGATAAGCCGTTATGTAGAAGCATTTTGAACAGTACTGTTTGAGTAATTGTGAAAGAAATATGTGCTAAGACATTTGCATGAACAAAGTCAATGCATATAATTCAGAGTCGTTAAGGCAACGTATAGAGAACCAGAGTAATGATGTAAATTGATAAATCGTGGGTTTGTTGCAGAATAAAAAGAATATCAAAGTAAGAAAATTGAATAGAAAGATAATACGGAAAAAATCATGGTATACCATTAAACTTTAATCGTTATCTTTGGTTCAATAAAACTTGTTGTTGAAGGAATTATCAAGATTAAATTTTATTATGCCTCATATGTTTCACACTTAATCCTAAAAAAGTTCGTGGCAACACATAATAATAACGTGTTGCATTTATATTTCTTTGGTTATCCTAGCACTATCCAAACAGACTTCGCAAAGGACAAAGCAAAAAAACAATGTTAATCGACTACATCTTCAAGTAACGTATGGAATCTCCAAATTCATAAACATAAATTAAAGGAGTTATTAGAGTAAAGAATACACGTATAGATTTAAGAACAGTGCGATAATTTCAAAATAATTACGTAAACTGTTATCCGTTCTTCAGTAGAGATCCTATACCTTAAATAAGTAAACAATATCTCAGTATATTCCACAAAATGTTTATTAAAATATTTGAAAATTAAAAAAAAAAAACAATTAATTGTGGAAGATATAAAGTTATCGTATTGTTCTTGAAGATATCTTATCCATTCCACCAAAATACACTTGAACATATTAATTTCTATTAATTTTAAGATCATGTAATTCAAGTTTTTAACACAAGTGTCGTATTTATTAATGGTGTTATGGAAAAGGGGGAAAATGCAGACGCCTTCCTCATCTTGCGAAAGAGATCGTGTAGAGGGAAAGTCCTCCTTCGGCCACCCTCCGTTTCCATGGCTCCCACAGCGTCGCGTTGATAAATGAACGCGTTTCCCTAGCGACCAAACGAATAAACGCATTGTAAGACGCCATCGCATCTCTATACAATAAACCGGTAACTCAACGTCCTCAACACTCCACCGTTGATTTGAATTATTATTGTCTGTCCGATATATTTTCCCGCCCATGTGTTCAGAGAGGGTTCGAATGCAAAACTGGTTGGGATCGAGAGCCGAGTACGGTGACTGGTAAATATTCCGTTCAAATGGAGTAAATATTGTAATGGTATGTTAATCTCTAAATCCCAAGAACTGTTTCAGATGCACTTTTCCTGTTGTGATCCTATCGGATTCTGTAAATTTCCATCGCCTCATTGTTTTCAGAATGCTAAATTTGATGTCATCAGTTCTTTGAATTGAATTTTTACGGGATGAACTTCGTCGAAAGTGTGTGATTTACATTACTATAGTTTTCCACTCCCTCGTACTGCAAATTTCATTAAGAAGAATGAAATCTTTTTTATTAATTATTAATTTTCATAAAATAGGTTTTATAAATTGTACTCAAATTTATGATTCCATCACTATAACTTCAGATCACATAGCTGTCGTAATTTTCTTAATAAATCTCTTAGTAATATGATGCTAAGAAATATAATTAAAAATTAGCCCATCAATTTATTATATTTTAAGACGGAAAGTAACTTCTGTACTATGTGCGTCTAATAAATTACATTTATAAGTTTTGAATTAAATGTAACGACAATGAAAAACGAATTATGAATATAAATTAGAACTAATTCTACATAACAACCCTAGGGCACCTCTAAAATGTGTGGAAATTTTTATTTACAAGAAGGAATCGAGTAGTATATTAAACCTTTAAATTTAGCATAGAGATTGATTAACGTAAAATTCTTTTTCAAAATTTTCATTAAAATCACGTTCATCTCCTCTCTTGACAATTGATACTACATTCTCAATTGTCAGTTGTAAAAAGATTATTTCACAATACTCTGTGTGGGTAGCATGTTTAAATTTCTTTAATAGGGCATTATAGATCGATATTTATGTTCAAAGACACCTCTTTAACTCATTCAACCTTCCAAACATATAAAAATAATCTCTAACTATTTAATACGTGGAAACATATGCAACACTTCCATTAACAGAATATTACCATTATCTTACGGCAAGGTTTCACACCATGAAAAATATCGAACACGACACGAGATGCAATCTCTTAAAATTTACATATGGTTGAATAAGACTCGTAACGCTTCCACCCTCTTTATTCCACGAATCAAATCCACGCTACGACTCGCACATAATCTCAGCGATAAGCATCTCTAGACAGTCTTAGAGAGAAGGGACATCCTGAAGTCACAACATATTGAATCTCTCAGAAACAAATGTCCTCATTGTGAAGCTTCATTTGTGTGAGAATCTCGGAGATGAAGTCTAACTTTGAACTCTCTCTCCTAACATCTGCATTCCTGCGTTTTCCCTGAACGAATCTCGGATTCTATTACTCACATCCCAGACTTCGCGGCTGTACAAAAGAGACGAATATGACGCCTTAATGGCTGAGCTAGTGCATTATGCGTCTTTGGTATTTTTCCAGACGGAATTGGGTTAAGAGCGGGGGAAGTTTTCATAGAAAGAAAGAGAGACTGTGACTATAGAGGGGTGGGACTCACGAATGGGATGGCATTGGTAGAGAAAAAGTTACTCCACCCGATTTGATCATAATACGAGAGAAACGAATTGAAATTGAGAGTTTTGAAATTATATATGTATTGTAATTACTTTATGGGAATAATATCTAGAGTACATTAGGGAAATAAATTGATAAAAATATTTAAAATAAATTGTCATAAAAGGTTATTTGTTAAGTTTCGTTGATTCTATATCCTTTTTTAAAGTTAGATTTATATGTCTTCCTAAACTGGAAACTGTTCTTTTTTTAACTGATTTGAGTAAATTTTTCTCCGATTCCCATTTGTTATCTTCTTATGAATGAGAATCTGAATAAAGCTAATGAATGAACTGATAATGCTAACAGATATTATTAACAAAATTGTTCTCGGTAAACAATAAATTAATACCAAAAGAGTTAGATTCTAAAATAGTAAGTTTAAGGAAGTCCATATACCAATACAAAAAAATTTCTTTGCTTATGCTATACATAAGTAATTAATTGAAAATTAAGATAAACTTTAATTTAAATGAATCTGTTTATCAAAGAATGGCAAAGATTTTAAGATAATTCTTAAAATGAATTCTTTCGTTACCCCGGAGTTTAAAAACTGTATGATATTCGTAAATATACAGGGTGAATCAAAAAATGTATACACACTTTGAACTGCCATAGACAATTTATTTCCCGTCCTACAATGCTACATTTCTGGACATGGAAAGCTATTGTCTATGACAGTTCAAAGTTTGTGTACATTTTTTGACGCATCCTATGTATGTATTGGATTCGAAACGTAATGAAAATTTGATAGACCAGGAACCAAAATAAAACACAGGACATAAAAGAGATAGAAAACGATAAAGTGTCCATAACAAAAGAACTTCAATCACAAACAAAGAAGGAGTGAAAGTAAGGAACGTAGAACCCAAACAAATACACCAAAGGACCCGGTCGATCCAATAATTGGAAACCGATCAGTTACGTGCTCTTGGAACTTTCTTCCATTCTTTCGGCGACAGGATGCGATAAAAATCAACGTACACAAACCTTTCGCAACACCTGCTTACTTTGTTTTCCTGTAAAGTATATCAAGAAAAAGCTCTGTCCAATTTAAAACTCTTCCGGGAATGATTCTGAATCGGTTTTGTCCCGAATCAATTCTTCCGAAGCGATTTTTGACACACGATTTTTCACGAAAAAGAAAGGCTATTGAACGGAGGAGATTACAAACGAGAGCCGAAAGGAAACGGTTCAATCTGAGGACAGCCGAAAGTGTGTTTCTGACTTATTTCTTAATGATGTTGCCAAACACGGTTCAAAGAGTATGGAAAGACTTCATTAGTTTCTTTTATCGCGATCGAATGAGTTTCGCGGGGATTTCAGCTGTGTCACGAAGTGGAAAAACCAAAAATATATTTCATAAGAAAAGAAAACGATTACAAAGGAGCTTAAAATAAAAGAAAATTAAAGTCACAATGGGCACTTGACCAAGTGTCCGATCTTTGAAAATGCCGTCCGCGGTTGTAATTAGATGGTGACAAATGTGTATCATATACCGAGCACTTTTCCATTCTCAATTTAGCACGAGCTAAGAAGTAATTGGGTTTAATACTATGTTTCTGATACTTATTTTGCGTATACTCAAAATTTGGCGTTGTTATACATAACAACAATCTAGCATTTACAAACTTTGATGATATTTAAAATAGTATTAGTAAGTTTTTATAATCTCGGTTGTATTTCTGATAACATTAATACCTCGTTATTACGCCCATGTCAATTCTTACTTACATTTATTTACTATCCAACTATCCTTCTTATAAAATACTCCATTTCGTTATAGAAAATACGTCAAATTATTAATTAGGATCCTATAACCAAATCTTTAATTACTAGCTGATAAGTATAATAAGATATATCCGAGAAAATTTAAGCTTTCAGCTTGATTTAAATACGTTGAAACAAAAGCCAATATTTAGGAACCTGTAGTTTAAATCCATTGCTTTTAATCGTGAGATTACAGTAGTAGAACAGTTCAGTAAAGCTTTGATTACGTACGCTATTAAGAGGAATTATATCTCAAACCATAGAATCCTTCACATCCTCAAGCTAGCCTTCTTCACCCTCACCTAGCTTTTAGGAATGAACAATAAGGGGCATTCTTATACTAGGACATCGGGCTATGACATAAGCAGATATTGGATAACATGCATTTTTTGTGCATCGAAAGAGTTAGAGAGCGTGTTCCACCGCCGCTTGAGGCGTGCGATAAGCTTACCGAAGGCACAATTTCGCACTTTAGCGAGTCCTTCAGAGATACGAAATTTGCTCATTTTCCTTCTTTAACGATCGCTATCGAAGACCAAAAACTTTCAAAAACTGTTACTTTTCCCTTTAATCTCAACCTCTTTTTAACATCTTATCGATCAGTTCGTAACAAATTCCTTCCTTCTCGGAAAAAATCGCGTAATATTACGCGAACAATAAACCCACGAGATGACGATAAGGAGACCTGAATAGCACGTTTAAAATGAGCTAATTCATTTTACACCATTACCACATTTTTCTTTCCATTTTATTTTACGCACTTCTTGCTCGAATCACCGTCGGAAACCTAAGGAAGAGGATTAATGGAGCAAACACAAGCCGCAGAAGCTCTCGCATTCGTGAATTATGGAATCAAGAAACTTTATCCAGAATATGCGAAACCACGTGCCCCACCCCCGCGCTTTGATGTCAATAACGCGTGCTGACCTACCTACTTTTTTCTCAAATATTCCGCCTTTCGCATCGGAGATTTAGCCTGAGGCCGTCAGCTTAACATTCTTTCACGCCACGATCATTCTCTCGGTTGCGCAAAATTGTAGCAAAGCGTTGCATACAGTTTCGCGCGAAAATCGGATGTAACTGGATCTAGCGTAAGATTTAAGAGGGTAAAAAGATAGTGGGAGTGGTAACCAAAGCAATTAAACCTTCGTATTATTAGTTCCACGAGTTATAATAAGTCGCTCACGATCTCTGAATGGTATCATCGTTATTTTTAAGTAAGTTTTTTTTAATTTTAAGGTACGTAATCACCAACCATTAGCTGGTAATCGATAATAAGGGGAATTTACTAGACTAGGAGTGACTTCTCATCCTTTCATTTCTTCATTACGATGTAATATCAAAATCTGCTTACGATTCAATATGAAATTATAATAAATAACTATTCAGTAGTATATGTGAAGCTCCATAAAGTCGCAGCATCGAAATAAAATATATATATTTGAAATGATACATAAAATATTAAATTACTGTTTACAATACATTTCCACTCTCATATTTACGAAAAATGGAAATTCTTTCGTTGATCTATTTATTTATACAAAAATCACTTAGTATAAAATACATGGGTTGACCTATACTCTCTATCCTGACAAATAGTGTTATTGAATTATTTATAAGACTTTCTAAGAAAAATACTTTATTCCCCTATAAATTACCTTAAATTAAAATAAATTGATTTTAATTTACCTATCGGTAATTATGCTATTATTATTGCAATACTATCATGCGATAATTTCATTATATAATGCTGGTAAGGGATGGCAGGATATACATTTGACCAAATGACATATTGCAATATTAGGTCATTATATATATATATATATTATAAAGTATTATTGAGGACCTTAAATAAAATGGCATATAGAACTTAATTTTAGTTAATTCAGTTAAAACTTCTGATGGTATTAGTATTCGATAATTTTGCATCAGAATTTATGTTTTGTTGAAGACAAGTCGAATGTAAATTGAAGTACATATATAGAAGGATTGAACCCATAAAAGTTTAACACAGAAAAGTAATTGAAGTACTGATATTCCAGAATTAAATATAAAAAATTCCATTCCCATGTAGACATTAGTTAATAGAATAATGTTGCAAGATGTTTTGAACTTGCCCTTGAGTAAATCGAAGAAAAAAATTTGAAAGTAGATGGACCGTGTCATACATCAATCAAAACTTTTTATTTTGAAATCTATTTGATGACGCGAAAATCGTTTAAATGTTAATAATTCGGTTTTAAGAGGGCGGCTGTGCAATCGGTAGGGTGGAGTCAAAAAAAGAGAACGTATTATAATGTCCGTTAAATGTCTCAAGGGAAAATGATACTGGAGCAACAGCACTTACGTATAAAGGGTAAACGTTGATGGCCATTTAATGCCCAGAAGAGAGTTTTGGTAAATCGAGCTGTTGATTTTGCAACGAAATATTAAAGTCGGAGTACGTTTACGTATTTCTGGACCACGGAGCAGCGCCCATATATCAATTTCTATAAAGCACTACGTGGGATTCGGTGAAGGCTATATAGATGTGTATCTCCGAAAGAAAAAGCAAAAATTACAGAGGTAATAAAGAATTGTTTCTTTATTTTCAGGAATGAACTTTCATTTCAATTTTTAACATAATTTGATTGGTGGGATGATAGACTGTCTTTCAATTCTACACACCAGTATTTTAAAATTTAAATAGGTTATGAAAACTGACTCAGAATATTTTAATGAACTTGAAGACTTTCTTACTGATTCACCTTAAAATTTAACTCAGCTAAATTTTGTATTTAATAAAGAAGGCTTTACGATTACGAAGAAGGATTATTGATATTTATATCTGAAATTCAAATATTCGTTTTCGTATCAAAATCATTATGTTTTTGGTATCTTTTATCCCTTTCTCTGTAATAGTAATGCATTTCAAGTTATAAATCTTAATCATTTATAAATCATATACTACTTTAATGATTAAATAAATTAAATATGATAACAATGATAAATTAAATACAATTTTTTAGCTGTAATGATGAATTACATTCGTAAAAAATTATCTCAATTTCTGTATTTTCTATCCTAAATATCGTAAAAAGTTTTTAGAGTGGTAATATATTATTCAAATCGTTAGGTTGTCAAAAATTAATGAAAAGAACTTCGCAAATAAATACTAAATGGGAATCGAGCAGGACTAAACTAACATAAATCCTCGTACATTACGTAAGAGGGTAAGGTTGGTCAAAGTATATAAATCAACTTTTTAAATTCCCTACACAAAAATTATGAGATCAATTTAAAAACAGATTTCCAATGATTACGCTCAGCGGTCAGATATATTTGATCGCATCGATAAAGTGTTTGTTACTCATGAGCTAAAATAACATCTCAATTCAATGTTTTTGCAGATAATTTAAGAGATACGTATTCTGTGTTTAACTACATCGGAGATCTTCGATAAGAAGCGTTCGTTCCGTATTTGGGAGACAAGAAACTACACAGTTGCGAAATCTACGCGCGAAGAATTTCAATAAATAAGATCTTAAATGGACTGGAGCACGCGTGAACAATGTGTCCGTCACATTCAATTAAGTATCGTTCTTTAATACGATATATTTCACGGAGAGATTGAAACTATATAAGCGTAACAGATTTTACCTTTTATCGTATGCTCCTAAATAACGAAGCCTAAAAACGTGAGCACAAAATTGTAATAAGTGCATTTTATGAATGAAACTTTACCACAATAAAAAGAACATGGCAGTAATCCTCTTGTTAACTAAAATAGGAGAACACTAAAAATTAGTGTTTAAAAGTAATGTGAACTATAAAATTGAAATCAATATACAGATATCAGAGTTACTTTAACTGCTTGTTAATATATTATATTTATATAACTGATTTATTATATTTTATTTTTCAATAAATTGAGCCTAAAGGTGATCATTACAAAAAGATATCTAAATACCGAAATAGTTAGAAATAGTTTCGTTTTCATAATATCTAATTAACGAAAAAAACCGCAGAGAACAACCGCAGAAACAGTTCTTATTTTGAGCATTACTAAATGATTTTTTACAGATCGTAATGATTTTAACCTTTTCCTATAGTTCATATTTGACCATACTAAATATTCTGGCAAATACCTCAAAACATTTGTAGGAGATTTTAAACAGAGATTCGAAACATTCGTTTATTTACATTAAATTCACCGTTTCAATAAATTAAGGTTCTTCATTACTTCATATTATATATCTATGTTACCATATTGCGTAAAAGTCTTATGACAGTTAGTTTAAAAAAGAAAATGGATAGTGTTTGTAAAAGAGAGATGGTAGGAAATGAATTTTGCCTTACGGTATAGAATAAAAAATCAATATCGTTAAAAACATAACAAGACAAGCCAAAATCACATTCAGTACAATAGTTAACCGTTAACAATTTTACTATTATATATTCGTTTATCTCAACAAAATTACAGAATTCAATAATCATAAGACAGAATTTGGTATTAATGAAAATATAAATAATCTGACCAGCTTATTGGGCAGTAACCTAGACGACAAGTCTTTTTGACTTAAATGTACAGTGACAGTGTACATGTATGGAATAATCTCGTAAACCACTGGGGCTAGTAAACGAAGAGCTAGGATTCAAGGTACTCTTCCATGAAGTAACCTCTCGACAGTGGCGACATTGATGAAAGAGAGAAAGTCGAGTGGGCGAATCTCGCTTAATAATCTGCAATCGGGACCATCGGTGAGGAGAATAGCATCTCCGAATGCGAGCGGAAAGAAGTGCACCTCAAGGTGAGACTGGCGCAAACACGAACTCTTTCGTCATCCTTTGTCTTCAGCAGATTTATTTTGAAATTGCACCACTAACGCTTTATGGACTTTCGCCCCAAGTGTTTTTGCCTAGAGAGAATAACAGCGACTTTTACATTCCTAGTTTTATAGCGACAAATCGCTTAAAAAAAACAAAGGAATTCGTAATTTCGCAAAAAAGAACTTTCCCCCGGCCATCCGTTTATGAAACGTGCAATTTTCTAAAGTTAGATCACTTAGAACTTACGCGATAAGGCGTGTAACACGATATTTCTTCGTAAAATAGAAGTGAAATTCTAACGTGCCTTACTCATAGCTTTCCCTGCATTTGAAAGAGTGGTATACACGTATGTGAATCTAAATTAGAGGAATCTACATATTCAGTTTTGTATGATCAGACATGAGGTAAATCATAAGGATGAACGTCTATATTTACATAATCCGAAATGGTAGTTTCTGATCAATCATTTACGATGGGAATAAAAGTAGATTATCTGAGGCAATAAAGTCAGCTGGCTGTAGAATTAGAGGAGCAAGTTGGTGGAAGAAATTATAGAGGAAGGCATAGTCTAAATTACGAGAGAAAGGTAGTGGTTAAGGCTAGGAATTACTAGGGAATGAAGAGATAGGAACAGAAATCATACAGAGGTGTAATAAAGCAGTATTTGCACCGAGAATCCATGACGACGAGGCGATGATAAAGCCGGAGATACTAGGTATAAGCAGACATATTCACATTCCTCTAATTAAATTTATTTTCAGTCGTATCTTAGTCAATTGAATGATTAAATTAAGGTGTATTTTTAGTATATGACAAGATAAGAAAAGAATACAAACATAAGTGTATAAAAACGACACTACTTTTCTTAGCTTTCTTATATATTATATCCTTTGTAAATTATGTTAGTGGTAATTTGAAGCCTCAGTCTTCATTTTTAAAATTAATTCAGTATTTAAATATATCTCTTAAGCATCTACTTTATCTAATTTACATAAATAGATATATTGAATTTTTAAATGAATAGTAAGGATAAAGATTCCCAATCATGCATTGATTTAATGAAATTAGCATAAAATAGTATTAGATTTTATGAAACATTTAGGATAAGAATAGGAATTTACGCAAGGATACTGGGATAGTTGAGCCGAAACTTCGTTCAGTTTAAAAGTAGATTACGTTAGATATGTTGAATATTATTATAAAATAGTTTTCATTCGATGGTTGAACTGAATACCTACCTTGACTTGTATTATAATTGAAGAAACCTAGAAAAAATTGATCGAGGAACGTTGTCAACAATTAAACGTATAATCGTGAAGATTTATTACTTTCTCTTTATTAATAGTTAAAGGAGACTATAAATTTTAAAATTTTTGTTAAAATCTTTTTTTCTGTCCAAGTCAAAGTATTCCGCATATTCGACATGCATCAGTAATGTGAGGATATTTTAGTAGATCAACTAACACCTGATTTATTTCCATTTGAAATCAGAAAGACAAAATATTGATGTAATGATAAAGCTGCGTTCATATTAAAGACGGAAATATCAAAGTCACAAGTTAATCTGCATATTATACCCTCAAAAACATGAAGGTGTTAATTCCTACAAAATTCCATTCGAGTTCCAACCATCCTCCATTCCTGAGAATCAAAATCTGGTTAAATTCTCACGATGTATAGTCAAGATGTATTGCTGAGATAAACATTGAACTTTATTTCCTGTAAGAAAGCTTTCAACCGGTGTCTTCGGGTCACTTAAAAAATCATGCGTTGGGGGCTGTTCAAAGACGGTCAGAAAAAGCTAAGATAAAAAATTGCTCACTCTTTCGCCGGCGCATACCCTCGAAATTATCCCGGTTTTCCGCTCGCGAAAGAGTCGCATGAAAAAACCCGCGCTTCTTATTTGTCGGAAATATTTCAGCCCCTCGATCTCACTCCTCAATGAAGCTTTCCCTTTCACCGTGTTACTCAACGGAATCGCTGACCACAGGACAGATATTGCGTTGCTCAAGCCACAGACCACGTTCAAAATATTCCTCTACTCCCGGTTGTTTCTCTTTAGCATCATCTCCACATCATCCGTACACTTTAACCTGAGGAGTGTGCCGGCGGCGGGCTTCTTCAATAGATACTGTTATTTCTTTATTTCCTTTAATTCTATCCTTCTACTCGTTGCTATGGATGTACTGAACCAGTACATCCATAGCAGAGTACAGAGTAACAATCGATTACCTAAGTCGCATGTTTGAGGTGTTTCGTACTCGTAACGAAATCGTCTTTTGTTTTATTACTTCCGTTCATGACTTTGAATGTCCTACAGTTATACTCTTTCTTTTGAATTTGCTTTACCTCATATATCCTTGATTTCAATCAATTTATAAAAAAGTATTTAATATCTATTATAATATTGAATTGATTTCACAAGTTTTCAAGAATTTCTTAGTGCATTTTTCACAATATTTCATCAACTAGTATTACCTTAACATTTATTGCGTTAAAATAGTTATTATCGAAGAACCAGAAATATATTTAAAGAACATTAAATATATTTGTTGCTCAAGATGTTCTATAACTATCCTTCAAACAAATTTAAAAGAATCCTCAGTTATTTCTATCCTAAATAATTCATTTCCGAGAGAAGATAATAAAGGTTTTTATCACTCAATTAGCCGTAAGTATTATAAATTATATTAATTTAATTTCTATAATTATTTATTATCATTGGTCAATGTTAAAGAACTTATCGATTGATGAGTTTCCTAGCAACGTATAAGAAAATCTATTCAAAGAAGTTTACTGTAAAGAAATTGAATATAAATTCGAATACAAATGAAATATTCTTTGAGTGGATTATATTTTAGCAGGATCTTATAAATACCAAATTAAGTCTCTAGCCGCTTGCAACAGGTAGAACATTATCGAATCGACTGATTAGAAATTCTACAAAGTACTTTTGAAATCTTCCCTATCTTCTTTAGATGTAATAAATTATTGCAATTCAAGCGTATTTTTTCCATTGGATAATTACGTGGAGTACATTTTTCTATTTATCGGTACAAAAGGAGTTTTTAGAAATCATTTACATATAAATTATATAGAATATAAATATATGTATATAAAATTTAAATATATAAAAAATAATTCCCTAAGTGTTATAAGTAAACCTTAGAACACACATCCGAGTTTAGGCAAAATCCTACTCTACGCGGAAAAAATAATATATCCTTGATCTTATGCAACTCGTCTTACAAACACCTAAGCCACCGGTAGGTTAGAAAAAAATTTCGGATCGAATAACTTTCCAACATGGTATAATGGTTCACATATTATTGTAAGATGTCAATCAACGTAAAATTAATTTTATCGACACTGATTAATAATACTCCTTTATTTCAAGTTTCCTCCACGTTGCTCTGGGAAGCCATGCATCAAAATCGAGGGCGACTACATCTCACGCGTGACACTTGACGAAATTCGGTGGTTGGCACGTGATATGAAAATATGAAATGGAAGCGTTTCCTAAAAATTTCGTAATAAAAGACTCCATTACAACAAAAGAAAACGCTATTACGTGGCTTCCTGCCAATACATACACCTATACCGATGACCTTACGAAAACATTTTTTATTTTTAAGGTCTCTTAAGCTTTACTTTTCTTTTTGAATAGATTAGGTTCCTTTCCGTGAGGTCACGTAGAGTGACCTACATAAAGGAAAGATTTCATACGCACACCCTGGACGGAGCCATATATTTTGATTACCACTCAGAGAGCGTGTAAGAGTGAAGGTAAAAGAGGTAATATATCAGATGCCCAGAAAGTAAACGGTTTACATCAATCTATCACAGCACTAACGCCTAACGTTTGGTGCAATTAACTAAAAAAAACTTACTCATTCGCAGCTATAGTGATCGATTTCAGAATTACTCGTAATAAAGACATAAAAGGATTAGTTATAATACAATGTTTACTCGTAATTTATATTTTATATATTTATAGCTATCGGGATCGATTATATCATTTTATTGTATAGATATTACTCGGAATAAAGATACTAAAGGAATAGTGAATACAAATTTTTACTCGTATTGTATATATTATACGAACGATACAGAGTTTGCTGCGGGCAATTATTTATTAGCTTTTGAATATTATTTAGTATTGTTATGGTATACAGAAAGTATTCCCGATTTCAAAACTCATTTAAGAATATTCTAGAGGGTTGTATTGGATTATAATGAGTATCTTTGGTGAAAGGGACGATTAATTTCAGTATTTTTAATCACTTTACGCTTGAAAGCCAACCGCAAAATTTATGAGAATCATAATGAGTCAAATACCTTTCGTAAAAACACGCCTAGGTAACAAATCACCGTACATTATTCTGGTATGAATAATTTATTTTACTCGAGGGGTAAGCTATCACCACGTATTTGATCCTAAATGCTACGTTCACGGAATTATTATAGAACATTCAATTTTTTATTACTTACAACGCTTTGATTCCGGACCGTAGTGTCAATGATGTATAGTTTCTTTCGATATTTACGAGTTCGACAACTCGTTTACGGTTTTGATACATAAAATGTATCAAAACCCTTCCGTTACAAATGATAATTTGTGTCCCTTCAATATTTACGAGATGGTTTGAAACCGCAGCTCGAAACATTGTTTCGAATTTTAGATTCTGCAATAGTTCCGTGTCGATAGCTCTGCGAAACACGACGTTCCATCTGGTACATGCAGCAACCGTAATTTCATTTCCAAAGAGAGTCCCTCCTGTTTTCCCACGAGAAATGAGTCCGCGCGAGAGAATAACAATTTGCTACGCATTCTAGATCTGAGAGAATACTATGTGGAACGCACCGTGAGCATATTTCTATATTTTCCCGATGTGCCGAGATTTCAACGCGATTTGGATTCTGAGGCGCTACTCGTTCGATCCTATTGTCACGGCAACGGAAGGAATAAACTGGAGGCGAGTGAAGGGGAAAGTAACAAAAGGCGTATATATATATCTTTGACACAAAAACCGATTTCGTTCCGCGAGTCGTCCACAAAAGTGAAAAATTGGTATAAAACCAGATGCCAGCGAGACAATCGTATCGGAGACTGTGGGTGTCGATGTTTTTTATTATCCTACGGCGAAACCTATAAATAAAATTTTTAAAAGGTTCGTATCGTGTGTTTTATTTTAAAGTAGGGAGTTAAATTTATACATCTAGTAAAAGATATGCTGATAAAGATAAAAACTGATGCAATTACGCACGTATGCAAAAAGTAACACAGTATGTCATTAACAAAATAATGGACCTTGAATGTAATTAAGTCTTTGAGCACATTTTAAAAGTATTTCCTTCGTATTACGATTATATATTTATGATGTTAATAGTAAATATTATTTCACTTCCATAATATAATAAATCAAGTTATATTAGGGATAGATATTAATTTATTTCTATTTAAAATTTATAATTTTCATTATCTCACAAATTGGCAAACTTAGACTTTTTATAAATCTTCTTTCCTATCCGACGAATTCTAATTTTATGCACACTCACTTCAGATGAATACTTTCATTGAGATTCCAAAGGCTTTATAAATTTTTTACTTTAGTTTAAAACGATTGTTTAAGGGTATGTATTTATGCTCTATTCAGGGCATCTCAGTTTTGCTAAGGCCGATACATATTAAATTTAAAAACTTTACTGTTAGTTATTACGAATTTCTATAGTTAAATTTAAATTAAAATTTTGTATTTTTAAATTTAACCATAGAAGAAAGCTACTCTAGGGCAAAATTCGAAGTTTAAGTACCACTACACATGGAGGTAAATAATGATTTATTGGCGCGTAATATACAGATATTTGGGTGCATGCACCGAGTGAAGGGTACTGAACTGATTTCTAATTTCTGAGAAACAACTTTCATTTGCGAACATGTCCCGAAAATGTCGTCCATCTGCTTTCCCGTGATGGTGGAAACGTGTTTTAAAAGCTTCCGCGTGAAATTATCGCACTTTTTCGAATCGCCGCCCACGATTTTTTTGGATTTAATCGTATAACTGATTTTAAATGCGAAAGTAATAATGCGTTAGCATCAAAATGTGGTCTTTTAATTTATATATTTACAGGATAATCATTGGAGCTAAAACCTTCCGAAAGTTGGATTTCAAAACATTTAAATTCTATATTTTTAATTCTGAGAGTAGGAAAATTTCTATTTGACAAGTATCATACAACAGTTGTAAAAATAATCGCATCATTAGGCGAGTAAATTTTCTCAAAAATTATGAAAGAGGACAGTTTTTCAAATTCTAATATTTCACGAATCTAACTGATTAATTTAAGAAATTCTAACTTGGATCGATTTAGAATTATCTAAGGAAATTTGGTTTCTTGGCGAACTTCTTGGATACTTGGTTAAGTTTTGGTCTAAAGAAACATCATATATGCGTATAATTTGAGGATGTTATAATAAAATTAAACACAACCTTTGAAATTGTAAAGGAAATATCTGTATAAACTCTTACTCAGAAGATCCATAAGTCATACGTCTACAGGATGATCTTTATAAGATAGCTGATTAATCTATTTATAATTCGCTTTAAATTACTAACATTATTTCAATTTCTCATGTAATACATTCTACTATACAAAACTGTAACTATATTTATACGTAACTAAATACTTAACTAAAACTTTA
Organism: Pantala flavescens; assembly: GCA_020796165.1. Classification (NCBI taxonomy): domain Eukaryota; kingdom Metazoa; phylum Arthropoda; class Insecta; order Odonata; family Libellulidae; genus Pantala; species Pantala flavescens. The sequence goes on from CM036886.1 coordinate 20,964,413, forward strand.
ATGTATAATCTGCTAGGCACATTCAATACGAGTCTACGATGCGTAATTCACTATTCTGACAATCGAATATCGATCTTGAATGACGCAACGCTTTATTTACGAACGAAGCACCTAAAACGCTTATCTTCTAAGTCAAAGCACTTGGAACGAAAAATCCAGTGCATCACGGCTGGCTGAGTTCGACCCAAAACGTGACTTGTCTTCTTTCTCGGATCTAGTGTAGGAAGTTGGATTGTTAAAATTTATCATGCCTTCACATAGATTGATTTTGGGAATACGTAATACGAGCACTCTCATTTTACGAAAGCTTTGTTTGTCATTGCATCCTTTCCAGTGACTCTCTCTCCCAACAGGTGAACTGCTTGGAGCGACAGGGAAGGGAGCTTTGTTGCGTTGGTATTGATAAATATACGGCCACAATAAGACAAAGAATCTAGATGAGAGTTCGATTGTTTCATCCAAAAATATAGAGCAATTGAGAGATAAGGATGGTCAGATAAATATTGTCAAATAAACACACAAGAAGATTACCTGAATTTATATTGAAGTTAAAAATAGAAAAATTCCATCTCTTTATTTGAATAATCACAAATTTCGTGCGTTACTGCTGACAATTTCTGCAGAAAAATTTGTTTATGATACATAAATAAACAAACCGCCAAACCTACTAGTTAATCACGTGATAATGAATACGTCAGGTACACCCTCTGACATACAGCACAAGGTGGTCTGCGAGGTAATAATGTGAATGTAAATGTACAGTTTGTTTGTACCTGTCTCAAAATTCATTCCTGTTCAAACGGAATTTTACTTGTTAATTGCGATTTTCCTCACATTGTTGTAACACTATACACAGTATTGCGATACAGTGTGGCAGTAATTAAAATTCTACATCATTGAGTGTCGAAGAACATCTAGCTACCATATAAACACTTCTCCAACTAAAAGCATATGATATCACTATAATAATCCTTCTAAAAATATGTACTGAAATACTGGAGCACATCTGTCTTTAATGGTCCGAAATAAAAATAGCTATACTATTTCTAAGCATAGGTTCTTGGGATAGCTGAAGGCGTCATGGACTGGAGATACATTTTTATTAGATATTTGTCCATATTTCATTTCTACACGCCTAAATAACTTAGCTTCTTTGGTACGAAACGCTTTGGATAATCGTTTCTATTAAAACCCATGAAAAAACAATTCTATTAACTGACTCATCTTGCAGCATTAACAGAAAATTTCTACTTGCATGGCACTGAGCGCATAAAAACTATGCACCTCCCTTCTATGCATACCTAAGAATGCTTTTTCAACCTTCCTCGCGTGTTTCCCCTTAATTAGTATAGTTCGCGAGGATCGAACCACCTTGAGGCATTCAGATCCTTCGTTTTTAAAGGTTCGCAAACACAATGTCTCATTCCCTTACATCCGTTACGAGCTTTGCAGACAATGGGTATTCTAGCAGGTGGAAAAGCTTTCCCATTAACCCGTGAATAATGGAGAGAAGGGAGTCTTTCGTGGTGATGAGTGCGAGGTCACTCGGGGATTCAACCCGAGCGTGCCTACGCGTGAAATCACTAATTACTCCGCTCGATTAGAATCCGAGAAGATAGACGCCGAGTGACGTTTACTAAAGTGAGCGAGGGGTCGTCTCGAACCGCTTTTGCGACCCATTAATTGGCAGTTTCAAGCGCATGCAGATCTTTAACTCGTCACCTCATGCCCGTTACCTCATGTTTGCTTTGTAAAGGGATTTAGAATGTTTAACGGTTAAAGAGGCTAATTTTGCGTGGATTTATAAAGTCACGTTTTACGGAGATTGGTTTGATTGAATTCTGACGACACAGTGTAACAGTTTCTGCAAAAAATGCAAACGTATTCGTTTGTTGACTTTCGTTCGGTTATCTTCTTCGAGAAGAGAAACTTTCTTGGATTTCCGTACGTTTCCTGGATCGCGTTTGTCCATTAGCGGAGGATCTTCCACGTGTTTCGCGGTGTTTTTTAAGTTTCCAGCGGTAAAAGGGGGCGTTATTTTACCCAAATTAATTGAACCCTGAAGATAAATGAAATCGACTGACATTTCAGAGGACTAAATAGTCAGGAGACTTCAACGACAGGTCATATCTCTCCAAAAGGCTTTACCATACGATAACCTCCAAATTAACCTATTTATCAACTGATATTTAAATATACACCGAATTTATACTGGCTTATAATTTAAGAACATGTAATGTAATGTAACAAACAGCAACTTTAAATTAATAATATGCCACATGGAATACATTTAATTTATAGCTAGAGTTTCTATGATGTTACAAGACGAGTTTAAAATAATTCTTTGCAATTAAAAAAACGACTGCTGTTTATCTTGTATCTTAAAATTTTAATTAAAAAATGGAATCTTAAAACTGAATTCATTTAATTTATATTTAAATAAGTGAAAATATAGCAAAAAAGTATCGAATTAGACGTTTCAAATGGTATCAAGCAGTGAAATTCGAAGTGACAATAGTTATAAATTATTACTATTTCAAAACAACACTGATTTTTTTAACTAAATTTTTTGATAGACATTTCTATTCGATTATTAAATTCCAATGTTTTGCAAGTTTGAAGTAATCTATTGTATAAGCGACGTAGGCGACCAACGATTTTAATGACGACGACACGGTTGAATAAATTTTGCTCCGGCATTAAAAACTCATTCCGGTTTTAGAAAATATTGTTTCCGAAAATGAATTACAGAATTCATTTGCGTCTGTGTGACCCTAATGTCATTCCATGGGTTTTTTTGACAAAATCCACCTTAAATTGATTTTGGGGCAATCTCTGTAACGAATAAGCGGTTGGCTAACCTATGTAAAAAATAGCCAAAACTTATTGAATTCTCTCTTATTTTATGGAGGATATATTTATATATTTATGTAAAATTAATTTCTAATAAATTTATTTCACAAAAAAATACAATCATAGAGATATTTTGCTTTTAAACTAGGTGATATTTAAATTTACGACCATGACAATGACCGATGATACTTTATGAAAAAAAAACAAATGAAAATAGAAGATCCTCCTTATTACGTATTACAACGTAAGTTAAAAATTATTTAAAGACGTTATACGGTATAAATGACGTATTATCATTGTTAACTGGGAATGAGTCAAAGGTTTAATGAGATTTAGTGAGTATTGTTTTCAATTGTGAGCATAATACATCGTTAGAGTTTAAAAGAGCAAAAATCTTCCGTCATCCTCAAATATCTTCAGTTTTTTTGATGATTCTTAGCCTTATTTTACATAAATACCGCAAGTACAAAGCACCTTCGCTGTTACAGAGTCCTCACCTCTCGTAGAGAATGATGTCATAGACAGATTAAGGAAGCTTACACAATCATTCCAAACTTGAGTGAATGATATTTGAGATAAGGGAGCAATAACAAACTGAGGAGACAACCTACGTCGAATAAAAACCCAATATGAAATATCGACGCATTAAATTGGGCAAATTTCACGTGTGCAGATCAAATGAATCTCGACCGAGGGTGGAAACCAATACGCCTACAGCCCCAATACGTGCTCGACAGCTCTGCACAGTAATTAAAGAAAACAAATCGACAGCTCGAAGTTGGCCAACGCAAAAATAAATCACCTCTCGAGATGAAAAAATGAATGAGACGAGCGAACCAGGCCAATGTCAGTGGAAAGAAAAGGGAAGACTGGGACCCTGGCGTTGCTTGAATTTCGTAACTCATTGTCGCCTTCGATGAATCCACAATGGAACGAGGGCCTTCTACATCGTGTGGAGACCACACGCGTCCATCAAGGGAAATAACAGCGACGCCCGTTGGTTAAGTAAGTGCGACGGGCGGGTCTAAATGCCTCGTTAGAACGGTCTTAGAGTGTGGTCGAGAGACACGCTACTTTTCTACGCCTTTTCGAATGCAGTTTGCTTCAGAATTTATAGATTTCCACTTTGATATTCCGAGAAATATTTTATTAGAGGGAAAGGAAAAGTGTTTGATACGAAAGCGATTTTATGTATTCGTAATAGGATTCGGATACTAACATTACGTGTTCGACATATCTGCAAGAACGGTTTTCTCCAGTTCGTTCCAGCTTTGCTTGTCCTCAAATACAATGGATGTTAATTTATGAATACCATGTCATCAAGGCGTAATACGAGGCGTAACAGAAAATGACTGCGAGTCAAAGGATTTCTTCTCAAATGAAATAATTTGCTAACTGTTCCTTAAGAATCTAACATTTTAGTCTTTACGTTTACGTAATTTCCAGAAAATGCATAGGGTCTAAAAATAGCATATGCTGCGAGATTAAAACAAGCTAAAATATAAAATACAGACATTTTCCTGTTATTTGTTTTGATAAAATTTAAATCTAAAGAAATGGAAATTAATAAAGGTGTATAGCTAAAAAGGTCTTCATTCATCACTAAAGATATTATGATTAAGTTCTCTAATACTCAAGTTCTCAAGTTTATGTTTTATTAAATTCATTATTAATTATCTTTTATCTTTATATTTCATTATTAAATAAGCTTGTTGCATCACAATTAAATATGATTATAAAAAACCGTCTCCTCTCCTCCACAAATCAACTATTGCAAATCTCTATGAACCTCCATCAAATTTAACGTCTCAATATTATTTCGGAGAAATAGCAGCCCAACTTTAGGTTTGTCATTAATTTGCGTACCATTATCGTTTAGCATACAAATTCATATTCGTGCATTTGATCTATAATGTTTATTACCATTTAAAAAACAGAAGAAAATGTTTTCATTAATACAGAGGTACACTGAAATTGCCAATCGATTAAGTGACCTGCGCACTTCTACCCAACGCTCCCCCTTAAGAGGCATTAGCACTTCAGAAAAACTCGCACCTCCACGAGAGCACATCAGTACGAACCAAAGATGAGCACAAACGCGGTTAGAGATAATTCCGCGAAGTGTAACATTTTACTCTCAACTTTCACGAGGGAAAGCTCATACACATTAACACCCTTTTAAAAAAAGTATCACCCTAAACCGAACTTTTCCGGCATCATAATTTACCGGTGGGACGCATTTAATCGGGCTCCGAATGTAGGAGTGAAACCGGCCGCCTTTGGACGGACCGGTCGAAAGTGCAGGAAGACGCTCCTTGGTTCTCGCTCAAGGTGAGTTGAACGTCTTTGCGGAATCAAGTGTAGAGGGTGGGGGATCGAATCCGTCTGATCTGTTTGATGACTCATTCAAACTCTCTCGAGTATTTTTAGGTCTTTGCAGACCGAGTAAAAGTTGAATCTGATGGTTCAAAAAGGGGTAGGGTTTGGAAAATCCAAGTAAATAAGACTTCCGCAATGTTATTGAGAGACGCCAGTCATCCGGTACCTACTCATTGATTGATACAAACCCAAAATCATTACCCCTCAAACAGCAAGGGTCGATTCCATTGAAATGATTACGTTATAGAGTGAGTAATGTATCCAGAATGATTATCCGGTAAGACTTAAAAAAGTGTTAAAACATCTTAAAGGAGTCAAGATGGATAAGAACAGCCTCTGGAGAGGTGACGAAAGATCCGGGTTCGACTACAGGTCTACTCATAAGATCCCGCCTCCTTTCCTCCTTCGGAAATACCAGTAATGGGTCATCATTTCTCAAAGGTGCAACACTTTCGTTTTCACGTGTGAAAAGCTTCAGTGTTAAAGCTTTTACTCCATGATGTTATTCAATCCAGCAACGATCTATCAGAATAATTAATATCGCGTAAGAGAGTGAATGAATCATGTTTAGCATATCTTTAAATATATATAAATTTTGAGTGATAATTTTTAAGTTAAATGAAGGAATAACTTTACAATAGTTTGATTACAAGTTAGACTCACAAGGTGCCCAGAAGAAGTAAAGACATAAGCAATCATGCAATTGGCTAACCATAAGAATAAATCAACCCTATAGTAATTTATATATAGCTTTTTGAAATTAGACAAAAAATAATTTTGCAAATCCAATTTCACTGAAAAGTTAATTGTTTAAATTGGCGAATGGAATGATTGCAAGTAACCTCCTGATACAAAGATTTCAGCAGTATATTCACCATATAAAGCCAAGATAATAAATCATAATTTACGCCCATAAAAGGAATAAATCAACTGAAGAAGAGGATCCTTATATTCACTATTTCAACATAATTCGACTGTGTAAACCCAATTATAGAATCGTGGTGCATCAAGAAGTGTTAGCTGAAGATGCATCAGTCTAGATTCATGCTCAATGATAGAGTAAAACGCTCTGTAACCAAGCGACAAATGACGAAATCACGTAAATGGAAACAACCGAATGTAAATAGGTCCCTCCCACTCGCAATTGTGTAACGGAGTTCGGAAGCTACAAAAAAGAATGGGCGCATAAACGCATCTGCAAGGTGGGTCACGGAACTTAAACGGGTTTCAACAAGAATGCATTTTTCCAAAGGTGTTGCGCAATGCGGATTTGAACATCCGTCTCGGCCTATGAATAGATAAATATGTAGTTGTAAAGATACGATGAGAAGAGGGATAGAAAAAGCCACGTAAAGAAGATCCGAGATATGGGAAAGTCATCGTTCATCATCATGGGCACTTAAAAGAGCCAATCAAAACAAAAATGCACGAGTAAAGAACTGAATAATTGCTCGTAGTTCTGAGACAAATTCTCATCTTGCTACTTCATGCATTAACGAAGAGGCGTGTTTCCCAAAAAAATTATTTTTTCGCGATACGGTTGAGCGAACTGTATTCGCTATGGTCCAGTAAATCTCGAGTAAGGGCCAACATTGTAGAAGAAACAGTACAGAGAAAAATTGCAGCGAAAAAACGAGAAATCTTAAATTACTTTGTGACAGTTATAACAGGGATTTTATGGAAATTTTAAAAACAAATTGCTCAGTTAAAATTAATTGGTAAGAAAAAGCTAAAGTCACTGTCTGCTAATCGGTAAATTTGTCTCAAGTGACACATTCATCCCAGATAAGTTGAACAGTTTTTGTCCATGTTTTATCAGTTCTATTTTGTTCTTCTCCTTAACATAGTGGCAATCTATAGACTATACACACTACGTTATATTATTGGTATAAAAACATCTGGTGTACTGAAGAATCAGAAATGAGCAAAGAAATAGATAGATACGAAACAAATTGGAGTAAATAATTACCTAGCAACCAAATAAACAAACATGTTTATTATCTAAAAACTCTCTTACTATGAGTTTTTTGGTATTAATGAGACATTCTTTAATATAGTCCCTCATTTATAAATAAAATATGGAACAATATTGTATATTTCATCAAATAATCTTTCATACGATACTTATTGGTACTTATTATTACTAATGTTAAAATACAAAAATAGGTTTAAAAATTTTCACTGTAAATTCACCACAGTAATAATGAATATTATTTGATAATAATGAATATATAATTTTAAAATTTTAATCCCAAGAATTTATAAACCTAGGAAATGAAAATATTTACACGAATAAAATGAGCTGATTATAATTTCCACATATTAATCCAGATATTTAGGAGAATAATACATTTATTTACAAGTATACCATCCTTCGTATAAATTCAAGTTATGATATAATTTTAATTATTTTACTTGTACTTTGTACGAGTTCTAACATTTAGTTAGTTAGTTCTAACATCTATTTAAATACATTTTACGGAAAAGAAATATTTATAAAATAAAAGAAAAAATTCCCATAAAATTGTGGAAAACAGTAGTGAAATTTTCTTAAGAAAACATAGAAGTTCAATAAAAAACCAATCACTAGCATTAAAAGAATTTCAATCGACTTACATAAAAGTCATTTCTTTTAGGAACAGTCCTCGTTAAATTAAACAACGTCCATAACTTCGTAGCAAACGAAATGTCGCAACAAATCGGCAACCGCAAACAACGAACTTAAAGGTGAAGTGACAAATCCCCGCATACACGAGCACAAGGAAGATAACATTCGGGAGCGTGTATTTTTTTATATTCCTCTTTGGAATGGAAAGCGATCTTTAAATGTGGACACGATTCGACGATAAATGTCCGAAGGCAGCCTCGTAACTCGTTCCTTCGGTGGAGGGAGGCCGTTGTTTAAATTTCAACGTACCCGCGTTCACAAACGTACCTTTTCGACAATAAATATTCTCACAGCTCAACGCATTCCGTTTTTACCTCAACTCGAAGCAGAGAAACGTATGCCTCCTCTCTTCGCTGAATCTCGTCTTAACTCGGCTTCCGTACATGATGGATTTTATTTTCACTTTGCAGAGAAAGGGTGAGAAGGCTAAATTAACCTCAACTAATTGGAATTTACGTAACTGCTTGGTTGGTGCGTTGACCATTTACATGTACCGAAGCTGTTGGCGTTTGCAGTTGCATGCAAGCGAAAAATTACCTTACTCTACGGAAATAATGGGCTTCTGCTAATATTATGCTGTTGGTCTCGTTGGCTGAATGGTTAGCATGCTAATCTTCTAACTGCTGAGGCCTCACGTTCGAACCTCTTCGGAGGAAAAATTTCTCTCGGGGTCTGTATGTTTGTGACGTCCGTTGCTAAGTTTACGACCGCACTATAATTGTCCAGAAAGTGAATGTTTGTGCGATCTTTGATAATAAATAAATAATAGTACTATAGCAAAATAACGTGAGCGAGATAAATAGGATGGTAAGTAAACTGCTTAATTTTCTCTAAAAACGAAATATTCGAATAAATTAAGAGGAATATTGTAAGATTAAAGTTATTATGCGAACATTACAAAAACCACTCGGTAAAAAAGAGGTTTAAAATTTGAATTTAATAGAAAATTGTGAAATGCTCTTCTGAGTAGCACTAGCGTATACCTCATTAATGTACTTAGTTATTTCAGTCTTGATACCAATATACCATAAAGAAAATTTGTATCAAATGCAGAGGAAGATAAAAAATAAAAATGATACCTAAGATGAAATAATAAATTGTGTTTTGAATGTACGTAGATCATATTATTATAAGGGACCATATAATTATTTTTCCAAACAAGAATATCAGATCTGTAGGTTTCCCCTTAATAACAACAACTTTGAATTATTTCACTAATTATAATATTTCTATTGATTTTTGCTTATTTAATGATAAACCGTGAAAATACCTAAGACAAAAGGTATGGATATCATACTTAAAAGCAATTCTTTCGCACCCATATTGTAGGTACTTGCATTAACATTTTATGAATTACGTCAGAATTTAGTAAAAATCTATGTATCAAAATACGATTCATATAAATAATATTCCTAACGAGGTCCGAACACTGATGAACTATATCCTTCGTACATGAAAGAGTTTATTTGTTTATTTATCCATTATTTCACTTAAAGTTTTACGAATACATCCACGATTAGAAACTTACAAATATAGACTTAACACTAGAACAGCGGGAAACGGACACCCCTCTAGAACAGCGGAAGGTGTCCTCAGGACACCTACACTTGCGCTTCTTTTAAATTGAAGGAAGCAGTCGTATTTAAATTTCTAGTCTTTCCTTATAAGCTAAAAAATTAATAACTAAGTATGGGAACTTATTTATAGGCAGAACATGAGGTAAATAGTTGCTACATATTTAATATAGAAATTGTGGTTGAGTTCAATCAATTCCTTGAGACTCATATTCCGTTATAAAAATATACAGAACAGTAAAGCCAAAAATTAATTATATGAATAAACTAATATAAAGCCTTTTCGAGATAAAATAATTATTTATTTGAATAACTTATGAAAATTACCCGATTTTATGAACAATTTACATGGCGCACAAGAAAAAATAAAATCACTGAATAAAACTTTACCGCTTCACGTACCTTCCATTGATTTTATTTCACAACAAAAAGAACAGAAATAAGGTTTAAGAATCAAACAAGACCTTATATGTTATTTGCATACGCAATTATATTCAATTTTCTTTTTTAGTACAATAATGCTGTCACAAATTAATTACTCCACAGAATCCTTCCACGAACCTCGTAGATAAATCTTCTTTATGATACAGTTTCTATAAACCTATTCCTTGCACTTCTTACACTTATCTGATGCTTTATTTAACTTGGATTTTCTTTGGAATAGATATCGCTGGCTTTATTGGATAATGTCTCGTGCATCCAGCGTTTACTTAGGTCCTTTTTGAGATCTCTTTAGACAGCTTAGGTTTTACCTTGTTTATCTGCGATTCGTTGCAAGAATCTATATCTCGTTATTTGGCGACTTCTTTTCTGCTTGCAAATAACCAATACTTTGACTTCTGCTAGATAAATTTTTATGTAAAAAGAATGCATTAGGCAACGTCGTGAGTCTGCTCTCACCGTGTGCCGACGCGCCATTTGGTACACTACGCCGCATTTTGTACAATTATGGTACGTCACCGCGTCTGATTTTCTTTCACTAATACTGTCAAATACGACATTAGAAAGCATCTAAATATCGAGAAGATCATGTTTACTCGGTTTAATTCTATAAACAGGGATTATTCTTCATTTTTGACAACATCGGAATTCACGTCAACTTTTTGCTGGTTTTCAACTCCTGCGACTCTCATCACAATTTGTTCTATGTTCCAAATAAAAAAATACCTGCTTTCTTCAGCCTTTTCAATAGTTTCTTTAATTTAAAATAATTATCGGTCATTAGGTTAATTCCTTTTATATAGAAAAGGTCCCATCAAGGTCATGACCACATGGTTCAAAAAGATGGCCTATCCTCCAACTCGACAACTTATGGAAATCCATTCAGTGCATATTTGGAATTAAAATCCATTACTAACCGAAACTAAAGCACATAGTTATCAGGTTTATCAAGAATAAATTGCGTGAATAGACGTCTACACTTTCTGGGAAAAAGCTGATCATTCACCGTTACTTGTGTATCGGGTGTGTAGCAAGCGTGGCAATATTCAATGAGTCTGTTCCACAAAAGGATAGAGGACAAATTTGTTAGCTGCGAAAAAAGAAATGGAAAACGGATCTTAAACATGGATATATAAGAAAATAAAGGGCAAAATGTTTCCAACCCAAATCATCATTAGAATTGCTACCTCAAAATTTTACACATAACAATATAATTCCATCTATTTTAGAGAAGAAGGACAAAATTATAACAAAAAGCAATATTATCTCAAATTAAATTAGTTAGAGCTTCTAATATAAAACAATGAAGGTTTTATTATAAGAAATAATAGTAAATATTAAGTAGGTGTCCTAAGGACACCTCCGCTGTTTTAGGGGGTATGTGGTAGGATCTCCTATGAAAATGTTTCAATAATTATAAAACTTGGTAGAAATACGTAGAATGTTAAATAATTAAAAGTCACGAAACGATTTTTTCCTATGATATAAATTACAAAAATGGTGCGTTTTTTCATGGGCGAGGTGTCCTGAGGACACCCTCCGCTGTTCTAGTGTTAATACACGCTGCTTCTAACAACAAATTTGGTTACGAGACCTACAAGCGCTCCTTGGGTCAGAGATGTCCAATTCGATCCACCGAATATCCCAGAAACAATAGCTCAATCAATTGTCCTCAAACTATTTCCCTTCGGTGAAAGTCATCACCTCCTTTCCCCTCTTACTTTCTTCAGCTCCACAACGGGGACGACCTTCGTCCAATCTCCTCATCTTTCCATGCCTTTTTCGCGCGCTTTAACCGTTACTCCTAGCGCCAATTAAGGATCTGCGGCGGCATGAAAAAACTCCTCCACGTGTTTCCTACGGATTCGATACGATTCGCAGCAAAAAAAGATCGCTTTTCTGAATCGGAACACATCGTTCACGGGAAAATTGGTCAATGTCTTCAACTGAAATGTATCTCTCTTCGACGCAAGGGTAAAAACTCTGCGTTGATCGATAATGGAAGAACGGGACGTCAGATTGGACTGACGCTAGATCAATCAAGCCCTTGCATTAGAGCGGCTACCTCAGAAGCTGAAGGGGTATTAACCTTTCTGGAATAGCTTTTGACCCATCGGCTGAATTACAATGTTCGATGCAGCCATTGGTTTATCTCCTTCTATCTTGAATAGGTCGCAAAAAATTGTCGAAGATAGAGATTACGTATTACACGCTTTTTGTTGGCAAATTTTCTGAAATGCTATCGCATAAGTTATCCTCTAAGTATGGTATGAAGTATGGCGGCTTGCTTGCGTACGTGTTCTTTGCTTGAGCGTATTCTTTCATAAATAAACAGTGATTAGTGGGTTTAAATCGAGCTATATATGAAATACTTTTGCGATAAATTTAAGATACTGTTCATTGAATTGAGTATATATTTTTTATGATCTGGTTTAGTTTCAATATATATGATGAAAATATGGTTTGGTTAATAACGAAAAGGGATATAAAACATTGAAATAAACTTATAAGGTACGAAAGAAATAAAATAATTCCTAAAATTGAAATATAGGAAACTTGCATCAATATTAAGGTAATTTATCCCATAATTTATTAAAAATAGGCATGCATTTTATATTTAGTGACTTCCATTATAGAAACACCAGCTTAGCTCACTTAATCCTTAAACTTTAGACGAAAATCTTCCATCATAATTAACGAAATAAAATTAACATCTATGAAAAATTTTCGGAGATACACGTTAAATAAAATTAAAAAGATGACTTCAATAAATATTCTGGACCACCGATCTTATGCTACGCTTTTTCATCTAAAGAATGCTGCCTTTCTTTATACATCCTAACCTAAATTCGGCATTCCATGAAGGAAACCTTCACTCGAACACTGACCTTCTATCATGACACGTTCCGTTCTTAGCAATTATCCGCTCAACTTCATTAAGAAGCAATGAGATGAAACTCACGTCTTTCCTTACTGTCAAAAAGAAAGCAAAATTAAAAATTTGCAGGAAAAATAACCATAGTAACATACAAACAAACATTTTACCTTTTCTACGTAGATTCACTAACGTATGTGTATACCAATTTAAAATTCAGATGCATTATGATCCTATTTCAATTTCTAAAGATAAAAAATATAAAATTCCTTAATATTCGTATCAAAGCGCACTCTTTGATAGCTTTCTTTAGTAACATTAGAAAGAACTATAGAAGTAAAGAATGTTACTGTATCACTAAGTCTTCAGTTATACGATACGTTTATTCATGTATATACGAGTATCATGATATCATAAAAGTGTCGTAATATAGTACAAAGGCATATAACATCAATCCAAATCAACATTCATTTCAAGGCAAAGACTATTAACATAACAAATAAAATAGCTGGAAAAAATTGGAGAGGTATTACACATCGTAGATGATTTAAAACCCTGTTTGAAGCATTCAGATTACGTCCAATGTATCTCAAAAACGGAACAGTTGGTCTTCACGAAAAAAGAAAGACGATGAAACACTTTCCAGAAGGCACAAGGTTGCTGGCATCTGGACACCGTTGATAAAAAAACTACAGCAAACTGGAAATGGCACCAATTAAATTGTCTGGAAGAAGTAAATGCCATCAGGGCTGAGATGTATTGACCTATCCAAATGTCGCGAAGGCAGAGAAGGCTCCGACTGAATATACTGCTCTGTTGTTCTCCACCAGAGCGTCTTAAAAGGCCGAGCACTCGAAAAAGAAATTCGGTTGATGGGTGGAGTGCAACCTGCAACTGCACTTTGGAGTTGCACCGAGATATGGATCTCTAAAAGGGGTGAGGACGACGTCTTAAGTCGGTTCTCTCGTTAGTCCGTCTCTGTATAAATATTTAAATGCCAACCGTGATGAAGTTCGTGAACGTGAAATGATTAAATTAGTGGTTAATTATCTTGCTTTAATTTACGCTAATTTAGAAATTATAGGCTAATTAATTATGTTGTCAAGATGGGAAGTTTTATACGTCTCCTTGAATGGAGAATTGTAACAGATAGAAGAGAGTTCTGTAAATGCAGATTAAGTGTCCCTAAAGTTTCTTTCACTAAGAAGTTTAAATTGTATTAAATTTACTACTAACAGTCGTAAAGTCTTGCTTCGATCTGTCTAGTATTCACATTATAAACAAATACTATACCTTACTTATGTTACGAATCGTTGAGGTTAAACTATATATACTCTCTTTCAATATATAAGAGTATTTCAATATTAATTCCTTTGATTAAATTTTTCCATTTATTAAAACTGTACGTATTTTAAAGAATGAGGATGCATATAATCAGCTACATAATATGTTGAAGACCGGGTATTTTATATCGTATTCCGTTTCAACAGAAGACACAATTTTCAAATCTATCGTAAAACGCAGAATTTATTTTCGATTTCGTATTAATGACGAAATTACTCGATATTTTTAAAATAAATTTCTCTAGAAGTTAATAAGTGTTCGTTTATTTACATGGGCTTTCTTTCTTAAGTTGAGCTTGAACTTAAAAGACTTATCACAGTGAATATATTAGAGTACACATTTATAGTAATTAAATCGAAAAGAACAAATTCCACGAAACAATGTTATTCACTAAGATGGCTAAAGTGGGGTAAGATTGACAAAGTGAACTAATAAGTAATTAAATTAATGAAAAAAGAACCGAGAAAAAGAGATATTGTAGAGGTGACAAAAGAAAGTTCATAGGGTATGCACAATTGTTAGGGAAGAGATTTCACCTGAGCGATGAGCCTAGGAAAGAAAACATGGTCATTAAGTTCCGTTTGGGAGGAGCAGAAGCAGAAGACAATGGGAAGCGATAATATAAGCAACAACAGTGTGCGAATGACAAATTAAGCGGTGCCTAATACACCCAACGTTTAAGCTAATCTCTCTTGAGGTAATTAAAGTTTCACCTTAGCTGACAGCTCACGATGGATCGCTAAATGTCCACATTATTAATGATAACACTCTTTGATGACCTGATTGAATAAGGGTAGTAATAGAAAGATATATGACCCTACGATTTAAATATCGTGAAAATAATTTGAAATTTACGAGTGACATACATTTCATGACCAATTAATTCTCTACGTGCTCCAATTTAAATTCCTCTCGTGAATGATACAAATTAATGCGTACTGAAGGCTGACTTCCATCTTGTATGTTTTTCTCTTTTTATTTGTAGATGAAATACGAAAATAAGAAGGATGTTGGATAATATTATATCAGAGAAGAGGTAGTTGGAATAGAATATTCTCACGCCGAAATTAACAATTAAAATATCGTAAATAAATAAATTCATTCTTTGAATACGTTAATATTAATAAATCTATACTTATTCAAACTTAACCAGAGCAGAAATAAACTAATTTAGGTTCTAATGAACCTTTGAATGTTATATATTCATAACTTAATTATGATGTATTTTATTAATTGGGAAACTTGACATTGTTCGAATATAAGTATCGTATTAAATATCATATTCCTTTGTGTTGAGATGAGTAACAAAATCATCTATTTATACAATTCATTACAAGTTCGCATTAGGAAAAATGCATCCTAATATAACACGATAAAACCCACGTGTAATGTATTAGCAAAACGTAATCCTTCTACACAAAAGTGCCAGTTTCCTTATTGTACTAATAAACGCTCGATTTCCACTAAATGTCATTCGAGTCATAAATCCGATATGTTCAACAGCAGGAAAATTCGCTGGAAATTATACCCGACAAAGATTTCGGTGAAAGGAGTTTGTGCGGGCGTTGGGAACATTCGTAAGACAGTTACGTGTGCCCGATCACCACTGGATACACCCCACGAGAAAACTACAGGCAGCTCGACTTATGACGACAAATACGAGGTCGTTTTGTTTCGCAAGAGTTAATGAGATTCTTTCCGAGAGTGATATACCGACCGACGGTGGCCTGAGGCGTAAAGAATAGCGTGGGAAATCTGATTAGAGTTTTTCGCGACATTTGGAATGTCCTGAATTCAGAAGTGTAAACTCTCCTACGCAGCACGCTTCGTGACGAATAAGACAAAAAAGAGCTCTGGAAACTTCCAACCTTGGTTTCCGTGACATAATTAATGCGCGAGAATTCGACTTGTGGGTTGAGATGTCGTTTTATTTGTTTCTGTCAAGGTAAGGGCGATTCTCTAAGAAAGAAAGTTTTGTTTTAAAAAAGAAAGATTATGCAACGAGAAATTCAGATGTTTTATACAGGATGGATTCATTTGAATATGAGATTTGAGAGAGACATTTGACAATGAACTTATTACGTATATGTTCGAAGGTATATCGCGTATCCAAGGCAAAATTCAGTTCACTTAACATTTTATAGTTAGTGAACTGAATTTTACATAGAACAATTAAAACCTTCATTAGAAAAATAAGAGATCCTTTCATTTCAATTAAACTATATTTCATAGATTCAGACCCCGTATTAGATACTAGGAACATTAGTGTGTATATTTCTCAAGTAATAGATATTTTTAAGTGTTTATATACGACAGTAGCATTTATTTCTTGCCATTTTGAGCTTAACTAATCTTTTTATAACGTTCTTAGCAGATTAAATTCCTCCTACGTGATATTTACATAAAACTTTTTAGCTTAATTTAAACAATCCTAGGGATAAATTTTAAAAATAATGTACTTTTGATAAGAGAATATCGTAAATATTTTCTTCAGGGGAAACTATTTGTACACAGTCGAGAAATTTGCATGTACGAACTTAAAACATCGGAAATTTTATCGCACAAAAACAGAAGACCTATCTACTACAACCCCGCGTATAACTCAGCACCGACTTATTTAAATCTTCCACACATCCATAAAAAACATTCACAGCGCCAACCCTCAGCCCTCCCCTAGTTTCTGCAGAGCGCATTTGGTTCAAACCGCGGCTGTACTGCTTCACCTCATCAGCAATGCAAATGTAAACAAAGGCGCAAACCTTTGGCGTATGTCGGAAAGGAAGAAACTTTTCTTTGAGACAATAGCGGCGATTTGAACAGGTACCACTCCTCCCACACCTCCCAGACGCCTCTGGAAATGTCCTCGAAGGCACTCAACGCCGAATGACACACTCGTTCATATAACATTCCACGCGATCTTATCTTTCGACAGCGTCGGGGAGCAGCGGTCGCGCGCGTGTGTGCAGTCCTTTGCAAAAACAAAATCGCACCGCCCTTAGGCTAATTTTGCAACGGAAGAATACTTCCCATAGATCTCCGTTCCTCTGTCTCATAGAGCCCGTGACTTATTTAATGCGAGTTCTATATGTGGTGCATTATGGCACATAACCCATTCTTGCGATTGCATTCAAAGGTTGAACAGACGGTCGTATATAGAGTGAGAACCGGTTAACGAGAACTGGAGCAGAGGCAATCTGACATTTATTTTTAAGCGGTACTTCGTGTTAAAACGACGTCTCTCGTTGGTCGACCGTTTCACGAGTTTTACTCTATGTAAAGTGATAAGATCTGGCTATTAAAAACGTTGAATGGGGGGCAACCTAGCGTGGTATGCAAACCTTACGGGCATAGGAGAGTTTGATGTGTTCTATAATTAATAGCTGAGCGATTCTGAGCTAAATTAAGATAATTTCAATTCCTTACTTTGAAAGGTAATGATAGAGTACCCTTATCCTTTACTTACGGCTAGCGTTTAATTTTATTTTGCAGAACTGAATGCTGGATTCGTAATCACAGCTTTATGTAGCCTTTTACGTATTGTTGAACGTACATCAAGGTACAATTAGCTCTTGTCGGTCTAACAATTTGTATACATTAGGAAGATTTATACATATGCAGAGGGTAAAGTTTGAGTTGGTCGTTCTGTATGATATTTGAGTAAAATACAAGTTTTTTATCTGTTAAATTCATTTTATCTGTGATTCAGAATATAATATTTAGGCAATAAGCTATTATACAATAGCAACCCTGAAAAATAAATGGAGCAAATATTGACTCCTTTTAGCTATACGAGCTTTTTACTACTGAATGCATAATCCTTCATGAATCCTTAATGAATGTCAACTGTAATATAATCAAATGTCATTTTCATTCTATTACATTTTTGTCATTGAATATCTTTATATAACAATTCAAACAATATTGATGAAAGCTCATCAATAAACTGGAAATTAAACTTGGGGAGATACTGTGGGAGTAAACTAGTCTTTCTAACCCACTCTAATCCCAAATAGTACTTAGTTACCACCTCATAACATTTCACTATAACTTTTATTTGTGTGCTATTTTAATGCGATTTTCTGGTTTCTGGTTGTGCGAAATTTCGTTGCGAAAATTTCTGCAATTCAAACTCAACAAATGGAACTACCACCTATTAAGTTATAAATTTACACCGAAGCCCACAAAAATGTTATAGCCTTTAACTTTCAGTAGCTCCATAGAAGGATTCTGGCGGAATAAAATTCGAGACGTATCGCTTTCAGAGATGGAAACACTTGGCCCTCTAGGAACCAAATTCGGCACTATATCGATCACGTGTGCCGAAATCCAACACTGTTCACCTTTAGCCTCAGAAGCTCAGACGGCCCAGCCCTTAAAGTTATTGGCACCTCTGACCTACTGCAGAAAAAGTCATTCCGTAAATCGTAAAAAGAAGAATACGAGTTGTCCGCATTCAACAATGGCTTTCTTACGCAACAGAGGTCGTTTCGAAGCGAATTTGGTGAGAAAAGCGGGTGATACTCGATCCTCGAGAGATTTCAAGAAAGTTAAGGGGTTTCTTAGCGGATGCCGACGAAAATTATTTGGAGATAATCAAAAGATAATTCTAGCTTATTCTCTCCGCCGCTAAATTACTTTCCCATCCGGTTCTTTTTTTGGATTTCTTTTCGCTATCGTGTACCGTCAAAATTTGATAAAAAAATTCTTGCGCATTTTTCAGACGTATATTGTTAGGGTTAATTGAAACAATATTACGACTATTTTGATGTCGAAATAGAGAAAACTAAATAAAGATTTACAAAGGCAGGAAACATCTACCTCTCGAATCCATTAAGAATAAAAAAATTAATATTTTTGGCATGAAGTAAATTTAAAATAAGATTTTATTCAAAATAAGAATTTTTTGTCCACAATATTTGTCTAAATTCATCCACTCAAGTTATTTGACCAATTAAGTGAAGAAAGTAAGTTATATCAACCAATTAAATGAAAAAGGAATTTAAGTTATTAATAAGAGTAAATAATTCAATCATTACGATCATTAATTCGTAAATAAGTATAAATAAATACTTTATCTATTAAAAATGAACTCTCATAAAAGTAAAAGAACTGGCTGCACGAATCAGTATCTTTATGGTAAAGGAAAACTTAGTACGAATTATTCTATAATAATAGAATTTTTAAAAGTATGATAGCAGTAATCGTTCGATAAGGTTGTAGATAATGGAAGTTTGGTTACCAACCAAATACAAATAGAAACACTTTCTGCGGATTGCATTCAGTCTCATAGGAAGTATGATAGATACCGACTTGGTGCAGAGATTTCCTCCAACCTCTTAGCACTACGTATTTTATGAAGGTATGAGCAAAAAATTCCTTCCTTACCCTATCCATCCTACTCCAATGATAAACGTTAATATTCTTCCCGAATAAAAAAAATATCCGGAGAATTATATAGCAACCATGAAGCAATCATACCATCTCCCTTGATAACCACCTTTCCCTACCTCATCCAGCCACTTAAATCGAGTACTTGCACAGTCTGTAACCAGTGGTCGATTCGAAATAACTCCATCCTGAAGAGCGTAATAAATCTAACGAGACGTATCAAATCGATTCCCATCAGCCAACAGGAATGACCCTCCGAGTGATTATCGTTCCGCGGTTATTTGCGACAAATTACTCGCGTGCAACCGACATTCCATAACCATCGTTGCAAAAAAGGACCGTCTGGAAACAATACGGGATTTATCTGCACGCCGACACAAACGGCAAGAGATGGTAATCGATGTGTAACGCGTTGGATCGAGATGCCGAGTTCAGGAAGTATTCTCTCTTACTTGTTTCGCTAAGAAAAACTCCGTATGGCCTCTAACTCCATATTCGTGAGGCAGACACTCGCTTCAAGGCATCCGAATTCCACGTTTGAGATTTAAATCTCGCTCGAGACAGATGTAGAGTATTGAACTAAGACGTAAGATATTCTATGACTCATCTTACGAAGCTATAGTTTCCATTTCTACCGTTCAAACTGAATATATTTTGTTTATTCTTTATTCATGAATTCGACGGAAGTCATTTCTCTTTTATCAATGTCGAGATGATTTACGTATGCATTATTTCATTCCTAATATTGAAATCCAAGCCCATTTTCCCTCCCTTAGCTACCGGTATCTAAAGGCCGTGTGAATGAGGTCCCAAGGGGCGTTTATGCTGAATACTTAACTGAATGACGGAATTCATAAGGCCACACCATTGAATGCCACCGAGGTATTTTTTTCGGGTGAATGTATGCTTACTTGGATGTTATGTGTGAACTTAATTCTGGATGGAAAGTGAAACCACCCTTCTCTCCAAAGTGCTTGAGGAACGATAAGTAATGTTGACTATTATGGTTATTACACTGTAGATAATCCGAAAAGGGTATGGAGTTTTAATAGAATGTAATGATAATATGACGAACGATTATTTTCAATCATATATTATTTAATATCCTAAAAAGTAGATTTTTATTTTATAGAGCAGCTATTTTTGCACTTATTACATTCTAATTATGCCTGATAAGGAAAAAACATTACTACTCATGTACGTTATATTCTCATCCTGTCCTCAAAAGTTGAAATTATCGTAAGAACTGGAATATTTTTAAAATTCGTAAAATAACTATACATACCCATAAATAAATATTGAATAGTAAAAAGCATAGATTTGAAACAATTAATATGTTACAAGGTCTCCTACATCACAAACATTTTGAATATCTATGGATAAAAGATTATAAATAATGTATATTACGATAAAAATAGTCCTAATGAAATCTGTATTAGAAGGCGTGACTTCATGTAAAGCCATAGTATAACGAAAAAACATTGTAATTTCCACTGAAAGTTTCCTTTACTAGCGACCGGTTTCGTAATTTTAAATTACATTTTCTGTAGAAATTACCAAGCGTTTTCATTATAACAGTATTCAGATAATAAAAGGAATTCTTCAGATTTAAACTCACAACTTAAGATTAGTATCTCGATAGCATTAGATGAGGAAGGAAGAGCCCATCAGTAATAAACCTTCGGATAAGAACAAACCTTTAGGATAAACGAAAACTTCGGAGATTCATATAGAGCTTCACGCAGCCTCGAGGTATCCGTTCGTCTCAATCCGTGTGCGCCTTTGGGAAACAGCATAACGTTAGCAACGCGTCGCTCTGTTATGACTTTCGCTTGGTGTGTCAGCGATCAATCAACCGAGCCAATTTCACAGGAGCCGCTCATCTGCAGCCGCTTCGGGACGTACGCAGTAAATTCGCTCTCAGCGGGAACGGAAGATGTCACGATGTGGTATCACGCTGTAACAACGCTCGAGATGCTCCTTTTGTTCTAGCTCAATAAACAAGAGGATGGGAAGTAGGACTTGTGAGGGAGAGAAAAGATGCCACCAGGAGTTATTGTGACCCATAAGACAATAGCGCGAATCGGGATGGTAAAAAATTTTTAGGACTTCTAGTCTCTGAGCTGTGTTCGCAGTTAACGAATTATTGGAGTAAAACAGTCGCGCACACGAAATAATGCTAATTCATTATGCTTCGCGGTGATAATATATCATCTTCTATACCAAGGATGATAATACATTAATTTCAAATTTAATTCATCAATATTTTCTCCCCAAAGACTATATTGAGATAACGCAAGAGGATTTTTTTTTTAATCTAAGAGACTATCAAAACCATATAGACGTAAATTGTAACCGAAGTCCAAAAAGAATCTTTTAGTGAAAAGAATAACCAATTCTTTCGAAAATCAAATTTAAAAAAATGACTTATACGTGTAAGTATGTAGTATACCTTAAATTTTGAAGATAAAATAAATACTACGTTATATTTCCAGCATACGAGTATCACTCTCATGGATATGAATAATGTTATACTATTGTATGCGATTGAATTGCAAAATTGCGATTCGTCATTACGTAAAAAGTAGTCCCAGTTTTAACGCAGTAAATTAGAATAACATGAGTGAGTCCACATTAAATCGCAAGCCTATCTTTTTTATTATGTAAACTTCAGTGACACAAATATTTCTACAGCTACATAGATGTTGTACAAATTTCTCTCTTCGTAACTTCGCGAATACACTTCCGTAACCTTTTTTTTACATGCTACATAACGAGACCAGGAGCTTCGAGTGCAAAAACTTGTATAATTTTTAATGATCATCACGTCTGTTTAAGCACATTTTTTTTCGCACACTTCGTCAAATGTACAGCTCTTGGTAAAAGCCGGCGGACGGGCTTTTTATGAAGAATTTACGGCGTGGTGCGGCAAAATTAAACCCGGAAGAGAATGCTGACAATTTTACAACCCTCTTTATGGAAATAAACGCGAACTTATAAAATGCAAGATGCATTATGGAAAGACACCGAAGTGAAAAAAATAGCATTCAGGAAATAATTAAAATAGTTCGTTTTAAAATAATGATCAATTGAATATTTATCAGCAACCCTAGTTTTTTCTAATTTTTTAGAGTTATAAACGTTTATTTCTCTCGCAACGTAATATTCTTATTCTACTTCCTGTTTGTTTACATACGTTCCTAAGAACTACGTAACAATTTATTACACCATATATCCTAAGCAGGGAGAATAGTAAGTTCAACAGCGCAATGAAACGCCACCTGCATATTAGTCAAATGTTTACGATGAAACCTGTAATGAAAGTTAAACAGGACATTTACGGAACAGTAATTGAATGAGGTATGTGGATCTCGCAATATCGGTTTTATGAAAATTATTTATATTCCAATCATACCAAGAATTCTGTTACTTTTTTATTATTTCAACGCCAAAAATTATCCTATATTTCAGATTTACAAATATAAAACTGAATCTACAATATTTTTCAATATTCGAGAAACTTTTTCTAATTCCGCTAAATGCTATCACTTTCAATAACGCATTATATACAATAATCGTACGGTTTTTTTATTATATTAACACTCATATACGAAGAAATATTAGATAGATTAGGAGCATTGATACTGATACGAGTTCGAAAATGATATATTTACAAAATATTTGTCAAACTGTAAATGAGAAGCAATAAATTTAAGAAAATTTTTAGTCTATTGCCTTATAGGGATATTCAGCATATATATTGCGCTGTACATTTATAATTTAACCACGAATAGTCGCCCTTATCGATAATTGCATCCTTTCAGAATGGAAAGCAAATAGAAATTTCGGTAATTGATAAGCGTTTCAATACGTAGTGCTGAAATTATAGCTAACCATAGAGATAGTGTGCATGAATTGCTTTCTGAGAAATTAAATTTACGCAACAAAATGCATCCCATATCTATAGATTTGATCTCTGAAATTCTTGAACTACTTGTTCGGATAGGCGGGGCTGAATGAAGTTTCAATGAGTCACGTATACCTCTTGAAAGAGATCATTTGTATTCTCCTTGTGCTCGATTTTCCGAACCAATTTTTGAAGTGAATGATGTATTCCAGGTAAATCAATCGGAAATTAAGTACATGGGAATTGATAGAAATACCTAGATGTAGTTTGTACTGCTTACCTCAGAAAATACGAGTTGAATTCATAAAATATAACGATATTTCCATTTAATAATTCAGTTTTATAAATAGACTATTTGAATCAACTACAATTTTATAACTTTCCAACGTATCTATCTCTAAGAAAATTATGTATACAGTGAACAATATTATGGCTTCCACAATTAATATCATTGTTTTCATTCGTTCATTCATTATATCACGTCATCCTTTAATTTTTGGGCTAATAATTGAAATATATAAATGATAAAATGCATACTAAACAAATTCGTTAAATGAAAAAGAATTTCACCACCTATCAAAGACTGAACAATTGACGTATCTTTTAAGAATCTTATCTACTGAGTAAACATTGCGTCTTATCGTAAAAAAGAAAAGAAACAAATGGATGATAAGTAATCCGTTCCGTTTGGAATACCGGAAACTAACTTTCTCTAAGCGTACAATTAATGTCGGAACAAACAATAAAATCCTTTTAACTTGAGATAAACAACATTGGGAAAGGAAGTTGTTGTTTACTTACATAACGGTTAAACGATAAAGAAATCTGACAAGGCCTTTGCAACAGAGGAAACTTGCAACAGTTGGATAGATATTCCAATAATTCATGCGATGATATGACATTATGTACGCTTTTCCACATATTTCCATTCAGTTCGTAAGATACTTATTTACTCGAAACATTTTTCTTATAAGTCTTCTAAGTAATACCGATTTGTATACAAATTTTGAGTAGAGTATAGATTATATAGTCGAGTATTTAACCAGTCGCGAAGGATACTAAAAATAAAATAACGCCTCGGCGAAAATTTTACCCTAGCACGCACAGAGAATTACCCACAAATTGCATACTATAGTCACTGTACAGCTAGTACCGTACATCTTCACAGTTTGAACCAAAACTAATCCTTACTAAACA
This sequence comes from Pantala flavescens, assembly GCA_020796165.1. NCBI lineage: Eukaryota > Metazoa > Arthropoda > Insecta > Odonata > Libellulidae > Pantala > Pantala flavescens. Next base: position 20,989,039 of record CM036886.1, read on the forward strand.
TCAAGTCCAATCAGCGAGCTAATCTTCGTAAGCCACCGAGCGATTTTGCTCTTGGATCTAAAATTCAATCGAGAGCCCTTACTGTAACGCAATCCATTCCGTGAAAACAATTAACCCTTCTAAATCAGAAGAAGACTTCTACATCACTCCGCATTCCACTTCCACTTTCAAGCATCGAAGATCTATAATCGGACGTCTAATTCGGAATCCTCCGTGGCCGAGAACACATCGCGACGTGATCGGCCGTTGAAGTCTCCGGGTAGAGCGAATGGGGAATCTCCTGAGTGACTCACCGCTGAAAGCTTCCATCTCCTGGTCGCGGTTTCGAAGATCCTGAGAAGGTTCATCTTGGAAGGTTGGATGGAGCGACGGGCTCGAGTACGCCGTGGGGAGTGGCGAAGAGACGAAGCGATTCAAAACAGTCTCCGGTGGTTTCCCCTCCTACACTCCCCTCACTGCTTCCCTCCTCCCTCGGTGAAGGGGAGAGTGGGCATCCCTGGATGAAAAGGACGACTCCCACCGAATTTTACTTTCCCATCAAAAAGCCATTTCCTCTCGGCCCCGAATTAAATCGATGGGAGATGATAAAAATCGGTGATTTCCGAAGAGATTGGTTCTGATAAATCGTTGCTGACAGTCTTCTCCAACGAGACGGTTGCTGTTTTCTAAATCGGGAATCGATTGCGGAACGACGGATTGGAAATTTTGAAACGATCCCATTTCTATCGAATGGAACTGGTGGGATGATTTTATTCTATCGTAAATTTCAACAATTTCAAAAGTTATAACTGCTCTCATCACTATTATTTTCTATTGTGTTACGCCGAGATACACAGCTCGTGAACTATATTTTAAACGAGACTAAGTAAGATTTAATAATAGAAATCAGACTGACCAAAAGCATTACGACATTTCAAAAGACTTCATTTTATGTGTAGCCATTAATTTCCAACATTTATTCTTTTACCTTATGGATTTTGATTGTCTAAAACTATTTATGTTGTGAAACTAAGGAGAAATTTTGAGGTTTTTACATGCAAAGGTAAAGAATGTTTAACACCATGGCGAAAACGTTAGTAAAACAATTATATACACTATATTATCACAATTCCAATATACAGTTAAAAGTTAGTTCTAATATTTTTAAGGTCTTGAATTAATATTGTTATATATTACATTTTATGAAGTAATTATCGATTCTAAATACAAATTTACATCTACACTTTCTTGCGTAAATTTTTGGAGAGGATTAGAAAGATTATAAGATTAAAGGCAGAGTTATTATAGAAATTACGATACATATAATCTCATACTCTACATATATACTTAACGTATACTCTCTACATGAACTTCCTAAGTCATTTTTATGGTGAGAACGAAGCCATTCTTTCTATTTAAGGTGACTCGTGACTCGATTAAAAAGAATAGCTCTTTCCTTCAGTACTTATTGAGACATTTTACAATTATTTCAAAAGAGTTCACTAACAATAAGTTCAAATATAAAATTAAATCCCGAATTGGAATGCAAGAAAAGCGAAAATTTCCTTTCTAAAGGAACAGAGAGACTATTGAAGAGCAGTGAATGGTCTTTGACTCAAGTACTGCGTAGGCATTTAGTAATTATTAAGAATATTTTATTGGTATTTCTACAAATATAGTGGATCGACTATCCTCAGCATTTTAATTTTATCGATGACCAAGAACGAAAGAATATAGAGGGCTAATTAACATCGTTATATGATCTATATGCAAATGTCTACAGTATATTTCCATGAGAACTAATAATAAAAACGAAAAAAATCAGAATAGCCGTGAAGATACGTACAGGAAGTTCTTCGATATTAACGATCCGCTCCGGAAAGGTTTTAAATGATGGGTTGGGATACATTAATTCGTCTGGGAATCCATCTCTCTCGTCCTAGCAGCTGCAAATTAGGAATTCCCATGCAGGACCTTCGGTGTTATTTTTGGTGTTGGAAAAATTACATGGGAATTCCCTCACTGAAAGTGATTTTTTTCATTCATGGTTCTCGTAACTATCCAAACCATTAATTGTGTACATAGTGTTCATAATTATCAATGGACTGAATCGCGAAAACGCTCATCCTCTTCCAAATAATAGAGACTATTATAAAATCTCATTAATTCTCTCATTGCTAACACTCGATAATCAACTAATAGACTTAAATATAGATAAAAATATCAATATCCAATGCAGTGAAATTATTCAGATCAATACTAAATTGTTGTACTCACCAATGTGACATTTTTCCCATAGATTCAATTTTGACGAAATAAAATCGGTAGAGATCGTACCAGATAATTTTAACAAAATCTTTGATGTTATCGATCATTGAACTTTTGGAATGAAATAGAAATTGTTTTGCCTTATTTTGATTGTTCATAAGTTCAGTCTATAATTACCAAACAAAAGAAGGTATAGAAATCTATTGAATTAAATAGATTATTGAACATCATGAGATCAAATCTTGGGTTCCGGAAGATGAATTATATCCCATTTCGTCTTTAATTCAATCACTGAACACTCGTATGTAGTACTCAAATTCACAAAAAGAATTTATTTAAATTCATATTATTTTTTTAATCGAATATTTTTATTGAGTGATAGTTTATAAAATTGCAGTGATAAAAGATAAAAGACTATGATCATAATCGTTAACTAAGAATTCGATAGTTTTTTCTATTTTAAATAGAAATCGTATTATTAGAAACATTTTAATACTTATTAAGTCTAAGTATTGCGTTATATTGCCATTAGAAATAGGGAGTAAAAGATTTTATAAAATAGATTCCACTAGAAAACGGTAAATCCATATTTATGTTTCGTTCCCACTATAGTAAAGTAAGAAATTATTTTAATGTCCATGGAAAGCTTTATCAACAAAACCTTTAATTGTACCATATATGTTTTAATTTTCCAGCGTCTCACAGTTGCTAATGATCTTTTCCAGTTCCTCTGGACCACACAAATACCATATTATTTTTTTGAGAGAGATAACTGTCCTTGATTCCTAGTTATATTTTGTACGAAAAGTTGATACTGACCTTCAGGATTATATATTCCTCCTGCGATATTGGGTTCTACCTGGTCTCATCTAACACATCAAGGTCGTTTCTTAAGTATTTCGCACCAACTTCAGGTCAACTAAAATTTTTCCGATATCAGCATCGCCTTATAATAGCTTCTCCGGTTTAGTTTTCAAGGTCGTTACTATGGGATACGTTCCTGAAAAAGTTCAGACAGGGATATGTTGTAACGCTAACATTATTTTCTTTGACCGTGCAATCAAATTTAGAGTTAAGCATTTACATTATTGTGTCAACTATCCATTCTCGATACACTTTTCTTCTCAGTGTCACTAGATGTAAACTGTTTTTCTGCTTCTAGTTGAGATGTTATAGCTCAATTCAATCTATAATAGATAACAATAATGATTTGGAGAATCATTAATAAATTTACGATAGTTGTAAAGATGTTTGTAGTACAGATAATCAGGAAAGTGGAGTACATTATTGCTACGATTTTGAAACTCCAATATCATTCTGAGAATGTAAATCATTTAAATTGATTGGTTATAAACTTACCTTCATTAAATTATCTTAAAAAGGACCAACATGCAACGGAAATCAGCAATCAGAATCACAATATGTATATATTGTGATTCTTTAATGATCCTCCCCATTGTTTACATGCAGCAATTTAAAAGGAAATACATGTGCAAGCAGATTGGTTCTGAGTAGTAACCTAGCGGTAAAACTAAGAACTATTTCTACATTCAAAAGTAGCGGTATATTTAAAGACATATTTATGTACAGTAAAAAACATACAACCGCTATTTTTCACTGAAATGTATAATAAAATAAGTTCTAAATTCAAATATAATATACTTTCAATCTATTGTTGATCTTTTGTGATACTTAAATATATTTAACTTTCCCTACTATTTGGATCAGATATATTTCAATGAATTGTTGATTTTATCATTGTATATTTTTAAAAAAAAAGACGAAATTATTACTTATAGGTCCATAGCGAATTGTAAAAATTCTTTAATTTAAACTATTAAATTTATTTTCTGTCAATCTTTTAGAAATTTGTATAGAAAATTCCCATTGTAGAACATAACAATTCAATTTAATAAATTATATTCAAATTGATGAATCTGAGTTTTTTCTCTTTGTCTGTATATTTAGCCAAAAAGTTTCATTTACACAAGTTACCTTTAAATATGTCCTCTTTTCATGTGGGGATTGTTTTTTTATATACAAATGAGTGTTAGAAATATAAAGAAAGGAATGTTATAAAGAGGAACAATGAAATAATCAGAAAAAAGGAGAGAATAAAATATGAGCATAATACTTAATTCTTATAATTAAATTCACACATATTATTTAATATACTATTTGTTCTAGTTTCCTTTACAGCTTGGCTGTCCATAATTGTTTAATACCTCAAGATCAATGATCACAGGTACCAATTGCAATAGTCTATTGGATAGAGAAAATCTGGTAAAAATGTTATTTCCTTGCTTCAATACTCAAGGCCCACTGGGTGTGCTCCATATAAATATTCTCACAGGTGTTCATTGAATACAAAAATGTATTAGACTTGTATGGTAGAAACTATTTTACTTTTCTTTATAAAATAAAGGCAATTTTTAATTGTTAAAATTTGATAAAAGGCATTCAAAAAAGTTATCTAAATTAACCAAAACTGGTTAGGTTGAACAATGTAGTTTGTATCATAATAAAGTTAGTTAATATGAATGAGTCAGTATATACTGACTCATTAAGTAATTAAGTGGAATACCAAATGATTAAGATTTTGATGATTATAATTTAGAATGAATCTAGTTTCAGCTTTATATTTTATAGATATATACTTATTTTAATTCAAAATAATGATATATTACAATCGAATTAGTACAAGAGATTGATTTAAATGTATAATATTTATAAAAATATTATGCTATTTGTACTTTAATTTATGAAAAGAGTTTTTATATTTGTTATTTGTTATACCATATAGTTGGATAAAAGAACAAAACAAACCTTTACAGGAGTATCAATGATATTTTAATTTGAGCATTAATAATTTTACCGAAAGACAAGAAATTGAAGGAATAGATCAAAAACAAAATACTACCCACCTATATAAAGCCAAAGCTATGCTGACAGACTAGATTTTATAGAAGACAACATATTGGTGGAAAGATTGATTTCTGATACAAGAGTAGCTTATGAATATTTAGTGCCTTGATAGATCATCATTTATTTAGGATAATCTCTTTATCTTCCATTTATTCATAAATAAACCAAATAGATAGGTATTTAATTTATTGATCTTTCAATATGAATCTTTGTTCAAATATCCTTCATCAAGTTCAAAAATAATAGATTGTCACACTATATTAAGGAGTAACACCCAATTTTCCTAATGAACAATGGAGCTTAACAATGGAACAGATATATCTATTCTTAGTTTTCTAAAAAGCTTATAATTATTATAATTCCACTTTCCCTTTAAATTTTATTTTCTCCCTGTTAATGTAAGATTAAAAAAAAATCAATGACACTTATATAATAATTCACTATTTAAAAGGTTTCTAAGGTTAGCTGAATCATATACTACAAATTAATTATTATTCCATTATCTTTTTAAACCTAACAAGACAAGGTTAAATTAAAATCAATCTTAGATATTCTGAAATCATTTAATCATGGAGGTTTCAATTTAAATTTGTAAATGCTTCATTGATCAAAAGAGGCAATAATCATGGATGATTTCATGAAGAAAAGTACCATATAGCAAGAGCTCCTTTAAAATATGACAAAATCATCTGCTGGGTTTTAAAAAATATTTAAAAATTGTAACTAATATGTCTCTACGAATTTCAAAGAGTTAAATTATTATTAAAAATTATTGTCTTGCAATGTACAATTAATTGTATCTTTGTCCATGGATAAAATAAATGAAAAATGACAAAAAAATGTTAATGTTCTATTATTCAGTATGTACATGAAGGAGATGTGGTTTTCAAATGAAAATATAATAATGCTCTGGAGTCTGAAGATAGATATACGCTACTTGACATATATGTCATGCCAAGATATTTGAGGTACTATGAATCTGTTTTCATTATTCCTTCTGATGTTTTTTTTCCTAAATTGCAGTTGGGAGACTCATACCATAGATTCCAATTAAACTGTTAAAAATCTTTTTAACCATTGAGTAGCATAAACACAATCATGAATTCTATTTCATATATTAAACAAATAGTTGAGATTAATTTAAGGTACTCTAAGAAATTGAGTTGAGTATATAACATATTTTAAATAAATTAAGTTGAAATGCTGTTTCCCAAATGTGGTTTGTCTTTTCAGAAAAGATATTTCAGAGTCTGAATTATTAAGTGCAGTAAGTATTCCTGCACTTCAGCTGATAACTGAATAATTTATGAAATACTATGTCTTTTAACTCTTTAATATTATGATACTAAAAATATTCTATTGATTTTAGGCTCATTTTGATATATTTCTCTATGAATAAATCTGTAGGTAATGCTAATGCATTGAATTTTGGGTGGAGCATGAAGTAATTTTGACTGAGTATACATGGTTACTTCCTAATCCTTATGAAAGAAATGTTTGACTTTGTAGTTTTCATATGATCAGTTTTTATGTATGATCGATTTTGATCTTCTCAAATCATCTTCAGGTAGTAAATACTTAATATGGAAAGTTTAAGCATTTTTAATTATAACACTGCACCAATTAAAGCAAGGGCATACTGATTATACTCCCAGTTTCAGTTACAGGCAGATTTATACTGATCCTACTACATATGCGATCACTACATTTAAGATCAGTTGGAATGAAAAACTTGAAAAATCTGAAGAAGATTTTATTAATTTTTGTTCATAGAGGAGAATAAGTTATGTGAATCAAAAACAAATTTTCAAGTGCATAAGGTAAATTAAAAATAAGGAAACCAAAATTAGTGTTTAAGAATTAAAAATATATTCTTAAGAAGGGCTAACTGACATAAATTATGATACAGTATCAATCATGAAAATGAAAAGTAAAGCACCCAGTAACAGCCTGTAAAATAAAAGAATATGTCATCTGTTATAAATTTTTGAATGGAATTCTCTGAAATGGCAAGAAACTAAATTATTGAATAGAATTTTTAAAACCAAGAATGAAGCATTTAATATTAATGTTAATAAAATAGTTCAAGAAAATAATTTGATTTCCAAAGAATATTTCTATTTACAGATGATTATAATTTCCAGTTTCATAAGAGTAAATCTTTTTCATGTTTACCCAAAGTCTCCTTGTTCCCATTTCAGAGTTAACAATTATAGTTTGATAAATTAGAAATACAATAAAATATAGAGAAAATAAATATGAAATTTTTACACAAAAAGAAATTACAGTTATGTTTGATATATAACCAATTATCTTTTTCCTCTAAAGTATTTCTAGGAAGATAGAGCGTTTCTTTTCAAATTCATTAAGAATATTTCATTAATTTTTATTGCATTTTATTCTGAATATTCTGATACTTCAGCTGAATTTTGCATCATTAAGAGTGAATCACATTTCTGTAAATGGTTTATGCCAAATAATATCTGAATTGAAGGTTCTTTCTCTAAATCATTCAAAATTTTCTTAGGTGAAACAGGTCTTTTAACACCATATTTAAATGAAAAAACCATCATTGTCACATGAAGGAATTTCAATCCAGGAGATCTGTACAATATATACTCTATTCTTCCTTAAATATACAGAAAACCCAATATTTTATAGAACCAAGCATAAGATGTGATGATACCAGAGAATAGTAATATAATATTACTGATTCACTGCCAGTTCAAATTAATTTACAAATTTACAGATGTTTTTGTATTAGAATTTAATAAGTAGATTTTGCACCTCTTGCAAAGAACACTCCTACTTCCATTAATTGATGAAATGTGAATTTATGGAAATTATTTTTCATAGAATTTGTTAAGTCAAATTATTTTTAAAGATCTGCTCCCCTTTACCAAAATATACACAGCATTCATCCAGTCTAAACTATGAAGGAAAGGACAATGGAATAATGAAACCTGAATTGGAAAACACCAATCAAGCATATGATTTGGACACCGTGATGTTTCTTAGAATGGTTCATGGGGGGGAAATAACATTACCAACCTAAAGTCAGTACACAATACTCCTCTGAGATTCACATTAAAACACACAGATTCAACACTCAAAAATATCATTCCACACAATGAGACGTCCTTTCTTTTGGAGAGGATGTTATAATCAGACACAGGGAACTGAGAATTTGTCAATTACACTGCACTTGATCGTTCTGTGAACTCTGTCCTTGAAGCACAGCCGAATTTCAGACAGTTTTCCGCTAAACTTCTGTGTACATCTCCTCCTTGGACCTCAACTTTTACTGATGACTTCCCAGGAATCATTGTCACCACGGTTGAGGAAGCAGGAGCCTTCACATAAAGATTTTCCGACTCATCTCTCAGGCTACCTGTGGCAGCAGCTTTCTCCTTATCTGAAAATTTTGAAAAATACAGGCGAATAGTTAAAAATTAAATAGAGAATAAACCAATAAAGGTTTAACTGAAACCAGACTTCAAAATGTTCATTTCCTTGGTTTTAGTGTTATTTATAAAATTAATATAATTAATTACATATTTATTTTCTTTTTAGTATTATCAATAAGAATATGGCAATATTTAATAAGTATAAAGCATTTAGCATACTTGAATTTTGACAGATAAAAGTCTGTAAATTTTTTAGTGTGATAATCTGTTATAAGATATCCGTCATACAAGTTATTTGTTGTAATAATAGATTCAATTAAGAGGTATCAAAGATCATTTTTAATATATTATATATATATATATATATATATATATATATATATATATATATATATATATATATATATATATATATATATATATATATATAAATATAAATACTTTAAATGGCATTTGAAAAATTTTAACTTATTTGTTCCAACTTATCCTGAATTCAACTTGCTCATAGGAACAATAGAGATAAATACATAGAAAAATGTTTCAAATAATTGAAGAAATAAATTTCATTTATCATCTCAATAAATGACAATAAATTATTTCAAAGAAAACTATTTGATCTAAGGTTCTGTTCAGCATAAATTTATAATATGATATTTTAACTTTTTGAGTAACTCAAGACAAAGTAGCAAATGAGGAAGATCAACAAAAATCAACTAGATTTTCCTTTTATGGATACTGTTCTACTAAGATTATTTATTACAAATAAAGTATCAGTAACAGTCAATCATTACTTTATTTTAGTATGAATATAAACTTCTTCTATTATGATTATCATACTCAGTTTTTCCTATATATATAAACATAAATGATGGACAAATAAAGACTAGATAATTCTTAATTTTATTTCTATTTTCTAAAGAAAATAGAAATAAAATTTATCAATTAGAAAGAGAAAAAATTTCAGTGTTTTAAAATATTTCTTTAACCCTTTAGAAATGCTTTTCAAGGCAATTAAATTAAATTATTACACAAAATAAACAGAGAGCAGTAACTAAAATAATAACCCTTTTGAATTTTCCTTGTTTATTTGGTATTGCTCCCTGCCACAAAGATGAACTTGATCCTGACATATTTAAATAATGTTAAGTATGATATTCATATGTAGGGGAATATATACTATGAACAGAGCATAATTAGGAGGAAGTTTTCTCGGGTTTCCTGCCGGGTTATATCTTCAAATCTTTGAAGATATAACCCGGCAGGAAACCCGAGAAAAACTTCCTCCATCAGATTCGTCGGGAAAACACGAGATCTTTCCAGAGCATAATTAGGTTTTGTAAATACCTCAAAATATGTCTTTATGAATTATTTCAACAAATATATAGAAATTTAAAGTCAAACTAAATAACATAAATTAAAAGCACCCCAATAGTATTATTTTATGAAATTTACCTTTGGCTGTAACACTAAATGCACAAGATATTTAACATAAATCATATTCAGTTTTATAGGAAGAACTTTTAGCACATAATACTGTTTACTTTTAAATTCTTACTACTTACTTTTAAAGTTTAAGCTCTGTTTTAATGGCATATAATAACAAGGAAAATTAATAATTGATCCTTACCCAACAAGATTTCGTCCATGACGAGAGAGCATTTATCTGAGTCGAGTCTATCTACAAATTCTCCTTTGGCTGTACTATAATCAGCTTTCTCACTTCTGATGAACTGACCTGAAAGACAGAAAAGAAGTTTTATTAATAAAGTGCAAAAATAAAATGAAGTGGCTTAGTGAAAATGACAATTTTTGAGTAGCCTCCCCTTAAAATAAAAAAGTTCAGAAATCAGAATTATTTGTAAACGTATAAGTAAGTATTATAAGTAAAATTACAGAGGTTAAACAGCAGAAATTTTACAATGGAAAGTATGATTGAATACTTGAGGCATAGATAATACACAGACTAAAAAGTTATATTAAACTGTGAAATGGATATGATTTCCGGATAATGAAATGAAGAAAACTATTTCATCAAGAATTCAATAATGAATAAGACCAGTAATAAAGATTAAAATTTCCTACACTATAAGATAAAAAAAGTGATTTAACTTAGAATGGTTAGCTTGCATGATCTGATTACAAGCATTAACAGAATGGAAAACATGCCATGACCGGGATTCAAACACATATTCTCAACTTTCTGTAAATGTCCAATACCCTCTTAGAATACCTGCTATGTGAATGGAGGACCTGAATTCGAGTCCTAGTTATGTTGCTAATGTCAATCAGGTTTCTTGTAATTCCTTAATATTTTTACAAATGTTTTTTAATTACCTATTCATCCCATTTGGTAACCTATTATCTATTTATCTATATGTATTTGAGTAATAACTCAATTTGAAATTACTAAATTTGAACTTGATTAGAATTTTTTTAGGTTTTATAGTTAAATCTGGAGAAAATCAGGATACATTAGATTACTAGCAAAGAATGTACGCTGAATTGCTGTGAAACTAGACAATTCTGTTTTTACAGGTTAGGGTTCGGGAGAAAACTGACCTTGAGGAAATCAGATTATCTGTGACATTCACTTCTATTCCATCAGAAGCATGAGGTGGAATGGTATAGTAGATGATTTAGTGATCGATTGAAAAGAATCTAATTAAATCGAAATAATATTTTTCTTATGTCTCTAAAGTAACTTACAGTAACAATAAATTACACATTCTATACTTGCATTAAATTTGAAGCTTGGGAGGTATGGTAAAATTAATCATGAAATGAATAACAAACTGTTAGGATCATCATCTGTTGCGGCACTACAAATGTCTTCACGCAGAGACTAATAATTGACTGACTATTAAATAACCCTGAGTACTGACGACCTCGTCGAGTATCGATCAATGAATGAATTAATTTGAATAAAACGGTACACAAGGATACAACCCTTTCTTCCGCATACGTAGTAAGGGGGGGTGGGTTTCTTGGAAATTTCATTAAGAGAAACCGCCCCCTTAGCCCAGCCTTTATTTCTGACTGCTTCAATTAAGTTTCGCGAGGCGATGCTGTATAGACGCCACGGAATGTCGCAAGGCTGTCGACCAAGGCGCGGGGTTACCGTGCGCAGGGCGTGATTCGATTTTTTTGGCCGGATGACCAGGTGGGGCGCGACAAATGGCCGAATGCGGGGGAGATGAGAGAGGAGCGGTCGTGAAGGGATTCGAAGAAGGAGGCGTGGTTTGGCGGGGAAACACAGGAGATTCCATGGGGCATTGCTACGAGTTAACGGGGTCGCATTCGCCCGGTGAATGCGAGAGGAGAGCGGGAGTGTTTTTCCGATGCTTTTTTTTTGAGGGGGTGGAGACTGATTTGGGAAGGGGGGTCAGCGACCTCCAACGCGATCGGTATGCTATCGCTCCCCATTCGCAAGAAAGAGGTGCGCTAAAGAGAAGGCGAGGCACGTGAGTTGATCGGTGCTTCTGGGACGCGTGGATTCCGTTTAATTGCGATCCTCCGTGGTACTCTCCCACGCTTTACAGAAGGGCATTTATCGAGCCACGGGAAACAGGGAAGAGGAACAAGAAGGGATAAACAATACTGCTGACAGCGACAATTCATTTACTGATTCAGCGTAGCTATCTGATAATAATATTTAAATGTTAATAGTTTCTTCATATTGAAATATAAGAAGACATGATATTCGTATATAACAAATTCAATGCGTTAAATAGTAGGTACGAAAACATAAATAACGAATTAATAATAATTCATTAAGACTGAATCAATTCCGCTGAATTCAATTGGACTGAATTTGATTTTTGGTCAGTTTTAGAAAATTAACAATGAATTTTTTAAATATTAATTAATATTTATTATACTTTTATTACCATGAGGGAATGCTCTAATATAAGAGGAACCCCATCACATCACATCTAAGAACTCAAACTGTATCAAAAAATCAATGAAGATGTAAAAAATATTGTTTTCGCAGTTTTCCACTGCTGATCCATTCATTACGTCAAAGATAATAGAATCACTTAATAGTTGGAGATTTCAACGCCTATTAATAATTTTAGGAAAATTAATTAGATATTAATTAAATTAAATAGACATTTAATTTTGCGTTTGATACTTAACTAATTTTCGTTTATCAGTAACACTACTTGTATCTTCCCAATTATAATTATTTTAACGATATACGTCATAGTTTAAATTATGAGACTTCATTCACACATGTTTTCTTGCTCTTTTTGAGCAGCTTATGGTTTCCTTCATCCAATTTCTCCATAATGTCTTCCAAGACAAGGAGAAATGACACGGAGAAAGTAACGGTAACCTATCCAGGAAATATCACTCAATCATAAGAGCCTGGAATACATTAATAGAGTAGCTGGAACAGAGCTGGCTGCTATAACAACCCGGCAGTTGGAGGAGGCTCTCTATGAAACGCTGCTGAAGGAAAAGGAGAAAGTGCAAAGAAAAGGAGCCGAAGTTCGTGTTAAGAAACTTAATAGCGCTTCGGTCATTTCTAAAAAGTTTGGGACCTAGAGAATAGGGATTATAGAGATAGAAAAGTCAACCGTTTTGGAAGTGGGAATGACTGCTAAGTATTGATGTTTCCCTAGGATATTGTGTTAATTTTAAGTTTTCATGAGACAAATTTTCAATACAAATAAAGTTTAAATAAACAGTTTGTGATATTCTAGAAACTTAGAGGGCAGAAGAACTTCACAGGTATGACTTCCCATATATTATAAGAGAAAAATTTATAATAATTTTCTCCGATGAATTCTGTCGGTATTAACTTAAATAAGATCTGAATTAATGTTTTAAGGATATTCAGAGAGTTATGTTATTGGTTTTTGAGAGATCCCTATCCTATACTCTTTTATCCGTAGATTACGAACACACATATATTTGAGCCAATAAGTAAATGGTAATTTTAGCTAGATTCGAAGTTAAAATTGCAATTTTTACAATAGAGACGAAACATTATTTTTTTAGTCGCTTAACGTATCACTTGTACTCTAAAATAGCTTTAGAGTTGAACCCATATGGTTCAATAACTTCAAACTAGGGTCAAAGAAACTAAAATATTTTTTGGGCTTTAAAGCAATAGAAAATAATACAGTTGTAAATACATGATGTGTTAAGTGCAAGGGAAAGTTTTAAGACTCTCTCAGCAAAGGCGAGAACAATATTCAAAATTTTGTTCTCGTCTTTGAAGCATGCAATTCACAAGAGTTTAATGGAAGAGTGTTTGTAAATATAAAGTAAAAGGAGTACTGTTCAAGGGAGCCAAAGTCAAGGCTGTGCTTAGTTTGCTGTCTCTACAGTTAATGGATCCATTTGTGGTCAATGCTTGATTCAGAGAAGCTTTCTGCATATTCGATGAGAAATGAAGTGGAGCGGAGGTGTTAAAGTATGGGAAGTAAGTAGGGGAGGAATTCTCGTTAAAAGGAAAAACAAAGATGAGAGAAAGATAACGCTCTATTGAATGAAGAGAAATAAAAATTCCAGGAATGACATAAATTGTAAAGGCTCAATACATACGTGAATACCAATCAAAGCGGATTTCATCAAAGAGAGACTGTTAGACGTATTCTGATAAAACTCAAACAGTCATTTATACATAGCAAGCTAACTTGGTCTCCTTACTTAATATAAAAACTAAATTTTTATAAAAATAATTATAACTCTTTCTTGTGAAACTGATAAGAGAGAGATAAAAGAGGATATTTATAAAGATGTTAAATTGAAAAAGTTGTGAAATATTTAGAACTATAATTTTTAAGTAATTTACTTCACTGTGATTCTTTTTAAAGATTATTTATCGTATCTTCTAATAGAATATACAATAAAAATAATTAATTTATTTTGATGATTTTATTCTATCTTGTATTAAAAGACACGATAAAATTAAGTAAGGTTGGATTAATTGTTACGAACTTTTTTTACATATTATACAGAGGCACTTCAAAAAAAGAACCATCAGAACCATTCCGAGATTTTATGTTAATCTTAATCATATAGAAATTAAAAGGCTTTGTCCTTTTTATACAGGGAATAATTTTCAAAAACTGATCTACAGTAATGAAAGTAAACCTGTTTCTAGCAATCTATTAGGTAGTCGAAGTATGTGAGTTAACACAACTCCAAGAGATCTGAATATATAGTCGACCTCGATACGGATAGGTACGCCGCTTTCTTGATTGCACTAGTAAGCCTAGTTGGTCATTCAACCGAACTGAATCAATTCATTGCGAGAGCTTTAAGTACCTTCGGGATTAAATCTGTATTTTTTACGCTCAATAATGTAATCCATGAGAGACTCAAAAGAAGATTTCTACCGTCAGTTTTGAAATTACGACTCGTTTTAGGAATATCTTAAGCTTAAAGTTTAATATTATCATGATTTGAACTATAAGACTCCTAAAATACAAGTTCCCAGATAAATTTTGATAATTATTAATTTAATCATTTAAAGTTAATTACTCATCTTTGATAGCTTATCAAAATACTAAACATAATAGAGAACCTCATAATAATATTTTAAATTAATGAAAATTGACGAAAAAATAATGGACACTGTTTAAATAAAACATCAATTAATACCTAGTAATTTTATCCAATTAAAAAATCATCAGATATATTATAAAATGAGCAAATATCGGCTAACAATCAAAACAAAAAACCAATTGTAAGATCTCTCTTCTAGAAACTACTTAAGCTATTCGCTACAATTCTAAACAACCGATAATGACTCATCAGACTCCGGAAGCGGTAATATTTTTTACAATCGTGGAATATTAACGTTGTTTACCGGTTCGTTAAGAACATGCGCTAAAGGAATTCCCTTAGAGATCGGCCGTTTGCCAATCTAAGTTCCAAGGATTGACGAGAGAAACGACTCGCAACTTAATTCCATGATACTCGTGGAAACCAAGAGGGAATACGTTTCTAATCGCAAACCTAAATGCAAAAATTCAGATTGAAGAAGATGATACAGTGATTTTTGGTGTTACTACCTAAAACAATCAGTTTTTAATTCGAAATGTCCAACTGTCCACCTCCGATGGCAGATGGTCAGTCTAATTAGATAGTGGCTTGAATTTATCACAGGAAAATTGCTTCCTTCTTTGATAAAGACTTCGGATGACGTTCGACATTAAGATATGCGAATTAAATATTGGATAAGCTTCGATGATTTGATCAGAATGTTTTACGAGCTATATTCTTCAGATGAATTTTAAAAGCCGATATACTTTTTTGCCTTGCAAACAAGAGCCGTAAATTATGCAAAGGTCTTAATTTGAAGGTATATTTTCAATCGAATGTTGCCTTCAAGTAAAGTTTTTCACAGCTCTTTCTCTCGAATTATCGACTAATTTATATATATACACAATGAATTAGATAAAATAATCAAATTAATTCTAAATGATAATAATATAATTATATAGAAATGTAAATATAAACAAATACCTGACCATAAAACAGGAATCTGTGGTAAAAATATGGAAATATACTAAATCCCTTGACAACTAAAAGGTAATGATAACAATTTCTCATACAATAAAACCAAATTTATTCAAATAAACTATTTGGTGATGATACTAAAGAAATTTTTTGTTGCTCACGATAAAACTTATCCAGAATATTAATAATTCAAGTTATCGATTTGAATATTCATTCCTAATAACCCATTAATTGCAATTAACACAAATTAACCACACCCCTATCAATTCCTCGTGATCTTTCTTCCAACAATTACCCATTTAGAATCTACGAGTGACATTTTTAATTACTTTTAAATTATCTCGTTCATATTCTATCAAAGTGAACAAATTTTCCTACACGTGTTATTGTAGAAAACTCACGAAATATTTGCAACACATAGCTTATGGTACAGCCGTATGATTAAAATCCTCCCTCCTCACACAAATCAAGGTATATCTCGCACTACAATGAACAACACCACCATTAATTAAGAGTATCCGATCCGGTGGAAGCAAGGCCGCCGCGAAGAATGCGACAGGACTATCGGCAAATAAATCCCTTTGGAAGGTACGGGAGTGTTGGTGCGAACACACGCCCTCACTTATGCACACGCCATCCCCACAATAAGCAATTATCACTTTCGCATGAATACAAATGGAATGACAATCGAAAATCATTCCGCGAACGCCTCTCCGAGTGAATTACCTAATTAAACAACTCTGTTAACGGGACACGCCCCAACAATCAACGGAGGATGGGACGATTAACAGGTTGCCGGAATCTGATTCACAAGGCGCATCTAAAGATGAATTCTAAAAATGAGTTTCAATTGTCCAGTGAAGTAATGAGGGCTATTTATCTAATTCCATTATAAGGATTATTTTACGTATACGATGAAGTAGTATAAATTGCGTTTCGCTAAAATAATACGATGTACAAGTCGGTTAAATTGTTTCATACTAACACGAATAGCTGTAATTATGGAGGGTATATATCATAAACAAGGCTTGACTTCCTTATAATTCAAAAAACTGAATCATACTTTAATCTATGTTAAATTTAAATGCTCTTTCTGTCGTTTAGTCCTTGTTTTATCTCTTTCAACAAAAAGAAAATAACGGTTTCTATTGAAATGTTTTCGATAGTATAAAATAGAACTGTTTCTCTCGTTTCTTTACATTATAAACTTGAATTTAAAAAATATTTCAGTTTCTGTTTAGGCTCAACTTATCAGTAGATTTATCAACTAGCGATTTATTTATATTTGGAGACAAAGTCAAGAACGACTCAGGATTAAATAAATTCATAAGCTTCTATATCGAAAAGTATCTATATTATTTTGTCCTTTTGTTGCGAATAAAAGAGTTAGACTCAACTTATTTAGATCAAAACAGCTCTTGATTGATGATTAAATGATATAACTAACATTCCTTAACGAAAATAAAACCACAAAAACTTCAGTGAACTTAGCACCTCGTTGCATCGCATATCTTTAACTGCATACATCCCTTCTCTATCCAGATCGTGTCAAGAGCGGAAGGTCTTTCTAGTACTTTCAATTTCACCCCACTGACATAGCAACAGACATCAGGTAAATACGGTACTTGCGATAACGTTACTTAAGATCTCCCGCTGTTGCATATGCGCATCATGAGATGTGCCAACGTGGTTTCTTCTTACTGTACCAACCAAGATCATTGACTTAAAATATATATTCTCAGTTTCTAATTCGTCACAACTAAAATCTGAATAAGTGCAAATTTAAAAAATTAACTGTTGCTATATTATAAGCTAATAAATCTAGGAAAATATAATTTCAGGGAAATAAAGACTGAACCTGAAGATTGAATGTAAAGAAATAACTCTCGAAGACCTAGATGAATGGATAGTAGATCACTATAGAAATACATTCTTAGACGATTCCTCTTACTTAATTTCTCCCAACTAGAATGACAGTTGTAATAATAAGTCTGGAATATCATTCTGCCTTAATAAGGAGGCAGTATTAACTGACAGACCCTAAATCCGACATACTATGTATCGTCACCTCTGCAGGTCTTTTGGTAGCTTCCGGTGCACGCTGAAACAGACAAATGATTTTTATACCAGACTATTAGCACTCTTAAGAAGATTTTCCTCTATCCATCTACTAGAGAAAATTCAAAATGAAACCGTTACGAATTTCACTCCAGTTTCCTCTACAACACGAGTTGATAAAAGAGTACCTCAAGCACTTTCTTGAGATGGCCTTGCAGTCAGGCCCACGGCGGCTTCGTGGAACCGTGCTCCAATTTCCAGAAAAGCATCATTCCTTCACAACCCTATCCTCCCTAAGGCATAGTCACCCAAATCCCGCATATCCTTATCTTCCGCAGATAAAACAGGGACTCGGCTTGTTACGCGTCCTTTTTCCCACGAAGGTCTTCTTCGCTCCGCCCCAAAACTCCCCACACCTCTTCCGTTCCATTTCATAAGAGACGCTCTTTTACCTCCCGCGCGAATTCGCTTATAGCACGTGATATCCGAAGGAATCTAATCTCACGCTCTTTGGACGTAGTATTTGAGTTGAAAGCGATCGTAAAAAAGTGCTGCGTAATTCCGAACAGCGTTTGTGATTTTTTTTCAAAGTTTTCGATTTGATTATTACTATGCTGCGTATCGCAGGATTATTATCCTGTATTCGTTCCAGTAAGGGTGGTTGTTATATCGAGTGATAACTACGATCATTACCTTGTTATTATATATTTATTTCATGGATATTACGATGTGATATAATTTAATATGTCATAGAACTGGTACGTTGTATTATTAAATTAAATTAGTGCACTATACTCTTTCTTTCGCTTGATAGTTTATCTCATTGAGATGAAAGTAAATAGATTACACATATTTAATCGATACTATACAAAAGTAATTTTCTTTTCTTGAAAATTAAACCATAAGAGGAATTGTTTAAATAACTTTCGTAAACATTTTCTCATTTATATTTGGATGTTTGGGTCACATTCTACATCCAACACGACCTAATATTATTTGTGAAATCAAACTCATTGATCTGCACTGAAATGCAAAAACCGTAATTATTTTTATGCGAATTTCATATGGATGTATATTTTTTACGATTTTTAAAAGCACCTTTTCAAACTGAAAGTCAAATTAATATATAATAATATTAATCAAATCAAATCTAGAAGCAAATATGACCTTTTCTTGTGAGTTAATGAAAATAAATACTTAAGAGAAATTTTAATGTCAATTTTTGGTCGATAATAATAATACAAACATCACTGGCTCATCTGACCATGTGGATATAGCTGTACTTTAATGGCTTCATCCATAGTCTCAGAAGAAAGATGGATCTTTCTGAAATCCGTCACACATTATTCACACATTCTGTTCATTCAAAGAAAATGGGACGTAGCTTCGCCCAAAGGAAAAGAATCCACTCATTTCTGTCGTAGAGTAATGCTGTGTTATTTAAAAGAGATTGTTATGCAACAAGGCAGTTGCAATCTGCATTGATAACGCATCGTTAGGTCATAGTATTACACAACTTGTAATGCCATATATTCAAGATATCATTTGATTTCTTCCGTCCGATACTTTAAAAAGAATTCTAAGATATGAAAATAGTATTCTTCCTAATAAATGTCGAAAAATAAATCATTTAAAAGATTAGAAAACACATATTACATCAGTAAACGTAATACTTGATATGAATCATTGAAATGAAAAAGAAACTACTGATTTTGGCACAAAGTATAAGATAACGTTAAGTAATTTTAATTAATAAACATTAAAATGTTTGGGCAGAAAGTGTCCAGAATAAAATTTACTTGATCATTATGAACCTTCATTATGAGAATTGTTTACCAAGGCTACGATGAGAAAAAATCTGCAACTGATACTTGATGCATAGCTAGTTCGCTACGTGATTACCTATCCTTCGGAATATTTAACCATATCCAAGGCCGTAATACTTGAGAAACATACACAAAACAATGTTGTAATTCTTGTTTAGTTTCCTTGGAATTCGCAGGTATTGAATTATGCGAATAACATCTTTCCCTTAGAGAAGTATTCAGTCATCATTACCACGTATCTAAAAGGAATTATCAATTGATTGATATTTTTAAATAAAACATACCTAAACGATATTTATGGGCCACAATTCACGCCTGAATTTATTTTATGGTACAAGTATGATTTAATACAGACGTATCCATTAATAAATTCTGATAAGATTCGCTGATATTCACATCGGTCCGTATAATCATAAACCAATGACATTTATGATGCGATAAGAGTAATCTTAAGCCTTACATAATTCAGAATTCAAGGAATGGTGAATGAGAACAATAAAGATTATAAATACTCCTTGCAAAATGCTTTGACTAGTACAGGTAAAACCGTACGCCATTTCCTATCAAAGCATTCAACATCAGTAGAATACGTGTGATGTAATATATTCCGCATTTTCTTCATTTAATTAAAGTGTATTCCATCACTAAGACTTTTGATAGCTTGCGGTAAAGGGGTTGAACTGAAAAATGCAGTCATACCAAAAGTTTCAAAGTTATGAAGAAAAATCTAGTTAAACTATATGATTTTTTTCTAATGTATGTCTATGAGGAATCCCTTTTGATGAGTAACTGGAGGTGCAAGAACCATGAAATCGAAACGTAAAGAATGACAGATAAAAATGAATTTTATTGTAAAAATTGCATTCAGGATTTGAGAGTGAATGGGCACTTGCTTCAAAGCCATGGAAGATCCATTTCCAGCACGAGTCCACTGAAGTCAATGAAATAACAAATCTTAAAGACGTCATATCTATGGCTTCGTCTATCCAGCAACTCTCACTTGGTCAAGAGCGACAGGTTAATCGAATAAGGGATACGAATCGATCTGTACGAAAACATCGCATTTCCATTCAGCAGCGACACCCCAGCTTCCTGCTCGCAGCTGGTTGGACGATTGGTTGCCGCGCAGAAGTCCCTTGCGTAATCCACGACGTCCCGCTACTCTTCTGGTGAAGACGGATGGAGGAAGGACGTCGTCGAAAAGTTCGCTACGGGAGACACCCATTTTTATTGAGGGCCACCTGGGAGGGAGACAGGATGCCAAAAAAGAAAACCGTAAGGTCAAAACCGGAAAGGTGGGAACGCAATGCGCGATGAATGCCCAATATCCGGTCATGAGATCGGGGGAGTGGGAGGTGCAGCGCGCGGCTGCTGCATCGGTGAAGCGAGAAAAGACCGTTTTGGACAAAAGAGCCATTAAAAGTCCCTCAAAACAAAAGGAGAAAGACAATGTGGTGGACACATGCCCTTCCCTTGTCTTACCTCTAGATATCCATTCATTCGGTTAAATCAGAGGGCCCGTTAGATATGTTTGGATGACGCACCCCATTGAGCTTCGAGTTAACTGCAGGATGGACGGAGATCATGGATGCAATTGATGATGGTTGAGGGTGGTCGGTGGGTGGGTCAGGGTTGGGATGAAATGTTCGAAATGCAACGGAGGAAAAATTAAATCAACGGTGGTTATTCTTATATCCGTTTGCCAAAGGAGATAATAAAATGCAAATAAGTTATAAAAACGTGCGATAATGGCAGCCTTTAAAGTTAGCTGCTCTTATATAGACGGTTACGATTTTCACAGAAGCGTGTTCCTTATGGTCTCGTAACTTAACCTCTTTTCCAAAAGTAATTTCGTATTCTCGTCAAATTATAATCCATTACTATATGCATGCATGCATACAGATACTATTATATATATTATATAAAAAATTAAAAGTAATTTTATTCTTACCTAATTTTAGTCACGCCTATATCTAATCGCGCTGCGCAAAATTATATCCACAATAATTTCAAAACGTTTTAACGATTTTTTAAATTTAAATTATGTCTTTAAGCCTAATTTTTTATCATAAATGGGGTGAACAATTTTTTTTCTAAATTCAGCACGTAGTTTTTACTCCTGATAAAACATGCTTACAAAAATTTCTCTATTATTTAATGAAAACAATATTTTGATGGATGACCCTTTCAATATCAAGTTTTTTAATCGCACAAAAAATGACTCTAGGGAGACAGCTTTAAACGATTATTTGTAAATTTAATGGTGGTATATTTCATTACGCTTTTATTTTTTATATTAAATGTATGACTGCAAATAGCTATTTATCCTGGTGGCACTAATAGTAGTGACAATAGAACAGAAGCTGTACCTGAGGAAAACTACTCCAAATTCATTCGGAAAGGATTTTGAATTATATTTTACTATGATTCCATATTTAAGCTATTAGATTATTATTAGTCCAGCAGAAGTCAATATCTTTCGCGAAATCAATGTGCATACTGAAAATTTGCATGAACTGAAAATCATAATTTAACGTGCCATTACATTTTTAATTGTAATCGTCCAACAATAAATATCAAGGTGGTCTTTCGTATGATCCCTATAAAACGTTCCTCTCTTAAGGCAACCCTCTTAGACAGCCGCTCATGAATATCATTAAAGAGAACCTATTCGGACAAAAGCAAGGATTCATAAGGGGCATAAATCATTTTAGAAAGTAAAGGGAAATTAAATACCATTAAGGATATCCCCTCTGTTAAAACTTCTCCCGAGAACACTTAAATATTAAAGCTTCTAGACAAATTGTTTGGAGAGAAGGACGTGGTTGGTTTCATCCGGAACCGAGATTTAAATAAAAACCCTAGTCTAGCCATAAATCCATTCGGGGAAACCTCTACGTGCTCTGATGCTTTCCTAAAGAAACGTGACTAATACTTGGCTGTATTTCGAAGGACGGAAGAGACTTCCAAGAACATCCCGAATATGGGAAAAAATTGAATCAGAGTACGCCTTGGGAAAGTTTATTTTGAAACAGAAAGGGCTATAACTCATGCCAAATCCGTTCAACCTCTTGGTTCATCTGTAAGTAGGTTGTTTCACGGACTATGATTAAGTTGATCCAGATTTCCTACTCCACTGATGCAGATGAAAATGGAGCGTAAAAATCTGTCGCTGATGAGCGTACTCTCGCAACAATAGACATAAATACCTTGGAGATGTGTAACAGCTGCAACTATATTTACTATCATAAGGTTAAAAATTAGAGCTTAGCTTAAGCACATTAATTTTACTATACCTTATGGTAATTAATAGTTGCTTAATAATAATTAATACTAAGTTCAAGTTGTTTGATCGAAGTCATTAGATAAAAAGTTTCCATTACGAGAAAATTTTTTACGATACCAAAATTAAAATTCCGAGAAAATTAGGGGATATCACCAAATTTTAATCATTGAATAAACCAATATAAATAAAGAGTTAATAATTGACACTGATGACCATAAATCGCTCTTTCAAGTCTTTCGTCTTTAATAAGTTAGAAAAAAACGCAGTATTACTATAATACGCATTGAACCCTTTTTGGACGAAGGAAGTTCCTTAAAAAAACGACTAGACCAATTTAGATGAATCATTTTGCTGTGGAATCTGAATAGGTTAGTAATTAGAAAACCAAAACGGGATTTGGCTACCACCTTCGTGTCATCATATAAACCCTCCGCTTTCCTTCTTACCCACCACGTGGAAAACCAACTGTCCACCCCATCTGTTAACCCGACCTCCCGTAACTTCCTCCTCGAAAAACGCCCAAGATGAGACATTAAAAGCGCAACCTTCACACCCGAAAAAGTAAGCATTCAGCGCAGGTCTTGCACGATATTTTTATAGTCCCCGCAGGTTTGGGATATTCCTCAGGATCCTGGAACGACATAATATCCTCTGGGAAGAGGCCGTGGGAGAATTTGGAAGACGAAAGGATTACGGTCGAAGGGTTCTCAAGGATACACGGTTCCGGAGGAAGAAGCGATGGAAGAATGGGGTAGGGCCGGACCTCTGTACCGCGTGGGTGGAAGTCGGTGGAGATCAGTAGCCTAGATAATAGTCGGTAGCTGGGTAAAAGGGGTCCTCCCTGGAGAAGTCATAAATGGGACTGCTCGGAGGGATGGTAAGTAACGAAGGTTGCTTTAATGGAGTCAGGGCTTTCCCTAGAAACGGCCGTAAAAGCTAGCGTTACATGATAGTCGATCGTAAACGAGAAGTGTTTTTAATAGGCTATTGTAGAGGAAGGGGACAGATGAACAGATTACGGCGAAGACGTCATAAAACGAGGCATCTCATGCATGTCGCCGCGAAGTTCTTCACGCACTGGTCTTTTCCTCTCGGTCTACGCACTCAGGTATGGCGTTCCGTTAACGTTTTGGACCCATTATCGGCTGCAGGATGAGGTATCCGTAGACCTTCCGGATGTGCGAAAAATAAGTCGATCTTCTCGAAAATATTTGCATTGCTACGGTTCTTATTTTTTGTTTCCATGGTTCTGGAGCTATAAAGGGTGATAAAAGAGATGGAATTCGTTCCCTTGTGGGAATAGCAACGTAAAGGAAAATTCCTTTCAATGTTTGCGTTATATTCGATACGAACTGTTAATTACAAAGCGTTAATTTATACATCACACGCCGATGACTATGAATGCTTATTTTCACCGCTCAACGAGTAAATATATACAATGAAGTTCGTGATTTCATGTTCTAATTAGTAATTTAAATGCAGCGTTAACACGAAATAGAACTTCCGGATTTTCCAAGATCTCCCAATTTGCGAACTGTGTCTAAATTTAAAAAGTTACCGCTAAATTCTCATACGAAAGAAATTGTGAATAATCAGGCAGCTCAAGTAGTGGAAACATTTTCACGGTAGAAGACTTTGTTTGCTACCTGTCCATACGAGTGAGGGTATTATTTTAGGTAGAAATTGTAAAGTTACACTACCTCTAACAAGTACTAGGGTATTATGGCCCCTTATTCCCTTGAAACAAAAATGAAAGAGAAAACTCTTGTTCTTGCGAATTACCCCTGTAAAACTAAATTTTATGTCCCTTCCTCTTATATTAATCTTAACTGCCTCTAGAATTATACATGGAGAAAAAACGCTCGTAACTTGAGATAAAAACGCGCTATTTTATTTAATTTTCACACACTCACTCTACCTCAAAGTTCACTCTACCTCAAAGATAGTATTGTTTCGAACCAAAATAGGTCTGATAGGAGTATGATTGCACAGTCATGTAAAATAGTACATTTAAATCCATACATAACCCTTACGCTCACCATCCCTTCTAATCACTGCAACTTATATTCAGATTACAGCCTATTAGATGATAGTCTATAACCTCTCGGCAAACTGCTTTTTGTGGAAAATAAGAGAATATAATAGGTACAAATTTTATATCCATTCGAAAAACCTTTATCAGAGAATTATCCAAAAGAAAGTTACATTAAGAAAAGTAAAAATAATTTTATTCCCTACATTCAACGGAAAAAACCCTTCCATTACGAATAACTTAATACATTACGATAACTTCTTCGAATAAACCACCACAAACAAAATTTCTAGAACGAACTAAGTTCACGTAAGACTTCTAGAAAGAATGCTATATAAATAAACAGAAGGTGGAAAAGAGAAAATACTGTCCCATAACTCATCCTGAAGGCTTAGAACTATCACAAGGCGTTGCCTCCTCTCTAAAGAGAAACAGGAGACTTCAACGCTTGAATAAAAAATTATGATGCAGCTCAAGTCAGAGAACTTTCACCCGTAACCCTTATGATTCATGGGGTGCCGGATAGACTCTACTACGGATATAAACATTAATAATAGATCTCAGCCGAGAGAAAGAAAAAGGACGATGAAAACGGTGAGTCTAAAACCTCTACGTTCTAAGCCCATACATCTTAGGAAAACTTTCATGTAAGAGATATATCATTCAAAGCTATTTGTTGGTAAAAATTTTAGATATCCAATGAATATATCTACGAGATGATAAAGATGAAATCTTCATCCTCCAGAAACGAAAAGCTTTAGCTTACATATCTAAGTAAGTCTGAGACGTTTGACCCGATGTGTGGAAGGTCGTGGTTTGCATTACTAGACAGTTGGGAGGCTTGATAAAAATCGAGAGGATGGATGCATTTTTATGGTCCAAAATAATGATAAGCATTTAAAGTAGACAATATTATAAATCTAAGAGAGTGCGGAAAGATCCAAAGAGTACATGGAATAATGAATCACTGCATTGAAGGTTTCTCACGGAATCTTCAGAATTATAGAAGGGATGCAAGGGGAAAAATTTATAATTCAATGAACTTCGGGAAAAAATACTGAATGCACGTAAGACGAAATTAGCTCCACAATGAAGCAATAGCCGAAACTTGACATATTCAGAGCTTTATCGAATAATAATTTAACAGGAAATCCGATTTACTGCTTCGATGATCAATTAAATCACTCGTCACAACTATAAACGTAATATTTCGTGGAATTCAACTCTTTTAAGAGTAAAAATACAAAAAAAGGAATGAAAAAAACAACTTAGCTTCGATTGCTATAATTCTGGATCAATTTTAATTTCGTTTACTATACATTTATTTTTTTAACAATAATATATTACTGGTATTTAAAATATACAACTTTGCTAAAATCTAACAAGTATAAGTTTTCATCTGCCTCATGGGAGATAATGTTATTAATCTTTCAAAGGCATAAAAGTACGATACATGATACTTCTTATATGAAATGATACATACATTACACTTGTATTCCCTCTAATCTCTGATTAAAGGTCCCCATTAACTATCACGTAATCACCGCTGACCTTTAAACATATCACACGAGGCGATTTAACGGTAACTTATGGCGACAACTGTTCCTATTCACACCTGAGTATTATTAAAGATGTTCTCGGTCGGATATTTATAACGGTCTTATAAAATATACAGGCCGATTTCCTCCCTTCGGAAGGCCGGAAGTTAACCGGATCGGAAGGAAAAGGGGCGTTGGAGAACCATGCCCGAATCTGTTGAGGATGTGGGGGGAAATGCGGACTACTTCGTAAGTATGCGTGTGGCTAATGAAGTCACCTAACTGATGAATGAACGACAGCATTACGATACACGTGTGATACTCTATTTTCAAGATCTTTACAAGGAGCAGTTAAAATGGGAGCTATCATTTTTGTTAACTACATCTATTGGAATGGAAAATTACCCCTTGAGTACAACAGAGAAAAATTTCTTTGCTTTTATGATAAAGGAAGAGCATAGGTTTCCTACCACTATTATTGCCCAAGAATACGGGAAGCTATACCAAGGAGTATGGTGAATAACAGGGAACCTATGTACTATTTCCTACGAGATTAAAAGTTAGGTACGATAGGTACATGATGTAGATCATTGAGAACCGTTGGAATAAATATTAACTTTTACGCTAAGTGATAGTCGAGTGCATTTTATTCCTTATGTAAGATGTAATTTTAATTTCATTCTTATTTTGCAAATGTTAGCGAGGGAAATTTATATAATCTCAAAGGAGATATATGCTTGAAAGCACCAAAACAAATTCCCCATCGACGTCTGGAAATACCAATATATGGCGATTAATTCCTATTTTTTGCATTTAATAAGGAAAACCTAAAGTTCTGATTCTTGTTAAAATCGCTCGTAAATTCTAATGAATAAATTTTTCTAACCGTTGAGTAAAGGAAGACAAATATATATGCTCTTCTAGATCACCGAAGAGGTATGAGTAGTCTTACCACGTTGAATAACAGAATTGTCTCATATACATTAGAATATAAGAAGCAAAAAGGTAGACACCTCCTTCAATAGAACCCGTCACCATCTTTGATACACAGTTGGAAGGGAACAGCCAAAAAATTAATGGACTAAATACAGATACCATCGAGTTACATAAGAAGCCTTGCATGGACGTCTCCAACTCAGCACAGAGCCCACGGATAATCGAACGATACTCAGCAGCTATATATTTTCGCACCAATTCCCCATACACGATGACCAAGACAGGAAGGATACATTCGCTCTACGATTGTATTGACTGGAAGATAACTGAGATATAACGCAGCTTATGAATTCCGGGTTCAACGGAACCTTTCAATGGATTTCTATCACGCACTCCACGAGCGATCGCCTTACGAATTTCCGCTCATCCGAGATGTGTTCTACATTCATCGAGGGAGCTCTGCTTTCACTGTTACGTGGCATTCAATCCACTTACCGCTCGCACATCTCCGATAAATACAACCAGGTTATTGTTCATATGCGAGGTTCGACCTGCCACTCCTATCAGGTAAATGAGGTCTAACATCAGTCAGACACTTCCGCGAGATCATATCGTAGCACTCTGTTGCACAATTTTAATTAAGACCATGGTTCGATACGGTGGACGAAGAAGCATATACGTTATACACATATATTTCAACTGCAAATTCAAATACTACATAGCTAAAACTTTCTTGTTTGAATGGATAATTTTATGTAGGCATTACAGAAGTTAAATAAAAAGAAAAGTTATTCTGTGAGGAATTTGGATAACATATGAAATCAGTATTGGAAAGCGCGACATATGGGAGAGCCACATTAGAATGAATAACATTGCAAGTTCCACTCATTATGTAGTTACGAAACCGGTAGCTATTAAATTAAATGCGGAAATTACCAAGTTATTCATTCTAAATTTGGCATTAATTCTCTTTCTGCATCGTTTTACATTTCCAGATATCAAAACAATCATTCTTAATTGATTTTTGTTACAAATTGGAGCAATGAATTGAAACATTATTTTATACCTATATTTTTGTAATAAAACATCAATTAATATACAACTATTTCCTAGGTAAACGAATAACTTTACTTCTGGTGCGAATTACTCTCGTAAATATTATACAAATTAAATTTAAATCCTATCAATAAAGTGAATGGACCAAGCTTAATACCCTAATAAAGAACTGAAGAAGAAATTAACACAGATAGAGAATAATAAGAAAAGAATTATAGGTAGAATATAAAATTGATATTTTCCATGCTCTAGCTCCATTTTGTCTCTCTTAATTAGGATTTTCTTACACTTAAATACGGATTAACCTTTTAAAATGGCCATATAATGCTTTAAGTGTTAACTTAATATATTTTACAATACTCTAAGAGCATCACTTCAGATCGTAAAATAAAATTTACATTTGCCATATCCATTTATCAGTCTAAAAGGAGCTTAACTTCCCAAGCTCCTTAAAAGCATTACATTCGCGAGCATAAAGTGAACTCGGTAAATAGAGGTACTTCCTTTGAAGTGCATGGGGTGTTACACAATCTTTCTATTATATTCACTTAATCTTGAGAAGATAAATTTTATCTTGGAGCATGAAAAAGCATTAGACTCCCGTTTCCATGGGATTCTTTATCGCCTCCTATTTGAGCGTAGAGTGGGGTAACTACCCTTTCGTGGGCTCAGGTGCGAAAACGCAACGCAACTCTAAGAATATGAAGATGCATGCAGCGTGCTATCTAACTGAAGAGGCCAATAAGGATTGTTTTTCTTCATTATCCTCCATATCAATTTAAAAGTTTGCGATTATAGAACCAAAAAAGTGGAAAACTTTGGTTATATATTAAAAATTTCGCTTTCAAAACTATTTTTACAGGGTGTAGCAGCAAAATCCCCGTTATAAAATTGTCTGGCCTAAATATCATACTCGGTATAGCAAATAATTTCGGGTAACCTGATTAAGGTTATGTCTTCAATCCATTGATATTTCTTTCCTAATCATACTTAATGCATGACGCACAGGCACGATAGAAAAAACTAACTTTAAATAATAGGAAAACCAGGGGGGAGCAACAACTCCAGAAAATATCTATAAAAATTAAAGCATCTTACTGGAATATTTCCTTCAATATTCCGTAAGAATTCCAGCCAAATGGATCTAATAAACTGATCTCATGCTAATTGCAAGTATTGCTAAAACAACGTTTAGAGAAAACCTTCTGTTTCGTCCTTAAACCCATCACATCATGAAAGCTCATCTTATATTTAAAAATGCATGTGTTATTACCAATCGTTTACGCCTATCAAATTGAATCGACAATTAGCATGCATATTTATCAACAATAGCCAATATAGGAACATATCAAATTCTGACTCAACCAAACAGTTCGAAGCAATTTAACATGCGCACAGAATGGATATCCTGACTGAGTTAAGTATCCATTACGCCCGTAGTCAATCTTCCTGGTATTCCACCATTCCGAGTGGTCAAAAGTGTAAGAGGAGACCCCTGACGCCGTCCGTAGACGCAGCATCCGTGCCGATTGACCAGAAGCTTCTTGAAGGACGTCGGCGGCGGGACTTAGCATTCAGACCGCAACCCGCACGAACCTAGTGGGATCACCAAGGCTGGGATTCGAACCGCTGACCGCAACATGGGAAGCCTTTAGTCCTTGCACCGTTCTCGGGGGGGCAAAAAGAAGACTACCAGTCGTCGGGAACCAGCGAAGATGCAACAGGCGTCACCTCGATGGTGACTTTTATGGGCGACGCAAATACGAAATGATCGCTACGTCCAGTGCATACGATCGTTAAACAGTTCAGAAGTCTTTAAGGCAAAGAGACATAGAGAGGATTATGCTTATTTATATTCCTTCTTTAAAGGGTCACGTCTTGCAAGCAAGACAAAGAGTTGAATGAGAATATGAAATGTTAAGTGTTCCCGCTGAATTCCTCGCCTTATTTAAAACTCATTTACGACTATTTATTTTATACGTATTTCTCAATCATTCCTAAAACAGCGTCCAAACTAAACTTCAAAGTTTATCAACTTACGAGGGTAATGAACGCGTGATTCGAAGATATCGGGCGTAAATGTATGCGCGCAAATAACTCATTATGTCCCTCATAAGTTCATAATGTATACATATATACATTACGTGCTTTATGAATACGTAATCCATAAGGGTGTATGCCTAAGATTGATAAGTACCGAATTAATGCCACAAAACTTCTCAAATATATCTTCCTTGGCGAGAAAATTGGCATTCAAGACCGATATGAGTGGCAAACACAATAGTACTTGCATGTGTATACATTATGGAATATGGTATATTATGCGACTTAAAACTGTTTGAAGAATCAAAAAGGTTTGATCATTTGGTGTAGATGAAATCCAGTAGGTTATCCTTCCAGCACATCTAACTTGGTTGAGAGTTATAATTGTTATCATATATTTCAACTTTGTAAATTGAAACATAAAAAGGGAATTAATGTTGATACTATAATCTATGCGCGAAAGCATAGTAAATTATCTTGCTGGACCATTATTTCGATTCACATTAAGAATTTATCACAACAGGCCATTTCTTTAAGTCACAGTTACCTCAAATAAAAGCGTTAAATCTTTAGAGCAAATGTTAGAAGGAATGCATTCCTCGATAGCAAAAAAACATTGGGAAAAAAGGCGCGTGAATAATGTTTGAAGTCGTTAATCGAATTAGCGCTCAAGTTTCCATTAGAGATACAAAAAACCCTCCGGCATTCCGGGTGAACGGCCTCAGCTAATAGAATTGGGCTGCAACTAACTACATCTTCAACTGTGGTGTTCTCAGAAAAAAAAGTTTATAAGAAACGAACCTCTCTTCGGGTGAGAATTGCAAAGAATGAGGAAGAATGGTACTCTGAGACAATCAAGCGCTCCGCCACGAAGGCGAGAAATACTTGCGATTGATTCTGGTGCTAATTTGCGCGAGAAACAGATCTTTCGGAATAAACTGAACTAAGAGATGTTTTTCAGTTTGCAGAAGATATAATAGCAAAGTCTTTAAGGATTCTCTGTTCAAAACATCTTTCTCGTTTATGCATAGAGATTTTTAACAGTCCCAGAAAGTGTACACGTCTCCGAATACTTCGACGACAGCAATTAGAATGAATTCCGAAAGAATGTGCAGCTTATTTCAGGAAAAAATTTCACTAGGAAATAACTTCCATAAATTATCATTATGGACAAGGATAAAAGATAAAAGAAGATTGTATGTGGATAAAATAGAAGAAAGAAGATTATAGACGGAGAAGATTTAACAAAAAATTATATGTATCTGTGGCACACAATGTGGGAAACGTTTACGAGTTACAATACTATGTACCAGTGTCATGGAAGAAAGGGTGCTGGTTACCTAGAGGATGGTATACCTTCCGAACAGTCAGAGTCCTTGGTTGAAGACCCAGTCACGTACCTAAATTTTATTTCCGTTTATCCGGGGTTTAAATAAAAACCTCACACTGATGAGATACACAAAACCATACTGATCCGTAATTGCCACGTTTTACTATTACCAAACGAGCTCATTAACAACGACCTGAGAAGAGTGCACCAAATTCCATTAACGATCAAAACAAGAAAGCCAAAATCACGAGAGGGTTAAAAAAACTGGTCAAGGTCGCAAGGAAGATCCGGATTCACGTACAACTGCAAGGACTGCATTCCGAAGTGGGACGAGGAAAATGTTGCACGGCATCAATTAGGACCACAGGTCGAAAGAACCGGTCCAAAATTCTTCGACAAAAACCACTCCGTTGCTTCGAATTTCGCCCTTTTCAGAATTCGCGGAAGGAGCAGAAAAAGGGAAGGATCCGTCACACCTCCACGAATAACGGCCTTCAGTGGAACGATACCCTATTTTCCCCACTAAAAGGGTCACAATGGGAGGTGAGCCCAATAGGATCAGCGGGGACCACCAAGGTAGTTGTTGGGGAAAAAGGATAAAATGGAGAAAGGAGGCTCTCTTACGCAGGTACGAGCATGAATTACCGAGTTGTTGTGACGGTGAGGAAGGGAGAAGATGGGGGAAAGGCGGCGGTGAATGAAGAGAGGCTGTTTGCTCGCCCCTTCATCGGGGAGACAATGGAGGCTTCGGGCGGGAAACGGACACAGATTCCATGTTGACTCTAAATCCGAGGAATCGCCCAAAATGAGCGGTTGTTTTACGGCTGATTATTTGAGAATCTGTTAATTTTTAACGGGAGCTCGACGGCAGAGGTTTAGCATATGGAGAGTCTGAGAAACTTCATTAGCTACTACCTGCTCGAGCTAGGTTGGCGTTCATTATCAAAATACCTCTGACTGTTTGAATACTATCCAGAATTCCTCGGGTACATGAAGAAGAAACTTAGTATTGTTTTAATAAAAGTAACGAATTAAACAAGGCAGCTAACTTGATTTGGCTGATGTTAATTAAACGTTAATCAACTAGTGAATGGAATCTGGTGACTTCAACGCTTGCATGATCGTAAAAACCTGGAAACTGTGACACGTATGAAATGAATTGACAATAAGGTAAAATTCTTCACAAAATTTTTTCGATGCTTTCGCCATCAACCTTCTAATGATTAGGATGAAGAACTTAAGAATCGATATTTCACAATCTTTTAACGAATAAAAATATGTAATTTGAAGTGACAATTAGATCAATATAACTTTACTTAACGCATAATTTTCCTTCTTAGACAAATCGTTCAAACGAGAAAATTAAAACGACTTTCATATACAGTTAACAGAATTGTAAAACCAAAATCCATTGTCTTCAATTAACTTCAAAAATCTCTCAATCCGCATAAAAGGAATTTTTTAAATAAACATCGAATTTTCTTAGTTTTTCATCCAATCAACACGTAGATGCAAGAAAAACTAATCAACAGATAGGGATATAACCTATCAACCGAGACATTTATCGGTATTCAAATGTATTAATCACGATTGAATCTGATATTGGACTCAATAACTACCGATAAAAACGCTTCTTGAGAAAGAAGTATATTTATACGAATCCTCCAACTGCTCTTCGTGTTAATTAAACCATCATCGCCTAATTGATCAACCCTCCTATTCCCCACACCCTCGTAATGAACTCACTCCTCCTCTCAAACCCACAAGCAACCTTACGAAAGCACCCCCCTCTTGGGACCACTTCCAAGAACCCGATTCCAAGATAGTCCATCTCCTTATTAGCGCACGCGGACGTGGTCGCGAAAATATTTGGGTCCGCGACGGACGAACAATCGCGTGTCCGAGAGAAGACCCATTGGTCAGACTCTAGATAGGATAGGTTTGTTCGACAACCAAAGTACCTTGCGAGAAGAGCTTATGGAAGAGGAGTTAATGGAGAGGGGACGGTATTGTGTAAATGCGGGAGAGGCGAGGAGACGGCGTGGGTGTTCGTGGGGGAGTCGCACAGTGTTTTCAAGAGAATAAAGCCGAGGGAAACGGTTCGTATGCAAAGGAGAGAGTGGGAAGGGGGAGCGGAAGTCAGGAAATGAGGAGGGAATGGGAGAAGACGGGGCTAGGAAGAGGATGAGCGGTGGGTAGGAAGGAACAGGGAGCTCTCGGCCTGGAAGATAGACGGACTAACATCTTCATTTGAGGGGCAAATGGATACTCCCAGGAGCCGTAATATTTTTAGGAGAGGAAAACGGGAGAGATTGATGGGAAAGTGGGGATGGAATGAGTTTATGAGGCCGGAAATGAGAAATAAACGTGGTTATTTGAATTACATCAAAAATACGTCAAAAAACAGAAAATTGACTTGTTTGTAAATTCGAGGAACACGAAATGATCTTATGAAACCTGATAAAGGTACAGACCTCTGCAGCAGGTTAGCGCGCTAACATCCCAACGCTAGGGTACCAGGTTCGAGTCTCGGTTTATTGGAAATTTACTATTCGGGAATGGACGTTGGTGTTCATCCAATGTTGACTACCTAACTGTCCCATACGTAGATATTTCTGATGTTTATATTAAATAGATAAATAAAGCAACATAGTTTAGAAAATATTTTACATGAACAAATCATAGAACATACAAAGGTTTTATAATTGAATGACGCAAGACCAAAGTAGCGTTACAAAAGTGTTCAGAGGTGAATGAAGAGGGTAAAATTATCTATCGAAAGGTAACCGATAGAGTTTAGATCGACAAATCCCGATGATTTTGCAATAAGAAAGACGGAAGAGGAGGCGTAATATTCATGTACTGTCCATGCAGACGCCTGTACGAGGAAGAAATTGATACTTCGAAGTCTTATTAAAGCCATGAGAGAAAGTGAACAGGATGGACATGGGAAGGGTGTGAGGCGCTGGGGGTGGGGGAGGTGAGGTGTGAGGGATAAAGGACAATGAGATATGGTGAGAAAAGGGTCAAAGGAAACGCAGAAGGCAGAGGAAAGAATCGAGAAAGAAAGCGACCAATGGGAAAGGAAGATACGATAGATGTAGAAATGGGAATGAGAAAACGTGATAAGATAACGAGAAATATATAAATGTAAGCAAATAGAGAAACGAGAAAAATGTATGTGTTTGGACATTTCGATCATGGGCCATCAAGCGAGGTGGAAAAAACATTTTAATTAATCACCGAGTCTGATAGGATAATCGGAAATAGTGACTCTAGTAGAGCATCGAAAAATATACTGTATAAAGCAAATCAAATTTAGTTGAAAGATGAAAATATCATTGAGAAATATTTTGTAAGAATCGTTTTCCTTTTGATGATATAGCTGCTGTGATTTGTTCCTCTTTTTTCATTTTGGCCATAATTTTTAAATTTCAGCACCTTTAGTTTTGGGCTGTTTTAATCGGGATAGTAAGCCACAAGCGACTACATTTTGATAGGAATATAAAAGCTTAGATACGATTTTGGTAATCGGGGATTAATCGTCAAATGGGACTCTATGGGTCAAATAGGGGACTCTACCACAGGATCGCGATGAAAGGAAACTCGCAGATTGCCAGGAAAACGGAAAAAGGCGGCAAGTGCGGCAGAAGTGGGAGGCAAAGGGTTATAGGGAGGTTAATAAGAGACGAGGGAGTGAATGGAACGAAGCGGAGACCAAAAAGGAGGAGGGCTCGAGCGATGGGATGGGACGGAGGGGCTGTCGAATGGGAGGAGGTTGAATAAAGGGTATGGTTCCAATCGGGGAGAGGAGTGAACGGGGGGATGGAGAGGTGTGGAGAGCGTGTCTCCATAAGAAAACCAACTCACGTCCATCCAGACTGGAGATGGGAGTGAGTTTGGAAGAAGGGGAGAAGTTGCGACCTTCCGTCGTCTGAGGGAGCCACGGGGCAGGAAGTGACGCCGAGAAGATGGAGTCGGTGGGGGAAAGCTTGCACGTGCTTTATGCACACACAACCAACTCCTCCTCTTTAACGCTTCTTCTGCGTAGCAATCGTCTTGCGAGAGAGTTGAGGAAGGAGAAAAAAGATACCTCACACTCTTCGAGGTGCAGGTGTATTGAATTGATAGCCGAGATCGCGAATCTCGAACGCACTAATTGTGTCGCTCGACATGCTTCCGTTCCTCGTGGAGGAATATGTCGCACGCCCCGCGCCGGGGGAGTTAATGACGGGATTTACATTCGGATACGGAGGGATGGGAATTAATGATGAAATTTACAGTCCGTATTCTCAGTCCCTTGTTTTTTTGGCCTTCGTGATGCTCTCTGGACTTCCTTGCGGGGAAGAGTTGGATGTTAAGCGTCCCTTGCTTCCTTTACCCAAGGCGGGAATAGATAGAGGAATTGGTGTTTACAGAGACAGTTGGTAATCCTAAAGAAAACCTACGAAGGTTTGCATTTTAGAAATCTTAGTTACGAGGAGGTCGAGTAAAATTTGGAAAAATTCACGATTGTAAAAGCTTATTTCCGTTTAATTAATGTGTAAGGACTAATTGGATGGATCGGTCTTCTTCATCTCAAAAACTATATTGATTGATGTACGTATTAAAGACGAGGATAGAAATAACTTTTACTGTCGAAGTTTCAGAAACATCTTACCTCGACTATAAGTTAATTTTGTTTCGCACCGTTAAATCTCGTAAATCAATGTTGCAAACTTAAACAAGATTTAAAATAAAATATAAACCTTTGTCAATATCCTTATCAGAAGCTGCTTATTCTTCATCTTACTACAACATCGATAAAAAATTCAACCCCTTACTCTCGAAGGAAGACTTCCAAATCACACATCAAGTGGACAATTAAAAGGCACCAGTTTGACCTATTATAATTCCATAAACCTGTTGCACTCTTAACCAGATTTTTTCCTTTCATCCGTCTCAGTTACGTCGAAACAAACAGATTCTTCGTAAAACAGAAGTTTAATATTTCCTAGCTATTTTCTTAAATTTAATTAATGACTATGTTACTAAAAGCTGTACCAAGTAAACACAGCGACTTTATGTCATATAGATTTCGGTTCTTTTTATTTTATTTCAAACAATTAGTCATCAAACTTATCGTAAGCCGGGTGTGAATACCAACTCCCACTTCACTTGATTAAGCAAGCTTAATCGAGATATCGAATTTCTATCATCCAACATGAGGAACACTTAAGACTCGTCTCTCCTCCTACGGCATCGGTACAGCCACTTAATTAACCATGGGTAAATGATGTTACGAATGCAGATAAACGACTGTAATTGATTATATGACTTGGCCAGCTAGTTACTCAATATCAATATATAATAATAAGGTAATAGGCTATTCTTACACCGTCTTAATTCTTTGATCGTAATTCTTAGCGTTAAATCACTCATCAATGGCAGATTCCATGACTGCATAATATACAGGGGTTGGCTACAGCTATCATCCATCAGATAGCATTAATGACTGACCTCATGAAATGCAAACTCACACCAAACATCCGGGGAACAATAGTGCATCGGGAGGGGGCGGTAAGTAAAGTGGCGCAATTTTTCAGAGGGCCTTAGTTATGAATGGAAGTGATGGGGCGAGTGCTTTGCCAAGCAGTTGCATGCCTCGAGACACGTCCGCAAACTGAATGAAGGCAACTCGAGGAAATACAACGAAAAAGTTGGCTGAAGAAGAAAACGTTTGGATTCCCGCCAGAAAGGAATCCTCAAAGCGATTGGTTTTAGAGATTTGGAATTTGAAAATGACTCTTGAATGGTTGGAATAAAGTGAGGTCGGTAGGGACGTGATAGAATAAAGAAAGTAGGGAGCTTTGGTCACGATTCTTGGAATACATTTTCGAAATTCTCTCCGAAAGTTGGAGAATTATTCG
The DNA here is from genome assembly GCA_020796165.1 of Pantala flavescens. Lineage (NCBI taxonomy): Eukaryota > Metazoa > Arthropoda > Insecta > Odonata > Libellulidae > Pantala > Pantala flavescens. Next base: position 21,027,108 of record CM036886.1, read on the forward strand.
GCGCGTGGATGGCATGCCTTCGAGAGGTTCTTACGAGCAAAATATTGACAGAGAATAGTCAGTAGGTATAAAATACGAATTTGATTTAAATCTGCTATCACAAAAATTATCTCGACAGATTCACCAAAGAATCTCTCAAGGTAAGATAATATTACATAAAACTCAAGGATGAGTTACATGATAAATAATTGAAAACGATTTCAGCAATTTACAGTGGGCCATGAGAATTTATCAGAATAAAAATATTCGAAAACACATCTATGGGAACTCTATCGTAGTTCTTTTCAGGAATGCATGATAATGTTTGTGGGTTACTAAGTCCGGTTATTACACAAACTTAGCCAAGCCTAATCTAAACAGTATCAACGTGTAAACGACACTATAAATATCCTAAAATAATATATGCATCCAAAAAGAAGAATATTAGCTCTTCATATGACTTTCATCCTTTTTCTTTATAATGTGAAAATATTCCACAAATAGGGATATTTATTTTTATAAAGTAATTTTTGGGAAGACGTTTTGCTAATTTTTACGAGAAAGGATATAATGCATTGTTCGGAGTAAACTGAATATTCATCTACATCTACATAAGTACCCTGCAAGCCGCCTTTCGGCGTGTGGCAGGGGGTAAATATTATCGTCAAGGCTATGAAAACTTCTTAAGTAATTCATGCACAGTGACAGCATTTAAATACGATGATAGTAACCCCTTTAATGCACCTCATCCTCTTATATTAAGTATTTTTCTGCTAAAATATTAGACTACCTATTTAAACGGTAATTCAACCGTCCATTATGAATAATTTAACCCAAATCCAAGTCAACGATAAGAGAATCTCAAACACGTATGTATCTCAATGCTATAGCTTATATCTAATTGGTTTTCATGGTTACATAGACAATAAGAGCGATCAGTTTCTAAGGTGATATTCCCGATGTGGATATGATGCATAGACTGATTGTTAGATAAGTTCTCGCGACTGCGCAGTAGTTCAGAGAGGACAGCGCCCACAATTATGTCTCAGCCATTGGAGATGCCAATCACAATGGCACAATCTCATGACAGAGAGGTCACACATTAGCATCCATCCACGCACGACATGCATTCAACGAGGCAGAGAAACTTGAGATGTAATTAATAGGACAAGAGATGTAAATAACAGGATGAAGTCAAGAAGCAGAAATTAACTAAGGCGGTGCTGTAGACCATAAAAAATATGTTTGGGATATTGAAAATTTTATATTGGTCTCGCTTACTTATAAAACACAAGATGATACATCAGTATCATTAATGTGATCAAGCGTCACTTTGTGGAAAGACACTTGAAAAGAACAAATTGAAACTTATTAACTTCCACAGGGTTTTTAATGAAAACGACCTCTTTCGTCACTGTGATGACATCTTCTGGTCTAAAAGAAGTGACAAAACCGGTCGTATTCATTAAAAACCCTGTGGAAGTAACCAAGTTTCGATTTTATTCTTTTTGATACATCAGCTATGTTTTTATAGTATAATTGGTAGTTCACACTATCGTATTAGTATCGTATCGTATTATATCCTTACGTATGATATAATTATAAGTCCTTTTCCAATCATTTAGGTTATTAAACTTGAATTATCTTCCGAGAGATGAATAATTTATATTTTCCTTGGAGGCAACGGTATTATAAATTTAACTATATCAGAGTTCTCAATACGTAAAACTATAACCTTTACGTAATGATCGTTGATACTTTTACCATGTACTCTTAGAAAATATAATATTATTTTAAGGTACATTTTAATGTAAACTGATGAAAGTCACAAAAGAATCTATAATATCACTCTTTTCGATTAAGGGTAGGAGAGTGGAAACCCCTGACTTTTTATACTGGCAGTTATATTGATTAAAGATAACAAACAAAATAATAACGGATTGGAATACGTACATAAATAAAAGGTAATCTGCAACATAATATATTATTATAAAAGATCTTTAATGTTTTAAAATCAAAACATCAAACACTAATCACCGACATAACCAAACCCTCTACGCGTCAAACGAAGATCCAAAACACTCCGAACACCTGAACGGCACAACCTCGACACAACCAATAACCTACCCTACAGCCGATCCCATAAGAGAGTACGAGATGAACAGCCTCGGAGATAACAACGCGCATCAGATGCGAAGAATGAGAATGGGCGTCCTTGCAGCCATGCAGAGAGGGCATCACGTCTTTCCTCCAAGGCTGGCATAATTAGCTCAACGAATGTAACACCTCCAGTGGTCATACAACGCAAATCACGATTATTAAGGATCGAATCGAGATATTGAACACTCGTAAAGAAATCCTAGTGCATCCAACTGGAGAGAACCGGTAGGGCGGATTTCCGATTTCAATAAAGCCAAACTGGATGGCAACATTAGCATCCCTTCCTGCCAAAAATAGGAGCTGATTCCGTTCCAATAACTTGTACACACGTGTTCGTGGTTGTCCGGGAGTTGAGTATGAAATTAATTATTCAATGATGCTCCTTAAGACAGAGGATTCGGAACAATGGAGGAGGACAACGAAAGATGACGACAGAACCTAAATAAATACGATTACACAATGGGATGAGCGACGGCCTTTAAAAAGCTTAACGAACCTATTGTGACGGCGATCTTCTTCTAATCGATCCATTCTTCTATTGTAGTGACGCCTTTAATTTTGAGGTTGATCGTGTTTACATTCTCATCCCACCACTTGCGAACAGGGATTAGTACATGGCATTGTTGATCCGCATTCCGCGAAGTTCTAGAATTCATCTGTCCCTTCATGACGTTGATTACTGTGTTAATTGACAGAAATCATGTTTCTTAATACTTAATATTCATTGATTAGTACTAATGAATTAGGTGAGCTAGGGTTATAGAATTAGCGGTCTAATATACGAGGGAAAATCTTATAATTACCATAAGATTAAAATAGAATAGGGGACATTAATAAAGGAATTCGTTAATTTTTGTTCTATGCAGCATTTCAAATAATAAAGAGAAAAATGTACATTTATTTAATAATTATAACGGTATTAAAGTAATAATAACAACAAAGATACCTTGATATAAAATCGAGGGAAGTTATTACAGGATTTGGAGGACATCTCTCAATAATTGCGAATAGATTACGAACTTTTTCGAATTTATTTTATACTCTTCGTATGACCTTTTCTTAAATCACCTTCTTAATAAATCATCTAAGAATGAAGGTAATAGGTTTAGTGGGTTTCTCTAACTAACATAAGAGTAGGTGACACTTTCTGAATTGTATCATGGTCGACATCCTAAGAAACAGATACCAACACACAATGAAGTAGAGCATGGACTTTAGAATGGACGATCGTGATATCATAGTACTGTTCGCACCAAAGACATAGCCATAGAAGAGGAACTTGAACATAATGCATACACTTGAACAGTAATATCTTTAATTACGTAAAAATTTCGTATTTTCTGAAGGAAAGCGATTCTTAACGATAAGCGATAAAATGGAATTGATTCATGGAAGTATGAGCTTCAATTTGGAATTGAGAAAAGCAGAAAATAATTTGAATTTAAATTTCTCGAAAATTTACATCCCATGAGAATTTTTATCGAAATATTTTCCAGGGATACCAAATTCAATATGGCGACCGTTTACTCCGAAAGAAATTAGTACGATTGGCATTCATAGAGGATATTCGCTTCCAAAATGGCGAGACAAAGCACCGGAATCATAGTGACGTACGCTACGCAAATTAAAGTATGCGAGGAACATCCGAAAAGCTTCCGTGTCGCTATAAACGTAGTGCTCGGTATAATTAGGAGAGTAAAGAACGGCCTCATCGTGAATCCAGACTCAACTACTAGTGGAAGACTACTTCCGAAACATTGACAGGAGGAAATGCAGTCAAACGGGACAAAAATAATGAAAATAGATCGAATTTATTCTGCCAAAGGAAAAAAACCAGAGAATAATTTTTTGGAAGTCAATTTGATGCCTTCTTTCGGAAAATAAACTTCTTTCTCTCCTTTTCTGTATTTATATAAGGCTTTTAGTTGCCTTGGTGATACGAGAGTAACACTATATATACAATTGTAAACATATGTGACATGAGTTGGTATTATGCTTATTAGCCTACGTAATAAAACCGAATATCATTTAAATGTAAGTTAAGTCTAATTACCGTAAAACATAAAGGAATGAAATTGATCTAAAATAAAAATTCATTTCTTATCCTATCCTATTTGATCTATCCATTCAGATCGATGACTCTCATTATAAGTAAACTTTTTGAGTCGCCAGAGTGTTGATGTACGTGCCAAGATAAATGAAAACATTGTGCAGGGTACCTTAGGAAATGAAGATGAGGAGAGAAGGTCATTAACTTTATGTAAGAGGATATACCGTATTCAGTGACAAGTTTGAAGGGATGGAAGCAGTTAACGCTTATAATTAGAGGTAAAGTTTTTGAAGTCATACACACAGATACAATAAAATTATGATGCATAGAATATTTAAAGATACCAATGGAAAGTTCTATTTTTATGGTACTTAATCTACCTAAAACCATATAATATCATAATCTACATTCTTAATTCCAATTTATTACATCGAAAAAAACCTGATACTGATTAAGAAAAACTCTAAAACATCTTTAACCCTGCTATACCATCTCCGTTCATGGTAGATGAAACGTTAAATACTTTCCACATAGGGTAAAATATCCCATTAATTTACGTTTTAGTGCAACATGAATATTATGTTCAATGTAATGAGTAAATGATTTAATCTCAAATTAACGTAGACGAGAAAACAATGCCCTCGTGCATAACGCGCAACTGGTCGGAGAAAAGATTTCGCGGAGGTGTATTGAGGGTGGTATGCGTTCCAGGCGTCGCGCATTCCATCCGCGCGAATGAACGCACGAAATCGGTTCTAATAAGGAGAGAAAAGTGTGAGAGTCGCAATCGGCTTCATCTCTATCCATGCATGAGACTGTGCAGTTTAATGAGGCAGTGATTGGAATATTCAATGTGAAAAAATTGTCTCGACTTATCCGCGAATATATGAATGGATATCACAATCCGCTCCTTCGAAGACTCATGCAAAGGGGATGTGAACAAATCTATCATACCCACTACAACTATGTAGTTCTGAAATGAATTCTTATCTCATTCCAAAATCCTTACGAAATTTGGTTGTTTTGTTTGACAACTTCGAAATGCCGCAACATGAATTCAATATTCGACAAATGTTATTCTCGCTAGGTTCGTCTAGAGACTAATATAATATGTTCTCGTTAAAAACTAATAAATTTATCAATTAAAAACGAAACATATCAAAAGGAAGAATGACATGGTCCATTTCAGTTGTGGGTAGATGACCTCGAATACCGTAGGGCACATTATAATGAAGTACGTCTAATAATGCAGCGCAATCCTGCCAGAGAAAAAAGGCCCGGTTTTTATAAAATAAAAAATGAATGTATTCCATACCTAATAAACGATTAATAATCATTTTTTCCTTGATTTCTAATCTGTGTTGCAGTTATAGCAGTTAGTACCACAGACTTAACATTACGGAGATGCAATTAATCAGCCTCCAGCTAGCCATTCTTGTCTAACTCCATCTAATTAAGTGCACATTTTCGTAACAAGAGTATAAATACAACTACCCGGTTAATCTTTGAATAATGCGCACTTATTGGGCAATTTTATTTCGAAGGACCAGTTTATTTGAAAATAAGGTTAGTTAGGCAACCACGCAGTACTCATTAACATTAAGTTAGCGAAGATTTCCTTGCTCAAAATAGTTTCATTCATTTTTATCAAACCTTATTTTGTTGTAATTTCTGTTCATTGTTTTTTTATTATTCTATTTTCTTATCTATAAATAAATTCACTTTCAATAAAGTAGATTTTAATCCCGGTAAGACTAATTATCAAAAGTACCGAGCAATGTTAAACGGAATACTCAAAAATAAAATACGTAAATGGTGTCTAAATAGGGTAAACTGTCAATAACAGCTCATCTCTTAGACCAAGGGATAGTGAAAGATCATTTATTATGCAAAAAATATATGTATCCAGAAAAATCCATAGTGCCAACAAAACTAAGTTTATATACGTATAAACATTGAGGTTCAATTAATCATCCTTCAATTAATTCGTTAACAGATGATATTGTAGTAAAGAAAAGGACAGAATTCGTGTAATCGGCAGTCGTAACTCTCGCATAAGAATAATCACTTAATTAATTAACACTTGGATGAGCTAAAAGGGAAACAAAAGGTATGAATAAGTTAACTATTATGACCTACCTAAGGTCCTTACTTTGAGATAAAGCTAACAGCAGTTTTCGAGGGAACTAACGATTTATTTATCGTAAAAATTACGCTTTCTAATGTTGCTAGGAGACTCATTACTAATTCAAAGACTCAAAAACCTGATATTTTAAAGAAGCCTATAGGAGATAAATACCAAGAAAATACAGGCGATACTTCAAAAAAGGAAGTAACTGATACATTGTACAATTTTCGTGCGTGTGGACGTTTACACCTCAAAACACTCACAGATGACATCCAAAAGAAAAAACGCCACCAACCACCTAGGGGACGGTGGCGCCTGGATAAACAGAATGAATCCATAAGTCGCCGATTTTTGATCGACCGCCATTGTTCCATCGCTAGATTTATCAGCCGCGGATCTCCCAAAGGCTTTTGGCCAAATCTCTATCCAATGTCTAAGCGTGAATTCTAAGAGGCCCTCTGAAGAGTTTAGCCTCCCCCCTTCCGAAAAAACTTCCTGCCTCCAGTGACAGTTCCCATTTGAAATTCCACCCGGCGCCCATCGAGGAATACGAAAACGCTACTATCAAAGCTTCTTGGTCATAATCGGACACCGCTTCCGCCCATTACCAGCCACGGCTCTGTGATAATGAGTACGCATCCATTTCCTTACGCCGTGGAGCAATACGGCGATGATACTCTTCCGCTATTGTATCGCAACTCTGGAGCTGTCACTCTTCATAGTACAGTTGGTTCCGTTCCATTGTATCAATTGGGGATTGCATCATACGTTTCGGTAAGCATCCACAAAGAGGGGCTTCAAATGCAGGTGAGGTAACCGCCTCGGGCCGTTGATATTTGAACGTCGGATGACACCAGGTGAAGGATGAAATACCTGAAGGGAAATCCTTGGGGTAGGATATAAGGATAAGGGTCCTCCCACGAAAAGTCCTTGGTTCGAATCCCAAGAAACTGCAATTTTACTCTCTGTAAGCGTGTTTTGCCTTACTTGTAAGAGTTGATTCAAGTAAAGTACCAAATAATTAAGGAGCACTTACTGTATCAGAAGGTACGCAAGCACGAAGTTTTATCATTTATCTCGTAAACTGAGAAGTTTGTACGATAAATAAATGGTCTAAATTCGTGAATCCTAATAAGTATTTAACCCACGGATAATCGAAAACTCAAATTCATATGCTGCTACGCTTAAATATGAATCAAGGAATAAATATATTAATCGCAGTAAAACCAGCTGAAATACAAACGTATGGCGCAGTGATAACGTATATTTATTTGTATAAGCCATTGAATCCTTCATATTTATCGAGATATTGTTTCCAGAAACGCAAAGGAAAAGCTTTATTCGTAATCAATTCCTTTTTAACTCTTGTTTGATACATGACAGATATGGAGATGTTTTTAAGCTAGCATAATGACCACTGATTTATGAGAATGAGATTTTGATACATTCAAGGACTGAAATTTAACTTTTTTACATTACTGATGAGATATACATGTATGTGTTCAAATTTAACCCTCTAGAAAGTGTATTTTTCATAATGGAAATTCAGATATAAAAATGACCAATTAGGAATTTAAGTCCTATACGAATAGGTTTCGAAAAACGAGGGTTTAAAAAGTAAGAATTCTTTCGACATATGAAAGGCAAATACGAAAACATTCTTGGATTCAGGAAGTGATATTATGCAGTCTCGCATTTACAAGTGAAAGTTCGGTTTTTTCATTATATGATCGAGAATTCAACGTATTTAGTCCCTATTACGCATGCGATTTAGCGCAAATGAACGTTAAGGACTGAATAAGTAAATCCAATAAAGCTAACCAACAAGCAGTTCGTACAGAATCTATAGCGGAGAATAAAAAGTAAGGCTATTAACATAAAATTCTAATAAATATGATTTTACCAACCTAAACGGAAATGTTAATGGGAGAATACTAAAATCTTCGACGCAATTTAGAATAACTTGTCCCTAATGGCACCTGTAAATGTTGTGTGGCAAGCGGCCATCGACTCCTAAGCATTTATGGATTCATTCCTGGCCACCAAATTCGCCAGCAAGAATGTGCGAGCGCGTGTAAGCTTGGGTGAAAGCATTGCCGTTGACCTCTGAGTCCCCAATTGAATTACCAGCTACGGTGCTCAAACGGCCTACCATTGTGTGTATGAATAACTCTCTCTTTGAAACCCCATCCAAATATAGGTATTTAACAAGGAAATGTAGAAAGAAACAGGTTTCTTTGACCCTATACCTTAGTGCCAGTAGATCCTCAATGGTACTGTACTAGCGCAAGAATCTGGGTTATATGCAGTCGTGTAATATGTTCCGTTACGAAGTTTTTAGGAAATTGAAGTAGGAGCTTCTGGTATACGAACTACATGTTAACAGACTACATTAACGAGCAGTTTCAAAAGATACTCGTCGCTAGTTAAATGGAACCAATGGTCTAACGACCGATTCCTCTTCATTAGAAACTGCAGTTTCCGGTGCCGAAAGACATTTCTTGCGAACGGAACTTGATAACGAAACAGCTCTTGCTTTCCAATCCTCGAGTTCACGAAGTCGCGGAGGGGATGGGCTTTAGCCACAGCCCTCTTCGGCCCCCCGAATTGTGAGCAGAATTACCAATTAACATTCTACCGTGTCCTTCGGGTGTGGAGAGGGTGTGGGGCGGGAGTAGAGGTAACGAGATATGAGGAATAACCCTTTATGTAAAATAAGACAGCGATTAAATGAAGAATCGGTCAAGGAAACTGGAATCTTCCACTTCAGCTGACGGTGGAAACCATAGCTCCTTTAACAAAGAAACCTCTCAAATGGTACTGGAAGAATCGCAGTTTTTCCGGAAGCGAAATTGCAGATTTTACGTGGATGGTTCGAAATCAGCATAACACGCGAATAATATGCATGGATTGCTTTAGTGACTGAGAAGTGCGGAAATCGACTTTAATTCTATTACAAGCGGAAACCTGATGGAAATAATAATGGGTGGCTTGGGGTTATTGAGAACGCGAAGGGAAGTGGGGGAGTATTGTGACGTAACGGCCCCTGATTAGAACGTGCCCAAGTCACCTGCCCATCCCGTTCATTCATTCAATGAGTCCTGCCCGATTAAACGACACCTAATACCAACGTATTCACTAATTTCAAATATTACTGTCATATTCAAATTCAATCCATTAAAATTGCCCCAAATTAAAGGATATTCTTTTCAATATTTCAATTTTTGACAAATTTCAGACTTAATACGCAGGGAAAAGTTACCAAGAACATATTTTATCGATAGAGAGAGCAAAGTCTTCATTGATAGTAACCCTCTTAAAAAAGTGGGTATATCAAAACTATGAAACACATAAATATGCATTTAATCTAGGACTCCTCCTTTATCCTTTCAATGGTACGGTTAGAAAAGAGGAACAAATAGTTTTCAAGTCAATTCCACATAATTGTATTGATTGGACACTTTCTAATTGAACCTAAATTTTCATGTAGGAACAATATCGATGTCTCTACGATAATATACACTTTGATTTCACTTAAAAATTAAACAAATAAAAGCAAATCTATAGCTTTGATTTAACGAATAAAAACTACACTAACGTTTATTATCTCGGTAAGATTTTAGGAAAAGAAAATCTGAAGCTAATTTAACGAAAACCCATTTGAGAAGAAACGCGTGTTGATCATCATTCACTTTACCACATGTATTAAAATCATTCAGATCAATTCGTCGAAGAAGAATCCACCATCCACGGTTAACTTTCGTATCCAAGACGCGCTGAAATGCATGCAAAAAAGTATAACCAAAAATTCCAATTACCTTTTCTCCTCTCCGACATCCTCGACTTGCTAGAGGTGCCGTATCCTAGCCAACGACGTGTCCTCTTCAACACCAACAGAGCGAGAAATAGCGTTGCCGAGACGAGCACCAGTAGGGCACATCCCGTCCCTAGCCAATACTGCCACGTCCACGGCTCTTCCTCCCGGACTGGCGAAAGCACCACCCTTTTCTCCGCCACCGACTCCTGTTCCCTCGTCTCCATCACCCTCACAGCAGACTCCGACACCAAACCTCTCGACACCGGCGTCCTGGGCCGCTGAGGCCTCCGGTTCGTCGCGGTACGCGGCGTTGGCCCCGGGGCCTTCTGGACGATCGGCGTCGGCCACGGCCTCTGGTACTGCGCCCGGAGACGCTTCTGCGACTTTGGGTGAGTATTCTTCATCCACGACCAGTCGATTCCTATGGACGAGAAGTTGCCGCATTTTGTGTCCTTGTGGGGCTGGCAAGGGACCACGACGAGTAAAGCCTCAGAGGGTTCGCAACGGGTGCAGGGCACGCAGTTCTGCCGCGTCGTGTCCCAGTAGGTTGATCCGGCGATGCAGGGCGTCGTGAAGGATGAGGCAGAGGTGTTCCCGTAGAGGGACAGGAGAAGCAGGAGGAGGGCTGGGAACGCTGCGGAATATCGGAGAGAAGATCCGTGGGTTGGGAGCATCACTCCTGGAAGAGAAGAATAGACCGTTAGAGAGGGAGAACAAAAGGCAGGATACGGAGAGGCATGGTCCGTGGAAAATGGGAGGCGAGACTTACAAGAATGTATTCGAGGGAGGAAACTGATTCGAGGAATTGTCGTGAGCGGGAAACCTCGAGTCAATTCCTCCATTGACATGATTAATTAATGGTTTGATTGATCTGTCAATGTTGATGAGATAATGAACAAATTCACTCTCGGTCAAAGAGGGTATCGTAAGCTATTAAAAAGTGTTTCATCGCATGAGAAAATGTTACGCATTCTTAGGTACAAGAAAATTTCATTTTATAATCAAATCATTGAATTCTGCATTGTCAGTAAGAAAAATGTTTCATATCATACGCTAAGCACCACTGACTTTTTTTGGATATATTTGATTTTTTACCCTTAAGTGCGTATTTATATCTTTCTTTTTCATTTACGAAGCTTTAATTACATATTTCTATACTAAAGTGTGATTTGATGTTCCTTCTATACTAAAACATCTTAATAGTTTCGAACTTTAAAAAACATGGTCGAAAATAGAAATTTTATAGAATACTTTTCAGTATAAGTCTAAATTATTTAAACGAACATTCAAATACTGATAAAATATTATTAAGTCAACTATCGTATCACCAAAAATCCAGAGTTTAAATCTTCTATTATTCATATCCATTCTTTATGAAAATATCCTAAATTTTATCAGAGATAGTGAACTTCAAATGCTCACCCTATTTTACTGATAACTATCCAACTTTCGTAACATATTAGATAGAATAAAATTCTCAGATTCTTGTGACAGCAATGAAAGAAACAGACCACAGAAAGGGTAGGTATAAAAATGGGAAATAAATTAGCATTACGTGACGTCGAGAACGTGGATAAAGGTACTATCGCTGCCAATAAATTTCCATCGCTATCAAGATGGGCTATCGTTCACGGTTCTTCAAACCGGACGACAATGGTCCATTTCGCAAAAGGAAGATTTACTGATAGAGGCTTCCGAACATACACGTCATACCGCAAATATACCCACCCTTGAATGTTAGCGATCTATCTCCATCAAACTGTTATGTTTTTCGAAACTATATGTTGGTAATGTGTCGTCAAGAGATTTTCGTGATAGTAAATGAAATTTATAGGGGAATACGAAGATAAATTTTCTGTTTGTCCGTAAAGGAAAATAGACTGATTAACAGGGCATCAGCATAAGATATTCGATAAATTAACTGCATGTTGAATACGAGAAAACAAACAACCATTCATCTCGAAGGAAAACCTTCCTAATATGATACTTTAAGTGAATTACTTTTTGAATTTAATTTAAGAATTTCTTGAAATTATTGAAGGTATAAAGAAACGAGAATACTTATAAAAAATTTAAACAGAAATGAAACATATTTTACGTAAAAAAACCTTTAATGAGTAAAAAGGTAATTTAAAGAGAATGGATTAACGTTAATTTCTTCCCAGAATTACAAATCTAAAGCAATGTCGAATAACGAAAGATACTGTTTCACTTAAATTCCTTAATTTACGTGAAATGTTCAAAGTTTTCTATTCTTAGAAACTTCTGGTAGAAGCTGATTTATGATGCAGCTCACAGGGTAGAGTAGCAGCCCACGAATTGGAAGATCCGGGTCCATATTTTACTCCCATCAGACTTATGTGGCCTTATCTTTGATCTGTGATACAGGAGGATTTCTAACCTCCTTTTTTCCTAACATTTTTCTACTCTCCAGGATATTATTCAAAGGAAACTGTAATCTCCATTCGATCAGTGGAATTTATAAAAAGAGACCATATTTCAATGTTTTTATTCTTCATTATTATTCATTTATACTGTGAAAGTGCTAGAAGCGAGAATTCTATATATGGCTAAGTTCACGAGGATAATACTCTCATTTACTTCGATTGATGAAAGCAATGTAACATAAACGATACCGAATCTGGGTTGACTTCTAGTTAATTAACAAGCATAAACTCCGTAACATTTAAATTTCACTGGTCCATGAAACCATGATGAAACCGTCTTATCTTTACTGCAGTAAGATCTAATAAAAACTATTCCAATAGAGTTAGTAAATGCAATACGATTTAGCAAGTTCTGTGATCAAACCTACTGGAGATCTTTGTGGTAGTATTAATAGGTTAGCTAACAGAAAAGATAAGGAGAAATTCAATGGACAAAATAGATAAAATCCTAAAAAGGCACATGAATTAGCCCTCAAGCATTAAAATATTTATCTGAGACTGAAAAAAAACAATTAACAACATCATTTATACTTACAGAAACCCAAATAAAAAACAAAAATTAAAAACATGGTAACGATATCGGTCAAAACATTGGAATGTATCCTACACCATAATCAACCGCAAATCAAATTAAAAGCACGTCAACGAAAGCGCTGATAAATACGACAAATTAACGAAACGATGCTAAATTCTTAGAATACTTCTTCCTCGAGAGTTAATTGGCAGATCACGACGTCGCGCTCTGTAAATTTACCGGTGCAACAGTCGTGCATCGGCACCAGGAGAATTCATTCCACGAGAGTAATCTTCGTTCGCGAAACCTCAGCAGATGACGTATATGATAATCCGTCCGCTTGACAATGTCGATGGCTGAGACAAAAGGGTCGAGGGGTGTGGCTGCAGACGGCAACAGAAAGGCTAGGATGGCGCCGTTAAGACTCGGCGAAGACGTCACATTCGAATTGCATTGACTGCGATCGAACCACCAGAACGAGAGAAAGTGCACGCGGGCAACGTCGAATTCAAATTGACTCGCAATCTGAATGCTCAAGTGAATTTGGCCGACTAATTAACGATTCGGTCGCCGTAATTAACATGAAGACAATAGCGTATATCCCAGCTGAAGGATACGAATCCGCGTTCATAGCTATTGCTTTTAATTACACGTAATAGGAATGATTCCGACCTGGAGGAACAAGAGTGAAATAATCATGCCGTGGATTAATGAAGGTAGAGATGCTATACAGTTTAATTTGACGTTTGTATCCCTATGATGTTTCTGCTTAATATTCACTCGAATATTCCATATTTGATAACAGGATAAAGGGAATGTTGACCTCAAATATTCTTGATTACTATAAGAGTAATTGAAAGGGAAACAGTATAAGCAGATTCTAGCCCAGTTCCTGTCAGAATTCTTCGATTAAACCGTATTCTTCGAGTTGATATGAAGTTGAAAAAGGTTAAGCTATTCTTTATTCTGCCCTACTCTTTATCATAAGAGCCATAAGATGATTTTGGCACGCTGATTTATTATACTTGTATGCAGACTCGTTCATAAAGTTAAATTAAAGTTGAACTCCTACCTCACTCCTAATCCTTCTAACTCACTTCAACCCCTCGATAAGCATTTCTTTATCGAGAATGAGAATCCAGAAAGCCAATTGTCTGATGACTTAACAGACAGGTATTTATCCGCAATTATAAATTTAGTCACCTCCTAGCAGATCACGATGGAATTTCCATTATTCTTACAGTGTATGAATTTACCGTAAGAGAAATTATGAAAATTTATGTCCATACAAGCTTCGTCTCTTTATGAATGGAAAGTGTGGACCGAGTATCCGCTGGGGAATGATTAAAAATGGCATAACACTTGAGGGATATTCGATAATACACTGTCACGTTGAAGATTACTCTTCCTAAAAATCAAGATTAAATCAGATGGAAGAAATAGCATGATATTGGATTCCTTTACGACGTACGAATTTTATATGTATTATATTATACATCCCAGTATAAGTTTAACTACTAGTTGTTAAAGCAATTTCTCCTCAGATCAAATATAGAGAGTGCTGAATGACATAAATTATTACATTTTATATTCATTTAACATGGAATTTAATTCACTTTTATGCATACTAAAAGATAAATGCTCTTTATACCTTCAGAACGTCATAATTTATGAAATTATGGAAATGAATATTTATCTATTTATGTTTCATATTTTTGCAGGTAAATACTGGAACCTTAACTGAAAAAATTTCAAAAGATCGTAAAAATTAGACCCAAAATAAGGCTTGGATTGGTATAGTATATTCATATGAATCGTAGAATAAATATATACCTAGAGATTCGGTATAGACCTTTTAATCGGTCCATATAATCCGACCTAAGTTTGCAGTAAATATTCCAGTACCCCACTAACACAGTCTCATCCGAAGAAACGCGGTTCTCGAGCAGAGATAGAGAGCCGAGCACCGGAGAGTCTCAACCCAGACTCTTCAAGGTCTCCAATCAAGCACAGAACCAAGGCCTACGACTCATGAGCTGGCGAGAGATATCTTTCCACAAGCGAGAATAAGCACCCGCGCTCATGAAGGAACTACCTTCTCAAAAAACCCTGTCGCAACATAAACATCGTCCGTATCGCTCGCGGTATTGTGTACACACATCGACACAAATCAGCGACCGCTCTCTTGTAAATAGAAGAAACTCGCCAAACGTCACGTACGACCAGGGAAATGTATTAGAAGGTGTTTAAAGAGAGTGGATCCTGTCCGATACAAAGCGCGAGGTATTGACAAATTAGAGGTTTAGGTGAGTAAATGAAAACCACGGAGTAACATTCAGTGGCCTGTTACCGCGTTATTACCGTAAATTCTACTAAGTGGTGGGAATTTTCAGGTATATGCGAGTGAAAGGAGCTCAGCCATCTAAAGCTATGAAAAGAGGTAAGCTAGGTTTACTAAAAAAAAATTGAATATAAAAGTTACATTCATTTTGGACCGAAGATTTCTTTAAGAATTCCATTTACTATGAATGGCTAACTAACAATATACTTGAAGATGTAAAAGTTAGGAGAAAGAAAATATCCCTATTCATTTTGTAGAAATGAAACAGATTATTCCGATATCAATTAGAATATTAAACATCGATTCATGTGATGCTGTCATGGAGTATACTACGCACGTGTTACACTTGTTCAAGAGCATGTGAGAAATACAAACAGGAAATAATCCGAATAATAAATAGAATGTGTAAACAATGTGAATGCAAAGGAATTCAGTAATATATTTATAGATCATAACTGTAAGCAATATCCTGGATATTTGCTTGTTACAAAACAAGCGTAATATCCGTAAAAAAGAAATGTTCCATTCAAAAAGAGTATCAGAAAATCCAATGCTTCAAGTATTCCATTGCGATTCATCCTGTAATGCTGTAATCGTATTAAAACCTCAGAGAATGCTTTATTAAGGAACGTTTTAATTTTAAGAAATTACGATTTAAATTATATTAAGATCGTATTCAAGATATATAATGCCGTATGTATCTTTATAGAAACAGACTGACTGTAGTAAAAATCTAGGAATGGAAAAAGATTTCTAAACAAGTATGTGAAAGTAGACATCAATACGATTAACAGTTCCTCGTTAGGAAACTAACCACAACAGACATTCTTCTAGTTTATCACCAGAAAACACACCCTAAATACAGTTCATAGATTTCGATACACGAAGGTCGAGAAGAACCGCGTACAATGGAATCACACGCCAAATTTCTCGGTAAACATTCGATAAAAAAATCCCGTCGGGGTCATTTGAAATTTAAATGAATGCATAACTTAGCGCTTATAAATCGGTGTCCGACGAGACAATCTCAGTGTTTTATTAGGCTACATTTCATTACAGCTGGTCCATTCTTCCTTCGCACGAGAGACAATAGATGCGGAGACTTCAACGCCCCTATTCAAATGACATTTCCGGCTCATTTCCAGCCCTTAAGAGATGGAACGACATTTGCCCGAGACGGATGAGATCTCGCCGGATACGACACAAAGACGAGAATGTGGAAGACACATTACATGGAGGAATAAAACGAACAAGGAGGATTTAGAGATACGTTTACACGTAAGACAGGATGATGGGATTCCGAGAAAACAATGAGACCCAAATCAATGAGCTATAAGTCCGGGGTTTTATTATCTTGTACTATACGGAGAAAAGGAAGGGACACGACGAGAAATACAGGTTTACAGTGGCAGGTGATTAATAATTATAATAAAACATTCGAATTAATAAAGATTAATTATTGGTGAGCATGACACTTTTCTTTCAAAAGCTGGAAATACGAAGAAAAAAGAAGAATAATTAAACAGATGTCATCTAATAGCTTAAGAAAAACAGTTTTATTGGCTTAAAGTTGTGAGTTATAATCATAACCCCAATCAGTAAAGGTAGATCTGGATTTGAATCTCTACAATATCAGCATTTTTAAATTCAACTTTAGTAAGTACACATCGATATGATTCCAAAAGAAAAGTAACTGAATTATTAACAGTATATGTAAAGTAGTACCATGAATATGTACCAAAAGTAACTGAATTTTATGTTCACTTCTAAGTCCCCTTAGAATGAAAATATCATCCATATGCTACTAAAACTTCAGGGGAGGGGATGAAGCCTATTAAGACAAGGTCAGTAAGCTATAATTAACGATATTACTCCCTCCTCCAAGCGAAAATTCATGCATGTAGCAGCACTGAAAATTTACTATCGGAAAAAATATAGTTAAATTTCCTAATGGATTCATTCCAAATTAAATTTTATGATAACAGATAATTGTTAAAAAGAATGCATTAATTTTTATCTGAAGGCAAAAAACAATTTAAATTAAGTTATTAACACATAATCGGCAAACTGCAGGTACTACGAAGTGATTCAAGGACTAACTGGTCGCTTGTTCCCACACCCCGAATATAAGAGAAACAAGTTTGTATACAACCTGTAAGTTCCTCTTATTATTGTTTTGTTACCTCGCTATTTAAGGGTTAACCCTGAATTTCGTATCGAAACTGTTTTGAATAAAAATAATTGAAATAAGACAAAGTCACTTTATAGGAAATGCATGTATTCCCGTGGAAAGATAATAATTATTTTCAGCGTGCTTCTGTATATTTTTTAGTTCGAATAATCTATTGCAGGTCATTTACAGTTATTTCATTATCGTCCAAAATTAATAATTTGGTTAATTTTGTACGCAATCAAAAGCTTTTTATGGTAAAATTCAAACTGATCCAGTTTTTTAAATTGGCAATCAGAATGTGCCATTAAAAAATCAATACATTAAGCCCTAAATCTGACGTTTTTTAAGAGTAGAAACCGCTCCTTCTAGATAGCACATTTGAGAGAGAAAATCACGAAAGCTTCCCCTTCACGCGTGATCCCACGACACGGAGCTCTATTCTGCGAAAATTTTTAAGTATTTGGCGCGCAAAGACGAATTCCTCAAACGATAACAGCCGCTTCGGCGTAGCGGAGTACACACGCCGTCGAAAAGATATCGTCAGGAAACTACAAAGAAGTCGTAGTAAAAGACTTCTCGAGGAGTTAAACCGAGCGCGGTATTTTATGCGCCGTGTCGCACGCCGACTGCCATTGGTCCCATGCCAAATAACGCGCAATGAAGGTGGGTACTGGAAGATCGTCGTAAGTAACTTGTTAACGGTTATAAGAGTTTTCGAAGCCGATGAATGAAAGGTTTTGAGGAACGTGGGAAGGGGTCCAACCGGTATGGCAGAGGAAGTGACAGATGTTGAGATAGGAGGCTATGTTGAAAGAGTTTATCCAATGCGGGGAGAGGGATGTCAGACCCGAGTTGATAAGGAAAGGATAAAAAATGAAATAAAGGACCATTGAGAGAATCCACACAGTCATCACCAACTTTCCGTTTCCTTCGACTTGATGAGAAAGGGACCGTAGATTTCCACTGATCCACTTTAATTGGATGAATGAATGTCGGTGAAGAATAAAGAACTCGTTGATCAAAAAGATCGTACCGCTGCTTATACGGGTATAATGAACCTTCCCGAAATTAAATACTGATTGACAACCTTATAATGATTTGAATAGGCTTGATGTCTTCTCATATGAAGCACGAATAAAAAAGTGAATGAGCGTTCCATAAGAAAGGCATTCTAAAGGGAAAAAATCGATCAAAGCCTTGATAAATACCGATGATTTATTCATACAGTGAGGAGTATAGGATATAAGAGAATATACGGTACACTATAGGAAAAGGCAAAATGTAAATAATTATGTTTTGTTTTGAATTTCCGAAAATAAGTTAGCTAAAAAAGAAGATCATTATTAGATAATTAGATAATCATTACGTAAATAAATAATAAATATTAATAAATAAAAATATGTTCTACAGATCGATTAACGTGATTTTTTAGGAAAAATGGCACAAATTATTCGTCCATCATTTTTCGTAAACCGATTAGATTCGCCAAATTAAAATTAGAAGTATTTTTCAAAACAGATATGTCCAAGGATACATTTAATACTTGACATTCGAGACATATGCGATAGAAAAATAGATATTATTTATGAGTTTCAGTAGTCCATCACAATGTTTATGAATATCATAATTGCATGTTTCAGATATACAGAATGTATGTTTTCATTTTCACTAAAATTCGCTCCCTAAAAATGAAATATGAACCTTTTATCTTTATTCTCCAGGGGTTGTAGAAAAAAAATAGAAAAAGTCAATCCTTCCTATACGAAAATATAAAATATATGGATATATAAAATATTTGGAAAGACATCTGTTGGGACGCTAAAACTTCAATTTCAAGTATTCATATTAACATTCACCCTCTCTGTATATTAAAACATTTGCGATTCTAAAGCAATATTTTATTATTTTAAGGTAAAGTGACATCCCTAAGAAATACCCAAAATGAATGATTTGATTGACAAAAGATGATCATAACATTTGAACAAACATCGGGACAAAAATAATAAAAAATATTAGATGGTATGTTCCGATAATAAATCCACTGGAAAGGTTAGTAATTATCAAATTAAGACGTTAGATGTTTTATTGGTAAGGAGGAGCAAACCTTGACGCATTAATGTAACATTAAAAAACTAATGTCATCATTAATGACGTGAAGGAAAAAAAACAATGGCTAACTACAAAAAGCCCCACTTCAATTATCCCTTTTACAGAGCTTTTGGTAGTTGATGGTGGGCAATTTGAGCTTCAAAAAGCCTCTGGGCCGGGGAAACCACCGTGAAATAACTCAGACGCATTCTAAAACGGCCGAGTTATGTCTTGATTATGATTTATTAGGAACTGTTGACTTCTCCGATTTGAATCGACCAAAAAATTACCCGGCGGCAACTCTGCACACATCTTGAAGGCATGCAAATGGTAAAACATGTGTTAATTGGGTTCAACGCACTAGAATCGAGGACGGTGCTTGCAGAGAGCGTTAGGTTCACCTGTGCGTTTGGAAAGGTTGCTATCAATTCTGATTAGATTCGCTTGTTAAGACACTTTCTAAAACATTACTTTCACGATGCATGGTTTCCGATTAAAAGGTACTTGAAGGCATTATGGAGGAGTTCGACGTCACTGCCACGCGGTAATTCAACTGATTCTCTATGAGACTGATTGTGAGTACCGGAATGAAAAAAAAACACCGTCGCTTTGCAGCCACGTGTACTTGGTTAATAGTTCATTCAGGTGATGGCATCAGAGTACTCAATATGCAAATAATCCAAGTTATTACATCATAAATGTTCCCTTGATTCAGCTCAATGTTTTAAAAGGCAAAGGGAATATTTTACCACAATAAATAATACTAATAAAAATAAATTTATAGTAAATTAAATATTAAATCTATCCATTATTGGATATTACGTGGATCTACATTTATATGTCGATATTTTACACAGCATTGACCACATTTATACCTAACAACCATCTCAGTTTCGATTATTCGTGCATATATTATTCTGCATTCCTACTTGTCTAAGCTGTTAATACCATCAAATATATCCATTAGTAGATCACTCACTGCGCCAATTAGTAAATTAATAACCTTGTTTTGCCTCTAGAGCAACCTAAAATAGTGATTCGTGATGACAAATAAAAATTAAAATATTGAAGTCATTAAGATCAATAAAGATGGGCGATAAAGATATCAAATTTGACACAATTTTGAACAATCGACAAGGAAAGTGATCTTTAATAATAATATAATTCTAAATTAATCCATAGTTCCGATTTTAAACCCACATATCCATTACACATCTGTATCGATCATGTGTTAAATATCCAGAGTTAAACATCCACTCCATTAAATTTCCAAGCAATAAACCCGTAGAAAATCAAATCCTTTACACGTCTACTTCCAACCAAAGAATCGCAATAATAGGAACCGCGATACGTCAGGGGTTTCCGGCCGGCCTTTCATGAACCTCGTACTTCCTCCACTATTCACTTATACTTTCCACAAATACACTGAATGGACTGTGGTCACCAATGGACGCAGGGGTTCGAACCGAAGCGACACCACGGATCTTTATGCCGATGACATCACACGGTCACAATTACCGGCCGAGAAATCCGTTCCTTATTAAGACAACGCCGGCCGAATAGGAAATCCTCGCGTGGAAGAACTACCCTCCGTGGAGCAACTGTTCACGCACCTGATTTGGAAAAGGACACCTCCACGTCCCTCTGTAAGATGTCCCGACAGAGAAACGAACTCCGGCCTCTCCTTCGATCCCGCTTCGCATCTCATTTGAGAAATTCCTCGTGAAAATACCACCGCCGGTGCCCTCCGACCTACGACTGGCGGAAAGCGGAAGCAAGGCTTACAGTAAAGGAGAGGCACAGCAGGAATTTGTCCGCGCTATAGAAAGGAGTGCGTGGACGGAGGAAGGGGCTTCCCACGTCACCTCCCTTACTAAAAACTCTCGATCCATTGACGGACGGGATCACTTCACGTCTCGCACGCGATGCACGCCCGTTTGGTCGTGCGCGGCCCTAATTGCGTTACGATTCCCGCTTGACGAAGTACGGCACGCCGTCGCCAAGTGTCCCTGCATGAGAATATACTACCACGAGCTATTTAAACCCAAAAACACGACGGTGAATCGGTTCATCGCTCCCGTTGAAGTCTCCACGAGCATAGGTCAGCGAACGTCAATGAAACCACATAGATCACCCATGATATGACGTCCTATAACGCTTTTGAGCTACGCACCACCGTGTAATGACCAATTTAGAACTTGTCAAAAACTCCTAGATATATAAGAGTCTAAGCCTGAGATACAGAACGTTCTCGTACACTCGCAGCGATTGCTGGATTACGAAACCGAGACGCCCACGCTTCTGGTCACAACAATGAAAGTCACCCGTTCTCGGAATGATTTCAAAGACAGCCAAAAACGCTCTCCGTCAACATAGAAAGATCCGAATTGAATTGAACGTCGATCACTCATTATCAGATCCCTTATCCGTGAATATCACAACCGCCCGTCACTCGCCACACCACTTTCTGCACCACCGAATGCTTCCACCTTCTTTCCGGAATGCGATTCTACGTCCGTACGGACGTGACTGCATCCACATAGCTTCACCGGAATGGGTTGCGACGCAACCCAGAAGTTGCGCGCTGGGCATCCGCTTTCCCGGGGAGAAAAGAAGGACCTCACTGAAGAGGGTCCCCCCAACAGGGGAGAGAGAGATAGAAACGTACGGATAAGTCGTACATCCACCCACCTGTTGCCGTAGCTCTGGTAAAGCGGCGCGGTAAGACGAAAAGGAGACGGGACAGAGAGAAGGGTTGGGCGACGGCGCGGCTGCCCCCGGCAGGCGGGTGCATGGCGGTGTCTCGGCCGGCATTCCAATCCAGATTTGAGACACTACTCACAACCTATCACACTCCTTTGACGAAGACGCGACTACTGAAGGTAGAACTCGGCGAGGGAAGCGTTTGGGGCATAGCCCGACTCGCGGCGCTAGTGGGCGGTCTTTCTGTTGATGTTGTGGGAAGGAGTGGGTGGAGGTATAGACGCGCACCCTCCGTAGGGAAAGGTAAAAAGAGATGAGCTGATCGGCGGACCTGCGTTCTGAGGAAGGCAGCTTGACCAGGCGCCTCTCTTAGAACCTTGTTTTTTTGGGATTTAAGCGGAGGAAGGTGACCGAATTGACCGCGTGACCAAAACCGCCCGTGGTGTCAGGGCCTTACTATTCCAGACTCAGCAGACATTGTTTTCGCTTCACAACGACAAAATGTCTCCTGTTTTTAAACTAAGAGGTTCATAAATCACAATGAAGCCACCACTAAACTATTTCTCATTTTTATTTTAATATTATTCATTATGTACTTTCATTCCCCTATTTTTTAGGATAGTTAGAACTCAAATTCATATTGGGGGTCTGTAATTAAAATAGGCGATCCTTCACCGAACAGTTTCTCCGTAAATGAGAAATCTTACAAATACCAGTGGAAAACCGTGGTAAGTTCAATATAGTGCGTAAATGCCTCGGTCTAGTAAATATTATTTATCTTACGAAGTTACTACTTACCAATAATCGTCGGCATAATCTGCAATCTGATATTCAGGTACAAGCAGTCATAGTAAATACAATAGTAAAAAAATTTATTTAACGCAGAATTGAAGCAAATAAAATAAATATAATATAAAGTCATAACCTTTGTCCTCTATTTGAAAGGATTAGAATTTGATTATTTAAAGTCTATTAAATCTATCTTTTTCATATTCTGCCAAATATTTCAAAAAGTATGCGATAAGTTGATTCCAGGGTGAAGGATAGTTTTTACTTTCTCTAGTTCAATAAATTATATAACAGAAAAAAAGTAATGATCATACCTTAGACATTAAGATCGCAGCATGAAAATGTCAACAATTACTCACGAAAAATTTACACTGTCCTTTTCATTAGAGGCTTTTTCTTTAGTAACAAACAATCATTACGTACAATTGGCGCCAAACAAAAGTACATACGCATAAACGAGCATATTCTTAGGACATGTGCGACATCTAGCAGATATTTATCTAAATAGATGTATTCAATAAATATCCTGCATATATTCGAACCGAACAAGTTTTTTTACACTTTGAATTAATTGGTTATCAGTGACTTAATAATACACTCTTGTTAAACCCAGGGGAATTAGTATAACTTAATGGACATATAACTACCTTTTTCTTTGCTAAACAATCTACTTGAGCATTGCGCGGAGACTCGAAAAATACCTTCCCTTATCAGGAAATAATTATATATTATTCTCAAACTATTTACTTAAAATGTAGATCTAATATTTGCAGGTACAGTTTAATACTTTTTATTCATGAACACATGCATAATTTTTCATTTCATTACGTTCAATGGCTAAAAATTCAGACTGTTCTGCGGAAAATATGCTATCTAGTGTGCATTTAGCGGATTCATTAACATTTTAAGATCGTTATTGAAAGTTGTACATAGTATATATTAAATAAAATTAATCTAGCTTAGAGAATTTATGATCAAGTTAGATTTTTATATAAAATACCTCATTATTTCCTTTTATAGATTTTTTTCACTGGATCATAAATGACTACCACCATTTCTAAATTTTAAATTACTTTTATTTGCTACTAACAAATCCTACCACCAACATAACAGTGTACAAGGATCTGTGTACAATTCAGCCATATAGAAAATTTAGCTTTTAAAATAAATAAATGCAGAATAACTTAATGGAATGTTTCAAGAAAATGAGTATGGAGATGTAATACACAAATATAAAATCACTTCATAACTCAACAAAAGCAATTACACAGAAGATTAAAAAAACATTCATTAGCTCTAAAAAGTGGTCTCTCACTGATTTTTTAATTTCAAGAATTCCTATGGAACTAGTTTCAGAACACAATTCCATGTCATCCATGGACTTCAAGTCCCCAACTGGAATGACTCAATCTTGTACCATAGAATCATATATATCATAGTGAAAAAATATTATCTGAATACTAAAATACTAATTAGATTTTACAGAATATTTTAATTAATGAAGGCATATTTCATTCTTATTATCATTTGATAGAATGAAATATCTTTTTGGTACCATGGTAGTTATAACTAAACAATTTACAGGACAAAAGTATTATTCTTTCTATCAGCTGCATAGAATTTTATTGCGTTGAGCATTCCTTATTCTAATCAACTAAATAAAGTGCATGAGAAATTTTTATGGTATTTTTAAATTTACTTTAGGAGCTCTCCTATTATCCACATGATTCCTAGGTTTGTATATACTGGGTCAAAGAATTATAATACAACATAGGGCAAAGGCAAAAGTGAAAAAAACTTACGTTAATTCAAACATTACCAACAATAATACATAGTACATATGAAAACAGACCAGAATTTAAAAGAAAAATTACGATAATATGGGATACATAAAATTCTTCAACCAGAACAGATACATTCCACACTAAAAACAAAAGATATTGTCAAAAAATGAAACCACAATTGATGAACGAATTAAATATGAACAGGCTTTGTGATACCTAATCACAGAGTTATTATTTATATTGTAAATTCGATGAGATTAAACTACTATAAGGATATGTATTTAAGAAAAAAGAGATATCATTATATATTCCCTCTTCCCATGATTTTTAATTATTCCCTAATTGAATATCACGCCACAATTATCCAAAAGACAATCATCAATTATTGATTAATGTCCTAGATGAAATCTCACTACCAGTAGTTTAACCAGAACCAGTTTTTCTTCACAGTGATAGAAGATTACAGTCACAGATTGTAACAAAATAACCCCAACTTTTTAAAAAGGCTAAAATCAGTGATCACAAACCAACAATTTGTACATTTACAAGAAAATGTGTGCGATTCCTTTCCATTTGATTACCCTGATTCATAAGGCAATACCTCTCATAATAAGAACCATGGCTTTCTCACAGCTGGGCATAAATTTCCCTTAAACAGTTAGAAACATCATATGGCATTTTATTCCAGAGAACAAATAATATGTTTGACTGTTTTTGATACATATAATTTACTATTATTGGGGTTTACAGTGAAATATAATCCAGAAAAACTGAAATAAGCTGACTTGAGATCTTACCAGCAACTATTTTTTCTTTCAAGTTTATTGCAAATCTGAGAGAAATTTAACCTGACAAGAACTTTCTGAGTTGATTCCTGGATAACAGAATATATTATCTCTGACAGAAGAAAATTGAAAAGATTCACAGTTCTGTGTTTTGTGTAGCGGTAAGCATGATGAAAAAAAACCAGTATATGTAAAATGTTTCAAGCTCATTGAATGCAGAGGAAATCCAGCAGTGCCTTTGCTATATATGCAGAGAAATTATTTGTGTGTCTATAGACAACATGGATGTATTGGTATAAACATAGCATGTATGCTAAATATAGTCTAATGACCTCTTGCCAAAAATCCAATTCCACCATTTAAAGAGAAATAATTACATTTTTAAATATTCCTCAATACTTCAATAACATTCACACCAGTACCATATTTGATGGCTTATTAATTCAAACAAAGAGAACAAAAAATTTTGTGAAAAAATACGGATTAAGGATAAACACTACTGAAAAACACAACCGAATGAGTGAAGGGAATATCTACATATTCCATAGACCAAAACATCAGAATTAAAATTAATAAATATAAATAAATACTATACAAATGAACAATTAAATTCTCCTTCTTTCTTTAACTAATAGCATTAAAAATCATTTGAAAGATCATTAAGGCAAATAAACTTGGCTGAAAAACCTATTTTTGAAATCCTTACGTTTCTTAAATTTACATAAACACTGTGCTTGTTCCTGTGCTTTTGATTAGTCACATTTTCTGCAGCTGCTGGACGGATATGCACCACTTAAGTAGTCTTACAATGATCGCACTGAACACAACTGGTGCTCCGAGACACAAATTCATGCACGGTTAAAGTCCGCTGAACACTGAAGGACACAAGAATCACACAGATCAACAGTTCTGGAATTTATTCATTTCCGAATATAAATAAACCCAACGCCCTTCACTTTGGTCCCATTGGGTTAGTCATTAAGGCCGTCCTGCCAGATTGTAACAGTGCACCTAAAAACACTACATCAATCCTACTTTCAGAGACATAACTGGAACACAAAACGATTTCAGTCTTTCTTAATGGCAAATTCAATCAAGGACACAAAAAACCAAAACAATGTAGAATAATACTGGTCAAACTGAGAATAAAAACTGAAAATAAATGTTTTTCCATAAAAAGTCTCAAATGTATCACAATAACTTAGATGAAATACATAGATCTTAACAACTTTCAAGTCTCACATGTAGTTAATCAGAAGATGGATATTTTCATTGATTATATATAAGTTGCGAGTGTACTTATTACAATAGAGTGGTTCTGTCAAAGGTATGTGTCACATAGGCTTATGCAGGTTACCAGGGCTTCAAAATATACATGGAGCTGGAAGATTTTTTGTTTGAATGTCAAGAAATGGTCTAAGTAAAAATCACCTTACTAAAGCACTATAAAAAGTTTGATAATTTCAAAATGAAAAAGAAATATTTACATACATATTTAACATTTAGGCAGATAAAATAGGCAAATATAAAAACCTTTACTTTTTCACAAGATGAATAGCACAGAAATGAGTTTTACAAGCAATTTCCAATCCAGGAATCAAGGCCAATCAAACACATTTCAGCAAAAAGCTTAGTGAAGCACAATAATTAAAATACCAGTAAATCGTTCAGTGATAAATAAAGTGAAATAAAAGAGAAAAGCAATACCATTAAAACAAAGAAGAGAGCATTATACTAGAGCATTCAAAACAGGAAAGAAACCTGATATTTAAAACCTATCAAGGAAACGTACTCCAATAGTTGTTTCTGAACTGTTTTTTAATGGGAAAAATAATTATGTCAAGACTGAGGCATGAGCAAATAGTTGGCAAATAGAGGATAATGACATTAATTTCCAAATATGTTAAAATGATAAAAATTAATTTTTACTCATTCACTGAAAAAAAGCTGTAAATTTTTGGAGAAATAATAATAACTCATATACACATATATATTAAGAACCTGTACGAAACTGAACTTTACACATCTGCCACAGTGTAAAAATATAAAGATTCTATTGATTTGCAATGCTAGAATGTGCTATAATCCATAAAACTATGTTAAATTATCCTTAAGCCTTTAAAATTCTGAATATTTTTTATTACACTCTGAGAAAAGAATTTGAGTTAGCGTTGGTGTACAATGATGAACTGAGAGTGGGGGACCAAAGCATGTTAAAGGGATTTATTGACATAAGAAATCTAGGGTATGAATCATTTTTGAATCTGTGATGATTTATACAGTGACTACAGAATGTAAGCCCTAATTACAACATATGCATTTTACTTAGCATATTAGCTTTTGAATAACATTTTTTTAAAGATCTACTAAAAAGATGACTTCAAAATCCTGAACAAAATTAAAATGCTCAAAAGCATATTAAAGCATTTCTACACAACAGGCTGAAATTATTCAATCAAATATAAAAATAGATTCAAGTGTTTTAGTTGCGACTGAAATTCATTACTTGGGCAAAGAAGTTCTTCTGTGAGAGTTACCAAGGGATATCTAAGTACCAAATATGACCATCTCATACATCTTAATAATTTCATAAATTTACACTCAAAAATTAATATATTAAGATCAATTTTACATATAAAAATATATTTAATATATAAATGGAGAATCTAAATACAAAATATATACAACTTTTGGAAAAAGAAACACTATTTAGGTTTTCATTAACATCGTTTCCCATTCATAAATGTTAAGAGTACAATTGAAACTGAAATTTTTTTATAACTCAACAACTAACTTTCACAGAATAGCAAATTATTCCTTGGTAATCAAAAGAACTTCTTTCAACTGCCATTGGTTGCAACCACAAGAGATAGTACTTGTGCTATTTTACTTTACTAGATTGATACCAATCACGTACAATATAGCTTTGGTCCCCATTCCAACTTCGGATACTTCATCCCAAATTATTAGAACTTACTTCAACTATTTCTGAATGATTAAATGAGAAATCACTAGAATTGAAATTTCTGCTTACTATCAAAAGTAAATTTTGAATCCACTCAACTTCTTAACTTAATACACTCAATTAGTGTATACAACATACTGTTCTCTTAGCAACTTTTGGTAGTGATATCATTATATGTTACAGAAAAAATGCTGGTAATCAGCATAATTGTTCTCAAATAATCTTAGAGTTATTGTGTCATATTTTCCAATTTAAGCAAGAGACTCTTAATAGAGAGCCTTCACAGTCTATTTATTGTTTTTCAGAATATCCCATAGCAATAGGCCAAGTGGTATTGGACATATTTTTGTTCAGAATTAAGTTCCCCTAGTATTATCTAGCACCAATTGTGAAGACAATATTCATATTAGATAACTAATTGGTTAGCAAACCTGAACAACATATATCAAAGGCTTTCTTAAATTACCTCTTAAGTGCAAATGGCCCTTACTTTCACAGTACAGATTTAAGAATTACGTACACTTATAGTATTCTAAAATATATCAAATTCTACCTACATTTATTTTCTCAATAAAGATCTTAATTAATACACATAAGCAAATGCTAACTCAAGTAAGAAAATACCTAGCAAGCATTTAAATAAAATAAATTGAAAATTGGCATCCAGCTTTCAAGAATTTAATTCTAAAGAAACGTCATGAGGTCTATGATTGATATTTGACCAAAATCAAGCTATAACATGCATAAATCATTTAGATATTAGTGCAAATAGTTATCAAAAACAAGAAAAATCAGAAAATGCTATGAAACTAAAAGGTCTTAGTGCAAGCATCCAAAAACTCTACATTCCAAAACTCAAAACACAGAGCACAGTAAGATTTCAAAAGTAGTCTCCATAAATAAATCCATTCACCCTCCTAGAGCTTCCTACTTTAACTCTCATAATCATAACTATCAACAACCATAGATAATCCAAAATACAGCATATTACCTTCATAAATAAATTCCATGGATTTAAATTATGGTTGGAGCTAAATATAATGTAAGGTGAATACACAGGTTTAATGGTTCAATGGCTCCAATGCTAAAGAAACTATCAAGTACTTTAAACAATACAATAATTACATTTACACACTCACTCTCTTTCAAATACTGAGTCGCTATTAAAAACAATGAAAAAACAGAAAATAATTATTCTGGGATACCTATTTTTGCATCTATTCAACCAAGCCAGCACTATTTTGCCGTTTGAGATACACATCATCTCACCATCTGATATTGATTGCTCAAAAGTATTTCACAAATTTTATTGACCTCTTTGATCTTTGAAAGACACTATTAAGTGAACACAATGAATTTTTAAGTTGCTGCATCAACTTTTTTAAGATAAAAATATAATTTGGTCAATCATGCATTTCTTCAATTTTGTACTTGCTACCTAGATTATCCATCTTTTTCAGCCGTACTAAAAACTTTTAATTTCTCTTTAACCTCATATAATAAATATTATATCATTGAGTTTTGGAAGGATATAACTATATGCATGTTCAAGATCCAATGATCCATAATCATTAATGGAATGCAAATGAAAAGAAAATCACATATTGGCCACACAGTTACTATACTTTGCAAAATGAAAGATACTTCCTCTTCAAAACTTTTTCAAAAGGATTAAAATTTGAACAATAAGTTTGATTCTTTACAGAAGTTGAAAGTTCTTCTACGAAATAAAATTAATGACATCATTTGAAATACATTATAGCAAACTAGGGAGTACTCCCAATGCTTGCAACATTTTTTAAAAGTTAACTAATTTAATTACTACAGTATTTTGATATACATCCCTTGATAGAGTTTTTCCAAGTTCTAATCTGACTCACCAAGAGCAAACTTGATTTTTCTGAATACCACGTTTCAATTTAAGGTGGATCTTTTATTCTGCAAAATAGAGCAATTCAACAGTGCCTAAAAACTTTCATTTTTTAATTAACTGTTAATTTGATTCTTTCCATTCATAAAATAATTTCCAAAATACTTTTCACAGGCCTGCAAAATTTATATTTGCAGAAATATATATGACACAATGCACCATACTTATGAGCTAAGAACACTTTCATATTTTAAGAGAGAATCATAACTTCTTTAATATAATTGATTAATTGCTGGCAAAATGAGGATGAAGATGAGAAGTGAATTGCTGAAAAATTCTGAATGGCATCTGATAAAAACAACCTACACAAAATTCAATTCATTGGAAATCAAATTGAAATTTTTACAATTTTTCATTCATAATTATAAGATAGGAATAGGAATTAAATTAATTGATTTTAATGAGGAATTCCTAGTGAAGAAGTTGGTTGATAAGCTCCATATTAAAATAATAGAATTTAAATGACTAGTGGAGAATATAAATAACCAACTTCAAATTAAAAATGAATCACTTATCCTTTGGAATCAAAGGGCATATTCATATTTTTATAACTAAATTGATATAATCTACCAATTAATCTTTTATACCTACAAGAAAACCTACAAAAATCAAGGAAATAAAAATCTATCATGATCATCAACTCAAAACAAAGAATTGAGAATTCCAATTAAAATTATGAATGATATAACTTCAAAATTTTCAATTAATAAATTTCATAAATTCTTGTCATTTAATGGCTGACAGTTAAAAAATAAAAATGATAAAATGAAACAACAGGAGCTTGACTGAGCAAAAGGAATTTTTTTCATGCCTTAATTTCAACAAAAAAATTACGAAAATATATCAGCAAAAATTTTTTCAACCTGGCTCCCTTTACTAAGTATAATTTTATTCAAGAATAAAAAACTGCTATTAAGGAACAGTAAAATTAATGGACATGGAAACTAAGTTCTCCCATACTGCTGTTTACATTAAATGCTCATTGTTCCTATTTATAATACTAAAATTTCTTAGAGAAACTAAGGATATGAATGCAATTGGTAACAATGATGATACTCTTCATCAAAAGTAAGCTATGACATGTAATTTTTGCCAAAATAAGAAAATAATGCACAGTAACTCATTACTTTAGATTTTCTTTAACCTATTGCGTCATACCTCTTGAGTATCTGAAATATTGGCTTATCCTTGTCATAAAGAAGGCCCCATTAAGATCAAAAGTATTTTCTCATCATTCATCAACGAGGAAAGCATAGCAACAATTTTCCCAAATATCAGCCTAGATAGACCTTACTAAAAAAAAATGATTTCTAGTCAAATTACCAGCTTAAGGCTTGGATTTAGTCATAAATGTGATATATTATTACAATATGAAAATAAACAAGAGCCCATACAATCTTTTCATGAGACTCATTGAATTTTAGCAGCACAAAATTTTAATTAAAATACAGGCCTTTCTTTGTAAAAAGATGCAGTCAAAACTTAGAGTTTCATCTCATGTCTATATCAACGACAACAGCTGTTGGCGCAAACAGCTTATATTTACAATATGTTCCATCATTTAACTGATTTTTACTCAGAATTCCTCTCCCTCCTATTCTCATACCTTTGTAGTAACCATTCATGCAACAACATGAAACCTTACATTCCATAATCCTCAAATGGACAAAATGATACTTCAGGGAAGGATATCATTTCAATAGCCCTAAAAATTGTCAATCGAAAAACGAGGCCGTATTTCGTTCAAATCTCGGGTGTCAGCATACAAATAATCACATTTTCTGAACAATCAAGTACAGCCTTTCAACAAGAAAAGGACTGCCTGAACATGATAAAAAATTGTCATGGAAGCTACCTTGTGCCATAACTACATTTTCGAGTCATACTTAAACATACCAACCTTTTTTTAGGGAAGAGAGACAGCTCTATTATTGGTGTGTCTTACTTAGAAGATGTGAATTGAAGTCATACACATCCGAGCACCTTTCCCCGCATATGTTACATTTCCAAGGGTTGTTTTCAGAGTGACAACCCTTGTGAAGGAAATAAAGCGTCCTGTCGGGGAAGACAATACCACAGAATGAACATCTTAATGCCCTCTGTGTACCCGGACTTGAGCAATGAGATGCCGCCGTCACTGGAGGAAGAGGTGGCGAGGCAGAGGTCTGGGGAGGGCAGGGTACCATCCTGCTAGAAGATCCATGGCAAGGACTCGGAGATGGTTCTGTTTCAGTAGAGGTTATAGCCCCATTGGCATGTGTGTCGGGAACATTGAGAGCCCTTCCATGATGCCGTCGATGAAGAGGGGGAGCCCTGACCTCCTCACGTAGTAGTGACTCGAGGGGAGAAAGTTCAGGGGTGGTTCCGCAGGGACGAGTGCTTGGTGGTGCCCTTGAAGGCAAGGCTGGGGCTTGCGGCAGGGGAAATCTGGATCGAGAGGCACTTCCCGATGGTTCAATAGCACTCCCCTCAGATGTGGGAGGAGGAGGTTGTGGATCAGCTGTCTCTGCAGGCTCCCCTTTTATATTGGGAGGCTGGTCAGGTCTGACTCCTTGAGAGGTCTGACCATCATGGCTGCTTGATGGAGTGTTAGAGTTAGAGTCAGAGGATGCTGGAGATGCAGATGGACAACAGCCATTGGGAACAGGAGCTTCTGGGGATGGAGGATGACCTCCGGTGACACGATGGCTAGAGTCTGCTGTAGATGGGGCTGCAGGTGAGAGATCATATGGTACTCGAGAGAAATCTGCAGGACTGCCTGACATTGGTGCAGCATCTTGAGAACACTGAAAAAGATTTGTCACCTAATTTTGAGAACTCAAAATTTACTAACTAATATATACAATTAATAATTATCAACATTAAACATGAATATTTCAGCTAAGAAGAGCAAAATAAATCTATTTGAGGTAACCTAAAAAATTCTATAATGTTTACCATTCAATAAACACAATTGCATTAGTTAATATTGCAATTCAACATTGGATTCTTTCAATTTATACATATTTCAAAATACCTGAAAGTAACTCTAAATGAATCCTACTTGAACATTGTTTGTAGAGACATGTTATCATTATATACCTTATTTAACATGTAGCATTTATAATCCTACAAACTCTCTCTTCTGATAAATTTAAAAACACTAGTCATCAACTTGCGGTTTCTTTTTCTATTCATGATTATTTTTTGCTGATTTGGGTACATCACTAAATTATTACCACACAAATCTGCTCAAATATCACTATCCCTTATTGTGAAAAAAAAATCTTCGCAGGTTATAATTCTTCAGGTAGCTACCTGACTTGGTGGAAAACCCACACAATACGCCAGGAAAGCACCAGTTCTTTCATCATCCCTTATCGTTTGCAAATTAGAATTTGAAGCCGTGCCTCCAAAATATCACAAACTATCTAAAAACAACACAAATATATGCAAGACATCAGTTATGACATAGTACAACCAGTAAAAGTAATAAAAAACATTTTCACTTGCTAATATTTCAACATAGATTACGTTACCTTCCATATTTCATAATAAGAATGTCATTGTTTAAAATGAATGTAAGTATAAATGATTAAAATAATATACATACATAAAAAAAATAAATGAGTCTGTGAGTATATACAGTTTTCTCTAAACACCTTGTGATTCATGTTTTGCAGCTTCAGTTCATTGTAAATCTTTCCATAAATTCATCAAAAAATAAAAATTTAAAAATTTCAGTAGCCGCACTGCATAAAGGAGTGTTGTTTCATGTTGATGTAAGAGAGAGAAGGATATTCTTTTGCTTAAGCAATAACTTTTAGATAAATTAAGCTATTATAATACCACCTATGTGCAGTGACCCTGTGAGAGCTTCCTCCAGGGAGATGAATGATCACCATCAGCAAAAAAGTGAAACTTTAAGATATGATCAAAAGCATAGGGCTTCTAGGAGTCAAGTGAGAGCTTCACTTCCACCACCAACATAAGACTCTTTGCCTCTCTTAGAAAGCAATATTGATTATTATTTATTACTGTATAAGGTTTTGTATTTAACCTAATTAGCACTTATACCTTTAAGTAAATATGCATACTGTTATAATTCGACTTAAATGTGAAGTATAAATATGGTTTTTACTAATTTAAAAATTCTTGTACCCCACACACGAAAATTCCAAGGGGCAAATCCTCTAATATAAGGTCTCACCGAAAGAACTGAAGGGATTCAACTAAAGGAGGCTAGGTTCATAGTCAGTAAATACAAAAAACTGAGTGTTACTAATATGATAGCTCATTTGATAAGGGAATCGCTAGCAAAAAGAAGGAAGATATTTAAGTTAGCTGGTACGTACAAAGCATGGAACTCCTAGGAGGACAGGGAAAAGTTGCATGCTGGATTTTCAATCTCTTAGTTACTTAGGTCATGGAAATTATGGCTTAAAAATAAAGGAATGAGAGAAAAAACTGATTT
Organism: Pantala flavescens; assembly: GCA_020796165.1. Lineage (NCBI taxonomy): Eukaryota > Metazoa > Arthropoda > Insecta > Odonata > Libellulidae > Pantala > Pantala flavescens. The sequence continues at coordinate 21,062,214 of CM036886.1, forward strand.
AACAAAACATTCATTTGTAAATATGAGAATTAGGGAATAGAATGTCTTACGTGGAAAATTTCTTATTCCAATGTCTAAAAAATCTTAAAGGTTTCAAAAATAGGCTTTAACAATAAGCAATGTAGCAAGTTTGTCTGTAATTTTTCTTTGTCTAAAATCTGTATATGCTGAGTGTTAAAAAGGATTCTATTATCATATTTAACGTAATACTGTTTAATATGATATATATGTCTTCTCACATAGTTCCATTATTAGTTATTAATAAAGCCAGGTCAAAAGGTGACATTGCATATTTAAATAAATAAATATAAAAATTACAAACAGTACTCAAAAATGTTTGCAAGCAATGTATAACTATAATACCTGCAATTTATACCAAAAAGCAAAACAATAATCTAAAATCTCGAATTAAAATGTTCATAAGAGAATTAATGGGATACCAACCATTGTAATGTAATAGGTATTGCTCATTTCAATAGTGTGAGCAAAGAGATATAATTCCCTTGTTTTCTTTTAAATTATGTTCATTTCCATAAAGATTATTCATATACAGATACTATTTCTTATTTATAAATAGCTAAAAATAGTAATAATTGGGACAAAAAAGTGACGGAATAGCAGGCATAGAAAGCAAGCACTTACCCCATCAGTAGAGATTTCCACATGAGGAGCAAGGAAGTGAGGAGGTACAACTAGGTGCATAGGATGTGTGGGTGACTGAGACTCCCCATCAGCACCTCCGCTAGCTCCTGGAGAATCTCCTCCTCCACCACCAGTCTCTTCTCCGGGAGGTGAACCACAACCTCCTCCTTGAGGGCCACCATCTAGGTCGATACCATGTCGGTGGAAGAAATGCACTCTAAGACCTTTCATGGAGGCTGCTCGATGGGCACACAGAGGGCAAGATTTGACAGCATCACTTTGTCCAACGTGCTCATTCTTCAATGGATAAATAATAAATAAATGTTTAAAGACAAAAATTTTAGTGCAGTGAAATTGGTTTGATAAATCAATGAAACTATGACAAACAAGTTACCTGATGTTGTTACATGATAATTTAACACATCTGGATAAGCAAAATACTACAAATCAGATATAAGATAATTGAATTTATTTATTCTAAACTGAACAGAATTAGAGTGCACTTTCATTATGGTACAATGACTTAATATACAAGTATTTTCTTCTATTGTATGTTATCAATGGATAACATCAATCAAAAGAAAATTTCAAGAAAGTAACTAATAATGTTTAAACAGCAGTTCATAAAAATATTAGAATTTATTAACAACATTTAAAAGAATTAGGATAAAAATTATAAGTCAATAATGAACTCAATATTAGAAGGCACAACTTTGCGGAAAGCCATAGTATAATGAAAAAACTTTTTTATTTTCAAAGAAAATTTGATTTACTTGTGACCTCGCAAAAATTTGATTTACTAAGTATAACACAAAACTAGGCATCAATACTTCTTTTAAAATGTATGATAATACCCCTGATTCAGTATTATTTCTTTCCTTTCCTTATGGATTAGGTCCCTATGCATTACTTTTTACTTTTATAACAACCTGAACAGTTAACTAAAGGATCCATCCTCAGATTCCTGTGCCATTACATTTTCACCATCACTAACTAGATTCTATAAAGATTTTTACTGTCATTATGATTATTAAAACCTCCAATTACTTATCCATGAAACCTGAAGGAATGTTTGATTCTGAAAGAAATAATCCTTTTGAATAGTAGATGGCAGAAAAGGTTCTTAACATAATTACAAGAAAGCATGTGCTTTTTACAAAGTAAAACACTGATTTAAATGGAAGTGAAAAATAGCAAGATGACTGATACTTGAATCCAGGTCTCCCACCTGCCTTCCTGAGTTCAAGTTCCAGTCATGTTGCTTTTATCCACTTTTTTGAAATGTTTCAAATATTCTTTTGTTAACACTACTAACCTGAAAATGTGCTCGCATGGCAATTTGCCGCTGGAAGCCCTTGTTGCATACTGGGCAATGATATGGAAGGGATTTAGTGTGCGTTGCAAAATGCTCCATTAGGTGGTCCTTGCGGAAGAATCGTTTGGCGCAAACTCTGCATTCATATGGCTTTACTCCAGTGTGGCGCATGCGATGCCGCCGCATGTTAGCTCCATTTGAGAATCGCATTTGGCACACATCGCATTCAAACATCTTCTGACGGGAAGAGAGAGCTGAAGAAGATGAAGCACCAAGAGCAGCTGCAAGGGTAGAGCAGTAGCCACCCCCAGACACACCACTTCCATGCAACCGAAGATGGGACTGTAATGCAGCCCAGCTGAAAGTTTCGTACTCACAAAGATCGCAGCGGTGAACAGGAATACTACCATCTCCAGAATCGTAGTTGGTGTGAGGAACACCTAAACAGGAAAACCTTATGTTATAACTACATTCAAGTAATGATTAAAAGCAAAAATTTTTGATGAATAATTAGAAAACGAAGTAAAGACAATTCTTTTCCAAGGAATTAACATAAACCAATTGATACAACTTATTCTTGAAAGTTAAACAATAATAAGAAAACAATTGCATTTTACAAAGCAATGACAATAAAACCACCAAAATCTTGCACACAAAGTTTAAGGATGCATTTGGATCTCAAAGTTTATTGATTACTTCAATTGAGTGAAATAAATGTACTCTTTTCTAAATTAATATAAAAATAATAACCTATTTTAAAATTAAAGTTCCTTTTAAAAATTCTCACTCATTGGGCTGATGATGATGATGATAATATTCTTATAAAAAAAAAATAATTTCAGTTGCACAAACCTAACTAGAGGACCTGTCACTTGAATTCATTTATTACATCTCCTTTTACTTTCTAAGTAACTAAGTTTCTCACATTGATTCTAACTCAATACTGATTCAATCCAGTATTTTGGGAAGATAAATTTTTAAAAACAAGTATATTTTTTAAGCATATTGTTTCAGACAGATCAAATTTGTACAGCACACACTATATAATATAAACACACACCAACTTAAAACCCACTACCTTCTATACAGTGTAGATTATTTGATGAAGTAGATCAATGCATAAGAAAAGCTTATTCATAAAAAAGGTAAGTGATGCTCAAGATTCAGCGGAAGAACATTTCCAATCATGGATAAGCATATTAACATACTTTCATGGTATAAGAGTGAGAACTTTAAGTGGGTAAGACTTGATTACTTGACTATTGAATGAAATTAACAACTCCAGATCTTTACATAAACTTTTCTTCAGCAAAAATTGATATTTTTATGCTATTCAGAAATAGAAAATATTTTTAGAATGTAACCATTATAGTGATACAATTTAAAGCTAAGCCATGTAGAAAATTGAGAGTTAAAAATATATGATTTTTAGTTTCTCTGAAAATTTCTATCTTTATTCCATCAAAAATTTTTAAAATCAAAGTTTTTAAACATAAATTACCAAGACACCCTTTCAATTTCAAATATTAAAAAGATAGAGCAGTCAGAGATGAAGTTCAACTCTTTCCAGAAGTTGACTTTGAAGAGTTACTGCTCTGTCACCTATACACAAAGCCACTTATATGAATGAAAATGAATTTCTTACCACTGCTGGAGCTGTTGGAGGGAAAACAGCCATTTCCCGAGAGTATTCCTTGTCTTCTCCCTTCTCCTTCACCACCTGTGGAGGAGCCCTCCTCAGGACTCCTGTATCCAACCCCTTCCCCAACTTGACCTCCTTCAGCTTCGTTTTCTTCCTCCTCTTCTTCTGCTTCCTCTTCCTCCTCTTCTTCTATCTCTCCTGTCTCACGGGCCTGTGGCTGCTGCCTCGAACCAGAGTCTGCCTCAGCCTCACCATCACTACCTCTTCCAGAGGTACCCTCAGGTTCTGTCATTGCTGTCTTCTTACTCTCAGCTTCCCCATACCCTTCCGATGTGGGTAGAGTCGGAGCTCCAAGTCTCGAAGCTCCTCTTTGACATTCTCTCAGACTTAACAAGTAGCAAGAGCCCTCTCGAAGACTCCTTATTTATCACTGAATATAGGAAAGAAAAACGTTTAAATAACACATACTATTGTCGAAAAAGATTCATAATAACCTGTGGAGCTTATATTAAGGTGAATAAGAGGAACGATAAACGAATTTTTGGACAGATTCGAGGAAGAACAACATTTCATAATCGTTTTCCTATTAAACTACTAACACAAAAAACAAAATGACATCTTTCCCGAAAACAATGGCAACGTATTAATAGTAAATGATTGATAAAGTTATACACAAAATACAGATATCACAAATTTTGTGTCAGTGAAGTGATGACGAAACTTGTTTTGCCTTGGTTGTAGCACAATTTACTTAGTACCTTTGTCCGACACCTACTAAAATAAACTTTTTAAACTATATTTACCAACGTAACGTCACTGCGAAAAACGACGTTCATGGCACCATTGAAAATTGAAGTTCCCAAAGTGAGCCAAACTTCCTAGCACAGGCAATTTCCTTTTAATCATGCAAAAATGTGACGTACTTCGTCTACTAGGTTACACGAGAATAGAAGTGGCATTTATTATAACGTCTCTCCTTAAGCAAGAACTGCATTATTCTGATAATCGTTCAGTCAATTGCCATCTGTATGGTTTGTTTACGACCCACAATCGCGCTTTGACATTACACTTCCAATGTTTATTTAGCATTCTTAACCTAACAGGAGAGAAGAATCAAATTCGAGTTGACCTATATTGTATTCTACAGAAAACTGTATCTCACCTTTTCATGGATATCGAAATCTTCCAACCAGCTAAAGATTCTGTTACATCGAAAAAACATATACTAAACTACTACTTTCTACCCGGTGACCTACCGGAAGTAGGAAATGCTTGGCGGTTTATGGATCGTTGACGTATGCTCAAAAACATTATAATCACTTTCAAAGGTGAAATCTATTTGCTAAACACTAAAAAATTGCAAAAATATTTCAAAGAATCCATTTAGTGATGAAATTCAGCAATATTGACTTCAATGCGTCATTTGAGCAAGGAAAATATGGTTCCTGAAACCGTGAAACATTTTTTCGCTAGTTCTTTCGCTGTAGAGGAGGCGCTGCTGAATTCATTTGCCGATGCGAAATGTGAATTAGTTCAGAATCATGATCTCTAGTTAATTGCGACCGATCGCAAGAGCATTTAAATCATTGATGAAAATAGGTCGTCTTCTCTCTTATAAATATGCTAGTGTTAGGTTGCGGTGTGCTATCATACTTGTCGCGATTGTTTTGAAATGATCTCCGCGGTTGTCATTGTGTCTATAAATGGTTTTAAGGGATCTGAATAGGAGGTTAGACAATATCTTCAAAATTCTGTAATACCATGGCGAACGAAGTCTTCAAAAGGACTCTTACTTGGGACGAGTTTGAAGCGGAGATTGAAAATGCGAAGCTTAAAGCAAAATACTGCGATATTACTGATACTGAAATAAACGAAGTTATTGAGGAATCTCTCCGAATTTTAGAAAATAAAGAAGACATCGAAGTAAACTCGAACTCTCGCACTTACAGATCCATTCGAAAATTTACATCTTTATTTGTTACTTTTATAATGCAGATTCTGAATCTAATGTGGTGGATCATTCTAGTTGTTGGAATTTTATATTGTGTACTTGCTTGTCACAACCCAACGCAGAAATTGGTTACGAGACATATTCAAGATTATATTTATCCGTTTATGAGGACATTCCGTTTGTTCACTCTTCCTCTATTAAAACTATATCCATCCTTAGTGGGTAAGAAAGTTGTTGTTATGTTATAACCTAATTAAATATTCAAATTTACCTATTTCATAATATTCCTTGAATTCTTTTCACAAAGATTGGCATGAAGAGCAGTGTTTGGTCAGAAATCCTTTTTATAAGGTACAGAATTTGGATTGTTGGCCTTGTGAACAAGTTAGGAGTGTCTTAGATTTATCCGGCCTTAAGAATTTTACCGAATATTACCATCATAGTGGAATACCTTTTGTGGTCAAGGTAAATATAGTAGTACGCAGAGTTGGTATTATTATTTTTGTTGTGTTCGTTACTTAGTGGAGGACGTTATATATCTCTTATACTAAAAATCGTTTAGGATACGCATTTCCGCAACAAAATGAACTAAAAAATTAAGTAAGGAAAATTATTTATTTGTTAATTCACTTTGCCTCTATATCGCTTTGGTCCCGGAATACCGGGTAGGGAGGAAATTTTCCTTCTGATGTTATTCTTGATGATTTTGATATTAAGTACGTCCATTGTTGAATTAAATACCACACAGTGATTGTAGAAAAGTGGATGCTTGTGGAGTCCAAGATCAAAAGACAAAAATATACCCTTTTAAATAATTAAATGCTTCGAATCCATTTTTTATTTCCTCTAACTTTTGTGAAGGGTACTTATCTAAGTGTATTATGGGTAAAGTGGAAGAGGAGACTTTGTCTCAATCTCGCTCAAATAAAGATTTATTATTTTATTTATTATTATCATCAGCAGGAGTGTGATGAAATCAACAAGTGTTTTCAGAATTGAATATTGTAGTACTTTTGCATAATGTTTCAGGATGCTCTTGCTCAAGATAGCTCACTAGAGACACTTCGACGAATATTTGCAGAAAATAAAGAAGTATTCAAACGAGATGCTCCTAAATTCTCTTCAACAGATTCAAGATTGAAAACTATTGACGATTTCTTAGACCCCCTTAAGTATGATGCATTCAACATTTCCAAGAATCCAGAGATCCATGTTACGTGGTAAGGTTGAGCATGAACATTGATTTGCATGGTAATCAGTAACATCTCTTGTTATTGAATTTATTGCTCATTCATATATCTTGTTAAAAACTTACGTATAGCTTGTGTGTTATATGATTTAACACTAAATGCTAGAAACTCCTCCTTGCTATCAGACTCTGCCCATATTCCAATACCCTGTATAGACATGAAGGAACATTTACTAGGGTAGGAGTTAAAAAGAATACTCGCGACTCTCATCGTGGAATAGTATCACTTTGATGAAATCTATCTTTGAATCTTTAATGTCACGGTCCCAAATGGTTAAATGCCATGTCCTCAAAGGAAAAATTCATTATTTTAGTTCTTTGTGAACATCATTGGCTTGCAATAATTTTGCTCGGAATAAAAAACAACAAAAAAATCAGAGAATATGATAAATTTTTAAATGAACAAGAAAGTTTTAATACCTGCTGCGTAATCTTGGGTGCTAGGAATTATTGCAATGCCAGTGTAAACTTGTGGAAACTTACTCAATTTTGATGAAATACTTACCTCTTAATTTTGTGATTTAATTATTGCTTCAGTAATATGCATATTAGCCTAAGTATAATTGCTTCCTTAGCATATATATAATATTTATAACTATATTTCATAAAATACTTGAATTCTTATGGATCTCAAAGTATTAATATCCTGAAGTAAAGAATTTGACTCATTCCTCAGAATATAGTTGAATCTCAATAAATTATAGATAATTTTACTTCCCTGTAGTTACATATGATTTGAAGAAAGATCTCTGTAGATGATTAGTAAAAATAATTAGTTATTTAGTATTTTCCCAGTATTCTCCTAATATGAAATTAAAAATTTTCAGGAAAATAAATCGTGCTGGACCTGCTAGAATACTGCGTGAAACATTCCCAAAACCTTACTTTGTACCAGAGGGTACTGAAATAGCAATACAAAGATTCCTATTTTTCAACGGTCCTGAATCTCCAGCTCATGACCTTGTAAGTAATTAAATATCTATGAGCCGTAATCGACTTACAATATTCAGTTAAAGGTAATCAAGATTCTTGACTTTATTGGTTGAGTATGAAACTTGTTCATTTAACAGGAAAGTTTAAAATAAATTAAAGGTTTAGCAAAGATGGAGCTAAATATTATATGGTACTAAAATAGAAATTCCTTTGGTTAATCTGAATCTTTCTTGGTCTGTTATAGTGTTGTATGAGTTGATTTCAAATAATAATATAAGTAGTATGGTAAGATAATAAAACTCTTTGTTTTTGAATGTAAAATTTCTCTATCATAATTTTTTTAAAATACTTCAAAAATTAAATTATATCAATTTATTGGTATTTTCCACATTCAGTTGCTGTAAGATTATTCTTTTGGCAAGAGTTAAACATATTGTACCATTCTTGCTCAAAATCTGTAACAAATCTAGTAATATATTTAGTATTAGAATGAAGAGGTTAGTGGTTTCCGTTTCCTGGGAGATTGTAACATTTTGGCCAATTTCAGTGAATTTCATTCTTTTACAATGTCTTAAGTTTTTACTCTATTTATGTCCTGCTAATCATATAATCTCCCTTTCGTTTTGTGAATAATTTGATCCTGTCTCATTTAAATCATTACAGCCTTTAACTGACTTTGCAAATGTATGGATAACAGCAGCTGGAGATGGAGAGAGATTACTCTCTCTGTGGCCTGCATCTCAGTGTTCTCATGCTTGCTTTCCTACATCAGTGGTCTTGAAACCAGGACAAATTTGTAAGTCATAAGAAATTGAATTACTCTTGAGCAATGAATTACAAAAATTAGTAGTCTTTTAAACTTATTCATGAAATCATTTTGGTCTTTGAATGAGACCAATCTTAAAATGAATTAAACAAAAAATAATAATTAGATATTCCTGAATACATTTATTATAAATGGTTGAATAGAAATTTATCATTTGTGCACCAAAAAATCAACATCTCAGTTATTATCCAAAGAGAGAGTAGGATGGTGGTGATGTTAAACACCCTCATTCCCCTTTATTTATGATGGAATGCTTTTTACACTGAGGTTCATTCTTTTTTGTTAAGCAATGAACAGGAAAGAATCAGAATTTCTTTCACAATGTCAAACCTTATGAAAAATCTATATTCCCTTAAGACTGAGGTTTTATCATCCAGTGCTTAAGTTGTAAGAAACATACACAATGACTAATTCTTGCTGCATGAAATCTTTGAATGTTCATACTAATTGATTATGGTGACATTTTGATTCAGGGTCTTATAAATCATACTTCGTTATTGTGAATCCTTTGAATAAAATGTGGATTCATCATCAATCGTAGGATGAAAGTGATGTTTTAAAGAGTTTTACTTCTTCCAGTTTTCTACAATTGGCAGTTCTGGAGACCTAGAAGTTTACCTGTCCATGGAAGTGAAGGTCTTTCAATCATGTATCTGGGATCCTTTTATTAATTCTATGGAGAGCATCTGGATCTTTTTATCCTGTGATTACAGTTATTAACTGTGGAAAATTAGCACTTCCAAATTTTAAAAATACTATATTTAGTATTTATTAAAATTGCTCTTATATTCATAATGGGATATTCATGTTTGAATATGTATTCATATTTTCATCAGCAAGTCACAATGTTATGCCATTTATTTAATTAACTTCATCTGTAATTTCATAGTATGATATGAATTATACATAAAATTATTATGTACAATTGTGAAATATCATCTTTATTTAATATTTATTTTTAGTGCACAGAGGTAATTCTCTTTGATTGCAAGATCTTAATTTTAGCTGACATTTAATGTTAATTTTGAAGGAGTGTACGTGTATTTCTTAGTGTGACAGTAAAAAGCAAATGGTTTATTTGTCTTCAATTTTTTTCTTAAGTTCTTCTAGTTCTATCACCTCTCAGGAATATCTTTTTACTTTCTAGGTAGTACAGTGATGATATAAAGGACATGATAATGAAATTCAATACATCTTTAAAAAGAATAAGTTGAATAGTATCATTATTTTGATTTAGACATAAACAGCTCCTTTCAAAGGAAATTACTTTCTAAAACGGAGGCATTACTTTTTTATTTCTGGTAACTTTAAATTTCTAACTGAAAAACAAAGGATCATCCAAGAAAAATATAATATGGTGTTCCTCATGTTTTAATATTAATGTGATTTTTTTAAAACTTCTAGAAATGATAGATTAGACATCAAAGAATAGAGAAAGAAATCCATTCCAAACATAAGACTGAATTGATTTAACAATGACAAGCAAAAATAAATTCTGCGACATGGTAGAGGAGAATTGTCAGTACAACATGATACTAGGAATATTAAAAAATAACAACACTAGAGAGTGCACAGGTTATATGGCACTGAGTCACTGTACTTGAAGTTTATTTTCCTAACTTTTTTCTTAACTTAAATGATAAGAGTAAGTAAAATGGATTGTAAAACAATATGGGATTACTATGGCCATGCTGGCATAATTAGATATATATGATAATGTTCCTGGTGAATATAACCTCTCTCTAATAGCTTAAAAAACATTATTTTGAGGGTAGTGCTAAAATGGTTACTTGATAGGTAAAAGATCTAGGTAACGTACTTTAGGGCATTGACCTTACTAGACAAATAATAATGACAATGAGAAAATCTGAAATAAATATATTTTAACAATCAACAAGTATCCATGACTGATGATGAACAATTAAGAAACAACAATCTTGATGAAATGTCAATGTGTGCATTGAAATATATACTACACATACTTATACATAGCTTAATACAGAGCAGCATGAGTTAAGTTATAGTATGAGTTTATAATCTATTCCAATTGAACAACACAAAATTTCCTATTGCATCAAAAACATGACGAGAAATGGGCACATCAACATATCACACTTATTGATGACTTCTCTTTAATCCCTGATTTCACTTGAAACAATAAAAATTCGTTATTATTCAGTTCATGAGGAATAAATCTTGGTAAAAAGTTAAGTCTGAGCAGTTAATATGATTTCAAAATTAACTTTGACATAGCTCACAAAAACAAATAGATTCGGAAAAATAAAAGGGTTTTTCAAAACTATACTAAATAATTTGGACAGTTATCTACCTCATAATGAATCACAGAATCAATGAACACAAGTTACAAAAATGCAGGCACTATACAATCCAGAGATGTGACACAGTCTGGACTGGGATTGAAAGAGTAAATAAGGCCTGTATGGATGGTTTCAGTAATCCCTGAATGCCTGAAATACATATTGTCAGATACCCCAAAAAGATTGGTCCCTTAAGAAAAAATCACTGACAGAACTGAATCAAGAATTAAATAATATTTAAACAATGTTACTATGAAAAGAAATGATTCCCATTGTCACTTATCTGGGAAGTTGCTTCAAACCAGTCTTAATCACTCAAATTTCTTACGGAGGCGGTTCTTAATGAAAACTGGGACAAGGGATAAAGTTGCAAAAACCACAATGAGAGCCACAGAAGTAAATGAGAATGTGTCTCCTGAAGATGTTAGTTGATGAAGAGTGGTTCCAGCTTGGATTGCTACAAATGATGGAGGAGCTACACCTGAAAATTTGAAAAAATATTTTCCATGACTCTTACACTTGCTGGGAAATATGACTTTCAAGATGAAACAGACTAATTATTCACGTAAAATTTTCATGGTTCGACAAGTATAACATTTAAATCAAGAACATACCAAAAAAAGTTCCCACCCAGAAGGGTGTAATAGGCACGTCAATAACTGGTGCAGTAATATTGATGAACCAATTTGGTAGGAATGGAGTGATTCGTAAAAATATCATATAATTTAATATGTTCCCTCGATGTTTATCAACCTGAAATGATATTATAATGCAATAAAAAGAATAATTTTCCCAATTCAACATACATTATAATGGTAATCATACCAAAATTTACAATATTGATCAATGAAGTCCAAAGCATACATACCAAATAAAAAACATAATAGAGATATAGATATCAAGTTCATACTAGAAATTATCATTCATTAACTTACAGTTCTTGCCCATTGATCGACCCTATCTGGAAAATATTTTCGGACTAGAGGCCTTCCCACTAGAAGGGATAAGAGATAGCAAAATGTAGCACCTGTAGCAGAGCAGAAGCAAACCAACAACAGAGCTACAGGGAAAGGAAAAAGAAATCCAGACAGTATGGACAAAGATATTGATCCAGGAATGGCAAATGTTTGCAGACTGAAGGAAAGTTAAGAATATTGTACAACACTCATATGAATTTACGAGAAAATATTTAAAAATTACAGTATATTAGATAATTTTAAAAAGGAAAATAATATAACATTCAGCTGAAGATTCAAAGGATACAAAATATAGGACACGAATACTGCTATAAGAACTTCGAAGAAATATCGGTCCTTATATCGGTATAAAACTTGACCTAATAACTTAGCATCTACTATGTCTCTAGGAAGCTTTATATGCGATTTCTCCTCCCTGAAAGAAATAAATATTCACGATAAAAGTCAGAATGAAGTAGTTATTTCATAATGACCATTTCTTTGTACATTAAAGTCTACTCACTCATCTAGTTCCGGAAATTTGGTGTACAAATACAAAAGAGAAGCAAGAGAAAAAATAAATACCCCTCCCAATATAACGAAAGCATTGGTAGTACTAGTACTCTTTGGTTTCCCATGCGTCTTCTCCTCGATTTCTGAAAAAAATTAGAATAATAATTCAAAATACTACTATTTCTTCTCAATATCTAGAGAAAATTTATAGAGAATTCTCTGCTATGTGTTTCAGGGCCATCAGCTCGTAAATATTCAATTAAAACATTAAAAAAAGTTGTACTGCAAATTCAATTTAAATATAAAATTATAAAATTTTCTTAAATTTTTGAGAACTACACATTTAAAAAAACTGAATAGCTTGAGAGGACTGAAAATTTTATTTTTGACGGTCCTCCGCATCTCATCAAGCACTGATAAAAATCGATAGCATATTGAAGACTAGCCAGATCATTTTTAATGAGCCAATGTGATATTATCATATTAAGATTTCTTAACAAATGTTCTACGGTGTAATTAAGCAAATAATATGTAGGTCAGTGGTTCTGTCAACAGTAAGAGCGACCACACTTCAGCGAAAAGTATAGGAATATCGAACTTATTGTTTCACGGACTCAACTGTGTACATTGATTCAAAATATCATTGTTTGAAAGCTACAATTATAACTTCACCTTTCGTTACGGTTTCCATGACCAGTCGTTTTTCTATAATAAAAGAGGAACGAAATACTCGGAATTGACTCGATGTTTCATCACTCCATGGCAATATTTTGCTTCACGTCCCTTTCTATTCACACATCCTTAAGTGCTCCCGCGATTGGCTGTGGTAGCCATAGCGGAACGCTTGCTTATCGTACGAAATTGGCAGTTTATTAACTACACGAATTTATTTAGAACTTCTTTCATTCTCCTGATTATGCATTAGATATTTCGCTTGTAATAAAATTCAAATCTTTTGGCTGACTAGATTAATTTTGAAGCTATGTCTGATGTTTCATTTTCTCGGAAATTCTAGACCGTCAAAGATTGAAGTAAAATTCATCACTGAAGAAATGGTAAAAATTAACTTACCTCCAAATTCAACAGTTATCACAATGCTTTGCATTGTATTTCTAAGCTTTCTAATCCCTTAGGATGGGATACACAAAGCAAAGGTCCTACCATTATGTAATTGATCTTAGAAAGAGATATAACTGAAGAAATAGAAGAATGTAGAGCTAGATGTACGCGTATATAATCCCTTTAATGGAACCACAATACTACAACTGATTTACTAGCATTGATTTGAACATATAACATTTAATTAATATGATAATTTTCCCACTATGACTTGTGTACAAGTAAATATGAGTATCAATATTATCATTATGAGATTTAAAAATTTGTAAGGTCAGAATTACATCCCTTGAATGATCATAAAATATCACAGTATATTTATAAGTGTCTTCATTCCTTACACTAACGGTTTATATTGTATTGCAAGCCGATATATATACCATCTGTACTACTACACTTGGGTTAGTGATGAATAAAAATTTCATTCCAAGATGAAAAAGATCTATGATGATAGGCCATGCAATAATAGTTCCAGGCCAAGAAAAGATATAATTTCCTTCAAATGGATTATTCTATATAAGATTATATACCTGCATTAATTACCTTGTGAGAGGTCTGTTGCTCAAATGAGAAATGTGCCATTGTACCATGAAACCTTAATTTCTGAGGATGGGGGTTATTTGTCTTCTTTTATCATCAGAGGTTAGACCCCTCATCAGTGAGTAAGATTTTAAGATTCCAATGATGCTGATAAATCTAGTGACTCCATGAAGATTATAAAGAACTGATTTTATTGAAAACTTGAAGTAATTGTAGAAAAGTAAAGCATTTTATGAGGATGATAAATTAAAAGAACTCAGGGAAGTGTTAGCAAAATAAGTACCTAACTTTCTACTCACACAGTGAGGAAAAGAACAATTAAAGATTATACTAGACCATATAATAAAAACAACAATTTCAAATATTGAGGCTTATCTTCGGATTTATAAAAATTAATGAAAAATATATTCTATTATACATCATTTCATTAGTACGGTAAGGATAAAGGTTAAGGGCAAGCCATTTGAATTACGTCAACAGATCAATTCCTTGATAAAAGCAAAATATTCTTACTGACTAAATTTGCTATGCAGATGCAAATTGTAAATTATTTATCCTATAACAAAGAAGGACACAGAAAACATCACTGATTTATGATTTATGAATGTGAAAATATGTTGGTTTTCTTTCAAACTTTCTACTAAAGTTATAAACACATGATAAAAATGATAATTAATTTGAGGAATAATTTTCCAAAATTATTGAGTATTTTTTTAAATTGTTGCAATTACACTCAGATAGTTTGTTAAATAAAACAGTACATGAGACCAAATGATAAACTTGTTTGTACAAGTCTAATTTACACTATTTTAAAGTTTTGTTTATAATTAGTTATTCAAGGAGTCAAAAACTGTGTTTATATTAAGTAATAATTACTGAATTAATCTAAACATTTAAATAGAATTAAGATGTTTCTGAGAAAAATGTATAATCATAACATCTAACAAATAATAAGTTAATGATATGCAAATATAATCAATAATAAGTCAATGATTTTGTTGTTAAGCAAAGATTATATCTTTTTATACATATCTTTAAATTCTACATTTATTATTGTACATCTCAACTTACATCAGTACAAAAAACTCAGCTAATTTTAATAAATAGGAAAATAAAAAGAACAAAGAGGAAAAAACTGCTAATATAAACACAGGTCAAATCATTTCTATAGAATATCGGCTTTCATACACATTTTATAAAATGCATTAGGATGATTTATCCAAAATATTAAATCAACTATACAGTATATGGCTAAAACATTAATCAAAAATAAACTATAATCTCATTTATAACTTGAAACTGTAACGTTTATAAATAGTGAAATACAATAAAATTTGTGAATAAATACAGAAGAATCATGAATACCATGAAAAACTTAATATACTTTACTGAAGTAATGGCTCTACATTTATTTGCTTTAATTTCATTCCTCAGTATTGATTATGAATTAATATTAAGCTTGGTGAACTATGCATCTTTTAAGGTACCCTTCTCTTACATCCTCAACAATTAAACAAGTGAAAATCCCGGACATTTCAACCATGATCATAGGTTTCTAAAATTTATTTCTTTGAGATAAGGTACCGATGAAGTTTATATTTACTAGCATCAAATTTTTAAATGATTATCCCTCTAACCTAGAATGCTCTTCAGAAATAATCAAGAATTATTGATAAAAATCCTTTGGACAAAAAATTCATAAAATCACCTCTATATTATCACTCCACCCATTATTGTAGAATAATTAACATAACTTAATATAATCTCAAGATATACCAAGTCCATCCGTATTGAGCAGTATGTAATATGCAGTAGTCTATTTATGATTCACACAGGGTGACTGGCCTTTTTTAATAGAAAATAAGATTTAACATTTAAAATGAAATAGACTGATATTACAGTTTTCTTTGAATAAAGGAAATTAAAATTCCATACTTCAACCAAAGAATAGCAAATAAATGGCAATTTATAAATATATATCATTTTGCTGTGTTTAATTACCATTGAATTACTAACCTTTACTTTGTACTTGCACTTGATACTAAGAAAATCATCCAAGAGCTCAAGAGGCGTTGAATTAGGAGAAATTATGGAACTAATTAAACTGCAATGAAAAGTCACAATCCTGGAATCCACAGAATCACCTTAAAAGTATCGCAACATAATGTAGGAACAATTCGAAGTTTATCACTTTTAAATATCATTCTTTGATTTTCCTGTCCAAAAAGATGTCCTCTTTAAACGTTTTGATCTGCAAGTAATATCACATGATTGATAACTACACACATATTTCACAAACATAACCTAGTAACATTATATTTTATTCGAAATTAAAGTAAGTCATTGCAAGTATATTAGACGGATTAAGGTATGGCATGGCAATTGTGAGTGTAACCACATTATAGTAATAATGGAATGCATTCCGTCTCTAATAATAATCTAAAATTCTCGCTTCTTCTCCAATGAACGGCAGCTTAAAATTTTCGCCCCTTCTTCTGCTTGAATGACGTCAGTTTCATTTGACGAATGGAATGTGTTGAAATAAGAGCGTTGTTTAACTGAAATTAGAGATATCATCCAATTAGATTCGCCGATTAAAATAATTGGAGTTATAGGAAAGTTTTCTAAAGACATCTTCGTGAACCCATTTTATTTCAATTTATTTTTCAAAATGAGTTCGCAGCAAATGTTGCGTCGCAACAAAAATGTACCCTGTTCTAAAAGTGTGAGTAATATAGCTTCCAAGTTTGTAAATAACCTATTTTTTTCTCGTTGTTAGTGAATTAATTCTTTGCAGTGGCAAGATATGTTTCCTAATCCTCAACTGAATGAGCAAACCTCATGCACATTTTTGAAGAAACTGGTAGCTATTGCTATCTCTAACATCACTTATCTTCGAAATGTCTTTCCGGAAGGTGCATTTGCTGATAGATATTTAGAAGGACTAAATTTAAAAGTACTGCGAGATGACGGCTGTTTCCCAGCCGTTTCTCAGCTCATAAAATGGATCAAAGGATCTTTTGAAGCACTTGATTATAAATATGTAGGTCTATAATTAGCGGACAAGAGAGTTAAATTGAAGATACATTTTCTATTTTCAAGTATATGTTCATTTGCCTTACTAATACTCGTATAAAATATTTTATCATTCAAAAATAAAGCTGCGGCAACTAATAATTGGTATGTACAATGATCCATCTAAGCCCAATGATGTGGTAGAGACATATTCGTTTCATTTCTCATATAGAAATAAAATATTAACTGGATGCTCTTATTATCAGGATGATGGGAAACACAAGCGGTATGTTAATGTATTCCAATATGTCCGAAAATTAATAATTACATTAGTTTCTAATCGTATCTCATTTTTATGGAAATTTTAGAGAAATTAAAACGGATAATGCAGTAACTCCTGAAGAAACATTTAGACAAACTATAAGCTTGTTTCGCCATTGCATTCTATGCACTAATTCTTTAAAGCCTTTGCCATCCGGAGCCATGATTAATATGAGACTTCTATATTATGATGATGGTAAGTTTTCAAAATAAAAATAGAAACCATTTATAAAATCTTGCTAAAGAATTTCAACTTCTATGTTCTAGATTTTTGCCAAAATATTTGAATTTATAATGATTCAAGTTTAACTCTATC
Source organism: Pantala flavescens (assembly GCA_020796165.1). NCBI lineage: Eukaryota > Metazoa > Arthropoda > Insecta > Odonata > Libellulidae > Pantala > Pantala flavescens. Next base: position 21,079,867 of record CM036886.1, read on the forward strand.
CTTCTAATAGTTACACCGGAAGACTATGAACCTCCTGGATTCAAACCTTCACCAGTATCCTCTTATACATTCGTGAATGATCCTATATTATTGAATTTAGGTAAAACTGATACTCCATGGCACAGCATGAAATTGCTGATAGCAACAGATTCCTCTGACTTTGAAGTTGCAGAGGATCAAGCTTCAAAGTCAACTGATAATGAAACTCCAGTAGGTTAATTGATATTTTTTAGGTTATTATTTAAATTAAATGGTTATTTTGTTGCTAAATATAATTAATTTTCCATCATTATGGTCTTATGTCACATGAATTTGACTGATCAGTCTATGATATTTAAAATAAAGCATCTTCTACTCATTTTTACTTTAATTGTATTTGTTCAAAGTTTCATTCATTTGATATTTTTAATGGAGAAGTTCAAGTCAGCAAAATGCACATTATTTTGATGAAGGACCAAATAAACATTCATAGCTATAAATAGATATTTTTGCTGATTTTAATAATTTAAATCACTGCAATTATTTTTACTTAGTTTTCTAATGATAATAAATTAAATTATCTGTACATTTTTTGTTTCCTCAGGATTTTTTAAGAATATTTTTTGAGAGAAATATTTGATGAAGAAAGTAATACCATTTGTACACTTCTACTAATTCAATATTTCAATATTTTATATTAATTTATCACAATTCTTTTAGCTATCCTTTATTCATCATATCATATCTTACACAGCATCTAGTAATAAATTTTATACAATAGAATTTTTATTTTGAAAAGAAAAATCATCTTTGAAAAAAAAGTTAATATTAATTTTGAAATAAAATGTTTAACATTCCATTTAGTACAGGTATATCTAAGTATATATTATAATCTTAACTGTCATTACAGCAGATAATATTTAAAACCAAAACATAATAATAATGCCCCTAATATTATAAATTAACCTATAATCCAAGGATTGTTAGCCTCACATGTTAAACCCAGGCTCTAAAAGTACTCGCCACTATGAGTCATTTTAATGATAATCCAGATATGTCAAATTTCATACAGGAATTATTGATGAAATTATTAAATATTTCATATAATTTATTTATTTACGTTTTTATTTTCCGATGCATTTGTCATTAATGTTTGCTATAAATTTATAGGCAGTTTATTCTGAGAGTAATGTATCTTGATAGAAATTTAAATCTACATGATAAGTTTTAATGAGATCTCTTAAATTATAACCTAAAAGTACCAAATTTCCACTGTAGAAGCCAATCTTCCATCATGATTATTAACTACTTTATTCATCCTTTGACTTTTAATTGGATGATAGCTGGGCATAATTTAGCCTTGGACTTTATATGAGAAAATTTTCATAAATTTTATAAAAGTAAATAGATAAACACTAATGATGTTTAAGTGAATATTTAGTTTGATGTTGTGCAACTGAATAATGTATAGGCACTTGATAATATAAAATTCATTCTTTGCTTTTAATCGATTCTACCTCAAGTGTAATACTAATAATCTATAATAACAAAATTCTTGTTTTTTGGCCATTTTAATTCATCAAAGGACTTTAAAGTTGTTAATTAGAACATCAATTACTTTCTTTTGCTATGTCTGCAGGAAAATGTTCAGAGTCAAAGGGAAACCTCACCAGTTAGGATGGAGGCATCCCCTGAATTTCCTGTAGCTGCTAACTCAATAAGATCTAGCCCTGGTGTATCAGGAAGCCAAAGAAGCCAGAATGCTGTTGTTCCAACTACAAGTCCAAATGAGCCTGGTAAAATGCATTCTTGCACCCTATAAATATATAACAGTAGATTTTATGATAATTATTTAAAACTTTAATGACGATTAATTGTTAATATATTCAGTTTACGTCATCCAAAATAAAATGAATATATGTTATTTTTCATAGTTAACAATTATATTGTTAAATACTGCTTCATAGCAATTACATTTCTAGAAAGGGAGAAATATTGCTCTAAGTTTTACAGGATTTTTTTTTGCCTGAAGCAAAGCAAATAATCTGTAATGTTTAAAATTGCATAAAGAACACAGATAAGTAGAGTTTATATGACAACTATTTGATTTTGAGTAATGTGAAGTACTATTTCAGGCTCAGCATTATCCACAACTGGCTCCAGAGCCAGTCTCATGGAAGCAAATGAGCTTCAAGTTGAGCAACCAGTTAGATGCCCATGTGGTGTTCATAAGGATGATGGCGTTATGATATTTTGTGAGAAATGCAAATATTGGCAGCATGGTGTAAGTTAGTTTAAACATGACTTATTTTAATAATTGAATTTTTTCAAGGAAAGTGGGAAATGTACTGTATCAGTTAATATTTTTGGTAATGTATTTTCTAATTTACTGAACATGATAAATTTAATCTCTTTGTAATAATTGTAGAATGAGGGTAGGTAAAGTACATTGTGTGAAAATCATGATCATTGCATTACACCAGTATAATGAATTTACAGAAAGAGGCTTATAAATGTATAAAGTTTTATGGAATGCCGTATTTTATTGTGTATAACGATCACTTTTGACCACGACCACAAAATGTAGGGGAGTGCTCATACATGGTAGTTATAAATTACATGATTGACTATACTGTTTCATAATATAACGTTTGCTAAAAGAAGAGGTTAATTTCTAATGCAACTTTAACTAAACAAATACTTTCAGATGAAGCACAAGAGAATGCTCAAGTAAAGTAAATTAGTGTGAGTGATGTATTTTGTTGCTACAATCTCATTTAATAAATAAAATATTTTTTTCCAAACTTGACCCAAAAAAATTAGAGGATGCTTATAATTGATCAAGTACATGAGAATGAAGTACCCTTTATATTCAAACAAACTATAGTTTTCTAGTCCGTAAAAATAATAAACTATCTAGTTATTTTATTATTTGTGGAATAATGGATAATTGTTGTGAATATTAATAATTTATAGCTGAATTTTCACTTAATCATACTGAAATTTTTAGAATATAATGATCCAATTTCTGTAATAATTATACCTCTGAAAGAGACTGAAATATCAGCCATTGTAGGTTACCTAAACCAAGAGAAAACCCTACAATTATTCTTCGGTATTACATGCTAGAAGAACGCTTGATTATTCCTTCTATCATCTTATATTATAGTATCCTCCCTAATTTTCTCACTGATCATTTAACTCCTTTAACTCCTAAATTTAACTAAGATTTTTACTTTATTTCTACCCATAGGTCTGTTTTAAAATTCTCTCTGAAGATGATGCTCCCAAAGACCATGTGTGTGAATTATGCCATGACCAGAATAGTATCTGTACAGATAAAAACCTCCCACAGATGATGCCCAGCCAAAGGAAGGTGATCCTTTATTTATGAAATTTATCAACTAATTACTTGAAAAGCATTTTAATTTAGTTAAAAATTGTAAGGATATATTGCATGAATTGCATTTTTATGAAATGCTATACGTACATTCTATAAAGTCCTTCCCGATTTTTAATTCAAGTCACTATGGCACAGGATTTCAATTAATAAATTGATTAACTATGGTGAGATATGTTTACCACATTAGCTAATAATTTTAATCAAACTCAATTATTAAAATTCAAACTATATCTATTTTATTACTAAACAACCAATGTATATGATGATGGTGATGATGATGGCAGTTTGCCGAAACCAGTAGTGAGTACTAAAATAAATTGTGGAAGTCACCAAGTGATTTTTCTCATTTAATATGTCCTTCCACCAAGTGCGGATAGAACAATTCGAGCTTATACCAATGTATATTTTCATTCATCACAACTAATTATTTGCTGCACATTTTTTATAATTAATAGTAAGGAATCAGCTCTTTGCCAATAATTATTTCGTTGCTTAGGGTTTGTTTTGACAAAGGGTTAAAAGATGCATGAGGTAATAAGTATCATTTTGAGTTTTTCCTTTTAATTACTCACTATTGTTACCTGAAATGAAATGGATTCTTATCAACCCTCTAAGAAAAAAATCCTGTAAAATAGATAGATGGACAAATAAACTTTTTTGAATAAAAGAATCCATTTATAAAATGAGAACAATGCTTTTAGTTGACAAAAATAGCCTTCTGTATGCAGAGATAAAGATTATATTGATGAATTGAATTGATGATGAATTTTGCAGTTATGGGTACATTGTTTCTTTTTGATTTGAAATTTAATATTTCTACTATTGAAATTTGATTGATTGAAAACAAAAATGCCATACTAAATTTTATCTTACAGATGATTAATATTTACATTTTCATATCTCCATAATTTTATTTTTGTACCTTATATTAAACTCTGTATAAGTTTTTTGATATTCAAGATCTATAGTGAGAATGGAAAATTAATTTGAGTAAATGAAGATATTGTACTAGAGGGATATATTTTAAAATTATTTATCAAAAGAATGATTATGTAATATACTACTATTAGATTAGATGTAATGTGCATGGTTATACTTTACCTTAATTATGAAGTCTTTATTTTAGTGTTAATACTGATGTAAAAATTTTCTCACTAAATTTGTAATAATTGAACTCATAAATGCATACCAATGTAGACTATGTTCAATAATATTTGGGCATTTTTCAGGAACTCTGCCTTTTTAGGAGAGGTTTGCAGTTCTGTAGTATTAACTACCGTGTCTGTTCTGATGATTTGGTGCAAAATCTGGATATAGATGCAGCTACCGCAGAAAAACTGTTTTCCAAGTTAGACATAGAGGGAGTTCTCAAGCTCACAAATAAGAATTCCAAAAGGTAAGCAAATAAAGCTCTGCTCATTTATCATTACTTTGCTAAGAAGATATTTATGTAATTAGAAATATGAAATTTGAATATTCTCTTTATTCAGAAAGTGATTTTTAAAAATTTTTAATATCAGAACAATACTTTCTTATCAAATAAAGTCCTATGTCAGGACTCCTTGATTCAAACCCTGCATTTTCTTTTGCTGAAAACTTTAACATAGAACCTTCGACATTACAAACTGCCGTCCTCAATTATTATTATTGCTTTTTATGAAGTCCTGCCTTATAACAATGACTATAGAAAAATAGATCATTCTTTGTTATTTACATTGAAGAAAGGATTATACTTCATAAGAAAGTTAACTTTTAAAGATCTATTAAAGAATCTTCTATTGATCTCTCATTCAAATTTTATTTTAAAAGTTTTATTTAATTAAGTATTATCATTTTTAGAGAGATAAGTTATAGACAATTTATTATAGACTAGATAACTGAAAATGTTCCCTAATCCACAGGAAATATCGCCTTATCAATAAATATGTCTTGAAAAATATTATAATACCAAGACACTTCTTTGAAGATTCGACTTCAAAACTGACTCCGAGAAGGATGAATTTAAAAGATTTAAACGAGACTCAGTCAAACATGGTGAATATGATTATATTTTTCTATTTGAAGAGATTACCGTACTTGACAGCATATAAGACGCACTTTTTTTCCTAAATTAGATCTCAAAAAATTTACCCGCCTCTTATATGTGAAGGTATTTATATCGGTGCTTAAAACTATTTGTTTAATAAAATACCGTCGGAAAAACTATATAAAGAAACAAGAGAGTAAGCCACACCATTCAGTATAAACCAGGAGAGTTTAATTACGTTGAAGTGCATGGAAACAGTAGTGAGTCATTATGTTATTTTAATACCATGCTGTCGCACAAACTATTTTAACCTTTTATTTTCCTTATGTGTGGCAAACTAAGTGAGGGTGCATCTTATATGCCGTCAAATACTGTATTTTAACGGGAAAAATAATCTTCAGATGCTTCTTTAAAAGCTATACAGGTATAAAATCAACATTTCTTATTTTATGAAAGTGGAAAATGGTCTCTAGATTTTTATGTTGTTAATTTAAATACAATTAGAACATTATTTTAGTTTTGTAAGATTGATTTTATATTTATTTTATTTATTATATATACACGAATTAAGTAATGCAACATCAATGAAAGATAACTCTTGTTTCTATGCCCATAGTTCCCTCTTGCTAATATATGTAGTAGGATAACAGAATACTTCATATCTCCAAATATTTTATTCTTGCTCTTTGCCTTTATTTAAAGGCTTCATTGGTTACCGTTTATTTGTAGTACTTCCGTCATTTTTGTGAAGGATGGGAATTTAGTTTATCTATCTCGATTTTTCTCTATGCTTTACTGGGTTGTCTTTGATATTGAGCAATTCTTTAGAATAATTGCTGCAAGCAAAGGCATTGTATTGATTCGAAATCCTTCTTTCACAAGTGTTTTCCTTATTTAGAATTTTAATTATGATCATAAAAATTCATAGGAATTCATAATAGTTATGCTTGTCATTTTATTCATTTGAATCCTTTAGACCACTTAAAAAAAAAATTAAAATTTTTTAAAAGGAATGTTTATGTATTTAAAACTTGAACTGTTGTTAGATGATGGATGACTATTGTTAGCTGTATATTTGTTACTTGAATGATTTAAGATTCAGCAAAATCAGGTTATTAGCATAAATATTTTGTATGATGTCAACGTTTCATCTTCGATTACCAAAAATTCTTAAATACCATCAATACCCTGGACTTTACAAATTGCTTATATTCATCTTACAGACTTTCATCATTATTTGGTATTGATTTTCTCCTCCAAATTCCTCAATTTAATAATTAATAAATAATTTAATAAAACAATATTATTTAATTCTAAATAATAATACAGGGTATATCTGAATCAATTGGAAAGATGAAAATTACCAATGATGGAGAACCGATGAATTCCTCCCAAAATAGTGATAGCAGTAGAACTGCTCAGAAAAGGAATCTTTCTAAAGAAAGTCAGGTAAATTCAAAGCATTATTTCCATTTACTTTTATTTAACTAAATACAATATCATAAATGATTTATGTCTATTTTCAGGATCCTAATGGGAGTCAAAGCTCGGAAGAAGGGAATACAAGGTCTAAGAAGAGGCTTAAAGTTTCCATTCCAGAAACTTTTAAAATCTAAGTTTTTGTTCATAAGAATTTATTCTATATTTCTATTATTAATTAGTTAATGTTTAAATTCGAATTAAGTTGACTTAATTAGTTATCAGGTTTTCTTCATTAATTGTTCTTAAAACGTCAGATTGTGTGACTATTAAGCTTTTGTTAATTGTCCTATTCTTTTTTATGTTTAACTTTCTTTGAAGTCAATCCTTGTTAAAGTTGTTAATCCGTTGTTGTTATAATATAAAGATAAAGTTGTTAATCTTCGTTGCTCAATCATCATTGGGCTTATTCAAATTCAATAAAGCAGAAAATGAAAGATTTGAAATTTTGAACGTGTTCGAAACAGTCGCATAAGAAAGGCCTATCTTAATAGTTGACGCGAATCTCTGAAGGTGGCAGCGCCTCTCAGCTCAGCTCTCCTCCCGTACCCTCAACCGAAATCGCGCTTGTGTTTACCAGACGTTGAAGGTGTGCGGCCCTGTGCATTCTGAAAGGCCTGCAGCCTTCTTTAGATCGCGCACTCAAAACAAAACTCGACGTATCTCTTTCCGCATTCGATGACATTCTTTCGGCTCCCGAATCTCGTACCGTTCTAACTCACCCTCCGTGGAATCTAACAGTGAGCACTCAAAATCGTTGTGTGCGCAAGATTTTTACTCCTGTAATAAAAAGGTTTAGCACGTGCATCTGAAGAATCGGTACGGAAGGAGGCATGTGGAGTACACGCCGGTCGTGACGTCACGGAAGATGAGGAGGGGATCGGCAGGTTTACTGGTCAATGGGAATGGTGAAAGGTGATCCATCGCAGTCGGTGTTGAGATTCGGTAGGCCGTTCGGCGGAGGGACGGTGAGCGAGTGCTTCCCAGTGCGAAAGTCAGGATGACGGTGACTTATACCGGAGAAGTTGCCACCTGCCGCGGGTTCGGCTGTTTCTTGAAGCTTCTATTCCGGTAAGTGGAAACTTTTCATCCCACCGCTTACCGGTGCAACTATGTATATGTTCGTATTTTAAAGAGATTAAACGCGAAAACTTAGGATCTCCGAGTGTAAACAGATAGAAATGATGTGATTCTCGGTCGATGTGGGGATGTTATGTTGATGTTGCGTTCAATTAATGATATTTATTTAAATTTCTGGCCTTTATGATTGGAAATTACTTTTTGCTTCGGAGAGTTTTTTCATATTGTTGACTTTTTATCGCCCACTTACAAACATGTATTTGCTATCTTCAGTGGTGATGTGTTTCGCTGTTATGTTTTCGTTGAATTTACGTTCATATAGCGCGGGCTCGACTTTTATTAGTTTCAGTTTCACTCGTTCAGTGCTCACGCCGGTACTTCTTTCCGTAGTTGGTCCAGATGGGAGTCTGTTCCGGTAAAATACGCATGAATCTCGTCCTGTGGTATGAGTTGATTTTTACGGAAGGTGCTATAATGAAGCTTTAAACAATTTCTATTTAATCTAATTATATTTCGAATATCAGAAGTGCCTAAGGAACCTAACCGCGGGTTTTTAAGACCTTCAAAGTGCCCCAGGTGCCAAGGAAAATATTTGATGAACCTTTTGTTGTGTTTTACAATTGCTACTTAAATATATATATTCAGTTCAGGAAAATTACAGTTTGTGTTTTTTGCAATATCATCTTTTACTGTTATTAAAGAAGTGGGTGACTATAAGGGTTGATGTCATTTACTGAAAATGAGCTTTCGTTTTAATCCTTATATGTTTATGTGTTTTAGCTACAAGTTGTTGTTCTGAACGCGCTGTCAGGAATGTATTTTTTGCGGTAGATTAATAAGAGTTATTAAAAAATTTTCATGTTCCGATTCGAGAAACGGGAAGCGTCATATCTTAAAATGTTCAATATAAATGTACGAGATTCATTTTGTTCAAAAAGTGAGAATTTTTAATATCATAATAATAAGTTGGGAAAAAGACAGCATATGTTCGTCATGCCTATTCATCGTTTTAAACCTGTCATAATGATTTCTCTCTTCAAAAGCTGATTTTCAGTTTCTTTTTGCGATCATTTAAACTTAAAATTAAAAATTGTTTGTATAAATATTATATATCGTACTCCGCGCATTTCTAAACATGAAAATTACACCAACTTGCGATGGATTTTAACAGCTTCGTGCTCTTGTCAGATGACCCATAGAGGGAAAATTATTGGAAATGAAAGGGTGGTCTCTCAACCTAGTTCGCTAGAGTTTTATTTAGAGCATCGTCGTGTATTTATGGTACCATTCTATAATATTTCTCCGGAGAGTGTAGTTCACTTCGTACTACGCGATCATTTCGAAAAGGTATCATTAAATAATTGACATTTATGCATTCTCGTCAGTGTTTCTTCTTATCGAGTATTGTTTTTTTTTTTATCACATCTTGGTTACTAAAAGTATCTCCATGGTAATTGAGTTTCCACAGTTTTTTAATACGTCGCACGATTTCTAAATTGTATATTTGTTCGACCGATAAAATCACTTCTTGAATTCACTTTTGCTTTCGAATATTTATCGTTTATTATATTTGGAATACGCCTTTATTGTGTAATGCCTATATCCTCTGATCGAAAAGAAATATCAGTTAATCTTTTTAATATCCTTATATATTATAGTGATTTTATTACTTTGTTTTCAAGTATAATTGTCGCATTTTTGTGCATTAATAACGCACGATAGCTCTTTATTACTCTCTATCCGTCACTCATGAGAATATTTTAATGTAATTTAATACGTTCTGAGTTGATATTTTCGTCTTAAGTTTCGTTGTCGTAAGATACTTAGCGCTAAGAATTTATTTGAAGGCTGCGTGTAATAGGTTCTTACCTCATGGGAAGGGTACAATAATTATGATGAATTGCAAAAATTAAGGAAAATTTTAGTACTTTTCCGCATTTGCTAAGTTGTAATCGATGCATGTGTGATGCCAGGCAATGAAGTTTCAAGTGTCATCTAACGCATGACTGATGGATCAGCAAACATACTAAATCAGCTTTCGCTTTTGATTGGTTGGCCTATTTTCTCAAAACGGAAGTTTTAATCGGCAAACGGCATATTTATCTCTGAAAATCGAATTAGCCTTAAGTAAAGCAACACAGAATTTACACTTGAATTTAAATGTAAATAATTGTTAATGCGTCTTTTCGTTATTACTAATGGTAACTTGGGAATAATGTATACAACTTAATTTTTAAATTTGCCCAAAAGAATTAATTTTAAGGGATTGGAGTGATTTGCTTGTATACATCAATATTCATTATATTTTTCCGTTAAATTCTCTAATCGTATTGAATTACGAGATGTTGATTATGAATACGTGCATGAAAGCAAGGAACTAATATTAACCCCGAATCGTTTTTATAATGCTCACGATTTACATTTACAAAATACACGAAAGACATATTTACTAGAAAATCCATCTTATTTTTATAATCTTTAATTTTTAGTATATATCATTAGGTTTATATCGTTTTGTAAGGTTTTTCATAAAAGAAACTCGGATTATGCAAGTTTTAGGGTTCGTGGTTTACTTTTTTTAACGTCAAGTCCATCACTTACATGTTACATTATCGTTTACTGCATCATTATTCAATAAGGGAAGAAGTTACACATCATATGTCCAGTAAATGATGCTATTATGGTTTCCGTAAATTAATACGTATACTGATCTATAAACGTGTTCATTTACGGTCTACTTTCACTGCAATAACACCCTCAGTGAATATGCGGAATATATCATACACCGTAGTGGCAATTTCACCCTCATAAAGAATATCAACACACTTGATTTATAGCGCAGCTTAAGTATCATTAAAGGTTTTCATTAAGCACAATCAAAGGCGTTTTCGCTGTTGCCTTTTTCTACCTCCAGTTGGCAGCGTTCGAAACTCCCGCCTCGTTCTCCATATGACCCATAATTACTGACACGGTTTCGCGTGGAGAGAGCAGGTTCGATTTGGTCCAGCATCTCTTCGCAAACAAACGAAGGGCTAACTTTCTCCTAACGGTGTTTTATATACGTTTTCCTTCCAAGCGCTCCTTTTACCAGTCTTCACCCACAGAACACAGACATCAATCCTCCGAGGTTCACAGATCTTCCTCTCGGAACCCTCCGAAGGAATGTCTGCCCTTTTCCTCTCTTTTGTTCCGGAGAAACAAGTCTATCGCGCTGAATTCCCTTTTATGTACTGCTCAACTCGGTGACCTCTATTGTGGCGAAAACCTGCTCAACCCAAGTTGCAGGGCGATGAACCGCGCTTATATTTTGCATTGCGTTACCCTCCGTCCATATGTTAGAGTTTTTCGGTGTACTCGGGGGTTGCTGTAAATATTTATCTGTGGAGAATGGAGGTGGATCGCGTTGATTTATTTTAAAATTTTAGTTATATCACGTACGTAAGTATATCGTAATCTTTTCATAACGTACGTACTTCATGGGATATTAGTTTATATGGTAAAATTTGTACGTTGCTGTTAAACTGCTATTATTTTTAAAATAATTACAGATCAGTAAAGTTTACATTCTATTGGAGAAATAAAGGCGATATCATTATCACACCGATAAAGTAAGCTTTATGATAATTTGAATTATTTATTATTAAGATAAGATAAGATATAAGAGATTATTATATTTTTTGCGTAAAAATATGAACGGTTTATTTTACTGGAAGTAGGAAGGTATGAGTGTAGAAGAGAAGAAGATGAATAAAATTATCATTCGTGGTGCGGTTCAGAGAAGCATATATATTAGGAAAGCTTTGATTTCTTATTGATATCTATCATCTGAATTAAGTAACGTTGGATTTTTTATTATACATACGGCATTCTTGCAATTAGTGAAGGAATTTCCTTCGAAAGGAATTCTACAGTAATTATAATTTTAAATATAGATCTTCGGCAAATTTACTTTTTTAATATTCATCTCTATATTTTTTGAAGATCACATTATTAAGTTTAAATTATTCTCAGAAAAATTAATATGGTTTTTGCAAGCAGATTTAAACAATCACTACGGACTAAGAGACTTCATCCTTTATCAGAACGTTGAAAGTCTTTTATTGAGCATTTTCTCCGGAGTCAATATTCCTGACAAAACTCCCTTAGCGCCTCAATATTAATCATGATTACTGCCATCAAACTCCGTTATGGAACCGTTCAGGAAATTTTTTTTATCGGTCGTCAGGTAAGAATAGCGTATATTACAATTCGACCTTATTCCTCTTGATTCCGTTTTCTCACGCACAGGTTACTGTAATGATGTAGGGCGTGGTAGTGGGAATGACTTTTCTTAGTCGGTGGCAAATATGGAATGGATGAGGGAACTTCTGGAAATAGCCCCTAAACTCCTGTAGTCTACAATGGCTCAGGGTCAAATACTACGACAAAATATCTCGTTTCCACCATCTGCGATCCACTTGTGGTAGATACGTCGTAGATTCACTAATTTATATCTGAAATTCTACGTTTTTGGGATGTATGGCCGTATCATTCTTAAGTTAATGGAATAAGTTAAAAATAATGGATGGTTTTTGAAAGTTAGGTTTTAAAATCGTATCTCAAATGTATTTACGTGTATTGTAGTAGATTAAAAGTTGAAGTGATTTAATAAGATAACAATTATATATTAAATGTAGAGGCAGTGAATTAGAAAATGTATAGGAAAATCTATTTGTATGTTTTATTCCACCTGTTACCGACCTATCTCATGTTTACAAACAATATTTTATTCCACAGCTGCGTGGTATAAATTTAAAGGATATATTTTTTTAATCCAATAATACGAAAGAAATTCTCCCTCGTCACCTGGTTTTTCTCACTCTCGCACAAAGTAAAACTCTTGAAGAATCTAGAGCGAAAGTCTCCTAGTGTGGATGAATATAAGAACCCTCTAGAGAAGGAAATGGATGTATTGAGATTAATTGCTCTAATTTACAACGGAGTGCTAATTCAATTTGCGAGAGGTTCATTAGAGTAGGACCATAAATTAAGAGAGAAATTCGCGTAACCAGGATACTGGTATGGGACCGGGAACGTGTTGAATACATTTGGGGAAACCCTCTATGTTAACTGGATTGTTTACCCGATTTTTTGCTCAAGATTCTTTATTGGTGTATTTGGATTTTTGAAAAATTTAGATGGAAGAGGAGGTGGTTGTGTTAGATTTCAAATACAGAAATTTTCGTAAGCTATAATTGCAAACTTTGTTTTACTTTCGTGATTTTTAATGACGTTAAACTTTTATGGGATGGTTGTAAGTCTGTATCTGTAATATTGATTCATTTACTATCATAATTTTTAAAGTTTTATTTATATATTTGTATAGGATCTAAATAAGAATCTCAAATTTTAATGACCTATATATAACAGTCTTATGATTGGTAAGTGAATCGAAATATGTTAGCCATGCCCTCTGATTTATCACGGATTTACTAACTGTGAATTTGGAAGACCCGGTCTACGCAGTTGAATCGCACTTATATTCTATTTTTTTGTGACTTTAATTGAGAAATAACGAGTATTTTGTCTTGCTATTTCCAGTTTGTTCTTGGTAGTTAACTAGTATACATCAAGTGATTTTTATTGGATTTTATTTTATAATTCGTAGCGTTGGATGGAGAAAGTGTTTCTAAATTCAAAATTTTGGTTTATAGAGCTGAATTCGAAACCAATATAAGATCGTGTTTTATCTCACGTAAAAGTAACTGAAAATTGCTTTTCTACGGATATACGCAGATACCGTTTCAGCGTAACCCTCAGTGCTGGAACCGGGTGAGCACTCAGCTGCAGCGCAGGTGGGAAATTCCGAAGATTCCAAATTCACGAGAAGAACTAACGCCTCACAAAGGCAGCGTTTTAATTCCGCATCAGGAATTACGAGATCGTCGTGAGTCACTTCCGTTGTGGCCGAATAAATGGCCTGTGGAAGTCGGCATGCTTTTGTCAGAGGATGGAAAGGGAAGGCATTGGAAGAGCGTTCTGCAACCGCTTACGACCTTGATGTCCCCAAACTGCCGCGGACAGAAAACATTCTCCCGCTCCGCTCCGAGTCATTCCGATATTTTTCGGAATTGTTCCTCCGCTGGAATCGCCTCGTAATATTTTCCCCTTCGTCGCTCTTAAATATTTGTCGAGGGCGGAGGCTCATGTCCTCGAACCGTGACCGCCTAGTTGTCTGCGATCCTCTGCAGAACATCCGTTTTCAACATTCCTTTTCAAGGGCAATTTTTGGTGGATCATTACGGGAATTTTGGAGGTTGCGTCTACCCTGAAATACATCCTCACCGTGCAGCTATGTTCAAATGAAATGGAGCTATATTCGCTCCAGCTTAGGAATGTTTTCGGCATTGCTGTCCATATTCGCGAACGTTATGCCGGATTCAAGAAATCCTTATCTAATTGAGTTTCTCTTGTTTTATATTATTTGGTATTAAATTTTTGAAAATTATAGAAAAATTGAAATGTATCTTGCTGAATGATATGAATATTTTTATTAATAGGAGACAGAGACTTTTAGACCCGTTAATATTATTTTTCCCCAAATAAATCCACGTTTCTATATGCTATTACTTAACGTCTTCTTTTAAAGTTATTTATCCGAATTTGTATATATCGGTGAAAAAGTAGGCTTAATCAAGGCTAAGTTTAAGTTCTTTGTTTCTTAAACGGTCACCTTTTATATATGAAAACCCCAAATTCACATCTATATCGCATTTTATTTAAGAGTTATTGGAATAATTTGATTTTGTATTGAATTTTTGAATTTTTATTTTGCCACCAAATTTGGATGCTAAAGCAAAATATCTATTACCTTCTTTTAAGGATTATGCTGAAATATCTTTAAATTCTCTTTGTCCTAATGGTTTTTTCTCCTTAAAGATTCGAGTGGTATTGTCTTGACTAAGAGCTTTTCTTATCGACCAATATGGTTATTTATTGCTATTTGTACTTCATACAGGCATGGAGGGGAAATAATGAATCGATTCGAGGGTGTTAAATATTAATTTTTAGTTTTGAAAGTAGTATGTAGTTTTTACAATCGCATGATTTTCTTTTGAAATACAGCTTTAATTTAACAGAGAAATAGATTTTACTCCTATCCATTTTTCGCTCTTTTTTATCAAATGTATGAAGTGCCAAAGGATTACAATATAAAATAAAATCTTCCCTTTCGTCTCTCAAGAACATTCAACTCTATATTGTAATATCAGTATATCTAGTCGAAAATATTCTTCTGATTTGCTTAAGAATATTATCTAAGTGGTCCAGAGATGTCAGTTATCGTGAAGGGAAGTGAACTTCCTTAAAAAATAAGTCAAAAATCTTACTCCTAAATAAATGTAGGATTGCTAATTATTATTCAACCAAAGAATATAATTTATCAGTCTAGGAAAATAATGTAAAATCGCGATTAACAATCTCGTATTGATGTTTAAAGATGTTATACGGAAAGCTCAGTTATAAATATAAGGAAGTATTCTAAAGAATCGTCTTGAAGTTATCCTCTTCGAAGCTCTAGCGATCTTTTCAATGCTAAGATAGAACCACCTACTTCTCAATATGCGACTCACACAAGCATCTCCATAATGTATTCCATTCATTCCCTTATTTAGGCGTCTTACTGCACAGCCTTCCGCCGAATAAATTCCCTTCTTCCTCTCTTATCAGCAAGGACCAAGAAAGCACGACGATACTTCCCATCATCGAGCCGAAGATGAAACACTCGTTTTGGATATTTATTTGACACCTAATCCGTTGACTTTTTGATGATATAAGCAACAATTATCACTCTGTTAAAATCAATATGTTTAGAAGTTTAAAACTAAGCATTGATTACAGTAATACGTATCTTTAGGGATCAGTTTAAGTCATTTATTATCATTTGTACATGAGAGAAATAATTGACCCATATTTATAATGTGGTCATTTAAGGGTTTGCAAGAAAGTAATAACTGTTAAACCGTGTAAAAGATCGTCATATCTTGGGAAATTTTGTCTCAGTCAATACAGAAACTTAATTTGAAATATTTTGTGAATGTTATAACAATACCTCTTTATAGTTCGTAAGATTGAATGAAATACCCTTCAAAAATTCTACGCACATACTTAGAATGTTGGTGCATTATAGGATAAATAATATATATTTTTATCAGGTTATGAAACGCAAAAATACAGTAAGTTCTTTTTGTGACGCTACTCATTATTCTTTTTCAATGATTATAAAGTGAGCTAGTTACATTTAGTACCAATTATGCGCCTTTATATGTATCTTAAATAAGTTAAACAACTGATAGCATAAATTCGTCCACCTTGGAGGCAAAAAGGATGGTTGGGTACCCGTCCAGCATAGGGTTCGAGTCTCGACAAACTGAAATTTTTGGAGAGTGAACCAATAGCTATATTACATTCCCTTTTTTATACCGAATAAAAAATATTCTTTACAATTTTGTGTACGGGTTTTTCACAATAAATATATTTCATCTAATGCTCTAGATTCGCCAATTTCCAGACCAAGGAGAGCTCTAAAAACGGTTGCCAACCAGCAAAAACCAATCGATACCATTACCCTGGCATAGTGCGCAGTCCTTGGTCCAACTTCTGCGTTGCTCTCATGATGCACTGCGTCATTTTAATCGATTAATTTTTGTGCGAAAATATCGATGACTTATTGAAGGAACTTGTCGGTAAGCATAGTAAGTGCTTAAGCGATCACATCTTGATCAGGCAAATAGAGAGGTGCACACTGAAGTGTTGAGGTAACGAGGTCAGAGATTTTCACCTACGAAGCATATCGAACCTATTCGTGAACTAGTTGAAAGGATTTTATGTTTGAGTGTATTCGGAAAAATAATGAGCAATTAATTTTCGTTGAATTTTACGAGATTAAAGTTAATTGACCTTGGAGACTCATGGGGATTTCTGCGGTATAACTCAAAATGTGTTGGTGAAAAGTATAGGCATAGGACGTGAGTGATAGATGTATCGTGATGAAGAATTAGAAGGGAATACTGGAATGATTAGTCATCTAAGTTTGGGGAAGTGAAATGCTATTTAGCGATGCTAATCGCTCGTGAGGCACGTAATCTTCGAAGAGAAAATCTATATTTCTGTAAGGACGAATAAAAATATGAAACTAAGAATGTTAAAGGTGAGCTGCTATTTGAAATAGCATGGATTCCTTTAACAATCCTGTTGTTTATTTGTTGTGCAGAAGAATTTATTGAGATGCATTTAACATTGTCCTTTTTTATTTATTTTATATTTGTCGATGCATGAATTGTATTGCTAAATATATTGTTGTTTTTAACTTTATGGGAACAGGAATAGAGGTGAAGTATCGCAATTGTCACACATCTCTCCTAGACTTCATTGCCATTGAAATGGTAATAGCATTTCATGGCTAGAGGAGAACAGAAGAAATTAGTGTTCTGCCCTTTTTCCATGAACAGTACATGTGCGTCATTACCCAGTACTTACGCTCGAGTACAAAGGAAAATTCCTAGGAAGAAATCTAAGTGGTGCTGAACAAAAATTTTGCTCAGTACTCTCTTATCATATACATTCCTTAGTTACGCGTTCGTTTATCCTGAATTGGAACATCAAGTTTATTAGGGAATTTCATTTTTTCACGCTTGAAAAATGGTTAAATTTCCTCGGATAAGCCATGCTAATTTAATGTTATTTTATTCGTTTAATGAAATTTCCCACTAGTATTCGAATGATTTTATCTTTTCTTTTGAATCTAGGCCAAATAACAGTGATATTGTACTTAATTTATCGATATTATACTTTTCGAGCTCATTGGTTTCAGTAGGTATTTGAAGATAGACTACCTTTTAACTAAAGGTAACTTTTAAACCCTCTTTGGTTGTCCAATAGTCCATCAGAATCTCGTTCTTTATTACGATCTTCGTGAGTAGTCTAAAATTCGCAAAGCGTTTTTCGCAAATGTACGTCGTATTAAACGTCATTCGTAATCCAACCATGATGCAATCGAATGCCATACGCGTAAATTTTGTTTATGGAAATGCTCACATTTGAACACGAGGTCACCAAACAAGTTCTTTTCCCCGGTGTAGCATTCCTGGCAGGTGATTACATGCACCGGTAATTGAAATATGTATGTTTTTAACGTTCAGCGTAACATAACATCTCAGGAGTGGTGGTTTAGTGCGTTGCTTTCGAAGTAACGGTAAAGAATATATTTATATCTGTTTATGGAAGTTATCCATAGTTACGAGGAAAATACGACAAATGTACATTCTGGATGCATTTGATGTTGTATCATTAAGGGAATTTCAAACAGAATCGATCCTAAAGTGTTTTTAATATACCTTTTCTCTAAATGAGATACATTTAATTTATTTGTACAAATTCGAATATTGCTCGTCAGATAGAATTACGTCTTGTTTACACACCTATTTGTTAGGATAATCTTAGCAATGGTAGGGTGACAAAGGAAGCTTGCGGATTTCTTTTATAGGTGTCTTTACCCCATGACTCAGATCTAAATTAGGATGATGCGACAGGGGTTGAGTCCACGGAAATCCATCCGTGTTTTCCCCGGAGCTCCATTCTCTTTGATCTTGCAAATTAAATTCTCCGCGGAATACAACTCGAGCTGGTTCCAGATTCTCTTTCGTGGTTCGGTGACCCTAATGATTGTGCCTAGAGTGAGACGACAATGAAACACCTCCAAAATCAATTTCCAAAGTGATTAAGGTCATTGGGAGTGTGAAAATTCGAAGGTCATGAGAGGGAGGGAAATTTTCATATCCTATGATGCTCCAGAAATCTCAACCGGTAATATTCACGTGGGAAGTGAAATTAATGCGTCTGAGAATAAAGGCGTGAACGATAAAATATATTCCAAGATCTATGACGACAGTATTGGCATTTAAACTATTTGGAGTTCATTTAACAGTTTATATTTGAAAGAATAATATTATCTATTATAGAAAGTTTCAGTTATTAATTTATACTCACAAAATATTCTTAAATTAAGCCTTAATTATATTGATTTTAAAATTAATTAAAATTTCAGTCCTGTAGTTATATTACATGTTAATCTTAATGGATAAGGGTGCTAATTTTCTTACTTTAGTATAAGAGGATTATCATCGTGAATTTGTTTATTCTTAGGCATTTATTTTTATAATTTTGAGTTAATTTTCAGATTATTACCCACCTATTCCGTTTTAACTAATTTACTTTTTTTCATTGCGGGCCAAATATTTTCTTGAGATGAAGTTTTAATATAATTGTTTATTTATATATTATCAAAGACCGCACGAACATCCACTTTCTGGACAATTACAGTGTGGTTCCTAACTTGAAAACGGACATCATAAACACCCTCGCCCTGAGAGGAAAATTTCCTCCTCAGCCGGGATTTGAACCCGGGACTTCTTTGTTAAAAGATGCTAACCAGCGTTAGTTTTCATATATTTATAGTTCTATTATTTAATACCAGATTAGCTATTATTAAATAAGAGAGAGAATTATATTTCAATAGAGGAGTCGACTTAAAGCAGAGATATGACAATTCCCGCGAGTGTATGAGTAGTGGATTTGAATGATTGTCGATTGCTTGATCGGAAACGAAGGCTTTGTAGAATGAGCGTGGAATGTCAGCGTAGGGAGACGTCGGGTGATGTCATAGAAATTACTCTCTCCCCAGACAGGATGTTAAAAGAGCAGGATGCGAATATGAAAGACGGAGGACTACAGCAGTTGTGTGTTTTCGTTGCGGGGGTCAACGCTGTGTCGATCATTGTGCAACGCTCGCTATAGTGATCCGTCGAGGTGAACGTTTTGGCGTCCTTGATCTTAAGCGGAGGGAATCGGCGGGGTTTCATAATCCGCAGAAGCGGTAACACAGAGAAAATGAGTTTTTTTGGCAGTTGGGAAATTTTTTCCGTTCCAGAGGGAGAGGAAGTGTTAATTTTGACGTAATAACCGAGATGAGGAAAAGAGCTGGAGAGAAACGGATTATTTTGTTCGTATGGTTTTGATGGACCAGAATGGAGAAGCTCATGATAATGGACAGAAATGTCGACAAGTATTTTCTCCCGAGGGAATAATCTTGGGGAATATGAAAGAGAAGTTTTTCTCACAAAGGTCGATGATGAATTTTGCTGCATTCAGAGTGAACGCTGGATTACGTAAGAAATGGAAGTTCGCTATCTCAGAGATCTCGTATGGTTACCACAATGACAGCTGTTGATTTCGAAATTGTGGGATGTATAGTTTTCTCATTTCGTTCTTTTATAGAAATTGATAAATTTAAAAGCATTCGAATGCGGATTTCTCGTACTTTTCTATGATAAGGAAAAGGTGTATTTTTATCGAACTTTATTACGTATGCAAGATATTGATGTTATAAGCATAAAGATGTATTTGTACGTACATATCGTGGTTTTGTTTTTCTTTCAATGTGCTACTGTAATAAACGTATAGCGTCGCTCATGTTTACTGTAAGGTTAACTGCCGTGAAACTGTGAAATAGTTTAAAAGTTTTGAACATTTAATCGTTAATTTTTATTTATCGTATTTTTTCGTTATTAGTTTTATCCTGCTGCGGCTGTAGAATCATAGAATGAAATAAAAGGCAATCGAAGTATATTAATGCTGTCAATCTTTAGGCAAATCTGCTTCAAATAGGAAGTCTATGAGGAAGAATTGAATTCGTAAGTGGCAGTCGTCCTTAAGAGTATCTACAAACTTTCTCTCTCGATTATGAGTCATTTCCTCGTTTTACGCTTAGTTCGTACATCTGATTCATTCTAGTTGACCATTCGCTCGAACTACGTGCCCTTAGTTGAGATGAATCCGCATTTATCAGGTTATTACGAATGCGACGTTTCTTGGATTCTTGCGGGAACAGATGGACTGTTCTTTCTTAGAAAAGCCAACACAGTATTTTGATTAAACATTGGCTCGTGAAAAAGCTTTATGAAAATTGTATTCATGAGTATATCTTGTATTCCGTAACCAACAAGCGAAACTAACGTTGGAATTAGAAGAAGCACATATACCAGAATATATTATAAACAGTAATTGTTGAAAGCATCGAAAGTGTAAATCAATATTTTGATTCGCGATAATCAAATGGATGCTTATTCAGCCTATTTGAATACCAAATAACAGTAGTAATTCATTACATAAGAGCGACAGGAGTTATCAGTAGTATTAGCAACGATATTAGATTTTCGAACATAATCAGCGTTTAAATGAACCAATGATTAATAAGTGGTTTATTAAAGGAAAAAGTTTTTCCCCCATAATTGAGAACCAATCTTATTTTAAGGAAAACTGACTCATTAATAATTCTGGAGAGTTTTAATAATGAATCCTACCATCGTTATTTTAAAATAATAGATGGAGTAGCTAAAGGTCAAATTTAATTTTAAATCTTGAAAATAAATACTCGTTTTCTTAAAATGTGGAAATGAATAATCGAGTTAGTTTTGGACTAAATAGTGCGAAAGGTTGTCCCAATGGAATTTTTTAGAAAAAAGGAAGGATTTGACTTTTGGAGAAGTAGGTTAAGTTCAGGGAATTGCATTTCCCTCGGCACTAACCCGATTCGCAATGCAGAAGCGTCGCTCTAGTTTGTTTTTTTTCCTCCTCCCTCCAATACATTGTCTACTACGCCATGGAATTGAGATAAGTCGTGAACTTGCCCCTATTCCATCAGCGATAATGGTGATGGCGTACATTTCATGTCTCCTGGGAACGAAACTGCGGATGTTACATGGAGAGTCATAGTGCGTTTCTAAATGTAATTACTTAGAGAGGAATCTCGTTGGAATCTGTAAATTTTCACGTCTAATTTATGTTTACTGGAGGAAAGTTATTTATTCCTTTTGTGAGAATACAGAGCGGTGTTTAACAGCCCTCTCTTGTTGCAGACTTGATAAACCTGCACTTAAGTTTTATAAAAGTTAATTAAATAATTTGATCTAAAATTGATGAAAAGGGGAATCCAGTCACTTTACAAGTTAAACGATGCTTATATTTCTGTTTACGTAATGAGAATGGGAGGAAATGAAAGATTTATTTTTAAGGAACAAGTTATATGTTTTGAGTCGTACTGTACCACGATACAACTGGAATGTTCGCAAAGAAAACTGTATATCTAAAGGTCACGACTTACTTAATTCAAATGCGTATTTTGAGCTAAAAATGTATATATCAGTACTTACGGTTTCCAAAAGAAAAGGCTTCTTACTCAATTTTTCCATCGGTCTTTTTGAAAGGACACATTTTTTTCTTCTTTCGTTCCATTTTAGTTTTTGTTTATAGTCCAATAATTCGAACGCCAATTGATGGCGGTATCGTAATATGGTTCTAATCTCGGGTGTGGTACCGGAAGATATTATGGTTAGCCTTAGGCTCTCGTGGTCGACAACCTAAGTTAAGCACCTTTCTTATGAAAGAGAAAGGTGACGTAAACTAAGGAGGAATGATAATACGGAACTAGAAATAGAGAAAGTGAAACATTTATTTCACGCACAAATGTGGATGCTTTTAAATCTCGTTTCAAGCAGCGTCTGTATTGTGTAATTTTCGTAATAAATCATATTTTTAGTGCGTCTCTCCTTAAGATTGAAATCCTGAGAGCGTATTCTACTATTTTGTGCACTTATTCACTTGTTTTTGAAGGCGCAATTCTAACTTTATTGGGTCATTATACTGACCTTTGATTCTTGATATTTATTTTCTCCAATTATTATGCTGTTTGATTGGGATTAAGTTTTGTTTAATGGGTGTGTCTATATTTTATAGCTATATTGCATTATACCTACATTTCGTCCGTATAGCTTACCATTTTGTAACGGTTTGGGATCTACGCAAATTCATGCTTCTATATTTCTTTAGAGAAAAATTTAAAGAGTTTTATATTTACTGTTTATGAGTCCCTCATTTGGAATCAAAATTTTGAATGGAATTAAAATAATTCCTCGGAGCTTTTATTAATACTTTTTTGATATTCTTTACGTAAGATGCGAAGAAATCGTTCAAAATCTCATATCTGTATTTTTTGTGTACTTATTCGTTTTACGATAGTTTTCTTTAGGATCTAAAATATTGATGTTCTGTGCAGTTATATCACGTGAACTGGTTCATATACAGTTCGCACAACTTTCAGAAATGAAATTATTCAACCGTCTATCTGAATTACGAAGTTGCTCGTATTATGCGGGGTCTAATATGCAGCGTAAGCGGTTAGTATCTCTTACGCATCATTTTGAGTCACAGCATCTAAGTTCTGGTGCGAAGTTTGCGAACCAAGCTCATTGCATGTGCAGATATTATTTAGCTGTAACTCGTCGATTGATTCCATTTTTTTGGTCAATGGCCACGCATGCATCACGCTCTAATAGGGTGTAAACAACTTCTGGATTTTCCCTATCTCAGTCGAGAGTAAATATTTTACTTGGTAATGTTGCAATGTACTTGCAATGCAGCGTTAACTGATGGAGGAAAGTCCTTTGCTCACGTCTTCAAATAGGGCGTATTTTTCCCCAGTTGAAATGACGAATGATATCTTGCCATGATTTGCGTAAATCATTCAGAAACTTTAAGCATTCGATCACACAGGTGGTTGGTGTTTGCGTAGAAAGGGACTATGGAACGAATTGTTTTTTAACGTGTTTGATCGGAAAGGTAAATAAAAAGGGTTGGTTATTCCGTGTTAGTATTTTCCTCGTACGTTGATTACCAAAAAGAAAAGGTTTTCATTAGGATTTCCTTGAGGAAATTGAATAGTAAATAAGTTCATTGGTGTTTGGAATGAAAGGTTTATTTCTTATGAGCTAACCTTGGATTTGGAATGTTTTATCCGAAAAAGGATATTTACAAAAGCGCTGAATTTTATGCTATTTTAACCTAAGCTTATTCGATATTGCTGGACTATTTTGATTCTCACTTTTCTTCTTATTATTAGATGTAAATTTTATCTCTCTTATTACAAAGAATTTTTCTGGCATTCCCTTTCATGAATAAGTTCGATATTTTCCTGATATTTCCGTAAATTTACTGTTTTTTCAAATTATGGCTGCAATCAATTTTATTTTATGATAATTATAGATTTCTTTTTCGTTATATTTCATATGTTGCAACGTGCAGATTTGAAAGTGGAAAAATTAAAAAATAGGATTTCTTGTACATCACTGAAGATCGATTAAAAATCATTGTAGCGCAAACTTGGAAATAGATTCTTCAAAAAATTGCTTGTTTGGAATTAAAGTTCTATTATATCAGTTGGAATTAGGTTATTAATATTTATTTAAATTATCAATCGAAATAGCTATAAAATGAATCATTTTATTTTTATTTTATTGTGTATTTATATCGTTGTAAGCTTCTTGATAGTGATCAACGAAAATGTTTTTCGATGTGTTCTGTGATAACTTTTTGAAAGCTGCGAGTTACGAAAGGGTTATGAAAATCCTAAATTATGCCCATATACTTTGACATGACCTTGGTATTTGCATCCGGCTTTACAGTACCGTAATCGAAAATTATTATTAATTCTACTCGTCGTTACCGTATATAACATTCGCAACAAAAAGAGCAAGTGTAAAGAATGCGGTTTGGCCCACTTGTCTTCAGCTGAAATCTCTCTCTCTCCGGTGCATGGTGTGTTGAAGGGCGTAGGGTCTCTAAGGGCGTGCCGATATAATTAGAGGCTGAAGAGGAAGGCGAAATTGCGGGCGGAGTCCCGATGGTTGTCTCAAAAACTCGGTTGTCTTCCAGTTTTCCACGTTGTTGCCGATTTTCTGTTCCACTTCCTCTGAAGATATCACTCTCTCAAGAGCGTTTCTTGCCCTTTTCTAAATCCACATGCCCTGTGCTATTGTCCGGTTACTGGAAGTCTAAATTTGGATTTTTTTATAAGTATCCTTTTTTGAGGGGTTCGCTACTTATGTTTTCTGTGTTAAATAAGGAATTTTAAGAGATTAATATACGTGTAGTAATCAACTGTCGGAATTTATTTTTCTTTCCCCGAATTGAATTTAATTGTCAATTGAAAAACCTTGACGATATCTATCCATTGAATATTCTCTCTGGATAAAAATGATATTATTTTTTATTCCAATAATTTTGCTCTTTTGGAGTAATTATTCTTATTATGAAGGATATTTTGCCTTTTTGTAATGATAATGTTAGTCTTGAATGCCTATATTAACTTGTAACATCATCATATTAAGTTTAGACAGCATGAGTTGTCATGAAGATAAAAGATTGTTCGAGAAATCCTGTGGAAACTAGTAAGTTATATTTACTACTCCACGGCGTTTAATCAAGTAAAACTTGATCGTATAAATTAATTAACATTATACGTTGGTTTATTTGTGTACTCGTGGTAGAGACCTCAGTATCATTATTTTACTGGTTTTTATATATTATATGATATTTTACTGGTTATTGATAATCTTTTATATTTTGGAGTAAGGTTTATTTAGTTTATATTTTCATCTCTTATTCGTAATATCACGTACCTACAACGGTATGGTTACATGTAAACGAAAAAATCGAGAATTTTTATTTGAATTAAACATTCTGCTTTGAAAAATATACGTTTACGAAAATGAAATACAATTTTCACGGTGAGTGTAATAATAATTTACTTCTTGATTATCTCACCCATTAGCGTCTAACGTGCTCTTATGTCATAGGATATGCTGGGAATTTCAACTGCGAAGATATTAAAAATTCAGGTTTTAATATCTATCCATTATCACATCTCAATGGGTGAGAAGTTTTCATTTATATTTGCTAAACGAATGGAGGAATAAATTATTATCATTGCCTTTTTCTCAGCTTTGTTAGATGATGCAGATAGATGAGGAATGCTAATAATAAGCTGTTGATACTGAATTAGAAAATGGATTATTATGTCTTCATATTTGCGCAATGGAAAGTTTTCTTCATTATGCAATTTTTCTAATACAAATTATCTAATTCAAAGTACCCTTCATATTCTATGTCCTGATGATGCTGGTCCAATATTGAAATATATCCATAGTAACTTCTGTTGAGGTAGATAGATGTAGACGAGATAGATTTTTCTTTCTTTTAGATACGACTTTTCACTCATTAACGCCTTTTCAATCAAATATAATACTTACTTTGTCATATCCATCCATAGTATTTTAGCATAAAGTATCGTAAACTAACTCAATCCTTTTGCTTAAGCTGAAGTGCTATTTAGGGAATTTTCAGTTTAAGGCTAAAAGTTGGGAATTCAACACTAATTCTTGGATTAGCTTTCTTATAATTGTTTATTTTCTTATTAATAATTTTTAGTTAATTGTTTAATTTACTTTATTATTGTGTAGAAACTGAACTCTTGATTCCTTCATCAATTATTTCTTTAACTTTATTTATTTTGTGGGTATAAAAAAGACTCAACTTTTGAGAGGATTCTGGATACATTTAACCACACGAAAACATCTTGTATCATTGGTAACACACGAAGAATGATCTAATTGATCTACGTGACACTCTAAATGTGGAGAAATTGCAAATAGGGCGGTATATCATCCCGTTCCACTCCCTATCTTTAATTGCCTCTTAATTAACCTTTACTGTTCCTCTTCCTGTCATCCACTCGGCGCGAATTCGAGTCACACAATCGACGACGTCTTGTGAAAAAACTTAACTCCGGAGTTGTTTTCGAGGAGTCACAGTTCTGCCGACAACAGCGCTAAGTCCACTCGTAGAATGTAAACAACGATTTCCTTTCGTTACGCGAACTTCCGCGTGAGAAAGTTCGCTGGAGAGAGGAAAATCACGGCTCACCTTGTTCTATGCGCTGCTCGGGCGTGATGGGAATAAGGCCGTCATTATTCTCCGGAGACAATCGAATCATAAGAGCCTTTGAAGCTAGCGCTCATTTTTCTTCAGTTGGACCTTTCAGAAGAAATGGATCAACAGGAACCCCGGTTGCAAACACGATTTCGTTAAGCCTTTTTAATTTTTTTGTTACGTTTTGTTCAAAAGTTGACCACAGGTCATTATTTATTCGAAAGTTTGGGCTCTGTTATCGTCTCGCGACGTCAAATTAGGTGATATAGAACGATCGTAGTATCGTAACGTAATATAATGTAAGAGAGTATTCAAAAAAATCAAAGCGTGCTTTTATTCTTTTAGGTGCTGTGGTGTCTTTTTTCCTTGACTTTTTCCGCTGAAATCAGGGTGCGTGATTTCTGTAGGTCATTGAACCTAAAGGAAGACCGAAATATTGATGTTTTGGAACCGACAAGACCAACGCTGATTTAATACATTTAATTTTTTATTTTTATTTTCGTCGTTGAAATATAAATTACGTGTTTTAATTGCCATTGTATTTGATGCTATCGCCCATAGAAATGATGCACAGGAAATAAATTTATGGAGACGAAATCCATAAAAATAGAGTCGGAATAATGGTCGTTTATAATTATCATTCAGCCAACAAAAATTCAATTTGTCGGGAATCGAACTCGAGACCCTAAGGATAGGTGTGCAATCCCTCTGTTACGCTTATATTTTGTAACTTATATGCAGTTTGAGTTCCATTTAATGATTCCGAAGTCAATCGTTCTATCCTGCTACGTAAATCTGCCTCTTTCATCCAACATTACGCAACTGACTAATTCTTATTTGATTATATACATTTACCATCGAAAAATATCTCGAAACTTACGTTCTCTAAATTTTGGATTTACATAACATTCGAAATCTGTTCGCATCGTCCCTTCTCCGCGGCAATTTCATCCGAGTTTTCTTAGGAGAAAAAGTGGGACGCCCCCGTCCTCGGGGAACAGAAGAAAGGGAGACTCAAACGGTGGGAGAGGAAATTGGCTGCAGACGGTGTGAGATGAGAGAAATTTTGGGATATGGAATTGAACACGAACGTGGAGACGTACAAGTTCGTCCATGTGTAAAAGAATTGAAATTTAAATACAGAATACGTTACGTTGCTTGTGGTGTACTACTTATGATTCGTTCAATTGATGATGAAATTGATGGAATACGTTTATAAACAGTGGATATGTTTAGGTTGGATACTGTATCTCCGTGCAGTTTTCACTTATAAAATCGTTGCTTGGTGCGTTATAGAATTTTTGTAAATATATCATTACGTATTATAATTTAGGTAGCAGATCTTCATTTGGGAAAACCATAAGCTAAATTTTATTTTAAACAGTGCCGTACTTTGTGTTTATTATATTAATTTGTTTTAGTTAAATTTCACTCATATAGTCAGTTATTTAAAGTTTACTTTATAGAATCAAAGTTCCATTTGGCTTTATAAACTAAGTAATATATTTTAAAGAGCCGTAGAAAACATGCTTATATGATAAAACTTTGTTTCATTTTGATTTTATTGCAAAACAATCTAATTCCGAAGTTTTTTAGTGTTTGCGAATATTGTACTTACTATTAACTCTGAATTTTTCGATCTCTCGCTTGCTATTCCTCGAGGAAGACCTACGTTCAAGGATTTTTGGGAAGTAAGGTGTTAGTATATTCTTTTTGTAACGTCTCATTTCCAAGTTTACGACGAATTTCGAATAAGGAATTGATTGAAGTGAGGCAAAAATCGAAATCGCGTGACCAGAGAAACGTTCTTGAAATGTTGTAATTATTCGCACGAAAGGCATCGATATTCCCTGTGAGGCATAGGAAGTGGGCGTTCTCAAGAAGCAGAATTTTCCATACTTCTGTCCCTCAATTCGTTTGAAGAGAACCATTTCTCGTGTCTGTGTTACTTCGGTGCACGTTGGTCTATTTACGGAGATCACTTCATCCATAGATCAGATCATTCATAGATGTTACATATCGTTGCTACGTTACTTAATTAATACCTAGGAAATTGAATTCTGCTGCCTTAATATCCGTTGGAGATAGTACTTTTATCTTAAACCACAAGTAACTCTTTATATCAATAAATGTCCAACCCTTGCTTAGAATATCTAATTTTTATGGTTTCTGTTACTCTTCTATTTGCGTAAATGTTAAATAAAAATTCATTGTGTCCTTGCATATGTATTTGAAGAAGTTTGTATTCCGAATTTTGAGACTCGTAAGTTGTTCCGAGTATTTCAATAGCAATGCAGAATTTCCGAGTAGGTTAACAAACTTATTTCCGGGAATAAATAAACCTCAGTGTCAGATAAAATATTTTGAGTGCAAACAAAGGTATTCCTCCAAGTAAGATTTTACAAAGGAATCTGCGAGGAAGTTTTGAGGAAGTCCGGCTTTCATCTTCCTAGAAAAGGTTTCATTCTAATGTCTCAAGTAAACAATTTTTCAGAACAAGGCTTCGTTTTATGTTTCTGACATAGCGAACTTTTGCTCCATCACAAACTTTGCGAATATGTACCTACCAGTCGGCCATTATATTTACTTTAATTTCTACGACAATTACTTCCTCCAGCTAAATTAAATCGTAGGTTACGAAAATGATTGTACTCTCTTTTTGTTACAATAAAACTCTCCCTTATTGTATTAGTTTAGGAGTAATTTCAGGAATTGGAGAATTCGCAAAATTTTAAAAGAATATCTCAGGATTAAAGAAAAATAAAGAAGAAGAAAGACGTAGGGTAATTTATTCTGTTTCTCTCACTAAAGCTTTGTAAATGAGTATTGAAACCCAATGAATAGCGTTGGCTCATTTAACAATATATCATTATATTCATTAAAATATTTTAGGCTTCAATTTAAAGAATTTCGTAATGCTTAGGAAGGTTGCTAATGTTTTTTTTTTAAATTGTGTTACTATAGAATTGATCACGTAATTGATAATTTTCTATGACCTCATTCTTGGCTGATATCCATGTATTGTTTCAATATTTCCGCGTATGCTTTCCAAAGTTTTACTTGATTATAAACTATCTAAGCACTGTGATGACGCAAGGAAGTAACCTTGGTACATTCCTTGTGACCCTTAACTCATGTAATTTATATGTGGTCTCATGATATTTAGCATTGATCAGTTTCCAATTATCATCATATTATTTATATTGTAATAATATCGTCTTTTCCTGACTAAATTTTTGTTTCATCTATTGTTTTGGATGATTGTACTCTTTAGAAAGAAATTCTCTCTACGATATTTATCGTAAGTGCGAGTCAATAATTTTTAATATTTCTTACTTTAAATTTTAAATTTCATGAACCTTTTCTTATAATCTTGTTTTCCTTGCTGGCTGCTGAGCTTTAATTCACTATTTATTCACTATTAACTTACGCATTAATGTTTCAGATAAGTTTCAAGTAAATTATTTCATAATTCAAAGAAATAAATTTCTGTTTCTCTCTACTGGATATTGAAGCTGAAACAATTCCAATCGTGCTTGGAAAACAATTTAATCAAGATGAAAAGTAACTGTGATTAATTTTCATATCTTAATTTATAATGAGAAATAATTTCATTAAGATGAAAAGGAACTATATATAGTTGTCATAATTTTTAATAGTTTAAAATCCTTCTTCATTTTCTACCGTTTCCCTCTAGATAGACAGCATATTTCACAGAAGGAAAATTAACTTTAATTATATAATCCATTCGTTAATAGCTGCCATATCAAAATAATTCATGTCATTCGATGAAGATGTTAAAAATGAGTCCCTGAGATGTTATTTTTTCTTCACTATTTTCAATGTGAAATTTTCTTATTTTAATGACATTAATAACCGAAATGGTCTTCTATAAAAAGTAAATTACAACCTTATTTTTCTTCTATTCATAAATGTTGCCACATTAATTGAATAAAATGGAATTAACATTATTATTTAATGATTGATTGAAACGGAAAGTTATCCATAACCTTGGAGTAATATTCAAGTTTAGTTTTCGTTGTCAGTGTAATTTATCATGCAAGTTTTAAAAAGAGTTTGATGATGTGTGAACTTACGTACTTCGTGACTTATTAATCCTTGACCCTTACGAAGCTTATCCGTCTGCGAAATGAAACTGGTTTTTCGTTCTTTCGTCGCAGGAATATATTTCACATTTACGTTTTATCCTTGATCATCAAAAATGAAAATTATTTGAAGATCCATACAAGTCCGTTACTTTATAATGGTTTTAAGCTTTATAATTGTAGTTTTTGAACCGTTATGTTGTTATGACTTTTAGTGATTAGTATGATCAGTTTTTAGGCAGCTTTCTCAATTTGTTTTCAGAAAATACTAAAATAAGATAGTGAAAAAAGCTTCCGTATTACTTCAAGTTTTCTTGGAGAATTGGACGTGAAAAAGTTTCAACATGACAGACCCTGGAACGTAAATCTTTATTAATGTCTACTCCTATCTTTACTCCTTTCCTTGCCAAGTATTCTTGTCCAAGTTTGGGTAAGCCCCCCTTAAATACCATTTCATTATATTTTTGACCTAAAATTTCAGCTCTTACTTCGAAATTCGTAGATATATTTCAGTTGATATTAAAGCTTATCGTTTCATTCTTCATTCTCCGATTATAATCGATCTTTATGATTGTACCTCGTTGTATGTAGTTGCTAGAATTGAAAGATTTCTTCAGTTTCCCATCATCAATAACTTGGAAACGTGTACAGATATCTTCAATTTCCGAAAGACTTCAGTGAGGTTCTCTTTTTGTTTTTCCCATGAGATTCTTTCGCCTCTCGTAATACTTAAGATTGATTTAAGATACTTTCTCATATCGTAGATATTTATGTTTGATTATGTAGTTGTTACGTAAGAACATCTCACCAGGGGTCCATGTCTTCCTGTCAAGTATATAAATTGGTCGTACACGGAAATGCCCCAGATTTATATCCAAATATTCCGCTAGAATTTCTTTTGGAAAAGGAAAAACTTTCTCTTCTCTTAGCTCTTCTGCGGTCCTATCTTTTCCAAGAGTTTTTTATTGCGGTGAGAAAAAGAATGGTCACGACTTAAGCAAACACATATTCCGGACGTAGGGAGTGACGCATGAGGATTTTATTGCTAATACATTATCTTCATATCTGCTAATAACCGTTGGTGAAATTTTAGCATCGAGATAAAAATTTAGGTACTCATACACTTGCTTCGGTCGATTAGTTTGATCTCTTACTTTACGATTTGATAATGATTTCCAAGTGAATAATTTGAAGGAGTTATGAGTTAATAGGTAAAAAAGGTATTATAAACGGTCTTTTTTGACATCTCTCTATGGATAAAATTTTAGTTTCAAGAGCGGTTACGAAGATTTATATTCGCATTTAGCAATTTATTTCTTATTTTTTGTTTATGAAATATACTCAGTCCTCTTAATATTGAAATTATAGAAACATATAAAGTAGTTTTTCCTCAGCTTAGGTGTAGAGTTATGTATAAGCATACTCATCATCTCTTTCATAAACTTGTCGTTTTAAGAGCTCAAGTTCATTTCTTTCCGGGTCACCTATTTTACAAGTGAACTGTGAAACGGTTCATCAAGAACGAACTCGTTTTAGGCTCATAATTACCGCTTCCTTAGCAGTTGCTTCTTGAAGGTGATTACGTCTTGTTATATTCAGGAAAATGCTCACGGTTTTTACTTCGTTTTACGTACACCTTTAGGTACATACTGTTTATTTCATTCGTTTGTTATATTTCACAGTTGCTGTTATAGCTTAATTGAAGATTATATTTTTAGAACATAATCGAATCCTTTCTATTACTATGTTGTCATCATAAGAATCTAGAATTCTGAAATTCGTTTAAAATACATCCCTCTAATATTGATAGCGAAACAATTTCTTCCTCGTACAACAAGCTGTCGAATTCTAATTGAGGGTTTTGGATTATTTATTTCCCGAATCACGCCTTCTCATGCCCTTTATCTTCACCATAAACCCGTTTCTGTGCCTTTCTCTTATTAATTTCCAAGTGCTCTTTTTATTTATTTGAGCTAAAGAAATAAAAAAGTACTATTCCGCTCAGTTTTCAAAATTGAGACTTACTCTCGGCAAAATGGATTCTCAGCATTTAACCCATTTTCATGAGTGATTACTTGCGTAAACTCCAGCTTCTTTTTCAGAGTTTTATTTTGATTCTTACGGTGCTGGCTCACACGACCATTAAACTAATTCGAATCGAATAAGCTCGATTGAAAACAGTAATTTAACTACTTATTTTTAGACACTGCCTGCCTCTAGTTGTCGGTTGAATGAAGAAATAGGCATGACGCCAAATAGAGAATTCTGGACCACAAGTCGAAAGACGGGGATTCACCATGTGTTTCTAAGACTCAGAACTATCCTTTCGTCTCGTTGACCGCGTATTTTGGGAATCGGGGGTTGTATAATCTATTATTTAACTAACGAAAGTTGTTATTTTACAATGGAGGATGAATTCAACTTGAAATTGTAGACTTATAATTCAAGGTCAGATTTGGAATTAAACTGCAACGTTAATCAAATGCATATAGATCCTCTCATTATATTGAATAATTGATGGAAGGATTTCTTAGGTCCTAAAAGAGTTTTGATGTGTGCCTAAACCGTTTAAATATCGAGATATTAAACCCCTAAACAGGTTAATATTCTCGTTTTAATATCTCAATATCTTTCAAGCACTTGGTGGTTGTTATCTGTTTTTCATGACATTTTACATTTATAAATTTTCTCTGTTGTTTTCAATTCAAATGATGATTGTGTTTATACAGGGTATCTATCTAGGCCCACATAAATTTGCAATAGCAAATTTTCTTCATATCTTGCGTATATTGATTGTACAAACATTATAAGTAGCTCAGTTACAGTTTATCGTCCGTGACTCTTAATTAAGTCTATTTGCCGTCTTCTGACTCATTTTTCTCTGAAACCTAATTGAGAAATCAGATTGTTCCGCTCTTTTCTGCACACAGGTTTTTTGTACGTGCTTGTTATGCATCCGGAACCGTTAGGTGGCTGTAAACACGGTATATCTGTCACGTTTGACACAGGCTCTTTTGTGACGCGAACTGATGTTTAAAAATTACATCCGTTCTTCTTCACTCTCTCAAAAATAATCTTCCTTGTCTAAAAGTTTGAGTCACCTTCTGGGTTGGCTTCTAAATTGAACGAAAAGTTGTGTGAATATAATTCGTAAGTTTGGAGTTTTTTGAAGATGGTATTTTTTATTTGCTTGGGTTCGTTAAGAAAGTATAAATCTTATTATTATTCATTGTTTCAATTGGAAACTTCGTTCTGTACAAATGTTATCGTGTTTGAATGGTCTAAAGTGATTCTCACGGCCAGCTGTACGGGACAGTTGCCAGCTGCGACGTGTTCCGCGTGTCTCGGGAATACGTCTCTTAGGCTAGGAGATCATTATGCCAAGGATCGGACGCGCACTTCGGTTATTTATCTCACTGCTGAGAGGTTTTATTCAGGTGAATCTCAATGAGAAGTTTGTACACTTCTAAACGTCATCGATTTACATGCCGAGGTTGCCGCCACGATAACACGATCCCTAAGAACTGGGTTAGAAAGCCGTCCTCTTCATCTTGCCGCACCTTTCGAGAAGTCTGCACATCAGGTTTTCCAACTCTTTTTTTTATTACTCGCAAATGTTTCGTCTCTTTAAATCTTCCAGTCGTGCCTACCTGTACCTTGTGCCTCGATTGCGTTTGATTTGTTGGATGCACTACTCAGGTTGTTCTGGACTTATTTACGCTCCAGATAGCTTTGATATTCGCGACATATGTGAGATTGTATTAATCGTATTTTAATTTTAAGAATAATTTCGAGGAATTAAATGGTTTCCTGCTGTTTTATAGAGAATTACGTTTCATTTTATTGTTAGGTAAAGGAATTATGCTCAAGAATAACCTTGATAGCTTAGTTTAAAATATAATAAAGCTTTCTTAATATTTACAGGTTTCTATGTGGAATAAAATATTTCTTCATTCCTTGAAATAATAATATTAGCAGAAGTACGTCAAAAATAAATCAATTTCATAATCAATGAAAATTTAAATCAATTATTCCACTCTGTGGATAATTACTTGTTTGTAATATCAATTTTCTTTGTATCAATTACTTCGTTATATTTTGATTGGATCGAAAATTTATTTTTAGATTATCTTTTTATTTAAATGAAAATATTTTCTGATTCAATAACTCGATCAGTTTCATCTTGATTGTTTGGAAGGCGGTATAGAAATCTTAACTCCCTCAGTTCAGTCATATGTTAAGTACTGTTATGTAATTTGTACTCTCTGTTTGCTCTGCTAATTAGCGGTCGTATTTCAAAGCGTTTTGTGTTGAAAGGATGTTCGTCCTTCTGCAATAGTTTTGAGCCAAGCAGCCGTAGCTTCTTGCGTGATGGAGGAGCGGACTTTCATTGAGAGTCCGTGTTCTTCAATTGAAATTTGTCTTTGTTCTGATATCATTGCATGGATTTCTGTACACATCAGTTTCTATGTCCATGTGAAAACCGTTTCGCTAGATTTTTATCGAATTTTTTCTCAGGTGATGAGAGCTAGATAACTTAGTTACGAAAGGAATGATTTTGATGTGCTCTTTCATAGATTGCTAAAATAATTAAATTCTGCATTAGCTGATTCTCTTTATAAATAATCTAACCTCTAATTAGGTGTATTTGAAGCTAATTATTTGATAATGATATCGCACATATATCATAAGACTACGAAGTGAAAACAGCTAATAATGTATGAAAAATACACTAATTTAAAACATAAATTCCCTCGAACTATTTCCTCAAAAATAATTTCTCACTAGTTAAAAGTTAGATTAAATCGTTACTAATTGAAATGCATTTTATTTGTAATATTAAAATTAAATATTTGGGATATCCTATTTACATTATTCAATTTTGTACACCTTTTATAAACTTTAAGATAAGAATAGTTAATTTTTGTATCTGATTACATTTATTCATTCATCACTTACATTATTCTGACTCATAAGTTGCTGTTCTACTTCTGAGAGAATATAGAGTGTCTCTATCAATGTTTACTGCATCATAGTTTTGTACAAAATTTTATACGTGAAATTTAGGCCTTCCTTCTTTAAAACTCATCATAAATATAATTCCATAATTCTTATTATTGCTGCCGAATCATTGTTCCGGATAGAATACCGAAGAAAAATTTTCAAGGTCTTCGCGAAACATCCAGGAGTCAAGAGATTGATACAATCTAGTGTTGTGGGTAGTCCATAAATAATTCACAAGTTTACCCTTCCACAAGGAAATCGAAGCTTCGTAGCTCCGTTAAGAATAATAAGTATAGCGTCTAATCTGGCAGGTTAATTTTAGATTAGAATAGATCTGAATGTATGTCTCTTAAGAAAGTTACTCTCCGTATAATTGTTACTCAGAAATGTTTTTCGTATGAAATGTTTTGTATTCGAATGCAAGGAAGTAAAGATATGGTTCAAGATTTGAAAATGATCAGTCTTACGTGTTAAAATGATAATTTCTACTTTGAATTGCTTCAAGTTAAAAAAGAATATTAATTATCAAATAGTAATCACTCATAATTTGTAGAATTTTATTAACATAAATAATTTTTGATATATTTACTTTTCTTCTTGGTTTGTTTACTTGTTACATACCTGGATTAAATGTCTTAGGAACCTCCAGTTTTTATGGTCGTTTCTGTTCCATACATTATAATTTACGTGTAATTTGAACATTGTTATAACAAATCTCATTCAACTTATACTTGATGTTTGCTTTGAGTTCTTGAGTTTCGTTTGGAATGGTTATCTTTTAAACGAAAAAGCCTTGAAAATGTAGTTCCTTTAAAAATAACTATCTGTGAGAGCATTCAAATCATTGAAAACTTTTATATATAGTTATATTTTATAGTGTCTGAAGATTAGCAAATTCCTGTTATCACATCCATCGGTATCTTTTGAAACTAATTCGACCCGCCTGTAAGATACTCATGATGGCCCTCCAATTATGACTCCCGGATCAGTTTGCTATTCTATTCTTTATCTATGTTAAACTTTCGAATCCCACCTGTCCTCACAGCTGTTATCCTCCGCAGAACAGAAGGAATGGGCTTCGTATCTACGAAAAAGAATGTTACACTAATGTTGGATGTTGTAGCTTTATGTGATGTTGGTTTGAAGATATTTCCTCCAGCGTATCTTTCCCTCATTTCGCAAACATGAGCAATCAGATTAACGGCTCAGATGGGATGCAATCGCGGAATAGCTACGCAGAAAAGCTAAGAACTTAATTGTACCTGCGTTCTTTCTTCGTATCTAGCTTATCTGCCCCGCACTGTTTGAGCGGTTAGCTGCAAACAATGAGGAAACGGGGACTATTTACGATTAATTGCGAATTCAAAGCAGATATCGTTCTTCCGCATACTCCAGTCGTGAAAAATAATCGTGTTTTTATTTTCAGCTAATGCAATACGTTTTCACATAGTTCGGTAACCTTTGGTACGATTTCTAATGTTTGAGACGCATAGAGTGAAACTCGGGTTAATTGAATTGCCAAATCATTTTGAAAGCAGTCTTTATTTTCGCATTTTCATCGTTTTGTTGTGAAAAAAGGTATTTGAAAGTTTTGTTAAACCTTCAATCGTTTCGGAGCAATTAGAGATAGCTTTCAATGATATACTTCATATTTTCTCTCCCTACTTATTACGTAATTAAATCAGGGAGATGAAATATTTCCTTTGAGACATAGACTCGAGTTCTTCTTTAATAAAATTTAAAGTTGTCGTATTCAGAGACGTCAATTTATGAGCAATTGCTAGAACGAGCATGATAGATCGCTTCTTTGATATTGTTCTTCATTCTTCCTGTGTTCCGTTTTCCATTGAAATATACCTCCGTCCTACTAGGAAGCGATAGGTAAATAGATGAGTGTTAGAAACATAATGGTTAGAAACTTCAAGTGAAATGTATTCACAAGGTTGCATTAATGAATGCACTGTACTTCTTTCTACCTATTACAATGGAGATTTATTTCTAAGGTATCTGAATAGCGAGTTGAAAGCGTATCTCATTCTTCATCCAGAGTGAATAATATAGATGGGTATGTATGCTATGTCTTCGAAGCAAAGGAGCTATTCAGGTGTTAGATTTTCTCTTGGATGACTGTCAGTATTTCCCATCACCAGTCTATTGATGTTACTAGTTATCTTTATTGCTCTATGATCTTTGTTTTGCTTCCGGTTTAATTTTAAAGTAGAATAATATTGTAGAAAAAGTAATTCCATGCCAACTCTAGAACATGATTAAACAAGGAATTCAAATAATAAATTTTACGTACCACCGTAGGTAAATGCTTTCATCAAGAATTTTGGTGATCCCGATTGCCATTGATTCCCTGCTTTAGTTCTCCTATATCTATTTCCTCAATTATTTTGAACTATACTTTTCTTCTATTCTATTCCATTGTAAATCACCGGACACAGTTGATTGAATTAACACGAGGAAATGCAGCCCTACATTTTTTTCTGTCAAACAATTTTATATTACTACGCAGGTTTTAGAGGTTCTTTTGATCTTATACTATTTTTTTATAGACGAAAGAAGTTCAAATTTTATCCTCTGATAGATTATTTACAATAATACTTCTACTTGGGCCGATATGCTTGTCTAGTGACTATGACCACAAGGTTTTTTATTGGAATTAATCTTCGTGTTTAACCGCTTTTTTATCAGATGTTTGATAGCTACTTTCTCAGAATATTTTATACTTAAAATACCTAATTTTTATCGCCATATCAAGTTTCTAAAACTGCACTAAACGTAAAGGTATGACGAGATATTTTCACGCCGTTGAATACCTCTATCAATATAAGAACGCTATTTCCTAATATCCGCTGCAGCTAGTTTCTACGCCGGACTTTATTTCCCTAAATATTTTATTCGTATTACGGAATGAGGTGGTTAGGTTCGCTACGATTCACTAGGCCAAGGATGGAGAGCTGTTTAATAGTTGGAATTTCTCTACAAAAAGAGGTTTTTCTGTTTTAAGGATGTTCGAATTTTTTTATGAGGAGCAATGCCACCCGACGTCTTTATGGGTTAAACTACCTTGACTTATACGAACTCTGGGTATTGACCTCATGGTTCAATGCTTAATATCGTTATTGAATTATTTCTCAGATATGCTGTGAGCGTATTATAGAGCGTATATACGTATTTTCATAATTCTATAAGCATTTTTATTTTATTCATATTCGAATCTGCACCTTTATTCTTCGAATGGTATTCTGAAGTAAAAATCTTTTACGATTATAATTTTTAGATTTTCATTGCTTTTTCTCGGAAGATATTTTGTCAGTAATTTATTTCTTTTTCTTGGGTATACGTAAAGAAATTTATCTTTCCGTAATTTAGTATTCATCCTCTACTACTTTTCACGAAAAGTTCCTGATGAAACCAATTCACAGAAATTCGTGTACATTTATGTAAATGAACGCGTTTGTTATCTCTCATCCCGGTGTCGTTGCGTAATCAAAGCTTTAAATCCGTATAGTGCACTCAATTCAGCGAAATATTATTTAGGCAGAGGCTCCGCATAGGTTATGTTTAATTGACTGCTACGTTCCGGAGCAGTAATTAAATAGAGCCTTGAAGACGGAATGCGAAGGCAACGGGTAAAAGCGAATTTGAGCTGATGACGAGCAATTAATGTCTCGTTTAATGAATTGATGTAATAGAAGCAATCCTATTTCCATTTGTGTAACAGATTCCAGGGTGAATCGGAGATATAATTGTTACGAAATGAAAATAGCAACTGCTCTACCGAAGAACGGGAATTATGTTTTGATCAGCGTTTGATTTTTGTTTTGTTCCCGAAATTAGTGAGCGAATTCAGTGTGATTAGTCAGTGTTTACTCCGTAAGTTACGTTTAAGGTTTAAGAACCTTAAGATTTTACTGCCTTTGAAATTATCATTATAATCTCTTATCGCTGCAGTCATCATCTGGCATCACAAATGGAGAGTATTATAAAACGAGGAAGATGTCTAGAAGATTATTCAAATTACTCGTATGTTCAACGCAACGCCAGAACCATTATTATCTCTTATGTAGTTTCTATAGTTAAGGATTACGATTGGATATAAATACTATCATCCTCATACTCATCATAATATTTCTTGTTTATGTATTCCAATCACGATGCATCTTCGTTTAACCTTTGAGTTTCTTTTTCTTCGTAAGAATCCAAGAAAGAAGGAATGGGAACCCATCCAAAAGGAAGCGGGCGGCCTTGAATCTATAAGACTCTCCCTGGTTTTATTTGTTAAATAGTCTGCACGTAATATCTTAAGTCACGGGATCAGTTTTGTTTCTGCGTAATGTTTACTTCATTAACGCTTCAGTTCGCTAGCGATTTCGCAATGTTTGTGTCATATAAATACTACAAATCCAAGCTAATATTTGCAATACTATCTACTTAAGTCTGCATTCACTGTAGTGATTATTTGATAGTTTGATATCTGTATGTTATATTTGAATTTTCATGGAGTTGATGTATTGTTAATTTTTCAACGATATGATTTTTTCGCGTTCTTTCTGCAAAATTGTCGAATGTCAACAGAATT
The DNA here is from genome assembly GCA_020796165.1 of Pantala flavescens. Lineage (NCBI taxonomy): Eukaryota > Metazoa > Arthropoda > Insecta > Odonata > Libellulidae > Pantala > Pantala flavescens. The sequence continues at coordinate 21,120,390 of CM036886.1, forward strand.
TTCGCATACTGTGGTTTCTTTGAGTGATCCAAGAAAAATATTTGGAAGAAAAAGCACGAGTCAGTTGCTCTCCGAACTAGGTAGTATCGTTCGGTAGTACTGTTCTTTATATTTACATCTCAAAATTTCTATAGCTTTTGCTAGTATGTGTTTTGTCTGCTCGTCAATTTTTTTGCGGACATCTATTACTTTGTATACGTTTTTTGGTTGCTAGGATCTTTTAGTCGACTTAGTTTTCTTCCTTGCAATATCAGTTCATTTTAATGCAGATTGAGGTGCGTAGGATCTATTCACCACCTACTCCATGTCAACCCGATGAGAATGCATAACGGGATTGTATTGTTTGTGTATAAGACTGAGACGAAGTCTACAGTTCCAGCGATCAAAAAATTCGGAGCAAATCTTCCGCATCGAAATCCAAGGATAACCACTCAAGCTTGCCACCCTCATTATGGAAGAGAATGTTTCTCCATTACTCTTTTATTACGTGTTTGAAATCACCGATCGGCCACGTATTCTTGCATCTCTAAAAATGGAAAATCCGCGAGACGAATTTTGAATACGAAATGTATGGATTGCATTGCGTTTTGACCGATCACAACCTTCATTATATTAGTCCTTTGATTGTACTAACATTTTACAGATATAGCTGATGATATATTTCTATTATTTTAGGCTTGTGAAAGCTTACTAATTTCGTACATAAAGTTCGATTCTAAATCCGTAGCTATTTCTTTATTTGGAATGAATTTTAAACTTACATTTAATAACTTCATGCTGTTTTATTGAACAATTTTAACAACAATAATTTGAATCATGGGAATATATTTGTGGAATAATTAGCAAATTTGAGAGAGTTGCTTTAGTCGAACGATTTTATGTTGATGTTGTTTGATGTTCGAATTTTAATCGGCATCTTTTTATAAAAGGTAAATTATATAATAAATAAATATCTCTATGAATGCACAACTTCATAGTCCAACCCTATATTCCCTCATTGGTATTTATTCTCACCCCCGAGAAAAATGTGTGTTCAAACTTCGGAATTCTTTAAGTGGTTTGAACATAAGCTTTCTAAGAAAAATAGCTTATTAATGGCGCTTGAGAATGTATCTATTGTTACGTAACTATTTCCGCACATAACGTTATGAAAGGGCTTTATTTTAAGAAACATCATACTTTATCCTATCACGATCAGTGGTAAAGTTATTTTCAATTTTTATGGAATTATTGTTAGTTTCTTTAGGAAAACAGCATTTACAGCCATTTAATCAGTATTTACATTTGTCATAGTTTCCATGGAGCAACAGCTTTTGTTGATAGTTGAATTATTAATGCTTCTGCAATGAAAAGGTGCATAGTAGTGTGTGCAATGTCTTGGAAGTCATTAATCTTTCCATGCTGTTCATTGTAGTGCTCTGAAATTAGCCTCGCACTTGTCTGCTCATAATTTGCTTATACCATTAACACATTCGGCTTCTAAACCTCCTCTTGAATCGCTCTTTGAGGAGATGACATCAGATAGACGCCAACGCCGAGGAATCGGTGATACAATGCCGTAGGACTGAGTAATACGACCACTGTGTCATGTGACGATTCCATTTATTTCTTAACCGTTCTTCATCCCACACTCCAGTTCCTTTTTCATAGCACTCATCTCCACATAGAATACAAATGAAAGGGTTCAAAATGGACAGAGAGACTAGATATTTTGCTACTCTTTCTTTATTTTACTATTATTTACTATTTATTTACTATTATCTTTTTTCTTTGGTAAACATCTACCATGTTTACGCACACAATCAGACGAAAGTAATTGATTGAGGTAATTATTTGTGCGTTTTTCTTAGTTTTTACGTATTTTTTCTTTTAAATATCCATCTGGAGAATTAGTATATATAAATTTGAAATAATGTGAGGAAAGAATATATTTGAAATAAATTTTACATAGGCCCAATTTCTAAGTGAATAAATATATGTGTGATTCATTTTCTTGCGTCGATAATACATTTTAGTCGGGGTCAGTGCGCATAGGTATTGTTTAAATGTTTCATAACCCAGCTAAGTATACGGAATTCTGCTGTAAGTTGATGTTAGCGTTTTGTTGAATTTATGATCACATCCTTTGTTGAAGATTCTCTTATATCAAGTGAAAGTAATATACCGCTAAGAGATATTTTTGGTTTCTTCCAGACGCAAATTACATCAATCAATCACAAATCATTCATAATGGAAGAGAAACTCGAAATGTCGTAAGCTTTTGATAGTTTCCAGTCATTTTGCCATCATTGACGCTTTCGAATTTAAACCGTAATGAATCGGAATCTTTTCTATAGTCTACTCTCGAGTGTTCCTATGTTTGCCCATCTCGATCTTATTGTAAGATTGGCGAAGCACTTGTACTGAACTGAGGAAGTTCTTTATGCTACAGTGCTTTGTAGAGTCGACATGTCTCATGGATACGACTTCGAATCGCAAGAATTTCCGAACCGGTTGTGCTCCGGTTCACCAAACACTTAGGATTATTGTGCGGCTCAGGTTCTGTCGCCGAAGACACTGGGAACCGATTTTAATCGTTTGTTTCCTGTAATGAAAAATTTCTTGTCAACAGCTTATGTTACGTACGAATCTTATAAGATAGGATTTTCAAGTTGAAATTCGAGGTCAAACTGTGGACATAAAAGGTATATGAAAGGAATAAATTGGGTCTTTCAATTTGAATGATTTTATATTGAATACATTATGATATAAATAAATATATTATGTAAAAATAGTTTAAATTACTAAGCATTGTAAATAATGGTGCTATTATATAAGATATATTATTATAATATATTTGAATGTATTTAGTGAAATTACATTACACGTTTTGAACTTTCAGAAGAGTATAATTACGACTCAATATTTTAGCAATACTAATGTAGAGCATTTCTTTAATTCAGCTTGATTTACGCGAACTTTAGAAGGTCAAAGTTGTGTTAACCTTTCGCTATTTGGTATCTCGTGTTAAGAAAGGTCTAGGAACCCTCGGGAAATAAGGAGTTCCGGAAACCTTCCGAAAGATTTATGAGCAGACGAACGGAGTGATACGGTTCTTCTTTCTACGAATCGAATCCTGTTCAAACACTCTGCAAAGTAAGAATAGTTGGTTCGAAAAGTATATAAATATATATATATAAGTATATAAATATATATATATATAAGTATATATATATATATATATATATATTTAAGGTTTTCAAATTTCTGTTGAATCATACTTAAATATTTATACGCTAATGTATGGATTATTTTCTGAATTGATTGAGGTTTAATAGTTCTATTCAGGGAAATAAATAGCTGCTTATGATAAGAATGTCGAATGAAAATGTACGCTAAATAAATCCCTAATAATAATCTTCGTTTTCATGTCTTGTAGAACAATATTATTTATTACAATATTTTAATTATGGATCCAAAATATGTTTTAGATACATACTCTAGTTTTACTAGCATTAACGGGATATGTTTGTGTTAGAATATGTTAAAATATTTTTCGATTACGTATACGATTAAACAAGCTCGGTGTCTAATAATAAATATAATTTTGCATGATATTTAGGCTAAAATTGAGCAGCATTTTACTAAATTTAAGCTTCATATTAAAAAGTTACGAATGATATTATCTAATTAGATGGAAGAACGTTCTATATTACTCCTTGTTTTGAAATAAATTTCAATTTTTTTTTCTAATCTTATATGGAGAGATTAAGAAAAACATGACTTGACTATCCTAAATATTGATGCAATAAAAACATCCTCACAGCAACTTAGAAGCAATATTTACAGTCTCCCTTTATTTATTTTTCCTTCACGGAAATTATACGCTATAGGCTGCAATTATCCCTTTTCATGCTGTTCGGAAAATGAAAGAGGGTGGATGTGGAAGGAGTGAAATGATCTCGTCCAGTAGAGGATATCGGCACGAGGATTAGCGCATGAACACTTGCTAAGCTCGAGACATTTTTTCCCCTCTTGATAATAGCAGCAGTTTCCGGAGGAAATGATGAAACAACTGTTCCAGAACTTGCCCTATCGCCTTCCTTCTAAAATATATCTCAGTCGCTAAAAAAAGTCGTGATCGATAATTCGCGGAAAGATATACATCGATATCGACCTTTTAGGCTAAAATTAAATATCTAATTTTTAGACAAAATATTTATCATCTCGATTGCTCAGAAGTTTCCAGTAACTTTTTTAGGATATAAGGCAAGGCTTCTGACCACATAACCACTTTATCTCGGTATTATTTTTGAAAATTATCTTCCAAGAATTCTGTAAATTTATTTTCATGTGAAATTTTTAGAACTGTGACTCCTCTTGATGTTTTTTAGTCATCGTTAAAACAAGATATCTGTATATCCGCATTTTACTATCATTCTTTCGTTAATTTAGAACCTTTTCGTAATAATTTAAAAAGGGATTCAAACGAATGTTTTAGTCTCGTAGCTATGATGTTTTGAGTTATTAATTTTTATTCTGACCTGTTGGTACTCGTTGAGCTAATGTTATTATCGATATCCTAAGATGTTGTTTACGCAAAAACTTCGAATTGAATATCGTATTGCGTGTCATTAAAAGGCTTTTATCCTCTATTTAGAACAAACTTGATAAAATGGAATTATATTGAAATAAATAGTATATTGTTTGCATTAGCTCGAAGACAATTTTTATTTTATATCGAAAGCGGATAATAACATCCTACTGTCGTCCTTTAGTAGAGTAAATAATTGTCGTAAATAAAAGGTCAGAGCATTTTAAAATAGATAATGGTTTCCTTATTTATCTCCGATACTCGGCAATGGTATGCGACAGTTAATTCCGTATTTTCCTCACCAGTATCATACGGCCAGACCGCAGAAGTGTTGGCACATCTTTTGACGTAAATTCATAGAATTTCCGCTTAAGTTTTATGAAGATTTTTCTTTTTGTTGACTTCCTGAGTCCGTACTTCCCGACACCGTAGAAAGGAACCAGGCGGTCAATGTCAACAGAACAAGAGAAATGGGGATTCCCATTTTGGACTCATTCGTATATGCTCTCGCATTTGCATTATTTACAGGAATACATTACGAATGATAATTGGAAAAATGTTGACTTTCGCTGTGATTATTCGCATACAAAAATTCCATGTGAGCCTTAATGAGAGGAAAACTAAAATTATCGCTTAAATTATACTTTTATGAATAGAAGTGTATCGATGGGTGTGGTCAGAGATCTTGACTATGCACCCTTTCGGGCTAGATTATAATAGAAAACATATTTTAGTATTAACAAGTAATGTCTACATTAATGCTTACATTTTCTATCCGAAGTTATTGATGCATCATCGTCTTCTTCATTTTTCGTTTATATTTGTCGATATTCCTTTTTATTGGACGATAGTATGATATACTATATAATATGTTTTACGTTATATACAGTATTATGTGTTACTTTTACGTTTTACAGTTCTCGATATATCAGTATTATTTCTTGAGGAATAAGCTTTTTTTAATATCTGATATGATTATGAACTGAAACGAGGATCTATCTCAAAGTGTAGATGTAGAAATGAGTCACATTCTACGAATCCTCCTTCCTAAGGTCGAGTGAAGTATTGCTCCAGATAGGGAAGTAAGGTAGACCTAGTTAGGAACTCGAGAAGTAAAGAGATCATTCAACACTTCTTCGAAAGAATGATACGTCACCTGCCCGAGAATATTGTCGGTCAACACACAACTGCCCGTGTCAGGATTCGCGACGTCTCGTCCGCTAACCACACCAATGATCTCACACTTCCGAATTACGTCACTCAATTAGATACAAGTACTGATTTTCAATGCGTCTCTACCTTGGAAAGACTCGGAAAGTTCGCTTTAATAGATGATATCATGCCCATCTCCTCTCCGAGTTTGTTCCGTCCCTACGCGGCCAAAATTCCGCGAGCAATTTACACCCTTGTTCTTGTGTGGGATGATTTGACACTTTCCATCGGATTGCAAAATACTCTCCAAATACTTCTCCAGTTGCCAGTCGAAATTGCGAAACTCAGTACCATCTTTTCGATGTAAAGGTGATTTATAACTTCTTTACTCAAAGTTCAGCGTATCTATTACACAACTGTAATATTTGAGCAATAAGTTACTTTATGTAAGGTTTCTGAGTTCTGTATCTTTTTTATTTGAGTTAATGACAACAGAATTTTAAGTTGATAGTAATATTTAATAATTGTAACAAGGAGTGAAATATTTAGAATTCTCAAATTATGCTTTTATCATTTTCCCATCGTGAAATTTTACGCCAACAAGAAAAAATGGTTATACGAAAACTTATACTCGCAATTTTTATGATAATCCTTCGCAGATTTTAATTCCTCGATGTTTTATTTGTGTTTTCTATCTACTTCCAACTAATGAGTTATTTTCGTTAAGTTATAACTAGTATTATATTAATTGTTTTATGAAATGTTTAACTCCTCTTTAGAAATGCATACGAATGTTTAGTCTTTGCTTACAAATGTTTTACGTGAATTTAATCGCATGTCTTGGTGGATTAAACTTGTAACATATTTAAGTAGTTAGGTAATCGTGTTAGTTTGAAGGTAATCGTGGTTACTATGGTTCTGATCTGATCAATAACAACAATTTTCGAAAGCTTGGTTTCTTCGATATACTTTTACGGGTTTATAGTCTTCAGCTTTTACCCACGGTCGCCCTTTCCCTTATCAAAATTCCATTCGGCCCAGTTCCAGCGCGATTGTCCGGAGAAAACTCGCTCTTTCCCACGTAAACCCTCATTGACGCGTTGCCCTTGGCCTTGGAGGCCTTGAGAGAAGGGGATCCAATCTTATGCGACCTTCAACCGGTGGTGTAAGGCGTATTACATAGGAGTCCTTTTTCCTCCGCGAATATATATCACGCATGCGATTCCACACGCAAATGCATTCATCTCCGCTAATTGATGCGGTCGAGAATAGAAAACAAGTGGAACGGATATAGCCGCATCACATTACGCAGTCGATCCAGAAAAATGCGCGAGAAAGTGCTAAAAAAATTCCAAAATTTTCCACTCTGGGTGAAGAACCTTATTTTTGCATATTTCGAGCATGACCTCAGGGCTTTCTCGTAAAATTCAGTGCGTATAGGATGCTATTTTACGATCCTGTTTTACGAATCTTTCGAAGACATTTTCCGTGGTACTCTTCCAGCGTTCGTTTATGTCTCGAGTAAACTGAGCACTTAACGGGCAAAAAATGTAAGATGTTTCGTCTCCGAGAATATACCGAGAGTATGCAGGCACCAGAGGTTTATTACGAGCTGTCATTCATACATTTTTCCTTTTTTATCTGCTTTCTTTATTGAGATGTTATTGAATGAAGATTGAAGTAATAAAAATGACACAGTGAATTATGTATGGGGATTACTCTGGTTATGGTGATCGTTTTTGGGAGTGATGAAGGAATGGATGCGATGATGTTCCATTAAAATGATTGGATCGGGATATACGGAGATATTAATCAGAATTTGGTACGAATAACGCAATGAATTCTGTTTGGAATACCAAAAAATATCGAAAATTGGGAAAAAATCAAAACTTTTTGAGGATAAATAATTATGGAGTTCGTAAAGAAATTTTATTCTTCCGTGGTATCCCGAATTATTGTTACTTAGTGTCCCAATAATTATTTGATCTCTTATTTGTAATACTCTCATTATTTTTTTAGTCTGCGGTCGAATTAAACTTTGTTTAATCAAATACTTTTCTGTTGATTCCGATGAATTAATGGAGAATTGAAAATTATGTCTGAAGGTTAACATCGAACCTTGTCTATTTCATCTCGATATCTTTTATTATTGGAAAGAGTTTGCAGTATATACAATCTCCTCAATTTAATTGTTTCAGATTCGTTTTATTTTTATGCTTGTTTCTTACTTTTTATCGAGCTGCTACAAAATTAAGGCCTAAGTAGTTGATTTCCATGTTTTATATTTGAAACGTAAAGGATCCTTCCGGTTTTAATATTCCCCTTTGAACTATTCGGACTAAGAAATTCCGTTTACTTTCAGCACCTTCCTTAAGTATTACCAATGAGGATACACAATTTCTTATGAAACCAAACGCTCATGAAGATTTCAGTAGTTTTGAAGAATGTATGCCGAACCATGGCTCTCCCACGCTTTCTTGTCTCAAATGTCAGCAAAAAATACTACGAAAGAGTCGATTTTCTAAATTACCTCCGATTTACCCTCCAGCTACGAATTTCGCGAAGACGAGCCAAGTGACGTTGCTCTTTGCGGAGAACAAAGGAATGACGCCAAAGACGTAGGAATGCATGTCCATCGAAGAGGAGCGAAACGGGATGTGGCCATTAAGCGGAGGAGTAATTCTCGCATTTCATCTGTTTCGCATATCCCGCTATCGTAGGTCTCGACTCTTCGTTCTACTTCTTCCGAATCGATATGGACCGCTCCGCTTGCATCGACGTATGCGAAAGATGCAGTAAGTGCATCGGAATGCGGTATAGTTGTTTTTACGGGGGTGCAGGACGTTTTTTGTGCATTATTTAAGCTTCTGGAATTGGAGAAACGTGTATTTTTTTGTGTCATCTCCGAGCTGTTCTTTTCGGATGTCATTTTCAGCGTTTTCTTTCCTATATCTTTTCTAGTTCACGTCAAAGGGCATTCTTCATGTCCTGTAGGAAAATCCCAAGAGCATATTTAGGCCATATTTTTTCCTGATTTTATTTTATCGAAAGAGTTGAATGTATGTTCTGATGATGAATAATATTCTCTTTGATATTCTCTCAAAAGTTTAATATCTATTTGAATGGTGTATAAGTTATTAATATTTGTAGGATCGTATTAATTAGGCAGTAGTTTTATTCCTACTATCCATTAAAATATATAGATTAGTTATGTATTATATATTTTTTAAATAAATGATCATATAGAAGTGTATATCTGTATTAACTTGGAAATCGATGTGATATATATTAATAATTATCATCTCTTTTTGTATGAATGTAAAATTAATACAATAAAGAGCATATATTTCATAAATTTATCTAATCGGTCTATCGGCTTTTGAATTACTTTATTGCGATTGATAACTCCTATTATTTCTTATTCCTTCGTATATCTTAACGAGTGATATCGCATTCTGATATAGTTTCTCTTTGGTTTTTTCTCCGCGTATTATTTATTTCACCTACTGTATTTAGACTCTGTGAGTAGGAAAGTAAAGACACATCTAATGTTCTCTTGTTACTCCTCTCCGTAGCATTTATCGAAGCGAGATGCCGTGGACAAATTTTGAATTTTATCTTTCTTTTAGAAAGGTCTATGCATCATAAAAATTACCTCCGATATATCTTCTCACCGATACGCGATTGTCGTTCCTTACAACCCTCAGTGCCTCCCACAGTTGTCTCCGTTTCAACATTCCTTTTCCCGCAACTCAGTCGATATTTCTCAGGTTCAACGTTCGCGTGCTCTTGGTCAGACCCAATGTCCTTCGAGTTCCTTTTATAAATAGGCCTTCGAGACAAGTTCTTTCGGGGGTACGCTAAGTACCCTTTCCATTTCCTGGCGGAAATTTCCTTCCGATCACTTTCCATGCGTTCACACACCTGAGGCTTGTTGACGTTTTCGAAATTGCTTTGCAGGAAGTTACCTTTTCAGATGATTTCGTAAGTTTGCATGCATATGATACTCTCCGGTGGTGTCCACTTGCTACCCAAGGCGTTAATGCAGGAGAGGAAAAACAAGCGAGTTGTATTGACTCCTTACAGGTTTACACATTAGTATTGAATCGTCGGGAAGATATACATAGATTTTTTACGTATTAATGAATTTTTTATCATCGGTCGTTTCGAGCTTTTTTCGAGTAAAACCTAAAAGATAGATAGCTCTTATTGTAGGCCATAACTCCGAATTATTTCAGTTTTAGTCACTATTTAGTTTTAAAAGTTATCTTTCTTATTACTTTAAAGTTTGAGTCATATGTTCGACGGAAGGATTTTTTCCCAATTATTCCTACCTTTTTTAATGACTTGTAAGAGTGAATTTATCTACCTTCTGTGAAGCACTTCCGCATGTATTTACTCTCTGGTTTTGGCAGCGCACACCAACGGATTTTATAAGTTATACATACAAGCACCCTTGAATAACTTGCTCAAAAGGGTTCAGGATACTTATGCCTTTGTTTTGGCTGCACATTTGTTGATATTGTTTTGTTTCTGCTGTCATGAGATATTAGATGAAATCATGTACCCAAAAATATTGACATGGACAAGAAATTTTTGGTCATTTTTTACGTTATGAATTCATTTGAGTATTGGAATATTTAAGGTTGCCTTTTTTGGACAAGAATTTTAGTGTTTTCAAATCCTTTAGTCAACTTTATAATTCACGTATATCATATATATATAAAGCATTCCCTTAAAGCTTGTTTCTTAAATGGAATATCTAGAAGTGAAGGTTACCGATTATCGTCATTTTTAAAAGAAGGAATAGTATCTTGGGATTTTAATCGATTTAAAAAGTTTTGTTTTTATCTAAATTGGTCATTAATATACAATTACATATTCTTTGCGCAAACTTTATATTTTTAGTTTCCAGATCGTTTTTTAACTCGATCGATAACATCGACTCTTTCGTATTAATCGATCGTAGGCAATTTGAGGACCAGTGATTAAGATATCTGTCTGTGACGCATTTTATGGGAACCCCTTAATCGCCTATCCGAAGAAAAGTTCCAAAACGCGTTAACGAATGGACGAACAAACAGATCGATGTGAGACTTTCACCCATAAATAAATGGCTGGCGTTGAAGAGGAGCAGTGACGAAAATCCGGAGCGTATCTGATGAAGTCACGAAGAAATGGGATAAGAGAATGCTATCTTTAAGAATGCTTTAAAGCTTTAAATACATCCCATTGATCCGAATAGGGCTGTAGGTGAATTCTACGGTAGTTCAGTGAGCGTTGCCATAGAAATGTTGGTCTATTGTCTATATCTGATCCAGATATGTAGATGGAATCATTATTATGTTAATTCGCCTTCCAATTGAACTCCGCGGAGTCATTTCGTTTAATTGAAGAGGTCGGTCGGGAAATTTTCGAACGGTTAACGAGCTCTCTGCAGCCCTATCTAGATTAAGGAGTTTTTTAAAATATATTTTGGTAATGAGTAGAAAAGGGTTATAACCTTTTATTACGACGTTGTCTGAGTTGAAATAAAATCCTCCTTTGGAACCTTCCACTGAAACAACGGAAGAGATTCGTAACGTTATGGTAAATCAGTTTTTCTCTCTCTAAATGTCTTTGACCGGAATGGCTTCGATTTGTCTTCTCTTAGTGTGTGTATGGAACTGATCTACTAATGCATCCCATTCCGCTAATTTAATTTCTGGCAGCGACCCCTTTCACCCCCATTTCACCCTTGTCAGTTTAACGTTGCCCTCTTCCCATAGCCACATCCGGATATTTTCTCCGGAGTCTTTTAGTGTAGAGTTTATTTGGAGAAACGTTTCTAGATTAATGACTCGATTGTCACCGTAATAACTCAACTCTGAAACGCTAACATTTCCGTCACGTATTCCGGTGACGCACCGTGATTTTTGGAAGCTATTTTGTCGTTTCTAAAAGATCGATGGGCGTAGAAAAGTACGTTATTATCGGAAACGGAATCGATGACAGAAGATTGGATGCCGTTTTCCGAAACTTATGACTCACTAATTTATTTTCAACGTCTAGTGTAACCTAGAATGAAGATCTTAGATTATAACCGTGATTCGTAATTTACCATGTATCTTTTTCTTGGTAAATAGGCCTGTAGCTTTTAATAAACGGAAATAAATTATACACTCGGTAGAGTAGATTATTTATGCTAAATTTTGTTAGCATTTGTATTTGGAAATTCTTATTTTTCTTTGAATTTCAAAGAAGGATCTTTAGGGAGAATTTCTATAGGGTTTAGTTGTGACATGTCGGCTTAACTTAATGCAGTATGATGAAAATAGTAGGTGTCATTGGGAAGGCCACCAAAGTTATCAATGGTTGGTAGAATGAATCTGATAATGATATGTTGATAATAATTTTTATTTTGGATATTTCCTATAAATTATGAACAATAATATATTTGAAATCGATTAATAATTCTATTGGAGTAAGAATGTTTGGAGTAGTACAGAAATGGAGATGAAATCTTAATATTAATTTAGGTATGATAAATAGGAGTATTAGATTCAAAAGTTTACTCGACGTACTAAATTTGAACATCTGTACGCTTGAACGCACCGAAAGACAGAACATTTTTTTCTTAGCACGTATATATGGTTTCAGTTTCCGCTAAAGTACAATTTTCCCAAGAGAAAGTATAAAAAGTGACTGCAAAGGATGTTTGCCTTTAGACTTGCGATGGTTAGGGATGATGGGAGAAATGTCAACAACGCCTCAAGACGCACGCGGAGTAGTTCTGAAACACTTCCTGTTTTTCTACCAAAATTACTCCTTGAAGGTCTAGAGCGAGCGAATATTGCATAAGCGTAAATGCTGTAATAACACGGTTGCATCGTCACCTGTGCGTTGCTAACTTTGAACGGCTGGTACTCCAAATTCAGACCCCAGTACGTGAGTGAGGGTAGTTAATATCTTAAATATTCTTCCCGTTTGGCTAAATAAATGAAAAGTTATGTAATAGTTATGTATAAGAATGGGAAAAGTTTCGGAAACTTTTCGTTAAACAGTGTTACTTTTATCGTTTATTGCTAGACTAATAGCGATAGCATAGTAAAATATAAACTATAATAATATCGTTTGTTGCTAGACTAATATTTCTAGATACAGCTTGTAAGTAATTCTGTGTACAGTATTGCAGAACAGTTGTAATTGGTAGGTTCTGTAGCTTGTTCCATCCCACTTTGAATGCTATAATCGCGTCACCTTAAGGGACAGAAAGGGAAAGTCTCAAATAAATCACTACAAAGGAGGCGTTTTCGTAGATTATCGATCATCACGCTTCCTTAAATGGAAAAGAAAATCAAATTTGAGACATCGAAGTTCAAGGCTGAGGCAACAGTTGGTGAAAAGAAAGGATCAATATGCGAACCTGGTACAGACAGGATTTATTGTGCCAAAACCCTTTTGAAAGATTGAAAATGTTTAACAGGATATGAATCACACGTAGATATTTCTTAGTTGATTAATTTATTTCTTCCGACGGTTGAATTATACTCAAAATGGGCTGCTTTTAGATGACAGCTACTTTCTTCTGGATTGATAATCGACCAGTTTCACTAGAATCTGAAGGTTAATCCTAGCAACAGACGAGTTTTCAACGTAATTCGGCGGAATTTGGAACTCCATGACTTAACATCAAACGCCCCCTTTACAGACGTAATGTTTACTTCATCACTATTAAATACTTTCTTGGATCTTCTATTTCTTCGATTAAAACATTACAGTGCGTGACCTGAAATTTTAATATATAACGGTTTGATGTATGTATGCAATGTCTTTGTACGCTACCTTCTGACATATAAGGAACCCACCCTAGCGTTGAAATCTTCGAAAAAATTTCTGTGAAAAAATATTTCTTTGAGGTCATAATTTCTAAGGTAGTTACCCGGAAGGCAAACTGAAGTTCTTGTTATGCTGACTATCTTTTGCTTCAACAGATTGAAGTATTGTAAATCAAATTCTTATAGTTCAACACTTTTTAAAGCGCGAAATTCGTTCATAGATAACCAAAGCGACTGCAAAAAAACAAAAGCTCGTTTGATGCTAGTTTTTGTTTCATCGTCCTTCAGAGCAGAGGCCGGTTTCCATCACCTGCCCAGGTACCAAGGTCAAAAAATTGAGCCCTGAGGAAATTTTATAAATAAAAACCAGCTGGTTAACTCAATCTCATTTAAAATGGAATTGCATTCCGAAGTTCCTCCTGAAATTCGCGTTGTGTGAAGGAAATTTAGTGGTTCAGATTATCTTAACCGTCAAAGTAAATTTGGTCCCGGTTCACAATGAATTCGATTGTGTCCCTAACTTCTCTCCAGGCCAGATTCTTAGAGAAGCGCTACAGACTCCCTTTCATAAGCTTTCCTTCTCACCTCATTAGCAGGACAATCTCTGTAGCTGGCGGAAAACTTGAATCGCAGAAAACGTGTTCTTTGTGGATAGCATAGGAAGTTCAATTTGGCTTAATTTCAAACATTTTGAAGAGGATTAGGATTTTTTCAGTGAAAACTGCCAAAAACATTTTAGACGGAAATGTATGACGTATGCAAAAATAAATTGTAGTTAATTAGTTTCGTCTTTCTTTAAATTAAATTCTAATTTTTAATCATTTACTCCTAATTTGTGAAAGTAAAAAATAAGAGGAACTGATAAACTTTAGAGAAACTTTGTATGATTTCTTATAACAAAAAATTGATCAATTTGAAGAAAACTTCTTACTTTTACTGAATTTGTTGCTGTTGTGAGTATAGAATATGGATTGGATGATAGTGATTCAAACATTTTTCAGAAATATTTTAAAAAATAAACTCCATCTTTCAATTAGTTTCCGAAAGAAACATTTGCTTATTATTTAAATTTAAGTATAAATCAATCTGTATAACAAGCTGAGATACTTTTCTCTTTAAGGTATAATTATCCTTCAATACCTATTTTTAGGGTTTGATTGTAAATCATGGAGCTTTTATTTTTTTCAGTTAGTATCTTGTATTTATAAATTTTAATTCTAATTATAATGTTTACTTATAATTATGAAAATGAATGCAATATGAAGAAACGTTCATTTAAATGTATAGTAAAATAAATTATTCATCATCGATTGTTAGTAGTTCATTACAGTGCATTTAAATAATTTCTTTGAGAGATTAACATAAACCTAATTTTTATGCCTATCAATATTCTAATTTAATGAAATCTTAAATGAAAATATATTGTTAATATTTCAGATGGAGAGGAGGAATTTATAAACTTGTGTGGTTGGATTTGCTGTTATTTTTGGGATTATACTTTTTCCTGAATTTCCTCTACCGCTTTGGTCTCAACAAAGAGCAAAAATTGTAAGTTTTTCATAGTTTTCTTCTTCTCTGATTATTCTATCTGAATAACAAATGATTCCATATCATTTATTGTTTTTCATTATTATGGCACTGATAACAAAATATTTATGCACATAATTTTTTTATTTTCAGGATATTTGAAAGTATTTCCCACTACTGTGATACGTACAGCAATCTAATTCCACTGTCATTTGTGCTTGGTTTCTATGTATCTATTGTTATGCAAAGATGGTGGACTCAGTATACTACTATACCATTTCCAGATCCAATCGCAGTTTTTGTCAGTACAAACGTTCATGGACAGGTATGTGGAGAGTGATAATTTCATCTATATTTAAAAATATATTTTACTGAAACCTAATTCTTTAGGTTCATGAAATATGACTTAAAATTTTATATTTGAAATAAATGTAAATTTATATAAACCAGAAATCATATACTATTTTAAATATTTTATTTTATGTATAATTAGCTCATGTTATGAAATTGGTTCTGATAAACTTGGAACTTTAAATATTTACTAACTACATGTGAAATTACTATAGTTGTAAATGGAATGTTTTGAATAAATCAAAAACCTTTAAATCCCCTGTGTCATGGATTGCCATTAGAATCGATTAGTAAGTATTGTCTCAATGAGTTCTGCTTTTGCAATAGTAATAATATCAAATAATATTAATATATTTATTAAAAATGTTTACACAATTTAATTTTTGATTTGAATGGAATGCAGTTATCTCGATTGCATTGTATACATTTTCTATATTTATTCTTAATTTGCTACGGAATATTATTCCTTAAATAAAGCACAGTCCTGTAACCATATATTGATAAGTGGAAAGATTTTTCATTTATCTAATGGTACAGGATATAAAAAATATCTTTTGTCTATTCTTATATCAATCTTGGTTAAGACTATATAGAGATATAAAATTTGATTGTGATATGTGTAGAATATGCCTTTTATTAGATATTTTCAATAGAATACTACATAAGTGGTGGACTCACAGTGATATTTTGCTTCACTTAGACTTTTCCTGCTTCTTACATTTTGGTTTGATGAGGAAAGGTATTAAAAATATCTCACACATCCTGCCTAGTAAGCTTCATTCCCTCATCATAGCTCTGAATAGCTTGTGATGGAGGGGATGAGGCATAAATATGCTTTCAGGCTATCTAGTACACAGAAGAATGAAGCACTAGCCAATTCCCTTTAAATCACCACCACATATGCATGTCCTTTGATGAATACAATTGAAATACATCATCTCAATTTTAGTGCACCCATTTTTACTTTTCTCATCTGAAAGAATATTGGGAAAAAGCTTCAAAAATTTCAAGAGTATCTTAGTGATTTTATAAGTGAATAATTTTGTGTTCACTTATATCCTTTCTATTCTATTTTAATGATGATTTATACAATCAAAATTCAAACATCTGTATCCATTATCAAAATAAATCTCAAAAAAATGGGAAACCAGGCTAGTCTGGATTGTACCTAAATTGTTTAGTTAATGAGTAATAATGCTTCTCTTAATCAAAATTGAATTATAAACTTCTTAATTGCATATTTCCATAAGTAAATGATTTGTAATACTTTCAATTGTTGATTTGATTTGAATCAACTGTCTAAAAATCACTATTGATCTTGAGCCGTCCTTTGAATGCCCGTTTTTTTTCTATGAACTTCTAAGGATGAGCGAGGCAGAATGATCAGAAGAACCATCATGCGTTATGTATGCCTGTGCCTTACAATGGTATTCACTATGATCAGTCCAAGAGTGAAGAAAAGATTCCCCACTCTGGAGCATTTTGTGGAAGCTGGTAAGAATTTTCAAAAAACTTAATAACTATACTTTATTATAAAGTCTTTGAAAATACAGAATTATCCTCTCTTAAGTGAATCTTCACATTTTGGCAATTATAGAATTTCATGAAATACCTCATCTTAATGAATAGTATTATGTCTTCAGACTCTAAATGATCTTTTGAAAAAATATTTCCAATAATCGTACTCATAAAGAGATGTTTTTTAACAATTTTAACAGAAGTTTAACAGTTACTGCCATGTGAAAAATATTGTTGTTAGATTCTGACGTCTTTGACTTGTTAATCAAAAAAATTACATAGTATATTATTAGAAGTCAGATATTTATTGCTTTTGTTTTATCATAAATGCATTTATCTTTTCATGACAATAATTGTGCCATTTTGTCTCGGTTTTTTAAATTTATATAGGTAGCTATTTTCATCCATTTCAATCATCTCACTGTTACTTTGTATTAAATTTTAATTTTATTCCTAGTACTGCAATTCATATTTTCATAACTTTTGTTACTGTATGGATGCTCTTTTAATCCAATTTTAATCTAATCTTAATATTATATTTAAATAACTTAAAGACAGCATTTGGTTGAGTAAGTAATGAATAAGCATTTCTTTGATTTGATTTTTGATTCATTGACTTTGATTGAATCTATCTGGAACAGAATTTCAGAAAAAGTGCCAATCACATAATTTATACGTAGTATTCATATTGAAAAGTTTTTTATGAATTCCTTGTAGTTATACAAATTTTCTATCCCTTCAAAGGTCTTCTTCTTGACAATGAATTGGGAATCATACATGCCCTGAATGAAAAATCACCACGTCATCCAAAACACTGGCTTCCAATTGTATGGGCTGCTAGTATAGTTACAAGAGCGAGAAAAGAAGGAAGGATTCGAGATGATTTTGCTGTGAAGACAATAATAGACGAGTTGAACAAATTCAGAGGACAAGCTGGTCTTCTCCTCAGTTTTGACACAATTAGTATTCCCCTTGTATATACCCAGGTTTGTATTCTTTTCTGATGTATCTAGAAAAGTAAATCTCCCAATAAACATGTCAATATTATGAAGTAAAAGTAGAGGAATTTTCACAATTTAAAAGTAGAATTTGGTAGTATTGCTCCAGAATTTTTTTTCTTTGCTACTTGAATAAAAAATAAATTTAACTTTCTATATTTAAATAATTTTATTATTAATTATTTTTAATATATCTGCTTTTCCTAAGGTTAATATGTTTAGAATAAAATCACCTGAATGTTCATACTTAAATATTTCCTAAAATTTTTAGCCTTGACTATTGGATTCCCTGTTTTAAAAATTTCTATAGTTTTACAGTTATATGTGTATTTGCTGTTCCATAATAATACTTTAATTTACTCCAACACAGGTAGTTACATTGGCAGTATATTCTTTCTTCTTATCCACAATCATGGGTAGACAATGGCTAGAAGTATCCATGGATGAATCACAGAATAGGCACAAGAATGTTGTAGACTTGTATTTTCCTATTTTTACTACACTTCAGGTAATTGTCAAAAGATTTTCATTAGTTTTAGGATTTCCAATCCTACAAGTATTTAATACTTAAATTTTCATTTAAATATTGATCACAGATCATTAAAATAGTATTCTAGCATAATGCTTAATACTTATTCTTATAAAAATTACTCAGAAAGTTGTGTTTTTTAGTATCATCTGTGGTATCACAAAGTTAAACTTCATATAACTTGTTTTAATTATAAATGGTAATTTAAAAATCTGTTGCGAGTTATTTTATACATTAGGTTGGTTCAAATTTATAAGGCGAAAACATTCGATTGATGTTACTTAAGAATACTGTTACCAACCAAAAGTACTCTACTCATAATTTTGCATTTATTTCAGTTTTTCTTCTATATGGGGTGGCTGAAAGTGGCAGAGAGTTTAATAAACCCATTTGGTGAAGATGATGATGATTTTGAAGTCAACTGGATGGTTGATAGAAATATTCAGGTTAGAAAAATGCTTTTTGCCATTTAGTCAGTTTATTCTCCATAATGGATTTTTTCTTCCTTTATTACCTTAATCAAATTTGAATTAATCTTCTTTCTTTCAAAAAAAACTTCAATTCTCATACAGTTCTTCATATTAGATAAATTTTAACATATTCTTCCTTAATAATGCATGGAAATATTCATCCCGATATTATCAACATAAATTTCGAAGAGAAGATGATATTACTTTAGTACGACCTCAATTTTTAAGAAACATTATTATCTAAATTAATTTTATCTGGCTGAGTCTAACCTCAATTATTCTTAAACATCGATGTCATAGCTTACATTTTTAGACTAAATATTGATTATAATCTTGCTCCAGGTATCATATCTAATAGTTGATGAAATGCATCATGAGCATCCTGAACTGCTCAAGGATCAGTATTGGGACGAAGTATTCCCAGTCGAGCTGCCTCACACTGTTGCATCAGAGAAGTATAGAGATGATATTCCAGAACCATCCACTGCCAATGTTAATGTGCGAAATGATGATGCAGATATCATTATAGTCAGTTCATCTTATAAACAAGATGGAATGTTAGATGAAAAGGTATGCTAATTGACGGTCTTTCACCTGTTCAAAAGCATTTTGTTTGTGTATCAAAGCTTCAATTAGGTATGCAATCGATGGAAGATCTTTCCATTTATACTTGGAGCTTTTTTTTATTTAAATTTTAAAATTAATTCTTAGAAATTATTGTAGATTATATTTACTTTTACATATTATTTTCTAATATAAAAAGATATAAGCTTGGTAATACAGTTTTCTTGCTGGTTTTCATTTAAAAAGTTTGAAAATTTTTTCTCCATGAAGTTCACAAGTAAACATACATATTTGAAAATATATGTTTCTTAGAAAGAAAGTAAGTAGAATAGGTAATTTAATTCTTCATAAGAATTTTAAATTATGGATAAAAATAATATAATATATAGTTACTTTTGTTATCTATAAAAGGGCATCTCAAATTTTTCAAGTAAAAATATAGTGTTGATTATTGTAAGTTTTTTATCACAAAAACTATTTGTTCCTCCAGATGGGTGGAGGTCAAAATGAAGAAAATGATGGAGGTGGAGCAAGAAGATCAGGTAGCATAATGCATATACATCGGCCATCTACTCATCGTAGCATAAGCAGAATGAGTAGTACAAGAGAACGTCAGTTGAGTGCTCGCTCCAGTTCAAGCATCAGCACTGCACCTGAGAGTGTTCCAGGTTCCTTCCACAGGGTTGCTTCTGTTGCCTCAGTGTTGAAAAGAATGTTTTCTCGGGATCCAAATCATGGCCACACAGCCAGTAGTGCCATTCCTATTCCTGGTGCTGAAGGTGGTAAGTAATTTATATTGAATTTGAATAAATTTACTGGGATTTATCGACAATGAAGTATTATTTTTATTCTTGTCATATGAAGCTTCTTTTATTCCTGTCCCTCATGCAAAATGATGGATATAGATTAACAATCACAGTTCAAATATCTTTTCTTTGCTAGGACTGTGATGGATTTCTCTCCTGTTTACATTAATTCATATTTCTTAAAATGGATCCTATTTATAAAACTATTTTAAAAAATAGAATGTAATTTTTATATAGATCATAATGATTATTTAAATCAAAATTCATCCTCCACAAAGAATATTCTGAACATGTATCATTTAATTAAGAAAATTATCTTTTTATGATAAAGAATAAAAGAAAAATATACCTTTTACGAAATTCAGCTTCATTTATCTTGGTTATGGATGTTATTGATTTAGTGATCTTAATTTTAATCTCTCAAAAGATATTTTACCTGACAGAAGATGATTTAAACTTATAGTTGAATTGAACAGCATATTTATTAGATATCTTCTGCAGTTGGATTAACTATTGTCTTTCTTTGAGAATATACAGGACCGCTATTAATATTCTTCCTCGATATTCTTTCTTTAAAGGGCAAAGAGGAATGGTCGGAAGCACAAGCAGCGCTAGCATATCTAGATGTTTAGGTACCACTCCTGGTATTTTAGACCAAGTCATACCAGAAGGAGATGAGCAGGCAACAGTAATTTCTGTAAAGCCTGACAGCTCTCGTAAACCTGTGATGTCAATATTTCAACTCCCTCCAGTTACCAGCTCAAGTTCAGAGACAAATGCCACTGTGATCTCAATGCCTGATTCACCCTTAACACCAGAGAGTCCCTTAGCTCCCCTATCAGCACGCAGCAGCACTGCAACTACTGACATAGAGCTTTTATCATCACAGCCAGGTACCCCCACTCTCACCTTAACAAGCCCTGAGGAGGGTGGATCTCAAAGAGGCAGCAGGAGAAGAACAAAAGTGAGAGAAAGAGGAGATAATAAGGACGATGATGATGATGATGATAATTCAGACGATGATCTAGGTACACACAAAGACAGTGGTTCATCAGAAAAAAGACAGAGACTTAAACAGAAATTCGCACAAAGTATTGGTATGAAACCCTCTGGGAAGGATGGTTCTGGAGAAGAAAGGTTGTTGATGAACATTTCACAAGATTCGAACAACCAAACGTCTCAAGAACAGGGTTCAGACAGTCAAGAAGGTACTCCTTAGTAGTACGTATTTCTTAAAAGTGTTTTTATATTGGAGATGGCTCTGAGTGAGTGTTTTGAAGTGGTTGTTTCCTGTTAATGAGTGGGTGATGAGTGTTTGGAGACTATTTTTACGTAGTGATAGAAGAACAATTGTGAATTTTTATACATATTTGATGTACATAAAAGAGATTTTGATTCAGGTGAAGATGAAAGATTTTTCTTCATAGTGTTAATCTCATCATAAATATTAATCATCATGTTGCTTAGTGAAATCATGAATTCTAAGGCATCCTGTTATAACCAAATGTAAAGAAATGTTTATTTATAAGTATATAGATCAATTCTTAACTCTTTGTGCACCTCTCAGATTAGAAATTATGTTAAATAACCAAGTAGTGTCATAGTAATATAGATCAAATTTGTACTTAATTACATTTAAATAAGCTAGTCTGGAATATTTTACCGGCTTGATTATTTTAAAATTTTTGTTACATAACTACTATTTATAAATTATTAAAGTATTGGAGAGCTTATAGTTATTCAGTCGTGCATTTTACATTTGAAAACATTGTTGTCTAATTTGATCAAATTAAGATAGTTCATGGTGCCAAACTTCTTTAAAACAAAGCATTTTCATCACATCTTTTACGATAAAATTTTTCAATTTCATTGGTCAGCATCACTAAATTGAATAAAAGATGCTTATGTATATGGTCTTCTATATTAACATTATTAATAACTTAATTTGAGGTATCCTCATAGCAGATGTTATTTTTTATATAATACATGCCTGCTAGAGGGGATTTTTATTTTCACCAGTATTTTTGAAGAAAGTAGTGTTCTGTAGCTACTAAATAAATTGAGATTATTCTCAAAATATGCCTAGATAATTAGGCAATCTAACAAAATGTGTTTATTTATTTATTTTTATTGTAATCCCATCCTTTGACATAAAGTATTTTAGTGAACCCCACAAGCTTTGAGGAATGTTTGCTTGAGTTTAATTTAACCCCATGTATCTAATTATAGTTTAACAATTTACTTTGAATATGTAGGCTGGCATTCATTAGTCAAAACTGAGTATTTATTGTTATTAAGTATTAGTTAATTGCATGAAATATTATAGTGAGTTAAAATGTAGACACATCAATAATGTAAAGTATTGTGAACCTGTATAGCATTTCTTGGACAAAAACATTTTGTCTCTGTTTTTTATGCATCCTTGTAAATAATCTAATTATGGGCAGTGATTATTGTCCTTTTTACTCCAATCAGAGGTGAAATTATTGACCATGCTAGATAAGTTAAAATGTTATAGGTGTATTATTTTCAATCTTCTTACTATAATCAAACTTATTAATCCAAATACATACACTTTAAATAAAGATTTTTAAATACACAAATTGAAAGAAAAAATTCAGTTCTGATACGAATCACCATAAGATATTCTACTATAATTAAAGTAACTTAGTCAATCTTTTTCTTATTTGGGCTGAGAAGCTATTTATTATTTTTACTCAAAAACTTTCCTTGACCTATCCATAAAGATCTCTCTTATCTACGCTTTGTCATTTTAAATTTATCACAGTTGTTAATTAATTTTTCATTAGAACAAGGAGCATTAGATATATCTCATTGAACTTGGTTAATTTTCTCAAATAATTTGTTTAAATAACAATTTTGCCGTGTACGATTAGATGTCTAAACACTTTGCCACCATATTAACTAATTAATTTACTCTTCAAAATCATATGAAGTTCTTGGTAAAAAAATTGAAATATTCTTTCAATTTGAAAAGAGATATTCATGCTATTAAACTCTGTATGTAGCTTTCGTTAAGTTTGAAAGAAAATAATTTAAGATGGAATAGACTCAATGCTTTGTCTATTGATGTTGTAATATTAAAAGATTCTACGTAGATCACTGTTTAATTCTTTAAACAATTAATAATTTTCTATGATTAAATTTGATTTTGGTATTTAATTCCTTTTATTAGATTACTAAGAAGAGTAAGAGAAACGGTAGATCTTCTTTAGTAAGGCACTTAAAAGAACTAAATGGAAATGTATCCTTGTTCACCCTGGCAATAGTTAATATAAAGAAGAAACTCATTTCAGAAATTGAAGAGGAGTCTGTTGCAGCCAATCAATGAAATAGGCTTACATTAGGTTATTCTGGAGGGTACGGATTCCATGCCTTAGGATATGGATAAAGGATAGCAATAGAGGTAGGTAAATAATTGAACAAAATTAGATGTCATGAAATGTCATTTAATTTTCTTTGATAATTTACAATACTCAGAACTGTCTAACAAGTCAATTGAGAATAAGATAAATTTCAAGTTAACATTGAAATAGCTGTACATATACAGGTTAGAAGAATAAAAAATGTAACGACTAAAATACATTGAAATTCGTTAAAGGCAGTTAAGCCAGCCATAAATATCACAAAGAAAGAAGATATTTAAGGGTCATCGATAAAGAACAACAATCTTCTTCGTTGGTAAAAAAATACACTTTTAACATGCCATATTGTCAGTCTTATAAGTTGCAGGAATGCACTTTCTGCCTATTACTACAACGCTGTAACTATACAATGACTTAACTTTTTTAGAGCTTCTTTAGTAATGGAAGTAAGTAATGCAAAGAGATAAATGCA
This sequence comes from Pantala flavescens, assembly GCA_020796165.1. Lineage (NCBI taxonomy): Eukaryota > Metazoa > Arthropoda > Insecta > Odonata > Libellulidae > Pantala > Pantala flavescens. The sequence continues at coordinate 21,144,553 of CM036886.1, forward strand.
AAATATTCACAGGCATCAATGAAAACCAGGCCAATCAGATGCGTCTGATTCATCTTGATCCATTCCAACACATTTCACTCCATTCTTTAACATTGGTGTACCCATTCCTTTACCTGAAAAAGAAGATAATTTTTATAATAGATATATAACCCTTAATTCAATACCTTGTGATTAAGAATACTACTTGGTAAACATAGAAAAATGATAAATAGTTGACTTTTCAAGGGTATACTTGAATATTATTTTGTGAATATAAACTAGTATAGCCAACCATATTTCAGATATAAATCATTTAAAATTATAGGCATTCTTGACAATAAAACTGGTAGATTACTTTTAACAATAGTTATGAACTATAATGTAGGTGAATTGAACTAGATGAAACTATACCCTTAATCTTTAAACCTATCATGGTGTTTATAATATAGAAAATACTAAATCATTAAACTCTTAAAACACATAAAATTGCATTTCCTGAATATATCTCCTATTGCAAATACTTTATTTGAATATTTAGAGGAAATGGCAGAGTAACTTAACTCTATATTTTAAAGATATACAGTATAAGTTCTTTCACATGTTTTAGATCTTATGAAAATTACATTAACTTCAATGAGATATTTATAATTTAAAACCCTTGAATTTAGCTAATAATATTCAGAGTTTTGCTTATGCTTCTAATAAGTCCAATTTATTCTATGAGATAGGATTGCTCCCTAATAACATGGCTATATTATGACCCAAAAATCTATCACTCATTACCTCACAACAATTAAAACCAAAAAAATAAATGAATCTTTGGATAGGTTATGATACACTGTAATAAAATATACTTCCAATGATAAATATTGATTTCAATGCTACTTAGAAGTTGAATTTTCTATGTATATAAAATTAAAATTACTTCTTGTTCCACATCAGAGGAAGTTGTATAGCTATTAGAAAATGGAACCAACTATATTATCTCACTGCTAATATAACTCACCTAAAACTCGAGCATCAAGATGCATCACAAGTTTTAATCCACAAGGAAACTTTAGGGTCATTTTCTCCCTCATAAGCTTAACTTTATGAGCAATTAACTGAACTTTCATTGTAACTTCTGGAGTGGATTCTCCATTTTCACCAGCGATTGTTGTGGCTCCAAGAAGGAAACAATGTACGTTTGGCACATCTTGACTAAGTCCAGCGATCTAAAAAATTCACATTTCATCACTAAATTCCTATCCAACATAACAGCATAAATAAGTGTGAGAATAATTTTATCATAGAACATACCTGTGAGTCAACAAATGCTTGCGTTACTTCAGCACCTTCATCTACCGCTGAACTCAGAGACTCAATAATCAGATTTCCAGGTATATCGAAACATATTTCGTAGTGATGATTAATTTGCAAAAATCCTAAGTGAGCAACTAATTCCTGCAAATTTAAAATATTTATAAATATAATGGTCCAGTGTCCGACAATTGCTTACCATCAAAAGACCCTGATAATCAATTAAAAACTTACTCTTTTATATATTCTATCTACAAGAAATTACTCTGAGATTTTAAGCCGGCACGATCAATTCTTAAGCAAATGAGCACAGAGATTATTTTGGTGTAAGAATAATCATTTCACGATCATTATATTTTATCATCGCTTCCATAATAATTACTTATAGAATAGATTTATCCGAAAAATATTTTTAATTATAATAAAAATCAATTACTATATAAAAATGTGATAAATTAATCTACGATAAAATCATTCAACTCCTCTAATACTGTATACAAACAATGGCGCGATGACCTATATTCCAACGAATTTATTTAGTCGCCATTTACGAAAAACAAATAAAAAATAAATGAAATAATCTAAAAAGTAATTTGCACCTGATTTTTAGGGCCAGGTTGTACAACTATGGTGTTATCCTTCCCAAAATGATCATGCCCTTCGATGTCTTCCGCATCAAAATGCACGTGATGTTGCACCTCTAAAAAAGAAACGGAGTTCAGCTAAAAAATGACCAAATATTTGGTTTGTATGCAGTGTAAAGAATGCAGCCGCCTCCATTAAAGGTACTTTAATTCATACGATCGATAACATCTTAACGCTAAAACTATGTGTGAGATATTTTTTTGGGCACTGACACAGCACACAAACAACACAAACTAAAAAATGTCAACAAAATACCGACGATTTTGCCGTGAAAATCTATCTAACTAGAATCGCCATTAATTTATAATTCAATTAAGTTACGCACCCATTTTTAGGCTCCTTGAGTTTTCCTATGTATTCTATTAATACTTCCAGCAACGGCAAGGTGTTTTCCCTCTCTAATCCGAAGGTGTTTATGCCATTGCACGTGTGAGAGCACTGGGTTTGTTGTCACGGCAGTGCAACTTGCAGCGGAGGTTGAAAAATGCTACAGACTTTGCAAACGAGCGCACAACCTGACTGATAACAAAAGATAACAACCAGGCAAACGCCGGGAAGATAAAATAACTGCTTAATAAAATCCGATTGAGGTCCGCATCTGCGCAAGGATGTTAAGCATATGATGGTCTTCGATGATTGGAACTGCTGCAGAGCATTCCACCAATCCGGTTAGGTCTAGTTTCAACGGTGATTTTTCGGCGGTATGTATGAATCAATTAAATAGATCATTCTAATTAAAACGTATAAATTGGCATCGGATAATCGGAAATATTTCTATAATTGTGCCTTCAAGGTTTTAATTCAAAATTTTGAATATTTGAGCTACAAATTAATATTTAAATTGTTTATGTACATCATAAAACTTCCTCAGAAAAGGGCAAAGTATTAGTAAATTCGAAGTTAGTATTCGATCCGCCTGTAACCTTGTTTTTACCATTAATATATAAGCTAATGAAAATATGCAAATCTTTATCATCATCCACTTTTTTCCGAGTTGTGATTAGCGTGCTACGTGACAAGTTCTGATAATTTACAAACCACGAAACAACTTGGAGAAAATCGTATTTTCTGAGGGGAACTTAACCCGTTAAAAATTTCAGTTGTCAACTTGTTAAGTATTTTAGACATTCACAAAAAGTTTTTTAAAGAATTTCTAGTTTCTGTTCATTCATTGATACTTGATAAAGTTAGTAATTAAAGATTGCTTGAAAGAATATAATTAGGTTTCCTTGGCGCATTTTAACATATGATCCTTACAAATGTAATTAGGATATGTTTTTCTTCATTATTTTATGTGTAAATGGAGTCAAAATTTCGCAATAGTATTCGATTCAATTATATTAATATACAATGTTCACCAATTTCACTCTTTAACCAAAATGTATCAAGAAGTATTATCTTGATAAACTTTTTTAACGGATTTTCGTGAAAGTTCATCCAAACTACAAGGGATAATGTGCACCAAATTCACTTTTTAGTACATCGAACGAGTTAACTGCTCTTTCTGATTTTTACGATATTTATTATATTCCAATAGCAACGTATTCAAAATCCCCTTTTCATTCTCAGCTGTTTAACTTACGAGTCAAGGTGCTTTGGTAGTCATGGGTATTTAAAAAGACATAGTCACCGCAGAGATCCCGACTTGCTTGCATTTCATCACGAGAGAAAGCTCTTGTTTCCGGCCGACAGTAATACCTTAGGTAATTGCTTTCTCAATGTTACCAACAGTCATCCTTATTAAACATGCCTATTCACAGAGGCATACGCTATACCAATACTCATCGTAAATTGGTCCTTCCTCCTTGATAATGTAATGCTTGCCAATTTTTTAACGGAATTAAATAAAGCATAAATTATGCTTTCGTAATCGACCGATGTTTTCCCCAAAATCTCCCGTACGTACTGCGTTAAAATCGGTTCAAAATTTACGAACTAATTGTAATATTAAGATGCGTTTCACACCAATGGTCGTAAGAATTCGGATGGTAAGACCAGCTTCAAAAGCAAACGTCCTTCTTGAATCCAACGACCTTGGCTCGATACGCCTTGTGAAATGCTGATTTAAAGCACTTGGCATGCAGCTTCTGCAGATGGAATTACGGGATGGTTGGAGGTCTTAAAAACTCTTAAGGTTGAAACCATAAACAGAGGGAGTGAAGTAAATGCTGGTAATATATTCCTCGAATCTTCATGGATCGTCTGCCGATTCGTCATCGTTCGTCACGTCCTTGGTTACCATTTCAATAAATCACGGAAAGTAAACAATCGCACGAACTTGATAGGAAAGCCAATTTTGAGGTACTAATAACGAATTGCCATTTTTGTAGATTCATAAGGAAGAGGTTTTCGTGAAGATATCTTTGAAGTTGTAATGATATTCGAAGAACAAGTACGATCAACATCAAAGGAATATTGATAGGATATAACATTTTTCTGTGCTTCATGACAACCGTGACTCATCAAGAGTCTTTCTGTGCATTAAAGCAACCATTAGGTACCAAGAACTTCGCGATCGGTCTTCTAATTACTTTACAGGAATAATATGCTTTATTTTTGTTAGCGCTTCCTCAGTAGATCATAAGTTCGCATGAGATCAATAAACCTTCTTCTAATTTTACTCCCCTAACAAAATTTACAACTATTCTCTAAGAAAAACTCGAAATGGTTAGAAGCTCGCTAAGAAAATGCTCACACTTCTCCTTCATGCGGAGGCACGTGTCTAGTAGATCATTAATTACAATTAGCACCCGCATCAGAAGTTGGCAGTGGATCCATAATGCACGCAAGTTCAAACAGATCGGGTAGATCCCATTCATGGGATGCGTTATCTGAAGGAATGAAACTGTTTCCTAGAATGTGTACGTTATTTGTGTATACCATTCAATCTAGATAAAGTAATCTAACCTAGATCGTCCGAGTGCATTGTTTGGGAAACCCAACAGGTATTATAGTTTCCTATGATACGAAAAAACTAACCACATCCTGAATGTTCCAAGGCGGAGAATTTGTCTCGCAATGGGTTTTTTGTCAACTTTCTGCTCAAAACGGTTGTTTACAATATATAAAATATGAGTAGCGTATAAAGCAAACATGAAGACATGACGATATTTTAAAGACTTAAAATTCCTTATATATTTTTTCTTGTTTTTATGCCTAATATATATTTGTATAATATTCCGAGCTATTTATTTAAAGAATCATTTTAGGCATTTATCAAAATCAATCCATAATACATAATTGTATCCATTTAAGACCGGCATTGTAATGATATTTATCTAACGTTCATATGGGAATTAAAGTAGAATTTTAAGGGTTTAGCGTTTTGATAGATCATTTTTGAATTGGTAAAAAAGAAACCTAACTACAGCTTGCTATCTAAAATTTAACATGTATCTGTTGCTAAAAAGTACAATGCCACTGTCGATATTTTTATTCTTGTTTATCAAAGTCAAAGAAGTCCTTCGATGGCTAAATAAATAAATCCATAAAAATACATCGTAAAAAATAAAATATTTTAAAATATGTTTACCGGTGGAATTCAACGATTTGTGGAATTTCACAATCGGCAGGAAAAACACAATATAGTGAAATTGTATAGTGTTATTATTTTTCGCCATAATGATTTTATTTTTCTCTCGAATGCGATGCTGTTTAAAGGAACCAAAAGCATTCTGACGGAATCGTCAACGATCTATTTATCAGGGGACTAAACGAAGGGATCTATTTTGAGAATGGTATTCCTGGATTTCCAGTATTGTCATGGTTACGGAGTTGTAATAGTTGGAAAAAATAACTTACTTTACGTATGAAGAGACTATTGCATTTATCTAAAATGATATTTCCTATAGTCTGGTAGTATATCTTATAGTCAACGAGCTACATATCTTATTATTTCTTCTAAAAATCTTCAGTTATTGTACTCTTTTAACCCTAAGAAGCCTTTGAAACAAGACGAAAATATTTTGTCAGTTCCCTTGATGCGATTTACAAAAATTCTATTAGAACGTAACTGAGCCTAGCAACTAAAGGCAAAGAAATTTCATCCCGAATTGTATGAAAGAAATCTCTTAGTAACTTAATACGATTGTTCAAATTTACTAATAAAAATAATTATCCGAATAAAGAGATTCAGGTACGTTAATTTTGGCCGGATATCCAATCTATACTAATTATATTTAGATAGGAAAATGAACAGGTATTTATCACGCATTGAATTGAGTGATTTTTGACAAATTAGGATTATTGAAGATCGCAGACGAGAGAAGGAAAAGTTCTGTAACGGAAAGCTAATTATCGAATCTTTTCAATAGGAGACTTGTATAATACAGTACAGTTAGATGCTACGCGGTCATCGACAGCCATAAACAAATTGCGCCGAAATTCCTTCACGTAAGGCAAGCTGCTGTTTATAAGAAGAGCTCTTGGTCACCGAAGACAACGTTGGAGTCTCGACCGTCCCTCTCAGCTCTCCCACTTAAGGAATATAGGCCATTCAATCAATGAGGAGGAGGATAGGCCTTTTCTCTACAAAGTAAGCCTTGCTGAATATTGGAGAAATTATCTGTAACACTTAAGCGCCGTCCTATCGGATCGAAGTCTTCATATGAAAAGGGCCGTGCGACCTACAAAGGATGTACATATCGATGTACGCCGGCGGAGTTTTACATACTCGTACTGCGACTTTAGGTGCCGAATTATATGAATGAAAACATACCGAATTTAGGATGACTTTTAATCCGAGATTTTAAAAGAATAGTACTCTCAATTCTGTAAACTAATCGTTTGGGAGTGTTTAAAATTAACTACTTTCCTTTACTTCCATTCATTGGAATACGGGGGGCGTATTTATTTGTTAAATGACGACGATACCCTAGCCAGGACTGAGATCGAGTCAGAAACCAAGTCAGAATTTCTAAAAGAAATGATAATTTCCTTGTTTTTCTTAATTATACCTTCCCTGTAGTATCTTCCAATTGATTTAGGCTAATGAAATGATTCTGCAAACATTATATCATAATTAGATTCGTAAGTATTTAACTTGTGTGAGAATGATTGCATTTGAATTAAGGGAATAGTGTTATTGACCGAACTAAAATGTACGATAGCGGAAAACAATTAGGAAGGGAAAAAAGTATTCATAATTCGTCATGTTGAAATTACTGCAAATCAGAAACTGTTCTCGCACAATGTGTCTAAATTTAATGTACTCTCACGTTGATTTCAGAATATATAATTAAATACGAATAGGATTGAACATAACTGTCTGATGGTCGCATTGATTAAAATACGATAAAATCTCGGTTACTTATGTAATGAAGGGTTCTATAACAAATTTTAAACAGTAAATTCTCTAAGGTTCTTTCCAAACGTTCTTCAGGTGCTTCTCTAAGTTTATTTACGGAAGATACATCTTTGATATGGAAATGATAAACCTGATTTGAATACACGTGAGACTCAGGTTTATAGTCGCCCATGTGAATGGCATTTCATTAAATCCGAGAGGGCAATAGCTTTTCCATACGCCTTCGTATAACCTTCTTAAGATCGATGTACTTCTCTCTAAGGAGCTTCTCGTTGCATTTCCGTTGCTAATGAATGATTCCACCTTAAATAAATAACTGATACATTGACAAGGATACTGGGGGATAGAAAGAATAGGAAATTAATAGAAAAGAAGAAAGAGTTTGAATAATAGAATGATGACATGATCCTTTAAGAATATATGATAAACAAGTTACTATGATTAGGATATAATTTATGCATTTCTAAAGCCACTGTACATTAACTGAAATCTATTGCTTAAACTAATTACTTTTTCGATTAAAACAGATGATATTAATGGCTCGTGAAATTTATTTTCCTCTACTGTTTTTAAAACGATTCACATGCTAAAATCCTCCGGATAGTTAAATATTTGTGTACTCCAAAGGTGTTAAAACTATCAGCAAACCTATGCATATGGGTTAAAAGCGCTCAGCGTTGGCGCTCCGTCCAGCAGTGGCGGCAACCGGAGGGTCAAGACAATCTTCGTGGTTGGTCGGAACACGCTATAGCCCTCTCATCTCCCTATCAGCCTGTCAACTCTTTAACCGTCAACTTCCTCGATGTCGGTCACCATAGAAATGAATTAGTAGCCACGTTAACAGGAAACATTTACAGCAACCATTTGGAATAAGACCTTTTATAGCCGTTTTAGATTTCTGCCAAAGCTTAACCGTTGGTATCCCTTAGTAAAACCTCCGGCTATGTTATATTTTATTCATGAGAATCACTTTGATTTTTTTGCTAAATGATAGATGTCCAAGAGGCAATCTACGAATACTCGTTTCCTTACTTTAATACGTTACGAAATGCGAAAGAACTATTAGGCTAATCAGATGATTACTTGTGTTCGTGATACGTTACCTAAGGAGTAATTATAGCCCAAGCTCGTGTGTGTGTTCTGCGTATCTAATCTATTGGCGGAAAATGTGGCCATCAAAGACTCTGCAGAGATTTTTAGACTCGAAGAAAATGTCATTTAACAGTTAATATTTGCAGAGAGTGATTTCTATTTACGATCGCGTGGTTTAATATCGCATTAATAATGAAAGTTCATCGATAAGAAGAGTTATCATCTGTTTTCCTTATCTGTCACTCCTTTAGATTTACTTATAGCTCACTTATCGCTGTATAGTAAGTGCTAAAGATTTAATGTTCGCAGATTGGAAGATTTCGCGCTGTTTGAGAGAGCAGATCTTTGAGAAACTAGGCACATTATTTACGCATCTTCGAACTATAGCGTGTGCTATGGCCAGAATGGTGTTTTCATATAAAATGCATTTATTGTCTCATATTTTTCTATTTTATTTCTCTGAGTATCGAACCATTCTCTAAGTGTCTCCGGGACCTGGTTGCTGCGTGTTTGCTGTTATTTGGTTTCATCATCGTAATATATATAATGTCCAAAGAATATCTCGTCTACATTCAAGAAATTCTTACGAACGTTGATTTTCCATTTATCTCTTTTGACAGATTGAAGGCTTGGCATCAGGAAATGCTGTGTTGCACAACTTTCTTTTGCTATTCGTTTTGAATAAATTAGTAGAATAACGATTAACTGTTTTCTGGAACAGTATCACTAGCTCTGTATTCATGATTTATGAAACTAAATTTGAAATAATATATTTTATTCTGGCAGGAAAGTTGTCTGCGAATGCTAAAACAGAAATTCGAACCTTCAAATCTTCAAAGAATTGTATCTAAATTATGCTACACCAACATGCGTGGTTACCCGAAAACGTAACAGTTATCCGTTCTTGAAAATGAAGTTAATCGTTCGTTCGATGGATATATTATCGTGTTTAGATTATAGTATTTTGTAAACGTTACGCCCACTCTGAATTGTTGTGGTTAGATGTGCCTACCAATCACAAAATTCCAGCAGTGTTAGAATCGTGGCATCCGGAACGTTTCCAAGACATTTCGAAAGCATCAAACAATTGCAGGAAGTGGCTGGAACCGAGAGCCGTCAACGGAAATCGTCTTTCCCTAACTTCACCAAAAAAATTCGCTCGGCTAAAAAAAATGCCTTCTTTGAGACCGGAAACTATAAGCTTGGTGTTTCTTTCTTACCGAAGGAAAGCTCTCTGCACTTGCTAATGTCGGTTTTATGTTCCTCCTCCTAGGGTCCCTTAGTCAGATAGTGCGGTACGCTTTTCGCAAACATCGTTCAGCGAACAAAGGATAGACTCTGCGCGACCCATTCAGTGGTTCAGTGAATGGCGTAGAAGCGGACAAAGCTAAATCGAAAGCCTTCACACGTTACATCAACGTTAAGTGACCGATTGGGCAACGCTGTGACACGCTGTTTTCCTCGGTTGAGCGCCAGATTTATGGAATAGCGTTCGGAGCTATGGAGGGTGGTGGTTGTTGTGAACGGTTGCTTGTTGTATAGGCTGCTGCTGCAAGGTTATTGACCAGTAATATATTGGGGAAGATTTCTTTCTAAGATTCGTTTTTATCTCTTTTGTAGATTTGTATTGTTACGGTCGAAATTATATTATTATGAACACATTATTAATTGGATAATTTGATAGTTGAGAGTTGATTAGATAAGCTATTATCGTGATTACATTATTCCGAATACATTATAAATAGAATAATTCAACGATTATGATTATTTTTGCTATTAAATACGAGTTATACCTTGCATGATAATCCACAACGGTCATAGTACGTGGAATCTTCAACAATCACAAATTAAAAAACACTTTTAATAATGACCCTTATGTTATTACAAATTGTGACGTAATCAGCAGAATAAAGATAAAGCGGAACCTCTATATAAAAAGAACCAATACAACCGTTACGTTTGGAACATCAGAAGATTATTTTATGTATCTATTGGGTACGATGAGTTTGTGTAGTTAATCATTTTATTTTTAGATATTGAATAGTTGTGTGAAGTATAGGAAAAACCTCGTTTTTAGGTTGCTATAGAGAACTATAATCTCCAAGGATTTCAGATGTCTATTGCTCATTAAGTTTGCCAAAAGATCGTTAATCGAATCATTGTTGACATTAGAGCTTATTAGGAAATAGTTTTGTTCGTTCTTGACCTTAAGATACGAAAAATGAACTTAGGAATAAGAAAAAATAAAGACCGAATGGTTATGAATGGCCCCGATAAATCTGCCAGCATCACAAACATTCTTATAGTGATTGGACTCGAGCATTAACAAAAATAAACCTAATAGTTTCTATTGAATGACTGTTGAAGATAAAATTGTTCTTCTCAGTTGAATTGAGAATAATTTATGTTTATAAATATAATTAATAATACTGTTCGTAACACTGAATAACCAGTTACTTCAAGGAAATAAGTAAAATAAGTAAATGGAATGGGAAAAAGATCCTGTAACCAATTACTATAAATTAATTTTTCCGTAACATTATAAAGTCATCAAGGTTTATATTAATAATAATTAATTAATATATTTAACCCCTTTAAAACTTTAGAAAATATATTTCATAATATATTTTCTTTAAATTATGATCGAGTCCAATGGCACTGACGTATCTTTATCGGCCAAATAATTTACGGTTACTGATATATAAAGACTGTGAAAGTCATGCTTACATAGGAAAGAGATAAGCATGACTTTGAATTGGCAATTGAATACTATCTACCATGACATAAGGACTTATAATTTGAATGTCGTATAATTACACATGAAAAGAATCGTAAGATTTCCCAGTTTATGAGTTGCCGATTCTGAACGAGAGAAAAAGGGAGTATATATAAATGTGGGGACTTTAAGTTCGCATTTCCTGTAACTTAAAATGATTTGCGAAAGTTTGTATTAATGAAATTTCATTATCTTCTTCCAAAAATTCAAATTCCATTAATATTTTTAGTTGTTTCCGAATGCCCGTATTTCGGTAAGATTTCAAAGTTTATTCATCGGAAATGTTCCTACTCAGATTTTTATTCATATTTCGAATATTTTACAAATAAATATAAGAATAAGAAAACATTTGTTTCTCATACCACTAAATAAAGGTTTTACTAAGTAATGGATTTTTAAAAAATGTAATATATAGTTTTGATGCTAGTCAATAAATTAGAACAATAAACAAATTTCAGAGTTTGTTTAATTCTGATGATTGATATAGAATAGGTCGGAAAGAAATTTTTAGAAATTTATTTTTAAAATATTTCTACGCATTCCTAGGTCCAGGCTAATAGTCTCTAAATAGTTATTAATAAATAATAGGGGACGTTTTATGTTTTACAAAAGTACTTCGTGTGCTTTTTTATTTCGATTCAATGATCATTCATCAAGATTTGTGTGTTTGATTATTCCATAGTAAGTATATACTTACTAATTCATAAATTTACTGAAATTTTAGGTCAGGTTCAATGCAGATTTTTTCAATCAGTCTTAAGTATTCATTAGAACATTTTCAAATTTCAGGGTAGAGAAGTTTATTAGGTCGTTCAAACTTTACCAAACGATCGCAAATGCGTAAAATAACCTGACCTAAAAAAATTGCAAGCTCATAGCTTTCACTATTTTAAGAAAACGAGAGCAAATTTCCTCCGAATTTTATTTTCATACTTCCTCTCGTTATAAAAAAAAGATTGATTGCAAAGTAAGAACGTGAATTTCACCGTTAGGTTATTAAACGAGTTCGTGCAGCACTTTTTATGTCGATGAAGAAACCAGTCGTCATAATGGTTTTACAGACGATTAGGGCCAAAGAATTCGACATGGCTAAAAATATTATTGATTAAGAGAAGTGTTTGTAATAATTATCTAATTATTCCATCGCCTGAGTTCGTTACTGATATCAAGTAAATTTTTATGAGTTCGTTGCTACCCAAAATTACTTCCAGCGTTAAAATGGCGGGTTATTCTCCATAAACGGGACATTTGAATCAATGAATGTTTCAAGTTCCCGATTAACTTATCAACAAATGTCACTTTCAGTAATACCGAGGTAAATTTAGTTGGTTCTGGGACCGTACGATACGAAAAGGAACATTCGCACGTACGTAATTCCGTTAACACGTCACTGACGTGCGAATAGAATGATATAACCTTTCGGTGGTTGGGTATAACCATTCAGACATAAAGACAGCGGAAAATTTTTGCACTATCTAACTCGCGAATTCTGTCATGTGAATTGCAATGGGAACTTGTTTTACACCTGTATCCAGGGAAACCAATTAGTAGTGGCTCACAAAATCTACGTTAGAAATCTCTTAATTGGGGTATCTAATAAACGGAAATTGGAGCTTTTGATAGAGATGACCGTGCCAAAATATCTGCGTCAGAATTCAGCTGTTCCATTTTCAACGGGTCCAGAAATTTGCCATGTGATCCAGCGCTTTTTTCATTCGAATTATGGTCTAAATTTAGGGATGGTTATTTTAGTGGAGCCGTTCTTAGAGAAGTGATCGCGATTTCCAGATGGAGTATCTCCCATCTTATTGCTGGAGAGATGTTCCACATTACTGCCGAAACGTTTTGGGCGTTTTAAGACTGGATTATGAAGTGTCTTTGAAAGATGAGCCTCTTGTGAATTTTATATAGCTTTCGAGATGGAGAATAGCTTGTTATAAGTCTGCTTATAGCTATTATAATCAGTCATCTGATAATCAAATACCTTTAATTTTAGGGGGAGTGGATTAATTACTCTCTTCTTACATTTATTTTCATATCATTGTTATAAGATAAGGATTTTAGAAGTAGAAACAAAAAGATTGTTCCAATGATAAATGATAAAAATTGTTAATGATAACATAATATCAGTACAATTGGAGATGACTATTTGGATTAGAAACATGGATTAACAATTAATCTGCATTCTGAATATAAAATTTAAGAAAGTAAAAAAATTTAATAAAGACTTTGTAATGGTAAATATTTCGGCCTTTGATAGGCCTTTAAATTTGAATTTCTCCAATAAAATTTTTTTGTACTATAATTATCTTTTAAAGGTATACGCGTATAATTTTCATATTCTTTCTTCCTTTCGCTATTTCTATAAAGAGCTTTCTTCAAACTTTGCCTCGGAACCCTTCCGACCCACGAGCTTCGACCTCGTACGATAACATTGAACTTCGGATAGAGATGTTACTTCCATCGGCGAACTCAAACCTATTTCCCTAACACTAAAAAATATTCAATTTTTCATACATATGGAGAATACGCTAGTTTTTGCGCATTTCAAAGAGTGTTTTAACGTTCAGATCGTCCTTGTTCTTTCGTAACAAAAGAGAATGTACGGGAGTGATTTTACGCGGCTAAATGACAAGTGTACCGAGAATCCATTTTCATGGAGACATCGAGGAAGTATGCAGAATCAAATAATCTTGCTTTCGCGTAACCTTGAAGCACGATTTATCTCAACCTATTCCCCAAGTCTTTTTCCATAAAAGTTTCCTCATAATCTGTCGTGATTCCTGGTATTTCTTCACCTGATGACGACGCTCTTACGTAGCGCTAATCGTCATTCAATGAAGTTCTGCTGAAGATATATACATCGCGGCACGTAAGATGAAGTTAAATTTCCGTGGAGTATGGAATCATGGAAACTGGCTGGAACCTCATCCCCTTTATTTTAGATCCCATTGGCTAGGAGAGTGGGTCATTCACTATGGTGGGGTGTGAGGTAATTCGTCCTCACTGTTCTTATGACTAAGCATAGCTGGAAATTTTCTATTATTCATAATCGTGAAATTGAACGGAAAATTTTATCGAGAAATTTTTTCCTCGTCTTATTGAAAAAGTAAATTATGTAATATCAGGGAAATTTATTCCAAATTCATTCACTTTTTCTTTACTGCAAATTGGGAAAAATATCTTATTAACTTCTATACCAAAGGATAAACTAAATAAAATTTCAATTTTAAAATATTTGAAGGAGAGATAAACTTTTTACCTCAGATTCTTACAGAATGTCAGTAACCCTTTGTTCTAAAATTATGAAACAAATTGCAGTTCTTGGTCTGTTTCCAGGAAAATCAAAGATACAAGGGCGTGAAACGATTCCGAGATTAGGAAAGAAAACCTAGATTTCAAATTTAAAGAGCGGAAACTATTCCAATTTTATTCTAAAGGGAAGGAAAGAATTGAGTAATTTATAAATCTACCGGATTTCATTGTGTTAGCAGATATCTTTACAATTTCAGATAATCAGATTAGAAAAAAAACATAAAGTCTTGTTTTTAAGGAAGTTGGTTATATAATTTTTAATTTAACTTGAATTGTTATTCTGTATTGGGAAATAATAAATCATTAATAAATAAAAGATGAATACCGAGTAAAATTAAAACTTAAATGAATAACCTAAATTTTATCTTGAAATCGAAATAATTTAATATTTATATTATAATTTGATATTCTAAATATTTTATATATGTTTATATATTTAACTCTTTCTAAATTGGATTTAATTCCATTAAATATGATGTTGTTTTTCTTTCCACCGGACAATGGTCCAATTGCAACATTTTAAATAATAATAATTTAACAATGAGCTGTTTACGAAAAATGTAGTTTGCTATTCCTTTAATTGCAATCACATCGCCAATTCAGCCTTTTCATTAAAAGAGCAACATAATTATCGAATTTATAACATAAAATGACAACCTGTTCGATCTCATTAATACATCAAAATATAATCAGTTACACATCTCTATCCCTTTATGATTTCTCTATAAAAAAACTCTTGATGACGTCTTTGTTACGCACAACCTGAAAAAAGCAGATACCACCTTCGCCACGGGGACTGTTTGGAATTTTCTAAGGCATTTTCATTCAGAGCAGTCTTTCGTGATTTATGACAAAGTCGCCTTTTTATATTTAGACTAGGAGAGGAAAAGGGTGCCAGACAGCCTGAATTAATGCGTCTATCTCAGGATACGCGTAAACACCCGAAGGTGTTCTGACAACGCTGACGATGTTCAAGAAATAAATAATTTAGAACAGTGGTTCCTAACTAGATGCTTCCGTAAGAGGATATTAACACAGCGATTTCGGAAGCATAAGAAAATTTCATAAGATCTTATGCACTAAAATGGTTTCTTATTTTGAGTTCCTCGAGATGAATGGAGAAGTCTAGAAATATAGAGGCAAGGAAAATGTATAATTTCATGAGTTCTATACTTATTCTGCATTTTTGTATATGTGAAAAACTTCATCATCTTGTTTAGAATATTATTATGCTACAGAAGTGGCATTCATAATGTGATCAAGGTGTACAAAATAGAAATCTTAAAGGTATTTCTGTTCCTTAAGTAAAATAAGGGTGAACTTTGGGATGTAAGATGTTTACATAGGAAAAATAATTACTTTGTATTTTTCCTGTTTAGAATGTCGTTCCACGAAGTGGCCATCCACGATAGAATTGATTTGTTAGATGTTTCTTAAAGGAAGTGAGTGTACTCCTCATCCTACCCTTAATTTGGTATCTTAGCAATGTTTAATTACAAGATGATTTTGATTTATATAAACACTAAAAAAAATCCCAAATAACTTTCGACTGATAGGAGCCAGCCATTGTTGTCTAGAATCCAGACGAAAGAATAAATATCTTATCTTACAGATTGTAAAGAATATATATCCAAGGTTTCCTTAACTATCGAAAATTAATTGATACATAATCAGGGGAATCTGAGAGCGGTAGGTCTCAGATATCTATAATTGAGTGGTCGTTTACCGTACAACTGTATTTCTTAACAACTACTGTATTTTTCCTCTCTATATCTACTCTATCTTCAAGAACCTTTAGTTTTAACACGATTAATTGCAATTCTTCGCAAATATATTACAATTACGACGAAGGCATTTGTTTCGGGGTCTCCTACTGCTTGAATTTTTATTTTTCTTTTTTTTAATACTTTGACATATACGATGTCATCTTTGAACAAATCTATTTAAAAATCGATGATCCAAAATAGGGTACTCAGAAAAGTAGTTTCATCTCATTAATATATAATTTTTAATATGACATATATTTTTCCATAATAACGTATAATTTTTCTAATTAGTACAGAAATTTCATTTAACTTATAATCTAACTATTAAGAAAAGAAAGAAGTAATGGTATCCATGACGATGAAATAGGAGTTCAGTCCTAAACGTCCTGCAGAGATTTCATTGTCGATTTAAGTTCTAAGAATCCGCGTATTTACTCCGAGAGATCATTGAGCCAACATCGATGATGTAGACATATTAAGGGCCACTTCCTCGTCCATCGACATTCCCACCATCAAACCTCGATGTTGTCGGAGGTCTGTCCTCCAGCTAATCAATATCAATTGAAATTTCGCCAATCATCACTGATTCAATCTCGAAAGGGATTCGATATAAATCGATCACTCGATTGCGACTACGTGTATTAGCAATTAGATCGAGCGCGACCCACTTGTATCGCGATAAATCGAAAGAGATCTAGACTAGTTGTTAAACAAATAATTCATTTTCGTATCTTATCGTTCATCGGGTAAATATTTTTCGTGGATGAATATCTACTAAAATGTTTCTAAGAAGGTACTACTTTCTACTCTTCAGTGTTTTTATAAAATTCTTTATCTCCGATAAATAGTTCCTGACATCGATGACAGCCAACCCTGAAAGCTATAAATAGAACAGATTCAAACTATCGAAACATCGTCCTTGAAGATACGAGGCACTTTCATCGCCAATGAATCATTTCGTGATTTTATGGTTTGAAAAAAATTAAGTATCTCGCTCTTCCATTGGGACATTAAATCGAATTAAAGGGTAATCGAAAAGTATGAACGCGAAATTTTGTACAAGATATATATGACGTGTAAAGATAAACAAGGAAAATCATCCGTTGCTATGATAAACTTCTGAGTTGATTTTATCTTAATTAGCTTATCTATAAGTGGTTAGATTATTCTTAGATGAACCGTGTAATTTAATTATAACACTACGAATGCTGCTGGGCTTGCAATTTTAATAAAATAAAACCTTTCAGTATTATTTTGGTCTAATTTCGGAGTAGTTCAGGAGGTTAAAACAACATGGCCTCAATTAAATAATAACAAAAAACTCCTTCTATGTTTGTGTTTAATTTAACTATAAATTCTGAGTTTCCGGTTTATTTTATTACTTCTATTTCACTATAACGTTCCATTACTTTTGTTACAAATCAATACCCTCACCTTTTTCAAAGATAGTGAACTTCTGAAACTGCTTTAAACAATTTTTGACCATTCGAAATTTTGAAAGCAGAATGAGAACAACCAAGCGTATTTTTTTAGATTAGTATCATAATTTATTCATTCCTTTATCTCATTTACGTCAGTAATTTTTTTACAATATTCTTGTGTTATCGTTCTCATTCACGTCAGAGTATAGGCATGGAAAAAAGAACAGAAAAAATAGAGGCAATGCAAAAAAACTAATGAAGGATAAAGCTAAAAATATTCGATAAAAAAAGGAAATATAGAAAGCGAAGGCTATGAAATAGGTTAAATATGAAATAGTAGATAGCAAAGACTTAGCGACTCTTATCTGTAGCAAGCTATAGAATTATTACCTTATTTTCAAATTTTTCGTTCGAATACGAGTTTAAATTTATCTTTATTTTCGCAAATACTCCGGATTCTTTATATTCCCAGTAGTATTTTATTGTATAACTTTGTCTTTTGGCTCCCTTGAAAATATATTTCTGGCAAACTCGAGTCGGGAATCCAGAGTTGAATAGTTTGGTGATATGATTCGTAGATAGCCTTTTATTTTCTACGGAACCCGTAGAGAACGGTGGAAGATCTAGTTTCCTTCGCGGTTTCCTTGAAAAGTAGGCGTAGAGTTTGCAGAAACAGTCCATATATCACACGGAGCATATAAATTAAGTCCCTAATCCTTAGATAGCGCGAGATCTTATCTTCTTCGTCCTTTGAGAATATGTATGATAGATTGCATGATAATTAAGCGACGCTGGCAAAAGTACTTACGCGTGGAAATAAGATTATAAAGTCGTTCTTTAATTTGTGTTTTTCAACAAAAAAATCTATCATTATTCCTTACTTGAATTATATGATCATATCTAAAGTCTCAACTTTGACAGTTATTATAAATAAATAGATGATAATTGATATACGTGAGAGATAACAGAGATAGATAAAAGGGAATATAAATAGAAACAATCTCATGGAATGGTATCTATAGTGACTTCACTATAGATACCATATATAGTGACTATCTTCACTAATAAAATCAAAAATATACTGTTTCCTTCCTATGTTATCCTATCATACTATTTCTATTTATTATTCAACTAATTCATCACTAATAACCAATATAGGGCTAAATTCGACAACATCACTTGTTACTCAATCGCTATTTCTTTTAGATAAAATTTGTTATTCTGAGTTTTCCTGCATTTAACTGAAGTTTTTGCGCTTTGTTGAATAGAATTACACTGTGCTGATCCCTCTAGTCTAGAACTGAGTTGGAAATACCTATTATTTCCTTTCAATTAATTACTTTGTAAATTAGATTCGTAATTTTTTTTATATCCGATCGACAAAAATTGGACTTCTATCGTTCTCTTAGGCTGTAATTCCGAACTTTTTTAGAATTAGAGTCGTTAGTCATTTATTGATCGATATTTTCATCTATAATTAATATTGTTATTTATTGTAATAAATAAATAAGAAGATTCGTCCGTCTTTCTAATTAGTAATGTTCATCTTCAATATCAATTGACATAATTTATATCTATTGTTAATGTTTGTAATAAAATCTTCGGGACTCATATAGCAAACGGGGGTATATTCCGTAACCGGAAAGTGTTGTATTATGAAAATCGCTGTGTTAGTTTTTGGTTTCCTCGAGAACGATTGAGAAAAGAAAGGCCAAGAGGTCTTTGCAGAGCTCCATTGCAGTCGCTTCATGACGCAGAATCAGTGCAGAATTGGGAGGTGGCGGGCATTGGGGGTGGCATCCGCTATATCGGTTAGCCCCTATTGACAGAGGTCGACATCCGCGGTGAATTCTAGTTTTAGTCCTCCGATACAAACATCTGGTCTCAAACTGTGTCGAACTATTTCCCACCGATCCCTGGATGCGGTCCAAGCGATTTCGGCAGCAATATAAAGTTTCCATTGTATTTCATCCCGCTTATCGGTCTCTAAATAGAGTAGATTAGCTCATCGCTCATGTGGAACACCCAAAATTTGTCAGCAATGAGCTTTTTTATTGATCCTATTCTTTACGTAATACAGCACGGATCGAAATTTTTTGTTTTTTATTGTTACGTAAAGATGCTGCGATTTTAAAAAATTTTAAGTCCATTGTCCTATTTTTCGAATTTCTCCTGATTTTTTCCCAATTTTATTATTGAATTTTAGTTCAATTCACTTGTAGGTTATGTTTTGTAGATATTTTCAGTGTTACAGGTATATTTAATATTTACAGGAATTAATATTTAAATTTTTAGGTATATAATATTTGATAAATTATTAAAATCCCTATTTGTTACGTACTATGTTTTAAATACCTGACTGTTAAGGGAAAGAGATGAACTAATTGCATCAAGGAAAAAAGTATAGAATTCCGAAATAAAATTTAAATAGAGAAGAGAAATTGAGGGTTTAGAATTTAAATTCAAATTTCATAAGAAGGTTTAATAAATTTATATATGTGATTGTTTAACATGGAAATCATCCCCAAAATTCGTTTATTGACTAAAAACTCTCTTATCATCTTATTTTTTGTGTTCAGCAATTTAAATAAGTTATGCCACAATTAAGTAAAACTATTCTTAGACATAAAAGTGATACGGAATAATTCGGTATCACTTCATTTGCATTTATTATCGAAGTTCAAGATGTCGAAATTTTTGGTGACCAAAAGTGGATGTAACCTGTTCCGACATACATGTATATCGCTTCTTTTTCAGCTTCGGAATGGAAGTTGGATACTTTGACATATTTCGAACCTATAGTTATTGCATTTTCCTTTAGCATCTCCATTGGCAAGATCAGATCAAATTAGTAATATCCTAAATATATTGCCTTTTTCTTTAGCTATACTAGGATTTAAGTATATAATACCTCCCGCCTTATAAATATTTCCTAATTTATTTAACATAAGGGAAAAGTTACCATGAAAGGGAATTTAGAAGCTGAAATCGTGTCTAACTTTCCTAAGCCCTGATAAGAAGTTCCAATTCTGGGACTCACTGTACATGAAATATCGTGAGTTTCCTAATGTGTGCCCATAACTCATTAGATAACTGTTTCAAACCGTACTGTTCTGATCAGAAAAATGGCATGATAATTCCATAATGACTTAAAATTGCTAGAAATTCGTATTTTTTCCTGACTTAACGTTAAAAAAATATTTAGAAGTTTTTCTTTCAGGGATATACATCTACAAAATTACCATATATGAATTTAGATATAAACGAGTTCATACACAATACATTTAATTTACTTCTTATCCGTACCAGGCCATGGCGGGCAGTGATATCTGTTGGTAGTTTCCTTTTCTATCTATTCAACGTATCTACATAACTCTTGCTCGAATTACTAACTGTTACATGCAGTTTGTTTCCTAGATTAACCTTGTCAATAACGCACGAGAAATAATTACAGTGTAGGCCAATTGGCACATGTCTATAACGGGTGCTCCATCAGTATGTAAATTTAACCTGAATAAATATTTTATATAGCTCTGGTATGAAGGAAAAGGCTAAGATATGGAGAGATAAATTCAAAAGCTAATTTTAAAGTTATTTCCTCTTTATGGCTATATTTTTGACACAAATAGGCTATAAGCAATAAAAAAAATTAGCAAAAAATAATTTTTTGGCGAGTTTGCGATCTTTTATGGCCCACTTCCTTTGTAGTGCAGTTTTATGTATACAGTTTACTTTTTGAAAAATTTAGCCAGAGTTACCATTGATAAGATCTCGGAGGATCATTTTAGATTTGCGGAACGAATAATTTGCAATAAATCCACCAAATTAGATTCTTAATTATATGTATTTATGCTTTTATTAGATTACGAAAAGGCATTGCGTTTTGTCGTGTACGAACATTTACACTTAAAGACAAGAATTTTTTATAAAACTGTAAGGTATCCAAGGAAACGAATAGTAGCAATAGCCGAGAGTATGAAACCACGAAGGTCGAATTCTTCATTACTATTTGAAAGGAATTCTTGCAATCGCCAATAATCGCATTCTTTAAGAGATGTTAGTTTCGTTCTTATAGCTCAACTCTTTCACAGCAACGAAAGTGGTTATAGCCAACGCCTCCTTGTGAGCGTTTTGTCGTACGGATGAAGGGAAGCTGACGAATTTATCTATGCTCTCTTTATCTTCCTCGCTAGATGGCATTGGCATGGCCTCTCCTCTATCATAGCCCTCCCAAATTATTTTTTATGGAACAAGTAAGCTTCGAAATAAAAATATTAAGAAAACATTTGAAGTGTTACGCACTCGTCTGTCTTATAAAAATTTCGAAACACGATTGATCGGTTGTATTATTTTATACGTTTTACCATAGTATAATTTTGAAGTTGGCTAATTTGAAATATCCTGTAAAAATATATGCTTGTATTTCTCTAAACTCATACATAAATATCAAATTTCTAATCGGTACAGATGCATTATGTTATTGCACTTGATTTAATTTATTTTTTACGTAGGTCTATGTTTCTCCTCCCAAAGACGTGAATAAGGTTTATTAAAATGTAAGGGCTAGTTAAAATTTAGAGCTTCATCGCAACTCAGATGTTATTTATTAAAAAAGAGCATTACGCAATTTTCTTAATAACTGCTTAACCCTATCTCTAATCAGAAGTTCCTTAACTTTATGGCATCAGTGAATTGCTATACAATCCTTCTGCTCTTGATAAAGCAATTTAAAACTTCTTTAATTTTAATTTTAAAAATAGGTCTTTTAGATTGAATATTATTATTATGAACGGCCAAATTTAGTTGAGAGTATATTTAAAAATGTAAGAATATTTTAAGATACGAGTTTTATATCTCAGAATCCACACAATTTTAACCATCACTTTTCCCATATCATCAAAGTTATTTTAGGATGCGAGCCGAAAATTTCATATACCTTTGTTAATCAGATATCCAAATTTCTTTGTAAAAGGAAAACTGAAAGGGCCTTTTTATATTTCTGTATTATTTCCTTCTTCATTCTCTCTAGTCCAGAGTTCGTCTCACGCACGAGTCGTCTTTGGGCCTCGTTTTTGGAATATTCTTTCCTCAAAGTGAATAACGATATTACTCATTTTCATAAAGGCATTTTTTCAGCCTTTGAGCTATTTGTGAAACATTCATTCGATTACAAACTATCGCAATGTGTCAGGAAATGCAGGGAGTGGGAGTTTTATCATCTCGTGTGTCTCGGAGTTCGTAGCAACATGTTTTTAGCGATATCTTGCCGAGTTTCACGGAAACTTAACGTAAGAAACGTGTTTGCGCACAAGGTTATGAAGGTACGTTCGCTTTGGTGGAAGGAGTCGTCATAGAGATATTGTAGGAACTAGGACGTTGGATGTAGAGACGGACACGATTTCTATTGACAAACAACGTAGGAAATAACTGAATATATAATCAAGGGAATATTACGCAGAAAATTATAGAGCAAAAATGATACGTTCTCTCGAAATTACATGTACGTTATTCTCTGCCGATACCTCTTATTGAATTCACAAGGCGCGGAATTTTATTTTGATCATAGCCTTCTTTGTAAAGTTATGCAGATTCTGGGACGATTTCTATAATTTAATAACTATGTACATCTTTGGTTTAATTACCCATTCTGTGTTTTATAAACATTTTAAATTTATAGAGGATATAGTGGAGGACCTGTGATGAAGTATCAGGTGTACATGAAAATTTCTATCTTGTTGCAATTAATTACGCACAAATTATTCGCTTGTTAGAATGTAAGCATTTGTTGAATTTCTCGCATATCTTATTTTATAAACTTATGATTTTATATTCAGTTTTGTTTGATATAAACTCCGTTTTCCTCATTCATGAATTCGATATTATTTTTGCGATTTTAAGTCACCAATGAACTCCGCCATTCATATTGAAAAACTTGGTATCAATTCGTATCTATAAAATAGCTGCACTGGCATAAATTGAAATAGATCAATAATAAACTAATTCCAGAACATTATAAATTGTCAAAATATTTAAAAAGAACGGATTAGTTTAGTATTATAATTTTACGCATACGGTGTCATTAGTTTCTCGTTACTTTAAACATAACTTATCTTTAATTCAACTTTCGAGCTTCTAAATCGTTTTAAACTTTCTCTAAATTATACTTTCGTTGAACTTCCTAAGAACTTAGAGATAATGAGAACAGATAGGGGGAAGAGGTGAAGATAACAGGTAATTAGGTATGCATATCCGAATGAATATAAAGGAAACGAAGTTATAATTATACAGCGAATGAAATACGTGATGCCCAAAACTTGGATTCCATTCGTATAAACTTGCTTTCCAATCAGTATCATCTACGCTGACGTCACCTTTGGGTGAATATTATATTCATTTCGTTGGTTTCGTTAGTTCACACTTCTCATTTCTTATTATTGATTCTGCTGTAGTCATCCATGTTCGGGAACGTTTCTAAGGTAAATAAATTCGTAAAAATAATGTTGAATATTGATTGTTCAGGCGCAAATTTTTTATACCGTACGAGAGAGTTTGGAGTAATCTTCGATAGGCTTACTTTTTGGCTTGTAATTTGAATATAAAATAGGAGCGATAATATTTTACCCAAATTTTTCTTTATCGGTCACAAAACTTGTAAGCTTGCCCAATAGCTTGTGAAGTTTAGGTACCCGGTTTTTAAACTAACTTAGGTATAAGAATTAATTATCTCTGTGTTTCATTTCTCTGTCAAAAAAGCAAAGGGTAGTGGTTATTCTTAGGCTAAACAGAGGGTCTTTGGTAAATTTGTAAATAATTATCAGAGTTTTCTCGATCGAAAATTTTAACAATAATAGTTTTATTCGGTAGTTAGTTTCCATGGTGAACCCGTCAAGCTGAGTGAGTGTTTTGTTTGGAATCGAGTGTTACCCGACACAACCATAATTAGCAGTACTTAAATTAGTTAGTTTACGCAAATTTAAGTAATATAAGAAATAAAAATTCAAGTTATATACAAAATAATTTAGTTTCATGTAATGCGATCTGAAAAGTTACCATTTTGTTTCACGGTTAATCATGTGATTGTATTCCCAGCAATTGTAATTGAGAAGTCTTTATATAAGTATTTCATCCATTACTTCCTTATGCATGGATTATCATGTTTTTAAGGAAAAGATTCGCACATTTCATAATATAAGTGAATACAATCATGTCAGATAAATTGCGATAAAACTTATCATTTCCCCGCAGTGACACTCGAGTGTACGCCTACTTATAAGATAAACCATGGTACGTAACTTAAAACTTAAATCATCAAATAGTTGTAACTTTTTGGTCATTCTCTTATTATAAGATAGAGATCTTACACTCTTATTCTCGTAAATTATGTTCACTAAATGATCACTCTTTAGCTCTAAGTTTCATAGGAATAATGAAAGAATCATGATAAAAACAAGATAGTTTATTTCAGAACCTACTGGCATATTTTTTATATATATTAGGTAAAATATCTCGATCATTTCCGATGGTAAACTTGTTTGCGCAAAGGAATCTATTACTACTGTTTATTATCGATACCTATTAAATGGAAAAGGAATCCAACAAACAGGTATTAAGACGCTAAAGTAACGCTTAAATCCAGCTCTGAGCTCAAAGCTTTTAATGGCAGACATTTCGATGTAAATGGCATTATTACGAGAAAGTTTGATAAAGGTTAATGGCAAACAAACGCTATCTTAACAAGTATTCCGCTGGAGCTTCTACCATATTTCCTTCAAAGTCTTTTAGGCCCAGCTTCCGGGTTCCTTTACCAGTTTATGTTGGGTAATTTGTTTTAAATGTAATATTTATTAATCAGATTTTAAAATGGTTGAGATTTAAATTATATTAAGTAAATTTTGAGGAAATATTTCTTGTTCTTGACGCCAAGTTTATATGGCATTTTAAAAATGTATTTGTTTGTCCTCTATAGTTTCTATATCAAAGAGATATACTACGCTCATTCACGTACTCTTTTAATAAAGGTAAAACAATTGACAGCAATTAATTATATAATAGAACAGCTTATTGAATGTCCACTATCTTAGTGGATTCTGTAAGTAACAATAAATTAAAATATAGAGTTGAATAGCTGAGTATGTCTTATATTTTTCTTACTAGATGAAATCTATTCAAACGACTTGTATTCTATTTGCTTGAATATTCATAATTCAAAATGATAATTCCGATAGATAACGCGTTCACTTCGTAAAGAGATTCGTGTACTCTGTACTAAGCGAGGTGGAAAGTTCAGCTCTATTAGATGAGTCATAAGTTGAATGGCCGATGCTTCCAACCACGTACCTTTGAATAAAACATCTCTCCTAGCAAGAAGGTGAATTACCTTCGATGAAAGAGTTCAAACAATTATTTCCGCTAAAATGTCAGTTATGGCATTACTTTTAGCACTCATTTTACTATCGAAGCAGAATTCCTAGTGAAGAGGGTTACATTTGTATTCATATTCTCACTGATATTTTTCTAGTTAGTCTATAGAAGGATAACCTCTATTTATACGAAAAGGGAGTAGAATAAGAGGAATAGAATTAAATTTCAGTAGCTGAGATTTTATGTATTCTTGCAATTTATGGCAAAATTACGAAGGTCATCATCGAGATTGAGGTTTTCCCACAGTTGATGATAGCTGTAATAAGTGAATTCCTAAAACCTTTGACGAAATACTCCTACGATTGTGAATGATGACACTGAATCCATGCCAAAGTATGTTTGCTATAACGTTCCAAATTACCTTGGATAACGCCATTTCACAATAGAAATGACGCCCAAGGAATTCTATTATGTGTTAGAACTAGGATTGAAAATAATTTTATTTTATAGCGTAATATTCCTGACCGAGTTTATCATTTTAAGCAGTTTTTATCAAAACAATCATGGCCTTTTAATTTTCCAGAAATATGTTCCTTCCTCCATGTTTTTCAACAAATAAATTTAATTTAAAATAAAGCACAAAGTTCATGGCACTATCCTCAAAATAATTCTCAAACATTTATTTGATAAACTGTACAGGTCATCATTAGCTTTCGTACAATAAAATTTGTGACAAGATTAAATGGTTTAATGAAAGATTAAATGGTTGCTTCATTTTCTTACCGGAACAATTTTATTTGTTAGAATCGCATTGTTGCAACAAAAGAGAGAATATGGACGCGACCGAAGAGTTTTGGCCATGAAAAATATAGTATATCCACGAAGTCTTTCAAATTCTTTCTAATAAAAGTTAATCTCAAAGATCTTTTTGTTACGCAATAGTGATAGATTATTACAGATCGAAATTGTTTTACGTAGTCAATTGTAGTGTGGGAATCAAACAGCGATTTCGGGAATGCAAATCGAAGTCAAGGTATTCACCGTCTATTTGTCATCCTCTTTGGTCCGTCTTGTTATCCTCGGTAGAGATCTGACTTTCACTTTCGGCGAGGTTCGTAAACAAAGCACGCACTCCCGTCTGCGACGGACTATGTAATGTTGTTACGACATGAATGAAAACATTCACGCATCCAGCAAGTTTTGTCTTGGAGTCTTTAGAAAAAGCAACGATTATGGTTATTGTTGGAGTTCAATCAGACTGTTTCACTTTTACAGTAGAACGAGGGAGCGATAAATGAGTTGAGGGAAAGATTTAAAGGTAGCCGCCATTCATGCGCTATCCACACTCACTTGTTATGGTGTTCATGGGAGTGAGCCCGGCATGCGAGCAGTAAGTGTTGTGGAATGTTATCAGTTGTCTTGGTTTAAAATGAGTTTCTTGCTTATCGTTCATAATTTCATGACATTCATATCTTGCACTAATTTATTCTCTCAAGGGAACTTCGAAAATGACGGCGTCAGTGTGTGAAGTCATCATTGTTTCCTTAAGGACAGTGGCATCATCTTTGTGGTAACCTTCAAGTTTTAGTTGCTCGCTGATAAGTCCACTGCATGGCTGCTTTCCTATCCCAAATTCCTCTCACTTATATGGAAATTGAATCGTCAGTGTTTTGCTGTGATTGTTACTAGTGATGTGGTTTTAGAAGCTATAATTCCAAACGTCACGATGGAGGGTGCGAACGGTGCAAATAATTCGGGAGACTCTACCCAGCGCTCCAATTTGTTTCTTTGTGTCATATCA
Source organism: Pantala flavescens (assembly GCA_020796165.1). NCBI lineage: Eukaryota > Metazoa > Arthropoda > Insecta > Odonata > Libellulidae > Pantala > Pantala flavescens. The sequence continues at coordinate 21,172,313 of CM036886.1, forward strand.
GCCGTGTTCTATGGAGTTTCATCCTTCATGATAACCGTAGTAAACAAAACTGTGTTGACTACCTATGGATTCCCATCATTTCAAGTGCTTGGACTGGGTCAAATGATCGCCACAATTGTCGTGTTATATGCTGCTAAGAAACTGAAAATCCTCGATTTTCCAGACATTGGGTTTGATACCTTTGGTAAAATATGGCCATTACCTATCATATTCATAGGAAATATGGTTTTTGGCCTAGGTGGCACCAAGCAACTCAGTTTACCAATGTTCACTGCATTGAGAAGATTTTCTATTTTAATGACAATGATAGCTGAATTTTACATTTTGGGCGTGAGACCAAGTCTTATTGTGCAAACATCTGTGTACATAATGATAATAGGTGCTATTGTAGCTGCTAGCGACGATTTGGCATTCAATCTTGAAGGGTATGTATTTGTTTTGCTCAATGACTTTTTCACCGCAGCGAATGGAGTATATATGAAGAAGAAACTTGACTCCAAAGAGCTTGGTAAATACGGATTAATGTTTTACAATTCCTTGTTTATGATGCCTCCAACGTTACTGTTTGCCTGGCAAGCCGGCGAGCTTGAAAAAGCTGTTGAATTCAAAGATTGGGATAATCCCTTATTCTTATCCCAGTTTTTACTGTCCTGTGTGATGGGATTCATATTATCTTATAGTGTAATAGTATGTACCTTTTATAATTCAGCTTTGACGACTACAATCATAGGATGCCTAAAAAATATATGCGTTACGTACTTAGGAATGGTCATTGGAGGCGATTACGTTTTCTCTGTCTTGAACTTTGTTGGAATCAATCTCAGTGTCATAGGTAGTTTGATTTATACTTGGGTCACGTTTAGACGTAGGGATACCCCTACCGTGCCATATAAGCCATTGACAAGTGTTGTTACGAGTGAATGACACCGGCGAGATACCGAGTTAACTCTAAAAGTTAACTGAAATTTCTAGTCCTGGAAGAACATTGTCATTCGTAAATTGATGGATAAACAAATACTTGTGCCATACCGATTAACTTAATCAATTCCATGTCATTGCATATTGAGCCTAAATCATTGCTTTATTCTTTAATTCTGTAATTTCATCCTTTAACTTTTTTGTGAAGTCAGAGTCATTTGGAATGAAATTGCTTGAGTTTTCCATCATGATCAGTTTGCAAATTTCCTAATTTTGATTATAATAATCAGTAACCGATTCAATTTTATGAATAGAAATGGTGGCTATATATTCAGGTCATGTTTATCTTATGATCTATATTGGAATTTTTAGGGCACCAAGTTTTGTTGTTGATCTGGATTGTTGTGTAACCTCTGTTCAGTACATATTTCTTGCCATTAAATTATATCTAACTTGCACTTATTAATTTCTCACTGCATTATTTCCCAAATTAAAAACTTTTATGGCCTATTCATTGTGCTACTATTGTCTATGAACAGTTTATATCATTTCTTTAAATTTTTTTATCATTGATGAAATAAATCTGTATGTTTGTTGGAGTTGCTTTGGTTATGATGAAGTTAATTGATAAGGCATGTGAAAATGTATAAATCTATATGGATTCTGATTTGAAGGGTAAAGAATATACTGTTCATTAACTCAATGTCTGTGAACTTGCTACTCCAATATAATAATCTTTCCTGTGCCCATGGTGTTAATTAAACTCCCCAAAGGCATGACAGTGTTAAGGGGCCAATTAAAATGAATTTATATGCTTACAAGTGCAAAAAGTTTTACAAATTTTCTTTTTAAGCAATCTTACCACCCACCATCACATTGATTCAACATTTTAAAAATTTCCAATAGATAATAATGTGAAAATTGTGCTTTTTTATCAATTTCCAATTTAAATGGCTTATCACTCATAGTGGAAAAATATTCCGGTGTTGTTTTGTTCACTGCCGATTCCTAGAGCCCAATTTAAAGTGTCGAGTTGCTTGGTTGGTTGTTAAAATAAAGACCAAAAGCTTTGGTATATCATGGACTCACTTTGCTGATGGCATAGCTGTCTCCAAAAGCTTAAAATATTGTTTAAATGTCACAAATGGTGTGATGGCTACTGGTATCTATGTGTATCTTTTAGGTTCTAGAAAAGACGTTCCTGATGTGTCATCAGATAAAATATTGAACTTTCCTAACTGGAATATTGAGAAAATATTCTTGTTTTTGACAAGAATGTAAAGCTTAACTTCTTAATATGCCAAATTTTAAGAGATGCCTGTATTTTCAGAATGAAACTGTTAATGTGTCTTTCAAGATATATATTACATCTATGTTGATGATAATTAATGGTGTTACTATTATAATCTGTATCTTTTTCCTATTCCTTTATAACTAGACTCTTCGATAATTGCTATAAGGGTGCTCCTTCTTTCAATTTTCATTTGATTTAATGAGATATATGAGGAAGAAAAATCATGATTATGTGTAAATACTGGTATGAATAGTTGAATATGAATTGATTGCCCATGTTTCGTTCAAACCTTACTCATAGTTTGTTTGTAGATGTGAATTTGTAATTGTCTCTAAATGAAATTGTGATGAAACTATACATCAATTATAAAATTTTTCCATAGATATTTATGGAAAAATTATAGTTCCTTTCTTGATTGTTCAAGAAATTAAATAAATGGTATCCTATGTGTATGGGATGACATTCAATTCATGGTTTTTATGTATATTGTTTGTATACGTTGAAATTTGCAATTAATATGATTGGCCAAATAGATTATTTGCCAAAGAGCTAGACATATCTCTAACTTAATTTTATAATTCTAACATATGCTCTCTCTCAAAGGAAATGTTTTAATATTCAATACTGTAAGTTCTGCTATTATTGTTGAGCCTCTGTGTTAGGTACTTTTAGTAGATCACTCAAAACAATCAGTATGGATATTGGTTGTGTTAAATTGCTAATTTCAAACCATTTTTTGTTTCAGTTGAATGTGGTTTTATTCCTGCAAGTTCTATTATAAATTGAATCTTTGTTTCCATATAAGTCTAAAGTGTATTTTAGTATCATGCATATAGGCAATTACACAACTATGCTCTTTGCTGTGTAAATTCATTTTATATTTGGATGAATGTATTTTTTGCTCAAGCATTATTTCATATAAGCTCAATATGGAACTCTTGGTGCTATGTCTCCATGCATTCCATTAATGCACAAAGTATTTAACTTGATGAGCTATATGTTATTTCAGTTGCAATGTAATTATAATTTTATTTCAAATGAACCAAAGTGTAAATTATATCCTGTGATCAATAAATATTTGAAAATATTTCACCCTCATTTACTAATGCTACAAACAGGTTAATTTATTCTTGACATATTGAAATGTAATGAATCTTCAATGATGAGATCAACCAATGAATGTAATGAAGCAACTACTTTCAGACTGTATTTTACTCTGTTTTTCAGGTTTGTATGAAATTATTTTTCTTGCTAAGTTAATTATGATCTTTTAAAAGGTATTTATCACATACTAGATTCTTAATTATTATTGACTGTTAATTTTAATACAGAATCTTACCCCGTGAAAACTCTCTTAAGCTGATTGTATTAAGTTATTTTAAAAATTGTCAATTGTTTATTCTTGTTGTTCACTAATAAATTTGATTATGCAACCTTCTATGATGTGAGGGTATATTTTAAAGTGAAGAATCAGATAATAATTTTAAAAATTGCGGTATTTTGCAATGCGCATTTTCAGTAATTCTGTAAAAACAAATTATTTCCATTGAAGGTAAGAACGAGGAAATTCTGCGAATGAATAGGAGGTTATAATTAATTTTTAGTACAATCGATAGACTGAATATTGCATGATAAAAGATTTTAAATTTCAATTCCCATTACTTGTTATTTGTTTCATTATTATCTATTGTTTGTGAAACGACGTCTTTTGAAGAGGCAGTGAGTTATGTCGAAAATTGTATTATATGTTAAAATTGCATAATTCTCAATCATCTGAGGAGAGTAACTTGCAGGATTAGAACAGTCGCTCAAATGAAAAAACGTTTAAGCATGAGTATATCATATGTAAAGCCTGGCATTACGTTAATCGGTTAAATTTAAAATGGTTTGAAATTTAACATTTTGTACTTTTTTACTTGGAAAACTTAAATTTTCGTTTCAGCACTAGTATGAGCAACTCCTCATTCAAGTAGTTCAAAATTAAAGAGTAAGAGGCGCTAAAAGCCAATAACAAGAATTCATGCGTCTATAGCCGCGTTATTTAAAGTCGAGCATCATGGGATATTTTCTACATGTAAATAGGTTGTTAAAGGTTTGTGATGAGTATTTATTTCTATAATATTAAGCCTGGTTTTGGTTATTCTAGATAGTTTAATTTCATGAAATAAAATATACACAATATAACCTTAAAGATCGCAATTTTAAGATGATGTGTATTAATATTAACTAAACTGAATCCTAAAGTAGCGTTTCTGTATTATTTTCCGTCCGTATACATTTACTCACATTTTATATGAATGAAAACAAATAGGCACATTTGGCATCTAATAACTTATCTAAGAGTATATGAATCTTTAAGATTTGCTCAGCTTTCTTAAACTCATTCTTAGTGTCAGTTGAACACAAAATAAGAGGAAATATATAAATTTTGCCCTACATTTACTCATCATTACCTTGAAAATTATTCTAACATCAAATTTTCTGGTGTGCTATATAATACACTTGGATAAAACAATTTAATGCTATTTCTTGGTTCAATGGAAAACTGGTCCAGTTTTGATTGCATAGAGGCTTTGAAATCTGGATTACTTTTTACATTTTACTCAACAAATGTTTAAAAAGGACTTTTTAAGTCTAAAGGTACCACTGCAACTATTTCACCCCATCAGTATACTTATAAGTTAACTAATAATACCATAATGCTTTATCAGGTGGTCAAAAATTATCAGGTATCATTATCTGGATTAATTTTGGTGACTGAAATTTTTGTTTTATAAGAATTAGTTCAATTATACCAAGTAATACAAACCTTAACAGTTTATCATAATAATTATTAAAAGGGATATCATTACAGTTATTAAATAGGCTTAATATGTACTGAATTTTTCTAAAAAATAATCAATAAATGTTATTACTGGTTTCTTTTAAATACCATATAATCAACCTTAAAATAAATTTCTTCATAATATTCAGGATTTTATCTAGCATTTTCTTCTACCTTTAACTTTTGTCTAGCATTTATGAATTTAAAATAAGCTTCTTTCCAATTAAGTACTATATATTATGAATAGTGAGAGTTGATTGATTTTATTACAAGTGAAACCTTTTGAATTGCTTTATTCAGGAGTTCTTTACCATCATGAAGTCAAGCTTCGTTCTTCTACTATCTCACAATCAGAGAAGTCCTATTCACAAAACAGTGAGTAATACTTGCAAGTCCCTTAATATTTTTTCAGTAGGTAGAATGATATTAAATTTTATAAGAAAGATAATTTATATAGAATACAAGTATTGCAACAACTATTTATTTCATTACCTGGATAGGATATTCATTGGAGGTGCACTTGTACAATAGCATAAAATTCTGTAGCATTTGCTGAATTTTGAAATATATATAAACAAAAAGCATAAATTTTGCTTGGCATTTGGCTAGTATTAAAACAAAAATTTATTCCAACACTGCAAGACAGGTACTTATTTTCTAATAAATATCATGATTATTTTGTTGGTATAATTATGTAACAGTAAATATCACAAAGCATGAAGCAAATCTATTTTGTTTCTTAGTGAGAAAATTGTTTAACACTCTCTACACTGTGCTAAGATCATATTGAATAGTTATCAATCATAAACTTAGTCACCCTTTGGAAAGCTAACATGTTATGAATGAAATTAGAGTTAAAGCAAATTTTATTAATCTGGAAATATTTGGGGTTTAGTTTCTTTCAAACAACTTCAATCATGTTTAATATTAATTTCTTGAGTGTAATGAAGTTTAATTTAAGCGAACACATTGGCAATATTCTATTTTTTTACTTCCCATTTTTTAACTTCTACTACTCGATTATGTAAGGTAGATAAAATTGTTGTTTCTGTTTAACAATTAAGAAAGACAATGCTTTATTACTCAATGTTAGAGGCACCTCAAATATTTGCTTTAGCAAAATAATGGAAGTTCAGGTGATTGAGGAAATATTTATCATAGTTTCATGGTGGAATGAGAATGTTATCAACATAATATGACTGGACAGGTGACGGGAAACTTATAACGATTTCTCCGGTTAAAATACAAGAATTATAGAGGAATTGATTCGGTCGTAGAATACAGTATATATGCTCCAATATATATATGTTTAAATCAATCATGTCAAGCTCACATAAATACCGAATTTCATGCCTTCATTACTGATTATATTTCCTTGAATATACTAACATCGTGAGTGTTCTTACGGTTATTAAAGCTGGTTTAAGTAATTATCCGTTCTATAACAAATTCTGATAGGCTTGAAGTAGAGTAAATGCCTCAACTAACCTTATACGATCGCATCGAAAGAATGGTTACAGGTTGTTGACTTCAAGCGCCATGTGCGCTTAAAATTTGAACTACTTGAAGGAGAATTTGGAGTTACATGATTTGGAACTAAATTTAAAAAGATCTTCAATAGAGAAAAGATTTTTAACTTTCATACCATTGCTTAGCTTTTGTCGAGATAAAGTATTTTAGTATTCCAATCACTGTATTTTTTTACTTTTGAAAGTTCTTGTGAAATCCTTTACATTTATTCTAAACGTAATTGAATATTCTTCAAAATTACACCTTAGCTCGTTTTCGTTATCCGAAATTCTACGAAAGTGATTAAAAGTGATGAACAGAAATCATTTTAATATATTAAAGTATATAATGAAAATGTCTTCCTACTCTCGGTCAAAATGTATTCATAACCTTATAGATTATTCCATTTAATGATGATACTTAACCAAGTTTAACAGTATTTATGGACGACATTAAGACAGCGATTCACGTTATTCAATCTGGAGGGAATATTTACTTGCAAGAAATAATTCTTTGATACGGTTATATACGGATACAATTCACTATAATAGTTCTTTCACGTCTCTCGTAATTCAACATTAGAATGAAAGAAGTGCTTTTACATCAGTTATCATACATGATCAACCTATCTTGCGTCAATGCTATTGCAATATATTTGTATTTATACTCAGCGTAAGAAGATAAGTTATTATACAGAGTATAGAAGACGCCTTGATAGTGTAAATGACATTCCTGAAAGCCGACCGATATTGATACGAATATATAAAATAATGTAGGCCAATGAGGATTTTTTCGTTAAAGGACACATGAGTATCACTTTTCAACACGTAGATATCACCTTAAGGAATTGTCCCCCCGCTAATCATGAATTACCGACTTTCATACGTATTGTAAAAGGATTAAGTTAATTTGAATCGTAAAAATCGTACACAGTGCTCTAGGAGCGCGAACGCGAAAATTTTATTATTCTCTTCAAATGGTAAACTGTACGGATTTCATTATTCCAGGAGTGCCAACGCGAGCGATTTTTTAATTTCTCCCAGTTGGCCAACCTTACGGAATTCATTTCTCTATGAGTGCCAACGCAAAATTTTATTATTTTTCAGTTTGCAAACCGTACGGATTTCAATTCTTATTGATAATATTTTATCACATCCGTAAGTGGCGAAGTATATTTTCCTTTCAAATGATTCTCCTGGTTACACAATCGAAAAATAATTCCAATCATTGTACTGCTCTTGACAATTTCATGTAAAATTTCAAATGTTAATGCTAAATAATGATCCGAGAACAGTGAATAAAGCTTATATAAGGATAGATTAGTGAAGAATGCATTATGCCATACGCCGCTTATCCGTCATTCTTATTAAGTTGTAAATAGGACTGCAAAATATTGAGATAGAATATTTCTTTCCTTAATTAATTATTTAATAATAATTCTACAATGACATTCTTTTGTAATTGTTATCGAAAATTTTCATGCTTGTCTGAGTTTTAGCGGATAATATTATTGCGTTATATTGCCGGACATTGTCATGGTTGCGGTTGTTTATTTTTAATAATCACATGGTTTCAAGCGAGAACGGAATCCTGAGGTTTCTTGAAATGAATTCACGGTTTCCGACATCGTTAAAATTATTAAGTTGACTCAGAGGCAGGAGTGCATGTCATTTCGATAGATAATCTTACGATAGAAGATCATAGGTCGTTGTTCTAGAAGGATTATGCAGAGGGAGGTTTCTATTATAAATAATGTGCTTAAATCGAAATATCTATTTTTCTAGTTTTCAATTAAGTAAACACTTATTGTATTAGAGTGTCGATACATTTAGACGACGTGTTTCTGGCATAATTTGGAAACACTTCATGTTCTCAGGGAAGCATTCATATCATCCCAAAAATTCTTATAGCTATATATTGTTGCAATGTATAGAATCAGCGTATGTACTATGCTATACTGCGATAGAATTTCATAAATTTTGTAGCTTGTAGTATTGTTTTGTTCAGTAGAAATTTGCACCAAAATCAGAGTAATATATATAAAAAATGGCTAAAGAGACGATTTTGTTTAGATGCCTATCCATAAAATTGGGAAAGGGATTTAAAAATCTTATGCATTTATTAAAATCAGCGGTGACTCAATTTCTTCAATAAAAATTCCATTCCGTTTCGAAAAATCGATAGCTAATGAGATGTTGTTTAAACCTTCCGTAAGAGCCAAGAGCGGGATGACGTATGTTGAACTATGTCATCACTTTGTAAGCATAGAAGTGTAATCTACACTCAAAATCTACCTACTTTAGCCCTGCTGAACTCTATGGTAATAGCAAGAGAGAGTTCACTGGAGTACGAGTAAAGGGAGTGAATTAATCAGCTCACACAATAAGTAGACGTAGGCAGTCAAATGAACTAAGCGGAATTGTTCGTCGTCGTCTGCAGGTGCGAGGGAAGCTATACGCCCCGCGGCACGCAAATGGGTAAAGGGGTGGGTTTATGAAGACGGCGAGGGAAGGGCAGAAGGTCATGCACGGGTCCCCTATGGAGCGTCACGTGGTCGGAAGTGGAGGTAAACGCCACCAGAGGGGTGTGTGGAAGGAGTAGGTGAACGGTCGGACCTATGTTACCGTCTCAGGGTGTGTTGCAGAGACATTAGTTCGCTGCAGGTTCTATAAAAGAGCTCGTTACTGGATGTCGTTTGGATGAGCGCATTGGACGTGGAGACGTACTATTAATCGGGTCGGGTTCATTAAAATGTTTGTTGTTTTGATTTTTTTCGTGCACCTCGTTTAGCAGGTACGCAAGATGGCCCATGTGTTCATAAGCAATCGTTTGGAAATGGTTGTCGAGACGTTATGTACTGTTATGAGCCTGTTTTACTGAATTATCCTCTTTGAATCGTCCGTCAGTTGGTGTTATCTTTACCATATGGTGTCCTATTGTGATTGTTTAACTGAATATGTATCTGAAATATAGAATTAGAGCTTAAAAAATTTTTTGTCTTTCAAGAATTGGTTTAATTTGCTTGGAATTCGATGTAATTTGTGATGGATGCTATATGTAACAGTTTTTAGTGCATTTTTATCAACCAAGGACTTGATTTGATTTATAAATGAAAGGAAATTAGACTAGCTAACCTACTAGGAAGATCAAGGAAATTGATGCTGGAACACGTCGCTCGATAATTAAATTTTTCGCGAAAGTAATCGATTGGGGAAGGACAGTCACCGTACGTTCACCCCTGCCATAAGCCTATTTATATACTCTTCACTGTTTATACAGATGCCAAAGAATAAAAATGTAATGATTTTTTTTCGAATTGCATATCGCTAATCGGTCATCCCGTTTAAAACGCGCTTTACTCTTCAGCGTGTTTTTCAACAATTAAATAATGGTTGCTGTGTTAAAATTTCCCTATTGTTTATTTTAATGGCTGGAAGTTCATTGTTTGATCTGATTCAATTAGATGGATGCAATTTTCATCACACGGTTCAATTTACAAAGCACTGGATATTGAATGTATTATAATTATCAACGGAATTTATGACCTTACCATCTTTTCTTACGATCATAATCTAAAAATTTTTTAATTAAGGAAGGACAGGTTCTATAATTTTTCATGTCAAAACTGGGATTGGGACACGAAACTGGGTTCAAGTCCCAGTCATTTGGTTTTTTTTACTTCTCTTTAACATGTTAAAATGTATATATAAAAGAATAATGTCAAGACACATTTTTAAAGTATTTGTTACGAAAGAATGGAGAGTTAATCAATTAGGTGAGATAATTTTTAATTATAAAATAAATAAACTTGCGTATCTATAATATTAAAATTATATAGAAGAACTTTGAATCTAAATTCTCTATGTTATTCAAATATTAGATTATTTAAATATTTCTCAAATATTTTTTCTCCGTTTGTTAGTTACGGATTATAGAATTCACGCTTTCCCATTCACTTTAACCGCCTTTAGTATCGATTAGCATTAAGAATTTCGGAATTTCTAATCCGTGCAGAAGTTCTTTGTGAAGAGACATTATGTGTACATAAAACGTTAATCCCGTTAGCCTCGCTTAAACGGAAGCTCTACAATCACGTACATGCCATTTTAGAGGCTACTCGATTCAACTCTCTGTAAACTTACACGCATTATAATATTTCAGGAAGTTTTTATTTTTCACGGTAAAGGTTAAAGTTAGAGGAGGTATAGAAGAGTTAAAGTATTGAAATTTAATAGATTCCTTTAGCACTTTGAATTTTAGAAGTTTTCGAATGGTATTTAAGTTATTTACTATGGTAACCAATGTTATAACAAGGCTCATTATGATTCATTCACGATAGCTCACGCAAGACAACATAAGATAAAACATATTATAGCTATATAGAAAAAAACAAGTGAGTATATTCTTTAAGAGGAATAATTTTTAATAGAAAGATCAATTAACATCCTAATAGTGCATATTTCAGTAATCATTTTTAATTTTTAATTTTATCGTCTAAGTAACTCACCACTAACCTTACGAAAGTATTACTTTCTTATATAATATTTTTCTTCTAGAATTGTATTATCTCATGCGATCACTTATACTTCCCCTAGCATTCATTTCAGCACTAGTCTTTAAATATGGAGGTAAAGATTCTATGTACTTGGAATTCCTACCATTCTGTTTGTGTTTTGATGAGAATCTTGAACCCTTGACCCGGCAGCCGCCGCTCAAGCAAGGTGCACCGATGTAAAGCAAGGTGTAGCACACGAAACACCTGCCTCCCTTGTCATCCCCATATCGAAAACCGTTACAGCATTTCCCTTTCGATGCTAAATCTAGAAAAAAAGATAAGACGAGGGTCCGTAATAAATATCGAAAATAATACGCTGTCCCTCATCAAATAAAAAAATTGAAAAACCCCGCTAGGGCAATATTTCATTTAGATTTTAATAAATCATAACGTCCATAGCATTATTTTTTCGAAAAAACTTCTAGAGTAATTATTAATAGAGGGTTGATATTCGATTGAGTACACCTTTAAACTGAAAAGTATCGGAAAAAGGGATATTTTATTATTAGGAACTGAAATCAGTTAATAAATATTCTGAACCATAGAATTCAATTTATTATAGAAAGCCAGCCATACTCGTATACGCGCCTATCGAAGTACTAAATCATGCAAACAATAAGCTGTGAGATGAAGGGGTCTATAGGGAACTATATTGCTTCTATGAAGCTGTCAACGGTTTGAAATATTCGAAAAATATTACCACCCGCTCCTGTTAGTGAAGCGTAAAGAAAACGTTTCTAGAAAAACACGGAAGATGGAGCCCACGGTGTTGAGCAATCCATCTTGACACATGGGAGCGGTGCTTCATAATATACTCTCTCGGGAACAGATCCATTAAAAACCTGATGGATACATGCTTCCTGCAGTTCTTCTTATTATACTAGATGCACCTCAATTAAAGTTCCTCCCGCCTTCGTTAACTGTCACCCATTTGACTGAGATATCCTGTTTTTTTCTCGAGGAATTTGCTATCCTGTTTTAGTCTCTCACCGGAGATTCATTGGTATAAATGCGGCTCTGTTGTATATAAAAGAGATCTCGTTAGAAACAAGAAGATGTATGTATCTCGATTCACTTCTCAGAAACGATTCTTAGGCACGTATTCCCGCGCGATTTGCAAAGCAAAGCACGCCCTCTGTTGACTCCGTCACCGAATCCGTAATCGCCCAATTACGTCACTCGCTTTTTTCGACGACGGAAAAGCGCGCGTAAGTAGCGTCAAATTGGAAGCTTTATTCGCGCGATATCTGATAGTGCGAGTTCTGGGACAAATGTTCCGAGGATGATGGTTGCGGTTTCGTTACGAGCGACCTGTTTCCGAGATGCAGGTGTCCTGATGCGTGTTGATCTCGATTTACATGCAGCATCTTCCTGAAAGTGATCTCGCGTCAATAAGCGGTGGCTGATGTTATTGCTCGGATTGGTAGGAAACTGGAGAGTGGCTGGTTTCGAGTTCACAAGGTGGAATTTATATTACCTTAGTGCGATTTTATGGTGAAAAGTAACGACGAATTATCTTGTGTATGTTACAGATTTTAATCGCAGTGCTAATCAAGAATGAATAGCAAAGACAATAAAACCATTAAACCTTCTGGGATGCATATACCATGTATCTATTAAAGAATTTATTAAATTTAAAACGTATTACATTAAACATTATTAGTTGTAATAACCTCATAATCTTATCGGTTTTAAAACTTTCTGTGAAACCAATTAATAAAAAGGATCTGTATTTCTGAACCCTATTTAAATCTTATGAATTTAAATATAATTTGAGTGCCTTCGTGGATGATTTGCAACAAGTAGAGAAGCATAGGAGAACTTTATGCTACTTAGAATTAATAGAGGGAGAAAAGATATCGAATATGGTCTATAATTTTCTCAGTTTCTATTATGAAATATGTACTGCAATATTGGATGGGTTGCAGCCGTTTTTCAAGTATGGATTATGAGATTGATTACTCAATTCGTCACGGTAAATAGATATATGAGTATTATATATGATAAAGTGTTTGCATGAAACACATTACTTGCAAATAATTCAATATTTTCCCTTAATACAGAAACACTTTTTTATTGTTTTAAAAATCATCATTTATGGAATGAGTTGTTTTTATCGAGTATTTTCCAACGCAATAAATTTTTTACGTGTTTTTTTACATTTCGAAGAGATATTAATTTTTTGTAACTGTAGGATTTTAAATGAATCCAATTAAGAAGACTAATATTCGATGTCTATAGTGTCAAAAAGTATCATGCGCATATTAAGCATTCACTTCTCACATGAGTGAAAGTGACATGAGGTCATCGGAGACAATAAGTATATCTCATTTATTCTCGGAGGTGCAAGGAATGCGTGGTGAGGATCGCCAAGTAAATTGACGTTAAACCCTCCCAAGTACCTAACGTCCATCCGACGAGCCGCTCTATAGCTGGAGGCGTATTAGAATTCATTCCATAGCATCGGAACACGATGTTGCCTATTTCTCCCATCAGCATAATGGCTGTCTCATTGAGTACGTTTTAATGTCACCCTTTCCCATTCCGGACGCATTCTGGGTGCTTTTTATGACCTTAAGAGGATATTATCTCGTATCTATGTGACCAACACCTCCATTGTAGCCATCTATTAACTAATGTTTCGCAATAAAGCAGGTTGGAACAATTAAAAAGCAGTCTCCTCGTAATAAATGGTGATTATAATTAATTTGTACAGGTGATTGTTTGCCTAGGATGATTATTGGTATTTTCCGACTCACATCAGGGTTTATTTTTCTTAAAGCTACCTAGATTAAATATATATCTCAGTTTATCTGTCACTAAACTTATATCAGTAGTATCTAACAGTACAGAAGGTGTCTGGAATCTTTTAATTTTAATTATAAATATAATAAAAGTTCCACAATAGCATATATCAAAATATGAAGTTATTTTTCTTGAGAAGAACGGAGTTAAAATTATACTACTAGGTTTTGAAACATAAATGTATTATAAGGTAAAAGATAAGAATCAAGTCCGGGAAAAAGTTCGACGATAAATGTCAGTTAAATTAATCCTTGAATGGAGGATTGGACGATAAGCAGGTGTTACCAGTGCATGCGAACCTACGAAAAACATTGGAATTCTTATTTCAACCAGTTAACGGCAGACAGAAGGGCTATGGGAATTTAGGCTTCTTTAAACAGCCAGGATATAATCAAAAAGAAAATTATAGAATGTATCTCAGTTGGTTAAATTCTCTAGAACTCTTTGTATATCGCATCTGTTAAGAGTTGTTTTTTTCATTTTAATTACGATGAAGTTATAAAGAATCATTATAATGTATAGTTAGTATTGCTTACTACTGAAACTTATATATACAATGAGAGAATACTGTTCGGAAAGCATCGAGTTATTTAATTCATGATGATGATCTCTTTAGCTATCCGATGTTTTGGTCAATCCCCCAGTATCAAAGTTCGAACTCGTTACTTTGTAACTTGTGTTCCTGCCGTATTCCGTCGAGAGGCGTCCATTTTTTTGTATATCTCCACTCCCTCCAACGCAACGGAACAAAAGGACATGAAGTGGACTTTGGTACAGCTAAAAAAGGCCATCGAGCTAAAACTAGTCCCGATCAAAGGGGCCGTCTCCAGTTCCGCAGCAGATCAATCTTTTTTTTCCGCGAAACACGTCATCTTCGCCATATACGGCCTAGAGTTTCCAAGAGGCGAGCAGCGGTTACCGAAAGGGCGGTCTAATGGGGCGAGCACTTCCCGCCATGTCCAGACCAGTCGCGGAACCGGATCGCAGAGGGTGGAAGGGACATCTTGAGATGTAGCGAGTATCCTCTGCGGTCTAAAGATGTTCTTGAACCTCCTCTCGCATCTTGCGTATCGCCTTTGAGGTTTCCTCGTCAATGGATTTCCTCTCACGATGAACGATGCTCGAGAATTTTTCCTGCATTGAGATGCATAATGGAATATATTACGACATTTTTATATTCACCATGTTTTCTCTAACACTTCTAACTTGTAAGATGTAGTTTACTCCCAGGTAGCCAGGTTGTTCCTGCACGTATCCCTACATAGACTCTATCTTGATCCATTTCTACAAATGTTTCCAACAATAGAGAGAAAGAAATGGTCATCAAGTTAACAACTGTTAGAAAAACCACCCTCTTGCTGTTTCTGTAAGTGGTTACCTAATCCTCAGCGGATAAGTTCGTTAGCCTTCAGCGGGGTAGATTTTAGATTTTTTTCTATCAATATAACTCTTTTTCTAAAGATATTGATAATTTTTTTAATATTGTGCATGGTTTAACTCATGATATTAACATGGTTTATCAATTCTTTCATTTATTATGAAATGCAACGCCGAATGATACGATTCATAATTACTATTTTCAACTCGACTCGTCCTTAGATGATTCAAAATGTGAAGGAAGCAAAGTGAAGTGTTTCATATTCATTAATGAAAAATTTTATTCGGCGAGGAAGAAAAGTAACGAGACACGTTCATCCTTTGAGGCCGAAGTACGAGTAATCGATTCAGAGCAAGGGACGCCGTTTCCTTCAAAGTAAGAGCGTTACGTAAATTGCTCTCGCGCAACTTCCTGTCTCATCTTCACCTATCCTTTGGCAGATCTCTTCAAAAATCTCCCGTTGTGAGACGCTGTTCAGTGGACCATAATTGAAAAGGGCAGCCAAAAATACAATTATGGTTTTCTGAGTGCCGACTTGAGAAACTTCAAATCTTACGTTAATTAAACTCAACAGCTGTGGTCGAATATTTGATTGCTGTGTATAACTGAATGAGGGATTCTTATTTTGGAGAAAATCAATATCTAAAGTCAGGAAAATAATAGAGGACTAAATATGCTCGATTAACAAACCTAGTTTTCGACAGAGCTACAAGAGATTTCTGTCTTTGTTTTGGGACTAGTAAATGGACAAATACGGTTTTCGGTTATACATTTTATCATTTGCATTATTGTTATTTCCATCATCAATTTACAGGAAAGATTTGGTCTTACAAAACTGATTCCTTGTTTGACATTTAGAACCATAAAAGATTCTTCAGTCTGCATACTAAATTATAGCGTCAATATAAGTAGACTTTTGTAGTATTCTTCGAGGATAATATTTATCCACAAATGAACTACTCGCATTGCTTTGAAAACCAGTTAAAAGTATGGTCATTGAAGATTTCTAAGTTCTCAATTTCGTGGATTCTTCAAGGTATAGAATTTATTTATTCAATTCTATTTCTTCATGTGGGTAAGTCTAACCGGCACATCTTCATTCTTTGATTTCATGTTACTGATGATTCATAATCCGTAATGAAATTCATGCTCTCATCATCTTAGAAAGCTGCGGAAATGATAAAGGCAAGTAAAAATATTAATATCTGCATAAACCTGTTACTGGAAACTTGTTCCCGCATCTTGAATTAAGTCATGTAGACATGATGCTACTTTACGTAGAAAATAAATCAAAATTGCGGGAGAAAAATTGTGGAACAGGTTTCTAGTACGGAAATTACCTTAAAGCAAATTTATCTCGCATTTATTTATCATTTTTATGCGCCCGAATGCTATACCGAGGCAGCACGGTTTATTAAACTCATCCCACATAATCTACTTCAGGAAGCTCATTTAATGTAATGCATAGTACCCTGGAGATATTTCTTAATCATAAAATTTCATGTTCCACGTTCGTAATCCATTTTCCTAAGGCTCAGAACAACTATTTGCAAGCAACAGTCGATAATTTTCCACGAATATGAAAACAAACTCATGGATACGGGTAGTAATATCAACAGGGTTGCTGTGTAGATGATAGAGCAGTGAGAGAGTATCATTCTGCTCGTATAGGAATGATGTACTCAATCATAACAGAAAGCAGTGGTAGCAGATAATAAAAAAGTTAGGATTAGCAAAAATCTTTGTAATCTTTAAATATTATTATTAATCAATATTGAATCTATTGATAAATAAAATTTATGAACGTAATGAGTATGTTTGTAAAACCAGGAATACCTTTATTCTTTTAAAATGAAAGGGCAGCCATCGTTTTTTAAGAACTTTCCGATAATTTAGAACTCAAACACGATCGATTAACCCAAAAAATATATTGGATAGCTCCGCCCACTTTCGTTAATCAAGTAAAAAAAGTCTAGAAAAAACCTTCACCACCAGGAAACTTTTCTAGAGGTTCGCCCCCTTGAGTAAGGTATCGCCTTGTATCCATGGGAATCGTGACTCAGCCCACACCAAATGAAGAAAGTTTTGCTGGAGAGTTTTCCTTTTATAGCTTCACTTTTTACATCATCGAAGACATTATTCCTCCCAAACAGGAATTTCTGGGTCCATGAGAAAACGGCAATAAAAGGTACAAGTACTAAAGGATGGTACAGATAAAAAACTGTCGAGAGTGTATAGGATTCCATGCCTTAAATTTTGATTGCAAACGAGAGTTACTTCTTATTGATTTACTATCTCGAACCTTTTATAGGTATTGGTATAATGATACTGTGCGCCTATGACCTTGCAAATCCAGGACAGAAACAGACCTTAAAGTATATATATCCTCTAAAATAGTATACTATAGAGTATTTTTGCGTCCTTCTTGCATTTAAATATATTCATTGTTTAAAATATGATTTGGACGGACTATCACCGTCAAATCCAATTTAAGGCATTGATTTCCCATTTAATAAACTGCTAACTTCCTACAAAAAGGAAAATATATTGAACTATTGGTAAACATTTTCCTTTAAACATCTTTTACTTTTATATGGCAACGCATTAATTAAATATCGAATAAAATGCATTTTATATTTAATCATTCGTAGGAACATATATATTTCATTTTACTGGATAGATTAAAAAAAGATTTGTTAATCCAACCCTAACGTTTCAATACCGGTGCGTTTTAACTTCGTAATCTGATAATGATCAAAACTATGAAATCTTTGGTATTCAAACATGTATACTGATTAAGAATTCCTTCATTTTTACGATGAAAAAATTCTTTATCCGAGTACGACCATAACTGTAATCTTCTTTTTAGTATCGTAAGAAAAATCTGCCTTTTTACATGATTTCACCAAGTCTTAAAACTGGTACGTTTTGGAATTTGGATGATGCTATAGTATAGAGGATAAGTTGGTATGCTTGCGTCTTTAGATTTATTACATTATTTACTATTATCAAGACATTTATTTTAATATTTTTTATTTTTCTGTATTTTATATATTTGATCTTCTTCTGTGCATTTAAAATTTTCTTATTTTCTTTACTTTCAACATTTCACTTTTTGCTCTGCTTTCACTATTTTAATGTCCATTGTATTTTGAATTTTCTAGTGTAGGCGGCATTTAAATCAATACACCATTTGTAATATTTCTATTTAATTAAATAATTGTTAATTATGAGGGCTTGTAAGAATAAATTAATTGTCCGAATCTTAATATTCTTCTCTAAACGTTTCATTTTCATCTATCTTATTCAATTTCAAGTTTGACAAAAAAGGAAAATACTGTTCTATCTTTTATTTCCATTCAACTGTATAATATCGCTCCCGTTAAGGAAGGATAATAGCCGTTCTCCTAGAGAGAGTCATAATTCATTTAGCATACGCTAATTTGGGGAAGAATAAGGTCCCCTTCTCCGCCCCATAAATCATAGCAGTGCTCCCATTTCGTAGGCCCTCTCGTCCAATCCTTTCATTATCTCTTTCCTTCTCTAAACTTTTCTAGCGTCCTTATATCACTTCACTTCCGCCCATCAGTCCACGTGATATTTCCCTCATGTCTTCCCACGGGCCGCATTTTTTGCGATTCATGTCATAACTCAACTGCCGCGAGACGTAGATTCCCGCGCTTTTTATGCGAAGGCGCGTTATGGCCGTTCCGTGAAGGCGACAGTCGATGTTCTTTTGTTTTATCCCGTTTTAGGAATCCCAAGGATTTTTATCGCTCGAGATTTGTCTCATATGCGGAAACGGTTTGTGTCCTCGTTCAAAATTCGTCTGTCGTATTTTGTACGATCAAAGGAGAGTCTTTGTATTTTGCAATAGTGTAATTTTGATTCTATTGTAGTTCGCTTGCAAAAGAGCCTGAAACATTCTCAGAAGTAATTATTTATGTTCGAAACTAGTTTTATAAGTAAGATGCTATTAATGTATTGTTTAACGCGTTCTTCAATTCAATTGACTGTTTACATTTATACTATATATTTAGCGAAAAATTTAAAAACAAAATCATTCGACGTTATTATAAATTTCATCATTTTTTAAAAATTCAGGAGGCAATTATTCAAAGGTTATTTATATAAAAATGGAAGAAGGGATAGTCCCAATTTCGCCTAATAAAGACCCATGTGTGTATGTATAATAATGAGATCTAGCAATCAATATTTTCAAAATGTCTTAATTTTATTTCTGAAATTATAATTGAAATATCTGAAATATAAACCTTATAAAAGGGCTTTTATAGCTTTTGTGATGATAAAAATCAATTTTTTGGGACAATATAACATATAATAAATAGTTAAGAGCGTATAGGCTGAATCGATTCAAGAATAAATTACTAAAAATAAATAAGTTGAATTCACCGTCAAAATCATATTGGCTGGGGAACGGAGTACTAGCTCGTTCAAAAAATGCGCGTAATATTTTTAAGTGAGAATATAATATCAAGAAAGTATTTCAGTAGAAAATTGAAATTTGATTGATAAAATATATTAAAATTGTGAAAATTTTCAATTGATTTATTGTTAATAAGTGAAAGGATTAATTAGATTTACTAGATTTACTAATGCTCCACTGATGTCTATCTATACTTTTTATGGAATAGATGCCCTTTATCCTGTTTACTTGTCTTATTCGTAAATAGTAGTGATATTCTTTTTTAAATTAAATGGATAACATATCTCAACCATCATGGTAAACACACAAACAGTTTTGCTGCTCGAATTGGAAAATACTCCCATTTATTTAGCGGTGCAGCTAAACCGGGCGTGCATATTTGCATAGGTGGAGATAATCCTGTGAGGAAACACGCTTTTTCTACTGCTAACGTATGACATCGGTCGGCGGTCACTTCTTTACACGTGGGAATAGACGCATGCATTCAAATTCTAGACAGTTTAAGGATGCCATACGACGAAAAACTGTGTTCGTAGGATACTTTATGACTTTTGCGTTCGGGAAATATAGTTTGATCCTTTCTTTTTAATACCTTAAAATTTATATTCTGACACAACCATTATTCATACTATTTTTTTGTTTAAAAGAATGAAGCATCTTTAAATTTGAGTTAGTACAATATTTCAACACTAAAATAAATTGTAATAAACCGCTGATAATTCCGCTTTATTCAAATTTAATAAATACGTAAAATACGCCTATCAACTCATGTTACATGATTTTTATTTATTTTGAAACCATAAAGGAAAATTTTCGATTTGAATCTTAATATCGTAAAATATATCTGGCATTTACACAATTTTTTCAAATCCAGTTAGTTCTTTAGATTTAAATCCCGTATTGGTTTACCCTTCTTCTCTTTTATTCATATCCTTCATGGTTTTTCATATACTCCTTTGATTTATAGAATAAACGTACCATCTTCTTGAATTCCTCGTAAAGCGTATTTCCTCGCTCATTTTGTGTGCATTTATTTTGTTTGACTTCCCCTATTGTTTCCGTATCAACGATATTATGACTGTTTACATCGTAGCGCACGCACATACGATGTTCACGTCGATAGCTTCACCCCTTCTTTTATCTTCTGGTGCGTGCAAAAGCATTCCTCCGGCTTCTGTTTCCACCTCCTATCCCATAAAGGATCCTGAAGCTATAATCAAAGTATTCGTATTGCCTTGAGAGCGAAATTGCGGTTTCGTATCGCGTCTTTGAATCACGCCGGTTCGAAATCGCGATGTTCAACGGCTTTATATATATTCTATTACGCCGAATATGCTGTTCAGGCTTCGGGAGACCACAGAGGAAGTTCGTCGGCAGCTCTCACTTTCCGCAGAATATCAGTTCAACTCCTAATTTAATTAGGTTTGAATATTTCATCGCTTTTCCTTCTCAGTTTTTTTAAAACTTCGTCTTCTTCTCATTGCGTCCACCGCCAGTTTCATTTTATAGAGTTCGATGAAAGGAAATTCTGAGGGAAACTGTTGATTACATTTTATTAGCTCACGCGAGCAAAATTATAATTAGTTTTTTTTCCGCTTTCGCTTTCCAATTCAGAGAAAAGTTTTCTCTGATATTTCCAATTTGTTTGGGTTCTCCGATAATTACGAAATTCCGTAAATGAATCGGGATTGATTTCTTACGATCATGGGTTACATTCCCAAGCTAACTAAGAGACGCATTAAATGCTGCTTTATTTTAAGAAGATCAGGAAAGAATTGTGAATTCCAGTAACATTAATAATTATTCATAAGATTGCAATAGCTAACCGAATTCAAAATTTGATGATAGAAGATAATAAGCATATTTTTTCATTTACTAAAGTTAAACTTTTATGTCTAATAATGTTTTATTTTACGTAGATCTATAAACAACATACTGCTTACTAGAATACAGGTAAAATGTATAGTTCAATCAAATCTAACTATTTTAATAATCGTAATATATTGAGTAAGCTTTCTTTATTAGCATATTGATAAATTATACGAAGAGTTATTCGTCAACAATTTTGATTATTTACTTTGAAATCTTTCGTCTTTTATTTTAATATATAATGGAATGTTACTTAGGAAAGAAGGGAACATTGGATTGGAGGATTTTTATATATACAGTTTTAATTTAATAAATTCCCACTTTATGTTCATGTTCAGATATAGTAAAATAGTATATGCAGTTTCTATAAATATAAATGCACATTTCATTACGTAAGCCATTTTAGAATCGCATTAAAATTGCCCTTGTCACCACCCTTTTCTTGGAAACCTATTCATAGATCCATTGGACGTTAATGGGTTCTGAACTCACACATTTGAAGAGAGAGCAGATATTTTCCTTAACTAGCCAGTCATTTCCTCCAAAAGCCATTATCTCGATAGCCCAACTTCCTCGCGTATTTACATCCAACCCTTCCTCATAACCACCAATCGATCCATCGATGTTTGGCGTGGTATTCTTTCCCGACACGCTTTTCTATCCGGAGATGAGCTTTTTTACCTTTTTCTGTTTGCGTTTTCTCTTCTTTCGCTTCAACGGAAAATGGGGTTGAAATAGTAAACACGGTCTGAAAAGAGGGATGTCTTTTTTTATTAAAAGCTACCCCCCGAACGATGGGGTGGGCGGAGCAAGATTACAGCGATCGGGAAGCTAGGATGATGATACGTCCTCTTGATACAAGGACCCCCCTTCGTATCTCATTAGACCCAAGCAAAAATCTGCTCTGCACACACAGAGCAGCCTTCCTCGAGACGGATTTAATGTACGATGCCATCGGATGCTAGAGTTCAGATACCCCCCTTGAAGCAACCAGGAAGAATTATTATTCATTTTTATTTTACGAGGAATAAAGGTTGAGAAATGTTTTTGCGATAGAAGAAAGAATTTGGCGAATAGAGTGACCACGATGTACGGGGACAATTTGTATCGGTTGAGTGTCCTTATTTTTGAGTGCTAGTAGCTCACAGTACGATATAACGATGTTTTATTCCCTTAATTTTTAAGTCAGAAACTTAATCCATGTTTAAATGATTTTATTTGACAACTATGGTATATTTATTTTAATTGAAGGATTTTATTAACAGTTTTAATTAAATACTCTGAGAATGAGGTATTTTAGTTCCGTTATTCACCATCTCTGTCTATTCACTAACCCTTGCATAATAAGATAAAATATCAGAGCAAATAATTTTATTTTGTAGATCGGAAAGTTCTCAGTAATATTTTAAAATCTTTGTTCAGAGTTATACTTCTTTTGCTATATCTGTATTAATTTTAAATTCAGGTACCAACGAGTACATTTCTTTCTGTAGTTCTTACTATTCAGATGAAATTTGTATTATCCATTACATCAAATCAACAGATGGTAGTAATGGGGTTCCAATTGGAGTTGGATATTTATGAATTTTCCTTGGAAAAATCATGGATGAGTACGTAATGAACATAACGGTATAAAATTATTTTCATAATATTGTTTCATTCATACCATTTTTAAATTTGCATTAAGCAAAATGTTATGAATTGATACAAACATATCTTGTTGTCTACTGATAACCTATTATTCTCTGCTCTGTAATTTTTGAATAATTTTTAAGAAATCAAATTATTAAAGCATTAAAAGCGACGCAAGATAAACTTATTATTATACGTATTAATTTTGAAATGCTCCCTGAAATAGAAGTTCGATCGATGCAAAATATTTCGCCCGGATTTTCTTTATCCCGCAAACATTCGAACTTTTTATAGCATGAAATGTCTTCCAGAGCTTGCATTCACTTGAAAGATATCTGTACGTTTGGAATACATGTCATGGGTGCATCTCCGGTTACCATGGAGATAAAAGCTACTTGTTAAAACCATCATGCCTCTCTTGCGAACGATGGAAGTTGACATGTACGATATGGAATTTTCGTATCGGAATGCAGAATTTTTAACTCCGTACCATGTCGAATTTTCAATTTGCACTTTCGTTCCGCAGCTGTTTCGAAAAATATTCACACCGAAAGATTTACAGAAACATAGTTTCGGTTTGTACATGTATCGTTCGCCACTCACTGATTTCTTCACACATATTCTCGTTTGTTTGTGAATTGGATCTAAACAGATTAGTTTTCGGACTAAACGATCGCTTACCTTTGTTAAATTTGAGTTTTGTCGTTAAATAGTTTCCTTAGTAAAGCAATAAATATAGGAGTGCAGAATTCTATATAGTACATCAATATCGTGAGGTTGTCAAGAAGATATCACCCAGACTACCCTAAACAGCTTTATAAGCCCAGCTTTTCCACACTGGTTAATTTGATTTGTTTACATCTAGAATTAGCACTCTAAATGAAGCTCTAACAAGGGTCTTTTTTGATTCAACCCGACGAGAAACTGGTGGGAAAAATCTCGTTGGATCTACCTTTTTTAAAATCGACCACGACTGCAGGGTTCGAGTTGTTATTATTTTAAAGGCTACGATATCCTTTTCATGAAATTAGCTTTCGCAAATGAGAAGGGCATGAAAAGAAACCCTATTAGAGTTCTACCAAATGTGAGAGCATAAAGGAAGATGGCGAAAAAGATACTGGGAATAATATCTGGTCCATCAAATCGAATGGAAGATTGGCTCAAGAGGGTGCATATTTGGATGAGAAAATCCGTCTTCAACGTAATTGTTTTTGACATTTTTCAGGTATTCTTGCTCCAAAAATATCAAATTTTTGCCAATGATGTTTAGGATATTATCAGCGATTATGAATTATCATTTAATATAGAATGATATAAATTTTATTAAAAAAATAGAGCCAAATTATTTTTTGTTAATATTTCCAATACTTTAGTATTTAGTATTTCATCTTTATTTGCATAAGACATAATTTTTAACGTATGTATCTACAACTAAAAGGCAATCAACTTTTTTAATAATTTTCTTATTAAAAACGAGATTTCTTACTCGTAACTATATAGAATAGAATATTCTGCTATGAATAATGCACGATATACTACATTCTCTAGTTCGGTGCTTAAATGATTACTTTATAAATAATGTTTATTTATCAAAATGAAGGTAGTAACAGGATTAAATGATCTTAAGCGATGAGGAAGTAATGCTGCTGATATACTGATATAGCTGGTTGAACTTATATTTGAGAAAGCTAAAAATAAATTTTAAAAACTGTGAAACCAAGAATAAAATAAATTGAGACTTTGATGATGCGCATTTGATAATCATGCACCAGGACGAACTCGATTGTGAAATATCTCCGGTCGTTGATGAATTCAAGAGTCGTAATTTTTTATAGAAATTAAATTTAATGAATTATTTGTAAATTAAATTTTAATAACTATTAATTTATAAATTATATATTATTTAAATTAGAATCTGCTATCCATCAGGGAAAATTTTCTTTAATTCGATATTAAATCTTCACTTTCAAATTGAAATAAAGTAATCGTCATTAAACCGCCAAAAGATGACGTAATAATTAAACTTTTTTTCAATTAAACTCGTTTTAAAAGATAAACGATACATCAATACAGGTATCCCGAAGCCAGACTGTATCCCTTGCGACGCCAAACACCGTTCGTGGAGCTTTTATCCGAGAAGCGAATCGGTAAATGGGAGTGTCTCGTGAGACATCGATTGTCGAAGTCTCCAGATCGAAACACGATGATACGAACACGATACGCAGTCGAGGTATTTGGCAAGATTA
Source organism: Pantala flavescens (assembly GCA_020796165.1). Classification (NCBI taxonomy): domain Eukaryota; kingdom Metazoa; phylum Arthropoda; class Insecta; order Odonata; family Libellulidae; genus Pantala; species Pantala flavescens. Next base: position 21,197,790 of record CM036886.1, read on the forward strand.
ACAATTCGAAGAAGTGCCGACGAACTCGCGCGAAACGGCCTCTCTCGCCGGCCTCAACTTCAAAACACCTTTCTCCCCCTACTGGGACGCCCCCCAGTGCCTTTCCCCTCTTCCCTCCCTCGCCCGGACACCAACGCCAACCAGATTCAGTCTCGCGCTGACGTTCAACACAGAAACATCGTACTGGATACTCCTCCTACGTCCTCCTCGACTCAATCTCCACATAGAAGGATATATCTTACGTATCTACCGAAGAGGATTGTTTGAGTGATCTTCAAGAGACGTCTAAGGGTAGTGTGGGAACATTCTTCGGTCCTACGGGACCAGTTTCCTTTCGGGGCCACTTGACCACCGGCGGATCTTCCCGTGCAGAAGTTGCGTTCGCCTCCTCCAGGGTGAGGTGGACGGTGAGGTACTTCCAGTGCACTCTGAAGAGGTCGCGTTGGGTTTATAACTTCTGCAGCACCGCGGAGGAGTCTTAAGGTAAGATTGAAATGGTTGATTCCTCAGGTTGGCGGCCATGGGCCGTTGAGAAGGCGGGGTCGATTCTTTCAAAGTGTTTCGGTAACGTGTCCAATTGTTACGCTCGCGAGCAGGTGTGGTAATTGCTTCTGGTGGGTTCTTCATCGTGTTTTAATATCAGTCCGGATAGTGTGTTGGATGATGCCGGTGGGTAGATCGCCCAAGAGCCGGTGGTGGTCGTCGTGAAAGTTGGCGCACAATCGGAGAACCGGTTAATTCCGTCTAGGTCATTATATCTCAAGCGGTGTTTATTCCTCCGAAGGCTTCGTCTCTCTCTAGCAGAGGATGATAACTGAAGGCGTCGTACATCAGCGCAGGTTTTTGAAAAGATTATGAGTGCGTTTCTACGTGAATGTGTAATTTTCGTTTTTTTAGTTGCCGCTCTAAGGGTGGACTTGGTCGTTATTTTTTATGCGATGGTTATTTCTTATGGGAACCCTCATTTTCTGCGGGGAAGGTTTTTTTTCAGTGTTTTTTCGAAACTGTCTGTTGATGGGAAAGGTGTACTAATGATTTTCTACATACTCAGGATATATTTAACGAATTTTACCCGTGTGCTGTTCATTTGTGTTCGAGTGGTATCTCTTAATCACCGTCACGTAATTGTACGAATTCCTCCTTCTTCTTTACAGTTTTGGAAAAACTTAAATGTAAATAGAAGCTCAAAGGTTTTATCTTATACGTATTATAGCGACCGGTTCCGATTACGCAAACCAGTTCAGCATGTTGTTAAGACGATCTCGAATTAAAATAGTTTTAAAGTAGTTGAGATTTGTCCATTTTTTTGAAGCAGTATTCCTTAAACTTTATCGGCTTTGTCGAGGGTAATTAAATTGTTAACGGAATAAGTCAGCAAATTGTAGGATGTGAATCATTCAATTATAATACAGCCAAGGAATCTATTTCCTCGTTGGAATCTAATTTAATGTCTCAGGGAATTCCTTCCGCTTCTGGAATCCAATTTAGCGAAAAGGAAAAATCAGTACCGTGAAGGCCTGGGATGTTATGTCGAGGCACTCGTTTGATAAATGGAAATTGACCACATCCAATTGTAGCAGTGTGTAAGCCATTTGGCGTACACGCTCAATCACTTTATTGCTAAGTACTCGATCAAACACAGTATTGAAAGAGGCTAAATATCTTTTCGAAATCAGTTCGTTTCGTCGCCTAAATATTCCACGGTATGGTTCCATCTTCTCTTAAATACTTTCTATATCCTATTATTTGAAAGTCACTGAAAATATTTTTACGAATTATGCAAGAATAAAGTCTCTCTCGAATTATTTTTTATTTGACTTCCGTCCTTGTATCGTTTCACGGGTCATTCAGTAACTTTGTAATCTCCTCTCACTCGAAGTGACGTAATGGTTTCGGAGAGCTCTTGGCTAATACAGTATTAATATGAATCAGTCATGAATGAATCATTTTAATCCAGTTGCTGTTGAATATTGATGCGAAGAATTTCTTAGAATTGAAGAAGATACACTTATTTTTATTTCTTGCTGTTTCATTTTAGTAACCTAAGTAACATCTACATATTTTTATTTACTTGTATCTCCGGTAACTAACGTTCAAGTTTACGCAAAATTATATTATATTTTTAGTGAGAATTCAATGGTTTTTTGGACTTATACTATTGATTTTTGTTTGATTGATGCATTAGTTACGTTCATCTTACTAATCCTAAAGATAGTCACGTTAATGAGCAATAATAATATCAGAATACGTAAATGTAAACTAAGGGGATCCTTTATCTGGAAAACTGATCTCCTTGGAGACCAACCAGGGGCTCCTAATGAAAAAACGTTAACATTTCGTAAATAAACACAATATACATTTCGATGAACATCTCTGTCTCTTAGAAACCAGTCTTACTGTAAAAAAATAATAATCCGCATAGCCATCACCTTTTTAAAGCCAGCAATTACTGATTTTACTACTACAATATACTTTCAGTTCTTATTCCTGAGAGTTCATCGTTATTTTATTCTATCTTGTGTAGGTATCACGTTTTGTGAAAGCCTTAATTGCATTTCGCTGGAATGCAGCGCATATTTTCAAAGGCAGCTTAGGTTTCTCTTTCATCGCGACCGTTATATACGGAGTTTTTTCCGCCACCTAAAAAAATTGGAATGCATCGTCAAATAGTAAACAAAACATCGCGAGCGCCCGTATCTTAGAAAAAATACGTATTCCGGAGCAAAACATTCGAGTTTGCCGGTGCATCGTTAAATCTCAGCCCGGTTTGGAAAACATCAATAGAGACGAGTGTAGAAAGTCTGTCCTCGAGTGAAATATCACGGAAACGACATGGCTCAAGAAAGAAACCTGGAGGAAAACAATACACGAAGCAGAGATTTTTCTCACGAGGTATCCAAGTATGGGAATGGGAGGGTATCGGAAAAAGCATAGCCGTGCAGACGTACGTAAAAAAGATAAGCTAGACATGGAGTATGTCTTTTTTCGGATGTCTGGAAGGAAAATGAGATGTAACACCGGAGGTTCTCTTCCCTGGAAAGGTAGATATCGGTCGCCTCGGAGTTTATGCACTCGCATCAGATGCTGAATTATGTATATCAGGAGTTCTGGCGCATTTAAGAACAATGCGAATGTGCCGTTCGGTTGAGAACGAGTATCCTCACGACTAGCCGGATGGTTGAAAGAAAATTCGTGGAATGCATGGTAGTTCTTTGAAGCAAGAACGCGGAAATGCAATTAATCGGTTAAACCCTACTCATGCAGAGACGATGTCCATGGTTCGGAATTAATGATGGTGAAAGATAAATGATTAGAAATTGGTCGTAATGTTTTCTGCGTATTAGAATCACTTCTAAGAATTTAATTAAAAATTCTTAACTTTCTCGAATAGGAACGGACTTTCATATTTTAATCGTTTTTGTATTTCTTTGGTTCATCTCCATTACATTTCAATTTATTTTTACAAGCTGAAGTTTGATTAAGAAGGAATTTCGTTGAATTTAAATTTCAGTGTTTTTGGACGATTATATGCAGTTGGATTCACTAAATGCTAAACACCATTATACTATGTCAATCTATATTTATAAGCAGCATTAAAAAAATTCATATAAGGTTTTTACTGTGGAATGATATTTATTCATTAATAGATCATCACGCTAATTTATTATTCAAATTTTGTCATATTTTAGTTAGCAAATCTTTAAAAAAATGTAAGCCATGATATTTCAATGACTATGTAAAAGTCTATTAATCGAGACTTATTTAATATTTTGATACTCGCATACAAATACATACAAATGCATACAAGAATTTTAGCTTCATTCTTAACTGCCAGAACCTTCATATTTTTAAAATAAAACGCCTAGCGAGATAAAGAATATGTGATGCCTTAGGAATGATGACCGCGCGTCTGTTGGGTATTAGAGAAAATTTGTACGACGTTCCTATGGCGTTTGTAGCTAATTCCCATGAATATATACTCTTAGTGGAAAGCTGAATTTAGTGCCGGTCCCCCTTTTGAAGACACCGCAGCTTGTACGTAATTCTTCACCGCTCTAACCTGGTCGCCCTGTCGATTTTTGTGGGTCATCGTGTAGGAACAGCGCTGGGAGTAATTTGGAAAACAGCAGGAGCTTGTTGGGTCTATGTACAAAGGGATATTTTCAGGAGAATTTGTTTTGCGCCGTGTTTTGGCCAAGGGAAGGAAAGGGGAGCACGTAGAAGTTTTTTTTATAATCTGCCGAAGTGGGGGTAACCTTGAAAAGTCTGGTGCCCCTAATGAGATGTTGTCATCATCTTCTCTAACGCCTCTTTCTGCACGTTGTTTATTCTTTCTCTTCCCTTTTTTACGTTCATTCTTTATTCCTCTTTATGTTGTGTTCCTTCGTCCGAACTTATATTATTATCCATTCGTTTATTATATTTAATCACGTCTATTTTTCGAATTTACACGGATTTGGTCTATGCTTATTTATAATTTTATAAAGTTCTTGATTATATTGTAAATTTTAGTATCTTATACTGAATTTGTTAGTCATTTCTGTCCACTCGAAGTTTTTATCATCCATAAATTCTTTCATGATGTATTTTATCGAATCTTATGTACGATGTTTCGTATTAAAGGGTATATATCTATATAAAAGTATAATATATATAATTTACCATCATATTTAACTGTAGATCAAGGCTTTAGAATAAATATAAGAAAGGATTAGGTATTAAAGTTGAAATATCTTGATCACGTTTCGTAGTAACGATGAATTGTTTATTGAAGTAGAGCTTAGGAACTTGTATTATGTACGGAAAGTGTGTTGTTTAAAATTCAAGTACAGTTTATTCATAGCAACCAGAATTATTCATAGCAACCAGACATTATTCATAGCAACGATAAATTTTTCACGCCTATTATGTGTTTCACTTAGTTGAATAATGTGGAGAAATATTTTATTTTTAACATTCATTAATTCCCTACCATAACTTTATGCGCTAAATTTTGCCTTTATCTGCAAGCTTTATGTTATTTCCAGTGTTTATAGTACGTATTTTGATCCTGGAAGTATGTAAGCGTGTTCTCTCTTATTAGATAAGAGGCGTGTTTATTTACTTTCCCTCTCCTTGGAGAGCGAATTCATCCCGTTCCCTTTGGCAACCTTTTTCTTACGTCTCATTTCCATCACACCTTTCTCCCCTCTTGATATCCGAAGGTATTTTGCGACCGTCTTCTTGGCATAATCCCCCTTCTCCAAATCCCTCCCATTGGCTTCCAAAGGCGTAAACATATCTCAAGCAAACATCTTTCTTAAGGTCTCCGGTGCGGCGTTGGTTCCTTCGGATGTTTTCGCCTCTTATTAAATAAATAGAAGAGTTTTGATCGTAGCATCAAGGCGGAAGATTAATCTTTGAAATTTATATCGATATTTTGTGGTTTTTTGATTCATAATGTATAAGCATAGTGAGATTTTATATAACTGTCGGCTTATTTTTAGAGAGTAAGAGTTACGTACGTTAATATTCGACCGTATGCATATATACACATAATAACGTATGGAAATAATTGATAGCAGTAACCAGAAACACCACCTTTATTAATTTTTCATCTATTTATCATAGCCCCCATAGACATTTGCTTATTATAATAACTATATATATAATAGTAATAATAGTAACGGTTTCATACAAATATTTATATGTAACCGTCGTAAAATAACTTTTCCGTTCCTTATGATTATACATTTGAATTAGACTTTGCTTTGGTGCGATTAGAAGAGGTCATGAGTGACGTAATCTAATATTTTGATGATTATGGAAAACTTTAATCGTTCTTCTTTAAGATCATATGCATACTTTTATTAAAAATAAATTTCTTCTTTCTGAAATAAAAATGTAGATTTATGCATAACGATTACCGAGAAATTAAGCTTAAAAATTCGTTTACTTGTATCAGCCTGATACTGTATGAGAATTTTACTTACAATTATCGTATTTTTTGCCTGAGATGTATAATAATAAGATTTTTAAAGGATTATAAGCAATCGATATCGATTTAATCAAGGTATTTTTTGTCTCACGTCAGGGTGATAAACGTTCCAGTACATCGCGACTTGCATCCCAAGTTCTCTTATTTGTCACCTCGTATCCTTCTCAAGACAATAAATCAGACAAAGGACATAATCGTACGTAAATGGGCTCAAAACTTAGGGCCCATAACCCACTCCTTAGCATCGATGACGTTTCCGGCATTAATATCTTACGAACGCAATGGCTCATGGTAATGATTCACGAGCCCACTTCCGCCCATGCGGATAAGAAAGGCGAACTTTTTTACGCCGAGTTCAATATAACGAGATTAATGGCTGAGCGAGGACTTGTACTAGGTGGGTGGGTTCATACTCCACCTACGCACCGTTCCAAGGTCTGTGCGATAATGCACTAACGCCGTCACGGTCATCTTCGCTGAATAATTTAATCCTCCAGCTACCCGTGACTCTACCGTCCAACTGCAGACGCGAAATTTTCCCTCGATGTAATGAAATTATCGCTCGGTGAAGTTTAGCGAAAGACTATAGGAAATTCTGATCTATTTTCGATCAGTAACGGAATTGATTTAGGAGAGTAAACAATATTGTTGAAGTACCTATTTTTGTCTCCGTTGGCATTGTTGATTGTGTCCGTACGCTATGATTGTTGACTAAAGTTTTAAAGCTTTACTCCATTGTTGTAGCTTAAACATTTTTTAAACTTCACTGGTACTTTATTCTTACGTGACAATAGTAAAAATATAAAGTAATGACGAATATAGACTATTTTTGTTTTAAATGCGGAAGTTTATCGTTAAATGACAAGTTACTGTGATATTTTTATCCACCGTGCTTCCTTTCCCGCTATTAAAAAATTTCCTTTATGATTTACATGAATATATTTAGAGGCTAGAATCATAGATTACGATGTTCAGTAGAATTGCGGACGTAATATTTTCTTCTTATTAATTAATTTTGATCTAGCAAACAAATCGTTGACAATTTTTTCGTAGCTACTAGGATTTAACCTACGGAATTTAAACGGTACATAATTTAATTACGGAAGATACAGTTTTATAGACTACTTAATGACGAATAAAGCAATAGTTGCGAATGTTGTTGTTTCTCATTTGATATGTCTTTCCAATGCTATCTAAATAGGTAAGGTAAGTACTTGAATATACCTGTTCGTACTGGAGACTTTTTTCACATGTATATTTTCAGGAATTTAAAATGACCACCCGAAATTGCTCGCCTCTATAACAAGCTAGATGAAATGAGAGAGATGAAAAAAACTTCGTAAACAAGAGCCTAGGGCGGTGAAATAAGCGTTTTTTCTGTCTTCATTTGTTTTCACCTTCCATCCAATGTAATGCGAATGGCTTAAAAGACCAAAATGGTAGATTATACTATTTTAGACGCTTCCGATTCACAACGTATCATTACGATAACCCTCGCGTGACTCACGGCTTCACATGGACGGACGCTTTCTCGTGAGTGACCTAGAAATCACGTCTACTTCAACGATGGGATTTTCCTCATAGTACGGGTTCCGAGAAAATTAATCGTGTGCCACGTAAAAAATGCACGGCTCCACGGGTCCGATGGTTCTATTCTCCGATCATAGGGCGTGCTAATGAAGCGTGCGCTTGAAAAGGAATCGCCGCTAGCTCCCCGTGGAGTTGGATTGGTCTAGTCACGGTGTAGGGAAAAAAACTGGCTTATTGAAGTCAATAGTCACTCTGATGACTAGATTTTTTGAACATTTTGATTGTATTGCACGTATGGTGTATTTTGCTGTGGTCTTTAGTGCTTACGTAATAACATATTTTTGATATAAAGATTACGTACCATACAGAGTAAAATAATTCATCTTCAAGGTAAAAATTCTATTTATAAAATTGATTATAATTTCCATTTAAACATCATGAAAACGATGAATAGACGTTGAATTCCCGATTATTGTATTGCATAAGTAACAATACGTATGGTAATTGCCAATCGTTACGCGGCCTTAAGTGGCTTTGTTACGCTACGAATTCATTGTCTATTAACGAATTTAAAATGGTCCGTTGAGGGTTTAAACAATTAAAAGTTTTTATTTCATAGCGTATGGTATAGACTGTTGAATATACGTAACGCTCAAATGATCTCTCGTAATTGATTTAATAACCTATTTAACTTGTATTGTTCTGTATTTAGTCTTTCAAAACGAATTGTATAATCCGCGATATATACGATGTACCACGATACGAATGGATTCCCGTTAATTTATAAAATATTTTCGTATCCAAATTCTTTAGTAGGATATTAAAAATATTTTCAAACAAAATTATTTTTCGTAAGTAAAAGTTTTGGACTCTATAGATAGAAAACTTTTTTTATCAAGAACAATATTATAAATAATCGAAGAGAAGCTAATTGTTGCATAATGAGCGAGAAGGATAATCACCGTAGGTAAGAATAGCAATTGTGATATTGTTGGTGAGCTTTCGATTGTTGAAAAGCTCAATTGTTTTTATTTATATCTATGCAAGCCATTCAAGTTCATTCGTGCATCAATGCATTCCACAAGAGAACGCTTGGCTTCTTGAAAATTTTTCTTCTGCTGAACTTAACACCATCATCTTCTAGAGGTATTCAAGAATGCCGGAGGATGCAATCCTTCTAATTTTTCAGCGTCAAAAGGGATGTTTAATCAAAGGTAATTGGTAAATCGCTCCTTTCGAAGCAGCACTTTGGACTGCTTGTAAATCTTCGGCAGAGTGTCATCAGCCGAAGCGGCGTCTTTGCTGAATTACCACCGGTCCACGAGCGTCCGTTTCAATGCCGTTACAATCTCTCCTTGGGAGTGACGCAACGTGTGGGTCTCTGACCCACTCCCTCCACATCCGAACAGCGTTCTCTCTAGCTGCGACGTCCGCAAGTTCTGTTTTAAAATGCGATGGATATCGGTGTCTCCGAGGTCGGTACAGGCGCACCGATCTTCTTTCTCGTCTGCATTCTGTCTGAACGTAAACGATGTTCAACTAGAGAGGGCTTTACGATCGTACTTCACGCGAATAGCCGATCTCAGCTTAGGTCGATAAAGGATTTTTTTTTAAATTTTTTTTTACCTTGTGGGAGTTCTTCGGTGGAGTGCAGGAAGCGATTTTAATCCCTGCTTTAAAGACTTTCAGGTGCTGGACTCGATTTTTACGGTGCGAAAAAGGAAGAGTAGTTTTTAAATACAGGTTTTATCATGGTGCAACTATCTTGATACGCTTCCTATACTTCGTTTATTCGAAAATATATGCATTTTTATTTTTTGCTGATTTTTGGTATGGTTATAAATCTTCGATCTAATCACCAATAGTTGTCTCCGCTCACATAAAGTATTTTATCGATTGCTGTATGGATACGATATTACTCATTTTCAAGGAATAGATTAATAACTTGATATCGAAATGTTTAATTATTGACATGCAATAATTAAAAAATGACCATAAATATTTATCATAATACCTGTATTTTAAATACCTAAATATTACATCTAAATTTATAACAAAATACGAGATCTTCAATGCTTTGATTTTTTATTGAGTTAATTGATGGCAGTTTTTAGGATCGACAACTGAATAAAAGTGAACTAAATTCAGGACTTATGACTGTACGTAAACTGTAAATAAGAAGTAATTCAGTATTCGTTCATTTTTAATTGTATTGATTTTCATTTATTACCGTCGAAAAAATAGAGGAAAATTTACGTTTACTTTTTCATTGACCATCATTATATAATGCAGCGAAACCTCTACAAAGAGTTCGTACATTAAGGGGACAAACTGGGTTTATCTTTTCAAATCGATTCAAAGAAAAACACAATTCGTATTTAATCCCCTTTGGCGATAGGTGTCAGGAGTGGTGTGGGAAACGAGAGACCGAAATATTTATTTCCCTGGGAAACAAACAAAAGTCACCAATATCAGTCTCCGAAGCCGACCTGGCCACAAGATCGCCACTATAAATCGTGAAGTCCAGCCAAGAGACCCCATTGCATTCGATCACTACCGGAGTGAATTCGTGGGCTCGTTTCGTGGAAATAAACGAAAAAGTGGGAGTGGCACTTTTGTATCTCTCTCTCTTGGCGTTTGACCTCGTTTCTGGTCCCGAGGGTGGTCACCGGCTCCTCGACTTGTATGACTTGTGTGCTGGAATAAAGCGACCTCGCACCGACTGTATAATTCGCTTTTTGTTGCGGAGCTGTGAATTTCGGAGCGGAAAAATTTTGGTGGTCCCAAAACGGGACTTTGACGTACTTCCACGCGTTCTGAGAAGTGGCCTATAATTCAGGCGTCCACATACGGGATTTTCAGGTGGGGAGGAGAAATATGTGTTCAGCCCTCGAAACACAATAACCAAAAGCCGTAGAAACGAGGGCTTATCTTGCGAGATGAGGGATGAAGTAGAGTTTCCTAGCTTTGTCCCTGATCCATCGTAGATTTTGAGTTGGAATTAACTTCGCGTGCCTTTAATCACCAAGGTCTTGGAGAAGAGAATAGGGCTAAACTAGCGGGAAGATAAGTAGGTAGTATAGGCTACATTACAAAGTGAGCTACAATAGTGTTGATGGAATAAATCCTTATACTTGAAAAATGAATTGTTTTTAATAACTCATTTTGTAATGAAGATTTTTGAGGATTATTAAGATTGTCATCGATCTATTTTATATTTCTAACCGTCTACCTAAACTAGAGAGTTACAAAATATTTCTTTTAATTCATTAAGGTATATTGATTGATTTCCGATTGACATTTTGCTGAATTTTATTTTATAATTTGGTGTATCACCAGAAAGATGAAAAATGAAATTTTTGTTATTCGCTATTTTACAATAGAAGAATCTTTATATCATTTATTAGTTATGCGTTAACTTCGACGTCAAAATTGCAGACTTAGTATTTCATTTCCAATATCTCAATAATCTCGCCTTACTCTAGTTTCCAATCAAATCTAGAAATAATTAGAAGTGAGAAAGTTCTATCTCATAGGACAGATAGTCAAAGGATTGCATTTTATCGCATTTTTCATTCCTTTTGTGCATACGTCACAGAGGTCAAATGGCTTGAGGCTCAGCTTCAATGGTAGCTGATGATTAAAGCCTTTGAAGTCTTCTTCTTTGGAACAAAAGGTTTTTTTCAATTCAAACGTACGTGAAATCAATAAGTAATCATCCTTTTTCGGAATGTGTTACGATATTGAAATGACTAAAATGGACGTAAAATTTTCCTCATTATTAAGAGAAAAAAACTATGTATTAACTTTTGCCTAGTTCACTAACGCTGTTTTCAGACATGTTGCGATGTCATTGACCACAAGAGCACAAGAAAGATGCCACGGACAATAACCTTAGTATCACAAAGTATTCGAAAGCTCGAGTAACAGTTCTTGCGAACATCATCTCATTAAACTCAAGAGAAGATAAAAAATGGATTGAGTCGGAGGAGGAAGTATTTCGTTCATTCCATTATACATGTGCAACGACTCCATTTTTCGTTCTGCCTTCTTGATTTCGGTTAAAGTAATCATCATTTTAAGACCATTATGGAATCTCGCATGTAGTGGAATTTGCAATACCGTTGTTACCTTGACGACTCTTAGGAGAGGAAAGATTTGAGTGCATAAGGTACTGAAATGGATTTTTGAGTGCATGATTTTTTCCATTCCTAACGGGTAAAACTGCTTCAGAATCGCTTGAAAAGCTCGTTTTTGGAATTCTGCATCTGAAAGGACAAGAACGTAAATAAGGCAAATAAAACTTGTATTCGTGTTCCACCGTAGAAGGTAGTTCAAATTCCTTTCCAGTACCAAAACCTCAGCGAACATGTCCCATAACTGTCGGGTTTTTTATATTTAAATCGCCCTTATTTTTCAGTAATTTTCTCCGGTTTAAATGTAATATAATCTCCCTTAATTGCATTTGAGGTTGCTTAGATACTGTCCGCAAACTCTTATCACCTTTATCCATTCTCCTTAGTTACCGTAAGCTACTTTAGTACGAGCAAAAAATAAACTACTCCAAAGTTTCCAGGTAACTAATTTAAAAGGTAATTTGCCAGAGATCTGATTATGGGAAACTTTTCATGACCCACTATAATTGTGGTAATAAATTCTTGGAAATTTTCGTGAGCAAAGTAAAAACTAGCAAGAGTAAAGATTGAAAAAGGTTAAGCTCCTAACTTCTTGCATATTCCGTTTATTCATTGGACCTATTAAAATTTTACAAGTAAAAAATTATATATAAAATGCAATTTAGCTAAATTTAATTATTGATAATGACGAATAATAAACAAGTATAAGATATCAATAATATTAAACATAATTCTTAGAATTTCGTCATAAAATTTACAAGTAGATTAATTTTATTTTATAGGCTCCATGATATGATTTTTTAATTTTTATGAAATTCTATATAATTGAGACATATTTACATATAATAAAATATAGTCAGCCTAAAAATATAGTGTCGTTATAGGCTTCTTCTAATTTACATCCAAATTCAGGCAAACCTCATATATCGTTTTTTGTAGCTTTGGTAATTATAAATTCTATTAGCGATTTATAGCATTTGAAGTTTTATCTCTTCTTGTTCTATAATTAATCGCTCGCGTAGGAAAATTCTTTAACTATCGTAAATCATGTGAAATAAATTCATTGACTTTAAAGGAATTGGAATCGCAAAATCTCTTTGTAATTAATTTTTTCCTTAATCGAATAACGATTATACGTTCTATGGAGATATTTGGCTTTTATTATACAATATTAATGCTAATAATAATTCTATGCTTAAGCGGCGAACTCGCAGAAAATTAATTTTGCTTATATTGCTTGAAATTTCATAAATGTAACCTAAAATTAGTGTCAGTGTTTTCTTTTCTAATATATCAATCGAAAAAGGTTCCAAGTAACCAACTTTTCTTGGATTTGTACGTATTTTCCGGATTATTTACGCACCACGAAACTATTGTCCCGTAGTTCTCACGGTCTCCAACCATTATACCCTTAATTTATTCCATTCGCAAACTTGTTGCGAAAAACACCATCTTTTATTCGCAGTGTCAGGGTCCATAAAATCGCAACTCGCAGCCAACTCATAAATGTCACACGATGGGGAACTTGAAATAATGGATCAGTGTTCTGTATAGTTGTGCATTCGAGGTCGGCCGAGTCTTTCCAAAGCCCCAGGCGAGATTTGTTTGACAGCGAATGATGTACGACATCCACCACCAATCGATCGTACGTCCGCGGCATCGCTTTTACGAGTGCTTCCAAACGGAGAGAAGCGGGGAACTCCGTTTAAGGGCGTGCGTTTCTCCCGCGCACGGCATCATCTTCCTTCGACGCCCGTCTTCACGCGCAAATTGGGGTCAATGCGCCCTCTTTATGGCCTCACGGCCGAACCTATCATTAAGCCCATCTCCTACTCTCAGTGTTGTAATCATTCATGTCCGTCGGCGATATCCTTCCACCCGCCATCCTACACACACACACTCTCCTATTTCTCGCCTCTAGAAGTACAATGGTCCAAACCTCTTCTCCTCAACGGCTTCTCATACTATAATGACGTACGTAGGAGTTTATAGGTGAGTCATCGTGCTCATTTGCCTTCTGCAGGAGATGTGTTTATTCTTCGGGAGGCGATGGAAAGTGGGGGTTGGTGTCTTATGGATGCATCGAACCGGATTTCGAAAGGGAACCGGGATCCGTTTAGCTCAGAATACGAACCGGTAGTTGTAACCGGCAAGTGTTAGGAATTATGTTGATGTGAACTGGAACTGGAAAGGGATACTGAAATCTGGAATGGAACTGAACTAAAAACGGAACTAGAATCCGTAATTGGAAGTCCGAAATATTATATAATATATATGAAACCATATCCAAACGAAAGACTGTATAGAAACAGAAAGAATTTATTTCCCTTTTTTCACATTTAATTAAATCACATTTTAATTTGCAATAATTGTAGTAATGTACGTAAAATTAAAACTATGTAAAGCAGTGTATAATTCTTCCCTTTCTTCGGAGTAAACTCACATATTAGGAATTTAATTTAGTGCTTATATCTGCCTAAAATTTGCGAAGTACTTTGACTCAGTTATACTTTAAAATTAGATTAATTTAGGACATATGGTTATTGGTAGAATTACATCTCTGTAAGTACATGGAAGATTATACAGATTGAAGTTTAAATATTCGTTTCGCGTCAACAAAGTTTGTGAAAACTCTACTGAACAGATATGCGATGTTTCCGTTTAAAAATGTATAAACAGTAAATTTGCATAGAAACACGATTCCCATGACGGTTATCATTAAGGGACGTGAGATTTTAAATTTTTATCGCAGAAAAGATTTTATGCATTTTCAAACATCGTTCGTTGGTCCGATGTATGCAAATTATGAAAAAGAATTTCCATGGAGTACAGATGCCGTTACAAGGTGAACGTTATATTCAAATTTCGGGTCCCGTGCAGATTGTATGCAATTTTTATGCTCGATATTTGGGCCACCTGCGGTCACATCGACTCTTTCGAAATGAATATTTCGGTACATAATTGAATAAGTTAAAAACCTATTCCAAAATGAAATTTTCTTGATATTTCATCTATGAAAATACTGAAGCCAAAATCCAGATTTTCCCTTATTTAGTCAAAACCTTTTACTTAGTTCGTTTGAGTTACGTAGAGTTATCCATTTGGACTGTTTGCGAAACACATTTTACGAATCAGTTGTCGTAATGAAGTTTATTTTCTTCTATAAATGATTATGATAAATTAATTTCCATAGATTGTATATTTTATGAATAATCAGGGTTTTATTTATTTCATTCATTAAAATAATGTAAATCGATTTGAACAATAGTATATTAAGCCAGCACGTTTAGTGAAATGTTGTCTAATGTTTTTTGAATCATGAAGGATTAGGTATAATTGAGTAATTTTTTCTCTAAGGAAATACTCTCTATAAAACGTAATCTTAACATTATTAATCCAACCTCTGATAAAATTTCTCTCGTTAATCTCGTTTTATGCGGAATGAAAATATTTTTAAGCTCAAAGTCAATCCAACACATTTCCTAAAGAACAACAAAAATACGGAGAGTAAAATTCGAATCGTAGATCAACGTTTTAACGCTTATGTTTACCTGTAATATTTGTTTTCACTGAGTTTCATATTTGTACGACTCATGCACAAACAGTTGAATTAAGTGAAAGTAGAACTGCCCAGCAAACAATCTAACCCGAGATTGGGAGTAAAATTAATTTTCAACATCCGGAATATGATTCGAGAGAGGATTTTGAGTCTTGGTTTCCTATTTCCCTTCATTACAGTAACATGGAAGATATCTTCTATAAATTTCCTTAAATCAGAGATACAAGATAATTTTATAGCGTCATTATATTGTTAAGAGAAAGAACGGGTTAGATTTATAAACATATTTCCATATTGTATTTATATAACTCTCAAAGAGTTCAAAAATATCTTCTAAAATTCTTTAACACTCTTTTCTATAAATTATTTCTTGGAATAAAATAATATTATTTCATATATTATCACGAAGGTAATTGCTCACCATGATGTTATAAAGCGATTATGAATGTTATCTTACCAACGGAATTAAAATCGTTGCTAATTTCTTTTCCAATTTTTATACACATTATACAGGATGTGCATAAAAATTTTATTCACCGAATTTTATAATACAGAAAGTTATCAGATTATCGTAAGGTAACGAAAAAGTACTCAACGAGTTTTTAAAAAAAAACAAGCTAAAAATATAAGGTTATGGAGGATTAAAATGTGCGAAAAATAGTCTCTCGTGGGAAATCTCCGTCCTTAATTATATAGATATTGATCTATATTTTATTTTTTGAGAACACTCGTTCTTTTTTTAGCGGATATTTTTAACGACCCTCCATGTTTCCAAAGGCCTTTCAAGGTTAGAAGCAATGAGTGGAGAGGGGAATTCCATTTACATTGTGGGTGACATAGCTACTCAGGAGTCGAATTAGATATGACATTATCATCCGGAAGTAACCGAAACATTTATCACTATAGTGACAAAGTACGGGAAGGGTTGGGGAAAAAGAAATTTTTTAAAGCGATCCGAATTGACGAGTGAAATCCACTGCCGGCTAAAACTGTCCCGTGATTAATAACTGAAGCTTCAATGTCATCTGATGGCCATAAATTTTGGAAATAATCGTTTGTATATTTCGTAAGACTTTAAGTGGCTACGGAGTTTAATTTTTTAAAATTCCAGTGTTATTTTGCATATGATACTCACTTGTCCATTTTATTTTAAAATCAGGAATATAATATTACGACAAATTTTAAGAGGTTGAACTTATGGGCAATTAAAAGAAATAGTTGAATTTACTAATGAAAATCTTAATATTTATCTTTTTAGTTTCATTTAAACATATTGGGATTCAATTTTTGACAGCACACAATGAGAATTAAAGCAAATAATGGTAAATACAAGTTTATGCTCATGATCTTATGTCATCACTCCGTTTGTGCTATTACTATTTCAGATTGATTGACTTCCAGCGTTATATTTTAATTGATCTCGATGAAATGCATATCGTATGATTATCTCTTTTCCTTTCTCTTAGTGTAATAAATTAATCTTAGAGAGTTTTAAAATTCAAGTGCTACTTAACCACTGAACTTCATAGATATTATATCTAATTTGTAAATTGAAAACTTGAATTCAATTCTCATTCATATAAACCATCTTAGTCCACCCGTAATTCAAGACATCATAATCATTAAATTCTTTAGTGGAATTTTGATTAACATTACAGGAACTGCGTGTTGTGTGTTTATTACCGTAAATAACTCTACCAAAAGATTAAATCCGTCACAGTAAATGAAGGAAAACAAACTTGGTACTAGCGCATCCTTCATCAAATTTGATGAATTTTCCGGTGGTTTTAAGGAAATTATCAATCTTTAATAACGTCTGAGCTTTTTAATGGAACCATGCAGAAGTGAATGTATAAATTAGTCGTATTAAAGTGTGTCTATCAACCTTTTCGCATGATTCCAATTTTTCACTCTCTCCTGTCCGCCTACGTCACATTCTTTTTTTTTCTTCATCCTGCTAATTACTTTCCTATCCCACCGAATTTCGGCTTCTCTCCCTCAATTTCCCCTTCTCCAATGCCTTTTCCTTTCATCTTTCATTTTCACGCAGATTACCTTAATTATCTCTCCTATACATCTTCTGTAATTCATTATGTGATGCGATCACAGTTAGTTCTGCAGTTGTTAGCCACTACCCACTTTGAGATCAAGGACGAATAATTTTTGCTTTTCCTAAAGTTTGAGAATTTTGATGTACAAATCAAAAAATGCAATCAAGTAGCTTATTTGAGCAGTTTTATGAAGATATGTACTAAAATTTATGCATGGGTGTGGAAGATTTCAAAAATTTTTATCCATATAAGTCTTTATTTATACTTAAGATTTTTACGATATAATTATTACTACATGTAGCGGAATTTAGGATTCAGAGTATATTACAGGAAATAACTTATTAAAACGAAATAATTCGTATTTTTTTTTCTGATTATTTTTCATTTTGTGTGTTTGTCTTAATACAAAGAGAAAATCTGTTGTTTGTTCGTTAATTTTTTATAAATTTTGCTGGGAATCTAATCGCCGATATATTTTATTGAATTCATTTATTTATTAATGAGGCCGTGAATTCTAATTAAATTTATAAAATTTTATCATTTTAAATCTTTTAATAATTTCAATCTTAATACTGTAGCTTAATCTTTGCAGAAAATCATGTATTTCTTTGGTGAGAAATCATAATTTTTATTATGCAAATGCTTAAATCTTTCGAAAGTTACTATAGATGTCTTAATCTACCATATAATTTAATCTCCCGATTACTATACGATTTTGATATATACGTTTATATATAGTATGTAACTTCACCTTATCAGACAAAC
This sequence comes from Pantala flavescens, assembly GCA_020796165.1. NCBI lineage: Eukaryota > Metazoa > Arthropoda > Insecta > Odonata > Libellulidae > Pantala > Pantala flavescens. The sequence continues at coordinate 21,215,808 of CM036886.1, forward strand.
GTACAGAATGGCATTTTTCAACCTCGTACGAATTCTAAACTTATTCAAATATTTTCCAGTAGATTTATATTTCACAGTATTCATTCTCTCTATGTTTTCATTCTTCCATCTGTAGTCCTCTGGTCAGTGTTTCTATTTCTAGCACCTCTTTAGACCCTCCTTATCGAATCCTCAACTCTTTCCTCTCGTATCTGTGTTCCTCCCATTTAATTAGGCGCGTGCTCGCCGCGCCGCCTCGTGGGATTATTCGGAATTTATGGGATCTCACCGGAACAAATGGTGGAGCTTCCCTATGGTATCAGAAAGGCCTTTTACTTTTTCTTCTGAGAGAAGAAAAAGCGGAAATCGGTTCCGTCCGGATAGGTTTTCTCTTCTAGTTAGCGGGAAATTGCCGGCCTCTTCTGAGAAATTGGAAAAAGTGTTGAGTAAACAGTTAGTATTCCGCAGCGATTCAAATCTTATCAGCATAAACTAGTTTTCTCCCGTTCGTAGAGCTCTAGAGAATTTAATTTTTCTTTCGCTTTGATTGCTTCTGAATTAATTTTTCTCCTTTTATATTTCATGGTTTAGTAGATTCTTACAATTTTAATCGGAAATCGTATGAAAGGATTTATTATCTGTTTAAGATGAATCGATATATTTTATAAAAAGCTTTATTTTTAAGCTTTTCTTACTTTATCCTAGTATTTGTTGTGTGGTATGCAGATTGAATATGATACGCGTATGAGATTCTCGGAACAATTACGATTACGTAATCGGTTACTCATGAAACTCCTACGCAAAGCTGAACACTTTATGTACAATGGGTTGGCTGCGTATTTAATATAACAAATAAAAAAATTCGAGGAGGAAGTAGGTGGTCCAGAAATCGTGAGATGATGGATCGACAAAAAGTATGGGAAAGAAAGATGCTGGGAATTCGTTGTTGAGGAAGAGAGAGGAGGCTAAGGGTCTCCGATGATATTAAGGAAGGGTCCAGTTATCTGAGGGAACAGGAAATGAAATTAAATAAGGAACTACGGGGCGCATAGGGTTTTCGTGAGGCGGAGGACGTCACAGTATTCGTTAAAGAAATATTTGATTTTCTTAGTCTTGTGAGATTTACGGTATTTCTATCTTATGTTAGATGTCTTTCGTATTGTAGTAGGAAAAACAGAGCTGGTTTTGTGCGAAGGTATTAAAAATATATTTATTAAATAAATAGAAAATATCGCAGCTGATTCATAGAGAATGTATTTTAAGGAATATTTAAATTACTCGATTCTGTTATAATTTGTTTTTAGATATACATTGTATATTGAAATTTACTAAAGAATTTAAAAAATCAACTGAATTTATATTACCTCTCAAGTAGTGCAATTGCAATAAATATAAGGAAAGAGTCTACAAGCCTCATCTTCATTGCAAACTTCTACTTTAAACCAGTTGAATATTCTGTATTTCGGCGTATGGCAGGGGTCTCACCTCACCTGTTGCCTCGATCCTGAATTCAAGTTCTCATATATAGAGAATTTATTCCTAGAAGAAAATGATGTTGAAACAAATTAAGTTGATTTTTGTTAGTTTGAAACTTTTTGTTTTATTTTCAATAGATCACCAATTCTTTGATTGATTTGAGCACCACTGTATTTTTACGTCTGTGAAAGTTACGTTTATCTATTACACACGCAATATATGCTAAACAAGGTGCCTGTTCAAGCACCTAATTCAATCGCCAGATAAATTGCTTGTTCCGAGATTTGGTTTCCAATCTGCCGTTCATATCTACTCGTGTAGCTATCAATCAGTTTGATGGATGTTTGTATTATCAATCCATTTAGTATTCGCTACCAGAAGCTCAGTTGAGGGAATGAAGTATCTGGGTAGGACTAGATAGTTCGCTAGTGCTTCTCTCAATGATAATGAGTTCCTTAATTAAAGATGGATAACGCAATGTAATATGCTTAAACCCTTTTCAAATTTCGTAGGAGAATTGATAAGGTTAACCATTATATCTCTTCTAACAGTAGCCTCCAGTTTATGGCAGACTAAGTTGAGTCCAGAAGAAATGAAAGGACCTTTCACCTTTTTCATCACCAAACTGCGTAAAAAATTCGGAATCCGTCTAGACACGGTAGCAGCCAATCATAGGCACCTTCATCACGTACCTTCTAATCCGTCGTTAGATGGGAGCTCATCTATCGAGAGAGAGAAATCCTCGTAACAACCGGACACCTGCCGATGACGCCGGTCTCATCACCAGGGAGGCGTGTCCAATCCATCTAGACTCTATTTTTCGGCACTCCCCATCAATCCGCAATAATGAAACCGCTCCATTCAACCGTTTTTTTCCTTTGCTAGTGGTGATTGATCATGGAAACATTAGGACGGTCTCACCCATAATGAGTTGCCGTGACAAGATGGCGCCGTGCGCTGCACTTCCACGCCCCCATTCCCTCCAAATGAGATAACCTTTCGCGAACGGGGACATTCGATTCCCTGGGGCCCCGACAATGGGCCAACGGTTTCCCTCAGCGATGAAATCACGAGCTCTTTCTACATCTCCGGCGGGGGAAACTCTAAATATAGAGCGTTACGTTACTCTGAAATAGTTGGCTTGCGTCACCTGTGGCCAATTGGTGGAACGGTGAAGGTGAAAGTGAACGCGGGATGTATGCGCGGGATATATATTTTGGGGCGTTCGGTTTGGAATAACTCCGCAGGGGATTATTTGCGGAGGAGAGGCGGGTTTTGTGCCGGGAATCTGCGGTTTTTGTGGCGTTGCCATGGGGTTTTGGGCTGCCGTGGATTTGGCGGTTTCGATGGGCAGGTCAAAGGTTAAAAGGTTTGATGTATGGGGATGCTTCACGGGAACTTTACAGAATTAATGGGGTGATTAAGTGGTTAAGTTATCGGAAAGAATTTAAGTCTTCACTGTTTATATTTATCGTCGTTATTCACCTTGTGAAGGTTTGGTGATGTTCGTTTCTATTATTAAGCCTTCCTCCGAAAGATGTAGGTCGTGTTCCGAAGCTATTTTGAATCTTGCGTCAAATTTTTTGTGAGAGGCGTAGTAACATTTTTCCTGGCAATCATTAGATCAATTATCATTTTTTAAACTTTACTTTATCAGTTTTTGTCACTTAATTCGAGGATATTATAATAAAGTCACTGTTAGGAAACGATGTGTGATAAATACCATTTTTATAATTAACGTAGCAATTAATACGTTATATAGTCACAATTCATATTAAACGCCAAAATAATTAGCTGTGAAACATTTAAAATAGTCCAGAATTGTTTAGTAAAAAGAATTCGCGACAGATCGAATACATTATGCTGAACTTGCGATCGTATTTCCGTTAAGTATTTGCATCAGCAAATTCCATTTAGTGACTAAAGCGATTTTTTACTCTCAGCTGGTCTATATTTACCTTTTTTACTGCAGAAGACTCCTAGGTCGATGTCTTTGATATTAACGGTTACTATAAATCTAGTTCTGAGGAAAGGATGTTTATCTAATACTGGAAACTATCCGTCTTTTCTATGTCGTGCTATATCTTTTTTCTTTGTTCTAGTATTATGGAAAATATATCATGCATATGTATATTCTAACCCGTCATAGATGGTTTACGTTGCCTGCAGACGTATGTATGTTCGCAAGGCAGTTTAGAAGCTTTTAATATCGTAATTCATGACGCACTCTAATAACACCGATGTTTACGATAGTGTAGTGCAAATTACCAATAGCGAAAGAACTCTCATTTCTGCAATGGGAATCCTGCTCTAGTCTCGCCTCCGGCAGACGTGCCATCGTCCCTCCTTTCTTTGTTTGAGCAGTCGGTTGATTGCCCGCCCTTCAGTCCTCATTTTGCCCGAGGGCGGGGTCCCGTTGGGGGAGGCAGGGCGTGGCGTGAATCCACACACAGATTCTCCGAACTGCTCCAGAAATTCTCCAGATTCCGTCCTCTAAGAGGAAAACCGTGAGTGGATTTTTCGTGAGCGTATGTTCGAATGGAAACAGCCTTTTCTTAGTTCACGTTCCTCTTCTTCCTGGAGGATTGTATGCAAAGCGAATTTGGAAAGAGAAAGGAAACGGTTTTGGATTGGATTGACATGCGGGTGCCAAAGTTCGTTCCTATGCTTTTTTTTCTTCTCTTGGGATGTTATCGGAATTTTTGTGTGCTTAAGTCATATTTAATTATATGTTTCCATGGTTATAGGCTTCGATTTTACGCAGTGAATTTTATTTACGTATAATTTTTAATGTAGAAAAGGATAGGATTCAATTATGAGGCCTTTATTTGTGGTAATATGCTATCATAAATATGAAGGAAGGGTACGCAGTTTAAATTGTATGGTTAAGTGTAAAAGCTTTTCCTTTATTTAACTATTTTATATGGTAAATAATTTGATATTTTTACTGAACAATGGTAATCTAATTGTAAAGGGTTGAAAAATAAAGATACTATAGTTTTTTTATTTTATGTTACCTTTTATTCTTTTTTATTCTTCTTTATTCTTTGAATATGATTCATATAATTCTTTTCAAGAAGGGTAATTTTATCTCGCTACAATTATATCCACAATTCTTTCTATGTCTCTATCTTTGACAGAAGTTGATTTAAAGCTTTCCTTTCTAGTGCTTGTCGTTTATATCTTAAATAGAAGCAGTCTTTATAAAAGACAGCAGAATCAGGTCTCGATATTAAAAGAATATCTCGTTGCAGGGAGTGATGAAAATCGAATGAAATTGCGATACGTGTCAATTTTTTTGCGCTCTAATACCATAATTGATTCGATAACAACGCGGTTACCTTGACTTCAAGAGAGTTGCGAAACGGGTGATTTCATCGCAGCCATACTCGATGAGAGTAATTTTATATTTTCCCTCACATTTATTCGTCCTTCTTATACTATGTTGTATTTTAGGTTTCATCCTACTTAAATAAATCGCTCCTTTGGCATTTACTTGTGCTGTAATTCATTTTGAATATCCTAAGTATCTTGGTAGAGTTTTTGGATTTTATTTTCGTTACATATTATTTAGAATTTTTATTCATAAATGCTCCACCTTTGGCGAAGGCATTGATTTAAAATGTGGGTGTTTTTATAAGGATTCTTAATACGATTTAATTCTTTTGCTTCTGTGTATTTTCCTATTGTTTATTTATTTTATTTACCTTTCTTAATCACTTTTTAAAACTAAATATCTATAAGAGCGAAAAGTTAACATTAAATATTTTAGAAACGTAATGCTTATTTTCATTTAACTGTCCATTTTATTTGCAAAATATGCTTTATGGTGTTCCTACTTGTACCTGACTTCGTCATATGAAGAATCTATTTAGTTTTGATTTTTGTACAATCTAAGATTTTGTTTCAATTAAATTTCTTATTAACGATTCACCTTCGGAATCCTAAACCATATGAAAAATTCTGATTTAACGAAGCAATCGTGTGCACATCGTATTGTATTTCGTTGTCCCTTCTCCAGTTCAATTATTCAACACGTTTCGTTAGGGTTCAATACGCTCAATGCATATTCAAGGTGAGACTAACTAGTGCAAGGTAACATAGCAAATGGACTTTTACTTGAATCCCATTCTTGTTATCATTCCATTGACGTGTTCGTTGTTATTAAGTAACCATTCTCAGATGTAACTGTTCTGCACATTTTAATTTTTAATGAAGAGAGAAAAGCAAAAATGCCTATTATTCTGTTTGTAAGCATACGTTACGAAGAAAATCTTTCGAATGATATTTTCTCTCTAAGAAGTTAAAAACAGTGTATCAGTTCTCATTAAGTCTTATCTTTAGTCATCGTGCAATTTTATGATTCCAATTTATTTTACTGTTTTCATGAATATTCTTTATTTTATTCATCGAATCTGTATTTACACACTGTATTTACACAACGAATAATACGAACACGTTTCGTTAATGTGTTGTATTTGAATACGAGATATGTCCTCATACTGTAGATCTTCAAAATTAACATTCCTAAGATTTTATATATCGTTACGTAATAAATGAATAATGATCGATATAAAAAATTGTCTGTCACGATGTTTGCCCGTTAAGAAATTTAAATTGATAAATTATTTATTTGATTCTCTGTCATAATATATTTTATAACTTCCTCATTTAACACTTTGAACCACTACTTTCTCCTTTCAACAATTCATTCATTATTTCCTCAAGAACAATCAGAAGCCTATCATTTCCCTCCACAAAAGATCCATCCTTTGTTACGAGGTCACTCACACTTCCGTAGAACCCAACGAAATGACACGTAGACTGCCAAGTGTTCTCTCTCCGAGAAAATTGGTACCTTTCAAGTTTAAACTGGCTGTTTTATCGTCTCCTGCGTAAAAAAGCGTCGGAAACCGCAGAGCCGTTCGTTCTGCTGAATGCACCTTCACGACGTCACATCCTAGATTTCGCTTGACCTCCAATCTCACAGACATTATTCCCTCAACGGCTCTCATGAGCTTAAATAATGAGGTCGGACGTTTTTTTTCCATCCTCCGCGAATAAACCTAAGACCTTGCATCGATCGCCGGTGTTATATTACTCTAAGTGTGCGGTAACTATGCATTCACGCCTCCCTGGAATTCAAGCACCTTAGGGAGTTGCTCCACAGCTGCTCTTGTGGTTTCCACGAGGATTTATAGAGTATTATGTCATTCGAGTTGTACGTTTTATGAATTGGGTTCCACAGTGAGCGAGGTGTGTAAATTTTTGTGAAAAAATTATATATCTAAAGATATATACCGAATTTTATGAGCTGTATTTATATCATGAAACTCAATTATTAAATATTGCAAATTACTTTTCACTTTAGGATGTTTGGAAAAATCCCTGAGACCTGGGTTCGAATCCCAGTCCTTTCGATATTTTTCTTAAGTATTTTATTTTATGCTCGGTATGACAATTTAAAATTTATCTCTGACATATTTAATGACAATAAATGAAATGATGTAAAAATATTTCAGTTTCTCCTTAACGATTTCATAGCGAGTATATGCTCGAAATACTGGTCATATAATTTCTTGTATCCAGAGAGAATCTTTGGCAAATATTTTGAAAAGTTTTTTGAGCAGAAAAATAGAAAAATGATCAACACAGATAATTCACAACTACATTTTTGTTTTTATCTAAAAATCTTTCCTGTAATTCTAACAAGCAAGTTTTTTTACCGTTCGATTAAAGGATATATGATGATTTAACTACACAAAAATTTTCGTTATAAAATTACACCATCCTTAAGGTATGCACCGTTGTTAAATGACGTTCCGTAGTGAGCTCTGCCTATAATATCGTATTTTGCACAGAGGAAGTTGTGAATTGATTTCAATTACGTGATTAGGCCTTGAATGGTGGCTAAAGTGCCCAAAGGAATCAATGAATTACCCAAAATTATCACGAAACCTGTGATATACGGAGCATCTCGGAATGGGCTTAAGATTTGATACCCCTTGTTATTCATCTCCCATAGCGACGCGAGGGGATAAATTATCTATAATCTGAAATCTGGAAACCGATTCCCAGCGGAGTCGAGGCAATGATTAAGAAACAGAGAAACAAGTTCGAAATCGGTTTATATTTATGGAGATGATAGGATGATCGTGCATATCTTTGGGTTTCTGATTTCCTGACTACAAAATGAGATAGAATTATTGGAAAGTGATAAATATCTTCAGACTTTTGGTGGAGAATTATCTATTTGATTCTTATTTGTATATTTCACGGTGAAGCGATAGGTTTAATGTTCTAAAAGATTTAAGAATATAAATTGCTTGAGAACATAATTTTGCTATGACTTTCTTTAACCTTATACATTTCTGTAAAATGTGGACATATTTACGAAAATTTAAGGCACAAATGTCGTTAACACGTTTAAGATAAACTAAAATTAAACTAGTATATTATATTCAAAGTGATTGATCTTTGTTCTTACATTTTTATTCGTGAATTACGGATTATTTATACCAAATGAAAAATTAATCTTTCTATCCTTTTATAAAAATTATAAGTTAACTCAACAATCTCGTCTTTAAATCAATATGTATTTCATTATTTATCTACTATTGATTTTACCTTAGCTCTCGATCCAAATCGTATTCAATTACGATTTTAAATTTTCTCTCGTTCGCGAAAATATTTTTTACTCGAATGGACGAAGTCTCTTGATTTCCTGAAAATTGTACCTAATTCCGCCGCTGATTCTGTTACAATTCCATGGTAACCCAATCAATAAATTCGTTAACGCTTTTAGTTTTTCCTTTCATTATTTTCACCGAACCTCTCATCGGTGGGAATTAATCCATCGGAAGGGGTTTTTTTTAAGGGTCCCACATGAATCAACCGAGTTACGCATTCAGATATATACGATCTCACCCTTATCTCGTGGCAACTCGCGCGGAGTACCGCTTCCTACCGCAGGTGTTGTTTATCGCAAGAGCTCGGGTCATCGGCGTCGGGAGTCCTAACTAAAGGACCTCTGTCCTGTTTTTTCCTTCGGAGAATTTTTTGCTCGGGGTTAATTAACGGTGTCCAAGCCTTACAATAAAAGAAAACCCAGAAACGGCTGTGACACGTTTGGCTCTCTCTCTCTACATGTCTGCCTTAACGAATAGGGTCAACACCGCTCTTGTACCGTATGTTAGGAATCAACTTCACGTTTTAGGGTGTACGAATATAAAAATCGTATTTTTCGGGCTTATTTTATTATTTGATATCTTTTCTACTTTTGGAGAAGCAATTACTTATCTCGCTTGCTATTACTCTCAATTAGCTTTCATTAAGAGGGGATTTTAAAACACCGTTTGGAAATAAAATTTACGAGACCTTTGTTTATATTGAGATAGATTTTGGATGTACGGAAAATGTTAAAAAATAATATGATAAAAATACGTAGAATTGGGTTGATAATCGGGCATATTTTTTCATTTTAAGAGCAACAAATAAAATTATTATTCAGTTATGTTCTCTAATGACCTCATAACTTCGTTTTAGAGGAATCATTATACGTTTAGTTTTACTTTGAATGTTACATTAAGTTTTCTCATCAATTAAACTCTTACTTATATCCAATTATGCTTCTTATAGATTAATGAAATTATAGAGAATTTATTGATATTATTGAGTTATTTTGGATACATCTTTTTGATTTATTTTTATACAACGTTTTTAATTAACAATCGTGCAGCATTTTTTATTCGTGTGAAAGAACAGATACTACTCTTGACAGGTATTAAAAAAGTTGTTCATTGGATTTCGTACCAGTCTGGGAATAATTTAAGCTTTCATCCATATTGAATCGTTTTATAAAAATTTTTATCGATCCCATATCCACCCGTTTTTTGATAAAACTCATCCTCTACCTCAAAATGCATGCTATGGGAATTCCGGCATTGTCTCCCCGTCTCGTTTTCCGGAAGCTCCGAATTTCCTGGAAGGAAAGTTCGATTTGCGGCAGAGGAAATGGGATGAAGAGTTAACGTTCACACGGTCCACTGGCCGCGAAACTGACATCGACCATCCAAAAATGCCGATGATAACATTTCTGTTTCTAGGATCCGTGCCAACTTTTGCGATCTGCGGAACATTTTTATCGGCAACACATTTTCGTCCACGAAACGCCGATAAGATCATTTTCGGACCGATATATGTCACCCTTTGGGGCTGGGAACATTCATCATCGAATGCAATCGAAGTAGGATACAGCGCCACCATGTTGGAAGTGAAAAAGTACTCCATTACGTAAAGCGTAACTCATAAGGGGTTGTTATGGAGTTGTTTACTTTGTTATTTCACGAGATCGTTAACTAATTATTCACGAGTTTTTCGTAAGGTCGCTACCGTACGTCCTAGTTTATCAAATTGATTATCACGAATTAACGTAAAGTAAAAACTTGGTTAAATTTCTCTTTTGCCTTTGAAAAATCATACGTCATTGCTGTACGAAAGCATAGTAACTGCAGTTTTGTGATTTTCCTTCATTGTGAAGAGATTAAACTTTACATTTCGTCCGTGAAATTTTACGTTTACCTTATCTTCCTTTTATACTTCTCTTACTTTTACGAGGAAACTTTATCATCTTGTTCCAAATCATCCAATGGAATTTGATGGACGTTACCACTCATATTGATTCTACAGATGTTAGAACTTGCATAGTTAGACTTTTAATCTGATTCAGTAATACCAGAAGTGAGAAATGTTTTTATATTCCGTGTGTATTTTATCGACAAATCGTTGTGGGAAATGAGTAAGTTATGAGTAACATTATAATCATGCTATAACTTGTTAGCGTTCTTAATTGTTTTAGAGTTAATAAGTAGGTGGACGAAACATAAATATTATGCTTTTGTGTGATAACAATCATCAAACTCCTTACCATTGCAGAAGAAGCTTATTAAAAAATTTGTGCGTGCATTTAAAAAACGCAAGCGAGAGAGTTCTGCATGGGATGATAAAGAAAGCGTTCCAAGAAAGAAACCGAAGGGTGAAAAAGTGGGTCAGATATTGAGAGTGAATATATATAGTGAATGGCAGGTGATGGAGTGGTTTGAGGGCGAAGGGGAGACGTGAGGAGAAAACAATAGCCGTGGGGAGATATGGACTGAGGGGTTTTTAAGGTACCTGTACGGAAGGGTGATAAAAAGATAATGTTTGGGCACTTGAAAGTAACAAAAGGTAGATAAGTCTAGTTTGGAGTGCTTTATGGATTATTAGGATAGATATCAGAATGTCCGGTACGCAGGAAACTACTATGTATAGGCAATTTGTTTATTCTTCTTCACCAGGGAATCTGCTAATCTAAACAACTTCTGAACAACGACAAAAGGTTTACGACAACAGCAGCTGAATCCCTCGCTTGTCCCCAACTGCCCCCATCGTTATCACACTCACCTTTTATCTCAGGGATTGTGGATAACTTTACTGGAATGCTTCAGAAATAGATTCATTGCTAAAATTATCGCATCCGGTTGACCGTTTCATCTTCCACAGCTGCGCTTTCAAAAACTTCCGTTGTTTGAGAGTCGAATGGGATTGGCGATCCTCTTTTGTTTCCATGGCGACGCACGTCGATACGATGTATCGATACGTGGGGGGGATGGATTATACAATTACGTCGGACCATATCGTCCGGTATTAGATTGAATTACTCTGGGGAATCGCGGGCAGTGCATTGTTTTCTGATTGGCTTCTGATACATTCTGCTCCACATGTGTGCTAAACGATGGCTTGATAGCTGTCGAAAGCTTTCACATTCAATATCGTTTGTGCGTTCTTTTTATACGTATGGTAATGATTGGTTTAGATGCATGCGGTCAGTTGACGCTCGGGTTGAATGCACAGGTGTAGATTTCACTTTTGATTATAGAATATCCGGTCATGCAAATCGGGTCATATCTGTGACTCCCATTTAACCGTTGCTTCTACTGGTTTGTTATCCTAGCCTCGATCGCTAAGGTTGAAATAATTCACCTGAAAAGAAAACAGAAAGTTGTTACAACACTAGAACATTTAATCAGTTTCACTGACGACTTTTTTTTGACACGAAAGATGATAATTTGGTCACTTTTTGAATTTTCTTTCAGTCAGGAAGATTATTAATGGAGTTAATAATAGTTGTGATAGAAATTGTATAAAGACAAAAGCATTATATTAGTGGTAAAGAACGTAAAAAAGTGCAAAGTCAGTAAGGTTTGAAATAGTCTAATTTTGGAATGTATTCCTTATCATTTTAAAGAGATGAGTGTTAATTGAATTTTCCTTAAATTGAGGTTTAATATTTGTACTTCATTACATCGACACAGTGTTTCAAATGATACTTATTCTCTTCCTACCGTACGGATTTTAACCTATGATTCTTTCTAACACCAGAGCTTTTAATAATTTAAAAATAAAATCTTTACATTTTTGAGTAAATATCCATCATTTTAGCTTATCTTTTAATTTCGCTTGATATTTTCATCTTATTTTCTTAATAAATTAGGTATTTTAAGTGAAACTCCTACGTAAACTTCGACTCACTTAAGAGCATGTTTATGATGACATAAAAGTTCAACTCGATCAAGTTTAACTAGATTACCGTGAACTTCATTGCACTCAAGTTTTTGTTTATTTATTTTCCTTACCAACTAAAAATCCGATTACGTTGTTTACACATTCTCGAATAAGCCTGTACTGTTGGTAACGAATATTTTCATGTTACCTTGGTGATGAAAAAAAACACTTGACTTTATAAGGACATTTTTCTAATGGATATTTTGCTATAATTTTATGGACTTATCAACAAAATAACCTTCAATTTCATGCAGTTTATTTCCTAAATGTCATTAATATATTAATAGTAGTTAATCCGGGATGATTTAAGTTATTATAAGGCATGAAAATCTAAGATTTTGTCAACCATATTCATGGTCAAGCTTAATGTAATTTCTCCGAGCCATGCAAGTCAGTTTCGTATGAGAATATAAATGTCACGTCAACTGTGTATACGTTAGGAATGCAGAGAAGCTATCACCTTCCATTAGTACACACTCGCGAATGAAGTTGTATAAGAGCGTGAACATACCGAGTCATTATTCACGAGAGAAAGATCGAGTTGTGTCTAGAGCTAAGGCTCTTGAGCGATGACAGCAAACAGTTGTATGTATTCAGCATTTTGGCCGTCCTGTGTTTTCAAGTGCATTTAAGTCCCTCTGTATACGTATTATTGAGGCGAGGGATCCACAGGTTTCATCCGATGAAACAGTCCGTCCGAGCCGCGATGGATACGAATGTGTTACGGCTGTTGAATGAACCTCATTCGAAACTGATAACTGTGATTGATTGTTTAACTAAGTATTAATCTGAGATATTCATTTTCGGATAATTTGAGTGAATTTAATTTTAAATGTATTTATTCACTAATCAGGATATAGCTTTGCTTATACAGATGCATCTACCATTAACGATTTAGATACGTTTTCATAGGAAATTCATATCTCGTGGAATACGCAAATTTTATTTGATTGTCTACTATTTAGCCTTTTGCTATTTTTAATAGTAATAGAATTTTAAAAAGCTTATACTGTTATCCATATTTAATGATTATATCTCTTTCTATAATTGTAATCAAACACATGTGCTGTTTGCAATCGAAAGTTTAGTAATAAAGTACGATGGGTTATATTATATAGATACTTATGTCTCATAAGAAATAAATTTATTCAAGATGTTTTAATTTTTCCCGAAAAAGATGAATTTTTCACTTTTTACATGATAAAAGACTTGTTAAACCTTTATCTCGACTAAATGTTTTTATTATTATTACTACATCAAATGAATATCAGATTATTATAAAATATAAATTCTCAACAAATTCCTGTTGACCATATTGATTTTTTGCTTGAATTTTGGGCTCTAAAATAGACTGCTTCAACTAAGTTGACGGATACTTTATAAAGTGAAGGTGGTCAGTACACATATTTATAAATATTTCGCACTTGATCACTCACAATAAAACTTTCTCGAGAATTCCACCATTCAGTCTTCCGGAACTTGCTTTTCCCTCTACGCAACCCTAAAACTTTTATCTCACCCCATCTCCACCCCTCCCCAGCATCTTTGATTCATTTGCTGCCTTCAGCACCCTCTCAATATCAGGCCAATCTACTTCGTCTGCTTCGCTTCATCCTTCTAATCAAAACCCTTTCTTTTCCACCCTTCCCTCGACCAAATTTACTTTATCTACTCTTTTCACTGTGTATAGTAGCTCCCCAAATCTCTAAATACCTCCCTATATATGTATATATAAGATACCTTCCTATATATGTATAATATAAGATACCTTCCTATATATGTATATATAAGATACCTTCCTATATATGTATATATGTCGTAAGGGATAGTATTCACTCAATGAAAGCATTACCTTCCATAATCCGCTTTTCGGACCTAAAGTTTCTTTTCATTCAGAACTCCGAGATTGGTGGAAGCACTCGATGCCACGCCCAGGTTTGCCCAATTTCGCTTGGATGAATTCCTCATAGTCATCTCTGTCAGTGCCGGTTGTCTTTCCCCGTCCTCACTCCCACAGACCCTGGATGTCAGTCACGGGTGTCTGTCTCTCTTGTTTCAGGCGTTAGCATTATAGGAACCTCCCTCCCAACCGTCCTTTTTATGAGATCAAATCCACATCCCGCTGGAATACCAGTTCTGTCGGATGACGAGCTAATAACACCCTTTCCAGTTATCCAAGAGGTCTTTATAAAGTTTGGACCGTGCGATTTCATTGTTGTGTCTCTCAGTGTGTCCGTTTGTCCGAAATGAATACGTGTGTGATGAAAGATTTTGTCGAGAATGCTCATTAAAAAAATGTTTATATATTTCATATTTCACTGAATGTCGAAAATATTCTTATTGTGTCCTTTATAAAGATTTAATTTTTCCTAAGAGCCAGTAGATAATGTATAAAAGATAAATACATTAAAGGACTATTTGGTTTAATTTTTATAACTGGATGAAAATATTATATTGGATCAAAAGACATTTTTCCCTATCTATTTAATATAATACAGGGTCAGAGTCAGTCAGTTTAAATTACTGTAATTCGAGGATTAAATGATTAATTTAGAATTAAATTACTCTCAAGAAATGCCTAAGAAATCGTATAGCATTCTCACGAAATATATAAATAGTTTTTATTTACGTACTTTTGTTGCTAAGGAGATTAATTGTATAACATCAGAAACGTTTAATTTCACTAAAGTCATAATAATTAACAATGTTTCTTGTTCAATAATGAGTCGTTATTCATAATTTATAGTATATAACTTCATAATGGTTGAATTAATTAAATGATGGAGATAACATATAATAATGAAAATGTTTTTTTAGATCTATTCATGTAGAACGACTTACACTTCTTACTCTTGGGAAGAAACCAATGCAGAAAATCTAATTCTTCCGCTGACCATGATATACAAGGTCATTGAAATTAAATAAAAATATATCAATTAATATTTAACAAACATTAAAGAAATAATTGAATATCTAACTCAAATAAGTATAAAGAATTTGAATTAATTTGTAGTTCATCACATTCATTGATTTCTATTGATTTATTCTCAAAATATCCTTCCGCACAATTCTTGACACCTCAGAATTTCACAGCTGCAAATAAAATCGTCAAACTTTCATATTTTCATTTAATACTTCTTCGGAAAATCTCCGAAGAATTTAACCGCCACTTCGGATAATTTCCTGCTATTAAGTATCGTAATGAATTAGAGGAAAGGCAATTTCTTAGACAGGTTTTACTGCCTTTTTTCCCTCAAGACTCTCTCAAGCTTCGCTCGAAGATTTTCCGGAGATTTCCGCTTATTTCGTGGCAAACGGAGGAAAAAGTTAACCGAAGCGATGTTGCTGAGTGAGCACGATTATTTTTGGGTTCAGTGGTTGCTGAGGGCAAAAAATTAAGTGCTTCACAGGTGATGAAAAAGGAACTCTTTAGAGGAGAGACACGGTGACAAATGTCGTTAGTGTTATTTTTTCTGTGGGATACGGACCATTTGTCATTCCACTATTAATTCGGCTATTATTCTGCAGCTTTAAGATATCATGGAGTGTATTTCCTAAGAAAACGGTCATCATACTTCTATTAGGAAAGATTAATTGATATTTGATACTTATAACCATGCTAGAGGAATCATTACGTACGATAACATAATTTAAAATGCTAAATTTTAGATAAAATTCCTTCTTAATGGTATA
This sequence comes from Pantala flavescens, assembly GCA_020796165.1. Lineage (NCBI taxonomy): Eukaryota > Metazoa > Arthropoda > Insecta > Odonata > Libellulidae > Pantala > Pantala flavescens. The sequence continues at coordinate 21,231,558 of CM036886.1, forward strand.
AACATGAGCTATTAATGATTAATATATTAATAGAGTAGTTGTATATTAATTTTACTCTATGGTAATTGCTTTTCATGAACTTTTATTAAGTATTTATGACTAAATTTAAATTTTCATCACCACAAGCAGAAGGAGTAGGATATTAAAAAAACTTGAATTGAAAAAAACTTAACTAACTAACTAAACTTAAACTAAAATGTAGTTAAAGCGATTAAATTTGATTTATCTTATTTTTTTCAGTCACTGTTAATAAGTTTTCAATGATAAATATTTTGTATACATATTTTTCTAAAATATGACTTTTGTTAATATTATAATATGTCACTATAAATCTCTGCTCTCTTATTTTATTTGTTAATGTTGCCATCCATTTATATTTTTATAAATGTAGAACCGATGCATTCAGTATTTATCGTTTGCCCGTATTGAATGAGAAAAAAATTATCGCTGATGTAATGCTCAGTTTCTTTAGACAATGCATGGCAGGAAGCATTACTCATTGGACATCAAATTTTCATTTTTCTTCTCAAAGCCCACGCAATACTCTCCTCCCCTTTTATATTTTTGTCATTATTGTATACTTCCCTTCACCCACATCCGCTACTCCACGCTCACCTGCGTTTTTGCTTATTTCATTTTCTCGGCACCTGAGTTGCACTCCATCCGTATATCCTGCGGCTAAAACCAGCCGGAGTATGGCATTTACGACGTGGTTGCCAGGAAACGCGAAATCTTTGGTTCTTATACGCAAGAACAGTAGAATTTACCATGCTACGAAAGTTTATTGTATTCTTACGTATTATGGATAAATGTAAACTATAATGATAATATTTTTTAAATGTTAATGATATCATCTATATAAACCGATGCAAATAATAAGGATAGAAATTCCTTGACGAAGATTATCATACTAAATTAATTCCGTTTACACTAAAAATAAAGAAGTGTCAACTTAGTCACCATTGGCAACAAAATTTTTGATTTTGGATTTTAAGGAATTACCGTTATAGCGTTCCATATTGTAAATTATTGATAAGAGAAATTATTTATCCATTTCTAAATGTCCCAAGAGAGCTGTAAAAATGTATTCGAATAGTACGCAGGTCGTATAATGAATATTATTTGTACTTTTAGAAGAATATTTGACTCATATATATCTAAAAATATTATTTAAACTCCTTTTTTAATATTTTAAATTAAAATCGTAAAACCGAATTTAAAAACCTACTATTCATCAGTTTTTACGTATATCTCGTAAGCTCCGTAGGAAACGAAATCTTTCATTTCTTTCATTAACGAATGCCATGCACCACTGGTGCGGAAATGAGATAAACCTTTTTTTATACCTTCACTTCGTCATTTGTCTACGTAGTCGTTTTGTATTGCAAGAATCTGCGAACTGGCTTATAATTATACGGACCTGATGGCATACATGCTTCTTATTGTTAGTAAAACCCTTTTATTTTTGTATTACTGTTAAATAAATAAAAAATAAGTAAAGTCGATCTTTGCATCGGCAATCGAAGTAATGTGGAAGAAAGGAAAATTTGGCAAAAACGTCTGAATAATGTATTTATTCATTCATTTATTCTATTGATCCACTTATCACAGTTGTATTTGTGTAAGAGTTACTTTTGGCATACATATTCACACGCATGTATCATTCGTCCAGTAGCCCACTAGCATGTCTCTATCACTCGGTTAAATAGGTGGCGGACAAACTAATACATATGAGGAGCACAGGAGTGTGTGAGACACACGGACTGTTTGACGTAGGGGGAAAAGGAAGAAGAGGTTACGAAGGGCGTACTTAGTATTGCGTGTGCCTATAAAGGAGAGCACGGCTTCCGGTGACGTCCCGCCATCCTGAATTCGCGAGGCCCCCCCTTAAGACAGCTTTTTTCCAAAAGGAAAGACGCCTAGAGTTTAAAGGATCTGCCGACACACTCGGTACGAGCTGTCGGCGCATAATTTGCCCCATGGAAAGGAGCGTTGTAGAATTGGGATGCATGCGTGCATGTGATTTCGGGGTACCAATTAACCCCCTTACCGCACAGGAAGCCGTGCTTTCTCCCGCACTCGCGAGAGTTTCCTTTTGCGATGCAGAAGACTTCTTTCTCGAGGCGTCTGCTGATGGTACTCGCCCTTTGACTTTGTGTTCCACCTTGTTACAAAATGCAAAAGTAGTAGTACGATGTAGTCGGGAGATATATGAAGTCATTAAAGGAGCTGCAATCTCAAGTTTCACGCAAGTTTTTTGAGCGAGATGCGGTTGAAAACGTCTTTGATAGAGTTTGCGAAATTAAGATGAACTTTTAAGGATTACCCTTTTTAGGTGTTATTAATTTGGAAGGTGACTTTGGTAAAGAAAAGTTTGTCGAGTCAAAGTTGGGGGATCATCTGAAAGTTTTACGTAAGCAAATGAAACTCATTGTGTCCAAATCCAATACAAACTAAGCCTCATCAACAACATTACAACTGACTCTTATTTAGATTACGAAAAAAACTTGTTTTCGTTTGTTTTTTTATTGATTTTTAGTAAAGATATAAGTCTGAATGAATTGATATTTGATTCCATATTTCTCTTGGTGGGTATTGAAAACAAAGTACTTATCATTATTAAATGCTTTTTAAATCCTGACCTACAGATTTATTTTCCTGTGAAGTTCTAGGTTGTTCATTGTAATTCGTGTTTCAAATCCATTTCTTCTCGTACTAAAATCTGATACGTCTTATATGATTTCTGCAGTTTTAAATTATTTATATAAATATGAATATAAATATTATGAGATGAACTTTTGGAAGATGTCCAAGATAATCGGGAAACGAATAAAATTTACTTTACGTCTTTAAATTTCATAGCCTCGATCATATTTAGCATTAAAGGAAATTAATTGTTAATGTTCTTGAATTTATTTATGGATATCTAGTTTTGAAGGTCTAGACATACGTAAGGATTTAGTAGCAGAAATTTAAACATTAAGTATATATATTCTCTTGTACAAAGAGGCACAGGAAGTGTAATGATCCTTTTACTCACCCATTTCTAGTAAAGAAAGTGACTCGTCAACAGCAAATACTTGGATCACTGGTCAAAACGTTTTTGGTGGTCGTAGCATTCTGAACTGAAAGGAGTTCTAAAACTTTTAAAAGCCACTTCGATTCCTTTGAAGAGAAAGGAAGTTGTAGTCAACAGGGATTGGAGAGGGAACAGTGAATCCGTTCTCCGAAACATGGTTAATGCTTTTACCTCCGAATTCCATGAGAGGTCCTCGTATACCATTTATTCTCCTTTCTTTCCTATGGACTCTTATCTTCTTTTTGAGTAGTTCAAATAAAATATATAACATAATATATTATGGAGGTATTTTTTGATAAACCATTCTATAAATATATACCATGGAAATTATTTCTTTAATATACTTTTTCGTATTCACTTTCAATATTATTAATATGCTATTAATTAAATTAATATTGTTTCAATATACTTATTAAAGCCTTAATAAAGAGCCATTGACAACTTTTAGTGAATTACTATTTCTTTATTGTGAACATAATTGAAAATAACACGCCTTGTAAATAAAAATTAATGAAGAGATTCTTCTCTTACGTCTTCTTCACTTACTCACTTCCTTCATTTATTCTAATGAAGATAATTTTATGAGTAAATCTTACTACAACTTCCCTGAAAGTTAAATTCTATCAATATTTGAGTTATTAATTTTAAGAATAGTTTAGAGAATCTTTATACTCGTCTCCAGAATTTCGAAGGTTTTACCTTCTGTTTTAAACCAATAATACTCAACTGTGTTAAAGTTCAAAAAAAAGTTAATCTTCAAATTTAAAAACTAATTCCTTTTTTGAGGATTATCATGATTCATCATTGGCCATGCGATACGTGGATTGGTTGACTGCAGCTCTCCATCCCTCTTTATGTAATGTGTTTGTTTGTGTTTCTGCTTCTAATTCGTCATCGGTTACTATCCTAACTCATAACAATAATGATGCTCTACCATCAATGTACTATCACATTAATTCAACTATGTAATACGTTCCAATTCATGGACCATTTCACATTCATCCGGTCCTCCTCAGTTTTAAAGCAAATAAAGTTTCTCTCTAAAATTTTGAGTGCCACGGAACGGACGCTAAATTAACCAAATCAAGTCGTATCACGTAGGTTTGTGCCGCATTTAGCAATGGGAAAAGAAAGCGTGAGTTGAAATGTAAAAGTACTTTCTGGTGGTTGAAGAGAGAGATAGCTATCAATATCTGATACAAAGATGGAAATACTTGATGATTGTACTAGAGGCAAGAATCTTGATGGATAAGTGTGCAATATTGCAATTAGAAAGCTGATTTTTTCCGCTGATGGATTTAAAGTTAAGATCGTTGGCAAGGAAGAAACACTTCTTTGAATTGAGTCTCTACTGTTGCCAATATTATGTAAGAGTTATTAACTGTTGAGTACGTTCTTTCTGTAGAATAGGTGTAAAGTAAATAGATACGTATATTAAATTTTATGCAAAATGTGCATGGATTCGTTATGAACCGAAACGAATTTTCCGAACTTACATGAAATGATTCTGTAAACTGATATTACATTGATTCTATGAAATGTGGACAGCTTACTTCAAGACAACATCTACTTTTGGGACACAATTCTAAGTGCAACGTGACATTTTCTTTCCACCAATCTCCATATATCGGTCGGACCCCCCCTAGCATGTCGTTTCCGAAGTAATCAGTCTGCTCGCTTATGTTTTTCGCGTTGCATTATGGGCGACTTCCAGTATCTCGCGTTGATTGCCACGGCCCCTATGAGAATCTTTTGTTCCTCAACGAGAGAGCTTCACGGTCGGGCACGCCGCGAGATAATTTCGAGTTCATGCACCTGCCATCGTGTCCGCGTGGATGCATCTCTCACCCCCATCTGCGCATGCGCTTTTCGATTGTTTGGATGGAAATATCGTGATTCGGATGTTTTTCACGCACTGGATGTATTTTTTGAGATTCTTCGAGGACCACGGAAACTGCTTCCGTTTCCAAGATACGTATCTGTTGTTTTTGAAACGTAATGAATATAAATGTATGCTTAGCAACGCATTATTACGTAAGCTGTAAAGAAAGTTTGCGTATTTTTGTGTTACGTACACAAGTTTCGAAGAGGGATTTCTTGTTCTCACAGAAAAATTTTGATTTCGCTATGAAGATAATTTTATCTCCGGAGGTAAAGTGAATGAAATTGCGATATGTTGTCAACATTTTTTCAGAACGATTTTCGGGAAATTTTCGTTCATAGTTTACACGATGTTCCTCTAAATCAAACTCATGAAATTTCTTAAAATTTTTAGTAAATTTTTATCAATGTATTTCTTGTTTTAACATGGTAGAACATGTAATCAAGATGAATTCAAGAGCGCGCTTTTAATCAAGGAAACTATGAAGATATCATTGGATACAGATGTCAAAAGGAAGAGGATACATAGCAAGAGGGAAGTCATAAATGAAGCCTTGACGTGATCCAGCCGTAGGGAAAATGGCTAGACAGTTAATTAAAAATTAATCTCTGAACCGTGAGCGTATTTCGTAGTAGAGACACAATCTATACAGGCTTCTCATTTTTTTACTTGAGATCTAGCGATATAATTTCGTGTCGTTTCAGTGTTTCCTTTAGTTTCCAAAGTTTAATTAATATTTTTCATTTTGAAATCGGGAGTCTATCGTGAATGTGATAATTTTTGAAGGGGAAAAATAATAATCACAATTTGATAAACAGTGATGACTCTGATATATGATTACCCAATTTGGGCGGGGATCTGTAAGAGGAGGATAGGATAGAAGTCGAGCGTAGTTCTAAACCCTCACTATTTACTTAATGAATTCATAATGGTTCATCAATTATTATTATTAAATGAAAGAAGTTTTACAATATATTTAATATGATTTTAAAATACGATATTTATTTTGAGGAAAATGTTAGTATTGAATTTAATTATAGGACGTTTGAATTAAATTTTCTCTTATATTTTAGACTTTATTATCAATTTCATCTATGCAAAAGACATCGCCTATGCAAGGACACAATCTATAAAAGTTATGTGTTCAGTCTTATAATTAGAAGATACCGTAATTAAGATAAGCATTCATAAAAAGGGTTTATAATTAGTTATTAATTGAATTAATATTGCGTTGATTAGTGCTCAGCCTTTAGAGAAGGTGTGAAGGGTGTAGCATAGAAATATGCACCAGAAAACACTGGTTAAATCAGAATTTTGGTTGTAGTAATTATTAAGGAACGAGAGGCAGCCTTTAATGTATAATAAGCCTAGGCGATGAGGATCAAATTCATTAAATTAGGAGCCGCACGAAGCAAAGCCTCATGCGTGAAGGATACGATTATGGTCTCAAGGAAGATTATACCACCTGCATTTCATGGCTGAGGACTCTTTCAGGCCATTTAATGCCGCTTTTGATGGATTCCGGTGATCTTATTTACAGAAGCTAGCTGAAGCTCTTAATGGTTCTTTGTCACGCAAAGTATCTCTGCCATATTTGTGAATCTGTCTCATTCCTAGGAAAGAACGTTATCTCCCTATTCTATGAATGAATTCGTGATATACCTATCCATAGAAGTACTGTTTCGAATGAATATATCTATAATTGTTGTGAATCTTTTCATTGAATCCTCCATTACGTAAAATTAATGCAACTAGTTAACTAATATCGAAACTCGATATGTATCGTGAAAATTGTTGGACTAATACGACAAAAAGTATTATTATAATTTCTGTAGGATAACAAGTAACTCTAGCACTCAAATAAAAGATATTTTCTACGAAATAGTAATTTTTTTCGGGTGGTGGACTTATGATATGGTCATTGTGAAACCGTGGTCTCTGGTTCGAATCCTGGTTAGATTACGATTATTTGTGTGCTGAAGATCAAGGGTTTGATGTTTAAGTGACTTAGACTCTCCTTAGACTATTTTTTGGAAATTAGATTACATTCAACTTGATCTATTGTGTTCTTAGCGTCAATCAAATGACTTAATGGAACAATGCGTAGGTAAGTAAACGGCCATCACCTTCTTTCTTAGCATTTGCATAAAATTAAAAAAAAACTGCGCTGTTCTTTTTTAGTGTGCATAGATAAATTAAAGAAATTAGATTCACAATGTTGTTAACAGGAGAGCAAAACATGCTAGCATCTAATCAAATATGCACACATATCTTGTTCTTTATGGTTTCCATGTCCCTTGCGTGTAAACACTCCGTCCCCTAGGAAACGTGACTGATTATAAAGTAAAATATTAATTTTTTATTCAGCGAATACCACCTGCTGGAACGTTCCCCGACATATAATGAGGGTACATACATGAAAAGAAAATTATTCACCTTTCCCCAGGACTGGCACTGTAGTATCTCAACACAAAAGCTCCTCTCATTTTACTAATTGTTTATTTGTACAGTTTTGTTTGCTTGCATTGATAAGAAAAACGAAACTATTTGTTGAATATAACCGAGACTTTAACGACTGTCAAATGATCAATTCTTCTTTTTGAAACAATTTATGATTATAGCGAAGTTATTTGTCGTATTTTCCGAGAACTTATCAAACGAACCTCTCGCATCATTCTATATTCTATGAATATTTCGTTTTTCTGTCTTTTTCGCTTAATTTTGAACATCTAGCACGGAGTAAATTTCGAAAATAAATAGTGGATAAGGAAACGAAATAAAAGAAATAAATTGCTGGATATTAACTTTCCAAATGGCATACTTTTGACTCTACAGGATCATGTCCGCGAGTCGAGATACGCCCGCGATTCCAAGTCAAAGTCCAACCAACAACCCCTTTCGCAGAGCGAACATCCTCCGGTCGTCTTCCACCCGCGCCCCCCACCACTCCCCTAATAACGGTTAATCCCCTCTCCGGACGGGCAACAGATTGCTGCTACCTCCCGCACATCCCTCTCACCGCAGCTGTTTTTATATCGAATTTATTCCGCTCCCGGGAAACGATATTCCACGAAACGGACACGCGAATCGCTTTGGCGAGGGTAAAATGGGGTTTTGAAAGTATCCAGTCAAAATGAAAGCCTCGATAACCGATTCTTACGTACTTATCAAGGATAGAATCATTCCAATGAACGATACCGAAGCCCTCTTCTGATGAGATACGCTCTAACCACAGGAGGATTTGACGGAACGGTTCGTGCGTGATCGCGAACTGTGCAGGCGTAATTGACGTGTTTGCAGATGGAGTTTGTTTCTCTCCGAATGCACGGGAACTGGTTTGGCGAAGCGTGCGGAATCCAAGGGGAATCACTCCGCCCCCATCTGTTGTTTCAGATGAGAGTATTAAAGCTATTTTTAGGTTGCACAGGTTAAGGAAGTGTATGCTTCTCAATTTCTTAAGTGGCTACCGAAGAGAATGGATCGTTTTCTCTTAAGAGTGAGCTGTTAGGGTATTTTTGGTTGCTTGATTGAAAGTTACATGATTGTGCATTCCCTTTCCCCTGAATAGTGATCAAATGTCATTCCTCAATTACCAACGAGAAACTTTTATTGAGGAAAGAACAATTAGTTTCTCGTTTGAAGGTAATATTTATTTCCTGGTGGTGCAAATTCCATTAAGAGCGGATTTGGAAGGAGATTAATTGTCGGGCCATTTTCCCCTCCTGACTTGTTTCCATGGGAGATAGGTGTGTGTAAATGAACTCTCTAACTACTTTGTCTCATTGATTTTCTGTCCGGAAATATCGATTGGCCGAAAGGAAACGCATAATCTGACTGGATACGGAGAATTTGTTGTTGAACTATCTATACGGTGAATAATTTACTATCTACAACGTGTATCTTCAGATGTGACATTTGCCATCCATAATGCATGGCTTTTAACAATAGGGAGACTTCAATCGAATATATTATGACATCATGGTGGATTATTTGGCTATAAATATACCTTACGAATGAATTTTGTTGGCATTCCTACAGACTTAATTAACAACATCGGTGTACTTTTAATTTAGTAAAATGTACTGAAAAACTAAATCAGGAACACTGCTTTTATTCCAGTTTCCCTACATGTTTTTTTAAAGATAATTCCTCTATGTCCTCCAAAATGAAACTGTTTGTATTATTGTCGATATTAATATCCGTACATTATGATATCTTTAGAGAGTTATATTCCATGTTTAAAAGTTCGTAATTTTCCTACCCGATGCATGAGGAAAATGTACCTCGATATGTTTATACTTCGGACATCAAACATCTGGAAAGATATCAACCACAAACCTCAAACTTTTTCGCGGTAAGCCTATTTCTTTCGCTCCATGCAATTTATACTCCATTTCCTGGAAAATCTCTTCAAAAATACGTAATACGAAAGTCTAAGTTTACTAGTCCACGAGGCTGATCTGCGTACTTCTTCCGCATTCGAAGTGACCGTAAATTATTTTTTACATAAATCTGGAACACCATCGTAGAGAGACATTTGAACTCCAAATTACGTAGAAATTGCCTGCGTTTTCTAAAGTTCAGATTTCATTTGATTCCCCTTTCTAGTAAAGTGTGTTTCGTGTGTGAACAAAAAAATTCTAATCAAATCGATTAGCCAAACTGTAAATTATAAAATATAATTCAGTTTATAGTTAACATTTCAATCATAGATAAATCTATACGTCGAAATTTTTAAAGGAAAGGCTTTTTATGAATCATTTCGAGATATCTGCACATGACCATGACTTAGCTACTTATAGTAGCATTGGTAACTTGCATATTAGATAACGCGCAGCCTTGGGTATATGTTCTGTTATCGACAGAATACAAGTTCCTACGTAACTTACAAATATCATTGCCCATAATGTGCTAGGAATTCATGTAAAATTAATGTTAGAACTGCCTTTTTACGCGTGTGTACAATCGAGCTAATAAAAGGATGTTTGAAATATAAATTAATATAAATTTGAAGAAAATATTTTGATAGAATATTACCAACATTTCTCAAAGATAAGAAACTCATAGTTCATGCTGAAGGTTTATGTACACGTAACCCTTTCTTTTAGATTTCACTTTCGCTATGGAAGGCTTTAGTAGAAGTAGTTAGTAGACGCAACTACCTTAGACACGAGCTGTATTAGAAGAATGCTTCCGATTGATCATTATAGGCAGGCAATGATTCGAACGTCGATGAACCACCACATAGAGCATTAACGTCCGCTAGTAAATACTCAAGGTCAGCCCTCGGTACGTTCGGAGGGAAAACCACGCAATCCATTTTAGGAGCACTAAACGTATATATGGACGGTATCCATTTTCAGAACAATGGATGGTAAAATGCGCCCGCTCCTTGAACAGCGAGCTTCATTGTTGACTCGCGCGCATCCTTACGTCCGCGACGGGAAGCTCACGAAGGGGGAGTCAAATTCGCGATCCGTGAGAAGGATTTTTTACGAGTGGAAGTTTGGAGGAGGAAGGAGTGCATTAAAGAATTGCGAACCGTCGAATGTCTGGCGTAGATTGGGGTCCCACGCAGGAGCGTTTGTGTTCAAAATAACGATGAGGATGACCCTATCGATCTACAGAGGGAGTGCTGCCTCCCATTATCCCTTCTGGAACCCAAACAGACCTTTTCGTTCTTCGGCTATTTCCTTCGGGCAGCCTTTGTCTGATTGCTTTGATGATCCTCAGCGTAGGAGTTGGTTTAAGCTCCCAATAAGCCACAAGGTTAGGCTCCACCATCGTTCAGGAAATTTTGAAATGATTTATTTTTGGTACAGAATCCATCCGTGGAAAATTGTTTTCTCTTCATCAGAGAAGAATATGGATGAAATCATCAAAGAACCGGGTATTGGAAAATAATAGCTCGCTTGATGGATCATGTACAAAAAAAGAAGATGATGTTCGTTTTCGTTAATCTAAAATTTTATTTTAACCTTATTTTTTATCAATACCTAGGAATGGGTATAATTTTTTGAAGTAATAAATTTTATTTACTCAGTTCTTTAAATGCATCGTTTATTTCATCATTATATATTCAATTTTGATCTGATTTAAAAATTTCATTTTTGGGCTGAGTATCTCGAAAATTTTAAATATTGTACTTATCCATTGAAAAGTAGAGAAGATTGAGGGCATAGTGGAAGATTTCTGTTAATTCTTATTACGAAGTAATTTATTTCGGAAAAAAATATAATTTACAAATTTGCACTGTGTTTTAGAATTGCTTGTGATTTGAGAATTAAAATTGAAGATCAGAAAATTAAAGAAATTTTACCGATTCCTTAGGCAGTATATTTTCTATGATTTTAGGTTTTACGAATTATATTCCTTATGGATATATGTAGAAGACACTTTTTCCATCTTTTAGCTTAAGCAAAGCTTACGAAAACTGTTCATAATTACGTAAGAAAAATTTTACCTTATTTTTTGAGTTTCTTTAAAGAATAACCTAGAAGATTGCTGCTTTTGTAACTGTGAAATATAGGTTTTGAATGCAATTTCTTCTTAAAAATCATTTGGTGATCATAAATTTTATCCTCCCTATAGCATACGTATATCTAATCGATGGTAGCTCTGTTACTTGACAGTGTCAAAATGGTTACCCCAAACACTACTGTCCTCTTTAAAACTGTGTATCACACATTTGCAATGCATGTACCTATTCACAGCAAACTCGCCCGGTTCGCTCAAATTTGCGGAACTGCCCGAGCGTATAAATTAGTTGCAGTTCCCATAGCAACGTTCCCTCAACAATTTACCGTCTTTTCAAGGAAGTCCTGCAGCGAATCTCTCATCTGCCAAAGTTTCATCCTCTCCTCATCGGCAAGTTTGATTGGGTCTAATCACGGTTGCCCCTAGAAACCCACTTCCTCTCTGATCATCTTGTGCAGGTACCTCGGGTTTCCATGGATCAGAGTACAGATCGATGGTGCATTATTCAAGGGAAGGGCATCCCCGCAACCGAGGGATACTTCATCCGAAACGTGGTGGTTTACACCTCATGGGATACGTAGGATAGGTATTCCCAAAACGCGGATGTAATCTTGTGTTGCATTGAACTAGATCTTTCTAGAATCCTTTTCATAGGCACTCACGTTTTTTCGGGAATACGAATTGGATAAACTCAATTTCTTCTCATGGCATTTCTAAAGTACACCAGAACCCCTTTCTGTAAGCAATATGAGAAATACAAGCATTAAAATATGCTTCAAATATGTTTAAATCGATGTGAGGGAAAATATATTGAAGCATCTATAATTAAATTAATTTTTCACTCTATAATTCTAGAACGCAGCCAGTTTTAGCAGAGTTGAACTTATTTGATGACAAACGAAAAGAAACCTACTCTTAAAACTGACAATGAGCTATGATAAAATATACCAGAGCAACAATAATGACTTTAATGAATAATTACCTTAGAGACGACAATGTATGTTACGTCAGTAATCTTGCGACAATCGGATATTAGCGATCAATTAATTAAATCAATCAATGAATGACAGTGATAATTTTATTGCGTCATACAATTACGGTAATTTATGATTTATATTGGAATAATGATTTTAATATTCTGAGCAATTGTGATTAATATTATTGTGATGTTTAATCATAATTATCAGTAGTAATTACACTGATTATTCTAATAGATTTATTTTATCTTTGCAGGTGAGTTTCGTTCTATCTTCCATTGTTTCATCCCTAACAGATACACTGAGGGTAAGTACTGCTATCAACTTTTTTGCCATGTATAGTTTGTACTACAAGGAATTAGTTAAATGATTCATTATGTTCCTATACTGTGATAGGGTACTTCTAATTTAAGTTGAAAGATTTTAATTTACGATTCAACAGATTTCAAATTTTCACTAGTATGAAGACATGACAACGTTATAAGGACGTAACATAATTCAATTTACCAATGACTATGGTATTTATTTCTGCGAAAAGAACGACTTACTGTAAAAATGTGTTTTTCTATCAAATTTATATTTCGGTTTCTGCACTTAAAAGTTCAGAATTCTCCAACGTTCCTCGAATTTTAAAGAAGGAAATGTTGCGTTTCCTAGGAACCGAAACATTTCGACTCGATTCGAGTAAATTTGAGTCTCTTTGGAATACGAGAGGAGAGCGTGCACTTCGCACGCGTTTGATCTCTTATTACTCTCGGACTTTTTAATCTCGTACTTCCTCCTGAAAAATTCTCACGTAATGAGGTGGAAATAAAAAGTTTGCCATCTTTTCAATTCACAAGTGCCTCTCTGCTTCAAAGGTAAAGGAATATTTCAAGTTGCTAAATTAAAGAATTTTTCGTGTAATTTTCCTGCTTTAAATTTGGCGTCGTTTTAAGATTACGAGGAAGCGAGTAATTTCTTTCGCTAGTAGATAATTATTTTTAGGTGTACGAAATTTAACCTGATTATAGGATATGACTGTAATTGTGTTTTAGCGTAATTTCCGGAAGAAATTATCAGTTTTGAGCAATTAGTGGGACGGTAGTAGCTAAAAATAGTCGTAGGATAATTAATAGTCGAAAAAAGTATGGCGCTATCAGGAGAACTAAGCCCAGCTGTTCTGTGAGATAGTTTGAAAGGTTAGGTTCTCCGGAAATTGCCGGATTTGGGCCCATTCCTGGTCGCGCAGTTTCCACGTCCGTTTTTAATTTGAAAGGCGATTGGTTTTCGATAAAAATGCAAAAAATAGTTTTATTGTTTCTTTCTATTTTCAATTTCCTCTTTTCCCCTATTTTTCCATGGGACCATGTTTATAGCATACTTGAACCTAAAGCATGTAAAGTAAGGATAATAACTATGTAAGAATAATTATGTTCACGTATTCTAACGAAGTGCGTATGTAGTCCAACAAAGATATAGCTCGGAATATAAATATAAACAAACAGTGTCACTAGTAGCAACTTTCTGGAATCTTATTTATGTTTCATTACAGGGTGAACAGGGATATGTTTATGCTACGTTTTGCATAATAGAAGACATCAAAATATGCTTCTATATTATGTTATCTATTTTTTATGTCTAATTTTGGATATGACTCATGATGATTGAGTTATCGTCCTGATATTTTAACATTTCTGCAAAACCAGGGTCGTACTTATTTTTATTTTATATAATTGAAAAAAAATTACTGTGCGGGAATTTTTTGAAAATATTATTATTAATTAATTTTAATTCAATAATGAAATGAAGAATTGGTTCTGTTTATAGCATAATTTTTAATTTTATTTCTAAGAGTTAATTTATACAGCCTAATAGTTTACTTATTGCGTACCACTTAGGATAAATTATAACATCTGTCAACAATGTACTTCTTTCTTTGTAATTATGGATATCTTTAGAATTTTACTGTTTGATTCAGACTAATTAGTTCTTTATTGCATCCAAAACATTCCAAGTATGTTGAAAACCACTTGCGCCTTAGGGCAGTACTGTAATGTTTTCCAGAACTTAATGGCGTTCAGATATGGCCACTTCTCGTTTTTATCTCCAGTAGTAATCATTTTAATATATACAGTTTATTTAATTTACACATGGAGTATTTTAATGATATACGCCAAGCTACAGTGTCAAGGATTGCCTCAGTAACTTTAAACATGACACCGATTAACTCGTACCAACTTCGAAGCAATCCATTTCAGCTGCTGATTATAGTGTCAGCACTCCATTCATAGCGCGTGATTCTCTATTTATGAATATGGAGCGGAAACTCGAATGAGATTGTGATTGTCATTCAAACATGATGCGTATTACGTGATGGAAGGTGTTGCTCAAGCGGAAACACATCTTTTATTATTTAACCGTGACGCAGAGTGGTTTCCGTTTTGTCACTTGCGGGCGATAGGATCTCTTCAAGTAGTTTCTCAGTGATTTGTTTTTATTCCGCTTCAGTATAATGACTCGTAGCTTTTCAAGATCTCGCGATGTACGAGAAAATGTAGGAAAGAATATCAAAAGAATGAAAGCAAGGGAAGGCTTTACTATGTCATACCAAAGGGCTATAAATAAGGAGCAAATGACCTCAATGAAAGTACTTTCCCGCAATTTAATTGCATTACAGCACCAGTTGTTTCTGTGCTTTGACTCTTTCATTTTAATTTCATTCGAATTAAAATTCATTGCTCGTTTGTTCGCCTTGTCGCTCATAGCAACGGTTTGTTTTGAGTTCCATGAATATTTCAAAAGACCCGAATGGCAAATCGGAGAGTATCATTTAATAATTTGAAATTGAAAGGAGGAGGTTGCTTTGAGTTTGCGAAATCGTTTGATGTTGTGCGGAAAGAAGTTCGCTAGATTTTTACTCTGAACCCTTTCAATTATGGGAACCGAGTGTGTTTTTGAATTACACAAAGAATTGGCATTGATTGACTTGAAAATTGCTTTGTTATGAACCCTCCTTTACCTTTTTATTTTGTTGTATAAAATAATAGTAATAAAACGTCTTTACTAAGGGCGAAATTGAGACTAAAAAGTCTTCTCTTCCATTCAACCCTGTTAACTACGTTCATGATACAGAATAAATGTCCATTAAATTGACTGAAGTATGAAAACATTGTTCTTAGATGCCCATTTATTCTTCTTGGTTTAGACTAAAGTTGATGATTAGATGTACTTGGATGGAATGACATGATAACGCAGAAAATATCCCAAATGGTAAAGTCAGTTGTATTTGTGTTATATGCACTAAATCGAGGAATAAATATTGTTTTTGAAAAAATTAACTCCATTAGTTCAACCAAATTAAATTTTAGAGGAATCAAAGAGTTTTCGCTCTCAAGTTTGATTGACATTTTAACTCTTTAAGATCAAAAATTTTGCTGTATATAGAAGATTCAGGTTCGAAACCCAGTGTGATTAACTTTCGTATCTTCCTGGAGTTATAAAAAACTGAAAAACATTTAAGCGAGTTAGTAGTGGGCATTACTTTCTTTCTATTATCTAATTGTTAACACATTTGTGCTATTTTTCAAAAGTTACATGTGAGTAAATACATTTACAAATATCTTTGACGTAGGTGTGGCATTTTGCATCATCTCTTATGTATAGATTCTCACATTTTGAAATTCTATTCGTGTCAGCCAAATTCGCACTTTTTTCACCGATACGAGTTTGTTATTTGAGCAACGGACCTCCAGGATCTCTTCATCTTAATTTAAGAGCTCTCTCTATCCATCTCGTCATCTCTCTACGATGATTCGCATTTATTGTATAAAGAACCGAGATATTTCGATTGCATGGTGTCATCTCTGATGAATCCGTCAGTTATTCCGATGACGTAAGAAAGAGAGTCATGATTTGCTTTTCTCGAGTACAAATAGAAAATGGGACGAAAGGGACGGTTCTGTTGAATTTTTCCCTTCGCTGTCCAACCTCTCTTTTCCCCATTGCTTTTTCAAGGTTTTCAATTGCTCAACTGCATTTCCTGTGATTGTGTTCGCTAGTTTCCTAGCGCTGTGATTTTTTTCAGTAAAAGCGATTTCCTCGGGCGGAACAGGAGTTGTTTGCTAAGAAATAGTCCACAAAATGAAGAAAATGTGTTGAAAATAAGCGATTGCTAAATTCCCGTCCAAGTAAGTTTAATCTCCCATGAAAGCAATTCAATGGTGAAATTGTCTGAGGCTGTCTCTATAAGAAGCTTTGAGGCGATTATAGAACATGTTGTATCAATGTAACTATTCATATTCTACAGACATTTTTATTTAGCGTATTGAATTTTATAAGTGTACAGTAAGATTAATTTTCCATTTGAAGTCTTTCGATATTAATAGTATCATAGTATGTTTCTTTTTGGAAGTTGGAAAGCAATTTTTAAAGTTATTAAGTTAAGTTAAAGATTTTGACGACTTTGAAACAGTTGCATCGGATCGTACGTTCTTCAAAAGCAAGACGTTCAAGTACACTAATCTAGATATACTCAAATAATGATATTATGATTATCACATTTTTTGGGGATAGTATCTAATTTGATCAGTTCTATATAAATTCTGTAATCAGTTCTATTGAAATTTACGCTTCAAAATTATCATTCCAACTCCCTTCAACAAGTCACTGAAGCTATAGTAACCGTTTTCCCTTTGGCGATAAAAATGACAGCGATGACCACGGTACGTCCGTCATTCCACAATTGAATTTCAATATCCATCGTTGATACAATAACTGTCTTTCACATCGGTAATTTATATTCTCGATCAGCTTACTACTTATAAGCCTCGTGCTTCAATGTACTCATTTTTATTGATCGTTTGAGCTACTTAACCTCCCTTGTCCATCTAAATGTCAGTTTATTTTGTTACCTATCTTTGGCTATCGCATGATTCGTCTTGAAGCTTGGGTTATAGAATACTATTAGCGAAAAGAACCAACTCATGTCTGGCGGAGGGGAAATGCATTGCTCAAAGCGTAGATGTGCATGTGATAGCATTCGTAAATATCCAGGCGATTTTGAATTCAGAAACGGGATTCATGAATTCCGAAGGTCGTAGTGTAGCCGCCGGTGGAAGTTTTTATTGTTTTCACTGGAATCTGGTCGAGGAAGCGGATCGTGTGGTATCTGAACAGGAAATATCTCGTAAAGATCTTTCAGTAACTACCATCGAATCAATACGTAGCGATGTTACATACCCAATACAATTCGAACTTGAATCATTTGATTTCCCAGTATACCAGAATAACTCGTAATAATATAATCGAGGCTATAACGTACGCGATAAATCAATAAGGTCCACTTAAACGTGAACATCTTTAATTCCTCAATTTCTTGAATATTAAATGGTATTTATTGGTCGATCTATTTAGGTTACTTATTAGAAGGGTTAAATATGACGGGATGAGTTTAATTTACAGCTCATTCATGCTTCGGAAGGATTAAGGGAGAATTAATTACGAACAACTTTTTTTGGTATCACCTGCGTGTTGGCTTTCATTAGTTTCTCATTACAAGCCCGAATTCTTGCATAAAAAAAGCTTCGGGTTGATTATGAAAAGATTGGAACATATGTTTTACCAACTCATTACCTTCCTTTGAGATTGCCTGTCATCTTTCCCCCCCCAGCTTCCCTTTCTGGATGAATTATACACTCATCAGCTTTTTTCTAATCAACCAAAAAATCCGCAAGTCGAATTGTCTGTTGTAGCGAGTTTCCGGTCATTATTATACGTGTAATTTCTTTTGGATGTCTAATGACTTTGAAAAATCCGTATTGAAATGGTTTTTGTTACACTTTTTCAAGTACTATGAAGTTATGTCGTGTAGATTTTTCCGTACCAGAAATGCAGCGTGATTTATAGTTATTTGAATATCTATAAGTATTATTTGTGATTGGTATTCATTACTTATCTACAGCTGACATTCTTCCTCAAGCTGCTACTGTTTTCCTTCTCAGTAGTAGGTGACCCTTCCCAATTAAAATGTGACCTCTATCGGGAGAGAAGCTGCTCAATAATTGCTCGGTCATTCGATTTCCCAAGTCAGTGCCATGCAGACGATGTGATATTCGCAGCTGCCTAAAATGTAGGCCAGATATCTCTTCATCGAAACGTTTAACTGTATATGCCATGGACCTTCTTATCATAAATATTCTCTAATATTTAAATGCTGCAGTCAATATTTGTTAATGTATTATATTTAAGGATCTTACGTTATTTATTCTGAGAATTCATTCGTACTTTTAATTGTCTATTTTTAAAACTTCCTGTTAGTGAACGTTTAATTGCTGTTGCATATCGGCAATTCGAGTGATAAGACTATCATTGTGACAGTTGGCAGATTTAAGTCCATCATTTAACATCCTTAATTGAAAAAAATATCATTAAAATTTCACGGCTTTTTACAGCTTTTTATGCATCATTGTACTCATATTTCAATAGCAGACTTCTCACTTCTGACATAATTATTCGAATATTAGATCGCTTTTCCTCGTTTGAATAGTATGCACTGCTTTTATAGCTTTAAGTCTACTTTTTACAACTAGTAGGTATCGCCACTTGTTATTGGTACATTGTAGCCTATTTCATGTATTAATTTGCATAGGAAACGTGTTAATTTTCATAATTCATATTACAATCATTATTTTAAATTTTCATGAGGGTTTCTTCGACCATTTCCATTGAAGATGAATATCATTTTTATATTCCGTATATTGATCTATAACATTCAATTTCTGTTCATAATTCTATTTCTACTGCATTATTTTCTTTTCTTTAGATTCTCTTGGTTTCTGTTTTGGAAATTAATCCAAATTCAACATTTTTGATTACCTTCCATCATGATGATAAAATATTTACCTACACAGTCTGCGTTATTTTTATAAAATAAGTATTTATCGTGACATCGAAATTTTCATCTCAGATATTTTGAACCAAAATCGTTCAGTCACAATTGCCTTTTCTTAAAGAAGATAAGAAATCAAAAATTATGTTATTCAATGTATATAATGGATTGATATCACCGTAATATATAGAATTACTTTCGGGAACATGATTATTTTAAGATGATCGTTCTGTTACCATCACCTCAGTTATCTGCTCCTTTTAGAATTATTTGGATAACTCATTTTCCTGGCATCGGGTGATTTTCTCCCTCTTACTCCGTACTTTGGCAGTGATTTCAGCGCCATCTAGTCGTAAATCATTTTATCTGCACACTTAAACGTCTTGGCGTCCGACTAAATCGTCGATTCTTTCTAAGGTCGCCTCCACAGCAACGGGGCACTCGGTAATTGGATGAGTGGACCAGATACAATCGAATCGGGGCCACTCCCAGGAAATTTGCTGCCGGATTTCCCTGCGCTTAGCGCCCCTTCCAGAATGGACTTCGTTCCCGCAATCTTTCGGCTCTTGAGGGCACTCCGACCGGTTTAGCCAAGTTCGAATTCGGTTGTTTTTGAGCACCCGAAACTATGGCAACGATTTACGTAAAAATGTTCGGGTTTACGTTTCCATTCAAAACAATGCGTATGATCCATGATCATCATTCGGCAGGTTTTATATTACAGTAAACGATTGTGTTTATTATGGTTACGAATTGCGATTAACGTTACGATGTTATTCTTATGTCAGTAAAGTTTTGATGTAAATTACATTATTACTTTCAAATACATTATTCGATAATAATATACCCTTTCTGCCACATGCATGTATAGTTTCATTATGTCACATTCAAATGATTTTTTAAACTTCGTTTCCAATATCTGCCGTTTGAAATCAATCATTTAAGCGTTATTGGAAGAAGGAAGCCTTATCAGTATAGTATTCTTCCGTATATAATCCCAATATATACCTTTAGATTGGTCTCACTATGTATATATACAACGTATATTAAAATAGCTCTACATCTAAATTGTATTCTAAAATAGGAAAAAGAAGCTTTTTTGGTTAGCTTGAGTAAATTATACAATTACGCGTAAAGGAAGTCGGGAATATCAACTCCCGCCATCAATTCCATCTACTAATTGACAGAAGGAAATTGAAGAAGGAAATACGACTTTCAAGGCTATATACATGTAGATAGTGGGTTAATTTACTCCTGCTTTCTTTATTGAGTTGACATGCTGTAAAGTGATCGGAACATGTGTAATTCACTTTGCGTATTAAGCTGAGAAAGATGTTTGTATAACTGGGCACTGTGGTTCAAATAGAGAGTGGCCAAGTTTTCAATTCTGCTACTCCGTTTAGCTACTCCATTTTCTCTAATCAATGCCAGGGATTCATAAGTTAGAATTCTCTAAAATTTATTTATGCAAAAATATGAGAAGGAAGACTTCAAAATCAACTTCCTTCAATTCTAATATCTCTTATCGTAAAGAAGCTGAAGAGATTCAATAGGAAGTAACATATCCATCCTAAAATTCCTGAGTAAGTTTTAGGAAACCGAACAAAAAACATGTTCAAACAAACCAAGGTTGGTCTCGGGAAATATCTCAATATCTATTTTCATAAACGTTTGATCTTTCTGAATGCTGTTTATCCTACGGAAACCATACCCATACAATGGTTAGGTTACAATGAGCTTCATTCACGGCGTAGTGGAACATTTGGTTTGGGAAGCAGTTGATGGGAACGGTAAGGTAATAAAATCAACCTTTAGAAGGGTGCGTTCATTGTCTCAGGTCTTGCGTGTGGTCGACTAACGTTAGGAGCGTGTTCTCCATTAATAGGTCACGCCCACTTCTTATAGAACGTCCAAAGAAAGCGTTGCTATTCATGTATTCGTAACTTTTATCTAATAGTGATTCGTTCCATGGCAACGATAAATAAAACGGAATGTTTTACGCGTAGGTGACGTTTACCTCGCGAGTTATATAAAGTATGATGAATGGAAAGGGGTTGTTGGAAGTTATGGTGAATTCCGGGAAGTAATTTTTAAATTGATATTAATGGATGTTCACTTTTACGTGACTTACTGTTGTCTTTTATTCGAAAAGAAAGGGAATTTTTTATATTTGTTCCTTATTCCGCTTGAAGGCATGACGAATGTATAATAAATCATATGTATGCACATTTTTATTTCTCAGTTTCCATATATTATACCCGTTAAAAAGTAATAGTATCGTCTCCATATAAAGGAAAGTAAATAAGGAAAATTAAGTATATAGAGGCTTATTGACGTATTTCAGAGTATATCGTTCCCTTATTTTCATTCATTTACTGGTCAAAATTTAATATAAGGCGCTTTTAAAATTTATTCCATATTTTCTTAACTTCCGTAATATACTTCATGTGGACAAAATGATTTGATAATTTTTTCTGCATTTAATACGGTCCATTCCTTAAATTTTCATTCTTCATTTATTTTTTTTCCTTTGCAAAGTTTTCTTGAATTAAAATGAAAGTAATTAAAAAATTCATACGTTACTCAATCATTAAACATGATATTTGTGCGCCATATCCCTTTTAGAAGATTTCCCAGTCCTGCAGTGGAGTATAAGTGGTATATGGTAACAATAGATATGGATTTAAAAAAAGAGAGCATCAAATTATGATATTCCATTGTTACCCTTGAGTTTAGTCCTTCTTAGCAACCATATCATCTATTCCAAACATCCCACAGGTCTGTTTCGAGAGATAGAGATCGAGTATTGCATCTAATTAAGGTGAAACACCTATCATTCCTTTATGTGTTTGTATTTCACACTTAGAAATACAGGAAGGTTATAGTGTTCGGGAAAGAGAAGGCCGTATTGTTTTGACAACAGAGGCAGGGCTCGTATCCGGGAGAAAGCGTCAAATAGCGCACCCTTGTTTACTCGCGGAATGAAATGGGGTGAATTGAGTGACGGCCATCCGAGGAGACCTATTTCTCGGGTCGATGGTGAATAATGACGTCCTTTTGAGCCAAAATGGTGTCTCTAGAGAAAGAGAGTCATTTGTGAGTTAGATGAGGGTGGATACGGGAAGCCAAGCGCCATTCGGAAACATCTGAAGGTCTAGCTGCGCCTCTCCCTCTTCTCGTCTTAATAATCCGATTGAGCGGGATTTGCTGTGAATCGAAGGAACACTATTTCAACCGTGTTTTGTTTTACGTAGTGTCGGATCTTCCATTTTTATTTACACGGTAGATAGAGAGGGTAAATAAATAAAGGTCTATGGAGGTTATGAAAAGGTATTCGATGATTAATTAAGGATCATTTCAAAGGGTATTTATTCACGAAGTTCATTCCCTTTGTGCATCGAATCGAGTATGAAGTTGAAAGATTCAACATGGAGCTTTGAACTTCTTCAGATATGAATCTTCGTTGAAAAAGCTACTCACATTTCAACTTCATATTTATAGCACGCTATTCAGAGGAATGTAAGTATAAAATGAGCGGGAGAACAAATTTGTATGTAGAGAAAAAGAAAGAAGCCATAAAAAACTCACCGCATCGTAAAGGCATGTTTTTAAAGCCAAGATGGAATTTATGTAATAACCACGATATTCTTATAGCTATCAAGAGAGGTTTTGAAGACGATTTTTAGAGAGATTTTACTTTCTCATGGGTAGATTTTGAGGTGCGTTGCGTCATATTGGTAAGAATATTCCGGGATATATTTTTAATATTTTATAATTCAATTTAGTTAAACTTTGTAGTCCCATTAGACTAGTTTCTATCGACGGAACTCCTAGTACAGTTAAATCAAAGAGGAACATGAGATTTTATAATGGAATGGTACAACTTCTTTACGTGATCAAAGATACAATGATGTTAAAAGGTCTTATTTTAGCTTATTGTTTAGTGTATCTACGTAAATCATTGGTATTCACGTTACCTAATTCCCTTCCCGACCGTTCTACGTATTGCTTGGATTCCTTCGTTGGTAGGTTTCCTCTCTCGGGCATTCAAAGAAAAACCGTAAGAAGCAGGCCCCTCTCGAGGGAGTACATCGGAGTGAGTCTGAATGCGTTTCCTCGGCGACGGGAGTGCAAGAATAGGTGTATTCCTCTCCCTCGCGGAATGACCGTCCTTGGGAAGAGGCCCAGTGAAGCGTGGAAGCTCTTCTGGGAAGGGCGGAGGTAGCTATAGAGGTCGCTGTGGTCGAAGTGGATGGGAGTGTCTCTCTCAGTGGTCCACGCACCCACCCCTTCACCATAACTCACGGTCGGGGTTTTTGCTATATCTCGGAACGTGCTGAGAGAGACGCAAATCTTAGCCGACCCATATTATCGGAGTTGGAATTCAAGAGAACCTTTTGTTCTCTTGTGGCGTTCGCAGTTTTAAGATGGGCTCACGCTACTTCTGACCGCCGCTGCCAACTGGTTTGTGTGCGGTGTAGCATCGTCTCTAGAGGGTTGTTGAATTGGTTGCTTCGAATGTAACTTCTAAGTCTTTATGAGAATTATTTTACATTATAATACGTACAAATGTCATCTGTAACTTGTTTTAGATTTAGATGTAAATATATTGAACGTATTACGTAAACATAGAAAACGATAATAAAGCAATGAGATATAAAGCGTCATCTATAGCTGAAATTTATGTTTCGGTCGAAATATATTGGCTTCACAAAGCTTATAAAGTAGTATTTTATGCATTAATAGATAATTCTAATAGAACATACAGTGTGCTTCATACTCTCGATATTCTTTATCGGAAATTGTAAATTGCTACACGCTTGTCTTGTTTTTGGATACAAAGTATACAACTTATTCGTACCTAGGAAACCTTAGCACTTAGTGTTGATAGAGGACGCTTTGTTGTGATGGAGTGTTTACAAGTTCACGATCAAAGTTCCGTAAAGGGCCGTAAGCCTGGGTAGGTGCAAACTTAGAGGAGATTCATGTCCAAGTTATGAATGGCTTTTACTTAACCTAGAGTATCTAAAATAGTGTATAATCCATTTGGCGTTAGTGTAAATATAGTTTTTTAATAGACAGGTAAAATAAAAGACAGTAAACTAGAAAAAATGGTTGCTTTGCTGGGAATATATGGATTAGAACTGCTGCATAGTGGCAGTCGTGGTTTCTGTAAAAATATACGCGAGAAAAATCTTCAAGTTTAGGTGAAGCAATACTGGGAAAGGAAAAGGTTTGCAATTAAAGGAAAGCAGAAGAAGAACTATAAAAACATATACGTCTAAAGTGAGAAGAGGAAATTGTGAGGCAGAACAAAAGAGGTGGTCTCGTCCGTAACCATGGAAATAAATATCTTTTACAGCACGTATTTTTCCAGCGCAGTCATCAGAGTGGGCGAAAGAAGTTTTTCTTTGGAAGGTCGTTATCTTCTCGGCCACTTTCAGAATAATTAAGCCGTATCTGAGTGGAGGTGCTAAGGCATGTGTCTGAACTCTTGGAGGTGTGTTATAATGGTCTAAGGTGTTAAGCCGGAATGAATTAGAGTATGATGATGCGCTCGTTTCCACGTGGATCGTCGAAACAAATGGGCCCCGCAGCCTCATTTGACGGTCGAATGGATTTCGGCGATGAAATATGGCGTCGATCTGAACAGCCGAAGGGGAGTTTTAAAATATACGCCGCAAAAAAGCTCGATTGGTTAATTGGCGAATGGGATCGTTTCTCGGTAATCAAAATCCGGATCGGTCAATTCGAATTAGATAACTCTTCTGAACTGTCGTGGCAAAAACTTTCGCATCGGATGGGTTTTATTTCGAGATTCATTTTTTTTTTGCTCGGTTTGATTTATGCGGATGATGCTTTTTGCAAATTGAGGGCTATAAATATATAAACCTTTGAATGCATTTCTTTTTGGATTTAAAAGGCTCCCGTTTTCATTTTTAATTACGGCCATGGAATTAAGTGATTATGATTTTAATGAATTGAAATAATGGTATTCTTGTCTCATTTTTAAACTGTTTCCCGATTAATTATACGTTTTATTTGAAAAAAATTTGGCTGAATAGGGAATTCAAGTTTTATATGGGATATAATACGATTCTTTATTGAATTATATAAGCTTATTATGCGGTTAATTAATACATATTGATGCAAGTTACACAAAACAATCCTTTAGACATTTTTAATTTGTTGCAGATGTAGCATAGCAACGATAAAGGCACTAAATATTTGCGTCCGAATCGAAAATGAAGCCGTTAAACGGAAAAACCTTTCTGCGGTAAAGAAGCTTCGCGTAACAATCGCTCGCCGCGAAAAAATCGAGAAATGCATTCCGAAAAAAGGTAGAAAAAGCATAGAATCTTAAAGAGACTTCAGGAACGCGGCACGGCAATGAATGACTCCAAAATATTCGAAAACTTCAAGGAGGCTAATGAAGGCATTAACCGCTGTATCTCCCAGAAAGGAGACTTTTTTTAAATCCTTTATCTCGGGAGAAAAACCTTCACGGAGAGCATCACGAAAAATTCGTTGGATCGGAAAAGGATGAATGGCGCAGGCCCCATCGTCTCATACACTCCTCTAAATAGAGTGGAAAAATGTGCAAACAGAGTAGAATGGGAGGCCGTCCCCAACCGCTCTCAATTGTTGCGACCGGGAGGCTGCATTCCATCGGGAAACCAGTTTGCATTCAAGACAGGCTTAAAAGCCATCCTTGCCTCAGCCTCCCACGCTCTCTACCATCCTCCCACTCGGCTCATTTTTAAATCCGCCCTCAACTTCAGCGTCTCTGGATTTACTCCATTTTTTTCCTCACCTTCATCAGCTTTCCCGCGATTTTACTTCTTCCTCTTCTTCTTCTTCTTACAAGACGCATCTCGCTCGTCACAGCGTTGCCAGATGGAGCTTTATATCGCTAAGTCTGCAAGGATTATCGTCCCGAGATGCTATGTATATTCCTCCGATGCAAAGCGGAGTGTTTCCTTTCGCGAATTAAGCTCGATTTGGCGGAGAAAGGTGTATCCCTGCTCGGCACGATAAGGGTTCCTACTACGTTTTCTACGTTGCTAGGTTGTTGTTAAAACGGAATAATCCCGACTGACGTTCGTTATTCCTCGTGAAAGCGGAATCAGGGTTTGTGGTTGTCGTGTTTAAAAAAATGCTCACGAAAAGAAACTGAGTTAAACCAGGGAAGAAATCGTAGAACTACCTGGGGTTTTGTTGCACTGACACCTCATCGGTTCTGTTATACAGTTCTATGTATTCCTGTGAAGGTTCAACAAACTGTTTACGTCTCTAGGGAGTTATTCAACTCTTTTCGTTGGTTGTTTACTGTACGATTCTCGTGTTTTTGGTCTTTCTTTGAAATGCTGTTGTTTTCGTCAGATTTAATATTGTTTGTCTGCATGTTTTTTCACTCTGGGGTTATCATAGATTCGTTTCATAATATGCTAAAATGGGTTAGAGCTAAAATAAAACCAAATTTTCTATAGGATACTGAATGGTCAATAATTTGACATGCACAGGCCATTAAATTGACCTGTTATGCATATCAAAATAAACGTTTAAATGTTTGAATTTCCTCCAATTCTCTAATGTGATCCATGAGTTAAATTTGGGTTACCTTTTCAGGTATGCTACTGCACGAATCAATCTATCATTCCTGATTTGGTCTTCAGAAACGCTTCTTCTAAAGTCAATCAATATGTGATCATGAAATGAAAGTTGCTAACGAAAATTTGAAATCAACTGAAAATGGAGACATATAGAACGCATTATTTCAGTCAGATCCTTATAAATTTTATTAATTCCAAGTTATTAGTACGAACTATCTTAACTATCTTGATACTTAACCGTACAAGCTCCGTAAATGAAGTGCTGTGTTCGTAATAAAAAACATATGTTATTATGAATTTACTTTTTTATTTGTATCCTTGAAAGCTTGTATCTAAGTATTGAGAGGCAAAATCAGAACTTAAAGTGAATAAAACTTTTAAAATCTTTAATGCATGCACTAATTTTTGAATAATTCGATTTAACTTGGATGGAAAATGTGTGAAGAAGATATTTTCCATGAATGTATCCTTTTATCGAGAATTATAATCCGAAATTCAATCGAGAGTCACTATGCCTCAAAGTATTACATTTCTACAATGCTCCAGCATTTAATATACGATAGCAAATGTATCAGCACTTAAATGGCACTTCCAGAAGAACAGTTCCTTCATTACTTTACGCCCCAGTCGCATCTAAGTAGTTTACGTTTGTTAAGAGCCTACCTTGCACACGAGATGAAGCGCTTACAATAACTTAATCCCCCATCATTCGGAAAGCACGTTCCGTTATCCGTTATAACGCAGTTCCTCAGAAGCGTTATCTGGATTGATCTCAAAGGAGCGAAGTAGATTGAGATATCGCTTGGTCATGGCCTGGAATGACTTAAACGTCAACTGTCCAGGAGCTCTCCACCCTCACCCTACTGACGATTATGTGGGAGCTGCAATAATCGTTACCCATCCCTATTTCTACCCCATCCCTCATGCGTTCATTTTTTTCTTATATCTTCCAGTCACCCACTACTCCCTTCTATATTATCTTCCCGTGTCTGTCTCCCCTTTCTTTTTCCCCTCTCAATCTTATCGTCCTCGGCTGGAAGGAGCACGCCACCAGATCTTCAGGGTCTCTGATTTTGACTCCCCCATCCGAAAACAGCTTAGCAGTTTCGGACGCTCGTTTTCTGCGGATTACGCATTTTGCTAGCCATCGGTGGGAGCACGTGAGGGCCCGCGTAAAAGAATTAAGCCACTACTTCCTGCTTGTTAGAGCAGCAGGGCTTTCGCAATTGAGGGTTCTTACGAAAATCCAATTCCTCACATCCGATTCCCCGTAATGGTTGAGTTATTTCCGATCCAAGTCAATAACCCTGTCTTTCATTGATCTCTGTTTACTTGGTTTTATTCTCGTATCCAGGTAACTGTTTATTATTATCTGTGGAGTTAGTGCGCTGTTCTAGGTGTGTGTTCATCTATATGCGGAGTTATTTCGCTGACAATTAACTCGCTTTTTATTTTAATTTATCCAGTTTTAATTATAAATATCTGTGGAAATCGTGGTTTATTAACTTTATAGTTCTAAGAACATTTTGGTTTTTTAACAGAACTCTCACCCAGGTTACGTTCAACTGTAATGTGTGTTTCCTTAGAGGAATAGACTGGACTTTACATGTTTATCCAGATTCGAATCCCGGTCCAATTTCAGATTATTTATCATGTTTCATACCTTTGAAATTTTTATTTTGACCGTTTATTTACGTGAGAAGGGCTTATGCCTATCTGAATATCAGGAGAATGTTATCTACTTAAAGTAATACGATTCAAAAATGTTTATCTTTAATTAATTCGATTGTGAAACGGAAGAAAAGGTATAATTAGGTTCTACGTTATAAGTAATCCTTTAATATTTTCCTTTCTATTGTGATTTTATTCTTGTTAAGAATACGAATATTTTTTCCGGATCATTTTAATTGGGTTTATTAATCCTCGTCTCAGAAATGAGTCTTTTATTGTTCGTAATTAATCCTACCAGAAAGCTATTCTAAGGAACAATGTATTTCCTTGATTGTTATTCTCATCAGAAATCATTTTTAAATTACCCCGCTCAGCGTAGATTATATTATTCAGTCACAATGAGGTGAATAAACAGCCAGATTTCCATACATATAATTGGTTCGCGGAAGTAATTCTCAGTTGAATTTCTTCGTTAGCAGACAGGAGATTAAAACGTTTTCATTTAGGAGGTTTCTATCCCGTCGCTTTAATTGGAAATCTAATCCAAGCTGCGCATTCCTCCATGTTGGATTTATTTCTTCCCATTGGGGGGGAATTTATTAGGTCAGCGTTTGCTCTATTGCATGGTAATCTCATTGAATCAGCTGAACGCACAGCGACCGCAGAGGCTCAAAGCTCATTGCTCCCGAGGGCATTCGCAATTAGCGAAAAAATGACTCGTACTATTGTTAAGGGCACGGTATGTTTGCCGACCGCAGGACTCGAAGCTGGTGCCCTCGTGTCGAGATAACGGGACACAACGGTGCAAGGTTACGTAAAGCTTAAATTGGAAATAACATGACGCGGAATGATTCGACGGTTGAGGGCGTGGAAGGGGGACCTCGTTGGAGTGAACGGGATGAAAAGAGGAGAAATGCTTACCTCATGTTCATATGATATTCTCAGTTAAAGGTTATCAAATATCAATAATACTGCAATATAATTTTAATTTACTTAGGGAACACAATATATTTCGAAATAAACTTTATGTGATGAATTTTAAAGACTTAAATAGCGTTAATGTAATAGTGTTCGTTTAAATAATACAGAATTAGGTGTTTCCTTGCGGAACTTATTAATAACAAAGACCTCCGTGATGTGATTATTTTACTAAACTAAATGACGGCCTTGTTTTTTTAGTCTCACTTAATCTTCAGGTGAAGATACGAATGAAAGTTATGTGATGACCTGAAGATGAATTAAGGCTACGAAACCATGGTTGTGTTATTATTTTTTAGGTTTAGTAAATGTCTCATATCATAGATTTCTATTTTTTTTAAATATTGTTAAATTTTTATACAATTCTGTCTGTACTGGATACTACTCTTTAAAATTTTATATGATCAATAATAAAAAATCGTACGTTTATAAAGTTATTATCTATAGTGTTAAAAATGCTCACAGTGATAAGAATGAAATTGAAAAAGATCTTGGGATATTCCCAATCCCATCTTGGAATGGGAGACTTGGAAATATTGCTCTCGTGTACGATTCCATACTTTTCAGAGCAAAATTCATTGTGCAGGCCAAGGCTTTGTCGAATCTCTATCATGAATAAAAAACCTAGAAGGTATCATGTGAAACTTCTCTATTCTTCTAATATTTTCTACGTAATTTTATAATCATACTTCAAGTTATCCATGTGCGAAAGACCACTACTTACCCAAGATTGGATTCCCAAATCCATTTACATTTATTCCGAGTTTCGTGTATCGACGTTTTGATAGAATTCCACTCATTCCAAACCTCATGTACACGAATCCTGTGAAAAGGCAATGCAGACTTTTTGAATGCTACGTACAATGAGATCGGTAATCCCTTTCCTTCCTGTCCACTGAAGCACGTTGGCTATCCATTGGGGTGGTCGCAGGAGCCGTATCACAATGTGATAAGCCTCCGAGAGTGCGTTGGTGGGTTCTTCGGTGGGGAGCGAGTCAGCGAATGATTACATTGACGGAGTAAATGAGAATGCAGCTGGTCCTTTGATAAGGGTGTGAGTAATCAGAGCTCTCAAGCTGTAATTACCGCTAAAGCCATAGGATATCCATTCGGATGCTGCTAATTGCAACGTTGACATCTTTGCTTCCGATAAATGCACTTTGAATATGTTTATTATTTATGATCTTATCATCATTATCTGTCGAATGGATCATCCTCAACCTCTTGAGAGTTTTAATTCGATTCTTAGTATTTTTTTATTTACAGTAGTGGACTTAAGCTTAGAGATATCAACATTTTTAAAAATATTGTTTCCATGGATTCAGAAAAACTTGATCTTCTTAAAAACATTTACTTTTAATAGAAATACGCCATATTAGCTGAAATAAACTTATAAGTTCGGAAGGCTTTTAGCTGATGGATTAAATTGTCGATTATCAAAAGAAAGCTACAAAATAGTCCTGAAAAATATTGAGATTAATAAGAACCGATGATAAAGTATTAATTTTCAGATTTTCTTGAACACTAACATTTTTAAGTAGTTCATATTTTTATGTATTAGGGAAGAAATATAAAACAGCAATATTACAGTTCAAGATACTATTTTAAATTTCACTAAATTTAACGGAAAGCTTTGATTCGACATTTTATTTTCCACGAAAAGAGTTACTGTATTTTTTAAATAAAGAACGAGTTATATATACGTTCCAAGAGCAAGACTAGTTTTTCGCGAGTTTAAGTTACTCTTACGAACCCTTACTAATTCTTCTTCGGGCGAGTCACACAAGTTAAAATTTAATTAAAAACTTCCGTACGGTGACCTAATATGATAAGTTTTGTTTTAGGAAAAATAACAAGTTGAGCTCTTTTCTGGGAAATCTCAACTTTCATTCAATTCCTCAAACTTCTTTCTCTCTTAAACTCCTTCGAGTTCTCTCTTCAACTCCTTAACATTTTTTTTATTTTCTTTCTCTCCACGTTTTTCGACGTACACCTCTTTGAATGTTTGCTTTTCATCTTTTCTCTGATTTTTTTTTCAATTTTCTTGATATCAAACATCTTCTGAAGAAAAGGAATTAGCCTCTTTCTCTTCTTTTCGTTATTCTTTTTCCTTTTCTTCCAAAAACAGAGCGTTATCAATTGCTCTTTCGAATTCATCTGTTGCTATTGTCGTCATAAATCTCATTGTTGAAATATTTTCGATTTTTTTTTTCGGATCGCATGGTGAATCTTGTACGTTTATTTTCATCGTATAGTTAATTTTTTGAAGAAAATATCTTACATTCTTAACTTGAGCTTTATTTATATAAGTCCCAGTTTAGATTGTCTTTAATTTAAAGTAATAAGAGATCTCTCGTTTGTTGTTTTCCTCAAGTATATTTGCTACGTAACAAAATACCAGGCTGTAGAGTATATATATTAATTATTATTAAGTAACTCATATTCTATAATTTTATACCGATTCTTGAATGATTTAATTAAATAAATTCTTAGGGTAATATAAAAATCGTATATTTATTCCTTGCTTCTTTCCACCCAGTTATGAAAGCATCCTAAACTAACCTCCCATCAAATACGATATTTCCATTGATCGTGATATTTTATTGCTACAATTTTTACACACTTAGTTTTTTGCTATCGATTTTTTTATGCTTTAGTTCATAGCTCATCCAGTATTTAAATCTTTCCTTAATTGCGTGTTCACGTGTTATTATCATAGCAAGTGTTTATAGGGATCGAAAAATGATAATGAAAACGAGAAGTATACCTAATACTTTTGCGAATTTCTATTTTTGGTTCTTGAAGGAAACGAAACCAAAATTGTTCCCACAGTCTTCATTCACATTGAGAATGTCAAGGTGTCTCTCTGCATCAGACCAGAACTATTCTCATGACGCATTTTTGCTTTAATCGGAAAGAAACAGTTGCTTAATTCACCTCTAGCCGCTCCACCCGAGGAACTTTTCGATTAAAATATTTCTCTAATGCGGATGACTTTCCGTTGAATGTGATTTTTCCTTTCTGAGGAAACTATTATTTAAATTTATCCCATTTATTTAAATCCATCAGCAAAGAAATATTTAAAATCATACGAGAAATATAACAAGAAGTATGGCAATTTATGGAATTTTCTTCTCGTTTTATTCAAACCATTAATTCACAAATTAAATTCGTACAAAATGAAGATATATATAGCATATATATATATGCTAAGACGAATCCTTTAAAGTATTCATTCGTTCTGCAAAATATACATAAGAAAAATAGTTCGAAAAATTAGACCTTAGAGCTGGAGTTATCACCTTCAGTCGCCATGGAGGGCTTGTTGGGTATTTTTGTAGTTGTAAATATAAATAAAAGTTCTCTTTTGAATAGAGGGGAATTGGTGAATTACTTTTTATAATAGTAAATACCAATTCTCTTTTATTTATCTTTTCAATATCAATCCATTTGCTGATGAGTATATTTCAGTCAAAAATTAGTATAAACAGTGAAAAGCAATGGGAATCACGGTTATCTGTGATCAGGATTTCATTGCATCCATATTTTTATTGGTGGGTCACTTTCATTTACGGTGGATCTACTGCTGCGTAACCACAAACTTATCTTGAATATATCCCCACGTCATTTCGTGCATACGTGCCCATTTCACGATATTCATATCACATGACCCCTTAATGGATTCAGATTTTTTCATCACCCGAGCCATACCGTTCCCATAGCGTTTCTATAGACACAACCGCACCCTCGGCCAAAAAAATGTAAACAGTTGGAGGCGAGGCTGAGGTCGTAAATTCTGCGGTCCAGAATCCTGGGAAATGGGTGTCGGATCTCAGTGTCGACATTTGTTGACCTCCTGTGGCGAAAGCAGGTATAATAGCTGCTGATCGATACAAACGAAGAATTATGCTGGTTGCGGAAAGCATATATTCTGAGGTTGTCAGGTCTGTTCACTATTAGTCCACCGTAAGGTTTGTGTGTGCATTTCTTGGGCTGAGGATTCCGAGCTAATCTTAGGATAGGTTTACAGTCTCCGGAGCTCATGCAAAATGTGAATGTTTTTAGACTAGAATTTCTTCGCTCAATAAAGATGCTAAAGAGATTCATATAGTGGAAATGAATTCAGTTTCATACGACTTTACAGTGAACTAAATTGATTTCACTAAAAGTTTTACTCTTTCCTTTTGGATTTGTCTGCAATTTAATTATTTTGTGGATACAGGATTTTGAATTTTGAATTAAGAAGTCCCCTCCTGCATTTTAAGAGAAAAAATATACATTTCGGAAAGATTAATGAATGAAAGAAAGATCCGCATTAGTTGATACTAAGGATTTATACCTAATTTAATCAGCTTACCTAATTACAAAGGTTCCATATTCCATTCCATTTTGTAACACGGAAATTCTTTAAAGTCTTTCTTTGAGCATTCCAAAGCAATTTTATGAACTCACTCGTGTCCCGTTGTTGGGTCTGCTAATTGAATTTCATAGAGACTCATTTTCAGTGTATAAATAGTAGAAAGGCGTGTACGTGAAAACGAAGCTTGGGTAAAGTTAATTTGAAAATTTAATTGAAATGGATCAAATGTAGCACATTCTAGGTTTCTTGTTCATTTAAATTCGTTGTTGAATTGAGAATGCGAATAATTCAGATTGAATTTATGAATCTTTCTGGTTAATCAAGTTTGCTTTCATAGTTCCAGAATTTAATTTTTACTGTTCATGAAAAAAGACCGAAGCATTCTTAAATGGCTTCGTCTCGTTTTATGTAAAATAGATCTAGTTACTCGTGTAGCAATTTGTTTTAAATTACGACACCAACAAATAAATGATTCCATTGACTTATAGACGCTTTTTAATACACTACGTCAACTGTAATTATCTTCATAAAACCTTAAATAGCTTGCAGGAAACTCATTAGGGTGTTTATACCTCAAATTACTCAATATTTCATAATATTTATATTAAATAATTAGAAGTTTTAATCGTAAGAATATTCTATGTTCGTATATCAAAATCATTTTTTTTATTTGAATTTTCATACGTGATATATCGCTAATATTCGATGAAATATTTTGCTTTAAATTAATGCTTACAATTCACTCATAGCTTAATTTTTTTGGCCTAAAGTTGATACTCCGTGGGTCCTTTACTACTTTGTTGATATCATTGTAGAGCATTATATCATCCTCGTGTGATCGTAGATTAGTAGATCTATTGTTAAAACATTACGGTTCGACTCACACCTCATTCTCTTATTCACCTTTGACATCTACGTTCCTTCCTCACCTACCCCCACGTGTCCACGAGTCTCCTCCTCAGGGGATAGAAGGATCAGGTAAGAAATATTTGAAGGGGTGGCGTGCGTGTGTTCGTGGGAAGTGAGGGTCTATTGGAAAAAAAGGCCTCTCTTTCACTCCTTGAAATGGAGACTCTTGAAAATGAAGCCCCGCTCCTTTGGTGCGGAAAGGAGACTTCCCACACCACTCCCTCGACGTCACTTCCTCCGAGACATGCTCTCCGTTTCCTTATACCTTTTCCTCAATCTCCATTCTCGATCATTATCCTATTTAGGACACTTACCGGGTTCCTCCCGCGATGCCTAGGCGCATATATCGTCCCTCGTAAGTGTCTCCGAATGAGGTGTAGTTAATGGAAGTTGTCTTCCCTCCTAAGATTTGGTCGAATTCCAAATTTTGCGGAAAATGTATTTCTTTTTTTTCCTTCCTCACATTTAATAGGAAATGCTCAAGGTTTAGGTATCCTAAGATAAAATCTAGTTATCATATTCATTTATTATTTATTTAAATATTCATTCTATCTTTTATAAATTTTAATTGTTAAATGGAAATTAATATGTATTTTAGTAACTCATTGGCAACTTATGATGTTACAGATTGTTGTCCTTTATGATTATAACTATCGTTTGGTAATTAATGCTCTATTACAGTTCTTAACTGTGAAAATTTTAACTCCAAACATCATTAATTCACCTTCAATTGATAATGAGTCTTTAAGGGTTTTATTGTTCCATTGTTATTCATAATTGGACAATTTCTACAGAATTACATATTGTTCAATCAACTTGCCCATTTTAATGTAAACCTTTCTTTTTCACTTTGTTCATAAGACATTCTAAACCTCAAACAAATTAGCTTTTAAGAATGTTCGGCTAATACCGTAAAACGCCTTAAATAATTTTCATGCATCAATGGATGTTGGAGGAATGGAGTAAAAATTTAGATTATGATCTTAGTTAATTACTAATTTTCTTCAAGTTTTAGTAGTTACAGATTTAATCGATTTTACATTGCAATTCGTGAAACGGGAATAACGTATTTACGGGTTTCAGTTAATTGACGATAGAACACATTCTAACAAAAATCCATGAACAAAGGACAACAAGCAATGTGACTTAGGAATAGTTCATTAAAATAGAGTGATGTGATTTATATTATTCACAGCTAAATATTCTTATTAAAGGAATAACGAGAGAGCAATTCCGCACTACCTTGTGGAAAAAGTTTTTATAGTTTTCGAGTAACGATTTAAGAGAAATTACTCGAAGGTGTAAATACTAAAGCAGTTTTTTTTATCATACCATCTGTGATGGTTATTAGCTCGAAGGAAATGTCGTAAAAATATGCTTCTAATAATATGTTTTTCGTGCGTATTTTATTCCTTCATCTTTTTGCATCTCATATTCTATTTTTTACTCATTCTTTCCTCTTAATTTCATCTACAATTCGGTTCCTTGTATGTACCCATAAGTAGATCTAAGAGTTCTTAGCATCTTTAAGGGTTGTAGTCTTAAAAATCAAAAAGGTCAAAATGTGAACATCCTCTCGATTCAAAAATCCTGTCCAAGTTTTAAATAAAGAGCGAACTCCTTGTTTTAACCATGAGTATGACTCTTAAGATAAGCTTACGTTGAAACGGAACTTATTCCTCTCGATCACGTTCGGTTAAGGCTTACTCAGTGAAGGATGGATAGCTCTGAATCCCTCTTGACCATAGCTCCTTATTCCCGCTGTGTTTGGAGAAGAAACAACCCTCTTCCTTTAAGGCTACATAAATTCCGGACTCGTTTATTCTTCTCTCTCCTTTAACGGCATATTTTACCATCAACGCAGGCCTCCTTCTTCCCGAATTTTTTCAGTCTTTTCCCCATTTTAATATCTCAAGCCCTCTAATATGTATATACTTTCCGTTCGTTGACTTTCCAGCACTCTCTTCCCGCGTCACACTTCTTTGGGTACCCCGCAACTCATTTCCCCTTTCACACAGCTTTTCTATCCCACTCTCTCCCTTCACCAGCGCACACAACATGAAAGCGATTCATAATGGCCCTTGGATTCCATTCATTGCGTTCCGCATTTTTTTTTCGGAGGAGCATCGCGATCTTCTTTTTTTCTCTTAAGACGTGGTAAGCGGAGTCTCGCTAGGACAACAGCCCCAACGGAGATCTGCACGCCCATCACGGAGGGTGTAAGGGAAACCGTTTTCGACCACAATACGGGGCTATTGGGAATGGTATCGATCTAGGGACAGGTGGAGACGGGGATGTGACGATTTGCTTTTATTTTTATATTCTTCAGAGATGGTCTGGACGTTTCGGGATTAAAAATGTACTTTTGGGTGTTGATGGTGAAAGGAATTAATTATTTGATGGTAACTTCTTAGTGAGTTATGGTTAGCTATTTACTAAGAATGTTAAAAATTATAAATTAAATTCTTACGTATTTTTTTGAAAATCTGGAGTAATTTCCACCGCGTATTGTATTTAACATAATTTAATTGGAGTGATAGCAACAAATAAACGGAATGGAGTGCATTTACTTTTCTAATTTTATACGCAAAGATGATTATTAGTCAGAGTATTGAATGTATGTAAAGAAATATTATTCACGAAATAAGATTCTCATTGATAGAATAAGTTGCTTCGAATGTTCACTAATTACAATTATGTAAAAAAATCAGTATAAATAGAAAATTTCTAGTATATTTATAATTTACACCAATTATGAATTACAATAAATTATTACAAATAGTATAATTATAAATAATGATTACTTAAAATGGAGTGCCAAATATCAGTAACTACAAAATCGCTAAAATAAAATAAGGAAATATCTCAAACCATATCAGCTCTCCCGACGTACAACCGCCTATAATAGCTTCGGCTATCAACCCTAGATTGACAGCACCCTTGCGAAACACCCCCTCTCGCCCCCGCGACCCATCCCTCTCGCCCCCGCGACCCATCCCTCTCGCCCCCGCGACCCATCCCTCTCGCCCCCGCGACCCATCCCTCTCGCCCCCGCGACCCATCCCTCTCGCCCCCGCGACCCATCCCTCTCGCACCCGCGACCCATCCCTCTCGCCCCCGCGACCCATCCCTCTCGCCCCCGCGACCCATCCCTCTCGCACCCACGACCCATCTCTCTCGCCCACGCGACCCAACCCTCTCGCCCCCGCGACCCATCCCTCTCGCCCCCGCGACCCAACCCTTCCGCCCCCGCGACCCATCCCTCTCGCCCCCGCGACCCAACCCTCTCGCCCCCGCGACTTACCCATACCTTTCACCTTTACCAGCTACAGCAGGTCCTCTTCCATCCAGCATCCTCGGAGGTCAGGAACCACTCCATTCCTCAAAGGTCCTCCTACCGCAAGAGGTTTTGTCCCTCTTTCTCAACAGCCTAAGTTAAGACAAAGAAACTATAAAAACATAAAACAATCAATTCCGTTTATAATATAGTTACGTTTCTGTTCGGACCATTTTTTATAACATACACAGTCAGCAATGGATTCCATACATGAAGACCGTGCATTCAATTTCATTTCATTGAATAGATGTTACTTTATTCTTAAATGGAATGAATAATCATTTTAACATAATTTTATAAATCTATAATCTTTGAAGAAACCGAAAAGTTATTTAAATAAATTAAAAAATCTTAGGATTAAGTTAAGCTTTGTTTGGATTGGTTATTAAGAATGAAAATTAAAATAAAATTCGCAAGTAAACATTTAGGCTTTAATAAACCAGCACTAGAATTACCTTACTAATTTAAAATAATAATAAAGTTTAATTTATTCATCCTTAAGAGTATATATATAAACTAATTTTGTTTAAATATTTCGTTTAAATCAAATAATTTATCAACTCAATTAACGCATTTACATTTTATTAATATAAATCAAATATTAGTAATATTCTCATAATTCATTTATTAAAGAAAATAATTCAATCAAAATAATTTAATTTATTTAATATTATCTCATTAATTTTAACTGCAAGTGACTATATAATGAACAATTTAAATTAATTAAGAAAAGACAATTTTAAATAAATCCGACATTCACGATCCCAAAATTCTTAAATAAATATTAACTTTTAAAATATTCAACCTTTATGATTGCATTCAAATTTTAATAAAATTTCGTTTCATAAAAAAA
This sequence comes from Pantala flavescens, assembly GCA_020796165.1. Taxonomy (NCBI): domain Eukaryota; kingdom Metazoa; phylum Arthropoda; class Insecta; order Odonata; family Libellulidae; genus Pantala; species Pantala flavescens. The sequence continues at coordinate 21,270,562 of CM036886.1, forward strand.
TTCCCGATTAAAATAATTTAAATTAGATTAACGTCTTTGATTTATTTTTGGATTATTCAGAGATTATTCAATAGATAATTTATATCTCGATAAAATATTCCATGCTCATTGAAACCGAAGAGTTACACAAACGCTCAATACTCATGTATTTTGAAGTGAAAATATATCAAAAATTCTATTTATATATTCCATTTATTATCTTAGAAATAAATATCACTTTCATTTGAGTATACTCAATGACTTTCATGAACTCTTCTTCAGATTCAAAATTTCGTCTTTCAGATTGCAGAGTGAACCTACCAGAGATTAATGAGTGTATTAATTTAAAATTCAACTATAATTTAATTTGATTAATTTAATTCGTACTCAATTGATTCGTAATCGTTGGATCAGATGCTTAAATTACTTATAAAAATGTTCTTATATCATAAAATGGCGGATTCGTTCATCAGTTGATATTAAGTGAACTGTTTACAATTATGATATTTCAAAAAGGATTAAAATTGCAAATAAGAAACCGGAGAATAGTTAAATATTATATTGAAATATGTTTAGGAATAAATAGTAAATTTCCGTTACTCCTTAAATTCGGTTAAATCGATTAATTAATAAGTAATTAGGAAACATTTCATATTTCGAAAAATATTCGCAAAAACTAAATAAGTAAAAATTTAATTATTAATTTGAGAGATTATTTAATGATTCAATTAAATTTAGAACTTTTAGGTTACGTATCGTTCGAAACATCGTATTGTTACAACCCTAAATTCCACCACGTGGCGAAATTGCTCACGACGTCAAGAATTCTTACGAATTAGTTTTTCCAAGAATTATATTACAGTATAAAACATCTACTTCGATAAATTAACTTATTGAAATCGGTAAAAAGTAAACAATAGACGAAAGACTTAATACCCTAAATTCGACCACGTGGCGAGCATGCACACATTCTTAAATGCTCAATTTTGACTAAAATTCAAATAAATATCTGCTGCGATTGATAAAAGCATTGTAATCGGTTGGAAGATAATCAAAGACGAAGAAATAATCTTAGTAAATAACCAAAAATCAAAGGTAGAAACTTCTAGAAAGCCATGGAAAGGTCATTTTTACTTACGAAGTTCCGGGTCCAATTTCGCAGATTTCCAATCTTCTTTTTACTGCATCTTGACGAATCCATTGCAATCGAACTTATTATAATCACTTATGCACTCAAAAAATATTTTTATCACAAAAATCACAGAAATTCGACACCACACTCGTAAACGCACCTCACTCAAACAGGAAACCAGCCTAACTAACATTAAAACAACGGATATCCGGTTTGCAGTAAAATACTCGATTCTGATTGGCTGATGGCAATGGATAAACTACTACTCAACAAGATTAATATTAAATTCATAACTCTTTTTAAATTTTAATTATAAAATTCCATATAAAAATAATAAATTTATTTATTATTAGTCTCAAAAGTGTTCATTTTGCATTATGAGTAATTTTAGTAATTATCCAACGAGCACATGTTCGTTAACGGGTAGCCATCTTGAAAAATTTAACATTTTTTAAGAGAATTTATATAAATACTTTCAAATGCTTTTAAGTTGACGAAATATAACTTAAATGCTCCGATGATCATCCTTTAAAAAGTATCGAACTATTTTAAGAACTATTTTTCATATAGGAAGTAGTGAGACTTAATGATGCTATTTTTATATCCGAAGTGATTTATAGTTATTAAGTTAAGTTATATTCGTAGCTCCAAGTCACATTTCCGTAAATATTTTATTTATTAAATACGCGAGAAACTTTTGAATTGCTCATACAGAGCTGTGGAAAACCTTCGATCAAGATATTATTCCGATTCTTTCCAAAGCAACGATCTTTTAAACCTTTTTTTATTTTCCTTTCATTCTATGTATTGTCCAAGCTTTAAATAGCAACGATTAAATGCACACTAAATTGGAAAATGTTTGGTTTAGTACTTACATTCTCATGCACTAAATTGCAGCATAACACATTGAAATCGTCATGGATACCTAAAGACTGAATCCTTATTTATTTGAAGAAAGACATTTTAGTCTTCGTAGATCCTCGTATCATTTTTCCAAATCGTACACGAATCACACGCTTGTGGAAAGATGAAAAAAACCCGTTCCACTCTTCGAACATAAACTTTATATCCACATATATAATATTCACGATGAACTCTAACTGCATTATTGTCGGTTGCTAGGTATCATAATCACTTTTTGATGTATTTCGAAATAAACTTCGACCGAAGATTATCCGCTTTAATTCACCCACTGAAGCGTTTCACTTGCACTGGTTTTGGACGACGAAAGAAACACTGATTGGAGAAACTTATTAGAAGACCTAAAATTGATTTACTCTTGCTTTTCCAAGAGCTCATTTCGAACAACTCGTTCCTTCCTAGCGAAAGGGCAGAAATATTCTGTAGGACCTCAAAATTCTAAGAAAAGCTTTAGTCCTAGCGGTTATTTCAAGGTAAAGCTTGTTTGTGCATCTTGAATAAAATTCTCTTATCATAATACTCAGACTCTAATCTATATTATGGCATTCATAATCTTACTTTGAATACAGTAAATAATAGAAGTTGTTATACTACCATAGGTTGTGAGTTTTGCAACAGCATATTTGTGTTTTATAGCTTTTAATATCTTAAAATTTATGTATTAAATTGTTTCTTTCACTGAATTATGCAGGGAAAAGAACTAAAATACAAAAGGAAGCTAGGTTTCTTATTTAACACAAAATTTACTCTTACAAATTTCCTCTCTTCTTAATATTTCAAAATGAATATAAATGTCGTTTTTCATTGTGTAAGTCCTTCAACATTTAAAGTTTAATAATCGTTTAAGCCTTGTCGGTTAATTCAAGGTAAAGCAAGTAGTGATTCCTAAAATAAGTATTAGGAACCAAGTAAATCATACTTTTATAATAAGGTTTTCATTACTTTTTATAATTAAGGGAAGACCAAAGTAAAATTTACTCAATTCTTGGTGTTGATCAGAGATCGATACCGAGCGAATGCTTGCTTCTATGGATACGATTTTTCTTTAACGTATCCTACATCAAAGAGACAAATAAACTATCATAAATTATTAATATATGGATATCGTATTATAGTTATCTTTACTAAGTATTTAGTTTCCTTAGCATGCATAATTCAGGAAAAGAAACAATAAAAAGCATATAATTTAGGATATTTAAAACCATTAACCTTAGATGCACTATTAGAACAATAACTACTTTTGGAAGAATAACAGTATGTGTCCTACCTATTCATGATATATCATGATCTTGTCATTCAGATAAGGAGACTTTATTTAAGTTACCAAAACAAGCTTTACCTTGAAATAATAGCTTGAGCTATCTCTTATTGGCATGTCTCAAAAATTGGAGGTCACACAACATGAGTAACGTAAGAGAATTTCTGCCCTTTCGCTGTGAGGTAACTAGTTGTTCGAAGCGAGTTCATGGACGGAGTTGGAGAGAGTAGAGCATTTGAGTGCAAATATTGTCTTCGTCCAAAAGGAGTGTAAGTTAATATTGCGTGGTGCTTCAGAGCTTCAATCAATTATAACGAATATAAGTGGATGTTCATTGCTCAGTGTTTATTTTGGAATATATCCTCGTGCCAAATTGATTATGCTGAACAACCATCGACAATGATGCATTTAGAGTTCCTCGTGAATATTATCTAAGAGGAAATGAAGTTAGAGGTCGAAGAGTGATAAGTTTTTTATTCATACTTCTACGAGTGAGCGATTCATAAGTGAGATTTGTATTTGGTGTAACTTATGGAAGTCGAGGATTGGAGTTCGACTGAACCAGAATTCAACTTATATCTATCCCTGACTATTTCAGACCTCATTTCTTTAACATCGTGGATGAAAAATGTAAGTACTTAACCAAATAATTTTCAATTCTTTATTTAATTAATCGTTGCTTTAAACGCCATGTTTGGTAATAAAATAATTAACAGATTTAATTATCGTTGCTTTCGAAGAGAACGCATACATCTATCTTGACAAACTTCTTTCTGGAGCTATGTATAAGGTGAACTAAGGTTTCTTGAGTTTATATCATAGGTAATATTTTTAAATAATTGGCTTGGAATGTTAATCAGTTACACGAAAATAATTACGTCTTCGTATTTCCTACATATTACGTAATTGCTCGTGAAATCGTTCGATGTTTTCTTTTAAAGTAATTTCACCGTGGGAATAAAGTAATTTCTCTTCCACTAAAGTATATTTATTAGGATTTATAGTTTTTTCTCTTCAGAAAAGTTTTTCAAGAGGGCTACCTTCTTAGCATTAAATATGCGTCAGATAAATAATAAATATACTCAGTCTCACTTTTTTCTATATGAAATAAATAGCTAGTAAAATGGTTCAATACATTTAAACACATAATTACCATAGTATTTAAGTTATTCTTCGTCTAATGAAACATATTTATAAGTATTTATATTTTTTCTCTTCAAAAATGTTAAAATTTTTCAAGATGGCTACCTGTTATCGAACATGTGCTCGTTAGATAATTATTTAAAATACTCTGAATGAAGAATTACCATTATTAGAACTATTTATAAATAAAATTATTATTTTTACAGTGGGTTTGATTGATGAAATTAATAAAAGAGTTATTCATTTAATATTCACATTGTTGAGCAGTGGTTTATCCAATACCATCAGCCAATCAGAATCAAGTATTTTGTTGCAAACCGGATATCCGTTGTTTTAATGTTAGTTAAGCTGGTTTCCTGTTTGAGTGAGGTGCGTTTACAATTATGGCATCGAATTTCTATAATTTTTGTGAAACAATTTTTTTTGAGTGCTTATGTGTTCATATTCAGTTTGTCTGCAACGGATTCGTCAAGATACAGTTAAGCGAAGATTGGAATTCTGCAAATAGGACCTTTAACTTCGTAAGCAAAAATGACCTTTCCATAGCTTTCTAGAAGTTTCTATCTTTGATTTTGGGAAATTAACTGAGATTATTCTTTCGCATTTGATTTTATTTCAACCAATTCAATTTATTTATCAATCATAGAAGATTTTTATTGATAATATAATTTAAGTCAAAACTGAGCATTTAAAAAGTGAGCATGCTCCCGACGTGGTCCCATTTATGGTTGTGACATATTTTGTAATCTATGGTTATCTTATTTCCGATTTCAATACGTTTAGTAATCGAAGCAAATGTTTTTTTAGACAAATGCAAGAGTTATAATTCGCAAAAGTTTAGAGGTCGGTTTTCACCCTGTGATCGAATCCAGAGTAGTAAAGGTACTTGTAAGTAACCTTATACTTCATAAAATATCTTAAGTTTATTTTGATCATTATATCGAATTGTTTTTTGTCTTTAATTATTTTTATTGAATATTCATCTATCAGTATAATTTTTAGTTACCCTATATATGTAACATATTTGCATAAGAAAATGAAAAATGTTATGACTAACAAATCAATAAGCCGTCTTACGACGTATAATAAAGCGATGTAGTATTAAACTTCAGACCGATTTAATATTGGCGCATTTAATCACTTTTATTGATATATTAATAATATTCAATATATATTATAAATAGATAACCGAAGTACGAATCCGCCATTTGCATAACATGATGAACTGTTTTATTATTAATTACAATTTTTTATAACGGTTACCAATACAGTGATTTAATTTGGGACGATTTAGAGTTATTTAAATATTTTTAATATTTTCCTGTATTGACCTCGGTTAGATTCACATAGCAATATGAAAGATGAAACGTTAGCAAGGAATAATAATTTGCACTCATAATGATATTCAAATGAAAATATTTATTTTCACATTAATACGAATAAATAATATAATTTTCCATATTTTTTGGTATAACATTAGATAACGTGATTTTTTTAAAAATTTTTCGGTCCTAATGTACGAAGAAAATTATTCCTAGTTTATTGTTTTATGTCTATTTTAATTATATGTAATTTTATATTATATTTTATACTATTACATTACCAGCCAATTCCATTCTTAACTTAAATCCAAATGAAATAATTTCTGTTCCAACTTTAATTTTATTTCGTAATTTGGTAGATTTGTACTATTATAAAAGGTATACACAGTGAAAGTGTACATAAATGATAGGAATTAAAATTATTAATAAAAAATTTATAAAGGATCTAGGCTTTAAATTGGAATGCAAATATTAATGTGGGATAAATTAACTGTTCTTTTTTCTTAAAGAATTTTCTTAAGCAAATTTAAACAAGAAGTGCCTTTCTTTTTCTTAAATTGCTTCCGTGGATCGTCTTTTATATTATATCGTGAATTATTTTCAAAACTTTTTTTGGGTTTTATCGATTTAATAGTTATTTAATAGTTATTATACAAATTTATTTTGGAATATATTACAAAAAATTATAATTGAATATAGTCCTGATTTCTTCAATCTGTTACATGTAATTGTATTTTTTCTTTAATTTGAATTCTTTCATAAATATCAATAACAAAGGATGACATTCTCAAACTCAGCTAAGAAAAATTTTATTATTTTATTTTTAATAATCGCACAAAAATCTTTTATATCCATCCCACATTATAGTGTGGTCATGAACGTAACAATGAGTATCACAAGATATCTAGAGGAAATGTTTCTACTCAACCGGGATTTGAACCCGGCATCTTAGCAGTATAAGAGTAGCATGCTTACCACTCTGCCAACGAGGTGGGAAATAATTCTAAATCTCAATTTTCTATTTCATCCAGAATTGATTGTTTTTGCTGATAGTTATCGTCATTATATAAATCTAAAGTGGTCGTAACAGATATGCGTCTATATTTTTAGCGATTTTTATACTTTAATGTAATTATAAGGTGATAAGTCATTTTTCAACGCTTGTAAGGATGTGGAGCAATACTTCTTGCGCAAGGAGGACCTTTGAGGGATTAAGGGGGGTCCGAGACCTCTGAGGACACAGGAAGAAAGAGGATCTGATACAGATAATAAATGGTTCTGGTGAGGGCTGAAGGGGTGGTTGGGCGCTCCTTCATTGTCGTAGTTATTTCTTTTAATTGAGAATTTTACGAGCCTCTATTGAATACGTGTTATAAATGTTATTTGAAGAATTTTTTAAAGAAATTATACAATTTTATTATTTAACTTATTTAATCTAACTTTACCTTTTTTGTTTTCAAATAAATTGTATAATTTATTTGAAAACAAATAAGTCAAAGTGCGAAATATGTGTATGGATTTAAAAAATTAAATTTAAACATATTTATTATACTTCTTTTGATAATTCTTAAAAATTGTTGAAGCATTGTTGAGAGCACTACTCACTAATTGTTCTAAACTAAATCACATAATAGATGCTGGTTAATAAATACTGATCGATTTTTGGATTTAACGATTTTTTAAAGGAATAAATTAAACTCACGTGTTAGTTGTTCCGAATATTGAAATAATTCGAATATTTGAATAAATCTCTTTGTCTTCAAAAATAAATTTGCCGTAAATTTATTCTCTTAGTATTTCTTATTTTTTGTCAGTAATTTAAAAGATATCTTCAAACACGAACGGAACGGGAACTTTTATCTGTTATTACACATTTTTCAAAATGTATAATAACACATGAATGGAAAGGGAAGTTGGTTATTTATGATATGTATGACAATGATTCCTTCAAAGAGTACAGGTTTGGCCACCCCTGTTATACAATAATGCGTTTGTAGGAAAGGCACTTCAGAATCCTTGTATTTTTTGCTGAAGTACTTTATTTAATATAAAGAAAATGTTTTAGTAATAAACTGAAGAAAAATTTAAAAGACTCCTTATCAACGTAGCATCAATTAATAATAGTATATCTTTATAATTGTTTTGGAATATGTTGAGACGGATGTCTCGAATGAGTTTGTTTTTATATTCGGTGAACAACTACAAAATTGTCTTGGCAAAACATTTCGCTGTCCAAAGGCTTAGATGAATGAAATATAGTTTTATAAATTTCAGAATTTATTTTAAGATGGAATAGCAGAACGGGTGGTCACTGGAAAATGAAGTAGCATCTTTCTATCGCAGATATTATATTCCGGTTTTCCCTTCATTTAATCTCGTTCCTAATCATAGTAAATTTTAGAGGTATTCAAAAAATTTTTTCGCTAAACGGTAAATGAAACACTATTCCTCCATAATTGAGATCCTATATTATATATTATATTGAAATACTATATTATTATATATAATTAATGTATTCCATATGAATTATAACTTCTTATATTTTGTTGCACCTCCAATTTTAATATTCTCCATCGCGTATGGCTATTGAAAAACAGTTGAATTTAATGAATTTATTTTATATTGAATTTAATAATAAAATTTTTAAAGGTATATGAAATACTATTGCTGCATAATTGAAACCCTAAGTCTATATTTAAATAGTATATCTCTAAAGAGAACAAAACTTATAATATTTCCTTTAACTAGCACGTTTATTTTAAGTAGTCATATTCCTAATTTTAATCAAAAAGTATCTTACAAATTACAAAAGTCGCGAACGAGTTAGATTGATCCATTACATATTTATTTGAACCCATCCAAGCATTCTTCGTTATAGTTTTCCATAAGCTATGCCTGTTGTGAAAGAGTCTGTAATTATTTATGTAATATTTCCTTGCACAAATATTTGTCTATGTTTATGAATTTTATAGTTGCCTTAGGAAGTTGGATTGGCGGCATACGGTAGCAATGAGGAGGATTTCGAGAATAAAATTTGAATTGTTTGGTGCTGTAAAAGGTGTTTGGAAAAATAAAAAACTAAGGATTCATTATTAAAGCACCTATAATGTTCCTTAGCTCTCGTGGAGAAGCTGCGGTAGGTCTGTATGGTGATCTAATGTATGCTGCTGTAGAGCTGGAGCATTTAATAGATAAATACCTGCTTTGTCTTTGGGGCAATGATTATATATAACGCCTTAGAATATTCTTTCTTGATAAACGGAAGATTTGAATTGAGCTCTGAATTTGTTTATGCGGTAGCAACTTAAATACGTTAGGTTGTACTCGACTTACATACGTGATAGCAAAATTAAAACCGCTCTCAGGTATAACATTCAAAAGCAACTCAATATTATATGCATCCCATTCATGGGCTACTTTATTTTGTACCATTATACACATTAAAGAGACGTAATTCTTTCCGATTCTGTGATTCGATTCGACAAGGATTTTAATTAACTCTCCAAATTTATCACCACAGCTCCTTTGTTTGAATTCACTGCATTCGTAAGAATATTCACCTTAATTTCCGCGTATGACTTTTGCAATTTATTCTATGCTAATATTTTCCATATATAATCTCCAACTGTGCTAATTATTCTCCTAGATTTAAAGTTTATAACAAACAGGATTTAGACTTATTTGAGTTGTTAAAAAAATTTCTCCCTACGTATATACATATATATTATTTATATTACTCCTAATATTTTTCCACGTATAGTACATAAACTTTAGGAAAATTTTAAGGATAGGATAAAAACATAATTACACAAAATTATTTGAATTTTTATTTAACACATTTATGTACAAAGCACATTCAGCAGTTTTAATTAAATACATAAGGTATAACAAGTATGTGTACAATTTATAGAGGTTACTAGTAATATTTCACAAGTTTAATGCAATAAATACATTCTTGTACGGTCTCAGGCTTTCCTTCTATTTCTCGACAGCATGACGCAAAAATTTCCGTACGGAAGATCCGTAAACACCTACTCCGTAACTATATCTATCGAACCTTATTAACTGGCTACTAACGTAAACCATCTATCGTCATAACACACTGTCGAGTAACACACCAAACGCTCTGTCAAACCATTTGGAACCCACGCCCAAATCTCATTCGTTAGCGACACAAAATCACCCTTCTAACGCCCTCGCCACGTGCCCCCTCCGCGGCCCTCGCGACCCATCCCCCTCCACGGCCCTCGCGACCCATCCCCTCCGCCGCCCTCGCGATCCATCCCCCTCCGCGGCCCTCGCGACCCATCCCCTCCGCCGCCCTCGCGACCCATCCCTCTCCCCGGCCCCCGCGACCCATCCCTCTCCCCGGCCCCCGCGACCCATCCCCCTCCGCGCCCCTCGCGACCCATCCCCTCCGCCGCCCTCGCGACCCATCCCTCTCCCCGGCCCTCGCGACCCTCGCGTCCCAACCCCCTCCGCGACTCTCGCGACCCATCCCTCTACCCGGCCCTCGCGACCCATCCCTCTCCGCGGCCCCCGCGACCCATCCCCCTCCGCGACCCTCGCGTCCCAACCCCTCCACGGCCCTCGCGACCCGACCCTTCGACGGCCCACAACTTACCATTACCTACCATCACCTATATCAGGTCCTCTTCCATCCAGGGTCCTCGGAGACCCGGAACCCCACCATTCCTCGATGGTCCACCATACGAGGTCTCGATCCTCTGCATTACAATCCTAAACTAGACTAAGTACCTTATAATTGCATAAAAGAATTATAATGCATGAAATATAAACATACAATTCAAAGCCATGTCACGTTAATGTAACATGGTAACAATCAACAATGGATTAATGGATATTGTGAATGATGGATATCATATAATAATGGATAAAAATCCGAAGAGTTATTGTTAAATTTAATTTCGACTTCAACGTAGAATCATATCTTTACTTTTATAAAATAATCACAAGATACAATTCACTCTATATGTAATATTAATATTCCGTATTAATTGATTAATTCGAATGTTACCATTTCAATGTTAACCATTTCAAAAATTTACGATAATTTCTAATTTGAAATTAAAGTTTAATTCACAAGGTTACTGAAAAGATTAATTAAAGATTTAAAAAAATTTAAATAAAAACAATAAGTCTAAAATGAATTAATAATTCAAATATTAGGATGATTAATTAATTAATACTTAATTCCCACAAACAAAGTAAACTAGTATTGTTGTTAAAATTAATATCAATGAATAACTTTATCACTTCTCTTAAATGATTTCCAATTTCATTAGTATTGATTAATTATCGGTTGTCTATCTTAAAATTAAAAAAATACGCTAAAAATTATTAAAGTATTAAATGTATCAAAATATGTTTCATAATTATAAAGTGAAAGTAAAACGAGCAACTTGAATGTACATAAGAATAATTACAAATGAAAATAAAAAAACGATCCATCACTCACGATCCGAAAATTTTTATTACTTCCCTTAAAACATTTCACATAACTTTTAATAAATTATTAACATTTCATTAGCATAGATATATTATTGGATATAATCTTTTAATTAATGATACTGAAAAATAACTTAAGTATTTAATTTAATATAATGTTTGCATTCGAATGATAATTGTGAAGTGAAAATAAAATGAAAGACTCAAGTGTATAAAAAAATAATTTTAAAAAATACGATCCACCATTCACGATCCGAAAATTTTAAAGTAAAGCTCAGCTTACCTTTCTATAATTGCATAATTTAAAAACTCCTAACCAGAATTAACTGAAATTCAATTATAATTAAAATAAATTAAATTTATTTTAATTAGAATTGAATAGAATTAATTTATTACCGATTATTTAATAAAGATTACATTATAAACAAGATATGATATTCCATAGACATCTGACATCATCTTTCAGGTAGGAAATTGAACTTAAGTGAGGTCCATGTATGAAAATATTGAAATTTTCGGGATATATTATTAAAAGAATTTTAAATCGTAATAATTTAATCACTATATTATTAATCGTATGAGGCAATGATCGAATTAGTTATAAAATTAATCATTATGTAATGCAAATGGCGGATTCGTACATCACTTGACACTTAGTGTACGGAAAAACATAAGTTATCGGAAAAACTAATAAATTGGCAAATTGGATGCCAAAGAATAATTAAATACTAAATTTAAATAGGTTTACACATACCAGGAAACTTATCGTTCGTTACAACCATACGTATCATGGTTTCAACCCTAAACTGTACCACATATCGAAAATGCTCACGTAATGCTAAAACAGTACGATTTTGTAATTATTAAATTAAGACTTAAATTACAAAAACATCTAAATCGGTTTATACACTTATTGCAATTACTTTAAAGAAAAAAATAGACGATAGAATTAGGTTAATACCACGACTCGACTAAACTCGACCACGTGGCGAGCATGTTCACTTTCTTAAATGCACAATTTTGACTAAAATTCAAATAAATATCTTCTACGATTGATAAACGAATGGCAATCGGATGAAATGAAATCCAGATGAAGAAACAATCTTAGTATATTGCCCAAAATCAAAGGTAGAAATTTCTAGAAAGCCATGGAAAGGTCATTTTTACTTACGAAGTTCCGGGTCCAATTTCGCAGATTTCCAATTTTCTTTTTACTGCATCTTGACGAATCCATTGCAATCGCACTTAATAAGAACACTTATGCACTCAAAAAATATTTTTATCACAAAAATCACAGAAATTCGACACCACACTCGTAAACGCACCTGACTCAAACAGGAAACCAGCCTAACTAACATTAAAACAACGGATATCCGGTTTTCAGTAAAATACTCGATTCTGATTGGCTGATGGCAATGGATAAACTACTACTCAACAATATTAATATTAAATTTATAACTCTTTTTAAATTTTAATTATCAAATTCGATATAAAAAATAATAATTTTATTTATTATTAGTCTCAATAGTGTTCATTTTGCATTATGAGTAAATTTAGTAATTATCTAACGAGCACATGTTCTAACGGAGGTAGCCATCTTGAAAAATTAACTTATGAGAAGAGAAATAACTATAAAATGCAAATAAATATATTTATCTAGGTTAAGAATTCCTTAATTCTTATGGTGAATTTGTATTTATAGGCATCGAACTATTTTACGAGGGTTTTATCTTGGAAAAAGTAAAACGTAATTATTTCGGATTGATAATCGTAGCTTAACTCTGTTTATGTACATTCCTGTAACTATTATATTTATTATAGATTTAAGATGAATTATAGTTATTACTAATACGTAGCGATCGTATAGAAATTGGTCAGTATGATTTAGCGATATTTCGAATGCAACGATCTTTTAAACCTTGTCGATAGTATTAGATCAAAATATTGTGCATGATTCTATATGCTAGAAATTGTTATATGTACCACACTTCAAAAGTATTTAAGTAATTACTTACATTTTCAAGTACTATATTGCAACATTGTTGGAGTTTTCATGATTTTCAATCTACTGTATCCTTATTCACTTTATGTGAAGTTTTGTAGTCTTCAAACGAAGCTTGGGCTTTTAAATCCATTAGTTTCTAATGATAATCACACATTTATAGATATATGAATAAAAAACTATTCAATTTTCGAACTGAAATTACGTATCCAAATATACAGTATTCACGAGGAGCTATAACTACACCATTTTAGGTGGCTAGATAACATAATCACTTGGGCACGAAAATGTATTAAATATATTATATGAAATAAATTATAAAAAATATATTGTACATCCCCCTGCCACACGCCGCAAGGCGACTTCAATTGGTACTTATGTAGATGTATATGTAGATATGAAAATGTATTATATTCCTAAATAAACACTGATCAATGAATATCCACTCGTTCTTCACCCTCTGAAGCGTAACATCACATTATCTTGCACTGGTTACGGACGATAGAATGCTTAAATAATGTACTAAAAGACTCGTTTTGGTTTTTTTCCCATGAAATAGTACCTTACAAGTGTTTACTTCCAAGTGAAAGGGAAAATATTCTGCGTTACTCATTTAGTACGACTTACAAATTTTAAGAAACTCTGCTTTGAAGAAGATGCTTTGGCGATTAACTCAAGTGAAAGTGTTTGAAGGACAAAAAATAAGTCTTCAAATCATAATAATCAGATGTTCTTAAAGTATGGTGTTTATCTATTTTGTTATAACTTTATAAGATTTATTCATACTATTCCCATGAGGTAATGTTACCATTACATTCTATGCACTTACACTGTGTTCGAGTGATATTTCTATTACTATTAATACTATTTATATTGAACCCAGATCTTTCTTCAACATTTCCTCAATAAAAGGTACAAATGTGCTAAATATTTCATTTATCTGTTGTTTTTAAAAGACCAATTGGGTCATCCAGAACTCAAAATACTTGTAGCGTAGGCAGTAATAATATCTTTCTTCCAAATAATATATTCGTTACATTAATTTTTTGTGGGTACATCATTTTTAAGCATCAAAAACTCCGGAGAAATAAGTTCTGGGGCTTTTTAATGATAAATGCGTTACTATAGGATGAATGTTCCTGGATCACATTAATTTATAATATGTTTTATTTCGAGCTTTTAACTGTCGAAGATATTAAGTCGTTTCGTGAATTTACACTCCTTTTGAAATTTTAAGAAGAGAGGAATTAAGTATTTGTAATTTTTGTAGATAATAAGAAACCTATCTATTTTGCGTATAAAGTTTCCTTATTACTGCAGGGAGAGAAACGATATTATTAATAGAATTGAAGGTATTTAAAGATATAAACCTCAGATATGCTGTTGCAATAATCAAGACTTTTGGTAAACAACTTATATGCTTTTATTCTATATTCAAAGAAATGTTATGAATGCCATAATATGTATATGCTTTTAATAGGCAATAAGATAAGGAGACTTCATTTGGGATACACAAACAAACTTTACCTTGAAATAACCGCTAGGACTAAAGTGTTTCTTAAAATTTGGAGGTCGTACGAAATGAGTAACGCCAGAATATTTCTTCCCTTTCGCTTGGAAGAACTAGTTATTCGGAACGAGTTCATAGAAAAAGTTAATCTAACTATAGTCTTTGTGTGTGTTACTTCAGCCTTCCGTCGTCCAAAACCAGTGGAAGTAATAATGGTGAAACGCATCAGTGGGTGAATTGAAGTGGATATTCTTTGGTCGAAGTTTATTTTGAAATACATCAAAAAGTGATTATGATACCTAGCCACCGACGATGATGCAGTTAAAGTTCATCGTGAATATTATATAAGTGGATATACAGTTTAAGTTCGAAGGGTTAATCGTGTTTTCTTCATCTTTCCACAAGTAAGTGATGCGTATGTGATTTTGAAAAATGATTCGAGCAGCTACGAAGACTGAAATGTCTTTCTTCAAGTTAATAAGGATTCAGTTCTAAGGTATTCATGACAATTTCAATGTGTTCTGCTGTAATATAGTGCATGAAAATGTAAGGACTAAACTAAACATTTTCCAATTTAATGTGCATGATATCGTTGCTATGTAAAGCTTTGACAATACTTCGAATTAAAGGAAAATGAAAAAACGATCTTTTAATTTCGTTGCTTTCGAAGAAATCGGTGTAATATCTTGACCGAGAGTTTTCTACAGCTCCGTAGGAGTAACTTAAACGTTTCTCGCGTATTTAATAAATAAAATATTTACGGAAATGTGTCTTGGAGCTACGAAAAGGAATTAGTATTCGAGCATTTACGTTGATTGGTAATATAAATTCAAATACGTAGTGATTGTTAATAAGAGTTCATAACAATTTCAACTATAGGCAGATTGTTATTTTCTGGATGAAACATATAAGTATATAACCACATATATTTCATTTTTAATGCGTGTAATCGTTGTGATGAAAAGCTTCGACGATATTTTGAATAAAAACAAATGGAAAGGTTTAAAAGATCGTTTCTTCTGAAAGATGTAGTAAAATATAAAGATAAAATTATTCTTAAAATCCTTATACGTTAAGAATACGCAAAGTATAAGATTTTTGAGTTTATAATGGATATTAAAATTACGAATGATTAAAGAATGATGCTTGACGCAATAATTGTGAACTTGTAAATAATGATGTTTTGCTGTTTCCTGGATACACATATTTAATCGTGGAATTCTAAACAATGTCACCGAAAGAATTAATCAATTCTTCACATGTAAATATATTTATTTGTATTTTATAGTTTATTTCTCTTCGTATAAGTTAATTTTTCAAGATGGCTACCTCCGTTAGAACATGTGCACGTTAGATAATTAATTATGTTACTCAATATACAATAAGACCTATATTAGAATTTCTTATTAATTAAATAATTATCTTTTAAAGTGAGTTTGGATGTAAAATTTTAAAAAAGAGTTATGAATTTAATATTAATATTGTTGAGTAGTAGTTTATCCATTGCCATCAGCCAATCAGAATCGAGTATTTTACTGCAAACCGGATATCCGTTGTTTTAATGTTAGTTAGGCTGGTTTCCTGTTTGAGTGAGGTGCGTTTACGAGTGTGGTGTCGAATTTCTGTGATTTTTGTGATAAAAATATTTTTTGAGTGCATAAGTGTTCAAATTAAGTGCGATTGCAATGGATTCGTCAAGATGCAGTAAAAAGAAGATTGGAAATGTGCGAAATTGGACCCGGAACTTCGTAAGTAAAAATGACCTTTCCATGGCTTTCTAGAAGTATCTACCTTTGACTTTGGGAAATATTGTGAGTTTATTTATTCGTCTTTGATTTTCTTTGAATCGATTGCAATTCGTTTATCAATCGTAGCAGATATTTATTTGAATTTTAGTCAAAATTGAGCATTTAAGAAAGTGAGCATGCTCGCCACGTGGTCGAGTTTAGTCGAGTCGTGGTATTAACCTAATTCTTTTATCTATAGTTTTCATTTTACTGACTGCAATAATTATATAAACCGATGTAAATGTTTTTTAATTCAAGTTTCAATTGGAAATACCTATTCGTAATAGTTTAGTGGTCGTGAGCACTTTCGCATCGTGGTCGAATACAGAGTAGTAAATATAAGTACCTTTCTACTTCAAAAACGATGTCAATTTAATATGAACGTTTCAACCGTTTCATTTTTATTGCATTGATTAATTTTATTGAAAATGTATTGTATTCAATGTGCTTAAGAATTTACGGATGTACGAATCACCATTCGCAAATCAAAGTGTACAATGCTATAACTAATTTAATCATTTCGAAGACTAACGACTACGAACACGGCATTATAATTTAGTACGTTCAATAATTAATAAAATATCTTATTGCGGACATTTATTTTATATATTTAAATTATTAGTCTCATACGTTGACCTTGGTCATGTTCAGTTTCCTATCTGACGAATGAAACAAATTGTTGACACGGAAAAAATGTTTGTCGTTTACAAACCTTATTTAAGTATTATGATTTATCAATTTAATGTAATTAAATTTAAAACAAAACCAAATTTTTTAAATATTGTATCTAAAATAGATAACGAGTATATTTCAATATTTCGGGTTCTAATATCCATATGGTATATTATGCCTAAAATATAATATAATTTTCTTTTGTTAATAAATAATTAAAGTAATTAAATAATCGATATTTAATTTAAATTAATAATTTTAAAATTAAAAATTTAAATATCATTGAATTTTTTTATTTTAAAATACATAGCGAGGAAGATTTATTTTTTCTTTTCAAGTTTTTAATTCAATTAATGACTGTTTGGGCAGTCTTTTCGTTCAAGAAAAATTGATATTTATTTAAGAATTTTCGGATCGTGAGTGGTGCATCGTACTTTTATATCCATTTTTATTTCTTCTTGCTTACATTTAAGATTTTCATTTCATTTTTACTTTAAAATTATCTTACGAATAGATACATTATATTAAAATAAGTACATAAATTATTGTTCAGTATGTTTTATTAATTATAATATTATAAACAGTAATTCAACATTACTTATTAAATTTAAATATTTTTATTGAAGTTATACATTAAAGAATTTTCGGATCGTGAATGGTGGATCGTACTTTAATATGAAATTTTTTATTCTTATTATATACATTTTAGTTGTTCATTTTACTTTCACTTGATAATTATCATACACATTTAAACAGTTAGGTTATTTTAATACTTTATTCATTTTAAGTATATTTAATTAATTGTAAGGTTTTTAACCAAATATTAATCAATGCTAATAAATTGAGAAATAATTTAAGTGAAGTGATAAAGTTTTTGATTGAAATAAATTACATCAACAATATTAGATTACTTTGTTTGTTAGATACGAATATGAATTAATTAATCTTCCTAATTATTTCTCAATCATTAGTTCAATATAATTTGAACTAATAATTATCTTTTAAGTAAACTTGTAAATTAAATTTCAATTTTACATTGGAAATTATCGTAATTTTATGAAATGGTCTCCTCAACTCCAATATTTCCTCGGATTTTTATCCATTGTTATATGATATTCATCATTCACAATATTCATTAATCCATTGTTGATTTTTATCGTAATAACATCAACATGACACGGCCGTGAATAATATGTTTATATTTCTTGCGATTAAAATAATTTCTTGTTATTATAAGGTACTTAGTGTACTTTAGGATTGTAAGGTAGGATCGAGGCCTCGTATGGAGGACCATCGAGGAATGGTGGGGTTTCCGGGCCTCCGAGGATCCTGGATGGAAGAGGACCTGATGTAGGTGATGGTAGGGAATGGTAAGTTGTGGGCCGTAGGTGGGTGGGTCGCGAGGGCCGCGGAGGGGGATGGGTCGCGGGGGCCGCGGAGGGGGATGGGTCGCGGGGGCCGCGGAGGGGGATGGGTCGCGGGGGCCGCGGAGGGGGATGGGTCGCGGGGGCCGCGGAGAGGGATGGGTCGCGGGGGCCGCGGAGGGGGATGGGTCGCGGGGGCCGCGGAGAGGGATGGGTCGCGGGGGCCGCGGAGGGGGATGGGTCGCGAGGGCCGCGGAGGGGGATGGGTCGCGGGGGCCGCGGAGGGGGATGGGTCGCGGGGGCCGCGGAGGGGGATGGGTCGCGGGGGCCGCGGAGAGGGATGGGTCGCGAGGGCGGCGGAGAGGGATGGGTCGCGAGGGCCGCGGAGGGGGATGGGTCGCGGGGGCCGCGGAGAGGGATGGGTCGCGAGGGCCGCGGAGAGGGATGGGTCGCGGGGGCCGCGGAGGGGGATGGGTCGCGAGGGCCGCGGAGGGGGATGGGACGCGGGGGTCGCGGTGGCCGCCGATAGGGATGGGTCGCGGGGGCCGCGGAGGGGGATGGGTCGCGGGGGCCGCGGAGGGGGATGGGTCGCGGGGGCCGCGGAGGGGGATGGGTCGCGGGGGCCGCGGAGAGGGATGGGTCGCGAGGGCGGCGGAGAGGGATGGGTCGCGAGGGCCGCGGAGGGGGATGGGTCGCGGGGGCCGCGGGGGGCGGTTTGTTTCGATTAAGCAGCGATTTTTTATTTATTTTATAATTTAATTTATTTTATTAGTTATAATTTTATAGGCAAGAATTGGGGGTTTAACGAAGCACAATGAAATAAATATTATGAAATCCAAATAAAAAATCTATAGAAGCGATTTACATTGCAGTTTGGCCACCCCTGTTATACACTAATGCTCTTTTAGGAAAAGCTCTTCACAATCGTGCTTATTTCCACTTGTAATTTATTTCAAGTTAAGGAATTCCATATGAATTTACTTTATAAAATTTGAGACTTTCCTTGTCAACGGAAAATCATTTAATGATATTTTACGCTTGGTTTTGTGATGAAATATGTTAATCTGGATTTCTTGTAGGACTTGGACCAATCCTCGGTGAGAAACTCCAAAATTTATTATCATGAAAATATATTTCGCTGCCCTAATGTATGGATGAATGAAAAATTTCTTTGTGATCTTTTTGTATTTTTTTAGCGTAGAATAGCAGAACTTGCCTTCTCTGGAAACTGAAGATGAATCCGTATCTCGCAGATGTTGCATTCCTGGTTTCCCTTCAATTAGTCTCGCACCCAATCCTATTAAAATCCCACTCAATTTTTAAATTTTATAGTCGAAAGGTATATAAAATTTTTCTGCCGCATAATTGAATTCCTAGATCAATATTTAAATAGTGTATATCATATTAAATGTTTGAGTTGCCAAATTTTAAATAATATGTAGTCTACAATTTACAAAAATCGTTAACAAATTTGAATTATCCATTCCATTCGATCGAATCTATCCAACCATTCTTCGTTACATTTCTATGTATTTGATGCATGTTCTATAATAGAGTAAATGTTAATATACTCGGATTTCAAAAAATTATTTCCATGCACAAACATTTGATTGGCGTAATATTATCGTATATTATTATCATTTCATAGGTGGTCGTATTCATTTGCAATACGAATATTTGATAAATAATTACCTCAGAACCATAAATATATGTATTCTAGTTGATTACATAATATAATAAGATAATCTTATTACTGTGATTTTATAGGAATTATGTTACTTATACATTTATATCTTTTTAGGCCAAAATTAATTCGCTTTTGCTATTTAATAATTGATAATATAATATTCATATTTTATCATAGTAGAAACTTTCCTTGTTTTGTCAGTCCCTAAATTTGCTAAAATAAAAATATTTTCAGATCTTTTACTCGCAAATTTTTCCTCTTATCCCCACCGACATAAATCAGATGCAGATCTAATTGTGTACTCTTTTCATTTGCAGATTCTAAGGAGCAGCAGTACATCTCATCCAACCCATCTACGTCATCTTCACGGTTAGTACTGAAGTCCACGCAGCCTCTCTTTTCTCTCATTCGTCGCTCTAAAAACTTTATCACCCGTCCATTTCACTCGGTTTTCTTCGTCGGAGGTAGAATTATCCAAGCGGACGATATATCTACGATTGTTTTTTTCTTTCCTCAAATCTTCCATCTGTGTCCAAATGCTCTCGGATTGACGTATCCCTCGCTTTGTATCGGTTAAAGTGGGACGAAGAATGCGAGGGTCGTTGAAAATGCTCACGTCGTCACAACTCGCGGACTAACTTCGAAAATGTTGGGAATCTGGAGGAAAAAAACTTTTGGGAGTCTATCGTATCCGTGAAAAGGATCCGAGTTTCGGAATAATGGATTTTGAGGAGGATGAATGTAGGTTTTGGAGGGACTCTCTTAAAATCTTTTCTCTATTCCAGTAGTTCAAGGAGGAGTTGAAGTAGTCGGGAAGTTACAGTTCGTATTCAAGAATATCAATTTCGGAATAAGTATTCTCGTCTGCGACCAATGTAACAGAATATGTATTATTTGTTGATTTTATTTCCTTAGCGCCGCTCGTTGCTATGCAGATGCACTTGGTAACTGTAAACTGTTTAGAAAGTTCTTTTTGGATCGCGTAATACTTGAAAAAATCATCATATTTTTGGAGATTATTAAATTAGATTGTCTGTCAAAGGTTTAAAATTGTGAAGAAGGCCAAATCAAATAAAAAAAAACAAAGAATGGATGGACTTATTTAGAAAATATGCAAAAATTGTGATTTACATATCAATATTTGAATGATAATTTTTGGTTCATCGAAAAAAATATTTTAATTTAATTTTCATCTCCAATTTTCAATTTGATAGGAAATTGAAGTAGTTTTTGTATAAAATTGTATTTGTATGTGTTGTATGTAAAATTTATAATTTATTTATGTAGAATTGTATAAAAATGTGCAATTCACTATTAAATATACGAGTATATAGCTAATTTTGGATTAATCATCCGTGATACTTAAAATTTTTAAACCAAAGTATAGCACGTTTCTATATACGGTAAAATATTATTAAGTAATTGAGTTTCAACGGCAAATAAATTTTTCCATTGAATTTCCTTGTTTATTTCACAGAACTATTCCAAAATAAACAGGATATATATAGGACGTGAAAGTTCAATTTGCGCAATGCATTGTCGGATGATGGTAATCACTGCATAACATTACGTAACATTGCTATATTTCGTACGCCGCATACACGTCTCGAACACCCACTTTCATTCCTTAGCTGACTGCGACATTTTTCCGATTTCCTTCGCTTCAAATGGGCACTTTTTCTCGGGTTTTAGAATCTCTCCTATAAATATATGTCGGGATCTTTCCAAAGATCTCGTCTCCCATCTCCAAGGAGCCAGAAACGCTCGTTCGATATCTGTATGCCGAGAAATAGAGCATCGTGACGCGCCCGTGATTTTTCTGGATGATAAATCTTTATTGGAAACACTGGCAAAAAAGGGAATTCGCTGTGGACCACAATGGGAATTTTCTTCTTGGTTTCCAGACGGAAAATCAATGTTTATAATAAGGGTTTGCTACGAAGCGGCAAAAGGTAACTACGCGTTAAAAGAGTCAAAGCCAAAAGTAAATGGTTCGCTATAGAATCAAAAACTTCATTAATTAAAATACGTGTTGTTTTTTACCAATGGCAATAGTTACGTCTCTAGTTCGTGCATTACTTCTAATAAATAATTATATTAAAAGTTTGCAATGTTCTGCTCAAGTGATCTTCTCTTAAAACCTCGTAGAAACGACTTTTTGAAGTTTTTTTGCGATCAATCTAGATCATCTGCTTCAGCTACTTCTCTTTTGTGATGTGAAGTATCGATCTATAGCTTCGATAAAAATGTGAGAAATAAAACGTTGCAAAAGAGTGAAGTGACGGAAATTGCGCAGTTGCGAATTCATAGGTTGCTGGATTCGGATAGATTTCAAAGAAGAACCGTTCGTTATGAATGGGAGAGGTTCAGACGCGAATAGAGTAAAAGAAGGACATCCAAAATCCATACGTCCGTTGGAACGCACGGAGAATGCAGACGCGTGGCGGTTTTGCGTCGAACAAAATACGTTTCCATCCCTTTGTTGTTGATCTAAAGAGAGGCAGACGATGCACGTTAAAGCAGATTAAATTCGCGAGCATTCGGCTTGGTAATATTTTTTCCTTGTGATGTACAACGAACGTTGTGGAATACTACTCTAACACGGATCGAGTGCCAATCTAAATATTTTCAAAAATCTCTATTGTTCATTTGTTCCGGGAAAGGAATCTTTATTTATCCTCAATAATTCCTTTATTATATCTCCACTAGTTTCCACAATATATGTACGCGTCTATTTATGGTTTTGTACGATACTTATGGTTACTACAATACGCAGTTTTATTTATGTATATCCCAAGTAATATGTGCGACGTTATTGAAACATCCAATGCTATAAGCTTAATGGATATTTACACGATTATTTATTAGTTGTATTCATATTATTGATTTTAATTTCACACAACTATTAGTGTATGAGAAACCTTAGGTTAAATAAGTTTTACTGACTATATATTACTACTATTTTCAGATGATAGTATAATTACCTATTATTTTGTTAAAATCAGCGATAGAAATGATATTTAAGTAATGTTTATCTTTAAGGGCATTTAAGATAAATATTACTTAAAATTACTTATGAAATACAATTTAGCGATATAACCTCGCAGCTCTTTCATGCATTTTCATATTTTTGATGTCGGTATTTAAACCATATATCTATCCAAAGTACAAACGAATATATTTTTTTTCTACCTTCCGGAGAGACATGGACTTTTTCTTTAAGTCTCAGCTCCCAAATTTTTTCTCTAGAATTCTCCTCGATTGTTATGTCTCCTAAAATTCTCCCTCCCCCTTCCTTCCCATCGGGCTCTTCGGTAAATAAGAGTGAGGAAACAAAAGACTGAGGATAATAGCATTAAGCGCAGCCAGGAAGTCGATGGGGAAGGGGATTCGATCAGATAGGCGTTTCTTTCAAAATTTTCGGCATGAAAGCTGATCGCAGAATGGTTTCCGAATTCGACGCAATCCGCCAAAGCCTCATATGTATGACAATGGAGCTTCATCTGAGAGTTGGCGGGATGGCTTTTATCGGCCTAGTTCAAAAACACCATCCACGTAACACAGAATCGATTTCTAGGCGTCAATCACTAGATGAATGTTTTTTGGAGCACTCTTTCTCTATTGACGGAGCTCCACAAAGACAAGTTCTAGGGCCACCGCTTTTAACAGTCTGTTTGCACTCGAATGACGCACGAATTAACTTCAGAAAAATATTTTCAGAGATAAAATCCAAGTTACTTTAGGATTTTTTCGTGTTTTTATTTTTATTTGCATTCCTTTACATTTTTGGAGAAATAATGATTGCTTTTTGTAATATGAAAACATTTAGGATAAGCGTGCATAATATCTCTTAACGTTGAGAATATTTACTATTATTAATTATTTAATTATCCAGACATTAATGAAATTGTTCTTAAAAATGATGAAATTGCCTTATTCCTTTTATTTTCATTGATTTCAGCCTAGTAAATTACATTTTACCTTAATTTTTACTGTGATATTAACATAATATATGATGATCATAATTTGTGTGATGTACTCTCATAATTTTTCAACTGTTTCCTGAAAACACAAGAACATACAACCTAAAGGTAGCATTTTTCTCTTTTAAATAAAATATAATTGGTTAAAATTCGATTCATAACACTTCCCGATATCGAAATTAAAAAAGAATTAATGTCTCTACCCTTTCACGCTAAAAAACACGAGTCGTAATTCACTTCCTATCATTCAGAAATCTCCAAAGCCATAGCTCAAGATGCCTCAGAAAGGAAAAAGACCGAAATCACCCCATAAAATAGACTGCTTATGGGTTTCGCCCTATCATGTGGATCTAATGAAATAGCGTCGAAGTGCGGCGTTGATGCCAAAATGAGTTTTATAGCTCTTTAGCAAGAGTGGCGACGAAAAGCATCTCGTTATCTCCCTGGTGACATTGACTTTCTTTGTGTTACTCTATATTTTATGTAACTATTACCTGTCGGTTGCTATAGTGATTTTTAATGAGCATGAATTATAACAATAGGCGTTGCTTTGAACTCCCAAGCCTGATTCCTTACGCACTCATTCCTGTAATGATATTATTAATTATTCCTCTAATATTATTTTATAAATAACCTTAAAGTAATCCATAATCATAGAATGATATTAAACACTTAATGAATTGTTATTTGATTATATAAAATTTAAGAACAATCGATCATAACGAAGTATTGTGGGGATTATTGTATAAAATATTACTCGAAAATATATACTTCTGTTGGAAACTTATCAAAGGTATAACTGCAGTAACTATATAAAGTAAATATTCATATTTTGTTAATACTAATAGTTAATATGTTAATGCTTTTGGTCAGGTTATAAATTTAATTTTGAGTAACTCAATAGCTTATTCTTTACATTTCAACGGAATATTGCCACTGTCCAGCCTTTACTCATGGAAAGTTTCGTGAAAATATTAAAATATATTTAAAATTTTTCATTAACCAAAATAGAAGTAATAATAGATTAACATCAAATTAATTAACATATATTCTTCTTTATATTCTGCCAGGTAGATTCGGCCTTTTTCATTTGTTAATATATAATAAATAATCTCAACATATCATGAATACAATTGAAATTCACAGTTACCTATACAAGTAAGTGAAGTGTAGAATAGTTGGAAGATTTATTTAGATTTACTTACTAGTGGTCATTATTACATTGTCTCCAGGAGTATTTTACACGTTTAAACTGTGCAACGTAGGGATAGTGAATGAGCGGTCTTTGATGGGAGCATTACTTCACGAGATGTAATCACTGCCAAGGACGGTAGCTTTGAAGCTTGATTTACGCCTCCGGGCACTTGCTTCATTGCCCACTGCAGTAGCCTCGAATCATTAACTTAGTCCATCACTTTTGGAGATGGAGCAGATTGCTAAAATCAACTACCGAAAGCTTGCATCACTAAGTTAGCGGTGATGTACATTTTGCAAAACTCTTGAGCAAGTAGAGGTCTCATATAAGTGTCTATTATACCTAGAATGTTTAAGATCGATGGCCAGAATGATTTTCCCCAAAATTAAGATTTTAAAACATTTTATGATGCTTAAGAATTTTGTTGCTCATTTAAAATGCAAATTTAAATGGTTAAAAATTATTGAATTTAATATTATTTTATTTTTTTGAAGTTGTTCAAGTTTAATTCAATTCAAATTTATTAATTTTATGTGTAAATATTCTAGTGAGTAATGGAAAGTATCGGTTTGTTTTCGAGAAGGTAGATATGAATAATTTCACCACTTTTACTTCGATTTACTGTTGAAAAATATTGTTTTGTAAAATATCGTTTCTTTAGTTAATTTTCGTCGAGTGTATATTAATAACTACAGTAACATAATGGTATTTATATTTATACGAAACGTAGGAAAACTAAGGATCATGGGAAATTATTATTTATTAAAAAAAGGAACATTAATAAAAAATTCAAAGATACCTCTATTCTCGTATTGAATCGTCTTTATATAATATTTAGCTCCATTTATATACAGACCAAGTTCCACAATACGAAAATCCTCAGTTTTACGTTAACTACAGCGTAGTTAAATTCTACATCAGGTATTGGCTACCCTCCTTATAATCTCAGGGAAAGGGTTCCAACTTAATAATCTTCCGTTAGAACTCAAGTTTCAAGCACTTGCACATCTTTCTCGTTGGATATCGTTTTGACCCGTTTTCGTCCATTGATCTAGAAATGGGCAAAGTCGTACTCCATACGGCGTATTTCCGTGCAGTTCTTGATTCCAGACTCCACAGAAGATATCGAAAGATCGTGCATTAAGGAGGAGAACGGAGAAATTTTCGCCGATAGACTAATTGGGAAACTTCTGAGGAAGCGTCGGGAACTGTGGATTTATCTTTTTGAAAGGAAAGTTGAGGGTAATGATGCGCGTGGAAAAGGGAATATTAAATATTCATTAAGTTAGTGTTCGGGAGGGGAGGAGGTATCCAGTTCGAGAATTCTCTTCGAGACGAAGATGTCTTTTATAGGAAATGACGTCCATTTCCTGTCTCGAAGAATTTTCCCCCAAAATGATTGCTTTTGGAACGTTAGGGTGAAGGGCCCAGAAAGAATTTGTAATTTTTGGTCATTTTTGAGGATCGTCTTTAAATGTGTGCTTAAACAGCCGAATTTTTTGTTTGATAATCTCGATATTTATGTATATATATCCCGTATAACTCGATTATTTACTCCTGGTGGTTTTTGTTATTGGTCTTTACGTTTAATTTTAATTGTTTTAATCTCGATTTATGAATGTTTTTATCGCTATAAAATTTGATATAAATTCCAATGAATGTAAAATCTCGTTTCTTATTTAAAATTCTAATAAATCGCTCATAATAAATACATTACTATTGTTTACTATTTTTTTCAGCTTCATACGTTAAAAAACGGTGCGATAAACATTCTTTCTTTATCTATTTATTATTAAATAAATAACTTCACTCTATAATTAATGAATGGATCTGCCATATATAGTTGAACCTTAAGTTGATACAGATAAGTTTCGTTAAAACTAATCTATCAGAAAATGCTGTTTCATTGTAAACATCAAAGGTCATCGGGAATTAAAAGTGTTTCATATTCTTCTTCGATCTATTATTTTCCGTGTATTAACTCATTCGTCATAATAATTAAAGAAAGCATTGGTTTAAGTAGATATTATCATCTAATAAAGTAACAATAAGTAGATAAACAATTAAGAAAGTTGTAATGATTTACGTAACCTTTAAATTATTACCTGCTTCTTAAATTTTTAATTATTACCTGCTTAAAATACACCTAAGAAATTTTATTATGGTACTAGTTTTTATTATGGTGCATCCCCTGCCGTACGCCGTGGCTCGCTGGACATAAACATCGACAGAGACATTATTTTGCATAGGCATTCTCATTAATTACATGGATTTCGTAAATAAGAGATTTTTCTTTTCTAATAACGATAATCTGTAAGATTCTACCACAACATACGTGGTGAAGCTTAAATAAATTAATGTTAATTCTTAGGCGTTATTAATTCGACATTTCGATAAGTTTGTACGCTTGAATCCCAAACTCGATAACTGCTTTGCCAGAGGCATAGCAAACTGGAATGGGAAAGTAAAGAGCGGTGTGCATCGGAGGGTTGAGTATCTTATATAAGTTAAAAAACATTATCTCTCTCGAAAGACATGGAGGGCTCTTCACCGCTCTAGGGAATTGGAACTGGGCCAGGCGCAAGAACGCCATCTGCTGAAGAATCCAGCTATTAGCCAATTATCGCGAAATTCGTCTTTTTTTATCGAGAATATACGTTAGCAGTGCCATCTTATGCATAATTCGCGCAGAAATGTGGATTTCGTAACCAATGAAAAGTTCGCTTTGATTTTCCTCTTCATCTCCCTCGTTAATTGCATACGTTTCTATGGCAGCGGTTGCTCACATGAACGGCTACGAGTGCTCTTCACTTCGGAAATACGTCTAGCTCTAGGATTCCTATATAATGATGGGAATCTTGCCTCATTCTGAATGTGGGACACTCGATACAATTTACGGAAGAATTGATTCGGATATTTCGGATCGCAAATGAAATGGGTTCAGATTTTTGAGCATCGTTCTTTGCTCTTTTAACGAGTTTTCATTATGAATATTGGAAGATATCTGAACTCCAACAAATTTATTTTCTTATTGCACTAGTTAATTCGAAATATTCAGCTGCAGAAACAGTCTACGACGAAATTGGAAAACTAAACCATAGAAAGGAAATATTAAGGATGGGAAAATGATGAAAAATTTTCAAACATAAGATGAATGAATTCCTGGTCTATATCTAAAAGTAAATTCCTTGTAATTCAGTCACTTTCTGAAAATGAAATATTAATAAAAATAATAATTAATATAATTTATAATAATCATCTTACAGTAATACAGGTTGACCATAGCTTCTGTTTGTAGCCTTACAACAGTGTTATACATTGTCGAATTACACTACGTAATTATACATTTTATCATTTTAAAACTAGATTTTAATACTCTTGAAGGCGGAATTGTGGCAGTATCATTCATATGTAAAAGAATACATTATATATTTCAAAAAACATTTAAAGGATACATTTGGGAAAAGTTGAGACTTTAATTACTTGGAACGTCAGCATTTCCACTTATTTTCTGTTCATCGACACTATATTGTAATTCATATTTTCTTAAATGTGCGATTTTGAATAAAACGTGCAGAACCTTCGTTCTTTTATTTTTACCTCATCAGAAACTTCCTATCTACCTGCTCCTTTTACTCTTTTGGCTTTCCAGGGCATTTCATTTACTCATGCTGAAAAGATTTAATTTTCATGCTCAATAAACACATTCACATGCCGATATAGCTTTCAACACATTGAAGATCACAACATAGCCTTTCCCTACTTTTTCTTAAATGCATTTCACTATTCACAAAGCTGTCGGCACCCTTTGGGAGTCGGTGTACCCTAGTTTCGGAAACCCCTGATCTGTATCTACATTCAGGCTTACCTCACCGTCTCCAGGAGTGTGTCACAGGGGTTGAAAGACCTGAAGATCTACCTTTTTCTTTGGTTGATGGTTATCTGGAACCTTTCACGTATATAAAGAGCGAATTATATAGAGATTAACCTTTACGTTAATCTCTTTGCGCACGTATGTTTTTCTTCTGGTATTCATTTCTCTTCCAGTACACGTAGCGTAGAATACTTATCCACATTAGTTCGTTCAAAGTTTGCTTCTCCAACGAAGGAATTCTTTGCATTTGAACTCTTTGTCTTCTTTTTTAAAGAATGCTTTTTTTTACCTTTAAGAGAAAGAGCTCCGTTTCCGAGTACAGAGCCGGTGTGCCTTTTGTTGATTTAATTAACTCCGTTTACTCTGCAGACGCAGATTTCGCAATAACACAGCCTCAGACTATGATTATTTCCTTTCTTCTTGAATAATTGGCAGTCGTGGCGAGACACTATGACCCCGTAAGAGATTAGATCTCTCACTCGGGTCGAATGAGGTCACCCGACAGCCGTGCGTTAGTTAAAAGGGTTTATCCGCTAAATGCGGCATGATTAAGACCCCTTCGGGGAAGACGTAAAAACACTTAATCGCCCCGTAAGTAATTCTACGACCTTACGAGAAAAAGTTCGATCATCCGCTTGTGTTAGTAATGTATCAGAATAGAAGTGATTTCAGTATTAAGATGGATTATGGAGATTCTTTTTTTCGTTTCGGAATTTATGATGTGGTGTTCTAAGAATAGCGATGCTGGATGCATGCGAGATGGTTGAGGTCACGGTTCTAATTAGGACTTGCGATGTTAACCTATTCTACTTTCCTCGGAAGGAATTGTGTGCGACTGCCGCGGATTCCGGTAGGGGATGGGTTTTATTCCGTGGCTAAGTTTTATGAGGTTTAAGTGGAGTGGAGTTCACATAGTCTCTCCCACGGTTATTCTAGCGGATCTAGTGTTTGTGCCCGAACGGTCTGTATCGATTCGATGCTTCGATTTTGATCGTTAATTGATTCTCTGTTACAGGAGGAGATTTGATGGGGTTCGGTTTTAAGTTATGGTGAATGAAAGTAGCAGTGTATTTTTCGTGTAGCTATGTTGTTTTTATTTTTCTTGAGCTATTAATTTGAAAGTCATAATGTATAATATCTTACGTAATATTTGTTTCGTCTATTCTATCGAATATGTATGCATTGGATATGTGGTTACGCAATAGTTAATTTCTCTATTCTATCGAATATTTACGTAGTGGATATTAGGTTAAGTTTTAATACACTATGTTATCTTTATCTATGTATTATTCAATGTCTACTTGACTGTCTTCGAAATAACAAGTCATCATTTAATTGGTTTGATTGTCGTGATGGAACTTTAGCTTTTATTTCTCATAAATTTCATCGTTATATTTATTCATTTGGAAATATACTCTATTTGAAATAAGTTTGTTACGGTAGGTTAACAGACCACATCGTTAACCAGCTGGTGTGTATTCCACGTTGTCAAGGTGATTTTAAAAGGAATAATATTGCATTTCTTTGCGCAGTTTAAGAGTATTCCAAACTTTAAGTCACTTTATCACGTATCTTAAATGAATTTAAGTTTGGAAACGTTTTCTGAAGTAGTGAAATAAGTCTTGTGTTTCATAGCAACCCACTGTTTACTTTTTTGAGTTCAGTAATAAGAGAGAATAACTCATAATCTGACATATAAATTTTTATCAATTTTATAACCATCAATTCTCATAAAAGGGTAACCCGTCAGCTGAGATTTATCCCTTCGTGCCATATTGTACAAATCATTTTCCATTTATAACCGTTCTTATGACGATTTAGTCGAATTCTGCTGCGTAATGCCTTCCCTCAGGCAGGCTGCATTTTATCGAGCATAAACACCGTTCAGAGTAGCAGATGCCAAAGGCAGGACTTCATTCTCAATTCACAGGAACGTAATTCCAGTTTTTCGGGCATATTTTTTGCGGCGAGGGAAAATTCAGTTTATTTCCACGACTTCTGTTTGTAAACATTGATTTTATTTTCGTTTAGTCTCGCCTCCATCCACGAGTCTGAATTCGTTCGGGCAGCGCCAGTCATTTGTTGGCAGACGGACCGAATTACGAGCATTACGTTTTGGTCCTTAAAATAGCTTAATTTAAAATGTAAATCGTAATTTACGAAATATTTTTATATCTGAACCATTTTGCTTTTGGATTTCATTATTATTATTTCCGAAGAAATACATATATATAAAATTTTAACAATTAAAGTTACATTTACGTATTTTAATGTGAATGTACATATATATGCATTGAAAAGGAAGCATATTTTTAACATGTAACTTAATTCAATATCCGTAATTCGTGATGGAATAGTTTCTTCATACATCGTGTCCACATTTAACATAATTAATCTTAGTTATACCTCTCAAGAAAAATCCTAGAATAGAATGTAATATCCTCTTATAAATATTCATTTTCTCAAATGTTAAGTACGCTATTTTAATGATAATTATAGTCTCATGATGTAAGTTGTATAATAAAGACTATAATACTGATGTTATGGAATTGTTACCAAGATCTTACTAGACCCTCCTTAGTAACTTCACTTCTTAATTGATTTCTATGAAAATACGGCCCTTGTTATCCAAGGAAAACGATATTCTCTATTATATCACTCGTATTATTTTGATTTTCTGGTATTTTGATAAATTCAGTTATATTCTCATATCCATGTTATATAGCTCATATGTCCATTTTTGTATGTTACCTCCGATACCCATATACCTCTGATCTGTCATTTTTGTCATTTCATTACAAATTAAAGGTATTTTCATTGTTTGCATTCCTTAATTCCATAAACCCCTTCAACTCCACGCGTACTTACCCCACTTGGCACTGCCCTCAGTGTGTCACGAACGAAAAAACATCGTCATCGCTCCACATCCAGCAGAAGCCAACCTTAAAGGACATCCCACGTATCCCTCAGCCGTTATATTTTTTCACGTCAAAAATCCCTCTCGAAAAAAATTTAACATTCAAATGGTCGTTGAAAGGCTCGCGACCCGTTCAACAAACTCATTCATCCATTTCAATCAAATGGAGATATTAAAACGTCAGGGAATGATCAATTCCAACTTTTTTTATTTGGACCCATCGGAGACTCAATCGATCGAACAAGCGAGCATTGACTACGCGGTCAGTGTATTTTATCCCCGGCGTCTGCGACACCATAGACGGGAAGATCAGACGCGCCCACGCAATCAATACTCGAAATAGCCGCGCGAGGGCGCTCACGTCGTCCCACCCTCAACACAACCTGTGAGACACTCCTGGTTTCTATAGGAGAGTGTTAATGGGTGGTTCAAGGAGATGGGGTACTGGGGTAATGGTTTTAGGAAGGAGTGGTTGTAGGAAATGGGAGGGAGGATATTATTAAGGATTTAGGAGTCTGTTTTAAGGGTGTCAAAGGTTGGGTACATAAAGAGTGTTGTCGTTCAATGACCTCGTTTATAGTGGGTGCTGAATGATAATGTAAATATTAATTGGAGGAAAGGGTTTAGAGCTTGGGGGATGGTTCCTGTAAAACTGAGCTGCTTTTAAAGACGAGAATGTTAAGCACGATAGTACTAGTGATGATAATTATGATATATTTATGATTGTTATTATTTTCTATATATTATAAATCTCAATAATATTTATACGTAACAGTAATTTTAAATTTGGATATTTAAGATATCTGCGTAATAATATTTATTCGTCAACTGGTTCCCTAGTAACAAAAATGTGTTTAATCTATTCTTCCTTATTTCTTTGTTTATTTACCAAATAACTGTGTTTATTATTTAATGCATTGGCAACATAACAGTAAAATTTCTAAATTTTACGGGATTATATATCAAACTAAAGCGTTGATTCTTTATAAGAATTTCTAAGGCAGATAACAGTTGACTGTATAATTTTCGTTATAATCACAATAAAGATTCACAAACCTCCTTCCCTTCCTTTATTATTTAATTGGTGCTAATTCAATTGGCATTTTACCAAGGAAACGGAGGTGGAATTAAAGGATCCGTCCAGTTAAGTCATTAGTTTCATTCAAAATGTTCCGAGATGATACGTCATAAAGGAAGTAGCGTTCAATTATTCTCATGTTTGAGTTGCAATGACGTTAATCAAAGGAGAGATTAACCCGAATGATGGTGAGTTAAAAATTTTTTCGAGCAATGCCCGCATCTAATTTCTCTAAGTGAAGTCACAGCTCTCGGAGCTCTAATTGCTGAAAATTAAAGCGTACGGACGAATTTTAACCACAAGTTATTCTCCCTTGCATTTTTGGGATAAGAAAAATTTTCACTGAATTAGATTGAATTAGTAGGGTTTTCGTTTTAGGAGTACGAGATTGTCAGTTAGAGAATAAAAGAATTTTATTACGTGAAACTGTGAGCGAAACATCGTCAAATTTAACCATCTCTTGAATTTTATTAGATGATAATCATGCTCGTTTTCGTAGAAATAATTTATTAATAGTATATTCGTAATACATCGACAGGAAAAATATATCGAAAATCCTCAATTTATAATCCGTAGTTAAATTATTCTTAAACTAAGATAAGAAGATATTGCATGAATTTTTAAATCGCGCTCCGTGATTGGAGGGGAAAAGCCAATGAATAGGGAAGAAAGAAAGAATCAATAGATTCGAATCAGAAATGAAAGGAATTAGGAATAGCATGAAGGGGAGTGTTTCAATAAAGAAGTAAAGACTTTTGAGGGTAGACATTGGACGAACGGAAACGTAGTTAGATGAAGAGAAACGAACGAAGAAAAAGCAGAGAAAGAGATGTCAAACAAATCGTATGGCAATGAATAAAAGATGAGCTCAGTGATTGAGAAACTAATTGGAAAAAAGAAACTTATCGAGTCGCACACATCTCGACTGTGTGGTCCTTCAATCACAATCGATAAAAGCAGAAGAAAAAATTTCGCATAACTTTAGAGGAGAATAAGTGTAGGAAATGAAATATCTTGCATAAGCCACTGGGAGTGGAATGTGACGAATTTGCGATGATAAAAATACCTCCAGATTTCGAGTTACCCTCCTACGTAATTTTTCAACTTAGGAAGAAGAATTTACCCTGGAATTGGTTGTGAGAGGAAGGTACGAGTTGCACTCGGAAGATGGGGTGGAATTTTGAAAAGGAGTTATGGAGCACAAAGAAATAATGTAAGAAACTGGATAAGGAGGAAGAACGTATATCATGGTAAATAAATAAAGAAGGTAGAATCTGGGAAACGAGAGAATATGCAGTGGACACTAAGTTTACGTACTCCTGTGGGATGTTAGTTCTTGAAAATTCCTTTTATAGGCGTTAGTTGTTGCAGCGGATTAGTTGAATATTTTTAGAAGTAAGACATTTGGTTTAAGTATTGCATTAATTTTCTTTAGTGAAGGTTCAATTTATTGTGTTTATGAATATTTCTTTATATTATTTGGAAAAAGGGTGAATATTGTATTTCTTAAATAATTATATCCATTACAATCGTATATACATTTACTCTACACCTTCTTATAAGAACGAAAGTCAAAATTAATGATTAAAAGCTCATTTCCTTAGCAAAAACAGGAAAATTGTTATCTATTTTCATATAATTATATTCTCTTCGTGATTTTTTCATTATAAAACCGAAGAAATCAATATATTTTCGTATTCCGAGAGATTTCTTTTCGTAGTAACGAAGTCAGTAATAAATTATAGGAGTCCATTAGCATTCGAAATTGTCGTAATAAATTTTGAGTAAATTGATAAGTTCGGTATTAAATGGATTTATCATGAGCTAAAGAGAAAATTTCTGTTCAAGAGCTATTTATATAATATCTCTAATGGAATAAGAGTGAGGCATAAAACCGCTGCCAGCCTCAATCGATCTTAATCACACGAAAACAACTTCGGGAAAAGGATTGACGAAAAAGTGATAGTACATCAAGAATCGGGGGATTTAAATAAGAAATGAAAGACATGAAATGATTCCATTAGAGAAGGAAGGAGGGAATTGGATAGAAGTATCGAAGGAATAATGGTTCTTATTATAAGCGGGAAATGAGGTGGAGGAATAGGGGTTCTTGAGATGGGGGAGTGGTGGTTTGATAGAGTTGATGACGGGTAATGGAAGAATAGGGCAAATACCAGGTGCTATTTTCTTCCCCTCTTATGACATCACTCACGAGTAACTGGAAGAGGTTTTTTCCTCGGTCCGTAGATGAGGAAGTGCATTCGAAGAGGATGGATAATGAGGGTAAGAGGTGCTGCTACTGTATGGAGGGAGATCACTAAAGGAACTAGATGGTGTTGAGATTACAATGGTGAATGTTCCGGTGTGGATTTTTCTTTCTTGTGTCCGAACTACGATGATGATGATGGTCATTATCTGCTTCTCATTACGCTTAGATCTTGTAACTGTTGTCTCGTTAATTCTTTTTCTAATAGGGGTTGGTTGTGTACTTGTTTACATTGAGATGTTATAGTATGCACTCGTTTCTCGGTTGCTAAGAAGTTAAACATCTACCGTTTCTATGGTAAATGACGTGTTTGTTGACTTAAACTGCTTTGACTCACCTCGTTACTGACCATTCATGGTTCTCATTGTTTTATTTCGGATGATATCTTAATTATTTTGTTAATTTTCTGTTTACCAATTCTAGTTTTCATTTTTCAATTAATTTCCTCACCTTATTGTTAAATTCTCTTTCTGTGATAATGATACATATTTTATTTTGATAATTTTAAATTTTCTAGCGTAAATCATCGGTATTGTAGCTTCAATTGAGTCTTATTTCTGTGGAGCGTGAAGAATAATGTATCTCTATGTTTGACTAAGAGTAAATGTGTATCCGTTAGCATACAAAACAAGCGATAAAGGTCATAAATGATAGAGGTCAATAGCTGATGCATAGTGTCGATATATTAAGAGGATTAGAATGATATTATCAAGCCCTGTTTGGTGAATATTATTAGAGATGTTATGTATTCATTTAGGAACTTAATAAGTGTTTTTAACTCCAATTTTGAGAATGAATCTGAGCAGAAACTCAAATAGGAACCGTTTTTATTTTAAATTTTAACTACGATATCGTTCGATTTATCAAAATTATTTTTTCTGATCTCTCCTTTACGCTAAAATTTAGCGGTAAAAACATAATATCCTCTAATATCTTAGGTGCAAAATTTTTACTAAGCGTACATACTAGTACATCTGAAAATAAAAATATTACATCATATTCCTAAAAAAATATATTTTTTCAACGAAACAATCCATTTGCAGTGTTTGTACAGGCTTCGGCTTTGACGGAATACGTGTGGATTTGCTGTCTTAGGGTGAAGGGGAGAAAGTGAAAGAGTGCAAGAGGATGCGAAGTGAAAGGAAGGAAGGGCTTACGTCCCAAAGCCAGTCTCCCTCCAGTGTGGAGAAGGCGGCTTCGAATTCTCCGCAGCGTTAGATCTGAAGATTAATCCGAGGGCGATGCTCCGTAGATGTCAGATGGTACGCCATAGCGAAATATTCTTGGTCACGTATTGCATTATTTTTATTCTATTATTTTTATGGTGGTTAAATTTTCTTCGAACGTTGCAGTTATAAATGTGTAGTATCGAAATGAAATAAAATATTGTCGGGAGAAAAAATACAAATATTTTATTCAGTCAATTGTTTTTTATTTCTCAGAAGTTAGTAAATGGATCTCAACTACTCCTCTATTAAATTGTATGCTCTAGGAACGTAATCAATCTAAAATATAAATTCTCATTAATTCCTCATATTTTATATCAGAAATTTGAAGAACGACTAACAATTACTTTTAACAGAGAAACGTAACTATTCCTAAATATCAAAAGCAGGAATAAGTATGTAAATTATCGTAAAATATCAATGAATCGAATATGGAATTTAGCTGAGATAAACAATATATAATACTTTAATAAATATCTTAATTTCTGTTTTTAATAAAACCTAAATTCGTATTTTCCAGTCCATTTTTTGGATTAAAAAAAATTGAGTTTGAACACAAAATTAATTAATTAGACTTCTGGAAATATTTTCCAAAATGGGTGTGTTAATATATAATTCTAAATTATTAATAATATTATAATTATTTAATTATTGAATACAAGGTCACATTAGTTTAGCGTAAGGGGCACGATACACATATGTACGCGGCAAAAAGTCATTATAATATTTGCTGTAGAGAAACTTTTCCCTTTCTCCATGCATATAATATATATGTACGTAAAGGACGTAAAATTAAAACAAAGATACTGTAAAATTGAAGCAGAATAACATTAGAGTTGCTAATGAGTTCCTAGGTTTCAGCTGTTTGCAGTTTTCTCTGCTCTAATACTCCACGTACTTCTGTTCATTACCTATTACATTTATAGCTATGACCTTTAAATAATAATATTAACCTTCAAAAAGTGTATCGTGGGTATAGAACCATACTTTCCCTCGTCGTTGGGTTGAAAGGCGTT
Source organism: Pantala flavescens (assembly GCA_020796165.1). Taxonomy (NCBI): domain Eukaryota; kingdom Metazoa; phylum Arthropoda; class Insecta; order Odonata; family Libellulidae; genus Pantala; species Pantala flavescens. Next base: position 21,308,363 of record CM036886.1, read on the forward strand.
GGGCGTAAGGAAACGAACTTCCGCCTACGTGCATATTTAAAAACGATGACACGGTCGTGCCATTAGCATGAACTTCCCCATGGAAAATGAGAAAATAGACTCGAACGCTGATAGGGAAAGGCAGAAGGTCGTGACCGTTGCTATAACGAGAGATAAGGAGAAAATGAATGTCACGGATGGAGATTTGTCACTGCAAGCGACGAAAAGACGCTCCGAATACATTAGCTTTTTTCTGCATAATAGACGACTTAGCAGCTGCGTGAAAGTGACGCGACACGTCCACTGTTGTGTAGTTCTAATTCGTAGAAACTATGGACGAGAGATCTTCGTGTCATTATCTTTCTTTTGCAATACTTTTCACGCCATTGTGCAGCTCGTATAGATACGGACATCTTCGCATTACAGCTCCATGCACTCTCTTGTATTTGTACGTATAAAAATGTATTCAGTCAGTCGAGTAATCATTTTAAATTCCATTTGTATAGAAATGAATAAGTTTATCCTTTCCTAGTAGGAAGTGAAAGAACATATGTTGTCTATTATAGATGTTTTGTTTATCCTTGAAATACTCTTGAATCCAGTTAATGCATATTTGATCACTTATAGATAATATTAAAAATTAAGAAGCTCGATAATAAAGAATATTGTATAATTAACAAGTATATACAATTATAAATAAGTCCAAAATCTTTTCATTTATGATAATATTATTATTATAGAATTATATTCGTTCATTCTAATTTATATATAAAAATAAATATTTGATCAACAAAATTTTCTTTAACGATAAATTAATGTATTATTGTATACTTCGTATACAATAATACATTAGTTTAATAACTTTATATTTACCAATAAATCCAGTTTTCATTCTCAAATATAATATCACTAATTTTTTTGAAATTGAAAACTTTTAATTCATTAAACATATCTATTTTTATATATAATTTATTATAATTTCATTAAGGTATCTGAAACGTGAAATAAAGTTTTGAATTCGCAGGAATAGAACTCTGTTAGTTACTTCGTTGAATAATATTAAATCATCCCAGTCACAAGGATGTTGATTGGAAATAGGAAGATGTGGTGTAGACATAGCGAAAGTCGAGTACTTTTTTATTTTGAATGGATAAAGTAAACGTTGAATAAAAATGATTCATTTGCATATTGACTCAATCACGGCTCCCTTTGTTATCATTCCAATCTGAATAGGAATATCGTAGAAGCAGCATTACGGGGTTTTCGGTCGAACGCTTACTTTTCTGTCGAAAGATTTTAGTCACCGATTTCATCGAAGCTTAATCCATAGAAACGGGCGTCCGTTTCTGTGGAATCCAAAGGCTCTGGTGCCATATTGTGAAGCCATGAAATGCACGAATGTAGGTGTGCATTTAACCGTGCGTCTCCTGTGAAGTCCGTTCTTTATGTGAATCTCGAGCACTGATTTAACGGTTATAGGCGATATGCTAATGAGAGGAAATACGGAGTGGAACATCCCCGAATTGGGATGAATAATTCAAGAAGCATCGCGTCATCGGAGAATATCAATTATGCCTTTATTCAGCTGTCAAGAGTGTTATGGTGAAAGGGAAAGGTTTACAGGTACTTGGATTATAGGGAAAGACTTGATAAAGTTATTAGAAAGTTCGGTTAATTGCCTTGAACATACATTTTTAATCAATCCTTATTTCACGGAAAATCGTATTCAGATTTGCGAAAATAATTAGCTCAAAGATAAAGATCTGAGTGGTAAAGCTTACACTTGATTACGTATCTATTTTCTTAGTTCAAATGGTACCAATTAACTGTTATTAATTGTGCTGATCCATCCGTAGCTTGACATTTTCATTTCATTCGAAAGTAATTTTTGGAGACATTTCAAAGAAAAGTGCGAAACTTTTTATATAATCCCTCGTCTAACAAATCGTGCTTTACGTATGTATTTTAATTAAAAATTAATCTTTGAACCTATTTGAATTTTCTAAATAATTACAAAAATATTGAACTTGCACGATAAATTCTATTCTTTAGTATTGTCAAAACTCCCCTTCTGTTTGATATATTTTATTCTGATAAACCAGCGTTTTTGGAAAATATTTTTCATAATCTGATTATTGCGTGACTATATTAAAATTTTTTTAATCAAAGAAAAATATTGCTAAGTACGAAAGATTTATGATTGATATATTTCAAGGTTCAATGTCACCATTCCTTTAGCCAAAGTTTTCGAATTCAACGGTAATCAAAACAATAAAATATCTATCCTTTAATCAAATTCAATGACCCTATTTGAACTCGTAATAAAAGGTTTCGAATTCGTATTTCCAGATAAAGATTTCATTCGGTTCACCCATTGTCTGTAAATACCCTCCGCAGTGGTCATATTATCTTTAAAGGCGAGACCAGAGCTTTTAAAGTTCCCTTTCATGTCAAATCGATATAATCCCAGAGGAGAACGAGCTAGGAAGTTTTTCTTTCGAGAGAAACCTTTGAAAATACTCTAGCCTCACACAGAGGATTTTTCTACTCTCCCTCGGTAATGAAAAAACTTGGTTTTCCTCAGTCGTCCAAACCGAATTTCCATAGTGTTAGTCACGCTCTGGCACGCGCAATTTAGGCGGACAAACTTTTCATTACCGACCTCACGTGCGAGAAGTTTAACGTGGTGAGGCGTTAGCACATTTTGAGCGTAACCTTTTGTGCATTCCGAGTAACAGTGAGCCCATGAGGTTCTAACTGGTGCTCTCTTAAAAGGGACGCTTTGTAGCTCTTCAGCTGTTGGATTCTATTCACTGAGGAAACATTTGAGGAGGAATTTGTACTTCCATTTCATGGCGAAGTGCATTTGAAGTTGTCGTTAAATACGCTGAGGTTTACGGAGGTGTTTTGAACTCTAAACCTCAAGAGTAAACGATTTAGGATTTGAGAACTTTGATTTTAATATCTTTATTCACTGCTGATAGTAATTTGAGAGGTATAATATTACATTTTCAACGATTAGGTATGAAAAAATGTTGTTCTCCATAGAACATTCGTCTTCTATTTTAATTCGAAAAAAAAGTACTCCTTAAGTATGCGGATATGATTTTTTTAAAATTTTCTCAAGAACTTTATAACTTTTCATTCTTTTATTTGCTATAATTTAAAGGTATGATTTTTGATAGATATTTGGTAAATATTGCTTAATGTAGTATCCGTTTAAAACATACATTTTATTTACTTAAGTCATGTTTTTTTACTAACTCTCCGATAATTTATAAACACCTTACAGAATGAAATGCACATCATTTCCATCAGCATAATTTTTTAAACTTTAATTCTTTGTTACCTTGAATTTGTTAGTAAATTATGATATCTTTATCATGTATTTTTGGCAATAAACAATTTTATCGATTTATGGTTGGATAAAGAAATAAAATCTAGTGGATTTTACCAATTACTTCATAATTATTTTTAAATTCAGACATTTCATATTATTAGAAATTTTCAAGGTAGGAAAAGGTCATTAACGAAGTGAACAGATCGTATGGCTCACATACTTTATGGAAATAGGTTTTAGAAATATGAAATACTCGTAATCACATTTCTAGGAGTTGGAGAAGAGCTTTTTATATTTTTAAAAGACAGGATTATGTAAAGAGTGCCTCGTTGTAACGAGATTATTTAAAGTTTCAAACCTCCATAGTTCCGTTTAAGCTCCTTACTTAGTTAAAGATGCAATAAGAGTTTTGAGAATCAGCATTACATCACTCATTCGTGACGATGATTGGCTGTTCTGTTGAGGAAAGACTCAGGCTTCCACTGATAATTAGATCATTTAAACTTTCCATTTTTTGTGACCTACAATCCTCTTATCGTTGTTATAGCAACAGTCTCGACCAAAATGATTCTTATTTAATACATTAACGTAAGAAAAAAAAACAGTTTGACTTCTAGGGTCAAGTGTGACTCAACCTCTTTTGATAACACTGCGTCAATTAAATGGAAAAATGAACTTTAAAATTACGATATTTATTCTTTTTTGGATCTTTAAGCTATTAGATCCTATTAGGATCTGAAATGAATCATTAGTTCATCATCATCTCAAAGCTATATCGAGCTTTGACATAATTATGTATATAATTTGTCTCTGTTTTTATGGAATCATTCGTGCTGAATATAAAGTGTTATTAAATTGAGTTTGAGAGAGAATTTATGAAATTTTCGTGTCGTAAACTTTAAACAGTAGCTTTTATTTTATTTTGAACATTATTTTATAAATATCTTTTCAAATGGTGAGGATAAATTTTATATTGTTACTATAGATATAATATTTTGTTACTATAGATTTAAAATTTTGTTGACATAGCTACAGTAGTTTGTTTTGAGCGATCTACTACGTGAATGAGAAGCATCATACAACACGTATAGACCTATATGTATGCGTCGGGTAATCATAAAAGTATTATTTTATTTTTCCTTGAACATTATGGCTTCCTAAAAGTCCCTAAAACCTCAAGTGCTTACCACATTCAGACATGAAAGTATTATGTACGTCCACGGATGGGGTTAAGAGATCATTGCTCTCTTTTGGAGGCAGAATTTGTGGTGTCGCAGGACTACGTAAAACCTTTTTATGAAACCTCTCGAAATGTCTGCAAAGGCAAGAAGCGAGTGCTCAATGGGGCGTACGGGAAAACAAAGGAAGATCACTGTTAGCGATCCCAAAAGGGCGTACGGACTGCATTGAGAGATAAAGTCCGTCTGTCTCACACCTCAGGGATTAACTCGGTGAATTAATTTCTCAGGACTCAGGAGTACAACCTCTTTCTTTTTTAGGTGTCACTGGTATCGTAGAGAGGATCCGTTGCATTACGAGTTTTCCTCCGTATTTCAGTGAAAGAGTTATTGCTCCAGGCGTTAATATTTCTCCCCACTCGATACTACGGTATTTCCCGAATTGAATTTTTTGTGAGACGGAGTTAATACTGCGTACATTTTTTATGATGATGCAAGGTCAATGACCCCCATAAGTGCCGTAAATTTAAATAAAATAATTTCTACCTTTATATTTATTAGATATTTTAAATTTGTATTTATTTTATTTTTAATTAATATTAATATTTATTTTTGTTCAATTATTATAATTCCTTATAATTTTACAGTTTTGTTAGTAAACAATAATTCCTCTTGATTTACATATGATATATTTGTTTTGCTTTATTATAGAATTGTTTTTTATTTACCACTTTCGTTGCTATGATATAAAATGACGCCATGATGAGAAATAAAGTTAAGTTTCAATTTCAAATTTTCTCACGCGGATAAATGTATAATAAATACCTATAAAATAAGATGATATTATGCATTCAATCTTTAATATATGTTATCCGTCTACGGCGTGAAAAATAAATGAAAGGAAGCGTTGAATACTTGCTTCAAATATTATTCGTTTAGATAATGATTGATATAATCAATCTTGTGAAATCAACTTAAATAATATGATTCCTGCTTTCCAACTGACGGATAGAGAAAAGATCTTAACTCTTCATTTACTTACGTGTTAGTTTAATCTTGTCATTTATTCTTTCAAATGATGATGTCTTGCGTCAAATCTCATAATAAAAAATTTTATAGCAAATTGTAAATAAGAATATGTATATTGAATAAATATTTAAAAATGAATAAAATGCAATGTAAATCCTGTATGGGTTGCATATGTCAATCAGACTTTTCCTAATACTGCAAGAGTAAATATTATTTATGTTCCTGCTTGCTTTAATTATAAATGTGATTACCTTTATTGTTATCTTAATGGTTATTCATAGCGGTGACCATTCAAGTTAAATGAATAAAAATATTCAAATTATCAAGCCCACCATCATAAATGCTCTTTCTTTATATCTTATAAGATCATTCGTAACAGAATACTATCATCATTTATCATTTATGGCCCTTAAAAGTCGTCTCTTACCTTTTGGGCAATCAAAATCAACAGCGTCATGTGGGAATGGGTTTGAAAACGGACTCATTCGGAGCATATTTTCAATGTGTTGAACTGTAATAGGTTTTCGAGTTCAGTGTTGAGGGAAGCCTGCTGTTCAGGCGTCGCGTAGAATGACCCAATTCTCTTTTAATGTTTACGACCGAAAGAATAAACTTCGTGCTCCAGACTCGTCCGTGGAAGGCTAAGTGACCCATGAAAATGAAAGCACCGTCTACATTTGGTGCAAGCTGTTTACCATTTATTGTCCCCAGATGACGCTTAGGTCTGCTTAATAAACATTTGTTACCCGTAGAAATCATATTTATCAGAAAATTTTGACTCCGTTTAATATTTCCTTTGATTAATACCTAATAATAAAATTTTAATAATAGAAATGCTCACAAATAAAATAGCATAATTGTGAAGAATTATCTAAATTAAGAAAATTATACTCTTTTATTCTGATTTACCGTATTTTATTGGACTAATTAATATTAATGAACAATATTATATTTTATGATTGCCTTAAGGTACATCTTTACCACGAAATCATGGTAGTGACCATGGTTTTTTTGTATGGTATACTAAATGTTTATGCCTTCATGAAGTATGTTAATTTTTTAAATATTAACCTAAACATTTTATGAATATTTATCTAACAGAGTTATTTATGTATCTATTATTTGACATGTTGGCATTAATTCTATGCAAAATTATCGACTTTAAATGAAAACAATTTTGTAATGCTCATCAGCACTTAATTATATATCCTATTCATTTAAAGGGCTTTAATATTTTAATTATAGTCTATTGTCTATTATTAATATTTCTACACTTCATTATATTATTTTTATTGGCATTCCTCTGATGTTTATAATTTCCTCCTATGCCTTTCTTAATTATAAACTGTAGATTAAAGCTCAATTTGTTTACACAGTTCCTTGACAACACAAACACCCTAACAACGATTCCTTCACCGCCTTAAACACTGTAAATTCTCAACGTAAATACGTTTGCATTGGTTTGTATCTTACTAACGCATGCAACGGTGTATATGACGAATTCTCATCCGTATATTTACATTTTAATTTTCCGTGTTCCTTTTTACCCCTCTTCCTTCTACCTCCTCTTCGACTCATATCCCAAATTCACTCCGCTGCCTGGCAACCAAAGGACGTGTTTTTTCCTTCCTACGTTTTGCTTCCTAATTCGCTACCTTCCTTCCCCTTCCCTCCGAGTAGGTGGCGTAAAGAGCGGACGACATCAAAGAGGACATTAAAAATTTCTCCAAAGGCACGCCCCTTCCGCATCCGATGGGCCGTTTTTGGACGAAGTGTTTGGTCATGCTGCAACTGCAACCCTAATGGAATTGCCAAATTAGCCACCACTGTTTACCTATCACCTATGCGGGTCACGTTTTAGCACAAAAAAATTAGTACGTTTCCATACGATCGGTTATGGGTTTACGTATCTGACCCTTACGTTCTTAATTTTATTTTTTGGGTATGTAAGAGGATGGGTATAGTCTCATGCACAAAAATATTTCATCGCTGCTTATACTTGGTTTTATTCTCTACCGAGCATATTTTATGAAGGTTTATCTTTCATAGAATTAATTATGTTTCGGAATTTATTGTAGCTTTTATCATGAGAATATTTTATGTAATGTGGCACTGCGAAAGATATCATAAAAATCTTTTTTGTTCACTCAGTGGTATAAGCTTATAGTTTATTGTCCTTAAAATTTTATGATTTCTCTGGTATTTGATTCCTTGTTAAGAAGTATTCAAACAGATAGATTTCTGAAAACCAGAAGTGATTTGGCATCCCTTCAAATACCATCTGTAACTTCATACAAAATACAATGTTAAATTGTAAAAATTATTATGATGTTAAAGAGTATTTGTGTTATGGTATAGAAAGTGGTTATCGATTTTCCTGAGAGATCCAACGAAACATCTCTGCTTCAAAGGAAAACTTCCCTTTTTCAAGTCAATATAATGTTTCTAATGGAAACATCCGTGTTATTGTTACCTAGTAACAGCTGCAGGATTATTATCATTACAACTGCATACTTCACTTACCTAAGAAACCTCGTTAGTTGCTACTGAAGTTATTGCGTTTACTCAACTGAGTATGCTCCTTTCTTACAATCACAAACAAACTCCTTAAAGCATATTGACTTAAGATACACTCTAATGTACTTGAACTATTCGATTAAGAAGGCATGACCTCCAGATCTTTATAGTCTCTAAAAGTTTAACTGTAATACATAAAATGTAGTCACTTAGCATTTTGCACCCGCGTGTTAACACGAATGAACTACAAAACCGATTTCATCGTATGTAAATTCCAATCGCGATTGTACGAGGGAATACAAAACGTTATTCTGCGCTCTTCTCGTATGACTCAATTCCCGAAGCTTTCGAAAGATGACGACATTGGTCTGATGCAGATGTGACCTCACCTGCCCTTACCGTAACTGTCCGTCCCAATGCTTCCTCAATCACTCAAGGTGTTCCTTTTGGACTCCAGTGCCTCCTCCAGCGATGCCACTTCAACCTTTCACATCCTATTCATTCGAGAAAAACATCCTGTACACTTCAATAATAATTTATCAAGTATTCGGCCATAGGAAAGGTTTCAGAAGTACGCTCCTATAGAATATCAAAGGAAAATGTGATAGACGCACAAGTACGTACTTTTTGAGTGGGCAACGGAGACCTGAAATACCTTTGCTTTAATTCTCAAGTGTTCAGCAAACGTAGCCGTGAGTTTATGTTTGAATATAGAGGAAAAATACTTCTGTTTAAAACGTATTTTAATTTTCTCTTTACAAAGTAGACGGTGAAGGTATCACGAAAGGAAATAACGTCCTAGGATTAATAGATAATGAATTATGTGAGCCGTCAAATATATTTAATATGTGTAATTGTAACAAGAGAAATTACTCAGTAGACTTCTATTCAGAAATATTATTTTGAAATAAAGTGACTGCTATTTTAATCGAAGATTTTCGTTGAAATCATATTTTGGCAATAATTTATATTCTAAGAGGTTGTTTATAGGCACTGTATCCTCATAAAAATACTGTTTTTGTTGAAGATATTTGAATCTGGAAGGAGTATAAAATGCTATATGGAGGCTTTTATCGTTATTCTATGTCTGTAAAGTGCTACAAACTGATCTTCCCTTGTAAAAAAAGTATTATATCTTATGAGAATATAAGAAATTAATGAAATCGTACATTGTCGTATCTCTAAGGGTGAAATCGGTGGACAAAAAATCAGCTGTACACTTTTCTCATGAGAAAAATCGCAGTTCAAAATAAGTCGAGAGTTTTTAAAGCGTTTTCATCGCGTAATTGGTCCTAATTCATCTTCGCGATAAAGCCTCAATCCTCGAGGAAGTAGCTTAATCATCTCAATTGAAGGCGTAATTTTGACGCGATGTTTTAGCGAGATCTACTCGATTCGAGTTAATCAAATCACGCGAGACTTCTTCACACCGTTTTTTGGCAGCGATTTAATCTCTCTTCCGAACCCTTACAGTTCTTCTCCCACGTCTTTTATCGCAGCACCCGATCAACTCTTCTTTACTCGCAAACCCTCCATTCTCATTGCCCTCTCGAGTTTGTTCTCTATTCAAAAACCCCCTCATTATCCCCTCGCACTTAATTTATCTCTCCCCGGCCATCGGCCAATTGCATACTCCTCAACACGAATCGACGTTTTCCCCTTACGAAAGGGATGCCTAACGCGGATCCCGGAATAGAGTATGTTTGGAATTTGGCTGTTCCTGGAAAGCGGTCGAGTTTTATGCGCTTTCAGACTCTTCCGATCAAGAGAAATATTTCTTTGTTTATCAATGTTGAACGAGATTTGGTCTTTGATCTTAGGTAATAGGGATTATCATAGCAAACTAGTTTCAGGATATATGTAAAGGTCATCCACCTTCATTTATGTTCAAATATCCAACATTTATCATTTCGTTTAGAACTTTATACATTTCTACTTTTTATCGTTTGATTCTATAATTTTATGCCTCTATTCCATAGTTAATAAGAAGGAAAATGCCTTATTCAAGACATTTTAGGAACAAGCTTTATCCAATAATTTAACAAGTCGTATTGTAAATACATTTGAGTTAGAATAGTTTTCAGTGAATCAGCAATATTTAAACTATAAATTTATTGGCGATTATACAGAACTTATTAAAGCACGTATATAACATTTATATACATCATAACTTGAAATTGTTAGGTCCTCAGTATAAAATTTTACAGCTTTCATTTTGTCAGCAATTATATAATTACAGATGAACCATCATTAATTTATTGGGTTTTATTACCTGTTAAAAGTTCCGTAAAAGAACAATTACAATAATTTGAATAGTATTCAACGCCTAATTCTCAGATAAAGAGTTTATTTTGACCCAAATATATTATACTACTTGAATATTCTTTCTGCAATAATGATATTTCATTTTTTCTCTTAGTGTGTTAATTACGAGAACTGATAATACAAGTTGTTTTTAATAAACAGTCATGAGTAACCCTTTGATCTCCGCGTTATGCAACACTTCCTTGTTTTCATTCCTCGTGTATCGAGGTGGTATATTTGGCTGTGGTCCACGAAATCGGCCCTTCCGGTTTCTAGAGGCCTTCACCAAAAATAAATTTCTTCTGAGTCAGATATCGCGAAGCTCGGTCTAAAAATACGATTCCTCCCGGGAAAAAAACCCGATGGCACTACTTTTCCTGTTCTTTCGCGTTGGAGACGAGATAAGGCGTTTGGTTTGTTTTAAACGAGGTTGAAATTTATAGCTTTGATAGGAGGAACTATTCCCAATTCTGCAGAAACGTTTTTTTCTGCCAAACAAGCAGATGAATAGAAAAATTGTGGAAGGATTTGGTAAGGAATTTAGACTATGCTGCACGCTAGACTAGATGAATTCAATGTATAGGTATGTATGGTAGTTAGTTTCAGACTTCCATACATGATCCAACATATTTTTTATCATCTGTTGTACTCAGACGTGCTCTCACGAAAGACTGGAGAACCTTTTGGGTAATCCATACGATCAAAAAGAAGCATATGTTTTTTGGAATAAAAGTGTCGAACTATGCATGCTTCTCTCATCTGGGTTTAATAAGCTTGAGACATTCTCGTAAACTAATCCCCAAGCCGTGAAATCCCGACTTAAAATGCTTTCATCTCCCGAATCGGACTTTTCCCATGAGATTTTAGGGAATTCTGACGTTTTATTCTGAGCCCTGAATTTCTCCCTGTCCAGAGGATGTTTCCGCTATCTTGAAACGGTATTAAAGAAAATACTTTGCCATATTTTTCTGCAGAGGGGTGGATTAGAACTATTCGAAAGTTCACCGAAATATATATTCCTGGAACCTTAAATCCAAGTTATGCTGATTTAAATATGATAATGTATGGGTTAATTTAGAAATGGATTTTCGTAGATAATGATGATGTAACAAGTTTTAACTAATACTTGCCCAAATTACAAAAATCAAAGCTCTATTTATCCTTGTTGAAAATCTAAGAAACACTTGCCTTAAAACTCGTATGACATTATTTGGCATTAAAAATTACCCAGAAAGTTTTATTGATATAGTTTTCAATAAGGATCAAAGTAAATTAACTTGGCCCTATAATTTGTGCATGTGTTTGCATCATTTAAAATTTTGTAATAATTAGTGATTCCAATCAAAATGTTTAACTGGGATTGTTAAAATTTTTGTACTCTAATCCTCATCGTAATATTTATCATACAATAATACTACAGCGAGATGAAGGTTTAATATTTATCTATAATTGTCTGCTGTTGTTTTTAAGCTATTCTAAACTTCCATGCAAAACTCAAGGATTAATTTCCCATGGGAATTTCATTCTGAATACGGAAGACTTAGCTTCTTGCAGGACCAGCCGAATTCTTCAGTCATCCTATTCTCTTCAGAAAAAACATGAAAGGACGTGACGAGATGCGATTTCATGCGGTTATATGTTGAGCGAATTCAATTAAGACAAGTTAAATTGAAAAGGACAAAAGGGCTTGCGGAGGTCTTTACATATTCATTCGCGAACTTTTTAGACCTCTGGAGGAAGGAAAAAGGGTGGATACGGATGAGGAATGCAGAGAAAGAAATCATGAGAAAGTTTGAGGAATCCCTCCGGAATGAGACGGGGCTAATCCAGTTGTTCTCAAACTGCGAAAAAAATATCTTGCGATTCTGAGGAGTGGATGAGAGAACTGGTCTCCTGCTTCCGAATGTAGCCCTACCATCTTTCCTTCATTAATATCTCTCTTATTTCCTTCGGTTTCGCATTCTTTCATCTCCAAATGGCTATTGTTAGGGAGTTGTTGAATTCAACTTGCATGAAAGATGAGTCTAATCAAATCAGAGGTTGGTTTCAGGTTTAAAATTAATTGACGGTACTGACACTGATGGTCTAGTATGTATTGGAATTAATACATATACATATGTATGACGTATTGGAATCGGTTGCCATATACGGTAAAGATGATATCTGACTCCTTTTGAGAGGAAATACTTGAAGTTTATTGGAAAACAGATACGGATTGATTAGATATTATTATAAACATTTTAAGTAGATGTATCGAAGTAATTAAACTCAACAAAGAATTAAGGTTATTAAAATACTTAGAGAATGAAAAATAGTTGAAACAGTATAATTTTCAGTAATTTTTTCAGCTCGAATTGTAAATTTGCTCGAATTTGGGAATGATTAGAGTGTATAGAGTACCATACCATCGTTTGTATCCTTTTTCCAAGAGTTCAAAAGGTTTCCGTATAATGTTGGAATAAGTCGAGACAATTATATTTACGTTAAAAGGCTGTAAACAGTACCGAGGAGTAGTATCATTAGGTTTAAACTTTTAATGCAATTCTATACGATAAAAGGAATATTAACTTGTCGGTCAATTTTAAATGCTATGTTGCTATGGTAAATATATATTTCGAAAGAATCTCTATAGTAAACGAATAATCTCGATGATGATCCATCCACTTCTAAAGACTTCTGTGGTTAAATATTTGCATTGACATCCTATTCGTCTTAAACTTTATTTCTCAAAATGTGGTTGCTATGAATAATACAGTGTTGCTAAAAACAATAAATAAATAAAGTTAAGAATAATAAAGAAAATGATCAGACAAGGTTTCTAAAGTATTCGAATGCAAATTGGAACTACGTAAAGGGTGGCGTTAAAGAAAGCTTAAATAATTCAGGTCGCTCCTCATGAGAGTGAATTGCGTCTTTAAGAAACTGACAGGTGTTTCAACGAAGAGATGAAGTTTATGCAAATGCGCTCGAATTATTTTCGGCGAGACGACCTGCTTTCTCTTTTAAAGAGAGTCTTCTCATTCATTGGTGACAGCGGCATTTTCTACTTGTCGCAAGTTCTCGTATTTAACTTAATCGGGAGCTAATGGACCAGTCTTAAAAAGTTTAAGCTATGAAAGTAGATTGAGGTATTGTGAGTGGAGCACATATTATGAATAGAATGCTGTGTGGTATTAGGAAAAAATCACCCTTTATTGTTATTTTTCGTTATATTAATTTTATATATCTCCAAAGATCAGGGATTCTTTTAGTTAATTATTAAAGGATATATATTATCGTTGGCATTTAATGTTCAATTTTAGAATTTTATTATCAAAAGTTAGTCGAATACCCATATAATTTTTCTTACGAAACCTCACCTGGTTTATAAAGAATTTGAAAGGTATTTCTGATTGAAGAAGAAAGGTATTTTAATTAGCTTGATGATGCTAACAAACACAGGGAAATCGAGATTTAAGTACTAAACTTGTAAGAATTCATCGTAAATTTTTTTCTTCCTAGAGTATTTCCTAGTTAACCAACGTCATAGTAAACCTTAACCCTTAACGATTTATTACATCGTATTAGGTCTTCATAAGCTTCCACCTGACGAAAAACTCTAACAAATATAAACTATAGAACTTCTAAATGTTCACGATTCTATGTTATGCTACATTACAAATGTGAAAGTAATCTATACATAAATTACGTATGAATAAGAGAATATATGTTTCAATGCTTATATTGGTACGAAGGGTTCGCAGAAGATCGAAAAATTCTTCAAAATTAGATTGGTTCATAAATGATTCTTTTTATCATTAATTTAAATTCTCGAATCCAAAATTAATATTAAATAGCGATCTCGATGGTCATCCTTTATAATTATTTGTTTCTCGTTTATGAGAATCCAATAAGTCTTGAAATGCTCCGAGAGGCCAATAACCTTCGAACGCAAAACAGTCCCAACTCAAGTTCGATAAGTATGTCCGGAAACCGTGTTTTAACGAGAGCGAAAGGGACTTCTAAAAGACGAAGGAATGAATAGAACGAAAGGAAGAATCGAGAGTAGAAATCGAAAAGCTTGAGAAGGAAGGAAAAATCTTCCGAGGAAAGTGGGAATATGGGTTTTTTATAAGTGCTTTTTCGCGGGCAACAGCTGGTCCCTTCGGGAAGAGGGGTCAGAGTTGAAACAGATGAAGGGAGAAGAAGAAAAGGAAGAACGAGATGTATAGAGAGAGTAAGAGATTTTTTACGATCCTCTGGACCAGCGGTGCGCAACCTGCGGCCGTACGGCCGCATGCGGCCGTGGGCAAGGACTTTGGCGGCCGTGGACGTCTATATTAAAGTGTACGTAGTGGCGGCCGTGCCGGTGTAGGGTTTCTGGACCCCAGCGAGTACGGGGTCTCAACGCTGCGAAATCTTATCTCTATCTATCTTATCTCTTACTCTGGGTGTTTTCAAACCCAGGAGTAGATTAGAAGTCACGTTACTAGCGGCTAGCCAATGTGGAACTAGGAAGGAAATGGGAGTGTACGCCTGCACGAACTCGTGGCTGAGTCCTTACACTGCCATTAGTAAACGGTCATCATACGATTCGCGTTCTACATATAAGTCGATAGTTAGTCTTAATCATTATTTAAATATATTCTCATTTTGCCCAATAATGTCTCTGAAAAGGAAAAGAACATTGGCAGAAGAGAAGAGGAGCTTCAATTGTAAATGGGAGCTGGAGTTCTTCATGATGGAGTCAGCAACACATTCTATGGTGTGTTTAATCTGCGGTGAAGTTGTGAAGACTGTAAAAAGAGATAATGCAAAGCAACATTTTCGCCATCACGCGTCACACACATCTGCAAATTTGCAAGGTGAGTCTAGGAAGATCTGTGTAGAGAATTTGAAGAGGCGTTTCCTACAGCAAACATCGGTCATGTCTACTTTCGTTAAGTCTACGAATAATCGAAGTGAAGCATCCTACAGAGTGGCATATCGTCTTGGTGTTGCAGGAAAGCCTTATTCAGATGGGGAACTCGTAAAAGGGTGCATCATGGACGTTGTTAAGTGTATCCATCCTGGTAAAGAAGCTGACTACTCGTCGATCCCTCTCTCGCGTGATACAGTGCAACGCCGACAATTTGATATTGCCCAGCAGTTAAAGCTTTCAATGCTGGCCAAGGTGAAGGAGGAGAAAAGCTTGTTTGCACTGGCTGTCGACGAATCAAAGGACATAAAGGACTCGGCGCAGCTGTTAATCTTCGTTCGCTCTCTGTCTCCTACTTTTGAGTTGTGTGAGGATCTTCTCTCCATGGAGACGCTTACTACTCATACTCGTGGAGAAGACATATTTCTTGCAGTGAAGGAAGCCTGCATTCAATCCAGCGTTGATCTGAAAAATCTCCGTGGAATCTGCACAGATGGTGCACCTGCCATGACCGGTAAGCAACAAGGCCTTGTGGCAAGAATGTCAGATTACTTGTCCAAGGAGCATGGTAATAAACAGCTCACCAACCTTCACTGCATCATCCATCAGGAAGCACTCTGTGCAAGATCTGTTGTTTTAGATAATACTCTGAAAGAAGTAAATCGTATTGTCTCGTTTATTCGAGCCAATGCTCTTAACCACCGGCAATTTATAGAAATTCTACACACGAGTGAATCGTTTGCCGAGGAAATTCCTTATCACAACGACGTTCGTTGGTTGTCTCAGGGAGAAACTTCTCTCCGTGTTCTGTTGTTGCGCAAGGAAATAGTGGAATTTTATTCGATGAAAAACAAGGACTGCCCCTTGCTAAACAATGACTTTCTAATATCTCTAGCATTTCTGGTTGACTTACTAACGCATGTTAACTATCTCAATCAAAACCTGCAAGGCAAAGCAACAACAGTTTGCCTCATGTACAGAAAAATAAAAGACTTCTGTGACAAATGTCGTCTCCTGAAAAGCCATCTGCAGCAGGGTAATTTCTACCACTTTCCGCAACTGACGGCTCTGATTGAGAGCAAAGAAGTAGAGCCTGACCAAATTCCTACCCTCCGTTTTTCGGGCACTTTAGACGGACTGTTGCAGGAGTTTGCTAACCGTTTTCAAGATTTTGAAAAGATTTCAGAAACAATAAGACTCGTTGCTTCTCCTCATCTGGTGGAGACTGAGAGTGCACCGTTACATCTACAAATGGAGCTAGTAGAGTTAAAGAATAATGAGCAGCTTCTGAAAAAGTTTACGGAAGAAAGCGACCTGCTTGATACGTGGAAATCAGCAGTAGAATACCCGCAACTACGAGAACTGGCCAGGAACATTCTCGTTCTTTTCGGAAGCACTTATTTGTGCGAAGCAGCGTTTTCCAGAATGAAATATCTGAAAAACAAGTACCGAACCCGATTGGTAGACAGCAATCTGGAGTCTGGAATACGGCTAATGGTCTCCAGCTTGTCCCCCGACTTTGCAAGTCTGTCTGCAAACATGCAAGAGCAAGGAAGCCATTAACCACCTCTCTGACGAATTATTTTTTCAAATTTCGCTTAGAAAATGTCATATTATTTTATTTGATATTCTTTTAACTTATTTCATTTGGAATAATCCTAGTCCCTTCTTTTCTGCAGCTATTTAATTGTTTATCCTTAGCTTTGTTGTTGACTATCTCTTGTAAGTTTCTCAATATAACTCATTATTTAATAAAAAGAACTGAAAATATTGCATTTACTATAACAAGTGATATATTAATTATCAATTGAAAATAAATTTTCCCTTTAATTCAATAAAATATGTTTATTATTACTTCTTGCTACCGATTGTTATTTAACTTGCGTCGCGGGTTGCTCATACTAATTCGAATAAAAACTAAGATAATTTCAAAAATATCCGATAGAGACCCTGAGTATTCCTTCCACAAACGGCATCTAGCATTAGAAAAATAACTACATTGATCCGACGAGTATATTCGGCTTTAACGCGAACGAAGACCAAGACTTCCTGAAACAATTGCTATAACGGTTTTTTGTCTTATATGATGTTACGTAGATATATTTTACATATGTAGACCAGTAAATAGAATATTGTTATATACATCATACTCGTTTTAGTGTATAATCTATAAATTTTTACATATATCATAATAAATTATTAAGTGTACTTGGACTTATTGGCGGCCGTTATTAAAGTAAAAAGTCTGTAGTGCGGCCGTCAATAGCGGAAAGGTTGCGCATCCCTGCTCTGGACCAACGAATTCGACGAACGCCTTCGGGAAGTGAAAAATAAAAGCTTCGAGATAGGGTGCGGAATTGAAGGAGGGTGTGTATTTTTTCGAAAAGCGGGCGGGAGATAAGGAAATGGTCTTTGGATGCTGTACGTCTACGAAGGGAACATCCGCCTCCAGGACGATGTATTGCCGCATTGTTTTTGGTCTCTATCAGGGGGTGGTTTAGGGATTTTAAGGTTTTAGTTGGCCCATTTAAGTGTTGAGCGTTTTTTATGGTGGATGCAGTTTGATAAGATCCCTAAGGGACACTGTGGATGACCTACGTTCTATTAGAATTTTAATACAGAAGCTTTGAAACACAATATGATGTGTTGCATTTCAACTTTTTTTGTCTTCACCTATTGAAATACTCTTTCCAAAGTCAACTTGTTTAAAAAAAGAGCTCCACGACTCAGGATGCAACTTAATATTTTAGTTTGGACGTTAAATTTTCTGAAGCTGATATGTTTTGGAAACAAGTAAATTTAATTCTTATATGAGAATCACGAAAAATAAAAAAATCACTATGTATATGTTCCCAAAACATATCAACTTAAGAAAATTTAACTTCTAAGCAGTATTAGCTCATCAATAAGACTTTTTCTCTGTTGATTCTCAAAAGCGATGTTCCTTTTGAAATATGAATGATTCTTCACTAAATTATATCTTTAATTTTATAGGTACTTAACGCCAACATCGACGGGATTTAATTTACAAGTATCAGCGCTGCCGAAGAGAAAATCACGCCAGGCAAGATAAGTAAGTATCAATTCTTTTTTTTCTGTACATTAAGCTTATGTTTATTTGCAGTTTTCAGTCAAAATCATCCTCCGTTTGGAGTTATATGATTTGATATCTAATTTACCTTATTTAATGTTGCAATTCCTTGACTATTTTTTTCCAATCAAATACGGTTGAATAATATCTTAGTATTTTATTGGGATTTGATTGTGATTAAAGATCACAACATACATTAAATCTAGGTATCGCTTAAGCTGGATCTTCGACGACCTAGAATTTTACTTTTATTTACATTTTACTCCGCTAAAAGAGTACTATTACATTCGCTGCATTGCTTTATATCCATTTTCCATACTTATCTATGTTTAACACTTGTTTCTTTCTATCTTTCTCGGTTATTGGATTCTTTCTTTGGAAAAAATGCTCTGTCAGAAAAATTTTCTATTCGTTCTTTTGTTTTTGGTCCCACCTTAAATCGATCAATACCGGTTCTTATTAAAATGTATGTTCCAGTTAAATAATGATTATTATACGTCTTTATTTATTTACGGCGATATTTGGTCTAAAAAGATCAATCATAAAACCTTGCGTAGTCTACTTTAATGTTATATGCAACAGCAATAATACCGTTAATGCCAATAGAGTAACTGGAAATGGATAAACATAGATTAGTTGTCTAGCTATATCCAAATTTTTAATTGCTGTAATCGCTCATGTATTTCCGAGCAGCATAAATTTTTGTTATAAGTTAGCCTCATCCTTTTGGTATTTACTTATTATCGTATGGAACCAAATATATCTATTGAAACGATAATAATAGTCTTGCAAAGAGCTACTCTTCCCATAATAGGCGCCTTAAATCTCACAATTGTCCACCCATTCTAACAAGCCTTCCAAATTGAACTAGTTAGGTTTGGTTAACGATTAAATTTTAGAGGATGGATAAGGCAATTGCTTGTTTGCGGTGTTGGCTTCAGGAATTCATAGGAAAGATTCAAGGTAATAAAGAAGTATTTCTAGGCCGAAATTCTTAGTATTTTTATTTCAGAGGGACCTGAATTATTCGTTTCAAATACAACGAAATGTTCTAAAAAGGATTTATCCCTTAAACATTCCAACTTTATCCCTTGAGCATCGTTTAGGGACAAATAGCTGTTGGACAGCATTGCCCGAATGGTTTTGATGGATCCATTGGAACTGGTGTGCAATGGGCTGGAACTTGTATTGGAGCGCACCTGATGAAGAGATGGTATAATATTTTTCACCCGTCAGTAGTTGATCATGAACGATTGAAACGTCTGTTGTAGAAAACACTAAAGCTGCTTGGAACATTTTTTCACCCCCAAAGATATTTTTTGGCGAATTGCTATAATCGAATCACTGTTTGTTTTCATTGGAAATTTAATTAAAAATCTATGATAAAATTTGACCAGACTTGTTAAATGAACATCGTAAATCCTCAAAAGAGAAACAAGTGATTCCAATGAGAAAATTTTGTTTAAGAAGAAGGACTTGGGCTTCAAAACCAGGTGCATCAACTCGAGTGTATACTATATGAGACAAGTACCTGATTTTATTTTAGTATCGGTTGACCATACTCAAGCGGAATAATTATTCAACTGTCCTTATACTATAAATTACATTAAAATTTAAAAATGTAGGTATCTGTTGAAAATATCACCTCTCAAATAAAATTCACGTCATAATGCAAAGAACTCTTACCCTCTTGTTGTGATTTTCAACTGCCTCCTGTTGGCCCTCTTGCATTCACTACTTTCACAAGGTCCAGATCTCCATACTGAGCCGACCGTGCGATAGATGTATCCTTTGCCGGGATATTTTCTCGCTTTGCAATAACCACGGTACGCTATTAGGAATGCGAAACAGATATTTCAGAATGAGCATCGATTGATTAAGTTACTACTCAACTGAAAAGCAAATTACGATTACCATATAATGTTCATGTTATTTTAAAGTTGTGGCAGTGCTGTAACTACATCGTAGAATTAGAAATGATTACTTCTAAGGGTAATAATTTGTTCTGAATGGACGTTAGATGGAATGGAAGAAGTACCAGGGAAATCTTAAGAAGAATAGCCAAAGAAGCATTCACGAGGGAGAGGCCTCTACTGTTTTCAAATACACGCAAACAAACTGTACCTGAAAACATTCGTGCGGGTCTTTATGGATCAGAGACATGGACCATTAAAATGTGTACGCAATACATATTGTGAGCTATTTAATTTACCTGGATTTTCGTCCTGAATGATTTGAGCGACGTATGCTTCGGAAAGAGCTATGATGCTCACTAGGATGACTCCCAAGATGATGATGTGCTTCATTCTGCACCACGATGCGCCCTCTAAGATTTCGCGGAGAAACAGTGATCATTGGCTTCCTTCTAATTCCTTATATACCTGCAAATTTAGACGGTTACTAACGTGACCTTGTATTTTCGTAAACAAGGCAAATTGAAGAATGAGGATACATTTCTTGATGTCCTTCGAGAGGTTAGAGGAAATAACGAATAAAAGAGTTTTTTTAGCAAGTCTGAGAATCCTTGAATTTGCTCTTTAGTTATTCTTTGCAAAATTAGAAGAGCACAGTTTAGATAAAAGATGTATTAATTGGATACTTTCTTCATATACTGGCAAAAACTGGTTGAAGGAGCTTGAATTTCTTTTTAGCTCTTATTGAGGTTCACGAAAATCTAAACAGGATTAAGATATTTTTCCTTCATTCTTTAGGAATAAGATGTTTTAAAACATTAATTTCGAAGTAATCTTCATTATATCCTAATATAAAAATAACTAACGAAAGTTATACCTATATTTTCCACCTTTTATTGCAATTATCTCTTTTTCTATCTAATTAATAATAGTGTAGAATCGAGGCAATTTTGGATTTTTCAACCCTTCAAATCGTTTTCAATAAATGGTTCATTTCAGCGATATATTTAAAAACTTCTCTTAAATAATTCTTAAAGAAAGGAAATCAATGATAATTTTCCCTTTATCGCCTGCAAAAATTCTTATTAAATTACAAATATTATCAATTGTACACCTAACGAAAATTGAACGCATATTATTTTTTGCGACAAATACAGTGAATGTATAGCGTAAGAAGATGGGTCAATGAAAGTGATATGGACTACCAAATTATAAAAAACAAGTAGGGAATATTGAATTCTTTATTCAAGGACCTGCACCGTCCTTTTATGAGACAGAGAAAGTTTTTAAAGACATCCAGAATCCATAGGCTATCAATTATGAAAACATTCTGGTCCCCTTGATTTGGTGAACTGTCAAGGGCATGTGAATGACGGACAGCATTTAGGGAAAGGTTTGGTAGTATCCATAGACTTTGTTGTGCACCGTGGTAGATCAGGTAAAGTCAAACACCTGTATGGGGTAGAAAAATGACAAATTATTAAATTAATCTGTAGTATCGATGTTTTAAAATGATTTCAAGGACTCTGTTCTCAACCAACCACTTTTCCAATAACTGTTGGCAATTACTTGTATAGAGAGCTAAGTTAGCATCAGGATGTGCTGATTATATGCTTATCAGTGGGTTTGAAAATCATTTCTTACAGTGAATTTATTTATTTAATTTTAAGTTGAAACAAATTTATTATTATTTTACGTGTTCAATATAAATTACATTCGCTATTTTACTCACTGAACTGTAACCGTGGAATCGTATGTTTACATTTAATATTTAATTACTACGTTAGTCATATAAAGGAGTTCATTCATTATGTACTGCAAAAATATAAGATTCTTTAGAAAAGGATTATATTATTTCGTTGCGTTGATGTACTCTTCACATACCCGAGGATATTTACTTCCAATTTCTCTTTCGTATTCCTCCTGCAGTGTGCTATTTCACAGGGGCCTGATTTCCAAGAAGAGCCATCGTTGTGGTAGGTTTCTTCAGCTTATTGATGTTCAGCGTATTTGCATTGACCAGGGTGATCTATTCAAGGAAAATTTAGGTATAATTTCCAGCATAAATATCGATAATTAAGTCTATTATCACAATTGAAGACTACAATTGAATAGAATTGTAAAATGGTTAATCGTTTAACATTAAAACTGAAAGACGCCCATAAGGAAACAATTTTTCATGTATAAATGAGTAAATGGAATAATTTTAAATTTTTAAATTACGTAAAGTATTTTGATTTAGATTTTGGAATGAAAATCTTTTTATAAGATCAATTGAAATTCAATTTTGAAATGAAAATCTTTAAAAAAAGGTTCTTGTTTTCAGTTTCATGGAAAAATCATGATACCAAGAAAAAAAACTTCACTCCTAAAAAAATCTTGCGTAATCAATTTAACCAAACATTTATTTTTAGTATTAAGACTCTTTTCTTTCAATAATACAATTTTATAAAATAAACTAAACTTTTCCTAACACCGTAAAAATTCACGGATATAAAACCCAACAGAGTGAAGGTGCAAGAAAAAGAAAAACTCCACAGCCGATGAACAACCGTCTGAATTCGCCGTCCTTCCGTACGTCAGCGGTACTCCGAAGGATCAGCCATATACTTAAATCAAGTTCAACGTTGACACACGATTAGTTACACTTAGAAAACCACCTAATGCCTCACAGGAGTAAAACACGGCATGTCTCCCACCCTATATCAAGGGGTATGTGACATAGCCAATAGCTGCGGCAAATCGTGCGTTGGCCAATCAGGCCGATCAAAGTTTTGTCACATTACCATCCAAAATACCATGGTACTTTCCAAAGAACCTTATTCTAATAAGATAATACGAGAGTCGGTTGAAACAGCAACAGAGAGGACTATTACCCCTTGTCGGGTTCATGGAAAAGACTAATTCATCCAAAGACGATGAAAGAGAGAACACAAATAATATTTACAATGGTCCATTTATATAAATAAAAGGTGCAATTTTAAATACTTCTCAAGTTTCCTTATTCAAGGGGATGCATATCCATCTTAAATTTCAATTGAAAAACACACACACATTTATATACATATATATCATAGATGGTAAAATTTATAAAACTCACCTGGATCATCTGGTTGCTCATAAGATGCAAAATAGGCTTTTGAACACCTTGTGCTGATTAAGACAACTCCGAAAACGATGAGAAATTTCACTCCAACCATGATGCTCTCAAAGTAAATCGCAAAGAAGGAATGAGAACAGCATCTTTTGCAAGTCTATTTATACGCCCGAAATCTCTTACTAACCAAGTTTTTTAACGGATACTTACAGTGAAAATAATAAAATTAAGGAATCATTTATCGGGGGAAAATTGTACTAATGGACAGTTAAATGTTTTGGACGACCCCCATTGGTCCAGTTGGTGAAAGATTTCCTCCAGATGCCCTTCGATGTGTTAATAAGGACCAATAGGATGCAGGAATAATGAAGAAAATACTTTATTTAAATTACGAGACGGTCAGCTTATTTAAAGAAAGCTAAATACACCTCGATAATGACTCTTAGTGTTCATTGGCAGGACTAGTAACTGATCGATAGGATACAGAATTCATTTAAATTAGAACTGTAGCATTACTGAGTAGCAATTGAGAATAACTTACGTCGTCTTCAAATGCATTGATGTTATCTGCTGGACGCACATATCTTAAATAAAATGTATGAGAAGTTCAGACCTTAGAACAAAATATGAAAGTAGTTTTTCGAAAATATAGTGTATATGGATAACTATTAAATTTCAGAAGAACGTTTTTACCTTATTCGGTTTCATCATTTAAGCGGATGCATATCCATATGAATATTAAATCCAAAAATACATATTCTTTCTTCTTTTGTCACTCCAAATCCACTTCTATCTCTATTTCAGGTATAAAGTGTGATTTCCCTTTTGTACGCTCTCTTCTCTTCTCCGCAGATGTTAAGATATCGTGAACTTTTAATGCAAGCTGAGACTCACAAGATCGGGTATTACGAAAACCGTGTTGGTTCCTTATAATTAATTTGGAGGTATTAATAAATACCATTAAATAACTAACTATGATAAGTTCCATTGTATTACCACTTAGTGACGTTAGAGAGATAGTTCTGCAATTTAATAGGTCATCTCTTTCACCGCTTTTAAATATTGGCGATGTTTTAATCACTCAGCACCCTTCCTTCACTCAGAGATTTCTCAAATATTACTTCAAGAAACGGAGCGATGCTTACCGCAACTTCCTTTAAAACCCGAGCTAATATATCTTCAGGATCAGGACATATATTAGGCTTAATTTTTCGCAAAATTTTAGTGATACCGTCTTCACTGAAGGTGAGTTTAGACCAAATCTCAGGCGCGTCGAAATTTGGTACGGTACGAGATATACTTTTTGGCGTAAATATACTATGAAAGTTATCATTTAAAAAATTGGCTTTGCCCTTCGCATTATCGATTACTGTATTAATTACGGTTTTTTCGTAATTATTTTTGAGGAACCAACCGTTTCTTCTTAGCCTTGTTCTTCCCAAACGTAGGACCAAAAGGCTTTAGGATCGCTGTCTCGGTATTCGCATAGAATTATCTCCTTAAACTGATGGAGCGCTTCTCTCATAATGCTTTTGTTTTTTGATGCCGCGAATTAATACTAGCTACGTAATTGATTTATTTTGATATTTTTGAAATTCTCGCAGTGGCTTTTATCTTTAAAAAAAATGCATTCCTGGTTCTTCATTGGACCGTCTAGATTTGTTGTTATGATTACAGTGTTTCGATGGTACATATTTTATTGTTTAGTCACGCATTATTCTAATAAATAAGTTCCAAAAATCCTCGGTTTTTAAAGATTCAAGTGTGTGTTTCGAATAAAGAAAATTTGTTGACAGTTCATTACGGAATCCCTCAAAAACCGCTCACGAATAGAGATCTATTTTGCGCTTAGGTTTACGGTGCTTCACCAAATTAATATCAAGATTTATTATAATGGACCTATTGAATTGATAGTCCTTCGCATACGTAAATATTTGACATTCGCTCGGGCGTATTGGTGAGAATAAGATCTAATAAACTTAGTTCCTTGGTGGGGTCACTGAGATAGCGTAAAAAGTCACGTGCCGAGTTTGGTAGCAGGTAATAAGCGCGTACTTCTAAGTTCAGTTTGTTGGACTGAATAATTGTTCACCAAACACTCTCGATGCTCTAGTAAGAAGACGTACGTGAACTACTGTGGAGGGAACTTAAAACAGCGTTGAATACTCCACCGCCCATTTAATCTATCCGGTCCTTTCGATATACATTAAAATCTTTACCTCCGTAAACCAATTCCCAGAGCCTATGATACTTTAACCGTATTTAAATTTGATAGGATATAACGCTTATAAAATTTATTTTATTATAATAAGAAGAGAACGCTCTAGTATAATACATTATGGGACTATCTTTCACTTCAAGAAATAAAAAAACCTATGACGGTTTTCAAACAGAAAACCATCTTCATTATATCCTAATGTAATAATAACTAACGAAAGTTATACCTATATTTTCCACCTTTTATTGCAATCATCTCTTTTTCTATCTAATTAATAATAGTTTAGAATCGAGACAATTTTGGATTTTTCAACCCTTCAAATCGTTTTCAATAAATGGTTCATTTCAGCGATATATTTAAAAACTTCTCTTAAATAATTCTTAAAGAAAGGGAATCAATGATTCCTGCATATATTCTTATTAAAATACAAAAATTTTCAATTTTACACCTTACGATCATTAAACGCATATTTGTTTTTTGAGTAATACAGTGAATGTACAGCGTAAGAAGATGGGTCAATGAACGTGATATGGACTTCCAAATAATAAAAAACAAGTGGGGAATATTGAATTTTTTATTTAAGGACCTGCACCGTCCTTTTATGAGACGGTGAAATATTTTCAGAGACATCCCGAATCCTTTGGCTATCAATTATGAAAACATTCTGGTCCCCTTGATTTGGTGAACTGTCAAGGGCATGTGAATGACGGACAGCATTTAGGGAAAGGTTTGGTAGGATCCATAGGCTTTGTAGTGCACCGTGGTAGATCAGGTAAAGTCAAACACCTGTATGGGGCAGAAAAATGACAAATCATTAAATTAATCAGTAGTATCGAAGTTTTTAAATGGTTTCAAGAATTCTGTTCTCAAACAACCGCTTTTCCAATAACTGTTGGCAATTACTTGTATAGAGAGCTAAGTTAGCATCAGGATGTGCTGATTATATGCTTTTTAGTGGGTTTGAAAATCATTTCTTACAGTGAATTTATTTATTTAATTTTAAGTTTAGACAAATTTATTATTATTTTACGTGTTCAATATAAATTAAATTAGCTATTTTACTCAATGAACTGTAACTATGGAATCGTATGTTTACATTTAATATTTAATTACTACGTTAGTCATATAAAGGAGTTCATTCATTATGTACTGCAAAAATATAAGATTCTTTAGAAAAGGATTATATTATTTCGTTGCGTTGATGTACTCTTCACATACCCGAGGATATTTACTTCCAATTTCTCTTTCGTATTCCTCCTGCAGTGTGCTATTTCACAGGGGCCTGATTTCCAAGAAGAGCCATCGTTGTGGTAGGTTTCTTCAGCTTATTGATGTTCAGCGTATTTGCATTGACCAGGGTGATCTATTCAAGGAAAATTTAGGTATAATTTCCAGCATAAATATCGATAATTAAGTCTATTATCACAATTGAAGACTACAATTGAATAGAATTGTAAAATGGTTAATCGTTTAACATTAAAACTGAAAGACGCCCATAAGGAAACAATTTTTCATGTATAAATGAGTAAATGGAATAATTTTAAATTTTTAAATTACGTAAAGTATTTTGATTTAGATTTTGGAATGAAAATCTTTTTATAAGATCAATTGAAATTCAATTTTGAAATGAAAATCTTTAAAAAAAGGTTCTTGTTTTCAGTTTCATGGAAAAATCATGATACCAAGAAAAAAAACTTCACTCCTAAAAAAATCTTGCGTAATCAATTTAACCAAACATTTATTTTTAGTATTAAGACTCTTTTCATTCAATTATACAATTTTATAAAATAAACTAAACTTTTCCTAACACCGTAAAAATGCACGGATATAAAACCCAACTGAGTGAAGGTGCAAGAAAAAGAAAAACTCCACAGCCGATGAACAACCGTCTGAATTCGCCGTCCTTCCGTACGTCAGCGGTACTCCGGTAAGGATCAGCCATATACTTAAATCAAGTTCAACGTTGACACACGATTAGTTACACTTAGAAAACCACCTAATGCCTCACAGGAGTAAAACACGGCATGTCTCCCCCCCATCTCAAGGGGTATGTGACTTAGCCAATAGCTGCGGCAAATCGTGCGTTGGCCAATCAGGCCGATCAAAGTTTTGTCACATTACCATCCAAAATACCATGGTACTTTCCAAATAACCGTATTCTAATAAGATAATACGAGAGTCGGCTGAAACAGCAACAGAGAGGTCTATTACCCCTTGTCGGGTTCATGGAAAAGACTAATGCATCCAAAGACGATGAAAGAGAGTACACAAATAATATTTACAATGGTCCATTTATATAAATAAAAGGTGCAATTTTAAATACTTCTCAAGTTTCCTTATTCAAGGGGATGCATATCCATTTTAAATTTCAATTGAAAAACACATCACACATTTATATACATATATATCTTAGATGGTAAAATTTATAAAACTCACCTGGATCATCTGGTTGCTCATAAGATGCAACATAGGCTTTGGAGCACCATGTGCTCATTAAGACAATTCCGAAAAAGATGAGTAATTTCACTCCAACCATGATGCTCTCCAAGTAAATCACAAAGAAGGAATGAGAACAGCATCTTTTGCAAGTCTATTTATACGCCCGAAATCTCTTACTAACCAAGTTTTTTTAACGGATACTTACGAAGAAAATAGTAAAAGTAAAGAATAATTTATCGAAGGCAAATTGTACTAATGGACAGTTTTTGTTTTGATCGATCCTCATTGGTCCAATCGGTGAATGATTTCCTCGTGATTTCCAGCGATATATTTGTAAGTGCAGAACTGATGCAGGAAAAATGAGGAAATGATTTTAATATTTATTACGAGACGGTCAGTTTATTTATAGAAAGCTAAAATCACCTTGATGATGACTCTTGGTGTTCTTTGGCAATTCAACTGAATTCAATGAAATTAAATGTTTAAGTTAAATTTCTTTAATTTCCATGCACAATTTATTAGAAGACGTACGTGAACTACTGTGGAGGGAACTTATAACAGCGTTGAATACTCCACCGCCCATT
This sequence comes from Pantala flavescens, assembly GCA_020796165.1. Lineage (NCBI taxonomy): Eukaryota > Metazoa > Arthropoda > Insecta > Odonata > Libellulidae > Pantala > Pantala flavescens. The sequence goes on from CM036886.1 coordinate 21,336,949, forward strand.
TTATCTATCCAGTCCTTTCGATATACCTTAAAATCTTTACCTCCGTAAACCAATTCCCAGAGCCTATGATACTTAAACCGTATTTAAATTTTATATGATATAATACTTATAAAATTTATTTACTTATAATGAGTATGTACGTGATTAATGTTCTTCTATTTTTACTATGCGGTTTTTTATTTAAAATATATTTAGTTTTTTCATTCTTAACTGCTTTAAAATCTTGCGAAAAGAACGTTCTAGTAGAATACGTATTGTTTAATTTATTCCGATATCAGTTTCATGAATAATATTGTATTGTCGTATTGATGTTAATGAAGTTTCATCCCTTAAAATTCATAAAATAATAAGTAATAATAATATTAATACGTATAATTTCTACCTTTTAATGCAATTATCTCTTTTTTATCTAAATAATAATTGTGTAGAATCGAGACAATTTTGGATTTACTTATAATTTTTCAACCCCTTAATTCGTTCCCAATAAATGGTTCATTTCAGCGATAGATTAAAGAACTTCTCTTAAATAATTCTAAAGAAAGAATATCAATGATTATTTTCCCTTTATTGCCTGCGAATCTTCTTATTACAATACAAAAATTATCAATTGTACACCTTACGATCATAGAACGCATATTTTTTGCAGTACAGGGAGTGCAACTACAGTGAATGTACAGCGTAAGCAGCTGTGTCAATGAAAGTGATATGGACTAACAAATGGTAAAAAAACAAGAAGGGAATATTGAATTTTTTGTTCAAGAAACTCCACCGTCCTCTTATGAGACAGTGAAATATTTTCAGAGACATTCATATCCATAAGAGCTATCATTTACGAAAACAATCTGGTCCCCTTAATTTCCCCCGCCAACGGCATGTGTAAGATGGACAGCAGCTTGGGTAAGGTTTGGTAGGATCCATTGGTGTTGGTCTGCATCCTGATGGAGTGCCAATAACATCACATCTGTTTGGAGTCGTAAAGTAACAAATTGTTAAATTAATCCAAGGTATCGAAAATCTAAAATATTTTTAGAAAGTACTGTTTTCAACAAAGAGTTTTCTAATAATTTATTACGTTTACTTGCTTGCAGGTAATATAACATCACGGTCTTCTGATTATGTATTATTTAGTGGTTTCGAAAACTATACCTTTCAATGATAATATGTATTTGATATTTCAGTTTCATCATATCTATTCTTAGTTAGCGACTTGTTTAAAATGTCTGTGATAACCGAAATTACGTAAAAAATTCTCCAATAATTTAATAGTAAATAAATGTTTGTAATAATGTATATATGTATAATTATTTTACTAATACACTGTGCGTTGATTTAGTATTAATATTAGCTTTTTTAAAGAATTGATTCTATAAATAAGTTTCGTTGACGTAGTCTTCACTTACCCTATGTATCTTATAAGCAATTGATGATCGTTCTCCCTCCAGCATTTTGCTTCTTCGCAGGGGCCTGATCTCCAAGAAGAGCCTATATCGTGGTAGGTTTCCTCAGATTGTTGATATACCTGGGATTTACATTGACCAGGGTGAGCTTTTTAAGGAAAAGAGAGGTATAATTTCAATAAACATATCGATATTGAACTCGTAAAATTTATAAAACTCACCTGGATCCTCTCGTATAATTTTCCATCCATCATAGGCTTTGGAACATCTTGTGCTCATTAAGAAAATTCCGAAAACGATGAGTAATTTCACTCCAACCATGATGCTCTCAACGTAAATCACAAAGAAGGAATGAGAACAGCTTCCTTTCCAAGTCTATTTATACACCCGAAATCTCCTCCTAACCAAGTTTTTCTAACGGCAACTTAAGCTGAAAATAATACATGAAGAGAATCCTTTATCGGAGAAAAATTGTACTAATGGACAGTTATTGTTTTGGTCGATCCTCATTGGTCCAATTGTTGAAAGATTTCCTCAATTCGATATCAAATAAGGAAGGGAGAGATGCAGAAGAATAAAAATAATTATGACTATTTACGAGACAGCTCATTTAAAGGAAGCGAAGTAAAGCCCCGATAATGACTCTTGGTGTTCATTGTTAGTAACTAGTAACTGGTCGATAGGATACAGAATTCATTAAAATTAGAACAGTAGAAATTCTGAATAGTCGTACAGTGAGCTAATTTGGAAAAAGTGGCCAAAAATACGAAATACCCTTTTCTGAGGGCGGACCTTGCATAGTCGTCATAGTATTCAATCTCAAATAAATTGTGCATCGACTGCTTAAGTCATTTGGCTTAGTTCCCGCGCATTTAAATTTTACAAAGGGTCAAATTATACCAAATATCGAGAGCTACGACCGTGTCTATTTTTCTCATAATTCGTCAACTTCAAACCAACGCTGAACCAAAATGAAGAAAAGGATCGGACAAAAAACTATATCATGTTATACATCTATTTTATATACTTAAAAGTATGAAATTGTGCATGGAACTGATCCAATGACATCTATACAGCACCACAACAGCAATATGGATATTTATGAGCAAAGAAGTAAAGCAGCATAACTGAACGTAACAGAATATATCTAACAGCAAAGAGCAAATATTTAAACGCTTTTTTTTCGAAGAGTAGTGTTACATATATTCTACCTCCTGAGAAAATGGATTCTATTTCAGAAGATAAAATAAGAAATTCTATATCGGAATAGAACGTGATAACTGATGTTGATTATAGCGAAGAGTTTTTTCGATTTATATTCTCACATTCTCTATCATCTGTGTTTTTCTTTCCTAATATATTCTCTTATAGATTATATTTATCTTATCCTTAATTCGGTGTCACATTGCATCTACTATAAATTGTAAATTTAACGATTTACGAGTAAATGGTTGTAAAATGAATCCTTATGGATGCAATTTAGAATGAAAAATCTTTCTTGCAGATCCGAAAATACATATTGTTGTGTTTTTCTTTCGAGATTTTCGTGACTAAGTTAAGAGAATGTATAGCTTAAGAAGAAGGATCATTGAAAGAGATGAAGAACACAGTCATAAAAAAAACTAGTAGAAAATATTGAATGATTTATTCAAGTCCTTTCATGAGACAGCGAAATATTTTCAGATACATCCACAATCCATAAGTGCTATCAGTTACTAAAACAACCTTGTCCCCTTGATTTGGTGAACTGTCAAGGGCATGTGTAAAATGGACAGCAATTTGGGTGAGGTTTAGTAGGATCCATAGGCAGTGGTGTGCATCCTGATGGAGTGCCAACCTTACCACATCTGTATGGGGTAGAAAAGTAACAAATTATTAAATTAATCCAATGCATCGAAGGTCCAAAATATATTCAGAAAGTCCAATTTTCAACAAAGAGCTTTCCAATAATTTCTTACGATTACTTTGCAGTTTTTCATTTAAAATAACATCACGGTCTGCTGATTATCCATGATTCAATGGTTTCAAAAACAATACCTTTGAATTATAATATGTATTTGAAATTTCAGTTTTATCATATCTATTATTAGTCAACGACTTGCATAAAGTTTCTGTGAAAACTGAAATTACGGAAAGTAATTTTCCGAATATTTTACGGTTAATAAGTGTTCGTAGTACGAGTATATTAGTACAAATATTCTACAATTACACTGTGCGTTAATTTAGTGTTAATTTTCGATAGTGTCTCTTACCCTGAAACCAGAACTATGATGTTGCAAAGATAGTTCTCTATTCCACTGGTATTTATCAACAATTTGCCATTTAATAAATAAAAAATGTTGTAAACCCAACAATATAAATCACGATAGATATTTACTCATAGAACTGTAACCATGGAATCGTGTTTACATTAAAGATTGAAATCATACGTCAGTGATGATTTTATTAAATTATACACCGAAAATATTAGCTTTTTGAAAGAATAGATTTCAATGAACACGTTTTGTTGACGTATTCTTCACTTACCCTATGTATCTTATAAGCAATTGATGATCGTTCTCCCTCCAGCATTTTGCTTCTTGGCAGGGGCCTGATCTCCAAGAAGAGCCTATATCGTGGTAGGTTTCCTCAGCTTGTTGATAGACCTTGGATTTACATTGACCAGGGTGAGCTTTTTAAGAATAAGAGAGATATAATTTCAATAAACATATCGAAGTCTCTTTTCACAGTTTAAGACTACACTTGAATAAATTTCATAAGTGGTTAATGGTTGTCTAAAAATGAAAAACCCCAATAAGGCTTTATAAGCTAAGTTTGCACGTAAAAATAAGTAATTGTGATAACTTTAATGTTACAATTAACGTAATGCGATTTGATTTAGATTTTGAAATTAAAATTTTCAAATAAAATTTTAGAATTTAGATAAATGGAATATTTAGGGTACCAAGAAGAAAACAACACTCCGGAAAAAAACGCAAAAATCGATTCAACCAATACATTTATATTTCAGTATCTTCATACTTTCCATTAAAAAATTAAAGATTTTTAAGCATCAACAGCATCCAAACGCCCTTAAAATTAGCGGATATAAAAACCAACAACAACCTTATTTAATGGGATGCATCTTAATTTTTAACGGAAAATTACACACAAATAGAAAATTCATAATTATTCTAGATTAGTTTCTTCAGTATTATTACATGCTCGAATATTGTGCTGCTGTAAATAGCTATATCTTACCTCGTGAAATAAATAAAACTCACCTGGATCCTCCGTCTGTCTTTGAAGCATAACAGCGGCTTTGGAACATCTTGTGCTCAATAAGACAATTCCGAAAACGATGAGAATTTTCACTCCAACCATGATGCTCTCAACGTAAATCACAAAGAAGGAATGAGAACAGCATCCTTACCAAGTCTATTTATACACCCGAAATCTCTTACTGACCAAGTTTTTTTAAACGGCAACTTACGATAAAAATAATAAAAGTAGATAATCCATTATCGGAGGAAAATTGTACTAATGGACACTTGAATGTTTTGGTCGTTCCCGATTGGTCCAGAGGGCGAAAGATTTCCTCAAGAAGTCCTTCGATGTGTTAATAAGGACCTATGGGATGCAGGAAAAGTGAAGAAAATACTTAATTTGAGTTACGAGACGGTCAACTTAATTATAGGAAGCTAAAAGCACCTCGATAATGACTCTTGGTGTTCATAGGCAGGATCTAGTAGCTGGTCGATAGGATTCAGAATTCATTTAAATTAGAACTGTAGCATTACTGAATGGCTTACGTCGTCTTCAAATGTATGGATGCTTTCTGATAGACGCACATATCTTAAATAAAATTTATGAGAACTTCAGACGTTACAACAAAACGAGGAAGTAGTTTTTCGAAAATATAATGTATATGGATAACTATTAAATTTCGGAACAACGTTTTTACCTTATTCGGTTTCCTCATTTAAGCGGATGCATACTAATCTTAATATTTAATCGGGAAAAATATATTCGTTTGTCTTTTGTGAGTTCAAGTCCACTTCTATCTCTATTTCAGGTGTTAAGTGTGACTTCAATTTCGTTCTCTCTCGTCTGTTCTTCTCATCAGATGTTAAGATGTCGTGAACAAACAATGATAGCTGATACTCACAGGATCGCGTAATACGAAAACAGTGTTAATGCCTAGTATTGAATGTAGAGGTATCAAGAAATATCATTAAATAACTAACTATGATGAGCTCCATTATCTTACCGCTTATTGACGTTGGAGAGTTAGTTCCGCAATTCGATGGGTCATCCTTTTCTCCGCTTTTAACTATTGGATTCGCGATTTATATAATCATTCGGAATTCCTTCCTACACTCAGAGATTTCTCACAATTAAAATAGATAAATTATTTATACCAGGGGGAAGCCCGTGTAACGCGTCAAAAAAGAATTTCAACAACCTATAACAGTTTTAGTACAGAAAATCTTCATTATATTATAATAATAGTTATAATTTCTTCCTTTTATTGCAATTACCCCTTTTCTATCTAATAATTATTGCGTAGAAACAAGACAATTTTGGATTTGACTTTTCATTTTTCCATCCTGCAAATCGTTTTCAATGAGTGGCTAATTTCAGGTATACGTTTGAAAACTTCTTTTAAATATTCCTTAAGGAGAGCGAATCGGAGATTATTTTCCTATTATTAACTAAAAATTATCTTATTAATTTACAAACATTCTGATTAGTACACCTTACGATCAAATCAGGCATATCTTCTTTTTTTGCGAGAAAATATTTTGGCATATGTTCTACCTTCCTAGAATGCGGATGCTTTCACAAAAGATACAATAATGTCTTGAATTTCTGTACGAAACGTTTTAATTGACTTTAGATAACAGAAAAGAGGTCACGTTTTAATTCTCACATTCTTTATCATCTGTTTTTCTCTTTCTTATTATACTTTCCAATGGATTGGATATATCGTAGCCTTAATTCAATGTCACATTGCATCTACTGTAAATTTAATAAGTAAATAGTTGGATAATGAATCCTTATGGATGCAGTTTAGATTGAAAATCTTTCTGGCAGAACCGAAGATACATTTTTATTCGAGCTTTACGGGACTAAGTTAAATAAATATATAGCTTAAAAGGAAGGGTCAATGAACGTGATATGGACTACCAAATTATAAAAAAATAAGTAGGGAATATTGAATTTTTTATTCAAGAACCTGCACCGTCCTTTTATGAGAAAGAGAAAGTTTTTTTAGAGACATCCACAATCCGTAACAGCTATCTTTTACGAAAACAACCTGGTCTCCTTGATCTGGTGCAATGTCAAGGGCATGTGTAAGATGGACAGCATCTTGGGTAAGGTTTGGTAGGATCCATTGGTCTTGGTCTGCATCCTGATGGAGTGCCGACCTTACCACATCTGTTTGGAGTCGTAAAGTAACATATTATTAAATTAATCCAATGTATGGAACATCCTTAATATTTTCAGAAAGTCCTGTATTCAACAAAGAGTTTTCCAATAATTTCTTACGATTACTTGTTTATAATAATATAACATCACGGTGTGCTGATTATATTTTATTAAGTGGTTTCAAGAACATTTAAATTATAATATGTATTTTATACTTAATTTTTATCATATCTATTTTTAGTTAACGACGTGCATATTATTTCTGTGATTACAAAAATTACGTAAAATAATTCTTTAATTATTTTACAGTTAATTAGTGTTCGTAGTATATTAGTACAATAAATTTATATAAAAATACACTGTGCGTTAATTTAGTGTTAATTTTCGATAGTGTTTCCTATCCTGAAACCAGAACTATGATTACAAAGAAAGTTCTCTATTCCACTGGTATTTATCAACAATTTGCCATTTAATAAATAATAAATGTTGTAAGCCCAACAATATAAATCACGATAGATATTTTACTCATAGAACTGTAACCATGGAATCGTGTTTACATTAAAGATTGAAATTCTACGTCAGTGATGATTTTATTAAATTATATACTGCAAAATATTAGCTTTTTTAGAGAAATGATTCCATGAACACGTTTCGTTGACGTACTCTTCACTTACCCTGTATCGCTTATAAGCAATTGATGATCGTTCTCCCTCAAGCATTTTGCTTCTTGGCAGGGGCCTGATCTCCAAGAAGAGCCTATATCGTGGTAGGTTTCCTTAGATTGTTGATAGACCTTGGATTTACATTGACCAGGGTGAGCTTTTTAAAGTAGAAATAAGTCATTTTAATAATTTAAGGTTATTATTAACATAAAGAATTTTGATTTTGAAATGAAAAACTTCAAATAACATTTTTTTGATCATATTAATGGAATATTTAGGGTACAAAAAAGAAAATTACACTTAAGGAAAAAAAAACACAAATATTCATTCAACCAACATTTTTACGTTTCAGTATCTATCCATTCAAAAATAACAGTTTTTTCAGCCCAAACCTTAGCCTAACGCTATAAAAATGAACGGATATGAAACCCAACAGATTGAGAGTGCAAGAAAGGAAAAGAAAAACTCCACACCCGATGAACAACCGTCTGCATTCGTCGTACTTCCGTACGTCCGCGTAGCTCGGAAAGGATCACCCGATCGCTTTAATCAAGTTCAGTGTGAAAACACGATTCAGAACAGAAAACCACCAAATGCCTCATAGGACCGTCTCCGGTTAGGGGAAAAATAAATTTGCTGTAATGTGTCCGGTATTTGCCAAAATGGAGGAGGAAAACCCCTCCAAAAACCTCTCGTGGACCTTACTGATATTTTCTTACACAATATAAAGTACAGTGGTACCTCGAATTACGAGCAGCCTGACCCATGAGTTTTTTGAGATACGAGCTGGAGCTCGGGCCATATTTTCGTTCAAGATACGAGCCCAAATCCGAGATACGAGCTCAAATCCGTGTTTCCGGAGCGTCCAGCTCGTTGGTGCGCATTGTCGAGCATCATCCGAGAAAATCTCTAACTCACTCACCCGCTTGAATCGAAGTGTATCTTGTGCGCTATAATCTTTTTTTCCAAGAAGGTAGAAACAAGTGAAAAATCTACGTTAATGTTAAGGTTAGTTTAAGTTTAAATTTCAGAGCATTGTATTCTATTATTTGAAAAAAGGGTAGTTTTCGTTTAAAGACACGGAAATACTTTTAACTTATAAAAAAGCGCCGTTCACGTAAGTGCCGAGAGTGCCTACACTCCTTCCCCCCTCGCCGTTCACCTTCGTTAGACAAACTTGTCTGTCACCAAAGTAAGTCACCAACTAATCTACCATTGTACTAACGCTCTCGTCGTTCCTATGATTACCAACCACGTACCTAGCTGCCTTCCTTTGAACACCTTTCAGTGTCTTACGTAAGCCCGTTTCATTCGGACCCCAAACGCATCTAATTATCTATATCTTAGATCGTTAAATTCATAAAACTCACCTGGATCCTCTGTTTGTAATTCATATCCAACAGCGGCTTTGGAACATCTTGTGCTCATTAAGACAATTCCGAAAACGATGAGAAATTTCACTCCAACCATGATGCTCTCAACGGAAATCACAAAAAAGGAATGAGAACAGCATCCTTACCAAGTCTATTTATATGTTCAAACTCGCTTACTAACCAAGCTTTTTTTACGACAACTTACGGTGAAAATAATAAAATTAAGGAATCATTTATCGGGGGAAAATTGTACTAATGGACAGTGTATTTTAGTCGATCCCCATTGGTCAAGTTGGCGAAAGATTTCCTCAAGAAGTCCTTCGATGTGTTAATAAGGACCTATGGGATGCAGGAAAAGTGAAGAAAATACTTAATTTGAGTTACGAGACGGTCAACTTAATTATAGGAAGCTAAAAGCACCTCGATAATGACTCTTGGTGTTCATTGGCAGGATCTAGAAACTGGTAGATAGGATACAGAATTCATTACAATTAGAACTGTAGCATTACTGAGTAGCAATTGAGAATAACTTACGTCGTCTTCAAATGCATTGATGTTATCTGCTGGACGCACATATCTTAAATAACATTTATGAGAAGTTCAGACCTTAGAACAAAATAAGAAAGTAGTTTTTCGAAAATATAATGTATATGGATAACTATTAAATTTCAGAACAACGTTTTTACTTTATTCGGTTTCCTCATTTAAGCGGATGCATATCCATATGAATATTTAATCCAAAAATACATATTCTTTCTTCTTTTGTGAATTCAAATCCACTTCTATCTCTATTTCAGGTATTAAGTGTGACTTCAATTTCGTTTTTTCTAGTCTCTTCTTCTCATCAGATGTTAAGATGTCGTGAACAAACAATGATAGCTGATACTCACAGGATCGCGTAATACGAAAACCGTGTTAATTCCTAGTAACGAATGTAGAGGTATCAAGAAATATCATTAAATAACTAACTATGATGAGCTCCATTATCTTACCGCTTATTGACGTTAGAGAGATAGTTCCGCAATTCGATGGGTCATCCTTTTCTCCGCTTCTAACTATTGGATTCGCGATTTTTTAATCATTCAGCACCCTTCCTTCACTCAGAGATTTCTCAAATATTACTTCAAGAAACGGAGCGACGCTTACAGCAACTTCCTTTAAAACCCGAGCTGGTATGTCTTCAGGATCAGGAGATTTATTATTCTTAATTTTTCGCAAAATTTTAGTGATACCGTCTTCACTGAAGGTGAGTTTAGGGCAAAGGTCTGGCGCTTCGCAATTTGGTATGGTACGAGTTATACCATTTGGCGTAAATATACTATGGAAGTTATCATTTAAAAAATTGTCTTCGCCATTAGCATCGTTAATTACATTTCCGTTATTATTTTTAAGTAACTTACTGTTTCTACAATGCTTTGTTCTTCCCTCACGTAGGACCAAAAGGTTTTAGGGTCGTTGTCTAGGTATAAGTGTAGAATTATTTCCTTGAACTGACGGATCGCTTCTAACATGATGCATTTAGTTTGCGATTATGCTAATTTATACTCGCTCAGCGAATGATTTGAGTCGATGCTGTTTGAAATCCTCTCAGTGGCTTTTATTTTCGAATGTAAGCGCCTTTGTTTCTTAAGTAAGTTTCTTAAGTTTCTTGTTTCGTAAGGTGTACAATTGTACACCTTACGAAACTTTCGTACAGTTACGAAAACATTCTGGTCCATTTCATCTGGATGTAGTATCAAGGGCGTGTGTAAGATGCACAGCATTCTGGGTAAGGTTTGGTAGGATCCATAGACACTATATAGTATCCTTCTGAAATGCGTATTGGGCAATATCTGTATAGGGTAGTAATATAACATATTATTAAATAAACAAATGCATCGAAGATCCAAAATGTTTGCAGAAAGTGCTAAAAAAAACTCTTTCCAATAACTGCGGGCGAGTGCTAGTTTTTCATCATTTCATTTCCTTTCATAGTTGCTAATATAGTTCTCTAATCCACAAGTATTTATCAACAATTTTCCAGTTTGGCCAGTAAGTAATAAATGTTAAGATAAACAATACAAATCACGTTGGCTAGTTTACTCATTCAACTATATCCATGGAATCGTATGTTTACATTTAATATTCAATTTCTACAACAATCATATAAAGGAGTTCATTTCATTATTTACTGAAAATATTAGCTTCTATAAAAATAAAGTATTTCATTCACACGTTTCATTAACGTACTCTTCACTTGCCCTTTGTAACTAACTAGCATTTGATTATCGTTCTTCCTCCAACTGGTTGCCCCTAGACAGGGACCTGACAATAATTTATATTATTTACGAGACAGCTCATTATAGGAAGCTAAAAAAGCCTCGAACATGATTCGGTACTTCTTGAAGTTCATATGCACTAGAATCTGGTCGATAAGAGATAGAGTGAATTAGAATAGATTACATTAACAATTAGAAATGCAGGAATTCAGGAATAGCCCATCCAAATATTTTCTGTATCTGTTTGACCATTCTTATTTTACCTTCTTCTTAGAATGCTATCTAAGAAGATACAATAAGAAATTTTATTTATATACAGAAATACCATAGTGATAATAATAAATATACTTATATTTTTTCCTTTTATTGCAATTATCTCTTTTTAAATCTGAATAATAATACTGTTGGTAGAAGACACATTCTGATTTGACTTAAAATATTTCAATCGCTCTCAATGAATGGTAAATTTTAAGTATCCATTTCAAAAACTTCTCTCAAATATTTACTAGAGGAAGGAGATCAGTGATAATTTTCCTATTATTACCTGCCAAAATTCTTATTAAATTACAAAAATTCTGAACAGTATGCCTTACGATCATTAATCGCTGTTTTTTTTTGAGAAATACAGTGAATGTATAACTTAAGAAGATGGGTCGATAAACGTGATATGGACAACCAAATAATGAAAAAAACGAGTAAGGAATATTGAAATTTTTATTCAAGGACCTGCATCGTCCTTTTATGAGACAGTGAAATTTTTTTAAAAACATTCACAATCCTTAAGAGCTATCGGCTACGTAAACTACCTGGTCCACTTGATCTGGATGTAATGTCATGAACAAATGACTTTCGGACAGCATTCTGGGTAAGGTTTGGTAGGATCCATAGGCGTTATTTTGCACCCTGGTAGATCGCCAAAAGGCATACATCTGTGTGGGGTAGTAAAATTATTAAATTAATCAGAAGTATTAAAGTTTCAAAATGATTTCAGGAAGTGCTGTTCTCAACCAGTTGCATACTCTTCACTTACCGGAAGACATTTACTTCCAATTTACTATCCGTAATCCTCCAACAGGCTGCTTCTTCACAAGGTCCTGATTTCCAATAAGTGTTAACATCGTGGTAGGTTTCCTCAGCTCGTTGATATTCAGCGAATTTGCATTGATCAGGGTGAGCTTTTTAAGAAAAAGAGAAATATAATTTTTAGCATTAATATCGATAGCGAAGTGCGTTATCACAGTTGAATACTACAATTGAATTAAATTTATAACTGGTTTATCATTATGTGTAAAATTGAAACACCCCATAAGGAAATAGTTTGCATGTAGAGATTAGTGAATAGAATAATTTTAAGTTATAAAATATGTAATGTATTTTGATTTAGATTTTGGAATGAAAATCCTTTTATAAGATTCCTTGAAATCGAATATTGGAATTAAAAACTTAAAAAAAAGGTTCTTGTTTTCAGTTTCATGGAAAATCGATAGCACCAAAAAGAAAACTTGACACAAAAAAATTGCTAAATTGTTAAATTGATTTATTTAACAAAAACATTCATTTTTAGTATTTAAACTCTTTACATTCAATAATACAAGTTTTTTCTTCGCTAAACGTAGCCTAACGCTCTAAAAATGCACGGATATAAAACCCAACACAATGAGAGTGGAAGAAAGAAAACTAAAAACTACACACCCGAAGAGCAACCGTCTGCATTCGTCGTCCTTCCGTACGTCAGCGTAACTCCGAAAGGATCACCCGAATGATTTAATCACGTTGAACGTGGAAACACGATTCTAAACTGTTAGAAAAACCACCAAATGCCTCACAGGAGAAAAATACAGCCTGCCTCCCACCTTACATCAAGGGGTATGTGACATAATCTGTAGCTGTGTCAAATCGTACGTTGGCCAATCAGACCGATCAAAGTATTGTCACCTTAAAGAATACAGAAGAGCCATTAGAAACAAGGAGAGAAGCTGTCGGTGGTTGCTGAAAACATTTGGTCCAAACTCGGTCTTACCATCGACTGAGAAAATACCATGGTACTTTCTAAAGAACCTTCTTATTTTAATGGGATAGTACGAAAGTCGATTGAAATGACAAAGAGACAACAACAGAGAGGACGGCTACCCCTTATCGTGTGCAAGAAAAGACTAATACATTAACGGCAATTCAGGAGAAAAATGAAAGTGAAAGAGAGCACACAAATAATATGCGCAATGGACTATATATATCTATTCATATATATATATATATATATATATATATATATATATATATATATATATATATATATATATGAATAGATATATCCCCCGAAGCATCTATATGTAATAGATATATCTTAGATCGTAAAACTTATAAAACTCACCTGGATCCTCCTTTTGCTCATAATATGAAACACAGGCTTTGGAACATCTTGTGCTTATTAAAGCAATTCCGAAAACGATGAGAAATTTCACCCCAACCATGATGCTCTCAACGTAAATCACACAGAAGGAATGAGAACAGCATCTTTTGCAAGTCTATTTATATGTTCAAACTCTCTTACAAACCAAGTTTTTCTAACGGCAACTTAAGCTGAAAATAATACATGAAGAGAATCCTTTATCGGAGGAAAATTGTACTGATGGACGGTTTTTGTTTTGGTCGATCCTCATTGGTCCAATTGTTGAAAGATTTCCTCAATTCGATATCAAATAAGGACGGGAGAGATGCAGAAGAATAAAAATGATTATGACTATTTACGAGACAGCTCATTTATAGAATCTAAGTAAAGCCCCGATAATGACTCTTGGTGTTCATTGGCAGTAACTAGTAGTAACTGGTCGATAGGATATAGAATTCATTAAAATTAGAACTGTAGAAATTCTGAATAGTCGTACAGTGAGCTAATTTGGAAAAAGTGGCCAAAAATACGAAATGCCCTTTTCTGAGGGCGCACCTTGCATAGTCGTCATAGTAGTCAATCTCAAATAAATTGTGCATCGACTGCTTAAGTCATTTGGCTTAGTTCCCGTGCATTTAAATTTTACAAGGGGTCAAATTTGACCAAATTTCGAGTACAACGGCCGTTTTCTATTTTTCTCAGAATTCGTCAACTTCAAACCAACGCTGAACCTAAATGAAGAAAAGGATGAGACAAAAAACTATATCATGTTATACATCTATTTTATATACTTAAAAGTCTGAAATTGTGCATGAAACTGATCCAATGACATCCATACAGCACCACAACAGCAATATGGATATTTATGAGCAAAGAAGTAAAGCAGCATAACTGAACGTAACAGAATATATCTAACAGCAAAGAGCAAATATTTAAACGCTTTTTTTTCGAAAAGTATTGTTGCATATATTCTACCTCCTGAGAAAATGGATTCTATTTCAGAAGATAAAATAAGAAATTCTATATCGGAATAGAACGTGATAACTGATGTTGATTATAGCGAAGAGTTTTTCGATTTATATTCTCACATTCTTTATCATCTGTGTTTTTCTTTCCCAATATATTCTCTTATAGATTATATTTATATATCCTTAATTCGGTGTCACATTGCATCTACTATAAATTGTAAATTTAACGATTTACGAGTAAATGGTTGTAAAATGAATCCTAATGGATGCAGTTTAGAATGAATAATCCATCAAGTACAACCGGAGGATCATTTTGTTGTGTTTTAAGCGAGATTTTCGAGAGAAAGTCAAGTAAATATATATAGTAAGAAGAAGGGTCGATGAACATGATAAGGATAGCCAAATCGTAAAAATCGTAAGGAAAAATTGTTGAATTTTTTATTCAAGGACCTGTACCGTCCTTAAGTGAGACAGTTATTTATTAAGATTCGTATAGTTGTGTTTTTTATTCGAGATTTCGGAGACTAAGTTTAGTGAATGTATAACTTAAGAAGAAGGGTCAATGAACGAGATGAACAACACAGTCATAAAAAAAAACTAGTAGAAAATATGGATTGTTTTATTCAAGTACCTGCACCATCCTTTTATGAGACAGTGAAATATTTTCAGAGACATCCACAATCCATAAGAGCTATCATTTACGAATACAACCTGGTCCCCTTGATTTGGTGAACTGTCAAGGGCATGTGTAAAATGGACAGCAATTTGGGTAAGGTTTGGTAGGATCCATAGGCAGTGGTGTGCACCACGGTGGTAGATCGCCCAAAGGTAAACATCTGAACGGGGAAGTTAAATGACAAATTATTGAATTAATCAAAAGAATCGAAGTGTAAAAATGATTTCAAGAAGTTCTGTTCTGAACAAACCGCTTTTCCAATTATTTGGATTCCAATTCCGGCTAGCAATTACTTGTATAGAGCTAAGTTAGCATCAGGATGTGCTGATTATATGTTTTTTAGCGGGTTTGAAAACCATTTTCATATTTGAACCATGATTATATTTATTTAATTTTAAGTTTAAACAAATGTATTAATATTTTACGTGTTCAATATAAATAACGTTGGCTTTTTTACTCACTGAACTGTAGCCATGGAATCGTATGTTTACATTTAATATTTAATTTCTACGTCAGTCATATAAAGGAGTTCATTCATTATGTACTGATAAAATATAAGATTCTTTAGAAAAGGATTATATTAATTCGTTGCGTTGATGTACTCTTTACTTACCCGAGGACATTTACTTCCAATTTATGAATCGGATGCCTCCTGCAGTGTGCTATTTCACAAGGGCCTGATTTCCAAGAAGAGCCATCGTTGTGGTAGGTTTCCTCATCTTGTTGATACTCAGCGTATTTGCATTGACCAGGGTGATCTTTTAAAGGAAAATTTAGGTATAATTTCCAGTATAAATATCGATAATTAACTCTATTATCACAATTGAAGACTACAGTTGAATAAAATTTTAAAATGGTTTATCGTTTATCGTTAAAACTGAAACACCTCCATAAAAATAATTTTTCCTGTAGAAATTAGTCTATGGAATATTTTTAAGAGTATAATCTACGTTATATATTTTGATTTAGATTTTGGAATGAAAATCCTTTAATGAAATTCCTCCGTACATTTTAATAGAAATTCAGGGTACCAAGAAGAAATATACTCTCCGAAAGGAACATCAAATATAAATTTAAACGGAACATTCATTTATCAGTTTCAAGATTTATGTCATCAAATAATTTCCACCTAAATTTGGTAATGTAAAATAAATGAAATTTTCTCTACAAATATTTTACTCGTTAACATAATATTCTACATATTCACGTAGATCCTCCGTGACGCAAAATATTTCAATGTACGGCTTTGTAGAATAGAAGTAGCAGATACTCATTGAAAAGGATTCCATGTATATATGATGTGAATTTCCATGTACAATAAGACCTCACTTAACGCGGGGGATACGTTCCAATAACATCCAGCGCTAAAACAAACAGCGTTAAACGAGCAATGTATTACGTACATACGTAAATATGTAATGAGCATAAGTGAAAAAAATAGAGGATAAGGTAATTTATTAATTCTTATATATATATATATATATATATATATATATATATATATATATATATATATATAAATATATATATATATATTTAAAGTAATTCGAGATGAGTTTTTTTAATATTAATATAAGCACTTATATTTTGGGATGTAGTTGCACATTTCTGAGCTCGTAAATGAAAAAGTGATTCACAAAACTCACCTGGATCCTCTGGTATAATTATCTTTATAATATAGGCTGTGGAACATCTTGTGCTTACTAAGACAATTCCGAAAAAGATGAGAAATTTCACCCCAACCATGATGCTCCAAGTAAATCACAAGGAAGGAATGAGAACATCATCTTTTGCAAGTCTATTTATGCGCCCGAAATCTCTTACTGACCAATTTTTTTTTTAACGACAACTTACAGTGAAAATAATACAAGAAAAGAATCTTTTATCGGAGGAGAATTGTACTAATGGACAGTTTGTGTTTTGATCGATCACCATTGGTCCAATTGGAGGACAGATTTCCTCAATTCGATATCAAATAAGGACGAGAGAGATGCAGAAAAATGAAAATAATTATGAATATTTACGAGACAGCTCATTTATAGGAGGCTAAATAAAGCCTCGATAATGATTCCGTACTTCTTGGAGATACTTCGGAGTTCATTGGCACTAGAATATGGTCGATAGGAGACGGACTTAAATAGATATAGATTAGAATTACAATTAGAAACGCAGTCATTATGAATATTCTATCCCAATATTGTTAGTATCTGTTTATCCATTCTTATTGTACCTCTTGAGAATGTGGATGCTATTTCAGAAGATAAAATAAGAAATTCTATATCGGAATAGAACGTGATAACTGATGTTGATTATAGCGAAGAGTTTTTCGATTTATATTCTCACATTCTTTATCATCTGTGTTTTTCTTTCTCAAAATATTCTCGCATAGATTAGATTTATCTTATCCTTAATTCGATGTCACATTGCATCTACTGTGAATTGTAAATTTAAGGATTTACGAGTAAATGGTTATAAAATGAATCCTAATGGATGCAGTTTAGAATGAAAAGTCTTTCTGGCATAACTGGAGGATCATTTTGTTGTGTTTTATTCGAGATTTCCGAGACTAAGTTAAGTGAATGTATTGCGTAAGAAGATGGGTCAATGATCGTGATAAGGAAAACCAAATCTAAAACAAAAATTTAAAAAACTTGAAGAAAATATTAAATGATTTATTCAAGGAACTGCACCGTCCTTTTATGAGACAATAAAATATGTTCAGAGACATGCACAATCCTTAAGAGTTATCAGGTACGACATCAACCTGGTTCCCTTGATCTGGATGTCAAGTGCATTTAGCTGACGGACAGCATTGCGGGAATGGCTTCTTTGGATCCATAGGCAGTGGTGTGCAATTTGATGGAATGCCAATAGGAGCACATCTGTATGGGATCGAAAAATAACAAATTATTAAATAAGCAAATGAGGATGAAGATACAAAATGTTTTCAGAATGTGCTGTTTTCAACCAAGAGCTTACCAATAATTGCTTACTAATACCTGTTTACAGGTTAAATAATATCACGGTGTGCTGATTATATATTATGCAGTGGTTTCGGAAACCATGCAATTCAATGATTATATTTATTTTATATTTATATTTCATCATATTTAGTATGACATTTATCAACGATTTTTCCTGGTTGTCCGGTAACTAATAAATGTAGTAAGCCCAACAATATAACTCACGTTGGTTGTTTTACTTATTGAACGGTAACCATGGAATCGTATGTTTACATCAAAATCGTGCATCAAAATATTAGCCTCCTTAAGAAATGCATTTCAATAATACGTTGTGTTTATGGAGTCTTTACTCACCCTGTGATTCTAATTTCCAATTCACGATCGTTACTCCTTCTGCATTCTGCTTGTTCGCAAGCTTTAGTCTTCCAAGTGGAGCCAATATTGTGGTAGGTTTCCTCAGCTTGTTGATATACCTTGGATTTGCATTGACCAGGGTGAGCTTGTCAAAGAAAGATGAGGTATAATTTTCAACATACATGTAAATATCGATAATGAAGCGCGTTACAAAGGTTAAGACTAGAATTGTATGGAATTTATAAATGGCTCAGCGTTAATCGCTAACACTGAAACGCTCCCATAAGGAAATATCTTTGCGTGAAGAAATAAGTCAATGTTATAATCGTAAGATTATAAGTTACGTAATTTATTTTGTTTTTGATATTACAATGAACAAAGTAAATAAGTTTCCTCTGTTAATTTAAATGGAAAATTCAGGGTAGCAAGAAGTGAACTATACACTCCTTAAAAAACTTGCAAAAATCTACTCAACCAAAAATATTGGATTTTTTTCTAGTTTCATCTACATGAGTACCCTGCAAGCCGCCTTTCGGCGTGTAGCAGGGGGTGTAGATTTCTAGTTTCTATAGATTCTTTCCATCCAAAATTATTTCACTAAAAATTGATCATCTAAAAATCAATAAAATTTTAACTATAATGCTTTGAATCGTTATCATAACAATCTATATATCCACCTGGATCCTCTGGAACGTAAGTTATTCCGACGTATGCCTCTGTAGAGGAGAAGTAGCAGATACTCAGAAGTATGAGTCCGTATGCGAGCTTCATCCTGACCGCTCTCTTAGAATCTCGGCGATTGAATGATGGTTATCTAATTCCAATGTCCATTTATACCCATTCGTGTTTACTAAGTGACGCGATCTTTTAGCCTATGACGGAGATGAGGATAAGTAATCGAATATAAACCAAGTGTTTATCTTCATAATATTCTGCTAATGCGATGATAAACTCTCACTTTGTATTCGGTCTTTTTAGAGAATATAATATTAGGAGAATACTTCAGTGCGTAAGAAAGCCTTTTCAAGGACAGTTATTCGCGTATCTGAGGAATTTTCACCATAGAAACAGCGTTCTTTCTGACGCAAGAATTCGCAAAAGAAGACGCAAATTTCGAGGTTATTTCTCGAATAATCTTATAACCCTGTGTATTTATTAGTACTACTGTGGGGATATGTTGCCAAATTCTAATTATTAGTTGCACATTTAAGTTAATGGACGATTTGTTTGAATGCCTGAAAGGTACGCACAACTTAAGTTCAGTAGATATTAGCTCAAGGGGCCGCAAACCTAATATATTCTCTTAGAGGGCATATACGTATATATTCTTCTAGTAAATTATAAAAGCTCATTACGAGAAGATGTAGAACGCGCAGGGAATATGTGAATCTCAGAAAGGGTGCGAACCAAAGTGATAAAAAGTATAAAAAATACCTCCTGTTTGAATAAATTTTATTCCAACATTTTATATAAAACGTAGGCTATAATCAAACTCAAATATCTAGTATCTAACACATCCAGATAGTTGTCAATCCTTCGCATGTCACTAGCCTGATGGACAGTTCGCAGTGGGGCAGCAGTAAGGGAAGGGCTTTGTTAAGTCCATTGGCACTTCAACGCATTCAGGAGGGTAATGTATCAATCCACACCTGATGAGAAATCGAGAAATTTTTAACTAACCAAATTAATACACTAAATTATAGATAAATGTTAAATAATTATCAGACAAAATTCAGAAATATTACAATAATTTTTCCGTAATTTGATGAGGAGATTATTTGCATAAAATTATTCATTGATAAATGTTTTAATTATTCATAGTTTAAATATAAAGGTCAAATACCTATCTGGAATATATTCACGTGAAATTGGAAATGAAAAATGCAAAAGTACTTACATATCGAATTGAAGTTCAAGTTCTCTTTCGTTTATTCTTGCACATGTAAAACTTCCACAGCCTGGTGTATCCCAGCTTGTACCAATGTCATAATATTTTTCAATTCCTTCTAGATTTACAGATGACTTGCACTTTCCAGGGTGTGCTTTAAAAGAATATGACTTTAAATCGATAATAGACGACTTTTCTTATGATAATATTATGACATAGCGGAGAATATAAGTTAATGTTTTAGCGATTACTTCAACTGACTTTATTTTATACATTATATACTTATTAATTTTATTATATTATTTCCTAAGAGTATATACATAATAAGCTTTCCTTTATTTTATAATTTGGTTCTTTTTTTTAATAAAAGCAATATTTTCAGTCTTTACTGCTCTAACCATCTTGGGAAGTAAAACAATCCAGTAGAATATAATGATTCTAATAAATTTCTTGAATGATATTGTAAAACCATGGTGATGTTAATTTAATGGTACTCTTAAAATAAATAAAAGAGTAAATAATAATACTCACCTGGATCCTCTGGTATCAGCTCACTTCCAACGTAGGCTTCGGAACATCTTGTGCTCATCAGGGCAATTCCGAAAAAGATGAGAAATTTCGCTCCAACCATGATGCACTCAATGTTAATCACACAGAAGGAATGAGAAGAGCATCCTGACCAAGTCTACTTATATGTTGGGAATCTCTTACAGAATATTTATTTTTAGAGACAACTCACTGTGAAAATAATACAAGAAAAGAGTCTTTTATCGGAGGCAAATTGTACTAATTGACCGTTCGTGTTTTGGTCGATCCCCATTGGTCCAGTTGGTGAAAGATTTCCTCAAGATGTCCTTCGATGTATTAATAAGGACAAATAAGATGCAGGAAAATATTTTTATTTTAATTAGGAGACGATAAGCTTATTTATTGAAAGCTAAAAACACTTTGATGGTAACTAGTCGATAGTATACGAAATTTATTACAATTAGAATTCCAGCAATTCAGAATAGCTTACGTCGCCTTCAAGTGTATTGATTTTATCTGCTAGACGCACATATCTTATATAAAATTCATAAGACGTTAACAAAACTTATAACAAAATAAGGAAGTAGTTTCTCGGAAATAAAACGTACGTTGATAACTATTAACTAAGTCGAAACAGCTGTTTTTATCTTATTCTGTTTCCTAATTTAAGCGGATGCATATCCATCTTAATTTTTAATCGAAAAAAAATATATTCGTCCTTCTTTTTTGAGTTCAAATACACTTCAATATGTATTTCAGTTGTAAAGAATAAATTTTACTAATTTAAAGGAATCCAAGGTTGCATAAACGATCTAAATTTTCAAAGGAAACGTAAAAAATCTCGGGACGAATTGGAATAATAATAAGTGAAAGGCAAAGATTCGGTTTTTCTAAGAATATGGAAGAATTAGATGTCACAGTATTTAATACATGAGAATAAGGTGCCAAAGTATAATTTTTAGTTCCACGTTTTAGTTTATCAATGGACGTTTTGTCCGAACACATGATGTCATGAAAGTTACGCATAACTTAAGTTCAGTAGATATTAGCTCAAGCCCAATACATTCTCTATGAGAAGGTATGTATATATTCTTCTATTAAAATGTGAAAAGGATATTTCGAGAAGATGTAGTAAAAGCAAGGATACATTGTAGTTCGAGAAATGATGCGAACCAAAGAGATTTACTACCCAAAAAGTAGCCCATGTTTGAAGCTAATTTATTCTGACATTATCTACAAAAACATAGACTTTTTTCGCTATCAAATATCTATTATCTAACACCTCCAGAAGGTTGCTAATCTTTCTGAATATCAATATGTGGATGGACAACTCGCAGAAGGGCAGCAGTAAGGGAAGGGCTTCGTTAAATCCATTGGCACTACAATGCATTCAGGAGGGTAATTTATCCATCTACACCTGAAAAGAAATGGAGAAATATATAAATAACCAAATTAATACACTGATTTACAGATGAATATTAAATAATAATCAGACTAAATAGGGAAATAGTAAAATCAATTTTCCATATTTTTGTGATGAAGATCATTTGCATAAAATGATTAAAAGATTCATGCATTCATTCAATAAAAATTCATATAAAAAGATAATAAGTAACCATTATTTTGTATCTAACGTTCTTATATGTTTAAGACTTTTTAGTATTGTTTACATTTAGCATTTACGAAAACAACAAACTGTAATATGATTGGATAAAATTTGAAATGGAAAATTTAAATTACTTACATTGTATATAGAAGTTCCATTTCTCTTTTGTTTCTTCTTGCACACGTAAATCTTGCACAGTTTTGTGTATCCCAGCTTGTACCAATGTCATAATATTTTACAATTCCTTCTCGGTTTGAGGATGACCTACACTTTCCAGGATGTTCTTAAAAAAATTACTTTTAATTTAAATTTATATTTTCTTCAAGACTTCCCTTAATGTTATGACATAGCAGGAAATATCAGTTAACGTGGTTCCTTAAATACTCAATCTGAAATTATTCTTATTAAATATTAGATATTACCTTTATCATATTCATCATAAACACGTATATTTCATCAGTTTCTAAAAGTTAATTATATAGTTCTTAATTTAGAATAAACTTTTTCAATCTTAACTTGATGTAAATAATACTGCCCTAACATCTTTGAAGTATAATTACCATAGTCGTATTACTAGTAATCTATAGATAGCCCCTGAGTTTTTTTTTAATTCATTGCTATCTTAGAACACAATTAATAAGAATCATTCATACATCAAAATAAGCTTAATTTTATCTACTTTGCGTGATATTTTAGCTACCGCAGATTAAATACTCAACAAAAAAGTACAAACAAGATATTATTAAGCTAAACAATTCCGAGGTTAGTATTATGATTGATATTGTAAGCCCCTAAGTTATGTTAATGGAATTATATATTTTTTGCTTATAAAATTAAGGAAATACAGTCTCACCTGGATCCTTTGGTATCACTATCCTCCCAACAAGGGCTTTAGAATATCTTGTGCTTATTAAGACAATTCCGAAAACGATGAGAATTCTCACTCCAGCCATGATGGCCTCAAAATAAATCGCAAAGAAGGAATGAGAACAGCATCTTTATCAAGTCTACTTATACGTACGAAATCTCTTACACACAATGTTATATTTACGGCGCATTTCAGTAAAAATAATACAAGAAAAGAATCTTTTATCGGAAAAATATTGTACTAATGGACAGTTTGTGTTTTGGTCGATTCCCATTGGTCCAATTTGTGTAGGATTTCCCTAAGATGTATTTAGATACTGAATAAGGACCAAACAGATGCAAGAAACATGAGGAAATTTTTTAAATTTTATTACGAGACTGTCAGTTTATTTATAGGAAGCTAAAAAAATGTGATAATAACTCTTGGAGTTAATTGGCTGTTTATTTTCTTCTAGTAAAATATAATAAAGTTTTTTGTTCCAACATTTTTGTCTGAGATAGAGTTCGAACTAAGGTGATAAAATTTATTAAAAATGCTCATAATTGAATATATTTTATTCGAACATTTTATATAAAACATTTTATTACTTTAGACACTCAAATATCTAGCGTCTCTCCACAAGGCTGTCGGATGGACAGTTCGCAGTGGGGCAGCAGTAAGGAAAGGGCTTTGTTAAATCCATTGGCACTTCAACGCATTCAGGAGGGTAACTTATCAATCCACACCTGATGAGGGAAGAGAAAGAGTGAATAACCAATTTAATACAAAGAATTACAAATGAAAATATAAGAAAGTAATAAGTAAAAAGAGAGTAATAGTAATATAAACTTTCCACAATTTTACGATGAAAATTAATGTGCATAAAATTATTCATTGATAAATATATTTTCATCTATTATAGTTTGTATTAAAATATAAGATAACTATCTGGAACATATTCACTTGAAATATTAAATGAAAAATGGAAAAGTACTTACATATTATATAGAAGTACCAGTTCTCTTTCGTTTTTTCTTCCACATGTCCAACTGCTACAGTTGGGTGTATCCCAGCTTGTACCAACGTCATAATATTTTACAATTCCTTCTCGGTTTGAAGATGACCTACACATTCCAGGATGCGCTTTAAAAAACATGAATTTAATCGATAATCACGACTTCTCTTAATATTATGATATTGCGGAGAATATCGGTTAAGATTTCAACGATTACTTTAACCGTATTTATTTTTTTCACTTTATACTTATCAACTTTTCAATTATTTTTTAAGAGTATGTGCCAAATAAGGTTTCCTTTATTTTATAATGTGGTTCTTTATTTAAGATCAAATCAATATTTTCAGTTTTTACTGCTATAACCATCTTGGGAAGTAAAACAATCTAGTAGAATATAATGATTCTAATAAATTTCGAGATTAGTTTGGTGAATAATATTCTAAGACCATATTATATTGTTTTGTTCGTAAATTAAGAAAAATAATAATTGATAAAACTCACCTGGATCTTCTGGTATCACTATCCTCCCAACGTAGGCCTCGGAACATCTTGAGCTCATTAGAGCAATTCCGATAACGATTAGAAACTTCACCCCATCCATGATGCTCTCAAAGTAAATCGGCAAATAGGAATGAGAATAGCATCCTTTCCGAGTCTATTTATACGTGACCATCGCTTAGACACCGTGTATTTTTTTTCGGCGACGATTAGAGTGAAAATAATACAAGAAAAGAATCTTTTATCGGAGGAAAATTGAACTTATGGACAGTTTGTGTTTTGGTCGATCCCCATTGGACCAATCTTCGAAAGATTTCCTCAATTCGATATCAATTAAGGAGTAGAGAGATGCAGAAAATGAGGAAAATAATTTAGATTGTTTACGAGACATGTGCGTTTATCAGCTCATTTATGGGAAGCTAAATAAAGCCTTGGAAATGACTTGGTACGTCTTGGAGTTCATTGGCACTAGAATCTAATATAGAATACGAGACAGAATTCATTAAAATTAGATTAGATGAGAATTACTATTAGAACTGCAGGATTTCCGAATACTTAATCTGAATACTTTCTGTATATAAATAGTGTAATCTTCAAACCTTATGATGGTATTTGATAGACGCACGTATCATGCATAAAATGTTTCAGAATTTACAAGAAGAAGAGCTTACAATTTAATAAAGAATTAGATTCTCATGTGTGTCACTCATATGGATAGTTTCTTTCACAAGTACGTACAGAAGTAGTTTTATATTTATAATTCATTGCTTCGATTAAAGTTTAGCGAAATTATTTAGAATAACCCGGTTATCCCTTACTTTAATTATAGCGCTGTTTGTAGCTTATGATAAATATAACAGAAAGCTTAAAGGCTTTTAAACAAGGGTCAATAATTGCGAATGTAGCATTTAAAAAAATTTACTCACAATTTGAATCATCTACTTAGCATGAATATCAATCATAATTATCCACGGATTTATGTTGGATTTGTTTTACATTATGAACCTCTTAAGATCGTTTCCATTTTGTTAATAGTGGTTGCTATGGGACTTATTAGATTATTGTATTATTCTTTCTGTATGGAAGCTTTCCAGTGAGTAGTAATCGGTTTGAAATTATAAGTGAATAAAGTTTTTCAACGACCCTAAAAGCTTCGAGCGATTTACTCGTGTTTCAACTGATTGTCAGCATTTGTCATCCCATCTTGCGAATATCTATCATTAAAGTTGTTTTCCTCTGTTTTAGCCATTCTACCGCATTTCCAAATATGTGAGCGCATTCGAATGTGTTTTACGATTGTTATGTGACGCGCACGCAATAATAGTTGGATTTCCTGCCAATAATACTATGGCAATAAAAGAAGGATAATCATTCTTTCTGTGTACGTGTTTTACAAAAGAAAAAAACCTTATGAATAGAGGACGCGGTTTCAGATTTAGGTTATTTTTATTCGATGAAATTTTGCTTTATTTAAAATTTATACTTGCATGATTAGATGTATAAGGATATTTTTAAAAAGAACAGATGAGAGAGTAAATGCTTCTAAACGACGCATTCTATTAACAATGTCGTAACAGCGGGGTGCTTCTCTTTGACTGCCGAGCGTCTTCCTTTTTAAGATCTCTTATATTGCATAATGGATAAGGGTCAGAAAATAGCCCATTGCAGAGAAAGAGAAAATATTGAAGTACTACGAAAACATGGGACTATTATTTCTTTCACCTCCTTCAATACAATGCGCCATGATGAAGAACTCAGAATGGGCTGTTAAAGACTTTATTGAAAGGGTTTATAAAGAGTTCTTCACATGCTACGCGTTCGTAGTCCATCGACGAAATATTTTTGCTTCTTCAGTTTGATTCTCCTGTCTGTCGAGAATTCTATGGAATAACTTACAACCAGGGGTTGTATTTTAAAATATTCCTTCCCATTCATATTCTTCTCTGAGAGACTACTGAACTATCCTTTCAAAGAATAAAAAAGATATCATAATGATAAAGTAAATACTAAAGAGGCCTGAAGTTATTATTTTGAAAAGCCTGAATTTTTTCACGTATCGTAACATTTGCTTAAGACGACGTACACGTGAAAACTGCCTGAATAGGAATGACATAGCTTACTTTCATTTGTGATTTTGACTTATATAAAAACTTTATCTTAAATATTAAAATGTAAACGTCTTAAAAATCCTTTAGAATCAAATTGGTCTTCTTTTTAAATACGCTATAGACTCAATTTTACTTTTTAGGAATGAATTTATTTCGTCATTGAATATAAGATTAAAGCTTCAAGACTTCTTATTGTATTTTATACTATTTACAATGATTAATAAGTATAAAATTTAAGCTCTATTAGTGTTCATTGTGTAGACGAAGAAGCTGCAAAAAAAATACGGAGATGTGAGTTAATGACATGCCTTTCTCAGCAACGGTGCAAAAAACTACCTGTTGTGTACTATCTTTCCAAAGCTTCGTGTCCTTGGCTCGTATGAACGGAAGCTCATAAGTACGGTTGAGTCGATCATATCTCTTCTTTTTCCAGACTGTTTTCTTTCCTCAATGGTAATCTCCAAGTCAAGGAAGAGAACAATCAAAGCGGAGTGAGAAAAACGTTGCATTCAGGGTCAAAGCCCGATGCTATTCGTTAAAGTCGATGATAACGTTACGTATTTATTTCTTAAGGGCGTTGCTATGAACGTATTATTGGCATAAACAATGGAAACCATGAACAATTGCCGGAAAGATATATATTATATATTATTAACAAGTATTTTGTTAATGAAGAGGGGTTCTAGAATAAATACGTATATGACTTGAATTTTAAAATTCCTAGCTACTTATCGTAGAGAAATGTATGCAGTTTATTTAAATAAAAGAGAAATGTATTGCTCAAGCTCAAACCCGAAGATCCATGGTTGAGACCCGGTCTTGGATTAACTTTTCTAAAGCCTTCACGAAAAAATTTTCAAGCGCAAACTTTCACGATCTACAAAGTAGAATACTATTACTAATACTTCTATTAACAAGATTGTTTTTGTTACAGAACATTATGTCAATTTAAAAACCTATGCCATAAGTTTTAACGTCGAAGGTTTAAGCTCGAAAGAGAAAAACTCGCTCACACAGTGGAAATGACGAAGGTTACATAAGAATCGATTTTCACAAATTTACCCTTCAAGTGTAAAAGTTCACGTATAAGAGGAAAGTATTACGTAAGGTTTGAGAAATCAGTAATTATGTATCGTAGGATGTAAATTCAGTACTTTAATTTATATTGCATCTGATTAAATCAGGAGGACAAAAAGAATGGTAGGAATGAAAATGACTTTAACCCTCCGATATTTCCCTTAGAATCAATAATGCCGACCGTTTTCACTTCCGAAGAGAAATTCCCTAAATTCTGCCACATTCAGCGGTAATTTTCCGGGCCTCAAGTACTCCGGGAAGCACGTTTCATCCTCTAGATCTTTCCCCATTTTGTCATCGAAATGTCCTCGTGTCTGGAAACCATGGAGAATCTGGCACGTTCTTAAGGGAACGAAGTTCAATTCCATAAATCAAGATAATTCGGGGATAAACTCTTAAGTATCTCCCTTGTGTCTTTATGGATTGGAATTATTATTAGCAATCTTCCACATGTTTTATATATAAAAAGGATTAATTTCGTCATTTCCATTTATGCTTTATATTACCTTAACAATGCTGTCTCTGTTCCATAGCAACCCGCACGATTGTTTCTCAAGGAAGCAAATACATATTCATTTATGGAAGTCATGCAGAAGATGATGTGTTTGTGGAAACTATTAAATGTTTCCCAAGTCCCAACTTGCAGTTTTCTCTTCGAAATAAGCGATCTTTAATCTAGGAAGATTCTATTCTATTATTGTACGTAAAACGTCAAATATGTATTCAATACTTGAATATTCCTAAAAATAACTTTCTTAGTTTCACCCATGTCTATAATTTTAGGTAATTTGCGTATCTTTGAAAAGTTTAAGTTATAAAATAATTAATAAAGATTTCAATCAATTAGCCAATAATAATGAGCTTTCATTCATCGGATCCGGTTCGTTGTTTCGAGACAATGTAATCTTTTGGCAGGTCAACAATATGGATTTAAATTATTATTGCTTCTTAGAATAGTATATCCGAGCAACTAATATCATTATCAATTTACATAGAATTAATAGTTTATCAATTTATTCAATTTCTATAGAAACTGAAAAGGCATCAGCTTCTCAGTAAACAGGTTCTGTTTAAATTTAAAGCGATTTAAATAAAGAGTTTATATAACAATAAAAAAGTTTACCCCAATCTGATTGACACGAATTTTCCAATCCATAATTTACGATAAATTAATTATGGATATTTCTCTATTAGATTGAAATATATATCTCTCTACGTTTTAAATATATTTTGCTTTTTATACGTCCTTGAATTACTTTCTGTACACATCGGCTCATTTTCGGAGGGAATTTAATCAGCCCTAGAACATTTTCATTGAAATCCTAATTAATTAAACTCTATCTGCGTTTGTTTAACAAAACTTTGCGTGATGATAGTGCCCTTTTTATATGAAGTTAATCGCGTTAAAATCCTTGCTCTTACGCGCCATGGTGATGGAAGCACGTTTAATCAACATTAAATCGAGGCTCGTTTTATTTACTAGTTACCATAATCTACCGTGAGTAAAACAGAAGGAATGGAGGCTTAACTAATTATAGTGGGCGTTTATTTGAAAGCCTTTCCGTGTTCCCTTTACCTCAAACGAGCTCTATCCGTTACATAGGTTGTGTGCACGGTTATACAGTAATGTTTTCTGCGACAGCAATGATCCTATTCATATCCCACGCGTTTCTTTCTTTATGTATATACCGATACATCGTCGCTAAGGTAAATATTTGATCAATAACTGGTATCGATGAGCGATTCTTTCATTGCATTATTAGTTTGTTTTCCCTGTTTGATACAAAATATTTGGATAGCATATTCAAACCAAATGAACGTTTTATGTGAAATATAATGGACTAAATTTTCATTAAATTTCTATGAATCAAACTGATCAACAGAAGTTCGACCTTAAAGTAGTTTTAATTGACTCTTTGTTCTACGTAAATAAAAAGAGTACCATTACCTTACAGTCATAGTAAGATAAAAACATAACTCAACTCAAATGTAAGAAAATTCCTATGTATGTTGATTCAGTCTGAATAAAAAAATTCTTTGGTAATTTGTTTATATTTTTAACTATCATAAGTGGTATATGAATGAATTAATTTGAACATTGGATATCTTTATAACATTTAGATTCCTCCCCTTACAACTTTATTATCGATATAGAGTTCTATAAATCTTAAATAAATTTCGACCAAAATATATCAGTTACATTATAATATAAATTAAATTATCATTGTTTGTCTTTTGTTAAATTGGAGTTTGTTAGAATTATAATTCACAATAACACCAACTTATTGTCGCGACTTTAAAAAATGACATAAGAATATGTAAATTGTTTTTTGATTTCTGAATAATAGGATGATTGCGTCTTAAACATCGTTTAAACAACACGTTTTGTATCACTTTACATCAAAGATCATTCGAAAAAAATTAGTTTACTTAGGGAAACGCATATACCCAATCCGATTTAAGAGAAATGTTACACGAGCATGAATATATCGACCAGAACTCGGTACGTAAAAAACTTTATCGGTTATTCACACGTAGCCGGCGCGTCGGACTTTAAATCCGTCGGGAAATACTTTAAAAGTTGCCGCTTTCTGTTGCCCTTTACGTACAGGTTCCATTCTCTATCGGTTCGCTATGGACTGACCTTGCTAACATCAACCAGACAGACTTAATGGTATAACGTTTGTGAAGTCCCATTTCCCCTACTTGCACGGATCGCTTTATAGTCCCTGAAAGGGTCCGTTCCCTTTAATTGGAAAGGGTATGAAGGCCACCTTTAAACCAGTGTCTGTGAGGGATATTCTCCCGCCGCAGCTGTTCTTTTTGCGACTTCCCTAATCGAGGATAAGTCTCCTAATGGACGGATTGGATTGTACCATCGAGTGCAATGGATTGGTACATCTTCATCAAATTATCTTTCAAAGATGTACCTTGTTTCCATTATGAAGTAGGCGTTTTATGGCATATTGCAAAAATATTTGGTTTGTTTACGCGAAAAACTCTTTTATAAAGTCTAAGAGAATCATGACGTAACTCTCTATTTTCTGTTGATTGTGCATGGATATATCTGCTCAATTAGCATTACTCTTTTTATTATTGTTTATTATTATGATTGTCATGTTTTATTTTCTTGTCAGGCATTTTTGCTTTCTTGTAGTTCAAATTATTCTAACTGTACAGACGATAGATAGTGTTGATTAAAAATGTTTAAGCTAAGGGTCAGGAATTTAAGTTTATGGTCCATAGAAGTAAGATTTAAAATGAGGAAACTACTGCGTATGGAATCGTCAGCTTTTTTTCCTCTTTAAAGAGAAACATTCTTACGAAAGAATTTGACTCTCGGACGTTATTTCTTATCGTATGAACATAAAATGTACCAAAATCTAATTAAAATGTTAAATGAATTACTATAACGAATAAATAGCTGACTATGTTAAAATTCCACCAAGTTAAGCTTAATCATATCAACTTGGAATTACAGAAAATAGATTTTGTTAGATCAATAAAATTTAAGGATAAAGGGATAAAATACATAAACAAGGAAATAAATTTGTTGTGTTGAAATATCTCTTCCATCCAGCAATCTACGATAGTCGTGTTTATAGTAGAATTTCCAAGATTGAAAGGTCATCGTTAAATGGCAACTGAACCAACCCCAAACCTTTCGCAAAGCTGCGCTTGCAAGTAATTTAATATCTTGATTCTAATGGTAACGATTGAAAACACCAATAGAGATTTCAATGATTCTTGAGAGATGAAATAAATGGAAATAAAAACTTTCTTGAAATTTAGTATGGTTATTCAAGTGACCCAATCGGTATTCAAAACCATGATTGGAAACGTTACTGTACTCAAATGCTGTTTTAGTTAGTGAATTGAATTGGAGGAAAAATTGTGTTTTCGTAAGCCAACAGGTGGCATGTGGATTAGTCGTACAATATGATAGTAATGATAAATGAAATTAATTAGGGTGGATAATTTTCATTGAATAAGTATTGTGAGCCTATTTTGCATTACTAAAATCTATAAAGCACATTGAGTTACTGCTTTCAGAAATTTTTAAATATGAAGCTCGACAATTCTAAAAGAGCTACTCGGTAAGCGTACATTATATTGAAAAGAATATCTTGAATTTATTATGTATTTTAAGGTTGATGTAGGGAATTTAAATATTGAATATCTAATTCCTTTATAGATGAAATTTATTATTTATAAGAACTGAATATGTATTATTAATTCAGCTTCAGCAGGTTCATTTCTTTAATAGCTTATCGATATATTTACGTAAAACTTTATAACCACAAGCATGGTTCTGCTATACGATCGAGGCGAGTACACCCATGGAAGATTGCCTCGTAGATCTACGTTCCTCAAAGGCATATATCCTCTTTCGCTAAACGGCCATCTAGTCGGATTCATCTCGATTCTCCTCGTGTATCCCTTGTTTTCTTCTCCAACACGAAACGTGTCGCGCGAGATTACATTTCCATCATCAATCGCCGTCCGAAGTGCAGAATCGAAACTTGGATGTTGAAAGGACGTACCGCCGTCTTTTTGATCGATCGCCTAAGGGTTTGCAGTTTCCGATTCACAGCCGAAGGGCACCTTTGACAAATGGCGATAGCAAGCGAGTCTCTTGTCGTGGCAACGGTATTGGAATCCTAATACCCGTCGTGTTTATGTAAGGGTCGCACATGGAAACCAAGATTCAATAGACTTCATAAGATTGTGGAAAGTAATAGGGGATGTTTTGATCGGGAAATATAGCCTTGGCAACCCTCGTTGTTGATTTTCTGTTCTGTCCATTTGTCTCGTAGGTACTTAGAACGTAGTTTTATTCTTGTGCATTCGAGTAAATGAACGCTTATTTTAGAGCGTGCTGCGCAGAATTATTGACTTTATAGGCTTTAAAGTCAGTGAATAGATGTCTAAATTCTTTGAAGACCTGTCTGGGGAAAGATTCCCAAAATTGAATCCTCAAATCCAGCGTTACGTAAAAGAACGCTCTCTGGTCGTAATCGATGAGTTGAGCTGTGAAATGGGGTAGGTAGGCAGGAAATGAAGATTCGAAAGAAACCCTCCCTCGTCCCGATGTTCTATGGATTTCACAATTGTCTGACGATCCAACGGGTTTCTTGCACCCCTCTTAAGCCAATCCTTTTGTCAGATCGCTTCTCTTTGTCTGGAAATAATCCATCATTTATCTCTAATAGTATTTCTCGCTCCTATTAGCTCTTATGGCTATAAAAGATTACCTAGTTCAGATTATGGAGAATAGGTAAGTTTTAAGCTCCTTTTTCTAAAATATTGACGGTTTATAAAGATATATTTCTTCATTTGTCATCCCCATAGACTTTTTCTTTTACTCTCCATTCAGTTCTTGCAATTCACACAAATTCTTTGATGAACAAATTGTCCGCTTCTATACTGTATAATATCAATGCTGGTTTTGAATTTTACGTCGGTACTTTTTAAACAGTTTAATTCCTAATAATTTATTATCATTATCTCTTAACTACGACTACATATTATAAATATACATTGTATTATTTTGTCTCACTATAGCTACTTGACATTTTTGTTTATTATTTGAATTCGTATTGTGTACAAATTTTAACATTCTCGTAATCTTTCATCTTTTTTGATAACTATCTTTGTTTAATGTACTTCATTGTCTTTTATCATTATCGATTATCTAATCTATTATTATTGAAAATTATTTAAATCATCCTTCATTTGTTTGTTTCCAATTTAACCATTTCTCTATCAGTATAATCATTCTTCGATGAAGCAATTCACAACTTCATCTTGTTGTGTTCATTTCTAAATTTACACAACTAATTCTCTACATTGTCTAAAATTTTTAGTTTCCCCTAAGTCTTCTTTCCAAAGTCTGTACTGTTTGTTTGATTATTGTTTAGTTCATTAAAATTTAATTTTACCTTTAAAAGGTTCTTAAAAACAGAAGCTTAGGTAAAATTGATTCGTTACGCATAATCGTCATGGTAACAGTTATTGAACGATCTACAGTATCTAAGGAAAAAAAAATAGCGTTGCAATTTCTTTATCCGTAACAAATAAAATTTGAATCTGTTGATGTCTATAAGCAGTACGAGAAAAGTTCCCTTTTATCTTTTCGTAAACGGTTCGCTTTGATATCGATAAAAAAACACGATCGCGCTCAAATTCGCGGCATTGCTCGTCCTTTGTCGAGATCCTCATATTTTTCCCTTTGTGCTCGCTTAAGCATCTCGACGTACGGATGAATGCATTCTTTCTCGTGTGTGCCTCGAACACGCACGCGAGGATATGCCTCCCATTGTCATAGCGATGGATCCAAACAAACTGGAATGAAAGCGAGTCTGCCAGAGTGTTGCACACACTCCGTGCCTACGCAACAATTCGTTTGGTTAGCAACGGACACACGTGCTCGCCGAATGGACGTTTTTTAAAAAAGATCGCCATTAAAAGTATTTGCACGGAGTGCGAAAGAAATGGCAACTTCTCTCGCACTCTCTAGAGAGAGTCTTTGTATGGCTATTAGACGTTGAATTGTTTAGGAATATTGCAAATACGATTCAAGTAACAATGTCATCGCACATTACGCGATTATCGTCTATGTGATGGAGGGAAAGGTTACAGGTTGGCTACGAATGGATGATAATAGCTGTTAGGTGATGTTGGGGTGTTAACTTTATTATATTCTCTTTTGCTGTTCTTAAGAAAGGTGGCTTTACCTCATTGGCAGGTCTGATGATATTAGCTTGCCTTCTTCTTCAAAAAAACACGCTGATTTCTTAGTTACAAAATGTGAAATAAAAGCAAAAAATACTATAGAATAAAGTTGAACGCTTTTATATCTCAGAGTACTACTCCAGAAAATAATTTACGTTGGATTTGATACACTTATCGCTTAATATGTTCGTAAAATATGTCTTCATATATATCTATGACTTTCTTTCGCGGAAAAATTTCATTCAATCAATTAACAACGGTTGCCAAGGAATTTGAAATCATTCCCATCAAATCGTGTTTATTCTTGAAGTAATTGAATGTAAATCAAGTACATGTAGGAATTTCTCGCGATTGTTTCAGCTAGGCTTATGGAATACTCAAAGAGCAGTTCATTAAAGAAGCGCTTATCATCTCGTAAAGGTGAAAATGTCATTGTAAAAGAGAAAATATCAATTAATTTTAAGACGAGAAATTAATTTTTAAATTATAGTTTAGTTTTATATTATATTCTTAAGCGTTGACTCTCAAAACGGAAATCATCCTTATATTTTCGGAATGATCTGTTATCTGAAAGAATTAATTTTCCTTTGAATTTTTTTACCTTTACTTTTGTCAAGATCAGTATTTTTGAAAGAACTTTCGGAGCTCTCTGCAAACATCCTCTGATTGTGTCTTTGATGAAAAATATTCAGCCATCCGCTCGTCTCTAGATTTATTATCCCGCTCTCTTCCTCTAAGAATTCATTGTTTCCGTTCCAGAGTTTCAAATCTTCTTTTTATATTCCGTAAGGATTAATTCTCTTCATTATCTGTTTCCATAGCAACCGGAAGAATGAGTAGCTGAATGTTTTACATTTTATCTTCTTTGGGATAAAGCAATTTTATTCTTAAGAAGCCTATTATATTTTATTATATATTTAATGAAATACATCTTATAACAGTATATCTTATGGTCAGTATCTTAAATATGGTCGATTAATTTGCTTTAAAGTAATAGTACTTAGTGGTTGATAAACGTATTACTGTATGTATGACGCTTTATTGTTGCTCATTGAATTGATGTTAGAACATTATACTCTTCTTAGATATGATTTTCTTCTGTGTTTTTAACGGATTATTTTCGTTTAATTTATGACCTAAAATCGGTAGTAATTTCTTTTTGAGTAGATTTTCAATGATTTTTTCCGATTCAATGTGATATTATACGAGATAACGCAAAATTATAATTGATTTCCATTAGGGTAAAAATATTTCCAGGAAAGTAGCAAAAGAAATCAATGTAAGTTAAATGAAAAAATATATATAACATATTATCATATATTGAAAACTAGCTTTAATTCAATTTTTTACTAACTTAATCCGAGTTGAAATGTAAAGTAAATTTTAGGAATAATCAAGCATGAAAATTTCCCTTCGGAATAAAATAACTTTTGGTAAGAATCAACTGAAGATATTTTCAATTCCAAAACTCCGAGAAGTAGAAGCACAGTAGCATGGTATTAACCGCATCATAAGATGAAAATTAAGCACGTATCTTTAAATTGACCCATTCACCGGATACCGCGTACGCGAGAGAAAACTCCTTGTTTTACAAACAAGCACAAGGCTCTCTTAAGTACGCGGAGTTGTTCCTTTTCGTCGTCAATAGCGACCGTAATTAGTTACGGAAGAGCTTCGCAAAGTCCTCCAATTGATTCCTCACGTGTCGTGGGATAATTGTCTCCTCTCTAAATCTCAGACAATGAGGAAATTCGTAAAAACGGTTCCTTTAATGGAAAGAAAATGTTCAGCAATTCACTCTGAGAAACCGCAAGAAACTGTTAAATTGTCTCATCATCCCTGCATTGGCATTTTCAATTCTATACGCAGTCCAAAATCTGAGTCAAAAACAAACTCAATTCAATGGTTTACGAAACTTTTAGCCACACCTATACAACCTACGGACAGCGGGCCACGTACGTAAGAATTAGTATGGTATCAATAGTCTTTTCCAAACTTCGGGACAGTATTGTCTTATGGTGGAATTGAATCGCCTCGTAAATAAGTTCATTTTTCTTAGCATTATCCTTTTTCAATGGATACATCATGGTGGTTCTGCGTGACCATAAGATATTCTTCGAACAAAATGATAATGAAATTCGTTCTGTAAAATTCTATCGCCGTACATAGTTACCGAATGCCGTAACTTCAGGGAGGAATCAATGTAATAGACGGAGCAAATGAATCCCTTTAAAGTTTAAAGATCTTTCCTAAAAAATTACTCCTTGATTAGTGGGAGATAAAATATGAATTGAAGATGTTGAAAGATAGTTTATTTAAACTGTATAATACATACATAATTTACATCAAAATTATAACATTACATTCTTGTTTTTTCATTGCAGTTAGTACACTAACCTTTCACATTTGTGGTTGTTTGTCCACATGAGACGGATCATCCATATGAATCCGGTTTATCAGCTTTATATTTTAATGATAAATAATAACTAAAATTTTATCTTTACTTGAAAATTATTCCTGGAATAGTGGGTAATAAAACACGAATGTGAAGTTATTTCAAGATAAAATTTAATAAAACTTTACCATAATTAAAATCAAAAGTGCTAAATTTCCTTCTTTCTAGTTCATTGTATCGGAGGTAATTTAAGTAACCTTGCTAATGTTACTGGGAGGGAAGAACCGATATTAATTACTCACGGAAAAAATAGAATGAATTTGGAAATTTTCCAAATTTTGGAATCTTGAATTTTGACCTTAGATTTGGAATCGGCTACGTTGGATTTTGGACTTCGGATATCTTTTGGAATCTGTTGGACTTGAACCCCGGACCTTTGGATTTGGAATCGAGCACGTTACCATCAGGCTAACGTGTCTACGTCTACTCGCGCATAAAATTACATACTATAAATTGTTTGTAACATTTTGCGATCGGGTACAATTTCAATAACAGTCATCGAAACGCCCTCCGCCAATTCTGTGTCGCTTACGACTTCCACATACAGCAGGAATGCTTCAATCTATCTTATGTACCTTAGTTATGCTAAAACCTTTTACCGAATACACGATTTAGGCTTAACAATAATATCGACCATTCATCTCGATACACTCAAGCATCATCCCTCTGCTTATAGCAACGTGAAGCGTATTTCACCAAAGTACAAGTTTATATAGAGGTGAATAGAAAGGAAATTAATAACCCGTAGGGACATATTCTTACCCTGTAAAAATTTGTTAATAGTGTAAAGTTCTTTACTTAAGAATGATTACTTGAATAGTGGGTAATAAATGAAACACCAGTGTAAAGTTATATGAAGATAAAATTTATTAAAACAGTACCATAAATAACAACACAAGTACAACATTTCATTTCTTTTAGTAAATTCAATAAACATGATAGTGATATGAGTTTTCACAAAATTCCTGCCCTTTATTTATGTAGAAACTTCGTATCTGTAGTTGGAAAAAAAGAGAGGTAAATTAATGAATACCTGTAAAGTCTAAATGTACATACTAAGATTAATATCTTGAACAATGGAAAATAAAACAGTTTTATAATCTTTTAAAGATAACATATAATGCAACCATACTATGAATACCATTACTAGAAGGGATAACTCAACTCCAAAACAGCAATGCATTATATTTTTTATACATCACTAACGTATGATAAGGAAAGGATTCTAGAGTAATTTAATAATTGTATAAAGACCAAAAAATGACTATAATATGCGATTGCAGGTGTAGAAGAATAAGGAGCTACAGCGCTAATACAGTTAATAAAATTGCATGAGCTTGAGAAAGGAAGGAGGAAAAGTAATTAAACCAGAGTTAAGGCTGTGTATATCCATCACATGTAACAAGTGAATCAGCTTTCATGAGCGTTAAGGAATGCAGCGTGGTCAATTAGGGTTCAAAATTAAGAAGCTACCTTTAGGCTCCATGAAATTATGCTCGAAGAAAATAAACCAAACGAGCCTTACATACAGTCTGAGAAACATGCGTTGCTGGTGTGGCAAGCTGCAAAACGTTGGTATGGTCCAGTTCAAAGACGTCGAAGGAGTACTCCATCCTTTTGGAACTTAGTAGTTCAGGGGAACGCTAAGGATGAAA
Source organism: Pantala flavescens (assembly GCA_020796165.1). NCBI lineage: Eukaryota > Metazoa > Arthropoda > Insecta > Odonata > Libellulidae > Pantala > Pantala flavescens. Next base: position 21,375,813 of record CM036886.1, read on the forward strand.
TACAAACGTATGGTCAGACAAATGGATTAACTTAAGAGCAAACAAAAGCATGAAACATGATTCAGAAAAGAAGATAGAGTGCCTACAGAGATTGAGTAAATGTAGTTTAATTATATTCTAATGTCAATAGCTGGAAAAATGTCGAAGAAATAATTCGCCAAGGAAGGGCGAATATAAATCTCGATAACATGGGGAAGGATAATATTTAATCATAGCCATTCTCATCTTTCTTACTACTTTTAGCTTTATCTCTGAAGCAAACAATATCTAGTTTAAATTTCTTCAACTTTTTCTTTCACGAGACCTTCCTCTGCAAGACTACATTTGTTGTTAATCAATGTATACCTTCTCTCCTTGAGCACAAATAGAATATATAAAGTTGGAGGTTCACCTTTATTCTGAGAATATACTGTGTAATCACATAATGACCCATTGTTTCAAAGACTGAAAACCTTGAGAAGGTATTAAGACTCACATATTCAAGTGTTTTAATAGGTTTTTCCCATACCAAAGAAGGCGAAAAGGGTTGCAATCCATGTAGTACAGTCTTCTCAGGGATAGCTGCACATTCGAGAAAGAGGCATCCTAAAATTAACAATGATAATATCATTGTAAAGACAGGCAAATAATCAGGACATGGCATTGTCCTCATACCAGCACACTGTCAAATATACTTCAATGTTTAATAATCGTGTACCGTAATTAATTATTGACTCAAACTATTCTAAAGTAGTGGAAAGTAAAATGTAAATTAGAGCTACTGATGTCACATTTAAGTACGTAGAACTGCCTTAAATGGAATTCAATACGAAATTGCAATCTATCACGAGCCTAACTAACGTTGCAAATTACCAAGAAAAATTTAATCCATTCCTTGCCAAATTAAAAGTTTAAAAATTAAGATTTCGTTAAATTTGGTTTCCCGCATAAACATTTTGCTGGAATCTGATTGGCTGAGGGAAACACCACCGCTGTCAGTGCAGACGCTGTATTCATGAAATTTAACCCAACTATTTCTTTATATAATCGCCGAGTGATTACCTGCATAATTTCTCTCTTCTTTTACCAGTACCACTAGTTATGGCGGTTTTCTCGATTTCGGAAGAATAAGTGGACGATACATTATGAAAATAGTAACTGTTGCCTGTAAGACTCACGTAGTAGGAAAAAAGTCATAATAAAATCTAGTCTTCATGAAATTTTTATCGTTTGCGACACACCTTACCTTTAGTTTTAAAAATCTAATTTCAATTTTAGAATCCCGGCGGTTACAGTGGCACTTTCCAACAGTGTTACGCATTTCTCACTTCCCTCGTGCATCTCGCCGTGTTCACGTCGCTCCCATGGACAGCTGAAAATTATGATAAATATCAAATAAACAACTCATAACGGGAGTTACGATCTTCTCGAATCAAACCATTATGTCCCGAAGCAGTGATCTGTCACTAGAAACCGCTTCCGATTCTCGATTAATAAGTGCATTTCAACAATGGTTTCCGAGTTATTATGCATGATGCAACGCAGGAAAGTTAGCGTTCGCTCGATATCAATCCCATCCAATCTCATCGCTAATTATTAAGACTAATCTATGGAGACGACGAACGGGGATCTCGATAATCGTTCACAGTCAGTTCGAAACAATGAGAAGGTAAAATTCTCAAAGTTTTTGTAAACACGGGCTAAGGTCGTTGCAATATTTTCTGATGGGACCTCGTTTCTTACCTGGATGTTTCCTTTGAACCTCGTTCCTCGTTCCGTTTCGAAGCTTTTCTGCTTCTTACACTCACGTGACGAATTCACAATGCTTGACTCGATGACACTGCCAAATCTGTTAACACTTGTGTGTGCACCGATAACCACTTAATATAACTATATGGTCACAATCACTTTATCATGGAGTTATCGTGAAGATTTCAATGCCACAAAATTGATTCGAAATGGAGGAACACAGCGGAAGAGGACACTCGATTGACAAAATCCAAGAAAATACTTTGCTCACGAGACAGACCCGCCAACTAACGCAAGAACGGCATAACACGGAAGATTACTTGGCCCTCTACTGGAATTCAGTTTAGAAAATTTTTGTATGACAAAGAAACGATGATATTTTTGCTGCTCCTTGTTTAAGCTTTGTAGATGCATGAATCAATAAGCTCGACAAACTCCGCCTTTGTTTTCAACCCATCCGTGATAAAATGCTACGTTTTCTAAGATTAATCTTTGTGTCTTATGAATACAAAAAAAGTTTTCAGGTTTAACTAACTTTTGAGTTACCATATCTTAGTGAAAAATAATATAAGAGGAACGTAACTCTCAAAAAATTTTCACGTTCAGTCCAATTTATGCATCGCCTAAAATATTTTTGTTTCTAACGTTACGAAATTAATTTCGCTGGTGATATTGAAAAATGGCTGTTATTTTCATTTACAAATTATTCTGAGCCGTTATCCTGAATAGAACTTTAGTTTTTGATTTTTTGAATTTTATTAAGATCATATGCTTTTTGGTAACGTAAAGAATAAATATTATTTCGTACAGGAAATGCAAAGTTTTTTTCTTCAGTTTCGTTAGTATGAAGGTTTATTAAATCAAGTAGTCCCTGCTGATCCGCGTGCCTAAGAAAATTTGCATTGAAGTATGCATTAAAAGGTTGGAAAACCCTGATTCAAACCAATTACGTAAGTGTGAATTTTGTCACCATGGTTACCGATGTTAAAGAAATTCGGGGAGTGTAGTGAAGCAATTAAACGGTACACATCAGTCACCCCAAACGGTAATGACGCAAGTGATGTGTATACGGATACTCTCTCTCGTTGTAACCACCCGTCTCATTACTCGCTAATTACACGCCACTTCGGTGCACTTACCGTCTTGATGAGACGAGCAGAAGTTTTAACGGAGGATTTCCGTGAGACAAGCTTCTAAGTCAGAGCTTTTAGTCTCCCCTAATGGTGTAATTTAGAGAAAATCAATCGAGAGGATGAAGTCGATACGGTGTTTTCCGGAAGTGATACATCGGTTAGATCTTCTCTCTTACTAGGAATGATATCTGATATCTAACTGCTTCAATTAGTGAAACACTGCTAGTTAAAAGATTGTTCCTCATCTAAATCATTGAGAGAACACGATCGATTACTAGGGGAATACGTCTCTACTTGCATATACTTAAATTTATATTTATAAAAATTCATACTCTGATCTTATTTGAACTATTTAAATTTCTAATTGCTGCAAGAATAGGGATAAAATTCAATTTATCGATGCTTTCGTCCTCATGTAACGAAGTAGGATTTATATACATTTCTGATTTTCGAATCAGAATAGAATAGATTTGAATGGCTCAAAAAATTTTATTGAAAATATTTTGTTTTTCTATTACACGTAATATAAGGTCATCAATTAAACACAATAATGAACAATTTATAACTCTAATTATTTTTACACGGACATTAATACTATTCCAGAATGATTTTTTGAGAGCGTGCATTAATTTTGCGAACATTTCTAGTGAATTGATTTTTCAAGACTTAGTCATGTTATTACTGTTTTTCTGGTCGAAAATGGTATGATATCAACAATACTTTGAATTTTTTCAGTTATTTAGCTCCTAGTTCTCTAGTTTTGAATACTGGTACGCATATTTAAACCTTATGGTTACATGTTAGCTGCAGCTGTTAGACCCAGCCAATAATGTCCGAATGAATGAGAAATTTAATTTATGGGAATTTATCTTGACGGCATTTTATATTTTTAACTAAGAATAAGAATAAACTTTTCTAGCTCTAAGAAGTCTTCCATTCTCCAGGTGTTTCGTAGAAAACTATAATTCTATGAATTATAGCTCTTCAGTAGGTATACTTCAAACCTTTAAGATGTATAGTCAATTTAAGCTAACGGGTTTGGACTCATATATTGTAGGATTATCTTAAATAATGGCTTATTTGATCTAGGCAACGCGAAAGCTATGGAATAACTCACCAGGTGCTTAAAGACTATTACGTATACAGCTACTAAATAAAAGGGTACTGTTTTTATGTCTTGTGACTGACGTTCTATAATGTAATAAATACTGCATATCCGTAACATACGAATGTAGGGAGAGTCTGAAGTCCGAATAATTTTGATTAAAGCTACAAAAGGACAATCGAGTTGTTTTCGTATGAAAAATCCGTTCTTGGAGGCAGTTGTTTCATTTCCTCATTTCATAATTCTCCAAGAAGACGAGTGTTTTGATTTTGTTTTCCTGTTACTCTCCGTTACCCCTTCTCGTGCATTCGAATCACGAGATTTAATCTAGAACATGTCACGAGTGACACGCATCGTTTCGCTTGAATGACTATACGGGGGATTTCGAAATTGGAGGAAATTATTCCATCTTCGATCGTATGAAGAAATGCAGAATATGCGTATTTGACCTGAGTAATGAATTTCCATCTATTTTCTCTAGCTTTATTCCTAAAGAGATGGAATAAACGGAGTTAGCTAAAGACCGCACGCGATATGAGAGTGATTTGACTTCGTCCGATTTTTTTTTGTTCGCGAGATCTCCGACGGAGACGGAAAATACGCAGTACATTATGTTTTTTGAGGAAAATTAAATACGCTCGCCTGATATGGACTTTCGTGATGGTGTCACTTTTTATAAGGTTTCATTATTTACGTGATGCATTAATTTTTAATATGAGTTGATTTATATTTTATGTTCACTAAAACGAAGTCTGTCTCCTATAATCATCCTAGAGGTTTATTATTTAGTTTGTTATTCGTCGCTATGGAAAGTGATATGGTAAACAATCTTTACTTAGAAATATTCTTGTTTACTTTACGATACACGTTTGTTCGTCATGTTTTTAGAATTATACTTTGTCTGAATTAAGATAAATGCGCTTTTATTGAATACGTAAATATATCACTATTCTTCCTTATAATTATATCAAATCATCTAGAAAAAATCTAAAAGATATTAACAAACAGCGAATTTTACACTTTTAGAACGTTGTAAAATATTTCACTTTCATTTGAATCGCAGAGGGATGTGTTCACTAAATTAAGGCTTTTTGATTCCCAGATTTGATTTGAAGTATAAATATTTAGTGATGAACTAGGCTGAATAAGATTTTAGTTTTTTACCGTATTCGGACAATTTTTAATGCACTCTTTTTAGCTTAACAAACATTTAATATTTTACCTTATTAGTAATATTTAATGAGCTATCATTACTTTCAGAACCCAAACCGCTCAAATAAAATATATGTCAATTAACGGAATTATATAACTGAACATGGCATCATTAAAACGAAATAGAAATTTTAGGATACCATAATCCCACTGTATTTTATTTCGAGGGCTAATGAGAGTTAATCTTTTTCATCCGAATTTTTGGTCTGCGAGAAAATGCCGTTACGTAATTCGATGAAGTTCTTTTATGTAACATAAAAGCAAACAATAATCTCCTATTTAGTTAGACTCATACACACAGGATATTAATGGAGACTGTTTTTTAAACTATGTTAATTAGAATCTCGGTTTTAACGCCCTTTCAAATCGATTTTGTTTTACCAAAATACTGCTCGGATTTTACCTCGACACTCACGAGAAAATCCGTCCAAATCTATCTCAATTAATTTTCCACCTAAAGCTCTTCTTGTAATTTTTATTGATTACCTTTGAAATATTATTCAAGTTCCTCATCACTCTTTACCCTTTTTAATTCAATTACTGAAGTTTTTCGATTTATTCCAAGATATAAAGTCAAAATTTAGTCTAACAACCTGTCACGGTATATTAGCAGATCTGGAACTCGGTTTGTTAAATAGACGATCCTCATTTTGTGCATGTCGTCACGAATTTTGTTTTTTATCCATTTTAGTGGATATAAATGAAGGCAGAATAAACGTCTCATTTAGTATTTTAGTCTCCTTAATCAGATTAAACAATACTGATTGAAGATGATTTAAGAAGATGTTTCCAAAGAACTAGTTCATTCTGTCGATCAAAAGATGAAATGAATTGTGCATGATTGATGTTGTTTAACGAAACGCAAAATATAGCATATTTGAGTGTCTTTTTAAGACGTAACTGTTTCATATGATTGAAATGTTATTTTCAATTCAGCCCTCACTTGTGCTCCTTACTGGTACAGCGGGTGCATTAGGGCCAGGATAAATAAGTTGTTAGGAGTAAACTTCTTATAATTATTGATTAAATACATGAAGTGAAAGTAAATCAATATTTCATTATACATGGTACTGGAAGGCTTGCATCAACTCGAGCGCTGTTCTCCTATTTCAGATCAGATTAGCGAACTAATCCTTTTGGATTTCGACCCTTTTTTATCACGAGCGGAGGAGCTTACTGGGTTTAAAAATTGAGAAAATCCAGTTCTATTTCAAGACACATCTATCTTGTTCAAACTAACCTTAACCAGTCATGGGTTTTAACGTTTGTTACTAGCATCATGACGACTGTAAATTGTATTTATTCTTCATCAAATGCGTGAAACTTAGCTCATCGAAAAGGCCATTAAGGCTACGTCAAAGTTCCGAGTTATAAATGGACTTTCAAGTAATGCTATTTCGTTTAATATCCGCATTACTCTTTCATGCCGTCCATTCCTAGTGTGGTAGGGAGAATCATATTTTCAAATACATCTGTTTTTAATATTTTCGTTCCCATGAGAGCTTCACGCTAAAATGAAATTTCACCTGATAGATTTTAGAGGTAAATAAAAGAAATATACTAAAAATATTTCCTCTTTCTTAGACGAATCCTACGCAGTGTAATCATGTCAAGTCGGAACACTTTCGCACGTGTGATTTCCAATTGAGTATCGAACTTCAGATCGAGTTCTAGGTCATCTGTGGGTGGAAAGTTGTCTACTCCAGAAATACCCTCACGACTTGAGTCCGAGATAACATGATTAGGCTCTTTACTTGTTCTTAGAGTTGCGATTTTTCTTCTTGGAAAATCAATTATTTAATTAAGTTGCCAGCTTATTAAAATTCTTAATAAGCGATTTTATTTTAGTAGCAAATTAAAACGAATAATGGTCCATTTAAAAACTTATTAACAATAATAATAAATCACACCGAAGACTTCTCTTACATTAATGTATCCAAATACAGTTACGAATGATTCATGTGAAATAATTTATGCTATTTTATCTCTACAAAGCGAATTATATCATTACAATTAACCCATCATTAGAATCTGAATATGTGAGAACTTTCTCAAGTTCCATTTAAAAAGACGTTAATTGCAACGGCATTGTGCCCCATGAAACATAAGACTCACGAAATTTTCCAAATGATCCTCATCATTATACCAACTTATTGTTAGATGTACATAAAAATTGAAATTATCATTGATTCCATCTTTTTGGTATATTTGTTTTCTGTCATTGCCTTTCTTCATAATTTACAAAACCATTAATCTTTAATTTATTATATTTAAGTTATTAAAAATTATTATTTTTATTTTAAATTGGAATAAAATTCTGAACGAATTATACCTATATATTTAAATGAAAGTTCGTAAACCTTGTGAGAGGAATATTTTAATATTTTTAAGCTTAGAAAATAGAAAAAATTATTTTTGTTTTCGTATTGATTGAATGTGACAAAAATTACGTCATATTTCAATTCTCTTGGCATAAGCTAGTGAGTCGAATACCCAATTGACAGCTATGGGTAACTGGAAAGAGATTGATTGATTAAGGTGCTTGTGATTATATACAGTTAGGTTACCTTGTTTCGTTGTTTTTGTGGGTCCAAAACAGCTTTCCTAACGTTGAACGTGATACGGACCACAGGTGGACACGAGAAAAGTATAAAAAGAGAGTGGAATTCTCGTCCTATGAAGCATGGCGATACCTTGTACGCACCGTTCCGTAGGACGATAGAGTATGAGAAAGGAAAGTGTATTTATGCGCGAGTAAACGTCCTAAGGCTAACCCGACCTTTACGTGGGAATTACTTTTGACGCAGCGAAGTTGTGCCAAGAGGAATGTTCCCACAGGGAGTGTAACGTTATGAAATAAGGCATCTTCCTGCCATTGAGGACGGAAGAAGTATGCATTATGGCTGCTTGATATATGGCTGACTGTTTGGAGCAGAACGTTTTCGTTGGCATTGATATGACAATCAAATAATTCACATTATTCTTGGTGTTGATTCAAAATGTAAGTTAGAAATACTTTTAAACTGAATCGAATCTTAAGCTACGAGTTTTAAATTACTTTTAAAATTTTTGCTATACATACTTAGGAAAATTTTACACTAATTTATTCTGTTTGATTTTAAAAATATTGATTTTTTTCTTAATTCAGACCTGTTACTGTAATATAATTATGTAGGAAAATATACTCAATTCGTAATGAGTACCTTCTGCAAAATTTGATATTTATGATTGAGTTTCTCTTTGGCATAGAAAAAGTAATAAATTATTTTCCTACCTCAAATTTATGGACGATATGATATGAGCTATATATACATAGATTGTATAGAGATGCAGATTATATATTTTGATTTAATGATAGAAAATTTTCAGTAAATTTGGCTCTTCCAATCCATTCATCGTACCATATGTTTTTCCTACTATAATCACTCTAATTTACGATGTAAAATACATAAATAATAAACGTAATCAGACATAAAATTTCTAATTCTTTTCCAAAAAATTATATACCTTAAGTTCTTTAAACATTTTAGTAATTTACTTTAATAGTAGTTTACTATTAAACTTAACCCGAAGAGAATAATTTAATCGTGAACTTCATCCAGCATTAACAGTTCAGTGCCATTGTTAATTTTGCTCTAGTCTCACAATGCACTGGATACTATCGATAGATGAAGGAGAGATACCGGAGCAATAACTTCCGTGATAAATATTAAAGAAGCTGAAGATGATCGATTGTGAGATGGAATGAGGGCAACTTCTCTCCCCTGCCAACGGATGAAATATCTAAAATTCATAGATCCGGAAACGGTTCCTCTGAACTCGCAAAGTGTTTGTGGAGTCTCTGAAGAATGTATCAACCGATCGACGTACGATCTATTTACGTGCGTAGGAGCTCATATTTCGAGGAATCTTTGTGTTGCGTGAGAGAGGCTTTCTTTTCCCCGATGTGATATATTCATTCCATCGACCGGAGGCGCGCATAGGAATTCCTGGTGTTTCTCACTATGGAAACGGATTTTGGTTTGGAAACAAAACAGCGCAGGGAAGTAATTTCACCTTTAAGGGGGATACGATGAACGCATCTCGAAATAATAAGTTTGGTCCCAGAAATAAGAGTGAATGAAATATAATGAAATACGATATTTTTCATCCTAGTTCTCTATAAAAGTTCTCTTGGTTTCAGTGTTCTAAAATAAATTGTGAACAGCTTTATTTTTGACAGCGAAGCGAGTTCTTTTACCAGTAGATCATTAAATGTTTTATCAAAGGAAAAGATAAATAATAATTCTTTTAGATAGTTTCTTGTTTTAATAATGTATAAAAATTAGATCCCATTCTCTTTTTGAAAAATTTATTTGCTTTCTTTTGGCTTGGGAGGCAGATTGTTGTATCACAAGAACTGTAAATCTTTTTGTAAGGAGAAATGAGTTTAAGAAGAAAAAGATTATTTAGAAGAAGAATATTTTTATACGTATATATCATTTTATATATGTAGAATACTTTTTGATATCATTGGGAAGCTTAGCAAGAAGTAAATATGTATTTATTGTTTTTCAAAAATATTGAGATCTTTTCTTGCAGAATTATTTCCATAAATTCACGAATACAATACTGTCATTATAAGTATAATGTGTAATCCATAGATTCCTTCTGATCGTCTGATAGCTTTATTCAATCCGGAATTGAGATGTCAATGAACCGAAAAATTGCAATGAATTAGCTCTCCACCTTTCAGAAGGTTGACGTTCCTGAGCACTTCTTTTTGATTCTATTCCTCAGTTTAAACGCAACGAAGGATCTTGGCATCATCCTTTGCCCTTCATTTCGATAATCGGAGATGCTGAACTATCATTTATCCCATCTAAAGTCAACCTTTTCATATTTCAAGTAAAGATTGAACATTGACGATCAGCATATATGATATATTATCTCTAAATGGATAGGATTGGTGTTAAATTGCTGTAGAGTATTAAATCGTGTTCTTTCACTTTTATTTTACTGCAGTTTAAAAGTAAATTTATTCTATTTAAATTTCAGTCTGCCCATATCTAAAATATGTATTTATTCCTGTATTAACGAAATAAATTTCTGGTGTATATACATAATAAATCGATTTAATTGCAGTAAATGATTTTAATTCAAACAGTGCAATGATTTTATTTTAGCTTACATATATAAACACGAGTTTATTGTATTACATCACCGATCAATCCGTAGTCAAATCAAACTCTGCATCATTACTGAGCTAATAGACTAAGAATCATAATTGATTTCCACGAGTGGACGCGACCTTTTCGTTCGTAAATGTGTGAAGGGTTGGTGAAGCACTCTTAGAATAGAAAACAGGTAAGAAGCCGTTCGACGGGTTTTCTTTAACTGTCGGTGACGTCACGGTAATCTTCCGAACTCGATGGCGTCATAGGCGTTTAGAGAGGTGATCCTATGCTTATAACTGATGTTCATTACCCGTGGCGATTTCGCCTTTCGACGTATGCAAACTGTTTGCAGGAAGTTGCTGGGAAACATGTACCTCTTAGGCGAATATGGTATGTTTAACAGGGTCTGGGGTGGGAATTTCTAGGTTCCTTGTGCTACCTCATTTCCGGCTGCTTCCCATAAACGTTAACGAATAAAATTTACCAGCGCATCCTGTACCAAATGAAATATTAATACCATGAATCGATAAGAAATGCTTTTGGGTTTATCTGTTCAATGATCGAGAAATTTGAACGCCTTAGAACATTTCAAGTATATTTTTTTATTTTTTTATTAATCATAGTTTATCTACATTATTTTTTACTGAAATGTATTCCATACGAAACGATAAGCTTTAGCGAGAATATTTTCGTAAAGGTAAAGACATATATCGTCATGAATATCGTAACACAAGTATCGTATAAAATAAAAAAGCTATCATAGTTTTTATGGTATGTATGCTATATGAAACAAAAATTCATTGCTGTAGTGTTACTTTTAGTAACCCAAATTTGAAATTTTTCGTCCTAAGTACGAGTAATTTATGGACGAATTTTTTCTACGATGTAAATCTTACCTCGTTCGTTACCATGGAATGTATCTTATACATTGTTAAAAAAAAAACAATTCAAACGTCAAAAATTCTAGCCGTAATTCCGATAAATTATGATTGTTGGAATGTTTAAGATAACGTTTCCTAGGGAACCTTCAGGTAATTGATGTCTTTCGGAAGTGTTCTGCTTTGATGTAACTCTCGCGTGCACAACGGCGCGTAACTTAAAACCTCTCTTTGGACCAAATTCCCTGAAAAGGTCTTTCAAGAGAGAGGCGAGCTAATGGGCCCTAAAACCCTTAATGGAAATTGAACTTTCTTTTGCTAACATTTCCCCAAAACTTAGATATCTCTTATGTCCGGGATCTTAAAATATGTAGATCGTTAGAATGTTCGATAATGAATTGTTCCCCGAATTAAAATATCGGATGGACAATCAATTAGAATCGTTTAAGGGTACTAGATGTGGTTATTTTTCTACCTTCTAATAATTCTATTAGTTTTTAATCAAGCGCATATAATATGAAAAATAGAATGCATAACATACGCTAATTTTAATTAAAAACGTAAAATAAAATTATTTACCTATAAGGGTACATTTAACATCGACAGAATAATTTTAAATCCTCCGTTAAAAAGATTCCTGCATCCTGACCTATTACAATACTTTTGATAGACTTTAAATAAATCCAACTCTTAAATTATATTACTTATACACGTTTAAGAACATTAAAGGATTTTTAATTCATAATTATGTAATATATCATCGTTATCGTGTATTTGTTACTATTTTATATATATATATATATATATTTATTTATTATCGTCTCCTCTAAAATGACTCAATTTAGATTATAGAAGAAAAAGGGTAGCTTTGTAAACAAACTTTATGAATTTATCTAGCTTTATTAGTAGAGAGGTAGGAATGAAATTCTTATTGCGAATATTCAATTTTGCAATTTATTAGCATTAACTTTCTTTATTTCTATTGAAAGTCCGAACAAAATTCCCATCAAAGTGGCGATTTCGAAGGAATATTCTCAAATTTCTCATAGAACAGTCTAGATATATCCTTCGTAGTTACGACCGCGCGGAATCCATGAATATTTTCCGAGAAAGCGGAAATGAAGGGTTGTAAAATGAATGGTCATCCCTCGAATGTGACCTATGGTGACATCCGGTGCTAAAGAATTCGATCGATTAACGATGACGATGTTTCCCGTCATATTTAAATTAATCCACAAAGAATAAAAAATAAAATCCCGAATGGATGATGCATACAGATTGGGAAAGATCCGGATCCATTTGCATATAAATCACAAATATTATCTGTTCCTCGCGAACTTTATGTACTTTACGTGACATCTCGAGGTGCATAACTGTACGCCCACGCTTTCCCGCGAACCAACCGCCGGTCCTTTTTATAACCGTGACGCGTTACTCTTTATTGGATGACTGTGAAAGCGAAGACTTCTCACCGTAATCTTCAAGTTCTTTTTTTTTCCCATCCACCAATAGCACCTTTAAAAATTTATGCTCAACGGTTATATACGATGCGATCTTTTAAAATTAAATCCTCCACACTCCCGGGCCTCCATCGCCTCTGGGTTTGCACCGACGGAACGTAAATTTAGCGTAATTTACGGTTAATTTCATCTGGGATAGTTTCCTCCGTGGATAGAGGTGCATTTCGTAGCCGTAGAGGGATAATCACATCCACTTCGTTCCTTCCTACGGGCGTTAATCTCACTCGGATAATTTGCCGAAAAGATTAATTGGGTCGTAACATTTTAACATCAGCTGCTTTGCTCCTTTTGGTTGGCTGTAGCTATAGCTCGGCATGTCGTCTTTATTTTGCGCTTCTTTTCTTCTCCTAGCAACCAGCGAATGATATCCACGTAACTAACGAGTGTTTATCGGAACTGCAATGGTTTTTCAGTACGCTTATAGAGTTAACTTCCTGGAATTGGACCCGAAGGTACTTGTATTTCTTTTCTTCTGAAATGTCTCTGCAATCCGTCATCTTTACAATGATTCACATTTGAGGATTCCGAATGCGTTCGTTCTGTGGATGGGAAGTCGAAGCTATGGCATCTCTTCGCGATGAACAATGGAAGTCACGCCCTTGCAAATACATGGAGTCATGTCACTAGATACACACACGAGTGAGTCATCCCGTGCGCTAGTCAGCGCTTCGGAATTAAATATTTGCCTACGAAATGGGTTCTTCAATTAGCACGCTTTTGAGTCGATGTCAGTGTTAACGAAGGTCGTATTATAGTGCTTGTTTCTGCTTTCGAAAGGAGAGGAATATATCTGGCGAATTTTTGAAATGTTGACTTATATTTTAATTTATATTTCTTTGTAAGTTTTCTCAATCTAACATATCGTAAGTATTTAATTCCTCTTATTAAGTTATTAATAATTGAATGAATTTTTAGCTTCATAAACTTTGATTTATAATTTTTAAATTATTATTTACTTTTAATTTTGATATTTGAAAATAAATATAAACATAATAATTTTATTTTGAATATACCTTTCTTCCGTATATTTTAATGGTATTCAGTTCGTTGAATATAAAACAAAATTTAGGTCCATCCATTTCTTGAAAGCGTCTGATTCGTTGCAACTAATTTAATAGAAATTAAACTGGACTTTAGCATATCTTCTTTTTAAGGAATCTCTTTGATTACAGCCCTTAAGTAAAGTCTAAGCTACCAGCCTCTTTCCTCTGAATATCATGAGATTCAAGTCGCGAAATATATCATGATGTTAAAGTTCCCACGCTTGACTGATTTTTTGCCTAAATTGTTTACCTCCATACTTCCTTAAACATGTATTTTTATACGAAAAAGTGTCTCATCCGATCACATCAATCATATTTCCAAAGATTATTCTTGGAAATTTAGGGATGAAAAAAGATTTAAGCGAAATAATTGAATGGATAAAGTCACGAACTATTCCTCCACAAAATGCGTCACGTTTTTTATGTCATTGAGTCACAGACAGATGTCTTTTAGCTCTGATAGTTTTATGTTGTATAATTTCGGTGGGAATTTCTATTAAGTATGCTACGAATAAAAATATCGTAGAACTTACCATGCTCACGTATTTATTATTTTAATATTTATAACAAAGGTTATATCTTTAATTTATTTTTCTTCTAATACATTAATTACTATTAATATTATCTTTTTTGTACGCCTTAAATTCTTTCCTTTTATGTATTAATTTTAAATATCATTTTTGTGATAATAAACATACGTTGCTCATTTCTAAAGTCATTTTTGGTTTCATTAATTGCTTTTGTAGCTACTTTTCTTGTTAAATGAATTTTATATCCTAGTTTACATATTTGATTAAGATATGAGTCAATTCAACTTTTTTTGAAATCTCTTAAGACTAGATGGTAGATTACTTTATATATATACATTACTCCCAATAAAAACCTTCGTACAAACACTATCTATTAAAGGATATATATCTATCTTTACGAGTCAGCAACTGCATTTAACCTCTTCATTTGCATCAATTAAGTATGCAAATAGCCCTTTTACACTCATTTATCCCTCGTAGTTTTTAATTTGATCTGTCAGTCTTATGATGTTTCTCAAATGAAAGTTGTTGTCCCTTTGGGCAAATACTGCACCAGAAAGGGAACGCACTTATGTTGAAATTATCTTCAATTGCAATCGGCTTGAACTTTCGATTTCTCAAGAGATGGGATAGGAAGGGGGGGTTCGTTGACCCTATGGTCCGTGTGCTCTCAGTGCGAATAAAATGCCAATATTTTCAGAGTAAACATTTGGATGATTGATGTACTTGCACGAAATTCGTATCATCATTGTAAATATTAAGGAAAATAGTGATAATTTCCTCATATCGAACGGACTTGTTAACCTGAAAGCATGAAAATCTCAACATCAATATATATGGGTGCATTCATTGTCCTCAATACATTTACTTTCACGTGTGGAGATGTTTTCCAATATTATGTATCGATTATAAATAATCTTATTTTATTATTATTCCGCAATTAAATTCTTGAAGGTATAGGTGTTCTGCCATACAGTTCGTTAATATTTTTGAAGCCTCTCATGTGATTCCTACTATCTATTCGTAAACCTTGCCAACCCTTGATTACGAAAACGACTTCTCCTGTACTTCTAACTGCATTTTACCTTTAATTGGTCTTTAGCAATAAATCTTCCTTCTATACTTATTATTATTCCAGCTATTACTTCGATCTATAAATAATTACCTAATACTATCTTCACGTTTTAAAATTCGGGCTTGATATCTCTAATTTCCAAACTTAGGTACATATTCATACGTAAGTATGCGGATATATATAAGTTCCAAGCTCACAAAATTCTCTTACATTGTAATCCCTTTTTTGTAGTGTATGTTCACACATTCTCCTAACTAACAACACCAAGAATTAGCTAAAATGTTAATTCTTATTTACTTTTTCGCGATAAGTTTCCTCGACATTTTAATAGAGGTGTGTAGTATAGGTTTGTTTAGAATTAATTCAGAAGTATTATTTACTATAAGTAAGTAAGTTGGTATTTTTTATCGGTATTTTTAGTATTTTTGTTTAGTCTTACTCTATGACTCATTCCTGCATTTCTCTTCCAGATAGTTGGCGCCTAATTGGAGTGCTATGCCATGTTGAGCGTGGTGGATGGACGGTGGAAGGCGATGGAGGGCACAGAACGGCGTAGAGCGAATGGTTACAAAGTGACAGTGAACGCGTGAGCAAGTTTTCATCACCAGGAGAACGATATCTCCAACGAACTGTTCATCAACGAACCCCCTCCCACACACAGACAATTTTCATCCATTATTTTCATCATTTATCGAAAATCGATTTGAACTTTAAATAGCCCAATAAAAAATACTGCGAAGATGGGTTTTATAGATGTGAAAATGATTCCACAGAAGATTCTTCTGTTCTGTTTCTTTGGAGGTAAGTAAAGATTTTTCGCTTCAGTGCCACCATTTGGATTAGTACTTAAAATTGTAACTAAATTTCCAGTCGTTCATGTTTGGTTCAAACATAATTGAACTAATATTATGACATTATTTAGGTTGTTTTGGGAGACTTGATTTTTTATTCCTTAGTACTGATGAATATGCATTATATTCAACTTGCAATTAGATTCAATGTTTTAAAGTATAGGAAGATTCAAATATAATCTTACCTAAAATTATTTTTTTTTCCATTTTGCTAACAAGGTTAATTATGTTAGCGAGGTATTTTTTTGTTTTCGTGGGTCTTACAAAGTGAAAGTTCTTCTGCAAAATTCCGCAACCGTCAATTTTCGTATATTTTAAAATATTTTTGAGTAAATCAGGATGACTTGGGATGATTGATGCTTAAACTTCCCTGCGTTCTATAAATTTTACTTGGAAAATAATTTAAAATACTACTTCGGGAAGCCTAGCGTTCCTAGGATTAACAAGATGAAACGGGAGTGAAAGGAATAGTTCTCTATGCCAAAATACTTTACCAGGTCTGAGATGCGACCCTTGCGGAATTTTTTTAAGCATATTTTTAAAATGAAATTTACCTTATTAATTTCTAGTTTTCTTTTTTCCAGTTTGTGACATTTAAGTTCAGATTTTAGTGAAGCATTCAAATTGTAAATAAAAGAATTCTTCGAAATATTTACTCACATTTATGCGTTGCTAAAATTACTCCCTCATTAAAGTAGGCTTTTTTCTAAACCACCCATTTTTATTAGCGGAACTTTAGTATCATTACTTTCTAAGTCTTCCGTTTATTTCCTCCGAATTTGAGTTTCGAGACAAGAAGCCGCCTGCGGTCCGTTCGAGTTACGAACTCGGTTTCCTCCCACCGTTCCCTATACATAGTTCTCAGACTGCCTATGTTCTTCCTCAAGAGAAGCTGCAATACAGCTTCCCGCATAACATCTTTACTTTCACGCGATGACTGTATCCCAACCGAAGAACTTCTGGGTTGCATCACTGCATACAGCGCCACGGTTTTGGGATTCTATATTCGAAACGTGCGTAAAGGTTGTGGCATTAGTTATGCAAAGAGAAAGCCGCGGTGGGCGGGGAATAATCGACGAAATGCATCCTGGGTAATCCTCCTTTTTTATATGGGAATATTTCCAAGTGAAGTGGGAAAACTTTCACCTCCATGATTCGGTGACTCATATTGATTCGTCATCAAATGGAAATATCTCGTCACTTTTTATGACTTTGGATTTTTTATACTTCATGACATGAAGATGACGTTGTTTTTCTTGCGATAGTAAAGTTTAGATTGGAATTCTACGGGAAAAGATAAGTCGAGGAATGTATTTTCGGTCGGCTGACCATCTTTATTGTTGTCAGAAGAGGTTTATCTTTAAAGAATTATAAATGATTGAAATTAACTTTACATTTGATATGATCATGTTTCTCTTTATGAAAGGGAGCAATACTAAATAAACAAAGAGTAGTTACTTGGTTACCAAATGCTCTTATTTCGTTTCGAAAATAAATTTTCATTCATGCTTGCTTAGGGAAATAATAGCTGAAAATCTTGTTTATTTACGTCTTACTAACTCTAATGCGACAAATATGTGTATAGTATTCCTTGTTACTTTACATTAGAAAATGCCAATAAATCGTAGTAGGAATAGTAACTATCTAAGAATTTCTAGTTGCTTTGGCAGAGATAACTGTTCGTCCATTATTTTGTTAATAAAGTTGCAAATAAATTTATTAATTATACTTTGATAAACTTGTTCCTAAGAACTAATATTCCCGAAAAAGCTCTCGATGCGTAATACACAGTTTCCTTCATGATTACCCATTCCTAAGAGCGTTAAATAAGTTCATTATCTTCTTTAACTCGTTAAATTGTTGAGGTCGGTTGTAATTTTTACTTTTTTATAATGAAGAGAATAATTTATACGTATAAAAATACTCATGGGCTTAATTATTTTCTAAAAGATAATTTTCCTAGTAGATTTTATATAAGCCGCAAGTATGAATCTGAAAATTCATCCATCAAATTAAAAACCTTAGCTTTAATCCACTAATAGCGAATACGGCACGGTAATTAACATTTGCGGATAGTATGCGGATAGATAATTTTACCCATTAGGAAATGGATACAAAAGTTCTCTTGTGTTAATTTAATTAACATCCTCGTCATCTGTGGAGTAAATGTAGGCAATCAACGTTGAAAGCTCTCGGTTGAATGTGGCCCTACCAACGGTTTATTTTAATTCAAAGCCCTAGGACATCCTTCCCGGGAGAGTATTTAATAATTGGGCCTTGATTACTCCAATTTTAGAGTTAATTACTGCAATAATCTTTTGTAGATGGATTAAATTTAAAGTGAGATTTTTAATCAAAAATTAAATTCCATCGAAAATGTAGGGAGTTCATAATCCCTTCTATTTTATCGTAACATTGTAGTGCAACTCTATTATTATTGCGTTTAACATAACACTGTGATAATGTATAGTAAATGAGCCATAAGATAGATTTTGCAACAGTACCAAAAGGAATAGACTTCTTTTTTCATAATAATATTTGAATTTTTGATATAAATATATATTAAAAGTTCGATAATTAAATAGCAGACAAGACAAATTCATTAATTATATCTATTCTTACATCGCTATTAAAGCACAATTATTAACGGTCACCTAATCAAATAGATAATAATACAATTAACCCGTTCCATCTGATACGGTCAAAAGAGCAATACAATTATAATTAGGTAAAAAAAGTAAAAATTAATCAGTACATTATTATTGCTAATAATTTCTACCAGGCTAGATCATTGTTTATAATTTAGAATTTCAACTCTTGATTTTACTTTTAAACACTGTTTCTATATTAAACAATTCAATGATTCGATTTTCATTTGTCTGTCTCACTTGAAATGTATTTTTGTTTATTTTTCCCACAAGAACCTCTTATACTGGCAATTAATTTTTATCTCTGGCATTCCGCACCATTCGTTTCGAAACCGTAATGAAAACCCGTTCACTGTACTCGCAAACCTGTGGATATAAAAAAGAGTCATTTAACGATTTTTCAGCAGAACATTGAATGGAATTTTAGTGCCCAATAAGTCTTAATTACGTCTACAGATTCGTCTATTACGAGGTACTCAGAAAGATCATAAATCAAGAGCTTTCGAGGAATGAATTTGTGATCTCAAAGACTTAAGTTAACTGAAAGGTTTTCCAGTCCTTGGCTTTTGTCACGAACGATGAAGATTTCGAAATAAATTCTAATTTAATTAATTCTTGGTGGGCTTCAAGTGAAGCTGTAAATTTTATACTGATTTTGTTTATGAGTTTAGTGTAATATCTATTTATATATTAAAGAACCTTGGATATTTTTTATTTGTGGGAAAGAAGTTTATTGGGTATACATCCGAGCATCGTAAGATTACCAAAATTCTATTTTCAGTTGAAAATATTGATTTAATACTGTTTAATTTAATTACATTAAATTTTGAATTTCAAATATTACCCCATTATCCTTGTCCTATTCATATTAGGTGCATATCTGTTAATTTATTAAGATTATAAATTATGGTACATTTTAATTCGATCCTTTTTATGAAAGTTATTTATGGTTGATTTTACATCCACGTTCCATTTTTAATTTCCGGATTCATATTCGAAGCTTTTGTTGCAAGTCAATCCACCGCTATCAGAAAAGATTAATTCACGCATCCGACCTAATTATGTAGCACAAGAGATAGGATTTTACAGCATTTCCAGTTGAAATACTTCAATACGTTGCAAAGCGGAATCCTATTGCAGGTAACATTCAGATAATTGCGCAAATTTCAAAGAGAAGGCAACGAATCGTTTTCAAAATTTAATGATCAATTACGAAGCCTAGGCTAAATCATTCCGTTACAGCACTCGCCTATAAATAGGATTAATTCCAATCATATCATTTACTCGGTTCTCGGAAAATTTATCGGCAACGTTTAACGCGTGATAAATCAAACAGTTCAAAATGAATCTATTCATGAGTAACTGAAAATCACGATAAACCGAATCTGTTTTAATCATACATTCCCTCCATATTCCTGGAATCATTTCTGCTCAACTGAATATGTGGTTTGATTGAAATTTTTACAATTAATTACAATTAATTGATATCATTATAGCTATTTATACTAAACATTAATTTATAACTTCCATCATTACTGTACGAAATTTTTTATATCGTGCTCAGCTCTTTTAGTAAAAATATCACAAACTCGTTCTGAGAAATCATAAAAAAATTTTATCGTATCAGAATATTCTTTCTAAATTCTCATTTAAGTACACTATCGTGTTTTAGTCCATCTTTATTTATACGTAATTTTAGTTTTGTTTATCGGTAACATAGCAACTTATATGGACATTATGCTGATGTTTTTTGCTAATACATTTTAGTCATTAAAACCTCATCGTGTAATTTTTAATTAAGGTTTGGAAAATGAATATACTAGCCAACGAAATTCCATTAAATAAATTTTATTTTATCACCTTATCTTTAACTTTTATCAACTCCAAGGCGAATATTCAATGAACAGCACTTCATATCTCTTAGCAACGATCATTTGTAATGCATAAACAATGCTGATGGGAAAACCAAGCAATCAGTTTTTGCTTAGATTTTATTATTGAATTACGATTGTTATTCACAGAAACGTTATGCTGACCCTTACCAAAACAGAGGTCGGCTGCGTTATGCGAGATAAAAAGGATATTTCCACAAAAGAGGTATCATTTTCACAATTCCTAACAATCTCCCAACATTCCAAAATGCTAATTAACCAGCTTCAGAGTCGGAATTCAACTGAAACAATTTCACAAATGCACTCAATTATCTCTCCGCTTCGTTACTTTGATAAACCCTCAAAACAAATATAGCTTCCGAAATCGGGACGTAGGTCCAACTCTTTATGTGCATTTCAACCTGATCGTACACGCATGAAACGATATCCTACCCCTTCTAAATCACTATAAAATGTATTTAAAAGAATCGCTAATAAACACCCACCAAACTCGTCTCGCGTCAAGCAATTAACTTTGAACAAATTGCAGCCATAAATATTGGACGAGGTCGAGGGTAAATATTTGGAGCCGTAAAGTAATTTTTTGCGTCAGAAAATACTCCTACTTTTTTTTACGACAAACATCGTCGATTATCTTCGTATCTCATTCACGCCCGTATTGGGTACATCATCATGCAACTCGGAACCTGTTTTTTTAAGAACCTTTTCACAGGGCATGTCTCATTGCATGACGTAATTCACTCCATCTTCAGATGATCTACTTCGATTACCTTCAGGTGATGGATTTTGACAGTTGAGCGGGTGTAAGTGCGTGCGTGCCCTACATCTACGGTGGTGTTTTTTAATCTTTTCAGCTCATCGCCTCCGGGTTGATATTCCTCCGGAATGAATCGATGTTTATTAACTTCCCTCGGATGGAACTGGAGAGTGTTCTCGGTCAAACAGTTTGAGAGTTATTTACGTTTGAAAATCCAGCAGTACGTTGAATTTTACGTTCAAATTTGCCATTGTTGACGAAAGCAGTGCCTCTGGTGCCGGAATTTTGAATTATGAGGATGTTTTTAATACGACGGGATTTATAACGTTCTTCCTGCATTAGTAGCGTAAATGTTTAGCCTTTCATTTCTCTCATATTAGTATGTATGTGCCTTTACAAACATTTCCTGATAGCAAACGCCCGAAGTTACGTGATAACTGAAGATGTGAATAAATATAACGGAATATTTATTTTTTAATTATTCCTGCCTAAAGGGATAAGAGAAAAATACGGACTCTGGTGTATTTTTCCTAATAAAACTAAATGATTAGGCTATCTGAAATTAATTCGCGTAAAGTGTTAAGATATTAGGAAAACAGCTTTCGAGCTTTCAGTATATCACTCTTTATTATTAAAAGAAAATCAATTCAATAAGATGGATCTGCGAAATAAACAAATGTTTTTATGCCTGGTTACCGATTTATCTTGTATTTTCTTCTATGTTTGGGTTTTTGGATGAACAATCTAAAAATACAATCAACTGTGGTAAAATGTGTTTTTTTTAATCGCTAAATTATCACTCTTATTTACTGAAATTATATTTCTATATATATAATTATAAATTGTCTTGTTAAGAAAAATCATAAGATTCCGTATTTAAGCGTAATTGGTTACGATATACGAATTTAATACTAAAATAATATTTGTATTGAATTCACGCGCAAATATAAAAATTTCATTAGTAAATCATTAATAATAAAGTCAATAACCATCATCGCATTAGGGTATCATCTAAGTTGGCTTAAAAAAGTACGTCGAACTTTTAGTCTAAATGTCCCTCCTTCAGTTTGAATTAGAAATCGTCTGATGCGCCGAAAGAAAAACGAAAATCGTCCCACCCTTTTCTTTGTTATTCTCACTCTAAATCCCTCATTAGCAAGCTCCGTGAAACATGCGGGTGAACCGAAAAGTAATGATCCCAGACAGCTTAAGCCGTGAGATGCGTGAGAATGGAACATAATTTAAGGGTCAGCAAACCCTCCATGTTGGTGCATTATTTATGTCGAGAAATCTTCCCTCAATAAAGAGAATTAGAATTTCCACAACTCTCTAAAAAATTCTGAACAAAGGGCTTTTAATTGGCCGACCAAAATATTATTAGAATCTTTTGTTATGTAAATATTTGTACATTTGTGGGGGTTTCTAAATCATAATCTTTTATGTTATAAATATTCACGTAATCAAGTTAAATGGCTTTTCAGTTGTTGATGTTGGAAATTTAATCAAGGGTCGGGTATTTTAATGTATAAATTTTCAGTAATTATTTTTTAAAAAGTTGAATTTTTGTAGCATTCTTTTCTTTAATGTGAAGAATACCAGGTTATTTATTTTCAAATGTTGCCTTGGAAACGTATTGTTTTATTGCTGATGATAAAATGTAGTCATGATTTTTTAAAGCGTAATTTATTTTTTAAGTATTCAAGTATGATATATTTAATATATACATGTATGATAAACTCGTACCTCATACTTCTTTGATACGAGATATATCAAGTCATTTATTTTCAAATAAGTTTCTCTGGTTACGAAAATATTCGATCTTTCGAATATCATTCAATTTATTTACCTTTCATAGCAAGATTTTTAAAAGCCTTTA
The DNA here is from genome assembly GCA_020796165.1 of Pantala flavescens. Taxonomy (NCBI): domain Eukaryota; kingdom Metazoa; phylum Arthropoda; class Insecta; order Odonata; family Libellulidae; genus Pantala; species Pantala flavescens. Next base: position 21,399,217 of record CM036886.1, read on the forward strand.
CTTTATTTGTCATTGTTTTCCATCATTACTTTATTATATTTTCATTCGTTTCTGATTTTTATTTATATTAAAAAATAATATAGCATGTTTACGTTATTACTGTTGGTCGTACACTTCTTTACGCTCTTCTTGTGCATTCTTTCTTTCAAATTAACGTATCAACCTTACCAGATGATTAAATTGAAGCATAAAGAAAGTGAAATAAACAAATGATTCCGTTTGGGGAAAAACTCACGTTGTACGGCATACGAAGTCTTGATTTGAACGTAAGGATCGAGTAAGATTATGTTCTCATACAGATTACATCCATTATCCGACAACGTTCCTATTTTGTCCATGATGTAAATCAACCACAAGAAGCTTGATGTTTCGTTCGTTTAGGAGCTAACGTATCTGCAACAATTCGGGAACTCTTTTGTATTCAAACCCCGCAGCGAAAGGATGACATAAATTGCCCCACGTTAATTTCCCTCTAAATATTTCATGGTGGCCAATTCTTTCCACTCTGCTCGGCCCTTCAGCCAGAGCGGATAACGACAAAACTGAAATAATCATTGTTTCCATGCGTTGAATGAGGCATCATTTAATTACATTGTTACGCATTGTTGTTAATCGCGTTCAATTGTCAATCCCAACGAATTGCTTAATATTTATGAGTATTATCGTAAACGAGTAAAGAAAGTATAGTCGTTTTCATTCTTGTAATATTTTTTCGTAAAGTTTTTGTAATATTTTTCGTGTTCAAAAAAAAGATGTACTTTTTTTTAGACAATCCTTTGCCTCGAAGCCGGGTGATAGTTTGAGGGTGTAGCTGCATTTTTAATGACCGATAAACACCCATGCATTATTCATGAGAGCGAAATTACGGTTAAACTGGTTCTTGGCGAACGTCAATCAGCGTTGCCAACCTTATTTTGTAACGTTTTTAGCATGTACATCAATTTCATTTCCGGCCAATTTATGTCCAAAAAGAAGAGAAATTTTCCATTAAAATACGTTTTCGTAAAAATTTCCATGTGTTTGGAGCGGCTTTCAGCATGTGGCCATTTCAATAAAAGCTTCTGGGCTTCATTTCGCATTCTCGGAATTGAATTAATCTCTCTAAATATGAATAATAATAGTGATTGTTATCATAATTATGGTAATTGTTGTGGAAGTGAGAGTTAACGATGTGATTTTGTGTTTCCTGTGCTACTTATACAGTTCCTAACACTGTACACCCAGTCCGTTAATCAATCTGCATAACACATAGAAAACTTACCTATGTGTTTGTTGATAACATTATTTAAATGAATTTATATCAGGAATCGTAAAACTATGTGTAGTAGAACGCTACTCCATTTTCTTTGCCAAAATGCTTCATGAAAATCCATTTCCTTGGTGTTTAATGTAATTAAAATATCTTCCCCTTCCACTTTAAATATAATTTACTCATAAAAAAATTACCTATTAAAAACTATTTATTGATTTAGGAGGTTAGTCATTTTACTTTTCAAATATTTCAGGCAACTATAACATTATATATGTTACATAGAGCATTATATTACGTTCATTAAAATCTAAAAACTCTTGTACCCTTTCAAATTTAATTTAATTTTTAATTAATCTGAAATTTAAATACGTATTATCCTAATGTAAGCTATGAATCGTTTTTAAAGTCCCATAATGGAAAATCGCTTGCAGGATTTATATAATTCCTGATCCTAATTAAAATTTTAATCCTAAAAGTTCATCTGTAATAATATATTTAAATGACTGGAATTCGAACCCAGGTCCCTTACTCAAGTTTCATCAATTTTTTAACTCTTTTTTCAATTTCACCATTTGGAACTTCCATCAACGAACAGCTATTTCTGCACAAATATCCCGCCACATTTTTACGCTTTGGAATCCGTCACTACTTTCGTATTGTTTCGTGGATTGATCTAGAATACGCCTTCACTCTGTTTGAATGACGCGTCTTTATTTTCATGGGGAAAGATTCATGTTCGTGACCGTATATTAGCCCTATAATCTTCTTTCTTTTGTTCCTTGTTCATTAGGAGTAACCACTCCCATAGGCATTTTGACACCCATTCTTCTCTTCGCTAATGCGAGGTTTACGTTCGAAAAGAGATTCAGACAGCACCAACAGCCAATGGGAATGAGTGATAATCCCGGGATTGCCTTCTAACATATGGCAGTAATCGGATAACAGTACTCGGTTTCCTACAAATAGAACAAAGCTCGCTAAATACAGTGCGAGTTGGGAACGGGGTAGCTGCGAAATACAGGTGTCGAGTTTCATGAGAATTCCACTGGTTTTAATCCTCGTTAATACCGGTAGAAAAAAGGTTTAATCCAGTCTATCGTGTTACGAGGTTTGTGCTTTTAACGCCCCTCGGCCTTGATCCCCGAAAACGAAGTTTTTGATTGATGATGTCAGCTCTAATCTGAAGCAGTGTTCTTAGGGAACAGCGTAATCGACCAAGAGGGAAACGGAAGTGGAGGTGTGCTTGGAAGACTATTCCAAAAGTAGGGCAAGACAAAGTCAGTAGAGTTCGTAAGTTTAAAAATAAATTGAGGGAATTGGATTCCATTGCTGATTCGAGATACGTTATTCTTCTGTCAGATAACTGCTTTTTTATCGGCTAAACTTTCCCGAACTCTTTTCTTAAGTATATCCGACATGTAACTTCGCTACAAAAACTTGCCTCTAATAAGTTAGTAGATACAGTATTTTTGTGTGGTTTTTATTTTAAAATCATTTATTTCCCATTCTACAAAGACTATCATACGAGTAACAAATGTAACACAAATGTTGTAAAGTAATATAATGTAATACTGATTCTAGAATTGTATCTTAACCTCAAACATATTGTTCGAAACATTTATTCTGTTTTAAAAATATTTTCATGGATGACAATAATGGCAATTTACTATAATGATAATAATATTGAGATCATCTATAGTTTGGTATTAGATAATTAATCAAAAATATACCATTTAGAAATAATTTTCATAGCTTTCATTAATTTCATAGCTATTCATGGCTGTAACGAAACGAAGGCTATCTGCATTATCTTAAAACGTACTTATAATATCTTACTGACTTATAATATCGAAAAACAACTATTTTCATAACTTGCAGATACTTTCTCTACATGTAATATTCTTCCTTAGTGAGGAAAACAACGGTACCATACTCCACTAACATCTTCCTTAGCTAACTTCGTGATTGATTCATTGCTTTTGCTACGCATTTAAAAATAAAATTATGCTAAATATATCCTTAATAAATTAAAATTTATTACCCAATTTATTCACTCTCTATATATATGAACAGTAGATGGTGTTCAGTTTCAACTTCAAACCTTCCTCCTGAGTAATTCACGAACGTAGTGTAGATTGAGTCTTGAAAAATACACAGCATTCTTTCTAATAATCTCCCTCCAGCGATTCGATATCTACGGACATCTCCCGCAGTTTTTTATGTATCCTGCGTGACCCATGCCTTCAGCATCCATTGAAATAGGGTCTGTTTATCCAACCACTGACCCCGTTCGGCAATTTCAACTCATTCTGATTACAGCCATTAGGATGAGTCACAATCGACCCTCATTTTGATTCATTGCTCTCGGAGATTCACGGATGAAATCGGTCCATACGGCACCGGAATCACATCCATTGCTCGAATTACACGCTCCCTTAGGTTCGAGATTCGGCCTACTGAATTGGGACTGGTCATAGTCGTAGTAACTTCCAATTCATTTAGATTAATCATCTCCTGCAATATCTCTTAGCAACGGCGTTGACTAATACGGAAGCCGTGAAATTCCCCATCATTCGTCTTAATTTGTAAGGCGTGAGATGGATTACGAAGCAGTTATGCGTAGGAGTCGAGACAAGGTCGTGTCGGTGCAACGTCTTTAGAAAGCTTAAGTCGGAAAGATTTTTTTTTATTCTTACGAATATGGAAGATAATTCTGAAACGCATTAAGTACGAAATTATAATTGATGGGCCATTTATAATCGTATTCAAACGCTAATGAAATTGGTCCATTTATAATGCTTATGTTGCTAGGTAATTATTTTGAAGTATCCTTGGAGATAATAGAATAATAAATAGTTTAATTTTCGTACGTACTTTCTCAGTCTTATAAACCTCTTATCCAATTAATGTTAATTAAGACTTGATGATATTATTCCTTTTTACGAAAAAATGAAAAAGAAAGTGAAGCTAGTAAGCAAGGTTACGTTTATGTTTAACTTGAATATTACTACTTGGAATAAATTAAAGCCACGATAAGTGAATCAATTTAAGTATCTACCACACGCAACAATTGAAATAGTTTTACGAAAAACCTACTCAAATGAGCGAGTTTATTGTTACCTCTAGCATTTTATTTTATTTTCAATAAAGTCTTAATTATCTTAATTACCTTTTACTTTGTTGGTTAATAATCATTTTCCCTTTCTTGAACGTGATTTAATAAACCTGACGTTTTGTTTTAGGGGTATATATCAATATTTTCTTTACTTTTTTTTTCAAAATGAATAGAATAATTGATTTTAACTTTATTAGTGTATTAGTGTTTTAGTTTTATGAAATTCTGTTTACTATTTATGTCATCATATATGTACGTAATGTGTTATGTAGATAGTCTCTCCGATGAGAAATATGATCGAAAATGTCTATATACTTGATTAATACTGAGGGAAGTAGCTTCATTAAAATATTCTATGTATTCTCTATTTATTTTGACTGTGCGTATGGAGAATCCATAAGAATCCGTAACCCACATATATGTGTGTCAAATTGGACATCTACTTCCCCAACTTCCCTAGTTCTCATATTACTTTAAACAATGCTTTACCAATTTTACCATCCAATTCTAACCAAAACCATTTCCTTTTCAGCTCTAGCATGTCTCATCCCATTCCTACCACTTCACATGCGATCCGCCGGTCTGTCTGCAGAAGAAGCCCTCATAGTGTCTATGGTGGCGCCAGCCTTCTCGATATTGGGACCCTTGGCAGTGGGTCCTCTAGCAGATCGCCTAGCCTCAGGACTTTGGGGACAATCTGGAAGCAAAGGAGGTTCCGAGAAGGGAGGGGAACTGAAGGACTACACCGGTGAGGTTCTTCCCTCTTGTGTCATAACCCAGAAGGTCCGTTATGTTCGCCTCTCAATGGGACACAGAAGATTCCGTTGCGTTTACGTGGATCACACAAAGCTCCGACGCGTATTCGAAACGGAGTCCCGTTACGTTTTCGAGTTCAGAGTTTCTCGTATTCAGAATCAAGTGCCTTTTAATCTCGCGATGCGGTTGGCTTGTCAAATAAAATGATCGGAGTATAGCTATATTTGTAAGGCTGACCCCCTTATAAAAGGATAAAACGCATGTTGACATCTGATTTTCTGGAAGTTTATGATTCATTCTGAGAATGTTTACGAGAGAAAACATACTATACAGTACTGTCTATGTCTATGTAGATACCCTGCGAGCCACCTTTCGGTGTTTGGCAGGGGGTGCATGCACCGTGAATTTACTTCCCTAGTACTGTTTTGATTCGTGTTAAAGGGATTCCCATATCTTGGATAATGGCAATGAAAATATTTGATGAAGTAATCAATCAATTGTATACTGTATCTGTATGGAAAACACTTCTCTATGAATCCGAGTTGAGGTTAAAAAGAAGCAGGAATTTCATATCGTTAATATACGTTCAAATTGTGAAAATTCTTTGGAGTGGTATATTGTAAGAACATCTAAAAGCAAGTTTTGAAGAAAGACGATTATGATTGTGTTAAAACTTTTGATAACTCTTGATATTAATGTTGCAAGCCTAGGAATTAGTACGATATATTATTTGACTTAGGTTTTAAATTAGTATATTTTACGTATCGATGAAACTGACGTACCTAACCCTGCTCTACGTATTTTTGGATGAATTAATACCAGAAATTTTTTCTACGAATTCCGCAACGCCATAAAATTATTAAAATGTTTTTAGTGCTTTTATTCGAGTAATATCTTCCAAAAAAAATTTCATAACGTACAAAATGAGTTATACACAAACGAAAATTGCTGAGGAATACCATTGATGGAGTTACTCACACAGATAGCTGATCTTAGCCCAAATTTAGGATGTAACTAACGACCTTAGGTGCAATTTTTGTTAGTAAAACAAAGGCATGAGGAATGTGCCTCAAGGCAATCTCATTATCACGGCCGTGGCCTTAAACAAAAGAACAGCGAACGAGCGTCTTATCCGTCGCCTTCCATCTAATTTTCCAGCACGTTTCCATCAGTTTGCTTACGACAGCGTCTCGCCTTTCTTATGGGTCGAGAATGCTTTTTGAATGGATGGATGCTACTTCTCGTTTTGTTTCCACTTTCCGTGGCTTAGAACCCGTCGTATACAATAGAGGAACTCTTTGTATCGTTTTAAATTTACCTTTTTATTGGTTAATATTTAAAATACATATTTATGATTTTTAATAATGCTTTAAATATGTGGTAATATTGTTACGTATATAGGAATGACAATGGATGGTTATCATTAAATTACTCACGAAGAAAGTTATTTTAACTGAGATTTTAAAAATACTATTATAAATATTACTAAAATTCATTATTTAATATAATATAAATGATGATTGTTTCAAATAAATTCGTTATTTAATTTAAAAGTATCTTTTTGTGAGTTTTTATTGGAACACTAGCGATACTTCTATTATTGTAGATCATAGAAGATCGTAGAGTAATGTACTTTCGTTTAAAACTTGGTAAAGCGTATTTTCTTAAAATAATATGGCTATCATAACTCGTTCCTGATATAAATATTAAATAAAGAGCTTTTTAAGGCCATTCTCTCACTCAAAATTGTTCATAATACAGAATGTATATGTTCATATCTTCATGATCAACCCATATTTGAAGGAACTATCAATTCAATTACTTTAAACGTGCATGCATACATCTGTATAAGCATTGGTACGATGATACAGTTGCTAAGATCAATAAACTTATTTTAATTCATAGCAACGGCCTGAGAAGATTAAATTCCGTAATCGAATAAGGATCCTATGTGTGCAGGGTTTGATGACCGATTAAACTTATCGTGAAGGAAATCACTGTTTGTTTATTCAGGCTCTTGCTTAAGGTGCAAGGTGTGTTTATGGCAGAGGAGGAAGTTATGCCGGAGTGTGCGTCCAATTATTCCATTCCCTCTTTGCATGCCAGCGATAAAATTTTGGCTTGTCGCAGAGTGAGAGGAGATGGAAAGCTTCCATGAGAACCGATCGTAGAATAGGAATGCAGAGGAGCGGCGTGAATACGTTTCGTTTGTGGCGATCTATGGAAACGAGGCGAAGATGTTTCGTTGCTATGTTTATTTTCAAAACAAAACAAAAACGCAACAACGAAATAATATCGCAGATTTGTATTAGAATGGACTAATTGCATAAAAACCTAGATATATCGAACTATCCTTACGTCATTTCCTGTCAAATCAATATCAACGTTAATGAAGGGATTCATAATAAATTAAATTTTTTGATGGTTTATTTAGTTTTCTCAACAGTTTATTTTATAAGCGTTTAAGTTTGGATCTGGATGAACGTTAAGATTGGTTTGGATGAATATTTCTTATAGACCGAAATTTTCTCCTTTTATTTAATATTATTAATTAATAATTATAGCTGATTTTGTCTTTCACGATTGTTTTTATATTTAAAATACTAATTGTTAATTACACTTATTTTAATAACGAGAAATTTTCTTATGCTCTCAAAGCCGTGATTTTCTTGTACCCGAAGCTTAAACTTCGTAGAAATTCTTTCCATGAAGACTGCTTGACTTGCTGGTACGTAAATTTCCGAGATTTTCTTTTTTAATTTTTCATCATAATCGCACGAAAAATCTCCATAAAAAGTAAGGAAACCTGCAAAATGTCTCCTTCACGACATGATCTTGGCCTATTCCAAGGTTTCCTTTCTTCCCAGAAACCTTAAACTTGGAGCACAGAGGAAGAAAAAGGAAAATGTAAATATGATTTTTGATTTTCTTCCAACCGTATCGATTTCGATGCCTCAAGGTTCTTTGAGTAATGCTATTAAATAAAGAGCACTGCAGTTTAGACTCTACGAACCAACGTGGAACGTTTATAATGATTTTCGGAAATTTACACTACGATTAAATCAAATTGTCATTGATAATAAAACTATCTGTGGACAGCTAGAAAAAATATTCGAATAACGATTATCAATAATGACAATTAATATAATATAATTCGAATAACAATTTTCAATAATGTAGTAATATTAAATATAATTTGAATAACACTTTTCAATAATGAAAATTCATTAAACGATGTTCAAGAATGACAATTGATCAAACAAATTCTATAAGTGATTGGATGATTATATTAATACATTTCCGTGAATTAACCGATACATTCTTTGTAAACGCCACCTCAAATAGAATCCATAGTAACGGGAACTGTTTAATATTTTAATTGAGTTTGGAATTGGTAAAATCCCGTAAATTAAAGTATCTTTTCTAATCACAATTTGAATTAAAATATTGCTCCATAATTTCTTTATTTCGCTTGGACATTTCCGGTTACCGTAGATTTAAAGTAATTTTAGCGTTCTGTATAGCTTTCTGACGCCTTTCCGTATCAAATTAATGTAGAGGAATACAATAAGAAGTAATTACAAATCCAACTCTTTGCCCTTCTTTTCTCAACTGGGATATCTGCGTTCTTTACGATTTAATTAATAATTACGGTGTTCACTTGTTTTCCTAATTCGTAACTGTCGAAGATCGTTTTTATTTCATCCATACCATTGGTCAAATAAAGCAGACCTTTACCTTTATCCGAACCTCTAAAACACTTCAACAGCGCTTCCAGACATCAGAAAGTGCACACAAATTCCCAGCTGAGTGTTCAATCGCATATTTCACGTCCACAGGTGACAGAATTCCCGCTGGCTTCGATCCCAATCGGATCCCAGAGGTCTAATAGAGTGAATGAGTAGCGCTACACGGCCCATAATCCTCGGGAAGTCTTCCAAATGACTCCCGCACGCGCACCACAAATATTGTTGACGAACTGAGTTGGCTTCAGTTCCGCACTCATTGAACGACATTCTCTCCCGCTGATTACAGGAAGGTTGAAAGACCTGTGTAATGGGTGAGGACTGCCTCCGGGAGCAACGTTCTTGGAATGAGTCTAGCAATCCATTGTTTTGCCGAACGTCTTTCTCCACAACAATCACAATAATATCGCGTGTTCAAAGCTCTTTTTTGTCTTTTGTGACGTAGTCGATAACACTCAGTTAAAAAGTAATCGGATGTCTGTAATTGGATAGATGTGAAATTAATCGATAGGTTTATGTTTTAATAATGAATCTTAGAGCCAATGAGAGTCCATGAGAGGTAAAAGAAGAATTTAAATAGTTAAAAATTAATGCGATAGTATAAGGGTACAATTTTCTGTCCTTGAGTAATTAATGTAATACCTAGTATCTCAAATACGATAAGGGATTTAAAATATATCTAAGATTAAAACATCAATTTAAACAAACGAGAGAATAAATGCTTCAAGACTATTTAAAAAAGATTTCACAATCAGGTGTATCATTTTCTCTCATATTTAACAAAAAGGAAGTTGACCAATATTATCATTTCAGTAAAATAAGATTAAATTAAATTATGTTAATGAATATTAAATTTAAATTAAATTTTGGAAACTCGCCAGTCACTAGTCAAACTCCGTCCTAAGAATTTCTTTGCGTTCAGCATTTCAAATTCACAATACAAACCTTTAAGTTGATTTTCACGCATTAAGTTATTTCATTTTCTTTCAGAAACTGAAATCCTTTTTCTACGGGAAATCTCGATTCAATGTAATTCGTGGCACTTATTTGAGTCATTAGATAAGAATCAATGAATTCGTATTTTCCATTACGAATGAAAACATGATGTTAATCGTAAAATTATTATATTATTATGAAGAATGTTCTTAAATGTTTAGCTTTAGTCATTACTTTTTGTCTCTACTCTCATAATAAAATCATTTTAAATGTGTAAACGGAGATATATATGCATATGTTTGTTTATTATTAATTTGAATTTATTCTTAACTACATATTCATACGGATATTCTTACACTTACGGATTTTCTTTAATACTGTGGGATAATAATCAAAAGATATTATACCTTATAACGTCCATTCTGTTCAGTAGTGTTGAGATTTCCCGAAAGATGAATAAGTATCCTGTATGTTATACAACCCGCGGATCAGTTTTTAGATGGGAAAATCTCGCTCCATCCCGAGAAGCTATACATCCCCCTTTCCTTTCGAGTTTCTTAAGGGATTATAAGAGGAGATTGAAATTCCCGTTATTTCGGTGAATGATTAAGGAAGGATAAAGATTATTTGACTTAATGATTAACGGTGATGAAGAGAGCTTGAAGCAGGTGGAACGACTTAGCCTTCTCCAAATTGGTGCGCTCTTCGGGAGGAGGATTTACCAAAAATATCATCGTGGCGATATCGTAAGGGATTAGAAATTGGGTTGATTTAACAGAAAACTTAAACTTAATGAATAGAATTTAGGAATTTTTAAAATCTTGCTTTGTTTGGAATGAAAGAGATCTATAAATCTGGTGGACCTAGGATAGAACCTTGACGTTTTGGAATAGTTACAATGCGTATAAAAATATTAAATTAAACGAAAAAGCAATCTTATTATAGCGTATTTATAAAGTATATTTCTTTATATATATAGTTCAATCTGTCTCAGACGCTCATATATTTACGTTTCTCACTTTCACAGCTAGAACAAAAGGCCACAGGCGCTTGAGGACTCTATTGGCTGTACTCGTTCTACTTTCGGCTGTAGCATATTGCCTGCTCCTCCTTGTGGTGCCAATAGTAACAAGACGTGATGCCCGCACCCCGCATGTGTCTTTTAGGTGCGGTAAACATATAGAAGGAGGCATGATTGTACAGGAGAAGTGTGCCGATGAATGCCACGAGTGGGGTGGAGAAAGGGTAAGTAGACCATAATCGGAGAAGTAAACTAAAATAAGCCTTTGAGGAAAATGTATTCAGTGGAATATGGGAGGAGTTTCATCATGAAATTTTCTCTTATGAGAATTCAAAATTAACCAAAGCCCATTCAGGGGGGATTCAAAAACTGATTAAGGTATTTGTTCTGGAGCTATTTGTGTCTCTTGTGATGGTAATTTTAAGTTTTTTGATTATACTTGCATACTGAACTTTTGTTTTTTTTGAGAAATTCATAAGTAAGTGAAGCTAAAATTGCTCAATAATCCAATGCTAAAGAATGAGATAAGGCGTCCAGTGTATTTTAAGCATTTAATTTGAACGTTATGTTGATTAATTTTCATTTTTGATTAATTTTAAATGGTAATTAATTTGATTTTTTATATTTAACAAAGTCATTATGAATTCTAATACATGATGTTCATGAACTATAATTCAGGCTGTTGAATTCATTAGATATTAAATTACCTAATCATATTGCATTAGCTATATAATTTCCTTGTTTGCTTATGGAAATTATTTGAAATAGAAAATTCATTTTAGTGTTCAAAAGCTTGTGAAAATAAATAATATTCTCTAAAATATAAATGTTGTGTTTATTTAATTTAATCAGAGTAAATATTAAGATTAATGATGTTATTAAATGTAAACTTTTTCAAAAATTTGGCAAGTAAGTTACTCTGTAAGTTAAATATTTTATTGCAAATAAGATTCCATATGTTTCTATTTATTCTCCAATTTTGTGATGTGTATGTATTTATATATAAAAGTTTGAATCATAAGTCAGTCGAATTGAGAATTTGAGGTTTTTTATTGAATTCTCAATCCACAGTTTGGATCGGTGGTTTTGACTGACTGCAGATGTGAGGAGGAATCAGATGCATCATTCTTGATAGGGGAAGAGAGTACAGAAAATCCTGTGGATGTTACCACACTTCCTCCCAACTATCCTGTAGTGCCTGGCTTGGAAGTGGAATCCCCTGAATTCGAGGGCCATGACGTATTGGATGATTATGATGAAGAAGGTGAAAAAACCACAGAAGCTGCAACTGATTCTCCTTCAGTTCAGAATAAGAGCCTCCCTCACCTTTGCTTCAGTGGAAGTGATTCTGAAGCAAAAGGAATGCAGGGCCAAGGTTCTGCAACATGCCATGCCTTCTCTTCACCTGAAAGCAGCTTAGCTGTCAATGCCACTTTGACAGGAACATTGTTGAGGTATACTGCATCTATAATTACTCATTGCAGTATATTCAATGTTTAAAAAATAAATATTAATTTTTTTATTACGTTAGTTGATTATGTGCATACAATAATTCACTGAAATAATGTTAATAATGTCTATAGTATATATTTCTGCACCCTTTCTCAATGCTTAAAATTCCAAAAATTCATTTTGGTATCTAATTCTTAAATAAAAATGTTTGCAGTTTGAAGCCCTGATTTGGTTTGCTTGTGGTTGGAAAAAGTTAAAGTCATTTCAAGATTTTAATAAGAAGTCTTATACTTTTTGTTTATTTTTTTATTTTAAAATTATGATATATTTCTGTATAATTTAATATTTTCACTGCTATAGATTTTTTATATAATTTCTATTTAGTTTCATGTTTGAAAAATCTTTTAAGTAGCTAAACTTACGAAATATTTTATTTTTCAGGGCTGTGCAGGAAGAACTCTGTGTTTATCCTATATCATCTTTCAATATAAAAGGAATGGAATACAGCAACCTCTCCTGCCAGCAATGTAGTGTTTTCACTTGCTCCATTGATCAACCTTACAATCACATAAATTACGGAGTGAGCCTATTGGGTCCTAGCGGTTCCTGCCCTAACCTTCTAGGAGATCCAAGTCTCACATTCTGGTCATACCTCATTGTCCGCTCAGTTGCCGACTGTTTCCCAGCTGCAGCACTGACCATCTTGGACACTACACTCCTCCTTCCATCATTGACATCACCAGGGAAACAGCTTGCATCTGGTGCATTTGGCATAGCAATTACAGCTCCTATCACCTCTGGATTGTTGATTCTTCAGCAGAATGAATGGAGCTACACCTTCTCTTCAAGTACCTTCCGCTACCTCCCATTCCCCTGGCCTCCTTTTGTTGTCTACTCAATCTTGGCCTTGATAGTAGCGGTGTTATTGTTGATTTTCCCAATACCAGTCTTGCTTGGTGAAGAGGCAAGGAAACCAAGGAAGGTTTACAAGAATTCAAACTGTGAACCTAGGCCCAGTCAGCCATCTCCTATACTCTATCCTAGGAGACCCAGGCCAAGAATTAGGCTTGGTCCATATCCACCGCCAAAACTTTCTACTCATGCTGGTGAATCTGCTGCTCTATTTCTTGTCCTTGTGTTGCTTGGAATGTTTTGGGGAGGACTTGGCTCTTATACTTCTTGGTAAGTCATATGTAACTCACTGGTAATTATTTTATTGTATCTCAGCTTTATATCTCGGTATGTGTATACGGAACCTTAAGTGAACAAGTCAATTTTGTGATAATGCATCAGCCATTATTATAGTAATGTAAATATAATATCATCTGAAGTAAATTGAAAATAGTTTTTAAAAGTAATTAATCCCCACATATTTTCAATAATGAATATCCTGAACTAGTTGTACTTGCAGGAAATTTATGTTTCAAGTTTATTCATTTTATCCAATATACAATCCCAAGATTGTAATGAATCTCTTTTAATACTTAAAAAAACTATCTTATCAACTTTTTTGTTATATTGGGTTTAAAGAGATGAATCCATTCAATAGAGTCTGAATTTTTTAATGTAAATGGCATCTGACAAATTATATGTATATATGTACTCAAAATTTGAGTCATGCTTTTACAAAAGAAAACTGTACAAGATGATTCTAGTTAATGATTTTCAGAGTATGATATTCATTGTTTGCTTTGATTAAAAAATTACTATCTTTCAATTTACTATTTTCCAAAGAGTTTTAGCTCCAAGAAATTTATTAAATAAACTCCTATGACAATATTTACTATATTTTTACGAATGGAATTTCTAATTGTCTTTTCCCAGGTATCTGTCAGATGTGATGGGTGCCACAGAGGTAACAGAAGCCAACAAAATGAACAGTACCACTGCAGAGAATGCAACAATGGAAGACAATGGGCAAAATGGATGGCTAGCTCCTTCTCCTCCACCTTACATGCTTCTTCTACTTCTTGGTATTCTTATGACAGCTGCATCTTTGCCTGCCGTGCCTCTCCTATGGTTTGCTGAGAAATTCATTGAGATCTGTGGCCATGCAAACATTCTGATTCTTGCATTCACTGCATACATTGTGAGATATTCAGGTAAGGAATTTAGACTATAAATATACTTAAATAATACCTGCTTGTTATCAGATTTATTCATGAATGATCCTTTGTAAATACTATCCTAATTGTATATTAATGTAATAAAATTGTGGATATACTGGCTGTTAGTATCATGGTTGACCATTAAGTTTTTAAAATAACATCTCATTATTTGATTAATATTCTTTTACAAATTTTGAAGTACTTGAAGAATTTTATGAAGCTAAATTTTTATAATCCATATTTTATTACTCAAAAAATTGCAAGGATGTATAAGTAAGAATATATAAACTCATCATTTCAACAAAAAGAATGAAAGGGTATAAATTTATTAGAAGTTAAGTAAAAAATATTCTTTAAAATTAATAGTGTATTAACAGAGACTTCTGTTCAGTTTATCTACCAATCCCTTTCTTTGCAGTGTTTTCATTTGTTGAAAATGGATGGTGGTGCATTCTATCAGAAGCTGTTGCTGGGCCAATGTCCCTGGGGTTGGCATGGGTCACTGCTGTGCACTATACACACCTTCTATGCCCACCACGAATGTCTGCAGTTGCTCAGGCCGCTGCTGTTATTGCACATTTTTGCATTGGTATAAGAAATAAGAGATTATTAAGTAGCCTTTGTTACCATGCTTCTATCAGTAATGAAACATTGATACTCAAATCAATTTGATCCTTAAGTTTTGTGGACATGTATTATTTATTTTAGTAATTGGTTGAATGTATTTTGATATCTGTAATTCATTCATTTCTTCCTATCCTTGTACTTCTTAATATTGGAGAGCCAGATTAATTTTCTATAATTGATTAATTTCTTTTTTGCAGAGTTTAAAAAATAATATATGAATGTCCATCCAAATGTTTGCAAAAGTGTAAAATAAACATTTTATTTAAGAAGGTGGAAAATTACTACAAATTTTGTGCTCTTGAGGGCAGCCTTTTATAAAATTGTGCATAACATATTGTACATATTGATTCATGAAGGACTATGCGGGTTCGACATATTAGAATAGCATTCTGTTGAAAGAAGTTGGCTATGCAATGTAAACTAAATTTGCAAAAATGTTAAAGAAATATTAAAAAATATTAAATATAATTCTATACTTCTCTCCTTCATTATTAAAGTATTTTATACTAAAAATAATCATTTTTACTTTTAGGTCGTTGTTTGGGATCAGTGATTGGGGCATTCATCTGGATGGATTTTGATCTCAAGATCTTCTTGCAAGGAGGAGCAATTGCTGCTGCAATCATAGGATTCCTGTATTTCTTGATTTACCACTGTTGCCTGAAGACACGATGTGTGGGGGGAACTGGAGGCATGAAAGCTGGAAGTAGTGGAGGAGTGGCTTGGGGAGGTGGAAGAGGGAACGACTCATCTTTTGAAGGTACAGGTTTGATATGTTGCAATTTTTGTATCTCATGTTTGCTGGGCACTTGTAATTAGGATTTTTGTAGCTAGAATGTTTTAATGGCATATGTGTATATATTTGGCTTATTTTTGTAGCTAAAATATTTGTACAGCATCATTTTATGTTGTAAAATATTACATTTTTTTCTAATTTTATTCCCAATCTCTAGTTTTTTTAACCAAATGTGTAGATTCTAAGTTGTTTCCTTGAAACTTTGCGTCTTTAAACAAAATTGCAATTTGAATTCCCCTACTTTTAATTTAAAATAACTTTAAATAAATTTTAATGCTCTACTCCATTTCATCCAGTGTTAATATTTACATGTATAGTATGCTTTCAATTTTACATGCATTCTTCATTTAAATTCAATGATAACACTACAAATATTATATCCACGATTGTCTGTTACTATTTCTTGCAACAGCTTGCATTTCAAATATATTTTAATTGTCAGTCTGAAAGATATCCATTTCTTTTTTTGTCTCACTTTATAGCTAAAAAGTTACTATTGTTTTGCTAGAAAAGTATTAAAAAATGTGTGGTAGATATTGTTTAAACTTACTTTTCTTGTATTAAAGTTTTATTTTGTGTTTTTAATACTCTCATGTGAAAATTGTTGCAATATTTCTGTACATTATTTAATAAGAATTACAAAAAGTGATTTTGAATTTTATCATTTGTTTTAATTTCAGATTATTTTCTGCTTCCATGTCTATATTTAAATTATGGCTTACATTCTACTGCTTATATTTGATTCCACTATACTGTTTATATTCACTTTAAAGAGAAGCAAATATTTAAATGAACAGTGTTTATTAGCAATACACACTTATACTAGTGAGTGTTTTATATCTGGATTAATTCAGGAAATTCTACTTAATCAGAAATATCTCATAGAATCCTAGATCCTTATTAAACAATAAAACGTCTGAATATATCAGAATTATGATAAAATATTTACCTAAGATTTTTATACCTTGAAATTAATTCTTATTGGGAGTAATTAGCAATCATTTTTTCAAAAATACCTTAGGTCATTAATTGTCTGAATTACTTATGTATATATGTACATAATATAAGCTTACTCATCAAACCTATATGGTCCCATATCTTTTTAGCCTACAATTCTATTTTCAAATGATTTTAAAAATGAAATAATAAATTTAATATACTATCTATCAGCTTGATGTTCCTACAGATCTAACAAAGAGTATGAGAATCTGTCATAGTGTTTTAAAGTATTTTATTCAATTGATTTTCTTCAGATATAAAAATACTATGATATCTAGTTTTATTAAATATTTTAAAAAATTAACTTATATGTTGTATGAAAGGAATCTAAATGTATAAAATTATTAAACTAACAATTAAGAGATTCAGGCATCATACAGGGAAAACATCCCTTGAAATGAGCAACAAGTAGGGAATCTCTCATTTTAAAATCTTCTAATATTTATGTAAGAGGAAATTCATTTTCTTGTGTGAATATTATCATTAAGGAGTTGGAGAACAAGATTTTTCTGATTCAATCCAATGAAATTAAATGTGAACTCTGGTGGTAGAAGGTAACTATCTTCCAATATGTGCATGTCTTTAAAATGAGCTTTATACATTCTGTAAGTGAACTATATTTTTAACTTAACTGTTTGCTTAATTTCCTAATAACTCTCATAATTTCAGCTGTAACTGTAATTATAACCCAAGAGATGCTTGCTTTTAGAAATTGATTATCCCCTATAGAAGAAAAAAAGAGGCTGATTGCTATTCAATTGTGTATATTCTAGCTTACTGTGCCATTCTTTTAATAACTCCAATATAAGTTTCTTCAATATTATCATATTAAGTATAATTATATATAAATTATCATGTAATACATAACTGAATTAAGGTAAAATATATATTTGAAGAAGAAAATATAAACTCAATATTCACTCAATCAGAAGGCTGAACTCTAAGTAAACTGAAAGATATTAATAAAAATTAGAGTCAAACTTTTAGGATATCTCTATAGTGTAGTTACAGCTAAACAATGAAACTAATTAAAAATTGATTTATCTATAATTATGTATAACTTTTAATGTAATTAAGGGATAAAATAGATTTTTATAAAATCCAATATAATTCAAGGGATAAATGAGTATAGCAATATTGTAGTATAAATCATATCTTTTGATTAATTGAATAAAAGAGTAACTGTAACATTGTAATCTTACTTTAGAGTTTCAATATCTACTTATTTATTATGGATAACTTGTAATATAGATGGATTTTTTAATACTATGGATAAGTGCAGTGTATTGCAAAAAGATAGAAAATATTCTCTTTCAGAGACCATTTGAAGTGTAAATAGTATTAATTGATAACTCTTCTGACTCTCTTGCATACATTTAAACCATAATTTTTGAATTAAATGATGTACTGAAAATGATTTCATGGTGTTTCGAATATTTTATTAATTTTCAATGATAATGTTCATTTACTTAATCATGTGTTTGATGATTCGTTGTATTAATATGGAACTCACATAAGATATCTCCTCAATTCAATGCAAAATTCAGCTAGTTGCTGATAAATGAAATAAAAATTTCAAAGTGTATAACCTGAATTGATCTTTAACAAAAATCACTGTACATTCTTTTGGCTACTAACATCAATATTTGGTATTGCTGTTATATCATAATTTTATAATCAGGCGTGAATCACTCATAATTTCTTATATTTGTTTCAGGTCCAACCACTAATGGGAATTACACTCCTCTTCGTGTATACCACAATGGAAAAGGAGAGAGAGCTAAGGACAGGTTTTAGATTTTCAGTGTGATGTTCAGAAATGAAATTTGAGAGACGAGTGAATATAAATCATCAAAAAGAGACTGAAAGGGCCATTGAGTGAGTGCAGGCTGTGAAAAGATGCAGCATTTATAAAAAATGTTTAGAACTGATGCCCTTTGTAAATTTTAATGCTTTGTGCTTATGAAGCAGTGAGAGCTCATAGTTTCAAAAACTTTTAATCAACCATCCCATGTTGGTGTTCAGTCCTGACAGTATATACATATAAGACAATATTAATCTCTTGCACATGCCATTAATAACCCTTCAGTAAAGTGTAAAATGTCCTTCATTATTTAATGATATAGAGATTATCTGCTGTTAACTACACAGCTTTTGTTTTGCACTGATTTTTAGTAAATAAAAACATATGTGTTTATAAAAAGATAACTTCCTATTTCCTCGAATTATCCTTAATATTTATTGAAAGATCTTCACATTCCAGTTATTCTTGTTGATTCTCTAAAATGTAGCTCTTATTTAATTAATCAGAAAAGTTATCCAAAACTTATGGCCTTGAATGATTTAAGCTAATGAAAAGTTGAGAGTATCTTAACATACCAGAACTTCGAAATCTAATTAAGGGGTTAATAAAACACATCAATAAATAGAAGATTAACTTGCAGTTTTTAGTTTGATACAATACAGCCTGAAGTTGGAAACTTATTACCTCTTCTCAAACATTGATAGGATGAAAATTGATATTTCTAAGGTACAAGTGCTCTTAAACTAATGAATCTAAAACACCATTTAAAGAAAAAAAGGTCAATTTTCAATAGTTGTTAGGTTAAAAGGAGTGCATTTTTAGTTATATTATTGAATTATAGATACCTAAAAGTAATTTACAAATAGCAGACAATAATCAAGCTGTCTGTAAATATGCTTCTGCGTTATTACTCACTACTTTTAGTGGTCACTCATCACATCTTTCATCTTCATTGTCTTGATATGTTTGACTTAGATGTACTTTTTTATATTCCTTTCTCCCAAACCTTGGTTATAGGCTGGAAAGATTATGGAGACACAGTCGTTATTATTTCATTTCTGTATTTTATTCATATTCAAATTCCGAGTGATCTCCCCATGCCTTGAATTACTATTTAAGATAATTGTGGTTCATTTAAAAAGTGTACCATGAGAAAAATATTAGCAGCAGGATAACACTCCTGATCATCATACTCTGAGAAAAGCACTACGAAAAACTGGTTTAGCAGAATTCATTTTTCCGTATTAGATAATGCTTCATAGAATTAAAATTGACTACTACTTCTTTGGTTAAGAACAAAGAAAACCAAAAAAATGAATTTAAAAATGTTCTATAATCAAATACTTTAAAACTTTATTTAATTAAAAACTATATTAAATGAAAAACATGTCTGAGTGAATATTGTTACAATAGAATTGGAGAACACAGATCTTCCCTTGTCTTCAAGGTGAAAGAATGATATTATACCATATTATATCAATGATAGTTTTGCATGACTGTGTGTATTTCTGCAATAGAATGATGGTTAAGTTTCATACCAAACACTATGCATTTTAGCTCAGGAATAATCATATTTGTTGCTAAATTATATGTTGTAAGTTTGACAGATCAACCCATTAATAGCATATCTCAAAAATTTATAAAATTCAAAGTGCAATTGAGTTTTTAAGGAGTGAAGGCCTGTAAAATGATTCTGGATTAAAAGTTAAATAGTAAGCAGTGAAATAGTATATGAATAGTGTATAAAAGTAGAAATAAACTTAGAAAACAGGAAGAACTTTGTGCGATATTTTAAAATTATTATGCATACAACTTTTCTAAGCTCTTAAAGAGAAATATATATTATACAGATAATATGAATAGATTTTTATTATAAAGTTTAATTTTAATTTCAGCAATTCAGTTACTTTACCAAACAATTACTTCTTCTAACATGGGTCACATAAATTTTTAATACTAACATACTCAAGGAATTTGTCTCAAAGCTATTGTGATTAGGGGCTGCTTTAAAGCTATGAGGTCAAATGTGTCATCAAAGAGCATTAGAATTTTCAAAAATGAGAATCATGTACAAAAAAGGCCATTGACATATAATGAAAAATATCAATCAATCTATCAGACTATCAATCTTTTTAGATAGATGAAACTTTTCAATTGTCAATGCTACTGATTAGAATACTTAAATTATTTATTTTGCTATCAGTTAGGTTGTAATGCCATCTGGACAGAGCTTCTTACTATATAGGCTGTTCTGACAAAATGACGAAAATGAGTGAATTGGATGCCAAAACTAAACGCATCCAAAATCGGCAAACAAAACGTGAAAAGAATTGATCAAATCCCCTGACACACACCAAAAAGCAGCTAGCAGAGTATTTAAATAGATGGACCAGATGGGTCCTAAGAAATTGGATAACAGAGCACAAGTGGTGGGGGCTCTAACATCCCAGAACAACAAGATCCACAGCTCTAGATTCAACTCCTCCATAGGGAGAAGAAAGGACGCCGCCTCAACATTCTTATGATAAACTCAACATACATGTAAAAAAGAACCATGTTTTTACAATTTCATACAAAAATTTCACCAACTACTTGCATCTCTCTTCTGAAAATGAACAGTAGAAATATTCTCAGTTCTGACTCCGTTAAATTTTTTGGTCTATATATCTCTGATAATCCTAGTCTAACCTTATTAACCAGCTAACTAATAAAATTTCCTCAAATATTATCTCATTTGAGAATCATTCAATATAATATCTCATGAATCAGTCATTGCTGTTTATTATTCCAATATTTATCCCCATTTGGCTTATGAAATTATATTCTGGGATAACATATCAGTAGACAATAAAGCCATCTCAGCTCAGAAGAGGGCCATTCAAGCACTCCTGAATTTTTTCAGCAGAACAAGTAGACACCCACTTTTTAAATCTTTAAAATTTATAATTCTTCCCTATCTCTATATCCTATCTTGCCTCATCCTTGCAAGAAACAATCTCAACCTTTTCCCTTTCAATTCCAATACACACTGCCACTGTACAAGCCAACATAACAATATCCATTTAAATGACCCTTTCTATCTAAGCCCCTTAACACACCATTCCAGAAATGACAGAGTGAACATAAAGTTAGTGTAAATGACAGATTCATCAAAACATTGGCAACAATTATGTTTCCTAAAATGCTATCCATTTTGACTTTATCCTGGATATGTAAATATTTTTGGAAAAATAATTGAAATAAATATTTACAATTTACACCACTCAAAAGTAAAATTAACGAAACCTTCCACAAGCCAAGTCAAACTTAAATCCCATAAATCTATAATTACTCAAAAAATTGAGAGTGAATGGTAAATCTAGAACATGATGGAATATAAGTTAACTTACTTTTACGTTATTTAATAAAAATAAATATTCTAATAAATTAATTAAATAATCCTAATGAAATAATTGCAATAAGATTCAATTTAACGGAGCTCCATTAATTATAAAAGAAAGCATTATATACTGACTGAACGAAAAATAGGTGAGCAAAATAAGAGAAAATCCATTACAGAAATATTAGCTACTTAGGGAAAAAATTATGTTAAATTTTTGAACTATTTGAATTGCAAAATCGAATATCCTGTCAGTTTCTAACCAACGTTATATTCGAATCATCCGCCAATAGTGTACATAAACAATTGACGGTCCTATCTGCGAATCAAGTTTGTCTCTCCATGTGAATGTGAATACCGGAATTGGTCATGAATATTGATAATATCTTTGGAGTGATTATCTTTTGATCGATATAAATTTTTAAAAAGCAATTTCAAATGGCTTTTCTCATTTCAAGGATTTGTGAGAAAGCTCTCTTTAATTTCTCATTCAAGGAATGTCGGAATATCTTTCAGCGGGTATCAGGTAAATCTTTCGACTTACTCTAATATCGACGAGTGTCATTTCTATGAGTGAATAATATTTATGGAATATATTTTAGGTATTCCCTTAGTTTATGACGTAAATGCAAGAAGTGTGCGAACCAATTATCCAAAAAATTTGGCTTTACCTAAAGCTTCAGTGGAGCAAGAGTATGTGGAAGAGGACAGAAAGGATAATTTGATTTCCAATGGTAATCCATACCCTATTTATTTGAAATAAAATACGAAAATGTAAATAATCTTGTCGAAACATTGTTTCTATAAGAACTATTAATTATGGTCTATAATTTTTTCCCGATCTAAGATATTATCAACAAGGTTAATCAACAGATCAAGAATGATAGCCATGGGA
The DNA here is from genome assembly GCA_020796165.1 of Pantala flavescens. Lineage (NCBI taxonomy): Eukaryota > Metazoa > Arthropoda > Insecta > Odonata > Libellulidae > Pantala > Pantala flavescens. The sequence continues at coordinate 21,422,103 of CM036886.1, forward strand.
GACTATTTGCTATAATTCAGGTTATGGGAAAACAGTTCAAAGTAACAAATGAAGATATTATTGTTATTGAAGGATATTGGGATCCAGAGCCAGGAGATAAAATTAAAATGCAAAAGGTTCGTCACTCTGAAAGAAATCATTTAGTATTTTCGATGAATTGAACGTATATTAAAATAACTATTTATTAATTAGGTTCTACTCGTTGGAGCATCTGACTTTACAGTTATTGGCCGACCAATTATATCGCCTAGTTTAGTAAATGTAGAAGCAACTGTTATAGAAAAATCTTTGTCCCATACCAAGACACGCTTTAGAAAGCAGAGGAGGAAACAGTTTCGACGGATAAAATGTAAGTAATTTATTCCTTAATCATATTTTGATCCCATTCTATTCTTAAGGTACATGGATTCCTTTTGGTACGATTAGCATATGCAGTGTCCTAAATATAAAATAATTTTGTTGTGGAAAATATTTATCCTAAGTTCTCAAATAACTATCATTGATTTGCTTATGTATTTTTTTTGACGTTTCATTGATTAATTTGTTGAGTAAGGATTTGTGTTGGTTTAAAGAAAGCATATTATAAGTAAATTTTGTGTGTACTTGTAATTAATAATAGTTATAATATTTTATTTTAGTTCATGTGTAATTAAGTTCTTAATCATATGGAGGTGTTAGTGTAAACCACCATCCTAAGCTATGAAATCGTTTTCTAAAGATTTAATATAGTACTTAATTATTTGTAATAAACATAATATTAAAATTTTGGCTATGGATTAAATTTTTTGCTAACTTCCTAGTTTAGTTTTTTTAACAAATAGGTATAATTTTATAATACTTCATTGAATAGATACTTAATTTAATTTTTTCATTCCATTACAGTTTATAGGTCTGAGTTAACAATGTTGAGAATTAATGCAGTGGAATTTAAAGGACTGATTAATGAAAAGAGGGACATTGAAGGGACTGAAGATAGAATATTTTGAGTGAATTTAAAGTGTTTTTCCCATTTTTATGGGCTGTAGAACTGTTGAGTGTAGTGATCCTTGAACAACATTGCCAAGATGGGTATTCTTTACTTCAGTGAAGTAATTCATTATTAGCATTATTTTATTGATAATGCAACTAAATGAAGTAATAATACTAGTGCAATTATCATGTTTCAAATTAAGCAAAATCTATAAGTGACATTCTAAAACTTGTCATTTGTGTCCTAGAAGTTCAACTTACAAAGGATACAGTTTTGAGCAGAATGAGTTTAATTTAAATTTTGTTTTTAGTGGAAAAACTTTTAAAAGGTATAAAAATAACTGTTCAGCTTACATTTGTAAGGTAATTTTGGAGAAAGGTTTGTCAGGTATATAATAATATCAATTTCTTGTAAGTATTATAACTCTTTATTATTTATCATGTTTTCAGTTTTTGTAGGTATTGATGTTTTGAAAATCTATGAACCCAATGTTTGAAAAGTTGCATATTATGATTTCCATTTGTGAAGTATTTATGCTGTAACCTTATCCTCTAATATTTAAATTTTGAACTAACAGGTAAGGTATCATTGGGCCTAACCTAAAAAGTCATTAATAATGGTATTATTTATTTTAATTCATCTGAGAATCCTAGTTTTGTCAGCATTATCCTTACATGATAGAAGTGTACCTGGTTATATTTTCTGGCTGATAGACTGACACTTCAACATTAAAATTTCTGGCTTCACTATCAGGGTCCAGGTTTTTCTTAAACAAAAATCATGATTTCATAATGTTCTTCTGCAAAAACTTTGAATCATCTCATCTTTTAGAAGGCTTAAATTTTACACTGGCCATTCTAGGATTTCATTAAAGGGCTTGAGCCGACAATCAACAGAATAACACCTAAATCTTCAGAAGAAGTGAGAATCAAGGTGAGCATATTTCTTAAAGGAGCATTTGTATCAAAGCCCAACCATTTAAGAGTAGAGTTAAACTAAAGATTTGTACATTTATAGGAAGAAAATAAGAGTTCAAATCAGCGATATTTATTCATTATTTCAATAAATACACAAGTTTGATGCTTCAATATTAAATTTAAATTGCAAGGGAAAAGAAAATTACAATGTTTTTAATAATTGTAAATTAATTCCAAATATTAAATAATCTCAGTGAAAAGTGCAGTAAATATTTTTACATACACCTCCAAAGAATTTTGTTTATTAAATATTTCAATAAGTTCCTTAAATTTAAATAATAACAAATTCTTTAAATTTATTAATTTTTGTTAATTTAATATTTCAATAAAGTCAATAAAAGATATTTTAATACTTAATTTTTTATTCTTCAAAATTTCTTAAATCTTAATTTCTTAATGTTCTTTCTCAAAATATATAAAGGCAGATACAAAATCCACTCATTCCGCATATAAATAATTTTATTCAAGTGAGTTGTTGGTCAGTTTTTTGTCGGTAAAGTGAGGTGTCACATGAGCAGTCGATCGGTCAATTGAGCATCGGGCAAATGATTGTCAGTCAGATGATCGGTACCACAGACAAATTCCCTGTAAATCTTAGTGTTAAATTCATTTTCTTAAAATACAAATAGAATCAATACTGAGATACATAATCATGTTTGCAACCATGGTGCTGAATATTTGGCCATGGGATTTATGATCCTTTTTAAATTTTGGTAGTTCATTTTTGTAAGCAAATGGGCTGACAATTGTAGATTTTTTTATTTAAATTCAGAAAATGGTACTTATTCTACTCTTGAATTCTTAGGCTCAGGGACCAACACATTCTTCCTTCTCACCTTTGTTTCTCTCCTTAACAGCTGCTATTGGTGTTATTGTGTAGATGACTTGCTCAACATCTTCACTGACCTCCTGATATATATATATGAATTATTTTGATGAGGCAACATGATCCTGAGGATGAAGGCAAAATTCACTATTGAAGCTACAGCAGGTAATAATTACCTGTGTTTATATCCTAGAGAAAGTAGAGACACTTTGTCATTTGATACAGTGGGAAAGCCAGAGTTTTTTATTCTGAATTAGTTGTAAATATAAAAACATTCGTAAGTCATACAAAAAAATAATACAGGAAAACGGATTTCACACTAAAAGTCATGTGGCTGAGAATAGAACCAGAACATTGACTCAAACTTTTATCTATCAATTTTTATTGGTTGCTATAGCCATTAAGCAATATTGATGAACAATCATTCTTGCCAAATATGTCTGATGGTTCTGCTAAGTTGAGTCAATGGCTACAAGTAGATTTTGGGAGATGCACTGTTGAGTCACAGTCGTGTGACTTTTTTATCATCAAATTAAAGGTTAAATACCTACAGATTATTATAAATATTATGAAAATGAGTTACATCATTCTCTAATTTTGAAAGATTCAGCTTTTTACAGTAGGTGATTGATTACATTTAAGATAGTTAAAGAAAACAAAGTTACAAGCAGAAAACAGCAATATTTACCTTAACGGCTCTTTTTAACATGAAATAATTTTAAGAAATAAAGTTCAGGAATTACATTTTCGAGAATGATGATTAATAGTATTAATAGTATATCTACAATATTTTTGCTATTCAAATTCAACTGTTCCTTAAGATCAAAACATAAGTTGATGTCATGCTGTAAAAGTGAGGTAAGTATTAGAAAACTAGAGGAGTTATCAAAGAATTTTTACTGGAATTTAGCAATAGATTCTCAGAGCAGTGTGGCATACAAGGAAATCATAAAAATTGTGAAAGAAGCAGATATAATAATTACTGAAGAAATGCTTGCATAGAATAAGATGAAGGATGAATCCTCAAGACTTGGAATCATAGTTCCCTCAAAAGAAAGAAACAAAGAAGACTTTGAAAAATATTATCAATCATCAGCCTCCTTTCTGTGATAACTGGACATATGAAGGCAGTATTATCCTCTCACCAGACTGAATAGCAAGCCTGTTTCAGAAGGAGACTCAATTATGGAAGGTTATCAATGAAACAAATGATTACGAGATGACACTCAGAACATTAGACTATCTTCAAGTTTTCTGCTAAGTTTTTCCTCCGCTGTGGAAGATCTGCAAGTTAATCTCACAGTGGGAAAGGGATTTATAAAAGTGATTTAATAAGTTGTATCACATCTTCTGCAGGATAGTTCAAATTTCATTCAAATGATCAAAAGAGATTTAATTTATTCAGAGTTTATTGAATTAATAAGTTCTAATTTTATTGTTTTTTTATTTTAAATTTGAGAGTAAATTTTCATAATGACAGTAACATAATGAGGAAATATTAATGCCTATTTTTAAAAAATGATGTGATTACATATCCAAATTTAGCTCTAAATTCCTACTTAGAAAATGGATAAAATGAAAACTCATAAAATAATACTTATTTTATAATATCAGGAATCTTTTTTGAAATTATTTTCCAGTATAAACACCCTACTTGGTAGTTATTCTCTTAGATAGAATAAATTTTAGGAATATAAAAGAAAAATGTAGTACTTTCACAATGAATATGATGTAGGAAGAGCTAAATAAAACTATGAAGAGGTGACAAATAATTAATAAACATTTATTTATATTTACACTTGAAGCAGCCATGCTTTGTTAACTTTACATCATAGATTTAAAATTATAATGTTAAACAATGTTATGAATAAATTTTAACTTATTCTCCTTTCAAAATGTACCTTTTGCCTACAGAATATTCATGCTACTAGTATATAAATAATTTGGTTCCTAAAAATAAAAAACCTGTATCAATAGCAATTGATATGTTTCAAATCACTGAATCATTGCAGATTTCAATGGAAACATTTTCAGAAGAGCAAATAAAATATGTTGAATTATCCAATTGAAATAAAATTTGTGATACAGCAGTAATTAATAAAATATCTTTTCAATGGTAACATATTTAAAAAATAAACACCTTGAGGTCTCACAAGGTAAGGTCTTCAGATCAATTTAAGAATGGAAGGATGGATTTTTATACTTAGCACAGAGAAAGCATAAATATTTTCACAAAGTTTAACAGTGTTGAAAAATAGTTTGGCAAACTTAAAACAAATGCATTTAACGTGTCATTGTGGTAAACTGGTAAGCATACCTACCTGCCAAGTTGGATAACTGGGTTCAAGTCCCAATCATACCATTATTTTTCCCCTCTGTTTAGCTTTGTCTTCAGATATATGTTATGGATTGCTATGAAACCTTTTTTCATATTGGATTAGGTACAGAAAATATAAAAAGGAAGGGGGTTTTGTTAACATGATACCTGATTCCTGAGAAAATTAGCAATAAAAGTAGAGGTTTTGATGACTATCCTTGACGAGTATGCTTTCCTGCACAGCAGAAGTTGCTACCCGTTCCTGCTGATATGCTATAACTTGTTCGAATTCGTTTTTGGTTGTATGTATTCTTATCTTTACTTTCTTATGGTTAAAATTTATAAATAATACTGTAATTTATAATTTTTCTTTTTTTACTTTTCTTCCGAGAGAGAATAAGTAAATACTCTCCAATGATAATATGTTTTAGCAAGTAAGCTTTATTTTTTATTTTCATACTATCCAGTAGGGAGGAAATTTCCCTCTTCTCTTCGGCACAGTATCATTGTCAAGAAGCTCATCCTATCCAAGAGTTTTAAAGAAATTTTCTATTACCTAAATAGGTTTTGATAAAAATTTGCGGGAAAGTATAAAATAAATTATATTTAAGTTTTCTTGATTCAAATGAAACCACAGTATCGTTCGAAAATTTCTAGCATTTGTATATTTTTACTTATACGAGGACCAAATCCATCTACAGATTCTTGTAAACACGAAATGGTTTTTTCTGCTACGGTAAACGTATACCTTATGTGCAAGCACAAAGAGTATATTAAATATCCATCGCTTTTCAGTGTTTATTGCGGTTTTCATTTGAATTGAATATCATAACCTTGAGGTATTTCGAGGAGAAGTTATTTCGGACGGTGTAAATCAATTGTACTCAATTACTTGCTGTTTTTATACTTGTATGTACTGATTGATAGCTTTTTATAGCAATAAACTATTGAATTCTATACTACTCTAGTTTTTTATTAACCTTTTCATATACGTGCCTACTTCAATTGTACTCCTATTGATTGTGAAACAGTAAAAAAATAATTAGCAGTAATTTACCTATCAAATCACTTGATCATCTTTTAATGTGATATATTCATATATATGAAGAACTTACAGCCAATAAGAGCTCGTGATCATCATTATTACCTAATAAATCGATAAATGAACAAAACTCTTATTGTTTATTACTTAAAGCTAGACTGCGTACTTATACGTAATTTTGTGACGTATTTACCCGGGAATACTCAAATCAGAAAGGTTCTAATTGGAAGTCGTACAGATGTCACCCTAACTCAACTAGTACGTAAATGAACATTATGCTAAATAACTTTTAAACAAAGAGTTATTTTAATGTTTATATTGTCCCAAGTTAAGCTAGAAGTACATAACTACCTCACAGTTACAATAAAATACGTATTTAAAATTCGAAAACCTATCTACATTATAATTAATACTTACCGACCAGTACCGTAACAGACATAAGTACTGTAGCCTCCCTTGATTCATCGCATTCACCCATAATAGTGTTTTTAACAACGCGACCCGTGAGACATTCATCGTTTGGTACCTACGAGGTACAACCCGACCCCTAGGCTTATAATAAGTAAATGACACTACGTAGGGAGCATTAATTCAAGTCTTTATGAAATCATAGACGACATTATAAAGTATTGAGTTAGTGTTTCCTTACCAATATCATTTATTTATTATAAGTCTAGGGGTGCACGTGGAGGGATTGTACTCCGTAGGTCAATAGGGGAGGGGGGTACACTCCGTAGGACTAAGGGGGGAGTCCTACACGTAGGTCAATATGGGGAGGGGAGAATCGATTTTTTTTGATAATATATATAATAAAAAAATTTTTTAAGTCCTTCCTTTATATTCATCCTCCTTACCTCCCCCTCCCTTCTTGCCCCTCCCTTCCCACAACTCTTCCACTTGCCCTCTACTCTCTTCTGTCTTACCGGAAACTAAGTCTGGACTTAGAAGAAAATCTCTATACTTAGATGTATAGTAACACCCAAGTACAGAGATTTTCTTCTTGTCCTACAGTCTCCGGTAAGACAGAAGAGAGTAAAGGAAAAGTAGAAGAGTTGTTTTCTTCTACTCCCCCTCCCTCATCTGCACTATCCCAGTCGTGACCTTATGTATAGTCCTCGTATTTTCCTTAATTCGACAAATCAACAGAGGCTGAAGAAAAGCCTATCCCCCTTGCGAAGGGGCTATTAAAAATGTTTAAAAATACTCTAAAAGAACGATTACTGGACAGTAAAAATTGTATTTATAGCATGAGGTTCAATATGGTATCCTAATTACGATAAGAAGAGCTCTTAATTGCTGTTAATTGTTCTTAAATCAGTAAATAAAACGAACATTGGCAATGTAATCCATAGAAAGACATCTAGCGTGAAATACGATACTATTTGTGACGTCATGAACAAGCGGTATTATTCAAATGTTCAGTAGGTTTAATTTTAATTTATTCAGAATTTTTAAGTTCTAATTTTATTGGTTTTCGTATTGCAAATTATTAAAGTATATTTTCGTAAACTTTATTAGATCAAGTTGTTGGTAATTCCGTAAATAGATGCTCTACGTATTACATTTGTCACTTGGTATGTTTTTTCTTTAAAAGGAGAAATAACTACAAATAGCTCAATAATTGTTGAATTTATTAGATAAATAAAACACAAAAAATTGAAAGAATAAATAATTTTATTCCATCGTAATGATTTATTCAATTTCATGCATCTAGAAATAGAAAATAATACATATCTACGTTTTTATACATTAAAATGCAAGTTAAAAATTTTAAAAATAAAATAAAGTTGAATACAATTTAATTTATTTAAATAATATAATTTTATTCGTACAGAAACTGATACAAGTGCATTCAATACAAGTTACATTCAAAAATCTTCTTTCATTTCAACTCAACGTACGTATGCAATCTTACAGGTAGCCTCAGAAAATATCGGGTAGATACTTCCAATTGAGTACAGCTACTCACAGTATCCCCATGGAGTATTTACAATTAAATCCTCTAATGACTGCATACCAATGGATATATCATGGAAATTTCCAACATCACACACACAGTTGTCTCTAAGAAGCCAAAAGGTGACAGTCAAACGCACCTTCTAGAGTTCCTCCCACTACAAAGTTTCATCATCTCCTCTTCTAATCTCTCATCTTAGAGTTGTATTCCACAAACGGATTTAACATCCGACGAAGAGCGCGCGTGTAAAATACGTGCGCTGAGATTAATTAGTGACGTATCGGTGGGGTGATCTGAAAGGGGAAGGCGAACATCCAGTGTCAGTAAAATATCATTTAGTCGATGCGTCTAATGATAAACGAAGTTATTGGTACTATTTAAAATAATAGTCTGAGAGTGTAAAGGTAATAAAAACACATCCAAAAACGAACTTTCCACCGGAATTGCAGAAGAAGTATAGGTAGCAGCTTATGTTTTCCGGAGCAGCATGCATATCAAGGATAATCGTCAAAACCAAGAACATAAATATATTTTCGTCAATTTTCTAAGGAACCAAGTCCTAAGTGGACTAAATAAAACTATCTCCTTTTATATTTACTCTGTGTCTACTTCAATATAAAAAAGGTTCAACTGTAAGCCCGAACATGGATCTGAAGACATTTAAAAATTGATATTGATAAGCGTTATCGGAAGAGAAAATTAAATGTAAGCCCAATAAATATACGATTTCCCTTAAGCATAAAATTATTACAACTACATGATGAAACAATTGCTAAATAACTTTATCTGAAAATTTTTTGAGCATATTGTATCTTAGTATGGTAATCAAAAGCAATTCACAGATTTCTCTATTTATGAGCACTGGTAGATAAAAAATGGAACTGTTAGTTCTCCGAGTTGACAAGTCAAATTTCGAAGTAAATATAAAAATCTTTCTACTACGGTCACACACGTAACTAACCCTTAAAATCAATCAAAACTTACCTGTATATCCCTTTGTAATTCTTATAACAACTTGAGGTAGTTTCTGGAAAGGAATTTTTATGGATGTACCGTGAATAGTAGCATACATGATGTAAAAATATACGAGATAATTGACCCAATCTTTTGTCACAGGATCAAGAGCTAATATTCAATAATTATATATATTCAAAATTAGATATTTATTTAAAATAAGTTTTAGTAGAAATATTGCCCTTGCAAATTTGTACCCTTATATCTTTTGCTAGGGGATATTATTATCAATCAGATGAATGAAGAGGTGTCAAGTAATCCTTAACCCATCAAATATTTAGAGTAAAAAAAAAAACAGAAACGCTACTTACGTTTAATAAATATCCATGCCAGGCGATTATGACATCGCAGGTTTCATACCTGCTCACTCCAGGGCAACGAAGACAGTAACGTAAACAAAGCTCAAAGTGGAGATTCCTTGTTTTCGAACTTCAATTTTTTCCTATAACCTTATCTTTACCATACATCGTCCCTGAATTGTAGTATTTTTTCACAATTATCCTTGGTACAAAGGCTATGACGTCGCATTTCCATCAAGTTAGCGAAGATTAAATATTACGGGCAGCCAATTTTGAAGCATAAAATATAATATATTTTCAACCATTCGCGTTCGGGAGATTGTGGGGGAATATTAATATGATTAACAATTTCCACTTTTATTTCTTCATGTATAGAAACGTGTAAGGGTTCCTTTGACCGATAGATTGTTAAAAAGAGATTGAAAATGATATTTATTTTGCAGAATATAAGCTAGTTGAAGAGAAACAATAAATTTCTTATTCCATAAGTCTTTCTAACATAGTAGTTTATCATATTCAGCTTTATTCATCAGGGAACATCCATTTTTTGCATCCATCCTTTAAAAATTCTCCTAATCTAGCCCAAATTTATAAATAACGTACTTTTAAATGGATTTTTTATAATTAATGACGCATAAGATTCGCCTTAGCCCTTCTCTCTTAGAGAGAAAAATAATTTTCAGTCAAAACTTCTTACAATGATACAGATGTTTTAAAAACGTATTCTCGCCTACTTAATTCTATTACTGCTTTGCGCTGATTGTCTGAGAAAGAAATACTGGATAGCCATTTAAGCAAGGTTACCAGACGTCTGGTTTTTCCGGAAATGCCCTCTTAATACGAGAGTTCCAAAGGAATCGTGACCGGACTAAACTAAACTAGCTCAAATTATTTTTTAAAAACCTTGAACTGAGTATTTGACCCTTAAGGATAATCAGAAGATATTTTTACCGCAAAACCAGAACTTCCGAGCATCGAATTCTTCTAAAATGATGTAAAGGAAATGGGAAACGTATACAAAAAACTTTCGTCATAATTATGAAAGACTTATTTTATTGATATGACTGAGATGAACTTTGACAGATTATAAAATTCTAACCTTTGATGTAATGTATTAAATAGATGACGAGTGTTGTGATAACTGTTCCGATTTATTTATAACTGTACCTTCTCCAATGCCGTGAGGTCGGAACCTGAAGAGAACACGTGTAAATTAATTGCGAAGAGAGAATTACAGTATTTTTTAATTAAATAGTCTCATTCACAATTTTATGGAGACTCTAGATCCATAACTGACTTAATGAAAGCGTATGTTTAAGTATGTAAGTCAAAACAATGAAAAGTAAACAATAATTTTATATTAGCGAATGATGAAGTCTTTCGTACATTTATCAATTATATTGTTGGCTTCTAAATACATTTAATATCATAGCATAACATAATTTATTATGCTTACCTGATCGGTGTAGTATACATTTTCTTTCCATCCAATATCGAGAAAGTATTATTTTCAGGAGGTCTCGACTTCAAAGTGGATAAAATCGGATGGTAGGCTGCTATTCTGCTGGTATATGCCGCTGAAAATTATTGATCACGATTTTAAGAAAAAATTAGACTTTTGACATATTGAAAATAAAATAAAATTTTGAAATATTAAAAATTTACTAAATTTGACACAAAGCACGCCAATACCAAACGCAAAAGATGTACTCAAATAAAGTGGCTGAATATCTGAGGAGATATAGAATAGTCGTTTATCGTATCTTATGACGTCTGTACTTAAAAGTCAATATTGCTGGATGAGTTGAGTAATTAAGTAAACAGTAAAAGTTATGCGATAACGTCAAAAATAATCATGTAATCGGTGCATTGGTATATCCTTTCCTTCTTACACTTAACTCTTGATAGTTAGATGTCGAGCTTAATATTCATACATGAAAATTTGAATACCTTGGTGAGATTGAAATGATGTGTTATTTAACTTAAAGAATCGCATTTTTCTCCCATAAATCTGGTCGAGGAGAAATCTTTGAACAACATCAAGTTTAATATATGAGTTTCCACCTTCTAAAATAATCATAGAGAAATCAACAAACAAACCTTCGAAAGTTTTTACTCGCTCTCGAATGTATCCGATGTAAATTTCGAAACAATATCTTTAAATTTTATACTCGAAAATATGAAATCTCTCATGATAAAATACGCTACATACATTCCCAATTAACTTCAGAACTTACCTGGATTTTCAATGAAATGTTCAGTTACGCTGTCGGCCTTCAGGTGTGAGCTCATATTCCCGATGATGACTCCAACAACTAAGAGGACCTTCACCCCCACCACTATCCATCTCTTTACTCTCTCAAGTGCTGCTTCTTTAAAGAAAATTGCATACAAAGTTACACCACTGTCTACAGGATTTTATTTCATCGTTATACAATGTAACAGGTGGGTCCTTGACATAATTGAAGTCAAGGAAAATTTGACTTGTTCTCTTACAACTATAGTTCGATGCCTTGGTTTTTAAAAATGAAGTGATTTAAAATCGTATACACGAACAAAATTATATCTTCCGCTTGATAAACTTATCATTAATTCCACTGAAAAAATATATATATGTATACATACACATGAATTGAGATTTTACAAAAGGGAATAGGATAAATAAATAATTTTTAGAAATAAACGATTTTTTTTCCTAAGATTAATTAACGAAATTACCTGGGTCGTCGGTTGCTCTTATAACTTTGATGTACGTCTCCGAATAAAAGTTCATGTAAACGAAGATTATCTTAAATACGAAGAGAAATTTCATCCTGACGACGATGCACTCTGTTTGAATCTCAAAGAAAGAATGATAATTTATCTTTTTCCAAGTGCAGATATACGCTCCTATCATAAGGGTGGCATGACCTTGTTTCTTTCATAGCGTCGCGCATCAATAAGGAAAGAAGGAAGATGTCTACATGCGACGGAGGCTAATAATGGTTATCGACATTTATTTTAATCGCCCGTCCCATTGCTGAAGGAATATTTCGGCTGGAATACATTTCATACGTCATAAGAAGAACTGAATTTCGAGTGTCGAAAAGAAAAGAGCTCGAAGCTATTTATATTGGAACAACCGAATATGGAAACACGGAGTATCGAATACTAATATTAAAGTAACTAAATTAATTTAAAATTAATAAACTAATATAAAAATAGAGTTCTGTCCTTCACCAAACTTTTATTGTCTTAGCATAGCTAGTTAGGTAGGTGACCGAAAATGAATTCAGCAATTCGCTAATAATGAATTTCTAAAGCGTTTGACCACCTTGGGAAAAAGTACTTGAAGAATTGTGAAGTAACCTTATGGCCGAGGATTTGGAATCTAGATAATACTCTTTTAGAAAAAAATGTGTACCAAACATTTTTGATAAAATGACAATTAATTATGCGTATTACTATTTGAAAATTATGTAAGATCTGAGTTTATGAAATAGATCCCACTTTCGGAAAACTATCAAATATTAATCATTGATGAATTAGGAGAAGTATCATATTTCCATCTGATAAAATACTATTTTGGGAATCTAATATGTATATGAATTTTGTTGTTTCATGTTACAGACCAAATACAAAACAACTGGTATTTTTAATCATCACCTTTCACATTATTCAAATCAAAAGTAAATACCTTTATCTTAACCTATCATTTTAAATAATTTAACTATTTTATTAATAACTTACAATAGCAATTAAAGAGTTGGAGTTCAGCTAACCTCATTTGAATTAATAACTTTACAATACTGCAATATTGCTATATTTTCACCTTTCCACATCTTTCAATCGGCCCATTTTTTTAAATGAGTATTGTACCATATTTATTATTTATAATTTAAAAATAAATCTTCAATAAATAAAAACTTTAATATTAGAAATTTAAGCATGTGGCACGAAAAAATAATAAAAGCTGAATTTTTGCTAATACTGAAAATAAGCTTATGCACAAAAATGTATAGTTCTGATTATTTTTGATAGTACATGAAAATAATCAATAGAATTAACTGTTTAGAATTATCTCATCATTATATTTCTAGGCTTATATTAATTTCACCTTGTTAATTTTACTTTTAGATCTTATCCCTACGGTATCTTTCATGATCTGAAAGAATTCCATAATAATATCCTCTAAATGTGTAATATTTTTGCAATTTAATTCAATTTATAGTAATGGATTTTATCAAGCAGTTTGAGAGGATTGGTAACTTGGTTCAATAAGGACATCACTATCATCATTGTAATCATATTATTTTTTACACATTTTAAAATTATCTAAAATTACTTATAACTATAGATAGATTTATGAAAAATAGATAAAGAAGGAGACTTCTGCTTTGATGAATCCCCAAGACTTCAATTTCTCGGCTATTATACTCACACATGTGCAATAATCTCTGCCATGGAAGAATCATTTCACAATAATTACAGACAGAAATGTATCAATCAGGAAAATACTTCCACTCTGCCAATGTTTGGCTACAGATTCTGAGAATTATATTACATGTATGTCTAAATCCATTTGCATTCAAATAATTATATATTCAGACAGTTTTTGATAATACCATTTCCCTTCCCAAATATATATACAATTCTATATATTCATTATGCTTACATATGAATGAGACTTACATTTACTCATTCTGATTATAAATTATTTATTAGCACCTTATTTAAATGTAAGTAAATGGGGAAAAACTTTTCCTCATTGTGAATACATTTTATATCGTACAAAAGAATTACTTGAAAGTAAGGTTAAAGGAAAGAATAGGAAATTAGAAACCATACTTGAATACTAATAAAATTTAATTCAATTATGATTTATCATTAACTAAGTAATGGAAATGTATAAAATGATTTGTTTTTCTAGTTAGGCCATTAATGCTAAATCTTAGAATTATTTAATTCTAAAATTTATTAAATTGAATCATTTTTTAAGGAACTGAGTAACTTTATAACTTTATGAGGTGATATAACATTATGAAAATATGAAGGGACACTAAAACAAATTGATTAAACATCAATAAAATAATGGAAATGATCAACTAAAACTTCTGGTATCAGTTTATATTTTCATGTATGTGGAATTCAAAAGGCTACATAAATAATGATTGAAAAGTGAATTCAATTATGAATTCCTTTCAGTAGATTAATATAATCAATTGATTTTAATAATTAAAAAAACATAATTATGATATAATTGAACAGAATACTCATGCAGAATTTGCAAATGATACAGGGCATATCATGAGAATAAAAAAAGTAAATTTCACTAAAAGTAAATGTTAAAAATCAAGTAATTTCAATATGAATATAAAGTACAATTGAACTTCATTTAAGCCTTGAATAGGTGGCTATTATCACAGAATATAAGAGTTCCACAGTAAATCAAGCATCACATATCCATATTATCACAATAGTCAGTTTCATTTTTCAATCACTAGTTCATGTAAACTATTATTTGGATTTATACACAAATTTCATATCTTTTACTTGGATGAAATATCATGAAATAAATTACAATTATTATCTCATAAACTTCTCTAATGTAATTAAGCAAACACCACTATGCAGCTGTGCTGAACCTTCGGCAAATCATCATATTTTAGTTCATCATAGATATTACTGCATTTAAAATATTAATTTCCTTTTTGAAAAGGGGATTTATATCCACAGCTTTCAGATAAAATTTTGATGACCAGATTATGCAATGAACTTATAAAACAATACACATACAACGAACAATAACTGCACATTACAAAATAAAATTCATTTTGGGTACAAAATTTTATTTATATTGAAACATGCAGTTCCAGCAGAATATATTTAGTTCATGATTTTAGCATACTGGTTTTAGTTTTGTAGGATAAAATTCAGAACATAAGAGTCCATAAAAAAACGGAGTATCATTAAATTGCAACCAGAGAAAGTATATAACAAAAAGGTCATTAGAGTATCAAAAGGTTATGAATACAATATGAATCCATAGTCCCATATTTTATCTCTGCATAGTCTCAATTTATAAAATGAACGATATTTTTATAAAATATAAAGACTATTTTCATAAGAATGATTTCATAGTTTTCCTAAATAGAGACATTGCAGGTAAGATGAATGAAATTTAAGAACCTGATAAAAATTGAAGATATAGTAATATATCACAAAAGTTTCTATCCTATGACCATTTCAGTTGTTACAAACAAAAAAGGATGAAATACATTTTCCAAGTTTGTGTAATAGAATTTACCTTATTTGAGATTCAGATTGTTTATTAGCTGGATCATAACTATTGCTCATAAAGAATGATAAATATTTTCAGAGATTTTAAACTGCTATTAATAAAAGATGAACATTATACAAACTTTTCAGCATAATTATGATAAAATTTGATAAACCTGAGCAAAATTTCAAAGTTCATAAATCAATCTTTGTAATTCATGGTGTAAAATATATGAAGTCAGAATATCTCTTCATGATTTCTTGATAACCATAAAAGAATATGTAAATATTATGACAACTCTTGCTAATATTAGAATACATGAGTAAATAAGCAGGAGACTTCTTCTTGATGTAATATTTGGAATTTGTTTGAATACCCAATCAAATTGAAATAAAATATAAGTAGCAGATACCTCTTGACCCTGAAGAATTGTATATATTCAGAGAATGTAACATGAAATTCTCCAGTGAATCATTCTTGACTATATAAATTCCCAATAGTCTCCAATAATTTGACTCTATTGAATATAACTTAGGTAAATATCAAAATTAAATAGCCTCCAAATTTTCTTTGTTCCATAAGTTTTGTTGTGAAAATAACTTTCCTTGTGCTTAAGAGATCAGTCAAATAAAAGCAAACAACTAACATGTCTCCTTGGATGTAGGCAACACATTGGATGTGATTGTTAATTAATAGGTTCGGATTAAATATATGAAGGTACAATCTAAAGAGCAAAACAAATGAGAAAACTTCAAGAATTCCATTAACTATGAAATCACTCTTACATTCCTAAAACAACTTAGATACATGATACTACTAACTACTAAAAGAAATGCTCTGCAATTTATATTGCCATGAAAATAAAGAAATGGAAATGTTTCCCTGAATATTATTCACATATCTTTAAATTAAAAAGATTGTTCCAGAACAAACTAGGATAGATTGATTTTCGTAGGAGAATGTTCAGTTCTTATTCAATGAAAAATGTCTGCCAATCAACACAAGCATGTTGTTATGTTTAAGCCAAGCTTTTTCATAAATAATCAATTGAAAATTAATATATATAGAATAGGTAAATTAGATTATAAAATATAATAATTTTAATCAGATGATCATATACCTGTAGTCTTCACTTTCTTCTAAATGCTACTGTTTTCTAGGATATGCTTAGAACACTATGAAGTTATGAGAAAAATGAAACAAAATCATAGCACCAATGGAACTAAATCAAAGTATTTTTCAGCATTTGAACTTGAAATCGAAAATTCCCTTGTATATTAGATTATTCCAAGATTTATCCTTAATTTCCAAGAAATTTTTGAACCCTCAAAAATATGATATTGCCTATACATTTGCTGATCATGAGGTTATCAAACAGATGAAAAATATACTATTGCAATGTGCTGCTATGAACTGATCATCCTCATAAATCTGTTTAAAACATACTACTAAAACGTACTGTTGTGAAGATAAAAAATAAGCCTAAAGATGACAATGTAGAACAAGCAATTGAATATTCAAAAATTTCAGCAATACTCATGAAACTTATTAAACTATTGAACTCAACTGGAGGAAAAGAATAAGAAATAATTAGGTATTTTATATGGCATAAGAAGAAATAACCTAAAATATGATAACCAGAGATAGAGACAGCAAGAAAAATAAGCAGAATCAGGTCAAACTATTTCTAGAGAACATGTTTCATATAAATAGCTCTTGCTTTACCTATACTTTTGAAAACAGTAAAAAAGATAATGTACATGTCCATTACACTTCTTCTCACTTCAAAATTATACTCCACATACTGCTGAGTGGTTTTATAAAGTAAAACCATCAAATATACAAACAAATATGGATGGCACCTTTAAAACATGATACTCACATAAGAAAGTATTTTCTTTATTTGCAAATAAAAAAATTTATTCTAGAGATTATTACAACTACACAGACTTTAGTTTCATAAATATTACAGATCTATAGATACAAGGGAAATAAAATAAGATGATAGATTCATTGAATTTTTTTTAGGTTTTAACTGAAGTAAGAATTGTAATTAACAGAAAGTGGTTATAATTAATTGACTATCTCCATTCCAAGTTCTACTTTACCACATGTGAACATTCAAATGCATATTATATTTTAACGTTTTCAAAAGTATATATATTTTTATTTTTAATAAATAGCTTAATATTTTGAGTAAATAATTTGGTATAAACCAGCTCTGATAGACTTCTTTCTTTACAAGAATGATAATTGTCAGAATTATAACAATTAATATTTATCTGAAAGACGTTCTTTGTAATTCAGGATAAATTTTATAATTACGGACAAGATATCAGCAAACACGATCAAAGAAGACGAAGGCTTGAAGTCTGTCAGTGACATTTCGAGATTACGATATAGTCGGAATGCATATACGATCTTCCTTTTTTCGATTGCATTTAGAAGGGAATTTTGAAAAACCAATCGTTCCTTGTAGTAAGAATTCGATCATCCCGGGCAAATAAAAACTTTCCCTCGCTTCTCGATGGTAATTTTGAAAATGAAAAACTGTGAGTAAAACATCTGGGTAGAATTTCAGGAATGAAAATCGCGTGGCCTTATGCCGCTGACAGACAACTGACCGCAAGGGTGCAGTAAGTTAAACTCCGCTATTTTCTTAGAGTTATTTCAAACTTTATGGCTAGCGATGTCAGCCCTTGTCCTCATTGGTTCCGTAACTAAGGACACTTACTTCGATCTTCTAAAACGTCAGTTTGCCAGCCAATAAATAAATTTTTAGCCGAACCTTTTACGAAATACAATAGGAAGGAGGCTAGGAAACATCTGGGATGAGTTAACTTCTGCTAGAGAGATTAGTTTTTCATTCTGTTATTTGCTGTCTTAGAGTGTCGACGTTATGAATGTTTGGAATGAGTGTTTGAGAGTAAACGAGGCTTCACTGAGAGTGGAAAAACTATTGGAGGCGAAGAAGAGGAAGGAATTTTTTTCCATCCTCTTGGGTTCTCGTGTGTTGTTTCAAAATGAGAATGGCATTATGAGGCTCCTTCTCAAATGTGTATATAATAAGCGAACGTTATACAAATAAGAAGCCATTATTTATGATGCATCGAATGCAATGAATTGACTACTCGCCTCATTATTCTTTTCTTGCAGATTTGGTGCGGAATCAACGACATTTACCATTGCTTACGAATAGTTATCTTGTAGTTAAGATGAATTTAAAGATGAAATTAAAATAAAAAGTAAACATAAATTCTGATTAATCTTTTATCTTAGACTGTTTAATTCGAACATTGTTATTTACTGATAAAAAGTAAATATTACAGTTTACAAAAAAATTAAAACCATTTGAAGTTAAAAGTTGAACGATTCGTAATATTTTCTAATGTTAAAATAATATACTAAATGATCGCTTTGTAATTTGGTCGAAATTTTTATATCCTTCAAAAATAAACAGTGCGTGATTCTATAATGAAATGCTGCTGAAAAAATAAAAATATTTATAATAGTGTTCGATGAAATCTAGGAAACAATCAATAAAACATTTGACAACGCAAATCTATTACTGAAATAAATCGAAGGAACCATAACTTTGCAGAGCTCTATAATAGGTAGCATGATGAAATAACAAAGCAAATTCTACGGTAAGAATTTGTCATTGTTGAATTTGTTTAGTTATTTCACCACGCTTCAAACGTCACTTAACAAAAAAATCAGAATGGAAGAGTTAAATTCAAAGGAAATCACTTATTCTAAACACTAGTTTACTTCTTTTCATTCGCTATTTAAAAGATTTTCATTTGAAATTCCTAAGAAACATTAAAAAGTTCTCTATCCGTTAGTGTAATAACGTAAATAACAGAAAAGTGGTGGCCCAATGGTAGGAGGTTAATAGGACCATGAAATATATATTCTAGTGTCAAATCCCATGGGTTCCTGTGAGAGTTCTTATATATGAGACAGAACCAAAAGACCTGTCCTCAAAACAGTTTCTGAACTAAACTCGAAGCAATTATTTTAGCTTCAATATTCACCTTATACAAATCGGTAGAGATGAAACTCTGAACCAGAAGAATTCTTAAGAGATCTTAGCACACAAATCTCAATTGATTCAATCATAAAGTTTAAATTCGCTAAAGAATTCTGATTTTGCGTTTGATATTTCTCTAAATTTCGCAAGAATAATCGGAAAGAATAAAAATAAATTTTAGTTATTTATAAGCATCACTAGGATTGATCGAATAATAACAACATACGACTGAAGATTGGTTTCACGAATACATCGACATCTCCTACTTCAGTTATAATACATTGTACGAGGTTCAAGGAAAAACTCAAGTCTATAATAAAAAAGAAATCGGTTCTGCGTAATACTTGAGACAGTTTTAGATATAAACCTCAAACCACCCAAATTATTTGACGAATTATAAATTACAACAATCATAAGTTAACCTATTAAATCGACATAAGGTTCAAATAGTCAGTTCTTAAGGTCTGTGCATGATGAATCATTTACGAATAAAGATACGACGCAATATGAATTCACTTTACACATTATTATATTTCAAGACTCATTTAGCACATGCATCAAGACGATAAAATGGAAAGGTTAGGGATTCATAAATGCAAGAAAAGTAAGAATACTGAATAATATTTAAAGTTTCTTCAAAAGAATGAATCTAAAGCTCTTTTTTAAAAACATTAGTATTGATTTTCACTTATAGTACTAAAAATGCTGTACAAATAAATACACGTTAAAAAGAATACGCGTAGACTCGAAGTGTTTCAGAATGAATGCATGGGTGGACACCAACAAGTATTACTCCAAGCTTTAGAGTGCATATTTATGTGCAGAAGGATCAGTTCGCTGGACAACACTGTCTATATTTTTCGTAGAATTCAAATTCAAGCAAAAAATACTTTAATTATCATATAAAAAATCGTTTCGTAAGAGAAATTTTTGGCATTACAAAATTCTTATTTACTTAAATGCAAACTCAATATGTCGCCTCAAATGAATCCTCGGTGCATTTAGTTGTTTTATTTACCTTTCCCAAGGCAACCGATGCAATTGTTGCGGAATAAATACACGCAGCTAATTGGTTTCCCTCATTTTTCCACGGTCGAATATTTTATGACGCGAGCGATAAAGATGCAATCGTAATGAAACACGTCGGGGTGCGCTCTTCAACTTTTTCGCGCGGAAAATAGAAAGTTTAACAAAAATATGCGAGGCACGTGTTAACTGAGGCGCAATGCGACCGCTCCTTTCAATTGGCATCGTTCGGATTTTGTTAATAGACGCACCTTTTCTCGGAAACGAATTTAGATTAGGCGCTAAACGTTTTTTCTGAAATAACCCGACTGGAAGAGCGCTAAATAGAGGAGCTTTTGCTGCGCTTTTCCCCAGAGCGCTTTTTTACACTCGAGATGCACTTTATTTTACTCATTTGTGCACGCGGTTGAAAAAAAGTGACGCGCTAAATACGTACACAGAGTCCGTGAATCCAATTACACGAAGACGGTGGACTCATAAAGGCAAACTTTCTTGACGATGGTCAAGGAAGATTCATTTTTTTGCTCATCCTCGTCACGAAGGCTCCATATATGGACGAGTTGCGCGATATATAATATGAGAGGAAGGTAAAGGAGAAATTTTAACATAAGATGAATGTAAGTCCAAACAAAATCCATCGAAAGAATGCTCGAATAAAAGTTTTCGCCACCAAGTATAATACGAGAAAATACAGAGATAGAACTGAAAACGCTCTTGTCTTAAGGCGAAGAAAAAAATATCTTACGGAGATTTGTTACGAACTCTTCGCCACTAAGGTACTACACTCAACATTTTGCTACATAAGTGTTCTAAGCTTCAGGCATATTCGTTACGTAGCATATTCTTATCGAGTCATATTAGCCACAGAAAATGTTCGCAAAGCCAAATCACGGAAGCTTTTTGTCAATAATTCTTAATGCGTATTTCCAAGTCTCACGCGATACAGAATTATCGCCATAGAATAGCCATTTTCGTTAAAAAGTTTCGGTTACCTAGCCTTAAGAAAAACGGTAATTCAATTGAGAAAAATGCTATGTAAGGAAAGTTTACGTGGCAAGGAAGTTGTACAGCGAGTGAACTCTATAGAAAAAAAAGCAAACGTTGCAAAAATGTACAGCAGGAAAAATGTATGAATGAATGTAGCAAAATCAGTGGACTGATTATATAGAAGGTGAGTGAAAATTCGATTCCATTGAACAAAAGAAGGTAAAATTAATTTTTTTCTATGCAATGAAAACTTGTTTAACTGTGTAAATGAATCTTCTAATGGAAAGGCTTTTCATTATTTAAATTCCGTTAATTAATCGACAATTCGAACAATCTACCGACTACAATGCGTTACCACGTAATAAGTTTCATTGTTGAGCCAACGGAAAATTAATATTTCCAAATTAGAAGGCTAGTAACTAAAGTAAACGGAAGTATTTAAAATAGCAGAACTTATTTTACGCAGAAATATCTGGGAAAATGTGAAATCCCACTTTAACACTTCTAAACGCATTTTTAAGGAATCATAAAATTTCTTCGGAAGTGATTAATACGTAAACTACTTCAGTGAAGAGATTTCCAACTAAAGTCATCTTCATGATGCACGTAGATTATAAACTGAACGGAAATCCTACATCGTTCTTAGTGGAATATATCCTTCCGACAAACATTAAAGATCCAATTCGCAGCTATTTTACTTGGAAACGGAATGATGAAGTCGAAATTTCCCGCAGATAAGAAATAGTAAAAAGATCGCATTCATATAATCGAATGAGGAAAAAACTATGAGTGGAGAGGACATAAAACTTGAGGATTGGTCAAGAGGGAAAATCTATCGGCGGAACCTTGAACCTCGCATGGTATTTCCATTGAAAGGATGAAATATACAATGAATGAATACGTCCGGATGAATGGATTATTCAAGCAGGATATGCATGTTTATTCGAATCGCCTTCTCAGCGTATAGAGGAAGCATTTACTTGAATCGGCGTGGATTAGATAGACCGAGGAATTGTTCCATTCAGTTACTTATCGCCGCATGCTATCAAAGCTTTGAGGGCTGAAAATTGCTGGCGTAAGATTTTGAAGACGAATTAACATCCGGTAAGCAGTCAGCACTTCTTCGGGTTTATATCTGACTGTAAAATACGTCGAAAGAGATACGTCTTTGCTGAATAAATACCATTTATCAGCGCTGTATTTGAAACGGAAGTAATAAAAACTAGTTTGTTTCAAAAGTGAAATGAAATTTTCGTAATCTAAAATAAACATACACGTTATAATTGGTTGCTATGGACAATATCTCAAAAAAATTAGACGCAATTTTTTTTATTTATTAACAACAATCATTCGTCCATCAATTAATAACTATTGTTTTCTTTAAAAATTTAATTCATTAGCCTGACGAATTATAATGAAATCGTGAAATCTATCCCAACGTTGACTACTAAATTTTGATGTTATTTTTTAAAGCAAGTTTGGTGGAATATACTCGTGGTTATTATGAAGAAATTATCCTAGTTTCCTCTGTAGTTCTTAATCGACAAATAGATATTCAAAGCACGTTTATAAAAATGGAAATTCATTTAAATGTGATTCTATACAGGATTTATTCATATGAAGCTTACCTTAAGGTGATAATTTAAGATTTTTATATTGTTTGTATAAGTTATTGCGACCATTTGAATTGCTTACTTAGGCTTATATAAGCTGTATATTAACCACATTTAAAACAATACTTTTCATTGTATTCTTTGATTTTGAAAAAAAAATTGTCACAAATTTGTAAAATACATCGATAATTTAACTTATGTATTGAAATTAATCCACAGTGGAATTTGTATTAAATTAAATTAAATAAGTCTAACGATATTCTTGCACGAGAAAATTGTAGCCTAATTCGAACTCAATGGCACTCCGGTTTTATCAGAGTTTTAGCGTATTCATACGGCTGTGAAGGCTGGAAAACCTTCAAGTGAACCTCGCACAGTTTGTCCGGTGGGAAAGGTTTCAGTTTTAATAATCATGTATCTTTCATAACCGTGTACTAGCTACAGTTTTATTAAACAACCAATGCGTTGAGATTACAAGACGTAATATATATCCAAGAACTAGACAGAAATTCTGTACCGCATTTGAGCTTAATACCTAAGGATATTTAAAAGATAATGAATTCCAATAAATGTTTACGTTCCTCATTAATATCTAGACAACAATATAACATTGTAAAGTACAAGTAAAGTAATTAGATCATTGTTATAACCTACTCTTGTTCCTAAGTCAATTCAATTCAAACATAACAAGTTAAATAATTCAAACATATATACATTAGTCTAAGAACTATAGCTATAGCTATTTGTCTCAGGTATATATTGATCCTGAGGAATTAGTTCTATTGTAGTCGAGTTACTATTTCGGAGACTTCTGTCCCTGGAAGGTATTCTGGTTCAGTCATACCTACAAGACCTATCTAAAGCACTACTTCCCACGTCAGTTAACATTAATACATTCTTTCATATCGCAACAGCCACATTTCTCACAGGAGAGCATTATGACAGCGTGTAGTATGTCATAAAAAAGGAGTTAGTGATATATCCAAACGCGGGCCTCTGAGAATCAACTGTGTCGTTCCAGGGACAAGACCTGGGACATATCCTGACGATTACGTTACATCTGAAACCACCGTCTGCTTCGCGTAGACGTCTGTTTCCAACCTGCCTCAATGAATGCACCGGGCTCCACACTCGTGAGAATTTTCCCACCCGAGAACAATGACCGGTTGATGAGGACAAAAAAGCACGCACTTCCGCTCCACGTTTGAGAGTTAACCTTGGCTAGAACCTTATTAAAACCCGCGATTTCAATGTTTATATAATGAAGCCGGCGTTTCTTCACGCAACGAGCTTCCTCCACGAATCGAAGCTCACGAAATCCGCTTCCCAGATGCAGCAACTTTTTTAAAACCGCCCGCTTCCGGCAGCCATATCTCGGAGGAGCAAGAAAAGTCTAGAGATAAGTCGATTTCTGATTTTTTTCCAGTGGATCTCCTCTTGAGAAATCTCGCCGGAAACAGGAATTCCTCCTACCACTTCCTGCCGCGATTTGATAAAGGGAAAGAAAAAGACGGCCGATGTGCATCCCTTGATTCTTCTAAAAAACCGCAGGAAGTGCGAGAAAACCATAGCTTACGTCCTATCTATCTTAGGTTGGTACGAAAATAGTTGTTTTTTAAGCGGTAATAATTATCGGTGTGCGGTTGTGTAAGCATATCTAACAATGTCAGAAGGACGCAACAATCAATCTGGCGTTACAAAGAAATGTCGAAAGGCAGTTTGAGAGCCAAAGAATGAAACAATTAAAAACAAATTCCATTAAATGCTAATAATGAGCTATGAATCCTTTATAATATACATTATACTCATCAGAATTGAGCCCAAGTGATAAGTTGATAATGTATACTGAGTTAATTATGCCTGAATCGAATTGATTGTGAATCTTTGAACTTTTTATTTTATTTGTATATTGTTCTAATGCTCGATAAGAATCATAATGAATACTTTCTTCAAATGTAGTTTTAATAAGTAATTTACGACGTGAATGATCGTATAAATGAGATGTTTGTTGCTACTATCTAATACTACATTCCTAAAATTTCTTGTATTCGTATTTCAGTCTTAAAGGATATAGTGCTATATTATAAAAAAATAATATAATAACTTCCAATATACATTAAAATAGCGTTTTGCGTTGGAAATCATTCTTCTATTGTATTGATTGTGAAATTCCTCACCTTAATTACCACTGATTTTTCTGTTTAAGATTTTATTATATTTTAATTTTGTCTAATAATTGACATCGTAAGAAAAAGATTTGGTACTTTCCGTTATTTTTAGATAGACGCGTAGTCATTATTGCATTGCTGAGATCTTCGTTAAGAATGAAACTATTTACTAAATGATACAGATATCTTTAGAAAGAGTAGAATATCTGTAGATTACACTTGTTAAGCATAGGTTACTGCAATTATTGCATGATAAATGGATTAGCAAGATTCGTATGGACTAGCTGTGAATGAAAGACCACGATTACATTCCTTATACTGCACTAGAGGATTGGTCTACCCTTGGCCTCCAATGCATACCCTCCCTGAACATAGACTAACCTCTACAGCAATCATTTGTAATCATCAACCATAGCAACACCTTCGTAGACGAAATTAAAGCCATTTCAAAAGTATTTCGTAATTTCTTCGTATATTTTTAGTCCTACAAGTAAACTAACAAAGGAAAGCTTTCATTGGAAGCTATAGGACACTCAATAAGCACAGTATTCATACTGCTGAAGGTTTTCAATGCAAGAAGAAGAGATTCTAGCTGAAGTTGTAAGGCGCAAGAATGGAAGAAAGACACCCTCAGAGGTTCTTGCCTTTTGAAGATCCTCTAGAAGAGTTGAATTCTGGGAGGAAGGATGTGAAGTGAATGATGAGGAGTGCTAAGATGGGTGTCGGGCTGAGGATATGGGAAGAGGCGATTATAACAGGAAGCTTCGTTTCACAACGGACCGGAAGTACGTTTTAAGATGGCAACAGCCACAACCGCCAAGATACAAGTCGGATGGGGCAAAAGAGGGAGGGGGAGTGTATGAAGTCTATATCCGGCACGTGGCGCATATGACGTCAGGCGGACAGAAGAGGAAATAGGCAAGGTGTGTGGGATGGAATGGGAGAGAAGCCGCATAAGAAGGCGCCGTAAACATTCGGTGGGTGCAGAGAAAAGGTGGGCACGTGTGGGAACTGTAGAGTATGAAATCAGAATCGATTATGCCGAATTCTCACAAAAGAAATTACATCCATTTTGGAAACTGAGTTACAATGAGAAGAATCTTTCTATTTTACTCGATGATGATGGATTTAAAGATTTTATCGTATTTAGCCATTGCATCATGCTATGTTTTATGCATCAGTGGTGTAGCTAGCGTTAAAGACATCTTTGAATCGTAATTGTCTCGTTTGGTAAGTTTGGTCAGTTTTTATGGCTGACATCCCTTAGTCAGTGCTCCATTTTTTAGAACACGAACAGAAATATACTTTCCCACGTCACGTCTGTCTGGAATATTTAATTTTAAGGATGAAATCTGGGCGAAAAATATTCTAGTATTCTAATAGCTTCTACTTTTAGGAAAAGGGTAATAAATTACAAACACTTCGTTTTAAAACGAATATAGCATAAGTGTAGATTCTATAAGTGATAAGGGCGCTTAAGAAACAAAATTATACGTATTAAACATGAGATAATAGATTCTTTAACATAATTAATTTATCTTCATCATCGCTCTTACGGCTGACAAGAATGGGAAACGAACATTTGATTTAACCTAAACCTTTCTGTTCTACAGCTAACAAATTCCATAGTACGTAGATATTTTATAAAAGAACATTCACAGTTCCACCTGATATCAAAAGATAATATGATTTCAAGTTCTATAACTCATATAAAACAAACGAATTCAAAATATATCAAATAGATATTATAAACATACAAATAGGTAGTCATTAAATTGGATTTCCCAAATATACTTCTTCCTAATAACAATTCTATTGATAGAGAATGTGAGGATTACAGTTGTGAGAAATGGAATGTTAAAGAAATTTTCTAATACGCTAGAAGCCTATAAAGTATTTATAATATTACACAAGCACATTTCATCAGTCATAACTCTTCTGAAATAATCACTGACTAGATATAATAAAAAATCAATAAATTTGTAGTAAAATATCTGAAAAGATGAATAAGTTAGAGTTCCACGATAAATTTACAAAGTATACTAGTTAACAGTTCTAAATTCTAGCCTCCTGAGACCCACTTATCAAGGCTTCGTCGCTAGAATCAAATGAAACTGAAACCTTAACGAAGTAGTGTTGATCACTTACATCACGAACGAAAACCAAACAAAACACCTCCTTTAATCTCCTCGAGAAGTTATATTCACAACGTAAGCGTGCCGGAGACACGAGGTAACGACGTAAAAAAAGGTGCAGGTTGCAGAATGGAAGAGAGAGGAAAAAAAAAAACAAAAACATTTTCTTTTATAAACCCTACATCAATTTGTTCTCTGGTTCGGACTCCATCCGCTCGCGGCGCTTTGCGATTCTTCCCACGAAAAACTGAATCCCACTCGGCAAAAAAAAAACCAAGGAGGGTCGATCCTTTTGTTCCAACCTCTTGTCGCTGAAATGAAAGAGGGTGAAAAAAAAGCATTTTCTTCGTTGCGGAGGATGTTAATTCAGCCGAGGCGCCCAACGGGAGAGGTTCACACAATAAGATGGGAATCGAAGGAGGGGGTGGGGGTAGAGATTTTTGAATGATGAGGAGTGGGGGAGAGGAAGCAACTGGTGTTCTCTCTCCTTTTCAGACTCTGCAAGAGTGTGTCTTCCATTCAACAAGTGCCCCTTTGCTTCCTTCCACTCCCCTCAACATCCTGTCCGCTTTCCGCGAAAGCCTGCACCCGCTTTGAATGCGCGGGTGTCAATTAATATCTACGTGTGTTTATAAGTATATGCAATCGAAGTGTGCATTGGTTGCGCGTGCGTCAGGGTCTAAGTCTGCTGTTGATTATGGTTTGTGGTCGTTGCTATTGTGTTACGGATTGTATTAGGCGCGTTTTGCATCGCCATGCTAGTCACGGGTTCGTGTAAAATAAAGACGTGATCGCACGGGATATTGCGTGTTATTTATTTTAGTAAAAATAAGTCGGAGAGGAAGGGAAAGGATGTAAGGGACGCGAAAAACTGAGTTGAATCATAATAATTATTATTTCCGAAGCATGCTGAGTTTCCCTGCGGTTATAGTTGTTGTTTTCTGTCTAGATAACAAATTTTCCTGTATTAATAGAATCATTATGAATCTTTTATTATGGAAATAATATTTATATATACCATCAGGTAACCAAAGTATTGACTTACGTTTGTAGACTCATATTATTATCTTAAATAAAATAAAGAAAAATTTTTATCTGCTCTTTGTATTGGTAAATGAATAGTGGTTGCCTAAAACCTGGCAAATTGTGATTCAGCATTTCAGTTTATATTAATTTCTAAAACAATATTCCTTTATATAATTTAGCTCGACGTATCTCTGCACTGAATTTTTAACCTTCCCTAATAAATATATATATACGTATTGCTTAGATGATTTGCATTAAGTCAATACTTTTTCTTCTAGTTAAACAAATGAATTAGTAAATGCATCAATACAACGTGAAAGATTTCAGGAACCGCGTGTAAACCTGTTATACCAGAAGGAAGTCAATGCCATAGTACTTGGTACATAGTAATTGGTAGAGACACCTTAAAATGTTACCAATTAAAGATGTAGAGTAGAAAATCGCTCCTAGCAACGAACGAAAACAAATGTGGAGAAGGTGAACACCATCAACAATCCAGCATTCTTTCTGAATGGAATATTATTCTGCAAGAACGGGGTGTGTAGGAAAATACGTTCTCATTATTCGAGAAATGACCATAAATCTGCAGAAATGAGAGTGGGTGTGGAATGCATCGAAAACGTAACGAGTTATGATCTAACAGGATGGAGAGTGGGTTATTTATATTCTCATGCAGACATACAAGCTCCACCCTTGAAGCCGGTCTGAGGTTTATTCCACCGGCAAAACAATATTTTTGATGCGGTGGAAGTGGGAAATTATCGTAAAAGTAAACTAATGGAAAATGACGAAAAATTACGAATTGAAATATCAATTAGCATAGAATTGCCCAATTAGGATCATTATATAATAAAAACAAAGTCAACATTATGATCCTTAAATATGATAAGGTTCTACGAGTAATTAAAAATCATAGAAAACATATTTCCTCTTTTATCTATAATAATATTCATAATTTGTATTCTATAAAGAAAATTATTCAGTATATATTTTTCTACAGAGGTAGTTTCAAGGGAATTTCAACATCGTTTATTTTATGATTCCAACCATTATGTTTACGTAATACCTGGTTCAGAAATTACATATTCACATGCTTAAAATTTCCCATAAAACCAAGGAAATTATAGAGAATTTTTAAATTATAATACATTGATAATCTATTGACAGTCGTTCGATAATCCATTTCGATACGGAGTGTTGAATTTTAATCGCCATAGTAATGAATATATGGAGAAGACATTAATGTAGATATCAAAGGAGTATAAGAAGTAAACCTTTAGAAAATTTAGTGAAAACGTAAAATAAAATGCTCAAGTAGAGTATGTAATGAAGAGATTTTTAAGAAGATTGCTTGGTCTGATTGAATCTGATTAAAATCCAATTCCTCGAACGAAAATGATGAAGATGTTTTTTATCACTTCATGACTTGCTCGATTATTCAGATAAAAATTTGATCAATGAATCTCTGAGTTACCGTATGCTCTTATACATTCTACTTATCTTACATAAAAATCGATATAATGCCATAATCATTCTTAAAATATTTGATCGTAAAAATTTTATACGATTATCAATATCAGCACATCTTTAAATATGCAATTCGTAAATTCATTCACTAATTTTTTATCGACACTTCCACAGCTTTTATTATATCCCTTAGTTGTAACGGTGAAACACGGTGGATAAGAAATTATATTGCTATGGGGTATATGGCATAGGAGTTAATAAGAATATTTTTATTCATTAAAAATTATTTCGAGATAAGCTATTTGAAAGATCGTAGTGAAACTTAATTGTCTCATCGAGCTATTAATACGTAAATTTGTGAATAATCATATGCTATTTGAACCAGTAAATGAAGATATACTGACGTAATGAATTTTAAAAAATAAAGGGATTGTTACGTATCATATCCAATGTACTGTCGAATCTTAAACATTTGAAATTCTCACTAAAAATTCAAATGATATAATACAAAAACTTTTGAAACCGATAAGAAATATTGTCCCACATTTTATTAATAGAGCTCATAATGCTCACATTTTTCAACCTCTTGAACAGTTGTATATCTTTCGCCTTTTCTGAGAAAATTCTGTCGTAAATAAGTTATCAAACTACAATGGTTTCGATCTTGATAAAGTATCGGCTGTATTTTGTCGAGATTATAAAAAAAACTCCATCTTTCGCCATTTATTTATCAGTTCAATGGATTTGCGCCATCAAAATGAGATATAATAACTCCCTTTTCATCTTCAAGTGTCTTATGCACTCGTTCTATTGGACGACGGAGATTTATGCGTCACAATTGAATGAAAATAGGGAGTGCAATGAGCGGGAATTTCCAAATTTCTGACGTGAAAAAAAATTTCCGCAATTCATTAGGATTTCGCTACCAATAAAAGAATTAGATATGGCAATTCTTCATATATGCAATAATGAAGCAGAGATATTGCCTAAAGCTGTTTTACTGCACCCTGTTTACTATATAATAACCATCAAGGTGTGAAACTCTCTAAAACTAGGATTTTTGGTTGCTATGCGATCAGAAATCATTGTTTTAGTCAATGAATTAAAGAGAATTAATGAAAAATAGAGAAAAATAGTAATTAAACTATAACTTATGTTTTTAAAGCTTAAATTTAATTCAATTTACTTTCTCCACGAGTATATCGTACTCCAAGTGTACCTTATGTATCTATTATACTTATTTGGCAAATAAAATTGAGTTTATCATGGGTTATTACTTATTATTACTCGTAATATATATTAATGTATATAATATCAAAAAGCACGTACGTAAGAAAGGACTGTTTCAGATTAATAATGGCATCAATTTTAGAGAAATGAAAAATTCTGAGTTTTCTGCCTGGAAATATATCAGTACTTCTCATCAACCTAGAGAGAACTCCTAGAGAACCTACCGAATAGAACAACATTTCCTGCTTTCGAAACAAAGAATGCCCCTTGTGGAAGATTTTCGCAAAATTCACGGTCTTAAGTTTTACGGCGAAGTAGATGATTTTACAGTTCCAGCAACGTGCGACTAGCCCTTTGAAAGAAACCGACAAAACGTACAAGGAAATTAGATTGCTAAAGATTTCGAAAAATACAGTCATTCATGGAAGTTTTTTCTATTCGGAGGAAGAACCTTAAATTCCTCGCATTCATTTCCAGTAGGAAATTCAGCAGCTGAAGAGTACAATAACTGAGTGCAACCGTCAGCTTAAGACATACTTCCCACTTTAGCGATCTTATCACTGTATCTATCGAACCATTTCCTGCTTCAGAGACATCTCACACTCCATTTAACATATTGGTGTTCCTATCTATTCCGTTCAAACCTATTATAGTTTTATCGACAATCAAAATTGCTCATTAGCTTTAGAGTCGATATAAAATTTCTAATATCAGTTATCGAGAGATATTTAGACCGATAAAGGGACTTTTGTTTCGGGAATACTTTTTGAGTCAGTTCATTTCGAGTACAAGCGTATGCATATATTGAACGTATCTATGGTAACAATATTTATCTCTCATTTCTAGAGAATAACGAGTTGTTAGGCTGGTAACTTATTTTCAAATTACGACAAATACGTAGTAAATTATTGGCAGATACGATGGTACGAAACTCAACTATACGAAATCTTCTTTCGAGTACGATAATTGGTGAATTTAGACTAATTTAATCGTAAATAACTTTCCAAGTCGTTTACTTAATGTTGCAAAGAAGATACTAGTAATTTTAATACTACAACATGTATAGATACATAAGTAATAGCGAGTTTAAAAGATATCGGTGTATTAATGGATCGAAACTCCGTAGCATATCGATTTATCGCGTAATAATTCATACGCTATCGATCGTAAGAAAGCACACTTCTTCATAATACGGAGATAAAAGTCGAATGAGTAAACGCTCCCGGGGTCATCAGCTCACACATCCACCGAGCCATGTCATTACTTCAGAATACGGTGATTTAAGTCTTTCATTACATCGCAGATGAGCGGTTCTTTTAGTCTTCATATAGCGTAAATCACGAGTTGGTGGCATTTTCTCGGAATGATTTCCACACGCCACAACTATTTCCGGTCCAGTCTTTCATCCTTTCCCGGAACTTGAAACTCAATATTTCCCCGTGGATTCCAGGAGTGGGGTGTTACGCGGAATTTTCTCGTGTAAGTTGGCTTCCTCTAAAAGGATCTTTCTGCGAAGTTGAAAAGTAAAGCGCATTTTACATTGAAAATTTGTCGATATTCTTTACTAGTAAATTCTATCGAATACCGAGCCACATTAGGTTCTATAAAATTCATTTGTATTTTTACTATAAAGGTTTCTAGTGAAGTGAACAAGGACTGGAATGTATATAGACTGAGCAGAATATAACCCACACTTTAGAATTGCCTGTAAACGTATTTAGCTTCTATAATGGGTAGTAAATGACAGTATACAGTGAAAGTACCCTTCAGCAAGGATTTTGGGTAATTATAGCACTCTATATGTAACTGATTCCGCACCAGTTTACCTAAGAAAGGTATATTGTATGAACATCTACGAAAGATTATCTTCAATAGAAATTTTGACAAAAATGACGCATTTAAATCATTACCAGAGAATAAAATTCAACGCAAATCACTATTAAAGCTATGAGTATATTGATACTCATACGAAACAAATTTAATGCCTTTAATAGCATCCATTCGCTATAGTAAGTTAAAATTTAACTGTAGGTTTTTTTGAGTTTTTGGTTCGATTAAAAAACAAACAAATATCGGTACAAAAAATCAACCGTTTCCGCTTTCCGTTCAGGTTCAAGGCTTAAGGTTATTGGTTTGATCCTACTTCTGTTATCAATTCGAATAAAAAACGATAATTTTTTGTCTCTTTCCGTTTACAATTCGATATAAATGTAAGTGGATCATTTAAATACGGATAATCTATTATTAATCTGAAGAAAAAGAAACTAGAAAATATAGATAAAACATTTTTTGTGCCAGTTATGACGTAAGTGTAGAAGAGATGAGGGAATTATACATCTCTTAGGGGAAAATATATACAGTAAAGGCGCTGCGAGAGACAATACACTAAAATTACGTTGTACCGGAGTGAACTACGCATGAAAATAATACGATGAAGTTATTTGGCAAGAAAAGTAAATTTTTAGCATCATTCTGTTGAGAATAATTGTGTCTTATATAACGAAAGCATAAATGGCTACGTCTTTACTACATTATGAAGTTTATTTACGTATATAAGTTTATAAGTCAATGTAAATTAACCATAATTAAAAGGGGGAGAACAAACAGTAAGTTAGCAGAGAGTGTTATATTGACTATTTGCAAAATAACGTTCTCATAGCGTACAAAGACGGTTTCCTACCTCTAATAAATCACAATCTCTTTAATGGCATCGTAAATTATTGATCCAGCATCCATTAAAATCGCAAACCCCGCTTCCAGAAAGACAAATTGTTGAATGAGCGATGATTTCATAGGGACAGAGTACAAGATGCCTCTCAATACTACCATTCAAAAGCGAAAACGCTCTCATGATAAGCGTCGTATCGAAAACGAATTCATCGACGCCAAAAATAAACGTTCTTCATTGAAAGCGGAAGGCTCATGACCTCAAAAGGTTAACCCAAATATCGGGTGAGAAGAAAAATAAGATTTAAGCAATTCGGGAGATAAAAAAGTATTAAAGAAACCATTGAGTGCATGAAGATAAACATTCGGAGAGTTTTGGGGAAATTCCTATGCGCGTAAATTAGAGAATGGTACTGTAATAAGGAGCTACCAATTTTTTAGAAGAAAATGGCGGATTGATGGAATGATTGTTGTGCTCATCTCGTTTTTTTCCCATAGTTTAATGGGAAAGAAATATGTTCCATTTATTCAGTTAGTTCTCGTCTTTATGGATGATTACAATGGTATATTTGTTATAGTTAAGTCACTGATACACGAAGGATGGACTATAAAAGCATTCTTTTGGTTGCTTATAATTGAAAACTACGTAAAAGAATATTCATAAGATAATTTTTAATGTTACGTCAATCAAGTCCACATTGTAATTTTTGAATGTTTGAAGCAAGTAGATACCAATCATCTTCATAATAATATTAATCTCTTGTTAAAAGAGCTTCTTCATTTCTCATATTTTTAGGTAACTAAAAATAATTCCTAACTTAAACCCAAAGATATCAGTGAATAATGTTTATTTGAAAATATTTTGTTCACTGAATCGTTAATGGTCATTTTTACGAAGCGAAATTGTTAGGATTGAAAAATAGAACTTCAACTGGAAATCAAAGGCATTATTTCGTATATTAATAACTGCTTTCATTTTCTATAGAAACGTACAGGAAAAATCATCGCTTTTTTGATCTATTCAGGAATATAATATATAACTGTCGCCATGGGGATAAATTCAACAATATCTCGCTCTACAACATGTAGCCTTTACTAAGTTGATATTATAGACAATAATATTTATGAAGTTTCTATAAAAGGGGTATTATGTCATCTACATTCTCACAAATTCTACTCGTAGTTCATTATAAATATAAATATGTATATAATGATAGGTATAAAAGTCTTTCAATCACAACCAGTTTTGATAACATATTACTTGTTTTTAAAGAGGTACCAAAAATATAACAGTGTTTCTAAAAATCAAAACAAATATACACTTAACAAAATAAATCATAAGTGAGTCTCTACAGCACCTGAACCCATCTTCATCGAAATATTAAAACTTCAGAGAATCTCATTTTTCGACTATACGTCTTAGAAAAAATCCATACATAAAGTTCGAGCAAAAAAATCTTTTAACCATTAAGTAATTTATCCTTGAGGTTTATTCCTCGTATCAATTTATTTCACAAAACATCTCCATGCCTAAAAATACACGCCAACATAATCAAATTCCTTTTTTGTCTCGCAAAAAGAGGAAGTGTTCATTTTACTTCGGTCATCCATTCATTTTTTGCGCTCAAACACATTCTCGCAAATCCTTCAAAAATCCATAATCATAATAAATAATCGCACACCCACCGAGAGAATATTACGATATGACTCGCTTCGTCTAAAAATATCTCGCGGACGAAAAACTCTCGCACGTCTGGAATATTACCTTAGCACCCTGAGAAATGAACGAATAAAACTTTAAAGCGTTGTTAAAGGAAGATAAAGACAGAGTGAATGATGGTGGCATCAAAATTGGTGGGTGTGGCGGGACGAACAAGATGTTCCGAGGGGTTAAAATGCCTGCCTCGGAAGCCTTGCGTTAAGAACCATTGAGGGAATGTTTTAAGGTCGAAGTCCTATACGGCGCTGCGCCCTGCCCACGGATTGGTAACACGCTCACGTCTCGAGATACGATTACGGAATAAAACCGAGTGGTGTATCTCTTATGAGTACGAATACTGTTATGGACGACTCCTGCAATCAGCTGCCGATGGGCGTCTTGGAAACGAATTCGATATCAGTGTGTGTGCGCGAATTATATGTACTGAAAGTTTGATGCACCGCTCGAGTCCACGACAATCCGTAGTTATGATGAGGATTGTTATAATGATTGGATTGAATACGTGATGGTGTAAGTACGCGTACCAAGGTTGTTGAGAAGGTACAAGTACATTCCCTTGTTGTATAATAAAGTTGTTGTATACACATTTTTCAGTGCACAGAAATATCTGTAATATTCGTGTATTCCTAACAATTTCACCCCTAATAAAAACATATCGAAATGCATTCGCTTTACTCGACTGAAATTACGATTATCATTACTGCTGTTTAATTCGAAAAAAATAAAGATTGTTATGATATTAAGGCTAAAGCTTGTTAACAATATACGTAAAATAATGAACAGATACAATAAAAAAGGGACTAAAGGAGAACCATGGATACCAAACTTCGTATTTTAAACGTACTACGTAAAACTCACATGAAGGAACTGATAATAACAGCTGTAGTTCGTGATGCATCAAGTTTGAATAACTAATATTTACAACTGTAGTTTCTAAAGCATTAGGATTTTTTACAGCGAAGGAAATGTCTTTCTCATCATACAGTTTTGGCTCACGAACAAATCATTTTCAGTAGCGGAGATAGGCCAGCGTTTTTGTGGCATCCAAATGTAGGAAAACTTAGCGGCAAGAAGAGATAACGCAAGTACAAAAAAGAGGTGTGATGTATTGAAATAAGATGGGCAGGGGACGTGACGTCATTTCGAAAGAGATAAGTCAAAAGCAACTTAAAAAAAAAACAAAACGTCGAGAGACGGACGGACTTCGTATGGTTTCTTCAAACTGCACAAAATCCTCTGCCGTGTTGTCGAGAGATCGTGAGTCTTTTTCAGTCACGAAGAAAAGCAGCGATGGCATAAACGGGGCTTCTAGAATAGTCTGCGACTCCTTAACACGCGTGCATGAGCTGTACGTTATTACAGGTGATTTTACAACTCCATAAAACCTGCTTGCATACGAGAGAGGGTGAAATTTTCAACGGAATGGTTGGACGGCAATGTTTTCAAAGACTCCAAAAAAATCACTAAAATACGCTGCTATACTGGTACTTATTATCATTTAATATATAGTAAAATAAAATTTTATGACGTAATTTTGTTAATTTCACAACCCTAATGTATTTCCACGATAATAAGAATGTAAAAATTTCACAGAATTTTATCCGATTTACGTATTATTACATACATTATTACCTTCTATACTACTATCTTCTACTATTCTACTCTTTAACACGTCAAAATACCTCAGGATTTCTCAGAAATCTCGTTCATCATGTACCTAAATAAATGCCTTGACATCAACCTTAAAATCTTGGGACAAATAGAGATATTACAACTGAAAAATTCAGTCGTCCTTTATGGTACTTAAAAACGCAGAAAAATGCACATGAAAATTAGTCTCTCTATGATATTTGAAATAAAAAGTTACTAATTATCAATTTAAAAGACGGGATCTTATAGATAAATATCAAACTGAAACGGAAGTTATCTAAAATAACCCTCAACATTATTCATTTGGTATAATTGTCGATATCAAGTCGTGAAGTATTCATAACGTAGCGTATCACAGAGCTTATTCCTTATACACGCACCACTGAAGTCGACCTTTTTAAAACAACCAACACCCCTACTAACTCTCATTACTATCTCTATCCTTGTGAAGTAAAAACAATCATCACGATAGGCCTCCCGAACCGTGAAGAAACCCGCGAGTTTTTTTACGTCGGGGGTTAGGGTTCGATTCCCCGTAGCGGACGATTCTTTTTGTTCCATCGAAAGCTTTCAAGGATGGATGTTATGGGAGAGCGGACATCCAGTTCTGGAGTGCCGAGTTCGCTTCTCTACGGTGGGACTTCTCCCCTTCACTGCATCGGCCTCTTTCGAAAGATCATTGCGAGCTTTCGTAATGCTTTTGTCATTCCTTAGTTACTGGTTTAGAATTTCGGTATCACACGCCATGTATAATTCAGTGTTATCGAATAGCTGTTACTCATTACCGTAAAATACAAGGAATTACATCCACAAGCTTATGAAACAGGCTAACGCTTCTTTTCTTTATGATATCTATTGATAATTATAACCCTTAACATATAATGTATCAAAGAGGTTGAAATCAATGCCAAATTTTGTTAACTATATAACTTTTTTCAGTGTCATCGATGTTACGAAAGGAATATCAAACTCTAAATAATCTCTTTTGAATAGAATAGATGATGTATTAAACATAGCACTAGGGAAATAAGTTCACTGGATCACTCAACGAAGAACTGTATCTGTACCGTTTATCACTGGTTAATCAATAATCTAATGGACAAATTTGATATAAAACTGGTTTGATATAGGCAACACGCTATACAAGAGTGGGCTGATGATTCCTTACGTGGCCTATCCATTGCAGGCGGGTGGTAAATGCAGCCTCCTGAAGCTAGAAGGTTCCACAAACTCAGCTTAACGCTTTCATAATAATATTTCTCAAATGCCATTCTTTTCTATACGGTCTTAAATACACTACGGTTAGACTACGATAAGATGACGAGAAAAAAGTGCTATAATATACACAAATCTCTACTATTGGTATGGTAAATGCTTTTTTATGAAGAAAATTCAACTTATAAATTCAAGAACGGGACGCAAACCCAGGTAACGCGATTCTCGAAGAAGATCTCCAAGTTTTTTATCTTCTTTAAAATTTATTTTCTTATTCCACACATTTCTGCAAATCATACATGTGAGTTCAAAATTGGAAATTTCTGTTCATTCAGTCATCAAACATTATTTTCACATTCGTTTGCTAATTAAGTTACTGTCTGATATCCTGAGAGATATCTGATATCGAGAGAGCACTGAACTAGTTGTTTTTCGTGAAACTTTAAATATTTACATAAAAAGAAAATAAAGAAGTAGGACCCCTAAAGTTTCATCCCAGAAGTCTGTAAGTACTCATTCTTCTCTATTCATAGCAACTAAGGGCTGGGAGCGGGGAATAAAGCTTTCTAAGAATGATGTGGAATGAGGTATTTAACTCAACTTTTCCTCGCAAATGTGAAGAATCGGGAAGGAAGAGAATATATCTGATACAATCAAACTCAACGTCGTAGAAGGAATCTATAATGAGCTACTAATAGTTCCTCGTTTATTCAGACCTTATTGAATGTTATCAATAAACTATTAACCATCCTAACTTAGGACTGAAACAAGTTTTAGCTTCGCTAACGAGTTTACGTAGATAATTCACCATATCATTGCAATAACGAGAACAAAATCTTTTATATATATAATCAGATAACCAAGATCTTGTTCGCATACTCAAATTTACCAGAAACGGCTTCTTTCCTCAACAGATCGGGAATAAATAACTCTTTTTTGCAACCCAAAAATCTCCATGGAGATAATAGAGCTCCGTACGAAAACATCCGAGAACAATGGGCAGTTGGAACGCGACGACCCCGCGATGCACAGATACCAAAAGAGATTTATCCATCGTCCACCCACACTTTCAAAGGGTTACCACTATAGATTGGACTTCCTCTACTTCATCAAAATCCCATCCATTGAAACTCATTACGCCTCTTTTGATGAATGGCTAAGAAATCAAAGAATGCGATTACGAGACCATTGACGTCACATCCGCCTTGAGCGTGCACTTTCGGCGAAACAGCTGACGAATGATAAACAACGGAAGTGGAAGAAGAACGATAAAGGAACTTCGACATGCGCACTGTACTACAAAACGTGCTGCCGATGCTTCTTTGTGACCACGACGTTTATCATCGGAAGATTGCGTTTGGAGAAAGGATCCTTTTTCGATGAGAGGCCGTTGCTGTGGAGACCGGATGTGATAAATTCGCCCCTCTCAGACGTAAATAAGGATACGCTTATCCAAACAATGGACGTTAAAATTAGTTTTTTTGACGATAATAGTTGAGATGGTGTGACCTCGAGGCGTTAAACATTATCTGTCGAAGGCTTCGGAACTAAAGTGGTGAGGGTTTGAATGGTGAGGAGGTAGTTGCACTTGTTGCAAAAATCCAACTGGTTATAATGAAACTGGGTGTGGCCTTGATTCCTATACATGAGACAAATCATTCTTTGATGAATAAAGACCTCATTATGTTTAGTTAAGGATTTCTTTTCTTCTAATACGAAAGTTAGAAAGCATCCTTTGATTTTTCTGAATTGATGCCAAAGTTTCGTCACAATAAATGATCATTGGGACATGGGCATATTTCAAGTACATCCTAGCATACTGGATTCACTGTCTGCTGTCTTTCAACCCACTTACTTAGGTATCTCGTCATTCAGTTCGTTCGCAAGCTTTTAATAATTTATACTTACATTTAATTACAGTCTGATAATATAATATAATTAATTTTACATTTAAAAAAGAATGACGCTTATTTTATAGCAAAGCATTCCACGAATCGAATTAAATCTGGTGTAATTACGAGATTTAAGTTGATAACCATGATTTAAGAGACTTAATATCACTTTAACGAAAAAAAATATTTTTAAAACTTTTTTCCCTACTACGTATGATGTATGTTTTATATACCTCAACAGTGTATATTTTTGACTTTCATATCTACTACGTATAATATATGTTATATATATTTTCTCTACTACGTATAAATGCTACGTAGATTAAATATTCATTAAATCTTAGTGAACGAAAATTTCAGCAAACAGAACCGTTCACATGGTAACAAAGAAAAAATACTAATATTAGTATGGGATTTAAGTATGCACGTTCCTTCTTCAACAAATGCTAGCTATACGCTTGAATATTTGAATGATACAGCTCATAATTCAGTGTGCGAAAGATATAAGAGACAAAATTCCATGAGTAAATTCATTACTTGAGACACTCCGCTATTCTTGTGGGTGTTCCCACTGTTTCCAAAGCGAGGAGAAAGTTACTTTGTCGTCCAGCGAACATCTTTACGATAACAAGCGTGCTGGAAATGACTCTTCGTTAAAACGTGTGCATCAATTGAATCCGCCGGACGCAACACTAATTGATCGTCAAATAAACCACTCTCAATTGGCAATTGGCGACGAGCGAGCCAAACGGAAAAGCATTACTCCTCTCGGGACGATAAATTGAGCGATTGTCCGCACCACTTCCATACGTTTCCCGCTCTCCATCCAAACCGAATAAATCACCAACCCACGACAAAAATCGGGGGCGATTCCGAATAAAATTGGAGTCTCGAAGGAAAACTTCTATCTTCCTCCTCATGGTAGAGAACGCGGTCACTCGGGTCGGCCAAGAATCCCACGCGGAATGACCCGAGTTGCGGTTTTCCCATAGCACAAGTTTCTTCGACACGCCCTCTGCTTATTATGTCCCACCTCGGGCCGGCTAATTAATGTTCCCTCCATCCGCGAGCGGCGCTGGAGTCGCAGCCACCCCTCCGATGCTTCTTTTTTTTACGGCGTGGGCGAGGGTGCTGGATGGTGCTCCAGGTGTTGTTCAGCCGTGGGAGAATTTAGGCGCTCTGGTGCCTACGTCCGCGTTTGGAACCGGGCCAGACGCCCACTGCACCCGCAACATCTGTCGCTGCGAGAGATCGATTGGTCGAATGCCTCCGCAATCGACTGAGCTGAGAAGATGATACGCTACCGATCGACGGGAAAAAGTCAACGGAATGCTAATGAGGCGCTTTCCCGAGTTTCGGAATGAAATTTTTTCGTGTCGCCCACGCAAATCGAGACAGAAGGTGTCTCGAGGAGGCCTGGGTTTTTTCTTACCATTCCCCGCCGACTGCTTCGGTCCGTGAAGTGATCTGTGAGCGAACGCATGCACGGAGCCCTAATGCTACTTTTCACGTGCTATACTTTCGAAAAAGTATAGCTATTCACTCGTTGAGGCTTATTAACCATCCACTAAGCTTCTATTCCCTTCTTTAAAGTGTAATTTCAAGATATCTGCATCCTTCACTTCATACGTATTCTTCTAGCTATTGTCAGTGATGTAAAACGAGTATAATTTACGAAAAGGAGATATCAAAAACTTCCTCATGCGTCAACAACGAATGTATTACGAATATATTCACCATGAAACTTTATATGCACATATGTAATCGAAAATAGATGGGTAATTTATAGTCTGAATTTAATTAAATGCGTATGGATTACTATTACGCACAACTATCAACATTGACTCCGATTCAAAAACAATCTCTACGTATATTTGGTCTTACTCACATAGAGTACTTTATTCTGCCTCAATTTCAACATGAAAGATTGATTTTAGTTTACACATCGTTCACAGATAATTGAGAAAAGGTTTCACAAATGCTTATCTGCCAGTAATTTCCTTCATTTTGATACATTCACACACGCACACACACTTTATTTCTAATTATTCTGTATAGTTCATTCTCTGAAAGTACTAAACAAAGTTTGCGCAATACACATTGCAATTGAGAAAAAGGCTTGTTTATTTACTCACAACTCTCCGGAATACTTAACGTCTGAATAGTACTAAAATAGACAGTTGCGTGATCCGTTAAAACTCATTGTGGATTCCTGCATCGTTATCTGTTTCATTGAGTAATTTGCATTAATTATCCCCCAGTTGCCACTATAATAGAGTGTCTTACGAGCTATAGGAGTAACGCTTTAGAGCAATTCAAGGGAATGTTCATCAAGAAACAGCGGCTATCTATCATGAGAGAAAATGCATTCATTATTTACGTTATTGGAAGTTGATCATGCTGAAATTGGAAGAGATATAGCACGCAGAATTACCACCATTCAGATGAATACAGGTATTTCCAATTGTGAAAGGCTGATGATGAATTTATACCGTTTAAAATAAACTTCTTTGAACTAGTTGGACAATTAGGAATAATTCCATGTCATATTATAGCCACGCGAACCAGGAGCTGCCAATCCCTCATAACAACTGTTAAAAGAGCAGGTTTTTGCAATCAATGGTGGTGGTTTGGAGAGGTGGAATGTTACCATGGATACTTTCCAAGAAACCTTTTTGGGTAATGTTACTATCTAAGCTCAGTTATCTCAAAGTGCGGTGATTGAGAGTTTGAGTGGTTAAGATCCGGCTGTCCTCGGTGTTATATACTGGTACAGGATGCGGGCGACGCTATAAACGCAGCACCCTTTTTAACAGGGATTCGCCACTATGAGGCGGGCGTTCTTCAAGAAAGACGATATTATTTCCCATAATGCTATGCTTTATCGCGGTTCTGCAGCTTGGATCTTTTTATGAGTTTTATCAAAACGTTTAAGAGACTTAAGTATCTGCGGCATACGTTAATTATCGTACGTAAAATGATAGTAAAGATATTAGAAATAGGATACAATATCATTCGGGAATAAATATATGTAAGATATAATATAATTAGGGAATAAATAAATGTAGGATAGTATATTGTTATGGAAAATAATTTTCCTCCACTATTCATATAGATATGCATAAATTGAATATGATATTTA
Source organism: Pantala flavescens (assembly GCA_020796165.1). Classification (NCBI taxonomy): domain Eukaryota; kingdom Metazoa; phylum Arthropoda; class Insecta; order Odonata; family Libellulidae; genus Pantala; species Pantala flavescens. The sequence goes on from CM036886.1 coordinate 21,465,735, forward strand.
GTTAAAAAATGATCGAGGGTATTCATAAAATAATAATAATCAATTCCATCCAGCTATTAATAGTATAGAACAGTTGATATTAAGATAAACGTTCAAAAATTCGAATTCTATTCTAAATCATTCATATTCAATACTTGATTCTATATTTTTGTGTGATAAAATAAACTAATAGATTTTTGATTCGCCATTCTTTGCTTGCTTATCCCTTCACAAATTTTCCTTTTTCACTTAGCTAAGCTTTCACTGCTATCAATATAGAATGAATATATACCGTGTGAAATATGTTTTGCTAAGTTTTTTACATTTTTTATCAATTCAAGGAATCCATTTTGGTTACTAAAGGTTGCGTACTTTCAAAATACGAACAAGAATTGTCTATTTATTCCACCACACTTTTAATTGTAAATAAAAGAAATTAATTCAGAATAAACCAACAGAAATCCTCCTAACGAAAGTCAACTAAACCTATCTACTATCAAAAGTTTTCTATACGAATAAACCCATTGCTATTGAAAAGTTTTCAACTTATTAGGGTACAATAACAAATCATTACAAACATACTAAAACTTAAGGAATACTGATAGTCACCGATGAAAACATTCAAAACTGCACCGATTACTAATGCTCCATGATCATTCGTAAGAATTTATTCAGAAAAATAATTTTTGAACTTCGTACTACCAAAACATCTGGAAACAAAAAAATACCTACATCCCACAAAATATGTAAATACCATCCTATCTTCTCCGATGTTCCTCGTAACTAAACGAAGATTAATTTTAATCACCCTTTTTTTTCGAAGTCTGCTAATAAAGAACATATTGCTCTCCGCATTTTTTCGAGTGATGAAAGGCGAGTGAGCGACCTTATGAAAAAAAAAACTTCGAAAAAATTTTCTCCCTGTTATATGACACCGAGCCAACGCTCAGTAACGATAACGGGAACATAGATAGAGGCAGAGAGAGAGAATGTACGCCGCGCCCATAGTCTTCTGACTGTTGATGATCCAGTACGTACCGCCATTCTACACGTGTTGAGCCTTAGCAACGATGTTATTTCGCGGTTTCCCTCATCAAGAACGGCTCCATAAAAGCTGATGTGCCTCGCAGTTTGGTATGCAAGCGATAAACGAGATAAATTGATCAATCAAAGTGGCAAGAAATGGAACGATTATTAAGATGGCTGGATTAAGAGATGAGACGACTGTAAAACATACCGGAATGTTTTACGATACCGTTTCGTATGTGTGGATGTTGAAAGAATCGTTTGAAGGTTTTGATGAGTCGAAAGAGGTTGTGGCTGAAATTACGCCGACGTATATTGTACGTATTATATTTTTATATGATATACTTTACGTATGTTACGTGCTAAATGTTGGATATTTTTACGTATTTTTGTTTTGGTGTTGCGAACTTATACAGTTCTATAAAAGTAACTGAGGTTATATTTATACCCAATACTTAACCAAGCATACTTAATGATGGTATGATTTATTTCTAATAGGATGCGAAACATTATTAATCTTTATTGCGTTATGTGCAATTAGAATTCTAACTCACATGAGATTATGAATATGTCGGCGCGGGAAGCTAACAATAAAAATATGGAACAGCGACTAAATATGGAAAAATTAATAACTCCTCATCTTGAAGATAGAACTGATTCTTTCTCTGCGGCGTATGGATATTAGTTAAGAATTGGCCTACGTAGTTGAGATACAAACTTGCGTGGACCAATAATTATTGTTATTTTGTATTATATATATACATAGGGTAATAAATTATTATATAAAACCATTTTAATTCTGAGTTAGTGCATGAACCAAAGCAACGACTTTATTCAAGAAGTCATAAATAACAAATTAAGATTTTTGTACACAAAATAACCCAACGGAAGAAAAACTTTTAATTCTGAAGACGATAACTGAGCTCGTGAGCATAAGCTCACACCAAGACTGTTTCAATGATGGAGTGATTAAATGTATAATTAAGTACCTTCTCATAAGCTAACAGAAAAATACAAGGTTTCTATAGAAACACACTTTTATGACTGACTCAGGCAATATGTAGATTTGAAGATAATATGGCTATATGCAGTAGATTATGAATTTATAGTACAGTTCCTAATGCTATTGTTCTCGAGACTTCGATCAAATTTCTATTCAATGCAAAGTGAAGGAGCTAGAATATGGAATTCCTAATGGACATTGACGACTATTTGGACAGATTTCATTGGTCGATAGTATATTATTATCACCCTAAAGACACGAGAAGACATTTTCCTTTTAAACTGTAATAACGTGTCAATGATCAAATCCATCAATCGAGCAAAAGTAAGTAAATTATTATTCTACTGTTCGTATATATAGATTTATAAAGACAACTAAAGATTAATTTTGTTATAAAAGAAATAAACAGAATTCTATAATAATACACTTGTTACCACGGTTGTTATAAATAAGCATGGTTGTTATGATAAACATTTTCTGTTGAAAAATTTCACATTCATACATTAAATACCCCACGTAATACTGCATGATCGTATTTTATTATTATATTCAATACATTTTTATGATTTTTTTCCGAGTCCAACAATATTTCATAATACCTCAGTGTAAATGCGCGAGTTGTGAATTTCATACTATAGCAAACAATAAACGATGGAAATAAACGCATTTAGTAATATAAAATATGCACTGTATCGCTGCACCAGAAACCCCGGTGTGCTGTGATGTATTTTGGTCGTATGAAAAGGTTTCACCCGTGAAACTAGATAATCTCATTGCGAATGAATGCGATAAACCGTTAGAAGAAGTGAGTCAACGAGATTCTTTATTGTGCTGCAGCGATTTCAGAAGCAATCCCTCTTCACTAAGTTTACATTCTTGAAGCGTTCCTCATTATGCTTCGGAGAATTAAAAATAAGATCGTATTCTAATTAAATATCATTCTTATAATCCTGATTTTTGACAATAAAAATTTATGAATACTTCTAGAAGTTAAATTCTGTCCTAATTAATTTCGATAGTATGTCATTTCGAATAAATGATTAATTAAGGGGTATCTGTAAGACACCCAAACCATTTTTCAACCCAAATAAATGTATGTAATTTATATTCGAATCAAGGGATTATAAAAATGTTTTTCGTTTCCTAAACAACTCCATAGTAACCACCAGAACTGTACAATCCCTCACTTTTGTCATAGAATAATTTAATACCCTACTATGTTAATTAAACAAGTACGTAAATATCTAATCATAAAGCGGGAACAGGAATCATGGTACGCACAAAAAAGTTTCCTCTAATATAGTATGAGCTAAAATAATAACACTAAAAGTTTCAATGATTCGATCACTTGACAAACTGAAGTTTGATTTTCTTTCGTTTTTCTTAAGTGTGTATATGACTTGATTAAAACGTAACTATTCGTCTTTGGAGATACGATTTCTGTTAACTAAGCTAAATAAAGTTACTTTCTTTACTTACGTACAAACATTCACGAGAACAATCTCCTAGGATATCAATACATAAAGAGACGGCTAAAATTTCAATAAAATTCAACATTTCACGACTCCTTTCTAAGTTCCCTATACGCTCCTTGCAATCTACTAAATATTTCATATGAACTCGCGATGCAACGAGAAAGCCCAGCGGGTTGCCTGCATTCAAGGGTGAACACCGCTGCGTCCCTCTTCAGCTCAATATTGCATTTCCAAATCCGGTCAGCCTCATTAAACTGACTGGAAATGAGTGGGCAAAGTACCTCATCTTGCTTAGAATGTTTCCCTCTCTATTCATTGTTTCAAGATGAAAGTGATGAAATCCGAAGAGTTGAAATTAAAAGAAAGGAATGAATGATCTTGGATTTGATATAATACCACGATTCTACTCAAGTTTTCTTATTATAAACCGTAATAAAATACATATACATACAAAATTATATAAATATTACTAATATTATGTAGTCAAGGCCGGTCCAAGGAAAATAACTACTACAAGGAGAACTAGCTACTGATAAGTTTGAATAAAATAAAATAGGCCACATTAGCAGTGAGTTACGTAGTATTTGTAGTTATTATACTTTTTATATTTCTTAGACATTATTATATAATAATTTAATTCCTAATAATAATACAGAATAAATACTTATTGTTATACGTGTAAATATCACCCGCGTTTGGAGTCAATCCATCAACCACGTCACTCATACTTAGACGTACGTTTAAATATGCACCGTCGGCCTCCCATCACGCATCCGCGTGCTAGAACAATAAAGACGGACACGAAATAAGTCGGCGCGGGCACATCTTGCGTCGTTGCGGCCTACTTAAGGCCGACCTTATCACTTTCTTTTGCTACGGCGTACAGCATATAAGGGAGGTGACATAAACCTCGCCCACTGATTCGCGAAGGGTCGCTCGTGAAATGCGTTGGCGATAGAATGGTCTAATCTGGAGACTCAGACACTGAAAAGAGGTCAAACCCTCCCCAACGCACTCCTGTGTACCTCTTCAAAACCTTCTGACAGATTCCCCCTATCCAAAACCGAACGATATGCACGCGAGTGACGTCAAACATTGTGATAAACATCGGTAAAAAATCGTTTTTAGGATTAGGATCGGTTTTACGCGATCTAAATTCTGTCCGCTGACGAAAATAGAAACAGTCATCCACCGGATTTGTGTTTCCAATGACGAAATGGTTGGCTTTCCTTTTGCGGTTTCTATCCTTCGGACAGGTTTTGAACATAGTGTGTCTTGCCTCACGCCGATCTTCGTAATCCATCCCATCAATCTGTCAACAGATTTCGTTTTCTTGCCATGGCGATGACAGTGATAATGATTGTTTCGTTGGAAACTGGAATGAACAGATTAAATATGTTTCTGTTATAATTTTTTGCGAATACACGCTGTATCATCGTCTTAGGAGATAAACGTATTCGTCCACCCAAGATGGGAACAGAGGTCTTGGAATTTCTTATAGTTGTTATTACCACAGTATTATGCATTATCCACCTTTCCTTTCAAAATCTGTGCTATAATTATTTTATCACAACTGTTACTTATGGCAACCTTTCGAACTCTCTTTCTTATCTATTTGAGAAGCTTTTGATGTGCTATATATATAGTCTGTTCCACTTTTCTAGGCAGTACGGGGCTTATGGAGAAATCGAATAGCCTCGTACGCCAGGTCATTTTTCCGGAATATCCGCGATATCCACAAAATTTGCCTTCGCAACGGATGAAATTATGATTTTCAACTTAGTTTGGTGGATTTTTTTCCAGTTTTTTGGTGAAATTTGGATAAGGAAGGATGGTTCTATATATTGACGGAGTTTTTTCAACATTTAAACAAAAGAAATAAATTTTACAACGGAATTTAAAAAAAAATGGTCACCTTACCAGCCGTGAACAATACTAAAACTGCCATTTCTCTCATCCTATCTAACGTAAAGTGCTAGTTTTTTCATAGATTACTCATTATACCTTATGAATACATAAAAGTCGAATTGTATTAATTTTTGAGTGATTATATTTTAGTAAAAAATAATTTAAGTGGAACGCAACCTCCGAAAAATTGGATCGTGCAGTCAAATTTATACATCGCCTAAAAATTTTTTGTTTCTTACGTTACGAAAAACTTGTCGCGAGAGAATTTGAGATAAATGTTGATATTTTCATTTACGGGTTATTCTGAGTCGATATCTTGAATAGAACTTTAGTTTTTGAATTTTATAACCGAGAGCGGGTCCGGATCAATCCGAATTACGCTTACGGGTCTATTAGTCTCGAACAAAAAGTAACAATGATTAGCAATCGGAGCGCTAAATCAATTACTCCCTCGGTTATAAAATTCAAAAACTAAAGTTCTATTCAAGATATCGACTCAGAATAACCCGTAAATGAAAATATCAACATTTATCTCAAATTCTCTCGCGACAAGTTTTTCGTAACGTAAGAAACAAAAAATTTTTAGGCGATGTATAAATTTGACTGCACGATCCAATTTTTCGGAGGTTGCGTTCCACTTAAATTATTTTTTACTAAAATATAATCACTCAAAAATTAATACAATTCGACTTTTATGTATTCATAAGGTATAATGAGTAATCTATGAAAAAACTAGCACTTTACGTTAGATAGGATGAGAGAAATGGCAGTTTTAGTATTGTTCACGGCTGGTAAGGTGACCATTTTTTTTTAAATTCCGTTGTAAAATTTATTTCTTTTGTTTAAATGTTGAAAAAACTCCGTCAATATATAGAACCATCCTTCCTTGTCCAAATTTCACCAAAAAACTGGAAAAAAATCCACCAAACTAAGTTGAAAATCTTAATTTCATCCGTAGAAGTAACTCAAAAATAATTAACTGACTCCTTTTGGGAGGCTAGGTTGCTCCCTTATGGGAATTTACGTGCATTTATTTCCCCATAAGCCTCCGTACTGCCAGCTTTTGATCTCCTACTGAGTCTTCATCTTATCGGCGCTTTTTCTTCCTGCTCTTTGCTTTTCTCAAAGCTAAGGGGACGAAGCTTATTTTTTGGTTGCTCACGCGACTCATTGCCGCTGCGCAATGGCCTCCAAGGCTATTGTCTCAGCCTCTCCATCCTCCATCTCTGGAGTTGCTCCTCGGCAGCTGTTTGCTGCGCAAACAGCCACTGGACCAGCTGGACCATCTGCACCGGCTGCTCCCACTGTATCTGCCCGTGACCCACGGCTGAAGCGGGGCGCGGAAGAACAAATGGAAATTCCTCAGGGTGAGGAATTCACTCTGGTGGCTTCCAAGAGGAAGTACCACCTGAACATCGAGGATCTGACGGCTGCAGCTGCTGCAGCATCCGCCAAACGGACCACCAAGGCCGCTCCGCCTAAGAATGACCTCATGGTCAGGAATAGGTATGCGCCACTCGCAGCCGCCCCCGAAAAGGAGCCTGCACCGGCGCCACCCAGCGCCCCAGCATCCCGCCGCCCGCCATCCATCCAAGTATATGGCATCACGAACGTGAGAGCGTTCGCCGTAGACTTGGGGGAGGCGCTTAAGAGCAAAGATCTCTCCGTCCACCGACTGGGCCCTGCGAAGAGCCCCGAAGACGGAACCACACGCGGAGACACCTGCCGCATCTCCATGAAAACGGAGGCCCTCTACCACGCTGCGAAAGAGTTCCTTTCGCAGAAGTCTATTGCCTTCTCCACCTGGGCGGAGAAAAAAGACAAACTTCACTCTTTTGTCATTAGCGGTCTGTCGGCTGCTACAACAGAAGATGAAATCTTCGCTGACTTGGATGCCTTGGGCATCCCAGTCAAAAGAGTGCGCCAACTGCGGACCAAAAGCGGCGACAAGGTCGCCCTTTTCCAATTCGCAGCACCTGCCACCCCCGAATGGACCATCGGGCGGATTCTGAAGATGCGATCACTGGCCTACTGCCGAATCACCGTAAGGCGCTTCCACCACGACGCGCCCCAAATCTGCTTCCGATGCAGCCGTTTTGGGCACTCCTCCGCCCACTGCCACGCCGTACCACGGTGTTTCCGGTGCGCTGGACCGCACCAGATCACGGAATGCGCCCTCACGAAGGAGGACACTGCCACCTGCTGCAACTGTGGAGGGCAGCATGCAGCGATCTCGCGCTCCTGCCCCTACTGGAAGCAGGCACAGACGAGACGCGCTGCAACCGCACCACCAGCTCCTGAACCAGTGAAGCCTCTCCCACGCCCTCAGCCTCTTCCACCGAAGAAGTCTGCATGGGGCGGAGCTGCACTGAGCTTCATCCCGCCGCAAGTCCAGCGAGCAACACCGCCGAAAAGGCTAGCAGCGGAGATTCCAACTACATCTACCCACCGACGAGCCGCCCTTCAACCGGAGGACTTCCCTGAACTTCCGCGCTCGCGACCACTGGATCGCGAGACCGCGGAAATGTTAAAGATCCCGCTGAGGCAGAGGAAACAACCCACTACCGCCGGATCTCCTTCCTCTGAAGCGAGCACGACCGAGGACGCCATCATTCGAACGGTGGAGAGAATGATGCGCCTCTTTCAGGAGAGCGTCACCGCGCAATTAGCGGAATTCCGGGCCATCATCGCTTCTCTCGTCGCTCGCAATGGACCGTAATCGAGATGCAGACTCACGCCGCCTCACCATCATCACCTGGAACGCCGGAGGAGGAGTACTGCGGAAAACGGGAGAGCTTGCGGCCTTCCTCCATCACCATCGGGTGGATGTTGCTCTCCTTCAGGAGACGCATCTCACGCCGCGACACCGATGGAGCATCCCCGGATACCGGGTCATCCGTACGGACAGGCCCATATCCGAGGATGGAAACCAACCCAGAGGAGGAGGAACGGCCATCGCAATCGCGGAGGACCTGGACTTCGACTCGCCTGCGCAGCATCCAGAAACGCTCCACGGCTTGGAAGCGACTGTGGCCTCCATCTCCACAGGGTTCGGCACGATCGATCTCGTTTCAGGCTACCTACCACCTCGGCATCCCTTCGTCGACGACGCCTTTGGAGACGCCTTCCGCTTCGACCGGAGGACATTAATCGCGGGGGACTTCAATGCGAAGCACACCAGCTGGGGCTCCAACTTCTGCAACAAATCAGGCCGCAGACTCAGGAGATGGGCGGATACGCAGCGATTGGAAGTCATCGGGCCGCGCGATCCGACACGCTACTCGCCGGAAGGGAAAGGAGATGTCCTCGACATCTTCCTCCTCTCCCACCTTCCGCAGCCGAAGGCCATCTTCGTGATCCCAGCATTGGAGAGCGATCACCTCCCAGTGATCGCATTCTTTGGAGCCGCCCCCGTCGAGAGATGCTTTCCGACCCGCCGGAACTTACGGAAGGCGGATTGGAACTCCTTCCGTGTCGTCGTGGAAGACGCTCTCCCTCAGCCTCCCACGATCAGCTCTCCAGGAGACATCGATGCTGCAACGGATCTGCTCACCTCCAGCATCCAAACAGCTGTCGCCCACTCGGCGCCCCTGTGCGGATGGAGGAAAAGCAGAATCCCTCTTCCGCCTGAGATCGTGGCCGCCATCCGCGAGAAGAACCGGCTAAGGAGAAGATGGACTCACACCGGGGACCCGCACGCGCGTAGGACTTACCGCAGACTTCAAAAGGAAATCACCTCTGCTGTCTGTGAATGGAAGAACGCCATGTGGGAGTCAAAACTTGCTAATTTAAACACAAGGGATGGCTCCCTGTGGCGTCTCATCAAAACACAGCAGCGGGGTGCCTCCTCCTGCCTACCTGCAACCACCTGCGGCGCCACCTGCGGCGACCCACCGCTAAGTGCGGAGTCATTAGCCCTGCACTTTAGGGAAGCCTTCTCCCCTAACCCGGGACCACCGTTGCCGCCGACTCCGCCTCCAACTGCGAGAGATGAAGAACCGCCGCCGACCATCCGCCCAGAAGACGTGGAGTATCCGCTCCGCCGCCTCCGCCTCAGGAAAGCACCTGGACCCGACGGCCTGCAGAACGAGGTCTTGCGTCAGCTGCCCGCCATAGCAATCCTGTGGATTACTTGCATCATCAATGCAATAATCCGGATAGGATACTTCCCATCCGCTTGGAAGACCGCCAAGATCGTCCCGATCCCAAAGAGCGGGAAGAGGCCTACGGTTGCGTCTAACTTTAGGCCTATTTCCCTACTCGATGGGCTAGGGAAACTGGTGGAGAGGATCCTTCTGCCGCATCTCCAGAAGATCATCGAGGAGAAGAACATCCTACCGGAGGAGCAGTATGGGTTCCGGAGGGAGCATGCCACCACCCATCAGGTCGCGCGGGTGTTGCAATTCATCACACATGAATTCAACATCCGCCGACATGTCGCTGCCGCTTTCTTCGATGTGGCAAAAGCCTTCGACCGGACGTGGCATGAGGGTCTTCTCCACAAGTTACAGGGATGGGGGTTTCCGCTATGGCAGCGGAGGCTCATCTCCTCCTATCTGCAGAGTCGTCGATTCTTCATCTCCTACCAAGGAACAGCATCCGGGCTCCAACCGATCACCGCAGGCATCCCGCAAGGAAGCATATGGGGTCCCATCTTGTTTAATCTCTTCTGCGCCGACATCCCGAGAGACTTCGGATGGAACACCATCTCTGCGTTCTACGCCGACGACACCGCCATCCTCGTTCGCTCCAAGTCGCGGAGGAAGGCGACATCGTACCTGCAAAGGGCGATTAATCGCCTGGAGCATTGGTACGAGTCGTGGCGACTTGGACTGAACGCCTCGAAAACGCAGGCCATCATCTTCTCACGAGGGCGACCAGAGAAGACGCCGGATCCCATCCTCGTCGGCACAGAAGAGATTCCCTGGAGGGACTCCATCGTTTACCTGGGAGTGCGACTAGACCGCAGGCTAAATCTGCGATCCCACGCCTGCGAAGTCGCCGCCAAAGCGCGGGCAAAAAGGCGGGCTCTGCTTCCTCTCCTTCGCTCACCTTCCATGAAGATGAGTCTGAAAATGCAGATTCACGCAGCGGTGATTCGGAGCAGCCTTGGACACGCGTCTGCGGCATGGAGCGGAATCATGTGTGCGGCTGGGATAGAAGTCCTCCTGAAGTGCGACCGATCGGTCCTACGCAACGCGCTCTCGCTTGGGTGGAACATCTCAAACGAGGCGCTCTACCATCTCTGCGGCGTAGGGCCGATCACGGAACTTTTCAAGCGGACGGCGGTGCGCTTCTTCGAACGGCTGCCAACGAGGGAAAAACATCACCTCCGGAAGCTCGCGGAGGACATCCCGCTCCCTTGGGACTTCTTCCCGCGAACAATCTCCTCCACAGGCAGGGAGGAAGCAAGACCGCCCCTTAGGAGACGACGATAAAGGGGAAAACCATGCCTCCACTTGGGGGCCTTTCGTGAGGCGCATCGGCCGAGATTAGCGAAAGGAGCACAAATATTGCCGATTGAGACCCGTCTCGGTGTAACGGCAAAGTGGGGTCAAAAGAGAAAAGGAACGCGGTTTACCGCGTTGGGTATCGTAACTCGTAAACTGCCAGCTTTTGTGGAACGGACTATAGTAACCATAAGGGTTTGAAAGACTAACAATCATAGAGAACGAAAATCTACGTAGAGGATACCTAAACGATATACGAAAGCATTACTAAAATACTTAAACATATGTTTCAAATGATCATAGATATATCATCTATAGACTAAACATAATGATTGATCCCAGTAAATATCACGATGAGATAAAAGTGTTCATAACTATTTTATATTGAAACTATCATTCAAAATCAAAGGAGAGTGACGCAGACTTTTATCATATTTACTACGTTGATCTATAAATTAATTGAATAAATCTTAACTTCGTAAGATTCCATTACAGAAAACATCTGTGCAAATTCAAAAATACAGCAAGAATTCTCAGTGTGTATTTCGCACAATGAATCATCATGCTCCCTACTTTGGACTCCATTCATGGATTAAATTTGAAGCTATTCATCAATTCTTTATTTGACGATCAGATATTTTAACACCAATCCAAGCAATTGAGTTAAAATCCACACTGTTCTGTAAACGTAGACCCTAGTGGAACGAAAAGTACAATTTACCCCTTTTTCGTAACTCTGTGTTTCAATAGAACATCACCCAAACCTTTATTTGAAAACGCACAAGAGACTTTTAACAATACATCCCTTAGTTATGAGTTATTACCGATGTCATATATCGCAACTATTACGTAAATGGTAACGTATGATATTTCCAGTTCGTCTAAGCGTTTAGGATTTTCAAATTTGTATTACGTAGATTCTGAATCCACTATTAACGCAATGAACCAAGGCTGTATACGTGTTAATCTCAATTTTCATATATTTAAGGAATTTTCAACTCTATCTTGCATTCGAAAGCGACATAATGGTGTGGAGAGGGGAAAGCATATGAAGAGGAAGAATTATGGGATAAGTAGAAAGGGTTGAGGATAGTTGATTAGAGTCGATGTGGGTCACATCCTATTCTGTTTCGCCCTTCTCGTTCCCTATCCACCATTTGCACATTCGTCACCACTTATCCTTCACCTCTTCTTTATCAACGGTTTTATCCCAATTGGAGTTGCGAATTCGCCTTAAGGACTAAAAGTATTTTAGCTCTTTTCGGACTGGTTCCCAATGTACGTTTTAGGACTTCAGAATTGTATCTAATCTGGCTGTGTGTGACTTCCTTTCAATCTTATAGGACTCCTATAGTATACGTAGTACATGTATCGTAAAGTAATAAAATTATATGAAAAGAGCTTTTAACCGTAACACAGGAGTGATTTTTGAGTGATAATGGAGTAAAACTTCATTTTGTGAACCAGGTTTTGATGTATCGTCTTGTTTCTTTATGCTATAGAGTCCTATCATACAGTTTACGTTTGAAGTAGTTGGTATTAAAATTAAGTTCACTATAAATATGAATGAATTAACGCAATAGTTTGTCAAAATGTCTTAAAATCGTTTTTCGAGTAGCTTTCATTCAACAACGCCATTTTGACCAAATTTACTGACGTGTTTATATAAACATGCACTAGTAAATGTACAACAGACCTTCCTCAAATCTCAACCTAACATAAAACTATTTCAAAAACCATTTCTTACATATAATTCGCGATATTATTGAGAAGTTATATTAATATCTACTTAACACCAGCACCTTAAAAAAAGCATCATCATAGTGGCTGCATAATTGTTCATCATGCATTTTTGCTGTAGAAATACTACTCCAACTAAATTCAATTTCTCATATCAAAATTTTCAAGCCCATTTTTTACTATCTTTACTATAAATAGGCAACAAGACAACTTATAGCACTGGGAGATTACTTTTTAAAACTTCGATGACACTCCACTGAATTTGGGCGACTGAATGGCCTTCCATGAACGTAGAACCTTAATTTACTATAGCTTTATAGATAATTTCTTAAATTTTCTATTGCAGTTTTATAATTTGAGGTACTCTGTAGGAAGGGGTAACTATTGAGGGGTTCACCGATTGGGTATTGTACCCCAGAATGCTATTGCCAAAGTCTTGTAGACAATCCTCATAGATAAGCGAGAGCCCGAGATAAATATCATCTTGAATTTTCAGATCATATCTGATGACCATGAAACCTGTTATCATAACTGATCGATTTTTTGGAAGATATCAGGACTTCAATGCATTCAGTAACAGATTCAAATAAGTGTCGCTTTATCTGTTATAGATACGCATTTTTTATAGAGGAGGCTGAATGTACGCCCTCCCATCAGAATTTCGGGAAAGATTTCATCTTTAGCAGCTTTGACTGATATTACTCGTAATTTTTCAGTGTCTCGATTATTTTTCAAATAATAGATTACGGAGAAAACCCTTTTTAAAAACAAAAAATTATAGAGTCAATAAAAATTTACCATGGGAAATCATAAAACCATTAATAGATGTCAATAAATGTTAAATATCGAAGGAAAATTGCATCAAAGTACATGTTGGCTGTAGAAAACGAAATATAAGCACAAGGTAAAACAGGTAGATGTAATCAAATTCAGAGTTGCTGACAACTCAAAGGTATAAATCAGGATGAAAAATTAAAAAGTTCTATATTTTTTATCATATAGATGTAAATTTTTTAGGTTTGCTTTAATGAATCGATGAGCTCAATAATTACTTAAGCATTAAATCATTTTATTATTTATCTATTCAGAGAGCTTCTTTAGTTTAGTGTCCATGATGATATTAAGATTATTAAATCTTTTCCCAAAATTGGTCACTTTTTTGCTACGTAAATATTCACTTTAATCGAAGAATAAAACTAAGTTAACTCGAACATTTCTCAAATGAAATCAGAAGTATATGATTAAACTAAACGTATTTAGGATTTACGAAAAAAATTGCGAAAATATACGATGAATAATAATTTCTCGCAACTGCTACACATTCAGTATATTTTTTCGTTAATTTGAGCTGGTTAATGACTAATAAACATTAATATATTATAATATATCGCATAGATTCATTTCTATCAACAGGAAGTCATAATTTTTCGCGAAGAAACGTCTTATTCTATATCCTAGGCATACGTAAAGAATGTATAACTTACAGAGAAATGGCATTTATAGATGGGCGATTCACACACGTAATTTTTCATAGGACGGATTGAGTCGGTTGGATGTAAAGCAAGATCCGCGTATGACGCATGTACTCGTCAGCATCAGAAAATAGAGTTAAGTGCTGTCCCGAGTTCTGCTTTTGTGGACGAGAGATGTCAGAGAAACGGTGGCATAAAAGTGATAATCCACGTGGTAAAGGTATTTAACACAATGTTAGAACCCAAAGTGGATGGGTTTCACCAAAGACTCTTCCACTAAACGCTTCCTTATCATTTTGTACATTTCTCGCTAAAAGCCCCGATCTTTCTTAAGGACATCTTCATCCTTTGAGTGCTGATGTCTATCGGAGGACTGCGTAACTTTATCAATCTGTCTGAAAAGCATTCAGCCCCCAAGGTTGGTTAACCGTCAGTTACTAAGAGCTCGCAGGAGGTAAAAATTAGGAGTGAGGTAAATCATAGCTATTTACTACGAGACTATATAAATGTCTTTAGAAGTAGATTCGCAGTAATACGTCTACGATGAATAATTAACATTTTTACATTGGGATGTACCATTTGATATAATTCACCTTACATCCACATCTCGAATGATACAAACGTTATTCATCAGTTCTACCAAAGGCAGAATTATTTGAGAAATAAGTACTTTAATAAACTCCTGCATTTTATAACAGAGCGAGAATGCGATGCGCATTATCCAAACGAATCTTCCGGCATAATATTTTAAAGCAACTCCTATAATAATAGCGTTGAAGATAAAATATATCTGGATACCCATATACATTATAGAAGGACATTAAATATAACCACAATTAGTTATAAAAAGATCAGTCATCAGAAAATTACTGACCTTAAAAACAATTAAAATTTCACTCCAATTACTATAAAAAGGGATGACTCTAAATTCAATGTGATAAATTAACAAATTTTATGACTTTTATTTGCCTGTACACACTTAAGAACAATTAAGATAAACACAATATGTCGTGTAATTAGGAATCATAAGTATCCAAATCTACGTACTTGGCGTGATAGGCCGCCTTCGGCGTGCGGCAGTGGGTGAACAGAAAAATACAGAAACAATCATTTCTTAAAGCAGTTGCTTTGGTGCTCCTATTTTTTCACAGAATTAAGATAGACGGGCGAACAAGTAAAGTTGTACGTGAGACAACTTTCAACAAAACACACTCATCCTAAAGTTATCGAAAAGATAAATCAGGTGTTTTCAGTCATCTGAAGATTTCTATTTTTCACTCTGAACCATCTCAAGAGCGTCACGGTTCGATATCTAACCTTATTTACAAGAAACTAGCCGAAAAATTGAGAGGACCCTGAACTTTGAATATGTATCTATAAAATTGTATTGAACAAGTGCATTAAATCCGATTTTTTATAGGTATTAGCGGAATATACTTTACGTAACTTTAACTAAACCATTCACGGTCAATTTCCTTCTTTTGGGACTATCATCTAACCATAACCAAGACCTTCTATCGCTAAAACCCTAAACGGAGCCCTCCAACTCTGCACAGGTAAAACGTATTAACCATTGATAACTCTGAGGAATCCTCTATCCCAAATCGTGGCAACCATTAAACCAGTTCGCGCCGGTGAGCGAGATATCATTCATCTATGAGAGCCAATGGAACCAGCACAAGATGGAGCTTTGTCCGATGGCAGCAGGAATTCCCACGCAGGAAGGCCCACCTTTTTAACATCTCCCGGAGGGATGTTGATCCGCCTGGGTTCCCAACAAAGCTTTTTCGCCAAGTATTTGGAGGTGACATTCACACCGACTGGTTAAGTGTTAATAATGACCGGGGAGACCTTGCCTACAATGCAGACCTCAATAGGGTCCACGGACGGTGCGTGCTGGGATGGCATGAAAGAGACTTTGGGTGAGAGCTTTTTTCCGGGGAAAATAGGGTCCGGGAGTGGAATTCCGGTCCTGAAAGAGACGAAAAAATATCTAATAGCGGACCGGTGTACGGAAAGAAGGATGTTGTAATTTTTTTGGGAATGTTTTTAACGGGATGCGGGCTGAATTTACGGTTTTAAGATACGGTCAGCTGTGCATGCTGAATAGGGGGTGGTGATCTCCATGTCAGCCTCCGATAGGAGCTGGGATAACGGAAAAACTGTGGAGGAGTAATGATGAGAAATACAATGCAGGTCCAGTTACAGGTAGGTTAGAATTCAACCATCCAGGATGATAACTGATTGCCACAATACCTATCCTAAATTACAGTGCTATTATTGTATAGTCAACAGGATGATTATACTCGATGTTCTCGACTTTCAATGAATAAGAACAATGGATGAATTTATACTTGTGAAAAATCAATATAGTTCAATTATGTATTATATTAGATTTCAATATAGTTGTCGTTGATATGAAATCGTTTAGGGCTCAATACTTCTTAATTGTTGTTAATGAGTAATTAAGATGTTAATTTCCTGAGCCGTTTTTGTATATTGATATCCATATATATTTCATATAAATAATTGGAGCAAAATTTTATAACACCTGTTTTTACGGTAGTGAAAAACTGGTATTCTGCATCGAGTTATTGACAAATCTATGATCACATTAGTTACTGTTACTAACGCAATATTTACGCTTATAATACGATTTTATGCGATTAATCTATAAATGAAATCCACTGCGGTTTATTATCAAGAACTTAGGAGTGAATTATTGAAATAATCTGTTACAAATCGACAACGAGTCGCTAAAACATAATTTATCGTAATGTAATTCACGAGAAATTTATTAGTTCTACAGGTCCTTCAAAATCGTTTTATATACCTATTAAAGCATAATACGTTCTTAGTCTACATGTACCATTGTACATGATATTAATGATTTAATAATAACTAAAACCCAATCAACCATAATGCGATATTTCATCTTCCTCAAAACTTCATACAGTGCAAATAAATGCTAATGAGAACAATTATTTTAAAAGAAGATACCAAGAATATTCCAAGGATATGGACTAATATTTTGGGTCAAGAGTATGGTTGAAAATGTTTGGAATTTTGTCATAGCGTTATATAGCCTTATACGTGTTTCAGAAAAAGTTTTGAAAGTAACACGTAAAGAACCAAAAAAGAAGAAATTTTGGTCGAAAATAAAAAGCAACCATTGATGCAGAAAATGGGTTAAATTGAAGACTAAAAAAGAAAGGGATGTAAAAGCAAAAGTTTTTTGTTTGTAAAACGTGACTCTATTTTGATTGATGGGTAAAAAAGAAGAATTTTAGGGCATTTTTAGGAACCTAAAATACCGGTTGACCAGCAACTCAAGAACACGCAGAACGTTACGTATACTCATTATTCACAAAATACTTCCCGAAATTTGTCCAACAAAGAAAGAAACATTCTCCTGATTTGCATTGGAAATTCTTTGCATAGAAGAGAATGCAGCATAACTGAAATGCACACAGATGCACACAAAGCAGCGATCTTTGCAGTCGTCATTATTATGCATTGGAATAGCGGTCGTCCATTTCACCTTATTCACAATACAGCATCCTCTTTAGGGTTAAAATGAGTTCGGTCCACGAAGAGGCACCTTGCGAAATACTTTAGATGGAAAATGAACACAAGGACCGTTGTCTAACTAACTCCATCCTTGCCATCTCTTGTTCGTGTAAAAACGTAGTATCGTATGCTACTTTTCCACTGCATTTACGTCACAAGAGGTCCATCAAATGTTTGTACCGAGGAATATGATTGAAAAGTTTTTCCGGTATATTCAATGATGTAGACCTTTTTTGCGGTACTAGCAAACAAACCCATAAACTAAACTCCACAAAATATGGTTTCTAACTCCGTTATTTGATAAAGAGCTTAAATAATAGTTGAAAACTCCCCTTACGTGCAATAATCCCATGTTTTACAATACGTATTAGAATGAATGCAGAGTTGCTCAAGAGTATTTGAATTCCAAAATATTTTTCTACACTATTGTTACTGGAATTATTCAAACGCACAGACATATGTTTTTCTTGTTATATTAAGGCTGGCGTAAGCATATACTTCATGCTCATGAGTATTTGAATACAGTTTCTTTTCTACCATGATGACAGTGATTTATACCTTGTAACAACATTGAGTAAAATAGTACGCGTGAAAATTAATATTGACTGTTATTTAAAGTTTAATACACATGAAATGAAAACAGAATGTAATGTTTGGATTATCCGTGTTTCCTTTTTATTTGCACATTTATTTTCCTTATAATTAATCCATATGATTGGTAATTCTATAAAAGAACAGTGAATCCTACCAACCGGACCCCGGCTCTAACCAGAGATTGGTTATCATATTATCATCTAACAATTATGTCTTTGGTATAGGTAATTTATATAGTTTACAGACAATAAGAGGTTTGAAATAGTAAACTGACTATCCTCTCCAGAATACACGCATTTAAGATTCAAGTACCATAATAGGAGTTCCGGGATTAACTTTTTTGAGTATTCAATCATAGGGCGACAAAATGGATAACATAATGCAAAACTATACATTCATTTGCCTTTCAAACGTCGCATCATTTACGAGAAAAATAAACGAGCAATCAGAAGAGAGACAAAAGAAATTCTTTTTTCAAATCTTATATCACGCCAGACTATGGTTGATTACACCAATACATACACCCTTACACGTGTTAAACCACTTGGAGCTTCGTGACCACAGATAAAAATACATATTCTGGAAGTTTGATTTCCTGGAAAGATACCAATTATAATTCGTACTCATTTGGCCAGCCACCTCCGATAGAAAAATGTTAGATAACAGGAGGGAATGCCGCCGCAAACTTCCTGATCTGTCGTATATTCAGACACCTGATTGTATAATCGGGAGATAAAAGATAAGTAGTCAGTCACCTCACCGTAATCAGCGAATAGGAGTCTATCGGAAATGTTACCTTATGATTCCTCCCGCGCGTGACGAATTCGTAGAATACCAGATGTAATTGAATAGACAGACATTCAACGAGAATTCTGCAGAAATTCCGATAACAGAGAGAGGAAATAATGTATGTACCTTCATTATGTTTGTTACAATTTGTACTTATATATATTGACATATATTAACTTAGGTTATTTAGTTGGAAACTGTTGACAAGTGTTTGTTGCTAGGGTAGATCATTTAGTTAATATATTATTCTGATACAGTGATTAAAACGACCTACAATGGACATAAGATATAGCTTCAAATTTATAAAAGATTTTCTGTGATAGTAGAGTGTAATTGGGTTTCTGTTCATGGTTTGTTCATGCATTGGTAAAAGATTAAGCGATAAACATGGAAGGGCTGAATTTGATTCATATGAATATGTATCTATCATATGATTAATTTATATAATTTATATGATAGTTATATAAATAAGTGATTGATAAAGAGTATCTACCTATCTGACACCTACATGATTAAGTTAAGGCCAACGGAACATGGTTCTATTCGTAAGATTACGAAATGTATAAATGAAAATTGTTGAATACGTCATGTTCCTGCATTCTCATCCTAAGCCCAAATAATTCTTGGATTACATAACACCGCAGCTTTGTAATATCTCAAGCTTAACCCTTACACATACCTTTCTTAGATAGGTCATCATTTTAGGCTTCCCAAGATCCTGGTTCGAATCCCAGAACACCTGAGTATTTCGGTCAAATAAAACCTTACGAATCCAACTGAGAAAGGATTTGACGTAATCGCCCTTCAGATGGGTATACACCGGGAGGATTTAGAGGAATAAATAGAAGATACCATCCAAAAAATACCGGTTACGGCGACCTGGAAGTAACTGTGCTGCGGATTACCAATGGAGAAAAATCCCCTCATAGATAAGTGTGGGTGAACTATGGAGGAATGGTACATCCACGAGCATTTCCGGTTCTGCACATAAACAGCCATCGTCATGTTCAGCACCCGCCCTTTCTCACTAATCATCCAAGTTTCCGCATATCCCATTCAACCATTCCGAGTGCTCATTGCCCCCCCTCCCGCAGGAGACCTTCCACCCCCTCCCCCGTGGCCCAGGGTGAACACCGGTGACCTTCACAAGGTCAACACTCACACCTCCTCTTTGGGTGAGTGGTTCCCTCCTCATCCTACCTCCACACCGATTACTTCTCCGTATACAAGTGCGCACTCTCGGGAGGGAAAAAAAAGAGAAATCCACGTCCTTTTGGAGGAGGGGAGGAAAGGGGTTTTTGGTCCAGGAGCCATTGGAAGGACGTGAGGAGCGCTATGGGTTCTCTTCGGATACGCGAGTGGGATCACGTGATTTCCCTCCTAGATGGCGCTGGCGGACCGTGAACTACTATCCGGGAGAAATTCTTTTTCTCTCTTCTGAGGTGGAGGAATGGTTTTGTGAGTTCGTTGGGAGATGGTGAGCACACGGCGAACTCTATCGGAACCAGTGTTCCGTGGCGAATAGGTAGAATTAAGCACCTTCCTGTACGATTAACGTGATAAAGTGTACTCATTAACCACGTACTTATGGTTCTTTATAAGAAAAAGTTCTAATAAAGTAAATATGATCAACATCGCTTTAAATTTCTTCTGAAACCTGAAAGCCAAAAACAAAAATAAGAAGAAATGCCATCACTAATGAAAAGCTCGGATATATTTAGGATAAAAAGGTCTTATTTCTTTCTCAAGTATATTGAAGTATTGCCGAAGGAAAACATGTTCAATCATCAAACCATTTATATTAGAGAAATCACGGTTAGTTTCATTCTTCCTTTAGATAATTAGATGCGAAACGTGATCAATCAGGAATAAACCCCTTTCTTAACTCTAAAAATTCAAGCCTCGAAGAAGAAAATTTAGAAATTTACGATAGCGAAATCATAAGGAAATGCAACACCTTTTATAGTCCGATGTACTCCGACAGTGAGGAATAGACAACAGTACAGTTAATAAATTTCACCAGAATGACTCGATATTATTTTACTCACTACGGAATACTAAGAAGACGTTTGTCATCACGTATCCTTTCACGCTTTCCTCTTTTGGTTTCGTCTGTGGCGAAGCAACATACAATTCATCACATACGCGAAATGAATTTAAGAGGTAATAATGATCTTCTAAGCTGAGACACGAGCCCATGGATAACAAGATTAATCGGAAATAGAGCTGTGCAGACAAACCTTTCTTTCATTTCATCAGTGCGTATTTAATAATAATAGCACATATATATCCGATTTAATAGCATAATAGCAATTCCGTGCCATGGCATAACTTTCCCTACTCTTACCTCTCTCTAAATTGAAGCGCATGGAACGATTCTTGCCGTCATAGGCATATTTCATTAGATTTAAGGTTAACATTGATTCTTTACTTAAAATTAAACTATTAGGACCTGTACATCTATCTTATTTCTCGTGTATTTTAATATTACATTTAAATATGAGCATTATTAAAAGTTTCCAGACGTTCCATCGGTCGTGAAAAAAAGAATAATTGAGTGAAAAATAACAAATTTATTTAATTTCTTATTCCACCATACTATTCATATATACTAATGCCATTCTTATTCTCATAGCTTTCATTTAAGTTAAACCTTTTTAATTTACCAATGCATCAAACAAGATACGTCAATCCAAGCTCCTCGACCCTTCCAAAGACAACCACGAGAGAGAGAGATTTCCCCGACCACACATCCCGACGACAGATGCGCGAATACGAAGCGATCATTTCCGCGAAAGGTCACGTGACCCCCCCACCCATCACTCCCGATTCCCATTCGACCGAATCCATTTCATCACCTCCTCCGAATACTTCTGCACCGAGCTATTGTCCATGTCGACTACGCGTTGCAGGCGATATGAATGAGGGTGTGGGGAGGTTGCGCAGGAGTGTGGGGCACTCCCCGCATAACCAAATAACGGTAATGTCTCCACTATAGGAGCTGAATCCGACATTGGGCACGGGTGAGGTTTTCCTCTTGCTGCCAATCACGCGGTGCCACGCGTCGGCCATTTCTTGTCAGCGCCATTTACACAAACCCCCGGCCGCAGTCTAACCTCATTACACATCCAGCGGCAATAGGAAGAGATCGCGTGCTCAAGGATAGTTTATTTTAAAACGACTACATCCCTTGAATAAATGGATAGCCTTTTCCCCTTCGATGGATTGCGTAATAATGAAGGCCGGGCGAGGAATGTCCGCGAAACGTCCCTTTTTCGTCGGGTAGGATAAGGTTTCGATTGTATCGACTCGTGTTTCGATTAGATACATCGACGGGTAGATATATATCGATAAGGAAGTTCGATTATCTGCAGGTGAATCCATCGATAGCCTTTTTTATTACGGTCGATAGGTTCACGAAGGGATAAAGTGTTAATTTTTCTGCAAATAGTTCGTCTGCTAGAAGTTTTGGGACGCTCTAGCTTTATGGAAAGGGTTATAGAAGTAAAATACCCTACGCATAATGCTCGTTTTGGATTTTCGTCCACCGTAGGGTACTAGGTTGATCAATAAGTATGTTAAAATCTATTCGCGTTGACGTTTTGAAAGCATCTGAGGTATGAGTGTTGCAGAACAATGGATTCATTGAGTTTTCTCCGCAAAGAATGGTATGGAAAGTTTTACCCTAACATTCATTGTGCTTCTCTTGCGCAGACTTCATCTATTTAAGGCAGTCAGGCCATAGATGAGGAAAGCAAAAACATACGAACTTATTCTTACTTTGTTGTGTACCTCTGACATGACCCATTGCCCATTGATTCATGTCGATTTTGTATGAACTCGTGAAAGGTTTTAGGCGTGGATGTATTGAAATATATCAGTACATATCTCTCTAGCAGATACTCAAAGCACTGGTACGTAGGAATAACTGGATCAGTTTTGATTTCTAAGATATGCAAATAAATCAAATGACAATGATCGAATAGTTTAGACGATTAGAAATATCCAGTAACAGCCGTGGGCCGCAAATTATCCTTGGGCGTGGATACTTCCTACTTTCGATTACATATTCTAGCGATTTTACTGTATAATTAAACCGCACATATCATTCCGATTCCTGAGACATTCTATCTTTGATCTTCTGCGATGTCAAACGTAAAGAAATCATTTCCAGACAATTCCAAGGTATTAATTCCAAGCAGCAGTCGTGTACGCTTGTTGAACCAAAGGGATAATTTTCATTAAATTATTTATTTTAACTGAAGGGAACGGAAGGTTGCAATTACTGGACCCTAAAGCAAAGTTTCTCTATTTCTATAAGGGAAGCGGAATTGTAAAAGCTATGACCTGACTGGGACTCCAACCCGGAACTCCCAATACCCAGTCGTTTGGTCTAGCCAATGAGCTATGCTGCCAGGACATTTAAACACAACCTTTAAATGATAATATTACACCGGTGGAAATTTTAAAATCACGATTTTTCTAGACTTCTAAAACATTTTAAGAGAAGACAGAATTCGTGAATTTGAAGTCCTAATGATTTTAACAACAGTAACATAAGGTACATTAACTTTAATCGTAACTTTATCTTATCATGATCTTTTAGTTATTCTTAGATAGTCTCGTATCTTTTAATTTATCACGAACTTCATTAGCTGTCTTAGTTTCAAAACATTCACGATACCCTTGCAGTCGTTTAAGTCTCCGAAATTCTAACGTGAAAGCGATGGAATAATATCTCATTTATTTCGGTATTTCATACGCAAACTTTCTAAATGTCATACCAACAAAAGTTAAGCGTGGTCAGTACAATGTTATGGCCGCAAAAGAAGTCATAGAACAGAGCAAAAAGATGAATTATATTTCACAAATCAAAAGTCAATTTGCAGATCATGCGTCGCCTCTATTTCTAATCCTCACGTATTGAGTTTAAGAAATTCCCATTATTTTAATTCCATCCGGGAATGTATACACTATAAGAAAACCTACCAGAGTTGTTTTCTATCAGTAGTAAGTATTTCCACTTCCTGGGACGAATATTTACTAATTTCAAACGAACCAAATGCGTAGTTTTTTCATGACAGTTTGAATAAGGTAATAAATCTCATTTAAAACTTGCGATTCTATTTATTTTACATTGATATATTGAAATTATATTCTTATATCAACTTATGATAGTTATCGCGAAAATATTCCAGAAATCGACATTTTATTCACGATCCTTGAATAATTTCCCTCATTCATGAGTATTATAATTCATAGATTTTTATTTTAATCTCAAAAATTCCTGTTCATGACCACTTTATCCAATATATATGTATCTTACTAATTTCCTGTAAATAAATAATTAGTATGTATTTCCATGATATTATCTTTCTTTCTAAGTATTACGGAGCATAACCATTCCTTCATATCTGTAAAAATTACGGAGAAGTAAAAATGGATAATGCAGACAAAAGGAACGATAGTGGATGTAACAATGAGATTCGAATAATGCTTTTATCTCGCAAATATGATAATAATCCCTGCCGTGGCCTTGAGACGATGAAAGATAAAAATCGCTTATTGGTTGAGCGTGAAAAGTTCCACGTATATCGTCATTGAACTATTGTAATATCCCTGCCCACGTGGATGGGGTATTGGTAAAACAACTCCTACCGAAAATACTTATTAGGTCGGTTGCTATGTGTGTTGCATAACAACCAAGCTTCAGTATAAACAATACACGATATAAATTGAAATATAACTATAATAGAGACAAAGAATAACATCTGGATAAATTTCAATATAGTAAGGATTTCTCTAGGATATTAAAGAAATCTTACTTTTCGTAATGGAAAATTACGATTCAATTGCACTTTAACTAGAGTGTGACATAAAATTTCGTTCATCGCTAAACAAGAGCAATTTGTCAATGGCGGAATCAGATACTAGGCTCGATATCGGAAATAATTTTCATCTCAATATAAAAGATACTAATACTCATTTAAACGAAAAAAATATAACAATAAAGTTCCTAAACCAATCTTCTATCATTCTTTTATAATATTCGGCTGATATAATTCATCAAGACACGGTTAAGCTCAGACATGAGTGTACCTTCTATACTGCAGAATACATTTTAAATATCAATTTCAAATGATGGAGACAAAAGCTCTTGAATCTTTGGAGGCAATATCAAAACGTTTGAATATGTTTTATCTCTAAATATTGATGCTCGTAATTATTATAACGATGGATGTATTTTTTGTTGACATTCAACATTCTACTTGAAATCATTATTTGCCCATTTTCACACGAGTAGGCGGGAGTTATTCTATT
Source organism: Pantala flavescens (assembly GCA_020796165.1). Classification (NCBI taxonomy): domain Eukaryota; kingdom Metazoa; phylum Arthropoda; class Insecta; order Odonata; family Libellulidae; genus Pantala; species Pantala flavescens. Next base: position 21,491,062 of record CM036886.1, read on the forward strand.
ACATGAGTATTTGCTATAAACGAAAAAGCATTGGGTTAGTATAAAGAAGCTCACAGTAATTCAAAAGCTGTTTATTTAAATATTTTCATTACCTTCGTTTTTTTTCTGTTATTGTTTAAAGTCAATTACTTCTTAATTCCATAAATCGTTACATACGCAAGAAACTAACCTTCATAAAAACATGTTGTTCTTAAAACATTGAAGGATGTGGATAGAGGTAAATCTAAAAGCACAATCCCATAGTGAATGCCCATCGAATGCCTTGCTCAGTGACTTCGAGCGATGGCTTGCACGCGTCGTAAGAGAGAATGAGTTCCGTTTATTCTGGCATTGAAAGATGCTCTTTCCTTGAAAGATGAACTCACTATTGCGTCTTTCCTAATGGGATATCCTCGTTTAAATGCGTTCGCCATACTTCCAGAGGTATCTACTGTTTGGAATGTCACTCCTTCACTATACGTGTGCGGACGCTAACATAAGATACTCTCGCAGAATCCTACCTTTAGCGAAGATGGAAAGACAACAGGCACTAAAGGGAAAATTTCAATGGAAGATCTCAAATACTTAATGCTCAAACCAGGTGAATCAATATTCTATATTATTCACAAATAGACTAGTTTTTATTTGTATTACAAACAATTGCAAAGCGAAATAGAAATAGACCTATCGTTCGTTATGAATCATGGCAACTGTGTGCTTTAGCTAGCAACAAAACAAATGATTCAATAATAAACTCTATTTATATTGTTGCAGAAGTTTCTATGGTAATTCTTACTTGTTTATGTTACTCAATAAACTCTTGAGCCATTTCCGACTATCTTAAACAAATCGTCCTTCTTGAATAACATAATACACACGTATTTTCTTTAAATGGACCAAATTTTGTTCCTAAGAGATGCTGAATGAAATAAACGGAAAAGAGCAATTATAAAGATAATACATACACTTACATATTATATATTCATTGGAATACGTAATGAGTAACTAATTACTAAAGGCATGTGAATGTAAATTTATCATTTTCCTCTCTAAATTGGATGAATGATAATCCTTCATCGCAAAATTAATCATTGTTTTTGCGTCTTAGAGGATACTAGAAACTTCATGGCAAAAGAAGATGCTAAATAAATAAATAAAAGGGAATCTAACATAATTATAACTGTATCCTTGCTCCATGATTAAATCAAAATAAAATTACCTCACACCTCTTAAACTCTCCCCTCATCTGCCGTCGGAGGGGATGGTGTTTCAAACACTCTACTAGTTGATTACTTCACGTACAGAGCAATTTATCAAAAGGCATTATGCAACTGCTAAAACGCTTCCTGAATCAGACAGGATGGAGTGAAGTTTGCGATGGCAATGAACGAAGAGAACAGTTCCAAATAACATAATAAAATGAACCAAAAATTGGCAACGCCGAAATCGACTCTTGCCCAATCACGATGATCTTCAATCAATGAAATCATTCGGACCCGAGTACCAGTCCACCATTCACTCACAAAAACATACACGCCCTACCGCCTCCACCTCCCGCCTCTCAAGATAGATACTCCATTCTTTTGCTATTAATTCCATAAGACCTCTCCTAAGATTAGCTCTCCCTATCTCCTTGATAACAATACAGTCACCTGAGCGCTGCGACGCTGAAAAAAAAAGAGATAAATAACTAATGTGTGCTCAGAGCTGTTTCCGTGGAGGCAGTCGACTTATTTTTAGGATATGTTTGAGCAGGAAATATCGCCCTCGCTGTGGTCTCCATGCAGTTTTTTAACCCTTAATTACGCTCATATTTACGCAATATCTGATTCATTAAATTAATTTCTAAGGAGCGAAGAATTAAGATGTTCTCCATCCTGAGATAATTATTGGTATTTCTTTAGGGTATTTATGGTTTCTTACTTTCCTCTTTTTATCATCATCTTGTATTAATCGTAACAATTACTAACAAATATAATTCAGAAGAAATCGAGAGTTTGGATTGCTACCCGAATATACTAATACTTATTTCTTATGAAAATATTAAAAATTCGGAATTTTTTGTTCTGTCATCCGCAAGGGACGAATTTTATCCGGATTATGGCAATTAAAAAAAAGTAGTTAACCCGAGAAAGGCAGAAATAACTTGAGCTAAAATGTAGATAGTATAGTGTTTTGTGTCGGAAATTTCATTACGAATTTCAAAAATTTAAAAATAGTATATTTCAGTCGAATCTAAGATATTGCAATGAGTGAAATTATATCTGGATAAATTGAAAGTGACAAATTTAAAAAACGTATAAATATTTAAATCAAAGAGAAAGATTAATGTGAGTCAGAACTAAATCGTGAATAAGCTAAAGGTCTACTAATCTAACATAAGTTTAAATATGTGTTAATTATATTAAGTGCTAAATTTATATGAAAACACTTAAGTTCTGTAAAGTATTAACAAATTAATTTTTCCAGATTCATCGATAAATAATATCATAACAAAACGATAAGACCGTTATACAATAAAATTTGGTTCCCACAAAAATTCATCATTGTTACAACAAGACACGGAATGTAATCCTACAAGGCGAGAAATTGTTAAAACTAAAATGTGAGAAGACAACCGCAATGACAGAAAGCAAACGTGTCTTTTATCTGCCACGCAATGGAAGCCGGCCGGTAAAGGCATGCAGTTGAAGATGACACGTTGGATTTGAAGGTAATATGATAATAAATTCAATTGCATTGCTATGGAAGAGCTACATAAGATATTAATAACATTTGGGAAATCATATTAAGTTTTCTACACTCGTTCAAACGCTTTGGTCGATGTTTCCCGACAATCAAACCTTTCTTTGGGTAACTATGCATACACTCTCCTTAGTTACCAATAATTAAAACAATTGTGGTATAAAAATGGTCGTTCAAACGCTTTGGTTGATATTTCCTGACAATCAAACCTTTCTTTGGGTAACTATGCATACATTCTCCTTAGTTACCAATAATTAAAACAATTGAGGAATGTCTCCTGTATAAATATAGGCATTTACCGCTTTAGATCTAAAGGCCCGTTCTACGCAATTGAAGCAACGTTACATATCCGTCCATCACTCGCGGAATTCAACGATATCAGTCTAAGGTTTGGGAAAAGTCTTACTTTCTCCAGAGAAATCGCTACAGCGGATGTGTGCCTTCGCTCGGCATTATCTGTGATTCACCGGTTCAAATTACACCTCTTGATTTGATGATTTCTCAGAATTACACGCAGCGATGGTCACAATGCCACTTGATCGCCACGTTTATTGTACTCGTCATCTAAATTTTTATCAAATTTAATTGCTCGGTGTATAGATTTTCATCATAGTCATGAACAATATCCCGTTTATTCTATTATCTTTCCGTTGAAAATATGATTCATAGAACAAGAAGGCCAGCTTGCATCAATGAAGTGATCTTTTAGTTTGCGCAGTATGTATTTCAGTTCTATGCGAATGAGATACATATCAGTTTCACCAGTACCGATTCGATTCCAGGTGGGAGCTATTTTGCCACGTTGCTGAAAGTTTAGAAGTAGTACATTCAATTACAAAACGCCTTCTAGGTAATAAATCGAAAAACAAACAGCTTCAAATTCTCGAACAAATGGTTACGCATACAAATATCTTTGGTTGAAACTCTTCTCGTTCAATGTTACTTATTTTTTTTAATCCAAACTTTTACTGTCATAAATGAGTAGTATTGACATCAATACATTCTTTCCTTTTTTTAAATCTAGAGTTAGTGTATTTTCGTATACATAAACTTAAAGGAAGACTGTTTGAAAGTCTCTCATTCAGTATACAAGATACTGGCATAAAAAATACCTAGTTCAATATCAACTATACGTTTAACAAATATCATTGATAATGTAATAACTAAATAAATGTATTCGTTCACAGAGAATCAAATTATATGTAAAACCGCTAATTATAAAACACACGAATTTATTATTTGTTTATATCCGTAAAGAAGACCTAAATTATATTCTTAAAAGATAGAAATAAATATTATATCATGACTTCGAATGGAAACTATTCGTTTGTGTGTGAAATTGACGCATTCATATCGTTTTTCGTTTACTTAACATCATACCTTCCTTTCAATTGCGAATTCTCCCTTTGAATGGAATCGTACGCTATCGCAAATTGGGATTACTAACATTTCTCCTCTGCTATGAGGTCGACTGCTCAAGGACGTTGCAGGATTATCCTCTTTTGGATAATAAGGCGATTTTTATTGTTCTTGGAAGAGAAAGATAAAGAGAAGTTTGCGTTTGGCTAATGCGAGCTTATCGTGGAGGCGCGATTAAAAGTTGAGATGAGAAGGTTCTTTGTTCCTCAGCGATAAATTTCAAGACCTCTTCCCTACAGTCCGAAATACGACGATCCCTCCCTCCTTTCTATAGATTCAAACGCAGGAAAAGAGCTCTTGTTTAGAGAGCCAAAGATTCGCTTAAAGAATCACTAAAGACTGTTATAATTTCAAATGTAATTAGGCTAATAAAATAAGAGTAATATAGTCGATCATTATGCTAATGTTTGGAGAGAGTTGGTGAATAAAGTTAATGTACAAATAGAGTAATATAGATGATGTAGACATAAATATTAATAAAGAGAAATAAAATTAACGAGTCATTCACTCTATCATCCCCATGAATGGCTTATTCACGAACACATCAGTGCTTATTCCATTAATCACCTTTAATATAGATAAGTATTAGTTCTGCCTTGCTTATGATACCATAAAATAGTGCATTGAACATTTCTAATATCTCGTTCAAGTAGACCAACTGTATATGTACATTTTTGATCGAATGCGAATGTATAAAATTTAATTTATAAAAAACATTTTTCTGTAAAAAATTAAATCTCGAATGGCTTATATTTTCTAAAAGAATACTCCGAAACATGTTGAGTCTTTCTATTTCAACTGTTTGACTTCTCTAAAGCACTGATTGGCAACGGTAATTACCATCAAAATCTAATATGTAGAGGGCAATTCGAAGATGTAATGTTTTTCAAAATAAATGATTTAAATAATTGTATTTTTAATGTTTATGTTTAAATTTACTGTACCATTCTATGGACAAATGAATAAACCGATTTTTGTTTAACTAATCAAGGAAAATTATTTATACCATGTTTTTATCTTTTGTTTTTATTACACGCAGGTTATGTACCCTAAAATAGTCATAGTAATATTACAGTAATAGTAGTAATAAATATAGTATATAAAATACTATTATTATTTATTGCTTCCTTTGTACCAAAAATTCTATCTGAATAAATAAATAAGGTTTAGTCTAAGAATTCACTCTTGAATTCTTTATCGTGTCATGCAACTTAATTCAACGTAGCCTGAAATCATATATTTCGTCTTCATGTACGATTTTCTTATACAATCTCTTATACTACTGCCTCAGCTTTAAGAACACGCTTCTTGGGTAGTTTGCAATAAATTGCAATTTCCTTTCGCCTGCTACACTTAATTGCTACACTTTACAAGTAGACAAATCGGAACATATATAGGATACAAAAAACTAGCATTATAACACCTCTTACCATGAAACCTCTTTACTCTATTACCAAAAATTCGATTTTAAGGATGAAATCATGGTGAAAACGTAACATCCGCAATAAATAATCCGTAACGAAAATCTCTCGGCTGCAGTTGGGAATGAGTTATTCGCTGGATCACCGATAAAAACTGCTCTGTAACGCATCCATTCGTGTCACTTAGGTTTGTAAAGACATTCGCTTGCAATTGGTGTACGCTTCAACAGAATTACCGGTTAGTGAACACCTGAAACGTAAACTGGGATAACGTAATATTCTGTGGCGAATCCTCCTAAACTCGTGAGCTTCTTGTGTGGCATTATTAAAGGGAAATTTAGATACGGGTTTTTTTTTCGACACGAAGCACCATAATTTGGAGCTATTTGCTGTCCGATTAAGAACGATTCGCAAACGGTAGTGATGTTTTTTCTATCCTCCAAAATTATCACATCGACAAAAATTCCCTATTGTTGCTATGGAAACGGCATCGGAGACATTCCTGTTGAATTTTTGAAATCTAAAGAAATTCTTAAATCTCTTTCAATTTATACATGCAATGACACACAAAATATCAATACTTGAAAGGTGATTCCTTTTAACCTAATGAAAGATATTTTTTGGTAAATATTAAGCTCCTCAAAAATATAAAATATATATTTAAGGCACATAATATTCTCACCTAGTTCATGGGTAGGGAATATCACTATCAGAACCTATGAAAAGAACTACGGCTGAATATTACATGTGAACGTACGAGCATATTCTCTTGGAAGTTTCATAGGCGATTGCAAGGAAAGATTCAAATATATACAGAGAAAAATGTCGATAAATAGAAGATAATAACCATCAGAAAAATTAGTAATAATTCGTTATATATATGTTCGATACCATACGCTTTGTATGGCTCATATTTTGTTTCTATAGATTTCCCTGATTGCAATGAAAAATCTGAAAAACCTTTTCTTTTGATAGATACCATTCATTATTTATTATAATGTTCAAACAAGCACTACATATTGAAATCATAATTAATAAATGTATTGAAATATTAATTCATCCTGAGGCCCAATTTTAAATTCGATTTTCGATGGTTTTGAAATCCAGCAATTTTACGATTAACAAATCTTTGCTTTCACTTTCGAAGTCACTTTTGCTTGACCAATTCTGTAGTCGATTAAAAAAATAAATAAAATTCTTTCTCAGGCGCTATTAATTTAATAATTCGCACACATCACTCTTCGTAATAAACGTGCAAGACAGCATCACCAGAAGAGCCTTCTCGTGTACGGTTCAGAGATTTCCCACAATTCAAAGTGCTTTTTTTTGCTTCAATGTTTTAAGTGGTTCAAACTCCTACTGCGAATACATTACGGTAAAGTTCAGAATGGATTTTTAAAAACGTCCCTTGTATCGTGATAAGATAACATCGATTGGATAGAACAATGCGTTTCCTTTATCGTAATTTTAGCTCTCATCTTAGCATTTAAAGATTAAATAGAAATCTATTTCTGAGAGGTAATGTTTTTAGCTGAGTTCGTTAGTTCATATTCCAAAACATATCGTAATAATAGATATGCACTTTAAAGTAAATAGCTACTGTCATTGAGAAACTATAAATCATAGTTCTTTCGTTTGTCCAGTATAACGAGCGATATAAATTGTAATTATTATGTTGTCTTAGTAACGAGCTACGGAAAACTTACCCATAACGACATGCATCTAACTGACTGTAAGTTTGTAACAGTCATAAGGGGAGGTATGTGTTTTCGAAGACGTGTCAGGGAGAAAGTTAGATTGAAGGACATCAGTGAGTAGAAAATATTTAGGTAAACAGGAAGAGCAAGAAGAGAAATACTTGAAGAGTCAAAAACAGGGAGAGATCTCTTTAAACGAATGAAATAATTCGAAACAGAGAAAACTTCCGCTAATTGTCTAATTAACAAGCTGTGCCTGTATTTAGGACTATCGAAGTAGAACATTCAATCCTATACTAATATCATTTTATTAATTACAAAAAATCATGAAAGATGGGAAGAGACACTTTCCACTGGTTATAATTATTTTACGTTCTCGCGTGCTTCTACCTAAACTATAGTGAAACAAACTCGAATAACTGTAAAAAATCTTCTTTGTTCGTAAAATATAAACGAGTGAGTAGAATTATGTTCCGAAGGTTTGATTTAAGTTAGATTTAGCGAAATAATTAACGAAATGAAAAAATGGAAATGAGATACGTCAATTAACATTTTACAATACTCGTCGGGTATTGAAGATGGTAACTTAGTTACCAAAACACGTATCTAAGGAAACTTATACAAGCATATTGGTTGTTTACACTTTTTTTCTGAATCTTCCGATTCAGATTAATTCTGTTTTAGTATAACGATTAGTGTTTTGACTATTCCCTTTGGATTGGACTTTGCATCGAGGCTATTTAGTAACTCAAACTTTTTTTTCCTTTTTATTATCTCTCTTCTCCTCTATCAAAACTCTTGTTTGTTTTTACAACTTAGAAGTTCGATTTTTTGCTTCAGAAATATAATTCACGAATAAATTAGTTTACAGCTAATTTTAATGCAATGAATTAGATTTAAAAGTTTGAATTTTCTAGAAGAAGGGTAGATAATATGAAGAGCCGTTTACAATGACATTCAAACAATTAAGTAATAGAATATTAGATGAGATGTATCCAGATTGATCCTAAAAAATTTCATTTATGATTGACAGAACTCTTTCTCTTAATTTTTTGCGTGATCTGTATAGTATGAGATATTTTATGGCCGTAATATATAAAAGCATCGAGACTCTAACTGTATTTCGTAGAATTGATAGTTTAAACATAAAAGCTCAGTTCTATTATATGGTTCTTTTGTCATTAGATACGGAAATTAATGAATATACTTAAACTAATGAAAGAAAACTATAGAGCCAGTATGGTATAGAAACCAAAAATCGCTGACAAAGAAATGCACATGATCAGAATCGACTTTGGAATACACACATAAATTAGTAATCAGTAGTAGTTGCATTTGTATTAGTAAAACGATAACTTTTTTCAATATATTATACGTATAAAAATTAATCACATAACAGTTATTTAATTGTTGTAAGCAATGGATATTACGTATTGTAGCGCGTACGATTGTTGGCCTGACAACAATGACAAATCACCTTAGCCAATAGAAAGCTGATATTTTGAGCAATTAGCATGGGCTATTATCGAATTTAAATACATTGCAAGATGTATAAAAGCGAGATAGTAAGTAACCAAAATTCTTATCAGAAACATTTTAAGAAATCGTCGATACTGTGATAGACTAAAGCGGCCTTAACCATCACGCATTGCAACTCCCAATCATAAGACATCATAGGCGTAACACGGGAGTGAGAACACATCGAAACAACTTGCTCTTCGAACGAGATAAGGTTCGGAGAAACGAAAATCTCCCTTATCGAAGAAGATTGGCCTCCCATTAGCAGAACCAGGGACGGTTGCCTACTTTGACTAAAAATATTCAAGAATGCCATCAAAACTTTACGCTCGATATTATTCCTTTTATCGATAGCATAAAACCGGCGCTGAGGGGGGGGGGGAGCCAACCTCCCGAATACCACTTTAAGCGATTCGGAAAATTTACATGCGACGTGTAAGAGGGCTACCATGTTCCGGACGCGGGATTCCGAGGAGAAATTTGTCAAATAAATCGACCATTATGCACGGGGCAAGTAGCCGTTTCCCCGTACTTACCTGTTGGCGGTAATAAATAAGTTTGTTTTTAGCCTTAAATTCCAGGTATTCGGTTGGGAAAATTCCGCAAAAAAATACCCTCTTGAAAAGTGATCAAAAGGGGGGTTATTTATTTTATGGATGTTCTAAGAATCGCGTCTGTATCATACGCGGTGGGAATGAATTCGATAGTCTATGAGTCTCGGTCGTGGTGATTTTGGATGGAGAGTGACAGAAGAAACTGCGAACGACTTCCTAGAACTACCTGAATTGCCGCTGAGGACGCCGTCAGATATACGGTGAACTGGAAGGCCTTAAGACTTCCATGAATTGGGCTCCCGAATGACAGTGATTGGACCGGTGGCTATTGTGGCAATTGAAAACGAGCTGATAGGTACTTCACGAATGCAAAGTGGGATGGAATAAAGTAATTGACAAATGATCGCTTGGTAAAGATAATAATAAAGAAGGAGATATATCGAAGCACGTGAAACCAACTGCTTTCAAGGATAAACCCGCTGCAAAAAGAGTTTCCGAAACCGAAATATATCGATATGGTACCAGCACCGAAAAATTTTCGCCTGTAAGCGGAAAGTATTTCGAGATTTGAAAATCACGAGTTGTAATATACATTAGTGTATACTATACAAATACTCAGTACAATAGGTAATAGAATGAAGAAACGGAATACCCAATACCCAATCGTAGGTTGGAAACCAAACTATTAGACGTATTTCACCCCCTCAACTTAGTTATTGTACAATTACAGTTTAATTCATTAAAAATCTCGTCCTTTAGAGTTATCAGAATATATAAAATAGCCAACTATAAAACTTTAACGGTACAATAGACCTATCAAGCTATAAATTTGAGGATCATGAAGGAGAAGAATAAAAATCTCCTCTAATCAACACGAAAATCTTTGCGTAATTTTTGTTCCAAGAATTACGGAACTTGATTCTATTATATATGACCATCACCTGCAGAAATCATCGGTTTGTACATATGTATGTCTGTAATTGTGAATAAGTAAAATACAATTGTATTTTAGGTTTATTTGTCATATATACATGAACATATTTGTTGGGAAATGAGTAATAAATGTAAGCTTGGAGAGTTGGTGGATGATATTTTATGGACAAGATGAACCAGTTTCGAGGCTGAATCGTCATTAAAGAATAAAATAATACTGATTATCACGAGTTGGCTTTCACTCGTGACTCATGGGTAACACGGGTGATAAATTCAGTGTGGGATGAGAATCCACAGTTTCAAACATTTCATCAAAAGAACGAATTCTCAAAAATTATTCCCGCAGCTGTTAAAAGTCCTCGCAGAAGAGCTGGGTGAAGAGGTCGTCAGACTAAAGGGGCTCCCACAGCCATGATCTACTTCCTGCTTACCATACATGAAGGGACAACTCCCCACTATTCCGAAGCAACTCTGCAAAAATATCTCAGGGAGGAGACCAGCCTACGTTTTAACAGTTTTATACTCATCTCCGGTTAATAACATGTACTTTCTCCTGTAGCAAAGCTGCTGATTGGAGTCATATTGTCTTCATGTCCAGTTTTTAAGTAGGATTTTGGTTTTTTCTACTTATTTAAATACAAGATGATTTATTAGCTAAAAAGACGAGTTTGTTGCAAAAATTCAGAATTTTCCAAGTGGAGAAACAATCATATGTAAACGAGAAGACATCGATGCCTTATTGTAACTAAAAACAAATAATCTATCATATACAAGACTGTTACTTAGTAACACATTATACTTTTCGTACTTCCTGAGTTTATTTTTCATGACCTTAGAATAAAAAACAGGATTAAAATATAGAATTAACCATTAACATCGTAAATTGCGACCAGAAGAGGTTCTTACGTGGTGATCTTTTAAATTATATTATATCCACAACTAAAAAAACCAATTTCATTCAAGCAACAGTATGGAAACACATAGTAAATGAATGTAAAATCTCAGCGCCATGAGTGTGAAACGGGATGAAGTAGCAAAGTGAGCAATTCGACAGAATGTATGACCACACATATTTGAAGATACTACGTCGAGATGAATGCAACCTCAGCGGAAAAAATGAAAAGCGAAAAAAGATACAAAGACTGAATAAAACCTAACGAACAAGTTCAAGAAAATCATGGTTGTGAGACAAAGTTATAAGGAGTTATACAGCGTAAAGAAATGGATTATTTTCGCTAGGTAGAACCCTAGAATCTTTTAGTCTGTCATCTGTGGTAATTTCTGATTCTCCTGCTCTATCCATCTATGGGATAAATAGACTGCTATGTTACCATCGTTAGATTTTACCCATATATATTGTCCCGGTAATTAAAAATATTAAATGCTTACTTCAAAATACTATATACTATGTATGTATATACATAATACTAAATAGATATGTTTGCGATGGAAAGTATTCAACTCTAGCATAGGTTTCTGCAAATGATCGCTTGCGATAAAATATATCCACGAAAGAAAATTCAAAAATGAAAAATCTGCGAAAGAATGTAAAACGTAAACACTCATTTCACATTTTCTTGTCACGAATCTTTACGATACGAAGGCTTCCAGAAATGATTTTATTCAAGATTATCACAGGTCGATGGCAATGCTTACGTGCGAACGATTCCAATATGAAGAGTTTTTTTTTCGAGATCTAGCGACTCGTACACTTGTATATTGCAAGTCTCTTATCCTAAAAAATCTCCGAGAATCACGTAACTTAATTATTATTATTTTTTTGCAAATAAAACTATGACAACGTTCAACTGATATTCTTAATGTTCATATTACGTGATGGATACTCGTAGACTATTATATTATTGATAATATATTTTCGACTAAGCCAACTAACAACTCCATCATTTAAACTAGTTACTGACGATCTTATTTTATACATTTAACACTTTAAAGTTTAAAATTTAATTTCAATAAGTTTCCATAATCTTGAACAAAAAACAGTGGTGAAGATATTACACTTTGCTCTCATTATTTTCGAATCTGAATCGAAACTATGAGGTAATTCGTAATACGATTTTATTGCCTTGGTTACGAGCTTAGAGTTAAAGGTGAACAAATTCTTTAAGCTCCCCGTGAGAGCAGTGTGATGCAGCGGAGTGAATCTGGGGCTCCCCACAGCATGAGGGGGGGCTTACATTAATATCCAAAGAGGCCTTCAACCATCGCGGGGGTGGCTGTGGAACAGAAGTCGGTTGTCACCTACTTTAGATGAAATAGCTAATCTACATGTAATATTGAATGTAGTATATATTGCGGATGTCCAAGCTCGATACATTCATATGATAATACTTCAATCATACTTTTTATGTTAAACAGAACCCTATTATGGTTATGTAGTATGTTCGTGATATTGTTCCAGTTGGAGAGAGCAGTAAAAGCAAAAAAATATTGCGTTAAATTAAATCTAAACAGAAATTCCATTGCAGTACATACTGTAACCCAATACGTCTCGAAAGGACGTCATGCTAACTCTCAACGAATGTAACTATCGAATATAATTCAACATAATAGTGTAAGTGTTCATAATTCATTCTAATCTTATAATCTTAAAATCTTCAAGAGAGACAAAATGCAAATTTAAGCCTCAACCCAATTTTGCTCCAAAATTTCGCTCAACTCAATCCAAAGCGATCTTTCCCTATTTCACCGCATTCACAAAAGATATCAGCTCGTACGTTCTCTCCCCGAAACGGGCGTGCTAAAGAGATTCGCCCGACACGCAATATTTGATATGAGGCTTGGGTGCGTAGGAGGGGGAGTGCCAATGCCATGTCTTGCCTCTAGGGTTGGACGGCCTCAGGATGTGAAGGAGGCAGGTCGAATTCCAGAACCCAACTTCCGGTGCGTGGTCTGGAAGCGTGGGAACCCGAGCAGCGGGCAGGAGACTTAAGGGGGAGGAAGGTAAGAAAACTTAATAAACACGTTTGGGATGAATGGGGCGCTGATAAGAGAGGCTGCTAAGTGCGGGAAAAAGGATAGAAATTAGCGAGACTTTAATCCGTTGATAATCATTCCGAATGTCCTAAAGAAAGACTTTTTTGAGTGGTTACTTTTGTGTTACTTGGACCAGAACGCTACCGTAATCCTCTTTAGAAAAATTCTCCATTATCTTCTGCTGCGTAGATCTTTGATTACAGCTTTGTTGCTATGGCTTGTTTATATCACTTGGTTGCTATGCGTTTGTTATGTCTTATTAATATATGTTATATTTTCGGTATGGAAGTACCGATTTAGCCCAATTATTATGGTGAGGTTTCAATTCTTAGATATGAAAGACACTACAACTCATGAGGAATTACTTTTTATCTTGTAGTTTATTACATTGTTATTATCCAAGATCGACTGTATGTTGGTTAAAACACGTGATCCTTAAATTTGGAGGATTCACACGCTTTATAATAGAAGCACAATGCAAAGGTGTTATCCTATCCAAACTTTGATTGCTTACAAGTGAAAATGGTGAGTCGAAAGTAGGCCTTGTAATTTTTTGCTTTCAGCACAATATTCGTTCTCAATTTCGTAAAGAGTCTAAATTTTTCAAAATTAAAGAATGGTTGTGCATATCGGAAAGTTAACTTATCATCTATCTCAACACAAGAGAAAGTTATACGCAACTACGCACTACTTAGCTGTTACGAACTAACTGTGTCTTTAAATGCTCCAATATTTACGTGATAATTTTGGAACCCTTCCCTTAAAAATCTCTAGAAATAGAAGATGCTGAATAGAAGACTCTTGAATGATGCATCGAAAACTAGATTACACTTCTAATCATAGTTAACTATTATCATACGCGTAAGATTCGTAAAGACATGAAGGGTGCTGAACCTTCTGGGTTATCCATTTTTCTGCTTAAAAAGCGATCTAATTCATTTGAGCTCTGAATCTCCTTCTATTCGCCAGGTATTTAATTTTCAATTCGCCACTTAAAATTGCAGGAAATCATTTAATGATGAGCAGTAATTTTCTCCAAACATCAGTCGAAAAAAACTCATTTCCTCCGAATTAAATTACCGAACGATGAGCAACGTCTCAAGAATGCATTACAGCTCTTTCGTGAATGAGATCAAAAGGAAATTCTTTTCAATTTCAAGAAGGAGGAATGATTAATTTTCGCGAACAATTCTAAAGAATCCAACTGATTCATTTCGACACGAATTTACCTGCTTAGATCATACACTTTCGTAAATAATGCGTACTCGTACATAGATTTTTTCGTAAATAATGCGTACTCGTACCTTTCTTGGTTACCATTGTTGTAAACCAACTTATATATAACCTATCGTACTTAGCCAACAATATGAGTATATTTAAATGATTGATGAAAGAAAAATATTTATAAAAGTAGTATAAAATATGGGTGTGTATGTCCAATGGATAAATCATTGAATTGAAAGAAATATAATAAATTGTTGTAATTAGTAAACAAAGAGATAGAAGCTTGACTTGAAAACTATTTAAAGTCCAGTAAAATGGTAGCAATAACTATAAATTTAGATTCTTGAAAAACGAGATTAGAAATGCGTAATCTTAAGCGAGAACCTCGAGGTAAAATCTTGTTTAGGTAATGAAGGGCTTCTCATATAAACTTATAGTCGGTTCAAGAAGATATGATCATGGTTATAAGGTATCATTATACCCCATATATATCAACCGACAAAGACTTTAATTTCGAAATGCAGCTAAGGATTTCAACCACAAAGAGCGTACATGCTATGGGAGGAGAGAAGAATACAATTATCTTAAGTTAACACAACGTCCGAGAGATATTTTCCGATCTGATTACTTCTGAAAAGAAGGACAATTCGCAAGTGCATGCACGCTATGCGAGATGGAACAATAAAAATGACCTCGGAGTTGCAGACGTCAAGTCTGTGAGACGCTCTCTTGCAAAACAGCATCGGATTCAAAACGAAGAGCAAAGATCATGTGGTTGAAACAAGAAGAATGTTATATCCTAAAAATGGTAAAAGTCTGAAGACTATAGGTCATTTAATTGTTTTTCTCGGAGTAAAAAATATCCATCATGTCAGCGATAGGAATTCCGAGTCATAATAATGTCGAGTGATTTATTAAAAAGATGCTTAGATGACAGAACTGATGAATGAGGAAAATCCAAAACAGTGCAGTAGATGTTTGTGATTATAAAAGAGTGTATTTTTGTACTTGGAGTAATCGAAAATATCTTCCAAATGCTCAATTTGCTCACATAAACTCATAATTTCATACGAAGAGTAATTTTTTCCAGTCTATGGTACGTCATATTTTTTTATTCCGCTATTTAAACTGCAAGGAAAAGCTTTTTGAGACGCTGAATTAAGAGAAGAAAGATTGTTAACCTCATTTATCCAAAGTTTAACCTCTTAATAAATAAATAAATATCTTTTAAGTTATTTTTAAAATACGTACGTAAAATACAATTTCCTATATCAATTGTGCTATTTATAATTTTGGGCAAAAATTACGTAGTTAAAATTTAGTGTAAAATTAAAGTTATGTATAAGCGTAGTGTATTTAGTATAAATATTTTCTATTTTCATCCGAAATATTTAATTAAATATTATATTATTATTTTATATATTATATTATCATAAATTCAGACGTAGAAGTTGTCCATCAAGTCCTATTATTCACTAAACGAAGTCTTTTACAGATTATAGTATTCTTATTAAATAATTCATCACTTTAATCGTTGAATTAACAAATAAAGTGCACATTAAAGACCTTAATACATTCTTAATCCATTAAATTAAGCAAGGAACCTAAAAGAGGAAAAACCCGACTACACTGTGATACACTTTAAAGCAAACTCGTCAAAGTCTTCGCCCTTAAAAAATTCCTCAATCGCCAGCGAACGCGTGCGCACAAAGGAAAAAAGGATAAGCGAACCGTAGCTGAAATGAGCTCCCGAAACTCGCACCGCGGTAAGACAAGAGAGAGAGCGTAAAAAGAAACAAGAGAGGAAAGCGTGCGTAGAAGTAGACGGGGCGAGGAGACATCAAAGAAGAGAAGAGCTCTGGAAGTGATAGGGAATGAATTAAAAACGAAGCGATTGGAACGAGAAAAAAGAACACGGCGAGGGGAACAAAGAAGACAAATGAAGATCGAGCCGGCGTTAGATGGCGACAGCTGATGAAAAGGAAAAAAAGATGGGAATTGGAATGGAAATGGAGTGATGGAATCGATCAAGGGAAGAGGTAATGAGATTAGGGGAAAATTATTAAAGAGGAGAGACGAGAGGAAAGGCGTCTTAAAGAGGAAGGGCAAAGGAACGAAGGGAAGTAAGTAGAGCAAGAAGAAGGCAATGGGGGATCAGTGTTCTTTGTTTCATGTTACGACTTCGCACCCACGAGAAGACGAGGTTAGCCGAGGGATATTCGTTGCTAGGAGAATCTGCAAAATACATACGTACTTGTGGTTATGCACGCAACCCTTAAAAAAGTACATGTACGTAATACATGGATAGTACTGATGAACTTTCGTTTCGCTATGGTTTCGTGTACATCTAGCTCCATTCTTTAGAGAAGGGTAATCCGTTACTGGTAGATACTATAAAGCATTTTCATCCTACACATTTCTTGAAGAATCAGATTTACGTAACATATTCATAGTTCTAAAAGAATTTAAATTCAAGTTAGTCTTATCTACTCTTCAAAATATTACGTTCAATGAAATTAAAGTCTATACGGTGCATAAAATCTATCAAAAACAGAATAATACGTAATAAATATATTTATTAGGGCAATTCTAAGCAGTAAATAGATATTTGATTTAGAATAATACAGAATCGGTACAGTTCCTATACCTTATTACTACAATTCTATTCAACTCGAAGTTACCTGAAAGTCAACGTAACTCAAAGTTAATTCTATACCTAACCTCATCAAAATCCTCCACCTAATTTCCAGACAGGTTATTCAACGTATTTTATAATCTAGGGATGATGAATTTTATACGTATTTTTTATGGCTATAAATATCTTAGAATATCAGGTTTCTGCTAATGGTTAAAGGGTTGAGTTTCAAACTCGCATCAGGGTTTTATGCTCCACAGGTCTTCCTGTTCGATAATCAGCCCTAAGACCGGTTTACATCTCATCCCCTAAATTTCT
This sequence comes from Pantala flavescens, assembly GCA_020796165.1. Lineage (NCBI taxonomy): Eukaryota > Metazoa > Arthropoda > Insecta > Odonata > Libellulidae > Pantala > Pantala flavescens. The sequence goes on from CM036886.1 coordinate 21,508,499, forward strand.
AACCAAAAGAGAGGAACTGGGTTTCTGTGTGGAAATTTGGAATGGGGCGAATTTCTCATAGAACTAGAATGATAAAAGGAGGCCAAATATTACTAAAGGTTAGCTGAATGGCTACAATAGGTATTTTCCATTACTTTTCCGAAAGGATAGAACTTGCTCGTTTCATTCATATAAACATTATATCGTCTAACAATCAATGATAATATTCGAATGAGTAATTTTAAGGAATAAAAGACGCAGATAAAATCTCTGTACCTGCTAAAAATCGGCAAGGTAATTTATATTCCGGTGCTTCTTATGTATGTATCCTTGCTGTGCTTAGGTCTAGTGATATCAAAACAACTACATAACCTACGCTGAAAAACCTGTTGGGATGTTTTACGAGTTTTTTGATGAAGCTAACCCCCTTGATTGTCGAAGCATAATCGCTGGTTTGTGTCTAATATGTGTTACAAGTAAACGATATTGAGATTTACTGTTAATGGGTTGAATAAGGTCATACCTATCCGACTAATTTGTTTATGCGTCTTATAATTTGATGCACCTTTTCATCCGAAAATTACGGTAATTATTTATTACTCCTGTCCCCCAAAGAAAAACTGCAGTGTTTAAATTCACATAGATATGTATCTACTTGTACAATCATTACGATCAAATATCTAAGTACTTTAATTTATTAGATAAGTATAGAACATTAATGGGGTAAAGTTAAAAGTGTATTAGGACCGAATAAAAAACGATTTTCTACCGATTTTGATGTGATATAGAGATAGGCAGATGAAAGGAGATGTAGATAAATAGAAGAAACGAGGCTTAAAGAAAGAAAGATGCGGGTTCACATCTATAGAAGACGAAACAAAACGGTTTGACAACAAAGGTGCAAGAAACAATGTATTCAGAGCCATCTAATACTCATTTCGTACCCTTTTGATGGTATCCATGGTAAAGACATCCATCTCATTCCACATATCTCGAAATGGAGACTCAATCCCTAAAGAAGTTAATGATGGATCGCCGAAGTCACGTCCTCAGTGTTGCGTCACGAAATCGTCACATCAAAAGACCAAAGTTGCATCTTCAATTTGTGTGTATCGATGCCATGGAAACTAAAGAGCTAGAGATGGATACAAATGGGCATCCGAAATGATACAGAGACACTCTATTGGAAAACGTCAAGAAGACAAAGTCCGGGTGACAAGAACATTAAATCATACGTTTGATTCCAATGAAGTCCTCCAGAGAACCCAATTTTGTCCAGAAGGTTGTGTCTCTATAAAAAAGTCTATATTAATCTTTCTTAGTTACCTATGAGCGTGTGGTTGACTACTGATAGATCAAACGTAGAATTTGGAAGGAGTGATAGGAGACTTTCTATTCTAAACTTCCCAATAAAGAGGAAAATTTCTGTCATTTAGAAATAAAATATTTGGAAATAGTCATCGCTTAGTAGAACTTCATACTCATGTCAGCGAAATAGCTTATTTAATTCTATGTAAGTTTTGTAAGGAAAATTTTGTTTTACCACAAATATTACGTTACTCATTTACCTATGCGACTTTAAGATATGAGAAATTCGGTTAACGAAGTTTAATTGGTACGTAAAACTGTAGAGAAGATACATAGAATGTTATGATATTACAGGGATGTTTGGGAGGTTAATTCGTCATAATAAACTTTGATACTTTTATGAATGCTTTTAAAAATAAAAACTTATTTTATCGTTAAAATATCTTTCTTTTTTAAATCTATATTGCAAATTTACATTTATAAATTACAATTATTTATTACAGTCAATTGAAAGATTATTTCCAGAAAATTGATCGAGAAATATACTCATCAACTGAACACTACGTGGACGAATATATATTTTTCTGACAAAAAGTCCATTATCAAAGTAAGTACTTGCGCCTGTATATATGAACATTTACATATATATTGTTGGTATACCTATAACCAGTAATTACAGTGGTACCTGTACTTGTGTGAAAAAATGATTATAATACAAGAATGTATGGTGAGCATAGGACCATAAAAATAGTAAAAAGTCCCCTATTGAAAAGCAAGAAGAGGAATTCCCCTGGTAATTTCATCTCCCGGGAGACCGCTACTTAGGTTTCTAAGGAAAAAAAACTTAGAGTTGGTTGCTCTTGGTCGGTGATGTAAGCATTTGAGGTTAATTCTTCGAAATTTAACGGGAAACGTCTTAAGATGGGTGAGTTGGAATAAACATGATGACGATGTTCGAGGAAATATGGGTCAGTCGTCAATAGCTCGAGATTTTTGCGTTCCGAATTAGGAAGACTTCATTTCCGCAAAGCTCCAATTACAAAAATAACAGTTGACGAATTAAAATTCGGATTAACCAAGAAATATACTACGTAGACTTCTTTGGACGCACGATACTCCAGTTATCCCCATCATACAACGAAGCTCAAAGTTTCCTTTGAAGATGTCAAAATTTCCCACTATTTCTGAGAAATTACGTATGTGTATGGAACATTATAGTGTACAAGTAGAATTTTACTTAAAAATAGTGTTAAGCAATAAAGAAAAAGAGTTTTACAAGACAAGGAAAATCTACATTTAAACTTAGCGCGATAAGTCATGCGATTGTTTGTAGAGATTAAGAACAAAAGTGAAAAATGACCGGGAGTCGAACCCAGGTCCTACTTCACTTCCTGAGTAGCATAACTATAGGTTTATAATACCCAAGAAAGAAAATTCATTCATTATGATTGATTAAATAAAAATTTGAGCGGATTTTGGGATTTTGTGAATGTGAGATTACTCTCTACATACAGTTAAATTAACAATCGATTAAACAAAGTTGCTAGGAGACAGTGGGCTCCAAATAGATACCACAGGAAAAGCAAAGGAAAGAATGTCTTAAAGAGAAAATTAGTTTGCAAGGATGCGATAGAAAGGAAATATATTTCTCCCCATTTCTTTAACGAGGTCGGTCAAAAATCGTGGGAAAAGTTCTTTCACCTTGCTCGGGGGAAGAGACTACTCACAGGAAAACATCCATTGAGGGGATGTGTGAAATGTCTTACGAAGCCTTCTTGGCATACATAAACAGAAGAAAACCGCTCTAAAAGAAATTCGGAACAGATCGAGGATTGTTCGTACTAATTATCGACAGGAAACATGCTTTTATTTACGTGTTACGGTTGATTACAGGACATCTGAACATGTTCTGGATCTACATGTACGATATAACTGCCATGGGGAATAGCAAAGGACTCGGTCTAGGTATTCTACACATTTTCTATCAAATGATACAGAATTCTTACGCTAATAAGAAGAAACAGACAGCTTTCTATACACATACACATCTTTAATCTTATATCTTAATCTAATATCTTAAATATTTTGATGCAATTATTCGTTTTAAAGCGTATTGAATGGTGAGTAATATATATAATCAATTTAAATATGGAAAAACCATATGCTTTTAACAGTGAATAAAATATGTAAAAGGGTTTACAATCTGTATGTAGAGATGTTACGAGAATGTAGAGATGTTAAATATAATTTAAATAAAATGTTTTTTTCTAATTCTCATGTATGTCTCCATTGTATGATTATGATCCTTTCGGTAAGTTTTCTATATCTAAGATATTTGATTTCAAGGTGTCGAGCACATACATAATATGATGTATATTCCTACTACGGGGAAAATTGATCATAAGATACGATTAAATGTCTTACAATATTGCCACGAATAAATTACTGACATTCATCAGCAATAGAAAGCATGATCGGGACAGAAAATGAGCAGACGATTTTCCAAGAGTCGTCCATATTGCAGATCCTTACACATACGACTCATTTTTGTTTCGTATTCATTCCTACTCCTGCCGCTAATTTTCGATTTCAGCTTTAATTCCAATTCAATATTTTATCATAAAACTCTCAAAAAGAATATTCCTCCGAAGAATTTCATCATCACGAAAACTCGTTAGTCTAGACTCATTAATGTCCAAGATCCAGCCAAGTAACTCGAGTACGCGCATTCCCTCCCCACCCCTTTATCACTCCCACCGCCTTATAACAATGCGACGCGTTCTTTAGGAGGCAAAAAAAGGCCATCCGCAGATGAAACAAACCGTATAGAGAGAGATCCCGCACCCTACAGAGAGAAACCTTCCAGGGTTCAAAGCCTTCCCCCATCCACAACCGCTTCCCGAAACCCTTGAGGGAGAACTACTGGAAATCCACAAATGACGCCTGTCTTATTTGATTTGAGATAAATAACGCGGAAACTGTAAAAGTCACCCATGTCGTGAATGCAACCTGCATATCGTGAAGGCGTTGACCTTTCTGTATCTTCTTTTGACTTGTGTCACGTTCCATGTCGTAAGAAAAGGGGGACTTCTCTTTGGCGATCTGTAGCAACAGAACAATAGGGAAGGGAAAATACATCAGACGGATATGCATTAGAATAGAATAGAAATAGTTCCACACCGATGTCACGTAAAATTCAACGATCTGTCCCAACTTCCGGTTCCATTGAATGAGTTTGATGTCTGCGTAACACATGCTGTTATAGAGTCTGGAACATAAACGCTATCTAACTCGTACATCGTGTATTGCGTGGTGATGATTTTAATGCCTGCATTGTTTTTGTGTAGTTTAGGGGAAAACAAGATTAAAATAAGTCCAATTGCTTCCTTTACGTTAAGTTATTCGTTAGAGGTAGTGTTGAGAATTATTCAAATCACAATGACTTTTTAAATAAGGACAGAGGAGTTACTCTGTCTCCATACTGTACCCGTATGTTTACGCCCATATGCAAGTGGGGTAGTGTATTGAAAATGTATTTATGCTTCTAAACCCAGAGCATTGCCAACTATCTCCAAGCAAGGATTCTATTCTGCATTGTAATATTATATTGTAATTTTGAAATATTTTAATTTCTAACACCAATATGCTCGTACTAAAAAGTTTTACGACACAACCTCAATATGCTGGACATATTATGAAGACCTATCTTTCAAGAATAGATAATGAAATTCAGGAAGACTTATAGAATGTAGTGAAGTTTGGTATGGTTTTTATAGGGCTTCCAGTCATCTCAATCATTGTCAAACCACTTTTTATCCCACCATTTAAACAAACTGGCTGTAAATAAAACAGTAATACCTAATATCATATTACAACCTGTACTACCTTACTCTAACTCAAGTAATTTATGGAAGAAGAATAATGCTAACGATATAATACGTATAATTTTAGGAAAATATTTGGAGAAAACACGGCATCAGGGGAGAGTTTATAGCTGCAAGTCTCTTCAAGTGATATGACGATCTGTGACGAGCTGAAAATTTTAGATATGTGTTCAACTTGTAAAATCGATAGAGATGTAAAAAAATGGACAGGTAATTAAATACTCATATTTGAAATCCTCTGAGAGATAATACAGTGTATACACAAAAAGATATATGAGGTAAATAACATCTTGTATATTATATATCTCGATAAATCACTGGCAACAAATGAACAGTATGAGAATGATAATAATTATTATAACTTGTATCATCATTACTCCGACATGTATAATTTTAAATGGCAATTCGTTGATGGATCTTAAAAGTGTAAAGAATAGATCATAGAGCAACTATAACGTGAAATTATTATTTTAATATATTTAACCATTTTTCAAAAAACGAGAACAAACTAGAAAGAAAATTAGTATAATGGAACATTTAAAATCCAAGTGGGATCATCGTGAACATCATCGATCTATTTTAATTTAATATATTCTTAATTAAGTACGTGCATCGCTCGCGTAAAGTCTTAAGCAAAAACAAAAAGACACTTCAGAGATCATGTTGACCATAATTTAAACCAACCCCCTCCCTAAAATGACATTTAAACCACATATAGTACATCATAGCGGAATATCCGCTCTCATTCCAACCACGCGTACTTATAACTCGTAAATAAGCCACCAGGGGGTATGGAAGAGTGGCGGATAAGACGCGTACGAAACAGTCGGCATGGTTACCTCGAATGCAACGGCTTCGCATCTCTTCCTACCACGAAAAAATCGCGGAAGAGAGAGAGAGCAGCCTGGTCATGAATTTTCGATCGCGATCCTTTATTTACGCAGTCAAACGCCAGCGCAAGCGGCATCAGTAGTAACTGAATGGCGTCGCATACGCTAAGGCATTTTATGGCCGAGGCGAAGGTGAATACTAAGGAGTCCTTGGGTGATACAATGTTATCGTTATTCACACCCGAATGTCCCCTTTTCCAAGCTTGGAGTCGACTTAAGCACGTGCCGAGCGAGGGAAGCTGTGATAGCAATCACATCGCCAATCTAGATGCAATAACTTATTATTTCCATTCGGAACTATAAGGAGAAGAGTACTGAGGTATGCGGGGTGAAAGTGATCCACTACAGTCCATCGGTCATGGTGATAAATAGGTTTGTTTCTTTCGCTCCGAATATATTTGTTTCCAACAATGGAAAGCGCTCGTTCCACTGATTGTTGAGCGCGGAAAATGTATGAAACCATTCTTGCTTAACGTTAATTCGTGATGAGTTGTGCTGATGAAGATTTACGCACTTTTCAGATTGGAATGGTTAGCGTTCAAAAGTATTCCAAAAGTTTTGAAAAGGTTTGACTGATTACGAGAATGTTTTGCATCCTCAAATCCTCTCGCAAACACATAATTATCGGCAAATGATTATGGTAGAAAGAATAGACGGACTCGGAATACAGGTTTCATGGTTACTAAATCATTGTTATCCAATACTCCAAAAAGTGATTAACATAATGTGATTTTGGGATACAGGAAGTTGGATTTTCGTATAAAATGTTCTAGTTCCTATGTACGAAACGCCATAGCCCAATCAAAACGGTAATTCTGACCTAAATTAACTACGAAAATCGTCTTCTTCGAAAAAACTATAATTATGGCATATTTATGTTTTTTGTAAAGTCCTATACATCGATTTTGCATCAATTTCTGTCTCCGAATGAAGAACTTCATTCCAAAAACATTTGGAACATCTTGAGTAAAGCAATTAGAGTCTCAGATTTTTGTTAATTACTCAGAAGGACAGACACGCAGATGGGAGCTTGTTTTTTTAACAGATAATTGGATAATTAAAATCCTAGAAAAAGGTCGTTATGAAATGAATATTCATAAGTGCACTGAAATAGAAAACTAATTTCAAAATATCTTCCCACGTTTTTTTCTAATTTTCTACGAAGGACGTAAACTAGTGCGTCAATGCTGAATCGCCTTTTTGAGCAATCCAAAGCTTAATCACAGCCTATAAACGAATCACACGTAATCAAGAATTTGAATACCTTTTTATCGATCTAATTATCTAACTATTAACCTTATTTTTATGTCTATTGCTTCTCGTTATAAATACGATATAATTGTGTATAATTATTCATATAGATAGAAAATTTCAAAGACTATATAACAATTTCTCATTTAAGGTATGCTTACGAAATTTAAAACATAATTTCAGACCGATGTTCTGGTACAATACTAACAATTCCATGCTCAAATCATTATTTAAGTTCTTTTATCTTTTTAATTGATAGTTAATTAACATTCCGACAATTCTTTTGGCTCTAATTCCGAACGATTCGTGATACAAATATTCTGGGTGGAAGATCTAACATAAAACCCATTGAATACCATTCCCAAGATCTTATCTAAGGTCCTTTAGCCTTTGGATTGAAGTTGAGTTATTTTTAACATAACTAATGTCATAATAAGATAAACTAACCCAAGGTTACAGTTAAAATTCGAAATGAGATTAAATGCGCTCTTGGAATGAAACTTCCTGATTCGTTGTTTTTAAGTTAAGCGCTCTCATAAGTTTACCTTTCCACTGATTCCGGTGAAAATGAATCCATAATCGTAAATGGGAGTGTTTTCTTAAACTTCAATGTCACAACAACGCTTAGTTACTGGTTTAATTGTTACTATAAACAAGCGTATAAATAAGACAACAATGAATCCTTAATTACGCTCCGATTTCAATATCGAATAGAAGCTACTGTTTCGGCTTATCGGATAAAAAGCTTCGATTAATCGAAATAAACATATCCGAATCGAACGTTGATATATGTGAAATCTTTCCAAATGTTGTAAAGCAGAATATTCGTACTCTTTTATGATGTTAAAATATACTTTTATTATTCACATACGCTTACGAATATTAGAATATATCAATGCGCAAAGATATTTTGTAGCTAAGAAAGACTGAATAAAGTCTCGATTCCAATACTTTTTCGATAATTGCATACAAGATTGTTGAAATAATAACAAGCAATTCATTAATCTCACACCTAGATAATAAAAACTGTCTTTCAAAACTTCCAATAAGGCTAATAGCAATGAGATACTATCTCTAATCGGCGATTCACACTATCAAAATCGCGAAACAGTAGTAAATTAAGACCATTTTGTGTGCATTTGTACGTAAGAAATTCATTCCAGAAAACTTACAATTTAAAAAATTTGGTTTCAACCTGTCGACTGTGCGATATATTTGGATTCTATTTATATGTAACAACAAACAGGAGGGATTTCTAATAAATGCATTCAATCTTTTGTTACATAAGTGGAAAAAATTCAAGCCCTTAATGTTATCAAGCTGCTGATGCAGAGTAAAGACAAATAACAATTGATTCGCTACGGTGTACTTGAATCTGTTAAAACAATCCCGAAAATTGTAAGTGAATGTTGTATGTTCTTTATGATTCGATCAGCTAACCCACGGGCCGACTGATCAACACTTTCGATGCGCCATCTGGTGGAAAGGAAACGCACTACTCCGTGTTTTTCCTAGGAAAATCTCTCTCAAAGTGTGACCAGCTTCCCTTCCAGTTTTATTCCTCGGAATTACACGCGTTGGCACGTGGGGAAGGAAAATGTCTCTCTACACTCGTGCACGTATATCCTACTTTCGAGGTTGATATAAAAGTTGGTTAAAAATCGCACAGCGCGGTGGATTCCGAAAGAAATATTCTTTCCGTATGTACATTTATCCTTTAGCGGTTTTGTGGTCGGTGGGTTTCCAAGGTAACGCGACCCTAGCGGACGGAGTCTCGTATCCTGAGCTTCTCTCTTCTTGGAAGCTGCTAATATTCTCGTCTTTTCACGGAGAGAATGCAAGAATACTTCGCCGATAGTTCGTAGCGACTGAGAATGGTTTTATGATCAATTTCTACGTATAAGAACCTTCTTCAATAAGATTCAGGACTTTGCTTTCGATTTCTTTCGATACATCGTTGATTATTTCGATATATCGCATATTATTTCGATATATCGCAAGTAATTAATTCGATATATTATTGATTTTTTATAAATAAGTAGCAATAAGACATCCGGATGTCGTAATAATACGTAGCCGATTCAAAATTGTTTTCATTGTTACGAGAGTGTAAAAGATAGCGTTTTTTCAATTTGTTTTATTTAGTACAAAGGTTCCTCTTCGATATGAAAACAGCTCAGCCTACGTAACTTTCGATATGAAAATTTTCCTCACTCCATTCTGACCTCTAGATGCGAACTTAATTTCGATATATGAACCGGAGACAGTAAAAACATTCCTCTTGAGTTACGAATTTCAAACTTAAACGGTAAATTCATTAACTACAAAGGAATCATGATTGATAAAAAAATTAGAATTACAATTTATCTTACGAATTTTTCAAAAATTTAAATGTAAATGGATGTAAAAATAATCTAATAAAAGTAATTTAAAGTAATATACGACGCTGTAGAAGATCTTGAAATAATTAGCTTGTAATGGTATTAAAGCTTTTCAAAACTTTTTAATTATTCGTATTATAATTATTATTAGGAAAAATTAATTTTGTGACGGAAAATTAAAATATAATATAAATCGTATGCAGAAACCTTCAAACGAAATATATAATGAAACGTATAGTCTTTCAGGACCCTCATTTCTTATGAATTTAGAAGTAAAGAAAAGGTACAATTAACACGAACAAAAACAATGATCCAGCGTTGATAAATAATGAATTTCAGTCATGTTCTGTTAAGCGAAGGATAAAAGTGATGCAGAACCATAAATTGTCATTAGAGAAGGTCATACACGTCACTGTAAGTAACAGAAGACGAATGAAAATAAAACTGACAGGCTGATTAAGTAAGGAATGACTCCTTTCAATAATGAATGAAGAGAAGGACTCAGTAAAGCATTGAGGGAATGGACTGTTAACGTGATCAAACTCAGAGACATGATAGTTTACTGAAGGCTGTGTTGGACGGACGTCAGGAAGGGGCAATAGAGAAAGATCTAGGTTGAATAAGAAGTGGACGAAGATGGAAAGTGATTTGGGTAGAAGCAATGACGTAATGAATCAATTGCCATCAATTAAGGCTCGGAAAACTGTAACAAGGCAATGCTTCAATGAAAATTATAAAATAATAGTAAAATAATTCCGTAAACATCTAATAGCTTTGCAAACGAAATAAAATGTAAACATATTTCAATAAAAGTTCAACATGAATGTAATACTACGTATACATAATACAGTTCTTTGTTAAAAGAAAAGTTTCGTACAAATCTCTTCTTATATTATCGTATATTTAACCCTCTGACACGAAATTCTTGAATTTTTTTCGTATGGATGTGAATACGTAAAAGTATGATATAAAATACAAGAATTTATTACTCTGCAATTTGAAAATTATCTAGCAATAAAACCTAAAGGCAAGAGCCAAACAGAAAAAAGCGTTTATAACTAGGAAATTAAAACGAAAATTTTCGTCTAAACTAAAAAAAAGATACGAAAAGAAATCAAGATAAGCCAACATGAAAGAAAATTGATGATATAAAAAAAACTCGGATAAAAAAATCGATGGTTTGAAGTTCAACTTTGTGACATTGAAATCTACTTTCGAATTAATAGTTATATATATAAAGGCGTAAAGGGTGAAATTTTCGCTGTTCTTTCATCGATAAGAATTGAGGAATTTCTAAATCCAAACTCAATTTATAAAATGTAAAATATATATGAGTAAATAAAAGTATTATAATAAACATTAAATAAGACCATTTTTAACACAAAATGTCCGAAACGTGCTTTGTTGTAAAGTAGTGGATGATAAAACCATTGGTAACTAAGGAAAATAAACAAACTCTATTAATACGAGTTTACGATGATTGATCGACTCTTTCTTTATTGGAATCGATTAATTAGATACGTCTTCATCAGTCTTTCGATACTCTCTAATCCTCTTTAAGACTCTGACAACTCCTTCCACTTTTTTGCCTAAAAGAACTTCCTCAACATCTCCTTCATTCCTTCTTCTTAAAGCCTCATTGAAGCAAAACAAGCACAACATTTCTGCACCGCTGTCCTTTTATAATTCTCAAAACCACATTACTTTCCTAACTCAGCGACTGACGTATCGTTAGGATTTATAAGGCGAAGATGAATTGAAGAGTTTTGAGCAGTGGACAGCAACTGAACATTTTTTCCCCTTCATAATCTCGCACTGAGCATGAGCACTTTTTTGCAGCCATTACTCCGAGAGAAAGACGCCAGTTCAAACTAGAAAGAAGACTTGAAGAAGACGAGAATGGCTTTTAAGTTCTTTGCGTGCATTATCAGCAATCTCCCTTCTAATTAGCTACACTTGCCTCCCTCCGGAGCGGTCATCAACGACAGAAATGACAATAACGGGGAGCTTTGTTGGGCTCCAGTGGTAAAATAACTCCTCCTCCCTCCGAGTGTAAGGATGTCCCGTTGACCTCCTTCTAGTGATAGCGTTCAGAAAAGTTTCGCGACCCTTTGGTTCGAAAGAAGTCTCTTAGATAATGACGATTAACATGCAGCAAGGACAGAGAGAGAGTTTTAAAAAGTAAAGATCGTCCTTATGGAATGCCGTGAAGAGTTTATGAAGGCTTAAATATAGATCGCACTTGATGACAAAGAACGTAACTTGTGATCATAACGTAAGCTTTATGAAGAATAGAATCGAAGTAAGTTTCCTACGTAAACTTGTCATTTTAGCTCTATCTAGAAGGATTATTATTATGATTCTAAATGATTGTAACTACATTATTTTTCTAGCTTGAGTATCAGTTTTAAAGAATTCATTTATTTCGATATTTTCTATCGATAACTAAGGTTATGAGAGCTTTATAAATGTTCTTAGCAGCGAAATTTCAAGATAATTACATTCTTACTGTAAAATTCATGGACGAAAATTCAGTTATTTCATAGAGATCTATTAAAAATTGATGTAGCAACATTGAGTAAACTATTGTACTTAGTAGTATAGTGTCTGTCGCGCCAAAAACAGCGATGTTTGACTTTTAAACATATTTTAGATCGTATTTTTTGTTTAATTTCAAAAAATGATCTACTTATTAGCATAAATTAGTTACTAGCTTCGTGACTCACATATTTATAGAGTAATGACAATTCAAAAGTATATGAAAAAGATACGAATCGAGAAAAATATTTACTATATTCGTCCATACCGTAAATATGTAGATTCTCATAAAATGTACAAAATATTTTAATTCTAATTCGTAAATTTGTCTTGCATTCTCCACATCTTGTAACTGGATATAATGCTTTTGGCCTATCAATAAAAGAAAGTAAATTCTAAAGAAAAACTTTCGTTTACAAATAATTCGTCTGTGTTAATTCCCTTCCTAAACAATCTTCTCACATAATCTTGTCTACAATTATTTTCATATAAAACATAGGAATCCAAAAATACGATGAAATTAATCTTAAACTACGGTTTATAACACAATAATAATTAATTCAAATTATCATAAACGATTACTGCTTAAAAAACTTTATTTTTAATTATTACTAAAAACCTTTATCTACAGTAATTAGAGATCGCTTGAAACAGAAGAATTCTGATGACGCACGCACAGCTGAGAGAATAAACGCTTTCCGATCTCCACCCTTGGTGCGTCCGCTGATTACATTTCCAAGATAAAGATTCTAAACGCGTTGGAAGAAAATGAGCGAGCCGACTTTTTTTTGACGAATTGCGAAATTAGCCGGCAATGACCTGTGGAAGCAAACAGAACTACCGCGAAACTGAGCGGAAAAAGTGTTTGCAAGTTTACTTTTTAGTGGTGAAAAAAAGCAAGGATTTTAGCTCTTTCTGAGTGCTTATTAGGCAGAAATTTTTTAAGTAATCACGACTTCAGAACATCCACGCGAGGTAACCCTGAGTTGAGGGGACTAAGCCATAAAAAATTGCACTAATAGAATATATAAAATTTAAATAATTGTTCAGCTAAAACTTTTATCACGTCTTCATTTTTTTACGCAGAGGAATATCATCACAGCCTCTGTAATATCTGCCTTTAGAAATACAGCGTTTGAAGAAAGAGACTCTAATGAACAACTACTGTTTGGTCAATATAAAAACGAACTAAACCTTAAATTTCTAAAATCTTTAGATGGTGCTAGAACCTCAATGTTTATTTATATCAACATATACTTGATGCTGCCATAGGCAACCGAGTTATCAAAGGTTTAACTTGTGATAAATAAAGGTTCCTTTCACAAGTAATTATATAAAGAGATACTGAATATACCCGGACAACATTTAGATTGTTAAATCTTTTACTACCAATCCTCAGCTGTCTAAATGAAAATGTTATGAGAAAAATTTGATCGTAGAATTAATATCTGGGTAAGTATACTATGTGTGAAAATCAAAAAGAAAGCAACTAACATTCAAGGTAAAAGTGTATCTAGCGAAAGCTATCTCAAAGAAGAGATTGTAGAAACCAAGATATATGAGCTTCAGCTATCAAATTAATTGATAAAAAGATAAAATTAAAAATATATTTAAATACGTAATTATAGTCCACAATATCATAAACATACTTAACTGTTGATGACAAATCTTCCATGTTTCACTGAATACGTAAAATACGAGTAACAAAAAAGCGTTACTATGACAAATGAAGAACCATTAAACCGGATGGCTTCCATTTACCAATTCAGCATCGAACCGGATTATTCGAATACATTAGAACCCGCAAAGTGGATTTCGAACAACACACCCACCTACATTCAGAAGTTTTCTACGCTATCATAAATCATGCTTCCGAGGAAGAAAGTTGGGTCTTCTAAGAGGTTGGTATCGCATATATATATATATAGTGTCGTAAGGCGTGTGCAGGTTTCCGAACGTGCCATCGACCAATCGCTCATCTGAACTTAAGAATAGCCCAAATTCCTAGCATCGTGATAGGGAAACAGACCGGAAACTGCTTTCGGCTGACATGTGACGAAAATATAACAAACGAGAATCGGGCATTCATTCATGCGCCTCCTTATGAAAATTCTATACTGTCAATGCGAACTTTCTATCCTACGGTCCAATTCCAAACTTCCTCCTTTTGGGATGAATGACTTCCAAGCTTCCTGGTTTGGGACTCCTTGAAAAAATAACAGCTCGATTACGCAAACTATTTTAGAGTCCGAAATATCTCACATCAATTTCCTCATCCCGGAGAACTGACCATTGATGGAGTTGTGGCAGAGCGTCTCTCGAGTGGAATAATTCGGCAGCATAACGATGTGTGTAATAAGTTACTGTGGACGTATTTACGAGAGGAAACACATGAATTACCTTTACTTGAATTCATCCTAAAGGTTCTTTGACAGCTGCAGATTACAGTCAAATTACAAAAGGAGTAGAATGCAATGCAATAGGGCTTGAATATCATGATATTATTAACTTCACTTATTACGTTCAATCTGAGAAAGCCTATTCATATATTCATATATATATCATATAACTTGGAAATATCATAAAACTAGTGTTAAAAGTGCTCCCACTAAATGGAAGAGTTCGAATTAGTTTCAAGTTAGGAATACGAAATGATATTAGCTTAAAAATCCAACTTTCTCCAACGTTTTCAATTAATTGAGTGAATTAATCTCTCGCGATACAATTAGGATTGATTATTATAGAATTAATTAGAATTAATAGAAAAGAGAACGTCATTCAAAGAAAAGCAATTAAACTGTTTCGTAAGTTCACTCAATGATCAACCCAAATAAGTTTACAGGGTCACGATGTGGTAAAGAAAAAGTTGCCAAGATAATAAGAGTATTACGAAACCCATACTCTGTCATCAATATGTCATGAATTCTGTGACATATACATATTTGGTTACTAGGCAATACTAACAGAAATTCTTCACAGCAATGCACATGCCTTAAACTATGACTACGGGAAAACAAAACAAACTTTAACATCTAATAAGATGGGATGAAAAATATTACGATGGATTGAATACTTAACAACCAATCAAGCTTAATCAATGTTAACTAGGAAGTAATTTAGAATATATACCGTGAAACTTCGAATAAAAAAAATAGTCACTGAGAATCTATTTAAGTTTTCCGAAAACCAATTTCGTAGTGAGTTACCCAAAATGGAGCCTAAATACTGGAGCATATACTTAATATCAAATTCATTCTGTTTCTTAAACGAATTGTCAGCGTACGTAACATTAGGGCATTCCATCTTTTCGCTAATCCGTCCATGGAAATATAGGTTAATCAAGCACGAGAAACAGATAAAAACCTTCGCTATCCGAGCCTCACACTTCGACGGCTTTAACTCGCGAGGTATCGATGTATTAGGTCAACGAAAGATAAAGTCGAATCGATCGCAAGATATAAAACCATTTTATCTGAGCATCCAATAAATCTTCGTTACGCGCGCCATCTTTACTCGATTGTTTTTCCGGACGAAACCGGTTTATCGTCACCCGAACCGTGTTTTCACGCGATTCGACTTAATTAAACGGTTACGGTACATCAGATCGCAGCGATAACTTCGATGGCTCGAGATATCGAACGATAATCGAATCTCGTGCGATTATATCGACGGAAATTCCCTCCCTTTGAGTTTAATTCCCTTAAAAGCGTTAAATTTCAAACAAAGATCCGGCTGGCGTCATCGCCTTGCGGTGGGATGGGCCAACGACCTGGAAGAAAGCCGATGGTCCTAAAAATAGCCATCCCTATGAGTCAATTAAAAAATTTATTGTTCCCTCCTTATCGGACTTCCTCACTTTCAACTGTTTCTTCCAAGTTTCCCGATAAAAAGGGAGCTTTATCTCGTCCTACTTGAATCGCCCGAGACAAAGGAAGGGGCCAATTCATCAATGAATAATTTATTTGAAGAATTCTTTTTTTTCCATCGCCCCACATATCGGTGTTAATGGATTGTATCAATGGATCCGGAGACAATGGACAGACATCTGGAGTTTTTCATCCTTGAGCTTTGTGAGAAGTCCATCCGTATTAAGAAGGCAATGCTTCGTTTGTTCGCTCGGAAAAAAACGTATTGGAATTCGTAGTAAAAAGGATGAGCATTGTAAGAGCCATAAAAGAAATTTTACGTACTGAAACGACGGGGAAGTTTTTTTTATCGAAACTGAACCTGTCCTGTTTCGGCGTACTATTTGATTGGCCGTTATGGTTTCTATTTTCTTTCATGTAAAAATCGCTTCTGTGACAACTACACTGTACGTAAATGTTCGCCAAACATAAATCACATAACAAATAAGCATTGTATAGTATCAACGTGTTTGCTCAATCAGAAAAATTACGTAAGAATGTTCCAGAATAAGGAAATTTATTCCTGAGCTCATATCAAATCAACTGCTGCTATTCTATTATCACGATTAAATTAGGATATTTGTAGGAAATACAACTAGCTATATTGAAAATTGACTAATTCTAGTCGTTTTTTCTCTCTTGGATAAATGGCATGAATTATTAAGACAATTAGTAGAAATATTGCATTCTTCTTCAAACCCTGTATCCGATGATGATTCACGCCAACTATTGCGTATGCAAAGGGCTAACTGGGTTATGTCTTAACTGTGTATAGAAGTATAGATTTAACTCTTTCTTAATGCAAAAAATTAAGATATTGAAGGTTTTCCGAAGCAAAGTTTTAATACCATAGGTAGAAACCTAAATATAATTTTACCGCATAGCCAAATATCTATCTATTCAAGAATTGTTTCCAGATTAGATTCCTGAAAGAACCACTCATTTCTGGGCTGGATTAATGTTTGAAAAGGCGTCGCAAAAGGCATCGGCTGTTCCAAATTACCAATACCACCATCTAAGGGAAACTTAGGAGTATAATATTAGCTTCTCGATACTTTCCATCCAAGAAAAGTACGAGATCTCCCGAGCGAAGGAACACATTCATAATTATTGTTGAGTAATAAGTGAAGTGAAATGATGAAAATGGAAATGATATGAGCTACGAGCCAGTGACTGGGATTGTTTATGTTTCTGTAGTTTACTTACTATCACTTTCAAGAAGAGAGAGGAGTTTAATTTATGTGGCAAATAAATAGACGATGTCTGCAGGAAAATGTCAAGAGGTTTAACGAACAACCGGTGAGTAAAGCTTTGTAATTTTATCCGTACCAAATGAATGAAACTTATTAATTTCATTAAGAGAAGAAGAGAATAAGGAAAGACAACTAATATATTATAAAAGAATAAGAAAATATTCACATTTTAGGATATAATTTGTGTATAAGGCCGAGGGAATTTGAGTAGAGTAGAAGAGACGAGAAACTTTATCGCTTTGATAAGGGAAATCAGACTGTGTGGGATAACACCTGTGAAGAGAATATATTGTTTGAGATGATCAATGGAAGGCTGAGGAATGGAAATATAATGTGCGTGAACGATAGGATTAGGCGTGAAGTAGAAATTCCTAAGGTCGTTGAGAGGATGCTTTTCCAACAAGGGTGTAGGGAGGTTTAGAAAGATAGGGTGAGGTTTACTAGATAAGCAGAGGAGTGTGGTACATTCACCTGGCTTAAATAATCGAGGTACACAGTTATGCTAGGAACGAGTGTACTTCTGGGTAAGAAAATCATTTAGAACCTTGCATTCCAAGTAGCCAAAGAATAGAGATTCTACAGAGCTCATCCGCTAGTATCTTTTACATAGTATAAAACAAGCCTTAAACAAGATATTTGAATAATAGATAATTTCAACTGTATACAAAGGAATACTTAACTCATTACTACATATAAATAATCTTATTAAACTATAAGATAGTACATAAAAAATTCGTGATTTAAGACCCTGATATTCATAGTTTAAAATAGAGTTATCTTCTGATAGTTAGATATCGTTTATAGGCAACCAGAGTATCATTAAGTACGCTTATTGTACATATAAGTAAGTATATAATATTATAAGTAAGTGTATTAGAATTATCTGCCGGAGTCATCGAAATATATAACAAAGGGACTGATTGATGATGTACCAAATCCTTCGGCTAACATCAAGCGAATTCGCGGAAATGTTTATCGAATGATAAGGGCAAGGGACCTAGCACGAGCCCTTGCGGCACACATATTCGGCGAGGGCTTTTCGATTAAATGGTTCGAATCGGAATGAATATTGGCCTCTGCGATATATTCGCCGAGGAGGAAGGAAAAAGGAACAAATTGAGGCAGTTCATTCGTCTTAACGAAGCCGTTCGGAGAGACCTTAAGTAGAATGAATAAGCCGCCTCTATGAGTTTACGGCCGTTCAACTTCTTCGGACCGAAAAAAATGATGGGAGGAGCACAACATCTTCTTCCTGGACTGAGAGGGACTCATTTTTTTTTTGCGGGCAAATGATCCACCACTTCCGATTAGACTGGACCTTAAGAAGCCCTCTGTGGAATTGGAAGTTGGGGAATCTGGAAACTTGTGGGGCATACTCAGTTTGTCTTACAGTGTAAGATGTTTGTAAAGATCCATTACTCTCGGAACCATTGCTAAAGAATAATCTTTGTTTAAAAAATTTATGGGTCAAATTCAGAAATCACTCTCAAACTAACTAACTGGATCTATTGTATGATATCATGTAGATATAGATATAATCAATCGAGAAAATTTCACAATGACGTCTCAAAATTTTTCAATGTTGTAAACTAACGTTAGTAGCTCCGGAATCTTTTAATAATCTTTCAGATAAAGCAGCCATCCTCTAAAGAGTTTATCATAACCACTGGGAGCCATTCCAGGAGATACCGAAATGAATAGAAAGTCTTGAGCCAATGCATCTCCTACCTACATGCTCCAACAGATCAGAAAGTAGGATTTTCTCCTACTTATGAATAATTCAGTCTAAAAAATTGATCATGCTGATCGAAAATTATCGAAAACAGGCATACAGGTATATATTCCCAGAAAAGATGAGACCTAAACACCAATACATAAAGCTTATTTACGGCAGTTCCTCAGCAGTAGAATTTAATATAATTTTTGACATATTTAAATAAAGAACTATTTATTCGAAAGGAAATAAAGTGAAAAGTTTATTGAGACGAAACGACACAACTGGATATAGAAATGAACGTAGGATATTATAAAGAGAGCGAGAAAGCCAATTTTAATCGAGGCATTCTATAGTCAACATTCTACTTAGTAATTATAATTCGACGTAAATCGAATCTGCGATAAATTCATCTACCAATCGATACATTATCTATATCTGAGTATGTGAGTATCGTTATAAGAACACACACTTTCTCAGTTGTTAAATTAAAGCACCTTACACCTCTTTAACTGTTTTAAAATCTGATAATCATGCTACTTATCAACATATATGATCCTTAAAGGTGTTTCCTCACATCGAAGCAACGACGCGAACGATCTATCGATACATATCGATATAATTTCAACACATATCGATATATTTTCGATACATATCGATATCTTCTCGATAGTCACCCACGATTCGAGTTCGTGGATCCATTTCGGAATCGATGTTGTGGGTTTAATCGCCTATACGAAATGGTCCGTGCTTGAGGGAGAGTAGACATAAATCCCTTAGTTTGCTGCCCTGATACCGGATACCGGACACCGTAAGGGAACGATTTGCTACTGTGCAACACATCATTGGTGCACTGTTGATTTCGATCTGCTAGCGATCTGCTTATCATTGGTTTTTGACCAATACCAGCACATTGTCCTCTTCAGGGCAAACGTTGCTAGGCAACCCTCCACGCAGCACAATGGTTTCCACTGTGCCGGCATCTCCTGCCTTAGTAGGTGGATTTCCCCGCAATCTCTATCAACCTGAGGCACCAACACCAGGACCATCGACTCGGGACCCGCGTCTTAAACGGGTCGCTGAAGAGATGGAGCTCAATGATGAAGAGGGCTTTACAACGGTCATCTCCAAGAAGAAGTACCATCTAAGCTTCTCCGAACAAGCAGCTGTTTCTGTAACACCATCTTCGGCTAAGGAGGTTCCACCAACTCAGAGACTTCCTCTCCGCAACCGCTTCGAGCCTCTGGCCAATGAAATTCCACGGCCTGAGATTGCGTCATCTACCCCTGCTAGCCGCAACCCGCCGCACATGATGCTATACGGCATCCTCAATGTGCGAGCGCTTGCGAAGGATTTGGAGACAGTTCTCTCGACCAAGAATTTCTTCGTCCACCGTTTGGGCCCCTCGACATCAAGGGATACCTCCACTGACTCCCCTAGAGGTGACACTTGTCGACTCGTCATCAAAGACTTCGACAAGTATAAACAAGCGAAGGATTTCTTCATCAAGGAGGAAATCGCCTTCTCGACATGGGCAGAAAAGGCAAATCGCCTCTTCTCTTATGTGATCAAGGGCTTATCCGCCAGAACTACAGAGGAGGAAATTGAAGAAGACCTCCAGGAGATGGGTGTTCCGGTCCAGAAAGTCCGTCAACTACGGACCAAGGACGGCCGCAAGATTGCGCTTTTTTCTTTCGCTGCTCCTGAAACACCTGAATGGAGCAGGACCAAGGTCACCGACATAACATCTGTCGCGCATTGCAGAGTCTGGGTACGACCGTACCACTTCGACAGACCGCAAATGTGCCATCGTTGCTGCCGTTTCGGACACTCCTCGGAGCACTGCCACGCGGTTCCGAGGTGCTTTAGATGCGCAGGCCCCCACATGATTGAGGCCTGTAGGCTGACGAAAGAGGACACCCCCACTTGCTGTAATTGTGGAGGTCCTCATGCAGCAATCTCCAGAGGATGTCTGCACTTCAAGCAGGCCAAAACAAAGCGGATGGGACCACCTACTGAGGTTCAGCAAAGAGAACCACTTCCTCGGCCACCTCCACCAGCTGCCAAGACTACAAATGCCTGGAAATCTCCTCTCCAGTTCATTCCCACGCAGGTGCGACCTTCACTCCCGAAGAAACGCCTAGACGTGGAGCTTCCTGCCACATCTGCCTATGGGACCACTGGCGCAGTTGATTTCCCTGCCTTGCCTCGTTCTGAACCTCTCACAAGAGAAACGGCTGAGACACTGAAAATTCCTCTGAGAGAAAAGAGGCGTCTATTGAGGGACCAACAACCACCGAGACCAGATTCTACACAATTTGAGGTCATTCAAGCTGTGGAGAGGATGATGCTCAGGTTCCAAGAGTCCATCGCCGCGCAGCTTGCAGAATTCACTAACATCATACGTTCCTTCGTATCTGCAAATGGCCCATAAGAAGGACGCAAAACTCCGCAACCTCACCATCCTCTCTTGGAACGCTGGAGGAGGAATCCAAGGGAAAACTGTTGAGCTGCTCAACCTCTTGGTATACCAAAAGGTTGATGTGGCTCTCATTCAGGAGACCCACCTTACCGAAGGCAGAAGATGGACAGTTCCGGGATATTCTATTCTCCGGAGAGACCGTGACCTGCGTCAGGATGGAACAACTGCTAAAGGAGGAGGAACCGCTGTTTTAGTAGCTAACCTCCTTCTTCACTCCCAAATACCATCTGGGAATGACGCTCCTGGACTTGAAGTAGTCGCAGCCAAAATCAACACCACGTTTGGCGAGATACAAGTTGCTTCTGCCTACCTACCACCTCATCTCACTTTTCGCGGAGGTTTTACATCCTTGATATCGCCAGCTGTCCCTACGGTGATTGCTGGTGATCTCAATGCAAAACATCCCTCCTGGGGCTCAAACCGAATCAACAACTCCGGAAGAAACCTTCGGAAGTGGGCGGATCAACATGCTGTCAAGATTTCTGGTCCCAGGGAACCGACCAGATACTCTCCCAAAGGAGTTGGAGAAGTCATTGACATCTTCCTTCTCTCGGCCATTGGCCCACCAAGAGCTGTTTTCTCAATTCCATCTCTCAACAGCGATCATCTCCCTGTCATTGCCTACTTTGGTGCTGCTCCAATTCAGCGATCTCTTCCGCTTCGAAGACACCTGAAGCGAGCTGACTGGGACCTCTTCCAACAAAGACTAGATCACCACCTGAAGTCTACACCGGAAGAACTCACCTTGCCTGAGCATCTTAACACTGCTGCCATCAAGCTTGCGGAATCCATCAAGCAAGCTGCTGAGGAGTCCATCCCTTACAGACAGCAGCACGCCACTCACCGGACTCCACTTCCACCTGAAATCATCCAGGCCATCCGGAAGAAAAACAGGTTAAGGAGAAAGTGGATCAGGACAGCCGAGCCCATCTACAAACGCTCCTACCGAGCACTGCAGAAGGACATAGCTGAAGCAGTTGCCGAATGGAAGAATGCCGCCTGGAACTCAAAGATCGCCTCATTAAGAACTCAGGACTGCTCTCTCTGGCGGATGACTAAATCTCTCTCAGGGATCGAGCCTCACGCAAATGCTCGCCCTGAAGATCTAGGGAAAAGCCCATCTGCAGAGGACTTCGCCTTGTTCCTTAAGGAGACCTTCTCTCCCAACCCAGGTCCGCCACTTCCGGACGAAGAACGGACTCCGACGACAGAGGATGAAACGACCTGCGCAGATGAAGAGGATACCACGCCTGCCGTAACGAGTGGAGACGTTGCAGCAACGCTGAAGATCCTCAAGCTGCGGAAAGCCCCTGGACCAGACGGGCTGGAAAATGAAATCCTTCGAAGACTAACACCAATGGCAATATTGTGGATGACGATGATCATCAATGCAATTATTGCCATCGGCCATTTCCCGGACGTCTGGAAGAAGGCAAGGATCCTTCCCATACGGAAGAGTGGAAAGTCGCCGCTATCACCTGCCAGCTACCGGCCCATCTCATTGCTTGATGGACTCGGGAAATTGGCTGAACGTGTCTTGCTCCCCTTCCTCCTGCACACAGTGAAGAGGAAAAACATCCTTCCTCCGGAGCAGTACGGATTTCGTCGAGAGCATGCCACAACACACCAGGTTCTTCGAGTCCTTCAGCTAATCTCCAAAGAGTTCAACATCCGGTGTCATGTTGCGGCGGCTTTCTTCGACGTCTCGAAGGCGTTTGACCGCACATGGCATGATGGACTCCTCTTCAAGCTAAGGAGATGGAACTTCCCAACCTGGCAGCAAGCAGTGGTGGCATCCTATCTTCGCGGAAGATCCTTCTTTGTTTCTTACCAGGGTGCAGACTCCAGCCTACAACCCATCACCGCAGGCGTTCCTCAGGGGAGCATCTGGGGCCCGTTCTTATTTAACGTCTTTTGTGCCGACATCCCGAGAGACTTTGGACCTAACATCACCCTTGCGCTCTACGCTGACGACGCAGCTCTACTTGCAAGATCCAAGAACCGTCGTCTTGCAGCATCCTATCTCCAGCGCGGCATATACCGACTGGAGAAATGGTACGAGCAGTGGAGACTCAGCCTTAACGCTGCAAAGACACAAACCATCGTCTTCTCTCTTGGGAGTGTCAAACTCACCCCAGATCCGGTACTCGTCGGCACCGAGGAGATTCCTTGGAAGGACAGCGTCACCTACCTCGGAGTAACTCTGGATAGACGGCTGAATCTCCGGCAGCACACGCTCCAGATCGCTGCTCTAGCCAGAGCGAAGAGGAGAGCCCTTCTTCCGCTTCTCCGAAGCCCATCCCTCAAAATGAGCACTAAAATGCTCATTTATAAGGTGATGATTCGCAGCGGACTCTCCTATGCATCTCCAGCTTGGAGTGGAATCGTCTCTTCCCAGGGAAAGGGAATCATCTTTCGCTGCGAGAGGTCCATCCTGCGGACGATCCATTCATTGGGCTGGACAATCCACAATGATGCAGTTTACCAACTGTGCAACATTGAGCCACTGGAGTTCCACCTTATCCGGCAAGCAAGAAAATTCTTTAGCAAGCTACCATCGAGAGACGAAGAGCATCTTCGTCTCCTTGCAAAGGATACTCCGTTACCATGGGACTTCGTCAGAAGACCGATCTCCTCCTGTGCTGAGGGAACGCTTCTCCCTCCTACCAAATGAGAGCGACTATTTTTCGTCGCTCCATGAAATGAGGCGCATGGCCGAGCCTTTCACACAAAGGAAATGAGTCGCGAGTGCCGAATGAGCTCCGAGTGAGGAAACGGCAATGAGAGCAACCCGACCAAGGAGCTGTAAAAGCTCAATTCATTCATAAGATCTTTGCTGCCCTCTTCAACCATCCTTCGTCCGACCTCACTGAGGAGGGAGGAGTAGTTAGGTGGAGGGTGTGTGTGTGTGGAGGAAGGAAAGCGGCGGGGGGTGGGAAGTGGGAGCGGAGGAGGGGGTGCGTGTGTAGGAGGGAGGGGAGGAGTGGGATGTTTTGAGATGGATTACAAAGAGGAGACGAGACTTTTATGTAAAAAACTACAGGAAAAGGACTAGCCAGAGGATGCGTAAAAGGGTTAAGGGCACGTAACGAGGGGAAGTGGGAATTTATAAGATGGTGAAGAAGGTGGTCGAGATGCAGGCGAATCTAACCGAGAAAAAAAGTTTTTCTTCTCTCGTGAAACTACGAGCGATGGCAAAACTCTGGGGCGAGCTCGAGATAGGAAAATTTTGGTCCAGCGCGTTCCACTTCTTCATTCGAATCATCTCTTAACACGCGAACGAATTTCCGAACGGATTAGTACATCTGGACACCAAATCACGAACTATATTCATAGACAAACCAAGTGTAGTCCTACGTAATGAGGCAAAATATTACGATAAAAAATAGTATGAAGAATCGATGTAATAAATAGGATGTATTCTATGCCACTTAATTTAACCATGAGCAATATAAGAACGATTTTCTATACACGGATTGATAGGGTATAGGGAATTTGCAACTGTAGAAGGAGCAGTAAGATTATATCTGGGTCTAAGCGTAATTTACTTTGATAATTCACGATTAAAATAGCTTTCAACCAGCATTTTTACTTCTGTAAAGGGTAACTACGATCATATAATGGAATTCAACACTCAAAATATCGAAAAATAATATCTATGGAATCGATTTAAAACTAACTTCGATAAAATACCAGAATATGAGATATTTTACGATTACAATTACGCTAAAACACTTCGAGATGAGCACAAATACATAAAAAATTGAAGAAGAAACCATTCTGGTCGACACGCATCCAAACCCAGCAAAGAAGATGATCAACCTATCGAAATTTCGATACGACTATCGAGTACCGATAGATAAACGGAATGAATCTCCAAACAGGTGCATTTAACGAACAAAATCCGACTGTCACCGGGGCAGCGATAGACGCATACGACGTCAAATAGTTTGAGGAACGTGTTAAAGAAGAAAATAAATCTCTCTGAGAAACTCGCGAGAGTTTTTTCGTCCCCATGACGACTCGATGAATGGTCTTTACGAGGATCGACTAATCGCAATCCGTTTCGATATGAAACGCGAAAAAAGCGAGGAATACTAAGAGGGTGTCGGCGAGACGTACGAGTCCCGCGTGCGGACGTAGACTAGTGAAGAAGCGTGGAAGAGATAAATAACGTAGAAGAGAGCAACCGAGGCGAGGAAAAAAAAGTGGGGATGGAAGAGAGAAGATTAAAGCGGACGTGAAGTGAGATAATGGACGGAAAGGAGACGAAGAAAATCTCCGTTACGTAAGGAAACCGAACCGTTTTACTTCACGCATGCGCACAATCTATCAAAATGTAAAGCTCTACGCTGCTGACGTCACCCTCCCTCCTTGACCCATCCCTACCAACCCAACCTCCCTTTACGGATCACGCTTCCCTCCCTCAGACCGGTCCCTTCTATCTTGAAGAGGACACAGCTCCCTCAGTTACGCGCCAGGAGGAGGGGAAGATGAGGAGGTTTGGTATGTTGCGACGTTGTCAAATTTCGAGAAGAAGATGGATGTGGGGAACTCCCCCCACCCCAATCTCCTTCCCCATTTCCTTATTACTAAGGACCGCACGGAGCCGCGGGCATGTTACGGCTACCGGACGGAATCGCGGGAGAAAAATTGAGCATCGGGGCCCGCTGAAGTGTGGCTGATGGCTTTGGTCCATCAAGGGATGCGTAAGACAGGTGCTTGCCCAAGGAGAGCGCCTAAGTACCATTTTTCTCGCCGCTTTTTGCGAGCGCGATTCTTCGGGGAAAAGTTTTGCGGACTTTTTGGGATTCGTCGATTGGAGTTGAGGAGTGGGTTACGAGGATAGCAATGGTACCACGATCTACGTCTTTGTAAGCTTCGAGACAAGTCTTTTTGCGAATGGTTAAGACCTTGCAAGGTCTCTCAACATCGCAATACTTTTCAAGTACGATTTTCGTAATTTTATGAGAGTAAAGGAATGAGATTTTAGGTCATCATCGACATAGAAGCTATCAGTAAGACAGAGAATTTAGAAATAAGATGGATGTAGGAACTATCAGGTACCTGCTCTTTTACGGTACTGGAAACAACTGGAGATGATATTTAGGACTAAAGGATGAAGTTTAATATCACGATAATTAAGAAATTAACGAAGTAAGTATCTTATCCTGTAATGAGTAATGAATCTCTGACTACAATGTGAGCGTCTAAGACTCAAAATTCTCTTGGTGAATACACTGATTCCCCATCTTGAAAGACCAAACCATAGGTAGAACTTTTTCAAGTTCAAATACTGAGATTATTTATTATATTTACATTACTTTTCCTCAATCATCTACAGTCATTCCCATCATTTTATGGACTTATAATATCTGTTAATATAATTTCAATGCAATTAATAGATATACTGTGCTAAAACCCCAATTCGTGATTAAAGAGTGGTATTCTGAATATGATACGTCTTATATGTGTTGCCATCACACGATGAAACTTTACGTACATGATTCTTTTATATATGCTGAACAGAAAGAATATGAAGCAAATATCTAATCTAGGCTATAGAGAAGTAAAATACAATGAGTAATACTACCGTTTACCTCCATCATCTGATAGTTACATATCCAAATGAGTCAGTATTTACGATAGCATGGGTGAGATTATTAATTTTTTGCGTAAGAACATTACATAAGGGTATTCAAAGTGATTCAGTGATAATTGAGGATATTCGACGACTACGAAACCAAATTTATGATTTAAGCAGTCATTATCATGAGAATGCATGAAGTACTCATTAGAATATCATTCAAAGCACAGTAGATTACCAATAAGAGTATCCTAGCATCTTTTTCAGTCTTTTACAACAAAAATTCATGCACATTTAATGGCATAACTTGCTCTAGTCGCAATCAGTCAATTGCTGTAGAGGAATCATAAGCAGAAATGAAAACTGGACATAACTATATCGTTTCCAGAATCTAAAATCAAGAATAAGTCGAGAAGATAAAATGTAATAAAATGAAATATTCAAAATTTACCTCTAGCTTTCTTAAACCTCAAGTGAAACTCACATGTAAATTCGGAGGAATGAAATTTACGAATGAAATAAAACTGTTAGAAGACGTATCATATTGGAAAGTTTAGATCTCAACCTGGTTATTTGACGATCTTATCGAATAGAATCGAACTGTTTCGTGCTGCCGAAAGAACACCAATACGCGAAAATACAATCACAGTACGATTTGGTTGTTAGGCACGTCCCTAACGACGAAAATCTCGAATAATAACAGCCCGAACGCGTGTAATACGGCAGAGGATACATAAACAGGCTCGGTACCTGTGAAGGAGGAGGTGGTAGAATGTCGAGAGAGGGCACCCATACACAGATGGCAGTATAATAAAAAGAACTTGGAGCTTACCAACTCCCGGAACGATGTATCTGGTGTTTACCTGCTTCATTCATAGTCGGAGGGGGGAGTGGGTGCTTTTCGTCCACTGAAAGAGATTGAGGGAGAATCACTTGAGGGCAAACAAAAGTCCAATTAGCACCTTTTGCTCTTTCCTCTTTTTAAAACATCCACTGTCCTCTGATCCCAGCTTTTCGTCCTTCCGAGTAACTCCATCTTCGTGGCGGTTAAGACTATGATTTATGCCCTACGCGCTTTTTATCGAGTACTTCTGCAAAAAAAGGATTATTCCATACGCGACGTGTTCTCATTGCGAGAAACGATCCTCGGCCGATTTAGATACGGGAAGGTTCTCGAAAAAAAAGAGCGGGTTTAGCTCGCTTTGAAGGATACGTTAAAGGTTTGTAAGGTCGCAAGATTAAGGGAATTTACATGTATATGTTGACGTTAAGTTTAAATATCTCTAAATCTGAATTGATATATTTCACTAAATTATCACTGAATACTTCTCCAAATTAATAGATCTGTACTTTTCGTAATACCCCGACGAGCTCAAAGTTCATCGTAACTACGCCGAAGTATTTATCGTAACAATCCCGAAAAGAACAAGGCATAAGAACATTCTCATATTAATATGGAATGACAATATTTGGAGGGGACAGGAGTTAAGAAAGCTATTCTTTTTAGTAAAGAATTACAATATTAAGACGTGAGGAAAGTAAAATTTGATATAGTTTTCGTTACTGTCCTGATATAGGTATTGAAATGAAGCGTAAATATAAAACTGGTTAAACTAAAAAGTCAAGATTTATAATATTTACTTTAACTAATGCATTTTACTCCATCTCTTGTATACTTACATTGGGAAATTCACTGTATTCCACACGTACCTTGAAAATTAATTGCTGGACTGGTCGGTCAAAATAGCAATTTTACTGGCGATTTATAGCAAAAATAGTTTTTATCATATATATAGTACTGAATGATTTAGATTAAAATCATAAAAGCACTGCATGGATGAAACCATAGCAACGATATAATTTCATGAAACCGTAATTCCCAATCTATTATCCTCATAGTAGATTTTCAGGGACCATTCACGGCTCATTTAGCGAGATTTCAACGATAATAATACATCGATAAACTATACGATTTTATACGATAATGTTTCCCTCCCTCACACAAAAAAGTTGACTTTCTCAAAAATGGCATACACTCAGATTGTATAGAAAAGGAATACGGTCCATTCACTTTTACTTTTATTTACAGAACCCCTCGGCTTTTTTGTTGAAGGTGCTGATTTAGAATTGTATATCCTACGCCTTCCACGAATTTCATGAATGTCCGTCGGAGAAAGTTTCAATGTTTGCCGCGAACGAACACTCTTTCAGCTGGAGCATTTGTTAGCTTAAGATAGGGAAAGCAAATGAGTTTTTCAATGCAACGAAAATAGATAGCAGCAAACGGAGGGTAAACGGTTCATTTCCATGAACTGTGAGCTTCTTTTACATCTACGAACGTGACAAGGGGCTTTATATGCAACCAGAAGGGGAATTAGGAAGTTCTACCTTCTCTGAGCAGATATTATGTATATATTTTTGTTTGTAAATAAAGAGATGATACCCAAAGATATATGAATGGATGAATAATAATTTTTCGTACCAATATACTAATAAAATACATCCCATTCAACAAGGTTCGGCAGCAGGAGTTGTGCATAAGAGATGATAAACTAACATCGAGAGAATTTTAAGTTTTTCTATAGACTTACCTATGAGGAGTGTAACATTATGAAGGTAATGATCGTGTAAAAAAAACTTTATGCAATAGAGGAAAGAGTGAGTCAAGTCACCTGGACTCGAGTAAAAAAAAGAGATTTTCTTACAACGTATAATCAACGATCCGTGGAATGACAGAAATTAATGATGATGACACGCGTATAATTTTGTGAAGATCATCTCGAGCTAAACAATACAGCAAGTTATCAGGGAACTTTTACGATACAATACTCCATCGAATTTCTAAATAAATCGAGAACTTTGGGAATGAAAACGTACTGTCGACATTGCAATATAAGTACCTCGTTTTATTAACACAATTTATGCTATATTAATATTTAAGAAGAGCTCAAAAATAACGTTTCATATTTATGATGACTTGAAGAAGTTATTATGATGATGGATAGATATAGATCAATTATCTTAAGTTATATTTATATTAACATTTTCTTCGGAATATAATAATAACATGTAATTTGGAAACTATTAATTTATTGATTAGAAAACAGATAATTGAGAGCATAAATAGTAGAAAATGAAATTCATTCATTCTCGCTATATTTCTGACCTTCAATATTAATCCATTCCCATGACATAGAGATTTATCTTCTATTATTATGTCCGGATCTATGCAGGAATCAATATCCATAACACCTTAAAATCAACGTTCAAAAATTTCAAGCAGGAACACCCAAAAGTAAACAAACCCTTAGTTAAAAGAATAGTAGAAATAACAACTAGAATTCGTATGACTTGATAACAAAGATTGAATGGTAGTGAAAAATAGCAACATGACTGGTAAACTACATCTCCAACTAGATTGGCAAGACCCAGTCATATCGCTTTTTTTTACTCCTGTTTAACTTTAGGTACAACAATTAATCCCATCGTAACCAAGGAAACTACCTTTTCCTCTAGGAATAGCCACCAAAATTAAAATAACTCTCTCTCTAATAAAGAAATGACTTCTTTAGCCATATTTAACGGTACGAAATGTTATAATGTATAAGAAATCATTCATAGGTAACCTCTTAAGTACAATGAACGAACAATTTCAACCGGATACACATTCAAGAGAGTACAACATTTCTTTCAGGACAGATGAATGTACATCGAGGTGCGGCCGCAAGAATCATTGAGCATCGAAGCGATAAGTTCAGTGTGGCGATTCATCGGTGAAGAAGAGGAGATGCAAAGAAAAGCAGTTTCCTCTCTTTGAGTGCATCTCGTCCAAGGCAATTAATGCTATTTACCTATCCACCATTTTCCGTTTAATGCGAACCGGATGTTCTCCGTTTTGAAACGATCCTTTTACATTTCGTTTCCTTTGGCGCGTCTTTTTTCCGAAAGAGTTTTTTTCTTTTCTTTCCGCTCTCATCGCATTGGTCTCCACGGAGACGGAATCCAACGATGTTGTACCATTAAAATAATTGAGGAATAATTGTTTTTCCTATGCTTTCCGTTGATTCTAAAAATAGACTGCAGCATATAGGACTGGTTTACTTGCTGAGCAGCATTTGTGTTGTGTGAGAGTATACCTTTCCCTGTCTTGAGCATTTATTTATTCATCCGTAGCATACAGCAGTCTAAATTCCACTGTATCGGTCTTATGAAAAAATATTTTTAATAGAAGTAAAATGAATATTAACATCAGAGATGAACAAAATTGCAAAGAAGAAGATAATGAAAATACGATGTTTTTAAATAACTTGATAAGACCCAAAGGTTAATGTGAAATCGTTAAGTCTAAAGCTTTTACAAAACGTTTCAGTTGTATGGATTGAAGTAATAAGTTTGACTGAGTTAAGAGCTACAAGAATATCTCCATAACTACGGTAAATATGGGACAATTCAAAGCGAGTACTACATTATAATACGTATTTAGGAGACTAGCATCAGTAACAAACTGAATAAATAAAAAACCATAGTAACTCCTACTGAAGATTTTTAGAGTGGTTTCCTTCTTCAAAGTCGAGCTTATGAATATCATTTTATGAGTGACAAAATTAGAGAATGAAAAGCTAAGCACATGAAAAATATAGTTTATGACACAAGAACATGAATTGGATTCAGAAATAATGAGGAACTCTGCTATTGGTTTAACAATCCGTATCGGAAAATTCAAAAAGTAGATACAGAAATGGTACAAAATCCAAGGAGAGATAGAAATATAAAACAATTACCCAAAGTCTAACTGCGGAGTAAGAGCAGGAAGTAAATGAAAAACTATTCAGAAGATACAACCAACAGGTAGAATAAATAAATACCGTTCATAGATACCATCATCAATAGATGGAAATCGACCCAATCAATAAATTTTACTACGTTAAATCTAGTTATTAAAACTAAAAGGTGAATTAGTTTGAAGAATTTACGGTAAAATAAACCTTTCTGTGTGAATTATATTTTCCATTTCGGTAGAAAATTTTCCAGGGAATTGTATACCACATTTACCATCAAATATCACGTAAAAACTTACATGAAATCGAATTTAAAAAAGGAACGCTATAAAAATGCACTACATACACATTTATCTAAGACGTAACGAAGAAAAAAACTTAAAAAAAAACAATCTACCTAGGAGTCGTGGCCTCTAGAACAACACCAAAATTTTCCTCGTAAACATCATCAAACCGGAGTCTTTCGCGAAGATGTTTTCCAGCGAGGAAAACCAGCTTAACTAGAAAAATATCCCGTCGGGTAGTTTTAACGGGAGGATGGGAAAAACTGCTCAAATTTAGACGCGATGGAAAATTTCCCCGTACCCATTCCACCTCCAGAGACTTATTTTCATACTCCAAGGACGGATAACACGGTGTTTTTACATCTGCCACGCTGATGTATTCCCCGGTCTTATGCAAAAATGTATTAACGAGCGGGACGCATAGGGGTTGAGTCAGATGAAGTATGGAGGCGATTCCATCGCCTGCTAAATGGTTCGAAGAAACAGGTGCGGAATATAAAAGCGAGGGTTTCTTGGAGAAGTCGATGGAGTGCCTTGTATTGCACGTAACATGTCAACAGAGTGAGTGCCAAAATGGCAGTTAGGGAAATCAAAGGCGATGCCGGAGGTAATAAAATAGGGAAACGGTTGCGGGATATTCTAATAAATGCGCTTACTGGACTTTTATTGCCCGTTTTAGAGAAAATGACGTGAGCTCCCGTTTGAGTGTTGTTGGCAAATGCAGCGTAAGATGGAAGTCTGTCTTTCGTGACGGGATGAGGGACACTAGGAATGGATTATAATGAAAAGTGATGTCCAAGTGCGCAGGTTATTTAAATATCTTTTGCATTAATTGATAAATACAAAAATATTAATTGATTGATCTATAGAAATGAAGTCCAAGCATTACTCCAGAAGGTCAGTAGAGAATCAGGAAAAAAACTTACTGCTAAAACTATATCGAAATATGTAATCAATTTGTGTTAAGAGTTTTGATGAATTCTGAGGAAAAAGTATGAATAGGTGTTACATCATGAATTATCATAACACTACGTCCACCGTTGTAGATTATGCAACAGAATTTACTTAAAATAGTTAAATTTGGTGAGATTTTATCTGAGATTTAGACTGCCAAAGGCAAGTAATTACTATATAATTTTGAGGAAGAATATGGAAATTAATGAGAGTAAAAACATCCTGATGTATTTAATATATGCTCTGTTGGACTTTAACGTATATATTATGTAAATTTTGCTCAATCTGAAGTGTTAAGAATAAAATAATATAGTGTATTATAAAATGAATACTTCAAAGGAATGAAAGCCATCATGTCATAACTAAAGGGTACCAAAATATGCAGCATCATCCGGAATAGAAGAAAACCAGATGGATTGCATATCTCCCGAGGCGTAATGAATTTGATAGGAACATGAATGAAGGAAAAGTAACAAGAGAAAGATCAAGGTATGAATATGCAATCCAAGTTAATAAGTACGTAAGAAACAAAAATAATCAGGATGTAATAATTTATTAATTAAAAGAAATTGTTGAAATTAACTGCAATGAATCAATTTGTGGAATGACTGACCTAAGATGAGTATACAAAACTCAGTATCCAATAAGGGATTCTACTTTAGATTAAATAAATAATTAAAGATATTCATAAACGTGTAATCTTGTATTTGAAAACATATTTAATACATTCTACAAAACTCGCTAGCTCCATTCATCAGATTGGATTGCAGGAAGATATTTTTACATCTATATTTAAGTACCGTCTCTCGGCTCGTGGCAGAAAGAATCCTAACTGTTCTGAATAATGCTTCCTCGTTAAAATGATCCTAAGAGATGATAGGTCTAAGTTTTTCTGCCATTTCTTCGTGGCGGAATGTATTCTAGCAGAAATTTGAGCGATGTAAACGGTTCTCATCCCGCTTGAACTCGTGTTTCTCTAGACATAGATGGAAACGTACAAGATATCCCTGGATTATGGCGGTTTATTGGGAGAAAATATAAAAACACGAGTAAAAAGATACTTAATAGTGCCAAAAGAACTGAATTCAATCATGTAATAAGAAATAGAGAGCTATACAACAAACGAAGATTCTGAAGATATTTATTATCATAACGCATTGATGCATTTCTTTGCAAACATAAACATCCTGTTACTAGGCAACCTAGGTAAGTACCCAACAATGTACAATCCAGTCTTCCTAGGCAAAATCTTACGATATCTTTGAGTGTAACAGATAAAATAGGTAATAAAAATCAAGGATAAAATTATTTCCTTCGCTGTTGATATAAAATATTAAGACGTAAATTCTTTTATATTATTATTCGTCA
Source organism: Pantala flavescens (assembly GCA_020796165.1). Taxonomy (NCBI): domain Eukaryota; kingdom Metazoa; phylum Arthropoda; class Insecta; order Odonata; family Libellulidae; genus Pantala; species Pantala flavescens. Next base: position 21,543,055 of record CM036886.1, read on the forward strand.
TTCCTTATCAGTTTGTTGCCACTCGGTTTGGTACTATTTACGATGATTTTCTCCATTAATTTTCATTGGTATTCATAATATTCTTTCAATGATACAAAGGAAATAATACCCCACAAACAAATCTTAAAAGGGACTAGAAAATTGAATAATTTTTATTTCATTCAATCAATAGTTTGGTTAGGTATAAGACATAATTTAATAATGCAATGCAACCAATAGAATCCGAGAATACACTGTGATAGAGTTTCATCCCTATTCATAAACGAATCGAAATAAACACGCAATTATTTCGTTTACAAACAATGGGTTTTGAACATCCATTTTCTGGCTACATAATCATATGGAGTGTTTATGGAACAATTTAAAAGAAATTTCCATCTCACATAGAGGGAATTTATAGACCATATTCATAAAGATATGCCCTTTTAAAAAAGCTCTTCGAGTTGGAACAAACTCTGCAGAAGTCTCCATACTCTGGATTCCACGTCGAATTTTAACCAAAACCCCTTCACATCTCGTTTGCCTCTATTAACCACTTATCCTCACCAATTACTCTAGATAAAGGCTCCCCCCCACTCCCCCTCCAAGTGAAACTCGTACTTTTTTTAACTGCTATCTTCCACAGCTAGGTTAATAGGCACAAGTATCTCAAACTTGGACAGATTTACGCCTTATTCGTTCTTGGATCTCTCGTTAGGGGTCTTACCCGAAATAAACGCTCGTTACGTCATCCCCGAGCGATTTTTTCTGACATTTTAACCCGTCGTACGTAAAAGTAAGTCGTCCGAATGACGATGACGTCTCCATTTGAACGTACGCACGATGTTATGTATCGAGATTAAAATGGCTTAATAAAGGCTAAACGAGATTACGAAAACTTCATCTATGAATGCTCACATTAATCCGTAAAATTATCGTATCATTACTGTTTTATTTTCTCTAATATTTGCAGCTGCCACTCAGCACAAGTTTCTAAGAAATATCCATAAATTTTATTTAAATTAACATGTCGTATTACGTTGTATCCCGTACTGATTGTCATAATTTTTTTACTATACTATATTTGTTATAATTATTCTAATAATATCTTCCATAGTAGAAAAGTTCTTTTTTTAATATTACTCTCTCCCTACGAACGGAAGTAGTCAAAAATAATTCGTTTCAAACTGAAAACCAAATTTGGATAAAAAAATACCTCCTGTTTGTTTATTTATATTATAAATTTCCTTATTTGTCGTAGTGACTTTCCTATTAACATGAATCCAATGTTACTCTTCTAAACATATTTTTAAATCTCCTGTCAATATGCAATAATTTCGTATTATTTTTAAATCAATTTCTTAATAATGGAAGAGCAACACTATTCAATATCACAGTCTAAATAATTGATAGAAAATATTTTTTTTAATTGCTATTCCAGAAGCAGCATCCTTCTTTTTAATGTGACGTATAATATTCAATCATATAAATATGTAAGACCATCTAATAATCTTAGAAAAACATGCCGAAACAATTTATAGATTCCCTGAGAATACTTCATCATATTAGAAAACAAGACAATGGCATTCACACATATAGCATAAGAGATACAATTTCCTGAAGTATCCATTAGCATCCCTGATACAGATCACTAATAATAATTCGTTCATTAGGCTTTTGGAATAGATAAAATTTAATTTGCATCCCTCCAATTTAGCTTTATTATTTAGAACATTTTTACTCAAAAAGTTTCATGATAATAGAAAAACCAGAAGATGTCATCACAGTGACGAAAACGGTCGTAATCGTTAAAACCCTGTAGAAGCTAACAAATTTCGATATTTTAACGTCTTTCCGTAAAGTGACGCTTGATCACATTAATTATACTTGTACTTCCGTGATACTCTAAAATTCTAGGCTACTCTAATTCATTCATCTTGACCATCATTGACTCTATCGAGTTTGGTCTTTCGTCAATTGTACATGGAAGTCACTCGGTTCCTCATCCCGTCCACCTGTCGATGCTTGATCAAGGGAAGAAACTTCTGCTTAAACGATACCCGCAAATATCCCCTCCTCAACCTTCGGATGCGTCGACCAAAAAAAACCCTCCAATGAAGGGACTGTGGCATCTCATGATCAATCAATTGGCCCGAAAAAGGTCGCAAAACTCGACGGGAAATCGGTGGATTTAGCTCAGATGAAATTACGAAGACGTGGCAACGTCGGTGTCCCGTGACAACTGTGGAGAAAGTGTCGCTCCTTAGAGTTGGTGGCTGACAACCCTCTTCACAATACCATTACGACTGTGTACTTAGCATACTCTGTTTCGGCAGAGAGATGCGCTATCCTGGACCCGTTGAGGGCTAAGCGATTTCTTCGTAGGTTATGCTCTGGTGTTCCGAGATATGCGAAAGGATTCTGAACTGGTGTATGATGACGATTTATTGATTAAAATTACGTATTAAAAAGGGTTAAAGCTATGATGAGATCAAGTATGTAGTATCCTAGCTTTATATATTGCTGCAATGTATATGTGAATTTAAACATCGTTTAGGGCTAGATTGAATAAAATTAAATGAATTTTTAAAGGAAAGGAAATCTATTTATGAATTCTTTTTACTAATAATTTTATAGGAGCTTTCAGGATTCTTATCCTTGAAGAGTATCTGGATTAAGGAAATGTTTGATATCATTCGCGTCATAGTTGAAAATATCCTTATGAATTTGACTCAATCTTTCATTGAATACTTTATGATAAGCTTGTGGCAGAGTGGTGCAAAACAATGAACTGTGAAGGCTTCTTATTCAATGAAGTTTTTTGGCCCTTTCTGAAAACGTATGCATTTGCATCTGATATATATGTTTCTGAATGACGTGTTGAGGTTGGTAACTATGGTAATAGGAGAAAAATAAAGAAATCTTGTCAACGCTTTCAAGTATTTGGCTAAAATATGGCAGTTTATTATTACTATTAGTTCGGAGTTGTTTTAAATCTGATTACAATTACCGTTTACTAAAATTAAATCCTAGTAAATATCACCGGAAAAATGGTAGGAGTAAAATACTTTTAATCTACTTAATGAATGTTGCCGAATTGATCATATTGGATACTGAAGTTTATGAATATGAATATGGGAAATTTATATTTAAAGATTCAAAGATTCTTGACTAAAATTCTGAGGAACAACGATAAATTTCGTTCCATCTAAAGGTATACAAATATTAGAAATCCATCCATAAATTTAGTTCTTTTTCTGATATAGAAGTTTTCTAATTTCCTTTCCGATAAAGCGGAAATAGATTTTATGATACAATCTTTAAGGTTTCTCAATGCTTATAATCAAGCTGACAAAATATCATGTTTATTTATACTGAAGATTACGAAGCCTTAATTAAAGCTTTATGAAACGTATTATGAAACCAAATACGATGAGTTAACAGCGGGCGAAATAAGAGTAGGAGATGTTGTTCTCTTGTTTTTAAAATATCGTGTTCACTTATTAAAATATATAATATCTGATGGCCAAAGATTCACGTTCGTGTATCATCTATCTAATCCGGGAGATGAATATAATTGCTGAGGTCGAATTCAATAACCCGTGTCTTGATTTCCTTAAAGTTGATTGTATCTGTATACGGCTAATGTTTCTTTAATGTCTTACTTTCCACAAAGAAGAGAAAGTTCCCCAAGTGTCAAGGTGATATGTTGCTACCTTGGATACGAAAATCTCTGCTAACTAATTTTTTGGCAAATTACGTTCGCATCTTAAGTTATTTATAGCATATGCATGATGGCACTAAATAGTAAGGTGGAATGATCACGCTCGTATGTACACTATTGAAAGTAATAGATAATTTTACTCTATGATATACTCTGCATTAATTTGTCTAATTTATAGATAAATAGTATAGTAAAATTAACAGATTGTTCGTAAATCTCTTTATAGTTACATAGACTTAAATAGCAAAATAAATTTATAATTTACAATTACCGAAATTCATTTATAAATTATTCTTAGGAAGATGCATACGAGTTCTTTGTAAATGAGAATATAAATTTCTGTTGGTTATGAGGACTAGAAACGACTTTAATAAATACTTTCAGAGATAATATCGATGTAAACTTGGAAAAGAATATAGTTGCTTCGCACTAAGTACCTCATTAAAAGAGTTTGGATTTATAATAAAAACTTAAATAGAAAAATACTAGAACTTTTCCAGAAATTTACTGTTTCTTTACTCAAATAATTAAATTGCAGAAATAGAAGAAATATTTCTCGTGATTTACTGAGGAGAAAATTGAATTCAATGGAATATATCACGTCAAAATTTCAAATCCAAATCTACAATGATCTCTTGGACTCGAAAAAAGTTTTGGGTGAGGCCAAAAATAATAAAGTTATCAAAAAGCTAAAATGGTTCTTCTTGGAGAAAATAAAGGCAATTTGCTTCAATACTTTTATCACAGAATATCCCCTTTCTTCTTTAGATTGAATCATACGAACCGCATGAAGGAATACATTAGCAATCAACACTGTATCTAACGCATTGGATTACCAACATTTCCACATCATGATTCTAATGCCCGTTGGCTTTTAAAATCAAATAAAGCCGAAGGTGGGATTTTCTAGATAACTGCATTTATTTCATGCTTCCAAAGCGTAACTAACCTTCCTATTTCCTGAGGAGATGAAACTATCCAAAATAAAGACAATAAATATCCTTGAAGGAAATCAAAATGAAGTAAGAATAACCTCCAGTGTCTAGCAAGCGTGTTAATGTAAAATAGGAGAAATTATGTTACGTATCCAAAGTCCGGATTCGCAGAATAAGAGATCATAGATTTACTACCTTTGATAAGAATTCGTCGTTGATTTAGTTTGATGCCGGAACCCAACGTGTTTCTTACATTTAAATTCGTGTTTTATTTCTAAATATTAGAGATTGATAACCCACGAGTATCAAATTCATAGTACTTTATACAGGATGTATAAATATTACCATTTATATATATTAGATGTATATTTATATAATATATAAAGAGTCAAAATTTATACCTTTTGATCGTTTTCTTAGAAAACACTATCGAATTTTAACACTTTTTACATTTCATCATTATACTCAAATTTTAGAAATACTATTTATTCTAACCTTTATGCGTGATTTAACGTATGGAGCAAGTTCCATGCCATTATAGATTTTATCTTTGTAGGAAATTTAAGAGCATATGATATGATAATTTATCTTTGATATTTACCTGATATTATGTAAAATATACTTAAAATCGAGAACATTTTTTTCCTAATTTAGTTGATTTTTTCATACATCGTTTGTCAGTAGGTTCCTTACATAAAAAACAAAATGAGTTAATATTTTACCGATGAAAAACCTTGAGTTGATACATATCTGGTGTTTCTAATCCTTAACCTTGTTTTTATTTTCTTTGTTTTCATCTTTCTTTATTGTTTTTTTACGTTTACCATTGTTAAAATTACTATTATTAGCAGCATATTATTGTTAGAATATCTTTATTATTTTAACTATTAGATACATTTCTTATAGATATAATATTATCAATTGAGAGACTTGATCATCTTGTGGGTCTTTCTTAATGAATTCGAGGCTTAAAAGAACTAAGCTAACCTAACTACGCCCATGGAGAACTTAAACAGCTTATCCTGCAGCCGATTAAATATCTTTAAAATCTTTAAATAGCTCTTCCACCTTCAAATTAAATGTCTCCGAACTCTTTACTTTAAAGATCACGGTTCGTTGCCTCTACCTTCAGTTTACAATGGGACACTATCCATCCTATTTATAATATACTCTGTATTTTTACCAATTGGTATTTCCCTAATCCTCTAGTGTTAATATCATTGGATAATTTGCGCAAAATAAATTGCGAAATTAGAATTCGATTCAAACACGTGAACCTTCGCACCGCGTCTTGAAGCATCTGGAAAAGAAGACTGTGGAAGGCGCCAGTGGCTGTAGAACCTTCGAGAAAGCTCATAATTCCTTACGCGATACGCGATCTTGTTCCGTACACAAAGATTAAACCTATTTGCCTCGAGATTAACCGGAAGTGTCGCTATCTACACGGATATGGGTTCAAATCCCGGAAATCCTGAATTTCCCTTTCGTCATCGGGGAATCTTATCGGATGCTCGTTTAGATAAGTCCGGAAGGCGATGCTTTCGGTACCCGAATGAATTAGAGTTAATAAGCTGGTGCAGATGCGAGTCGATTCAGCTCGTACAAGTGGTTCGTCCCCTTCTCAATGAAATAAGCAATTTCCTCGTCTTTTATTGCTACGGAATGAATGACCATCTGTCGGTTCCTCCGCATGTGCGCACAGTTAATTTATGGCCATGATTTTACTCTTGGAAAATCAAAGGCTCCCTCGGTTGAGAAAGGGAGCGGGAATCGAACCCGGTTTCTCAAACAGACAGTTGTGATAGAACTACTTGCAAAAAACTATATTTAACAATGATTACCTTAGTAACTATGGGTGCTTATATTTAACGATGACTAACCTAGGATTATGAGTTTCTAAGAACGAATTTTATTTGACTTATTCGTAACATTTTATGTACCTTAAATCTTTCATATTCTCCCTCTATGTATTTCTTTATCATATGATAGTTTTTTTAAATCTAATTTTGGTTCAAATCTGAACAACTTATTCGCATGGATACCATGCATACCCTATTGGGTTTAATTAAGGTGAAGTAAAAGATCTATGTAGTTATTATATGTCGTGGAATTAAAAAGGTCTCTTTTCGAAAAAAATCATTACTTTCTAATTCAAAAGGATTATTAGGAATTTTAAAACACATTAGAATGAATCGATTGTATTTTTTTACTTAATTTATATCTATACATTTTTTTTAGTTTGAAATATATGGTGTTGTAGGATGTATATGTTATGTTATAAGATATGTATTTCCGTTGGAATTCCGTTATTTTTTCCGTAAACCAGTTCGAATATAAGTCGACATATTTTTAAGATATAAAATTAAACAACTCCAATAAACTGAAGATGTTCTGGCCTAAAATAGTGGAAAGCCATTCGAATTAAATTACAACTTTCAACGGCTTTATAAACCCTTGGAAAATACGAAGAGCTCTCTCATAATTTATTCAGAATACCTCGTTTGATATTTCTAAAAGTATCACCTCCTATCAAGTTTTTATCCTGCTTATATAACGTGCAAAAAAAATCCTAAAACCGAACCAAAACGTTAGCATAAACATAGAAATGTAGGGTGTCTGGAATGATATGTTTTCTCTTCCTGGACAGCGAATAATGTTGCTCAATACAATTTAAACCTTTTGGAGATGACGGCGTGTCCGGGCAACTGTCCCCTTCAATAACTTTTGAAGTCCTTCCCCTACTATTTCGGAGGAAAGGCGATATCCGCCCGAACAGCTTCACATATTTTCTCGGTTAAAAAAACAAGGCGCCGACGATTTCTACGTTTCCTTTCTTTCTAATGAGAGAACGCGGCTTGTGAACACTTTTTCCGCGGACTTGAGGACGTACAAGAAATGTAGAGGGGAAATTCCTATCTCTTGCTCGAATCTCCTCCTTGGAAGATGTTCGACAAAAGAGATTCCTATCAATTTCCTTATCAAATTCCCACCAATGAAATGCCGATATCAGCTTACGTTTTGAATATGAAAAGAGGCGAGGTGGTGGAAACGTGGATTTTATTCTAAATTTATACGGTGTCACGGAAATGTATATAGTATTATATAAGGCAATTTATAAACCCGGATATTCGTATCGTATTATTTTTACGTATGTATGGATACATATTTTACGCAATTCCAATTTTATGGAGAAACAAAAATATAAACAATTACTTGTTACTAAAACAATTGCAATTGAAGGTCATAAACGAGTATTTGAGGTTAATGCAATCATACTTCGTATCATATCTTAACTCGGGTACTCATTTACTCGTGGAAACTTCAAGTAAAGTGATAAATTCGTTATAATTTAATAAAACCTTTATGCAGGTAAACAGTAAATGTAATAGGTGGAGTTAAACGCGGAATTTTTTAGTACAGCAGCATAGAGAAATGCAGAACATCGGCTGGCTAGAACTCCGCATTGTATTATCTTAGTTATATTCACTTCTGATAAAGCATTAAATGCTTTCTGCTAGAAGCAACCAAAGATAGCTCCTTAACATGTAAGTAAACATTAAAGTTTGTGGAGAAGACTGTAATGATAAAAGTAAAACAGTATTTTATAGTTTTCTGATAATAAATAACATTAAAATGCTAAACGTTAATCTATACGCCTTCTTTTCATTTAAAATAGCGAACATAACGCAGAATAAAAAGCAAGAACATTAATTCTGAATATAGTACGTCATGCAGATATTCTATTCGTTTTTTTACGTTATCGCGTGTACTTAAGGAAACAGCATTACTTGCAGCGACTTCTTTGACTATAATGGTTTTTATATCACCATCTGAATCAGCCGAGAGTGAATCTAGATCCTATGGCGTCCATCGCCGTGCCTCACATAATCGTTCCATAAAGCACGCAGCAACACACACAGGAAATGGTAAATTTGCGCTTTAAATGAGTCGTAATTCACATGGAAACATGGGAAGAAAAGGGAACAAAGATCCTATTTCATTTTTCATAGAGTGGACACCGAAGTAGGGGCTTATTATAAAGTCCGATTAGCTTTGGATTCGCTTATTGTTATACGAATGCGTAAACAAAGAAAGGTTTGGGCGGGATTTAAACGGAGGTGTTCCACAGTGTTACGTGGGAAGTAATTTAAAGATATAACTTTGAGGTAGGTCACTGTCGTGTCGTGAAAATATTAAAAATGTTGAAAAACGTTAAAAGATGCACACTCTATGCTTTTTGTTGGTATAAGTAGATTTCTATTTTTGGAATACTAATATTCGATTGATAATAGAAGAAAGAAAATTCAGAATTCAGTTTATGATGTATAGAATAAATTTTGACAACTCGGGATGAAAGAATGATGTACGTATCTATGATAAAAAAATTCGAAACTTAATGGCGTTTTGCTCTTCTCGCAATATTGATAATGGAATGTTGAATATAAAACTTTACTCCGCCCGAAATAGATCTCTGTATGCTAAATTTTTTCCTTAGAGTCATAACGAGACATTTTTTCTCTAATACTTAGTCAATGCAAGCATACACAATCCATTAATAGGAATATTGAATTTGTAAGTCATTTTCGATAAGCTTAGATCCGTAATAGGTTCCATACAGTCATAAAGCAGTATCTATTGCTATTATGATCATTAAAATATTACCTTTTCACTTCAACAAATATTACTCTAAACTCCCATAGTTGAGATTTTCAGTATTGTGAAAGCAGTTTACTTCTTTTCTTTAAACTAAAAGGCAGTTAATTATGAGCGAATCAAGATATTTCAATGAAAGAATGTGATTTACTGAAGAGTCTTGCCTCGTATGTATAGGTAATGCGTAACTGTTTTGCTTACTTTCTATACATGACATAATAATACGTAATAAAAGTGTACTTAAGTTCAGCTCCTTCAATGAAAAACTCTGTAACATTACAATAATGTAATTTAAGATAGCATATCCTATATCTATCAGTATTTACGTATCAGTAACTACAATAATATCAAATACACAGACAGAACTTACGAGCTAAAATCCACGAAATGTAACATTCATTGGATCTTGCACGAAAACAAAAGCTTGGGACAAAATGTAAAGAATCTATGACAACGTGACGTATACATATAGTATATAGCATTATAGAAGCAACAGAGACAAGTATTCTTCATGAAACATCGTCTAAAGCGCTTGAAATAAAAGACACTCGTAACCAAGGTAACCATTGATTCACGCGATCATTTTGGATCGACGAGTCTTTCCTTTGGACAGAATCCGAGCCCGTTATTTCAACGCGTAATAAGAACGAAATGAATCGTAAGCAGCGAAGTTTCTCTCGTGTAATTTCACTCCATTCATGTCAAAGAGATTTTTTCGAGAGTTTCCACAGAAACGGCGCCATCTGCTCCTGACAGCCCTAAGTCCGAAAACGCGTTAACTGATTCCAAAGGAAACTTTCACAGATTTTGGGTCATTGGCCGAGGACCTGGTATAAGTAATTTCCTTCGAGATAATTAAGGAAAATTCGCTTTTCTCGCACACCATTATGCCACTTCCCTCCCTCCGCTTCCTTCGGCTCGTTTTCCTACCATTTCAGCGGAAATCGGAGAAAAAGGCAGTTCTGAATCCATGGTAACGGATGTCTATGTATATAACCTCTCACTCTATTCAGAAGGTATTAAAACTACAAGGGATATTCTCTATTAATAATTATTAAAAATAATATAAGGTAAGCTTCTCATTATGTTGTTTGGATGTAATCAATCAATGTAAATCTAAAACATAGAACGTGAATACTTTATCAACAAGCTAGAAGCTTTCAATTAAAGAGTGAAACTATCTTTTATTGTTAACCTAAACGAAATTTGAATTGAAGAGTCCATAAATAAAATTCTAGACTCGGATTAGGTGTTAGATACTGATCGATTCAATGTGTTATAAATGCGTTTATGTATCATATTACGTATCGCATGCTACGCCATACGTAATCGGATGAAGATTGCTCGTAAATATCATTTAAAACCTAATTAAATACATCGATTTATAACTCCAAGGGTAAAATACCCAGCAAATACTAGTTTACTAATGATGTTTTGAGATTAATTCTAATGAGTTATACTTAAAATTACACAGGATGCTTCTAAGATCGTAACGGCTTAACTGAAAACCTAGTTCAATTGAGCTAAAATTATACGGTAACTTACTGCGAGCTTATGCAGATCAACCACAACGTTAATTTCCAAACTTGATTACTATTTTTGATACTGGAATCCAATAGGGTTAAAACAATTGCCATGGTACTTATCTCTGATGCCTCAAAATGTAAAGGTATTTAAGTTATCTTTATAATTACAATCATACTTAACATAGATTCAATGAATAATAATAATGTTCATGCCTCTTACTTACCAACGATCTTGTCCATTTGTTACTATGACGACAAATTATGTCCTTCTACACCCAGCATTACGTAGTAGCAACATCTTTTAAAATTCTTATCTTAAAATTAAGAAATAGACGAATTTGGAGATCCTATAATAGGTTCACGCGTTCTAAAAGTAATATTACGAAATATTTAAGGATTTCGAGAATGAATTATTATGAAATATACATTTTCTTTCTCTAAATTTTCGAAAGGAAAGTAGGACTTGTTTTCGGGGGCCGAGGATATTTAAATGTTTCCGGCGACATCATTAGGTAGCGAAAGAGCTGGTTCGACACTAAAATAAATCAGAGATAAAATAAAATATACCCACGGTTCGATTCGTTATAGTACTTGGAAGAGGTCTGTGACTTTTCGTGATGAATCATCCACGCAGTTCCACATAACTCCCACGCACATTTCTCGACTTTTAAATACGGCAAAACGGGATTACAATAAGGATTGACGGGAAACGGAAGCTGGTATTTCCTCAGTCATACGAACGATAAGTCCTTATACCTCGGATTCCTTTAATCTTTTTTCTTTAAATCAGACGGAAAACGTGTCCCGTTTTGGGAAATTGTCCAGTGCTAATTTGACCGATTCCCCGCTATTTCTGTCAGAATTTGGTTTTTCGATTAGCGTCGAAATTATCGTGCAGAAGACGGTGGGAAGACCACTCGCAGATGATGAAAGTAACTGAAATCTTACGAAAATTCCATAATTCCGGAATTCACACCAATTTTTCATTTATGCCCGATATCTGATTACCGATATCGTTTCTTATTCACGAACTTTCATAGAACAGACAGGTATGTCTGTATGTAGTGATACTTCAATATCAGATTTGATAAATTTCAAATTAAGTACGCTTTCGTACATTAAAAGCTTGCGTGATTACATACAGTGTAGTATATCGATGGGATAAATATTTGGATTTCAATTATGTTACGAATTTATAATGAGCAATCTTATAAGCAAATTAGCTCCATTAGCAATGATTAACAGTACGTTGTATGCGGTTACTGTGCAAACATTATGATCGTTGGTGGCTTTCGCAAATTTAACATTGAAATACAACCATTTTGTTGATGAATTGAAGTCGACTTTCTAATAATTAAATACGATAGATTCTTACTTTAAGAAGTTTCTAGAACGATTTTAACTGTTTTCCATTGCCCAGATACTATTCCTTTCCAGATTAAGCTAGGAATGATACAAATCTACAAACGTGCCTTATTTAAATTAATAATTGTAGTTGCTTCACCGATAAAATAAAGATGGTGTACTGCTTTACGATACTTAATGTTCTATTGCTTTAATTATTGATATCGACAGAATCAGGAGTGCTTAATATTTGATGCAAGTAATAGTATTTGATAATGACGGTAATTTAGTAATATCCATGCCATTAGATAATAATGCTTAACATTTCTGTTACCTTTTACAGTTCACAAATTTTGGCAGCTTCTTCAGAAATGAACAGGTTTATTAGTAAGGCCTTCAGAAGCACCGGCGCCTTCGAAGGCCCTTGTAAATTCACGAACAGCCAAAAGAGCGTGATTCTCTAACTAAGTCTCGGCAATTAATGCTATACCCGTTTAGAATAAGGATCGTGACACAGTGATTCGAGTGTATAGGATCATCTCTGGCAAAAGGAACGCCGGTTGAGAAAATTGAAGTAACAAAGAACTTCCTTGAGCACACACAAAAGAAACTGATGATGTACATGTATGCAATTGTAATAAACACCTTGTTTCGAAAATGGGTGTTTATTTATATTGCATCATTTTTTATAGCGCACGAAATGCGTGTATTTACAATCAGAAATACTTCCCGGATGAAAATTCAAATATAAGGAATTCAGAAATCATACAGGTTGAAGAATTTTTGTCGGTGATTAGTAGGAGAACAATTTTGCATCATCTGCAGTTTGAATCTATGCCTTATTATCCCCAGTTTATCTATCTTGCAGTAACTATGGCAGTAACGAGTATAATAATACGATAATGAAACCAAGAAAGTTACGTAGCAACAAAAGCCAGGGAAGAACCTTTGCCAGGAGTATAAAATTAAGAGGTTCTAACTAAGGTAGATCAGGCAAAAAAGATGAACAAATCAAACATTCAGGAAACAGGATCATCTGATGAAATTCCATTAGCTTTCGTGACCTTTAGATTAACTGATTCAAGATTCAGCCCTGAAAACTTTAATGGAAGAGCTGTAGATACAAGGTAATATACTCATCCTGTTCTGATGGCCGTTATAAAAAAACTCATTCCCTAATTAAAAATAACAAAACTCGTCATTGAGCAGTGAACAGCAATTCTTCCTTTGTTGAAAATAGTTGAAATGAATATTAAATCAAACCTACTATTCTTTACCTCGTAGACGAAAATGTATAGTGGATTTTCTAAACATAATACCTAGTACGAAATTATGAGTTATTTCGTAATCGTGTTAATACATTGTTTATGCTCCGCTAACATTTTTCAAACAAAGCAACTTAATCGTCATTTCATCTCTAAATACTCTGAAACGTCCTACGAGCTCAAAGCCATACATAGCGTTAAATTATTAAGAATATTAATAAGAAGCAAATTTCTCGCTATGTACTTCATAGCGAGAATGTCTATCTTTACGTATAAACTGCTCCCTATGCCTATCTTTACTTATAAACTGCTCCTGGGGTACGATAGTAAACGGTAAAGACAATAAATGACAAGACTATGGGTTTAAGAGATGAAAATTGTACATCACCTTACGCCTTGTCCTTTCTCCTATCTGTTCCTACACGAATCCTTTCATTTTAGGGAATCCTCCGCATGAAGCGCTGCGACATGCACGCAGGTGTTTCGCTGCAGGTCGAAGGTCGGGTGGGTGCCGCCAGGCCGTCTGAGAGATTCGAACCTGAGAATGCTTGGGAGTCGACCGCCAGATAAAAAGGCGATAATATTGAATATTAATGAGATCGATCCGGGCCGGTTCGGAAAGTAGATAAATGGCCCAACGGACTTGGAGGTAGGAACATCGGAAGGTTGCCTGGATGTGCCCAAGATCCGCAGCTGTAATGAAGAGACGTTATAATGTAGAATATATATTGTAACTTCTTACGAATTCTAACATTTTAGTATCCATGGTGATCGAATAGAGCTTTGAAAACGTATCGCGGGTTGGTATGCAGTCTTTTGGAAGCACCAATTAGAACGAAGCCCTCAGATACAGCCCAGAGGGTGTGATCAAGAATACGCACCTGTTATGGTCCACGGAGATGAATCTATCGAACCAACAGCCTTGGTTAACTCAGATGAATGTTTGGCTTTCGAAGTGGTTGTTAAAGGGGGCATAAATTATTTTCCCCACCCTTAATTAGCAAATTATTCTTCTTGATTAACACGCAACTTTCAGTTACTTAACGATCCTATTTATTTCCTTCCATCTCATACTTTTTCTTCGTATTGTGTCGCTTTATTGGATGTATATTATTCAATTCGTTTTGGAATGTTATTGAATCCTAATGATAATTGATAACTGAGTAATGCATGAAATACATTAAAGCTTTGTCTCACGAATGAATAATATATTAGGTATTTTTCCTGTAATGATTCATAAACACACACCAGATTCAAGAAAATATCATCTTTTTTAACTTATAAGATCGTTAATACCAGAAGTTGAAGACCATTCAATCGAATGGTAATATGATTATGATGAATGATTACAACTAAACTATTATACCTTTCTTTCATTATTCACACTATGTAACTTTTGTATGTTCATCTGAATACGTATACTAACATATTCATAGGGATGTAATGATAAATAGCTCTTTGTTATGAAATAAATCGTCTTCATTCAATGACAGTCGGGTTGCATAGTTACATTTACGCTCCGATAATGATACATTTGAATCGTGTTAATGCGTGACTTTAGCCTTCAATATTAATCGAAAGACTGTTTCTTAGAGGCTAATTACTAAAAAATGTAACATGTTAAACGATTGGAATTTTCTTTCTTTTCTTTAGGCTTATAACGAAGTAACTTCATAAGAAGTTGATTAGGGAGAGGTAAATATGATATTCTGTAGGTTTATCGAATAACATTAGAAAGCGTAAATAAAAAAAGCACATTTGCGTTCATATATATATATATATATATATATATATATATAAAGATAAACGAGTAGCGATATGAAATTACGTACTCCATCCAATTTCAAGTGGACCAGTAATTTCAATGCTCAATAAACCTTTCGCATACGACAGGACAGTCTCCAAAAATACTTCAATCGGTTCCCTTAACGACGACGCTCAAAAAAGCTACCGGGGAGGACCTCGCTTGGAGACACGGCATACGACAGCCTTCGAATTATTTCCCCTCCTCTTTCCCTCCGCACGTCTTGAATTCTCCATAAAAAAACGGATTCCGTGTCGTTAGAGCAGAGATCGAGTCTCCATTTCGGACGGATTCCGAATTATCGGATGACTTGTGGGAGGCTGCACGCGGATGGCGGCAACCGCATCACCACCACCACCGGCTACAGCCACCTCATCTGCGGTCACCTTGCGACACAGGTAGTCCAAGGTGCACGCTCCGTAGACAGTGAACCGAATATCACCTCGTTTTCTTTTCTTACCCGCTCCTTTTCTTCTCGCAAGGGAACAGGCATGACCGCCCTTTCGCGAGCCGTATAGAGTTAGAGCAATTGGGAAATCCTCGCTTCCGAAGCCAATTGGATCCATTGCTGGAGGAACGATTCGCACGTTGTCCCGGGTTCCGGTCCCGGATAATCGGGTTTTTCCCGTGATGCTACGCGGATGTTTGACTACCTATGGGCTCCTACGTGAGGCTGTCATCAACAGCGTGAGGTTGTGATTTTTTGGGCTTGTGTCGGTTTTCCCATAGAAGCAGCGGTTGTGGGAATCCTTAGATATATAACTGGGATCCAGTCCACCGTGTTTCTGCTTTTTTACGTTATTAGAAGTTTTCAGAATCTCAGCTTTATTACGTAGATATTCAGTCTTATACTCTTACGATGATTATTCAGTAATATTTGTGGTAGATTTACTACTGTCTTAGATGACCACCCTTCCTCAGAAGACGGTTCTGGTTTCAATGAAACGCCATCCCGAGTTCGAATCCCGGTAAATACGAAAACCTCGCAAATATTATTGAAATATTAAAAAAGTTTTAAGTCTTTTGGTCCATCCACCCTTCTAGTAGAGTAATTGATGGTTGTTGTACCACTTTAAGCGCTGAATTTTAGTTTTCTCTCGTCCTCAAAGTCCTAAGCTAAGTCTCCACTTCGAACCCCGACAGCACTTTCTGCCGTTCCTTACAAACACCCGCGCGGATCGTCCGACCAAAGTCGCCCTCCTTCCCTCGGCAGGTGTCTCCCAGCGGCACCTTACCCATGCGCACGACACCCCATTTATCCGTGGAATAAGGAACTCGAGTGAGGAAACGGAAGGCACAAAACAAAAGCTTACCTTCTTTTCCCCGCGAAGGAAAGGATAGAGGTAAACTTGGCAACGACGCCTCTCTCGGGGAAGGAGTGGGGGTAAGGTGGCGTGCGACACAACGCCAACCAGCCTCCAAATCCCAGAAGACGAGGGGGGGAGGTCGCTCCTCCACCCACCACGAGTCTGCTGGCCTCGCCCCACTCCTCACTTCCCGAGGGCGAACACCTTATCTAGCTCGGCCTTGTGGACGCTTGGCAACGCCGCACAGACAGGCTCTCTTTCCCTCCCCCCACCTCCCTTTCTCCGTGTCATCATCTCTCCCATTCTCTCCTTACAAAGTCGGGCACACCGATCTTTTTCTCTCTCCACGTTATTTTGGCCCCCTCCCAAAGAGCGTGACCTTACGTTTCTCCCTCCTGCCGGCAGAGGGGGCAAGAGACGATGCCCTTCGCTCCCACACACACTTTCCGGAGGGGGCAGATCCCCCCAGACGCGCCCCCTCCGCCCAGCACCACCGGAAACGCCAGTTAAGGCTTAAGACTGCCATCTGTAGGCGCTCACTCGGGGGCAGGCAAGTCTCTCCCCCCGAGGGTAGACCGCAGTAGGGGCCAACTCTTCCTCCCCCACCTCCATTCAGTACTTCCCTCCTTAACCCATTGCGGGTGTGGGGTAGGGCGGTCGCCAGTGGTATACCATCCAACAAGGCAACAGTTTCTCCGAGGTAACGTCGCTCGTAAAGTTCTTAATTGATCCAACGAGGCTAGTTCGCCAAGGCTTCGGAAGTAATTCACTGGGGAACAATTACCTCGCAACCAAAGACCTGCCTCTCGATGTGTTAGGAGATGAGTCGGTGTAACCTGCAGAGGGCAGTGGAGATGCCATTCAGTGGGGCCTTCCAGCAGCTGTAATTTTTGGGTCGGTCGCAGGTTTCTTCTTACAGCTGGAAGCATGATTGTTTCCGGTATGAATGGGCGATCACCTGTCCACGTATAGTGAAAACTTCGCGACCGATTGCCCTGAATCATGAATGGAGTTCGAGAGGGTTCCCAGTGAAAAAAATCGTGTTGAATACCCAATAATTCGGCTCATCTTTTATGATGACGTGTTAAGTTTGCATCGAAAAAGTTTTCATCGCGTTTCAACCATCGGACGATCAGACAGAGAAATTTAGAAAATAGACCTCAAATCTACCTCTTCATGAGCTTTCATAGACCTCGTAGATTTTAACTCATCCAATCTGCATAGGTATTCATCTAATCTTCATGGGTAAGATAGATTAAAAAACAGGAACCACGAAGTTCATCCACTACTAAGATGACGTTTCTGAGAATAAGAGTTGAGTAGTTTTTACATATTGACGATTAATAAGATTCCGTCATACGTAATTTACGAATTCAAAACTTGAGGAACCTGAGCAGTATTTATTTGTGTAAAACAGATGAAAATAAAACAAGTTAAATGTATTATTCACTTTAAAGTCAATGATTTTATTTCCTTTTCATTGATTCATAGAAGAATAAACGTGGTATTTTCAATCATTCTTTCTTCATTGTGTATGATAGGTTTCATTCTTCTTTGTTCTTTAAATGTATGCGATTCGTAGAGCGCTATACTACACCATAAATATTCACTTTTACTTTAGAGCAAAATAGTTCTGAAGAATCTACTATCTTCTTTCTTGAAAATATCTCTTGCTCTTACGACCAGAAATCATAATATTATGATCAAAAGTATTTGGTTTCTTGCTGTCTTATCTCGAAGTTGTTCATTCTTTTTAAAAGCAGGAACATAGAATGCAACTTCTTGACTTTCGATAGCCAAAATAAAAAGTTAGCTTCACAGAGTGTTAAGATTCTCTCATTAGCTTGAATGACTATGTATGTGAATGTTGTTGGATGATGGTGTTCGAAGGCATCTTCATTATAACACACGAAATGAAAATAGTAAAGACATCATATATTCTAATTTAATTCTAAAATATTTCACAACTTTCTTACACGAAATGATGCCTTGAGACGTTTCTTCTTCAAATGAAATACTCTTAAGAGACTTGTAAATAGTCTCCATGGTACCCAAGAGTTCTTAATTGCGTAGTTCGTGGTCCGATAGAAAAATCGTAATCGCGAGACGTAACCAAGAATGATGGCTTATTGAGTCACGTCCTTTCTCAAATCAAAAGCTCTGCTGAAGGTTGAATTCTTTTGACGAGGCAATGAATTACGAAGCAAGGTTATTTTTACAGTCCTGGACACATTCATTCATCCCTTTAAAAAAGATTTATAAAAAAAGCGTGCTTTTTATTTCGGCTTCTACAAACGACACAATCCTTCGTGACCGAGGAATTCCGAAAAAAATGTCGCGAGTTCAAATTGAATAAATCGACCATTAATTACGCTTCGAGAGGCGAGAGTTTCGTTCGAATTGGTGGTCAACGATTCTGAAATAATATCCATAAACATTTGGCCAATCAATTTCGAAGGTTCTTTCATAATTACTCGAGTCATGACGCGTACGATACTTACCATTCGACTTTCTCTTCATTCATGCCTTGGAATAAATAATCGACTGAGATTATGTGGTTTCTATTCTCTTTTATATAGAACTTCTGATAAACAGATCTTTTCACCATGGAAACATACTCTTCTTACGGAAACAGACGAAATTTTGAATTGATTTCATTACAAATAGTATCATAAAAGACACATTTCAAGAAACGATTTATGCCTTGGAATATATATTTATCAGAGATATTTCTATTATTATCTGATTATCAGAGATAACATCGATGTTTCTATTCTGTTTTGTATGCAACTTATGGTAAACAGATCTTTTCTCCATGGTAACACTCTGTTTTCCGAGAACAGGCAAAATTTCGAATTGATTTCATTACAAATAGGATCATAAAAGTCACCTTTCATTAAATAATTCATGTCTTAGAAGAATATATAATAATCAGAGATAATAACGATCTATTCTCTTTTATATAAAACTTTAGGTAAATAGATCTTTTCTCCATGGTTACAGACTCTTTAATGAGTCATCTTGCGAGATGAGTCGATCTTTTCGTCGTATCTGAATTGAATTCAGAACCATAGGTATCATAAACGACACCTATAAGTTTAGGGATTGGTTTGATTGAGGTATGGAAAGGAAAAAAAACAATAGATTCACTGTTGGTCTCTCAGTTTCTATTACAGTTCGTTTATTTACAATACATACAAGCTGTTTCGGCTTGATTCGCTCATTTTCAGCGCGCCTTCTAAATATACACTATATAGTACATCATCATTTTAACATTCTATATAAAAAAGGTTACACATAAACCGATTTTCTCACGTAGAGTTCAAGACTAGATAATACTGGAAAAGTCTCAACCGCCTCACCTTACTGAAGATATACTCATAGTTCATGAATGAATGAGAAAAATAAATAAGCATTACATGATTTTTCGAACTGGGACCATCTTTAACAGCTCGGCAGTAGTAGACACATCCCAAAAATATTTTTTTAATGTCCGATATACATGAATAATATATGATATTTATATATTTATAAATCTATACACTTAGGTACGGCAAGTGGGTTTTTTTAAAAAATATTTCCTTTTAAAAAAATCGGGAGCGAAGAATTTCCGAGGGTTGAAGGAATTATAGCCGCTATGAAAACGATGTTCGTCAATTCTGTGTGCGTACTTAAATGCTTATATTCTTTCACAAGAATAGAACTATTTGGTGTTTCTTTTAGGCTTGGTTTAAAACAATCACGCACCATTCTTTTTTCAATTCGGAAAAACAAAATTCCGACAGGTTGATCTATTCTCAGTTTCCCTCAACCCTCTTCTCTTCGAAACGAACTTCCAAAACCGTCACCACAATCCTCCACCCCTACAAAAATTTCTTTCCGGTACGCATTTCAATACGACGCCGTTTCCTTTTAAAAAAAAAACTCCCAACCCGACCCACCCATCGTTTGCGGGACTCTTTCGCCAAATAAAAACAACAGAATGCTTTTTAAAAACGAACTAGACTCGACCCTCTGGAACAACAATAAATAATCATTTTTATCGATTTTTCTCTTTGTACAAAATAGTTCCGATATACATTCATAAATACGCCTTCGATTACTTCCATTATTTATATATTTTCATTAAGTTTCCCCCTCAAGAATGATCCAAGTATTTAACTCTCGGCAAGTTTCGCTGCGTCGGGGCGGAGGATATGTCCGAAAACAAAACACGAACGAAAAGGCTTCCAAAATAAGGTTATTATTTCCTTTCTCGACCGGACGATTGTGTAGCTTTGGCGTGGACGGTCGCGAGTAAGCGAAATCACTGGCTTGTGTGTACTCTTTTAGCGGCAATCTCCGAAAGCTATGTATGAAAATATTCGCGAAAGGAATTCCGTTTTATTTCTTTTAAAAGTTTCCGGCGACCGCCACTTTTATCTAGCGTGCAACGCGAGTTCAATCGCTTCCGAAATCCATTGCAGAGTTGAAAGTTTTAAAAAAATATAAGTGGGAATGCAGAACCAGCACCTCTGTTTGTCCGGTGGTCGCCATAGCCCCTCTGTCGGGGCGGAAATGTGGAGAAACCGACCCATACGTGAAGTCCCTTCAGAGGGCACTGTCCGTAAAACTTTCTTAGGCCGTCTCTCAAGACACTTACGTAGCTTTGCGGCGAATCTTTACAAACGATACATCTTTACAATATAAATTTTTAAGTATTAGTGTTCCGGAAAATGGGATTATTAGGGGAAGTAGCAAAAATACATGGCTGCGGTTGACCGGATGGGAAGGTGGCCGCGAAAAAAAATTTCTGCACGAATTTTCCTCGACTGTTCGTATGAAAAAAAATCACTCCAGAAGGATATAGACGGCAGCTTGGCCGGGGAATTTGCAACCTTTTTGACTCCGTTCGCGAGGCTTTTTTTTCGCTCTTTTGTGCACTGCGAATTTCGAAAAAACTGTTAAAAAATACAGCGAGCGCTTGAACAATTTTTCCAGGATAAAACTCCAAAAATTTCTTTTTTCACGTTCCGAAAAAAGTTCGGAATTTAAAAGCTCGACACTTGGAAGGATCTTCTTCCAGATAGGCGCCTCTGGCCGCCCTACCGTGGAAGGGATCTTTCAGGCCGGAAGTGAGGGCACCACGCCCCCGGTTGAGATGGATTCCATTACCGAAAAAAAACTCGCTGCTCGAGCAAAAAACAAAAGACCGGGGTTAAAAAAAAAATGCTGTGCACAAAAACCGGACGGGACCGACAAAACGACCATCTGACTCCGTCGCGAACGGAATTTAGCGCTTTTCGCGAGGCGAAAAGGGCATGTACCACCCGGTCCGTCCTCCCAGAAGCCCACGGCCGTCCAGCGGCGGGAAGGAGGAGCGGACCAGCTACATCCGATTCTCCGGAAAGCGGGATCTGTTATTGTTGTAGTCGGGAACAGAGATTCCGGGCTAATAAATTGGGCATTTCTTGAGAGTGGTGGTCGCGTTGCTTTGCACTGCAGCTTCTGGAATATCCTCACGATTCTTATCGCCGTTTCACTCCAAGGTCGGCGGTAGCTCCGCGACCAACCACCCGGCGCGGCTCCTGAGGCAGCCACCCACCGCCGTCCCACGCTCGGCCCACGCACCCGACCACAGAGGCTCGGTTTTGAGCCCCCGACCAGCCAGGTACCCACCCCCCGACCACGCTCTCCCTGACTTAGCGATTTCGACAATTTTTTTCTTTCGATAAATTAAAAAAAGTCTCTTTTTCAGCCGCGTGTCCGTATTTACACTGAGGGAGTGCACGCACTTTTGGTCCTTCGTCCGATCTTTGGAGGAGGGGGAAGTGGGCGGTGCTTCGCGCGTTCAAATCTTTCCGTCGCACCCTCCTGAATTGGCGCATGGCGTCTCACGAGCGTCCATGTACACACACGCACTAGAAAAAGCGGGCCTCGCCCGTTTCACTCATCACACACTCACTCGTGGAAAACGTCCAACGATACGCGTCGCTTTTTTTAAAAGTCCGGGCTAGAAGCTAGGAGCCTTTTCTCTGGGGTCAGATCACCTCCCGCCCCTAGGCCCCTTTCCCTCCCCTGCGACGCAGGTCCTTCCACTCCCGTTGTCGTCGACCTGGGCTGACACCTGCATCCGTGCCCGGAGTACCTTCCGTAGCACCTCTCGACGGCGCCGGCCACGCCCCTCAAGGGCCAGTAGCACAGGAGGCAGGGGAGCGCGAGGGACAAAGCCCCCAGACACGCCCATCGGAGGCACCGCCGTGGCGGGGCGCAGGAGCAAGGGTCGTCAGCGCACGACGTCGCCCCGCTGCCCCCTTCGTACCCTTCCTTTCCCCCGCAGTGGTAAAACAGCCCCTTCACGCAGCACAGACAAGACGCGTAGTCCACCATCGTCTCCGCGGAACAGAAGCACGAGTCGTGGCAGAGCCACGTCGAAGGCAGCGGACGAGGGCTCCTGCAAGATTCGCAGCGGCACCGTCCGCACTCGGGGCAGATGATCGAGCCTCCGCCCACCCCGGGAACACCGCTCGTCACCCCCGAGACGCAGTCCGCCCCCGCGGGCGACCTGGCCGCCGTGCGGGGACCGTCCTTGGTGAAGGTGGCGGCTGCCGTGGGGAGAAGGGGAGGGTGCGAGGACGTGGGCTGTTTGGTCACCGGAAGGGGACCCGGGTGCTTTCCTATCGCGGGCCTGGGGGTCTCTGGGGCCACGATCCTCCTTGCTGCCCCCGGCGCCCTCCTCGCGTCGCGGGCGGGGACCGGGAGGGTGCGGCGAGCTCCCGGGGGATGGTGAGGGTGGTGGTGGTTGTCGGAACTCCGGAAAGGCGTCTCCACATACTCGTTGGTAGCCCGCTCCTCGTCAGGGCGGGGCGCTCCTAGGGACACCCCCTCCGGGGGCGGTGGCGGCGGTCTCCGGCGGGAAGGGGAGGGGGCTAAGGGGCCGGGGAGCGACGTCGGAGCCCCCGGCCCCACCAGCGTCGCCGCCGCCGCCGACGTCGGTGAGAGGGCGTCCGGAACGTACGCCGTGCCGCCATGCTGTGCCATGGGCGCTGATCAGTCGGTTAGGCGCCGTGACCCACGGATCATCGCCCGCGGGCGTGGGTGCGGGGTGCGGCGTCGCTAGGGCAGCCCGCCTCACTCCGACATGGCCGATTCCGCGAGCGCCAGCTGCAAGAAACGAGCCCGCCATCAGTATACTCTCTCCTTCCATTCACACGCCTCTCTCTCCCCTACCCGAGGACCGCCAGCCTGGCAGCGGCAGCCATCCTCAAGGACTCCTTCCCCTCCGCAGAGGAGAGAAGAGTCTGCCGAAGATATCGGGCGAGAGAGAGAGGTACCGAGAAGAGCGTGCTTTTTAACCGCTCGATACCCCGTGACGTGAACATCATACACGCCAATTAAATGAATGTATAAAAAACAAATCAATGAAAACAAACCCCCAAAAGAACACTTACATCTAACAACATGCAAAAACACATTTGGGTCCACCATCTCCATTGCCAGGGTCCTGGGTTCGAATACCGGCTCATGGGAAATTTTCAGAGGGAATTGATAAAAGAGACCATCTACTGTCGAGCACCACACTTTAACTGTCCAACAAATGTACTTTTTAGAAGGCTATGATCAGAAAGTGAGTCATTGGAAACTAATTTCACTCCTTTCCAGAAGGTAATCGAGAAATCCAAATCGATTAGAGCCACCTCCTGATCAAAGACTTGCAACAAAACAACTCCAACAAGGTGCAGACCTACTTCAGAACCGCTACTTCCCTTCAACCACTCCCTAACTCAATTCCGAACCACCAGAACACTCATTACCGCTAAAAATTCGCGCCCGCACCGGGAGGAAGGAAAGGACGCTCTGGAACGCCATGTGTTTCGCAAGCACCGGCAGACGACGCACGTGCTCTGTGCGAGCAGTCCGCACCGGAAACCTCTGCGACAGGAAATGCCGCAAGATTCCGTCATGAGCGTTAGGTGACTGCCATAAATACCCTTGGGGTAACAATGCGTAGTATAGCGGACCGTTTTTGCCCCTGGACCCATCTTGCATGGAGGCCCTCT
This sequence comes from Pantala flavescens, assembly GCA_020796165.1. Classification (NCBI taxonomy): domain Eukaryota; kingdom Metazoa; phylum Arthropoda; class Insecta; order Odonata; family Libellulidae; genus Pantala; species Pantala flavescens. The sequence continues at coordinate 21,567,631 of CM036886.1, forward strand.
TACTACCGATGGACCGAAAGATGGGCGGTTTGGGACGCTCATGAAATCGGGTGAAAGGGAAGAGGAAAAATGAATGGGGATGCAAAAAAATCCTCTTTGAGCGCACCTGCGCCACATCACGCTCTTGCGCGCTCTTGCCCGAGGGTGCCTTGAGGTCGCTACTTTGTGGGCTATGACTTTGCTTCTGGAGCAATGATCGCCTAAAACCTAAATCTTTTAGACTATTCTTTTTTTTGTTGAGTAACCTGATTCGCGAGGGCTGACATTTGAAGAGACCTATGAGGGACAGATGTGTTGAAATAATTGGTCATTGCCCACCGATGACGCGACGGAAATATACGGCACTGCCACGCTTTCTGGACGCAAAATATCGTCAAATTTATGTTCCTAACATTTTGTAAGATGAGTCATTGATGAACTCATACACATATAGGCATTTATGTATCTTTTGTAACTCTCAATCACTGTACGAAAACAAAGATAAAGACTTAAATAACTTCTGAGAGACATCACTATTAAATAGGGGATAAAACAATAGTTTTCCTATGAATTTACCGCGGAAGAATGATTTGAAATGCATACGTAGTTCTTAACTTATCCGTAGTTACGACAGTATATCTTAACTAACTCATCCCTTTACGAGAATATGATGCAATTTACAGCGAATATTTAGTACCAATTAGTACCATGAAAAATGAAAACCTCTTCATATGTTCTTAGACTTCCCTCTACCTTATGCATCTTCTTCATTCAAAGCTAAATAAAGCAACGATTCCAAGTGTGCCCATACATCAAACTGAGACGATACCCTACAAAATATCCACATTCCTCCAATCTGGGTAAATTCAAAGAGTAGACAACAACATAAGAAGTTTATCAACACCTACAATGAAACATTTACTCGGAAACATACCGCTTCGCATCTCTGCGAACCTTCCTTCCAGAAAGTACCCCAATCGCGCGCATTTCGACACCCTTTCGGCCAGTTTACCCCAAAACCCGTGAATATCCACGCTGACGGATACTTCGCGAAAAATCCCCGCCTGGTTAACTTCTCTCGGACCGCGTATCCATGACCCGAGCGAAAAATAAACAAGGCTAGTTCCCCATCTACACGTTGAGTTCTCTGCCAAGAGCCGCTGCTTCTCGCAAGTGCCGCCAGAGCGCGCTGGGGTTGCGGCCGAATGGCGTCTGCAGCTATAGACTGGATCTCCATTGAGAGATGAGAAAAAGAAAGATCTTCAACCGCCACCGATTAATACCAGTCATACCCACTTGAGAGACGAGGTTCGAGACTTCTGAATCCCTTCCAGCACGAGGTAACATGGTAATTTAACCGAGAACTACGGACAATACGCTCACTATTCGGCGTAAGTGATATTAAACCCAAAAGAACATTTAATACGTTCGTTAGATTACAGAAGAAGCGCATAAGTGAAGCAGGGACTTCCGCTTACGTCCCAGACGTCGCAACTAGACGACCTTCTCGTAAAAACGTCGGATAAAGCACGGAATCGTTTGGAAAACTGATTAAAGGCCAAGATGGCCGGTGACCAAGCGGACGGGATGCATGGGTGGCTTAGAGTGAGGAAATTTTGTTGAATTTCTCTGCGCTGAGGAGGGTGAACCAGAGAGTTGACTCGAAAATAGTGCGTGGAGAAGAGAGATGGATGCTGAACGATTACTGAACGAGAATTAACGCCGTGATGTATGAACGTCTCTGTGTAACACCTTCTACCTCTTCATTCATGATCCCGCTTCATTAACGCGTATTTATACCGATGTAGAGTGAAAATACGAGAACATTTTCATAATAAGACACAAATAGAACAACTTAAATGAATGCAGAACTCCGCCTTACACACGAAAACCACGTAATGGTAGGAAAACTTGAAAAAAGATACGATAACTTTTGTCTATTAATCGAAAAATTCTTATAATTATTAACAAAAGACACTTATTTCCTCGATATACAACATTCCAGCTAACTTCTTACACATAACAAATGTGAGAGGAATAAATTTTTGACAGCATTAATCTAATGATACAAAATTTAAGATAATGATAGTTTTAACATCAAATAAACAATACTGTTTACTACAGATACGAGATCGAGCATTTCAGTCATTAAATGAAATTAGGCCTAAAAACATGTCTGTGATAAATAATTAATTAATATCATCAATAAAAGAAACACTAAACTATAGAAATATCCAAACTGGAAGATGAAACCACACAAAGAAGAAACAGAATGCAATCAATCGAACAAGGACGTACTCAAACTTGATCACCGCTATCAAATAACATAATTATAACCATTAATTAGTAAAAACTAACAAAGAAATAGCCTAAATAGACAAATAAACAACCAATGAAACATGTAACCCATCAGTCGATCAGCAGTAACCCCGGAAACAGACCTCAACAAAACTTTCAGATTCCCTAACAACCAACGCAGAACTTCGAAATAACGAACGCAAAAAGAAGCTCGGCCGCCGATCGGACATCTCTCGTGTTAGGAATGCGAGGACCGATCGAGGCGAACGCGAGATAAGATGAACAAGCGATCGTAATGGTTACAGAGCACAAGGTCAAATGGAACGCTTCGAGGTAATGAATGAACCATTCAGCGAATATGGTGGGGGTGTTTCGAAATAAGATGCAAAATTAGAAAGCGAAAGAGTAAAGAAAACGGCGGGGGAAATGGGGGAGGGGTTAGTTGAGCAATCCTCTACGGACTGCGATCACTTCTATGGGGAGTGGGGAAGGATGTTGAGGAGGCTGCGATGTGAACAGATACTTGTGGGCCACACGTTGGGAAGTGCATCACGAAGATGAATCGAGATCTCGAATCGAGACGAAAGAAACTATTGCATGACTTCCAAGATGAATCAGAGAGCTACGCCCATCTCGATTCGGTCTTATTGGATTCCTCCCACTCAACTGATCATCTGGAAGAAGTGTGCGGATAGTTTATGGAACACATGACTCCCAGAATACACAAAACAACCAAGTTTTGACACCCATTACATCGACGAAAAGACAATCTGTACAGTACGAGACATACGTCTTTATAAACCGAACTTTTTGGGTGGATAGAACTGTCACATAGCAACCGTACATAAACAAACAAACCCAGTCAATATGTACAACATTCGCGAAGCAAACCCAGCATTACGTAGAACCAGAATCACGGCAAAACCTCGACTACTTATCCACCCCGAACGAAAGATGAAAAACCCGACGTAAAAACCGAATATGGCCGTCCCATTTCCATCGGGATGCTTCTGCAAACACGCCTTTTGGGAGAAGGGAAAAGTTTGACGCTCAAAAACAATCATTATGCAAACTTTTCTTCTCCGCGCACCTGGGCATACCTTACGTTCCGAATTCCTTGGACTCTTCGCGATTTTAGCGCGTGGTTGATTCTTTCTTTCCATCCCCGGACGCGTTGAAAATTCGCGGAGATAAATGGATCCATTGTGTTGCGAATTACGTAGATCCGAAAGAGTATACGAGATCGAGGAGCAACGTTCTATAAAAAGGAATCCGTTGTGAACTTGTCTCGTTCTCATCTTAATTAGACAGGAGCTTAATAAAGTCAACAGTCAGAATACAAAAATTCCATATTAACACATGAATATTTAGTTATTCGCGGATAAAATCAGTAACTTAGCTTAACCAATAAGATAAAGGCGCTGATTAAACATAAGCAACTTTAAATCATATGATTTTATTCGTATGATGTACGAAGTATTCTCCGTAAACAGCTAAACAATGTGTATGTTTAACAGAGGTCTGTAGCGAAAATCAACTCAAAATAACAAACCCAGCTGCTTCTTAATGCTCCAAAGCATTGCGAACCGTAACAGCAAACGTTTATGGATGCAACGAGAGTCGCTCATGAGTGGATAACGATAACGCATTCCTTTAATGTGGCGACACTCGTCTGGTGGACTATTACGAAAAAGATCGATCCAAGTCATTGATGGAAGACTCGGTCGCATTACTCAACGTGGATATAAATATCATCCATTTTACTCAATTCTAGAGACGTGTTTACTATGACTTTTAACAGGCAAATTTTATAATCGAAGGATGCGGAAATGTTTGCGATAGAATGGCACAGTTTGCAATAACCTCAGACGAGACGGTTCAAGAGGCGAACGGGATAAAACACTCGATCGGCAAAAAATGCAAACTCGAGAAGAATTACGATACGAAAGATTGATGTTCCAGACACTTTAAATATCAAAGTTGACTTTGGAATACGAATAGACGTCAGAGGGAAATACTTTAATGAGAATAGAAAATAATCAAATTTGCGAAATGTAATACGATAATATCTACCACAATTACTTTTCATTCATCCCCACATAATAAAAGCCAACCATGATAAACACAACATTTGTCATGAATAAATTACAAATTAAATGGAATTAATTGTTTTTAATATAAAGCTTATACTTTTTGAACAAATAACGTAATTTATAGACGGTTAAACTGGTGTGTATTCACTAATAAAGAATAGGAAAAGATATTTGCACACGAAAGGATCCAAAACCTTGGACTTATCTGTAAGAACAGCCGCTAGAAAGGATGCAACGTAAAAAAATTTAAGTTCTGGAACCCGGATCTTTCTTATCAAAGAAGAATTCCTTTGAATGGAAACTAGAGAAACCAATCACCCTGAGGGAGATAGGACCAACTCTGACATCCCATGGACTTCGTAAGATTGCCCACGACGGAATAAATTGTAAAACAACGCCACGTTGGTTTGAATTTATTTATCCAGGACAGCAACTGAGAATATGTTATAAAGAATACTGATAGAATATTAACGTTAGATATTTATCGTTGGCATGGAGACTGAAAACTTGTTTTATTCATCCTAACGTCTTTGATGACTTCTTTACGACACTTAGCTTGACATTTCCCTCCTGCTAGCCAAGAACTACGATGTGGTAAGTCCTTATTGTTGGTAGTAGTAGAAAGAAGGTTCTTATTGTTACGTAAGGCTAGATTACGAGCAAAAATTAGCATTAGAGTGTCAATTTGCACGCCTCAAGAGTAACAGTGTTGAAGTAGGACTCGAATCTTGACAGGTTAATCCCTCGGGTCTAGTTTCTCGCACAGGTGTAAACGAAATCTTGCTAGAAATAAATAACATTTGTCTTCTAACTCGTTGGTTGTTTCCATTCCTTTAATATGAGGCCCTATCTACTCTTATACACTTCACAAAATTATAATATAGACTAACAATATATTAATGGTAAGAAATACGTAAAAAACTAAATCGCTCAGGGATTTGAAGACGGGACTTTGGGTTCTAAATATCCTTTTACCAAAGAGAATACAATATTCCGAGACTAAACTGCTAAGCGTATCGTCATTGAAACAAATAAACCACTCAATAATCAACTTAGACAAAAATATCCCTCAAAAAAAAACAATGGAAACCGGGATTCGAACGCGGGACCCCGGACTTTCCCAAACCTATCGCCCACAAAAAAACCACTCATTCCCGACTCCGACCCGTGTTCGGGACGACAACACCGGCAAGGTCGCCCCACAAGGCGTCCACAAGAGCCACGGAGGAATGCCGAAGCATCGCCCCGTTTCGCCGACTAGGAAAAAAGAACCCCTTCGGCGCTAAAATATTCAAACTTACGTCAATGCAAATATGAAATTGGTTTCGGACAATGTTTGACTTTTCAACCAGCACAATCTGTACGAACACAAATATATACGGCTTCTGAGGTATCCATGGCCTCGCGGGTTTTGCAAACACGTCGAAGATGCCTCTCGTTCGTCCTCAAAATTACCCGGAGACCAAACACGTAGCCCACGGAGGACTTGAGACTGCTGCATACATTACGAAGGGCAAACAGGAAAAGCCGTTTGCTGTCTGTCGATACTTAGAGCGGAATTAAAATTCGTCGGATGGAGAGACGTAGGAAAGGGAATATAGATGGTCTCTTGGGAGGTTGAAGGGAAACTTTAATGGACCAAAATTCTAGACGCTGGATGACAATATGTGAAACGTTCGTCGGTTAAAGATCTAATGAAACCCTCTGTTGAAAGATTATCGCCATTCTTTTCTGAACCGTAAGGAATTCTGCCGATGGAAGCACACGATAAGTATCGGCATTTTCTAGAACATTCGAGGAACTCAGGATTTTCTTAAAGCGAGCACGAAGCTCTAAAAAAATCCGAAACTATTGATGATTTGCAACCATGAGAAAATGACACAGTAATCCATAAACCAATCGATATGTCGAATCTTTATATTATTACTTACACAAACATGGGAATTGAACGTAATATAATTCAACCTTAAGTCCTTAGAGTGCTTAAATACGAAATCCAGTCCTTAAATACACTAATCTGAGATAGAATTCCATGAATCAAGTAGAAATATAAATTAAAACTGAATAAATAACTTAAATACTTATATCGTTGGACTTAACCAAGGAAAAATATAAATTAAAAGCAATGTTGGATGTTCACAGACAGTTAACTTACACTCAACAACTTAAGAAGATCCAAAATTCCGTAAATAAACATACAAGAGCAACAGATAACAATGAAATGATAAATCTAGATTCACAACTCGCGAACCTATTGATTTCGACAAACAGCTGAGGTACGTAATACCAAATCTTACTCCCCTAAAGGAAATTCCGAACTTAAAACAGGACCCAAACACTAATTTGACCAAGCACACCTTGAAAACCATCCACATTATCCACTTAACACAATAGATTACAACAATAGAACCCAATTCGAACAATAATCCCAGCCTGTTGCCCCAACGACGGCGGTGTAGTTCCAAAAAGCCACACCTAGGGAAGGCGGCGTTCTCTTCGCGTAAATAAACCATCGGCCATACAAATAAGAGTCGAGCGAGGAAATCATTGAAAGAATGCAGGCGAGAGGGAAATGTGGCAGAGCAGAGTGAATGAAAGAAGGGGTGGAGAGATACGTGGAGGGGTAGTATTGAATGGAAAATAAGTGCGAATCGAGGTGGGGGCAAAATATAGCAGCGGAAAGGTCAACTGGGAGGGAAAGGGCCGGCTCGAGAGAAAGATGATGCTACGCGTGAAACACTACGCTATTATACGAGATGCTCGAGATTGATCGACTAATATTGGCGTAACTCAAGCCCTGGCCTCGCTCGCAGAAGGACAACCTCATTTGCCAATTTGGAGAATTCGGAAGAGATGCAAATATAAAGGCTATTGGATATATATGCCAATAGTTATAAATAGCGAAGTTTTAAATGCAAATCTGAAACTCAACTCGTGATACTAATTCCTTAACGATTCAATATTAAGAGATGTTTCAGGTATAATATTTCACGTATTTTATTTTGCGTTAAAATTACCTTGCGAATAACCGCAAATTGAAGAACAAATATATAATAAATTAAATTTTAGCATGGCAAGACAGATGTTATTGAAACAGAATTGACAGATGATTAGATATCATTTTCAAGGAAGCTCATTCATCCTCTCTATGTAGCCTCAAACACAATATTTACACCTTTACACAATTAAAACGAAAAATTACGAAATATGTTGAATTTATAAGAAAAGACACCACTTTACCTTGTTTCTACCACAATAATAATTTCAATCGATGACAAAAATATCTATTGGAATTCAACGAGATGAGAAACCAATAATTTTAGTAAAAATGAAGTCGTTTGAATACATATCAATCCTTACGAATCATTAAAAATAACGAACAAACAATAACCATGACATTCATTGACCTGTAGATAAATCAAAAACCTCTTAACCTACAAACAAGCATACACTAACGTATTAGATACACTTTGAGCGTATTTTCTAAAACGAAACATAAAGATAAACATGAACACAGGACATTCAACGTGACATTACACCTAAAGATTAAAAGACACGAATAAAAAGTATGCGTAAGCATTCCAAACATGTCTCAATGAGAGAGATAATAAACTTAGGAAACGAATAGCATATTGTGGTTGAAAATATATCGTACTTCTTTGTAAACTAGACTCTGAACGTACGTGATCGAGACCAGTTTTTTTAAGAAACAGTTTCTAAGGCGACATAAACAAAGACAGTCACACAACAGACGCACTCAGATATACAAATGAGTCACCCAAGACTAGAAAGAGAATAAAAATACACTGTAAACATTTATTCTTATTTCCAAAAATGTTCTTTAACCTCCATCGAAAATTAGCAAAAAATCGGAAAATAATTCCCTCAAACAAACAGCAGCTTGTTGTAGCTATTTCAAAGCGTTCACTAACGAATAAATAGCAATAAATAAGAGGAGATTGTGTCAGTTTTGTTAACTAAGTGTAGTTTAAATAGATTCGTTTCAAATAGCTAACAAAAAGTAAAAGAGTTCGTTGAGAAAAATCACAATCGGTAAAAATGGAGTAACATACATTAACACAAATATATAACCAGCTTTTTTACTTGAGGAGAGTCAGTTTAAATTCACACGTACGATTTTTACAGTTCCTTTTAAAATATATATTGCGGAACAGTTTAAATACTCCAACATTACGCAACAAAATTTAAAGTTACACTACTCATACCATCGAAGAAATAACGTATCCGATACATAAAACATATCCAAGAACGCTTAACATCTCTACGAAGACAATCCATCCTAAAAGGCAATTCATTACGACTGCAAAAATCCTAAGAACCTTACAGAAGGCACTTCCTGCAGAATTACAAGACAACAAAAGTTCTGGACCTCCAGTTAAAAGGTCTTGGGAAGGATGAAATATGCACGTGTCAAGTGCCGGAGATTCTAAAGAGAGGTCCGAGATGTATGGCCCTACTGGACAACCAGATGACCCTTTCAAACGCAACAACTACTTCTTGAAAACAACCCAACACGGTGTCGGAATTTCCCGGGATATAGTTTAACTTTCTCGAGAAACGGGAATCGCCTTGGGCGCAATCGATACTTAGATAGAAAAAATACCGAGAAATACGATACGCTGAATCTCGAGAATCGATACCCGGGAATTCTCGAGAAACCGAGACCCGGGAAAAATCGGGAAAACCGACGAGACGAAGAGCACATCCATTTAAGGGAAGAAAACTTAAAGCAAGCCGGTCGGGCAGTCGAAAAATGAAGAGGAAGGCAGATAACTCCGGCAAACGGTCACGAAATAACGCGCTGAAGGCAATTGGGAGGGGAAGGGAAAAAGATGGGAGTGGCAGGAAGAAGGGAGTGGCAAAAGGAAAGAGAGGATATCTGTGGGAGGGAAAGAAAGGTAGATGGGTGTGGTTGCGAAAAGGAAAAGAGCCGTAGAGGGGCAAACTGGCGACAATGCCTTGTAAAGTAAATTCACGGGAAGAGTGAATGGAGGATGTCTTGAAAAGTATAGACGAGGGGAAGGGAAATATAGCGACCGGCGACAAACTCGGGTCACTATGGGAACCAGCTGAAAAGGCTGCGCGATAAATCTTGATACAATAAAAAGGAAATCGTAGGAGAAGTGAAAGGAAAATTCCGACGAGAACAAATACGAAACCAGTTGGCATAAAATAACCTGCCGTGGAAAAGGACCTGGGTTTGAGCACTGGAAGATCGATTTAGGCCTCACTCGTTTCCAATAGAGAACGAAAAGAAATCAATAGGATATTTGGCGAACTAAAATAAACATATACCATTCACCTAGGGAGGAAAGCATCGCAACCAAATAAATAAATACACCATGGTAACCATTGGAAATAAAATAATAGCCGTAAATTTACAGGCCAAATCCATGTTGTAATAGATATTTAAAAGGGAGAATACGATAATCAACAATGAGACATCGTATCCAACAACAAATACAACACAATTAATACAAACAAACTTTCACAATCAATTGCTGTATACATAACATTAAAAGAGAACAAAAGACAATCGAACAACGTACATTAACGACGGAATAACAAAACGAACAATCCAATAAATTCAACACACCCGTGCACGAGCCTCATCTATAAGACTTATGATAAACTAAGTGAATGGGAAAAGAAACGCTGGCAGACTGGGGAATCCATTACCGAGATTACGTAAACCGCTCGGGCAAACATAATCCGTGGAAGGAAGAAGAAAAGCTCGGTGTTTGGTGGCGTGAAATCACCGCAACGCATCTCCTTAGGATACAAAGAACTTCCGATCCTGCGCCTTCGCATGAAGATGCGTAAACACGAGTGATGTGCGTAGATGCGAGCGACGTACGCATTTCAATGTGCGACGTGGGGTATATTAGCTATGCATGGCGGTGAATTGTAAATAAACGAGGCAAATAAAGCTCTTACGCCGATGGAAGGAAAACCGTGGAGGGATATCCAAGAGTATGTAAGACGTAAATGTGGGAAGATGAAAAAGGTAGCTATGGCAATCCTAAACATCACACGATATTGAGTTGTCTTCAGCCTTACGATTGGTTAATACACAAACGAACAGCTACCAAGAGCTAGTAAACAGAATAAGGTGAACTAAAAGTAATGCAACATACAGCAACACTGCTCACTTAAACAGAACGATATATACAACACAAATACATCTTTAGGAAGCAGAATAATCAGCCGAACACTGCGTAGCATCAAAAACGTAGAAAAAACTTCGTTAAAACCCTTATTCGGAGATAATTAATAACCCAGAATCATTCAAACAACCACACCAAAACCAGCCAGAGATAAAATAAACGACAAAACCATCTTCCGCCATCCAAAAATACATCAAAAAAGTATTCCATTCATCGAAAATCGCTTCCAGCGCCTTATCTCGAACAAAAGATCGCGTCTGTAAACGAATTGTTCCCAGTTTCGATGCGAAACGTTACTTCTGCTACACAATTCCGATCCGAGGAAAACAACCTCTCGGAGGAAAACAATGGTTCATAAACAGAGATGGGATTGCTTTCGCGAAGCGCTATGTTCGCTCTTATGAATGGAATAGTGACCTTCCCCCGGACAACCTGTGAAGGAAACAAGGAGAATTGCGTGGAAAAAATGCCAAGGTCGTACTCGATAACAACATGTGGAAGCGTGAACTAAAACATAAGCGATCGCTGCTGTTAGAGGCGATTTCGCAGAAATTGATGGAGAAGAGGTCTGTTTGCCAACAAGAGCTTCCGATAAGATAAAGAGACACTTGACCGCCTTCAGGTTTCGACTGCAATTGAAGATTTGGCGGATAAAAGGATCGATACAGGTGAGTAATTATTATGTATCGTTTATTGTGCTCGTAGCTACTTTCATATGTACGTCAAAGCCATCGCAAATGCGAAGTTTAACACGAAACAAGAAAGCGTTTAGCCCTAAATTAATGATTCTGTTGGTAAATTCGCTCAACATCAACTGCTGAGGGAAGTTGGAGCTCTCAAGAGAGATGGTGTTTTCTTGCAATCCACGCTTCTTGAGTGGAATACGTAAAATAGCGAGATGATTAACAGAATACCTCGATGTTTCGTTAGGATATTCTAAGATTACGAACAGCTGGTTCGGTAGAAGACGTACCTCAAATCTTAACTCTAAACCCAGATGCTACCTTTGAAATACAAAAATACGTGTGAAATATAGAAGTAAACAATATGTACATAGTAAACAACAAGATCCTGTCACTTTCACATTCAACCATAAGACCGATTGATACCCGATAACATCTTTCCATTATCTTTTCCATAAGAGTTCATAGAGAGAAATAAGATACCGCATTTAAAGCAGGAGTAAAGGTAGCATATACTTTCTTATCTTAAGTAACCTTCATTATCATATAATCTCCAGAGATTTAGATAAACAAATAAGACACAAACCCGAGCGATTAAAACCATTAACAACTCTCTACAGCAATACGTAAGAAAATACCGCAAAGGATTCAACATTCAACACCTTCCACACCTTACAATCATTCGTAGCGATGTGTAAGCGAAAAAAGTCGAAACAGATCCGCATTTGACCCATTAGTTCCATAATTGCGTCGACAGAGAACGCTGCAATCGCGAGTCTTACCTTTCCCGCAATTGCACCCGGCGCAACGGAAAGTAAACAAGCATTGAATAGCTAAGACTTGAAAGACATGCAGGCGACAGATGGAAAACTCCGCACGAAAATAAATGCTAAGGAGAAAAAGCGAGTCTGTTCGGTCGAAAAACACACTCCAACAGGAATAGACTGCGAAAACACGCAAATAGAACTGGAGGCGAAGTTATAAGGCCGGCGAAAATCGCAAGAAAAATCTGCTGGACGCGAAAGGAAGTCGGGAGTGGTTGGGGAGGAGGGGGGAGAGGAGGAATTTGGCGCGTAGAATGGTAAAGGCTTTCCGATTAGTCAATGGGTAGGTGCACAATGCACGGAAAAAGGTTGCAGCTGCTGCCCCTGGGCCCATTCATTCTCATGAAAAACATTCGATACGTTTAGAGGATGCAACAATGCTTCGGAGAAACTTTCCTTCCGGTCGAACCATAATCTGCGATATATCGATCGCGACCATATCTCTGACATCGATATTACTTGCGGGTGATAAAAGAAAATCCGTAATTTTGCACTTAATAAAAGTCGTACTTGAGTTCCGACTTCGAACTTGCGAACGTAATACCTAAAAGAGTAAGTAAACCATATTTCATGCAAGACTCGAAACATATCACTACGAATTACTTCAGTATCCGATGCATAGCTGCGAACAATAATCAAAATTAGAAGAAATAATCTATTAAACCAAAAAATGTTGATATTATGAATGAACAAGAAAGTAAACCACGTAACCGTAACACTTTACAATGAAATATGCTTTAAAATGAATCCTTCCATTCATTAATTCATTACACACATAGGAAAACGTGAAACCAATCACTAGTTACCAGAAAAATTCCACCATTAAATGGATTAGACAACTGTTTGACAGTAACCTAGTAACAAGTAACAGATTTCATCTTACATTCATAAGAAAGAACGAACTTTTGGAGATAATAACATCGCAATTGAATAATCAACCACAAAATCTTGAACATCATACTTTTGTATACGAACTTCATTAAGCTACAACTCTCATTATAAATATCATTACGTCTGGAAGTACTCGAAAGCCACCGGCTCGAGTCTATAAACGAACCTAAAAAAGAATATTCCTCCTACTGAAGACGCTAGACCGACGACCGAACCCCGCTTCCATGACGACCACTCCACCCGCCATGTGGAAACCTCCAGCAACGAGGACCTTCTTTTTAGACCCCGTTTATTCTCGTGCGAGTAAAAAGGAAGGCCCTACAGGAAGGAAGGGGTTTTCGACGAAAAGGGGAGTGGGGCGCCTTCCTGTTGGGGGGGGGGGAAGCCGAGACGAAGGCCGATGGGAAGGGGGAGAGGCGCGAACCAAGCCGTGTTGATGCCGGGACCAAAAATACGATGGGCGGACTGGTGTGGGGCGACCCGTTCGCGCGATGTGGCTGGGAGATGAAGCTTTCGGAAAACGCGACCTCTCCTCCCTACCGAACCATTAATGGAATCTCGAAAAAAGGCCTAACCGATGCACGGAGCCGAAGGTTACGCTCGCTTGGGCACGTCGACTGATTCACGTGCGCACTTGAGCACGCCTTTGCCTTCTTTTTTCCCTCCGTACTGGATGAGGTCCCCACCGGACGTCATCTGTGGAGGAGTCCTTTCCCCACCTCCCCTCCACGGCAGGACAGCCGAAAAACCCACATAGCCTTCCAACGCGAGGTCGAAACATTTAAAAAGTTCAACTTCCCCGCCGGCCTTCCACACGCGCCATGGATTCTTTCACAATTTTGCCCCAAACTCGCGATTATGGCGCCAGCGGGATGGCCTCATGGCGGCCGTGCGCGTTCACGCCCGAAACGCATGGAAATCCGCGTCCATTTTCCTTTCCGACAACATCCACAAGCTCTTGTACAATCTTTCCATCACAAACGTACATCGCTGAACCATAAAACGCTAATTGCGTTACGCCTTCGACGTTACTCAACACCTCCACCGCATGTGAATTGGATTATCCTGGTGTGCACCGTTGCGGACTACGACAATGAGACGTTTGCGCCAAAAGATTTCCTATAAAGGCGATGATTTGGCGTTCGTCGAGAAGCTTTCCATTGTTGAAAAGACTCGTGGTGCAGCAGCTTCGGAACCTTGCTACCAGAGGCGCGGCAGAGCGCGTCACAGACGCCTATAAGTCTATTTTGTACACAAATCAACCGGATGTGGCAATAATTACGTTCAGAAAAACTCTAAACAAAACAATGAACCCTAGTACTACAATCGAGAACCAACAATGTCAATTAACAACGCGAAAAGTAAACAGAATTCTTCCATTATCACCCGTTACCTTCCTGAAATGCCAGAACATACATTGAGGCAACAATCAGGAACATTCTGTAAGAATAAAGACTTCATAAAGTAGAGGAATACAATCATACAACGATGAATTGTAGCTTGTGACAATCCGCTGCCATATGAACTCCCAGATTAGAGCTTATTCACTCAGAATACACCCATTAAACGAAACTATTCTTTAAAAATATGGAAGCGTTGGGATTCAGAAGCGAGCGAGAGAGAAGCCGAGGCAAACGTACGCCTCTTCTCCTCGACGAAAAACGAGAAGCACCACCCTGCCTCCCTCTCTCCACTTATCCAAGAAGCTCTCTCTAGTGAATGAGCCGAGTTTTCGACTGCTGCATGTGGCAACGCCGCCCTCCCAGGCACCGTTCAACAGAGAGACGACGACAGCCTAACCAAGTGCTCAGTCGGTCAAAAAATATTCCTCGCTGGAACTGAATCGCTCCTTATGAGAGCCGTTTACTCCCTTCGCGAAACTAAATCGACGACCGCGGTGAGGTCGCCCTTCTGCCGACGCGGCGCTCGGAAAGGGGATTAAAATGAATTGAAATCTATTTACGGAATCGTTTTTATCGTCCATCCAAGGTCTGTTTACCTTACATGTCTCGTGGTGTGGAGGAGAGAGGAGGGGGGCGCCGGGGGTGAGAGGGGAGGAGGATGGTAACACCATCATCTTCCGGAAAATTACACAACCTTACGCAACTTCAATTGCAACCGGAGGATGTGTCCCGCCGTTACGTAACTGACCAAAAAACAGATGAAATCGACGATCCGTAACGAGTTTATTGCCGCTCCGTGATCGGCGGCGGCCGATCGGGCCGCGGGGGGATCGATCTTGCCCGCGGACGAGGCCGCGACTTTTTCAGGGGGTCCCCGAGACTGAAGAAGACTTCCGTTCTGAAAGAGGCGCAGAAATAGAACGCTTTTCGGCCGAGTCAAAACAGAGGAGGATCCAGTCAACAAATATCCGCGAAGGAAATATGGTGTGGAAAAAAGACGTCAAACGGACTGGGACATTTATTCCTAGACCCATTTGAGAATTAGAGAGGATGTGCTTGATTAGACTCGGAGGGGAGTTTAATCGATTGACTACGCCGTACCTAATTAATGAAGAGTGGAAACTTGAACTCTAACGAATCGCTGAAGATAACCAAAAATATAAAATGACCCGAATAAACTCGCTTTAAACAATTTGATCACAGTTTATTCAATTACCACCTACCATTATCCTTCCGATTGCTCGAAAACGACAACAATTTACTCGTAACAACAATGAGTTACGAATTGAATAATAATTATTGTCGGTAACAATTACGTAAATTCAACAACTATAACCCATTTTCGTATATAGAGAGCTGTAAGAAAAAATCCATAAGGTACATTTTAGATTTCAAAGTAAAATGAAACCCTTCAATGAAGCTTATTCATTAAGTTACACACTTAGCTGCAGGAAAGAGTTATCATATAACGAATGAATTGGGATCAATTAATGCACAGAAATCTTTATTACTGTGTATACATTTACAAAAACGACTTGAAATTCAACAAAAAATCCACTTCCACAAGTTTCTCCTTATTCACAAAACCTAACGAACGCGACAAATACGTAATGATATATAGCCACATAATATACTTCATCATTTACGAAAACATGAAAACTCTAACGAGATACAAATCCGCGACTTAGAAAACCACCATTTTGATACAGATTACAAAGAACGCGCAACGAATCGACGAAAATCGAAGGACGACAAAAAAATCGGGTGTTTAAATCTCTTCCAATTGTCTGCACCCGATGAACAATGGGACCGGTGTTGGCATGAGCCCCGTTTGCGACAATTATCCCACGCCTGTGACATGCACGAGCCACTTACCCACACGGCTGGTTAAAATAAAATGGTAGACCTCCAGAAATTCACGGCGCGCTGGTGGGGAGGAAATGAAAAAACGTCTAAAAATATTTCGGAAGTCTGTCGTTGATGTTTACGGGAAAATGTCACCGATTCCGAGGAAGACATCAAAAGGACAGGGTATTTTAGAACACTTTCTACGCGCGAAGAGTATTTGTGTCACCAAAGTCCGGATTGTGTGGCGTTTTTATAGTTGGGGGAGTGAGTTAAGTGGGGGGTTGGGTCTTTCAGAAGTCGCATTCCCTGATGAGCAAGGAAACACGCCTGATTACACAGTGCAGAATGTCTACGATCTTTAGAGGGAGACACTGTTAATACACGAAACACACAGATACATGGTTTAAACGTAACTTTTACTCCAAAGTATATGCAGTAAGTTGCAAAAAATGCGAATTTTTAAGACGTGCGTAATTAACGTAAAAACTCATAATAAATGTAAAATTAAGACAACTTGTGTTCAAGTTAATAATAAATATCTTTGATAAATGATTTTTCGATTCTTTGAGAAATAAATCAAGTAAGTTCTTTACTTAAAGACGAAGGAATAAAGCAATTGACGTAAACCCTTAAAGATTTCTAATCAAAATCATTCAACCTAATACACTTTGTAACAAAAAAGAACTTACCGGAAACTTGTATGTTTTCGTAGTATTTAAAACGAACTCATTTCTTCACATGTATTAAATCCATTCCTTTAACTCATACATAACTCTTCTACAAAACAATCACGAAGTAGATATGGAAAATACCCGAAAATAATCAAACTAAAATAAGGAAATAAGTTCATCTCGAATCATAAAAGATGTACTTTTCAACACCTAACATTATACAACGGAATCAATAAACAACATTAGGAATACTGAATTAACTTCAAAATTAACACAACTTTAACATTTCGAACTTGATAACTTCAAAAACACCAACTATACTACAGCTTCAATCACTCTAAAGTGAAATACCCTCAATTTCATCAAACTCAAATTCAGCATCCGTATCTAAGGGGGACAATTTGGACCGATCCAGCTTGATCGAAACACAAACCCGCGAAAAACTCACGAAATTCCGATACGCGAAATTACGGTTTTCCTATTGACCGTAAATAAACCGTTTATCGTTTCCGAAGGACATTTGAGACCTTATCTTGGATTGAGAATTCCATCTGGTACGAAAGTTTGTTTACCGATGCTTAGCAACTTATGTGAACCTGGCGAAAGATTTCAAAAGCTTAGACGGGAGGGATACGGAGCTGGTGGGATCGAGTTCAATTTCTGAGTCGAAAAAAGAGAGGTACCTCTCGATGGAATACCAGAGCCCGAGGAACTGGGCCACGCCTGACTGCTGGAATGAATGAAACTGAACGTTTTAACCTTCTGAATGACAATCCCTCTAGCGGACCTCCTTCCATGAAAGATACTGCCATTTCTTCGTACGAGTTTGACGACCTTTTTTTCATCGTTCGAGAGGAGAAATTTACGAAAATTCTACCAAATTCAACCAAGACAATCGTTCTTTAAACATCCGGTTGCAAACCCTAAAGGTGAAATGCGATAAAACTTAAATTGTTACCAAACTATTAGTGATGTAAATGTTTTGAGCTCTAACTACACAAGAACTGAATATCATTCTACATAATACGTTATAATTTACGTAAGCACAGCTGTTTCACAGCATCAAAGACTATGAAGATTTCTTAAAGGGAAAACAGCCGCTAATTGAGAAATTATACCAGGTTTTGGTTGTAAATTGTACATCCGCATAATATACCAAATGCTCTACGTAATTCAAAGATACCAGATTCCTACCGGTAACACTTAGCAAATGATGATGTAGAATCACATTTTCAATTAAAACCTATCGCTAAAGTTGTACATTCATTTGAAGTCTTGGATGACGATAGGATACATAACAAACGTTAAAACATGAAACAGTTATTTCAATGCAACTTTAATCTATACATTAGACGATATATTGACAAAACTAAAGTCATATGGCGCTAATGTTTCACCCTCTTCAAACATAAAACCTTTTCATCCCAAAACTAACATCAAATTGAATCATTCACACCAAATTACGCTAGAAACACCGAAAAACTTCGTCTATAAACAATAAACAAACCCTTAGCAACCAAAAAACCACACACTTTGCCTAAATCGCCTTCCTTCGCACGCAAAATCGTATGATGAATGGAAGTTTCGAACCGGATCGAAAACTTTCCTCCCTTGAAAAACATCGAATTTATCTGCCAACTTTTCGAACCGGGGGTCAAGATGGGGCATTGAGTGGTTGATAAACCTTCACAGACGTTGCGCGTTCCAACGTTGAATTGAATTTGGACTTGTCACTTGGCAGGAAGTTATCTAATCTGAGTGCGGCCGGTGGAGGGGGACGTAACGAACTGAAACACCTTGACATACATTATCTTCCCCTCGGAAAACAAAATTTTCGGTGGTGCGGGCATCAACCGAATGAGACGCGAGAGATTTAGCGCCATCTCTCGGCGGAGGGAAAAACACGCGGGGCGAAAGAAATTTCGTGGAGAGAGTCGACGCAATCTCTATTCACCAATGTACAACCAAGACGATTGATTCAGTGAAAATCCATTAGAAAATGGGAATTAGATAGATTTAAACCACTCTAAATCTAGTAAACGAAGACTAGCACATATAGAGACACACTTAACAAGAGTTACAATGATTTTCATTCATTTCTCATGACAATATGTACAATAAAACTTTCATTTTATAATTTCACACACTTAAATTTCTAATATCTAATATGATTAGTAAACTGGATGCAGTGAAAGAGCTATACTTGTGATTTCTTCTTACGTGACGCTATGATATGAACTATTGCATAAACAAGTACATAATCAATTATTTACATACGTACTCGCTCCTATAATAGACTTACTTAAGAAAACATACAACCAAGACCCTTCATTCACTTTACACGATAGCTGAAGACATCAACTAAAGATTTAAGGATTACTTCACACGCACACATAACAGCAGAAACACAATTTGTCGTCCGAAGAACCAATTTCGATCGCTTTAAACGAGATAAATCAAAGCGCAAAGTGCAAATTCTATACACATTAACTGCCCGTTGTCAAAAATGATACCGCATAAAAGCTTTTAGGCCGCTAGAACCTTCTGGTAGCTAAGAGAAGCATCGCTACACTTCTCCGAGATTCCTTATTTGACATTGCTCCTTTGAGGAGAAAAGGTTTCGTTTCTGATTCAAATCGAGTTGAAATAAATTAAACACCACATTTATCAAATACGATAAATCAAAAGTAACCTAAAACATCATTTACTTTCTATAAGAAGTAAAGAGGAAACACATATGGCGTGTACGCCACAATTATGACATACTCACTTATGTTTAAGACACACAAATTTATGTTATAAAGACTGCAGAAAACTTTATTCATACTTGGGTAACATAGATATACACAATAATCTAGCGATCAACCATTACGAAGCGTTTATAACGGGATGTTTATACACAAAGCTCGCCTTAGCAACCAATTCAACAACTGTACAGACAAACGTTACATTTAGGGAAATTTAGACTTTGACAAGTTACCAACGGTGTGCAAAACATCCTAATAGCTTCTGGCCACTACCCGCATCAGCATAGTCTGATGAAACACAGAATAAACATCAACAACCGCGGAAATTGTGCCTATTCAAACATTCGAGGCAGGAAACCTAGAGAAATACGGAACATTCGGAATTTGGGTTAGAGCCGCTTAGGCGGGCGACACCGGATATCGAGTAAAAACCTCCTTGTGACGGAACTCGACCCCCAAACCGGGTTACGGACTTTATTGCTCGTTATTACATCGAATTTCGCGAGTGCGTCGCGGAAAGTTGCGACCTCCCGCCCACGGGAAACAAAAACGCAGCGATATATCCGACGCTACGAAAAAAGAGCCGAAACATATCTACTCTGCGGAGAGAGACTGACGAATAAACGAATCCGCACACAGGGGGCATTTGAATGACAGGCTTTTTTTTCCCTTTTTCTTTAATCTTGGCGCTACGACGTAGACTCGCATCTCGAACGCGTTAGGCTCGCCGGCCGCTCTACCGAGGAAGCATTGCTCCCACTGGTGGAACCGCCAAGTCCCTTTCTATTCATAAAGGTTGGCTCAGAGGGAGGGGGCAGCCGGGAGGGGAAGGCGGGGCGGAAGGAAGCGAGGGCCCCGGTGGGACGGGATTGGGGGGTGTCGGGGGAGGGGGCGAGAGGCAAAGATGGTGGGACACCAAATGCTCGGCGAGAGAGTTCGGGTGAATGGAAAAAAAGAGACGAAAAAGTGAGTTACTTACTTGCTGGATGCAGAGCCTGGTTGGGGACGACTGCTTCGAGGGTTTTCCGTAGACGCGGGTCCACGCATCACGTCCCTTTTGGTGCGCGAGAAGGCTCATGCGGTGTTGGGCACTTTGAAGGCGCTTCTTTTGGGGAACCCAAACAAGAAAGGGGGGAAACCAAAAAGAAAGGGGACTCGGAAGAACTGTTGGGGACGGGTACCCCTAAGACGTCACCACACAGTCACGCCGATGCAAAAAAAACCTGCTAAAACTTTTTTCGGATCCTGGAAATGTGTATTCCACAAGCACGTTCCGTAGACGAATTCACTCAAGCACTCACTTGCCTAACACACGGCGACGACGCATTCCGTATCCGACGCTGGCCCATTCACACCCCGTTGGGGTAGGAGGGGGAGAGAGGGGGAAAGCAGAGCAAAAGAGAGAAGACAGGCACCCGGTCGTTGGCGACTCGGCACACCAAGTCTCTCTGCTAGTTTTGTCGTAAAATGGCGATTGCCGACCTCAGGCCTTCACCGACACGACTGTTCGGAATTCATCCGATACGCGGAGGATATCACGTTCCGCCCGAGACGATCTGCAAGACGAGGGAAGGCACATTTTTCTCCACACGCATCCTGGGAGGGAACCTCACATCTCGATCCTTGCACACGCGAAGGTACGGCGTTTCTCGACCGTCTTACAAAAAGGGTTTCCGATACTCGAGCACGGCGCCCTGACAAATCCAGGGGCTGTCGGCGCCGGCGGTTGGGAAGATTCACGCGTGCCTCGACGGCTAGTCCTGCTTTTCCAGAGGATAGGCTTCAACTGGTTCCTTTTCCAGCTCTCGCCTGGAGAGTGCCGCTTCGACCACAACCAAACTACACCACGCAGGCTCTCCGACTGATGGTGAGCACCGCCGCCAGCGCTATCTTGCGGAGGACGGAAGAAGGATGGGGAGTGGGGGGGAGGGAAAGCGGAGGACGCACGGCTGGTGGAGGGGGGCGGTAGGATGTGGCCCCGAGGGTGGGTGGGGGTCCGGAGAGGGAAAAGGGGGGGAGGAAGGAAACGGGGGGTAGAGGAAGGGTGGGGCGGGAGAAACAGAACTCGCCTGCGGAGGGGGGGAAGGCGTGGGAGGGGGAAGAGAAAACTGCGACACAGCTGCCACCTACCGCCGTCTCCGCGCAGCGCCGATTACGTTTTTATGAATGGGGAGTCGGCTGGCAAGGAACTTGAATGGACGGCTGGCAGGAGGAGGGAAAATCGGGAGTGGAGGGGGTGGGGAGGAGGGGTGGAGGTTGTGCGTGTGTGTTTGTGTGCGTGTGTGCGCGGAAGGGAGGGCCTCCGAGGAAGGCGACGGAAGTCGCAAGCCGACGTCTCGGTTAGCGTCGCACCCGCTTAGTGACGCCGCCGAAATACCGAACGTCACGTGGTCCGCGGCGTCGTCAAGCGAATGTTGGAGTGCGTGATTATCGGAAGGATGGTGGTGGGGTTCGAATTAGAGTTGCTCGGTGAGAATCGGATGTTGTGTGGTTCGCGAATTTTCTTTTTTTATTATTTCGTCACGTGGAAGGGGGAGAGGTAACGTGAAGGTGAACTTCGCGATACGACTCGTGTATTCGGTGCACCATGTAAGCGTTTTGGGGCCGCAGCATTTTTACGTTTCGTCAACTGCCGGATGATAGATCGATAGAATATTTTTGAATTATTAAACGATGCGATGATGAGTAAAAGCATATTTAGAATGACGTAGATTTAGTTTTACGAAGTAAATACAATTGAACGGTATTGTATTTGTTATTTCACATGAAATTTTCTTACGTACACCCTATATCCATCGAAATACTTAGCATGTTGAACTGGGGATGTACACTCGGAAGATATTTCGCTCTGAAATTAAATATATTTGCGTATATACATACACATCGTCTTCTTATAGCTATATTCTTCCATTATTTCTTATGATGACAGCTTGAATGCACCATAAATAGCTAGATATACATCCTTAACGACGCAAAACTCGCACATAATAACCAAATCGAATGCATTCAAGATATAACAATTAATTCTGACGACAATTCAATATCTTAAGAATCGATAGTATCGACTCATTTTAGCTCTTCACGAAACATAAATTACGCAATAGAAGCTTGAAATCACAAAGTCGCAGAGTGCCTCTTGATATCTTACGGTACAATAAAAGGTGTACTGCACCAACAATTACGCCACATCCGTTGACGACACCAATTATTATTACGAAAGAGCCTCTTGACGCACCATAAGCCCATAAAACACACCAACTTTTCCTCGTAATTGCGATGTATTTTCCCACAAACGGTGGGACCAACTTCGCAACGAAAACTCAGGAGGAAATGCGACGTATTTGGTAATGTTTACTCCACACGATGCTCGCTTGAATACATTACAGATTTCATTCAAGATTTCATATCGCCATAACGAATCTCGAGGCGGAGATGTAACCTTGAGTGGGAAAAGAGGCAAAAAGGCGTTTTTACCGTAAATTTCAACGGTTTCGGCGAGAATATGACTCGTTACCCATCGCACAAGTTTATTTTTCCGCAAGTAACGATTTGATGGACGAGTCAACCATTCAACCTCGTTCTTGTTTACGTGAATCCGTGCCGCTGCACTTTACGTCCTTTTCACGGACTTGGAAGAGAACGTATCTTTCTTCGTGTCTTGTTTCAACAATGTAAGAGCTTCTTTCGGTTTTCTAACGCTGAAAATAAGGCAACAGTGTACTCATTGTAAAGGATTCATTGTTGTAACGTAATGCTGAATTATATACGACACTCGTTAGTTGTTGTGTCACAATTGTTGAGATAAAACGACTTATAGTTACATGCTTTTGGATGGTATTTACGAATGGAGTTTCGGGTTCAAATATATAAACTGGAATTTATTCATGTTACCTATATAAAATATATAATATAAATATATCGATATTACACCAATAGGGTTGATTTTAAAAGTATGATTTATACATTATTATCATTGAGTTGATCTGATTCAGATATTTATTCGGAAATATTCAATTTTTACATTATTAATAGGTAAAAGAAGTGTTTGGAATACTCTCACGCATACTCTTCCTTATAAAACCTGTAATTTTTCATCTGCAATGGAGATAATGGTCCTCATTGCAGCAATCAAAGAAGACTTACAAGATATAACTTCGATACATTCTTTCCCTCTGTACCTTAAAAGGTGCTAAATAGATAAAGATGTCTACTAATATGTAGCCTACAAGCATCCTTTACGATTAGGGCTAAAGTTTTATGATAACCTATAGAGGGTTTTCTGGATAGGATATCGTAACATAACTGGGAACATAGTTACATCCAGTAATAGCTTGCGATTTTTGTGGCTCGGTAGATATCATTCGCGAAAATATAGAAGCCTGAAAGTGTCTTGATTGAGTATACTCTTCTTTCTTATGGCTTCACCAATGAACTCCTTTTAGTTCATATTTAATTAGGTGATATGTCAATAAGGGTCTCCATATTGGACAAACCGAGTATCCAATCCTCTTGAAAACCTTTGTGACCAGAATCCTCGGTCTTTCCACATTTCTAGAGATCTTCGCTCTACGTCGTTCATCCTTTGGAAAACGAGGCGTTGTTAGCAGAGGGGGGAACGGATGTGTGGGTAGAGTCCGCGAAAAGGAGGTTGTGGGGGAAAGGAAGGAAGTGGGAAGAGCTGATTCGTGGTCAGTTGGGGGAGCCTATCTCCTTGACCGGAAGTGGAGGGGGGAGAAGGACTTGCGTCTCGCATAACTTGTTCCTTTCCACCGGAAGTGCACCCTCCCTCACCAACTTCGCCGACCCTCGTTTGCCCAAGGCGCGATGGCAGCGCCAGCACGCGCGCCGCGACCATTCCCGGAACTAAGGAGAGATGGATCCATCGCAACGCTTTTTACTTTCTCGAATGTACGTAAGGGAGAAAGTATTGTGATCGGGGTAGAATCGAGGGAGTGTTTTTATTTTCGATACATCGTTCGTTTATGCCGTGGCTACTTCGATAATAATACCAATGCGGAATGATGAAAAGGACATCTTCACTATACCTACTACGTTTGACGTAATTTTGGTAATATTTCCGCTAAGTATTCGCATTAAAGATGATTCTTCAAGCATCTTCATGAAATATTATAACGTTAATGAAATATATATACGTATATTTTAAACATTAATTTAATTCTATCGAAATTTTTCGTGATTATCATGTTTATTTCGTCTCAGAGTACATTTGAAGATGAAAGAACGTTTATCTTTAATCTTTTGGCGATTTCTGCTTCACTTACTTGACAGTAATGCATGTATTTGATCTTTCGATAGGGCTTAAGCATAAAAAAACCTTAGTTCGCTTAATATATGTTATTTTCCATTTATATTATTCTTTTCTAAAGATTCTACTCAGTCTCGTGGTACAGAGTGAGGCTTAAAAAAACCGTTTCTTTTACTTTCCTTTCTTGGCTGTTATGATACGAAAGTCGCCCATGTGTGAATGACAATGAGTGATGGAATTCATTAAGACACCTCGGTTACTACGAAATTCGTCTCTCTTAAGGTGCTTGTGTACTTAAAGAGGACTCTTTCCACCCACACCTTCCTGAGTAGATGAATCACCTCACTCCTCATCATTCCCCGTAAGCCCTCACGTCTTCATCCAAAAGCTCATCGCTAACGGAACGGGTGACGAATCAAACAACCCGAACACAGACGTAAAAATAAAATAATAAACCACATTTGGTACATGAGTTATCCTCTTTTTGTAACTGCTGACGACGAGAGTCGAATAAATGAAGCGTAAAGATGTTAAAAGGATGTGATAAAGTCTAGATGCTTAGTCGTGGCTTTCTTCGAACACATTTCCGCTTTCGATGTTTCATGCATAATGCTGAAGTGTGACATTTCTCTCTTCACCTCAACCTAGTTACCTCCGTTCCATTTCACTCAAATTACCTTTTTCCTGTCTCGTCTGCATCTTTTTACAGCCCTCTTCGCTTATTCCGGTTCTCTTCATTTAACCGCTGACTAATTTCTAGCTTCGCGTTTGATTGGTTGCATTTTTCTCTTGAGTTTTATTGCCACGTCTTTCCGGAAGAAACTTATGGTCGCTCGTAGATAAGCACATTCTACAATGAGCTTAAATCTCCAAGGAGACATAATAACGATTCAAAAACGCCTTACTTCGTCTTTCTTTCCTTCCTCATTATTCACATTAATAAGGAAATAAAATTATACTATATATTACGAAGATCGCTGTATTAGAAGAATTATTTAATAACTAGAGCATCTGGCTGAAATTCTGAATTAATGAATAAACTTAAAATATCATTATTATTATGACGTTTATTTTATTTGATAATATGTTGTAGGTTTTATGTTTGTATAAGTTAATGGTTAAGTGTGTGATATTAAATTATTTTAAATGCATATTTTTGTGCTTTAGCAGTTATTAACCCCTCATTCTGGAAGGGTATTTTTCCGCAATGTATGACGGAATATTTTTCTTTTGTCGAGCATCAGTTGTAAAGTTTTCACCTCGCTTTTTGTTCATTTTTTTTTAATAACAGTATATAAGGATAGTGTATAAGCATAGTATATACGCATAGTAGATGACATACGACGTTAATAGCATTAAGGCAAAGTGGGTTTAAAAGCGCAAAAAGAAGTTTCTACATAACTATCTTACACAATTTGTTTTTCTGGGCAGAAAATTTTCCCGAAGAGATTCAATGAACAGTTTCGCTTACTCTGAATAAAACCGTTCCATCGAGTACCGGTGTTCGTCAGCAAATATTTCGTAACCATCGCCAATGAATAAAAGAATCCAACATTTTTGTAGGAGTTAACGACTTTATAAAACTCTCCAATAAAACTCCCAAAAACATATTTATACGAAAGCTTAAGGAAAAATGTTCGGTGCAGTCCCTACCTTTAATATTTCCGCTTCTTCATCTTTAACATTCCTGGAAGTATGGGATGGAGTAGGCCTCGGTGTTCAAAGCAGTTGACAGCCAGCGCCCTTGAGAACAAAGGCAATCTTGTAGCAACTATTCTGCAAAAAAATATTGACATTATTAAGGGCGTGTTTGGAATAGTGAAGATCGGATGGAGTTATTTCGATATGGGGGTAGCTGTTTCTAGGAAAGAAAGTAAATACTCTGACACGAAAATACCAACATGTAGCTAAAATCGAAAAAATACGTATTTAGTTTTCATGATTTCACTACCTTCTCTATATAGGTAATAAAAATGGATGTGATGATAGCAAAAACTAAAAAGAAATAATGGAAAATTAATTTTGGAGACAAGGCCTATAAATTTTTTATGTATCGAAATTCGAACTGTATTCTAGAGTGAATATTATAACTGGGTTCGATAGAGAATAACATAAACCTTTATACACAAACACGCAATTTACATAATTATTATATGAAATATTTCATCTTTGATTTCTACTGTGGAGAAATGTTTTCTCTTAGGGTAAGGATGTAAAAGTACGTGCATTTGTTGACTTTAATACCTCACTATAACTGTCCAAAATTGAGTTTTCTTGAGGTACGTAAATAATAAACAAAAGAATGGATAAACACTTTATCCTCTCTCAAGAGAAAATAATCGTAATTGTTTCGTTTAGAGTTGGTTAAATAGCCATTCCAGTACACCTACCACTCAATCCTTCCAGATCCGAAAACGTTTAAGAATATTTTTCTCTCTTAAATGTATATTAAAGCCCGGAATACGTTCCTTTCCAGTACACATAACAGCAAAATCCGACAAGTAATAAAACATTACCCATAACAACCCGATCAATCGCTATCTTTACCACATCATGTTGGGTGGATACGTGAAAAAAAATCCACCCAAATTCGTAAACATCCATCTCCCGGGAGACCATCTGGTCGGTTCTGATTTAATATTCGAACAGAAGAGGAAAATATTGAAATGAGCGTTCGGTTTAAAACCAACCCCAGTATACAGAAGAGCATTCCTCATTCTCCCGAAGCAATCATGGTCGATTCAAACGACCTGGGCATCTACCATCTGTCATCGCCGTCACACAGGGCATTCTTCAATCCGAAAACGCTTCCTCCGTGGTCCTCTTAAGAGAAAAGGATCGCATACAGATGGCCCCCTAATGAAGCCTTCCATAACGACCGACCGACTTCCGGACTGTCGTATTATTGACTGTCCTCCGATAGCATTTTATGGGCAATCCGCAGAGACATCCGTCTCACGAAACGGAGGTATGTCCATTCGCCAGATTCGATTCACAACCGGAAGCTGGAAGCTGTTTTTCTTTATGATGTCATTTTTTACGAAACCTCTGTCCCACCTGGTGAGCGATTCGTGAATTGCATAATCGATGTCCGATAAAACAAACGAATGTTTCGGTGCAATATATAATAACGAGTTTAAGATCGATATATCGATAAAATATATTCGATTAAATATAGATTCGATTTATTTTCGATTTATGTTCGATTCTTTTCGATAAAAATTCGAATTAGAGTCGATAACAGTTATAATTGATCTATACGTTTATAAATATACTTCGATAAGATCTAAACTGCAATCAAAAATGAAATTTTCTAGGACTACATTTAGACGTATACCATTATAATAACAACACCTTGAAGGTTACCCTTCAACTTTTGACACATGACAAGAGGTTTAAGAGTATAGAGAGAGATCTGCATACTCGTACTTGTCAGCTTAGTGGCATACATTTCTCGCGATGAACGAGTTTTTCACACTCATCAAAGCAATCATTTCTTTCGTTTCACGTTAATTGTCCTGTCATCACCCGGAGTAACCCCCGACATTGAGGCGACCATAAAAGTGAAACTTTCCACGATACGGTACACACCTCGACTTTCCCAAGTACGCACTCTTAAGTTTCCCTTAAAATCCATGGAGTGGAATGCGATACGTGATTCCCCGTTTCTTTCTGTATAATCATCCATTTTACGTATCTATACGCACCCCTTTACACTCTTGAAGTGGTTGTAGCAATATGTTTCTGATTATATGTAGCTATATGACGTAATAAAACACAAAAAACAAGTACGAGTTTGAAGAAAGAATACGCATAATAAAACAAATCGTCAAGGGTGGATTTCTTTCATGGAACACGAGAAAGAAACCAAAATCGGTATATTTCGCAAGCAATTCAGCATATGACGATTCCGCACCGCAAAATAGGTCATCATCCAATCTTTTACGTATTAAATCCACCGAGAGAGTAATCTTTCCTCGATAAACACGAGCGATATTTGTTTTTGATCGTAGGCATTCGACGCCCTTAGCAACGACAACAACCTTCCCTCGCATTTCCGCGATTCTTTCGTAAGTGGATCGCCGTGAGCCAAACTGAAAACGGTGTACGTAAAAACCGCAGGCAAAAGTATACCTCCGGACTACGTGCATCTGGAAATACTTCGCAAGAGCGGAAAAGCAATTTAGAGTTTTGCGAGGAAATCGTGGAAGCGAGTTCAAAAGCGGTTTCTTCCGAGGTTCATTCATGAGCTTGAATTGCTCCCCCTTTCCACTTTTCGTTTAATTCACTTTCTCCTTCCCCTACCACTCCACTGCCAACGCATTCCGAGCGGGGCTTTTTAAAAGCGCCACTTGAATCGGGCGTCTTTCGAAAAGAGATTTGCAAGATGTAGGAATAGCGCTTTTTATTCGCGATTAAACGAAGGTCAGTGTGTGATTGAAAGGTGGAATTTGATACGGATTACATTTAATTAGCGACTGAAGTGTGTGGTAGGGTTATTGAAATAACTCAAATTTCTTTTCTAGAGGGCTACTTATCAGCAATAAGAACATTTCCCACGTATAAATCATGTCATAAAATATATTCGTAAGTAATTATGGTGGTAACTAGGGAAAGGTAGCTACGGAATGGTAGCTAGGTTTTTTTAATTAAGTATTCGTACTGATATCACAAGTTTATACTGTCCGGAATACGAACAGGAGGCGGAAATTTTAACAAATAAAGAAAAATAAAGCAGTAATTTATAATATTTGCAGAATAAAAAGTCACCTACCAACTTATCATATTTTCACTCGAAAAAAATTAACATGTTTTTTGCTACGCTGTTATGTATACAGCTTTGGCTATTTATTACCAAAACCTCATTAATTATATTTAATTTCAATGGGTTTTATCTTTAAGATAGGATATATCATCGGAGTTACAACACAGTAGTAGCAACACTGATTTGAATCTATGTTTACAAACTAAAATTCAATATCAAATCAAAGAAACAGGTAAATGAATCAAGGATTATTATCCTAATTGAAATAATATGGAAATAGCGATGTGTGACTAGGAATTGAACCGGATTCCACACTTTCGCATGCTTCATCAAAACTATTTGCTTGGGTCCCATCATATTATTATTTTCTACTTCTGCTTAACCTTTGTGATTGCGTCTCTTGAATTATTCACGTACATATATTCTCGTTTTCCACAAACAATAATTATTATCTTAAATCGAGCAAGGACCTTAGTAATCAAACAAAAATACTCTGATTTCTAAGCCCAGCTATAGTATGGACGGAATTTGTAAGCGATATTTTCACACATGTCAACGAATATAGGTCAAGAAAACTTTCTTATCTGTTGAGGAGTTGAAAAAATTCAGCGTATCAAAAGCTGTGGCTATTAATAGCAGCTAATGACATCAATTTCTCAAAGGCGATAGATAAATTTCTTCTTTATTTATAGCCGCAGCGTAAGATTTATACTTGGTTCATTTTTAGTCGTAATCAACTCTTTCCAAAATTTATAAAAACAACATGCAAAAAACATATACATTTTTGGATTCGTACGTAATCCTTCCTACCGTCGACTTTTACTTTAATTTGTTATGTATGAAAAAAGATGATCACAGAGTCATACGAATAGACAAGTATACGATAAAGTAAGGTTTAAATGTAAACCAAAGAAGTGATGTTAGGTCATTTTTAAAAGTCTTAGATCTTTAAATAGTGTATTGTGGTTATGCAATGCTATGTCATAAAACCACATTCGAAAATATAATGCAAGATTAAAAAGGAAGAACTTTCCCACAGGAAACGAATAATCTCCTTGATAAACTCGCTTAGTTCTTCCTGTTGTTTTCATTTCGTCGACGAAAAGTACCACATACTCACCAGTCCATCCCATGATCATATTTAAAAATAAAATTTGAACCATCAAGCTAATTTTGTGCCCATGAATATACCATTTCTAAGAGCATTATTTTTACGGATCTTTATCATCCAGTTTCAAATGAATCTATAAATATCAAACTCGTCAGATTCATGCATTTGAAAATTATGTACGCTTTTATTATATTCATCTTTCCTTTGGAAAAATCCTAATCTTTGTAAACTTCCAAGTTTATTTTCGTCTGAATTATATGTAGTTAAAAAAGAATAAGTGCAGTACAGAAAAAGATGTTATCTTCATCGAAAGTAATGTATCAATTTTTAATCAAATGATCAACTCAATGAATCAAATCAGTCAACATCTAATCCACAGAGGACTAATTTAAGAAAATTAGCAAGGATAAATAAGAAAAAGTGGTATAAAAAGAAAAGAAATATCTACACGAAAACACTAAGAAGAAACCTATAAGCAAAACCTACACTCAGCTACGAAACAGCTAGCAAGATATTCTTCGACTTCACAAGCTACACTTCGCTAAAACAATAGCCAAATTACGAGAAAGCGTTCATCAGAAATAAAGACCATCTTAAAATACAGTTTCGGTGTTATTCATGTATATAATTAAATAATGAATATAATCTGGCTAAATAATAACATCCTATTCAGCAAAATTGAAGAAAATTATCATCAAAACTCAAATTAAAATGCAAACAAGTTCAGCAAAACTAATGAAGATAAAAATATTGAACGTAAAAAATTATATATTATTACATTAACGCGATAATTAGTCACACGTTGCTTGTTTAAATAGAAACAATAAAAATCCAAGTACAGTAAGAAAAAAATTAGCTGCTAAGCAACAGAACCAATATACACAAATGCTTAGAAAGTGTCTTCGTGCAAAAGTACACGAAACAAGCGATGGAACGATCCATAAAAAGATCATTTTCCTCCTTTTCTGCTCAAATTCACTTTGCCGGGAAAAATCTCCAAGGCGAGATGTAATGCAAGACCTTTTCCTAGAGGCGAGGTAGCACATTGCGCAATGCAAGTTGAATGACCTGGGTAGCTCTGACACGAATCCTTGTCCCGCTGTTGGCAAAAAGAGAATATAACTCACTGGCAAGACAGGCCTTAAGACAGTGGTGAAGTTAAATGTCTCCTTAACTCCTTATCGGACCAAACGGTGCGTCCTCTACGATGAGAAATTTCGTCAGGCATTATGATAGGTATGTCGTGCGTTGAGGGTAACATACGTTTTAGGATACTGACCTGATAAATGTTATCGAGTAGGTAATACGCAAACGTTCATCATTAACTCAATTGGATGATGTTAGAATTATGAAAGGCACATTACAAGAGGTTAATGTATTTGAAAAATCTAAGTAGAGGTATTTCTCTGAGATATATATGAATTAAGGTTAGTTGGGTCGTAAAAATTGACGAAAAATGTTCAAAATCGATTGAATTACAATATCACGAGATCACTGTAGTTGTTTTTGAGACAGTTGTTGTTTACGAAAATAAGGAAATCCTACGGCCTTTCATCAGGAGTTTATTTTTTATATATTACAGATAATCATTCATAATGAAATCGATTTAAATTACCACTAGTTATGTCCTACATGTAAAATTGTTACGCCGAATTAAAAGATAACATATTTTATTCATATCTTTTTCCTCAAGGTACAGAAATAATGAAAATATAAATATTCGGGTTCTTCTAAACTTTTTATTGTTTAAACAGATCTCCACCTACTTATGATATCACATAGAGAGCTTGATATTCATCTAAGCCTATTCATACCTAGGAATGTCATTCAGTAGATTAATTTCTAACGAAAATATCAGGATTATATGCATTTTGAAAAATACATATAGTAATTGCATGTAGGAGGAATCCATTAAAATAAGGATCATGCGTCAGTAGGTAAATTTAGATGGAATTTCCATCGCGAACAATTTACGATATTTTTTCGCGAACTCTACAATGAAAATCTTCCCTCGGACTTTCACATTACATCGAGATAAACCTCCGCACACACCCATGTGCGTTAATAATCAATCCCGCCCACGTGATATCTCGAAACGAAATTCCATTGAACATTTCATTCATTAAAGCCGTAGTCATTCATTTAAAGCCATTCATTAAAGGGTAGCTGTGGAATGCATTGGAAAAGTTGGCAGCACGGTTTTCAACTCCCCCCCAAAGTAGGGAAACGGGGGGGTTAGCGGGGGGAGAGAGGAATGCTTTCCGAAGGGTGTTTGGATTGGAGGGCAAGTATATGAAGCCCCGCCTAACCACCCACGCCGCTAGGGTCGCGCGGGGGCGAAGAGCCCTTATCGAAAACTCTAGGTCGATGTTCTGCAATCCCTTTACGAACCCTAAATCCTTTTATTGGGATTAAAACGACTTCGATGACGGCAGGAGTCGTCGAGGAATATCAAAGATCATGGTTAATGAAGACGATTGTATGATTTATGGGCTCCGGAGGATATTAATAAGGCCTTAAGCAGTGATCGCATAGGGTCATTGTTTTCGTTTGCGTGGGAAGCTCTCGACTAATAGGAATCGACGGCCTATAATTTGCGTCTCTATCAGAATGGTTTCGGGTAATTTATACTGATTTATAAGCGTATTTTCTCGTTTTAATTGACGGCAGTTTGATCTCTCTTTTTCCTATAGCTCAAGAAAACTAATTACTAATAAGCTACGTATTCTGATAAATTGAGTTCGATGCAAAGTATAATTTTTATATAACCACAATATTTCACCGTTAATTAATTTTTCAGTACTTCTATTAATACTATTGACTAACCTTAAGCATTTAACTGTTTAATTAAACATATACACAAAACTAACTTACCTATATCATTTTTTCAAAAGGGAGGATTCTATATAGCTGTATCAAACATCGGAAACAATTATTCTTAAAGTATTTAAATTTTTAAATTAATCACTCATGAAATATTCTTTTTGTATCAATGCGGTGAATGATGGAAATTTGTTTCATCTTAATAAATATATAACGTTTAACATCAAATGTTTAATGTTATAACTCAACTAAGTTATAACTTTACTTTTGATATTTCCGGTAACGAACGTACGACTTATTTAAGACTAGATATTTTAAGTTATCGCTAAACACTCGAAAACCATTACAAAATACAGTCAAATACACGGATAAAAACTGAAATACAACGAAATATTATACAAACACAGATAAATACGTTCATAAATAGAATTCGTTCCTCAGTACTTTATATTTTCAATTCTTATGTATCTTCCCAGTTTCCATGGCACAGTGTGCATTCAAGAATCTCCCCATACTCCCCTCCAGGACCAACCACGTGGGCGGTCTGGGAGACCAGGTTGGCACTCCCACTAGGGACTTCTTTAGGGACGAAAATAATATTAAAACGTAAAGAAGAGGTCCTTGGAGCTGTACGTTGCCCTCTCTCGACCCACAATACCAACCATGAGCGACGCATTGCGCTAATTACTTCTCGAATGCACTTCATTCGCACCCATATCGAATCATGAATGAAAGTATCGGATGAAAGAGACGCTCTCTATGAATGGACTTAGGAAACAGGGGAGAGAGACGAGTATTTGCGGAATTCGCACCGGTCGATATGGAGCGTTGGGGGTGGAGGGGTGGGCGTAGTTGAATGGAAGGAGAGATCGTTCCCACGTTGCGGTATAACGCCCCCGCGTCTGCCGACGGATTGTGTGCCGCTCCAAGGTTTTGGGACGTCCTAATTCGAATAATATTTGTCTTGTCACACGGGAATGGTGTAACAGGGTAAGAAATTATATAAATTCTTAATTTCAATGCTTATTAATGTATTTGAATATTGCTCAGTAGAATAAATGATGGAAACTATTTATACATAGTAAAAATTACTAAGTTCTTTGTAATTACTTAGTCTAATTTTAAAAATTCTTCGCTCAAGGATAAAACATTGATCGTCTTATAAATACTAAGTTTTTATTTCGTCAAGTTTTGCGTGTATATATTGGCTTCAACTGGACACTAAGTTAGTACCTAGATATCGCTGATATATTACCAAATAATGGTTGATTTCATTCGATTTTTTGACATATCTTTTCATCTTTATAGAATGATTTATTAGGTGACGTTAGAAAAAGGCCATTATATTCTTGTTGGATGAATAATAATAGTCCCCAACGTAAATTACAGATATTGGAAAATTTCACCTAATTTTCAATGGGTGTAGTAAATAACTATCAAAGAGAAAACGAAATAGGAATTTATGGCTTGAAGGAAATACATCCTATATTATTAGAACTTTGTACGTGAGAAGCATAGTACTAATAATAATAAAATAGATACCAGGAAAAAACTTTCTAAGCCATGAGATATACATATCAGTCCCACGCAGTGGATACTGAAAAAGACCATTGTTGCTTATTCATCTTACTCACAAATATTGAATTTATACTGAAATATAATAAATACTAGTTCCAACAAACCAAGCCATATTTTCCAAACAGCAGTTCTTCCTATGTAGATTTCAACACCAAACTAACAACCTTTCACAGTCATGTCAAAGAAACGTGGGACGTACTTAACATAATGAGGAGTGAGTTTCCATGCCTACGCATCCTTATGACAACAAAATACTATCTAAGGAACAAAGAGAGTAATTTAAGCTTTAAAATAAAAAATGCACTCATATTCAGCTGTATATAATGAAATTCAACTGATATAAATATTAAAATATATATCGTTTCTTTTGCTAAGTATCTGTTAATAAAACTAGGACAGGCTAATTTTATTCTGACCTATAATCCTGACTATCTCAACAAAAGTAAGTAGTAATTCATTCTCCAATACAAGTCTGCACAAACCTTACGCACGCATATTAAACAAGGTCGGTCTACACATCAAAAGCACTCGTATTATCGCAAACACGTCACGGATAGGACTCAATTAGGCGAACACGGCGAGATCCGGTCTGACTATCGAAGTCATCAAAACATACGCACGTACCCGAATTATAACTCAAAGAACACGCTTTAAACAAAGGGTATCTTATTCCGTATCAGCGTGTGCGGAAGATGCATCAGAAGAGGAGTAAAGGCAATGAATGGGAGGGACGTGGGCGTGGAAGGCGACCGGATGTTACGCAATCGACTCCTCTTCATAGCTATCCTGGGCAGCATCTCCCCTCTGACCCGCGGAGAATATGGGCACCCGACTTAAAAAAAACCCACAGTGATAAGAAGAAAGGGGAGTAAGAGTCGCCGGCATTTCGCTTCGAGGACTCTAAGTAGTACATTAGTCTTCCCGCACTGCGATTCTCTCTGCCCTTTAGTGAGGCTGAGGGGATTAAATCACAGCGAAGGCCTTTATACGAGAAGGATAAGTAGAGTACGTCGAACCTATATTACTCTGCCCTCCATGATTTATGCGTGAATAAATTCTTTCGCGTCAGACGTAGCCATCCAATGAACAATAATGGCATTAATAAACTACAATTATAACACATGAATGCGAGATATAAACATTGTTAAGTAGTTTGTTGTGTAGTTTCATATTATAACGGTTCTCTTGTATTATAAATAGTAGTTCACATTATTAAGGTTAACAACAATGAGTAGAAACTCTCATAAAATGTATCAATCAACACTAATAATAATCTTTAACAATTAGCTTGTTTAATCAGCCTTATTGATTACAATCGAATCGACTTTCAACGTAAGGATAAATTATAACAATGACCTATAATTACAAACTGCAACAATGTGCTGTGCTGTTTAACTATGACAAATAACGTGCCTAATAAACTCATAGTCAGGATATTTTTATAACGAACTACAAAAACACATTATAATTAAAGTGGTTTAAACACTGCGGTTTTATATACATTAGTAAGAAAGTGTTTCATGAAATACTCTCATATATTTACGTTTAAGTCGTTTCTTTTTCAAATAACTCTTTATCATAATCTAAAATAACCTTTATTGTACGAAAGGGTACTAGTATGATAGGTTATCTTCTTTATGTATCGGTTAATCTGTTTTTAATTTTAAATTGCCAATATTTCTCTGGAAAGTACGGGAAGGGTATCTCGACGAACCCATTATCCACTTATTTAATTCAATTTCTCTTGCAGACAGTCGTATATTAGACGCTAACGAATTAGATTATCTATCTTTCCTCCGTAGTGAAGCAAGCGGAATATAAACTTTGCAATTACGAGAGCATAGTTCATGAGTTTAGAAAGCTTGGATGATCATAACATCCACTTGCTACTATTTCCATACATGGGGAATGAAGCATCCATAAATTATCTAGATATAGTCCTTAGAGGTCTTAGATAAGCACATGATCTCCGATATTCTATCTCCAGCTATACATAATCTGTTTATTGCAAGCGATAATCTTATGTGACGAAGCGAGGTCAATTGGCGAGGACGTTTCACGATGTGTTGAAGACATCACGTACACTTCTGCAACCACTACGTTCCAGTGCCAAACTGAAGGTAGGTCTTGCGGGAGTGTACTTGGAGGAATTTTCGTATTCAATGAAAATAGCTTATGCAGAATATATTTTACGCTATACTTTGCCAGCTTTTTTTAGAATGAGACATCTTTTCAGGGCCAAATAAATTACGAAATGTCGCATTTATTGGTGTTTCTCAATGAGAAGGTTTTCTCATTACAATGATTGAATAATTGAAAACTAATTATCGCAAATTCAAATGTAATTGGAGTGTATTTTAATTATTTATGGAGCCCATAAAATATCGTTAAAGTAGGTTAAAAAATGATTCTAAAAAGACAGAAAATTCGTATATTCACGTTAAATGATATCAATTCCATCTTATTCAATTATAATACGCGTAGAAATGTGAATTAATTTATTAATCATTTTTTTAAGCATCTAAATATCTTGGAGAATTCCATTTGCTTACGTGAAAACATACCTCATGCTATTAAAGGGGATGAAACATGCGTTTGAACCTCTATAGGCCAACAACTCGTAAATCTCACAATGTCTTAACAATCATTGTTGACTCTCCATGTTCCTATTTTCATATCGTCTATCTTCACTTCAGCCATTATTGCGTAACTTTGCAGTTGCTTTGCAAGGATCATTTACTATTTATGATCCGTATATCTCACGTAGGATGGTATCAACTGATAAATTATTGCAATAGAATTTGCATTCCAGCTTATATTAAAGTCGTCAGGAAATCGTCATATTATCATTGATGAAGTAATTGAATGAATACAGCTCGACTTTCCATTCAATCACAGAGTTTATTTCCATGAATAACTATTTGACGAGATATATCAAGTGCTTATTGCAAAATCGGTATATATTTCCAATAAATTCGTATGCATTTTTTTTACCTAACTAGTGTACAATTTTAATTACTTTCAGATCATAGCTGCAATACGACAAAATTTGAGATCTCCATATTGCAAACCGAATCGTAAATAACTACGTACTGTTTGAAATATGATATAACTATCTTTGCCTACAATTAACCGAATTCCGTTAAAACCGATTCCACGATTGTTATTGGAAAGAAATCAGAATATAAAATCAAAAATTAAATAATTAAGCGCTGATATTCCAGATAGTTCGATCTTTGATCTACTAATCTTTCTTCAAACACGGTTGAGAATCTAAAATATTGCGAAATTAAAACCGGAAACTGAACAGTAAACTATTACATTTCCAACGTAGATCTGAAGAAAAATTGAAAACATTCTCGAATAGCCCTCCACCCTTTCCATCGGGTGCAGGAAAGGAAAGGGTGCGGCAAGGAGAGTGCGTGACTGGGAGGTAAAACGTGCGCGTGTGGTTGCGGACTATCGCAATTGATTTACTGCGAACGTTTCTATCGGAAATGTTTTCCGATATCTCGCCCATTTCGACCTCATTGTTGTTGGCGAATGGCTGTGTCTTCTGTTGAGTGCTGAGATAAAAAGAGCAGAGTTCGATTCTCTCGCCATTATCGTAAAACTTAGCGGGAAATTCGTTCCATCGTTGTTTTTAAAAGGCGTAAAAATGGTGGAGGGGATGTAATACCTTTTGAACCAGTTTTTTCTGTTAACGTTAACCTTTCTTGGTCCATTGAAAGTCGGTTGTTGAAGCTATATTAGACAATCCAGTCTCATTCCTCAGGGAAAGGAAAGTCAAAGGAAAAGGGTAAAGAATAAAGTTTGGGCAAACATAATCTACAAACAGCGATTCCGCACATATAATATCATAAAGTAATCATAATGATACCATTCTCAAAGAGTGAGAAGTGAGTCGTGCATTTACAAAATATGCGGCAAAACATCCTAAAACGTTTTCAGTGAATGCATCAAAGAATACAATTCAATGAGGGATGATTATAATTGAATAAAGATTCAAATCCTACTTTGACAAACGAAATAGGATAATAACTTACATATTAATATAGTTTACTATTAACGTTTCTATATTAAAGTTTAAAAATGTATGGATTAATAAGACACGTTAAGAATGGGGTAGTTTAATGTATTTGTTCGAAAAAAATGCAGAAGTTAAACAGATGGAATCAGAGTTTTACTAGATGTGTGATCAATTCATTTGGTTTTCAATTTTAATTATTGCCAAATGGAAGGAAACGTTTTGGACACCACTGAATGATATTTTTCGTTTCAATCTATTTAATAATAATAGATTAATAATACACTATAACCATCCTCAGCCGAGAATCGAACCCGGGACCATAGCATCAGAAAATGAGAATTAAGATTTCAACTTTGACGAATAAGACTTGAGAATCGAGTGAAAAACCATCCTTATACCAACACTCGTTGTAATTAATATTTAACGAGACAAAAGAATGCATTCATTCTTTCCTCCATCTATGAACACCCATTCATGATGCCACGACTAGAAATAAATGCAAATCCCTTCACTCATTCGCTGCATTCATGTGGATGAATAACGAGCGAAACGTACTTTTCAGGAGCCCACATTCTTTGGCATCCACGCAAATCGAGCTAATATCCCTCGCGTGTAGAATTACAGAAAGATAAAACCGAGAAAATCACCGTGGAATTCCATCATCGAGCTCCTATATTTCCATGGAAACGATCGCTTTATTCATCGGCATAAACGCTCCCACAAATCATCGCGCGTCGTGGAGAGAAACGGCCGATCGGCGGCGACACGAGGTTTCTGCCGACTCGCTCGTTGATCTCTCTCGGAGCCTAATTGCGCCAAACGCACCTAGTTTCCTCGATTAAAACAACTCCGCGGATCGCGTGTGAGAGTTCGCGTCGGGGTTGGCGCATAATTTACCTCCGAGCTATCGAAGGGAAATTTGCATCTGCGGAACTCTTGGACGGCGTTCAAAAGGCGGTGATGAAACCGAGATCGGCGCTAAAAGGTGGAGATGTTTTTATCGCCCGTGCGTTGCACCGTCGCGAATTGACCGCCCTTTCCGGAGAGCCATCTCGAGGCGTCAGCACGAGCGCCTTCTTTCCCAGAAGCGTATCGGAAAGGATGGCTCTTCTTCTTCTTCTGGGAGAAGATGCGGGGGGATATATTGCGCGCCTTTGGTAGTAAATGTTGTTATGATATACGTCCTGCGGTGGATGCGGGCGATAAAAATTCCAGAGGCGTAGTTCGGTTGCAGCCAGTCGCCGGCTCACCTGCCACACGAGCTACGACTCTTTGAATTTACGACTTTTTCGGGGCGATATTGGCGACCGTGGTGGGTTTGTCCTCGTGGGAGATGCAGGGCAAATGGGTTTATCGACGATGTTTTTATTTACCTCCTGGATGAATGCATTATTTATATGGGAAAATAGCATTAAATTCTCATCTCATACTCTTAATTCTTATTGTATAATATTTCTCAATATAATATTGTTAAGAGGAATCTTAAGATGGCATTAAACTTTTTATGTTATTGCCGTATATTTTTAACCTTGATGCGAAGAGAGAAGCAAGTCTATCAAGACGAAAGGTATGTCACATATATACGATAGAATGTTTATATGAATATGAGACGAAACAGGTTTAGATTCATGATATCATAATCATTAATGCTCATTTATTATCATAGATATGCATAAGTTTGATTTAATCTATTCTCCAGCAACTAAATAGCTTCCTTGGATTTATATCCAGTCAAGGCTCATGCGGTCAATTTATTTTTACAATATTCAGTATAATAAAAAGCACGCAAATGAACATTTATTGAAACTTTACAACGGCGAAATCTTAAATATCTTTCTTCAAAAAAAATTACATATCTCAGATGAAATTGATCTCATTTCTCTTCAGTAAAATTTCAAAGAGGAAGAAACCTTAAGATACTTTCTCCAATTCATTTTTTATCAAGGAATGATTACGAACAAGGAAATATTTGCCGATTATAAATTATTCAAAAACTTTATGTTCTGGGTATTAATATTTATAGAGCTTATGTCGCTGGAATTGTGTTTTTTGTCTGTTAACTACAAGTTTCTCCTGAACTCTTAACACGACATTGCGTAAAACGGAAGCTCTTTGTTTATGCACACCTTTTTCCTGGATACAATTACCTATTATAAACGGTTTGTTAATCTTCATAAGTGACTTTGAAAATTGCTTTAATCGATTAACTTTATGATATATATTGCTGATATATGAGGATACCATCGAGTTCTTTGTCATCAAATGTTACATAGCGATTCTATTTGATACAAGATTATTAAACATAAAAATAACTGAAAGTAGCCTTTATCTTTTTTTAGTGGAAGTAAAGAATTGTAAGTAAAGAATTCTTCGTGCCCTATAAATGGTAGAAATATGTATGTACGCTCTAAAGGTGTCAGTTTCTAAATCCAATAAAAAAATATTAATCGTCGTGGAAGTTCTTCAAAACGACATACAATGGAAAATAAAGAATTATTATTATACCTACATTTTATATAACATTTATAGTAAATAATAACCATTATTCAACAAAATATAAAAATAGCTTTGCTATTCATTGTTTTTCAAATCCACCAACGTCTATATTATTATTGTTAGCATAAAATTCTCTTTGCAAACTACTTTGCAAGTAGTTCTCAGCTACCTGGTGAGTGCGTATTAGCTTTGACTACCTCGAAAGCGTTTTAATGAAAAATCAATCTCAGTATGGCAAAAAAAGTGGACGAAGCCAAGAACAAAGAGTAAAAGAGCTACCGTTTCCCACAACGTCTTTTTCGTTCCCGGTGACACGGGAAACGGGCAAAAAAATGCAACTGCATCCGAGATACGCATTATGAATATTGATTCCAATAACCTTTGCCGCTGAAACCGAAGGAAAAAAATTCCCATTCCCGACAGCACCGCCACTTCGCGCTCAGGCGTGGAAAAAAACACGGAGAAAAATCCATAATCGTAAAAATGTCTATTGATGAAGGAAAAACGTGTCGGCGTCATCTCCAAGGTGTAACTCTTGTGCAGACGACGACGGCGAGGATGCTATAGTGGCGGCGTGACCACTTCGTCTAACGCCCTCCCGTTTCTTGTTTGGACGTGAGAATCGAACAGATCCATACGCGATGGATGTGCCAAAAGACCCGACGCTTATAGGAATAACCCAATATATACCATCCCCACTCCACTTGCGTTCACACTTCTGAAGGCGATTAGGAGGCGGATATGAACCATTAGCGGTGGATTTAATCGGGTGGTAATGAATGCTCATTTGGATCGCATGCGTAAGGAGGAGTTCATGGTGTACGAACTTCAGCCAATCATGTTTGCCTCATCGTCTCATGGCGCCAGCGGATCGCTTAAGCGTACTTTTTTTTCGTATTGGTCGTACGGTCGCTGTATTTTTCGATGACCTCACTTGTTCCTCAAATTCCCATTCTGTCACGGAGCGTGAAAGTTACAGCTCGTTCAGGTGTTATTAACGATCGATTGTTAAAGTGATTCTGTCAGAGGGAGCTATTGTTTGCGGAGAATAGGTTTTACACCGTTGTGGGGGAGGGGATTTTGTTATGAGTTAATTACAGTATCGCTTTATATAGAAAAATGTTCTAAATGTTAATTAATGGAATATGGTAAATTTTTATCGTAATATAAGTATGAAATTAGTTACGAGGCCAAATGGGTGTGAGTTTTAGTGAAAAATATTAAAATGGTTTATGATCGTCGAAAGAACTAGATCCTACGTGGAATGTGCATCAATCAAGATTATGCCTGATATAAAGAGTATATATCTTTGGGGAAACCAATAGAACAGTACCTCACTCCTCGTCCTGCATAGCAGTCCATATTCACTCTCATACCTTGTGGTATGGTACGGTAGAAAAGTACAAAACATCATAGAAGATGAATGTTTTACGTTGAGAAACCCTTAAGAGTAACAAATTAAATCTATTGTATTACTATTACTATTACTATTAGCTTATGATAGATACATTTACATAATATAAGTATGTTATTATGAAAATTTTATAAACAAAATCTAGAAAATGACTTAGAGAGTCACATACCAATTTTTGGCCTCCAAGACTATTCAGATTTACAGAAAAAAAAATAGATTCTAAGTACTTCAGTCCTCAACTAAATTTGAAAGCCTACTTTTCCCTCAAAATAAAACAACGAGAGATTTTGGTCTTAATAGACATCCAGGCACTACCACATACACTATAGATGTACTATAAGACACTAAAGATTACTTTAGCACAAATTTTAAGTTCGTATATCACATTAAACACGAGACGGATCCCACCAGTAGACATCGGTCGAAAAGTATTTTTCGTATGGACAGCGTGTCCCCATCACACCCCTCCGGAGGCCTTTCCAAGAAGCAAACAGACGAGCGGAAGGAATCAATGGACTATCGGAACCTAAACAGAGCGAATGAGAATTTGAATGGGGAATTGGGCGGACTCAAATAAGATGGGGGGTGTGGAGGAAGTGACATCCACCCCTCCTCTGGATGGCATCCAAGTCACGGGCTCCCTCCCACGCATCGTCTCCGCAGCCACCAGAGGCGATCGGAAGATTTTCACATGATTTTTCCGAATTATGAGCAAAGAGACTAAACAACTTATATCTATATGAATACGAATCAACAAATTTACGGCCATTCGCAGACTCCGTTAGTGAATCTCTTTCTGTCAATATTCTCGGAACTTCGTGTATAGGATGCGATATATCTGTAGTTATGGCTTTATTTGATAAAATCAGTTACTGCAGACATACCCTATTTATCGGACAGTTTCTGTTTCAATATGAGG
Organism: Pantala flavescens; assembly: GCA_020796165.1. Lineage (NCBI taxonomy): Eukaryota > Metazoa > Arthropoda > Insecta > Odonata > Libellulidae > Pantala > Pantala flavescens. The sequence continues at coordinate 21,611,658 of CM036886.1, forward strand.
TACAATGAATATCCACTCTTAGCTAACAAATTATCTTGTGAATTGTCAGTAAAGTGATACTCTCATAGTTCCTATTCAACGACTACTTCAATTACACTTATAAGAAGATAGGTTTGAATTAAATGTACGAATTTATTTAGTCAAATAAGGGGTCCAGCTGTCCCACTTCATACTCTGAAAAACTATCTCGTTTAGGTTACACTACATTTTACATTCCGTTAAATTTCGCTATAATTTATTGAGATAAGAATATGAAATTTCCTGATGACACTCTACGACAAGGTTACGTAGGTTTTTATTACAATCTGTGTAGATGCTTTCCGGCGATGGTAAATTTTCGTGATTTTAAACCTCAGGTCTGTAGATCCATTTAGCTCATTTCTTCCAACTCTTAGTTAATTTGCTTTCAGTCATTTATTCTCAAATTGTACTGAGATAAGAATTAGATCGAAGAAGAGACTTTCTGGTGTATATCGGGTCCAAAGTTAAGACGATTCTAGTGAGTAATTCATTCGTAGTAAATAGCAGAATATAATTAAAAAAATTCTCTCTTTCTTCAGCTAGTATCGTGCACTCAATTGCACATTAAATGAATGAATACATTCTACCTTTATCGTATCAGGTTTATCAATGCTGCATTATATCTCATGGTAGCATAAAGTAGAATGAGGTGATTCCAACCTTACTCACAACTAAACACAACACAAACAGTATTCAATTTAGCAAACATTCACAAAGTTAAAGAAGTAAAGCCATAAAAGGCTACGCAATTAAAAAGTGCAATTAAATAAAAACCTCCTTACGCAACTTTCTCCTTTGATAACGCGCGTTATCTCCAGAATTAGCCACGGGGGGGCGTGACGAAATTCTCCACTCGGATTTTCAAGCGATTATTAGCACGCGCGTGCGTTTTAACGCCCTTTCTTTTCTCTTAATGCACACGCGGATAAAGTAGTGGGCCGACGCATTTCTTTCCTTGGCCGTGAAGGCTAATTCAAAGTGGCCGAGGCGTTTACTCGCGAAACACAGCGCAGAAAGATTGCAGATTACGTTTTAAGATTGCGCGGATCGCTCCCGTTACCTAACGGGAGAGTTTCGCGAATATTTTAAACGCCCCGTTTATTTTTTTATAAATGAACTAACTGCGAGGAGTTTATATCATTTGCATCTCGCGTGAATTATTCATGAAAAAGTGAACTGAGAAAGTGTTCGGGGGCGTTTTTTGCGAGTGTGACCTCTATCTAGATTTAATTTCGAAGAAAAGGTTTATTAAAATTCTCGGCCCGAGAAAACTGTTATCGCAACTTGAGTCTTTAAAAATGAAAGAATCAATTCGTCATAGCGTAATTCGTTTCCGTAACAACAGGACAGAAAGCTCTTGTTTGCAAGAAGAGTAGTGTAACTTAAGATCTTTTAATGCCAAATATCATGGAAAAATCTCGGAAATCTGAATAAAATTTAGCTTACTCACTTATAAAATTTGCAGTAAAGCTGCAGATGTATTTCAATGGGCAAAGTTAGTTACGAGTCACAATAAGTACGAGTCTCATATCTGTAAGCATCCGAGAAATTATTTATTTATCCTGTGTTTTTATAAATTACTAGTATTTATACGAGTCCAAATACTGGAAATGTTTTGTCTCAAACAAAACTACTATATCTATATAAAGATATTTTACTAACCTCTTACTAAACTTTTGATTTTTCTGGTTTCAGCTGACGATTTTACATCTTTTAATTTCGTTGTGACTAAGATTTCAGATGAAGAATAATTCTGAGTAAAGCTGAGGGTATTTCTTAACCATGTGGAACGGAATCAAAAGGAAAAATAACACTCTAGAAAATAGAAGCCCAAAACTGTCATGCCTTTGCGATGAATTAGTTGAAAAGTATGTAATTTATGAATTCTAAGTATGACTGAATTTGTATTATACAGATGAGAACCTGCCAAAGAACCTCTGCCTTCATTCCACTTTGATAGCGAAAAGTCTGCTTGAAATTTACTTGGTGCCCACGAAATCAGAATGCGCACAAGACAGAAGGGTTGTCTAACTTTAGGGGTAGTAGGACCCATAGCTACAGTCGATAAGTTGAGTCTATAGTATGTGTAGTAGCATCGAGTATGTATTCAACCACAAGATCGTTAAAAAATACGTACTCAACTAACATAATATATCCAGCCGGTGCAAGTTGAGGATAAGCCTTTATATGTAACATAAGTAGTCATAAAAACAAGATGTTCTCGCCTGATATTGCGTAAAGCCATCTAAAATTAATGAGAAGTGAGTTACGCTTCTCATTAATTTTAGATGGTCAACAAAGTAGAACGGTCAAATAAAACAGCACAAATTTTTATAAAACCATATTTTCATCTACGTTGAAATGCAAGTATATTGAATAAGAGTAGTCGAAATACTTTCCATTAAAAAATAAAACTCTTCATATATTCAATGCCAACAAGTATTAAAAATCAAAGAATGTGAAAAATCGTTACATATAATATTAAAATGAAAGTCAATAATTTAAAGAATCAAATAAATAAGCTTGATATGGGAAACAGTGAATAGGAAAACCCATACGTCAAATCAATCATTACGATTTAAATTATACGCGGAATCGTTAGCTCGTCACGTTTAGAATTACAGGAAAAGATATAACTTCCCTGAATCTTTAAGTTTCTCAATAAACCGAAATACAAACAGAACGACGTATCCTAGACAACGGAAACTACGTCTCCAAGACAATCTACTCGTAAGCACGTTCTTCTTACCAGACATTACGACCCCGCTCGTCTTTCACACTCAATTATCATTCCTCATCTCCCATAACGTCCCAGTGGGCCCATTAAATTTTTCGATGTTCTAATTACACCTTCTTTGTCTCCCTTGGCGATCAATTCCCATCTTCCGTTTCCTCCCGTGATATTAGGGGATTTCCGTGATTAACAGCACGCATCCTCCATCCGTCCACGGATCATCTTAGCTCTCAGGGTCATAAAGATAAGCTACGATCGTGCCCTCTAACCTCACTATCCTAAGATTCACTTTAGAGGTGTTTATTAGAAAAGACTGCGTTCAAGTGATTTATGCGACTGTTTTCAAATTCGTATCTCGTAAATCACTGCCTATTTGCATTGAATAGCCCCATCCCCTCCCACCTGAAAAATCTCTCGTAATGGCGGAAAGAAGACGAAAAAAAATATCGCGAAAGAAATGCCTTTTTTTGCTTCACGAGGAAATTCTTCTCTTAATCATGCTTATTATTTACAGAATTCGCCTCGCTGAAAACATATGCTTCATGCACATGTCTGTTTTCCTTATGAACAACTGAGAGTTTATGTTCGCGATAAGCTAACTTCTTGTACGTGTGCAACGTCACATTTTTCGCGGTGAGAAAGATGAATGGAAGATACCGAGATTGTGAAACATCATAACTTCCATGGCTCTTCCAAGTCTGCACGTACTTCCGTAAGAGATTTTCCCTGAAGTTTCTAAGTCGCAGATGACTATTTTACCTCGAGCTAGAACACGAATTTGAAAGGGTTTCCATAGAAACGTTTATGCCCAGCTTTGCTATAGCAGAGTCCCGTATTACGTATCAATATAAATTACGCAAAAACGCGAACAATTTAATGTTTTTCACCTTTTTACAATCCAATTAAAAAGCGCTTAAAAAAGAATTAACTGTGTATATTGAAAAGAATTCCGCACCTGTGAACCTAATTGTTTATATTTGTGTATTGCATAGTCAATTTCAAAGCCATTATACTGTGACGAATAAAATATTGAGAGCTTAAATTATTGTACGTATTAGAGCAAAATATAACTCTAATTGCATTTCCCTCAAATTACTTATTGGCTGAGATTTTACACGAGTTACTGAGGTATAAACTATGGTATTTAAATACAAGCAGTCCAAAATAATTTAAATGCATACTCATATAAATAAAAGTTATATTAAACAAATAAAATTCAAATTAATACGAAGTTATATTTTGGTTATAGTTTTTATTTAAATAATTAGAAATTTCTACTTCGGAACTTCAAAGTCAGGTACGTAAATTAATCATGAATCTCACTTGTATAGAAGCCATAGAAACGCAAGATAATTTTTACTAGTCGTTCAAACCGGCCTTTGATCTGAATGCACACATAACAGTTGAGTAACTCAGTCATTCTCGGTCACATATATGCAATAAAGCGATTTTCCACGCAGGAATAACTTTGAGAATCCATAAAAGTTTCATTCATCCTCGGCAATAAAAAGTATACCGAAATTTACGAGTATATAGACTTGTTACGCAACAGGAAGGTAAAAAAGATATAGTGGTACATTGCATCTCTGAGCCTTCGCAAACATGGGTATTAAAATGGAAAGAGAGTCATAAGCGACTTCCATATATCCGTTCCAATGAAAGAGATAAGGAAATAAGATAAATACAGGAAAAGAGGGAGGCGAGAGACGATACGATCGTTGAACGAAAAATAAAAGGACAAAGGAATACGTAGCAAGATAACGAGCGATAGATTAATGTAGAAACAATGCTTGGAGGAAACGGCTGCAAAAAGTCTCTGTATCCAAGTTCATCGTGCATTATTTTCGCATCTATTCCTCGAAAAGTCGTTAGATGATTAAGACTGGAGACCAGCCAAGCACATCGCTGGATTCCTAAGGATGTCGATTTTCATTACGGAGCATTTCTAACAAAGAATGTAATTCCAGTGGGAGTTGCTTGGATACGAAGCTGTAACAATAGGAAACATAAATCTTACGCTACGAGGAAATTCGTGATGGATTTAATAACGATTACTAAGTCATATTTATGAAGACCTTGCAGATGAAGTATCAAAGCGAGAAATCTAGAAACGTGATGAACAATTTTGGTTTCGCTCCAAAGTACTCGATGTTTGAATAAGATGATTGACTGGTTTCAATTATCTTATAGCCCTTTTATATAGATTTATTTCGAACAGTTTATACAAGAGATATTATCAGTCGTTGATAAGGTTTCAAGTGGAATTAGATCAAATGATAATGCTCCGATAAGAATTTATAGATTATCAGGAGATAGGATATTAAATTAAGAGTCTATAGAATTCAATGAGAGGGACAAAGGTGTACCTTGATGGCCTCTGTGGAGAATATTTATGAGGGATATTTATGGATGAACATAGATAGATCCTTCATATCTGTATATTGTGGGTGCATTGTTATTATGAGTAAAAAGATGATGTGTAAATGTCCTTAAAGACAATAACATTACCATCTGTTGTCAAACTAAAACTTAAAAGTAGTATATATTCTATTCATGTACATACACATTGCATAGAATTATTTTAAAAATAAATATTCTATTTTATACATAAACACTATTTAATAACAAAATAATACAAATATAACATGATACGTACACAATACAAATGATTATATACAAATAAGCATTGGTTACTTTTTGATTGAAACTCTAAGAGAACTTATGTTTATTAAATTTAACGGCAATATTGATACAAGATCTACCAGAAGTGTAAAATAGCAACATGACAGGGACCCGAACCCAAGAACCCCACCTGCCGACGAAGTACGCTGCAGATATTTACCAGCACCTGCCTACGTATCACACATCATACCTGCCAGGAAATGGGGAACCTGAGTTTCAATATGGGTATCAATATTTATGGACACACGAAAAGTTTTTCTTGCAAGAAAAATATCGATTGAATCTGAGACTTGAACTCGAACCTCTGAAATGGAAACCATAACGGACTATCTTTCATCAGTATTAGATTACACCATCGGAATGTTGGAATAATAGACAATAAGAAATAATGTTTCTCCTATTCAACTCAACTAAATGCTTTAAGAAATTCAACTGTATTAGAAAATACAACAATCTTTTCATATTCAACGTATCAATCACTCAAACTCCACTTTAAACCACTTTTAAAAATAGATCAATACTTCAAACTGTATTGATATACAGTATTAATGAATAATATACGCATTCTCAATAGTTTATCTATGTAACTATTTACTTATGTAACCATGGGAACATACATTTTTATTTATATCCCTCGCAGTAAAGTTTTCGATCTTTTACAATACTTCGCATCACCATGGTAACGACACAATACTCCGCAATAGCCAGCCATTCCAGAGTAAAACCTGTAAAGCGTTTCTTTGGCATATGAGTGCTGTAAAGATACTGAAATAGGGGACAGGAACGGTTGAAAAACAAGTCGAGGAATGCTCAGGAAGACGTAAAGAAAGCAGAAAGGGAGATAGGTTGGTGAACGGAAGTAGTGGGTGGCAGGGCGTGGTTGGAGGGGTTCGAAGGCGGGAGACCAAGATAGAGCGCTGTGAGACACATAAACAAGTTTTAATCCTCTCTGAAAATAATCGCCCCAACCTCGCGGTATAAATAACTTTTATTGATACCGGCCCCGCGTTTACCAACATTATATTACTCACGGCGGATGTTTTCGATAGGTGGTTCGACGAACATCTGAATGAATGCGACCGACACATGTGTATCTTACATAATTCCGGGGGCTGGAGGTCGCATATTAATTGCGATGACATGGAAAGTTATGTATTACGAAAGCTCGGGTTGGAGATATGATGCACGTTCGATGTTTGCTGCAGATTTGCATTGAGAAAAGGCAGATTTCCTTGGTTTTTCGATGGGAAACCATATAAATGTATACTAGATCAACAATCCTACGCTTAGCAACGTATATCATTGCAACGAAAATACAAAACTAAATCAGAATGTTGAATATGTACATTTTCCAAGTATATCTATAAACATAAATTGAAACAGAGTCGGTGTAACTATAAATATATCTATTAAACATATATTTTTATGCGTATGTGTATATTATTTTTTTGTATTATTTTAAATTTTGATATAAGAATCGTTATTTCTGTCATTCATTATAAAGATTCAGAGCCGTTTATGGATTTTCAATCAAATAAAAAATATTCTTACGATGCTCTAGGTAAGTCTCTAGTCATGCGGGATGGATTATTGGCCATGATAAAAGAAGACCCGGGTTCGATTATCAGTTGGAGTAAAAAGTGTGAAATAATCTCCGTCTTCGATACATAAAATGATCCTGTTGCTAAAGATTCGCGATGTATCAGTAATTTTTCCTAAGAGTGTAAAGTATCATCGAGAAGTCAGTTATAAAGTTAATTATAATTCGATTTTCTAAATTTAAAAATTATCAGTTATACGGTTTATCTTGCATTGAACTATTATAATAACGAATCACTACTTCACAAGCGTCAAAAAGTTACTCACATAAAGAAAGCGATGATTACCACGAGGAAAAACGGACGGAGTAAGGTTCGTTTCCCTTTGAAGAAAGCGTTCACGAGTTCAATTCCCTGCGATGTTTCGTAATAAGGGAATGACTTCAGCATCGACTCATTTTTATTATATCCACTGATCTTATTGGTCAAAGAATTCAGACTCGTTTGTATTAAATCACGTTCTAATATATATGTACACAGTCTACTCTATAATGTAATCATTATGCTATTTATAATGAACTAGGAACTATTTACGTATTTTCCATTAAAGTTCAACTGCATATCAGACATGTGTATTAATACGTACGGAATACTCATTAGGATGAACTCGATGAATAAATATTACGAAAAATTAGAATTTATTATAGAATTATCACTACTACAAAAATAGGTCTTAATTATTTAAATCGATAATTACAACAAAAGTCGTTATTTATATTAATATTTCGTGAACAATGCAGTCTGTAAACTTAATATAAACCGATTATGTTCAAAATAGATAACGAGGTTTATCAGGCAAGGTAGGAGTGAAGTATAATGACAATGTTTTCGTCTTCATTATCGTATTATACATAGCTCGTACGATAAGTATAAGTTTCTATAATTGACGGTAATTCTATCTTATATTTATCTCTAAACAAAATGGTATGAACATTTCTTTTTACCTCTAAGTAACACCTTGAACATGACACACGCTCGTAAGAAATAGTTCAAATAGATCAGAACGTTGTGTGACGCGTACGTGCGAGGCGATGATGCGATAGATAACTTCGCCGAAAGAGTTGTGCAACCCGAATACCTTCTAAGACGTGATGAGGAGGGGAGGAACAAAATGGCAATTTGGCAGCGAAAGAGGGAAGGAGCGGTTAACGATGCAGAGCTAGACGAATGATTAGGATCCTCTTGAGCATTGAGGGCGAATAATGGACGGAAGGGGGAGTCTCGCTTTGAATAGAGGCAGTCTACAAGATAAGGTCCAGGCGATTTCTCGTCCATGGTCATGCACGCTAATCTGCGGATGGTATAGCAGAGCAGGAAGCGAGACCTTAGGGCGAGTGAGGGAGTAACTATAGAAACAAGAAGAAGAAGAAGAAAGACGGTCGGAAGGAAAGAGATACGTATATATATATATATACATACATACGTATACATATATGTGTTATAAGACTCCTTAGTGACTCGAGATAACTTTTTATCCCCAGCTGACTCGGTACTAAAACAAAATAGTTTTTTTATTACGCGGGAAGACGCTGACTTGGTGAAGATAACTTTCGGGTGACATCAGCGGTTCATCCATTTCTCGTATTAAAAAAAATCTCACGATAGTACGATCGTAACTTTCGATTGCGAAATTTTTTCGCTATGCCATTGAGAATGGACGATCCCATGCGTTATCGAGTGCAAAAGCGTTCTATTCAGCTGTGAACATAAGGAAGTGATTTCTGTAAAGTAATTTAGGATTGTAGAGTAATAATTATTGTTTATGACTTCATCGTGGACTGGATAGAAGAGTCTTTATTCGAAGTAATGTAATATTGCTTTGGATTGTTGTTACTACAGTTGCTATTTACTAATGTTACATGTTTATATTTTCTCGCTCGATTCTAATGCCAAGGAAAATAATGAATTCTAAATATAAAGAATGAATGAATATATGCTAGTGTTAAATAAAAGTTTGTCCTCCGTTTATTAAAAAATTACATACATTTATAAAATAACGATAATAACAAGTAGAAAGCTTAACTAAAAATTAGTTAATGTTCACTTTTTAGTTTTCCTAAATTTCTCTTATCGAATTAGGATTTCAGTTCATCGTAACTTTACAAAGTAGAAAATTTCATTCTTATAAAAATTAATATTTTTATTAACTAATCTGTTTTTCATGGGAAATTTTAATTTCTATTGTTTACTAGCGTTCTCTAAGGAATGAGGAATTCGTCTTTATCAGATGCCAATATTTAATTCCGCACAACCTAATTTCGTAGTTTTATTACCTTATTATCTATATTTTTTAATGAAAAAAATATTATAATATATGTAGACAATAAGATGAATTGGAGCAGTAAATTATTGACTGCCTTAGTTATGAACGCATTCAGTAAGATAAACTAAGTCACTATGAATGAGTTAAACGTTTAGTTTGGAAGCTGCCCATTCATTCCTCGAGAAGAATCTACGCACTTGCCAAATAGAGGGAGAGGTAGTGCTTTAAATACAATTATATAACTAGTATTATCTTCAATGACTTATGTTCATCCTAATAAACAACCTTGATGCAATACTTTTTCTCGCAACTTTATAATTACTATTTTAATTTTATACTGACACAATACGTGCTAAATTCTTTTTCGAACACTTAAGATACGTTTATTAATTCAAACTTTTTAAATTATGCTGTAAATTAATAGTTTATTATTAAAAGTATTTACTGATTGTACTATTCTATGTTAATTATTTATATTTTTTATGTTTTACGCCTAAAATTGAAATTAATCTTTGTAATTTGTAATTCGTAAACTCATATTTTCGTTGTTATTCATTTATAAATGCATTTTTTTCTCTATATCGATCAATTATCAATTAACATTTATCTATTTATATGTTACTTTAGGTTTGACTGTGAGGGAATTAGAAGATAAAAATACCAATATTTCATAACTACGAGATGTAGGTCCTTAATATAAACTATACGATTAACGTTTCAATTAGAATAAGCAACCAATTAAATATTTTCTTCCAAAATCCTATCCTATCGATCATTTTATCTCATTTAATATTAAAAGAAACGTTCTCAATAACCTCGCGTACTTCATAACCTCTTGGTAACACGCAATACCACCTATTATTTCGGACTTCATGCGCCAGATCCGTAGCAATAATATAGCGGAAGAAATTAACACTTACAATTCGGAGGGAAATCTTTCGAGACGGACGTGATTCCGAAGCTGAAATTGGCATTCCGAGAAACTGCTGCAATTTCGAAATTCTATAATATCCTCTGCCAAATTGGACCCATTCAGATGACCTCCCTAATTAGAGAAAGTCCTAAGATATCGAGGATGCAGGGAAGGAATAAGTTTATTCTATAATCTCTATTTCCAGATACTTCGATCGATTCTAGGAATGATAAATTCAAAACCTTTTGATATTTTTAGCATTCGAAATTTTTGGGGGTTAATATAAGGTATTTTTCTATGTTAATTTCGAGTTTTTCTTAGATTTTATTACGAACATATATTTCCATCGGAATTGTTTGATTTTCCTCTGACTGTTATATCGAGATAGATATTTATCTCAATGTTTGCAATTCTTTGATTTACTGACTAAATGCATTAGTTTATGGGAATACACACATGCTTCATAATTTATAGGGTAAAATTATACTCAACTACCAAACAAATTTTCGAAGAAGAAAATATGGTCATGGTCTGTCATAGTGAGATATTACTTTTTTGTGCTTGTTAAATCGGAATTTATAACATTTAATATAAACCCATAAGATTCAACAACAATTATTATAAAGTAAATAGAAAAAACAAAACAAAAATCAAATTAAGCGACTGCTGACAGCATACAGCAAGTAATGGTGATTGCCTACCTCACAAGGGGTAGGCTTCGAAGCTAATAGATGATGCGAAGTTACTCCAGGAATTGTAAAAAACCAAGAGGATTATTATTATATTCTCTTAATTGGATGAATAAAGTATATCATAACCGGTTGGACTGCAGTAGATTACAAAAATGAAAAACAAAATTAACTTTCGTTTTCTCTTGAATGGTATAAAAATACGAGGCATTATAAATATCAATTCCTTAAGATAATCTGAGTGAAACGAATTTTCTCGTTTATTATATTCGAATAACAGACCATAATTATGTAATTGATGCAATTAACGATGAAGTAATTTAAAAATAATAACCTATAACTATGCTGTAATTGTTCCATTACAAAAGCTCGGAAAAGAGTTCATTCATAAGCTCCACACATCACTACACAGTGAAGAAATAATACGTATCTATGTAATTATTATATCTATAAACAACGCTGAAACCAATCAATAACATAGCAACGAAAAACCATTGACGTTTGCAGCGTAACCGGCGTAAACATCTGACTCAGAAACTGCTTGGGGTAATTGCGAACTTGTCTCAAACGACTGCTAAGTAAGCCTTCTCTGTTTGAAGCAAAATTTGGGATATACGCCAGAAGATACGCATTGGGTCATGGAAGAAACACGGTCAGCTGTTGCGGAGGTTCTTAATGGATGGGAGGGATCCAAGTATTGTTGCGTGGGCGTGCAACACAGAGAAACAAGACGATCCAAGAAAAACTCCCTGGATACATAAACAACTCAAAAACAAAAACCCCTATCTTAAAGGGGAACGTGTCATCGTATCGGCATAAATCAGTGGCCGCATTTTAAATGTTTTTTCCGCGCGCCATTTCTTTCGCTGTTTTTCCATGCGACTATCGTATTTCCTATGCTTTTAACACGTCTTGATGGATGGTATGCGGTACGTCATTCTATCGGTTAAGGAAGGAGAGGATAACTACTCTTATATATATGTTATTTTAACTTTTTTATGGGAGGATGGTACGTATTTACACTATTGTTGTGAGAGCATAACTGAATTGTTTAAAGTCGCTTATTAAAGAAATAAAATTAAAATACTTAGGCGTAGATTCAATTTACTTCATTTCCTATAATTATTCTTTTTGTTGCATTCCTTTCGAAGAAACTAGTATAATCTACGTCATTTCTTATTAAGTAATCCTGATGGACCTAACTATAGATGGATCCTGAATATTATATTTCCTTAAAGCTATTTGTACACTCTCTAAAGCTCTTAACAGTTTAATAGCTAAATTATTTTATATTAAGAACTTTATCAGTGGTACTTATTTAGAAAATTTAAGCGTAACATGTAATGAAGAAGATTTATTATAATAAAGCATTTAAACTAATGAATATCAATGAATGAATTGTTAAATTTTAATGGTATATTTGATATTAAAAGGTTATTATTAGGGATACTGTACTTTCCCTTTAAATAGATGGCTACTGATTGAGTCTTTTTTAGCCCAATATAATAATAAATGAATACATAAATCACGTGTTTCATATCCTTCATACAGTCCTTTGTGTAAATACTTATGACCGTCTTGTGTCTTGACTAACAGCTTTCACCACTAATTTAATAAATATTTCCTACTTCCATTATATATAAATTAGATAAATATGCCTCAAAGCATCCTGGTTGCAAACCTTGGCATAATGGGAAAGGGTATCAACGTTGCTTGGATGAAGAGAATGGCAACCCATAGATTGGTATCGGATGTTGCTGATGCAGCATGTGGTGGAAAGACATTCGGTGTTTATCGCTTCCTAGCAACCGTGAACGAATTATACAGTGCTCTTGAATGTGGAGGAAGGCGATATTTGCTTCCGTCACGAGTGAGCACAGTTGAAACGGATGAATGGGGCTCAGTAGTGCACATCACCTCCTCTGTCAACGGACAGGACTTCTCCTTCGTTGATTCCCTTAACCCTTCACTTTCTTAGCAACTGAAATTCTCGGTAATGTACGTGAATCGAATAGATACCCATTTTCCCTTTTGTTTTCTTCATTATCGTCTATTTTAGTATGGATGCACGAGGTGTAACGGAAGTGGGGAAATTCGTAATTGGCTGGGACTCGAACCCGGTTCTATACCTCTACAGCTTTAGTAATTCGATCGTTGAAATGCAGTGCGCAAACCATCCTATTCATCTTAGGAGATGGTTAAAATGGGTGTTTCAGCATGGAACGTCATGAGATAAGTGTGTGGGTACTGGGTTCGAGTCCAATTAGTATTAAAATATACGCTTAAAAATGGATTTCAAACATAGGGCTAACCATACCAAGTAAAGACTATTCTTTCATCAATTAGAAGTAAAGATTGATTCTGTGCTCTGTATACGGATCTCTATTACTAAGAAATATATTAGAGGTTTCTAATTCATGGTAATTTCTCCCTTTGTATGTTACTTAACTAAATATTTATGGCGTAAATTTAGATGTGTTCTGTAGTATTCTATTCTCTTAATCCTCTGTTCATACTGTATGTTATATTTAATTTATTTGTTAAATTATGCATTAAATTAAAAATCTAATAGGAACATTCGACTTAAGGGCGATATTGGAACTATGAATTCCCCTCTTACATCTGAACCGGTCATAGGTTGTAAACCTGATGATTGATGCAAGAACATACATGGAGCAAGAGAAATGAACAAATATCCCAGAAAGTCCCATCTTGAAAAATCAATAAGGATCTTGGGCAATCAATTCAACTTCAATTAAATATTTTCTTTGCTTTCATCGTTAGCTTCCGATGGATCGTTGTTGATTGAGATACGGCTTTCCTAGTTCTAATTCTGGACTCGAAGTGGATGAATGTTGACTCTAACCTCCCAAGGACACGTGATTACGGATAAAGACACCCACGATTATAGACCACCTGGCAGAGTGCAGGATATATATGTAAATATATACACAACCTCTCTCCGAACCCAATCCGCTCTGGAGTGCTCGTAAAATATGGCTTTACGGAATGTTTTGCACTTGTTTTAATTTAAGAACGGAAATAAATGTTGTTTAATGAGGCGGGGCAAATTTAATGATGGCGTGGTCAGAATGAGCCGTGTCAATAAATAGTTCTGACTCCAAACACATACGATAACTGAATTTTCTCCTTTGGCTCTGAAGCGTCATAAAATACTCTACGAAGAATCATCAACGAATAAAATTATTCCATCACAAAGTAAGAAATACGTAAAAGCATATAAGAATAGATGAAGTTACCAAGATACATATTTCAAAAAACACCATAGCAACCATAATTATACATCTCAGATATAGAAAACAAGCGTTAAGTTTAGGGAAACCTCTAAATTTATTTACTTGATTATTAATCTTGAATATTAACACACGAAAGAATAATTTAATAAAAGAATAAGGGACTATTAACTTCTCTCGTTTGAAGATTCAATTTTCACGAGAAATAATAACTTCACTAATCTAATATATCCGTGTTGACGAAGATGAGATACTTTATGCACATTTAATTCTATTCATATTATTATTATTTAATGATCGATACTATATATGTTATTGTGTCTTCTGCAAAACCATAAACAGACTCATACGGACTACACAGAACAACCTTTTGCTCCTTATTGCAACGTTTAACAGCATACACTTTCTCACAGAACCACACGTGGTGAGTAGCAGAGTTCAGACCTCTAGAGAGAGAGAGAACACTTTTTTGGAGAGTTACTCAGTCCATAGGCCGATATGGACATTCACCGTTAGCTACACTGAATCCTAAAATGGGAATGAAACTTATTCGGAAATCGGATGAGTGATTCAGTTTGCCTTTCCTCACCGAACGCCATGAACAGAAAAGTACACCTGAGAGAAAGATATAGAGAAGTGCAGCGATGTTACTGAACAACACCTCTCATTTAGATCGACAGTTGCCAAGGTGATCGCCGTTGTTTAGCACCGCTCGCATCTAAGTAGCTTTCGTGTTATCAACCCATATGCATACGCTGCGAGACGCCTTTCAGCAGGTGGTGCATGCACCTTGGCTTCTCTAATCGATAACATTCACGTTCGCGAACGAGATAAACACTCAAAGTTTCCCTTGCACTTATTTCTGCTAATTTTTACGCATTAGAACAGTGTATAAATGAATGAAGATTCGTTTTTAACTCAGCATCTTTTGTAAACGAAATTTCTCGTAATTTTCATCTCGTTTCAGTCTTATTTTAGGACATACGTCATCTGGAAGACCTTCATCTCGAGCCCTGCATCATTAAGGAGACGCTGACTGATATATCCTCGCAATTATTAACATAAATACATCCAGAGGTTTATATTTTTAATGCACGAGTCAAGCATTCACTCCTCCTCAACGCATATACACTCAAGATAGTGCACAAAGTAAGACACGTAAACGAGACAAGGATAAACAAAACACGCTTACGAATCTAGAAAGAGAAATGAAAACATCGCTGTAAACAAGGTGGCAAAACTTGGGGCACAAAATGATGCAAAACGGCCCATCCTTCTCGACGTGTTGTGGAAAGGCTGGAATAATAATGCAAGTGAATCATTGGCTTAAATGCGGACGGGCGAAAATAAACGTAGCGAAGGAAGCTAAGACGCATATATATGGCACAATCGCATGTAAAAAAGCGCGGCATGAATGAACCAAGAAGGAGGGAGGCTCTGTGCGTAGGAAGGAAGGTCACCGGATGGGGGGAAGAGAGAGGAAGTTGGCTACTCGGAGAGGGGTTTTTTAGGACGTGCCCTTCCTCTCCCAGCACTTATACGATTCCCTCTTTCCTTTTGAAAAAGCAACCGGTGTGCGCGTATACGTCTCGTGTTATCAACGGCGTGCTGCACATTATACACACACGAGTGTATCTTATCCATCCGATCGTGATTTATTTCTGGGTGCCCTTCTTTCAGGGGATCCATAGGGACAGCCATCCCGGGCCCCTAAGAAGGGTGGAGGAGTTTTGGGTTCGTTAAGGAACAAATAGGACATAATCTAATCATTAAAACCAACTACTAAAATAATTATAATCTTAGTAACTTAAGTCGGAATAAATAATCATGCTATTCCCATTGTAGATGGTATATTTTCACAAACGATAATCACAAGGAAGGCTTTGTTTCTAAGTTCGAACTCCGCAACGTACAAGACGCTAGAGAGTTCAAGCATCTACTTTGAAGATCTTATGATTGCGATCCCATTATTTGCATAAATAATGTATATTATTGAATGAATAATGTCTTATCTCTTGATACGCAGCCATAGCTATAGATTGCAATTACTCTCTTCTTGTAAAAAGAAATGATCGTCACGGATATGAATATATTTTGATTTAGGGGTAGTGGGAGATTTATACGCAAGATTCAAATAAAAATTGAACGACCAGTACAAAATGTTGCAAATTAATACAGCATTCATAGAAACCAATCTAAAATAGAAAATATTTTGATCTATAGAATAATCACGATACTGATTACATGCCAAAGAAATGTTATGATTCATGTCTCAAGATACTTTCTGCAAACATTTGAAGTGATAGAAACTTAAACACATTATTTTTTGACGGTTTTGCTAGATATTCATTATTTTTTCATTAAAAATAAAGTTGTGATTAGGATAATTTTAAGAATTCATTTCCGTAGAATATAATGTAATATTTCGTTTTAATTTTCGAGAACTTCGGGAGAGAAACTCATAAAACTTTTGGGCTTATGATCTTGGCCGCGTGGGATTCTCCAGATGGTCGCACGCGGCCTGCCTTTTGTATAAAAATGCATAATAATAATCTTGTATACAACTGTGAAACTCACAATCTAATTCATATCTTCCTGTTTATTGTCACGATTGTTGATCTAACCTATCATTGACGGATCGTAATCAACAATTAGACCACAAAAATGAACAGATGTAGAATGTGAGAAGTCGCATAGTTGATTAAAAATAGGAGGTTAATTTATGTGAGTCTGTAATAGGTTTATAAGTTATCTAGAGGCGTTTTGAATAAATATAGTTTATAAAGTTTCGATCAACTATCAACATGAGGTGAATACGATTTTTTTTAAGGCTCAGTTTCTTCTTCATTTTATATCCATAGATAACATTTCAACGTAATTATATTTTAAAAGTAGTAATCATCATAATTTTAAAAACATAAATATTCGTGTTAGTATTATGCAATAATTTCGCACATAATTTAGCGCTACATTAGCAATTATCAGAAGCTGCAATGACCTTAATTTTGAATGAAATATTGGATGGTCACCACGTCACGGCGAAGAGCATGCAATCAAAAAGAAGCCCCTTGATGACTCACGGCTGCAAAATAACTCCGAGTAGGATACGTGCAAAGTGGGACATGGGTTTCACCACTGAGAGGTCGCAAACTTCCTCTCCACTAACCCATCCTCCCTCATTATAAACTTCCTTCCACTCGAACCTCTTCTTTGTCCGTTTTTATCTCAGTGCGGATATCATCCCACCTCTTGCAAGAGAAGAGATGCTTATAGAGAGAGATTCATTCATAAACGAACTGGGGCAGCGATTTACGACCTCGTTTTTCAAATAGACACGCTATGGACTATACTTTCATACATGAAACTAACGAGTCAAGAAATAAATAATGTTACAGATTGAAAAAAGAAAAAATTTTTTTGATATCTCCTTCCGCTCTATACTTTCCATTAGAAAACATATTATGTCTACGATTAATATATAAATCAATATTACTGAAAAAGAATAATTAATGAAGAAGAGGTAATCCTGTTTTGCCAATATTTTACTAATATAAATTCTTAATTTTACAATTTGAATCGTAATTTAAGCATTACTTAGATAAAGGGTTCCAATAAATTGTTATATTTTAATATTCATGAACGAATCCTTTCATTTTATGATCAACACTTAAAAATATCGATGAATTTTATTACGTAATATGAAACAAGACATTCTGCAATGTGCGTAATAAAACTTAATCGTATGGTGTAAAAATAAAGAATAGTAAAAGAATATGAAATCGCTACCGAATATTGTAGACTCTTCTAAACATAAAATAAATGGTTTAAAGTGATAATTTCTTGGTATAAAATCTTCGTATACTCTAAATACATTAGTCTATAGTTTATTTTTAATATCTAATAAAATAATAGAAAATCTCACGAGGGAATGTATTAATTTTTAAACTTCCTACTTCTCTCATCATTCATATATCTCATTGGATAAATAGCGTATCGAGAAACAGTCTAAACTCAAAGAAAAAAATATCCTTAAGCCATGCGTATTTTATATAATTCAAGACAATTCAAATTCTCATACAGAATCATGACAAGCCGTCCCTGATCTATGGAGCGAGGAATAAATCTTCAACGACAGATAGAAAGATAAACAGGGCCAGAGTCTAAAACCTGCCCACTTTAATTTTCAAAAAGCCATCCTGTTGAATGGCGGTGGCGCCTCAAGCGACGTAATTCTCAAAAAGATGAAGCAGAGCGGAACAAAAGAGAGGAGATAATAGCAGCGAATTTCCTCCGCCATTAAAAAACCCCGAAGCGAAGGAGTTCACTCCTCCTTTCACTTTTTACGAGTGTCTCCGCCCGTCTCGCGCAACGCTTCCCATGTGAAAGGAAGGTCGATCAGTGGATTCGCGAGACGTCTTACGATTGGTCCAGAATGCAAAGAAAACTAATTGTAGAATTTTTAGATTCTTTAGTCATAAGTGAAAGGAAGCACTGACTTGAAATTCGAAGGAGTTTTAACACAAAGTGAAAGGAAGTTCGATCGCGGAATACGAAAGTTTTATTAGTCCCTAATGCACGGGAACTAGTCTTAGAATTATCGAGGATTGTAAGACCTAAGCGAAAGGATCCAAAGTGAAAGGAAGTACTGATTTGAAATCTAGGGAATTTTTTCCAAACTAAAGGAAATGTAGCCATGGAATTCCCGATGATCTTCAATCCTAAATGAATGAATAAAGAGGCACTGACTGTGGAAAATTCGAGGAAAACGTGGATCCAAAGTGAAAGGAAGTTCAATCACGGAATTAGCCAGACTTCTCAGCGTGTCCCTTAGAACATAAGGGTGCGCTTGTTCAGAGGATGTCCCCGCCAACTGCGTAAATTGAAGCCATTCGTGCAGGTCAAAATCGCCAACGGTCTCGGAGGAAATCACGTTCTCGTGACTGCTCACTTTCCCCGTAAACGAAGCATAATAGGCCATTGTGACGGGAGAAATACCGGGTTTTCGAAGGAGAAACCCAGTGTCGATTAGGCCTGACTTGGTAATGATGCGTGTTTGTGCGGATGTTTAAATTATGAGGAAGGTGCGTGCCACATCTATAAGTATGAATTCGTACGAACTGCTCGTTTGCGGTGATTTGCATCGACGGGTTTGCATTTTTTATTCAGCTCCTTTTGTTCAGACTAAGCAAAGTTTAACTTTTTCAAAGAAAGACGGCAACTTCAGGAGGGATAAGAATTCATCCCTACTTCACACAACAAATTGACATCGCAACATTTTTTTTCTAAAAGTTCTTCGAAATTGATGCAAATTCATCAGATTTTTATTCCATTATTAATCTTGATATATTATTTAACTTCATAGATTCATGAAGTAAATTTTATAAGCAATATTTAATGTTTATAATAATTATATAGGAATAATTATATTTAATGTACATTTTTATAATATAGTCTATGTATACCAATTGAAAATATAAATAAATAAGGTTTCAGGAATACTACAGTATAGCAAACGTTTCTCAAAATTTGCACTAGTAAGAGTGACAAAAATAAAAGTTTTAAATACTCTGCAAATGATTCAAAGTTTATAACATCATAATAAATACAATCTCAATTAAATTGAAGAACTATTAATGATTCTCACCACCAATTTTTAATTTATAAAACAGAAGGAGCTTTAAAAAACACATTTTCAGGCAGGAAAAGAATTTACCGTTAATATAAATATATATACACGCAGGATATGAATCATATAGTGGACAAACGGAGCGCTTTGTCATTTCAATTAGAACCGGAGGTGAGGAGAGTGGTCCCTAAAAAGTAAGAGACGGAATATATATGATATGGTGAGAGGCGTAGGAATGCAAATTTAGAGGCCTTAAGAGGAGATTTTTTAACGGGCAAGAAGGAAAGAAGTATTTAGCGGCTTTCTGGTGAAATAGGGTGAGTGTGTAGACGCCAAGGCTGTCTGCATGCCATCCGTTGCGATGAGAAGCAATCTGCCTCGAAGAATTCAGAATGATAGCACTCTGCTACATGATTTGAGCCATGAGCTAACAGTTCCCCTTCCTCTGCTAATGAATAGCACAGTTGTGGGGTTTCCTTCGCGAAATTCCGATACCCATATCGGAATAGAAGAAACCGATTGTGAAATACGCATAGCGAGAGCGTAGTGTCCGATCGATCTATTTTTCAACAGTCGATTACATGAATGAAGAATATGCAGTTCATAACACATTCTCTACTAAATATATTGATCCGCATACATCCTTAAGGTAAAATATACTCATCTATCTCATAGTGAAGGATAGAAGGTTGTCCTTAAATTTATAGTTGTAAAAACTTGTAAATTCCAGTCGGTGGGGAAGGAATTAATATTTTGATATTTTTTTCTTCCAAGAACTGGAATGTAACTGTGAGCAATATTGCGTACCGTGAGTTATAAATTGCTATAAATTATTATACTCTTTTGAAAGCAACATTTCATGCATCGTTATCCTATACTTTAAGGTAGTGACCAATACTCTGAATATAATTTCTTGATATATTTAGGCAGGGAATTTATAGGGTCTAAAAAGAAAAAGGAATGCAATAGCACGGCCGTAATTCGAACCCAGTTTCTTCTACTTCATGTCAATTTATCAGACAGATTTTAACTATTGATAATTTATTCTACAAGATCAATACTATAGTGTTAATACTTATTGGGTGAGATCTTGCTTATATATCTACTTCCTAAAAAACTTCGGGGTCCTGGGTTCAAGTCCGGATAATTTTTTAATGTTCGCAGATGTCTAAACATATGACTTTTAAATTGTATATTATTATTATTGTCATTATATTATTATACATATAAGTACATTCTATATACCTCAAACAACGATGTGAAACCTGCTCTTTACGTCAAGGAAGTACAGAGTTTCGTAACGCATAAAAAACGCATCTCGACGTAAATGGAAAATTTACGTATCTCAGCGAGTCTGTATTATGAACAGATCGTGACAAGCAGTGAATCGATCCCCTTGACTCGAATGGCGTAAGGTATGAAAAACAAGTCGTGAACGCTAAGAAGGAAGTCTCAAATATAGACGGAGACGGTCACAATTAGGCTTATTTAAGTCGAGTTAAAAATTAGACGGAAGGAATGGCTCGGATGGATTTTGGAGGGGTCTTGAGGAAGGAGATGGCGGATAATTTGAGGAAAGTCTCAATTATCAGGGAAGAAGTTTGCTTTTGAGGAGCCTAACAACGGGATGTCATTATCCCTCCGTGGTCGGGAAATTATCGAATGGTGGAATCGAACCGGGAGAAGCTATAATTCGATTCTTCCAAAAGTATGTGTTTCTCCACGGATGCTGGAATCGGTTGATTGGATTCTACGATTGCTGCTTTTGTCTCCTTATAACTTTGGACAAATTGATGCGACGTCCGCCGAAAACCGTCTATTTCTCAATGAAATTTGTGTTTTGGGTTATTCATCTGTGCTTAAGAGGGAATGCCGTCTTTGATTATTGTTGCTTAAAGCTGGAAATTATGATTGTGGGAAATGAGAGAAATACATGTTTCATTGGACAATTATTCTTAATTATCGAAGAGAAAGAATTCTTGAATTAAGTATCGACAAAGATAATTGGAAATGTAAAGTTTCTTTTCCTCAGGTTTGAGTCCCAAGTGGTAAGACTCATCCGGTGATGGAATTTAATTAAATAATTGGAAATTAATGATTCCGATGACTATCATAAATAAATACCTTGATTCAATTTTAAGTAGGATTGTTATACCCTTTGTCAGTTAATTCATTTCATGTTGAAGTAAACAGTACATTTAATTCGTCCCCTAAACGGATATAACATTTCAATGAATCTTAACTCATAAAAGAAGCCAAACTTAATTCGACCTAATGGGACATGTATCCATAATTTTTATGAATACAGCAATTGCTATTTAAACTAAATCGTTTGTATAATCTTTGCATATACGAGTACTTTAGCAGTACGTCAAGCAACAAGAAAATGTATAATTTTATATTTAAATCTACCTAAGATTGAGCTATTGACGTAATTTTAAGAATGAATTCACAAATATATACTAGTGTTTACTTATGTAACGCTAGTAACTGTTGATACTAGTACCTTAGTAACGTCTTAGCATAACAACACACTAAACAAATTAACACTAAAGAAGCAATGTGATGAGAAAATTCTACTATTAATAACGAATTAAATTAAAGAAATATTGCCTTTTTTAACAAATAATAATAATAATAGAAGCAAGCCTCAAATTAGAGTTTAAAATCAATCAAACGTTTCCTCCTATGCGGTTATTGAAGCTTTCCAAAGGTGATAGAAATGAAACCTCAATGGAGACAAATGAAAAAGTACGGGGCACTTATCTTAGACCCTTAGAAACGAATGAGGAACGTTGTGCAGGTGGCAACAGTGCGTCTCTGCACCGTCCTAATATCTATAGCATGCGCATAAAGACCTATCGAAGTGCGTTTGCGTAATGCATCCGGTTGAAATGCATCCCATCCATGGTCTCTTTTGATTCATAGCATGAATCCTCACCCCATGGCGTATTGCAAACGATCGTCTTTGAATTTCAAATCCGAGCCATTTTACATGGCAATGTCGCCTATTTTCGATGGAAAAGAACATTAATCATGTTGCATCAATATTCACTTCCTCTGAGGTACGTTATGAAATAGCGCGGATGCATCGTAGGATGAATAATAGTTTCCTCATAAAATTCTGCGAAAGAGTATATTGAGCTTGGAGGCATGAGAGCTACCTGACAATCCATCCAGAAATTAACTTCTTAGTAATATTTCATTCGTAAGAACTCTATCATACTTAAAAGCGCAAAATAGGTACGTTTTCTGCAATCAAAAAAGGTAATATAGAAAAATGTTAAACTAATCAAGGTATTTTATAGAAGATAAAGTTGAGGAAGATTTTAAAATATTCACCTATTTAGAGTGCTTATAACTATATGCGAAATATTTGTTTCACTAATAATATCATCTTTGCACCCTGACATTTTCCTATTTCTACTTGCTTTACTATTTGAGTTCCAGTATTCGGTTACCATGTATCATCTGTCCTCGGTAGTATAGTGGTCAGTATCCCCGCCTGTCACGCGGGAAACCGGGGTTCGATTCCCCGCCGGGGAGAATTTTTTGACACCGCCTCCAATGTGAATATGTCGATATGGAATTTTAAATTGCTACATTTATTTCGAAGTTAAAGAGCATTGTAGATTATACAGCCGAGTATCGTACTTTGGTGGTCTAAACTATGACATACAAGATTGTACGAGTAAGTTTGAAAGAAATAGCATAGAAATAATACAAGAAATATCTTAGCGTGAAAAATAATACTTATACTTCTCTCTCTAATTAATGGTTGTAGTATTTAGTAATGGATGAATTAAAAGAAATTACCTTTAACTTTTTGTCTTTTTCCGTGTTCGTTATAAAGTGAAAATTTCTGCACTAACTTTGTATTTTAAGAATAGCATACAATGGACTTTACGTAAAATAAATTCCACTAACGGATATTGGATTCCACCAAAATTAGGGAGAGAGGTTTTTCTGAATATTCCTCTTATTCAAAAACAACTTAAAAGAAGGCAAGACGAAGTATTTAACTCATCATCTAACCAAGAGAGTTTATAATTCTCCCTCATAAGCACTCGATGAGTATCGATGGAAAGACTGCACCCATTTTTCGAGATATTTGCAGGTTGAGTAAAGGTTACGCAACCGCGGAAATTTCATTTTCTTCCGACCGCGTTTGGTGAGACATCTTCGCTGAAAAGGGCGAGGTGCGAATTGCCGGAAGTTGAGGCACATTTGAGGAAGGGCATTGCGGAAGCTGTTGGAGAGGAAATTCAATAGAAGGGAATGGGATGTGCAGTAGGGAATGAAGTGGTCCTATGAAAGGCTTGGGAGGAAATGCCTGTAACTGAAATGGGAGGAAGAAGGAGAAGAGGAAATGTAAATTCTATCGAAAGGAGGAAAGGAATTTGTAGCAAAAGTACCGGAAGGGGATATTAGGTAGCACTTCTAGGAAATGATTTAACTTGACGGGAATCGTATGGACGCAACTTCCCTTGAAATCGCATCCATTGAATTCCTTCCTACAACGAATCTCTGAAAGTCATCGTATATCCCGTAAGCTATTAAAAACTTCGTTTCTATAACATCGCGTAAATTTATAAAGAAGAAAAAAGCTCGATAAATGAATTATTCATGCAATAATCTCACTAGGAAATAGAAAATGAATATAATCTTTGGCGAAGAAACTTACGTGAAGTGCCAATATATCGCGTATTAGTTACGATTACATTATAGACAGGTTAATTTCGCTATTCTAAATTACGAGTGTTCACAGCCTAAGAAACGTAACAATTCTGCGTATTATCATCACACTTCTATGTACAACATACACACAAATATAATATATATAATCTTTCATCTATAACAATGCAAGAATATGCATGTCAAGCATTAGTATATTCTCTTTTCACGCCGTATGGTAGTCACAGGATGTGGGTACTTAAAAGGTAGGGGTAGGGAGCTATTTTAAGAAATTAAACCGATAAGGATATGAGATGAATGATAGTCTCGTACATAGGTTCACAGATCATCAGTATGAGTATACTATATTGAGATAAATTAGGCGATAAATTGATGCATCAATTTAAAAGATACAATCAAATCAGTCGTGAGGTTTTTGATTTGCTTAAAATTCATTGGATAAATGCTGTCATATTAGAAAATAATTGAGGTTGACGATTCTGAAGGTAGAGTTTTTGAGAATATTATTATTTATAATGTAGTACAGTTATAGTTTCGTATTATTAACAAAGCTGTACTACTCATAGGAATGATATGTATAATATAAGCTGATATAATCGTCAAAATCAACGAATTGAGTAAAAATATTGTGAGCAATTAAAAGAAGATAGCTAATCCTCAAATACGAAAACTATTGAACATAGAAATCAGGCAAAGTTTCTTCAACATTATTCATTATCTCTTCAATATTTACACTTCACAATACGTAATCACCAAACAACTGTGTCCAGAGTTCTGTAGCTGATATTGTATAAAATAAGAGCCTATGGACGGATGACTTTGAAGATGGTAAACCTACAGGTATAGGCACATCAATTATGTATTCTCACACAAAAAAGCTTAAATAAGATGATATCTACAACGTTCCTCAACCGATCACGATCGAACTTTACCGATTTCGCTATCAAACGGATCGTAACCCGTTCCCTCCTTAAAAATTCCGTTTACCAAAAGTTTTCTCTCGCACATCATCTCCTTTTTTCCACTAAAAGGGAGTCCTATAAGCTTTTTCATCAACTGGAAAAAAATGGAAGAAGGAAATATCGTGAGTTCGAGGACCTTGAAGGGAGACGATGATCGCCAAAAGAAACTCCTCTGAGTGGTTACGGAAACTGCTTTGGAGCGAGGATCTGGAGGGACAGAAATACATGCGGGCGGAAGAAGTAAATCGTACGCGATGAGATAAAAATGCCCTACGATGAGGAATAATAAAATCTAATGAGGGATGGTACAACGAGCCAGAAAATAAATTACCGATTGCTACCGAATGTGGGTGATTAAAATTGGTGTGTACATGGATCGCGTGATTGGAATACTATACATGAAGGTTTACCTTGACGAGTTACCATGACAATTAGACGTTAACATGATGCAGTTTTCATGGAAGTATTATAAAGGGGGAACACCAAGGTAGATGGAGAATTTTAGAGGATCCAAAGTACGTGCGCGGTGAACTACAACATTTTTTAAGGAGTAATTTTATCTGGAGTTATTCATTCTCAATTGTGATGAAAAGAATGGTGCCTAACTTATTGGCAACATCGGAAAATAAACTATTATAATCCAGGGATTACAAACATTAGAAAAAATTATTTTGATATGAGTTCACTTTGAGGTATGGTATAGTTTAGAAAAGAACCTCACGCACTGTAAAATAAGTAACATGATTGTTTGCGATCAAAATCAGTTAATTTATTTGATTTAGATTTTTTAAAAAATCAAAGGAAATCGCTCAGCCCAAAGAAAGATGATAAGGGTGCCACACCCACTTTACCTTTAGGCGATAATACCGCGCCTTGACAACTGTTAGAATCAACTCATACGAATCGCTCCGTATCCAATGTTTTCCGATTAAACTTATGAAAATGAGCAGATTCCTTCTGTAAACAGGTGAGTATCCATGCCAACAAATGAACACAAAATGTTTACTCATCTCCTATCGGATCAAATCATACTACTACGTACCATTTCTTATCATATATATCTTTCATAAATGTTAGTAATCAACCCATAGTCCTATTCAGGCTTAAAACTAGTTTTTCTTTTCTCCGTAACGTGTTATTCACGAATAACCTGTGGGTGTATATGGGAAAGGTTCTCGTCTGCTTACTTTAAAACAGGCACAGAGCCAGAAGAGATACGTTTAAGATTTTCAATAGGAATACCAGTCTTACGGAAAATCTACGTGTATATAATAATTTTTAAAAAATACTTATATCGAGGGAATACGTCCAAATTACAATATACAGGTATTTAATCTAGCTTCTGAATAATCTTTTTTATCTTCCCGTGAGCAATTTCGAAGATTTGATCCCATTAATACACGCGGTTATATATTCGTACGTCGAATTGGAATTATATCCGACAATAACACAACTACGCTTATAAATGAAACAAGAGCTAAAGCAATTATTTCCGAACACTTGATACTAAAGATGTTTTGAGTAATTAGGTTTAAATAGATATGAACCGGGATGCTTATTGCTTATGAAAACCATCGACCAAACCATTAAGTCTGATAAATTTCGAGAGAATGACTTGGCGTTTGGCACAATGACCAGCCCCAATTAAAAACTCAATGGGAGTTTTACCCTACAATAATTTAACGTAAATTGGATTTGTTCATGATGATAAAGCATATTCTACATATAAGAGTTCATTAAGGCATTAATGTTAACGTTCTTAGATGACCACATGGGAAATTTCCCTACACGACTTTGAGTTAGAATCTCCAGCGTTACAAATACAGTTGTACGATCGTATTTATTCACAAGAAAGTAGTATAAGCTGCTACTTGGACGTGTATGAGTTGTGAATGGACATTTATTCATTCTTATCCAACTCCTAGATCGAAATTATACTCCAGAAATCAAATTCGTAGAGCTATCTAAAATATACTATTGCCGGACTTACATGTATCATCACCACACTATACTGAATTAAAAATTAAGCTCTCATCATTTACGATAAACAGATAAAGCCACACTGTTAAAGATCGCATAAGTCCAACATCTCCGTAATCAAAACGATGCAGAAATACGCTCTTAACAGACTAGCTTACGAGTTCCTTTCACGAACGAGCGTATAATTTTAAAATTTCGACACCAGCCTAAAACTTCAAAAGCTGAACGACGGTTATCTATAAAAAAACTACATAATGAGCGTATAGAGTGTATAATGTATTTCCATTTTCAACGCTCCTGCTGTTCGAGAGATTATCATAATTTTCGCTAACAGGGCACATCACCATGGAGACGGATAAAAAGCCCTTTATTAAGGATGGATTATTTATATTCCGTGGATCCATTGAGTGGTGGCGGAGGGATGGGGAGACGGAGGAAGTGTCGTCATTGGAGGATGGGGGACGGAGGGAGGGCTTCCGGTATTGCGCAGCTCCAGAAGGGAAATGTGGTAACTGCTGCAGCTATGAAAAAGGAGGGGAGATGATGGCAAAAGGAGAAACCATGGAAACGTGCTCGATTCCTAAAATCCAGACCGAAAATAAGCTCGAGAAGTGAATGAAATGCATTTAAACCACAATTATTAGCCACTATAAGTTTCAGCAATATTATACTAATTAATTGGATTGATTCAATTGAATTGGAACGTTAAAATTAGTAAATATCGTATCTGTTTATGGGGAAAATATTTCTGAATCGTAATTTTGTTTTACCACAGCTTCGCGATAATTCTACGATTCAGAAGTGTTTTATGTTCAAATACCTAACATTGCCTAAATATTAACTTAACAATTCGTACACTCACTGTTTCGTACATTACTCCGCTTTTCCATATCATGTATAATGCATATCCTTTCCTATGCAATTCCTAACATTTAAACCTCACTTACGTAATTTATGGAGTCTAACATTAATTGCCAAGTAACAGTAAATGTAAAAAAGAATAAAGGATAACATAACTAGCAAGACTTGTCTCTTTTGAATGACTCTTCTATACATAAGGTAATTCTACGATTTGGCTGCTATCCTTTACTTGAAAGTCGCAAGAAACTAAATTTCTATTCAATACAATTTGACGAACATTTTTGAAAACAGCTGGATGTGTACTTTATTCATTACTTATTAAAATGTCTTATATTAGTAATATATTCTGTTTTCGTAATGTAATACGTAGTAATCTCTGAATTCAACATAAATTCACACATATTAATTTAATTTAATTCCCAAAACCTATGCTTAGAGATTCATCAAATAGCTCTGTCACTTAACTTTTATGCAATCTTAAATTCGGGAAAGGGGGTTTATTTTCAATCCAATTCAACTGAAGAAACTTCTGTGCATGCAAAGTGGCCCAGAACAAGGCTTAAGCTTCTAAAACGATTCAAAGAATTCCACCGAATGAAATATAGTGAATAGTCTGAAAGAAGATAAATATTTCCTATCGAAAGAATACTACACTCATTCAGCAAAGCAAAGGACTTCGCAGAACCCTAAAAAAAATACAATACGTTCCCTGGTCGAGGTAACTTCAGAAAATCCAAGCCCATTCTATCGAATATTGGCACACAATGGCACTCCACATTTGCTAATTCCCTTTGATATCACTTTTGCATTTACACAAAAATGTGGAAAAGTTCGAGATTTTTTATTTATTCATCGAATTCACGGTTTCCCGAATTTTAAATACTTTGAAGGTCGAAACTACCTAACGGTGCGAATTATCGCTTCTCCGTGAAGATGGATACAAAGGAATAGAATTTTGAAGCTCAAGGACGAGCTAGAATCGCACCAGATAGGGAAATTGTAAACGATCGGTCTACATTTCTAACTCGAAGGAAATATTTAACTTAATATCTCAATAATTCATAAATCCACCACCAAAGATACAGAACAATAGTTACTTGTGCTTATCGATAAGTTCTATTTTTTTAAAACGTACGACTACATGGTGACGAAGATATTAAAGAGTGTTGGTTATACCTAGCAAATCTAAAACGGATTCAGAAAGGCCTATAGTTTGATACGTGAAAGAAAGTTGAATGAATAAAAAAGACAATTAGTTATCACTGTATTTTATAATTACAGAAATGTATATCAAAAGGAATGGACTCTCGATATAATAATGACGTAATGTATAAAGCATTTCCAATTGGAATATTATCATTCATTCATTTATGTTAATTTAATACTTATTCACACTTATTTATGGCAATCACTTAAACATCATAAATATTTAAAACATTAGATGATTGTTGGACAGATGTTATTCAAGTTACAAATACAGATATATATATAGAATAAATGTTCCTTTTTAGCAGCCAATAGTTCATTTATATACTTCAGAAATTGAAACTAAAAATATCCTTAAAAATTCAAACATCAACATAAGATAACACGTACTAAGGTAAGCTCGTGAAATGATTATAACCAGAAGAAAAGGAGAAAAAGATAAGAATGTAACGGATATGCTATGCAAGCTAATAAAGGGGTGAGTGACTGATATAAAATTAGAAGCAAAAATAGGAAAGAAAAGCGGCAATGCTAGATAGCAACTCACAAACAAATATTAACGTCAGAACTAGTGACGTAAAAAAACGCATCGATACGAGAACTGTGCAATCATGCAGTAAGTTTTTTTGTGAGTTGATTCGTTGAATAGTAGGTACGGACGTAATGAAGACGGGAGATAAAAATCTCTTAAAAAACTGGCATTAGAAGTGAACTTACGGGTGAAAAACAAGCGTAAGGTTGATTAAATCAATTTCCCTTCCACTACCAGTCTTCATAACGTCTCTAAAGTATTCAAAGTCACATATTCATCAGGGCATAATTCAACGACTCGACTGTCAACTGTTATTAGAAGATCTCAAGCTAAGCAATTGCTGTTAGCCAACAGCCGTCAGGGATCGGGACAATAAGCAATAGAACCCATTAGGAGACGTAACGAGTCACATAATTTGCCATTATAGCAAGTGATCAACACCGATAGATGCATAAATTAGTAATATATAGATATATATCTTTCTTACGTCTGAACGAATGGTTAAAACGTACCGAAATAATTTAAAATAACGATAATACGGTGAGTTCTGCACAGTGGAAATTGAAGTATAGCTCTGTTCAACATTTAATTTATGTATTGAAGACATTGAATCGGTATAAATATTCCATAGGGATTGAATAATGAATATTTCATAGCGCAAACCTTTACACAATTTGTTCCTTAGCCAAGGTATCATGTTTGCGAGATTGAGCCTAGGTATTTGAAAGTATGCTGTGCATATATAATGTACGTGATCGTGGTTGAATTATAACATTTTGTCACTTATTCCTGTTTACTCAACCATCGATAGACGATAAGAAAGTTATGGCCTCAATTTAAGTATAAAATATTTAAATTATTGTAAAAAATTTGAATATTAGACCTAATTTGCAATTTCTTACGGACTTTCTTGCAACTATCCAACAGTCTAATATCCTATGAAATCAATCGTAACTGATGTTAACCATAATTCAATCAATATCCAAGAATAAATGTTCGACATTAGCTGTAAATCGAACTGAATATATATACTATTTACGGACTATATTTGTATACTTTCTTGAATTCATTTCAATACGTTTCAACATGAACCTTTGATCTTTCCCTGTGAGCCTCTTACTTATAAAATCAAACGTTAAATTCAAATATTTTGAAAAGAAAAGCAGTTAAGAGATGTTTAGGATCAATTCATCACTTATTTGATTATAGATGAAGAAAAAATTCTAGCACTGGTAGATAAGGCTATATCAAAGAAGTAGTCTCAAATTAAACATCTGGTGAGAGATTCGTTCACAATAAATGCTGAAATTTAATCGGAAGATACATTAACAATAATATCATGCTCTTTAAAAAAAGATTGTCCATAACGAATAGAATTAGGGTAGTCATCTGATTTGTAAAACGACCATTTAGTCTACAACAATTTCTAACTTAAACCTCACCAGAACAACTAGAACTATTGCATAACCCAAAAGCGAACATTTATTCATCGTGTACTCCTAATCGTTAGGTTCGTCACCGACCTCTCCTTAGAGAATAAACCGATCTATTTGCCAAGAAGTTAAATATTTATCGATTTTAAGCGTCTTCTTCATGACCTCGCGTCTCAGGATGTTTGAAAGTGAACAGTGAATGAAATCTCCGCCGATGAATGAATCTATCTACAATTATCCTCTCAAAGTGCCCAGCCCATGAATACAGAGAGATTATTGTATTTTTATCGCCCTCTCAAGGCCGCCATTTCTCTTCAATCGTTACATACTATTCCTTTCTGCTTTACAGTAAAAATAAGCGATAAAATTGGATGTGAAAACAGCGTTGCCGCTCCTTCTTTTCCAATGATATATATATATTTTTGGCCCTTGTAAGATATACGGCGCCTTTTCTAGATTTTGTTCCAACTTTCGGTATTTTCTTTTCGATTTCCATCTGCCATTCCCATACTTTCTCCGCGTCTTATTCAAAAAATGTGAAAGATCACATATGACGCAGGTTTTAGGCAAGGGGAAAGAAAGTTAGATTAATGACGTTGTTGCGTCTATATACTAGACTGTAGATCATAATGATAGATGAAATCAAACATCAAACGAAATAATTTTAAAGAAATTTAAAGATTCATTCGTGTTTGGGTTACGAATAAATAGTTACTGTATACAATTTTTAGATCTTAATCTTGGTACGTAGTTAAATAATTTAAAAATATTAATCTTAAACCCAACTCGAAACAATACTCGATGTCAAAAGGTAGTCATTAATTACGAATATATATTCGTTAGAAACATCGGGAATAATTAAAGTTTAGAGAAATATGAGTGAAAAATTAATAGGATTTCAAGGAAACAAAGCAATTTTAGAAATCTTTTTTCTCAATGAGCGATACGAAACAAAAGTTAACAGCATTGATATATAACCTTTCTATAGAATCTTAGCATCCTCATAATGTAGTAGTCGAGTGTTAATTTTAAAAATAAATACCATCACTCATATTTATATGGGTGATTAATATAATCACAATAAAATAAATACCAATATTTCGCAACAATGAAACCTAAGTAACTAATCAACAAACCACACATATGATCGAGGCAAAACTGATCGAAGATAAGACATACGTATATTCCGTTGCCCAGCAACAAACGTAACACCACGTAAATGCCATTCGTCGTAATATGGTAAGTAAAAGAGGCGTTACAGGATTGAGAGGAAACGATATGGTACGGATTCCCCTCAGAAGGAGACGGGAAAGGAATATTCAGGGGAGAGAATGGAGATGTTAGCAGGAAGTCGCGGGCGACAGTCTGTTCTACTCATTCATACATTTCCCCACCTTCCCATAGCCTCGTCCTTCTTCCATATCTTCGTACGATATTCCCTTCCCACAATTCCCACCCACGCTCCTCCCCCACAAATCATATTCCCCTATGCCCCCAATAACCATCAGAGAGTACATAGATACGTCCTCTCCATTCAATAAGCGTATTATGACGTCGGAAATAATGATGCAGTGAATAGTACGAGAATATCCAATATCATAGGCATGAATGAATACCGATTCAGTATATCATTCTAGACGAACGTAATGCAGATATTAAAGCAACCTCTACACGTTTCATCTATTTTTCATCATCAAACTTTTGTTTGAAAAAGGTTCGTCAAAGGAGTTCTGCTCTATGAACTAACTATTAATACGGTTGGAATCTCTATTTATCGTCGATAATTTCTTTTAAATTATTATCATTGGGGAATAAAAAATTCTTGGAAATAAAACAATCTTAGTATTTCTTATCTGGATACAGGACGATTCATCTTTCATTCAATCATGACCCCATTGTTTCAAAAGTACTACGATATGAAAGAGACTGAGGTTCACGTCAAAAGAATAATGAAAAAATAAATAATACAACAATAATCATTTCTGTTTGGTATCATAAACTATATAATTTGGCCTTTTATAATATTTATTAATGACTCAATATAATTGGCCTTCTTGACTGTTTTTTCATTCTAAATAGTAGGACTTTTTTTTAAAGATAGAGATCGTATTTCAATTCACTTCTTCTCACTTAGACATATAAATAAGTTTAATAACCTATTATAGCTAAACTTCTCACAGCACTAAACATCTGTATAA
This sequence comes from Pantala flavescens, assembly GCA_020796165.1. Taxonomy (NCBI): domain Eukaryota; kingdom Metazoa; phylum Arthropoda; class Insecta; order Odonata; family Libellulidae; genus Pantala; species Pantala flavescens. The sequence goes on from CM036886.1 coordinate 21,645,305, forward strand.
CAGAAAATTTTGCTAAAATTTGTCGCTAAACTTTGTCAATACTTTGTTAAAAAAAACTATTTTATATTTCATTAATTCAGGAATGAAATTACTTCTCTTCTTCCAGTTCTATCGTATTCGAATTACTCCATTGAAACAACTTACCGCCAGCATAAAGAATACTATGGTTGTTTCCCATCAATTCGCTTTCGAAAGGCAACCTCGCACAGCGCTCCTTAACGTTAATTGCTTCACCACCCATTCCCATAATAAAGTTCTAATTAACCAGAGAAAAATCATACCCGACCGGATGTTCAATTCCCATTATTTCTTAATCTCTCTCGGAACGGAAATCTTCCTCGAATGCTGCGTCGATTCTGAGCGGAAACGAAGAATTGCATTTTTAACGAAGATTTCGGAATCCATTCAGTCTCCAAGAACGCCTACACACTTTTTTCCCTAGGGCTTTTCGCGTGCGATATTTTCCGATTATTCCCTCAACCTTCGACTTAACTCGTTACTGTTCCCAGGTCGTCCTTACTCCATCCTGTCTTGCCGCTAGTCATAATTGGATTATAATGTATGTAAATAGAATGTAGAACATTCATAGAAAAGAATGATTTGGAGCTATGTAATAAAAGAGTTGAAGTGTAGTAGTTTCTTAAATAAAACATGAGTACTTGATGGAAAGCATAAAAATGAAAATAAATACTTCTCGTGACATAAAAATAAAAAGAATTCATACAGATTGCACTTAAAAATACACACATTTTATCCTGATAATATCAAGGCTTGACGGTAAGAAAAATTATTTTAATACAAACATTACCGGGACTCGAACCCTGGACTGGACTTCTTAACTGGAATGAATATATCCTGCGCAAATCTAAGTTATTGAATTCGAGACTTATTTGGTTGATTATTTAAAATTTGAGGCTTTCAAAATACACCGCTCCCTTCAATCACACGGAACAGCAGCCTAACAAGGTAGATAGATGATTGAACCCATTCTAGTACCTTTAGTAAACAGAATACTTTCATCTCTTGATGGGAATACCATCGTGGAGTACATTTTCAACGACCATACGCTAAATTAATCCATCGGGAGCAGATCCACTTCAATCTACCGCTTTGTTCGCTGGGATCAATCCACCGAATGAAGGAATCGCGTCACTTTCCAATACAAAGAGGTTGATATTCCATAACCCTGTGATGTCATAATTCTGATGAGAGTCGATTACGACCCATCCTTGATTGTGGAAAAATGACTATGGGAATCCAAAGAGGTCAAGAGATTTCTTCGTGGATTGAAATAACAAGGTCAGGAAAAACGTACGTAGCCCGCATATGGGCCTTCAAACCAGGTGCAGTTATGTAGCAATAAAAGAAATAATTTCCATGGAAGGATGGTTTGAGGTTTTGATAATTAAAGAGACTGAATTACATAAAGAAGTCATAACGAAATGTGTGAACATAGTCCACAACTCATTTAACAAATCTACGAACAGTATCGATAGAATAATTAGTATCTTACTTGGTATCTTAAACCTTCCCACATCTCGAGTATCATACCGATGTACATTTAAAACAAAATACCTTTTTTAGGAATCTCATAAGAGAATTATTCCGTGTAACAGTCTGATATTTTATCGCTAATTTTTTTAGAATTACAGTGATAAATAAAGTAATGTAGAATGAAGTACCAATTATTTTTATATCCAATGAATTACATATCCATTAAATCCAACTATTTACATGCATTTGATTCACGGTAGATTTGTAGATTTAATTTCATTTCATCATTAAAATTTGAATAACTTGATAAGAACGAGATATATCAAAGAAACCCCTTTATTGTACATGTTATCATTTTTTTCTTTGAATCCCTTCCTAATGAGTAATTGTGGACACAAAGACAGCCCTACTGAAGGGTAGAATACAAGGGCAGGACACTATATAGTGGGATCATTAGCAGACAGTCCAATCATTGCAAAAAGAGCATAAAATCTTTCAAACTATAATCGTACAGTATCTCTAAAAGCAATGACAGCGATTCGTATATGGCCATCTTGGATCAACCTAGAACCATCAGTCCGTTAGAGCTGTTGGTAGGGCGGATGGAACCAGAAGGGGTGGCAACCGATAGGAAAGTTAGCATAGATAGGAAGGCTGGACCATTGTCCGCCCCCACACCAGAAGGCGGACATCATGAAAGATGCAATGAGGGGTGCGGAGGTCGTATCCGGAAGATGGAACAAAAGACTCTGTGGATGCGGCGGAAGGCGGGTCGCATTGGGAATGCTGATAGGGCGTCCTCGTGGGGTGTGCCCCCTCAACGGAGATAAGCGAGCGTCATGTAGAGAGAGATACAACGGTGTCTTTATTCGGGAACTCGTGGAGTCGCTGCACGAAGATCCTCTATATCATTTGCTCCTTCTTCATGAAATGCTAAGCGAAATGTCAGTTGCCGATTAAACGAATTCTCTTCTTCTGGACACCCCTCGGACGCATAAGGCTAAGTCTCGAATTGAAATTCGGATGGAACTCTCAGACGGGCGTGTATGAAAGAAAGGTTCCATTGATACGTACCAAATAAATAAATAATTCAGTTCAATTTCCCGTTCCTTTTAATTCGCTTTTCGGAAGACAAATGGCACGGCCGCTGGACGATTCTCAATTCGGTGTGCGATGAATTAAAGAAATGGTGGACGTAAAGGACTGAACGCTTCCGTCGTGGGTTGTCCGATGAGTGGGTTAAAATTTACTATCTTTCCAATTTAACTAAAGCTTTTGTGCTTTAAATCATTCATAGAGTTCAAGTTTAAAATATAATCGATTCAAGGAATGTCTCTGAATGACTGAAGTACCTGTGGTCCGATATTGATTTATTGATGAGTTAAAATGTTTCGTATTACAATTTAGAACAACATAAATCGAATCGTTTCTATCATTAGTACTACATTAAAACATTACTGATGTCGCAAAGGTATGACTATAACGATAGTATGATTCTTTATCTTTTGCAAAAAATGTTATTCCTATTCTTATCTAAAGGGACATTCATCGACTAACTTTTCAATTTACCATCTTTCGTAGAGAACAATATTATCTGTTCAAATTTGCGGGGGCAAACGGTAGTATCAACTATCCTTTAGAATGACGTCTCTACCGAGAGTTTGAGAGAGATGAAGCTATTTGATGGAGAAATATTCCCTCTAATTACCTTAAATAACCAGATTCTATGATAATTAACCACTTTTAATTCCCCCTGAGAAATCCATATGATGTCGTCTGGAATTTTGTTGCTGGTAACTTTAAAATGCAACTATATGTCCAGTCTATTTCGAGAAAATTGAAATTCAATGGAATCGTTAACTACTGAATAATTCTACAAATACTTTTATTCATTCGAGAAGAGAGAGTTTTACAGTTAAAGAATACATTACGTAAGTATGAATTATTCAACTGAATGTCTGATTTCGACGAAATATATTTTAAATATATTCTTCTAATCGCGTAACATAAAATTTATACTAATTTGATGAAAATGTATTACTATCTGATACCAGCAATAATCTACTTTCTTCAATAATTCATACTCTTGGAATTTTTTATACTTCTTTCTGGAAAGCATACGTAACTCTAATTGTTCCAAATAACTTCTCCAACTCAAAGGAAATTGTCACATATTAGAAGGCTATTAGCTAATCACTCCCAACCACCCGATCTTATGAAATATATGGCACGATTACATTATAAGCAAACTCCTTTTCCTGAGCCACTCCCTTCCCCTGCTTATAGCCAACTTCTTATCGTGCCCTTCCTATTTACTCATTTCTCACAATTCCTCTTCTGTCACTAGCGTTTCTATCTTAACGTGCATTATCCGCGAGTTTCTCACTTTCGGATTTTCAGCTTTCAATTCCGAAACTGCGTAAAAATTTCCGCAAAGAAACTTTCGCAAATATTTCTTTTACGCCTCCAGAATCCGCTGATAACTGAATCAATGCATCATCTGTATTCTGCTCAGGATATGATCCGATGGTGGGCTACGGAGAATGACAGATTTCGGGAAGGCAAGCTTGAATGACGTCCTTCTTTTTGACGAATTGGGAAAGTCGATTAAATACCACAGGAAACGGAGAGTTCGTAATGACTTGCGAAAACTGATCGAGTCCGAAGTGGAACGAGGTTTTCATTCATTTTTATATCGGGTTTGAGGACTCAGTTTGGTACCATAAAAGCCAACCTCTCTTTACGTCGAAGGTTAATTACAGCCTCCGAATTTCTTAATTGAATGCTCTTATAATCTTATATGATTATGATTGAGTGAAGGTTCTAAGGAAATATATAACATATTTTCCATTCAAAACTAAATATTTTACTCGGCGAGTCAATGATTCCTTTCGAATTGCTGGTTATCAAGGAAGAATAGCAACTTAAATAACACTTATGAACTTTATAGCATAATATTTTGCGAGAGCTGATGAACTCATTTCTTAGATACTTAATATAACTAACCTTAAGCCTTGAGTTCCATACGGCTGCTCTAGTTTTCCATATAATTCACTAATATCCACCTTTAAATGAAGCTACGACTCTACTTCAGCTAAAGATAGAGACGTGATTCAAAACTAAGAGTATTTAAAAAATCATTGTCAACTAAGATTTCGTGCGGTATATTTCAATCCCCTGTAGTACGCCCAAATTTTTCTTCTAGGTCCTTTAAAATGGATCTAATTATAATTTTCTTAGAAAACAAGCTACTTGCGAATTTTGCATGTTAAAAACAGATTTTTAGTACGTATTTATTATGTATTAGTCTCCCAAAAGGTATACCCAGGTTTAATATACCCTCTCCTTCGTGAGCCCTGTTTCTTACGTATTTTTATAATTTATCGCGTTTATTAATTATCATTTTAATTCCTAGGTTTTCTAATATTCTTCCTAGCGTAGCTTATGCAATAGGGATACAGCCTGTTTCATGTAAATAATTTACTATCATCGCCTAAAAGTTATATACGTAAAAGACGCCACCTATCAAAAGCGCGTACTCCATTTCTGAGAACATACTCTCTCGGCCTCGACAAAACTTAAACTCGGCCCACCCAGGATAATTTATTCTCCACCGAAAGAGAAGAAACTTTGGAAAGATTTCTCCGAATCCAAAGTCACTCGACTCACAAACGAAGAATCGCATCCGAGCCAAAGATGGCGAACGGAGCGAATAAAAAAAGGTCGACGGGTGAGTAACGTGGGATGCGAACCGGCGGACCCTCGGATGGGCGGACAGGCTAGAACGGCAACGTCGTCTGCTTCCACGGTTTCGGACCGAAAACTCGACATCCGGTGTTCGTGGCACTAAGCAGGAAGGGGGAGGAGGGGTTGATTATAAGGGGAGAGAGATGATTCCTGTGATGGCATTCACCAACAGCACTCGTTGGTTCCTCCTGCTCCTGATACAGGCGTCTTATAGAATATGGAATGGTTCGCATTTGTTTTGGCACAGTTGCGGTTTGGAATGTTTGCTTCTATTTCCCTCCTTTTATGTACGAATTATCTCTTCATGAATGTACACGAAAGATGCTGTGAATAAGAGTCCAATCAGCACCAAATGGTACTGAATGGGATGTTTAAAGGTCTACTGTCCTTCACGTACATGGACTTACGGATGATTTCAAACTATAGCCAATTTAAATAATGTTTCGCGTTTAACCGAATGCGAGTTGATACTAAATAAGTCATTCCTCCAATTTAAAATAACATTTCAATCCTCATCTAATATGTCGATAGATAATATTGAAGTTATAAGGGTATTGATAATTCGATCTGAGAATCAGTGAATTATTCCTTCCATTCACAACCTCTGATTCAAACAAGGAGTTTGTGTTGCAACACGCATTTAAGTTATCAAAAAAGTATTCTAATATAATGTAAGCATTGGAATTCTTTCTGCTGGAAATTTAAATCGATTTGACTTCTGAAATGAAAATTTTATATAAAAACTTACAAACACTATTATTTAATTTAGGTAATCTAGAATTTGACAATAACCTTTCCAAATTTCGCGAGTTTTTAGCACAATCACAGTATCAAGATAAATTTCAAGACGGTTACACATTAACCTAAAATCATTAGCAAATATCATCAAATATATCAATTAATTTCCGTAAGCACGCATTTTATATATAAATACTTACGTAATGATACATAAGAGAGAACGTACCTATTTCATATTACTTTAATTGAAATGAAATCGAAAGTTGCAAACTTCACCGAACTGAAACCCATATGAATAAGAGACGAGATAAAAATCTGTATCATAATTCTACGTTCCATTCATTATTTTAATTATTTCATTCAGAGATATCCTGGTATCCGCTTCGGGCCACTAATTAGGGGTGAACGACCCCTTAGGAATTCGCCCGGTAACAAGAACAGAGAAAATCCCCTGAAAAGTAAACGTTCGCTGATTTAAACAATCGGTAACCAATAGCAACACGCCTTCGGGGCCATGATTGAAACTTATAATACAAATTAAATGATCGGGACAACGGAGATGGTGACGCGTAAACTCAGCATGGATATACTTCTTGGGTATGACTCCCGATGCTGGGTTTTATGGTCGAAATATAACTCAGGTGTCGAAGAACTTTAATTAAAAACGAGTACGATTGTAGTTAAAGGGTAAAAGTTTTTATCTACGCCGTTCGTGATTATTATTACGTGGCGAGTATTAATACACATCCGCCGATCGGTTCGCAAGATTTATGAATCGCTTATTTCCGACCTGAGAACCCGTCACGGGAAAGAAACCCGTACACGTGGGAGAATGGGTCTGTAGAATCTCAGAAAGATGGAGGATATAGACGTGGGAGGGAGGTGGATTAAGTATTGGGGGGAGGGAAGTGAGAAAAATGGGGTTGCGAATGGCGTGGAATTCTCCGAGGGCAAAAGAATGTTAGAATGGAAAGAATGTAGAATTAAGGCAGCGGTGGAAAATGTCGGGACGGATATAGGATCCGCATGGTGAGTAAGGATTGCCCGCTTTAACGTGGACCCGGTGCTAACCTCGGAATTTTTGGGAAAACATTCCCCCGTGAGTCAACTGTAATTGGAAAATGTGCGGACTAAGAGATACGATGATGAGAGATCGATCGTTGAACGTACACATCAACTCATGCATTGTTATATTACATTATTTTTTAACTAAACTCTGTTGGTACCGAGCAGAAGCTATTTGAAATCGGATTATTGAGGCGTGGCCTCACAAAAATTAAGCTCTATTGGTACCGATCAGAAGCTATTTGAAATCAGAATATTGAGGCGTGGCCTCATAGGAAGCCATCAGAAAGAAGAAAGAAAACAATTCAGAATCAAAAAATGTGCATAACACCCATATTTTCTGGAAATACTTGTCAGTGTATTCGAGTATGAAAATAGTGAATCGCAGTAGAAACTATATCAGCAACTGCTAACTAGTTTCAATATAAAGAAGTCTATCCAAAGGAGCAATGTATTGCAGTAAATCTTCCCATTGAAGCTTCTGGACAGTATGAGGAGGTTGAAGGAGAATTCCCTCACTCCTAATTTTTACAAATAAGCCTCATCCTCTCATTATTTTCAGAAATTTGTAATGCTAAAGTCCTGGGTTCGAATCCCGGATGTGAAGGAAATTTTCCTCGCACGTTATTCTTGATAGTGTTCGTCCATTGTTAAGTACCAAACTGTAATTGCCCAAAAGCCGATATTTGTGAGAAATATGTTAAATAATTAATAAAAAGTATATGTATGTATATATATTCACGTATTACTCTTATTTAAGCTTTTATACCTTTAATTATAGGTATGTTCCTCACTTAACCCGAGATCTTTAATTATAGATAACACTCGTAAAGGTGTGGCGTTGCCCTGGTAACGCTTACAAGAGCTATGGGATCTTAATCGCGATAAGAAACTGAATTACCGATCAAGTAAATAACAGCCGAGGAAAGAAAAATTCGAGGCTGATGATTTTCAATATCAGGGTTCATGGAAGGAAAGCCCACTATGTATTCGCCCTTGGTGAAAGCTGCCCCGAGTTGGGCGGTCTATGTGCACAAAATTACCACAGCAATCGAAATACCAACAAAAAAATAAATACTTCTTCCGTTTACCACGTTAAGGTGTTGCCCATGCAGAACTAATAACCCGAGATTGATTGATCAGATACACTTTCACGGATATATTTAGAGGCAATTATTTTTATTATCACTGGACGGCAAGGCTTTGAAAGGAATCCAAATAATTTCTCTATTCCGGCCATAATTCACGGTGTCGATTCAAATGAAAGTTGATTGCTGGATTAAATATCTCAACTTCCTTCATCTATGACTCTTAACCACACCGTAACGACTTTTAAACTAAGAAAGTAAAAAGAGATCGGGAGCAAAAAATTACGATATAGGTAATAATATATACACTCGTATGGACTATCATGGAAAATTATCGCGGAAAGACGACTCACAGTTTGAAACAGGATTTGGATTGTATATTATTCTTGAAACTAGTTCTTTTCTTCTAATCCTAAATATCAACAAGTATTTTGTATAAATTCTAAATATCAACAAGGCCTTAATTTACATGCTTTTATTAATATTATAAAATACATTCAGATCGAATGGAAAAATTTTGTTATAGCGCACCTAAAGACAAAATAAGTAATTTTACCTTTTATCTTTTGAGAAAACGATGTATCTATCGAATAAAATATAATTTAATATTCCGCACGTTTTTCTGTGTTCAAATCACATTCGGGTTAGTATAGTTATACTATTAATGGTAATCACTGGTCCCTTTTTCCAATTAATAATGCATGAATAAAATGAATAGTTAGCGAATGCGGTGTATTGACATCCCCTGCCATCCGCTGCAAAGCTGTTTGGTGAATGTAATGCATAAGCTGTGCCTACTTTTTTACGGAAATTTCATACGAAAATATATTAAAGTATAATATATTAAAGAATAAGTATTTAGGCATCATCTCTTTTTATTTCGTTTTTATTACTAACAAAACACATGTGTTACCTAAGATTCAATCATATTATAATCTCTAGTTTCCGAAACAATTAACTTTCCTATCAAAACAAGTTAATATACGCACTCCTTCATAGTTCATTTATCCAAAATAATACGATTCCCAATCACATTGAATTATGAGCGACGATATTCAATTAAAATATAGTATAAACACATTAACGTTCATTATTTAGCACTTTCAGTTTCAACTAAAACATTACTGGGTTCGATTCCCGGTAAAGACTCAATCTCGCGAGCCGACCTCACCTATCCAAGCACCTCCAACTACGCTAATCCACTCCCAACGTTACGAAAGTAAGTGACCAGCGAGCTTCGATTCCTAGCATTCCTATCGCGAATAAACTGGCGTAGTCACCTTGGATAAGTCGATCGCAAACTACGTCATCGCCTCTTAATTCATTGATCACTCTCCGCATGTTTCATTCATCTACGTTTATGATCGAAAGCGATGCATTGGAAACCCGCATTGGACGGAACCCGATCGGGATATACCTCCCATTCCGAACGAAATCAGGGCACAGCCATTTCTATCATAACCTTTCGAAAGAGTTATTACGTCACTCGGAGAAAGTGCGCCTGTGAATGAAGAGTTGTTGAGTCGGTGACAGAGTGCGGCATTACAGCGACCTTCGAGAAGTCAGAGATGAATGAAACGGGGAAATCAGCGGCGAAGGAAATGAGACCGAAGAAAAAAAAACCATCCACTTATCCTTCCAAGAGAGCTCCTTCCGCAACCTGTGGACCTCCCAATCCACTTCGCTTTATTGCCGTTCCCAATTCAGCGATAGCATTCCACGGATTCTTTCCTTTTACCTTCGCCGACTCCCATTACAATTATGGTACCTCCCACTCTGCCCTTTTCCTTTTATTGCCCTCGCGAGTTGCGGTTCTCAATTGGCCTTTCGCATAAAGGATCGTTCTCTCGAAAAATAATTGGGTGCGGAGTTGTATTTTGACTGAGGAGTCATTTCGCTCGCTTCTAGCTGTTGTTATGCCGACTATTAGTGACTATGGCAACGCTTTCATCCTGCCGACGCACACACACTCCGATGATAAATATTTAGGACGTAGATCGATAAAAGGAAACCAAGTGTGCGACTCTCGAAAACAAATGATATGCCGACTCTTCCTTGGATTGATAAAGGACGCCAATGCCCTATGAAATTAGGTTGAATGCCTTAAATAGTTTATGTAAACTTCAGATAAATAGTTTTCATTACTAAAAAATAGAGCTAAATAAATCGTAAATTTGACCACGAAAACCTACATATCAAGTTCATAATTTAATGACGTTTCATCAACAAATTTACAATGTAATCTTTCTTTTGCTTAATTGAAGATCATAGTTAACTAATTCAAATGTCAATCCGTCCTAATCAACTTCATGACAAAATATTTAAATGTAATTTCCTCCCGAAAGCCAGCGAAAATGTTTGTATTCATTTATCGATCCTGCCTGTACTGTATGCAGTTTGAAGTCCTAAAGTTAACATCCCATCTTTCTGTAATATTAGTAATAAATGGAAAGCATTGTGTATGACGATTCAGTACGAAGAGTTGAATATAAAGCTTCTACCCTTAAAACAAATAGCAATCGAATCGGAAGATAAAAAGTCATAAATCCATTTTGGCGACATTGGATTAATATTTTATAAAGTACAATGATAGCTAAATCACCGTCCTAGGTGACAGAGTAGTTAGAATGCTAGATTTCCAAAACTAAGGTCCCGGGTTCGAATCCCAGGCAATTTTCTTCTCAGGGCATGAACGTTTGCATTCGCCCATTGTTGAGTACCTCACGGCTATTGTATTTAAAAAAGTTACTGGGAACCGTGTTAAAAATAAAAGAATAAACAAATAGATAAATTCATAAATGAACAAAATCCGGGAGCCGAACCGGGACCACCAACACCAAAGTCAAACTCCACGACCCACCCTGCAGTTCCCCACCGCATTCATAAAACCTCCCGAAAACCGACCTAGAACACCGCACGGAACGTAAAGCTCGCACACAATCAGTCATATCGTTCTCATTTCGCAACGGGACGCCCAGAGAGAGAGAGAGAGAGAGAGGGCCGCCTTCCATTCATAAGTTTCCCCTCCCTTTATCTCTCCTCGCCCCAGTAAAAATGTATCCGAAATTTTTTCGCAACAGCCGGCGTTTCCCCTTTGGAAGTGCACCGGCGCCATTCAGCCCGGTACATTCATAGCCGGAGTTCATTCATTTCGCCGCCGTAGGGGAGGGTATTCATTCATCCATTGATCCATTCTAACTCCTCTCCCCATTGTGATTCCATATCGATCCGGTCCCCACGACGTATTTACATTTCCCCCACCCCCTTCTTTCCCTACAATATCCATTCGCTTGCTATCGCCGTCCGGATTTCTCCGTTTCCTGTTTTAACCGCGCGCGTGTTGGTCAAATACAAAAAAGGAAGTGATTATCTGTGAGCGCCGTGCAAATAGAGCCGATTTTTCTATTCTCTCCGTATAGACCGGATATACTCGTCTCTCTACGCGTCCATCCCATAAGAGCTCGTGTCGTCTCTCTCTCCGTTTTGCATGGCTAAGCATCTGATACCGCTGCATCTTCTTCGACTCGGGTTTCTTACGTTTATCACGGGATAAGAAAAGCTGCCTTTTAAATAAAGTGAAAGCGATTGTGAATTATGCTTATTCTTGTGGTAGTTTTTAAAGAGCAATTTTAGAATAGCGATTAGGATATAAATACTGCTTTAATTCCTGTTTTAATATAGTAAGATTTCTTCCGATGTCTTCCGATAAAACGTAAAAGGAGGTTCCTTTTCAATGAAAGTAAAAAGATTACATTTTCTATTTAGTCTTTCTTTCATCTTTTAAAGGGCACTTTTAATAATGGAAGAGCGTTTGATATGAATTATCATCGTCTTATCTATCAAATAAATTAGATTTCTTAATTTATTTCTTTGGATGTTATAGGAAGAGAAACATTTAAATAAAAGTGAAAGCGAATACAAATTCCCTTTAATCTCGGAGTAATATTTTCGAGGAGGATTTATGTTTGAAAATAGGAAGGTATGGATACGCTATTGTTTATCGCAAAATCGTCGGGTATAAATCGTTCAAAAAAACATAAAATGGGGAAATAGAAGGATAAATATAATATATATAATAAATATAGCCTTACTCCTCGTTCTATATCGTAACCATTATTCCTTCCCTAGAAACATATGTTAATATAAGAGATGTGTTTACAAGCAACCTGAATTCAATGAGGTAACATTCCAAGATATTGTCCCCTATAATAAATCTCTTTCTTCGAAGGCAAGATTAACACTCATAAATATATTCTCTTATACCTAACGCCATCAAACCTATTGTAGTGAAATCTCTCTATTACTACATCTCATAAAATAAACATATATACATATAAAATCTCTCACCTCTTCGAGAGATCTGCTGATCCTCTCCGATCGAATTAAAACCCCGGTGACGTTCATAATCGATGCAGAACAATCGATTCATTGAAATGGAATACGTGACGCCAGATAATAATAAAGACGTTGCGTAGTGAATGATGTTGATGAAATTCTTGTGAAGAAACATCCGTAGAGATAATAACAATAATATTTTCATTCATAGACATTCAAGTGTTCGACATCTCGTCTTGTAATACATCGGATGTTATTTAACAGTAAATAAATGGGTTGCGTAACCTTGAAGTTACACTAGAGTCACTTGAGTGGAATGCAATATAACTTTGTGAATGACGAGATGCCTTCTTCTATGCTTATACGATTTAAATCTTGACTGAAGTTTAAAATATAATGTAGCATCTTATATATGTTCGTCCTGTTATGTATGGTAGGGAATAATCATTCTTTTAATAACATATTTTATAGTAAATCAGACTCTTTTCTTTGTCGATGTTATTCTTGTAGCAATGTTTCTATTCAATACACCCAACACACCTTAAATATTTTATTTAATTGAAATTTTAATACAGAAATCATACTTTAATCTCACCCCCATTTCTAATTAAAACCTTTACGCATTTTAATACGTCTTCACTTTAGTTAATACCCAACTCTTTCCTACAACACCACCTCTTACTATCTCTCCCTTTGATTCAGCGTATTCTCAACCTCTCCTTTATTCAAACTGTTTGTTTGTCCGCCTCTCCTACTGAATATCTTATCTCTTTCACAACTTCCTTTTCTTATCCTACCCTCTCCTCAATCGATGATTTCTTTATTTGTCCCTCCGACTTTAAATGAAGTCTCAGTTTCCTTTGCACCTTATTGTTATTCTCTCAAACTCTCTCTAAGGTGTCTCTCTGCCTATAGTTTTTCCCTTTCTATTCCACACGTCCTTTGCTTTCCTTCCCACTCGCCTTTAACGTCTCATTCTATGAGCAGCGCCTCCTTAAAGGATACGTGGCACAAAAGAGAAGTATTTTCCACACATTTGTTGACGGTATGCCTGGCAACCGTCTCAAACAAAGTAGTGTTTGTTTGTTTGCGAACGGATGCGTACTTCATTTGTTTGCTGAAACATTTAGTGGCCAAAATATTTTAATTAATTCGCAAATGAAACCGAAAAACTTCATATTTAAACCTAAAGTTCGTTATTTACCTTCCATGAAGAAGAACATAACTATGATTTACGATAAAGGGAAAATTTTTCGGAAAAAGCTTACGTAAAAAAACTAAGGCTTTCTAAAATTCAAAGAAAAACTAACAGATATATTGTTCCTTGGATTATAATTTATAAAGACTCATTTTGACACGTCAACGAGCTGTAAGTTAAATATAACTTTACATATCTCCTTCGTTTTGAAGACAACGAAAAAAGAGCTTTTACTCTCTTCGTCAAACCTTTATAATACAAACATTTCATGCATATGAGTGGAAGCACGCAAATCTAACTTATTATTCAAAGAAGACGAGTTTTAGAGCTAAAAAAAACGATCGAAGGCAAGATTATACCATTCTCATGTTACAATCACACGTTATGTGTCGTACTACAGCTGCTTTATTACCTTAGAAACGAAATAATTGGCAAATTTACGATTCAATACTTACATTACTACAATGAAAAAATGAAAATTAAATCGTGATAGTGACCGAGAGAAATTCCACATTTCCACATAATTTGTTGTAATAAATACACCAAACCATACCGTGAAGCGTGGTGAATAGTACGCCATAAAATTGCCACGTTACGTACCATGTAGCGTGTTAAACAATACCCGCTGAAATTGCCACCTTGAGTGACAGCTGGACTATACATCAAGTCATCATTAAGAATGAAAAAAGTGTGCCGTGATGAATCAGTTACGTATTCCATGGATTTAAACAATGACAACCTTCGAGTGCGTACTAAAACATTGTAACAGTATAGGTTAAAATGTATTACACCGCTAAATCCCTACAACCCGAAGGGTAACGCAAGACGGTACTTCGCCAAGTATCAATCGAAGCTGCAATAATATCCTTCCCATAGTGGGTTCTGAGAACAGCCGACCCCCATTCATGCATTCGACACGTCGCCATCGCACCACGCCGGGGACGGATTTCCGGTCCCTCTCCACAAGACCCCCCTTTCCATCACCGGAAGTGGAACTCTGTGCGTTTCCTGTCTAAGGAATTGTGGGGAGAGAGGATTAGGTGGGCCCTAGAGGGGTTGAATGAAAGATGCACGGACGACTTTATTCGGAAGAAATTGTGAATGGAAAGTGGCGAGGGTTGAAGAGGGCTCGTGGCAGATGCGATACGAGAACACCATATGGCGGGACCCGTTAATTTTTGGGGAACCCACGGGTGGTGATCAGGGGCAACTTCCCAACCGGTGTGTCACGGTGGAATGCCGTGAGAACGTTCCTTACGTATCCTAGGGTACGAGTTGCTCGGGATTTGCAAGTACTCCATTCATGGGAACGAGTTTTGCTCTAACGGTGTTTAACAAAGCTTAGGATGTTCTCTCTTCTGTGTACTTCTTTGTACGTTTGGGTTAAGCGTTTAAATTTGGAAAGGTGTGGTTTGGTGATCCGCGATGCATTTGGCATGTCGGTGTGCCAGACGGTGGGTTGGGGGGACACCATGGCATATGGGCGCGGCAGTCAGGGCCGGCTGAGACCTGACATACGGTTCGAGAGGACCGATTTAAAAAGTGACCTTTCCATTTCGCAGATGACGAACGACATAGTACTCAGACCGATGCCGTGTCGAAAGCAATGCTTTGTACGTTGGCAATTACTCATCGCGTGTGTATATACGATGGTGTTGGGAAGAGGAACGGAATAATCTGTACAAAATAAATTTGTACCCGCACTCTTCCAGTGTAAGGCTATGAATTATTAGAAACCATGAGGGCTTCAATTAATTCATATGCCAAAAACCAGCATCATAAGATATGGGAAAGATAATGAGGATGCATAGAATAATATGAGAGCAATCAAAAAGAACGGATATTCCCACTAACAATCATAACTGATTGCAGTAACAGCTTTATTTATTTATTTCTGTCAAGACAAGAAGTAGGCACCTGGCCAGGTGGTAGTCATAACTTCGAGGAAATATTTCACTCATAGAATGAAAAAAAGACATTACGCAAAAGGAAATGAACGCTACATTGAATGAATAGCAAAGGGGTATGCTAGGTTTCTGTACACGTGATACATAAAAGGATAAAAGAGTATAGTCATTTGAGAATAAAGTCAATGCAGTAATAATTTGCAATTTGCGTAATGAACACGATCTTCGACATTAATGGAAGGACATTTGTTTTCATTTAGACATAGCTTATTCACAGAAAATTATTTTATTGTATTATATCGTAAGTTTATTTGGGATTGAGTAGATATTTCTATCCGTTCCCAAGCATAGTTGTTTGTGGAAATAAGGGTAGTGATACAGCTCTGCTTGAGGAAAATATACTAACGTATCTTCTATCTATGTATCGACTTAGAAGTTTAAGATTTATTTTCAAGTTGAAGTCCATACTAAAATAATTATCGAGCTGTGTAAACAGCTGAGCTTATGAATGGATGTACCTTTAGAGCACGTTGACCTATAGATAAGTCGAATAATACACAGAGGTGTGTATCTTCTTTCTTTGTTTCCAAGGTTTCATAGCGACCAGAAGCTCGGGCGTTGATGTGGGCTCGACAGCTGGGAGACAAGAAAAAGAAAACAGTCCTTCCCAAAATATCCGGTTCTTAAATATGTATTTCCTGTCCGAAAATACTTCCTCGTTACTGGATCGTCTGAAAATCCATTACCTGAGGGACTTAACTGTCCGACCGAGAAACTTGACCGTGCTGCCAAAATTTTCGAGTGACTGAACTTCCTAATCTGATTCCGGTTAAAGGCAAAATGTTTGCGAGGCTAACGAACGGAGAACAGGAGGACCTTTCACGAAAGTTCTCCTGAGGTGGTATTTTTAGTAATCCTCGATGTGGCAAATGGGTAGATTTAATAGTAAACATTTACATTAAAGCCAAAATAGAAATTTTGGTACGAATATGAATTCCTTTCGAATTAATTACCCTATTTGACGACATATAAGACGCACTGGCATATAGGACGCACCCTCTTTAAGGTTACACATAAGGAAAAATGGTTGTAATAGTCAGTGTGTCAACGCGGTACCACAATAACATAATGAATTACTACTGCTCTATTTCCATGCACTTTAATGCGTAATTTAACACTCCTAGTTTATACTGAATGGTGTGGCTTAATCTCTTGTTTCCTTTAGCCATACTTCCGAGAATATTGCTTAAACAAATAGTTACAAGCACCGATACCAATACCTTCTCATATAAGATGCAGGTAAATTTTTGAGACGTAATTTAGGAAAAAAAGTCCGTCTCTTTGCCGTCAAATGCGGTATTTACAGCAGTGACTAACAACAAATAATTAACAGCAGTGCCATGAAGTTTTCATTTGTGTATTAAAATGGATATTTTGACTCGGAATTTATAGATATAAATATTAATTTCCATGTATAATTACCATTCTTCATGTAATATAGACCGATCTGATAACGCGCGAAAGATCAGGGAAATGGATGCGCTAACGTGTTGGTTCAAAAATTAATTTTTGCCGCGGACTATACGAAAAAATAATCGCCTAGTAAAGCAGAGACTTGGTGCATGCACCCCCTGCCAAACGCCGAAAGGAGGCCCGCAGGGTAAAAATGTATAATTGGGAATATTTAATTTACGAAGCGGAGGATCTTATAATGTGTTCTGAATTTCACCTTGAGTATATAAAGAGCTTAACAAAGGTCAAGATATAAAATCTCCAAACGTCAATGATGTTAGTGTTTATCATTTTAATAAATAATCAAATTCATCTTCTATTGCGCCAATAATAAACTCGGAAACATTTTTTTGTCTGCTAATAAAAAAACCCCCTTTACACAACCCCTGAAAATGAATTATTGTAAAAATTTAAAGCTGATCCAAATAAGAAAGAGCGATTTCATCCAAACTCACAATATGAGTTAGCATGATTACGAATTGAAATTATATTTGGAAGGGGATCGTCCACAAAATTTTAATTTTTTCTATAAGGCAATTTTCAAATAAAACAATACCTCAATTCGGAATATAAAAGAACATAAATAATATGAATATATTTTTTATGTAGTGCATTCAAGATTGAAACCGTTTTCCATAAGCTGCAATAATGTTGCTCAATGCATGAGGAGAACAGCCTCAACGTCTTCGACAAAGGTTAATACACCAAAGACTCTTGGAAAATGTAAACAAAATTGAAAAAATTCTTAAAATAATGACAACCATTGTCGATGGAAAATTTTGACGCCAATAAGGGAGAAGTAATTTGACTGTAAACCAGAACAATGTATCGGTCGAATCTCCACCACTTAAATGGACAACCCAATACTCCCACCACTCAGTTGTCTCCCTTATAATCCTTTTTTTAAAAAAAGCTTCCTTCCTGTGATGTTACCCTTCTTTCCCACAAGATGTCCCAATAACGGAAACGGTTGACAGCGTCAGTCAGCCGAGTATGACGCGAGTAATGGCACATCCAAAAGCAGAGATTAGGACATTTCTAGCGCCGTCGATTTGACACTCATTACTCGCACCGAAGGACCTCCTGCCACTAAATCACAAGTCGGGATACATAAGAATATGTTTCCTGCTGGAACGGACACAAAAAAACACGCTTAAAAAGGAAACGGAGCTTCCCCCGTTTCACCCCACGAGGGGCGAATGCAGAGGCTTCTGGTAGGGAGGAAAGGTCGTCGAGGGTGTAAGGGGGGGAACGTAAAGAGGAAGAATGTCTCGTTGGGTGTGGAAGGGCGTTCGGTGAGAACGGAAGTAAGGAAAGGGACGGTGGGAATGTTTTGAGGAAGACGTAAATGCGTATAGCGGTGAGACATCCTGGGGGCGTAATTTTCAGAGGGGGAAATCGAAGTTTTTGTTCGTGCGAATTCATCACCCGGTGTCGGGATAATCCTCCGAGGTTCTCACCTCTCCCACGACGGGAGCTTTCATTAATGACTACCGAGGTTCACGCCCGCTCGTTATCAATTTCCTTCCTCCGTGCTGTATCAGTTTTTGTGTCCGTGGCAACCGATGATCTCCGGAATGGACACGAAAATTATCGTGGGAGATCACTTCTGCCATGGCTTTATTCATTGGGTATTTTTACTCGTCTCTGGGGATAATATCATTGTATTTCTAATGCCATTATATTTATGACAATTGTTTCTTTAATTAATCGTTAAAGCAAGGAGAAGGTTCGCGAATTGAAGTCACTGAGATATTCAATTACACGTTGAATATAGTTAACTAGTGTAACATCTAATTGAAGCAATAAAAATAAATTCAGCACGCATTTCAGTAATATTTTTACTGGATAGCCATAAGGATATCAGATATGATATGTACTTCTTAGGTGCTATTTAGTCCAACTTTATATATAACCTGCTTCAAATTCATTTTAAGTATAAAATATAGAAATATTTATTTGAAATTGGATTGAAAAAATAGATGATAAAGTAATGATTAAAAAATTAATTATGCAAATGAATATTTGTAGCTGGAAGATATCAAGAACAAAAAAATTTTAATTCATATCAATTTTACTGATTGCGATAGCTTTAAAACCAAGCGATATTTGACTAACAATGAGTATCTGTCAACTAAGACAATGGAAGAAATAATTAACGAAAAACCATTTCGGATATTTTAAATCCGTGATGATTAACAATAAAATATATTGGATATTTAACAATAATTTTCCTTCCACAATTGCTTTCATATAAAATTAAAAACATCAAAAATTATCAGAAGAATATGCGTGTACCAAAGCTTCTGGAAAAATGATTTATCGAGTATCCACTGGTCGAACGCTTTGGAAAGTGAATGAGCGATAATTATAGAAAGAAAAATTCCTCAACTTTCAAACCCCTGTACGTTCCCACGCCGATCTCCCCTAATCTCTCCCTAAAATAACATTTCAAATCGACATGTCAAATTACCACCATAATACTACCCTCCGATCTGCGATGCCCTTCAGAACGATCAAGATTTGAACCTGGGACCTCAGCCTTGACATGTTAGCATGGTGACCTCTGTTTGCAGAATACAAGCGGAACTCGTGGATTCACCGCCATTCATGCACCATAAACACGCTTTACAACCATTGAGCACGCGATGGATGTCCCATTAACCGCCGATTGGCGCTGAGCGCGTCCTTGGGAAATCCGCCCGTTTCCTCCAGCACACTTCCGCTCTCTAAGTTCACGGACATCTGCCATGGACGGATATGGATGACCCCAGAGCCATTAATACAAAAGATGAAAGGCTGCTAATGTGGCAGCTTTCCTTCATACCGCCGGCAAATTACTCGGCCTGCTGCTCCGAAACTCGATCATCAGTCAAAAACGATAGGTTTAGGTAGGGAAAGAGCGACGACAGTGCTATATGAGGAGTTGGACGATACACACACACGCTCTCCTTACAAATTTATAGTATTTTTAGTTCGGGTAACTGGAGCTCAATAGGTCAATTCATACGAATTTTTCGGGGTGTATTGGGGATGAATGAATGTCCTGTACTTCATTCAACCCTATGATGGGGGATAATTAATTAAATTATGGGCACGAGTTCTACTAAACCGAAAGTACTTATTGATGATAGGTGTATTAAAGACAAATATTAATATAAAAATAAATGCAAATATTGAAACTGAAAAATTTAAGCACGAAGAAAAAAAACGAATTTTCCTATGAATCGATATAAGAGATGAATGCTGTACATAAGAATTTATAGTAGTATAGTATTATCAAATTCATTTAATGATGTATTTCTTCAGCCTGCAATTGGATAGAGAACTATATTAGGAATCAGTCTCGTCCGCATAAATCAGATTTATTTTTAAATTGATGCTTATGAAGCTCAACTTTGCGGAGGGGAGGCATACTAATGTATAAAGAACACTTTTGTATCACGGATGTTTTAAAATGTGCTCGTTGTTCATTTAATGGAGTTCAATTTTTAATATCCTTTCATTCAAAGAGTCTGAGCACATAAAGGAAGTTATATTTGACCTAAGTATCGCATGTGCAAAATGGAATGTAAATGGAGGACCTCTATAAACATATTAATGAATGTATTCCTGGAAAGGTGAAAGTGCATTCGGAATAATTAAGAAAAAGATCATTTAAGCAGTATCAAATTTGAATTTTTAAAATGAACCGATCTTTACAAATAGTATAGGTAGGACCATATGCTTGCTAATTAAATTGAAATATCTATATCCACTTATTAACCCTGCAAGCCGCCTTGCTGTTTGGACGGGGGCATGTCAATATAATATGTTTCCATTAAAATAAATTCCATTTTGGGTAATTATTTCAAACTCAAATTAAAATATTGAACGAAAGATCATTCTAAAGCACGCAAGAACAATCAAGGCCTGTATTTTCCATTCGAATGAGTGTTTTGTTTGTTCAAACGAACTCGTCTGAAAAAAATCTGGAAGTAATTTTCACTCAATATGCAAGAATGCACTAATTAACGAGAGCTGTAAATATCCTTTTACACAAATGACTCCATAAAACCATTTTACAGACGAAATACATGCGTGGACGCGTTAATTATTAAAACCGCCTCTCAACCGGGCGATAGGGCAACCTTTCCTATATAGATTTATGCATCCCTATAGGTTAAGAGGGCACGCTACCTTATAACCAACCGACCGATGCTATTGTTAGAACTGTTACCATGTGTACGAGCACATGGAGGCAAATAAGCCTCGTTGGGGGCAGACCATATGGCGTCGTAGGTAATTCGGAATCCATCGCCCACCCACACACCGCACCGACGAGTATTTCCTCCATTGTTTCCGAAGGCACTTCACCGCCTCCTCGCAGAGCGTGACGGGGGATAAAAACCATCTTCCTATGTTCTAAGGATGGTTGCACTCCGCCGAAGAAAACCTTCACGGAAATCGCCATGAAAAGTCATCAATGGGAAAATTGAAGGGGAAATCTGTGCGATAGGTCGATGAATGGCTATCGATATCCGGTGTTTTACGATTGCGATTGAGAACTACTGTAGGCGTCTTTATGATGTCCCGACTATTCAGTCATGGTGCGGATTCTGTGGGAGGGAATTTCCAGCCCCTTACGGAATATACGAGATTATTAAATAAAATTCATTTATATTTAATAAAGTGATAATTTCATTAAGAAACAGTAAAATAAAGCAACTAATAGTATTAATTAACAATCATAAAATTGTGACAAACGTAAGTATAGTCCGAGTTCTATTAATACGTAAATTTACTAAATGTTATAATTGTCGTTATTATTAAGATAGTCATTACGTATTAATATAGTTCGATTCGAGGTTACTATATGAGTAAACAATGTTTCATTTTGGTGTATTTATCAATCGTTTATTAACTCGAAGAATAGTTCATGGTAATAATGAAATAGTCCATCTTAGTATACGGTTCCCTTTTAAAATAAATGATACGCTATGCAAATAAAGCTCTAGGTTAGAAAGTAACGAAATTCATCTGCTCATAAATCGAATTAACGGCTTAATAAACCAGCTATTAAAAGGAAAGATACCAAAGAAATTAGGCGCTAATGGGGGAAGGAAATCTCAAATTTCTCGTGTTCTATAAGCACCTCTTCTATCGAATATAGTCCCATAACGAAGGCAAACTAGCTGTCCATCCGTTCGCTCAAACGTTATCCACGACGATAAAAGCAGCTCTACGAGTTTCCATTCACCAATTTCGCAGACATCCTTTAATTAGCCGTTTATGTCACAATGGCACGCAGAAGATATAGCCAACTTCCGCTTCATTTCCTGCGGAGGGTTTCACAAGGTTGATTGCCACGTATGGCATCGAAGGACGTTCTCACATGTGCTGCGATACATAACCGCTTACATAAGACTTCGAGAGGAAATATTCGATTGACTGCGGGCGGTTTTTGAATCCCATACTCGGAGAGATATATATATAAAGCGGTTCATTCACGTCCGACGGTTTCGCAACGTGGCGAAACTTTTTCGCAACCCATCCCCGACAACCTGCGGCTGTCAGTTACGCTACCCTAAATTTTCATAGAAGGCTAATATCGTGGACTGGAATTCGCGAGAGAGCATTTTTGTTCCATACGGTATGTAAACCCAAGGGCGCGTGTTGGGTTGCGTGCTTGCCAGGGGCA
The DNA here is from genome assembly GCA_020796165.1 of Pantala flavescens. Taxonomy (NCBI): domain Eukaryota; kingdom Metazoa; phylum Arthropoda; class Insecta; order Odonata; family Libellulidae; genus Pantala; species Pantala flavescens. The sequence goes on from CM036886.1 coordinate 21,668,069, forward strand.
AAAAGAGAATTACTCCTCGCCGCAAATAAGAAAAAATCGGCCTTGTTCGAGAGCTTGATCGTATCGACTATCTCGGAATCTTTTTTAAATTGAAAAGGAAGGGTGCACGACCTTAAGGTTAACTTGGTGAGGTCGCATTTCCTCTCCAGAAGGATCATGACTGTGCACAACCTCCCTCGAACGTAAATGCGTTCGAGAAAGAAATGTAACGTAATTGCAATACGATCAAATCAGAAAAATAAGAGAAACGAACGTAGCAGAGCAATTTTGATGGGAAAGAAAAGAGAGTTTCCAAGGACGTAAAACGAAGTGAGTCTCTTGGGAATACTTTCCATTAGGTTAATTAATACTTCAAGACCCATTTTATCTCGTGCCTTAAAAACGGAAATTCTTTCGTTTTATACCATATCTGGCCACGTATTACTTCTTGGCATTTAGCTGATATGTAAATATAAAAAATAATGAAGAATAAATGTGTAATCCAAGACTCAAAAGCCATGTACTCTGCTATTTTTAGATCTTCAATCAACTCGGATATCGGACTCATTTCTTCCCGTTCACAGGTAGCGTCATCAGCTAGTCATTCAGTTTCGTTGATTTCAGAATATTGAAATTACTATGTGGATAATATTTTTTACAGTTTCATTTACTTTATTATAAATTTCTTCTAGAATTACTGAGCTTGGACTGCGTTAGAATTGAATTTCACGAATTTTACTCCTCATACACTCCATTTAACCATGTATTTCAATATATAATATTATACTTAAATTAAATTTTCGTCGTCCAAATTTTTTATAATTTTCTTTAGTAGTACATTAAATATCAAACATGTTTTACTTCTCAAATTCTATTTTGCCTTGTTTCTATACAAGTGAGGATAAGCGATTATGCTTGGATTTCAGCAAGAATTTTAATTCGATAAATTAACAATAAACTTTCAAATAATAAATCTTAAACCCAGTCCTTACACAACCACGTTAATTCCCCCTCTTTAAGCGCAATAAAGGAATAAACGTAACCCTATAACAACCACCAAACCTCACCACACCACCAACAACGATCCACCTGAAAAACAAAAAGTCGTGGGTGCAGAAAAAAAACAAAAATAAATATTAATCTTTATTGAATATGACTTCGAAAAAAATAGCGGCGGATGAGGTGGGAAGGACACAGGAGGACGGCAAAACGAGATGGAGGATCGGAAAGAGGATAAAATGAATCCTGGGTCTGTTCAGACCACTGGAGAGGTATTGGAATAAACGATAGGGGAATTGGAAAAAAGGACACGCCAACCATTTCGAACCAAATTACACCATCGCTCTCAGAAACAACATTTAAGCCCTTCTCCGGCTCCCGATTGCCCCTTAGCTCCCGGTGCGCGATGCTTTTTAACGAGCGGCGGAATCTGCACATGACCTCCCCACGGCCGACAGCTTCACTGCCACGGCAGAGGCGCTGTGCCTACAGGATCTGGAAGAGCTTCTTCAGCTCGACCATCAACTGCCAATCCGTCTTAAGCAGATCTTCACGAAAGTAGTCCTTGCATGCGTCGATGGATTGACGACTTATCTGAAGAGGAAAGAAAGATCGGTAATGTCCACTGTTGAAATCTCCACTGAAAACGACATCAAGGTCCTTGTATTTGACGGAGGATCGTTAAGACAAACTGGTCTCTTCTTACCAATAGCCTTGTTTCATTTGGAGCAATGTTAAATAGGGTGGACAAAGAAAATTTGACAAAAAATGAAAGTTATCGTAATGAAACAATACCACCACTACATGGATTCTGGATAACCAACAGAGAATGATCTTGGTTAGATGCTTCTACAAAAGGCATCAAATACATGAACAATTTATCCAACTAGATTCAAAATTGGAACCAACAACTGAACCGGAATTTTAACTCATTATAGTTCATCAACATAACAATAATTATAACTGAATAATAAGGAAATAATTACATTTACAACCAACAAATTAAAAATTTGAATTGAGGAATAACAATACCAAAATCAACTGGATAAATTTAAAAAGTTCAGCATACCACAAGGAAATATTTATTTAACTAGTTCCCTTTTTACTCTTGTAATAACATTCATACTCTTTTCTTTGGAACGCGATGTCAAACAATTAATAATTTCTCATCAGATGAGATCAGTCTTCTATTAGACACATTTTATGCATTCAAATTACCGTGGAACAATTACAATTCTATTCGGCATTACCATTAATCCAAATAGGAGGTATACAAATTGCGCAAACGATATTCAAATCGTTAACGCCTCACATAGTCGAATTAAAAGGTTCAGTGATGCAATGGAAGATATATTCTCAACCAGACTTCGCCATAAGAATTTCCAGCGTCGAAAATTGACGATATTATCAGCTTAACGAGATCAAAAACTTACGAGCGAAGGCAACCGTTCATTTAGGTTGATCACGCGTTCCTTCGCTATGTGGGGAGACAAAATCATATCGCTCACCATTGCGCCGTTGTCACTTTCCTCGAGATAAAGCAATCTTTTGTTCTCTGAGCCTCGCCCATGGCGCCCGCGTTTTTATAACGCTTGATTACCGAGTTTCGCATTGTGTGCGAAGAAATACTTTGGCGAGTTAGCGCCTCTATCTTGAAGGCGCCAAGGAATTATGAAGGTGCGGTTCAGAACTCACGCAATTCTTTCTTATGATCCACGCACTGGAGTTGCCAGAAACATGAGCCTCGGCTTAATTATAGCACATTGCGAGTATTATTCTTAAATGAATGTATAACTAAAAATAAAATGCCGATAAATATATTATCCTTCCATTACTAATGAAATTCACACGTAAAATTACGCTCCTCGGTTTACTGATGACATTGAATTACACCAGAAACATTTGGAGCATATTTTAGTATTGACTTATTCCTAAGCGACAACAAATTTAAAATAAATTATAAACTTAAGATCAAAAATATTCATCATTCAAATGAAGTTTGACGATGAACACATTTAAAAACATCGGATAATTAAGATTAAACTGTTTCTTAATTACTACATAAAATAAGAAGTAGTTACGACCACAATGATGATTATGAAAACGTGATTACATAAATACCTACTCGAAAATTATTAACAAAAAGTGGCAAATTAATAATGAAAAAAGTTCAACTTACCTAACACCCAGCAGTTAATGCAAGGATGTTAAATTATAAACCAAAAAGTCAATCAGCGAATAATAATCAACAATGGAGAACTCTTCAACAAACATTATAATTTGCCTAAACAATCATGTACGTGAGGTGTTCAATTGATAAATATTTATTGCCTCAGATAATTACTGCCGTATTATTTTCAAAGAATAGAAGGTAATTAGATTAGGAAAGCAGAGTCAAACTACCACTTTCTACTAACCTAATATTTCTCAATTACTTGACTTAGCTAAAAGTTGAGGCTATTCAGTTCACCCCAACGTTGGTAGCTAAATATTTAACAACTTTTCGTGACAAAGATATACAATAAAATACAATAAAATGGTCAAATTAAAAACATATTAATCTTACCTTGGAAATCAAGAGATCTTTCTCATCGAAGTGTCTTCCAAACATCTTGGGTGCCTCTCCTGGGATTGCCTCTATTTTGATGCAAACTTCTTGCCCCTTCCTCGCTGTTTCCACGGTCTTGTGGTTAACTTCTATACTAGTGACCACGCCCAGCTCCACGAACTGTAGGGAGAAGAAGATACTGCGTTACAAAAAGTGGACAGTAAATAGGAAGAAAGCTATACTTATTTAGGTCAGTTGACAACCTTAACCCAATCATACCTCGTAATCTATAGCAACCTTACTGGCAACTTTCCGTAAACATATAAACACGTATAATAATAATTTGAGGAGAATAAAGTGGAAGGAAAATAACAAGTTTTAATTAATCACTTTCAATCTAAAAAGTAGATACAGAGACATTTAATTGTATAGCATCGATTGCTACGAACAGGACTGAAAAGAATTTTATGATAGTTGTTACGCAATGATGAAAAAAATCCCTCAATTCCAAACGAAAGCAAATGAAAGATATTACTGCCATCAACGAAGTAAGTGGGCGAATGTTAATTCGTTGAAATCATTAACCTTGAAGCTAGGACGGTGAATAAAAGATGTACTAAAATATACAATGGATATATATCCATATCTGTACAATATTTAACCAAGCAAATTCACATAAAAGAAACACAAAATGTGCCAACTTCCACTTTCAGAAGGGACCAAAGAAATTTTCCCATTTATTATACATAAAAAATCAATTTTTGATAGAAGCTATAATGAAACAGCAAGAGAAAACTTGCAGGTAGCTCCTGTGAAACAATCTTATTATTCCTTTTTATATTTATGAGCATATGAAAATTATTTTCACACATCATCATCGTTTAATATGAAATTAACCTCAAACAAAAATAATTCCTTAATTATTAACTAGTTTACGAGATATCACCAAAGGACTATCTACATAATTTCGTCAACAATTACTAATCAATCAACAATCCGCCATAAACAAGGCTCTACTGCCTACAAGCAATCCGCAACAATCGATAGACAATCGGTGGACGACTGCGCAACAATCATTAACATTCAACAATGGCTCGCATAAGATTACTCATCAACAATCGGAGCCGGATACGGGAGGCTCTTGTCTGTGCACATCTTTGGACTTGAAACAAATAGGATGCAATGGGCAGTGACATCCTGTGTGGAGAGGAAATGCAGTAGGCGATGTCCAGGTGAGATGGGCTCGTCCCATAAGAGAGAGAGCCCACACCCACTCCTTCGCACCCTAAAAGAGATGATGCACCGCGAGGAGGAGGGATGGAGAAAGTTATACCGCTTCCGACGGAAGGCAATGCACTCGGCATTTGCATTTCATAACGTCACCTTTCCTCCGTCGGAAACGATTCTAAACGCCTTGGGGATGTAGCGCGTGCAAGTATCGCCATTGATTACCCTCTCTTAACTCACGTAGGCAATGGAGGCTGTCTTATACGCAATTAATACTCCTGGAAAGGGCTGTGTGGATAAAATATTGAAAAGGATGGCCAATCAAGAATTAACGATGGTTGAAGCAAAAGTTTGATCATTTAAACAATGTAAAAACGTTAAATATATGTCTAAAATCGAAGTTAAAACTGAACCGAGATGTTAAGATACATGCAGGAATAAAGTTACAATATTATAAATAATGTATTATGTCTCTGTAATAAATTATTAGTGATAAACAGATATAAATCTTCATGAATAAAATGTGAGATAAGTACTCCTGGCAACGTAGACTGGTCATGTACTCTTAAACTTCTTTCACAAGTTAAATATAATAGACTACTACGTGAAGTTTTATATAAGTCGAAGGAATAAACGATCAAACATGTGAAACTAAAACGTTACCTCCAAGTTCTACCTTTTCAATAGAAGAGAGCAGCCTCTATTTTGAACCACGTCTACCACAAAACCAATGATAAAAATACTAATAATTCCCATTCCTACACATTGAAACCCTTCAAATAGGCACAAATTCAGATATGACTACCAGATTTTCCTCCCTAATCATAACACTAGACTAATTCTTAAATATTCGGCCAGATTTCTTGAAAACAAGTAAAATTCTACTCTATAGTGATATCTAAAGGAATAAGTCATATAAATTTTAGAACTGAAACAACTCAGAGCCAAAGAGCTTGTGCCAGACATCAGACAAACTTGATGCATCTTTGAAACAAACCTCTGGAGTATTTCTTAGCCCTTCCAATTACATATACACGTACGAGGTTCCGTAGAAATCTCCTCATACCATCACTCTATACGTTATGAACGTTTCAAAATCTTCCGATCTATTCACGCCTTCTGAACAAACGATGTGAGCGAGTACAACGTAGAACGATTCCTTGCGGGAAACGTTTGACAGCATTGTATCAGATGTGATTAAATCCTGGAATACATTTCACGATACAAGATCGTATTTATGAACGAATTCTTCGAGAATTACTTCAGTACCTATAGGATGAAATGCGTAGCACATTGATTCCTTCGCTTGGGGAACGGAAATTACGAGACCAAGCATCGAAAAAATTACGTGAGATTATCGTAAGAATGTATAGCCATTGCTGGTCTATTTTTCTTGGTATTAAACACCTTAAATGATATGAATATTCACGAAATTAGGTGCACTGACACCCCCAACCACCATACGCCACACGGCGATTGTGCTCGGTACCCAGTTAAACGTTAAAGAAGCGTTATCGTCCCAAGAAGACCGGCTTGAGGTAGAGGAAAGACTTCCATAAGCAGAGGAAGTGAGGGTAAAAACTCGGAAAAGCCTAAAATAAAAACTGTGCGGTTAAGCGCGTACAGTCTCTTTACTGAATCGTGAAAAGGTTGGGAACAACCGAAGTCAAGAAGGTTTCTTATTAGAGATGGGCTAGGCGCGAGATGTTAGAGACAGACAGGAATAAACGAACATTTAGGAAAGGCGAGAAAGACAGGAAGTGAGGGAGGGGGAAGGGAGATTCAGATGGGTTGGTTGGGTGTCTGGGGTGGGGACGACATTCCAAGAGGCAGTGGCCAGGTGTCCTGTGGGAGTGGAGAGAAGATAGGTGGAGTACCTGTGTCCCTGGAGGGGGAAGGGAAAGAAATTGTGCTTGTGTTGAGTAGATGGATCAACTGTCTCCATCATTGGGGCGCCTTGGTGGTTGGTTCTCCCTGATTGCGAGGGGCCCTGCGTGGAATGAAAGGGGTCTCTGGAAAATTAGACGGAAAAAGGGAAAAAATACTCTTTGAAAAATGACTGTGTGCGACTTATTGAGGGATGGGAGTCCACTCTTCGATTAACGAATTAACTTTCTTGTGCGTGTTATTTCATATCGCTGATTATAGAATGGTATTCATTGGGACGTGCCGTGGGTTCTAAAGAGAACGTAAGTGAGAACAAAAACATTGAGAAAAGAAATAAAACTTATAAAAATGCTTGTCGTGTGTCCAAGAGCGGATAAGATACGTTCGTATTATGCAGAATATCCAATACGGAGAAGACAGGAATTTATCTTACCAATTATCTATGAACTGACACTTTCAATTCATCTATTATTCTTTTCTCTCTATATACTGAATTTATCAAGTGCTCTACAAGATAAGAAAACATTATCTTCAAAGTTTCGTTGAAATTTAGATAAAAACATTTCATGGATAACGTAATTATAATTTACTAAATAAATTAACAATTGTAACTAATTAATCAACAATGGGATACCTTTTAAAGATTAAATTCCAGTGAAATAAATACAAAAGAATTCTTCTCACTTGAATAAAAATTTCCAAGCTTTTGTTTTACGCTGAATACATGAATTTCTAATTCTGTACAAAAAGTACAATAAGACACAACTAGATTTTAAAAGCTTTCCAATACAATATTTACTTCAATTATCACTTTTTCTATTATTAAAAATGATTGAGGATAATCTATATTAATTGACAGAAACGTAAATATAAAAAATACTTGGAATTTTACCACTTTGCTATTTAGACGTGTATATATTTAAAAACAATTGGTAACCCAGAAAGTTAGCTTTTGAACGAAGCAAACACTTCATACCTCCGAGTTAAAAAAGAGCATACGAGCGGAGGATACCGACACGAGCAGACCTTTATGTTTCGCCCCTCGTGGTCATTTTTTCCAATGACGTGACCCAACGACTCTTTATCAAACGGCAACAAAGACAAACGGAAGATGTGACAATGGCAGTGTCGTGATGGGGCATTTCCGCGACCGACCCTTATCTTATTTCGAAGAATGCCATGACAAAACACCCATTGGGAAGAGCACGCCCACGCCGGTGCGGTATCTTAGAGAAGGGGTTGCGGCGCAACGCGGCCTTATTAAACTTAATGAAACGCGAAACTAGAGATTTTAAGAATGGGATTAAACAAACTCGGCAACTTCCTGGAATACACTTCTTGCTTTTTGATCATAATTGCCACTTGCGAGAGTGGAAACGTGCGGTTTAAATGCGATTGAATGTATATTATACGTATAAATGGTATACTCATACACACACACAACCAGTAATATATTGATTATGTATGGTTAACAGCCCCTTATTAACTCCAGCTTTTCTTAGAATGTATGAAATATTATCGAGAAAAATATTTAGTTTCGTGGATATATATGATAAACTTCTCTTCGACTATCCATTAATATATCTAAAATTAAATTTTATTTTAATGTTTACTTAATTGTAGAACGTTTTAACAGTGGTAGAACAATTTAGTATTTTCAAATAGATCTAGAAGAATAAAAAGAATATTATAATACAAAAGAATAGAGTACACCATTTCGATACACTTACATATCTTTCGAGTCAATTTACATGTTGAATACAATTAGATAAAAATCATTAGCTACGATTAATAATCGAAATTCGAATCGAATTAAAATCAAACGATAGTTAGGAGACGTGATTTTGATCTAATATCATATCACTTTCATTTCTTCTTTTTTCATAAAATGTACGTAGACTTCTTCCAATTCATAACGTTCGATATTAAAAAATACATTTTCTTACTCCAAAAAGACTTCGAATGTACGTGAGTACATCATCTAACTGAACAAATCTTCGAACCAGAATACGGAGTGAAGAACCTAAATAAAAACCCTGGGGCGACACCTGTTTTCTACACAATTTACAATTCATTAATTCATAGCTCTGTTGACTAGCTTTTCAATGGAAATACGGAAGACATTCCGCCTGTCGTATCTTTCCGCTTGGGACACGCGAGGTCGTCCTTTTGTTACAAAAAAATTCCTTCTCCGCGAGACAACGCCACGAATGAAGAAGGTTGACAGTTTCCATGGAAATGGCCGGAGCGCGGTAATGAATTCTCCAATTTAGGAGGACATCGGGCCCACGAGTAATGAAATAAATAGCGGATGTCAGAAGGGAAGCCAAACAGTGGAAGGTCTTTACTTTCTCGACGATAGTAAGGTTCTGAAATACGTACGTTTGGGGATCGGGAGAGATGCCTCGGAGATTAAGGGAAATTTCGGAACGCGTTCAGGAATCTCTTAACGGCTATCTTAAAAACCCAAAATTAAATTCATGTCCTTCGTTAGATAAGAATTATTCTCGATGAGCTGGAAAATGGAAATGCACGATAAGAGAATAAAATATGCTCGGGATCCTTTAAAATTATGTGAAACAGATTAAAATTGGACTCGAATTTCACTCAATTCATTAGCTATCTCTCTTTCAGGGATGTAAATGCTACGAGAGATGAATTATCCCACTAGCTAGGAAATATAGGCTCTATATACTTGAAAATAATGGTTAAAATAAACCACTTAACTAAAGGATAAACACGCTCTTCCACATGCCAAAAGATATCTTTTACGGAGTATAAAAACGATAAGATAAAAATACCATATTATTCGGAAGACAATACTCGAGAAACAAAAACAAAATGGAAGTGAAATTAGGAAAAATGACACAATAATATCCCTTTTACTCGGCCAAAGATACCTAGGAAATATAAATTAGATATTAACCACTTACAGCAAAGTCTTTATGGATTAAATGAGATGATTCACAAGTCGATATATTTACATGAACTGTACGAATTCACAAACACATTTCCACGTCTGCTATTACATCTGTAAAATTATAAGACTATGCCCATGAAGAGATTACGATCTAGTTCGATGAAACGATCAGGTTTTGTTTAAAAATTTTTGAGAACTGTATGTCTTACCCTATCATAATTGAAGATTCATTCAATCGACATTTTTCTCAATCATATAAATTTTGATATCACATAAACAAGAGAGTGAAAAAAAGGTATTAATCCACAGTAATTACACTGACGTAACTGTGGATTCTTCTCTAACCTTTCCACACCCAATTTTTACTTGCCTTTCGTAAACATCTATATTTCATATCCACCCTTTTCCTATAACCTAAATCAAATCACTTGCTCTGATTCTTAAGAACATTAAACAAATACATTTAAACGCTTTCAAACTTTTTTCATAATTTAATAAACCAAACCATATCCAAATTTCAATATAAAACAACAACCATAAAGGTAGCAACTCAAATCCTTCGTGGTAAACCACTGCTTCCAAGTCGACTTATCAACTGCCACTTCCCTTTGAACTACTTCCTTTCCTAGAAAGAGCAGTAGCCTAGCGATGGAACCACTCCACCTGTTCTACTCCCCCCCTTCATTTCCATCCACACCCTTTCCAGGGCGCCTCAAAAAGCATCGATTTACCACAAACCTCCTCTTCCGAAAGGAGGAGGATGAAGGGGTGGGTTGCCACGCGTCGTGTCCGATCAATCGAAAAACAACACCTGAGACCCGTGCACCCAATCAAAAGCGTGGGAAGCGGAAGGAGAGGTGCGTGTGTGTTCTCGCATGTGGACCCGCGTGTGGGTGGACGGTGACCGGGTCCACTATAGCACGTCCGGCGTGGGTCGGATGGCAGAGGCGGGTTGAAGAAAGAGGAGGGAATCCGGCAGGTTTTTTTTGTTAGAAGGGAGATGTTGGATCATAGCAGTAAGCCACTAAAAGAGACGATGGACGTGGGAAGGGAAGGTGGGTGCCTACGCCCACGCTTGTCCGAAAGGACTCGCGACCGCTCCCTCTTACCGCGTTGCCACGTGCAGACGAATCGATATGGTCACGATGCAACCTGCATCTCTCCCCGCCCCGACGCCGCTCGTAAATAAAGAGATTTCGGCTATGAAAAGAGGGCTTCCACTTCGCTATGATAATCCACAAATTAATGGAGGATTTCCTGTGCTCCTTCCAGGATTCAGATTCCTTCCTGATAAGGCCTTCCTTGGGCTTGGTGTGATGGGCGGCTGTGTCGAACCGCGTGCCTGCGATGCCTTGATCGCATCTTTGGCTTGACAAGTCAAGGATAGCGTTCTTGCCTTCGGGTCAATACTCATCCCTGGAGTTATTTCGCCAAGGAGAGTGGAGAAGGTATCTCGGGACGAAGTTATGCGGGTATATTTCAATCCGAAGTGTAATAATTTACTCAGAAAAGTAGGGAATCCGGTTTTGTTACTCCCCGACAATTAGTAGTTCTCTTCTCGAAAGCTTTCATTGTCTTTTTGGTGCTGTAAAATATAGTTTTTTCACACAATTTATCTTAGTAAAAAAATTCCTTAGAGTGTGGAATTCAAATACGTTTCTTAGCAACTACCTAGTCGCTCCTATCTTCAATTTATCTCCAGAAACTTTACTCGCGATATTTTATAATTTATATACTCATAAAAACGTTATAAATTCCTAATGTATAACACTGTATACAATACATTACATTACACACGTAAGCGATACATTCTCTCTTGACATGGTGAGTGAAAGAGCAGTGAATCACTTAAATAAAAAGCTTTAACTTCCAGATAATTATAAATACAAATTTCCAGAATAAATATTACTAGTTTTAATATAAAAATTATTTCATTAATTAGGAGTCATAATATATAATATGAGAAAGTTACGTACTTAGTAAGTTAATTTTTGTTTGTTCATTCGACCTAGTATTAAATAAATTACGATCTAAATGTGACGTAATATCTCAAATTAAAATCCGAGATACTAATCTGACCATAACACATTATTAACCATTTATTTATATTTATTATACAACTCAGTAGTCAGTTGCCAGCCGCAACCTTCAGTAACCTGAAGTGAGAGTGATTTTATTCTATTTCACACTTATTTATTCCCCGTAAATAACATCCGATTCAAGGGTAATAAACTGCTACCGTGACACTTCTTTTAACACGCACGTCTCTCGGAAAATACGTCGAATGGCAGCAGAAAAAAAAGATCGCTTAGAACTTCCACCATACATCACGTACGTACACGAACGGAGTGCCAGCGATGCATTTGACGGCCAATTAAACGACGAGAATAGCTACCACCAAACCTACACTAACTACAAATAGCTCACTAAGCAACGCAAAAACATTCCGCCGAAGCGAATTTTCTCTCTACAATGCATCTGAAACTAGCCACACCCACCAATCAAGGCGAAGAAACCGAACGAGTGCCCGCTTCCATTGCCAATACTGCGTGTGCTTTATCTCCACCCTATAGGAATAAGACAACGGTTAATGCAACCTGATTCAGCGACCTGAGAGAAAAGCTTGAATCAAATTAATGATATGGGTTACTCGGCCGAGTTAACCGTATGCGCATATCCAATTCGAAGTAGACAACGACAGCGCTAATTTGACATTCGTCGATTCCTACGAGAGATCTATACCGTTACTTGAGCAGGATAAAGGGAAAGGATAAGAACAACAATAATCATTGGGGGTGAAAATGCATGAGGATTGCTAACAAGAAAAATTAAACTTATAAATTAATACATTACTAACTAGATTTATACATCTGATCCGTAAGAATACACGTAGGATCAAGACCTAAGTAAAGGGAAATTCCTGACTCTATTGAAAGGCTGATGAGGATATGGATAATAAGGGAAGGAATCACAAGATTAAAATAAAAACTAAAATATCAGAGTATTAATAAGTGTTCATCCCTTTAAACAAATCAAAAACCAATGGAAAATTTTGAGAAAATACTTTAAATTCTGTAGATAATTCTAGATAATAAGCAACATAAGATAATCAAATCCTTGCAATAAATACTACGTAAAAATATGTACGTAAATATTTTCTAAAAAATCTGGAGTCAACATCATACATAAAATTCTACGAAACAAAATAACTATAACTCTTTTTATTAACCTTAAATTACGAGATGTTACCACCAATTAAGAAACTCAATTCCAGTTATTCCGCAAGCTTTAACATCCAAAGCCATTCATCACCTCACCACCACCGTTTCCATATTAACGGAATGTTATGTTTGCGTTCTCCGTAACCTAGACAACGCCTGTAACGCACGAGCAATCTTTCAAAACAGGAAACGCGGATAAATATTTATAATTGGAAGCGCATTCTGTGCGTGATTATTGCAAATGCATGCAGATAAGCGCACTAAGTCGGCTTTTGTACTCGCTATTACGAGAGAATGCATAATGCTGATTTGTAATCGCCTCTTTAGGCTTCATTCACGCACAAATTATTCATCGAACCTAGAGTGGCATTTGCATATCATTAGACTTCACTATTTGCTAAGCATAGCTGTGCTTCCGGTTAAACATCAGGCTATGAATTTTTATTGTAGCGAGGCACGTACGACAAAACTAACGAAATTTCACAATGGAATTCTATTCTCTTGAAGGAGGTGTGATATTGAGAAAGTGTGAAGGAAGACTTAGGAGTGGAACACGGAAATATTGTTTAAAGAATAAAACACGAGAGGTATGATAAGATAAAAGTACGTCGATGTTGAAGAATTGGGCGATATTAAATACACGTTAACATAGTCAATATGAAAAATAATCATCACCAAGCAATAAAGTAATGGAAACATGATTATCCATTCCAAAAACGCTCGAAACTCATGAATACGTAATTTCTTACACAAACTTGCAGAGTTTATAATGCGTTGCTGTGATGCCGTGCTCGTTATAATTTCGAAGTATTAGATGTTAGTTATAGCTGCCTAATTTGACACCTAAAATGTAAATCACTAAATCCATTAGGCAGAATGCTGTTATTGATAGATATAAAAGTTAATTAAGATTCAATGCAGCCACTATCTGACCATCATCCTCAAATGAATAAATATTTTGCTAACATTCTGATTTTGACCCAAAGATATCTCATAAGGACTTACCAACGTAGGTTGCGGAGGTGATCAAATCAATACCTAGTATCTACTTAATTAATATCATTACGATAACATGAGTATTCAATCAAAGGATTGATTCAGTAACTATGTAGCAACGGAAAAAAAACACCTAAAAATCCAAAACGTAAAGATCTGACAACTGATATTCAAACCTCATACATAGACAAATTTAACGATACCACTAACGAAGTCTTCCAGGTTCACAATCATAATATAACCGTGAACACACCGTACTTCTTCACGACAAAATACAACCGACGCGGAGGCAGATCCTTCGATCCCAACCTCTTGGACGCCCTCGCGACCTGAGGAAGGCACGGTCGATCGCGTAACCCGAGTTCCTTCTCCGCCGCCCCCGAACCAAAACCTCTTATCTCAGTTTGTCCGGGGCACATAGGCCGTGAAAACATCCGCGTACTGCAGAACCGTTTGCATCGTAAACAGCTTCGCGGGACGCTGTGATGAGAGCCGAAAAAAAACCGGAGCGCGCGACACCGAAAAAATACCAGGGGAGTGAGAGATTTCAACGCCTTCGAGAAGCGGCCAGATTAATTATTCCTCCGTCGTCGGCCGCCCGTGGGAGGGATCCATTTCATTAAGAAAGAGGCCTTTGTCTCGTGGTGCGAAGGAATTAAAGCCGTGGGAGGAGGGAGGGAAGATCCCTCCGAGCATCCGGGAGGGTGCGGTGGGCACATCGGAGGCCGCACCTCCGTCCGGCGGACCACGTTGCCACGTGTAAGCGGCCATCGCCCACTCCCCTTTTCCCCTCCGGAGAAGGTGCCTTACGCCCTCGACCCCTCGTCCCACCGACGCTCTGACCGTCCAACCCTTACTTTCCGATCTTCTTAAACGCTTCCCCAGTGCCCTCTGCTTGTGCTTCGGGGGGTTAGATGTTAGGCCACGATTCACGCTGTCTTTGCCCACTGAGGATTCTTTGGCTCCCGATCTTTACTTACGCTCAATATATTAGAGTCCCTTTAAGAGGATGAGCCCAGCTAAGCTAAGGACCTGGATCCGTAGCTTGATGTCGAGTAAATCCATACTTAAAGAAACAACTATTCAAAGAGAATGAAATTCGATTAGAACCTCCCAGAACAAAGCCTTATCATTATCATATTGACGTATTCAAAGTATTTTACTGCCTACTTTTCTTTTCAATACATTTCTTACCACCAAATCACATATTATTATTTGAACCCTATCCATCAGTATACAATCATAAATTCAATAAGAAATTAATAATATATAGCCATTATTTTTTAGAGAGAGAGATAGATGCCAAATAATCACCTCATACATAAAAGTCTTCCTCATTTTCGTATGGTATTATAAAGTATACTCCCTTACAAAAAGAGAAGAAGATAAATATTACGCAATAGGGGTTTATAAATAATTTCATTTTTAGCATAAAAGTGAGCGTGGTCATCGACTAGTAATAATACGAAGTTAAGTCACAAAAATTTGAGGATATTATTTTTCCCGCATCCATGAACATCAACAGAATCTCGTCCTAGTAATTACCAATCCAAAAACACCAATTTCGATAACAAATAATTCATGAACCTCCAGCGATATTTTCCGTACACAAAACTTCTACTTCGGAGTAAAGTCGACTCCTGAGGCAGGACAAAAAGATCCTCTAGATGACTCGCTTACGTCACCACATTCGAGATGATTGAGTTTCACCTTGGCCGCTCCGAGTATCTGAACCCAATGAAAAGTTTCGAATTACCTATGTGAAACTATCTGCCTTCACAAAACTACCTTTGAATGAGAGATGGATCACTCGAGAGGGGTCCTAAACATAATTTATAGATTGGGATGTTAGGGAGACCATGGGACGGAACTGACCACTTCGAGGAGGAGGCTGCAGATTTCTATGGGTGTATATTTTTAGGGTCCCAGACGAGGAAACACCGATCATAACCTACCCTTCGTAAAATGAGGTATCGTGGAACATCCTGAATAATTCCACAGCGGTCGACCGAGGTTTCTTTTCTCCATTATCGTCCTCGTGGCTTTCTGGGGATCTGATGCCCGAATTTACGAGACGGCGTACTTCTTAAAAAAACAAATGACCCTTGTGGGAGTATCCCAAAACATCGAGATGTAGTGGGCAAATCTCGGGATTCGTGAAGGATGGGATCCCTAGGTTCTTTCCAATTATTACAAACAGAAATATTTCCATCTTTGGATAAGCTGATGATGATCAGGACATTATTATTCGTTCCATGAAACTTTATCAATAACTTAAAATTCAAACACATCCATCAACATGGCAAATATTCAATTCATTGAATGTTAAACACAAAATTAATGTCCTCCAGCTTCGAAACTTGATTTATATCCTTTATATTTCATCATAACAGCTTAAAAAATATTCTTTTAGACAAAAAATACCTTTTTTTTACAAAAATCAACCACAAAACTACCAAATAGCATCTGATGACGACGCAAAAACCCTTGTATAACAGAATATGTACCGATGACAAATGCATCTTACGTATTTAGATCGAGAAAAGTATAGTACCTCAAGCCCTCAACGAATGGTAAGAAGAACTAAGAAAGGAGGAGGAATGAGGCTTAAAATCAAGCTAAGAAATGAAGTTCTTTTCCTTAGTCACCCCATCAGAATAATAATAATAATATAATAAGTTGAAACAGTTCACATAAAAACCAGCATATAAAACTTATAAAACCACACTATTCATAGCCGTCAAAGAGTAATAAAAGCCAATATAAACCTTCATAAACCTTTACTCCAGCATAACGACAGGTGTGTTCGAGAAAGAGAATCGAGTTAAACACGCCTCTTCGACTTAGTCGAAACCTTGCATCCACGCAAGGAAAGCTCGACAACACACACACACAGAACCCTTTTGGCTTCTTACGGCGAGGCCCAATTAAAAGTCATTCCCCTATTCCTTCTACGTTCATCTATGCTTCGCTACTCTCCGAACGGCCCATCCCCGACGACGCTAGACCACCACACCTATGCCGCCACCCCGCATCACCCCCACGCACTCCACTCCCAGAGAGTCTCCTGCCTACTCTCTGGATCTTCCGACTCCCACCGGCGACCCACACCACCGTTCGACCCACTCGATTTAAAAAAACGCACCCTTTTTTTACCCTCGGAAACCAAATGTTGCCCGATACCCCGTTTATTTGTTTAAAAAGAGGCCTGGGGGGAGGGGGCCGGTGGGGTAATTATCCCCCGTCTCCAAAGGAAGAGTTGGACGTTAAATGGATGGGTAGAGGCGCTCCGGAGATGCTGGGCGTCTATCCGAGATGGAAAGCGGGGGGGATGAGTACTCCCCACCCTATTTTTTTGTTTGGTAAGGCGATAGGTTCGGGAATACGGTAGGGAGTCAATTATACCCACCGATCGAGATGATACGGACGTAGATTTTTAGACGACTTGAGGTTGCCTTTTTTACTTCTTCAACCTTCCGAGAATGGAAGGAATAAAAGGCGAACGGTTCTCCAAAACGAACTCTTTTTCGAATGGAACGCGCGACCGCTGCATTGGCAATGTACGGTCGATGAGAATCGAGTTTGGACGTCTCAACTACATCGTTGCTAAGGAATAGCGCGTGGATATTTCTTTGTTTAAAAAAAGCGATCAAAGAGACAGTTTTGATACCATGGTAACCAAAATAGAAGTAAAATACTCTTCAAACACCACATTCAGGACTTTTTATCGAATTATTACCATCCAAATAACTTTATTTTGCCGTATAAGATTTTATACGTAATCTACGTAAGGGACAAGGCAATAACGATGCATTAAACTAAACATATTCATACAGAGAAGTACGTACAAACTAAATATAGTCCATACTATCTTCTTTTTTCCTATCATTCGCTTCCTACGGAAGAGAGTAATACGTGACACCCACCGTAAAGAACTAATGGACTCTCTTTCTATGAATAGAACTTATGGTATTGTAATGATAATATAAGGTGACTTATATCTATGTTACGTTTTCATAACGTCAAATAAATTTCACTGATATCTCTTGAGACCACTTTGCGACTCCTACGCGGGCCGTGGACTTGACATAGCAAGTGAACTCCCACCGTGAAGACGTCCAGCAAAGAAGATATGTAAGCAATGGTCGTGAAAAGGAACGAACATTGACATTTTTCATGGGTAACTTAAACTATTAATAATGTACACTTGTTCAGGATTAAGACGAAGTTTTTAATCTACTTTCATATTTCATTTTTTTCATTTATTCAAGTTCCCTTTAGAACTGCCTTGCATCTCATTTAACTTCAAGAAGAATAATATGGTAGCCATGGCAAAATTTACAGACCAGTAATAAACTTTACGTCTGCAAATAGTAGAATTAATACTTACGTATAAACAAACTCGGCAAACTTAATAATTAACCACGTTTCGATATGAATTGTAACGATATATTACATCAAATTATACCGATTATTATCAAAATTCCATAATTATAAAAACTCACTGAATTATGTCGTATTTTAATCACTTCAAAGTTAAGGTCCGAATATATAACAAAAGTATAAAGCAAACCATTGACATCAACGCCTCATTTACGAGAAACCAAACCCTAAAACAATTACGTAAATCATTCCTCTTGAGCATCGAAAGAATTTAAATTCCTGTGGAAACCATAGCGACTCATTACTTCAACAGAGCATCATTAGATGAAAAACTGCATTACGTACTTAATGACGCATAAGGAATAGATATACGATCGCTCGTGGGGATTCAGGGCCATAGCATCGGGGAAAAATGAGCAACTCCGACACGAGGCTCATAGAAGGAAATGTAAGGAGTGACGCTCGACATTCTTTCGAGAATAAATAAAAATATGGATCGAAGGACATCCGACGTAATTCCATTCAGAAGAGAGGAAGGAATTCTCGTAATATGTAGCGACCTACCTTATTTCATTCCGCGACCTTGGGAACTCTATCAACCTAAACGAGAATCATATAAACCTCAGAAATTCCCATAAGATTTTTCTTGATTGCCTATGAGATAGGAAACAAGTCTCGATTCTCAATGAACGACTGAGAATGCGTTGGGTTTCACATCTCAGAATAGCACTAAAAACATACAAGGAGCGTATTGCTGAGCTGAGTGTACACCATATTATAGATTTCATTGATTCCTTTTCTGAACAACGAACTGACGAAACGAGCCCAATATTCCACTAAAATTTAAATGTTTTCGAACTCAATAAAGCAATTCTTCTTAGGTAATCTATAGAGAACTTAGAATACCCATAAATATAATTTCTATAAGGGAAATCCTTCACTTACGCTCGATTTCAGTAACGATAGAAAAAATAACTTTAAGTTCATTATTTTTAGACTTTTATAAGACGCAGGAATTAAATTTCATTACGATATTTGTCTGAGCTACATCATTAATATTTAAAGGATCTAAAATTTTATCAATTATTATTTAACTATTGCTAAACAAACGAATAATTTAGATAGGTGAATACTGAAATTAAATCTACGAAGGAGCACAGATATAAATTTAAAACCCTTTTCATCTTTTTCATTCAATATAATGGAAGATTAACCAAAGGGCATTCAAAAGATTGACAAATATTCAGCAACAGACTAAGATTCTAGGATATATTTTTACTAATTTCAGAATTTATATTTGCGATTTCAGCATTGATTGTTGGCAAGATTTTAGAATTAGAATCGATTATAAACAAATCATAGCAGTACGTTGATTCATATGACTTATTGAATTTCACTAAAAGCATTATAACGTAAATGAATAACAAAGAATAAATTAACAAGGTTAAAATTCATCTCTTCAAAGTAAAATCGATTATTGACGATTCAATGCATGAATCAAATGAAAATCAAATCTCCACTATGACTAAGATAATTTAACTTCGGAAATTCCTCTCCGCCGAGTAAGACGATAAGAGCACTTCTCCACAACGTAAACTCCAAGGTAATCAACAATTATACAAACAAGCTTTTTCAACACAATCTCTCTTTGTATTCAACCAATATTGCGTAAAATTCTTAATCATTAAAAACGCTTTAATGTACGATTACACATACAAATTACATTGTTGGCATTGGCGACGTTAATTCACGATTAATTAATCGAAAACTCATCGCCTAACTTGATTACGCTACCACCCTTTTTGAGGTCATGGCAAGCCAATCCCGTAAACGTCCCCCGAATTTCGAACTCCAAAAAAGCTGCAAGGACGACAAACACGGACAGATTCACCACTTCGAAACACCTGCTCTCGCCTCCGCAAACAATGAGAGAGGGACTCTACGCCTAGAACTAAAACAGACTTCACCCACGTGAGCGGCCATCCGGTCCCGGGGGTTTGGAAGAGAGCACGACTGCCACAGAATGTGCCAAGAGGACCATCCCTCCACTTAATACTCCTTGGATACGCCAAACCCTTACGGAAACTGTTTCTCCGAGTGGAAAAAAAGCCTATAGCCTGCGCCCAAAGAGGGTGGGTTACCTCCTGGAGAAAGCAATGGAGGGTGGGGCGATGGTATGCACTTCTCCGACACGCCCTATGCACCCCACCTTACGGCGCACCTGTGTAAATATGAGCGCCACTCCACCGAACTCCCTCTCCATGCACTTCGCGGCGGAGGCGTGCATTAACGCGATGTTACCAAGACGGTAACCTTGCGTCTGACTTTCGCATGCGACTTTTGTCCTTCGCACGGCCTCCAAACTGAGAAAATCGCTTCCTTTCCTAATTTTCGCACTTGTTGATGCAAGACGGGGGCTTTTCGACTCCTTCGAGTGAATTATCCCGTGACTCCTAATCGTGACGATGGCAGATGAATCTTAATGTAAACTGGGCACGTTCGCAGACAGGTGTGGTTCGTGCTGTCATTAGGCGACGTCGTATGATGCTTTTGCGACTATTTCTGGATGTTGATGTCTTATGATGTAATTAAACTTAACATATACGTAAACGTATATTTTCTGATAAAAGAGGATGAGAACAAGACTAGAAATTTATGCGTACGTATTAGCTACTAAGATAGGTTCGAGACTTGAATTTTAGTGCCTCAGAACCTTGGATTAAGAAGGATTTCATCAACATTCCGATCCAAAGAGGACGTAATTTACCTTTATTCATCTGCATCTATATAAATACCTTGCACGGCATCCTTGGGCATGTGACAAGGTGAAATTTACCGTTTATACGGACTATTTTCTTAACCTACTGTCATTGCACGAAGTTAGCGTAAAGAATGAATTTTAAATGGTCTTATCCTTGTCTATTTTCTTTAATTTTACACTCACTGTCGTATTGCCTAAGGTAGCAGGGATGTAGCATAATATCTACTACACCTTCTGTACCTAACGTACTTTCCCCCTTTCCCTCAGGCAATCGTTATCTATAATCCTAACAAATTCTATAATTTAAGAATAAACAAACCAATTCCAATACCATTAATCACTTAACGTTGATACAGCTTCCACAACCTTTGACTAAAATAAACATTGTAATTTCCGACTGGATACGACTGAATTCGACCAAATTTTACGTGTCCACAAAACGATTACTCTTGTAACAATAAGAACAATTCCGGCTGTATGGACACCTCTGCAACTGATAGGGTCGCGACCTCGGTAATGCGTGGGGTACCTAGATTTAGGTCTCCCATGTCATACGGGAGGTTTTCCTCATCCTACGAGAAAGTAGAGCAGGTGCTGCAAGAAGTCGCGCCATATCTTCGAAACTTACGAACGGAAAATGTGGTGAATAGCGTTTTAAACAACATATGGCTCTAAAACGCATTCGCGAGACCAACCAAACATTTCGCTGTCCAAAAATGAGTGGATTATAACACAAATATCGCAAAATTTTCATAAAAAATTTAAAACGACAACTTTAAGGACACGATTCATTTCAAGCTCACGTAAAATTCACGTGTGACTATCTCGATACATAGTGAAGTATTTAAAAAGAGGGGAAGAGACAAAAAGATTCACGAGAGGAGTGAGTGACGTCAGAGGAGTAGGAAGGGGAGTGGAGTTATGAATGAAAGGGACTTTCTCCTGGAAGGGAAACTCGTGGCTCCTACACTTCCCCACCGTTGCCTTCTACACACGCGCAGAAGCGCTTTCGAAGGCAAGTTGCTTAATTCTCATCCGAGTGCATACGACGTCTTCTGCGACGGCATTGCGAAGGATCGCCACGACTGTTTCTCTCCATATTAGAAGATTTGCGACGTTAAAACGACTGATTTGACGACCCTTTAGAATGTTTCGATTATATACAACGATTCCAGAACTGTATCGATTCCTAAACACTATATCTTAATAATAATTTAACTTGAAACAATATCAAAAGAGTGAACTTTCGCTGAATTCCCTTACGATTTTAAAATAGCTTAATTATTTTCACAAAAATATGCTTTGACGAGCTGCAAACAACCAACCTTTTCCCTATCGAAGACAGAAACTTTTCCTAATTTATATAGACCGATTTCACAATCCACGAGAATATTGAAATCACATAAAACGTCTTCAAAATTAAAAATATAGTTCAAATTAGAATTAAGCACGAATATCAATTTGAAATTGATATTCGTACAACAACAAAAATAGTAATAAGGTGTATGAAAATAAGCTTCCTCTTCCCACAAAACAAACTAACATAAAGGAATAAGATCAGATGGTAGAAAGCAAACGGTAAAGGCACCTTCTCATTAGAGAAAATCTTATCTTGTACACGCCCTCTTTAGAAGACCT
The DNA here is from genome assembly GCA_020796165.1 of Pantala flavescens. Lineage (NCBI taxonomy): Eukaryota > Metazoa > Arthropoda > Insecta > Odonata > Libellulidae > Pantala > Pantala flavescens. The sequence continues at coordinate 21,690,628 of CM036886.1, forward strand.
TTAGAAGGTTAATGGTGAAACTATCAAATAAGCTATAAATTAAGTGAATCAGTTGTTCTTTACCAACTGCATGGAAAGACGCACCAAAAAAGAACATCCAAAACTTAGGCGACACATCAATGAATGCACTTCCATTAAGAACGAAAATATCTCCAATCAAAAGAGAAAAAAAACACACAAACTTCGAACGCAAAAAAATACAGCAAGCTCTACACAACACACAAAGATAATTCGAGGAAATGCGCTAATTGGTCCATGATCACACCACTAAGTTACATAAACGATAAGGAGAGCTGGAAGGACCCAAAAAATAAGAACAAAAAAGAATAACAGGAAACGTCACGGGCCGCCGAATCTTATAAAAGGCCATGGATGAATGAAACATGAGTCGCAAGAAAAAAAATTAGAACGATGTCGAAAACTTGAGAGAGAGAAAAAACCGTATCGACGTCTCTGGAAAGAAGATCTGAAAAAAAGAAGAAAGTGTCCGCTAACTGCGAATGTTTCCTACGCAATCGAAGAGCTGAGTTACAGTGAACGTTGCCAATGCTAAATAACAAAATAACTCTGGATTTTCCTCCGTGGGAGTGCGAGGGCTGACTTCACTCATCGAGACATGAAATACAATGTGTAATTATCCAACGGATGCGCTGCGAAAGCCATTTGTATAAACACGGAAGAAAACGAGTAAATTGTACTTGTGAGGAATATTTGTAACGCTTGTGATCATCATTGAATCCTTAAGCTCACTACTCCTTTTTTATCGCTTTCTACTGAAATCTTTCCATCTAAAAATGTGTGCGTATCGCGTCCAGGAAAATATCGTAATAAAATTCCAAACACGAAAGTTAGTTTCCTGTTTCCTTTATCTAAGCCATTGGTATTCCGATAAGCTATCCTGGAAGCGTATAATGTTCCACTAATGCGGATGATTACTTATAGAAAAACTCAACTCTGCCAATAAGGGATATTATGGCTTTTAAACGAATCGACAAATCTTCTGCACTAATTGGACGAGTTACAAAGATAAATGTATGAGAGGATACTACATTTGTAGTCATAATGCAGCGATACTTTTAATATTATGCTCTTACTTAAGAAGATTTGTAGACATTAGGTTGACTAATTGCATAGATGTTCAAAGAATTGAGGCAAATTTTGTGCCACAAGTATTGGAGATCCACGAAATATTCCAGAGTATAACAGGCTTTTGATTTACTTCATTCATCTTTTCTTTAGAGATCATTCTCTGAGAAATAAATGAATTAATAGTATTTAACCATTCCGCATATAGTATATTATTCTCCATCGACTTGAATTTTGATTAGAATCGTAAAAAATGGTTTAGAATTCATGCGTTTGTAATATACACCTTTGCCTTCCGATTTGTTGGAAACAAAGCAAAACTAAGTAGCTAGGAGTATATTGTCGACAACTGACCCAAAACAACAAAAATTACCACTTCAACAAACCAACCCGTAGTTAACCCAAAACCCAGAGTTCCTTAACCTCATTCTGATATCCGTAACCCTTCCAAGAATACGTACTCTATACCCCATCTTCGCAAGAATAGACATACGAGACAAAAACTCTTCAGTTAACCGCACACTTTCACAGACAACGTAACCGACTGAAATGCCGATGGGGAATTCTGCGGCTAACGGAATCAATTTCGGAAAACTTGGCAATAAATGCTTGTTCACCTACTGGTTCTACGAAAACCCCTTTTAGAGGGAGGGTGGGTGGGGGCGGGGTGCAGAAACCGGTGATGAACCACGAGTCAATGCGCTCTAACAACCAGATGACCGCATGAATCTCGGGGAGATGGAGACCATGTAAAGAGAGAAAGATCTTTTGAGGCCGAACGGCTACTGAATGGCGCCACCACATAAAGAGATAGCGCCGGCTTTCTTGAGAGAGAGTAGGCCCGCGTCCTTGCATCGGTGGGTGGGGAGAGAGTGATCTTGGTGGGGGGAGGGCGCGGTGAGTTAAGAAGAGGAGTCCTTGAGGAATGGGAGGGGAGATGAACGGGGAGGTAATGTGGAAGGGGCAAAACATTGACGTCGGGTTACACAGAAACCGTGCCGAGAGGAATATACGGCATTCCCATTGAGGTGAAGAGAGAAAGGTGTGGCACGATGGTGTCTTTAGAGCGTAATGTGGACAAAGGGATGGGGGGGAGTGTCCTATCCGATCCTTCGTGGTGGGTAACAAAAAATTCCTTTTTATGGCGGGGCGCGTATTCTTTACGAATGGTTGGTTTCCGGCCGATAAAACCTGAATTGTTTCCTTTGTACCAAGAGATTAGATAAAAATTACAATACTCTTCAAATACGCGACTTCTTAAGACTTCTAACCATTCATAAATACTATTTAACATCGTTATACCACACGCAAAGATTTATAACTACGCACAAGGACCATCTTACGATAAAAAGACAAGTATTGAACATCCGTAATAGAAAATTACGTCTTTAATTTTAAAATACACGTTTACAAACAATGATTTGATCCTTGGAGACTTCAATGATCGATTCTCACGGGAAACTAAATGATCAATAAAAGGCAATAAATTTAATGACGGACAGATCTCATTAGGGTAACTACGAGACCATAGTCTAGCAAATTAGAGAGAAAGTTTGAGAATTCGAAACAAAAGTAACTTTCTAGTGGAATAAAAATCTCTGTACATTGCAGATGGCACAAAGTCAAACAAACTTTTCTCCCAAGGAGAATTTGAGCAGTTTCCTGTTTCATAATCAAATAATTCAGAAAAGAAACTCTCATTAAAATCCTTGAGAGATCACCGAACAAAACAAACACCTAATTATGTCCCTTATCTAATCGTAATTTCTTTTTAAGTATTTATTTACGAGAGAATAAGGCACAAGAGTACCTATTGAAATATTCTTCAGATAATGCAACTACATGTCAATCATTATGGATCTTTGCATAGTTCACAGAGAGAGTAACAAATATCATTCCATATTTCAATCTAATACATTATTCAATAATATAATTAACTTATGATGCCTGTTTTGATCACAATAGCAGGATATTTATTTATGTATTTATTAATAAAACTGTCGCATTTAGGTCGCTGACCAGGTGGCAACAGGTATATAGAAAAATAAGTAAATACTGGAGACTAAATTGATTCATAAGACAGTTAACCAATCCTTTAATCAATCTCTTATATTTAACAAAAAATACTACAAGAATGATGGTATAGGTAGACAATAACGGATAGAAGTGCGTTAGACGTGAATAGGAGTGAGGGAAACCACGAAGAAGGAAGGGAATTCTCCTTTAGTGTCGCACCAAGGGTCATATTTCTGCCCGGTGCGCTCATACATTGTCGTTGCGCACCTGTTCGCTTCATGTGATCGGATTATTGCGGAAAATCCAGTCCCCTGTGGAGGTCGCGTGTTCTGTCCACAGCACGCGAAATGTGCCGTTATCAAGATTCGACGGCTTAAAAGCGCGGTGGGCGAAAGAAGCCCAGCACGTGTACCACGGTACGAGACTGAACTGAAAGTAACTTCTTGGTTGATAACATGTAATAGATGCATAGGATACTTAGGGTATAAACTGGGACTTATAAATGCAAGTTGCCACATAATACTTAACCATGGATATGATTATAGCGTGAAATAATATTTATTACCCTAACTCTTTGTTATAAATACTGGTAGCTGTCATAAAGTACCTTTAAGAAATATTTAGTATAGAATTTTTCTTCAGAGAGATGTCTTAGCGTAAATATCTCGTAAAAATAATACACTAACTTCTCAGCGATATATTTCGTTCACTATAATACTTTTATCTGAAATTAACGCTATAAACGTTGCAATTCTCTTACAGATTAACACAAAGTGCAAAAATTTGTTCGACTGAACTAAATTATGAAACTAAAACTTCCATTAGAATTCGTTATCTGATTAGGAAATGGAGAAGAACATGGACTTAATACATCTTGATTCTCATCATTGAATTTCTCAGTACGGAGCCAAAAAGAAAACATAGAAAACACACTAGATTTTGAAACAATTAAGAGCTCTTCTATAGGAATCGAAACTAAATAAATCGTTCATTGCTCCTCATAGAATTTGTCTCATTATCCTATTAACTCGTATCTTACACAGCCCTATTTGGACTAATATTTTTATCTCATCAACTAAAGAGAAGCTACAAAAAGTGAGGAACGTAAGTTGAAATTTTATTGCAATTAATTGGAATTTTAACTGCAATCAAAACTCTCTATAAGTATATCTTAAAAGGAATCCGTAAAGAACTTTCAGAAAAAAAACAACCCCAATTCTGCTACATTTTGTACACACATCGTTATTCCTACAATTCATTCACTCATCCCACAACCACCAATTCCTTCTCAACCACCTCGAATCCGACACACGGCGGCGTATCATAGCAACGAAGCATTCCTGCACATCTAGAAACTCTCTCTACCCACCGAATCGCGGGAGTGAACCTGAAATTCAACCAACCGAAGCACTTCGATCCATCTAGACATCCGGGCAAAAAAGCCGTGCGGTTTGGCTTCACTTTACTCCACTTCCGTTCGCCGAGGCTAATGATCTAATCTCGCAGCCCTCCGGGAAAAGATTTCCTCAAAAAATTGTGCGGACTGACCTCGTGCTTTTCGAGTCGAAACATCTTCCGGCTTGGATCGCGGAGGAATTTTCTCTCTCGGGAGAGGAAGCTGTTTATCAAGTATGACCGATTTTTTCGCGACGGAGGCATAATAGATGGATGCGTTTTTTATCGAAGGAATTGGAGAGATGAGGGCAGAGGAAATGGGGGAACGGTGAAACGAGAAACTTTTCCGCTTCGTGAAATGGAAACTTATAAACGCTCGCTGTAAGACGATTTTTTAAATGCTTACGAAGACGAAAACTCGTTCTTACGGGAGAGTATCGAATGCGTTGATAAGTGAAATTAAAAACCTCCTTACGATTGCGGAATAATAACTACTTGAACGGGAATATATAGATTCGATATAATTGATAAGGCGCATGTATCGAATTTGACTTTTTTCGGTCAGGGCTTGGTTTCCGGTTCCTATAAATTGTTTTTTTGATTTGGTTATGGTTCGACGCTCTAGATTGGTCCAACCACGGAAGAAGTGGTCATTGATTGGTTCATTTATCAACTTTCTACGTCCGAATAGGAAATGGAAAAAGTACGTAAATAAGCATTATTAAATTTGTGAAAAGAAATCTATCTAATGGCCGGGATTCAAACCCAAAGTCTTCGATTTAGATTAAATAAAATTTAGCATTAGATTACTAATACGTTGGGTTCATATTCAGGTACTTTAACATAACAATAAGGTCATTGAGAAAGCTTTAAAAAATAAAGAATTTGCAGACTGACATAGTACAAACTAAGAGTCGATACAAAACCTAATAATGACGATGATAAATCAGCTACTTTAAAAAGTAATATACATTACAATTCGAACTGCCAATTACTGCCAATATCACAGCTTATTTTAAGACTACAATTCACGCAAAAAGTGTGCAGCACACAAAAAAGGCGTTAACTTCACGAAAAGTGCATCATCGAATTTCGATTAGGTCACAATGCACACTTTCTTTTGACCTTGGATACGTCTCTGTGAGTAATGAGGTATATCACACACGACGGCTTGCAGCAATTTCATATCCTACCTCGAAACATAATGATATCATCATGCATTACAAATAATGTTCATAACTGAACCGGATCCATAGGCGTCGTGAAATGAATCAGGTTGCTTTCATGACAGTTACACTACCAGGAATTTTGATAACTACTTCATATTATCTTGGAATAGATAATTATCGTTCGAGCAAATAATTTCCTTGAATATATTCGTAGTAAAATATGAGTCACGAACATTTCGATAATAACTAACCGACCCCAGGTAATCAGCTGTAACATCTTATAGAAAAAAGGACTGAATTTGAGCAAGAATACAGCGACATCAATGAACGCAAAAAAGAAAAAAAGCCAGGATACGAACCATGGACTTAATGATTACTCGAGTTATACGTCGATCCATACATACAGACTGGCTATCACAATTCCCTTTCGTTTACTCACCTTTAAATCTTTAAAAGAAATTAATAACTCTAAGAACCTCACCGTAGAAAACTTCGCTCTTACATTTTTCGCGTATAATCAAGTTGGATTATTGATTCCCAATACTTGACAACCTGTCCATCAACGAAAAATAAACAAGCGCCATAATTCGGTTACTAGGAGACGTAAACTCATGTACACGTGCAACAATCTAGGTACATCACGCCGGAAACAGACCCTTGGGGCTTTAAACAGCATCACCTCGTATCCAAGCGTGAGGAGTTACGATTGGGTGGGCAACCTCATCGGAATCCCGGCAGGTGGCGCGTTGGAAATGATTTTCGGATTTCGAAACGGGTAGAATGTGACAAGAAAGAGAAAGGATTCAAGGCGATTCAGGAGTGGTTCAGTTCGAAAATGCCGCTCCGATGGCGTACGCATGCGACCTCTGACTGGGAATCCCGGCAAAACCGGAGAAAATGAAACAGCGATGGAATAAGATCGTGGAAATGAGACCAGGGGGTAAAAAAATTGCGAGTGGCGCCACTGTAGCGACGGCCAGTAACCTCGCAAAGCTTTCCGTTATGAAAATTGCATCCGGGCGCATCCTTTGCCGGGTTTATCCGGGAAAAGGGGTTCGACGTACTTTGCAAGGAGTCTAGCGGATGAGATAAGGTCGTTCGATACTATGTTAATTGGAATTAGAACGAGGAAAAGTCTAGAAAACACCGAACAACACTTAACCCTTCAAAGAGCAAAGGTGAATATGGGATATAGGACGAAACCAATAGGGCTGCAATGAGGCAATCCCCGAAGGTATCAACTAAGTACGACTCCAACAATATCCTCACCTCGTATCGAAGTTTTGGAGTAGGATGGAAAAATTAACGAATGATTACTTCTTCCAGATTTCATATCAGTAAAAGCAGAACAGGATTGTCCCCTGGAGTGTTGGCAACTTATAAACAGATATATCGTATTGAAATACGAGTACTGATTGAGTGAATAAACCAAAGATCACTCCGTACAATCCTTTGAAAGTCCTAGAATATCACGTTAACATACAATGCATCCGAAAGCTTAGGAATAAGATCTACAGTTTACCCTCATTAACCAAAGCAAATCGCCATGCTAATTAAAGTAAAAGTTCAACAACCACTATAAGACGTATTTTTTTAAATAGTACTCGCAGGATATTAAAAAATACGTAAAGTATGAGATAAAATATGAACGCAATCAGCATTCTTCGACCACAAAAAAATACAATTAAAACATGTAAAAATAAAAAAGCTTCAAGAGACTGCAGCGCAGTTAAAGTTGAAACAGAATCGGCAGTTCAAAGGAGCTTCGTTACGAAGAATTTTAAATACGCAGTAGGATACATCTGCGCAAATTTCTTAACTCGAGTTACTTCAAAGTAACATAATAAATTGAACGCAACTGCATGCGTGGAATAGAAGCGACTGCTTTTGAAATTCCGCCTACGCCGACCGATTTGCAGTCCGAGGAGCATTTCCTTTCCACATAACTCTTTGCAATGTGTTCTAAGAGCAAACGATACCATTTCCTTCATTCTGTGATCTCCTGCCGCCGCGAGGAGGCGCCACTGAGCGAATGGTTTGTCCGCGCACGATTTCGAATACTTGGTGAAAACCGACACTTGTTTGTAAATGGAAATGCACCACCGTGCATACAAACAAACTCTAAGAGTACTAACGACTTCTATCCTTCGTTAAACAACTACCACTGTACCTCTTTCACAATAGAAAAGGAATAAAACTATAATTTTGACGTCCCATTTAATCCCATTTAATCTCACAGATACGTTATTGATTGTTTATTTTCACGTAACTAGGGAAATTTATATTGATCTAAAAAACAAAAAGGTTTCTGATTAGACTATAAGCTTTATCCTTCGTTCGTTAATGGAGGAATGATTATAAATGAAGGCTGTTCATAATTGACGCATTCGCCTCGTGGTGTTCCATGAGAAATGAGAATGTTCAGTAATCACATTCATCATAGAATAAGATGAATGTGACAATTAGTCATGGGAGCGTGAATCGTTCCAAATGAAGACAATGCATCGAGGCGCCAGATACCATATCGTATACTATAGGCGAAGTCTGAAGCGTACGGTTAAGTTATAGTGATCATCAAATTTGGAAACCATTATAGTACGTTGTACAGTTATTGTACCTCAACGAATATTAAACCAGAGAGTTCCATATAATAATAATAATAATAATAACGTCTTTATTTATTTTATATATAAAACAATCCGTTGGGCAAATAGACAATAGAATAATCGAATTTCTTCTTCGTAATGGATATTTACATTTGAATTACATTAATCATACAAAAAAAAACATTAAGACGTGGAAATCATCAGTAATAAAACCTTAAGAATTCGATATCATTTATAAATAACCATTATTTCATTAAAAAGATCGATAATTCAACACCCAAACGTGATTAATAATGAAAGTAATCGTACTGAATCGCGAATAACTACTAAATACTAAACTAAACGTTACTATAGTAACCAATCAATATAAACACTTCAAATATCGTGCTTAATAAGCATCCGAAAATTAATATAATTTTTAAAAATGTAACTCGTCCATCATTGTAGCATTCTCGTAACCATAGTGATCGTAAATAAAAATTCTCAAGTGCCTCTGATTGAGGTTCATGACTTTTTACACGGCATCCGGGTGTGTCAGACATGCGTGTGTAAACGGAATCTCGGACGGAACGGTACAGAGGGAGGCTGGTTCCCGGACGTATAGGGACTCCACGAAGCGCCCCTTTCTCACACTGGGATGCCCGGACGGCATTCATTCACTCGCCTCAAGGACGATGGGCGCCGTGATGTCATGGCTGCGAGAGGGTGAGAAAGTTCCGAGATGGGATTCGCTCCGTACGAAGAATGCGAAGAAATTACGCTCCAATCGTTCCAGCTGGAGGGGCCTAAATGTTAGTAGTTAGACAAATAACCGGTGATTTTGATCGTATGTTCCTACAAATTTACAAATTACTACCAGTGGGTCAACTGTTTTTTTTTCTCCCTATCTTTGATTGGTGTAATATCCTGCTGATTTTACTCCGTTGTAATTTCGAATGCGTTTCAGAAATCTTTGTGCAAATTACATCATCGAATCATCTATGCACCTATCAACGTAATATTGAAAGAAATTGCAATATGTTGGACTATAAAGAAGCGTAAATCTTTGTATGATAATATGCTTATAATATCACACAAATTGAGGTAAATTATGGTTATATATTTCCAATGAGATCTTTGATTGATATATCGAGACATGTAATATAGATACAGGTGGACTTTTTGACGGAGAAAGGGTAAAAAATGACTAATTTTTTCGCTTTTCATTCACTCAACAAAGATTTCGCCTCTCGATATTGTCTCAAAAGTTAAAATAGCATCATATATTTACTCTTTGCCAGACTAAAAAGAAGTTAATCGACTAAAAAAATATGAATAAACCTGTTAAGAAAATACCTTTTAAAACTCCTTGCCTTTCTTGAATCTAGTACGTCTCGATTACTCTTTATAAAGTTTGAGAATAAAGGATGCTTTATTTACTGGAATTTAACGTTAAAATAATCAACATTTTCTTTTATTAGACGTAATTTACGTGATCAAAAAAACTTACTTAAGCAATGAATCAATTCACGAACTCTAAAATATAGATAGCGACATCCAATCAATACAGACTAAAATTGACCAATATTCAAACTTTATTAGTAAAATTATTGATTCTATCATCAACAAATCACCACACTAAATATTGCAAATTGACATGAAAAAGTTCGGACACTATACTTCATCACGTGCGTTACTCCATCCCAATAGGATCCACGAAATAATACCCATAAGAGGAGCATACGTGACGGCACATGTACGTACTGAATCAAGTGCTTGAGGAACGCGGCTTACGATAATACGAAGTGGAATTAATGGCGAAAGTAGAGAGAGACCATTTAGGGAGGGAATGACGAGTATGGAGAAGAATCGCCTTAACCGGGAAGAGGTGAAATTTAGGACGTTTCTCGGAGGTTGGCAGCCCTGGCGCAGAGTGAATTGGAAGCGGACGCGAGGGGAAGGATGAGGGAATTTCGCGCAGGAACGAATTGGGAGCAACGGAATTGGGGGGAAAAGGGTTGTAATGAGGAGGGAATGTGAAATGATTGGAGACAATGTAGCACTTGATACTTTGATCGGAAGTAGGGAAACTTTTGTTGCGGCAAGTAACGTGAAATAGTCAAATCGCTTACATTGTAGCAACCACGAATAAATGACCGAATAAATGGGGTTTTTTTATTGAAATATCACGAACACTTTAAATTATTAAAATATAGGACTGAAACGTGTTCTGAAAGAATTAATTTTTATATTGGAAAAAGTCGATTCGATGCTTCTTGAAAATCGAGTTGAAGGTAGGAAAGAAAGTTCATTTTTTTCTTTTTGTAGAGAATTATGGGAGATGTATTTTTTATTTAAGTGACTTAATTTTTAATTTACAACAATATATAAGAGGATCAGATTCAAAGAAATAATTACCATTAAGGCAAAAAATTCCAATTCTTAATTACCTAAAACTTTCTGCCTTATTTTCACCCAAAATATTTTCATTCATGCTTTCGTAAAAAACGAGGAAAAAATGATAAAATAAAACTTATATTTATTGTATGAAAAAACTTGAAACTTATAATCGTACCCGTTCATTAAAAAATTAAGTTATCATTTTTAAATCAGTTACGTGGGCTATAGCGCTGTTTAATTTCATCTGTAATTAATCTTTATAATAAATATTTAAATTAAAATTAAATAAAAAATAATAAATAAAAATATTTATTATCAACACAGTCATCAAATTAAAATCGGGAAAAAACCTGAACCCCTTTTAACAATTCCAAAAAACCCCCTAAGACGACGTAATCTCACGATCGCCGCCTTCCCATCGCCACTTGCAGCGCCCTTTCGCAAGGCTAACACTTGCAACATCCCCCACCACCGACCACTCCCGCAAGTCATCACGAAATCCGTGCATGAGCAAAGCAAGCGGCGCAATCCCATTGCCGGGAGTGAGCGTAATTCCCTTTAAATGGGCATTTCCGATCCCCGTTTTCTCTGCGAATGCCCAAAAGGACAGGATGCGAACCCGTGCCATTGGCACCGCTACGAAAGGATGTGAGAAGAGGAAAACGTACGATATTTTCATCCATTTCCACTGATGATGAGTGCGTCATTTGAGGATGCTACGAGGGGAAATTGAGTGCTTTAACCCCTCACGAATTCCACCATCATGACGTAATAATGCGACATCACGTTACAGAAAGAGAAATCGGCATATTGACGTACCCAATTGGGCGGATTATTCCGAGAAGGTTCGAAATTTTGCAGTCTTTGATTAATGTATCTTTTAATGCATATAATTTCCCCACGGAATCAATTTTTTTGAAGCCTGAGTCTATTTTATAAGGATTTAAGCTCTAAATTACGTAAAAGAACTCCCAAGAATTAAACAGACGTGAAAAAAGTCTGACAGGATCGGGACTCGAACCTGAATCTCCCAATTCGAGTTATTTTTATTTACATATTATTATTTTACGTATGTTAAATCGTAGGAATCATTCCAGCCCCGTGAGCATTTCACGCAAAGTTAACCTTTATTCCTCCATTATTTGTTTAAGAATAAAGATAAATATTGTACACTTATTTCTGAAATCGTTAACTACTACTCTGAACCTCTAATATCTAAGTTATATATACAGGCATCTCCTAAATATTTAATTACTCTATCTCATACATTTAATAAAGAAGATTTATTCCCACTTTATAACTGCTTCATCTTTCATCATACGAAATTCAAAGGAGAACAGTATTAAATATACCTTTTCCCTTGCGGTGTAAGAATTTACGACATACAAACCCACCAAAAACATCTTCCAGGCGATGGTCGATCAAAAAGAATCATTCTTACCAGTTTCGAACAAGCTAAACCACACTAAAACAACCTCCCCAACAGCAATTACTTACGATTTAGTACCATACGTTCCTATAGGAACCAGCGGGAGCTATGACCATAAATAAAACAATCGGCCCTATGCATCATACGTGCGGGACACCAATTATACCCGAAACCACGGTTTAATCGAGGAGATAACCCACGGACGGCACCTCTTATGGTCATACCGACCGCACGGGAATCCCACGGTCCTTCCGCCGTCGGTGGAAACCCACGTCCAGAACAATGGCCTATAACTCAACGAAGATGGACTCCAGAATAGAGCAATTTACCCGAGAATCTGCGGAAGCAAGGTTGCGGCAAGTGACCCGCCACGTTGGAAACAAAGGGCACCCGGTGATCATCGTGCATACGCCGAAGGACCCGCCTAACGGACGGTCTGAGAGAGAGAGAGACGTCCTCGTGGAACACCCTCTCTGCGGCACCGGATGTGAGCCCACCACGACCTCCTAATGTCGGCGCTAACGGAGCAGAGGAAGATTTCTATCGATATCACCACCTCCGCACGATGGGTATCGTGGACGAGGTAACGCCCGATAATGGCCGGCTCTTCGTAGCCTCTCTTTGGCTTTCCACGTAGCAGTAACCTACCGCCACGTCATGCCCCTCCTCCGACCGGAATCCTGCCCAGACACCGTCCTCCTGAACGCCGAGAAAGACTTCCCGGCCTACCGATCCTTCTTTGGAGCTACGAGTTTGCCATTCAAGAGAAGGGCGAGGGAGAGGGAGGAGGAGGCAGCTGGAAGCGAGGAGCCGGAGAAAAATGAATAGGATTTACAGCTGCTGGAATACGGGCAAGAAAGATCGGAGCTACTCCAGAAGGTAACGAAAATTGAATGGTTGGCGGGGAAACTGGGTGTTTACGACCGGCAATATAAATTAATTGGATTGAGAAAACATTTACGTACGTTTTGGAGCGAGATTGACATCTTAAAAAGCATTACCCACCACTATTCTAGAGATTTCCAGTAATTCTTGCCTTTAGATTCATTCATTACAACTTATATATCCCATAGATGCATTCCTTACTTGTATCAAGCACTGGTTAACTCAGGTGTCTTCGTTACACAAACATCTTCACAATATAAATCGGAAATTTTATTGTATAAAGCAATAAAAAGGTGAAGGTGTACTAGACCAGTAATTTATGACTCTTTGTAATTGATTGTTAACGCCAAATCGAAATAGTAATTAAAATGGCAAAATGTTAATATCCCTAGCAACCACGCAACGACAATTCTTCAGGGTGCAGACTTATACTGAGGAAAATTACTAGAAAATTCTTCTTATCACAAGGAAATATCTGAACAACCCTAAAACTAGAACATGTTCCGGCTAAAGAAAAACCTATTTCATACCACAGAGGAAACTATTTTTACGCCACCTTCAAAGGGGAATGTTGGCCACACTGTATCCTCCGGAAAAAGATAACATTCTTGAAACGAGATAAAGATTTCGTTAAACATACGAAAAGACACGATTTAGCAGAGCAAACTGGAGAAATTCCCACCCACAACCGTCCCAGTAAAAAATGTTCGGAGTATGCAATCGAAACGGAAGACAAAAAAACACTTCCTTTCGGAAAGAGCAAAATCTAACGCAGATGACAAGACTGATAAAGACGTAAAGTTTCGGACAAATAAGAATTTACCGAGAATTACAATTGATACAGAGTGAAAAAGGACTGAAGGAGGAAGTACAGGTTAGAATTGTCATTGCTAACGCCCCATTTAAGGTACGTACATCCGCGGAAGACCTTTTGAAACTCTTCCCTATTTTCATCAATGAAAATACCTGCCGATGCCAAAGATAACCATCGCTGCAGATACCCAAAACTTCTCTGATCTACCGAATCATTCAAAAGCTCTCTTGCTGAGCCATTAAGGTACAGAGACCCGCGCGGAATTATACCGTACCTCGACACCGTTGAAGCGAGATAAAAAACACGACAAGACGAGGAAATGAACGTACGCACAGAACGAACGTGGCCAAGAGAGAGAGAGAGAAGACCTGGCGGGGTGGTGGGGAGAGAAGGGTGTGGGTGGGAGAAAAGAGAAAGCAAAGGTCACCTCTTCCCCCTGAAGACTTCCTTTTGAATGAAAGCGAGGCCGCCAACACTACGGCGTTGAAGCCGCAGCTGCCTTGCTCGGAGCGCGGGGCAGCGGCGGAGTGCGTGGCGGCGACGTCCGAGGGCGCTAGCCGGCATGAAAGACGGCGGGGCCCACCGGAAGTCCGGGGATGTGGCCACGGAGAGCTCCTGGCGCGGAGGGGCGAGAGGGATAATCGACTCTTTTTCTCGATGAGAGGAGGGGAAGGAAACGGATCGGGGAGGAAGGAGGTGGGGTGGGATGTTGGGAGTGAAAAAGGATGTGGGAGCAGAGGAGGATGTGTCGGGGAGAGGATGTAGAGGGGCGGAGGGCCGTAGGATGGGTAGCAACTGGAGCAGAAAGAGACGAAGTTCGAGCGTAAAAAAAAGAGCCGTGGAAAAAGTTCTGTCCCGTCGCGAATCTCGAGTAGGTAGCTATGTCGGTCTGTGGCCCGAAAAGATGAAGTCGTGAATGACTGTGGCTTTATGAATCCTCTTGGTCACGTGCTGTGGATTACGGAACGCGATCTCGTCGTCCCATCATCCCGATTTGGAACCGCGCAGTCGAAAGGTTTTATAATTACATCATCTTGGAGAGTGCTGTGCTATTTGGTGTGTTCGTATGCTGTAATACTCACGTAGTCATGTAAATGATGAGCTTCTTTTGACCCTAATTCATCCCGATAAAGACGTTTTACTATTATCATTCCTAGAACTACCATCATTAGAATTCTTTTCGATAACATCTTGATGAATTATGACGCCAATTACCCATTCAAACATATGTTACAAAATGAGAAAGATAAACTCTGAAGCATACGCACGATAAACACAATTACCACTTCATTCAAACATTTACAAGTAAAATATTACCTAATTTACATCTACGAACAACAAAACATAACCTAGAACATTATTCAGGCCATAGAAACATTTACCTAAACAGTTTATACTTTGGTTTAACTGTTGAGAACCGAATCAAAGACGAATTCTGGTTCCAAAAGGTTACGCGAACGAAACCCGAGTTATTTAACCATCTTTACAAAACTCCAAGGAAACCCTTCCCCTAAATTCTGCCTTGAGAACCTTCTCAGGTGGAACACTCACGTCTTGCGTACAGCCTTCGGTCATTCACCGCCCCACAAACTGCTTCTCAAACTCAATAGAACGGCTCGCTTTGAATGCAAGCGAATACTAATTCCTTCGTGGTTACCAGAAGCTGCGACCAAGAAGATTCTTCGCTTTGGGGCGATTTAAAAGATACACGTAGGCTTCTTTACTGAACCGAGTATCCAACGAAGGAGTAGACATTCTATAGTGTGAGTGGAGTTTGTGGCAAGGCCGCAGGAGTGCCAGGCGCCATGCATTATTTCCTGCTTATCATCCCATCCAGGAGGGACTATAATAGTTCCGCTACACCGGAGTCTCTGAACCATCATTAGAAATAATTACCGAAATCGATATGAGCAAAAAACTAGAGGCTGGGTTTAGAGGACGTCGCATGTTGAAGTGTTCTCTGGGCATAATTGCGTGATGAATATCTAGATAGACGTAAAAAAAGCTTCTTATTGTCCGACTACGCACGAAAGCATAGGAGGATAAAAGCATAATTTCTTTTGCTGCACGAATCGTTAAATTATCTACGAGAATGATCGCCAAAAAAGACGCACCAACGGTTCGGATCGTAATTACTTAAGTGTCTACAATCACGAACGGCTCTATTCATTCTATAAATATAGTCGCACTTCGTTTATTTTCGTTATGATATCGACTGAAAAATCACAAAACGACTGACTAATATAATTGGATCTTTCCGATGTTTGAATCTGTAGTTGTTTATCACGTAACGATATCTAACAAAGGAATTATCTTTACTTCTTTTTGGTAAACGATTATTGTTATAATTAACCCACAAGATCAGTACAAAATGATTTGGAAGATAACACAATCCACAGAAGTTTTCTCGATCGTTTTTGTGTAAACCAACCTCACCTTTATAGAAAATTAAGTATAGTTAAAGACATATAGAGATGCATAGATGCTATTATATATTTGACTTTTGACCTAGCTTTATAACAGTATTTTTTAAAGTTAAGCATCGACATTGAATAAAAAGGTCCAACAAACCTAAGAATAGAGACATCCCAAAACCTCATTCTTTCATTCATTTCTATATCCTACTTATAAATTTTTTTCGGCTAGTTTTTAAAATGCAAGCTTTGAAATAAGAGGTTACGTTTAATAAATGCCCACCTGGCCCAAACCTAACCAATAAAGAGTCCAATAATTCTCATACTGAAATATAGTACTTACTGGTCAACTTTATATTGGGATTTGTTGGATTTACGAAACAAAAAACAGATGAACATTCTTGATTCTTTTACCAAGTACTTATACTTCATTTCGCTACAAAAAGGAACAGGAATAGGTCAAGGAAATAAATGAAGTACGGAAACTGTTTTGAATAGATCGCTGGGAATACATTCTATTAGTTTCGTATAAATACTATAAATCTGTGAGAAAGAACACGAGTATAAAAATTACTATTCATACTGAAGAGACGTGCAAATATTAATTCCTCCATAGAATCCCATAAAGATATAATTCCTACTTCAAACCGAACCAACTTAAAAAAAACATAAAACCAATCTTACTAATGGGTTAAGATACCACCAACTACCGGTGCGTAACACTTTGCGAAAACCACTTGCTGAAAACCTTCTGCGCGCGCGGAGAGCCGAAAAACTTCGCGTCGAGCTTTCTCCACACTCCATTCAGAAAATTCCACAACGGGATTCATTCATACAGCCGTAAACAACGGGGTGGAGAGAGAGATAGATAAACAGAGGAGATATCGCGGGCGTTCGATTCGATACAGCCGTAAAAAAGAAGCGCTAAGGAAGTGAGTGGAAGAGGAATCACGTATCGTATGCAAAATACATTCCGCACACGAGCGTTATATGGTGAATGCGGAATGGGCGGAAACTAGGAGACGAATTGCATCAGAAGAATTGTTGCGCGGTGGGGGCGTAAGAATACGCTTTCTTGGAAACATGTGACGCACGAGATTCGAGAAAGCTCCGTGTGTGCGGAGGGAGGATACCTACGATTTGAAAGCCGCGCTGTGTTAAAGCGTAGTAAAGGATTGTTCATTCAATTGAACTGTAATTGAATAATTGGATTAAAGTGGCACACATGAATTACAAATCAATCAAAAAATAATATAAATTACGTCAGCAAAGATGGAATAAAATAATTAAACATTTTTCCAAATTTATATTCCATTTACCACCAACGTAACGTTAAAACTGCATTTCTCTTTTCACAAATACAACGAATTATTTATTTTCCAATCCTTTTAAGGGTATCATTTACCTGAAATTATAACCGTTGACATTTACATTTTGCAAAATGCCATGGATAAAACTGGAAAAAATTACTTTTAAGGATATGAAATTCGATAGTGAAATAAGGAAACATATCGCAATTTCCACATAGTTTTCTTCCATGAAATATGGCCTGTAAAGATACCGTTGTCATGGAAACTCTGTTGAATAAAAACATTTCTGTAACAGCTGTTAATATTAAACAGACAGAAAAAACATGAAAAATAACGAAGCATTTTTATAAAAATCGAATGAAAAACCGATGAATAAATATATTTCAAAATTTCCTCTTTTATATCAAATTTAAAACCCAAAATATTTTATTCACCAATCCGTCCGGTGAACGACGCATCAGAAAGATATGCAAATAAATTCCGAAACCTTTTAAAAACGCTGCATTCCAAACGCGCCCTATAATAAATTACGGCGAGAAGAAATCTTCCTACAAAAACGTATGGGAACCTTACGAGATACAGCTACCGATCGAGGCGCACCAAAGAACCAGAATGAAGCCACTCAAACTAATGAACGAATAAAACACGAGACGAAATCATGATCTGAGATTACGCAACGGGTCACTTCGTTGGCTCACGTTAATATTCCATTATTCCGTTGGGCGTGGGAAGAATTAATTGCAGTGAAAGCGAATGAAAACGCATGGGAGTAGGTAATCTCGCTAGAAAAAGGAAGTGAGAGTATTTAGAGAGGAAGATGTGGGCGAGGGGAAATTTCGAGGAAAGGTTTGTGAACGCATGGAAAGGAAGTCGAAACTGATTTCATATTCTGGGACGGTATGCGTGGAGTAGTTGACTAAGCTAAAGAGTATGTACATTTTTGCACGAGACACGTACCGTGGGAGGGGATATTAATGCGGATGCAGGAATATTCAGAATACATACTATCGACATCTTACTAATCAATTGAATATACTTAAAAACCATGTAGAATTCATGATCAACTCAATACATTTATAGACACAATTGGGTCGAGAACGCAGGAAAGAATTTACCGTAAAATAGCTAACCGGTTACCCGTTTAAACCGGTAAAATTTGGTTGAAATTGGAAACCAAACCAGCACTCGAATATGACACACCTCTCTCGAAACCTATAATATGTACCGATCAAAAATTCCACGCTAATATAAGCTTAACCGACAACCGAAATAAATCGCTTTAAAATTTACCGGTTAAACCGAATATTCTCGAAACTTCAACAATCAATATGTATGCGATTGTTGGCCTATGTAAACCAGTACATCCGTCTAAATTCCGACCGGAACTATCGAAAACTTTCAACGCTAATCCAGCCACGGCGGATATGAATTAGCCGCTCGTCCTTACACGGGAGAAACTTCTAACCCGGAGTCGGGAGGACGCGTGGACAGGAATGTGTGTGGGTGAAAATGCGTAGGGAAGTACCACGGCTATACAGCGGAGAGAGAGCTTTACCAAAAGGGATGGGCTTATGGGGAGCGGACAAGAGAGAGAGAGAGTACGGACGGAAAGGTAATGCTGTGAGAGAGGTACGTAGAAAAAGAAGGGATCAACGGGAGCCTTCTTGTGAATGGCCTCCATCCGCTGTTAGGGAATGATTTCACTCGTAAAGGGAAGGGGGGAAAGAGGGAGGGAGGCAGTGGTGTGGCGGGTGAAAGGAGAGTCAGTGGTGCCAACTTTGAGCTTTCGAAACTGCAATCCGAGAATTATTACGATGGGCTCGATGTCGAAAAACACCGAATTCGGAAAAACGAGACGAAAATTCGAAATTTCCAAACACCACAAGTCAACGTCCTGTACTACATGCATGATTACCATTCTGAGGAACAAAAAAAATACGAATATACTTAATGATTCGAATTCTACGAAAATTTATGATAAATTTAAGCAGTTTCGGCTATTGAAATATTAAAATTCGATAGTTAACAATTATTTATTTACTTTGGCAATCGTTCATCTAATCCCAAGACAGAAATACCGAAAAATTTACGTGGATGGAAAATAATATTCAATAAAGAACGTATATTACGAACAGTTGCATACGAGATAATAAAATTTCTTTTGGGGTATTACACGAATTCAATAAAAGTAATGAAATATTTCTGAATAATTCTTATACTGATGAAAATCATTTCATTTTCATTTTCAAAACATATAACAAATGCCATCACAATAGATGCATAACATCTGTAATCTTACAGACCGAATGGCGTCTAAATGAGAAAAAAAATTCCCTAGCGACGGTATCTATTGACGATAACATAAAAGGCTATATGATATTCCTACTAATTCCACTGATAATGGAAGACGTAAAATAAAAACGAGGCATCATTCTTAAGAGTTTATATGGTCAAAAACCCTCCACGTCCTAGGCAAATCGCTTGTATACTACGAGCTTTTAAAGAAGGGAAGGTGATAGCCCTGTGCAGATCTGCCACCGGTTTACACGGAAATCTATATCACGTATCCAGAAACAGAAAGCACCATCGTAGAACGGTGGCGTAGCAGAAGAAGACAAGGGAAGGCAAAGAAGGCGGTGGTAAGAGAGACACTGGCGTTGAGGGCACAAAGAGGGAAGCGGAGTAAAACAAACAAAAAAGGGAAGGAAGAGCGGTTAGCATTCATCTGCGGCCAGTGGTGGTGGTGGTGTTCACTCGCGAAACAGTGGGCCTTTCAACGGCAGAAAGGTAAATACTTTGCACGAATAAGGCGTGCGTCTTGAAACTCCTTGTGGGGGAGAGAATGTGGGCACGGCCAGGACACGAACCTGGGTCCTTAAAGAATTCCGGGAAGACGTTCTCGAAGCTGAAGTATCACGCTTGTTCGAAACTGCGTTTGCGAAATACGCCTGGTGGGAGGAGGACACAGCGTCCTACATACAGACACCATTCAACCACTCGGTCCTCAAAGAGACAGCCGACTTATGAAAAGGCGATGTACGAAAGAGACCTCGCGAGATAAATACGCACGTGCGCCCATAAAAACCGACCGAAAAAAAACGAGTAAAAATGTGTTTGACTTGGATTCGAATGGAGGACTTTACATCGAGTATGGATGCGTAAAAGACAAGTAGATATCATTCTTCAAACAGCAAACTTTAGAATACATTGAAGGTAAAATCATAAAAGAATCCATCCGTAGTAACCACAGAAAAATACGTAATTATGTACGAGTAAAAATAATCAAAACTGGATGAAAAATGCGTAAAAACGTATTAGATTGGAATAAGAAGCCAAGCCTCAATTTCGAAGATAGATATCAATACGACAACCATTCTCGAACCGCTAAAACTCCAATAGTTCAGCAGTTGAGACATTAAGACATACAACCACACCGTAAAAAGACCTGGGTTCGACCCCAGCAACCTCAATATTTACACCATTTTTATCTTTACGTCCATCCGATCGCATTTAGACACTCCTTTCGCGAATTCCACGGAATTTTCTTCCGCCGCGTGTTCTAATCGGGAAAAATCACAAGCGGAAACGACTTGGAGCTCTCCTACGAACAGAGTAATGAGGGAGGAGGTCGTATGTGCGGACGTGAGGAAACATCCGGTATTAAAATGGAAGCGGCCAAGTTATATGGGAGGCGCGCTTTTTTCTGAAGCAGAAGAACGGTGAAAGAGGAATGGGTATTTGAATAAAATGAAGGGATCGGAGTAAAAAAAGAAGACTTTGAGACGATTGAACGTTGTAGATCGAGAAAGAATTTAAGTAAGAAGCAATAGTACGTAAAGGGTTTGAGTTTATGGGAGTAGTGAAAGACACCGTATCCGTAGGGAGGATAAACAGAAGGATGGCTTGTAAGAATCCTCATGCATTGGGTAGGGGCGTATTCAGTTAGAAGCAAAAAGACATACGCCCCCTTTATTAAAGTCAAAGCTGTGAGAGAAGGCTGTGAGAGACTTCTTTCGTGTACGAGCATTCTTGGGTCTGAAACACGTTTTGACTGTTGAGATGAGTCTGAATTTTATACGCTGGAATTTATCGAATTCTTACGTATCTTAAAATGGTATTCGATAAAATTATACGTCGATACAGTTGCCGAAAAAGAAAGCAATCTTCTTCCAATAAAACAAAATGAATTACTTTACAGCCATTGAGCAATTTAATACTCTTGACTAGTAGCAACGAGTGATTTACTGAATAACTGATTATAACATGAGATAAATTCCGAATACGAGTTATTCGTAAAGAACTTCACGTGTTTCTAATAATAATCCCTCTATACTTTTCCGTTTAAACATAAAACAATTAATACATATCCATCTACTGCCTACAATGCTCGTAATAATTATATTCAATCGTCGTATGAAACAATTTTAGTCCTTACATGAGCATTACATCCTAAATATAGGATAGTTCAACTGCGATACATTCCTAACTTAACGTATTTCCAATTATAGAAGAATTCATTCAATCAGCAACCAAAAACTAACTGACTGACTAACTTAAACTGTAATCAAGAGTATTAAAGTGCAGAAAGTTAACGAAATTCGAGATTCCGAAACATTCATACGCAAAACCTCCAACAACTCACATCGAAAAACTCAAACTCAAGCTCCCTCTACCTCAACTCCACGAGTACACGTGGCAACTATTACAACAAACACCATTACAAAATTTTACGGCTTTAACACGCATTGTATCGCGAGATAACTTACGCGCGAGCCCGTGAACTCGGCTTGTTTTTTATACACCACCAGAGATAATCGAGCGGCAAAAATGCCATTCCTAAGCCGACGACGAGTGGGCGGAAAACGTAAGAAATCCAAAGAGTGACGATGTATTGCGTAACGCCGCTATAGAGAGGACAGACGATGGATGAACGAGTGATAGAAGGAAAAGGGCAGAAAAACACGTAAGGCGGATGAAAAAGCGAGGCGAGATGAAGGAAACAGACTTCGGAAGGGATTTCGTAGGATGGCAGCGAGGGCAGAAGGCGGAAGGGTGACGGGGGGGGAAAAAAGGGTTGGCTGGGAAGAGAAAAAATACGACCGCCGACCGGAAATGACGCTCTTACTGGCGGCGATACGAGAGAACAAGAAGGAGGCTTGTGAATGCGTGCGTGAGAGAGAGGAAGTGGGGGGGGAAGAAAGGAGGGTGGCAGGGGGTGGGGGGAGCAGGGAGGAGCTCTGGTAAAAGAGATAGAATGTGAGGATGGAACTACGAAGAAAGAAGCACTGAGTGATGCGGTAACACAAGAGGGCAACTCCATGTTATAAATATTACGAGCACATAGTAGTTTCTTCTCCGGACTTGAACTCTGCTTCCACGACGACTTTTTTCACTCGAGACGGAATCTACACAATGAACGCAGTCTTTGCTTAACTTCTACTTTTAACAAACACGTGCTTCATCATTGATATTTAAGTTTAAGATCGATAAAATACTGTAATACGCATTAGGAGTTACTAAAGAAAGGAAAGGTTTTCTAAATTTACTAATTTTTACGCCTAATTGCACTAAAACACTTCCATGAACCGACTCCCTGGTAACATAACATTTTCGCTAACTTTAGCAAATACCGTAACTGAAATATAAGTAAAGATTCGATACGTACTATTCCTTAACAACTCATTCACTAGGCCTTCATAGACAGAATAACACGTACTTCACAATCTCAATCGAGAATATAGCAATACCGAACTCCCACATAAACGATTCATTCAGTACTTAATACTAAAGTTAAACTATTTCATCTTATTAAAAAACAAACATTAACTGATGTTAATCGCTCTCATCATATAATCCCGCGATGCCTTAACATAGAGGGATAATTGACCTGCTCTGACAAGGGCTTGGTCATCTCCTTTACATATTACACTCAAAGATAACTAGCGGTTACGATGCTGGATCAAGGCTGCTACTTGAATTGACCTATTTTGACTCTATTGCCATCAGATATCCTACAGCAATAAACGTACGAAGACATCTTACGAGTAAGTGCACTAAAAAGTACACTGCATAGAACATACAATGAATATATCAGTATTACAATTACTAGGAAATAGTGCGTGGGAAAACTTTTCCTCGTATATTATAGTCTTGCTTATAAATAAACACAATAAATATGATCGCAAAAGAATAAACATATAGATGATACAACAATCGGTTTAGGAATCCTTTTTCTATCCAACTGATACCGCAGAAGCTTTTCCATTATCGTAGAGATGAATAAGAAGTCAAACTTTAATCCCAACAATTGAAAGCAAACGACTGTATTTGAAGTTACTATAGAAACGGACATTGCTACAAATTCTCACGGTAAGAGCTCTTTCGTACTGCAAGAAACTGATAAAAGCTGAGCAAATAGGGCGACAGTTGGAAATAACCGAAGTAGCCGTTGTGTGGAGGATTGATAGGAGAAGCGGAGGTAGAGGTTGCTACAGTATCACCTGCCGAAAAGTAAAGCAGGGATGGATGGGTTTGAGGAGGGAAAAAAACCCTTCGCCCGAAGGAAAGGGGGGTTTTTTCCTCCTCGGAAGGGGGATGGGGGAGCCAGAAGGCACAGGGGGCCCTTCTCACGAAATTGGAAGCCGGAACGTTTACCGAGGCAGGAAAATAACTTTCGAGTTGACTTTGCAGATGTCCCTTAATTTTCGGTTGCGGGGTGGACTTTAATCTCCGATGATCCCTTTTTATTCCAGATGGGCGACCTTCCGGAAAAAAAAGGTGAGAGAGATTTCGTTTCCGGCCTCGGGAAAAGTGCTACCGAGGATTCCTGATCTGGACGCCGTTCGAGCGTGAATGAAAACGTTCCGGTCCAGTCGATCGAAAGCTGCATTTTACATCGTCGCCAAGGGAAACGATGATGAATGATGGATAATTCTAAATCCTTAATCTGTGAAATTAACGTCCGTTTCGAACCGGAAGCGTAGCTTATCGAGGATGGTACGGAATTTGTACAAAATATCGAGCTACTTACGTATTAAGCGAAAAATCTTCTTATGAGATTAGAATAGAAACTTCCTTCTTTGGATAAAATATAAAATTCAGCTTTATGAGAATTACAAATACATATCCGTGACTATTGTATGCAGTGTTGGGATTCTCACCATGGTGACAAACAACTGCTCGATTTAATACTTGTGAGAAATCGCAAAAAGGATGAAATATTAAAGCTGAAAGCTGAAGATCAGTAGATGTAAAGTACACATCCGGACCACAAGATACTACTAACCGCTTCGAAATCATTTTTCTGTTTATAAAAGCTATTTCAACGATGGTTAAAGGGTATGAAAAATTCCATAGCTTGCTCTTCGAGAAAAATAAAACGTCTGAGAATGTTGTGGCAGATTTTACCAACAAAAAGTGCTCTTTCATATAAATATATTTTATACAAATAAATAAGGTGACAATTTTAAACTACTATGACGTTTTCCTTTGTAATTTGTGTGTGTTCGGTCAAGGAATAGAGATAGATCGGTATTTAAAGTTCGAATTTGATCGATAACTATAAATAGATCGATATTACGGCTTGTCTAATGTGACTCTTATATTCCACGAAATAATATTTACGAAAATTTGATACAAAATGACTAAAAAAGGCACGAAAAAATTCAAATTTATAATTTTAAAGTACCCAGTAATGAATAAATTGATTTGAATGAATCTACTCAATTTCACTATTAGAGGGGTGAATACATAAGGAAAGAGCTGATACAACACGAGACTCAGGGGATAAAACTTTCGAATCTAAAACTCTGCAGATCCCGAGCGAAAAATCCCTTCTCTGAAGCTGCAAAAATACTCCATCAACCACCACAAACGAGCATCTCGTCCACTTGAACCAAAAAACCTGATTCAACCGCGGAATACCCACAGCATTTCAATAGCGACTCCACCCTAGCAACCTCGACCGCCCATCTCCCTCCTTCGACGCGCACATCGCATCCCGATAGCATGGGATAGACGCTCGAAATTTCCCGAAATATATAGACCGAGAGGCAGTAATAAACCCGTTGCGGATGACACTCCGTCTCTATGGAAACGACGTAACGGACACGCGATATCCGGCGCGCGGTTTCTGCGGAGACGATCGGATGAGAGAAACCGCGCGCGGTCGAAGTTATATGGAATAATAAAAGCGAGCGAACAAAAAACGGCTAGCGAAGGACACCGACGCGCCACCTGCATTATTTATTTTCATCCGTCGATAAAACCAACAAAACGAGGCGCGGCAATTACGTAGCGGGAAGGAAAACAAACGAAGAACTCGTTCCGTGCCAACCGAAATACCCTCGTACTATGGGGAAACCGCTCCTAGAGGCGTGCTCGGAGCAAACAAGCAAGATGCTATTTGCTTTTTTTTCGGGAGCGACGAATCTGAATCTTGAAACGGGGAGATGTTTGTTTCCGCTGGATCATGACCGGCTATCGTCCATTATTCAAAATATTCGCATTCGTGGGGCGTCCGACTTTAAAATCGCTCGTTTCCTCCGATTTAAAAGGGTTTGATGATGTGCGATTATGTCTGAATTATTGATAAGTGGCGGCGATTGAGCGAAATGCGGTTGATCCGAATTTTGACGAATTATTGCCCCGATGACGCAATCTTCCGATAAAAACTCATTCCTTGCAAATAAGCCAGAGCTCTTTCGTTGATTATTATAATTCATTCGTAGGTTTCGTATATCGAGATTCGTATTCGAGTGGATACACTTGAAAATTTGCTTTGACATCGAACGTAAGAATATGTCAGAAAAACTAAGTATTTTAAATTACGACGTAAAATTCATCCAATAATTTTAACTGCAGCATTCTAAGGCTAGCCTGAAATATACGTTCCCATGGGTACGAATAAATTAAATGCTTCCAAGATTTTATCTTTATTTCTGAATAACGATAAATATGAAATGAATTAACAACTTTAACAATCTAATCTTACTAATCAATTCATAACGATCTTTTTTCACCAACTTATTTATCATCTTTTTTATTACACACGCCAATATTTCCTCCTACATCTCGCAACTACGCAGAAAAAAATCACCATGATCTTCCTCATCCAGAACTTTCCAGCGAAAGCCGCCAGGGGTAACTATTTAACATGTGAATTAAAAATAGAAGACCTCCACTAAAGCGTTCTTTTTGAGACTAAATCTCTGAGATAGAACTTCAGAACCCCTTTTCATCCACAGCGTAAAAATTGATACTAAGTTTACCGTAAACTAATCCATAAGTACTATACTCCTCGTAGCACAAACGTTTGAAGATGGAAACATTGTTGATCGATATATCAGAATTTATGTAAGGATTTACGAACGTACGTGATATTTAACGCATTATTAACCTATTAGAATGTTTATAAATCTAGCAAAATATACCACATAATACTGATTGTACATTTCTTTAACCTAAAAGGAAATATAGCTACGTATTTTAGTGAATAAATGCGTGACTTAAAAAAGTTGAAAACGATAAAAAGTAAACCAGTATATGTTTAAAAATAAACTTACGTAAAGACTAATACTATTGAAACATTAACCTCTTTAGTTTCGATACAACATATTTAATGTAACAATATAATCAGTATAACTCAAGCGCATTTATTTCTGCGTGGAATAAAAGCTATTTTCTCTAAACCTCGCTCACAAAAGCACGTTCACAACATAAGCATCCCTAAACATAAATCACGCGCGATGTAAATCTACCGGGGACGAACTTTATTACGAACTTAAGTACCGCTGCAGCCCTTATGAGTACGCCCAGAGAACGGAGTCTGGGGCTAACCTGCGCACTACACATCCAGAGTAAAAAACACGAGAGAGATAACCGACTATGAAGGGCCTCACATCCCGCAATTTCATCAGTAATAACAAGCACAAAACAGATGTAGGAGGAAATCGTGTAGGGGAGAGAAAAAAAGACGGCACGAAAATAGCACCAGCCACTCTGCATTCGGAACCCTTCCTCTAATAAAAGTGCCCGACTCCAAAATGAATACGATCATGAATGGAGAAGAGAGAACACCTTAGAGGGGAGTTTATTTATGCACCATCACGTTTATGCCGCGACGCATAGGTCGCATGTGAAAGGGTTAAGGAACTAGGAGAGGGGAGTAAACGCAGCCTGTCCGGGACTCCGTGGTGCAAAACGGACACATTTACTTCTGAGGAAGGAAATCCTGGTTACAACCAGATCATTTGCACATTGCCTGGATGTTATTCAACGTCGCAGGAAATGGGAAAACAACCTACGTTTCCATAGAAATGCAACAGATAGTAACATCCTCTTATTTACGTGAATTTAATAGAAAATAATTTTAATGAGCTTATTACACTCATGAGCTCTTAAGTCTGAAATAATCTAGATTTATAATTAAAACTGTCATTCGCAAATTCAAATCAATAATTGACTATAATAGGCATTCCAAGTTTTTTAAGAAAATATATCAATATTTAAGCATCTTACACACAAATACACTAATAAACAAAGAGGAATTAAATCCATTTCGTTGTTAGCTGGATTGTTTATAGTTGAATTGTTTACCATAGCAACTCGTTACAACACAGGCTATGCGGGAGACGCCCGAATCTCTTTTTCACGATAGTATTAAGCCTACATCTTGTCTATTACAGCCAGACGATCTTAATCAACTTATATCAGTACGCTGTTCAGGAATATACGAAAAATTTTGATTTATAACCGGTGAAAAAACTTATCAAGAAAACTTCATTCAACCAAATTCAACGAAAATGATTTATGAACGAGGTGACGAAACAAAAAAAAGCCTGGAAGTTCGAGAACCTTTGTAAAGAATGGCAGATGCGAATTTAAGGAAATAAAAACAGAGCAATTGCAATATTTTGGAGAGAGTATACGGTCCACCTGGATGGAATAACATAATCAGGTATTGTATGTTCATTCACGAGGAATTTCTCCTTCACAACCAAACGAATTCGAAGTAGACATACGAGAATACCCATTGTTCCTTTCGAAGTCAACCTCCTCGTGAAAATAAGATGAACCAATTAGCATCGAACGAAAGAGGTGGACGTCTTCTATAATTGGTCCAAAGAATTCCATTCTCGATCATTTTATACACTCCGTTTCATTGTTCCAAATCCTTCGATCCTGGATTGCCTTATATGAGTATCCAGTGATCAATCTACTTTGACATGAGGGATTAACATCAGAGGAATCCAAGTAGAATTATCTTCCCTTCAGCTGGAGAAGAATTTTTCTATAGAGGGTAAAAGATTAGGCATCCTTGAAATTCGCGAAACATTTCCGAATTGCAGATGTTCCATTGAGAAATGTAAGTGAGAGACGAGTAATCCTCACTACAATATCATCATTGATACGTGAAACTTATCCAACATAAAAGTTTTAACAAATTAGGAATGAAGGCTTCAATTTTGATATAATTTACATCACGTAACCCATTTAAACAAGAAGATCAGTAAAATTCATATGACTACTTACGGACAGTATTCATCTTAAAGTATTATATAGAATGATTGATAGTAACAAGTTATTCCCTTCAGTAATCAGAATTTCGAGATGATGATAATCGATTTTGACGATATCAAGCAAAAGCATTTGTACTGTCAATTCCTTGACTGTATCGGAAACTTTATGAATCTATTATCACGTGCTTCGGGTATATTCTGAAGATGACATTTCTCCAAAATTAATTAAAATGATTAGAATACAACAATAAAACACACTTTCATTGAAAATGAATCATTGAAGACATAAAATATTACTCCTAGTCGTTCCCTTCAATAGCTCACGTAACAACTTCCTCCTTTATTAATTCTAATTACGAGATCAATACTCAATTACATCTCTAAACTAAACCTCACTAACATAATACTAAACACAGGTATACCTACACAACTTATTCTCACATAGATATACCCTAACCTTCCAATTCACCTCCACATTCCATTTAAACTAAACACTAATTATAGACGGCAAATTTCATATCGCTCTGAAAATAGAACCAATCACTCGAGTCGCGCAACGTGACCGGGTGCAAAGACCTTTTTCTCTCCCGCATTGTATTCCATGCAGCTTCTATTCCATAAGCTCATTTATCGACGTCTATCTTCATTGACCATGGGACCATTTCTCTGCAAGGGTCTCTCTTTGGCAATGGGACCTTTGGCAGGCCCCGATCGTACTATATGCTGATACTGGATCGGCGAAATGAACGTATCTTCCCTACGAGACATTTAGTGAAACCATAGTAGTCGTAATAAAGTGGTTTACAACACATTATAGAGTACGAAAAACACGATAAAAATCGTATTTAAAAAATTTATAACAATTATCGTTAATTTACGATAGAATTCTACGTAATTTTCGCAAAACTGAGATGCTTCAACGTAAGAAATATTTAGTCCACTAAAAACCCGAAAAAAGTCGATCATTTCGAAACAGGGATCTCTCCATAAACGGATACTTTCATTTCCTCTGTCTCAAAGGAAATTAATTCCGCATTTTCCGTCAGATAGAGAGAGAGAGCTCAGAAATAAGGAAACAACGATACGCCTTTCGCGTAATCTCTGGGATTTCCGTTAAGTCCAGTTTCAAAATTCCGTTACTTGGTTACATCGCGCGTAACTTTTCCCTCGCAACGATATATACTTATCGATCGAGAGCTATGTTTTTATATTGAGAGTAATTTACGAGCGGTCTACTAGCAGGAGACGATGTTTACACATTCAATTGCTAACGTAAATCAATAAGTACGAGATTAAAAACATCGCTAACACGATACTAAGATTAAAATCGCTTGGAAAAAATCATAAAAAATCACATTACGTACTACTAAAAGGACGGTAAACGATAGCCATTCAATACGATCTAGTAGGATAACATAAAATAGAATTCTACTACGCAATTCAGTTTAACACACATTTACGCTATTTCTTACTTATTATTCTCGACATCATTCTGCGTAATTAATATATACGAAGTAAAAAATTAATTCCTTTACCTCAAATAAGAACCTACATCTCTAAAAGCTCTAAATAAATATTTGAATAACTTCCTGAGCACATAAAATCATCAATTTACGTAAAACAACCTCACTTCTCCCAAAAATACTATCCTATCTAAACAACTGAAATATTTTCGACATGTTGGCAACGAAATAAATAAACAACAGCATGGAAACTATATCCTTGAACGATACATCCTTATAATTGAGTAACGTAATCGCCGTTACTATTAAAAGTATTACGTAATTGGCCGAGAAAAATAAAAATGTGGGAGTCCAATGAATGGTAGCAGTCGAGTTGGTTCGAGGGGGTGGGGTCTTGAGGGGGATGAATGAAAAAGTGGAATGGGGCGTGGAGGGGGAAATGAGGGGAGGGGGGAGGGAAGAGTTAGTGGACCCTTTGATCCGCTTGAAAGCCACGGAGAGGGGGGGAGAGCCATTGATTGAACACATCCTCTCCCCACCCCTCCCTTCACCTCTTCCTCAATGGGAGGGAACCTCTCCAATTCTGCTCTACAGCAGCCACGCTGCGTCACTATCCACCAGAGCGAGATATTTTTTACGTGTACATCTCTCGCGGAAAAATATTCGCCTCGGCCGAGCGATCCGGAGGAAGTAAAGAAGTAGCCGTGAATGAAAAACGGGGATACTTCGAGAGGATACGCCGTCTGATGCGTCTCGGAACGCAACTTTAGCATGAAACTTCGACGAAGACTTCGAATTTTTTGAACACTTGCCTGATTCCGTCCATTTTAAACTCTCGAAATGTACTTTTACCGAAGAAAATGAATTTTAGAGCATCGGGAGCTTAACTTGAGTAGAGTGATAGAGTAATGAGTCTCAAATAAAGAAAAGTAATACGTAGCAAAAACCGAAAATAAATCATAGCAACCAAAAGACCTTAAAATTTGATTATTTAATTTAAACTCTACTTCAACGATTATTTACGAGAAATATGCATTCAAGGGCAAAATAATAAACGTCGTAACCTTAAAAAGACGAAAATAATTAAATTTCAATAAAAGAGATATTGATACACTTCCAATGTATATACATACCAATAAATTTATTACGAGTCTTGACACCCAGACAAGCAAATACGTAATTCATTGCAGAATCAACTGCTATAATATACATTTCCAGAGATGAATAAGCGAGGAAAGCCAAGAATTAGCCACGCCCTATTTATACTAACAAACAAGTAGTAGTTACATTTTCTTTAGAACAGATTCAGTATATCACTTCATAATTCTTAACGTGAGATTTCATATAAATTTAGCTTCCATCCATACGATACCAGGAGCCCGTTTCTTAAAACAAGCATCAAACATCGCAGAACAATAATTACTTTACTAAAAATGTATTAATAGAAGTTCAGAGACGAAACATAACAATTTGAAGAACCGTATAATACTGTAAAGGACATGAATTCACAAACAGCGTAATAAAATACGTGCTCGAACACTTAAACTCCCAAAACCAAACCATTAAGACCTAAACGTGAATAAAGACAGAAAAGAGGAACGGATATCCTAAAGACCGCCGGCACCCGGCGCCAGCTTCACAGCTTCCTTGGTCCATTCCGACAATCACCCCGAGATAGCAATCCCGTACACGACTTCCTTAACGCCCGAATCCAGCCGGCATTCAATGCCCCGCTAACACAACGTTAAATGGATGAGCAATTCCAAAATACCAAATTACCTCCGCATGAGAACACGCTACGGCTTTCAGGGATTTTGCAACTTCTGAGCGAAAAGTTGCCGACTTGTGTTTGGATTCGTTTTTAGGAAAGTAAAATCTTTTGGGCGAAAGTGGACCTACTGATTACCAAGAGGAGATGAAATTCTCACCGCCCGTATGAATGAGGAAAGCACACAACCTACCGAATGTCTAACGTGCGAAATTAATTGGGCCCGACCACTTCCCTTTGAAGTGGCCGACGGTGAGCGGACCTCTTTACGGACTTTAGTCAACAAATTAACCTCCGATGGTAAGAGCATAATGGCCTTTGCTGAAAAAAGGCGATAGAAAAAAACTGGTTAAAATATGCGGGGATACCTTGGACTAGGGTGGGAAAACTTTGCACGTGCAAAAGCAGATAGCGAACATTAGACCATTGGGCCGAGTTTGAAATTATCACGCCCCACTGAAGCTTCGTATAGAAACCGTTACTATAGAAACTGATAAATAAATATAAAATTACCAAAATATAACAAACGAACAAAACATTTCAATACGTGAAATAATAAAAAATAAACTTTAACACTTTGGAATGGAATTTTAAAACTTAAAAATAAAATAGACGAATATAGGTATAAAAAATTCTTCGCTATCAATCACGAATAGATCGCAGTTACTGATAAACGTATCCAATTTTGAAATCTACTAAAAACAACTATCCTAACGTATAGCTAAGATCCGTACGCCCATTACACTCAGTGAAACGTCTCTCTTCTGGTTCCTCCGCATAGCTTTAAGCTTCGAAACTTCCTTTAAAGATATCCGCCCCCGATCGACTCAAAGGAAAGAAGAGGATATTAATGATTCACTCCCACTGAAACGTCTCTATTGGGTGAGATTTTCACACGTTAGAGGCGACGAAAACATTTCTCTACACACGCATGCACACTTCTTGGAACCGAACCGGAAGGATGTCCCTCATAAAAAAAATCTCCGGCCAATTTTCCCGACTAATACATTATAAAGACGGTAGAGGGAAACTTCCCATCTCCGTTCGATTAAAGTCTCTTCGTCATTATTAGAATTGGCAATTATGAGGCGCCTTCTGACAAGCTCTGCCACATCTGCAATGCGGGGATTCTGGAAAGCAGAATGGGTATCACCAAGGGATACGAAAGATTCTCTGCATTGAAAAAATAAACAAAGACGAATCGAAATGTTCTCGCTCTAACGTAGAGATGATTCCATCATCACCAAATACTTCCGATTGTCATTTAGACAGCGTGACGAGATATAGTAACGAATACGTAAAATAAGTCCGTAAAATTGCTCGTTCATGAGGATCTTGTTAATGAGTAGTACACGAACTACATTACGTAAACCAAAATGTTCATTCATATAAAAACCAATGCGTTATAGTTCTATACTCGAAGATCCCTTGGTGTGGGAAAGGGCCAGATGGAATGACTGCAGAGGTCACACAGGAAGTTTATTCGCCGGCAACCGAGCGTGAAGCCCAAGATATCTGCGCAAAGCTCCGAGAGAGTTTAACTACGTCAAAGTCGAGTGCGGAAGTGGAATCTAGGGATTGGATGCAATGAACACTCGCATGAATGGGTTACTTAAGACTTGGGAAAGAGAAAACAAGCCGAGATTAAATAGCGAGCATTCTTGAACAGATTGCATGGATGTAATGATTCGTTACGTAATGTACAAATAACTCCTATCAACAGCCTTTTACGACTCGGATTTAAGTCGGTGATACGTGTGTAAACGTACAGTTAAATTAATAAATAGGCGTAAATGTTTTCGTAACCTGAATTAACATTTCCCTATTACCTATCAAACATTTTATTGGTTGATTTAAATTAAAAATTTTGAAACTTTCTTGATCAGCACATACAATAAGAAACTACCAACAGAATAAAATAATAATGATCGATGAATAATAGTATGCTCATAACAAATACTTAATTATATATTTTAATAGATACTCCTAAAAATATTCTCGATAATTTAATCAATAATTGACCTTATATTTTTCGTAATTGAATATAAAATATAATAATAAATTGTCCTAATTTTTTTTACGTTTCTTTGTACCATCCAAACCAATACTGACTCATTATAATCAGTAAAGGATGCCCACGAATTAAGAACATACTTTGATGTTCGTGAATGAAAGAATTATTTTATACATATGTAATTTTAATAATATAATATATTATACAGTCCAAGAAGTAATCTAGGATTTCTTTCCTCCTCAAACCCTAAATTTAAAATAAATTCCACAACAACAACAACAACACTCACGACCATCAGTCTCTAAGGAAACCGCCTATCGTCTCAATTTCAGAGCTCAATGTAAGAGAGCGGAAATGCTGCTAACATTCCACGGAATTGAGTTGCAATGCAATAGATTCTGCAATCAAATTTGACGGGAGCACTTGATCAAAAAACGACCTCGCACGCCACGAGCGGCGAGTCTGGAAAGAAAAGTGTCTCGCGGTCCCTGTGAACGGCTTGGCGAGGACGCAATTAACCGAGATATATGCGAAGTGTCGACAAGGGCGAGCACTTGAAACGTAACCAAGCTTGCTCCGCGGTATGTGAAAGAAAATAGACATGGAATCGTTAATGAGAGGCCGGAATATCACTTAGGACGCCAGCGAAAGACTGGAGTGGGTAAGCGAAATTAATGAATGAAAACGACCGGAGAGATTTCAACGAGAAGGTGGGGCAATATCCATCTCGGTTTCGTATAAAAAATATCACCACTAAGAATATAAATAAACAGCAAATATAGAGCCTCGATAAAATATAATGTGACATATTAATAAAAATATTTTAACAATTTAAAAATAATTAATAAATTAGTTTTTAATGATCTACTATTCGTTCTTACACGCTTCTATCACGCGTAATAATTCGATACACGAGTACATTTGCGGGAAGAGGAAATTATTTCCGATTTCAAACGTATGAAGTGATTATGGATAAATAAAAAGACATTTTACGGCTAGAAAAAAATTTAAGTAGACACGAATAGAGCATCTCAATTACTATTAAGTTAATAAGCCATTCTTTCTTGAGAAAACGATCTTTAAAAGAAAAATATATGTCAGACGACAAATTAGATTATAATCAAGTAAAAATACGTATATTATATTAGATTTATATTATACATACTATTTTTTATTATTGAAAGATCGATTCCTGAAATTTTAATAGTCAATGGATTGATTCAGTACCGCATATGATAAAGGATTCAGTATTAGAGGATAGTTCACAAATCGAATAAGAAATTAGCGACACTAAATAGATGCGCTGAAGTATTTTAGATATAAAAAAAGGTTGGTTTCATATCGATGATTAAGATTCAGGACGAATATATCATTGAATTTATAATATAATAAGATATACGTAATAATGAAAGTATTTTTACAATATAATTGGGATTTTGCTCTTGAGCAACTTAACTCATCAGGAATTCACATCTCTCTTCTTCTCTTCTATAGCTCCCTTGTAATAAATATTAAACCTCTAGAACGACGACTAGAAGTAACATCATTACGAGAACACAATTTTAATTCCACGAATCTTTACACTCAACAACCGTCGCGTGGCAGAAAACAGTGCCTAGCAACAAAACAAAAAAAGAAAACCCTTCCTCTCCATCGACTAACACATCCATCCTCAAACGAACTAAAACTCCGAACTTCAAAAAGTTCTATAATTAGCAACACCCAAAACGACAAAGACTCATGAACCGGGTCAAGGCTGACACGAGCCGATTCGCTCCGCAACAAAAAGCCGCACGAGTGCATCTCGGGACAAGTCCTTTTGAATGAAATTCGCGGACCCGCTTCGACGTAAAAATAATCCGTGGAGAATTGAACGACGGAGTGGGCGAGTTCCGTGGAAGGAAGGGAGGAAGTTAAAGCCTTCTTTCCCTCCCCCGCGAGATTTCTAATAACCCACGTAGTTTCACGTGCGTCCTTTCCCAAAGACTCCCACGCACTCCGGGAGGGAAAAAAACTTCTCTACCCACGCACCCTCTGTCGCGAGTGGGCGACGAAGGAGCCTTCGCTCGATATTTCCCCAAGACAATCTCATTGGCGGAAGGGACGATTTCCTCGTTTGGCGTGGGTGTCGGCGGAGCGTGGGAGAGCCAGGGTGCGGAAGGAAGGTTAAAGGGTTCTGTCGAGGGGAGGCGCTAGAAGAAGAACCCTAACGGAAATGGTTAACGCGTTTTCTGGCAATATCGGAACGCGGGAGAAATTCTGAATCCGTAATTTAGGCGGTATCTCTCGAAGGCTTGTCGTAAATTAAAGGACGGCGGAGAGGTGCCCTATCTTCATTCCACTCTTTGAGAGGCAGGAAATGGAAGAATTTTGTGGCGCATTAAAATGATGGACGTGGCTATTATAGGAAGGGCCGGCCATAGGCTCCGGAGGCAGAATGTACTGGGGTTCCCAATTTATACGGGTGTTATTTAGTTTTTAATAGGCAAACGAGCGTGAAATGAAATAGGAGGTATTAAGGAGTCCTAATTCACCAAGGATACCATTTAGTATTACTCGACCCTAGCAACGGCAAGTTCAATGGAAAAGAAATAACAAACCCAAAGACATTAGACATATTATTAAAACTTGCAAAACCACATATCCCAACAAATGAATGAGACAGGCTTGAACATACAATTTAAGCACCCCCACTTATGCGTGTATTTCATCATAGAATGTTCATTTCTTTTATAGTTCCACTGCATTTAGACCCAAACGTTGGTTACTAATTTGTCATGGGATGAGCAAGTAATGCGTGAAGGCCGTTGGTGATTTATATAGAATTCCATGCCTATACATGGAGACAAATTCACGTCACTGAAATCTCACAAAGGCGATCAATCAGTAGGATTTATGGCCGATTAATATCTATCCGGAATTTAATCCACGAGAAAATTATGAACACTAGTGCCTTAACTTTATCTACCTATAACGATTAAATAAAAATAGTTCAAAGTTCCGATTGTGACAGACACTTTTGGATTTTGACTCCTTAAACGAAAAATTGACAGAGAAACAAAACGTTTCAAGGAATTTTATGGTAGTCAAATTAATAAATTTCTTTTCGGTACCATAAATAAATGATAATAAAAATTAAATAAATAAGCCAAATTAAATAGCCCAAACAATAATAATTAGTCCGTCAGAAGTTGAAATGGAAATAATACGAAAAATTATTCAGAATATTAGGCTAAGGTAAAATAAATCTCAAGCAAAATGAAGTTAGAAATAATTTATAACCTTCAACGCATTTAGCGATCCTTTCAACACCATAATTCGATTCCAGTTCATGTCGCGATGTATTTAATACTAGAAACGGATTATTAATCAAAGAAAATGACACAAGTACGAAACATTAATCCCATTCAGATCATATCATTGACCGAGAATTAATTCAACATCGCAAAAACATGTTTAATTCCCTATAAAAACGATTCCCGGTTGGTATTCACCGCTACAAAACGACCTCGGCTGTCGAACCACTTTAATACGACAATGCAACACGACTTAAAAAGTTAATCACACCCATCCTTCCAACAGAGCGATATCTCATTACGCACTGCGGGACTAATTCAATCGTTCGCGCAAGAATGAAACCGTTAATCATTGAGAAGCTCGACTTTTAAGAACTTAAAAATAGACGGTCATAAATCATTGGCATTGTTCGACGTCCCTCTTCCCTAGGTTGCCAGATGAACGCGTAGAGAGAGACACCCCTGCCTATATCTAGATTAAATATTTGTGACGGCCTTCGCTAACTTGTTGGGTAATTGATTTTGTGAACGGAGAGATAAACCTGTTTGTGTTTGCGTTACGAAGGCTCATCGCATTGTTTTTGTTTAATTGAACGTTGTTGGAGATATTCTGTGGCGCGTTTCTTTGGAAGGAAATCGTTGTAATCGACGTTAACAACTGGAGGGAAGAATGGAAAATCAGTCATTTAGAAACAAACGTGGTGCGAGAGAATCTAGATTCCTTTTGGGAATCGCCTTCATCCACAATAAAACCGAATAACTTTCGCTCATGCTGGGGCAGAAGAGAGTAAACCGTGGTCCTGAGGTCCTTGGCACCATGAATTGACTTTAGACGCCGAGTTTTGGGCCCACGCTTCTATTTCACACTTACAACCTTTGTATAATCTAATCTTAAATGTACACTGCACGACATATTACTCGTGTTTTCACTCTGGAAGCATATTTAAACGATGTAAAGTTAACAATCCCTATTGAACCAGAACTAAGTCAATATGGAACTGAAAAAATGTTTCTACATAATATAATCAATTTAAGAAATTATAATCGTATTTATCATACTATCGTATTTATTACTATTCAGTCCTGAAATATCTCTCAAAACTATGCAGAATTTACCATTATTTATTGGGTAAACGTTCGCGTAATCAATTTAACGCCCTCTTTCAGAAAACGAATTCCTATATTAATTAGAACATTCGAGGAAAGAAATGGTATCATCAAAAACATGAAAATTAAGATGTAATAATACAATTAAGTACTAAATAAATAAAAACAAGTACAAAATATTTAAAAAATTAGAGTCATCATAATACCATACTCCTAAACGCGTGAGAATTCCGATTCAACCCAAGAAAACTGGAAAATATCGTATTTTCTTTCGCTGAACCCTAATGGAAACCGCGATAAAAAAACTATGAAATTGAAATTGATATGAAAATAACACAATAAAACCCCTTTTATTTCCATTAAGACGTGTTTGGAGTCGTTCGAAAGCAGAACGTCTACATCGTGAACTTGGTCCACACGATAACCAATCAGCTAAACTACAATAGCCCACAAGCGAGGCCAAAACTTCAGCCCATCCCCTCTCCAGGATGAGTTATAGCGTCGTACGATGGTCCTAATTAAGACTTAACGGAAGAGGTATCGATGTGACTGAAGAGAGGAAATCGTTTATCGCGCTGGACCATTAAAACCATGGGAGTGGAACGTTAGGAAAAAACTCGATCGACTCTTGGGCGGAGTAGTATGGGCATTGGAGAGACAAGAACGCCCACACCTGGCTAAAGAGAAAAAGGAAGTGTTAAAAATTCCCTTGCGACAAGAGAGAGAGCTTTCGTTAAAAAGGGATCTCTCCTTGGGTTGGAAGGAGATTACAACGTCAAAATATGGGAACGCTTGGTTAAGTGGGTGCGAACTTGTGAGTTGAAAATAAATAGTTGCCATAGAAGCAGAGGTGCCCGATTAATAAATACTGCAAAAAAAGGGAATTAAAAATTACAAATAAATAAATGGTGTAACACGATTAGACAAGGATAGTCATAAAATTAAAAATTAAAGAGAGAAAATTAGGTGAGAATTCTACTTGAACCAAAATTTACTTAATCTAATTTCCAATTTAAACTATAGTATAGTAGTACTATTAATACATGGTAGCGTCTAAAATTTGCTTTACTGAGAGTCAACGTTTCGTTCATTTATTTTATGTGTTCTTTATAAAAGGAATACACATACAGACTCATGAATTAATAAAAAAGACAATTCCTTTTCTCGCTTGAAGAATTTACAACGAACTAAATAGCGAATTGTTAAGTTACTTTCCCGATTGGAAAATACGAAAAAAGTGAGAAATTACATTTAATACAAACAGAATATGAAAATTAGAATACAATCATTATCTTTAATTCACAATCTGTCCGTTTATTCATTTGTCGTACTAATATCCTTCCAACTCTACAGTTTCTACGACTAAAATACCTGGCAAACAGTTACTACAATACGTCTTTGAATCGTTATACAGCCAAAATATCAATCCAAAAAAATTGCAGATTCCTTCTCCACTCGCACAATTGTATGCAATTGAGCAATTGAAAATTTATATGAGGACAAAAAGGGCCGGAAAACATCTTAAGATATATAACCCCGAAACCTCAGTGATTCTAAACTTTAAGTTCCTAAAACGATCATGTCTCCCGAGCCAAAAAGTACATGGTAACCCCTTAGCCAAAGCACCACCACTGTTATTGTTTACGAGCCAAATATGGACATTAGAAGACAAAATATTGGGACACGGAAGAATCGAGCCGAAATCAGAATGAATTCGGGCAAAAGAGTAAAGTCTCCAGACGAGAACTACTCCAAACTACAAACAAAGTCGGGAGACAAAAAGAAAGAGTGCACACACACGAAAAGAGGAGACGATTTTGAAACAGATGTAGCCTTATCAAGAAAAAGAGAGAGACCACTTCGATCATCGAGGAGGGGGTCCAACAGGAAGTATAGTTAACGGAAGGGATGATTCTGCAAAATGACGCAATATGGGGTTCGCGAGAATTTCGTCCGGCTGCCGTCGAAACATTTTTCGCGGGACAACTAGGCAAAGGATAAAAAGAGGAAGCGAGGGGAAAAAAATAGCCGGAGACCTCGAAAATTTTAGGAGGAACGCCCACGGCCTATTCCATTCATAAAGAAAAAGGAAACATAATGGGTTAGCTAGTAATAATTTGGGAAACTCGGAATTCATCGGCGAGTGCGTCTCAGACATTGTTTAAAACGTCTTTTTTTTCAGCTTCCTTTTCAACTCCTTGCATAATGAAGGGGAACGGAGGCCACCGCTTTTTGGGAGAGGACCAGTTCACACATCGGAGAAAATGGATGTTTTTGGCGTTCACGAGGTGAGGGCATAAGTGACTCGGAGTAAGTGTATGCGTTAGGTTTTGACAGTGCCAATGGGAGAAAAAAAAATAAAGTACTACGAGTACATTTCTATACGTAATTGAATATAATACGGCATGATCTACAAAACGTTTGGAATTTCTGCTACTTAGGACAACGATGTGGTGAATAATAATGAAATGAAAAGAACATTATTACATCCTTTCGTCTTCGTCTTTCCTTTTTTGTTGCGAAATGCGAAAGATGAATTTCGGTTCATATTAAGTTTTAACTTAGTGTCGACGTACAAATAGATCAATGACATAAAGTCTAATAAAATAGAAAAAATGACAATACATGAATAAAACGTGTTTGATTATTATTTAAATTATTTTACCGCAACTTTAACCTCGAAAGTGAAACTTAGAAATATATCGTCGTATGTCATAAACACACTTCTTTGATATGATTGACTCAAATGAAACTTTCAATGCAATAATGAGAAGAAAAAACACAATATTACCGATTTCTACATAGCCAAGATGGTATTCTCTTAGCAGATCATTTATTCGTCAAGAAAAACGGTTTATTTTTTTATTTTTATTCGTTTTACTATTTTATGTTTTACAAATCAACATATTCCAGAATTTACGAGGGGTGATATTTTCTATAATAAACACCCGAATAGTACCATGTATCATATTACAATATACCATTCATTTACTCTGATCTAAAGAAGAATGGCTGAGAACCATTTCTGTCGTAATATTTCGTCAATTTTCCTTTCTTCGTACCCACCACGTAAGTGTGACCTCGTCTGTAAAGGTCACGAAATCGATTCTAGCCACTCAACCGAAGGTCACGGATAGATTTCCTAGACAAAAGAAACCTTTGAAAAGGTTCTATTCATGCTAGACATAAAAGTTCACCTATCACGATCTAAAAACTCGATCAATTACGAACTGAGGTCAGAAAACAGAAAGTTATACCAACACGAACAGTTGAAAAGACAAAATTCTACAAACAAAACTCTTGAAATCACCTTTATAAGATAGTAAACTAAGTTAAAATCGACAGAGATAAACATACACCAATGATGCATCAGGCTTTCAGGACCTTTCGCCGTATTCTAGTGCACGTAAAACCAAAGAATTAGATATAAGATAAATCTGTTCCTATTTAGCTACCTAGAAACAACACCCTAGCAACGTGGTTAGCATAGAAACAAGACAAACTATGATAACACACACATCCGAATGGGGAATCGATTATCGAATTTATTTTCCGGGATTTATTCCTAATATTGACCCACGCTGACGTTAACCATCTCAGATACGGAATGCGTTTCCTTGTTTGCTTACGGATAAGGATCATTCATAAGCCAACGACCTGTTTTGCTCCGTTGATAACGAAGAGACTCTAACGACAATGAGCCACCGTGATTCAGGGCTCGTATTGACCGTGACAACCAAAAACTCCACAACGGCAACCATGACGACTAACGTCCTGGTACAACCCGTCGCATAAACGGAGCAAATTCTACGAACTGCGCTGTGAAAGTCGCGAAATAAATGAGCCCGAGACACACCTGTTTGTACCCGGTAGGATAAGACGATAAGTTTAAATCGCGTCCCGAGGCGACGTCTACCACGCGGAAGGAGAGCCGGGCGAAAACGGTTGCTTCGCAACAGGAGACCCACCCCCGCGCGGGCGTCGCCTCACGTGCAGCTCTCGCGCTGCAACGCGTGGGAGTGGAAACGGATCGAATTACCTGCCCGTGGCATACGCGACTCGAACCTGACGACTGGGAAGAGATACGCTTACCTTTCGTACGGGAGTTCGAAACGAGACACCCTCAAGAAAATCAAGAATGGAATAAGACGTTTTTTTTTCTGAATGCACTTCGATCGAATGTGTGACCTTTGTGACCTTCAGGAGTAAAAATGGGGTGGGTGGTGTGCAGAGCGATCACCGGTGCGTGATTGCATGGTTGTTTCTCTCGTGTCGTGATGAATGGAAGACTTTTTTTTCGCTCGCCTTAAGGGTGCGGGATGGAGAGAAACCTATCTTACATCTTATTATGCGTAGGCCTTATGAGCGGCTGACAATATACGAAAGCGACTTAAGTATGAGTGATGCTTATCTATTTGTATCAGTTCCACGTACGGTAGCAATTGCAGGTTTACGATTAAAGCAGAACGAGTGAACGAAAGTAATTTAAGGGGACGAATATAACAACAAATTATACAAAAATTATCATTGATAATAACAGAAAGTTAATGTACGAAAAGATGGAATGATAAAAAAGTAATCGCAGATCAAGAGAGTTTTTATAACATTATACTGAGCGCTGGAGTCACTGAATATTATTGTAAATGTATGCTACGAAAAGTGTTGGAAGAAAAATTTACAAGTCTAATATGCATTCTCAATTCTTTACCGATCTGGATTTCTTAAAGAAATATAACAACTTAAATGAAATATCAAGAAGACCTCGTCATA
Source organism: Pantala flavescens (assembly GCA_020796165.1). Taxonomy (NCBI): domain Eukaryota; kingdom Metazoa; phylum Arthropoda; class Insecta; order Odonata; family Libellulidae; genus Pantala; species Pantala flavescens. The sequence continues at coordinate 21,734,068 of CM036886.1, forward strand.
GTAGTCGGCATAGTAGTGAACGTGATAATTAATGATTCCTAAGGTACCAGGTTCGAATCCTTGCTGATGAGAAATTTTTCCTTCAGGGTATGAATGCTGATGTTCATTGTTGAGTACCTAACTATAATTTTCCTATTAATGTTTTCCAGGGACATTCTAATTAAACAAGTTATCCTAATTCTATACGTAGGGAACCTTCTGGGAAGGATATGCTTTTCAACCCTTATCGTTTTAACCATGATATCATGTTCTCCTATGTAAATAAATACATAGACACAACAAGTACAAGTCTCTTACAACAAAAAAGAATAAAACATAAAGGAATTCAACCAGTTTCCTTGGAAACAAAATCATACCCTCAGTGTTAACTTGTAATCAGCGGATAAGAGTTGTATACTACGAGATCTTCGGCAAAAATGGAAAAAAAAGCAAAATGCGTCGGTGAAATAATAATCGACTCCTTATCTGCGAAATGTTTTCGAGATAAAATCGATGACGAGCGTGGCAAATAAAAAAATTCGAGAATAACATCCGTTGTTTACCGAACTCTGTGTCGAGATTAAAACACAAACAGTTCGCTACCGTTGATTGGGATTCGTAAATAATTACAAATAAGAAGTACCGCTCTTAAAACGCGCAGTTTATGCTTCGAGTACCTTCCACTTAAAGAAACAGTAATCGGGAAATACCCCCACCAATTAGTATGAAACGTAAGGATGTCACTGAATATCACTGTTTCTAACAAACAAAACAGTTTCGAGTTTGAAATAAATTACGGAAATTTACGCATATTATCTATAAACGCTACAAGTACTTACAAAACCCCAAATTTACAACCTATGTCCTTATTGGTTACGAACAAAAAATTGAGATTCCTATAAAGTAATAACGAAAACAAAAGACATACGTAAACAACAGAGAATATACCAAAACACGTTGAAATCTAGATACAAAATAATACGCCTCATTTTCAATCATTTCCCGTGAATGGGAAATCTCAAACGTTCCTAGTACACTATCAAAAACCTTCCGAAGAATATTGATATAAATGAGGCGTAATTTCTTCTAAAAGTTCGTTTCGATAAGTTAATCCGCGGACGTTTTCCGCGTACAGATAAATTGCAATGAGCATTTGTGGTCCTTATCTTAAGAGGTCATTTAAATGATACGATGAAAAACGAGAAGAAACTTTATCGACGACCTCCCTGACAGATTGGATCTGTATCTAATTTCATTGGAATCGACGGAGCGAAGAGACAAAAAAAACAACAATAACAGTTGAAGGCGATAATATCGTCAATGGATTAAGATCTACTCCCTTGTTATGGCTTTAATCGAAATGAATCGCTCGGTTATGTGATTGAGCGATAGATATCGTGAGGGAATAATGAATAGCTTCAAAAATGAGGACATTAACCGTTCTTTCTGTTAAAATGGAATTGAATGAAAGATTTAAACATGAATGAAATGCTTCGTTTATCAATACGGTTGCGATTCATTATTTAGTAGTCAGGGTAACTAAACAACTACTCTTATTGAAATAAACAAATATTTTAGGAATAAGAATCTACGATTGAGGAAGAAGGGGAGTCATATATCAATTCAAAAAGCGTATATTGCTGTACAACATTAATTTTCGATCGAAGCCAATGTTTATTCATTATAAGAGTAGATAGGTGATATATTCTACATAATACGTCAACGTAAGGGAGATACATCTTATCTAACTCGAATTTGTGACTAAAATGAAGAGAGAGGATTGAAAGCTTTTCGGTATAAAAAGTACTAGCGGCAATTCATTTAGTAAATTGTTACAAAGAAAAATTACTACAGATATCATCAACATTAAAGATCTTTTAAAGTAAAAATGAATGTTTATAACTCTCGTAACCGTCCACAAATGGACTTAATTCACTATGCTTATTATAAATATTTACAGATGTAGGAAAAACAGGATTATTATGTAAAAATTAGAGTGCAACATGATACGAGATCACTGCAATTATATCCACGACTTCCAGATAGTAATTCCAATACATGACAGCTGCGCATTAATATTCCTCAATGACACACATACTAGCGAGAGAAGAAATCATGAAAGAAGTAGACTCTCATGACGTACTTACCCGCGAAACTTCGAGAACCGTTCCCTCGACAATCTCTAAAAGAACGAGTGTTTGATTGGTTTACGTTTCAAAGAAGGTCGAATAAGTGTCCTTGAGGATGAAGGTCACAGCGCATCAACCCAACGGTTTTTATTGATGAAAACATGAAGCTATTACAACGCCATGTACGCGGATTAACGCCTCATACACGAACGCCGGTTGCCACAGAAACGGGATGGACGACTTATTTTGGGAACGATCCCACTTAACGAGGAATGATAGACCAGAACTGAAAATAAATGATATTTGTATCTACTAATATAATTAAGTGAACTAAAACAACATCTGAAGAGTACATACAGAAGTTATATACTCCGATTACTAAGTGCGTTAATAAAATCGTGATTTTCTCTAAAGGATCGTAAAATTATGATGTAGTCGTACGCCTAATAAATACTATCAATTATACCTCAACGTTAATGAGTTACTAGAATAAAGTTGCCAAACATTATAATACCAGAACATTTAATTGGATAACTACTTATCAAAACCGTGTGTTAAACTTCTCCACAGTTATCTCTCCTAACCAAAGAAATAAAGATAACAAAATTCTTTCACGTAAAACGAGGGGGGAAATATGCCTCTTCATAGCTATTACCTGAACATAATGAATGAAAAAGTTTTATAGTTTTGTAAATTAACAGCATTTCACTCGCAAAGTGGACAATAAAGAAATTTAACATACAAAAAACATTCATTTCTTAGAAAATATTTCATTTCTTACGAAAAGCGTTCTATAAGGATATTATTTAAAATCGTTCCTATACAACAAACGTCGTTGCAAAAGATTTTTTGTATTTGCATAATATATACATGAATACCATCTACCCTTACTTGCGACCCTCCAATACGTTTTCAAATAACAAATACGATAAAAAAGATTTATAAAGTCATATCAGTAAATAAAGATGCTAAAAATAGAAAGAATGCACGACCAAAATAACAAATATATAGCCAACAATCCAATTCAAGGCAGGTACAATTCATATCGCATGATTGCTAGGCTAATTCCCCAACAATCGACAAAACCATGACGACCGCTGTTGGTTCTAAAACTCACAACCAACGTAAACGAATAACGAACATGGTCCGTCAATGCAGAGGATTTTAATGAAGCATCGCTGGAGGAAGAGATGAGGCAGGGACGGGTGGGGTCCGCCCATCCTCGGCCTTAACTCTTCTAGCTAAGGTAAGCGGCCATCTTCGACTTCTCCGCATAATGACGGCAAGAGAACTGGTTTCTGGGCACACCTACCGAAGAGGTAGAATGGAGAGAAACGAACGAGGAGACAGAGGGGGGGAAAGTGGGAATGGAAGAACTTAGATGGACCGAAGAAACTGCACAAACTGCTACCGATGATGGAAAATCTTGCATCGTTTTGGAAGATCGAGCAAAGATAGCGGATCGGTCTTTCGTCTTCGCTGAAATCATTTCGAGGATCGGTTTCAATACGTAGCAAATACACCAATACGATTTGATTTCACATTGAGGAAATATCGCTAAAATATTTTCAAAAGATATCACTAAAATTCAGAGCGTATTAAACGATAAATGCGATTCGAATTATTAACCATCCTAAAACAACCCAATATTAATAATTTATCAGAAGTACTGTTGTAATATTCAGATTCCATCAAGTTCTGCGAAGTATGAGAGAAAATCATAACGAAGACTAAAAAGAATATTTTCATTCCTGGAACGGATGGGAGATGGGAGAGTATAAATCTTATCGGATTCATAACGGATCTTTTTTACGCTGAGAGAGTGCGTTTTAATTAAATATGAATTATCGAACTCTTCTTTCCATGGCTCGAGTCCAAGGAGGATGATCAAGATTCGCTCCTGCCAGGTAGTGACTGGACCTGCAGCGCTCTTAGTTACTTTGTTGCAGAGAGTATTTATTTGCATCCAATAACACGAGATTATCATCGCTTGTAGATAAATCCAGAACCAAGGAGAGAGAGAGACTTTGGTTACCATCAACAAGCAACTTTCTGTCGTCAGGGAAATTCACCCTTGGAGATAGGATTTAAGACGCCTCGGCGTAATTCATAATACAGCAACCTGTGCAGAATTATGATGCCTGTACGAAGTTAGAAAACTCCAGGAAAATAGGATTTTAATTTGTAGGAAGTGTACGTGCTTCGTAGATGAATTCATAGTAGATGAGGTATTTTAAATTCAAATTAATAAATAAAGAGAAATGCACATACAATTAATAATAGGGAAGGGTTGACGTATTCATCTTAAAATAGGATCGATATGAATCAACTTAAATACTTGATTTGACCTAAATTAACGATTATACATACGCTCCAAAAACTTATTCGATAAAGCCAAAATTTTGGTCCACATATCCAACGTGAAACCTGTTTCTAACATCAATTTAATTTATTCATATAATTAAATATTAGATGAAGGATTTTTAAGTAAAAGAAAAGATTTTTTGTTTATAAAATACATAACTAAACGCTTTAGCATTCACAGAAGTCAAATTCATTTCCTTTTTACGGTATTCCCTCGCCGTGTAAACCACCGAACTCTGAAGAGCTTCTCTTCACGAGATATTACCGACTGAAGGAGTTAAAACACCGGAAATATTAAGTAGTGCTAAATGAAATGTGAATTCGGATACGGCTTCTGAGGGAAAACGTGTGAACAAGTACTCAGACTTTTTACACATTAAGGAGAATGACTCCTAAAAAATATTCCTTCGGACGCCGCTTTTCCTGAGTGATGTTCCACGTATAATTTCCATTCATGCTCGAGGAGGTAAAAAAACTGAAGATTGGACTTCCGGCCTATCCCTATCCTTAGTTAGAGTGTTGTTTTCCAAACTCTCCCAAGACACCGCCTCCTCGTTTCCATACCAACCGTCCACCAATCGTCAAAAACATAGGCAATCGTTTGCGAGATAAAATACAGTGCTCGATGAGAAAAACAAAAGCTATAATTTACAAAAGAAGATAACTAAACGATCGATGATTGATCTTCTTGTTTCCTATATCTTGTTATCATTCGGATAGAACCTTGGGACGTTTATTGTTATTACTTAATGAGAGATAATTTGAAATTAAATTGATTGGAACGCCTTTAAAATTGCTCCAACGCCTTAGAGAACGAAGTATACCAACGACTAGAAATGCCAGTATTATTGCAAGAAACTAGCAGATGTAGACGCGTAAAAAAAAACTTAACAAAAACAGAAAGGGAAAACTAAACGCAGGAAGAAACATTAGGTATCAACGAAACGAAAACTAGATAAAACCGGAATTAAATGATTCTTTTGGGCTAACTCCCTCTCTATCTTTTACAAGTCAATCATTTAAAAAACTACGTCCTTAAACAGAAACCAAATACAAATCCAGGCACACTTCTACAAGGACCTATTCTTCCTCGAAAACATTATACAGAAAGACTTTACAATATTCCCAAGCAATGGAAAACCAAAGAAAGGTTTCTGAATCAATCCCCATCATCCTATAACCTCCTGAGAACAGCCAGGGCTACCCAGGCCCACAGTAGAAGAAGCTACCGTAAATGTACAGCGGGTGTATCCCGAGAACAATCCGTTATCTCGGAACACACACGTCAACAAACAAGATGACTTTTGAGATGTGGTAAATGAGTTGTCTCGCGATCATGTCAGCCAATGAATGGACTGCATACATTACAAACATCCGCAATGTGCTCGAACGATAGATCACGTGACGGTAGCCCTGGTAAGACTGCACCGTGACGGGGGTCAATCGAAAAGCGTTGTTTCTCCGGATGTCGAGATATCTTCCTATCGGAGATACATTTATCGATCGACAGTTTCGCCAAAGAAATAAACGAGATTGATAGCTGATAAGAAGCGACATTCAGAGGCCATCGACCTTGGTTTTTTTCTTGCCCGGTGCTTACAAACTCTTCTCGGAAATTATAGTTGAGAGAGTTTATTTCTCGTCCATTTCCCTATCTTTCGAGTGGGAGATAAATGGCGTAGCGGTAACACTACAGCCACTTTGAATCGATACGGTAAATCAATTCTTCAATGGGGGCGCCAGTAGCTTCTAAGGTGGGTAATAAACAGAAATCTTGCGCGATAAATACTCGAATGACATGCGTATCGAATACGCTGTAAGTCCCAAGTGCACCTTTTATGCGAGGAATTATCCTACGTCGTAACGTAAGATGACAATACACGAGGAAGTTTCCTGGAATTACGCATCCCGCGTTATCTTTTTCTACGATTAAAACATTTCTACATAATCAAAAAATAACACGTGTTCACGTATTACAATTTTTATTACACTTTTACATAATGAAAATGCTTGGAGATACTAGAGGATTTTATTTTGATATTTCGTAATAAAGTTATGACTGGTCGTAAAAGAATCGTCAAACTTATCAGATGATAAATTCGGTAGCAAAAAACGAAGAGGTCTGGTTAAACGACTTGAAAGAATTTAATGGGTAAGATCAGATTCCTATTGGAACATATATCGACCCTACTCATCGCCTCGATTCTACATATGATAAACATGATACATACTTTTAAATAATACAACGAATCATGAATACGATACACACATACGTAAGTTGTAGTCTAATTGTTTTGCTACAACTCACAAAGTATCACGTGTAACGCTACCGAGCGGTACATGAGATATATTTATAAAAAAACATTTATATGAAACTTATTTAAACTCAAAGTGCAAGAAGAGTTTCCATCAATACAAAGGTAAGGAAACGTCTTTCAATCGTGAACCATTCATAATACCTCCGTTTATTCAGATTTTACATTAATTCCCGTAAAGTTCTTGGTGCAAATATCGACTTGAGGACTAAACCAAATTAATTATATTTACTTTCTACATACAGATACTTGATACAGAACTAGTTAACCATCCCGAGATGATTGACTTGCTTCTCGCCACCAACAATAATAATCCAATAAATATTACGAAAGTTTAGAAAAATAACCTTACGTAATACATACATACGATCTATTATTTAACACTACCTCAATAAAAATTGATTGCGACACTTTTAATCAAGTTAAAACATCTAATTCTAGATAAAAAATAAATTAAAGACATTGCATTTCATTCTTATCCAAATGGAGAGTCATTAACGCCACCACCTTAAGATACTTCAGTTTCCTTAGTATTTAAAAACGCGTTAAAAGTAGTTTTTATACGAAATACGATCGATGCGACACAAATTAAAGCGGATAGGATTTGAAACTACTCATTTCTCTATGATAAGAAAACTAATACCCTAACATCAACCCGATTAGCTATACCATCATCGATGGACAAACATATCCGAAAGACCACGTCGAGTTCTCCGAAGTGAATCACATCGCAAACGGCTGCGATTGGAAATTGCGGAAACACTAAGAGATGACATTCCCGATAAAGTACTCGGTGACTCAATACGCAAGCCATTGGATAACCGGAGGGATGAAAGCAGACGTTTCTGGAAGGTCGAGAGGCGCACGGTTCCAGCTAAAAGCTGTGACTCGAAGCCACTCTGCTAAATTCCGAGTGAATGGGTGTAAATGCTAACGAGATGCCGCAGATCTTTGAGTTTCTGCAAACCAGTTGAGAGGGACTCCAAGGCCATCGCCGATGACAAACATTCGCCCAATCCAAGCGGAGCCCACTCCTTATTAACTCCAGTTCTCGATTTCCCTCGGTCTTCCAGGAAAATCTTGCTGACGGTTCAAACATCGTGAGCTAATAGGTAAACAAATTCGCTTCGCATATGTCATTTCGGAAGAAATTAAGATGACGGATTGAGCACATAGATGAGAGAGGAAGGAAAATATGAGGCTAGATGGATTTTAGATGGGCAAACTCGAATTAAAAATCTAGCCGTTAAAAGGGCCCTATCCCAAACTGCTGTCAGGATGTTAACTCGCGTATTAACATTATTACGAAAAATTCTTTGACCAGAAATTATGATATAACAAATGCTAAATTATTCTGTAACATTTTCTATCACCATGAGTACAAAAACGCATAATATATAACAATGATGCATTCTCGAAGACCATTGAAATACGTAGCATGGTTACCAATTCAACAATACAAAGTATGCTTACTGAGCAAATTTAAGTAGTAATAATTAAATAAAAGGGAAATATTCTGTACATCGATCATGTTATAAATGACAAAGTCAAAATAAGATTTCATGATGAAAAGGATAAAAATCGAAGGAAACGAAAACAAAAAAACATTCTAAAATTCACCTAAAGGAAAGCAAATTTTAGCTAACAGTAAAATTCGAAAGATATTCCTATATAAAAATACCTATTTACATTTTCATTTAAACGCCATATTTGATCGGCAATGTAAATATAGATAGGAAGTTATATGGGGACCCATAAATAGGATAAAACATAGGTAAACAGCATCTAATTTTATCAACTTATTACGTGAGCAGTACATACCATAGTTTATCAAACCAAAGAGATGGATTTAGGTAAGAATATCAAATAAGAAAATAATGGAACAAGTGAAAAGAGAAGAAATAATCAAATGAATATCGCGTTCTAATGTAAGAAATTGTAAACGTAAAAGGAGTAATGTAATCTATGTTCAGTTACTTCGTGGGTATCATACACTAATTAACAAAAAATATTCATTGATATCCGAACAAAAGTATTGCTTTCGTAAACTAAACTAAAAAACGAACATAGAAATTCTAAAATTGAGTAATATCATCTTTAATAAGCTTTTATCTAGCTCAACTCCAAGAAAAGGCAAAGAGAGATGAGAAATGGAATGAATGAATGGAAGAAACGAACACAGAAGCACATAAATCGAGAGGGAGTTCGAAGATGTGATTGGAAATAAGAAGTATCGTTTGCATATGGACAGGAAGAGAACAAACAGTGGTGGCGTTCACTGCAAGAAAGGAAATGAAAGAAAACCAACTTCGTTAGCGGTGAAAAGGAAGCCTTTGTATATCTCCTGACACGCCAATATCCATAAGTTTTCATAACGGTCATCGACGATAAATATGGGGAATTCGCTTTAAAACAGACTTTACCGCAACTTTGTATTTACTTTGCTCGAAACATGAGTTATTTTTACTGCAAGGTCGCGATGTACTCGGGGCGTTAAGTAAATTTTAAAGATGGAGTGCACATTACTTTAAACCTTCCGATGGATACACCCAAGAGTTAGGTTTACAAGCGACTTGGAGGTTTTGATCTATTGTAAACAACAGAAATAAATACGGAATAAATCGTGCCATAGCAACCAAGATTTTCATCCCTGGTAACAATTACGTAAAATATTTCAAAAATGATACATAAATATCGGAAAGCTCATACATAATAAGCTTAATTGTTTAGGAATCCATAATTCTATGCATCTAATATATACCTTGAGAAAGAAGCAGGAAGAACATCAATAAAAAATGTGGAATTTTTTTATTATTATTTATGACGCAGCAGAAATAAGTTCATATCTTCACACATAACAGAGCCACCCCAATAATATTTTAATTTAATAGTTAGATAAAACTTACTTACTTAAATTTGAGGGAATCTTATACGCATATTACTAATCCAAAAATGAATTCTTGTTCTTAGACATTTCAAGAAATCGACATTTATAAAAGAAACGAAAAAAATACTATTGCCATTACTTCAGCACGATAAAAATCAATTTAATTCGAGAAAAATGATTAATTTCACAGTAGTATGTGGCTGACGCTTATTTTAGGACACGTGACTCAAAATCTCTGCAATTATTTCGTACACCAGCACTCAAAAAAAGCTCATATTCACGAGTGCCACAATTGCCAAGAGACACATCTTCCCTTACGAGACGTCCCTGACCAGAATTAAGCTCTCCCGAACACCGTTAAGTACAATTCTGAGACTGTTACATAAATTCGTTTATCTCCCTTGGGATCGCAACTTATTGTTCGGGACTTTACAAATATCCGTTCCCAGTAAGTGAGAATTCCTCGGCATGAATGGATGCTTGAGACACTACCGAAGGAGGGGGTGGGGGAAGGAGGAATCCAATGGGAAGGAATTCGCAAAGCGTTGGAAGGGAGAAAGAGGCGGGGGAGGAAGTGACGTGGATAGAGAGGGAGTCTCTACCATTTCTCTACACAATGAAGAACCGGAAGTAGACAAGATTATATAACGTGATAGCATGCGTTTGGATGTTGGAATGATTTCGATCGTAGGAGAGAATGAAATGAGAAAATAAAGGATGTTTTAAGGACGTGGGATAATGGCCCGTAGAAAGGGAATGAACGATAGTGATATCAAAGTGTTAAATAAAAGCGCAAGCTTTCACACGACAAATATGCTTCTTCCTCTTTATTAACTGTGGTCTTTCATTTAAAGCTATATTGGTGATGATTAAATCTATCACTTATTTAAATACTTCTCTCGTAAAATCGGTAATTTGCGCTTGGATGAAGAGGTAGTACTTGCTTTTGAAACATGAGTATGTCGAATTCAATAAATGACAAGACACGAACAGTATTTGATATCTAGATATTCTCTACATCCAAAAATAATATTATCTCTATTCCATGAATATGTTTGCAAGACCAGATAAAAACATACCCATTTATTTTAAACGAAAAAATAATCCTTGAATAGGGTAACAGATTAGGGGTACAAATATAGTGACAATAAAAAATATTCTAAAGTTTCTAAAACTTATATTTTTCAGAGAAATCAATCAAATTTAGTAAGAGATCGTGTTAAAAATGAAAAAAAAAAACACTGATAACATTAAACTAATTTCTGTGGAAAATACAAGGTTATTTTATTCGAATATAACAACAACAAGCAATTAACGGACGACAAAAAAGTCCAACAGAACTGCTATCTCCAAATTTCCAATGCAACTGAAAGGAAATTGGAAATTCCGGGTTCGAATCCCGGTCCCGTCTGATTTTTCCCCCGAATCACGTTAATTTCCACGAAAATTGACCTTGGTCGCATAACAATAAGGTGCCAAATAAAACCGACCATTATCATTCGACAATGAATTCCTTCTTCAAAAAAACGAAAAACTAAAAAATAACCGCCTCAATTGTTACGCGTCAACAATCAGAGACGGAACCGTTCCAAGCAGAAAGAAGTAAATTCGACCGAATTACCACAGCTTTAATTGTAGCCTCCAGGCAACGATGCATCTGAAGCGAGGCACTCTATATACCGTCCTTTTCTCGGAGAAACATTAATTAACTTCCCCCTTTGGGAACGGCCTAAGCTCTGTAAAACGTTTCACTTCCGTTGCATCCAAGAGAGAGAGCTGGTTGCTAGTAAGAAAAAGAACTGCTGCGGATACTGGTTCCGAACCCATCAATCGAACGATTTTACGGCGACCACTTCCATTCCACGGTTACCGTTAAAAAGCTCCGAGCTGAACGCCTTCCTATGGCTATAAACATTACGGCGATGCATAGCGGGTGGTAATCGACGGTCACTACTGAAAGCAATACGCGGTTGAATGGTGGACAGAGAGACGTGTCCCTCGATACCGCAGACATGGGAATGCTTTCATTTAATCCCATATTTATCGATCTCCGACGTATTTATTGTTTATTTTATACGCGACAATCACTACTGAAAACGAATAAACAGCCCGTTTAATTCTACGTGAGATGACTCAACAATGCTGAGAGGGAATCGATTGTCGAAGGTTTAAAGAGAGGACATTTCAAACCTTTACGTTCATCCTATTTTAATATACAACTGTAAAGATAATCCACCTGGATAACATATAATGTCACATACTATTCTGTTATTACTAAGTAATTACTTCAGGTGACAAAATAGTAGCGAAAGTAAGAGAATAATAAGTATTTCATGAATAAAATACAACGTCTGAAGTCAGTGGACGATCTTGGACTTCAAAAAAATACTCTACAGGGTATAAATACGACTATATTTCAACAATAATCAACATATTTTTTAAAAATGTATCATTCGTTAATAATACACCTAGTGATAAGCATTCATTCACAACGTGAAACCACAAAAAAAAAGTTATAACCCTTATTCCCATTCCATAGCTAACAGAGGAATTCAAAAAGGGCTCGAGGCACAGGCTGAAATGAAGAATGAGGTAGTTAGCCTTCCTTTTCATCACTAGGCCAAAATGAAAGACTAATGTCAACATGAGGGCATTAAATAAAGGACGCCATGAACGACAATCTCCCCGGCATTGGGCGGGAAACCCTTAAATGGACGCCTTAATCCGGGATCGTTATAGCCGCGGTGGCTATCGTACCATCTCAACAATACGCACTGACAGATAAATGAATTAAAGATTAATTCTCCGCTACGATGAACCGAAAGGAACGACTGAGATAACGGTAAAAGGAAGGCCGAGAGGAAATGTGAGGATTAAAGGAATGATGAAGCAGACAAGGGAGCCGTAAGAAAAGAGAGACTTGCTAGATGGGTGAGCTTCTGATGAATGAAACGACGGCCTTAGTAAGGGGGGGAGGGGGAGTTAGTTAAAAGGGTGGGGGGAGGGAAGTGTTGTAAGATGGCGGGTGATGGCCTACTCATTCCAGGAGAACTCGTTCTTAATTAAGATTGCGCGGGAATTGTTCGGTTCCCTTCGAACGGACCCATTCATCCTATGTGAAACTTTCCAGAGCAACGAACTGATAAAAACGTATGATTCAATCGGAGATGTTGGCCAGACGTGTTCTTTTCGAAAAGTTCTCGATAACAAAGGTGAGGGTAAATTGCCAATTTAAACTGTTAAAAAAAAGTCACGCGAGTAAATATCGTAAAAATTGTGCGATCGTAACGTTCCGAGAGGAATTCGTCACGTCATGGTTACGCAAAACACGTTCTGGAGATAAATATTGTATTTTAATTAGATTTTTATCAAACTTATTCAAATTCAAACATTATAATCGAGCGATACCGAACGTGAAAAACTCCAAAGTGACCGAAGTCCAAATCTAGATCTCAAAATTGCCTTTCAGTGGTTTTAAACTGTGATAGCACGATAGCTTTATTCCAAACGAAGTAAAATAGCTTTTCGTAGAATCTAAACCTCTTTATTATTCAACTTAATCCTTTCCCTTGTAGTATAAAAACTCTACGATCAATAAAACGTCAAAAAAATAATTCCAAAAATTAAAAGAAAATTACATATTATTTCAACTCATACAACACGTCTTGACACAAAATTTTTAACGAAAAAATAACACAAAAATTTTTAACGAAAAAATAACACAAAAATTTTTAACGAAAAATATTTTTTGTATATTTCCTTCACTAAAAAACCGACAAAATAAAGTTGATTGCTGGACATACTTGGGCACTCCAAAATGTACTTTATATGGCCCGAAAAACATCATTGCTTGGTCGAAACATTATTTTAAATAAATTATATTGTAAAATATTTATAATCACATTTCTTATGGTGCTTTTCGTTAAACAAATAAAAGTTATAAAAATAGTAGTCCTTCTTAGCCAAAAAATAATAAATTAAAGCACTACGAAATCAAAACAAACCAAAAATCCGTTCTTCAATGGTAAGAAATTTCATTTCGATTCAAACCTACACTTCTCACGGGAAAATAAGAGACAAAATATACGTAGTACTTAGCTGAGTATTCGTAGACCTTTAGCTACAGGACAAATGGGATATAGAAAGGAAAAGATACATGGGAGAGTAGAGTAGCTACAGGGGAAGACCACATAGGAGATAATAGGAATGGGATACCCTCAATTAGGACTGTGGGAAGGCGACACTTGTATAAACTGTGTCTCTCAATGGAGATCAGCATCCGGCATAAAGCTCCATTCTCCAACCACTCCACGAGGCATCCTGTCCCGTACGAAGATCCTTCTGCACAACCTCCAAGTCACCCTCCGAAGGAGCATCAAACAAACAATGTGCCTCACAAGGAGTAGGAGGGACAAAAATAATAAATGGACATACCAAGAAGAACTACATCCAGTGAATACTGGAGTAGTTACACATCTGTTTACTAACAAAGTTTGACGGTGAAATATCTACTTTGTAACGCTGTAAGACATTTATGCGAGTAATTTAACGATGAACACATTTACGGTATGTTACGATTTCCATAAACCTTTCAATTTTAATCTGATAAATGATGTATAAAAATAGACTTTTAGTAACTATATGCCAATAAGACAATAGCGCTTACAATTAGATTACCGACCAACCGATTAGATTAGCAGACCTCGAGGAAGAATAATAGATAACTAACTAATTAACTAACCCAATAGTCTCGGGTTCGAATCCCGATAAATAGGAATCTTTCCTTACAAAGAATTTGTGTGTTTCGTCTACATAATATCAATCACGTGTAATTGGTTACGTATACGTTTTTGTGGTAAATAGAATATTATAATTACTTCAAATAAAATATTATTATTATTACAAAGTTATTCAGAAGTGAAAAATAGCGACATGACTGGGACTCGAACCCAGAACCCATAAAATTAATCAATAATAAAATAAATAATGAAATAACGTATTTAATCAATAGCGAGTACTCGTGCATTAAACGAGACAACTTTTTGCGAGACAGTAATAATGAATGGAGAAACAAAACAATTAAAATCGTAATAGTAATCTCCACAAAGACTTCAACCGGAGAACAAAATAACGCTATAAATCATTCAAAACCCTCACAACTGTACTACGATATCCTTGTTTTTCTGCCCCTGATATACACAAATACGTGAAGGTCGAGGGGAGTTTGAGCAGAGTAAATTACAACATGCACATTTGGCTTCTGCTTTATCAATGGGCTGAAAACAACATCTAGAATTATCTTTGCTTCTGTTACGCCGCAGGTCAAGAGTCAACTGTTACTTCCGGTTGACCGATATCTTCTGGAAAGAAAGAATGCACGGTTTCTGTCAGGGCCGGGTTCAATCTGGTTGCGAGGAAGGAAGTTGCCTTAGTGCGAGGGCTTGAGCAGACGAATTGGCATTCGCAGCTAGAAATATATACACCTTTTTCACGTCAATTTAATTCTTATGCCAAAAACGTCCTTAAAGAGCGGAATATATTCAACAAAGTGCGTGAAAAACCCTAATACTCTATAATTCGTCGTTCGTACGACCTTTGAGATGCATCTGGGATAATAGTTTTATTTATACAAGAAATAAATCATTAATAAAACAAGAAATCGACAGATAAGAACGCATCGAGATTCACAAATTTGTCACAAAACTGTCGAGAAGTACGAAAAAAGGGCCGATGATATATCATAGTACACTAACAAAAAGCCTTAGGTATCAATTACTTAATCTGCTCCTTCTTTTATTTGATACTGTGTTATACAAAATCACGAAACCAGAACCCTCAGAACAGAGGGAGACATTCACATTCCCAACATAGAGCTACAATAAATGCAGGAATACCAGGAGACCCGCGTTCGAGTCCCGGTCGTTTTCCAATTCCACTCTCTAAATAGCGTTTTATTTTACGTGCTGACACAAAGAAAGTTGTTCTTTTTATCTCTTATAATCCAACGCTACCCCAACAAACATTTCCATACGAAAAAGTTATAAAAATCCGCGTTACTAAGCAACGAATCGGACGTACGATCAAACAATGAATGAAACTAATGCGCCGCCTCGCGTTGCGAAACAGTAGCCGATTCAACAGGTGGATCGTACACCTTATCTGAAAACCCTGATCTAAAGCAGGAATGCATTAGCGACTATGAAGCGGTTTTCCCTCGCGATTACAACCGCTTGCTTTTTTGCAGACCGCGTCTCAGAATTCCCGACCCTTCCACGAACACGCGACGGATATAATATTCACGGACGGAAAACGTGAAGGATGAGACAAAAGAGTGACGGGCGAGCGAAAAGGCTGTGATAAAGCAAAGAGGTGGGTACGAAGTAACGGTATAACACTCCCGCAGAAATCAAAGGACGAGGTCATGGAAAAGTGGGAGCAGAGAGGTGGGTGGTGTGGGGTGAAACGGAGAGGGAAGACGTAGGCGGCAGATGGGGTAGGGAAAGTGCATCTGCGTGAGGGAAGAAGAGAAAGGTAAACCATACGCTGCAGAGTTCATCAGGTCACCTCATCTGCCCTTTCCACCACGCGAACCTCTTCTTGGTAATCGATTACCAACCTACAATGGGTGGAGGCGCGCTGTGGCGGTCTTAGAGACATGGAATACGCCAGGGCGGTAAGGTTTCACGCTTCCCGACGTACACCGTTGCCATGTTAGCGAATCCTAAGCAGTTTTTTGTCGTTTTTTACACAATATTTCCCTTTGAACGACATCTACACGTCTAGCAATCAAACCTTCAAAATGCTATAATATTACACGTCACAATTAAGCAAAATTGGACCCATGTAATGAGTCGAACCCGGGATAAATTTCATCGAAGGCGAACACCCTACTCATTTGGCTTCTAAAGAGCCTACCCGACAATTTCTGCATATACCTTATTATACTGAGAGGTCAATAATTGTCAGTAAAAGTTTCCACCACTGCAACTGTAATGAAACCCTTGCAACTATATAGAAGATTCAATGATGTTCATACAATTCAATTCACACAAACGAATGAAAATATAAATTTAATAAGTTAAGAAGCACAAAGAATGGTAAATATGTATTTTAGTTAGAGTTTAGAGTATTAAATACTTTAACTATGTCTCTGTATGTTATTGATAGAGAGAAAACTGCTATAAATATAGGCTATTGATAAAATCAAGTCTTATTACACATTTTACTTAACTTCGAGTTATGATATCGAAGGAAAGAAAACTAAACCATTTTAATCTTCTGTGAACGACCATAATGTATATTTTCTGGCAAATTTAGAACGAATAACTTTTATTTTACCCCTTTTCTAGCATAATCAAAATCCATTCTAAGAAATCAAATTAACCGTTACCAGACAAATAAGAAAGTTTGCTTGAGACATTTTCCGGGTTCGATTCTCGGAAAGGCACATTTTTTAAAAACGGACAAATATTAGAATAGGCGTTGCCTTTGGAAACTTAAAAGGGGATGCAAATAAACTCAGCATCTCTATGGCGATAACAAGTCAACGCTTATCTCATTGAAGGATAATTTATGGAGATAAATTATCTACACTACTGGAATACTACTTGAAGATTTCCGCTTTAAGAATCAGAACATAAAGATAAGGTGGGATACGCCCTTCCTCATATTTTCTTGGACCAACAAGTCTTCCTTGGCCCGCCAACCTATATTGAAATTGCTCATGGACAGCGACCATTTCGAAAAATACACGAACATTTCCTTCCTTACTCGCTATATATGAAAAACAACTTATTCCCTGCGTATCTGCGAGTTAAATTGATACTACAACACATAAAGAAGTATATTCTACACAAAAATACATCTATTACAAGGTGAGTTGTTAGGTACAGTTAAAAATTAATAATGATTAAGAAATTTTGGTAAGATCGCTCGGTGTTTGACTGGAGTATTATGAAAATATCATTTGATAGATTGATTAATCATTTTTCTCTAAATATTACGAGAGAGAAAACTACAGTATTCAATGTTCGAATTAATTTAATATTAATAATTCCTGGAACTATCTGGAATTCTGTAGAATCAAGTTAAAATATACCGATGGGATACAATGAGAAATTTCAGATTAAGTGATCTGATACTAATAAAAACTTTGACTGATACGTCCAAATGGTTAAGTATTGCAAGAGCTATGATATCCACGTACTCTTCTAAATGGCTACGTCGAAAGAACGAAGAGAACCATCTGTTTCAACAATCATTGAAAGATGTGTTCGTATTCCGACCAATTAATTGTTAACTGTAATCATAGACGATTATTTCATTTAGAACTTCCCTTGATAAAGAATTCCCAACTGATGACATAAACCATTATTAGACCCCTCTTTTTAAAAACCATTGACACAACTACCACGCCCTCATCGGGAATAAAACTTGCCACTTGAGCCTACATAGATCAGTACTACAACCACCTAACCACGGAGGACATCAACCACACACCTGGTGAACACAATTCGGGTGGTGCGAGACACCTCCCTTGTGGGACACCTACCTAAAACGTCCACCATATGGAAAGAGATTCCTACGCGCAAATAGCTCAGCTTCTACCGCCCCCACCCCATCCGCGGAGTGCCTCAATCCGTTCTACATAACCCATCGAAATGGTGGGAGGTCTGCCCCCTCCTTGGAGTCATTAACCTCCCCCACCTACAAGACACCTCCTATCTCTCCCTCCCCCTGGTGACCCGGTTCATTCATACTTAGGCGCCGACCCCTTTTGCCGTCCCTCTTACCGCAGCCTCCAGAGGACGCGCGATCAATGACAGCTTATCCGCCGCTTTTACGAGACTGACGCCTGAGGTCGCACGCTGCGGGAGGCGAGTGTCGCCGTGTGCCCACTCTTTTTTCCCCAAAATGCCTGAGGGGGATTTTGAAATAAAGGAAAAGAGTACGTAATTCCGAAGAGATAAAATACGTTCTATAGTGAAGACGGATTACGCTGAAGGTAGAACTACTAGACACGGACTTCCGCATGTATATAAGTGGGTAACGAGATCTAAGATGCATGCGGACACAGGTTTGATTGTAAAAAGACGTCTCCTTTGAACAAATCGAGCTAGCTATCGAACCTATATGAGAACGTAAAATTAAAGCAACTGAAGATGAAATTTATGAAAAATAACCAGAAGTCTTCTTATGAACTAAAAATGAATTAGACAAAGTTCCACTTAGGAAGACACTTAAAAAATTTTCGTTAAAGACACGCATCATACTTTACTTAACTTAAATTACCGTTCTAATGTGATATTTTGTACCAAAATGAGCTGAAAAAGATCTATCACGTTTTCCAACAAGTCATGATAACACTAAGTTATTTGGGTTGCCTATGATCCAGGGGCAAACTCATAGTAGCTAACGTTAGCGTAATGATAACCTTAGAAGTCGGAGTAAATAGCCATATACTTTACGCGAAACGCATCATAAAACGCTAAAAATACTAAAAAAGTACCTATTATTGTCCGCAGTGAATAGGATTCTTAACGATATACGTTGTTCGTATTCTCTGCTGCTAAGAAACGACCTCTATATTAGGTGGTCAAAGATTACGGCCTCGTAAGTGGTAGCTGCATATGGACCTTGGACAAATGTCGTAATTCCGCACAAATTAACTCCCGACGGGAATCGAACCAGATTACCCCAATGGCGCCACCTACTGGACCATCGAAGAACCAAAATCATTCGATACAGTAACACGAAGCCAATCCATCCAAACGAATCACTTTCGACTGCACAAGAAGACGCGACGGGAACGCTACGCAACCCCGCCGTCGACGGACTCGATGGAACGTTTCTAAAGCCTCAAAAAGGAAAATCTCCCTTCTCGTCCATGGACCACGTCTCCGTGGAGTCTTTGAGAGCGATTCGACCTTAATCTCACCACGATCAAAGAAAGTGGAGGCGAAGGTCGCTCGAGAGGATTTTACCGAATTAGCAGGCGCTAAGCTGGCTTTAGATGGCATCGGAAGAAGGACAAGGAGGGAATGGACGAACTGAGGGGGTGTTTCATAAAAGGACAGAACCGTGATGATGGAACAAGTACCGTGACTGGTGGAGGTTGCTTTCCCGACTCTCCGCTTCTCGAATCTGTTTCTATCGTGAAATTACGAGACGAACGAAAGATTCCGTAACGCTCTGACTGCAGGTGTTCCAGAGGGAGGGAGTGGGGGCGAGGTTCTCCTTAGTAGGATATGAATGGGAAGGCTTAGAGAGTTATTCGCTTGTCATGAAACTGTCTCCCCTCGATTCAAATCTTTCCCGACTTCTTAGGGAAGCCGAATAAAAGGAAACCCGTTGTGGGACGGAATTGGAAACCTACGATGCTTTCTGTTTCATCATTTTTATTGGAACCTCAAGGCGAGACGGATACAGGTATCAGCTCTTTTTTCCTTATCATTTGAACCCTAATCGATCTAGAAGAAACTACGTCTCAATCAATGTAAAGTGGATTTTCCATCATATAAAACCCACTCGTATCGAACTTATAGCGTAAATTATACCATTATGCGTTATATTACATGCATACATTCTTTTCCCTAATTCGTTATGAATTCATTGATGACAAAGAAATCAGGTTATGCGTAAGAAGAAATTTTTCAACCCAATCTGGGCAAGATAAAGAGTATATTTGAATCCTCGAGGAAGAAGGAACGTAAAAAAGTCAAACATGGCCGACTCCGGATGGTAGAATCTCAACTTCCGGTAGATTACTCTATCCATCAAATGTAATCCAATATCTATCTAAAGAAACAATCAAACAAAAATCAGATCAACAGGAGCTTTACTAACAGGATATTATTTCACTTTTAATCTAATTTAAAAATCCATTAACTTCAATCAATAAAATATGACAATAAACATACATAAACCCCTAACTAGTTACAATAATCGATACGTTTGTCGGCACTTAAAGGTTGAACAATCAGAAACAAAAGCTTGCCAACCCATATAACAAAGATCCTGAAAGTATTAAAGATTACATTAACTCAAATTATGAAACAGAAAAACCCGTAGTACATCTCGATATTCGATATTACCGGCGAGAATGAAACAATTACAAAAACGAAGTAGTTAATTGATCACTAATTAATAACGCCTCAGTACTTTTATCAGTTAAAAATCGACGGCAAAGTTTCCATTCGTTTCGAACAGCAACAATACCCCGACGCGTAACAACAATGTAGAACAAGATGGCCGCAACGCGCGCCGAAATATTAAACAATTGAGCCCTGCCGAGCGTTCGTGGAATGAATTCGGCGAAGGAAGCGGGAAAGTGAAGCAGGAAAGCAATTGAAATAGAGAGAGACGCGGATTCGTGCCATGGCCGAGTGTCGGTTGGAGAACTGGGGCAGGTAGCACCTCGCGGATGAATGAGGAACAGGCGATGCGAGGGGGCATGAATGAGGGGTGGGGAGGGGGGACATGAATTGCGGGAAATAGAGGGGAGTGCTACAGTATAAATGGGAGGAGGATGCAGGGAGGGATGGGCCGAGTGGGGAGGGACTTTTATTTTTGAATCCCGACCGAGAATTTAGTTTCTCTCTTCTAACCTGTGTGTACGCGGATTGGTTGAAAGTAATGTTTAAACGGGTCACTATTCCGATGTGCTTACGTATGATGTTGACTGATCTAATTACTTACGTTTTAGAGTAGCAAATATTTAATTTGATAACATATTATATCATCATTAGATCGTTTCTTATTAGATTTTATCTCATTCATAGTTCATATTAATCTAAATTTATTCATTTCAATAGTAAAACGGGTCATCGAACTAGATAGAGATTAAAATCGTAAAATAAATAACTTATAATCACACACAAAATGGCTATTGAATTGAACCAATCTGGTTTCTATTTAATTTCTTAGAAAATTGATACAATTTTGATAATAGGTAAGATAGCAATGATTACTATACTTATTATTATTTATTCTATTAATAATTCCGTAGTCAATGAAATATTTTAATTTTTTCACTACTCACAGTAATAACGTAGAAGTAACTGCGAACATAATCGAGAATTTGAAATGTCTGATGTAATATCTTCCATATGCATATTATTAAAAATTTCACGCTATAATAGCAGCTGTCAGGACATTTTCTATTTGAAATCTCTCTACGTGAGCAATATGAATGTAGTTGATCAATGAATACTACACAACGAAACACACAAAATATCTCTTTCACAGCGTAAAAATTACACTGAAACATCAGTGCTTCTTGTACTGGAATACAATAATCGCATCCTAATGGCGATAATTATGAAAATCACGTCCTAAAAAAACACTTCAACACCACCATAAAGAATGGCAAATTTGGAAATCGAGTTTCGCAATCCGGCCGTTTTCGCGAACGAATTTTAAAATTAAATCCCACGCACCATTCAGCTACGACCTATTGGTAGAAGAAGAAGTAGGACACACCCATTCGCCAAATTTGAAACATTCCCCCTAGCGACGAATAAATATAAACAAGATAGGAAACTTGGGGTGGGAGTATATTAGTGCGTACGAATGAAGCTGAATTAAGGAAATATTTTACAACGGACTGCTACTGTACAAGGACAAAAAAATAAATGGAAAAGCCAGACTGTGAATAATAATAAAGGACGTTAGGATCAGAGCGTGAAAGAAAATGGTGTGAAAGGAAAGACCGACGAAGGACGGGCGATGAAGAACGAGTTGACATGGGAGAGGTGACGAAATGCGATGTAAAAGAAAAGATACGAGAATAACAATAAAAATATTAAAGGCTAACGCGAGAATTCCCATCGAAACAGTAATAGTAAAACAAAAATATCAAAACATTGTTGATTAGCAACGTCTCAACAATAGATCCCTCCGTTAACACAACATAAAGCTGAACCCAAATGTACGGAGCATTACTTCAATTGGAGGGGAAATTCACGTACCCCATTCTTAATTTTTCTTTAATAAATTGCTTTTTAAGTTAGATAATCGATATGGTAAACTTCATACCGCATTTTTTTTTAATTTCTCATTTTTTTGCGATTACTATGAGGGAGACGAAATCAATTTACGTCAAAGAAGGAATAATTAAAAAGATATTATTAGAGGGATATTAAAGGGATTATCAATTCTTTATATACAGTTCATTTTCATTATTTAGTGATAAAAAGTTTAGATATGCGACTATAACAGTACGCACCCTGGATGCAGTGAACAAAGATGATCATTCCCTTATCGAAAATTCCGATGAACCAGTCAAACCAGGGACGTATTTTATGATAGCTTATAATTTATTACGTAAAATGAAGATGATTTAATTTTGAATGATACTTGGAAACAATTGAACTCCATACACCAATACGGCTGCTTACGTTACCTATAATTGTTCCATTATTGTAAACGCATAGTGAGATATGTGGAGTGCGGTTATCACTATACCAACAACAACGTCACCACACACATTTCACGACCTCAACATAAATTATCCCCTTCTCAGCTAAAATTCAATTAAATTCATCCAGAGAGTACAGAGCTATTCGAATCGATACGTGAGAGCGAAAGAAGCCATTAACAAACAAAAAGCAATCGACCTCGCGATTTAGAGAATGCAATAGGCGCCACTAAGTCGACATATGGCCGTCCCATATTCGGACAAACCCAAACCTTATTTCGGCTTTTTTAACGTGCTCTCCGAACAGCCTCAGAAGCGACCTCCGCAGAACGAGTTACGCTAAGCTATGGTAGCGTCGACGAAACTTCTCGTTTTTTTTTGTTTCCAACAAATGGCGCGACGTCCATTTCGCACGTAAATTAGACTTTTGATGACTACGTGACCGCCCGTAGATTGGACGTGAATATTCGTGGAGAACCCGTATTTATGGAACTCGCCCTAGAAACAATAACCGGGGAACGTTACCTAATCTACGGAAACAGGAATTTTGAGGGAATAATAAAAAATTTTGGGGAAGATTGAATAAATAAACAACTATTTGTTTCCGTATTTAAATTCATTTTACTTCCTAGTTAAATTTATGATTGCATATTAATCCACAAGCAAATTAAAATATCTGAAAAAATAGAATTGCTACAAAAGAAACAAATGCGCAACTTTGAAATTACAAATTAAGGTTCCTTTTCATCATAAACAGACATCTTCCATAAACAGGTACGTACTATTACAACAATGATACACGTCACAACGAATTCTTACAACAATAACAAAATTACGTAAATAAGTAAATGAACAACAAAATAAACGAACAAATATAAAAGTAAATAAATAAGTAAATCATAAATAAATAATATAAATGTGAGAGTACAACAATGCGATAAAGCTTTGCTACAATATATTGTAGTTCGAGCCAAACATTGTGTTCAATAATTCATTAACTGAATTCACTTCCAACTTTACGATCATTATTTAATTGAACCAACACGTTAATTTCGTATACAGTCCAAACCATGGATGCCAAAGACTTAAACTTTCCTTCCGATTTTAAATTCGACGAAATTAGACGAAAGGCAAGGAAAAACTTAACAGAAAACTCATACCGGCCACTTCTACGACACCATTCATTAAAGCTCAGAAACCTTTAGGTAGCAGACGATTACCAAGCATCTCATCATCGACATGAATGACCGAAAGAAACACTCGTGAATGACGAACCCTTTAACCGTTTTATTGCGCCAAATGACCGCTCTTGGACGGACACGCGGTACATAAACATCGCCGTCTGTACGAAAAAACCCGGAGCGCGTCTACCTATGTGTTGTCTCACCACGGTGCCGAATTCACCCACCTCGTGGTCCTTAAACCAAAAATTACCTCCCCGTCTCCCTCTCCTTAGGCTCTCTTCCAAACCACCTACCCACGCACCCTTGCCACCACTTCCTCCGTGAGAAGCCACGCCTCCACCCAGCTATGAATAAACTCCTGCCCTCAGCACGCCGTACACTCTTCTGCCACACGCATGCGAAGGGAGTGATGGATGAAAGGGTGTCTTTTTTATCCACTCTAACCCCTTGTTTATTTCGTGATATACCCCAATAAACCATCTCGACGAGACCAAATGTTAGGCATATATATATATTTACATATACACTAGGGTGGTTGTACCCACCGAATATCTTAGGTACATAAAAAACGAGCTTATTTTTGGGTTATTCGATGGAATACTGGTTTTTATTCGCTATCTACAACATTTAGCAATTAAATCCTGGGATAGATTAAATGCCAAAGAGACCAAATATAGGGTAAATAATTTTAAGTGACTCGGTATGGCAAATACATTTTCTTCAGGAACACATTTTTGCAATGAATATTACATTCTCTAAACATCGCACTTTAGTGGAAAATCAACCCGAGTTCAACACCAACAGATGGAGGCAAACATTAATAGAATCATGATAGCTAGCAAAAAAAACAATGCTCCAGCACATAGATCTTATAAAAACCCATGGTTAACATCCTATAGTGAGGCCTTGTTTATTAACTCGTTGTAGACAGTTTTGTTTAAATGTTGGATTTTCAATTTTCCTCCAAAGAATTTAGATCTAAGAATATAATGAAAAATAGCTGAATTATAATAATAGGTGAACTATTACTATTCATTAACTATTCATCCATAGTTACAAATATAGTGTTCAAGAAGAGCATGTTCTGAAGGGAATTCTTTCACCTAATTAGGTTACATTTGATGATATAACATAAAACTTCAAAAATAACAAGTTGTTGGAATTACACATATAAAAACATCCCTACAATACTCCTTATTCTAGGAGATAAGGATTGAATACTCAGACATCAAGAAGAAAGGATATTAAAAAATTAATTCAATTCAACTCAATCAATACAACTTAGATTGTATGAATAATTCAAAATGGAATACAGATTAATCAAGAAGAAGCTGATCTAAGGTATTCAAATTTCTATAAATATTTACTCAGACCAACAAAGCAACTGGCTATGTGTATTTGTAAAGCAACATCAAAAGAAACTGACAGAGCTGAATTACATTTTTCGAAGAGTAAACTATTTCTATTCCAACTATCATACTTTTATTTCTGACAATGATCCTAACAAAATAACAAATACTACATACTCTAAAATTATTCAAAAACAATTCAAATATACAAGCAAGGAATAGCCCTAAAAATTGAAATATAACGATCACTTCTTTAACATGATCAAATCTTAAATAAGGAGATTGAGCTAGAGACATCAATTCAAATGACATTTTATAAAGACATCAAAGTCGATTGCATAAGGTAAATCAAATCACCTTAGTTAGAAATGGAGGTACATGATGACATTGAAATCCTGAAACAAAAGTCAACTAGAAAAAATTTACAAGTGAAAAAATACAACAGAATCCCTAAGAAGAAATAGGCTGCCCATAACAGGGATAAATGAGATTTCTATCATTGTATTAGCATAAAATATGAGAAACAAGAAAGAGGCCAACCATTTAATAAAACTGATCTTCATGAATGGTTTCTGTAACTCTACATTAATATAATTTTAGAATAATAATACAAAAATTGACCAGAATCAGTCGAATCCAGTTACCCTTGCCACCTGGCCAGCAACCTAATTGCGTCAGGACTTCATTAAATAAATCAAAGTACAGTCTAACTGGAAAATAAAATAAGTACCCAAGAGAAGAATATGAAGCACCAAGACAATCAAATATATCAAATAAAATGAGAAATACACTAACTTGCTCTTTACATTAATATGGTTACTTTTATCAAAACTTTTGCTTAAAATCAGGTGAAACTGATAAGTTAAGGAAATTCTAAATTTGAGAAAAAAATTAAACCTGAAACTTGGTAAATTTTGTTACAAACATTTCTTTAAAACCTTCATACACACCTAAAGAAAAGTAATTGTCCTAGGATGCTCAAGCTTACAAAATATATTGAATTCATTCCCATTTTGATCCTGGGAATCTTTTGAATTTATATGCTTCTATTCTTTCACCTCAAAACTATACAAACTCACTGACTTAAATTGATAAAACTATTATTTTCAGAAGCAGTAAAGCTCTTTAATACATTGACAATATTATGGATAAAAAAGGAAAAACTGATCTGAAGGATCATGACATTTTTATTTCAATTTCACGACCGAGACTTCGTTGAATGCTTATTGTGATATAAAATATTTAATTCTCAAAACCCAGTGAAGTGCTGAGTAATATTTTAAAGAAATCATTCAGATTAGAGACTGAGAATACCTATTAAATCCCTTCACATTTAAAATTTGTTAATAACCAAAAGCAAAATTTTATTGGATGTCGCTTATCTATACTCAACAAAATAAACTTCTAAATGCATTTAGGCTAAGAATTTAACAATAAGTATATTTTGAAAGGTGATGAGCTATACCAAAAGGAAAAACGGATCTACATACTAAATATAGCAAAAATACGTAACATACCTCCTTGCTTGGCACACAAATGGGAGTACCCTCCTTCACTACACCAGCTTCCACCATTACACCAACCACAATGGGGTCTCGAGAATTGAAGACAAACTGCAAGGAAATCAAAACTGATGAGAAATATCAAAAACAAATTTCCCAATCCATTACCCAGCAATCTCTTTGATTAACGGAAAAGGCGAATGAATACCATGCACTGTTACACAGGTTTAAGAGTTATGAATATAAGAATATTATATACTCTAACAATACAAAGAGATATAAATAAATATATTCTTTTGGTATAGTTTAGTTATAATTTTTGTACAGTGAACATTCAAGAATCTTAAAAACAATAAAAGAAGAAAATTTTAATGTTTTGTTCTTAAAATTTCTCATTCAATCAAAATGTTACTTCCCACAACTTACTGTTATTTTTAAGAGTGATTTTTATGACATAATTAGCAATTATTTATACATGAGCAAAAATATGAATAATGAAAACTCATGATAATATTGCTTTGTAGGGTATATGTATTGATTGTACAAGAATATAAATTACTTAAGGAAAAATGTATCTATTTTAAAATTTAAAAACACAAGTTTACTACTGGAAATTCAAAGAAAACTTAAAAGATTCTGAGTATAAATAAATTTAAGGATCACAAAAAATATGAGAATTTGCAATATGCTGACTCTGTTATTTTATTAGTTATTAAATTAGTTTTTACTCATCACTAAAGTAAGACCTATTATATACTGGAAAGTGTTGTTGTCATCCAACATCAAAAATTACAAAGAAATTTCCATTTAAGTCATTTTAAATGAGTACCCTTGAAGTTAACTGATTTGCTTAGCATCAATTCCTTGGTCAAAAATAATCACATTTTTTAATTTACTACCAATAGCTTTAAGAAAATGTTTCTTTTGATGCAATAATAATTTTCTTAAAATAATTATCATTATAATGAATTATTTATTTTAATTATTATTATGATTAATAAACTGAAAACAATTATTATCTCTTTAGATAAAGTGACTTCAATATTCACAACTCTTTCAATGCTGAAGAATCCTGATCAAAATTTTTTTCAGTGGAGACATCAAATTTCCCATTATTCATATGTAGTATAATTAACAATTACAGAAAAACTACAGGTTAGAATTTCAAATAGCTATAAAAAAATGTCTACAATCCTTCTTAAAGAGCTCTCAGGAACCTAAGGCAGCTAGGCAACTTATGCAATAAATGCCTATGACCACCTGAGGCAGCCATCTACATTAAAGTGTTATATACAGATGTAATATTCATTTAAAGACTGAATTTTTGTACATAACTTATACACTAAAATACATTTGATATCTTTGAACAAACATATAATTCACCAATGCAAACCATATATTCATAACCACTTACCTAAGAATATTTTAAATAATAATTGGCTAATCAATTCCTCATTAATTTATGAATTTCATATAAATATAATTTTAAAATCCATAAATAACATTAAGAATTGTTATTAAAATTAGTAAACAGATAAACCAGCGCATTTCATTCTCTAGACATATTTCTATAATAGAATTTCTTCTGTTACAATCAAATAAACATTTTTATCAGTTTAACTAAATATTAAATAGCACATTCCCACTAAATGTTAATCAAGTTTCACTCTTTACTCTAAAAATAGATGAAAAATCATTAACAATACCAACCTGTGGTAATACTTTCAGTTTGCAAGGGAAGACAGCAATGTTCTTGAATTGCTCCCTCTTCCGTTGTTTTAACTCCTCTCGATAAGCCATGAACTTATCGAACAAATGATAGATGATATCTGCTTGGAAAATTTTTACTCCTAAAGAATCAGCCAGTTCCTGGGCATCCCTCTCTACCTTAACATCAAAGGCGAGGATGGT
Organism: Pantala flavescens; assembly: GCA_020796165.1. Classification (NCBI taxonomy): domain Eukaryota; kingdom Metazoa; phylum Arthropoda; class Insecta; order Odonata; family Libellulidae; genus Pantala; species Pantala flavescens. The sequence goes on from CM036886.1 coordinate 21,763,105, forward strand.
TGCATACCTTTTAAAAAAAGTGTAAAATAAGTACATTAATGCATCTACAGGGATGAAAAACAAAATTGAGTTAGGAGATAATAATTATATATAACTTACTAAAAGAATTATCACATAGTTAAAATATTCGATACTAAAAATTTCTATTGGCATGATTGATCTTTCTCAACCTTCCCAACTAATTCCATTACTGATTAATTCATTTAAATATATTAATATTTTCTATTGTAAAATCTAAGAACAACTTACACATTTATTTATATACAATTGAACTGTCCCTTAAAATTTGTTAAGTTTATTTAAACACCATCTCCTTATTAAAAATTCTACCCTAATGCCATATGATGTGGTATGAATCAAATCATATGAAATGAATTTCTTTTACAGAAAAAATCAATTAACATTAAGCATTAAAGTGCTCATGAACAACTGAAAGATCTAACAGCTTTCTAAGTATCTGAACTCAAGTTTACTCAGGTCAAATAAAGATTATAATGAATAATCTATCTCATGGCTGATCTAATCTTATTTCCTAAAAAAACATTCAACCTTTACAATATCTAAAAATTAAAATACAGGTATCTCACAATGCATAAAATACATTAAACCAGGTAAATTTCTTAGAAAAATCTAATGTAATTGCTCTCATAATTGTTAAAGATAATTCATAATTTTCCAATGAAATATTTATCAGAGAAGTTTGTTAAATGAAAGAAAATACATTTTGCAATAAATTAAACAACTTTTCCAAATTTAAATAAAATATTATACTTAATATGTTCAGCTCAGGTAATTAATCTAGTCACACATTATTTTAGATTGAATATTTAATACACTCACTGGCTTTCATGTTCCAACATAGCAGATACCTTCATCACATCTTTCTTGACCACAGGTCCAATTCTTATTCCAGAGTACTGTGAACAAAAATATTCTTACTAAATAGATTGAAATAAGATAAATAAAACATTTTCTTCTGGTATATAATACAGTGATTAAATATACAAGTAATAGGTCAACTCATAATCCTTTAAATACCACTTAATGCTCTCTTCCTATGGAGTTATAAATTAAGGTCAGAAAATTATTAGAACAAAAATAAAAATATTTATCTTTAAATAATAATATTTTTTGAGTAGATAATACACATAAAATAAAATTAAAATTTTACACAATTACACAAGAAACTGTGAGTTAAACATTATAAAACACCAAAAGGGGCATCAGCAGTTATGATATTTTAAATTTTGAGACAAAATTTACCATGAAATTTATTCTATTTAAGTTCGCATGTTCAACTCAATGACATCCTTCCAACTTCAATATTATCCACTCGGATATTAAATGATCACCAGATAAGTAATAAGCATAGTTTGAGAAAAATGCAATAAAATTTTTGAGGTTAACAAATAGTTTTGAATATTATACCAGCAAAGTGCTCCATGCTTAATGATTATTTACCAGCAGAATTCTATGTTAATCAACATCTTATGAAGATGTTTGGCTCTTTTGAAAATAAATTAGTTTTGGAGATTATAATGAATACTTAATGCATGTTAGGATACTAAAAATTCAACTATAATTTTTTAGTGCTGGTGATTCAAATTGTTTTAAATTTTTCTTGAGAATAACAAAATAATATTTAATAATAGATTTAATTTCAAAACTTATTATAGGATATTAATATATAAAACAAAAACTATCATTTGACAGGAAGAGATAATAATAATTTCATCTCTAAAAATTAGAGAAACAAATACTCACTAAACCTAATTAAAAGACTGAATAAATTTAATTATATGCTATAAAAATCCTTATTTTATAAATATTTCAAATTATTATGTTCTGCACTTCTTTTCTGAATACTAAAACGAATACCAAAAATAAGCTTTAAGTAAACCAAAATTAAAGATAAATTAGCCAAAATTTTAACATTGCTAGGAAGTACAATAACCATGACAAAACAATATTCCTATACTGAAACTATAAATTCATAATAAATTAATCCTTTGAAAAAAAAATTTCCTGATTAGAATGGAATTGACAAAAAACAGCAGTTGCAAAAATTGGGGCTTCCCACCCTTCGGCCTCTCCCCTCCCCACACTTGAGCTTCCCCAACTAATCACCACCAACCCAGACCCCATCCTCTATGGACCCCAAGGGGCAAGGCACCCACTACCTCTCCCTTCCCACAATGAGCTGTATCCTGTAGCTAAGAAGGAAGTCCTTGATTGGAAGGGCTACACTATGAGCAGAGGGGGAAGGAAAGAGATGAAGGGGAGGCAGATAGAGGTGATGGCTAGGATCCCCCTTCTTCACATGTTGTATGGATATCCAACTCATTCAAAATCCCACTTCTCCATAAGGAAGCGGAGGTACCACTCCCACAAAAACATCAGCAATCATCTTGTAATTGGAGTGAGATGCAAAATACACATCAGAAAAGGCCCCTCTTAATAATCAATTAATGAATTAATTCTATAAAATTATACACGCAAAATTTTTAGCAATTAAAGAATAAATCAAAACTTTAAATGCATCATAACTTATAAATCAAAATAAAAATCAGCTCCACAGAAAAAAAATCCTTCAGCAGTTTTTTGTCACTAAAGAATTGAAATATTTTTTAAGGTAAAATATTTACTGATATTGACATTAATGTAGTCCTTCTATCAATTCAAATGAAGAACAATTCCAACTTTCTTTTATGGAATGATAGCTCCCAAGAACCATGTAAATAGTAATCAATTTAAAAATACAAAATATTTCTTTCATATTACAAATTGTAGTCATCGAATATCCTTATATACATAAAGAAAAAGGTAGCTTAATACAAAGGAATAATGGGTAGATACCAAATAAAAATAGAAATATTTTTATCTAGTTGGATACGTTTAAGATTACCAAGAGTTTTTGAAGTTTAGTAATACCTGTTCTGCAATTAAAATTCATTAACATCCATATTGAAAAATAATTTAGGCCACAGATTATAATATTACATGGGTTTACTCTGAGAACAAAAACTTACAACTTAAACTTCCTTAAGAGCTATACTTAATGTATACGAGATATACAACTCTAGAATTAGGAGTAAATTTTAACTGTAGAACTATAATGCCATAAAAAATAATTTTATACTTTTTCACAGAGGTTCTCACTACAATTAAAACTCCATTTTGATTTACTACACACCTGTAGAAAATATAATAGCAAATAGATTCAAATATGCTTCAGATGCCACAAGGTAAGTTTCATGCTTAATATAGGAAGAGTATAAAAAAAGAATGGATTCCTGAAATATAAGTATGGTTTTCAAACATAGTAGGAAATACCTGTTTCCTATGATTAGTGATTATTAAAATATTGATGGTTGATGCTCAGCTATGATGAATCAAAAATTAAAAATATTCGTAAGAATTTCTGTATGAGTAACATTCACATTTAAGTCAAGAAACATCAGTAAAGGAACAGAAATTTCTCAAAAATGTTTTCTTTGATCGAATTTAGGATCAGTAATTCTCGACATTCTTATGAAAAAAACTGTAATTATAGACTGAATTTGAAAACCACAATTAAGGAAAAAATTCTTGGAATTGATTTGAGTAATGCGAGTCCTTAAAAAATCTTGCTAGTACCTCTAACCTATCAAGCATCATAAATGAAGAGAGGCAATTTAAATTCGTGACACCATGAATTAGAACCATACAATGAATAAAATGATACAATATATAATTCAGTACAATAAACAAATTAAGAAATCAATTTGAAATTTTAACAATAAATTTAAGAAGTATGTACAACACTAATGCAGAATACACAAATAAGCAAGTTAATCTCATAAAAAAAATCAAATACAATTGTTTCATCATTGCACACTTACTGGTATTTTTGATGTCCTAAGGAACTCAAGTAAAGCTTCCAATGACCCAAGAGTAGAGGCTTGAACATATACTCCCCTCTCTTGCAATTTGATGGCATTAAGGACTGTATGCAATTCCTTGGCTACCTCCTCTCTTAATATTTCTACTTCATCTGGCTGGTGAGCCACTAATAAATTAAGGCCTGAAATAATATAATTATAGAGTTAATATCATCCATAATATTGTTTTTCTTCTTAAACCTTCAGTAAAAGAGGACCCCAAATAATTTGTTCAAATAAACGGATCTCTTAAAATGATAAAAATCAATATAGGTGATCAGAATTATAACTCTTGGTCCTTACAGAGTGAAGTATGAAGCATCAATGTAACTAGATCCAAATTTAACTTAATTCTTACAGAAAATTCCTAATTTACTTTAGCGTAAATTAAATTAGAATATAAATCACTCTAAAAGCATTCTAATGATAAAGCTAAATAATTTCTGACTTTACACATGAATACATGCAGATAATTTTAAGGTATACATTTTGCATCATACAAGAAGTCTAGATGATAAAACTAAAATGGACAATTCATTTTTACCTACCAGCTATACTTTTTTCCAAATCCTTGGCAGCAATTTTAACTCCTTGAGCTGCTTGAATTTCCTTATATTCTATATATGCATTCTTTAAAAATAAGAAGAGAAGTCAGAATAAATTTCAACTACTTATTGCAATCAGATATTATTAAATCTACAAAAACATTTTAAATGACTAAGCTAAACAAATGATCAATAAAAACAAGGTATAATTCTACCACAATGTAGATAAAGAACATCTTTTCCATGAAATTATCTTTCCTTAAAAATTGGAAATAAAATATTGGGAGCTAAGCATGAAATGAGTGATCTTATCATTTTAAACTAATTTTCACAGTAATCAATGAAATATTTTTGACTTATAATAAAATTTACAAATCAAGATAAGATATTGTTTTGAAAATTTAATAAATTGCATAAATTCTGAGAAGTAATGCTATAACTTTCATACAAGATCAAAATGAGTAGAACTTTCTAAGCAGTAAGTTTTGGACTTCTTAAAATCTACATATACTAATTTAGCATTAAATATATTTTAAGTTTATTTTTATGATAGGGAAAAATTGTTTAGGCATGTAAACATCTGATGATCATTCCCAGTCAGGCACCAAGCTCATAGGGAGGATCATAGGGTATCCACATACACACACAGATAGATATCTCACGCTCATAAAATGAACTTCACCCAAAAAGGTTTGTCTTGTTAAAGGATAAATTGCACGAAATATTCATTTACCTTAACTCTCAGTTCTTTCATAGGTTGTGGCATTAGCAGAGAGCGAATTTGAGTGACTATAGGACCATCAGTACCAGCTAGAATCATTGTTTCACCTTCTCTAAGGCGTCCATTGACCAGAATAGCATCAATAGTGGTTCCAAGACCAGGGATAGCTTTCACTTCCAAAACAGTAGCCTAGACAAAACAAAATAATGTATCACGTTTTATCTTTGTGTGTACCAAAAAACACTCGACAGTTCAGCTAAAATGCAATTTAGGGATGTTATTTCTCGGAAATCTGAACATAATCAAAAGAATAATATAATAAATTTTAAATGAAGTAGCATTGTTCAAAAGGAGTTAGGAGTAATGATTTGTACTACATACTATGTACGTACGTTGCTTCCCACTATAGGGTTAAGATAAAGGTTGGTGACACACAGCTAAATGGAATATTTCATAATATTATCAAAAGAACAAATGCATCTTTTCTTAAATCATGGGCATAGTATAAATTTTCAAGGAAATAAAAAATAAAATAAATATGTTGATTCAAAATACATAATTGTGACTACACACAGATTCAGAGTATACATATAATTTGTTCTCTCTTTTAACACATAGTAACAAAGAAAATAACATAAATCCAAAGATCTATGAAGACTGAGGATATAGATATACTTTTTTCTGTAAGTCAAATTAAAATATAAATTTAAAGTGAATTCTCCTCTATATATATCTTTACCTGTAACTCTTCAGAGTACATTAACCTCTTGGCCAACATGTTCTGGCAGTTTTGAACAAGTAAGGCTAGAAGATTTCCCATACCCTCTCCTGTGATGGCAGATGTTGGCACAAGAGAAACATATGTTCTAGGATCAGGATTTTCATAGAAAAGAGCAGCATTCAAACCCTATAGGTAAGTATAAGAAATTTTTTAAAAAAAGATTTTTATTGATTATAAGGATTAAATTTTTATTTGAAGGACAGAGAGACACCATAAGATATATACCTGTTCAGCAAATTGAACAATAACTTCTTTTGTTCTTTGTTCAAACTCCAATTGGGTATTTGGAGCTTGACTTTTAAGTACATCTCTAATATCTCTACGAGTATAGGTTTGCCAGTCATACAATCTGCAAAGAATTTCTTGATTAAAATGACAAATTATTATTAGGATTATAAAATTTGCATTAAAAATGTATTCTTTAATATCAAAGCTGCATATCTACTTTACCACTAAGGAAAGTATAATTAGTTAGAACAAAAATGTGAAATCATACATTTATCCCATAATTAAAACTATCAATTCTATTCCTATATAAAACCCTTATTAATTTAGAGACTGTCTGTTATAACTACATTCAACCTTCATTACCTACATTTGTAAGGAATAATCATTACTGAAAATTACAAAAGAATACCTGTTAATTACAAACAAAGAGTTACTTCATTTCTAAAAAATAAAATTGTATGTAATGCATGTGTATTTTATTCCAAGGGTAATATCTCCTTAATTATATGAAAGGAATACAATTTATTTTATCCTTAAGTAATGAAGTAAAATTAAATTTATACAGATGATGAATATGTACCTGTCTATTTTGTTTAACGCAACAATAAATGGAGTCTTTCTAGTTTTCAGCAGACCGATTGACTCCAAAGTTTGTGGTTCCAGTCCATGCATAATATCTACTACCAAAACAGCCATATCACAGAGAGAGGATCCACGAGACCGCAAATTACTGAAGGACTCGTGTCCTGGAGTGTCAATAATCAGGAGACCTGGAATTCGCATTTCAAAATCTGCAAACTAAAGAAAAGCATCCTCTTTAGTTAAAAAAAACAGTTGACTTAACTTTAAGCAACAACATAATTGGTAAACGTAATCCTTACTCCTTTAACTATTTTAGCTTGTTCTTTGATGGCATCCATTGGCACATTAGTTGCTCCTATTTGTTGAGTGATTCCTCCTGCTTCACCATCTTGGACATTGGTCCTTCTCAATTTGTCCAGAATTTTAGTTTTACCTGAAACCATAGACTCCAGCATAAGTTTAATCAAGGCATAAACAGTTCATACATGGTGCAATGTAATATACATGAAGTATCCTCATTCTTTAACACAGTCTTTAAGGAAACATTGTCAAATAATTCATTATGGAATGGGAGTACCTCATTTAACATGGAAAACTGCAACATACCTGTATCTACATGACCTAAAACACAAATAACTGCTGCACGGAGTACATCGGTGGTACGATTCTTTTCTGCGTCTTCTCGGCGTTTCTAAAAATAATAAAGATGCAGTTTGATAAATTTAAGTTTTCCTCTGAATCACTCTGAATCTTTATATATAATAAAGGGATGCTTCTTAGGCATGTGTATTGTGGAGTCATCCAAAAAACAGTATTGTCTACAGTCACACCCTCTCAACAACTTGAAAATTCCAACATCCCATCAAGAAATACATATCAAAGAAAGAAAAAGAACCATTCACTTTCCTAAGATATTTAGAGGCTACAAAGTTATTTAGAGGTTGAGTATTACATCTGGGCCTAACCAAGGCCAACAAAGAGTCAAATAAATACTAATATTAATATATATTCTTTTTCTACTAATAATACTTAACTTAAGACAATAGCATGAATCACTTGAGGATTTCAAATATAAAACTATTCTGCAAACCATTAGAAAAGGGTTCCTATTTATTTTGGTAGAAGATGGGACCTAAAATACATGTTTACCTTGATTCTAGCAAGAGCTTTGTCTCTTCTTTTCTCTGCATCCGTCTTATGTTCCTCCTCACTTTCTGCACTGTCTTCATCATCTGATGATTCTTCCTCCGATTCTTCATCCTCGGACTCTGATTCCCCATCTTCAGATTCTTCTTCTACAACTTCTTCTTCTGGTTCTATATCCTTGCCTTTATCGCTAGCCTTTGACTTATCTGTAAATATAATAAATTATATCAATTTGTGTAAATATGTTCTGCAAGAAAAAATAAAGTATTTAATCTGTGAGAATTCCTCCATTACGAAGATCAAAGATGATAATCTTAATTTTAAAACTTGTAATAAATATATCTAATAAATTTTCAATACATTATAAGGATTGATTTAAATGTACTTCTTTGCACGTTAAATGTTTTCAATACATTATAGCAAAAAATTTGACATCAAATTTGTTATGCATTCAAATTAAAATATAGCAAACATGGCTAATTGCACATAATTAGAGTAATAAACAGAATAGACTGAGTATGGAGCAAGGTGCCTGAAGAAAATTCAAACAATAGGAGGGAAAGAGAAATTGAACAGGATGTCAATCAATTTTGCCTCCGAACATTTTTGAGATAGATAAATTAAGTTCAAAAGGGTTAAAATTCGTGCGATTTGAAAATATTTCTATCAGAAGTTCAAATTATTGTGATAATTGCGAAGTCAAAAAAATTGCATAAACATTGAAAGAAATAAAAGCTAATCTGCATCATAACCTATATAAATATAATAGCAAAATTGAAATAAACCACTCTAGGTGTAGTAAAAATAATTAAGTTCATCAAGATTTATGCTAATTTACTCACCCTCCTCTTCTGCTTCATCCTCAGAGCTATCTTCATCCCATGCATCCCTCACACCTTCATCACTCTCTTCTTCTTTCTTTTCCTTCTTATCTTCTTCTCCTTTCACTACAATCTGAACTTCTACCACTTTTTCTTCGGATTTCTGAGACTCTCCTGGAAATAAATGCATAAAACACACATCCAATATCATTTTATACTAAATAAACAATTAAGAATATTTAACAGGTGATGAATAAAAATATAAGCAATTTTAAATAAAAGAATAAGAAATGACTTATCGTTTGGGGCCATACTAAATTTGAGCAGAAATGATTATATCTATTATAGGAAATTATTAAAGAAATTATAAAATCAAACCTAAAGTGAATAGGAAACTTGAGATGATTTAGTACAAAAGTTTTAGCACCAATCTTACATGATGCTCCCACAAAATTCTCTTAAAAACCGATATAAATTCATTTGTTTTAATTTACATAAAAAAGTTTTACAATACCTTTAGGAATTCAATGATAATTATAATTTAACATAATCTAAATATGACCATTAGGCTAACACTTAGTATTATATTGTGCATGTGTGCCTAGTCCACTTAGAAAAAACTAAAGATGTATTTTTTATATCTTCGAAGACTTTTTCCACAAACTAAATGCAAATGGTACATTATTACCAAGTATAATAATAATAAATGAATTTATTGGAATGACAGAAAAGGAGAAAATAAAAAGTCAAAGGAGAATGAAAAAATTAGAGGAAAAGGATATTGATTTGTGGGGAAGTAAATTAAAATGTGATATTGTTATACAGAAATAATGCCTCAAAAATTTGAGGAAAATAACCTCAAAGAGGAAGGAGGATATGAAAAACCAGCAAACGGTATAGAAAAATAAGAAAAAAGATAATTTCAAAATAACTAATATTGATAATTTTAAATTTACAAACCAAAGCAGAAACAATCTAAGTAAAAGTAACAGATCAGGTAATATACAGAAGTTTACAATACTAGGCAATAAATTCAAACCCACCTGTAGTAGCATTTTGAGTTTGTTGATTAGCAGCCGGTTGCGTTGCAGCCTGGCCCTTGGCAGCTTTATTAGGACGGATCCTGGTTCCAAGTCGCCGTTTTTCTGGAGTAGCACCAGTTTCGGGAACCTCTATTCCTTGTGCTTTAAGTGCCTCTAACATAGCTTGGGCACGTGCCCTATCAGCCTTCTGCTTTGGTGTTAGGAATTTTCCTTCAGCCTTTAATCTCTCTTTTCGCTCCTTCTCCTTCTTCTTCTTTCTCTCCTTCCTCTCTTGCTCAAGGCGAATCTGCAAAAAAAAAGATTTACATTATATTATGTTGAAAACAAAAAAACATCAAACTTCCATATGTATAAGGACTTGAGGACTGTTTCATGAGTGTTAATTGCCTATCTGATACAGTCAAACATATTTAAAACATAGTTTCAAGTAAATATATAACATAAACAGTAATATACAAATAGTTTAATCACAATGAAATCAAACTATTAGGGGAAATTAAAAAGTTTTTCATTATATTATGGCTTTCCACAAAATCACGCCTTATAGTATTGATTTCAATACTATTGTGATCTAATCTGGATTCTATCTTCCATTCATTCTATTCTAACCAGAATAAAAATGGAAGTTTTTTCATCAATTCATGTTCTTCGATAATCTAATGGTCAATAATAACTTTAAAATTTCCTCTGGACAGTTCGACCATTTTTGAAACATGCCCCTAAAACACCAGAGGTGTCCTAAGAACACCTACTTATAGAAGTTCTTGGGGGAAGTTATCTTTCCATTTCTTTCAGATGATAAAACCTTCAATATTTTAGATCAGAACCTCTAACAAAAGTATTTTGAGATTATAAACCTTACATGTGCTTCGAAGAATTTCCCTTCCATCTAAAATAAATGGAATATCATAGTTCTATATAAAAATTAGAGGTAATAATTCTTATGATGATTTGAGTTGCCAAAACTTATGCAATGAAATAGTAGATTATGGGAGGCATAAGATCTGTTTGCCATTTCCACTTTTACCACTGACAAATTTTCTCTTTATTCTTTAGTGTGGGAAAGAAAGTTGTCCAGATGAAGGATAAGCCATTCAGCCACAGTTTTCCTGTACGTATGGTACTGAAACTGATGGGACCCTCTCTCTTATGAAATGAATAAATAAACGTACCAACTGGCAATTATTTTACATCATTGAACCTGATTAAAAGGCAAAGTTGGAACACTGAGCAAAATGTGATGAGAAGAGCCCTTAGAGATAAAAACCAGTCAAGATCCACCATATACTCTGAGGTTGTTCAAACGTGAAGAAATATCCCTATTTGTAAAGGAAAAGTAAATGTTTTTGTCTCCAGCTTGCTGTATCCAGTATTATCTAATATACAGTATTGGTAAGTGAAAACCAGAAAATCACACAACGATCTAACATAATTGTACAAAAATCAGCAAAGTGAAAGTGTGACTTAAATCAATGAATTCTCTTAACAACACATTTGATCTGTCAGGAGTTGATGCATGTGTCTCTTACAACTAAACTTCAATCAACTACTACTATCTAATATCCGGGCATAGATTCTTGCAAAAACTTGCAGAACAACTAGGTGAAACCTATACAGTACTGCAAGGTCCAACAAAGGACCTAGGTGACTCAGTTGATGCAAATGATATAGGACAAAGGCATTAATGTCAAATGAGAAGTTTATGCAAGCATAATAAGTAAAAGAAATGGGTTTGTAGAAACTGTAGTATGATGAAGATTTACTTCTGCACTTTGCAGAAAGTTTATGTGACGTAGTAAATAATTAATTTCATCATTGGGTTAAAAAAATATAGAATATACTTACATGTAAAAAAACAAAAATAAATTTTTCTTTCCACAAACTCAAAAAGGTACAACGTAAAGCAATACAATTTGTTAAGAATTGCTATGATAAAAAGGCGAGTGTAACCAAATAATTATCAGATGCAGGTTAGGAAACATTAGCTGATAGAAGATTCGCAGCTAGATTGTGTTTAGTAGATAAGTTTAGAGAAAGCAGCACACTTTCAGAAGCCATGATTGAAATTATGCGACCACCCTACTTACTACCTATGTCGATCTAATAATGCAGGAAAAATATGCTAGGATGAATCAATTTAAGAATTCTTTCTTCCTGTGCACGATATATGATAATAGGCTAAAATACAATAAGCGATAACATAATATAGGTGTTTACACCCCCCTGCCACACGCCAAATTATAATATATTGATTCCTATAATAAATTTCTGACTTTACCAATCTCTATAATTTTCATCAGAACATGAGTCTACTTGAATTTTAACAGCAATTTCTATATTATGACATTATAATCAATTGAACTCTTGTCATGTTGATAAAGGTTCATTCATTTATGCATAAGCCTTTCAGGAGAGACTTAGAATCCAAATACTGCTGCTTCATGCTCTTTAAATGTAGCAAAAGATCATCTTATCACCTGTTCAAGTCTGGCCTGTTCTGCTTCTTCAAGTTTGCGTATCCTCTCTTCTTCCTCTCGAGCAAGTCTCTCCTCCTCTTCTTTCATTTTCTTTAATGCTTCCTGCATAGCTGCAATGGTCTTCTTTCCTGGCCCCTTCTTTTTGTCATCTTCCTTAGCATCTTTCTTCTTCTTTTTCTTTTTATCCTCCCCTAAGAAAGAATACATAAAATAGTATACAAAATTTGAATACCAATAAAATAGGTACACAAAATGTATTAAATGAATCACTGAATATTCGGCAATTTCCAAATGAAAATTAAAGTATCTGATAGAAAAAAACTACTGGGGTATTAATTAAACATTTTAAAAAATATTACATGAATCAGCTAGAGAATTAAATATGGGTTCAATGTCTTTAATTGTCACTACCATATGTTCCTTTCTTTTGAATAACCTGATTAACATAAATGCAATTCCTAATTAATGCATCAAATATCTAACATAATTGATGTTGGCATACACATTCTCCTTGAACATTTGCAAGGATTACTAAATTCCCTCCACTAACCACAGTAACATTCAACTTTTACTTCTTGTTTATAGTTTAACATAATATTTACCTACTAATACGTGCAATTAAGCAGTAAAGGGTAATGAACCTCAAAATATCAGATTACGGATGAAATCAGTGTACATAAGGATTACCTTCTTCCTTTTCACCCTCCTTCTTATCAGCACCCTCTTCCTCTGCTGGTTTGTCTTTCTCTTTTCCATCTTCTTTCACATCTTTGGCTCCCTTTGCCTTCTCTGCAGGGGCTTTTTCTGCAACCTTAGCCTTAGCTGATGGAGCTGCAGCCTTAGTTTCTGCCTCAGCTTTATCTTCTGATGTCTCCTCAGTTGCTGCCTTCTTGGCACCCTCCTACAATAAAATATGAGAAGGTTGTCTCTTTATTCATACAATTAAAAATTTTGAACAATAAGGAGCAGAACTGCAAGAAACTAAGGATGATACTGAAATATGCAATTCTCAATCTTTTCATGAGTATACTTCTTATGAATGCAACAATTTATTGATGGCTTACCTACTTAAAATTAATACCTTTTAAGAGTAACGGTTAATTTTACATGGCACAGCTGGATAATCCCACAATTAAACGGATTTGTAAAAAGTCTGATAGGACTCATCAAACCTGGATCTCCAAATTGGTCAGTTGATTAAGTCATAAAGAAATATTGCCGGAACACCTAGACACACTGTTAAGGGTACTCTAGAAGAATGTTTTAACTTAGCAGCATTGCCTGCTGCCACAACCTCATACAGAGTAGACCAGTTGGGAAATCTAGGCTCGCTTCACAGTTCTGATAGTCTACACTTATTTCATGTCCGTTAAAATTCTCAAATTATTAAAAGCTTACTTTTACATTACTTAGTCTATATATTTTATAAGCTCATAAATTATCAAATAAAAACTAATTTGAATATAAAGAGTGTTTCAGAAGATATTCATTAAAAATATATAGTCCGTGAGAAAAATAATTTTTGAGTATTTTTGTCCAAGTAAGTAAAATTGATACGTGTAAAAATCAAAATTAGTAAATTTTTTACATAATTCTACATTATTTGGAAATATATTCTATCTTAATCATGTTCAGGTACAAATCTCCTTGCAAACATAACCACACAAAATACAACTTCAATTTCTAATTTATTGATACTTCAATAACTTTTTTAATTTACTCAAGTCAATTCCCAGTATTTTTGCAACATACCAATATATGTTTTATTCTAATCCCCAACATTCATTTGCATAATTAATTCAACTCTTAATAGCTTAAGTTTTAACTCCATTCTTACATCTCTTCGGGGTTTGACAAGAAAGCAAAATCATCCTCCATAAGTATGAAATCGCAAATATATGAACTCTACATGGGGCTGAATTATGGATAAATAGTCAACTTGCTCATTGCAAAATTTCTCTGAATAATCAAAAGCTTCTACACAATTACAATTTATAAATACTATAACAATCAATGACAGAAAATATCTAACCTGTTTCTTAAGAGCCAGTTTCTTTTGTTTCTCTCTTTCTTTCTTCTCCTTCTTCTTCTGTGCAGCAGTTTTGACGGTACTAGCAGTCTCCTCAGCAGCTTCCTCTTCGTCCCCTGCCTCTTTGTCTTCTTTCTCTGCTTCTTTTGTCTCCTTCACTTCCTTTGTCTCCTTCGCTTCCTTTGTCTCCTTCACCTCCTTGGCTTTACTCTTCTTACCCTTCTTTTCTTCCTTCTCAACTTTAGGTTCTTTCTCAGCCCCTTCTTTTGCTTCCTCCTTCGCACCACCTGAGTATTCTATGGCCAGTTCTGCCAACAACTTGTCAAGATCTTCATCATCATCATCATCTTTCTTCTTCTTTTTCCCCTTCTTCCCTCCTTTCCCACCATCTCCCTTGACTTCTTCATTGTCGTCTCCTTTTGCACCACCTTTTCCTTTCTTGCCACCTTTCTTGGCAGGTTTCTCTTCCTCCTCTGACACCACATCATCTTTCTTGTCCCCGCTACTATCATCTCCATCGTCAGAGTCATCCGCAGCTAGAAGTGCAAACCCTCCCTTAGGTTTGCTTTTTGTGCTAGGGACCACAATATCATCATCATCATCGCTATCATCCACCTCAGACTTTTCCTTCCCCTTCTTTTTGGCTGCAGGTTTCTTGGAGCTGACTTTCACTTCCTCGTCACTATCCTCAGCCTTAGGTTTCTAACAAGGAAAAACGTTTAAAAGTCAAATTTGCAAAATTGCAGAAATTTAAATTATTTAGAATGATAATTGTACTAACACCAAATTCTAACAACAATAATGAATACTTATACAAGAGTAAAATTATGAGACATTTATGAGATCATATTACAAATTAAATTGTCAGTACAAAACAATCAATTTCAATAACATAGAGATCATAAACATTATTTTTTAATTTTGAAACAAATAAGATCAGTGGAATTACCAAAATAATATAGGAATTACAATACAAATAATAATAAATCCTTAAGTTTAAAACAATGCTCAAAATTAACAACATTAGTAGCAAACTTTTTGAAGTAATAAAGTAAAATCAAAAGAAAATTATCATATGTATGGAAGATATATCTAATAACGCAAGTCTCCAATCAGAGAGATGGATTTTTTCAATAATTGAAGAAATTGACAGATATGTACTGAGGGAATATTTTAGGTACTTTGCAAGATACTTCTCACTGAGATAATTTTACATTAATAAAGTAAAATTAATTAAAGAGATTCATAAACTTGTAAAGATAGATTTTAATACAATGAAGGTAAAAAGAACTATGGTATTAACTGATTATTAGAGGAAGCAAAGCCACCTAGTTATGCCCACTTACCTTAGCTTTCTTCTCCTTTTTGCTTTTCTTATCATCCTTATCAATGGTTACATTTTCTACTTCCTTAGTCAGATCTTCGATATCGTCCTCTACTTTCTTTTTCTCCTTTCCTTTCTTTTTTGTGGGCATTTCCTCCTCATCTATAGTCGGCTCACTCTTATCTTCATCTTCTTCTTTTCCTCTATTTAAATAAGAAATGGATGAGTAGTGTTTTGTAACATAGCAATTACAAATCTGAATCTATAAGTGTCTCAATCGGGAATTTTATCTGATTTATATTAATACACTGCGAAATTAAAGAACAACTTGATGAGATAAATCCATTTAATTTAGAAAAATTTAACTGACGACCATATAACTTTCAAAATTACATTAAAATAAGATAGGATCGTTATAAATACGCCTTAATGTAAAAAATAAGACCTAAACACTAAAAAATAATATCCCATTTAATAATTTACCTGCGCTTTCCCTTCTTTTCTTTTCCTTTGCTAACAGCTGTCTCGACAGGAGTTGATGATTCGACATCAAATTCATCGTCACTGTAATAATAGATTTTAAATTTAAAATCTCATTATTAAAAGAAAAACGAACGTATAGGTATACGGTGAATCTTAGCGGGCACTACGTGTGGACAAATCTATAGGCACCTGAGGAAAGTATGTTAATTCTGTGACAGCGCCTTGAAAAAGGTTCCCACAAATTGTGCTGTAATTATTTCTGAACATAGCTTACACTTTTTTACCAAATCATAAATAAAACTTTTTAATTTCACCAAATAGTGACCGAACGCAAATAAAAAACAATGTAATTAATAAAGGCATAAAGGTAATGGAAAATCAAGTGATGAGGTAAATGGTGTATACAATGAAATATTTCTCAAACATTCTCTTCAGTACAGATAAGTGCTATATTTATTACCTATATAAGCACTTCAGAAAATAGAATACATATTTGGCAAAGAGGCCACTTACACTTCCTCTTCTTTTCCACCTTTCTTTCCTTTCTTCGCTTTTCCCATTATCTTTTATTGTGGACAGGATTGCGGCTCTCTGGGCAACTACAATATTTATTTAATTTGATACAATTCGGGAGGTTAGCCAGTTCTAGCGATAATTTTGCTATACAGGAGAACGAATATGGGGACGTAACAAATAAGCCCCTAAAAATCTGACGAGTACTAGGAATACCACATGGACTTTTTCTCAACTGGAAATCCTCGGCGTTGCCACATTCTGCCCGTCACAGAGGCGCTGTTAAGCAGACGAAGGTGATAATGCGGTAAACCAACATGAATAAAATATCGCAAAATAATTCGTGAATGTGATTCATCGAGGCATCTTAAGTATTAAGGAATAAAATTTTAGCCATGTATCCTTATTGAAACCAACCCATGAAAAAAAGTATGCCACAAAGCCACTTTAAGGCGGAAGGCTATCAAAATCCATACAGACGCCCTTTCAAAGAGGCGGTAAAATGAACATCCAATCTCTTGTACTTGCTCGAGCCAAATAATAATGATACTTAATTTTCATAGTTATAAGCAAGTTTTCTCTACATTTATGAGGAGATTAATTTTTAAGGATTAAAATTCCAATGCTAAAAATTTTTATCTCATACCGTCTCCTTCCTCAAGAATTAATTGCCTTGTGTGCTAATGAAGTAGCCGACGAGTCGGCGCTTGCTAAGAAATGCATTAATGGATCCAATATGAGCGAACATTTATTTATCCTGATACATAGTATCAATATAAATAAATTTTAGCAATCATAGAGCATCGAGATAGATATATCTGGCAAAACATTTTTGCATGTTTCAATCCTGATGAAGAGGATTTAAAAGTAATGTTTTGTAAATTTTGGAAACTTTTTCGGATTCAGATTTGATTATTGCAGAAGATTATTTTTAAAATCTTACCTCGGTTAAATTCAAGTGAAAGGAACAAAATAAGTTCTTTATCATAGCTCGACCTATTTCGGATGATATACAAGGGCAAGAGCGGATTTTCAAACCTAGCATTTAAATTAAACATCATATTACAATATTACCTATAATAATACAATATCATTTATAATATTACTATATCATTCATAATATTCATAAGTATATATTATCTTTGATTAATTTATCCTAATTTTAAAACTGTGGTTGAAAATATGTCAACGTTCATTACCATAATCGTATTTCCGTTAACTAACAATAACCAATCATGTAGTATCTATTTTTTCTAGTTTAGAAATCACTAGACCTTACGAAAACAATATAGATAATACTGCTATTACCCAAAATATTATTCAATGATATGGTTTACAGAATTTTAAAAGCTCATTCCTCATAAATAACATGATTTTGGACTTAAATTTTGATAAACAAATAATTTTGCGTAAGAATTGTCTTATAAAAATTCTCAATTTAGGAATGCCCTCTAATATAGTACATAATAAATATTCAAAAGCAATTAAAATTGATATTTCCGCGTTATATTATGGTATATCGATATATATCGATGCGTCACGACCCATTTCTTAATTCTGCCAGATATTAAATACTACGGCTAACTTCAAAGCTATATCGTAACGGGGTTAATGCGCAAAGATACGTAGAAGGTACGGGTGTTAATATTCTTTATTGCTTACTTATTTCTCTTATTCATATTATTACTTCTATAAAATTATTAGTCATACTATGTTGAATTTGAATGTCATGATTATTTAGAAAGAACATTCTAGTACTACTAAAGAGGTTGTATATAAATGACAGTGACGAAAGTTGAACCATTCATTTCGTGACACCACAATATCAGCGCGAAAATGGAGTTCCCACATCTAGGGAAACATTGCTCTCAAGAGTCTTGCAATAAGCTGGGTGAGGAATTACTTCGTACTAACTTATATGGATATACTTGGATGTATATTAAATGAAAATTTAACTCATATGGCATTTTTTTCCAGATTTTCTGCCAGTTAAATGTGACGCCTGTAAGGATATTTTTTGGTAGGTTAATTGTAAAACGATATATGCCTGTTCATCTTTTACTTCGACTTTTGTGTTAATCTATCGAATTTATTGCAGCCATGAACATTTCACATATCAAAATCACGACTGCCCTTCTGCGTACAAAAAAAATTTCCAAGTTCCTGTTTGTCCTCTCTGCAACTCTCCTATTCCTTCAAAGCGCGGTGAACTTCCAGATATTGCAGTTGGAGCTCATATTGACAACGATTGCCAGTCAGATCCTGCCAAATCCAGGAGATTGGTACGTTAGAATTTTCTATCTTTCTAGTTTTTATTAAGTAATACCGTACTTCATTGTCTCAATTTCTTTTATATTCTATACGTAGGTTTCTGCAAATAAGTGCAATGCAAAGGGTTGTAAACAAAAGGAATTAGTTCCTATTCTTTGTAGAGAATGCAATCTAAATTTTTGCTTGAAACATAGGCATGCACAAGATCACCAGTGCGCCGGGTCATCTGGAATCCGTTCAAAAGCAGGGTGAGTATAACATATCATGAGTTCTGAACCTCAGCTCAATGATTAATTTCATAATTGTGAAACTTATCCTTGTCATCTAAAATTTTGTTCTTATACTAATACATTATACCTTCATCTTGTTTATATTTTGATCTCTTCAACTTTTAGTGAAGCTGCTATTTTTAGGCAAGCACGGCAGGCATCGGGTCCATCATCTTCTGGTGGAATCAAAAATTCAAGGAAACCTCCCCCAGTAACTGCAATTCAAGGACAAATGGTAAGTGTTGCTTACACCAGTTTTTGATCATATGATTTTTGTTTTTATGTTGCAAAAAGGAAGTAATTTTTCAATTTTGTCTTCTTGTAACTATGCTAAGAATTTTATTATTAAATTTTTTATCTTAAAAATGACATTCTTTTGTATTTTACCATGGAAACAAACTCTTTCATATTTTTTAAAATCATTCTTTTAACCACATTTTTTAACTAATTATATCTGAGAGATGCTGATTAGCTATAGTATAAATAATTTTATTTGTTTGAATTTAATTTTCTATATATATTTTACTTTCTATTACCTTACCTATGCTTTTCCATTTTGTTTTCTGGTATCTGTTGTTGAGAATTAAGTTCTATTAAGCTAAGTTAAGTTTCATGTTTATTATGCATGAATTGCTTTGTCTCAGTAAAAGTGAGATGACATTTTTGATTGTACAGCAGTGGCAGTTATCTCTAAAAAGATTGAAGAAAGGTTGTTCATTCTATGAAATAGATTATAATAAAGAAATATTAATATTTATTACAGAGTGAAGATGAAGCATTATCCAGGGCTTTGCAGGCATCCTTAGCAGAATCTAAAGTCCGTTCTGATGCTCCAAGGGAATTTACAGCGGAGGAAGAAGATGAGATGTTGGCTAGAGCTATTGCAGAGAGTGAAAGAGACCAGCAAAGACCTCAAAGAACACAATTATCAGCAGAGGATTCTAAAAAAGACAAATGCGCAGTTTCATAGCAAAATGTATTTGTTGCTAATGAGTAAAATAAGTTCCTCTATGGCTTTGATATATCAGAAGCAAACTATCTTTTGACCAGTTTATAGATGGTTGATTGATTTTCACAGCTGTTTCAATGCAGTGAAAGCATTGCAGAAGCCAATATAATTGGTTAAACGGGTCCACTTAATTGCCTTATCATATGGTGTTGTCCTAATATAATTTTTATTGTGAAGTGAAAGTCTCAAGTGATCTTTGTATGTTTTTTGACCACCCTGATTGTTGCTTTTCTTGTTACATATTTTTGTAAATAACTTGCTTTTGGAGTTTTAAATTATTTATATTACTTATTTTTAAAAATTACCTATTATTTAATCCTCCCTAGAGTTAAACAATTTTCATGTTTAATTTCAGTGTCAAGTTTTTATAGTTTATCTTAAAACTTGATTGTAAGGAGTACAAAGGCAAGAACTTCCCATTAAAAAAATTATTAAGAAAGTACATTTAATGGCTTAAATATTTTATCCTTCATGGTTGATAATGTTGTTAGATTATGAATGTAAACTATATGATTATAATTATTAATGAAAGAATGAAGCTTATTCAATGATAATTATGTTAATTGATGTTATATTTACCATATTTGCAAATATTTTTTCTTGACCTCTATGTATGTCGTTGACAATTTTATCTAATTTTTTAATTGTAATCTTAAATTTGAATATGAAAAAGATACTTACGGAGCATTTAAGAGATATAAAATTTGATAATTGCTACAGTTTTCATATTTATTGTTCTGAGCATATTTGTATTTTACTGTGCACATCTTTGAATACAAGCATGTTTTAAAACTACTTTTAATGTCTGTCATATTTTTGAAGCTCGATAATAAATTGCTAAATAAATTTGGTACATTTTTCTTGATTTATTTGAATTTGAGTCATCAGTAAATTAATCTTTTTCTTTATTAATTTTTAAGTTCTAATGTTAATTAAAATGGTTGTCTGCGTCCAGACTGATTGGTGAAGAAATATTTCTAATGATAAGTTATACACCTCAAAATGTCTGTTAGATTAGGCAATATACTTAATTACGTAAAGGGTCTCTATGTATTACCGGATTGGTTGTACTATTCCCTTCAGAGAAGATGGTTTTAGTAATGGAATGGCTCTTAATAGTTATTTCATGCTCAAATTATTCAGACAATGATAAATTCATGTCTTCAAAGAAAAAATGTATTTTGTGTGATATGACATTGAAGCATTCATTTAATTTCTTTCTAAGGATTGAAAGACTGATGAAAATATAATTATTATATAAATAATATATAAGTATTTGATTTACTAGATCAAATAACGGAGGAGATATATTCCTTGCTATTAACAATTATTTTACAAATTAGGATAACTTTTGTGGTTCTGGTTAAATGGTTTCATATTCACAATTTTAGCAATGGAATGTATAGTTGTTCATTAATGGTGGTAGCTTAAAAGAACAATCTTAACAACTTTGAATTTCTGACTTATGGCTTTAAGTTATGAGTTAAAAAAGAGAATGCCTGCAAAAATCTTCTCAAATAGTTAGTTTTTCCATCAACATCGTCAGCTCAGATTATAAACTTAAATGTAAACTGTAAAATCCTTCTAGTTTACTAATTATAAATCAAGGGATATTGGATATATATGGTGAAAGAGTAGGGAATGAAAGAATTGGTTGATGAAGGAAAAGAGAAGATCAGAATGGTTTTTTCTAATACAGTGATGTAAAAATAGGTTGGGAGTTGAGAAAGCATATTTAAGATTGTCTCAATCCTCAAGCTATTTAAGATTAAGGATGTTTTTGATTTAATATAAGGGTAATACCATCATAAACAACATTACTGATCAGAGACACATACATTTTAAGGACTGAGTAATTAAAGATCAAGGAGCAAAACTACACCACTTAATAATCACAATTACTTGGCAAACATCCAATTTCTGATTCTTTTATTGTGTGGATTGTTACATTTACTAACATTTTGTAATGCAGGTCTAGATTCAATTTATAAATTTTACATGACAAATGCATGCTAACATGTGAGAAACATGCTGTAAGAGTACACATAAAAAGTTATCAAAATATTCAACAACCAAGAATTTTTGGGCTTCATATGTTAAAATGTACTATAAACCCTCATGAAACATTTAGTACCAGCAAAGAGGGAGAACTCTTGAGAAAATTAGTAATCTACTGGTCTTGATATTTATTTCATAGAGATGTATTCAGTAATATCACATGCACACCAATAAATACTGAAATATTAGATGCCAGTATATTGTCCTGCACAATGTACACGGAAATATTCTTAAATTTCAAACCCATCAAATAATTTTAGGATGGAAATTTCTGTAGGCAGTATGATGTCAGACAATTGTAATAACAACATGATTTATCAACAATTACTCAATAAATACATACCAATAACTGGTAATTTGTTAAATAAAGCACATTTAACCACAGGAAATGTTTATTTAGATGTGGAAATTTCACCTAGACCTTTTGTATAAAATTCATACAGATAAAAGATGCCAAAAATTATAATATAGAAAACAATTCAAATATAAAGTGTAGTACATTAAAATACATCACACAACGAGTATTTAAAATCCAAAAGAAGAATAGAAAAGATGTCAAAGACATATACCTGGTGGAGAATAAATGTACACAAATAAGAGACAAACTTTTCTTAATACACAAATACTTTGGAAAGGATAATTGTTCACAGATACATAACAGAAAGACAATATTATATTTTATTTCTGTAAATGGAAAAATGCAACTGGAAGCAAGAAGATAAGTTCATGCCTGCCAATCCAAGTATAGTTGAAGATAAACCTGCCATATGAATTGACCTAACATCTAATCGCAATCACAATTGCACAGTGCATAGTAAACACCTCCTTATTGGCTTCCAGATAAGTTAATTCCATTCTGGTATTAGCATTGCAGCTAATATATTAATACTCTAGGCATCAGTTTATCATGGAAGTTTATTTTATAAAATACACCATTCCATCTGATGATTCCTAAGACAATAGCTGGCATACTAATGAGAAAGGTCTGTTGAAATTATAAGTCAGCAAGGATTTTAATGTAAAAATATTATACATACAGTAATACATAGTATTTGAATGTAAAGTATACAATAATCAACAAAATTAGCACTCAACGATACTGTAGTATCTAAGTAACATTTTAAAGCCGCAGTAAAATTCAGAAAAAAAACGTGTCAGTTAAAAAAATACAATTTGAATACAAAATAACATTCAAAACCTAATGACAGTAATAAAACAATGTATAACTGAGGTGGTATAATAAATAAATCAGAGAATAAAACAAGAGATTAAAAAATAAAACAATCAACCGTACTGACTTGTAACTTGTGCAGAGCCAAAGAAACTCACAATGAGTCGACTGAGAATCAGGCAAAGGTTGAGCAATCTCTTAATTGTGAAGAATGTCAGGTATGCTTAAAAGTTTACAGATAAGAAATGCCAGCTCACTTTCTTGAGCTGACAAAAACATCACATTTTAAAAGTCTTAAAAATAAAGTCATAGTCCACATCCAAAAACAACTGAAGGAATTCAAAACTTTATGTACATTCATTAAATCTCTATATTCAACAAAACAGCTTTAATCTTTTATTACAGTTATTAACATTTTTGTCTTTTGATATGGCAAACAAAGCATTAAATATACAATCAAGAGCACTGATTCATTCAATACCTATTTCATGAATGAAGTGGGGAACATTAACGCCGCAAGACATTCATGATTTTAACATTACCTTTATTAATTTCAATTTTTTAAATCACTGCTTATCACACATGAAAGCCCAGAGTTTCACAAAGGAGAATCAATATGTATACTTAACTCATGACATGATATCATTCTAATCAATTCTGCTTTTGTGCACCACAATAATGACTTGATACTTCTAAAAGTGTACATTTCTATTAATATTTCTCTCCTTCCATTTCTTCATCACATCAACATAAACCAGTAATAAATGCAAGGGCTGAGATGTGAGCTTTAATGAGTTTCCAATATGACTAGATTCTATGTGAAAAGCAGTATTAGTCACATTTGCTCCTCCCTAGTTTTAATCACCCTTATTGACTATAAAATTATCATACTGCAACTGGAGCAAAACTAATGAACATTTCCTGTGCAGATTCTTGGCCATTCAAATGCCAGAATACGGAATTAAGTCACAAAAACAATTCTTTGGCCTATGTAATTACTTCTCTTTCCGAGATAGGGCAAATATATATAAAAAACAAGTGTTATAACTTTTTGAGCACCACTAATCTTGCATTGTTCACAGGTCTATCAATTTGCACAGATTTCATTCTTTTGCAATGCAAATATTTGTATAAGCAGAATGTTTCTCTTTTTGTTTTAGAGAACAAAATGAGAAAACTAACCACTATGATTATAATTGGAACACACTGTTTTCATTTCACTTTTTGCAAAATCACCGGCTTTTATGTTATCAATTTTATTGAGAGATTACATAGTGCAAAGAAATTCTTACTTCATCACAGCCTCAGCTCAACTAAATGTGCGTGTGCTCTTTGAAGCGAAATTCCGTCAGCATGAAGGCCCAGAGAATGATGTGTTGTTAGGGAGCAAGAGCTTACTGAATTGCTCGCTCTGTAAACGAGCAATGCCTGGTGCTACGTAATAAGCCTTGGTGAATGAAGTCCTTCAACTTGACGGTCTATTGGGGGGCAGTGACTAGTAGACGGAGGGCCCCAGTCATGGAGTCCACCTGAATTTGCTAATCTGTGTGTCAAGCGATGAGCAATGGAAAATCCTCCACTACCCTCCAGTTGAGTCAGCACAATTATCACTTGCCTAAAAAATAGTTTGAAGGACTGAATCACAACTATGAAAAATAAAAATATAAAAATATATTTTCTCAGTCTCTGATAGTATTATTTTAGTAATTATTGAGCCAATTTTTTTGGAAGAGTAACAAATATTGAAAATAAAATTATTATACTTGGACGCTTTACAGCTAAAACAAGAACTAATGTTCAATATAAGATGAGACCTCAGATTTATGTAATTGAAATAAAATACAAAAGTAATAAAATATATTGTATGGGTACCAAAACAAATAACAGGAGAATCTTTCAGAATAACCATTTAAAAACCAACCTGTGCAAAGGTGGTACTGAATCAACAGTTCTAAGTTCACCTCTTGTAGATACAACATTGTAGCTCTCCTGACAATCACATTTTACATGTATCCATTTGTTTTCATGACGGTTTTCAACCATGACAACAAGACCAGCCCATCCTTTGGTGAGATAGTAAGCAGTCATACCTTCACGCCCCTATGAAAGAAAAAGAATTATGTAAATGAAAGCAACTGAATATGTTGTAGAAAGGAAAAATTATCAATAGTTTTTCTTTCTCTTATATCATATATATAATGATGGAAGAATAAGTGGAATTTACCCCCCTAGAGATATTATCATTATAAAAGAAAACATTTATATTTATTTAAATATGAAAGATTTGAAAATCAAAATGAGTAAATTTGAAGGCTATACATCAAATAGGTTTTGATTAAGAGCTTTACAAAGATAGCATTTGTGGTAGGTACCTCCAGGCAAGAAAAAAAACTGATGCTGATTTCCAATTTACTACTGACAATGCAAATTCAGGTTACTTACAGTTCTGTATTGGTTTTAAAATGCTTATTTATTAATAACACTGTTCTGATTTATCATCCTATTATGAGAATTTTTAGAGAATATGTGCAATTGTCCAAGAAAAACACTTTTAGAAAAATTCTGTTCGTCACAAAATGTGATATTAATGATTAGGCAGATAGTAAAGTCAACATCATAATAGAGCAAAAATATTATTTGTTTTTCAGATACTAGTCAAAATCCATAGACCTAATTACTGACCTCATGTCTTTGTCCCTTAGCAAGAGTTAGACTGATTATAGCGTCAGCTAATACATAGGCTGGTGGTGATATTTGCTCAACTAAGAGGCGTTTAGAACTATGGATGGCTAGAACATACTCAGGGTAATTAGCTGGATTATCCATGCCTGTGAAAAGACAACATCCATCAACACTGGAGAGACAGTACTAATAAAAATAAACTTAGGAGCAAAAAAATCGTTGACAAAACAGGTTAATATATGATTAATTAAAGCTGTATAACAAGTATCATGGATACAGAAGTTTATTTGACAGTGCCCTCACACATTAACTAGTTATAGTGGCTCTTAAAAATAACCTTACAGTAAATAATAAAGAAAATTTAATCCTTTATAGTCATCGAGGTACCAAGAATACAATTTTTATTCACCATTCAATGGATATTTGTAAAAAAATTCGTTTATGATTTATCTTGATATCTAGAAACACTTTCGCACTTTAACAGAAAAACTCACAGATCCAGCACCATTTGATGTTCTTGAAAATATGATAAAATCAAAAAATTCCTTTAAATATTTGAGGCAAAAGTATATCATATTTTGAGAATGATTATACAAATATTCTACAATGTGAATAACATAATGCCCAAAATTTTAAGCCAAAATGAAGTGAAACTCCAAAAATAAACCTGTTTGTACTTAGAAAAATCATCCATTAATCACAAAATCTATACCACGAATGTAGTACAAATGGAGTTACTGAGAAAATGTACATAAAGACCATGATTAAGCATGATAGCTTGAAAGTATTTTTTTAAATAGGCATAAAATATAACATGGCGAACACCCATCAATTACATTTTTGTTATTGAAATTTAGAGAGCTTCACTAGATTTACGAATGAAATATGAGTCATGATTTTGTTTTTTAATGTTCAAATGCTTTGCATAATTTTGAAATGAATTTCTGCCATGTGTAAAAATAAAATGACTTACTATGACAAAGGTAATCGAAAAATAGTACATACAAATCCTTTCTTGTAATAATTAAATTAAGCTAGATGCAAGTAAATACTACATGCATGCCAAAATGTGAGTATATAAGTTCTTAACCATTATAATATTAATACAATGAACTTACTTAATACATCATGTCAGTGAATTATTTGCTTTTGAAGAATGTATACACTATATTCAGAAACCAAAGATAAATTTTACAGGAACAAACAAGGGATAAACTCTCTTACCTGTATGCCAATGATTGAATGCTAGGCACACCAAGACATACAGATCTCGTTCAAGCATTTTATGACAGCCGACAAAACCACGCACTTGACGTTTGCTATGTTCAACTAAACGACCAACCTCTGGTGAGGCTTGACTTCGAGCACGGAATACCACCACACACAAGTCAAGCTGTGAGCGCTGAGATTTCTCTGAATTCCTAAATAATTAGGGAAAGATAATATCCCAAAATAATCAGAATGCAAGTTGAAATTCGGAAATCTTAAAGTAAGTCTTTTAAAAGTTTGTATTAAATACTGTTCAAATGAAAGAATGAAAATATGAAAGGTAGATACTAATAGAGTAAGTTGATAGGGGAAAAATAAGGAAATGAATTTCAATTTTAGAATTAAAAAAATTATGACAAAGAATTGTAAAAGAAATTATCCTATATTCCTTTCAAGCCAATATCAGTTATTCTACATTACTAAAACTTTAATCATAATTTGACAAAAAGTCTACACTAATAGTAAAACTACAACCAACCTTTGACCTTCTTGGAAAAGAGTAAACTCAGCTTCTGTTGGTTCCAGAACAGTGAGGAGCACGCAAGATAAATGGTCAAGAGATGCTAAAGGAGGAAGCGTGCCACGCAGGCGAACCTCATTCCAACCATTTCTTACTTTGCAAATATCTATGCAATCAAAGTATCTGAAATATAATTAAAGATTTTCAATTCAGTTATCATGATCTTTACCATTAGGTTTTTTATGTTCTTAATCACCACATGCAAAATGAGAAGGCTTTTTCAAGTATATACATATCATTTTCTATAGATTAAAGGATAGAACTCATCAGTTCCTAATTGGTGTAATTCCCTAAAAATCATAAGATGAAGTTTATCTTTTAAGTTATGGTAATTCAGAGTTCCTTTCTTGCACGTGACAATATAAGAAAATAAAATGATATGACTCACTTCAGTACATCTTCAAAAGAAATCCAAAATACACCATCTGAAGCTCCATGAGGCATCAACATTTCCCTAAGCTGTGGTGTCCATATAGGTGAATCATCAGACCAGTCTCCTTTCCAAGAATAGTGACCCCAAGGATTA
The DNA here is from genome assembly GCA_020796165.1 of Pantala flavescens. NCBI lineage: Eukaryota > Metazoa > Arthropoda > Insecta > Odonata > Libellulidae > Pantala > Pantala flavescens. Next base: position 21,791,493 of record CM036886.1, read on the forward strand.
CGAAGTCTTAAGAGGCGTATTCCAAGTAAATCCCTTACATCAAGTACAGAATAAGCATGCCTACAGAAAATTTGGATATGAAGGATTAATGTCATACATGAGTGGTTATGTTTATCAATATGTATATATATATATATATATATATATATATATATATATATATATATATATATATATATATATATATATATATATTTATATAATAATGGATGAACACTTCATAATTTTACTAAATATAATTTATAATTAATTTTGACAGAAAAAGTTTTCAGGGAAAGTTAATTTAACATCAATCAATGTTTCAAAAGTTACATCTATCATCTAACATATTTCCTATAGTGATACACTAGGTTTTTACGAGCTCATTCAATGCTTTTCTTGAGCTTGATTTCTTCATAACAAAAATATGACAGAAAAGGAATAAGGAAAATGTTTCTGAATCTTGTGGAGTATTCTTTAAGAACAAAAATTCTTTACTAAAATTAGAGTGAGAATGAGAATATTTTATGGCAGCTAAACATTGACTCATGGTGTACGAGGCACTAACAGGACTGTTTCTTTTTACCAGAACAATAGTTTTAAATATAGTTATCATATGAGCTTGCAAAATATTAAGGAAATGGAGTAAAGAACTGGCTCAAGGATGAATCATTCGAGGTATGCATTTCAAAATAATTGTGTAACAATGACTTAGGAAATTAGATCAACTTGTTTCTATACTTAAATTAGAATATTATATTTATTTGTAAGAACATTCACCAACTAACAAAAGAGAAAAACCCTTTTCATTGACAAAAATAAAATATAAACTGAAAATAATCTTTTATCATGAATGAAAATTAGTAAGAACTTAAATCCCATACTGAATGAGTTCAAATAGTCAAATAACAAAGAATACAACTAAACTCACTTTCTAAGTGATTCAATTAGAAATTATATTCTTTGATTGATATTTGTAGATTTTTTATCAATTAAATTGAATTGATGTACTTCACAACTGTAAATATAATTTAGGGTTATATTATATACACCACTGTAAACAACTTTAAATGTCATTATAGATAATTGAAGAAAGATATTCAAAGAAAAAAATTCATTTGTGTTATCTTTTTATTGCTTTCACTTTTTCTTCTTTCCTTCTACTAACTAATTCTTAAACCAGATGAAATACAATTACAAATTCAACATTGTACATTGCACAATGAATAAATAATAAAGAGCAAAGATTACAGATGATATGTTAATTTTTTATATACAAATAAACCAATATGGAAATATTGTTTGGAAGATGTTAGAGATAATGATAATTTTTCTCGACTATGAGGCAATAAGTTACCTTGGGCGCAATCCCTTCCGCTGATATTCATCTTCATCAACTTTCATGTTTCCTCCACCACAAGATGCACCCATAAGGAACCCGGCCACTCTAGAACTCAGCAGCTGTGCCCAAATAAGATCTCTATCAAGCTCTTCTTCAGATGGTAAAGATGAAGGCTGAAGCGGAACGCTTTCACACGGTGCACCTTTCATAACATGAGATGAAATAATTGAAATATCAAATTTAGACTTCCATCATGAGAAAATCAACAGCAGTGTTTAACAAAATTATTATAATACAATTTGAAGATCATCAGTAAAATTGGAAAGTTTCAAATAAAACATTATGTTATCAACATACTGCAAGTAGAAGACACCCAACACAAAGTTTTAGTTTACAAGAGGGAAAAATATACCAAGAAAAGACTAAGTAAAGTGGAATTAAAAAAGAGATGAATCACACACAATATCAAATTCATTTTGTTAAAAAACAAATGAGAATTTTTGAAATAATGTTCGATTGTGACAATTGAACTGTTTGAATGAAAACAAAAAGATATTTCTAGATTATATTCCTCCACTAATAACTGTCTATAAGATGTTTTATCAGGTATATCAATCATGCACATAAAAAAGAATAATAGCAAGATTAAAATTTCTATGGTTGATACACTAACGCTATTTATACTTAGTAAACTTAATTATATATATTCACTCTTACCTGTTAATGTAGCAAGACCTTCTATAGCTCTTCCTGAAACCAGGGCCTCATAACACCCATGAATTTTGGCAACTGCTTTTTCTATCAATGGCACCCATAATTGCTTTCTTTTAGCCTGAAAATAGATATTCCCAGGATGATAATATCAGACGCCAGCACTTAGACACTTAGAAAACTTATTTCCTATTGCAGCAAACAACTTTTCTGAATCAAGAGAGCTAAGTTAACAGAAACAGAACTTTATCTAAGCATTAAATCTGAGATTAAAGAGGGAGCAGGTAGAAATTGACCTGAGAATAAACGAGATGGCCACGCTTATCACAAGGCAGAAGATCATCCACAAGCACTGTAGTCCACTTTCCATCCTTACACAGACGAACTTGATAGGCACCTTGATGACAGAATTCCTTCATAACCATCACTTTCTTCACTAGATCTTCCCTTTCCGCAAGGACAGCAAGAGCGCTCAATAGCCAACAATTTCCAAGCACCCCTAAAAGAGAATTAAATTACTATTACTATAGGAATTAGAATTACTATAATTGTAGAATAATTCACTTCAATCCAAAGGATGAGTTATTGCTACTAATGTTTCTTATCATGTACATGATTTAGGATTGAATACAGTTAGAACAGGATAAGAAATATTCAGTCAGATGGCTTATATGTCATTTTATTTCAGTGAAAGTTAAAGAAATGAATGTCTAATCTTAACAAATACTCAATTCTAAACCAGTACCTAAAAACTATAAATTTTTATTCTTTCAAAGATTCGCTGATGATCTATCAAGTGAGCTTTAAATATATGACAAAACAAATTCTTAAAATTATAACATCACATTTTATTGAAACTTCATATAAGAGCTTAATTTTCAGATTTTAAATTAAAAATTACAATTTTATATATTAGATCTTTCACCTCATTTTTCTCACAAGACAACAAACACCAAACAAACGAAATCATAAAAATTTGAATAAAATCTGATGATCCACATTTAATTTTTCAGAGAAATCCTAAAAGGATAGGATAGGTGCACTTACAGAAGAAAATAACATTTAAGATGATTAAACAAAATTTGTATGTTTGAAGTAAAATTTTTGATGCTAAATCACATTCACACCAATTTATTTAAGCTTAATTATTAGAAGAAAAACAAAAAGGCACATGCTTAGCAATAACCGCAATTGTGACCTACCTTGGGAGATATCAGATGGTAGAGGTGTTCGAAAAATTGCCCATTTAAGCTTTGAATCTCCATCCATGACAATCTGGTGAGGTCTGAGCCACTGTACAACATGATTGTCTTTTGTTTCAGCTGGATTATAATAAAGTGATTTGGGGGCAGGCGGAAAAGAGTCATCAACAAATGGTTCCTTGTTCTGTAAAAATTATAAAAGCAGATGAACATGAGATGGAGAGTCACTATAAATTGAAAATATAAAAAAACTATATTTTGTAAAAAAAGGGAAATTGAAACTAATGTTTGCTGGAGGATCGATTCACTTTACACATATCACATAACTGTCACAGGATTTGCCTTAAAATACTATCTCATCACTGATTCAAATATTCCTTAAGTATCTCGCGATGTAAAAGTTCACGCACATGTTTAAAACACAGAAGTAAAACAGAAATATTAACTCACACACGTAGGACCGCATCTATGTCTCTTAATCGGCATGGTACACACGAGTTAACTAACAACCTAGTCACTATTCACCACTCTCATCTAGAGCTCAGAGGAGCTGAGAACCTTCTGAGCAAGCAACTCAGAGTTCTCTAGGTTTAAATGAGAACCTCCAGAGCAGGAAGTATTTCAGCCAATGACAAGGCACTATCTTAATTTGCTCAGATATATGAAGCTTTAGGAGTACTGGGTGCCCTCTAGGTAGCCAAGAAAAACAAAGAAACAGATAGTATATGAACAAAGCTGACAATGATGGTTTTCAGTTGAATAAAATAATAAATTTGCACTTTCATCTTTTATAAATAATGGATTTTACGACACTTTAAACTTGTTATAGTTAGGCCTCCCTGAAATAGGGAGGAAAAAATATCTGCACAATTTAGGTCAAGCAAACATGGAGGCTATATAAAGGAACATAAAAATACATTGTTCTTTCCTTTGAAAAGGGCTGCAGTGCTGAATCTACCTATTACTTAAAATCCTTACAAAACAGTGATTATTTTTTAGCTTTTGAAATTTGCTATGGTTGTTTAGATTTCAAAATAATATAGGTGAGTTTTACTACCAAAAAAATAGAATTTCATTCCTCTACTCCATAAAAGAAAGAAATTCACAATTTCTCCACAAGGAATTCTTTTGAAATACATAACATGCTTGTGACATGTGCATAAAAAACATGATGTTTGATGAAATATTCAACCTCATATAATCAGTAAGCATGTTTCACATTTTTGTAATGAACTCATTTACTTTTAATAAATGAATTCTCATTTTAATAAGAAACATTTTTCTAAATTAAAAGTTTTAGCTTGACTGAAACAAATACAATTATTGAAAATTTTCGTTTTTTAGGAGACTTTAATTCTTTGATCATTAAAATTTATTGGATTCAAAAATGATAAATAAAACAAAAATATAAAATATTATGATGAAATTTAAAATATATGAATAAAAAGAAAGAGCTAGAAATTGATAGAATGTGGCACTTATGCTGTCAGTAAAATAAAATATAAAAGTCTAAAATATATCAAATTGAAAAATTTTCACATTAACTTCCACTCATATTCTTCCATAAAGAATTTTTTAAATTATGAAGCTGTATATGTAAAAAAGACTACCAAGATGCATGAAAGCAATTAAAACATAAAATTATTAAAACTTTATCATAATTATTATATAAATAGATGGAATTGCAAGAAAATAGCAATTCATTACTTTATTGAATGATACTTTGACATTACACTTGAAATATTATTAATTTATGATAGAATCCAATACCAAAAAATACAAAGTAATCAGAGGATTAAGACTCACCTCCCTACAATACTGCACAATTCTCTCCCACTTTTCAAGAGCCTCCCTCTCCTCGATATTCCTTAGGTCCTCCATTAGCTCACTTTCTTGTTTGATGACGCCTGCCTGAGGAGAAGAAGCTGCACCTACTATGTGAATGGAAGGTACCATGCTTGAGATGTTATGGCCTGGCCCTACTTCAGAAGATGAAATGACCCCAGAAGGAGTTGTGATGGATGGGGCTCTTGCACCCCTTGCACTCTGACACATGTCACACGAGACAGAGGAAGTTCTGTTTTCGAAGGTGCAGATGACACATTGCCATGATGAAGTTGGAGATATGGCAGTACTAGCATTGGAGGAATCTCGTCCCAATCTTGAATTTCCCTGTATACCATCTGGTGTTGATGGACCACTGGACCTATGACCACCTCCACCAGCTCTACTACCATGATGGTGGTGATGATTCTGGCCTGGCCTCCTACTCACACCGCTGACTCTCTGCTTTGGAACTGCACCGCCAACTGGATGAGATGATGTTGGGGTTGATGCTGAACCACTGCCTTTAGATCTTGATCTTGACGATGCAGGCGATGGACTTCTCCTTCCTCTAGAGGCCTCCAATGATGGAACTTCCAACCTTGTCTTGCAAGCAAGACAGCTGTGAGCTGATAGAGGATTCTTCAGTGTACACTGCCCGCAAGTCCAAAATTCTCCTTTCCGAAGCGTGAAATCTTCAATGGCTGAAACACTTTTCAGCCTCGAACCGCCACAAGCTAGGCATACCTTGGCATTTTCCGAGTTTACCAATGTGCATTTTCGACATGTCCAATCTCTCTCAGAGGTTTGAACAACTATGGTTGGGGTTGGTTCAGCTGGTAGAAATTGAAAATCATCATCCAAGTCCCTTTCCTGAGTGGCTAGAGTGGGTGTGCTAATATTAGGAGTGTTGGGTCCTGGTATCAAATTGTTTCCCTCCCTCTTGGTTGGAGTGTATCTAACGCTATCTTTGGTCACAGTGATGAGGCTAGGCTCAGTCAGGGATGGGGGAGAACGCAAAGAGTTGCATATATCACAATTGTCTGACCAAAGAGGATTGTATGCATAGGAGCACTTTGTACAAGTCCACATTCTATCGAATGTTGATGAAGAAAAACCAGTGGCCACGGAGGTTTTCACAGCTGGGGGAGGTTGGTCTTCTTTGTGATTAGGCGTGAGATCTCTTGGTAAGGCAACCGTCATGTCGCCAAGAGCTGATTTGGAAGGTAACTTTGGGGTTACCCTAGGAGTGGTGGGATCGGAAATGCCAATGTATGAATATCTGATTCCACTGGAGGGTAGGGGTTGAGATTGCATCTCCATATCAATAACACCCTGAGGTTCACCTTCTATTAAACTGCGACGATTTGATACAAACTTTTGCTGGGCAGATTCCTCAAGGTTTGTGGTGTTAATTTCTGAAAGGGAACGACGATAGATGGGTCGAGAGGTGCATGATGGCGAAGGAGATCTGCCAGTGGTTTCATTGCAATTTGGTGTCAATGTACGTCTAGGGGCGTGCTCCCTCACAGACTGACCTGTCTTTTTAGTCTCTGAAATACTCCAGTCAGGAACAGTTATGACAATACCATTCCTACTTAGAGTCCCAGTTGGCAATATAGAAGGAATGATGGGTTTTCTAGGAGTTTCACACACTTCACACCTATCCTCATTACCGACATTATCTAAAGTACACCTGAGACAAGTCCATACCATGGTGGATCCTACATTGGATCCACCTTCATACATTTCAAAATCCTTCCTAGCATTTGAGGGCTGGGGAGTCCTGGAATCAAACTTAGGCTCAACTTCACCATCGGTACACTTAATTTCATGTTCTGTGATTAGACTGTTTGGTCTCCTAAATATCCCTCCACTTAGAGCCTTTGGTAAGAAAGAGTTTGGTGGGTCAAGCCACAATTTTTGAACAACTGACCCATTAGAGAGAGATCTACTAACCTTAGATTTTACTCTATCATAAACTGATGGACTGTGCCTCTTCGGCGAGCGATTTTGTGCTTCAGCCATACACTCTTTACAATCAACTAAACCTCTCCGAGTTGGCACCCCTTTCATTCCCTCCTCCATGGGGGTTTGGGGGTTGTTCGGACCATTCATGACATGTTCAGCTGACTGAGAGTTCTGTCCAAGCCAAGCCGCCCTACACGCCTCACAATGGGACATTTCATTGGCATTCCCATTTTGACAATCCCTACAGTTTACAACCGAATTACACCACCTCCTGCTTCCTGTGGCAGCAGTGGCGGTAGCTGCCATGGGTTCAGATCCTTCAATCTCCTCTGTTTTATTGTCAGAGTCAACTGTGAGTTCACCTACGGGAACAGAGCATGCACCATCACTCTCACACGGACTTATGTTAGAGCTGGCAGCAAGTTGGCTACAGGCTGCACAACGCAAGGTTACACTGGTATTCAGAATATGGCAGTGAGAGCAGGACCAGCGGTGGAGGAGGAGGCAGTCGGAGCTGGCTGATCGAAACAGATGATGTCTCCTTCTGGTTCCCCTCGAAAATGACGAATGTCTCGGGCAAGGATGGCTCCACGTGAGCCACCTTTCTGTAGCAACCTTTGCTGTGGCAGTGATTGGACTGGAGACGTGAGGAGTTACTGGACTGAGGTCCACTAGACTACTACGGAATTCTTTTGGATGGAAAGGGCCTAACCCTGAGTCCTCCCAAGTCCTGCTATCCTGTGGCTGGCTGACCAAGTTGTCATCCACACTCCCGATCTTTTCATCACATTGTTCAGCTTCATTTTCAGCTCTGAAAAAATAAACAGAAGTCAATTTCCTTGTAGAGATGAATTTAATTACTAAAAGATTAGTTTATTTTAAAATAATAGATATTCGTGTGCTACAACGCAGCAAAAATATTGGTTTTCCTTAATACTAATATCAATCACCGCCTGAACGACTCACTCCTGCTCATCGATGGTATTGACAGTAGTGGCGTCCGGGAGAATCTGGCAGCAACTCAGTACCGCTCTCCACAATGGTAACATACTTGGAGTCAACGAACGACCAACTTAACAACACACTAATGACAGGGACCCATCACAGTAAAAGTAAGGCCGCCGTCATTTGGTGCGACCAATTCACCTACCAAAGCTCGAAAAGATTTTTGTCTCTATGCCAGTTTGGCTATGTTCGCCGGGTTGGTATTTTAGCCCCTACATCCCCAGCGTAAAAATACTGTTTACAGTCGCAGCTTCATCGCTCCCCACCTGTTTCTAATTTTGATTTCGTGGTCGAAAACAGTAAGAGTGGCAAGAAAGAAATTCGCCACCTCTCGAAATTTTCCCTAAGACAAAAGTACTCCATACCAATACGGTTTTACACATATTGATAAGATATTTTATCGGAGCAATTGAAAGAATCATCGATCACATGGTAAAAAGGTGTCGATAGCACTCTGATTTGTTACGTAAAGGAATGATATCAAAATTGTTTTACAGAATAATTTCATTTTGGAATAATTCACTAATATTATTAAATTTTGGAAATTTGTGAACATTTACTTTTTCATTCTAAGATAATTTATACAAAATTTTTGAAAAAGACATGCATAAGAATTTGTTATTTCGCGAACTTTCCCATTAATCAAAATAAAACATGCATTCAAGAACTTGTTTTCCAAGAAGTTATATAATATTTAATATCACCATGACCTTGCGTTAGAATTACCTTGCTCTTAAGTTCCACATATAGGAACATATCAGTATTAATATATTACTAATAATAACAACCAATTTATCACTTAAATTTTATAATTCGACTCAAATAATAAACTTTAGTGAATAACCATCCATTTCTTATTCTAACTTTTCGTGTTATATCGTCACACATAACAAGAGATATAGATATTTGTCGTACATAAAATACCTCATGGGTTATCAATCTTTACATCAATGTACAAAATGTTTCCTTTATTTAAATAATAAATATCAGATACCATTTATTTCAGTCACTGAAATTTATACACATGGAACATAGTGGGAACATATCATAGAATATTTAATTTTGAACATGGAAGATAAATTTCAAAACATGCTATTCTCGTTTATGAAAAATCAAGGATAATATTTTATAAACTAACTAATTACATTCAAAGCAATCGTCTATCACTACTTACCGTATGAGATTCTGCTCGTTATGACAAGTGTCAGTAGGAGATCCATTTTTGCTAACTGTAGCTATTAAAAACTTACTACTTTCATAGTGTTCAGCCTTTATTTTAAAATCGTGACTTGCAGATAATAATTCTGCGAGTGATGACGCGTCTAAACTACCAGTATGGTAAGTATTCTTAATTATACGCTTAGATGCTATTAAATCACGATTTCGGTATCCACGGACTGCCCCACATCTTTTACAACGAGGGTGTTCCGTGGGATTGATTAAAGTGCACTTATCGCAGTGCCATTGCAGGACAGAAGCAATAGAGCCCATTCTCTCAAAATCATGGCTAAACTGCGATTAAAATACTTGCGGCACCCAAACAATCTCGACCAGCTGATCCACCATATTGATGCACTTCCACCTTTAACAGCCGATAAAAGAAATGCTGTGATAGGCTGTTAGGAATTGAGTGGTCCAATCACGTAGCTTTTCAGAGCCTTCGGAATATATGGTTAGCCAATCCTCTCAGTGTCGAGGTTTAGTCATCCAGCAGTAAGTTGAAGCTGGTTGAAGGAAAAATCTTTGATGTAGTTTGATTACGTTGGTGCTTACTGAGATGGCTGTGGTGCCTTTTCGTTGCACTGTTGTTAGTTTTTAGTTTTAAAATTTATAGCAATGTCTAACAACAGCCTCGAGATTGTCCACGAAGGTTGGCTTATCAAATCTCCTCCTAGAAAACTTATCTGGAGAGCGGTAAGTGTGTTTCAACTTGTCTTGTTTAGGTTTTACAGTGTTCATAATATTTACGTTAGCATATTAGGCGGATCATAAAATACGCATCTGTTTATACCCACGGTATATTTTGTTTACTACTTTTCTGATTTTCATGATTTGTCTCTTGGGTAAGTGTAATACTGTGTCTACTCTCGTAAGCCATTATGTGACTTTAATTTCAAAATAGTCCTTATGCCCTACTTTAAGCAACTAAGTTATGTAAATGTATTGTTTTAATTTCTAGATGCTACCTAACTGGAGTTTATTGAACGCTGACTATATTGTATCTATTCGCATTTGTTTTGATTGCGTATTTTATGCAATATTTGCTTTAAGCATATATCCCTTTGGTGCGAAAATGTCGATGAATTTCTTAGTAATCGTGATAGTCAATGTTTACTTAATTTAAGCATTCTGTTTGTGCAAATTTTACGGAAAGTTTGTTTGAAAAGTAATAGTACTATTTCACTTGGATTACTAGGTTAACCTTAGGTTATGTCTTCACATTGAATGTGTGCTCTCAACATTTCTTATTGTACGTTGTTCAAAAACATTGCTGAAAGTTGATGGCTTTTGATAAAAGTGACTGTTAATTTATTTTTACTACAGATTATTACGAAATAATAAGTGTGTTTGTTTTTCATCGTCGTTTTTAAAGATCTATAACTTATGGGTGGGATATTTTCTGCCTTGTTTTTTTTATGACGTATGTTTCTTTAGGTTATACATTGATTTAACTCGTGCAGGCATGCTGAAACTACAGGTGTTTTGATATTCTTGCGTAAACGTTTTTCCCCGGACCGTCCTTGGTGTTATGGTTGGCAGATTGGTCTTTATCATCAAGAAAGGCTTAAAATGCTCTGATTGTCTAAGTTATTCATTCGTTGGTATTAGGGATGGAATTTGAGAGGTTCCCGCATGTTTGTGTCGAGAATTTGGACGCTTCCATGTCGGGCTGGAAAAAACGAGTTGTTATCGGTGAAGGGGTAGCTAATGTTTTATGCCAAAAAATAAGGTGAATGTGACATGAGTGCTTGGAAATGGGATCAGAGTTAATTGGAAAAGATGGAATGCGCGGGGATGGGGTGAGCCTCGTTCTACAGACGGGAACCACACCCAGTATAACGGTGGGGGATTGCGAAGGAGTTGCATGAAGCGGAGGATCTCTTCAGGTCATCCTATGGCCATATTTGTCGCAGATGCTCGTTTAATTCGCTAGGACGTATTCGTCTTTTAATACTTAATTGAGTGGGTCTTTCTATTGAAAAATCATCTCCGACCTCATCGTTTAGTGACCTCCTGAATCAGGGTGTGGGGAATGCAAACAGCTGATTGAGAGACGTTGAGCATTTAGGGCTATAGCCCCTTACTTATGGGCTCAGCCTCCGAATCTTTACTGCTAGACGTTCACTAGTTCAATCTGTTAGTCGATAGAATGAGGCAACGATACTTTTCGCATTCAAAATTGCAATTTGGCGCCTCAGCCCGGCGATTGTTGAAGAGTTTCCGCCAGTCGTCGCTGTAATCGGTGCAGTAAATGTCATTACTTTTTCGACCGACTCGAAGTTATATTATATTTTTGGGAATGTAATAAGATTATCTAATTGATTATTATCATTAATACCAAATCTCTTTGATAGGATTTTGAGTGTAAACATATTTTCTAAATGTCTGACTGTATTTTCTGTTACCCCTATAGTTCATTGAATCGGTATTGAAGCAATTGTCATTATTGAATATTGATAAGGGAATGAGGCGTTAATTACATTGGTATTGTAGGTTGCTTCTTTTCGAGAACAGTGTTTGACATTTCCTATACATTGGAAATAAACAAGTATTATGTTAAAATTCTAGAAAGCAAAATTCAATGTTTTATCAATATATACGATTAATTTGGAATGTTCGAAAGCTTTCCATTTAAATCATGTAATAAATTTAATTTTAAATAATATATGTATTTATGCACCAGACTTAAAATTGTGAAAAGTTTTTTTACTCGTTGTGAATGTCATTTTCATCATTCAACATAATAAATTGATTTTTGCTTGTTTTAGGTAATGTTTTCACATATACTTGACACATTCTCGTTTTCAGCATTAATGTTGTACAATTTTTCGCTTCATAAAGTTATTATAATTATAATATGTTCTCATCGTCTTCTTTCATGAATTTACGGTAATATTTGATGCTAAAAAAATTGATGAAGAATCTTGATGTAATTTAGTAATTGTGTGAAGATCGCAAATTTTCTTTGCAATACATTTTTTATCGAATTATCCTTTGCCAATCGATCTTTGATCAGATTGCAGAAGATTTGCCTTGAAATTCTTCCTCCGCAAGGTTAATTATAACCTAATATGAAAGACGGTCTGGATTTTTACTTACCTCCTCAGCTTTGTTTTTGGTGGCTATCGGGCAGAGCTAAAATAAGATCCTCCCCCGCCTTGTTTCCAAACTCCTGCTGCTTCGGAGAGGAATTCAGTGGATTCTCAATTTGTTGAGTCGTGGAAGCCGTGTTCGAAATATCACTTGTTTCCATTCTTTCAGACGTAAGATGTGACAATCCGCCGAGCTGCTTTTTTAAACACGCGTTATTTATTTCTCTTGTACTAAACCTATTTTCCTATCAATTAAAACTCGCGCTAACGTAGTAACATTTCAAGGGTTTCAATCCATTTTTTCGTCAAGAAGTATTCGTTATCCTTACCAAAAAAATCAGGCAGAAAAATCGTGATAGACTGAAACCTGTTTTTCAATTAGATAAATTGTAACAATTGTATTTATGTATGTTATTTGTTATTATTTATGTTGTTATAGTGTATATAATAAATAAACAATAATAATTCTTAAAACCATTTTATCTCCTTTCAATTTTATACAGGTTGTAGAGAGGGCGTACTGATTATTATAATTATATTATTTATACGTAGGGCTTTTTCCTTAACCCCTTTTCGCATTTAGATTATTAAATACTACGGAGATTACAATGAAATTATTTTATTGAAAATTACCTTGCATCCGTACCTGCAATCAGGACTCAAGAACTATCTCAAATGGCCGATAAATTTGAATGAGATCGATGAAATTTTAGATTAAACGAATGTAATTCATTTAAAAGGGCCATTGTCATTATAAAGTATACGGATTTTAAAAAGCAATTTTATGAATGTAGGAGAAATGGTAAAGAGTAACTTCCACAAAATTATTCATTATATGTTCGACGAGTCATTGAACTGAATAGCGATTTGTTGTCGAGTTTATATGGCGTTAGCGACAATGGTTTCTATTCAATATCCGCGATCAATTATATCAGAGCATAATCCTAAGCGCGAGCAATTTCCTCGTAATTAATCGCGGAAAATAAGTGAAAGGTTCGCGAAAACCGTAGCCTCCGAATTCAAACTCGTTACGAATGGCTTTTTCTCTGACTCAGCGCAGAAGTAGGTTTTCCGAGAACAGGTGCAGGGGAACAAGTTTGCGCGTTTCCATCGCAACACGGTTTATCAATAAATGAGTCGGGCCTCGATACAAAGCGGTTACGCGTGTGAATAATAGCGGAGAACCGCTCGTTTCCAAGCATCGCCATTCCTTCCTCGGTCCCTACGTCAGTTGCGCGTGGCAAGTCGGAGCCTGTTATCTCAATAAAGAATAAATGCGGCATTTTTTCAGTTTCCGGGATTTCGTACGTCAGAGGCCGAGCCTTCCAGCGAGATCGGCCTCTTCCGAAGATTTCACCCGTTCGTTGCGGATCTCACGTCTTTTGTTTTTTTTTTGTCGAATTAATCGATAGACTCCGGACAGGTCCTTCGGCACGTTCGCGAAATTATTTCTTCGCATGGTCCCTCCCCTCCCCGAGAACCCTTTCATCTTTCCTTCGCCATCTATTTTGCTGCGGAGTGCCAACGTCCGAGCACAAGATTACGTTGAACCTGCGTTAGATTCGAAGTCGGCGGTCCGTTGCCCGCTCGCGGCCTTCGAACCTATCTGCCGCGGCCTTGTAAGCGATGCTGCACTGTTGTTTCCGTTTAGATTCGGGTCTTCAAGGATAAGTACGCGAGTGAATTTGGCAGTGGTTCATAAAAAATCGAGGTGATGAGGTAACTTGTATCGGCAAGCATGAGGAAATGTAGATCTTGTTTTCAATTTTATCACCAGGGTAACCATCTTAATAATAAGAAATAATAAAATATTACGTACATACATTTCGTCTTTATTATTGGGTGAAATTTGGAATTGGTTATTCTTCTTCTATTTAGGTTTAATAAAATATTACGTCGTTTTTGTTTTTTACGCTTCGTATATATATTTGATATATTATGAATGTTATCTTCATGTAAACTGGAATCTGATCGATTCTAATGAGATTATACATTGTAATGTAGAAGTTAATTATGGTATAATAGAAATTTAGAGAGGAACTACACTATTATCTCGCAGTACAAGAGTTAGCTCTAAGATATTAGTCCAAAGGTTTCGAAATGAAGCTAAGCTTACTTTATATGGGAGGGATATTTTTTCTGTAATTATCATTTCTCATCATCAACTCCCTCTATGGTGCGAAAAGTAACTATATTTTCCCATCCCTCCGTGACATATTTTTCCCCAAAAGGATTGAATATCGGCGTATCAGATTCTGCGTCGCTCAGTGGATCTCAGCCACTTTCCCTGCGAATGATGGGAAACCCATATAGGTCGGCAACTTCTCTTTTTTATTCTTCTTTTATCTGTCGTGATTCACATGTTTGCAGTCTGCGACTGTCATTTCGCAGTTTTTTTTTATGCCCCTTTCGTTAACCTCTCCCCTTCACAACACTCGTTCGCGACGGTTGTTACTTAATGCAGCCTTCCTTCAAAGAGAGGCTGTGGTTGATTCCCGCAGTGTTTCTTTGTGACTCACACGAATTCTCTCGCTACTACTTGCTCACTTCCGTCCGATGTTTATTCCTTGGAAAGTTGTGTCGGAAAACCGCGGGTTTTGGTTCTAGAACTTTTAGGTTCGCGAATTGCTGCGTCATTAGGTCCGTGATACGTTTATTAATACGCCAGGACAATGGAGAACATTTAACTCTATCCCCGTCGCATATTCGTTCTATTGTATTGTTGCAATAATGAAATGTGCGGACTATAATATCCGCTCAACAATAAGATCGATTGTTAGGTTGTAAATTCTCGTTTTGTTTATATTTGTTGAATACGTAATAATTGTCATTAAAAGTAATATTTGGTAATGTTCAGTCATATTGAAATCAATATTGGAAGGCGTGACGTCGTGGAGAGTTATAGAGGAGTGATTAACTCGATAAATTCCGCATATAATTAATTGGCGAGAAGTTTATCATTATATTCAGTCTTATTGTTTACCTGGAATGTTTCTTGTTTACAGTTGTTGTCAGATTATGTTTTAGGGAAGAATATATACAGCCAAAAAGCTTTTTACGAACCCAAATAAGGGCGATTAATATGTGAGATGAGGTTTTAAGTAGTTAAACGTTTCTTTCCTTTTAATGGTCCATAAGATGGAGATAGTCTTCGTTACAAGATCTCGTTCAGTGTAATTTGTTTGTAAATAGAGAAAAATGATTAAATAGGAAGTAAAATTCAGTGACGATGAACTTTCATTTGATGTACCAAAGGGATTTTGCTTTAATAGCGTTTCGTGTAAGAGAATTTTCGCTATTGAGGATTCAGAATCTTTCGTATCTATGGAGTTTTCATCTCATATCAGAAGAGAAGAAGTTTGAGATGGATTAGATAATTTTTTGCCAGAATTTCCACCCAGAGTTTTCTTCCTCAACCGATCCCATGTTCTCATCAGTCGTAATTGGCTCAAAATTACGATCTAAAATATAGGACTTTTCTCTAAACTTTTTTATTACCTCGTGGTTAAAGTGACGTCTCAACAATGAATAGTTTGGGTATCGATTTTATTTTGAGGATCAAAGTTATTTGCATAGATACCCTCCAAACCGACTTTCCGCATGTTGTTAGAGATGTAAACACCAAGTCGACCTATTTCGTTTGTTTATTTACCATCAGGAATCGTTCCGGACAGAACGAGGTTCTAAAACAGACCCTCCCAAATTATTCTCCTGTCGTAACATTTCACCAATTCTGAGATATCTCCCAAGTTCCTTCGTGGCGAATGTAGATATACAGGGTCATCAATGTTTGTAGTTCCGAGTCTAGCGATAGCACAATCTTTTGGACGAACGGCGTGGTATTTCGGCTTTCCCATGCGTATTTTCCCCTTTTCGCTATAAACGATTCTTAAATACCTGTTCGATACCAACTTTTGTTTTCAAAAGCTTTTCTTCCAATCTTGAATATGGAAAGGAAATGTAGTGCGTTTTAATTATTTCCCGGTGTTTGCCATGAATTTTTCGTTTTCGCGAGAAGATTTATTTTTTTTTGCAATAATTTACCTCGACTTGATCTCTTTGAAAAGGCTATATTTCTCTTTTCTTCTAAAATTTCATTCAAATTCTTTAACTGTGTGAGATTAATATTTTTTTGAATGTAAGGTCTCTGCTAGCCTGAAGGTTTTTGCCCTATTTTCAAAATACTTTAGTTTGTTAGAAGTATGGTGCTTTTAAAAGTAAAAGCTATTCTCAGTAATGCACTAAATATTAACATTTCCTCGTAGTGTATATTCGAATAATGACATTCCCTTCCCAGGAAGTTGTTGAGGTTAAGCATAAGTGTTAAATATGTTGAGTTTTGCCATTTATCATGGTGGTTTAATTTTTATTTTCTACGAATACGAGTAATGGTTTTACTGAAACGTAAATTTTCTTTCAGATATAGTTCTGAACGAGGGAAAATTCGTTCGCTCAACTTGTATTCATTCTTAGATTTTTAAACACCCAACTCTCGATGTTCCAAACCTAGTAAAATCCTCTAAGGAGAGTAAAAATACCGGTAGGTTTTAATTATAATAAATTGGAAAAGTGCCACAGTTGTCAAACCTTGAGCCAAGTCGACCTGTTCCACTGACCCTCGTGCGAGATTACCTTTCAAAAAGGTGAATGAGCTGTGTTTTATCATTTGTTCTAATTATCATCTCTATTCTGTTCCAAAAGAAAATGACGAGTGAAGCTCCATTCGTCAAGTGGCTGAGGCAGGCTATTAAAAACGTTTCCAGTTAAAAATAAATTAGAAAAAAATTAAGGGGAGGAAAAATTCAAAAGGACGCAAAATTCGTTTGTGTATTTATCATTTAAGCATTATTAATTGACTTCCACTTTTAACCATCGTAACATGTAGGTGAAATAGTTTTCAAGCGAGGACTGTGGTCTCGTATGCCAAGTCTTAGAGGGATAATATCAAATCGTGAAACGTTAAATGCGCTGGCATTTATGATTTATAGCCTTTTTGTTTACTTATATGTCTGTTTACTTCGTTCGTTGCGTAGATATTGATGTTGGCATCCTACGAGAGGCTGCTTATCCGCCCATCCCATCGCGTTTCCTTTCCTAGACAAGTGAATTCATAGAAGTGCTCGAACGAGGCTGTAATGTTAATACTCTTGCTTCACTTTATCCCGTGGAAACATAACTGACATGAATGAGACACGATGTCCAGGAAGGAGAAGGGTTTCGTTCAGTAACATTTTCTCGATAAAGTGTTTGTTTTCCGGGAGAAATTAAACATCTATTTTTCCATTTTTGCTTAAAATACTTGCGTCTAGTAATATTTATTTGCTGTAGCAACAAATTAGCTTCCAAAAGATTAGATAAGTTTTGTAAAAACCATTAGATAATACTCTAATTATTGCTGAATTCTATCGAATCTCCAATTGTGTGAACGAAATGGTCTTTGTGGGTAAATAATTAATCGATGTCGGTAATATTTTTCTCTTTTCTTTGCGGTTTTCCATGGGTTTAAATTAAGAGAATTTAAAACGAGAAATTTTTTAATATTCTTAGCTAAAATTCACCTTCATGTACTAAAATACGGGGGAAATGAATTAATAGTTTACATTCATTTTGTTTGGAGTTACCTTGGTGAATTCATTCGTATGTTGATTTAAGAATTTCGTATACATTTAAATTCCAGTTTCTGTGAAATGTGAATGTCGTTTACTGTTCCTAGATCCTTTATCTCATCATTCTACTGTTCATAATAATACTTAATGAGTGATGTTCCTTGCATCCTTGGATGGCTGATTTACTTTTGGCAGTTTCACTCTTCTTTTGTTACACTTCCCATGGCTATTTCGTGTGGGATCAAGGTCGGCTTTAATACGCCGTTATTCATCGTGGGAGAAAAGTAATGAATATTCACCACTCTCCGTCTCCCTAGTAACCCAGACTAATTGACATGGATTAAACGTTCGTTTAATTTCACTTTTCACTTCCCGTTTCAGGAGTAATTAATCTTTTTCGGCGGAAATGTTTTGATGTTTAATGTCTTTCAATTGTTTACGAATTTCAACTAAAATTCCTCGCTTTTAAACGATATTTTGATGAACTCCCGTTAGGCCTATTAAAACGTAAATTTTGCCGCTGTTACGTTTATTTTAAGTATAAATAATTATTTTCATTGTTGGGAGCGGTACAATAGTTCAATTATCGAAATATTTTGTCTTTTATCACGTTTATGCTCCAAAATATAAAGTATTATTCACGTGAAATGTTCTTTACCTAAGCCAACAGCTTTTTCCGAGAAGATGCGGAAGATTTTCATTCATATAAATAAATACTTGAAGGTATATTCTCACGAAAATACGGGTTAAGAAAAGATGTGACGGTACAGACACATTTTTCCACTTTCCTTGCGGATGCTTCACCTTATTCAGGTTGACTCTCGATGGCATAATTGGCTGCAGCTTCCGCCAGGAAATTGAAAGGTTCCGGGTTCGATTCCAAGAGCTATTTCACCTTTTTTATGTCTGTGTATTTCTTATTGCAGGATAGGTTTGTCAGGTTCTCAGAACCGCATGTGAGAGCGAAGTAACCATCGCAACCGACTGTTTGTTATTTTATCATTAGTATTAGATCATATCATATACATGTATATATGTTTTCGCGTAATATTTATTTCTACCCGTGCTTATTGAATTATCATAAGTTATTAGGATGATATATTTCATTTTTTAAAATTTCTTTTGAAATGTTCGGTTAGTTCCTTAAATAGATATTTTTTTATGCATATTCTTACTGCTTGGAACTGATCTTCTATTTTCACCAGCCCAACTTTACCTTTCCCGTCAAAGGAGTTGGGAAACATGACAGGGATCCTTGTTTATAGGGAACGTAGAAAAGCAACCCTTTCTTAGAGAATCAAACACCACCCGTTAGCCTAGTTTTTTTATTACTTTTGAAGCCACCCTTAAGTCTTTTTTATACCACCCATGCCCTATAACCTCCATTTTAATCTATTTCTGATCTTCTAAGAATTAGTTCCTAACTACGCATCGAAGCCAAGCCAATCATATGATAGTCTATTGATCATTGATTTCGCAGCTCATTAAAATTTTTACTCATGAAGTGATTGCTATATTCAAGAAGAAATGATAGGTATTTATTTGATAATTTTGTAAGAATCGTAATCTTTTTGTAATTACGATTTCGTTCAACGACGTATTGCATTTTGGGAATTGACGTGTTGATCGCTTAAATTCTGTACTCCTTCATTTATTATAATGTCACATGTCAATACTGGCTTGTAGCATCCGTGTGATAAGTGAATTCTAAAAATAATAAAAAATAAATCATGGGATAAATCTTGAATTACATTCCTGTGAATCTTCGAATAGATTTCCTACAATTTTACCTACCTACTAGTGCTTTTACGTAAGTGAAACCAATCATTTCATTAATTCCTTTTAATATACAAACTTTTTTGGCTTATTCATAAATTATAAAAGTTTGACGTTCGTGGTATAAGAGCAAAATTAAAATTTATGTATTTTTCCTAGAAATTTGGAATTATTCTGCTAAAATATAATGTATATAGTAATTAATTAAATGTTTAATTTTAACCCTTCGGCAGTAGCGGCTATTCGCGAATGATTCACGTTGACGTCATTTTAAGATAATTTTCGGTGGTTACTCTGCTGAACACATCAAGTGTGCTTAAAAATTTCTTTTCGCGAGTCCATTGAACTCGCATGAGTCATACTTTTTAACATGTACGGGCCCCAAAGAATTTGAATCATTAAATCCTCATTCAACGCGTGCATCGTCTTTTTTTCGTATCGAGTGGGAGTGATGATGCATTTTGCGTTAGTAATCGTTAATTCGTGTGATGCGGTGAAAGTTTGAGCGGTTTCTTATAGTACTCTTACCTCCCTCTAGCGACGAGTCTGCGATTTTCCGGGATGCGAAGGTTTCCCAGAATCCAACGCGCTTTTCAGAAACTCCGACTTTTCCGACTCTTTTCGTTTGTTACCGGGTCGGTTTTCCTCAAGGAAAAGCAGCGTTTATGTCCCTATTAACCTACTAAGACCCCCCCTCCCCCCTAAGGCCGTGATATACAA
Organism: Pantala flavescens; assembly: GCA_020796165.1. Classification (NCBI taxonomy): domain Eukaryota; kingdom Metazoa; phylum Arthropoda; class Insecta; order Odonata; family Libellulidae; genus Pantala; species Pantala flavescens. The sequence continues at coordinate 21,811,942 of CM036886.1, forward strand.
AGCAAGCCGGCTTTGTGATTCTATTCCCTGGCGTTAGCTTGCGGCTAAAGAACGCGTCATCTCCAGTTTGTTTAATAGCCCCCTTAAGCTCTGTTTTCCAAATATAAATCGTTCGATATCTCCTAATTTATGTGTGAGAGATTAACTAAAAGAGGTTTCGAATGTCGAAATCAACATTCCCGTTCGTGAAGAGCTGTCTTTTTGGGTTCAAGAGCCCTTCCGTTGTTTATTTTTTCTTTTGATTGCCGAGATAGCTGTTAAAATATTTTTGCTTCGATTTCAGCGAATAAAAATTACGGTTTATTCTAAATTTCATTGATAACTTTCATGGAAGGAAAGCTATTATTTGATCCATAGTAAATGATTTTTAATGTAAAAGTGGTCGAATTCACGCCAACTCGGAAGTAATTCGAGTAATGGTCGGTGACTTTATTCCTTTTCGTCTGTGTAATTAAGGTTAAAGAGTTGTTTACAGTTTGAAGTTCCATCTTATATTGCGTAGATATATTATTATGCATTGTAAATATGTTATGGACTAAATGCTAAAAGTATACCGTATTTTAGTTTCTTATTCAGTTGGATCAGCTAGAATAGAAATGTAGATAAACTTATGAATTTTATAATCTCAATATTATGTGAATAATATTAGGTATGGGGATCAATATTTCTTTAGCTCTTTTGCGAGTACATTGTTCCTTATCATAAAAGGTAAAAACATTCGGTTAGGACGCCTTTAATCACGTTGGCTTTGGTGCTGTAAAAAATCATGATTTATTCCGTAATCAGTATTCGTATGAATCAACTCTTTTGTAGGTAGCTTTGAATTAGAAAATTATTTATAATGGACTTATGTGATTAATGCCTCATTATTCATTGATTTGATAAATCGTGCTCTAATTTAATATTGGTATGACTTATAAAGAGAATGAGTGTATGAGAACTTCACTTAGAATGAGTCACAAACATTGAAGCTCTTCTGTCTTTTTAATTTAATCTTAACAGTTCTCACATATGGTATTCGGCAACTTTTATTGAGCGTGGGGAAAAAGTTCCTTCTCGAGCTGAGTTAGCTCATCTGCCGACGTAAAAAAACTTATTAGCTAATGTGCGCTCTGCAGTCTCCTCTTTGAGAACTGTTTCAGTTGGGAGATTTATTTCTCGCAACGTGTTATTGCTTGTTACAAAAAAGTTTTATTTCCTCAAGTCCGGAGCTTAAAAAAAGTCGATTGAAAAGTCCGATTTATTGTAGCAATCTGTCATTTGAAGAGCTATAAAAACGCAGACACTCAAGAGAAGCTTATTTTGCTGTATCTCCGAAATGTAAACATAGATCTTTCTTTCAAAACTTATATATCGTATTAAGTGAAGCATCACAATATTATCTAATGTTATTCTACACATTATTTGTTTGAATTAAGGAAATATAAGTGTTATTTAGTGCTGGTCGTCCTTTAAGAAAGAACTTTTTTGATTTAAGATGGAAGTAAAGCATTTTAATTTTGTGATACGTCTTCAAAAGTATGATTATACGATTCTTTTTCAAGGCATTATATTTGAGAAGTATTTTGATATATTTAAAAAACTGTAGGTCATATTTCTTAAGGTGTACAGATCTCTCCTCTCTCTCTTTTTTCTTTTTACTATCTCCGGTCTATTTTAAGTGAGGAGTTCCTAAATTATGCATAAGGATATATCTAAAAATTACCAATTATTTATGTAATTTAATCCTTAATTATTCAGTCTCAAACAATTACGAATTGGCAAACATAAGTCTTTAGAAGGCCATTCTTGTTCTGAATGAGCTGATTCTAATTTTAAAGTTTTGATAGAATAATTTATGATATTCTTATTCGTAACAGCACTAAGAATATCATTCTTTTTTCCATAAAGATTAAATTTAGAGCGAAATATCTAAGACGAACTGCTCCGCACAGTTGTGCGGAAAGTTCCCGCCGCGTCCTTCCACAAAGTAACGCCCGACAATATTGATTTCGGAGCTAAAATAGATAGCTTATTCCGTACAGCTTTAGAAGGGAGACAAGAAGCCGTATTTTTGAAGTTTATGAAAGAGGGCATACTCCTTCAGTTCCCCTTCTGCAGTCTTCAGTCACTTTCTTCTGTAATATATCCTCAGAATGTGAACCGCCTACTTCCCTGCCTCTTCACTGAAATCCTTTTACCCTTTCCTTATTCAATCGATCCGGCCTTTTTTCTATTAGTTTATGTCAAATCCTTAAAGTATCCTATCTTTCTTTATCCTCCTTGAGTTAGTTTCTCGAGTTTTACGAGTAGTTTGATGCGCTTTTGTTCGTGTTTTCTCCAAAGCAGCGTCATTCTTCGAGATAATCATTATGCCGATATTTTATTAGCGAAGTTCAATTAGCGAATTATCTAACTCAATACCTTTTCCTCGTTCTTGATGATCGCGTTTCTTTTTTGGTGTATTTTTACTTAATTAAGATCTCTTTCTCTGTTGGTCCTCTGATCTGTATTCATGATAAATGGAAGATTTTAACTCAAACTTCTTACGTATCGTGAGATGAAAATACGCTTAGTTTTCTTCACGAGTGATTTCTTTTGTCCTTGTATATTTCGCAGTTAATAAAAAATTCTTTGCTTTCAAAGTATTCATATCTGTATTGATTTCCTTCCTTAAAATCAATGAATGTTTCACTTTACAGATTCCAAAGGTTGTATTAACATATTAATACTTAATTCTTTCTTTCAAAAATGTAATTTTGATTCTAATAATTGGAATAATTACTATAAGCAATAATAGCATATAATTTATTTCAATAATATATCAATTAACAAGCCGCTCAAGGCCAATTAGATGTCAATCAAAGATGGTGATAACGATCTACTAGTTAAAAAAAGAGAAAAATACAGAGATAGGGTTCGATGTGTCAGCAGCAATTAACTACGACGAGGTGTATTAAATAACAGACACCTTTTGATCCGTGTGTTTTACCGATATGAAAAATAAGCCATCCGTCAAGGCAGAGCACAAGTTACGCTGCCGCCCTTACCCACCGTAATCATCCGTAAGGAAGCACTCCCGTTATCCTTCCTCCACTTAGGGCGAAAAGAGTAACTGTGGACGGCAGATCCTCGCTGGAGACCTCCGGTCACGACGCCAAGGATATTTCCGCCCTTTCCCGCCACGCGTCTATTTTTAAAGGACAGATTTGGAAACTTTTCTTCGTGGGGATCGTCTGGTAAAATTAATATCTCGCGTCGCTTTCAGACCGCGCCTCTCTCAAGTTTGAGTAGGCACGAGTTGAAAGGCGCTCTTTATCCGGGTTTCCACGTGCTCGACTTTAAATTTATCGAGTCTGCAAAGCGGTTGTTCACTCAACGGAGGTTCTGTCGGGAGATTCCCCGTGCGTCGTTTAATAGGCCTTTGTGTGGTTTTCCTTTAGAGTATTCGGAGATAATGGTTCGCGATCGGGAATTACGTAATCTAACCGCAATGAGTTTCCAATCGCCGTCGGTAATTGGTTGCGGTTATTGAAATTGGTGTATCTATGGAGATTTGGTATATTGGGTCTTTCCTGTCCGGAATCGAAATGTTATCTATCGGCATTATTAGACTATTAATGACCTATTGTTGAGGTTGATGTAATAATGTATAGATATATTTAATAACAACTTGTCTTAAGTAGGACTCGTAACTTGGTGGCAAGCTTATTGATGAGTGGTAAATCCACAATTAATGAACCCAACCTATTCTGTTTGTTACAAAATAGCTTTGATAGCCCCATCCTAAACACGTAAATTCATTTGTGCTTGTTAATCATCATAATTGAATATAGATTTATTTTCGACTATTATAACTCGTTACTTGTTACATCAACAGAGAATTGTATACGTTTAATTAATAATAAATACGTACAACATAATATATTTTTATTTTATTCTCCAGTCACATTTATTATTTTCCATGTTGTAAATTGAAATTAAAAGATAGTGGATACAATTTATAGAATATAATATACCCAATAAATACACTGAAATGTGATTGATTTTGCAGAGTACTTCGCTTTAAGTACTTACATTGAATTCTTATTGTCCTAATGCTATTGTATTAAATTTTATATTAATTTTTTGTTCGAAAATTATTACGTTCGTACTCAGCTCTACTTGAAGAAATGTATTGTGGAAACGTTGTTTACGGCATATCTGAAAATTTCGTTAGTCATCGTTTGAAACCGGTCTTGTTTTTTATCTTTTGCGTTTCATTGTTTTCTTTGTTTGAATTTTGATTCCATATTTTATCGACATATTCTTCGGAGCCTTCTTTCTGGAGAAGGATTTTTTAGTTTCGCGAAAATGGAAAAATTCCTTCTCGCGAATCAGATTCCTCTCCCAGCCTTTTTTTATTCTCCTTCAGCATGATTTATCGCATATTTCATTCGCAGAACAGTTACCAAACACGTCCCAAGTACGCGCGGAACATTCCCCGCATTTTATCGTTAACAGTTTCGTCACGAGTTGCGAAACCTTATATAGAGAGGAGTTCCCTCTCGCTCACTTTGACGTTTCCATCCGTCACGATTCCGAACGCAATGAAACGTCAGCGGACTTCTTACCGTTCGTCACGATGGGTCCTGGATGGTCGGAAGGGGCTATGAATATCTGGCCCGAACTAGCTCATTGTCAGCCGCTCTCGCTTAATTTTACTTCAGCGGCCAAATGTCGAAATTGCTGATGAATTATGTGCGGCTTTTCCAAAAGCTTTGACGCAGCGTCCGTTTAAGAGCCAACCAAAACAGCTCTTTGTCTTTTGTTTCACCAAGATAAATTCGCGAGGTTTAATTAATCCTGCCGCAACCTCTACGCCCCGTGACGCACTCGTGCTTCGCAACGGCTGCTTTACTCTAAGTCACTAATCGTATTAGCGGATGGTTCTGTGTCACGATCAAAGTTTTTTTTCATGTTCCTTTTTCCACCCGACCCAAGCCTCGTTGCTATGGTTTTGAAATTTAAAAGTTTCTTAGAATTTTGACTGACGTGGATCCGTCTTTGTTTTTAACGGACATAATTGTTGCTTAAGTTTCGGTCGATGCAGAAATACTTGGGTTCTAAGGGTGATGATGAAGCGTTATTTTCCATATTGCTTTTCTCGTATTTGGTGGAAAATGTTTAATGACTCAGAACTAAATGTCATTAGGTCATAGTAAGGTACGGAAGTGTTTGAAAATCGATTATTAACGATTTAATTGAAATCTTCTCGTATATTTGCTTGTTATAGACGCAGAAACAGCTACTGAAATTTCAAGTAAAGCAATAACGCAAAAGAACAAAAAATCATAACACTGCAGAAAATACGTATAAAGTAAGAATAAAACATGTCTAAGGTTGCACTTTTTAAAAATAATGTTCGTAAAAATTCAAAAATATCACATTTTAAATTGGAATAATGTGCTCTTAGTTTTTTATTGGCATTCGTATTTTATTATTATAAACTTTTTCTCTATTATTTTAATCATATCTATTTTGAAATCATTTAATTTATAATACAACATAAATATAAAGATATTCAAGTTCTTTTGCCCATGAATTATTCTGATGTCCCAAGCACAAGCCTGGCCTGGCCATTTTATCTCGTCATTAGAGTTGAATGAACTTCATGTCGTTCATTTTTATTTAAATAATTTGCGAACTCTTATAAAGTTATTTTTTGTGTTTCGTCTTAAAATTCGTATAAAACGTGTTTATTCTTATTCTTTCCCTTTACTTAATTACTTTCTTAATTCGTATTCGTTCTGAATAGTTGTACCGACTTGATATTTTATCTTATCATTTATAAGTAGCCATAGTCCGGTTAAATCAGTTTTCCCGTACTTGCCGGGAAATACGTCCCCGGCATTTCTACGCTCGCGAATTAGATCAACTTATCTTATTTAAACGATTTGATATAAAAGATAGTGATCGCGAGCATTGACTGATTAGGTCGTGTTAATCTCTTCATTAAACGATAAACTGATATAACCTTTGATCATCAGTTATCATTCATCGAGTGTGAATGTTACGATGTCTCAGAAATATAGAAATTGACGGGTGGTGCTGGTTCGACTTTAATCAGCTTTTATTCACTATGTGTCCATTCAGCTTTATCACGACTGTTTAGACACACGGTGAAAAGAGCAACCAAAATGTATGAATTTCCCGCAGCATAAATTTTAAATAAATTTAAATCGAGAATTTTTTTGCGTCTAATTCGTTTAAAAATTATATATATTTACGGATAAAATGATGTCTATGCATAAATTATTAGTGGCTCAAAGTATTGATGTAGTTCAATCCGTATAACTCAAGTAATTGCTTCAATTCAAGAAGTAATTGCTTTTTCATACTTTCGTAAATACGTCCTTATCATACATTAATACTATGCTAACCCTCTTTCGGCGTATGTTACTCGGGATTCCTATCAGACAATGTTAACTTCAGCATCTTTCCTCTTCTCAAGTAGCATGATATTTCATTGCTTTGATTAAATTTCGCATTTTGATTAAATGTTACGTACTCTCGTATCTCTAGTCAATTACGTTACTTATCAGCTTATCCGTGGTGAATTAATAAGGTGTTTTCCTTCTTTTACCGCACTTTTCCTCAGAATCAAAAACTTCCTCAAATGCATTTCCTTCTGAAAATTCCTCATTGGATCTTGGAAGAGTGAGACGTTTACCAGAATTACTCTTCGTATTTATGGGTCTCACGGAAGTTGTATTCTAAATGAGTTCTGGGGTCATAGTTTTTACCCAGCGGCTTTCCTTTATAGATAAAAATAATAACATGGTATCATAGAGAGTTCGTACGTCCTTGCCCAGCGGCAATGTTTCCTCGTATTGTTTTTTTAAACCTCTGTCTGTCGATTTATTTGATGATTACCCGTGTGTGTTAGAAAGCGGTATTAAGAATCAGAACTGCAAATAAATATATATGTAAGATAAATGCTATTCTTTTCTAGAATAATGGTACGAAGTTGTTGTAATGCTTTCATTATGATTAGGCTTATATCTCGTAATTTACTGTTTCAAAAATGAGAAATATTTGCCGCATAATTGGGAAATGAAATGGATGGTCATAAGATGAAGAAAAAGTAATGAATACCTTGTGTACCTCTCTATGCAAATTATTTACGTTCCTCAAGCCAAGAATAAGCCAAGAACTCCTAACCATTGCTTGTATTGTATATTATTGCTGGTGGGCTATTGTTTTTCGTGGAATATGGAGCAACGGGATGAGGAAACATAAAAGATTAATGGTCATTTGATTTTATATAGGTCAGTACCAGTAGGAAGTAAACTGTCCTGGTAAATCTTTGTCAGAGGCCGAAATCAAACTGCGTTGCAAGTTTTGTCCATTCTATTTCTGAAAATTAGTGTCCCAGTTTGAAGTAGGTTGATTGAACGTACATTTTGTAAACTATGGACTTGGGAAACTTGTAAATAAGCTATGGGTTGCAAATCTGTTCTAACTTCGTTTCGAACAAAAAATTAAGTGTCAGAGAAGTCGAATGTAGACTTTCTTATGATTTGTCATAGTATAGGAAGCTTCATTTGAAGCACCTCTTTTTATTTAAGTATGGTATGTATAAAATTGTATTATTTCATGATCTGTGCCTGTTTCTATGTACGTTGCCAAGGCGGATGTAGGTGGCGCTAGCTACGGTCGTAGTCGTTCCCGATTATCCGTGGGTGTTAGAAAGCGCCTTTATGGTAACCGAATTAAGAGTAGGATTAGGTATTTCAACAAGTGTGTTTTATATAATCAATTACTTAGCCTTTGGCATGAACATCCATCGAATAGGTTAGGGTTTGAGGTCATGCGCAGACCCACTGCCTTCTTCAGTGGATGTGCTGATTTGAGGATTGACTTGAGTCCCCACATCCTGTCGTTATTACGTGAGTCATGACGCGGTCTCTGTGACAACGGTGCAGGGATGCCCTTCAGTCACGACGTTTTTCGATAATGACTCATCCTTAACGTATATTGGAGAGACCGTCATTTACTACCATAGTACGTCAATGATCAGGATGTCCATATTTACTCATTGGCACGTATGTCTTAATAAATGAGATTTTTTGTCCTATTTATGCTTCCAGTGCATGATGGGATACAACGACGATCAGTATCTATGTTTTCACTTCTGTTTCTGCTGTGGTTGTAGGAAAGTTTGCAAGAAGCGTGAGTCATTCTCATGAATGTATCATCATCGTTTTGACGATTCAACGCTACGTATGCTGTTTTTTATGGACTCATCTTGAGGCAATTAAGTGGAAGTATCAAGAATTAAGTGGAAGTCATACTCCGCTCTTAGTTGTTAAATTTTAATCAAGACCAAACTACCTCACCCTGAATCGATTTTGCTTAACTATTTCCCTATTGGTATAGTTTGATGACGATAATTAGATCTGTAGTCAAAATAAGAAGTCCCGAATTGAAAAAATTTGAATGTTTTGATTTAAATATTTGTTAATATATGAAAAATATTGGTTGTGATTCGATTAGGGCTGTTTTCTAATGTCAAAGATAATCTATTTAGTACTAAGAAAGTATAATCGTTTATTTTTTTCTCTGTTTGATTAATGTTCGGTCTATGATTGTTGTGCTCTCCAATAGGTATGAATAGGAAACAAAAGAATTAATGGTATAATTAGTATTGTTTAAATTGATGAAGAAGCGGGGTTAGTTTCTCGTATATGAGATTCAATCGGTAATCGAAACTAGAGTCGTTACAATATATGGTCCCACAACCCAATTGCGTGATTTGTATAATTTAATCAATATTTTTTCAAATTCAATCTTTCAAATTTTTGTACCGATAATATTTTCATTGATTTTTCACAGTTGAATTTAGATGGATTATTGTAGTATGAGTATTACGATATATTACATTTTCTAAAGGTATTATTCTTGCATCCTTCTATTATTATTCATGATCGTATTGCTTTTTTTATTTCTTTTATCTACTCGTATACCTATTTCACAAGACAACTGCTGGTATCGTGTTTAATATATCCATAATTAATTCACTACTCTCATTGTTATCTTGTCGTATAAGTATTATTCAATCACTAATTGTAAATTAAATCAAAAATATACATCAGGCAATATATTGGAAGAATTTTTTCATTTGCTCATTCTAAATATTGATAGATTAAGTGCCTCTTTAAAATAATCTTATTTAAAGTACGTTTTTTTTATTGACAGTTTCTAACATTTGCTAATCTCGTAGCTTATCAATTACGTAGTTTTAAATCTCGTATCCTAGCAACCAAAATAAGGAAGTAAGCAACTGAGACATCCATTACTATTTGCGAGAGACACAAGGAAATCGGTTCGGATTTTCGCCGCGTCAGAGGCGTATTACATAAATCGGCGTTCCTCTGGAGAAGGGGACCGAAGAATGCAAATTAATCACTCCCGTCGGCACGAGGTAGGCTTTTACCAATCTCATCGGAAGGGAAAAACAGCCGAACGTGGAATTCTTTTCTGGAAAGAAAGCGGACGTCCTCCGTGGATACGAAAGACAAAAGGGTGGTGGGGGTAAAGCTTCTGGTTTCACATCGATCGCTTTTCCATTCCCTCTAAAAGTGCATTTGTGCACGGAGTTTCGGGTATGTAGGGCGTCACATTATTTAAATTTGATGGGGACGTTGTTATTCCGGGCGTCTGCGAAGGAATCGCTCCAGCGCTGTCATCTGTCAGGCGTTTTGAGGCCGGTTTTTTGCTCGTCCGTTGCGAAATTTTCCAGCGGTCTGGGGGAGGGACTCTTCATCCGGGTGTCATTTCATCCAAGGCGGTTTTCCGCGGATGCCGTAGGAGGTTTATTTGGGTGGATGTCCACGGAAGGATTTTGCGCAGCGTCTTCAGTACCTCAACTACGTCCGAGATTGGTCGAATGGGGGATGTGCCGCAAGGCTTCGTTTTGGGTCCAAGGAAGTTTATGGTGCCCATTTAGAGATGTCTAGCGCGTTAAGAACTGCCTTCGGAGCTTATATACACGTTGGAAACTGTAATGATGCTTATAAGTAGTCATGAGTAGTATTATACATGGTTCTGAATGTTTATGAAAGTATTGTCGTATATTATGGTTGCACAGTTGTGCTGTAAATCAAAAAAATATTTGAAGGAGTGAATTTTTACAAAGAAAATTACATAAACGAATCTTTATTCTTTTAGCATAGCTTTATCTTTTTTTGGGCGACAACTCGATATAGTTTCTTATTCCCTTATAATTTCTTAAAAATACCAAAATTTACTTTAATTTGCATTAATGCAATTTAATTCTGTAATGATGTCAAAGCTTTAAAATAAAGCGGTCCGGCAAGCCGATTTTTGTACGATTTTCTAACGTTATAAAGTTCAACTGCAATTGAACTTGTATCTATATCGTTCACGCATAAAATTGTCATTCTTTTAATACGCGTAATCTCATCATCACTTAATGAAGGTGTTTGAATCATTTCTAATAAATTTCGTATAATACTCCGTCGTTTTATTTCTTTCACTCTCACTTCTACTACTACTTTTCCGGTTACTTATGGTGACTTTTTGGATAGTAATCCAGCGTCCCTGTTTCGTAGAGGGGTCGCGGTTTGAACCAGCCTTCGGCTGAATGCGTACCAGATGTAACTTTTTTTTCCTTACAAGCCCGCATAAGAAAATATCAGGTCGCACTTGATTTGAGTTTTGCTTTTATTAAAACTTCCCGAAACTGTAGAAGAGGAGAACACGTAGCGGTTCGTTTGTGTTGATTCGATTTGTTTTAATGAATCGAGTAAAATCGCGTGTTTCTTTTGGATCGGATATAATCTTCTCGTGAACTAGTTATGCCTATAAAGACCACGTTGAAAAATCTTTCGCCGTTGAATTTTTGATAAGGGCATTATGTGGAATTGTTCTGCAAATAATGAGAAAGTGGGAAGTAGTCATCTGTATTGTAGTACCATTTTAATATTAATAGCAAAGCATTTAATTATCTACGAGCTTAATCGAATTTAATGTACAGAATATGAATTGTAGTCTGAAATCAACATATCTGTATTAAATTCATCGACTATAAATGATATACTTTTCCGCTAATAAAATTGTTGTCTGAATAGGTGAAGAGATGTAACACAGTTTCACGTGATCTTTGCCTTATTTAAATATTATAAATGTAAAAAAGAATATCACTCTTGGAATATGTGGTTGAGAGATAGTCCTTATGTATTATTAACTAGTCGAAGGAATTTTTACGAGCTTTATTCAAATAACCGAGTGTTTTATTGCTCTTGAGATTATTAATGCTGAATTTCCATATATTGACCAGAACGGATCGTGAAGTATATCACGATAAATAGGTATTCAAATTTGAAGTAAATTAAATTCATTGCAGCTAAAAGGAAGACTGATAACCGGTATTGAATTTTTGGGAATGATTATCTGTGAGACTGTGGTAGAATTGGATAGGAGTTATAAAAATGAAGAAATCCTCGAAGTATTGTTGTAACATCGTAGTAAGTTTTTCTCTGACTTTGAGTTGCCATGTATATTTGAATTTTATGGAAATTAAATGGAAAGGATGTAAGTACGATTTGATTTGTTTTTCATACATAATTTTTATTATAATAAATTTATAAATGAGTGTAAAAATATATGCTGATTGTTTTACCCTTTCATTTCGACTGTGATCGAGTAAAATTTGATTTTGAATCGTAGGCACTAAAATGCTATTTTTCTGCTAATACAAAATGGAGGAATTGAATCGAGTTGACACTTGTGAGGGGTGAAATATTCTTTCTAGAGTGATTTTGGATGTTCCACGAAATGCTTGGCAGAGCAGCACGTGTGAAGAGCCATAATTGTGAATTGGAGTAGTGCGTGGAAAATTGGGCTCATGGGTCATACTGTAATTGTCTGTATAGTTCGTTCTGGTGTCCAAAGAAGCACTCAAAGGTTACGAAACGCTGTAAGGGAAACTTTTCTTAACCCCAAAATGTGCTCTCCTTTCGAAATTTCGTCTCGCCTATATTTAAAGACGTCGGAAGTTTTTTTTTCCTTCTATCCCTCATCCTTTCTGGATCATACGCAAAATGCAGAAATATAGGCTGTTAATCCCTTGTCTCTGAACGATTTATCGTTCTTTGAATTCCAATCTTACGTGATATTTTGTGTTTCTTTCGTTTCCTGGTTCATGGGTGTTGACTGATTATGAAGGGAGGGATTTTACCCGTATTTTTCCGGCGTGTTATATATTTGCTTAATTCCTTACGTATAAAAAAATTTTCGATCAACTCCCATCAATCTCTAAGTCCGTTGTAAAATTAGAACCTTGATATATATTTTTTATTATATTCAGATTATTCTGTGTACTGTTATAGTTCGTTTTAGTATAAAATTCATTTCCAAGTACCTAAAAAGTTATAATTTATCTGTACCTTTAGTTTAATTATCCCCTTAGCAACAGTTTCCCCAGTTATATTTTGAGTATGTTTTTGAAACGTTGGAAACCAAATAACGAATGGGATTCATATCGGATTTTGGTTAATGTTTGAAGAATTTTTATCCTTTCCCTTCGAATTCAGTTTTCACTCCGGCAAATTTACCTTTTTTAGACTTTTATTTTCGGCTCAATTCCCGTTTGGTGCCGTGTTCATACCTCAGTAATTTTCATTTCATCACGACCGATATTGATTATAACTGGAAAAGGTAGAGGTCTGTTTTCGCACGAATGGTATACTTTCGTCATTAATGTATGGGAACTTTATAATATACATTCGCAATATTTTAACCTCTCTATATTTCTTAAACGCTTGGTTTTTCCACATTTTTAATATTAGTTTGTATTACATTTAGAGAAATGTTTATAAATGCCTTTAGCGATATGGTTACGTCGTGTACTATCTCAGTATTTATATAACGATATATTTTATATTTAATGTTGTTTCTGTATGATCAATTAGTGTTTGCCAATATATGCTTCCGTTTCTTAGTCCATATTATTAAAATTTTGAATATCTCTCGTATAATTTCGTACGATACATTCTCAAGAGTTGAGCTTCCAGAATAACATTTATCTTCCGCAGAACCTGCGAGGAATTCAACCGCGGAATGTATTAATTGTGAAGCTGAACCCTCATCATCTGAAAATGACGAAGGAGATCAGGTGCTCCATTTAATGAAATCTAAATAAAGAGATGAGGAAATGAACGTTATTTTTTTCACTAATACGAGCGTGGCTTAAGCTCGGTGGGTGGCCTGTGGGAAGGTGTCAAGTCACGTTGACTAATACGTTTGATCTGATTCCGGGAAAACGGTCGCGTGTTGTAATTTAGGGAAGTAATCATTCTGCGTGCGAGTTGATTAACTAAAAGAGTCGGGTTATTGAAGATGAGAGAATGGTGTTCAGCGTTGCACGACCATGCTGAACACAAGGAATAGAAATGGGTCGTATCAACATAACCGAGATTCAAACTCAGGCCTTCACATTCTAAGAGACCTAGTTTCAGGTCCCAGCAATAACGTTGTTTTTCACCTTTGCTTTGAGTTGAATTATTTCGGTAATTCAGCCTATAAAAATGATTTAAATCGCCATTTACCTCGGGTTAATTTGGTGAAATATGCATCTTTGAAAAAAAGAGGAATTAATCTTTTCTGAATTGGAAAACATCGCAATTGAGTTTAACCTGAATACTTGGCTCGTTAATTTGCACCATTGGTAAGTTTAGCGGATTCTTTGAAATATTCTTTGAGTTTATAATTGTCCTTTTATTTATCCCTAGTTTGTTTACTCGCACAACAATTATTATTACTTTGTTGAAAGCCACAGTAGAAAGAAAAACTTATTCCGTATAGAATTGGCGACCGGTTTCGTAATTTCCATTATATCAAATTTTATTTACCTCAGTCACCTCCATGGATACCACTCGGTATGCAGCGAAAAATCTGTGTATTTTTTAACTAAATCACGAAAAGAGTTTTTCCTTTTATAATGTGTGAATATTAAAATCACTTAATTGTATCTAAACATTATTAGAAAAGGAAACGTTAATTAAGTTTTCTAATATTAAGGATGCGGTATCAGTAGCTTCATTTACAATAAGCTGTGAGGCCAAATTTTGAACTGGAACTTAAATTATTCATCAGTAATAGATATAAATGTCAGTAATGACAAATAATAGATACATTAGCTTACTAATCCAAACGATTTATATATGAGTCATCGCTAGTCATGATATCACTCTATTATGTTGTCCAGTGATTTATATTTTCGTCTTGCTCGCTGAGACAATTCTTCTTTGTTTGAACGGTTATATGATTGATATTCGTTAGAAGCTTATCCTTGTCATTTTTCCGTAACCAAAACACAAATGTCCTATTCATAACAGCACCTTAGCAACGGAGGATTGTCTTATAAATAACTCTTGGAAAAGACGTGACTGCATTAGTCGTTTAGTATCTATAACGTAAGACACGGCCGGGACGATTCGCAGAAAGGATTTCTGTTTTCTAGGAATGATTGGAGGGGGAATAATGCTGGTTTGACGAACCGTGAACACTGTCCCAAGTGATGGCGAGCCCACGGTGGCTGGCTCCGCGCAATGGCGTTTCGCAAGTGATTCAATAAGAGTGACATTCCTCGACTTAATTCACACGTCCCGATGCATAATTCAACGCAATGCCGAGAGACCCCACGACCCTGGTTTTTTAGTTCCTACCACCGCCACCTTTTCATGGAAATGCGGAATAAATTTCCTCGCCGATATTCGGACAACACGCAGTCTAGCGTCTTCGCGAAGAATCCGGTCGATTTACGTAAGGAGTCTAAAAATGCAAGATGTAGGTCTAGCGATAGTGTGGGCGTAGGAGGTCAAATGGTGGATAAGGGGTTCCCAATAGCGTGACCCAGGGCGGGATTTATTATTTTTCAGGGTCACCCGTTTTCCTTTGAGGGTAACCAATCGTTAATGTTATCTCTAACCCCGTGGCACACATGCGAAATGTTTACGAGATTGGGTTGTTTTAATTGGCCTGCATCTACAGTGATTAAATGCAGTTAACGTTTCTATGTTGTTGGTTTTGTGTTTTATTTATTTACGATTATCAATTGTTTTTTTTTTCGAAAACGATATTTGATTGTTTATAATGGAGAGGGTTTTTAATTAGCGTCAAATAATTGTTCTTTGAGTCAGTCTTCATTGTTGCTCTGACTATTTCATAAGTTTATTGTGCTCAATGTGAATTATTTATCTTCATCGAGTGAATCTTATTTCATTGTCGTTTTAAGTATCGATAGTCCGAAACAAAGAAGATGTCTTTATTTATTAATGATTCATCGACGATGTACGATTTAAAATACAATGAACCTAAGAATCTTTATCAGAGTTCATGGCTATTCAGTATTATACCCAGAAAAATTGTCAATAAAGTTTTTTGAAAAAAAAAAGAATGTATCCTTTTAATAGATCCTTTAAATTTCAATATGGCTATCATGTATAATAAATTGATTATTCTTCAAGAAATCAAAAATAAATTCTAGAATGCCGTGTAGAATAGAGAACATATACAAAAAATTATGTATCAACATTCGAAGAATTTTTATAAGAATTATTTAATTTTTTTGTGTTTTGTAATGATATTGTCGTGTTTATATTCATTATTGCATAAATGATTATGAACTTGTTATATCATTATATATAATATAAAATTGACTTATTAAATACATATATAATTTTTATACACTATTTTATATTTTTAGAATTATTTTCATTGAATTGAATTAATTTTGTGACAAAATAAATTTAATAAATGTTTAAATAGGAATCCCAATTCGATGTTAACTATGTTATTCAAACTTTTCTGTTTCCGAAAAATCAATTCTCCTAAATTCACGTCTTGTAAAAACGTACCTTTTGTTCTCTAGGAACCGTCCACTCGCCGGATGATTAGTCGCGTCTTTTTTAAAAAAATACCAGACCGTCTAACGAAGACTCCACATTTCCTCACGTTCATTCAGTCCGACGGGAACGTTAACCGAGCAGGTTGTTAATTGCCGGATTTCGTTCGCCATCTAATTTATTCCGAGTCTTTCGGAAAGATTTATGGACGGAGATTATTATTTTCACGCAAGCTTAGCCCGCTAAACGTTTCGTTTCATTTAACGTCTCACTCCGCATCAACTGTTGCTCCCGCGCAGGATACGTAGTCGATTCGAACGAAAGTGAGCGCGATTTTAATTCGACCGAAACCCGATTCTTTTCATCGGAGAATGACGCATCTTCGTGAAAGTTCGTTCGAAATATTCGGCGGATAAAAAAAGCGTTTGTTTGCGCTTTAAAAGCACCTCGGCAAAGATTTTACGCCGGCTTTATGAGGGTTTTTTTTTCGAAACGTAATTGCAGCCGCGTCGCTTTGATGGAGTTTTTAAGCGTTATTTTATGCGAGCGGGATTTCCGCTTTACTGCCGTTTCTGCGGTGCGTTATATGTGCTCGATCGAACCCCCACCTCCCGTTGTGTTCCATTGATACGAGCGATTAGATGCACTTGCAGCTGTAAGGATTCGCTCGGTTTTTATGGCATGGATTCCTGTGGGTAGTTTACGTTTCGTTAAGCCTGTGAGTTGCCGTAGTGAATGAATCGGATCGTTTTTTCGTCTTTTTTCCGAAGACGAAAGAGTAGTTGCCTTTTTATTTTTGTGTTTTCATTGTTGGATTTTATCGAAAGCTATTGGATAATGCGCGATTGTTAAGTAATGGTGTTGAATAAACTGTACTTTGTCGAAGGGAATGATACTTGAAGTTATTAAGGTGGCGGAAAAAGATTCCTTTTTTTATTCCCGTTACGATTCTTAAAATCGTACGTAGAAACGGAGAAGTAGTTATTTAATTCTTTATCCTCTACGCCAAACCTCATTACGTCATTAATTGTTGTAGGATCGAGAATTAACGAGTGTAAGAATGGATAATTGATAGAAAAATAACAATAAGATTTTTATTTGTTCTTATTAACAATAGGAATTTTATTTGTTGAAAGACACATATGTACGTCCAGGATGAGTTAAATAATATAATGATATAATTGCTGTCGTTACAATACAAAAGATACATCTAGATAAACATATCATAATTCTTTCTCGCGTAAGAGTTAATGCACTTCGAGCACTTAATTACGACTATCTTTCCGAATCGATTTAATTCGAGATAAGATTGCGTAGGTGAGAGTGACTCGAAGGTGTATACTCCGAGCGTTTCTAATCTCAAGTTCAACTTCGTATAACGTCATCCATGCGTCAGCACCGTATAATCTTTAAGCGGCCATTTGAATCAGCGATAGTCATTATCTCTCTCAAAACACAGTTGCACAATCGGGTCGAGAGCGTTTAATTTCGCGACCACTTCGACGGGGGGATTGATGCATCGCGGAAGCGTCTCAAAAGGGGGAGGGCAACGAGCAACCGCGGTATGAATCAGTAGAGAATTCATCACCAGTGGCGAAAGAAAGAAGCCAAGGATGTCGCGTTCGCTCTCCACCAAAGATACACGCGAAAATAAGGTTTTTTCTTCGTATCGGAGTTATCAATCAGACCGGAACGCAGCGAGTATAAAGGCAATCTCCTTCAGCCTCGTCGGCCCGCTCGAAAAAGATTTCTTTTTACGTATTCTCGCTCGATACTCGACGAGATTGAAATCTCCGAAAGTGGAACGAAAGGCTGGTTTGCAACAGCAGAAGAGAGGTCCTATCGGCCGTGGCCTTTCTCCGACGACCGTGGGAAAGAGAGATTCCGATGCAATCTGCGATGCGGCCTTCAGTTTTTGCCCTCTTATAATATGCATACCAATTCCAACGAAGGATTAGATATTAGGATATATCTAGAAGGTTTGGACTGACGAAATCTTATCCCGTGTACAAACGCGCAAGTATATTCAGAATCTCGCGGGATTAACCCTGTCATCTCAGCTGCGATTGGTTTAAAGATAGGAGTCGTTGCCAAGATATCGTATCGTTGTTTATTTACGTCAAATTTTTAGCTTGCTTTGACCGAACGAGCGCAAATTATAGATTGTTTTATTTACTTAAAGTATCGCAAATGATGGGTAGAAGTCGCAAATATATTTAAATCCATAAATATAATAAAAATACACTCCGTTTCAATTTTATAATGTATTCGCAACAGTTTATATACATACATGTATATGTTCGTACGTAAAATTTTTCAGCTCGAAAATGTTAGGAATCTTTTTTTAGTTTTTCGTTTTGAAATGTGCCTACGTATTAAACTAAAATCGTTTCTTCAAATTATACTACACATTCAAAAATGTTCTGATTTATTTTTATGTATTATTTTTTTATTTTCAATTTTCATGTGCTGAGTATTTTTATTTTTATCGTTAAAAATGCTCATTACTTTTTTACGCAAGGACTACAACTTTCACGTCACTTAGCCTCGTTATGAAAGTACCACAAAATATTCCAAGGAAATCTTAACCCTCGAGACAAAGTGCTACTTTGTACTCCTCTTAAGCATCGATAATTAACGGCCGTGGAAACTTGCCTCATACGTTTACGTACGGATTCATGGTACATGAACTCCTCTCTATTCATAGGAAAACGGTGAATGCGTATTCATTGCCATTCATTATAGTAGTGTAATATAATTATTATCTTTCCATTCGTATTTTTAGACGTATGTTTAATAAGACGGTTAAAAACCCGCGTTCAGTAATGCATTGTTGTCGCATTGTAGTTGGCAATAATGAGAAAATTCAAGTGTGGCAGTTTTTGATTTGTTCTTTCTTTCTGGACTATTCTTCTGTCGTTCTGATTGGTTCTTTTGTGTACGTTTTTTTTCTTAAGAACGGGTTACGTGAAATTTATCGCGGGATTCCTTTATTGCAATTCTACCCATCTGGAAGCCGAATAACTGGAATAATTGCCAAGCCTTTTAAACACACCGGTGTGGAATCGAGACACTGTAACAGGTGGAGAGAAGTCGTGGAATAGCACAACTCTCCTTTGACCCTCACAAGGATAGTCATCGGAAAAATCTCTACCACTAACTATCGCGGGAAAGTAGTCGGACATCGCTGCGTCTTTTTCCGCGAGTGAATCACGAATTCCATCCCCGATCCAGGCTGTGCCATTCCGCAAATATCGTGACCATTTATGACCTTTACGAAGGTTTTCTTTCGCCTTTTGTTTTTTTTTTTAATTCCCAAGCAGAACTCCGAGAGCGTGCCGTTCCGTTATTTCGATGGATCAAAATTATCCACGTACGTGCTTAGGATTTTATAACAATCGCGGAATTGCGCTGCATGTCTATAAATTTTATCTATTGTATTTTAGAAGCTCAATTGTTTTTTTTTAGGAGTCTATTTGCTTTGTTTTCTGAACCGTTCTTCAATTTTATATATTGATGGAATACCTACTGAAAGACTTTTCTAGTTCTGGTACGTTTTTGATTTTTGAAATGCATAACTAAATAAGTTCTTAATATTTAACTGTGAATTTAAATGTTTGAATGATTAACTTGAATGTTTTATACGGTCAAAGTAATGCAGCGATTCCGCATCTATAATTGGTATTCCATCTTACCCGTTGGAAACAGGAGAACAAGGGAATAGATAAAATTCTCGTAGAAGAAGTAAGATGTTTTTTTTAAATAGACGCTTGTAGAAAACAATTTCCATAAAAATTAAAAAAATAATCAACTCGAACTGTAATAATATATGTTCACAGTTGGATTCTGAATTGTAACCAAAAGAAAGAGTTTAATATTAAATATTAATAAGCTTTCAATCTGAAAAGAAATTCATTATAATTTAATGAAGAATTTTTACCATCATAAAACTAGAATATGCTATTCAACCCACGTAGAGACTTTATTTAATTATCAAGTTATAGAGGACATAAATCGAAAGTGTGGAAAGCATATTCAAACTGTATTTATGTAAACATTTCTACACATATATACTTGCATAAAGAAAACTTTCGTAAGATTCTAAAGCATTTTCTATGGACGTTCGCATTGACATATATACATTGAAATTCACGTATAACTCCGACGAGCATCCCATTGCCGAATCGGCAATTTAGTGATTGAAATTCGCTTCCAAAGATATGCCGACTTTCGTACGTTCCAAAATCCACGCTCAGCGTATCGCGAAGTACATCTCGCGGTTGGTTTCATAGACAGAGCGCGTCTCGCGAGCAATTTACGATCCCAGACGTCGCTCTGTCTCGCAGGAAATTTCCTCGTTCCGGGATAAATAATGTCAATTGGTCGGAGCAGAGAAATCTAGCGAGGTGCCGCGTACAGCCGAGGCGGACACGAAGTTTAATTAGTGTGATTAATGCGTAGGTTTCGTAAGTGCACCGTAGGATAAGATTGCTCGTAGGTGGCGTACTGGATGCCAGCAAAAGGGACTACTTTATTGATGGCGATACTCGAGAGTGATTTAAGACTCGTGAAACGGCGAAACTAGACGGTCGAGTCGGTGTAATTTAACGATTTCAAACCCTCGGGAAAATGTCTTCAGAGAACATTCATACATATCATCCGAACCGTTTCATTTTCGGTGCTAGCCAACTACGTCTTTTGAGCGTTTAACTCTCCCGTGCGCTTTTGGGAACATTTGTTTATACGTATTGCTCTGTCCTAGATTCCCTGACGACCGGTATTCTTTAAGATTTTTTCTGTTTTTCCCTCACAGCTAAATAAGCCCACTCTCGTCGTACTTTAGGTTTTAATTGTAGGTCCATATATCTTTTGGGAACTTCTTTACTCCTCCTTGGTCTACTGGTCATTTTAGTTTGCACTCGTTTTACGTCACTATATCTTTTTAAAAACCAAATTTTTCTCGCATTAACTACTAATCGTGCTAAAGGGAGCATCGTGAAATTTGAATTTAAAAGTTATCTTACGAAATCGATTCAAAATTACGTCTTTAACTACGCATTTAAATTCTAAATCGAAAAAATTTAAAAAATGAAATTTAAATAAATCTTGCTAGTTGTTTTTATGATATTTTTTAAGAAATAGCTTTTCCAGATTTGTGTATATCGTCAGTTTATCAGCCCGGATCCTCTGATTTTTTTGATAAAAGAATGCCTATTTTTTTAGTAATAATTCTTCAATAATTATACATGAAAGTGCAAGCAAATATACATTAATCGAACATATTAAGTTCGATTAATGTTTGCTTTATAGAAGGTACTGCGACCATTCTGTTAGCGGATTTCTATAGTTTATTCCTAACAGAGCCAAATCAGCTGTTTTCAGTATAACTTCATCTCGTGTCTCTCATCGGAGGAATTTTTCCGTCCAGGAACATGTATTGGATGCAGTAGATCCCTTTCTATTATTTTTTGTGGAACACCTCGTAATTCATAGTTAAGAAGTGAAAGTCGCAAATATTTCCCCTCTATTGGAAAGTTCTAGTCGATTTACCAGAGAGAATGCTAGGAATTACTTCCGAGCAAAATACACGAGACGCCAAGATTGTGCCACGAGTCCTTGAAATTCTCTTTGTACGTCCCAACGCTTTCGCGATACTGAATCAACTTCCAGAAACAGAAATTCCCCCGCGAGAAAAATCGATGCATTATTTTTGCGTTTCGCCGTATTGCGGATAGTTAATAACTTGGCCCAAGCGAGTATGTTTGCTTTCACCGAAATGAATTGTCCCCGAAAAAGTCACTATTGTTCTTTGGAGGGTAGGGGACGTTTTGAATGAACTCTATAATTTACTCTACTATAACTCTATGAAATTTATAAGGGTATGAATGAAGCTTATTAGTAGTTCAATTCTTTTGTATTTTAATCATTTATCTTTCAATTGTATTAAGTGGATCTCGAAACATCGAATATCAAGGAAATATCGAATGGTCTCAAGTTTAAAAATATTGACCCTGATCGAATATATAGGTTATATATCGATTTATAAAATAATGATATTGATTTCAATTTTAATCGGATAATAGGTGGTACACTTTTTTGTTCTCCTTTTCACAAACTTTTAAGGAAACTTAAATTTATCCTCTAAAACTATGAAATAAAGCGTAAGCACGCCGCATATAGAGTGTTAATAATTTTTATGTTTTTACAGTAACAATGAGTTCGTAATAGATAAATCAATAATTAAGTTATCTATAATCTAAAACCTAGTTAATAGTAAAAACAAATTAGGATTAACTTATATTGGAAAAAAAAATAAAAATATATGAAATTATTACTAAGTGCGAGCACGTATTTGAATTTTACTTTGCATGGAACTTATATCTTATTATAAATCGTAAAAATGACTTTATCTTATTCGCGTAATCGATGTAGTTTTCTCCAATATATTTTAAGATTTAGTTTCAGTGTAATCCACAAAATGTCTTCGGATGAAATGTATATCAATGTATCGCGTCCTGTAAGTAGCTCTCTTTATGAATAGCGGTTTTAAATACTACGTCGTCCGGGTCGGTTATCAAACCCAACTTCGAAAAACGGGAGACGAAGAAGTCTGCCGGCAGTCAGTGTGAGATAGCATACGGAAACTGTCATCTCCCGTTTCTTTCCTCCCGCTCAAGTTTTATTGGTTGTTAATTTCCATCCCGCTGCGCTATATCTGGTCATTAGCACGGATATGACGCGTTTTGGTAAGCTCGAACGACACCAGAGGAAGACAAGATCTCAATACTTCAATTAACCGTAGCGCTACACATGCAATAATGTCCCATATAATATATACTCTATACTACAATTTCCTCCTATAGGCTGGAGATAATTTTCTGTGTTTTATAAATGGAGGTGTGCATAGACTCTAAGGACGGTGATTGTATAGTTTTAACCCTCCCAAAATCTATATGAAGCTGCAAATTAAATCGAAGCAGTTGTTTCAAATGCGTCGGTACTTGCACACTTTGAACATCGTCTGTCTGGTAGATCATCTTGATAAATTTGAAGATTACTTTTGGTGCTTTTACGATTACTTCATTAGCAAACTTGGTTGATTATTTTAATGAATAATTAACACTTATTTCCCATGAGAAAAACTATGAATATCCCCAATATATTTTCATAATAATTGGAGCACGAAACATACTAAAATTTACACTGTAAATTTGATTCTCTGGCCCTAATTTTAATTGTGTGCACTAAAACAACTCAATTAATTTATGAAATTATAGAGATGATGTTATTACAATCACCAAATTATTTATTAAGGACATTTTTGAAATTAATGGTTTACTTGTTTTATTTTGTTTGAGTATAAATTGTAGTCTATAAACTTAAACTGCTATATCTATGTTTTGAATAATAACTCATTGAACTTTTAATAATAACATTCAAAGGCATTACATAACATTGGTGTTTATTACTCTATTGTAATAATATATAATTGGTGAAAGTTTATAAGACGATGATCAAACATCAGGAGCTTTGTATCTAACTCATAATGGAAATTAATAGTTCTTAATATAGAATTTTTATAACTTCAGAAGTTGTACATTCATTGATACAATAATTGTGTATGGACTAATAATTATTCAGTTTAAAGTTATGAATATATGTATGAAGATGTATCTTGAGCATTGAATTTTTTAATTTGATATAAATATATAAAAAGTTTTCATTCTCAATATTTGCAAAGAAAGTGATATTTTAATTGAATTTCAAAAATTTTAATCAAGAGGAATAAAATTTATTAAACGTTTTTGGTAGTTATGTTTTCTCAATTGATGTTCATGTAAATGTATAATTTTCCTTTGATACTACTATGATTTTCATTCTTTGACTTCTGTAAATTTTATTCTGATTATCACTTCCTCTGTATTCAACTTTTATGTTAATTTTTCTTTTCAGAGATGGAGGCGGAGGTGGTTTGTTCTTCGCCATTCAGGAGAACTTCCTGGGCAATATTTTCTAGAATATTACACAGACCGGAATTGCCGCAAACTAAAGGGGAAGATTGACCTTGATCAGTGTGACCAGGTATATTGAGTTTTTATCATCTCTAGGAAATATTTTTCTCATCCTTTATTACCTTTTGGAAATTCAGGACATTCTATTGAGAAAATTGTCAATTTAAAACAAAGATAAAGTATTGTGAGGATAAAGCCAATATTTGTTGGTATTTATGATCAAATCAACTTCTTTAATTCCGTCATGATTAACTCTTACACATTTTTCAATTTTTAATTAAATGCATATAAATTTTAATAAAAACAACTTTGTAAATTTCCACAGAAAATTGTATTTCGCAACAGGTTTCGTAATATGAAATTACATCTTCAGGAGATGTAATTTCATATTACAAAACCGGTCACAAAATACAATTTTCTGTGGAAATTTACAAAGTTGTTTTTATTACTATGGCATTCCACAAAGTCACGCCTTCTCACATTGATTGCATATAAATTTAACTATTAAATTTTATAAATATCATAATTGTGGTGGCAGGTATAGCATAATAAATTGATAGCTGCAGTAGATTTCATCGATTTCTTTGAGTTTTGTATGAGAGACTTCAATTAACTTGAGTATGCATTTCATTATATTATTTCATTAATATTTTCAAGAAGGTCAATTGCTCTTTACTATTTATTGTTGTGATCAGACTAAATTTATATAATTATATCTGTCAAAGTGATGCAATATTTTTTATTTTTGCTGATAAAATCCGTCTCTGATATAATAGAGGTATATAACTACTTTCTGCATAGGTACTAAATTACTTTTATTTATTTTTAAGGTTGATGCTGGTCTCAAATTTGAAAAATACCCATATCTATTCGATGTTCGAACTCCAAAAAGGATATTTTATTTGGCAGCGGAGTCTGAAAAAGATATGAACAAATGGGTGGACTGTGTTTGTCATGTATGTGGATTGAAGGCTTACAGTCATGAAGATGAATGTAAGTGGATAATTTGATGAAATATGCTATTTAACATGTAATATTAGTCCCAGGTTTTTAACAGATGTGAAGGAAATTAAGTAATCATTCAGCAATTGTAAGATCCGGGTTTGAGTTCTGATCCTGCCAGACTTTTTTCTTGTCCTTTATAAACCTGGGATTATTCCAGCTGTATGGCTTTTCATGCAAAGTTGCCATTCATCCTCCTTCCTTGTAATATTACTGTCAATAATAATATAGATTTACACAATAAAAACCTGCATAATCCATAAAAGTGTTCAGTGTTTTAATTTTATTTTCAAAGAAAGTAGAATATTTCATATTTGTGGGTGTGAATGTTGAAAATATAAAAAAGAACTTTGAAATTAGGCAAAGTATCCATCTGATTACTTTTATTATTAGTAACCATAACAAATTTTGCATTATAATGTTTAAAAATGTTAATTATTCAATGTACATATATTAATATACATGTATAATTTTATTTTCATCTTTATTTCTTTGTTTTATTTTAGATTATGATTTCATGCCTCCTGCCAGAGAATTGCAAGGCGAAGGTCCAGTCTTGACCAATCATCATGATTCAAGTGCAGTGAATGATGAAAGTAGTACCCTCCCAAGAGTTTCTGCTTCAACCACTTCTTCCTCACTATCTGGCCCTTACATACCTATCAGTGAATGCATTTCAGGTAGGCCATTGAACGGAAATGGCCTTATCCAGCTGAAACTAAATGGTGACACCTTGAATTCAGAAACCTCCCACACTTTACATCGCAATAACATTCCCCGTTGGAGTAAAGAGAGAAATGGCCCCCACACCCTACCCAGACCTTGTTCATCTTCCCTCTCAACAAAATCCCATGTCCCGTTAGACTTACAAGGAGAATTTTATGATCAGCCGCGTCGTCTCCATCCACCCAATTTGGAAGGTTTGGATCAGCATTCAGGGGTTGGTACCCCTCCACTCCACAGTCCTGCCACAACAGCTGGGGGCACTGATGGAGAAAGTGTTAATCTCACTGAAGAGGAAGATTGGGGTGGAAACTCACAGAGTGGTATCCATGGGCCTCCAAGTGTCAATTGGAACACATATCCCAAAGATGGTGAAGGCCCTCCTACTGTTGATGGAAGAGATAGGGCAATGGCTATGGATTCAATAGTTCTAAAATTTGCAAGGCGTTATGGAAAAATGACCATAGGCGATGATAATGCCGACAGGTTACCACTACCGGTAGCCCCACCAAGGCCACCAAAACCCCTTCACCTTATGGAAGCAAACAAGCACAGTTACCTTAACCTTGACAGCATATCTCCCAAATACCCATCTGAAGCTGTGGATTCAGTCAGGTCTTCAGATGGGGAACCCTCTCCGGGAATCATATTGAGACAGAACAACTCAAATCCAAATTCTCCAGGACAGGCAACAGGTATGGTTTTGATCAGTGATGAAACCTATGACTTCCCTAGATCCCACCAAATCGGAGAGTCATCCCGAGAACCTAGGCATCAGTATAGCAATGCAGCTCCAGGAAGAATGAATGATGTATTTCGGTACGATTTCCATGAAGAGAGAAGGGAAATGGATGATGGAGTAGTAGCAGTGGAAGAACCAACGTCTCCCCGATCGGAATCAAGTTCACTTGCTTCTTCAACTGTTATTTACTCCAACCTCCCAAGTCCACTTTGTGGACCCGGTCAAGTGCCTTCAGAAGGTCATTTAGTTGATGGAAATCAGGGAACAAGTAGTGCACCACCTATAGTGAACAGGGATCTAAAGCCTGGACGTAAGGCCTCAGATTCTACTTCCCATGACTTATCTCCAGGTGTTTATCCAGTGCCACATATAGTTCCACCTACAGTTGATCGAACTTTGAAACCTCACAAAAAAGGCCAGGATGTCCCTCTTATAGATTCAGGTAAGTTGTGATATATTAGATTCTCTGTTCCTCTAGGAACTTAAACTATGTTATTCTAATGAGCACTCTGCCGATTAAATTAGAAAGTAAAGGTATAGCAGTGAAGTTTGCAAAAGAGAATGAGCCAAGTTAGTGATAAAGATCAATTGATTATTTCTAGAAATGGTAGGTCAGTTTAATTTGGGGCAGGTTTTCCATGTTTCTTTAATTTTTTCATACTAATAATGACAAACATCAATGTTTTAAAACTATCCCTATTTTAAGAATATTTTTACAGCAATTATGACTGATGTATGATGAATACATTTAAATTTAGTTGCAGAATTATCATTATTTATTATCATTATTATATAATTATTATTTAATTGCAACATGTGATTTTTTGAATTATAATGTTGAAATTTTAGTTAGATCTACTGAAGTAATCTATCTGCTAAAATGTATTAATCAGTTATGATTAATATGATATTAATTATGATTACCTTAGTTTTTCTGAAGATAAGTCACCAAATCCTGTTTTTCCCCAAATATTTTCTTTTTTTGTTTTTAATGATGCCAAGTAAAATTCTTAAGTATTTAAAATATTACATGTATAAATTTCAATGTAAAATTCTCTGTTACCTTCTAAATGTATACTTATTTTATTGATATTTTTATCCTTTGATTCTTTATTTTAGTCAATAAATGAATATCGTTCAAATCTTTTTAATGCTCATAAAAAGAAAGGTATTTAGATGTTTAAAGGGATATAAGTTATGCCTTTTAGAAAGCCTAACTCTAGTATCTAAAGCCAAAGTTATCTTTAAATGTACAGCCTGCGTTATTTGTATTTCTTATCTATTTGATATAATATTCATTTTTTATCATTACTATTACTTTTGCAATGTAATTATTTATGAAAATGCATCATTGTAGGTCCTATCAAGCTTGCTTCACCTCCAGCGTGCCGAACTTCTTCTGATAATCGAAGTTTGAGGAAGTATAGAGCAGCTCCCAGCCCCACACCACCAGCCTCAGCTCCCTCTACATTGAGAGGTGTACGCTGTCAGTCTGCAAATTCAATCCCTGATGAAGATCCTTACTTTAGATTACCAGATTATGTTGAAGATGAAGCAGTAAGTATATTTACCGAAATGTCAAGACAATATATGTTAAAGGGTTTTAGCAGAAAGCTTTCAATTTGATTGAGAACTGTAATGTTAAAGTAGTTAGTGTGATTAAATTACAACAGGATGTGAAATCATAAGCTTCATGACAAATATTTATTGATGATTAGAATAAAAGTAATGTTTATTGATAAATTTTGAGTAGACATATTATAAGGAGATATAGCGAATATTATTTCTTCCTCTATTAGCTGAACTGTTTGACAGCTGTATATTGTTATTCTTGTAAATTCTCAGGTATACATTTGAAAGAATGATTCATGTTAGAACATTGTTATAAGCAAGTATAAATGGACCCCATTTATACTCTGTCCATAAACTCATTCTTAGCATCAATTTGAGAGACTTCTTATCTCACCTGTAATTTGTGACAACATGTTCTAGCTATTACTATCATCTAATATTGAATTATCTGCTATATAGTTGACTTAATATGTAATATTATAGCTGTAATATTTCTATTCTCTGCTAAATTACTATAATGCTATAATGAATTAGTTAAATATTATATAGTTAATTACAAGATTAGTTAGTAGTAAATAATGTACATACCTCATGCAGAAAGATGTTTATTTGGATGTAGAACACCAAAATAATTTAATAAAACTTAAAAAGTTTAATATTTGGAAGTATGATTTATGCATACTTATTTTATTATATCTTTTTTTTCTTTGAGGTATGATGTGTTTCATTTTCTGCTTAACAGTCTGAAGTGGTTTAATTTTTGCTAATTTGTTTTATTCTGTTGTGAAGTGTGATACTGACCTATTTTTTTAATATTCTCTTTATGGATGAAGAATAATAAATGGGTTGAGTCAGCTATTCTTCTTAGATGTACAAAATGATTAGTAATTTAAAGTATCTAAGAATATTATATACTTATTAATATAATGTAGTTTCATAAAAATTATGTAATTTAAAGCAACTCATTTAATTTGAAAGAGTCATTATTTATGTATGCTTGAAAAGTGTTCTCAAAATGAAGTGGGAAGAAAAGGAAATGAGGGAAAAATGAAGGTAGAGAAGGTAGATTTCCACTTACAAGATAAATTTTTTCCCTGTGACATTCAATAATCAAATGTATTCCTTTTCAGGTTTATTACACAAGGAATGACAAAAATCATTTTTCACCAGCAATTCCTATGCATAAGAGCTTTGAGACCATCCAGTACTTGGATCTTGATCACCCTGAAACCACAGGTCTTCAGCAGCCTGTGCCCAAATCACCAGATAGATCACAAGCAAGTGGCATTGTCTACAAAACTGTTGACTTTGTTAAAACTGAAGCATTTCAGCGAACCAAGCAAGAGGTGGAGAAAGTTAGGAAATGCACATGATTTGTGGTCCTTTTTCCTTACTTTTACGTGAAACCAGCATCGAAATTCATATCAAATTGGAAATAAGATTTCATTTATTGAATATTTAAAAAACAAGACAAAATGCAGCATGCATGACTTTTTTTATTGTGCCTATTAAGTAAGGTGCCATAAAATTCCAAATCTGTCCACAAAATATTAAACTGCCAGTAAGTATATAATGGTAAGAATCGAAAGTTAATAAAATACCATAATCAATTAAATATTTTAATATATACAGATATATTTAAAAGAGAATAGATGTTTTCTTCATTCAAATTAGACAGTTTCCACTCATTGTGATATTTTTTATTGTTAAAGGGAAAAGTCACAAGTATTCACAGTCACAATTTTCTCAATTTTATAGTAATTTTACAATGTGTAATTCATTTAATAATATTGTCCTCAGGAAAAAATTATCACATTACCTAAGTATTAAGTTACATAATACAAGGTGTACCAATAAACTATCACCAATATTTTAGCATTGTTGCTGAGCTTTGTATATAATAAAATTATTCTTTTAAGTAATATTGTGATGAAATATATGCATTTGAATCATGCCTCAAAGTTTTAGAGACAATTCATGGTGATGAAGTTTTCCTAGAACTTAGATCTTTATCCTGTATATGTTGTTGGGCAACGATGACAATTTTATACCGATTGTTTAAGGTATAACCATATCATTAATTTTAGTGATGTGCCTGATTATTTTAATCAAATGTATATAAAACAGGTGCTTTTAAGACTAAGCTGCAAAACACCAAAGGATTTTTCAGCAAGAATTAAGGAATGTATATTGGTTTTAAAAGCTGTAATACCTGTAAGAGTGAAAACTAGCTTTATGTAAAATACAAAATTGTAGACAAACTCTAATTATTTTGTTTTATTCTGAATTCTTAAAAAAATCCTATACTATGTTCAAACTAATTATGAGATCTATGTATTTTCTAAAATCAACCTTTTAATTGTATTTTTCTATTAAATTCATTGATTCTGCTGCCTGTCATATTAATAATTTTTATTCGAATTTTTGAATTTTGATGTGCAAAAAGACTGTGTAACCTTCTTTTTTGTTGCAAATCATACAATTCATGTAGAAACCAAGCCAACTATGAGTTAGAGATGCATGGATTAGAATGTCTACTATTTACTGCTTGGAATTAATGGCCTTAGTCTTTGATGGAAACAAATATTTATTTCTTGATCATTGAAGTATACATTAATGATGCATTAAGAATTTATTTCTGAAAGAAAATTGTCAATTTCTTGCATAGCTTTATAATTCCTCATCAAGTTAAATGTAAAATAATTTGATGAGCACAGCAGAGTTTTAGCACCAGAAAAGTAGAACTTGTTAACTGCTTGGAATTTTTATAGCTAGGCAGACATGAAAGAAGAAATAGTAGTACGGATTAGAAAATAATGATTGGATTGGTTGAAATACTTAATAAAACCCAACGTTTTTAATTTTTGATGAAATTTAAATATGGTCAAGTTTGTATTAAAGCTTGTCATTTTAAATATCATGCTCTAGCCTCTTGCAGTATGCATTGACAAGTCAAGTGTAAATTGATGGTGATGCATCTAAATTAATAAAATGTATCCTTGGTAGAAGCTTGAAAACTGAACTTTTAATATGAAATAACTTTTATCCTCAATCCTTACAATCAGCATCACGGGAGGGAAACTTTTTATAACAAAATAATTTGCATAATTCGTTGGTGTTCAAAATCTTGCTTATAACCAAAATCCTTAAATTCAGTAAGAATTTATAACAATTAATGAGCAAATAATAATTGTATCGGAAAGAATCAAAGAACCTGTTTTAGTTTATAAAGATCCAAAAAAAACAGAATATATATACTTCCCAGGTTCTTTATTCAGTTATAAACTAGTGCTAGCGAAAAGTACTTTATTTACGCGATACATGTACCTTTCTTTCTAAATTATAATTGCGCCCATATGAAGTTGATGTGACTTCATATTATAGAGGTAGTTTACTTGAATTAACGCTCTTTTCTTTTATATTGCGTTGAAATATACACTTATTACTATGACATCCCTCTCAAAAACAAACAGTGAATTCACAGCGGACTTCCCGTAGGTCGTTAGTCTATACTTGACTATCGATCGATAACGATATAAAAGATTTTCGACTCAATCGTATAAGTCGTTCTGCGAATTCAAATTTGAAGTTCAATAAACAAGCAGGAATTGTTATATGGGGTGTGATCGTGAATATTAAGTCTTCTCTCAATCATATTAAATTATCAAGGCTATTTTAAACAATTTTTAAATCGGAATATGCATTCAATATTCAGTCTCCATGAAATAGTGTCTTTTAAACTTTCGTACTAAGTTTTGAGTGCGTTGAACTGATCTCGGTGTTACGAGGTCCGAGTGGAAATGGACATTTTTACGCTTTACTGGACGATAACCGACACAAAAAATTTTTGAAATTTAGCTCGTGTTTCTATGGATTGTTTGTTTTCAAGGAAGGAAGATAATTTTATTCCCAATCATGTAACTTCCCTAGGCATGTTAACTCAGGACGATTCCATTTTAGGAGAAATTGATGTTGTTGATGTGGAGAAAGAATACTGGAATGGGAAAGCTAAGAAGCGGAAGTTTGAATGTGGTAGCTCTTTAACCAAAAGATGTGAATCACCAGAACTTTTTGGAGATGAAGAATTTATCGATAATGTTACTAGTGAACTATGTAATATTGCACAAATTCCCGATATTTTCGCCTCAGAAAACGTTGAGAATTCTTCTGTTGATTCATTAGTAGTAAGTAAAGACGAAAGTATGGCAGTTTTGAATGAAAATGAAGAGACATCGAAGAAAGTGAGCATCCATGATGTTCAATCGAAAGAAAATTCTTTTGACAGTGGCATGCAGTTGAAAGATAAAATTAAGAAAGCATTGCTTGAAAATGCCCGCAAAACTCCGATAGCTAGAAAATCAATTGAAAGTAATCTTCAGCGACCGTCGGTTATGGAAGATATGCCTAACACTGTATTACATTCAAAGTTCTTTGAGCTTGGACCGTTCTATGGTCTGCCTTCAAAAGTTTCATCTCTTATTAAAAAGAGTAAAGGAATTGAGAATTTATACTGTAAGTATCTCCTAATACATCCATGTATATTTCGTTGTATTTTCTCTAAAAGTATCTAATCACAGCTTGGCAAGAAGAATGTTTGAGCCTTCCAGCGCTAGAAGAGAGGAAGAATTTAGTGTATTCACTACCAACCAGTGGAGGGAAAACTTTAGTGGCTGAAATATTGATGCTCCGTGAAATCCTATGTAGGAAGAAAAATGCATTGTTTGTTCTGCCTTATGTGGCCATCGTGCAAGAAAAGGTAACTATACTTTATCAAACAAAATGTTTGCTTACAACCTTTTCAATTTGATTATTTTGATTTATTGTCATAAATATTCTCTTTGATTGTTTATCAAT
The DNA here is from genome assembly GCA_020796165.1 of Pantala flavescens. Classification (NCBI taxonomy): domain Eukaryota; kingdom Metazoa; phylum Arthropoda; class Insecta; order Odonata; family Libellulidae; genus Pantala; species Pantala flavescens. The sequence continues at coordinate 21,844,737 of CM036886.1, forward strand.
CCAGATTCGTTCCTTGGCACCTTTTGGCATAGATTTAGATTTCCTAGTAGAAGAGTATGCTGCAGGGAAAGGAAAATTCCCTCCAAGGAAGCGTCGTCGAAAACAAGTTTTATTTATTGCTACAATTGAAAAAGCTCATGGGATTGTAAATAGCCTTATTGAAGAAGGAAGACTGAGTGAGCTTGGTTTAGTGGTTGTGGATGAATTGCATCTGATAGGTGAAAAGGGTGGACGGGGAGCCATACTAGAATCATTTTTGACAAAGTTAATTTATTCAGAAGGTAATATTTTTAAATCTTCACTGTAAATTTTACATCATTCAATTACTTTCCCATTTTGTTTATTTGCTGGTCTTGTTTCTCTTTATGCTGCTTCATGATAAATCGCTGTTGATAATTGGCTCCATACAGTCATTAATATTCATTTTTGCATACTGGATTTTGATAAAATTTTGAATATTTTTGTTTTATTTTATTACTATATTGCCTGAACATTTCTTACCTTACAGAAGATATTCAGATTGTGGGAATGAGTGCAACTATTGGAAATCTACATGAAATTGCCAGATATCTCAAGGCTGAAACATTTTGTAAAGAATTCCGACCAGTAGAATTGAAAGAGTATGTTAAAGTTGAAAATGACCTTTGGGAAGTAAATAGAAAATCATTATGCCCAGAGGAAGACTTTAAATTGTCAAGAAAGATTAATTTCCAGGTAATTTTTGAGCTATTTGAAATGATATTATATTCAGCCCTAAACATTTAATTTGAATTTAAGCTGGGTTCAAGCTCTGCAAGTAAATGTGATTAGGTTAGAATTTAACATGTTCATCTAATATTTACAATTACATGGCAGTACTCTCCCAAAATGCGATCATCAGATCCAGATCAAATCGGTGGTCTAGTGGCAGAAGTTGTACCTGGAAGCTCTTGCTTAGTATTTTGCCCCACTAAAAAGAACTGTGAAAATGTTGCCTCATTGATTTGTCAAGTTTTACCCAGGTAAATAGTAGATTGATTTGACTAAACTTTCTTTTCCTTTAAAAAATAAAGCATTAATCTTTATCTGAGAATGTAACTGAGAAATATCTTCTTTTATGATAACTTTGACAAGATTTTGAACTTACATGTCCCCTATACACAACTATATAATAATAAATTACTTCTTTTTTTACTTTTCAAGTTAGAATTGCAAATGTAAAAGTTAGAAGGTAAAAGAAGCCATCTATTGTTAAGTTTTATTTTGAAAAGTTTGATACTTCTCTTATAATAAGTTACGGTTTAAGATAAACATTTTCTACCATAATATCTATGCTTGATATTTAATGCTTTAATCCTAATATATTTCTTCATATATAATAAAAAATTTATTTCTTGTGAAATGCATTGGAATGTAATCAGCTGGTATGAATTCTCCTTTGAACTTTTGAAAATAATGCAAACTATATAATTTGCAAATATTTTAAAAGATATGAATGAAGTAACTTGAATTAGCAATTAGTATAGTATTAGCAATAGTATTAGCCTTTACTGTGACAAATGATTTATAAATTTCATTTCCTTGGGCATGAAAGTTTGAATTGTGTAAAAAATTATCCTTTTATTTCTTTCTTTGCAGTATGCTTCTAGATCATAAGAAAGCAGAGAAAAAAGCCCTTTACAAAGCTTTGTCAAGTGAAGGGAATGGTTCTGTTTGTTCGGTATTAAAAAGAACACTGCCATTTGGTGTGGCTTATCACCACTCAGGGCTTACAGCTGATGAGCGGAGATTAATAGAGGAAGCTTACACAATGGGAACCCTTTCATGCATTTGTTGCACTTCAACTTTGGCAGCTGGTGTCAATTTACCTGCAAAGCGGGTAAGATACATTTATGGTTCAGTGAAAAAGGAAAGTTTTCACTACTACTGATAGCTATTTTTGTCTCAGTGTTTTGTGGTCCTATATCTGAAGAAGACCAATATTTTGAATATATTCTAATATTTATTTGCATAGTTGTTAATAGTTTGATTCAATGTTATGTCACATTTTTCATAACAGTGAACTATGTTGAAAGTTTATTGCCTTAAATTTTAAAACTTTTTATTATTACCCTAACTGATTACTCCTTATTTATTTATTATTATCTTGATGATAGCCTTCTAGTATACTCTACTAAATGAAATTAATTCTAATAAAATATTCCCTCTTTTTATAATCTAAAATAGATACTTGAAATCAAAGAGAATGTACATATTGTCTGATTTATAATTCACTTAATTTTAATGGAAGCTAATGTTAAAGTCATCTAATATCATGAAAGATTTAGATGAATATTCTATTTATAATTATAGGTTATTCTCAGGTCGCCATATATTAGTAATCAGTTTCTCAACTTAAGTCGATATAAGCAAATGATTGGAAGAGCTGGCCGAGCTGGATTTGATACCTATGGAGAAAGTATTCTTATTTGCAGAGCTGATGAAGTTGATCGAGTAAGTTATGATCTATCTCTTGTTATTAATATATTCATATATGTGTATTTATATGTCATGCTTATATTTTAAAGCATATTATGCTAGAAAAAAGAAATGCAGAGGAATATTTTAATGTAACCTCTTAAGTGGTATGAGACTTATTATTGATTGATAATTTATTTATTGATGTTGATTATTTATTTTAGAAGATATCTTTTTTAAATTATTACCTCTGCAATTTTGTTCTCTTGATTTTCATTGGGAATTATATTCCTCATTTTTAAATTAGCCATATTTTTATTTCTCTTTATTGGTTTATGATTTTCCACCACTCTGAGAGGTAATGTTTTATGTTTAATGCAGGTTAGGGAGTTATTGCAATCACGTATGGATGAATCAGTATCAACTCTCCATGATGATGGAGGCCAGGCTGTTGAAAACCTTCTATTGAGTTCTGTTGGTTTAAAAATGGCTGATTCAAGAAGAAGTTTACACAAACTATTTGGCCATACTTTACTGGATATCCAAGCTGGTAGACTTGAAGTTGAAACCACAGCCTTGGTTGACAAAGCTCTCTCAAGACTTTTAAAAATAAAAATGTTGGTTCCTTCTAACCCGAAGTCCACTCTGTCATCAAAAAATAACTCTCCCCTTGATGACTCAGTGTCAGGCAAGAAAACACTTGTGATAGACAATGATACAACTATTATTGTTAGTAAATTAGGAAAAGCAGCAATCAAAGGTTAGAAATTATTTAATACATAAATGATTACAACTCCTATTAAATGCTAATACTAATAATGTAATACATTAAGTACTAAGTTAACAAAAAAACTAATACAGTTTTTTTTTGTTGACTTTGGAGTATTTTTGAAGAAAATTTAAAAGGAATTGTTTAATTTCTGTCATTCAGGATCCGTTCCACTTCATCTTGCTGAGCGCCTATATAAAGATTTGAGGCAGGCTCAGTCTGGATTGGTTTTGCTTAACTTTTTACACTTGCTTCATTTAGTGACACCATATGACATATCTACTACAATAAAATATGTGCCTAATATATATTATAAAGCGGTAAGTTTCTTATAATATTCATTAATTATGTATTTTCTTCATTATAAATTAATTATCTTATAAAAATTATAATTTCCAGTATACCAAACTTAGTCCCCCAGAACTTCAGACGGCTCATGTTCTGGGAATAACTGAAAGCTGTATGATGGCAATTGTTACTGGGAAAAATGTAAAGGTACTGTCAAAATCCATTTTTAGTAAATAAAAATGTTTTAATGTTAGAAAAAATTAGTTTTAACAATGCTTAGTACTTTTCCTTTGGATTTATTTTAGTGGGAAAACTCATTCTTGTAGAGTATCTATTAAAGATTACATACTAATCTGAAATGTTTTCTTTCCTTCCTGTGTCATAGTGGTAGTCGGATATATATTTTATTTTCAGTTGGCAAGTTAATACTTTATTTTATCACAAAAATAAAAGTTAAAATATTTTCCTTAAAAATGTGTTTAATATATTGGCAAAATAAAACATCAGATTATTATCAAATTATTCTTCAATCAATTGAAGAGGTTTTGTGATAAAAATTCTTTGTTGGATGAATATTAATATGAATGATTAGGGATATGTTGCTTGAATCACAACAAACATTGAACCTTAGATGGTTAGGATTGTATTTGACTCTGAATCTGACTGCTGAAGCATGCATTATATTTTTTATATATTTTTCTTGTAATTTTGTTTTGATTGTTTATATATATTCTGGATTTTACTCATTGGTGGTTGATATTCCTTCATTTAAATATATTAATTACAGGGAGTATCCAATCAAGTCTTAAACCGCTTTTATGTAACATTAATGCTAAATGATCTCTGGAATCAGATGTCTGTATGGGAAGTTTCAGTCAAGTATGATGTTGCAAGAGGCATTGTTCAGTCTCTCATGACTAAAGCTGCCAGCTTTGCATCCAATGTTTTACACTTCTGTCAGGTATTTAATTCAATCAGTACATTTTCTGTATTCCTAATAATAATATATTCTTAAAAGTTTTAAATTTTCTCATCTTTGTAATTACTCTTCAGGAGTTTGAGGAGCTGTGGGCTTTTCAAGATCTTTTAGGAAGTTTTTCTCAAAGACTATCACATTGTTGCCAAATAGAATTGTTGCCTTTGATGGATTTACCAGCAGTGAAACGGGTAATTAAGTGTTTTAAAAACTGTATTTTCTATTCATATATATATGTATCTCAAAAGTATCAAAATGGCAATGGCAGTCAACAGTGAATGGCACAAAAAATACATTTTCAATTGAGGATTTTGTTATGTGTATTTTTACTGTGCCTAAAGTAAAGAAACTCTTTTTCCTGTATGAGATCTGGAGAACAGATTTCATATCTTCATAGAAGTTGACATTTTCACCTTATGTGTGAACTCTTACTACTAGTTGTACTACTCAGAGCATTATCTTTTATATAAAGACTATGTTTAAGTATGTACCAATATTAATTGTCATAGTTGAGCTGATATAAACTGATCATTTGCAGTTTATAGACAGATATGACATACATTTTTCAAATATTCTAACCTAGTTGATATAATTTTAGATATTTCTGTGGCTGGCAGTGTATTTCAATGATATTTTTATAACTTAACTATAATTACATTCATAATTTACTGTTAGTTATTACCATTTACTTTACTTATTACTATTTCCAACATTTTCCTCTGTAATTTTTCTGAGTTTGATACGTTTTCTAAGTAATTGATTTGATACTTTTATCTTAATTTCAATAGCGTAAATTGTTACATATTTCGTAATTTTCTTGAATTACAAATTTTTGAATGGATTTCTTCAATTTTTCTGAAGCATTCAACCTGCTTTTACAGGAAAAGAATTTATACAAGTATTCTACTGTCACAAAGCTTACCATTGAAAAATCTATTGTTGAACTTTTGGTTGTAAACCATTTGTAAACCATTTTGATATATTTCTCACATTATTTTGTGTTATACTTTTAGGGTAGAGCCAAGCAACTTTACAATGCTGGCTTTAAGAATCTACATGGTATTGCCAATGCCACTCCTCAGCAGTTAGTCAGCACAATTGACCATATGCCTAAGAAAGTGGCTCAGCAAATCATAGCAGCTGCTAAGGTTGGCATTTCTTTATTATAATATGATGCACTTTCATTTTCAAATTCTGTCTTATGTGTCTATAAAAAGCAAAATATAATGCTGTGACAAAAATTTCTTTCCAGTTACTACTACTTGAAAAGGTGGAAAATCTTCGAGAGGAGGCAGAAGATTTAATGGATGGTCTAGTCACTTCTCATTCTGTCTGATACTGTTCATCGTTAAATTATACCTAATTATCAAAGCTACTTGTCAGATGTGATCACTATTTTGTATATAAATGTGTATATTTTGATATTTTTCTAAACAATACAATTATTTATTCTTTACTTACACTTCTAAAGTAAGCCTATAATGCAGCCAAGACAATCATTGTAAGAGAAACTGTAATTGTAAATAACTTTTTAGATATTTTGATTAGTTTGTTGAGATTTATTTTTTTTCTGTATTGATATTAGTTTATACAGTCAAATTATTTTTGATTAATGAATTATCTCAAAAGAAATTTAATTTGGAAACATTACTTGGAATACTTTGCGGTTAAATAAAACTGAATTATTTTCTTTATCTTGTATTATTAATTAATTTAAGACCATTACCCTCGTATTTTTCACAACATGTTACTTTTTCATTTTAAGGATTATATTTTTAGGATAGGATGTCATGATTCTTTTATGCATAAAACTATAATGGCCGTTCATACTCCCATATTTTGCAGAAATGCTATAAAAATATCTCTCTTTAGCTTGTAGCCATTCAGGTACTACTGTCTCCTTGCTCGACGACTTTTTGGTAGAAACCATCCATTCATCAAACAACTGTACATTGCGTTATAAAGCGCTTTTCCGAAATGACTTATTGAAATCTCAAGATACCTTCCCAAAGGGAGTAAAGCACGACGAAAAAAAAACTTGAAACTATAATAATAATAGCCCGCCAGCTTTACTACTCCTACATTGTTCCTATCAAAATCAACTATCTACCTAAATCAGCCAATTAATGCGTAATAGTACCGGTGCATTTTCAAATTCTAGTTAATTTTCTCTTGACTAGTTGTTGTTTCCATCAATATGAAACGCTGCGACTTCATGAGTAGAGAAAATTACTGACTGATGAAGAATGACAGATTGTTATGTTACAGCGTAATTAAGCCATTGACCTTGAAGTTGCAAGCCCATAATGTATTATTAGTTCCTCTACCACTCATTGTTTCCTTGATATAAGTCCATGTGCTCGAAAATTACTTATAGATAATAAGAATATTCGATTTTAGCTTATACGTAAAATTTTTCTGACAGGATAATCATATTTTACCCCTTAATGTAAATAATATTTCAAGGCTATCTGGCTGGATGGCGGCCAAACATTAACAAAATCGTTTAGTATCCTATCGTACTTTTTGGCCTTGGATTAAAGCCAAGGCGCTAGCACAGAGCTTGGCGGCACGTATCTCCTCGACGGGAGGATATTTTACTGCCCACCGCCAGTCATATAGTATGTTAACTGGAATATTAGAGTATAACGAACTGGTATCACTGCATGCTTGTCGAAGAACTTTACTTCAAAATTTTATTAAGTCGTAACATAGGTAAATCTAACCGGAATTTAGTTAAATTTTCATATTGATGCTTACTTGCCCTGTTTTCTAAAGGAATCATACTCTCTAAAGGTATTTAATTAATTTTATGGCTAGAGAGTGGACAGTTTCTTAATAAGCTGTAATTGAGATAGAAGGTTGCTCAGTATTGACTAGATTGAATAGTAATCGTTAATTTTTGTCATTATTTATCACGAGAGGAAAGTTATAGGTTTTTAAGATTGTTTTATTTTAAATATTTAAACTGCGTTAGGAGTGCGTAATTTGTTTGACTCCTCGACACTGGTTTAGGTGGAGTAGGTGGCGTTGAGAAAGCACACATCAAGATCGAGAAACTGATAGGGAATTAAGATAAATTTATATTTAGCTCTTCTGTTTGTAGGTAATGCTACCAATAATTGCCTTAGATGGTCATTTACTTTCAACATGTTCAATTTTTGCGAGTGGCTCACGTAAGGTCATCATGGTCTTGAAATCACCCACAACTGTTGTGTTACTTTTATATGACCGATAAACACCGAATATTGGATTTCGGAAAACATTAAACAGTGTGATTGTCTTTAATAATAAAATTTTCTAACTAATCCCGTTCGTATTAAGTTCATCTGCAAATATGAGTCCAACACTGATAATGTTTTTCTTCATTAAGTGTTGACTTGAGATTTGAGACGCAAACAAAGATGGTTACTTATGATCGTAACAGATGTTTGTGATCAAATTGATAACTGGTATCTTATTATGATTTTCAGAAATAGCTTGCAATGCTCATCACCTGTAAATGTCTCAACGTATCAATTGTCGCAAATGGAAAAGACATATCAGAAGTTGATGTCTCGCAGCTTGGTTTATCCTCAGCCGAGCTAAATGACAAATTTTTCACTGAGGTAAGTCTAGTGGTGGTGTCATTATTAATCGGAGAAAGGCGTTAATTTTCGTATTTTGGAACTTACTGAATAATTTGATTTTCAGGATATCGGCAAAGTGGAAACGGAAAGGATTACAAAGGAGCAAGTAGCGCTAGTTCAGCTTCGAAATGCTGGAAGCTGGGTTATTCATCTTTGCCTTAATTGCTCCATGAACACGCATGCTATTCATAGGGAGAAAGGTGCTAGTTATGTCTTAGTTAACAAAGGATTAATGGTAATTTACATTATCATTTCCAAATGTTCTTATGTTATTTGTTATAATTTTCATTGTCTCCCTAACATGATATTCTTCTTTTCTCTTCCAGACCGATCGGGATGAAATTATAGCGGCAAAAAATAGTGCTAGGTATTCTACAGTATTTAGAGTTGTTGTTTTTGATAGTGATGAGCCCATAAACACATCCATCCCTTCGCCAAGTAAATTTTCAGGTAGATATTATTCAAAGAAAAATATATTGTCATCAAACTAGAATTTATGCTGTAATTACTATTCGCTCAGAGGAAAGAAATGGCAGTAGTATCATTTTATGTTTGTGTGTTATTTTTTAAATTTTGAAACAGACTTACGTTTTAAGCTTGAACAAAAAGTATTATGGTATTCTATTCAAGTCTTTAGTAGTACACTCATATTATCATAACATATCGATTGGAAGAAGAATCCTTTGATATAATTGAATCTTGCTGTTTCTTTGATTTTCTGTGTTGATGTCTATCTGGAGCTGGGAAATTTGTAAAGAAAGCATACATTTGCTCATTTTGGAAATAACTAGTTCACCAAGGTCCAGTTAGGCAAGTAGATGGGTGTATATACACAATAATATCTTCATCTTCAAATCATGGCTGGAGCATGTACAAAACTACCTCAGTTATGAAAACTTCTTAAATATTGTCCCTCTGTTCTCTTGACCAAAAGTTCAGTATTTAAACTCATTTTATTGCTCATAATCATTATTTTTTTACCCTTTGAAGTTTCTTTTTAATTATCAAAATATTTTTAAGGATTTTACGTGCACATCTTAATACAGTGTTCAACTAATAACTGAGCCATTTAAATTTTTGTAATTGAAAAATCACCTGATTGTTAAGCCAATAGTTTACGAATTTTACTTCTCCCTTATTAGAAGTCAAATGGATATGAGATTTTACCAGATTCTAAATATACTTTTCGTATTACTCCTCTCAAAAATGTATATTTAATCACAAAAGATTTATTTAACTATTAATTTATAAATTCTAGAAGTATTTATGTTGAGGTTGATGAAATCTTGGAGGTAATGTGCATGTTCATGATTTTTTTTGATATCAGAAACATAATCATCCCATTTAATTTTTGTAGTAGTACAGTAATTTCTTTTAAAAAATTGGTGCTTTCTTGTAGCAATCAGACCTGAAAATTATTTTCAAAGATTTTACAAATTTGATGAAAGTATAAGAAAGTCAACATTTGGGTAACAGCTGTTCATTATTTATAACTTAATTCCTTTTTTCATGGTAAGCATTATTTCTATATTTGTAATTTGAATCAGTATATAATGCTGCATTTTACATCTTCAGGTTATTTGAAAATAATTCTTGGTAAATAGTGAATCAAGATATTCCCCTATTTTGGTGTTTGGGAGTGATAATGGTGTTTGATTGATTGCTATCAATCTAATTCTTTAGCTTCTCGAGGATCCCTTCACACATCTCTTCAGCAACAATTGGCTGAAGCAATTCAGCGGGAAAGTTTATTAACAGAAGAGCGTGTTCGTGCATACACAGAAGTAGAATATGCAGCTTTGGATAGGTTTCGGGAGCGGGCGAACAATGAGCACCGGACCCTATCAAGGTAATTTCTTATCATATTCTGTTTAAAGTTTAGTGTGCACTTAGTGATTCTTATAAATTTCCATTCTTCATAATATGTGATTAAATAATTTTTAATTCCTAATTGTATGAAAAGAAAATCATCTGGTGTATTCTATAGACATTGACATTTTAATGTCAGGAGTTGATATTGGATAATGTGTGTGAGATTGGTTTATTGGTGAATCTATGTTTTTATAATCTGGAACAGAAAAATTATCATTTTATATTTTTTTCCTAAGAGATAGAGAGAGTATATCAATGTAGATAGTTTCTTCAAATTGAGACTTATATAAAAACATGAGTCATATTTAAGATTAGTGAAGTGACTAAGTAAATAAGATTAGTGGACTGTCTATTTTGGTGTTACTCTAATTTAATTTTGAAATTCTTCAATGAAAGGCCTCAAATAAATTAATCTAAAAGCTAGGGTTTGTACCATCTTCTTGTTAGATGCAATGAAAATGTTGGAAAGGTCTGCAATATTTATGTTATAAAATAAGTATGTACATAAGGCATGAGGAAGCAATGTGTCCCTTATAAAGCAGTATACAAACTTAATGAAGTGCAGTGAGAGTAATAATATACATTATGAAATGACTCATATTACAATAATACTTTCAGCCTAAAATTTATCTTTCAATGAAAGTTGATAGAATCTAAGTATTTATTCATTACAAATTTGTTTTTATTACTATGGCATTCCACAAAGTCACGCCTTCTCACATTGATTTCATTAAAGATCCATAGTTTCAAGATAAGTACTTAGTTAAATTGCTTGACATTTTAATCGTCTGCTTTTCACTTATAAGCATATTGTGGGTAAATATCTAACTACATTAGCATGAGATCCTAATAGAAGGTATTTATGTATCAAGGAATAGAATTTATTCTTTAATGCAGTTTTCAATAAACATCTAAATTAGTTTGATTTAGTAAAACCTTAAGCCATCCCTCCAAGTTCTAAGTCGTTTTCTTTCTTTCGAATATTTCCTAGGGGTTTAGTAAAGAATCAGCATTTTGTAGGGTAATCATTTACATTTAATTTTTGTATGCTTTTAATGGAAGTGATTAGGCATGACGTATTTCAAGTTGGTGAAAAATTTCGAATTACCTACTCTTTCTACCTCATAATTTTTCTATATTATTCTTTTAAATATTTAAAACCAAGGAGGAGAAACAATAAATAATTCATCCTTGGGGCAGCTTCACACTAATGAAGATGTTGTTCTTACTTAATGTCATGGATCTGGAAGTCTTCAGCATGTGCATTGCACTCTTTTAGATGTTTTTAAGTTCTGATATTATATCCATTGAGGGCATTTATCAGTTTAGGAAAGAGGTAAAAGTCATTGGGACTGAGATCAGGTGAATAACGAGGCTGGGAAACCACAAGAATGCCAGGCGATTTTTATCCTCAAGAATATGAAGTTCTTTCTGTTGTCCTGCCCAATTGTAAATTTTTAACCAACTATTTGGCACAGTTCTTTCATATGTGCAAATTTTCAGCAAAAATGTCATTAACAGTAAATATGGTCAAATTTAATTATTCATTCTGCATTTTTAATATTAAATGTCAGTCAGCTATCACAATTATGTTTAAGTGTTCCGTTTCTTCGTTATTTTTGAAGTTGAAGACCTGCCTGAATGGTGTTTATCTTTAATGTGTTCTCTGAGTTCCAAAATTTATTTGTACCAATATAAACTTGAGCTCAAGATCACAAATGCTCCCCATAAGACTATTAAAGATTGTCAATTATCATACTTGCAAATCCTCTAAGCTGGATAGAAAACTTAATGGCAAAAATTTGTCCCAAATTCTGCTGTTCCATTTTGTGTGATACAACCAAAACACAAATTGACTAACAGCCTTCCAGCTTTGATACCTAAAGTCGGAACAATGTCTCTATTGGTGTTAACTACTTTATCACCCACTGTTAATCTTGATGGGTTCCCCTCATTAATGTCTCCAACCTTAATTTCAGGCTTTTGTTAAAAGCAGAAGATCTCAACTCTAGTGGAAATTCAAGTGATAAATCTAACAAAGCCAGTGGCAATGGTCTGCCTCCCACTTCGCCCACCAAACCACCTCTTAACCCAAACACACGACTCCCTCCCCCACCGCTTGTGTCTCCCAACTCCTCCTCTGTTTCACCCAATCGAAATGCAGCAAAGACTGGTGGCCAAGTGTCTCCAAAGAGGACAACTCAAAGTGCCTCAGCAGTGAATCCAAGTGGTACACCAATCTCACCCGTCGGAAGTCGGCTGAACGCTCAGCTGAAACAAGCACGCACAATGGGGCAGGGCACTCCAAGGTCTATTATGAGGCGGATACCTCAGGGCAGTGGTGGCAGTAGACGCAGTCAACCCTCTGATTCCTATGACTCAGAGGGCCTTTTTGATTTGGAGGGAATGGATGAGAATCCAGCAGAAGCATTCCAGTCTGGAGAGGAGAGTGACACTGATGGTATGCTGCATGTTCTTTTCTCTCAAAGATTTTAAATATAAAGTAGAAAATTCTGTTATGCTTTGGTTATCTTTGGTAACTTATTGCTATCTACTGGGTTGATTGTAATAGATGTTGGATTATTTTTATTCTCACAACTTCATGTTTTGAGGATTTATTTATGGTATTTTCAGGGAAAATAACCAGTTGCGTACATTTTTACGTTATTTGGTTCTTAGAGATTTTCATGCTCTTAAAAACTGCAGTGCTGTTTAAAATAATTATATTACCGTATTGAATATATAAATTATTACAGATTTGATGTAGATTTCTTATGTCATCTTTTGTTTCTTCTAAATCTTTTCTGGGTAATCTATTGAATTTTAACTTAACTTTGCAAAGTTCTATATAGAACTACCTGAATATAGAGAGTTTTGCTCTGATATTGTTGCCTGTAAGTTTGTAAAGATTATAGATATTGATGAAAAGCATATTAAATTACCACAAAAACCAAAGATAACCAAAGTTAACAGGTATTTATTATTTACATTTAAGTTGACCTTGACCCAATTCTTAAAAAATTAATTTTATTGCTTTTGAAATGCCTGAGTGACCTAATTAAATTATTAATAATTTTTTACTTTAAAAAATTTAATTTGTTACAACTTTTTTAGTAAATTGACTGAAAGTTATGCTTTCTTAGTTAGTTTTAGAACTAGGACAGCTGCCATTTTTGTATTTAGTGTTTCAGTTTTAGGGATAAGTCATGCATCTGTTTCTTTCTACAGAAAGGTTTCTTATCCAAGATTGGATTGCAAGAATAGAAAGAAAGTAAAAATTATGTTGATGGTGTTAGCTTTTAAGAATGAAAGTATTATATTCAACAGGTATACTGTATATCATGTAATTTCATTTCTTGATAATAATATGTTCTGATATGGATAGTATAGCCTGGCACATTTAGGTATATCAATGCAAGTTGAACATAAGTAAAGAATTTGTTTGTAAATTTGTTATTTTTGGTTGATGTAAATTATTTGAAATAGTTTTGCACAAATGATCTTAGATTATTGTGATTTGTGTATTGTAACTTATTCTTCTTTTGAAATTCACATTCTTCTGGTAGTTAGTTATCTAAAATTACATTAATTATCAATTTATTGGGATGTCTCTGTAGTTTTTCCTTTATGGTTTTATTTCTTTTAATTTATTTTTAGTACCCTCTCACAAAATTGGTACCCTTCCAATATGTGATCTACCTCCCTAAACCTTTGTATGAGAAACTTGTTTCTTTGTATTTATTTTTTTAGTTTTATTTACCCAAACTTAACAGTTTGTATGACACTGGCAACATAACACATCCCTGTTCATAATATTAGGTGGCAGTAACATAGCTTAAGGGGTGATAGATATAAGATTGGAAGAGTACCACAGAAAGTCTTCTTTATTGTACATAAACACTCTCAAGAACCAAATCTAATCCTTATAAACTGGAGAATTGATGGTAAACTAAGTAACATGTCAAAAGGTGCTTTTGACATTACTATTTGGTATTGCTATGAAAGGTTTGTCACGAAGCTTCCATTTGGAAAATCAATATTTATCTAGGGCAGATTCTTAGATAAAACTATATTGGAGCTTTAATCTTTGAAAATGATTAATTTTTGAATTTTTTCAATAACTTGTATTGGTAAATTTGATGCTCAATGCAGGATTCAGCTGTGAAAAATACCGGGGAACCCCTTTGAAAGCCAAACCAGGCCAACCAGCTCACAGAGTGGGTTATCAAACAGATTGTGAGTACCTTTCTAGGAAAACAGGTTAGCAGGGCATGTATTTATTTATCAGAAATTATGAACAGTTTTGGATAAACACAAGGGCATGGATTGAAATTAAAGGCTGGAAGAATGGTACAGTCTACTCTTGATTTGTTGTTGTACAAGATGAAATGTTTAGTAAACAAGGTTCAATCTGGTGGAGGTGGAAAGACATTGGAAGTAAGTGTTAAAAAGGATTTTTTTGTGAGCTTTGCTATTCTGTTCACTGAAAAAAACTCTCTTTAAAAACTGCAAATGCAATAGGAAATTAACAGATGGCTTATTTAAAAAGTACTTTGTAGTCATATGCTTTCATGCTGGAATGTCACTTTGGTGGCTATTCTCAGCTTTTTTATGTTTGGAAAACGCTTCTAAATATCATCTAAAGTTCAATTAGTTCCAGTGCTGAAGCGAAATAATAAATAAATAAAGATGTTGGCATGTTTGGCTGTTAGCTATTTTCAATTACACTTTATATTTTCTATTCGAATACATCATGCTTACACTGTAAATAAGCTTCTGGCAAAAATATAAGATAAAAAATTTTCTGCAAATCATTTTTTGTGATATTCAGAAATATTAATTCAATTTTAGAATTCTTTTATAATGAGTAACAATTTTTACTAATTTTTATCAAATTATTGTTTGATATATTAATGAATGGTAAGAGATGGTATTATTTTCTTTTATTTTAAATTATACCTCAAACAGTAGGAGTTGCCAAATTAAGTATTATATTTGTATCTAATGAGAACATAAGTGAAATTTTAGTAGTCATTTTTATAACATAGGATATATTTTATTTTATAGGATTGCATGAAAGACAAATAGATGATCATTGTTAATTCATTGATCATTCATTAAGCAAATAATTTTAATCACTTTTTCTTGAAGAACAATCAAGAAGGAGAGAACTGTCAATTAATTCAAATGGTTTTAAAGAGTTTTAGGACTTATACATAAGTTTTTCTATGAATGGATAGACTGTACTATTGTGAAGAGTTTTAGTGAAGGCCTAGGAGTCAATGGGGTCTTACATTTTTAAGGGAAGGGGTCTAAAAAGCAAAGGTTTACATCAAAAGACCTGTTTGGAAGCACAAAAACTATGAATGAGGATTTCCATGGGTCCTAATTACCTTCCCTTCCAATTGATGGTAATAGGTAAATTGCCCTTTCATGCATTAATTCTTTTAAGACTCAAAGTGTAGGTCTTCAAGCACTTTATTTAGCACATATGCCTACTAAATTGCATTGAAATGAAAGAGTACACTCAGTATGATGGATGTTTTAATTCCTATTGATATTTTTAACAAGTAGTTACCCAACATAACAATTAGTTTCTGTGGAATGTCAGATAATTTTTTTCAATCCTTTCAGTTAAAAATATTTCTAGTATAATATAATAACAAAAGAAGAAACTTGTTCTTTAACTGTCTTGGATTTTATTATTTTGGTCAATCATACAGTCCATCTTATGACAGTTAATTTTCTTTAAATAATTAGTTTTCATATGGTTATTGAATCACTAGTAGTCCTTTTGTTTAAAATTAGGAATCTCTTTGATGTTTCAATAACTCTAATTTGATTTATAGATAATATAAAAATTATATCAATTCTTAAAATGGGTCCTTCTTTGTGAATGTTCTACCACTCTTTCAGTTTTCTAAAATTTCAAACAACTTATTCCCATAAATTTCTCCAAGTTTTCTCTTTCTTTTGTTGAACTTTATACTCAGATTTAGGAATTCACTAATATAATTTTGCTTATCTTTCTTTGTTGTACATCACTCCCCTACTTTCTAAATTCTAGCTTGGAATATTTAAAATTAACACCTGTGAAAGCATTTTATAGAGGATACATACTTTATAGGAAATTATTGATTTAATTTTCTTATTTAATGTAAATGTAATCATTATTACTTATCTCTAGACTAGTTTACCTGAGGAAAACTACCCAAGTCTTTGAGATTAGCCCATTTCTCATACTGATTCTTTTTCATGTTTTCATTCATTCTTTTCCCATGTATTCAGTAATTTCTCTATTCTATTAAACTCTCATTCCAGGATTCCATTTTAAATTTTTTCTTGTTGCTCAAAAACATATCATGTTGTCTTGTGTCATCCCAAATTTTTCTTAAATCAAACCTTTCTTTTTCCTGATTAAAAATGATTAATTTTTATTTAATCAGAGAATTACCAATGAATCCTTTGACTTAAATTTCATGCATTTTATCTGTTGGTTTTTAATACATGAGCATTTAATGCTCTAAACTCTTCTAATTTTTAAGCTAGTCCGTAATCATGGCAATTTTTCTTTCCTGTGTTGTAAAATTTAGTTTCTGACTCGGGCAGCCATGATGAAGGTATTCATATCCCACGGCAACGGATAACTGCTCAGGTTGCTAAATCCGTCCCAATGAATGTTCCAATGTATGTGCCCAATGGCAGAGGAGGGGACGAAAGTGAAGATGAAAGGGTAAGAATCAAGCATGATTGAACTTTTTTATATACAATTAATTTTTAATTTCTCCCAATTGAAGCATTTAAAATGGAAATGAAATCAGAAGATATTTTCTTTGTTCCTGTTCAATTCAATTTATTAAAATACTAAATATAATAGTTGATATACTTTCTCTCACAAGTGATGGTTGTGTAACTATCTCCAAAACTTAATCAGGATAGTAAGTTTTATAAATGAAAAATCCTTATAAAGAGAGTAAATCCACTGGTTATTTTAATCAAGAGATAAAAATGTCTTTATACAGTTTTTCAAGAATTTCATAAACCTAAAGGATATGTTATTTAAAGACTAAAGAACATATGGTGGTATGCTACGTTTTTAATGGTAATAATAATAAAATGTGATTAATGAGAGAGCAACACTAAGAAGTGAATACAAGTCATTGTCATATGAAAATAGAAAAAAATGATATATCATTTTTTTCTATTTTATTTGTTAATACACATACTTATATATAAGTATGTGTATTAACAAATATACCCATAAAGTAGAAAGCATTTGCTTAAGATTAAAATTTATATACATGTATTCATTATATTCATAAGAATAAAGTTGACTTTTAATTAATGCATTAGAGCTAACAATATTATAGTTATGAAATATTCATTAAATGAACTTTGCTCCTGAGCTGGGAGTTTATTGAAGAGTTTAAGGCTATTCACATTGAAGTAGTTTGAGAGATTTAGGTCTCAAGTCAAATTAAAAGTCTACAAAGAGGTACATTGAGTTTGATTTGAATTTGGTGTGGAAAGAATGTACATGATGTTAGGGTAAGATCAGCTATATTTTCTTTAGCATGGATAAGATTAGTTATAATGTAAAATAAATGGTCATTATTTTCAAGTGTGAGAACACAGATCTGCATGATTCATGAGATTTTATGGTAGATTCTATTGTGAGATATTTTTAGGTTTTATTTGATTATTAGTTTTATTATATATTAGAAGCCCATCAACTGTGACCAAGAGGTCTGTTATCATTAGAATTGTTGGTATGCCCAACTATTTGTTTTAACTATTTAATTATCATCAGCTACACAATTATCTTGAAAGAAATACATGTAAATATATTGATGAATGTGTCTAATTCTCAAAATAATTTATATAGTCAATATTTTTCTCATTAGTTCTATTCAAGATTTTAAATACATGCAGCAAAATCGAGCGGTTAATGAGAATAATTAAAAAATTTATTTTATCATATGTAATCCATAATAACTATGTGAATGTTTTTTGGTGATCAAGTGTATACAATTTCAACATTCATCTGTTGAGTGTAGTAAAATTTTACTGAGACTGTTCAAAATGTCTAATTGCTGCAATTAATCACTTCTTTGAGATTAAATTAATTACCTAGTATTACTCATCATGTTAGTATTAGGGGCTGAAAATTTCTTCCATTCAATAAGTCACCAGTTAATTCATTAAAAAATGGTTTTATAAAATTTGTTTGATTTAATTTAATTTCTGGCATATCAAAATTGTTTTTTATGTTACTGATAATTTTCTGTCTCAAGTTGAAATTGCTATTTATATTTCATAAGTGACCTTCCTTGGCTTTTTTGCTCTTCTTATTTGAAATTTCCAGTAATTATGTATGTGACTGCAATCATATAACACATTATTTTCCATCTCCACTGTTCTACATTGTCACACACTAAAAATTGACCCTCACACAAGGCTTTTTATTTGTGGAGGAATCTTTCCCTGTTCATTCTCTTGTTAACAAGTTCTGTTCTGATGAATGAAGCTTCAGTCACATGCTTTTTGATTGGGCTTTCCTTAAACTCTATTATGTTAATGCCATTCACAGCCACTTCAAGATCCAATGGACATTGCTGCTTCAATAAAGGCCCTCGCTAAGAGTCTTCATGGAGATGCCAATGTTTTTGGTGACCTGCCAAGACCACGCTTCAGCACTGAACTTTGACCTTCTTTCCATCATTATACATTTTTGGACGATGGTTTGTTGCCATGGGTCTATCTAATCATGTTTAAGTACACTCATTTGATCATATGAAAGCTTTGTGTGCTGATGTGATTATTTTACTTTAGAGTTATTTTTGGCAAACATCTGAGATTACGATCATGTTATCATACACAGCATGTTGTCAGTCAGTCATCCTGAACGAAAAATTTGTTATATGAATTGACTTGTCTATGGATTTGTAAAGAGTGATTAACTATGGCAGAAAATGATTTGTCTCTGCTACCTCTCCCTTTGTATCCTTAGATTACCTATTAAAGGAATCTTTTAGGATAGAGAAAATGTTTGCTAATTGCTTTTATCCTATCCTTGCTGTTGGCTTTGTAAGCTTTTGTACACTGCCTCAATAAAAGGATTATCAAATTATATATATTTTCACTGTTATAAATTGGTTATGGTGTCTAAATGTGCTGAAATGCCTTTCATTTGAAAACAGCACACCTTTCGCAAGAAGCTGATATCCTCTTTTAACTCCCGCTCTATGCAATATCATACTGCCTATTTTTTAACTTGTTTCATTACTTTTAGTTTATTTCTTGCCAATTACTAATTAAGTTTAATCTGGCAGAATTGTTTTGAAGATTGGATTAAGAATTGGTCTTATTAAATTGATTGATGCTATTTTAAGAGACATAAGACTAGTATAAATGAAATATCATTCGGAGACTAGGCATGAATGAGGTGCTATTGCTACAGCTACCTAACTCATCAGTGAAGCAAGGCTCATATTTTTGCTCTTTGGTAAAATTACCATGAAACATCAAAACAGACGCTGTTTCATGCCAATTATCATATATTATTCCTACAGTCATTGCTTTTTAAAGAATGACATTTTATGAGAAACTATTACATGACGTACAAGTATATATTTATTAGAGTAGTCAAAGGATAAATCACAGCTGAATGGATGTATATTTTCATGTCACATAAATTTTACTTTTATTTTTTAAATAGGATTGAAAGCTTGTGTGGATGAATAATGATCAAATTTTAAAATAGTTAAGTGATCCTTTACTACTGATCCTAAGATTAAATATAAAGTGGTTTATTACAAGATGAGCAAATGGTAAACATTCTTCATTTGTTCATCATTCACTTGTACTTTCTATGAGTAAATACAAATTAAAATTAAACAACATATAGAAGTAAGTATTTACTTTTATTAGAATACCAATAGGCATAATTTTAGTTATATATAACAATTATTGACCAGATTGCATCATTTCCATCTGTGCTGCAGTTACTGTCTTTAAACTGTCGTGAATCATGTTCAAGTTTGTTTTCCATGAAAGCAAAAGATCATGGAGCTGTAGCCACTGTTGAGTGCCAAAGGTACGGTGCATAGTACTGGAGACAAACACTTTGCGAGCAGATTGGTCCATTCTTGCTCTTACCAACTTAGTCTTCAAGACTATAAAAGACAATAATTAGCATAAATATAATTCATTAAAATAAGAGCTTGGCAACAAAATACATCATTTAAACTGTGCATGAAATAACTACAATGCCAAGATAGCACTAGTAAAAAACACAATGTATCTAAATGATTATTTATGGTTATAGTAAAATATTTTACTATTTTAGAAGTCTTAGATAACTTAATTCACATGACATGAAATAGAATAATTTTACAGGCAATGAAAACTTAATACTACTATAATCTCATCTGAATATATGTATAATTACCATCAATAATAAAAGGTTCTACTTCCTCTGGGCTGAGTAGAAGTTCATGTTGAATTGTGTCAAAGGTCATTTCTGAATTACTTTCGGCAAGCTGCATGAATGTTAACAGTCTCATTTTCTTCATGTTCTGCTCATGGTTGAGACCTTAAAAATAACAGAAAAAGTCTTTGTTAACATGGATGCTCTATTTCTTAATGCACATGTTATAATGGAAAATCTTGAATAATAGCCCCTCAAAAACTTCGTCACAGAGAATTAGAGAATATTAGGAATGTCACACAGCTGCAGCAATATTAATTGACAACAAAGAATATCACTGCTTGTGATTTTACTATCCCATGGAAGTACAGCCCTTTACAGATATGGAAACAAATAAAGGGTTGTCAAATTCCTGGGTAATTTGGTTACTTTAACCCTCTCTTGAAAAAATAGGTCAAAGGAAAATCAATCTTACAATTACATAATTGCTTAGTATTAAGATAATACAGCAGATGCTTACTTATAATTATAAAAATATTAATCCATCTGAACAACAAGATGGAGAAAACAAAACTAGTACTCATTATGACACACCATGATGACAAAAATATGTACCAATAAAAGACCAATGCCTTCAAAAATAATTAAATTATCTGCAAGACATAATTAAAAAATTAATATGCACATGCTAATTGATGTAACCTCTGATAAATAATTTTTCCTTTTAATAAATTATTTACCAACCTAGGGAATGTACAAACTCCTTGTGATGCTGATAAAAATCTATGTATGCAGGCAATTTCTCAGCGACAAAAACTGAGAGCAGATCATGAATAAGCTCTCCTTCAAGGAATCGAACAGGTTTAAGAGCCAATAAAGGATCCAAAAGAAATGTGTTGGGATCAGCCAAAGCTGCAAGGATGCATCTCTGAGCATCTTCTCTAGCCTGGGATGCATTTTCAGCAGTGTATGTTCCCAAAAGTTCCACCATTACTTTTGCCGCCTGCTCACTGCAATTGGAACATTAGTTCAATTCAGATAAGTATCAGAAGTAGCATCCAAGATGGAGGGTTCATATCACTCCATAGTTATTTTTGTTGATTGTCTAACAACAAATTGTTAATACGATGGATTAAAATCATGAAGTAAATCTATAAACAGAATCGATGAATCTCCTTTTTTATAAATACTCGAGATTCGTTCAGAAGGACTAGAGAGCCGAATAACAAAAACTAACCTTTGATGTGAGCTGAGAAGAACTTCATGAAGAAGTCGAAGTAACTTCTGCATCTGCTCATTTGATGGTGGACAAGCTGCAAACTGTTGCTTGAGGAGATCAACATCTCTAAATACCGCTCTTACTTGATCAACCTGTCTAGCAACTTGCACTAAATGGTAATAAACATGATATCGAATGGGTGATCTTACTTCTACTGACTGGAAAAGTAGCCATAACCTGAAAATGAGACTTCAATTAGCATAACGAAAGTGAACATAGTTGATAAAAAATAAATTCGTTATCATACTTACACCCTCAACGTTACAATACCAAGTTTATAACCAGGTGCTTTAATAAGCTTTTCACAGAAAGCTAAAATTAAATTTTCCGAGCGTTCGACCGGTATCTAAAAGAACAGCCAAAATTAGTTTTGCGCATATACAAAATTATCAAAAGTTTAAGGAAAGTCTCTTACCAGAACTAGCATTGAAACTATTCCATTTAGTACTGTTTCTATTTCCATTTCACTTCCTTCCTTAAAGCAGGCGTCACATACCCCAATAATTTTGTGTAAATCATCTTCAATTCCTTTTGGTGATTTTTCTTCCGAAATTTCAGCTCCAAGACTTTTTAAGTATTTACGAAATTCTATTGCCTAACATTAAACATAAGCATATTGTCAACAAGCGATCTCTTTCCACGCACGCGGTAACATATAGAGGGCTCATAAGTAAATTTTACCCTCCAAATAGCAATATTAACTACATTAGGTATTTCTTTGAAGTTTACCTGTTCTTCTATGTTCAAATCACTGTAAACTGGTGCGCTAGGTTGGGGCATTGGAACATTCATCCTGAGGATTATTACAAGCCAGGCCCGGTGACACGAATCCACACCATCTCCAGAGAGTTTCCTACGGGATCCGCCAGAGGACTGTGTTTCAAAGCTTTATAATCGAACAAATGAGTAATTTAGATAATCATACACTGTTGATGATAAGTCTCAGCTGGATGAAATTTGAAAGTAAATTTCTTAATAAAGTATTTTAAAATATTTATAAAATACTATCCTCTCGTTCTCTTGATTCAATCAGATCAAAACAAAGGAACAACTAATTTCGGCAAAAAGTTTTAATTTTGTTGACTAAATGATAACGTGTTAAATTCGTAGATTTTGCAATTCTGACACGTAAACTGTAGTCAGCATACAGCAATATCGTGGGGTTAATATTCAACCTTTTACGTATTTTTGTGGTGAATATTTAAAGGAAATTGTGATTTAGTAACTTATTATCAGGTATACCGGCTAATTCTCATGCTGTCGGAATATGCTTATAATATATTTACGGCATTTATTTTCTGGAGAAATCGTTAAAATTATGAATTTTACCAATAGAGTTTCACTAATCACTTGATTCTCCTTTTGCTTATATATAATATAATCCCATGATACACTTTCGCTAGTCTGTTAAAAATTATTTTTTCAATTAATTATATCAATAAATTCATTAGAATGGCCAAGAGAACTCAGCCCCAATGGAAACCACCCAGTCTTTCATCAGGGGTGACTTTGAAATTATACAACAGTCTCACCCGACAAAAGGAAGAATTTATCCCTAAGAATGGCAATCTTGTGAAATGGTACAGTTGTGGACCAACTGTGTATGATGCCTCCCATATGGGACATGCTAGGTTGTTATTATTTTTGCATTCTTAAAAATTTATTGCATTCGTTATTTTTAAATTACAGCTGCATGTGATGTATTTACATTTACTTTTTCCTTCATAGGTCTTATATATCCTTTGATATACTTCGAAGGGTATTATCAGATTATTTTGGCTATGATGTTCTGTACGTTATGAATATAACAGATATTGATGACAAAATAATTAAAAGAGCGAGACAGAATTATTTATACAGCGAATATGTACGGAAAGATCACAGCTTAAGTAGGATAATAGAAGATGCCAATAAAGTCATGGAAGTAAGTATTATGAAGACATTACATCCAAGAGAGAGTTTTGTTTGATTCTGGGGTGAGGAGAGAATGAATCTTGAGATTAATTCTTCTCTAGATCTATGTTTTCAAGTTTCACCCTTTTTCATTAAATTCATAATCCTTGTAACTTCAGTTTAAAATAATTTCGTCTTATATTTAGTTTACATTGAATTATTTGCACCATCAGAGAGTCTGATGTAACATATAACAACATATATCTATGTTTCTAACATAGATATATGTTGTTAATATATTTCTATGTTTTTGCCCTACTTATTAAACTGAAATGAATTGTGGGATTTTTCTGGATGAATATTAAATCCTTAATTCGAAATGAAATGTAAAGTTTAGAAATTTTTCTGTATTTTTTATTAAAAATACATTTAAATTGTTTTCAGCTGTGCAAAGAAAAGCTTGGAAAAACAACTGATCCAGATAAAAAGGTCATGCTTTCAAACATGTTGTCAAAAGTGTCTGAAGCAATAACAAAATTGATGGATGCTGTCAAGGAAAATGATAGGGTTAAAGTTAGAGATGCAAAGAAGGTATTGTTTGTTTGTGGTTTGTTTTTGTAAAACTGCCTTCATTACTGATTATTTTAATATTTTAATGTTTGAAGTGAGGGTAGTTAACTGATCTTCTCAAAGTGTATGTAAAGTGAGCTATTCTCAAGCCATTACATACTTAATTTATTATTATTTTCCTTATAATTAATTTTATGTACAATTAATATAATTATGCTTAAACTGTCTTCTTTTCAAAAGTATGTTGCTATCTTAATTTAATTGCATATTTTATTTTTATTTGTTTTATAAGATAAAAATTTAAGTATGATTTTTTATTCTTAACTTAGTAAACCTATTTCTCACAATTCCAGGGATTAGTTGAGGAAGCAAAAGACTTATTTTCTGAATGGCTTGATCATCATTTTGGATCCACAGTTGAAGATAATTCCATATTTGCTAAGCTTCCTAGATATTGGGAATCTGAATATCATAAAGATATGGAGACCCTAAATGTGAGTAATCGAAAAAAATGTACTTATGTTTAAATGCTTTTTCAGGTGGATGTGAGTTTTGGTACAGATGTCTCTTTATTTGAATGCTTTTTCAGATTCTTCCTCCTAATGTTCTAACAAGAGTGAGCGAGTATGTACCTGAAATAGTAAAATACATTGAAAAAATCATTGCCAATGGGCTAGCTTATGAATCCAATGGCTCTGTGTATTTTGATGTCATCAAATTTGACCAGATGAGCAATCATTTCTATGCTAAACTAGTTCCTGAAGCTTATGGTGATGCTAAGTCTCTTGAAGAAGGAGAAGGTAATAATAATAATAATGCTTATTATGGTTAATTTATTATATAATAACAATCATACAATTACTTAAATGTGTTTTCCTTAGCATTAAATTTCTGAAACAATTCAAAGCAGTAATTACATATACTCTATAATATCTGCCATAATGATAAGCAAAGTGTTAATCATAAATATTTTTAAAAGTAAAACTATCTCTACTGTAGTCAATCGTATATGTTTAGAAGTAGTCAATGGATATGTTAAGAAGAAAATTCATGGAGTAAAATAAAATATAATTCAAAAGTAAGATTAGAGATAATTAACCATTCATACAACTTTCATAGCTACCCAAGTACTGCAAAACTAGCAAAATAACACTACATGATCACAGCAAGAAAGAAAACAACAACTTTTTTCACAAAAGCGAAGTCACAATTTGATTTTATAATACAATATAAATTTAGGTCAAATAGATAGGGATAATAAGCTGATAAAAGAGCAAATTTGACCACTATGGTGCTATACAAAGAAAATAACTGATTTATTTATGCTTTCCTTTTGAAAAGTAATATTTTTTAAATGCAAGTGATTCTATTTATCGAAATTTTGGCAATTTAAATGTTAAATATATTTGCATTAATGTATTATTTAAATAAATGTAATAACAATAGTAATTAACATAATATAAGTTACCTATTTAGTATTAGCTATGATTAATTAATTACTCGTGATTGCAGGTGATCTTTCAATTTCTCCGGATCAGTTGAAAGAAAAAAAATCTCCGAATGACTTTGCTTTGTGGAAGGCTTCAAAAGCTGGAGAGCCTTCATGGGAATCTCCTTGGGGCAAAGGTAGGCCAGGATGGCATATTGAATGCTCAGTGATGGCATCTGCTATCTGTGGAGATAGTTTGGACATTCATACTGGTGGTGTTGACCTGAAATTTCCTCATCATGATAATGAACTGGCTCAAGCAGAAGTTAGTATTATTATTATTATTATTTATTTATTATAATTATATGCTCTGGGCGTAGAGTGCCCATAGGAGCAAGAGTTCCATACAAAACAAAACAGCAACTCTCTGTAACAAAAATGTACAAAGTATAAAAAAATATAATTATAAAAAAGTAGTAAATAAAAAATACAATTGCATCAAATATAAAATTTTATCGTTATGTCTTAGTATTCTTTTACAATTTACCTTCTTAAATTTTAAGCTAAAGTTTTAATACCGAGGATAACTAACTATGATATATAAAATGTCTAGGTTATTTCCTTAAGTATTGTCTATGCCCATGCCCATAAATGCCCATGTATTCTATTTCTGAATATTTAGTCTTCATTTTTCATTATCCTCCTTGTATGAGAGTATTTTAATATCTCATCCTATGGATATCCTTGGATTATAAAAATCTTTCGTTGAATTTAGTTGATATGATCTGCTGACAGTTTTAGTTGCTGATCTGCTTATATTAAATACTTTTCAATATTTCTTCTCAGGCTTATTTCAATAATGATCAATGGGTCCAGTACTTCCTGCACTCAGGGCACTTGACTATAGCTGGCTGCAAAATGTCAAAGTCTTTGAAGAATTTTGTGACAATAAAAGAAGCATTGAAGAAGAATTCTGCAAGACAGCTGAGACTTGCATTTTTACTCCATTCTTGGAAGGACACATTAGATTATAGCCAAAATACTATGGATATGGCTGTTCAATATGAGAAAACTATGAATGTGAGTAATCAAGTTACTAAAATGATTCCTTCATCTCTCCAGTTAAAGACTGTAAGAGTTAAATAGGAATGATAATGAAATACTGAAATCAATGTGAGAAGGCATGACTTCGTGGAATGCCATAATAATAAAAACAACTTTGTAAATTTTTCTGTGGAAATTTACAAAGTTGTTTTTATTATAATAAAATACCATTATTATAAATAAACCACGAGTATTTAAATTAGTATTGGGCAGTTTTTTATTATATAATACTAATATTTTTCTGAAATTGGGTGTGTTGCTTCTAAATTTGTGATTACTCAGAGTTTAAAAAAATTATAGAAACAATATCCTTTTTTTCAGGAATTTTTTCTCACAGTTAAGGATCTAACGAGAAACTTGGCAACTTCTCAGCCAGAAGCTTTACTGAAATGGGATGATAATGAAATGTCACTCAATGCAAAGTTGCATGATGCAAAGAGTTCTGTACACATTGCTCTCTGTGGTAAGGAAACTTGTGCATATCGTTTTGTACCATTTAACGTAAATATTCCTTCAATTACTTTATGTATACCTTATAAAATAGTAACTATTGTTATTTATTTCTCTGCAAGTTCAATCTCAATCTGGTGATCGTATATTCACTATTAAAACCTTGTTTTGCATTATATGAAGTATTACGATATTATTTTTCAATTTTTCATTAATATTAGTAATGGGAAGCTATAAATCAATAACCAATCAATGTATAAAATTTGATGAATATTTTCTTAATTAAAATTTATATGAAGTCAGAAAAAACTAGTAACAATTATGTATGTCAATGAAGTTTAAATGGTAAGAGTTGGTGTGTGTTCAAATATAGAATTTAGTTTGTACTAATCATAAGAGAAGTATATTTTGATTCTAAATAAATTTTATCCCTTTAGTTTATAAACATGATTTCTTATAGTATACATAAAAATAATCAATAAAAAAATGTATTCTTTCAGACAACGTAGACACTAGAACTGCTTTAGATGCTGTCAGAGAACTAATATCAGCTAGCAATGTTTATTTGAGAGAAAGGCAAAAGGAATCTAAGGAACCAAATCTGCTCCTACTTCATGATATAGCCAAATATATTACTGGACTGTTCAAAATGTTTGGTGTCATATCAAAAGATGAATCAATAGGTTTTCCTGTGTCTGGTGAAAAAGCTCAGAATGTATGAAATGTTGAAAATCATGCTTGAGATACCTAAGAAAACAGTGATGTATACAATAGACCATTGATTGCTAATGACTCATTTCTTTTTATCAGATAGAAGAATTGGTGCTTCCTTACCTGACCATTTTAGCTGATTTCCGTCAAACAGTCCGCCAGCATGCTAAAACTGTCAAAGCAAATGCAATTTTAGAAGAATGTGATAAATTAAGAGATGAAACTTTACCTAACTATGGAGTAAGACTGGAAGATCATGAAGGTATGAAAATGTCATTTAATAAGATATGTATTGATAAATCTTATAAGAGTTTTATAAGTTTTTTCTTATAAGAATTTATTGCTGGAACATAATCGTTATAGATTATATTTCTTTATTCTTATGATGATTCAAAGTTTAATAGATATGAAAAAGCCTGAGAGTGATTATTATTTTTAATTATAGGTATATTTTAAAATATAGGTATAAAACTGTTAAATTTGGATCCTCATGCTCTTCAATGTTTACAGTAAAATAATAAGAGTAATGTTTTTAATTAGTCGATATAAACATGTCCATTTATAAATAGGTTGAATCAAACTGAGTTTAGCTAAGCTTGTTCACTATTTTTGCATAATACAATTTTAATGTGACAATTTACAAATATTGTATTATCAATTTATATATTTATTATTCTAGGTCGTGGTGCTGTTGTGAAGTTAGTTGACAAGGAAACCTTACAGAGAGAAAGGGAGGCTAAGAAAGCTGCTGAAAAAGAACGAAATGCTGAAAAGGAGAAGAAAAAGGCTGAACAAGCTTTGTTACAAGCACAAAAAGAAGCTCAAAAGAAAATAAAACCTTCGGAAATGTTTCTATCTCAAAAAGATTTGTACTCCAAATTTGATGATAAAGTAAGTTGTAACTTACATTTTTAAATTATTCATTCTTATATTCGTAATAAAATTACAAGATTGAGAGCAAATTGAAAATGAAAAGACAAATAATGTAAAATTTTTAAAGACCATTCCATGTTTAGTAATGTGGTTTAATTCATTAGCAGTTCTGCTAAGTAAGTCCAGATTCTGTGGTTAAAGTAAAATTTCTCCTCTTATAGTATGTTTTCTTTGTGTCTTTTTGTGTGGAGAATGTGTCTTACTTGCATATAATGTCTCTTGCGTGATCTTTGTATTGCAACATCTACTGGAAGTTTTGTGTATTGACATGCAAGCATTTATTTGTGAAATTTAAATTATAAGTGTAAACATTCATGGTTGTATTTCATATCTGAAGCAATAGGGCTGTCACAAGAAAGATTACAAAATATCTTGCGAAAAGAATTAGGGGTGCAAAAGCTCCACAAAGTAAGAAATTTTCAAAACAAGTTTTAAATCAATTTTAGAGGGAACCAACCTTATATAAAATAAATAAAAGGAATGGCAGAAATGTAGGATTGGAGTAATTTACTGATTACAAGGACTGGAATCATAGGATTGCTCTCTTGCGTAAGAAATAAAATAAAGAAGACTTGAAAAATTATAGATCCATCAGCTTTCTTCCTGTAATCTCTAAAACTCTCATGAGAATTTTAGCTGATCCTCTGAAAACAAAATTATTCTATGCCCATCCTAGAAAAGGAGCATGATTCGGTATCACAGAATTTTGTGTATATTGTTGATGTTTTGTGTATTATGTTCTGACTTTTTATTTTGTTGTAACAGTTGTCTCAAATGACTTTAGTTTCTCGTAACAATGTTTTTCTTTGTAGGGGATCCCCACCCATGATGCATCAGGAAACGAAATAAGCAAAGGTCAAATGAAGAAGCTACAGAAGTTACAGCAGGCACAAGAGAAGAAGTACAACGAATACATGTCATCTTTAAAAGAAAATGTTCAGCAAACTTCAGATTCATGAGAATAGGATCCAGATTAAATTTCTTTATATAATTTGTCCATTACATGTATACATTTAATACCAACTAACAATAATTAAATCCCATGGACTCAAGTGAAAAGATGTGATACAATATTTTTTAAAAATCTCCTGCAAATAAAAAATGCAGGAGAATCAAGGAAAATTGAATTTTTAAAGTTTGATTGTGTTGAGGTACGAGTCAATTGTAATTGTACTCTTTCTTACCTTCTCTCTTCTTCAAAAGATGTGTCCTGATGTGTACACTACTGCCAATTATTAGCTCTGTTTAAGTGAAACATCTCTTCCATTTGAATTTTGTATTGCATTATTCTTATTTCACTATAAATCATGATCATTAATATATTCAAACATTTTCTATTTTTTGTTTTTTTAATAGAATATTATAATATATATAATTATTTAAAATGACAGTTTTTTCTTTCATTCGCATTATAAATAATACCTTTTAAAATAAATTCATCTAATATCCTATAAATAGTATATGTATAATTATTATTGAATAGAAAGTACTTTAATTAAATTCCTTACAGATTTCTAATAATATTAGATAAAATCATTTTTATAACCTTACCATATTTTTTGTTTGAGGTGCACTATGATTATAAGGAGCATAAAGCAAAACAAAATAGTCTGTTAGTTCTGAATTTTTCAATACAGTAATAATAACTGTCAACATTGTTTACTTCTAACATGCATAAAGGCAAAGCTATAATTATCAAACAGAGTTACTTCATTTCTCGCCGAAGTCATAATGAAAATTTTGATAGATGTTTCAGTAAAGTGTGAAAATAAAATATGATTTGAGGTTGTTAGACCTCAGTACAAGAAGGATTCATTAGGCGCACCTGAATATAAGCTGTTAATTTACATTGTTCTCACCTTGAATATGCATGTTGTGTATCGTACCCTGCCGATAGAAGTGGTATAAGCGAATTTGAAGAGGTCTAATGTAAAACCTTGCGTTTCGTGATGAATTGTTTTGATAAATGTATAAATTTAGCATAACTAAAATGCTCTAGGATGCGGTATGGGAACAACAAATGCGTTGGAACAGAGAAGATCAAAGCGTAGATCAGAGTTAGTTTTTCCCTCAAACAATACGTGAGAATGATCGCTTAGGATAATAGAGTTATAGTACTTTCACACCCTGCCATACACCGAAAGGTGGCGCAGCATATACTCTAAAGGAAACAGTACTATCGTGCTAACTCGCAATGCCGTGTATATCATATTGTCTCTCTCAAAAATAATTTGTTAATTCCTTAAATTTTGGGCCTCTAAATCAGGATCCCCCCCGTAAGCCAATCCAGCTGAGTGCGCAGTGTGGCAACTCTTGCCAAAACCCCAAAACATTTTATAAAAATATTTAACGTCTTATAGAAGGAAATTATTTCGAAAGATGTCTTTAAGGTCATACGCTAATGCGAGAGAAAACTTCTATGTTTTGCGCCTGGATCTAAATTATCTGAGTTCCGGCGAAAACACTATTGAATTGGCTGCATACATATCTATAGGCGTTTATAATGATGCTTTATATGTTGGATTAAGATAATGAAAGAATAAGAGGTATAATTTGTTTAGCAATGCGATATTTATGCCGACAAATATGATCGCAAGAAGTTTTACGAGGCGGAACGACGGAACAAGGACAGTAATGGGAATGAAAATAAATATGCAACTTTACGACTTCTATTAAGAAGCGTTGACAACGATGAAACTATACATTTATTGTTCCAAATGAAGGGAATTTCTTCGTCGAAGTCAAAATTTTCAATGGTAGTAAAGAAAAGGTGGAATATCTAAAACTTAAGTAACAAGTAAATTACTTTGACTTGCAAGGCGATTGATTGTGTAAACATGTTATAATTCTCTGATCTAGAAATTAATGAAATTGATGATGGAATAAGTTATTAATATAGAATTATCCTCGATATTTAATTTAATAAATGTTAGAAATAGGGTAATAGAAGTCATTTTAGTAGAATCGATTAACTTTTAATTATATTTGAAAAGAAACTTTAAGAAGTCTTTTAACCGTTTCGCGAAGGAATTTATGTACTCGTATTTATATATCATTCAATCTCTATGGTGAGTAAAAAACTTAGAAAGTCATTTCGATAAAAATAAATAATCAGGTCATAAATGAATAAAAAGTAAAGATATGGCTAAACATTTCATTATCCCTTTAAGTAAATATCATGTAACAAGCAAAGACAAAAAGGAATAAATATCAAGAAATATGCTTATATACATAACGCTTATATTGTACGCCCTAACCATGAATTTTCAACACATTTGACGTTTTTCTTCGTTGACCTTGGCGATCAACTACTACTTTCGCTTTCCATACATAAGTGGCTCGTTCCGAGGATAAGTAACGAAAGTGAGATTTTATAGCCATCCTATTTTTCAAAAGAAAACCAAACTAGAAAAATCAATATAGGCTTTCATACAATATTTCTACTTCTGTAACTTTTTTCAACTGTATACTCAATTCATAACCATAACTATCAAAGCAAAACTTCTTATGACTTATAATAGAAATATATCTCGAAAATTAAAATATATATATTGTGCAGAATTTTTAAAGTAACCAAAATTTGAAATAAAATCTAAGCAATCTTTGAAAATAATAAAAATCACCTAACTACAACTTTGCTCAATCAATAATCTTTCGTAGGTATACGTACAATAGAAACATTACATTGGATAATAAAAGAGGATTTAAAAAATGTTTTTATGTGATGAATTAAATGAAATTTAATGAAAAGGAAATATTCGTTAATTTAATACTTATTTTAAGTCGGAAACTTGTGGTCTGAGAAATTGTCGGAGTAATATTTGCTAGAATATTTTCTACGATTTCTTAACGAGGAAACAGTTTTCGTAAAAAAATATATAATTGTTCCGAGCTAGTTCTGTTATGCATAATAGTGATATGCATGCATTAAGAAACAACAACAACAACAACAATTTTAAACAAATTATATAATTAAATTATGCCTGAATTGCGATATTGGGCACATCAATATATATTCGTTATTCATTGACCAAATTTGCACGTTAAATATATTCTGACAAACAGCAAAGGTACCTTAGCATATTTATAGCTTAAATTTTTAATAATAAAGAAAACGTTATTCAATAACTTTAAACTATAATTCTTAATGACATTCAACAATTCTTTTAGATAATGAATGCACAAAAGCGTAATCTTACTGAAAGTTCTATTATTTAATCCTATTTTACATAACTAATGTGAAAATACTCAATAATCGTAGAATTTCAGGACAATAACGATATCTACAGCAATAATTGACTTCTATTTTCACATGGTAGTTGTAGATGTAAATAATATAATACAAATGGAAATAAATCTTCTGAGTCCTTTCAGTATAAATTGTTAAGTATAAAAAGCTATTTTTTGCCTTATATATGTATTTAAATATTTGATCAAGTGGACCTGAATTATAATAATAATAATACATTTTTTATTTACTAATGAATACAGTATAATGATACCAATGGCAGTAATATTTTGACTCTCAGACACAAAAGTTATATAATTTTCATAGTTATTACTTTGCTAATCTAATTAAATTAACAATAAGAATTTAAATAAATCGAATTCCTACTGAATTAAAAATTTCTTCAACAACCTCATCACTGTTCCGTCTATGACGGAAATCTAACATATACATAAGACCATACATATACTATACACACCGCTATTACATTATATATGCATGGTATAAAAGAGCTACTTCCTGTGTTGTTCTATTCCAAATAATATCCTTACAAGAATGATAGTGGGTATCAAATTTGTTGCAAATATATTGGATGGGAAAAAGGGATCATAAAAGATAAATACAATAAGTTATAATAAATTTAAATAATAGAGTTTGTTTTAGCCGATATGTCGGCTCGCAGCATTTTTTCACCTTCGCATTCATATTAATTTAAGGAAAATATAATTACATACATTACGCAATCGAAGATAAAAGTCCAATTTTTAGAACTCCATTATAGAAAAGTTACGCTAGAAGCTAAATTTCGCTCTTTTAATTGTGATTTTTAATTGAGAAGTCTATTCGCCGTTTCATATCATGAAAAGACCACGAATGCCTGTTGCCAATTTTTTAGCGAAAAATGAAATTAAAAGAATTTGGTTTTAAACCTTCTCAATATAAAGGATAAATATTTGTGAACCACCTAGTGCAAAATATTCACGTTTAAAAACAACAGTTATAATAACTATAATTAGTATATAATCGAAGGAAAAATAAAAAAGTTATACTTTCAATAAATATTGAGAATAAGTTGCGATTTTCTTCGAAGCGATGAATTTGAGTCTATCAATAGATGATGAATTATATTAAAACTTATAATATCAAATTTTACTGAAAAATATGACGCATTATGTCGCACTTACCTTTACCAAATCCTTACATAGTGTTTTAGATGTTGCCTCAATTCAGATAACTCAGTGAGTAATGCACTATTTGGATTTATACACTAATATCACAATAGCTTAACACATTAACGTCATGTACACTTATATGTGATACACTTTTACAACAGATACTCAAATTCTGAGAATGTATAGCCGTATTTTAACTTGTTCTCAATTTTATCAACCCATTTCTGAATATTTTTCACTTCTCCCACTGAAAGACTTAGAAGGAAGAAAAAATGCGGGAATAATTGGTGTTTCATATACTTCTACTGTCAAAACTAAAACGAAAATAACTTGTCCACGAATGTCGCTGCTCTGCATGACTCACTGCTATGATTTTTCAAAGTGACAGTGAGGATCCACGTGGTTGAAATGAGCACGTTGGTGCCTGACGGATCCAAATTTCATACTGTGCTCATCTCGGTATTCTAGCAAAAGTGAAAAGTGTGAGAAACCTAATCATAAATGCTGTGTAGAAGTGTGTCACGTCAGTGTTATAGTGTTTTTAGGTTTTTAAGTGTGAGTGAGTGCGAATACAATGATCGTTCATGTTGTGAAGACGAATGTTACAAATGTTTCTTAAGAAGAAAAAATCTCCAAGAGGTGTTCCTAAATGTGTTAACAGGTGCAAAGAGGAATTCTATCTATGAGATGAGGTTTACACTATATTCAAAAGGTAGGTAATGTATCTGAAGCTCAATTTGTGACAAAAATTCACTCTCGTAAACATTCTAATTTTATTCATGGCTTAGTGTATAAATGGCTAGAACAAATTAGGCGAGAATACGATATGATTACGAAACGATCTATCCGTGAACACTAGAACGAGTGTGATATAAAAAGGAAAGTTAATTTGCTTCTTTAGTTTTGCTGACATGAGAAAATAACTATCGGTATTTATTAATGGTCATATACGCCCAAAACCACTGTATGGTAATGTTAATTCAATTTTAAAGGAAGTAATGATTATTATTATTTTAAATGAGAAAATAACAGCCATACGTATTGAATGAAGAGGATATGGAGCGTAAGCAACGATGAGGATGATTTTTTGAAAACATTTTTATTAATATATCAGCAATTGCGTTTCGGAATGCCATTAACCTGTATGAGAATTTGCTTTCAGAAAGTACGAAAATAATTTTATCTCTACCAGCACTTCCCACTTAGAACAGCTTTTGTTGTTATTTATATTTTTTTTCTATAACAGAAATCTGCGTAATTGATAAGCTGTTTCTCTTTAAATTCATTAAAAAAATTTCAGTGACTTTATTGAAAAGACATGTGCCAGATAACACATTTCTTCCTCGCGTAGTTAATGATAGATTCTATGAACGCATGGTTACGTAAATTACAAAACACTTAAAATATTGATTGATTTTAGTTAGAGATAATTGGAGAAGAATCATTTTAACTTGCTTCCACGTTTATATGATTCTTGCTTTCAGAATACTTTCAGATTTTATGCATATATTCATATCAAATGAAATTTTTCATTTCCCTGGTGATTGGAGAATAAAAACCGTTGCACAAGTATAAAATAAATGTTTTTATTTTCTCTTAATATAAAGTTGTCTAGAGAATTCGCATAGAATTAAGAAAAGTATTGACATAATTTTCATACCGAATAAGTACAGCAGATACTAGAAATGTTTTTGCCTTTTTTAAATAAAATTTTAAAATGAAAAGAAAAATCGAATAAAATATTTTTAACGCATAAAAATGAATAAATATTAATAAATTTTATCGCAAAAATGTTAAATTTCCCTAATTATTAATTATGAAAAATATCAAATGAACAGTAAGTGGGCGTGGTCAATCGAATTCAGCCAATCAGAAGAGTGGAAAGTTGTTAAACTTTTACGGCTTGCAAAAATTTCCATTCGCTGTAGTGATTTTGATCCAGGAACGTCATGCTGTCGCTTAGATTAATGAAGTTTGAAAGATTGGTATCAAGTTTCAAATATGACTTAGATAATCGACTTCGAATAATTATGCAAAAGTTTTGTTATTGTTATTCAATTAATATTACGTTTGAAATTGGCGAGAGTGACTTTCCCCGGAGCCCCGGAGTTCTCATGCAAGGTACGTAACACATTTTAACAGCATTTTTCATTCTACTTCTTAATTTAAGCATTTATATCGTTATTTTAATAATCCTATTTTAAATTCGGTTAAATATACTTAGTATTATTTAGTATCCGAGAAAGTAGATTTTACGCGTACACGAGAACCCTTCCTGTACGCCAAAACTATTAAACAAGCATATAACTTCTTAATTATCGTTAAAACAAATCTTTATTGACGTTTTATTCGCCCCATATTGTTTTAGCAGCAGTTAAGTTAAACTATATCACTTGTGAAATATGGCCGCCATTTTGAATTTATGAATTGAATAGTTTCACATGGAAGGTTCCATACTTTCCCTGAGACTATTTCAGCAATATTCTGTAGATTTTTACATCTCAGAATGATAAGTCAATTATTAGACTTTTATTATTTATTTATTTTTTCTCTCTTTATTACTTTCTTTACTTTTTTAAATATTTTATTTATTTATTACTTTCCCTGTTTTAAAGAACTGCTTCGAAAGAATTTTATAATTTTTTACGTAACATGGTTCCACTTTTAAAACTCTTAAGATATTTTTAACGAACATGCGTATTGATTACGTTACAAAAATGACATTTATAACGTTCTTTATTTTAAAACTATGTTTATGCCAACAAGAGATCCTCTTCAATTATCGGATAAATATATATTGTATTCCATAACTTCAAAATACTTTTGATGATGCAAACGTGAATAATTTGGGGTTTGAATTGTATTAAAATTCGATCGATGCACTTTATCCAATAATCAAAAAGTTAAGCAGACTTATATCAAAGGTTATAAAATTTAATTCATAGTAAAGTTTATATTCACATTAATTAAACAAATGGAGATCAATGAAAATAAATTTAATTTATAAATTCTTCAATGTTCAAGCTCGTTTATGCTAAATTTCCTTCATCGAGTTTTTTTTTATTCTGAGTACTGTGTGCATTATTTAAGGGCGATATATATTTTAATTCATTAATTAAATAGCCTTGGGTATAATTTTAAAATTTTGGTCTTCTTTCATAACATTCTTAATTGTTTAGTTTTTCCGAGATGTATTTGTTATATTTCAGATAGGAATACACTGTATTCTAATATTTTAGGTTTTTTTATTGATATGCGAACCATTATTAAGTTATATAAATGACGATAGATTTATATTGCATTTCAATATTTGTGATAGCGATATCCTATCGCTTTTGTTACTTGTCTTCGGAACATTTGTGTTTGGAAAGCGAAAGTAGTAGCAGGTGATCCCAACGGTCAACGAAGAAAAACGTCAAATGTGTTCAGAATTCATGGTTAGGGCGTATGATATAGGTGTTATATATAAGCTTGTTTCTCGAATTTAATTCCTTTTTGTCTTTGCTTGTTCCATGATATTTTTTTAAAGGGAAAATGTTTAGCTATATCTTTACTTTTTATTCCTTTAGGATCTGATAATTTACTTTAATCGAAATTACTTTCCAAGTTTTTTACTCGCCGTAGAGATTGAATTATATATAAAGCCGACGTATAAGTATTTATCGTCGGAGAATGCCATTAATTATTGCCAGGCTACAATATTCATCATTAATTCCTTGGCAATCTCTCATTCCATCGCGCAACGATTAAGAGAATTCTTAAATTTTCTTTTCGAATATAATTCAAAGTTAACTGATTTTACAAAAATAGCTTCAATTATCCTATTTCCGAAATTTATTAATTTAAATATCGAGGACTCTTTTATAGTGCTGATAGTATAAGTATTTTAAATTTTTTTACTCCCGAATAACATGTTCCGCTATTAATTTCTTTATTTGCAAGATCCGAGAATTATAACATGTTTACACGATCAATCGCCTTCCAAGTCAAAGTAATTTACTTGTTACATCATATTAGATTAAGGTTTTCCAACTGCCTTGCATTGATATGTTTTAACATGGTATATATCGTTATCTTTTGTTGAACGAGTTTCTTTTTAATTCGTTTCCGAATTTTTGCAATAGTTAAATAAATAGATTCCTTTTGATCTTATATATTCTAGTATAAATCTTTTGTAGATACAGAATTATAGGCAAAAAAGATCCTTCGGTTTTCTTTAATGTACTAAGTTACGGGTGTTTTTCTGAACATCTCATTCCACAAAGTTAGGCTTGATCACATTTATATATTTTTTTAAATATAATATAAAGATCATTCTAGATGAAAGAATTTTCGTATCGATGAATAATGACTATTTCAAATCACTAAATCATACCCTCATATGAATATTGTACTCGTATATTGAAAAGTACAAGTAGTTTATTTGGGAAAACAATGACCATTAAAGTAGTTAGCTGTTAGTCTTCATTTTTTTCTCTCACCAAAAGTACGGCAAATTGGAGAGGAAGTCCTAATAACGCCATCTAACGACCTATCGAGCACACTTTATTCGATTCATATTTTAATTCCAACGAAGGTAATTTACCAAAATTAAGTCATAAGTATGTGTTACATCGTCAATTATTCCTATAACTTTTAATCTTTACCACTCGATTTTCATTTAAACTTCTAATTTATCCAGAATATCATTGTTCTTGAAATCCAGACTAAACTTTTAGAGCTCTCTTTTGTGATATGCAAATTCTAAATATTTATGTAACCTATTCTATAAATAGCGGATGAATGAACATATAGAAGTTTATCAACGTCTGTTTCCTAATTAGTATTCATTTAATACTACTTGTTTAATGTATTGTGCATAACCCGAGGAAAAATTTTCTTACAATTTTCAAACATTTTCGATTACTCTCTCATATAGAAAAAATTTGAAATCATTATTTCGCGCTTTAGTACATTAATTCTTATTTTTACTATCAATTATCATATTGTTCTTCGAAATATTTTATATGACCTACAACTTTAACCATCTTCGAACGATCCATAATGGTTAAAGTTCATTAAAGTTAATTAAGAATTGGAAGTATTTATTATCAAACCTGGACTCCGAAAGTATAATATCATTGCTCCATAGTGAGACGGTTTATCAACCTATGGGAACGTTTATTGTTATTATTACTTTTAACTGACAAGTTGATGTTATAAAACCGAGTGATAGTTGTGTATATTAATGTCACAATGCCATTGCACAATGCATAAATTCATTCGCCCAATTGAAGGCAAGCTTTGTTTTGGCTGTGCTTATCACATCAAAAGATCCTTTGTTATCTCTACAAATTTTCTCTATTAAATTACATTTTGATTTTTAATTTCTGCCTTTGTTTTTCAGTGACTGAGGAATCCAACAATTGGATATTGAGAAAAGATCTCATGGAGGGCCATAATTAAAAAAAGATAGGTGGAAATTATATTCAATGTTTAAGTTCAATTTTTATATACCTTCACTCATGAGCTGTTACAGGATAATTTTTTGTTAATTTTCTATGACAAAAATCAGTAGAGTAACTATGTTAACTAAGGCTAAGTTCTCAATAGATTTTGTTCAGTTTTAATTTGGAAGGGATAGGTGTTATCATTTAAGGTGTGAAAGCCATGTTGATGATTATCAATGCTGGAGTAAAGGACTTTTCTCACTAGTGAATATATGACAGCAAAATGGGTCTTTAAAAAGAAAATAATTGTATGCGCTCTATGCCATAATCCAAAGATAGCTTCACTTAGTAATTCTAAATGTAAATTTTGTACTTGAATCAAGCATCTCTGAGTTTGATCTCAAAAATTACTTTAGAAGAACTTGAAAGAACTATGTGTCATCTTCTTTATTAATATTTTTAGCAATTTTCAAGAATGATATTCTAAATTCTAAGATAATCAATCAAGTTCCTTAAAAATTTTTTCTCTACTGAGCATTCTCCATACCCAAAGTCCATTTAAAATTTCAGTGCTGGCTTTTTGCATATTCTCTGAAGTGGTGACTTTGGCAATGATTATCATAATATATTTACCCATTTAAATGGTAGTACAGTGTTATTAATATGTAATAATTATGTGAGAATTTTGTCTATTCTCATGCTCTCCAGTAACAATAGAATTATCAGACGTCTCATATCATGACAATTTACTTCTGTAGTGTAGGTACAGTATGAGATTTTTTAAGTATGACAGAGTAAATAGAAAGGGATAAGTTTCAAGCTTTAGCTGGAATTGGTTTTGAACTTTAGCTATTTCATAATTATATAGAAATTGACTTTCTAATTCTGAGTAACATATTAATGACCCAGGGCTTGCGAAGAGGCAAATTTCATAAGCTTCACAGATAAATTTATATAGCTTCATAATTACCATGGTCATTTGTTGGATGTTCATGTTTGAGGGCAATAGTTAAGTTATATGGTTGACTTAAAGAAATGGATAACAGATATTTCACCCAAAATTTTGAAATATTTTGAAAAATCCACATAACTTAGAGATGTGAAGTATGGAATTCAAGTATACTGCATGAAACTTTAAATAAATGATCAAAGATGCCATTGATTTTGAAAAATACAGAAAGTTTTGAGGAAGTGAAAAGTTTATTTCCTTTGTTTATAGAGTGTTATGTATATAATAATTAAATGGAAGTAAGTATGTTGCAGAGAGGATGTTAGATATATTGTTTGGATTGAATTTGGTGGAGATGTGGTTATAAAGTTAAGAAAACTGAATAATTGCTGGTTATTCCCTCCAAAAGTATAATTTTCCTACAGATTGATATTCACAAATACTACTATATCAGTTCTGTTGTATTTCTTCTATTAGAAAGTAAAATCTAATCTCCAAACAAATGGAGCAAAATAGGTCTTTATAGTTTATTTTCTCTCATGCTATTTGTATCATTGTTATATTTCACTATCTCAGTTATATGAAAATAATCTTTTATTTGTAATGAAACAAAAAATATTTCTGTGGAGTAAAAATTAAAAAGTAGCATTTTTAAATCATAATGTTTTCTTATTTTTGGGAATGCTATGAAATATAATTGAATATGTAATATTCGAGAATTAGTCATGAGATTGCTAATTATCAACTATTTACTTTTAGAAAACCAAGTGCATCTAAAAGTAGATATATCACTTTAAAAACCTTTAAGTTAGCATCTTCCTGTAACATAATGAATGAATGAAACTTAATACAAAAGTAGGTGCCAGAAAACAATGTCTATTTATGAAGCCTTAATAAGAGGTCTTAAAAACTCACTTGTGAGTTTATTAATGGCATTTCCCTGTCAACAATCAAGTTGGTAATAGCAGACCAAAAACAGTATTCCATCTTTAAATAACCACTCCATTAACTTCTCAGCAATAACTGTTAATGAACTGATATTTTGCCAACTCAACTTTTGACTATGTACTATTAATTGCTGATGTTGGAATGTTGAAGGGAATTGCTGAATTAGATATAAAATATGGAATAAATTTTCTATGACAAAAATCAGTAGAGTAACTATGTTAACTAAGGCTAAGTTCTCAATAGATTTTGTTCAGTTTTAATTTGGAAGGGATAGGTGTTATAATTTAAAGTTTGAAAGCCATGTTGATGATTATCAATGCTGGAGTAAAGGACTTTTCTCACTAGTGAATATATGACAGCAAAATGGGTCTTTAAAAAGAAAATAATTGTATGCGCTCTATGCCATAATCCAAAGATAGCTTCACTTAGTAATTCTAAATGTAAATTTTGTACTTGAATCAAGCATCTCTGAGTTTGATCTCAAAAATTACTTTAGAAGAACTTGAAAGAACTATGTGTCATCTTCTTTATTAATATTTTTAGCAATTTTCAAGAATGATATTCTAAATTCTAAGATAATCAATCAAGTTCCTTAAAAATTTTTTCTCTACTGAGCATTCTCCATACCCAAAGTCCATTTAAAATTTCAGTGCTGGCTTTTTGCATATTCTCTGAAGTGGTGACTTTGGCAATGATTATCATAATATATTTACCCATTTAAATGGTAGTACAGTGTTATTAATATGTAATAATTATGTGAGAATTTTGTCTATTCTCATGCTCTCCAGTAACAATAGAATTATCAGACGTCTCATATCATGACAATTTACTTCTGTAGTGTAGGTACAGTATGAGATTTTTTAAGTATGACAGAGTAAATAGAAAGGGATAAGTTTCAAGCTTTAGCTGGAATTGGTTTTGAACTTTAGCTATTTCATAATTATATAGAAATTGACTTTCTAATTCTGAGTAACATATTAATGACCCAGGGCTTGCGAAGAGGCAAATTTCATAAGCTTCACAGATAAATTTATATAGCTTCATAATTACCATGGTCATTTGTTGGATGTTCATGTTTGAGGGCAATAGTTAAGTTATATGGTTGACTTAAAGAAATGGATAACAGATATTTCACCCAAAATTTTGAAATATTTTGAAAAATCCACATAACTTAGAGATGTGAAGTATGGAATTCAAGTATACTGCATGAAACTTTAAATAAATGATCAAAGATGCCATTGATTTTGAAAAATACAGAAAGTTTTGAGGAAGTGAAAAGTTTATTTCCTTTGTTTATAGAGTGTTATGTATATAATAATTAAATGGAAGTAAGTATGTTGCAGAGAGGATGTTAGATATATTGTTTGGATTGAATTTGGTGGAGATGTGGTTATAAAGTTAAGAAAACTGAATAATTGCTGGTTATTCCCTCCAAAAGTATAATTTTCCTACAGATTGATATTCACAAATACTACTATATCAGTTCTGTTGTATTTCTTCTATTAGAAAGTAAAATCTAATCTCCAAACAAATGGAGCAAAATAGGTCTTTATAGTTTATTTTCTCTCATGCTATTTGTATCATTGTTATATTTCACTATCTCAGTTATATGAAAATAATCTTTTATTTGTAATGAAACAAAAAATATTTCTGTGGAGTAAAAATTAAAAAGTAGCATTTTTAAATCATAATGTTTTCTTATTTTTGGGAATGCTATGAAATATAATTGAATATGTAATATTCGAGAATTAGTCATGAGATTGCTAATTATCAACTATTTACTTTTAGAAAACCAAGTGCATCTAAAAGTAGATATATCACTTTAAAAACCTTTAAGTTAGCATCTTCCTGTAACATAATGAATGAATGAAACTTAATACAAAAGTAGGTGCCAGAAAACAATGTCTATTTATGAAGCCTTAATAAGAGGTCTTAAAAACTCACTTGTGAGTTTATTAATGGCATTTCCCTGTCAACAATCAAGTTGGTAATAGCAGACCAAAAACAGTATTCCATCTTTAAATAACCACTCCATTAACTTCTCAGCAATAACTGTTAATGAACTGATATTTTGCCAACTCAACTTTTGACTATGTACTATTAATTGCTGATGTTGGAATGTTGAAGGGAATTGCTGAATTAGATATAAAATATGGAAGTAATTTTAATATTAATATAGAATAAGTTGGAATGAGAAGGTGAACTAGAAGTTAGAAATTAGCTTTCATTTAACTTTAAATATTTCAATTTTGAAGGATTTAAGTATGTTAATGTTATGCTGTAGGTCAGGTTTACAATAAAATGTAAAAATCAAAAATTATTCATTATATATTTTAATCATTCATATTCATAAAAAATAATAAATAGGGAACTCTGAAATTATTTTATTATTACACTTTTTTATATATCTTAATCTATACGAGTTTTCTTAAATGGAATAAGTAAATTAGATATATGAAACATATTCCCTAAGTAATTATTGAAAAAATTAAGAGAAGAATA
This sequence comes from Pantala flavescens, assembly GCA_020796165.1. NCBI lineage: Eukaryota > Metazoa > Arthropoda > Insecta > Odonata > Libellulidae > Pantala > Pantala flavescens. Next base: position 21,888,733 of record CM036886.1, read on the forward strand.
TCTGAAAGAAATGAGGGAAAAACATTTGATTTAAAATTAAATTTGATTGTTAAAAAGTGAAATAGTTAATCATTTTCTCTAAGTAATAATTGAAAAAAATTGAAGTCATAATTTGAAATAACGTAAAATCATTATTTAAATAAAGTTCACTAAAACTTGTAGAATCATAGGATTTTTACAGGTAAAATGAGTCTCATAGTACATGAATTTTTTATACTTTGAACATTTGTTTTAACCATCCTCCTGAAGATTTAGGTAACCTTGGAATGGTCAAATTATAGGGAAATGCAACCTAGAGGATGAAATCATTTCATCCGTTTCTGACTCTGATGAATCATGAATGATAAAGTTTGATGCACTTTCTTTAGATCCTATATGCATAAGATATCAGTATTTATTATTTATATTTTCTAATCCCTTGGTAAATTATTTCCCAAACTGAATTTTCAGATTGATGTCTTTGTTATATGTTTTGGAAAAAAGATGTCTTGGATCATGGAGGTATGCAAAAGAATTAAGATTAAATCCTGGAGTAACATCTGTAAGAAACAATAGAATATTTAACCTTGAATATGTTTTGGATATTTTGGATTTAACTTTTGATTGATTTTTCTATGGTAATGTGTAGTTATAATAAATACTATTAGGGGATTTTGTAAAGGTGTTAACTCATCATATCTGAGGATCAGGATCCTACATGCATTATATATCATTTATAGTTTTTTAATTCGTTCCATTCCTTTCGTATATTCCTCATTGTTTTTTTGATGGATGTCTTTAGAATATATTTTGAGTGAAAGATGCCTTGGATTTTTGAGGTTTCCGATTGGGATTTAAACCTTTTTCTGCAAAAATGTAAGTAAAGATGGAAAAATTTAAGTTTGTATGAGTCTTTGGAATTTTGCATTGAAATTTGATCGATTCTTCTGTAATTCTGTGCTGTAATCATTATAACTGTTAGAAAAATTTGTAGCTCATCATATCTGAGGATCAAACAATGTAGATGGAAGTTTCTGAGGGATGGATGGAAATGCAGTGCAAGGAGAGGGTGGCAATAGGGTGACTGAGGGTTGTAGTATGAAAACTTGCATTTGTGAATAAATTCTGAAATAATTTAGTTTTTCAAAAATTCTCTCTGTAGTGTTGGTGCGTCTTATTTTGCATTATTGTTAGGAAAAATACACTGTTGAACATAGAGATGCAGTTTTAATCCATGGAGATGATGGAAAGCATTAAGTAAGTTTGATTCTGATAGAAAATGACTTTTTTATTATTTTGAAAATACTTACACCCTTTTCTGCATCTATTTAAGATCAGCTTGGAGCAGCTAATGTCCATGCAGATGCAGCATCTAGAGGATGGAATCCAATCCTCCATTCCTGCCATCGCTGGTGTGCCTTTAGCTAAAGGATTGAGTTTGAATTTGCCCATTGAATTTTACTTTGAAAATTGATAGAATCTTTAGTGAAATTGTTAAGTATTCATAAAGTTAATTAAAGAATTTTCAAAACGTCCCTTCTCATCATACCTGAGGATCAACTCTCGAAATTGGAGGATTTTGAGGGATGGACTCGACTGCATGGCAAAGAGAGGCAAGAATAGGGTGAATGCAGAAAGTGGTATGATTAAAATTCTTTTTTTCTGTGGAATTATTGTGAATGCATATTGTTATTTTATAATCTTTTTATGTTCTTTTGTGTGTTATTTGCATTAAGAATAAGGAAAATCCCTAGGGTGGCTCATGCTGAGGAGATTTAAATTGTTTGGACGATAAGATGCATTAGGTAAGTTTTACATTGATAGAATATGACTTTTTTATAATTTTATAAATACTAATTACCTTTGCTACATATATTTCAGATCAGCTTGGAGCAGCTTATGCCCATGCAGATGCAGCATCCAGAGGATGGAATCCAATCCTCCATTCCTGCCTACCCTGGTGTACCTGGAGCTAGAGGATTGAGTTTGAATTTGCCCATTGAATTTTACTTTGAAATTTCATTGAATCTTTTGTGAAATTCTGAAGTATTCATTAATTTCATATAAAATTTTTTAAAGGTCTCTTCTAATCTATATGGGATGCACTCCCTGATTGTGGAGGTTTCTGAGGGATGGACTCAACTGCATCGTAAGGAGAGGCAAAAAAAGAGTGACTGTGGAAAGTGGTATGATTAAAAATCTCCTTTTCTGTGGAATTATTGTGAATGAATTTAGTTATTTGATAAAATATTTTTATGTCCTTTTGTGAGTTCTTTACCTTTTGTATAAGGAAGAACCCTAGGATGTATCCTGGTGAGGGAGAATTAATTTGTTTGGACGATCAGATGCATAAGGTGAGTATTAAGCTGATTGAGTATGACTTTTTTATTATTTTAAAAATACTAAAACCTTTTATTGCATCTATTTTAGATCAGCTTGGAGCAGCTAATGTCCATGCAGATGCAGCATCCAGAGGATGGAATCCGATCCTCCATTCCTGCCTTCCCTGGTGTACCTGGAGCTAAAGGATTGAGTTTGAATTTGCCCATTGAATTTTACTTTGAAATTTTATTGAATCTTTTGTGAAATTGTGAAGTATTCATTATTTTCATATAAAAATTTTTTAAAGGTCCCTGGTTATCTATATGAGAATCCACCCCCTGATTGTGGAGGTTTCTGAGGGATGGACTCGACTGCAAAGCAAGGAGAGGCCAAAAAAGAGTGACTGTGGAAAGTGGTATGATTAAAAATCTTTTTGGAATTATTGGGAATGAATATAGTTATTTGATATAATATTTTTTATCTTGTTTTGTGAGTTCTTTACGTTTTGTATATGGAAAAACCCTAGGATGGATGGTGGTGAGGGAGAATAATTTGTTAGGATGATCAGAAGCATAAGGTGAGTATTAAGCTGATTGAGTGTGACTTTTTTATTATTTTAAAAATACTAATACCCTTTTCTACATCTATTTTAGATCAGCTTGGATAAGCTAATGTCCATGCAGATGCAGCATTGCCCATTGAATTTTACTTTGAAATTTTATTGAATCTTTCGTGAAATTGTGAAGTATTCATTAATTTCATATTAAAATTTTTTAAAGGTCCCTGCTCATCATATCTGAGGAATAACCCCCTGAACATGTAGGTTTCTGATGGATGGAATCAACTGCATAGCAAGGAGAGGAAGAAATAGGGCGACTTTGGAAAGTGGTATGATTAAAAAACTCTTTTTCTGTGGAATTATTTTGATTGAATATAGTTATTTGGTAAAATATATTTTATGTTTTATTGTGAGTTCTTAACCTTTTGTATAAGGAAAAACCCTAGGATGTATGGTGGTGATGGAGAATTATTTCGTTTGGATGATCAGATGCATTCGGTAAGTTTTATTCTGATAGAAAATGACTTTTTTATTATTTTAAAAATACTAATACCATTTTCTGCATCTATTCTAGATCAGCTTGGAGCAGTTAATATCCATGCAAATGCAGCATCGAGAGGATGGACTCCGATCCTCCATTCCTGCATACCCAGGTGTACCTGGAGCTAAAGGATTAAGTTTGAATTTATCCATTGAATTTTACTTTGAAATTTCATTGAATCTTTTGTGAAATTGTGAAGAATTCATTAATTTCATATAAAAATTTTTTAAAGGTCCCTGGTTATCTATATGAGAATCCGACCCCTGATTGTGGAGGTTTCTCGGGGATGGTCTCCACTGCATTGCAAGGAGAGGCAAAAAAAGAGTGACTGTGGATAGTGGTATGATTACAAATCTCTTTTTCTGTGGAATTATTGTGAATGAATATAGTTATTTGATAAAATATTTTTTATGTTCTCTTGTGAGTTATATACCTTTTGTATAAGGAATAACCCTAGGATGGATCGTGGTGAGGGATATTTAATTTGTTAAGACGATCAGATACATAAGGTGAGTTTTAAGCTGATATTGTATGACTTTTTTATTATTTTAAAAATACTAATACCATTTTCTGCATCTATCTTAGATCAGCTTGGAGCAGCTAATATCCATTCAGATGCAGCATCCAGAGGATAGAATTTGATCCTCCATTCCTGGAATCGCTGTTGTTCCTTTAGCTAAAGGATTAAGTTTGAATTTGCCCATTGAATTTTACTTTGAAATTTCATTGAATCTTTTGTGAAATTCTGAAGTATTCATTAATTTCATATTAAAATTTTTTAAAGGTCCTTGGTTATCTATATGAGAATCCACCCCCTGATTGTGGAGGGTTCTGAGGGAAGGACTCCACTGCATAGCAAGTAGAGGAAGAAATAGATTGACTTTGGAAAGTGGTTTGATTAAAAATCTCTTTTTCTGTGGAATTATTTTGAATGAATATAGTTATTTGGTTAAATATATTTTATGTTTTATTGTGAGTTCTTTACCTTTTGTATAAGGCATAGCCATAGGATGGATCGTGATGAGGGAGAATTATTTTGTTTGAACAATCAGATGCATTTGGTAAGTTTTATTCTGATAGAAAATGACTATTTTATTATTTTGAAAAAACTTATACCCTTTTCTGCATCTATTTTAGATCATCTTGTAGCAGTTAATGTCCATGCAGATGCAGCATCGAGAGGATGGAATCCAATCCTCCATTCCTGCCTTCCCTGGCGTACCTGGAGGTAAAGGATTAAGTTTGAATTTGGCCATTGAATTTTACTTTGAAATTTCATTGAATCTTTTGTGAAATTGTGAAGTATTCATTAATTTTATATAAAAGTTTTTTCAAGGTCCTTGGTTATCTATATGAGAATCCACTCCCTGATTATGGAGGTTCCTGAGGGATGGACTCGACTGCATCGCAAGGAGAGGCAAAAAAAGAGTGACTGTGGAAAGTGGTATGATTAAAAATCTCTTTTTCTGTGGAATTATTGTGAATGAATATAGTTATTTGATAAAATATTTTTTATGTTCTCTTGTGAGTTCTTTACCTTTTGTATAAGGAAAAACGCTAGGATGTATGGTGTGATGGAGAATTATTTCGTTTGGATGATCAGATGCATTTAAGTAAGTTTTATTCTGATAGAAAATGACTTTTTTATTATTTTGAAAATACTTACACCCCTTTCTGTATTTATTTAAGATCATCTTGGAACAGCGAATATCCATGCAGATGCAGCATCCAGAGGAAGGAAACCGATCCTCAATTCCTGCCATCGCTGGTGTGCCTTTAGCTAAAGGATTGAGTTTGAATTTGCCCATTGAATTTTACTGTATAATTTCATTGAATCTTTTGTGAAATTGTGAAGCATTCATTAATTTCATATAATAATTTTTTAAAGGTCCCTGCTCATCTATATGAGAATCCATGCCCTGATTGTGGGGGTTTCTGAGGGATGGACTCGTCTGCAATGCAAAGAGGCAAAAAAGAGTGACTGTGGAAAGTGGTATGATTAAAAATCTCTTTTTCTGTGGAATTATTGTGAATGAATATAGTTATTTGATGAAATATTTTTTATGTTCTTTTGTGAGTTCTTTACCTTTTGTATAAGGAATAACCCTACGATGGATCGTGGTGAGGGGGAATTAATTTGTTTGGATGATCAGATACATAAGGTGAGTTTTAAGCTGATATTGTATGACTTTTTTATTATTTTAAAAATACTAATACCATTTTCTGCATCTATTTTAGATCAGCTTGGAGCAGCTAATATCCATGCAGATGCAGCATCGAGAGGATGGAATCCAATCCTCCATTCCTGCCTACCCTGGTGTACCTGGAGCTAAAGGATTGAGTTTGAATTCGCCCATTGAATTTATCTTTGAAATTTCTTTGAAACGTTTGTGAAATTGTGAAGTATTCATTAATTTCATATAAAAATTTTTTAAAGTTCCTTGGTTATCTATATGAGAATCCACCCCCTGATTGTGGAGGTTTCTGAGGGATGGACTCCACTGCATAGCAAGTAGAGAAAGAAATAGATTGACTTTGGAAAGTGGTTTGATTAAAAAACTCTTTTTCTGTGGAATTATTTTGAATGAATATAGTTATTTGGTAAAATATATTTTATGTTTTATTGTGAGTTCTTTACCTTTTGTATAAGGCATAGCCATAGGATGGATCGTGATGAGGGAGAATTATTTTGTTTCAACAATCAGATGCATTTGGTAAGTTTTATTCTGATAGAAAATGACTATTTTATTATTTTGAAAAAACTTATACCCTTTTCTGCATCTATTTTAGATCATCTTGTAGCAGTTAATGTCCATGCAGATGCAGCATCGAGAGGATGGAATCCAATCCTCCATTCCTGCCTTCCCTGGCGTACCTGGAGGTAAAGGATTAAGTTTGAATTTGGCCATTGAATTTTACTTTGAAATTTCATTGAATCTTTTGTGAAATTGTGAAGTATTCATTAATTTCATATAAAAATTTTTTAAAGGTCCCTGCTCATCTTTATGAGAATCCATCCCCTGATTGTGCAGGTTTCTGAGGGATGGACTCGACTGCATTGCAAGTAGAGGCAAAAAAAGAGTGACTGTGGAAAGTGGTATGATTAAAAATCTCTTTTTCATTGGAATTATTGTGAATGAATATAGTTATTTGATAAATTATTTTTTATGTTCTCTTGTGAGTTCTTTACCTTTTGTATAAGGAGAAACCCTAGAATGGATCGTGGTGAGGGAGAATTATTTTGTTTGGACAATCAGATACATAAGGTGAGTTTTAAGCTGATATTGTATGACTTTTTTATTATTTTAAAAATACTAATACCATTTTCTGCATCTATTTTAGATCAGCTTGGAGCAGCTAATATCCATTCAGATGCAGCATCCAGAGGATAGAATTTGATCCTCCATTCCTGGAATCGCTGATGTTCCTTTAGCTAAAGGATTAAGTTTGAATTTGCCCATTGAATTTTACTTTGAAATTTCATTGAATCTTTTGTGAAATTCTGAAGTATTCATTAATTTCATATTAAAATTTTTTAAAGGTCCCTGCTCATCATATCTGAGGAATAACCCCCTGAAGGTGAAGGTATCTGAGGGACGGACTCCACTGCATAGCAAGTAGAGGAAGAAATAGATTGACTTTGGAAACTGGTATGATTAAAAATCTCTTTTTCTGTGGAATTATTGTGAATGAATATAGTTATTTGATAAAATATTTTTTATGTTCTCTTGTGAGTTCTTTACCTTTTGTATAAGGAAAAACCCTAGGATGTATGGTGTGATGGAGAATTATTTCGTTTGGATGATCAGATGCATTTTGGTAAATTTTATTCTGATAGAAAATGTCTTTTTTATTATTTTGAAAATACTTACACCCCTTTCTATATCTATTTTAGATCATCTTGGAGCAGCGAATATCCATGCAGATGCAGCATCCAGAGGAAGGAAACCGATCCTCAATTCCTGCCATCGCTGGTGTGCCTTTAGCTAAGGGATTGAGTTTGAATTTGCCCATTGAATTTTACCGTATAATTTCATTGAATCTTTTGTGAAATTGTGAAGTATTCATTAATTTCATATAAAAATTTTTTAAAGGTCCCTGCTCATCTTTATGAGAATCCATCCCCTGATTGTGCAGGTTTCTGAGGGATGGACTCGACTGCATTGCAAGTAGAGGCAAAAAAAGAGTGACTGTGGAAAGTGGTATGATTAAAAATCTCTTTTTCATTGGAATAATTGTGAATGAATATAGTTATTTGATAAATTATTTTTTATGTTCTCTTGTGAGTTCTTTACCTTTTGTATAAGGAGAAACCCTAGAATGGATCGTGGTGAGGGAGAATTATTTTGTTTGGACAATCAGATACATAAGGTGAGTTTTAAGCTGATATTGTATGACTTTTTTATTATTTTAAAAATACTAATACCATTTTCTGCATCTATTTTAGATCAGCTTGGAGCAGCTAATATCCATTCAGATGCAGCATCCAGAGGATAGAATTTGATCCTCCATTCCTGGAATCGCTGATGTTCCTTTAGCTAAAGGATTAAGTTTGAATTTGCCCATTGAATTTTACTTTGAAATTTCATTGAATCTTTTGTGAAATTCTGAAGTATTCATTAATTTCATATTAAAATTTTTTAAAGGTCCCTGCTCATCATATCTGAGGAATAACCCCCTGAAGGTGAAGGTATCTGAGGGACGGACTCCACTGCATAGCAAGTAGAGGAAGAAATAGATTGACTTTGGAAACTGGTATGATTAAAAATCTCTTTTTCTGTGGAATTATTGTGAATGAATATAGTTATTTGATAAAATATTTTTTATGTTCTCTTGTGAGTTCTTTACCTTTTGTATAAGGAAAAACCCTAGGATGTATGGTGTGATGGAGAATTATTTCGTTTGGATGATCAGATGCATTTTGGTAAATTTTATTCTGATAGAAAATGTCTTTTTTATTATTTTGAAAATACTTACACCCCTTTCTATATCTATTTTAGATCATCTTGGAGCAGCGAATATCCATGCAGATGCAGCATCCAGAGGAAGGAAACCGATCCTCAATTCCTGCCATCGCTGGTGTGCCTTTAGCTAAAGGATTGAGTTTGAATTTGCCCATTGAATTTTACTGTATAATTTCATTGAATCTTTTGTGAAATTGTGAAGCATTCATTAATTTCATATAATAATTTTTTAAAGGTCCCTGCTCATCTTTATGAGAATCCATCCCCTGATTGTGGAGGTTTCTGAGGGATGGACTCGACTGCATAGCAAGTAGAGGCAAAAAAAGAGTGACTGTGGAAAGTGGTATGATTAAAAATCTCTTTTTCTGTGGAATTATTGTGAATGAATATAGTTATTTGATAAAATATTTTTTATGTTCTCTGGTGAGTTCTTTACCTTTTGTATAAGGAGAAACCCTAGAATGGATCGTGGTGAGGAAGAATAATTTTGTTTGGATGATCAGATACATAAGGTGATTTTTAAGCAGATATTGTATGGCTTTTTTATTATTTTAAAAATACTAATACCATTTTCTGCATCTATTCTAGATCAGCTTGGAGCAGTTAATATCCATGCAGATGCAGCATCGAGAGGATGGAATCCGATCCTCCATTCCTACATACCCAGGTGTACCTGAAGCTAAAGGATGTAGTTTGAATTTGCCCATTGAATTGTACTTTGAAATTACATTGAATCTTTTGTGAAATTGTGAAGCATTAATTAATTTCATATAAAAATTTTTTAAAGGTCCTTGGTTATCTATATGAGAATCCACCCCCTGATTGTGGAGGTTGCTGAGGGAAGGACTCAACTGCATCGCAAGGAGAGGCAAAAAAAGAGTGACTGTGGAAACTGGTATGATTAAAAATCTCTTTTTCTGTGGAATTATTGTGAATGAATATAGTTATTTGATAAAATATTCTTTTATGTTCTCTTGTGAGTTCTTTACCTTTTGTATAAGGAAAAACCCTAGGATGTATGGTGTGATGGAGAATTATTTCGTTTGGATGATCAGATGCATTTTGGTAAGTTTTATTCTGATAGAAAATTACTTTTTTATTATTTTGAAAATACTTACACCCCTTTCTATATCTATTTTAGATCATCTTGGAGCAGCGAATATCCATGCAGATGCAGCATCCAGAGGAAGGAAACCGATCCTCAATTCCTGCCATCGCTGGTGTGCCTTTAGCTAAAGGATTGAGTTTGAATTTGCCCATTGAATTTTACTGTATAATTTCATTGAATCTTTTGTGAAATTGTGAAGCATTCATTAATTTTATATAATAATTTTTTAAAGGTCCCTGCTCATCTTTATGAGAATCCATCCCCTGATTGTGGAGGTTTCTGAGGGATGGACTCGACAGCATAGCAAGTAGAGGCAAAAAAAGAGTGACTGTGGAATGTGGTATTATTAAAAATCTTTTTGGAATTAATTTGAATGAATATAGTTATTTGATGAAATATTTTTTATGTTCTTTTGTGAGTTCTTTACCTTTTGTATAAGGAATAACCCTTCGATGGATCGTGGTGAGGGGGAATTAATTTGTTTGGATGATCAGATACATAAGGTGAGTTTTAAGCAGATATTGTATGGCTTTTTTATTATTTTAAAAATACTAATACCATTTTCTGCATCTATTCTAGATCAGCTTGGAGCAGTTAATATCCATGCAGATGCAGCATCGAGAGGATGGAATCCGATCCTCCATTCCTGAATACCCAGGTGTACCTGGAGCTAAAGGATTGAGTTTGAATTTGCCCATTGAATTGTACTTTGAAATTTCATTGAATCTTTTGTGAAATTGTGAAGTATTCATTAATTTCATAGAATAATTTTTTAAAGGTCCCTGGTTATCTATATTAGAATCCATCCCCTGATTGTGGAGGTATCTGAGGGATGGATTCAATTGCATCGCAAGGAGAGGCAAAGAATGAGTGACTGTGAAAAGTGGTATGATTAAAAATCTTTTTCTGTGGAATTATTGTGAATGAATATAGTTATTTGATAAAATTTTTTTTATCTTCTTTTGTGAGTTCTTTACCTTTTGTATAAGGAGAAACCCTAGAATGGATCGTGGTGAGGGAGAATTATTTTGTTTGGACAATCAGATACATAAGGTGAGTTTTAAGCTGATATTGTATGACTTTTTTATTATTTTAAAAATACTAATACCATTTTCTGCATCTATTTTAGATCAGCTTGGAGCAGCTAATATCCATTCAGATGCAGCATCCAGAGGATAGAATTTGATCCTCCATTCCTGGAATCGCTGATGTTCCTTTAGCTAAAGGATTAAGTTTGAATTTGCCCATTGAATTTTACTTTGAAATTTCATTGAATCTTTTGTGAAATTCTGAAGTATTCATTAATTTCATATTAAAATTTTTTAAAGGTCCCTGCTCATCATATCTGAGGAATAACCCCCTGAAGGTGAAGGTATCTGAGGGACGGACTCCACTGCATAGCAAGTAGAGGAAGAAATAGAGTGACATTGGAAAGTGGTTTGATTAAAAATCTCTTTTTCTGTGGAATTATTTTGAATGAATATAGTTATTTGATAAAATATATTTTATGTTTTATTGTGAGTTCTTTACCTTTTGTATAAGGCATAGCCATAGGATGGATCGTGATGAGGGAGAATTATTTTGTTTGGATGATCAGATGCATTTGGTAAGTTTTATTCTGATAGAAAATGACTATATTATTACTTTGAAAATACTAACACCCCTTTCTGCATGTATTTTAGATCATTTTGTAGCAGCTAATGCCCATGCAGATGCAGCATCCAGAGGATGGAATCCAATCCTCCATGCCTGCCTACCCTTGCGTACCTGGTGCTAAAGGATTGAGTTTGAATTTGGCCATAGAATTTTACTTTGAAAATTCATTGAATCTTTTGTGAAATTGTGAAGTATTCATTAATTTCATATAAAAATTTTTTAAAGGTCCCTGGTTTTCTATATGAGAATCCACTCCCTGATTGTGGAGGTTTCTGAGGGATGGACTCGACTGCATCGCAAGGAGAGGCAAAAAAAGAGTGACTGTGGAAAGTGGTATGATTAAAAAACTCTTGTTCTGTGGTGTTATTGTGAATGAATATAGTAATTTGATAAAATATTTTTTATGTTCTTTTGTGAGTTATTTACCTTTTGTATAAGGAATAACCCTAGGATGGATCGTGGTGAGGGAGAATTATTTTGTTTGGACAATCAGATGCATTTGGTAAGTTTTATTCTGATAGAAAATGACTATTTTATTATTTTGAAAATACTTACACCCCTTTCTGCATGTATTTTAGATCATTTTGTAGCAGCTAATGCCCATGCAGATGCAGCATCCAGAGGATGGAATCCGATCCTCCATGCCTGCAATCGCTGGTGTTCCTTTAGCTAAAGGATTAAGTTTGAATTTGGCCATTGATTTTTACTTTGAAATTTCATTGAATCTTTTTTGAAATTGTGAAGTATTCATTAATTTCATATAAAAATTTTTTAAAGGTCCCTGGTTTTCTATATGAGAATCCATCCCCTGATTGTGGAGGTTTCTGAGGGATGGACTCGACTGCATAGCAAGGAGAGGCAAAAAAAATAGTGACTGTGGAATTGGTATGATTAAAAATCTCTTTTTCTGTGGAATGATTGTGAATGAATATAGTTATTTGATAAAATATTTTTTAAGTTCTTTTGTGAGTTCTTTACCTTGTGTATAAGGAATAACCCTAGGACGGATCGTGGTGAGGGAGAATTATTTTGTTTAGACAATCAGATTTATTTGGTAAGTTATATTCTGATAGAAAATGACTTTTTTAATATTATTCACATACTAAAACTTTTTCTTCATTTATTTTAGATCAGCTTGGAGCAGCTTATAACCATTCAGATGCAGCATCCAGAGGATGGAATCTGATCCTCCTTTACTGCAATCGCTGGTGTTCCTTTAGCTAAAGGATTAAGTTTGAATTTGGCCATTGATTTTTACTTTGAAATTCCATTGAATCTTTTGTGAAATTGTGAAATATTCCTTTAATTTCATATAAAAATTTTTTAAAGGTCCCTGCTCATCATATCTGAGGAATAACCCCCTGAACATGTACGTTTACGAGGGATGGACTCCACTGCATCGCAAGGAGAGGAAGAAATAGAGCGACTTTGGAGAGTGGTATGATTAAAAAACTCTTGTTCTGTGGAGTTATTGTGAATAAATATAGTAATTTGGTAAAATATTTTTATGTTCTTTTGTGAGTTCTTTACCTTTTGTATACGGAAAAACCCTAGGATGTATCATGGTGATGGAGAATTATTTTGTTTGGATGATCAGATGCATTTGGTAAGTTTTATTCTGATAGAAAATGAGTTCTTTATTATTTTGAAAATACTTACACCCATTTCTGCATCTATTTTAGATCAGCTTGTAGCAGCTTATGCCCATACAGATGCAGCATCGAGAGGATGGAATCCTATCCTCCATGCCTGCCTACCCTTGCGTACCTGGAGCTAAAGGATTGAGTTTGAATTTGCCCATTGAATTTTACATTGAAATTTCATTGAATCTTTTGTGAAATTGTGAAATATTCCTTTAACTTCATATAAAAATTTTTTAAAGGTCCCTGCTCATCATATCTGATGAATAACACCCTGTACATGTACGTTTACGAGGGATGGACTCCACTACATCGCAATGAGAGGAAGAAATAGAGCGACTTTGGAAAGTGGTATGATTAAAAAACTCTTGTTCTGTGGAGATATTGTGAATGAATATAGTAATTTGGTAAAATATTTTTTATGTTCTTTTGTGAGTTCTTTACCTTTTGTATACGGAAAAACCCTAGGATGTATCATGGTGATGGAGAATTATTTTTTTGGATGATCAGATGCATTTGGTAAGTTTTATTCTGATAGAAAATGACTATATTATTATTTTGGAAATACTTACACCCCTTTCTGCATGTATTTTAGATCATCTTGTAGCAGCTAATGCCAATGCAGATGCAGCATCCAGAGGATGGAATCCAATCCTCCATTCCTGCCTACCCTGGTGTACCTGGAGCTAAAGGATTGAGTTTGAATTTATCAATTGAATTTTGCTTTGAAATTTCATTGAATCTTTTGTGAAATTGTGAATTATTCTTTAATTTTATATAAATATTTTTTAAAGGTCCCTGGTTATCTATATGAGAATCCACCCCCTGATTGTGGAGGTTTCTGAGGGATGGACTCGACTGCATAGCAAGGAGAGGCAAAAAAAATAGTGACTGTGGAATTGGTATGATTAAAAATCTCTTTTTCTCTGGAATTATTGTGAATGAATATAGTTATTTGATAAAATATTTTTTAAGTTCTTTTGTGAGTTCTTTACCTTGTTTATAAGGAATAACCCTAGGATGGATCGTGGTGAGGGAGAATTATTTTGTTTAGACAATCAGATTTATTTGGTAAGTTATATTCTGATAGAAAATGACTTTTTTAATATTATTCACATACTAAAACTTTTTCTTCATTTATTTTAGATCAGCTTGGAGCAGCTTATAACCATTCAGATGCAGCATCCAGAGGATGGAATCTGATCCTCCTTTACTGCAATCGCTGGTGTTCCTTTAGCTAAAGGATTAAGTTTGAATTTGGCCATTGATTTTTACTTTGAAATTTCATTGAATCTTTTGTGAAATTGTGAAATATTCCTTTAATTTCATATAAAAATTTTTTAAAGGTCCCTGCTCATCATATCTGATGAATAACACCCTGAACATGTACGTTTACGAGTGATGGACTCCACTACATCGCAAGGAGAGGAAGAAATAGAGCGACTTTGGAAAGTGGTATGATTAAAAAACTCTTGTTCTGTGGAGATATTGTGAATGAATATAGTAATTTGGTAAAATATTTTTTATGTTCTTTTGTGAGTTCTTTACCTTTTGTATACGGAAAAACCCTAGGATGTATCATGGTGATGGAGAATTATTTTTTTGGATGATCAGATGCATTTGGTAAGTTTTATTCTGATAGAAAATGACTATATTATTATTTTGGAAATACTTACACCCCTTTCTGCATGTATTTTAGATCATCTTGTAGCAGCTAATGCCAATGCAGATGCAGCATCCAGAGGATGGAATCCAATCCTCCATTCCTGCCTACCCTGGTGTACCTGGAGCTAAAGGATTGAGTTTGAATTTGGCCATTGAATTTTACTTTGAAAATTCATTGAATCTTTTGTGAAATTGTGAAGTATTCATTAATTTCATATAATAATTTTTTAAAGTTCCTTGGTTATCTATATGAGAATCCACTCCCTGATTGTGGAGGTTTCTGAGGGATGGACTCGACTGCATCGCAAGGAGAGGCAAAAAAAGAGTGACTGTGGAAAGTGGTATGATTAAAAAACTCTTGTTCTGTGGTGTTATTGTGAATGAATATAGTAATTTGATAAAATATTTTTTATGTTCTTTTGTGAGTTATTTACCTTTTGTATAAGGAATAACCCTAGGATGGATCGTGGTGAGGGAGAATTATTTTTTTGGACAATCAGATGCATTTGGTAAGTTTTATTCTGATAGAAAATGACTATTTTATTATTTTGAAAATACTTACACCCCTTTCTGCATGTATTTTAGATCATTTTGTAGCAGCTAATGCCCATGCAGATGCAGCATCCAGAGGATGGAATCCAATCCTCCATTCCTGCCTACCCTGGTGTACCTGGAGCTAAACGATTGAGTTTGAATTTATCCATTGAATTTTACTTTGAAATTTCATTGAATCTTTTGTGAAATTGTGAAGTATTCATTAATTTCATATAATAATTTTGTAAAGTTCCTTGGTTATCTATATGAGAATCCACTCCCTGATTGTGGAGGTTTCTGAGGGATGGACTCGACTGCATCGCAAGGAGAGGCAAAAAAAGAGTGACTGTGGAAATTGGTATGATTAAAAATCTCTTTTTCTGTGGAATTATTGTGAATGAATATAGTTATTTGATAAAATATTTTTTATGTTCTTTTGTGAGTTATTTACCTTTTGTATAAGGAAAAACCCTAGGATGTATCGTGGTGAGGGAGAATTATTTTCTTTGGACAATCAGATGCATTTGGTAAGTTTTATTCTGATAGAAAATGAGTTTTCAATTATTTTGAAAATACTTACACCCATTTCTGCATCTATTTTAGATCAGCTTGTAGCAGCTAATGCCCATACAGATGCAGCATCCAGAGGATGGAATCCTATCCTCCATTCCTGCCTTCCCTGGCGTACCTGGAGCTAAAGGATTGAGTTTGAATTTGCCCATTGAATTTTACATTGAAATTTCATTGAATCTTTTGTGAAATTGTGAAATATTCCTTTAATTTCATATAAAAATTTTTTAAAGGTCCCTGCTCATCATATCTGATGAATAACCCCCTGAACATGTACGTTTACAAGGGATCGACTTCACTGCTTTGCAAAGAGAGGAAGAAATAGAGCGACTTTGGAAAGTGGTATGATTAAAAAACTCTTGTTCTGTGGAGTTATTGTGAATGAATAAAGTTATTTGATAAAATAGTTTTTTATGTTCTTTTGTGAGTTCTTTATCTTTTGTATAAGGAATAACCCTAGGATGGATCGTGGTGAGGGAGAATTATTTTGTTTGGACAATCAGATGCATTTGGTAAATTTTATTCTGATAGAAAATGATTTTTTTATTATTTTGAAAATACTTACACCCATTTCTGCATCTATTTTAGATCAGCTTGTAGCAGCTAATGCCCATACAGATGCAGCATCCAGAGGATGGAATCCGATCCTCCATTCCTGCAATCGCTGGTGTTCCTTTAGCTAAAGGATTAAGTTTGAATTTGGCCATTGATTTTTACTTTGAAATTTCATTGAATCTTTTGTGAAATTGTGAAATATTCCTTTAATTTCATATAAAAATTTTTTAAAGGTCCCTGCTCATCATATCTGATGAATAACACCCTGAAAATGTACGTTTACGAGGGATGGACTCCACTGCATCGCAAGGAGAGGAAGAAATAGAGCGACTTTGGAAAGTGGTATGATTAAAAAACTCTTGTTCTGTGGTGTTATTGTGAATGAATATAGTAATTTGGTGAAATATTTTTTATGTTCTTTTGTGAGTTCTTTACCTTTTGTATACGGAAAAACCCTAGGATGTATCATGGTGATGGAGAATTATTTTGTTTGGATGATCAGATGCATTTGGTAAGTATTATTCTGATAGAAAATGACTATTTTATTATTTTAAAAATACTTATACCCCTTTCTGCATGTATTTTAGATCATCTTGTAGCAGCTAATGCCCATGCAGATGCAGCATCCAGAGGATGGAATCCTATCCTCCATGCCTGCCTACCCTGGCGTACCTGGTGCTAAAGGATTGAGTTTGAATTTGGCCATTGAATTTTACTTTGAAATTTCATTGAATCTTTTGTGAAATTGTGAATTATTCATTAATTTCATATAAAAATTTTTTAAAGGTCCCTGGTTATCTATATGAGAATCCACCCCCTGATTGTGGAGGTTTCTGAGGGATGGACTCGACTGCATCGCAAGGAGAGGCAAAAAAAGAGTGACTGTGGAAAGTGGTATGATTAAAAATCTCTTTTTCTGTGGAATTATTGTGAATGAATATAGTTATTTGATAAAATATTTTTAATGTTCTTTTGTGAGTTCTTTACCTTTTGTATAAGGAAAAACCCTAGAATGGATCGTGGTGAGGGAGAATTATTTTCTTTGGACAATCAGATGCATTTGGTAAGTTTTATTCTGATAGAAAATGACTTTTTTATTATTTTGAAAATCCTTACACCCATTTCTGCATCTATTTTAGATCAGCTTGTAGCAGCTAAGGCCCAAACAGATGCAGCATCCAGAGGATGGAATCCTATCCTCCATTCCTGCCTACCCTGGTGTACCTGGTGCTAAAGGATTGAGTTTGAATTTGGCCATTGAATTTTACTTTGAAATTTCATTGAATCTTTTTTGAAATTGTGAAATATTCCTTTAATTTCATATAAAAATTTTTTAAAGGTCCCTGGTTATCTATATGAGAATCCACCCCCTGATTTTGGAGGTTTCTGAGAGATGGACTCGACTGCATCGCAAGGAGAGGCAAAAAAAGAGTGACTGTGGAAAGTGGTATGATTAAAAATCTCTTTTTCTGTGGAATGATTGTGAATGAATATAGTTATTTGATAAAATATTTTTTATGTTCTTTTGTGAGTTCTTTACCTTATGTATAAGGAAAAACCCTAGAATGGATCGTGGTGAGGGAGAATTATTTTGTTTGGACAATCAGATGCATTTGGTAAGTTTTATTCTGATAGAAAATGACTTTTTTATTATTTTGAAAATACTTACACCCCTTTCTGTATCTATTATAGATCATCTTGTAGCAGTTAATGTCCATGCAGATGCAGCATCAAGAGGATGGAATCTGATCCTCCATGCCTGCCTACCCTGGTGTACCTGGAGCTAAAGGATTGAGTTTGAATTTGGCCATTGAATTTTACTTTGAAATTTCATTCTTTCTTTTGTGAAATTGTGAAGTATTCATTAATTTCATATAAAAATTTTTTAAAGTTCCTTGGTTATCTATATGAGAATCCACTCCCTGATTGTGGAGGTTCCTGAGGGATGGACTCGACTGCATCGCAAGGAGAGGCAAAAAAAGAGTGACTGTGGAATTGGTATTATTAAAAATCTCTTTTTCTCTGGAATTATTGTGAATGAATATAGTTATTTGGTATAATATTTTTTATGTTCTTTTGTGAGTTCTTTACCTTGTGTATAAGGAATAACCCAAGGATGGATCGTGGTGAGTGAGAATTATTTTCTTTGGACAATTAGATGCATTTGGTAAGTTTTATTCTGATAGAAAATGACTTTTTTAATATTATTAACATACTAAAACTTTTTCTTCATTTATTTTAGATCAGCTTGGAGCAGCTAATAACCATTCAGATGCAGCATCCAGAGGATGGAATCCGATCCTCCATTTCTGCAATCGCTGGTGTTCCTTTAGCTAAAGGATTAAGTTTGAATTTGGCCATTGATTTTTACTTTGAAATTTCATTGAATCTTTTGTGAAATTGTGAAATATTCCTTTAATTTCATATAAAAATTTTTTAATGATCCCTGCTCATCATATCTGATGAATAACCCCCTGAACATGTACGTTTATGAGGGATGGACTCCACTGCATCGCAAGGAGAGGAAGAAATAGAGCGACTTTGGAAAGTGGTATGATTAAAAAACTCTTGTTCTGTGGACTTATTGTGAATGAATAAAGTTATTTGATAAAATAGTTTTTTATCTTCTTTTGTGAGTTCTTTATCTTTTGTATAAGGAATAACCCTAGGATGGATCGTGGTGAGGGAGAATTATTTTGTTTGGACAATCAGATTTATTTGGTAAGTTTTATTCTGATAGAAAATGACTTTTTTAATATTATTAACATACTAAAACTTTTTCATCATTTATTTTAGATCAGCTTGGAGCAGCTAATGCCCATACAGATGCAGCATCCAGAGGATGGAATCCTATCCTCCATGCCTACCTTCCCTGGCGTACCTGGAGCTAAAGGATTGAGTTTGAATTTGCCCATTGAATTTTACATTGAAATTTCTTTGAATCTTTTGTGAAATTGTGAAGTATTCATTATTTTCATATAAAAATTTTTTAAAGGTCCCTGCTCATCATATCTGATGAATAACCCCCTGAACATGTACGTTTATGAGGGATGGACTCCACTGCATCGCAAGGAGAGGAAGAAATAGAGCGACTTTGGAAAGTGGTATGATTAAAAATCTCTTTTTCTGTGGAATTATTATGAATGAATATAGTTATTTGATAAAATATTTTTTATGTTCTTTTGTGAGTTCTTTACCTTTTGTATAAGGAATAACCCTAGGATGGATCGTGGTAAGGGAGAATTAATTTGTTTGGACAATCAGATGCATTTGGTAAGTTTTATTCTGATAGAAAATGACTTTTTTATTATATTGAAAATACTTACACCCCTTTCTGTATCTATTATAGATAATCTTGTAGCAGTTAATGTCCATGCAGATGCAGCATCCAGAGGATGGAATCCGATCCTCCATGCCTGCCTACCCTTGCGTACCTGGTGCTAAAGGATTGAGTTTGAATTTGGCCATTGAATTTTATTTTGAAATTTCATTGAATCTTTTGTGAAATTGTGAAGTATTCATTATATTCATATAAAAATTTTTTAAAGGTCCCTGGTTATCTATATGAGAATCCACCCCCTGATTGTGGAGGTTTCTGAGGGATGGACTCGACTGCATAGCAAGGAGAGGCAAAAAAAGAGTGACTGTGGAATTGGTATGATTAAAAATCTCTTTTTCTGTGGAATGATTGTGAATGAATATAGTTATTTGATAAAATATTTTTTATGTTCTTTTGTGAGTTCTTTACCTTATGTATAAGGAAAAACCCTAGAATGGATCGTGGTGAGGGAGAATTATTTTGTTTGGACAATCAGATGCATTTGGTAAGTTTAATTCTGATAGAAAATGACTTTTTTATTATTTTGAAAATACTTACACCCCTTTCTGTATCTATTATAGATCATCTTGTAGCAGTTAATGTCCATGCAGATGCAGCATCAAGAGGATGGAATCTGATCCTCCATGCCTGCCTACCCTGGTGTACCTGGAGCTAAAGGATTGAGTTTGAATTTGGCCATTGAATTTTACTTTGAAATTTCATTGTTTCTTTTGTGAAATTGTGAAGTATTCATTAATTTCATATAAAAATTTTTTAAAGTTCCTTGGTTATCTATATGAGAATCCACTCCCTGATTGTGGAGGTTCCTGAGGGATGGACTCGACTGCATCGCAAGGAGAGGCAAAAAAAGAGTGACTGTGGAATTGGTATGATTAAAAATCTCTTTTTCTCTGGAATTATTGTGAATGAATATAGTTATTTGGTATAATATTTTTTATGTTCTTTTGTGAGTTCTTTACCTTGTGTATAAGGAATAACCCTAGGATGGATCGTGGTGAGTGAGAATTATTTTCTTTGGACAATCAGATGCATTTGGTAAGTTTTATTCTGATAGAAAATGACTTTTTTAATATTATTAACATACTTAAACTTTTTCTTCATTTATTTTAGATCACCTTGGAGCAGCTAATAACCATTCAGATGCAGCATCCAGAGGATGGAATCCGATCCTCCATTCCTGCAATCGCTGGTGTTCCTTTAGCTAAAGGATTAAGTTTGAATTTGGCCATTGATTTTTACATTGAAATTTCATTGAATCTTTTGTGAAATTGTGAAATATTCCTTTAATTTCATATAAAAATTTTTTAATGATCCCTGCTCATCATATCTGATGAATAACCCCCTGAACATGTACGTTTATGAGGGATGGACTCCATTGCATCGCAAGGAGAGGAAGAAATAGAGCGACTTTGGAAAGTGGTATGATTAAAAAACTCTTGTTCTGTGGACTTATTGTGAATGAATAAAGTTATTTGATAAAATAGTTTTTTATGTTCTTTTGTGAGTTCTTTATCTTTTGTATAAGGAATAACCCTAGGATGGATCGTGGTGAGGGAGAATTATTTTGTTTGGACAATCAGATTTATTTGGTAAGTTTTATTCTGATAGAAAATGACTTTTTTAATATTATTAACATACTAAAACTTTTTCATCATTTATTTTAGATCAGCTTGGAGCAGCTAATGCCCATACAGATGCAGCATCCAGAGGATGGAATCCTATCCTCCATGCCTGCCTTCCCTGGCGTACCTGGAGCTAAAGGATTGAGTTTGAATTTGCCCATTGAATTTTACATTGAAATTTCTTTGAATCTTTTGTGAAATTGTGAAATATTCCTTTAATTTCATATAAAAATTTTTTAAAGGTCCCTGCTCATCATATCTGATGAATAACCCCCTGAACATGTACGTTTATGAGGGATGGACTCCACTGCATCGCAAGGAGAGGAAGAAATAGAGCGACTTTGGAAAGTGGTATGATTAAAAATCTCTTTTTCTGTGGAATTATTATGAATGAATATAGTTATTTGATAAAATATTTTTTATGTTCTTTTGTGAGTTCTTTACCTTTTGTATAAGGAATAACCCTAGGATGTATCATGGTGATGGAGAATTATTTTGTTTGGATGATCAGATGCATTTGGTAAGTATTATTCTGATAGAAAATGACTATTTTATTATTTTGAAAATACTTACACCCCTTTCTGCATGTATTTTAGATCATCTTGTAGCAGCTAATGCCCATGCAGATGCAGCATCCAGAGGATGGAATCCTATCCTCCATTCCTGCCTACCCTGGCGTACCTGGTGCTAAAGGATTGAGTTTGAATTTGGCCATTGAATTTTACTTTGAAATTTCATTGAATCTTTTTTGAAATTGTGAAATATTCCTTTAATTTCATATAAAAATTTTTTAAAGGTCCCTGGTTATCTATATGAGAAACCACCCCCTGATTTTGGAGGTTTCTGAGAGATGGACTCGACTGCATCGCAAGGAGAGGCAAAAAAAGAGTGACTGTGGAATTGGTATGATTAAAAATCTCTTTTTCTGTGGAATGATTGTGAATGAATATAGTTATTTGATAAAATATTTTTTATGTTCTTTTGTGAGTTCTTTACCTTATGTATAAGGAAAAACCCTAGGATGTATCGTGGTGATTGAGAATTATTCCGTTTGGACAATCAGATTTATTTGGTAAGTTTTATTCTGATAGAAAATGACTTTTTTATTATTTTGAAAATACTTACACCCCTTTCTGTATCTATTACAGATCATCTTGTAGCAGTTAATGTCCATGCAGATGCAGCATCAAGAGGATGGAATCTGATCCTCCATGCCTGCCTACCCTGGTGTACCTGGAGCTAAAGGATTGAGTTTGAATTTGGCCATTGAATTTTACTTTGAAATTTCATTCTTTCTTTTGTGAAATTGTGAAGTATTCATTAATTTCATATAAAAATTTTTTAAAGTTCCTTGGTTCTCTATATGAGAATCCACTCCCTGATTGTGGAGGTTCCTGAGGGATGGACTCGACTGCATCGCAAGGAGAGGCAAAAAAAGAGTGACTGTGGAATTGGTATTATTAAAAATCTCTTTTTCTCTGGAATTATTGTGAATGAATATAGTTATTTGGTATAATATTTTTTATGTTCTTTTGTGAGTTCTTTACCTTGTGTATAAGGAATAACCCTAGGATGGATCGTGGTGAGTGAGAATTATTTTCTTTGGACAATCAGATGCATTTGGTAAGTTTTATTCTGATAGAAAATGACTTTTTTAATATTATTAACATACTAAAACTTTTTCTTCATTTATTTTTGATCAGCTTGGAGCAGCTAATAACCATTCAGATGCAGCATCCAGAGGATGGAATCCGATCCTCCATTCCTGCAATCGCTGGTGTTCCTTTAGCTAAAGGATTAAGTTTGAATTTGGCCATTGATTTTTACTTTGAA
The DNA here is from genome assembly GCA_020796165.1 of Pantala flavescens. Lineage (NCBI taxonomy): Eukaryota > Metazoa > Arthropoda > Insecta > Odonata > Libellulidae > Pantala > Pantala flavescens. The sequence goes on from CM036886.1 coordinate 21,911,621, forward strand.
ATTTCATTGAATCTTTTGTGAAATTGTGAAATATTCCTTTAATTTCATATAAAAATTTTTTAATGATCCCTGCTCATCATATCTGATGAATAACCCCCTGAACATGTACGTTTATGAGGGATGGACTCCACTGCATCGCAAGGAGAGGAAGAAATAGAGCGACTTTGGAAAGTGGTATGATTAAAAAACTCTTGTTCTGTGGACTTATTGTGAATGAATAAAGTTATTTGATAAAATAGTTTTTTATGTTCTTTTGTGAGTTCTTTATCTTTTGTATAAGGAATAACCCTAGGATGGATCGTGGTGAGGGAGAATTATTTTGTTTGGACAATCAGATTTATTTGGTAAGTTTTATTCTGATAGAAAATGACTTTTTTAATATTATTAACATACTAAAACTTTTTCATCATTTATTTTAGATCAGCTTGGAGCAGCTAATGCCCATACAGATGCAGCATCCAGAGGATGGAATCCTATCCTCCATGCCTGCCTTCCCTGGCGTACCTGGAGCTAAAGGATTGAGTTTGAATTTGCCCATTGAATTTTACATTGAAATTTCTTTGAATCTTTTGTGAAATTGTGAAATATTCCTTTAATTTCATATAAAAATTTTTTAAAGGTCCCTGCTCATCATATCTGATGAATAACCCCCTGAACATGTACGTTTATGAGGGATGGACTCCACTGCATCGCAAGGAGAGGAAGAAATAGAGCGACTTTGGAAAGTGGTATGATTAAAAATCTCTTTTTCTCTGGAATTAATTTGAATGAATATAGTTATTTGGTATAATATTTTTTATGTTCTTTTGTGAGTTCTTTACCTTGTGTATAAGGAATAACCCTAGGATGGATCGTGGTGAGGGAGAATTATTTTGTTTAGACAATCAGATGCATTTGGTAAGTTTTATTCTGATAGAAAATGAATTTTTTATTATTTTGAAAATACTTACACCAATTTCTGCATCTATTTTAGATCTGCTTGTAGCAGCTAATGCCCATACAGATGCAGCATCCAGAGGATGGAATCCTATTCTCCATTCCTGCCTTCCCTGGCGTACCTGGAGCTAAAGGATTGAGTTTGAATTTGCCCATTGAATTTTACATTGAAATTTCATTGAATCTTTTGTGAAATTGTGAATTATTCATTAATTTCATATAAAAATTTTTTAAATGTCCCTGGTTATCTATATGAGAATCCACCCCCTGATTGTGGAGGTTTTTGAGGGATGGACTCGACTGCATAGCAAGGAGAGGCAAAAAAAGAGTGACTGTGGAATTGGTATGATTAAAAATCTCTTTTTCTCTGGAATTATTGTGAATGAATATAGTTATTTGGTATAATATTTTTTATGTTCTTTTGTGAGTTCTTTACCTTGTGTATAAGGAATAACCCTAGGATGTATCGTGGTGATTGAGAATTATTCCGTTTGGACAATCAGATTTATTTGGTAAGTTTTATTCTGATAGAAAATGACTTTTTTAATATTATTAACATACTAAAACTTTTTCATCATTTATTTTAGATCAGCTTGGAGCAGCTAATGCCCATACAGATGCAGCATCCAGAGGATGGAATCCTATCCTCCATGCCTGCCTTCCCTGGCGTACCTGGAGCTAAAGGATTGAGTTTGAATTTGCCCATTGAATTTTACATTGAAATTTCTTTGAATCTTTTGTGAAATTGTGAAATATTCCTTTAATTTCATATAAAAATTTTTTAAAGGTCCCTGCTCATCATATCTGATGAATAACCCCCTGAACATGTACGTTTATGAGGGATGGACTCCACTGCATCGCAAGAAGAGGAAGAAATAGAGCGACTTTGGAAAGTGGTATGATTAAAAATCTCTTTTTCTGTGGAATTATTATGAATGAATATAGTTATTTGATAAAATATTTTTTATGTTCTTTTGTGAGTTCTTTACCTTTTGTATAAGGAATAACCCTAGGATGGATCGTGGTAAGGGAGAATTAATTTGTTTGGACAATCAGATGCATTTGGTAAGTTTTATTCTGATAGAAAATGACTTTTTAATTATTTTGAAAATACTTACACCCATTTCTGCATCTATTTTAGATCAGGTTGTAGCAGCTTATGCCCATGCAGATGCAGCATCCAGAGGATGGTATCCTATCCTCCATTCCTGCCTTCCCTGGCGTACCTGGAGCTAAAGGATTGATTTTGAATATGGCCATTGAATTTTACTTTGAAATTTCATTGAATCTTTTGTGAAATTGTGAAATATTCCTTTAATTTCATATAAATATTTTTTAAAGGTCCCTGGTTATCTATATGAGAATCCACCCCCTGAACATGTACGTTTACGAGGGATGGACTCCACTGCATCGCAAGGAGAGGAAGAAATAGAGCGACTTTGGAAAGTGGTATGATTAAAAATCTCTTTTTCTGTGGAATTATTATGAATGAATATAGTTATTTGATAAAATATTTTTTATGTTCTTTTGTGAGTTCTTTACCTTTTGTATAAGGAAAAACCCTGGAATGGATCGTGGTGAGGGAGAATTATTTTGTTTGGACAATCAGATGCATTTGGTAAGTTTTATTCTGATAGAAAATGATTTTTTTATTATTTTGAAAATACTTACACCCCTTTCTGTATCTATTATAGATCATCTTGTAGCAGTTAATGTCCATGCAGATGCAGCATCCAGACTATGGAATCCGATCCTCCATGCCTGCCTACCCTTGCTTACCTGGTGCTAAAGGATTGAGTTTGAATTTGGCCATTGAATTTTATTTTGAAATTTCATTGAATCTTTTGTTTAATTGTGAAGTATTCATTATTTTCATATAAAAATTTTTTAAAGGTCCCTGGTTATCTATATGAGAATCCACCTCCTGATTGTGGAGGTTTCTGAGGGATGGACTCGACTGCATAGCAAGGAGAGGCAAAAAAAGAGTGACTGTGGAATTGGTATGATTAAAAATCTCTTTTTCTCTGGAATTAATTTGAATGAATATAGTTATTTGGTATAATATTTTTTATGTTCTTTTGTGAGTTCTTAACCTTGTGTATAAGGAATAACCCTAGGATGGATCGTGGTGAGGGAGAATTATTTTGTTTGGACAATCAGATGCATTTGGTAAGTTTTATTCTGATAGAAAATGAATTGTTTATTATTTTGAAAATACTTACACCCATTTCTGCATCTATTTTAGATCAGCTTGTAGCAGCTAATGCCCATACAGATGCAGCATCCAGAGGATGGAATCCTATCCTCCATTCCTGCCTTCCCTGGCGTACCTGGAGCTAAAGGATTGAGTTTGAATTTGCCCATTGAATTTTACATTGAAATTTCATTGAATCTTTTGTGAAATTGTGAAGTATTCATTAATTTCATATAAAAAATTTTTCAAGGTCCCTGCTCATCATATCTGAGGAATAACCCCCTGAACATGTACGTTTACGAGGGATGGACTCCACTGCATCGCAAGGAGAGGAAGAAATAGAGCGACTTTGGAAAGTGGTATGATTAAAAAACTCTTGTTCTGTGGAGTTATTGTGAATGAATATAGTAATTTGGTAAAATATTTTTTATGTTCCTTTGTGAGTTCTTTACCTTTTGTATACGGAAAAACCCTAGGATGTATCATGGTGATGGAGAATTATATTGTTTGGATGATCAGATGCATTTGGTAAGTTTTATTCTGATAGAAAATGACTTTTTTATTATTTTGAAAATCCTTACACCCATTTCTGCATCTATTTTAGATCAGCTTGTAGCAGCTAATGCCGAAACAGATGCAGCATCCAGAGGATGGAATCCTATCCTCCATGCCTGCCTACCCTGGCCTACCTGGTGCTAAAGGATTGAGTTTGAATTTGGCCATTGAATTTTACTTTGAAATTTCATTAAATTTTTTGTGAAATTGTGAATTATTCATTAATTTCATATAAAAATTTTTTAAAGGTCCCTGGTTATCTATATGAGAATCCACCCCCTGATTTTGGAGGTTTCTGAGAGATGGACTCGACTGCATCGCAAGGAGAGGCAAAAAAAGAGTGACTGTGGAAAGTGGTATGATTAAAAATCTCTTTTTCTGTGGAATGATTGTGAATGAATATAGTTATTTGATAAAATATTTTTTATGTTCTTTTGTGAGTTCTTTACCTTTTGTATAAGAAAAACCCTAGAATGGATCGTGGTGAGGGAGAATTATTTTGTTTAGACAATCAGATGCATTTGGTAAGTTTTATTCTGATAGAAAATGATTTTTTTATTATTTTGAAAATACTTACACCCCTTTCTGTATCTATTATAGATCATCTTTTAGCAGTTAATGTCCATGCAGATGCAGCATCCAGAGGATGGAATCCGATCCTCCATGCCTGCCTACCCTGGCGTACCTGGTGCTAAAGGATTGAGTTTGAATTTGCCCATTGAATTTTACATTGAAATTTCTTTGAATCTTTTGTGAAATTGTGAAATATTCCTTTAATTTCATATAAAAATTTTTTAAAGGTCCCTGCTCATCATATCTGATGAATAACCCCCTGAACATGTACGTTTATGAGGGATGGACTCCACTGCATTGCAAGGAGAGGAAGAAATAGAGCGACTTTGGAAAGTGGTATGATTAAAAATCTCTTTTTCTGTGGAATTATTATGAATGAATATAGTTATTTGATAAAATATTTTTTATGTTCTTTTGTGAGTTCTTTACCTTTTGTATAAGGAATAACCCTAGGATGGATCGTGGTAAGGGAGAATTAATTTGTTTGGACAATCAGATGCATTTGGTAAGTTTAATCTGATAGAAAATGACTTTTTTATTATATTGTAAATACTTACACCCCTTTCTGTATCTATTATAGATCATCTTGTAGCAGTTAATGTCCATGCAGATGCAGCATCCAGAGGATGGTATCCGATCCTCCATGCCTGCCTACCCTTGCGTACCTGGTGCTAAAGGATTGAGTTTGAATTTGGCCATTGAATTTTATTTTGAAATTTCATTGAATCTTTTGTGAAATTGTGAAATATTCCTTTAATTTCATATAAATATTTTTTAAAGGTCCCTGGTTATCTATATGAGAATCCACCCCCTGAACATGTACGTTTACGAGGGATGGACTCCACTGCATCGCAAGGAGAGGAAGAAATAGAGCGACTTTGGAAAGTGGTATGATTAAAAATCTCTTTTTCTGTGGAATTATTATGAATGAATATAGTTATTTGATAAAATATTTTTTATGTTCTTTTGTGAGTTCTTTACCTTTTGTATAAGGAAAAACCCTGGAATGGATCGTGGTGAGGGAGAATTATTTTGTTTGGACAATCAGATGCATTTGGTAAGTTTTATTCTGATAGAAAATGATTTTTTTATTATTTTGAAAATACTTACACCCCTTTCTGTATCTATTATAGATCATCTTGTAGCAGTTAATGTCCATGCAGATGCAGCATCCAGACTATGGAATCCGATCCTCCATGCCTGCCTACCCTTGCTTACCTGGTGCTAAAGGATTGAGTTTGAATTTGGCCATTGAATTTTATTTTGAAATTTCATTGAATCTTTTGTTTAATTGTGAAGTATTCATTATTTTCATATAAAAATTTTTTAAAGGTCCCTGGTTATCTATATGAGAATCCACCTCCTGATTGTGGAGGTTTCTGAGGGATGGACTCGACTGCATAGCAAGGAGAGGCAAAAAAAGAGTGACTGTGGAATTGGTATGATTAAAAATCTCTTTTTCTCTGGAATTAATTTGAATGAATATAGTTATTTGGTATAATATTTTTTATGTTCTTTTGTGAGTTCTTAACCTTGTGTATAAGGAATAACCCTAGGATGGATCGTGGTGAGGGAGAATTATTTTGTTTAGACAATCAGATGCATTTGGTAAGTTTTATTCTGATATAAAATGAGTTCTTTATTATTTTGAAAATACTTACACCAATTTCTGCATCTATTTTAGATCAGCTTGTAGCAGCTAATGCCCATGCAGATGCAGCATCCGGAGGATGGAATCCTATCCTCCATGCCTGCCTACCCTGGCGTACCTGGAGCTAAAGGATTGAGTTTGAATTTGCCCATTGAATTTTACATTGAAATTTCATTGAATCTTTTGTGAAATTGTGAAGTATTCATTAATTTCATATAAAAAATTTTTCAAGGTCCCTGCTCATCATATCTGAGGAATAACCCCCTGAACATGTACGTTTACGAGGGATGGACTCCACTGCATCGCAAGGAGAGGAAGAAATAGAGCGACTTTGGAAAGTGGTATGATTAAAAAACTCTTGTTCTGTGGAGTTATTGTGAATGAATATAGTAATTTGGTAAAATATTTTTTATGTTCCTTTGTGAGTTCTTTACCTTTTGTATACGGAAAAACCCTAGGATGTATCATGGTGATGGAGAATTATATTGTTTGGATGATCAGATGCATTTGGTAAGTTTTATTCTGATAGAAAATGACTTTTTTATTATTTTGAAAATCCTTACACCCATTTCTGCATCTATTTTAGATCAGCTTGTAGCAGCTAATGCCGAAACAGATGCAGCATCCAGAGGATGGAATCCTATCCTCCATGCCTGCCTACCCTGGCCTACCTGGTGCTAAAGGATTGAGTTTGAATTTGGCCATTGAATTTTACTTTGAAATTTCATTAAATTTTTTGTGAAATTGTGAATTATTCATTAATTTCATATAAAAATTTTTTAAAGGTCCCTGGTTATCTATATGAGAATCCACCCCCTGATTTTGGAGGTTTCTGAGAGATGGACTCGACTGCATCGCAAGTAGAGGCAAAAAAAGAGTGACTGTGGAAAGTGGTATGATTAAAAATCTCTTTTTCTGTGGAATGATTGTGAATGAATATAGTTATTTGATAAAATATTTTTTATGTTCTTTTGTGAGTTCTTTACCTTTTGTATAAGAAAAACCCTAGAATGGATCGTGGTGAGGGAGAATTATTTTGTTTAGACAATCAGATGCATTTGGTAAGTTTTATTCTGATAGAAAATGATTTTTTTATTATTTTGAAAATACTTACACCCCTTTCTGTATCTATTATAGATCATCTTTTAGCAGTTAATGTCCATGCAGATGCAGCATCCAGAGGATGGAATCCGATCCTCCATGCCTGCCTACCCTGGCGTACCTGGTGCTAAAGGATTGAGTTTGAATTTGCCCATTGAATTTTACATTGAAATTTCTTTGAATCTTTTGTGAAATTGTGAAATATTCCTTTAATTTCATATAAAAATTTTTTAAAGGTCCCTGCTCATCATATCTGATGAATAACCCCCTGAACATGTACGTTTATGAGGGATGGACTCCACTGCATTGCAAGGAGAGGAAGAAATAGAGCGACTTTGGAAAGTGGTATGATTAAAAATCTCTTTTTCTGTGGAATTATTATGAATGAATATAGTTATTTGATAAAATATTTTTTATGTTCTTTTGTGAGTTCTTTACCTTTTGTATAAGGAATAACCCTAGGATGGATCGTGGTAAGGGAGAATTAATTTGTTTGGACAATCAGATGCATTTGGTAAGTTTTATTCTGATAGAAAATGACTTTTTTATTATATTGAAAATACTTACACCCCTTTCTGTATCTATTATAGATCATCTTGTAGCAGTTAATGTCCATGCAGATGCAGCATCCAGAGGATGGAATCCGATCCTCCATGCCTGCCTACCCTTGCGTACCTGGTGCTAAAGGATTGAGTTTGAATTTGGCCATTGAATTTTATTTTGAAATTTCATTGAATCTTTTGTGAAATTGTGAAGTATTCATTATTTTCATATAAAAATTTTTTAAAGGTCCCTGGTTATCTATATGAGAATCCACCCCCTGATTGTGGAGGTTTCTGAGGGATGGACTCGACTGCATAGCAAGGAGAGGCAAAAAAAGAGTGACTGTGGAATTGGTATGATTAAAAATCTCTTTTTCTCTGGAATTAATTTGAATGAATATAGTTATTTGGTATAATATTTTTTATGTTCTTTTGTGAGTTTTTTACCTTGTGTATAAGGAATAACCCTAGGATGGATCGTGGTGAGGGAGAATTAGTTTGTTTAGACAATCAGATGCATTTGGTAAGTTTTATTCTGATAGAAAATGAGTTTTTTATTATTTTGAAAATACTTACACCAATTTCTGCATCTATTTTAGATCAGCTTGTAGCAGCTAATGCCCATACAGATGCAGCATCCAGAGGATGGAATCCTATTCTCCATTCCTGCCTTCCCTGGCGTACCTGGAGCTAAAGGATTGAGTTTGAATTTGCCCATTGAATTTTACATTGAAATTTCATTGAATCTTTTGTGAAATTGTGAAATATTCCTTTAATTTCATATAAAAATTTTTTAAAGGTCCCTGCTCATCATATCTGATGAATAATCCCCTGAACATGTACGTTTACAAAGGATGGACTCGACTGCTTTGCAAGGAGAGGAAGAAATAGAGCGACTTTGGAAAGTGGTATGATTAAAAAACTCTTGTTCTGTGGAGTTATTGTGAATGAATAAAGTTATTTGATAAAATAGTTTTTATGTTCTTTTGTGAGTTCTTTATCTTTTGTATAAGGAATAACCCTAGGATGGATCGTGGTGAGGGAGAATTATTTTGTTTGGACAATCAGATGCATTTGGTAAGTTTTATTCTGATATAAAATGAGTTCTTTATTATTTTGAAAATACTTACACCAATTTCTGCATCTATTTTAGATCAGCTTGTAGCAGCTAATGCCCATGCAGATGCAGCATCCGGAGGATGGAATCCTATCCTCCATGCCTGCCTACCCTGGCGTACCTGGTGCTAAAGGATTGAGTTTGAATTTGCCCATTGAATTTTACATTAAAATTTCTGTGAATCTTTTGTGAAATTGTGAAATATTCCTTTAATTTCATATAAAAATTTTTTAACGGTCCCTGCTCATCATATCTGATGAATAACCCCCTGAACATGTACGTTTATGAGGGATGGACTCCACTGCATCGCAAGGAGAGGAAGAAATAGAGCGACTTTGGAAAGTGGTATGATTAAAAATCTCTTTTTCTGTGGAATTATTATGAATGAATATAGTTATTTGATAAAATATTTTTTATGTTCTTTTGTGAGTTCTTTACCTTTTGTATAAGGAATAACCCTAGGATGGATCGTGGTAAGGGAGAATTAATTTGTTTGGACAATCAGATGCATTTGGTAAGTTTTATTCTGATAGAAAATGACTTTTTTATTATATTGAAAATACTTACACCCCTTTCTGTATCTATTATAGATAATCTTGTAGCAGTTAATGTCCATGCAGATGCAGCATCCAGAGGATGGAATCCGATCCTCCATGCCTGCCTACCCTTGCGTACCTGGTGCTAAAGGATTGAGTTTGAATTTGGCCATTGAATTTTATTTTGAAATTTCATTGAATCTTTTGTGAAATTGTGAAGTATTCATTATTTTCATATAAAAATTTTTTAAAGGTCCCTGGTTATCTATATGAGAATCCACCCCCTGATTGTGGAGGTTTCTGAGGGATGGACTCGACTGCATAGCAAGGAGAGTTAAAAAAAGAGTGACTGTGGAATTGGTATGATTAAAAATCTCTTTTTCTCTGGAATTAATTTGAATGAATATAGTTATTTGGTATAATATTTTTTATGTTCTTTTGTGAGTTCTTTACCTTGTGTATAAGGAATAACCCTAGGATGGATCGTGGTGAGGGAGAATTATTTTGTTTAGACAATCAGATGCATTTGGTAAGTTTTATTCTGATAGAAAATGAATTTTTTATTATTTTGAAAATACTTACACCAATTTCTGCATCTATTTTAGATCTGCTTGTAGCAGCTAATGCCCATACAGATGCAGCATCCAGAGGATGGAATCCTATTCTCCATTCCTGCCTTCCCTGGCGTACCTGGAGCTAAAGGATTGAGTTTGAATTTGCCCATTGAATTTTACATTGAAATTTCATTGAATCTTTTGTGAAATTGTGAATTATTCATTAATTTCATATAAAAATTTTTTAAATGTCCCTGGTTATCCTTATGAGAATCCACCCCCTGATTGTGGAGGTTTTTGAGGGATGGACTCGACTGCATAGCAAGGAGAGGCAAAAAAAGAGTGACTGTGGAATTGGTATGATTAAAAATCTCTTTTTCTCTGGAATTATTGTGAATGAATATAGTTATTTGGTATAATATTTTTTATGTTCTTTTGTGAGTTCTTTACCTTGTGTATAAGGAATAACCCTAGGATGTATCGTGGTGATTGAGAATTATTTTGTTTGGACAATCAGATTTATTTGGTAAGTTTTATTCTGATAGAAAATGACTTTTTTAATATTATTAACATACTAAAACTTTTTCATCATTTATTTTAGATCAGCTTGGAGCAGCTAATGCCCATACAGATGCAGCATCCAGAGGATGGAATCCTATCCTCCATGCCTGCCTTCCCTGGCGTACCTGGAGCTAAAGGATTGAGTTTGAATTTGCCCATTGAATTTTACATTGAAATTTCTTTGAATCTTTTGTGAAATTGTGAAATATTCCTTTAATTTCATATAAAAATTTTTTAAAGGTCCCTGCTCATCATATCTGATGAATAACCCCCTGAACATGTACGTTTATGAGGGATGGACTCCACTGCATCGCAAGAAGAGGAAGAAATAGAGCGACTTTGGAAAGTGGTATGATTAAAAATCTCTTTTTCTGTGGAATTATTATGAATGAATATAGTTATTTGATAAAATATTTTTTATGTTCTTTTGTGAGTTCTTTACCTTTTGTATAAGGAATAACCCTAGGATGGATCGTGGTAAGGGAGAATTAATTTGTTTGGACAATCAGATGCATTTGGTAAGTTTTATTCTGATAGAAAATGACTTTTTAATTATTTTGAAAATACTTACACCCATTTCTGCATCTATTTTAGATCAGCTTGTAGCAGCTTATGCCCATGCAGATGCAGCATCCAGAGGATGGTATCCTATCCTCCATTCCTGCCTTCCCTGGCGTACCTGGAGCTAAAGGATTGAGTTTGAATATGGCCATTGAATTTTACTTTGAAATTACATTGAATCTTTTGTGAAATTGTGAAATATTCCTTTAATTTCATATAAATATTTTTTAAAGGTCCCTGGTTATCTATATGAGAATCCACCCCCTGAACATGTACGTTTACGAGGGATGGACTCCACTGCATCGCAAGGAGAGGAAGAAATAGAGCGACTTTGGAAAGTGTTATGATTAAAAATCTCTTTTTCTGTGGAATTATTATGAATGAATATAGTTATTTGATAAAATATTTTTTATGTTCTTTTGTGAGTTCTTTACCTTTTGTATAAGGAAAAACCCTGGAATGGATCGTGGTGAGGGAGAATTATTTTGTTTGGACAATCAGATGCATTTGGTAAGTTTTATTCTGATAGAAAATGATTTTTTTATTATTTTGAAAATACTTACACCCCTTTCTGTATCTATTATAGATCATCTTGTAGCAGTTAATGTCCATGCAGATGCAGCATCCAGACTATGGAATCCGATCCTCCATGCCTGCCTACCCTTGCTTACCTGGTGCTAAAGGATTGAGTTTGAATTTGGCCATTGAATTTTATTTTGAAATTTCATTGAATCTTTTGTTTAATTGTGAAGTATTCATTATTTTCATATAAAAATTTTTTAAAGGTCCCTGGTTATCTATATGAGAATCCACCTCCTGATTGTGGAGGTTTCTTAGGGATGGACTCGACTGCATAGCAAGGAGAGGCAAAAAAAGAGTGACTGTGGAATTGGTATGATTAAAAATCTCTTTTTCTCTGGAATTAATTTGAATGAATATAGTTATTTGGTATAATTTTTTTTATGTTCTTTTGTGAGTTCTTAACCTTGTGTATAAGGAATAACCCTAGGATGGATCGTGGTGAGGGAGAATTATTTTGTTTAGACAATCAGATGCATTTGGTAAGTTTTATTCTGATAGAAAATGAATTTTTTATTATTTTGAAAATACTTACACCCATTTCTGCATCTATTTTAGATCAGCTTGTAGCAGCTAATGCCCATACAGATGCAGCATCCAGAGGATGGAATCCTATCCTCCATTCCTGCCTTCCCTGGCGTACCTGGAGCTAAAGGATTGAGTTTGAATTTGCCCATTGAATTTTACATTGAAATTTCATTGAATCTTTTGTGAAATTGTGAAGTATTCATTAATTTCATATAAAAAATTTTTCAAGGTCCCTGCTCATCATATCTGAGGAATAACCCCCTGAACATGTACGTTTACGAGGGATGGACTCCACTGCATCGCAAGGAGAGGAAGAAATAGAGCGACTTTGGAAAGTGGTATGATTAAAAAACTCTTGTTCTGTGGAGTTATTGTGAATGAATATAGTAATTTGGTAAAATATTTTTTATGTTCCTTTGTGAGTTCTTTACCTTTTGTATACGGAAAAACCCTAGGATGTATCATGGTGATGGAGAATTATATTGTTTGGATGATCAGATGCATTTGGTAAGTTTTATTCTGATAGAAAATGACTATTTTATTATTTTGAAAATACTTACACCCCTTTCTGCATGTATTTTAGATCAGCTTGTAGCAGCTAATGCCCATGCAGATGCAGCATCCAGAGGATGGAATCCTATCCTCCATGCCTGCCTACCCTGGCGTACCTGGTGCTAAAGGATTGAGTTTGAATTTGGCCATTGAATTTTACTTTGAAATTTCATTGAATGTTTTGTGAAATTGTGAATTATTCATTAATTTCATATAAAAATTTTTTAAAGGTCCCTGGTTATCTATATGAGAATCCACCCCCTGATTGTGGAGGTTTCTGAGGGATGGACTCGACTGCATCGCAAGGAGAGGCAAAAAAAGAGTGACTGTGGAAAGTGGTATGATTAAAAATCTCTTTTTCTGTGGAATGATTGTGAATGAATATAGTTATTTGATAAAATATTTTTTATGTTCTTTTGTGAGTTCTTTACCTTTTGTACAAGAAAAACCCTAGAATGGATCGTGGTGAGGGAGAATTATTTTGTTTAGACAATCAGATGCATTTGGTAAGTTTTATTCTGATAGAAAATGATTTTTTTATTATTTTGAAAATACTTACACCCCTTTCTGTATCTATTATAGATCATCTTGTAGCAGTTAATGTCCATGCAGATGCAGCATCCAGAGGATGGAATCCGATCCTCCATGCCTGCCTACCCTGGCGTACCTGGTGCTAAAGGATTGAGTTTGAATTTGCCCATTGAATTTTACATTGAAATTTCTTTGAATCTTTTGTGAAATTGTGAAATATTCCTTTAATTTCATATAAAAATTTTTTAAAGGTCCCTGCTCATCATATCTGATGAATAACCCCCTGAACATGTACGTTTATGAGGGATGGACTCCACTGCATTGCAAGGAGAGGAAGAAATAGAGCGACTTTGGAAAGTGGTATGATTAAAAATCTCTTTTTCTGTGGAATTATTATGAATGAATATAGTTATTTGATAAAATATTTTTTATGTTCTTTTGTGAGTTCTTTACCTTTTGTATAAGGAATAACCCTAGGATGGATCGTGGTAAGGGAGAATTAATTTGTTTGGACAATCAGATGCATTTGGTAAGTTTTATTCTGATAGAAAATGACTTTTTTATTATATTGAAAATACTTACACCCCTTTCTGTATCTATTATAGATCATCTTGTAGCAGTTAATGTCCATGCAGATGCAGCATCCAGAGGATGGAATCCGATCCTCCATGCCTGCCTACCCTTGCGTACCTGGTGCTAAAGGATTGAGTTTGAATTTGGCCATTGAATTTTATTTTGAAATTTCATTGAATCTTTTGTGAAATTGTGAAGTATTCATTATTTTCATATAAAAATTTTTTAAAGGTCCCTGGTTATCTATATGAGAATCCACCCCCTGATTGTGGAGGTTTCTGAGGGATGGACTCGACTGCATAGCAAGGAGAGGCAAAAAAAGAGTGACTGTGGAATTGGTATGATTAAAAATCTCTTTTTCTCTGGAATTAATTTGAATGAATATAGTTATTTGGTATAATATTTTTTATGTTCTTTTGTGAGTTTTTTACCTTGTGTATAAGGAATAACCCTAGGATGGATCGTGGTGAGGGAGAATTAGTTTGTTTAGACAATCAGATGCATTTGGTAAGTTTTATTCTGATAGAAAATGAGTTTTTTATTATTTTGAAAATACTTACACCAATTTCTGCATCTATTTTAGATCAGCTTGTAGCAGCTAATGCCCATACAGATGCAGCATCCAGAGGATGGAATCCTATTCTCCATTCCTGCCTTCCCTGGCGTACCTGGAGCTAAAGGATTGAGTTTGAATTTGCCCATTGAATTTTACATTGAAATTTCATTGAATCTTTTGTGAAATTGTGAAATATTCCTTTAATTTCATATAAAAATTTTTTAAAGGTCCCTGCTCATCATATCTGATGAATAATCCCCTGAACATGTACGTTTACAAAGGATGGACTCCACTGCTTTGCAAGGAGAGGAAGAAATAGAGCGACTTTGGAAAGTGGTATGATTAAAAAACTCTTTTTCTGTGGAATTATTGTGAATGAATATAGTTATTTGATAAAATATTTTTTATGTTCTTTTGTGAGTTCTTTACCTTTTGTATAAGGAATAACCCTAGGATGGATCGTGGTGAGGGAGAATTAATTTGTTTGGACAATCAGATGCATTTGGTAAGTTTTATTCTGATAGAAAATGACTTTTTTATTATATTGAAAATACTTACACCAATTTCTGCATCTATTTTAGATCAGCTTGTAGCAGCTAATGCCCATGCAGATGCAGCATCCGGAGGATGGAATCCTATCCTCCATGCCTGCCTACCCTTGCGTACCTGGTGCTAAAGGATTGAGTTTGAATTTGGCCATTGAATTTTATTTTGAAATTTCATTGAATCTTTTGTGAAATTGTGAAGTATTCATTATTTTCATATAAAAATTTTTTAAAGGTCCCTGGTTATCTATATGAGAATCCACCCCCTGATTGTGGAGGTTTCTGAGGGATGGACTCGACTGCATAGCAAGGAGAGTTAAAAAAAGAGTGACTGTGGAATTGGTATGATTAAAAATCTCTTTTTCTCTGGAATTAATTTGAATGAATATAGTTATTTGGTATAATATTTTTTATGTTCTTTTGTGAGTTCTTTACCTTGTGTATAAGGAATAACCCTAGGATGGATCGTGGTGAGGGAGAATTATTTTGTTTAGACAATCAGATGCATTTGGTAAGTTTTATTCTGATAGAAAATGAATTTTTTATTATTTTGAAAATACTTACACCAATTTCTGCATCTATTTTAGATCTGCTTGTAGCAGCTAATGCCCATACAGATGCAGCATCCAGAGGATGGAATCCTATTCTCCATTCCTGCCTTCCCTGGCGTACCTGGAGCTAAAGGATTGAGTTTGAATTTGCCCATTGAATTTTACATTGAAATTTCATTGAATCTTTTGTGAAATTGTGAATTATTCATTAATTTCATATAAAAATTTTTTAAATGTCCCTGGTTATCCTTATGAGAATCCACCCCCTGATTGTGGAGGTTTTTGAGGGATGGACTCGACTGCATAGCAAGGAGAGGCAAAAAAAGAGTGACTGTGGAATTGGTATGATTAAAAATCTCTTTTTCTCTGGAATTATTGTGAATGAATATAGTTATTTGGTATAATATTTTTTATGTTCTTTTGTGAGTTCTTTACCTTGTGTATAAGGAATAACCCTAGGATGTATCGTGGTGATTGAGAATTATTTTGTTTGGACAATCAGATTTATTTGGTAAGTTTTATTCTGATAGAAAATGACTTTTTTAATATTATTAACATACTAAAACTTTTTCATCATTTATTTTAGATCAGCTTGGAGCAGCTAATGCCCATACAGATGCAGCATCCAGAGGATGGAATCCTATCCTCCATGCCTGCCTTCCCTGGCGTACCTGGAGCTAAAGGATTGAGTGTGAATTTGCCCATTGAATTTTACATTGAAATTTCTTTGAATCTTTTGTGAAATTGTGAAATATTCCTTTAATTTCATATAAAAATTTTTTAAAGGTCCCTGCTCATCATATCTGATGAATAACCCCCTGAACATGTACGTTTATGAGGGATGGACTCCACTGCATCGCAAGAAGAGGAAGAAATAGAGCGACTTTGGAAAGTGGTATGATTAAAAATCTCTTTTTCTGTGGAATTATTATGAATGAATATAGTTATTTGATAAAATATTTTTTATGTTCTTTTGTGAGTTCTTTACCTTTTGTATAAGGAATAACCCTAGGATGGATCGTGGTAAGGGAGAATTAATTTGTTTGGACAATCAGATGCATTTGGTAAGTTTTATTCTGATAGAAAATGACTTTTTAATTATTTTGAAAATACTTACACCCATTTCTGCATCTATTTTAGATCAGCTTGTAGCAGCTTATGCCCATGCAGATGCAGCATCCAGAGGATGGTATCCTATCCTCCATTCCTGCCTTCCCTGGCGTACCTGGAGCTAAAGGATTGAGTTTGAATATGGCCATTGAATTTTACTTTGAAATTACATTGAATCTTTTGTGAAATTGTGAAATATTCCTTTAATTTCATATAAATATTTTTTAAAGGTCCCTGGTTATCTATATGAGAATCCACCCCCTGAACATGTACGTTTACGAGGGATGGACTCCACTGCATCGCAAGGAGAGGAAGAAATAGAGCGACTTTGGAAAGTGTTATGATTAAAAATCTCTTTTTCTGTGGAATTATTATGAATGAATATAGTTATTTGATAAAATATTTTTTATGTTCTTTTGTGAGTTCTTTACCTTTTGTATAAGGAAAAACCCTGGAATGGATCGTGGTGAGGGAGAATTATTTTGTTTGGACAATCAGATGCATTTGGTAAGTTTTATTCTGATAGAAAATGATTTTTTTATTATTTTGAAAATACTTACACCCCTTTCTGTATCTATTATAGATCATCTTGTAGCAGTTAATGTCCATGCAGATGCAGTATCCAGACTATGGAATCCGATCCTCCATGCCTGCCTACCCTTGCTTACCTGGTGCTAAAGGATTGAGTTTGAATTTGGCCATTGAATTTTATTTTGAAATTTCATTGAATCTTTTGTTTAATTGTGAAGTATTCATTATTTTCATATAAAAATTTTTTAAAGGTCCCTGGTTATCTATATGAGAATCCACCTCCTGATTGTGGAGGTTTCTTAGGGATGGACTCGACTGCATAGCAAGGAGAGGCAAAAAAAGAGTGACTGTGGAATTGGTATGATTAAAAATCTCTTTTTCTCTGGAATTAATTTGAATGAATATAGTTATTTGGTATAATTTTTTTTATGTTCTTTTGTGAGTTCTTAACCTTGTGTATAAGGAATAACCCTAGGATGGATCGTGGTGAGGGAGAATTATTTTGTTTAGACAATCAGATGCATTTGGTAAGTTTTATTCTGATAGAAAATGAATTTTTTATTATTTTGAAAATACTTACACCCATTTCTGCATCTATTTTAGATCAGCTTGTAGCAGCTAATGCCCATACAGATGCAGCATCCAGAGGATGGAATCCTATCCTCCATTCCTGCCTTCCCTGGCGTACCTGGAGCTAAAGGATTGAGTTTGAATTTGCCCATTGAATTTTACATTGAAATTTCATTGAATCTTTTGTGAAATTGTGAAGTATTCATTAATTTCATATAAAAAATTTTTCAAGGTCCCTGCTCATCATATCTGAGGAATAACCCCCTGAACATGTACGTTTACGAGGGATGGACTCCACTGCATCGCAAGGAGAGGAAGAAATAGAGCGACTTTGGAAAGTGGTATGATTAAAAAACTCTTGTTCTGTGGAGTTATTGTGAATGAATATAGTAATTTGGTAAAATATTTTTTATGTTCCTTTGTGAGTTCTTTACCTTTTGTATACGGAAAAACCCTAGGATGTATCATGGTGATGGAGAATTATATTGTTTGGATGATCAGATGCATTTGGTAAGTTTTATTCTGATAGAAAATGACTATTTTATTATTTTGAAAATACTTACACCCCTTTCTGCATGTATTTTAGATCAGCTTGTAGCAGCTAATGCCCATGCAGATGCAGCATCCAGAGGATGGAATCCTATCCTCCATGCCTGCCTACCCTGGCGTACCTGGTGCTAAAGGATTGAGTTTGAATTTGGCCATTGAATTTTACTTTGAAATTTCATTGAATGTTTTGTGAAATTGTGAATTATTCATTAATTTCATATAAAAATTTTTTAAAGGTCCCTGGTTATCTATATGAGAATCCACCCCCTGATTGTGGAGGTTTCTGAGGGATGGACTCGACTGCATCGCAAGGAGAGGCAAAAAAAGAGTGACTGTGGAAAGTGGTATGATTAAAAATCTCTTTTTCTGTGGAATGATTGTGAATGAATATAGTTATTTGATAAAATATTTTTTATGTTCTTTTGTGAGTTCTTTACCTTTTGTATAAGAAAAACCCTAGAATGGATCGTGGTGAGGGAGAATTATTTTGTTTAGACAATCAGATGCATTTGGTAAGTTTTATTCTGATAGAAAATGATTTTTTTATTATTTTGAAAATACTTACACCCCTTTCTGTATCTATTATAGATCATCTTGTAGCAGTTAATGTCCATGCAGATGCAGCATCCAGAGGATGGAATCCGATCCTCCATGCCTGCCTACCCTGGCGTACCTGGTGCTAAAGGATTGAGTTTGAATTTGCCCATTGAATTTTACATTGAAATTTCTTTGAATCTTTTGTGAAATTGTGAAATATTCCTTTAATTTCATATAAAAATTTTTTAAAGGTCCCTGCTCATCATATCTGATGAATAACCCCCTGAACATGTACGTTTATGAGGGATGGACTCCACTGCATTGCAAGGAGAGGAAGAAATAGAGCGACTTTGGAAAGTGGTATGATTAAAAATCTCTTTTTCTGTGGAATTATTATGAATGAATATAGTTATTTGATAAAATATTTTTTATGTTCTTTTGTGAGTTCTTTACCTTTTGTATAAGGAATAACCCTAGGATGGATCGTGGTAAGGGAGAATTAATTTGTTTGGACAATCAGATGCATTTGGTAAGTTTTATTCTGATAGAAAATGACTTTTTTATTATATTGAAAATACTTACACCCCTTTCTGTATCTATTATAGATCATCTTGTAGCAGTTAATGTCCATGCAGATGCAGCATCCAGAGGATGGAATCCGATCCTCCATGCCTGCCTACCCTTGCGTACCTGGTGCTAAAGGATTGAGTTTGAATTTGGCCATTGAATTTTATTTTGAAATTTCATTGAATCTTTTGTGAAATTGTGAAGTATTCATTATTTTCATATAAAAATTTTTTAAAGGTCCCTGGTTATCTATATGAGAATCCACCCCCTGATTGTGGAGGTTTCTGAGGGATGGACTCGACTGCATAGCAAGGAGAGGCAAAAAAAGAGTGACTGTGGAATTGGTATGATTAAAAATCTCTTTTTCTCTGGAATTAATTTGAATGAATATAGTTATTTGGTATAATATTTTTTATGTTCTTTTGTGAGTTTTTTACCTTGTGTATAAGGAATAACCCTAGGATGGATCGTGGTGAGGGAGAATTAGTTTGTTTAGACAATCAGATGCATTTGGTAAGTTTTATTCTGATAGAAAATGAGTTTTTTATTATTTTGAAAATACTTACACCAATTTCTGCATCTATTTTAGATCAGCTTGTAGCAGCTAATGCCCATACAGATGCAGCATCCAGAGGATGGAATCCTATTCTCCATTCCTGCCTTCCCTGGCGTACCTGGAGCTAAAGGATTGAGTTTGAATTTGCCCATTGAATTTTACATTGAAATTTCATTGAATCTTTTGTGAAATTGTGAAATATTCCTTTAATTTCATATAAAAATTTTTTAAAGGTCCCTGCTCATCATATCTGATGAATAATCCCCTGAACATGTACGTTTACAAAGGATGGACTCCACTGCTTTGCAAGGAGAGGAAGAAATAGAGCGACTTTGGAAAGTGGTATGATTAAAAAACTCTTGTTCTGTGGAGTTATTGTGAATGAATAAAGTTATTTGATAAAATAGTTTTTATGTTCTTTTGTGAGTTCTTTATCTTTTGTATAAGGAATAACCCTAGGATGGATCGTGGTGAGGGAGAATTATTTTGTTTGGACAATCAGATGCATTTGGTAAGTTTTATTCTGATATAAAATGAGTTCTTTATTATTTTGAAAATACTTACACCAATTTCTGCATCTATTTTAGATCAGCTTGTAGCAGCTAATGCCCATGCAGATGCAGCATCCGGAGGATGGAATCCTATCCTCCATGCCTGCCTACCCTGGCGTACCTGGTGCTAAAGGATTGAGTTTGAATTTGGCCATTGAATTTTATTTTGAAATTTCATTGAATCTTTTGTGAAATTGTGAAGTATTCATTATTTTCATATAAAAATTTTTTAAAGGTCCCTGGTTATCTATATGAGAATCAACCCCCTGATTGTGGAGGTTTCTGAGGGATGGACTCGACTGCATAGCAAGGAGAGGCAAAAAAAAGTGACTGTGGAAAGTGGTATGATTAAAAATCTCTTTTTCTGTGGAATTATTATGAATGAATATAGTTATTTGATAAAATATTTTTTATGTTCTTTTGTGAGTTCTTTACCTTTTGTATAAGGAATAACCCTAGGATGGATCGTGGTAAGGGAGAATTAATTTGTTTGGACAATCAGATGCATTTGGTAAGTTTTATTCTGATAGAAAATGACTTTTTTATTATTTTGAAAATACTTACACCAATTTCTGCATCTATTTTAGATCTGCTTGTAGCAGCTAATGCCCATACAGATGCAGCATCCAGAGGATGGAATCCTATTCTCCATTCCTGCCTTCCCTGGCGTACCAGGAGCTAAAGGATTGAGTTTGAATTTGCCCATTGAATTTTACATTGAAATTTCATTGAATCTTTTGTGAAATTGTGAAGTATTCATTAATTTCATATAAAAATTTTTTAAATGTCCCTGGTTATCTTTATGAGAATCCACCCCCTGATTGTGGAGGTTTTTGAGGGATGGACTCGACTGCATAGCAAGGAGAGGCAAAAAAAGAGTGACTGTGGAATTGGTATGATTAAAAATCTCTTTTTCTCTGGAATTACTGTGAATGAATATAGTTATTTGGTATAATATTTTTTATGTTCTTTTGTGAGTTCTTTACCTTGTGTATAAGGAATAACCCTAGGATGTATCGTGGTGATTGAGAATTATTCCGTTTGGACAATCAGATTTATTTGGTAAGTTTTATTCTGATAGAAAATGACTTTTTTAATATTATTAACATACTAAAACTTTTTCATCATTTATTTTAGATCAGCTTGGAGCAGCTAATGCCCATACAGATGCAGCATCCAGAGGATGGAATCCTATCCTCCATGCCTGCCTTCCCTGGCGTACCTGGAGCTAAAGGATTGAGTTTGAATTTGCCCATTGAATTTTACATTGAAATTTCTTTGAATCTTTTGTGAAATTGTGAAATATTCCTTTAATTTCATATAAAAATTTTTTAAAGGTCCCTGCTCATCATATCTGATGAATAACCCCCTGAACATGTACGTTTATGAGGGATGGACTCCACTGCATCGCAAGAAGAGGAAGAAATAGAGCGACTTTGGAAAGTGGTATGATTAAAAATCTCTTTTTCTTTGGAATTATTATGAATGAATATAGTTATTTGATAAAATATTTTTTATGTTCTTTTGTGAGTTCTTTACCTTTTGTATAAGGAATAACCCTAGGATGGATCGTGGTAAGGGAGAATTAATTTGTTTGGACAATCAGATGCATTTGGTAAGTTTTATTCTGATAGAAAATGACTTTTTAATTATTTTGAAAATACTTACACCCATTTCTGCATCTATTTTAGATCAGCTTGTAGCAGCTTATGCCTATGCAGATGCAGCATCCAGAGGATGGTATCCTATCCTCCATTCCTGCCTTCCCTGGCGTACCTGGAGCTAAAGGATTGAGTTTGAATATGGCCATTGAATTTTACTTTGAAATTTCATTGAATCTTTTGTGAAATTGTGAAATATTCCTTTAATTTCATATAAATATTTTTTAAAGGTCCCTGGTTATCTATATGAGAATCCACCCCCTGAACATGTACGTTTACGAGGGATGGACTCCACTGCATCGCAAGGAGAGGAAGAAATAGAGCGACTTTGGAAAGTGTTATGATTAAAAATCTCTTTTTCTGTGGAATTATTATGAATGAATATAGTTATTTGATAAAATATTTTTTATGTTCTTTTGTGAGTTCTTTACCTTTTGTATAAGGAAAAACCCTGGAATGGATCGTGGTGAGGGAGAATTATTTTGTTTGGACAATCAGATGCATTTGGTAAGTTTTATTCTGATAGAAAATGATTTTTTTATTATTTTGAAAATACTTACACCCCTTTCTGTATCTATTATAGATCATCTTGTAGCAGTTAATGTCCATGCAGATGCAGCATCCAGACTATGGAATCCGATCCTCCATGCCTGCCTACCCTTGCTTACCTGGTGCTAAAGGATTGAGTTTGAATTTGGCCATTGAATTTTATTTTGAAATTTCATTGAATCTTTTGTTTAATTGTGAAGTATTCATTATTTTCATATAAAAATTTTTTAAAGGTCCCTGGTTATCTATATGAGAATCCACCTCCTGATTGTGGAGGTTTCTTAGGGATGGACTCGACTGCATAGCAAGGAGAGGCAAAAAAAGAGTGACTGTGGAATTGGTATGATTAAAAATCTCTTTTTCTCTGGAATTAATTTGAATGAATATAGTTATTTGGTATAATTTTTTTTATGTTCTTTTGTGAGTTCTTAACCTTGTGTATAAGGAATAACCCTAGGATGGATCGTGGTGAGGGAGAATTATTTTGTTTAGACAATCAGATGCATTTGGTAAGTTTTATTCTGATAGAAAATGAATTTTTTATTATTTTGAAAATACTTACACCCATTTCTGCATCTATTTTAGATCAGCTTGTAGCAGCTAATGCCCATACAGATGCAGCATCCAGAGGATGGAATCCTATCCTCCATTCCTGCCTTCCCTGGCGTACCTGGAGCTAAAGGATTGAGTTTGAATTTGCCCATTGAATTTTACATTGAAATTTCATTGAATCTTTTGTGAAATTGTGAAGTATTCATTAATTTCATATAAAAAATTTTTCAAGGTCCCTGCTCATCATATCTGAGGAATAACCCCCTGAACATGTACGTTTACGAGGGATGGACTCCACTGCATCGCAAGGAGAGGAAGAAATAGAGCGACTTTGGAAAGTGGTATGATTAAAAAACTCTTGTTCTGTGGAGTTATTGTGAATGAATATAGTAATTTGGTAAAATATTTTTTATGTTCCTTTGTGAGTTCTTTACCTTTTGTATACGGAAAAACCCTAGGATGTATCATGGTGATGGAGAATTATATTGTTTGGATGATCAGATGCATTTGGTAAGTTTTATTCTGATAGAAAATGACTATTTTATTATTTTGAAAATACTTACACCCCTTTCTGCATGTATTTTAGATCAGCTTGTAGCAGCTAATGCCCATGCAGATGCAGCATCCAGAGGATGGAATCCTATCCTCCATGCCTGCCTACCCTGGCGTACCTGGTGCTAAAGGATTGAGTTTGAATTTGGCCATTGAATTTTACTTTGAAATTTCATTGAATGTTTTGTGAAATTGTGAATTATTCATTAATTTCATATAAAAATTTTTTAAAGGTCCCTGGTTATCTATATGAGAATCCACCCCCTGATTGTGGAGGTTTCTGAGGGATGGACTCGACTGCATCGCAAGGAGAGGCAAAAAAAGAGTGACTGTGGAAAGTGGTATGATTAAAAATCTCTTTTTCTGTGGAATGATTGTGAATGAATATAGTTATTTGATAAAATATTTTTTATGTTCTTTTGTGAGTTCTTTACCTTTTGTATAAGAAAAACCCTAGAATGGATCGTGGTGAGGGAGAATTATTTTGTTTAGACAATCAGATGCATTTGGTAAGTTTTATTCTGATAGAAAATGATTTTTTTATTATTTTGAAAATACTTACACCCCTTTCTGTATCTATTATAGATCATCTTGTAGCAGTTAATGTCCATGCAGATGCAGCATCCAGAGGATGGAATCCGATCCTCCATGCCTGCCTACCCTGGCGTACCTGGTGCTAAAGGATTGAGTTTGAATTTGCCCATTGAATTTTACATTGAAATTTCTTTGAATCTTTTGTGAAATTGTGAAATATTCCTTTAATTTCATATAAAAATTTTTTAAAGGTCCCTGCTCATCATATCTGATGAATAACCCCCTGAACATGTACGTTTATGAGGGATGGACTCCACTGCATTGCAAGGAGAGGAAGAAATAGAGCGACTTTGGAAAGTGGTATGATTAAAAATCTCTTTTTCTGTGGAATTATTATGAATGAATATAGTTATTTGATAAAATATTTTTTATGTTCTTTTGTGAGTTCTTTACCTTTTGTATAAGGAATAACCCTAGGATGGATCGTGGTAAGGGAGAATTAATTTGTTTGGACAATCAGATGCATTTGGTAAGTTTTATTCTGATAGAAAATGACTTTTTTATTATATTGAAAATACTTACACCCCTTTCTGTATCTATTATAGATCATCTTGTAGCAGTTAATGTCCATGCAGATGCAGCATCCAGAGGATGGAATCCGATCCTCCATGCCTGCCTACCCTTGCGTACCTGGTGCTAAAGGATTGAGTTTGAATTTGGCCATTGAATTTTATTTTGAAATTTCATTGAATCTTTTGTGAAATTGTGAAGTATTCATTATTTTCATATAAAAATTTTTTAAAGGTCCCTGGTTATCTATATGAGAATCCACCCCCTGATTGTGGAGGTTTCTGAGGGATGGACTCGACTGCATAGCAAGGAGAGGCAAAAAAAGAGTGACTGTGGAATTGGTATGATTAAAAATCTCTTTTTCTCTGGAATTAATTTGAATGAATATAGTTATTTGGTATAATATTTTTTATGTTCTTTTGTGAGTTTTTTACCTTGTGTATAAGGAATAACCCTAGGATGGATCGTGGTGAGGGAGAATTAGTTTGTTTAGACAATCAGATGCATTTGGTAAGTTTTATTCTGATAGAAAATGAGTTTTTTATTATTTTGAAAATACTTACACCAATTTCTGCATCTATTTTAGATCAGCTTGTAGCAGCTAATGCCCATACAGATGCAGCATCCAGAGGATGGAATCCTATTCTCCATTCCTGCCTTCCCTGGCGTACCTGGAGCTAAAGGATTGAGTTTGAATTTGCCCATTGAATTTTACATTGAAATTTCATTGAATCTTTTGTGAAATTGTGAAATATTCCTTTAATTTCATATAAAAATTTTTTAAAGGTCCCTGCTCATCATATCTGATGAATAATCCCCTGAACATGTACGTTTACAAAGGATGGACTCCACTGCTTTGCAAGGAGAGGAAGAAATAGAGCGACTTTGGAAAGTGGTATGATTAAAAAACTCTTGTTCTGTGGAGTTATTGTGAATGAATAAAGTTATTTGATAAAATAGTTTTTATGTTCTTTTGTGAGTTCTTTATCTTTTGTATAAGGAATAACCCTAGGATGGATCGTGGTGAGGGAGAATTATTTTGTTTGGACAATCAGATGCATTTGGTAAGTTTTATTCTGATATAAAATGAGTTCTTTATTATTTTGAAAATACTTACACCAATTTCTGCATCTATTTTAGATCAGCTTGTAGCAGCTAATGCCCATGCAGATGCAGCATCCGGAGGATGGAATCCTATCCTCCATGCCTGCCTACCCTGGCGTACCTGGTGCTAAAGGATTGAGTTTGAATTTGGCCATTGAATTTTATTTTGAAATTTCATTGAATCTTTTGTGAAATTGTGAAGTATTCATTATTTTCATATAAAAATTTTTTAAAGGTCCCTGGTTATCTATATGAGAATCAACCCCCTGATTGTGGAGGTTTCTGAGGGATGGACTCGACTTCATAGCAAGGAGAGGCAAAAAAAAGTGACTGTGGAAAGTGGTATGATTAAAAATCTCTTTTTCTGTGGAATTATTATGAATGAATATAGTTATTTGATAAAATATTTTTTATGTTCTTTTGTGAGTTCTTTACCTTTTGTATAAGGAATAACCCTAGGATGGATCGTGGTAAGGGAGAATTAATTTGTTTGGACAATCAGATGCATTTGGTAAGTTTTATTCTGATAGAAAATGACTTTTTTATTATTTTGAAAATACTTACACCAATTTCTGCATCTATTTTAGATCTGCTTGTAGCAGCTAATGCCCATACAGATGCAGCATCCAGAGGATGGAATCCTACTCCATTCCTGCCTTCCCTGGCGTACCAGGAGCTAAAGGATTGAGTTTGAATTTGCCCATTGAATTTTACATTGAAATTTCATTGAATCTTTTGTGAAATTGTGAAGTATTCATTAATTTCATATAAAAATTTTTTAAATGTCCCTGGTTATCTTTATGAGAATCCACCCCCTGATTGTGGAGGTTTTTGAGGGATGGACTCGACTGCATAGCAAGGAGAGGCAAAAAAAGAGTGACTGTGGAATTGGTATGATTAAAAATCTCTTTTTCTCTGGAATTACTGTGAATGAATATAGTTATTTGGTATAATATTTTTTATGTTCTTTTGTGAGTTCTTTACCTTGTGTATAAGGAATAACCCTAGGATGTATCGTGGTGATTGAGAATTATTCCGTTTGGACAATCAGATTTATTTGGTAAGTTTTATTCTGATAGAAAATGACTTTTTTAATATTATTAACATACTAAAACTTTTTCATCATTTATTTTAGATCAGCTTGGAGCAGCTAATGCCCATACAGATGCAGCATCCAGAGGATGGAATCCTATCCTCCATGCCTGCCTTCCCTGGCGTACCTGGAGCTAAAGGATTGAGTTTGAATTTGCCCATTGAATTTTACATTGAAATTTCTTTGAATCTTTTGTGAAATTGTGAAATATTCCTTTAATTTCATATAAAAATTTTTTAAAGGTCCCTGCTCATCATATCTGATGAATAACCCCCTGAACATGTACGTTTATGAGGGATGGACTCCACTGCATCGCAAGAAGAGGAAGAAATAGAGCGACTTTGGAAAGTGGTATGATTAAAAATCTCTTTTTCTTTGGAATTATTATGAATGAATATAGTTATTTGATAAAATATTTTTTATGTTCTTTTGTGAGTTCTTTACCTTTTGTATAAGGAATAACCCTAGGATGGATCGTGGTAAGGGAGAATTAATTTGTTTGGACAATCAGATGCATTTGGTAAGTTTTATTCTGATAGAAAATGACTTTTTAATTATTTTGAAAATACTTACACCCATTTCTGCATCTATTTTAGATCAGCTTGTAGCAGCTTATGCCTATGCAGATGCAGCATCCAGAGGATGGTATCCTATCCTCCATTCCTGCCTTCCCTGGCGTACCTGGAGCTAAAGGATTGAGTTTGAATATGGCCATTGAATTTTACTTTGAAATTTCATTGAATCTTTTGTGAAATTGTGAAATATTCCTTTAATTTCATATAAAAATTTTTTAAAGGTCCCTGCTCATCATATCTGATGAATAACCCCCTGAACATGTACGTTTACGAGGGATGGACTCCACTGCATCGCAAGGAGAGGAAGAAATAGAGCGACTTTGGAAAGTGGTATGATTAAAAATCTCTTTTTCTGTGGAATTATTATGAATGAATATAGTTATTTGATAAAATATTTTTTATGTTCTTTTGTGAGTTCTTTACCTTTTGTATAAGGAAAAACCCTGGAATGGATCGTGGTGAGGGAGAATTATTTTGTTTGGACAATCAGATGCATTTGGTAAGTTTTATTCTGATAGAAAATGATTTTTTTATTATTTTGAAAATACTTACACCCCTTTCTGTATCTATTATAGATCATCTTGTAGCAGTTAATGTCCATGCAGATGCAGCATCCAGACTATGGAATCCGATCCTCCATGCCTGCCTACCCTTGCTTACCTGGTGCTAAAGGATTGAGTTTGAATTTGGCCATTGAATTTTATTTTGAAATTTCATTGAATCTTTTGTTTAATTGTGAAGTATTCATTATTTTCATATAAAAATTTTTTAAAGGTCCCTGGTTATCTATATGAGAATCCACCTCCTGATTGTGGAGGTTTCTGAGGGATGGACTCGACTGCATAGCAAGGAGAGGCAAAAAAAGAGTGACTGTGGAATTGGTATGATTAAAAATCTCTTTTTCTCTGGAATTAATTTGAATGAATATAGTTATTTGGTATAATATTTTTTATGTTCTTTTGTGAGTTCTTAACCATGTGTATAAGGAATAACCCTAGGATGGATCGTGGTGAGGGAGAATTATTTTGTTTAGACAATCAGATGCATTTGGTAAGTTTTATTCTGATAGAAAATGAATTTTTTATTATTTTGAAAATACTTACACCCATTTCTGCATCTATTTTAGATCAGCTTGTAGCAGCTAATGCCCATACAGATGCAGCATCCAGAGGATGGAATCCTATCCTCCATTCCTGCCTTCCCTGGCGTACCTGGAGCTAAAGGATTGAGTTTGAATTTGCCCATTGAATTTTACATTGAAATTTCATTGAATCTTTTGTGAAATTGTGAAGTATTCATTAATTTCATATAAAAAATTTTTCAAGGTCCCTGCTCATCATATCTGAGGAATAACCCCCTGAACATGTACGTTTACGAGGGATGGACTCCACTGCATCGCAAGGAGAGGAAGAAATAGAGCGACTTTGGAAAGTGGTATGATTAAAAAACTCTTGTTCTGTGGAGTTATTGTGAATGAATATAGTAATTTGGTAAAATATTTTTTATGTTCCTTTGTGAGTTCTTTACCTTTTGTATACGGAAAAACCCTAGGATGTATCATGGTGATGGAGAATTATATTGTTTGGATGATCAGATGCATTTGGTAAGTTTTATTCTGATAGAAAATGACTATTTTATTATTTTGAAAATACTTACACCCCTTTCTGCATGTATTTTAGATCAGCTTGTAGCAGCTAATGCCCATGCAGATGCAGCATCCAGAGGATGGAATCCTATCCTCCATGCCTGCCTACCCTGGCGTACCTGGTGCTAAAGGATTGAGTTTGAATTTGGCCATTGAATTTTACTTTGAAATTTCATTGAATGTTTTGTGAAATTGTGAATTATTCATTAATTTCATATAAAAATTTTTTAAAGGTCCCTGGTTATCTATATGAGAATCCACCCCCTGATTGTGGAGGTTTCTGAGGGATGGACTCGACTGCATCGCAAGGAGAGGCAAAAAAAGAGTGACTGTGGAAAGTGGTATGATTAAAAATCTCTTTTTCTGTGGAATGATTGTGAATGAATATATTTATTTGATAAAATATTTTTTATGTTCTTTTGTGAGTTCTTTACCTTTTGTATAAGGAAAAACCCTAGGATGGATCGTGGTGAGGGAGAATTATTTTCTTTGGACAATCAGATGCATTTGGTAAGTTTTATTCTGATAGAAAATGACTTTTTTATTATTTTGAAAATCCTTACACCCATTTCTGCATCTATTTTAGATCAGCTTGTAGCAGCTAATGCCCAAACAGATGCAGCATCCAGAGGATGGAATCCTATCCTCCATGCCTGCCTACCCTGGCGTACCTGGAGCTAAAGGATTGAGTTTGAATTTGCCCATTGAATTTTACATTGAAATTTCTTTGAATCTTTTGTGAAATTGTGAAATATTCCTTTAATTTCATATAAAAATTTTTTAAAGGTCCCTGCTCATCATATCTGATGAATAACCCCCTGAACATGTACGTTTATGAGGGATGGACTCCACTGCATTGCAAGGAGAGGAAGAAATAGAGCGACTTTGGAAAGTGGTATGATTAAAAATCTCTTTTTCTGTGGAATTATTATGAATGAATATAGTTATTTGATAAAATATTTTTTATGTTCTTTTGTGAGTTCTTTACCTTTTGTATAAGGAATAACCCTAGGATGGATCGTGGTAAGGGAGAATTAATTTGTTTGGACAATCAGATGCATTTGGTAAGTTTTATTCTGATAGAAAATGACTTTTTTATTATATTGAAAATACTTACACCCCTTTCTGTATCTATTATAGATCATCTTGTAGCAGTTAATGTCCATGCAGATGCAGCATCCAGAGGATGGAATCCGATCCTCCATGCCTGCCTACCCTTGCGTACCTGGTGCTAAAGGATTGAGTTAGAATTTGGCCATTGAATTTTATTTTGAAATTTCATTGAATCTTTTGTGAAATTGTGAAGTATTCATTATTTTCATATAAAAATTTTTTAAAGGTCCCTGGTTATCTATATGAGAATCCACCCCCTGATTGTGGAGGTTTCTGAGGGATGGACTCGACTGCATAGCAAGGAGAGGCAAAAAAAGAGTGACTGTGGAATTGGTATGATTAAAAATCTCTTTTTCTCTGGAATTAATTTGAATGAATATAGTTATTTGGTATAATATTTTTTATGTTCTTTTGTGAGTTTTTTACCTTGTGTATAAGGAATAACCCTAGGATGGATCGTGGTGAGGGAGAATTAGTTTGTTTAGACAATCAGATGCATTTGGTAAGTTTTATTCTGATAGAAAATGAGTTTTTTATTATTTTGAAAATACTTACACCAATTTCTGCATCTATTTTAGATCAGCTTGTAGCAGCTAATGCCCATACAGATGCAGCATCCAGAGGATGGAATCCTATTCTCCATTCCTGCCTTCCCTGGCGTACCTGGAGCTAAAGGATTGAGTTTGAATTTGCCCATTGAATTTTACATTGAAATTTCATTGAATCTTTTGTGAAATTGTGAAGTATTCATTATTTTCATATAAAAATTTTTTAAAGGTCCCTGGTTATCTATATGAAAATCAACCCCCTGATTGTGGAGGTTTCTGAGGGATGGACTCGACTGCATAGCAAGGAGAGGCAAAAAAAGAGTGACTGTGGAAAGTGGTATGATTAAAAATCTCTTTTTCTGTGGAATTATTATGAATGAATATAGTTATTTGATAAAATATTTTTTATGTTCTTTTGTGAGTTCTTTACCTTTTGTATAAGGAATAACCCTAGGATGGATCGTGGTGAGGAATAATTATTTTGTTTGGACAATCAGATGCATTTGGTAAGTTTTATTCTGATAGAAAATGACTTTTTTATTATCTTGAAAATACTTACACCCCTTTCTGTATCTATTATAGATCATCTTGTAGCAGTTAATGCCCATACAGATGCAGGATCCAGAGGATGGAAACCTAACCTCCATTCCTGCCTTCCCTGGCGTACCTGGAGCTAAAGGATTGAGTTTGAATTTGCCCATTGAATTTTACATTAAAATTTCTTTGAATCTTTTGTGAAATTGTGAAATATTCCTTTAATTTCATATAAAAATTTTTTAAATGTCCCTGGTTATCTTTATGAGAATCCACCCCCTGATTGTGGAGGTTTTTGAGGGATGGACTCGACTGCATAGCAAGGAGAGGCAAAAAAAGAGTGACTGTGGAATTGGTATTATTAAAAATCTCTTTTTCTCTGGAATTATTGTGAATGAATATAGTTATTTGGTATAATATTTTTTATGTTCTTTTGTGAGTTCTTTACCTTGTGTATAAGGAATAACCCTAGGATGTATCGTGGTGATTGAGAATTATTCCGTTTGGACAATCAGATTTATTTGGTAAGTTTTATTCTGATAGAAAATGACTTTTTTAATATTATTAACATACTAAAACTTTTTCATCATTTATTTTAGATCAGCTTGGAGCAGCTAATGCCCATACAGATGCAGCATCCAGAGGATGGAATCCTATCCTCCATGCCTGCCTTCCCTGGCGTACCTGGAGCTAAAGGATTGAGTTTGAATTTGCCCATTGAATTTTACATTGAAATTTCTTTGAATCTTTTGTGAAATTGTGAAATATTCCTTTAATTTCATATAAAAATTTTTTAAAGGTCCCTGCTCATCATATCTGATGAATAACCCCCTGAACATGTACGTTTATGAGGGATGGACTCCACTGCATCGCAAGAAGAGGAAGAAATAGAGCGACTTTGGAAAGTGGTATGATTAAAAATCTCTTTTTCTGTGGAATTATTATGAATGAATATAGTTATTTGATAAAATATTTTTTATGTTCTTTTGTGAGTTCTTTACCTTTTGTATAAGGAATAACCCTAGGATGGATCGTGGTAAGGGAGAATTAATTTGTTTGGACAATCAGATGCATTTGGTAAGTTTTATTCTGATAGAAAATGACTTTTTAATTATTTTGAAAATACTTACACCCATTTCTGCATCTATTTTAGATCAGCTTGTAGCAGCTTATGCCCATGCAGATGCAGCATCCAGAGGATGGTATCCTATCCTCCATTCCTGCCTTCCCTGGCGTACCTGGAGCTAAAGGATTGAGTTTGAATATGGCCATTGAATTTTACTTTGAAATTACATTGAATCTTTTGTGAAATTGTGAAATATTCCTTTAATTTCATATAAATATTTTTTAAAGGTCCCTGGTTATCTATATGAGAATCCACCCCCTGAACATGTACGTTTACGAGGGATGGACTCCACTGCATCGCAAGGAGAGGAAGAAATAGAGCGACTTTGGAAAGTGGTATGATTAAAAATCTCTTTTTCTGTGGAATTATTATGAATGAATATAGTTATTTGATAAAATATTTTTTATGTTCTTTTGTGAGTTCTTTACCTTTTGTATAAGGAAAAACCCTGGAATGGATCGTGGTGAGGGAGAATTATTTTGTTTGGACAATCAGATGCATTTGGTAAGTTTTATTCTGATAGAAAATGATTTTTTTATTATTTTGAAAATACTTACACCCCTTTCTGTATCTATTATAGATCATCTTGTAGCAGTTAATGTCCATGCAGATGCAGCATCCAGACTATGGAATCCGATCCTCCATGCCTGCCTACCCTTGCTTACCTGGTGCTAAAGGATTGAGTTTGAATTTGGCCATTGAATTTTATTTTGAAATTTCATTGAATCTTTTGTTTAATTGTGAAGTATTCATTATTTTCATATAAAAATTTTTTAAAGGTCCCTGGTTATCTATATGAGAATCCACCTCCTGATTGTGGAGGTTTCTTAGGGATGGACTCGACTGCATAGCAAGGAGAGGCAAAAAAAGAGTGACTGTGGAAAGTGGTATGATTAAAAATCTCTTTTTCTCTGGAATTAATTTGAATGAATATAGTTATTTGGTATAATATTTTTTATGTTCTTTTGTGAGTTCTTAACTTTGTGTATAAGGAATAACCCTAGGATGGATCGTGGTGAGGGAGAATTATTTTGTTTAGACAATCAGATGCATTTGGTAAGTTTTATTCTGATAGAAAATGAATTTTTTATTATTTTGAAAATACTTACACCCATTTCTGCATCTATTTTAGATCAGCTTGTAGCAGCTAATGCCCATACAGATGCAGCATCCAGAGGATGGAATCCTATCCTCCATTCCTGCCTTCCCTGGCGTACCTGGAGCTAAAGGATTGAGTTTGAATTTGCCCATTGAATTTTACATTGAAATTTCATTGAATCTTTTGTGAAATTGTGAAGTATTCATTAATTTCATATAAAAAATTTTTCAAGGTCCCTGCTCATCATATCTGAGGAATAACCCCCTGAACATGTACGTTTACGAGGGATGGACTCCACTGCATCGCAAGGAGAGGAAGAAATAGAGCGACTTTGGAAAGTGGTATGATTAAAAAACTCTTGTTCTGTGGAGTTATTGTGAATGAATATAGTAATTTGGTAAAATATTTTTTATGTTCCTTTGTGAGTTCTTTACCTTTTGTATACGGAAAAACCCTAGGATGTATCATGGTGATGGAGAATTATATTGTTTGGATGATCAGATGCATTTGGTAAGTTTTATTCTGATAGAAAATGACTATTTTATTATTTTGAAAATACTTACACCCCTTTCTGCATGTATTTTAGATCAGCTTGTAGCAGCTAATGCCCATGCAGATGCAGCATCCAGAGGATGGAATCCTATCCTCCATGCCTGCCTACCCTGGCGTACCTGGTGCTAAAGGATTGAGTTTGAATTTGGCCATTGAATTTTACTTTGAAATTTCATTGAATGTTTTGTGAAATTGTGAATTATTCATTAATTTCATATAAAAATTTTTTAAAGGTCCCTGGTTATCTATATGAGAATCCACTCCCTGATTGTGGAGGTTTCTGAGGGATGGACTCGACTGCATCGCAAGGAGAGGCAAAAAAAGAGTGACTGTGGAAAGTGGTATGATTAAAAATCTCTTTTTCTGTGGAATGATTGTGAATGAATATAGTTATTTGATAAAATATTTTTTATGTTCTTTTGTGAGTTCTTTACCTTTTGTATAAGAAAAACCCTAGAATGGATCGTGGTGAGGGAGAATTATTTTGTTTAGACAATCAGATGCATTTGGTAAGTTTTATTCTGATAGAAAATGATTTTTTTATTATTTTGAAAATACTTACACCCCTTTCTGTATCTATCATAGATCATCTTTTAGCAGTTAATGTCCATGCAGATGCAGCATCCAGAGGATGGAATCCGATCCTCCATGCCTGCCTACCCTGGCGTACCTGGTGCTAAAGGATTGAGTTTGAATTTGCCCATTGAATTTTACATTGAAATTTCTTTGAATCTTTTGTGAAATTGTGAAATATTCCTTTAATTTCATATAAAAATTTTTTAAAGGTCCCTGCTCATCATATCTGATGAATAACCCCTTGAACATGTACGTTTATGAGGGATGGACTCCACTGCATTGCAAGGAGAGGAAGAAATAGAGCGACTTTGGAAAGTGGTATGATTAAAAATCTCTTTTTCTGTGGAATTATTATGAATGAATATAGTTATTTGATAAAATATTTTTTATGTTCTTTTGTGAGTTCTTTACCTTTTGTATAAGGAATAACCCTAGGATGGATCGTGGTAAGGGAGAATTAATTTGTTTGGACAATCAGATGCATTTGGTAAGTTTTATTCTGATAGAAAATGACTTTTTTATTATATTGAAAATACTTACACCCCTTTCTGTATCTATTATAGATCATCTTGTAGCAGTTAATGTCCATGCAGATGCAGCATCCAGAGGATGGAATCCGATCCTCCATGCCTGCCTACCCTTGCGTACCTGGTGCTAAAGGATTGAGTTTGAATTTGGCCATTGAATTTTATTTTGAAATTTCATTGAATCTTTTGTGAAATTGTGAAGTATTCATTATTTTCATATAAAAATTTTTTAAAGGTCCCTGGTTATCTATATGAGAATCCACCCCCTGATTGTGGAGGTTTCTGAGGGATGGACTCGACTGCATAGCAAGGAGAGGCAAAAAAAGAGTGACTGTGGAATTGGTATGATTAAAAATCTCTTTTTCTCTGGAATTAATTTGAATGAATATAGTTATTTGGTATAATATTTTTTATGTTCTTTTGTGAGTTTTTTACCTTGTGTATAAGGAATAACCCTAGGATGGATCGTGGTGAGGGAGAATTAGTTTGTTTAGACAATCAGATGCATTTGGTAAGTTTTATTCTGATAGAAAATGAGTTTTTTATTATTTTGAAAATACTTACACCAATTTCTGCATCTATTTTAGATCAGCTTGTAGCAGCTAATGCCCATACAGATGCAGCATCCAGAGGATGGAATCCTATTCTCCATTCCTGCCTTCCCTGGCGTACCTGGAGCTAAAGGATTGAGTTTGAATTTGCCCATTGAATTTTACATTGAAATTTCATTGAATCTTTTGTGAAATTGTGAAATATTCCTTTAATTTCATATAAAAATTTTTTAAAGGTCCCTGCTCATCATATCTGATGAATAATCCCCTGAACATGTACGTTTACAAAGGATGGACTCCACTGCTTTGCAAGGAGAGGAAGAAATAGAGCGACTTTGGAAAGTGGTATGATTAAAAAACTCTTGTTCTGTGGAGTTATTGTGAATGAATAAAGTTATTTGATAAAATAGTTTTTATGTTCTTTTGTGAGTTCTTTACCTTTTGTATAAGGAATAACCCTAGGATGGATCGTGGTGAGGGAGAATTATTTTGTTTGGACAATCAGATGCATTTGGTAAGTTTTATTCTGATATAAAATGAGTTCTTTATTATTTTGAAAATACTTACACCAATTTCTGCATCTATTTTAGATCAGCTTGTAGCAGCTAATGCCCATGCAGATGCAGCATCCGGAGGATGGAATCCTATCCTCCATGCCTGCCTACCCTGGCGTACCTGGTGCTAAAGGATTGAGTTTGAATTTGGCCATTGAATTTTATTTTGAAATTTCATTGAATCTTTTGTGAAATTGTGAAGTATTCATTATTTTCATATAAAAATTTTTTAAAGGTCCCTGGTTATCTATATGAGAATCAACCCCCTGATTGTGGAGGTTTCTGAGGGATGGACTCGACTGCATAGCAAGGAGAGGCAAAAAAAAGTGACTGTGGAAAGTGGTATGATTAAAAATCTCTTTTTCTGTGGAATTATTATGAATGAATATAGTTATTTGATAAAATATTTTTTATGTTCTTTTGTGAGTTCTTTACCTTTTGTATAAGGAATAACCCTAGGATGGATCGTGGTAAGGGAGAATTAATTTGTTTGGACAATCAGATGCATTTGGTAAGTTTTATTCTGATAGAAAATGACTTTTTTATTATTTTGAAAATACTTACACCAATTTCTGCATCTATTTTAGATCTGCTTGTAGCAGCTAATGCCCATACAGATGCAGCATCCAGAGGATGGAATCCTATTCTCCATTCCTGCCTTCCCTGGCGTACCTGGAGCTAAAGGATTGAGTTTGAATTTGCCCATTGAATTTTACATTGAAATTTCATTGAATCTTTTGTGAAATTGTGAATTATTCATTAATTTCATATAAAAATTTTTTAAATGTCCCTGGTTATCTTTATGAGAATCCACCCCCTGATTGTGGAGGTTTTTGAGGGATGGACTCGACTGCATAGCAAGGAGAAGCAAAAAAAGAGTGACTGTGGAATTGGTATGATTAAAAATCTCTTTTTCTCTGGAATTACTGTGAATGAATATAGTTATTTGGTATAATATTTTTTATGTTCTTTTGTGAGTTCTTTACCTTGTGTATAAGGAATAACCCTAGGATGTATCGTGGTGATTGAGAATTATTCCGTTTGGACAATCAGATTTATTTGGTAAGTTTTATTCTGATAGAAAATGACTTTTTTAATATTATTAACATACTAAAACTTTTTCATCATTTATTTTAGATCAGCTTGGAGCAGCTAATGCCCATACAGATGCAGCATCCAGAGGATGGAATCCTATCCTCCATGCCTGCCTTCCCTGGCGTACCTGGAGCTAAAGGATTGAGTTTGAATTTGCCCATTGAATTTTACATTGAAATTTCTTTGAATCTTTTGTGAAATTGTGAAATATTCCTTTAATTTCATATAAAAATTTTTTAAAGGTCCCTGCTCATCATATCTGATGAATAACCCCCTGAACATGTACGTTTATGAGGGATGGACTCCACTGCATCGCAAGAAGAGGAAGAAATAGAGCGACTTTGGAAAGTGGTATGATTAAAAATCTCTTTTTCTTTGGAATTATTATGAATGAATATAGTTATTTGATAAAATATTTTTTATGTTCTTTTGTGAGTTCTTTACCTTTTGTATAAGGAATAACCCTAGGATGGATCGTGGTAAGGGAGAATTAATTTGTTTGGACAATCAGATGCATTTGGTAAGTTTTATTCTGATAGAAAATGACTTTTTAATTATTTTGAAAATACTTACACCCATTTCTGCATCTATTTTAGATCAGCTTGTAGCAGCTTATGCCCATGCAGATGCAGCATCCAGAGGATGGTATCCTATCCTCCATTCCTGCCTTCCCTGGCGTACCTGGAGCTAAAGGATTGAGTTTGAATTTGCCCATTGAATTTTACATTGAAATTTCATTGAATCTTTTGTGAAATTGTGAAGTATTCATTAATTTCATATAAAAAATTTTTCAAGGTCCCTGCTCATCATATCTGAGGAATAACCCCCTGAACATGTACGTTTACGAGGGATGGACTCCACTGCATCGCAAGGAGAGGAAGAAATAGAGCGACTTTGGAAAGTGGTATGATTAAAAAACTCTTGTTCTGTGGAGTTATTGTGAATGAATATAGTAATTTGGTAAAATATTTTTTATGTTCCTTTGTGAGTTCTTTACCTTTTGTATACGGAAAAACCCTAGGATGTATCATGGTGATGGAGAATTATATTGTTTGGATGATCAGATGCATTTGGTAAGTTTTATTCTGATAGAAAATGACTATTTTATTATTTTGAAAATACTTACACCCCTTTCTGCATGTATTTTAGATCAGCTTGTAGCAGCTAATGCCCATGCAGATGCAGCATCCAGAGGATGGAATCCTATCCTCCATGCCTGCCTACCCTGGCGTACCTGGTGCTAAAGGATTGAGTTCTAATTTGGCCATTGAATTTTACTTTGAAATTTCATTGAATTTTTTGTGAAATTGTGAATTATTCATTAATTTCATATAAAAATTTTTTAAAGGTCCCTGGTTATCTATATGAGAATCCACCCCCTGATTGTGGAGGTTTCTGAGGGATGGACTCGACTGCATCGCAAGGAGAGGCAAAAAAAGAGTGACTGTGGAAAGTGGTATGATTAAAAATCTCTTTTTCTGTGGAATGATTGTGAATGAATATATTTATTTGATAAAATATTTTTTATGTTCTTTTGTGAGTTCTTTACCTTTTGTATAAGGAAAAACCCTAGGATGGATTGTGGTGAGGGAGAATTATTTTCTTTGGACAATCAGATGCATTTGGTAAGTTTTATTCTGATAGAAAATGACTTTTTTATTATTTTGAAAATCCTTACACCCATTTCTGCATCTATTTTAGATCAGCTTGTAGCAGCTAATGCCCAAACAGATGCAGCATCCAGAGGATGGAATCCTATCCTCCATGCCTGCCTACCCTGGCCTACCTGGTGCTAAAGGATTGAGTTTGAATTTGGCCATTGAATTTTACTTTGAAATTTCATTAAATTTTTTGTGAAATTGTGAATTATTCATTAATTTCATATAAAAATTTTTTAAAGGTCCCTGGTTATCTATATGAGAATCCACCCCCTGATTGTGGAGGTTTCTGAGGGATGGACTCGACTGCATCGCAAGGAGAGGCAAAAAAAGAGTGACTGTGGAAAGTGGTATGATTAAAAATCTCTTTTTCTGTGGAATGATTGTGAATGAATATAGTTATTTGATAAAATATTTTTTATGTTCTTTTGTGAGTTCTTTACCTTTTGTATAAGAAAAACCCTAGAATGGATCGTGGTGAGGGAGAATTATTTTGTTTAGACAATCAGATGCATTTGGTAAGTTTTATTCTGATAGAAAATGATTTTTTTATTATTTTGAAAATACTTACACCCCTTTCTGCATCTATTTTAGATCTGCTTGTAGCAGCTAATGCCCATACAGATGCAGCATCCAGAGGATGGAATCCTATTCTCCATTCCTGCCTTCCCTGGCGTACCTGGAGCTAAAGGATTGAGTTTGAATTTGCCCATTGAATTTTACATTGAAATTTCATTGAATCTTTTGTGAAATTGTGAAATATTCCTTTAATTTCATATAAAAATTTTTTAAAGGTCCCTGCTCATCATATCTGATGAATAACCCCCTGAACATGTACGTTTATGAGGGATGGACTCCACTGCATTGCAAGGAGAGGAAGAAATAGAGCGACTTTGGAAAGTGGTATGATTAAAAATCTCTTTTTCTGTGGAATTATTATGAATGAATATAGTTATTTGATAAAATATTTTTTATGTTCTTTTGTGAGTTCTTTACCTTTTGTATAAGGAATAACCCTAGGATGGATCGTGGTAAGGGAGAATTAATTTGTTTAGACAATCAGATGCATTTGGTAAGTTTTATTCTGATAGAAAATGACTTTTTTATTATATTGAAAATACTTACACCCCTTTCTGTATCTATTATAGATCATCTTGTAGCAGTTAATGTCCATGCAGATGCAGCATCCAGAGGATGGAATCCGATCCTTCATGCCTGCCTACCCTTGCGTACCTGGTGCTAAAGGATTGAGTTTGAATTTGGCCATTGAATTTTATTTTGAAATTTCATTGAATCTTTTGTGAAATTGTGAAGTATTCATTATTTTCATATAAAAATTTTTTAAAGGTCCCTGGTTATCTATATGAGAATCAACCCCCTGATTGTGGAGGTTTCTGAGGGATGGACTCGACTGCATAGCAAGGAGAGGCAAAAAAAGAGTGACTGTGGAATTGGTATGATTAAAAATCTCTTTTTCTCTGGAATTAATTTGAATGAATATAGTTATTTGGTATAATATTTTTTATGTTCTTTTGTGAGTTTTTTACCTTGTGTATAAGGAATAACCCTAGGATGGATCGTGGTGAGGGAGAATTAGTTTGTTTAGACAATCAGATGCATTTGGTAAGTTTTATTCCGATAGAAAATGAGTTTTTCATTATTTTGAAAATACTTACACCAATTTCTGCATCTATTTTAGATCAGCTTGTAGCAGCTAATGCCCATACAGATGAAGCATCCAGAGGATGGAATCCTATTCTCCATTCCTGCCTTTCCTGGCGTACCTGGAGCTAAAGGATTGAGTTTGAATTTACCCATTGAATTTTACATTGAAATTTCATTGAATCTTTTGTGAAATTGTGAAATATTCCTTTAATTTCATATAAAAATTTTTTAAAGGTCCCTGCTCATCATATCTGATGAATAATCCCCTGAACATGTACGTTTACAAAATATGGACTCCACTGCTTTGCAAGGAGAGGAAGAAATAGAGCGACTTTGGAAAGTGGTATGATTAAAAAACTCTTGTTCTGTGGAGTTATTGTGAATGAATAAAGTTATTTGATAAAATAGTTTTTATGTTCTTTTGTGAGTTCTTTATCTTTTGTATAAGGAATAACCCTAGGATGGATCGTGGTGAGGGAGAATTATTTTGTTTGGACAATCAGATGCATTTGGTAAGTTTTATTCTGATATAAAATGAGTTCTTTATTATTTTGAAAATACTTACACCAATTTCTGCATCTATTTTAGATCAGCTTGTAGCAGCTAATGCCCATGCAGATGCAGCATCCGGAGGATGGAATCCTATCCTCCATGCCTGCCTACCCTGGCGTACCTGGTGCTAAAGGATTGAGTTTGAATTTGGCCATTGAATTTTATTTTGAAATTTCATTGAATCTTTTGTGAAATTGTGAAGTATTCATTATTTTCATATAAAAATTTTTTAAAGGTCCCTGGTTATCTATATGAGAATCAACCCCCTGATTGTGGAGGTTTCTGAGGGATGGACTCGACTGCATAGCAAGGAGAGGCAAAAAAAGAGTGACTGTGGAAAGTGGTATGATTAAAAATCTCTTTTTCTGTGGAATTATTATGAATGAATATAGATATTTGATAAAATATTTTTTATGTTCTTTTGTGAGTTCTTTACCTTTTGTATAAGGAATAACCCTAGGATGGATCGTGGTAAGGGAGAATTAATTTGTTTGGACAATCAGATGCATTTGGTAAGTTTTATTCTGATAGAAAATGACTTTTTTATTATATTGAAAATACTTACACCCCTTTCTGTATCTATTATAGATCATCTTGTAGCAGTTAATGTCCATGCAGATGCAGCATCCAGAGGATGGAATCCGATCCTCCATGCCTGCCTACCCTTGCGTACCTGGTGCTAAAGGATTGAGTTTGAATTTGGCCATTGAATTTTATTTTGAAATTTCATTGAATCTTTTGTGAAATTGTGAAGTATTCATTATTTTCATATAAAAATTTTTTAAAGGTCCCTGGTTATCTATATGAGAATCCACCCCCTGATTGTGGAGGTTTCTGAGGGATGGACTCGACTGCATAGCAAGGAGAGGCAAAAAAAGAGTGACTGTGGAATTGGTATGATTAAAAATCTCTTTTTCTCTGGAATTAATTTGAATGAATATAGTTATTTGGTATAATATTTTTTATGTTCTTTTGTGAGTTTTTTACCTTGTGTATAAGGAATAACCCTAGGATGGATCGTGGTGAGGGAGAATTAGTTTGTTTAGACAATCAGATGCATTTGGTAAGTTTTATTCTGATAGAAAATGAGTTTTTTATTATTTTGAAAATACTTACACCAATTTCTGCATCTATTTTAGATCAGCTTGTAGCAGCTAATGCCCATACAGATGCAGCATCCAGAGGATGGAATCCTATTCTCCATTCCTGCCTTCCCTGGCGTACCTGGAGCTAAAGGATTGAGTTTGAATTTGCCCATTGAATTTTACATTGAAATTTCATTGAATCTTTTGTGAAATTGTGAAATATTCCTTTAATTTCATATAAAAATTTTTTAAAGGTCCCTGCTCATCATATCTGATGAATAATCCCCTGAACATGTACGTTTACAAAGGATGGACTCCACTGCTTTGCAAGGAGAGGAAGAAATAGAGCGACTTTGGAAAGTGGTATGATTAAAAAACTCTTGTTCTGTGGAGTTATTGTGAATGAATAAAGTTATTTGATAAAATAGTTTTTATGTTCTTTTGTGAGTTCTTTATCTTTTGTATAAGGAATAACCCTAGGATGGATCGTGGTGAGGGAGAATTATTTTGTTTGGACAATCAGATGCATTTGGTAAGTTTTATTCTGATATAAAATGAGTTCTTTATTATTTTGAAAATACTTACACCAATTTCTGCATCTATTTTAGATCAGCTTGTAGCAGCTAATGCCCATGCAGATGCAGCATCTGGAGGATGGAATCCTATCCTCCATGCCTGCCTACCCTGGCGTACCTGGTGCTAAAGGATTGAGTTTGAATTTGGCCATTGAATTTTATTTTGAAATTTCATTGAATCTTTTGTGAAATTGTGAAGTATTCATTATTTTCATATAAAAATTTTTTAAAGGTCCCTGGTTATCTATATGAGAATCAACCCCCTGATTGTGGAGGTTTCTGAGGGATGGACTCGACTGCATAGCAAGGAGAGGCAAAAAAAAGTGACTGTGGAAAGTGGTATGATTAAAAATCTCTTTTTCTGTGGAATTATTATGAATGAATATAGTTATTTGATAAAATATTTTTTATGTTCTTTTGTGAGTTCTTTACCTTTTGTATAAGGAATAACCCTAGGATGGATCGTGGTAAGGGAGAATT
This sequence comes from Pantala flavescens, assembly GCA_020796165.1. Classification (NCBI taxonomy): domain Eukaryota; kingdom Metazoa; phylum Arthropoda; class Insecta; order Odonata; family Libellulidae; genus Pantala; species Pantala flavescens. The sequence continues at coordinate 21,955,013 of CM036886.1, forward strand.
AATTTGTTTGGACAATCAGATGCATTTGGTAAGTTTTATTCTGATAGAAAATGACTTTTTTATTATTTTGAAAATACTTACACCAATTTCTGCATCTATTTTAGATCTGCTTGTAGCAGCTAATGCCCATACAGATGCAGCATCCAGAGGATGGAATCCTATTCTCCATTCCTGCCTTCCCTGGCGTACCTGGAGCTAAAGGATTGAGTTTGAATTTGCCCATTGAATTTTACATTGAAATTTCATTGAATCTTTTGTGAAATTGTGAATTATTCATTAATTTCATATAAAAATTTTTTAAATGTCCCTGGTTATCTTTATGAGAATCCACCCCCTGATTGTGGAGGTTTTTGAGGGATGGACTCGACTGCATAGCAAGGAGAAGCAAAAAAAGAGTGACTGTGGAATTGGTATGATTAAAAATCTCTTTTTCTCTGGAATTACTGTGAATGAATATAGTTATTTGGTATAATATTTTTTATGTTCTTTTGTGAGTTCTTTACCTTGTGTATAAGGAATAACCCTAGGATGTATCGTGGTGATTGAGAATTATTCCGTTTGGACAATCAGATTTATTTGGTAAGTTTTATTCTGATAGAAAATGACTTTTTTAATATTATTAACATACTAAAACTTTTTCATCATTTATTTTAGATCAGCTTGGAGCAGCTAATGCCCATACAGATGCAGCATCCAGAGGATGGAATCCTATCCTCCATGCCTGCCTTCCCTGGCGTACCTGGAGCTAAAGGATTGAGTTTGAATTTGCCCATTGAATTTTACATTGAAATTTCTTTGAATCTTTTGTGAAATTGTGAAATATTCCTTTAATTTCATATAAAAATTTTTTAAAGGTCCCTGCTCATCATATCTGATGAATAACCCCCTGAACATGTACGTTTATGAGGGATGGACTCCACTGCATCGCAAGAAGAGGAAGAAATAGAGCGACTTTGGAAAGTGGTATGATTAAAAATCTCTTTTTCTGTGGAATTATTATGAATGAATATAGTTATTTGATAAAATATTTTTTATGTTCTTTTGTGAGTTCTTTACCTTTTGTATAAGGAATAACCCTAGGATGGATCGTGGTAAGGGAGAATTAATTTGTTTGGACAATCAGATGCATTTGGTAAGTTTTATTCTGATAGAAAATGACTTTTTAATTATTTTGAAAATACTTACACCCATTTCTGCATCTATTTTAGATCAGCTTGTAGCAGCTTATGCCCATGCAGATGCAGCATCCAGAGGATGGTATCCTATCCTCCATTCCTGCCTTCCCTGGCGTACCTGGAGCTAAAGGATTGAGTTTGAATATGGCCATTGAATTTTACTTTGAAATTACATTGAATCTTTTGTGAAATTGTGAAATATTCCTTTAATTTCATATAAATATTTTTTAAAGGTCCCTGGTTATCTATATGAGAATCCACCCCCTGAACATGTACGTTTACGAGGGATGGACTCCACTGCATCGCAAGGAGAGGAAGAAATAGAGCGACTTTGGAAAGTGGTATGATTAAAAATCTCTTTTTCTGTGGAATTATTATGAATGAATATAGTTATTTGATAAAATATTTTTTATGTTCTTTTGTGAGTTCTTTACCTTTTGTATAAGGAAAAACCCTGGAATGGATCGTGGTGAGGGAGAATTATTTTGTTTGGACAATCAGATGCATTTGGTAAGTTTTATTCTGATAGAAAATGATTTTTTTATTATTTTGAAAATACTTACACCCCTTTCTGTATCTATTATAGATCATCTTGTAGCAGTTAATGTCCATGCAGATGCAGCATCCAGACTATGGAATCCGATCCTCCATGCCTGCCTACCCTTGCTTACCTGGTGCTAAAGGATTGAGTTTGAATTTGGCCATTGAATTTTATTTTGAAATTTCATTGAATCTTTTGTTTAATTGTGAAGTATTCATTATTTTCATATAAAAATTTTTTAAAGGTCCCTGGTTATCTATATGAGAATCCACCTCCTGATTGTGGAGGTTTCTGAGGGATGGACTCGACTGCATAGCAAGGAGAGGCAAAAAAAGAGTGACTGTGGAATTGGTATGATTAAAAATCTCTTTTTCTCTGGAATTAATTTGAATGAATATAGTTATTTGGTATAATATTTTTTATGTTCTTTTGTGAGTTCTTAACCATGTGTATAAGGAATAACCCTAGGATGGATCGTGGTGATTGAGAATTATTCCGTTTGGACAATCAGATTTATTTGGTAAGTTTTATTCTGATAGAAAATGACTTTTTTAATATTATTAACATACTAAAACTTTTTCATCATTTATTTTAGATCAGCTTGGAGCAGCTAATGCCCATACAGATGCAGCATCCAGAGGATGGAATCCTATCCTCCATGCCTGCCTTCCCTGGCGTACCTGGAGCTAAAGGATTGAGTTTGAATTTGCCCATTGAATTTTACATTGAAATTTCTTTGAATCTTTTGTGAAATTGTGAAATATTCCTTTAATTTCATATAAAAATTTTTTAAAGGTCCCTGCTCATCATATCTGATGAATAACCCCCTGAACATGTACGTTTATGAGGGATGGACTCCACTGCATCGCAAGAAGAGGAAGAAATAGAGCGACTTTGGAAAGTGGTATGATTAAAAATCTCTTTTTCTGTGGAATTATTATGAATGAATATAGTTATTTGATAAAATATTTTTTATGTTCTTTTGTGAGTTCTTTACCTTTTGTATAAGGAATAACCCTAGGATGGATCGTGGTAAGGGAGAATTAATTTGTTTGGACAATCAGATGCATTTGGTAAGTTTTATTCTGATAGAAAATGACTTTTTAATTATTTTGAAAATACTTACACCCATTTCTGCATCTATTTTAGATCAGCTTGTAGCAGCTTATGCCCATGCAGATGCAGCATCCAGAGGATGGTATCCTATCCTCCATTCCTGCCTTCCCTGGCGTACCTGGAGCTAAAGGATTGAGTTTGAATATGGCCATTGAATTTTACTTTGAAATTACATTGAATCTTTTGTGAAATTGTGAAATATTCCTTTAATTTCATATAAATATTTTTTAAAGGTCCCTGGTTATCTATATGAGAATCCACCCCCTGAACATGTACGTTTACGAGGGATGGACTCCACTGCATCGCAAGGAGAGGAAGAAATAGAGCGACTTTGGAAAGTGGTATGATTAAAAATCTCTTTTTCTGTGGAATTATTATGAATGAATATAGTTATTTGATAAAATATTTTTTATGTTCTTTTGTGAGTTCTTTACCTTTTGTATAAGGAAAAACCCTGGAATGGATCGTGGTGAGGGAGAATTATTTTGTTTGGACAATCAGATGCATTTGGTAAGTTTTATTCTGATAGAAAATGATTTTTTTATTATTTTGAAAATACTTACACCCCTTTCTGTATCTATTATAGATCATCTTGTAGCAGTTAATGTCCATGCAGATGCAGCATCCAGACTATGGAATCCGATCCTCCATGCCTGCCTACCCTTGCTTACCTGGTGCTAAAGGATTGAGTTTGAATTTGGCCATTGAATTTTATTTTGAAATTTCATTGAATCTTTTGTTTAATTGTGAAGTATTCATTATTTTCATATAAAAATTTTTTAAAGGTCCCTGGTTATCTATATGAGAATCCACCTCCTGATTGTGGAGGTTTCTGAGGGATGGACTCGACTGCATAGCAAGGAGAGGCAAAAAAAGAGTGACTGTGGAATTGGTATGATTAAAAATCTCTTTTTCTCTGGAATTAATTTGAATGAATATAGTTATTTGGTATAATATTTTTTATGTTCTTTTGTGAGTTCTTAACCATGTGTATAAGGAATAACCCTAGGATGGATCGTGGTGAGGGAGAATTATTTTGTTTAGACAATCAGATGCATTTGGTAAGTTTTATTCTGATAGAAAATGAATTTTTTATTATTTTGAAAATACTTACACCCATTTCTGCATCTATTTTAGATCAGCTTGTAGCAGCTAATGCCCATACAGATGCAGCATCCAGAGGATGGAATCCTATCCTCCATTCCTGCCTTCCCTGGCGTACCTGGAGCTAAAGGATTGAGTTTGAATTTGCCCATTGAATTTTACATTGAAATTTCATTGAATCTTTTGTGAAATTGTGAAGTATTCATTAATTTCATATAAAAAATTTTTCAAGGTCCCTGCTCATCATATCTGAGGAATAACCCGCTGAACATGTACGTTTACGAGGGATGGACTCCACTGCATCGCAAGGAGAGGAAGAAATAGAGCGACTTTGGAAAGTGGTATGATTAAAAAACTCTTGTTCTGTGGAGTTATTGTGAATGAATATAGTAATTTGGTAAAATATTTTTTATGTTCCTTTGTGAGTTCTTTACCTTTTGTATACGGAAAAACCCTAGGATGTATCATGGTGATGGAGAATTATATTGTTTGGATGATCAGATGCATTTGGTAAGTTTTATTCTGATAGAAAATGACTATTTTATTATTTTGAAAATACTTACACCCCTTTCTGCATGTATTTTAGATCAGCTTGTAGCAGCTAATGCCCATGCAGATGCAGCATCCAGAGGATGGAATCCTATCCTCCATGCCTGCCTACCCTGGCGTACCTGGTGCTAAAGGATTGAGTTCTAATTTGGCCATTGAATTTTACTTTGAAATTACATTGAATCTTTTGTGAAATTGTGAAATATTCCTTTAATTTCATATAAATATTTTTTAAAGGTCCCTGGTTATCTATATGAGAATCCACCCCCTGAACATGTACGTTTACGAGGGATGGACTCCACTGCATCGCAAGGAGAGGAAGAAATAGAGCGACTTTGGAAAGTGGTATGATTAAAAATCTCTTTTTCTGTGGAATTATTATGAATGAATATAGTTATTTGATAAAATATTTTTTATGTTCTTTTGTGAGTTCTTTACCTTTTGTATAAGGAAAAACCCTGGAATGGATCGTGGTGAGGGAGAATTATTTTGTTTGGACAATCAGATGCATTTGGTAAGTTTTATTCTGATAGAAAATGATTTTTTTATTATTTTGAAAATTCTTACACCCCTTTCTGTATCTATTATAGATCATCTTGTAGCAGTTAATGTCCATGCAGATGCAGCATCCAGACTATGGAATCCGATCCTCCATGCCTGCCTACCCTTGCTTACCTGGTGCTAAAGGATTGAGTTTGAATTTGGCCATTGAATTTTACTTTGAAATTTCATTAAATTTTTTGTGAAATTGTGAATTATTCATTAATTTCATATAAAAATTTTTTAAAGGTCCCTGGTTATCTATATGAGAATCCACCCCCTGATTGTGGAGGTTTCTGAGAGATGGACTCGACTGCATCGCAAGGAGAGGCAAAAAAAGAGTGACTGTGGAAAGTGGTATGATTAAAAATCTCTTTTTCTGTGGAATGATTGTGAATGAATATAGTTATTTGATAAAATATTTTTTATGTTCTTTTGTGAGTTCTTTACCTTTTGTATAAGAAAAACCCTAGAATGGATCGTGGTGAGGGAGAATTATTTTGTTTAGACAATCAGATGCATTTGGTAAGTTTTATTCTGATAGAAAATGATTTTTTTATTATTTTGAAAATACTTACACCCCTTTCTGTATCTATTATAGATCATCTTGTAGCAGTTAATGTCCATGCAGATGCAGCATCCAGAGGATGGAATCCGATCCTCCATGCCTGCCTACCCTGGCGTACCTGGAGCTAAAGGATTGAGTTAGAATTTGCCCATTGAATTTTACATTGAAATTTCTTTGAATCTTTTGTGAAATTGTGAAATATTCCTTTAATTTCATATAAAAATTTTTTAAAGGTCCCTGCTCATCATATCTGATGAATAACCCCCTGAACATGTACGTTTATGAGGGATGGACTCCACTGCATTGCAAGGAGAGGAAGAAATAGAGCGACTTTGGAAAGTGGTATGATTAAAAATCTCTTTTTCTGTGGAATTATTATGAATGAATATAGTTATTTGATAAAATATTTTTTATGTTCTTTTGTGAGTTCTTTACCTTTTGTATAAGGAATAACCCTAGGATGGATCGTGGTAAGGGAGAATTAATTTGTTTAGACAATCAGATGCATTTGGTAAGTTTTATTCTGATAGAAAATGACTTTTTTATTATATTGAAAATACTTACACCCCTTTCTGTATCTATTATAGATCATCTTGTAGCAGTTAATGTCCATGCAGATGCAGCATCCAGAGGATGGAATCCGATCCTCCATGCCTGCCTACCCTTGCGTACCTGGTGCTAAAGGATTGAGTTTGAATTTGGCCATTGAATTTTATTTTGAAATTTCATTGAATCTTTTGTGAAATTGTGAAGTATTCATTATTTTCATATAAAAATTTTTTAAAGGTCCCTGGTTATCTATATGAGAATCCACCCCCTGATTGTGGAGGTTTCTGAGGGATGGACTCGACTGCATAGCAAGGAGAGGCAAAAAAAGAGTGACTGTGGAATTGGTATGATTAAAAATCTCTTTTTCTCTGGAATTAATTTGAATGAATATAGTTATTTGGTATAATATTTTTTATGTTCTTTTGTGAGTTTTTTACCTTGTGTATAAGGAATAACCCTAGGATGGATCGTGGTGAGGGAGAATTAGTTTGTTTAGACAATCAGATGCATTTGGTAAGTTTTATTCTGATAGAAAATGAGTTTTTTATTATTTTGAAAATACTTACACCAATTTCTGCATCTATTTTAGATCAGCTTGTAGCAGCTAATGCCCATACAGATGCAGCATCCAGAGGATGGAATCCTATTCTCCATTCCTGCCTTTCCTGGCGTACCTGGAGCTAAAGGATTGAGTTTGAATTTACCCATTGAATTTTACATTGAAATTTCATTGAATCTTTTGTGAAATTGTGAAATATTCCTTTAATTTCATATAAAAATTTTTTAAAGGTCCCTGCTCATCATATCTGATGAATAATCCCCTGAACATGTACGTTTACAAAGGATGGACTCCACTGCTTTGCAAGGAGAGGAAGAAATAGAGCGACTTTGGAAAGTGGTATGATTAAAAAACTCTTGTTCTGTGGAGTTATTGTGAATGAATAAAGTTATTTGATAAAATAGTTTTTATGTTCTTTTGTGAGTTCTTTATCTTTTGTATAAGGAATAACCCTAGGATGGATCGTGGTGAGGGAGAATTATTTTGTTTGGACAATCAGATGCATTTGGTAAGTTTTATTCTGATATAAAATGAGTTCTTTATTATTTTGAAAATACTTACACCAATTTCTGCATCTATTTTAGATCAGCTTGTAGCAGCTAATGCCCATGCAGATGCAGCATCCGGAGGATGGAATCCTATCCTCCATGCCTGCCTACCCTGGCGTACCTGGTGCTAAAGGATTGAGTTTGAATTTGGCCATTGAATTTTATTTTGAAATTTCATTGAATCTTTTGTGAAATTGTGAAGTATTCATTATTTTCATATAAAAATTTTTTAAAGGTCCCTGGTTATCTATATGAGAATCAACCCCCTGATTGTGGAGGTTTCTGAGGGATGGACTCGACTGCATAGCAAGGAGAGGCAAAAAAAGAGTGACTGTGGAAAGTGGTATGATTAAAAATCTCTTTTTCTGTGGAATTATTATGAATGAATATAGTTATTTGATAAAATATTTTTTATGTTCTTTTGTGAGTTCTTTACCTTTTGTATAAGGAATAACCCTAGGATGGATCGTGGTGAGGAAGAATTATTTTGTTTGGACAATCAGATGCATTTGGTAAGTTTTATTCTGATAGAAAATGACTTTTTTATTATCTTGAAAATACTTACACCCCTTTCTGTATCTATTATAGATCATCTTGTAGCAGTTAATGCCCATACAGATGCAGGATCCAGAGGATGGAATCCTAACCTCCATTCCTGCCTTCCCTGGCGTACCTGGAGCTAAAGGATTGAGTTTGAATTTGCCCATTGAATTTTACATTGAAATTTCTTTGAATCTTTTGTGAAATTGTGAAATATTCCTTTAATTTCATATAAAAATTTTTTAACGGTCCCTGCACATCATATCTGATGAATAACCCCCTGAACATGTACGTTTATGAGGGATGGACTCCACTGCATCGCAAGGAGAGGAAGAAATAGAGCGACTTTGGAAGGTGGTATGATTAAAAATCTCTTTTTCTGTGGAATTATTATGAATGAATATAGTTATTTGATAAAATATTTTTTATGTTCTTTTGTGAGTTCTTTACCTTTTGTATAAGGAATAACCCTAGGATGGATCGTGGTAAGGGAGAATTAATTTGTTTGGACAATCAGATGCATTTGGTAAGTTTTATTCTGATAGAAAATGACTTTTTTATTATATTGAAAATACTTACACCCCTTTCTGTATCTATTATAGATCATCTTGTAGCAGTTAATGCCCATACAGATGCAGCATCCAGAGGATGGAATCCTATTCTCCATTCCTGCCTTCCCTGGCGTACCTGGAGCTAAAGGATTGAGTTTGAATTTGCCCATTGAATTTTACATTGAAATTTCTTTGAATCTTTTGTGAAATTGTGAAATATTCCTTTAATTTCATATAACAATTTTTTAAAGGTCCCTGCTCATCATATCTGATGAATAACCCCCTGAACATGTACGTTTATGAGGGATGGACTCCACTGCATCGCAAGGAGAGGAAGAAATAGAGCGACTTTGGAAAGTGGTATGATTAAAAATCTCTTTTTCTGTGGAATTATTATGAATGAATATAGTTATTTGATAAAATATTTTTTATGTTCTTTTGTGAGTTCTTTACCTTTTGTATAAGGAATAACCCTATGATGGATCGTGGTAAGGGAGAATTAATTTGTTTGGACAATCAGATGCATTTGGTAAGTTTTATTCTGATAGAAAATGACTTTTTTATTATATTGAAAATACTTACACCCCTTTCTGTATCTATTATAGATCATCTTGTAGCAGTTAATGTCCATGCAGATGCAGCATCCAGAGGATGGTATCCGATCCTCCATGCCTTCCTACCCTTGCGTACCTGGTGCTAAAGGATTGAGTTTGAATTTGGCCATTGAATTTTATTTTGAAATTTCATTGAATCTTTTGTGAAATTGTGAAGTATTCATTATTTTCATATAAAAATTTTTAAAAGGTCCCTGGTTATCTATATGAGAATCCACCCCCTGATTGTGGAGGTTTCTGAGGGATGGACTCGACTGCATAGCAAGGAGAGGCAAAAAAAGAGTGGCTGTGGAATTGGTATGATTAAATATCTCTTTTTCTCTGGAATTATTGTGAATGAATATAGTTATTTGGAATAATATTTTTTATGTTCTTTTGTGAGTTCTTTACCTTGTGTATAAGGAATAACCCTAGGATGGATTGTGGTGAGGGAGAATTATTTTGTTTGGACAATCAGATTTATTTGGTAAGTTTTATTCTGATAGAAAATGACTTTTTTAATATTATTAACATACTAAAACTTTTTCTTCATTTATTTTAGATCAGCTTGGAGCAGCTAATAACCATTCAGATGCAGCATCCAGAGGATGGAATCCGATCCTCCATTCCTGCAATCGCTGGTGTTCCTTTAGCTAAAGGATTAAATTTGAATTTGGCCATTGATTTTTACTTTGAAATTTCATTGAATCTTTTTTGAAATTGTGAAATATTCCTTTAATTTCATATAAAAATTTTTTAATGGTCCCTGGTTATCTATTTGAGAATCCACCCCCTGATTGTGGAGGTTTCTGAGGGATGGACTCGACTGCATCGCAAGGTGAGGCAAAAAAAGAGTGACTGTGGAAAGTGGTATGATTAAAAATCTCTTTTTCTATGGAATTATTATGAATGAATATAGTTATTTGATAAAATATTTTTTATGTTCTTTTGTGAGTTCTTTACCTTTTGTATAAGGAATAACCCTAGGATGGATCGTGGTGAGGGAGAATTATTTTGTTTGGACAATCAGATGCATTTGGTAAGTTTTATTCTGATAGAAAATGACTTTTTTATTATATTGAAAATACTTACACCCCTTTCTGTATCTATTATAGATCATCTTGTAGCAGTTAATGCCCATACAGATGCAGCATCCAGAGGATGGAATCCTATTCTCCATTCCTGCCTTCCCTGGCGTACCTGGAGCTAAAGGATTGAGTTTGAATTTGCCCATTGAATTTTACATTGAAATTTCATTGAATCTTTTGTGAAATTTTGAAATATTCCTTTAATTTCATATAAAAATTTTTTAAAGGTCCCTGGTTATCTATATGAGAATCCACCCCCTGAACATGTACGTTTACGAGGGATGGACTCCACTGCATCGCAAGGAGAGGAAGAAATAGTGACTGTGGAAAGTGGTATGATTAAAAATCTCTTTTTCTGTGGAATTATTATGAATGAATATAGTTATTTGATAAAATATTTTTTATGTTCTTTTGTGAGTTCTTTACCTTTTGTATAAGGAATAACCCTAGGATGGATCGTGGTAAGGGAGAATTAATTTGTTTGGACAATCAGATGCATTTGGTAAGTTTTATTCTGATAGAAAATGACTTTTTTATTATCTTTAAAATACTTTCACCCCTTTCTGTATCTATTATAGATCATCTTGTAGCAGTTAATGTCCATGCAGATGCAGCATCCAGAGGATGGAATCCGATCCACCATGCCTGCCTACCCTTGCGAACCTGGTACTAAAGGATTGAGTTTGAATTTGGCCATTGAATTTTATTTTGAAATTTCATTGAATCTTTTGTGAAATTGTGAAATATTCCTTTAATTTCATATAAAAATTTTTTAAAGGTCCCTGGTTATCTATATGAGAATCCACCCCCTGATTGTGGAGGTTTCTGAGGGATTGACTCGACTGCATAGCAAGGAGAGGCAAAAAAAGAGTGACTGTGGAATTGGTATGATTAAAAATCTCTTTTTCTCTGGAATTATTGTGAATGAATATAGTTATTTGGTATAAATTTTTTTATGTTCTTTTGTGAGTTCTTTATCTTTTGTATAAGGAATAACCCTAGGATGGATCGTGGTGAGGGAGAATTATTTTGTTTGGACAATCAGATGCATTTGGTAAGTTTTATTCTGATAGAAAATGAGTTTTCAATTATTTTGAAAATACTTACACCCCTTTCTGCATGTATTTTAGATCATCTTGTAGCAGATAATGCCCATGCACATGCAGCATCCAGAGGATGGAATCCAATCCTCCATTCCTGCCTACCCTGGTGAACCTGGAGCTAAACGATTGAGTTTGAATTTATCCATTGAATTTTACTTTGAAATTTCATTGAATCTTTTGTGAAATTGTGAAGTATTCATTAATTTCATATAATAATTTCTTAAAGTTCCTTGGTTATCTATATGAGAATCCACTCCCTGATTGTGGAGGTTTCTGAGGGATGGACTCGACTGCATAGCAAGGAGAGGCAAAAAAAGAGTGGCTGTGGAATTGGTATGATTAAATATCTCTTTTTCTCTGGAATTATTGTGAATGAATATAGTTATTTGGAATAATATTTTTTATGTTCTTTTGTGAGTTCTTTACCTTGTGTATAAGGAATAACCCTAGGATGGATTGTGGTGAGGGAGAATTATTTTGTTTGGACAATCAGATTTATTTGGTAAGTTTTATTCTGATAGAAAATGACTTTTTTAATATTATTAACATACTAAAACTTTTTCTTCATTTATTTTAGATCAGCTTGGAGCAGCTAATAACCATTCAGATGCAGCATCCAGAGGATGGAATCCGATCCTCCATTCCTGCAATCGCTGGTGTTCCTTTAGCTAAAGGATTAAGTTTGAATTTGGCCATTGATTTTTACTTTGAAATTTCATTGAATCTTTTTTGAAATTGTGAAATATTCCTTTAATTTCATATAAAAATTTTTTAATGGTCCCTGGTTATCTATTTGAGAATCCACCCCCTGATTGTGGAGGTTTCTGAGGGATGGACTCGACTGCATCGCAAGGTGAGGCAAAAAAAGAGTGACTGTGGAAAGTGGTATGATTAAAAATCTCTTTTTCTGTGGAATTATTATGAATGAATATAGTTATTTGATAAAATAGTTTTTATGTTCTTTTGTGAGTTCTTTATCTTTTGTATAAGGAATAACCCTAGGATGGATCGTGGTGAGGGAGAATTATTTTGTTTGGACAATCAGATGCATTTGGTAAGTTTTATTCTGATAGAAAATGAGTTTTTTATTATTTTGAAAATACTTACACCAATTTCTGCATCTATTTTAGATCAGCTTGTAGCAGCTAATGCCCATACAGATGCAGCATCCAGAGGATGGAATCCTATTCTCCATTCCTGCCTTCCCTGGCGTACCTGGAGCTAAAGGATTGAGTTTGAATTTGCCCATTGAATTTTACATTGAAATTTCATTGAATCTTTTGTGAAATTGTGAAATATTCCTTTAATTTCATATAAAAATTTTTTAAAGGTCCCTGCTCATCATATCTGATGAATAATCCCCTGAACATGTACGTTTACAAAGGATGGACTCCACTGCTTTGCAAGGAGAGGAAGAAATAGAGCGACTTTGGAAAGTGGTATGATTAAAAAACTCTTGTTCTGTGGAGTTATTGTGAATGAATAAAGTTATTTGATAAAATAGTTTTTATGTTCTTTTGTGAGTTCTTTATCTTTTGTATAAGGAATAACCCTAGGATGGATCGTGGTGAGGGAGAATTATTTTGTTTGGACAATCAGATGCATTTGGTAAGTTTTATTCTGATATAAAATGAGTTCTTTATTATTTTGAAAATACTTACACCCCTTTCTGTATCTATTATAGATAATCTTGTAGCAGTTAATGTCCATGCAGATGCAGCATCCAGAGGATGGAATCCGATCCTCCATGCCTGCCTACCCTTGCGTACCTGGTGCTAAAGGATTGAGTTTGAATTTGGCCATTGAATTTTATTTTGAAATTTCATTGAATCTTTTGTGAAATTGTGAAGTATTCATTATTTTCATATAAAAATTTTTTAAAGGTCCCTGGTTATCTATATGAGAATCCACCCCCTGATTGTGGAGGTTTCTGAGGGATGGACTCGACTGCATAGCAAGGAGAGTTAAAAAAAGAGTGACTGTGGAATTGGTATGATTAAAAATCTCTTTTTCTCTGGAATTAATTTGAATGAATATAGTTATTTGGTATAATATTTTTTATGTTCTTTTGTGAGTTCTTTACCTTGTGTATAAGGAATAACCCTAGGATGGATCGTGGTGAGGGAGAATTATTTTGTTTAGACAATCAGATGCATTTGGTAAGTTTTATTCTGATAGAAAATGAATTTTTTATTATTTTGAAAATACTTACACCAATTTCTGCATCTATTTTAGATCTGCTTGTAGCAGCTAATGCCCATACAGATGCAGCATCCAGAGGATGGAATCCTATCCTCCATGCCTGCCTTCCCTGGCGTACCTGGAGCTAAAGGATTGAGTTTGAATTTGCCCATTGAATTTTACATTGAAATTTCTTTGAATCTTTTGTGAAATTGTGAAATATTCCTTTAATTTCATATAAAAATTTTTTAAAGGTCCCTGCTCATCATATCTGATGAATAACCCCCTGAACATGTACGTTTATGAGGGATGGACTCCACTGCATCGCAAGAAGAGGAAGAAATAGAGCGACTTTGGAAAGTGGTATGATTAAAAATCTCTTTTTCTCTGGAATTAATTTGAATGAATATAGTTATTTGGTATAATATTTTTTATGTTCTTTTGTGAGTTCTTAACCTTGTGTATAAGGAATAACCCTAGGATGGATCGTGGTGAGGGAGAATTATTTTGTTTAGACAATCAGATGCATTTGGTAAGTTTTATTCTGATAGAAAATGAATTTTTTATTATTTTGAAAATACTTACACCCATTTCTGCATCTATTTTAGATCAGCTTGTAGCAGCTAATGCCCATACAGATGCAGCATCCAGAGGATGGAATCCTATCCTCCATTCCTGCCTTCCCTGGCGTACCTGGAGCTAAAGGATTGAGTTTGAATTTGCCCATTGAATTTTACATTGAAATTTCATTGAATCTTTTGTGAAATTGTGAAGTATTCATTAATTTCATATAAAAAATTTTTCAAGGTCCCTGCTCATCATATCTGAGGAATAACCCCCTGAACATGTACGTTTACAAGGGATGGACTCCACTGCATCGCAAGGAGAGGAAGAAATAGAGCGACTTTGGAAAGTGGTATGATTAAAAAACTCTTGTTCTGTGGAGTTATTGTGAATGAATATAGTAATTTGGTAAAATATTATTTATGTTCCTTTGTGAGTTCTTTACCTTTTGTATACGGAAAAACCCTAGGATGTATCATGGTGATGGAGAATTATATTGTTTGGATGATCAGATGCATTTGGTAAGTTTTATTCTGATAGAAAATGACTTTTTTATTATTTTGAAAATACTTACACCCCTTTCTGCATGTATTTTAGATCAGCTTGTAGCAGCTAATGCCCATGCAGATGCAGCATCCAGAGGATGGAATCCTATCCTCCATGCCTGCCTACCCTGGCGTACCTGGTGCTAAAGGATTGAGTTTGAATTTGGCCATTGAATTTTACTTTGAAATTTCATTGAATGTTTTGTGAAATTGTGAATTATTCATTAATTTCATATAAAAATTTTTTAAAGGTCCCTGGTTATCTATATGAGAATCCACCCCCTGATTGTGGAGGTTTCTGAGGGATGGACTCGACTGCATCGCAAGGAGAGGCAAAAAAAGAGTGACTGTGGAAAGTGGTATGATTAAAAATCTCTTTTTCTGTGGAATGATTGTGAATGAATATATTTATTTGATAAAATATTTTTTATGTTCTTTTGTGAGTTCTTTACCATTTGTATAAGGAAAAACCCTAGGATGGATCGTGGTGAGGGAGAATTATTTTCTTTGGACAATCAGATGCATTTGGTAAGTTTTATTCTGATAGAAAATGACTTTTTTATTATTTTGAAAATCCTTACACCCATTTCTGCATCTATTTTAGATCAGCTTGTAGCAGCTAATGCCCAAACAGATGCAGCATCCAGAGGATGGAATCCTATCCTCCATGCCTGCCTACCCTGGCCTACCTGGTGCTAAAGGATTGAGTTTGAATTTGGCCATTGAATTTTACTTTGAAATTTCATTAAATTTTTTGTGAAATTGTGAATTATTCATTAATTTCATATAAAAATTTTTTAAAGGTCCCTGGTTATCTATATGAGAATCCACCCCCTGATTTTGGAGGTTTCTGAGAGATGGACTCGACTGCATCGCAAGGAGAGGCAAAAAAAGAGTGACTGTGGAAAGTGGTATGATTAAAAATCTCTTTTTCTGTGGAATGATTGTGAATGAATATAGTTATTTGATAAAATATTTTTTATGTTCTTTTGTGAGTTCTTTACCTTTTGTATAAGAAAAACCCTAGAATGGATCGTGGTGAGGGAGAATTATTTTGTTTAGACAATCAGATGCATTTGGTAAGTTTTATTCTGATAGAAAATGATTTTTTTATTATTTTGAAAATACTTACACCCCTTTCTGTATCTATTATAGATCATCTTGTAGCAGTTAATGTCCATGCAGATGCAGCATCCAGAGGATGGAATCCGATCCTCCATGCCTGCCTACCCTGGCGTACCTGGTGCTAAAGGATTGAGTTTGAATTTGCCCATTGAATTTTACATTGAAATTTCTTTGAATCTTTTGTGAAATTGTGAAATATTCCTTTAATTTCATATAAAAATTTTTTAAAGGTCCCTGCTCATCATATCTGATGAATAACCCCCTGAACATGTACGTTTATGAGGGATGGACTCCACTGCATTGCAAGGAGAGGAAGAAATAGAGCGACTTTGGAAAGTGGTATGATTAAAAATCTCTTTTTCTGTGGAATTATTATGAATGAATATAGTTATTTGATAAAATATTTTTTATGTTCTTTTGTGAGTTCTTTACCTTTTGTATAAGGAATAACCCTAGGATGGATCGTGGTAAGGGAGAATTAATTTGTTTGGACAATCAGATGCATTTGGTAAGTTTTATTCTGATAGAAAATGACTTTTTTATTATATTGAAAATACTTACACCCCTTTCTGTATCTATTATAGATCATCTTGTAGCAGTTAATGTCCATGCAGATGCAGCATCCAGAGGATGGAATCCGATCCTCCATGCCTGCCTACCCTTGCGTACCTGGTGCTAAAGGATTGAGTTTGAATTTGGCCATTGAATTTTATTTTGAAATTTCATTGAATCTTTTGTGAAATTGTGAAGTATTCATTATTTTCATATAAAAATTTTTTAAAGGTCCCTGGTTATCTATATGAGAATCCACCCCCTGATTGTGGAGGTTTCTGAGGGATGGACTCGACTGCATAGCAAGGAGAGGCAAAAAAAGAGTGACTGTGGAATTGGTATGATTAAAAATCTCTTTTTCTCTGGAATTAATTTGAATGAATATAGTTATTTGGTATAATATTTTTTATGTTCTTTTGTGAGTTTTTTACCTTGTGTATAAGGAATAACCCTAGGATGGATCGTGGTGAGGGAGAATTAGTTTGTTTAGACAATCAGATGCATTTGGTAAGTTTTATTCTGATAGAAAATGAGTTTTTTATTATTTTGAAAATACTTACACCAATTTCTGCATCTATTTTAGATCAGCTTGTAGCAGCTAATGCCCATACAGATGCAGCATCCAGAGGATGGAATCCTATTCTCCATTCCTGCCTTTCCTGGCGTACCTGGAGCTAAAGGATTGAGTTTGAATTTACCCATTGAATTTTACATTGAAATTTCATTGAATCTTTTGTGAAATTGTGAAATATTCCTTTAATTTCATATAAAAATTTTTTAAAGGTCCCTGCTCATCATATCTGATGAATAATCCCCTGAACATGTACGTTTACAAAGGATGGACTCCACTGCTTTGCAAGGAGAGGAAGAAATAGAGCGACTTTGGAAAGTGGTATGATTAAAAAACTCTTGTTCTGTGGAGTTATTGTGAATGAATAAAGTTATTTGATAAAATAGTTTTTATGTTCTTTTGTGAGTTCTTTATCTTTTGTATAAGGAATAACCCTAGGATGGATCGTGGTGAGGGAGAATTATTTTGTTTGGACAATCAGTTGCATTTGGTAAGTTTTATTCTGATAGAAAATGAGTTTTTTATTATTTTGAAAATACTTACACCAATTTCTGCATCTATTTTAGATCAGCTTGTAGCAGCTAATGCCCATACAGATGCAGCATCCAGAGGATGGAATCCTATTCTCCATTCCTGCCTTTCCTGGCGTACCTGGAGCTAAAGGATTGAGTTTGAATTTGCCCATTGAATTTTACATTGAAATTTCTTTGAATCTTTTGTGAAATTGTGAAATATTCCTTTAATTTCATATAAAAATTTTTTAACGGTCCCTGCTCATCATATCTGATGAATAACCCCCTGAACATGTACGTTTATGAGGGATGGACTCCACTGCATCGCAAGGAGAGGAAGAAATAGAGCGACTTTGGAAAGTGGTATGATTATAAAACTCTTGTTCTGTGGAGTTATTGTGAATGAATATAGTAATTTGGTAAAATATTTTTTATGTTCCTTTGTGAGTTCTTTACCTTTTGTATACGGAAAAACCCTAGGATGTATCATGGTGATGGAGAATTATATTGTTTGGATGATCAGATGCATTTGGTAAGTTTTATTCTGATAGAAAATGACTATTTTATTATTTTGAAAATACTTACACCCCTTTCTGCATGTATTTTAGATCAGCTTGTAGCAGCTAATGCCCATGCAGATGCAGCATCCAGAGGATGGAATCCTAT
Source organism: Pantala flavescens (assembly GCA_020796165.1). NCBI lineage: Eukaryota > Metazoa > Arthropoda > Insecta > Odonata > Libellulidae > Pantala > Pantala flavescens. Next base: position 21,972,853 of record CM036886.1, read on the forward strand.
CCTCCATTCCTGCCTTCCCTGGCGTACCTGGAGCTAAAGGATTGAGTTTGAATTTGCCCATTGAATTTTACATTGAAATTTCATTGAATCTTTTGTGAAATTGTGAAGTATTCATTAATTTCATATAAAAAATTTTTCAAGGTCCCTGCTCATCATATCTGAGGAATAACCCCCTGAACATGTACGTTTACAAGGGATGGACTCCACTGCATCGCAAGGAGAGGAAGAAATAGAGCGACTTTGGAAAGTGGTATGATTAAAAAACTCTTGTTCTGTGGAGTTATTGTGAATGAATATAGTAATTTGGTAAAATATTTTTTATGTTCCTTTGTGAGTTCTTTACCTTTTGTATACGGAAAAACCCTAGGATGTATCATGGTGATGGAGAATTATATTGTTTGGATGATCAGATGCATTTGGTAAGTTTTATTCTGATAGAAAATGACTATTTTATTATTTTGAAAATACTTACACCCCTTTCTGCATGTATTTTAGATCAGCTTGTAGCAGCTAATGCCCATGCAGATGCAGCATCCAGAGGATGGAATCCTATCCTCCATGCCTGCCTACCCTGGCGTACCTGGTGCTAAAGGATTGAGTTTGAATTTGGCCATTGAATTTTACTTTGAAATTTCATTGAATGTTTTGTGAAATTGTGAATTATTCATTAATTTCATATAAAAATTTTTTAAAGGTCCCTGGTTATCTATATGAGAATCCACCCCCTGATTGTGGAGGTTTCTGAGGGATGGACTCGACTGCATCGCAAGGAGAGGCAAAAAAAGAGTGACTGTGGAAAGTGGTATGATTAAAAATCTCTTTTTCTGTGGAATGATTGTGAATGAATATATTTATTTGATAAAATATTTTTTATGTTCTTTTGTGAGTTCTTTACCATTTGTATAAGGAAAAACCCTAGGATGGATCGTGGTGAGGGAGAATTATTTTCTTTGGACAATCAGATGCATTTGGTAAGTTTTATTCTGATAGAAAATGACTTTTTTATTATTTTGAAAATCCTTACACCCATTTCTGCATCTATTTTAGATCAGCTTGTAGCAGCTAATGCCCAAACAGATGCAGCATCCAGAGGATGGAATCCTATCCTCCATGCCTGCCTACCCTGGCCTACCTGGTGCTAAAGGATTGAGTTTGAATTTGGCCATTGAATTTTACTTTGAAATTTCATTAAATTTTTTGTGAAATTGTGAATTATTCATTAATTTCATATAAAAATTTTTTAAAGGTCCCTGGTTATCTATATGAGAATCCACCCCCTGATTTTGGAGGTTTCTGAGGGATGGACTCGACTGCATCGCAAGGAGAGGCAAAAAAAGAGTGACTGTGGAAAGTGGTATGATTAAAAATCTCTTTTTCTGTGGAATGATTGTGAATGAATATAGTTATTTGATAAAATATTTTTTATGTTCTTTTGTGAGTTCTTTACCTTTTGTATAAGAAAAACCCTAGAATGGATCGTGGTGAGGGAGAATTATTTTGTTTAGACAATCAGATGCATTTGGTAAGTTTTATTCTGATAGAAAATGATTTTTTTATTATTTTGAAAATACTTACACCCCTTTCTGTATCTATTATAGATCATCTTGTAGCAGTTAATGTCCATGCAGATGCAGCATCCAGAGGATGGAATCCGATCCTCCATGCCTGCCTACCCTGGCGTACCTGGTGCTAAAGGATTGAGTTTGAATTTGCCGATTGAATTTTACATTGAAATTTCTTTGAATCTTTTGTGAAATTGTGAAATATTCCTTTAATTTCATATAAAAATTTTTTAAAGGTCCCTGCTCATCATATCTGATGAATAACCCCCTGAACATGTACGTTTATGAGGGATGGACTCCACTGCATTGCAAGGAGAGGAAGAAATAGAGCGACTTTGGAAAGTGGTATGATTAAAAATCTCTTTTTCTGTGGAATTATTATGAATGAATATAGTTATTTGATAAAATATTTTTTATGTTCTTTTGTGAGTTCTTTACCTTTTGTATAAGGAATAACCCTAGGATGGATCGTGGTAAGGTAGAATTAATTTGTTTGGACAATCAGATGCATTTGGTAAGTTTTATTCTGATAGAAAATGACTTTTTTATTATATTGAAAATACTTACACCCCTTTCTGTATCTATTATAGATCATCTTGTAGCAGTTAATGTCCATGCAGATGCAGCATCCAGAGGATGGAATCCGATCCTCCATGCCTGCCTACCCTTGCGTACCTGGTGCTAAAGGATTGAGTTTGAATTTGGCCATTGAATTTTATTTTGAAATTTCATTGAATCTTTTGTGAAATTGTGAAGTATTCATTATTTTCATATAAAAATTTTTTAAAGGTCCCTGGTTATCTATATGAGAATCCACCCCCTGATTGTGGAGGTTTCTGAGGGATGGACTCGACTGCATAGCAAGGAGAGGCAAAAAAAGAGTGACTGTGGAATTGGTATGATTAAAAATCTCTTTTTCTCTGGAATTAATTTGAATGAATATAGTTATTTGGTATAATATTTTTTATGTTCTTTTGTGAGTTTTTTACCTTGTGTATAAGGAATAACCCTAGGATGGATCGTGGTGAGGGAGAATTAGTTTGTTTAGACAATCAGATGCATTTGGTAAGTTTTATTCTGATAGAAAATGAGTTTTTTATTATTTTGAAAATACTTACACCAATTTCTGCATCTATTTTAGATCAGCTTGTAGCAGCTAATGCCCATACAGATGCAGCATCCAGAGGATGGAATCCTATTCTCCATTCCTGCCTTTCCTGGCGTACCTGGAGCTAAAGGATTGAGTTTGAATTTACCCATTGAATTTTACATTGAAATTTCATTGAATCTTTTGTGAAATTGTGAAATATTCCTTTAATTTCATATAAAAATTTTTTAAAGGTCCCTGCTCATCATATCTGATGAATAATCCCCTGAACATGTACGTTTACAAAGGATGGACTCCACTGCTTTGCAAGGAGAGGAAGAAATAGAGCGACTTTGGAAAGTGGTATGATTAAAAAACTCTTGTTCTGTGGAGTTATTGTGAATGAATAAAGTTATTTGATAAAATAGTTTTTATGTTCTTTTGTGAGTTCTTTATCTTTTGTATAAGGAATAACCCTAGGATGGATCGTGGTGAGGGAGAATTATTTTGTTTGGACAATCAGTTGCATTTGGTAAGTTTTATTCTGATAGAAAATGAGTTTTTTATTATTTTGAAAATACTTACACCAATTTCTGCATCTATTTTAGATCAGCTTGTAGCAGCTAATGCCCATACAGATGCAGCATCCAGAGGATGGAATCCTATTCTCCATTCCTGCCTTTCCTGGCGTACCTGGAGCTAAAGGATTGAGTTTGAATTTGCCCATTGAATTTTACATTGAAATTTCTTTGAATCTTTTGTGAAATTGTGAAATATTCCTTTAATTTCATATAAAAATTTTTTAACGGTCCCTGCTCATCATATCTGATGAATAACCCCCTGAACATGTACGTTTATGAGGGATGGACTCCACTGCATCGCAAGGAGAGGAAGAAATAGAGCGACTTTGGAAAGTGGTATGATTATAAAACTCTTGTTCTGTGGAGTTATTGTGAATGAATATAGTAATTTGGTAAAATATTTTTTATGTTCCTTTGTGAGTTCTTTACCTTTTGTATACGGAAAAACCCTAGGATGTATCATGGTGATGGAGAATTATATTGTTTGGATGATCAGATGCATTTGGTAAGTTTTATTCTGATAGAAAATGACTATTTTATTATTTTGAAAATACTTACACCCCTTTCTGCATGTATTTTAGATCAGCTTGTAGCAGCTAATGCCCATGCAGATGCAGCATCCAGAGGATGGAATCCTATCCTCCATTCCTGCCTTCCCTGGCGTACCTGGAGCTAAAGGATTGAGTTTGAATTTGCCCATTGAATTTTACATTGAAATTTCATTGAATCTTTTGTGAAATTGTGAAGTATTCATTAATTTCATATAAAAAATTTTTCAAGGTCCCTGCTCATCATATCTGAGGAATAACCCCCTGAACATGTACGTTTACAAGGGATGGACTCCACTGCATCGCAAGGAGAGGAAGAAATAGAGCGACTTTGGAAAGTGGTATGATTAAAAAACTCTTGTTCTGTGGAGTTATTGTGAATGAATATAGTAATTTGGTAAAATATTTTTTATGTTCCTTTGTGAGTTCTTTACCTTTTGTATACGGAAAAACCCTAGGATGTATCATGGTGATGGAGAATTATATTGTTTGGATGATCAGATGCATTTGGTAAGTTTTATTCTGATAGAAAATGACTATTTTATTATTTTGAAAATACTTACACCCCTTTCTGCATGTATTTTAGATCAGCTTGTAGCAGCTAATGCCCATGCAGATGCAGCATCCAGAGGATGGAATCCTATCCTCCATGCCTGCCTACCCTGGCGTACCTGGTGCTAAAGGATTGAGTTTGAATTTGGCCATTGAATTTTACTTTGAAATTTCATTGAATGTTTTGTGAAATTGTGAATTATTCATTAATTTCATATAAAAATTTTTTAAAGGTCCCTGGTTATCTATATGAGAATCCACCCCCTGATTGTGGAGGTTTCTGAGGGATGGACTCGACTGCATCGCAAGGAGAGGCAAAAAAAGAGTGACTGTGGAAAGTGGTATGATTAAAAATCTCTTTTTCTGTGGAATGATTGTGAATGAATATATTTATTTGATAAAATATTTTTTATGTTCTTTTGTGAGTTCTTTACCATTTGTATAAGGAAAAACCCTAGGATGGATCGTGGTGAGGGAGAATTATTTTCTTTGGACAATCAGATGCATTTGGTAAGTTTTATTCTGATAGAAAATGACTTTTTTATTATTTTGAAAATCCTTACACCCATTTCTGCATCTATTTTAGATCAGCTTGTAGCAGCTAATGCCCAAACAGATGCAGCATCCAGAGGATGGAATCCTATCCTCCATGCCTGCCTACCCTGGCCTACCTGGTGCTAAAGGATTGAGTTTGAATTTGGCCATTGAATTTTACTTTGAAATTTCATTAAATTTTTTGTGAAATTGTGAATTATTCATTAATTTCATATAAAAATTTTTTAAAGGTCCCTGGTTATCTATATGAGAATCCACCCCCTGATTTTGGAGGTTTCTGAGGGATGGACTCGACTGCATCGCAAGGAGAGGCAAAAAAAGAGTGACTGTGGAAAGTGGTATGATTAAAAATCTCTTTTTCTGTGGAATGATTGTGAATGAATATAGTTATTTGATAAAATATTTTTTATGTTCTTTTGTGAGTTCTTTACCTTTTGTATAAGAAAAACCCTAGAATGGATCGTGGTGAGGGAGAATTATTTTGTTTAGACAATCAGATGCATTTGGTAAGTTTTATTCTGATAGAAAATGATTTTTTTATTATTTTGAAAATACTTACACCCCTTTCTGTATCTATTATAGATCATCTTGTAGCAGTTAATGTCCATGCAGATGCAGCATCCAGAGGATGGAATCCGATCCTCCATGCCTGCCTACCCTGGCGTACCTGGTGCTAAAGGATTGAGTTTGAATTTGCCGATTGAATTTTACATTGAAATTTCTTTGAATCTTTTGTGAAATTGTGAAATATTCCTTTAATTTCATATAAAAATTTTTTAAAGGTCCCTGCTCATCATATCTGATGAATAACCCCCTGAACATGTACGTTTATGAGGGATGGACTCCACTGCATTGCAAGGAGAGGAAGAAATAGAGCGACTTTGGAAAGTGGTATGATTAAAAATCTCTTTTTCTGTGGAATTATTATGAATGAATATAGTTATTTGATAAAATATTTTTTATGTTCTTTTGTGAGTTCTTTACCTTTTGTATAAGGAATAACCCTAGGATGGATCGTGGTAAGGTAGAATTAATTTGTTTGGACAATCAGATGCATTTGGTAAGTTTTATTCTGATAGAAAATGACTTTTTTATTATATTGAAAATACTTACACCCCTTTCTGTATCTATTATAGATCATCTTGTAGCAGTTAATGTCCATGCAGATGCAGCATCCAGAGGATGGAATCCGATCCTCCATGCCTGCCTACCCTTGCGTACCTGGTGCTAAAGGATTGAGTTTGAATTTGGCCATTGAATTTTATTTTGAAATTTCATTGAATCTTTTGTGAAATTGTGAAGTATTCATTATTATCATATAAAAATTTTTTAAAGGTCCCTGGTTATCTATATGAGAATCCACCCCCTGATTGTGGAGGTTTCTGAGGGATGGACTCGACTGCATAGCAAGGAGAGGCAAAAAAAGAGTGACTGTGGAATTGGTATGATTAAAAATCTCTTTTTCTCTGGAATTAATTTGAATGAATATAGTTATTTGGTATAATATTTTTTATGTTCTTTTGTGAGTTTTTTACCTTGTGTATAAGGAATAACCCTAGGATGGATCGTGGTGAGGGAGAATTAGTTTGTTTAGACAATCAGATGCATTTGGTAAGTTTTATTCTGATAGAAAATGAGTTTTTTATTATTTTGAAAATACTTACACCAATTTCTGCATCTATTTTAGATCAGCTTGTAGCAGCTAATGCCCATACAGATGCAGCATCCAGAGGATGGAATCCTATTCTCCATTCCTGCCTTTCCTGGCGTACCTGGAGCTAAAGGATTGAGTTTGAATTTACCCATTGAATTTTACATTGAAATTTCATTGAATCTTTTGTGAAATTGTGAAATATTCCTTTAATTTCATATAAAAATTTTTTAAAGGTCCCTGCTCATCATATCTGATGAATAATCCCCTGAACATGTACGTTTACAAAGGATGGACTCCACTGCTTTGCAAGGAGAGGAAGAAATAGAGCGACTTTGGAAAGTGGTATGATTAAAAAACTCTTGTTCTGTGGAGTTATTGTGAATGAATAAAGTTATTTGATAAAATAGTTTTTATGTTCTTTTGTGAGTTCTTTATCTTTTGTATAAGGAATAACCCTAGGATGGATCGTGGTGAGGGAGAATTATTTTGTTTGGACAATCAGATGCATTTGGTAAGTTTTATTCTGATATAAAATGAGTTCTTTATTATTTTGAAAATACTTACACCAATTTCTGCATCTATTTTAGATCAGCTTGTAGCAGCTAATGCCCATGCAGATGCAGCATCCGGAGGATGGAATCCTAACCTCCATTCCTGCCTTCCCTGGCGTACCTGGTGCTAAAGGATTGAGTTTGAATTTGGCCATTGAATTTTATTTTGAAATTTCATTGAATCTTTTGTGAAATTGTGAAATATTCCTTTAATTTCATATAAAAATTTTTTAAAGGTCCCTGGTTATCTATATGAGAATCCACCCCCTGATTGTGGAGGTTTCTGAGGGATGGACTCGACTGCATAGCAAGGAGAGGCAAAAAAAGAGTGACTGTGGAATTGGTATGATTAAAAATCTCTTTTTCTGTGGAATGATTGTGAATGAATAAAGTTATTTGATAAAATAGTTTTTATGTTCTTTTGTGAGTTCTTTATCTTTTGTATAAGGAATAACCCTAGGATGGATCGTGGTGAGGGAGAATTATTTTGTTTGGACAATCAGATGCATTTGGTAAGTTTTATTCTGATATAAAATGAGTTCTTTATTATTTTGAAAATACTTACACCAATTTCTGCATCTATTTTAGATCAGCTTGTAGCAGCTAATGCCCATGCAGATGCAGCATCCGGAGGATGGAATCCTAACCTCCATTCCTGCCTTCCCTGGCGTACCTGGAGCTAAAGGATTGAGTTTGAATTTGCCCATTGAATTTTACATTGAAATTTCTTTGAATCTTTTGTGAAATTGTGAAATATTCCTTTAATTTCATATAAAAATTTTTTAACGGTCCCTGCTCATCATATCTGAGGAATAACCCCCTGAACATGTACGTTTACAAGGGATGGACTCCACTGCATCGCAAGGAGAGGAAGAAATAGAGCGACTTTGGAAAGTGGTATGATTAAAAAACTCTTGTTCTGTGGAGTTATTGTGAATGAATATAGTAATTTGGTAAAATATTTTTTATGTTCCTTTGTGAGTTCTTTACCTTTTGTATACGGAAAAACCCTAGGATGTATCATGGTGATGGAGAATTATATTGTTTGGATGATCAGATGCATTTGGTAAGTTTTATTCTGATAGAAAATGACTATTTTATTATTTTGAAAATACTTACACCCCTTTCTGCATGTATTTTAGATCAGCTTGTAGCAGCTAATGCCCATGCAGATGCAGCATCCAGAGGATGGAATCCTATCCTCCATGCCTGCCTACCCTGGCGTACCTGGTGCTAAAGGATTGAGTTTGAATTTGGCCATTGAATTTTACTTTGAAATTTCATTGAATGTTTTGTGAAATTGTGAATTATTCATTAATTTCATATAAAAATTTTTTAAAGGTCCCTGGTTATCTATATGAGAATCCACCCCCTGATTGTGGAGGTTTCTGAGGGATGGACTCGACTGCATCGCAAGGAGAGGCAAAAAAAGAGTGACTGTGGAAAGTGGTATGATTAAAAATCTCTTTTTCTGTGGAATGATTGTGAATGAATATATTTATTTGATAAAATATTTTTTATGTTCTTTTGTGAGTTCTTTACCTTTTGTATAAGAAAAACCCTAGAATGGATCGTGGTGAGGGAGAATTATTTTGTTTAGACAATCAGATGCATTTGGTAAGTTTTATTCTGATAGAAAATGATTTTTTTATTATTTTGAAAATACTTACACCCCTTTCTGTATCTATTTTAGATCAGCTTGTAGCAGCTAATGCCCAAACAGATGCAGCATCCAGAGGATGGAATCCGATCCTCCATGCCTGCCTACCCTGGCGTACCTGGTGCTAAAGGATTGAGTTTGAATTTGCCGATTGAATTTTACATTGAAATTTCTTTGAATCTTTTGTGAAATTGTGAAATATTCCTTTAATTTCATATAAAAATTTTTTAAAGGTCCCTGCTCATCATATCTGATGAATAACCCCCTGAACATGTACGTTTATGAGGGATGGACTCCACTGCATTGCAAGGAGAGGAAGAAATAGAGCGACTTTGGAAAGTGGTATGATTAAAAATCTCTTTTTCTGTGGAATTATTATGAATGAATATAGTTATTTGATAAAATATTTTTTATGTTCTTTTGTGAGTTCTTTACCTTTTGTATAAGGAATAACCCTAGGATGGATCGTGGTAAGGTAGAATTAATTTGTTTGGACAATCAGATGCATTTGGTAAGTTTTATTCTGATAGAAAATGACTTTTTTATTATATTGAAAATACTTACACCCCTTTCTGTATCTATTATAGATCATCTTGTAGCAGTTAATGTCCATGCAGATGCAGCATCCAGAGGATGGAATCCGATCCTCCATGCCTGCCTACCCTTGCGTACCTGGTGCTAAAGGATTGAGTTTGAATTTGGCCATTGAATTTTATTTTGAAATTTCATTGAATCTTTTGTGAAATTGTGAAGTATTCATTATTTTCATATAAAAATTTTTTAAAGGTCCCTGGTTATCTATATGAGAATCCACCCCCTGATTGTGGAGGTTTCTGAGGGATGGACTCGACTGCATAGCAAGGAGAGGCAAAAAAAGAGTGACTGTGGAATTGGTATGATTAAAAATCTCTTTTTCTCTGGAATTAATTTGAATGAATATAGTTATTTGGTATAATATTTTTTATGTTCTTTTGTGAGTTTTTTACCTTGTGTATAAGGAATAACCCTAGGATGGATCGTGGTGAGGGAGAATTAGTTTGTTTAGACAATCAGATGCATTTGGTAAGTTTTATTCTGATAGAAAATGAGTTTTTTATTATTTTGAAAATACTTACACCAATTTCTGCATCTATTTTAGATCAGCTTGTAGCAGCTAATGCCCATACAGATGCAGCATCCAGAGGATGGAATCCTATTCTCCATTCCTGCCTTTCCTGGCGTACCTGGAGCTAAAGGATTGAGTTTGAATTTACCCATTGAATTTTACATTGAAATTTCATTGAATCTTTTGTGAAATTGTGAAATATTCCTTTAATTTCATATAAAAATTTTTTAAAGGTCCCTGCTCATCATATCTGATGAATAATCCCCTGAACATGTACGTTTACAAAGGATGGACTCCACTGCTTTGCAAGGAGAGGAAGAAATAGAGCGACTTTGGAAAGTGGTATGATTAAAAAACTCTTGTTCTGTGGAGTTATTGTGAATGAATAAAGTTATTTGATAAAATAGTTTTTATGTTCTTTTGTGAGTTCTTTATCTTTTGTATAAGGAATAACCCTAGGATGGATCGTGGTGAGGGAGAATTATTTTGTTTGGACAATCAGATGCATTTGGTAAGTTTTATTCTGATATAAAATGAGTTCTTTATTATTTTGAAAATACTTACACCAATTTCTGCATCTATTTTAGATCAGCTTGTAGCAGCTAATGCCCATGCAGATGCAGCATCCGGAGGATGGAATCCTAACCTCCATTCCTGCCTTCCCTGGCGTACCTGGTGCTAAAGGATTGAGTTTGAATTTGGCCATTGAATTTTATTTTGAAATTTCATTGAATCTTTTGTGAAATTGTGAAATATTCCTTTAATTTCATATAAAAATTTTTTAAAGGTCCCTGGTTATCTATATGAGAATCCACCCCCTGATTGTGGAGGTTTCTGAGGGATGGACTCGACTGCATAGCAAGGAGAGGCAAAAAAAGAGTGACTGTGGAATTGGTATGATTAAAAATCTCTTTTTCTGTGGAATGATTGTGAATGAATAAAGTTATTTGATAAAATAGTTTTTATGTTCTTTTGTGAGTTCTTTATCTTTTGTATAAGGAATAACCCTAGGATGGATCGTGGTGAGGGAGAATTATTTTGTTTGGACAATCAGATGCATTTGGTAAGTTTTATTCTGATATAAAATGAGTTCTTTATTATTTTGAAAATACTTACACCAATTTCTGCATCTATTTTAGATCAGCTTGTAGCAGCTAATGCCCATGCAGATGCAGCATCCGGAGGATGGAATCCTAACCTCCATTCCTGCCTTCCCTGGCGTACCTGGAGCTAAAGGATTGAGTTTGAATTTGCCCATTGAATTTTACATTGAAATTTCTTTGAATCTTTTGTGAAATTGTGAAATATTCCTTTAATTTCATATAAAAATTTTTTAACGGTCCCTGCTCATCATATCTGATGAATAACCCCCTGAACATGTACGTTTATGAGGGATGGACTCCACTGCATCGCAAGGAGAGGAAGAAATAGAGCGACTTTGGAAAGTGGTATGATTATAAAACTCTTGTTCTGTGGAGTTATTGTGAATGAATATAGTAATTTGGTAAAATATTTTTTATGTTCCTTTGTGAGTTCTTTACCTTTTGTATACGGAAAAACCCTAGGATGTATCATGGTGATGGAGAATTATATTGTTTGGATGATCAGATGCATTTGGTAAGTTTTATTCTGATAGAAAATGACTATTTTATTATTTTGAAAATACTTACACCCCTTTCTGTATCTATTATAGATCATCTTGTAGCAGTTTATGTCCATGCAGATGCAGCATCCAGAGGATGGAATCCGATCCTCCATGCCTGCCTACCCTGGCGTACCTGGTGCTAAAGGATTGAGTTTGAATTTGCCGATTGAATTTTACATTGAAATTTCTTTGAATCTTTTGTGAAATTGTGAAATATTCCTTTAATTTCATATAAAAATTTTTTAAAGGTCCCTGCTCATCATATCTGATGAATAACCCCCTGAACATGTACGTTTATGAGGGATGGACTCCACTGCATTGCAAGGAGAGGAAGAAATAGAGCGACTTTGGAAAGTGGTATGATTAAAAATCTCTTTTTCTGTGGAATTATTATGAATGAATATAGTTATTTGATAAAATATTTTTTATGTTCTTTTGTGAGTTCTTTACCTTTTGTATAAGGAATAACCCTAGGATGGATCGTGGTAAGGGAGAATTAATTTGTTTGGACAATCAGATGCATTTGGTAAGTTTTATTCTGATAGAAAATGACTTTTTTATTATATTGAAAATACTTACACCCCTTTCTGTATCTATTATAGATCATCTTGTAGCAGTTAATGTCCATGCAGATGCAGCATCCAGAGGATGGAATCCGATCCTCCATGCCTGCCTACCCTTGCGTACCTGGTGCTAAAGGATTGAGTTTGAATTTGGCCATTGAATTTTATTTTGAAATTTCATTGAATCTTTTGTGAAATTGTGAAGTATTCATTATTTTCATATAAAAATTTTTTAAAGGTCCCTGGTTATCTATATGAGAATCCACCCCCTGATTGTGGAGGTTTCTGAGGGATGGACTCGACTGCATAGCAAGGAGAGGCAAAAAAAGAGTGACTGTGGAATTGGTATGATTAAAAATCTCTTTTTCTCTGGAATTAATTTGAATGAATATAGTTATTTGGTATAATATTTTTTATGTTCTTTTGTGAGTTTTTTACCTTGTGTATAAGGAATAACCCTAGGATGGATCGTGGTGAGGGAGAATTAGTTTGTTTAGACAATCAGATGCATTTGGTAAGTTTTATTCTGATAGAAAATGAGTTTTTTATTATTTTGAAAATACTTACACCAATTTCTGCATCTATTTTAGATCAGCTTGTAGCAGCTAATGCCCATACAGATGCAGCATCCAGAGGATGGAATCCTATTCTCCATTCCTGCCTTTCCTGGCGTACCTGGAGCTAAAGGATTGAGTTTGAATTTACCCATTGAATTTTACATTGAAATTTCATTGAATCTTTTGTGAAATTGTGAAATATTCCTTTAATTTCATATAAAAATTTTTTAAAGGTCCCTGCTCATCATATCTGATGAATAATCCCCTGAACATGTACGTTTACAAAGGATGGACTCCACTGCTTTGCAAGGAGAGGAAGAAATAGAGCGACTTTGGAAAGTGGTATGATTAAAAATCTCTTGTTCTGTGGAGTTATTGTGAATGAATAAAGTTATTTGATAAAATAGTTTTTATGTTCTTTTGTGAGTTCTTTATCTTTTGTATAAGGAATAACCCTAGGATGGATCGTGGTGAGGGAGAATTATTTTGTTTGGACAATCAGATGCATTTGGTAAGTTTTATTCTGATATAAAATGAGTTCTTTATTATTTTGAAAATACTTACACCAATTTCTGCATCTATTTTAGATCAGCTTGTAGCAGCTAATGCCCATGCAGATGCAGCATCCGGAGGATGGAATCCTAACCTCCATTCCTGCCTTCCCTGGCGTACCTGGAGCTAAAGGATTGAGTTTGAATTTGGCCATTGAATTTTATTTTGAAATTTCATTGAATCTTTTGTGAAATTGTGAAATATTCCTTTAATTTCATATAAAAATTTTTTAAAGGTCCCTGGTTATCTATATGAGAATCCACCCCCTGATTGTGGAGGTTTCTGAGGGATGGACTCGACTGCATAGCAAGGAGAGGCAAAAAAAGAGTGACTGTGGAATTGGTATGATTAAAAATCTCTTTTTCTGTGGAATGATTGTGAATGAATAAAGTTATTTGATAAAATAGTTTTTATGTTCTTTTGTGAGTTCTTTATCTTTTGTATAAGGAATAACCCTAGGATGGATCGTGATGAGGGAGAATTATTTTGTTTGGACAATCAGATGCATTTGGTAAGTTTTATTCTGATAGAAAATGACTTTTTTATTATTTTGAAAATACTTACACCCCTTTCTGTATCTATTATAGATCATCTTGTAGCAGTTAATGTCCATGCAGATGCAGCATCCAGAGGATGGAATCCTATCCTCCATGCCTGCCTACCCTGGCGTACCTGGTGCTAAAGGATTGAGTTTGAATTTGGCCATTGAATTTTATTTTGAAATTTCATTGAATCGTTTGTGAAATTTTGAAGTATTCATTATTTTCATATAAAAATTTTTTAAAGGTCCCTGGTTATCTATATGAGAATCCACCCCCTGATTGTGGAGGTTTCTGAGGGATGGACTCGACTGCATAGCATGGAGAGTAAAAAAAAGAGTGACTGTGGAATTGGTATGATTAAAAATCTCTTTTTCTCTGGAATTATTGTGAATGAATATAGTTATTTGGTATAATATTTTTTATGTTCTTTTGTGAGTTCTTTACCTTGTGTATAAGGAATAACCCTAGGATGGATCGTGATGAGGGAGAATTATTTTGTTTGGACAATCAGATGCATTTGGTAAGTTTTATTCTGATAGAAAATGAGTTCTTTATTATTTTGAAAATACTAACACCAATTTCTGCATCTATTTTAGATCAGCTTGTAGCAGCTAATGCCCATACAGATGCAGCATCCAGAGGATGGAATCCTATCCTCCATTCCTGTCTTCCCTGGCGTACCTGGAGCTAAAGGATTGAGTTTGAATTTGCCCATTGAATTTTACATTGAAAATTCATTGAATCTTTTGTGAAATTGTGAAATATTCCTTTAATTTCATATAAAAATTTTTTAAAGGTCCCTGCTCATCATATCTGATGAATAATCCCCTGAACATGTACGTTTACAAGGGATGGACTTTACTGCTTTGCAAGGAGAGGAAGAAATAGAGCGACTTTGGAAAGTGATATGATTAAAAAACTCTTGTTCTGTGGAGTTATTGTGAATGAATAAAGTTATTTGATAAAATAGTTTTTATGTTCTTTTGTGAGTTCTTTATCTTTTGTATAAGGAATAACCCTAGGATGGATCGTGATGAGGGAGAATTATTTTGTTTGGACAATCAGATGCATTTGGTAAGTTTTATTCTGATAGAAAATGACTTTTTTATTATTTTGAAAATGCTTACACCCCTTTCTGTATCTATTATAGATCATCTTGTAGCAGTTAATGTCCATGCAGATGCAGCATCCAGAGGATGGAATCCGATCCTCCATGCCTGCTTACCCTGGCGTACCTGGTGCTAAAGGATTGAGTTTGAATTTGGCGATTGAATTTTATTTTGAAATTTCATTGAATCGTTTGTGAAATTTTGAAGTATTCATTATTTTCATATAAAAATTTTTTAAAGGTCCCTGGTTATCTATATGAGATCCACCCCCTGATTGTGGAGGTTTCTGAGGGATGGACTCGACTGCATAGCAAGGAGAGGAAAAAAAAGAGTGACTGTGGAATTGGTATGATTAAAAATCTCTTTTTCTCTGGAATTATTGTGAATGAATATAGTTATTTGGTATAATATTTTTTATGTTCTTTTGTGAGTTCTTTACCTTGTGTATAAGGAATAACCCTAGGATGGATCGTGATGAGGGAGAATTATTTTGTTTGGACAATCAGATGCATTTGGTAAGTTTTATTCTGATAGAAAATGAGTTCTTTATTATTTTGAAAATACTAACACCAATTTCTGCATCTATTTTAGATCAGCTTGTAGCAGCTAATGCCCATACAGATGCAGCATCCAGTGGATGGAATCCTATCCTCCATTCCTGTCTTCCCTGGCGTACCTGGAGCTAAAGGATTGAGTTTGAATTTGCCCATTGAATTTTACATTGAAATTTCATTGAATCTTTTGTGAAATTGTGAAATATTCCTTTAATTTCATATAAAAATTTTTTAAAGGTCCCTGCTCATCATATCTGATGAATAATCCCCTGAACATGTACGTTTACAAGGGATGGACTGGACTGCATAGCAAGGAGAGGAAGAAATAGAGCGACTTTGGAAAGTGGTATGATTAAAAAACTCTTGTTCTGTGGAGTTATTGTGAATGAATAAAGTTATTTGATAAAATAGTTTTTATGTTCTTTTGTGAGTTCTTTATCTTTTGTATAAGGAATAACCCTAGGATGGATGGTGATGAGGGAGAATTATTTTGTTTGGACAATCAGATGCATTTGGTAAGTTTTATTCTGATAGAAAATGAGTTCTTTATTATTTTGAAAATACTTACACCAATTTCTGCATCTATTTTAGATCAGCTTGTAGCAGCTAATGCCCATGCAGATGCAGCATCCGGAGGATGGAATCCTAACCTCCATTCCTGCCTTCCCTGGCGTACCTGGAGCTAAAGGATTGAGTTTGAATTTGGCCATTGAATTTTATTTTGAAATTTCATTGAATCTTTTGTGAAATTGTGAAATATTCCTTTAATTTCATATAAAAATTTTTTAAAGGTCCCTGGTTATCTATATGAGAATCCACCCCCTGATTGTGGAGGTTTCTGAGGGATGGACTCGACTGCATAGCAAGGAGAGGCAAAAAAAGAGTGACTGTGGAATTGGTATGATTAAAAATCTCTTTTTCTGTGGAATGATTGTGAATGAATAAAGTTATTTGATAAAATAGTTTTTATGTTCTTTTGTGAGTTCTTTATCTTTTGTATAAGGAATAACCCTAGGATGGATCGTGATGAGGGAGAATTATTTTGTTTGGACAATCAGATGCATTTGGTAAGTTTTATTCTGATAGAAAATGACTTTTTTATTATTTTGAAAATACTTACACCCCTTTCTGTATCTATTATAGATCATCTTGTAGCAGTTAATGTCCATGCAGATGCAGCATCCAGAGGATGGAATCCTATCCTCCATGCCTGCCTACCCTGGCGTACCTGGTGCTAAAGGATTGAGTTTGAATTTGGCCATTGAATTTTATTTTGAAATTTCATTGAATCGTTTGTGAAATTTTGAAGTATTCATTATTTTCATATAAAAATTTTTTAAAGGTCCCTGGTTATCTATATGAGAATCCACCCCCTGATTGTGGAGGTTTCTGAGGGATGGACTCGACTGCATAGCATGGAGAGTAAAAAAAAGAGTGACTGTGGAATTGGTATGATTAAAAATCTCTTTTTCTCTGGAATTATTGTGAATGAATATAGTTATTTGGTATAATATTTTTTATGTTCTTTTGTGAGTTCTTTACCTTGTGTATAAGGAATAACCCTAGGATGGATCGTGATGAGGGAGAATTATTTTGTTTGGACAATCAGATGCATTTGGTAAGTTTTATTCTGATAGAAAATGAGTTCTTTATTATTTTGAAAATACTAACACCAATTTCTGCATCTATTTTAGATCAGCTTGTAGCAGCTAATGCCCATACAGATGCAGCATCCAGAGGATGGAATCCTATCCTCCATTCCTGTCTTCCCTGGCGTACCTGGAGCTAAAGGATTGAGTTTGAATTTGCCCATTGAATTTTACATTGAAAATTCATTGAATCTTTTGTGAAATTGTGAAATATTCCTTTAATTTCATATAAAAATTTTTTAAAGGTCCCTGCTCATCATATCTGATGAATAATCCCCTGAACATGTACGTTTACAAGGGATGGACTTTACTGCTTTGCAAGGAGAGGAAGAAATAGAGCGACTTTGGAAAGTGATATGATTAAAAAACTCTTGTTCTGTGGAGTTATTGTGAATGAATAAAGTTATTTGATAAAATAGTTTTTATGTTCTTTTGTGAGTTCTTTATCTTTTGTATAAGGAATAACCCTAGGATGGATCGTGATGAGGGAGAATTATTTTGTTTGGACAATCAGATGCATTTGGTAAGTTTTATTCTGATAGAAAATGACTTTTTTATTATTTTGAAAATGCTTACACCCCTTTCTGTATCTATTATAGATCATCTTGTAGCAGTTAATGTCCATGCAGATGCAGCATCCAGAGGATGGAATCCGATCCTCCATGCCTGCTTACCCTGGCGTACCTGGTGCTAAAGGATTGAGTTTGAATTTGGCGATTGAATTTTATTTTGAAATTTCATTGAATCGTTTGTGAAATTTTGAAGTATTCATTATTTTCATATAAAAATTTTTTAAAGGTCCCTGGTTATCTATATGAGATCCACCCCCTGATTGTGGAGGTTTCTGAGGGATGGACTCGACTGCATAGCAAGGAGAGGAAAAAAAAGAGTGACTGTGGAATTGGTATGATTAAAAATCTCTTTTTCTCTGGAATTATTGTGAATGAATATAGTTATTTGGTATAATATTTTTTATGTTCTTTTGTGAGTTCTTTACCTTGTGTATAAGGAATAACCCTAGGATGGATCGTGATGAGGGAGAATTATTTTGTTTGGACAATCAGATGCATTTGGTAAGTTTTATTCTGATAGAAAATGAGTTCTTTATTATTTTGAAAATACTAACACCAATTTCTGCATCTATTTTAGATCAGCTTGTAGCAGCTAATGCCCATACAGATGCAGCATCCAGTGGATGGAATCCTATCCTCCATTCCTGTCTTCCCTGGCGTACCTGGAGCTAAAGGATTGAGTTTGAATTTGCCCATTGAATTTTACATTGAAATTTCATTGAATCTTTTGTGAAATTGTGAAATATTCCTTTAATTTCATATAAAAATTTTTTAAAGGTCCCTGCTCATCATATCTGATGAATAATCCCCTGAACATGTACGTTTACAAGGGATGGACTGGACTGCATAGCAAGGAGAGGAAGAAATAGAGCGACTTTGGAAAGTGGTATGATTAAAAAACTCTTGTTCTGTGGAGTTATTGTGAATGAATAAAGTTATTTGATAAAATAGTTTTTATGTTCTTTTGTGAGTTCTTTATCTTTTGTATAAGGAATAACCCTAGGATGGATGGTGATGAGGGAGAATTATTTTGTTTGGACAATCAGATGCATTTGGTAAGTTTTATTCTGATAGAAAATGAGTTCTTTATTATTTTGAAAATACTTACACCAATTTCTGCATCTATTTTAGATCAGCTTGTAGCAGCTAATGCCCATGCAGATGCAGTCCCGGAGGATGGAATCCTATCCTCCATGCCTGCCTACCCTGGCGTACCTGGTGCTAAAGGATTGATTTTTAATTTGGCCATTGAATTTTACTTTGAAATTTCATTGAATCTTTTGTGAAATTATGAATTATTCATTAATTTCATATAAAAATTTTTTAAAGGTCCCTGGTTATCTATATGAGAATCCACCCCCTGATTGTGGAGGTTTCTGTGGGATGGACTCGACTGCATCGCAAGGAGAGGCAAAAAAAGAATGACTGTGGAAAGTGGTATGATTAAAAATCTCTTTTTCTGTGGAATGATTGTGAATGAATATAGTTATTTGATAAAATATTTTTTATGTTCTTTTGTGAGTTCTTTACCTTGTGTATAAGGAATAACCCTAGGATGGATTGTGGTGAGGGAGAATTATTTTGTTTGGACAATCAGATTTATTTGTTAAGTTTTATTCTGATAGAAAATGACTTTTTTAATATTATTAACATACTAAAACTTATTCTTCATTTATTTTAGATCAGCTTGGAGCAGCTAATAACCATTCAGATGCAGCATCCAGAGGATGGAATCCGATCCTCCATTCCTGCAATCGCTGGTGTTCCTTTAGCTAAAGGATTAAGTTTGAATTTGGCCATTGATTTTTACTTTGAAATTTCATTGAATCTTTTTTGAAATTGTGAAATATTCCTTTAATTTCATATAAAAATTTTTTAATGGTCCCTGGTTATCTATTTGAGAATCCACCCCCTGATTGTGGAGGTTTCTGAGGGATGGACTCCACTGCATCGCAAGGAGAGGCAAAAAAAGAGTGACTGTGGAAAGTGGTATGATTAAAAATCTCTTTTTCTGTGGAATGATTGTGAATGAATAAAGTTATTTGATAAAATAGTTTTTATGTTCTTTTGTGAGTTCTTTATCTTTTGTATAAGGAATAACCCTAGGATGGATCGTGATGAGGGAGAATTATTTTGTTTGGACAATCAGATGCATTTTGTAAGTTTTATTCTGATAGAAAATGAGTTCTTTATTATTTTGAAAATACTTACACCAATTTCTGCATCTATTTTAGATCAGCTTGTAGCAGCTAATGCCCATACAGATGCAGCATCCAGAGGATGGAATCCTATCCTCCATTCCTGCCTTCCCTGGCGTACCTGGAGCTAAAGGATTGAGTTTGAATTTGCCCATTGAATTTTACATTGAAATTTCATTGAATCTTTTGTGAAATTGTGAAATATTCCTTTAATTTCATATAAAAATTTTTTAAAGGTCCCTGCTCATCATATCTGATGAATAATCCCCTGAACATGTACGTTTACAATGGATGGACTCGACTGCATAGCAAGGAGAGGAAGAAATAGAGCGACTTTGGAAAGTGGTATGATTAAAAAACTCTTGTTCTGTGGAGTTATTGTGAATGAATAAAGTTATTTGATAAAATAGTTTTTATGTTCTTTTGTAAGTTCTTCATCTTTTGTATAAGGAATAACCCTAGGATGGATGGTGATGCGGGAGAATTATTTTGTTTGGACAATCAGATGCATTTGGTAAGTTTTATTCTGATAGAAAATGAGTTCTTTATTATTTTGAAAATACTTACACCAATTTCTGCATCTATTTTAGATCAGCTTGTAGCAGCTAATGCCCATGCAGATGCAGCATCCGGAGGATGGAATCCTATCCTCCATGCCTGCCTACCCTGGCGTACCTGGTGCTAAAGGATTGATTTTGAATTTGGCCATTGAATTTTACTTTGAAATTTCATTGAATCTTTTGTGAAATTGTGAATTATTCATTAATTTCATATAAAAATTTCTTAAAGGTCCCTGGTTATCTATATGAGAATCCACCCCCTGATTGTGGAGGTTTCTGAGGGATGGACTCGACAGCATCGCAAGGAGAGGCAAAAAAAGAGTGACTGTGGAATTGGTATGATTAAATTTTTTTTTTTCTCTGGAATTATTGTGAATGAATAAAGTTATTTGATAAAATATTTTTTATGTTCTTTTGTGAGTTCTTTACCTTTTGTATAAGGAATAACCCTAGGATGGATCGTGGTAAGGGAGAATTAATTTGTTTGGACAATCAGATGCATTTGGTAAGTTTTATTCTGATAGAAAATGACTTTTTTATTATTTTAAAAATACTTACACCCCTTTCTGTATCTATTATAGATTATCTTGTAGCAGTTAATGTCCATGCAGATGCAGCATCCAGAGGATGGGATCCGATCCTCCATGCCTGCCTACCCTGGCGTACCTGGTGCTAAAGGATTGAGTTTGAATTTATCCATTGAATTTTATTTTGAAATTTCATTGAATCTTTTGTGAAATTGTGAAGTATTCATTATTTTCATATAAAAATTTTTTAAAGGTCCCTGGTTATCTATATGAGAATCCACCCCCTGATTGTGGAGGTTTCTGAGGGATGGACTCGACTGCATAGCAAGGAGAGGCAAAAAAAGAGTGACTGTGGAATTGGTATGATTAAAAATCTCTTTTTCTGTGGAATTATTGTGAATGATTATAGTTATTTGATAGAATATTTTTTATGTTCTTTTGTGAGTTATTTACCTTTTGTATAAGGAATAACCCTAGGATGGATCGTGGTGAGGGAGAATTATTTTCTTTGGACAATCAGATGCATTTGGTAAGTTTTATTCTGATAGAAAATGAGTTCTTTATTATTTTGAAAATACTTACACCAATTTCTGCATCTATTTTAGATCAGCTTGTAGCAGCTAATGCCCATGCAGATGCAGCATCCGGAGGATGGAATCCTATCCTCCATGCCTGCCTACCCTGGCGTACCTGGTGCTAAAGGATTGAGTTTGAATTTGGCCATTGAATTTTACTTTGAAATTTCATTGAATCTTTTGTGAAATTGTGAAGTATTCATTATTTTCATATAAAAATTTTTTAAAGGTCCCTGGTTATCTATATGAGAATCCACCCCCTGATTGTGGAGGTTTCTGAGGGATGGACTCGACTGCATAGCAAGGAGAGGCAAAAAAAGAGTGACTGTGGAATTGGTATGATTAAATTTTTTTTTTCTCTGGAATTATTGTGAATTAATATAGTTATTTGGAATAATATTTTATATGTTCTTTTGTGAGTTCTTTACCTTGTGTATAAGGAATAACCCTAGGATGGATTGTGGTGAGGGAGAATTATTTTGTTTGGACAATCAGATTTATTTGGTAAGTTTTATTCTGATAGAAAATGACTTTTTTAATATTATTAACATACTAAAACTTTTTCTTCATTTATTTTAGATCAGCTTGGAGCAGCTAATAACCATTCAGATGCAGCATCCAGAGGATTGAATCCGATCCTCCATTCCTGCAATCGCTGGTGTTCCTTTAGCTAAAGGATTAAGTTTGAATTTGGCCATTGATTTTTACTTTGAAATTTCATTGAATCTTTTTTGAAATTGTGAAATATTCCTTTAATTTCATATAAAAATTTTTTAATGGGCCCCGGTTATCTATTTGAGAATCCACCCCCTGATTGTGGAGGTTTCTGAGGGATGGACTCTACTGCATCGCAAGGTGAGGCAAAAAAAGAGTGACTGTGGAAAGTGGTATGATTAAAAATCTCTTTTTCTGTGGAATTATTATGAATGAATATAGTTATTTGATAAATATTTTTTATGTTCTTTTGTGAGTTCTTTACCTTTTGTATAAGGAATAACCCTAGGATGGATTGTGGTAAGGGAGAATTAATTTGTTTGGACAATCAGATGCATTTGGTAAGTTTTATTCTGATAGAAAATGACTTTTTTATTATTTTGAAAATACTTACACCAATTTCTGCATCTATTTTAGATCAGCTTGTAGCAGCTAATGCCCATACAGATGCAGCATCCAGAGGATGGAATCCTATCCTCCATTCCTGCCTTCCCTGGCGTACCTGGAGCTAAAGGATTGAGTTTGAATTTGCCCATTGAATTTTACATTGAAATTTCATTGAATCTTTTGTGAAATTGTGAAATATTCCTTTAATTTCATATAAAAATTTTTTAAAGGTCCCTGGTTATCTATATGAGAATCCACCCCCTGAACATGTACGTTTACGAGGGATGGACTCAACTGCATCGCAAGGAGAGGAAGAAATAGAGCGACTTTGGAAAGTGGTATGATTAAAAATCTCTTTTTCTGTGGAATTATTATGAATGAATATAGTTATTTGATAAAATATTTTTTATGTTCTTTTGTGAGTTCTTTACCTTTTGTATAAGGAATAACCCTAGGATGGATCGTGGTGAGGGAGAATTATTTTGTTTGGACAATCAGATGCATTTGGTAAGTTTTATTCTGATAGAAAATGACTTTTTTATTATATTGAAAATACTTACACCCCTTTCTGTATCTATTTTAGATCAGCTTGTAGCAGCTAATGCCCATGCAGATGCAGCATCCGGAGGATGGAATCCTATCCTCCATGCCTGCCTACCCTGGCGTACCTGGTGCTAAAGGATTGAGTTTGAATTTATCCATTGAATTTTACTTTGAAATTTCATTGAATCTTTTGTGAAATTTTGAAGTATTCATTAATTTCATATAATAATTTTTTAAAGTTCCTTGGTTATCTATATGAGAATCCACTCCCTGATTATGGAGGTTTCAGAGTGATGGACTCGACTGCATCGCAAGGAGAGGCAAAAAAAGAGTGACTGTGGAATTGGTATGATTAAAAATCTCTTTTTCTCTGGAATTATTGTGAATGAATATAGTTATTTGGTATAAATTTTTTTATGTTCTTTTGTGAGTTCTTTATCTTTTGTATAAGGAATAACCCTAGGATGGATCGTGGTGAGGGAGAATTATTTTGTTTGGACAATCAGATGCATTTGGTAAGTTTTATTCTGATAGAAAATGTCTTTTTTATTATATTGAAAATACTTACACCCCTTTCTGCATGTATTTTAGATCATCTTGTAGCAGATAATGCCCATGCAGATGCAGCATCCAGAGGATGGAATCCAATCCTCCATTCCTGCCTACCCTGGTGAACCTGGAGCTAAACGATTGAGTTTGAATTTATCCATTGAATTTTACTTTGAAATTTCATTGAATCTTTTGTGAAATTGTGAAGTATTCATTAATTTCATATAATAATTTTTTAAAGTTCCTTGGTTATCTATATGAGAATCCACTCCCTGATTGTGGAGGTTTCTGAGGGATGGACTCGACTGCATAGCAAGGAGAGGCAAAAAAAGAGTGACTGTGGAATTGGTATGATTAAATTTTTTTTTTTCTCTGGAATTATTGTGAATTAATATAGTTATTTGGAATAATATTTTATATGTTCTTTTGTGAGTTCTTTACCTTGTGTATAAGGAATAACCCTAGGATGGATTGTGGTGAGGGAGAATTATTTTGTTTGGACAATCAGATTTATTTGGTAAGTTTTATTCTGATAGAAAATGACTTTTTTAATATTATTAACATACTAAAACTTTTTCTTCATTTATTTTAGATCAGCTTGGAGCAGCTAATAACCATTCAGATCCATTCAGATCGGATTCCATCCAGAGGATGGAATCCGATCCTCCATTCCTGCAATCGCTGGTGTTCCTTTAGCTAAAGGATTAAGTTTGAATTTGGCCATTGATTTTTACTTTGAAATTTCATTGAATCTTTTTTGAAATTGTGAAATATTCCTTTAATTTCATATAAAAATTTTTTAATGGGCCCTGGTTATCTATTTGAGAATCCACCCCCTGATTGTGGAGGTTTCTGAGGGATGGACTCTACTGCATCGCAAGGTGAGGCAAAAAAAGAGTGACTGTGGAAAGTGGTATGATTAAAAATCTCTTTTTCTGTGGAATTATTATGAATGAATATAGTTACTTGATAAATATTTTTTATGTTCTTTTGTGAGTTCTTTACCTTTTGTATAAGGAATAACCCTAGGATGGATCGTGGTGAGGGAGAATTATTTTGTTTGGACAATCAGATGCATTTGGTAAGTTTTATTCTGATAGAAAATGACTTTTTTATTATATTGAAAATACTTACACCCCTTTCTGTATCTATTTTAGATCATCTTGTAGCAGTTAATGTCCATGCAGATGCAGCATCCAGAGGATGGAATCCGATCCTCCATGCCTGCCTACCCTTGCGTACCTGGTGCTAAAGGATTGAGTTTGAATTTGGCCATTGAATTTTATTTTGAAATTTCATTGAATCTTTTGTGAAATTGTGAAATATTCCTTTAATTTCATATAAAAATTTTTTAAAGGTCCCTGGTTATCTATATGAGAATCCACCCCCTGAACATGTACGTTTACGAGGGATGGACTCAACTGCATCGCAAGGAGAGGAAGAAATAGAGCGACTTTGGAAAGTGGTATGATTAAAAATCTCTTTTTCTGTGGAATTATTATGAATGAATATAGTTATTTGATAAAATATTTTTTATGTTCTTTTGTGAGTTCTTTACATTTTGTATAAGGAATAACCCTAGGATGGATCGTGGTGAGGGAGAATTATTTTGTTTGGACAATCAGATGCATTTGGTAAGTTTTATTCTGATAGAAAATGACTTTTTTATTATATTGAAAATACTTACACCCCTTTCTGTATCTATTTTAGATCAGCTTGTAGCAGCTAATGCCCATGCAGATGCAGCATCCGGAGGATGGAATCCTATCCTCCATGCCTGCCTACCCTGGCGTACCTGGTGCTAAAGGATTGAGTTTGAATTTATCCATTGAATTTTACTTTGAAATTTCATTGAATCTTTTGTGAAATTGTGAAGTATTCATTAATTTCATATAATAATTTTTTAAAGTTCCTTGGTTATCTATATGAGAATCCACTCCCTGATTATGGAGGTTTCAGAGTGATGGACTCGACTGCATCGCAAGGAGAGGCAAAAAAAGAGTGACTGTGGAAAGTGGTATGATTAAAAATCTCTTTTTCTGTGGAATGATTGTGAATGAATATAGTTATTTGATAAAATATTTTTTATGTTCTTTTGTGAGTTCTTTACCTTTTGTATAAGGAATAACCCTAGGATGGATCGTGGTAAGGGAGCATTAATTTGTTTGGACAATCAGATGCATTTGGTAAGTTTTATTCTGATAGAAAATGTCTTTTTTATTATATTGAAAATACTTACACCCCTTTCTGTATCTATTATAGATCATCTTGTAGCAGTTAATGTCCATGCAGATGCAGCATCAAGAGGATGGAATCCGATCCTCCATGCCGCCTACCCTGGCGTACCTGGTGCTAAAGGATTGAGTTTGAATTTATCCATTGAATTTTACTTTGAAATTTCATTGAATCTTTTGTGAAATTGTGAAGTATTCATTAATTTCATATAATAATTTTTTAAAGTTCCTTGGTTATCTATATGAGAATCCACTCCCTGATTATGGAGGTTTCAGAGTGATGGACTCAACTGCATCGCAAGGAGAGGCAAAAAAAGAGTGACTGTGGAAAGTGGTATGATTAAAAATCTCTTTTTCTGTGCAATTATTGTGAATGAATATAGTTATTTGATAAAATATTTTTTATGTTCTTTTGTGAGTTATTTACCTTTTGTATAAGGAATAACCCTAGAATGGATCGTGGTGAGGGAGAATTATTTTGTTTGGACAATCAGATGCATTTGGTAAGTTTTATTCTGATAGAAAATGACTTTTTTATTATTTTGAAAATCCTTACACCCATTTCTGCATCTATTTTAGATCAGCTTGTAGCAGCTAATGCCCATGTAGATGCAGCATCCAGAGGATGGAATCCTATCCTCCATGCCTGCCTACCCTGGCGTACCTGGTGCTAAAGGATTGAGTTTGAATTTGGCCATTGAATTTTACTTTGAAATTTCATTGAATCTTATATGAAATTGTGAATTATTCATTAATTTCATATAAAAATTTTTTAAAGGTCCCTGTTTATCTATATGAGAAACCGCCCCCTGATTGTGGAGGTTTCTGAGGGATGGACTCGACTGCATCGCAAGGAGAGGCAAAAAAAGAGTGACTGTGGAAAGTGGTATGATTAAATATCTCTTTTTCTGTGGAATGATTGTGAATGAATAAAGTTATTTGATAAAATAGTTTTTATGTTCTTTTGTGAGTTCTTTATCTTTTGTATAAGGAATAACCCTAGGATGGATCGTGATGAGGGAGAATTATTTTGTTTGGACAATCAGATGCATTTGGTAAGTTTTATTCTGATAGAAAATGACTTTTTTATTATTTTGAAAATACTTACACCCCTTTCTGTATCTATTATAGATCATCTTGTAGCAGTTAATGTCCATGCAGATGCAGCATCCAGAGGATGGAATCCTATCCTCCATGCCTGCCTACCCTGGCGTACCTGGTGCTAAAGGATTGAGTTTGAATTTGGCCATTGAATTTTATTTTGAAATTTCATTGAATCGTTTGTGAAATTTTGAAGTATTCATTATTTTCATATAAAAATTTTTTAAAGGTCCCTGGTTTACTATATGAGAATCCACCCCCTGATTGTGGAGGTTTCTGAGGGATGGACTCGACTGCATAGCAAGGAGAGGCAAAAAAAGAGTGACTGTGGAATTGGTATGATTAAAAATCTCTTTTTCTCTGGAATTATTGTGAATGAATATAGTTATTTGGTATAATATTTTTTATGTTCTTTTGTGAGTTCTTTACCTTGTGTATAAGGAATAACCCTAGGATGGATCGTGATGAGGGAGAATTATTTTGTTTGGACAATCAGATGCATTTGGTAAGTTTTATTCTGATAGAAAATGAGTTCTTTATTATTTTGAAAATACTTACACCCCTTTCTGTATCTATTATAGATCATCTTGTAGCAGTTAATGTCCATGCAGATGCAGCATCCAGAGGATGGAATCCGATCCTCCATGCCTGCCTACCCTGGCGTACCTGGTGCTAAAGGATTGAGTTTGAATTTGGCCATTGACTTTTATTTTGAAATTTCATTGAATCGTTTGTGAAATTTTGAAGTATTCATTATTTTCATATAAAAATTTTTTAAAGGTCCCTGGTTATCTTTATGAGAATCCACCCCCTGATTGTGGAGGTTTCTGAGGGATGGACTCGACTGCATAGCAAGGAGAGGAAAAAAAAGAGTGACTGTGGAATTGGTATGATTAAAAATCTCTTTTTCTCTGGAATTATTGTGAATGAATATAGTTATTTGGTATAATATTTTTTATGTTCTTTTGTGAGTTCTTTACCTTGTGTATAAGGAATAACCCTAGGATGGATCGTGATGAGGGAGAATTATTTTGTTTGCACAATCAGATGCATTTGGTAAGTTTTATTCTGATAGAAAATGAGTTCTTTATTATTTTGAAAATACTTACACCAATTTCTGCATCTATTTTAGATCAGCTTGTAGCAGCTAATGCCCATACAGATGCAGCATCCAGAGGATGGAATCCTATCCTCCATTCCTGTCTTCCCTGGCGTACCTGGAGCTAAAGGATTGAGTTTGAATTTGCCCATTGAATTTTACATTGAAATTTCATTGAATCTTTTGTGAAATTGTGAAATATTCCTTTAATTTCATATAAAAATTTTTTAAAGGTCCCTGCTCATCATATCTGATGAATAATCCCCTGAACATGTACGTTTACAAGGGATGGACTCGACTGCATAGCAAGGAGAGGAAGAAATAGAGCGACTTTGGAAAGTGGTATGATTAAAAAACTCTTGTTCTGTGGAGTTATTGTGAATGAATAAAGTTATTTGATAAAATAGTTTTTATGTTCTTTTGTGAGTTCTTTATCTTTTGTATAAGGAATAACCCTAGGATGGATGGTGATGAGGGAGAATTATTTTGTTTGGACGATCAGATGCATTTGGTAAGTTTTATACTGATAGAAAATGAGTTCTTTATTATTTTGAAAATACTTACACCAATTTCTGCATCTATTTTAGATCAGCTTGTAGCAGCTAATGCCCATGCAGATGCAGCATCCGGAGGATGGAATCCTATCCTCCATGCCTGCCTACCCTGGCGTACCTGGTGCTAAAGGATTGATTTTTAATTTGGCCATTGAATTTTATTTTGAAATTTCATTGAATCTTTGTGAAATTGTGAAGTATTCATTATTTTCATATAAAAATTTTTTAAAGGTCCCTGGTTATCTATATGAGAATCCACCCCCTGATTGTTGAGGTTTCTGAGGGATGGACTCGACTGCATAGCAAGGAGAGGCAAAAAAAGAGTGACTGTGGAATTGGTATGATTAAATATCTCTTTTTCTCTGGAATTACTGTGAATGAATATAGTTATTTGGTATAATATTTTTTATGTTCTTTTGTGAGTTCTTTACCTTGTGTATAAGGAATAACCCTAGGATGGATCGTGGTGAGGGAGAATTATTTTGTTTGGACAATCAGATTTATTTGGTAAGTTTTATTCTGATAGAAAATGAGTTCTTTATTATTTTGAAAATACTTACACCAATTTCTGCATCTATTTTAGATCAGCTTGTAGCAGCTAATGCCCATACAGATGCAGCATCCAGAGGATGGAATCCTATCCTCCATTCCTGCCTTCCCTGGCGTACCTGGAGCTAAAGGATTGAGTTTGAATTTGCCCATTGAATTTTACATTGAAATTTCATTGAATCTTTTGTGAAATTGTGAAATATTCCTTTAATTTCATATAAAAATTTTTTAAAGGTCCCTGCTCATCATATCTGATGAATAATCCCCTGAACATGTACGTTTACAAGGGATGGACTCCACTGCTTTGCAAGGAGAGGAAGAAATAGAGCGACTTTGGAAAGTGGTATGATTAAAAAACTCCTGTTCTGTGGAGTTATTGTGAATGAATAAAGTTATTTGATAAAATAGTTTTTATGTTCTTTTGTGAGTTCTTTATCTTTTGTATAAGGAATAACCCTAGGATGGATGGTGATGAGGGAGAATTATTTTGTTTGGACAATCAGATGCATTTGGTAAGTTTTATTCTGATAGAAAATGAGTTCTTTATTATTTTGAAAATACTTACACCAATTTCTGCATCTATTTTAGATCAGCTTGTAGAGCTAATGCCCATGCAGATGCAGCATCCGGAGGATGGAATCCTATCCTCCATGCCTGCCTACCCTGGCGTACCTGGTGCTAAAGGATTGATTTTTAGTTTGGCCATTGAATTTTACTTTGAAATTTCATTGAATCTTTTGTGAAATTGTGAATTATTCATTAATTTCATATAAAAATTTTTTAAAGGTCCCTGGTTATCTATATGAGAATCCACCCCCTGATTGTGGAGGTATCTGAGGGATGGACTCGACTGCATCGCAAGGAGAGGCAAAAAAAGAATGACTGTGGAAAGTGGTATGATTAAAAATCTCTTTTTCTGTGGAATGATTGTGAATGAATATAGTTATTTGATAAAATATTTTTTATGTTCTTTTGTGAGTTCTTTACCTTTTGTATAAGGAAAAACCCTAGGATGGATCGTGGTGAGGGAGAATTATTTTGTTTGGACAATCAGATGCATTTTGTAAGTTTTATTCTGATAGAAAATGAGTTCTTTATTATTTTGAAAATACTTACACCAATTTCTGCATCTATTTTAGATCAGCTTGTAGCAGCTAATGCCCATACAGATGCAGCATCCAGAGGATGGAATCCTATCCTCCATTCCTGTCTTCCCTGGCGTACCTGGAGCTAAAGGATTGAGTTTGAATTTGCCCATTGAATTTTACATTGAAATTTCATTGAATCTTTTGTGAAATTGTGAAATATTCCTTTAATTTCATATAAAAATTTTTTAAAGGTCCCTGCTCATCATATCTGATGAATAATCCCCTGAACATGTACGTTTACAAGGGATGGACTCGACTGCATAGCAAGGAGAGGAAGAAATAGAGCGACTTTGGAAAGTGGTATGATTAAAAAACTCTTGTTCTGTGGAGTTATTGTGAATGAATAAAGTTATTTGATAAAATAGTTTTTATGTTCTTTTGTGAGTTCTTTATCTTTTGTATAAGGAATAACCCTAGGATGGATGGTGATGAGGGAGAATTATTTCGTTTGGACGATCAGATGCATTTGGTAAGTTTTATTCTGATAGAAAATGAGTTCTTTATTATTTTGAAAATACTTACACCAATTTCTGCATCTATTTTAGATCAGCTTGTAGCAGCTAATGCCCATGCAGATGCAGCATCCGGAGGATGGAATCCTATCCTCCATGCCTGCCTACCCTGGCGTACCTGGTGCTAAAGGTTTGATTTTTAATTTGGCCATTGAATTTTACTTTGAAATTTCATTGAATCTTTTGTGAAATTGTGAATTATTCATTAATTTCATATAAAAATTTTTTAAAGGTCCCTGGTTATCTATATGAGAATCCACCCCCTGATTGTTGAGGTTTCTGAGGGATGGACTCGACTGCATAGCAAGGAGAGGCAAAAAAAGAGTGACTGTGGAAAGTGGTATGATTAAATATCTCTTTTTCTCTGGAATTACTGTGAATGAATATAGTTATGTGGTATAATATTTTTTATGTTCTTTTGTGAGTTCTTTACCTTGTGTATAAGGAATAACCCTAGGATGGATTGTGGTGAGGGAGAATTATTTTGTTTGGACAATCAGATTTATTTGGTAAGTTTTATTCTGATAGAAAATGACTTTTTTAATATTATTAACATACTAAAACTTATTCTTCATTTATTTTAGATCAGCTTGGAGCAGCTAATAACCATTCAGATGCAGCATCCAGAGGATGGAATCCGATCCTCCATTCCTGCAATCGCTGGTGTTCCTTTAGCTAAAGGATTAAGTTTGAATTTGGCCATTGATTTTTACTTTGAAATTTCATTGAATCTTTTTTGAAATTGTGAAATATTCCTTTAATTTCATATAAAAATTTTTTAATGGTCCCTGGTTATCTATTTGAGAATCCACCCCCTGATTGTGGAGGTTTCCGAGGGATGGACTCCACTGCTTTGCAAGGAGAGGAAGAAATAGAGCGACTTTGGAAAGTGGTATGATTAAAAAACTCTTGTTCTGTGGAGTTATTGTGAATGAATAAAGTTATTTGATAAAATATTTTTTATGTTCTTTTGTGAGTTCTTTACCTTTTGTATAAGGAAAAACCCTAGAATGGATCGTGGTGAGGGAGAATTATTTTGTTTGGACAATCAGATGCATTTGGTAAGTTTTATTCTGATAGAAAATGACTTTTTTATTATTTTGAAAATACTTACACCCCTTTCTGTATCTATTATAGATCATCTTGTAGCAGTTAATGTCCATGCAGATGCAGCATCCAGAGGATGGGATCCGATCCTCCATGCCTGCCTACCCTGGCGTACCTGGTGCTAAAGGATTGAGTTTGAATTTATCCATTGAATTTTATTTTGAAATTTCATTGAATCTTTTGTGAAATTGTGAAGTATTCATTAATTTCATATAATAATTTTTTAAAGTTCCTTGGTTATCTATATGAGAATCCACTCCCTGATTGTGGAGGTTTCTGAGGGATGGACTCGACTGCATCGCAAGGAGAGGCAAAAAAAGAGTGACTGTGGAAAGTGGTATGATTAAAAATCTCTTTTTCTGTGGAATTATTGTGAATGATTATAGTTATTTGATAGAATATTTTTTATGTTCTTTTGTGAGTTATTTACCTTTTGTATAAGGAATAACCCTAGGATGGATCATGGTGAGGGAGAATTAGTTTCTTTGGACAATCAGATGCATTTGGTAAGTTTTATTCTGTTAGAAAATGACTTTTTTATGATTTTGAAAATCCTTACACCCATTTCTGCATCTATTTTAGATCAGCTTGTAGCAGCTAATGCCCATTCAGATGCAGCATCCAGAGGATGGAATCTGATCCTCCATTCCTGCAATCGCTGGTGTTCCTGGTGCTAAAGGATTGAGTTTGAATTTGGCCATTGAATTTTATTTTGAAATTTCATTGAATCGTTTGTGAAATTTTGAAGTATTCATTATTTTCATATAAAAATTTTTTAAAGGTCCCTGGTTATCTATATGAGAATCCACCCCCTGATTGTGGAGGTTTCTGAGGGATGGACTCGACTGCATAGCAAGGAGAGGAAAAAAAAGAGTGACTGTGGAATTGGTATGATTAAAAATCTCTTGTTCTGTGGAGTTATTGTGAATGAATAAAGTTATTTGATAAAATAGTTTTTATGTTCTTTTGTGAGTTCTTTATCTTTTGTATAAGGAATAACCCTAGGATGGATGGTGATGAGGGAGAATTATTTTGTTTGGACAATCAGATGCATTTGGTAAGTTTTATTCTGATAGAAAATGAGTTCTTTATTATTTTGAAAATACTTACACCAATTTCTGCATCTATTTTAGATCAGCTTGTAGCAGCTAATGCCCATGCAGATGCAGCATCCGGAGGATGGAATCCTATCCTCCATGCCTGCCTACCCTGGCGTACCTGGTGCTAAAGGATTGATTTTTAATTTGGCCATTGAATTTTACTTTGAAATTTCATTGAATCTTTTGTGAAATTGTGAATTATTCATTAATTTCATATAAAAATTTTTTAAAGGTCCCTGGTTAACTATATGAGAATCCACCCCCTGATTGTGGAGGTTTCTGAGGGATGGACTCGACTGCATCGCAAGGAGAGGCAAAAAAAGAGTGACTGTGGAAAGTGGTATGATTAAAAATCTCTTTTTCTGTGGAATGATTGTGAATGAATATAGTTATTTGATAAAATATTTTTTATGTTCTTTTGTGAGTTCTTTACCTTTTGTATAAGGAAAAACCCTAGAATGGATCGTGGTGAGGGAGAATTATTTTGTTTGGACAATCAGATGCATTTGGTAAGTTTTATTCTGATAGAAAATGACTTTTTTATTATTTTGAAAATACTTACACCCCTTTCTGTATCTATTATAGATCATCTTGTAGCAGTTAATGTCCATGCAGATGCAGCATCCGGAGGATGGAATCCGATCCTCCATGCCTGCCTACCCTGGCGTACCTGGTGCTAAAGGATTGAGTTTGAATTTGGCCATTGAATTTTATTTTGAAATTTCATTGAATCTTTTGTGAAATTGTGAAGTATTCATTAATTTCATATAAAAATTTTTTAAAGGTCCCTGCTCATCATTATGAGGATCCACCCCTTGAATGTGGAGGTTTCTGAGGGATGGACTCGACTGCAAAGCAAAGAGGGGCAAAAAAAGAGTGACTGTGGAAAGTGGTATGATTAAAAATCTCTTTTTCTGTGGAATTATTGTGATTGAATAAAGTTATTTGATAAAATATTTTTTATGTTCTTTTGTGATTTCTTTACCTTTTGTATAAGAATAACCCTAGGATGGATCGTGGTGAGGGAAAATTAGTTTGTTTGGACGATGAGATGCATAAGGTGAGTATTAAGCTGATTAAGTATGACTATTTTATTACTATAAATATACTAAAACCTTTTTCTGCATCTCTTTTAGATCAGCTTGGAGCAGCAAATGCCCATGCAGATGCAGCATCAAGAGGATGGAATCCGATCCTCCATTCCTGCCTTCCCTGGCGTACCTGGAGCTAAAGGATTGAGTTAAAATTTGCCCATTGAATATTACTTTAAAATTTCATTGAATCTTTTGTGAAATTATGAAGTATTCATTACTTTCCATGTAATAATTTTTTAAAGGTCCCTGCTCATCATTATGAGAATCCAACCCATGATTGTGAAGGTTTCTGAGGGATGGACTCGACTGCAAAGCAAAGAGGGGCAAAAAAAGAGTGACTTTGGAAAGTTAAATGATTAAAAATCTCTTGTTCTGTGGAATTATTGTGATTGAATATAGTTATTTGATAAAATATTTTTTATGTTCTTTTGTGAGTTCTTTACCTTTTGTATAAGGAATAACCCTAGGATGGATCGTGGTGAGGGAAAATTAATTTTTTTGGACAATGAGATGCATAAGGTGAGTATTAAGCTGATTAAGTATGACTATTTTATTACTATAAATATACTAAAGCCTTTTTCTGCATCTATTTTAGATCAGCTTGGAGCAGCAAATGTCCATGCAGATGCAGCATCCAGAGGATGGAAACCAATCCTCAATTCCTGGAATCGCTGGTGTGCCTTTAGCTAAAGGATTGAGTTTGAATTTGTACATTGAATTTTGCTGTGTAATTTCATTGAATCTTTTGTGAAATTATGAAGTATTCATTACTTTTCATGTAATAATTTTTTAAAGGTCCCTGCTCATCTATATGAGAATCCAACCCATGATTGTGGAGGTTTCTGAGGGATGGACTCGACTGCAAAGCAAAGAGGGGCAAAAAAAGAGTGACTTTGGAAAGTTAAATGATTAAAAATCTCTTGTTCTGTGGAATTATTGTGATTGAATATAGTTATTTGATAAAATATTTTTTATGTTCTTTTGTGAGTTCTTTACCTTTTGTATAAGGAATAACCCTAGGATGGATCGTGGTGAGGGAAAATTAATTTTTTTGGACAATGAGATGCATAAGGTGAGTATTAAGCTGATTAAGTATGACTATTTTATTACTATAAATATACTAAAGCCTTTTTCTGCATCTATTTTAGATCAGCTTGGAGCAGCAAATGTCCATGCAGATGCAGCATCCAGAGGATGGAAACCAATCCTCAATTCCTGGAATCGCTGGTGTGCCTTTAGCTAAAGGATTGAGTTTGAATTTGCACATTGAATTTTGCTGTGTAATTTCATTGAATCTTTTGTGAAATTATGAAGTATTCATTACTTTTCATGTAATAATTTTTTAAAGGTCCCTGCTCATCTATATGAGAATCCAACCCATGATTGTGGAGGTTTCTGAGGGATGGACTCGACTGCAAAGCAAAGAGGGGCAAAAAAAGAGTGACTGTGGAAAGTTAAATGATTAAAAATCTCTTGTTCTGTGGAATTATTGTGAATGAATATAGTTATTTGATAAAATTTTTTTTTTTGTTCTTTTGTGAGTTCTTTACCTTTTGTATAAGAAATAACCCTAGGATGGATCGTGGTGAAGGAGAATTATTTTGTTTGGACAATCAGATACATTTGGTAAGTTTTATTCTGATAGAAAATGACTTTTTTATTGTTTTGAAAATACTTACACCACTTTCTGTATCTATTTCAGATCATCATGTGGCAGCTAATTCCCATGCATATGCAGCATCCAGAGGATGGAATCCGTTCCACCATTCCTGCAATCGCTGGCGTACCTGGAGCTAAAGGATTGAGTTTGAATTTGCCCATTGAATATTACTTTGAAATTTCATTGAATCTTTTGTGAAATTGTGAAGTATTCATTAATTTCATAAAAAAATTTTTTAAAGGTCCCTGCTCATCATTATGAGGATCCACACCATGGATGTGGAGGTTTCTGAGGGATGGAATCGACTGCATAGCAAGGAGAGGCAAAAAAAGAGTGACTGTGGAAAGTGGTATGATTAAAAATCTCTTTTTCTGTGGAATTATTGTGATTGAATATAGTTATTTGATAAAATATTTTTTATGTTCTTTTGTGAGTTCTTTACCTTTTGTATAAGGAATAACCCTAGGATGGATCGTGGTGAGGGAGAATTATTTTGTTTGGACAATCAGATGCATATAGTTATTTGATAAAATATTTTTTATGTTCTTTTGTGAGTTCTTTACCTTTTGTATAAGGAATAACCCAAGGATGGATCGTGGTGAAATAGGATTATTTTGTTTGGATGATCAGATGCATTTGGTAAGTTTTATTCTGATAGAAAATGAATTTTTTATTATTTTGAAAATACCTACACCCTTTTCTGCAACTATTTTAGATCATCTTGTAGCAGCTAATGCCCATGCAGATGCAGCATCAAGAGGATGGAATCCGATCCTCCATTCCTGCCTACCCTGGCGTACCTGGAGCTAAAGGATTGAGTTTGAATTTGCCCATTGAATATTACTTTGAAATTTCATTGAATCTTTTGTGAAAATGTGAAGTATTCATTACTTTTCATGTAATAATTTTTTAAAGGTCCCTGCTCATCTATATGAGAATCCAACCCATGATTGTGGAGGTTTCGGAGGGATGGACTCGACTGCAAAGCAAAGAGGGGCAAAAAAAGAGTGACTTTGGAAAGTTAAATGATTAAAAATCTCTTGTTCTGTGGAATTATTGTGAATGAATATAGTTATTTGATAAAATATTTTTTATGTTCTTTTGTGAGTTCTTTACCTTTTGTATAAGGAATAACCCTAGGATGGATCGTGGTGAAGGAGAAGGCTCTGCTCATCATTATGAGGATCCACCCCTTGAATGTGGAGGTTTCTGAGGGATGGAATCGACTGCATAGCAAGGAGAGGCAAAAAAAGAGTGACTGTGGAAAGTGGTATGATTAAAAATCTCTGTTTCTGTGGAATTTTTTTGAATGAATTTAGTTATTTGATAAAATATTTTTTATGTTCTTTTGTGAGTTCTTTACCTTTTGTATAAGGAATATCCCTAGGATGGATCGTGGTGAAATAGGATTATTTTGTTTGGATGATCAGATGCATTTGGTATGTTTTATTCTGATAGAAAATGAATTTTTTATTATTTTGAAAATACCTACACCCTTTTCTGCATCTATTTTAGATCATCTTGTAGCAGCTAATGCCCATGCAGATGCAGCATCCAGAGGATGGAATCCGATCCTCCATTCCTGCCTACCCTGGTGTACCTGGAGCTAAAGGATTGAGTTTGAATTTGCCCATTGAATTTTACTTTGAAATTTGATTAAATCTTTTTTGAAATTCTGAAGTATTCATTAATTTCATATAAAAATTTTTTAAAGTTCCTTGCTCATTTATATAAGGATCCACCCCCTGATTGTGGAGGTTTCTGAGGGATGGACTTGACTGCATCGCAAGGAGAGGCAAAAAAAGAGTGACTGTGGAAAGTGGTATGATTAAAAATCTCTTGTTCTGTGGAATTATTGTGATTGAATATAGTTATTTGATAAAATATTTTTTATGTTCATTTGTGAGTTCTTTACCTTTTGTATAAGGAATGACCCAAGGATGGATCGTGGTGAAATAGGATTATTTTGTTTGGATGATCAGATGCATTTGGTATGTTTTATTCTGATAGAAAATGAATTTTTTATTATTTTGAAAATACCTACACCCTTTTCTGCATCTATTTTAGATCATCTTGTAGCAGCTAATGCCCATGCAGATGCAGCATCCAGAGGATGGAATCCGATCCTCCATTCCTGCCTACCCTGGTGTACCTGGAGCTAAAGGATTGAGTTTAAATTTGCCCATTGAATTTTACTTTGTAATTTGATTGAATCTTTTTTGAAATTGTGAAGTATTCATTAATTTCAAATAAAAATTTTTTAAAGGTCCCTGCTCATCATTATGAGGATCCACCCCCTGATTGTGGAGGTTTCTGAGGGATGGACTCGACTGCATCGCCAGGAGAGGCAAAAAAAGATTGACTGTGGAAAGTGGTATGATTAAAAATCTCTTGTTCTGTGGAATTATTGTGAATGAATATAGTTATTTGATAAAATATTTTTTTATGTTCTTTTGTGAGTTCTTCACCTTTTGTATAAGGAATAACCCTAGGATGGATCGTGGTGAAGGAGAATTATTTTGTTTGGACAATCAGATACATTTGGTAAGTTTTATTCTGATAGAAAATGACTTTTTTATTGTTTTGAAAATACTTACACCACTTTCTGTATCTAATTCAGATCATCTTGTAGCAGCTAATTCCCATGCAGATGCAGCATCCAGAGGATGGAATCCGATCCACCATTCCTGCAATCGCTGGCGTACCTGGAGCTAAAGGATAGAGTTTGAATTTGCCCATTGAATTTTGCTGTGTAATTTCATTGAATCTTTTGTGAAATTATGAAGTATTCATTACTTTTCATGTAATAATTTTTTAAAGGTCCCAGCTCATCTATATGAGAATCCAACCCATGATTGTGGAGGTTTCGGAGGGATGGACTCGACTGCAAAGCAAAGAGGGGCAAAAAAAGAGTGACTGTGGAAAGTGGTATGATTAAAAATCTCTGTTTCTGTGGAATTATTGTGAATGAATATAGTTATTTGGTAAAATATTTAATGTTCTTTTGTGAGTTCTTTACCTTTTGTATAAGGAATAACCCAAGGATGGATCGTGGTGAAATAGGATTATTTTGTTTGGATGATCAGATGCATTTGGTAAGTTTTATTCTGATAGAAAATGAGTTTTTTATTGTTTTAAAAATACTTACACCACTTTCTGTATCTATTGCAGATCATCTTGTAGCAGCTAATTCCCATGCAGATGCAGCATCCAGAGGATGGAATCCGATCCACCATTCCTGCAATCACTGGCGTTCCTGGAGCTAAAGGATTGAGTTTGAATTTGCCCATTGAATATTACTTTGAAATTTCATTGAATCTTTTGTGAAAATGTGAAGTATTCATTAATTTCATATAAAAATTTTTTTAAGGTCCCTGCTCATCATTATGAGGATCCACCCCTTGAATATGGAGGTTTCTGAGGGATGGAATCGACTGCATAGCAAGGAGAGGCAAAAAAAGAGTGACT
Organism: Pantala flavescens; assembly: GCA_020796165.1. Classification (NCBI taxonomy): domain Eukaryota; kingdom Metazoa; phylum Arthropoda; class Insecta; order Odonata; family Libellulidae; genus Pantala; species Pantala flavescens. The sequence goes on from CM036886.1 coordinate 22,012,130, forward strand.
GTGGAAAGTGGTATGATTAAAAATCTCTTTTTCTGTGGAATTATTGTGATTGAATATAGTTATTTGATAAAATATTTTTTATGTTCTTTTGTGAGTTCTTTACCTTTTGTATAAGGAATAACCCTAGGATGGATCGTGGTGAAGGAGAATTATTTTGTTTGGACAATCAGATGCATTTGGTAAGTTTTATTCTGATAGAAAATGACTTTTTTATTATTTTGAAAATACATACACCCTTTTATGCATCTATTTTAGATTAGCCTTGAGCAGCTTATGCCAATGCAGATGCAGCATCAAGAGGATGGAATCCGATCCTCCATTCCTGCCTACCCTGGCGTACCTGGAGCTAAAGGATTGAGTTTGAATATGCCCATTGAATTTTACTTTGAAATTTCATTGAATCTTTCGTGAAATTGTGAAGTATTCATTTATTTCATATAAAAATTTTTTAAAGGTCCCTGCTCATCTATATGAGGATCCACCCCTTGATTGTGGAGGTTTCTGAGGGATGGACTCGTCTGCAATGCAAAGAGGCAAAAAAGAGTGACTGTGGAAAGTGGTATGATTTAAAATCTTTTTGGAATTATTGTGAATGAATATAGTTATTTGATAAAATTTTTTTTTTTGTTCTTTTGTGAGTTCTTTACCTTTTGTATAAGAAATAACCCTAGGATGGATCGTGGTGAAGGAGAATTATTTTGTTTGGACAATCAGATACATTTGGTAAGTTTTATTCTGATAGAAAATGACTTTTTTATTGTTTTGAAAATACTTACACCACTTTCTGTATCTATTTCAGATCATCATGTGGCAGCTAATTCCCATGCATATGCAGCATCCAGAGGATGGAATCCGTTCCACCAATCCTGCAATCGCTGGCGTACCTGGAGCTAAAGGATTGAGTTTGAATTTGCCCATTGAATATTACTTTGAAATTTCATTGAATCTTTTGTGAAATTGTGAAGTATTCATTAATTTCATAAAAAAATTTTTTAAAGGTCCCTGCTCATCATTATGAGGATCCACACCATGGATGTGGAGGTTTCTGAGGGATGGAATCGACTGCATAGCAAGGAGAGGCAAAAAAAGAGTGACTGTGGAAAGTGGTATGATTAAAAATCTCTTTTTCTGTGGAATTATTGTGATTGAATATAGTTATTTGATAAAATATTTTTTATGTTCTTTTGTGAGTTCTTTACCTTTTGTATAAGGAATAACCCTAGGATGGATCGTGGTGAGGGAGAATTATTTTGTTTGGACAATCAGATGCATATAGTTATTTGATAAAATATTTTTTATGTTCTTTTGTGAGTTCTTTACCTTTTGTATAAGGAATAACCCAAGGATGGATCGTGGTGAAATAGGATTATTTTGTTTGGATGATCAGATGCATTTGGTAAGTTTTATTCTGATAGAAAATGAATTTTTTATTATTTTGAAAATACCTACACCCTTTTCTGCAACTATTTTAGATCATCTTGTAGCAGCTAATGCCCATGCAGATGCAGCATCAAGAGGATGGAATCCGATCCTCCATTCCTGCCTACCCTGGCGTACCTGGAGCTAAAGGATTGAGTTTGAATTTGCCCATTGAATATTACTTTGAAATTTCATTGAATCTTTTGTGAAAATGTGAAGTATTCATTACTTTTCATGTAATAATTTTTTAAAGGTCCCTGCTCATCTATATGAGAATCCAACCCATGATTGTGGAGGTTTCGGAGGGATGGACTCGACTGCAAAGCAAAGAGGGGCAAAAAAAGAGTGACTTTGGAAAGTTAAATGATTAAAAATCTCTTGTTCTGTGGAATTATTGTGAATGAATATAGTTATTTGATAAAATATTTTTTATGTTCTTTTGTGAGTTCTTTACCTTTTGTATAAGGAATAACCCTAGGATGGATCGTGGTGAAGGAGAAGGCTCTGCTCATCATTATGAGGATCCACCCCTTGAATGTGGAGGTTTCTGAGGGATGGAATCGACTGCATAGCAAGGAGAGGCAAAAAAAGAGTGACTGTGGAAAGTGGTATGATTAAAAATCTCTGTTTCTGTGGAATTTTTTTGAATGAATTTAGTTATTTGATAAAATATTTTTTATGTTCTTTTGTGAGTTCTTTACCTTTTGTATAAGGAATGACCCAAGGATGGATCGTGGTGAAATAGGATTATTTTGTTTGGATGATCAGATGCATTTGGTATGTTTTATTCTGATAGAAAATGAATTTTTTATTATTTTGAAAATACCTACACCCTTTTCTGCATCTATTTTAGATCATCTTGTAGCAGCTAATGCCCATGCAGATGCAGCATCCAGAGGATGGAATCCGATCCTCCATTCCTGCCTACCCTGGTGTACCTGGAGCTAAAGGATTGAGTTTAAATTTGCCCATTGAATTTTACTTTGTAATTTGATTGAATCTTTTTTGAAATTGTGAAGTATTCATTAATTTCAAATAAAAATTTTTTAAAGGTCCCTGCTCATCATTATGAGGATCCACCCCCTGATTGTGGAGGTTTCTGAGGGATGGACTCGACTGCATCGCCAGGAGAGGCAAAAAAAGATTGACTGTGGAAAGTGGTATGATTAAAAATCTCTTGTTCTGTGGAATTATTGTGAATGAATATAGTTATTTGATAAAATATTTTTTTATGTTCTTTTGTGAGTTCTTCACCTTTTGTATAAGGAATAACCCTAGGATGGATCGTGGTGAAGGAGAATTATTTTGTTTGGACAATCAGATACATTTGGTAAGTTTTATTCTGATAGAAAATGACTTTTTTATTGTTTTGAAAATACTTACACCACTTTCTGTATCTAATTCAGATCATCTTGTAGCAGCTAATTCCCATGCAGATGCAGCATCCAGAGGATGGAATCCGATCCACCATTCCTGCAATCGCTGGCGTACCTGGAGCTAAAGGATAGAGTTTGAATTTGCCCATTGAATTTTGCTGTGTAATTTCATTGAATCTTTTGTGAAATTATGAAGTATTCATTACTTTTCATGTAATAATTTTTTAAAGGTCCCAGCTCATCTATATGAGAATCCAACCCATGATTGTGGAGGTTTCGGAGGGATGGACTCGACTGCAAAGCAAAGAGGGGCAAAAAAAGAGTGACTGTGGAAAGTGGTATGATTAAAAATCTCTGTTTCTGTGGAATTATTGTGAATGAATATAGTTATTTGGTAAAATATTTAATGTTCTTTTGTGAGTTCTTTACCTTTTGTATAAGGAATAACCCAAGGATGGATCGTGGTGAAATAGGATTATTTTGTTTGGATGATCAGATGCATTTGGTAAGTTTTATTCTGATAGAAAATGAGTTTTTTATTGTTTTAAAAATACTTACACCACTTTCTGTATCTATTGCAGATCATCTTGTAGCAGCTAATTCCCATGCAGATGCAGCATCCAGAGGATGGAATCCGATCCACCATTCCTGCAATCGCTGGCGTTCCTGGAGCTAAAGGATTGAGTTTGAATTTGCCCATTGAATATTACTTTGAAATTTCATTGAATCTTTTGTGAAAATGTGAAGTATTCATTAATTTCATATAAAAATTTTTTTAAGGTCCCTGCTCATCATTATGAGGATCCACCCCTTGAATATGGAGGTTTCTGAGGGATGGAATCGACTGCATAGCAAGGAGAGGCAAAAAAAGAGTGACTGTGGAAAGTGGTATGATTAAAAATCTCTTTTTCTGTGGAATTATTGTGATTGAATATAGTTATTTGATAAAATATTTTTTATGTTCTTTTGTGAGTTCTTTACCTTTTGTATAAGGAATAACCCTAGGATGGATCGTGGTGAAGGAGAATTATTTTGTTTGGACAATCAGATGCATTTGGTAAGTTTTATTCTGATAGAAAATGACTTTTTTATTATTTTGAAAATACATACACCCTTTTATGCATCTATTTTAGATTAGCCTTGAGCAGCTTATGCCAATGCAGATGCAGCATCAAGAGGATGGAATCCGATCCTCCATTCCTGCCTACCCTGGCGTACCTGGAGCTAAAGGATTGAGTTTGAATATGCCCATTGAATTTTACTTTGAAATTTCATTGAATCTTTCGTGAAATTGTGAAGTATTCATTTATTTCATATAAAAATTTTTTAAAGGTCCCTGCTCATCTATATGAGGATCCACCCCTTGATTGTGGAGGTTTCTGAGGGATGGACTCGTCTGCAATGCAAAGAGGCAAAAAAGAGTGACTGTGGAAAGTGGTATGATTTAAAATCTTTTTGGAATTATTGTGAATGAATATTGTTATTTGATAAAATTATTTTATGTTCTTTTGTGAGTTTTTTACCTTTTCTATAAGGAATAACCCTAGGATGGATCGTGGTGAAATAGGATTATTTTGTTTGGACAATCAGATGCATTTGGTAAGTTTTATTCTGATAGAAAATGACTATTTTATTACTATAAATATACTTAAACCTTTTTCTTCATCTCTTTTAGATCAGCTTGGAGCAGCAAATGCCCATGCAGATGCAGCATCAAGAGGATGGAATCCGATCCTCCATTCCTGCCTACCCTGGCGTACCTGGAGCTAAAGGATTGAGTTTGAATTTATCCATTGAATTTTACTTTGAAATTTCATTGAATCTTTTGTGAAATTGTGAAGTATTCATTAATTTCATATAAAAATTTTAAAGGTCCCTGCTCATCAATATGAGGATCCACCCCTTGATTGTGGAGGTTTCTGAGGGATGGACTCGACTGCATCGCAAGGAGAGGCAAAAAAAGAGTGACTGTGGAAAGTGGTATGATTAATAATCTCTTTTTCTGTGGAATTATTGTGAATGAATATAGTTATTTGATAAAATATTTTTTATGTTCTTTTGTGAGTTCTTTACCTTTTGTATAAGGAATAACCCTAGGATGGATCGTGGTGAAGGAGAATTATTTTGTTTGGACAATCAGATGCTTTTGGTAAGTTTTATTCTGATAGAAAATGACTTTTTTATTATTTTGAAAATACATACACCCTTTTATGCATCTATTTTAGATTAGCCTTGAGCAGCTTATGCCAATGCAAATGCAGCAATAAGAGGATGGAATCCGATCCTCCATTCCTGCCTACCCTGGCGTACCTGGAGCTAAAGGATTGAGTTTGAATATGCCCATTGAATTTTACTTTGAAATTTCATTGAATCTTTCGTGAAATTGTGAAGTATTCATTTATTTCATATAAAAATTTTTTAAAGGTCCCTGGTTATCTATATGAGAACCACCCCCTGATTGTGGAGGTTTCTGGGGGATGGACTCGACTGCATAGCAAGGAGAGGCAAAAAAAGAGTGACTGTGGAAAGTGGTATGATTTAAAATCTTTTTGGAATTATGGTGAGTGAATATATTTAATAGATAAAATATTTTTTATGTTCTTTTTTGAGTACTTTACCTTTTGTATAAGGAATAACCCTAGGATGGATTGTGGTGAGGGAGAATTAATTTTTTTTCAAGGATCAGATGCATTTGGGAAGTTTTATTCTGATTGAAATTGACTTTTTTTATACTATTAACATACTAAAACTTTTTCTTCATTTATTTTAGAACAGCTTGGAGCAGCTAATATCCATGCAGATGCAGCATCGAGAAGATGGAATCCGATCCACCATTCCTGCATACCCAGGTGTACCTGGAGCTAAAGCATTGAGTTTGAATTTGCCCATTGAAATTTACTTTGAAATTTCATTGAATCTTATGTGAAATTGTGAAATATTCATTAATTTCATATAAAAATTTTTTAAAGGTCCCTGCTCATCTATATGAGAATCCACCCCTTGATTGTGGAGGTTTCTGAGGGATGGAATCGACTACATTGCAAGGAGAGGCAGAAAAAGAGTGACTGTGGAAAGTGGTATGATTAAAAATCTGTTCTTCTGTGGAGTTATTGTGAATGAATATAGTTAATTGGTAAAATATTTTATATGTTCTTTTGTGAGTTCTTTACCTTTTATATACCCAAAAACCCTAGGATGGATTGTGGTGAGGGAGAATTATTTATTTGGACAATCAGATGCATTGTGTAAGTTTTATTCTGATAGAAAATGACTTTTTTATTGTTTTGAAAATACTTACACCCCTTTCTCTTTCTATTTTAGATCATCTTGTAGCAGCTAATTCCCATGCAGATGCAGCATCCAGAGGATGGAATCTGATCCTCCATTCCTGCCTACCCTGGTGTACCTGGAGCTAAAGGATTGAGTTTGAATTTATCCATTGAATTTTACTTTGAAATTTCATTGAATCTTTTGTGAAATTGTGAAGTATTCATTAATTTCATATAAAAATTTTTTAAAGGTCCCTGCTCATCTATATGAGGATCCACCCCTTGATTGTGGAGGTTTCTGAGGGATGGACTCGTCTGCAATGCAAAGAGGCAAAAAAGAGTGACTGTGGAATGTGGTATGATTTAAAATCTTTTTGGAATTATTGTGAATGAATATTGTTATTTGATAAAATTATTTTATGTTCTTTTATGGGTTCTTTACCTTTTCTATGAGGAATAACCCTAGGATGGATCGTGGTGAAATAGGATTATTTTGTTTGGACAATCAGATGCATTTGGTAAGTTTTATTCTGATAGAAAATGACTATTATATTATTTTGAAAATACTTACACCATTTCTGCATCTATTATAGAATAGTATGGAGCAGCTAATGCCCATGCAGATGCAGCATCCAGAGGATGGAATCCGATCCTCCATTCCTGCATACCCTGGTGTACCTGGAGCTAAAGGATTGAGTTTGAATTTGCCCATTGAAATTTACCTTGAAATTTCATTGAATCTTTTGTGAAATTGTGAAGTATTCATTAATTTCATATAAAAATTTTTTAAAGGTCTCTACTCATCTGTACGAGCATCCACCTCTGATTGTGGAGTTTTCTGAGGGATGGATTCGACTGCATAGCAAGGAGAGGCAAAAAAAGAGTGACTGTGGAAATTGGTATAATTAAAAATCTCTGTTTCTGTGGAATTATTTTGAATGAATATAGTTATTTGATAAAATATTTTTTATGTTCGTTTGTGAGTTCTTTACTTTTTGTATAAGGAATAACCCTAGGATGGATCGTGGTGAGGGAGAATTATTTTGTTTGGACAATCAGATGCATTTGGTAAGTTTTATTATGATAGAAAATGACTATTATATTATTTTGAAAATACTTACACCATTTCTGCATCTATTATAGAACAGTATGGAGCAGCTTATGCCCATACAGATGCAGCATCCAGAGGATGGAATCCTATCCTCCATTCCTGCCTTCCCTGGCGTACCTGGAGCTAAAGGATTGAGTTTGAATTTGCCCATTGAAATTAACCTTGAAATTTCATTGAATCTTTTGTTAAATTGTGAAGTATTCATTAATTTCATATAAAAATTTTTTAAAGGTCTCTACTCATCTGTACGAGCATCCACCTCTGATTGTGGAGTTTTCTGAGGGATGGATTCGACTGCATAGCAAGGAGAGGCAAAAAAAGAGTGACTGTGGAATGTGGTATGATTAAAAATCTCTTTTTCTGTGGAATTATTGTGATTGAATATAGTTATTTGATGAAATATTTTTTATGTTCTTTTGTGAGTTCTTTACCTTTTGTATAAGGAATAACCCTAGGATGGATCGTGGTGAGGGAGAATTATTTTGTTTGGACAATTAGATGCATTTGGTAAGTTTTATTCTGATAGAAAATGAATTTTTTTATTATTTTGAAAATACCTACACCCTTTTCTTTATCTATTTTAGATCATCTTGTTGCAGCTAATGCCCATGCAGATGCAGTATCAAGAGGATGGAATCCGATCCTCCATTCCTGCCTACCCTGGTGTACCCAGAGCTAAAGGATTGAGTTTTAATTTTCCCATTGAATTTTACTTCGAAATTTCATTGAATCTTTTGTGAAACTGTGAAGTATTCATTAATTTCATATAAAAATTTTTTAAAGGTCCTTGCTTATCTATAGGAGAATCCACCCCCTGATTGTGGAGGTTTCTGAGGGATGGACTCGACTGCATCGCAAGGAGAGGCAAAAAAAGAGTGACTGTGGAAAGTGGTATGATTATAATCATTTTGGAATTATTGTGAATGAATATAGTTATTTACTAAATTATATTTTATGTTCTTTTGTGAGTTCTTTACCCTTTGTATAAGGAATAACCCTAGGATGGATCGTGGTGAAATAGGATTATTTTGTTTGGATGATCAGATGCATTTGCTAAGTTTTATTCTGATTGAGAATGACTATTAATTATTTTGAAAATACTTACACCCTTTTCTACATCTATTTTAAAACAGTATGGAGCAGCTTATGCCCATGCAGATGCAGCATCCAGAGGATGGAATCCGATCCTCCATTCCTGCCTACCCTGGTGTACCTGGAGCTAAAGGATTGAGTTTGAATTTTCCCATTGAATATTACTATGAAATTTCATTGAATCTTTTGTGAAATTGTGAAGTATTCATTAATTTCATATAAAAATTTTTTAAAGGTCCCTGCTCATCATTATGAGGATCCACCCCTTGAATGTGGAGGTTTCCGAGGGATGGAATCGACTGCATAGCAAGGAGAGGCAAAAAAAGAGTGACTGTGGAAAGTGGTATGATTAAAAATCTCTTTTTCTGTGGAATTATTGTGATTGAATAAAGTTATTTGATAAAATATTTTTTATGTTCTTTTGTGATTTCTTTACCTTTTGTATAAGAATAACCCTAGGATGGATCGTGGTGAAGGAAAATTAGTTTGTTTGGACGATGAGATGCATAAGGTGAGTATTAAGCTGATTAAGTATGACTATTTTATTACTATAAATATACTAAAACCTTTTTCTGCATCTCTTTTAGATCAGCTTGGAGCAGCAAATGCCCATACAGATGCAGCATCCAGAGGATGGAATCCGATCCTCCATTCCTGCCTACCCTGGCGTACCTGGAGCTAAAGGATTGAGTTTGAATTTATCCATTGAATTTTACTTTGAAATTTCATTGAATCTTTTGTGAAATTGTGAAGTATTCATTAATTTCATATAAAAATTTTAAAGGTCCCTGCTCATCAATATGAGGATCCACCCCTTGATTGTGGAGGTTTCTGAGGGATGGACTCGACTGCATCGCAAGGAGAGGCAAAAAAAGAGTGACTGTGGAAAGTGGTATGATTAAAAATCTCTTTTTCTGTGGAATTATTGTGAATGAATATAGTTATTTGATAAAATATTTTTTATGTTCTTTTGTGAGTTCTTTACCTTTTGTATAAGGAATAACCCTAGGATGGATCGTGGTGAAGGAGAATTATTTTGTTTGGACAATCAGATGCTTTTGGTAAGTTTTATTCTGATAGAAAATGACTTTTTTATTATTTTGAAAATACATACACCCTTTTATGCATCTATTTTAGATTAGCCTTGAGCAGCTTATGCCAATGCAAATGCAGCAATAAGAGGATGGAATCCGATCCTCCATTCCTGCCTACCCTGGCGTACCTGGAGCTAAAGGATTGAGTTTGAATTTATCCATTGAATTTTACTTTGAAATTTCATTGAATCTTTCGTGAAATTGTGAAGTATTCATTTATTTCATATAAAAATTTTTTAAAGGTCCCTGGTTATCTATATGAGAACCACCCCCTGATTGTGGAGGTTTCTGGGGGATGGACTCGACTGCATAGCAAGGAGAGGCAAAAAAAGAGTGACTGTGGAAAGTGGTATGATTTAAAATCTTTTTGGAATTATGGTGAGTGAATATATTTAATAGATAAAATATTTTTTATGTTCTTTTTTGAGTACTTTACCTTTTGTATAAGGAATAACCCTAGGATGGATTGTGGTGAGGGAGAATTAATTTTTTTTCAAGGATCAGATGCATTTGGTAAGTTTTATTCTGATAGAAAATGAATTTTTTTATTATTTTGAAAATACCTACACCCTTTTCTTTATCTATTTTAGATCATCTTGTTGCAGCTAATGCCCATGCAGATGCAGTATCAAGAGGATGGAATCCGATCCTCCATTCCTGCCTACCCTGGTGTACCCAGAGCTAAAGGATTGAGTTTTAATTTTCCCATTGAATTTTACTTCGAAATTTCATTGAATCTTTTGTGAAACTGTGAAGTATTCATTAATTTCATATAAAAATTTTTTAAAGGTCCTTGCTTATCTATAGGAGAATCCACCCCCTGATTGTGGAGGTTTCTGAGGGATGGACTCGACTGCATCGCAAGGAGAGGCAAAAAAAGAGTGACTGTGGAAAGTGGTATGATTATAATCATTTTGGAATTATTGTGAATGAATATAGTTATTTACTAAATTATATTTTATGTTCTTTTGTGAGTTCTTTACCCTTTGTATAAGGAATAACCCTAGGATGGATCGTGGTGAAATAGGATTATTTTGTTTGGATGATCAGATGCATTTGCTAAGTTTTATTCTGATTGAGAATGACTATTAATTATTTTGAAAATACTTACACCCTTTTCTACATCTATTTTAAAACAGTATGGAGCAGCTTATGCCCATGCAGATGCAGCATCCAGAGGATGGAATCCGATCCTCCATTCCTGCCTACCCTGGCGTACCTGGAGCTAAAGGATTGAGTTTGAATATGCCCATTGAATTTTACTTTGAAATTTCATTGAATCTTTCGTGAAATTGTGAAGTATTCATTTATTTCATATAAAAATTTTTTAAAGGTCCCTGGTTATCTATATGAGAACCACCCCCTGATTGTGGAGGTTTCTGGGGGATGGACTCGACTGCATAGCAAGGAGAGGCAAAAAAAGAGTGACTGTGGAAAGTGGTATGATTTAAAATCTTTTTGGAATTATGGTGAGTGAATATATTTAATAGATAAAATATTTTTTATGTTCTTTTTTGAGTACTTTACCTTTTGTATAAGGAATAACCCTAGGATGGATTGTGGTGAGGGAGAATTAATTTTTTTTCAAGGATCAGATGCATTTGGTAAGTTTTATTCTGATAGAAAATGAATTTTTTTATTATTTTGAAAATACCTACACCCTTTTCTTTATCTATTTTAGATCATCTTGTTGCAGCTAATGCCCATGCAGATGCAGTATCAAGAGGATGGAATCCGATCCTCCATTCCTGCCTACCCTGGTGTACCCAGAGCTAAAGGATTGAGTTTTAATTTTCCCATTGAATTTTACTTCGAAATTTCATTGAATCTTTTGTGAAACTGTGAAGTATTCATTAATTTCATATAAAAATTTTTTAAAGGTCCTTGCTTATCTATAGGAGAATCCACCCCCTGATTGTGGAGGTTTCTGAGGGATGGACTCGACTGCATCGCAAGGAGAGGCAAAAAAAGAGTGACTGTGGAAAGTGGTATGATTATAATCATTTTGGAATTATTGTGAATGAATATAGTTATTTACTAAATTATATTTTATGTTCTTTTGTGAGTTCTTTACCCTTTGTATAAGGAATAACCCTAGGATGGATCGTGGTGAAATAGGATTATTTTGTTTGGATGATCAGATGCATTTGCTAAGTTTTATTCTGATTGAGAATGACTATTAATTATTTTGAAAATACTTACACCCTTTTCTACATCTATTTTAAAACAGTATGGAGCAGCTTATGCCCATGCAGATGCAGCATCCAGAGGATGGAATCCGATCCTCCATTCCTGCCTACCCTGGTGTACCTGGAGCTAAAGGATTGAGTTTGAATTTTCCCATTGAATATTACTATGAAATTTCATTGAATCTTTTGTGAAATTGTGAAGTATTCATTAATTTCATATAAAAATTTTTTAAAGGTCCCTGCTCATCATTATGAGGATCCACCCCTTGAATGTGGAGGTTTCCGAGGGATGGAATCGACTGCATAGCAAGGAGAGGCAAAAAAAGAGTGACTGTGGAAAGTGGTATGATTAAAAATCTCTTTTTCTGTGGAATTATTGTGATTGAATAAAGTTATTTGATAAAATATTTTTTATGTTCTTTTGTGATTTCTTTACCTTTTGTATAAGAATAACCCTAGGATGGATCGTGGTGAAGGAAAATTAGTTTGTTTGGACGATGAGATGCATAAGGTGAGTATTAAGCTGATTAAGTATGACTATTTTATTACTATAAATATACTAAAACCTTTTTCTGCATCTCTTTTAGATCAGCTTGGAGCAGCAAATGCCCATACAGATGCAGCATCCAGAGGATGGAATCCGATCCTCCATTCCTGCCTACCCTGGCGTACCTGGAGCTAAAGGATTGAGTTTGAATTTATCCATTGAATTTTACTTTGAAATTTCATTGAATCTTTTGTGAAATTGTGAAGTATTCATTAATTTCATATAAAAATTTTAAAGGTCCCTGCTCATCAATATGAGGATCCACCCCTTGATTGTGGAGGTTTCTGAGGGATGGACTCGACTGCATCGCAAGGAGAGGCAAAAAAAGAGTGACTGTGGAAAGTGGTATGATTAAAAATCTCTTTTTCTGTGGAATTATTGTGAATGAATATAGTTATTTGATAAAATATTTTTTATGTTCTTTTGTGAGTTCTTTACCTTTTGTATAAGGAATAACCCTAGGATGGATCGTGGTGAAGGAGAATTATTTTGTTTGGACAATCAGATGCTTTTGGTAAGTTTTATTCTGATAGAAAATGACTTTTTTATTATTTTGAAAATACATACACCCTTTTATGCATCTATTTTAGATTAGCCTTGAGCAGCTTATGCCAATGCAAATGCAGCAATAAGAGGATGGAATCCGATCCTCCATTCCTGCCTACCCTGGCGTACCTGGAGCTAAAGGATTGAGTTTGAATTTATCCATTGAATTTTACTTTGAAATTTCATTGAATCTTTCGTGAAATTGTGAAGTATTCATTTATTTCATATAAAAATTTTTTAAAGGTCCCTGGTTATCTATATGAGAACCACCCCCTGATTGTGGAGGTTTCTGGGGGATGGACTCGACTGCATAGCAAGGAGAGGCAAAAAAAGAGTGACTGTGGAAAGTGGTATGATTTAAAATCTTTTTGGAATTATGGTGAGTGAATATATTTAATAGATAAAATATTTTTTATGTTCTTTTTTGAGTACTTTACCTTTTGTATAAGGAATAACCCTAGGATGGATTGTGGTGAGGGAGAATTAATTTTTTTTCAAGGATCAGATGCATTTGGGAAGTTTTATTCTGATTGAAATTGACTTTTTTTATACTATTAACATACTAAAACTTTTTCTTCATTTATTTTAGAACAGCTTGGAGCAGCTAATATCCATGCAGATGCAGCATCGAGAAGATGGAATCCGATCCACCATTCCTGCATACCCAGGTGTACCTGGAGCTAAAGCATTGAGTTTGAATTTGCCCATTGAAATTTACTTTGAAATTTCATTGAATCTTATGTGAAATTGTGAAAAATTCCTTTAATTTCATATAAAAATTTTTTAAAGGTCCCTGCTCATCTATATGAGAATCCACCCCCTGAACATGTACGTTTACGAGGGATGGACTCCACTGCATCGCAAGGAGAGGAAGAAATAGAGCGACTTTGGAAAGTGGTATGATTAAAAATCTGTTCTTCTGTGGAGTTATTGTGAATGAATATAGTTAATTGGTAAAATTTTTATATGTTCTTTTGTGAGTTCTTTACCTTTTATATACCCAAAAACCCTAGGATGGATTGTGGTGAGGGAGAATTATTTATTTGGACAATCAGATGCATTGTGTAAGTTTTATTCTGATAGAAAATGACTTTTTTATTGTTTTGAAAATACTTACATCCCTTTCTCTTTCTATTTTAGATCATCTTGTAGCAGCTAATTCCCATGCAGATGCAGCATCCAGAGGATGGAATCCGATCCTCCATTCCTGCCTACCCTGGTGTACCTGGAGCTAAAGGATTGAGTTTGAATTTATCCATTGAATTTTACTTTGAAATTTCATTGAATCTTTTGTGAAACTGTGAAGTATTCATTAATTTCATATAAAAATTTTTTAAAGGTCCCTGCTCATCTATATGAGGATCCACCCCTTGATTGTGGAGGTTTCTGAGGGATGGACTCGTCTGCAATGCAAAGAGGCAAAAAAGAGTGACTGTGGAAAGTGGTATGATTTAAAATCTTTTTGGAATTATTGTGAATGAATATTGTTATTTGATAAAATTATTTTATGTTCTTTTATGGGTTCTTTACCTTTTCTATGAGGAATAACCCTAGGATGGATCGTGGTGAAATAGGATTATTTTGTTTGGACAATCAGATGCATTTGGTAAGTTTTATTCTGATAGAAAATGACTATTATATTATTTTGAAAATACTTACACCATTTCTGCATCTATTATAGAATAGTATGGAGCAGCTAATGCCCATGCAGATGCAGCATCCAGAGGATGGAATCCGATCCTCCATTCCTGCATACCCTGGTGTACCTGGAGCTAAAGGATTGAGTTTGAATTTGCCCATTGAAATTTACCTTGAAATTTCATTGAATCTTTTGTGAAATTGTGAAGTATTCATTAATTTCATATAAAAATTTTTTAAAGGTCTCTACTCATCTGTACGAGCATCCACCTCTGATTGTGGAGTTTTCTGAGGGATGGATTCGACTGCATAGCAAGGAGAGGCAAAAAAAGAGTGACTGTGGAAATTGGTATAATTAAAAATCTCTGTTTCTGTGGAATTATTTTGAATGAATATAGTTATTTGATAAAATATTTTTTATGTTCTTTTGTGAGTTCTTTACTTTTTGTATAAGGAATAACCCTAGGATGGATCGTGGTGAGGGAGAATTATTTTGTTTGGACAATCAGATGCATTTGGTAAGTTTTATTATGATAGAAAATGACTATTATATTATTTTGAAAATACTTACACCATTTCTGCATCTATTATAGAACAGTATGGAGCAGCTTATGCCCATGCAGATGCAGCATCCAGAGGATGGAATCCGATCCTCCATTCCTGCCTACCCTGGTGTACCTGGAGCTAAAGGATTGAGTTTGAATTTGCCCATTGAAATTTACCTTGAAATTTCATTGAATCTTTTGTTAAATTGTGAAGTATTCATTAATTTCATATAAAAATTTTTTAAAGGTCCCTGCTCATCTATATTAGGATCCACCCCCTGATTGTGGAGGTTTCTGAGGGATGGACTCGACTGCATCGTAAGGAGAGGCAAAAAAAGATTGAATGTGGAAAGTGGTATGATTATAATCATGTTGGAATTATTGTGAATGAATATAGTTATTTTATAAAATATTTTTTATGTTTTTTTGTGAGTTCTTTACCTTTTTTTATAAGGAAAACCCTAGGATGGATCGTGGTGAGGGAGAATTATTTTGTTTGGACAATCAGATGCATTTGGTAAGCTTTATTCTGATAGAAATTGACTATTTTATTATTTTAAAAATACTTACACCCTTTTCTGAATCTATTTTAGAACAGCATGGAGCAGCTAATGCCCATGCAGATGCATCATCCAGAGGATGGAATCCGATCCTCCATTCCTGCCTACCCTGGTGTATGTGGTGCTAAAGGATTGAGTTTGAATATGCCCATTGAATATTACTTTGAA
The DNA here is from genome assembly GCA_020796165.1 of Pantala flavescens. Taxonomy (NCBI): domain Eukaryota; kingdom Metazoa; phylum Arthropoda; class Insecta; order Odonata; family Libellulidae; genus Pantala; species Pantala flavescens. Next base: position 22,027,684 of record CM036886.1, read on the forward strand.
TTTTCATGGAATCTTTTGTGAAATTTTGAAGCGTTCATTAATTTCATATAAAAATTTTTTAAAGGTCCCTGCTCATCTAAATGAATATCCACCCCCTGATTGTGGAGGTTTCTGAGGGATGGACCTGACTACATCGCAAGCAGAGGCAAAAAAAGAGTGACTGTGGAAAGTGGTATGATTAAAAATCTTTTTGGAATTATTGTGAGTTAATAGTTAATTGATAAAATATATTTTATGTTCTTTTGTTAGTTCTTTACCTTTTCTATAAGGAATAAGCCTAGGATGGATCGTGGTGAAATAGGATTATTTTGTTTGGACGATCAGATGCATTTGGTAAGCTTTATTCTGATAGAAATTGACTATTTTATTATTTTAAAAATTCTTACACCCTTTTCTGAATCTATTTTAGAACAGCATGGAGCAGCTAATGCCCATGCAGATGCATCATCCAGAGGATGGAATCCGATCCTCCATTCCTGCCTACCCTGGTGTACCTGGTGCTAAAGGATTGAGTTTTAATTTTCCCATTGAATTTTACTTTGAAATTTCATTGAATCTTTTGTGAAACTGTGAAGTATTCATTAATTTCATATAAAAATTTTTTAAAGGTCCTTGCTTATCTATAGGAGGATCCACCCCCTGATTGTGGAGGTTTCTGAGGGATGGACTCGACTGCATCGCAAGGAGAGGCAAAAAAAGAGTGACTGTGGAAAGTAGTATGATTATAATCATTTTGGAATTATTGTGAATGAATATAGTTATTTTATAAATTATATTTTATGTTCTATTGTGAGTTCTTTACCCTTTGTATAAGGAATAACCCTAGGATGGATCGTGGTGAGGGAGAATTATTTTGTTTGGGTGATCAGATGCATTTGGTAAGTTTTATTCTGATAGAAATTGACTATTTTATTATTTTTAAAATACTTATACCCTTTTCTGCATCTATTTTAGAACAGCATGGAGCAGCTAATGCCCATGCAGATGCATCATCCAGAGGATGGAATCCGATCCTCCATTCCTGCCTACCCTGGTGTACCTGGAGCTAAAGGATTGAGTTTGAATTTGCCCATTGAAATTTACCTTCAAATTTCATTGAATCTTTTGTTAAATTGTGAAGTATTCATTAATTTCATATAAAAATTTTTTAAAGGTCTCTACTCATCTGTACGAGCATCCACCTCTGATTGTGGAGTTTTCTGAGGGATGGATTCGACTGCATAGCAAGGAGAGGTAAAAAAAGAGTGACTGTGGAAAGTGGTATAATTAAAAATCTCTGTTTCTGTGGAATTATTTTGAATGAATATAGTTATTTGATAAAATATTTTTTATGTTCTTTTGTGAGTTCTTTACTTTTTGTATAAGGATTAACCCTAGGATGGATCGTGGTGAGGGAGAATTATTTTGTTTGGACAATCAGATGCATTTGGTAAGTTTTATTATGATAGAAAATGACTATTATATTATTTTGAAAATACTTACACCATTTCTGCATCTATTATAGAACAGTATGGAGCAGCTTATGCCCATGCAGATGCAGCATCCAGAGGATGGAATCCGATCCTCTATTCCTGCCTACCCTGGTGTACCTGGAGCTAAAGGATTGAGTTTGAATTTGCCCATTAAAATTTACCTTGAAATTTCATTGAATCTTTTGTTAAATTGTGAAGTATTCATTAATTTCATATAAAAATTTTTTAAAGGTCTCTACTCATCTGTACGAGCATCCACCTCTGATTGTGGAGTTTTCTGAGGGATGGATTCGACTGCATAGCAAGGAAGGGCAAAAAAAAGTGACCGTGGAATGTGGTATGATTAAAAATCTCTTTTTCTGTGGAATTATTGTGATTGAATATAGTTATTTGATAAAATATTTTTTATGTTCTTTTGTGAGTTCTTTACTTTTTGTATAAGGAATAACCCTAGGATGGATCGTGGTGAGGGAGAATTATTTTGTTTGGACAATCAGATGCATTTGGTAAGTTTTATTCTAATAGAAAATGACTATTATATTATTTTGAAAATACTTACACCATTTCTGCATCTATTATAGAACAGTATGGAGCAGCTTATGCCCATGCAGATGCAGCATCCAGAGGATGGAATCCGATCCTCCATTCCTGCCTACCCTGGTGTACCTGGAGCTAAAGGATTGAGTTTGAATATGCCAATTGAAATTTACCTTGAAATTTCATTGAATCTTTTGTTAAATTGTGAAGTATTCATTAATTTCATATAAAAATTTTTTAAAGGTCTCTACTCATCTGTACGAGCATCCACCTCTGATTGTGGAGTTTTCTGAGGGATGGATTCGACTGCATAGCAAGGAGAGGCAAAAAAAGAGTGACCGTGGAATGTGGTATGATTAAAAATCTCTTTTTCTGTGGAATTATTGTGATTGAATATAGTTATTTGATGAAATATTTTTTATGTTCTTTCGTGAGTTCTTTACCTTTTGTATAAGGAATAAGCCTAGGATGGATCGTGGTGAAATAGGATTATTTTGTTTGGATGATCAGATGCATTTGGTAAGTTTTATTCTGATTGAAAATGACAATTAATTATTTTGAAAATACTTACACCCTTTTCTGCATCTATTTTAAAACAGGATGGAGCAGCTAATGCCCATGCAGATGCAGCATCCAGAGGATGGAATCCGATCCTTCATTCCTGCCTACCCTGGTGTACCCAGAGCTAAAGGATTGAGTTTTAATTTTCCCATTGAATTTTACTTCGAAATTTCATTGAATCTTTTGTGAAACTGTGAAGTATTCATTAATTTCATATAAAAATTTTTTAAAGGTCCTTGCTTATCTATAGGAGGATCCACCCCCTGATTGTGGAGGTTTCTGAGGGATGGACTCGACTGCATCGCAAGGAGAGGCAAAAAAAGAGTGACTGTGGAAAGTGGTATGATTATAATCATTTTGGAATTATTGTGAATGAATATAGTTATTTTATAAATTATATTTTATGTTCTTTTGTGAGTTCTTTACCCTTTGTATAAGGAATAACTCTAGGATGGATCGTGGTGAGGGAGAATTATTTTGTTTGGGTGATCAGATGCATTTGGTAAGTTTTATTCTGATAGAAATTGACTATTTTATTATTTTAAAAATACTTATACCCTTTTCTCCATCTATTTTAGATCTGCTTGGAGCAGCTAATGCCCATGCAGATGCAGCATCCAGAGGATGGAATCGGATCCTCCATTCCAGCATACCCAGGTGTACCTGGTGCTAAAGGATTGAGTTTTAATTTTCCCATTGAATTTTACTTTGAAATTTTATTGAATTTTTTTTTGACTCTGTGAAGTATTCATTAATTTCATATAAAAATTTTTTAAAGGTCCTTGCTTATCTATAGGAGGATCCACCCCCTGATTGTGGAGGTTTCTGAGGGATGGACTCGACTGCATCGCAAGGAGAGGCAAAATAAGAGTGACTGTGGAAAGTGGTATGATTATAATCATTTTGGAATTATTGTGAATGAATATAGTTATTTTATAAATTATATTTTATGTTCTTTTGTGAGTTCTTTACCCTTTGTATAAGGAATAACCCTAGGATGGATCGTGGTGAGGGAGAATTATTTATTTGGACAATCAGATGCATTGTGTAAGTTTTATTCTGATAGAAAATGACTTTTTTATTGTTTTGAAAATACTTACACTCTTTCTCTATCTATTTTAGAACAGCATTGAGCAGCTAATGCCCATGCAGATGCATCATCCAGAGGATGGAATCCGATCCTCCATTCCTGCCTACCCTGGTGTACCTGGTGCTAAAGGATTGAGTTTTAATTTTCCCATTGAATTTTACTTTGAAATTTCATTGAATCTTTTGTGAAATTGTTAAGTATTCATTAATTTCATATAAAAATTTTTTAAAGGTCCCTTGATATCTATATGAGAATCCACCCCCTGATTATGGAGGTTTCTGAGGGATGGACTCGACTGATTCGCAAGGAGAGGCAAAATAGAGTGACTGTGGAAAGTGGTATGATTAAAAATCTCTGTTTCTGTGGAATTTTTTTGAATGAATATAGTTATTTGATAAAATATTTTTTATGTTCTTTTGTGAGTTCTTTACCTTTTGTATAAGGAATAACCCTAGGATGGATCGTGGTGAAATAGGATTATTTTGTTTGGATGATCAGATGCATTTGCTAAGTTTTATTCTGATTGAGAATGACTATTAATTATTTTGAAAATACTTACACCCTTTTCTACATCTATTTTAAAACAGGATGGAGCAGCTAATGCCCATGCGGATGTAGCATCCAGAGGACGGAATCGAATCCTCCATTTCTGCCTACCCAGGAGTACCTGGAGCTAAAGGATTGAGTTTGAATTTGCCCATTGAAATTTACTTTGAAATTTCATTGAATCTTTTGTGAAATTGTGAAGTAATCATTAATTTCATATAAAAATTTTTTAAAGGTCCCTGCTCATCTATATTAGGATCCACCCCCTGATTGTGGAGGTTTCTGAGGGATGGACTCGACTGCATCGTAAGGAGAGGCAAAAAAAGATTGAATGTGGAAAGTGGTATGATTATAATCATTTTGGAATTATTGTGAATGAATATAGTTTTTTTATAAAATATTTTTTATGTTTTTTTGTGAGTTCTTTACCTTTTGTATAAGGAATAACCCTAGGATGGATCGTGTTGAGGGAGAATTATTTTGTTTGGACAATCAGATGCATTTGGTAAGCTTTATTCTGATAGAAATTGACTATTTCATTATTTTAAAAATACTTACACCCTTTTCTGAATCTATTTTAGAAATGCATGGAGCAGCTAATGCCCATGCAGATGCATCATCCAGAGGATGGAATCCGATCCTCCATTCCTGCCTACCCTGGTGTACCTGGTGCTAAAGGATTGAGTTTTAATTTTCCCATTGAATTTTACTTTGAAATTTCATTGAATCTTTTGTGAAACTGTGAAGTATTCATTAATTTCATATAAAAATTTTTTAAAGGTCCTTGCTTATCTATAGGAGGATCCACCCCCTGATTGTGGAGGTTTCTGAGGGATGGACTCGACTGCATCGCAAGGTGAGGCAAAAAAAGAGTGACTGTGGAAAGTGGTATGATTATAATCATTTTGGAATTATTGTGAATGAATATAGTTATTTTATAAATTATATTTTATGTTCTTTTGTGAGTTCTTTACCCTTTGTATAAGGAATAACCCTAGGATGGATCGTGGTGAGGGAGAATTATTTATTTGGACAATCAGATGCATTGTGTAAGTTTTATTCTGATAGAAAATGACTTTTTTATTGTTTTGAAAATACTTACACTCTTTCTCTATCTATTTTAGAACAGCATTGAGCAGCTAATGCCCATGCAGATGCATCATCCAGAGGATGGAATCCGATCCTCCATTCCTGCCTACCCTGGTGTACCTGGTGCTAAAGGATTGAGTTTTAATTTTCCCATTGAATTTTACTTTGAAATTTCATTGAATCTTTTGTGAAATTGTTAAGTATTCATTAATTTCATATAAAAATTTTTTAAAGGTCCCTTGATATCTATATGAGAATCCACCCCCTGATTATGGAGGTTTCTGAGGGATGGACTCGACTGATTCGCAAGGAAAGGCAAAATAGAGTGACTGTGGAAAGTGTTATGATTAAAAATCTCTGTTTCTGTGGAATTTTTTTGAATGAATTTAGTTATTTGATAAAATATTTTTTATGTTCTTTTGTGAGTTCTTTACCTTTTGTATAAGGAATAACCCTAGGATGGATCGTGGTGAAATAGGATTATTTTGTTTGGATGATCAGATGCATTTGCTAAGTTTTATTCTGATTGAGAATGACTATTAATTATTTTGAAAATACTTACACCCTTTTCTACATCTATTTTAAAACAGGATGGAGCAGCTAATGCCCATGCAGATGTAGCATCCAGAGGACGGAATCGAATCCTCCATTTCTGCCTACCCAGGTGTACCTGGAGCTAAAGGATTGAGTTTGAATTTGCCCATTGAAATTTACTTTGAAATTTCATTGAATCTTTTGTGAAATTGTGAAGTATTCATTAATTTCATATAAAAATTTTTTAAAGGTCCCTGCTCATCTATATTAGGATCCACCCCCTGATTGTGGAGATTTCTGAGGGATGGACTCGACTGCATCGCAAGGAGAGGCAAAAAAAGATTGAATGTGGAAAGTGGTATGATTATAATCATTTTGGAATTATTGTGAATGAATATAGTTTTTTTATAAAATATTTTTTATATTTTTTTGTGAGTTCTTTACCTTTTGTATAAGGAATAACCCTAGGATGGATCGTGGTGAGGGAGAATTATTTTGTTTGGACAATCAGATGCATTTGGTAAGCTTTATTCTGATAGAAATTGACTATTTTATTATTTTAAAAATACTTACACCCTTTTCTGAATCTATTTTAGAACAGCATGGAGCAGCTAATGCCCATGCAGATGCATCATCCAGAGGATGGAATCCGATCCTCCATTCCTGCCTACCCTGGTGTACCTGGTGCTAAAGGATTGAGTTTTAATTTTCCCATTGAATTTTACTTTGAAATTTCATTGAATCTTTTGTGAAATTGTTAAGTATTCATTAATTTCATATAAAAATTTTTTAAAGGTCCCTTGATATCTATATGAGAATCCACCCCCTGATTATGGAGGTTTCTGAGGGATGGACTCGACTGATTCGCAAGGAGAGGCAAAATAGAGTGACTGTGGAAAGTGGTATGATTAAAAATCTCTGTTTCTGTGGAATTTTTTTGAATGAATTTAGTTATTTGATAAAATATTTTTTATGTTCTTTAGTGAGTTCTTTACATTTTGCATAATGAATAACCCTAGGATGGATTGTGGTGAGGGAAAATTATTTTGTTTTGGCAATGAGATGCATTTGGTAAGTTTTATTCTGATAGAAAATGACAATAAATTATTTTGAAAATACTTACACCCTTTTCTGCATCTATTTTAAAACAGGATGGAGCAGCTAATGCCCATGCAGATGCAGCATCCAGAGGATGGAATCCGATCCTCCATTCCTGCATACCCTGGTGTACCCAGAGCTAAAGGATTGAGTTTTAATTTTCCCATTGAATTTTACTTCGAAATTTCATTGAATCTTTTGTGAAACTGTGAAGTATTCATTAATTTCATATAAAAATTTTTTAAAGGTCCTTGCTTATCTATAGGAGGATCCACCCCCTGATTGTGGAGGTTTCTGAGGGATGGACTCGACTGCATCGCAAGGAGAGGCAAAAAAAGAGTGACTGTGGAAAGTGGTATGATTATAATCATTTTGGAATTATTGTGAATGAATATAGTTATTTTATAAATTATATTTTATGTTCTTTTGTGAGTTCTTTACCCTTTGTATAAGGAATAACCCTAGGATGGATCGTGGTGAGGGAGAATTATTTTATTTGGGTGATCAGATGCATTTGGTAAGTTTTATTCTGATAGAAATTGACTATTTTATTATTTTAAAAATACTTACACCCTTTTCTGAATCTATTTTAGAACAGCATGGAGCAGCTAATGCCCATGCAGATGCATCATCCAGAGGATGGAATCCGATCCTCCATTCCTGCCTACCCTGGTGTACCTGGTGCTAAAGGATTGAGTTTTAATTTTCCCATTGAATTTTACTTTGAAATTTCATTGAATCTTTTGTGAAACTGTGAAGTATTCATTAATTTCATATAAAAATTTTTTAAAGGTCCTTGCTTATCTATAGGAGGATCCACCCCCTGATTGTGGAGGTTTCTGAGGGATGGACTCGACTGCATCGCAAGGTGAGGCAAAAAAAGAGTGACTGTGGAAAGTGGTATGATTATAATCATTTTGGAATTATTGTGAATGAATATAGTTATTTTATAAATTATATTTTATGTTCTTTTGTGAGTTCTTTACCCTTTGTATAAGGAATAACCCTAGGATGGATCGTGGTGAGGGAGAATTATTTATTTGGACAATCAGATGCATTGTGTAAGTTTTATTCTGATAGAAAATGACTTTTTTATTGTTTTGAAAATACTTACACTCTTTCTCTATCTATTTTAGAACAGCATTGAGCAGCTAATGCCCATGCAGATGCATCATCCAGAGGATGGAATCCGATCCTCCATTCCTGCCTACCCTGGTGTACCTGGTGCTAAAGGATTGAGTTTTAATTTTCCCATTGAATTTTACTTTGAAATTTCATTGAATCTTTTGTGAAATTGTTAAGTATTCATTAATTTCATATAAAAATTTTTTAAAGGTCCCTTGATATCTATATGAGAATCCACCCCCTGATTATGGAGGTTTCTGAGGGATGGACTCGACTGATTCGCAAGGAGAGGCAAAATAGAGTGACTGTGGAAAGTGGTATGATTAAAAATCTCTGTTTCTGTGGAATTTTTTTGAATGAATTTAGTTATTTGATAAAATATTTTTTATGTTCTTTTGTGAGTTCTTTACCTTTTGTATAAGGAATAACCCTAGGATGGATCGTGGTGAAATAGGATTATTTTGTTTGGATGATCAGATGCATTTGCTAAGTTTTATTCTGATTGAGAATGACTATTAATTATTTTGAAAATACTTACACCCTTTTCTACATCTATTTTAAAACAGGATGGAGCAGCTAATGCCCATGCAGATGTAGCATCCAGAGGACGGAATCGAATCCTCCATTTCTGCCTACCCAGGTGTACCTGGAGCTAAAGGATTGAGTTTGAATTTGCCCATTGAAATTTACTTTGAAATTTCATTGAATCTTTTGTGAAATTGTGAAGTATTCATTAATTTCATATAAAAATTTTTTAAAGGTCCCTGCTCATCTATATTAGGATCCACCCCCTGATTGTGGAGATTTCTGAGGGATGGACTCGACTGCATCGCAAGGAGAGGCAAAAAAAGATTGAATGTGGAAAGTGGTATGATTATAATCATTTTGGAATTATTGTGAATGAATATAGTTTTTTTATAAAATATTTTTTATATTTTTTTGTGAGTTCTTTACCTTTTGTATAAGGAATAACCCTAGGATGGATCGTGGTGAGGGAGAATTATTTTGTTTGGACAATCAGATGCATTTGGTAAGCTTTATTCTGATAGAAATTGACTATTTTATTATTTTAAAAATACTTACACCCTTTTCTGAATCTATTTTAGAACAGCATGGAGCAGCTAATGCCCATGCAGATGCATCATCCAGAGGATGGAATCCGATCCTCCATTCCTGCCTACCCTGGTGTACCTGGTGCTAAAGGATTGAGTTTTAATTTTCCCATTGAATTTTACTTTGAAATTTCATTGAATCTTTTGTGAAATTGTTAAGTATTCATTAATTTCATATAAAAATTTTTTAAAGGTCCCTTGATATCTATATGAGAATCCACCCCCTGATTATGGAGGTTTCTGAGGGATGGACTCGACTGATTCGCAAGGAGAGGCAAAATAGAGTGACTGTGGAAAGTGGTATGATTAAAAATCTCTGTTTCTGTGGAATTTTTTTGAATGAATTTAGTTATTTGATAAAATATTTTTTATGTTCTTTAGTGAGTTCTTTACATTTTGCATAATGAATAACCCTAGGATGGATTGTGGTGAGGGAAAATTATTTTGTTTTGGCAATGAGATGCATTTGGTAAGTTTTATTCTGATAGAAAATGACAATAAATTATTTTGAAAATACTTACACCCTTTTCTGCATCTATTTTAAAACAGGATGGAGCAGCTAATGCCCATGCAGATGCAGCATCCAGAGGATGGAATCCGATCCTCCATTCCTGCATACCCTGGTGTACCCAGAGCTAAAGGATTGAGTTTTAATTTTCCCATTGAATTTTACTTCGAAATTTCATTGAATCTTTTGTGAAACTGTGAAGTATTCATTAATTTCATATAAAAATTTTTTAAAGGTCCTTGCTTATCTATAGGAGGATCCACCCCCTGATTGTGGAGGTTTCTGAGGGATGGACTCGACTGCATCGCAAGGAGAGGCAAAAAAAGAGTGACTGTGGAAAGTGGTATGATTATAATCATTTTGGAATTATTGTGAATGAATATAGTTATTTTATAAATTATATTTTATGTTCTTTTGTGAGTTCTTTACCCTTTGTATAAGGAATAACCCTAGGATGGATCGTGGTGAGGGAGAATTATTTTATTTGGGTGATCAGATGCATTTGGTAAGTTTTATTCTGATAGAAATTGACTATTTTATTATTTTAAAAATACTTATACCCTTTTCTGCATCTATTTTAGATCTGCTTGGAGCAGCTAATGCCCATGCAGATGCAGCATCCAGAGGATGGAATCTGATCCTCCATTCCTGCCTACCCTGGTGTACCTGGTGCTAAAGGATTGAGTTTTAATTTTCCCATTGAATTTTAGTTTGAAATTTTATTGAATTTTTTTTTGACACTGTGAAGTATTCATTAATTTCATATAAAAATTTTTTAAAGGTCCTTGCTTATCTATAGGAGGATCCACCCCCTGATTGTGGAGGTTTCTGAGGGATGGACTCGACTGCATCGCAAGGAGAGGCAAAAAAAGAGTGACTGTGGAAAGTGGTATGATTATAATCATTTTGGAATTATTGTGAATGAATATAGTTATTTTATAAATTATATTTTATGTTCTTTTGTGAGTTCTTTACCCTTTGTATAAGGAATAACCCTAGGATGGATCGTGGTGAAATAGGATTATTTTGTTTGGATGATCAGATGCATTTGGTAAGTTTTATTCTGATAGAAAATGAATTTTTTATTATTTTGAAAATACCTACACCCTTTTCTGCAACTATTTTAGATCATCTTGTAGCAGCTAATGCCCATGCAGATGCAGCATCAAGAGGATGGAATCCGATCCTCCATTCCTGCCTACCCTGGCGTTCCTGGAGCTAAAGGATTGAGTTTGAATTTGCCCATTGAATATTACTTTGAAATTTCATTGAATCTTTTGTGAAAATGTGAAGTATTCATTAATTTCATATAAGAATATTTTAAGGTCCCTGCTCATCATTATGAGAATCCAACCCATGATTGTGGAGGTTTCTGAGGGATGGACTCGACTGCAAAGCAAAGAGGTGCCAAAAAAAGAGTGACTGTGGAAAGTGGTATGATTAAAAATCTCTTTTTCTGTGGAATTATTGTGATTGAATATAGTTATTTGATAAAATATTTTTTATGTTCTTTTGTGAGTTCTTTACCTTTTGTATAAGGAATACCCTTAGGATGGATCGTGGTGAGGGAAAATTAATTTGTTTGGACGATGAGATGCATAAGGTGAGTATAAAGGTGATTAAGTATGACTATTTTATTACTATCAATATACTAAAACCTTTTTCTGCATCTATTTTAGATCAGCTTGGAGCAGCAAATGTCCATGCAGATGCAGCATCCAGAGGATGGAAACCAATCCTCAATTCCTGACATCGCTGGTGTGCCTTTAGCTAAAGGATTGAGTTTGAATCTGCCCATTGAATTTTGCTGTGTAATTTCATTGAATCTTTTGTGAAATTATGAAGTATTCATTACTTTTCATGTAATAATTTTTTAAAGGTCCCTGCTCATCTATATGAGAATCCAACCCATGATTGTGGAGGTTTCGGAGGGATGGACTCGACTGCAAAGCAAAGAGGGGCAAAAAAAGAGTGACTTTGGAAAGTTAAATGATTAAAAATCTCTTGTTCTGTGGAATTATTGTGAATGAATATAGTTATTTGATAAAATATTTTTTATGTTCTTTTGTGAGTTCTTTACCTTTTGTATAAGGAATAACCCTAGGATGGATCGTGGTGAAGGAGAAGGCTCTGCTCATCATTATGAGGATCCACCCCTTGAATGTGGAGGTTTCTGAGGGATGGAATCGACTGCATAGCAAGGAGAGGCAAAAAAAGAGTGACTGTGGAAAGTGGTATGATTAAAAATCTCTTGTTCTGTGGAATTATTGTGATTGAATATAGTTATTTGATAAAATATTTTTTATGTTCATTTGTGAGTTCTTTACCTTTTGTATAAGGAATGACCCAAGGATGGATCGTGGTGAAATAGGATTATTTTGTTTGGATGATCAGATGCATTTGGTATGTTTTATTCTGATAGAAAATGAATTTTTTATTATTTTGAAAATACCTACACCCTTTTCTGCATCTATTTTAGATCATCTTGTAGCAGCTAATGCCCATGCAGATGCAGCATCCAGAGGATGGAATCCGATCCTCCATTCCTGCCTACCCTGGTGTACCTGGAGCTAAAGGATTGAGTTTGAATTTGCCCATTGAATTTTACTTTGAAATTTGATTAAATCTTTTTTGAAATTCTGAAGTATTCATTAATTTCATATAAAAATTTTTTAAAGTTCCTTGCTCATCTATATAAGGATCCACCCCCTGATTGTGGAGGTTTCTGAGGGATGGACTTGACTGCATCGCAAGGAGAGGCAAAAAAAGAGTGACTGTGGAAAGTGGTATGATTAAAAATCTCTTTTTCTGTGGAATTATTGTGAATGAATATAGTTATTTGGTAAAATATTTTTTACGTTCTTTTTTGAGTTTTTTACATTTTATATATGGAATAACCCTAGGATGGATCGTGGTGAGGGAGAATTATTTTGTTTGGATGATCAGATGCATTTGGTAAGTTTTATTCTGATAGAAAATGACTTTTTTAATATTATTAACATACTAAAACTTTTTCTTCATTTATTTTAGATCAGCTTGGAGCAGCTAATATCCATGCAGATGCAGCATCCAGAGGATGGAATCCGATCCTCCATTCCTGCATACCCCGTTTACCTGGAGCTAAAGGATTGAGTTTAAATTTGCCCATTGAATTTTACTTTGTAATTTGATTGAATCTTTTTTGAAATTGTGAAGTATTCATTAATTTCAAATAAAAATTTTTTAAAGGTCCCTGCTCATCATTATGAGGATCCACCCCCTGATTGTGGAGGTTTCTGAGGGATGGACTCGACTGCATCGCCAGGAGAGGCAATATAAGATTGACTGTGGAAAGTGGTATGATTAAAAATCTCTTGTTCTGTGGAATTATTGTGAATGAATATAGTTATTTGATAAAATATTTTTTTATGTTCTTTTGTGAGTTCTTCACCTTTTGTATAAGGAATAACCCTAGGATGGATCGTGGTGAAGGAGAATTATTTTGTTTGGACAATCAGATACATTTGGTAAGTTTTATTCTGATAGAAAATGACTTTTTTATTGTTTTGAAAATACTTACACCACTTTCTGTATCTAATTCAGATCATCTTGTAGCAGCTAATTCCCATGCAGATGCAGCATCCAGAGGATGGAATCCGATCCACCATTCCTGCAATCGCTGGCGTACCTGGAGCTAAAGGATAGAGTTTGAATTTGCCCATTGAATTTTGCTGTGTAATTTCATTGAATCTTTTGTGAAATTATGAAGTATTCATTACTTTTCATGTAATAATTTTTTAAAGGTCCCAGCTCATCTATATGAGAATCCAACCCATGATTGTGGAGGTTTCGGAGGGATGGACTCGACTGCAAAGCAAAGAGGTGCCAAAAAAAGAGTGACTGTGGAAAGTGGTATGATTAAAAATCTCTGTTTCTGTGGAATTATTGTGAATGAATATAGTTATTTGGTAAAATATTTAATGTTCTTTTGTGAGTTCTTTACCTTTTGTATAAGGAATAACCCAAGGATGGATCGTGGTGAAATAGGATTATTTTGTTTGGATGATCAGATGCATTTGGTAAGTTTTATTCTGATAGAAAATGAGTTTTTTATTGTTTTAAAAATACTTACACCACTTTCTGTATCTATTGCAGATCATCTTGTAGCAGCTAATTCCCATGCAGATGCAGCAGCGAGAAGATGGAATCCGATCCACCATTCCTGCATACCCAGGTGTACCTGGAGCTAAAGCATTGAGTTTGAATTTGCCCATTGAAATTTACTTTGAAATTTCATTGAATCTTTTGTGAAAATGTGAAGTATTCATGAATTTCATATAAAAATTTTTTTAAGGTCCCTGCTCATCATTATGAGGATCCACCCCTTGAATATGGAGGTTTCTGAGGGATGGAATCGACTGCATAGCAAGGAGAGGCAAAAAAAGAGTGACTGTGGAAAGTGGTATGATTAAAAATCTCTTTTTCTGTGGAATTATTGTGATTGAATATAGTTATTTGATAAAATATTTTTTATGTTCTTTTGTGAGTTCTTTACCTTTTGTATAAGGAATAACCCTAGGATGGATCGTGGTGAAGGAGAATTATTTTGTTTGGACAATCAGATGCATTTGGTAAGTTTTATTCTGATAGAAAATGACTTTTTTATTATTTTGAAAATACATACACCCTTTTATGCATCTATTTTAGATTAGCCTTGAGCAGCTTATGCCAATGCAGATGCAGCATCAAGAGGATGGAATCCGATCCTCCATTCCTGCCTACCCTGGCGTACCTGGAGCTAAAGGATTGAGTTTGAATATGCCCATTGAATTTTACTTTGAAATTTCATTGAATCTTTCGTGAAATTGTGAAGTATTCATTTATTTCATATAAAAATTTTTTAAAGGTCCCTGCTCATCTATATGAGGATCCACCCCTTGATTGTGGAGGTTTCTGAGGGATGGACTCGTCTGCAATGCAAAGAGGCAAAAAAGAGTGACTGTGGAAAGTGGTATGATTTAAAATCTTTTTGGAATTATTGTGAATGAATATTGTTATTTGATAAAATTATTTTATGTTCTTTTGTGAGTTTTTTACCTTTTCTATAAGGAATAACCCTAGGATGGATCGTGGTGAAATAGGATTATTTTGTTTGGACAATCAGATGCATTTGGTAAGTTTTATTCTGATAGAAAATGACTATTATATTATTTTGAAAATACTTACACCATTTCTGCATCTATTATAGAATAGTATGGAGCAGCTAATGCCCATGCAGATGCAGCATCCAGAGGATGGAATCCGATCCTCCATTCCTGCATACCCTGGTGTACCTGGTGCTAAAGGATTGAGTTTTAATTTTCCCATTGAATATTACTATGAAATTTCATTGAATCTTTTGTGAAATTGTGAAGTATTCATTAATTTCATATAAAAATTTTAAAGGTCCCTGCTCATCAATATGAGGATCCACCCCTTGATTGTGGAGGTTTCTGAGGGATGGACTCGACTGCATCGCAAGGAGAGGCAAAAAAAGAGTGACTGTGGAAAGTGGTATGATTAAAAATTACTTTTTCTGTGGAATTATTGTGAATGAATATCATTATTTGATAAAATAATTTTTATGTTCCTTTGTGCGTTCTTTACCTTTTCTATAAGGAATAACCCTAGGATGGATTACGGTGAGGGAGAATTAATTTGTTTGGACGATCAGATGCATTTGGTAAGTTTTATTCTGACAGAAAATGACTTTTTTATTATTTTGAAAATACTTACACCCTTTTCTGCATCTCTTTTACATCAGCTTGGAGCAGCTTATGCCCATGCAGATGCAGCATCGAGAGGATTGAATCCAATCTTCCATTCCTGCCTACCCTGGTTTACCTGGAGCTAGAGGATTGAGTTTGAATTTGCCCATTGAATTTTACTATGAAATTTCATTGAATCTTCTGTGAAATTGTGAAGTATTCATAAATTTCATATAAAAATTTTTTAAAGGTCCCTGCTCATCAATATGAGAATCCATCCCCTGAACTTGTACGTTTCTGAGGGATTGACTCCACTGCATAGCAAGGAGAGGAAGAAATAGAGCGACATTGGAAAATGGTATGATTAAAAATCTCTTTTTCTGTGGAATTATTGTGAATAAATATAGTTATTTGATAAAATATTTTTTATGTTCCTTTGTGCGTTCTTTACCTTTTGTATAAGGAATAACCCTAGGATGGATCCTTATGAGGGAGAATTATTTTGTTTGGACGATCAGATGCATTTGGTAAGTTTTATTCATATAGAAAAAGACTTTCTTATTATTTTGAAAATACTTACACCCTTTTCTGCATCTCTTTAAATCAGCTTGGAGCAGCTTATGCCCATGCAGCTGCAGCATCCAGAGGATGAAACCAATCCTCCATTCCTGCCATCTCTGGTGTGACTTTAGCCAAAGTATTGAGTTTGAATTTGCCCTTTGAATTTTACTTTGAAATTTCATTGAATCTTTTGTGAAATTGTGAAGTATTCATTTATTCATATAAAAATTTTTTAAAGGTCCCTGCTCATCTATTTGAGGATCCAACCCCTCATTGTGGAGGTTTCTGAGGAATGGAATCTGCTGCATAGCAAGGAGAGGAAGAAATAGAGCTACTTTTGGAAATTGGTATGATTTAAAATCTCTTTTTCTGTGGAATTATTGTGAATGAATATTGTTATTTGATAAAATATATTTTATGTTCCTTTGTGAGTTCTTTACCTTTTGTATAAGGAATAGCCCTAGGATGGATCGTGGTGAGGGAGAATTAATTTGTTTGGACGATGAGATGCATAAGGTGAGAATTAAGCTGATTGAGTTCGAAGTTTTTATTATTTTAAAAATACTAATACCCTTTTCTGCATCTCTTTTAGATCAGCTTGGAGCAGCTTATGCCCATGCAGATGCAGCATCGAGAGGATGGAATCCGATCCTCCATTCCTGCCATCTCTGGTATGACTTTAGCCAAAGGATTGAGTTTGAATTTGCCCTTTGAATTTTACTTTGAAATTTCATTGAATCTTTTGTGAAATCGGGAAGTATTCATTTATTCATATAAAAATTTTTTAATGGTCCCTGCACATCTATTTTAGGATCCACCCCCTGAACGTGTAGGTTTCTGAGGGATTGAGTCCACTGCATAGCAAGGAGAGGAAGAAATAGAGCGACTTTTGGAAAGTGGTATGATTAAAAATCTCTTTTTCTGTGGAATTATTGTGAATGAATATCGTTATTTGATAAAATGTATTTTATGTTCCTTTGTGCGTTCTTTACCTTTTGTATAAGGAATAACCCTAGGATGGATTGCGGTGATGGAGAATTAATTTGTTTGGACGATCAGATGCATAAGGTGAGAATTGAGGTGATTGAGTAATATTTTTTTATTATTTTAAAAATACTTATACCCTTTTCTGCATCTCTTTTAGATCAGCTTGGAGCAGCTTATGCCCATGCAGATGCAGCAACGAGAGGATGGAATCCGATCCTCCATTCCTGCCTACTCTGGTGTACCTGGAGCAAGAGAAATACTTATACCCTTTTCTGCATCTCTTTTAGATCAGCTTGGAGCAGCTTATGCCCATGCAGATGCAGCATGGAGAGGATTGAATCCAATCTTCCATTCCTGCCTACCCTGGTGTACCTGGAGCTAAAGGATTAAGTTTGAATTTGCCCATAGAATTTTACTATGAAATTTCATTGAATCTTTTGTAAAATTGTGAAGTATTCATTAATTTCATATAATTACTTTTTTAAAGGTCCCTGCTCATCTAATTGAGGATCCACCCGCTGATTGTGGAGGTTTCTGAGGAATGGACTTTACTGCATAGCAAGGAGAAGAAGAAATGGAGCTACTTTTGGAGAGTGGTATGATTAAAAATCTCTGTTCCTGTGGAATTCGTGTGAATGAATATAGTTATTTAATAAAATATTTTTTATGTTCCTTTGTGAGTTCTTTACCTTTTGTATAAGGAATAGCCCTAGGATGGATCGTGGTGAGGGAGAATTAATTTGTTTGGACGATCAGATGCATAAGGTGAGAATTAAGCTGATTGAGTTCGAAGTTTTTATTATTTTAAAAATACTAATACCCTTTTCTGCATCTCTTTTAGATCAGCTTGGAGCAGCTTATGCCCATGCAGATGCAGCATCGAGAGGATGGAATCCGATCCTCCATTCCTGCCATCTCTGGTATGACTTTAGCCAAAGGATTGAGTTTGAATTTGCCCTTTGAATTTTACTTTGAAATTTCATTGAATCTTTTGTGAAATCGGGAAGTATTCATTTATTCATATAAAAATTTTTTAAATGTCCTTGCTCATCTATTTGAAGATCCAACGCCTCATTGTGGAGGTTTCTGAGGAATGGAATCTGCCGCATAGCAAGGAGAGGAAGAAATAGAGAGACTTTTGGAAAGTGGTATGATTAAAAATCTCTTTTTCTGTGGAATTATTGTGAATGAATATAGTTATTTAATAAAATAATTTTTATGTTCCTTTGTGCGTTCTTTACCTTTTGTATAAGGAATAACCCTAGGATGGATTGCGGTGATGGAGAATTAATTTGTTTGGACGATCAGATGCATAAGGTGAGAATTAAGGTGATTGAGTAATATTTTTTTATTATTTTAAAAATACTAATACCCTTTTCTGCATCTCTTTTAGATCAGCTTGGAGCAGCTTATGCCCATGCAGATGCAGCAACGAGAGGATGGAATCCGATCCTCCATTCCTGCCTACTCTGGTGTACCTGGAGCAAGAGGATTGAGTTTGAATTTACACATTGAATTTTACTTTGAAATTTCATTGAATCTTTTGTGAAATCGGGAAGTATTCATTTATTCATATAAAAATTTTTTAAAGGTCCTTGCTCATCTATTTGAGGATCCAACGCCTCATTGTGGAGGTTTCTGAGGAATGGAATCTGCCGCATAGCAAGGAGAGGAAGAAATAGAGAGACTTTTGGAAAGTGGTATGATTAAAAATCTCTTTTTCTGTGGAATTATTGTGAATGAATATAGTTATTTAATAAAATAATTTTTATGTTCCTTTGTGCGTTCTTTACCTTATGTATAAGGAATAACCCTAGGATGGATATCGGTGAGGGAGAATTAATTTGTTTGGACGATCAGATGCATTTGGTAAGTTTTATTCTGACAGAAAATGACTTTTTTATTATTTTGAAAATACTAATACCCTTTTCTGCATCTCTTTTAGAACAGCTTGGAGCAGCTTTTGCCCATGCAGATGCAGCATCCAGAGGATGGAAACCGATCCTCCATTCCTGCCATCTCTGGTGTGACTTTAGCCAAAGGATTGAGTTTGAATTTGCCCTTTGAATTTTACTTTGAAATTTCATTGAATCTTTTGTGAAATCGGGAAGTATTCATTTATTCATATAAAAATTTTTAAAGGTCCCTGCTCATCTATTTGAGGATCACACCCCTCATTGTGGAGGTTTCTGAGGAATGGAATCTGCTGCATAGCAAGGAGAGGAAGAAATAGAGCGACTTTTGGAAAGTGGTATGATTAAAAATCTCTTTTTCTGTGGAATGATTGTGAATGAATATAGTTATTTAATAAAATAATTTTTATGTTCCTTTGTGCGTTCTTTACTTTTTGTATAAGGAATAACCCTAGGATGGATTGCGGTGAGGGAGAATTAATTTGTTTGGACGATCAGATGCATTTGGTAAGTTTTATTCTGACAGAAAATGACTTTTTTATTATTTTGAAAATACTTATACCCTTTTCTGCATCTCTTGTAGATCAGCTTGGAGCAGCTTATGCCCATGCAGATGCAGCATCGAGAGGATGGAATCCGATCTTCCATTCCTGCCTACCCTGGTTTACCTGGAGCTAGAGGATTGAGTTTGAATTTTCCCTTTGAATTTTACTTTGAAATTTCATTGAATCTTTTGTGAAATCGGGAAGTATTCTTTTATTCGTATAAAAATTTCTAAAAGGTCCCTGCACATCTATTTGAGGATCCACCCCCTTTTTGTGGAGGTTTCTGAGGAATGGACTCTGCTGCATAGCAAGGAGAGGAAGAAATAGAGCGACTTTTGGAAAGTGGTATGATTAAAAATCTCTGTTTCTGTGGAATTATTGTGCATGAATATAGTTATTTAATAAAATAATTTTTATGTTCCTTTGTGCGTTCTTTACCTTTTGTATAAGGAATAACCCTAGGATGGATAGCGGTGAGGGAGAATTAATTTGTTTGGACGATCAGATGCATAAGTTGAGAATTAAGCTGATTGAGTTCGATGTTTTTATTATTTTAAAAATACTAATACCCTTTTCTGCATCTCTTTTAGATCAGCTTGGAGCAGCTTATGCCCATGCAGATGCAGCATCCAGAGGATGAAACCGATCCTCCATTCCTGCCATCTCTGGTGTGACTTTAGCCAAAGGATTGAGTTTGAATTTGCCCTTTGAATTTTACTTTGAAATTTCATTGAATCTTTTGTGAAATCGGGAAGTATTCTTTTATTCATATAAAAATTATTTAAAGGTCCCTGCTCATCTTTTTGAGGATCCACCCCCTGATTGTGGAGGTTTCTGAGGAATGGACTCTACTGCATAGCAAGGAGAGGAAGAAATAGAGCGACTTTTGGAAAGTGGTATGATTAAAAATCTCTGTTTCTGTGGAATTATTGTGCATGAATATAGTTATTTAATAAAATATTTTTTATGTTCCTTTGTGAGTTCTTTACCTATTGTATAAGGAATAACCCTAGGATGGATTGCGGTGAGGGAGAATTAATTTGTTTGGACAATCAGATGCATTTGGTAAGTTTTCTTTTAGAGAAAATGACTTTTTTATTATTTTGAAAATACTTACACCCTTTTCTGCATCTCTTTTAGATCAGCTTGGAGCAGCTTATG
Source organism: Pantala flavescens (assembly GCA_020796165.1). Classification (NCBI taxonomy): domain Eukaryota; kingdom Metazoa; phylum Arthropoda; class Insecta; order Odonata; family Libellulidae; genus Pantala; species Pantala flavescens. The sequence continues at coordinate 22,048,249 of CM036886.1, forward strand.
CCCATGCAGATGCAGCATCCAGAGGATGAAACCGATCCTTCATTCCTGCCATCTCTGGTGTGACTTTAGCCAAAGGATTGAGTTTGAATTTGCCCTTTGAATTTTACTTTGAAATTTCATTGAATCTTTTGTGAAATCGGGAAGTATTCATTTATTCATATAAAAATTTTTTAAAGGTCCCTGCTCATCTATTTGAGGATCCAACCCCTCATTGTGGAGGTTTCTGAGGAATGGAATCTGCTGCATAGCAAGGAGAGGAAGAAATAGAGCGACTTTTGGAGAGTGGTATGATTAAAAATCTCTGTTTCCATGGAATTATTGTGAATGAATATAGTTTTTTAATAAAATATTTTTTATGTTCCTTTGTGAGTTCTTTACCTTTTGTATAAGGAATAACCCTAGGATGGAATCTTATGAGGGAGAATTAATTTGTTTGGACGATCAGATGCATAAGGTGAGAATTAAGGTGATTGAGTAATATTTTTTTATTATTTTGAAAATACTAATACCCTTTTCTGCACCTCTTTTACATCAGCTTGGAGCAGCTTATGCCCATGCAGATGCAGCAACGAGAGGATGGAATCCGATCCTCCATTCCTGCCTACTCTGGTGTACCTGGAGCAGGAGGATTGAGTTTGAATTTACACATTCAATTTTACTTTGAAATTTCATTGAATCTTTTGTGAAATTGTGAAGTATTCATTTATTCATATAAAAATTTTTTAAATCCCCTGCTCATCAATATGAGAATCCATCCCCTGAACGTGTACGTTTCTGAGGGATTGACTCCACTGCATAGCAAGGAGAGGAAGAAATAGAGCGACTTTTGGAGAGTAGTATGATTAAAAATCTCTGTTTCTGTGGAATTATTGAGGGAAGTATTCATTTATTCATATAAAAATTTTAAAGGTCCCTGCACATCTATTTGAGGATCCACCCCCTTTTTGTGGAGGTTTCTGAGGAATGGACTCTGCTGCATAGCAAGGAGAGGAAGAAATAGAGCGACTTTTGGAAAGTGGTATGATTAAAAATCTCTGTTTCTGTGGAATTATTGTGCATGAATATAGTTATTTAATAAAATAATTTTTATGTTCCTTTGTGCGTTCTTTACCTTTTGTATAAGGAATAACCCTAGGATGGATTGCGGTGAGGGAGAATTAATTTGTTTGGACGATCAGATGCATTTGGTAAGTTTTATTCTGACAGAAAATGACTTTTTTATTATTTTGAAAATACTTATACCCTTTTCTGCATCTCTTTTAGATCAGCTTGGAGCAGCTTATGCCCATGCAGATGCAGCATCGAGAGGATGGAATCCGATCTTCCATTCCTGCCTACCCTGGTTTACCTGGAGCTAGAGGATTGAGTTTGAATTTGCCCTTTGAATTTTACTTTGAAATTTCATTGAATCTTTTGTGAAATCGGGAAGTATTCTTTTATTCATATAAAAATTTCTAAAAGGTCCCTGCACATCTATTTGAGGATCCACCCCCTGATTGTGGAGGTTTCTGAGGAATGGACTCTGCTGCATAGCAAGGAGAGGAAGAAATAGAGCGACTTTTGGAGAGTGGTATGATTAAAAATCTCTGTTCCTGTGGAATTCGTGTGAATGAATATAGTTATTTAATAAAATATTTTTTATGTTCCTTTGTGAGTTCTTTACCTTTTGTATAAGGAATAACCCTACGATGGAACCTTATGAGGGAGAATTATTTTCTTTGGATGATCAGATGCATTTGGTAAGTTTTATTTTGATAGAAAATGACTTTTTTATTATTTTGAAAATACTTACACCCTTTTCTGCATCCCTTTTAGATCAGCTTGGAGCAGCTTATGCCCATGCAGATGCAGCATCCAGAGGATGAAACCGATCCTCCATTCCTGCCATCTCTGGTGTGACTTTAGCCAAAGGATTGAGTTTGAATTTGCCCTTTGATTTTTACTATGAAATTTCATTGAATCTTTTGTGAAATCGGGAAGTATTCATTTATTCATATAAAAATTTTTTAAAGGTCCCTGCTCATCCATTTGAGGATCCAATACCTCATTGTGGAGGTTTCTGAGGAATGGAATCTGCTGCATAGCAAGGAGAGGAAGAAATAGAGCGACTTTTGGAGAGCAGTATGATTAAAAATCTCTGTTTCTGTGGAATTATTGTGAATGAATATCGTTATTTGATAAAATATTTTTTATGTTCCTTTGTGAGTTCTTTACCTTTTGTATAAGGAATAACCCTAGGATGGATCGTGGTGAGGGAGAATTAATTTGTTTGGACGATCAGATGCATAAGGTGAGAATTAAGCTGATTGAGTTCGATGTTTTTATTATTTTTAAAATACTAATACCCTTTTCTGCATCTCTTTTAGATCAGCTTGGAGCAGCTTATGCCCATGCAGATGCAGCATCGAGAGGATGGAATCCGATCCTCCATTCCTGCCATCTCTGGTGTGACTTTAGCCAAAGTATTGAGTTTGAGTTTGCCCTTTGAATTTTACTTTGATATTTCATTGAATCTTTTGTGAAATTGGGAAGTATTCATTTATTCATTAAAAAATTTTTAAAAGGTCCCTGCACATCTATTTGAGGATCCACCCCCTGATTGTGGAGGTTTCTGAGGAATGGACTCTACTGCATATCAAGGAGAGGAAGAAATAGAGCGACTTTTGGAAAGTGGTATGATTAAAAATCTCTTTTTCTGTGGAATTATTGTGAATGAATATCGTTATTTGATAAAATATATTTTATGTTCCTTTGTGAGTTCAACTCTTTTGTATAAGGAATAACCCTAGGATGGATCGTGGTGAGGGAGAATTAATTTGTTTGGACGATCAGATGCATTTGGTAAGTTTTATTCTGATAGAATATGACTTTTTTATTATTTTGAAAATACTTACACCCTTTTCTGCATCTCTTTTAGATCAGCTTGGAGCAGCTTATGCCCATGCAGATGCAGCATCCAGAGGATGAAACCGATCCTCCATTCCTGCCATCTCTGGTGTGACTTTAGCCAAAGGATTGAGTTTGAATTTGCCCTTTGAATTTTACTTTGAAATTTCATTGAATCTTTTGTTAAATCGGGAAGTATTCATTTATTTCATATTAAAATTTTTTAAAGGTCCCTGCTCATCTATTTGATGATCCACCCGCTGATTGTGGAGGTTTCTGAGGAATGGACTCTACTGCATATCAAGGAGAGGAAGAAATAGAGCGACTTTTGGAAAGTGATATGATTAAAAATCTCTTTTTCTGTGGAAATATTGTGAATGAATATCGTTATTTGATAAAATATATTTTATGTTCCTTTGTGAGTTCTTTACCTTTTGTATAAGGAATAACCCTAGGATGGATCCTTATGAGGGAGAATTATTTTGTTTGGACGATCAGATGCATTTGGTAAGTTTTATTCTGATAGAAAATGACTTTTTTATTATTTTGAATATACTTACACCCTATTCTGCATCTCTTTTAGATCAGCTTGGAGCAGCTTATGCCCATGCAGATGCAGCATCGAGAGGATGGAATCCGATCTTCCTTTCCTGCCTACCCTGGAGTACCTGGAGCTAAAGGATTGAGTTTGTATTTGCCCATTGAATTTTACTTTGAAATTTCATTGAATCTTTTGTGAAATCGGGAAGTATTCATTTATTCATATAAAAATTTTTTAAAGGTCCCTGCTCATCTATTTGAGGATCCAATCCCTCATTGTGGAGGTTTCTGAGGAATGGAATCTGCTGCATAGCAAGGAGAGGAAGAAATAGAGCGACTTTTGGAGAGTAGTATGATTAAAAATCTCTGTTTCTGTGGAATTATTGTGAATGAATATCGTTATTTGATAAAATATTTTTTATCTTCCTTTGTGAGTTCAACTCTTTTGTATAAGGAATAACCCTAGGATGGATCGTGGTGAGGGAGAATTAATTTGTTTGGATGATCAGATGCATTTTGTAAGTTTTATTCTGATAGAAAATGACTTTTTTATTATTTTGAATATACTCACACCCTTTTCTGCATCTCTTTTAGATCAGCTTGGAGCAGCTTATGCCCATGCAGATGCAGCATCCAGAGGATGAAACCGATCCTCCATTCCTGCCATCTCTGGTGTGACTTTAGCCAAAGGATTGAGTTTGAATTTGCCCTTTGAATTTTACTTTGAAATTTCATTGAATCTTTTGTTAAATCGGGAAGTATTCATTTATTCATATAAAAATTTTTTAAAGGTCCCTGCTCATCTATTTGAGGATCCAACCCCTCATTGTGGAGGTTTCTGAGGAATGGAATCTGCTGCATAGCAAGGAGAGGAAGAAATAGGGCGACTTTTGGAAAGTGGTATGATTAAAAATTACTTTTTCTGTGGAATTATTGTGAATGAATATAGTTATTTATTAAAATATTTTTTATGTTCCTTTGTTAGTTCATCCCTTTTGTATAAGGAATAACCCTAGGATGGATCGTGGTGAGGGAGAATTAATTTCTTTGGACGATCAGATGCATTGTGTAAGTTTTCTTCTGATAGAAAATGAGTTTTTTATTATTTTGAAAATACTTACACCCTTTTCTGCATCTCTTTTACATCAGCTTGGAGCAGCTTATGCCCATGCAGATGCAGCATGGAGAGGATTGAATCCAATCTTCCATTCCTGCCTACCCTGGTGTACCTGGAGCTAAAGGATTGAGTTTGAATATGCCCATTGAATTTTACTATGAAATTTCATTGAATCTTTTGTAAAATTGTGAAGTATTCATTAATTTCATATAATTACTTTTTTAAAGGTCCCTGCTCATCTAATTGAGGATCCACCCGCTGATTGTGAGGGTTTCTGAGGAATGGACTCTACTGCATAGCAAGGAGTTGAAGAAATGGAGCGACTTTTGGAGAGTGGTATGATTAAAAATCTCTGTTCCTGTGGAATTAGTGTGAATGAATATAGTTATTTAATAAAATATTTTTTATGTTCCTTTGTGAGTTCTTTACCTTTTGTATAAGGAATAACCCTAGGATGGAACCTTATGAGGGAGAATTATTTTCTTTGGACGATCAGATGCATTTGGTAATTTTTATTCTGATAGAAAATGACTTTTTTATTATTTTGAAAATACTTACTCCCTTTTCTGCATCTCTTTTAGATCAGCTTGGAGCAGCTTATGCCCATGCAGATGCAGCATCGAGAGGATGGAATCCGATCCTCCATTCCTGCCATCTCTGGTGTGACTTTAGCCAAAGTATTGAGTTTGAATTTGCCCTTTGAATTTTACTTTGAAATTTAATTGAATCTTTTGTGAAATTGGGAAGTATTCATTTATTCATTAAAAAATTTTTAAAAGGTCCCTGCACATCTATTTGAGGATCCAACCCCTCATTGTGGAGGTTTCTGAGGAATGGAATCTGCTGCATAGCAAGGAGAGGAAGAAATAGGGCGACTTTTGGAAAGTGGTATGATTAAAAATCTCTGTTTCTGTGGAATTATTGTGAATGAATATTGTTATTAAATAAAACATTTTTTATCTTCCTTTGTGAGTTCAACTCTTTTGTATAAGGAATAACCCTAGGATGGATCATGGTGAGGGAGAATTAATTTGTTTGGATGATCAGATGCATTTGTTAAGTTTTATTCTGATAGAAAATGAATTTTTTATTATTTTGAATATACTCACACCCTTTTCTGCATCTCTTTTAGATCAGCTTGGAGCAGCTTATGCCCATGCAGATGCAGCATCCAGAGGATGAAACCGATCCTCCATTCCTGCCATCTCTGGTGTGACTTTAGCCAAAGGATAGATTTTAAATTTGCCCTTTGAATTTTACTTTGAAATTTCATTGAATCTTTTGTTAAATCGGGAAGTATTCATTTATTCATATAAAAATTTTTTAAAGGTCCCTGCTCATCTATTTGAGGATCCAACCCCTCATTGTGGAGGTTTCTGAGGAATGGAATCTGCTGCATAGCAAGGAGAGGAAGAAATAGGGCGACTTTTGGAAAGTGGTATGATTAAAAATTACTTTTTCTGTGGAATTATTGTAAATGAATATCGTTATTTGATAAAATATTTTTTATGTTCCTTTGTGTGTTCTTAACCTTTTTTATAAGGAATAACCCTAGGATGGATCGTGGTGAGGGAGAATTAATTTGTTTGGACGATCAGATGCATTTGGTAAGTTTTATTCTGATAGAAAATGACTTTTTTATTATTTTGAAAATATTTACACCCTTTTCTGCATTTCTTTTAGATCAGCTTGGAGCAGCTTATGTCCATGCCTATGTAGCATCGAGAGGATGAAAACCGATCCTCCATTCCTGCCTACCCTGGTGTACCTTGAGCTAAAGGATTGAGTTTGAATTTGCCCATTGAATTTTACTATGAAATTTCATTGAATCTTTTGTGAAATTGTGAAGTATTCATTTATTTCATATAAAAAATTTTTTAAAGGTCCCTGCTCATCTATTTGATGATCCACCCGCTGATTGTGGAGGTTTCTGAGGAATGGACTCTACTGCATAGCAAGGAGAAGAAGAAATGGAGCGACTTTTGGAGAGTGGTATGATTAAAAATCTCTGTTTCTGTGGAATTATTGTGAATGAATATAGTTATTTATTAAAATATTTTTTATGTTCCTTTGTTAGTTCATCCCTTTTGTATAAGGAATAACCCTAGGATGGATCGTGGTGAGGGAGAATTAATTTCTTTGGACGATCAGATGCATTGTGTAAGTTTTCTTCTGATAGAAAATGAGTTTTTTATTATTTTGAAAATACTTACACCCTTTTCTGCATCTCTTTTACATCAGCTTGGAGCAGCTTATGCCCATGCAGATGCAGCATGGAGAGGATTGAATCCAATCTTCCATTCCTGCCTACCCTGGTGTACCTGGAGCTAAAGGATTGAGTTTGAATTTGCCCATTGAATTTTACTATGAAATTTCATTGAATCTTTTGTAAAATTGTGAAGTATTCATTAATTTCATATAATTACTTTTTTAAAGGTCCCTGCTCATCTAATTGAGGATCCACCCGCTGATTGTGAGGGTTTCTGAGGAATGGACTCTACTGCATAGCAAGGAGTTGAAGAAATGGAGCGACTTTTGGAGAGTGGTATGATTAAAAATCTCTGTTCCTGTGGAATTAGTGTGAATGAATATAGTTATTTAATAAAATATTTTTTATGTTCCTTTGTGAGTTCTTTACCTTTTGTATAAGGAATAACCCTAGGATGGAACCTTATGAGGGAGAATTATTTTCTTTGGACGATCAGATGCATTTGGTAATTTTTATTCTGATAGAAAATGACTTTTTTATTATTTTGAAAATACTTACTCCCTTTTCTGCATCTCTTTTAGATCAGCTTGGAGCAGCTTATGCCCATGCAGATGCAGCATCGAGAGGATGGAATCCGATCCTCCATTCCTGCCATCTCTGGTGTGACTTTAGCCAAAGTATTGAGTTTGAATTTGCCCTTTGAATTTTACTTTGAAATTTAATTGAATCTTTTGTGAAATTGGGAAGTATTCATTTATTCATTAAAAAATTTTTAAAAGGTCCCTGCACATCTATTTGAGGATCCAACCCCTCATTGTGGAGGTTTCTGAGGAATGGAATCTGCTGCATAGCAAGGAGAGGAAGAAATAGGGCGACTTTTGGAAAGTGGTATGATTAAAAATCTCTGTTTCTGTGGAATTATTGTGAATGAATATTGTTATTAAATAAAACATTTTTTATCTTCCTTTGTGAGTTCAACTCTTTTGTATAAGGAATAACCCTAGGATGGATCATGGTGAGGGAGAATTAATTTGTTTGGATGATCAGATGCATTTGTTAAGTTTTATTCTGATAGAAAATGAATTTTTTATTATTTTGAATATACTCACACCCTTTTCTGCATCTCTTTTAGATCAGCTTGGAGCAGCTTATGCCCATGCAGATGCAGCATCCAGAGGATGAAACCGATCCTCCATTCCTGCCATCTCTGGTGTGACTTTAGCCAAAGGATTGAGTTTGAATTTGCCCTTTGAATTTTACTTTGAAATTTCATTGAATCTTTTGTTAAATCGGGAAGTATTCATTTATTCATATAAAAATTTTTTAAAGGTCCCTGCTCATCTATTTGAGGATCCAACCCCTCATTGTGGAGGTTTCTGAGGAATGGAATCTGCTGCATAGCAAGGAGAGGAAGAAATAGGGCGACTTTTGGAAAGTGGTATGATTAAAAATTACTTTTTCTGTGGAATTATTGTAAATGAATATCGTTATTTGATAAAATATTTTTTATGTTCCTTTGTGTGTTCTTTACCTTTTTTATAAGGAATAACCCTAGGATGGATCGTGGTGAGGGAGAATTAATTTGTTTGGACGATCAGATGCATTTGGTAAGTTTTATTCTGATAGAAAATGACTTTTTTATTATTTTGAAAATATTTACACCCTTTTCTGCATCTCTTTTAGATCAGCTTGGAGCAGCTTATGTCCATGCCTATGTAGCATCGAGAGGATGAAAACCGATCCTCCATTCCTGCCTACCCTGGTGTACCTTGAGCTAAAGGATTGAGTTTGAATTTGCCCATTGAATTTTACTATGAAATTTCATTGAATCTTTTGTGAAATTGTGAAGTATTCATTTATTTCATATAAAAAATTTTTTAAAGGTCCCTGCTCATCTATTTGATGATCCACCCGCTGATTGTGGAGGTTTCTGAGGAATGGACTCTACTGCATAGCAAGGAGAAGAAGAAATGGAGCGACTTTTGGAGAGTGGTATGATTAAAAATCTCTGTTTCTGTGGAATTATTGTGAATGAATATAGTTATTTATTAAAATATTTTTTATGTTCCTTTGTTAGTTCATCCCTTTTGTATAAGGAATAACCCTAGGATGGATCGTGGTGAGGGAGAATTAATTTCTTTGGACGATCAGATGCATTGTGTAAGTTTTCTTCTGATAGAAAATGAGTTTTTTATTATTTTGAAAATACTTACACCCTTTTCTGCATCTCTTTTACATCAGCTTGGAGCAGCTTATGCCCATGCAGATGCAGCATGGAGAGGATTGAATCCAATCTTCCATTCCTGCCTACCCTGGTGTACCTGGAGCTAAAGGATTGAGTTTGAATTTGCCCATTGAATTTTACTATGAAATTTCATTGAATCTTTTGTAAAATTGTGAAGTATTCATTAATTTCATATAATTACTTTTTTAAAGGTCCCTGCTCATCTAATTGAGGATCCACCCGCTGATTGTGAGGGTTTCTGAGGAATGGACTCTACTGCATAGCAAGGAGTTGAAGAAATGGAGCGACTTTTGGAGAGTGGTATGATTAAAAATCTCTGTTCCTGTGGAATTAGTGTGAATGAATATAGTTATTTAATAAAATATTTTTTATGTTCCTTTGTGAGTTCTTTACCTTTTGTATAAGGAATAACCCTAGGATGGAACCTTATGAGGGAGAATTATTTTCTTTGGACGATCAGATGCATTTGGTAATTTTTATTCTGATAGAAAATGACTTTTTTATTATTTTGAAAATACTTACTCCCTTTTCTGCATCTCTTTTAGATCAGCTTGGAGCAGCTTATGCCCATGCAGATGCAGCATCGAGAGGATGGAATCCGATCCTCCATTCCTGCCATCTCTGGTGTGACTTTAGCCAAAGTATTGAGTTTAATTTGCCCTTTGAATTTTACTTTGAAATTTAATTGAATCTTTTGTGAAATTGGGAAGTATTCATTTATTCATTAAAAAATTTTTAAAAGGTCCCTGCACATCTATTTGAGGATCCAACCCCTCATTGTGGAGGTTTCTGAGGAATGGAATCTGCTGCATAGCAAGGAGAGGAAGAAATAGGGCGACTTTTGGAAAGTGGTATGATTAAAAATCTCTGTTTCTGTGGAATTATTGTGAATGAATATTGTTATTAAATAAAACATTTTTTATCTTCCTTTGTGAGTTCAACTCTTTTGTATAAGGAATAACCCTAGGATGGATCATGGTGAGGGAGAATTAATTTGTTTGGATGATCAGATGCATTTGTTAAGTTTTATTCTGATAGAAAATGAATTTTTTATTATTTTGAATATACTCACACCCTTTTCTGCATCTCTTTTAGATCAGCTTGGAGCAGCTTATGCCCATGCAGATGCAGCATCCAGAGGATGAAACCGATCCTCCATTCCTGCCATCTCTGGTGTGACTTTAGCTAAAGGATTGAGTTTGAATTTGCCCTTTGAATTTTACTATGAAATTTCATTGAATCTTTTGTTAAATCGGAAGTATTCATTTATTCATATAAAAATTTTTTAAAGGTCCCTGCTCATCTAATTGAGGATCCACCCGCTGATTTTGGAGGTTTCCGAGGAATGGACTCTACTGCATAGCAAGGAGAAGAAGAAATGGTCGACTTTTGGAGAGTGGTATGATTAAAAACCTCTGTTTCTGTGGAATTAGTGTGAATGAATATAGTTATTTAATAAAATATTTTTTATGTTCCTTTGTGAGTTCTTTACCTATTGTATAAGGAATGACCCTAGGATGGATCCTTATGAGGGAGAATTATTTTGTTTGTACAATCAGATGCATTTGGTAAGTTTTATTCTTATAGAAAATGACTTTTTTATTATTTTGAATATACTTACACCCTTTTCTGCATCTCTTTTAGATCAGCTTGGAGCAGCTTATGCCCATGCAGATGCAGCATCCAGAGGATGGAAACTTATCCTCCATTCCTGCCATCACTGGTTTGACTTTAGCCAAAGTATTGAATTTGAATTTGCCCTTTGAATTTTACTTTGAAAGTTCATTGAATCTTTTGTGAAATTGGGTAGAATTCATTTATTCATATATAAATATTTTAAAGGTCCCTGCTCATCTTTTTGAGGATCCACCCCCTGATTGTGGATGTTTCTGAGGAAAGGATTCTACTGCATAGCAAGGAGAGGAAGAAATAGAGCGACTTTTGGAAAGTGGTATGATTAAAAATCTCTTTTTCAGTGGAATTATTGTGAATGAATATCGTTATTTGATAAAATATTTTTTATGTTCCTTTGTGAGTTCTTTACCTTTTGTATAAGCAATAACAATAGGATGGATTGTGGTGAGGGAGAATTAATTTTTTTGGACGATCAGATGCATTTGGTAAGTTTTATTCTGACAGAAAATTACTTTTTTAATATTTTGAAAATACTTACACCCTTTTCTGCATCTCTTTTAGATCAGCTTGGAGCAGCTTATGTACATGCCTATGCAGCATCGAGAGGATGAAAACCGATCATCCATTCCTGCCTACCCTGGTGTACCTGGAGCTAAAGGATTGAGTTTGAATTTGCCCATTGAATTTTACTATGAAATTTCATTGAATCTTTCGTGAAATTGTGAAGTATTCATTAATTTCATATAATTATTTTTTAAAGGTCCCTGCTCATCTAATTGAGGATCCACCCGCTGATTGTGGAGGTTTCCTAGGAATGGACTCTACTGCATAGCAAGGAGAAGAAGAAATGGAGCGACTTTTGGAGAGTGGTATGATTAAAAATCTCTGTTCCTGTGGAATTAGTGTGAATGAATATAGTTATTTAATAAAATATTTTTTATGTTCCTTTGTGAGTTCTTTACCTTTTGTATAAGGAATAACCCTAGGATGGAACCTTATGAGGGAGAATTATTTTCTTTGGACGATCAGATGCATTTGGTAAGTTTTATTTTGATAGAAAATGACTTTTTTATTATTTTGAAAATACTTACACACTTTTCTGCATCTTTTTTAGATCAGCTTGGAGCAGCTTATGCCCATGCAGATGCAGCATCCAGAGGATGGAAACTGATCCTCCATTCCTGCCATCACTGGTTTGACTTTAGCCAAAGTATTGAGTTTGAATTTGCCCTTTGAATTTTACTTTGAAAGTTCATTGAATCTTTTGTGAAATTGGGTAGAATTCATTTATTCATATATAAATATTTTAAAGGTCCCTGCTCATCTTTTTGAGGATCCACCCCCTGATTGATGATGTTTCTGAGGAAAGGATTCTACTGCATAGCAAGGAGAGGAAGAAATAGAGCGACTTTTGGAAAGTGGTATGATTAAAAATCTCTTTTTCAGTGGAATTATTGTGAATGAATATCGTTATTTGATAAAATATTTTTTATGTTCCTTTGTGAGTTCTTTACCTTTTGTATAAGGAATAACAATAGGATGGATCGTGGTGAGGGAGAATTAATTTTTTTGGACGATCAGATGCATTTGGTAAGTTTTATTCTGACAGAAAATTACTTTTTTATTATTTTGAAAATACTTACACCCTTTTCTGCATCTCTTTTACATCAGCTTGGAGCAGCTTATGCCCATGCAGATGCAGCATCGAGAGGATGGAATCCGATCTTCCATTCCTGCCTACCCTGGTTTACCTGGAGCTAGAGGATTGAGTTTGAATTTGCCCATTGAATTTTACTATAAAATTTCATTGAATCTTCTGTGAAATTGTTAAGTATTCATTAATTTCATATAAAAATTTTTTAAAGGTCTCTGCTCATCCATATGAGGATCCACCCCCTGATTCTGGAGGTTTCTGAGGAATGGACTCTACTGCATAGCAAGGAGAGGAAGCAATAGAGCGACTTTTGGAAAGTGGTATGATAAAATATCTCTTTTTCTGTGGAATTATTGTGAATGAATATAGTTATTTGATAAAATATTTTTTATGTTCTTTTGTGAGTTCTTCATCTTTTGTATATGGAAAATCCCTAGGATGGATCATGGTGATTGAGAATTATTTTGTTTGGAAGATCAGATTCATGAGGTGAGTATTAAGATGATTGAGTATGATTTTTTCATTATTTTGAAAAAAACTTACACCCTTTTCTGCATCTATTTTAGATTAGCTTGGAGCAGCTAATGTCCATGCCTATGCAGCATCGAGAGGATGAAAACTGATCCTCCATTCCTACCTACCCTGGTGTGCCTTTAGCTATAGGATTAAGTTTGAATTTGCCCATTGAATTTTAATTTGTAATTTCATTGAATCTTTTGTGAAATTGGGTAGAATTCATTTATTCATATATAAATATTTTAAAGGTCCCTGCTCATCTTTTTGAGGATCCACGCCCTGATTGTGGAGGTTTCTGAGGAATGGACTCTACTGCATATCAAGGAGAGGAAGAAATAGAGCCACTTTTGGAAAGTGGTATGATTAAAAATCTCTTTTTCTGTGGAATTATTGTGAATGAATATCGTTATTTGATAAAATATATTTTATGTTCCTTTGTGAGTTCTTTACCTTTTGTATAAGGAATAACCCTAGGATGGATCGTGGTGAGGGAGAATTAATTTGTTTGGACGATCAGATGCATTTGGTAAGTTTTATTCTGATAGAAAATGACTTTTTTATTATTTTGAAAATACTTACACCCTTTTCTGCATCTGTTTTAGATCAGCTTGGAGCAGCTTATGCCCATGCAGATGCAGCATCCAGAGGATGGAACCCGATCCTCCATTCCTGCCTACCCTGGTGTACCTGGAGCTAAAGGATTGAGTTTGAATTTGCCCATTGAATTTTACTTTGAAATTTCATTGAATCTTTTGTGAAATTGTGAAGTATTCATTTATTTCATATTAAAATTTTTTAAAGGTCCCTGCTCATCTATTTGATGATCCACCCGCTGATTGTGGAGGTTTCTGAGGAATGGACTCTACTGCATATCAAGGAGAGGAAGAAATAGAGCGACTTTTGGAAAGTGATATGATTAAAAATCTCTTTTTCTGTGGAATTATTGTGAATGAATATCGTTATTTGATAAAATATATTTTATGTTCCTTTGTGAGTTCTTTACCATTTATATAAGGAATAACCCTAGGATGGATCCTTATGAGGGAGAATTATTTTGTTTGGACGATCAGATGCATTTGGTAAGTTTTATTCTGATAGAAAATGACTTTTTTATTATTTTGAATATACTTACACCCTATTCTGCATCTCTTTTAGATCAGCTTGGAGCAGCTTATGCCCATGCAGATGCAGCATCGAGAGGATGGAATCCGATCTTCCATTCCTGCCTACCCTGGAGTACCTGTAGCTAAAGGATTGAGTTTGAATTTGCCCTTTGAATTTTATTATGAAATTTCATTGAATTTTTTTTCGAAATTATGAAGTATTCACTAATTTCATTTAAAAATTTTTTAAAGGTCCCTGCTCATCTATATGAGATTCCATCCCCTGATTGTGGAGGTTTCTGAGGAATGGACTCTACTGCATATCAAGGAGAGGAAGAAATAGAGCGACTTTTGGAAAGTGATATGATTAAAAATCTCTTTTTCTGTGGAATTATTGTGAATGAATATCGTTATTTGATAAAATATATTTTATGTTCCTTTGTGAGTTCTTTACCATTTATATAAGGAATAACCCTAGGATGGATCCTTATGAGGGAGAATTATTTTGTTTGGACGATCAGATGCATTTGGTAAGTTTTATTCTGATAGAAAATGACTTTTTTATTATTTTGAATATACTTACACCCTATTCTGCATCTCTTTTAGATCAGCTTGGAGCAGCTTATGCCCATGCAGATGCAGCATCGAGAGGATGGAATCCGATCTTCCATTCCTGCCTACCCTGGAGTACCTGTAGCTAAAGGATTGAGTTTGAATTTGCCCTTTGAATTTTATTATGAAATTTCATTGAATTTTTTTTCGAAATTATGAAGTATTCACTAATTTCATGTAAAAATTTTTTAAAGGTCCCTGCTCATCTATATGAGATTCCATCCCCTGATTGTGGAGGTTTCTGAGGGATGGACTCTACTCCATAGCAGGGAAAGGAAGAAATAGAGCGACTTTTGGAAAGTGGTATGATTAAAAATCTCTGATTCTGTGGAATTATTGTTAATGAATATAGTTATTTAATAAAATATTATTTATGTTCCTTTGTGATTTTTTTACCTATTGTATTAGGAATAACCATAGGATGGATCATGGTGAGGGAGAATTAATTTGTTTGGACGATCAGATGCTTAAGGTGAGAATTAAGGTGATTGAGTAATATTTTTTTATTATTTTAAAAATACTAATACCCTTTTCTGCATCTCTTTTAGATCATTTTGGAGCAGCTTATGCCCATGCAGATGCAGCATCGAGAGGATGGAATCCGATCCTCCATTCCTGCCTACCCTGGTTTACCTGGAGCTAAAGGATTGAGTTTGTATTTGCCCATTGAATTTTACTTTGAAATTTCATTGAATCTTTTGTGAAATCGGGAAGTATTCATTTATTCATATAAAATTTTTTTAAAGGTCCCTGCTCATCTAATTGAGGATCCACCCCCTGATTGTGGAGGTTTCTGAGGAATGGATTCTACTCCATAGCAAGGAGAGGAAGAATAGATCGACTTTTGGAGAGTGGTATGATTAAAAATCTCTTTTTCTGTGGAATTATTGTGAATGAATATAGTTATTTGATAAAATATTTTTTATGTTCCTTTGTGAGTTCTTTACCTTTTGTATAAGGAATAACCCTAGGATAGATCCTTATGAGGGAGAATTATTTTGTTTGGATGATCAGATGTATTTGGTAAGTTTTATGCTGATAGAAAATGACTTTTTTATTATTTTGAAAATACTTACACCCTTTTCTGCATCTCTTTCAGATCAGCTAGGAGCAGCTTATGCGCATGCAGATGCAGCATCGAGAGGATGGAAACCGATCCTCCAGTCCTGCCATTGCTGGTGTGCCTTTAGCCAAAGGATTGAGTTTGAATATGCCCATTGAATTTTAATTTGAAATTACATTGAATCTTTTAGTTATTCTGATAGAAAATAGTTTAGTTTTATTCTGATAGAAAATGACTTTTATATTATTTTGAAAATACTTACACCCTTTTCTGCATCTATTTTAGATCATCTTGGAGCAGCCAATGCCCATGAATATGCAGCATTGAGCGGGTGGAGTCCGATCTTCCATTCCTGCCCTACACTGGTGTACCTGTAGCTAAAGGATTGAGTTTGAATTTGCCCTTTGAATTATATTATGAAATTTCATTGAATTTTTTTTGAAATTATGAAGTATTCACTAATTTCATGTAAAAATTTTTTAAAGGTCCCTGCTCATCTATATGAGAATCCATCCCCTGATTGTGGAGGTTTCTGAGGGATAAACTCTACTGCATAGCAAGGAAAGGAGGAAATACAGCGAGTTTTGGAAAGTGGTATGATTAAAAATCTCTTTTTCTGTGGAATTATTGTGACTGAATATAGTTATTTGATAAAATATTTTTTAAGTTCTTTCGTGAGTTCTTTATCTTTTGTATTTGGAAAAACCCTAGGATGGTTCGTGGTGAGGGAGAATTATATTGTTTGGTCGATCAGATGCATAAGGTGAGTATTAAGCTGATTGAGTATGACTTTTTCATTATTTTGAAAAAACTTACACCCTTTTCTGCGTCTCTTTTAGATCAACTTGGAGCAGCTTATGCCCATGCAGATGCAGCATCAAGAGGATGGAATCCGATCCTCTGTACCTGCCTACCCTGGAGTACTTGGAGCTAAAGGATTGAGTTTGAATTTGCCCATTGAATTTTACCATGAAATTTCATTGAATCTTTTGTGAAATCGGGAAGTATTCATTAATTTCATATAAAAATTTTTTAAAGGTCCCTGCTCATCTATATGAGAATCCTCCCCCTGATTTTGAGGTTTCTGAGGAATGGACTCTACTGCATAGCAAGGAGAGGAAGAAATAGAGCGACTATTAGAAAATGGTTTGATTAAAAATCTCTGTTTCTGTGGAATAATTGTGAATGAATATTTATTTAATAAAATATTTCTTATGTTCCTTTGTGAGTTCTTTACCTTTTGTATAAGGAATAATCCTAGGATGGATCCTTATGAGGGAGAATTATTTTGTTTGGACGAACAGATGCATTTGGTAAGTTTTATTCTGATAGAAAATGACTTTTTTATTATTTTGAATATACTTACACCCTATTATGCATCTCTTTTAGATCAGCTTGGAGAAGCTTATGCCCATGCAGATGCAGCATCCAGAGGATGGAAACCGATCCTCCATTCCTGCCATCGCTGGTGTGCCTTTAGCCAAAGGATTGAGTTTGAATTTTCCCTTTGAATTTTACTTTGAAATTTCATTGAATCTTTTGTGAAATTGTGAAGTATTCATTAATTTTATAAAAAAATTTTTTAAAGGTCCCTGCTCATCTATATGAGAATCCACCCCCTGATTGTGGAGGTTTCTGAAGGATTGACTCCACTGCATAGCAAGTAGAGGAAGAAATAGAGCGACATTGGAAAGTGGTATGATTAAAAATCTCTTTTTCTTTGGAATTATTGTGAATGAATATAGTTATTTGATAAAATATTTTTTATGTTCCTTTGTGAGTTCTTTACCTTTTGTATAAGGAATAACCCTAGGATAGATCCTTATGAGGGAGAATTATTTTGTTTGGATGATCAGATGCATTTGGTAAGTTTTATTCTGATAGAAAATGACTTTTTTATTATTTTGAAAATACTTACACCCTTTTGTGCATCTCTTTCAGATCAGCTAGGAGCAGCTTATGCCCATGCAGATGCAGCATCCAGAGGATGGAAACCGATCCTCCAGTCCTGCCATTGCTGGTGTGCCTTTAGCCAAAGGATTGAGTTTGAATATGCCCATTGAATTTTAATTTGAAATTACATTGAATCTTTTAGTTATTCTGATAGAAAATAGTTTAGTTTTATTCTGATAGAAAATGACTTTTATATTATTTTGAAAATACTTACACCCTTTTCTGCATCTATTTTAGATCATCTTGGAGCAGTCAATGCCCATGAATATGCAGCATTGAGCGGGTGTAGTCCGATCTTCCATTCCTGCCTACCCTGGAGTACCTGTAGCTAAAGGATTGAGTTTGAATTTGCCCTTTGAATTTTATTATGAAATTTCATTGAATTTTCTTTCGAAATTATGAAGTATTCACTAATTTCATGTAAAAATTTTTTAAAGGTCCCTGCTCATCTATATGAGAATCCATCCCCTGATTGTGGAGGTTTCTGAGGGATGGACTCTACTGCATAGCAAGGAGAGGAAGAAATAGAGCGACTTTTGGAGAGTAGTATGATTAAAAATCTCTGTTTCTGTGGAATTATTGTGAATGAATATCGTTATTTGATAAAATATTTTTTATGTTCCTTTGTGAGTTCTTTACCTTTTGTATAAGGAATAACCCTAGGATGGATCCTTATGAGGGAGAATTATTTTGTTTGGACGATCAGATGCATTTGGTAAGTTTTATTCTGATAGAAAATGACTTTTTTATTATTTTGAATATACTTACACCCTATTCTGCATCTCTTTTAGATCAGCTTGGAGAACCTTATGCCCATGCAGATGCAGCATCCAGAGGATGGAAACCGATCCTCCATTCCTGCCATCGCTGGTGTGACTTTAGCCAAAGGATTGAGTTTGAATTTTCCCTTTGAATTTTACTTTGAAATTTCATTCAATCTTTTGTGAAATTGGGAAGAATTCATTTATTCATGTAAAAATTTTTTAAAGGTCCCTGCTCATCTATTCGAGGATCCACCCACTGATTGTGGAGGTTTCTGAGGAATGGACTCTACTGCATAGCAAGGAAAGGAAGAAATAGAGCGACTTTTGGAAAGTGGTATGATTAAAAATCTCTGTTTCTGTAGAATGATTGTGAATGAATATCGTTATTTGATAAAATATTTTTTATGTTCTTTTGTGAGTTCATTACCTTTTATATAAGGAATAACCCTAGGATGGATCGTGGTGAGGGAGAATTAATTTGTTTGGACGATCAGATGCATAAGGTGAGAATTAAGCTGATAGTTCGTTGTTTTTCTTATTTTAAAAATACTAATACCCTTTTCTGCATCTCTTTTAGATCAGCTTGGAGCAGCTCATGCCCATGCGGATGCAGCATCGAGAAAATGGAATCCGATCCTCCATTCCTGCCTACCCTGGTGTACCTGGAGCTAAAGGATTGAGTTTGTATTTGCCCATTGAATTTTACTTTGAAATTTCATTGAATCTTTTGTGAAATCGGGAAGTATTCATTTATTCATATAAAAATTTTTTAAAGGTCCCTGCTCATCTATTTGAGGATCCACCCCCAGATTTTGGAAGTTTCTGAGGAATGGATTCTACTCCATAGCAAGGAGAGGAAGAATAGATCGACTTTTGGAGAGTGGTATGATTAAAAATCTCTTTTTCTGTGGAATTATTGTGAATGAATATAGTTATTTGATAAAATATTTTTTATGATCCTTTGTGAGTTCTTTACCTTTTGTATAAGGAATAACCCTAGGATAGATCCTTATGAGGGAGAATTATTTTGTTTGGATGATCAGATGCATTTGGTAAGTTTTATGCTGATAGAAAATGACTTTTTTATTAATTTGAAAATACTTACACCCTTTTCTGCATCTCTTTCAGATCAGCTTGGTGCAGCTTATGCCCATGCAGATGCAGCATCCAGAGGATGGAAACCGATCCATTATTCCTGACATCGCTGGTATGCCTGGAGCTAAAGGATTGAATTTGAATTTGCCCTTTGAATTTTACTTTGAAATTTCATTGAATCTTTTGTGAAATTGAAAAGTATTCATCTATTCATCTAAAATTTTTTAAAGGTCCCTGCTCATCTATATGAGGATCCAACCCCCTGATTGTGGAGGTTTCTGAGGAATGGACTCTACTGTATAGCAAGGAGAGGAAGAAATAGAGCGACTTTTGGAGAGTGGTGTGATTAAAAATCTCTGTTTCTGTGGAATTATTGTGAATGAATATAGTTATTTAATAAAATATTTTTTATGTTCCTTTGTGAGTTTATCTCTTTTGTATAAGGAATAACCCTAGGATGGATCCTTATGAGGGAGAATTATTTTGTTTGGACGATCAGATGCATAAGGTGAGAAATAAGCTGATTGAGTTCGATGTTTTTATTATTTTAAAAATACTAATACCCTTTTCTCCTTCTCTTTTATATCTGCTTGGAGCAGTTTATGCCCATGCAGATGGAGCATCAAGCGGGTGGAATCCAATCTTCCATTCCTGCCTACCCTGGTGTACCTGGAGCAAGAGGATTGAGTTTGAATTTGCCCATTGAATTTTACTATGAAATTTCATTGAATCTTTTGTGAAATTGTGAAGTATTCATTAATTCCATATAAAAATTTTTTAAAGGTCCCTGCTCATCTATATGAGAATCCACCCCCTGATTGTGGAGGTTTCTGAAGGATTGACTCCACTGCATAGCAAGGAGAGGAAGAAATAGAGCGACATTGGAAAGTGGTATGATTAAAAATCTCTTTTCCTGTGGAATTTTTGTGAATGAATATAGTTATTTGATAAAATATTTTTTATGTTCCTTTGTGAGTTCTTTACCTTTTTTATAAGGAATAAATCTAGGATGGATCGTGGTGAGGGAGAATTATTTTGTTTGGACGATCAGATGCATTTGGTAAGTTTTATTCTGATAGAAAATGACTTTTTTATTATTTTGAAAATACTTACATCCTTTTCTGCATCTCTTTCAGATTAGCTAGGAGCAGCTTATGCCCATGCAGATGCAGCATCCAGAGGATGGAAACCGATCCTCCAGTCCTGCCATTGCTGGTGTGCCTTTAGCCAAAGGATTGAGTTTGAATATGCCCATTGAATTTTAATTTGAAATTACATTGAATCTTTTAGTTATTCTGATAGAAAATAGTTTAGTTTTATTCTGATAGAAAATGACTTTTATATTATTTTGAAAATACTTACACCCTTTTTTGCATCTATTTTAGATCATCTTGGAGCAGCCAATGCCCATGAATATGCAGCATTGAGCGGGTGGAGTCCGATCTTCCATTCCTGCCTACACTGGTGTACCTGTAGCTAAAGGATTGAGTTTGAATTTGCCCTTTGAATTTTATTATGAAATTTCATTGAATTTTTTTTGAAATGATGAAGTATTCACTAATTTCATGTAAAAATTTTTTAAAGGTCCCTGCTCATCTATATGAGAATCCATCCCCTGATTGTGGAGGTTTCTGAGGGATGGACTCTACTGCATAGCAAGGAATGGAAGAATTAAGCGACTTTTGGAAAGTGGTATGATTAAAAATCTCTTTTTCTGTGGAATTATTGTGATTGAATATAGTTATTTGATAAAATATTTTTTAAGTTCTTTCGTGAGTTCTTTATCTTTTGTATTTGGAAAAACCCTAGGATGGTTCGTGGTGAGGGAGAATTATATTGTTTGGTCGATCAGATGCATAAGGTGAGTATTAAGCTGATTGAGTATGACTTTTTCATTATTTTTAAAAAACTTACACCCTTTTCTGCGTCTCTTTTAGATCAACTCGGAGCAGCTTATGCCCATGCAGATGCAGCATCAAGAGGATGGAATCCAATCCTCTGTATTTGCCTACCCTGGTGTACTTGGAGCTAAAGGATTGAGTTTGAATTTGCCCATTGAATTTTACCATGAAATTTCATTGAATCTTTTGTAAAATTGTCAAGTATTCATTAATTTCTTATAAAAATTTTTCAAGGTCCCTGCTCATCTATTCGAGGATCCACCCCCTGATTGTGGAGGTTTCTGAGGAATGGACGCTACTGCATAGCAAGGAAAGGAAGAAATAGAGCGACTTTTGGAAAGTGGTATGATTAAAAATCTCTTTTTCTGTGGAATGATTGTGAATGAATATCGTTATTTGATAAAATATTTTTTATGTTCCTTTGGAGTTCTTTACCTTTTATATAAGGAATAACCCTAGGATGGATCGTGGTGAGGGAGAATTATTTTGTTTGGACGATCAGATGCATTTGGTTAGTTTTATGCTGATAGAAAATGACTTTTTTATTATTTTGAAAATACTTACACCCTTTTCTGCATCTCTTTCAGATCAGCTAGGAGCAGCTTATGCCCATGCAGATGCAGCATCCAGAGGATGGAAACCGATCCTCCAGTCCTGCCATTGCTGGTGTGCCTTTAGCCAAAGGATTGAGTTTGAATATGCCCATTGAATTTTAATTTGAAATTACATTGAATCTTTTAGTTATTCTGATAGAAAATAGTTTAGTTTTATTCTGATAGAAAATGACTTTTATATTATTTTGAAAATACTTACACCCTTTTCTGCATCTATTTTAGATCATCTTGGAGCAGCCAATGCCCATGAATATGCAGCATTGAGCGGGTGGAGTCCGATCTTCCATTCCTGCCTACACTGGTGTACCTGTAGCTAAAGGATTGAGTTTGAATTTGCCCTTTGAATTTTATTATGAAATTTCATTGAATTTTTTTTGAAATTATGAAGTATTCACTAATTTCATGTAAAAATTTTTTAAAGGTCCCTGCTCATCTATATGAGAATCCATCCCCTGATTGTGGAGGTTTCTGAGGGATGGACTCTACTGCATAGCAAGGAAAGGAAGAAATAGAGCGACTTTTCGAAAGTGGTATGATTAAAAATCTCTTTTTCTGTGGAATTATTGTGATTGAATATAGTTATTTGATAAAATATTTTTTAAGTTCTTTCGTGAGTTCTTTATCTTTTGTATTTGGAAAAACCCTAGGATGGTTCGTGGTGAGGGAGAATTATATTGTTTGGTCGATCAGATGCATAAGGTGAGTATTAAGCTGATTGAGTATGACTTTTTCATTATTTTGAAAAAACTTACACCCTTTTCTGCGTCTCTTTTAGATCAACTTGGAGCAGCTTATGCCCATGCAGATGCAGCATCAAGAGGATGGAATCCGATGCTCTAGTCCTGCCATTGCTGGTGTGCCTTTAGCCAAAGGATTGAGTTTGAATATGCCCATTGAATTTTAATTTGAAATTACATTGAATCTTTGGTGAAATTGTGAAGTATTCATTAATTTCATATAAAAATTTTTTAAAAGGTCCCTGCTCATCTATATGAGAATCCTCCCCCTGATTGTGGAGGTTTCTGAGGAATGGACTCTACTGCATAGCAAGGAGAGGAAGAAATAGAGCGACTTTTGGAGAGTAGTATGATTAAAAATCTCTGTTTCTGTGGAATTATTGTGAATGAATATTTATTTAATAAAATATTTCTTATGTTCCTATGTGAGTTCTTTACCTTTTGTATAAGGAATAACCCTAGGATGGATCCTTATGAGGGAGAATTATTTTGTTTGGACGATCAGATGCATTTGGTAAGTTTTATTCTGATAGAAAATGACTTTTTTATTATTTTGAATATACTTACACCCTATTCTGCATCTCTTTTAGATCAGCTTGGAGAAGCTTATGCCCATGCAGATGCAGCATCCAGAGGATGGAAACCGATCCTCCATTCCTGCCATCGCTGGGTTGACTTTAGCCAAAGGATTGAGTTTGAATTTTCCCTTTGAATTTTACTTTGAAATTTCATTCAATCTTTTGTGAAATTGGAAGGAATTCATTTATTCATGTAAAAATTTTTTAAAGGTCCCTGCTCATCTATTCGAGGATCCACCCCCTGATTGTGGAGGTTTCTGAGGAATGGACTCTACTGCATAGCAAGGAAAGGAAGAAATAGAGCGACTTTTGGAAAGTGGTATGATTAAAAATCTCTTTTTCTGTAGAATGATTGTGAATGAATATCGTTATTTGATAAAATATTTTTTATGTTCCTTTGTGAGTTCATTACCTTTTATATAAGGAATAACCCTAGTATGGATCGTGGTGAGGGAGAATTAATTTGTTTGGACGATCAGATGCATAAGGTGAGAATTAAGCTGATAGTTCGTTGTTTTTATTATTTTAAAAATATTACTACCCTTTTCTGCTTCTCTTTAAGATCTGCTTGGAGCAGTTTATGCCCATGCGGATGCAGCATCGAGAAAATGGAATCCGATCCTCCATTCCTGCCTACCCTGGTGTACCTGGAGCTAAAGGATTGAGTTTGTATTTGCCCATTGAATTTTAATTTGAAATTTCATTGAATCTTTTGTGAAATTGTGAAGTATTCATTAATTTCATATAAAAATTTTTTAAAGGTCCCTGCTCATCTATATGAGAATCCACCCCCTGATTGTGGAGGTTTCTGAAGGATTGACTCCACTGCATAGCAAGGAGAGGAAGAAATAGAGCGACATTGGAAAGTGGTATGATTAAAAATCTCTTTTTCTGTGGAATTATTGTGAATGAATATAGTTATTTGATAAAATATTTTTTATGTTCCTTTGTGCTTTCTCTACCTTTTGTATAAGGAATAACCCTAGGATAGATCCTTATGAGGGAGAATTATTTTGTTTGGATGATCAGATGTATTTGGTTAGTTTTATGCTGATAGAAAATGACTTTTTTATTATTTTGAAAATACTTACTCCCTTTTCTGCATTCCTTTCAGATCAGCTAGGAGCAGCTTATGCGCATGCAGATGCAGCATCCAGAGGATGGAAACCGATCCTCCAGTCCTGCCATTGCTGGTGTGCCTTTAGCCAAAGGATTGAGTTTGAATATGCCCATTGAATTTTAATTTGAAATTACATTGAATCTTTTAGTTATTCTGATAGAAAATAGTTTAGTTTTATTCTGATAGAAAATGACTTTTATATTAATTTGAAAATACTTACACCCTTTTCTGCATCTATTTTAGATCATCTTGGAGCAGCCAATGCCCATGAATATGCAGCATTGAGCGGGTGGAGTCCGATCTTCCATTCCTGCCTACACTGGTGTACCTGTAGCTAAAGGATTGAGTTTGAATTTGACCTTTGAATTTTATTATGAAATTTCATTGAATTTTTTTTGAAATTATGAAGTATTCACTAATTTCATGTAAAAATTTTTTAAAGGTCCCTGCTCATCTATATGAGAATCCATCCCCTGATTGTGGAGGTTTCTGAGGGATGGACTCTACTGCATAGCAAGGAAAGGAAGAAATAGAGCGACTTTTCGAAAGTGGTATGATTAAAAATCTCTTTTTCTGTGGAATTATTGTGATTGAATATAGTTATTTGATAAAATATTTTTTAAGTTCTTTCGTGAGTTCTTTATCTTTTGTATTTGGAAAAACCCTAGGATGGTTCGTGGTGAGGGAGAATTATATTGTTTGGTCGATCAGATGCATAAGGTGAGTATTAAGCTGATTGAGTATGACTTTTTCATTATTTTGAAAAAACTTACACCCTTTTCTGCGTCTCTTTTAGATCAACTTGGAGCAGCTTATGCCCATGCAGATGCAGCATCAAGAGGATGGAATCCGATCCTCTAGTCCTGCCATTGCTGGTGTGCCTTTAGCCAAAGGATTGAGTTTGAATATGCCCATTGAATTTTAATTTGAAATTACATTGAATCTTTGGTGAAATTGTGAAGTATTCATTAATTTCATATAAAAATTTTTTAAAGGTCCCTGCTCATCTATATGAGAATCCTCCCCCTGATTGTGGAGGTTTCTGAGGAATGGACTCTACTGCATAGCAAGGAGAGGAAGAAATAGAGCGACTTTTGGAGAGTAGTATGATTAAAAATCTCTGTTTCTGTGGAATTATTGTGAATGAATATTTATTTAATAAAATATTTCTTATGTTCCTTTGTGAGTTCTTTACCTTTTGTATAAGGAATAACCCTAGGATGGATCCTTATGAGGGAGAATTATTTTGTTTGGACGATCAGATGCATTTGGTAAGTTTTATTCTGATAGAAAATGACTTTTTTATTATTTTGAATATACTTACACCCTATTCTGCATCTCTTTTAGATCAGCTTGGAGAAGCTTATGCCCATGCAGATGCAGCATCCAGAGGATGGAAACCGATCCTCCATTCCTGCCATCGCTGGTGTGACTTTAGCCAAAGGATTGAGTTTGAATTTTCCCTTTGAATTTTACTTTGAAATTTCATTCAATCTTTTGTGAAATTGGGAAGAATTCATTTATTCATGTAAAAATTTTTTAAAGGTCCCTGCTCATGTATTCGAGGATCCACCCCCTGATTGTGGAGGTTTCTGAGGAATGGACTCTACTGCATAGCAAGGAAAGGAAGAAATAGAGCGACTTTTGGAAAGTGGTATGATTAAAAATCTCTTTTTCTGTGGAATGATTGTGAATGAATATCGTTATTGGATAAAATATTTTTTATGTTCCTTTGGAGTTCTTTACCTTTTATATAAGGAATAACCCTAGTATGGATCTTGGTGAGGGAGAATTAATTTGTTTGGACGATCAGATGCATAAAGTGAGAATTAAGCTGATAGTTCGATGTTTTTATTATTTTTAAAATACTAATACCCTTTTCTGCATCTCTTTTAGATCAGCTTGGAGCAGCTCATGCCCATGCGGATGCAGCATCGAGAAAATGGAATCCGATCCTCCATTCCTGCCTACCCTGGTGTACCTGGAGCTAAAGGATTGAGTTCGTATTTGCCCATTGAATTTTACTTTGAAATTTCATTGAATCTTTTGTGAAATTGTGAAGTATTCATTAATTTCATATAAAAATTTTTTAAAGGTCGCTGCTCATCTATATGAGAATCCACCCCCTGATTGTGGAGGTTTCTGAAGGATTGACTCCACTGCATAGCAAGGAGAGGAAGAAATAGAGCGACATTGGAAAGTGGTATGATTAAAAATCTCTTTTTCTGTGGAATTATTGTGAATGAATATAGTTATTTGATAAAATATTTTTTATGTTCCTTTGTGCTTTCTCTACCTTTTGTATAAGGAATAACCCTAGGATAGATCCTTATGAGGGAGAATTATTTTGTTTGGATGATCAGATGTATTTGGTTAGTTTTATGCTGATAGAAAATGACTTTTTTATTATTTTGAAAATACTTACTCCCTTTTCTGCATTCCTTTCAGATCAGCTAGGAGCAGCTTATGCGCATGCAGATGCAGCATCCAGAGGATGGAAACCGATCCTCCAGTCCTGCCATTGCTGGTGTGCCTTTAGCCAAAGGATTGAGTTTGAATATGCCCATTGAATTTTAATTTGAAATTACATTGAATCTTTTAGTTATTCTGATAGAAAATAGTTTAGTTTTATTCTGATAGAAAATGACTTTTATATTAATTTGAAAATACTTACACCCTTTTCTGCATCTATTTTAGATCATCTTGGAGCAGCCAATGCCCATGAATATGCAGCATTGAGCGGGTGGAGTCCGATCTTCCATTCCTGCCTACACTGGTGTACCTGTAGCTAAAGGATTGAGTTTGAATTTGACCTTTGAATTTTATTATGAAATTTCATTGAATTTTTTTTGAAATTATGAAGTATTCACTAATTTCATGTAAAAATTTTTTAAAGGTCCCTGCTCATCTATATGAGAATCCATCCCCTGATTGTGGAGGTTTCTGAGGGATGGACTCTACTGCATAGCAAGGAAAGGAAGAAATAGAGCGACTTTTCGAAAGTGGTATGATTAAAAATCTCTTTTTCTGTGGAATTATTGTGATTGAATATAGTTATTTGATAAAATATTTTTTAAGTTCTTTCGTGAGTTCTTTATCTTTTGTATTTGGAAAAACCCTAGGATGGTTCGTGGTGAGGGAGAATTATATTGTTTGGTCGATCAGATGCATAAGGTGAGTATTAAGCTGATTGAGTATGACTTTTTCATTATTTTGAAAAAACTTACACCCTTTTCTGCGTCTCTTTTAGATCAACTTGGAGCAGCTTATGCCCATGCAGATGCAGCATCAAGAGGATGGAATCCGATGCTCTAGTCCTGCCATTGCTGGTGTGCCTTTAGCCAAAGGATTGAGTTTGAATATGCCCATTGAATTTTAATTTGAAATTACATTGAATCTTTGGTGAAATTGTGAAGTATTCATTAATTTCATATAAAAATTTTTTAAAAGGTCCCTGCTCATCTATATGAGAATCCTCCCCCTGATTGTGGAGGTTTCTGAGGAATGGACTCTACTGCATAGCAAGGAGAGGAAGAAATAGAGCGACTTTTGGAGAGTAGTATGATTAAAAATCTCTGTTTCTGTGGAATTATTGTGAATGAATATTTATTTAATAAAATATTTCTTATGTTCCTATGTGAGTTCTTTACCTTTTGTATAAGGAATAACCCTAGGATGGATCCTTATGAGGGAGAATTATTTTGTTTGGACGATCAGATGCATTTGGTAAGTTTTATTCTGATAGAAAATGACTTTTTTATTATTTTGAATATACTTACACCCTATTCTGCATCTCTTTTAGATCAGCTTGGAGAAGCTTATGCCCATGCAGATGCAGCATCCAGAGGATGGAAACCGATCCTCCATTCCTGCCATCGCTGGTGTGACTTTAGCCAAAGGATTGAGTTTGAATTTTCCCTTTGAATTTTACTTTGAAATTTCATTCAATCTTTTGTGAAATTGGGAAGAATTCATTTATTCATGTAAAAATTTTTTAAAGGTCCCTGCTCATGTATTCGAGGATCCACCCCCTGATTGTGGAGGTTTCTGAGGAATGGACTCTACTGCATAGCAAGGAAAGGAAGAAATAGAGCGACTTTTGGAAAGTGGTATGATTAAAAATCTCTTTTTCTGTGGAATGATTGTGAATGAATATCGTTATTGGATAAAATATTTTTCATGTTACTTTGGAGTTCTTTACCTTTTATATAAGGAATAACCCTAGGATGGATCTTGGTGAGGGAGAATTAATTTGTTTG
Organism: Pantala flavescens; assembly: GCA_020796165.1. Taxonomy (NCBI): domain Eukaryota; kingdom Metazoa; phylum Arthropoda; class Insecta; order Odonata; family Libellulidae; genus Pantala; species Pantala flavescens. The sequence goes on from CM036886.1 coordinate 22,076,850, forward strand.
GACGATCAGATGCATAAAGTGAGAATTAAGCTGATAGTTCGATGTTTTTATTATTTTTAAAATACTAATACCCTTTTCTGCATCTCTTTTAGATCAGCTTGGAGCAGCTCATGCCCATGCGGATGCAGCATCGAGAAAATGGAATCCGATCCTCCATTCCTGCCTACCCTGGTGTACCTGGAGCTAAAGGATTGAGTTCGTATTTGCCCATTGAATTTTACTTTGAAATTTCATTGAATCTTTTGTGAAATTGTGAAGTATTCATTAATTTCATATAAAAATTTTTTAAAGGTCGCTGCTCATCTATATGAGAATCCACCCCCTGATTGTGGAGGTTTCTGAAGGATTGACTCCACTGCATAGCAAGGAGAGGAAGAAATAGAGCGACATTGGAAAGTGGTATGATTAAAAATCTCTTTTTCTGTGGAATTATTGTGAATGAATATAGTTATTTGATAAAATATTTTTTATCATCCTTTGTGAGTTCTTTACCTTTTGTATAAGGAATAACCCTAGGATAGATCCTTATGAGGGAGAATTATTTTGTTTGGATGATCAGATGCATTTGGTAAGTTTTATGCTGATAGAAAATGACTTTTTTATTATTTTGAAAATACTTACACCCTTTTGTGCATCTCTTTCAGATCAGCTAGGAGCAGCTTATGCGCATGCAGATGCAGCATCCAGAGGATGGAAACCGATCCTCCAGTCCTGCCATTGCTGGTGTGCCTTTAGCCAAAGGATTGAGTTTGAATATGCCCATTGAATTTTAATTTGAAATTATATTGAATCTTTTAGTTATTCTGATAGAAAATAGTTTAGTTTTATTGTGATAGAAAATGACTTTTATATTATTTTGAAAATACTTACACCCTTTTCTGCATCTATTTTAGATCATCTTGGAGCAGCCAATGCCCATGAATATGCAGCATTTAGCGGGTGGAGTCCGATCTTCCATTCCTGCCTACACTGGTGTACCTGTAGCTAAAGGATTGAGTTTGAATTTGCCCTTTGAATTTTATTATGAAATTTCATTGAATTTTTTTTGAAATTATGAAGTATTCACTAATTTATGTAAAAATTTTTTAAAGGTCCCTGCTCATCTATATGAGAATCCATCCCCTGATTGTGGAGGTTTCTGAGGGATGGACTCTACTGCATAGCAAGGAAAGGAAGAAATAGAGCGACTTTTGGAAAGTGGTATGATTAAAAATCTCTTTTTCTGTGGAATTATTGTGATTGAATATAGTTATTTGATAAAATATTTTTTAAGTTCTTTCGTGAGTTCTTTATTTTTTGTATATGGAAAAACCCTAGGATGGTTCGTGGTGAGGGAGAATTATATTGTTTGGTCGATCAGATGCATAAGGTGAGTAATAAGCTGATTGAGTATGACTTTTTCATTATTTTGAAAAAACTTACACCCTTTTCTGCGTCTCTTTTAGATCAACTTGGAGCAGCTTATGCCCATGCAGATGCAGCATCAAGAGGATGGAATCCGATCCTCTGTATCTGCCTACCCTGGTGTACTTGGAGCTAAAGGATTGAGTTTGAATTTGCCCATTGAATTTTACCATGAAATTTCATTGAATCTTTGGTGAAATTGTGAAGTATTCATTAATTTCATATAAAAATTTTTTAAAGGTCCCTGCTCATCTATTCGAGGATCCACCCCCTGATTGTGGAGGTTTCTGAGGAATGGACTCTACTCCATAGCAAGGAAACGAAGAAATAGAGCGACTTTTGGAAAGTGGTATGATTAAAAATCTCTTTTTCTGTGGAATGATTGTGAATGAATATCGTTATTGGATAAAATATTTTTTATGTTCCTTTGGAGTTCTTTACCTTTTATATAAGGAATAACCCTAGGATGGATCTTGGTGAGGGAGAATTAATTTGTTTGGACGATCAGATGCATAAAGTGAGAATTAAGCTGATAGTTCGATGTTTTTATTATTTTTAAAATACTAATACCCTTTTCTGCATCTCTTTTAGATCAGCTTGGAGCAGCTCATGCCCATGCGGATGCAGCATCGAGAAAATGGAATCCGATCCTCCATTCCTGCCTACCCTGGTGTACCTGGAGCTAAAGGATTGAGTTCGTATTTGCCCATTGAATTTTACTTTGAAATTTCATTGAATCTTTTGTGAAATTGTGAAGTATTCATTAATTTCATATAAAAATTTTTTAAAGGTCGCTGCTCATCTATATGAGAATCCACCCCCTGATTGTGGAGGTTTCTGAAGGATTGACTCCACTGCATAGCAAGGAGAGGAAGAAATAGAGCGACATTGGAAAGTGGTATGATTAAAAATCTCTTTTTCTGTGGAATTATTGTGAATGAATATAGTTATTTGATAAAATATTTTTTATGTTCCTTTGTGAGTTCTTTACCTTTTGTATAAGGAATAACCCTAGGATAGATCCTTATGAGGGAGAATTATTTTGTTTGGATGATCAGATGCATTTGGTAAGTTTTATGCTGATAGAAAATGACTTTTTTATTATTTTGAAAATACTTACACCCTTTTGTGCATCTCTTTCAGATCAGCTAGGAGCAGCTTATGTGCATGCAGATGCAGCATCCAGAGGATGGAAACCGATCCTCCAGTCCTGCCATTGCTGGTGTGCCTTTAGCCAAAGGATTGAGTTTGAATATGCCCATTGAATTTTAATTTGAAATTATATTGAATCTTTTAGTTATTCTGATAGAAAATAGTTTAGTTTTATTGTGATAGAAAATGACTTTTATATTATTTTGAAAATACTTACACCCTTTTCTGCATCTATTTTAGATCATCTTGGAGCAGCCAATGCCCATGAATATGCAGCATTTAGCGGGTGGAGTCCGATCTTCCATTCCTGCCTACACTGGTGTACCTGTAGCTAAAGGATTGAGTTTGAATTTGCCCTTTGAATTTTATTATGAAATTTCATTGAATTTTTTTTGAAATTATGAAGTATTCACTAATTTATGTAAAAATTTTTTAAAGGTCCCTGCTCATCTATATGAGAATCCATCCCCTGATTGTGGAGGTTTCTGAGGGATGGACTCTACTGCATAGCAAGGAAAGGAAGAAATAGAGCGACTTTTGGAAAGTGGTATGATTAAAAATCTCTTTTTCTGTGGAATTATTGTGATTGAATATAGTTATTTGATAAAATATTTTTTAAGTTCTTTTGTGAGTTCTTTATTTTTTGTATTTGGAAAAACCCTAGGATGGTTCGTGGTGAGGGAGAATTATATTGTTTGGTCGATCAGATGCATAAGGTGAGTAATAAGCTGATTGAGTATGACTTTTTCATTATTTTGAAAAAACTTACACCCTTTTCTGCGTCTCTTTTAGATCAACTTGGAGCAGCTTATGCCCATGCAGATGCAGCATCAAGAGGATGGAATCCGATCCTCTGTATCTGCCTACCCTGGTGTACTTGGAGCTAAAGGATTGAGTTTGAATTTGCCCATTGAATTTTACCATGAAATTTCATTGAATCTTTTGTGAAATTGTGAAGTATTATTATTAATTTCATATAAAAATTTTTTAAAGGTCCCTGCTCATCTTTATGAGAATCCACCCCCTGATTGTGGAGGTTTCTGAAGGATTGACTCCACTGCATAGCAAGGAGAGGAAGAAATAGAGCGACATTGGAAAGTGGTATGATTAAAAATCTCTTTTTCTGTGGAATTATTGTGAATGAATATAGTTATTTGATAAAATATTTTTTATGTTCCTTTGTGCTTTCTCTACCTTTTGTATAAGGAATAACCCTAGGATAGATCCTTATGAGGGAGAATTATTTTGTTTGGACGATCAGATGCATTTGGTAAGTTCATCTCTTGCATCTCTTTTAGATCAGCTTGGAGCAGCTTATGCCCATGCAGATGCAGCATCAAGAGGATTTAATCCGATCCTCCATTCCTGCCTACCCTGGTTTAACTGGAGCTAGAGGATTAAGTTTGAATGTGCCCATTGAATTTTACTTTGAAATTTCATTGAATCTTTTGTGAAATTGTGAAGTATTCATTTATTCATATAAATATTTTATACAGGTCCCTGATCATCTATATGAGAATCCTCCCCCTGATTGTGGGGGGTTCTGAGGGTTAGACTCCACTGCATAGCAAGGAGAGGAAGAAATAGAGCGACATTGGAAAGTGTTAGGATTAAAAATCTCTTTTTATGTGGAATTATTGTGAATCAATATAGTTATATGATAAAATATATTTTATGTTCCTTTGTGAGTCCTTTACCTTTTGTATAAGGAATAACCCTAGGATGATCGTGGTGAGGGAGAAATAATTTGTTTGGACGATCAGATGCATTTGGTAAGTTTTATTCTGAAAGAAATGACTTTTTTATTATTTTCAAATACTTACACCCTTTTCTTCATCTATTTTAGATCATCTTGGAGCAGCGTATGTTCATGCCTATGAAGTATCCAGAGGATGGAAACCGATCCTCCATTCCTGCCATCGCTGGTGTGCCTTTAGCCAAAGGATTGAGTTTGAATATGCCCTTTGAATTTTACTTTGAAATTTCATTCAATATTTTGTGAAATTGTGAAGCATTCATATATTCATCTACAAATTTTTTGAAGGTCCCTGCTCATCTATTTGAGGATCCACCCCCTGATTGTGGAGGTTTCTGAGGAATGGACTCTACTGCATAGCAAGGAGAGGAACAAATATAGCGACTTTTGGAGAGTGGTATTATTAAAAATCTCTTTTTCTGTGGAATTATTGTGAATGTATATAGTTATTTGATAAAATATTTTTTATGTTCCTTTGTGAGTTCTTTATCTTTTGTATAAGGTATAACCCTAGGATGGATCGTGATGAGGGAGAATTAATTTGTTTCGACGATCAGATGCATAAGGTGAGAATTAAGCTGATTGAGAATGATTTTTTTATTATTTCAAAAATACTAATATCCTTTTCTGCATCTCTTTTAGATCAGCTTGGAGCAACTAATGACCATTCAGATGCAGCATCCAGAGGATGGAAACAGATCCTCCATTACTGCAATCGCTGGTGTGCCTTTAGCTAAAGGATTAAGTTTGAATTTGCCCATTGAATTTTACATTGAAATTTCATTGAATCTTTTGTGAAATTGTGAAGTATTCATTAATTTCATATAAAAATCTTTTGAAGGTCCCTGCTCATCATATATGAGGATCAACCCCCTGAACGTGGAGATTTTATGTGGGATGGACTCGACTGCATAGCAAGGAGAGGCAGAAATAGAGTGACTGTGGAAAGTGGTATGATTAAAAATCTCTATTTCTGTGGAATTATTGTGAATGAATATAGTTATTTGATAAAATATTTTTTATGTTCTTTTGTGAGTTCTTTACATTTTGTATAAGGAATAACTCTAGGATGGATCGTGGTGAGGGAGAATTAATTTGTTTGGACGATCAGGTGCATAAGGTGAGAATTAAGCTGATTGAGTATGATTTTTTTATTATTTTAAAAATACTAATACCCTTTTCTGCATCTCTTTTAGATCAGCTTGGACCAGCTTATGCCCATGCAGATGCAGCATCGAGAGGATGGAATCCGATCATCCATTCCTGCCTACCCTGCTGTACCTGGAGCTAGTGGATTGAGTTTGAATTTGCCCTTTGAATTTTACTTTGAAATTTCATTGAATCTTTTGTGAAATTGTGAAGTATTCATTAATTTCATATAAAAATCTTTTGAAGGTCCCTGCTCATCATATATGAGGATCAACCCCCTGAACGTGGAGATTTTATGTGGGATGGACTCGACTGCATAGCAAGGAGAGGCAGAAATAGAGTGACTGTGGAAAGTGGTATGATTAAAAATCTCTATTTCTGTGGAATTATTGTGAATGAATATAGTTATTTGATAAAATATTTTTTATGTTCTTTTGTGAGTTCTTTACATTTTGTATAAGGAATAACTCTAGGATGGATCGTGGTGAGGGAGAATTATTTTGTTTGGACGATCAGACTAATTTGGTAAGTTTTATTCTGATAGAAAATGACTTTTTCATTATTTTGAAAACACTTACACTCTTTTCTGCTTCTATTTTAGATTAGCTTAGAGCAGCTAATGTCCATGTTTATGCAGCATCCAGAAGATGGAAACTGATCCTCCATTCCTGCCTACCCTGGTGTGCCTTTAGCCAAAGGATTGAGTTTCAATTTGCCCTTTGAATTTTACTTTGAAATTTCATTGAATCTTTTTTGAAATTGTGAAGTATTCATTAATTTCATATAAAAATTTTTTGAAGGTCCCTGCTCATCTATTTGAGGATCCACCCCTTGATTGTGGTGGTTTCTGAGGAATGGACTCTACTGCATAGCAGGGAGAGGAAGAAATAGAGCGAGTTTTGGAAAGTGGTATGATTAAAAATCCCTTTTTTTGTGGAATTATTGTGAATGAATATAGTTATTTGATAAAATATTTTTTATGTTCCTTGGTGAGTTCTTTACCTATTGTATAAGGAATAACCCTAGGATGGATCGTGGTGAGGGAGAAATAATTTGTTTGGACGATCAGATGCATTTGGTAAGTTTTATTCTGATAGAAAATGACTTTTTTATTAATTTTGAAAATACTTACACCCTTTTCTGCATCTAATTTAGATCATCTTGGAGCAGCTTATATTATAAGAAAATATTTTTTATGTTCTTTTGTGAGTTCTTTACCTTTTTTATAAGGAATAACCCTTGGATGGATCGTGGTGAGGGAGAATTAATTTGTTTGGACGATCAGATGCATAAGGTGAGTATTAAGCTGATTGAGTATGACTTTTTTATTATTTTAAAAATACTAATACCCTCTTCTACATCTATTTTAGATCATCTTGGAGCAACTAATGACCATTCAGATGCAGCATCCAGAGGATGGAAACAGATCCTCCATTACTGCAATCGCTGGTGTGCCTTTAGCTAAAGGATTAAGTTTGAATTTGCCCATTGAATTTTACATTGAAATTTCATTGAATCTTTTGTGAAATTGTGAAGTATTCATTAATTTCATATAAAAATCTTTTGAAGGTCCCTGCTCATCATATATGAGGATCAACCCCCTGAACGTGGAGATTTTATGTGGGATGGACTCGACTGCATAGCAAGGAGAGGCAGAAATAGAGTGACTGTGGAAAGTGGTATGATTAAAAATCTCTATTTCTGTGGAATTATTGTGAATGAATATAGTTATTTGATAAAATATTTTTTATGTTCTTTTGTGAGTTCTTTACATTTTGTATAAGGAATAACTCTAGGATGGATCGTGGTGATGGAGAATTATTTTGTTTGGACGATCAGATGCATAAGGTGATTTTTACGCTGTTTGAATATGAGTTTTCTATTATTTTAAAAATAATAATACATTTTTCTGCATTTATTTTAGGTTAGCTTGGAGCAGCTAATGTCCATGCAGATGCAGAATCCAGAGGTTGGAACCCAATCCTCCATTCCTGCCTATGCTGGTGTGCCTGGAGCTAAGGGATTAAGTTTGAATGTGCCCATTGAATTTTAATTTGAAATTTGATTGAATCTTTAGTAAAATTTTGAAGTATTCATTAATTTTATTTATAATTTTTTTAAAGGTCCCTTCTCATCATATCTGAGGATCAACCCTGTGATCGTGGAGTTTTCTGAGGGATGGACTCTACTGCATAGCAAGGAGAGGCAAAAATACAGTGACTATGAAAATTTTGTCATTGAAAATCATTTTTTATGTGGAATTATTTTGAATGGATATAGTTATTTGATAAAATATTTTTATGCCCTTTATGAGTTATTTACCTTTTGAATGTGGAAAATCACTAGGAATATTGTTATTTTATATTTTTTTATGTTCTTTTGTGAGTTATTTACCTTTTCTATAAGGAAAAACCCTAGGTTGGATGATGCTGAGGGCAAATTAATTTTTTTGCCATTGGATGCATAAGGTAAGTTTTATTCTGATAGAATTTGACATTTGTATAATTTAAAAAATACTAACACTCTTTCTGCATCTGTGTTAGGTCAGTTTGGAGCAGCTTATGTCCATGCAGATGCTGCATCAACAGGAAGGAATCCTATCCTCCATATCTGCCTACGCTGGTGTTCCTTGAGCTAAAGGATTAAGTTTGAATGTGCCCATTGAATATTACATTGAATTTTGATTGAATCTTTATTGGAATTGTGAAGTATTTATAAATTTCATTAGCTAATGTTTTAAAGGTCCATGTTCATCATATCTGAGAGTCATTCCGTTGTACATTGAGGATTCTGAGGTACTGATTGAACTGCTGAGCAAGTTGATACAAAAATGGATTGAAGCTTGGAAGTGGTATTTTGTATAATTTTTTTGCCGTAGTATAATTCTTAAAGTATATGGTTTTTTAAATTTTTTTAAAATTTCATGTTAGAGCATAATTCATTAAATTTGATCTATTTTTTTAGATACTACATGTTTTATAATTTGGTCCTATTTATTAAATTTTCTTAACCTTGTGCTTATTATATTCCTCATTTCATTTAGGGAAGGATATTTTTTTGATATATTTTGAGAAAAAGTTTCTTGTGTCTTGGTAGTATGCAGTAAAATTTTATTCTGAATTCTTGAGCAACATCATTAAGTAAAGATGAAAATATTTGAGTGTGAAAGAGCCTTTGGAATTTTTCATTGAATTTTTGATTTTTTCTTCTATGATAATGTGCTCTAATCATTAATATTATTAGAGAATTTTGTGAAGGTTATTGCTCATCATGTTTGAGGATCAACCTATGTAGATGGAGAAAATTGAGGGAAGGATGGAATTGCAGCACAGGGAGAGGCTGCAACAAGGTGAACGAGGGAAGTGGTATGCAAAATAATCTTTTTTTTCTGAATGAATAGTTTTTAGAATTTTTTTTCTGATTTTAGTTTAATTTACTTTAATCTTAGGAAAATATGCAGTGAAACATTGAAGTGCGATTTAAAATCTGATACATGATGGGATGTTGCTTTAGGTGGATTATTAATGAGAACATTAATTTTTTAAATGCATATTATTTTATTTTACTTATGCTAGCAATCATTTTGGATTAGAAATCACTCTGTCTTTAGTTTTCTTTACTTTACATATATAAGTTTATTTAAATATGGTTATTGTATATGGTTTCTTGAAGATTTTGAAATGAAAGTTTAATAATTTTGAATGTGATTTAAATATATATTATATAGTCTATATTTTTCTACTTCAAGTATGTTAATATTGCATTAAATCTTTATCATGTAATTTGCCTGATTTTTGTTAAATTCATTCTTAATTAAAATGCTAATCATAATTGATTATTTTAGATTAATATGTATGATTTATTGAAATTCATTGTATTTTCTCATATATAATTTATCAAATGTATATACAACCATATATATATATGGTCAGAACATAGACTTTTGGAACTTGGTTATTGGGAAAACCCTTCCACTTTCTTATTATCCTAATCTACATTTACGTTCACTCCTATACCCTGTAGTTAACAATTCATATAGAAAACTTTTATGCATTAGTTTTAACTATTACAAAGCAAAGCTCTACCATAATAGATAAACTGAATAAAGAACAACTTAATAGGAGAGTCATAAATTAGTAAGTTTTGATTTTAAAGTTCTTATGATAATGTAAGTTACAGGAAAATATGCATCCATGAACTTTATAAAGTACGACAGGAATAATTATAATTTGGTTTGCAAGTGGTACAACAACATATTATATATTATATATATATATATATATATATATTATATTATTATATATTATAGCATTACTTTAATATTCACTGTCACAGATTGTATCCTACATTATAAATCCCAAATAGGTAGGAGCTCAGTAGTTATACTGTCATTATGAAATTTGTTTACGAAATATTTATGAAATTTATGAACAAAAAATGTGTTAATCAATATTCCATCTCCTTACCATATTGATCAATGAGATGATGAGCAAAAGCAAAAAGTATTTGGTTGGGTGACTTATTTTTAGAATTCAGTTCCTCCTCAAGCTATATTCAATGATAAAAAGTTTAAAAATTCGCCTGTATAACCAGAATTTTTACCTTCTCCGATACTTGTTTTCATGAACTTTTAAGTTTGAATATAATGTGCTCTGCTTTGGACTTCCTCAATACTTCAATTAAAATCTTTTGTAGTTAGTGTAATAAAGGTATTCATCAGTTCTTTGTGTACCTTATTATTATTTATGCAAACATACTTTTTAGAGAATAAAATAATTTTTTCTAAATCATTGAAATAAATTTTACTGAAATTCAAATAACAACAGTTTATTCACAATATCTTCTTAAATTATTAGAAGAGTTCATTCTAGTAATATTCCAGTATACTTTATACTCCAAATTAACATAAACTCAAATAAGATTATCACATTAGTTTGTTTTTACATCTCCTGAGAAACACAAGAAATAACAAGATCTTCTATTTATCTAAGAAAATTAGATAACATAACTTTAATATAAATAACAAATTAACAAGTAACATATAATAAGCAAACATAATCAAAATAACAGGTTTAATCATTACATTTGAAATAATTTCTGTAAAAAATGTATTTAATTCTATGATTTAAAATTTAAATTTTATATTTTATGTAAACTTAATATTTTCAAGCAAAGTGTTTAGGATATCGGATTTAACAAAGTGAGAGAGAAATTCTTAATATAACATATTCAGATAAGTGTAATACATAGAATTTTAGGTTAACATGAAAACTTTAAATTATTCACAAGGTTATTTGTTAAGCAAAAGTAGTTGTTGAGATAATGAAGGAGAATTAATTTTTTATTTTAGGATATTTAAGGTTGATTGACCATTATAAAAGGAAATTCTGGTGAAAAAAGGGGTATTTGCATAAATGATTAAATTCTACCAGAGAGAATTTTCAACATTTAAGAAATTTCATTGAAATGACCACTTGGTCACATTACCATCGTATGATTTCTATTTCCTTAATTACAATGAACCGGTTTTGGCACAGAGATGTTGGAAAGTTTTAGTTTGACAGTTTCTGGGCACATTTTTCGTATCTATTCATTGTTCATCTGTCTTATCAATTATATTCTATCGAAATTGGTAAGATTCTTTTGTGATGTGGATGAGGAGCATTTTAATCAATCGTTAAAAAAACGCTTCTCCTAATCCTTTCCACTCCCACCATCTCCACCATCTTCATAATCCTTTTTCAAATATTTTTTGTGCTCCGATTTCTTTCCGTACTCCTCCTTGTGCCCATGCGACTCTTCCTCTTCGTCTTCATATTCGTGTTCCTCCTCTCCATCGTAGTGATGTCCTTTCAGGTGTTTCTCCTTTTTCCCATGATTGCCTTTCTCAAATCCTGAATCGTGGTGTCCTTCTTTGTGGTGTTTTTCCTTTTTACCATCTTCTTCCTCTTCGAAGTCCCCTTCTTTGTCATGGTGGCCATCGTCCTCATAGTCACTGAAGAACTCGTGTTTGTTGGCGTACTCGTCCTTCTTGTGTACCTCATGAGTGCCTTTGGTACTGTGTCCCTTTTTGTAATTTCCCTCGTCTTCGAATCCTTCCGACTTTTCACCTTTGTGATCTCCGTGTTCTTCTCCAAAATAATCGCCGCTTTCATGATGCCCTTCTTTGTGTCCCCCTTCCTCTTCCTCTTTTCCTTCGTGATCTTCTTTATCGTGCTTGCCGTCTGCACCTTTATCGTATTCGTGCTCTCCTTTGTAGCCCTTCTCCGCTTCTTCACCATGGTGTTCATAGTGTTCCTCTTCTTCCTCCTCTCCACCTCCTTCCTCGTGCTTTTTATCTCCGCCTCCACCGCCTCCTCCTCCGTGTTTTGAACCCCCACCTCCACCGCCTCCTCCGTGTTTTGAACCCCCACCTCCACCGCCTCCTCCCCCTTTACTTTCTTCGCTTTTATGATCTTCATGGTGGTGATGATTAGCTGTACTGCTTTGGTCCTCCTCGTAAGACTCATCCTTTTCGGAACTCTTTACCTCATCCGCACTAGATTCTTCCGCCTCCTCTTCTACCCCTTCCACTTCTTCCTCTTCTTCTTCTTCTCTCTCTTTGATGACCGGTCGATGTTTCGCTCGTCTCGATTCCGCTTTTGTTTCCTCCAAAGAGTCATCCTCTTCCTCCGATGAAGCCTCAGCTTCTTCCGAACGCGAACTCAAGGTGGAAGGCTTCTGCACCGTCTCCTGGGCGTCATCATCCCTCGTCCACTTTCTGGAGACTCTTGGAACGTCATCAGCATCTTCCTGAATTTCTCTGTCTCTTTTCCTGACCCTTCTATTGTTATACATTCGTTCGTTTGATTCCCCTTCTCGAACCGCGCTCCTTCCCCTTCCCATGACCATCTGTTCCTTGTTTATTCTCTTTTTACTGAAGGCTTCTTCATCATTGTGACCGTCCTCGTTGCTCTTCCCGTACCTTCTACCCCGCCCCATTACTTCGGTCACTCCGTCACTTTCTTGCTCCTTAGTAGCAACTCTCTCCTTAGATCGATATCTACCTCTCCTTCCGATGACCGATCTTTCCTGATTGTGCTCCGGTTTGTCTTTCGTAACCACCACGTCTGCATTCGCCCCTGCAACGGCGTAACCTCTAGCTCTGTCTCTCCCCCTGCTGTCTCTTCTCCTTTCTCCATTTTGCGATTCACCACTCGTCTCCGAACTCTTTCTGCCGAGATGTTTACGATTTCCAGTAGTTCTAGATCTCTGCCTTTTACCCATAACCGTCTCTCCATCCACATACTTGGGTTTACCAGTAACATCTTGCGGATATCGTCCCGTAGAACCATCCCTGTGCGTTCCCTCACCGCCATCAACACTCGTAACTTTATCTTCGTAAGTTCTTCCAATGGTGCGTGGCGCTAATACGCTTCCGATCGAAGGGGGCTGAGAAGGTAACGGGAAATTTTGACGGCGACTCTCCACCCGTTGGTAAGAACTGGGAAGACTGGAAATGGAAGCGGGATCTCGACGGACCACATTATCTTCCGGAGTTTTCACGGAGGGATTCGGTCTCCCCCTATGATAGGCCACCGTTGGGCCAGGGAGCGACGGGTGATGGACGAACGTCTGTTGGGAAGGGTGGGGATGAAGGGGAGCGTCTTCCACTGGTTGCTGCCACGACACCGGCTTATTCGCTGATGGCAGCCGCAATGACAGAGGGGAGGGAATGGGTGTAGCGATGCCACTTCCCTCCGCCGAGGGATGTCTTATCTGGTCACTCCATGCGGTGGCCGCAGGACCGGGAGACTGTTTTGACAGTTGGATGGGTAATGGAGTAGGAACGTCTAAATGGACTATTCTCGATTGGTAGTACGAAGCGACACTGGCGGAGGGTTCGGCGATAGGTCCCTCGAAGGTTCGTTGCTCCACACTCGGTTCTTCGGAGATGGCAAATCCCAGCTGCAGGCAGATGGCGATGGCTAACAGGGACCTCGGGAGGCCCATGGTTCGACGTCTGATAGAATAGGCTTTCAACCCCGGAGGAGGGTGATCTTATAATGTGATCGGATGACGAGGGAATCGTAAAGTTATCCGTCCCCCCTCCGCACGCTGTTTGCTCTTTCGTGTTTTCTCTGTTCGGCAACGGCGATTCCGTAGGTTGACTCTTAGCACAACCACGCCTCCTACTCGATTACGCAATCGCTTTTTCTTCCGGATAACGAATGGATGACAATTGTGAAAGGCTTTTTTGAGGTTTTCTTGCTTCAGCTGTTTCTTAGAATTCGCGCGGAAGTTGTCCTATGCGGAGTAAGCTCGTGAGATGTTTGCCAACCTTGCAGCGCCTTTTAACAATTGATACCATCATACCATTGCTCGTGTCAGGTTTACTTCTACTATTTGTGGTTCACCAAAAGCCAAGTTACTTTCGCAATAATGTCTGCTTATAGGGGAAGAGTAAATTCTTTAGTTTACTTCTAGGAAAATGAATTAAAGGAAGCGGAATTTGTTCGTTATTGAATAATATAACTTTTCTGACTCCAAGCTGTTCTTTATCTTTTTCTTACTTTAAATTTTCAGTTAACTTTATGATGATTAAAAAATTTTATATTAAGCTGAACTTTTTCTCTTTGAAGTAGAAAAGAAAAACTTTACACCTATTCACTGTAATATTTTATTTGAAAAATATCTCGGTTATAGATCATCATCATGTCTGTGCACACATATGTAACAATATTACATTACATGCATACGGAATTAAGTCCTTATCATTGTATATTACACAATATTGTTTCTTTTTTATAACTTTTATGAAAAATCATAGTGTAAATTGAGTTAATGTTTTTAAGATTATTATCTCATAAAATTATACCTTATGGATCAGTATCTAATAAATATATCTTTAAAATGTATGTATATTTATATATATAGGTATGTGTATATGTATGTATTAAGCATTCTGAATCTTTATGTATATTTATTAATCTAAAAGTGTTTCATAAACAGTAAGAGTTTATGGTGAACATCAAAAATAGTGAAACGTATTTTTATTATTTATTATGTAATAGATATTTCTTTTTACATGATTATTATTGTATCCAATATTTTTATTTTATCCAACTGTTGTTATATTGAATGTAAAGTATATTCTTAATTAATGCTTGTATCGCAACTATCTCATAATATCTTCTATTTTCTGTCTCATAAACTGTATTTAAGTTTTGCAATTTTTGCATGCCTTTTTTCTTATTAATTTACTTAATTTTGTTTGATATCTTTTAGTTAATATTGTAAGTAGGTTTTGTACAAGTTTTTCTCCCTCTCTTACTAGAGGAAAATTTTCTACTGTTGATGTTTTTTCCAAAGTTTTACTAATGTTTCTGAATTCCTCAACTAAATTCCTTCCGATATACGTCAATTTCATTAACTTTTTATCATTAGACACTATGTATAGACTAACATTTATGTAGTATTATCTCGTTAGTGCTTTAAATGTGATTTGAGTAATCCATTCTATAATATCCCCATTAATAAACGAACGAAATAAATTAGCTTCATCACTTGGGAAACCCAAATCAACCCAAAAAAATCAAAAATTTTAAAAGACCACAACAGAAGTGATATCCAGTCATGTTTTCGTTGCTTTTGGACTACGGAGGATCACCGATTTCATTGTCCCTCAAGAGAACAGGCATTTTAATCCAGTGCCAGATTAAATTTGTCTCTTCACTGTTCCCAAGCATTCTTTCCTAAGAGAAAACTCTTTACTGAGCGAAACCTTTCCCTCGCCTCATTAGCGTAACTACAGATTTTTTTTTTGGTCCGCTCTTTCGTTGGGAAGTGCAGGCCTTCTCAACACCTTCCCTCCATTCAGTTTCCCCTCCACTCCGACGGAGGCGTCTCTGCAGAACAAAGCGATTCTTTTTTGTTTCTCTTTCAATATTTTTCGCTCACGGCTGAAACTTCGTTTTGCTTTTGAAAAATGCCTTTTCGCGCGAGAAGCAGTGAAATTTCGACGAAGATATGTATGAATGCCAGTGATAGTGGTGGCACACCTGTAATCGGGTGTCATTCCCGCCAAAAATATCTAATTTCCGATAATCTCATTTAATTTAAAAGTAAGTTATTCTATAGTATCAATTTCCTGAATCATTTCAGAGTTATTAAAGACTTAGCACAAAAAAGGTCATATATTTTCAGGAAGTAAAATTATAATCTATCATCGAAAAGAATAGTCATTATTAAAACGATAAGGCGATATTTTAAAGATAAATTTTAATAGAAAATTATTAAATAGTCAAATTAATTTAATTGAAACTCTTTGTGGTAGTTAACAGTAAAATAAATATGTGATATGGCCCATACATTTATACGATTTGCATCCTAATCGTAACATTGACGCTTAAGATCGGAGTTTATGAAATGCGAAAGAAATAAATCGCCGATAATTAAAGAAATAGTGAATAGAAATTTAGAGTGCCCAATTTTTAAATATGATAGCAGACAAAAATATGATAGCAGACAAGTTTTTTATTGTACAAAAATCGATACTAGTCCCTAATTTCCGAGGAAATTGTATATTAAAATGTAAGTCTTGATGCGAGGTAAAGAACTAGTTAGCTATTCTATAGACTGCGTTTTCATCGTGATACACTTATGTTCCTCGTTATATTTCCAATAAGCAATTCTCTCATCATCACAATTAATTCCATTTCTAGAATAATATATGAATTTTTAGTCTACGAATAATATTCACATTTGACAAATGAAGTTCGTGTGAGTATTAGGATAGGCTTTATAAAATCCTATCTTTGCATGCTCGAGATAATATGGATAATGTTTTTTATTAGAATTCGTAATGAACTCCTATTAAAAGCTATTCGAAGAGTAATTTTTAGAAGATATTTTAAAATATTGCTGCTAATTATAAAAGACTGATTAAAATTTTTTTCGTGCAAAGTTCATGAAATGTATGATTATTAATTATTGGATCATAAATATTGTTTCCGATTAACCTTTGCTCTTTTTAAAACAAAATGGAAATGCAGTGCAGTATCATTTCAATTATGAAATACTTTAAAGTGACGTTTTAATTAATAATTACATCCCAAGTGCGATGAGTAGCGAAGTATTTGAGTTAAATGTCAAAAAAATTATTTATCGTGTAGAATTTTACGTTCAGTAGATATTATGCATTCATTTCTCATCGGGTAATTCGAATCATGAGAGTAAACAATCTAAACTATTCGATTCGTATTGCAATAATGTTTCTATTGTAGCCGAGCTATCTCCTTTGTAAATAAATTTCACTCCAACAAATAATTTACGCTCCAACAATCACTATAACCGCCACCAACAATCGAGAGCTACCTTATTGAACTCAAGCTGAACAGTCTTCTTTTCAAATTATCATTTTACTTCTAACTTCTCTCTCAGTATTTTCTCTTGATTAGTAAATACTCTACTGCCCACTTAGAAAAAACTAGAAAGGACTTTACCAATTACATTATGTGCTATTCGGTGCAAAACGCGGTCCTTAAAGGAAATAAATTCGTTCCACATCTCCGTTGGCAACTTGAAAGAGACGTCGCCTATTCGCTCTCCTTGTTTCCGCTTTCCTTAGCTCACGCTCGGCCGAGCGAGGTTCCACTCGGTCGAAACTTCTTTTCGTTTCGACCCTTCGTCCATACGAGAAAGTATGGGGAATTCCAATTTATTTGGGACTCGAACTAAGAACAAACGCTTAGAAGGCGTACATTTAATCTTATAAATATATTCACGCATATATATTTATAATAAATATACATCTATATATATTTATATATAAATATATATAGATATGTTTTACGTTTACATTTATTTATTCGTCTAACCAAAACCCGGCGCAATTACCTTACGTGACTAGGTGGCAGCGGTTTAGGCATGGAAATGAAAGTTTAACGTTTCTATTTAATGGCTTAATAACATGGTTACATAAAAAAGTAACCTACATCGGAATTCTTAGGTTACGAATCATTACCCGTCTAAAATCCAAAGCAAGCTTAAGTGCGAAAATTTTTTCCAGACTTTTTTATCCCTTTTTTTCTTTAATTCGAAATGGTCAGTTTTTAAAAAAATGAGATCTTTTCTATATTTTATCGCGGTATTTTCTGAGAATTAGTATTTAATATGTAAACGGCAGTAAACTCCAATAAGGAACTGTAAAAAGACCTTTTTATGGAAGCCATCAATTATTTAAATAAATTTTTGTTCTATATGGAGCAAAAACTTTTCAAAATTTCAATGGCTTTCAACCCTTTATTTTTCTAAAGTTTAATGAAAAGAAAACTGAGAGATTTGGAACGTATCGAAGAAAAATTAGGAAGTTCGTATGAACGAAATGATTCTTTGGAAACGACAGGAGTTAAATGGAAAAAATAGTTACTATCGGACTTTATGTCGGTCTATATATAGCGAATTATATATTAAAGAATGCACTGTGACAAACAACAAACACTGTAGTGCATTTGTCGCTGTTTTTAAAATTAAGACTCCCATTCTCTTAACATATTATTAACAGCCTCTCCTTATAGGTTCCAATATGAGGGCTACGTAATGTGCAGTATGTTTTACGGAATGAATATTTAAATCGAGCATAGTCATTAAATTATTTCTTTTCGCTATAAAACAATTTCTAACAAGCTCTAACTTTCTTATTGCTTAAAATTTAATGATAATTAAAGATTTAAATTAAGTTCAAGAAATTAATATTAAAATAAAGCCCGTATCCGATAAAAATTTAGGTAATAATATTAAATATTATTAATAAATAAAAAGTTATAATAACTTAACCCAATAATGATCTTTTAAGGAATATTATCCTCTTATATCCACATTGTTATTCATGAGAAAGGTACTATATTGAAGTTGTAAAAATGCATTAATGATTTCAGGGGATCTCAAAAAATGAAACAATTCATTGTAAATCAGAAATTCTTTCGTGAAACCATTTAGTATAGATTTACAGATTTGGCTAGCTAATGCCAAATAAAGTCCAAAGATTTATGCTTCTTATAATCTAATTTCATAGCTGTCTCAATCCAGTCTCTCTTACTTACTAACGTTTGAATTTCAATGCAAATGAAGAGGTCAAGCTTAAAATGATGAAGCATTTTAAAATTTAGGAAGTCTGATTATAAACGTATCCGGATAGTCTAATTTTACAGTCTTGAAATTCGTTTATCCGGATGTGGTGAGCTGTACAAACTTCCCTACGTACATAAGAAACTTCTCCTAAGCTAACAAAACACCAAGATTAGCTATAAAAAGTATTTTATTTCCTCAGCTCCTCACCTATATAAGAGAAAAAACATGCGCCAGAATTTGAATATGGCAAATAGAAGTAAAATTCGTGATATTAGGATAACGTACCGTTTCATTCCATTATGCCTTTCCATAAATCTAGGGAACGCATATTGATTAAGATGCGTGCGGTTACGTGAAATGACGTAACACAGATGTTGCTGTCTTCTGATAATAATACTCTTTGTCTCTGCTTGCTGTATTATTTATTACGGTCGGTTTAAAATGAGTCAATTATACAGAATTCAATTGACGAAGTCTTCATTTAGTGAAACTAGGAAGAAACTTTGCAAATTTTCACTTACATAATTTACTGCGGCCGGTTTCGAAGTTGATGTCATCATCAGGCAAAATCGTTGGCAGATGTAAGCAAAGTATATGGCGAATGAGTTGAAGTCATAACCAAACAATGGGAATTCAAAATGGTTACAAAGTATTGCAGGTGGTGGGAGAAGGCGTAAATTTTCAATGGACAGCAGGGGCTAAGAGTTAAGGAAGAGGTATTCGTTTGAAAGATTGTAAATAGTTTCAATAATTTGTGATTCTATTTGTAGAATAATTTGGTGCATTTTTATTGGCCGTGTAAAAGATTGGTAATAAAGTGTGATTAATGGTTGTTTCTTTATTTTCAACTCAATTCAGAATTTAACTTTGTTGTATAGTGAAAACCAATTTCAAGCACCGAATCCGGTTAATTCCTAGTGCTCAAAACTCATTACCATGTATTCACTTTGATTTAGCGTGAATCGGATATAATCTCGTAGAAAGTTTTCATCGGCATATACTCTTGACCTATAGATTGAAAGATGTTTTACTTGATTATTTTCATTATCTTCCCGGTCAATTACCATTTTCTATTAATCGATAACGGAAATAAATCGAATTGTAAAAATATTTAGAAGTTAGAAATTTTTTAGAAGTCAGAAAGCTAGAACAGAACTTGTTGAAATTTATTCACGGTGTAAAGTGTTATACGAGAGAAAGTTAGATATGAAGTAATTTAGCGAATAACTTTTCTTAACATTACGTAAATATTCTCCAAATGGTTGGTTAGCTATAAAGACCAGCAGTTTCACCTCCTCCGCAGAGTAAGCTTTTCTGAAATGGACCAGAATCTCAATCTATAATTTGGTCACAACAAACCCTCAGTCAGTCAATTAAGGATGTCCTCTCGTTTCGTACGATTGTTGCCCCGTCGAAGCCCTGTCATCGACCTTTTCTTGTGGCGAAGTGGTCGACTGAAAGACGGCTTCGATGAAAGGTCTTGGAAATTACGGGAGAATGAATGGCTAGTTGTTGTTTGTAAACGATTTGGATATTTCTGCTATTGCTATGACTACCCATAATCAGAACACGCACAATTGAGGCTGTTTTCCGTCTAAATGTTATCTCTTTCAGTGGCCTCTGAAATTATGTTTTCGTATCGAAGCTTTGTTAGGTATTTCGAACCGAAATTAACGATTTTTCTAAACGGAACGTAAATTGTTGAGGATGAATTAAAAATCACGTAAAATCATTAGGAAAATTAATTCAAGGACATTAAAGAAATAAATATAGGTAAATTATAAATTATAATGATGAAATGAGATAAAATTCAGTTTTTTTAATTATTTATCATTTTCATATTGTACTTTAATTGTATAGATCAAATAGAATAAAATTAAAAGAGAGCTTTATTGTCGTGCAAAGTTGTGATTGTCGTCCTAAAATATATTTCGCAATGGTTTTAAGTTCGTTAACTAATATTTTAGTACGATAAATTTTTAGTAAACATTTCGATTACCATCGTCTGTTCAAATATCAATGAAATTGAAATAGAGCTCCTTTGACTTAAATATAGAGAAAATCTATCTTTACTCCTCGAAATTAAATTAATTGATATACATTTAACAATCCATTAGCAGCGTAATGTTTCTTTTTGTTTTGTTTTCTTTACTTTATTTTTTCTATTACAGCGCTCACTTATTATCGATGTACCAAGCACTCAGTAGGTCCATATATTGTTAATATGTAATAATATATGTGTGAATATATATAATGTATACGTGTTAATCGTAACTTTTAATTTATATTAATGGAAAGAAATGTCGAATGTAAGTCGTCAACTATACAATTTAACGTCATTTATACAATAAAAATAAAATATTTTGAAGTAATAAAATATGGAATGAAACCTTTCATAGAAATTGTCGGTGTTTTTATACCTCCGACAGATTACTTTCTAAAGCGAAAATATAGAAGAATAGGTGAAATTGAAGGTGCGTAAGTAACACGTTCGGATTGAATTGAAAGGTAGACGCATCTTAGGATTGATGTACCCTCCAATTTATGGCCACGCAAACATTGTGTTTGACCTTTGCACCGAAGGCGATGAAAATGTCGGACTACACCGATGGAATATCACGTTCCACACTCACACTTTATTATCTTGTTTTCATCCTCAACGTGTTGAGATGGTGTTATCCCTACGTTCTGTAATACCTAGAAAATGATACGTATGCGACGATGTTGATAATGTACTCTTGCAAATTACCAGCTGGTCGCTGTTGATTTCATCCAAAGATGGTATAAAGCTATCAACTGCGACTAGAGAGGTTTACCCCTTAGTATTTCAAAGTGAAACCAATCTTTTAAGTACGTTTCAAGTGGAGGAATGGTTAAAATTTTCACTTGAAACTTTCGTGAGAAAACAATCTTGTTTTATTTCAAATTTTACGAACTTTAATCCGTGCCACATTATTCAGTTCACTTAGTTATTTTCAAACGATGAAGAGAAACGGTCATTAGGTAACAATATCTCAAAAGTTTAGAAAGATAGGTTAGTACAGAGGGAGGTTTTTATTGATTTATTTCCTTCAGGAAATTTTTGAGATGATAGAAATGGAGATAAGAGGCTAAATAAGAATAGGAGAGGAGATTTAATGTAATTAAGATGGTTTATAAGGTGACAGTAAAGAATTTTATTCCTATTTCGATTTAAATAGGCTTAATTTTAAGCTTAATGAGAAGTTAGTTTCCTTGACGTAACCCATAGATACGAAGCGTAAATAAACAAAACTGTTATTTACTTTGTTCATGTTTGTGTTGTAATTATTAAGCTAAAGCAAAACTATTTATGGACCCTAAAATTAACTAAATGAAAGTAGATTTAAATCATTATATTGTTGTATAATTTCTGACGCAATATTGTTGCACGAAATCGATGATTAATCGTACATTTTTTGCTGCTTCGTTTATTTATCCAAAACGTCCTTGAGGTACGAACCATTTAGCCAATCTCCATTCAGATTCTTCTGTTTTTTCTCGTTTCTCAATCTCTCGTATACATCAAAATGCGAGTGACGAAAAAGAGATTGTCGTGGAGTAATTCAAGCAAAGATGTTGAATGGAGAAGAAAAAACATGGAAGTGGATCATGCGAAACAATCTGCTAAGAGAGCCGAGTGAGGTTACGAGAATGTTTCACGCTTTCTCTGCTCATAATAGAATTAAACTCAAATCTGAAGGCATTTCCGAGAGCACTGGCCCATTTCTTTGCTCCCATTCTCCCACGTCGTACTTTTTTGCTTTCGGCCATAAAATTTCTGCTAAGAAAATGGCGAAAAACACGATTAAGGTTGCATTAGGAGATTTACTTACGTTCTCCGTCTCCAGTCGATACGAACGCTGCCATATTCCTCGAAAAATATGAAAAGGGGAAATTTTATTCACGTGGAATATTTTTATTGGAAATAAAAGCTTAAATTTTCCGTGGTTTGCGATGAAACAGCGTTGCATCAGGTAATCCAATTAGCACGGAATAGAATCTGTAAAAAGGGGTTTCAGGATGTGATTTCGTGACGTATACTTTTGCAGTTCGTATCTGTTGTGACTGAGTTTTTTTTGAGCTACTGTACTCCTTCATCTCTCATTATATTCAGAAGTTACCCTTCTTTCGTGTGATGTCCGAAGAATTGGCAAAAAAACCCTAGTGACCAATAAATCAAAACAAAAATTATTTTCTGAACGATCCTTTAATACATTAATATACGTGTATATAGGAATTTAATTTTTATTATTTTTACTTCATTATGTATTTATTAATTATATATTTATATCGTTATATATTTATATTATTATATATACTTATATATTATTATTATATATTTATTTTATTAAACATAATTACTAATATTTAAACAATCAATAAATAAAATTAAGTCGATTCAAAGAATATTTAATCGAAAATATTTTTAGAAAACGAGACTGGATTACCTAAAATATATCGAATATATTATTGAATTTCTTTTTCTGTCAATCTGGACGAATTTGATAAATATGCTGTATCGAAGTTAATTCAATGGATCTTACTTGAACTAAAATCTTGAAATATCGATATCTGTAGATCTGAGTATCAAAATTAAAGCATCTCTCTTTAGTTAAACAGCTGAATTATTCCGTTGTCAAATGATTGTTCATTGAAGTATTTGTAGTCCTTTTTCTCTAATATGGGAGCTGAATTACGAAAATCCAATTATTTAATTAACAATGACAGAGAGTCCACGGTTATAGGTCGATGCATTCGATATTTAAATAAATATCAGTGTTTGACGAGGTCAAAAGAGCAATTAACGGAGATAAAATACGTAATATTAATGAATATTTCACTGAAATTCTAGTAAGTGGAACTTGCCCTCGAAAAATTAACATCGGTTTCCACAGTTAAAAAGTCTTTTGCTTTGAAAAGTAGTGACTATTTTATAAGAATTGACCGAATACAGTCTGGAATTCTAATTGTTGCGCGTTATTATTGTCCAATTGTTGACGTATGATAAACAATTAAAGCCCTTAGAACCTGAAAGTAAGCTATCTTATTTAAAACAGTTTGTAAATCAATACCGGAAATTTATAGCATTTGCCAATATACGATGTTTTTTGAAATAGAACATTAAAATTTGAATGTAAAATTAGAATAAGTATTCTCATTTCTTTGGCGCGTTAAAAAAGTTTAATTTACCCCAATACGAAGTGTGCATTAAACACAGGAATCGAATGAGATTGTACCACCATTTCTTTTTCCGAAAGTGAAGAATATTGATGGACATTTTAAGTTCGCAAAAGCGCATCTAAATCAGTCGAACGAGAGTTAAGACCTTTTTTAGACACGATTCGCTGAGAAAGCCAAGAATCCCACCTGCGATAGGTATTCTCATCAATCAAAGGATGTGTGGCAGAACCTATTAAAGTCTCCCGAGGGCCAATTCTTTAGGAAGGGATTGTAAGGGGATAAAACAAAAATCCTAAAGACATTTTTCAGGAGATACAAATGGTTACGGTGGGGAAATCTTCATTTTTGATCTCTTTTCGTATTAAAAAAAGAAAGGAATCTTCGAACGTATTTGTGGAGTGGCATCTCAGTTCAATCAATCAGTGCCGCGTAATCCAACATCATCTACTTTTTACTACAAAATTACGAGTGAAAGCGTTGGAAGCTGTTTTCCCCGCGGAAGTCACTTTATTACAATCTTTGGAAAAACTTATTGCTTGGCACAGAGTCATCCGCCGCTCTTTATGGTTATTACTGTACGCTACTCCGCAAGTAAAAATAAATCCGCATGTCCATTTAAACGGAAATGAAGCTCGTGAAAGGGTTTAAGGAAAGTGGCTCTTTGTTGCTAAGTGACCATGTTGGGGATGTCAAGAAGTTTGACGAGTGGACCACGTTCTTATATGCTGAATTTCGTTACCATTTCTTCTTTTCTCTAAAAGAAAGGGTGTAGAAAAGTAACAAGATTTTCGGATACAAGTTTTAATTGTAATTCGACGGATATATTTGAATGAACGAGAAGAAAAGAGATGTATAAAATTATCATTGTTAGTCAAAAAATATCATAGCAATTTTCATGCTTCGAAATATGGTCTTCACTCATCCTGATCTAACTTTAAAGATGTAATTAGAGAGGACAGTAACTTAACAAAGCTTTCCTTTGTTCAGCATTTACACGTCTACTACTAAACCGGTCACAATAGATTATTTAAATGGAATTTTTGCTCACTTATCGCCATCTCTAATTAGGATTCCACAAAGTAGAAGTTTCGTCGATTGAATTTACAGATGTACAATACTAAATTTTCTTTTCGCGATACTCATTTTATATTCTCCTCTTCTCAAGCAAATCCCAGCTTTTCTATCATTATTGTGATGCTCAAAGCTTTGAATCCTCTTTGACGTGTTTTGCTGCGGTTTCTCTTTGAACTATTTCCCGTCATTTAGTCTATCCTCTTTGCCTCCGATCCCATGCACCAAACTTCAAGGAAGGTCTGACGTAGGTGACATTTACATCTGATCTGATTATAGCATCTTTACCACTTCATTAGTTAAATCCCTAACAAATGTCTCGCTCGTAGCATGATTGTCTTTAATTATAATTAACCTTCCTTAATAGTGATGCAGGAGTTTGAGTAGACGGAATTCTGGGAAGGATAACTACTCGAATGCGTCAGAGAAAGGGAGGATGCTTATTTAGTTCCTATTGAATATAAACATCTCTACAATATCTATTCATCTTAAAGTTTTAATATGTTGAGCATCTATCAAAGATATTGAAATTTTAGTTTTTTTTACGATGGTTTTGGCCGAATAATTATTATAAAATATCAGAATACAAGTATAATACAAAATCTTAATACAGTAAAATAAAGTAATATAAATAAATAAATATATATTTGTTGGATAAATTTTTTACGTGTTATTTAATTTAATTTATTTGTTTCAAAAATTTATTTAGAATTCTATAATGAATGTTTAAAGGGATAGTAGACTTTGGTCTGACATATAAGTCCTATATAAACTTGCTCAAAATATGGTGGTATATAAATTATTCCTCGTTGAATCCAAGATTTTCATCAATTATTAACAATGCTCATATTATTACGTTAACACATATTTGTTTAAAAGTTTGAGATTGTTGTATGACCTAACTAATTGTTGTGCCTACGTCAGACAACAATTAGAAAGTTAACAAAGATAGGAAAGGGATGAAGTGAAACTCTCGTATCGTAGTACGTGTACGAAGATCCACTGTTAGCTCTGCATCTCAGTGCGTCATCGATGATAAATTAGGGTTTGATATCCCACCGGAATGCGTATCTCGGTATTCCGTACGCATGAACAGTGAGATAATTTCTCCCAGCTCACCGTTCGCCCTCCAACTGACACGATCGGAGAACACAGAAACTGCATCTTTGCTAGATGGACGCATTCCACTCCCAAAGGTTAATCGATTCGTAGAATATTAAATAAGCGCTAAATTTAGCTTTAAATAAGAAATCGATGTTTATGATACTTGTAGAAGTTTAAAATTTTACAAGTACACTATAAGAAATTTAGTTTATAGTTTCGTAATTCATTTGAAACGATTTCGTTTATCGGGTTACGTAATTTGTAAGTGGTGAAGAGTTTAGTGGGTCTATATCAAGTGGAAATGAAGGGAAGCGAAATTATAATCTGTGAAGCGTTAATGTATACCCAAGTAATTTCTTTTCCCGATAAACTAGTCGATCGTTGAAAACTCATTCCATGCTTGATGGTTATTTACTGTGAAATGCTGCTTTAGGTGGAAGGCTATCGTTCACGCTGGAGGTGTTTTAGAGAGAGGTTCGTTCGGAATCAGATTTCGACATTCTTTCTTTCCTATGCTCCTTTGACGATTAGGTCAGATGATGGTTGTATGGATAATGAAGTAGATTTATCGGATTCGCTCCGATATTACACTTTTCCTTTAACGAACAGACGATATATTTATTATCCTATTCAAATCCAATCCTTAGATCAAACGTAATTCATAACTTTCCCTACGATTTATCTATTTGGGGCAATTATAATAAAGTAATAATAAAGCCCACAATATATTTTATTGCATTTTACAAATTCTTATTCACCTGTGATTTGAATTATCAGTTTACGGTTAGCTATCATCTGCACATACCTTTACTCAAGTTAGTCCATTCTAATTTTCATCTCCTTTGAAATAATCTCATCTAATATATGCACAAAGTATCGTTTTTTTTACACATCAACTAATATAGTCTTCTTTCCTTTCATTTCTTTTCATTGAATTTTTTACTCATTTTATCTCATTCTGTGACAATGTTTAAATGGAAGATATTAATCTTTAGTACGAATTTCGACAAGTAAATTATCATTATGTCTGCCATAACAAGCTGTGGAAAGGGTTTTGAAGAACAAATATTCGTTTGAGTCTATTGTATAAATACAATGTTTAATAGATTTGCGTATATTGGTTTGAAACATATTTAACTCCTGTTTTCAATTTTAGTTTTGCCGGAGTAATACGCATCATGATTCACGGTGAACTTGTTAAAGGTTTGAGAAGCAACATTAAAGTGGCCGTGCGAAACAAGGAATAGTGATATTTCTTATAAGTTCAAAGAGTAAAAGGTATCAGATACTAATGAAAAGACTTTCACAAAAGCACCCAGTCTGTTAAGGTCAAAACTAAAGGTTTAATGGAATTAAGATGAGCGATCCATATTACGTTAGCCTATTAAGAAGAGGATAGGGTGGGATTCAAAAACACTTAAAAAAGCATATGTCTTGTAAATTAAAAGAAATCGTGCATACATTTTTTAAACTTAGCGGAGCTTGGGTAGATATGTTAAAGGAATAGCAGCTTCCATCTTCATTAGAGAATGGTTTAATTAAGGCGGAATATTCACCTAAATGTCTTTCCTATCCAAAAGAATGTTTTGTGAACACGAAACTATGATACGCGGTAGGGGACTGACGAAAATTTTTCGGAGTCTTCACTAATTAAGGTACGTTAGAAAGGTACGGAGTACCTTCATTACGATTGAATTTCTGGAGGTTACAGTATTGAAAGAAAGGCTCGGAATGGTAAGGGAAGGATTGAGTAAATAGAATGCTATACATGTTTAAGATTAGGCTATACATAATATAAACACTAACATATAAAAAATATCCCCGTTATTTAAAAGATTTCATTTTAATCTAAACTTTTTAAATCGTCTCCAACAATACACGAAGTGTTTCATGTTCGTATCCTTTTAAGATTTTGATTGACGTTCGAGTAAAATATTCAAGTATTTAATATTCAATACTTAGTGATACAATAATAGAATTTATATCTATAGCTTGATACTTAGAGAAAACCATGAATATATTCGAAATGAAAGCCATAGACTATTCTCTAGGCTCGTTATAGTTTCCTCCATTTTAATTGTTCCTCGAAAGGAACCAACACTTCTAACTAGAACTCCCTAGCTCTTTGAGCCTAAATTTCCTCCTCTTCTTCTTATGAAAAAATCCTTTGTTGTCGAGGTATCAATTAATTTCCATTTTGCATGAGGACGACGTTACGGTTAAAGGAAATATACAAAATTTCAGACACTATCACCCTCTCATTAATGTACATTTTATTAATGAAAAATATCAATCAACTATGAGTTAGTGAATCTCAAATCCTGTTAAACTGTAATCAACTTCGTTTTCTGTTAACGATAGCCTAGTAAAAGTTTTGAATTAGTTTCATATTACGGTTAATATGTTATATAGAAAATAATCTATTAAATCTATGAAAATATTCTTAATATTAAAGCAACTGTTAAAAGTTCCATTACTAATATAGAGGTAACATTCATTCAGCTTTAAATATTCAAAGCGATATCTTTGGCGAGAGATTTCCTCTTCGCAGAAATAGTAATCCGAGACACGGTTGGGATGTATAATAGGCGAAATATTTCAGAAATATAACGGTAGCACCCTTATGTTTTACATTCGTTGATATCTTGCTATTATGTTCTCATTATAAATCAAGGTCTTCAAGGAGTGGATATCAAACTGTTATTGATAATAACGCCATTACATCTTAAGTAAGGGGATATAGTTCTCTTATAATACATCCAACCTTTAGGAATACTTGGTTGCTTAGGGAAGTGACGTCAACGGAAAAGACTGATGGTGTATATCATGTTCGGCCCCTTAAAATATCTTGCGCTATTGACTTTGACCGAAATACAGTGATGGATATTGGAAATCACAGTTCCTTTAAAGAGTTATGAGTCAAAAATTCACCGAGGAAGGCTAACAGCACCATGAGGAATCGGCGACTCTTCCCAAAATTATTTTTATACGTCCGTGCCTCGGATTTATTAAAATCCGTTCCTGTTTTTAAACTTGGAATTTTTCGTTTTGTGTATTTTAAGTTTCCAAAGTTGCGTCCTTTAAAGATATCAAACTTAGTTCGTAAAATATCCGTCGCTAATGGAGGTCAAGTTCAAACTTGTTTCTAGAAAGCTAAAAGATGTTTTTTTTATATGCTTCGTCACTTTTTTCCCATAAACTCAACATTGACCTCTTTATTCCTTTCAAAATAAATTTTGGCACAAATAATCTGGAAGTCGATTCGCCATTAATTCCGCTTTAAGTATCTCCAATTCTTAAGAGATCTTAAAAGATCACACTGAGTGTGTGGTAGAGTTTTAAGTGCTTCTATTTTTTATTTCTCAAGTATAAAAGGCCACCGCACAGTTATGGCCAGATCCATTGATGTTCTTTTCAATATAAAAAGCATTTCGACGTAAATATTTATATATTGTGTAGATGAATGTATAATTAATTTGATATTATATGGGTAGTATAAAAATATAATGAAACTGACAATTTCTTCATATATTTGAGACGTATTCTTATACATTATATTACTATAAATTAAGTATTAATTATATAGCTTAGTATGTTAATATTACAATATAGCATTTAGTATAATAATAAAATAAAGTTGATAATATTTTGCCCCTAGAAATGTTCTGAATCTTAATATTATTTATACGACTAGGAACATATAAAATTCGTTTCCTTTAGTAAAACCTTAGGAATTCAATTATATATATATATATATATATATATATATATTCTTCGATCTATTACTGAAAGGTATTCATAATCTATCATCTACTCAGTATAGAGTTTTGTAAGATTTATACTAGCTTCATTGGTGGGCTGTTTGATTCGTTTCATCTATTTCTAATTTTTCTCCCTAAACCTTTCCACACAAATTACTTGCGATTGAATGCCGTGAGTACTTTAAAACACTGTGATCACAAAAGATATGAAAAAATTATCATACGTATTGTCATAATGACCTAACAACATAAGGTACTGACTCCAACAATAGCTACGTTTCTATGAAAACAAAGCCTACTTTTACCGCGCTTCCCCTACATATATTAGATTAAGTTC
Organism: Pantala flavescens; assembly: GCA_020796165.1. Taxonomy (NCBI): domain Eukaryota; kingdom Metazoa; phylum Arthropoda; class Insecta; order Odonata; family Libellulidae; genus Pantala; species Pantala flavescens. The sequence continues at coordinate 22,106,896 of CM036886.1, forward strand.
TCGGTCTATCAATGTTACGTTCTTCCCCCTAGTCTATACGTTAGTGGCCCGATCTTGGTACACTACCCATTTATTCCTAACAGCTTAAAATATATACGAAAAACTACCTCTAAAGTGATAAATTGGAAGCTATATTGTATAAAATTTCAAATTTATGTCACTCTGAAACCGATTTCTAAATTTTCCCTCTTCTTCTTTACAAAACAATTATGGGAATGTCTCATTGTTGCGCGCAAGACAACACAATTAAAACATCAACAAGTGGATAGCACATTCCGGGAATCATCAATCAGATGTTTGAATTAAATTAAATTCCTTGGCGACGTACAGGAACCAGCCGAGATCTCCTACACATTCCTTTCCGAGGTTTATTCTTCTTCTTTCCGCGAACGAAAGCTTCCACGAATCGCGAATCCAAAACGCACGTAAATGATTTCCCTCAGGAAAGGATGCATTCACTACCGAATGGTGCTAAAAAGTAGCACATAACGCGAAAGAATGGAATGAAGCGTATTTCAAGCTAACTCTCCGACGTAAATGTAGAGTCTAAAAGTTTCGTATTTACTTGTTTACTGCGCCGTACCTTATTCTGTCACCCACCAAAATTCCACATTCGTTACTACGTGGGACTACGTTAGATCGGAATCAACAGCGTTTACTCTTATAACTGTAAATATTTACTTAGCAACCGCGGTTTCGAAAATTGTCAGACTAACATTAATGACCATCATTTCTAACGTTTATTATAAGAAACGTTAAAAATCTCTCATTTAGAGTGATGTTTCGAAAGATAGAGTGTATACGTATTTATAAATAGCATCGATTTTTTAAATTTTATATAATAAATATTAATATGTAATAACATTAAAATATTTAATACGATTTTATAATTGAGATTTATTGTTAAGAATTCGCATTCATGTTACTGATAGTTTGGCGGAAAATAGCTTTTCCTAGTGAACGCATGGATAACTAATCAAAATATAAAATACGAGATATTTTATAATTAAATATATTGTTGGAAATATTTAGCTCTAACAGAACGTAATCATTATCGAATTTGATTCTAGACGAAAGCATTTATTTCAATCGATTTCCAGCTTGGATTTACAATGAATACGAACAAACCCCGTCAATTTGGCTGCAATGTTAAGTCTCCAAATTAGATCGAAAGGTCAATAATGCAATGGGTGACCAAAAAGCAATTAGCGGACAGATACGAATGATCCTACGGTTCATCCATTGCGAGCATTTTAAATCGTCGTCACCATTTTCGCAACAAGAAAGAGAGAAAAGATGCATATTCATGTTTATCCGGCGGACATTAGCAGTTGGGAGAAGCGCCTCCTATAAAATGGGGGTGTAATAAAGGGGAAAATTTGCGGTGTCGGGGGTGGCAGCGTGGGTTCTCAGAATTAGATGGGGCGGGAGGTTTACGTGGGAGTGCAGTGCTGCCAACTTGAAATTTTCTACGCTTAGATGATTAGGCCACGAAACTGGAAAACGAATTTGGGAGATAAATGGAGGAAGCGACGACTGCAAAATACGATAGTCTATTACTTCCGGTTGGAATGAAATTGAGCTGTATTGAATTTAGATTAGCGACTTGTTACAGTTCTTTTAAAAGAATAAATACATAGACAAAAGGGAGACCAAATAAGTTTTTGCTTAAATGATCAATTTTCAGCATATTTCGGATAACGATTCCATAATCTGAGGATATTTAACAGTTCTTTTCATTTCCTGCTAATTGTATGATTAGGATAATTTAAACAATTCTCATTAATTAATTAAACCATTGATCCAATAATTCGACCAACAATCCAAAAATGTAAAAAGATATAGACGTATTATTATTATCCTTTTCCAAACAAAATATGTGTTCTTTACATTTTCATCCTAACAAATTAATCATCGTAATTAATCATTAAAAACAGAAGTAATACTCATGAAAGTAATAGGTGACTCGGCCGCATACATGGAAACGATAGTAACTCAATATCCTTTCTATTCTAGAGATGAAATGACCGAAATGAAAATTAACCAAATCTTGATCTTCGTAAGGATCATATATAGGGAAAGAGAAAATTGTAGAATAATTATCTGGTGAGAATAAATTTCCTGATATTACGTTGATTCATGATGTAGTAATGATAAATTGTTGCGTGATTACACTCTACGTCTCACAGATAAATTATTTATCTTCGGTTCGTTTTCCTTATCAGTAACACCATTTTGATAACTCTTGGGGAACAAAAAACATATCCTTACATATGTATTAGTCGGATTGATTTTAAAAATTATATCCTGTTGAGATAGGCAACTCATTTCCGGAACATATCTTCGTGTGCAACTTTGTATAGACGACATTGTTCATCTTAATGAAAACTCGTTAAACTAGGTGAAACAGGCATTGAATGACATTCTATGTTATGGAATTATATATTTTTACTTACTGTTAAGCATTAATCAGTGTAAAATTCTGTATATTTAATTGCAGAAGGGATCCTAATTGTGTGATAGTTAATGAATACCATTTTGAGAATCATACGATACACAATCAAAGGATTTTCCCTCTCTCCTCCTAAACCCGCCTTCCCCTACCTTTTGCCGAACTACTTTCTGTTATGCCTTTGTCGCAAATTAATCAATTACATACTTTGTCTGTAACGGTTTTCCAATACATTTTCTTTTTTGAATGTATAAAGTATCGTATTTATAAATTACGTGCGCAAATATGTTACGATATAATCGAACCCGGGTCTTTTTAATTTTACTCAAGCATGTTGTATAATAAATCAATTATCTCTTTCATACATTATTAAATTCACAAACAAATATTTCTATTTGCTTAAGCCCATAATTCAGTTCGAGAGGTATGAAAATCTATATGAAACAATTAAGTTTAATCGCAGTAAAATTTATGCTCCTTACTCAATGTTACGTTATTGCAACGAAATGGATGGAATGGGAGATTAGGACAGATTAGGGTTAGAAGTATATCATTGTTGAGTTAAAGTTGCTAGATTACTAAGCATTGTTCGGAGGGACAGTTCGTATGCGGTGACTTATGAACAATTGTTAGCCTCTCGGAAAATGGCGGAGACACGATATCTCTTCGTAAAAATTAGGGATGATAGGAGGATGCAATTCATGCAGTTGGCAACCCTTGTCTGGATTATTGAGAGGGGCAGGGACGGTTCAAAGAAATAGCTGCCCTATTCGCTAGCAGGCGAAAGCTTTTAAGCTTTCAGTTTGGATTGGGAATTTTACTGATGGACTTTTGGTTGAGTAGTGTTAACACAAGAGGGTATTTTTGACCGTTGCTTATCTTTCTTTCTAACCAAACGATCTCGTTGAACGAACTTCGGAAAGACATCCGAGTGCTTCATAAAGTGAGCATTTGAATGCTACAGAAAGATATTGTCTCTATGGATACGAACACAATATGGTAATTACGTAAATATAAACTATACACTGTGTTTCAATGCCAACATTGTAAACTAAATGTAGCGTACCATAGTAACTAAGTTTAAAGCAAAGAAGTACCGACATCATATAAATAATTTAGTAGTCATTTCATTTGGAAAGTAACTTGCTGAAAGGTTATATAGCACCAAACAGTATAGGTAAAATATTTCTCGTTGTAATAGGTGTGCATGATATTCTCCATTTATTGTAATAAAGTACGTTATATATTCATACATACATATATAAATGTATTAGTGTATATTTGAATGTTTTAAGGGTATTCCTAGTATTTCAGTTTCGTCCCGCATAAAGTATTTACACTAGGGTGATGTTCGATGCATTTTTCTCTTACGAGTATTGATAACATTAGTGTAGTTACGGAAGCAACTGTATAAAACCTCATAATACACATCGACCAGTGAGCGTTATAATCGTATCTTATCCTTGATAACGGATTGAAATAATCCGAGGTTAAATTTCGCCCTCGCTCTGAATATCCAGAAACAGACTAAATATCAACAACAGCATTTTAACATTCCTCATTTACTCATCAGTATACCGTTTGAAGCCTAGGCATTGACCAAAAACTGTTCATCCCCCAAAGAGAGAGTCTTTAAAAAATATTTAATGAGAATAAGTAATCCTTCATCTTATGTTACGTTAATTAATCCAAATTCAACCTAGCATAGTTATAATTATAGAACATTACGAATTCCTGATCAATATGCAGTTTCCAGTGTTACTAGCAGTTATTTATATATCTGAATTTGTTTTTTATACGTAAACTTAGCATACTTCTGATATGAGCAATAAGCCTGCATCAACTGAGGTGATATTCCAAATAAGTTATCCCTTTAAGAAAGCTGGAGAACAAACACGATACATATTCGGTGCATTTCAGAGAGAGATTTCTTATAATTATATCTTATAAACGAAGTTTTCTCAAATATTTCGATGAATTTTGGAATTCTTGAAAAGGCACATTCTTCATTACTACGAGTGAAGTTATCATTCGTTACGGTAAATTGATTTTTAATATTCTATAATTAAATTCTTCATAGAACCTGAGTACACATAAATGCACCACAATCATAGAATTCTTGTCATCAACGAGTCATCAAATCTCACATAGTAACCATCCAAGGACTATAATTCTTTCATTTGTCCATCCTTCCTAATATAACGTTCAATTTGATTCATGATAAAAGCTTTATAGTTTTCCCCATTAATTTCTAGCTAACTGTGGGAAATAGGAATTTATCGTTCATCGATAGGTGCACCCCAAAACGCGTTCGCATCTTATTCAAAGCAATCAATATTCCACTCAATCTCACAAGAAAAACTATTCTCAGCATCGTTGAAATAACACGCGCAATAAAAGGGATATGAATGGTCACCTCTAATGCCTTTTCAATTATCGGTGGTTGCCATGGGAATTGACTTAATTGGGAATGTTATGAGCGCTAACCGAGGACACCTACGTCTTCGCATAATAAAAATTGACCTCGCAATTTTGAGGACAACAGGGGGTGAAGCTCAAATATCCACATTTCCCATCTAACATTTTCTCGCTCTTCCTTTCGTTTATACGAATGTGATATGAAATAGAAAGTAGGGGCTTATTTATAGTTAATTACTATATTTGTAATTTATGTAAAATGGGTTATAAATGATAGCAGAAACTTACGCTGTATTTCACTATAGGATTTTTATCACGTAGAAGGTAATAGTAGCTCAATGTTGGATAGAAATGTTATCTATTAGAAGATATATATTTGTTGGCTCACGTAAAATTATGGTTGAATTTTAAAGAAATGAATAATATATGTAATGTCAAGTCATTTTTAATTAATTTTTACTATATGAAATATTTACTTCTCCATAGTGATTACAGTAAATCAATCTTCATCACGCAAAATATTTTATACATACTTATTGTATTGAAAGATTCTTTATATTAATTTTATGATATGCATGTATTGTAATATATAAATACATGTAATATAATTTTTTTTTAGATACCTGAATCATTCATTTCCTGCTTTTGAATGAAAATCCATGTTTCTACTCACCCATTCATCAATCTCTTTACGAACATAAAATTTTCACTTTTATTCTGCATTTACAGCAAAAGTAAAATAACTTTAAGGATTTTCATCAATATGGCTGTTAAATTAATATTAATGTTTTGATGTAAGGCTTTTCAAATAAAACCTCCTTTATTAACTTTGTAGCAATACTCGTATTATATATTTTATTATTTTTAAGTTTTCGTATGGATAAATAATTATTAATAATGACTATTTCGAAATAGATTCAAATGTATTAATAGTACGAACTGATAATATAATTTCAAAGATCAGGCCTGTCAATCACTAACGAAAACATGCAGAGAACTCACGATATGATATGGAAAACTACTCTAGCAGTGAGTTCTGAAAATTCTTCAAGAAGTAAACAAAAGGTTTATTGGAGGAGGCATTCCCATTTGCTAGAACTTCTCGTATCTCGTCGAACGGTGAGTTTTGAAAACACAATTCGAGATAGTTTCAAATTAATTTTCAATTACTTGTAAGGCTTCTGATTTCCACGTAACTTTAAATTAAATTTATGCTTTAAAAACCTTCAAGTTAAATGTGGATTGCGAAATGTACGTAAAGTTCTACTTTCAGATGAATATTTTCTACTGAAAAACGAAAGAGTAAATGCATTATTCTTTGGGGAATAAAGGCAGAACGTTCGCTTTTATAAATTTAACTCCCAACGATTTCTATAGCAACGAATAAACAATTTAGAATTTAATAGATAGCTCGTGAAATTGAAAATAGCTTTAGAGAGTTTTAAGTGTTTATGAGTACTTTAATTTATTTACGAGTTCTATATAAATCATAGGCACAAACTTACTTGCAAGTAAAGCAGTAGTTTTTTCTTATCCGCCTAAGGAAGGAGACTGAATGGCGTCATATGAAGGCAACGGAGTTTCGTGAAGTTTTTCATCAGAACGCGGAAAGCAAACAGACAGAATATCTGATAGTTTTTTACGATGATGCTTGAAAAATTCTACTCCTAGTTTTTGAAGAAAACATTGTTTTTTGGCAATTTTTTTCTACCCCAAGTTCTCAAAAGTTGATGGTGTAAAAATGAATGCCTATGTAAATTATTGTTGATAGTTTATTCCTAGATCATTGATACTTATTTTCATAGATCCCAAAACAAGGGTTTAGCCATCAACAGAATTATCCATTCTTTCTAACGAACATGATTCAAAAATGTTCCTTATCACGGAAAGATTTCCGGAAACTTTATGTTTAATGTCATAACAAACGTGAGTTATAATTAAGGAAATCCCCAACCAGTAACGAGTCACACCTCGAACGAAAAGAAATCTCATTATGTTTCGTAAGATGAGCTGTCTTACATATATACATGTTGCCGAGTGAAAGAAAAGTAATTTGAAATAAAGTTTCTTCAAACTTTTATCTCTTTCAAACTTAGATAGAGTTTAGCATCAAAAGAAATGCTTACCATTGAGAATCGATCGGAATAATTCAAGTGGGACATTCTTGAATCGAATCATCCTCTTTAGACATTGAAGTTTTTTACCCGTTCTGAAAGCACTGGGAATGCATGTTATGTAATATCTTATGGATTTAAAGTTGGGACATTACAATCCGAGAAATGATTCAAACCCTTTTCATTCAACTATGTCTTATTCTGATTGGTTATTGACAAAGTTCTCAGAAGCCAGTTTCCAGACGACTGCCTTCGTTTCATTTCAACTCTATTCTCTCTAAATATTTTCTGCATTATGATCTTTCGCCTTTGGAGGATGTTAAGAGATCTATCATTTATAAATATAGTAATATGAAATTACCTCTCTATACTACGTTTAATATTATCATCCTCTCTGAGAATATTACGAGAATACGTAGATTCGTTTGAAAGGATCTAAGGAATTATTAAGGCTCTACGATTGTGTGGTTTGAAAATTTCTCGTATAATTGTCTTTGAAGGTGTGGAAATACCTCGCTTTCAGAAGTGAGAGACAATAGTATTGGATTATAAAGCGCTTTCTATATTTAAAATGATCGCAGATTGCCTGGAACAATACTTCTTTCTCCTCTCATCTATCAGGAGAATTTTGAACATAAATTCCGGAAATTCCATCCATACCAATAATCAAAGTTTAATATATACCTTTATTGAAAGTTATTCAAGTGATTTGTTCCCCGCTGGCGCGAATTTCTCGATCCAAAATATTTCCATTTTTAGATTTCGGCATTATTAGTTTATATTTAAAATGTCTATGAGAAACGTCTACCGTACACAATTTATATATATAAAATAAACTTTCGGAAATTAAAATAAGTTTTTCCACGATTGTTTATAATTTAATTGTTTGAATTTTACAGCATTTAAAAAATTCATTTCCCTAAGCTCGTGCAGTGGTTTAGAAAGCAATTTAGATAAATTAAATCGTAATCAACTTGTGATTAATGTTCCGATTAACTAAAGTAGAAATGTAACAGTTTTGTGTTCAATCTTAACATTAATGTCTCTCTAATGTGTTTTTGGATAAATTTGTCGTGTTAGTATAATCTAGCTCTACAAGTTATTATTTCGATGTATTCTTTTCCTTGAAGATAATATAAAGTTTTGAATCAGGTTTATGATAAAATAAAATATATATCTACAATCGAATATCGAAAAATCATAAAGTATTAAAATTTAAATAAGTAAATTGAAGTCTTAAATCACCCATATCACATCGGGACCTGATAACTTATACCCCATTTCATATTGTTTTAAAGCATAAAGGAACATTCCTAAATTATTTTATTTCTGAAATTTGCATCGCATAGTTTTCAGAATGACGTAGAAGTTAATAGTAATGATTTTAGAACAGTGACGCGAAACTTCGAAATTTTATTTTTTATAATCTTCGTCTTCCGTGATGGAATATTGACACGTTATTTTTCCGCGCATCTATTATCTATTCCCAGCTAATAGAAGCTTGCCATTAGGTAATTAATATTGGTGTTTATCCGTAGTCGAGTACTACACGGTAATTTTCCTAGCAACGGACGTTTATGCGGTACATTTTAAATAAATAGACTCATTTTATCACCAATTATTTTCTTGTCCGTTAATTGATAAAAAAGATAGACTTTAGGACCAATTTAAATGTAGTTACATTTTAAATGGGTCATTTTATAATTATCCACGCATGTGTTAATGGAGGGTGAAATAATATTTTATCCTTAATCAATAGTCGTATATTAACGAACTAAAATTATTTTCACGGAAAAAAGAGAGGAATTTTGCTTCCATTACTTTCAATCATTCCTGATTAAATCTATTAGTATAAACACCTTAGTAATCCTTAAATAATTATCAGTTTAATCTATAAAAGCTTCAGAAAGTTAGCACAATATTAGGAAATTTTAAAATCATAATTCAACTGTGAATACAATAATACTATCTAATAATAAAAGAATGAAGTAATCTTAGCTTATCTTATTGGTCCATATCAAGCTATTTATCTAATCATCAAACAAAGAAATAAATCCATTACTCTAGCAAATCTAAATTTCTCAAACGGAATCGCCTATTGATAATTGTAGCTTTCACAAAGACAATTATACATTAATATCCTGGTAGTGATGTAATTTTTAACACCATAGTTACCAATATCCGAGAATATAAACAAGCAATACACTCTTACGTTACTTCCAAAACGTTACACACAAAAGTACTCCAGCATTCATTGAAATCCCCGACCTTTTGATGGCTGATGAATCATGTCTGTCTTAAATTAATCGTAACCGAGCGCTACTGTGTGAGTGATGGTGTAAAGGCTTTATGTGAGGACATTAATCCATCGCTTGATGAGTGTGCTCTTGTTACCATGATGCATCTCACATTGGGCGCTAAATGGACCAATGCAAAAATCTCCCGCGAAGTTGCCACTTTAAAGTGGGACGAGATTTTCCTCGCGGGCGAACACGCTGCTTTCGTTTTTCAAACATTCCCTTCGTTGATTCGATATGATTTTTGTTTACGAAAGTGAAACAAATGAATCAATATACGTCATTAATGTTGATGATATCCATATCGTTTTCCCAAGACAAGTTAAGCCATTTAATATATAAATATTATTACTAAAATACGAAATATTTTTACTGAAGTACATTAATTATTAATTATTGAAAAAATAAGTAATATATAATAATAACTGAAAATTTTAAATTAATTAAAAGCGAATAGGATTAATTATTGAAACCGTGAGGCTTAATTAATATATTCACAACACGTATCAACTGTAATTAAAGTTCGTGATAAATATGGAAATATTAGCCAATAGGAACACTCTTCTTAACACATCTTCGTTTATCGAATGAGCATAGCGTTGCGTTTTTACAAGTGTACACTAGGATAATGATAAAAATCTCGAGAAAAAATTAATATATCTTTATAAAAGGCTACAATAAAAGTTCACAATAATTTTTGTTTTAAGAAAGTAAAACAAAAGCTTTCGTAATAATGTTGAATCTATAATATAATTAATAACTGAAAATGGTTCTTCAGTTCAATTTTCCAAATTTTCAGAAACAAACAAACGTCATCGATGATTAATATAAAAGATAAATCGGAACAAAAAGAATAATTCGCATTTCCAATAAATGGATTAGTCTTCATAGGCTGGTCTTTGGAAGCAACTATGGAAGACGTTTCTCAGATCCTTAGGAATATTAAAATCGGAATTCTGGAAAACACTTGAATTCTCGCATAAATGATTATTAAGGGAATATCCGCAATTTAAGGTGAGTTACGACGTAATTCGTAATTTGGATTACATTCAACCGGTATTATCTTCAGCTTAAGGATTTATTGGGCCCAGTTGTGCATCTCTGCGTTGACTCTCTTCGAATTGATGGCCTCTAGTAGATTACTTGCTGCACTCGAAGAAAAAAAGAATATAAAGATGAATCAATTAAAGTACCATTTAATTTGCAAAAGAGCATTTTCCGATAAACGTTTGGGCGGGGTAATCGCTTTGTGTGTGTTTTTCGGTATATGAAGCAGTGGAGGAGACGTAATTGGTGGGGAGGGAAGGTTGGGATGTCATAGTAACGAGCAGTAGTTATTATATCGCCACTCGACGTTAATGTCGCAGTGGCCGACTAGGATAAAAAATCCTTTAGCGACGTCGCTTATCAGATGCCTTTTTTCTCTGTGTTTGTCGGCAATTTAAGAGAGACACACGTATCTAAATGTCGCTTTCATTAAAATTAAACAGGACAACAGATGATGAGTATATATTTTTTTCAGGATTAAATTTATCTATTCTATCTTAATGAAATCTCTGTTCTCTTGAGTTTTAAACGAGTTGTTGACATTTTTACTGTTCAAAAATTATGATAATCAAATTTTATTCAATTTCCTTTAATATCGAATGAGCTTTTTTAATTGAATTTTTTTACTTGAGTTGTAAATTTAATTTAAAAATTAATATAATATAGCATTGAGGGAAATACGTACATATCAGTAAAATCAACAAAGCTCGTATTGCGAACCTGATGAAGATGGATAGATGAATATGATGTAACACGGATACTATATCAAAAGTAAAATTTCAATTTGACATTCATTTTCAATTCTTCATATCCTACAATTTTGGAATTGTGTATGCTTCGTCTGGTTTCTAAAATTAGTGATAGATTTAGTTTCAATGCATTAAGATGCAATAGAAACATCTATATTTTGAATAAGTTCATCTATAAACTATAAATACGAGTATATGCTTTTAATTATGCGTAAACCATCTAATAAATAAAAGATACGTGATAAATGCATGAATATATGAAGTGTATTTGCAATAAAAATATGAATGTCCGATTGTAGTATCTTCTTTGTATTGCCAAAAATAGCTCAATAGTTGAATCTTTATCTCTTAAATATAGTTTATATATCCCCTTAATTGTGGTATAAAAAGGTTTTCCAAGCTATTTAGATTGAAGTTAAATTACCCCTGTACAGTAGACGGAATTCCGTGTAATGCTGGCTGCCGCCTTCCAGGATAGATTTAAATTTTAAAGTTCTCTCTGCTTTACTGCGGCGAAATATACGTTTTACAAACAGAAAATTAAACTCTTGAAAAACAACAAGGATTTGACTCCAACCATACGTTATTTCCAATCATTTTGTGTTAAATTAAGCGAAAAAAGCTATATAGAATCATCCTATTCCACATGATTGAAAACATCAAATCACTCGACATTTATGAATATTAAATCCATTTGCTTACGAATAAACTTAATAATAATTTTAATATAAAAGATACAATGCCGTCAATTTCGAGTCTGTGTTAGGGAAAGATGTAAATAACTCAGCATGATGATTTCGTCCAACTTGATAACAAAGGTTTCACAGAAGTGAAAAATAGCGACATGAATGGGACCCAAGATCATAAGCTGTCATAATTTGTCACGCAGTGCCGTTCCGAAACAATATTCCAAAGCTACCATCCCGATTGGTCTAATGTCCTTTGTTTAAGCTCAGCAGTAAATTTGGTCTTTTACATCAATGAAAACCTCCGAACAAGAAAGATAAAATCTGAGAATTAATGAATTCATCTCTTTACCTACTAACAAGAGGCTGTTTCAAGTTTCGTAAAAATGATGACACATATTTCATTTGGAAGTAAAAAATGAGGCTGGCTTTTTTCACAAAAACTCATGAAATTGGGAATTTAGGAAATATGTGCCTTTGAGTTTCCGTGATATTCAAATGTCTTTCAAAAGAAGTCCTTGAATTAGGGATATAGTTTATTTTTGATAATTGCAAGATATAAATATATAATATCAGAAAACGTGACGAGAAGAGTATACAATAGATGGACGTATGTAATTATTGACTTAGCAACGGGTGACTCACAATACAGAGAATTAGTTATTCCCTGGAGAGACTTCAATGGAATTTAAAAGTGTGATATTGATGATATTGTTGCACCAGTTATAAAACAAAGAATAGGTATCGTGATTCATGAATATCATATATGATATACTATAATATATTATTGTTCCTTCTGTGAACTTATAGTAATGATACAGTTTTTAGCGATTGAATACAATATCGATCAATCATTTTGAATAATTTGTATGTATTATTTTAATTTATTGGTTTGTTGGTTTCTACTTTTCGTACGTGAAGATAAATATGGTTAACTTTTCAAGGATTTCTATAGCCACAGCTTTCTCGGTATACTTATCTCTTGTAACAATTTTATTGAGGCTTTCTTTAGCTCTTTACATCACACATCTTTTCTGTTTGTATTATATCATATATATTATATTATATACGAACGAAATATCATGTTTAGCATGAAGCAATTTTAGTAGGAGTTTAAGTATGAGCAGTTTTATGAAGAGAGAGAAAGTTACAGCCCTAATTGAGGCATTATATTATCATCATCCAGCTATCGGAAATTCTAGATACTCATACTGCTCTCTACGTAAACCATGAAAATAATTTATCAGAACAACAACGTTGAACAAGCGTAACAAAGTGAAAATATCAAATTTTGTTTAGAATATTTTAACTTATTTATCTTCGATTTTTATCTCCTTTCCAGATAGAATGATTTATTGCATCTAAGGATGTTTACTGAATGACGAAACTTCAACATAATTTTACTCGTCTCCTAGCAACAGCTATTCAGGTAAGGAATATCCCGAAAACTAGTTCTGCTTCATAGTGTAGGCAAACGGCACATCTTTAGAAGGGCGAATGGGGATCGATGCTACTTCCCCCGATGGGTGTATCCAGTTTCCACCTAATCCTCTCCCTTGGTCAAGGGTGCGTCTTTCTGATTCCATTTAAAGGGCCCTTAAATCGGTGCCCGAAGACCACGCGTTGCTCAACTGATTCATCGCTTTCTCCATCACAAAGGACCAATTGGGAAAGAAAAACAGGGGAAATCTGAAATGTCAACGAACGAAAACCACTTCAAACAATTTAAAGGTGTGTCCTGTGAAATTGGATGCGTCAGAGATGAATATTGGAAGAGTAGTTTTGGGGTGAATGGGTAATGGAAAGAGTCTTTATCCAATTGGAAGCTCTATAAAAAGGGATACAAACAAGTCAAAGAGATTTCTTTGATAGGCAATTGGAAGTGGAGTCGGATACGATGAACTGAAGAGTAGTAGTAACTGCTTAGATGTTACAGATGCTTTTTTGTATATAATTAAAGAATATTGAGAACAGGGAGATACTGTTCATAATGTTTTGAAAGCCAAAATAATTAAATCCTTAGATGATGAAGTATTGACAATTAATTTTCTGTATATCCAAATGATTCCATATGCTAGCATATTATTTTATTAGCTGCTGGTTTCATTGTTACTTCAAATCGATATTTATTTGAATAACTATATGTAACTAAATAAAATTGACCTCTTTAAGTATTCCTGGATTAAATATGCTTTATAATAGACGGAATCTGAGGAATATATCGTTCAATCTCCTTCACCATATGCCACTCCAATATTTCAAATCGGATATCCCAATTTGCTTTCTAATTTAAATATCTAAAACTTATCATGAATTTTGTTAAAATGTTTATAAAATTGCGAAATGTAAATTAAATTAGACACAAAAATATTGAGTTTCTTTAATCAAAGGTTATTTTATTCCTTGTGTACCTTTGATCGATAATTTGAATTTATTGCAAACAAAAAAATTATGCATTATCATTACGTTTACAAAATGATAAATAACTAACAATTAGGTGGTAACTAACTTACTGTTTAAAAGACAATGAAGGTATAAATCGTAGGGTATAATAACACTGTACACCTCTTCATTGCCCTTTCAAATTAACAGATGAAAACGGCATTAATCCCTCGATATAAAGAAAATTAATATGAATGCATAACAGTTGTATAATTGAGTCTCATAGAAATAGTAGGATCATAATTTTTATTATTAAATTCCAAATCGAAACTTAGCAATTCAAAAACTATACTTTTGTCTCCTTCAAGAAAGAAAATACCATAATTAGTATATATATACTTCCACTAGAATCAATCATATACTCCTACTCAAAAGAGTGCTAACTTGAGACACGCTGTTGTAAATAATGATAATCTAACTATACCATTTAGTTGTCACATACTCTTTTTATTTATTATAATGCTATCCCCATAAAATCCTTTTATTTACCGCAGTTTTAATCAAGTCTTTTGCAACCACTCAAAACCACATGCGAAATTCTCCACTTAGGTTTATTGACGCTTACAAATTATCTATTCACACTTAAACTGTCTTCCTGTTCTTTCAAATTCACTAATGACGCATTTATTTTTTTCGGTTATTTTTTTGATCAAACGCCTTTATAAATTTAAGTTTGAAAGTCACTTTTCGCAGCGCTCTATAGAAGAAAAATATACTACCCTTTATTTTCGTTCCCTTTCAATCCAAACATACCGTTAACTTGTCGGGAAACGATATTTATTTTCTTTAATTAGCCTATTCGATGTTTATTATTTTCCCATCTATTTATGTCCAGATCCGATTATAATCAGATTTTTTACTCTCTCTTGACGTTTTGAATCCTTCCCTCCGCATCTCATGAGGGCGCACGCGCTGGATCCCCCCCCCCCCCCACCGCCCCCGCCCACTCTCCTTCGATGACGACACAGCCACTGTTATAAAGGACGCACAGCACCAGAGGATCTCATCGTTTGAATCGGCGGTTCTGCGGTGGATTCACCTTCCGGTACGTGGAGCGTATTTTTTCCTTTCTCTCCGAAACTGAAAATTTCCGATATATATTTCGCGAAAAAAATTCCGCGTATTTTGGGAACTGTAGAACAGGTGGGCGCGTTCTTGGTTTTTTGTGAATTTACTTTTAGAATCGGATCAATTTATAGGTTTAGTTAAATTTAGATTTTTGCTTTTACTTCAAAGGAATTATATATATTCTTCGCGGTGGATATTTTTAAAAGAGACTTTGTTTACTAAAAATTCTATTTGATGTCGCCTTTTTATGCAATATAATGAATCCATATTCTTATAAATAGAAAGCGGCTTTGACTTATCGCGTTAAAGAAACGTACAAATATGATTTTAAATGTGTTATTTTTTCGTCCCAGGAGATTTATTTATAAACTTTAGAGAGTTTTAAGCGAGTGCTTCATCAAAATTCGGGACTAAAGTTTTTACATCGTGTGTGCATATTGGTCGATCTAAATTGACGTGTTCTTATTACTATCAAAGTGTTTGTCGATGTTATCTTCCGTTACCTTCTCCTTCCAGTATTTCATAAGGAATTTTCATTGAGAGGAAGGTACACATAATTATGTGTAATTTTTTTCTTCCCGTGAATATCATAAATTATCTATCGAAAGTATTTTTTCATTCCATTCATTGTTTTATTCTCGGAAGGTATCTATTCTTGAAAATATTTTATTCCTTTCATAGGAAAATATTCTTTCCTAAAATCATTCGACTATATATAATAAATAATTTATCAGAATTATCACGGAAAATATTTCACAACTTTGGTAACATTGTTACTATGATAATCTAAGACTCTTAATTATAAAGGCATAAACTTTATAAGCATATGTTCAATCTCGTTACACACTATAGAAGAGTAATATACAATAATATGAGCTTTACCGATCTTGAAATTTTCTCATGATGCATTCAAAACCAGGAAAATACAATAGTGTTTTTTATAAATTTTGCAAATGTTTAATTTAACTTTGTCAATTATGTGATTAATAAATATAAACATTTACCATAAATAAATAGAACGTAAATCGTCTTTTTCCTAATTTTTGGTATTTCAGTATGATTGGCATATCGTACCGTAGTTGTTATAGTACAGTACCGTAAAGTAAATTAATTTACTAACTTTACAATCATCTCCTAATTTAGCGTTTTTTAAGGAATTGTGCAAAATCAAACTGTGGACTGTTTCTGATATCCGGCCTCCTTCATTAGAAAATTAATAATTTAAATATATGTTCTTTTCGGTGGAGCATTTTACATTAACCGCACTGCATCAAAAGCAAAGTTTGCTTAAGCTATTTCATGTTGTTTAACATCTAATTCGTTTGTAATGTACGATGTATGAAATGAAAACTCAATTACAGGATTACTCCGATAAATAGGAATTAATGAACTTTTGATATTCTGAGTGTAGATTGTAATGTGTTAAATTTTGTAAACACTATACTTCCCAGGGAATGGATTTTGCGGTTAAAATATGATATCTTCCGAAACTTCATAATATTTGTTTCTCTATAATTCTCCACCCAACGATAATAATAGGATGGAGTACCGAAGTATAATGTATTTTGAGTAACCCTTTAATTAAGTAGAACGAGTAGCTACAGTTTCATTATCGATGTTCTAATCCTATAGGTTAATCAATGTTTAATCAAACGAGGAAATTTTCGGACAAATGTATCAGGATAGCACGATCTCGCGTATTTATAAAATAAAATTAGAATTAAAAAATTCGCGTGATATCATTATTTTGCGTATCAAAGTTTTTGTATTATTTTTCATATTTTTAGACTCAATTATCACCCCTGCAAATTTCTCCCGTTAAATTTCATCTTGTTCCATCCACATCCATATACTATACGTTATAATTAATCAGATGGTAAAAGTTATCTGACCTTTAATTAAAGCTAGCATACTGTTCATAACTATATTAATTTCCGTGATGGAAATGGAAGAATATCTTCTATCAATATTCTTTTTTAATTAATTTTTCAAGAGCTTAATATAGGATATATTTCTGGCTTCCAATGATCAAAGCGCCTTTGATATATTTGATATCTTTTTTGTGGATCCATCCGTAATATATTAATATTACAAAAAAGGTTAAAATGGCAAAGAAAAATGTGACGATGGATTAATTAGTGGTAACAAAGAGGAACGACTTAAAATCAAATCTGATGCAATTCATTTGACTTGCTATCTTAAATAGAATATTATTTTTAAAAAATAATCAGAAGTACTAGGAATAAGCGAAATATGTTTCAAAATAGGTACTACAAGGTCAAGTTCATGTGAAAACTTTTATTCGAAGGTCTTACGAAAGAGTTCATTAAGATTTTTCGCGGGAAATGATATACTTTACTTGTTCATCTCAACAATGGTATTATATAATCGGAAGTTTTAAATAATAGGAAAGTACTGAATCGCTCATTTATTGTCCATGAATTACTAGAATTTGACAATCAACCTACGGAATAAATATCTAGGTACAAATCAATTGAAATTAACTTAATCTCTCTTAAGCTTCATAAAATTATATTATTAACCAGATGGTATTTAATTTTCGCTTCAATAATGTTGTCATGTATTATTAAAATTATTCGTGGATTCTGAATAAACCGTAGATACTGTTATTAAAGTATGTATGAATCCTGAGTCGGAAAACCTAAGGAAAAAAGGGGAATGAGTTTTCCTGGAACGAATGATCCGCGAAATCCAAGGAGGACATACACTCTTAATCTCCTTCCTTCGTATCCAGATCCGACTGTCATGTTTTCCCGTTTCCATCATTTTATATGATTCATGGTCCAATTTAATGTGACTTTCACGTAACCTCAGAATTATTAGAGAAAGGAATGTCAACTCCGGATTACTTGTAAGAGCAGAAGTCAACAATAGGAAATAATTGCAACAATGAATCCGTTTCGTACTCTCCAAACAATTTCCATGGTGATTAAATAATGTCGAGCTCTATATTGTAGTTAATGCGTAACAATATCATTCCAGTTGGGAAATCAGCGTAAATTTAGCTTTAGTAATGAATAATAAATTCATATTTAAAATTGTTTTGCTCGTATGAAGATTAATAGTATTCACGTATGAATATTTTTAAATTGTTATTTTTCCTTGTATTCTATCCTTCCTTTTTGTTTCATTATTTAATTATAATTTCTCCATTATTGTTGATAGATTCGACTTGATATATTACAAATATTTCGACAAAATTTTAATTCGTCAGTGTAATCTTAAACATTTTTGAAATTCATAAAAAGTTTATCAAAAAAAAGTATGAAGTTTATCTATTAATCTCTTATATGTACCATCAGAGGATGTACTTGAATAGTTAGTACGTATTTCACCACTTCTATTCACTCCTAATAGGAGTTTCAAACTACTATCATCAAACACCATTTCCATTCATAGCGAAATGCATAAAGTACACACTTGGAATGGCTATGCACAGGAAGGGATGTATCTTCCTTGAAAACAGATAATCTCCGAAGTAAATTGGGCGTATAGCAATGATATGGAGAAAAGAAACACGCTTTTTGTTTATTGTGATAATGTAAATAACTGCAACTAAGCAACGTGATTCTTATTCAACGAAGGTAAAACTTGGTGCTGTTTGAAATCACCAGGGAAACATTGATGCCATATATGAAGTTGTTGAATTTATCGATGCATGAGTAGGACACAATAATAGCATTTCTTAAATTCACTCGAGTCATTTGATTCCCTTTTCGAAGCACTTGGGAAGTTCAGAGGAAATGATGCGGGCCTTTCGCACTTACTGCGGGTCAAAACCCACATACACAGCGCCAATTTCTCCTTTCCGAGGAAGTCGAATCTTTTTAAAGCCTAAAAAAAAAATTCTATCGATGGATTCACTTAAAACCGCTCGTAGTAGAAGTTGGCGTCTCGGTGCAGAAAATATGAGCTCTGCCGGAAAAAAAAGATTCAGGATGAGCAATGTGTATATCAGAGGGAAAGGCGGTCATATATTTCTACTTCTTTCTAAAAAATATTTCGCAACTTTGTAACGCCCTACGAATGCGTTGTTCTGCGAAAATGTTTTGGAATGAATTTAACTTATATGCTTACAAAACTATGGGGGTTTCTTTAAACTGAGGAAAGAGAACATTTGGCATTTAATTATACAATAAACGTGAGTTTTATTTCTTTGATTAATGAAAGGTTTTATAATTTCGTAATTAAAATTGAGCTATTTTATTTAAAAATAAATTTAACATAAAACAGTTAAATTAGAGTTAAATAAAACATTGGTTTTTAGTATCGAAATATTGATTTGTACATTGGAAAACTTCATCTGGACAAAAAATACTTATCTTCCTCATTCATTTTGTGTACTAGAGAACGAGGGAATTTAAATGTACGTGTTTTGTTCTTTAAATTTTTCATTCCTTTATGAATGGAAATTTTTTTGGAATGGATACCAATTTGGAAACTGATGTATCGTAACAACGAAAATTATAATTTCTTTGGATAAATTTTTGAATATTTGCAGTCATTCGATCAAAAGAACGAACCATTCAATCTATTCTAGCATTTCACTTCATTCTTCTTTGATAATTCTTATTCAAAAATAAATTACGGTTACAGAAATTATGGTTGGCGAAAGTTTAGTGAAATTGTTTAATCCTGTATATTTTTAATATTTGTTAATCATGATAACAAAACTCGTAACATTCTAGAGATATTTAAAAGAAATAGTTTTTGTTGTACTAGGGTAAAGAGATCGAAAAATTACATCCTTCCTCTAAATGTTACGTAGTATTCTAAATGCAATTAAGGGAATTTTAGAAAGCTTCATCTTGTATGAACATCTTCGTAAGCAGCTGCAAGCAGTCCCTTTCAGTTGGTTGTATGGTGGCTAAATATGACTCACATTCCACTGCCTCGTACTTTAAGTTAAATATTATACGTACAATGTAACAATTAATTGTAAGATTCGTATAATATTGTTGTAATCCTCTGTCTGGTTCCGATAATCTAAATATGATATACGTAATATTGCACACAAAAATACGAGTGATCAAAACGAAAATATTTTTATTCACTGTGTAGAGTAAAGCTTTTTCACTTTATGCCCTTCACATCTTAAGATCTTAATAGAACCATGATTTATCTGAAACTACCAAGCTTTCGTATATTATGTTCTTATATTGAAAGAGATGATATAGGAGAATATTAAACTGAAGAATAACCTCTTTAAATAACCTTTCTAAAAGTTCACAAAGTCAAGTTCATATTTCATCGTTGAAAAGGAAGCAAAAGTAAATGTTCCGTTTTAATATTGTAGAGATTCCTACGATACGGGATGCTGGCTTCTTTTTTTATCACTTTGTATCTTATTACTCGAGGGTTCTGGGAAGGGGTACCTGAGTGTCTCTGTCCGTCAGGCGGCAAGGGACAGCAAGAAGGGGAAAGACAGGGAACAAGATGGCCGATGGGGCTAAAATCAAATCCTTGCACACCAGAGTAGTTCGTCTATCCCTCAGTCAATCCTTTCCCACGTATTTCTTTATTTATCAAAACCGCTCCTAAGTATATTGTGATGAAGTCGTTAAATCAACTTTTTGGAGGTTAATTTAAATCCTAAATCTACGTAATTTACTGTTTTACTTATTATTATGATAACATAATTGTATTATGTAAAATTGTAATTTATCAAAAGATATCATTATACTATTTTAAATGATATAGATCGAGATATAGTGATGTTATTTGAATGAAAACTTTCGTTGGTCCCTCATTCGAATTTTTAAGATTTTATTTTACATGTATCTATAACATATGTATCTAAATGAAGAATTTATTTTTTGTTTCGATTCATACACGAAGTGAGAAATTTGATCATCTTAAAGATTTATGGATAAGAAACACTTTGAAAATATACAAATATAAACTATCGATTACCAAAATTTATTCTAATGATTGTCTAAAGTTCGATAAAACCTAAAACCCATCAGATATTTTTTCCGTAATATCTTCTATTTGTTCAATTTAGCCAATATAATTTGTAAATAATTTAAATATAAAATTTCAAATATATTAAAGGTTCTTTTCTTTCAAAGGACTATGAATCATAAATAAGATTCACGAGCGTCATTTTGGTATGAAAGCTGTGTTGAAATTGAACTTAAAAAAGTGTACGGGATGATGCGAATCCCAATTTTTTTCGATATTCCTCTACATCCTAGGATTATGCAGCGAGTATATGAAAATAAATGTTTCTGTTAATCGCGTGAAGAAAGGAGGAAAAAATTCATAGCTTTTTTGCGAGTAATTTTAGATTAAATGAAAGTATAGATTTCCATTCAGACCCATTGTGTAATCGTTTTATCTGTACCCAGACGTTCTAATTCCAAGGGATATCTCAGAGTTAGGCTCCATCCAAATAATCCTCAGACAACATAGACGCTGTAGGCCATGTTTACTCTGATCTCTTTCAATGGCGTAAGGACATTTTCCTGAGGACGAAACGGACATACTCGAGTAATTTATTTTATGGCCAAGTTTTTCTTCCACTCCGGGGAACATAAATTCAATAAATGTTCCGTTGATTACATCCACCCCCAATTCCATTTCCTCCCACTCTCCGAGCCATTTTAGGTATGATATAACTTTTCTTCGAAGTTCGTGTTGAACAGTGTGATTTGGGCGATGGCCAATGAAAAAGTTTTGCGAGTTTGATTGAACGGTTTGAGTGTTCATCGTTGAATTTTTAATGAAGATTACTCCTACGGTGAAATACATAACGATGGATTGGTTTGGGAAGAATCTAACAGCTCTTTTTCCCATTAAAATATCGAAACCTGAATTTTCATTATTAAAATGGAGTAAAATGTATCATTTAAAATTCACGAGATATTATAGAATATTTTACGTGAGGTTCGAGTGTAGATTGAACGTTGATGTATTCTCAAAAATAATTTGTACTGTTTAAAAATTACTTAGGATACTCATCTGTTTACATTTCTTTAAATTATGTTAATTATTTCTTTAACGCTAGTATATATGCATTTAGCTAGAGTAGGTATTGGTTACGAATATAAAAAAATCAATATTGATATTTTTCCGGAATAAAAATCTTTTTTCTAACTTTTCTTGATAAAGGTCAAGAAAAGTGCTAGCATATAATCTTCTTAAATATTTAATTAATCACGCTCACGATTTAATGAATTTAATTAATTTTTTTGGAATGAATAGTATAAAAATACATTACTGTACATTTTTACTTTTATTCCAATTTAAATCGTGCTGTTATTGAAATACCCATACAAAGTTCTCTTTCGAATATAAATATTATTATCAGTTCAAAAGGTTTGAGTTTCGCGATTTTCAAAACAAAAGAATTTGAGGAATTCTATTCTCTATCCTTCGAAATCTTGTATATTAAACAAAGTCTTGAAATAATTCAAAGGTTTATACATTTACTCTTTCACAAAAACATCTCGTAGTTAAGTTATGGCTGAACATGAGTCTTTTAATGTCAAGTGCGGAATTTTGCGAATGAAAAGAAATTACGTAATCATATGACGCGATAATTCAGGATTTCGAGAGTCCTAATTGACATGAATTGAATTTTGATTCCGTAAACCGATTCACGCGGAGGCGTAATCGGTACTTCTACCGAATGACGAAGCAAATAGCCACTGTTTAGGCCCATTGATGAATTTACGGTATCGAGGTGCGAATTAAAATTTAGTGGTCAGGGAAAGTTCGCAACGACGTGAAGTCAATTCAGTGCGGTATCAGAGGATAAATCCGTAAAATTTAATGACAAACACTCTTGAATTGATTAAAGGTACCATAATTTAAGAATAGTATAAATAATATGTTGATGAATATGCATACATAATGTAACAAAAACTTCGAAATTCGATTATAAAATTTCTGTCTTTTATTTCGTCTAATAATAAGAAGAAAATCAATTTTATCGGCTTTGGCAATAATTTTGGAAAAATATAGAAAGTAGAAAACATTTGTTTTTCAGAAATTTTTTAGCTTAACATTTTATATCTTTAAAAAATTCCATAATTATAGTAGAACAACAACCAATTTTCACAACTAAAAGGAATATAGATGATTTTGCACAAATTAATGATAAAGTATTTAGAAGTAGCTATATTTCCTAAATAATATTTATATTTTAAATAACACATTGCTACAAAAGCTAAAAAGATACATAGTTTCATAAATTGCGCACCCATGTTTAAGGAGTTTAATTATCAGCAGGATTTTCCAAAAAAATGCTAAAGTCTGATATGATTCTGATAATATGTATATAATATTCTAGCAATACCTTTAATTTGTTTTAAAACTTCAAAACATTTTAAAATGTGTATGGGTTGAACTGAAATTCCTTCAGTGGAATCGGATATCGCAGTTCCAAATGAGTACAAACTTTCAAAATACCTCTGCTCTCTCATAGATTTCTATCAGCTAATCGATCGAGTGTTTATTTTCATCGATATTTATACTCTATTTTGAATGTGCGAAAAGTTTATTTTGACCCGCACAGGTGTGTCTGACATCTGCAGCTTTCTTTTCTTGTTTCGGTAACTTCGAATTTCCTCCAAGGAACCCGATTTTTCGAAATAGAGGAAGATCGCAGGATAGTTTGAAAATAATGAGTGTGAAGGGGCACAACTTAAACGAATCATGGGGTATAAAATGATTAAATTGAGCGGAGAATTGAGTCTTGCGACCGCAAAATAAGATCGCAAAACGAGCGAGAATTTTTCGTCTTGAAAATCTCTTTGAATCCTGGTTGGCAGCTCGATATTTTTGGGGTCCTTAAAAGAGGCAATTTAAAGATCTCGTAACCCTTGGTAATTAAAGCAATGATTCCTCTTCACTTGCTCTGTCTCGATTGCCTTCAGGAAGCATTTCATTGCTACCTCTTCTAATATTTTACTCCAATGTAAGTAGTGGGTTTAGCTTCACAGTTCATAGAATCTGGCACCGTATCACAGTTGGCTATGACACCTAACCGACCATTTGGAGATCTAGGTTAATGCCTTCGTGACTTAATCATTCACGTCCATCATGAAGTAAGGTACTTCTACACTTCGCGAAGTATAACTGCCCCAGCCCCAAGATCGACTCTTGGAACTATTGAATGTAGAAGAGGAAATTGAATGGATTGACATCGGACAATGTGATTTCAGGAAAATCTGATAGCTCTCAAGGAGGGGCATTTATTCTATTGGAGGGAAACAAAAGATTGAAAAAGCTTAAGATATCTGATCAATAAGTAGTCGAGAAAACCTGACCTGTTAGATAGAGTATACAATACGCGTTAACTTGATAGAGTATACAATAAGCGTTATGTTATACAGAAATATTCTCCTAGGGCATCAAGTAGTGAAGTATAGGATTTGAAAAATTCTACCAAAGTACGGATACGGATCTAGACTAGAAGGTATACCAAAACAAAATCATCATCGGTGATTTTAACGCTTGTGTAGGCAAGCGTGAGTTGGATGAAGATTTTTCTGAATAGGATGGACTTCGAGCTCTGTAATCTTTATGAAGATGAACATTTGGCTATAACCGTTTTATACACCCATAGGGATAGATTCTCTTTCGTCGCTTTGAAGCACTTCTTGAGCAATGGAACTATAGTTGCACTCGTATTATTTTATATATACGATGCGAAAATGTTTCGCAATAGTTTTTGAAAAACTCTTCCATCGCATGAGTTAAACTTCAATCGAGGCTTAATATTATCAACCCCAATTAAACTTTGTTATCATGAAAGTATTTTAAAAAATCTTACCGAAAATGCTGTTAATTGGGCTCAAAAAATACCCCTTTTCATTTGTATAATAAATATTTATATACATTTATTTTATATAAATAATAAAATCAATGCTGCCAATTAAATTTAACTCTAAATTCACATGTGACATTTTCTCGGTTAATTTTTTCAATACCAAATCAATATTAATCAAACTTTAATTTGACAGCCGTTAATTAATTGGTATTATTATAAAAACAAGCTTATAATTTTCGTCATACGTCAAAACTACTTAAATATGATATATCATATGTTTTCCTTTCAAAACTTTTAAAACGTGTGAGAGATCTTATTCATCGGGTTTTGTCACGTGCGGTTTATCTTCATTCCAAATTTATAAAGAACATCCTTTTCATAGATGATAGATGTGAGTA
The DNA here is from genome assembly GCA_020796165.1 of Pantala flavescens. Lineage (NCBI taxonomy): Eukaryota > Metazoa > Arthropoda > Insecta > Odonata > Libellulidae > Pantala > Pantala flavescens. The sequence continues at coordinate 22,132,366 of CM036886.1, forward strand.
CCTCATATGTGAGAAAGGGTTTCTATGAAAGAATCATAGACTTTAATTTGGTTTTCAACGGTAGTATCAGTATCCCGAAAGCTATAGATAGAGACGTAAAATGCGATTGGTATAATAAAGACAAAGTGGCTCAAGAATAACAGGGTTTCAAATTGTATCAATAGAGACGGGGAATATGACTTTTATTTATCATATTAGTGGCCTCGTAAATTCTTTCAGAATGCGGGTTTGGAGAAACGAAGTGGATAAAATATTGAGGAAATATAAAAGTGCTTGAAAATATGTATAGATTCAAATACAATGAAAAGTACATCCTCAGTGATGATTTGGTCATATTTTAGCGTTCTTAAATCGTTATTAGAAAGTACTAAAAATTTCCTTAATTTTTAAAGTACTTTAGGTATTAGGCATTTTCTAATAGTATTATGTTTAAATTAAGCTAGTTTTTCCTGCTCCAATCGTTGTGTATTGGAGTACGTATGATGCTTGCAGCAGCCTCACAGCGTAACTGATGCTATTATGATAATAATATTAAGGAAAAGACGACCAATTCGGAACTTGACGAGTCTTTTTCACTAGTTTTTTGTTCCCGCATCTGTTTCCAAATTGGAAGCAATTTTAGTCACTCCATCTGTTATATTCGGTATCAAAAAACATGATTGATGAAGAACCCTAATGCTCGTTTATGAGGATTTTGAAGGCAACGACTTTGATGGGGATATGAATCTAACTTCAGTACTTACATCTCACCCTCCTTTCGTGTTACTCTTGTTACTTATTTCTTTATCTATTTGCAGTGTATTCTGTAGGGTAATTTTCTTTCAAGAATAGAATTCTAAAATGCATTGTTGTTCAAATCAGAAATGTTTTCGCAATTTCGTAAGGCCAAATTTCTCTATTCGATATTATTTTCTTATTTAATTCATGATTACTAACACCATCATATATATGAACTTATGGATGAATTCTTATCCTATCAGACTAGTGTTATAAAAAAGGAGCAAATAATATACTCATTAACTTCTTAAACATAAAAACTCCGTTTTTCTCAAATTTCATGTCTATATATGGTAATATTTTCCTCGTTATTTTAAGATTGGTGGTATCTCATGACGAGCTTCACGTTTCATTTTTTTGCCTCAATTCTTCTTCTGAATCATACTCATATCTTTCCAGTTGTTTCTCATAAAACGTAGAGGAACCTTAGAAAATATCCATCGTTATCGGTTTATGTTCCTTTATATTCATCCATAAAATGCGGGAAAAAATATTCTTCAATATTTGCTTAAACTTTCTCAATCTCCTTTTATTTTAATTTAAATCCCTTAATGTGTAAGGACATAAGTATAATCCAATATTTTACAAGCATTCCAAAGATGGCTGAAAGGAAATTAAATGTCCCGAAGGAAATTGTACATTTAATATATGGACATACAGATACTTTAACTCCATCTCTCGAAAAGAAAAATTCAGTCGAAAAAGTAGGTTTCGCAGAGAGGAGAAAAAGAAATGATCTTCTGTAACATCCGAGAGAGATAAACAAATCGTTGCTAGGGAACGCATTATACACAGCAAAAAATATTCGCTATTCATTTGTTTATTTTTTTATTTTTGGCACATCTTCGGAAACAAATCCGAGAAAGGGAAGAATTATGGCGGGAGGATGGATCGTTTTTTATCGCAGCGGACATGTAGTTGATTTAGAATAGAGACACGGATTTTATTCCCGCAGTACATGTACTTCGACTCTTGTTACTTGTTCGTTTCCCATTTTACTTATGCCCACGTCTGCAATAACTCGCAAACATTTGATTTAGCGGAATAAAAAGGATGTGTTCGAAGCTACCAGATGGAAGACGAGGAGGAGGTTTGCTATCCCTCCGGATGATTACCTCTGAGTGGTACTGTCCACTGGAGTTTAACCTTTTTCATTTTCGTAATTGCTTTTCTTACTACAAACCGTTCGCGTCCACTAGATGAATCAATCGTTGACGTCATCTTCATGACGTACTTTGAACTTTTTTCTCTCACGTATAAGGAAAAAACTGTTTCAAAATATAGCCTCGTGTTAAATTAGTGAAGATGTCGATGAAGCAGATACTAACTCTCCTAATCTCTTTTTACTCGAAAGTTTTTATTTCATGGAAAAGTAACAAAGTTCGTCGAAACAATTTTTTTTCTCTCGTCTTGCTGATAATTTCTATCGAGAAAGCTCTCGGTTATTGGGCCTAAATTCGTCTTCCTTAACCTAATAATCTTCTCTACCTACTAATATTAGTTATCCCCGCTGTAAAATAGACAAATATTATAGTTTTAAAAAGTATTATATCATTGATTAGAATTTAAATATTTATCTTTTAAGAAAAAGAACAATTATCAATTCAAAATGAATTAAAGTTAAATAAATTTATGGATATGAATGGTTTTAAATTAAACGTAAAATTATTGATTAAATCTCTCTTTTATCGTAAATATTATCACAGAAAAACGTAATGTTTTTTTAGTTTGGCTTTAAACGTTTTTTTTAATATTAGTTCACGATTAAAATTACTTTTGCAGCATCAAACATGAACGACCAACATTATTTACATTCCTCTCTCATTTCATAATGAGGTAAATCTTCAGCTACAAATAAATTCAAATATACTTAACACTCCAATTTAAGGGAAATGGATGAGATAAACTACATTCGATTGCTAAGAAGATCGACATGTCCTCCAGAAAAGGCACTATAGCGGAATAAATAAACACGACCGGTTGACTTGATGGTTGCTACGAAGTCAAGAGTCTAAACACTCGACCGGCTTGGTTGGTTTCCCGAGAGGATTTCCTATTCTTAATTCGTCCGTATCCTCCTGGAAAATGATGGTTTAGCATTCATATGTAGATTCGTAATATAGTACTTCACTAATGATATGTCATTTTCTTTTCTATTATAACCTATTGAATCATTTGTGTTTTGTTTATTTTGTGGATAGCCTTTCTGAATTCAGATTGTTGTCCAAGATAAACAAAAGTGAACTGTCTTCCGATTACCTTTTCCTAATTCAATTTTTTAATTTGTTTATACTAGAGAAGAAGGCTTACACTGATATTTCTTCTCTTTAAAACTTCTTCGTTTTATTTCCTTTGCAATAATTCATTTATTTACTCTTTATTTATATAAGCCATACAGTTTGAAATTCCTTTCTGGTATAATCATTATATCATTTAATCATAATATCATTTAATATCAATTTACAATACTAATAATTTATTTATACTCATATACGTCTCTCCAGATTATTCTCTACATTTTCTTTTACTTTCTCAACATTTTCTTTATATTCCCTTTTCTTTACTAAATATTTTGTTTGGATTTTATCTCCATTTAAATTATGATATTAAATACTGTATCCTTTGATAGTGTGTGCAAACAGAGCAGTTATCACAAAGTGTTGCCAACAAAATTCATTTCCTTCCTTACTTCAAAATGACCAGCCTTTATTTCCGTCGATTCCATATTCATCACCTCTCTAATTCATTTCACGTCTCTCATCATCCACCCCATTCTTTCCTCCTTCCTCCTAAACCATTATTTTGTCTTCCATTACATTTCCTACTATATTAACCCTTTTCAGTCATTTTCTTGCATTTCACATAAAGTCGTATCGCATTCTCAATATCCATGCAATTTTTTTATTCGAAACTAATGTTTCTTCTCGTACAACATAGTTCTTATACACTGGTATCTCTGCAGAACCGAATCCCTTCTCAAGTCACACTATTTCTTCGTAATGTCAAGAAGTTTTTCGATTTCGGAAGATTTCGTCATTTTTTACGCTAAGTAGCTTAGATTTTGATGGGCCTGGGTTTCCTATTTTCCCTCTCAATGTGACGAATGTGCCCTCATTCTTTTGTATTCAGTGTCCGTAATCTTGAAAAAAGTTAATACGTATACAGAAATAAGTACGGTTCTATAAAAAGCAAAACGTTGGCTCAAAATTTTCCTCCTGTTAGAAATAATTATTGTTAAGAAAAGGTTAAATTCATAAGTATTTTCTATTCATGAACGGTGTACATTTACCTCCAAGCACACAGTGCTTTTATACCCGGATGAATCACAAATCCAAGGTTTACTCGTAAGGCTAATGGACAAAGTTGAACCATCTTCAAGTTAACGTCTTTGAATTTTACTTAGCTTTGGATGTACTCAGTCTCCCAACACTGTTAGCATCCCTCCGTCGTAATTTGGTAACTTCCGTACCTAATTCTGGCAAGAAATTTAGTTTAGGAACTTAAACAGTACGTATAAAATACATTTGTACAATTATACATTTCAGTACTTGAAATCATATGCAGACTCTCTTGTTCTCTCTATATTTCATGCGTAAGAGACGAGATATGAAAATGCATTGGTTTATAGTCCTTTCAAAATTCTCTGACAACATACACCGATTGCATTCCGAAAATATTGCTCGTCAAATTTAATGGAGTGCGAAAGATTCTAAGCCTACAAAATTAACTACCTTGGAATGAACAGCTTAAGATCTTAACCATGTTTCCGGCAGTAATTAACAATCTTAAGGAAGAGTTAATTTACTCATTCCCTTTCAATTGTCACTCGATACGAGTCACATACAACAGAATCGACATAATCTACAGTAACTTTATTCACAATAGCCTCTCTAAAAGATACGAGAATATTATTCTCAACAGAGTTACGATCTACCGAGGATCATTACGTACAGGAAAGGAAGTCGTTCTTTAGAGACATTATTGAGGAAGACTTTAAGAGGGATACTTATTACTCCCGTCCGCGTTCTTTTGATAGCGAATTTTCTATTATTACATTTTGTGAATGAATTTTCTCTCACATGCATTATGCATTTTCATATGATTCGCTCACAATGGTAATTAAAACGTATTCTCGGAACTTTATTGCGCGATATATATTTTGAATATCCCCTGCTTATGGTCTATTAATGAGCTACTCTAATGGATGGTAAATTTAAAATTTTGTTAAAATTTTTTCGAAAGAGCTATTGATATTACTTGGACTATTGACCATCAGTTCGTATGAATATTCGCATAGTTAAGCGATTGTTTTCTATTTCAAAGCTCTTCCAACGAAAGAACTACGTTACTTTCAAAATCTAGCCTGTAACCACGGTAATGGATAGTATAAATAAACTTCAATCGTAGCAACGACATCTACCACTTACGATTATTTTCGTATTCCTTTAATTTTATCACAATGCGAATTAATCCTTAAAAATGAATACGGCTCGTAGACGAAAGCTATGAATTCATGGGAGTTTCATTTTTACCTATTCTTTGTCCAACTCTCAACGCGTAGCACAATCTCTTTTGGATGAACTTATCCGAGAGATAAGATAGTCACTATTTCAGATCGCGTTGTCATAACGACGAACCGTATCAAAGGTCACTCTCGGTCCGTATCAAAACACGTTGATCCCAAATAAGAGCTTTTCATCAATGAGATAAATAGAGTGTGATAATTCCATTCACAAATTATCTCTTCCTGTAATGATTCCTCAGATTACGCACTTTTTATTTTGGAAATAGAAGTGTGATTAATTACAAATAGTAAATAAACTTTTTCGTGTCTGTTACCTTTTAAATACCCTCTTACTATAGTAGTAATGCTTTAATTGGGTTAGATTCGTATGAACTCGTCCATTCTTACGTATATTTCGTATAACTCATCTACAATCTATTTCTGTCGAGAATATTCCGAATTCACCGCCTTAAAGGGAGTTAGATAGATACACGCGTATATTACTATGATCCTATGGACATCTGTAAGTAGTACAATCCATCGACTTAGCGTAGCAAGAAGGCTTTAAATGGTAGAAGTGGTAAAAGTCGATCTTTTATACTTCCACGTGAAATCGCCTCATCTATTCCCTTTCCAATCGCACAAGTGAAAGATCGGCCTTCAAAATTTCAATCACTCTCCTCCATTTGATTCTCTCGGATGAGAGAAGAGCTGATGTAATTCCGCTATCAAGTTTCTTTCCATTTTCGCAACCGAATCTAAACACTTGTTGCAGCATCGAGTCCTTCATCGAAATCTCTCTCTCCGCCGTTCCGTCTTAATTCACCTTTAAATTACTCAACTCCAGTTCTCTATTAACGTAAAGCCTTTCGTGTAATGAGCTATCTGTCCGGAGTTTAGCTATCACAATTACTTCGTACGGAAAAGTATTCTTCAATACTTCCAACTAAGCGCCTGAACTAACCCTTTTTCCTTATTCAGAGTCAAGGATTTTTATCGTTTGTGGTGACAGCATTGAATGTATCCATGACTACACAACATAATAAACAATATTATCCTTAAACTATCTTGTTACTGTTTTCCATAGAAACAGACGTAATATAATAAAATGGATCAATGACAGTAATAATGTGGAAATATTTCAAATATTGTGTGCTTAACACAATGTTATTCGTAATAATTTTATTATTTATAATGTTTCGTATTTCAATGGTCCTAATATATACGTAAAAATTGCAACTCACGAGTACATATATTTTATATTCATTTTGTCATTCAGAGCTCTGAGAAATCTATTTTTGGGTTTATCAACTCGTTTGAATCACGTCATTTCATCTCCATTGTTTTTGCCGATCTTTCGCATAACTTTCGCTGAAAGGCGAACGGTAAAATGCCGATTTATGAAAACGACCTCTCATCTAAAACAGCCCGTAACCATTGAGGATCGGAATGGGTGTCGAGGTAAAATGTATGCGTGGAGCAGTTTAGCGTGATGTATAGGTGAGTGTGGAGAGCTCTCATGGAATCTGAATTTAATTATGGCCATAAGAGAAGATTAAAGAGCTCCACATTCACGAAATATCTCCCTGAAATACTACCAAAGATAAAATAGAAGGTGGGTGTGGTTTAAGAAAATTGTTAGCGTGGTTGTCTAGACAACGGTTTTTGCTCTGTCTGCAATTCCGTCCAAAATGGATTCCTAAATTCCAAGTGGATTGGTGAAAAGAGGGATATCATATACGTGTACAATCGATGTATTATCAGGTGGAATGAAAAATACTTCGATAATATTTTTGTTCACTGATGTACAAAACTTGTGAAGTTCTCCTAGGTCACAACCCCATACCCCCTTCGACAATATAACCTCTCAAAGTTGAATCGGACCTTTTCTATGAAAAGAGATTTTTCCTTCTTCTCGTCCACTCACAATCAGTTTCATTGGTTGAGTTTTTTCTCATGACTGGTTTCCTGGCAATTGAATATATTGATCTATGGTTTCTATATTTGCCTCTAGAATCGAATGTTAAATGTTAGAAAGATATTGATAATGACCTTATCATTAGGAGTAATTCCTTTCGTGTACTTTTCAAATATCGTATTGAGGAAATCAGATTCTCGGTGGATAGTTCAAGTCGATTTATTTCCGGATGAAACCATATAAGCTTCCTTATATCATTCGAAAATTGGAATACTATTAACTAATAAAAGAAAAATACGTGAATATTTATCATGGGGTTTGGACCGTAAAAAAATCAATATGAAACTTAATCTTTTCTTTCCTTTAATAATTTACAATTATGGACTAAATTTCCTTATACTTTAGGATTAAATAATCTTATATTTAAGTATGAATTTACTCATTCAGAAATTAATATATTCAAAATAATTTCCTTTTTAATAAAGCGGTCAATCAACTTTGGTTATAATTTTTCGAACATTTCCAAAGAGAATGTGCGTTTAAAATTAAGGACACGATAAGAGCTAAAATTGATCATTTTCCGAATGAAAGAAGTTTTAAAAGAACGTCGACTGAAGCTGTGATTGATCGTCAAATGAATCTCCAATTTGATCGTGATGACACAAAAGGAGCCAATTAACGCCATCTCGAACTGGCAAACCTTACTTCTTCGAGGAGAACGCAAGAACTCGAAAAAAATAAGGCCTCTTGCTTCAACATCGAGAAATTCAAAAGGCAAATCGTTGTTAGTCATCGTTCTCGGTTGTTAAGGACAACCTTTCGTTTCCTCGGAAATGAAAATAGGTACAATTCGACTGGTATCGGCTGTTTGAGTGGTGTGCGTAATTAGTCGATTTCAAAGTGTCTCTCCAAATTATAAAGGGAAGTTTTGGAAAGCGCGACGCAAAGTATGGGTTGAAAAAATCGGTTGAGATACATTCTAGAACGAAAGGAGGAGGAAATCTGATGGTATCCTTGATTTGAATCGAACCTTGTCTTTATATCCGTAATTAGAGGAATGCAAATGATTTAATTTATCATAATATTGAGAACGGGTGGCAAAAAAGCAGGAATAGAAAACTAATTCTAAAGAATTAATTAATCATAATTTCTAATAAAAAATTCTATACATATGTTAAGAATTTTTATGATTTATTCAATTGGACAGCACGCTTTGTAACATAAATTAAAGAAATTAATTTATAATAAACCATCGAATACTGTTAATTACAACTTTACAGAGATTATTATTATTATTATTACAAAAGACCTTACAGGTAGAGCAATGCTCTGGTGGCAAGGATATAAATCTGTTGATGATAATCCATCTGTTGAATATATTGAAATTATTTCTTCTTGAATTCGAAACCATAGCAACACTACTAAGAACTTCGCAGTAAATCAGTTACGGAATTATGCAAATTTATGACCAAGCAAAAAGTTTTTTATAATTATTATAACCAGTTATATATTCCTAGAAGTCGAAAATAATATTGATTCTTAAGAGGGTTCTATAATTTAGAGCAAAAGACTTTCCTCCATCTGACGGTAAATTTGAGGTAAATAGTAGGCAGTAATGCTCCGTTATTTTACGAAAAAGACACGGAAAATGGGTGACTCAGTTATTTGTGCTCTTCTTTTATTTAAAAGGAAAACGTTTAAAGTAAACGAGGAATATTAAAGGAAATATTTGGCCCTTGAAACCATTTTATGACGAACTTTTTGATGATAGTACTTCGTTCTAATGGAAACATCGTGTACACTTATGAAGGAGGAAAAGAGAACATAAAATACTAGTAATAATTTTATCTAAAAGATGCGTCCTTTTTATTTCCTAGCATCATTCAGCCCACAGTTTCCACAGGTATCAAACGACATCTTCTTTATTCGAGAAAAAACTCAAGTGATTCGGTACACAATGGGGGTTATTACTTTCCAGCTTCTTTATTAACGTCGTGTCCCAAAGGGGTGCTAATAAAAATGCAAATTTTCTACACCTGAGGTTAATAACCACGCAGTTTCGATATGTTGAAGGGAAGCCTTCACTCACTTTATGACGATCCATTTATTGCCTCTTGTCTCCGTGGAAACACTAATGGAGCCTCGATATATATATTGTACCTTTATTTACAAACTGTCGCTATCCATAAAAAAATATCGACTTTGGCCAATTCATCCCGAAATTTTCAACTTGAGTGAAAGCAGTGATATGAAAATTTTAATAAAGGTTATTCCTGATTTAAAACTTATGTAGTCGAAAAGTAAAATTCATTTCGATGCAAGATATTTTCCAGTATCGTTCGAATGTTATTGTATATGATGTGGTTGTATATAAAATGCTCTTCTATACATTATGAACTTATTAATATTTTGATTTCTTGTCGAATCTGTGCTCATTATTTAAGAGGTTTGATATCAAATATCCAAAAACATCATCACGTGCTTCTATTACAAGAGTTTGCCATAGTTTATTAGCATTTTTAATTTATTAACATTTCAAAAGGATTTGAACTTTTCATTCGCTACTGAGTTAATTTTGCGGAAGAGCAAGGCGATTAAATTGTTTTCATCATTCCTCTCTACAAAAAGACTTTATTTATAGTGAATTCTGTTATTAGAAACTGAATTCACAGATGAATTATTTTTTAACATAGTTCGGTGTAGTTTTACTTCAAGAATACTGCTCCATTGATAAATCTAAGATTATAGAAAAAATTGTTGTATTTAAATCTTGCGAGTATTTATCTTACGTAGATCTTATAAACCATTAGTAAAACGAAAACCAAAAAGATTTGAAAGTATCAGAATTTTTTTCTTGATCTGAAAACATCCGCAACAAGTATGAAAAAATGTAATAAGAGACAAAACTCTTGAGAAGTATAGAATATAAAAATAGATGTAAGCATTCAGAATCCTTCCCCGGACTTGTCTGTAAAAATTATATAAATACAATATACATCGTAACTGTTTAATAATTTCCAGGGACCCAACGAGTTGTTTTTCATCAGATTTTGGTTCAAGATACCGTAACCATACGACAATCCCTAAGTTTCCCTTTCTTCGTACTGTTTTACAGCCAGCGATAAAATCATAATGAAATTTACGACCGCTTACGAAAGCTCTTCGTACCTCCCAAAACACGTCTCGAGCGTAAGAATAAATGAATATTTTCGGACAGCTTCAACCCCTCGGCTCATTATTTCGACGCGAAATTAGGGAAATCCTTCAAGTTCGCAATACCGAATTTCCTGTCCAATGATTCGTTGGATGACAGGCAACGTAATGAGGCGTAGAATTATGGAAAGGTTGAAAGTGTAACGTCGAGAAACGTCACACCGAAACAGATGAAGGGTGCTGTTTATAGTCCCTTAGCGATGATTGGGCAAGAGCCCAGAAAATTCCGGGATAGAGATGAGTTGACAAAGATATGGCTTCGCAGGGGGGAGTAGCAGTTTAGAGCAAAGGTGATCGTGGCAGAGCGTGGGTGCGGGATAAGTAATTGTTGACAGTTGAGAGGAGGAGGCAACCTGAGAAGAAGCTGCGAAAGGATTCCGTAAAACGCCCACCTGTTTACGAGGAGATATTTTTGAATAATTGAAAAGGCACTTGGATGAGAAAGTTTTGATTCGAACAATTGCGTATAAATCGAGTAAAAGTTTTTTTCTTGGGAATTCAATTTCGTCTCCAGAAGTTCTATTCGCAGGTTCACTAATGAATTCCTCAAGTCTTATCGGGAGCAGAGGTGCAGTATGAGATTGGTAATTAACGTGGAAGGTGTTTGGAAACTTTTCGTGCACTTTTCACACAAATGACTTTGAATTAATAACGGTATAAGTTCTGTTAGAATCAAACTTTTAGGATATTGGAATTGTTTAGTTTAGTTAAAGATACCTTCGAAATAAATATCAACAGAAGGAGTTGTATATCAATAGCTTATTGAACAAGGAAATTATTCCATGCAATAATTTTATATATCTTTGATTATTATGCGAATTTATTAGGTTTAGATATTTCGTTATATTTTGTAGAAAATACAAATAAATGAGATTGTGACTAGAAAGTTTTAATTTAAAACTTGTAATGAATTGTCTAAATGTTTCGATTTCACTTGTGGAACTTTCATTACTTTTATTTTGAATATATTTATCGTTCAACTGTGGAATTGTAGCTCTTGTACACTCTTCTGCAAACTAAACTCCATTTAGATTTTTTATGAATTGATATTGTTCTCGCTCATCATTTTGATTCCAACGACTAATCGGAATAAGTCTGAGGAAATTAACTTTGACAATTGGATATTACTAATCATTATAGTACATATCAAACATCCCGTTAGTAAGATTGCGCAGTCTCGTAGTATACCAACTATCTCTCCATGTTTTTATTGATCCTTTATGGATTATGAACACTTCTTTTTTTTCATCTACCTGTTTAGCCTCGTTTTTATAAGTTTCCATGGAGCACAAAATACTTCGGAACGTTTACTGCATTTTGTCCCCAAGAAAAAGGAAGACTTTAGCCACGACCCAAAGAGTCTATTGAGAAGCATTTATGTCGTTTAAGCAGATTCCCTTTGCCCTTCTTCCGACTTCATTTAATTGCTTATCTTCCGGAGTAAATTGGGCAATCACGGGTCGTAGGCCCCCATCTGTTTCTTCCGATTTTGTCATTTCCCAAACGCGTTTGTATCTAATGGAAGATATCTTTTATCCTCTACGAGTTGCAGATGCTGTTAATGGGATTGAATTGGTGGGAGTCGCCTGCTAATGCAGCGATATTTTCCGTATTCTGCACAACGTCTGCTTCCCGCGCACCTTCTGCTTCCAGTTCTTCTCCTCTTTCGTTTGATTTCACTGCCAAATGAGTCTTCAGTGCGTTAGGAATCTTTTTTGGGGATCGGTGAAATAGATTCAGGCGGATTTCTGTTTAAAAGTGATGCGATAATTGGCTTATTGTATTCAACCTTTAAATTTCGTAGGTATTTACAGCTCATTCTAGACTTTAGAGATTGATCAATGAATTGAATAATGATTCTATGACCATTCAAATATTCTTTTAATGTTTTCTTTAACATCGTTGTAATGGTATGAATTACTTTTTATTTAGAGCTTTCATTGTTGATCTTCGATATTATTTTTAACAATATTATGCCTTCCAGCTAACTATTTATTAGTCAATATATTGTCTACGATACTGTATAATGCTATTAATATAATTTTATTGGTAAATTTTGTGAATACTTACTCTAAATCTTCACTAAAATCTCAATACATTTTTAAATATTTTTCTACATTTCTCTTTCCTTTTTAGCGAGGTTCAAAGACCTCTTGGGGCAAAATTCTCCATTCTTTAAACCCTCTATATATAAATGAATACGTAGAAATAACACTCCTTTGTTTTCCTTTCTCAATCTTCTGGTAACCTTATAAGGTCCAGGCTGTGCTATTTGGCTCTTCAACTCCACTCTTGCGATATAACCTTAAGAAAGGAACTATAAAAGTTCATGACTTCAATCCTAATAGTCCATTGAACAGGTGCAACAGTTATTACTCCATAGAATTGGATGCTAAAGTCTTTTATTCTTCTTTGTGAACGATAATATCTAAATTATATATTTCCTGAATATACCTAATCAATGTGGGTTAGGGTTACCATGGCTACACAAGGATGACTTGAAGACGGTATATTTATTTATCGATATAGAATTTTGGTCAATTCTCTATTTGTATAAAAGGAAATAAAACTAATAATATTTATAGAATAAAATAATCCAGTTTTAAAATTTTATCATGTTTTGCATAGGCCTTTTATTTAGTTCTTAGTTCCTTTGCAAATTAAATTTACCCTCAGGATAATATTAAGGATAACTTTGTAAACAAATTCGCGTTGCTAGCGTAACAACGTTGCTTAGATATTAATTTACCTTTTTTGTAAATATTATATCAGTAGTCTATTCTTTAATGTGCAAACAAATTTATGCCGATTCCTTATTCCTTCCCTCACTTGATCCGAAAGATCAATTTTACACGGTTTGGAATGCTATTATAAACAAAATTATAAATATTATTAACCATATTTTTAATGGTATTTTTTTCTTCTTAACCGAATAATATAAATCGCTTTGCATCGTCAGTTTTCCTAAAATTCCCGAAAATTTGTTGCTTTCCCTTTAAAATTTCATCTCCCTCATATTTCAATATTACCTTCAAAGTCTTTCTGGTCGATATATCTCCTTGCTTAGCATAGAAGCAGATATTCGCTTCTCGAAGTACAAATGATTCGGAAACATACGTAGAAATAGAAATTTTGTAGGCGAAGAAAAATTGAAAAAGACGTTTCCGACATGAATGCCGCTTTAATGACCTTTCGACGCAAATAAGAACACAATTGAACGCACTTCGCGAACTCCTCATCTTGAATGTTTTCTTCGAGTGTTTATTTATCTTGACGGAGCTAAAAGAGTTAAGATAAATTTTCGAACATTTAAATTTGAGGATGTAATATATCACCTTTAAAATCATAAAGTGAGATTTTTTTGTATTTAAATCGTAAATTTTATGTAAAATAGTCTTGTGAAACATCGTTACCATAGAACGAGGAATATATTTTCTCGAATTGTTACAATTTCATCTTCTTTCATCCCAGGTTTAGAGCTTGCGTTCTTTTAGTTGGTTCTATTGTCATTTTTTGCATTCGCTCAATAAGTATCTTGGTTTACAAAAAAAAATGTCGTCGAAATGTTTGATCAAGTTTTATTCGATTTATGTACACGATCGATTTATTTTCTGCGGTCTTTTATTGGAGTTTAAAAAGTTGTCTGTGAACATCTTCGTGATGTTTAAGATTCACATTAATATTATTCATCGTCTCCCATCGTTCTTATACATAAATAATGTTTTCTTTTCGGTAAAGTTTTAACATTACGTAATATATACGACTAAACCCAATGGGGAGCGGATATCAGTTCAATATGTCTTGATATTATTTGTTTATTTACCTTAGTTACCAAAACATGATAGTCCTCAGATCGAGTTTCTTGTATTTCACTTAAAACTCATTTTATTGAACGATACATAATATAAATTCCTCTCTTTGATAAACGTAAGACTTTGTTTGGATCACAATATTTACCCCTTTCGATGGCCATACTTTTTGCATCTTCTAAGTTATAAATGGATTCAATTTAAGATATTTAGCGATTAACACTCGTTAGAAACGAATGAAAAGTGAGAGCCTTGTTCCATTAAAAACAAGGAGCGAATGATCTCAGTTATTTTTGGAAGACTACAAAATTGGAAACGGTGCAATATAATAAAATCAGCAACGCATCATTGTTAATGAGCATCCACTCTATCTTTCCCGAATGAGGGAGCAAGCACTCCCTCTGTCAACGGGATGACAGACTACCTAAAGTCTGACGAGCTGCGGTAAATTTGCCACTCGATCAGTCTCCCCCAGAGGAACATCTTGCGTCTCCTCAAAGACTTGAGGAATGGTGAGAAAGATTAAGCTGGGGTTACGGAATTTTCGTTCCCGTTTGATCGAACAGCTGAAAAGTGAAATTGCCGTCTTTAAAGCACTTATTCCCATGAATCAATTCCGAAATCTGTTTCCTTGTATTATAAATGCAAGAATTAGACTCGTATTGATTATTAGCATTTAAAATACAAATCTTTTGATTATTTTTATTCGTCTTCCATATTTTTCTTTTTTGACACAATCTCATGCTTAAAAACTCTTAAAGTAATGAATACAATCCTGAAACCATCTACCACTGCAACCATCACTACTACACTATCTACCAATTCAATGGAGAGGTAATAATCACACGTATGAATGGAATCATATTTTATTAACTCGTAACGTAAAAGCGTGTAATAATTACTTCGTATTTTATTATCAATGCGTATCGTAGGATTGTGGTTGATATTGTTGTTTGAAAATTGAAGTATGAATGATTGTTTTCAATCCATCAATGAAACTATTATGAGTTAAAATTTGTGTTTAAAATGGAATTATATTTAAAATCTCACTAAAAAAGTAAAGTTGGCAAACAAAGAAGTCTGGTACTCCTTTTTTTTAATCAACCCCTTTCCAAATAATGGATATGAAAGTTTATTTTCGAAATGTATTCCCGAAAAACATCGCCAGTAACCGTGAAGTTCATTCTTTATTTCGTTTATAAGTCTTTCATAGCTTAAAAAGTGAATTTTTTTTAATTGTATATTATAGTATGATAGAAAATGAGCAAACAGACAAATTGTCACGCAAGATATATTAAAAGAACAAAATAGTCTTATATTTCTCCGTAGAAAACAATATTTACCCCAGCAGAAACCATGGTAAAATAAATAAACGAATTATATCGTGGAATCGATACTTTTCGACAATCGATAGATGATGTAAATAGATACCATCCGTTTCAAGGAAAAGCTTGTTGATCCCTCTTTTCTCATTTTGTTTGGGAGACGCCCCTTTAATCGGGTTTCCCTGTGGAAGTAGCCTTTCCTATTATTGCTCGCACAATTGAGATGATTACACAAAATGCATCCTCCGAATCGATCTGGAGTTCCACCAGATCTTCTGACGGAAGTTACGTGTTACTAGGCGATGAAAAATAATTGCGGTAAAAACTCTTTACAAGAAACGAACTATATTCTTACTAGATTACTATTACTACCACGAATGATTTATAATTAATTCTCTGATAGAAAAAATATTTCTCCAACCCGGGAGTCCTGATAAAGCCTCTGATAAATTAATTGTTTTATTGCTTCATTATTTAAATATATTATTAGCATTTTGATTGTTACAAAACGTCCATTATTAAGGATAACAACAATGCGGTGCTCCGTAATGAACGTACTCAAACAAACATCCAGTAACATTCAAATTCCCTTTTTGCCGGGACTCGAAGCGTAGACCTTTTAGCATAGGAAAGTGAGTATGCTAACCACTCCACCAATAGGGTCATTATCATTTAGTTGCTGGAATGAGATATACGTTTGACTACTTCTTCATGCCTACTTAGCCTTCCTGAGTAGGTTTTCAGAGGAATGCTTCTCAAGACTCCTCAACGAAAGCTCTGACGAACGAAAATATTTGTCACAATTTTGTCTTCCACTTTCTATTTTAGTTTCATTCACATATTAGGATTTCTCTTATTCTTCATTCATTACTCATAGTTGACATATGCAGGGAATATTTGCAGGAAAACTCTATGGTAACGCCATCCGAAGGTAAAGACTTTGATGTAAAGAGGTTACTGAAAGGAAAGGATCGTAAATATTATCTTTTTTCTCTCTCTTTTCCCGAATGACCAATTACTATTTTTCCTTTCCCTTCAGAATCTATAAGGATTACTTTATCCACATTAAAATTTTCCTAAAACAAAACCGAAGCAATCCATTATTTTTCTTTATGTCCCCTTGTGTTCTGGATAAATGTATTATCTTTCTCTTATAAGAAACGGTTCAATTTTTCCTCAGCATTGCCGCGCGTTTTCATTTGCCGAGTGAAAATCCGATGGAAGGATTATGGGCTTCGACTGTAGGATAAACAAGCTCTGACTCCCACATAGTGTACGTCTTTCTGAAGGCAGAAGAGTTTTCCTCAATTATATACTCGCATCTTCTTTCCTCTTGATCTTCTCCTTTTTCATTCGAAACTAGATCATCGCTATAGTGCAGCAAAATATGTTTTACTGTAGGTTTTCTGAGAAGTATGCCTAACTAGTTTTGGCCAGTTTTTTTCTGTATTTCCTTTGGAGTAACTATTATTTCTATATTACATACGCTTTGTTCCAGTACTAAAATTTAACTAAATCAATTCGAGTTACGGTGAAATATTGAGGGAAAGATGCTTAAGAAAAGTCTCAGTTGTTTTATATTCGGTAAAGTCACGGTACACGAGATACGGCTCTGTGACTTCAGCAGTTCACACTCACAGTTCACATCAGTCATGTAATAAAGAGATTCAAAATTGGCTTATGTGTATGTATAACTCCTGTATACAATATTGCGAGGTATTATTACTTTATCCATATACACATACGTTTATTAAGATCTATGTATATTTAATATATCACTTGTAATTGAATTGATACATTTTTGCTATTAGAAAGTTTTTTCCCATTCTTTGGCGAATGTTTGTAAATAGCTCCCTATCAACCATTGTTAATTGTCCGCACGACCGCCTTGTAATGCGTTTTTATTCAGTAAATAATAAAATATTTTCAGAAATTTATATTTTTTGGTAAAACAGTCTTAAAAGTGTTCTATATCGACTTAATTATGATTTCTTCTCTCTTGGAAAAGGAAAATTATGATAAGATATTCAAATTATAATGTTTTTTGTTGTAATAATCGGAAAATCTTTCGTATTATTGATTGAGCGATGTAGTTTGTAAAGTTTTATACATAATGATTCTGAAAATTAAGTTGTCATACTTCTATTCTCTACTTTATTTGATGAACATAAAAATCTATGTATTATTACAGCACCCTAAATATACGAAAACAAAGAAACAAAAAATGGTAATGAATCAGAGACATCCGAGAAAAAGAATATGAAGGATAAAGTTGATCCAAAAGATACGTCCTTAAAAGTGCTTGTGAAGTTGAAAAGGCGACAGGAAAGAATTTATTTTTGAAAGAGTGGAACTCATGCTGTTTCGGAGTGACAGCACAGAGACGTTTGCTTCCACCGATTCGAACTTGCTTCGTGACACCAAGTGCGGATGCCACTTTCTGCGAATTAAGGGAAATATCTTTCTCGCGAGGAGAAGACGGGTGGGAATGATACTTGAAATGATAAATCTCGACTTGAAATATAAATTAAATACGGTACTTTTATCACTTATTATAATCGAATTTAAATTATAATTATATAACTGTCTGCCATCAAGATGTCACCATTCTTCCTGTAGTTGAAGGGTTTTAAACATGCCGACAACGGTTAGAATATCCAGAAATAAGAGCGTTTATTTTATAATATACTATTGATTTTTTAAAATATCTTTTTTAAATAATTGAAATGTATGTTTCTTAAGGCAACAATCGAAAATCGTCATTGATGAGCATTTATTGTATACATTTCTTTGTTAACTCTACGATAGCGAACATCAAAACAATGTCAACTGATTTTCACATTATCAGCAGTGTAATTGTAATAATAGGACAGCAACAATGAATGTTCAGTGAATTCTCAGTCAAACACTTTTGTACTTTCGTAATAGCCAAAATTATCGTAAAAATTTGGATATATTGAGTTCGGATTTTTCTTATTTTTTGGTAAATCGATATTTTTCGTAAGATGACAATGGCGGATTCCTATACCTCTCTTAGGTGATGAAAGCTCAATTTCCAACTCAATATGTTCCGGTGCGTGCTGTGAATTGCTTAGATGGTGATCTCTTTGAGTTGAGTCTCAAAGCTAATCGTGGCGATGGAGAAAACTGTCTTGACGGATCAATTGCCATAGCGATGGAGTTTCTAAGTCAAATATACTCCAAGGGATGATGCTACCAGCACACCTAATCTTAGCTTCTGTATACTGAGTTGCTGGGAAGAGTAAAATTAAGATTTTAATCCAATTGAATCGTTTTAATAACGCCTTAATATCAGTTGGATTAATGAGATTGGAGCAGGTTAAAGTCAATCCTTTACTTACCACGACAGTTATTGGAAAATAAACTCAATCATTATTTCATAAATTACCGTCTATAACTACGTAATTTCACTATAATTCATACAAAATAATCTCGAAAAGTATGGAATGTCTTTGCTAGATTATTATGCCGTGTTCCTACCCTTTCAATAAGTTTCGAATCTTGTATTTATATAGATTCTTTTGTATATAGATTCCTCTGTATATTTTAAGATCGTCTCTTCAAATTGTCCAAACGTGGGATATTCTGAGCAAGCGTAATATTTTTCTATCCTCCATTTTCAACTGCGCAATATGACTTTCTTTTGAATTATTTTAACCCATGCATTATATAAAGATCCTGGGAAAATGACGTGTATAATTATTTGCTAAAAGCAATACAAAAATCTTTTGGAACGTAAATTCCGTTGAAATCTATCCACAAAATGGACACCTCGCTTGGGACTTCAAAATATCTGAATAGAGAGGAATAATTAACGAGTATAAAAAATATATATATAGTATAGAATAAATCTAAAAAGTTTTGAAATGGTCCAAGTGTAGGAATTCAAAGGAAGTTTTCATGAAAGGCTTTAAAAAAACGCGGTTGCTATCAACACAAAGAAGATGTTTATTTTGGTAACGGGGAGAGAGAGAGATGTGGATTGCGGTATTTCGCCTCTTTTTTGTTTGTCGTAGCGCTCGTTTAGGTTGGTTTTTGCGTGTGTGGAAGTAATAAGAGGAGTTTTCGAAATAAATGGGATGAAATGCAGTTTTAGTAAAAGCGGGAGAGAATGTATGGGGCATAAGGCTTCGCATCTTTAAATCTACGGAGACAATGAAGTTGATTTATAATGTGGGTATGAATCAAAGAACGTGCTTCAGAATTCAAAACCTTACGGATGAATATACAGTTTTATAAAATACTATTGTTAATAAAATTATTCAATATTATCCATAAATAGGATTAATCATTGGCATTTATATTACTCTATCACGTATTCGAAGTCATTAATCCGCGGAATCCTATTTAGGTTCAGCTAATAATAACGTGAATATTTCGTATTGAATCATGGAAATGATTAAACAAAAAAAACTTCGTACTTATTATATGAGAAAGGTCCCTCATTTTTCTTCCAAGAAAATATATATTTCTCTATTGAGTAACCGAAGATATTTGAGGGAGGAGATTACGACCCGGGGCAAAAATTTCTTTAATTATTCCAAATTTTATTCTTATAGATTAATTTTTACTTCGAAATAATTAGAATTGATGAATTCTCTCTTTTTATTGTTATAATCTGTAGTAATATTTCAAGCTCTTAAATATACCTCTTATATAATATAATACTCTTTCAAATTAAGCATACGTTATAGAATATTTAATCACTTAAGCGATAGTTTTAACGAACATAATTTATTATGAACTGCTTCTTGATAATAATCCTATACATTGTGCTATACTCGATCTTATACCCTCTCCTTCATTATATCCGATATTATATCCAATAATATCTCTTGTAATCTCCAATAATATCTCCTATACTATCTTCTACACTAATTCACACCACCAGTTCAATAGGCGAAGAATCATTGCTCGGCAACAGTCGCGACAACAATCAGTCGTTCTTCTTTTTTTATCACGAAAAGAATGATGAGCGATGTATTCAAAAGGGGCAATTTCCCCTTTCGAAAATGACCTTTCAACCGATAACTGGTATCCACGGAAATCGAAAATCTAAGAGAGCGGAAAAGAGAAGGTAATGAGAAGGGAAATTGGCTTTTTGGTGGTGAAAATGTGAATTCCCCCACGTGCTTTTAAGAATTCGGTAATTAACATCCTTTTAAAAAAAATAAGTTTTTTGTTTGATTCGAAGAAAGTTTGATTACTTAATGAATATGAGAAAAAAGCTTTTATTTCATCGCAGAAAATTATCTACAAATAATAGTTTGGAACTATTTTAACTTGGATATTATGATAAATTTACACGTATACTGTCGGTTCATTTTATAAATGTATACTTACGTGTATTCAACCGTTTCAAAGTATAAACTTTATTCAAACGTATAAAAACCACCATAGAAACGTAATTTTCCTCCATTTTGATTATCTTATATTAATTCATAACAATTACATTACAAATTAAATTTTCTCCTCATTATAAGGACAATACTAGAAAGAATGTGCTTCATTCTTAGCTCCGAACAACAATGAAAAGTCACTCGATAAAATGGAACAATGTTGCAATAATGCAACCCTAATCAAGGCGATTATCTTTTATGTCTATTCTCCTCGGAAATAATCATCAAAGAAAATCAATATAGAAGGGGCTTCTAGTGATCTTCAAAGCAATCTCTTTTCCTTCTGTTGGTCTTGTGGAGTGTACCGTCAGACATATCCAATAAGTAGGTCCTAAAAAGGGGATGAAGTGGATTCTTGAGAAGGCACATAAGGGAAGAGGATGTGCTAAGAATAAGGAAAAGAACGAGGAAACAAAATGGAAGGAATCTCGGAAGAAAACGAATATTTTTCGCTACCAAGCTGAGATTTAAGCTTTGGAAAAATGGAGGAAGTGTAGGATATTTTTACCTTTCGGATTACATCTGACGTAGCGGATTAAGTTAAATATATATCACAGGAAGTTAAATATAATATTTTTCATAATACTGTTGATTTGTGGAGGGTTGAAATAAGAAATCAGTTTCGTTTTTATGAAGAATTTTACGTAACAATGGCTTCTTAAGAACCTTAGTAACGTGAGGAAAGGAACTGATTTTAGCTAAAATTTAAATAAACGCAGAAATATGGAAAAATAGAAAAATAATAATTGGGAATCATGCACTTATTCTGTGCAATATGGGTGAACTAGATGGTACGCATAGATCAAATAGAAAACCTGTCAAACGAAATCGTATGGATGAATGGATTGAGCCTTAATTAAGGAAAAAGGAAAAGGATTCCATGAGATCTATTTTTTTTTTGTCATTTGCTATGCTTTTGCCAAAATCTTTTTTTAGGATAACAGCACTCTAATTAAGCGTAATGTACTGAAAGGTATTGAAGGTTCTTAAAAACGTGTCGAAACAGCTTATATCCACATTCTGCTGAGATGAGTAAAATTGACTTTAATTATATTAGTTTTGAACCCATTTACTGGCCGTTTCTATTTGAAAGTAAGGTTTCCGGTTGAAGTGAATTAATATTAACAATTTTTTTATGATAAGATTAATACGCATCGTACTTATCACTCGTAGTGAGAATAGATCGGAATAGATGTAGCTCCTCTAATTTTTAGTCCATTAATAAGTTGAAGTCCAATGTTTGGAATGTTGTGGTATGCATTGGAGACATAGTATTTATACATTATATTATATCCAGTTGAGAATATAGTTAAAATTCGTGAGAAGATTTCGTATTAACATCAATCGGTGTTTATTAAATATATAAATGAATTGTATATTAACGAAATAAATGAGTATCTAAGAATCTAGTGAATAAGTTTGCGTAAAAATATCCACAACAGTATTCAGCGATATACCCCTTTCTTTGTAGCCCCTTCATAGACTGAACATAAACTAAACTTCTTCTTCTCTTTTGCAGACAAGATGACATTCGGGCTGTCTTCCCTCGGAGGCCTCTTGGCCTTCGCCTTCCTCATGTGCGGACAATCTTCGGCACTCGAGGACTCCAGCGACGCCCTCGACTTCTACAAACGCCTCTACGACTTTGGGAAGCGAGATACGATCCAGCCCGGCTTCGGACTCGGCAAACGGGCCGAAGATCGGGATCGACTGTACGCATACGGTTTGGGAAACCGGGCCTTCGGGAAGTCCTACTCATTCGGAATCGGCAAGAGGGATCAAGAAGAAGAAGACTATGGCGATGACGGGGACGAGTGGGGTGAAACCAAGAGAGCCCGGCAGTTGTACTCTTTCGGACTCGGGAAGAGGGCGAGGCAGTACGCGTTCGGGATCGGCAAGAGGCCCAGGACCTACTCCTTCGGTATCGGCAAGAGGTACCCCAGATACGGTTTCGGGATCGGCAAACGGGACGAAGAGGAAGAAGATGCCATGGACAAGAGGAGGGATCACAGGTTCTCCTTCGGTCTGGGGAAGAGGGAAGTGTCCCCTCTGGAGTTGGACTCGATGGAGGACAAGCAGTACGATGACTTCAACACTAGGTTCGAAGAGGACAAGAGAGCCGATGCCAAAGGACGAACTCAGTTTGGTAGAGCGGGAAGGAGGACCTACAGCTTCGGACTTGGAAAACGCATTCCACTCTACGACTTCGGTCTTGGGAAACGTACGGAAAGGGATGTGACGACCAACGCTACGTCGGAGAGCGGCAACACCAGCGCCAACTGATGGATAAATTCGGAAATCTTATTTGAATTGAAAAACCTCGAATTACCCCTTATATAAAAAAAACGTTTTTTGGAGTGCACAAGGTTAGGTTAGGTATGATTACGCAGTTTGATTTGATTGTGTTCCTCATTTTTCCCTCGTGATCTTGAGGTTTATGTTCGCTGTTGAAGATACGAATTGTTTTTTGGAGACTTTCATGAAGAGCATCGATGCATGAATATCTCATGATCTCTTTTTGCCCAAAAATGAAAACTGCACCGGTAGTAAATGGTGTCCAGTTGAGAAACAGAGTTATATGTCTTGGATCGTTGATTAATAGAGCTTCGATGGCATTTTGAGTGAAATAAATGGATCTCAAATAAACTTTCGGTATTCATTCGACAAATACTTGTCCTTTTGTCAATTTTGGTGTCATCTATCCTCTTTCGGAAGTGTTTTAGAAACATCGCCAAGGAAATTTCTAAATTCTATTCCTTTAATCGTCTGCAAAGAGGATTAATCGATTGATAACTAATTTGTGAATATTCATGATTGTCTGTCATTCTTGTCCTTCCTTCATATTCATTGTAACAATAGAATTAATTATTTCTTCCAGCACAAACTTTTTTGTTTTCCTTCTGTCCCATTGTCGATGATTATCTATATTTTAATGTACATAACGATTTTCAGATTATATTCTTGTATTGGTTGCATCTCGAACTTTTCCCTTTTATGAGTTCTCCTTCTTCCCAAACCAAATCCTCTGTGTTCCAGCTTATGGTTTCAATGCTGCCCGATGCGATTCAAAACACTGGAGGATTATTTCCTCTTTAAAAATTCTCTAAGTTTTGATTTTGAATATTAAGGTAGAAATTCATCGTACATGATAACAGTCTTACACCATTATGAATGTATTTATTTAAAATCCTTGTTGATAGTCGACTGTCATTGTTGGACAAGAAAAGAAGTGTTCCTAAGAACACCTAACTTTCTCAGAATGGCAATACTTAATTATAATTGAGTTTTAATTCTCTAATAGAGCTTCTTAATATCAATAGTAGTTAATACATCAAACAGCAGAAAAATGTATCGTCTTTGATTGAAATAAGCCAGTAATGTGTACTTAAAACTAAAATTTTAATGATAAATTAAAATACACACATATTAATGTATAGTTAAGAAAGAATTCAGAGACGATATTTAACAATTACTACAATTAGACTAATAAGTGCCTACTT
This sequence comes from Pantala flavescens, assembly GCA_020796165.1. Classification (NCBI taxonomy): domain Eukaryota; kingdom Metazoa; phylum Arthropoda; class Insecta; order Odonata; family Libellulidae; genus Pantala; species Pantala flavescens. The sequence continues at coordinate 22,156,832 of CM036886.1, forward strand.
CATAAATTTCATTCACAACAATGAACTTCGCATCAGCTGGTATAATTTTAAATTGATTTTAGTACAAGTCATAGAAAGTTCATTTTGAAGCCCCAGGTGAAACTAAGGACTTATTGTAAGTAGTTAATAGTAAGACTTAACTGTTCTATCGTAAAAAATATTTTCGTTCGTATGGTAAGTATGGTTATTGCTACTGTAAATAGTTTAGCCATGAATGTTATCTGAATTGGTCGGGCCTGGTGGAAATCCTTAATAATAATTAAGTAACGTAGATAAATAGAATGTAATTTCTTCCGAAACTGAACTGTCTTTCAGCGATTTCTAAACCAGTTTTTACTCAAAGATGTATATTCAGTAACAGTCTGAGTCAAATTCGGGAAAAAATTCTTATCAGATATATTGAAAGACTAATCAAAAGAGGTTATAAAACTAATTTACTCTACACAGTAGATTGACAAAACATAGGAAAATGAATTTACATATGTAAATTCACATGATGAGTGGAACGTTTATTATGAATGTTAACTTACTGAATTTCCATTGTTTTCTCGAACCACTTCCCTTTTACAAGTGGTCTAAGAAAATATTATAGATAATACCTCAAAATATTTAAACTTTTGAAGAAAAGTCTTTTCATGCTTACATTATGAATTATATCTTTTCCAGAAATATCAATCTCAAGCAGTCTAACACAACAAATATCGACAGTTTAGCCAAATTCGGATTTAAAATTGGAAGCTTGTTTATCAAACTTCGTACACTTGGGTTTAAAAGTCAAAGACGCGATTTTAAATTTAGTAGAATTGAAATGTTACTTTCCACGCTGAAGAGTGTCAGAGGAAAATTAATGGTGGAATAATGGAAGTGAAAGAGGCGTGTTTTAATTTTTATGGAATTCAGAGGAATGAGTGATCGCTGGCTCAAACAATAGCCAAATGCCAAACGCACAAACAATCACAAAAAAGTAAAATCATAGCGTAAATTGTAAGGCAAGAACAACAATAGAGGAATATACATTGTTGGTGACACATTTACGCGTCTAGTATTGTTAAAAAGATCCACAGATACTAGATATTGTGACAAAAGCATTATTACGAAGAAGAGCCAATGCTCGCCAAGGAAGATCAACAATGTGACGAGGGTGAACTTCCGGTTACCAATGCTATCGTTTACTTTGAAATTATAGTATCAATATCTTTTTAAGATATATAAATTAAGATATTTCGGTAAGCAGATAAGTCACAGTTAATTTTATAACAATCAAAATCTTAAAAATAAGGAAAAAACTCTTTGTAGTTAAATACATTTATAATAAATTACGATTAAATCGTCATGATGTGTAGATTTATCTATGATACTAGTCTCCTCAGATACATTCTGTGGAAGCTACAAAGAGTTTTTCTGTATTAAGGATTTGTTCACGAGTTCACGAAATGTTCAGGAATCTCTAGAATTGAATATTTATATTGATATTCACGTTGAGGGAACAATGCTTAAAAGGATGTTAACAACAAAAACATATGTTAAACCTCTGCATTTTCATTTTCATATTCAAGAGTCTTTAATGAATAAAAATTTTCGCTGGAGTAAATGCAGTTGACTTAATTTTAGATTTTATAAGACTTTGACAGTTCGCTTATCTTTATGTATCAATGGAAGAGGAAAACTTACCATAGACAGTTTTCGGAAATGTTTCACGAGATCCTATAAACCAAAATCTCTGTAAAAAATCTATAAATAACACAAAAGAGTCCGATTTGGTACTTTTTAAAAAAATGTCATATCGAAAGAAAATGTTGCTAAATATAAGAACTACCAAAATTTTCAAGGTATATTGAAAAAGAGGGAAAATATCGTGATTTTACAAATGATACGCAAGGAAGGTGAGGTAGAATGAAGGTAATCCTCGGAATCAAGAGAAAAGCATGTCCAGGAGGATGGACTTAAATCTCCGGACGTGATATAAGCTGCTATTCCGATGCCCCGTGCAGTTGAATGGAAACCCTAAGGAATGTCAGAATCAAACAATGCCCATGAAAATCCCCACTGAATAAATGCCACGAAACACGTAAAAATCCTCCATGGTTTTCAAATAATCAAGAAAAAAGTTTTCGCAATACTTTTGTTTGTAGAAGAAAATAATAAATGCGTATAGGAAAAAGAATTATTTTATTTTCCTTCAAAATCATTTCGTCACTCAGAAAACGATCACGTTTTGGTCTATCGAGTAAATATTCTCGTAGATCGTGCACAATATCATTCAAGAGCACTCGATACTTATATAAAGGATGAGTTGTTAGAAGAAACTATGATTCGAGGAATATATAAATAACCGAATTAACGTTCCTCTATTGTCTTTGATAAATGTTATTCGTCCTGAATGCATACTTCCTAAAATAAGTGACCAAAACTCTAATCTGATACTCTAGTCCAACACTCAGACAAGTTACTGATTTAAAAGAACTATTTGCAAAAGATTTATATTTCTTCGAAACAGAAAATTTATCAAAGGCAAACTTACTATTTTGAAAAATTCCTGCGTGTGTGAGTGAGTAAATGGTTCTATTTAAAGCTGAACTTTCGATAAAATGATAATTAAAAGGCACACCTTAGTCTTGTGGAATTAAAATGTTGCTTTGGTTGGACATGATTCTGAATTTATACTGTACCAAGTTAAAGGTAGTGGACTAAATGATTTAAATGAAAAGCGTATTGATTTGAATGCATGCGTCGTATTAAAACTTTTCAAAGATATGTCGAAAGATCTCAAACTCCCAAACTCGAATTTCTTTTCTTCATATGCCTTGCTCCAAATTCTGAAAAATAAAAGTATTTATATAAAATCTACTGTGAGACGAAAAAGATTCGTGAATCCTTCATTGCTTTCAGATTAGGAAATACGATTAAAATACACACAGAATATTCAGATCTAGTGATGAGTGTAAAATGATGTGTGTAAAATGGTATGACCATAACCAGTGTCAATCCTGCTTCTAATTTTGTCAGAAACGGACAAGAAAACAAATAAGATCAGTCTACTCACACACATTTGCAATTACAACAGTGATAAAATTGAGATAGTGGAACAATGAAAACACTCCAAGGAGGTGTTGATTTGTTGGATCGGTTGGTAAGTGTACGTAAAATATTCATCACATCCTAGAAAAAGACACAAGGAAATATGGAATTGATGAACGAGGCCACTACTTAAGTATCCTTTTAAATATGATTTTATTTCATGAAATTTTAAATTAAATTAAACTTCACTATTCATGTTAACTAATAACATATTTGCTTAACTCCAAGATTGTCATTCACCAATCGATACTTCATATGCCGATAACCTCATATTTTCATTAATTAAACAACTCTCTAACCATACTTGGGCGCATTTGTTAAATGATTATTAAATATTTCTAAATAAAAATACTTGAAAATAATTTTTCCTTAAATTGTGAACTTTCGCAGCTATTTTTCAATTTAATTTTGTTTTTTTTTTATTAAATTTTTATTAATTTTATTAAAACATAGTTAATATAAATATTAACTATGTTTCTATCAATTTTTCCTAAAATCTCGGTACATAGGTCCAAAAAATTATCGGAAGTTTTATTTACTTTTATAGTGTTCAATTTGCTTTCATGATGCTCTTTTTACTTTTTGGACCTTTTTATTTTTAGAAACTTCCTTTAACTTCAGACCTTTGTCTTTACTTTCAGACATTTTATCAACTCTGAGTGGAGCTGAGATCATAACGAGCCACTCATTTGGATACAAGAAATACATCTTCACTGTTTTGTGCGAATCTACTGTGTTAACCGGAATTTTCGAAACCTTAAAGCATCAAACAGAAGCAAAAGATTTCTTGTAAATGACATTTTAATTCAGGGTGTTCTATGTTTGATTCTTAGGAAGTTAGATAGTTTTTAAGGTTTAGTTTATGTTTGTATTCAGAAAGAAACTTTTTTCAATTCTAGTAAACGGGATTTAATGGTATGATATTGAAAGATTAATGGGATTGGAATAATTGTATGATATTGGGAATTACTATCCAAATTGCACGATATCAATAACAGTTCAAAATAAATTTCTTCTTACGCATTTGTTTGTCAGTACTTGTGTATCTTCAATTATACTTGTGCAGTTATTCTATAATTATATCATGTGCTCTCATTTTTCTACTTAAACTATTCTGAATTATTATTATTAAATTATTTATTTTCTGTTGTGAATGTATTTTGTGTCGTGAAATAGTACTGTATATTGTTTCTGTATTGAATGAAAACTGACCATCGCAATAAAGTGTTGACTTCTATGATTATCTAATCATTAATTACCCTCTCTATATGCTTTAGTACTTCATTTGAAATTTTAACGACTCTAAAACAATAAACAAAAAATTTGAAGTTATTTAGTTATCGGATTACGTTATCAACTTTTAATCAAAGAGACAAAAAAACTTTACAGTGCAACCAATTGACAGTATGTAATCATCATCAGTAATTTACAAATCAATCAATAAAACCAGTTCGTAATATACGTTACATGAACTGCCTCCTTTTTACGTAACAGTGTGACGTAACTAAGCGGGAATACGTACATTCAAAAGGTTCTAAATGGAAGCCTTACAGATGTCTCTCTATGACAGTCAGTACATAAACGAATACTATTCTAATTAATTAGTCAAGAAAGAGCAATTTTAATGTTTATAACGAGCCTAATTAGGCTACAAGTACAAAACTATCTAAAAATTATAGTAAAATACATTATTTTTAAGCGTGAACGTCTCTGAACTATGATTGATATCTTGGCCAACGCTTTGATCTTAAACAGTGTCCATAACAACACGTACCAGTGAGATTCGTCGTGATGTGCAATTGATGAGTTCAGCTGCCGGTATATGCCCGACAGACATATTATTCCGGATATACGGTATAGGAAGTCTTGTAATGAGCCGTATGAAATCCGGAATCCTTAATGAAACTTTTTCTCTATCCTTAATAAGGGGGAATGAGTCGATATTGAGCTGTAATTTCGAATACATAAAACTGGTAATACATATCATGCGCATTACGTATCAACGCATGTCCGAGTGACAGGTTATGGTTGAACTCCGTAACATTTTTAAAATATTAAAAATTTAAAAAGTTTGAAAAAAAACAGCGAAGATTGTTGCCTTGAAAAGTAAGTTGGATGTCAATATCGGCTACATATAGGTAATGCCATTGAGTCAACGTTGTACAATTTGAGAGCATTATATAAATTTCGGATAAAACTTTTAGCATTCGTTATCAGACAAGCCTCGCATTATTAGCCATCCATTTTTTGCGAATCAATGATCTAAGGGGTACGGCCGTCAAATTTTAGATTTTTGGATGCTCGGTAAAAGTTGAGTCATGTGGGTCGCACCAACCCTAAGTCAGACCTTGGAAAATGCGTGGTCTACCATATTAAGAGAGTTAGCAAGAACACAAGCTCCCGCTGGATTCTACGTACCGGTGTAATGCTCTAAGGCAGGGGTCTCAAACTCAATTTACCTGGGGGCCACAGGAGGCAAAGTCTGGGTGGGGCTGGGCCGCATAAAGGATTTCACAAAAAAAGTCCTCAAATGCCATTATTAACAGTTTTAATTATTTCTTCTGAACATGAAGTGTCCTGAACATTAATAGAAGATTGAGTGAAGATTATGAACAGTACTTCTGAACATGGCATCTTTTGCCTACTCCTTGCTGCCAGAGACTTGACAGCGCTCCCCGCTACGCTGATTTTGTCAGTGTACAGCGGTCGGCGCGGGCCACGAAATATTGCACTGAGGGCCGCAAATGGCCCGCGGGCCGCGAGTTTGAGACCCCTGCTCTAAGGGCATCACGTACTGACGCATGCCCGACGCGTGTTTTGTGACGGTTGTACCGTCGTACCGTGAATATCAGGTCATTAATTTGATACAGAAATGATTATCTAACATGATATTAGAACTTAATTCATAAACACGCATGGGGGGGTTTCTAACCTAGGTTGAGCAGATTGTGAGTTTCATAAGACTGGGAAATCTCCATTTTCTCATTATCAGATGTATCAACCACTCGTTTGCAGTTTTCAAGCTAAATTTTATTCGTATCATGTACGGAAAAAAGTAAATATAAACATTTTTCTGTCTAATTGTTTAAAGCACGAATTCAAATATTTACGATGAAACGAAATATTACGCGCCACCTACAAAACTCTTCTGATATCTATTTAAAATTTTGAATTTTCCCTCTTCAATACGACTTCGTTACAGTTACGTAAATGTGATCGCGAGATGTCACTCGACATTTATTTGCAAAACATTCACGTTTATTACATTTTATTTCGTATTCAGGGAAACATTCTATAAAATATCCCCTCCATTTGGATAAATTAATAGGAGCTTATTGATTCTTCCTTCTCATAATTTCAAATTTTAGTTTCGATTTCATAATAATACAAAATGAAGTTCTCGTTAAGCCTCGTACCGATAGACCTCGCCTTAGCCTCCCTTGATTTATCGTATTCACGGATGATATCTTTGGGATATATAATGCTTCGGATGAGTACCCAAAATTTGGGGGGTCATGGAGGAAATGCTACACCAATTCAGGTTGGTGTACATTTCTTCACCATGACCTCCAGTTCCAAATAGTGGAACAAACCTAGTTTTGAACGTAATTTAAACCCGCCAAAATCGGAAAATTTAAGACACCTGAGGAATCACCATTTCATCAAAATTTGAAAAACGCAAATTCACGAAAAATGTAATAGGGGGAAATTTTTTTTTCAAAAAACACGGGTCTTCTTAAGTAAACGCCCCACCCTCAGCCCCCTCTACGAGCCTCCGAAATTTCAAGTACTTAACCCATATACTCATTATTACGTACCGCGATGACTAAAACCTTTGAGTAACAGAGACATCTACTGATCCTCTTCTCTTAACAAAGGTTTTATCCCTTGCCATTGTGGCGCTGACACCCACCATTACTAATTACACGTATATATCATGGTATACGTATACTTTTTGCTTTTCTGCATTTTCTTACATTTCATACAACAACATGGGGGAGTACTGGAGTAAATAAATCAACATAACCATATACCATGTTTCAAAAATCTTTATCATTCAATATACTTATAATAGCATTATCATATATACAAAAAAATCATTATATACTCGTTTTGAAAATTTTCTACGACAGTCCACCTCGCTCTTCTTCTACGTTGCTCTACGGGAATTCCTTCATGTCTCTGATGTATTTTATCCTACGAAAAAAGAAAAATACAATATGATAATCAAAATATAATATATTGTTCGCGTTGCATCTACGTAGGCGATTTTGACAAAAGGCGTTTTTTTTTTTTTTTTTTTTTTTTTTGCTCGTTCGCTCTCTGCCTCGTTACCAGTAAGTTATGGTATTACCTTAGATCGTTCTCATCGGCCGTCGACATGATCGTCCACAAAACATCCACGAAAGGAAAATTTCCTCCTCAGCCGGGGTTTGAATACGGGTTCGGGTTAACTTCTTCGTTTAAAGGCCAACATGCTCACCACTCCGCCACCGAGGCCAAAGAATTTATACGTGTCTACCACAATTACATTTTCGTGCATCTCCCTTATACCACAAGTTATTTTGTTTGCTATTTCTTTGCTTTACAAGGTCATACACTGATTTCGCTGCATGACTAACTAGTTCGACAAGAGGCATATCAAAGAAAATTTTGCTCTTCACAGACAATTGTCCTTCTCACCCAAAATCCATAGAGCTGTTGAATATAGAAGTTGATTTTTTCACCGCGAATTCAACCACTGCATTGCATCCATTAGACCAGAGGATAATCAATGTCGCAAACCAGAAATACAGAAAGATAATATGCCAGAGTATTTACACCTTTCAGATCTGCCCATCTTCACCCTACCTAAAAATAAACGTGCTAATGCAACTACACTACGTTTTCCCTTGCGTATATGAAGTTAAAGCAGAAACAATTGAAAATCCCTCTAGGAAACAGGGTTTGGAAATCAACACATCCACGTAATACTAGACAGGCGCGAAAGCGATGGTGAAGGGCGGACTGACCTTCATTCAAGGATAGAACCTAAACATTTCGTCGAAGTTGATGATTGACTTTTTACTGTTGGGCAATATGTAATCGCTAATTCTTTCTTTCAAACATATATTACACATCCAAAAAATAGCTTTATATAAGTAATTTATTTTCATCCATCTCCAGTAGTCAATTCCTCATATGATATAAAAGGTTATACATGTATGAAAGTGGTAAAGTATTACGAAACCCAGTTTGAGAAACGTACCTCTTAGGATCTTATGTCACATTTGAAATGCACGATTGCATATGTATTAAGATTGAACGGAATGGAAATATGAATGTGACTCATCGATATTTTATATCAGCAAGATTGGGTATTGACGACATTAGTGATTGTCCTCACTTGGGCATATCGCTTAAGCATGGGGGTCTTTAGCGATTCAACAAACTAGGGTTGATGAATTCTTCAATCATTTAAGTTGGTAGTATTTCAAATAAATTTCCTATCAAAATTATAACACAATTTTTCGGCTCGAAGAATAAAATAGGTCACGCTTCCTTATTAGTTGCATCAAGTAAGTAAATTTTTCTTGCATGTAAGCCGATCAAATAATAAATTGACAATATTGGGGGGGTTGTTTCGCAAATACAGGGTTCATTATGAAAGTAATGCGCATGATTTTATTGTGACGCGACTATCTATTGTTGCGTGATAGGACCGAACGCGCCCAATTTCAGCTCAATCCGAGCAGTGAGAGCTTAAGTGAAGTGTTTTTTTCTTTCTGTAACACGGCGTGATGGACAGTTCGCTTGAACAGCGGAACGCCATCAAGTTTTGCGTGATACTTGGAAAGAATGCTAGCAAAACATGCCAGATGCTTCAAGAAGCCTTTAAGGAGGACTAACGCATTTGAAGATCACAATCCGGGAGGTGGCACAAGGCGTTCAAGGAGAGCCGGGAGATGGTCGTTGACGAACGCCGCTCTGGACGAGTAACGACGGCCAGAGCTGATGAAAATGTGATGCGCGTGAGCCAAGTTTTGCGTTCTTACCGTCGATTGAGCATCCAGCAAATCGCTGACACCCTAAACTTTTCCACATTTGCGGTACATGGAATTTTGAACGAGGATCTGCAAATGCAGGTCTGCGCGTGAGGGCTGACATCAAAGACGCTGTCAAACAACACGGCAATGCCCCCAGCCACACGGCCTTCGTCGTAACCAACTTCCTGGCCCGAAGCAGGACCACAGTGGTCCCCCAGCCACCTTATAGTCCCGATGTAGCTCCGTGTGACCTTTTTTGTTCCACCGACTGAAGAGAGAGTTGAAAGGAAAGCATTGGGAGTCAGTGGAAAAAATTCAATCTCATGTTACAATGTTCTTGAAAGGCATTCCTGTGGAGGGTTTAATGATGCCTTCCAGGACTGGCAGATACGTCTCCACAAGAGCATTGATGCAGGAGGGGTTTATTTTGAAGATTATTAAGCATTTGTACCGATAGGATCAATGATTATGTTTTTCCTAGAAAATGCGCATTAATTTTATAATGGACCCTGTATATCAGGGAACAAATAAATGAACTATTGAAATAACTAAAAATAACCTTTATTTTACTTTTTTCTTCTTACGATTGAATTCCTAACGGTGCAAGAAACTAAGATGTGCAAGACAAAGATCTCTTTACCCAGCAAGAAGGCTATTTGAAATATACAGTATATAAGGCAAGCGGCATTAAAAGAACCCGGTTATAACGTTATCCCGCTAAGGACATAATTTTCGCTGGGTCCACTCAAAAACGCCTTAACCGGATTTTACTATTAATCCCCCTGAAGCCCCATTGTATATAATAGATAATCGAAATATAAGTACATAAGTATATAATAGATATTACAATATAAAATTTTAGATGTTTTACTTACTTATCCATATATGTTTAAGGATCAATATATCATAGAACCAAAAGGTTAGGAAATTAATGACTTAACTTACAAATCCAGTTTTGTACTAATATTATTTACTTTGCAGCATAAAAAAGATTGATATTTCACCGAATTTGGTGTTCTTGCTGAGTCAGAATCTTGATAGATATCGTACCTTGTCCTTCACTTATCACTTATATCTAAAAAGAGTTTCAATTTGTCCGAATCAGATTCTGGAAAAAATATAGTTTTCAATTAGCATTGGGGCATACACGTATATTTTCATTCAATAAAATTTGAATGTTTTTCTCCAGAAATCATCTTTATTTGTTTTCCTGTTTGGGGACCTATATTTGATATTAGGATAATTATTGTCTGTTCCACAAAACCTGGCTCATTATTGAAAGCTTATGAAATAAATGCATGTAAACTGCCATAAGAGACCAACCTACTCCCTCCTCAGGACTCATTTAATCAGTCACAGAGATTTAAGGAGAAAATTAAATTTGAACTTAATTCGGTCAATTTTTTCTGGAAAGTTGGTGAAATTTGAATTAAAAAAGGATAATTCTACACATTGAAGATTTTTTTTATCTTTACAATGGAAGAAATAAATTTTATAGCAGAAAAATATTATGATTTGAAAGGAGAATTACTAAATGAATAAAATCAAAGGAAGAAACAAAAAATAAATGTTAAAATAACATATATAATATTATAATAAGGTAACCAGCAAAGCTTTGCAACAAAAACAAATTTTAGAAATTTCATTAAGCCAATATAGAAATTAAATTATGCATTTTGTCCTACAAAATAATTTTAGATAAATAGTTGATCGACTTCCTTCAGGAATTTGAAATATTTTTTTAAAATTAAACAATTAAATTGATCTTGTGTTCTGAAATTATCTTTTGTCTTGCTTCAAGGGTAATTTTTGATTCATAAATGATTTCATATTTTACATAACATTGTACTAATACAAAAATACACATTCCCTAAACGTTGCTGATTTTTCAATTTTTTCATAGCCTTATTGTTCTCACTATACAAGTGAATAAGGTATGTTGAATAACACTCAGGAACAATTTCATATTATACAAGTGATGCTTCATCTTATTGTAGTGCAGATACTTCACCTAAAACAAATGTACATTCATACAGAGCATCAGTCATTTAAACAGAAGATGAAATTATTTAAATTCTATAATGTAAATATCCCCTCAGATGAGGTGTATCATTCTATTTTGCTAATTTCTCTGTAGTTGATTGTCAATTTTGATGCTATGGGACCAACTAATTGTAAGATACATTGAAATTGGTTCATCAATTAATACCAGTATTATTTTATAAGAGGCATCTTATAAGATTTGTGAAAAAATGCAGATATCTTACCCAGCTGGTAAGCAATTCTTCTCAGTATTATTATCTAATGGGCATCACCAGATCTTTCTCGTGCATATTATTATTTCGTGGACTTCCCTTTACTTTGCCATGTTTATAGAATGACTTTCTATCCACATACTGCTGCAGTTGACTACTGTTCATTTCTTTCAATTTCCATACAAGATGTTTACATTAGATGAAATGCAAATACTTTGAGCCAAAAATTATACAATAAATATAATACCATTTAGTTAATGGTTTGTACTATATTATTCTATTAATTTTCAGAGGCTTTATTACTACCCTTCTTTTAGGAGTGTTTTCCCATATTAAGGATTTGTCCATATAGGGTAAATAAATATATTAAAAATCAGTAATAAGAAGTAATTAAATAGATAATCATTAAATCACCTTATCTGTGATATTATTATATTGATATTCTGTTGAAGCTACAAACAGTTTTATCTACTTTCATTATGGCTTCTTCCCCAAAGTTAAGCTTGTTCGCATCAGTTTTAACACTTCTTCTTATAGGTGCCAGGTATATTATGTAATATAGGTGTATATTTCATAATAATTATTGAAGGTACAAGATTTCTGCTGTTATAAGAATGGTTCTGCCTAATCCAAAACTGATATTTTCTTATAGAATATTTATAACAAGTATTACTTCCTTGTACATGATCTGTTTAATATGGTTTAATTTTTCCATTAAGTCATTATTTAATTAGTTAATCACTATTATTCAAACTGCTTCATAAAAACTACATAGCTGATGATCTTAATTTCTTAACCTTCAATGTATATTACTTGTGACCGCTATAAATAATGCCCATTACTTATATTCATGCCTGTTTCCACCTAATATAGTTACTGAAAATTGTATAGAGCAGGAACTTTGACTATAATGCAAATAAAAGAAACTTATAAAACTAGTAACATTTATTCCAAATCAATCCTTCAACAATAAAATTACTCATAATGGTAATAATGCTGTGACCAAATAGTGATAAAAATGGGAGGGTTACACATGAATTGACTGTTTGGTCCCAATAGCATGCCATCAAACTCTGAACAAATTCATACAAAATTCTGGCTGATTAATATTTAAACCTATTCATATTAAGATCACTATACAACTGAAAGTACAGTCATTAGTAACCTTCATTAGAAAGTTAAACTTAACAAAGTAACATATCTATATTTAAAATAAAAATAATCATTAGATAGTTAAATCAGCTAAAAGTAAGTGAGCAACCTTTTCTATTCTTTCCACTGGAAAAAGCTTGAATTATAGGCTTTAAAATACTTCTTCATACTTTTATTAAAATTTATAAGACTCTTTCTCATTTATAACTTTCTTTTTCTCCATTTTTACAAATCCAACAATGCTTTAGAACAATGATAAGAACTTGACACTGTTATTAAGCATATTATTACAATATTCAGTGAACCTTTGGATTAATAATCTACTATTTGTAAAAGTTCATCATGCAAAACTTTTAACTCATGAATAATAAATTTATCTTGAGCAACAGCGTATGTATTTGCTGGTTCTAAATACTGAACTTTACAATCTGGAAGTTTTCAAATTTATGACGATTCTTACTTACTTCTACATCACAAAAATGGCTAACAACCCCTTACTTTGGAGACATTGTTATAATTGGGCCGTTCAGAGAAATATTAACTAAGGAAACTAAAATCCATACTGGACAGTGTAACTTCTTAGCCTCTGTATTTACATCGGACTTGCAAAATATACAAAATACAAGATATAAATTCTATTAATGATCAATACAATGAATTTGCAGGAGTAATTATATGATTATCTGTACAGAAGTATCTTTACACTTCATATTATGGTAATGATATAGTATTCCTTTGAAAAATTAACCAAGCTTAATGAATAGTATGCTGTTATATTAAATCTATGTAGATGCACTATGATATTTACAGATCAGTTACACATAAATCTTCAACGAAATAGGACAGTCAACTTATTTACATAAAAATGTTAATTAGCTCATGAAACCAACCAACCAAAGAAGTCTTACACCTGTCACAGAGCTGCACATTTTAACCAATGCAATCGATAATCAAAAATCTTAAGATTTTTCTCAACAAAAAATCACTGCATTTTACAGGTCATCCTCGCATGATGCACTATAAACAGCTGAGTATTTCCATTTCAAAAGAAGTGATCATTCATTTAATTCATACTTACAATACCATCACTTTTATGCAGTTAGTCCCCACCTTAACTTACTCTTAGTTCACATTATCTTTCCATAACTACCTATTCACTCAAACATATCCCTTCAAGAGGGTGGCTATCCAGATACAGCCTCCACATAATTAGCAGGGTACAGACCAACCCTTCCATCTTTCCTCCCTTTGCACCATCCTTGTTCATCTTCATCTTCCAATTTCTCAAACATTTCACCTAAGTAAATAAATCGAATTTAAAATATTACAAAATGGATAAGAAAGAGGAAATAAAATATAATACAAAATGGAGAAGAATGAGGCAGCATACACATCTTACAGAATAATAATTAGCTAACGACAGAATTAAGGTACATGGATAAATTACCATGAAAGTCAAGAGGCTTGCAAAATACCCAAAGAGAAACAGTCTAAATGTCTGAGATGACTTGTATCAAGGCCCAATTACCTCAATTGCTAGTAGGACACCATAATATTAAGAAAGTATTCTAAGGATTGCAGATATTACTCTATGAAGTAGAGCATATAACTTTTTTCATCATCACAAAGTACCAATCTAAAAATAATCTGATGAAGAAACTAATTTCTTAAATTTTCTTATATAATGCAATTAAAGTTTCAAGTCGGATAGGATAGTAAAAATTATAAATTATTGACAAAGAGTGATGAATTTCAATTGGATGACAGAGCTCTCTTAAACTTACCTTGTTTGAAACTCAGTTCATCAGCCTCAGCACCTACATAGTCATAGAGGGCACGAACCGGGACTCCAGGTTCTCCTGTATCAACTAGAGGATCACTAGCACCTCTATCACCTTTGCCTCCATCATCCTCATCCTCCCATTCTTCTTCATCCTCTTCCTCTTCATCTTCTCCAAATGGATTACCCTCCGGCCTGCCTCCACCACCATTCCTGGTTACCAAATTAAAATATTAGAGCACAAAATTAATTTCAATTGATCCTATGAACTTCCAATTTTCTAACAAGGATAATTCTAATAATTAGCAATCTTACAAATGAAAGTGACTTCCTTTCTCTAATTTAATTTTTCCATCTACTATAAAACTATAATCCAAACAATAAAATCTCAAATTAAAAGCAAAATACAATTAGGTAAATACATAAAAATTCACTCTTCAAATACACCTTCAAATCAGAGTTATAATAAATATAATAAGTCTTGTTGTTATAGCTCTCAATAAAAGTAAAATTTATGTTAGAATAACTTTGTAGCTATAGCTCTTTCAGCTAAATAATTAAAAAAAAAAACTAATAAGAAATCCTCTCTAAAGGATTTCCTTCACATGCAAAAATAGTAAGATGAAAACCATTTTTGACAGTTTAGATTTCATTTCTTCTATTATTTAAGACTGAAAATAATTGATACCTTTTTTATCAAACAAAAAATCCTTTATTTCATATGAATAGAAGTATGATTTTTGTCATACTTAATTTTCATTCATTTACTGATAAATCCTGTATTTGATCTTTTACTTTAGCTCTTCAAAAGACATTATGGGATATATTCACAATAATTTATACAATATCATGCTGCAGTAATTCAATAATTTTAGAAAATTAAATTTCAATTGAGCTCCACGTTCAATTAGCCTTTAATCAAAGTTAAACAGAATTTATTGTTTCATAGAAAATTACTGAAATATATGTAACCCAAAAATTTCAGAAATGACCATTGAATGATTCATAAATCATTAATACCTTTCTTAAATGATTAAAGAAATAATTACTGACTATTTTCATAGGGTTGTTCAATGACTATAAGAGTTGACTTGAAATTAGTTCATTGGTCAAAGAAACAACCCAAAAACTAAATTAATTACCTCTTCAATAGTTCAATTAAATATCTTAATGAAAATTAACAGGACAGAAAACATTTATAAAAAGACTCTTTTCAAACTAAAATAAATGTTACTACATTGAACAACCCTCAAACTTAAAACTAAAGAAATATTTTAAACTAACGTTATGGTAGAAGGCCGGCTTCCTTTATCTTTCTCTGTTCTTGAAGCTGAAATTTCTCCCTCTCCTCCATTACTTTTGTCAACTTGATTTGCACGTCCAGCTGTCTTCTTGGAAGACTTTGTGTTAACAGGAGGATATTCCTGTTTCATTGAGAACACAAGGGAATTAATAATAATCCATCTTAATAATCTGTATTTGCCTAGTTTAACATTCATCATTTAATGAATAAATAAAAACAAATTAATAAATGATTTACAGTTTTTATAATAACTATCACGGGTCAGATTTCATTAAAATTTTGAAGAAATTAAAATTAATTTAAATAAAAATTCACAAAAGGATTAAAGAAACAATTTTATTTGTCATTATAAATTGAGATTATACGTAAAATTTATTCAGTATTGTATTGCTAAAGTATGAGGTGCAATTTGGAGGATGAAACTATTATAATTTCCATGAGAAGGAATTACATTTCATCACATTTGCTATATTATAACACTTTTTATTTTATTTTTGGCATTACATGTCTGAGCTATGGCCCCATAATACATTTAAATGTTAACTTTCCCATTCACTAGTATGTCAACAAATATACTTTTCAGACTGAGTATTATCACAGATTTCCCTAAAATACTTTGTGCAAGGTAGCTTAATTCATATTTTGACATCACAAAAGATTGTATACATTGCATTGTGATTATTGATTTAGTGATTTTTTAAATTGTTGTTAATTAAACAAATATTTGTACTCAATTCCAAGGCTAAATGAAAACTGCTGCACAGCATTAGAAATGTTGAATGTTGTCCCTTTCAGTGTCCAGCGATAAAAAGAGGAGTTTGCACGGATACCAAGGTTTATAGCAATTAATAGTCAGTGGTTTAGAGTATTAAGATAGAATATATATCAATTTTGAATAAGGCTTCTGAAAACAAACAAACTACCTGTTTTTAATTGCCCTATATATTGTATCCTACCCTGAACCCATAGATCCATTAAAGGATAATTAGAAATAACATTAAATAAAAAATTCATTGTATGAAAGATTAAGAAACAAGAAAATGCTCTTTTATCCCAAGACCATAAAAATACATATATCAACCACTAATTAGAGATTTTGAAACAATGTACATTAAATATAATATTCTATTCTTATATTTTCAAACAAATCTCAATTGATGATATGATTTATAAACTCCATACAATGAGTTCTAATTTAGATTAAACAGAACTTTGATAAACAATTTATATGTTTAAAAGGATATAATTTTTCAGCGAGAAAATATATATGAATATCAGAAGAAAACATAAGAGATTTCTTTTGACTGATAAATTGAATTCATTCACAAAATTGCCAGTTTGCTAACTTGCAACCATAGAGAAACTGAATGGTTGTAACAAAGTTAAATTGCTATTTGCAATGAAAATTTTGAATTCAGAGTCATTTAAAAAATTAATAATTATCAAATGCTCCTTAATAATAGATACATTTAAGAAGTAGCTACTTCATTTGTCTACATCATAAATTTGAAAGTTACTTTTTTGCGAATTCATAGAACAACATTTAAATCGTGGTCAGACTTAAATCTGAATAATAGCAATATTTTGAAAATTAATGCAATCTACATAGTTTAATGAGCAATACATCTTCTTTAAGATTATATTATTAGCCAAGTTTGCTTGTTAAGGCACTGTAATTTTTTTCCACCTCATTTAAAAATACAATACTGAAAAGATTTTACATGCTCCTACTTATGATTAATTTAAGTTGTTAATTTCAAAAAGAACTGTTGATTTCTGACACCAAGCAAATGTATTTCATAAGTTCAAATGTTAAACTAAAACACAAATAAATAATTTCACAGGAAAATGCATACCTTCACGATTCATTTAAAAAATAACATTAGGGATTTTGAAAGCACAATTTGATTCATAAAGCTAATAATCAGGCATAACCAAATATCTACTTATTCTGGTACAGAAAACTCTTTCTGCAAAGCAAAATTAAAGCAATTCATGCAGAAATATATAAAAACTTCTTCCACGGCAAGCAAGCAAAATCCATGCTCAAATTTTTGCATTTAAAGTATATATGTATGTATATATCTGAAAATATTTGTAATAAAAATATTATACAAAAAAAATTATCCTCAATAAATTAATTAAAAGATACGATATTATTTACTTTAATGAACGAGAAACCTACAAACTTGTGTACTTAACAATAAAGAGCTTTCAAAGTTAAAAGAATGAACACCAGTATCAGCAGGGCTCTCTAGATAAAAACCAATTTAAAATATTACCAAGTCTTTCAAAAACATATTCAAGACGAATTTCATGAAGAAACTGAAAATGTTTTGTATCTTATTTGCAAAGTATGGAATACTAAGTATTAACCTGATATATAGGTTGATAAATCTTACGGCTATTATTAAAATTAATTTAACAGGAATTCGATAGCCTGATCATTTCAAATAATTTGAAATATAGTATTTCATAGGTCTGATACTATCAAAGGATAGAATATCAGTAATGAAAATAGAATTTGCAATATAATAATTAAAACAAGAATCACACAAAAATTTCTTTAATACATTCAATGTCACCTTGAATGATCAGATCCATCATTGAGCCCAAAATTTACAATTCACCAATTAAAAAAAATTAGAAACTTGGAATGACAAAATAATCATCTTTAATGTAATGTAAGTTATGACATGAAAATTAAAAGATTCAATTTTTAATGAGAAAACTATATTTGTAAGGAAGTATATAGATAATTATAGATTCCATGCTGCAATTAGATCAGATGTAAAATATATACAAAGAGTTGGTTGAACAAAACAAAACTTTGCCAATCCATATCTCTATTTACATGGCTTCATCTGTTTAGTCTTCATTGATATATATATTAATGACATATAATACTGAAATATTTATTACTTTTTATTTTCTACTAACATGTAACATCTCATATTTATATTTGATGGAGTTGCAGAAAAATTAAGCATAAAATTAAATAAATAGGCAGAAATACATGAAAGCTATTTAAAATTGCTGCTGTTTTTGTGGAGAGGAGACCATGTCCATCCCTTATCAGCACTTCTCGTGTACATAGTTGCATCTGTGGATATGATTTCAGTAATGACATTGAATGCATTAAAGGTTATACATTTTTAATAGCACAATCGTTAGGGGTATAGCAGAGGGGACTGGGGGGAGAAATTACATGCAGGTCCTCGCCCACACTCCGCTGGTTGATGAGAGTGATGGTTCCAGCTGGAAGGGCCTCCTTTGACTTGCCCTTTGCTATATCCCTGAACTCCTCAGTGTACTCCTGCAGCAATTGGTCCAGAGAATATAAATCATCAAGTTCCCGATAAAAATTAAGTACAAAGGCAGCAAAATAAGCAAAAAAATTAAAACAATCAGCCCATCAAATATAATAGACTGGAAATGTAAATGCATAGCAAATTCTAGGTTACTGACAAAATTTTTAAATTCACCTTTTAAAATAAATAATAACTAAAATATATGGATGCTTAAAATCAGTAAAATTATTAAATATTTTACAATTTAAATTTAACAAATATTACCATCCAAGAAACAACAAATAAACTAGATACAGTTTACATGATACAATGTATGATAACCAAAGAATGAAATCCTAGTTAAACTTATTATTGAAGCATTCCTTATAACAAAAAATATTCAGAGAATAAATAAATTCAAATGAAATGAAGGAATAGAAAAAAATAATATCTTTATTTAAGCTCAAATCCTAAACAAAATATTCATATTTTATGGAATATGCTTGAAATGATAAAAAAGTTTAACAAAGCAAGAATAAAGACAAAAAAATCTGTTTTATAATCATATGGATCGGAACTTTTTAAAATCTTTTTAAATTTGTCCATGAAATATTTTAATATGCATCTACATATAGTTGCCCAAAATGAATGGATTCCTTTTGATGGATATTTATAATAATTAAGGATCCTTTGTCAAAATTGCTGTCTTGCCTAACTTTGAATTGTTAAAATAAACTTTTTCCAATTCAAAATTTATCAAGAAATGCAACTGAAAATGAGTACTTCAAATATGTATTGACTTAAAACTATGAATATGAATAACTTTTCCATTTTGCTCATAAATCAGTATATACTATTTATATTCAAACCAAATAACCGCAAACTCTAATTTAATTAAAAACAAATTTTGAATAAATACACTTTTTTATTTAATTATGAAGATGATCTCACTGTTTTTAATAACTATATTAGGTAATTAAAAATCATACATTTAATATTAAGTTTCATGTCTATTTATATATTGCTTTTAATACTCCTAAAAGTTAATGTAATAACTAGAACAATAGCATCAGTTCTTAAAACACTTTATGTCTTTAAATAAAAATGTTTTTCTGAAAATACTTTTGTTTCATTTAAAATATTTTAAATTATAAAAGTATTGATATCATTAATAATAATAGAAGCTATTTCTATTTCACTAATTTAAAAATAATATAAATCTTCATTTCAATGTATTTATTTTTAGCTTATTAAAATTTAAAACTTTATAGAATAATATTCAGTATGGTTTTCCTCAAATTTTCTTTTAACAGTTCTAATATTAATAAATAATTTGTGTCAAATATGAAATATTTTTTGTGTAATATTCTAAGATACATGAGGACTACCTCACTCTTGGCTATAATTTGAATTTTGCTATCAATACTCTTGTCTAGTAGTAAACATAGAGGAGTAAGAGTCTCAATGGAATTAAGGAAGAAAAGCATGAGATCATCATGGTACACACACTAATAGAGTCAGGATAATAAATTTCTCACTAATTTCAAAGCATTCATCCCCTTTCAAATACATAATGCTACCCTTTCTTTTCCTAAAAAATATGATCCTGTCATTTGCCATTAAAATAGGTACATCTTTGATTATGGTATTATTTCCACAATATTATATTTTAAGACAGTAATTTATGAAAATTGAAATCAAGGGTTCTAAAACTTAGCAACAATAAAGAAAATGAAAACATCAAATCCATGTCAATTAATCAAATTGTGCAGAATGATGCTACACACAACAAACATTTTTAATCATGCCAAACAGAGCATTCAAACAATATCAAGATTGCTCCAGGAATTGCCACTTACCTCAAACTGCGGCCAATTCATAGCCATGTTGACACCATGGTTATTTGACCACCATTTCAGATCCTTTTCATGATCTGCATTATTAACTGTATGGTAAAATTCTTCATAAATTTGAGGAAGCCTAAAACATAGAGCATATGCAAATGAGATTTTAAGCAAAAAAAATAATTTTCACTAATTCAAAAATGCTAGAATATGTTGAATGATAATAATAAGAAAATGGTACCAAAAGGTTTAACAGCATTTTAAATGAAACATCCACAATGAGCACAAAGTTATATCTATATTTAAGATGATACTGCACAAAAATTAGATGAAAAATTAAATTGTATACTTGAAAAATTAAATTGTATACTTGAAAAATTAATTTAATAATTGAGAATAAAACATTGTTTCATAAATGGAATAAGCAGGGGTGAGGACTTCCAATCCCATAGAAAGATGATTCCCTCTAAGTATTTATTGAGTAATAAAGGATAAGAATAGTAAGATAAATATTCGTTAAAAGTTTATGATTGTTGCTCAGAAGTAATACAGAACATGTACTTCAAATTTCCATTACTATATAATGGTTTTAGTTAGAAATTCACTTATGTTTTTCATAGTAGAAGTATTTTGCGTAATAGACAATATCCAGATGATTGAGTCATATTGAAACAACACTTTCATACTTAAAAACTTACACTGGATCTTGAGATATGTTGAGACATTTATGAGTGGCAAATAAAGTATCTTTAAAAAACTGCAGTCTTTGGGCCTCCACTTTTTGACATTTTTCAAATACAACAGCCATATCCTCCATGTACTTGGGGTTGTAAGCATTCAATTCTTTCAGAGCATTTTCATACCTTTCTCTGGTTTTGCTTACTTCTTCTTTAGACTTTTGTACTCTGTCTTGCATTTTCTTAACCTGTAAGAAAATATTGCTTTTAATTTAAAAAAGAAGAAAATGATGGATAATGTTAGTAAGTTAGATAATGGCATACATGAGGCTACTATACTCAAACGAAATACTGATTATCTGCTACAGCATTTTTTTTAATATAAAAACTAAGTACTTTATTCCAGGAATCCCTAATTTTACATCATCTATCTTCACGAAGGTCCTTAGATACTAGACATGACTAGATTTAAATGGACATACAGTAATAAGAAATAATGTCATAATGTTATTTTAAGAAGATATGAAGTAGATAAATGAAAAATACTCAAAGAAAAGGTGATTTTTATCCTAGCCTTCAGGAGATTTAGATTTGAAAATTTAAAGTTTCATAAGATTTAAAAGTAAAATGAGAATGATTATTATTTAATATTTTAAAAATTAATTGATAGGAATCATGATTTGTATTCATGAAGAGTTTATTACATAATCATTATCATATAAGTAGTTCATATTCAAAATATGATTTGTCATTTAGATAAAAAATAAGTGATTTAATTAAACTCAGCTAAATTGCACATAGGATGCTAACAGCTTGAACATAACTTTCAATCCATGAGAGGGAATGAAGTCAAAATCATTTTAAAATCACCCTTCAAAACAAAATTTGATAAAACAGTGTGATTAGTAAATTACTTAATTTTAATTTAAAGTTTTTATTTTTCATATCACTTAGATGAAATTATTTCAATGAATTTTAAATATTAATATCATTTAATTTTTTAGAGAATAATTATTACAATATGATTCAAATGCTTTCCAGTTGTTCATCCAACACTAAGATTGATTATCAAATGACTTTAAGAAAATTCTATTATTGTAAAAAAGAAAGATATTAAATAACTGGCGTATTTTTAACTTCACCAGATATAAAGAATAGATATTTCTACATAAATTTTAAGTTAAAGTAAACTTAGCATAAAAAGTTATGTGGAACTATTACGCCAGTAAAATATGATATGGAATTATTACTCAAATATTTTCATAGGACTCAATTTTAAATATTATCTAATAGCCTTCCCCTCAAAATAAATTTCAAAATTTTATTATTGACTATTTCATTACATGAGGGATTGAACAACATTTAATTGACACATGTCTTGAGATTATTATTTAAAAAATTTGACAATATTAGGAAAATTAAAAAAAGGATTATGAATGTAACCATTAGGAAATCATCAGGGTACATTAAAATCTAGAGCTATAATTAGATGATGAATTACTTTTGTTAGTACTTTCAAATAATAAACTGTCAAATTCAAGAACTGTGACAAATTATGACTTTCTATGCAACAAAGAGACACAAAATAATGATACAAAGTAGCATCGAGATAAATATTAAGCAACAAAAAAGCAATTAAATGAGATATAACTTCTTAGGCACAGCAAAAAATAAATTATACAAGGTTATAAATAAAAATGTCATCAGTTTAGTAAAAGAATATTTAAATTTTTAATTTTATAAGTACCTGTGGTTAATTCAAAACACACATTGTTAAATTATATAGATAATTTGAGAGGAAAAATGAAACAAAGCTTCATACACAATTTTTCTTTATAAATATAGATGGCATAATTATTTTTTTCATACACTAGCTTATTTGTGATTTCCATTCAGCAGTGAGGATAAAGTTATTACATATATTTACACATACACAAACTTCTAATAGAAAAAGCATACCAAACACATTACCAACAAACCAAACCTAGAGTAAAAAATAATGGTAGACTCACCAGTGCAGCTCTCTGCAAAGTAACAAATATCACACACAATAAGCAGATATTTACAATATATGAAATTATACTCTCATTGAAAACTTTAAACTCAATATATATGTAACATAAATGGTAACCAAAAAATATTGATAAATTAATCAATCAAAACCTTCAATTTGATGCATTAATTCTATACATTTTCTGATGCTACAATCAAAGTTTATTTGTTTTGCGTTTAGCTTAAAGTATTTCTTGATTCTAAGGCAGTAACACACCATCAAGATATTTTCTCATGTCTAAATGTTTCAATTCCATTTCAAGAATCAGGATCATGAAACATTCTCAGAAGAAAGTAAAGTATGATT
This sequence comes from Pantala flavescens, assembly GCA_020796165.1. Taxonomy (NCBI): domain Eukaryota; kingdom Metazoa; phylum Arthropoda; class Insecta; order Odonata; family Libellulidae; genus Pantala; species Pantala flavescens. The sequence continues at coordinate 22,180,596 of CM036886.1, forward strand.
GAGGTAAAGGATAACTTACTATAATTGAGCGCCTATTTGTAGTTTTTAGACATATATCAATATTCTTTTTATTTCCAATATGTTTCATTTTAACATGTACACATACTTTATCTTGGGTTATATAGAGATATTTGTCAACAGGTATTTCCAGGTCTATTGTCTACAGGTATTTTTACTTTGCACACACCATGTCCTTTATTTTTTAAATATTTATTTATTTTCCCTATACAGAGGGAAATGGTAATAATGGGAATTTTCACTATGTTCTTATCAAGTTTTTTGCAGTCTATGAGAATTCACTTTCAATTTATGAAGCGATTCCTTAAAAAAATACACAAGTGATCGTATTTAACTTCTAAATTACAATGAAGCATTTAATTGTAAAGCTTATTTTTTCATCTCTTTCAAAGCATTTTAAGTACCCAAAGTACACAATTTTTCCCCTTTAGGTATAGTTTACAACAAATATTGTTAAAGAGAGTTATATCTTCCTCTAAACTTTAGAGAACCACTATCAATAAATACAATTTTTTTATCCTTCATTTCCATTTCAGTGTTTGCAATCTTGATCCTTCGTGGATAAGAACGTCCTCTTTTTATTCTTAAGAAATATATACCTCAGAGTAAAGGCTTGATTATAGGGCATATACTATCATTAAATAAAATAATATATAAATAGATTATAGGGAAAATATATTACCATACAGAATTACTGAATAATAAATAAATTAATTAAATTTTAAAATCCTTAAGATTACGAATACAAATTAGTTTTATGGAATAATTAAGGAGTAAAAAAATATCTAATCAAATGCAACAATAAGAATAATTTAAATAAAGACACACACAACAGGAGATTACAATATATAAGAGATTGGAAAAATATTTTACATATATAAGCAACTAGATTTACAAAGAAATTGAAAATCAGAAAAAGAAAGGGATACCAAAACTGGGATATTTTTATGATAAAAATTTTTCATTACATTAGTAATTCTACCTGAGAAAAGAATTAATGTATATTTTATATGGTTTATGAATTTTTTATTGATTTATTTGTGAATTTATGTATTATGGGATTTTTTGAAAATATGACATTTTTTACAGAGAATAAGGACATATCACTGAAACCGAGATATTTTATAAAAACTTTCTACCATCAAACCAAAAGGTTATAAAAGAATTCATGTGTGTTTTTGTCCATGAATTAATGTAAAATAACTTTCTTGTAAAATTTAAACATCATACATTATACCTTCGCTTTTATCAATATCAGGAAATATTGTCCTAAGGGTAATCTTAACCATGTTGCATCTGATGGCTTGATTAATCGCTGAAAGTAAAAATATGCCTTTAGTAACTCTCATCCCATATCCTAACTTAAAATGGATGAAATAACTACTGGCACTGATGAAATAATACGGATGAACTAAAATATGACTGATATCCTATTATATCACATCATATTCAAATTTAATTAGAGGTTCAGAATAATTTGATTTTTTTAATTAATCATGTTGATCTCAATTATCTACATCTTATTGTAAGTAACCCAGGGGGGTTTAGTTTTTGGTTACTCTAAGGAGAATGTTATTGATATGGAAGAGGATTAATTAGGTTCATAATATTTATATTATGAAGAAATTAGAAAAGAACTATTTAAGGAGAATGGTTTAAATACAACTTATAAGTATCAAGTTACTAGTTGACACACAATCAATAAATTACAATCAAAATTTATCAAAGGTGAAAAAATCCTGTACTTTTCTGAGGTAGAAAAGGAAATTTTATGACAGAACCCTACTTCAGCCTAGATCACCTAACTTTAAGTTTGCTAGATAAGTGAATCGATTGATTAGTTGCTTATTATAAAATTGTATAATTATTATTCTTTATAGGTCTTCACACTGTAAAACCTTGTTCATGGCTTGAATAAGAGTAGCAACCTCATTCAAGAGTTTAGAAGATTATTTAAGTTTAGAAAGACCCAATAAAAAAATAGGAAATAGAAATAGAGCAAAAGTATCAGCCAAAGAAGATATATTAACTAGGAACAAAATAAATACAAATTACCAAAAATTTGTAAATGATAATACGTGATAGTCATAATGTAATAGAACATTAGCAGGATACAAAACATAGCAAATTTAATACTCTTACAAATGACACACAAAACCACTGACATATAAACATTAAAATGAGATTAAATGATATCTCTGATAGCTATTTTGATTTCTTTCATTTTCAATTAAATATTCATTGTTGATGAAGATCAAACCTTTAATAACCTGAGAAAATATGCAAAGACTAATTTCGCAAATATGAGGTATGACAGTGAGCAGAACTTCAGGTTCCTTGATACTTTATAGTAGCAGAACTTTTAAGGAGTAAATTCAGATAAGGTAAAAATTTACCCTTACAGTTTTCACAAGTCCAACATTAATTATCAGTTGTACTGTCAAAACCAGCATGAGTAATTCTTTCTCCTTGCTTATTATTAATTTGGTTAGATAAAACTCTAGAGTTTAATATTCAGTTTAAGTTCAAAATACACGCTTAAACAATTTTTTACTTATAAAGAAAATATAAAAAATGTGATTTTTCCTATATTTTTATCAAATTAGAATTATAACCTTCTAATCAATGATAAAAGGCAAGGAGGTAAGCAATCCTTCAAAACAATTGTACCTTGTAATTAGATATTGTATTCTATTGTTAAAATAATAATCCTTATTTTTAAGTTAATAAAATTTGTTATCTATTACATAAGCTCCAAGAAGACTGGAGGTCAAAATAACACAAAGTTTACAGGATTACTTTGAAAAAGAACACTAACATTTTTAAATAGAATTTCAGAGGACTATAAAAGTATATGAGGGTTTACACACAAACATGAATATGTTACTGAATCATATTTATGAGGATGTTACTAAATATAGACTGTATAATCTACATTGCTAAAAACATTACATTTGTACAAATAGTGGAAGAATTATTAATGAAATGTCTTAACTAAACAATGCTACCATATATAAGCTTGATATAGATATATTGAATAGTATAAAATATCTATGCAAATAAGAATTAATGCTGTAAGAGAATCTAACTCCAAAGTATTAATTTTAGAATATTCCACATAAGTATGTATTTTATACCTTAATCCTATATCAGTACAAATTGTGACCATACAATTACTCACTGACACATGGAAAAATTATTTGTAATGCAAAAATAAGATAGATTATAAATACAGTAAATCTCATACATAAGACTGATTTTAAAGAAATGATACAAAAAGATGCTGAACATAGACAGTTCATCTTGCACCGTAGATGAGATATAAGTCATTCAAAGTTTTAAATACCAAAATATTATTTTTTAATTGACATGTTATTTAAATATAAAATAATCAAAGATTTCAACATATGCTATATCAAGATATTATACTTATATAATATTTAAATATAGTAGTTTTTAGTTCAGTTTGATAAACATAAAAAACTTAATAAATAATTCATCTTCTCTATTTTAGAAAACAAAATGAAAAATAAAGAAAGGAGCTTATCCACAAGCAGTTCTACTTCTGAAGTTTTATTCATTAGTATAGATATTCAATGAGAAAGAATGTAAAAGTACTTTCACATTCAATACCACTTGTAATAAAATTTAAAAGAGCTCTTACAGGATAAAAAGAAACAATACCTGTGAATTGACCTGGTAAATAAAAAATGAAGAAAAGGTCTGAATGCAGCTGTCCACAAAAGAATACTAACCTGATCAGGTGACAAAGAGCTGTCCCCAGTAGCATTTCGCTCCTGATTGGATGCTGACTTTTCAGTTTTACAGGCGTTATGATAATCTGCTTTAGCCTTATTCACTTTAGTTAAAATCTTAGCCCATGGTTTTTGAGCCTTTTTAAATGCATCCTCCATTTCTTTCCTCTCTTTTATCATCATCATGGACTGGAAAAGATTTTTTATCAAGTTCAGTATTCAGGATGATTAATATACGTAAATCAGTCTATAAAAAAGTTTTTTCTTTTATTTTGGAAATTCAGTCAATAACATGAATATGTAAATGCTTATTTTCAATAAACAGTTCAAGTTTGTGGAATAGGATTAATAGATTGTAGAAAATCCTTTAGAATTTAAAACTAAAAACTAGTAGGTTGGTCCTTTTCTTGTTTTCTAATTTTTAAGAAGAAAATAACTTACTTAAAGAACAAATTATAATGATAGTTATGATTAACAATTTTCATTCATATGAAATTAATAATTCTCAATCAAAAGAAGGTAAATTGAGAGTCAAATCATTAAGATTTCTAGGTCAACAGTCACAAATAAATTTCTTTAACACCTTCCCTTCCCAAGAAACTATTTCCATACTAAAATTATCACAATTCCTCCCTATCCACCAAGGTTTCTTCCTTTTATAAATAAAAAGTAAAGAAAATAATTTTTGCCAAATTAGGCTAGTTCACTGACAAAATATGTAGCAATAAACACTTTCAGAGGAGCTGTATGAAAACGTATTTCATTGGTTGATAAAAGTTTAGAAAATATTCTCACAATACCTTATGGTATGTCTCTTTCTGCCATGATTTTATGGAGTTGATAACATTATTGCATAAATTATCCTTAACCCTCAAATGTAAGTCTGCCAAACGATCTGCTTCTACTAACACTCCTTTCCAAGCTGCTTCAGTAGTGCCATATTCAGGACCTTAAAACAAAATCAACAAAATAGAGCACATGATCAAATTAAACCTTAATTTTTAGTATTTTCAAAATAGTATCCTAGAAAATGTAAAATAATTTCACCTCCAATCTTAAATGTTACATATATAAATGTTTATAAGGCTTCATTGACTGTCAATATAGTCAAGTATTTAATTCAAGGCAGTTGGTAGTAGACAGTTTTGTGGATACTTTTGAAAACATATATGAATGAATATGTCAAACAAATGAAATTTTAGTATTTATAGAAGATATTAGGGTATAGATGAATAACACGTAAATTAAAAATTTCTAATTTGATATAGAACCCTTTGGGTTGTTGCAATGTTATGATTATAGATGAATTACATACCTTTCTCAATCAAATCATTCCATTTCTTGGACCATGCTCGAAGGCCTTTGGCATAACCTTTCTCTAGATCTGCTCTCTCTTGAACCAATTTTTCCAGATCACCACATAGTTTGAATCCATCCTCAACTCGTTTTGTAGTACGTTTATAGTTTCCTGGCTCCCAGAAAGAATCACTGCCAGCTACAAGCAAATTGTCCTCAGCACTGTGGTGCGACATTTTTACCTTGGGTCACGCCCCCAAGATCACACTGAATGCAGGCACACAGGTGCCTGTTAATAAGGTCTTAGTCACTCTGCTGCTTATCTGCTGGACAACCAGGCTGCAAACTGGGCCCAAACAGGCTGTGTGTCTCTTTTGGCCTCAAATATAAGAGGCCACTAGATAACAAAATGGGGAAAGATAAGGATTAAATTACTGACTTCACCTTGTAAGCAAATCCACTCAAAGAGAAAGGGGATCAATAAACCAATTTTAAATGGAGATCCATTTTAGCAAAAAAATTAGAAAAGTAGTAGAGGCAATATAGATAAAATAAGCTCTCTTAATTTTTCACAACAAGATAGGGTTGAATTATAGCATAAATATCAATTTTATTTTTTCACAATTGGAAACAGCTACATTTTCATATAATTTCTTTGAAAACACTTCATTTTGATATTAAAGCAACATGAATATGAATAAAAAATACAAATTATTTAGGAATTTTCATTTAAAATAGAATACTAGTAATGCAAAAATTTCATAAAAATAAAGGAATTATGCTAAAAATTCAAGAGTTTTCTATATAATGTTTTCAATATATTTCACTAATTGAAATATAAATATAAAATTTATAATATAAATACATAAACAGAATAATGCAAATTTTTAAGATGATTTGTGAAATAAGAATAAGATATGTTCTAAACTTTCTTAAACATCTTGTATCCTAATAGTAAGTTGTGGAAAAAATCCATCCTTCGCATGAAAAAGATATGCATAATTTTTAGCGCTCTTTAAACCTTTTCTATTTCTTTAAATGAAACATATCGCTTTCAAAACATTCTCTGGAAATAACACTTTTCTTCATTCCTTTCTACAGATTTCGTCCCTTAAACTATAGCGAAAGATATTGTCGAAGAATTTATCCGAATAAAACTCATATTCAAGTTTATTTAGATTATTTTAAAATAAGTATAAATATCGATTACTTTTGGGAACATTATCGATCAAATTGGGCCGGAATAAAAGATTCGATAGCTTGTACAAACACAATCGGCTGTAGCATGTGTAAGCGTAAATTCCGAGAAGTCTGGTGCATAGCCCCAACGCTCATTTCAAATGCCATTCATGCTTCCTCAGGGAGCGTTCGATAGAAACTGGTTCCCATTGGACATCGTCTGAAGAAGAATGTTTTGCATTCATATGAGCTGGAACGTTTAAGTTCTCAAATCGGCGCAAATAATTTTTGCTCCCATTTTTTCGGTGCGCTTACGCAAACATTGCTTTAATGTTATTTTTCTTGACGACAGAATGTTTTTAAAGTTTATTTTGACATCATATAAAAATTTCAATTCCGCTATATCTATGTCCATTAAATGACTCATCATCAATATTGAATTACTATTACTTCACAAACCTCTCGTACAGTAGTGGAATATAATCAATCATTTCATTTATGACCTTACTGTATGTTATAGATCTTAAGAAGTGGAAAAGTTAAATATAATCTTCGGGACAACCTACCATTCCCTTGTCAACACTGGTTTTAAACACATTATTGAGAGGGTCGGCAATTAACATGTCTAATACCGTGCAACGGTGTATTCCATTTCCATCACAAAACGTAATTAAATAATTTTCACATTAAAATAATGTAAAAACTACCGATAACAGTAAAACAATATAACCTTTTTGACTACCAAATAATACCAAGTTATCATATAGGCTGCCCTAAATGAGGTATTTTAAATATATTCGTAACTATTTACAAACGGGACGGGAACGGGAAATTTAAGATTGCGGAAATTTTCTTATAACAGCTATAATGTGGATTTAAACCTTTCAAAGTTATTTAAATTAAATGACAATTATTGTATCATAAACGACTAAGTATAAAAAACGAAGTAAATTCTGCTTTAACCGAAAAATTTAACACAAGAAATGTGAAACAAAAAAGATATCCAAAGACGAAAATATGTCACTATGAGGTTACAAAGTTTGTTCAAAATAATATCATTTTCGGACTAATGATCGAAATGTGACTAATGATTAAGATCAAAATGAATAGTTTTAATAACGAAACATAGGGGACGATGTCCAATAAGATATGAGGTAATCTCATCGTAATAAAGTTGTTTACCTTCACAAAAAATTGAATAGCAATACCGGTTGGCCTAGATACGCGTAACAGAACAAGAGTCATCATCAAGATATTTAAATAAAATATAATACATGTTCATTATATATTAATAAGAAGAAATATTTAGCATCGATTCACAACTTTTCAAATTTAAATAAATTTCGTTTTACGTTAATATCTTCATCGTATAAACTTAAACCGAAAGTACAAAGTAAAAGTTTCAGAATAAGTTTAGAATAAAGAATCAATGTTAAAAAAATTTTCTGAAGAATGAATCTTTTATTATTAATTTCACTTAATTGCAGATTAATTTCAATTGAAACAGAAAAAAATCGCAAACGGAACATTTATTTTTGTGCCAATCGAGCTAGAATTACAGATGTATACGACAAGAAAATTCAGAGCTTACTTGAACGAATAAAGTTTAATACCAACGAAAAAAAGAGAAAAGCTGCCTGCAAAAGAGTAAATACGCTTAATAAAACTTCAATAATGAAAAAGATTTGTAGAAAAATATAGGAACCGGAAGCTAAACCATACGTAAAATATAAAACGTCTATTCTAAAAAAAAAACAATCCACTATTGCCGACACTGATCAACTCTCAAGATAGGTTAACTTCGCATAGAGCGGTAGGATTATTAAAGCCCAACTCGGGCACGCGGAAGATGTTTTGAATCCACGAAAGAACATTCCGAAACTCTTACGTCACACTTTCGAATATCACACACTATTAAGGCGTCTGTACTTTCGTCCTAAGCCAAAATCGATGGCGTTCTTAAAGGATTCGCTCTCATAATAAAGGGGAGACTGGCAAATCAGAGGATGAATCTCACTGTGACCTTCAATGCGACAATCTAACCTTCTCAACAGCCCAGGAGACGAACGGATCGTCGGCCAAAGGAGACGGCTGTGACCACACAATTGCCAGCGACAACTGCTTCTAACGAATAAAGAGGATCCGGAAGCCTACTTTTTCCTAAGGGATGTCAACTTCCCTCAAACGGGAAGGAGGCCGTCCTGGCACAAAAAGGGGAAATGAGGTGAAAATTGGGGATTTCGCCTCCAGAAAGGGAACCGATCTGACTTGCATGGCGATGGAAGCTAGAGGAAATTACAGTGGCGGAATAGAGATAGCGTTGGGAAATGCGAATGGAAAATACGGCAGAACTGTATCAGGAGCGACTCAAAAGAAATTCCTGGAGAAATTTCCTCGTTCGATCGAAAGAGTTCCATTTGACGCACGTAAATACAAAAAACGCGCGAAACAATTAAGGTTCATTATCCATGAATTTGATACGGATTCAATTGTTGTTCCGGTAGTTTTAACCTCTGAAAGTGTCTCAATTTTACCGCTATATTTCTTATTCACGTAAAATATATTAAAAAATTGTATACAGAAATGATAAATGAAACAAAGAATAAGGATATTGCAGTTTCTTCGATTAACTAATAAAAAAACGTGCTAATTTAGGAAATAAAGTAATCTGTAATATGCTATAGTTTCCGGAGATGATGGGAAATCCTTTGCGATATAAATAGAAAAATATAACATCAAATATATAAATAAGCAATACATCAAAGGTGACATGAACAGGAAACGAAAATCTTCGTATGCAAAACTTACTCAAATTTCGGCGAGTCATGCAAAAAAGGAAATGACGTAATTGTATAAATAAATGAATGAAAATCACAAGAAATACGAAGCAAAAAGTCTGTCTGTTCCAAGAGACGTCTAAAACACTCCTAAATGCTACCATTCTAAATATTTAGTTCGATTACGATACACTTTCTTGATCATCTTATATTATACATCTTATATTTTTAATTGCCATATTTGTATAAATTTTACCGGATTAAGCTCAGTCCGTGAGTAAGGGCTTGAAATAAGGCACCGAAATGCTGAAAGCTGCACTATTAATTAAAACACAGCCACGATCTATACATGTTCCGTTTTTCCTAGCTCCCCGCATGGCTAACGGTAAACTGCTAAGACGATGAAGATAAGGTTTTCCCAAGTGGAGGGAATTATTTTTGCCATGGCCGGTAAACATAAGGAGTATAGAACAGAAGATAAAATTTGCTGAAGGATTAACACCCAAAAAGTATACGAGTATTAAACGAAGTTCTTTCTGAAAAGTATAAATGAACAGGATATATTACGTTAAGTCACTGACTTTGACACACACCTAGCAATATTGTCGGGTTTTTGCGTATAAATCAAAATCTAAAACACATTTTCTCTACTTTAATTCTCTACCATATGTGTGCCCATATCCATAAAGAAAACGTCACGTAATTTATATAACATCGACCTGAAATACGCTCCTCGTGAGTAGTTTACTGGTATCGTCTTGCAGATGATGTCATCTGTTGCTGGGAAAACTCCGGACTTTAGATTAGTAATTGTCCGATGTAACTTAACACTCTACACCCGAGAATCCAGTTTTCGCGAGAAAAACCTTACAATGGAACATTTAATTTCTTGGGCCAAACATCTAGTGAGTGTGTGTTCCAAACTCCGGAGTGCATATTTGCACGGATCATATAATACCCGCAGATTAACGTAATCACTCCCATAAATTTTTCCTTTATCACTTCTTAACAATACACTTCTACTAATGACTCTTCCCCACAGCCAATGGGAAATCTCCACGAATTGCCGACAACAATGATTCTCTCCAAATAATCACAGAAAAATTGATAAAGAAATAAAGAACAATTGACTGTATTTATAAAATTCAAAGGTGAAAACATGACAGCGAAATGCGCACGGCAGCGGCGCGAAGCATTCACCGACTCCTTCCGGACAGTGTATCGACATTACCGGAAGCTTGATTAACTCCTAATGAACAAGTAAGACACAGGGATTACTAATGAAAGAAACCGTATACACTTTTTTAGCAACGATAACTGTCGAACGGTCTACTTTGAGCAGACTGGGAGATCTATTGCAGTTCGAAGAAAGGAACACAACCTCTGTCCACTAAATAATCCAATTTCCAAGTCACCAAAAACACCTCTTGAAGCAATACCAGGAACTTTTTTACTTACTCTCAGTCACAGAGCCAGTGATAAACCACAAGGAAAGATCACTAATACAGAAAATGATTGCTAATTCAAGAGCAATGTTTGTAAACGAAAACTTGCACCCATACACTTCCCCTCTGTATTCTTCCAGTGTACATTCCTTCTTGAGAATCTCGTAACTTTATCTTCGTTGCTTTACCAAGACGGTTGTTGATTTTAATACTCATACTTCCTGAGATAATACGAATGCCGCGAATGCAAATATTTGTTGAACTTCCACGTTCATTTTTACCGAACGATATTTTAGGAGAAGTAGAACTGAATTGCCTTTGAAACACGCGATCCAACGCTTCAATTAGCAGATAGCCCCTGATGAAAATGAGCGCTCATGAGGAACAGGTGCTAAACATCAGCTTCTCCGCCTATTAGGAAGTTCTTGTTAAAATACGCGGACAGCAATATATTTGTAACTCAACCAGTGAAGTGCCTTCCACATAGGTTCCAAATCTTAACAGTATAAGCTTGTTATATAACTAAGCATTTCTTACAGGGAACGTCTAGACCATAGTCCCAAGAAGAAAAGAAAGTTTCAACTATCAAACATAGATTTGATTAAAGCAAAAGTTCGAAAAAAATGCTCGGGACAATTAGTCTGTTCGAACTACAGGGAAATGAAACCCCTGTATAGCTATTGGTAACATTTGGACGCAAGAAAATTGCTTCCCCGAGCTTCAAACTATTTTCTATTGAGATTGTTAATTATTTATTCTTGTTCCGTATGATCAAGTACACAGTTTTTACCTATTCTTCATTCAGGAGGCAAAGTTTCTTTCATAAGAAAACTTAAAAATTGAAAAAAATACTATCCGATACAGAACTTGATACTCTATTTGATTAACTATCGGTATTTCCATACTACTCTCGACATATGTTGGCAACCATCCAAATAGTCATACATTACAGGTGTCAAACACAAATTACAAACTCTAAATTCAAAGTTTTAAGCTTAAGATTGTGAAATTCCATATGTTAGAATTAAGTAAAGGTGAATTAACTATTGAGCTATTAAAATAAGCTCGTAGGACTTGAATAAGAGGTGAAAATTACATGACTGGGATTTGAACCCAGGTACCCTTCATTGTACGATATGTGCGAAAGGGAATTAATTTCTTCCGATGCTGCAAAACAAAGGATTCTCCTCACGTATTTCTACCACATCGATAGCCACTGATCCCATTCTGTATACAACAATATAATATCCGTTGTAAGCTACAATTAAACTCGATAATTGCACAAGAATTCTCAAGAATGTTAATTAAAAATTGCTCTAGAAAGTAATGCATTGGTAAAAATATAAAAGACATTGTTGACTTTTAAATTTAGTTTATATTTTTCCTACATCGAATAGAAACAGATAGGATAGTAGATGGCTTATAGTTTCTATGGGAGCGTAGTTTATTGTTCGCACAACGTTCTCATTGATATCCTAGGCTACACTTAGGTCATTCGACTCTAAAGCGAGCAATAATATCACCGTTCAAATCACTTTGGGTGAGTTATCTCTTCGGAGATCAAAACCAAGCCTCTGAAAGTGTATGAGCAAGATTGTTGCGCCACGCTTAGGGAAGTTATCGCGTACAGGAAACAGTATGGGTTGGATGAGGCAATCAATTTCAATGCACATAGCGAATCATTATGCGAATAAAGAAACATTACGAAACCTAAGACGAGACGCCTCGCAAATCTCATTCAGCGTGTCCATTCAATTCCCAATACAAAGAGACTTTTGGACAGAACGGTGCCCTCGAATGGGCTTCTAAAATTAGAAACGTATCTCTCACTGCATTTCTGCACGAGTTATTACACAAGATTCCCACTCCTGAGCTGTGAATAAACACAACCTTTTAAGAACTTAAAAAGCCGCCCAACAATCCACGCTTTAACAACCGAGAGAATAATAAAGGGAGCTATTGACTACACGGATATTCTTGCGTATGGTGGGCATGAGTAGGATGTACATTCAGAACGGCGATTCATAGTTCAATCATCGACGGACACAACGGTTATTTAGATTGGGAATTCCTCGGACTACGCGACACAGTTCACTGACACGCATTTTTGAAATATTTCGATAAAAATAGAGTTAACGAAACAAACGTGATGTAGTGTGGAATGATAGGAATGACGCACAAATTAGTAGTTAGCTATTATCATATATAAATAAATATAACATGGCGAAGGAATGAGAAAATATTTTAGGAGAAAATTTTTCCACGTCAAAGACTAAATATCTGTACGCTTTATATCTGATCCTGCAATCATTTAAACAAGATAATGGGAAATTATAATGAGAAGACGATATAAATCGCAATAATCAAACACTGATTCAACAACCAGAAAGAGTATGTTCTAGACTATAAAAGACATCGAATTACATTACTGAAAGATGCGACGAGTAATTCGACCACAAAAATGCAACATACAAATACCAAAGATATCGAGACGGAATAGAATAACCGTTGAAGGTAAACAAAAGCTAAGCGTATTCATGTACCATTTCGAATATAATAAAAATAGGATGGTTTAAAATCAAAATTTTTGAATTAATTCATCAAACCCCAAAGAAAAACAGATGAAAACTGGTACTAGAGTTCTAAATGCGAATAAATTTTTATTTTTAGCTCTAATAACCACTAACGGAGAGATTACAGTTAGTCACATGATTAGCCTGACACAGAGCCAATTTAACCCTTTTACTGCGGACCGAATTTTCGAGGTGTATGCCAAAACTGCGGAGGTATTTCCCGCAAAAATGCAGCTTCTTGTTTAATAAATTGTAATAATTATAAATACCATTATTAATCCTTATATTTTTTACCATTTATGTATTATATCATAAGGTTCAAAATGAAAAAAAAATGCACGCTTACCACTTTTATTTAATATTATAAAAATTTTTATATATAGAAACTAATAAATAATATTACAAAATATGCATTTTAACGATAGTTTACCCATAGAAAATCAAAGGAAATGTTTGTTATTTCACATTCATTCAATAGCTTGGTCTTTTAACTTTTAAAATATAAAATTTTAATGAAAAAATTCCTATAGATATTTCAAAATTTGCACTTCAAGAAATATCTACCCTCTGGCACTTGTGTTGCGGGAAGCATGCACCATTAAGTCATTTCTTGCATTTTGCATAAACGGTGCGTGCTCGTCTCCTCTTTCCTCTTTTACTATCAACTAGCACACTATAAACGTCTTTCTCTTTTCTTTGGGGTACATTTTTAAACCTTTACTTCCCCAATCAGGGATTCTTTTGATGTCCGACGGATGACCTTTTTATTTGAAGCCACTCCTAGGAAAGGTCTTATATAATACTAATTACAAACGATAAGCGTGTCATTGGTTTCATGCCTGCGGGTAGATTTTCTTTATAAAGAACATAACTGGTCAAAAAACGTGGTAGAAAACGTTAAAACACCATATTTCCGAGTATTTGAGTGCACGCCGCTCATCGAGATACGTATATACCATCATATTAGTTGAAAAATAAAATTAAAGATGCCTAATTCAGCACCACTATTGGTTTGTTTCTAACGTTTAAGCACAAGAGATAATAAAGAAGAAATCAGAAGTAACAGATACACTCTAATTGAGGAGTTCTGCTGAGTAGAAAAACAGGGCCGATAGATCGGCCCATCCGCAGTTTTCGCATAAGCACGCCGGGCCGATAGATCGGCCCGTCCGCAGTAAGAGGGTTAAAAAGCATGAAACAGGTGGCAGCTAAATTTGTCCCAGAATTTGGCAAAAATCAAAATGACAAATCTTGAACAAAATATCACAAAATGACTGGTGCTTATAAGTTGCTGAATGAACACACAGAACCTATTTAACGAGTCATGGTGAAGAAATATGGACGTACGAATATGACGTTGAAACAGAGGTCAATGAAAGCTTACGAAACAACTCGGACTGTAAAAAGAATCTCAATTCAGGCATATTTTTGAATGGGACAGCATTGATATATATTTACAGAAAAGATTCTTTGAGAAATATTTTGAATATTTTACATCATACCTCGTATATGAAGAAATGAGTTATTTTGCTATACTTATACATAATTTAACATTCAATACATTAAGTTAAATACATTACATAGAATGCATTTATATTGTGTAATTGATATGAGTTATTCGTAAATTTTTATATATATATTTAAATATTTTGTTGAAGAAACAATTAAGAATTCATAATGAAGTAATCTATTGCTCTAGCAAACAAAATGTGAAATAAGCTGTACACAAAATTGTACAAACTCAATAAATTATACATATATGACTAATATACGTTTATTATTAAATTTTAAAAATACAAAGGTTATAATCGAAATTTTAAGCTGTACATTTTTAATACATTAGTTAACTATAAATTATTTACTTACGACAGTTAAATCGTATTCGGTCTTGTTTACGAATTAAAGAATACGAGAAACATGATACTTCGGCCGTTGCATACAGTTTAATGAACTCTAGCACAATAGGCGGGAAAAACTTACACCGAATAAAAATTAACGATCTGATATACGATGAAAATGATTGGTCTCTCTTAAAAACAAAGTAATATCACATGACACTTACTATACATATCATCACCTATAAGGGAAGACTTGAAATTCCTTTCTACTTCACTACAGAGATTATCGCTTATGCCATAGAAGCCTTAGACGTTTCTTACGGAATTTATTTTGAAAGGTGAGAATATTTAAAATATTTCTAGGGTAATAAAATTTACGGTGAGAAGGATAGCACGATTTGAGGAATCTCTCGCCTTCTCTGAAAACCTTTCGGAAGTCCATGTTAATTTCTATACTTAAAAGATGTATATTGTTGATTAATTACCGAACCCTTCGTATAACCAATGAGGACATTTGTAAGAAGAGAGCTTTCTTCCGATTTATTGATGAAGAGTCTTTTTGTCCGGAAATTAAAATAGTTAACATGGTAACGCTTATTTTTAAAAACAGAATAATCAACTTAAAATTGGCGAAAATTTTCCCCCATTAAGACCGAAGCAAGAAGACCCCTACCTATTCCTGGACAGTCTTGAATTTCAACAATTTGTTTCGAGTCGAACTGAAGTCCCGAGTCTTAGATGGGATGCACGACAGGGGTTATAATATAGGGTTCTTCTCTTCAGCCCATTAGCTATTTTCCCCATGAATATAGGTTCAATAATGTTGAACTTTAAATTAACGAATAATTGTTGAAAGAATCTCGTCAAATTTGGAAGTGGTCAGTTTTTGGAATTCGACTTCTATTGTTGGGCTTAATAAACAACGGCATTATGGTTACCGTCTTACGGACAATATAGATTATATTACTACGAGCCAGAGCCGGTTAAATGAGTGACGATAATGAACGCCAATTAATAAAATTCGGCAACTTCACTTATTTCATAAATACTTAAATTTTCTGCGTCAATAATATCCCGCTTAACCGATATTAATACTGGTCTCCATATGGTAGTAAACACCCCGTTAGAGACATATTTCAAATTATATTTGACTAAAAATTAATTACTATGAAAATACGTTGATTAGCCTTAATACTGTTTAGACATGGAATAACACAGTGCTTGTTCGATTACGAGAAAGCTCCGCTCGTATCCAAGACCGCGATTCTGCCATTTTGATCTACTTCAAAAGGCGTGACATAAACAACTTGGCTAGAAAAAAAGAAAAACGCGAAGCACCGACGGGAGTTGTGAAAAGCGTGACATCGTGAGTAGGACAACCCTTAGAAGTGCACGGACGAGAGGGAACGGCAAAGGACGAATCAATCGCCTAATTGGATTAGATTTATTTGAATTTTCGGGGTCTCAGAAGAATTCGGCCGCTTTTTAGAAGAGGCAACAGAATTTCTCGCTATAGGAGCGATTTTATACGTAGCAAATGAATTCCTCAGATGCTGATTCTAGGATAAGTTAAGATGGCAATGGGACACAATCCAACTGCTTACTAAACAGAGGAACTCGAACTATGAGGACAATGCACCACTCATTATATACGACCGACAATCATTGAAAACAGCGGTGTCATTGTTAACTACGATATGTCAATTAGACGAGAATTCCGGTGGAAACGTAATTTTCAATTGAGTGACAATTCACAAGAACACGCTACTCTTTCCAAATGATTTAACTCCGCCGATAAGGATCGTGTTAAACAGTTCCCTCGGGTCCAAGAAATTCCCTCTACTCTTGATAAACCATTAATGCCCAGTGAATACGCAAAATCGCCATCTGAACTTTATATATGAATAATTATGAAAGATGAAAATCCCGATGACGTAATACATGCTTGACTAAACAAGGAAAAGAGGCACATACATTCCGCGTAAGTGAAATTTAGAGGTCTAAAATCCTCCGGATTTCTGAATCTATAGGATAAGACATCACACAGAATACATAGGAAAATACAGAAAGAACAAAATAAACAAGAATTTAACGCCGAGCTGGAGTATGGTAGCTTATTAAAAATCAAGCAAAGTAAAGAAACTGAAGGTTACGATCCAACAACAAAACTTTTATGATTCATTTATCTTTTTAAAAAGGTAAACACTGATTAAAAGAGCCGTAAACCATAAAAAGCGTAAGTTTTTTTCAGTGAAAAAAATCAATTGTGTCATCACAAATTCGTCATTCTAACCTTCTTTGTACGTAACATAATTTCAATCAAAACACCATGACCTGTAATCTGATTCTAAAAAGCGTAGAGAGCTAAAGGATATCGAGACAAAGTAAATGGTTCAAGCTCTATTCTGACGTTAAAGTGGCCTCACCACTCACCGCCTTCCATAAATGGACTTCTTATTCGTCTATACTTTAACCGAGCTTTTCTAAACCAGTAATGCACCGCTGCGCATCTGCGGGTAAACAAAGTCACACGTTTTCGAATTGCGCATTCGTGCGACCTGACGCACCTGGCCAAGGTTGTGGCCAAGTCCTCTGTTACCACCTCAGGACAATAATATAACAATATGGCTCCGTAAAAATCCAAATTAAAAGCAATTGGAGTAGTAAGTTGTAATAATTGTAGTAGTAGTTTTACTCTCCTATGCGCTATTTATTCATTCCTGTTCGTGAATAACACAAAACATTAACATTACGTAACAACGAAGGAACACAGCGACAGTGGAATAACAAGAACCATGGAAACGAAGTTTCAACGCATCGGAAAAGTCAATTTTAAACGCTAAACTTCGGAAGCGGGAAGTGCATAAAAAATGCAAGGGGACAGAGGCGATAAATGTTCATCAAATCTGTCGTGGATTGTAACATGTCCGACTTTGTGGTGACACGCAAATTTTCCATCGGTGCCAAGCGATCCCGGTTTCGCAGTGTATGGGAAACCATATTACCATAGGGAAATTTTAGCGGTGACTCACTTTAAAGGTTGCGAAGAATTTTATATCCCGATTATAGCATCACCTGCAGTCTTCTTTCTGATTTCTGTTCACGATCGAGGTGGTCAATAGATAAAGCCAGCTTGAATTAAATCCGTAAAAGGACGTTTTCTTTTGAGACGCAGATGAAGAAAGAAATAAATAAATCCGTTGCTATGATTTAATATATTATTTACACATCTAGACTAAACGAAATTAAACTCTTCATAATAGTGACACTATTGAAACATCAGCGAAAGATATTTCGTCACGGTACACGTTTAAAATGAAACACGTGTAGAGTTAAAATTATCGTCCTGTTTTATATAAAAAGTCTTGAGCGAACTTTCCTACTCAGTTCTTATCAGACAAGTAGTTTTTTTATACAGAGATACTCCACAATCACCAGAAAATAATCAAGATGAAATGTGGTATTCTATTTCCTGTCTTAAGAGATAAATTACGATAAAGATACATGCAATGCGAGTGAAAAAAGACCACATAAAGATTCATAATATCTTCAAACAATTTTAAAAGGAGGAAACTTAGGCAGCTGATAAAAATTGTCAGACTTTACTTCCTTTTTGAAACAAATTACGAATTATTAAAACCATTCAACGAGAAAATATTAGAGTACGAGTGTAGTTTTGAACGGGTCATTAAACTAGAAAGCTCCATCGATTTGTGCACAAATTATATCATCCAAGCATTAAAAGTAGGAGAAGAGCACATAGTTAGCAAATATCCATTTAGAATCTGTTCCCAGGCAAAATGATAGCCGAATCCGAAACTGACGAAGGATCCTTAAGAAAACCTGAACTATTTCAGTCTTCACGAAAGAGTATTTTCTTAAATGACAGAAGATTCAAAACAAAATAATAACAAATGAAGAGGTGACTAATGAAAACTTATTCGGATATACAAGAAAAGAGAAACAATCAACACGTTCTTCCGGTTGCTATAAATAACAACGCCTCGGATTTGAAGGATTAATTGTTATTCGGATGTAATAAATTATTTTGACTGTTGTATAATTGAACCCTCTTTAAGGAAAATAAATATGAAAACTTCAGAATTTCCCTCAATAATTGCATACAAAGTTTAGGTAAAATATAAAATACGTTCAAAATGTGGCGACAAGAGCATAAAAATTATACTGGAAAGCAATTTCGTTTACCTGTATCAAACAAGCTCATTGATAGAAGCTTTTATTTTCAGTTGATAAAGTTATCATTATTTTTGAATAACCTCTGGTCATACATTCATTTAAATTCCAATGCCGTATCGACAAAATCTGATTAGGTTTTCAGTGAAATATCAAATGAATGGCATGTTAATCCTCACTCTAAAGTTCAGTTTTCTTTAATATAGGTAAAGGTTTATAAATCTCTATCCTGTCTTATAACATTCGTAATTGTTTTGGGAATGAGAATACGATAACATGAACTGATCAACATGTAAGATTAATTGAATTTTCTTTGAAAACGATCGTAAACGAACTGCCGATACCAATAAGAAGAATTAATTAAATATATTACTACAATTATCAAACAATACAACAATGGTAACAACTCCATTACAATTCAATCACACGATAGATACATTTCAATCCAAAGCTAATAGTAAACTCGTTAATTCGAATATCAAATATTTTTTCCAAAAACTAACGCAATACTACAGCAAGGGAATGTGCAAGCAAATCAAATGAAAGTTTTTTTCAGTTCCGTATAAATAAATACAGAATGAACGGCGTCATCCGAAAAAACAACACCTAGCAACGAAAAAACTAACACAAAGATTCCATCAATTTTGTTCGATCCACACTACATATTGATCTATCTAATACACCACGCCATCCAACAATTACACCACGAGTTTCGTCATAAGTCAATCTCTCTTAAAGCCGTCTTCATGTCCACTTCCAAACACAATAGGTCTCCTCATTCACCTGACCATCGAAAAATTAACAAATTCTCTGACGTCATACCACGTGGGGAAAGTAGCTTTAACACGTTAAACAAAAGCTCTTTAACTTAAAAACGAACGCAGACTTATAAATTAAATAAAGATCAACGAGATATCAACTGTTACTCATCACTAGTAAATTCCGCACATAATTCTCTTCGATAAGATGAAAATGGAGGTGAATCAGTAAAAGAAAGATAGCAGTTACGAACAAAGCCCTCGTGCAAAAAGAAACTCTTATCCAATCAAAGTGAGTCAGCTTTGATAAAATTACGAATACTCTTGCGCTTATGCTAAAAACGAGCATTAACGAGGCGATAGCTTCGCGAACGTATAACAAAATTGAGGACAACTTCAAGCCTGGAAATTATGAACGGCCTTCATCGGTATCAAAGCCGATTATGACAACCATTTTCAAAAACACTAACTTAATCGGAAAGGGTAAGGAATAGAAGAACCTGAAAAAGATAAATTAATTACAGAACGCCTATTTTCAATCAGTACGAACAGAAACACCAGATTCATTTCTTCCGATTGAATAAAGAGACTAGGACGAGTAATAGGCGATGAATGAATGCGTAATATACATATTGAACAC
Organism: Pantala flavescens; assembly: GCA_020796165.1. Lineage (NCBI taxonomy): Eukaryota > Metazoa > Arthropoda > Insecta > Odonata > Libellulidae > Pantala > Pantala flavescens. Next base: position 22,201,069 of record CM036886.1, read on the forward strand.
CCGACAGCGAACATATGAACGTCACGAATGAAAAAGACAGTCAATGTGACGCAACAGAGTACTTGATGACTTGATGATAATGACAACATGACGTCAGCGCAGGAGTGAGACTCGACACTTACCTTATGAGTGTCTAACACCAGCTCATTGGCAACACGATAAGATTCTATCGTAACATTTGAATAAGGTAGCCTTTGAGAGCCAAAGTAGGGAACTCCAACCCTTCCTCAACAATTTTCCAGGATGGTCATCCTTTACGATAGGTCGCGGAGATACTTATAGAAGCTGTTGGTTTTTTAATAGGAGGTCAATTCTTAAGCTGAAAGACCTCGTCGGAGATCTACAACACAGTAAGGAGTTTTAAGGTATAGCCCAAAGGTATTTCCGCCTTGAAGGTACCTGCAAATCATTCGTGTTTCCCATGAGTGAGTTTTTTCCGATATTGAACTACAAATATAGACTTCTTCGCTCAGCTTTGGCGGAACGTGCTTTTTTAATGGCCACGGGTAAAAAAACGGACCTTTTTAATTGGAAGCGATTGCCAAGTGTACTGGAGTAATCCACCTGATGATCGCCGATCTGCCGCTAACTCGATCGTAATGAAAAAATCTTCACGGATATTGTGACCGTACTTCTACATAACATTTCATTCCCAAGTTATAGAGGCTATCTATTTGTTTACATTGTTTATTAAAATGGGATCAAAATTGCTCATTATAAGACTATAACTTCACGTATATTCGATTGAATAAAAAAAGATTTTTATGTTCCACATAAATAACTCTCAAGTGCCAAAATTTTTAAGCGGTAAAATAAATTTTATAATTCGTTGTTATGCGTCGAATAAACTCGATAATCTACTGGCAGCGCATCATTTACCACAGAATCCTCATTAGAAGCAAATAGAAAGCAGATAGCGGCGCGCATTGGCGTTTGTCACAGAAAACGAGCTTTCTAAAACCTACGTCAGCATTCAAAAGTAATTCGTTCGCAAAAATTGTACGTACGTTGCTGATGACCTTCCTTACCTCCACCAACTTATTTTTACAAAGATCATACTTTTGAGAGTAATTAAAAATTTAAAACATAAAACATGCTTAAGTACTCCTAAAATAGATTTGCGAAAACTTTATTTGGATTTAAAATATTTCTGAAAACGGAATATATATATATATATATATATATAACTGTATTTAAATATGCATACATAAAATCATCAATTAACGTATCAATAAGTGACAGCAACTTAGCAACGGATCCTTAAAATAAATAAATAAAATTGCTGACGATCATAGAATGCAAAAGTAACACAGGAAATCATTTAAAAACATAAAAAATCAAAACTTACATGCGCGGGTAAAGAACTTATACGTACAGACGGATAGATCCGAAGTTCATGTTATTATAGCATAAAGAATTTAGATCATTCTAGTTCCGCGCATCCTATATTGCTTAACATATTAAAGCTACTTTCCCCACGTATCTAATAATCTTTCTTGTGCATCGTCCAAAACCGAAATGACCTCTAAAAGCTGTTAAGTGTGAAAAAAATCCCTGACCGGAACCAACAGATCTCTAATGGATAAGCTTTCCATCACCCTTTTGCACTTATAAAATTAAATACTCGTTTCGTAGCATTTGTAGATTCAGAACATTAATGCAATCACGCATTTGTATTGGTTGTATCGACGGAATGAAATAAAAGTTTGTTTACGAGTACAATTAAGTTACACTGTAAACAAAATAATGTAAAATAATTGAACAATGAAATACGTTTCACGATTATCTCAAATATAAAAAGTTTTCGATTGTAGACAATACTCTATTAATTCCGTGTTTTACTTTATTGTCAGATAAATTTGTAATCCACATATTTGTTGCAGTTAAAATATAAGCCATCACTTAGCGGTGTAATAAATTGCAAGTACCGCCTTATTTGTTTGACTTGACAACCGACGTGTGAGAAAGCGTAATTTTACGTTCTCATTATATATATTAAGATATATGAGGCCTTACCTCGTGTCCACAACAAAACCATTAATTAATGTACGAAAAGTATTTTCATTACAAGATTAAGTCATTGAATGTTCTCATACTTCCAGAATAGCTACCTAAAAATAGCAAACGTTTTTAGAAACCTTATCAGATTTAGTAAATCTGTATATCTGTAGTTCAAAGTTGTGAATGAAATTTATTACTATCGACTTCTACAACAGACATGTTTACGATATCTATATTTTCCCTCATTTTTATGACATCTATATTCTACGATTTTAAGACATGAGAAACAAGACTGATTCATCTGAAGGTTAAGAGACAAACGAGCTCACTAGATAATGAAAAAGAATTGTCAAGGACTAAATATAACCTACGATATTAGCTCATATTGATTTCTAAGTAGAAGTTGAATTTGTATCGCGCCACAATTAACAGCGAGGTATCCTCCCACAATACAATATAAAACAAAAGGTAGGATTCTAAAATAGACGTTTAAAAAGAAAAAAGAAAACTTTGAGAGCCGAGACTCCTTCCAAGGACAAAAATACGGGTGACATACATTTCAAAAGAAATCTGAAAAAGTCTGAAACTTTCTGTTGGGGAATACGAAGCTTGGCTCAACGAACTCCCCATCTCTTATTTTCCAATACCTAAATATAAATAAAAACCGTTCCATGGCAACAATTAAAAATAAATAAGCCAATCTCTTCGATGTTATAGATTTAAAACTCGAATCTTGTTAAACCAATAATTGTAGAGATCTAAGGAAAATAAAGAGCACATGTACATAAATCATTTCGAGAGATTATCTAATGACCTTGGGCAGAATTGCAAAGAAACTTCGGCGAGGGACAAAAAGTGAGTTCACTTAATGCGTAAGAGTTAAAAACAATCGAAAAGAAAATCTTGAACCGGGAACGAAGGTTAGCTCCGCTCGAGGCAATTTTAACACCGATTCACTTGAAGGCTGAATCGCAAAATTCGGTTGTCATTCCATTAAACCGAGTAAACTAATTAGATTCAGCCAATTAATTGTATCCGAGCAACGGATTTGAAAAATGCCTTTCTATAAAGAAACAACGGGGAAAGAAAATATTGTCTTACGATAAATTAAGGAAGATCTCGTTATTGAATTTCCATAAATGTGAATACATTAACACTAAATTCATAATAAGAGCTTACATAAGGCACGATTACAGAAGAAATTTCCGGACACAATTTAACCTTCTTCGCGTTTAAAGTCATTAATGAGGAATAAAACAAAGACATTATGTCAAAGAACGACATTTTCTTTTAACCTACTGATTACGGAATTTTTAATTAAACACAAATTCATTATAAATAAAAATGTATAAAGCATTGAAAAGCAATAAAAGATAATTGAAATTAAGCATTGTAATTGAGTAAAGAGGATACAATCGCCGTACGTAAAATAAGGAGAGATATTTAATTCATCCGCTGAGTGAATTAAAATTTCGTCGATAGAAAGATTGACTATAGCTATACATTAACATTAATACAGATAGTTAAATATACAACTTTAATTGAGAATAAGAATAATAATGGTCAGAAAAATACTTCGGCCATAAAAACGATTTGTAACAGATAGGGGAACTAACGAAAATAGAGCAGACAAAGGGCAGGGAATAGAGATTATTGGATTCATATGATCTGAATAAGATAGAAAAAGTGATTTGTAAGGAATCTTCGATTTCAAAGATCTCTAAAAATGGAAATGAAATGATTTTTGTGAATAGGATTCCTGATCTCATAAAAAAGACTTTATATAGGACGTATAAGAAGAGTTTCTTAGATTTAATCTGCTTCAAAACCAACGGATGAATTTACCATAGCACACTTTTCATCTCCTTATTATGTTTAATTTTTTTACTTCACACAAACTTTTAATGTTTTATAATATTACCGTCCTTATTTTGTAAATTTTTCAATAATAAGTGAAAACTAGCCAAAAACACGAAAGCACCTAGAATGGATATTATTCATTAGTGCTCTAATTTTCTTCGTACTCTACGTTAGAATGTTTTATGCATTTAGTTAATACCGCAAGTTCAAAGCTAATTTGATCAAATACTGAAGAAAACTCAAATAAAATTAAACCATGCCAAAGGAATTAAACTACACTTCATCACAACTTAAATTTACTACATTAAAATAAACTTCTATAGAATAAATGATGAAATTAGAACTTCAATAATACATGAAAAGTTTGCTACGAGTTTGTTGCAAGAAAAATTAAGTGTTTAATTTTTAAATTTGTCATTCAATTTTATTCGTCAACTGCTACTAGCTTCGTGCTGTTTATTTATTTTACGTTGTGATTTGGTTACTGTTGGCAACTGGTCCTACGACTCTTGATCTTTCCTGATAAATAACTACTCGAAAAATACTTCATAATACTTCGCTAAAGCAAGTTCCGAATAGAAAACTGTTATTGCTAATCCCTCGTGCGAAATTACTGATGTGAAATACTTCGACTCATTTCTGCAGGAAACTATCTTCTCCATAAGGTAGGGCAATGGAGAAAAATCTTAATACGATATCGTACGGATTCTTCATTTCTCGGTTACCGTCGCAAACGAAATTTCCGCATAAGGCTGAGGATTAAGCAACTTCAACAACACGGTGGCCCTTCCTGAAGTAGGAAGTCCAAATCTCCCGAATCAAGACCCCAATTCGATAACAGATCAGCAGCGAATTTCACCGGAAACCAAACCAGATTTCCACGACCATGACCCATGTCAATGGAGCTTCATGAGAAAAAAAAACAGTACCTCTTTGGGATTGCGTAATTGCCGTCTCTCGATTCGTGGTTAGTCAAAAAAAGAAGCCTACGGAATCCTTTCACATATGCAGGAAGAGTGACTCATGATAATGTCATTTCAGACGGCCGTGCATTCGGCTCATCCATGCACATTTTGAAATTATACATGAATATATTATGTAAATCGAATAAATATATTGTCGAATATATTCTACATCGATTGTATGTATTTGATGTATATAATCGATTGTATATTTATATAATATCGATACATATGATTATCGATTATATACGTTTTCGATATATTTTTGTAAATATAGACTTTAAATATAGTCGATATTATAGATTCACAAAATCCTTAAAAAAACAGAATGAACACCGGTAGACGAGCGAAAAGTAAGGAATTAAACAAACAGTATTCAACCTCTTTTAGACAAAAGTTAAAAGAGAAGAGGGCAATGGAAAACCCTTTCCCATCTCTGAACGACTCCCAACGCGTTCGTGGAATCCATAGAAATTCTTTGGATTCCCAAACGGTTGACTATCCATCATTCATTAACTATGGGAATTCATCGATCGACTTTGGATCTTAAAGATTCAGCGGGACAGAATACTTTCTTCTTAAAAGTCTTCGTAATAATTCATATCTTTCACAGATAGAATTGTTTAAATCCCATGCAACCTAGATTATCAATTACGCTCGCAAATATTCAATGTTAGCAATAACAATAACTGTTAATCCGAATCAAATTTCACTCGTTCTGAAGAAATATTCAAACGTAGGTGTGGCAGAGTTTTGCTAACTTGTCCCGCTGTTGTTACAGTTTTTCATCCCTCATGGTCTCTAATCGGTCCCGAATTAGCTTCTATGGAAACGGGTCAAATGGGGAATATGGATATGGATCCCTTAACGTTTTACAAGCTCAAGAAATATTGCAGAGGTTTTGAGTGGACATCAATCAATTAAGTAAGTTTTCTGGAATAAAAATAGTTCATTTAATTCTCTTTTATCAGAACATAAATTTCAAGTTCTGATAACCTAATTAAATTCGATTTTTTTGCATGAAAGGATTGGTCGCTCCTTGAAATACGTTAATTCATTGTTGATTTGAAAAACAAATGAACAGAGGGTCAAAAATGAAAGAAAAGGGATAGCTACTTGGCAACAGTGACAGCGAAAAAATATCTTTTTGTACGGAGGATTTTATATTAGTCTAGACATGGATGAATACAAGCAGAGTAAAAGAAGCAAAGAACTACGTAAACAACCGCCAAAATGGAAGCAAGAGAAAATATGATACCTGAAAACGAATGAAAATAGTAGCAGACAGACTAATGCACAATCGAACGAAATCGTCTGCTTCGTATCTTCGGAGGAAAAACGTCTTGGAAAAACCTCGACGCGTCCACCGGTCGATTCGCCGAGTGCATCTTTTCGTGGAGTCTCAAAAAAGATCGAATTTTTTTCCTTAAAGTCTTGTGTATACTCTTCCAAATTGTTGAGCAGACATTCCTAAAACTTACGCATTTATGAGAAAATTAAGAGTGGCATGTTATTTTTGAGATGACACGCGCACAGTTGACGCCGGTCCCGGTCTATTACGTTGGTAATCCGAAAAGATATTTACACCACTTGATGTAATTTTTATTATTAAAAAAGTGATGTAATTTTTATTATTAAAAGTTTCAATACGTAAATTAGAGCTAAATTAAGTGAAAAAGGTAATTGGAATTTAAAACAGTTTACATCGAATTTAGCTTGGAGCTGAATTAAAAATTCTAATTCTGATTCTGAAAGAAATTCATTGCAGAAGCATTATTTAAAATAGATAAAAACGATCTGGAAGTATTTAAATAGACTCGGCTAGATAGGATATGGCAGAGGTAAAGTCCAAAGTATCGCTACCGAGTAGCAGGAGATGAGACTATGCATACACTTGGAATAGTACGAGCATAAGGAAACGGTTCTTAAAATAGTTGTAGATACGATGTACGAAGACCTTAATTGAGAGTTAAAACTGGGATTTATCCAATCCATTTCACGCACAACAATAACAATTGAAACTTCCACATTGTTAATCCCAACCATATATCACTTAAGCAAAGCTACGATTGTACAAATTATTTTTCATAAACTAGTCTTAAACTACCTTTACATTAAGTTTGATTTAAGATTTTAGGTACTTCTTATTAAAAATATCAAATTAAGAAACTTCAATAGAAAATTTTTCTCGTTAATTATCAAACAGAATAACCAATTTGGCTAAAATACCTTAAAAGTAATTTTAATTTGCTCTAGCTCTTACTTATTCTTCACATCTTCAGTACTTTTCATATTAAGTTTCTAAGTACCTAAATCATCGATCATAAAATTTCTTCGAACATTTTCTCAAACTCTTAAGAAAAAATGAATGGACCGATGAAATTGCGGGAATAAAATACTGTGTATGAAAAAACATCAAATTTGTCTATTGATATATGAGTGGAAGTTAGATCTCAGAAATAACTCTCAAAAGCAAAGCCTAACGACTGAGTTAGCTTTCTTAAAGATAAACAAAATATTTCATTTCGTTCGAGTAAAATAAACATTTCTTTAAAAACCATCCAACATTAAGTACACTAACATCATAAACGATCCACGGCTGAAATTATCTGCAACTACAAATACAGTAATAATCACTACTACTATAACAATCAATTACAACTACAAAATTATATCTTAAGATTATTTCCTCTACATCATCCAAATAAGAAAATGAATAACGATCTTTTCGTAACGATACGGCTACCAAGTTTAGTACGTGATAAATTTTTCGCTTATTTTTTGCGAATTTAAACAGCCGTGGCGAACAGCATAACAGATTACAGCAGATTCACAGTTTTACGGTTAAATTTCCGTGGAATTCCAACAGAGTCGCTGAGTATCCTTCGGAGAACATTAACACCCGCTCGATAGAAAGAGTTGCTAATTGGGCTCCACGTTGCGAGATAAACTAAATCGCAGAGAGGTAAATGATTATGCCTCCGCAGCGTACTTTATGGAAAGAAGGGCGTCCAGAAGTAAGATATTAAACTCGCTTATCGCGAACGATACTCACTATCGTGTCATAATCCACCTCCATGAAATACATAGTTGGTTAATATATTTCCGAAATTGTATCACACAGCTGCTTAAGAAAAAAAAATTTGATGAGGTCAAGATTGTTTACTTATTTTTTGCGAGTCTTAGGACTCAAAGGTTGGGAGAAAACAGAGGTAGAAAGATTTCCGTGTCGAGAAGGAGAGAAGTAAATTGGATTTGGGAAAAACACCGAATAATAATTTATCCTCTAGAAACACAGTATTAACAATTATTCAAACAGATTACTCTACGTACGTGCGGAGGATTCAGAATTGTTTCACTGTATCATTAACAATCGATCCGAAAAGCTTGTTAGATTCATTACGGTCCCAAAATAGTTTAATCACATTCAGTGAAGTAATGACGGCAGTACAGACATTTGTTAAAAAGAATAGATTGCATTTAATTAGGGTCTGAAGAGAGAATGGAATTAATTGTAATTATGAATACATTAATTAAAAAAGGGCCACAAGAACATAATCACTACAAATTTTTCCCTCCGAGCTCAAACGTGCTCTTACACCAATTAAATTTTGGCGCCATTTGGGTTAATGTAGCGTTCTCTGCGAACAATCGAATTTCACCACTGTAAACACCATAATTGTAATTAAATAACAGAATTAAACAACTAGCAGGCACCAGATCATACGATTTTCAGAAAAGGAGTCCAAATTTCAATATTCTTTCATCCCAAAAGAGCCATGTGCGAGGTCGTCCAGATAGAACCACGCGAATATCCATGTCAATTTAGCGGTGAAAAAAGTCTATCAAATAAACATATAAACACAGGAAGGATTGGTTTCAGGACGAAGATAGTTTTCATTCATTGAATGAGCAATGTTTACAAAAACCGGAAATTACTCTAAAGGTATTCCTCTACTATTTCATTTCTTAACAATCAAACCGTAGTAAATTAACATTTCTCGCACAAAAAAAATGCATTGACTTCGCGATGAAGTTAAATATATGAAGGAATAAAAGTCAAACTGAGAACCACACCCTTTCTCGATAATAATGGTTAGTAGGTTGAGTCTCCACCCTTTTATGTAGGGTGGCGAGACTTGCAATTGAGCGCAGGAAATAATGAATGTCATCCTGAAAATATTAACAACACTAGTAGATGATGTTGCAAATTTTTCATTTGACGATTCTTCTCGAGGCTTTTCACTAAAATATATGCTTCAGCCCATACAGAGCAGAGTTAGAATGGTGCTGACCGCCTTGAGGGATGAAACGGCCTTGAAACTCATCACTACGGTCGGTAACCCAGGTTCTTCTACGAATTTCAACGACTACAATCGATCTGTTCAACGCTAAACTATAGCAGAGCTTAACTGACACATAAACTTATCGAGTCGGGTTATCTTCTTTCTAATACATTCTCCTGATGAATTGATAAAGAGCTTAAAATTCTAGGTTATGAAATATCTGTATTCGCCACGTAACCACTAGGGTCACCTGTGCCTTCTTCCCACACTCCTGCATTCCATACGTTTCATTGACTACGCGTTCTGCAGGACAAAGCTGATGCATCTTTTCGAATCGCTGCGAGAGAGATGACTTTAGCAACGAAGAATACCACCACTTATGATCGATTTAATAAAAAAATTAGAAGTAGTAAACACGGTACAGAGAATTCGATATATGAAATACCTATCAAATCGATTAATTTCCTTTCCATTCAACTTAAGCAATACTTTACTTCGTTTTAAGGCAAAAAGACCGATAAATACAGTTCCGTGAAAAAGATAACGGAGAGTAAAAATCAAGCGTAACCACACAAAATGTGCACACCTCCTTCAAGAAATAATAGTATCCTCTACACTCTCAGCAGATTTATTCAACAAATAATATCATTGCCGCCACACAGTTATGAATGAAACAAAACATAATTTTGTGCCTTTACTGTGAAAATCAATATATAAACAATAAGTTATTTCAAAGAAATTTCATCTATTCCCAAAAATTTTAGGCTAAATTTGGTTCAAACTCGTCCTAGTAAGGACTAAAATTTCGATTACTAATATAAGACTATGTATTTATTATTTAGAATTTATATTAAAATTTAGCAAAATCGCAAATATAAGCATTTCATACATGTTTTGAAAACGTTTATTTTAGGTATTTTTCAAAAAGAACTACACAACCAATAAAATACCACCAAACCAATAAATTTTTGAGAACATCAACTGCTGAGCAACAACAAATGACTGAAATTATATGATTACTCGATAAATCTTGAAGGAGGTAATTTCTTTATTTGAAAGAGAGCCGTAATAAAGAGAGAATTCACGTAGATCTGAACAGAGCTGCCATAATGTCATACCTGATTCTTCCAAATCTTGCAAGATACAATGGAGATAGTTTCCTTCATAGACTTTGAGGTTTTCGATGTCTTCCAATATCACCATGCAAAACCGAACAAATCCATCGAACACTTCACAATAAATGATAAACAAAAACTGACTAAATACGAGATACGAATCTCACATCAGACGACGAGCTGGAGTTTCTCTGTAATACCGTACCGATAGGTGCGGCAATGTAACGGAAACTCACGACTTTAGCCGAAAGCTATCGAATAACTGAGCGGGTGGAAGCGAAGCATGTCGTCGGCTTGTTTTCTTCAGTAAATTTCAGAGTGAGGTTGTAACGAATACAACTTTTTTAATCAAAAATAATTGCTAGATATAATTTTAATTCTTTCGACTGTTTATAGATGTTTTCGTATTTATTAACTTTTTCTCGTATATCCATGGTTTCACATCAATACATCCTCCATATCTATTCTTCACTATCATTCTACCTTTTTTCTACAATCACAACATAACCCAGTATTTTACCTTATCATAATTATCTGTTCGTGAATTCTTTCATCCATTTCTAATAAATTGTATGTGTGACTTTTACATTACATGTTAGTAATTATATTTTAATATACAGCTGAAAGAAACTAAGTTTTAAATTACCTTAAATGTACTGTCATTTATCTTAGTTTGATATATGCTAGTGTATCATTTAGCAAAGCAGTCGGAAAAAATTACTTCATTCCTTTGATCCTTAAGAATTATTATTAAATATAGTATCTTTTACTATTAATACATATTCTGCCAAAGCTGTCGTTGGTACGATTTTTCTCCCAATTTTACTTACATTCTCCAATTTCATAATTACCGTTATGATAATCTTGCTACTTTTATATCAATATTTGTCTATTTAATTTTTTATTTACACGTTTTTTTATCTACAAATGTATAGTTTTCAGCTGGAAATTTGTATTCAATTTTTATTGAACCTTTTCACTATCTTTAGTTTTCTTAGGAGTAATATTGAACACACTCTAGTTTTTGGATAATTTCATTAATTAATGTAATTAAAACTTTAGATGTATTCTTATTTATTTAAAAAATAAGAGAAATGAGTAAAGAATGCACATTACCAACCATTATTATATGCAAGGATATTCTTCTTGAACTACTGGTCACTCAATGCACAGATAAGTTAGTAAATAAACTTCGAATATCAAAAGAAAAAATTATCCATAAAATTACTTTTCATAGTTAAAATTTTGCTATTTATTTGAAATTTATGATGGTATAAATTGTAATTGCTATTTTTTTCACATTGTGCATACCAATAGGTTAGAAAAGAAGTGAAAGAAATCATAAGACATTACTGTACAACACTTTAACGGCTATTGGAGTCTGGAAAACAGAGGGTCCACATTTGATGAATGTGCTTTGATGAAACACACTATTCAAAAATATGATTTTCAATAATTGGATCATCATTAGATCATCTGGAAAACCTCCAAGCACAGTTGCTCCAAAAATTTTTATTTTTGGAAACCTCTTTTTTAATACAAAGATTACATAACTTTTGAAATATATTAAGTATTAAATGCAGCATACACCCATCAGTTTGAAAATATATAAACAGACATTGAAAATTATTGAAAGATTAAACTGAAAGAAATGTAGAAAAGAATTAATAAGAACAATAAGCTGCAAGATATAAAACTATGCATAATTAGGAATTATCTATAGAGATGTATTATGTGAGTTTAAGGAAGCTCAGAATGGAAAATTTGATTCTTATCCATTTCATAGTTTTGATAACAACTATCACTATCAAAAATTTTTTCTGTGATCTCAATTGAGATAAATTTTTAAAAATGAAGTTGCCAAAGTTGAGTTATATATATTCTAGAAGAAACTAAAGATTGAGGAGTAAAAGAATGATTCTCTTTGATTAATATGGAGATCATAAAAAATGAGACAAAATCAGCTTTTAAGTCTTATGTTATTGAACTTAAGGCTAGAATACCATTGTTAAGTTCTTCAGTTTTGCAAGTAAACTTGATAGGGAAATATCTTCACAAGATGTGTGGTGCTGTTTACTTTAAAAAGGTATACGAACTTGATCATGTCATTAATTTGGAGACTTTTTCTGTATTCTTTCTTTGAGTTTTAATACTGAACTAAGGTACCTTTCCACAAGTAAGGTAACTAGTGTCAGTGTGGATAAGATTCAAGTTTTCACTTCCAACATAAAGGTAGTCAAAATAAGTATTTTAGGATTAAATTCAAATGGAATGAATGAATGCGATGAAATAAATTTGATACTTGAACAATACAAAGACACTTCTAGAGGTGAATTTGATATTAGAGACAATTTCAGCCCCCAATTTAATCTGATCATTTCCATATAAAATTTATGAACATGACTTAACAAAGCCTAGTAAATTTTGAAAGATTACCACAAACATATGCTTCTGTTATGAACAAAATGGTTGATATTGTCTTGTGCTTTTGGCTAAAACAAACATCTGATGATAATAAATTATAAGGTTAATTATTACCTGGTTCCTCTGTAGCAGGTGACAGGTCACCTTATAAAGGTATCTTGTGACAGCAAGTTAACACTAGCGTTACAAGAGAGGTTAACATATATTATTTACAAAGAAAATCAGCTTCATTTAGTTTTCTCATCAATAATGGATGAATGGGTAATCAAGCTCTTAGAAGAAGTTGATCAGTATCCTGAAAGTTTAAATTGTTTCCCATCTTCATTTATGAGTAGTTTATTCCAACCGTAACATTCATATGCCTGCTTAGAAAACCATGTGAAATATTACTGAAAATCAGTAAAAAAAAAGATTTTGTGTCTTTTTATATGGACCCATTAAAAAAATTGTCTGGGATATATCCTTATTCATGCATCCCGCCTTAATTCATAACTTGAGCAGAAACAACAAATAGTCTGTGGTAATTTATCTTGATTTTTTCTTTATCAAAAAATTACCATCTTTCCATTATACCAAATTTATCTCAGATTTCAATTTCATGCATTATTGCAACTCCAAATTCATATTAAGGGTTTCATCTAGACATTTCAAGTTAATTCTACTACTGATACCAATCCAACAAGTCAAGAAGCAAGAGGAAATTAATATCCAAAGGAAGGTGTTACATTAATAGAATAGACCTAACTTTCACTCCCTACAATTATGTTCTATCTATTGTTCACATACATCCAGGGCATCTAATATTTTAACTAAGAGGTAAAACAAGAGAACACAATGTTGAGGAAATTACTCAGTACCTACAAATTCAGTCGAAAAGATTGTAGGGCAAAAGGGTTCACAGTGCTTGCATTACTTATACACCTTCTTTCTTCAGAATCACCAGCATCACACTTTGTTTAACAATCTTCATGGTAAGGTCTTCCCTTCCCCTTGTATTTCAACTCTTTCCGTGATGAGCAGCTGATGACTTTCTTGTTTCATTGGTGCTCTAACAAATTCTCAATTTAAAAGCAGAGACTACCATAGACAAATGAAAAAGAACTTTTTGTAATGCAAGCATATAATTGCAATATTTTGTAAAACATTTTACAAAACTTCTGCACCTCATACATGTGATCCACAGCAAACAGCATTAATCAAATTTCAAGGAAAGGAACTGATGGGAATATTTTTGTCACTTCATCTTATGTTAAGAAAAAAATTCATACCTTAATAGATCAGAGATGAGAATCCTATTACAAACAAAATAGAAATTATAAAAATATTGAACTTAAATAATACCAAATAATTTGTATTGAAACCAGAATCTATTAAAGAGCTTGATCATACTCAAAAATAGCTCAAAACTGATTGTATTCTAAAATTTTGTAATCAAGTCTTCTTAGTTTTGATATAATAATACATAATCATTTACAAGAGGTTATATACAGAGAACAACATTTCATGCTGAACTTGAGAAACATACAAATGAAACTGTGATTTTCATTCAAACTTATGATATAATACTGACAATTAAAACACATGTTTATGTTTTTGAGATCTTGTAAATATGGTACAAACTTATTCCACGATAACAGCTATAATGAAGTAAATATTTCAGTAATAAAGGTGGACCTACAAATGGATCTTATAATATAAATCTTAGGCACTTTCCATTCATAGTATTTCATTACATAAAAAAATTTATCTACCCCTTCTAGATTTCTAAACCATAAAATGTAAATTCTTCTGACAGATTATCATTATGATTAATTGGATTTTATAACAATTCCTTAAACAAAGAGATTAATAAGCTGGGAAAATTTAATAATCAATTCAAGTGTATTAAAACAAATCACATGACAATAAATCTTAGAAATATGATTGAAACACCATTAAATAGGAAACTATACAGAGAACATGAACATGGAAAATATAAACTATTTAAAACCAGTTTAATTCACTAAACTGTTTGGTTTGTCAAGTTAAGCTTCCCATGAGATATACAATATCACAGATGGAAAGACTTATATCAGGCCAATTGGCACCTAGTACACTGTCCCAAATAACAAAGCTATCAACTTTCAAAAGTGCGTGTATTGACTAATCAACTCATTTCACATTTAATAGTAGCAGGAAAAGTAGCAGCCCCCATTCAATCAATAAAATGGAACAATAATCATTCAAGGCCTAAGGCCCAATTTATTCCTTGAACAAGAAATAGTATTAGAGGCTGCCAAGCAACAAGCCACCTGATCCAATCCAGAAGTTGTCCATACAGCATATGAGGTCTCTCCCATCTATATTAAACTTAATTAAGATAAATACACAAAACTTGATGCATAAATATTTATAACACCACTTGGTCTGAACACTCAAAGTTTGTGGCACAAAACCCATCCAGGGTCAAAGCAAAATAACCAGGTAATAGTTATTCTAGTTAATGATGATTCCTCAATGTAGACAGGCAGGTTATTTCTGGCTTGTCTGCCAAGATTAAAAAAACTACAAACTACCATTAGTCTAATTGATACTTCAAAATTAAGGTCCCTTTATTTTTTTTATACATTCTTGTAGTATATCTAGTTTATTACTACCTAAGGTTTTATTTCACATGAATAAATGAATATATTTAATTTAAATTCTAATTTACTGCCAAACCCAAAGCACTCTTCCTAACAATTACCTTCTTTAAAAACTTTAAACTTAAAGTAAGCAGTGAAATTATATTAGGAATAGGAATATAAATGATGATATTTTTATGAAATTTGAAAATTTTATCGTCATGCATCTGAATAAAGGTTTATAACCAAGAAAAATGCAATAATCATAGTATATGAATACAGATGGGATGAAAAATAATATAATGGAGAATATAATACATCTTTTTGGCAACTGATTGAATAAACGATTTAGTTTCACAAAAATGAAAGGTATGTACAAGAAAAATAAATGCAATCCAATTTATGTGCTGATAATATCCATCTAAGGCATTAATGAATTTACTTAATTTAAATTAATACAGTAATTTTCAGTGGATGGTGGGTTAAACAACATAGTGCTACCTAATAAACTGATTCATTACCAAAGAATCCAAATAAAATAATGAATTCTGAAATAGTATAATTAAATTACTATATTTATTTATAGTATATTAGAACTACAAATAGGCCAGGTGGTAACTATTAATTTAAAAAAATATTTTATCATTCAGAAAGAAATATTTTTCTCCTACAACAAGTAACTTATATAAATTATAATATTAAATATAAATTTATGAAATGAAAGAATTTCTGGATAAATATCAAAATATCTAAAATTAATTTACATCTTAAAATACTTAGAAATTGATTTCCACAAAGGATACGGATTACAGAACATTTTCTTTAAATCCACCTTCTCCTTGCAGTAAGGACAAGTCTGCTTCTTTCCTATGATACACCAACCACGAATACAGAATTCATGGAATCTGAGTTTAAGTTAAGGATGAATACATAATTGGGAATATGCATTGAAAATAATATTTGTTAAGTCCACAAATGTCTCAAGTTGACAAAATTAGAAGCTAAAATAATAAATTGATTAATAATCATTTTGAAAGTCATTTAATCAAATAATATTTTAAAATCAGAAAATAAACAAATATATGTATATGTTTAGTACTAGAATTATAGCCCAGGGATCAACTACCATTGTAATAATTTGGATTCCTATTTAAAAAGGAAAAAAATATTTGCAAAAAAAAGTTTTAATGGCAAATAAAGGACATTGTATCCCACTTCTAATGACAAATCTATCACCAATTAAAGGATATAATTTCTTCCAATAATATTGTGGGTAAATTGCTATCATTAAAAATTTCAAAAATATTTAGATAACACTGCTAAGGACTTACTACTCTTAATTCAAGTCATATGATTCTTAGGCAAACTATTTAACTTAATATATGTCTACCCAAATCTCTTATATTTAAAATTATTTTTGGTATCACACAATTGATTTGTTCATATATAGAATTCTCACAAAACTGTTAAACAGCAGATTGAGGTGATACAATTAAGTTACAAACAATTTCTATCATCTTCAATTATATTCATCAAACAAAATGTTAAGACTTCAACACAAAATTCAAAGTTATTAAAATTTAAATCCTAAATAAAATCTAAGAGATTATTAAATTATTGAAAATCATTTAAATAGAAGCCTTTCATAAAATTAATGTATGTACATCAACCATAGAAAAATCCTCTCTCCCAGCAGGATAAAATTACTATTTCTTATCAGAGAGATTCAAGTCAGTTTAATCTACAGGTTTTAAATTTAAAAATATTGAAAAAGGCAAATATATCATTTTTATGATATTTTCTCCTTGGATTCAAGTATTTTAAATATTTTTGAACTAATGCTTTATGTAAGTTTATTACTTTTGTTTAAGCTATTGGTCAAAAACTTAAAAAATTACAAACATAACATTTCAATGCAAGGAAATAGGCTATTATTACATATAATATCCCCAATAAATAGGCAATTAACCAATAAGGTTATCAAGATTATAACTAATCACAGCTAAAAGTTAACAAAATAACCAAAAGGATACTCGTGGTTGCATGAGAGTTTATAAGTATTCTCCAGGACTCCTTCTTCGTCTTCACTTACAAGTAATTTATTACCACAAACAGCACACACACCACTGTCTAGATGTCTTGTAGGTATTCCTTGTGCTGTGTAATACTAAGGAAGAAGACATTCTTCGTAAAGTAACATTGATAATGAGATGGATTTCTATGTGGTAAGGAAATTTAGACCTACTCCGACATGCGTTGCCATTTTGTCTGCACAAATTTCTGCCAGGTCCCTCCCTAATACTCCATAATATAGTCCATAAAATAGCAACAGAAATCCAAGGTCCATCCATGGTTGGGGTTTTGAATCAAAAATTAGATTTAAGCCAAAAAATGTGGCCATCATCAAAATATATCCGAATAAACCCAGCGCGTAGCTCAGCTTATACACAAGGTAAAACCATTTGTAAACTAGCCTACGAAAGAAAATATGTTTATCTATAATCAAACATAAAGGTAATGAAATTACTTTCTGGGCTAGAAAAATAATAAGACCTTGGTGTGGTTCCTTGAACTGGTTTTTGGAGGGCTTTCCGCGCAACCAGAGATGTTATTAAGGAGAATAAAAACCAAGTGAAAATAAATCGCCACCACTCGTTCAACACACACAACACAAATGGTATCACCCACATCCCCACTAAAGTGGCGAACTGAAAAAAAAGAACGAGTATGTTTATTAGCATCAATATTTTGGCTCAAGCTACAGTATTTGTTGTCACACATTTTTCTCAAAAAGAGATAACACACTTGGTATGACTTGTAATATCTTTTCTTCCATTCCACTAACACAACTTGAGCAACAACTAAGGTGACTAGAAGAATTAGTATCATTTCTGCATGCATAGACTCATGTCCTTTATGCTTCTCGTGTATTTTCATGTGCTCCAGTCTAAAATGAAAATACAAGGAAAACGGTAAGCAGTACGAATAATTTAGAGCATTTGAATATATAACTATGAATATTCAGACTTACTTCCATCTCTCTTCGGGAGTTAACTCCTCGGGATTTATAGTCTGTAACAAGAAGATAACAAATAGTTACTTCATTAATTGAAAGATAAAATCAAACATTCTCATAACACTATGGATAATGTCATACTAATGCTTGTTTTTCCATGGCAAGATAACATATGGCACGAAGTCAGGATATAAAAATAATTATCAATTAAAAATGCAGTTTAACGATGGATCCACCTTATTATCTACGATACTGGATTCCATTTTCGCCGGCGTGACGTAAGACAAACTCCTGATACTATCGATTTAAGTCGAGCTATCGTAATAATATTTTGTTGCGATTTAAAGATACAGACAGTGGTACGAATTCAAATTTTTACCTGTACAAAAAAATATCGCTAAAATCGAATCTTAAGTTTCACCAATAAAGAGCAGGAAGTTAGTATACCGTCATATTAACTTATTGTCCAGAAAACTCCCAGAATCGATTACACGATTGCGTTTACTCAATTTTGAAGGCAAATACACAAACACATATTATTAAAATTTCCAACACTTTCATTTAAACTAAAAAGTAAGCTACAGTATGGTGCCTATATCATTTAATTTTTACGAATTTATATTTCGAGTATTGGAACCATTTCTTGGATTTGCCAAACTTTAGTGTCGAAATTTACGCACCCTATGTGTATCTAAGTTCAAATTTAAACTAATAAAACTGACTTCAAATGCATGATTAGATGTGCCATGAACAACACAAAACCCTTTTTTGATCCTTTTCGATGTTTAAGCTCTTTAAGACACAGTTCTAAGTACAGTTCCTTCGATCGCTCTAAACGAAAAATTTTATCTTCACGCGACAAGGAAAATAAATGATAGATGGAATTTGGCCATTAATAATTATAACTAAATTTACTATAATTGATTAAACGATATTATATACCTATGCTCAAAGAGTGTACGTTTCTTTTATGTTGATGATTTCACTTTTTGAAATTTATAAATTCTCATCGCTCATAATTAATTTTTCATATTTCTTATGATTTTATTCTAATTCTCTGGTGAATAATAGCGTATATATTTATATGCATGTTGAATTTTTTAATAAAAAGAATGACATTTAGGATGGAAATTGTTATATTTATATAGCATCAGCAGATGATCTTTATCGCCATCTGAGAGAGGACCGGAAATACATCTTCCTCTTCATGAACGCAGAGGTCGTTCGTCTCTTATTTAGTCCTGTCAGTAATAAACAGAGAATTTGGAGCATTGTAACCTGTACGAGGTTGCATTATATATTAGTTCATCATGTCGGAAAGAAAAGTTTTAAACGTGAGTAATCCAATTTTTGCATGAATACATTGTTCTTAACTTCGTGAATATAACGAAATTATTTTACTTTGTAGAAATACTATCCTCCGGACTTCGATCCGTCTAAAATTCCTCGTATGAAATTGCCAAGAAACCGTCAATATACTGTGAGATTGATGGCCCCTTTCAATATGAGGTTCGTATATTTACTTCGTAACCAAGTTTTCCCTTTGATGACTGTCCGTGACAACCCTGTTGTGCAGCTGTATGTCTTTCCACCTCAAAGCTTGTTGAATGTGAATATTTTATCTTTCCAGTTCAAACATATTCATGACTATCCTTTCAGATGCAAGACATGTGGAGAGTATATTTACAAAGGAAAAAAATTCAATGCTAGGAAGGAAGACGTCGAAGGAGATGACTATCTAGGCATTAGAATATATAGGTTTTATATTAAGGTAAGACATCAAGGGTTATTTAGTATTTAATTTATTGATGTTACCATGATTTCGATCGATTATTCATTAATTCGATCAATTTACTCAGTGCACTAGATGCCTCCAGGAAATATCTTTCAAAACCGATCCACGGAATACTGACTATGAAATCGAAGCAGGAGCTACCAGGAATTTTATGGCTTTGAAATTAGCGGAGGAAGCGGCACAAAGAGAAGAGAATGAAATTAAAGAGGAAGAAGCGAGTAATCCTATGAAGGTATGTATAAGAAAATTAAAAATTTTTTGTTTCATTATCCTTTGTAAAATCTATCTATTTCTAGATTTATGTCATGTGTCATTGGCAGTATTTATTAATAAATATTCGATATATGATAAAAATGTTTTCTTAATAGTATTTTTTAACATAATTATTTTTTAGTCGTCCAATATTTTAAAATGGCTATTGCTTTATGTCTGTGTTGTGAAAAAGTATTTTCTGGCAAATATGTAGTAAATATGTTTAACTTACAATAATCCTAGTTCGAGTATTTTTTATAGGAAAACATTCTCCAGTTTTGCTTAAATAATATCATTCCAACCATCATGTAAATATGTTCTTGAGTTGTTAAATATCACATATTAACTTTTAATTATTCTCTTCATACAGCTGTTAGAAAACAGAACCAAAGCTTCTAAGCAGGAGTTAGAACTATTGGAATCTTTAGAGGAATTACGAGATCTTAATAGACGACAGAGAACTATCGACTATGACACAATGCTTTCTCAGTATGAAGATAAAAGGAAAGAATTAGAAGAAGAGGAAGATGAGAAAACAGTCAGGTGATTGATAATGACCAATAAATTAATAATATAAATAATTCATATTTTCCATAGAAGAGGTTTGTATGTATGACTAGTTTCCATACTTACAAATCATCTTCTTTTTAGTCATAATGTAGACTTGGTTCTAAGTTTTTCATCATCTACAGTTTCCATGAATAAAATCAGCTTTGCAAGTTCTAAATAATTGGGAGAAAAGATTTTTTCCACAAACTATATGGGAATCCATTGAAATTGTCAGAAGGCCAAACAATTTGAACTGGAAGGATGTATACCAAATATCAAACATGTAGAAAATATTTTAGGAAATATCCACTATGGCAAAGAGCAGAAACCTCCCCAACAGATATTGAGTCAAATGAGGGAAGATTACCATATATAGTACCCTATAGTATAGTAGACATGAGCAGAAGTAACTTTCTTTAATAACCTGCTAAGTAAGCAAAATTTCTAGTTCATTTTAAAACTTCATTTACTGAATACTATACAATGTTGCAAATTCCACATATCATTCAAAGATAAAATGTAAATTGATTAAACCGTAGACGGTTTTTTAATTTTATTTTGTCTTGGTTGGTTTACTAATATTTTTGGGAATCTATGGCTGAATTATTTTCAATAAAAATATCTGCAAAATAAAACAAAGTTTCATAGATGAGTAGTGTACAGAAATGAATGACGATTAATCTTCTTGAAAAAATATTAAAAATTCAATATTTTTTCTTGAATCTATCATTCATAATTCATCAATTCTGTTTATTAAAAGATATACTTATTTTTATTTATTTCTAGGTCAATATTTGGCTCTGGAAAAAGAGTAGTAGTGGAAGAGGTAATAGAAGAAGCTGATGAAACTGGAGGTGAGCAGCCATTATCCAAGGTTGCAAAAATGTCCTCTGGAGCTAGTTTCTCTGAATCCTTATCTGTGGTAAGTTCATCAAGCATTCACATACCGTAAATGAATCATCAGTTTCACTATTCTATCTAATTAATTTTTAAATTTGAAAGAATGTAAGAAGTGACTCACAAATAATTAAATCAATACTCAACAAAAATTCATTCAAGATAGATGAAGAAAGTTATTGTGGACCCAAAGTGTTTTCATTCAATAAGGACTTTTTTTGTCAAAATTGGGTATCGTTTGTGAGATGCAGTTTGTATAAAGTGTTTTAAGGTCTGTTACAAAACCGCGTTTATGCATTAACCCACATCTCACAACAATTTTATTAAATTCATTTACTTTGATGCATTTCCCAGATAAGTAAAAAACATCTGCATCTTTGCACACATTAAAGTGATCAAGAATTATTTATATAATACACCAATAATTGAGTGCTATGAAGATATTCAAACCTTGAATTTAAGAAAAGGGGCACAGTTGATGGTGAATTTTTGTAGTGGAAGAATTTGCATAGGAATTTCAAAGTATAACAATGTTGTGGAGACCAGGGGGTAGGCTCGGAAAGATGGCACCTTTGTGGTAATTATGAATAAGCCAGTTCAGTAATTGAGTTTAAAATTTGCCTAAATGAGGAAATCATTAAGTAGTTATTTAATAGTAGTAATTTAATAAACCTTGAGTGCAAAAAGATACTCTTTAATTAAATTAAATAAAAATTAATTAATTCTATAATCAAGGAAATTGTCTATAATTAAAATTTATTTCATTTATAGTTATTCATAATTTATTCAGTTTGTTAGTCTTAAACTGTTGCCAAAAGATATGTATGTTTAATAAATTTGAGTAATGAACACATCTAGTGCAATGAATACACTTTTGTTCACCTAAGGCAAACAAGCACATCCAAACAGGAGCAAAAGATGTTTGATTTTAAGATCAATCTTCTACCTAACATACTGCCAATTTCTTCCCTGAAGTTAAACTTATTTGTTTGAAAGGTTACAGGCTCCAATTTTGTAAGAAATAAGGGGTCACCAACATGTCCCAATCTTCCAAATTCTTTCTTCCTTTATTATCTTCTTGTAGCACCTGCCATCCTATTATTTAAGGTAAATGCTTTATAAAAATTTATGAAATAATATACTAAGATTTAATGTTATTTGTTTCAGAAAAGTAAGCCAGCAGCCTCATGGCAGAAGAGTGTTGGGTCATTGAATTCCAAACCTGGAATTTCAGGGTTGGTACGAGTAAATAAATCTGCTAATGATACCATCGTAACCTCCAAGAAAGAAGTACCAGTGGCTAAACAATCTACAGAAGTCTCTCCTCCAAAAGTGGAGGGTAATATTCCTCCTGCTGTTGCTCAGTCTAGCCTCAGCCTTCTTGGATCTTATTCTGGGAGTGACAGTGATTGATGGAAGGAAATTAACAAAATCTACCCCAGTACATATTATTCTTAGCAGGAAATTTTCATACATGAAAATTGATGAAAAGGAGGAAAAAAGGAAAGGCTTAACTCTTCATCATTTGTATCTTAGATTTTAAATAAAATATTAATTTGTTCACCATTGAGGCAGGAGGAGAAAATGTTTTCATTCACAATAATATTTTCTCATGTGACCTGAAATTATGAGAATAAAATTTTTGTAATATAAGAGTTGTTGTCTGTTATTCAAGGATATTAGATCAACTAAAGTAATAGATGGTTTCAATTTATATCATCCAGTCTGTTGATAAATTCAAGAAACGTATCAGGAGAATTGTTATGAAAGTAAACTACATGAAAATATAAAACAAAGACTATTTTCCCTACATTTAAATCTTCTATTGGATTAATTAGAACCATTTAATGCATTATTTCTTTGAAATTAATCTAACATTTAGAAAAAAAAATTATGAAACTTTCATCAATAACTAAATTATGGGTCCTTGAATGATGTGGTAGATTCATTGCATTGCAAACCACCCTCATTGCAACTTATTAAGCTAAATGATCACTTAATTTTAACTAATTCTATATACATTCAGAGAATGATCTGCGAAGTCATAATTGTGGAGATTTATGTATAGACTCATTAAGTATATTTAGTTGATTAGGGAAGACATGGATTCACCTCTATCAGAATGGATATTGTTAATATACTTATGATGAATTCTTATCATAAAGATATTAGAAATTAAAAGTAAATTGGCTGGCACCTTGGAATGTAAGTCATTGATATGTATGCCTTATCATGTAAGGCAAGTTCCAACTCCGCTATGCGTGCCTCCAGATGAGTCCTCTGGAATTGGCCTCTTTCCTGCTGAGCTTCCAACTCCTTCACCTGCTCTTCCAGTTGCATCACTTTCTTCTGTTTCATCTCTAATGTTGAGTAAAGTTCCTCCATTTGTTCAGATTTTTTTGAGAAAAACTTGCTAACCTGCATGTTCAGAAAAATTTTTTTAAACTTTTGATTCATTTATAAAACTTATATACTATACTTAGAGGAATAATTTTTTAAAGCTTTATTTCCAATATGGCTGAAGGGAAAAATAGACATTAAACCACCTGAACATTTAATTTAAGACAACCATTTGTGGATAACCGGCAATATTTATTGGAATTTAAATAATCGAATATTCAAATGTAAAATCAAACCACACGGTAATTATAAAATAACTTATTAGAAAAGGGTATAATAGCGAGGAGGGGAATGGTTATTAATAATTGTTTGAGACAGCTATTGGCCTTAATGCTGGCACCAACACCACTTAGCCCTTTTCTCTTCTGCGGACTGGACTCCAATCCTCCTGACCATTTCTATGATTCTACAATCTATCTCACTCCAACTTTTTATTAAGAGAAATTAATTTTATACAAGTAGTCCTCACCTCTGCCAATATTGTACACAGATATGGAAATCCATATCTGTGTTAAATACCAATAAACTATAAGTTAGCTCTCTCACTTGAGGCTTATGGGAATATAAACTAATGCAAAACTGAGATTTGGCATAACACTAAATCGAATTCAAAACTAAAAGTTCTTTCAACCCACTGAAACAGACAGAGAACTCAAAGAAATCACTGGGAGAACTTGATAGTTTAAAAATGATAAAGGTAATTCTTCTGTGAGTGTGGATAAGACTCATTACTTGTTAAAAGATTAAGTATCTCTTGTAAGAGTAAGTACAAAACCCAATTATTTACTGTGTAACAGGTAACTTTACAAACAAAAAGATAATGGAGACAGGATCATCAATTTGAAGATTAAATTATGTTATTCCTTGTTTTATTTAAGGGAATATAGCTACTAATTGATTCATTACAGATATTTATCATCTTTTTTCTTTTAAGAAACTAAAAAAAAAACTCAGAATTACTCAGAACAGAACTCAGTGATTATGTTAAAATATAAAATAGTAAGAAATATAAATCTAATTCACTAAAATATCAAATTACTCACAGTGTATACATTTTGCTCATGTTCTTCTAGTTTTGCTTGTAAGACTGCCAACTGTTCAGTTTTTGCCTCATCTTTATCTTTAAGCAATAATAATAGTTCATCTCGAACCTGAAGCACCTTTAAAATATAAATCCATTGAAAATGTTAAACATATGCTATTTTATTCCTATAAAATTAAGTTCATGTCACAATAATTTTTGGTTTTTATATTTTTTATGTCATGTATATATGTTACAATTTATGTAAGGCTAAATCTAAAATACCACTATAAATTTACTGTATAATTCTTTCATCCATCACTCATGTAGTATTTGATATACATCGTATCAATTTATTATTAAAAGCTGACCTGACCTATTGTTCATGATATAGAAATTCGACTAAAAATCAAAAATAACAAATTTAAAATTTTGTGGATAAACTGGAAAATTTTCTTCAAACATTACTAGGAAATTTTGCTCAATAAGATATGATAAAATGGAGAGCTAAACATAGTAGCAGGAATAACATTATTTTGCCTGGCTGGTTGTCTGGTTGCACAGAGTATTACATATTGTAAAACTAGAGGGTATGATCAGTGAGGGAAGTGTGTTGTAGCACAATGGGGCCTAAAGTTACTTAAAGAAGATATTCATGATTAGTTTCTTGTGTGTTCTTTGGGAAGCCTTTGACCGAAAGATTATTCACATCTAGTTTATTAAAAAGCATTGATTGATAGTTCCTTATGAACATTGAAAGTTCTGAAAAACTCCATACTTCAATTAAAAAGATCATAAGCCACAAAATTAGAGAAACAAAATAATTATAAAATTAATATTAAACAACTAAACTTTCTTATCTATTATTATATGTAATATTTGACAAATATAATATCCTCTATTTCAATGAGATTGGTGCACTTCAAATATTTAATATTTATATTCAATTATTACCTTTGCCTGTTCTCTCATGATATTTTCCCTTTGCTCAACTTCTAACTGTTTTTGCACCAGCTGCTGCTTCAAATTTATATTCAGAGAAGCTCCTTCTTCAAGTCGCTGTTGTAGCTGATGTATCTCAAGCCATAAAGCATCCTCTGCATTAGATGATTCACTTTGGTTTCCTTCTACACTTTGTTCTTTTTTCTTCTTCAGTTCTTCAATACAAGCATCTCTATAAAATAAAATAGAAACAAAAAATAAATATTTTTATTTGTATTCCTTAATAATCCATACTAGATCTATCTTTTTACAAATAATTATACTCCTGCAATAATTTTAAACAATCTACAACCATTTCTTCATGTATTCAGTAACATATAATCAGTATTCAGTAACATCAATTATAACTATCATAGAAGAAGAGCATAGTTACATGAGAAATTTAATGAAACCCATGCTAGCAAGGAAAATTGAGAATGGTAACAGAGAAATGCAACTGGGATTCAGTTTTCAGCAATATTAAATTCACTTTTTGTAGATTTCAACATTTTGTGAGACTTATTTGTAAGAATTGATTAAATTGTCAAGATACCTAGCATTTCAAATCTTTGGTAAAGCATGCATGTATGCATAGTAAAAACTTCCAATTACAAAAGTTCAAGCAACATTTCTTTTTACCATTGTTAGAGTGTATATTCAAAAGTAATTAAGTTCTCAATGCTAGTTGCACCTCCATCTCCCAATCCAAAGAAATAATTCTGATCAAAAGAATATATTATTGGTCATTCCACATGTGGTGACAACAAAAATACTGATGCGAAAAACAAAATACACAAGAAAATATGAATTGAAAAAATTATCCAGCAGCATAAGGATTCAATCCTTATTCAAGTCATATGTGATAATACTTATTTCATTAATAATAATGACCAAGATTTTATTACATATTGATACCGTAATAGAATCATTATGATCTACCTACCAATCCTCAACTTATAAAGAACTTTTTCTTGATTTTTAATCAATATGTTATCAATCACTTCATTATAAATTTCATACGATACTAAAACTGAATTTAACTAACCTCTCTTTAACTTCTTTGTGAAAAACAGCGATTTGTTTCTGCAGCTGTTCAATTATTTTTTCCTTTGTACCCAAATCTGACTTCAAAATACCAATAAGTGATTCTTCATCAATAATATCTTTATTGTCTTTGTTTTGCTCCTGAAAGTTTTATGAGAAAAAATTAAACTTCCATTACTTAACACATTAAACCAAAAATAAATAAAGCTTATAATACTTAATTTTACATAGAATATATCTAAAATCTCAATAGAAAGAGGATAAACAAACAATTTAAATACACTTGGAGTACATTACAAAATTTTTGCATGACACCATAGTACAGAGTACCTTCAACACAATGATATTCTGATTCAGTCGCAATCATTAAGGGAATTTTCATCAATTGTGTATGTGTGTGATACAATGCAGTTTCATATAGAATGCAATATGTATACAAATTTTGGTTTAGAATATATTCCAAGAACCCAAATATCATCAAGACTCTTAAAAATTACTTTAACTGAAACCTAAATATGCAAGATTTTATCCCATTTTTATATATTCAATTTTATTAAAAGGTTACCATATACTGAAGTAATGTAGTCCTTAATTTTTCATTTTCTTGTTCTAGGCATTCAATTTTGTGTGTTGCTCCATCAAAATTGGTCCTAAACTCCTCCAGCTTCTTAAACAATTTAACTTCATTTTCTGATAGTGACCCTACTGCCAAGATAACATACAATCATCGTAAATTAGCAATTAAATCAGTGTAGAAGCATTTGAGATAAAATATAGAGAAATATGTTTCGCTAAAAGGCCCAAAAAACAGGCAGTTGAAACCAAATATAATTTTGTTTTATTGTAACATACTTTCATTCTTTCCAACAGCTTTGCTGAGATCTGTGATATCAGTTAATTCTAAACTTTCCTCTTGAACTTTCATTAGCCTCTCTTGCGTTTCCTTCAATTCCTTCTCAAGATTCATCCTGTTAATCAAAATATTGCAATTGATGATAAGTAAATATATAAAAATTTTATGATTTGATAAATACTACTAATTGTTACTACATTAGAGAAGAGAAAACCATGGCAAAACATTCACATGCCTTTAGATCGTATAGAATTTCATGAGCTTGACGTTCTGTTAAACACAAAAAAGAGTATCAGAATGTATAGAAAAAAGAATACCTGAAGATGCTAAGAAATTAGCAAAATAGTTTGAAAGTAAACCAAGTTTGTTCTTTCTTCAAAATGGTCTGGAATGCCTTCCCCAAAGTAACTCCAGAATATATAGATTTTTTAAACTTAGGGTATAATTATTATTTCTAACAAAATAAAATGCTGACAAATGAATTGCCCTACATTTACATATTCAATGTTTATCTACCAGTTTCTATAAATAGGGAGAGTATCACAATGATTTTACTTATGCATATAACATAAAATTATCAGGATCTCAATTAAGTTAGGGTCTCAAAAAGTTAGTTGAATTATCACTTACATTTCAATAGCTAATTAAGCACATGAGTGTTAAAGGAGATTATTTTCCCTCATAAAATCCAAAAACCATATTTAAATGGCAAATAATTATTTTTGGCTAGATATGTATATATATAATAGTATATGGATGCATTCCTGATATGAATTGAAATCCTATATTACATTCTGATAAAAATCTTTAGCACAGTCAAAAAAAATCATGCAATTTAACAATAATTTGAGAATCCCGAGATATTTTTTCAACAATGAGGAAGAACGAGGCCACTAAAATACATATTCAGTTAATTTAACCATAAAATAATGCGCATGATCATGGGAGCTTCCATTATATTAAAACAAATCTGAAAGTATATATAATATCTCTCTGTGAAGAAATGAAAATCTCAATTATAACAGTCTCATCAAATCTTACTTCTATAAGACAGGCAACAAGGAAATAGAGAAAAAAGAACAAGTAATGGATTAGTTTCAATATTTTCCATAACAATTCTAGTTCCAATTATCCATTTCTGCTAGTGAGAGTAACTGCTCACAAACTTTTTCCAATTTTGCCAAACATATATAGTAGGAAAAATACTGTACAGAGATCAGGCCAATCCTCTTAAGTCACCTAACTAGCCTTTATAGAAAAGTTGGGATAATATCGCCATAACAATTTACTAAAAAGCTTCCCTTGCATAAAAAAATGCCCAGTCTGTCATACCTGCAGCTTTTGGATTATCATATTTTTCCTTTCCTCCTGTATTCACCTGACACTTTAAGACATATCTGAGAAAAATAGCACATGGAAGACATTTCAAGAATTTTAAAAGTTATTTTTCAAGGTTGAACCATTCTAAAATGCTCTCTTCTAAAACAATCAACTATATCAAGTCATTCATAGAAAACTGATTGTAAGGTATGAGCTCCTAGTATGGAATTAGGAATTCAATCAGATTTACAGGTTTAATTTGGATTTTATATATCGAATTCCATGGAATCTGAATGATATATGTAATTGGTACTGTCAGAATATGCTATGATCTTGTTTGAGGTTGGGCAATTACTGAGTTCTCAAAATGATTGAGCCAGATGAAACTTGTATGTCCTTCAATCAAAATTTGCATTCAATATATTTAACATATTTGCATGTAATTTGGTACACTCCTGGAGTTGGAATCATGAAGGACATGTAGGTTTAGGAGGCAACATGAGCAATGACATGTCAAAAACACTTCAAGAGACTTTATAAGGTATGATAAATAAATACAGACATCTAAGGGAAAACAATAGAAAGACACCACAAACTTTCGTATTTTAAATTGAGGGTTTAGGGTATGAATAGGTTCCCTAAAAATATCCTAAATCCCAACCAACAGAAGCGATTCATATTATACTATGATATGTGTTGAATTACTGTAAAATATTATACATCTGTCATTGTCTGTTTTTTATTTTTGAGCTACCACCAGGTAGTTGTCTATTTGTAACTTATTCAACTAAATAAATAAAAATCTAGATACTGAATATGCTTGAAATACATACGCCAGGATAATGCAATATCCTACATATCTGTATATTGATGAAAGAGATGATATCTTAACCTATAACTTTTACATATGTAATTTTGGCATTGAAATTCTAGCAAAAGTACAGAAATGTAGATGTTTTTGCTTTTTTTAAATTGGTACAAGTTAAAAAGAAACTATTAAAAAGTTTATAGTAGTCTCCCAAATTTACCTCTGAGTCTTTTCAGCATTTAATGATTTTACGGCTTCATTAAATTGAGTGGTGATAGACTCCATAGCTTTTAAATGTTCATTTTGCCAATCATTTTTTTGTTTCTTGAAGTCTTTCACTCTGAAATGAGACATAAGTATAATATCTATATTTTAAATGATAACTAAAACCAGAGTAGCTTTAATTTTAATTACCTGGATTCTAAAATTTCTCTCTGATTCTCCAGTTTGTCCCTTGCATCAACCATTGAACGCAATTGTTTAACTTGTCGATTAAACCTCATCTCTAAAGTGTGATACTTTTCTTCTTTCTGCTTCAGTTGAATTTCAAAGTCTTTCAGTTGAGAACTTTGATGGGAAATTTGCTCATCATTCTTTTGCGATTTTTCTTCAAGTTCTTTTACTCTCTGGCAATACTTCCTAATCTGTTGCTCGAGTTGAGTTTTACGCTGATTTGATGCAGCAGATTTTTGCTTTTCTGTTTCCAATTCTTCAGAAAATAATTTTATCTGTGTCATCATATCTTTGTTTTCTTCTTCAAGGAGTCCTAATTTTTGTTCAGATTTTTTATGCAAGGTTTTCAAGGAAATGTTTTCTGATGTTATTTCTTTAGCTATATTCAAAATCTTCTCTATTGCTTCCTTATGAGATTTTTGCAAAGAATCATGTTCCATATGAAGTCCATCTCCTTCCTCCAAATAATTTGCAAGTTTTTCATCTTGAATATTATCTCCCAATATTTCAACATTATTTATAATAAAATTAGTCAATAAATTAGCCCGCTTATTCAATATTTGGTCACAAAATGACATACTTTCCTCAGATAAAACTGAGAGTAAGATTTGCAAATTATCAAATACAGCTGGTGGAGATTGATCTGGCTGCTCTAACACCTTATTTAATGAAGTTTTACTAGAATTCTTTTCAACTTCCTTCTTTTCATCTGGAGGGGCTTCATAAAAATTATTTGGTTTAACAGACAAACTAACACCTTCCAGCTAAAAATAAAAATAAGATTATTTATTAAATAATCAATTTCAGAAATCATGGTTATTGCAATACTAGAATTTAAATCAACAGAATTATTATTAATATTATTATCATCAATATTATTAATTATGAAACTGAAAGTAAAAGTTTTTATACTAATAAATAGTTGGACTTTTTTTAATTTAACAACAGTTCACTTAAAAACCTATTTTTTAGACAGAACTCTCAAGGAATTGGCTTCCATTACAACCTTTGATAAATTGGGCTTTTTTTATGCAACCATGCTCAGATATGGAGTTCTGCCATATAATTTGAAGATAATGTCATCCAATACATCCAATTAATAATTGCAATACATTAATAATTACAACAACATCAATCGATTTATAATTACAATCAATATTAATGATTAGCTATGTTAACTTAGTATCATTGAATCAAATGGTATTTACTCACCACTATAGTTTTTTCCTTTTCTATATTGGAGAAAGTATTTTCTTTGCTACCAGTATGGAAAGCTGGTTTATTCGAGATGTTTGGAGGTTTTCTAGATTGTATCCTTGAATGTGGCACTGGGTTATCTTTTCTAGCAGTGCTAGGAGTGGAACGTACCCCAACCACTCCTTTATGTGGAGAGACTTTATGAATAGCATGATGTGCTGCACTTCTGTTCGGTGCTGTTGAGGGGGTTGATAATGCAGATGAAATCGCTGCTTTTGGAGTCTTAATAATTCTACTTTTATCTATTGCGGTAACAACAGGGAAGGGCTTCTTTGCATCATATTTATTCGATGAGAATCCTGCAGGCTTGGTTAAGAAAAAAGCAATTTTAATTACGAATGACTTAATAATTTTGCAACACACAGGTTGGCAAACAGCGAGAGTATAGTTCTTTATGGTTTTCTGTATATTGCGACTGTTTTTGAAGATAAATAAGAAGATAATTGTGACAAATCATGAAAAAATATTACCCGAATAAAATGATATTAATACAAGCATTAAAATCAATGACATCGAGATGAAAAGAAAAAATCAATAAAATGCGTTAAATAATGGATATTATCATCTTACCTTGGAACTTTGGTTGGGGATTTTTGATTTTCCATCAGACACAACTGAAGTTTCTTTTATAGCCGATACGCCAGATTTTGACTGTATACATAAAAACAACCCATAAGCAATCAAAACGATAATTAAAACAGTTAACCTATCCATATACTTACTCTAGTAAGGTTGCCACTTAGCACACTACTTTTTTGAATCGAGCTTTTAAGCGGTATGTGAGATCTCACACTTGTACGACTCGCAGTTCCTTTCAAGTGAATATTTCCCGCGGATTCCTCTGTTCATAGATAAAATATTTTAGTAGTTTTATGTTTTGTTTCAAACTCAGTCATCAATGATTTCATACAAATAACTGAAAGAGGGTTTTGATCAACCTCATTCCTTAGAGGTAGGATGATTTTTTAAATATATTCAAGAGTAATGTAAAATCGGATATCTTTCATCAATTAATTACAAGAATATTAAAGTAATTTTAACCTCGGTTCCCTAAAAATATGAACTAATAGCTCAGACATTATTACGAAGAAAATAAATCAATCGAAAAATGTATTGAAATATAAAATAAGTGAGAAGTGAAGTGAAATCTGCCAATGTTATATCACGTTTTTGGCAAACTATCCACTAAGAAGAGTTCACGTGTTGGTAAAATGGAATATCTCATTCTCATTGATACTTCTAATTCCAATTATCGAACCATATCTTCATGAAATATCATGGATTTAATAAGATTGATCTCAAAACACGGTACCTTTAACGTTACCAGACCTTGCAAGTCTCGTTGTACTAAATGACATTTCCGTAAGTTTCTATAGTAATTTTCCCCACAAAAACTATGAAAATTTAGAATATACTGCCATATTGGGCTAAATGAGAAATTAATTTGAAGCAACAATGTATATGATACTAAACAATCATTGTTAAATTTTGATTTTACAGGCATGAAATTTTGATACCGTCAGGAAAAATTGATCCTTCGCGATCGGCACATTTGTTATGAATTTCGCATTTATAGGGAATTAAATTCTAAGTAGTATCCGATAAATTAAAATCATAATCAAAAACCTTGCTACTACAAGATATGGCATGTTTACGTAATTTCCTAAATTGAAAGCCATTTAAGTGAATAAACTAGTTTCTATGTTGCTCTGTATATAAATAAGTATGTAGGTATATCATGGTTAAGTTATATTATAACATTTAATGATGGTATAGAAGTAAGAGGTAACTTCGTAGTACCAATCTCGCCCATAATAAAGTCATCTTATTATTACTATGCACAAATACTATATTTTTGCAATTTTAATCATTCAATACTCCTTAGATATTTATTCTATGGTCCTTACATGAATCTCTCCTATGTAATACATGTATCATTTGAAAGATGTTCAGGGTAGGTTAAAATGTACTTTATAAACATTATTCACCATTTAATACAAGAATGTCAGATTCTCATTATTCAGAGGAACCACCATTCAGGGATTACATGTTGCGAAATTTGGATGTCTAGCTAACAGCCTATCTATGAATATAACTAAATTTCATTGTATTTGGTGTTTCTAAATTATTCTTTCAGACTTGAGAGGATATAACTAAAATACTTTTAAAGAATAATCATAATTTAAAGTAGTCTTTACGAATTTCATAATTGCATTTTCCCCAAAAAATGGTAGACCAGCTTTTCTATTTATTGCTGCACTGAAACTGGTTGATGAAAACCCAACCCAACCCATTTAAGGCTACAGCCGTGAGAAATTGTAGGAAGGACAGAAGGAAAATTACATATTGATGAATTTTAGTAAAATGTACAATAAATTTCCTTAGTTGAAGCCTAGTGTTCATAAACCCATCCCTGAAGTCAGTATTGATTTAAACTACAACATAAGAACATCCATGATAGAACATACTGAAAAAATATGTAAAAACAGTAATATCTGTATTTGTAATATCAAAGCCAATACAGAAAGGAAAATTATTCAATTTGAAACTAACCAAATAAACATTTCCTTTATTGGGAATTGGTTAACATTTCTTTGAAACAGAATAGTTTTTCCATTGCAATGTGAATAATGGCAATAGATTAAACATCATCATAAAAATTAAAAGGTAGATTGAGAGGAATATAGATACAAAATTATGCAATGCGATATCAAAAGAAATAATAACAAAAGTCCAATAATAAATTTACTTTATTGGACAAGTATAAAATTTTAACTTGATTTTAAATCAAAGTTTTCGTTCAAATCCCTCATATCATTATCTTGCTCACCCAACCAGATCTTACCAGGGGAAAGCCTAGCATACAAAAGATTCTTCACATTTTATTCTAAACAAAGAAGTAAATCTGTATCTGTAGTAAAGAGATTCACACATAACTGAATCAAAATGTAACTACTCATAATGGATTTCAATGCAATTTTTACAATCATGTTAAGTTCCAACTTGAATACAAAATTTCATTGAAGAAATTCATAAGTAACAACATGAAAACTAAAAAAATCATAGGTAAAATTTAAAATACTAATTATGAGATCACATAAATGAGAACCCCAAAAATTTAAATACCTACTATTTAGCAATAATTAAAATTAAATAATTGAAGAAAAGATTCAGGAAAAATAAATACTGCTTAGTTCGATTCAGTTAATATACGTTTGAATAAAAATTTACAGAACGATTTTCACAAAAAGTAAATCAAGAAAGGGAATCCTAAGTTTATACAATTTACAAATACAATCTAAAGTGATAAAATAAGATGAGAGAAATTCAAAATTTTCCTGCATTTATGGTTGTTACTTCCTTTCTTCAGTAATATTTTATTTACTTCTGAGAGTACAAAAAATAAACATTTGGATTGGAACAACTAGAAAGATATCTTGAAGTTTAAAACATCATCTTTCCTAAAATTTGTGCAATTGAATAAGCAATGTAGATTGACTCCAATGACTAGCATTTCAAATCGATGCCTTATGTTTATACATCACAAATATGGCAAAGAATACCCAGGTTGCTCAACTATTTAAGGGTGATGTGTTACTAAATGGTTCATCTAAATCAGCGAATTCCTTAACACCCTCTGCCTTAACTCTTAACTTAATAATGGTTGGTTTATTGTTTGTAATTTGCTTCTTCCTGTCATCTTCCTTACTTAATCCCTTATCAGACAGTTCTTTGGAGGGATTTTCAGCTGTTATATCAACAATACTACCATCTCCTATTTTACCTCTCTCATGAGCTGCTGCAAGCTGATTAACAACTTGACGTTCAACTTCATGTTTAATAGACCTAGCACCATAATATACATTGTAGCCATCAGCAAGAGCAGCTTCTACATTTCTATCCCAACGAAGCTCAATGCGATGCCTTTCCTTTGCCTGAAAATGTATAGAGTTCAACAGAATATGATTTAGTTATCAATGAACATATGGAATTAACGCAATTAAATAGCAAAATTGCTAAATTTGGAAAAACAGATATAAAGATATCTGCAAATTTGAACCAATACTCAATGTAAATACTAAGTTAATTATGGTAAACTTGATCTAGGATAGTAGTAAAAGAGAAACAAAAACTTCCACATTTCATAATGACTGCTTTCTGGTAACAGTGTTGGTGGTCAATCTTAGCAATGACATTTCACCAGGTCTATGCCATCTACTTAAGCCACTATTTTTTGTACAGATAAATTCATAAAAATCAGAAATTTGCTTTCACTGGCATTTTGTTAATAACGAACTACTGTCTACTACCGATTAATAATTTCACGAGAAGCCTGCCAACCAATTCATTAAACTAATGATATTAAATACTTTTGCATAGAAACTAGTGATGGTCAGTATATCAGGACCTCATTTCACCAGCAACGCAGCCAACAGAAGTTCCAATCTGATAAAGTTGGCTTCATTGCAGGTGAAATATCAATGCTGAGTTTTACTACCAAAACTGCTACCCTAAAGAAGTCGTCATTAATCACACATTAAAAACCTTCATACTAATTTTCTACAATAATTTTTAAAACAAAAATGCTATAATTTATATTAAATTAATTTCCTACAAAAATTACCTTGAGAGATTCTTCGATTTCTTACTTGAATTTGCAAGTATATTATTACTAAAAAATATTAAGTTTTCTAAAAAATAAAAGCTGATAAAAGGCACAAAGAGAAATTTTTCAGATTGTTAAAACAGATCTTTCTGTTGTAAATGAAAATCCAAAATGCAAATAAAGAGCTCAAGATTTTAATACTCTTTTAAAGGTAGATATTGCATAGAAATGGACTTGATTATATCAGATAAGACAAAGCTTCTTTATTTAGAGAGAGGATAGAATTTGTTTACCTTTTTGGACCACCATTCCAGCTCCTTCCTTACCAGCAAAAACAGTTCTGATCTTGAGAATGGTAAGAAATAAATTATCTCATTTATTCGACCCAAAAATTCATCTCTACGAAAATGCCTTTTAAGAATTGGTTGGACCACTTGCTCTTTAAACTGTTTAGATATTACTATCTTCTCAGGGAGATCTTCATCTTCTGAAAATTACATACTTGAAGGTTGAAAATGTTTCCAGCAATAGATATACTTTAAAGTAAAACAAAAATAATAATAATAAACTTACTTATATCTCCAGCATACTTTTGTCTTTCAATTTCCTCAGCTTCTTTCCTAAGTTGAAGAGCATGTTCAGCTATTTCATCACTTGCTAAGTTTGAAGTCATAACAAATATGGCATCCTTACACTCAATTGTTTTCCCTTTTCCATCAGTCAACCTTCCCTGTCAATAAAAGTAAATTCATCATGATAAAATATAATTAATCTCTAAAACGCTAATAGTTTAAATACCTTGCAACTAATGGCATCTCAATAACCTAAAATCTCTTTATTCGCAAATACTGACCCATAGATTACAGTAATAAATTATCATGTAAAAACACTACACAAGTAAACTAAAATCACATTAATGAGAAGATAAACATATAATAGCATCACAAAGCATGTAGATTTACTTCACAATTTTCTTTCATTTCCTTAAATATATTCTTATGGGTGTAATTCTGCTATTGAGAAACTATTCCAATGCAATTACAATTAACAATGGAAAGCTTGTTAATTTTATTGAAAACTCTCAACAAATAAAAAAAAGATATATTTTTCCTTTCCTTTAATTGATATTTTTATGGGAAATATTTGAAAGTCTCCTCACATATTACTATCAAAATTTATGATATTATATATAAGATTGATGTTTATAACACACTCAAATAACCTTTGCAATTAAAATGATATGAGGATAAGGAACATTTCCCTTGATGGTAATAATCAGATATATAAGCATATTTTTTAAAATAAACAAGCCAATTTATATGCAATTAATTCATGATAATCTTCCTGAAATTTAAATAAAATAAATATTTGAAGTCTTCCAATAGTATATGCATGATAAACTCAAATTTTGCATTTAATTTTGATACCTCATTTTCAATTTTTCTACATCAAAGTGAGCAATATCTTGTAGTAAATTATTTTTTACTATACCTATCCAAAAATGCAAAAAATGACAAATTGATTGAATTAGAACCTTGTTCACATTACTTCAAATGTGTACCAAAACATGGTTTGTAGAATTCCTGCAAATTTTCATGAACAACTTACCTCATCAAAGAGCTGCAGCAAAACAGTTAATACATCAGGATGTGCCTTATCCACTTCATCAAACAAAACAACAGCCCGGGGGCACTTCTTTAAGCTCTTGGTCAACTGCCCTCCATCATCATGACCAACATAACCAGGAGGTGCACCAATTAACTTTGCAGCCTGAATATGATAAATATAATCATGAACATAAACTGAAAAGCTCATGTATAAACAGTTTGGTATATACTAAGTAGATTAGGAAAAATGAACAATTCGAGAAAATTTGAGATTCTCAACTGGGAATAGTAGAACAAAATAAAATATAAAAGCTGAATGTAACTATTAAGTCATAGCATCATATAGCAACAGTATAACAGGTTAATATGAAAGCTAAATCTATCTTGAAAAGTTTAAATCAATCTAAAATTCAATTTATACTTGTACTCGTATTTATAAATGTACTTGGCATCACTTTCTACTTGTTTTTGTAGAATTAACAAGTAAAAAGTGGATACAGGCATTTCACCCACATCAGCATCAGATAGGAGTTTCTAGGTCCAAAAAACTGAAACTACTGGTATAGCCACTTTATGCTGTGTAGTTTCAAAAAGAAATACTAATAAAATATTTATAAAGCAAGATGTCAATCCTTGACCATTGATTTGTTGAAATATGAACCCTAATCCCAGACTTTTATGATAAGAATACAAGAGGTAGATTTTGAGGGATTAATTTATAATAGTTATTAGCATAACAGAGACTAGAAAAAACATACTTAGTATTATGTGAGATCATCATACATAGGTTGAGTGCCAATGTGTAACACAATTAAGAATTCATTCATAAGGTTGGCAACCTCTATGAGCTTTTTAAAAAAGAGGAAATGTTTTGAGAAGAAATGTCAGTAAGGGATATAGAATGCAGTGGACCCAATATGATATGAATTTTCAGTATTCCAACTAATATGAAATATAATTCAATGTATTTAAAAAATATACCAATTTTATATACTAAACATGAGAATAAAAAGTGAGCAATGATGAACATATTAGAAAATATACTTAATATGTTCAAATAATAAGAAATTTGCTAAGCTGCAAATTAAATTAAAAATTACTGATTAAGAATATGCTTT
Organism: Pantala flavescens; assembly: GCA_020796165.1. Taxonomy (NCBI): domain Eukaryota; kingdom Metazoa; phylum Arthropoda; class Insecta; order Odonata; family Libellulidae; genus Pantala; species Pantala flavescens. The sequence continues at coordinate 22,240,297 of CM036886.1, forward strand.
TAATTTTAAAACATTTTAGTAGCTCTTTCTTTCTGAGCCTTCAATATATTGGCCTATTCTGATACTAGTTGTTGGTGAACGTTTTGATGAAAGCCTAAAGACATACACAGTCTGTATTATACTGTTACTGTGACATGTTTGATATAGATTAACAATTAAGTGTAGTATATGACACAATTAGAGACAATAAACATATCTAAAATGAAACTACAAGACCCAAGGAGCCCCTAACTTACCTCATGTTTCTCTTGATACTCTGACATATCAAGTCGAATAAAGCATTCTTTTTTATTCTTGTGGATGTAATTTGCAACCTGCTTAGCTAATTCAGTTTTACCAATCCCAGAAGAGCCCAAAAACAGAAATACTAAAGGATGTTCGTCATCAGACCAGCCATTCTCTTTCCTACGAATTGCTGATAATGAAATTTAAAAATACAGTTATTATAACTTTTAAAAAACACTTTGCCAATGTTTGAGATGGACAACACATTGATGAATATACCTTTCATATTTTCATGCCTTGAAAATAAAAGGCAAACACCAAAAGAAATGATTAATTAGAGAACTAAATAAGAAAGATTATCTACATTTAATCTGGGAATATAATTAAATACTTCTTGATCAATAATATACAAAATAATTTATCAGAAATATGAAATCAAGCTAGAGAAGTTTGAATGATCTGAGAGATTGTTGTAGTAATTATTCAAATATATCTACACAAGGATACTTGTGTGATTTTCAATTTTTAACAACCCCTATTGATATGGATGGTATAAGCTTCCATTCCATATAAAAGACCATTATTGACCAAAATAAAATACAAAAATTTGGCAGGATATGGTGGAATATGTAAGCAATTTTAATAAACAATTTATTGGTTTCATTGGTCCAGGTCAAGGCTTCAAAATTATAATATGCTTATAACATATTTATATTATATGTTTAAACAGATTTCAGCATGACAGCCATTCAAATTTGATGTACATATACAGTTCTTTTACAGAATCTTTACTAAAGCAATACAATATATACATTTATATATGGCTTATAGAATCTCCCTTTATTTTAAACATTAATATCACCTGATGCAACAGCTGTAATAGGGCCTTCCTGTCCAACTATGTGCTGTTTCAGTCTCTGTTCAAGAGGGAATCGACGTCTCTGCTCAGCTTCCTTCTGTTTCTTCAGTATTTCAACCTAAAAGGATTTGAGTTGAAGTATTAAGTTAAAAAAAATTAAAACAGTTTTCTATAAGGACAACAAACATGATGGCATCCAACCTTTTGCATTTCCTTATCAAGAATTTGAGCAATTTCTCCCTTTTCTCTAGCATACTTAATAGGAGGATGTCCAGCGTCATTTAAGATTGATGGATCAGCTCCTCCTTTCAATAACTGCTTCACTATATACGGATCATCAGCCAAAACAGCGTAATGTAAAGCAGTAAATCCTCGGAATGTGGCTCTATTGTTCAGTCGATCATTGAATTCATCTTCTCGTCGGATCAGTACTGTTTTACATTTAAGGAAATTTCATTTTGTTAAGTACAGCAATAACAGCAGAATTTGGAAGAACATATATTTGAAAACCATTGTAAATAAAGTATGAAATTATAGATATTTGTAATATGTTGTTTAAAACTGAAAATTATGAGGGAATAAAATAAGAAAGGGAGAAACTAAATTTCATTGACAGGTTAGGGTATCATAATTCCCAACAGCAACAAATAGTATTAATAAATAAAATTGAATCTAATTTTACCATCTAAGGAATTGAGTCCTCTCTCAGAGGCAGTTTGATAAACATTGGAAAATTCATCTCCTATGTTTGGATCAGCGCCTGCTTTCAACAAAACCTCTACAGCTTCTTTATTGCCATTAATTGCAGCAACATGGAGTGCAGTCCATCCAAGAGAGTGGCGCTCGTTGACATTCACTCCTTTTGCAATGAGCCTTCAAAACAGTTATTGAAAGAATTATAACATAAGAAATAAACTTCTAAATACTTTTTTAATAATATGCGATGAAGAGGATGATATTTTTGTATTTAAAACAAATGTCGATCTAAAATGTAAATTCAGATACTGATTAAAATCGTATCTTCTTCATATTTAAGTGTATAAAGTAAAATACTTAAAAGAATTGGAGGATACAAATCGGTTCCTACTATTTATATAATCCGGAACGAGAAATAATCTATTAAAACAACATAAATCTATCATCAGCTAACAAATTATGATACTTTACACTGATTAATCGAATGTAATAAAGTTTTATAGTTAAACTTAAATTATACCTTTCTATTTCAGTGGCATAACCTAGTTTCGCCGCTCGACACAGCTGAATAACTGAAAATTTAAAGATGATAAGTGATTGATTGAATTGAGAAAATTTTGATCTACATAAAAAGTTAGCAAATTAATTACATCTTGCCTCTCCCCGTGCATCACAGTATGCGTAGAGAAGTCCAACGACTGCCAAGAATGAGGCTGGATAGGGACCATAGACTTTTTTTTTGGTTAGCAAGACAATAGGATTGAAAGACTCAGAACTTAGCTTCAAGTAATTTTTTACTCCAATTTCTTTGGCAGAATAAACTAAAGACTTATGTCTGAAGTAGGATATTCCTTTAACTTTAAATGAACGAACAGTAGTTGGTATGAGAGAATACTGAACTGGTAAACAGCGAAACTTCAGTTTGTTAAACACGCGCTGGATTTCCTTAAATCGAATCATTATCGTTGGTAGTTACAGTCTCACGCAACATTGAGGATTCTCAGATTCTGGCACACCATGATGAAATTTTTCTCTGGAGTTCGTAAGTCTTCAGTTGTTTATTAGGAGATGTCATGGCGCGAGATTGATATTCTTGAAGTTTCCTCTTTATCGTTTTAACGCAGGTTCTCCTTGTCTGTCAGTGATAAATTAGCAGTGTCTCTAACATGTATGTCTCAATTGATATGTTAAATTTTCTGCTAATGTACAGTACAAAAACATAATTAGATATGATAAATCTTCATTTCCAGAGCAGTTTTATTAAATCTTTGCGAGTGTTACGTAATATTTTTATAATCTTCATTTCCTTTCAATTCAGATATATTATAATATATACCAAATGAAATTACTCGACTTTTTTGCTGAATTATCAAGCTGTATATGCTTTTTTGATTTTGTTCTTTCCCTATTTCTTTCAGTTTCTAATAAACAGAATAGCGTTTATATAAATTTTCTAGTTGATTTCAAAATCTCCCTATGTTGAACTAAGGAGCAGGAAGTTATAAGTTTAAAAGTTTAACATCTTTATAACTCTTTTTGTATTGAATATGATGAAAAGTCCAGCATTGGTAAACTATAGTACTTATTTTGCAACCTTATCAATCTAGTTTTCATTACTTTGAACAGCCAAGTGCTAAATGCAAATGACTTTTATAGAAGGAATATGCCGCTGAATCTAACTGAATTTCTAGATACAAAGAATCAACTATCCCATCAACAAATATTATTATACACAACTTTTTGTGAAAAGTCATAGATAGAAAACTACCACTACAAGAGAAGACTATTAGAATAAACTAATCATCATTAATGTGATAATATAGAAATATTGCTTTATATATCTATAGTAAGCAACAAATAAATGCCCTTTTAAGTAATGATAGGGTGAAGTGAAGATTTGTTATTAAAATCAGGACTATTAAGTCATTTTTTTGTTTCCTTGAGTGTGAGCCACTTGTCTGCGTATTTTTGGACTGCTGAGCTGTTAAATACTGTTGGATGAAATGATGCCATGCTAATAATACAGTATTTAATATTACAATACACATAAAATACTAATGAATGTTTGCTATGGATCATACATAATCTTATATTTTAAGTGTCTAATCAATCTTAAATCCATCCAATTTTAAGGTCATTCATTGAATAGTTAAAAAGAATTTTTGTGTATTTCCCTCTATTTTTCAAGTCATTTAGGAGGTCCTTGCAAAATATAAGAGATTGCACTTATAGCATTAATTTTTTTGTTATAAAATTCACTTATTACTTCATTGCTATAACATTCTTGTCAGACACATTCTTCTCATCCTTAATTAATATTCATTGGTAGGGACTAAAAAAATGTATAAATAAAAAATTAATAAATGTCATCAGATACAAAATATCCCTACAATTGCTGATTATAGAATCTTTAAAATTTATGCTTTACTTGTTATTCGTTTGTAACCATCAGCGATTGAGTAGATAAGAAAAATATGGGTTCCATTCACAAAAGATAAGCATTCTTCACAATGCCCAGTGGAACAGCCCTCCCCCAAAAATATTTATGAAATATTCGGTTTACATTACTATGAATTGAAGTAGGAAAAATGATTGATGTTAAATACTCTAGAGAAGGTAAAGAAAGAGAAATATGCTGGAATAGTGATGGAATATATTTTGAGATGCATGCACTCATATACCCTTTTCCGATTTCCCCAAGTCTTTTTTATCTTTTCAAAGAGTAACAAAATCAGTAACTTCCATAATAATGTTAAAAATCTAAGTTTTCTCCTGCTGTTTTAGGAGCAATGAACATAATTTTACCCATAGAGCACAATGATTCAAAGTTGAACATAAAAAAATCAAATATTTTACTTATTGGAATTGCATGTAACGACATCATTTCCTTACAGAGAGGTTTTATTCTACCTTTTTATATCTCCTTCTTGCGGATTATATCTGAATGTGATCCAGTTTTAGTGAATTCAAACTTTTGATTTCGAACCCGGAAAACATGTGCTTAAGGTTTTAACGACATAAAATAATGACACGAGCGTGTATCGAAACCGGTCTTCCGATGAACAGTCGGTGGCTCTAACCAATTCAAACATTCAGAAATCCAAAACATTCAAAATCATCGGCAAAGGGTGCTTTACAGGTGTGAACATTGTAGTTCCGTCCGACTAAAAGAGGTATCGTCTGCTGCCCCGGCCTCGTAGATGAACCGGCCATACAAAGTGTTGGAAATGAGATATTTACAAGATCAAAAGAGACAAAGATGAATTTCGATAAAAAGTCACGCGAATCAGGATATGGACTAGGAATAAAGGACATAAATATGCCCGTTGATAATGAACTTTTTTTACCGAAACCCTTTAACAACTAAATACCGTTAAAATACATTTTGTTTTAATTTCCAATTTTCTTTTGGTTAGGGTTAAATGCCAGAAGAGGTGTACTTATTTCTGTCACACCATCATCATTTTTTTAACTTAAACAATCTAGAATTTCAGTCATATCACTCAGAATGTTACCTTCCACGGAATTTGAGGAAGATCATATTTTTAATACATTAATTGTGTTGATTTTTAGCATGCTTGTCAAAAATCTTTCGAATTGATCTTAAATAGGATAGTTAAATACTGACCTAGATGGGGAAGAAATTCATTTTTAAATTGATCAGGGGAAATTCGCGGTTCTTACTAGACGCCTGATTCCAACGGACCCTAAATTGATGATAATTCTTGATGAAAATATTAGCAGTTTTAAGAATTACTAGATTATCGAAATGAATTTTAACACAGAAACGAAGGTTCAATAGGAATATAAAATAATCCTCAGTTAACTTAAGTGCAGCGAAATATTCATGTGCAAGATTAAGAAAAGCAAAAAAAATGGTTTTTAGTCATTTTATTGTTATGTTAGATCTTCTGCTCGTCTTTTGCATTGAGATTGACAGCGTTCAAACGCCTGTAATATGGGCTCGCATCCCTCCTGATCGTATTGTACAGAATGGTTTTGCATATGCTCGATTTTTTATTCATGGCCTGTTGCTGCTAAAACCAACAGCAAAACCAAAATTTAACCAATCCTCGAAATTTACCACCCCAGCTTTCCGCACGAGATATGGGTACAAGGCGAGCAATGAATGAGCAATTCATCGCGAATACAAACATTTCGTGCGTCTACAGAAGGATAGTATTTAAATTTCGCAATTTTTGCCCCAGTTCCTAAGCTTCGAACACAAATAATAATTTTGAGCCGTGCCACAGGTTCGGTCGGCGCAATCCTGCCTGCACGTGGAACCAAAAGGGGCAATCGGGTGACAGGTGTGTGTAGGGGGGGAGCGAGACTTCGAAATCGATACCAGGCGTCTCTCTTTGTACCCCCTCCTTTCTACCGGTTCGCAGTTCTGCCCGGTTGGTCGACGGATGCGGCAGCTTCCCTCGCTGGCTCCACCGGATACCCTGCGTGAGTATATGTATTTATAGCCTTATCGTAGTCCGCCCGCTTATCTCCGGGTCGCAATGCTAGAGCTTCGGACCTCTCTCGCCTACGGACATTTCTCTCAATTCCACCAAGTTTTGCGCTTTATTAAATATAAAAATGGAAGGTTAACTTTTCTGCGAATCCTATGGTCGGCCTCGGCGCGGACCGCATATTGGAAGGTTTGACGACACGGAATAAATTGACGAATTGAACATCGGATAAAATGTTTTTTCGTACTTTTTCGCTTTAGAGCGTATATAAATTAATTCAGCTCCTTGGTGAGAATATGTAGCTAAGTATGGTTCTTTAAATATCGCTAAAAATTTGAAATAAGATGTCGGTTTCGAAGCCGCACCGAGCAAACAATTGCCGCTGCTTTAATTGTTGAATCTACCAATCGCAGACCGGCAACTCCGAGCGGTCATTTTTTCGCATCGATAGATTTGAACCAAATTGCTATTTAAAATGTTGCTCCATCGATCTTGGGCTCAATTGCTACCGAGCCAAGCGATCGACTTTCGAGATTAATTTCGGAGTTTAATTGCCGTGATTCACATGCGTGGTAAATGGGAAAAAAACTTAGTTGCAAAAGTAAAATTAGTATTAATCTTCCATGATTTTTTACAGTATTTGAGTTCCGAATAATTGAAATATAAGTTATTATGTACATATTTTTATAATTGTATTAGAAAAAAAGAGTTGCCAATATTATACGTAGAGCATCGACCGGTAAATAAGTAAAATGGATTTGACATCTCCTGAGACATAATTAATTTGTTAGGAACGTACTTGAAGGCAAAATAGAAGGGAAAGACAGAAAATAAAGACCAATGGATAAATATTTTAACCGAATAAAGAGGAAAGAAGGAAAGAAGAGATACCTGGATGTAGTAAAGTTAGCGTTACATAGAGAGGGATGGAAGGCTGCTGTCAACCAATCTGCGAACTGAATAACCATTGATGATGATATTGTATGGGGTTAAATATTATAAAATTAGATACATAATTTTAAATTAATTTCAAGAAAATATATAATATATTTTAAGGGCATCTTCTTGATTGCTTTAAGTAGCCGCCACTTGCCGAAATGTAGATCCTAAAGATTTTGAGTTTATTTGGATTTAATTAGGATTATATAGGGTTTGATATTTCTCTTGAATAATGATATGTTTTGCAAGTAATTTTTGTCTTATTTTTAGAAATAGGATAAAACCGTCAAAGTTTATGATTTTATGAATTTTTCTCAAATAGATCGTTATACTCATAAAGATATTTGTACTTGGGGATAAATCAAAAATATCCGTTAAATGTATTATGACTGAAAAATTAATAAGGGAAAAATAAAAAAAGTTAAATATATTCTTTATCTATGACGTTAAATATGGAACGTTTAAATTTTATTTTAAATACGGTATAGTTAAAAACCGTTCAGCTTAATTTCTTAGTTTGATTGAAAATATGCAACTGAAGTTTATGAAACCCGCATTACACATCGTGAAATCTTATTAAACGAAACCACTTTTCACTCACCACGGAAGATTTAAAGAGCATATTAAGGCATAGTAAAATTTCTCTAAGGTCTAGTTGGATTGGATTGTGACGCTCTAGAATGCGTGGAATGGTTATTCACACTAAATTTACGTTTCATTCTCTTTAAGTTATTAAGTTTCCATAGGATTGAGGTGAAAAACCTTAGAGAGTTCATAACTACTTATTACATCGCAATGGGGCACAATTCGGCGGTATAATTATAAATTGCATTGCAGAATTAAGTTTTATAGACTTCGTCAAATATATCACTAAAGAAAACAGGGTCAGACTGATTGGCACATAATTACAGTCCATGATAAAGTATTGGTGGAGAAATGCAATTGTTACTTTCACATACGAAAACATTCTCTACTGTATTATATTCCTCAAAGTAAAATACAGCACAACGCATAAAAATGGATTCCTATTCTAAATTAAGTCGCAGGATGTGTTTTAAACTTTCAACGATATGGAAGGAACTTAAGTTTCTAGCTTTTAGTAGAAATTAAATTTACATTTTGAAAAAAGAACAAAGTATTAAAAATTCGCGTACTTTTAAAAACTTCCAAGAAAAATAAGTTTGAAAAATTAATTAAAAATAATTGCGCCCCATTGGATTCGATCCGCATATGGCGGAATGCTATTACCATTGAACTACGGTCCTCCGCTAACAGAGTGGTATATACCAAGGAAAAGCAATTTAAAATAATAATTTTGAGCAAATTTTACATCGAATCCGGTACGATCATCCGTGAGTTTATCGCCTACATTTCTATATTGATGTCTCTTTCAACAGAACCCATAAATTTTTCCGAACATCGATTTAAAATGCATTCCTTTTCAGTATGGAGAGCATGATGAGACTAACGGAAAGAGAATTATCGTACTTCATTTTATAAGTAAATAATTTTTTACGATATTTTTCTCAGTTTTATTCATTCACGGTTTATGCATTATCAAACATCTTATTCTACCTTCCGTAATTGATGAGAGTTGTTATATTTTTATCACTTAAGTCAACTATTCCGTAATACTATTGTTTTGAAAGAATTTTTGCGGCGAGCACAGATTATTTTCACCTGTTACGTTCGATTGTTTGCGATAGTTCTTTTGTTGAAAGATCGGTCGTTTACTTAACAGTAACTTCAAATAATTTAAACGACCCATCGGAGAATACTCATAACCTATCGAAACGAATTATGCTTCGATCTTAAATAACCGTATGATGAATTGAAGAAAACTGATTCTGAATGTGTTTTATGATGAACGAGAAAGTTTACGAGTAGCTAATTCGCAAATATACTAGAACTAAAAGTTATAAAACCTTCTTTCTCGAATTATAATAGTCTGTGTTTGAATTTAAATGTATTTAAATTTACCCGTTATTTCACTTTTGCGTTTAATGTGCTGGTGAGCATACACGCATTCAACTTAAGTTTCTATCTTTCACGTTCAATTATTTTAACGCTCGCCCTGTCGCGAACCATAAATAAAACACTAACGTGAGGGATTTAAACGGAAAAGGTTAATTAACCAATGGAAGAGGATATTCGGAAGAAATTTGAATCTGAATGCTCTAATATTCAATTGACTATGGCGGTATAGTTGCTTTTTTCGAGGCATTATTAATGAGTTGCTGCATTAAAGATGATAACGAATTGAAGATAGGGACCATGACAGAAGAATCATATAAAGTATAAATCGCGATAAAAATCAATTCGTTTTCGGGATAAAGCCGAAGATGGTGCGAGTAAGGACTTGAGAATGCAGTCAAGCCGAATAACACTGGTGGATCCCATCGCAATACAACACTTGAAGCGTGAATCAGAAGGATATGGAAATGACTGATAACTTTTGCACTTGTAAATTTTGTGAACGTATCGAAGATCTCGAAAACGTAATATGTTAACTTTTATAGAATTTTTTGCTTTCCATATTTACTATACATCGATATATCTGGGAAACAGCTTCGTTTGGATACAGGTTGGACTAGGTACCACCAGGAGTATGTATCCTCCGTAAGTTCGAGAATAGTCAAAAAAGTTTTAAAGACGTGGTTTTTCGGAAAGTGAATTGTGAACGATGAATTCGTCTGCCTCTTTCCAAAAAAAGGCCAATTAGGCGGTGTTCATCTCCGGTCCACAATGCACCTCGATTCTTCTTCCTCATCTCCGCTGCTTTTTGCCGATCGATCCCAGCAAATGGAGTTTCCAAAATAGAGTTCTTCCGGGACCTCTTTTCCAATCTCGCACTCCGAGCCACAATTCTAATTGAGAAGGACTTCCAGCAGGAGCTCGCCCGGAAAAAAAATCCACCTCTCGCGAGTCTGAGGTACTTTTCAATCACGGCAGTGTAAATAATTATTGCAGAAAAGCATTCTCCGAGGTTGGAAAAAGTTTAAACGAGCTGAAAAAGATTGCGCATGCTACGAGTTGGTATCGTCAATTGATGGCTTCCTTTAGCACCGTCATTCTGCATAAATGTAAGCATCAAAATCCTCTGAAATTAGGATGAAAAGTAGATGGAAGCGAACCCTAAAAATATCATCTGTAAATCATCTCATAATCCTTTATGATCCTATACGAATCTCGTAATAGACTTTTCGTTGATTCCTCAGACTCGTCAGGGTAGAGAATTTTCGACGTTCGACACGCATCGACTTTTAAATTCGGGAAATTCTAATAGAAACTCAATCATGAGTCAAAATGTATCCGCTGAATGTATCATTCGCGGAATTACTAGACATAAATTTACATTACGTAAACTTCTTATCAATTGAAAATTGTAAGACTGATTCCTCATCCATCTCATTCAACATTACAGAGAACTTACGAAGTAACAAGCGTTAATATCACTCATTGATCAAACTTTGACTCCTTAAAATCTCTCAGTTTATTATAATTTATTCACGTTAGAATTTTAAACTCAAAGTTTAAACCCAGAAATTAGCGGACGTGATGAAAGTTTGACGGGACCGGGACTCGAACCCCGAACTCCCAAATTCCGTACGTTGGCTCTAGGCAGATAATTGAGAGATGTGTGTTCGAGACTCGGTCATTTTCGATTTCTTTTATCTTTCGTTAATTCCTGGGTTTCACGCCGCTTATATTATAACGCTGAGGCATTACTGTTACTTCCGTAACAGCTTATGAAACGTCTTACTGACGCAGCTATAAAAGGATAAAAGATGTCGGAAAATTAAGTATTCGTGCATTGAATGCAAGTAGAGGACTGGATGAATGGAAATATGGCATTTGACATCTATGACATTTGTGCATTATCAAAATGGGGTGTTGTGAGCTTCAACATCCCGCATTTCAGTTTTACGAATAATCATAAATAATAATAAATATATCGAAGTTGGATGTATTTTTTCTAAAATTGGCCAGCCAAGCAATAAATCTTCCATTCTTATTGTGTGACATGTTAAGATCTGCATGCTAACCTTCTAATGTCGAGGTACCGGGTTCAAATCCCGGCTGACGAGGAAATGTTCCTCTCAGCATGTGGATGTTTGTATACTCCCATTGTTGAGTGAAGTACCACGCTGTAAATGCCCAGAAAATAGATGTTTATGCGGTATTTGTTTAATAAATAAAAGAATGAAACAATGGAGAATAAGAGCCTACGAATTTGAAATCTGTGATATTCCCTTCAATCAAAGGATCTCCATGCTCATGTAATTATCAACAGTTGGAACAACAATTGTTTATCGACACAATGGACGCCTTGCGAAGATGGTGGACAAGAATGACAATACCGTAGTTTCATGAGGAGGTTTGATCCGACCTTGTACTGGAGTGGTCGTATAACATCCCTCCTTACGGACCTATGGTATTACAATCACATTTCTACGTCTCTCATCGAGTGTTAATTCGACTGCAGGCGGCGACGATACGTACTATTTCAACAGCAGAAGATTAACACGAAAAACTTCAGTCTGCATGAGCAAATACGGCAACATCTAGGACAGAAAGTCTGCCGAGTACGTGTTCGTCGCTGTTGGAAGCGTTGAAATTTAGTCTTGAGTTGAACGATGGTGAACTATTTGTTGTCGTCGCTTGTTATCCTGGCACGGTACGGGTTTCGCGACCACTGAGCCGTGTTATTGACTGGTTCGTTGTCGACGAAACCTGCAATGTGCTGGGATCCTCACGAGGAAAAGGATACCTCAATCGCGTTGAACTGTGGACTAATGAAGATCATTAGACAACACCGAAATGGCGAAGAAACGTTCGGCGGAGGGCAAGACACTGGTTCGGAGAGAACCTAACGATTATACCCTTTAACAATGGAATGCTTGAATGTACGCGCAAATATTCGACCCACATTTTCCTGTTATTATAATTTCATAACAATAACATAGGCGGCCGCAATATGGTGGAAATCTAAGTAACAGTGGATACTTTTCCGCAAGAAATTGTTATTTTAGAGAAACCATTTTCGATAAACCAGCCATCTTAAATTTCGTGCTACACCAAATTATCAACCTAACAAACACAAAATGAAAGTTATTCGTGATAGTAATTAAAAAGTAACCAATTTGGAAGGGGTACGGGAGCATGGCGGGACGATAGAGTGTAATGTTAATTGGTAATTTATACAATGAAACATTTCCACCACATCTCGCTGAATTCTTGAATTTATTTGGTAATTGTTAACTGGTTGCTTATCTAACTTAACTTAATTGTAATTGGAACTGCAGAAGAAGAAGGAAAAGTTGAACATATACAAGTAGTCACGTAAAGTATGTCATGTTGCTCCAAAATTTTTACGGTATACACTAAATATCATCACTTGGTTTTTAAGGCATAGGGGTGTATCGAAAAATTGTTTTTGATAAGAATACAGAAGAGAGGAAAATATTGGAATGGAAATGAAAAGTGCGTTAAAAGATTAAAATTGTCAGCGCTACTTTTGTCACAAAGTATGCCAACTGCAAGTATCGTATTTGCTCGAATTGTAAAAGGAACCGTTTAAAACTTGGAGGCAAATTTATTACATCAACTTTTTAAAATACTTTCTTAACAAAATGACAATGATTCGAAGTACTTGAATTAAATGTTAACCCTAATCCCGCTTACACTAAAGGCTACACCTCCTTAGGTTCTTACTTTCACTAACTAATTCTCCGATCAATACTATGTATTCCTAAGTAAATTTTTCAAAGAACTAAAAACCAACAAAGAAAAACTTCAACGACTATCCTAATAATTTCATTGACAAATACCTTGCTCGTAAAGAGAAAATATAATCTAACATTAAAATAGGAGCCATTTTTCCATTTCCTCCTGTTGAAAATACTCGTTGAATCTCCTTTTTAAGGATTCCGTCAGCTACAAAATATTTCCAAAGAAATAAAATTTAACAGAACGTACGATTCCCCTCTATTTGCCCTTCCTAATTAGTTACTTTGTATCTTCTGAGCCCTTGAACGTTAATTTCCATTTACTTGTTTGATAATTCACTGCTCTGTGAACCTGAAGATGTATTGTTGGCCAAAAATAATTGTTAAATAAATAAAAGTTTTACGCGTACATTATTCATCGTTGATTAAATTCATGTTAAATCATGGTTTCTTAATTAAATCCAAATTTTTCACTTGTAAAAATGGATCATAAAATCCCTTTCGAAATCAAATCTAATTAAAGCATAGGAAAATAGAGATGAGAATGAATTTTCACGAATTACAGAGCTTAAAACTTGAATGACAAAAGAAATTGATGAAAAAGTGAACTGAGAGAAAGAAAGAAAAGTATGGGTATTTGAAAATGTTTAGAAAGCCGTAGGGACAAGGCTGAATGAAACGTGTAATCTAGGGTATTAAAGGCACAATGTGACGATGATAATTTGTACTCCATTTTACCGAGCAGTACAGAAACTCATTTGCAACATCGCCATGGCAGTGAAGCGACATCCGGTGGGAGAGCAACAGGTATCTTATGAGCAATCAATATTTCGAACTGTGAAACCTCACTGTTTCCATCAAGATCTCCTCTTCCAACTGTTTACGAGTAGTGCAGGGACAAAAAGAGTAACGATTTTTCAGAACTGTTGATTAGAAACTGTAACTATGTATTGGGTTAAAGAAGGATGTCATAAATAAAATACGATACATTTATTTACGTTAGTTTTGATAGTTACGAATTTTAAATATTCTTTCAGGCGACTAAAAATATCTATATTAATCTTACAAAAGCTCTTAAATCAAGAATGTAAAAGAGGTATTTAATTACAATTATCTATATGGAAAATTTTATACTATTCTCAATAGGTTCTTTCACAAATAAAAGTTACGAAGAAAGGAAAAAATTAAACCATTTTGGAGCAATTCTAACTACAGCACTTTTAATTTTTTTTAAAGCAGTCGAAAAGAATGGTAACATTATAAATTTCATACAATATGGTTCTCAGAAATTATGATCTCTTTCATCTTTCCATCTTCATTATGAGTTTATTGATAAAAATACGAAGCGAATTCCAAACAACTATTCAATTCACCATACTAAAGTTATATTTCTCCTTCACATAAATAAGGGCACATAATGCATTTCGAAAACTTGTAATATTTTCGAAACGATTTTTCCTAGTTAGTTTTCACATTGGGGAAAAATATTCGCCAATTTCTAGGAATAGGTAACTAAATATAATTATGAAAATATTTTAGTTTTGGAATTTTCTCCAATAAACTGTTCTCAAGAAGTAGTCCATCAAAGTAAAACATAGTCAGTTAATAGTTTTTTTTCCACCATCAAAAGGTATTAATTGTATGGATATGCCAAATTAGCAGTCAAATGAGGAAGATTTCGTGAACTAGAAAATTTAAAGGCAATGCATTCGCAAATATATAGTGACAAACGCAGGTACTGCAAGACTTATACGCTACAGATAGTTTTGAAAGCTAAATACAAAAAATTTCGAAGCTAAGCAATTAAAAAGAAGTATTCAAGAAGTTTCTTAGCACCGTTTTGTGTTCCTTATCAGCGGTTCAACTCCTGAACGATTAGTAGGGATAAGTTGTCAAATATAAAACCAAGGATCATTTCAGACAATATATTACAGTACCTCATAGCGAATTTTTATATATTTCTACACATCATATTACAAAAAACAGCAAAAATTACTTTCCATATGGAATAAGTTACACATTAAATTATTCGAACAATCCTAACGATTCTTAAACATATGTTTAGGGAAGTTTAGAATATTAATGATATCGAAAGATACTTTCATAATAGTAGTAGTAGTAGAATCACATTTCTGTGATTCTAAGTCAAGTTAAGAACTGATAGAATGCGTCGATATGGGTTCGTCAAGTTGGTTTCCATGGAATTGCCATACGCGAATGCGTCCGACAAGTTGGTTTCCCTTTAATACAAAATATTCAGAGCTCGCATTTATAATGGTTCGATGATCACGTATTACAACAGACATGAACATACTTTAGTCTCGCTGCATTGACAGACATCATAAAAATTATATGTAAAACAAGTGAAAGATGTAAAAAACGATGAAAACGGTGGTGTTAGAGGCCAGTCGTAGCACTTATTTGGACGGCAATCTGTCTGCTAAAACGCATCTCCAAATCGATTTCCTCTCCAATTCCCATCTGCGGAAGTCCACTTCCTGTAATTTGCCCCCATAACACTTGTCCCGCCTAAAATTAGTTCACATCGCCTGACACCTGAAATCCGAAATCTGTACACGTGCAGATATTCACTATTACATTTCATAAGATACTGAGAACTGGTAAAATATTACGATAGAATTCGTAATAGTTGAATACACATATTCATTACGTATCTACACATAGTCATTTATCTTTTATTGACTGGATGGTACCACGCTATATTTAAATACTACGTATCTTATAGCATTTACGATGTTCATGGCAAAATTTGAAGGAGAATAGGATAAAAAGTGAATTTTAGTAAGCTTTAATGTTCAGTTTAACGTGGATTCAGTTTAACACTACTTGGAAATCCAAAACTCGTATCTTATTATCATGACGTAAAATATCATATCTATCCATTAACTCAAGGAGCAAGATTTCAAGTTTCACTTTCAGGTACAATACTCTGATTGAATACCTTCCTCTCAACTTACATGGGCCATTATGTATTCCAGAATATGTACGTTCCTTCCAAATGCGCTCAAAGCCTTGTTGTGCTCACTTCATTGATCCTCTTATTTTCTGCTTATTGATGCTGATAGTATTAATGTTCATATAATCAGTACATATATTCAGAAGTGTTCCCTCGATATTATCAGACTCTTGAGCTGAAAAAGAATGTTTTACCTTCAGATTGATTCAGTACCTTCATTTCCTTGAGGTTCATCCACAGACATCTTTCTTGACTCTCTGCCTTTAGATCTTGATGTAAAGACATTAGATCTACAATTATTGCTAAGAGATCCATCTCATCGACGTAATACAGGCGTCAAATGAATTCTCCATTTATCTGCTAACCTTATCCTCCCAATCTAGAGACTTAAACGCTTCTACCAAGACTGTGAATAAGAAAATTAAAATACAAACCTTGTCGAAAACCCTTCTAGATGATGACTTTGTTTGTTGCGTCGTCTAGAATCAAGGATCTGTTTTATTATTCTATATATTGCGCCGAGGTTTGATGAGCTTAGCATCTACCACTTGACTTCCAAGACCTACCAGTGCAGAGGGGATACTAACCGAGTCAAAGGGTTGATCGACTACGCCGCGTTAACACGTAATACGAGCGGCATATCGTACTCATTTGTATTAGTGATAACCTCTTGAAATACGTGAATTGGGTTCACTTTAATGAATTTCCTCCCCAAATTGGCCCATTTTCTTGGCTGGACAAAAGATATTTATTGTCTTAAGGCATATCTAAAACAAACTTTCTGTAAACAACAGGAAGGATGTTGATGTGTCAATAATTCTTGTTTTCTTTTTCTTTCCTTGTGTTTAAGAGTGATTCTTGCATGATGTTATTCCTCAGGGTTTCTCCTTTCTAAACGGAATTTTTGATAAATTTTTATGTAGAAATTACCCTATACTTGTTTCTCTAATATTGTATACTTCATTATTTATTCAATACAATCTTCTCCATTACCACTTTGTATTCGGAATCTTCCTGAAATATCTATTAATAATATACGCATCAGGGATTTATCATCAACTCCATCAGTTGGTGACCTCGTTCTTGTATGTCTCCGTTCCATGAATCCCTATTAAGTAATCATTTACCTCATGGTTGCTTGCACGAGCGTTAAAATCGCCCGTGATGATTTCACAGTGGTTCCTACATACCTCGACTCTTGCCCAGAGTAAGCTAAAATTATTAGACGGAAAAATTACCCATTATAATCTTCTCTCCCTTTTTGCCTTGAAATAAAATACATGCCCTTCCTCGAGAGCCATCTGAACTTCTGATATTTTCCTAAAATCATATAGTCCGATGATGTACATTTTATTTCCACTGCTGCATTCAGTAGTCCAAATAGTCAATCTTCACTTTTCAAGCTCCCGCAGTTGTGGGTTAGGGAAGTAATCCTTTATGATGGACCACTGGACTTTAGTGTCACCATCTCCCGGAAGATCGAATGGGTGTGAGTAAATACCATTACAAGAGCTCGATGCATGAATATTTAAAGGATCTAGTTAAGTTAACGTAAGACAACTGTAATTTCTGTAATATACTCATTCAACTATTCTTGTCATGCCATTTGTATCATTACTCCGAAAACTTTCCTCTGATTAAATAATGAAATGTATACATATATTTCTATAAATACATTGAGAAATTTAGGAATATATGTTTTAAATTCCGCTAAATTGCTTTATTCAATCTCATGTTTTAATGTTTTACTACTATCAAATTAAAAATATACCGTAAGTTCAAAATCAGATACAAAGGCGTCCATGTTTTTATCTAACTTTCACATTGACAGGGCACAATTAATAAGTGTCAAGTAAAAGATAAGATAATTTAAATATATTTTTTTAAAGATTTCCTTTTTCTTTCACCTGGTGATTTGGCATAGGAGGGGGTTTGCGACAAGGTGCTATCTTAGTTCAGGGAAAACCAGGAACTGGGAAATTTTTCTCGTTTACCAAATCAAAACGTGCCTATCAACTTCCGTTTCTCGTTGTACACGCTCACTCAACCGCGAATGAAAATCTCCACCCTTTTTAGGAGCTATGACGTTCTCTCTATTGTCATTTGATGATTATGATCAACCACTTAACAGGCCTCAAAAAAACCCTATTTGACTCAATTTGATTCAAGATTGAAATATGATTTGCTTTTCATCTGTTTCTTACGTTGCATGAATATTTATATGGTCTATTTAAATCTTAGTGAATGTTGCGAAATTTTCAAGTGAAACATTTATGGTACGAATTTCAAGGGAAAAATATCGCAGTAAGCTACATCGAAAGGTTTGCGTTAACTTATGGACTTTTCTATAATTTTCTCAAAAAGAGTAATAAATCACAGAAATAATTCAGTGGAGCGTAAAAGAAGGTAGAATACAATAGGCAAAAATACTAACAATTAGATTAAAATATGTTATAGATATGTTATTTACGATTAAAATGTCTATCTGAGTGAATCAAATTCATTGTGATCACTCTTTGACATAGGTTGAATGGTCAGGCGTATACTTACGAACAAATAAAAGTAAAATTAAAGGTAGAGATGAACGGTATTTATCAGGCGATGGATAAACGACTGAATGGATCACAGAAATATACTCTTTTTCATATAATTTATATGTAATACGTAAAAAATATTATCAAAATTGAAATCCTTCGTGAAAATATATAAACAAGAAATTTATTCCTTAAAGATTTGAAACTAATATCCATCCTATTTCATCTAATCAATGATGCTCCAGGAACGTGTTCGTTTATAGATGTATGCATTAGTTATACAGTATTATAAAATTTTATGTAAATAGACTTTAGTATCAGTAGGCATAGTAAAGGCTAGCGTGAAGGAACAGATGACGAGGGTATCTAAGAAACCATCTCTAAAATCGATATAATCTATGCAGGAAATTTTAGAGTGAGGGTCGCGAAGATTATACTATTATGAAATGTATATCTCAAACTTTTACTTTCTATTTTCTTTCTACAGCAAATGAACCAAGATCAAATTTGGTAAACCAATTATATTAAGGAGGAAATATAGAGAAGTTAACTGTTCCTTTTGATAATCAAAAAGGAATGTCGATATAGAATACAGTATTTTATTTATTCTTATTGACGTTTTGTAATCACAATGAACTCCTTACTAGTCATCACGTGTCATTTTTAATTCTTTGTAACTAATTTCTTCGGAAATTAAAGCGGAAGATTTAAATCAAAGAATGATAAACTATCCTTTCATAAAGGAAAGATCTAGTATCCTTTCATAAACTTAACAGATTCAGGTTAGAATTTGTAGTAACTATAAAGACATTCAAAATCCATGCGTAAGATAAACGATTTACTATTTTATTTATATTTTCTGTGATGTAGAAAAACGTTTTTCATAAGTACAGATTTACGAATGTATCCTTTCATAGTTTATTATGAAGATTCAGAACCTGATGTACGTAACGATAAATAGTATAGCTACAACAATGCACCTCTTCTGGTCACCAGAAGAACATTAAGCTACGAGCGCATGAGGCGAATTACTTTCGCCCACATTGTTTTGGTAACTTGGGTTTTGGAATACATTTAAAAGTAATTCTCGGGTGTAATCAAAGTTTCTGTGGCATTAAATCATTCCAGTCTACATTTGATAGCGTAATCTTCCGTGTCTGGGTAGCTAATGCTTCCCTGGGTCGAGGTATGGATCGCTGCGCCGAGTTCTCGGTTGGTCGCAGCGACAATTAGATGAAGAGGCGTTAATGGGGAAAACGTCGATTTAAGTGGTGTAATCTGCCTCTACCTGGACGCGACTTGGGAAGTAATCTCCTCCGAGGCTTATCTGCACCGACCCCAACTTATAACACCTACCCTCGCTACGATTTGCTGTCATTGTCCGCAAGAAAGCTTCACCAATGGGTTTCTCTATTGCCACCGCTCTGTTCCTCGTAGCCCTCGCAGGAGCTATTCAAACAGGTATATCTATTCTTGTCTGCAATACACATCGAACCTTTGCACTCCTATATTCTTCCATTGTTTACAAAATAATAGCTTTAATTATTATTATTAATTTAATTGTTGATATTGGACATCAGTCCGGTGACGACAAAAGTACAACAATGCACGCAAGAAATAATCATACAACAAATTCAATAAACAAAAAATCATACAAATTAAAACTGAAACCTTTAATTTACATAAATATACATTCGAAGTTAAAAATCTTCACACTTATTCTCGCTCACTGAGGGTTTCAGAGGACAATTTGGTTTCAGAACAGGTCTTTTCGTAAAGAATAAAGCTAAAATACTTCGTACTCATAACTTATATCTGTCGACTTTAAGGAACAGGTAAATTAAATCCCTGAATTGTGTAAGTCCAACATGAACAGCAAAAAGTAGCGTAATTGCAAAAAACCGCGAATTTATTGAAACAATGAGAAAATGGTTGTGGGTTACTAATTCCTGAGCAAATCAGTCAAATGAAACAGCAAGGTATATTTTCTCTAATTCCGCACTCGAATGTAAGTTTTTTTTATATACTTCGTAATTCATCGAATGTTTCCTGTATATTCGATGATTCGAACATAGTCGCTCCTCCTAAACAAAAAATGTTATCCGTGAATAATCATTTCTTAACCAGGGAATGTCAGTTTAGGAAGTCAGAACAGTTTACCTGAAGAAATTTTCAAGCTATTTCCCCTTCCTGTAATGTATTTATTAATAGAATAAAAATTTTTCGATTAAAATAATTAACCTAAAAATTAACCAACCCAGTGCAACCCTGTCTAGTATGTTTTAACTCTGTTTAAGATGTAAGGATTATACCGTGTAAAAATGTGTACATTTAAAATATTTCTTCTTCACTATCTTTATAATTTTAAAAATTGTTTTTAAATTTTCAATGTATCGTACTCAATATTTTTGCGATGCTCTGGCTTTTAGAGGTTTAAGGGGACTTTCCTCTCGACAAGGGTAAATACAAGGCAGAATATCTAATTCATTTATAGTACTTTCCTCCCGTAAGTAATACCTACAAGATTACCTGACCAGGTGATTACTTGTATAGTCTTGACAGAGATAAACAAATAAATTTTTACGAATAAGTAACTTTATTTTATCGCTTGAATGAAGCTCCGGACATTACAGATAGTTGCAGCGAATCCAGCGGTAAAATACTAATACATGAGTGACACAACTTTTTAACTGCACTATTTAAATAGGCCCAAAAAATTCGCGATTTTGATTCGAATATAAAATTTGATAATAAATAGCCAGAATTTCAACTAACATCTTTCTCATGAATTACTCGTGTCAACAATTTAAGTAATTTTGTAATATACGCGTATGAATTTTTTAAATGGAAGTTATTGACAATGGTAGATCAACAAATACCTCAATGGCCATTGCCCACATTGTAACATTCTGTGAGCAAAATCTATAATAACAATTTTGATAGATATTTTATTTATTTATCAAAGGCTGCACATCACAAGGCCAAATATTTAATTTCTGGACAATTACAGTGTGGTTCTAAACTTAACAAGCATCCAAACCCTGAGCGGTAAATTTCCTCCTCAGGATTTGAGTACGTACGCTTTCCAAAATCGTTCTTCCAAAAAATTCTAAATTTTTTCTGAAGTTTTTTTGTAGTCATCAAACATTAAAGATACAGAATATTTTAACTTATCCTATAACATCATCTCCATAAATATTTACTTTCAGTGAATTATTACGAGCTGTAGAATGTAGTCTGATTCTTTCTTTCCCAATGCTAATATTAATCCTTCTTCAAGCTACCATAAACGAGAGGGATGTAAGAATGGTGCCCAGGGGAGTTCGAGGCGGTGAGGGGGACGACACCGTGGTTGTGGAAGCAGCCCAGGGAGCACGTCAGCAGAGCTGTCGACGTGACGAACAGTTTCTAGACTGCGGACCTGCCTGTCCTAGGACGTGTTTGTCCATTCGCTCGCCCAGGGCCTGCCCCAACACCTGCTCTGTGGGATGTTTCTGTCGCGAAGGATTGGTCAGGGATTACAGCGGTCGGTGTATCCGAGCAAGCCAGTGTCCTTGATTACAATTGTAACCCTGATTGTCACCGTTCAATAAATATACGGAAATAATGAAGTTCATTACAGTGTTTTATTTAAAAGGGTAATCAACATGGGTTTCCATGGTAAAGACGAGTAATAAACAATGAGGGACTCGAAACAGTCCGAAAATGACGTCATTTACGAGTGATAAAATGTAACCTCTTATATCGAGTCACAAAGTATGTAAACATCATTCAACATAGAAGTTAGTTATCATTCTTTTATAAAACTGCCGTTTCAAGAAAATTTTGTCTTCCTATCTCATCTTCTATGCCAAAAGTTTTCTATGTACAGAATTTATTTTGCAAACAAAGTTTTGGAATACATCTCACGTTGATGGATTTTCAATCATGTGAAAAGTTAAATAGTTATCTAGCTAGAGTCGGTGCTTGAACTCATTAACAGTGATGAAGATTAAATCACGAAAAATTATAATAGTACTCACTCAATAATATACAGTTGTATTATTAATAAGCTTCTTTGCGATTGAATAACAGACATTTAATACATAAAACAATGAAATTGTATTTGCTAGAATATGATATCGCACGGTAAAACAATAGAACCATGACGCTCTTTTAAACTTTCAATTTAAACTAAAACGTGAATTATTTTCTGAATAAAGGGCAATAGAAACCATAAACGTTTTACAAAGAAAATAATAATGGCTTTGAATTTAGGTTTCAAAGCATAATTATCGTCGAAAATAGTATAAAATAGGAAGACGTGATGGAGTTCGTACACAAAGAAAATTGTGGAAACAAACAAATGGAGTTTGGAGTAAGTATTCCTCATCCATTAAAAATATGCAAATACTTATTCATGGACAAAGAAAATTATTTTAACTCAATCAAACAAGTATAACAAATTCAAATACTCTCCATTGTTTAACCTTTGAATCTTAAACATAGCAGACTTTAAAACCCTGGCAAAGAATTTGAAACTTTGTCCACTACCATCAAGAGTGACTCAATCAATCTCTGTCATTTCGGAGGACTTGAAAACTTGAGCCAGAAAATTGACGAACGCTTCAAAAGTGAGTAAGTGTGTCAGGTCAGTTAGGATACTGGTGCCATCAACGTCAGCGAAGTTGGCGTTCAGCACAGTGTTCTACCATCAATACTCTACCAAAAAAACTTTTTTGGAGAATAATGAATACTATGTAGTACTAATTTTAAAATGCCATCAAAATTAGGTTCTAATCGGTAGATTTGTTTTATTTCCTTCCTTCTCCTTTTCATTTCCATGCAGAAAAGTAATTTTTATGGACAGAAAAAGTATATGATAATCAAGCGGAATCAAAATATAAATTTAATTAAATTTCGTAGTGTTGCAAAAAATAATTTCCTACTGAGTCGTCGAAAACTACGAGAACAATGAAAATCCCGTAGAAGTATTATTTTTTATTTCGTGACATAATTATATAATTACTAATTTAAATGTATACATACATGTATACAAACATTTACAGTATAGTCAACTCCTTGCATTTCCATTCGTGATTACTTATGAATAACCGAGTACAGTTTTGTGTACCCTTAGACATTGAAAGTACAGTTTTGTGTACCCTTAGACATTGAAATAAATCCTTCCAGAATGGTCCATTATTCCTCGTGCCATAACTAATATCGTATTATGCGCTCTGTTATTTTTAGCTTATCAATTTTACTGCAGCACGTAAAAGGTGCGATAGTAAGTTCATTTAAGTCACTGGATAGATAAAACCATTTATAATGTTCAACTGGAATCGGTTGATTCTAAGTTATGTTTTCCTGCTCCCTCATTTATCGTTTATCAGTTGGAATTTCACTACGAAATATCTTTGCAGTATACGCTGGTGAATATCTGTCGGCAAAAAGGTTTGTGTCAAAGGATAGGATATACACGTATACGTTCATACACTATAAACGGCATTTGTCTACTCGTTTGTTAAATATAAAAGGTAAAAATGTACTAACGAATCATACTTTTCTTTCTGAAGTTCTTTTATAGTTCGTTATCATCAATATCTAATATCTTACAGTAGTTAGACTGAATTCATAAATTAAATAATTGATTTCATATCCACAATTCGTATTTTCTTTTCTCGTCAATATGAATCATCGCATTTCAAAACGTTCCAGATGATGGCTTTTATTAATTTAATGCATAAATTCTAATGATAATCAATCGACTAATTTTCATTATTTTAATCCTTATGGAGGCTAGCAATAATCTTTCATTAATTTCTATAATTAATTCTGTATTAATTAACTATGTGCTTAATTGGCTATTTTTGGCAATACGAAGTGGATAGAATTTTTCCATGATTGCAGGAGTAAAAGTCTGTCAATAATTCAATAAGTCAGCCTCTACTTAGTTACAATAAGTACAATGTGTCCGTATTGTTGACATATTGTTCTTTTCTTCCTACAATAAAGTCATTTTTATTTACTCTCTGCATTATTATTTCGCTCAACTTCAATCTCTGATGGATATAAATTCTACCTTTAGTTATGTGTCCATCATCTGTAATCAATAACACCGCTAATAAAACCTGAAAAATCTATTCTAACTGCGAAACAATATAAGATATCACTTCTTATAATAGTAAAAATTAATCATAAAATCCTTTACCGTTAAAAAGATCTTGTCGCTATCATTCCTCTCAAAGTTGCATCGACATACATCAAAACTACACAAAAACAATTGATTGAGAAGTAAATAATAAAAATACTAAGGATATTAATTATTTTAAATCTCTTTTGGAAGTTATAGATGGAGTTTATAACTTAATTCAACGCCATAGAAACCAAATATACCATAGAAACGCCTAACAAAAGGCATGATTATTGCTCTTTTCTCCTGAACTTCTGACAATTCGTCCTGGAATCAGAGCCGTTCTCTTCACCTCCCCTTTAATCCCTTTTATCCTCAATTATCACAATATATTAACGCCTTCATCCCGTCGACGGTGTCCATAGTAGCGTCTCTCTTCGCACAGCAGTTCATCTCAATCGAAGGGGACATCGGTGAGTGAAAATCTTTTTCCCTACCACGACACGCAATTCTTAACGTCAGATTTCATTTAGTCTCTCCAAACATTTCAAAGACAAATGAATAACGATTATTCGGTAAAATTAAATACATATTAAACCCTTAACCTTTTTTAATAGAATATTAATTTACGAGGTTAATGATAATCGGACAGGAATAGAATACAATAATGTGATTTAAGTTGCTCTATTCGAATAAATATTGTCGGTAAGCTTCAATAATTTCCATAAGCTTCAAATATTTATAGAAATGGACTCCCATTAACAATTCTGAAGATATTAATTAGATCTTGAATAGGATTTATTCCTTGGCGAAGTTTCTCAACCGAAGATGCTAAACTAAGAAGGGGGTGTATCCAACCTTCAACCATATTCTCTGAGAACAGTTCGGACAAATGGATACTCTTAAAAATATCATTTTTATCACATCAACTTAACCAAAAGGAAGGAATAATTCTACCGCCAGAATTGTCTCAGAGCGAACTTAATACAACTTCAATGATATATGTTTAATTTACCTCGATTTTTTAACATTCACTCTCCTAAGGATACCTGGTTATTGTACATTACTGATCGTAAGTATATTGTGCGATTTTTTTTAAACTTTTGTTTTCTTTTCAGGCGAATATTCAAGAAAATATTCAAATAGCTGCTATGCCTCTCGCTTTGGAAGATGTAGCTCAAAATACTGAGGAGGCATGTCGCTGCACTGCCTTACAGGTACGATGAGGTTGTAAATATAACATCGTGAATATAACATGGGTATACCTTGAACACTTTACCTCTCGTGGAATTAATTGTTCTCTTAGCAGCATTATTATCGTCAACAATTAAAACCAATTATCATTCTTTTGTAGCAACCGGACTGATTTAGAATCGCAACAATTGTATTAATAATAACAATAAAATCAAATTAACCACTTACAGACCCACCATTTTTGAGCAAGCTGTTTGACATTGTATTTATTGAATCCTCTCTCTATTAGACTATACATTCTTTCAATTTAGTGCTCTTTTACTATCGTTTTAAAGCCTATTACTTACATCTAGTTATGATAGAATATGAATACTTGAATTCTTCTTGATTTTTGACATATAAAAATAAATATGCTTATACTTAAGTAAAAGAGAACCACTATACTCAAAAGGAGAGTTATACGCATAGAGGTAATTCATGCCGTTCCTTCACAAAGTTGGCATAATATTTACTCTCTACTTATTCCCATTTCTCTTGCTCACTTTCCAATAGTTACACAAGTTTTCAATCCAAGATCTCTTTGGACTATTCAATAGAAATATCTCCCATCCGTGTAGTATACATCATTGGCATTTTTAAGTCTCCTTTATCTAATCCTGAAGCGAGATATAATATATAAAATCTCCATAGGGCTATAGTAAAATATTTTTCTCAGGGATACACCCTAGCAATGAAGGGTATATGAAACGAATTCATCTCGTATATAACATTTTATACATAATTAACACACGTGAAACTGAAAATAGTTAACTCAAAAAAGATTTTGAGTTCGATTCTTTTTCCAAGTCTCTTTTCCAATGTCCATCGGTTTAATTGTTGATACTAAGAAAACATTTCATTGGTCTCAGTGAATTCCAATTGTTGTAAAAAATCATACGATACATATTATCGTAAATTTAACAACAATAATGGCCTTAGTCCGTATATTTCTTAAAGAAATAATTCTATTACGTTTTAAAATTTATTCATATAGTATATTTTTTAAAATGATTACTCTAGCAATTCTTTTATTATTAGCTCAGAGAGCTTTAGTTTAAAATGCTTATGCTTTATTTACTCGATAATATAATGTCTGATCATTATTTTCAGTATCATACTCAGATATTAATGGCGCTCAAAATTGCGAAAGAATTTGGGATACGTAGAAATTTATGCGAAATCGTAGTTATAGCGAGATATCGTGATTTCATCTCTACAAGGCATTATATTATTGATATTTTGGGACATGGCCAAACTATGGCCACATAAATCCAACATCCCAGTGCGCCCTGTAATTTCTAGTAATTCTTCCTCAATATAGATTCCTCATCGACCAATTCGATCAATAATTATACAGGTTGTTAACCTAAATTTGTGCAAAAAACAGCATGGTTTTCCACTGCTTTAAGGGATTACTATAAGAGCTCCTCTTCTATTTTATCCATATGCCCTTTTTATAAGTGTTTCTAAGAAAATTGTGGTTTCCAAGGCGATGGATTTTCTCCAGTGAACTTACAAGGAAGAAACTATTCGCTTTAATTGTAGTTCCTGAGTAAAGTATTTTCTGAGCTTAAAATACATAAAACTAGTTCTTGTGCAGAACTTTTCCTTTTCCCCCTCCGTCATACAAACCGAGGGCAAATTTAAGTAGATATCCTATATTTCGAGAAAAATACGTACCGTATTTCCCGGCTGATAAGACGCACTTTTTTTTCTCCAAAATATGCTGTAAAATTAGCCTGCGTCTTATGCGCCGATGGTATACGGATATCACGGTTATAACTTCGTACTATAATAAGCAACCGTTTTGACAGCATAAATAAATACCATTAAGTATTTTTAGTGTATTAGGCATTAAAAATAGTTCAATTCATTAAAAATTTTGAGAATAACACTTTTTTGAGGAAAGTGACGACTCCCGAGAAAATATCTACGCGCATGATTTTAGCTGCAGTGGCGAGGAATTTCTGAGGTTCTATGATGAATAAACTCTGATATATTTGCTAATTATTTTTTTAATATTAAAGTTCCATTTTTATTTAAAATTTTATCATTAAAATTCTTTTTCGCATTATCTAAGTATTTTAGTTTTTTCGTAAATTCTAACCTGAAACATCCAGGTGCGTCTTATGCGCCGGTGCGTCTTATAGGCCGGGAAATACGGTAATATTTTCCGAAATAATAAAAATGTTTTGCAACCAGACAAAATTTTACACACAAAAACATGATCTTTCAAAATAATTTATAGACTACTGAAGACTAAGTTGTGTTGGATAATAATATCAGTTGAAGAAGATATTACCATAATGAATTCGGTGAAACAGTCTAAAAACCTTTAGCCATCCAGACGCCAATGGTCCGAAAATTAAGACATGTTAATTCTTTTCAGAGAATAGAACCATCATATGGGGCTGAGGAAGGAGGCATCGTACCATTTAACGAGCCAGTGCAGACTTCCGAACCTCAGATGGGTAAGTAATAGTAAAACTTCTTTTGTTTCCAAGGTAACGAGTTGCATTATGGATTCCGCATTGCATTGCAAACGTATATTAAATTTTATTGGAGTTTCACTTCCATCGAATTAATCATGAATATTATTAAATCCATTGAGATATAATAAAATTAAATTGAATAAATTATAATTAAAAATTAAACATTTAAATATCGGTCCAGAATCGTTTTGAATAAAACAATTTTAGATAAAAACAGATCAAATTTAATGAAGATAATTTTTAAAAATGGTTAAATTCTTCCAAAAATAATCTCCTGTCTTAGAAAAGTATAAAACCCGAGATAAAAACTACCATTAATACTAATTTTTACGTCTTATTTAGGAAAAAAGATGCAAATAAATAAATATTAAGTTTTCAAAGAATTCTATTTATGGTGAACAGTATTCTTCCATAACAACAAAATCTACACAACTTAAAATCTCGTATCAGTAGCAGTTATAAATGCATTCAGACTCCTGATAATTTGTGAAATCTCTGATCTTATTCATTTTTATTTTCAGCTACGAGCGCAATACTGTCGAGGGAAGGGGGGATCGTATGCTGCCATCTGGTGAGAGGCAATGACAGGACGCATAGGTCATCTCGGAGAGTTGTTTACAGGTATTTCAGGAGATAAAAAACACATCCATCAAACAGCTTCTGTAGCATTCATTTTCTTCCACAAATTTGTAACGACTTGAAGAGATACACTTTCACTTAAAACCTCCATACAGAAATTAATGAGAACATTCGGAAAAATTCTTAATTTTTTAACCTTTCCGATCATATTCTTAGCTAACATAATTTTAGGTATAGTTTACACTAATCCGTACCTTAATTTTTACTCTTTACAACTAAAGATTTTATACTGATAACTACGACCTAAAATTTTACCGAATTTTATTAAATTTTCAAAATTAAAAGGTACAGTACTATAAAACATACTATACGAATAACATCCATTAGACTTATGTTGTACTAAACCACATTAGAAAACTCGGAGGTTTTTCAACAGTAAATTTTTAAGTATAATTACCGAGAAGGGGTATTGGTAAGTCTTCGGATGGCCGCACCACCATAGAAAATGGTACCCTATCTAATATATAGTAAAACATATAATAGAAAAATTAACATACCTTGCATGATAATATTCTCCAAAAAATCTGCGAATCGATCGGCGAACGCCCGATAGAAGTGCACCAATTATTTACGAAGCACTCCAAACCACAGGGAGAGTAATAAAATGACACTTTTCCACAATATTTTACACTCGCTGGCTCGCTCTGTGCTTGTTAGGCCTTCATCTGAAGAGACTGCTCATCCGGAATCGATCAAATAAAAAATAAAATAAAATAAAATTCGGAGAATTAAAAGGCAGTATACGAATTCAGGTTACCTCACATTGATCTAAAGCAACCACTGGTTACCCAGTTGGCCATAGTAGACGTTTGATATTTATAAAATATTACGTTAGTTCATTATTTGATATTTCGTTTGTACCTCATGATAAAACTAAATTCATAGGAAGACGCTGAAGTAAATTAAAATTATTTGTATAATTGTACATCCAAATACTATTATATTATTATGAAATATGATGTATATCATTTATCGTATGAGTAGAGAATTATGTAATTCAGACGGTTTCCATAATATTAAAACATTTTAAGTTTATAAAAGAACATGTTATAAAGATATGGAGGAATAGCATTAGATTGCCATTATTTAAAATTTTCATTTTATTTACATTGTTGTCGTTCTTGGTCACTAGGACTGGTGGCGACATAGGAGTGGTGACGTCTAGACTATGAACTACATTTTTCTAATTATTTTGAAATTTTTTTTTCTTTACGGACACCAAAAACTTCCAAAATCGCGTGTTCGTACGGAACATGTTCTCACGGCTTAACGCGCCGGGATTCGATGAAAACGCGCGCGAACGGATTCATCGACAAGTCCTCGTACTTTTTCGATTCGCCTTTTTTTTAAAGAGGATGAAGAGGCCTTCTTTAAAACGGCCCACGCTCTTTCGCGCGAATCATATTTCGATCGAAACTAAATCAGAAGGAATCAGAATTTTTAGGCTCGTAATTCCCGAGTTGTGCGTTTGGGAATCGAATCAGCGCAAAAACACTCTTAGGGGAGGTCTACTTCCTCTTCCCTCCGCCATCCCAAATGGAGCAGCAAACTCAATTGCGGCAAATTGCGAACCGAAAACTCGAGGCGGAGATGAAATGGGGGGTGGGAATATTGGTGTGGGGCGAATGGGTGGGAATTTTGGTGGGGCGAAATGTGGAAATTGAATGGAAAGGGAGAATGTTTGGTGGGGGCAAAGTAGCCTCTGAAAGGGTTTCATAATGTGATAGATTAACAATGATGTCGTCTGATCAATAGGTCTTCGTCGACTTGGTATTTAAAATCTACGTTCTTACGTTTCGCCGTTGAAGTAGATAACGTGAAAGGTTGTGCCATAAGCTTTAGGATGCAGAGATATTACCACAGAGGGTTAGCTGGCTTGATGTACCTTGATGGAAGAGGTCAAGTAGGATCAAGAATTGAGAAATATATCGAAATTAACACTACTATATACATTCAAATTGTTTTAATATCAAATTAAAAGTGTAAATAAATAAATATAAAGATATATTTCATCTCCCGTACGATATAATAAACAGCAAAAGATTTACAATCAGTTTCATTACATCGCTCAACGTAAGAAACAAAAAACAGGACAAACTCTAAGAACTACAAGAACTTCTAAAGCAATAATGATCCTAAATTTCATCGAGAACAAAACATACATCTTCTTTCTTTTAATTCGACCTAATCTCAATAATAATACGCGAGTTCATTGTTGCGTGAACTTTATCCCAAAATGGCGCAAACAACAAAGTAATTTCCAAATAGGCGGTCTTCTAATTCATGTGCGACCATTTTGAAGAGACCGACTCTAATAATGCACGCAGATCGATATAGAACCCCTACCACACGCACAATTGAGGTTAATTTAGTCACGAGCATTGGGAATCTGCAAAACTTACACCATACGCTTTACTCATTTTTATTTCGTAAAACAAGGAAACCAGCGACGATTTGATCGAAATTCGTCTCTCGGAATAAAGTCGTTTAGGTAGACAATTCATACCTTTTAAATCAAAAAGTTAGAAAAATCAAATCCTGGGAATTATCGCTTTTTACCATAAGGTTGTTGCACTGCCTCTACTCATAAACACCAAGCTCTGGGTGGAAATTTTCCAGAGCCCCAAAAACGAAGTTCACAGCATACTCAAGTTCCTTTTTATGGTTCTAGAAGAATGGCGATGATAAAAGTACCGATAAATGATAATAATTATGATACATATAATGTAAGCATTGCAGAATAGGACCATTATTTCCCATCACAATATTTAGTGTAGCATATACCACAACAATTAAAAGGAGAAACAAGAATAGCCAAGGTAAACGGAAAGCGCTGATGCGTTATTACGTAGAAGGAAAATGTATATTGTTAATTTTTTAATACCTTGAGGGATTTATCGTAAATACAGCAACTATCCTAATTACTACCATTAAACGTTAAAGTTGCAAATATTTCATACGACTGTTATCTAATGAGTTATATTAATATTACAATAGGTTTACATTCTTCGCAACTTGACAGGCGTAAGCTACAGCACTTTGAACCATGTAGGTGGAAGCTTATGTTATTCATTCTAAAAAGAGAGATCATAGAGTCTTATTTAACTGTTAAAACCCTCAGAACTCTATTTTTCTTTCTTACTTAGGTTATATCAAAAACACAAACCCACAATATATTTGAAAAGATACATTTCCTTCGAGGAAATGATTTATATTATTTATCCGATAAAATATGAGAATTCGAACATACTTTACTTTTCCTTCCGTTAGATCGAACTTTAAGACTTTTCCTATTCCTATTATTTCCTATTGATCTAAAATATCCTTCGATAATTAATTCGATATTAACCATCATGGTGTTCCCCAAGGTTTTATTTTGGGGCCTCGCTTCATTTCCTCTTTACTCTAAAAACATATCTTAGCATTTGAAATGTCTCTTATCTTCTATTTGCTGACGATTCAAAGAAGTTTACTTATCAGCGGAGACCCAGAATTTTTATGAAGCCATCGCCTGTGTCTATATAGATACGCTGCGCGCCACCTTCCGGCGTGTGGCAGTGGGTGCGAGCACCATGACTCTACTTACCTAATCGATTACTCTTGCGAATCGTTCGTCGGAAAGCTATCCACCTTATGAATGACATCTCTCTCATCCACTCGTGGCTTAATTCCTTGATGCTCAAATTAATCCCAACAAATCTCGGGCTACAGTTATGGTTACCCCGAGTTACCTATCTCTTCAGCATCAATTCTTTTCTTATGATCTCGAAAAGTATCTACAAAAGTGAATTGAATTAAGTTCTTTCGAAAGGTGAAGAATCTATACGTTATTACTGAATAATCCTTTACTTTGATTCCTCATATTGAATTTGACTCACGAAAATCTTACTCAACCATACGCAATATGAAAACTTTTAAGTACGTATTATCATTTTAGGTAAGGAATTCATTTGTGCACGCAAAATCATCCCTAACCATTACAATACACTTTTAAAAGTGATAAACAAATTTGAATTTAGTTAAAATCATTAAATCGATAAGTTTAATCCCGGATCATATTTCTAGATTCTTGAATAAATTGAAATGACTTTGCCTAAATTCAAGACGAAAACTTCATTGTCTCAACATAGTGCACCAAGTTTTAAATTCATCCCGACTTCTTTAAATAAAATATTTTTTCATATCCCAATAATACGCAAACTCTGAGAAATTTCTCCTCGGGTAAACTTATACTTTCTATCCACGGAACAGTCAAGTTGAAGAAAAAATTAGTCTTATGAGAAAAACACTGGAATAAACTTCTAGTAAATAAAATCTGTCTTCCTTTTAAACGAAAAATCAATGGAAGACACATAAAATAAATTTTTCCTGGTATTATTAATTCTTCGCTATTCTCAAACTGAAATGATTAATCGCGACTATGGAAAATCGAAAAACGCTATCGTTCTTTAACGTGTAATTGGAATTTAATTTAATTTAAACTAAATGTACATGATGAATCAACATAACGCGTATAAGACTGTTTTCCTTGATAGTAAAATAAGTACTGGATTATGAGTCATGGAACATCTAAAATATCCTAATTCTTTTGCAGTGTCGTAAGCAGTCGTGGTGAAGATGGTAGAGCAGAGGTAAGGGATGTGGAGCAGGATTCAGAAGAGGTCATGAAGAAGAAATCTGACAGAGAACAGGGAGAGTGAGTAATTATGTTCTTGGTTAAGTTAGGTTGCTTGGTTACTTAGGCGTTGCCTTGATCCATAACTTTTAAATATAGTATTTCGCTAAATATGATCGCAAAATAGTGGAACCGAAAAGTCTAGTACATCAATGCTTCCTCCAAACGGCCGACTGTTGTCACTGGCTTCTCCAAATATTTGCATCCATTATACATTTTCTCTTCCAGAAATCAAAGCAAAAAATTGACGAAAATTGCAAATAAAGTAAATTTTAGAATACTCCAATATTCAAATATGCAGATACAGTATGTTTATTACTGTCTTGTGTTTTTCATAAATCAATAAATAACTTTCAACGGCTGAAAAAAGGTTCCGTAACTGATAAAGTAGATCGAAATATTAAGAAAAAATTAAGAAACTAATCAAGTAATCTTAAACTTCTTTATCTTCTATCCTTGAATGGTTTACGAGCTATGTCCGAGAATACTTTAGCAAAATTATTTCTTATGTCTAAGTAATTTATGTAAATGTTATGATATGTTTAAAAATCACAACAAATACCAACAATCCTTCTAACCTGACTATATTTAAAGAAACAACTGATAAACGACTGTAACTAAGGTACGAATTTCTCTGCAGCGACGCGTTGACCACAGCCCTCTCTGCCCTTTATGCCAAGCTGCTGGTGGTCCTTGGCATTGCATTGCCCGTCACCGAGGTCATTTCCACTCAGGTCCCGCCTTCCTTCTACCAAGGATTCTACCTATATCTATACGGGGGTTCTTTGCTATTCGTTTTCCTTATGCACGCAATTCTCCTAAGACAGAGGGCTCTGAATTCCATCGTACGATCTTATGCTGGTAAGTGGAAGCTATCTTTGTTGTATCCATTTCCCCATTACTCGATTTAATTCACCAAATTTATACAATTTATGGAGTATTTACAACAAATTCCGATTATTCATTCAATTTATCTGAAAAGTTATACATTAATCTATAATTCTCTCTGTTTGAGTTTAATTTAAGTAGAGAAATAAATGAGCATCGATTAAAGTACATTTGATAAATTTCGCAATGATACTGTTGTATATCCTATGCAAGAGAATCCAATACGAAAACTACGTTTCTACCATCGTCACTTGTTTTCAAGTATTATGTTCTCTAGTCATTAAAATTCTTAAGGAATCATTAAGTTCCAACTTACAGGCAGAGTTGATGCACCTCCTGGTATGCTGAGGAAGACGTACGCTCCTGTTCGAAGGTTCTGCAGTTTCTACCTGCGCGTTGGAGCTATTGGTATGAAGTTACGTTACACTTCTTTCAACCTCAAAGCTTCCCTGCAACATTAAATATTAAATAATTTTTAACTACAATGAACATATTTGAACTCACAATATTTCAACAAAATTTACGCAACCTTTGTGTTATATTGCAGCGTATCAGTATGGATACCAAATTTCAGCAGCAATTATTAATTAAATACTCTAATCGTTCTCAAATTTTTATGTTCTGATAGAGATCTAATTCTTAGCAAACGCTACTGTAGAAAAATAGAATTACTTGAGCATATTGATGGTTTCAGACAAGGTCAAATATCAACTATGGTTCATTAATTATTTCTATCAATTTTCTCTTTAAATGAAATAACTTCGCAAAATACATCATTTTACGCATGGATACAAATAATGACGAGAATACATACGAAGTAGCGAACAATATGAATTAAGCCAGGCAAAAAGTAATATTCTAGTAGATTGGTTATAATATAAATGGATCTAAAACTCCTCGACGAGAAAGAAGAGCAGAGGGTTTCGATAAGTGTACGATGAACCCTCTGTCCTCCACGATAATTACTGTACCGGATTCCCGACAGTTGTTTCATTACGTTATGATGTTTGTCACTTTTCTGTGTAGTGCATGGATAATCAAGAGGAGGATATGGTGGACGTATTAGGAGTAGGATAGTGAGGCAAATGGCGGACATCAGTGGGAAGAATAAAGAATGGGGTGTTCTGATAATTTAACTGTGTTGCTACTGACGCATTATTACGATCTACTCCAGTTTTCAAATATCTCTCTTATTAGTAAATACGAAAGATTCAAGGCTTGGAAAAATCTTAAATGTTACCTTATATACAAGAAAATAACTTTCCTCTAGTTTTTTCTTTCTTGATCAATATACGCATCAGCCACAGTTGATTTAATATGACAAGTACTGATAT
Organism: Pantala flavescens; assembly: GCA_020796165.1. Taxonomy (NCBI): domain Eukaryota; kingdom Metazoa; phylum Arthropoda; class Insecta; order Odonata; family Libellulidae; genus Pantala; species Pantala flavescens. Next base: position 22,276,092 of record CM036886.1, read on the forward strand.
ATAACGGGAAAATTTATTCAATATACAAGTTAGTAATTGTCAGGATTGAAACGGTTTAAAAACATGCTTTTATAAAAATAGCTATATAAAATAATTTATTGCCACTGACGGAAGGTTGTAGAGTTCCGAACAGTCTTCTTCTACCATAGAGAAGATTTTTTCCTAAAAATTAAATTCCTATTTACTGATTTTACTGCTTTTAACGATTCAAGGTTTCGGCATTGGAAGCATGATTTACTCTGGACTAGAGTTTGGGCAGTTTTTTGAGCTTCGCGAAGAGCAGAAGTGCCATCAGATTCTGCAGGCGATCACACCAGTTACGAGGATGGTCCTGACCATTGTACAGATGCACTTCATCTTCCTGAACAATAAGGTTTTTATTAATTAAATAAGTCCTAGAGAGAAAGACGATAATTTTCTAAAAATTAGAGAACCTTGTTTATTTTTATGTAAAAAATAAACGCATATAATTGTGATTATAACATAGAGTAACGTTTTTCATTTATATAAAAGTTTACCACTTCATTCGAAAGATTTCAATGTCCTCTGTAATACGTAATTAAAGTGTAAAATTTTCTCATATACACCACACTGAAATCTAGCGTAAGCTGCTCATTATTGTAAATCCTTTCTTTGTTGTTGCTTATTTCTGTTTCTTGTGTTCGAAATCTATTTATTCATCTGCCAATTGTTCCCTAGCAAGAAGATATGCGTCGCCATAAGACCTTCGCCCGCTTCGGGCTCATGCATATGATAGCCATGAACATCTGCGAATGGCTTTACGTCATAGTGGAAGAGACGAAGCATGAAATCGTACATCTTAGGCATCAATACTTATTGGAATCCCACACAGGTAAAGGTATAGTTCTTCTATTAACATCAGAACCTATTTAATTAAATTAATTTCGATATTGGAGCTTAAAAGATCTGAACGAAAAGTTCACACGTATAATTTGGACCGTTCTTCAATTTAACTGCAGCTAATCTTTCCGGACGCTGCCATTATATAGATCAATGGACTTATACCATTCTTGTAACCCTAAAACATCTTCTATTTCCACTTTTCAAGGTAACGAAAGTGTTGAGGACACTGGAGCCCATCCAACTGCTGGACATCACGACTCCACCGAACTTCTCGAATGCAGACGTACAAACATCATGGGCGCTTTGGTGCAGAATGCCTCTCCATTTCTGTTCCCTTGCACCATAGAGTACAGCTTGATCTGCGCCGTCATCCTGTACGAACTCTGGAAGGACGTGAGCAAGGCATCTGGAGCCAGAGTTGCCCGTAGCGACCACCCAACTTTCACACGTAGCCTTTCAACGTTCTTCTCACGTTCCTTCAGGAGACAGAGTCTGCGCCACTCCGCAGAACTCTTCTCCGTCGACTGCGCCAACGCCCACAGAGGCCTCTTCGGCGGAATCCTGGTGCTGGTGTTGACCATCATCTCTCTAATAACTTTCTTCGTGTTGGTGCACGCCCCCGGCTTCGCAGCCATAGCCGTGTTTGAGGTGACCGTGTGCGAGATGGTTCTCTACGTGCTCACCACCGCAGCGGTCATCGTGTGTGCAGTGCAGATGCGGGACCTCCGCTACGGTGCCAACGGCCCTCAACGTAAGCTGGGCTTGGACAATGCGCTTCTGGTGGCCGCGCAGACGGGAATGTACGTGTACTGCATGTTCGCCATCGTGGGTGCTTATTTCGCCAACTCGGATCAGCCTTTTAAAGAAAAGTTCGGACTCAATGATACCAGTGCTTCTGGAAGCGTGGCTGTTGAGCTATGCTCGCTCGTTCAGACAACATGTCAGACCATATTCGTGCTGGACGCGTGCTGCAGGAGGTGCAAGCCCGGAGAGCAGGTGAGGAGGAAGCCCGGTAGGCAACTGGTGACGTTCCTGCTGGTTGCTAACATGGCTATGTGGACGATTAACACTCTCGAGAAGAACAGGGCTGAGTTTCATCCGACACACCTTCACTTCTACGGCGTGTGGGCTTGGACTGTCATCACCCACGTCAGCATGCCTTTGGCGATATTCTATCGCTTCCACTCCACCGTATGCCTCTATGAGATATGGAAGGTTGCGTACAAGGTGAAGCGAAGAGATACGCGGTGAATACAATTGGATGAAGAAAGAGTAACAATGATGATAAACTGAAATCGATTGAAGCTTTCAGATAAATTTACTACTGATATTATACAGTTGTAATAAAGGTATACATCATCATCAACAGACACTTTTTATCCTACAACGGATGCCTTCGCATGAACTCTTCAATTTCCTCTATTCTGATTTTCCTTTTGCCTCGTTACCCCTAACTACTAGAGGTATCTGTTCCAGTAATCTTTACTCAAATTAGTGATTTAAAGAACTGTTTAGATTTGTGATTGTCAGATGAATGAAAGTGAACTTTGGGACGATCTAGACTTGAAACTCGATTTGGGACTTACATTAGTTTCGAATAAAGTATTCCTGAAATTACAAATATCTAAATCCAGAAAATAATTTACTGCATCTCAATTTGTCTCCCAACAATCTTGTTGTTAATTTTGCATCAAAATGTTTGCATAATTTTCAATAATTTGCAAATCATTACCTTAAGTGCAAGCGGACTTTCATACGACCGGAAAAGGAGAAATGCTTGATACCGTCCGCAAAATAGGTAAACTAATTGATTTTTTATAAAAAATCATAGATAGGAATTTTACTTATTATAGAATTTATTGTAATATTATTATAGGAATAAATAAACTAAATATTTAAGACACAAAAATGTACGCCTTAAATTCTTATTTAATTAAATGCAACTTCTGTTTTATATAATTTTAATTCACCTTAGAATGTAGAATCCTGCATGACTTTGTTCAGTATTTGATGTGTATAATTATATAATTCAAACTAAAATAAAATTTCGATAAATAAATTAATAATGAATAGAAATATATTTTATCATTACTCGTAATTTAGATAAATGTGATAAAGTGCATTGTTATAAAAGGAGATTTATATAGATGTAGATGGTATACCAAATTGTATTAGATACAGCGGTTTTAAAGGTTTTAAACTTGAAATATTCCTCGACTGCCACTCAAATATCAAATACTAAACTGTCGAAGAATATCGATTATGTTTACTCGAGGTATGAATATGCCAAAATTAATGTTGCCCACATTCTGCTATTGCTATAAGCTCTGCAACGAAATATATTCTCGTTTCACATTAGGGTCGAGAAGTAATGACTTCACTCTTCATTCAATTATATTATTCACATTCTAAATGAATGAAATATTCTGAGATAGTAATTATCCATTAAATATTTATTTAAATTATTTATCAAGTGGTAGATACTATTATACAATAGTAAGAAGATTGTTGCCTTTAATTTTCTAAATCAAACAATAAACTCATGGGAAAGTGACTTGTTATGTTATGTCGGACAATTTTAAGTTTTAAAGTATTGTATTTTATTATTCTTATGATGGACGAACAAGTAAACACCAATTTAAGACAATTTCAAATCATTCCTCGTTCAAACATTGCAGACCGCGATATATTACGCAAATATGTTGCGTGCGCCTCACTCGAGAGATGCTCTATGAAGACTAAACCATTTATCTACTTCTGATATATTCAATATGGCCATCGAGTATATATACAGAACCTTCACTCGCAAAATTATTATGGAAGTGCAAATTGTCGGCCAAAGATGCATGAGTTAGTGAAGTATCAGACCAAGATGAGAGGCCGAATAAGTATTGCGGAGGACTCCTTCAGGTAGGTTATTTAACATACATTTATTCAGGACACTCATTTTTTAAACCACGTGATAACTTATGCACATTCATTCTGTATTTTTTCGCTTAAAACTTAATCCACGCGTATTTTTGTAACGAGTTCCTTCTTTCTTGATACGTACATGAGACTCCATAATTAACATCTGAACAATTATATTGTTTTCCAGTTTAATTTTGAATATTAAGTAAATTTAGCAACTTTAAAAATGTGATTCATTTTTAAAATATGCATTTAAATATGAAATAATACGGATAATCCACTGGTTTAAGCTTAAGCCGGTAATGAATTCAATCGTATTAGGCCGTACTTAGTGAAACAACATGTTCAAAAAACAATAGAAACATTTTAGAAATATCCAAGCTTAGGTATTATTTTCCATAGGATGGGCAAGGATTTCATTGTCAGGCCATAACGTTGCTGTTTTCAAGACCTGGAGCCTTAAAAACAATTAGGCAGAACGTTGGTGCTCAACGAAACACATTATAATAACTGATAGACACTAACTAATAAAATATTATATCTGATTATAATAAATACGGCGCACTAAATTCTAAAATATTATCGGAGAGTCAATTTGAATTTTTTTCGCTTAATCAATGTTCATTAGCTTAAAATTAGTCTAATTAAAATGACTCCAATCTATAGAAATTCAATAAGTAACTAATCGCCATGGAGAGGGATTATTGTTTACACAAAATGAAACAAACTTTCCTATATATTTTTAGTATCTGAACCATTAGAATGTTAGATTTTCACGACAATTATTAGTTCCAAAACAATAAGGAGATACATGCTCTAATTTTGCCTTTTACGTTCGTTATTATTTCGCATAACCGTTCATTAGTTCATTCTGAAAAAAATTCTGCAAATATATATATATATATATATAAATTCTGTAAATAAAAATAATGTACTGTAAATAGTGCTTAGGTAAAATCGCCGACTAATAGAATATGGTCCCTGCCACGTACAACTCTCGTATTTACATTTCCATTGTTTCAGAAGTTGAGCAGACATTTATTATTGCGTATCTAGAGTGAGAAACCCACAACGATGGCTCAATTTTAATTGACTTCTCAGATAAGTAAATCAAACGAATTAAAGTATCCGTAAATTAAAGTACATTTTATCCTAATGGGGACTTGATGCGTTTCCAAGGAAACATTAAATAGTTGAAGTTTGAGAAATATCAGTGGAATTTAATACACATTAAATCTTTATGTTACTTTTTCTATTGACGATTGACCACGCTGTACCTTTTCTACTTCACGAATACAACCCTTTAAGAAAGGATATACAAGAGGAATGATCAAGATGCCTTACAAACGAAATGTAAAATTGGTTGCGAATCTTTCCTCGGATTTTATCGATCAGTTTCTTAATATAGCCATTTTATAATTGCCCGTATGTATTGAGAATGTGGGTGCCTCATATTGAGTTATTCGTGGAAGTTTCGCCGAGGTATTTCACCGAAGTTTTTAAGGGGTTTTCCAATGATGTTTTACAAACGATACTCAATTGTTGGACAAATTTCATTGCAGTAGTAACCAAAAGACACTCAAAATTAAAAAGTAAGATTTAAGTACTTCAAGATTTGAGAATTTCAGAAATCAATTTTATAATCTTTTTGATTATTACAAATTACCGATGACGAAAGAATTTACATTTGATCTCTATGATACTTTGCACTTGGAGAGAAGATGTTTTCATTATTTTTGATAAAAGGACGATATTAACCACCGGCATATAGTGGTGAGTATCATCGTGAATGGTGACCTATTTCACGAATGTTTAAATTCTCAAAGTATTGAAATTCCAATAAGAAGCTAAATATCACAGGTTTCGTTCTGAGTTTGCGTAAAAATAAGATATTAAACTATGATTTTGATACGAAACTACTCTTTCAAAAATCTAATTTGACATAAATGATTGAAAATCGAATAATAATCGGAAAAAGGATAGTATAAAAGGATCGTTTTGAATAAAAATTTTAAAGTTTCGTAACTTTTATGTACGACAACGAATATAAATAACGTTAAATGAATGAAGAGAGTTCAGGCAAGTTCCAAGGAAGACTTTTTGAGGACTCATATAGATATAACAAACATATTGATCAAAGTTTTAGATATAACCGTCAATAAATTAACCGAGATTGATTTTCAACCATTAAAATCAATCACAATTTTCTAAATAAGATTCAAATTCGATCTCCGAAAGTGACGAACGAATCGGCGATTTTTCAGATTTAATTGTAACTTGGGATTGAAACAATTAAAGGGGAGGTCCGGTCAATAGTTGGCAATCCGAAGCAAAAACAGGAAATTGGAAGGAAATTGGCGCTGCCGACAAGTGAGATGGGGTGATGTTGAAATCGCTAATACGAGGGCAAAACATCCTCCTCCATCGACACTTGTCTTGAATCTCTTGGTTTGCTCTCGATGTTAACAATCTCTGCACAAATAAACTACTCCGTTAATAAACAGATGGCAATGGTTTTGTATTAAATCGATGGTCAATGAAGATTTATCCTGAATGCAATGTTGGATGTTAATCTATAAGAGAGGTTAAACTCATATAAATGTGTGTTTTGATAAATAATAAACAATGGAGTTTTTTTAATCGTGTGATGGTATATTTCCCATAAGAAGAGCGGAGGGGAGGGCGATGGTGGTGTATCCTATGACCAGAAATATACAGCCAAGATCCATTTCCCTGCCGTTCCTGGAGGCGGTCGCAAATGATGACTTCGAAGAATATAAACTCCCGTAAGTATATTTTTAGACTTAATTTATTTTAAGTGCCATTTTAAAAACTTTTATTTACCGCAGAATTTGAATTTATGAGCTATAATAGTAAGATCGTGAAAGGATTTGAGGTAAACATACGCATGGGATAGTATTCCTGGATCATTTAGTAACAATTTACGAGTATCGAAGATTTTTAAATGAAAACGAAGTTATAAAGTGAAAAATTTACTTTAGAGATTTTAATAGAAAAACCTAAGCCACCATCGGTTGTCAAATAATATATATAATATAAAATTATATAATTATATATTAATACTTTTGAGTTTTCTTTTGTGATAGATGAATGTTTTAAAAATGAGACCAAAGACTTTTTAAAGAAGTGCTCTAAGTTATTAATGACAAAATCATAAGAATATTTGGTGGAATACTTACGTTAAAATATTCCTTATACGTATTGGAAAAATTGCGCTCTTCGTCCATATTGCAAATTATACTAATCTCAAATCGACGAAACATAAAAAGACTAAATTTATAAAAGTTATCTTATGGAAACAAAACATTGCTTCAAAGTCACCTAAAAGTAATCTTAAAAGTCAAAATTGTAATATTTAAAGTATTTCCCTTTAAATAAAAGATGACAGGCGATGAAAGCCCTTGGCAAAAAATGATGGTTAAATGAGTTCGAATCTATTCTTATCTTCCGTTATTGATTTTTACAACTTCCATTCTGACAGCGACTCCTTAGCCACCATATTCTCCGCCATCTATGGAAAGTTACTGGTGGTTTTGGGCATCGCATTCCCTATGGCAGAGGTCATATCCGCCAATGTCCCGCCAGCATTCCATGAGGTGAGTATTCGAAATATCAACAAGATGGAATTTGAATATTTTCCCTCTTTCTTAAAGTGCTCAACAATCAATTATTGAATAACCACATATATTACTAAATCTACTATTGGGAATGTACATTGTTACCCTTACAATAGCGTGGAAGATATTCTATTATGACCATCTATAAAATTAACAATGACCTAATTCTTAAATGGCCTCTAATACAGTACGATAGAATTGGTAGATTTAATAATGATACTGTTCTTTGGACAGGGATTCTACTTGTACCTGTACCTGGGAAGTATGCTGTTCCTTCTGTATCTTTGTGTAGCGCAACTAAGGCCTTCGACTGAATTCAGCAAAGAAACAGCCAGCAAAACCAGATATGGCAGTTTCTACCTCAGAATGGGTGCTGTAGGTAAGATAATAGTCTTGAATAAATTACAATTTCACTTCAATAACATTTTAGATATAAGTTTAGATTTACACCTAAACTAGTTTGATTTAAAATATAATTATTCCTAGTGACCAAAATTCAGTACTGTTGTGTGTACATTGTTTTCCTCCTTTATAGCATTTGGAATAGGTAGTATGATATACTCGGGATTGGAGTTCGGTCTGTTCTTTGAGATGGAGAAGAACCTGAAATGCCACAACATCATGCTGGCCGTCACTCCAGCAACCAGAATGGCTTTCATTATTGTCCAGATGCAGTTTATATTTCTGAAGAACAAGGTGAGGCTATTTGATTTGTGAATCAGTACACTCACATTTTATTCCTTCTCATCCATTTACATTCCCAACTCTTGGATTACATAATTTGCTCTTTCTCTAATGAGCGATTCTGTCCAATATATTCAGTAAAAAAATTTGTTTGAATGTCACGTTTTGATTGTCGCATACGGCAACTTAAAAGGTCCGGAGACAATGAATACATAACGTGTACATAATATCTATAATTAGAGGTGATTGGAACCAGGAAAAGATACATTTATTCAAGCCACAATCTGTCCCTGCCATTCATACATTATTCTACAAAAGATTTATTACTACTTTTCAAATTCAATACATATCTCTTCAAAGAAGCTAAATATACATGTGTCTGAATAAATGCTAGCATAATGATCACGCACATAAAACAGAACCATAAAATCGTTTGATTCAAAGATATCGACGCCAATGTTTTGCCACAACTTAAATCTAGTGACTGATTTTATTCTCAGCAAATTGAGTACCCTCAGCACAAACTGGCAGTACGGTTCGGTTTGATGCACATGATTGCAACGAACTTGTGCGTTTGGTTGAATGTGCTGGTGCAGGAGACGAAGCACGAGATACTAACGTTCTACGATCCCCGTCAGGCTGCGAGGGAAGCAACAGCTGATGGTGAGACCATTTTCACTGTTATCTTTTATTCAGTTTTTATTACCTTCTTACCCCTTACATAGCTATATCCATTATCCCTTAGCGATACTTTACGGATTCAACTAACTCACATAGGGCTTAAAAATGAATTTCACTTCTTGGTTAAGTGATCATTTAGCGAAAATATTGAGCCTTCATGAGCGACTGGATTTTGGATTGCAACTGTATACGTACGTTCTTTAAATTTACTATCTGGTAAGACTTACCAAATGGAATGTCACGGTAAGCATTGTTTTTAAAATTCTTCGTTTGACTATACAGGACAGTTCATTAGAATACTTTTAGTCTATGATGAGGAACTTGTTCTTTATCTTCATAGATAATTTGATAGTTAAAAGATGTAAATGATAAGTAGAAAAAATAAGTCAAATACAGAAAAAGCCCGTCCATAGAAGTATAAAATTAATTAATGATTTTACGATCAAATGCTAGGGTTTAAACGTAAATCATATCAGTAATATTAAACTATATTCAATAAATGTAAATAATGTAAATCATACCAGAGAGAACCAAATGGTTGGAGTTTTCAAAAATTGGTGTCATGAAAATTTTATATCTAAACCACGTTACGTTCACGAATACGTAACTCATGTTCACGTAACGTTATGTTTAACATAATGTGATATCTAGTATTAATAGGGTGTAAAATATAGAGAATAAGTTCCTTAGGATTCATCCAATGTTTTAATATTGCAACGAATAATGACAGATATAGAACGTTCAGTTGATCCTTGAATCGATTCTTTCCAGGGTCCATCGCTTGGAGCGGAAATTCTTCTCAAGATTTAGCAGTCCGCCGAAACCAAGACCTCTATGAGTGTCGGAGGACCAACATAATGGGTTCATTGGTACAAAATGCCTCCCCTTTCCTCTTCCCCTGCACCATCGAGTACAGCCTCATCTGTGCCGTCATACTCTACGCCATGTGGAGGACGAGCTGCAGTGGCCCTCCTCCACCACGACCCGCGACTCCAAGACCGGACATCGTGGCAACCTCCTCTCAGCACTTCTCCGTTGACTGTGCATCAGCACACCGTGGTCTCTTCACCGGCATCCTCGTCCTTGTCCTCACCATCATCTCCCTCATCATGTTCCTCGTCTTGGAGCGAGAACCGGACTTTGCGCAATTCGCCATCTTGGAAGTGAACGCGGTTGAGGTATCGCTTTACGTACTCACAACCTTGGCCACCCTCTGGTGTGCCTTCCGTGTTCGAGTTCTGCGCCACAGACCAGGAGCGGGTCACATGGCACTGGATTGCATTCTTCTGGTCATTGCCCAGACTGGACTATATCTCTACTCCATGTTCTCCATAATAGCAGGCTACTTTTCGGTGGAATCCACACCTGTGTCCAGGGCCAGCATTTTAGTGTCTGCTGTGGTATCTCTGGTGCAGACAACATGCCAAACTGTATTCGTTCTGGATGCGTGGTGGAGGAGGTGCACCACAGCTGCCCAAGCACGGTCCAAGCCAGGGAGGCAGATAGTTACATTCCTCCTGGTTACCAATATGGCCATGTGGACCATCAACAGGCTGCAGAACAGTCGAGCTGACTTCCATCCATTGGAACTTGCTTTCTACGGAAAGTGGGCGTGGACTATTATTACGCACGTCAACATGCCTTTGGCCATATTCTATCGTTTCCATTCCACTGTTTGCCTCTGCGAGATCTGGAAGAGTGCATACAAGGTCCGTCTCGGATTACACGAGTAAATTGACGCTCGAAAATTCCACCATTACGCTTTGCGACTATTTGGTATTTGCGCAGTTGTTGAAATAACTCGAATAATTTTCTATTAACTGTTGAATCGCACCTTCAAGGATGAGAAGGATCTCCTGGCAATGTTCAGGATGATAGACTTAATGGATGAAAGTTTACGAGAGATATGAGGGATTTTAAATTGGTGATCACGTTCAATTTTTATAGAAATAGTCCAAGAAAATAATCGTTGTAAATCAAAAATACAAAAGAAATCTGTTATCTCTAGAGGAAATAGGCACAAATGAAAATCTTAACAATAATAACAGTTGTAAAGCCACTTCCCTAATCCTAATAAACGATGAACGGAATCTATCAAATGATGATTATCCTCTCTGAATACGTAAAATTGAAAAGAAATTTTATCCTAAAACTTTTCGAAAATTCCAACTAATCTCAACACCTTAATTAATATTTAATAAGTAGGATCTCCTTCGTTTAAAATACTTTTTGGTGATGCTCAACATTTCTTTGAATCGGAAGAACAGCTATTATAATTAGGTATTAGCAGAGTATTAAAACTGTAAAACCTCTCTAACATACCGTATTTTTATATCCCTCTTTCTAAATCATTTTACTAAGTCCCCCAATTACCGGAACGATAATTTTTAGTGTCATTATAATTTTAAGTTGCAATAAAATATTTTGTGTATACACATGTTACTCTTAAGAAAAACTTTCGATGAAATTGAAGATTTATGAATGAATGAATTAGTTTTTAATAAAAATAAATGTAAAAATAAATATAATAAATAAGAGGAAATATGTATTGATTAAGATAATTTCATAATAAATTGGTAAACAAGTGATATAATTGTATTTTTTATTTACAGCGATTTACAATTATTTATAATTTTATATTTACTGTGATTATTAAACTGCTTTGTAGTTAATATAGAAAGGAATTAATTTTAACTTCTTTATGGTGCATATAAAATCCCATGAATAATAAAATTCAGTTACAAACGGGGTGGTTCTATTGAATTAATTTGAGAAATAGGTGTAATATCAATGTGCTGTTCATCATATATCGCCACAATAAAAAAGAGATTAAAATTAATAAAAATTTTCAAAAAATATTATTTCGTATAATATTTTTAGATTACAGTTTTCCTGCAACTCTTAGAAAATTAAAACTCTAAATACATTAGTTTGGAAACAAAATCCTATCCTAAGAGGTATTTTCCATATTAGTGCTAGCTTAACCATACATTCTGACCCATACTCGTTTGAGGTGTGGCATACGAAAAAAAAATCCAAAGCAGCACTCTCTCACCCTTGCTATCTTTTAAAGTATTCACCCTAAATGGAGCTCAGGGAACAATTGGTTTAAATCGAAGCCCCACTGTTCTAAAATACAATCAGGTTGGGGAGGAAGACAAGAGTGAATGAGGATATAACCCTCTAAAATGTGAAATTTGATTGAAGAGTGAAAAAAAGGTTCTCTGACAGGCCTGGCGATGAACGGATTGCTTGAAACCCAGCGATGAATGAAGAATATAGATTGTGAACAAAGGCATATTGTACTTTCATTCCTGTATTTATTGAAAAGCTTCGCCAGATACGACCAAAATAAGTTGGGATATGGGAGGCTTACTATTATATGTATAAGTACATAGACACAAAGTTACATTGTCTTAGAAAATTCCATTTTTCACGATGTTTGAATACTTTATAAAGTCCTACTCCGAGACCGATATTTTGGATAAACAAGTATCGCATAGTATCCACTTTGTTGCGTCGCTAAGGCCATTATGCGTAAGGAAATGAAGAGGAAGCACCCACACTCGTACCTCGATGGGTGTGAGCGCCTTTTTTCCCTAAATTCTTTTCATCTCGCTCCAATATACTGCACACCCAAACACACGCATCAACGAGGGTTAAAATGAGCATGCAGTAGATGACCAACTTGAAATGGAAAGTGAACGATACAGAAAAATTATCGATAATTTTTTTAAAAAATGCCAGATCGGTAGAGAACCGTTACAGGGAATGAGCTTAATTTGAGGAGAAAATACGTTACATTTTAATCTTTACGAAGAAAAATGGCGTAATCAGAGGGAAAGAAAAACTATTTTACTTTTAAAAAAATCATTAAGTACAGAGTTTTTTGATATTTACTTGATTTCGGAAGTTAAATATCGGTGAAAAGGCTTCAGAAATATTGAATACTGTTGGAATTTTAGTAGTATTTTTTACAAAGCTTCTAAAGCTTTTAGCAGATAAATTCAGTGATAGATAGCTCTGATCAAACTCGAAAAATCAAATACAGTTTTAATTGAAGTTTATAATAAAAGGTACTGTATTCCAGTAAAGGAAATTTGGAAAAAAATTCAATCATAAAACAGAATTAAATTGCAGAGCAAACCCGATTTCGTGCCAAAGTCTTAGTTCGTTTTCAGTAAAATCATTTAAACTGATACTCTTTTCAAATTAGGAGTCTACACTTGAAAGATTTACATATATTTTACCCTAATTTCTCATTTTAACGATATCAGGGGCGTAAAAGATCACTACGTACAATTGATAGGGTTTCCTCGAACTAAGCCTGTCGGAATACGTATTAGTTAAACGAACGAAGTTTAGATTAAACGATACATTGCTTTTCTTTCATACATTTTAAAAATATTCTCATCCAATATTCGTTTTGAATCCTCATTGAAATTTTTGAACAATCTCCAACTAAATCGAATATCCTTGAGTCCCTGGCAACGGATCAAACATCGTACCTTTTCAAGAAAGTTGATTCTTTATCGTATTTTACAAGTAAGCTAAATCATTAAAACTTCTCCTAAGGTATCATCCTCCCGTTCTGAGAAAGGAGGGTAACTGCAGATTGGCAGTATCAATTCTTTAAAAAACGTATTGCTTTCTACTCAACCTTTTTCAATTAATGAATGAAAGCACTTTCTGGTAAAATACAACTATATTTATAATCGCAATGACATATATAAATATTGTACCTCCACTATTGATTTTCTCAATTATACGCAGTTTCTCATATTATCACCAACTTTGCGCAATTACTATGATAAAAGGTATCCCATGGTAACACATAGAATCTCCAAATTATTTATTTATTCGAAAGTTATTCATTGTGGTAGGAAACCATAAGAGAATTGAAATTCTACTTCAACGAAGCTTTTGTTTACGTAAAGCTCGCTTTAGTAGCATCACTTGACAATTCGTTCTAAAAAATTATGAAGGATTTATCAATCTCACTGACTCTTGTCCTTGTAAACTACCGTAACGTCCTCAAATATTCTAACATTATTATCGAAACGCTCAGTTTCGTATCCTTCGTTGATGTGTACTATACAGAGTAATGGCCCGATTACGTTGCCCTGCGGAGCACCTGAGGTGACTTTAATCGGAGGATTTGATCCAACCCCACTTTTCACTCATGTAGGGGGTTGAGTCCTTTACTGAGGTTATTAATTCGTCATTTACCCCCTCAAAGGATATTTTTATAAAAAACAATGATTATAAATATCATTGGTCATCCGATACGATTTTTATACGATACAATTATTTTCCGCTTAATGAAGATAGAGATACTGACATATGAATTGAGGGGACAATTTATAAACTATGTTTAAATTATTCTCCAAATTTATGAACTTTTCCATCGCCTTTATATTTTGTAAATATTAGATTAACAATGGAGTAACATATTTATTAGTTTCGTCAATGACCTGATAAGTCTCCCAGATTAGGGGTTTGATTTGATCTCATAATTCGCAATATTCTAATAAGAATTCCGTCCTCAAATTTATTTCAACATTACCTCAGGCTGATTAACTATCATTAGAGTAACAAATACTATTGTCTGCGAACATATTACTGACAATATTAATTTTAACATCTGACTTTTTTTATACACCCGACCTTTTTTTTCTACCTTTTGCACTTCGTATTTAACCTAGCACACGTTTTTAAAAGCCTTGTGTTTGTACATTGAATGACTTTCAACCGACAATAAATCTAATTCAATTTCCAACAATCGCAATTCAAAACAATGCGAATTGTCAGGAAAAATTTTAACGAGACAATACGTGTCAATTATCCAAAAAGAACAATTATTTTCTTATTTTTTCTCCACTTTATTGCTAGTTCAAGTATTCAAGCTCTTGGTCCACGATTGCGATCTTGCATTTCCCAAGCACCCTTTTTATTCGAGCCCTAAAAAAAGACGAATCCTCTGTTCATTAAAGTGGACTAAGATTAACCTTTAGGGAATCTCGTATAACACTCCGGACTCCCATTGTTTCAATCAAGTATACTTTACTCCAACTGCCGAGAGATCAAATCTATGTACAACCCTGCTTGATGTTACTTTACTTCTATGTAAACCACTTTTCTTTCGGAGTTCATTAGGACTCTGGAGTACCTGAGCTCATCCTAAGGAAATAAACCACATGAGTTTATTGATTCTTCGCAATTCGATCGAAGGGTTAGGCGTTCGGGAGTGCGATCATGCAGCGGCCGTAATTCCGAATCAGTGGACAAAGGGGAGTTACGCGCCGATGCCCACGGAAGACTTCACGGCGACTGCTTCGCAAAGAATCCAAGCGAGAGAGCTTCAAAGGACCTTGATTTATTTTTGCCTCATCACGCGCGTACTCAAAAAACCTCCTCCGAAAATTTACAATCCGAAAGATGGACACTCATTACGTACCAATCGGTGAAGAGATAGATCGCCTTTTGTTTTTGAAAATGGACGAAAGGTGTAAATAAATAGGGTCTCTATGGTAACGCATATTTAAATACAGAGGAAGTATTAAAGTGGGTGATCGAGTGTATTGATTTTTAAATGGTTATTGAACAATCAAAAAAAGGAAGAACGCTGAAAAAATTGCGAAGTCTGATGCCATTACCACCCATTAGGGTATACTTAAAAAACAATGATGGAAAAAAATTTTACGAACATTATCCGTAATATACTGTTCATTGAAAAAGCGTGATTAAAAACAGATGAAATAAAATTTGATTTGTGTTTAAACATTAATATGCCCAAAAATTTGCAGTTTTATTATTAAATTTGCAATTTTACTAAAACGCATTACGAACTTCTACAAACAAAGGAGTTGACGGTGCAATTGCTGTGCGTAGCATACTTTTCTCGTATGGGGGCGCTCCAATGGACTGAAGAATATTTATTTATAGATTATCGAACGAAAACTTGTTCTCTAAAAATTCATCGATTATTTTGTGAAGTACGTGGGTTGAGAAGATAACTTCTTTATCACCATTTCTTTAGGACAGAGATCGACCCAACAAACACATGAATTTATCTTCACGAATATCACATTTGAATAAAACAAATGACGGAAATTAATTTCGGCGCAAGCAATAATCCCAATTCTTTGATAAAATCTCAGGCGACTTTTTGAATGTAACTTCTTTATGAAAATTATGTATTTTGGAAATATTTCACTTCTTCTAAAAGTTTCGATTCAATTTTTTACAACGTATTTCATCAAAATGTTGATTCTTTATATTAATTTTCAGTTTCATTTTTAATTTCTTAAGATTAATAATAGATTAACACTTCTAGTAGAATTCTTTATATATTCTGGTACTATATACTATATTCGGGTATTATATACTGGTACATAAAACCTTATTTAAATTCGTGATTAAAAAAAGGATATTCCAAAATTCCTAACACCTTCTTTCGGAATATTTGTCAGGCAAAGAGAGCTAGAGTCTTTTTACATCATGCCAAATCATGAGGCATAAACTTTCACAATATTTTTTATTGAAATTTATTTATGTCTTACGAAAGATTTAGCGCAGATGATATTTAGCATAATGTAGAAAGTATTTAGGACATTTGAGAACGTGCTCTCATTCATGAATAATTATTTAATCAAAATAATAAGTCCAACTTTTGTTACATGAATATAAATAATTGATCTCCTACAATGTAATTTACGTAACGTATTTTAATTCTTAAATGTTTCAAACTTTGTTGATGGGTCTAATCGATACTTAGCCAAAAACTCTGACAAAATCTAACGACGTGACAGATTAAAGGTAGATATACAACGGTTTTTGAAAACTTTAATGGAAGGTAAAGGAAAGCTATAAAAGAGAGATCTTATTATAAGAGAACTCCATGCAAGTACATTTCCCAATGGAGGTGCGCTTTCATAAACAGAGCATCTTCTGTTGGGAATTCAATTGGCACCGATGCTGCAACGAGTTTGAAAAGAAATTATGACAGAGATGGTAGCTAAAGCCACTCTATAGCTGGAAGCCATGAATCAAAGCTGTTCTGAAAGGTAAGTGGTTTATATTCCTTGCTTTAACTGAGATAATTATTTTTCTCCCGATTTGTAAACACAAACAAACGTTTGTCGATTTTTATATTCATACAAATTTGAGAGAGGAGAATAAACGGTTTTACATTATTACGTAACAATACAGGTGATTCAACTCTTTCAATTGTCGCTCTCAAATTGAGAATAACAAGTTTAAATCAGTTTAATTAAATCATAAATGAATATGAAAACTTAAAATTTATATCGAAATTATTGGTCATTGAAGTTTTGATAAAGTTTTTATTATTTATTAAGGATTTATAGTGGAAAAAATTCAGTGAATGTACAAGATAAAAAATATTCTTTCTTACAAAAAAGGGGTTCCACCACTTCATTTACTTTTTCATTTCGGCTGAAGGGAAGAAAGATCGATTTTCACCATTATAGACGGTGTTTAGCTATCACCTGTATTACCTTAGAAGAAACTTCGTATGTTATACTACGAAAGTTTAAAAGAAACTTCTGATAACAAATCTAATTCCCTTATATTCTATAAATATTGTTAGGATGGTAATATTTTCTAGGCTAGAAGAAAATTGAATATAATTATGGTGACTCATTCACACGTCGTCTCAAAGTTGAAAATCTGGAATCGTAAGGAATTTTGAGGGATGAGAGAGTAAATGAATCTAATTTGTAACCTTTACTGAAAGACCCTTTGTACGATAAAAACAATCGGGTGAAGTTAATGAAACTCAAAGTAAAAGAACACTTTTTTTCTGCTTTTGGTCCCATTCAAAGTAGACTCAGAATGGCATCGAATTACGATTAAAAACCCACGTATTCTATTGGCTGTAATGTAACGCAAAGAATATATACTGTATATACATTAGTATCTTTTACTATTTAAGCGTATACTTTAGAATATTTGAAAAAAACATTTCCTTTAAATTTTATCAACCGTAAAATGTTTTCCATGAAGTGCAATTAACTGTTGACAGCAGTCCTCAAGGGTCAAGCAGAAGCAGCTTGGGACGTCGGGTCGTTCGTTGGGGAAGTCACAAATGGAAGAGAGATGGAAAGTGAGTATAGACTCTGAATGCTATCAGAAAGGTAATATTCTGAATCGTACATTTCGATACGTCCTGGTCTAGGTGCAATTTTCTGCACAAGAAATAAACAAAGGTGAGAGGTTTCGAAGTTTCTCAACTTAAAGTTATCGAAGAGGGATACTTGCCCTATTTTACCCAACACCAAATTTTCTTTTTGATGGTCTCGAACATCCATTGAAGCTAAAGGAATCTCATACAGCAAATACCTGAAAGTGTGTAACTGAGAAGAACAAACATTGCTATACACCGAAAGATGACTCGTGAGGTATCCATTTATATATTTATAAATAAAACAAGAATCAACTTTGCACAGACAATCAGCAGGTACCGAATCAAATTAAGAAGGAATTATCACATTACTATTCATTTTACTAGGCTCAGTAAAAGAAAAAATGGATAGTGTATATGTATAGATAGCAGTGTTGTCGACAGTAAAGCTGGTAACAATCGTATATCCCCATAGTAACAAAATCTTATTTAATTTATAACACAAATCGTACGCATTTTTATCGGTGTCGGATATCGTCTAATTTTTAGACTAAACCATTATATCTTTATACAAAAGAAGAACAGAACGGTGTAATGAATATACGTTATATACGTAATAATATTTAAACAGTATAATGGGATATAGAAATAGGATACCTATACAGAACACATAAATCAAAATAGAATTTTATCAAAAATTGGATATTAAAGTAGAAATCAAATAAAATGCATCTAAAACATAGGAGTCAAAATTCGCCATTGTACTTAAGAGGGTATTAATTGTCAGACCACTGCAAGCAAGGGCTTAATGATCGATTGTTTTACAAAAAGGAAATAATTATTTGATTGATTAATAATTGTTTGATTCTCCTGACGATGATAATTTACATAATCAAAAACTCGAGAATAATAAGCGGACGCTATTAACTCCTTAGGGACATGGGTAGGTAAGTCCACCCATGTTACAAAACTCACTTACCATAGGGTTACTGGAAGAGTATAGAAACAGATTTATTCTCAGTTCTCTATTTGATTTCTCCATTCTATGTTCCAACGTAGTCCAGTATCTTCTATAAAAGTCTATCGACATAAAACAATATGTGAGAGTATGCTTATGCAGAACGATAAAGAGAATATTTGCATAGAAAGGGTTCAATAAATATTCCTACAAGAGAAGCTCAAAACCACACGGTATGGTGAATGATCAAATGTACATCGCTTATAATGTAACGGCTTGCAACGGATTCTAGGAGAAATTTTGGCATAAAGAGTAAATTAACTACGCTATTACTCAACTTCAATAGGATAAGAGCGTTCACCTACCAGCTATTAGTATGCAATCAGTCTCCATCTTTACCAGTAGACCACACGTAAGAATGAAAGCTGAATTCCAACCAATATAAGGAAAAGTTTTTGCGGCCAGCGTTGAAGTCTCTGTTCCAAACATTCATTACGTTCTTCTTCTTAACCTCCAGTCAAGTCCTCCTGCAACGCAATCCTATTGGTTGGGGGTATGATCCTTTTCCCCTCCACCGCCTCGGTTCGCCTCGCAGAAATAATAATTGAGTAACCAAAATGTTCGTACGATGGCGGGGCATTCGTAGACACAAAAGCAAAGGGGGAAGTACAAGTAAATAGGATTACACAGAGTAAAATAGATCTTATGCATTGTAGATTCATTCACCGCTTCTTATATAAGCAAATTTTCAAAATTATCATCGTAATTTCTGTGCATCATTTTTGTGGAACTTAAACGTGAGGAAATAAGTGCAGAAAATAGGGCTAGCTTAAATGAAAAAAATATTTTTATACTCCACAAACGACCACCTGATGAGTTCGAATAGCCCTCGTTCTTTCCTTTATTTCAAAATATTTTCATAGAATTGTTTGACTATGTTGGTTAAGGACACCCTTTTATAATACAATGTATTTTTTTCGACTTAAATACGCTAAAATGTCCGTAAGTTAAAGAAGACTTCAACGCTTGAAAAAGGGGGATAACAAAAGGGATGAACTATTATAGGAGGCGTAATCTACTAGATGCTATGGATGAATACTGGTATATTATTTAAAATTCCACTTTCAAATAAAATAAATAGCATAGAAAAAATGGAGGGTAGAGTTAGTACATGAAGGAGTTGGAACTCAAAACATTTACGATAATTTTCTCTGTAGCGCCGCATTGGCAGCAACTCTGTCAGCCTTCTACTGCAAACTTGTGGTGGTGTTGGGTCTGGCCATCCCGGTAACAGAAGCTGTGGCGCAAGCATCTCCAACATCCGGATTCCATGAGGTAAGACTAACAAATGGTCCCCGCCCTTGTTAATTATTTCAAACTTTTGGTATCCATAGGAACCAGATCTTTTGCAGTATAATCGAAAAGCAATATTTTACTTCTTTACTTGAATTCCAATAATTTTGGTTGGATGTGCAATCATGGTGAATATTTCAGACATATACGTACCGTATCTTAAATTATCTCGTACACACCTTGATAATTATCTGTGTTGAGCGAGAGTTAATAGTATGAGACCAAGTCTCATCGACACCAAGAAAAATGACTTTAGCATGGATTCTTTCGTAGGCATTCCAATTGTACCTGTACCACGGAAGTCTCCTGTTCTTGCTCTTCGCTTACGCAACTCTTCTGAGGGAAGAACCTTACAAAAATCCTTTGCCTCCGGATGGAACGCGTATGTTACTCCACTTTTTCTCAACTTCAGAATGCATTAGAGAGAATATTCTCGCTTCATTGAGATCTGAGATTAGTCCATCTCACAGATCTTATTTCTAATCTATTCTTTTTAAAATAAAGTAACTGAATTTGGTATAGACTGCCCATCTGAATATAAGGGCCTTACATATAAATTACCTCAGGTAATTATTTGTAGCAAGTCACTTTGTAGCACTTTGTCATTATACGACATTGAAGAACTATTCCCAGCAAGTTCCTGAAAATGCTTAATTCGTTAGATAGAAAGGGATTTCTCACAATAAAGTATTCTTTTTTTTACGTAAGAGAGCAGAAGAACAGACAGAGCACGGGATTGTTCGGCAGTGTCTTCTCACCAGGTGCGATACGGCAGCTTCTGCCTGAGAATTGGAATTGTAGGTAAGTCTTCGACTTTTTTACTCTTCTTCACAGATTAAGTACAAAATAAATGTGTAAACATCACAAACAGAACCATACCGAAAGGAATGAGAAATAGAACTAGGCCAGAACAAATCGAGCTCATACCGAAAGGTTTTGCGTGAATTCATAGGAATATTTTGCGTTCGATAATTTTTAATTAAAATAGTTTGAAAATAAAAACCTTCGCTATCGCACATATGCAAGAATAGGAAAATCGTTGGTTCGACAACAATCGGCTACTTCAAACTTATGGGTAAAGTTAATTGTTAAGCGAATTTACTATCTATCTTCTGAATTACTATTCAATATATTCAGGATTAAAAGTTCATTTACGAAATATTTATAAAGAAAAATCTTTGCTTATTTAATTTATTTAACAAATTTAACTCTAATATATAAATATTTATGAATCCACAATTTGTAATAATTAGAAATGGAGAAAGAATTGAGCAAGGGTTCCTCTAACTTGTCTCTACTACACGAAGATATTGTTTCCAGGTTTTCTTTAATCAAAATTCTTCTCTTCAGCTTTTGGAATTGGGAGTGTGATATTCTCTGGACTCGAGTTCGGGCAGTACTTCGAGTTTAAGAGTGAGTGCAGCAGTGTGTTCATGGTCATCAACCCTCTATCAAGGATAGTATTCATCTCTGTTCAAATGGTGTTCATTTTCGCAAATAATAAGGTAAACTAATGCTTAAGGTTATACGCATCGCTTTAAGCTCGATTGTTAAACTACGAAAATTATGTTGAATGTTGAAGGATCGAATAAACAGCCGACATAAGTCGTGAAGGCGTTCCTATCTGGAGTTGAAGTCCTCCATGGTCAAAAATCAATCTTAGAGCCAAAATTCTTCTTTTACCAAGAGTCTTCTATGTTAAGCAGCAGTTATAATTAACGGAAAAGATAAAATAAACTTCAACAATCTTTCTTGTAATGATCCTCACAAGTAATGATGCATTTGCAGATCATGGTTCTCCGTAAGTACCAAGTGGTTGTCCGGTTCGGTTTGATGCACATGATTGCTACCAACATGTGCGAATGGCTGAAGGCTCTCGTGCAGGAGACTAAGCATGACATCTTACACTCCCTCCATAAGGATCTCCATACAGAACAAGGTAATATCGATAAGGTTTAAAGAGGAAATGAACCTGTTAAGATGGGGAAAAACGTAGAGACATATGCCGCAAGATAGAGCAAAAACCAACTCGTAATTGTTTGGTAACCGTATTCCTCAGCTTCCTCCCGGTCCTTCTGTCGCAACACGCACATCATGGCCTCCGTCCTCGAGGATGCATCGCCCTTCCTCTTCCCTTTCATAGTAGAGTACAGTCTTCTTTGCGCCGTCATCCTGGCAGTCATGTGGACAAACTGCGGCCCTCCGGCAGAAGAGAGCGGGGTGAACGTCATCATCTGCCGTAGGGCCGGCTCCCGCCTCTCCGTGGACTGCGCATCTTCTTACAGAGGGATCTTCGCCGGAGTGCTTGTACTGGTGCTCACCATCACTTCCCTGCTCACCTCCCTAGCACTCTCCCGGAGACCTGAACTCTTGCCCTCCGCAGACATGCTTGCGTGCGCCTGGGAGGTCGCCCTTTACGCCACCTCAGCCGCGGCCGCTGTTGCTTGTATTGCCCGCGTTCGTGGTCTGCGGTTCAAATCCGGAAGGCGTTTGGAGTTGGAGCATATTCTGCTGCTGGTGACGCAGGCTGGAGTCCTCCTATACTGCCTTTTCCAGGTTCGTGATTCCAAATCAAACTTGCGATAGACAACCCTCGGATGGGATTCTAAAACAATGGGCAGTAATTAGGTTTACATTTTATATAATGCACTGAATAATACAATCTTTTCAGACATATACGTACCATATCTTCACTATCAACTTATTATGCAAACCATTACCAAGGTCATCTGCTATATAATGCATGAATATTACGTATTAGAAGTGATTCATTTAGGTATATTTTCTTCCGAATTCTGGCATATGTGGACGACGAGCGTCCCACTCTATGTATAAGTTTATTTTGGTATATAAAAGGTCTCATAATTTTTCTGAATATTAATTTGATAAAAAATTCAATAACAGCAAAATTTGCAACAAAGTTCACGGTTCATAATTCATACACCTTTCATCATCATATTTATATTAACAGTATTGTCCGTGAATAACTTTGGAGTTAAATTCAAGCATCTACTATTTGTTGACAGTTTTTCTAATTAAGAGTCATGCAAACTTTCTTTCAGGGTCTTGGGACATGGTTACTGCTGGGTGTTCGACCATCATTCTTGCCAACTCTGCTGGTTCCCATAGCAGCAGCCTTGCAGAGTGCCTGCCTAAGTCTTGCTCTGTTAGATGCATGGAGACGTCGTTGTTCTTCTCCATCTCAACTTAGAAGAAAGCCAGGCAGGCAGGTGGTGTCTTTTCTACTTGTGGCCAATGTTGCATTGTGGGCTCTGAACAGACTAAAAAATAGCAGGGCTGAGCTACAGCCGGCTTTGATGGAGTTTTATGGTGTATGGGCATGGACACTTATCACCCGTCTGTGCATGCCACTAGTGCTCTGCTATCGTTTTCACTCCACTGTCTGTCTCTATGAAGTGTGGAAACATGCCTACAAACCATGAACGCAGGCTGTTATTGATAATGATGTTCCTTTATGTTTCGTGGTAAATTTCTCCTTATGCCTCCTGTGATTGTTGAGTTGCTAAAGTGATATAACTGCTGCAATACACTACAATATGTTTAAAATAGTAATAATTTCATAATTTTGATTCTATATGTTTTAAATACTTTATTAGTAAAAATTATTTAAACCATACTTTCCTTCCAGTTCCATAACCCATTTCTCTATTCACCATAATATAATTTATAAGCCCTCCCAAAATGAATGCGGGAATATTTGCTTTGATTAATAAATATTAATTTTCACATCACTAGCAACAATAAAGATCGAATTTAAATAATGATACAATTATTTGATTTAATTTTAATTGTTATGCTTTACATACTGAATTGTTATTATTGTAATTTCAATGAAAAAAATACCAAATAAGCCATAAAAATTCAATCAACTAAACAAATTATTTTGCATTTAAGCACTCATCCGAATACAGTTAAACTTGGCTCCAATTAAATAAAATCCAATCACATTTACTACCCACAAAAATCAAGGCACAAATAGGTGGTATAAAAAATTTACAACAATTTTTTTAAAAATATGTCTAAAACGTCTGAGTTAGATGTTACTAAGGTTATATATTCTAGAAGAAAATCTTCTTTAAAGAAGATATTATTCACTCACTGGATTAAAAAAATTAACATATTTAATATAAAATAGATATTTATTTTTTTATTAAAAGAAATGTTCAAGGCACAATCCAAGAATTTTTGTACAAAAGTAAAACACAATGAAAAATAAAAATTTTAACTGATACAATGCATATAGAAAATTCAGACACGGATAACTTCATAGAAATGATTCTTCGATGACTAGGATATAAAAATTTAAGTTCCCTGATACTTACATTCTCAATATGGAGATTTTTCTAAGTACAGCCTCTTATATTAAAATATATTTGTACTCTTAACAGTTGGCAAAAAGAGTATTACCAGAACTACATGGAAATTGGAATTATCTTTCAACTTACTTCCTTCATACTGAGGATAAGAGGCAGTATTATACTTGAGACTCCTTTTCTCACTCAGGAAGTGATTTTTGGTGATATTTCAAAAGATGGAAAACTTTTATCTGGCATTGGGGACATGTCACCACCTTCTGACTGGAAACCACTTGATCTGTTTGAATCTCTAGCTTTACTAGATGGAATATTAATATAATTTGCAGAATCTGTACTTGGCTGCAGGTGTCCATTTGCATTTGGAAGGGTCCTATAGCTAGGGTTAAAATATGAGTTGGGGCTCCCCATTCCAGAGTCTAAGGATCCTTCTTTTTGCAAACCAATGCCTCTGGGAGTATGTGAAATAGGTAACATGGGACTCAACTCTGGACTGTCAGCACCATCTTTTTCCACTGCACGCAACTTTGGGGATAGATTCTGCATAGGTGGCATATCAAAACTGAATGCAGATGATGGATTTGGCCTGGGACTAAAAATCACTGTTGGGTTGTTACCATTGCTCATGGAACCACTTCTCATGCACAAATAACCAGATTCACTGACATCATCTGGATGGGGGCTATTCATTGTCATGTAGTCCATGGGTTGGTCATGAGAGGATGTTTGTGGAACATTAACATATTCCCTTTCTGGAGTCATCTCCCTCATTGCATTGGCATAGCTTGGTTCACACATCATTCCCAACAAGTCTGCCTTCCCTTCTTCTTGAGTATTCATTTCTAAGTATGGGCTGTTCAAATCTATGTAATGCTGAAATATAATGGAGGATTTGAGTTTGGACTGTGCTATACTTTTAATTGACCAAGTAATGTGTTCGCTAATTGCATTAAGGTATACAATTTTTTCTCATATTCTTATACCCACAATGAGAATGAAGTTAGTGTCTTAGGAAGTGTTTTTACCAATCTCAGTTTCAATATACCATCTTCAACTTAATAACTGTAATCAAGAAAATTCTAGAAGGAAATGACAAGATTTACTTGAACTAATAACCCACAAGTATTTGAAGAGCAAATTTAGTTAGGTATATGTACAATCATTAATATGGATTGCTTAACCTCTAAAAAAAATTACTTCATTACTTATATATTTATATTAACAAAATTAAATTACTTAAATTATTTAACACCCTTGATTTGTTATTTCCTACAATCTGTATTATAAGCAAGAAGAGTTAAAAAATAGAACAGGTAATTTGGATTTACAGGAAAATTAAACTGAATTTTTGATGCTAAGCAAGCATCAAAAATACTCATCTTGTGAGTACCAGATGTAATAAAAGTCATTTTGTATACAGTTAAAAAATAACATTTCACACTGATCAAAATTACTTTTAGAAATGCATGCTTTGAATGCTATTTTACATACCCAAAACAAAACATTCTACATTAAAATTACTACTTATTATATTTATATAAAAGATGAAATATATGAATACATAACTAACCCTTTTAACTGCCTCTTCCAACATTCCTCCAAGTTTTTCAGACAAGGCAGAAAATGTTGGCCTATCACTGGGATTGACATTCCAACATTCCAGCATGACAGAATAACTGAAATTATTTGGAGAAAAGAATTAAATAGTTACCATAAATAGAATTAAGATTGCTCGATAAAAATATAGTATTTTAATTTCAATAAATTACAGTTTAAAAATACTTTGCTATTTTAGCAATTTTATTTTTATGAAATAGTTAGGTTATAATAGGCTATCATAACTAGTCACATAAAATAGAGGTGAAAATTCTTGACATACCTTTGAATATAAACATTTTTTACTTAAAAAATAAAATTAATTTTCATTGTGTAATTTTCTACTATGAAATAAGGGTCGGAATGAAATAATGCATCATCCAGGATTTTTTTATGGTACCGTAAACTTACATTTCATCTGTTGCATATGGAGGCTTTTCCATTCTGTATCCTTCCATAAGCTTGTTATATAAATTTCCATCAGCTTCCATTCCTATAAAAAATATAAAGAAAGAGAACATTTTTAGTAAATTATAGATAGATTACTGAATTTACATTAAGTGTCATAGATAAATAATTCAGTATTACTATTGAATTTAATATGAATTCTGATGGACTTCATGTATTTTTCAAGTTACATGATAAAGACCCTATCATTACATTTATAATGCTTCCGCTGTATTAAATTATTATATAATCCTATTTTCATAACAATGAAATCCATCCTACCTGGATATGGAGTTCTTGCAAGTGAAAAAAACTCCCATAAAACAATTCCAAATGACCATACGTCAGACTGAGTTGAGAAAACTCTATCTCTGATGGACTCAATTGCCATCCATTTTACAGGCAGTGGTCCCTGTAAATTTAATAGTTAAAAAATTTTATTTATAAAAGAATCATGTCATAAATAAATTAAAGTGGTTCTGAAGTCAATAATTCTATTAAATGACTTACATCTCCTGTCTTTTTATAATTGTCCGTTTTGTACATACTTTTGGCTAGCCCAAAATCACAAATTTTCACCACATTGTCCTCAGCTAAAAGAATATTTCTTGCAGCCAAGTCTCCATGAAGAACCTTCATGAATAAGAATTAGAAAGCAACATTATTTCAAAATTTAAAGATAGAGTATTCATACATATATTTTGATATTCTTCAACATACACAAATTTTAGACTGAACATAAGTTTATTTTCATTCCTATAACTCTTTTGCATTGCCCGAGTAAAACTTTTTTTGGAGGAATTGGTGAGAGATATTAATTAAATTCCTCTCAATATTTCTCATTGATGCTTTTAGTATCAAATTGCAGGGTTTCAAAGAAGTAGCTGCTGAGCTATTTTTATAAAAGTAGGTCTTAAAGATCTCAATATATATATGTAAAATTACAGAATCAAATATCCTTCATTTACTACAGAAGATGTACCAAGTGTTTTATTATATTTTGGTACATGTCCTGCTGTAAATTACCTATATTCTATTTTTTAATTACTTCCCATTAAGTAACATCCTCTATAATTGAATAAAGAGATTAATAATAGAAAAAAATTCATTCTCTTATATATTTTAAAGTTTGAAGATTTTTAAGTACTTAAAGAATTAATTTTATCTTCCTCCGCAGAGTAAAAAATACAGTATTGATATTCACATTCCTAAAATGAGACAAAAAAAGTTCACATCCTACCCTTCGTGATGCTAAGTAGTCTATACCCCTAGCTACTTGGAAAGCCCAACATATTAGATCCCTTGTACATATGGGGCGGACTTCTCTCCTAGCATAATCTCCTTTGTAATTTGTGTGCCAGCCTGGGGCTCCGCATCCACTTCCTCCTGTAACTGCACTATCCTCCCCTAGAATTAATTTTAAACTCATTAAGTTTGTATATAAAATCAAAAACAATGATCGTAAATCACAGAAATCATAAAAACTAAGATTAGATTAGAAAAATTGAATCGCCCTGTAATATTATAAACCTTATTTTTTGATACTTTTCTAAAAGAGACAGAAGAAAAATATTTGATTTAATAGATATTTTATTGCATAGGAGAGTTATCTACAGAATTAAATAATGGTCTATCATATATTTTAATGAATAATGATTGATAATTTGTCCAATATATTGATATTCTTTTATTTGTACACCATTCACTTGATGGCCTTTCATTATGTTTTCCCACTGTTACTTTTATGTACTAAAAGATAGATCAAGTATTATCAACAGAAATGAAAGTTTTATCAATGAATAAAATAGACCAAAGACCCTTTCTTTTGAACTAATGCAACAATTAGAGGAGTAGAAGAGCAGGTAAATATTAATACCACAACCTACCTGAAGGTGACATTGAGACAAGACTCATGTCTGTGTTGACGGTATGGCTGGTATTTTCATTGCAGAATGAAACATCCTGTTTGACAATTGGAGCTGCCCTGTAGTCCTGAACTGAGTTTTGGCTTGCACTGGTGGAGAAGGACAGCGCTGCATATTTAATCCTAGCAGGTCATGTATGCCATTGATGGAAAGTGCGTGTTAATGGGGAAACATCCAACAACACCCATGCTCATGAGCCATTATTTTTTTATATAAAGACACATGCTGCGGTAGTTATTGCTAATAAATTAGTTAAATCTACTTATATCATGGCCATATATGCAGATCAACATATTTTAATGGAGAGCTGAGATTTGAATGCAAGAAGAATCAAAAACTATCACAAAAGAAAAAATAAGCAAAAACAAAAAATAATAAATGGACTTCTCCTATTTCTTTGTTCTACTCACTGCATATCTTATTGTTTAACTAAATCAAGAAGAAGATGAAAACTTTATATATAGCCATGACTTGGGTTGTTTAATCTGTTACTATAATAACTTTTTTATAGTTATAAGGAGGATATAAAAATTTTAATTATAAATATTTTCATGCAATAAAAAGCATTAAAATGTCAAATGCTAAAAGAGGATTAAAATTATGCAAATACTCAAAAATGCAACATACAATATTTTCATAATTGCATAACAATTATTGCATGGAATCTTAGTGGTAAGATTTCATTACAGACATTACAGACATTACTGTTTCATTACAGACAAAGAAAATATGCAAACATTAATTGAATGCAATTAAAGTAATAGCAATACCATGCAACTATCACAACAAATAATTAGACAATTTCATCAATTAAGCTAAGACAAACAAATCGCATGCTCTTACATTATTCCAAAAAAATTAATTTAATAAGCTTAATATAACTTTGAATAATTTATTATTAAAATCAAAATGAATAATTATGATTTAAATAATTAATAATAAAATTAGTAGATCAATTTTAAGAATGAAATGATTGTTTCATTATTTCATTATTATGAGACATATTTGGCTGATTATGACAAGGAATTCCTTTAGGGAATTTAAGCTGTCTCATAAAACAGAGGATAGATAAAAACTTTCTACTCCTCTATTCCAACTAATGAAATCTCTCACTTGTAGCATATCAAACTTACATTCTTATTATTGAGAAGCATGAGGCCAGGAAATTAAATGAATTCCAATTATTTATGGGAAAACCTCTACTAAATGTATAAGTATACATAAAATAACAAAAAAAAAACAATCTGTTCTAAGATTGAAAATAAACAGACATACCGTGAATCTCCCTTAACTGAAGTCTTTAATGCATCTGGCTGCCTTTCATGGTTAACATCTCTATCTGGAACAACTTTGCTTGTAACTGGGTCTATTTCATCAATAAAGTCTTCACGATGGCGAAGGAGGTAGTTCTGAAGATTTCCAAAGCGACAATATTCCACAATAACGAGTAATTCACCTGATAGTCAATAGATTCAAAATTTATACAAATCCTCCATGGTATTGGGCTAATAAAGCAAATTATCAATCACTGTCACTCTTAAAATTATATCTGCATTAATGTTTTTTATAAGCAGGAATTACTTCTCTTCTAAAGATACTGTACTTTGATTTTCCTAGGATAAATTGAATTTAATAATAACAAGCAGTGAAATATTTTTAACAATTTATGAAAATTTTAGGATTCATGGATACTCTTTTGAAAAATTCCCTTAAATATGTAAAAGATTCTAGCAAAGTTTCAGTTGCAGTTATCAGATGACTGCTCATCTTCACATTATTACAAAGCTTATCATCATAGAACTACAAAATTTGAGAATTCTAACTAATTTTGTATTGTATTGTATGTGACATGATTATCCCAAAATAAATTTTCCATTTAAATATTCTGTGAATTGAGCAGGAAATTTACTATTAAAAATGATTACTCTCAATTTTCATAATTTCCTGTCTAATAATCAATTTTTAGAATTTAACTTTAATGTTATGAATAGTGAGGTAGTCCTTGCATGATTTATTTGATAACAAATTTATATCTCTATGGAAGATAGTAAGAATATATCCACTAATTAATATTTTACGATAATTATTTACAAAAGATTTACCTGATCTTTAAAATAAATCAATTATATAATTATAGCTTAGAACAATACTAAAGCAATTTAAATATTTAAAGAGATAAACTTTACTCTTAATTGGCAAATTATGAAACAATCTAGATCAGCAAATTTTTTTCATGTTTTAGTAAGACTTCCTCACATGTATGGTTGTTCAAGTATAAACAGTTAAACCTTACGTTTTGTGAGGTTTTTAGTGCAGGCTCCAAGAAGATTGACAACGTTTAAATGCTTTCCAAGATGAACCATTATTTTCAGTTCAGAGGCAAGAGCTCTTATATGAGTATATTCTGCATTTCTCTTCACCATTTTCACTGCAACTGTAGTTAATGCTTCACCTTCAATAATACCATATGCATCTGCTTTCATCACCACCCCAAAGGCTCCAGATCCCAATTGCCTTCCTATAAGAAGTTCTATGTCATTAAAAGTTCCCAAAGCAGCATAGAAATTTCAATTAAAAAAGCCAGACGGTTTTCCTTTGGTTCATTCTTAAACTCTGGTTCATCATTATACAAGAATCCATTGATCTCCAATCAAAATGTAAAACACAGAATCCTTTGTTGGATTAATTTATTCAAATTTGTCAATGAACTAAGATGATTCCACACCATACTGATTCTATTAATATTATAAACTGATAATTGGGGAATAATAATCAGGAATTGAAATATAATCCTCATCAAGCACTTGAAAGAAAAGCAGAAGAGTGGAAGGAATTGAATAACAACCTTAAATATATTGGTTTATAGGAAAATAAATTTTTCCTCACCAAGCTTTAGTTTATCCCTTGGGAATTCCCACTTCTTATCATAAGGAAGTAGCTCAGCCTGATCATCTACACCAAGCTCTGGATTAATGTTTTCTAGAGCCCCATTATCAAAGTTTCCAAGTCCAGCATATTCAAGTTCCTTTCTTAATTTCTAGAGTAAAGATGATGATAAAAATATGAATATAGTATTGAAATATGATACTTATTATGACATATATGATATAAAAATTACAATATTTGACTTACCTTTTCCTTCACATTTCTTACTACAAGATATATTACAATAACTATTAGGAGAGCTCCAAGAAGGCCCAAGGCAATCATAATTGCATCAACTTTTGCTCTATTGTCTAAAATGAAAAAGTTTACTAATTATTTATGATTGCTTGAGGAATTAATAACAAATTCAGAAAATAGCCTAATCATTACCATTTAATGTTAAAGTTGCGATTCCTTGTATCATTCCACCTTTGTTTTTTGCCATGCACATATATTTTCCTGTATCTTCGAAATTAGCATATACAATCCTAAGCAATTGGTTATCATTCAAGAGCTCCACATTTTCTTTAGCAACATTTAGTACTTGATCATCCTGTAGAAAAGATAGATAAGCTTACATTTCATCTTAATTTCAATTTCTATAGAATTTCTTTGTTCCTAGGGGCATTTTCTAATAAACTCATACAGCACTGAATCAGCTAAGATAAGGGCTATTACAGAACTCATATGAGCATTAAGACATTTAAATCATGCTTATGATTTCTGCTTTTTAATATTGCTGATCATTTAGGAAGGATACATTAAACCGAGAGTGGTGTTCATTGAGAATGGATTGTTGAATCATGAATTTGTTAAACAAAAGAGTTTTTCACGTTAATTCTTACAATAGATAAAATTATGGCCAAGAATCAGATATGAAGATGAATATTTAGAGGAGCTTGGAACTGAGTAATCTTGGAATTAATCTGTAAATTACATCCCAAGGTAATTATTTCACAACTATTCTTCAGCAGTCATTACCATTATTCAATTATCTCTACACAAGGAGATCTAAGAAAAATATATAAACTTCATTTGGGATATGCAATACAGATGATGATTAAAAGCAAAATTTTTGTAAAACTGGAGATATTAAACAGAGATTTGAAAATAAAAAATGCCTTACCTTAAACCAAGCAACTTCTGGTTTTGGGACTCCTTTAGCCTCACATTTCCATTCTATTTTTGCACCTAGCTCCATAAAATACACAGAACCATTCAAATTGTTTTCTACAAAATATGGTGATTGAACTTCTGCAAATGAACAAGTAATTTGAAACATTAGTTTCATTATTAAAATTAATAAAATATTTCTATTTTCTGCACCAGTATTTAATACCAATATTTGAAAAATATTTCTCATAAAATACTTCCAATTTACACTAACAATCAACTTTCAAAGGTAAATAATGATTTCATGTACATTCATTAAAAATGTTGAAAATTTTAGTATAAGATACTGAAAGTGGTTGAAGAGAGAAAAACAACATTGAAAATGTAGTATGAAGCAATAAAGAGAAATACCAGTCCAAAATAATTTACATTTGAAACATTATCATGTTATTTTTAAATTATAGCCAGAATTTATGGATAGCCAAGTTTATATGTGATCATGATTGTATAAATGATTTATATCATTTTACAGATGGAACATCATTGATGGAATAATTATGGAACATAGTTAAAAAGAAGGTGGAAATAAAGAAAAATACTTCAAGAAAGCATACACTTAACTCTTGTGCAAAAGAACAAACAAAATATTACCTTGTACAATAACTTCAACCTCTTGCTCTTCTATTTCATCAGATGATTTCATAACCCTACATTGGTAAACTCCTGAATGAGTGAGGTTTACATTGTCAATTTTTATATCAAGTCTCCTAGAAAACTGAGTTAATCTTGGCTGAATATTATATCCTAAATCAAGAAAAATAGGGCAAAGTAATTCAATTAGGAAATTAATATAAGAAAACAGTGATCTCCTTTTCAAGTTATATTATAAATTTCATAAAATAGAAGTTCTTTTTTGATTTCCTAATTAATATTTTCTTTGCTGCTAACTCAAAGAATAAATATCTTTTATGATAGGGCAGTGTTTTAAGTAATAACTTCTTTTCATCTGCAGCTAAATTATATACAAGATAAAACAATAAAACATATTTTTAATTTCTCTTAGTATTTGGGGAATCTTTGTCTTTTAAAGACCCTGCAAAAGAGTTTGTATTTGGATCTAATAATTTATAATTAACTTCATAATTTAAAGGCCAATTTTTTTTAACAAATCAAGAAAAATTTAGTTCATCTGAGTATGCTATTTCTTAGGAAAATTCAATGTTCAATATCTCATTACCATCATTTCATAATTTGCATAACAATGCAAAATTAACAACTATTTACTAGTTAATATAGATATCAAGTATCATATCCTCATTGCCCAAGATATGATGATAAAAGATGATATAATTTCATTCTAATGATATTTAGTTTCATTTAACTGTAATATACACTCGCTATAAATACCTGAGCTTCCAGTTATGAGCTGATAATTTGAATTCACATATTTATACCAATTGATGGAATCGGAGTAATTAAATAGAGATGTTCCACATGTCAAATTGACTTCATCTCCAACAACTGGATGTGGAGGTGATAAAGCAGCATCAAATCCATTAGGTACATCTGAAAATAAAAACAAAAATTTTTTCAAGGATTAAAATTTTGATTAACAGTAATTTATCTCTGAGATAATTTAACACAGGCAGGAAATACTAAAATTACAATTCAGCATAGTCCAACACACCAACAATTGGACTATTTGGTGGTTATATCAAACTATACACTCCTTAAGTTTATCAATCTACTTCCTCAAATATAATTTTACCATGAACACAATTAAAATTAGATAGACATATATTTTACTAATTTAGGTGCTGTTATATAGAAAACCATATCTATGATATAATATAGATTGAATTAGTTGCCAAGCACCCTGAAAAACCCAAGACTTTTAAATACATGTTATTTCTATAATGGACCAACAAAATAAAAATTCATTGATCTTAAAAAGAACTATAACATATAATATTTACTAATGCAATCAATTAATGTTGCACCAAATAAGTCAGTTAGCAACTCTCATTATACAGAGAGAGAGAATCTAACACTTACAAACAAGAACTTTTGTGATACTGTGCCTTGTAAGTACTAGTAATTACTACATTCAATATATCAGGATATTAAATTATTATTTCTAATAACTTGATGTGTTCTTAATTTTAATTTGTAATCTGCTACAGTATTTCCATTTAAAATAAAACTGAACTTACCAGTTACAATGAAGTTTATAACCTCCTTTGAGCAACCAACACTATTACAGGCCAGGCATGTTAAGTAACCAGATTTCATAGCAGTGATTCCCAGCTCTGAAACTTTCTTACCTTTACTTAACACTGTCTCCTTATAGAGACTCCTCTGAAAAAGAAAACAATTTAATTAAGTTCAATAATTTAGAAAGTCATATTAACTCCTTATAAAAATAATCTTACATTCAGCCTTTTTTGTGCAGGGTTACAATCCTCAAAGCTTTGCTCACATATCTGAAAGATCCACGTAACATTTGGTATAGGAAATCCAACAACAGTGCAATTGACCTGGTACATAGTTTTATACATGTAATACATTTGACCATTTACTTCCACAGCAGGAATATCTGTAAATTAAATTGCATAATAGATGTAATTAGTAATTTTAATTGAAAATTCCTATAAATAATTAAAATGATGTTCAAAAGATGTGAGATATTATTACCATGAACAATTAATGATAAGTTTAATATTTTTTCCATCTTAACGTTGATACCCCTCAATTGATATATTCCTGCATCATTTACTCCAATTTCATTAATCTTCAACTTTGTTTCTATTGCACTGGTTTCCAAGTCATATTTCTTAGATTTTATAATATCTTTGTTACTTGGATCATACCAATACAAAGTAGCAGGAGGATGTGAAGAAACATGCACTACCCATTGTACACTGCGATCTCCTGCTCTTGCCACAATTTCATACACATTTCCTTGAACAGTGAAGTTTATGTATGAAACTTCTGGATCTATAAGGTGAAAATGTCATGATATTCAATTTCAGCATTATTATAATTTTAATAAACAGCAATATAATCTAATCTTCTATTATAATTAACATTTTTATGATAAACCTAATAACACATTCACTTTTAAGAATTTATGTAGACTCCATAATCATATACACATTCCAAGGAGGGAATGATCATTTAAGATCAATAAAAAACACATAGTCTTCTAAGAAATTTAAGAAAATTATTGAATCATTTACGTTTCATTTATAAAACCTTACTATGTTAGAAAAACTAAACTTGTTAAAATGTTACGCTGAATGGAATAAATTAACGATCAAACATATCAAATAAGATCAAAATAAATATTAAATTTAACATCATGGATTCACTCACCATAAACCTCAACAAATTTAGATCTACTCTTTGTTTTCTCAGTATGATCAGTTATAGAGCAAGTATATGTCCCTTTATCTTCCTTGGTTGCATTATAAATAGTAAGAGATTTCTTCCCCTCAATGTATTCATTCTGATTGTGAAACCTTTTGTTTGAAACAGATTCAGTAAATTCCAAGCGCCCAGTCTACAATTTTGAAGGAAAAATAATATAATATACATAAAATAGGAATGAATGAAAGAAATTTATTATATACTTAATTACTCATAAAATATCTTACCTCATTGGCGAATTGGTTTGGAACTTCCCACTCCAAGACAAAAATAACTGCAAATGGCATCTTTACTATGCAATCAAGTTTAAAAGTGCTTCCAACCACAACATGCCTTGCATTTGAATCATCGATAACAGGTGTAGGTACATCATTTGTATGAGCTATGAGCAGAATAGATTTAAATTAGGAAAAGAAAATATTCCAAGGCAGACTATTATGCAAACATAAATTTTCTCATACAAAAAGAGAATAAATTCAAAAACATAGATTAAAAACAAATTAATAAAGTTCACACTAAGAGACCAAGACACCACAGAGATAAATAATTCAAGTTAAATAGAGTTAAGTACCTGGTTAGAGATATTATCCTCATCACCAAAATCCTTCAAAAATTATTAAAGCAATTATTTTGTAGTGAGTTAGCCAGTACAAGACAAACAAAAATGTGCAGAACAGGAAAATAATAAGCTTACTCAAAAGCTAATAAGTGCTCCACGCTGACAAATAAGAACCACAGTGCCCACATAACGAGTTAGAAAAAAGGGAAAAATACAGCTACAGTGTTAAAGAGAGTTTTTCTAACAGGTATTAAATATAACAATAACATTCCATAGTTCCATTCCAAATTATTAAACACAAAACGATTATCCTCATTCTAAAAAATTACTTACAAATCACAATTAAAGATATGGATAAAGTTTGAGTTACTTCTCCTCTTTCAGCTACACAATTATAAAATCCAGAATCAAAAATTGCAGGTGAACTGTTAATAAAACCTTCTCTTGGGTCATATGTAAAGCTGCTCTCATTAAGATCAATCTGGAAAAGTTACATTAAAATACATGTAATAATTATATTTAACATAGAACGTTAAGTATGGACTGCTTAGTGTTGGATAAGGATTTTCAATGCTTGACATTTAAGAGAGATCCCAAATAATCTGAAAAGAAATGGGAGAAAGCTGAAGTGACATGGGTAACAAACCCAGACCTTTCTCTCTTGAGATGAAGATTTAACCATGGTTGCAATGTTTTCTTAAAACTTAAGTTTTATTACAAACTTAACCTCTTTTTCCATAACCAAATATATACCATTAAGAGCAAATAAATGCCACTCTAATTTCAAGAATTACTTTTTAGATGAATGACCTATGGAATAAGGGTGAAAGAAAGAAAGAAAAAGAGCATAATTACTGGATCCTCTGGATCTACTACATAAAACATGGTAAAATAAAATAATAGGGAATCATTTCATTCCTAACAGTGAGATATATCATATCATAGGCAAAAAACTTAAAAGTAAAACGTATTAAAATCCTTTAGTTCAAAGAATCCTTTACTACTATATGAAAATATATTAATACATACCTTAATAATAATTTTTTATTCAGCACAAAAACTTTTGGACTTTTCCGTACAACTATAGAAAAAATTCACTATTAATACCTTACTTACCATACCTTTGATTATTTGTGTGAATATGAAAATTCTTGGAGATCTATCATTTAATAGCATATAAATGTATTGTATTAGAAAAATATCATTCTTATTTACAATAAATGTTGATAGAGTTAATATTTTTTTCTTGAATAATGTAACAGTGGAATGTATCACAGGGAAAGTTACCGTCTGGCTAATCATTGTAAAAAAGTTTATAGACACTGCACGATTTTTGCTAGTCTTTGCACTGGCCTACACCCTCCTGGTTTATAATAAATAATTTAGATTTAAATCTGCTAATTTTGTAACTTAAAGAAAAACTGGATAAGGTAAATAAATACCTACGGAGAACCCTTAAATGAATGTGTTTTTCATTTGAGACCAATCCACGACTTCCTTTACAACGTATAATTCCACCGTGGACATAATTTATCGAGGAAAACTTATACCCCACTCTAGGATCATAACTCACAAAATTTTCTTCTGTAGGTACAATCTATAAACAAATGATAATATCATTAGACAAAAATCTACAATGCAGTATATTTCATGCCATTATAGCAAATTTTCTATAACTTTCCAAATAAAAATGTTAATGTTGAACTTCACATTATTATTTTTCATTAATTCATGTTGAATTGGTTTTTGTGAATGAAAACTCTAAAAACCATAAAAACCATTATATAACACAAATGTAACATAGAAACATGCATTCTACAACAAAAAGTGAAAATCTCTTCAAGTCCCAGCAGACCCCTTCATATAACATGAAATTATATCACACCCAAAACAACTTTTATGAAATATGTTATACAACACAAATGTAACATGAGAACACAAAAACTTCAAGATAAGTTAAAATTTTCAATCAGTCCCACCAGATACATACACATAACATGACATTATAACACACCACAAACAACTCTTATGTATAATTTTTATGGTTTTGGAGTTTTCCTTCACAAAAATTTGATAACAACTCATCTCTGCTCTTTCTCCATGATAAATTGTATTTAGCTAATTAATCTACGTCTGTGTAACACAATAAAAGGTAAGGAAAATACATTTCACTCACTACTTTCCAAGATTGCCTGTACCTTGTAACTAAAGGATGTACATGTATAAGAGTTTGGTAACATTTACATGATTCCCACTTTTAAAACTAAGCAGAACAAAACCATTTCACTCAGTTGACTGTAAGATTTACTCATCAAATAAACCCTTAGTTGGATTAAAATATTAGAGCATTGTAATTTTTATATGAATACTTCTCTATAAATTATTATACCAATCTTTTGATACTAAGATGTCCAAGTATTATTTACTTTAAAAATATAAATTTTAATTAAAAGGTTACATATATGTAAAATATATTGTACAGAAAATATAATTCTTAGTTAAAAAAAGTTCTATGTATGCTGAAAGTTAATTTAATAACATAAATTTGACCAGTCAGTAATGAAATCTGTTTAGCCAGCTATAAATAAGATCCAACAAACTGTTACTCTAATACTCACAAATTAAAGTAAATATACATAAATCCACTATTTACAGTCATCTTTAAACTTGTTCATTGGTTTAAAATTTACTTGCATGCTTATAATGATTCATCACTTTAAGTGCTTGAATAAGTATGCAGAGATATAAAGAGACTAAAACTAAGAATTTTATATATTAATAATAATTATTATTTATGTAGTGATCTCAAAATGATACAATTATGAATTTTTTGAAATGGGATTACTGGCAGTTTCACTTTTTATTATAATATAATATAATATAATAAATATACATATATTTTATCATAATATACTAAGTATATTTTATAATATATGCACACCAAATAATGGTCTTCTATTTCATTTGCTTGGTCTAACAAAAGTTTTCCCTAAAATAAGATTTATCCTAAATTATTATGCTGAATAACTAAAATTTTGATAAATATTTTTTTATTATTCAATATGAAAATGTTCCATGGTGAGCTTTGAGCATCAGTATTTTTTATAATAGACCAACTTCAGGAAATATCATATCATTTCCTGACAACTTTAAAATTTTATAGTCTTTTAATAAAACTCTGTAAAAATATCATCACTTCTTAGTTGATAACCTTATTTTAATCTACTAGATTCTAAAATTTCCTTTCATCATCAATTTCTTGTGGATAGTTTGATATCCATATATTAATTTTTATTCTACATTCCAATCTCAAGAACAATAAATGTTTTCTTAAAAGCATTTCGTTAGGGTATACTATTTCTCCATTCTATTCCAAATCAAGTTCCAATGGC
This sequence comes from Pantala flavescens, assembly GCA_020796165.1. Classification (NCBI taxonomy): domain Eukaryota; kingdom Metazoa; phylum Arthropoda; class Insecta; order Odonata; family Libellulidae; genus Pantala; species Pantala flavescens. The sequence continues at coordinate 22,316,045 of CM036886.1, forward strand.
GAATAAAAGTAGAAAGAAAATTATTATTATTTTATAGATAAATAAAATCATTAATAAAACTTGAGAAAAATCACTTGATTTTTTTATAATATACCATAAATATCACTAATGACTACAAAGTATTGAGATACTTCATAAATAAAGTTCAGACTGCAACCCAGTAAGGTGTTGGTCACCAGGGAGAATGATATCACATTTGTATCATTGATTATTAGATATGAAGAAATAAAGAGAGACTTACTTCCTCATCTTCTTTTATCAAAGAGACTTTGACATCAGGAGATGTCGGTCTACAAGGAATAACTGTATCTTGATACTGGACAGAAGAGAGTGGAAGGAAACTCTGGTTCATAGCTAAAAGGGTTGTAGAATCTGCCAAAAGAAGAATTAATGATGTAAATATTCCTTGTTGTTTTTATAATATTCAACTATTGGTTTAATGAATATCATTTAAATTAAATTATATAGGATGCCTGAGATTTAATATTTGGACTACAGATATAATTACTCTCCAGGCAGAAGATTTAAGTTTATAGTCAAGTGATACCCTCTGTGATCCAATACTTTAAAAATTTGTTAAATTATACACATTTCAGAATAACAACACTTTTTGAATCTTAAAATTAAGTATAAAAGATATGTGGCTGTTTAAAGAAAATCTGTCACAGAAGAATTGATAATTTTGTCCATCAAGTAACTAGGTAACTCCAAGATCCTGATTCTTATAAAATATCAAGAGGTTAGGTTAAAATGATAGTAATTGTAAAGAAATGGTTTAAAATACTTAGAGATTACCGAGATAACAAAAAATCAGAAACAGCATGGTAAACAAGTCAAAGAAAAAAAGAAAAGTAAACTAAATTATTACAACTATATTTTATTAAATGCAGTAAAAATACAGTATGCTGTAGGGATGTGTTGAATTAGATTAATACAGGCTATTATTATAAATCAATTGAAAAATATCTCATGATATAAATTTATTTTAATAAAACATTTAATTGTAACTGTAAGAATAAAAATTACTTTGCTAATAAAACTACTAAAAACCAAAGATTGATGGACGGTATTCAAACAAAGCACTCCTAATTAGCACCATTGGAATTTTTCATGATAGAATGTATTTTAAAGCTAAACTGTTAAGTTTAATGCATCCTCATTCCTTCTTTTCCTAGGAATATGCCATAATCACAAAACGTAAGCAGAGAACTAATACCTCCAAAAAATACTAGAACAGATTTTTTTGTTGCATCTTGCACACATGGGCAGTATGCTCTTTCTAAACCAACTAAGCCTCCTTATGCAACATTAACAGCAATAAAGACTCAATAGTGCATGAAAATTTCTGATTACTATCCAGTGCTAAATCGACTTCTGACTAGCAATTAATTACAACTCTTATGATATATAAATATATATACCTAACAATATTTAAAGACTTACCATTTACATAAATATATACATAAGCAGTGGTTATCCAGTCACTTAAGTTTTTATTTTCAGCATGATGACAATAATAATAACCAGTGTCCGTTACTTCTGTGTTTGCAACAGTGAGGTGTGAGATGAAAGGATATGATGCTCCATTGCTTTCGGTGTAGTTGACACTGATTGCAGACATTCCATTCTGTTAATATAAATTTACTACACTAAAAAAATGCCCAAGTAATTATAATACACAAAATCAGTTTTCAGCATATCAATATTTTTGAACTACTACTACATAGAATCTTAATTATATTTGCATATGTTATTGATTTTAAAAAAATTCTTTTAATTCTTCATTTTTCATTATGGCTTTCCAAATATTCCAGTCTTATACTATAGAATTTATTTCAGATTTTAAAATGAGATCGTATTAGACAATTAATTCATCAACAATATGATTTTCTTAATAAATAAATCCAGGATAGAGTTAGTATACATATTTCAATTTAAGAACATATTTACTAATTTATCTTAATAAAAAAATTTAAATTATTAAGCAATAAAGTTTAAGTATTAATATTCTAAAAACATTACTTTCAAAAATAAAATTTAAAATAATAAAAAATTTACATGGAACTCAATCCAAAGTCTATAAATTGCTAATTTATCATTTAAATAATCACAACATGGACTTTAGTTACGATTAGGGTTAATATGGTGATTGGTGCAAATTTATTTACCGTCAATTTCCTTTTCAATATAGGCATACATGAACAAAGTCTCACTCTTTTTTTATCCCTTTGTCTACTTCAGTTCAAAAATTAGTTTATTTATCTGAACATCAATTTGAAATACACTCACGGATAATAATAGGAAAGATAAATCTATTAGGACATTATTAAATTACCTTTTATTATCCTTATCACATAAAAAGTATCTAGGAACTTTTGAATATAAATAATATTGCCTTTAAAAGTAAAAATTATAATTGGTTAAATGTCTATTATAACATTATAATATTAATAACATAAAAATCTATTCATTAAATTTCAATTTTCATTTAGAGAAGAAATTTTTGTTCCCACATATTTGAAAAAATATCAAATTTTTGTTCCAGTACATACAGTACAATAGTTCATTTTGTGAAGTTGTAATTTCTGTAAATTTCCACAATGGTATTGCTACCATAAATTTTGAGTTTCATAATTTATAAAGGACAAATGAGTATGACAGTTAACTTAATACTTATAAAAATATATCAATAGATTGATTAAAAAGGAAATTGTACAACCTCTACTGTCTGAAGCCTTGGAATGGACCATGTTAAAGGCTGCTTTGACTCACATCTCAAGTGAAGTGTATCTCCACTGGAAATTACTTTTTCCTGATCCTTAGAAACTCCAACGGTGAGAGTAGTGTATTCTGCAAGAATAAAAAGATAAGGATTTTAAATTTTCGGGTTATTCATAAAATGACAGCAAAGTTAACCAAAAGAATAAACAAGTAGCTGCAAAAAAAGTTCGTCTTGATCCTTTCATAATAAGTATTTAATTCTCTTCAAATATGTTGAGGCTAACAAATATAACTTTAAAGTAAATTTGGTCCCATTTACCTAAAAAAAAAACATATTTATGGATCAATTCTTACTGTTAATAATTAGTACTCATTGAGAATTGACACAATATGAAGAAGTATTCCAGAGATACAGATACATTACTTCATACCCAAAGCCTTAAATTAGTATGAGAATAATTAATGAAATTGATAAATCTTCTAATACTGGAAAAATTATTTTTTATTAACGCAACATTTACTAATTAACAGAAACAGATACAATGAATAAATATCAATCGAAAGAAATATTATAGAGTGATTAATTCACTGTGTTACACGAGAATATTTCTTTATTGTTAATTCATTACAATTAAAAGCCTTTGATTATGAACTCAAGTGCTGATTCTTGACTAAATGAGTTCTAAGGGTAACAGTACTGCCTCAAAAATTACATTTCTTTAATTACTGCTAACTATTTGCTATTGATCTAGTGATGATCTATAAATTATTACTAATCGTCCGGGAGAAAAAAAGGAAAAAAATTAATTAATTCATTATTATATTCACTAACATATAATCGGCTATATTTATAGTAGCTTCAAGCAGAGAAATAAGTAATATTTCATTTTTCGCGGTCACACTTACAATACGAAAATTCTCGCACAGTTGAAAAATGAAATGATAAATTTCCAAAAATAGAAACGGCTACGTCCAAGGTTGAGGGGCGTCTGTTCGTACACACAGGTTTTGATAGAGGACGATTGCTGGTGGCCACTCTCTTGGGATCCATAAACGTTTGAAAGTCCTTCGTAATTGGTTTCGATTGAGACAATTTCCTGAGTGTAATTTCTGTGCCCAAGCTACCCAACATTCATCATCGAAACCGCCTCCAATTCGCTTTGATCATTTGATATTTCACGCGACGCGTCAGTAACATCTTGTTAGTTGTCAGATACACTCTCCTTTTCCTTTCAAAGAAAAATTTCAGTTGATTACTAAATCTTGGAACCGTGCTGACTGAATTCTCAGGAGTGTAACGAACATGTCTCGAGTAATATTGAGGTAAATAGAGGATATTATTTTTTGATAATACGGGCTTGTAACTGTATATAAATCACGTTGAATCGAATTAAGAAAATTCGTAAAACATGGATATGAAAAAAGGAACGAATCAATAATGTTCTCGATTTATTTTGAATCTTTAGTTTGCCTTTTAGTTTACCTTGGGTTTTAATTTCGCCATATGCTTCCGATATACGTCAAAATTCGATTTCAAACATTTCTCTTTCCATCAGTACCATGGAAGTATGAGAATGAGTAGTTGAATTGAGGGAAATAAACACATCATTGTTTACGATGAAAGAAAAATGCTACCGAGAATCTTTTTCTTACGAAATTTTCCAGCTGCTTTCACAAATTTCCCGCTTCTCTCGTATAACACATTAGATTGCATTTTTAGCATCATTTAACAGCACTGGAAAAAGCCATACAAAAGTAAACTAAATTAACCACCTAAATAACATTAGATGAATGAAAAATTACCTTACTATCTGTGCGCTTCAAAAATCTTAAAAAACTAACATTAAACTACTCAGTATTGTAAGCAAATCATCGATTTGAACGAGAAATAATGAACTATAATCAGATCATAATTGGATAAACGATTAATAATCTTCAGTAATTGTTGGTGCTCGTTGAACGGAGTAAATAGTACAACTTACGCGAAAGAATTTTAAATATCTCTCCTGATTCAAAAACCGCAGATTAAATTTCCAGATACAAATAGCTCTAATGTTAGACATTTATCGAATTTTTTTTAAGTAAATCTGGCCTCGGAAGTTATCTTCTGCTGCTGATATATATGTTCTTCTAAAAGTCAAATTTAGAAGAGTAGAATGAATAAATCATCTTTTGCCTTCAATGATACGGAGATTTACTTGAAAGCATTCTCCTGAAATAATTATCAATCGAAAATAATTATTTTTATCAATCGAAACAAATAACAAATAACTGATGCGTCATCTCAATAAAAAAACCAATTTTATAGCGAGAATAATAACAGATTCAAATTCAAATAGAGTTCAAATATGTGAATGAAAAACATTTCCTTAGATACTATGGATTTATTGACATGATAATAATAACAACGATCCAATTCGAGGCGATTGAACGAATCAATTCGCACTTCGATAGTTCTTAACTAGCATATCAACCAATAAGGTCAGAGTTCAATACTTGTGGAACATCGAAACAAAATACTTTCAGTAACCAACGTATGTTTAACGTTGTTTACAAAAAATGTGGTAGTAACGGTCTTTCAACCCTGTTGACTATCCTTAAGAAAGGATTTATCGCATCTGAAATTCGAACTATCGATTACTTTCTACTTCCTTCTTCAATCATGGCCACCAATAACAACAATATGAATTGTGGAATTCTTCTCTTAACCCGTTTACAAAACTTAGACCTTCATAAGACTACTCGGATTTGATTTCTCAATATTCATTAAGCTTTAAACTACATTTTTCCACTTTGTACTCTCTTGTACTTGTGCAAGAGTGTACGCTGAGAACCATGCAATTTCTGTTGTTATTCGTCGTGTGAAAACGATAACGCATATTCGATGCAATGTGGCCTCGACAAAGCTGCCATTTACCGTTAGATAAACGGACCTTCTTTGGTATATAGATAACCAATACTCAGGGGAATGTCGTGCCAAAAGTGAGCGCCTTTTGGCAGCTGTCAAGTTAACACGGAGAACATCTATTTCGTTTCCTTGAAATCCGCAGTTTGTTTTCCTGTCGATGGGATAGCGTTCCTAGGGGGGGAACAGGAAGAGTAGATACAGAAGCAGGATGTACATCCTTTCTAAACGGAACTGATACATTCGTACATGTCTCTTAAGATTCGGTATGGGCTTAAGAAATGTGGAATGATAAATGAAGAAAATAGCCTTCCATCTCCGTTAATCCTTATTTGTTGTCCGGGAAACGTCCCCTTGATTTAATAGTAAATAATAAGCCAATTAGTTCACGGCGCCATTAAAAAAAAATACAAAGAAACCAGTATGGCTTAAGCATCAATTCAATTATAAAACATGTCAGAGAAATATATAAATGTTCCAGCTAAATATATGCAAAAAATTATATCACTGTTTCAGAGATAATTGAGAATTCTAGACGCATTGCAATCTCTACGAAAATTAGATAAATTACTAAATCTAGCGAATCACCACGTGTGGAAGTATTATGCATAATTATAAAGAAGTTTAATAGACATACTTTTTCTCAACCTATTCTTTTCTATTTCCATTTTACCGTCACTTAACGTTGTGCATTTCATCTCCTGTTCTTAAGTATTCCTTTCAATATTAAAATAATCAATTCCTAGTCGATACTTTCATCTTCTTGGTCGCTATTGCCTTGCAGTATCAATGTTTTTTCACGTTAAGCTATAAGCCATTAAAATTCTCCTTCTACTATTTATTTGATGTTCTGATTGAACAACGAAAGGAGACCCTTTGTCCACACTTAGAGATCTATTCGTAAGAAACTAACCACAATGAGCCACATCTGCGAGTTTGAAATATTCTTATGTACGTGTATAATAAGCACTTTTACAGTAAGTCCAGTAACAACAACTAAATGGCCGAGTTGATTAAATTTATTCTTAATGAAAAATTCAGTTTCCCATTCCCAACTGCCGTCAGCCGCCAAAAATTGCCATCTTGGACGAGCGCAATGCTACTCGAGTTTAGACAATCGAAGTCCCCACCAAAGTCTGCAAGACGTCGACAACCATCCCCTGCCAATCTTCAGCAGGCATTCCGAAGACCCAAAGTGTGTTATCTCAGATAAGATTGTGTCACTATCTTAACCTAGAAGAACTCAATTTTAAAAGTTAAATTTTTGTAAAGCCAATGATTTTAAAATTCGTCAAAACTTGGACTTCCGCCGGAAAAACTGTCAATACGACGACATAGAGATAATACATCAATCACTGTACTCTTCCAAACACATCGCCACTGTTCTACCAGAAACCTCGAAATTCCTCTGTTTTTCAATTAATAAAAGCTTCTAATATATATTACATTTTTATAATTAAATTATTCTTCATAACATTTAGTTTGTATAAGTGTATTTTTACCCATAGCATTTGGTTATTTATTTATTCCGTCGCAGTTACTAGGTGGCAACGGTTGAGGGATGAATTAAATTACAAACAAACACAAAAATTTACTTTGTAAAGAGAAGCTTTTCCTGAACCCAAGCCGATTTTCATCAAGTTGCCATTAATTAGGCTGATTGCTCTAAAAATTCTTTAGTAGCTCTTTACTTCCTACTTCGTTCCCTGTTGCTAATGTGGTAAAACCCAATCTTCCGCAATCTGCCTGTTGTTTATCGATGTGTTGAACGCTTACTTTAAATACAGAATCATTCCTCGTTAGCTTTGAGCTTACCATCTTACAAGCTTTAAGGTTTCATTTCCTATCAATTCTAGATCCTTTTTCATTAATATTCAACTTAGCCTTTTTTTAAATATCTTTAGAGTCCATCCGATATATTTTACTTTTATTTATGATTTATTAATTAACGTTCCACATAAAGCAAAAATTACGAATTTAGAGAAAAAGGAAAAATAAAATAATTAGAAACACGAAAACGACAAATTCAAATGGGAAAGAGAAATTTAATAAAGTGATTATGGAGCATTTTTATGCATTATGGATTTTTTTATAAGTACTCCGGTGCTCTCTGAAGAAATACTTTACATGTGATATCAATTCTTACGGAGTATTTCTGTACCGCGCGAAAATGCCCTGAAACGAGCATCAGACTTTCAGCCTCTCCTTTCCCATACTTATGGCGAATTCAAATCTCCCGCAAAAAAATACGATTCAACAATTTTCCTTTCAATACAAGACCTTTGATCATAACGAAGAATTATAAACATGATGGAAAGGTTCTCCTATCACAAAAACCTCTCTTCTGGTTTAGTTTCCCTCTCTTCTATTTCAACCTGCTGCATTTCCTAGTAATTAAAGCTGAAATTGTAAACTTGTTTGGTGACGAAAATAAATACACATCCAATTATTATTCTTCTCCTTGTATCTAAAAATCGCCATAGGAAATGGATCCTCAGACCTCTCTTTCAATAATCCAACCTCAAATCATCGGCCTATATTTTTAATTTGATTTATATATTAATTGATAAATAAAATTCACTTGAATAAATCTGGTTGGCTCCTGATTGAACAACTGGAAGTGTTAAACTTTCCTAAATGAATTCAGAACTGTCGGCTTCATATATATTCTATTTAATTAAATAAAACCGATATTCTTCGTTTAACGTCCAATTCACTCATTTAAAGAAAAGAATTACGAAAAACTCTATCCAAGCTCCAAACCTCTCCCATACCGCACAATCCAAGAATGCACTTAAACATCAATCTATTGTTCTGATACGAGAAAACGGTATTGTTGTAAAAAGGATAACAGAACAAATACTATAGAATACATTGTCTGAGACCAAAATGTATTCCAACACAAGTTTAATAAGCGTTGAGTTAATTTTATCGGTATTAAGCTACAAAGTGGTGACAGCTCAATGTTGTGGATATAAACGGGAAGGACTTCCAAAGGATAAAACGTTAAAGCTCAGCTAGTACGTACGCATGTCCGATGATGATACTCTTATCTCACCGGAAAAAGTTAGCTATCGGGAGCTAAAGAAGCCTTACAATGGAAGCGCATTTAATAAGGAAATGGTAAGTATGTGATTTTCGGTCAAAACAGTCATTATTTGGCGGAAATTCATTGTAAAGCAATAATTCATCACATTAAGGTCGTCGAGTCATTACGTGAAACAATTTAGGTTAATAATGAACCGCATAATTAAACGGTGTGAGATACGAGCAGTTTTAGAGATAAACGGGCTTCAAGAATAGACTATATGTATTAATAAAACGATTAATTTGTATATTTATATATATTAACATTAGTTATCCTCCCATCCTTTCTATTATTCTATTTGTTTTATAACTATTTGGCAAAATAAGAGATCCATAACGCTCAGTGAATATTATAGGCTCTCTTTTGTTTTTTTGATGACTCACGATCTTTCATAAAGTTACCAAGCGCACGTAATATTTATCGTCCATTTTGAAAATGTTGAAAATAGAATAAATACTCAATCAATATCATTAATGACATCATCTATTAGATCGAGTCATGATTAATAATATTCATCCCGTGCGGTTCATTATCACCGTCATTCGTTGCGTACTTCACAACCACAACATGCAGTAATTTTTTATTGCATAGCTCAACTACGTCACCATAGACTTAGTGTATTGTCTCTCTCCCATGCACGATAAGAAATAAGCGTAATTTCTCCTAATATTCTTTTCCTTCGTTTTCGTCACCATTAGCAACCAATAAACTCAATCGAATAACCAATTGAATTGCGCGTTCCCCTAAAGATGTCATGGGGTTTGATTCGCGGCGGGAGTTCTTTTTTTATGACGAAGGGACATCGCTTATGAGAGATATTTTTACATCATCAACAATATTTTATACTGTCATAAATTTCAACAAACGGAATTTGCGAAAAAGGAAAAATATATTGCGTAGTTGGGATAATCGTCTATTATTGCATTTATCAATTTATTCTTTGAAAAAACATCTAAACGAATAGTGACATAGAAACTCTGGAGTCGTGAAAAGACAAGATGACTGTGGGGTGCTCTCCAAATGTGTCTTCTAAGACTTAAACAATGACATCTTGTATCATTCCGCTACATACCCAAAGCTTTCAACGTCTGCGATAATAAACCATTGCTGATTTTCTTCATAGCAACAATGGTTTATTCACATTCTGATTTTATTCATGTCCTTCCATAGCAACGATACTTTATTTATATTCCTTTTTATGATTGATAACTTAGCCATATTCCTAGAGTTTCTATTTCGAGTATTTTCAAAATGAAGACAAACATTGGATATTGAAGAAAAAGACAAGCTGGATGAAGCATATACCCAAACCCCAGCGTACGAACTGTTACGTTGTTAACCTTATTAATATTAACCATCGCTGTAGAAAATCTTTTCATTTTATTTCATACAACAGCCATCCTTAAAGATGTAATTTATTCATTTATTTATTAAAAATTTAGCGAGAGAAAGTTTAATCTCTTTATAATTTCTTGAGATTACTACCTTGATCAAAATTAGTCAGTTGTATATCATTCAAAATTTCCACAAAAATGTTCGATATACAGAAAACACAAGATTCATTCTGCGATATTTTAGATATAAAACAAAACAAAAACTTCATCCAATTTCCCTTCAGTTGCTTCCACTCACTTTGTAGTTGTACCACTCCTAATAAACAATTCAAAATGAACGTAAGTAGGTGGATAAAATAAACTTTACACATCGCTCCTATTACAACAATGAAGAGCAGCTGATTGTAGTCGTCTCAAACACTGTTGCGAGTAGGAAGTCTCCTCTATATTTATTATTTTTTTAAGGGTTAAACAAAAAAATTAGGAAGACAGGTCCTTGACTAATTATTCGTAAACAAAATATTACAAATTAAACTATTTAACTAACAAAATCGCGCTATTTCTTTTATATTGATTTATTTGACCGCGTGTCACAGGAGAATGTTACGCTCCGTATTTATACAACAATGTATTCAGCAATTATCACTATACATTCATGACGCATCCTTTTCTCTAATATTGTGAAGAATTCATTCATTCTGCCTCTTCACCTAAATTGGTTAAAATTCAGTAAAAAAAACTTCTGACTCAATAGCTTACGCATCATGTCAAGTATAAGGATAATATTGCAAGGTCCAGTTCATTGACTGGACAAGCATTGAAGAAAGGATACCCAAATATACAAGCGGAGAGTAACAATCAGATGCAGACATATACGCGGAAATGTTTTGGAAGAGGTTGACAGCGGCTAAGGGGAAATAAGGAAAACCGTGGTATAATATGGCAACCAATTTGAAAATTTCACTTCATTGAGCGTTTCCTTTCTCTTAAGAAGTTTGCTTTCCCGGAATTCCTTACGAACCGCGCTCTCTCATCAAGCGGCATTCTGGGAAATGCACCATAAGAAGCATATGACGTCACTCTAAGAACTTCCTCAGATTCCGCCCTTGATCCAAATGAGTATTGCTTTCCTTTGATGCGATATGAAGCATTTAAAGGGCCTTTTAATGTATTCTAAAATCGGATCTCTTGCTTTACTAGTACTTGAGGCGTTACATTGTTGTGTTCCAGGAACAATTCGACGCAACAATCCCGTACGATTATGCTGTATTTCTTGACGCATTCAAACGCGAAAAACCTGACAAAAAATGACACTTTGTCCTTCTAACGATAGCTTTGTTTGCTTTTATCATGACGTTATACCATTGCAACTTTTTCAGTTTACACAGCCCGTTATCTTGGTGCACCAAGAATTCCTCAGGACCACTTATTCCTGCGTAGATTTAGCGTATGTAATCGCTTCAAAAAGACTCGGCCTCAATACCAGAGACATTTTTTTTATCCATACTGTAAAAGATATTGAAATTAAAACATACTTCGTCGATTATATTATTATAAATATCTGTAAAAACGTAAAAAAATATATTATTTTGCATCTTTAAACTTTATGTTTGTTGACATTCCAACAGTTTAGACTACTGGGAATATTGAAGATGAATAGTAAAGGTTTATTTCCATCTACTTGCATTCATATAATAAACTCACACTTCAAGATGGATATGAGATAATAAACAAAGTTTACTGAAGCTTAACTCTTATTTTTTTAAAGAATTTAAAGTAAAGTTAATAACTATGAAACAAATTATGAATGTAAATTACAAAATTAAGCAAATTACGTAATTTTAAAACTCCGAAAAACGAGCGAAAAAACTAAGAAAATATGATGCAAGGTTGAAATCGATATCCCTGAGAATATGATTTGAGTTTCGCGGCTACTGGATATGTGGGCCTCAAACTAATTTTGCACAACAAAAACCCTCTTTTAGAAATAAAATCTCATATTATGAGGCAAAACTTAAAACTCGTGCATATACACACGACTATAGGGTAGAATAACAATCGAGAGCTGCTCTGATTACTAACACTTAATCATCTCTGGAATTTCCAATTCCGTCAAACAACCAATGCATAGCAACAGGTAAATAAACAGAATTTTTACAAAGTAACTACAATTGTCACAGTGTGTATAAAACTCAAGGGCACGATACTGATGGGAAAAAGGAGTTGACACTGACAAGATGTGCAGGAAGACAGGAATTTTTTACGTTATCCTCGAAGATTCAGAAAAATTTGTTTGAAGATATCACGTCATTGATGCGTACAAACATAGGAAGATAGGAATTCTACGAAATCAAGAGATAAAATCTTTTTTGCAGCTTTTAAGATTTCCATTGAGAAGCGCAAGTACCTTTCGTGGTAGAAATGTAGGATAGGATCACATTTCGACTTAACATTTTTAGCAGAATATTGCTTCACTTTTGAATGAATATGAAGGAAATATCTTATATATATATTATTCGGAACAAATTTATGAGAATACATAAAAATAAATTAACTCATATCACCATTGGCTACAATTATTTCAAAATCGCTCTGAACAGAAAAATTATAAAGAAAAAAGTTATTGTCTATCCTCCGTCAAACTCAGTATGCGATTGTCGTTGCTTTAAATTGGAAATTTTTTCTAAACACTTTCCTCATTCCACAACTAATGGATAATTTCCTCAATTTGATAAAAAAATTTCTACACGTAAAGATAGGACCACATATCCCACAGGAAAGAATTAATTCTTTACTCGATTTTCATACTTCCTCTATTAATTTACCCGTGAAAATTTTGATAGCGGTTGGATTACGAAAAGTATATTGAATCATTCAGTAATTAATTTACGATTCTCTATAATGGGACTCAGTATTTGCGTCAACAATGCAGTCAACATCATTCTATAAATACTGATTGTTGTAAAAACAACTGAATGCAGGTTTTTCCCGAAAAATAATAAGTGATATTTTATGTCGTAATAAATTAAGGTAACAAAATACAGACAATTATACATAGATATCTAACATTTTGCGAAATAGATTAGGTAGTTATGAGTAAGAAATAGCACACATAATCACACATTAAATAACTTCACCCATCATCCAATTCGATGAAAAAGATAAGTGATATTATGTGTTTAAGATAAGAGACCCTCTATCGTTCAAATAATACAATAAGACGCTCAAAACTTAAAATAAAATAAACGCCCAAATAAAGAAAACAAGTGAATACTACCGCGCTTTGGCGGAAAGCATAACAAATCAGAAATACGCTAAAATGACAGACAGATTCAAAGGGGATGGCGAAAGGGGCTTGAAATAGGGAAGTCGACACGTACCTCGTTTGATCTAAAGCGGTTTAACAACAAAATGGTCACTGGTGGAGAATTGCTTTAGTATGCTGGCCGTAGGGGAAGGAAGGACCAAAGTGAATGAGCTCCATTGAATAATTGCGAGCCGTTGTCCTGTGCAACAGTTCGACCACCACCTTTGAAGTCTCCAACTGCGTCTGCACGGGGGACATTCCCCTATGGTCAAGTTTTACATCTCTCGTTATTCTTAATGCATATCCTCTCAAATTTAGTACATCGGTAAAGAGAGCAATGGAATTTATCAAAATTCGTACTAAATTTGATCGGGTTTGTCTTATTCTTCGAATAAACTTCGAAACAAATCCTAATGCTCGAATATCTCAGTTTGAAACGATTGCATACGTACAACAAGGAATACGTATAATAGGAATAAGGGTTCATATTTATCGCAGTTCTTTTACTTCATTTAATACAAATATTGCGAGTAACATAAACTAGCCTTCGACACCGACTACTAATAACATTATAAAATAGCGTACAACTGAATGCTAATGGCCAAGCGATGCAGTAATTCTTCGGTCTGAGTGATTCAACCTTTTTAAGAATTGCTTGCAACAAGCGTCCGGATGAAACTAAATACTGAGTAACTATTGTTTCAGGATGCTCTTGACCAATACCTTCCTCTTCGGCACTCAAAGAACATTTCCCCTCCCCACGTCGAATCTCCGCTCATCCAGCGGCTATAAGCTTTCAACTTCACCGTGCTTGGACCTTTATCGAACCTTACATCTTTTGGAACTAGAGGAGAACGATAAAACAACCATCAAAGTTGTCCCAGTTGAACAATTAGTCTCTACTTCATTGCCTAGCAACCTTTGGATTGATTTTTCCGTGACATCTATCCGTAAGAAAGAAACATTGGCTTCTCCAATACTTTTACGTGAACAATCCCTAATTAGCAGTCGAATTCACTATTACAAAAATAGTGTTGTTTATTATAAATCCTATGAAACTAAAGGTATTAAACACCTGAATAAATAGGATTAATTCACGACATTATACACACAATTAAAAGCCATAAATTAAGTATCATTATATATTATTAACTATTTCACTATACTCTTTCTGTCAATCTTAAACAACATTTTCCGCACCAGCCTTCACGAAAAGTTGACACTTTTGCTTTTAAATGCTTTTCAACATAACTAACCAAATATAAATCCATCCTAATGGTATGAATATTACTCTCGTTGCAATGGAAACAACTTCTTATAGTGATCAATAAACCCGCACGAGAAATAATGGAAAAGACCAGTTCGCGTCAGAGAGATAATTATAAATCATTCAAAGGTGACATCACCGTCAAGTGAGAGCATCATAGGGACATGTATGAGGATAATCAGAGTTTGCACAAGTCTCGCAATGCTATACCTTTTGATTGCAGATAATAAAGATAAATGTGTTCAGAATGAATTACATAATGACAGATTCCACGCTTTGAGAAATTTAGAATTAGATTAGAGCTGAGATTTTTATTGTCTGCGTCAGCTCGTGATAACAATTTGTTATTTATGAATATAAAAGTAATTAAGAGATTTATGATAAGTACATAGAAGCATATACTATACTATAATTACTTTTATAAATATATATGTATATGAATTTGCAGACATCCAGTTACGCTGAACAGGCTAAGCCTTGCTTTAATGCCAACGTATTTTTCCAATGATGAAATATGTTCCTTTGGTTGTGATCGATTATAAGTTCCGTATTCTGAGACGGAAAAATCACGATTTGCTAAGAAAGATGATTGACGTAATCATAATCTGCAAGATCTTGTTGTTTGTTAAGAATGTTTTACAAGAATTCAGAATTGTGTGGAGTTTCATTGGCTATCAATAATAGTTCTATATTATCACACAGGTAAGTCTAAAAGATATTAAAATGAGACGAAAACTCTAGTAAGACTCCGTTAAATCTTATAAATACATTAACAATATGTTGTATCCTTATATCTACTAATAATATATCAAATATCCTTTTTGGAAATAAGATGCTTATTCACGCTTCATTAAAAACCCGAACCACTAGTTTTCCGAAGATGTGTTAGTGTGGACGTATAGCAAAAGTTGACCTATTCACGAAGAAGTTATGTATTTAACCCAGAAAAACTCTCGGCCTTTAGGTAGCTGTTTCTTTAGAGCTCAACAAGTCTTATTTGTCTTTTATCATTATTGATATAACTAATTTAGATGAACTAATAAACAAATTACATGTTTTTACTCGATCTGACTTTTCATCAATATCAATTTCATCCGAAACGAATCCACTACGAGTCATAATAAACTTTACGCTTACGTATCTGGTACTGAATGAACTTCTACAAACATCGCTCTTGCAATCGGTAATTAATCGCAATGATACAATCAATAGTTATTCGATTGGTTTCACCAGTTAATTGTAACTTCTTCATCTCTGCAACCCGACATACAGTAAAGATCTTGAAGGATGTCAAACGCAGCCGCAGTGATGAAAGGGCAATCCATGCAGCGAAAAACTGGAAAAAAGTAGTTCAGGGACGCGAAGTCGAGGGCTTCGTACCAACTTGCTTTGACCGTTTGTTAGGGATACTACCACCTCCCTCCACCCATCGTTTTATTCCGACAGTTCCCATCTTACGTACGAATTAACCAGAATTGGAAAAAAAACCATAGTGACTGACAGACCACAGATTTTATTTTTTGGACACCAATCGTAACAAGAATATATGACAAGGAAAAGAGAAGAAGTAGTTTGTCTCGGTCAAGTAAACTGACTGGGTATTAACCAGTATTATATCCCTTTATTATGCAGTTCTACCACTCGTTTTGTAAGAGGCTAGAGGATTTAGTTATATTGTTTTAGATTTTTTAAAATTGAAAATATTTAATGACGTTCTTAGAAGTTTAAAATATGCTTTTAGTATACCCGAAGTAGAAACACGAATACAGATTATCTCCATAGAAGCGAGATGGTAAATAAACGATTGTTTGGTTATGAATATAAATAAATAAAACGAGCAGAATAAAACGTTGATAAAAGAAGAGGGAGTTAAACAATGGCTAATTATGAATTAGTCAATAATACATTATTATTGTTGAGTTTATAATAATGGAGAGCATATATTTAGTTTTAGATTTAGGGTTTTGGTTGGTAAATAATACAGTTTGAATTGCCCAATGATTGCATATCGTTCTCAGAACCAATATCACGACGACCTATAAAATCATGGGTGCGCCGTATATCTAGTAGTACGTACGATGTTAAAAGAATATTAAAACACGAGGAAAATATTAGAGAAGGCAATGGAAGAAAAACGAAGCAGAAAACAGGAAAAGGGTGTTATCTAACTGTATTCCCCTCATCCCTCGTTTAAATTCAATACTCGTTCCTACCCGTCCGTCGTCGGTCCACATAGTCGCATGTACCCGATGAGCACATTTTATGCGCTTCCTGGGGCAATTCCATTAGAAATAAGGATTTTCAATTTTTGACTTCCGCGTGTCACTTTGTCAAAAAGGATTATTATCAGCCCCAGACATGTGAGGCTGTGGTTCCTAACCTCTGCAGCACGCACACTACGGCACATAACACGCAAGTTTTTAAAAAAATTAATCTCGCGTGATATACGAGTAATTTGGATCGTCATTTTAACTTAATTGAATTGAGAAAGAGGTTTCTGACAATCTTCTAACATTTTTCGCCGGATTACATTACATATGACTACATTACATATATCTGTCACCACTTTTATACGATTATGTGTCATTACCATCATTTTTTTAATGCGAATGTTATGAGATACATTACTGTGCAAAAAAGCTATTAAAAAAACACATGTAGATCGGCATAAGATTTCGCAACGGAAGGATACATTTCACGATGTAACGATGGAGTAATACAGTAAGTATTGTTATGAACGAATGCATCATTTAAGATAAAAGATATGAGATAGCCTAGATTTACGCAAAGAAAAAAATAACATAACAACAAAAAATGAACGATAATTTACGAGAATGAAAGCGTTTACGAGAAAGAAAGATGAAACCCAACAGACTTCTCAGGATAATTTATTTTCTTCTGTCCCAGCTATAAATAACATACGCAGATGTAGAAAGAATTTATGATGCTCCAATGAGTTAAATTAATCATAAATTTTCATATTTTCTTTGAATAATCAACAAGCGATCAAAATATAGCTAATAAAAACAAATATAATATTAATATATGTACTAAAAATAAGTATTTATATCATAATTTAATAACAATTCGTAAAAATAATTAAAAATATTGTATAAATATATCAAAAACCAATATATACATTGACACGATACACTAAAATTATACGTAACGTTATAAATAAATAAATAACCCCATTTTGAATTTACCTAGCCAGTTAGAATGAAACAGTGACTTATTTTCAACAACAATCAACTTATCTCTGTTGCAACGAGATTGATACTAATTCTAAACAATGAAAAAATGAACAATATCTTACCCAATGCTTAAACGACATTGTTTTAATGAAAGCTAGATTAAACAAGACTTTTTCAGCATAAGTCTTACATCTAATTATGGAAACTCTTTTGAATAAACGTTTCGTGGTAAAATAGACACCTTAACTATAATACTTCTATGTGATGAGTAACTAAACCTTGACGCTTTCCGTGACCCGTGCTAGACTACTTTTTAGTACTAGTTATCAAGTTACAACTTCGTTCAACAAAGTGTCAAATTCGTCAAAACCACCGCAAGTACCGGCAACGCACTGCATCTCCACTTCCGAATAGAGAGACGTGCATTAATCACGCCGCGACTCAGAGCAGTGATTCAGAGTGAAACAATCCCGTGATTCAAGCGGCAGAGAGCGCAAGAAAATTGCCCTTGGAGACATTCGAGTGACCGAGCTACAACAATCGAAAAACGTGCATTCTTTTGCCGAGCGAAGGAAAGAGCTTGATGACCTTCTTCGAGATTCTCGTCGCCGATTATGGAAATGCGATAACTAATACCAAAACGATATACCAAACCATCCACGAAGCTCGAGAGACGGGAAGAGATGCAGACTAGCGAGATGCGCTACATCTGCGTAACATGCGTCCGTTATGGAATATTTTTAGGTACAGAGTTATTACGCTGCCGATTCACGCTTATTTACTAATTCATTCAATGATGTTTCGTCGTAATTAGTTCGTTGATCAGACTTATAAGCAAGGTTCGTAAAAGAGTATAAGATATTTTATCAAGTTAAACCAAATAAACAAACGAATAGGTTACTAAGGTAGATTGAATATAGAGATAAATAAATAAATATTGAATCTAACAAGCAACCGGTAAGTAGTACTGTTATGTAAGAATTTATATACTTAGGAACTACGAGTAAGAAGTTAACTAGAGTTGACATTTATATAAATATAAAAAATAAATGTTAGGCAAAAAAGTAAGAACGATATATACGAATAATTAAATAAATAATAAACATAACATGTCAGGATTAAAAGGGTGTCCATAAAAATTAGGTTTAATGAAGATTTATCGCGGATTATAATATTAGAATTGAATTATATCGCCACATATTATTGTGCCACAGCTGCAAGTACGTAAACAACACAAATATCGGCGGATATAACACTGTGGAAAAACACTTCAGTAGCGGTGCAGGAACTACTGTTTTTTCCTGTTAATGTTCACACTTGGAAATAAGCAACTCAGTTAAAAGACCTCGTTTAATACCTCATTGTTAATTGACGTCATGAAACAAAAGTTTGACAATCGGTAAATAAACAACTGACTCATCCGCTGTGTCTATTCAACAAGATTGTGTTGATAGTTCAATTTTTAGCAATGATCTTGATAAACATTACAGCAATAATTCTGGAATACCCGTCAACTTTTACACCTCCAGTTTTCCAACACTCGTAAACATCTTTATAAATACGGTAATCAAGATTTATTAGCAGAAGCATTCTTATCATTCTGTTACAACCATTTTTCCTTTAAAAACATAACTAGCCCGATGTTTTTTTAGCTTTTAGTTCATCGACTTTCCTCTGATCAAATGCTATCAAAATAATTATTAAATTTATATAATAAATATATTTATTATTGGATTAAATACCGCAGTAAGAATACAAGCAACTAAACAACTCACATGAATGCAAATTTGTGTTTATGATCCAATGACGGACGAGCGCAGAAAGCTAACCACCATGCAATTCACGCCCACTTCGTGTTAGGATGGATTCGTCAACAAACATTAAATTTTGAGTTCGGAAGATAACCAGCCGATTTTCACGGCACAGTATCTATGTTAACAGAATACGGAGACTAGATCTTTAGCAAAAATTATCGAAACGGACGTATATTCTTGCATTTCGAGTTTTAAAAAATACAAAAATAGCTCCCCGGGAAAACAATACCTTAGATACGAAGATTCGATACAATTATACAAAGGAATATGGACAAAATTTCCGATGCGTAAGGGGCAAGGATGTCTCAGCGTGAAAAATCACGCAGCTCGGTATAAACCCAGGAATTAACTGACGCGAACGCCCATGACTACAAACGATCCTTTAACGAGGTGCGTGATTGTCCTGGGAAGGTAATCCAACGGCTATAGCAACCGACCGAATATTGTGAGTACCGGTTTCGAGTCCCGGTCTTGTCATTCTTTTTCGCGTTCATTAATACCAAGATTTCCTATTTCATCTTTTTCGGTAAATAAGACTTAGCATTTTTTGTGGGATACTTCTTGACAACAATGTAAACAACGTTAGGAATCTTACGAGTAACTAAAATTTCGTCATCGGTATTAATACGGAAAAGACCTGCTACTGGAAGACGGGCCGAATCAAACTCCGATGCAGAAGGAACACAAGGTTACTCTTGAAAGTTTTGTGGGACATACAGTTTGATACCATTTATCTCCTTCCGTATGATATGATTTTAAATATTCTTGCTACAGGCGTAAAAGTTTATTTTTAAAATTTCTCATACTTACTGGAAAAATTATTATTTTTGCGAAAACCAAACTAGCAAGATTAAAACTCAGCAATTACTTTCACAATTCGGCGCTGATCGTGCGTTGAGAATCTCTTCACAACTAACGACACAACTCTTTTCCGAACGGGTTAACACGCATCGGGAAGTTTTCGGTCGGAAAAATATCTATATTTAGGAAAACCAGGGAAAAACCTAGCATCACAGGTAACGAAACACTACCGCTATCTTCGATTGACATTTCTGTTCAATGAAAACGAATTTCTTAGCAAATAACTCCGATAAATGCCCGTCCGCACCGGACAACAATATTCTGCATATTGCGGCATTGCGGGCGCTCCAAAACGGCAACACGTATAGAATCGAAAATCGTGAGGTGACTAAGTTGGCGCGTCACTTTTTCCAATCGCTCTCACTCGTGAAAGCTGGCTTTCTCAAGAGGACATTCACAGGAATTTCCACACAACCCATCTCTACCATAAGGAACCGGGAAAGAAAACTGATAGTGCCACAAACCTTGCGCAGAATACACCCTCCAGAGAAAGATGAGAGGCCACAGTCGAAGAACGAAGGGCCCCATGTCAGTCCGACGAAGATACTCCAACCATCCGCAGGCGCACGCCCACTATGACTAAACTCGAGGATTCTGGATGGCAGTCGTCGGTTAAGCAGTCTTCGCTTAGTTCTCCAACGCGACGACTTGAGGCGCCAAGAACCAAGGAATGGACGCGCCACCTGGCTGTCGTGTCTCCGAAAAGGAGGAAGGGAGAAGAGCCCGGAAAGTGCCAGTCGTAAAAGCTCACGTCTGAATGGTACATCCGCGTCTCAGGCAGTACTACGAATGGTAATAGAAACAAATGGTGTAAAGCATAAGAATAGTGCTTTCGAAAGCGGAAAACGTATATTCCGTTCATTCTTGAATTAAACCTGCACGATTTGACAGAAAAACAGAACTTTCTCTATCAGATAGCTTATTAAAACTGGGTCAAAAGTGAACTAATGTTTTCTGGGCTTTCCGCGAAAAATTGGGACTCAACTGGGTGAATTCATGTCGTAGAAGTTCTGTTGTTTGGATGACATCCCACTTCTGGTTGGTGTACGTATGCCTCTGACATTCTTCGGAGATGCCGAAGATATTTCTGAAACCTCCTCAGCTTGGCTGAACGTAAATGTTTACGGAACGGTCAACGTTTCTTGAAATGTTTCATAAATATTGCCTGGAAGAGTCGTGCAATGGACAAAAGTTAATGAAGTACTTTCATAGACTCTCATCTTATGCATCTTCGATTTAAAGTCGTATTCCATCGTTCAACAATTAAAACGAATGATAATCCTTTGCGGGAATGATACATCCACTTTTCTATTTAACTCACATTTAACTCACATTTAACTCTTCTTAGTGCTGGTTTCCTTCCTTGGAAATTCGGAGAATATTTTAATAAAATATGGCAACTAGGAAGAAGAAATACAACACTGCCTACATCCCGTTTTTGAAAATACGTGAGGTTGAACTGATTCATAAAGTTAAAATTTTCAAACATAAACTAAAGAATAGTTGTTTACATTATAATATATAAAATGTCATAAAATTTAGCAAAACATTTCTAACGAAATTTACGACTTTCATAAATATAAATATATACATAAATCAAACACTTTTACCAAAACGCATTCCTTAGATAGCGAAGTTATCATCTTATGTTAGAGGTCTGCTAGTGTCCGCTTGCAAAGGAAAGAAAAAACATAAAAAAATCAATCCTTAGATTAGGCTGTTTCTTTACACGAAAAAAAAAATGTATTTATGCTTTGTGATATGTTCATGAAATTGACGATGTAAAATGATGAAACCATGCTACATAAGGCTAAGAAAGTACTTTTTTAATAGAACATACACCATATAACACAAATTAAATCAGTTATAACAAATTGAATATGTACTACATAAGAGTTGATAAATCAGACCGCAGTGAAAGGTTGACGTCATCAAACTTTATTTTGAGATATTACATAGCATATTACTAAATAGATATATAATTTTTATTTATGCTTAAATATTCAAGAAGAGTTCGTATCAATAAGAGATTATTTCAAAATTTTTAATTATTGTAAAGACGCATTAATTCCAGTCCTCCTGACCGTCAAATGGGACAGAATTTTCAGAGATTCGGTTTATGTCATAATTATTGACTTTTCTGAGGATTTATTTCCTGACTGGTATTTCACGAGTATGATTTTTTTTAAGTTATCAAAATACTGTGTAAAATATCTCATGGTTTTTTCCTATTCAATATTCCAGATGCATCATCTTTCATTAAACATATTATAAATGCGTCAATAGCTTACGTTTTAATTACGGCTTTCAGGGAAAAAGGGGAACGGATTATATAATAAATTGGAGAAAGAACCGGATGTATACATATATATATATATATTAAATCCTGAATTGGGCGGTCATTTATCCCTTTCCAGTTCGACGAGTTGTTAAATTTTGAGAACGTTGTCATAGAACACCAAATCTCCTCACGGGCCATCAAAACTTGATTACCAATTAGTGGATGAGGGCGCATTGATCAGTGATCTAGGGGGGATTCATCGTTAATATGAATACTTCGTCCAACTAACATATTGAGGAACACCAGGTCTCCAACTCTTTTTTATCATTTTGTTTGACTTGAAAAACATAGATTATAGAGGTACAACAAAAAAAATTCGCTATAAGTAAATAACAGTAAAGTAATGTCAATAATAAAATCTTAGGTAGGTGGAAACGTCAATAAGATAAGTGAAGTCAGCGTTCGGAAAGATAACCATAGACGCGTGCGCCAATTTAACTTGGCATTTACCGCAAGCAGATGAATAAAAATTGTCATGAAACTTCTTTCTAAATACTCAACTCTCGTTTGGTATTTCTAAAACAAACCCGATGTTACTTTATTTATGTGCGTATTAGGATGTTGTTATAAATATTACGTGACAATCTTAATAGTTTAATTTGCGAACGAATATGAACAATGTCCGAAAACGACAGTGAAATTTTTTTTGGTGAGCAAAAAATAAATAAATGACAAAATGCAGAATGTCACATTTCAACGAAACGTTATTTTGCCATTGGAAGTCAACTAGTTAAAATAACGAGTTGACTCCATATGAAGTAGTAATAGTATATAATAGTAGGATAGTAGGTAAGTATACGTAATCTGCGGAATGTAAACCATTTCATTGGAATGTAAACGAACATTTATGGATTAAAGCGTATTCGTCATGATTTGATTTTATCCGATGACGTATAAACGTTTCGGTACCATACAAAACATTTATTGAAATATTGAATAAGGGAACATAGATTGTACAGGATGTTTACGATCAAAATTAACTTCACCCTTGTACAATACGTGTGAAAGTCGGTAATTCATGAAGAGCTGGGGGACAACTCCCGTGATATCTACGTGTTGAAGAATAATATTCGCAGTCCTTTAAGGAAAAATTCCTCAATGGACTGCATGATTTTTCGATATGCGTATCAATATCGGTCGGCTTTCAGAAATGTCTTTTTACACTCTCAGAGCCTGTTATGTACTCTCAGAGGGTCTTTTTATGCTCTTTGAGCATCTTCTTATACTCTTAGAGCGTCTAATATGCTCTCAAAGCACTCTGTACATTAACTTTTCGCCTCGTTGCTTAAGTCTTCTTTTGTCAATTTAATTGATTTATATTTGGTTATATTGTTTACAAAAACCAATCGCCGATGAAATTGTTGATTGTCGCACAAGAATTAGGAACATATCTCCGTTTGCCATGTCGAATATATTTGGAATCACAGTAAGCGTAATACTTATAAACATAATTTTTCATTCATTCATTCATTCATTTAAAAATATTATTAAAGCCTTAATGTCTCTTAACAGGATATGGTTTTAATAGTTGATACTTTGAAAAGGATTATGAAGCAATCAAGAAACGATGATTACATTAATTTATTTAAAGAAGCAATTGAGACGATTAAAAATGGCTCGAAATCATCCGGTAAAGTAAATCGTAGTCTTTATGTACATTCTACTACGTAAATTATAAACTCACTTTCCCTTTAGCGATTTTTTGGCATAAACCTCTTCTTTACATTACTTTTATGTTTCATCATAGGTATATTACTAAGCACGTTAATGGAAAACGTACCTTGCGGTGGCAATGAAGAAATTAACTGTACTATTCCCATCGAGATTCAAGCCTTCCTACCTTCTAATGAAACATTGGAAGGCGGAGAGAGAATTTCGGTAACGATTGACGATCGTATCAAATCTCAAAGTGATATATGATGAACATTTTAGGGTAAATTCAAACTATTGTATCCAAGTTATCAATGAGAATTAATCTTATAAAATATAAAATTGTTTCAAATTGTATGAATACTTAACTAGTTTTGTATTTAAAAACCTCTATCAGAGAAAATTCATGTAAAGTATCAAATCTTTTCCTCCTTGTTTGATTTAAAATAGTTTAAATTTTGTGACTTTTCTTTTCAAGAGAACTTTCAAAAATTCTTAACAATCTAATTTGAAAACAACAAAATTTACTTTACGACTCTCCATTCCAAAATCCATATCTATATATCTGCGATTCTTAAATTCTTTCATATAAACAAATTTTATTGAAGGACGATGGAACTTAATTTGCAATGATAACCTTTTAATCGGAGCTCTAAGATACCAAGTTTTAAATATGTTTTATACTGCATATCATTATGTATAGCATTCAATATCCTGGTTTTACAGCGTGAGTTAAGCATAATCAACGATCCTCTCCAATGGGTAGTAAAACTTTTAATCAACTATGAAATTTATGATGAACCAAAAATTCTGGAGCATACAGAAAATATGATTCAAGTTCATCGTGAGTTTTTACAGAAGTGCCACACTGTGATTTCATCATCTGATTCTAAAGATGATATGATTGTTACAATCATGGTAACTAGCTTTCATTAACCTTAAGGATGTAGGAAGCCACCTTCGATTTTCACCCATATAATTGATTTACTTTAACAAGTAATTTTTGTTAATCTCAGTCCTTAATTGAAACATAATAATGTTCTGAAACAAATAATCACCTTGAAATCAATTTGTTATATTTTTACTTAGATCAAGAATTCTCAAACTAGTGCATGAAAATTTAACTGGACAGTTGTTGTCAATAATAACGGGTTCCTATCATTCAGTTTATTTATAATGGAACCAAATCAATTCAGACTTTTATCTTAGACAATAATGACTTCCAGAACCATCTAAATCTACAATTTTTCGAAAATGAAGGAGCAGAAAGTAATTTTTATGAATGAATGTTATGAAAAAATTAAAATACAGTAGAAAAATAAAACTTGTTTGTGGAACGAAATAAGTAAAACAATGTGAAAGATATGAAGTAATTAAATTCTGGAAATGAGATGCATTAATAAATTGCGTATCATTCACATCTATATAAAATAAATAAAGAATTCATCCAAAATCCAAATTAATGCAAAAGTTAGTTAAATAATAATACATTAAATTATAATACATTTAGCATGACATTGCAAAGAAACTTGGATCCCAGAAGGTGAAAGTGTTTTTGTTTTACGAGGAAAACGAATTCATTTGGCCACCTGAATTTTGTGATATTCATGAAACTGAGGAAGGGTCTAGCAGATGGAAGAAGGAGAAGAGAGTTAAGAAAACTGAGTAAGTAACATAACTAACATGAATTAATAACTCTAATGTATGACAGTTGAAATTTAGGGAACTAAATTATACATTTAAGTTTCTAGGAAAGAATTACCAATTAAAGGATTGACTATGAAAAGAAATTTATTCTTCCCATTGGAGCAAAGAATAATGGAACTCTCTTTCATAATTATTCCAGTTTCAATTCACATGAGAAAAATTATTTTCGATATCAGAATTTGTCTCGCTACCTTCATCATATCTGTATTCTCTTTATCCCATTTGAATTTATAGTATCATTTTTATCCATATTCAAGGTACCCAAATTCATGATATTCCTTGCATTTATTCTTCCATTATTTTGTAAGTGAGCAAGTAATACAAGGATTAAGGATGATAAAATCAACCATCTTTAAAAATCTCTGAAAGAACTCAATCAAATTTAACTCTTCTAAAATTTGTATTCTTAATGTAGGGTGGTTCCAAATGTGTTAACAGATTTTTAGTAGAAAATAATGACAGACCAATCTTTGCAAATATTAATAATTTACTTGTATGTTTTTTATAACAACATTGTTGCTTCATCCTCCTTAATATGTCACAATTTTAAAAGTGAATTTTTCAATAAATGTATTGCTTTAGGTTTAGCAGAGAGACCGACCTGGCTTGGTACACTGTCAAGAGTAATAAACTCATTAATGTGATGGATAATTTATCGAATCCTAAATTCAATCGAAAGATGGACTTAAAATATGGATTACACATAAAAAATATGATTTCTTTCCCTATTTGTTTTGGAGAAAAAGTGGCAGGTAAACAACCATAATAAACTGATATATCAATCCACAAGTTTTTAATAATATTATCTCTGAGAAAAATAATAGTTAATAGGATAGGTCAAATATTATAGTTAATAATATATGCTAGAAAGTAATTTGCAGGAGAATAGTAAAATGTTTTTTAACTACAGCTTAACTTGTCTATCATAATATTACCTGGTTCGATACAAATCAAAATAACTATTCAGAGTGAAGATATCTATTTGTTTTTCCTATTTCCATATGATATATGGCAGGATCAAAGTATTTAGTCTTTAAAAAGAGAATAGCAGTGGGCTCAAAATGCTGATTAAAATTACTATAATTATTTGTAAAAATATGAAAATAGGGAATAATGGCACTAGTTAAGTATTCATTCAATATGATATTATAATTCCTGTATATTCCATTTTTATGATCTGAATAAATTATTATCTTGAATTTAAGAAGTTGATAGTGCGAGATGTCAGTATTTTTATATTATCTGTATATGTAAATGATCTAATTTTATCATAATCATGTAAATTAAATAGTAGAAAAAGAGTAGTAGACCTAAAATAGACATATTTCAGAAATACTTTTGGTAGCTGATTTTATGATTAGGGAACTGTTTCAAATAATTTATGAATTAAATTAAATTAATTAATTCCATCATTCCCTCAATTTCTTTTGAATATAACAGGAGCAGTTGATGTCATAAATAAAATGGAAGCTCCATTTTTTACAGTGGATGATGAGAACATATGTTACTTGATTGCAGAATATATTTCATTCATAATTGACTACATAGACAAAAGAGAAAATCTACTGAAGTCTGTAAGTAAACAAATTCAATTTTTTTTAACATTCCTGACCTCTTTCAAAGATTAAAAAAAAAATTGCACTGTACTCATTAAATACTGGGTATTATAATTTCATTTGATATTACCAATAGTTTAATTTACACATTATGTGTTTTTAATATTTATAATTAAAAAATTCAAATTTGAATAATGTTAGTTTATACACTACCAAAGCCTTTTAGATGATAGAAATACAAGATAAAAATAATTTGTAAATGCAAAACATTCTAATCTATTTGTAACTATAGGTTATACCTTTTCTTGTAAAGAAAGGAGAAAAGCACTTATTGGAAGGAAGTCACTTAACCATCATATTCTCCACTACCTTTTTCAAATTTAAATGAAACTATCCAGAGAAATTTTCTCTGTATCTTCTCACAATCAGGTTGGAGCTTATAATACAAATAGCAAGGGTTCCAAAGTAATGACCCATGCTCTAATATGAACACATTACACCTTAATAGTTGATATGTTTGTCTATGTTGAGTATATATTCATATACATTACAAATATTATTTAACAATCATCTTGTATGCCTGTGTTGTTACAGCCTGGCTATGTAGTTGAAACTCTAACTTCATACCAAAATAAATCTCTAGATTATACACACATTAGACCATATTTAGCTAGTGATGCAATAAAAATTAATTTGGGTAAGAAATTTCCTTTTCTGAAAGGTTAGAATGCTATATTCATTATGATTCTGAAACATAGTTAAAATTACTTTTAAAATAATAAAAAAAATAATCTTGCCAACTAGAGTAGATTATTTAAACAATTTTGCAATTCATATTATCTTTATTGCAAACAAGTAATAAAAGGCAATTATTTGTTCTCCATTACGATGATTTGAGATGAGGAAAAAATTCGAGGCCTAAACAGCACCCCAGAAGTATGCCAGTATGTATAGGAAGTGGGGTCAAACAGTTTAAAACAGTTACTAGAATTATAAATATAATTTTTTAAATGAAAGTTTCTGATATTTAGACTTTATTAAAAGTTAAAGAGTAGAGAGAATAAATAGTATCTACCTGAGATGCTGCTTTACGGTTTGAAGTATCAGATCATGAAATGTAGTATTGGTAGTATTGAACTTGTCTATTGTAGTGAATTTCATAAATTTCCATAGTGGACATGTTGAGCAAATAAACAGTATAAGGAAGAATCCCTATATACTGATACCCTAGAATACTATAGGAAAAAACATTTACTTCACACTAATTTAGATCGTTTCTAAATTCCACACACGATATTCTCTTCACTCAGTGAAAGTAATCTAATAAATATCTTCCCCTTTATGTTCTGAATAACCTGACCCATTCAATGTCTACTCTTTCATTAATTGTAGGAGACTGATGTACAGTTGTTTTTCAAAAACTCTATGTTTACGGTACAGGACCATCAACATTAATTCACCAATCAGCGCCATTTCACCAGAGAAGCAATTACTTGATTTAAACATTTAAAAAAATACTAAGTTATTAAAACAAAACCATTCACCGTCTGAATTAGAAGATGAAATTTTGGCTATTACTTACGTTTGATCTCTTTCCATAGTAATTCGCAGAATTATAGTTGCGAATTTGGTTTGACAAACAATTATGTTGCATACGCTACAACTTTCACTATTTGCCATTACGACATTCTTAAATTATGAATTCATTGCGCCCTGTGCATAACGCAACTTCTCCCTCCTAATATTCTTTTAAAAATAGATTGGATAATAATTAATTTAAAATACACGAAACTTGGTAAAGGGTTAGTTATCGGTATGTAAAAGTTATGCCAATATAATGAAGTCAATAAACATTACTAATATTGAATTTAAAATTAATCTCGTCTTTATTTACTTGCAAGAAATTACATTCATGTAGAGTATTTTGTTGGGGTAATTAGATTACCTCTTCCTGCACTGATTCTTACGATTACATGATCGATGTTTTATTGGTTATTAAAATACTAATATTTTATATTTATCTTGTATTCAAGGAATTGAAATGTGAAAGTGAGAGGGACATACTGTCATATCAACAAAAAGAAGGAATTCAAAAGTTGCAACTCTTATGATTAACTTATGCGGGTTATACAGCCTTAAATTCTTCAAAATCTACAATTCTGTAGCGCTATCCGCAATT
Organism: Pantala flavescens; assembly: GCA_020796165.1. Lineage (NCBI taxonomy): Eukaryota > Metazoa > Arthropoda > Insecta > Odonata > Libellulidae > Pantala > Pantala flavescens. The sequence continues at coordinate 22,345,969 of CM036886.1, forward strand.
TCTCATTTTTTATTAATTGATTTATGCTGTTTGTTGGTCTCTAATCAGTCAAGTTGAAAAAAGATGATATTTATCAAATGAAAATTTATTTTCTTCCACACTGATACTTGGAGAAGCTATCCATCAGAGACGTACAGGTAACATGTTTTAATTTAGTTTCCTTAGTATGCTGATTAGAATAAAAATAAAGAATCCAGGAAAAATCTTAAGGGTGAATTATAATACAAATAAAACTATAAAAAGGATCTGTTTGTTTTTATTTCTGAAGTATTCAGATGTCTTTCATAAGGCTTAAAGAACTAAAATACAAACACTTTCTAAATTATTGGAATTTCATACAAACTTTATCTCTTTGCAAGTAAATATATAAAATTACAATTTAAATTATACATTTATTCTTAAAGTATAGAACAGTTGTCAAATACATCAAAGGTCCAGGGTAATTCTTATAAATACATCCTTATTTTAATGATGAAGAATGAAAACAAATATATGATGAGAAACAGAAAATACTACAAACATGAGAAGTGATGAAATCATAAATATGCACCATATATCCTCTTTCCATCAATTATTCAAAGGCTTATTCCCTTTGATGGCCTCACTAGTTCTATACCAATCGCACAATGAAAAATTCACAGGGCAGTTAAAATGCAAATTCATGAAACAGGAAATACTGCTTTTTTAAAGTAGGTGAATAAGGATCATCTTCAAAATCTGCTTACTTTTATTAATTCTTAGAGAATCATATTTCTTTCCCATTATAAATATCCTGAATTTAGACACTAATGATGATGAACTGCCTGCCTAAGATGTTCAGGCCGATGATAATGTGTTTGACCAGCAAGAGATGGGTGAACAGGTGGGGGGAAGCATCTCACATGTTCTACTGATGCTACATCAGAATCACTTCCACCAGAACGAAGGAACTTATTCAGTACTGCAAATATTTGGGAGTTAAGCACCTGATATCTGCGGATACGAGCCACCATTCTCTTCAGATGCTGAAAGAAGAAAATAATAATCTATATTAATAGGCAAATATTGTTGTGGTTATTTTATAGGATGACTCCACTAGTTATTTTTATGAAAAATTCATAAGACAAATTCTTGAATTGATAAGTTGAGTCCACCTATTTATATATTCATGATAAAGCATTACAGTTGAAATGGGTGAAGCTAAGGTACTCTCTTTATCTTTCAACTATATATCATCTGTGAAATTAACAAACAAAAAATTCTCCCATTATTTTATCCAATAATGGGAGAATTTTTTGTATGAGGACATAATTAGACATACCACTCCCTTCACATTCTCATCCTTGCCATCAACCCTCTGAACCCGCAGAATGTGATAGCAGAAATCAAGGGCCTCAAAACGTCTCTGCTGTCCAAGGAGAACAATCATAGTGCATCCTGCCCAATTCAATCCTTCACCAAACAGCTCTCTAAAATGGAAAATCATGTTATTCTATTAAGAATGATTGATGTAAAATTTTCATCTTTACCTTGCTCATTCAGAATATTTCTGATATATTATTGGAATCTGGTTGTGCACTCTTTCATACTGATAATTTACAAAGTGATACGAAACAGATAGATTTTTTAGAATGTTCTAATAGACAATAAGTTTCAGTATTTTCTAATCTTAGCTTCAAAATAATGTTCACACTAATAAATGAATTTAACAGAAACATTAATTGTGCAAAATCAACTCAACTACCCATAGTAGACACTCCCAGCTAAATAATGCAGTTCCTGAACTACACCCCCTTCTCCTTCATTCCCTTCCAAATATACTTATGTATTATAATAATACTTAATGTATTAAGCTCATCTACAATATTATTCAAAAAATAACAAAAGACTATGTTGTAATTGTCTAGCAGTGCCAGTCATTCAAAGCAAGATCCATAGGATCCCAGGAGAGTTATTTCCTTTTGAGAAAAGAATAAAATTTTTTAGAAAAAGACTACTCACTCTACAGTGAACTCTGTGTCTCCAACAGGGATGCAGTACACAAATTGTAATGCAGACCAAAGTCTATGGAATTCTGTGCATTCATCAATATGGAGAACACCATTTGCAGGAGGGGGCCCAGCCCACACCGGATCATCCAAGAAGGACTTGAGTCTACTCAATACAACTTCAAATATTGAAAGGCCACAGCAGAGTCGCTCTCGAGTCAGCAGATCTCCTTCTCTGGCTATCAGCACTTGCTGAAATGTCAATTAAAAATGTTACATGAGAACTGAAAGAAATATACATGGGACGGGGATAAAATATATGATATACAGTACCTATATATCCAGATACAACAATCTTATATAGCACAGAACTAGAACAGAAACAGACTACCTATTTTTGTAATTAATAGTCCCTAATAAAAAGATCCATAAACTCACCTTAGCTGTCCCAAACTTTTCTATGTTTGGAACTATTTGTAATGATGAATATTTGGCTTCCAGTCTTTTCTGCTTAGTTTCAGGTTTTTCTCCATCTGAAAGTTTAAAGAAAGAAAAATTAAAAAAATAAAATGTTTAAAGAAATAAAGAAACATTACAGGATATAGTTTATTTAAATTAACTTTAAATTCCAATTAAAAGCTTCAAAAGAACATAGCTTAGAAGCAAATAATAAATAGAAGCAAATAATAGTATACAATTTCTTCACAAAAATTAAACCTCACCTTTGCAATAAGGCCTTGGTAAGATATTCTGAAATGGAGCAGCATGAAGCAGATCACAAACTTCTTCTTGAGAAAGAGCCTGTTCCATCAGCAGACAGAAAAGAATACCATTTCCAAACTCTCGAAAATTATGGAATAATTCTGTTTTAGCATCAGGGTACTGGACTATATCATTCAACTGAGCATGGTAATAACCAAGCACACCTAGAAGATATTTCATAAAAATACTGCAATTAATATTCTAAATTCTTACATTATGATCCATACATAATCATGAAAAATGATTGAAAATCATCTTCTGTTTCAATAGCTATATAGAGAATTCATTTCATTTATAAATTAAGGTTAATTATACTTCAACAACAAATGAATCCACAAATTAATCAAATATTTCTTACCAGGGGAGCCATAATCATACCGAGGAAGTTTGCATACTTTAGGCATAGCTTCCATCAAAGTTCTAGTGAACTGTAACAGATTGCCCTGTATTAAACTTTTAACAATCTTAAGAAGTTCTTCCATCACCACAGCTATTCCTTGATACCCCAGTAAACGACATAAAGTTCGGAAGTGGTATGGACCAACAAATCCTGAGAAAAATTGAATTTTAAATCATAAAAATAAATCATACCTTCATTATGCTTTGCTTTCTTGCAATTTAGTACAGCTATTCACAAAGCTATTACTCAAAATCCATTAAAGCTAACCTGTGTATTGTCCAAACATTGTGCTGTAGGCAAGGTTTAACTGCTTGCTGCCCCATAAATAATGGTGGCTCATTTGAGGTGGTTTATCTCTATGTACAGGTTGTGTAAAGAAGATCTGTTTGCACTTAACAAACCTGAAAGAAAATTAAAAGTTATCCTAAAATAGCAAGTGAATTATATTGATTAGTATACTGAATACAGGTATAAAAGACAATTTAAGAAAAAGAATAGAAAAATGTATCGACTATATCATAGATATTACATTTAAAAATCTTTGCAATTACATTATTTTTCAATCTTTGAAATATATGGTTTCTTATCCTCTTCCACATTAATAATCAAACTTTCATGATGAAAATTTTGATTAGCAAAACTATTTGACTTTAATCAATTCAACCAGCAATTGAACTTGAGGAATCTACTGACGGATTCTACCTTAAACTTCTATATTGCTTAATTAAACATGTCTGAACTGTAAAAATAAATCTATTCAGAATTATTCACAAGGAAATATGATAACCAGTATGTTTATCCTTCGTATTCACTATTATATTCATAATTCTTCTAAGAATCAATTCCCTTTTTGATCAATCTATTTCTGGCTTCTGAAATTTACTAACCTGTTGGTAGCAGCATTGTAGCAGTAATTAGGAAGGAAGTCATAATTTAATTCCCAAAACACATGAAGGGTAATTCTACCATATGGAGCCAACACATTATGATTTGCTTCCCTAAACATAGCATCAAACTCATCAAGAGCCAGTAACTTTGAGAGAAGTTTGTGACAAAGGCGATTCACTTCAATTAGGCCGTCCAACTCCTGTAAGGAGATAATTTTAGTTTGAGCAAGTCATCTTCCTCAATCTCCAAACATTTTACATAGAAAGAATTTCAGCTCCATTACCACAACTCCAGTTATGTCTCCAGCTTCAAATTTGCTGATTGCCAGATCAAGAGATTTGAGCATGTCTTTGTTGATTCTTTGAGTCACTAATTTGTTAAGATCTATAGACCTTCCAAGTAACTGCACATGTCTCTGCTTTAGTAGAGTCTCATAGCGATTGGCTCTTGGATAAGGAAAAAGGTATGTGCCCAAGGCCATGCATTCCACCCTAAACCTCTTGTCCAAAAGAATACTGTAAAATAAGGACAATTATTTATCAAGAAAAACCATTTAAATACTCTCTATAAATAAATAAATAGTAAAACATTAAAACACTCATAATAATATTGTTTGATATACCTTGCAGCCAACTGTTTATAATGTGCAAATATCTGTTCACTCAACTTGTAGACAAACTGATCAAAACAAAGGTTGACTTCTGCTTCTACTTCATCATATAAAAACTGTTTCCGGAAAACAGTTAAGGCATAATGTGCACTGTCATTGTACAGATCCAAGGGATATAAAACATACCTGGAAAAAAGTTCAAATGGTTAAGTGACATGAATGTAGAACAAAAGAAGATTTTAAAAGAAGCAATACTACTTATCATTCAATATGGGAAACTCTACAATAAACATTGATGAGTACTAAAATACATACTAATGGTATTTCTTAAAATTTGATACCTCTTAGTATTGTCCAAAGCTAACTCAAGAAAACTAAAAACTGTTTTCCAAAGTTAACCGTTACTTCAATTCATATTACGGAAGAAAGACTTGCTAATTAATATTTTAAATTAACCACACAAATGGCAAAATTTTTAATCTTTTAAAGGTTACAATAGTATGGGATTTAAAAGAAATTACTAAGCTATACATAATGCAAATTATTTTTACATAATATCATACTGGGAATCACTATCTTTAAGACTATACTAGTAATAGCAATGTAATTCTTGATAAGTAAAACTTATATTATACAATGCTTACTCCATCATAGAGGGTTCCTTTGTTCTCAAAATTTGATCAGTTAGAATCCAAGGCATAGACATTTCAATGGGAAACTGAAATAAATTAAATCATTGCAGAATTTAAAAAAAACATGTCAAATTCTATATTCAAACAAGGAAAATTTAATTTATTGTGAAGATAAATCAGCACTTTCTTGCATTATATTATATTTTGTAAAAATTTATATAAAAATGAAGAGAAAGTTTTATAATTCAGCTTACAATAATTCATAACACATTTCAGTTCATTAACCAGCAGCAATGAAATTAAAATTACAAAATACTCCCTGATATCCAGAAAAAATCAGAGTAAATTTATTTTCCAACACTATTAAATACTATAACTGCACTTAATTTTGGCTGAATGTTCAAGTAATTTATTTAAATATTTCTCTATTGTAAAGTCCTTCTCCTGAAGAATATCTATTAATCATTTATTTTTATATCTATATTATTAAATGAAGTAATTTAATATTTTGCATAAAGATCATACAAAAATAATATCATTTGTACTTAATAATAAAGGCTATAAATGAAAATATATAATATGCTTAAGCAATGAACAATTAAACAATATTCTAATACCAAAATATCTTCAATATATATCTTAAGGATCTCAAATTTTAGTACATGATAAAATGATTTCAGTGTTAACAAACAATCAAAAACAAGTTGTTTGTTGGGGATATATAATTTAAGGTATTTGATAACATAAAATTAAAGAATACAATTAGTTTGTGAATTAACATTAAAAACGAAATTACTTGTATAACTGGAAGTACAACTATGCTAAATAAATGGTACACAAAATAGAAATGTAAATTGCTAAAACAAGTGAGCTTTCATTAAATATTAAAATTAAGTCTAATGCTACTATAGTAAGTATATATATAAAAAATTAAAATACATATAACATGCATGAAAAGCTGTTACAATTAAGCAAGTGTATGTAACATCATAGTTGGTGCAATATGTCTTTCTTGACAATGCAATTTTAACTAAATATTATCTTAAAGCATATTAAGAAAACATGCTCACATATGAGTCAATGTAGTAAGAATACTAACATTTACCCATTTTGTAACTGAAAGGGAAATACATTATACAAGAAAGCTTAACATGCTAATTAAAATGAATAACTGAATATTTAATCTAAATAAACACCATGAAAATGCTACAGCATGCAGAAGTAAAACCTAGCCTAAACCACAAACTAGAGAAAGTCATGCCTATATCCAACTCAGTCTTCTGAATTACTTAAATGATGATTTAATGTCAATAATTGAACCATATTTCATCAACTCAACGCAAATTCATCACTGTATGAATTAGTAAGTTAAGATCATGTGAAAATAACAATTTAGATTACACCCATGAATTAATGGGCGTGAAAAAGTCTGTAATGAAAGGAATTTCACTTTCCACTTTATAATATATTAAATAATCATAATCCATTTAAGGATCCCTTGAAGAAATGAGATATTTCCATTTGATAAAGAAATTCATAATTTTCTAAAGATTTCTGAATGAAAGTATCTACAAGACTACTTTTTTTCCAAATTCTAACTTTTCTTTCTTAAATTCCAAGATACACACTTCCTGAAAATCTAGTACCATAATATAAAATTTAATATTTCTAAAACTTGATGTTATTTGTTACTGCTCCTTGAATAAATGAATCAAAGGAAATTATTAGAACAAAACCAGAATTATCTCAAATATCTTCGAGTTGTTTCTTCTTCCCATAGTTAATTTCATGAGCTTCACTCAACTATCCTTAATTATAAAAATAAGTTATTTGAAATTTTTAAATAAATGTATAACTATAATGTTTGTTCCCAAAATTGCCAAAGTTGACTTAATTCTGAGTGAAGTATTTTATGTTTTCCAATTCTTATCATTTTCTAATGTTCCACATTCAGAGAAAGGGAGATTACAGGGATGGGAAAAAAACATTTTCAAAAACAAAGTAAGAGAATCAACAAACTTACAGCTGACAGAACATTGATTAATCAGGTATTTGGTAGTGGCGTTTAATAAATACTAAATGAAAGAACTACGACATTAAATTTTCAATTTGATAAAATGTATTATTTTGCTAACAGTACAAAATATAGCATTCTTCGGAAAAGCAAAGGTTGTTAATACTACATAGCTGAAAAAGATACACATCCAAAGCCGATAATGAGATGCAATAAATATAATAATTATAAAATATTAAAATAGAAAATTTGCAGCAATAATTAAAGTTGGACAAGATGCATAAGTGATAAAAAGATTTTCAGTTCCTTGAGAATTTTAATGAAGAAAAAGACAGTCTAGTAATAACCTACGTTAATATAGTATTAAAAGAAAAGGTTGGTTAGGAACAACTCATATTCAAAATTCCAGATTGTCCCTTTGGCCTTAATACCTGAATACGTTTCTCCATAGTGATGAGGTCACTGCATTCTTCATTATGCTGATGTCTCACAGTGCATTTCTAGAGTAACAGAATGAACACCAACACCATTAGAATGACCAAATAGAAGAGGATATTTTATTCAACCAAGATCCCAAACTGAAACTTCAACCCACTCATTTTAACACAGGACAATAAGTTATCTTTCCTAGAACCAGTTTGATTGAAAATAGTAGAATAAAATATATCAGAAACTTTAAGCTTATACATGCATATTTTAATCATCTTATGGACAAAAAATGAAAATTTACTGTCTCAAGGCTAATGGACACTGTCGGCCAATGAATAAGAACGATATTTGAGAGAAACTAAGCAGTTGGACTGAGACATATTGTAAAAAAAGATAAGGACCTTTACTTCAAACAACCTAAAATTTGAAAATGAAGAAATCTCTAAATTGACACAGTTTTCACGCCTCTAACACACTCAAATACTAACATTCACTTTCAGAGTAAAACAGAGTGTTGGAATGCTAATATTGTACAATTATTTTTCACTTTGTAGTCATGAATAAAATATAAAATATTTCAACTGAAAATGGACATCTGAAAACTACAGCTAATACCAAATCAAACTACTAGACTTTGATTAAGGATATTCTTTCACAAAAGACATTTAGAAATGGAATTTATAAATCCATATAAAAAACTCATGGATTTTCAAGTTTCTTCAACAGCAATCTTTTGATTGGGGGAACATATTTATGCCAAATGAACAAATTTTTGAAGAGACTAAAATGGTAACTAAGAATAAGATCAATTTACACTCTGTAACTGCGTTGTAGAACGGAAAAAGCCTCCATCAGATTTAAGTCTCTTTCAGTATGTTACTATAGGTAACAAGCATTAAAGGAAAAAAAAACAAAATCTGTGGAACAGTGGGGAAATTGCATCAACTACATTCATAGTGAGCAGGACAATAATCAATGGCAATGGCTAAATATACAGAAAATCCTTCTCCTAATGGTAAAGAATCAAAGTTAACTTAGGATGTTAATAAAAACAAAATATAAAGATAAGAAGAGAACTTTTTCTGATTTTCTGTTTTGGATACTAAATGCCTATCACTTGATATCCATTTATTCAAATGGAGATGGAGTACTTAAAAATAAACCATAAATTGTTTTAATTAACGATAATGTCATGTATCAAATATCAATAAAAAATTTGGTAAAGTAATAATTACACAATAAGCAATTCCTAAATTTTAACATAGAGGCACATAAGATTAAGATACCACTAAAGCATGGAATTAGTGTTACTGAATCTTAACTGAAAAAAGCAATGTTAAACAGTAAGGCATTAGATGTTAACGCAAGCTAAGTACAATAAAAGTTCATCATATCATGAAAATTCTCCCCAATTTAGAGTGAAAGAATCACTATTTCATAGATTATTTATGAGAAAACATAAAACTGACTTTATAAGACGAACATTTTCAACAAACAAATATATACATGTAAAAGTATAAAAACAGTATATTTTGCAAAATAATTACACAAACTGAGTGATGAACAAAATAATGTACGATATGAACAGCTTTATGGTATATTTCTATTATACAAAATTTAACTTTACCTAAAAAATTGTACATATTTTCTCTTTAAGGTAAAATAGGATTTTGGGATGGTGGTTACTCATTGGGTAATGACCTCAGACCATTTACAAGGTATTAACAAACTGATTTTCTTTTTTTTCCAATCCTTATGCTCTGGATTGTAATGGTGTATCTATACATACATATGTTTCTTAACACTAAAGAATTTGAGATAGAATAAAAAGAACAAAAATTAACATTTGAGTTCATTATGATACCCCGCTTTGAGAGCAAACATGGCATCTATGTTACCAAGATTTTTTCTACTCTTATTCCATTAAAAACTAAAAACAAAATAACTTGTGTTTACTTTGGTCCCAACTATATTCATAATATTTTATCCATTGAAAAATCCCATGCAAAATTTGACATTTTGTCAATGATTTTGAGGATGATAACTTACACTGTATATACATTGCAATGCTAATATTATGTAGTTGTAAAATACCATATTTAAACTCAATAACCAGATTTTAACAGTTAAAAAGATATGAGCAACATAATAGATGAGCTATAAACTTAATCTACCTAATCTTTGATCGATGGTGGTGTATTATTATAATATAAGAATAATTCTTGTTCCAGATATAAATTTTATTCAATATCCACTCTTGGTACTGGTTAACATTGATCCCAGATTCTTTTGTACTAATTCTAAAGAATCTCTACTTTCATCATTTATACAGTAATGTTAATTATAAAGAAACATGAAAATATAGAATTATATTTCTTGTAGAACTGAAAAAATGTAAATAAAAAAGTTATTAAGGTAAAATTAAAAAGGTTCAAAACATTAAAAATTTTCCAGTAGAAGTTCATTAAGGAAACTTTATCCTCTTTAAATGTTTTATTCCATATCTCTTAATAAAAATTATATTTTCACAGACATTCAATTCTTTTGAATCAAATAAAACATATAATAAAAAACAAAAATGAATGAAATGACAACATATCTTTCCCTGCTGAAGAAAAAAAAATTAAGAAATACTGAATTACAGAACCATTGGACCAGTAAGGCACTACTATTAATCAGTTAATTAATAGCATAATTTTTTCCTTGACAAAAAAACAACAGATATGTATCACACTGGGGTTTACGGGTGAGTCTCAGAAATGGATACCATCATAAATGTAATCTACATTTAACAGAGTTAATTGTTACCTAGCCATGAATTGAAAATATTTATTTGATGTAATACTTGGATTCTAAAGATTGTACAGTGTACAAAGTTCTCATGAAGTCTTTTATGGAATATGTATTCCTGAAGTACTAAAAAATAGAGAGATCATTTGTAATATCAACAGCAGTGAAAAAGCAATATGACTCGGTCATGTTGCTAATTTGTTTCACCATGTGAGCACTAGCTTTCTCGTACTAAAGTTAAAAACCCATTCTTCCCTTATATTATGGAAATCTCAATGATGATAAATTGTATTATAATTAGGCCTGGTATCTAGAAAAAGACATTGTAAAAGTAACACAAATGAAAGTGTACAAACCTGTATTCTTTTGCCCATAGTCATCTCCAAATAAAACTCCCTATACCAGAGTTGAGATAGTTCACAGCACTGTTGAAGAGACTCTGAAATTGGATTTTTTAATTTTTAAAAGTGATTTAGAGAAGCAAGATATTAAAAATGATCACAAGTGCATACTTACCACTGAAACTTAACAAGTAATTCCAATAAAAAGACCTTTTGTGGAACTGATCAATTTCCACCAGATACTGCCCATCGATATCTTTCCTTAGAGTTCTTTTTCCACCAGATTTATCAGCAATTAATGATTCCAACATTGTCCTTACCATATACAGCTGGGTTGATGATGGGCCTATTAAAAACAATATGAATAAATTCCAGAAATATCACCAATTAGGAATATGATAATTAGAGATATCGATACAATAAGAGTAATACAGCAAATATCTAATGAGGTAATTTAATTATATCATAGTTAAATATCATTAAATTTCATTTAACATGTTGTAATGCTCTTACAAAACTATTAAATTATACTACATATATATATAAGGAATGAAATGCAGCATAACAGTCTCTATTCAATGGTAACCAGTAAACATAAAATACATATACTACAAAATGCATTTAAATATTAATTTTCATTTCAATCTACAGTAAAACCAAAGCCCAAATAATAAATGCAGGCAGCAATAACAATATCACAGCCAATTTCAGCCTTGAGTTGGTATCAAAGCTTGCTGATCAACACAACATAATAACTCCAAAGCAGAAAGTATGAATAAAATAAATAACAAACCTTAAATCATAACTATTACAATAATATTGTTGATGATACAATGAAAATACTGGATAAACTTATGATTAAACTTTAATTTTAAAAGTGTAAGAAAAGGCTTAAAAGTGGAATCAATTCAATTGCTGATGTGAATACCAAGTATGTTAATATCTGAATACTAACTTATCACATTTAAACTGTCAGTATTTTGTAACATGTATAGAAACACTATCACAATAATGCACAGCATTGGGCAAGTTCATAGAAAAGCAAAATACCATCCAAATTCTGACACTGAGGTGAAAAGGATACCATGGATTCTCATAATAATACAAATCAATGCAAGACAAAACAAAAATTCCAAGCATTTAACAGTAGCAAATTTGAAAGATAACAGCAAATTACTGGTATAGCATTTGTCCTTTTAAATCTTTAACAAACCTGCATTTCTACGGTTTCCTGTGGTACTCTCCTGTTTCCCTTGTGGATGAAATAAGAAAAAGAACGCATTGTACACAAAATCAAATGCTAAAATGGGATGATAAATTCACACACCTAATGCATTTAAAGATATTTTTACCTAATGAGTTCTGGCCTTGGTCTGCTAAAAAGATATGATGAAATTAAATGAGTGCAGTGAAAAATTTGCAAAAAATGAAATCACAGAGAAAAACAATGCTATGATTGTGAACATGAAAATGTTAATAAAAATTAAACAATGCAAGTGAATTTACTGATAAAAGAATTACATTCATTTCCTCTTAATAGGTACAAAGAATGTGAACCAAAATCCTAAAGTGAAAATAAATATGGTTACAGGAAGTGATTGATGGAGACAAGTGATGTAACCAATGCAAGCTTACAACAAGAATATCACATGAGTGTAACAACACAATGTTAAAACAGTGCTGCTTTCTTGTATAAAATATAAGTGTCAATCAAAATACTGAATATCGTAAAAGAAGTTTCCATCATACTAGGTATCACTAAATATAAATAATTCTAATATATATTATAAATATATGGAATTGCCTCAACCAATCAAATCTAAATTAACTATATTTGTTAATTCTAAGTTGAATATTGATTTGAAATAACTTGGCATAAAGAGGTCAATCCAATGGTAATCCAATAAGTTGTTCACTTTGCCTAAAAAAGCATAGCAACTTCAAATTGTGAAGAAGTGATTATTAAGCAGCAAACACATTATGAAAGACACAAGGAAAACACACATCTTGTGTTGTTCTTTAAATAAAAATTTCCAGTATTCCCAAGATGATAATTAATTTTCAAGTGTACAGTACTCAGCTCAAAGTTTTGAACATTGCTTCCCTCCTAGATTAATAATAATGAATACTATACACATGTTGATCAAGAAAATTCAACCCAAATAATTAATACTCACAATTTAGATGCCCAAACACTTAAAGTTGATGAACATCTGAAACTCCAATTTGCAATAGAAATTGCAAATAGAAAGCAGGAAGTAAATGTTATGAACATTTTCAAATGCAAATAAGGTTCAATTACAAAGTAAATATTGATAACTACAAATGAAACTGGAGCAAGAAAAAGTGTTATGATGATATAAATTGAGAAGAAGAAATGACAAAACAAAATCCATTGTGATAGAGAAGAAAAATTAAATTCATCAGTATCAATAAAACACAATTTGAGAGGATTGTTGAATAAATCTTCGTAAATAATGATGGATACCAATAAACAATTAAAATCAAAATATAATTTTAGAAATAATGCAAAAACAAAGACTATAGAGACTCTTCAGAGAAAGATAACTAGATAATAAAAATATACAAACTTATAATTTTGAGAAAAATAAAAAAGATTAACTTGCAAATTTTCTTATTTTTAAGGTCCTACCCATCACAAAGAATTGAATGAGAACTTTAAATGTACAAACAGTAATAGATACAATATGAAGAAATGATCATCCAATTTTAAGGACAGTTTTTAGTGATACAACTCATTAAAGCAGATATGAATTAACAGATGCTGAACTATCCCTCTGATAAAACTTAGAATATGCATAAGAAACTGGAAGACAATGTGAAAAGCATCCGACACTACTAAAATTTGAAAAGATTTAAATCTTTTCTAAAATTTCTGATTTTCAAGAATTGTATTTCAACAATGCGTTGAATGAAAAAACATGTGTGGTACAGATAGGAGATAGAAAGAAAAAAAACACTGGAAGATGGTTGAATAATGAAATTATGATTGAGATGGAAGAGATTTTAAGTAATGATAATTTTGAAGTATGTACAAACAGAATCCTGTAATATTCAATTATTGGAAGAACATCTGCACCTTTCACTTCTATTATAAATGAAATTTGTAACTTTCAACTTAAGTTAATAAATAATTTAATTATATTATAAACTCGACCTTTATCAATTTCATTTTTATTCTCTTATCTGAGAAACCCTATAAATCTTCCTTAAGAATTTTGATCTATAGGAAAATTCGAAGCACACAGACAAACTCTTCCATTTTTCATATTAAATAAACAATTTAAACAAAGGAAATATCTATAAATAAATGAAGAGAACTACTGTTCATCTTTAAAAATCTATTCATCATTAGAAAATTATGTTATATCTAAAAATGTAATTGCTGTAAATTTACTTAACTGTTAGATAATAAAAAATCAACCCTATAGCAAGAATTTGTAGGGAATTGTAGTCTAACTTAAAGTAATTAAAAGGTAAACAATCACTATTTTTGCAAAACGTAACAAAATAATGAGAAAAAATAAGAAAGGATATGATGATTTAGATTGACATTATAAATGATAAACAAAAACTAAATCTAATTTCTGAGTTATAATGCCACAGCTACAACCTATATTACAATTGAAAGCCAATCTTGATACATAAGATAATCATGAAAGCATAAAAAATAATGAATTTATAATAACTTCAATGGTTCAAGTAGCTAGAATAAAATTTTTATCAATTAAGGGAAATACTTTCAGAATGGCATTACATCAAATCATGACTGGAACTTTGAAAATATTTTATTGGTAAAATAATTCATTCAAATGATTGAATGATTTGAATTCAAATGATTGATGATTCATTACCTTACATCCAAGTTGAAAGGTATTTATAACTGTTCATATATATTAAATAAGATTAAAAATTAATAAAATTATGAGGAACCATATACATTTAGTTATATAATGTAAAATTATTGAGCTTTATAATACATCAAAATTAATGATAAAATCTAAAAAGAAATAAGAACACCAGAAATTAATTTTAAGTACCAACTTTCAAGGGTGGAATTGGCATAGCATTTATCATAAGCAAGGTAATTTACAAATTATAAAATCCTTCAATTTCATTCACTCAGAAGATTTCTAAATTTAAGTATATAACAAAGATTTTGATGCTAAGTAAATGCAATAACAAATTAAGACAACACAAGTAATATATTTCAAAAATCTTCCAAGTGAAGATGATTTCAATTGCAAACTCAAGAAATATATGACATAAATACATCGCCTGGTTTTGCAATGTTAATGCAAAATAATGACAAATACCATAAATTATGATAAAACATTGAGTAGTAGAGTTTGGTTAAAATTTTTAAAAAATATTATATTAAATATATATTATAAAATTATAATATTTTCATTTTGGTATAAAAATAGAGAAATGAAACAATAACACACACACAAGTAAGGGTGGATTTCCAATAAAGCAGAAATATTGCTTATAACAAAAATAATACAGATAGACAACATACATAAGAAAGCTTTCGTCTGTTTAAGTCTTTTGTCTTTTTCTTTTGCTGATAATTATACATTATAATTATCGACAGAAAGAAATTTTCAACTTCAAACTATATTTGAAATTAAATGCACCATTTTATTTATTTTTTTTATTAGTAATATAATTCCTGACACATCTTCTAGCTATATTCATATAAAATCTGACATCAGAGTCACAAGTTCCAGTCCTGTAGGATTTGATGTTTCAGAATTGAGAACGTTTTTGAATATTTTTTACATATTTGTTTTGATTATAATTTGTAGATTTACTATTAGTTTGGTCATGTTAGACTAAAATGATCTCTAATTAAGATATCATTATTGTTAATAAGCAAAACTTTTGATAGTTACAAGAAAACTTTAAAATTGTTCAAAATCAAATCATCCTGGACGTATTGATTTGCATGATACATATCAATCATCAGAAATACAGCTTAAACTGTAATAGTGAATATCTAATAATTAATAATAAACTACTACCTTATTCACATTTGGATGTTTCTTGCACATATAATTTTAATACCTCAGATAAATAAGAAATAAAAGAATTAGGTTAATAACCTAGGGGAAAGCTTAATATCATAACTGAAATTCTCTAAGTTGGCGAACATTAGTTACTAACATGGCCAACATCCAAGACATTAGCTTTATATGATATCAGGTTTCAATTCAAACAAAAATTTTAAGAATTACTAGGCATATTATCCAAAATTATTTTTTATAAGACATTAATTGAAATTAAAACATACAATCTAAAAAATTAAACCCTTCAGTCCTGCATGATTACAATGATCAGAAGAGTAATTTATCAAAATAATCTACCTTGATGACTTCATCTTAATTTGATATTCAGGAGCTGACAAAAATATTTCCATCTATAACAGATTAGATACCGAAACAAGGTGAGTTCAATTAATGAGAAGAAATTCATAGTGGAAGGCAATCACTCACCAACATTCCTTCGAGGAACTTTAATTCCAAATCCATTGTCTGGATCTTTTTTCCCCTTCAGAGCAGGGTCTCCTTGAGGTTCTACTCCTCGTTGCCAATCAGCACAAGTTTCACGAACTGATACAATTATACTGAAATAATGAAAATTTTGAGTTTTAATATCACCTAAGGCAAAAAACAGAAATAGGAGTCCAATACAAAAAAAAATGTCAGTGTATTATATTTTTCAGTGAACTAAGTAGGACACTGTATAAGGGTTAAAGTAATGCACAGAAATTGTGCATGCCCTAAAAAAAACCCAAGAGAGGCATTCTTATAATAATTTAAATACCTATACATATAGTGGAACAATAAGGATATGACACTGTACAACCAAAAGACTAAGCAAATGATAGGGAGATATCCAAATTATAAAATAGAGTATATGAAAAGGTAAGGGAACATGTGAACTATAGCTGCTCTTTGTACTGCAAAATAAATCTTTGATTTGTTCAAACTGAAATTTTTGTGCCAATATGCATAAAACTTGTTCTGTCCTATTACAGTTAATAAAATTAAATAAGAATGGGAAAGATTCTCTCAGGATTTATTTTATGAGTAATAACTCAATGATGGAATTATACACATTATTTCTGTTAAATCAATCAGTGCTTCACCAAAGCTATCTTCCAATTCATTTAAATTCACACATTGCATTCTTAACAGATTTCATACATCTTAACAACAAGGTTAAAAGTATTCATATGGTAAATTACCTCCTGATCAGATCTTTTTTGTTCTTTGTGGCTTTTCGGAGAGGTTCTCTAAGAACCAGCTGAACAAAATCTTGCAGCTCAGCATAAATGTTACGACGAATAGCATCTGTGAAGACAGTTTCCATACGAGCCATTAGCACCTGTAATCCTTTGATCATTGCTATAACTTCAATCAAAGCAAACTTTTCCTCTGATGTATAATTATATCTTGTAGCCTTGAAAAAAAAAGAAAATATAAATGATAGATACATCCATAGTGTCCTTAAAAATCTACCAATCAAAAAATCAATATAATAGATATTTATATATGAACTCATGAAAGATAGTAATTCATATGTTCATATTCACAAGATTACAAATTTGTGCTTATCATACTCACTCTCTCATACTCTTCAGCTTCAGGAGGACATTCTTTGTTCTGATGATGATCAGTGGGATGTAAAAGTTTCCAAGAATACAGCTCAGTAACAACTCCTGTCCACTCAGAAAGCAACTGCAAACCTCTTAAAGCAAGTTCTGCTGTTTCACGATTCTCTGCATCTGTTCTGCTTTCTTTGTAAGTTGTTGTTACTTCATTGCTATAGCGAGCCAACTCACTGATGTACTTGACGTGGTCATCACGAATCTATTTTTAAATTAAATCACTTTAATAAGTGATACAGATGATTATGTTGGTAAGGTCTAGTGTAGTAAAAAAAATTATTTGGGTATTGTTGTTTAAGGATAAAATTATAATTTTTCACAAAATATTTTTTCATAAAATAATATAAGCACCTGGGAGAAGTTTGCTATCAATATGGAGAGATATTGTCTTAGATATTTATTTAATATAGGGCACACAAACATCCAGTTTTTGGACAGTTACTGAGTGGTACTTGATTCAAAAATGGATGTTTACAAACAACCAAACTCTTCTAATCACTATGATAAACAGAGGTATGCAAATATACTAGTTTACAAAATTTATGATATTATTTCACATATCTCAAGATATATTTAATTATTGGAATGCAAATGCTAAAAACCAGAACAAGAATCTTTAAAAAATTACTAACAGGAACTGAAGTAATTTTAAACTTAAATTTTATACAGTTTACTAAATGCAGTTATGTTGAAATTATTTTTTAAGCATCTCACTACCTTTATAAGAAAATATTTCTTTTCTGTTACAATTATTATTTCAAAATTAATATCCCCTAACTAATGATAAAATAAATTATAAATAATTTCAAAAATCCCACTTTTTCATTACGTAATAAAGATCATTGCTGATCATAATCTTGCTATCCTGCAACTTTAAATTTAAACAATAATCAATTTTCTTCTCTTGAGAGAGTCAATTTTATAGGAGCACAAATTCATCATTATGGAAAATAAATCTCTTTACACAAATAGAGAAAATTATATATATGAATGAATTGAATTAATTAATTATATGAATGAATGAATAAAATACTAGCCAAATTCAGGAAACTGTGAATTAGAATTGATGTATCTTAACCAAAATAGAAAGCTTTATTATGTATTCCTGACTTTTAAACCCTCCTTATTTAAGATTAAGGTCAAATTTCACCAATTGCAAGGAATTAGAGAATTATCCATGAATCAAAATGAGTTTAAATTACAATAAGGATATCACCTTAAACTCAAATGAAGAATAAACTTTTTCAAATAAAGGAAATAAATTACCAACAATAATGTGCCTCCTTATGATAATCTTCACAGTAAAACATTTAACTCATAATACAGTGTTTTTCTTTCATAAAAGATCAAATTTTTGGTATGAATTCATATACAGAATACTTTAACAGCACAGCTATTCACTATAAAAGGGTATTATAAAAATTAACAAGAGAAAATACCTGAGGTAGATGAACCATCAAATCTGCTTGAGGACTGATGCTGTTTGAATAAGACAAAGGCCATTTGGAGGCATCAAAGTGCTTGCTTCGTTTTATATAATTGAAAGGAGCTATCTGCATATCTCCAAAAAGAGGAACAACTTCCAAATTCTGTAAGAGGATATCTTAATTAGATTGATATTATAATTTACAAAATAATAATAATAATCTTATCTAAAAGCAATCATGTGCGAACTTTTAAATTCTCAAATTTCTACAGATATTGGTCAGTTTATAAACGTTTAACATTCTGATTCCACCAAGATATTAAAGATCTTGATGGCGGCATGAACTATACCATATGTGAAAGATCAATTAAAGAAGCTTAGTAAATGAATAAATACCGGATAAATTTAAATTTTAGTAAAGTCTTTAAGCATAAATACATATAAATTGTTGTTTCAATTAAAAATACTTCATATAAATCACACAGAAGCCCTAACTGATAAAAAACTCAATTATTGGTGAGAAACAAATTAACAAAACAGTCTTAAGTTAATATTACCTTAAAAATTCTATCAATCTTTTCCAGTTTCAGCTTCTTTTTCTGGTCCAGTTTATTAATATTGCACACTTCACTGTCCATTAAAAACAGTCCAAACCCCATTACCTTTACCAGCATATGCTTCTCATTTGGGGTTAGGTACATTTTGTTTTCAAACATTTGAACACATATATTAACAACATCAGCCAACAGATCTTCATAGTTAGGTATTTTTTCCAGATTCTCCTTTACTGTATCTCTAATTTTGTTTTGAGTGGCCAAAAACATTGATAAATTTTGGGATTCTTGCAGTGTTTGTGAATCTGCCATCACTTTCAAAAATTGAGCTGCCCTGAAAAGTATAGAGAGTTAAATTATAAAGAGTTTATGATTTCACTGAACCACATTCTTAATAAAATAAATAACAAAATGCATACCTCCTATAGGTTGAATAATCGTTTTTAACACTTGATTTCATATTCTTCAACTCATCTAACACTGCAAACATGTTGATAAATTTGCCAAGGGTCAGAAGATAAGCTTCTGAAACAAAGTCTTTTCTTTTTTCTTGGTGACATAATCTTTTAACTTCGGCTGAAAATCTTTCTACAGCTTTCCTCTGCAAATCAAACACATATGATACACTTTTTGGGCATCATGTCTTGCACTGATAGTTAAGATATAATGGTGAAAAACATAAGAACTTTAAAAACTTACGTAAGATAACGCGGAATTAAAATTCCCCTTAAAAACTAAATTCTAAACATATCAAAAATAAAGGAGCAAACCTGGAAATACATGAAGTTTAACAATTTATTAACTTCTGGCGCTAACACTTCAACAGTCTTCTCATAAATTTCCACCCTATTAGGCTGCTCGTTTGATTTAGGTTGAGGTATAGCCCTGGAGCAACACCTCCAAGTATATAACATAACAGCATGCTCAAGCCCTTCATCAAGAAGTTCATTCTGAAATTTTATAAAGTGAAATTTATAACTATAGAGAAAATTCAGCATCAAACAACTTTTAGAATGAAAAAATGTCTTACCAAACTTGCGTGCACAGTAGCTTCTTCAATGTATTTAGCTATTCCCGTGACAAATCCATTTCTGTCCTCAAAATTAGTATCAAAGTTCGCCTGATACACAATAGAACAAGGCTGAGCTTCAATGCAGGGCTGTTCATCAGGCAGCGTTAATTCATCCAAAACATCAACATTTGACAAGGCATCTGTTAGTGTCACCTTGTCGGTGGCCATCGTACTATACTGATGGAGAGATACAATTTCATTTTTAACAAATTCTAAGATCCGCCGGTGAATGATAATGCAACTTCCTGTCTGATACTTCACATACCTCTGACATGTTATACGGAGTCCGATGGCAATAAATTAACTAAGATTGATACCTATTCAATGCTATGTCCATTGAAGATTTCGAATCGCTATTTTATCCATTTCAGTCGGGTTTATATTTAGTAAAACAAGGTGAAAAATATTGATATCGTTATAACGCGACCAAGGGAAATTAACGCAATAGAGCGATGAGCCCTTATAATGGAAAATTCATAAATTCATCTAGTGGCACATAGTAAAAATACACTATTTATTCGATCTTAAGTAAGTACTCACGTTCTAACATCTATCAGATTCATTCATTGAGCCACCACCCCAAACAACAGTACGATACACAAACCATGTTGCCAGTTTTACGTATTTCATTTCCTTTGTCTTTATGATAAAAAGAGTAGGTTCTAACAGTTTATAAACAATTTTCTCAGAGGTATTTGGTTTAATTTTCTTTTTATACTTATTTAGAGAGTACGTTAGTACTATAAACTCATAGAAAAGACGACTTTGCCTAAAATTAATATTTGATGTAATCAGATGGCGTTAGAATCTGAAACCCGGAAATTTAATTGATACGTATGTGATCCAGTCTGAGCTAACAAGGGGTTTAGCGACTAACTCCTAGTATTAGATTGTTAGGCATAGTCTAGTTTACTTTCGAGTAGAACCGCAGGCATGTAGTTTGCCGTAACGCTTCAAAAATTATTGATTTGAGGAAGCTGAAGTCCAGAATATTCCTAGAACAGGGTTTGTATGCTCTTCATTGATTGTTTGTTGTTTACTATTGACCTTAACTAAAGATAAGAGCCACTAAGTTACTTTTGAGTGTCTAAATACGCTCTACTATCTAGACTTTGAAATTCCGTCGTGCCTCTCTCAATTTTTGTAACTAAGTTATGAACATTTGACAAGATTTTACTGAGTAACCTAGTGCTTATAACTAATAAGGATATTAGTTATTAGTCTTTAAAATATTTATAATTAGTTTATAAAATACTGGTTTTTATGTTAATATTTTACATTTGTTCTTTTTACTTACATATGAAGAACTTTTTGTCTTATATTACCCAATGAATCTACTTTCATAATTAAATAATAATCTCTTCGACAGTTGATTTTTCAGGTATTTCACAGCCCCTTTTTTGATGGTATTATCTTGCTCTGGAACTTTTTCCTGAGCTCATACATAATGTTTTTTATTAATAAACTATATTTCCCTTAAACATATGCAACCGGTCTATTCTTATTTCAAGTGACAAAGAGTTGAAACCACTGATTAAATGAAAAGAGAACGCTTAGTGACTCGGATATTAGAGAATAGGACATCAGATTGTAAAATAACAAATTTCCTTGATAATTAATAAAATGTAAAGAAGAGCCTAATTAAAATAAAGGTTATATACTAGTTGTTTGCAGATCAAAAACCAGAGAAACGTAAAGAACATACTCATCAGTATACTCAAAATGCTCCTTGAATGAATTTGCATAAACAAAAATCATGAAAGATGTTTATCTTGAATTTGGCACTTTTGAAAGGATTTTATGTATTATCAGTTATAAATGAGCTTTAAATTGAAAAGGAAGTTCTTTCTCCAGTCTGTTTTACCTGTGGAACTTGGAAATAAAATGCAAAACTAATGTTACAATTTAAAACAACATGTAAAGGTATGATACACCATAAGCTCTAACATAAAGAAATAATGTATGAGTGAGAATGGTGAAAGGATTTACAAGAACTAAGTACTACAGAAATGGTGTTGGGCAAATCATGTGTTAAAAAGAAAGGATAGCTGTTTGACATTAATTATCCCAAACCAGATAGTAAGAGTTGTGAAGAGAGCAGGAGGAAAGATGAGAGATAGATGAAAGAGGGGCATTATCAAATACTGGTAAAAAGAAGCTGAGGATCAAGTAAATTGGATTGTGCTTGTGGAGACCAAGTTCTAGAGTAAGCTTGAAAATGATCAATGATGATGTATAATTGTCACAACAGATCATTGAAATGTAGCCCTTGGCATTGTGTCTTACCATACCCTTTTTTTAAATCTTCCTTCTGCATGCCTTATGTTCTCTTGGGTATAAAGTGACATCCAGGGTTCATTTTGAGTGACTTTGGACTTGAAGAAAGCATTCCCTTCCAATCTGTTGTGGCCCTTGCATTTAGTTATTGGCTCTCTTAAAGTTCATTGCATGAAAAAGAAATTGGTTAATAGATATCTTCTGAGATAATCTCAAGAATGATGGACTGTGTGACCTCAGGGGTAACTCTCATGGAGTTTATCCATAGTAGAATGGCAGTTAGTGAACTCCATTGACTTCGTTTTGCCATAAATTTGTCCATGATTAGTAAGAGCCTGTCTTTCTCTTAATTCTTATTTTGAACAAGATGGAACAAGCATGTGACACCATAGATCTTTAAGTAAGGACTATCAAATAATTTTTTCAATACATAGCAAGAGTAATAAAAGATTAAACACGAAATAAAACATTATTTAGCAGTCACATTGATTCATGTCTATATTTACTTAAATTTTCAAACATATCCATGATATGAAAGTAATAGAAAATTGAAGTATCCTAAGCAGAACCCACTTTTAATTATAGCACCAAACACTAATGAGTGATTTATGTATAGGAGGTAGAACCCATGAAAGTTTTATATTCACTGTCAATGTGATAATGTCAAAAATGTATTCCGACCAATTTGTTTAAGAAATTTCCTAATTGGAAAAAGAAAAGCTGACAAAGGTTAAATGGTTGAATTAGCAGAAAGGAAAGTGTTAACTTTAAATAGGCATTCAAAAGTTTATTCAATCTGAAAAGTTACAAGCAACACATACACATTTTATGTTTTAATCCAAAATATAATGTACACACTAGGAATACAAAACAAAATATAAATGGATAAATACTGGCAATAAAACATGAAACTGTTAATATGAAACAAAATAATTCTTCAATCAGTCATACTTAACTGTAAGTATTTTTCATAGCCATAAGGGTCATTAGGAGTAGCTAGTATTAATTACGGCATATTTTTTATTTGGAATTAATTTAAGTATCTGCTAAAAATCATCCAGCACCCTCTTGTAATTGATTAGCTGCCTTTCATGAACTGAATATTGGTTTTGAAATGCTTCTTATAGAAATGTCTATACCTGTATGTCTTCTATATGCTGATGTAATAGATATATTTGTAACAGTCATTATCTATGGCAGCATACGCTTAGAGGAACTTGGAGGACTATTATGAGCAAAATTTCATTACATGGGTGTTCTATTTTAAATGATCAAGCCTCAAACCTAGTCTTCACGAATGCTGTAGTTGTAAGTTGAATGTTAAGAAATCTTCACCTTAGTCAGATGCTTCCACAGGTATCACCTGAAGATAAACATATTTTTGAACACAATATTACACAAGATTGTGGGAATTTTCACTGTATTAAATCAAATTAATCTTAGTAAATTCAAAATTAATCAAAAATATTTTCTTCTTTCAAAGAATAAAAGAACTAGAGAAAAGTGAAGTCAGTAGATCATCTCCTTAAAGGTTAGTTTGAAATTAGTGCTTGGAAGCAAATAATCCTATTCATTAAAAGAAAATTTTACTATTAAGAATTAGTGCATTATAATTTAAAGACTGAGCTAGACTGAAATATTGAAGTAATGGATATAGGTCTTCAAGCTGGCAACTATGTTTTCTTTGTATTTTAGATAAATATATTGGTGGATAAAATTTTACTTCCACATAATATGAAATATAAGACAATCTTTGAAGGGTGATTTGAGTTTAAGTTACGGTCAATGCACATATACACCACCTGAAAATTACCATCCAAAAAAGTCTAAGATCTTACATAACCCAGAGAATCAATAAAAATCCACACATTCATGAAAGATTGCAATGCCTAGCATCATTAAACAAAAAATGCAGCATTTGAAATATTTAGAGGTTATCAGGAGAGCATGATAGAATATGATATATAGAGGGAATTACATGAGAAACTACAGTGTTAAGAAAGAATATTTACAGACATTACTTGTAATTTTGTTCCTCTCTTACAAATGGGTAATTCTCAAAGTATGCATTTTTCATATACATTGTATTCTTCCTTACATTTCACTTTATTGAGCTCATTATCAAAGAAATTAAATGGAAAATTAAAGCTACAGTTAATGAAAGATTGAGTAAGAAAGTTTAATTATTCAGAGATTTAAGATTAAAGATAAACTGTCAGAAAATATATTGACTTCTTAATTTTTGTAAACTTTCTAAGTTTTTTTAATGAGCAAATCACAATCTGGGAAACAAAAGACACTTTGTGTTATTACATGAAAAATCACACATATTGAGCACACATTAGAAAACTTGATCCAAAAATCTGAAATTTTTACATTTAAACATTCATTAGCACTCACAATGATATTATTATTTTAGTAAAATCAAATAAAAATTTAAGAATAATAAGTTTTTCGTTCCCTGCTTCTTCTCACTCCACTCAATTTCATTCATAATATTTAATTAGTAACCTGTTTAAAGAGACTACAACTATAACTATTGAGAATAATTATGAACTGCAAACCAAATCCTCTACATAATAAACAACTCATTTCCTTTCTGCCAATTGGAATAAAATTTTCTCTCAAAATACAGTGCATAATTTTAACAGTATAATGATAGGATTGATACAAAAATTTGCTCATTCCCCTTGAAATGAGCATTAATAGGGAATAATTTTCCATAACAATACGTATGTTGCCAGTAAGGGTGTGAATCTATCCAAGGAAATTATGACTTTTATAGCAGAGGAAATAACTATAAAAGGAGAACTTTGAAAATGAGATATATTGAGGCAAAAAACCAGTACATTTAAAATTATCATATAAAGCCATCTCTTACTTATGTAATAACAATAAAGCATGTAAATACCAAGATATTTAAAAATAGTTGTCAATATATTATAATATGAGACCTTTTTTCAGAATAACGCAAGTTTGTTAGCTAGAATTTTGAATAGTAGTTGCCATGTTAAAAATACAAAGGCATTCTATGAAGACAAATACAATGCTTTAACATAAAAATTGCACAGATTTTATTCTTTTTTCCTACTCTCATAACATCCTAATCCCAATAATCCTATCATTCCTTTGTAACTATTCTGAGGTCTATGAGCATCAATCCCAAATGTCTACTCTGATGTTTTAATAATTCACCTACTTTATTGGGAGGTTCACATAGTTTTACCTAAATCATTGCTCAAGTACTATTAACATGAGAGAAATGAAATAAAAAATTAAGATGTAAATAAGGTAACTACTTAATAGAAGGAAGAGAAATAAAATTCAAGTCATAATAATGAATTATCTTCTGAAATAAAATTCAAGGGTTAGTAATGTTACCATTAGAATTACAATGTGGTTTTATAAATCTATTAGACATAAATAAATAAATAATTGTAAGAATTACTTTAGCCGCACCTACAACATCATATTTTGTTGATGTAATATCCTCTAATTTCACCCACTGAAACTAAAGTTTCCTTTTTCACTAGAAAAATTTTATTAAATCTAAACTATTAAAAGCTGAAAAAAAACTTGAATAAAACTCATATGAACATCCATAGAATCCTATTGATGTACATTTATGGTACTGAATTATTTTCCGCATCATATTACGTCATTCACTAATGGTCTATTTTATATGTACTAAATAACCTATCCCTGTCTGTTTTAACTTATCATGAGCATGTATCTCATAGCTAATAAAGTTAATTATTAATAACAGAATATCTCTAACAAGAATATATACATGAACAAAATTTTAGTGTTGTAATACCCAAAATATGAAAGGATGATAGCTTAAAAGTTAGAATTGTACTTAAAAACTTATAGCCAGCAGCAAACTAGGTAAAAGCTTATACTAACATGTATAATAGCAATTTCTAACAATCTTCAACAAGCAGTGGCTTCAAAGAAATGCTCTTTCTGACATCAACAAAACAGGTGTATTAAACGAGTAAACACAAAATATTCCCTTGAAACAAATATCACCTAAAGAGATTACAAAGAAATTAATTTATATAGATTTCTACTGTTTTAGTTACCTGAAATCTGAAAAGCAATATTTATGGACTAATCTCATTCATTTTAATCCCAAAAGTCAACTTTGGGCTACTTAATCTAAACTCAGATTCTTAATAGTATTGCCAACAACAATATTTGATCTATACTTCTGAAAACTCAACATTTTTTTGGTATGAATACATATAATACATATACATGATTTGGCTACGACTCTTTAAATACCATAGACCACCAAACAAAGAGGTGGAATGGAAATATCACAACAGGTTGAGAAAAGATTTTGGTAACAGTTACCTTTATTACTTTCACTTAAGCCAGCTTCATCACCAATTACCACATCTGTATCATCGTCACTGCCAACCCAATGCTTCTGAGCAGTTTTACCAGAAGAAGCTTTAGGAAATGCATTTGATGAACAAGGTTTCTCATGAGGTAGAGATGTAGAAGAGAGTTCATTAGCACCATTCTCCTTCGCTGGTTTTTGATCATCCCACTGCGAGATCTATTGAATATTAGATTAAATCTTAATAATTTTTAAGATGGTTTTACTAATACAGAATTCTACTTTCTCAAACTGTCCATCACACCCTCAAGTTAGAATAACTTTAACTTTGTTTCAAATTGAACTTTTTAAGGAACCTTTTCTGAATTGATAAATTAAGAAAAGATGAGATCATTATGTATGATCAAGGAGGCAACGAGGAAATTTTGAAAAGAATAGAAAATGATTTTAGAGACTAATGATGAAACACTTTCCAGAAACTGTTTCCATTGCCCTTTCCTAGCTTATGTTACAAGGCATGCTATAAGATGTCTAGTGATAGTGAGTAGAACTTCTCTTAAATTACTTAAAATTAATGAAAATGACTAAAGAATGCAGAAAATAAAAAAGCAAAGGATTATAAGAATACAATGGGCAAACTTTTTATAGTAGAACTATTAAATTTAAAAAACAAACTAAAACTTATGAATTTCAGACTCACATCTGTGTTTTCAAGAGGTTCACTTTCTTCTCTGCTGAAGCAGTCCTCTCTGATCTCTATCAAAGCTTCTGCTCCTAATTCATCAGCATTACAGCATTTATTGTCATTGTCATTTCCATTGCACTAAATTGATGAAAAATATGGGAAATATTATAGTATTGGAAGATTTCTCATCAAATTTGAGATCTTTAAAAATTAGGATCTTATAAAGAAAGTTTTAAACAAATTTACATAATAGGATTCAATAATCACCAAACAAATTTTTCAAAAATCTAAGAAACAGTCTTAACCACAAATTTATGTGTTTTAAAGAGTATCATCACTCAATAGAGAATTTCTCAAGTCTCATTTATATCTTAGTTACCTGTGTATCGTTCTTTGAAAGAAAGAAAAACTTGTACACTCTTAAAGATATGGATGAAATTGATTTTAAGCGTTAATTTAAAATATACAACAATAAATAACACAGAAAATCTACCTTACATGAAGTTCAAGACACTTAACTTTTCCCTCACTGTCTCTTCTATCCTACTTCTAAAGAGTAATTTATAATTTAAATAAAACTAATATAGATTTAATCAGAATTATCATTATTATTTAAATTATGAACAGTTTTTAAGAATATACCTCCAAAAAATCTTCACTTCCATGAATAACCATTTCTTCAACTGACTCCTCCTGTTTTTCCACATTATCTTCTTCTGCTCCAATAATAATTGCAAAACCATCATCACAAGAAAATGAACTGTTTCCTCCATCAGTTTCTTTTGCATTTCCCTTAGTTTCTTTGGTGATAGAGAATCTTTTTTGGGATTCCCTAGCATCAGATATAATTATTTCATTACTATCCAGTGACTGGTCAGCCTCTGCTAAATCTTCATCATAACAAACACCTTCATTACTCTCCTCTATTTCTATGTTCCGATCCTCTTCTGCAACTTCTTCTGTTCTTTCTTGCATTACTTTCTGTAAGACAATGAAAATTATAAAATTAAAATTTTTAACAATTAATTAAACCAATTGTATAAAGAGCTTTTTAAAGCTTAATAATTTATTATTATATAAAAAATGTAGATTAATGATGCTATTTGTAATAATTTATACAACAATTCATTCATCCTTTACAAGCATTAAAATTAAAATTTTTAAAGACTAATTCTCAAACTAAAAACTATAATGTCAAAATAGGAATAAGAGGAATATGTTACACAAATAATACAAATTTAAAAAACTTAAACTTATGATTAAAAAGAAATTGATAATGGTTACCTATAAATAAAAGAAAATAATAAATATAAAATGTTACCAAAAAGATAATTACTCTCCAGGATGAAAACTAATAAATCCCAACTTATAATTGACTGCTCTAACCAAAGAACTATCTAATCAGAAAAATGTCAATTCTTTCCATAGTTGGAAATAAGCTCAGTAGAATTATTAGCAAAGAGATTAGACTGATATAAATATAGCTGATAAATCTTATGGTTGATCTACAGGATAATAAGATAGAAGGAAGAATAAATATAATGAATCAAATTAGCTGAAACTTCTTGAATAACTGACCAATATTTCTTCTTCTCCTTCTTCAGTATCTTCATTCCTTGGCCTTACAATTAGCTCTTGATTGGATGACTTTATTGCTTTAATGAGAACTTCACCTATGCTGATCAATAGTTCCTCTCCAACATCTTTAAGCCTGTTAGGGTTAAAACATTTAAAAATATATATTTCTAGAATAAAAGAATACAAGAGTAAGAAGGATAACAACTGAGCCAAATAAATTTAATGGCATGTATGTATGGCAAACAATTAGGTGGTATAATATATAAAGATAATAATCAAATAACAAAAAACATATTATAATTTAAAATAATCTAAATTGGATATCTTAGTTATAAAATAACAACTCCAATAAGAAAGAATGAAAAAGATGTAAAATATTTAATGAGAAAAATATGTATATAGGCTCTGTAAATAAAAACTTAATAAATTATGTGCATAACACTGGATATTGCCCATGTGATTTATTTTAAATTAAAAGGTTATCTATTACTAGCTTATCTTGTTTATTTTGTCAAATTAACTTTAAAAAACTAAGATACATAAAACTTCACAACACATCCTGGAATAATCAGGCCCAGTTTAAAAAATATTAATGAAGGAACAGGTATGTTGTAACAATTAAGGTGTTAATTAACTTATTAAATTACAATAATCATATGACAGCAAGCATATAAGAAATACTTACTTGCATCCTTCAAATTTCAAACAAGTTTCTTCCAAAAGACTATTCAGTTGATGAAATGACAATGATGTGTTAAGGGGACTATCCTTAGATTTATTTCCATCAGCATTTATGTTTGAAGACAGAAACTGGAAAGCCAGTAAACAAATATTTTGCAAAAGCATAAATGAACTTGGTTCATCTAGATGAGGTTTCAATAATGGAAGAAGCTGATGCAACATGGATTGAATATTTTCATTCATTGTTTCTCCACCATCTTGGAATGAATCTATGGATGATTGCAATGTTTCCTGATGTTCAAGTAGATTCTGCAAGTAAATTATCATAATAAAACATAAAATTTTAATTCTTTAATCTATTTTTTGTTATTTAATCAAAGAATAGATTTTTAAACTACTTTGGTGGTTGGATTCTTTCACAATAAATAAGCAAATGATAACCGAAAGACATGTAGCTCAGGGTTTTGAGAGGTGACTTTAAGTTGTTAATATCCTTTACCAAGTTGTCCAAGATTTAAAAAAATAATAATCTATTATATTTCAAATCTGTCTAGAAATATTCCCAACCCTTGCTCTCAATGCAATATCCTCCACATGTTATCAGACCAAAACAAACTTTGCAGAACTTTAGTATCCTCTCTTTCTATTTTTAGTTTTCCACACATTGATAACAAATAAAGTGTACTTCAGAATAGGTATAATGATGTTAAAATATAAAAATACAGTCAAATAGAGCTAAAAGAAACACTTGCCTCAGATTTTCCAACCTTGTTTTTCCTTTCCAATTCAACTACAGGAAAAGGTGAACTTGAAAATCTGTCATCCCTCCCTTCAATCAGATGACTCCTCTCCTATTAACAAAGAGATTATGTTAATTTAAATCCAATAGGCTATGGATGGGTAAGTAAATCATTTGTAAGCTATTCAATACTTCCACCTGAATTTCCTCTTCATCAGAAGAATCACATTCTCTAGGATTGGCTGTAGTAGTATCCACCTATAAAAGATGTACAAATCAATACTAAAAAACTGCAGGTAGAGCAACAAATATATAGGTTTTCTATGAAAAGTGATAATATTAGAAAAAAGAATCTAACTTATTCAGAATTCAACTTTTTAAATTTACTTGAACTAAAAATATATAATACAAAATAATTTTCATACACAATTTAAATGCATCTTCTATTGAAAGAGGATATTTTAAAATGAACAAATTATTGAAATATATGTAGAGAAAGAAAATAAAAACAGATTGTCATGTGACTTTACATGCAAACTCAAAATATGTTCATATATAATATTGAAAGTAGCGCTTTTGGACTAAAGAATAATGATT
This sequence comes from Pantala flavescens, assembly GCA_020796165.1. NCBI lineage: Eukaryota > Metazoa > Arthropoda > Insecta > Odonata > Libellulidae > Pantala > Pantala flavescens. The sequence goes on from CM036886.1 coordinate 22,377,456, forward strand.
AGGAAAATTCATACATCCAGGTATTGAAATAGGTTCCAGACCTTGGAAACTAATTTTGTTTTAATACAATAATATTCATACCAAAATATTACAATAAATATAATGGATAAACTAACATATCTTAGTTAAATAAAGATGTTTTGAATGTTTGCACCAATAATAATCTAATTCTAATAACATACCACAGAATCTGACAGAAGGCTACTCTGAGGATCCTTCCCATTCTCTTGAATGTATCTACTAACAAGACGATGAATAGAGAGAAGAGTTCTTTGGCGTAGGGCATCACAAGAAACCATTTGCAGATCTTTAAAGAGCTGTATAAGGTAATGAGGACGATTTTCATTCTGTGCAATTAGAGTGGCAACCTCTGAATACACAGATTCACGAAGGATTTGGAAGAGACCACTTCCCTCCCTTGAAGCATGCCTCCTGCTATAATTCATTACAACCATATTAATTAAAATAAATCAGTAGTAGTTATAAGAACAAATTTATAAATTCATATAATGGCTAGCGATAGTTTAATTAATACTTAATTAGCTTGCCTAATATCCACAAAAAATTTAATATATGAAACTGCGTGGATGTAAAAATTACTCATTATTAATCCATAATGGCAATGTCTTTGCTATGTCAATGTTTGACAAGAATAATAATTTTTCAATTGCATAAAAGGGATAATTGATTAATTAACATGAATCAAGAGGGAGCATTATCTAATTATAAGATTGTATTAATAAGTTAAATTTAGAATTTGAAATCTGAGGTGTCATAATGCAAAAACAACGCAACGGAATAACATTTCAAAATTACATTCACAACTAACAAGTTTATAAGTACATCTTAAATGTAAGATTTTTAAATCAATATAAAAATATATTCAATTTCATTACACTTATTATTATTTTCCATAAAATATAATTTCCATAAAAGGCTGTACATAAATTCAAATAGATTAAAATCTTGATTACCTGGAATCCTCAGGGAGCGAGGGTTGCTCATCCTTTCTTTGAGATGGCTGAAGTTCCCAAGCCAAATCCTGGGAGGGAAATCCTCTATAATGAGATCCTTCACTACCTAGATTAGAATTATTAATGGAAACTTTGGAAATATTATTATGCAAAAGCCTGGCACTTAACAAAATGTTTAACAAAGCAAGACTTGTGCAAAAATTATCAAATGCACCAAACTTCAGTGAACCAATTCATTCAAAGAATAATGTTGTCAGAAAACTATAATGGAAAAAGACCTGGAATTAAAATTAATACATAAATAGATACTATGATTTTTCCTTAGTCAAACAAAACGAAATGATGAATAAAAATATATGAGCACTAAAAATGGAATAAATATCAATTGATAAAAGATGAATAAAAGCATAAAATTACTGATTTCTAATTGTAAAACCCAAATTTCCATGAATTTCTTCATAAAAAAAATTAACACTAGCCCAAAATGATATAATTATCTATTTGATAACATCTTGTAATCTAAAAAATTACCAAGCTTGAAGTGCATAATTAGAGAATCATTCCCTCAAAAAGTAAGAATATATAAATATATTAATTAACAACCAAAAAAAATTAGGCATAAAAATAAGGGAGTTTAAACTTATGAAAAATATACATTCAGTTGATAATTTTATGACAATATGCAAGATATTTACCGGGTGTAGGATTTGGCATTACTCGGTTGACATTATGCTGCTGAGAAACTCCAGAATGCTGTTCAGTATTCTGCTTTTCTTTCTGAGATTGTCTGCATTAAGAAATAAAATAAATCAAAATCCAAAATTTGAAATCTATTAACTAAAACTCAATAAACCTTACTGAAAAAGGCATAAAATCTGACAATGTATTTTCTATTCTTAGACTTTCAGAAGTCTCATTCCAACAAAACAAGAAAGAAATTTATTTTACTCCATAATTGTCTGAGGATTATTTTCATATTTTTCTTTAAAATGATAGTGAAGAAAACCATAAGAAAATAATCCATGGAAGAACATTATTCAATTATAATACTAAACTTACAAGTTCTTATTAGATAGATACAAAAATCAACATTGGCCATTCATTATTTAAAGGTATTCAATTATAAAGGAGTAAAAACAAATTTCTTACAAAATGTGTTGAGCCACAGGAGGCATAGCAGCAGGTGATGCATTAAGACCAGATGTTTGAAGAGAAGGTCCATGTGATCTAAGGAAGTTATGAGAACGCATCACCAGAGGACTAGGAATGTGTGGATATCCCTCGTTACTTTTGCTACTGGTTGAAAGCAGATTCTGTCTTGAATAACTGTATACAGAAGAAAACATTCATAAAACATTGGAACAAACACTATATTAATTTATAAAATAATATCAATCACACCAAGCAATAAAAAAATTACCGTAAATATTTCACAATCCAAAAACATGCAATCAAAAGGTAGCAAAGATGGTAAGTTCTCAAAGTGAGATTTATTAATAAACTAAACTGTAATTAATTTTAAATTTGACTATGGCTCATACAATATGATTATAATTGAAAGAAACAAATCTTATGGAATATAAGCTATATATAATTAATAAACAATAGAAAATATAACAGTAAACCATACCAGAACTATTATTTGTCAAATATGAGGAAAAATATTATTTATTACTTTCCCTAAAATAAGTACAAATGGATCAGAGATCAAATTATTATCTTCTGTCATTTCTATTTTTAAATACTATTTTTCCAGTTTTATTAATCCCAATTTGAATTCAGTTTAAAACAATGTTAGAATAGAACTGGATAAAAATGGTGTTTTCTCTTATATTCGATTTATTTTCTGCATTTTTGGGACTTTTGTTTTCAAAATAACCGTTTACTTAATCTGAGTTATCAATCACTAACATATATTGTCAAAGTTGAATAAAGTTCACTCTACACACAATATTATTTCATTTTACTCATTGGAAAACTATAGTTTATAATACTGTTAATTCATAATAGTTTGTATAAATCATGATCATTTGCTGCAATTCATATTTCATTAACATTTATCCATGGAATCCATGAGAAAGTTCTATGACTAAAATTATAATTAAGGCTAAAGATATTTAATTAGTACTAGATGGATTAATACATCAAATTTTAAATATATTAACAACTGTTACATATTATCACACATTATACGTCTTAAATTGATAACAAAAAAATAACAATTAAACAATTTATAGATTGTTTAATTGTCCTTTACCTAAAATTAAAATAATGCTGTGATAAAACAATTAATTGGATATTGAATTTAAGTAATAGAAAATGAAAACTGAGGAGAAAACAATAAAAATGTAAAACCAATCAAAGAAACTTTAACTTTGTGGTATTTCATAGCAGTAAACATGTTGAATAACTGAGAAATTTCTACAGTATAAGTAAAAATTCACAATGTTTCATATTAAATTTATATCAAGCAGTATTAACATGCAAGTAAAATAAACAAATGATAAAGTTTCAAACAGTAAGAAGCATTAAAAACAGTGAGTTAGTGAAAATAGAGTGATACAAATTATTATTGAATTAGTAAAACTCGATGCAAAAATTAGGAGAAATCTGGGCTGCTGGTAAAAACAAAAATATATTATATTAATAAAAATAAATAATCATCATTAGATGTTAGAAATACCATCTTACCTGATCTTGGTATGCAATACAGCAGGTTCTTTATTCCTTAAATTTAAAAATATCACTCCCAAGAAAGTTTGCAAGATTTAATAACAATGATCAGCACTGGAATACTGAATTCTGTTTAAGCAATTATAAGCTTGCCTACATTAAACAGAAATACAATAAAAATCTTTTTATTCCATTTGAGCACATTAAAATCCAAAAAGCTAAAAGAGCTTTTGGATGGACGCTATAAATGAATTTTAAAATTATGATTCAACAATCACTAAATTATATTCCATACTTACTATTCCATATTACGTACTTATAGTAAATAACTAATAGAACAATAATGTAAAAAAATAAGAGAAAACCATTTATTAAGTTATATATTACTAGAAATATTGTAATATAAGGCACAAAATAAAATAATTGGCAAAAAAGTGGAAATTTTCATGAAATTATGCCAGTATCTCCACTCACTTAATAGTATCATTATCAAACATCCTATTTGAGCTAGTTGTGTAAGTTGAATATAATGATTATACTAAACCTTAGGAACTAGAAAAATTAGAAAATTCTTACTCTCCTCACAGAAGTTATTTACATTATTCAGTAATTGTAAAGCAATTTTACTACTCTTAATTTTCCTGTTTATTTTTTATCCATTTCATACCAAATTGTAATTTTCATTAATTTATCATATTAAATATTACCTTTAAAAAAAAAAGAATAGAATAAATGGAGATATATTTGAGCAATTAGAGTTAACAGATCACTTAAAATTAAAAGAGCAGTAATGTCATTCTAATATATATACAAATACTCAGTTGAGATTTTGCAGATTTAGGATGTATAATTTTTTTCGTTCTATGAAAAAATTTATGACATACTTTCATCTCTTGAACTAACTACACAAAAGGAAATGTTTTAGGGTCATATAAATAAATCTTTAAAGAAAGAATAAATAATCAAAACCTATGGCAAATCATATTCTTATTAACCCTATTAACATGATTGACAAGGCTTGTCTTCCACCTTTATTAATATAATTAGAGATTTTAAAAAAATACTAAATTAACTTCCAGTTATATAAGAATGATCTAAATATAAACAAGATAGAAAATGAAGATGACAACAATTATTTAAATTTTTTATATGCAAGCTAAGTTTAAATAAATTAATACTTAGTTTTGAACTAAATTTAAGTAAACATTATTTATATATGAACTATTTGAGCTGTGGTATCTCCTTAAATGACAGAAATCTAATACCGTAAATGATTTAAATTAAGGAGAGTTCTAAATTTTGTTTTCTAATTACAGAAAATTTTAAGTGCTCCTTGTTAAGTTTGAGGTGTTGTTTTCATTTAAATTATATTTGAAAAATGTAAAAGAGTGCAGATTCATTGATTAAAAACCAACGGATATCCTAGTAACATTAAATTTTAATATTCCATTCCATATTGAACTAAAACTATTGCTTTTCCTATGTGGAGATTCATTAAAACTTGGTATTTAGATTCTCCACACTAAGTTTGAGTAAAGATGAATAATATTCTTTTTCAGAATAACCATTCGAAAGAATCTACAGAATTTCAAATTAAAATAAGTCCCTTACAAATTTTTATATAATATATGTAATTAAGCAATACGTAAGTAATACGTCATAATGATCTGAAGGTTTTCATATCACTCCATTTTCCCAGTATTTGGTATAATGGTCACAGTATTGAATTTGGGTAGATGAAATTAATGTAGATTTAGAGAGATTTAGAATTAAGATAGATGAATAAATGTTTCACAAGCTTAAATAACAAAAGATGTTTGCAAAAGTTTATTTCTCATGTTTTACATTTAAATATTCAGCTAATGAATAAAAGAAATAAATCATATTCCATTTTCATGAATTTTTCAAAAAGTACCTTATAAAAAATAAATAAAATTAAGGAGCCAATGAGGATACTAAATCAAAATATGAATGCAATATCTGTTAGCTTTATTGTCAATAATGAATGCAATACATTAAAATACTTCATAAATCTCATTTCATAAAAAGGCAAATTGGATAAAAGAATTTAAAACCTGAAAACAGCCCATAAAAGTCTGAAAACAAACAAAACCAACTGAAGAAATAAGCTAGGTTAAATAGTAATTGCCATTTACAAAACATGGCCAATTCACTGCCTTTGAACAAATAAATTCACGTGAAAATACAAGCATATAAGAATTGCCTTAATGATAATTCTTGGAAAAAAAGTAACATTTATGAACAAAATCTGCCAGGGAAATGCATACAAACAATAAAACATCTAAAGCATAAGTCCTAGGAACAATAGCAAGTACAGTATTCCTTAAAATATTATAAAGAGTATTAAATTCAATTTTCAACTGATAAAATCTTCCCTGCATAAATTACAGATTCAGGATAATTTAAAATGAAAAGCTCACCTCCTGAAATTATCCCAATAGTTATTAGCTCGAATTCCTGGAGGCACCTGATTGTTGAGAGCAACAGGTGGCCCCCTAGCAACTGCTGCTGCACTTGGATGCAGAGCCCAGTGGTCACCATGAGCATATGAGGATGGACCAAGTGGAGGAGGTGGCTGATGAAGAGATTCTGAAGGAAATGAATAAGCAGCAGTAGGAGATGGATGTGCATCAGCTGTCTGTGATATGAGGTGTGGAAGTCCCATAACAGCTGTACCAGTTGTACAAAGATTAGGCAAAGAATGTGCACTAGCAACACCAGAAGCATTGGCTGCACCTTGAACTGAGGAAACTTCTGAAACTTCCCTCACAACTTCAGGGTAAGGAGATTGCATCTGAACCGGCTTCTGTGCTCTCCTCAGAAGCAAATTTGAAGATACAGCTTGTGGGACTGAGAATGATGACTGAGTGTTAACAGCAGACACTCTATTATGATATAGGAGTGGGTGGGGATTTACAGGTTGCTGCATCTGTGACTGCTGCAACTGTATGTTTCTCAGCTCATCTTCATCCTGTCTAGGTTCTTGTCCCAATCTATCCTGTATCTGCAAGTATATGCCATATATTTCATGAGATACTAAATAAACATACAAGTATATGTTGATCATCCTCAAGTATTCTATAACTAAAAATAAAAATAATATCCTAAAACGTTAGTTTAGAGAATTAGATTTGCATTAAAAGTGCTGAAGTAAAAACTATATACATAATCATAATATACTATCCAATCAATTTTTTGTGAATAAATAAATTTAATTATAATATTCATACTAAAGAAATTAATCATTTGCCAGAAAGAAATCTGGTAAGTTCAATAAGGTTCCCTCTAATGACAATCTATTAGGACCTTAATTCTCAAGTCAATAATTTATCAGCATATCATTCTTCTTTCAAATACTTATGTAATTACAAACTTTTAGTCCACAATATCTTAGTGAGTGAGTAAAAATGGAATTAAAAAAGTATACCGTTTGAACAGTGGCCTGCAATGTGGCAAGTTCTCGGTGCTGATGCCACAGCAGCTGACAGCATTGGCTCAAAGTTTGAAGTACATGCTGCTGCTGCTGCAATTGATGTGATGCATATGAATGAAGGTTAATAGGAGTCTGACTATGATCTGGAGCATGAAAGAAAGGAGAGGGAGCCATCATCCAAGGTGGAGGAAAATTATTAAAGGGCCATGACGAAGCACTGGAGGGAGTCGCAACTCCTATAGGATGTGTAGCATTCATATTATAGCCCTGATTTATTCCAGAAAATGGACAGCTTGATCCATTGCCATGGTGCTGTTGTTCGGTCATGAGAGATTGACAAAGGGATGTTATGGCCTCTAGTTGATTCTGCAACTGAAAAAATAAATATGAATGAACTTACATGTTCATAAGTTAAATAATAATAATGAATTTTTCATAAATGCTGATATGATCTGCATGCTTAATTTCTAATTATTTTATTGCTGTTATATATTATGAATTCTTCATAATTAATCTATTATACAATTTAAATATGCAGATTTGAGAGAAAGCATCAAATGATAGACCCCATACATGGATATTAATAGTTACAGATTTTCATAACTAAAAAAGGTACCCTTCAATGATAATATACAGAAAGGAATACTAAGAAGTTTGTTTTAATTTAATTCTACTTTGTTGAAGTAAAATACATAAGAGAATGACAAAATCAAATGCTTATTAATTAAGAGGTAAACTAACATAACTAAGAGCTTAACCAAGGTAACTAAGGACTCAGAAAGAAGCTGAATGATTTCATTTAAAATAATCATCAACAAAAATTATATGATTCAAATGAAATATAATGAAATAAAATAACCATGAAGAAAATAGCAATCTTGATGTCATTAGTTCCTTTGGATTTCTGATTTATATAAATTATAATCAATTGATCCATAAATTAGCTAAATTCATTATTAATTCTATATCCTTCATCTCTAAGAGCAAAAATTATACATTGAAATAACAGCGTAACAGAAAGTGATGTATAAATAAATAATTTCAATGAAAGATTAAATGAAACGTGATACAAAAAGACATTAATTAGCACATGTCAAAATATATTACAAAACTTCTTACAATTTCTATCAGTATAAAACTAACCTGTTGAGCTTGTTGCTGCCACCACGAAGAGCTATTTTGATTGCTGTTTGTAGAGTTAGGTAGGGGTTGAGGGTTTATTGAGGACATAGAGGGATGGACTGACGAACCAGCAGTTGCTGTGTTACTTTCCATAACACTTTCAGCAGCAACTTCATCTGTAAGGCTAACATTTTCCTGTCGTCCATGAGCAGATGATGGAGTCCATATAGCTCGTGGAACAGAGTTATCTAAATGATACATTCAAATAACGGTATAAATAACTGAAAAATATTTTAAATTACATACTGACAAATATATTTAAAATATTAGCAGTTACATACAATAAAAAGCAGTCCTACAGCCTGCTATTTAAAAAAACCTCAATATAATAAATTCATAATTTTAGAAACACTGATTCATCAACAGTTATTACACATTACTGAAGATATAATAGAGATATAAAATTATAAATAGCCCAAGAGCCTATAACTGGATTAACAATTATTCCTCAGCATCCATGATGGTTGTTTTTCATCAAATCTTAGAAAATCAATATAAAATAGAAAGTGCTTTTCATAACATATATTGTTTGTTCAGTTATATCATGCTTTCATTGTCGATGTTGATTGAAGATAAACACTGTGATCATTTTCAAAGCCAAATAAAAATGAGTAATGAGCACTAATTATCTACAGATTTTTTAAATCATTCACAATAAGGTTTCCAAATTCACACTGTTCCATCTATAACAATGTATACATGCACAACTGCTATTGACAGATACAACAAAATTACATTTATATGCCAACAAATACAGTACTCAGGTAATACAGGTCATACATACATACATGGGTTACAAATACTAAAATTAGAAGATCCATTTTCATAGATTATTAGGCCCTGAAATGAAAAAGATCTAATCTACAGGCAGATACAGTTATTTCATGCAATCACAGCTTACCCATAGAATCTTTCTTCCAAACATTATGAGATGAAGGTACATGACTTCTGCCTGGGGTGCCATGATGTGAACTTTGCTGCAAATTGTGCCCTTGAGTCACTCTTACTGGAGATCTGCCAGGAGAACTTCTACTAACTGCCTGCATTTTTGAGCGTTGATTACTCATAGAGCTACTTGCGTTGCTTCCAGCTTTATTTGAATTAACAGAACCTTTTCGACGACCCTGAGACTCCAAAGATATGTTCAGCATCTCCCTTGGAAATCAAATAGTTTTTATGTATTAGCTATATAGAAGAAAAAGGATTATAAAATAAAGTGGGTGATAGAATCAGATTTAGAATTTTAATTTTGATAAAATTATATGCAGTTTTCCTTTATATTGGATTGCAGAAATTTCTTTGTTTAGATGATATAATAAACATTTTTCTAACATTTTAAACACTTTAATACATTAATTATTTTAAAATCAACAGTATCTATTTTCAAACAGATAAAAAAATAACAACGAAATTTCTATGAGTTATTGTTTTTAAGAGATCTATATTCTAAGAGGACATTCTAAATTTTTGCCCTTCCTTGTAAAATTTTCAACAGAAATAAAGTGATGTATTTTGCTTCAGTTAAGATTGTATCACTAAATAGGAGAAAAAAATACTCTTTTGCCAGCTTTTATGAAACATTCATTTTTGAAGTAGTTGAATTCAGCAAGAAATAAATAAAATACAGGATTTAAAGAACCTTAACTAAATATCATGATAAGAATGAGTATTTAAGTATTCATGCACTTTAATGAGAGACTAAAATATGGAGTATATAATCCTACAAGTAAGGCATTTGTACAAACAAGGAACTTCACAGTGCAAAATGTGAGGAAGAACCTTGTCTCCCTTGACAATGGCTTCCCTATTTAGGCTTATCTCTAGGGCTTCCCCCTTTCAGGAAAAAAGAGCCCACTAATAGATGTGTGCCATTTTTTCAGTAAGTGAATACTCTAGAAATTGTCTTCCTGAGAGATAATGGGGATTAGATATTGAAGACAGGCATCCTAATGTGGTTGTGGTCATATTTGACTTATTTAGTGAGATGAGTTTAAAAATCATACTCATTCTATGTAACATATACACTTAAATGACGTATTAGAACAGGGAAATATAAAAAAGAAACTAACCAAATATATTTTTAAATAACAATATTTTGTGTTAATTTATTTATACGAAGAAAGGTGGGATTTTATGATTTTAATGCCTTAAAATATTAGAAAGTATCTTGAATAATAGACCAGAATTTTAGGCTATTCTATGATTGAAATAAGTTAAATTCTACACTTGCAAGAGATTAAGAATACGATGAAAATAGTACTGAATATATTAAAAATACCAGGTTAGACTAATAGAGAAAAGTCATTATATTGGATAGAATACCACACTTATTACTGTTATATGAACTATGAACATATTTTGAACTGATGACTATAGAAGTTTATTATTTTAAACTCAAGATGGAACAAGAATAATTTTATACTTGAGTAGTTAATAATCTCAGCATCATTTAAATAATATAAAACAAAATTTATGGAAATATAATTTACGTACATAAATAAACATGATGAATACATAAACTACAGAAAAGAATATGAATTTCTTTACTTACAAGTTTTGGATATTGAAGTGAAAAGCTTCATTTTGATCACTGAAAGGTGAATATCAGTTAGAGTTGAACTTACCGATGAGCACTCTGAGACCTATCACTTGGTTGCTCCCTGGCTACACTAACATTCAATTGAGCTATTTTATGATCCTGAATGGGCTGGCTATAATGAGCTCCACCCGCTGATTCTTCTTCATTTTTACCATCATCACTGCTAGGAAAAATTTTTAAATTAACCATATTAAATTCTTATATTTAGAAAAACATAATATCTTATGAAAGTATTTAATTACAAAAGGAATTTTAAACATTGAAATTCAGTGAGTAAAGATTCTCTTTAAAGGCAAATTATATTATGAAATTCTGTCACATATCCGCAACAGTTTGCAGTAATGCAGCTGATAATACATAAAAATCTCACCAAGTATTCTTTTGAAGATATTTATGGATCTGAGAATATAATTTTGGATAAACAAATTAACTTAACCAATTATATTCAAGTAATTCTACACTTCTCAGAACTTTTTCTGACTATAATAAAATATAATATAACAATAAAGTACTTATCTTGTTTTGTTGGTTTTTAGTTCAATATGATAATTTATATATTAAAAACAAAAAAACTAAGTAATAAATTTAGTGTGAATGTAATGAAATTAAAAATCACCTAGAAAAATCAGCACCCTGATCTCTGATCTCAATATCACGTTCAGCCAAATCATCTAATGTCCCTTGCGTGGAACCTCCCCATGTTGCATTAGTGGTAGTCCCCTCTGCATTTATATGATTGAAACCTGAAATACCAGCAATTAGGTATATATTTTTGGAGCATTTATTCATGGGCATTCAATGTTTATATGCAACTTGGCAATCTAGAAAAGATTAAACTTAACACACCACTAGTAGCATCAGATTTGCTAGCAGACATTTCATGAGACATATCTTGATTGATTGAGGCTTGATGTCCAAGATCTTTCCTCATTAACTCTTCTAATTCTCGCCTTTTTGCCTGTAATTCTGCTTGAAGTAGTAACTGCCTTCTCCATCGTGTATCCATTTCCTTGGATATAAAGAGCATTGGTTTTCAGTAACTGATAATTCACTCAATTAACATAAAAGTGCAATTGTATGTAATAATACCTTAGCTACCTAACTCTTATTTTGGAAAATTTTATCATAAATATACAAAAAATTATTATTTACACAAGGTTGCTTCAAAAATTTAATAAGAATTTAAGAGACACATGCCATTGAATTACGGTTTTTATCTCTCTGACCAGAAGAAGATCGAGAGGATGAAGATGCAGAAGTAGATGGACATGGCGATTGACGACCACCTTGCTGTCTTTGACCTAACTGCCACTTGACTGCAGCAATACGTTCTCTCTCTGCACGAATGCTCATTGCCTGCTGCTTCAAGTTCTGAGTCATTGCTTGCAATGCCTCAACACTCAATTCTGTCGAAGGTGGAATTGGAGAGGATGACCTGGTAAGAAATAATTGCAAAACTTTCAAGCTGAAGATATTTAACAAAATAAAAAAATCATAATTTAAGAAAGTAATTGACAGTGCTTGACCTTATAAATGAACGTAACTCCAATATTTATGCACCGCCATAGATTAAAATACTAAGAAGCTCTACGATTAAAGAAAATCTTATCAAGCTTTCACCTCACAGTTGAAACTGATTCTACTACAGTAAATCAGGAATACTTTCATTCAAATGAGCCTTTCATTATATTTTGGTGTGCTTTACATGCAAAGGATTGATAACATCATCAATCACACAAGAATCTTGCAAATCTTGCAAAAATTACTATAGAAAAACCAAAATAGCCAAATCATCTCAAAAATTGAGTTAAAAATAACTTCTTTTATAGAATAGCATACAATATGTTTACATTAAACATACCTCATTAACAAAGCAGCTTCAATATCCCTACTGCTATGCATACTAGAGGAACTTGAAAATGGTTGTCCATTATTGTTGTGATTTGGACCACCGTTTTCTGACCTAAAATTTCTCTGCTGCTTAGAAGTTGACTGTAACTGTTCACTGTTCATCTGAGCTTGTTCACCAGATTCATTTCTTTGCTGTTGAGAAATTCCATCTTTTACAGCATGCACTAGCTGAGCATACTCATCAGAAGATAGACCATCATTGCGATTCTCTTGAACTACTTCAAGCAGCTTCTCTAACTGCTGAAGTCGCAGCTTGGCTTCTTGTAGTTTCCTAAAATTACATTCATGCTAAATAAGAAAAAGGTCCAAAAACTTTATTTTCATAATTTATCATTAAGTCTCCAGGAGAAAATTTTCTAAAATAGTCCAAGAATGCAAATTTTGATGATGATAAGTTATTAACCTAAGCAGATACAATTTTTTTAAAAATATCCTAAAAATATGAATTTTGCCTTATTTATCCATCTCATTTGCTAGTTCATAAGTATGAGAGATTCAATGAGAATATGAAACAAAGGTTAAACATATTATCTTTGCATATCAGGCTAATAGAGAAATCAAACTAATTTGTAATAAAATTTATCCAGGTGAATTATACTAATTAGAGAAAGTTTAAGCCTCTATGCATTATTTATATCCATTAAAACATCTTCACATTAAATTGAATTCTACTGAATCATAATTTTTAAAACTTTTGTGATTGATTCAAATAAAACAAATACAAATATCACACAGAATTATCATAAACTTCATTTGATATTATGTTAGATGTAAATATCAGACGTACAATGTTTTCTGCTCCAATTCTTGAGATGATATAAGTAACTCTCTTGCTTTTGCATCTGAAATGGAGCCTGCTTCAGAACTAAGAGAGATGTTGTCTGGTTTTGAACAGCTGGGTTGCTTTTTCCTGTGTTCCTTTTGTCTCCTTTAAATAAAATATACATATTAGAGAGCCATTTTCAGGTCCCCATTCAAATATTTAATAATAGTTTGGTGTATGGTTTAATTATACATTTATGATGCAAACCACATTTAGAGAATAAAAGGAAGATGATAAAACATATATATAGAATATAAAGATAAATTCTTAGAAAAAATACATATATAATAAAAACAGCAGGAAAAATAATTGAATCTCACCTAAATAAAATATTAGCATCCAAAATATGTTTGGTTGATACTACTATTCAGTACTGACTGATCCAAAAATATCTAAACACTGGCTAAATTTTCAGACAATTATAATCACACTTCAATCATCAAAAGCACATTAGATACCAAAGTGGATATAGAACTTCATACAAGTATAATATATTACATATGATCCTGATAATATATCCAGATATTATATCCTGATATGATGTTTTATCTCTAATGCTGCCTAGATATGCCAAGCCAATTATTCTCATTAAATTAGTAAAAAAATTTAGCAAGAATTGTGCCATAATTGCTTTGAATTGTGCCATAATTGCTTTAAATTGTTAAAAGAAAAACTCTCTGGCTGTAATTGATTGAAAGTTTATATATTGATTACCTTAGGGCAACTGAGTGATCTTCTTTCTCTCCTGTAGATGCCATATCATTTCCAGTAGCATTGCCTACAGTAGCCTGAAATTAATTAAACTAGATGATAAAGTTTCAGAAAAGCATTGAATATACATAATATAGATTTTTATTTACAAAATTCTACTCTTTTTCCATTTCTAAATAACTTAACTTCATAAACAAAATTATATTTTTTCATTACTGCTAAGAAAAAAATTATGAATAGAAGAGAGATTCATTAAAATTATAGTCGTAGAATGCTCATTACCAAAAATTATAACATTACAAAGTTAGTAAATATTAAATTTATTTAAATAATAAAACCATACTTCGATGTGTAGATATAGATTTTCAATAAGGAAATAATAGGTTATAATTGTAGGTAGTAACGATTAATGCCTGTAAGTACATAGGCAAGATTATTTCTCGAAATAAAAAGATCCTACAAGCTATTTGTTAAAAAATTAAAGATAATTACTGGTGCTTAGTTAGAATACTGCACAATGGATTTACTGACATTCATTAACCTTAACAAAACATTTTTATTGACTAAAATTCAGATGAATTTCAAGCACTTGATACAATCAATAAATTTATTTTGCAGTATATTGGATTAATTTATGTAACTAATGAGACCACTTTTAAATTTCTTTTCATAACATTTCTTTATGCTTTGAGATTTAAATAAAATTTTGTAAGGTATTACGTGTATTCTAAGCCTAATAAATATACCTGAACTTGGTTATCTGTAGATATTAAACCTTGCAAAATGGCTAGCCTTTCCTTCATCTGTTTCAACTCTTCCATATTTTTTAACACTTCTTGAATATCTCGCTCTGGCAATTCCTTTTCTGCATCCCCAACAGCCATTTGTTGTGATGTACCAACACTTGAACTTTGAGGTCCGTTTGTTGCTTCAGGTACACCTTAAAATTTGTTAAAATTAATAAAAATAAAATTTCACATTATAGCACAGTAGAGTCACAAATTGTTAAAATATCAGACAAGAATGGTTAAATCATCAGACTTATTCCATTATTGCTAAGAAATTATGGTATATGTAAATACTCTTTTACCTTTGTAGATATTTAACCAAAGTAGTGAGTATTCAAAAAATTAATATGAAAACAATGATGATCACTCTTATTAATGATAATATTAATGCAAAAAAGATTGCAACACATTCTCATTCTGAGGTCCCGGTTTCAAATTCCGAATGAAAAGGATTTTTCTTCTAATTTTATGTAGGTAAAGAAAACATGACATGGCTTTCTTGCTTGATGTAATGAAAAAAGTTTAGTCAGAGTTTCATTTCAAGAAAGAAAGAAAATTCAGTTACAATGCACAATAATACAATTAATTTCATTATAAATAATATCTTTCTCCAAGAGTCATTTCTGAATTATAAAATACCATATAATATATAATTCTTTCTACAAGCATTTCCATCAACGACCCCTCACATGCAGTTCTAGCATGGTTTACTATCATTGAAAACAGTGACCATCACATTGTATGCTGATGTTTGATGAGACACAATGATCGATCGATCGATAAGATATAATAGATATTAATAGATAACAATGTACTAAAACAGTTTTAGAATATTCTAATACAATACAATATATTCTTACCATCCTCGTCTGGTATAAAACAATTGAGGGTTCTGAGCTCCTGAACTAAATGATCCATTTGATTCTTCTTTTGCTGTAAATCCTCAATTTTATTTTGAAGAACTTGATGTTCAGATGAGAGCTCCTCATCTTCATCACCCAGAAGCTCCATCAACTATAAAAAAAAGTTAGTTTAAACTACTCTTTAGAAGTCAAAGTAAATTTAAGGATAAGAAGGTGAAAGTTAACTTTCCATGAATAGCACACATGAATAATCCCAGGTTTTTAACAGACAGTAGGGGGTTTCCTAAACATCCCTTTGTATGGCTAGTGCCATTTAGAGACCCTGGCAGGGATGATGCTGCAAATTTCAGACAAATCTGCATTGCCAATGCAAAGTATCCCTTACCAGCAAGTCTAAATGTTCTGGCAAGATAGCTCAATGGCTAGAGTGGAAGACTGGTAATTTTGGTTTGGTGGTTGGCAGCTTTTCAGACTTTTTATCAATCTGTTGAAAACCTGAGATTGACTATGAAATTTTGCTACGATGCCAAGCCAATGCAATAGAAGATTAGATGAATGATAATATTTTGGATATTTTTTTAAAGTTTTGATGAATGTAATTAATATAATCTCTAATAGAAATTCATCTAAAATGAAATTCTCACCTGATTTCGATTTTCATAAAGTTCTTTTAAGGCTTGTATTCTTTCCTTTAAACAGTCTAATTTACTTTTATTTTCAGAGGGTGATAGATCTGATCTTGTGAAGTCTGGCAAGCTATTAACCATATCATTCTGTGAAAGAAGCTGAAAATTTATAATTCCTATAAATACATATATTTTGGAATAAACGTACAGATTAATGATAACGAGATAAAATAATGATAGCTATTATTCATTTATAATGAATCAGATGACAATTTTTTGATATGCAAGAATTCTTTGTTAAGATTATAATTTAAATTGATAAACTTTTGTTGAAAATGTTTTACATGCATGTAAGTTCCCTGGAGCCACAAAATGAATAAATAATGACAGGAAATTATTAAGTAACTAGTAACATTGCAGCAAGAAGTTCATTTTATTTTGAATTTTTTGATTCCCATTCCTCAGGTGTCACCATGCATGAAGTTTTTTTTATATCAATCACTCAATTCTAATGATGACACTTAATTAATGACCAAAATATTAGTAATTATTAAATTTGTTATTCTAGCAGTTCTGAGATAGAAGAATCGAGAAAACTTCTTGCATCAAATTCACCCAGCGATCAATGTTAAATAAAGATAAGAAGAGCTATAAATTGTAGGTTAGAGATAATAGCTACAAAGGGGACCTTTACAACTGTGACTAACAGCTCTTGATATAATTAGTATGAGTAAGTTCCATTGGCAATAATAATAACAGCCTGAAGGTTATAAAGGCCAACACTTCCTACTTTCCTCGTAATAAATGTTTGAAATTGAATATTTTAGCTCCCATTGTTACATCCCCCAGCATCATCATCCACAAGACAGCAGTTTCAGTTGATACTTAATTGGGCTAGTGATGTAGAGTTTTACAGTTTGAATCCACTTTGATTTTCTCAATCTCCTCTTTTTCTTTGATTATTTCTCAAAGGGAAATTTATTTCTCTTTGGGGAATAATTTATCAATTTAAATTCTACCTTAGCAAAAATAGTATTTTTCATTTTTACTTCATGTAATTTTTGACCTCATATATTGCTTTATAGAAATTTAAAAACATATTAGGTCAACTTGCCTTTTGTTCACCACGAATTCCCAAACACCATGAATATGTAATGCAAGCTGATCTGAAAAGACTGGACTCTATTGAAAATCATACTGGTTCTTAAAAATGCAATGCAATGCTTTAAGAAAATGCATAAAAGTAAAAACATGCTTTATAATTTTACCACTCAATGATGTTATGAATATAAGTCAATAATTTAATGAACCTCTAATTAATCTTTAGACTAATACTCTTTTAAATATCAGATAAATGTTAACAATATCCAATCTTTTGGATGAACCAATCCTTGTATAGATACATCAAATTTTTCTTTAGGATAAAGTGCTGGATTTCTTACTACCTCCTTAGATACCTAAGCTTGTACATATTATATATACACACACATAGGCCCTAGAGCTTCATTTGGATTTACTAGTTGCAATGGTTTGATGATTGTCTTCTCTGATAGTAATTTTCAGCATTGTTTGAGTTGCTTCAATATTTCATAGGATATTAAATAATCTGAATGAATCATGAAATCAACAAAATGTGTTCCTGAGCAATAATTGAATTATTTTAAATATTCACAGAAGGAAAATACATATGAAGTAGAAAAAAGAAAACTTGGCTCAAAAGTAATCTTATAATTGACAGCACCATTACTGATTGAACATAATAACTAATATGCCATGCCATGAATTTGGGGGTCTAATAGGAATAATGAATAGGATACTTATTTTACCCTGTTAATTACCTGGGAACTATTAAGTGTTGGCTTGTTTATGGATTAGATATCAACATTTTCAAAAGAATCTTTTTACAGTATCAAAAGATCAGTTGGACACAATCCCAAAGGTCCCCTCATGAAACTTTTGTAGAGGGAGATTAATGATTACCTGAGGTGTCAGTTCCTTTTCTCTGCTTAAGTTTCTTGCAGAGGATCTACCATCTGGAATTTCTTGCTTCATTTTGACCTGAAAAAATAATATCTCAATGAAAATCATACTTTAGTTTACAAATGTCCCTGAACATCTTATGAAGACTGATGCGTGATATTATTATTCAGGAAGTCCTAATTGAATCAATATATTTAATGAAATAATGGAAACTGAGATATATACATCACATAAGAATAAGTAAGGTCTCAGAATTGTGTAAATTTTAATCATCTTTTAGAATTACATTTTCTTTTTCAAATTTTCAAACATATTTTCATGAAAAAGGATAGAAAATCTTACTTATTCTTTACTCAAATCATAGCTTAAGTATATTTTAATATTTAATGAGAATAATTGGTTATTCGGATAGCAGATCTACACTAACATGGAAAGGGAATAAGTTTAAATTGAAATTTTTTCAAAATCTTCACTTAAAGGGTCTAACAAACCAAATAATTTGAAATAGATTTCTAAGTAAGCAAAATTACTTATAAAATTGTTAAAAATCAACCAAAAGAGCAATATTCAATACATAGAGGAAGTTTTGTAAACAAATTTAGTGAATTGAATTGTGAGTAGTGCAGAGTTAAATTGTAGTAAATACAAATAACTGGATTAATTGTTACACAAAGTACAACAAAAATAACTATGAAAATTTAAATGGAATGAATACTTTACAGAAGAATAGTAAATAAAGAGGGATAATTTTGTAACTGGGAGAATGAGAATTTAAATATAAATTTAAAATTCAGATAATGAAAGATACAAAGCTTTTAATTAAAAAGAAACGACTATCTTTGATAAAGTATTTATTTTTATAATAAATTTGTAATCCCATCACAATATTAAAAAGGTTTTATAAATATAAGTAAAAAAACTTTAAGTTAGAGGAAGTTTAAAACTAGCGACTTTTATAGGATTATGTATTCATAATTTTCTAAAAGCACTTTATAGATGATTATCTTACTAAGCAGATAATAGAAATAAAATTGAGTTTAAATAATGTACTCGGTCAAACCTCCCAATATCATGAAAATATCCTACAGAAATTATTCAGGCTTTATATTAAACATTCCTAGGAAAACAATTAGAAGTATAAACATTTCTTCATGAATCCTATGAAAAGGATAATAAGTTGATGGAATATAAGTTTATTTCATGACTTGACTGAATACATACATAAATTATCAAATTACATTAAGTTCACCTACCCAATTTTGAGAGCAAAGATGGAGGTACATATCTTCCTGCTTCTTAAGGACTTCCAATAGTTGTGAGAAGCGCTGAAGATGATCATAGTCAACATTTTCCAACTTAATGAAAATATAAACAGAACAGGATGCAAGCATTCATCAGGTTAAAGAAGCACACAAAAGGATGCAGTTATTGAGCCAATCATCAAACATATGAATTTTAAGGTACTTTTATTTTACAGTAGAACAATCCCTAATTCCTTTTTCTTAAAAAAGACATAAAAGAACATCATACCTATTTTAATCCTACCATGTTAGTTTTGAAAATAAATTCTTCGATGGTCTGTAGACCTCTAAATGTTTTTATTTCCTTCAAAACTTAATAACAGAGATCCTTATAAAGTCAAGTATAGAGATTCTTAAGAAAACGTATTTAATATCAGATAATGAAGATAATATTGTTTTCCCATAATGATAATCATTTTATGAGTTTTCTTTACCAAATATTCTCTCATAATAATAATTCATTATGAGGTATGTTTCATTCTCTCCTAAAATTTAGGCCAATACAAGGGGATACAGGCATAACAAAAAAATTCAAATTTAAAATATTTTACGCAAATGAGAAATAAAACTTTGACAGATAATTTTATGTTAGTTTAAAATCTCATGTTTTTCATCATCACAACAGTAAAAACTATCCATGATTGTTTTTAGTAATAGAACACTTAAACACACATAAAAAGTCTATTGGGATTATTTGTGGATTATGCAGCTTTTGGAATCTTGAGCATTACATACCAGGATAAGGGATACCTATAAATATTGCAGAAACCTCCTTGTATTTCAACAGTAATAAATTCTCTGCCTATTTACTTTTGCTTAAATGTTACTTCCTATCAGCATGATATCCACAAATAATTTCAACCTTAATTTGTATAATAACTCTCTATAGATAGGGTTCAATATTATGTAGCAAATGCATTGAAGAAGAAGGAAACTGATAAAAAAAGAACATACCATACTGTTACCGCTTAAACTGGCTGTTTCACTTTCGGCTAAATTCTTTAAAGTTGACAGCAGATCTTCTAACTTCTTCTCACTATCTTTAAGTCCTTGTAACATTTTTGTTAGTTTGAAATATTCAGCTGCCACCCTCTAAAATACAAAGGAATACTTAAAATAACCATTCATAGAATTTTTAACTCAATGATATCATTAGTTCAAAAAAGTATAAAAGGAAGTTATAAATAAAATATTTATATTTTAATCAACAGATTCAAAATTTATGTAAAATACTGAACATTTAAGTCAAATATTTTACTTACTGGATCTCTGGATGACTGCATCCTATCCATTAACGATGTGGTCTGGTTGATATAGTCTCTGATTTGATTCAGGCGACTTAAAACTTGATTCCTGTCAGGCTAAATTAGAAATATATTATTTGTAAGACTAGAAAAATATATACTTGAATTAAAAATTATTCTATAATAATAGATTAATTTCTGCATTATGAGAATAATAATGAAAGAATCACAATTTAGAAGTAAAAAAACATGCTTATAAACCTCAATAACTAGATCATTTTAAAGATAACAAGGCATACTTTTTGAATTTGGAAAATTATATTAATTCATAATAGATAAAACAATCATGAAATAAGATATTGAAATCTAACACATCATAAAGAGTTTACCTATAGCACCAATATTTCCACAAAACATCCCACAAGGTTGATTACATTGCCCATAAGATTTTTCACAATAGCAAGCCTCGAACTATAGATTTTTACTAAGGTTGCAGTGGACCTATCTTCTCCACTACTTGTAAATTTATTCATTCCCATAAAAATCACTTAACAATACCTAAACATTCACCTCCTACTATTCAAGGCCGCTACTACCATCATTCTCTTTCTTTCCCATACATCCCTGTACTTCTATTTCTTATGCAACAATTAATTTTAATGTACTCATAAATCTAATCACTTCCTTTTTCAAATTAATTCTTGAGGAACTTATAAAACAATCTTTATTACTTTATAATCTATGTATGTTTATCATGATTCAATGTAAAAATCACACAGGTAATACAATGAATATTCAATCCGATTTCTTTGGAAAATACATCAAGCATTCAGATGATCATAAACATAAAATAAATAAGAAAACTAAAGAAGGCAAATTCATGGCTATACTTTTGAATCACAGTAAACTTATCTTCAAATTACAAAATACTACTCACCATTTTAGATATATTGCTTTTATTTTCTCTACCAGGAAGTATATTTCTATCCCTCTCTTCCCTCCCTTTGGATCCTCTGATTTGCTGCTCTGACGCTGAAGGAGAAATATGGTTCCTACTAGCTCTTCCTTCACCACTACCACCAGGACCCATCCACTCTTGAACACCACCATTTCTTTCGCCTATCTGTGAAAATTGGAAGCTATCAAAGCTTGAAGCTCCCTAGAAAAATTCAACATAGATTTTTGTAACTATCAGTATCCTCTGATGGCAGGTCTAAAAGACAAGCAGAACTTTTTGCTGCAAGGCAATTGAAACAATGTCTAAATTGTATTCTATAAGATACTGAAATTATTTCAGCAATGGACTGAGTTTATCGAAATTCTTTCCAATATGAAAATAATTTCAATCTCATCAAATTATACAAACGTAACTCTTACAGGAGCACCATGTTTCAAAACACACTTCACATTACTATTACAGCACAAAAGGATAGAATTTATGATCAGTTGCATTTCAGGTAATATAAAATTGTCATACCTTGGATTGAATACATTGCAACCTAATTTAAGAAAGCATAAAAAGCAATGTTGTCAACAGATACATTGAAGTTTACTTCAGTTTAATTAATTACAGACATAACCAGAGAAAGGGTATATCAGACCTCATGGGCCATAGCATAACATGGATAGAGATGTGGGTTTAATAAAGAGATAAAAAAATATTTTCTTTCCTTAAAGATATGAACATATGAAATGCAACTTTTCATAGGAAGAATCCTTACATAAACAATCAATGATGGATTCTTAAGAGCAGAATAAAAAATAAAACCAATACCAATATAATAATGATCAATAATCAGCGATCGATAATAAAAATTAACTACACAGCAGTATAATAGAAAAATCACCGTGGAATAAAAGAAAAAATTATCTTCCACCTACAACAAATAAGAAACCAGTAGTAATGAGCAAAATGCATGCATATACAAAATGAATAATAAAAAAGAGCTAGTACAAAGAAAGCTTCAAAAATAGAAAAGAATATATTTCAAATTTACCTCTTCTTCATCACTAGCCATTGTAATGCAGGGTTGTATATAAGACTGCTGTGAGGGGTGTACAGATTGTGAAGGAAAACAACCTATCCTTTGAGTATTATGACGAAGATGATGGGCATGAGGAGATGACTTTATTGTTGCTGGAGGAAATCCTGCTGGTAAAAAAGAATTCTGTACCCCTTGTTCTTCAGCTGATATACATCTTCTCCGATTATCCAATTCATGTGACAAAGAACCATCTCCAAGTTCAGGTAAAATATGAAAATGAAAAATAAGATAAAAAAAGAGGTTACAGCTAAGTAATCTTTATGAGTAATTTTCAATGGCAAAATGTACCAACAATTTTGTAGTCTGTGTTAACTCAGATCAAAAAACATTATCTGTGGCAAAAAAAAAACAGAACTTTCATGACTCTGTCAGCAAAATCAATACCACAAGAATTCACAAGAGAGATAGATAATTGTATCCACATTATCCATATAATATTCACCAACTTTTTAACATAAAAAATATTGGCTGAGTATTTAATTAACAAATGAACTAGTTGCTATTTTAAATCAAAATAAAATACATATAAACTTCCATAAATAAATGACATACAGATTATCATCCTTTTTCAATGTTATTAAATGCAAGAACTCCAGAGCAGTAAGGTAATTCTCTAGTTCAGTATTTTATTTCTAAGGATGATTACCTACTAAATGACCAAGAACACAATACTTTTCTTGAAACCATTTTTTCCATAAAAAAAGCAACAAAAAGCATCCAAACTAACCATACAGTGGAATTTATAGAACACCTTCTTATGCTAGTTCTGAATATAAATTAAAATTGTAAGGAATGCTTTATATCTTTGCAATATACGGAAATAAATGTATTTTAAAAAATGATAATTAACATTTTATTTTATTTGATAAATAATACTTTATAGCTAAATAAGTTTGTAGAGAATATTTAACATTCGATTCCAAGCATTATTTCTAAGTTAAAATAATAAGCATCTAATTAGAATTCTTTGTAAGACCTGTGATTATAATTTATATATCATTCAGTAATTATTTTATATTAGATATTAATATTACTCATATATAGGTTACATTATTGTAATATTATGTCACTCACACTGGTGAAACCAAATTAAATTCCATACCTATTTCATAGCAGTCAGAGTCACATGCTCGAGCATTTGAATGTTTCAGGGATAAATTTTGTGGTGCATCTGGAATCTGCTGCCAATCATTAGGTGACTAAAATTAAAACAGAAAACTAAATGAACATTCAGCGAAATGGGTGAGAGTAAAAGTTAATGCGTAATGATTGCCGAGTCTTATTTACGGCAGACCTGAATTCGTAGTTCACAAGAGACTAAGTCTAATAATAGATTGTGATATTTTAAGTAGCGAAGAATTCGAAACCAATATCTAGTTCGTATATATTGTAAGGCATGATCTGCTTAACTTCTTATAGAATAATTAAAATTCGTACAACATTTATTTAAAGACTCACTAAATTGTTTGGAATGTTATTAATGCTGGCATCTCTTCGTTGTTCAGTATCACGTTTTCTATCATTAGGCGTTTTCGATTTTGGAACAGTTCCGGTGTATTTTCCAGTACCATTTACTCCTGGAGTCATGTCTCTGCATGTCGTCTATCAATTAAGAAAAAGCAAGAAACACTGTCAGAGGTATGATGGATCACTTTTCAAGTCAGCTCATTTAGAAGAATTAAAATATTTTTGATTGCAAACAAACAACCGAGCGATTATCAAGAAAAGGATTCATTTATACAGAAGTGCTAGCATACATCAACAGTATTATTAGAGTTGCATTACAAAGAACTATATGAATACATCCGAAAATAGCCGTTTTTGATCCAAAATAAGGCAGTTATAATATATTCACAAGTAAAAACAATATCCTCTACCTCCAATGCTATCCCTTGAAAACAAACAAGTGAGTCTCGATAGCTAGGAATTACCTTAGTAACCAAAAGCAACTTGGCTACTCGTTTGGCTCATAATCATCATTGTAAAATATTCGTTCAATGGGAAAACGATTCATAAACTGTTGCACGACAGTTTACACTTTCGCAATAAAGATATTATTAAGTCCATTGACCACCTTTCGTTTGAGGAGCATTTTTTCGATCCTTTCATCATTAGAAAATTATCTGTTTGGATCTACTATATACGAACTGGTAATCCATGGAACTCTTGTTAAGGATCGGCACCTAGCAATTACACGGTATTTTTCAAATAAAAAGTTCATCTTATATTAATGGGCGGAGTTTCATATAACTGAAACTCATTGGAATACGAAGTGTTGTAAACTGAAATTTAAATTAGTTGTATACCTGGATACCATTAATGGTAGCAATTCGAGAATGAAACTTCATATACCATTCATCATACATGTATACCTGTAAGAGTAAATGCCGCAATCATCTATCAAATCAATAGAGTAAACTTAGAGCATTCCAATTCTTTCGGCCCTATGAAGTCTTGAGTAACTTCCCTTTCTTATTCAATATCTCAATGCTCTCTGCAATTTATGATCTATAATTTTAATATCATAAATTTCGTCCTTGCCAGTTAAGTGGACTTCTCAAGCTTTATCTGTAATGTAAGCACCAGATGGATTTACATTTAAATCCAGAATTCCATTCCAATCAATTCTTTTCTTTGGCTCAAAGAAAGGCAGTTAATTCAGCTGAAAACCCACAGGTTATTAGAGATCAATTCAACTTGAAAGAATTAAACTCATTTTCATAATAAAATTATTGCAATGGGACATGACCATTGCTGGCAAGAACTCTTTGTGCAATGAAGAGAAATACCTAAATAAAGGGAAGCGGTTATGGAAAAAATCCATAATAATGTTAGAGTTGAGGACAATAGCATGAGTGAACAATTAGCAGCATACATAATTTCTAAATAAATCACTGGAGTGCTACTGAGGTCCAAAGAAACAATTTACTTCAAAACTGAAAGAGGAAAGTACCTAAAAAATAGGACAAACTATTAACCAATCATTCTCTTCAGAGGTACGTCTCAAATAGAATGTGGAAAATATTACATCAAGTGATTGGTTAACACAAGTTTGAGCCATGGAGCATGAGAGACAAGATTATAGTGTATAAATTATTAGTAGATGTTAAGCATGAGTGATTAGAAACTGGACATGAAATTAGAAAAAATAAGGTTCTCTCTTAAGAATCACATTGTTTTCTTGATATCATACAAGAATCTGTTAAAATAGCAAAGCTGCTATTACATTACAGATACCTCATAACCATTTGTCAACCACTGCATGAACGCAGATTAAATATTATTTTTTAAACATAATATCACTCATTTTGGGATACATATTGATACAAATCTCTAGAGATTCAGTCAATCTTTTGATACTGATTATGAACTGCTAGGAAGCACCAACCAAATCTAGATAACATTAAGGTATTAAAATAAAAGTGTACTCCAATAAGCTTGTTTCATAAAAATAATGAATGTTTTTCACTTATTTGTACCATTGCATTTCCTTCGGGAGCAGATGGTTTACAGTATTATCCGTTTTTACTCAGTTCACACCACTGATAGAGGGTTAGAGTTTGGGATAAATAATATTCATCAAATGTGCCTGCCTGGTACACTAATTGATACAAAATTTATTTTTAAATGAATTCATAAGATACAGGCAACCTTTTGTTCAGATATAGAAACTGATGCATTCTGAGATTTAGAAAACAATATTTAAGCAATATTCAATCACTTTTTAAGTGACTTATATGCATAAAATTGATCAATAAAGAGAAAGGAATCTCTTAATGTTAAAAAAACTTACAGTACAGTAAATATGAATGACACAAACTTAATAACTAGAAGCTAAATTTCCCTTTATAACTTCAAACAATATATTTGGATAGCACCAGAGTACCTCAAGAGAATTATAGATCAAAAAACTTACCAAAATTCTGTTGACAAGGTCATCAGACTTAGTATTCTCTTTCATTAGTCAACATCAGGTTTTGATATTCTCATATGATGATTTAATTAGTGTTTAGGAGCTTTGGGAATTATAATAATAAATATTAAGTAAATCATTTACTAACTACTATAATTCTTGTATTCTGAATGGATTAAATTTAATATCACCAATTACCTATATTTTTATAGTTAACACTTATTTTGGATAAGTGATTCATCTTATGTTTCTAATTCTTAGATCTGCTGCATCATAAATAAAAGGGCTGTATTGGCCATAATAGCCGGTAAAAAATTAAATGTTTCTTATTGTACACCAAATATCCATATAAATACTATACTTTCAAATATATTTACACAAAAAATTAAGCTCAACATGAGATGGCATTTTCTTTTGGAAGGCCATTATGGTGAAAAAAAACCTTCAGCACACTTCCTCACCATAAAGTTATTAGAAGAATACCAAAAGGTTGATTCATTAAAAATATCAAAGTTAAGGAATTTCTAATGGGAAAACAGAAAGGTAAAAATTTTAATTGTAACAAAGTTTAACTTTATTTGTTGTCATATTCCATTTAACTGTAGATGCTTTTCATAATAAGCAACCCTTCAAAAGGCTTTCTATACACAGCTTACACAAAAAAGTTGAACCCCATTAAAAACTATTAATTTGAAGGTCAGCCTGAATAATTTAGAGCAAACTCAAGATTACATAAATTGCCATCAACGTACACTTTTAAATGCAGAATTAATGAATAAACACACTCACAAAACACATTAAGAGATTTATCTTAACAAAGAAGAAGGCTTCAAATTTTCAAAATGCATTGACCTTTCCTTCAATTCTTTGATAAAATTATCTTATTGACTAGATGTCTAGGATTCAATTGTACAGTAAATTAATTGAAATTTGACTCAGCTATTTGAGCCATTCCAGGAAAATTACCAAACAATCAAACTCAATAGTTAGGCTCATAAAAGAGAAGGAAATGAGTCAACATGCCAAATATTGAAAAAATTTAATAGTTAAGAAATTCCATGAAAAGTTATGAGACAAATTGTATATCCAATGATTTCTAAGTAATCAATCTAAATGAACAATTTAAACACTCATCCAAAGACTCATTCCTCACACAAAGAAGGATTCCTCCTTCACATGCCTGTCAATAACTTAGTCACAAAATATGCAAATAATACCTAAGGATAAATGTTAGGATAATACAGCTATATTTTTAAAAAGTAACAAACATTTTTATTATAATTTATGAGAAAATTTTTTGAATAAGATCATTCATTTATTAATTGGATAAATAACTAGCTTGTATTATCCACTCTAAACACCCAGGTCAACTTCATTATCTTTTCAGTACAACAAATAATTTTTTAAGCCAATATATAAACTTGTTTAGGTTGAATGTCTCTCAGATACACAAATTTAATAATTTTCATATTAAAACTAAAAATTCAAGTGCTGCATACACAACCAACCTCTTATAATGCTGCTCACTAGAATTGTCACTGGAGGCACATTCCTGCTCATCCTTTCAACTTAAATCGAAGTTCTTTCTCATAAATTTATGACTCAACTCATTTGAAAATAAGCAAATTTAAGCCAAAAATATTTCCTGCTTATATCATTGCCCATTATGCTAATGCATTAAATTAAAATTTTGCTTATCAAGTCTTTCTGCAAAGAAACCTTTCACGCTTTCTCTTTGGTACCACAAGCTGCAATAGGTGATAGACGGTCTAATGGGCAATTTTCCAAATGATTGAATTTTCATTTATTCCTCATTCTAATGAATAAAAATGACTTTAGAATGTTTGCAAAAGGAGGATTATGAGAGAGTAAACATAAAGGGGAGTAAATGAGATGGAAAACAGGTCAGTCTTTGATGGGTGAGGTAGGGAAAAAGAGGAATTACAGGGAAAAATATTTTTTCAAGGAGATAGATAACTCCTCATTCTTTCCTTGGACGCCGTCTGCGTGGAGACATCTTCTCTGTATTTCCATCTCCACTTCCAGCTGTATCAACCTGTTCAGAAAAATTTGGTAGCAGGTTTTAAAAAATTATTCAAGAAACAATATGAGAAATATCTAATATTAATCTCACTACAGATAACATATGCATTAATTTTATCTCTGCTCTAACAACTTTGAATTCTGCATTGAAATTGGTTTAATAGAAGAAGTATCATCTTACACAAGACTTAGATATAGATACAACTAGAATAAGATAAAACTGGTTACATGAAAACTGCAGAAAAAAGTACTTAAAAACAATACATCACTATTACACTGTTTAGATTGAACACGGAAGGTATGAATTAATCATACATGAAGCTTTCAAACTTCCTGAAAAAATTGAAACATGAGAGTGCAAAAAAAGCTGGCATTATAAGATGCATAGGAAAATTTGATCGTTTCAACTGCTATGTATTAAATTAATCATTAAATCCTAGTTTCTTACAGAAGAAGAATGATTAAAAAATCAATTTATTCACAAAGTTTTAAGAATTTTGATATTTATGAACAGTCTGAACCCGTTAATTTGGTTACATAAAATTCTAATTAGATACCAAACCATCTCTTCAATTCATATTAAAAGAAGTATTTTAATTTGTAATAGCCATCCATAACAATAAAGTAAAAAAATATTCCAGGCGGTAAGCACCCCATTGGTAGAAAGTTGGATGATTTCATTTTAGAGATTTTAAATAATCTTTGGGAGTTATGAATACGATAACTTACATCTTCCTGTTTGCTGCTATCTGCTGAGTCTTCAGCAGCTTCTTCTTCTTCTCTGGCAGCTTCTTCTTCCTCCTCTTCCCCTTCTTTATTTTCACCCCCTTCTTCTTCTTCTTCCTCCTTTGACTCGGCATCCAGTGTCACTGCATCTGTTTTTTTGGCCTCCGCACTAGAATCCTTTTAAAAAGAAATTAAATTAGAAAATTGTAGAAACATTTACAATATTTAATTTCTTTGTAAGGGATTTTTCTACATCTATTAATAATATCCAACATTCAGGAAAACTGAAGCTTTAATTTAATATTTTGCTGTTCATTATAGAAATCACTAGAAAGCGAATAATCTGTATCCATATTCTGTAATTTTATATACAATTAAGATAATTATATTCATCAATAGTATGAATTAATTGAACGAAGTGATAACCATAAGGTAATCTAAGAGTGTTGATTTAATTACTATTACTGTCTTCAGCTGATACATTTAGAATAAAAAAAACTGTCTTCTTGCAGTCTCAAACATCAACAAGTAGATACCACTCAATTAGATATGGTTAATTTAGAGTGTGAAAGATTCTAAACACTAACTTCAAACGTAATAAAGATACAATTACATCACACAAATTACTACTGCAGCATCTAATAAATTAGCAATAACTTTGATGTCAAGAATGACTTTACATCAACACAGTACCTTAATTCAATGAGAATATTTTTCTGCATACTTAGCGTGGATTTGGACTACCCTCAGGTTATACATTTACATATAAACATTACATTCTTTATAAATTCAGTCAAGGAAGTAGAAGTTACCAAATCTATTTTATTAGCTTAAAATTATTCATTACTTATGCAGACACCTAGGTCATTTAAATAGAATACCTGACACATAACGGATAAATAAATGAAATAATGTCATCAGTCTTTTATTGGTGAAAAATGTTAAATACGAGTAAAGGTGCGCTTGCTTACAGCAAGCAATGCAATAATTTATCTTTGATGAATAATAAAATTTTTCGAAAGATTACTCTGCTCAAACGTTGCTAAATATTAAGGAAAGGGCATTAACGCAGCTGAAAATGCAATGAATACGATTTCCGATGCATTTCTTACGGCAGCTAAAATCCCGCCCCGGCGTCGAACCAAGGTCATCCTGCTAGAATTACTGCAATCTTTCGCTTAAGTATGGTGGACTTTATAAACACCCCGAATTTCAAAAGGAAATTCATTCAGGAAGTACCTTAAAATATGTCCTAAATTCCCTATGTATTTCACATGAAGAATTAATTAACGCCCCCTAGCATCGAACCAACGACCTTTTACGACTATCTTAGGATAGCTTTTATATGAGAATGGTCCCCTTAATGGCTGTGTGAAATTTTGAACCTCTGCGCGGTTGGGAGGTGTCATAAAATGCTTTCGCAAATATGGCCAATGTATTTTAAACGGGAAAAATCGAGAGTACGGGTCGCTCTGGAATCGAACCCGTGATACATAGGCAAGTGCTGATTTTTTTCTAATTACATTTTGTATGTATGTATATTTGTAGAAGGTTTGAATGATCTACGTACGATATTAAGGGCGCTACGATTTTTCAAAATCTGAAAATATTTCACCTCCTGGCATCGAACCCAGGACCGATTGTACGTAAAATACTACATTTTTCCGTAGATATATATATTAGCAATAGCTACATGAAATCTTATTCTTTTAACTTAAAGGGAAGTATTTTTAAAATTATTTGAAAAACGGCCCCATGCATTCCTAACGGGGAAAATCGAGATTACGGGACGCTCTGGAATCGAACCCGTGACACGTAGGCAAGTATTGATTTTTTTCGAGGTATATAATATACTTACCTATAAATGTAAAAAATTTGAATGCTCTATGTATCATATTAAGAGAGCTACGATTTTTCGAATTTTGAAAATATTTCACCTCCTGGCATCGAACCCATGACCGGTTGCGCGTAAAAAATAGCATTTTTGCGTAGATATATATAATTGCAATAGCCATATGAAATTTCATTGATCTATCTCAATAGGAAGTATTTTTTAAAATTGTTTGAAAAACGGCCCCATGCATTCTTACGGGGGAAAGTCGATTTTTGGGGCCTCCTAGAATCGAACCCATGATAGGTAGGGTGGATTTCCGAATTTTTTCTGAGTGAGATTTAGTGGGCCATTACGTAAAAAAATCGGCGGCTCCGTGGCCGAAGCGGTTTGGGCCTGACATTAATATCCTATATCTATTATATATAGACGCTTCGGGGGGATATATATATACGAGTAAAGGTGCGCTTGCTGACAGCAAGCAATCTAATAATATATCTTTTAATAAAATGTAAGAATTTTCGAAACATTACTATGAAAGGCCAATCTAAACATAAAGTAAAGGCCATTTTCGCAGCGAGTATTGCTTTGATTTCGATTTCCAATGCATTTCTTACCGCAGCATTATTACCGCCCTGGCGTCGAACCAAAGCCATCCAACGAAAATCACTGTCATTATTGGCTTGAGTACGATTGACTTTATAAACATTCCAAATTTGAAAAGAAAATTCATTAAGAAAGTACCTTAAAATGAGTCCTTAATTCCCAATGCATTTCTTACGAAGGTATAGTTAACGCCCCCTAGAATCGAACCAACGACCATTTACGACATAATTTCGGTCGCTTTTAAGTGAGAATGGTCCCTTTTATGGCTGTGTAAAATTTTGAACCTCTGCGCGGTTGCGAAGTGTCATAAAAAGCTTTCGGAAAAATGGTCAATGTATTTTAAACGGGAAAATCGAGTTTATGGGACGCTCTGGAATCGAACTCGTGACTCATATGTAACTGTTGATTTTTTCCGAAGTACATTATGTAAGTATCTATACGTGTAGAAAGTTTGAATGACCTAAGTATCATATTAGGAGAGATACGATTTTTCAAAATTTGAAAATATTTTACCTCCTGGCATCGAACCCATGATCTTTTGTGAATAACTGATATAATTTTTTTATAGAAACATATATTATCTATAGCCAGATGAAATTTCGTTGTACTACGTTCCCGGGAAGTATTTTTTAAAAATTGTCAAAAATCGACTCCATGCATTCTTATGGAGAAAAATCCGACTTTGCGGCCTCCCAGAATCGAACCCATGATAGGTAGAGTGGGTCTTAGATTTTTTCCTGGGTTAATTTTAGATGGCCATTACGCAAAAAAATCGGCGAGCCCGTGGCCTCAGCAGTTTGGGCCAGACATTTGTATCCTCAAATTTGTTTGACCCCCTAGTTATCTATATATAGATGATACAGATATATATATATAGGATATTAATGTCAGGCCCAAACCGCTGGGGCCACGGAGCCGCCGATTTTTTTACGTCATGGCCAACTAAATCTCACCTAGGAAAAATTGGGAAACCGACCCTACCTATCATGGGTTCGATTCTAGAAGGCCCCAAAAATCGATTTTCCCCATTAAGAATGCATTGGGCCGTTTTTCAAATGATTTTAAAAATACTTCCCATTAAGCTAGAAGCATAAGATTTCATACGGTTATTTATATTATATATATCTACGGAAAAATGCTATTGCTTACGTGCAAATGGTCATGGGTTCGATGCCAGGAGGTGAAAAAGTTTCAAATTTTGAAAAATCGTAGCTCCGTTAATATCATAAGTAGATCATTCAAACTTTTTACACCTATAGATACGTATGCAATGTACTTTGAAAAAAATCAACAGTTGCCTATGTGTCACGTGTTCGATTCCAGAGCGTCCCGTAATCTCGATTTTCCCCTATAAGAATGCATGGGGCCGTTTTTCAAATAATTTTAAAAATACTTCCCATTAAGTAAGAAAAATAAGATTTCATGTAGCTATTGCTATAATATATATCTACGGAAAAATGCTATTGTTTACGTACAATTGGTCATGGGTTCGATGCCAGGGGGTGAAATATTTTCAAATTTTAAAAAATCATAGCTCCCTTAATATCGTGCATAGATTATTCAAACTTTCAAAACCAAAAGATACGTATATATAGTACTTTGAAAAAAATAAACACTTGCCTAGGTATCACGGGTTCGATTCCTGAGCGTCCCGTAATCTCGATTTTTGTCATAAGGAATGCATTTGCCATATTTGCGAAAGCTTTTTAGGGCACTTCCTAGCCGCGCCGAGGTTCAAAATTTCAAACAGCCATTAAGGGGACAGTTCTCATATAAAAGCTGTCCCAAGATTATCGTAAAAGGTCGTTGGTTCGATGCTAGGGGGCGTTATTTAATACTCCATTTGAAATACATAGGGAATTTAGGACTCATTTTAAGTTACTTCCTGAATGAATTTCCTTTTGCAATTCGGGGTGTTTATAAACTCCACGATACTCAAGCGAAAGATTACAGTAATTTTAGCAGGATGACCTTGGTTCGACGCCGGGACGGGATTATAGCTGCCGTAAGAAATGCATCGGAAATCGTATTCAGTGCATTTTCAGCTACGTTAATGCCCTTTACTAAATGTTTAGCAACGTTTGAGCATAGTAATCTTTCGAAAAATTTTATTATTCACTAAAGATATATTATTGCATTGCTTGCTGTAAGCAAGCGCACCTTTACTCGTATATAAATATATATATATATATATATATATATATATATATATATATATATATATATATATATATATATATATATATGTTATATATATATATCCCCCCGAAGCGTCTATATATAATAGATATACATTTAGTTTTTTCATCATTTACTATGGTTCCTTTACTTAACTAAATTCCATACATAATGCTTGGGTAAATAGTTTTTAAGGTTAAACAAAATGAAAAAGAGTATACTTTATCATACAAAGTTAGAAAAACCTAAATTGTTGTTATTTTAATTAAGTTATTATACATAGAACCTCAGATTATTTTTTGTATCTTAATATTTAACAACCTGTGAACATACATTTTGTAAATAGTAAATAGAAATATTCATTCAGTGATACATATATATCGAAATCGCAAATAATTTAGCCATTTTATACAGTATCATACACTTTTATTTAATGTACTATTTAAGTAAATTTTTCCTTAATTATTTATTGATTGTCTGTACAGAATTAAGTTACCATCTAGCTTCATGAAATCAAATTTGGATTTGTTTATATCTTAAGAAGAAAAAGGTTCCAATAATGCATGATAAGAGCAAGTACAACACTATATAAGGCTCTTGACTCCAAGCTAGGTCAACCAATACTCGCACTGGCTAATTGATAACATTAAATTATGTATTATGACTGCTTTTCTATTTTAACTCGTTACTTTCTTTACCTCATTCCATAATTCAGTAACTAAATATGACCCTTCTTAAGAATAAACTGTTTTATGATCAAAATTTCACTAAATTTATGAGTAAAAATAATGATTACTAATTCTTAATTATAATTAATAAACATTGACTTTTATTACGATATTTGTCTAACAAGCTTACCTGTGAAGAACTACAGCAGAAGACTAGCAGCAATACAAGGGGTAGAGCTACAACAACCAGGTACAGAGCCCACAGCCAAGGATGAGCATTGGTGTAGGAGATGATACGCATTATAAGACCATCCTGGGTCAGAGGATCATGGGAAAGGAAAGAAAGCATTGCTAAGGAATCTTAAGGCTGTTTACTATTTTCATTACCTCCCTCGCTCTCCGGCAGAGATACCAAATGTAAAGAGAAACAGGAACCATGCAGTATATGAAGTAAAGAGCCCACCAGCCAGGTTTATAGTTCATTTGTCTCAGAGTGCGCCCCCAGAAGGTGCTCTGGATTATGCACATTAGACAAATTTAAAAGAAACACAATGTAAACATTAATCACAATGATAAATATTTCTTCCAAAATAAAAATGAGCATTTGTTTCTTCATAACTTGAAGCCTAAAGAGACCTGAAATGATTAAGGTTTACTTTCAAAAGGAAATTAATTGCATAAATATATATGATCCGAACACTTTAAAATTAGTAACTTAACCTTCATTTACTCTAAAAACTGATTTTTTTCTAACTTTAATAAACAAAAGTCTAAATATCGTCCACAACTCTAGTTGTGCCTACATATTGTCTGCAACTCTGTTCTATTCATCCACTACATATTTCCCAAGGAAACTAACTACACACAGTCTTAAGCTTTCCTGACAAATTTTTACTTCAATACCAATGTCTCATTAAAACCTTAAAATATTTGAAACTCTTGAATAAATAAAGCAAATAAAATCAAATTACATTCCCAAAGGTACGATTTTCATCTAATTTTGATCAAAAACTGATTAACACTTCCTGAGTAATATTAACTGAAACCGGCATCTATATCCCAACTACATTTATAATCAATGATATAAATATACACTGTCTATAAGATCAAGAATCCCATGTTTCATAATCATTTAAAAAATATTGTTTCCGGATATAAAAGAGAGTTTGTGTTATTACAATCTGAGTTAATTGAGTTAATAATTATCAATCTCTTATTCATCCCCCTCATATATCTATCACCTTCCATTCTTAATCGCAGCTCTAGCCTTAAAATAAATGTACATGTAGAAAGAGTATGTGTTGAGAGGGGTAAAACAACTGAGCTTTGTCAGGAAATTTTAAATTTAATATATTAGAAAGCATATTATGCTCTCTAAACCTCTTCTGCTTGAAAGATTCCTTGAGAGGATTTTCTTTACTTTCACCAAGGGCAGGAGGTCTTTCCTATTTCCAGTAACAGGATGTGGGATGTTGATATCCATTTAAGAGGGAAACCCAAAATCCTCTTTGAGGATTAATCATCTTCCACTTCATGTGTTTCTAACTTCTACACAATTGATATTTTCAGCTTTAAAAATTTTATGAATTCATTTCTGAAATTTTCATAAATCTATAAAATTACTACCATAAAGATTACGCTATAAAAGATATACTTTCATCTGCATACCTCACAATTTAAGTGCATGCATGAAGAATGTTAGATTCAACTTGTACATCAAATTGTGAAATTTATTTCAATTATTCAAAGCAATATCAAAAATTATGAATCAAAAACTTTTTTACTAATTCATAAGATTCCATTTCTACATTAACATAGGGTTTTATGATTTCTAATGCTCCACTTCAGTTAATAACAGTTTACTACATAGATTCTGAATTCCATAATTAATCATAAACTGCAAATTCATTAAGTTTTCATGTCCAATTCAAACAAAATGTTTTGACAAAAATTTCTTTTTACAGAATTCAGTCCACCTTTTAGTCATATTTTAATTTAATCACATATAATAAAAGGAAAATTTATTTTGATGCAAAAATCTCTTTTAAGGATCAATGAAGCATTGATTATTTTTAGAAAACCTTCATATATAAGGATATCACAAGTGTATGTAGTAGTTTTTCGTACTCAGACAAGGGGAGACAATCAGATGTGCTTTTGGGATTTAAAAATTGAACTGTTAAACATTAGAAAGGTCAATTATCAAAACACAGAAATTTGGAATTATGGCTTGATATTTAGAAATAACTAACAATTTAAATATATGACTAGCACTCTCCATACTCCCACTTTCCTTGCAGATGTGCAGACCACTGCACCACTATCTTGCATTAACATTTCACTTCTTCATAACCTTGCATTTAAAGTATTCTGAATACAACACTTACTCCATACAAAATTAAGTCATACTTACAGAATCCTGCTCTAACTTCTTTCTTTTCAAGTCAAAAGAATCAGATGCCCACTGCTCAGCTACTGCCAGATCATCTGTGACCAAAATGTTATCAAAGAGAATTAAGTCTGACATAGACCAGAGCTCGAATCCTACAGCACTCTGTAAATATCGAAAATATTACATTAGAAAAACAAACAAAGAAGCACAATATACAAATCTAAATTACATTTTGCATA
This sequence comes from Pantala flavescens, assembly GCA_020796165.1. NCBI lineage: Eukaryota > Metazoa > Arthropoda > Insecta > Odonata > Libellulidae > Pantala > Pantala flavescens. The sequence goes on from CM036886.1 coordinate 22,415,226, forward strand.
TTAATAGGTTTTTCCAGAATTAGTACTTTTTGTGCAGATTAAGAATTAAAATGAAGTGGAATAAACTTTCTTGCTGACTTCCTGTATGTAAGCTGAGTTTCAAACAGAAAATATTACAACAAAAAACAATTAATAGAAAAAAGCTATCATGGAATAAAAAGTAGAACAAAATAAAACAGCATACTCTTCTAATTAAGTTAAAGTGTTTTTACAAGTAAGTTTCCATCGGAAATAGCTGATATGTTATAAAAGGAGGGATATATACAGTGGATTAAATGAAAACAGGAATATTCCTATTGTATTAAATTGCTATCTTATTTTGAAAAAATAGATAAAAATGACTTTTTAATGATTTTTAAAATAGGAGGTGCAAAAAAATGATGTTATTAACACACAAAAAATTGAACAATCATATTTTACGCATCTTTAACAAAAACTTGACGTTCCATTTTATATAAGCATTGTTTTCAAATTTTGACCAGGAACAAACACCCTGGGAATGATAAGTAAAGCAACTTGAGACCAAAATTTATATAGGTAAAATGATTATAGCTCTTTTAAGAGTATCAATGATTGAATGATGATGAACAAACTTATGATTCTAAGAGTGATTTAGTTTTTGAAGCAAAAAGAAAGTTACAAATTTCTATTAAAATGTTGAGAGGAAATGCAAACAAAACATTTTAAATCCTAAACATGGAATGTTTAACTGTCCTTAATATATGAGTGAATTTAAAATCAAAGAATGTAAAATACAATATGGATAATATTAGTAAAATAGACCAAAAGAAAATGTTATACAAGCTTTAGCTTTTAAGGACTTTTAAGAGTGTCTAGTCTACATAAGATATTTAGGTAGTGGAAATAGATCGAAAACTTACAAATGGAGTCATTTTGAACGGGTTTGCATCATGATAGAAGTCGGGGTTGGGAATTTTCCTGGGCGACCATTTTCCTTTGTAAGCAGGATTATCAATCATTGGTGGTCTCCATTTGCCCTTAAAAGAGGGATTTGGGATCATAGGACGCTTCCACTCTCCACAACCAGGAGCACTTTCACAAACAGGGTTTGGAACTAAGGGTGCTTCCCATTCTCCATCCATCTCATCATCCCTGATGAAAACAGAATATGAAGGAATTAAAATTTAGATGACAGATGTATCAAAGAAATTTATATATTAGATACTTTCTAATATAACTTTTAATAATATTTAACAATTTTAGAGAGTATAATATTATGTATTTACAATTATTATCATACTTATACAAAACCTATTATATAGTTTTTATTCCAATCATGCTGACCTTATACTGAATTCTAAGGTCAATTTTTCAAATTCAACATAAAGTGAAAGTTCATTTTCACTACATCAAATATAAAATAATAAATAAATCAATATAATCTTTACAAAATGCAGAAGAGTAAAAGAATAAGAATCTGCAAGTCATAATAAAGTTCTGTTTTTATAAAAAACTTTTCCGGAAGGAACAGTGCCTTCATGTTTTTTGTGGAACAATCATTTTCTTTCATTTTTCAGATTATTCTATTGATCCATAGTTTTTTTAAACACTTAAGACATAAATATTACTTAAAATAATTTAAAACAAGCTCATATAATCTAATAATATGACAATCATTACACAAATTTTAAAGGAAAATATATATAAATGAAACAAAATTGCACTTTAAAAGGGAGAAAGAAACAGGCAGAGCAAAATAACTGAAGGAAAAGTTACCAATACTGTATTTTTTTATGGCAAGGCATACAGGATGACATGACACAGTATCAGTGAACAGATCTATTTTACTATTGTCAATATTGTTCATTTGTAGCAAACATAAAACATTCAAATTGATTTGAAATTGCTATACCTCGGCACAACAAGGATTCATACATAGAGCACACATAATATAGGTGTACTGGAAATTTTTAGCAAATATAGGGCCATCATGTGCGCTGTATAATGTGAAACATATAGTATGCCAGAAACATTGGGATACAAAAGAAAAGCTGCCCAATGGATGTGTAAATATAGAAAAAGGGAGAAAAATTAAAAATATCATAATATCATTATTTAACAACTCAGATTTAATTACCAGTCATCTGGTCTTTTAGCTGAAGGATCGGGAATCATTGGTGGCTCATCATGCAGCCATCCTTCGGGTTCTACAGCACTCTCATCAGGAAGCTGAGCTGGAGCATCCTCATCCCAATCTTCAGGTTTCTCTGCCTCAGGATCTGGAATCTTCTCTCTATCGTCCCAATCTTCTGGCTGAGCATCAGTTGGGTCATCAATTTCTGCTGGAGGATTAACTGGGGGATGGAAGTCCTCCAGTAAGGAACCTTCATTCACAACCTGAAAATAATTAACAGGTATTAAACACCTCTTACATTGATGAAACAAATTTCCAAAGGGTAAAAAGATAACCTCATATGATGGCAGTAAATATACATACCATTACTTGCATGAATTTATTTCACAATTTTGAAGATAAAACAACATTAAATTCTAACACCAATATATATTTAAAAAAATATGATATTATGTAAAATAAATTCAAGAAAATATGGATTATTTGGTTTTCCTAAATCCTCTTAAGTAAAGTAGCAGGAGCTAATTCCACTCCAAGGGCAAACTACATTATACAGTCACTCCATCCCATTTAGATAAACATTTTGATTGATCAGATTGGGATTGACAGGAAAGGAATTACCAAAAGAAGAATGTGAAACACTTATTTCAACTAAACTAGGCAGAAGCTAGCATTCTCTTTCTGCTTTAAATCCATGTCATCAAATAATTTATTAGTATATCAACCTAAGCAGGTAATGGTTACTAATCAATAAACCAAGTATGTATTGAATACCTTTATGAAAATATTTTAAGTATTGCTTACCTGCTTTATAACAAGGGAGCAAAAACAAAATGCAATAAAATTGATCATGGAGGCCAAAATCTTAATGCTTTTCATTTAGAAAGGTTATTTATCGCACAAAGCTTAGGCATTTATAAAATTTAATATACAGCTTAGGTATTGAAAAATAAAAAATTCATCAAGCATGAAATCGGTAACAAGCATGAATTAGACTATTCATCGAATATTAAGCCTTAATAAAAGATTAGATGTGGATATTTACAAAAATATTTTTTGTAACAATCTTCTCATTGCTCATAGTTTAGAAAGAGCAAAACCAAGAACCTAATCACAAAGCTCAACTAAAAACCACTACAAAAGAAAATGTTGTAAACTATCTGAACTATGTACTGGATTTAATTAATAATATGATATAATAGGAAATTAAATAAGATTTAATAACATACCACGTATTGTTTGGAATATCTTAAAAGTGACACAGACACTTCTATGTTTGTTAATTAGATATTTAATAAAATTAACATGAGATATCTAGAGTGCACTTAATTATAATTTACATGGGGATTACACAAGACTCAACACAACCTAAAGAAAATCTTACCTTGTGATCAACCATGATTTCAAATGTGTTATCTGGTCTAAGGATGAGAGTGTAAAGATGAGGTTTCTTATCCTTCATTTGCTCTTCTAACCTATCCTTTGATTTTTTACAGTGCTTTTCTGACAATGTTCCATTCAATGGATTCTTGTGACGGAAAATAAAATGCAGCTGTAAAGATAAAAATGGCATTGAAATAAAAATATATAACCAAGGAATATAGAGTAACATACTGATTTCATGTACACAATTTTTATGGCATAATATGGGATGTTATACCAATGAATATAAAATATAGTCAGAGCAAATTGTACATGAAATTTAGATTTTGTGGAAAAGAAATTGTGTACATTGATCACTGAAACCAACAAATTTTTTACGAGGATTTGATAAAAGTTGAAATCAAAGAATAAGCAATCAATCTGGCCAAATTAGGAATGATTTTGAGGAAAATTTTCTTCTTGAAATTCGTGATAATTATTAATTTGATTATCATGAAAGGATTCCACATAAACCACACAATTTTCAGAATAGCTTTATCATCTTCTAACTCAGGTATTATAAAATTAGCCCTATTATGAAAAATTGTACAGAATTTTTAAAAATAAAAAATACTAAATTTAGAATTAATTTTGTGAATATGTATAAAATTCTAAAATATATCCACAAGGCAATAATAATTTATTTTCACCATGACATACAGTCAAAAAGTTAATGGAATGCAAATATTTTCATAAAGATGACACAAACATCTATGAATAAAATTCACCTCATTTTCATTTAGATAAGTAGCTGATTTAAGTTATAAGTGCTTTTATGAAACATTCCCTATCCCTACTATGCATAAGTTTTATAGCATACATCAAGCATCTTGGCCAATAATTCATAAACTCATTAATGACTCAGATTTTATACACTATGTAACATCTTCCCTAGTTATTATCTTCCTGCTTTTTGTTTCATATCATTTAAACTTTTACAGTCCAAATTGTAGTTTTTAGGCAATATTTCCATAAAATTTTTCACAATATTTAAGGAAGTTTAAATAAAAGATATTGATAGACTGTATATAAAGGCTTGCTCAACTTCTCACAAAATTTTATTGATAGGAATGAATAAACAGAATTGAAGTACTCTTTCATTCAATACTAAATAGAGGGACTCAAATATTATTATTACTATTATTGATAAAACTCATCATTCTACAACATCTATCACAGTCTTACTGGATTACTGTAACAATCACTCTTGTACCAAACTAAGACATAATAATATTCAATGATAACATACCCATCTATAAATTCAAAGACAATACAATAAGTATTAGTAAAATTCTTAAAAATATTGCAACAAAAGACCTAAAACAACAAAATATCTAACTAATTTTATAGCAAAATTGCACACTTGTATTTATAGTTCAAGGCTAAGAAATTTCCCAAACCTTGTGATCATTTCCACACTTGTCAGGTCCAAACATTATAGTGTAGGGCGTTTTATCTCTAAAATGGAGTAAGTCAACACCCCTTGGTCCATCCATATGAGAGAGAAGTTTTAGATATGCCCCACCACATTCCTGTCCATTTTGCATGTTCACTTCATACTGGACAATAAGAGGTTTATCTTCAAAATAGAATGGTCGATCCAAATGAGCAGCAATTGCTGCGTGCTTTGCCTTGGACTTTAGAACAAGACCTAAGTCCCCACGCATTGGGTGGCGCTGTGCAGCCTCTAAATCCCACTTTCCTTTGAAAAAAAGAAGAGTTATTCATGAAATGGCTGTAATCATCCCTGTTCTTTAATTTTAGAAGAATAATATCAGTTAAAATTAACAACTTGATTACTCAGTCTCTTTGAATATGATCAATCTGATGATCGTAAGTTAAATCAGCACATTGCATTGATGAAGGTATCAACAGGAACTCATTATACTTGAAGCTACTCTTTAATCCTCTGTTTGAAAGTTTTATTTAATAACTTCTCAGATTAAACCCAATATAAAAATGCTTTTCGGTCATTTCTAAAAATTGTCAAATTTTAAATTCTACTGTATACGCCAAAAAATACAGCATAATCTGAATTAAACATATTTATGTGAAAGTTGAACATAAATAATTTCAACAATGAACCTATCCCTAAATGAATATATACATACATACCATCATATTTCGCTATATTTTCATCGGCGTCATCTTTTTTTGCCTCTGATAGAATCCATTTTTTCTTAAATACTTGCGGGTCATCAAATGTTTCTGCTAAATACACTCTTCCAGATGGCACTGGACTTGAATATGGTACATCTTCAATGGGTTCATTCTCCTCCTGAAAGAATAAATATAGTTAACCGCACAAAATGATAATATAAACCCCAATATAGACTTATGTAGATTAATCATATTTTTTTAAATACATGAACCGCAAATTTCCTTAAAGCACATACCACTTCGGCTGAAGTAACCGAGACTTCCTCTAAGTCATCCTGAGTAGCACAACAAGTTATAGCACACAAAAAGAACACTGGCAGAATCCAGTATCTCAGGGTTTTCATTTTCAATTCTTCCTGCGAAATAATTAATGGCAGAAAAAAATAATATATGTATCCCAAACTTCTGGTTCACATTTGTAATACTATGACCTGTTCACATGTAGTTTCACTAAGAATTCTTTTGTTATTACAACAAATTACATATAAAATTCAATAACAATTCTTTGAGAGCTGCTTCAAAGAAATTCAGTTCTAAACTCACTCCCAACAATTCAAAAACTTAAAATGATGAAACAGTTTCAGATCTAATCCTATTAAGCAAATAAGGCTACCCTCAGAACGTCAGCAGGAAATTTATACTTACCTAAAAAGCAAGCACTTAATACACTTAAATTTAATTTATGACACGAACACAACTTCCTTACGGATTTAAGAATCGTTAACTATCTTGAAGACGTGGGAATGTAAACAGTAACCGGAATTGTTTCATCAAAGTTTTAATAAATGAACTGTGCGGACGTTAACGACGTTCGCGCGTATGGGTACCCTTCATTGGCCGAACTTCCTCTCCGCACCTTCGGTTTCCTCCAATAGCTTAGTAACAGTTGGCCGACTGCAGTTAGCCAACACTGAAAATTTATAGTATAGTGAACTCTCGCAGTGAACTTAATTTTTAAAAAGACGTTAAAGTGATGCAAAATCTGCTTTTTTATTTTATTATAGATATAATTATATATTTCTATCAAAGTCACATTTTTCACTTTCTATATAAGTAACATTGGTAAACTCCAAATTAAAGTAAAATTTACTTGGCAGGATGAATGCAAGGCAAAATTAACTGATTAGCTATTATTATGCTCCGTCCGTGACATTTGTTTAATTTATTATTAGGAATGAGACTTTGAAATGAGTCCTTAATAAAAAAAATCAATAACTATATCCTTGAATCTTTAATTTTTTAATCTTAACCATCTTGAATGAAAACACCGTGTAACTAGTCATATCTTAAGTTGGTCATAGCGGCCTATGTAACCGTAAAGTCATTGATTATGGATTGTTGCACCGGTACTGTGGAATATTCTTTTTTATACGATATCCGCGTCTGGTATTCATGTACTCCAATTTTCTTGGTGACTTCCTTATGCTATGTCATTGAGTTGCATTGAGAGCGAGTGTTAAGCATCCTAAAATAATTTAGCGCATAATACCGTGTCTCTTCTCTATTTAGTTTTACTCTAAGGAGCAAAGCGATTTGATTTTGATCATATTATGATAGTATTTTAGTAGATGTTTCTGTATAAATATGTAAAGTTTTTTTTAAATCGTTATTACAAATTACAAAAAAGATATCCCTTGTGCCTCGTTCTCATGATTAAGCTCTTCAATGAGCTTTGCTGCAACTCGATCCATCTTCAGCCCTAATTCGAGGGCGACTCAATCTGTTTCAACGGAAGTGCTTAATTTATTTTATCATTTAAGTCTGTTTATCGTTAGAATTATTGAAAATGACTTAATATTTTATGTACAATTGGGACAATGTAATAGGAGAGAACATTTTAATTTATCTCTAAACTATAACTCAATTGAAGCAAGGCTAAACACTAGTTATTCGTTGCTCATGCAGGCATATTTCTTAGTTGTATTTAATGGAAACATCTATTTACCAGTCAATCTGCTCAGGAGAAAGTTTTTTTGCTCCTAGGAATACCACAATTTTAATAGCATTTCATTGAGGTGTACAGTTTTACAAAATATATCCTTACCTTTATGGATATTTTCATAAAAATACTCAAACCTTCTCTTTTGATGCAACCTATGTGTACCTGTTGTTACATTCATTTGACCCAAAATTTTATTATTACTCCTTTTTGTTTAGACTAATTCCTTGGCAAATAAGAACAATGCAATGTCATATATATATATATAGGGTGCATGGATTTATTACTAAGCATTTGTTAGGATATCCGATTACAACTTGAATTAAGGAAGTACATCAGAGTACATAATAATGTAAAACTTCATGGAGTAATTGTGAAATATTTGAGAATTTTTTATGATTTAATTGTTATTCTTTTGAATATATAATTATTCCATAATTTTATAGACGTATACAATCTGTAACTCATTTTGGTAGTTACATAGAATAATCTTAAAGCACTTAACATATAACACTAAATCCTTCAAAGAGCGCTGCACCAATTCTTCAAATAGCATTTAATAAGATTTTAAGCAGTGTAATGTTTTTGATTATGGTCCTGTGTGTATAGCTGTGTAATATTGTTTTTCTTTAAAATTATGAACTTAATGTTGCCACTTGGTTAGTCAAAAAAAATTTATCATAATAATAAAATTAACTATTATGTTGCGGATCTAAGGTCAGAATTCATAAAACTTTAGTCTACCTGTTGTCTAAACATGTTTTTAATAACATTCCTTTACGTTTCATATAGAAGAAAGACCATAGTAGTTGTTTTGGGAGTAATTTTTAATGATGAATACTATTTTTTAATAGATGGAATAATCAGGAGCACATAAAATTATTTAAATAATTATTTATTTACGTCAATTCCCAAACCAAAGTTCAGGAGAAATGCATAATTTTTCAATAAAACTAAACACATACAAAGTACAACACTAATGAAAAATATTCTATAAAAATATTTCTTATTTAAGGCCACCACAAGGTTTGGCATTTTATCACAGTATAATACATACTCATTTGACAAAGGATCCAACGAAGTCTGAGTGTCTATAAACAAGGAGATTAAAATGTACATAATACTATGTCTTAAAATATTCACTTTTGGTTATCTTATGAGGAAATTGAAATAAATTTTGATGATAAAACCAGTATGTTCAGGATTACTGTTTTCCTGTAAATAGAAACAATTATTATGTTCTTTCCCAAAGAGAGACCTAATTTTACCAAAAACAAATCAAAATGATAGAGGTAAGAGAACAAATTACCACACTTTTTTACTTATAATATTAATACAAATATCATACCGAAAAGCTTTACTGTATAATACAGACAAATTGATTCTGAATAAAAATTAATACTTTCATATTTTTACAAAATAAAATACTCAATGTAATACAATGAAGAATCAAATTATGATTTATAAAATTTTGAATGGACCATTATAAATAAAATTTGATCAAGCAAGCAGGTTATTCCACTGACTAGAGTATCCTTACAAAAAGAAAAACACTGTTTAAGTTAGCAATGATTGGAAGCATAATAAACTTCATCAGAAATTAAATCACAATCTTCTGGTGAAAATTACAAAGAAATAGCATGATTAATGAAGATATGGGTAAAGCATAACGATAGTAGAGTCATTCTCATGATTCCACATCCATGCTACGTTGTTGGCCTTAAAAACAGATGAGACATTCTCGTCAGAGATAGTCCTTGCCCACACAGTTATCTGAAATAAAAATATTGAGGTGCATTTGTATTTTTTGAGCTTAGTTCTTGAAGTTAAATTTCATTGAACATTAATTATGCCACTCTTTCAAAGAGTGATAATTCAGATGAAGTAAATAAAAATACTTAATATCTATTCAAGATAAATTTTGTGACCCAATAAATTTAGGTATTTCACAACATAGAAGTAAGGTGCATTTAAAAAAATGAATAGAATTACGATTTACCAAATTCTGAATAAATCTTGAAATTTTCATTCTATTTTAAGAACTCTACTTTGAAGTTATCTCTCATACTCTATTATGAATTGAATTTTAAAAATCAGCAGTCACAAAAAATAAAATGTAAATGAAAAATATGATGATATTTACCAGTCTTATTCTTACCTGGATATTGACATCAATGCGCAATACATAATGACATGATTCCTCAATGTGCTTCAACAAGGTTTTGAGAGGGATGAGGTAGGGTCATGTCCAATTGAAATACCATTCTTATCTTCTTCACCCTCTTCCATATCACACTCATTTTGAGCTACAGAACTTGTATTATGTCCAGCATTCAAATCATTTGATGGATTTAACAGCCTTGTTGTCTCTCCTATCACCTGATACTGGGAGGCTTGACCCCGAAAACGTCGGCTGAGTGAGCTTCCTGTTGGATATCTTATAATATTAATGACAATAAAAAATAAAATACTAATATTATGACAATAATTTTTAGTCTATGTTTTTTGTTCTTACAATTTCCATTCCCAAGTGAATATAGACAAGGAACAAAATATTCAATTGGGGATAATGGGAAAGATATGATGGTCTCCTGTACATAATAGGAGAAGAGAAACAGGTAACATTGGACTTGGGGATGATAAATAGAAGTTGAGACTTAGTTATGGTGGAGTTATTATGGTGGGATTGGATTGGATAAGAAATGATGATGATGCAAAAGTTCATTTTATGAAAAATTCAGAGGGGACAGAACATAAAAATCTTTTTAAATAAATTAAATAGTAGAATATATCATTGAAGAGGGAATTTTACAAAGGCAAGCTTTATACAGTTCTATAAAGGAACAATGATACATTATTAAATTATATACAAAAATAATTTAAATATCTCAAAGTAATAAGTAAAGTTTGGCAGCTATTTAAGATAAGAAAATTGGCATATAATACCAATGGGATTGTGATATTAAAACAAGATATATTTACTGAAAATCTAACTTAATACATAAGAGAAACTGTAAGATGTTATTAAAGAAATAAAGGGATAGTATTTTGAGGGAAAGTATTGCATTGTAAAAATAAGTCATGGATGATTCTGTAAAGAGAAGATAAATGATCATCTTGAGACAGGGATAAGAAAGGGAAGGGAAGAATTCTATTCTATATCTAGAAGTATCGTTTACAGTACAGGTGCAAAATATGAACCACAAAAAGGAGGGTCTTGGAATAGGGATACAATTCAGACACAAAGATTGCATGGAATGAAAAAAATGAGTTTGATCAACTCAAGATGTCACTAAAAATTAAATGCATGAGTAAATTATGGATATGGAAGTAAAGAAAATGGAAGATTAATCAAAAATAACTTGGAAAACAGAAAAGAGAAAGTGAAAATTATGTATGGTACATATAAACTATATGATTATCATGAAAAAATATAAACTGGATGGAAAGAGAAAGAAAAAAATAAAACAAGGTAGAAATTTATGTGCTATCAAAAATAACATTTATCCTTTAATGTATCTCTAAAAATGTAGTGAAAAATCCTAGCAGATTATTTATCTTGAAAGTTCTCACCTACAACACCAAAATGCTCCCCAATATCACGACGAACATCAGAAACATCCCACATGAGAAGAAAAGAAGTACAACATGACTGATGAGGACCCCATAAATCTATGTATGGTTTGTAGGAGAAGCTAAAATGATGGGCTACAGCGGCTAGAAACATTTCTATGCAGATAAGGAAATCCTGCAACAAAGAATCTCAAAATAAATTTAAAATATTATTTTATCTTTATTAGACTGAAATAAGCATATAAAGATGGAGAATAAGTATATTTACAGAAATATTAAATGACAATATTTCTGGATGGAATTGTAATTCTCTTTTATTTTTTGATCTTCATTTTTTAAACGATTGATGGCTTTGAAAAATGGGACTCAAATAGCAAAAAAAGGCTGCTGCTCACATTCAAATTGGTTACTTCTGTTAAATCTAAACATTATTAAACCTTTGTATTGGGTATATATATATAAATGTGATTATTTCACTGACATAAACATACCTGAAGCTTAGCTGAAATGTCTTTTATGCTTGTTGAGTCACTTGTGCCAAATACTGAAGATATTACTCCACTGTACACAAGGATTGCAATGATTACACCTTGACTAGAAGTAAAATATAGTATGAGGACTCAGTCATCCCTAAAATACATACTATACCTTAAAAGTATGATAACACTTACAAGAAGGAAAAAAATACAACAGCCTTTATGCACAAGAATTTGCCAATTGGTTGCATTGGGGCAAGCTCCTCTCTGTTGGCTTTGTAAAACAAAACTAGGCAATACATTGCAACAAATTGTGATAAATTATTTATAGCAATCATGTATGGAAATGCAACATCTCCTCTAAATTCTCCTTCACCGTAGACATTATTCATTTCACATACACTGAAAATAATTTTGTAAAGTATAAATTGGTAGAATACTTGCAGTTTGATACTTCAATTCAATCATTATAAAAACTTACAATGAGACAATAGTAGTAAATGGACGAACAACCGTATACTGAAGAATTCCATGCTTGCACATGTGGACAAATTCGCTGTAGAAAATCAAATAAATTATAGTAATATTATAATATATAGTAATATTATTTCTTCGTTATTATTTACTACATACCTGCCCATCTCCCAAGGTTCCAAACAACACAACGGAAATATATGATTCATTTGAGGTTTCATTGCTAAATTTGCTTCAAGATTATACTCTGAATTAAGATAATTCAACAGATATGCCATAAAATTGTATATAACATAAGCTTCGTAACATTCTCGCATAGAATCAAGGTAAATAGATGCTGCCGGAAACACTAGTCCAAACCACTAAAAGAATATAATCACCATATTAATAACGACATCAGTTTCTTAGTACAGCATACAATTCCATTGCACCGAAGATACTCACAGCATTTAAGGCATAAATTGGTACCATCCAAAGAATCCTTATAAAGAAAATTCAAACAAAGTTATGAAAAAATTATCTCTTAAAAATCAAAATGAGAATTTCTATATTTACCTGATGACATGTTTTTGCAAGTAAGGCTTTGAATAATGAACGAGATGTTGCACTATACCCCAAAATGAAATGGGCAAAGACATCATAACAAAAACCCCCCCAATTAAAGCACCTTGATCTTCTTTACGGAATCCATTTCGCGCAGCATTAACAATAATTAATGGCAACACTACAAGGATTATTAGTGCATAAATAGTCATTACCACAGGTCGTATCCATAATCTCCATTTCGCTAAAAACACTAATACACTCTGAAAACACATTATTGTCCACCAAATCGATCCGCACACTAGTTTAACTACAACGGTTCAAGAAACAAATTCATAACAAAACCATACCTCAGAAATGATTACGTAACTTTTCACCGAAACAGTTAACTCTGGCAAAGGTAACACTCAAAAGAGTGCTCACGCAGCTAAATCTAAAATGCATTACACTTTGCTCAAAGGGAAATTGCTCAGGGATATCTGGTTAGTATGAGCCTTCCCATTACGCCCTCTTTTCATGACAGAGCTGTTCATCATATGATACGAGTCATAGGAGAGCTTTCGAAGTTTTCGTTGTTCGTCTTCGTCTCAACACTGAGTCATACAATATGTTATCTGTTGATTTAGATCAATGTATGACGTCTCCGGCTACCTTCAATTCTAATTATTTGATAAAATTCGCAAATAGTATGTGCCTAAGATAGATTGTGCATCCCTGAAACTGGATATCATCGATTCGTATAACGTTGTGGAGATAGAAGAGCTGGAAAATATTTATTATGTGATTTGATGTGTGATTATTCATCGTGATCTTTCGCCCTTTAAAACGTTGCATCTGTCCTTCGTTCTCACAGTTATCAGAAACGTTTACTTTTGTACTAAATGTTTAATAATCTTAGTTCGTCGTAGTATTACTTTATTTTGCTGTTGAGCAACGAATGATGATGAAATATTACCACATTAGTTTCATCATCCTGCAATAAGGAGAGGGAATAATTATTAGATGTTACTAAATTTTCTACTGTGGATATATTCTTCAAATTATGTTCATGGAACAGGTTGGATGTTGCTATATTATACACCATTAGATGTTTTTTTCAAATATTTTGATGAAATAAGTATTTTATTTATTATATTTTTTTATTAACTCGATTGTTTGCAAGATACGTTGTGACAAATTTAGTGATAAGGTATCATCTAAGGCATTAAGGATTGCATTAGAGGAAAAATATACATTATTATTGTTTCAGAAAATATCTTGATGTTGACATTTATGTATATATTTATTTAAGTTACATTATTTTTAACTCTTTACAATATTATCAAGATCCAAAACGTTACTTCATTTATCATTATCACATAAATGTCTAAAGGTAAATGCAATTTGTTGTTTCTGAATTTCCAACAAATCACTTTTACAGCATTACTAGAAGTAATGCAAAGTTGCCAACACTAACAGATGAAGGAGAAATTAGCTGACAGATATATCTGTACCTGATTTTCATACTCTGATGCTGGGTATTTGATTAATTTAGCTTCTTAATGGAAATCACTGATTTATTTTCTGCAAGAGATATGAGCAATATTAGGCATGTATTTTCCTTTCAACTACAATAATGTTTAAAGAATATATCTTCTTTACCTATAATTTTAAGTACAAATTTTAATTAATTAATATTAATACTAATATTTGCGAATTTATTCTATTAATTGAGTTAAAATTCATTTTGATTGAATTTTTAACTGCACTTTTGATATTAAAAAAACATACTTATTCTTAAATTTTGGTTATTTTTTTTAGCTGCATCCATATACCTATGTCCCTAATAAAACCTTATATTCCAATCTTAACCTACTCATTAAAATTCTCGATTGTATAGGTTAAACTATTAAAATAATATGGCATGAATTATGTTTAAATAATTTTTTTTCTGTTTTTAAATTCAATAAGTTTAAAATGCAAGTTTTGTATATTTTTAATCAACACCACTTAATTCTCAAAATTCTTAATTAGGGTGCCTGATCTAGCAAATTAAATTGAATATTTGATATAATCTTGACAATAATTGCGTAAATATTAGATTGCAAGCAGACTGGTGAAGGTTTATTTCTAGTTGGTAAAAAAATGTGTGGAACTTTATAGAATACATTTCTATTTACACTGAATATAATTATTAATATTCTGTTCATTACAAAAGATGGTACCAGAAAAGTATGTAAATAAAATGTCACCCCTTGTGTGTTATTTTGATTAATTTCTTAGAAAAAATTATTATAAGATTCACTTTTTGACTAAGCCACAAAGATAAATAAAGAAATTTTTGATTATAGGGAATGGTTTGAGAAAAGTTGGTGAAGAACTTTAGCTAATTAAAAAGTGAATGTAGACTTACTTAAGAGCAGTCGCCTCTTATGCTACATTTAAGTTGATAAATCCTCAGTCAAAGTCAAAAAAAATCTACAAAATTAGGAGAAGTAGCTCATGGAAGTTTTCTTAAATCCTTTTTTTAAGCTTCTTTTCTGTATATAATCACCAGTAGCACATTGAGAATATGATTAATTCAGTAGATGAGAAACAATGTTTGTGTTGCATTATATGCTCAGAGCACCACTGAATGGAATACTAACTTTGGAATATAGTGGCACTACACATGAAAAAATAAAAATATTATTTTAGATATATAAAAATATTATTGTATTTTAAGAAATGTTTAATGCTTCCATTTTACATTAGAAATCTCTCATTAAAATCCATTCACAAAAGTCCAGTTTCCAAGGACGGTAATTATTCAACAAGCAATTCATGAAAGATCACATTTTTACAGCAATAAATACTACAATAGTCAAAGAAAATATATATATGTAAACAAATATATTAGATATTTTATTTACAATATATTATTAAAATATCTATGTATATATTTTCTATACTTGATTAAGCATAGTCTTGAATCTCTTACTTGCAAACAGCTTTACATATCCAAATCCAATTCTTAACTTACTTTTAATTTACTAAACTTTTAAATTCAAAATAACAGAGTCAAACTCAAACTTATTGCATTATGATGCTATTTCTTTGAAAATTAAAGATATTAATATTTTAAAATACCCATTCATAAAACATAACAAAATTCCTAGCTCTTTTTAAAACCCATTTGCCAGACTAAAGATTTTTGAAACCTGATCGCTTGTTTTAATTTTCTACGGAAAAGATTATATGGATCATGAATGTTTGAAGGGAAGGTTTCCAATAACTATTTGGAATGAATAGTATGAGGTGGGATGTAACAATCCTATCAGCCTGTGTACACTTGTCACACTTAGCAAGCGAGTGTAAAATGAAGAACTTCAGTAATTTTTAATTCTTTGCGCATTGGACAGTAATCAAATTAGCTAGAGCTGAAATGGCGGCTGTTGTTTCAAATATACAAGTAACATCTTGATCTCATCAGAGACAATGGAGTAATGTGACATCTTGATCATTTCCAATACTGAGCACACGTAATTATTTCAATTTAAAAGCGCATTCAAGCATTTAGACATCACCATCATTCAGCTTTTTCCAACAATCATCTCGTTCAACAAATAACAAAACTTCAAAAATTAAAAAAACAATGCAAAAAACACGACCTTCGAAGTCCAGATTGAACCGTTAAGTATCACAGGCGAGCGAGTCCCACGAACTCACTGTTTTGGACGGAATACAAGGCCTTTCGAAAGCCTAAACGGCCATTTTAATAAAGTATATTCGAATTCTCGCTCACTATACAGGTATTTTCAGAGTCCACCTAAGATCGTACATTTTAGTCTCGTATAAACCGTTACTTAAAATAGTTCTCTACAAGTCACTCTGAAAACGACTCTCCTGATATTATCCCCCGTTTTTGTAAAAGATTTCTCTCCGGCTTTTATGTGGAGTGAATTCAATTCAATTGTAATTTAACATTTTCCTCCTTGGAGGACAATATAACCCATTGTTCCTCAAGATGATCTTTCCAAACTTGTTTCTTTTCATTATTCTATAGAATACACTTCACTCTCACACGGCCGTACTGTGAGTTTGAATTCTAACTTTCTTCACACTACCGTTCCTCGAGAGAGTTGGCGATGTTCCACTGAATCCCGGATTCTGAATGCCAAAGGCTCCCGAGGACGCGGAATCCACCGATTCGTCTGCGGACGGCTTCGGTTTCTTGAGGCTGGACCTAAGTGGTCCTCTTGCGGGGGGCATCACCGAAGACACGCTCGTCATGGTGGTTGAGTCGGAGGCGAAGGAAAGCACCGATGGTACGCTCCCGTTGCCCGCGATGCTGGACCGGGTGTCGTAGTACTCATAGCGAGTCCCATTGGATTGCTCTCTGTAGGGCTTTCCGGACGCCGACGTTACGGCCACACCGTTCCTCCTCACTGATCCGTTCCTTCCCCTCTGGGAACCCTTTCTCACGTTTAGGCCAGCCTCGCGATAGCCTGGGTTGTTGTAGGCAGGTGTTTGCTGCCTTTTGGTGGAGTCGTCCTCATATCCGGTGGGATCTCCTCCGGGTCGTCTGGCGAAAAGGAAGTCGTACAAGGCGAGCACGAACAGGGCGAAGTTAAGCACTATAGTCACCAGCTGAAACGATAAAAAGCATATTTTTTTCTTAACCGTAGATAGAGTAGTATACAGATAAAAACATCAATTCACGAAGATCGTGAATTGATGTTTATAAAAAATATCAAGTAGGTCATTTTTTCAAGTAATAGACATATCTCGGGATAACTTTTACGAATAACGAATTATAGCATGCATACAAGTAAAATTTATGCTAAACGTATGAGAAAGCTTGGATTTATAATCTGGATTGTCGGTACATATGACGAATAAGTAGAATTAAACTTTCTAAACTCCATTGGGTACCCTTCACGAATAACTTAACCATGGAGTCCACTTATTTACAACATATACGTTAATGTGCTGAATAAACTTATGTTAGGTTCGTGTAGAGAATAGAGGGCAAAAGCGTTTAAATTCCATGAGCAATGCTACTTTACGTTAGTTAGGCCGCACCTCCAGTACGCGCGTAGTGTATAGAATCCATTTCAGAAGTGTTTCATTCACGAATTAGAAAAGGTACAACGAGCATTGACCCGTTTCGGATTTTTAAAAATGCTATAAAAATCAGTGAGCGTTTGTCACCGACGCATCAAGATACTAGATGCGAATCATAGGAAGTTATAACTGAAGGATTAAGATGTTGAATAGCCTTAGAGAAAGCACGTTCGTAAACGATGTTGAGTACTATTGTGCGGTCGTCTTATCATATTGAACATTGCAACTACGCGAGTCAAATTAGAGGAATGAAGCAAAATGAAAATGGTTCATAATATTCGTGTTTAATTGATCGCAGAGAATAAGTTATATACTCAATAAGAGGGCTGTCAATCGTCGAATTTAATTTCAGATATATTTAGAAAGCAAAAGAGAAAAGTTAGCTCGAATCATGATCTAAAATCTCGTGATTTAGTAGTAGTAATTATTTTTATGAGAATGGTGGACTTGAAATCTCCGAATTTTGTAAAATTTATTAAATTAAATTTAATACTTTATTTAAATATAACTAAGATATAATTAAATCAACAATTAGCAAATAAATTTGGCGAAAAGTCCAAACTATTCTCTTGTTTTTATTATATTTATTTTTTATTGAATCTACTGAGATAGTTCGTCTTGGAAACGTTTTTATTAATTCTTAAACCCAAAATTTTACGCCTATTCTACTATTTCCTACCCTATGCCCTACGTAATTATTTTTAATAAGTCAAAAGTGCCGAGTGCTGTTAAACAATTTATTGACCACTAGCAATACACTAAGCTTACAAAACGGCTGACTTAGTAAGTATTCGTAGATTAGAGATATGTATATTTCAATCAATAGAACATCAATTTATAGAAAACATTGACTGATTGTGAGTTTTACAACCAGAGAAATTTAACAAACCATAGTACTGTATGATTTTATTAAGTCATAACTTTTTTATAGAAACATTTAATCCGTCTGACTAAATAGTTATTGTAATCGGGCGAATTTAAAGAATAAGAAAGGTTAAAAAAAACTGAATGTTTACTATGATAGTTATTATACGATTTATTTGATCAAATATTCTTCTCAGCGAGAAAGTAATATTATTTGTTCTTGTGATAGGGAATCATCATATTTCTTCGTGCATTTAAGCACAGAAATATTGTGTTACTTCCTTCCTTGTTTATCCAGTAGAAAAAGAATAAATGAATAGGTTTGGTTATGTTATGGGTTCTAGCAGTGGTTGACTCACCTGTATGTAAAACGATTCTCCTCTGGTAACGACGAGGGAATTGTCTATGTCATCGGTCTGCAGAGCAAACAGACCAGCAGCTACCATCGATAGCAGAGCTAAATAAGAGTTATAATGTATATTAGAATTATAAAAATGGAAGATGTTAAAACTAGATGAAATCTAAACTAAACTAGATCTATTCACGGGATACACCAAATAATGTGTAAGAAATTAGAGAAAGGGAGCTTCAGATAATTAATAACCGTCCTTTGGATGGATTGGAATCGTTAAAAAAAAGAGATACTTAATGATCATGGTTTATTTGGGAATAGATTAATTCATTAATAATGAATTGCCATTAAATTGTACATTGATACGAACCCAAACTAAATTCTACGCTTAATTCTTATTCAATATTTATTTTTTGTATTAAATACATAAAGTATAGAGAATGAAAAGTGATAGAGAATTATTTGTAAATTTACTCCAAAATATCGATTACGATGGTTTACACATCCTTATATTCCCTAAACAATAAAATATTCACACCTCCTGGAGTTTAATTCGAAAATATATAAATTTGCAATTATAATTCAATCAAATGTACATAAATTATTAATTAATATAAGGTATGTCAAGACAACAATTTCTCGTTTTGGAAAATAACTACACATAATTAAAGCACCATATTTAGTCATTATTGTTTAACTAGGTCTAAAGAAAGCTCTTATTCCTTTATGTTCTGATGCAGAATGAAAATTATCTCTTAGCTTATCAAAGCTGTCTTTATATTGGTTTTCCTTTTAGCTTTCTTTCCCGATTGACACGTGACCTAAACATTCCTCAACAACTACTAGGCCTTACATTAGAGGCCTTTTGATGCCAGACTTTAATTCAGCAGTGATAACCTAGTCATGATCTTAGGCGACTCTAATTAACACCTCCTAATCCAGGTTGATTTACTTACTGGCAATGAGGGCAAGAATCAGCTTGCTGATGAGCACAGAACGGTATGAAAAGACGACACGGTCTCTGGAGATCACCATTGCCAACTGCAGAACGCTCATGGCGCAGAACAAGCCAAGCGCAGCAACTCCCGCTGCAGCTACGATCCCAGCAATCCATACTGCCACTGCGAGAAAAGATCAAATACAATGTCTTACTAAACTTCGAGACAAAACATGAATAAACATTCATAAGTACATTTAAACGGTAATGGCGGCTAATAAGTGTGTCTAGCAGACAATAACAATTGAATCATCTTTGAATAAAGATGAACCGGTGCTACCCTACTCCAGGAGTAGGGAACGCTACCTTCCATGTTCATTAAGAACATAATCAAGATGTTTGTGGTTTCGTAATAAGCTCAACACAATTGAGGAAATGTTCAATATGATAAACTGTGCACTAAAAGGCGTGCAACAGATGAAGAAATAAGTATGCAAAAAGGTTTCTTTGAAACAGTTAAACAGAAGTGAATAATTCGACATGATTGGGACTCGAATCGAGGTTCCCTAGTTTCCCGGCAGGTGCATTAACCACTACACCATTAATACGACAATATACTATGACATATCATACTTATGCCTCAAAGGAGTAAGTATAGATGAGTACACGACTGAGATGATGGACTTACAGACTGGCTCGAACCTCGCAACTCCCGGACCGCATTTTTCTCGGCCGTAGAGAAGAGCTTTGCACAGTTTCCATGGTCCGAAGTATCCTCTCTCTGCAGCGGGTCCAGCTGAAAGTAAAAAGTTTCTTTAGTAATCGTCTTTGCTTTTAAAGAGGATATGAAATAAGTTGTGTGAATTTTGAAACTATCGAATGAAACCATGCTTAAACATTGTTTAGAATTAGACTTTGGTAATATCATTATTATCATGTGTGGCTCGAGATTTTAAACAGGGATGTGTAGATCATGAAGATGATGAACGAATTCGATGTAACACAAAATCTACAACCTATGATAACGACTAAAAGGTGAATAAAGTACCTACGACTAATGACTTAAATCAGGTCGATGGTGAGCTCAGCGTATGTCCAACAATTATAATTGAATTTTTGAATAATTTTGAAAATATAACTTTAAAATTTGCTTAGTGAACAGTGATGAAGCTGTTGACGACATGAGTATATGAGTATGACATCGAAAATAATGGAGAATCCTATTCGTTCCAAAGTTTATTTACCTAACGACCAAGAGAGATTGATCGAATGTATATCGCTCACGGATTTAGAATGTTTCAATGTTGTATAGTTTCACAAACTTTTTTTCGCAGCTCAGTGTCTATAAAGAATTTTAACAAGACTTTAAACATCTTCTACTTCGCGTTGCGATATATAGCAACAGCACCAAGGTAACGCTAGTTCATACCTCACTGATTTTAAGACAATAACCAAGATCATTACAATTTTTCACAACAGATGATCTTAATATGATCAAGATAGAAGCGCTGTTATGCACTCTTTAGAGTAAAATGCGTTCGAGATGTGGTACGAGGATTGGAGAAAGCGCTGGCACTCTGGCAAGTATTGCGTTGAAAGGAGAATACTTCTAAATGGACAGACTACATTAGCATACATGAATAATTGAAGATTTTACAGAAAACCTTAAAACTCCGCCCAAGTTTTGATCACACCTCGTCCATGAGCATTACACTTATTGAAGGAAATCTCTCGGGTCGTTAAGGTTAAGTTTATGCTTGATTTGTAAACATGTATATCATCAAAAATTTTATAGAGTATTTACAAATCAGACTCTAAAATCTTTCTATTCATAACTTGCGTCTTTAAGTGGTACAACTCCTCACGAGTTAAAATATATCGAAGTTTTTTATTGTAATTTCATATACTCTCCAAAAATTTTATTCCAAAATTGCATGTAACTATGTTAAATTAAGGTTACATACATTAAATTTAACTACACATGTTATATATATAGATACAGCACGTACATCTCTCTTTATAGATCGCCATAGATAGTAAAAGAAAAAAGAAAAGGTTGAAATTCCATACACACATCGTAAACCTAGAAAAAAGCGCTGTGTTAAAACATAACGCATTCAAAAGGAAAGAGACACCTTATAAAGAAACCTAAGAATATTATTTTCATGCGTCCAAATGATTTTAACTTCTTCGCACAATAGGGTGTTTTCAAATAAAAGATAAAATTATTCTTATATATTTTTTTAGTAGTGAACTTCCAAAAGAATGTAAGTAGACCGTTCTCATGCCCTCAATCCCAATTTTCTTTGGCTTCAGATCTCTAAGTTTCAATGATCTCTAGAAAAGACAATTGTGAAAGTGCTGCCCGATTTACCATACGGTTCTGAATGCACCAGAAAGTCCCCCGCCACCTTTCACCTTGTTCCCTCGATGGGGGAGTTTCATCGAGGGAAAATCAGGACTTCGAGATTCATCAGTTCATTGTCAACGACAGCCCTTTTGTGCAGGATTATAAACCTAGCAAACCTCTACATTAAAATCATCACCTTTCCAAAGGCAATCAAGCTATAAGATTATGGCATTTATTACTGAGTTAGTAGCAATTTTCCCCAATATAAAATAAATATAATGAAATTCGTCGTAAAATGAACTACAATGAATTTGTCTAACATAACAGAATATATTCCCATCTACGACTGGGAGTTAAAATAAATTCGATAATCTCGAATTATCTCGAATTCTCGAATGAAGGAACTTGGTGATACAACGAGTTCTACTCCTTATACTTTAACTTAAGCACAGGAAGGGAGATTCTCTTGGGAGTCTATATATACTTTAGATCTTCAGGAAAAGTTTCACATCATTATTCACACCGTCTTCTTTTTGAAATGTCACGCTGTGATTCCTTCATCCGAAGAAACAAGAATCATTTGCTTTGTATTTATTATCAAGGAATATAGAACACGAAAAATGTTATGAATCAGAAGGATTAAAACCTCCCGTGCAATATTATTTATCGTAATGTGCCATTTTATCAGAACGTCAAGATACATCATCAAGGATCATTAGTATGTAATTAAACAATAACGAAACCATTGGAAATAATGAATGTAAAACAAAAGTGACCGAAGAAATATAAAATTACGGCTTATAGGTCTTTGTAGGTTTAAGTGATAATTTCCGTTTAATATCCGAATGATATTAATAATAAGGTTATTCCTCCTAATTTTTTGTAATATTTCAGTTTCATTTAAAATAAAAGGTATTTCTATATGTAGATACCCTGCGAGCCATATAAAGGCTTGCAGCGGGAGATTAAGCACCATGAATCCAATCATTAAATCGATTACTCTCGCGTATCGTTCGTATGAAAAAGCATTTATTGACTCTATTTGGTTAGGTATTTTTTCCTTTATTTTCATTGCACCATCCAAACGGGGTATAAATGCCCTCAAGCGTCTTTCTAGAATATAACTCTCCTGAAATAATAGAGTAAAATTTATCTTCGCGCTAATGTTCAATATTTTAGTGGTTCTCATCCCACTTCGTTGAATATTCGAGTAACGCTTTCTAATTTATCATTGAAAGTTTTTTTACCAACTACATTACTTCTAAATTTATTACCGCAATTTTTAATTCAATAATTGATGAAAATCTTACCAATTATTTACGAAACTCTACAATTATTTCGTCGAATTACTTTATACTTTCCTTGGATATTACTTCATTGGTTACTCATAGTGTTAGTAAAACTGGCATTAGAGAAATATCCCAAACAATATAATAATAAACACCAGAGATGATGATTAAATCCGTAAGGTTAAGCATATAAACAACTATGACTCATCAAATTCACTAATTTCAAGCAGTTTTTTGCTAAAGAAAAGAACTTTTGAAGCTGTTCGTTTCCACGTCAATTTCTCTCGTTTCGGCGTTGTTAGGATAATCAACAAAATATCAAAGGCGCGAAATTTCGTAAAAATCTTCAATGGACGTGATTTCTTCAATTGTTTTAAACAAATTGATCTTTTTCTTGAAAGTTTCCCCTTTCTCCAATGAATCCCTTTGGTCGACCTGGAGCATCTGAGTTACTCTAACCGACTTGCCGTGACAATTCTTCACGAAACGGTTCGCCTTTCTCTGAACCTACTCTTAAACACGGATGCAACACTTTTCAGTGGAACCCATACACAGCACGCGTACGGGAGTTGTGGGTGGTTTCACTACCGTTAAGTAGGATCGCTTTTACCCACTATTCTTTTCACGAATGAGAGAGAGATAAAAGAGAATGAATCAGAAAAATTCCAATTAGAAAATGCTCCACTTTTAATGATTGAAACGTTAAGCATTATTCTATTATGTGCTGATTGGCTGTTAGAACCGTGGGAAGGGAATCTTCCCCCGAAAGAAGTTCTGTAAATAATTATTGTTCGTTTAGTCTCTTAGCAGGGAATTAATAGCAGAAGAACATTCGAACTTTATCAATGTTTCTCTTCTGAGGAATGCTTCGAACGAAACAAACTAAAATTCACTAACGAAATAATCTTAAAAGAAGATATCTTCAACCTGAAGTATATATATACACGGAACCCCTATATAGGATTTAGAAGACGATTTTTATGAGGGACGATTTTAATAAGTACCAATTGATCAAATTTTCAAGTATTATAGAACAGTCTCGTTTGATGGATTAATTTTTTCAAAAGGCTCGCATACTATACACCGATATATTACGATCAACTTGTAATGTTAACTCGTTGCGTATAATAGTTTTGGCGAGGAATATAACGTGAGCACATACCCAATTGGCCTTTTAGATTACACGAAAGATATGGGAAAGCGTGCGATTATTGAGTTCCTCTTCTTAACACCAAAAGGATTTTTTTGATGTCATCAATGGTTACGATCCCATTAGGGCGTTCCATGCAGTTTTTACGTCACCTTCTGCATTCTGAAACGTCGCATTAAAATATATTCCGATCACTCATCTTGTCTTCAGTATTTCGTAATTATTCTGATATAAAGTACAGAGGTTATCATGTTTTAAATAGATAAATGATTATTATTTTATAACGCATCTCGTAATATTTCTCGTAACAAAAATTTAGTTCATTATTTCATAGCTCTTTATCGAATTTCTTTCGCGATATTTATATAAATTTATATTTACGTATATTATATATAAAAATTCTAATATCATGTGAAATATCTAACAAAAAAGTTACCCAAAATAATTTTCTCGAGAATGTAAAGAGTTTTTGGATTGCTTGTCAATATTTCTCATTGAGAAAGATTTTTCAGGATCCAATTCACTCCACAACAGGCTATCCCCTTCTCGTTCCAAATTTGGCTATCCCCAAGTTCACACTCGCGGGTTATTTTTGTCGTTTATGCATACAACAATCAATAATTTTTGGGAAAGGCACGAAGTCTTCTGTGGGCAGACACTTTCACTACAGCCCTTATAAAAAAGAGTAGGCTCACCTTTTTAAGGCTTTTTTTTGCTTTAAATGCATCGCTTAAATATGCATTTGCGAATAAGCGCAAGTAATCTTTCTCTTGAATACTTTTCCGCAGTAATATCGCCTTTGTTATATCTCGTTAAAAGATGACATATTTAGAAAAATAAACTTAAAATAACATCTATTTTTGCCTAAGTTATGATAAAGTAAGGATTATCTTCCAACTGAAGCAAATAACTTAAAATCATTTTCTTATTATAAAATACGTAAAAAGCAAAGTAACAGTAACAAGCTCTTCATGACTTCTACTTCCTTTTCTAGTGAGAATACATTGCAACGCCTATTCCTACACAGTATCCCTTGACGACGATTTGGAATGTTTAAATTTACATTTATATAAATATACCGCGAACTTCCGTGCGACATTTGGTAGGGGGTGCCTACACAGCAATATCCCTAAATAGCTACCCTATCTGTACATCTGATACCATCTGGAAAGAGAGACAACTATCTCGTCAAAATCTCACGAAATATTTTTGACGTCTGGTCTAGGAAATCGCTTTCGCCGGACTCATCAGGAATAACTGTCCTTCATTACGTGAAGTTCATTACGTAAATCACTAAATAAGATAGTTCTTGAAAACTTTATGCCTTCACTCGAATCCGCCCTCTAGACAGTTCCTACCAGGGATTTTGATCATCTCTTATACACTGCTGAGGAATTTAAAGTTTACTTTCACGAAGCGATCTACGCTGTACGAGCTCAAAGTCTGAGATCACCGGCAATGTACAACAATATCTAGGGCAACCTACCAGAAGTTGCGAGATCTGGGTTCTATCGTAGCCATAGAGAACTAATCAGTTCCGTTCTTAAATTGAAGCAGCTACGACTTATCTCTAGTACGTATTGGGAATTTACCCTCAAGCCCACCGAACTCAACCCTCCGGCTGTCTACTTCTAATGGACATCTAGCAGAGAACTCTGTCTCCTTGGAGATTTTGAAACAACTCTACTATCTATTACTATCTGTTTTCTTTCCTAAGTACGTAATGAAAGCCCCTCTTACAAGTCATACCGTCCCCTGTGCTGTCATACCATTTTAAGCTAATGACTTCCGTAAAGGATGGTAAGATGCTAATCTTACCTCCCTTTTCCATAAGTCTCGAACGTAAAGCTCTCATGAGCAGCTATTAACATTCCTATTATGTCCAACTCAGTCCAGATTTAGGCGTCTCCGTTGCATAGAAACCGTACTCAATATGGTCAGAGATGACCTAATTGTTACAATAAACATGAGGTAAGTCAATGTGCTAGAGTAAAACATTCTTTGATTCCTTGGATACTAGCTTTTTCTCAGCCGAATTGAGAACTTAAAACCACCGTCCGTCATGTCTTGGCTCTCCACTTATCCAATTACGGGGATCAAAATCTGCCAAATCAACGGAACTTACCCTAATGGAAGAAGTCTTGGATTCCAAAGGGTCTATAGTCGATTCTATCATTTTCTCTTTGCATTCAGATTTTCTCAAACACGAACATACTGTTGCTTCTCGTTCAATGCGTAATCTTAACATTCGCTCGTAATAGTACGTTCTAAATCCTTTATTACTGAAGCGGGATATTTGAATGAACTTTTCAATCCGACACTACTGATAGAAGTAGTCTTAGAATCTTATCATCACGCGATTTTCTTTTTCGCAATTTAACAAAGGATATTAATTTTAAAATATCATTGGAGTGCTTGTATATTTTTGCTTTATTTCTAAGCATTGTATTGGTTCTTGCCAATAAGCATTCGTCTTGCGCACGTCACCCTATCATTTACTTTCAGATACCTGAATGTTTTTTTTTTTCAATTATCGTACTGTTTACAACTTCAGAGAGTATCAGGGATATAATCATTTATTATTCCATTTTCTACCTCCCAGTGTCTCTCTTACCGTTTATTTCAGATCAGAGTAACGTTACCATGTTTATCGTTCTTATCCAATAGTAATCTATTCTCGTGTTGCTAAGTTTTTCTGTTTATTTACACTACTTCTCGTAGATTTCATTCAATAACAAACAAACAATGGGTTCAATAAACATTTTGGGTACAAGTCTAACCTGCAAAATATGAATATTTTCTTTTTAAATCTATAAATACATTAAAACGGGAGAGTAATTAAGTGACAATCAAAATTAATAAAAGACTTAGTGCACTAGCCTTTTTGCTGAACCAGAAGTTGCGTAAATTCTATAGTCAATTAACGAATGATATTTGTATGAACGATAGATATTTTACCAGTTACGTTTCACAACAATCAGACATCGAATTCCTTTGTTTAAACTGTGGTGTCCTCTCCCTTTGTTGGCTTAGTTAGTGTTACGATTCTTATTTTCATTATCACGCATTCCAAACTGAATTACATTACATAGTACATTATACTCGAAGTTGAGGTTGTCTATGGGAATTAAGTGTCGCAGAAAATATTACGAGAAGCTGAATACAATCGTAGCGCTGAAGGATGTCTCAAAACATTTACTGTATTAAGTTCCTGCATTCCTCATATTGACACCGCTGACGGCAAGAGACCGTTCCTAGCTATACTCTTCTCATTACGAACTCTCATCACTAATAGAAGAGTTCGCAATTCGTAACCAATTGTAAGTCTTTCGACATCGCATAAGATATCCATCGAGAAAATAAGTAGCAATAGAATAGTCATCATCTTCCTTGGGAAAGACTTTCTCACAGCACGTTAATTTCCCGTATGGTTCTGAACATTTAACTTGCACAACTTTTCTTAAATCTTACGACGTATGTTATTTTTATGCGTACTTTATCGAATTATTTCAATAATCTCATACGTATAGTATTCTATTGTATGTATCACATAACTCCTCTTCTGGGTCGAAAATACGTAGAATTTACATTAAACACGTATTTTTTACACGTAATTTATTCTAACAAGTAAGTAAGTATTTTTCCCATGAACTTGAATACAAACGGAGAATGACCAACGTATTGTAAGATATTAATGTTTAAAATTTTGTAAAATCAAGTTGTAGCTCACGATTTAATGAATTATAGCTTTAAAAGATATAGAATGTTCCAAATAGTACGCAGTTTAGACCGTATAATTCACGGTGGAATTCTAAGAAGTCATCAAATTAATCCGAGTTTTCGGTATTCTGGATTTTCAAGAAGTATATTGATAAAAGAATTAATTCCTTTTTGATGCATCATCGTTTCATTGAACTAGAGATTTTTTAAATAGCTGATTAATCAGATAACTTTCACTTTCTGTTATGAATCAGAAAATGACTCAAACAAACGAGGATATTCAACAATGAGCGTTATAATCATATCGATTTGGATAAAAGATATGCTTCTTAACTGCGTAAAATTTTATCGTATCATCTTGATTAAGGATGTTACGATAGCTCTGAGATAAAAAACGGAACATTTGCACTGAAGTAACAGGTGTTGCGAACTCTAATATTAGCGAGATGTACAAATAAAAGTAAAAATCAACCGAATTCATAAACTTAGGACTCTCTATAATAACTTATTCGTGCTAGAAAACTTAATATTTTAGTTGCGTCAGTTCAATATGACCCAAAATGTCTCTACATTTTTTACACAGCAAAGAACATAGATAGGGAATACGACTTCTTGATAATTATAAAAAACTACAATAAAAAGATTACCGTATAAAATAAGTTTCACAAGTGTTGCAAAACCCAATATATTGTGTATTTTATACATTCGAGAACTTAATTATCCAGAGAATCATGATTTATTTAGTTGTCTATATGTCTATGTGGTTGAAGCTAACAGTGGTGATTCATGGTGAATGAACCGTGAATCTATCATATTAGCTTAAACGATTTCTCCTGCGTATTGCTCGAGGGAAAAACGAATTTTTGTATCCGTTTGCTTTTGCATCTATTTTCTTTTCACTGTATTCGATAGGCCTATTGCAGGAAGGATCGTACAGTCACATAGTCTGTTTCTATGTCAAATTATTTTTTTATTTCTTAGAATTCTTTCCTTTTTTGTTCATACATACGGCGATAACATTCAGTAGTATTTATTAGTTACTTATATGAGCAAGTTTGTTTGCTAAGTAAATATTTGGCGAGCGTATATTTTAAGATACGTAAATGTCTATACATTGAACGAATGGCAATGTCAGATAACATTTATCTGTTAAAATTTTCGATTGATATGAGATCAATAAGTTAAATGGTATAAAGTTGAATTAATGTCACGCCATAACCTTCCCAAAACTTTCTTACGTCCAATACGTAAAAAAATACATGTATTATACATACGTAAACAAATGTTAGAGACGATGCAATACTCCTATGCAATCGACACAAAATGCACATTTGATCTGGAAAATTTCCCTTGCGTAAAATATACGTACGACTTCATACATATTAAACCTCCATCACAGAGTGACTGACAGACAGACTTTTGTTCACTTTTTCCTCTTACGTTAAATCTTTAAGTCAGATAATGCGGTGGCACTAAAAACGAGAATAGATAAAGAAATGGAAGAATAACCTGAAATATGCGGTGAATGATGTAAGCTAGGAATTTCTTCGAACAGATAATTGTTGCTTACATAGCAACTGTTTATAAAACAATCGAGAAGTTAAAATTAGCACGGTTCATAATGTCCGTGCTCGCAGTCGGTTACACTTAATCAGCAATAATACGAAGAGGAATAAGGTTTTGTCATTAACTTCCTGGAGATAACACTTTATTACCTTCTGAACGAGAGAGAATGCAGAAGAGCCGTTTTCGCGAGTATGATAGCAGGGATGTCGTTTTTATGGAAGTTCCAATGAAGGCAACCTCAACGGAGAGAAATCAGTTCCCCAAGGTCTTTTAAGGTATTGCCTCCTCCAGAAGAGTGGGGGGACTTGAGGGGTGGACGTCACGTGACCACCGAGGAATCCGCGGCAGCCATTTCTACAAACTTCTCATTTGCAAAGATAGTTTCCTTCCTCGAAAGGCATTTATTCGACTCCATTTCCGCACTTCTGAGATTCAGGAATGCGTGAGAGTTTGGACAGTAGGAAAAGAAATCTCTAGATATGTGTATGTTCTGCCAGCATGACTGGCACGAAAGCTGAATGTATATTATAAGAAAATAATTCTATATTGACGGATACAATACGCAAATATTTACTGATTATGTAAACACTAGAAAATGAGATTTGGATGTCGAAGGATTTCCTCAGTCCCGAAAAAACAAATTCTGCTCGTAATGGGATCAAATCAAAGGATGTTATATGAATAATATACATACCGTATTATGATCTAACCTCAACGATGCGATGAATGGTATCGTCCTTGCATTTTAGGTTTACTAAAACTGGTATTCATTGTGACGACACGTTTCGGCGAAAGCTCGGTCTCTTAGCAATCGCAAATAATTAAACAATGAAATATTCTTTATAGAATAAAGAAAAAACAACCGAAAATCACCTAGGTGATGGGTAAATAGCAACACACAGAACATCAATTATCAGATTCTTAACTTTTGCACGTCTTATTCGGTACTTTTAACAATCGCTGGCGTTTGATCCAGCTTTGATTCATTATTACATTAAATAATAATGAAATTGAATTAATTTAACTGCACAAAAATAGAATCACTTAAAAAGTTAATGGTTTATGTTACGACTTTCAAAATAGGACAAGCTTGATTTCTCAATCGAAATTCGTGCGTATTTTTATATATGTTTGAGAATCTTTTTTTATCGATCACAAGCTGAAAAAACAGATTTAATAGCCCATAATCCATCATCAACAGTATGCATCAGAGTTATAAATGTTGCTCTGAAATAAAGGACGACTGGAAGAATTTTCTCTGCTGTATCCTGATTCTGCACTCAGCTGCTTTCTGCACAACCTCATCCTAGAGATCAAACTTGTCCAACATAACCTCTCTTTTCATCTCAGCTTTCTAGGAAAGCCTATAAGCAAGCTTCCTTAGAAGAAGCGGTGAAAGTCACTGAAGCTTTCCGGTTTTAATTGTACCCATCTATGTTCTAGAGCTAAAGCCCTTAGTTTTACCGATAAATAAATAAACGTACATTGCATGTTGACAGTTACAGGAGACACTGAATTTTCCTTTTCTGGATATGCCAAAACATTGCTTATGATATCCAGCTTTTCTTTTTCAGCTTCCGATGCCCTTTCATTTGGTAATTATGAATGAAAATTCTCTTGTTATATCTTTTTGTGTTTGCAAAATTAGTGCATAGATCTGAAACCGTGGAAAGATCATTTAAATGGGAATTACTATGAGTAAGTGAACGATATGTTTACATCAGAATTAACTATGATTCGTAAAATGCATGGCAAAAAAGAAACTAACTAATTTATATTAAACTTATATTATTCAGATTCACATAACAACATTAGCGTTTCCATAGTATCAGTTACTACCCTTCTATTGTTATCACCTATAGATGCAGAGAGAAAGAATGCTTGTCATTCGTGTTGTGGGCGAAGGTTCACTACTATTTGGGGTTACTCTCATTGTGATAGGTTTAACTTCCGTGTTCGATGTATACGCATGAAATTCGTTGCGCTCTCCACCCTGGTTGCCTTCCGTCGCTAGGAAGGGTTTTCAAACAAATATAAGCTCTCTATTATCCAGGAAGACAAGAAGTTGAGTTTAACCTATCACGCTTCCGTACGAGTCGATGGGAAAAACTTTGTCAGAGGTTGTACAGTGAATTCTCTTATTCGTTCCGCATTTTTCAATGAAATTTATAAGGGCTTTCCCTTCAATAAGGCCCTTAAAAGACAATGAAGTGCGTTTTCTAAAGTGTTTTTCCAAAATATCTTCTGAATAATATACAAGACAGCTTTTAAATACCTCGCAGTCATTTATATTTAAAGCGAAAAATAGCAGAAAACCGTTCCCTGACGATATATCGTAAATAATACAGAACAAAATATCCCCTTACAGCTTTTCTTGAGTTACTGGTCTTCTATCTGACTCTCTGTACCATTTATACGTGTTATTCACACTATTCAACTATCCTTGTTTTGCACTTATTTCACCATAACCTGCTGTGCATATCGTCTACTCTCGCTTCATAGTAAAATATCTCCGCATTGATTTATTATTAATTTGAAGAATATAGTACGCTCATTATTTATAGCTTATAGTTTATAGTGATTAAAATTATCTCTCAATGTTTCTTTGTCCAGTTCAACAAACTAGCGCAAGAATTAATTAATTACAGTACAGGTACGGTTACTATAGTAACACCACGTAGTAGTAGCAAGTATGTATTACTCTATTGGTAATATCAGTCCACATCACTATGCCTCTACTTTTTCGCTTAACTATGTGTACTCTTTCTCCAACACGTTTATAAGGTATAAAGCATGATTGAGTTGGCGCCAATTCCCCATCATTTATCCAAAAAAGACTTCGAAGATCAGTCAGTGTAATCCGCGCAAGGCCGTTGTATAATGATGTGAAAGACCCATGAAGATAATCTAGCACAATTTGGAATATGCTCCAATTCACACGACAGTAATAAATCGACAATTCATAGCATTATATGCGATGAGGTAAGCCATCGAGAATATTTCATTTGGAACATCTAAAACGAATCGTGAGTTACTTGGAATCCTAGTGAACCGGAACCTTAATTTCAAGATCTATTTTCAGATTCAATTTTCTGAAAACTTCTTCTTATATGTTATAGGTATTTCACGCCGTAAAAAGACCAAGAATGGTAATTTATGATTATGAACTCATATCCGATACCTTTTTGTGAGCTGAGCCTTGATATGGCCTTGACAGAGCCTTGATTGGCTCTTTTGAATATTGCCGTGGACCAATCATGTCCAAAGATGTGAAAGACGGGTGTGAATACCATCGAGGTGAGGGTCCGAAATCGATGGTCAACAGAAAAGGAAAGGTTTCATGAATAAAACTGAAATTTTAGAAGCGGATTTCTCACCAAATCAGTGCCTGCTGGAGCCAACTATATTAGTACAATAAATTGAAATATTTTCTTCCTAACTAATTCGTGTCTTTTACAAAGGCAATATTGGTAGGCGTGACTTCGTGGAAAGACGTAGTAGAATGATAAATATAATAAAATAAATAAACTTGGTAAATTCTGATAGATATGACATCACAAAATATTAAACTTGGTTTAAACCCAAACTATCATGTAGAATGATAAAATTGGTAAACTGGAATTTACCAAGTTTATCATTCTACCCGTCTCCTTGACGATAAATCTACTTTACATCTCGTCTAGAGAAACATTGTAAGTAGATATTGGTTGCCCTAGTTACCGAAATGAAATAATGATGGAACGTCAAGGATGGTTACTGACCCATTTGAAATTCCACTTAAATATTTTTATCTATCATCGTTTACACGTTGGCTGGCGTCTCTTTCCTAAGACATCTTTCGCAATCATGCATTTCTTCCTTGGTTGCTACAGCATTAGAACTCTGAATTGGAGATCGTATCTCCAGAGATCAGAGATGGTGATGGTGCTTAAGAAATAGTGACTTCTTGAATAGAGCACGATTTACGAGGACTTAAAACCATTCTGATTTTGGCTAACCATATTTTATACCCATTATAAATACATTTAAAGCTCAAAGAACATTAAGCTACGAAAATTTTCGTCACGCACGCTGTGAGTAATTGCAGAATGAGGTTGGTCCATGGGGCGAAGAAGAGGCTGATTTAACCATTGCGTAATGCCTCGAACGAACGTGCCCGTAGCATTTCGTTTAGTATTCATTGTTCCAATGACCTCCTAATGACCGTACCACGGTTCTCCCTCGGCCGCTGTTCCGAGCAACACACTCCTACCGAGAGATTTAATTCACGCTTGAGCTGAGAAGTTGCTGAGTCCATAACAACAGTTGCCACCGTGATGATTGGGAAATCTCGACTTCGGATCGATACATACAGCGATGCATGGTAATTATCGACCATGCTTATTTCGATAGATTTCGAGTTTAAATTTAGATTTACGCCGCGGCAGCTCTGCCAGTGGCGTACGACGGGGGTGTGTCAACGCCAAAACCTAACCTAATCCATCCCGTTCGGTTTTTTTAATTCTTTTCGGAAAGAAAGACCAAAAATAACTATCCGTTAAAGCGATCACTTCTTTGAAACGCTTGGTCGTCTCTTCTCGAACATCTCGTTATCTGTTTACCTTTAAAAGATGGCAAAACTCGGTCAAATTGCATAAAACTGTTTGATCGATTGTTCGGTTCAGTGCGATATCTCGTGCTTTAGATGTTTGGGTGATTTTTACCTTAATAATTCTTACTTAACCAAACTTATTACTTTGCTAGCAACTTAAGAATACTTCTCGATGTTTCTTTTGGCAATTCATTCTATAAATTTTCAGGTTTTCTAATATTTCTTTAAATTAGGTGAAAACTTCGTATCTTAGATATCTGTACTTTTCTGAAATTTTTTCGTATTCATTTTTCTCGTTGTTATTATTACAAATAGGTTATAATCTTGTTATTTATCTGTTGTGAACCATTTTAAATTTACTGTACAGTATTGCTGTAACAATGCAATACCATAATTAAAATATTATGAACTATAATTACACGTCAAACAGATACCCAAATTACAAAAATTAATAATAATAAATTAAATATTATACATTATGATAAATACTTTTGTTTCAGCGATATTTCTATTTTCAAATGGCAGTAAATCTGCGATATACATACGTAATACCTGAACATTGCGTCATTTGAAGCTACAAATAAAAGCTTCTTTGATTAAGATGGAGTCTTCTCTTTGCCCCAATTGTTGTTCATTCATTTCAGCTCCACTAGCTCCACAACGGTAAATGTATGAATTAATCTACGAGTCGTATTTTTTTAATTGGATCAAGTTCGAGAATATTAAAGATATGAAAAGAGAGTTGGAAGAGGAAGATGCGTAACCGTGGAACACGTTACGTAAAAAAAGCGCAAAAAAAAAGTTCGTACGAGGAAGACAAAAATGCCTGTCATAGTTTTGCCGGTGCTGCAGAAGTGGGACGAAGTCAATGGGGTGTGGAAAGGGAAGTCGTTTGCCACTTCCTTTTGAGGAATTAAAGCAGAGCAGACATTTACTTAATACTTGAGGATGCTCCGACGGAAATCCGTGGATACTGAATACGTAATTATGCATTTCCGGGGTTCTGGAATGAATGGAGAGGATGGAGTAGCATTCATCTTTAGAAATTGCACTTGATTGCATGAAAAAATTGAGCACGCACGAGGAGGAATTTCATTCACCTGAAAAAATTGAATAGCGGATGAAAATGATTGAACTACGTTCAAAGGGAATAATAAATTGCTATTAGAAATTATTTCGCTATTAAAAAAATAATGGTATAGCCAAGAACAATATAACATATAATTGCCTTATAATTTTATTTATTTTTCAATTATTTGTTTCTGTCGTTATAGCAATGAGTTGTTGTTATAAATTTGTCTCTGAAAATATTATATATTATCGTAGCAAATATACCCATATATATATATATATATATATATATATATATATATATATATATATATATATATATATATATATATATATATATATATATATATACTAAGTAATATTTATTGTAAATCTATTACGAATTAATAAATTGATTCGATTTTCAATAGTTCAATTTTTATTTATTTACAATGAATTTTAATGATTAATTTGATGTTTAACTTTTCATAATATATTTTAATAATATATCGAAGAGTGCATCTAGTCATTATAATTTTTCTCATAGATTATTATATCCTGATAATTAATTAGTTTTAGAATGCGAAATAAAATATCAATGGAGGATGAGATTTTGCGAATGGGAACTGAATAGAAAATAGCGGTATACAAGAGCAAAAAGCGCTAGCCATTTCTCTGAACTTCTCTGCACACCATTAATACCATCGCCAAAAAAAACTAGCGCATTCGACAGAAGAAAATAGAGATCAAAGATGCTTTCAATAGCTTCAAATCGGGACATCTGTGAAAACGTACGAACATTAAGAAGTTTTGGTTTACGTACGTTGGCCATAGCAACCAGCGTTCGAAAAGTAAACGAACGGGTTTTATTTATATCTATGAACAAATGAATGTGTTTTATACGAATAAACGACGTCAAATTTTAATTGCAGAAAAATCTTTATATCATTTAATAGTTAATCAATTATATTCTTTCCGTAAACGTGCTTTTGGATGAATTTGAGGACAAACATTGAGATAAATATTTATATTTAATAACATGTCTCTAATATTGTTATAATTGTACTTTAAATAATAAGCATTAAAACGAGAAATATTTAGCATGAAAGTTATCGTAATACCCGTCTAAAGACGTAGATGTGATATTTCGAAATTAATCAGTTTATTTTTATATTTCCGCACGATTAGATACTAAGGTAATGAAATTACCCCGTCATACTTATTACGTATAATTTCCGCGTAATTTTTGAGTTCCGTAGATAATGTACAATTATCAACAATCCTTTATCAACCCTGTATTATTTACTTGCAGAATATATTAGTATCCAGCTGATGGATTTAATATGCATAATTTATAGTTTGTTCTTATGTAAGTTTTCATCCTAGGTTTTCGAGATTAATTTTCTGCAGCGTGGATTTTCTTTCCTTGTTAGTCAATTTATCTACGATTTTACAAAATCCTCCAATCCAATCTTCGACGTTCAAACGAGACGAAGCGCCTTTTAAGTCGAACAAAGGTTTCATTTAAGAGATAGTTCTTTCATCATCGAGTTCCCAATTTACTTTCGTTCCTTCCACTTTCTTGGATGGATTAATTAACAATGCTCAGAGTTTTGACTTGCTGCAGCTCTACATTTACTCTCTATTAATCAATATCTTCATTAACATAAGTATTTCATCCTTAATACGAAATTTAAATAGAACAATAATACGATGATTATATGAAATGCTGCAATATTTCGTCTTTCACATACGTAAATAAAAATAGAATTCACGATATGAACTAACATATTGAGCAAGAATTGTAAACAGGAAAGAAGTAATAGAGAGAAGGATTATTATTTAAAACAGAAGAAACATATCAAACGTGATGAGGCAATATACTCATCAATAGGCTGAGAAAAGGCAATAAATGGCGTACAAATGAATAAAAACTTTTGAGATTCAACAAAGAGAAGGAGATATAATGTATAATGTATATATTAGCTTGAATTTGATGATCGCTGATTGTTACGTCATTTTGTCTGATTCTTTCCGACGATTATTAAGAATTAAGCTCTAATTCTGAAGTACATGTTTTACATTTGTTTTATTTTCCTAACATATTTGAAATCACATTTTTCTCGGACAAAACGACCTACCGCGTTATTGGCTAAAAGGTTTGGTTTACCACTTAAAATACGGATGAATCGAAGATTTTATCAGGAGAGTAAGAACACTTGCATTCTATGCATCCATGAGCAAATGCAGCTTCTTTCGCTTTGAGAATATTTTTACACCATTAAGAATGCTTTTTAATCCACTCTCTTGGGAATTCTAAGCTTTTCTGATGGAGCTTTTAGTTGACCTTTAAAATTGCATATGTGAAAGCTAAAACGCTATGGGAATCTACGAGATATATCAAGCCGGACTCTAATGTAGTAAGTGCCTTTTAGCCGTACCAGTAAAGATCATAATGCCGCTTCTATTTTGGAGTTAAAATCTAAGAATAACTCATGAACTCGCTGAGATTATTTTACTTAATTAATCAACGGTATATCACCGTCCTTTTCCTTATAATTCATAGGCGAATATACTTCTTAATGAATGCAAAATTATAGAACCTTTCACCATTTCATCAAAGGTAGAAATTAAATTATTAAAAAACATTTTAATAGCGTAAAAATAACTAATTCGACTTAAATTATCCCATTTGTATTCGAAAATAATGATTACACTCAGCAAATAAAGAACAAGAGCTGAATACTTTATAATGTGGGCAGATTTCGCTGCAAATATCGCGTAATATAACTGTACCTTAACTAACCAATGTCTTCATTCAGTGTAGGATCATTAAATTCATTATTAGTTAAAGATAATTCGTGACCTATTGAACCAATGACGACTTGATTGTAGCTCTTAATTAGGTATTTAAATTATCCAACACCTGAACGATTGGGAATTCTTATGAACATATGTATTGTTGAATTATACGAATGAGTCAACCAACAATCGACTTCTCATTAAAATACACCTCGCGGGCTTAATTGTTGGACAATAGAAGGCACAGATGGAGAATATATTCGAAGAGATTAGCATTTCCATATGGCATGCATAATATGGACGTTTCTCGTTTCCTGGTGCAGCGATTTCTGTTGAGGGAAAATCCCGCAAAACATAGTGTCGCCGCAATGGTAAGGAATATACATTCATCAATGAAAATAATGTCGTAAAAGAGATTTCTATGGATGACCCTGAGGGATCATTAGCAGCTTTATTTAATGTTCAAAAGCGAAGTGATGTTAATAATCAATGTAAGGACTCTTTTAATGAAAAATTTCCACGTTTAACTTTTCGTAAGACTGAGAAACATTCTTTGGATGAAAAAGTTAACTGTGTTTCGTAGCAATTAGATTCATATTTTAGATTTAAGTTTAAATTTGATTTTCTAAGTTTAGATTCGAACAATTGTTAAAATTCACTTGCAATGCTGTCGATAACAGATAACAATAATGATATTACGATGTTTTCTGTAACTTTTAAATGAAGTTTGAAAAAAAGTTAATTTCACAAATCTATATCATTTATCTAATCCTTAACAGGTAGAATGGAAACAATACAACTGAAAACTCTAATTATAAAATGTCTGTTTTTAGATTAAAATAAAAGTATAGAGAGAATGCAGCTTTGGATGAGTGTAAACTATCATAATTTAAGTCGATTCTCAAGGAATGAAAAAACAGATATTACTATAAAAAATAGGAAGAATGTAGAGTGTGTATTTTTAGTACTTTCTCCTTATTTCTTCACAGCTAAAATATATTTTATCTGTTTTCTGTACTTAGCGATGACGCATCGTTACCTAGGTTGTTTTTATTTATTTAACATGTCGAAACGTGTATTATTGTCTCTTATTTCCTTCATTGGTGATTTAACTTTCCGATAGAAGTACTGTTAGATATGAGTTTATAATCAAAGAAACATGATATAAATTCAATTCGTTACAATGTCTTTCAAAATCTTCAACTTGAAAAAAAGAAATAAACACCTACAGGAATAACAAAACAGAACCTTTATTATTTTAGTATTGTTGCATTACTTTTAAATTACTCGTGGGAAAGAGGCATGAGTAGTAACCATACAGTACACGTACACTCCTTAGTTACCAAACACAACTGTTGAATATCGCAACTAAATAGATCGGTATCTCTATAGTACGAAAGAAGTAGAAAGTTTTAAGCGTGCGTGTGTGCACACACTGTTTTGGTTGAATGCATTCTAGTCTTAGTCAAGCCCTAAAAGCTCTGCTTCATATACAAACGTAGACGTTAGTAATTTTCTTCTTCCAAAGTCTTCTGGGATCCAGAAATCTTTGCAAGTTTCATCGCATTAGAGAAATGCATTTAAAAGTCAATCATTGCTCATGATTTCTAAGGTAGAATAATCTAATCTATAATCTAAAATTCTAATCATAAGTAATAGAAGTTTTGGTGTACTACGTCTTCAATCAGTAAAATGGTTAAATTTAGACACGAAATCGATATTAATAAAACGTGAATAATTTTGTATCTTCTGGTTACCCATTTAGATTTTAATGCCTCGTTTAATGTAAAAATTCTAACAGTTCTAGCCTAATAAATATACATTTTACCATATCAATTACTATTCCTATATTACTATAAGTATTCCCACAAGATATTTTTCAAAAATATACATGAAATATTCCGTTGCACCCTTCAGCTATTCATAAATTACACCTGAATAATATTCATATATCATTTGAATAAATTCAATTAATAAAGGATGTGAAAAAGTCCGATAAAATCGAGACTCAAACCCGGATATCCCTATTGCCGGTCGGCTGCTCTATCATAACTTTCCAAGCCCCGTTAAGGGATGCTTTCCAGGCATAGAAGTTGCAGTTTCGTACGAGTAAGCGGTCTTAGTTTACAGCCCCGGCCTTCATCCACCGGATTGGGAGATCCAGCTTCGAGTTCCGGTACAGGCAGACTTCCTGAACCATGAAATTCTTCCCGTGAAGTTATCTTTATCCCTTAAACCATATTTATTCGAAGTTAAAACGGCGACAATGGGAAAAATAGCGTACATAGCAACCAGAAAGGGCCTTAATAAACTATTTGTTACGAAACAATTGAATACCATATAAACGAAGAATTGAAAACCACGGAAACATTAATACACGTTTTCATTACCTCCATAATGATTCACGGGTAGTAAAACTCCCTCCAGAAAGCGGAATTCGTGGAAGAGACAGGTAAAGAGGTTCTTGGTGAGTGACGTAATCGTCTGCAAAGGACGTGTTTCGCCGCGTGGTAACCTGAGGCGCTTTTTTCATTATATTCCCCCGTTCGTCGAATCGTTGCTCGTCCACCAGGAAACTTAGTCCATCTTCTATCGTTTTTTATTCTATCGCCCACCTGTACGTGACACAAGGCCAGATGATGGTGAAGGGTGCTTTTCAGTTTTACTTATGTGAACACCTCTTCAACGCACAAGTCACACCAGAGGAAATAATGATTAATCATTAATATATATATATATATATTAAATGCAACTAATACTAAAATTATACCCATATTGGTCTATCCGGTTAATACGAACAGTTGTTTTGAATAGGTCTCCAGGGCTATTTGCCTATCTATCAGGCTGTAAATGTATTTTAAAATGGTACAATATATAGAACGTGGTAATAATTTATTAAAATATATATTATTGTCTAGAAGAATGAAATAAGATGCGATTTTATCCTTATGGAAAATGTTTTTGAGTGAAATAATTATGAATTTAATCGGCTTACCATAAAATACTCATTTCATGTTGATTATCTTGAGGATATTAATAAATACATAAATGGAGAATAAAGTAGGCCTGGTCCATAATCGAGGTAAATTGAAAGTTATAAAATACTTCTGAAATAAACAGTATAGGACGCGTTTTTTATTTCATTAGTTATTATCACGAGGTTTAAAACTACAATCAATAGATAAGGAGATGCATCTATAAATATGAAGATTAATAGTTTGAAACGAATGGGTATTGCAGGATATATCATTTTAACATTTAGTTCCTCTGATAGTTGGAAACCATAATTTTGTATTGATTTCTGAATTGTATGGTAATATTTTTCACACTGACTTAAGAAAAAATCTAAAACGAATTAAATGGCATAGGCAAAAATCAATAGTCGGAAATATCCGAAAGAATTCAAAATATTTCGCAACTATAATAAAAAAATATGATAATTTTTCCTGGAAGTTGCAAAGGTCTCAATAGATGCTAAATTTCACTTGAAACACTATAAACTTAAAAATCGAATCAGGAATGATAAGTATTGGAACAAAAACATGTCCTGTTTGAGGTTCGAAAAACGTTCTCTTTCAATAAAAAAAATCTTTCGATAGGACAGAAAATTATTATGCATTTGTACACAGAATCACATGCACTGGGTACACGCGCTTATTTTCCATTATTGGATCATTATTGTCAATGCTATTTGACGGTTTGTAGCCGCATTCGACAATGACCAGATAAATTAAAATTTCTTTTTCATTTCTCCTTCGGAGCTTAAACTACCTTTATAGAGGTAGAAATTGCTATCCATGCCAAGTAACGAATATAGTAAACAGGGAGGCTAGGCTGCTAAAAATGCTTCGCTGGGCATAAAAGAAATATTTCATATGAAGCACGAAACTGTTTACTGAATTATATCATTCTTCTCCGAACCCATGAATACGTAGACATATTTCCCCTTCTTCGAGCTGAAAGTTCGTTCTCTTTATCGGAAAATCTTTACGTGTTTCCATTCTCATTAATAAATAATGTGCGACAAATCGATTAGGAAAGAAATCGATCTTTTGGATCGAATTTTTCACAGAGAGGGTCTAATTTCTCTCTTCAAATCGATTTCGGGAACGGAAGTTCAGTTATTTCCTCTTTTTTACGTTTGTGAAACGAATACAGCTTTTCCTATTCTACTTTATCACATTCTTCTGATCTTATTCCGAAATATCATGATTGACGACACTCTTTCACGATTCGGTGACAATGAAATAAACATTTCTTCTTAACTAGCACACGCGAGTCACGCCAAGTACATTCGATAGTCTGCGAAGAAAAGAAAAGCACAGTATAAAACTCGCAACAACAAGCAAAAGTAACGGTAATGACTAACACAACACTGGGACGCACGAATAAGCCGGAAATCAAGAATAGGACTCTAATTGTACAAGAATCAGGTTAAAAATAATGACTCGCAACAACGCGTTAGTCATAAGAGAACTTCCTTTCTTAAAAAAATATTGATTTTGAAACTTTTTCGGATAAAGTTAACCGTCCCATTTTCTAGAAGATCAATAATAATATTCAGACAACTTTGGAAATCAGATTTTCATCCTCATAAAATATAATATAAAGCATTCGCTTTTTTAGA
The DNA here is from genome assembly GCA_020796165.1 of Pantala flavescens. NCBI lineage: Eukaryota > Metazoa > Arthropoda > Insecta > Odonata > Libellulidae > Pantala > Pantala flavescens. Next base: position 22,458,291 of record CM036886.1, read on the forward strand.
TGTGATGTGTCCCATCTTTAAATGTTAATAATGCATTAATTAAACGCAAAATGTCACATCCTGTTAATATTACGATTATTGTTCTCAGTCAGTGAATGTATGCATTTAAACGAAAAAGAAAAATCCTGTAAAAACTTGTACATAAAATGACTGAATTATTAATAATAATATAGAATAGAATTTAATTTATGTCAATAAAACTTATACAATAAAAAACTCTTACTCATAGGTGCTTTGAACAGTAGATTTATTTTACATTGTTCTAACTGATGGTCACAAAGCGCCTCTGGTACGTATCTCTCGTAAGTAACATTCTAAACCCATCAGAATGTCTTTCGCAACCAAGACGTAGACATATCGACGCCCATCCTATTTCAGCTCTTCTCCTCATTTTTTACGCTTTACCTTCCTCTCAACGGATTACATTTTTCCGTATACAACCTCCGCAGCGAGATTGAAACTTCAGTCGGTATCTTCGGTGTTCTTCAAAAGAGCTGTTTAGAAAAAGAAAGTTTCCATGGAAACGGGGCCTGTTAATCGTCGGAAGCGCAGAGCTAACAATTGACTAACGAATTCCTACGCACTGAATTACCCAAGATGCGTGTGCGGGAAGGTAGCCTGAATGGGGTGACCTCGGCGAAGGGGTCTGGTGCGCAGTGACTCAGCGCACGAACGTCATCGGCCGTGAATTCTTGGCAGCGGAAGTATTAACCCAACTGCCCAACGCAAGGAACGGCTCGGAAAAGAGAACGGGGTTACTCTAACGCATTCCGATTTGCACAAAAACACTCCACCGTACAGGAGTGTCTGCAAGTACCTTTGGGTCTGTCCGAAACGAGAGCAGGTCCTTATGGTCACCAATAAAACTAATTTCAAATATTTTCGTCCGTCAATTCAAGCTCGGGATGTAGGGACACTCCGGAAATCGTACAGGGACCCGCCAACATGAATCTGGTTGCTAAGGAAACTGGCTATTTTACGTAACTATTGATTTGAACAAAAGGATGTTGAACAGAACTTTGAAGAGGATGGGGAAATGGAGTTTGCAGAAAGGAAGTGTGGAGTACAATGGAAGGAAGATAGCTGATCGGTGGAAAAAATACGTCATCAAGGGTTAAAACACTAAAATTTAGGAATATAGAAAGAATGGCGTTAATATAGTCAGGTTGGCTGGATAAAATATAATACAGATGAAAAAGATCTATAGACATTTCTTGCATCCAACAGCCGTGCATCGTCCCACCTCCAATCAAGCGATGTATTAGTCACGACCTGGCACGAGGAAAGGATAGACAAAATGTGATACGAAAACAAACACCGATGGTAGCGTAACGTTGGCAACTTTGTCTAAGGTAACTTCCATCAGACGAGCAACGATTTCAAATTTGAAATCATATTAGGTGTCTAAACTGTCTTAATGACATCGTAAGTGAAAAATCACGACAGTTTATATTATTCATTAGCATCGTGTGCAGTGGTATGGGTGGAAATCTTTCATAGTTTCAAATCATTTTCTATCACCCGCTGGCTATACAACATCCAAAAGAGCGTAAGTTTTGGAATCTTTCAATTGCCCGTAGTTATTCCCCAAAACGTCTTTGGGAAATTTGCAAAATACTCATTACTATTGAACTCTGAGTAACTTCCATACAATTATTAATACGGTGGATCATCAAAATGAACGATCTATTATAATACAGTGATATGCAATTCACGGTTAATTAACCGAGTGCGACAACCTGTGAGATAGGATAATAGTCTCAGGTCCCAGATTACAAATCCAGAGTTAAAAATTACATAACAGATGATAATTTGAGAAAGAAGTTTCTAAGTTTTCATCGATATACCTTTTAAGCCTGTCTCATCATACTCAGTCTACTGAAAAAGATCTGAGTACAGATTTATTTTGCATTGAGATGGGAAAGACAAATAGTAATATCACTGGCACGAGAACGCTGCCTTGTGAAACACCTGAAGGCATCTTACAACTGATGCCGCAATGGAGAATACATTCAAAATAATTGCTCTCATTTCTTACAAGGATCGGATCCAATCAATGAACACGTGAATAGCCCCCGGAATTTCTGCAATATCTCGAACAAGATAGACGAATTGCCTTCACGCCAGAAGACCAGTTTAATATCCGGTAGCCTCTTCTTATTTTTCCGAAGCACGCGGATGTGATATTACAATAATTCATACGTAAATTATAGTGAGCAGCAATTCTAAGTTGTAGAGTCAACCTCATTACCCTAAAGTTTTCTATTATAGCCCCTTGTGCCTGATTGAATTACTATTGCTTTTATCCAATCGTAAGAGTGATATTTACTATTTAAAGGCACAGGGATCGATGCTTCAAATAGAAAACAGATGAAGGAATAACTAAACGGTAAATTTAGATCTAATGATTAATTATCTCCAATGAGACCTGTCTTTTGTCCCATTTCTGAATAATGATTTTGATCGTATTAGCAAAGCTAATCAGATAACTGGTAACCGAGGGTAATGGAATAATTTTGTTTACTCTTTTTTCTATGACAACGTTCCATACGTTTCTTAGTAACTTCATCTCTTGAGTCACTGTCACCTCATAAGCAGAGATATCTCCGAAAGACGAAAACAAACTTCGGGTAGCGAGCAACCTTTCGTGGGCGTCACAGATAGCTTAGAAAATAGCAAATTAGCTTCTCATTTTAGAAGTCAATTAGTCAGAATTCGAATTAACGGAGAAACTAGTTAAACCTCGATATAACTTGAAGAATGATCAAATATTATATATTGTTCAGGACTTTTCGACTTAATATATTTGTAATATTCTTATTTGTTTTCGAAACACATCTATTCATTACGCAATAGATGGCTTCTGTTACATAAAATATGGCATTTTCAGAGATTAACTGTTATGTAGCAGAATCACAGCATGAGAACTCGATGCGTAAGTCCCGAATGGAAAGGATTTCCGGCTGTCGTTTCATGGAAGCGCCTCTACAAGTGCAGGGTTTCACAGATATGGGTCTTCCGCGAAATCATAATTAATTCAAGGACACAGGGTTAAACAACTGCTTGGATACAGGATCCATTCTCTAGACGAAAACTCAAACTGTGATTTTTTCGACTGGGGATGATTCTATTAAGACAATTATTATTTTTACGCAACAAAAATTTCATATCAAATCATAAGATCCGTATATTTTTTTACACTGTCACTAGGTATAATACATTGGGGTCAATTTTATAATTATAACATATGAATATAGAAATATATTTTATTAAATAATCATGAATTCAACTTCATGGATACTTCCCTTAAATTCGTTACAATGGTTGCTATGATGATTGACGTAAAGAATGTTCAATGAGACAACACAGAATGCATTTTCAAGTATCCTCAACGTCATGGGTTTTTTGTAGATTACGAAACGTCTAGTTTCTTATATAATAACAAAATGTTTTCGTATTTTAATTAAATGTCGTTTCCTCACTCTTATACCATTATTATATGATTGGGATTTTAAAAACAAGGGCTAATAAACTCCATTTAAACGTTAATTACGATAAAGATTACTTGATGTTTGATAACCCAATTATTCTTGTATAATCTCAACATGAGGCGCAAAAATGCTATGGATCTATTATAAGGTTATCTGTTGAATAACAAATTATCGCTTTCTGTAATTGAAATGAGGAAAATATATTATGTAATTCGTATGACGTCTTACTTGTTCAACCCCTCAAATTAAATAATATGTTTACATCATAAGACTAAATGATGTTAACTCGTTCACGAAACCGGTCGCGTTAATAAATTTCCATTGTGGATACAACTTATTACTTTTTTCTTTTTCAAGATGATTAGAGCAGCATTCCGCCGAGTTGAGACTATAAAAATTAATTTCCGTCATTCTATTGAATGCATGAGATAAATTACTATCAAAGCAAAGTTTAATCCATCGAATCTTTTAAATTAAAGATAAATGTACATATGAATGACCTCCAATGATTATTTTTAGAGTAATTTAGTGGATTTTCTTTTTTATATCTGAATAGCTATTCTTTTCCCGTGCATCATTAATGATTTTCATCATAGAACTGTTGGTATTCTGCATTTTTTACTATTTATGAGATTATTAGACTTCTTCTTCAAGAGTCCAACGTCGTGTATTTCTTATGAAAAAGAACATAACGTAATATTGAAAGAAAGCAACTTGCTTCCCTGTTTACAGAGACTGAGTAAAGACAAATGTGTAGAATCACTTAACGTCGGCCATGGAGAAAAAATAGCGGATTCTTTTGAGGAGTTTTGAAGGATAAAGAATGGCATTGTGCATGTCTTACAGTATGGTTTAAGATGCCAAAACTTAAGTTTTAAGTTATGCCAAGATGTTTCAGGTTCACTTCAAGTTATTTTCCATTGATAAATTCCATACTTTAATATACTTTCTTAGTGTCACGAAATGAATATGTTTCAACTTATCCCATCTTAACTTCTAAGTATTTTAAAACAAATTTCGTCTATTTATAAATATATTTTATTAGACTATGGCAATTACTAGAGGCAATGCTATTTTATGCTAATTTTGTGATTATAGTTTACGTTCATTCATTTATTAATAGTATATAGTAAACGAATATTTTTACGTATTTACAGTATTTGAATATTTCTTAAACATTTATGCATATTATAGTAAACTTAAACCGTTTATAAACTATTTATAGTATGCAAACAATGTTGCTTACACGTAATTATTTACTGTGTTTCTGAAATATAAAATAAAGGATTATTTTGATCTCGTACTTTATAAGTGCGCAGAAAACAATAATGATGGCTTCCCTAAGTAAAATATATCTATATATTAACATAAAATTAAAACTTTTGAGTCGTATCGTTCAAACAATATTATCCATCACAACTCAATAATTGGTAATACAGTAAAATTTATCCCGCTTCGGATTCATTCGGTCTAAGTATAATGAACCGGTCGAAGTGTTACAAGAGTTTACAAACAGAACAAATAAGTGCGAGATTATACAAGCTCTAAGGTTCATAGACTGCTCAAGCCTTTGACTCCATTATTATCTCTTCTAGAAGGTGGTGAAAGTCATGGGGTAACAAGATACCGAGTACATCCAACATTTGCGCAATGTCTAAAAGAATGCAACAGCGTCCGTGATTCTACACGAGAAACAAACGAATTCTGCATCGGGAATGGAGTTCGGCATTGTGTGTGTGTGAATGCCTTTCGAAAATTCCATTCACAGCACTCTTGAGAGAAGCATTCAAGTCTCTGGACTGAGAAGAAAAAACGACTGCAGATAAATGGAGTGTGCATCAGTCACCTGCCTTCAGCGAATGACAGAGTTTTCTTCGCAACAAGAGTAAAACCCCTAACGTCAAGACTTCAGCACCTTGACATTAAGGGACAAGTTATAGACTACGTATGAACCAAATTAAAACAAAGGAAACAAATAATTCTTTTCCATCTCAAAAATAACAGTACATATTACTTAAATACGTGTGCATAAATGTACAGAATATACTTTCCTAGGGCTATTAGAAACAATAGAAAAAATAGTAAACGATTACAATACAAGCAGAAGAATCATGCTTGTCTGTGGTATTTCCAGAAGGAACATACATTTTCCAAAATTAAGATTGCCCATAGAAGTGAAGAGGAAAATCTTTAACCAACGTATTCACCAAATATTAACCAAAGTATGTGTCCATACTTATGGAAGTGAAACTTGAATCCTAAATGTTAAAAGTAATGAAGGGAATGCAAACAATACTACTAGGTTCGGAAGGCTGTTCTACGAATACTCAGGAGTGGAAAATGGCAGATTTTGATGATGACATACATACACAATATAGGACGATCGAGTGGGAAAGTGTTAAAAGACTCGACTAATCTAATTACATTCACACCATTCGTTGTCGGAGTGATTCTAAGTTTCATACCAAATATTCATCTATTAATTGTTTTGGTGGTTCTTATTTTCAATTTCTATTTTATAAAAATACGATTATAGCGTCCCTGAAACTCCCCCCTTGGCTCGTGGAACGATAGAATAAGAAATAAAATATTTCTTTCTTCCAAACAAACATATAATTTCACCTGATCGGCTACGGCTAGTACGCTATAATGAGGTTAAGGCGAATTATAAAATTTTATGGAGAATACGATGTTCATTCATTTATCGATCTTAAAAAATAATACTGTAACGAGTAAGTTATCTTCAAGTATTTTTGAATTTTATATTCAACCAGCAAGAATTGTAGCTCATCGTAAACATAAAAGTACATTAACACACTTTACTTGATCGTGAGAAAAATGGCAAGCGTAAGCCAACTATTCCTTCTTTATTATGATATAAGTAGCTGAAGGAAACCCCAGAAAGGTTATCCATTTGGTATAGCCAATTATTTTTTCTCATTTATGTTCTGTTTAATGTATTTTTAATTCGTCATTCCTCCTGAGGCCTTTACAACATACTCCGGAAGGTCTTTCTAGTTGAGGTCTGAATTATTCCGATAAAATCCTGCCGCATCAAAGGAAGCGGTACCTAATTCCCGAAGCTTAACAAGAAATGCGACGCACCAAGACTTACGTATTCAGAATTTCCCAATTCTAAGCCGTGGGACTCTTCCGTTATTCATCTTAAGGCTTCTGCACATCGCCAGTTAAAAGATTCGAATTGCCCCGATGAGCGTTTTTTGCGAACATAGTCAATCGGGTGTCTTTAGTTGATTAGCAGAGAAGCAAATTACCTCTCCGCCCTTCGTATTTATTCAATGTGACGCAATGGATTTCGTAATAGTACCAATTGCGCATTGACTCGCTGATTGGTGAGATTACATTCCGACGAGACGCATCCAACGAGGAAGACGTTTATCGCATTTCTTACAGAACTCGCGCAGAAATTGGACCATCTTATTACCACTAAAATATAATTGAATTCTTTAGCTACAATTTTATTTATTGTTTGTAGCACCATCTATATTTAAAAGCGAAAAAAGCTAACAATACACAGACTGGATCTGCTTTGCATGAATAGGAAAACTCGCTTCAATACGTATCCAAGCAACAGAAATATTCAAAACAAATAAATAAACAATCTCAATATTGTATGAATGAATCAATATTAAATATACATATTCGAACAGTCGTAATTTACGAATCAGTCAATCCAGCACAAAGCATTTTCTCTCAATTGCAATTCTCTTTATCTTCATAAACTTTCATCCGTAATTGAAACCTTTCATTAAATTATCTCGCAAATTCCTTTTTGATGACCTTCTTTATATCCCCCATCTTCCTCTTTTATCTTCCTCGTTTATAGTCTAAAAAAACTAAAACAATAAATCTCAGAGTGGGTCAAAGGCGCGCGGTCGACTATGAGGATATTTTCGCGCCCTGCTGTTGTAATCCTGATGGGTTTATACATCGATTTGGCTAAACCAACAAACTGGAGTTACCAAAGAAACAGCCAAAACAGCGGTTCTTGAATGGACTCCAAAGAAGCGAAGAAGATGAAATCGCCTGTCAAAATGATGGCCGCAGTATTTTGAAATAGATGAGGAACCATCGTCACCGATGGCTTTGTAAAAAACGGATGATAATGAAGTCGCTGTTGCCCCAGATGAGAGAAGGAATTTTTTTCCCTTTCGAGAGTTAAAAAAAATTCTCTTCCATCAATGAAATGCATGGGTGGTCTATTCACTTCATTGATTTCCACGATCAACACATCTGAATTCAATTCATAATTTGGTATTTTGACTTCTGTCTGCTGCTACTTGTTTTCATTATGTTAAATTCATAAATTGGAATTTTCTCGTAGCCAAGGCAATCAGGATAAACAAAAACTGTTTCCTCGCAGGAAATGTAAGAATATGCATTAGCTTTTCATTATCACCGCCTATAATGGACATATTTTGACTGTTTCACAATTAGACATCACTTTCCATTAAAGTACAAGCATAAACTGATTATAATTAATATTACAAGAAGTGCACAATGAGATACTTACGATTGTGGAGTGATTGCTATAGTGTGTAATATCATCTGGTTTGAAGTGATATAAGAAATATGAAATATATATTATTCAAAACGTTAACTTTGCATTGGTGGATGTAATAAGGCAAAACATAAGGACCAGATTACCTCAAACAAAGGACTTTTTGATATTTCTTCGTCAATCAAATATGATATAGAACACTATTACTTCACATCAAAAGTGAATATTGAAATAATAGGGATTACTAGAAGTTATTTTAAGCTATTTTCTAGTTCATCCATTTCTGTAATTTCTAGAAACTCTTCCACACTTACTTTCACTCATTTTTAGCATTCGAATGTTTCATTTTAATGGAGATTATGGTGCTTCATATGATGATTTCATCGACGTACCATTCAAAGTCACCTTTCACGAATATAATCCGATTCATAGACTCCTGCAAATTGCTTCAAATAGACCTTCAAGAAGAGTCTATTTTAAACAGTATAAGATTCTATTACTTTCACGCTCTATTCCTTTCTCCTCTTTATATAAGAGAATTAATTAAACAAAGAACATATAAAGCTGTGGAATACATTTCCATTTTTATGCCTATATCAAGCTTAATAATATTCCATTAATAATTCAATTCAGTGGAACGCGTCATAATTTTCTTCAATTTAGTATTTTTTGAGTGAAAAACATCTGATCGCTGACGTCATATCACATCCTTAAAGATAATTAGCTCTTGGCGGAATGTTATTACTTTGATTAATCTCTAAAAATAAAAAAATAGAATCTTTTTATTACTTCAGTTAATGGATAGAAATATTAATGCAGCTTATGAAACTAAACATTATATCAATTTTGTACCTTTACTATTCATATTATTGAAAAATAAATCATGTCGTATTTGATATGGAACTTCCCATCCGCCTTTACCATCGCAGAAATACTGTAGCAGAACGACAGTCGGTAACTAACACTCGCTATAGAAATCGTATTCATCAACTGCCGTAATCAGATGCCGAAAAATAACAAACCCCCTTAAGTTCATCGTAGATATGAAAGGGGGATAGCGACAATGAACCGCGACCGGTTTCTGTCTTCACACAGCGACGTAGTATTCCAGAACAGGTTCTGCGGCTTCAGGGAATGGATTTCTAGTTGCTCTCAATCGTCTGCATTTCAAAACGTACGCCCTTTCAGTGCAGTCCATTGAAAATGTATATAATTAAAGTTCAACTTTTCCACAACCACAATTTAGTCAAGTGGGATTTATCGACAGCATCCTAAAACACTACGATTAATCATTAATTACGTTCGTTCTTCATTTATAAGCTTATCAGCGGATTACCCTCTTAAATCCGTAATTAAATTATAATTACTTCGCCCAATTCACTATTAGCTTTTACAACCAATAACTTACTTTTATCTCTTACGCTTAAAACTAATGAAGATTACGCTGAAAAGAACTCGGCGAAAAATTCACGCGCTAACCGGCAAAATGTACAGGAATCCGTTGCGAATAGAGAGGAATTTGACGTTAAAAATTAATCACAGTTCTATTTGAACATCGAAATCGCTGAAATATATCGATGAATTTATTACATTCATTTAATTCATGAAGAGATGTCTTAACGCAATATCTAAACCTCCATGTTTATTAACTTATTCAACGTTTGAATTTGAAAAAGTGGAAAGAGGTGGTTTGTTATTGACATTGACAACCAACGGTTGCCACCTGGTCTCAGACCAAATTCCGACGGGTTCTTTTTGAATAAATTATTCTACGTAAGATATTAAGAAGTATCCATGCTGCCGCAAATATCTTACTATTACTCGCTATATAGTGTTTCCTATACATTGCGTAATTATCGGTAAGGAATTTTATGAAGGACACCCGACGAAACAAAAGAGCTTCGAAATCCGTATGTACCTGTTTGAGGCGGTTTCCCTGGACTACAAAGACACACCTCTAGTGTTGATCTAACCATCTGGAGACGAATTTGAGAAGAATATAGTTAAATTTTCAAATGTTGATCAAAAAGTCATGGGAAGGTATCTTAGCAACGTGTAGACTACAATAAAAACTACTCTGTATGAGGTCTGAATGCAGTGAACTCAGAGAGCGCGCGCCATAAACTCGCTATTTTTGGAGGCCATGATTGATTTCGCAAAGTTAGGGCCAAGCACCGATCAGCTTAAATCGTTTCTTATCCGTTTATCAATAGCTCATTAAAACAACATCAGTAAGTATAGCTCCTGGGTATTTCGGGAAAGAGCTGCAAAGCTAACCATCTAGCTCCACAAATGTTATATCTTTTTAATATCCGATATTTATAGTAATAACTATACAGAAAGTTAAATTTACGAGTAAGCTTCTTCATGGAATTTTAGCCTCTAAATGAGAATATGGAGTATCAGGATTGTGTTCATGCGTAACTGGATATCTGAATACACTTTCCGAAAAAGCTGAGTCGACGATGTCTCATCTATTATTTTGAAAACCAGACGTGATGCCCTCAAATTTCAGCTTAAGTGTGCATATTCATTTATTGAGAAGTTAAATGAATTCACGATCATTACGGTGAACTACTAAGAAATGAAAATCCGTAATTCAAAGGTAATTGTGAATAATGATTTTTTTGTTTATTGCATTTGAACAAGCTAAGAAATGCTATCTGATTCAACCGCTAAATTTGAACTAAGCAACTCTGAAGAAATAAGTAGAATATCAATGGTATTTCATTTTTACTTCAACCATATCATTTCAGGTTTAAGAAGTGGTACTGCTAATGTAAGATGATCAGAGAAACTAAGGAAAATTTAAATATGAGCCAATTAAGAAGAAAACTGCCGTGTATATTGTTTATATAATGAAGGTAAAACAGTATTCTTAAGCTGAATACTCTATTGATAACTCTAAAAACTGCTAAAAACTTTCCATTGTATTTTTACAAACTCATATTTTATACATCCTAATTTGAGAATGGGCTCCGGATTCAATCAGTATTACTAAGAACTGAGAATCTTTTAACAATCGAAATAGTTTATTGTTCTATATTTATTCTTCATTACAATTTCTTGAAATAATTCCCTAGGATGTCAAATGCGCATGATTTCGTTACTCCTTTGGTCCAACACAATAAACAAGACAGATTTTCTGATGAAGAGGAACATTGGAGAAATAATATACAAAAAGACTAACTGGATTATAAGGTAATATTTGTTTTCCATCGTTTGATACTGATCAATTTCTATTATATCCCACAAGAGAATTTGTACGCTGAATGCATTCATCACATAATTCAATCTTATTTGAATGATTTCATAATTTATTTCAAATTTCTAATCATTAGTTTATATAGAATTAGTGTATTGGTTTATCCATCCCATGCCGCTCAACTTAAATGATGTTAGTAGGAGATTCATGACTATATCAAACTATTAAACATTAATTTGCCGCTAATTTTATGATTACATTAATCTGTTACTCTACTTAAAATTTCATCACAATGGCGAACTCCTTCGTATTACTCTCCAATTTATTGTTACTCGCGGTTCATCGTACTTCAAAGGCTAAAAAGCTTCTTGGGACATTATTTATTCCCCTAGTATTATTATGACTTCCAAGAATCTGGATTAATTCCAAATGCATGCAACTCATTTGTCATTCTCCTACTTCACCAAGAGTACGCAATTCAATATCAAAGGTGTCGAAGTAAGATAATATTCGATGAAATCGAAGTTAATGCACTGAATTAATATCAAATTAATCTTTGAGGTGAAATGAGCGCTATCCTGCGATCAATAAACTTCCTAGAGAATGAGTTGTGTGGTTATAATCAATAAAGGTTTAAGTGTAGCATTTAGGAAAAAAGAAAACGTTAGAGGCTAAGAAATCCAACATAAGTATCAAATCTCTCTTTTAAAGCATCGAATTTCTACCAGATGTTGTATTGAAAAGGAATGTCGCAGAATTCACTATCATTTATGTTTCGAACACCGTTGCTAATGGTCTCATAATCGTGTATGGGTTGAGTCTGAAGAAGTCGTTCATAATCCCTCACCTCGCAGCTAGCCCAGTCCATGGCATCAATAAGGCGCTAGTTTACACGTAAATATTTACTGGTAACCATAGCAGCGGGGAGGCTCACCTTCTGGATTCTCGAAGTGTCCCCAAAGGGGCAGTCCCACTGCTGTGGCCGATGTGGCGAAACACACGAAGCCTAAAGCAGCCACGAGCGACGAATACAAAGCCCTCTTCTTGTTCTGCTCGTTGGAGGTCTCACCTGCAGCCGCTCCCCCGTCGCTACTGCCCTCCTCTGGTCGATCCATATTTCCACATGGCACTCACAAAACCAAACAGAATATTAGCACGCACCACACACTAAGTATCCGCAGCGTTAAACTCTCCGTGGGGAATGATTCCAGGAGGAAAAGTGGCCCCTCCCGGGAGACGTGTCTTCCATCGGCTCGAGAGCGTCAGCAGTCACCGCGGCGGTGTCCCGAATGAAACTGGCGGAGGAACGAGCGATGGAGGGGAGAGGAGGGGGCGGAGGTGTGTTCACGAATAACAATCACCTCTATCCGAGTCGCTTTAACGGGGCCCGGAATGGAGGGAGGGCTTTATGGATTCGAAAGCACAATTATCGAATGTCTCCCGATTGCTAGATTTCATTTCCATCTCGCTGCAGCTGTCACCCCACGAATACGGATTTGAATTTCATCGCATAGCCCCTGGAAGAAGTAGGAAAATACGATATATAACCCACGAATCAACATGAACTTAATTCTGGGGGAGATTCTACCATTGACCTTTATAATTTTCAGGATTTCAAGCTTCAGTGACTTGGCTACCTGTTACCTAAAGTAGCTTACGCAGGAGGGATTATTGACCAGTCCATTGTTGGTGAAACGTCAAGTGCACTGAATATTAAGTGGCGTAAATGTCCTATAAATGGGGTAGTTGATAAAGGTCATAGTTTACCTAAGTCAATCCTTCTTAGATTTGTAGGTTTAACACTCTATAGCTTTGTGAAGGTTGTGGTTACTGATCTGACCGAATAGAGAATCCTATACAACTAGGACGTGGACGACTTTTTCAAATTTGAGTAAGTCGATCATGAACGGTAAACAAATAACTTGTTGCGTTGGCAACAGAGAGCGAAATGCCGACATTTTTAGTAAATAGAAGAGAAAATTAATCTTAAAACCTCAAAAACTATACTTCAATGTACATCATATAATACGTTTTCGTCCTGCAATTGAAATGAGCGGAAGAATATGGTTAACACAATTCTACTAACAGTATTAGTTATTTTTCAGTGGTTATGGATTCTGACTTGATAAAATATCACCTCTTTTTTAACTATGTATTCCAGTTTAATATTTTTTATTTCTCCTTTCTTTCCTTTGTAAGTTATCCTTTTACCTCCTCCCGGAACATAGTTCTGAATCAAATCTAAAAACCCAAATTTAACCAAACGCGTTCTTATCCATTATTAATCATTCTACAAGCGAATCGTTGAATATTTTATAGAACTGAATTTTCCCTTCATGTTATCTGCTTTTACGGAATTGCGAAAGGGATGCTTGTGTACACATCTTAAAACGCCTCCTCCATACTATTTCCTCAAGGAAAACAAACTTTACTCTGAAAACTTTCTTGACTATTATATCAAACGACCACTTACTTGCAAACGAAAGGTGCCACTTTAGCGATTACTTTTATAGTTTTGGAGCGAAAATTATCGGTTCCGCAAAACATGCATAAGGCGCTGCTCTAGTTGAAGCAGAAGACATAGAGAAAAGTTATATTCATTGTTGTAAATGAACGACAAGGATTGTTAATAATAAAATCGTTTTTCTTCCACTTATTGTTGTTTTTGCTTTCTGGCTCTATTGATTCGGCTACATTGTTACACTTAATTCATTCACACTATATATTTGTTACCAAAATTGAATAAATCCTCATCTGAAAATATTTTCTACCTAATTATGCAAAGTATTAGTAAGCCGTATTTTTTAACCTGCGAAAGATTAGAAATCGAATTATATTACCTGCATGCGTTTTAAATTAGGGCAAGAAAGGAATTTTTAAACACACATTCGATGATAATTAGGCTATTAAATAGGATTAAGATTAATAAAATATAAGTTTAAAGTAGTATATCATTAAGCGAAAAAGAGGATTTTGCACACTCTAGATGCTATCTTGCGGGAATCCTTAGAATGCCAAATAATTCGTCCAACTCAGATAATTATGACCGAAAGATCAAATAAAATGAAAGGATTAATACTATATACTTTATTTCTTAAACATTCGAAGTCAATATCAGATTAAATCTTGTGACTTCAGAATCGAAAAACACGTTTTGTTTGTTCAATTTGTTACGAGATTTTTCACTTTCGTTTCAAAAGAAATGCAAACAAATATGTTTTCGAAACGAAAAATATCAATTAATTAGTTGGATAGTCTCATTTGGAACAGATAATCGACAAACACAAATAATGTTTTACGAAAATGTTGGATATGTTGAAAGACTTTTAAATTCATACCCTACATAAACTCTTAAATTACAAACCTCTATAAAGTTCCATACAGTCATGAACAACACTGAAATATAAATACAACTAATGAAATATAGACTTTTTTCATTTTTGAATTTTCAAATTCGTCAATTTTAAGTTCTACGCTAGTATACGATTCCTATTATTTTGAATACAAGATTTCGTTACTTTAAAACATCAAATTGTAACTGACGATACACAAATCAGTACCTGAAATAGAAGTTGTAGTATTGATTTCTAATTTTTGTTCATTTGAATGGCCAGTTCAGAATAATAGTGAGCATTTTGCATCTATTTTAGTCTTCTTATCTTATAGTCTTAATATCACTGCCATTCCGTACGAAATGTGTAACTTCCGCATCAAATCGATATTACCAGGATCTTCGATTATTTTCGACAATTTAAAAGATATATCCTGGTCGATTACCCTCTTCTTACCCATATGTTACGATTTCTAAGACGTAGTGGGTGAATCTAGGATTTTCGCTCTACCGGACTACCCGGAAAAATACCAGTGCGATGTTTTGGGAGGAAGTGTAGCCGTTGACCTCCGTTCGGAGGGGCACTGAACTTCTCACGGCCGATTCATTTTCTAAGAGAGAAAGTTTGAGATCTCTCATTTTCATCTCTACAATAGTCATGAACCATCAGCACGAGAGAAAACCCTAACAGTCGGAACATCACTGAGAATTTCTCTGCAGATCGAGGTTTCCAACCTTAAATGCATAAAAGGAGTGAGATCTTATAAGGATAGTATACGTGAGAAATTAAGTCTCAGAAATACTTCTGCTCCCGTTTGTTAGATTCTATACATCGGGAGTCTAACTACGTTTATAATTATCATTGTTTGGTTCTACTCTTGCATTGTTGAGATTTTCCTTTTGATCTTATTGTAATACGTCTGAACTACGTTGGGCGTAAAAATACGTTGGAAATTCAAAATTACGCATCGGATTGAGTTGAAACTGATTCTTTCACTAAGTTCTGATTTTAATATCGATAATGAGAACATCTTGGGAAATTAGTGAAACTTTTCGAAATTCTTTGACCCCTATTATCGTCATTGTTTATCTTAGTCACAGAAGAAACTTTGAATGAGATTCATATACATACTGTAACGGAGTATATATAACTGTTAAAAATGTGAATACGAGGGAATTTGCTTTCTTTAATCCATATTGATATCTAGCACGAAATCGACTTTCATGGACATCAGGTACAATATGAGAAATAACATTTTTTGATATTCTCTCATGTATGTATCTTACATATCATATCTTCCTGATATTTATTTTGCTGATGAGTTATATAATAATATTTTTAGAGTAATTCATTTTTGTTCGCAAAATTATTCTCTTAAACACCTAAAACTGTTTAATGGTAAATGTTATTTAAATATTAACAAATTCGTTTGGAATATTTGTTTGAATATCTAATGCACATTAAAAGAAAAATTTCAATATTATATTTTGAAATATATTTTAATAGCAAATCTATTTATAGTCAAAGTAATATTGCAATATCAAGGCAACTTATGGTTTATATTTAACGAGTTCTTTTATTCTTGATGCTTTTGTTCTGTAAAAGGTATGGAAAGAATAGAATTGCTAAAGGATGACCACGTATGACCTCAGGAAATGGGTGTAAACATCAAGATATAGAGTACGCACGTGCTTGGCATGGAGAGTTTATACTTTTTACGGAGAACATAAAAGAATAGAAACATTATTCATACTTTTTTCACTTCCTGCTTTCCATATAAATCTCACGAACTAAACTAGATCTTCCTTATCTAAATCGCTAACTTTATAATAAGGCATCTGTCCGACGCGCCATATGCATTATTATTTAAACCAAAATGGTTTCTTGTAACAATCGTAGCAACCATTTTATTGCCGCTCTTAATAATGGATTTGTTTACACACCGTCAATGGCTCTGATTCGAATATCAAGAGATGCGAAGAGAGTAAGGAGAATACAAAAGGATAGGAAAGAGGCATCATGAAGTATTTAGGGTGAAATAGATAAAATCAGGCTCAGAATAAAGAAAGTTGGAAAATTCTTGTGGAAGTCAACACCCGATGTTGTATTTTAAAATGGCTGATTGTGATTTATATGTATATCAGCCTATATAGCAGGTTTCATATTTATATCAATAATACGTAACATCACCGTATGTTACATTTTCTTCGTAGATATTTTTAGAATTCTTTTAACAAAAATCTCTTTAAATTATCTCTATTATTTAAAATGTACGTGTAATTATTAAGACAAAACAGTTTTGCCTAAAATTTTTAATGATTAACATCAAAATTCCTTCTTAAAACGAACTCGAACGAATATATTTTATAAAACATAGATTTTATCAGTCATCGTGTTTTTGGAAAATATGAGACAAAAGAGTTCTGTGTTTAAATTGCCTTAAAAGCAGAAAATCATGTGTATCTTTAACGTGTGAGAAATCCTAGTTAGAAACCGTAACTCCTTGAATGGTGTTTCTTTATCATGAAGGTCTAAGGAAAAGGCACAACTGGTGCGGTGAAACATTCGATATTATAGCAGGGTTTCGGAAATATCGATTTACGGGACTGGTTCCTTGAAACTATCTATAAAGGGTGTCACCTTTAGATGGGTATCAAATTCATGAGACTTAACGGAATTTCTTATTATTATAGTTTTTAGTGATTTAAAAAGTTTAAATGGGTAAGTAGTACTATATATTTGATTCTTCTTTCAAGCACTTTTCGAAAGATATAAAATTCAACAAACCCATTATAAATTACGTAAATTATAAAACGGATTTATTGATGTAAGAGGGAAGAATTAGACCGTACGATCATCATTATTAGTCAATTAAATGATCTGAAACCGTGAATTCGTTGTGGTTATTTTCAAGCGAACTTCCAAGACTGCATTCCTCAGTTCGAAAACGAATCGCGCGCGCATAACGGTTATTCCCTTACAGCATTTCTCTTCAATTAGAATATTCTGTAGACTTGCACGAGAATCTAGTTTAAGTGGAGGGAACGAAAGTCCATTTTACGTAATGGGTCTTGTTTCGATTTCTTGAGAACGCTCAGAAATATGCTAATAAACGAATACGGAATTTAAATTTAGAGCAAACGTATTTATTTTAAAAGAATTAATCAATAAGATATTTTTCAAACTCCAGTTTTCATTGTGGAATCCTTATTAAATCTGTATTGAAAATTATATCTTTATGTGGAATAAAAAGGAGCATCATTCATTATAAATTTTTTATAACTTGAGCTGTATGAATAGATAAGATTTTTTCTAGTCCATCGATGAATCAACTCATCATCTTTGTATTATACTTTCCCTTTAGATGTTTGTATTTAATTCGTAATATTGATGAAAGAAACGTTTATGTAAACGAATGTGTTTTTCAGGTCGGTATAATCTGTTCAGTATTTAATCATACCTCAGATATTTTTTTTCTTGGAAGAGATATACTATTGAATATAGAAAGAAAAGTTTGTCTAAATTATTCAGTTCCGAAATAATTTCATTTTTTCTTGTTTGAACCTTCAACAAACGGTTGCTAAGAAGTATATCACACTTCTATTTAATTCGTAAATGTATTAATCTGTAACGTTTACCTTTTATTTTCGTTACTTTGAGATGAATCACTTATGGTGATTGATTTAGCTTCTGTTTCTGTTTGATTAGATTTTATGTAAATAAATCAATGAGTTATGAATCTGCATCTGGAATACCTTCCTACTATTTTTTGTAGCTGTGTTTATATTCTGGTTGGAATGAAATGCCTTTCGTTAGGCCCGACAAGAATTTGCAAACGTTAAATTTTAACTCCAAAAATATATCTTGTCTTTAACCAATTATTACGTAAATCAAAGGGGATCTATAAAAAATGGAGTGCTAGGGTACATTCAACTCGATCTATATACTTAAATAGGTTTCTAATATACATAAAAGCAAATGATGTAAATAAATATACCTTTAGAAAATTGTCAGATAAGAACTTGGAATTATTTATTCAAATATTACTTGAAGAAATAACCAAAGAACGCTCAAGTCGAACGTATTTTTAGCTTCCGTCTAGTTTCCACCTCCCGTTATCCGCGCTTACCTGGCGTAGCCTCTTTCCAAGTCCCGCTGAAATCACCCGATGCGTGGGAAACGGGCAGCCATTTCGCTTTGGGTTGAGAACAGGTGTGTGACGGCGCTGCAGCGAAGAGGTCGGATTATTTATGATTGAAATTCTTAGCCTTGCCCTCGCTAAAGAGACTGCTGATTTAAATAAAGACGGTTAAGTCGTTTAAATGAAACAACCATTGAGATACTGGTGACCGGACAAAGAGAAAGCCTATTATATATAAAAATGTAATATCTTTCTTAATTTTGAGTGTGTATAATTTATTTTTTTATTGGTGACATTTTTTTAAATTTTAGTTATCTGATTGATTAATCATTAACCAGGAAATTTGGTAATTTGCTAACTCCATTAATTATAATAAATAAAAAGCACATGATTAACACAGGTATTATTTATATTTATCCTGAACAAATAAAGAAAATTGATAGTAAGTAATCAGCAAGAGAAGATCATAAATGGAGTTTCACAGAAACCAGAAAATATACAAATCAAATTATTAATTAATTTACATCAGGTGAAAGTAATCCTTGATCAAATTTTCATAGGTTATTAAGATGGCAACACTAAACTGGTTAAATTTCATTAAATAGCTTATTAATATTTAATTTATAAGAAACTCCTAATCATCCTTATGTATTCCCCAGATCATTTTCATTTATAGTATACTTGATGTATAGGATTTAAAATTATATATTTTTATATTTTTCAAGTTTGTTTAGATTTATAAAATATCTCTTTAAAAATTATTAGGGATATATGAGGTTTTACAAGAGCAAGGGTTATCTCCAACTCTTCTTACTTCTCTTACGTACTTCAGCTTTCCCATTTGTCTCATTGGATTGCAATTTATATCCGCCATATCAGTACTCCTGTTCATGGAGATATTATGAGGGAATATATACATGTTCTATGCTAAAGATATCTTAGCTATTTTGTATACCATTGGGTTTTGTAGAATGTATAACATTACAATATATCCCATCTTACATTCAGTCACAACAATTACTGGAAAGGCTATAATTTTTTAAAAATTATTAGGATAATAGAAGAATACTATTGTGAAACTTAGATCAGCTGCTAAATATAAGATAATAGTAGATATACTTTATGTATACTTTATATACCCTTATTTTATACCCTTTTCCTAAGGAACTTAAAATGCGACTGGGGATTCTGAGAGAGAAACTCATTAAAATCTTTTTCTATTAATATACTTATGACAAATAATATCTCAACTTTAGCATAGTTTATTTATATAGTAAAATGATAAATACAAAATTTTCTAATAAATTTATTTTAAAATAGCAAATAGTAATGTTTTAGTATTAATGAAAATGATTTTTGACTATCTTGACATTTTTCTGAGTATTTAAATTGATTTAAACAAATAATGATTCTCTGCTCCTCTGAAGAGCATCAAAAGTTACTCTGAAGGATGCTCCTATGTTTCACTGTTTTGGTTCATGTTGTATTTGTAGCTATATCTCGAGCAGCATAAAATAACTATAGATACTTTGACACTAACATTATTTAAATTAAGTGCTTCAAAAATTAAATATATATCTCTCTATATATGCAAAATGCAAGCACTTCATACATATACAATAAATACATTAATAATATATCTATTCATACATATATGTATATATATTGTCTCTATTTAATTATCTTCAGTAATTAAGTGAAATGAATATAACAACACTAGTAAAATACTAGTCCATTAAGATAAAATTAAACTAACGTCCATACTGTGTGAATGAATTGGAATAGGATTAAGAAATGAACCTTTTGAGTACTGATAATTTAATAAGTATTGATGCATGATAGGATGCTTTTCTCGTAACTGGTAAGAAGAACAGTAATTGCATTTTGTAAAATAGATCAAGAGTATGTAATAATTACAGCATTTGTTAGTAATTGTATTTGATTTTTCTCAGTAACTGAAGATAATGTATTTAAAACTATTGTAATTTGATCTGTTAAAACCTAAAAAGAGTATCTCCTTATCAGTGTGTCTAAATGTTCTCTATAGATAGCTCAATGGCTAGAGCAACCAACTATCAATTGGGATATCAGTTTCTGAACCCTCATTTTCTTGAAAACTTTGCATTTAGGATACACATGTAATTTGCCATTTGTATTACCATCCAATTAAAATTGTTTAGTTGAAAATGTAGTATTTACAAATTATTGCCTCCATTACAAAAATAGTTTTGATTTTCTGACTGTTGCTTTAGAAGAAGCCTAAATTTAGATGGAATTCTCTACAAAAAAGCTAAATATTTAAAATAGTAATAGAGAGATACATGATAGCATTAGCTCTAACTAAGATATATCTTTTACAATGTATTCTAACCACTGCACAAACATTCTGCCTCTCTCTATCTTGCTGGGGAATAACAAATAACTCTCTTAAAAGTAACTGAGCAACTTCCTAATACACTATATGAGCCAGCTTGTCAATTTATTTCTCTTATGATTATGAATTTCTCATCATAAAATATTTGCTACTTTTATTCATTATCATTGATTGGAACTTATATTTCTGTGGCGTCAATGGTTGGTTATAAATGCAAAATTTTCATATTTCAGATTTTTGCTCTATTGCAGTAGCCTAATATCATTTTAATTTGTGTTCAGTACCAAAACTTTATGCATTTTGACAGTATAATCTATTAAATTACTTAGCAATAGTATAAATGTAGTTTAAAAGACACATTTATAGCATATCATTTAATATTTAGAATAATTATACATAAGTCAATTGTAGTTAGCAGTAAGCCACTTAACCTTCATTATATTATGATCAAAGAAATTATTTCAAGTCATAAAAAATTCATTATTCCGAGCAAAATTATCTCTTCAAATTGTGTTTTAAAATGCTGATTACTAATTGTCAGTATAGTTCCAGATACATTTTTTTCAAACATCAACATATTACCCTTCAAAGTAGTTCTCTTGGACAGTTAGCTAAACAATAATGGGTTCATTGTTCCCACATTTGGTGTAGTGCTGAAGGTCTTCAACTGTTATGGTGTTTAACATATACATGGATATTTTCTTAAGTTCGGTTACAATGTTCTTTGAGGTAAGGAAAAAATTACATAGACTGAGGTAAGGTGGATAAGGAGGCTGGGGAACTACTGGAATGCTTTTTAAGATAAAAAAATGTTTGAAAGAGAGGGCTGTGTGATATTGGGAGTTGTCATAAAAAGTCTCTAGGCCTGCAATGTCTAATCTCACACAGATAACCCTTAACTGAGCCTTTAAGGACATCCTAGAGCAGGGATGCGCAACCTTTCCGCTATTGACGGCCGCACTACAGACTTTTTACTTCAGGAACGGCCGCCAGTAAGTCCAAGTAAACTTAATAATGCTTTATTATATTTGTAAAAATATACAAATTCCACATAAAAATGGAGTATGATATGTGACATATTCAATTTACTGGTCTACATGTGTAAAAAATGTCTGCGTTATTTAATATAGTATAAAATAAAAGTTTTACAGCAATTGCCTACACATACACGGCCGCCAAAGTACTTGCCCACGGCCGCATAGGACTGTACGGCCGCAGGTTGCGCACCCCTGTCCTAGAGGAAGAAATTCTTTGTGGATGATTTCCCTTCTATCAAAAATTTATATAAAACAAATTTCGTTATTTTTCTGCCACACCTCATAAATCTTTTCATTGGCTACAACCTAATACCAACTTTATATCTCCTGGAAATTCAATTTAGGCACATATATAGTATATTACTATGTATTACAAATCATTCTACTCAGAATTTAAAAATTGTCAATGGTCAGGGAAATCTGCCATATTTAGAACATTTTTGCTCAGATATATTAACCAGGAATTCAAGCATTTTGTAGTTTTTTTATTGAATATCATATAAAAAACATATTTACATATAGCTGACAATTAGCAATATTTGTTATCTTGAAATTTTATTAAAGATGGTAATCTGAAATGGTGCAACAATTAATTCAAAGAAGTAGTTGTTAACCTCATCAAACTTTTTAATGAAAAACATAAGTGATCTTAGATAATTATATTATTTTAATCTTAGCTGATATGCTAATAATTTGTTTTATCTTAAATTATTAATTTCTTTTATCACATATCTTATTTCTGAGGATGAATTATGAATAATGAATTTTCTAATAAAAACCCCTTAGTAGCTTAAATCCTATATACTGAAGAATTTGAAACTAAAGATAAAATACAAATGACTTGAGGGATGCAATACTTAGAAATTAAATATGATGAGCCTATCATCAATAATAAACTTTTAAGTTTATTTCTGCATAGAATGTATAATTCGTTCATTATGTACTATGTGTAATTATAGTAAATTAAAGGAAGTCCTATGCCAAATACAACATCTTCAACTGTAGCACTCACCTGAAAAACACTAAAATATTCTGTTTGCATCACAGAAATAATCCAACCTACATCTGACTGTCTGACAGCATGTATAACTTCAACAAAAAGTAAAACTGTTCCCTTCCTCTCAAATAACTAAAATGTTGGATGACTCGATCAGAAAGTGCTAGTAACAGGTACAAAATAATTAAAAGTACTCTACTAAAAGTAATGAGAGAATATGATTGATAAAAATTACAATTATTAAATGTGTAGATGGAGAATTTTTGATTGATCACAGATCAACTAATTCTCCCTATGAAAATGAAATATGGCTTCCTCTAGCATAATTTTTACTTCACCTTGATTTTTAAAAAGTTTTACTCAAAATGTTAAAAACTGTTCAGATTAGGAAGCAATTTTGGTCCAAAGAAACAGAATAAGGTGTAAATACTAGTATGTATTTTCTTATATAATAATATAAGTATATTAAAACAATGATGATAAAAATCCGTGAAATTTGTCAATGACCAACCCTAAACTTCTCAATATTATTTTGATTTTTAATAATGAAAAATTATAATTAACGGAGAGTTTTATTCATGTGCATTATTTTAATCCTTTTATCTTTTATCCTCTTTCATATCGAACTTTGTTTCTTCATAATTTTTATACCTGTTTTATATATTTGATGGAAAATATTGTGACAGAGTTAAAGATGAAATATTTTTAAAAATTAAAAATTAGAATAATTTCATGGCTTTAAAATTGCTCATCTCTAATGGCATACAAGCATAGGATATACTGAATGATAATATATGGTTTTTGTTGTTTATTACATGAATAGCTTAAACTTGAGCAGAGAAAATTTAAAATGGTTCAGTTATATATATGTATCATTGATAAAACTAACTGACAATGATGAACAAAATTCACAACAAGTATCAATGACTCATATAAATTGTATACCATGAGAAGATTACTCTTCAGGGTTGTCTCTCTCTCTGAATTTATGTATTCATTAAGAATAAATCATTGGGTTTTCAAGAATATTGTCTATATTACTCTTTCATTTGAGATACCTTGATGAAGTTGTTTTCATAGAATAGATCTTTTATGATGGTGATATTTATAATAGGATCGATTTAGATGTTAGCCCTAATGAAACATTTATCCTAGGGTTCAGTACAATAAATTTTATTTTATAAATATTTCAGTATGTTAACTGAATAATATCAATCATGTTCCAAAATATTTTTCATGTAACTGCATTTATAATTGATTAACTGCATAAAATGAGAAGTGTGACAATTGAGGTAATTGATATGATTTGGAATACTCTAAAAGTAATAAAAGTCTTGGCAATAGAAAACATAGAGAGAAATGGAGTATAAGCATTTTATCAATGGCTACCTAGTTTTTCTCATTCAAAATGTATTATTTTCCTTTTAAGTGTTTGTGAGCAGTTCATCCTTCAATTTAGATTTGTCTCCGGAAAATCTTCCTGCATATTACATGGAGAAAAACGATTTCAGAACGATATAAATATCGATTGAGGAATCTCTTGGTAGCTGTAACATATATCATATGTAACAGAAGACAAATTGAGGTAGGTAGTAATGAATGTATTTTATTTTACATTTTTTTTATTTTTGTAGATGTCCTAATATGCAATTTTTCAATCTTATCATAATTTTAGGAAAAATAAACCGAAAGATATATTTTTATAAAATATTTATTTAATATAATACTTTTATTTTTTGAAATCTTACAATTCTAAATAGACTTAGGAATATATTACATATATACACCACAATCAAATACACAGTGCAATGGAAGCTACAATTTTTTTCCAATTAAGCTGACAATATAAAAATAGGAAAGGGGAATTTCTTCCAATGATTTTTTAAGTATGCCACCTCACAGCATTTATTTATTCAAACTAATTTACGTATTGTTGGTAATGTTTGGTTATACCTTTTAAGTCAAGAAAATCAAATCGTTAAAAAGTAATTAATTATTCTCTAAATTCTTCTTCCACCTTTTATCTTTTCTATCCATATATTAAAAAATTCTTAGCTCCTACCATCTCACCTTAGAAAATAAAGCACCCTCACATCATTTTGCATACCTGTAAACACTATTCCATGTAGTTTCTCGGCAGTTACTCGATTTAATAACTGAATAGTATTAACATTATCCTTGTGCGCGTTAATTGAACTTCATTCACTTCGATGAATGTCAATAACCTTGCTTTTCTGGTCTTATACTTGATTCTGTAACTCTTGCTCTTTGAAAGCCAGGAATGGTTGCTTTCAAAGCAACAATGCGTCACTATCGTCACCAGAATTGATTGTTGAATTCCTCTTGGTCAACCTCAGGCGCACGCCCTTCTTCGGTACGAGGACGGTGTTTGGAACCACCACCATATCTTTCTGGGAGCATACAGACTCGATCTTGTATTCTCTCAGAATAGATGAAATGGCTGTCTTCTCAGCAAGGACGGCAAACTTTTGTCCTGAAAGTAAATAATTTGGCCTTTATACTATATTCTGAAAGATAACATATTTCAATTACTTTCTATCTTACTTAATTAGTAGGAAAGGTTTACGTAAGAAACCAGAGCAATATAAATTCAATCCAGTTATCCTTCGTTTTGATATATATCTATAATTCCATTGTCTCTTTTATCTCATAATTTTCGAATATCGTTTTCAAATACGCTTCTTTTCAGTAAGCATTCATCAAAATAAAAAGATGTTTTGTCAAATACGTAAACATAATATCTCTTTGATTGGCCGTGGGTGATTTGAGATATCTATAATTATTGACTGAAAAATGCAAAACATTTTCAACGATTAAATTGAAATATTTAAATAATTTTTTATTTAAATTTTCAGTCTGCATTTTTGCCTGAACGTATTTTATCAAAACTTATCTATACTTGACGATAACTATAATCAAAAGCTTTCTTAAATCGCTTGAAATTCAATTTTAAAATTATATTGTTAACATTGGAAATAACTACCATTGATTGTTGTTGAAATACGCAGAAAGAGTAAACAAAAATACAGGTTGCATAAAAGGGTGCTGTTTATTTTGAAAATGCTTTCTTAGTTGCGTATGAAATGTTGTGCTAATAAAATCTCAAGGAAATGTTTTGTTTTTCCGAACCTCCAAGGATATCTACCCTTTTAAATGGACATTAAGTTTGAATATTTCACCTGCATTTGAATTCCACCTGCTACGATAAATAT
Organism: Pantala flavescens; assembly: GCA_020796165.1. Lineage (NCBI taxonomy): Eukaryota > Metazoa > Arthropoda > Insecta > Odonata > Libellulidae > Pantala > Pantala flavescens. The sequence goes on from CM036886.1 coordinate 22,484,623, forward strand.
CATTAGAAACGCAATTGATTTGAATTTTGATTTTCTATCTTCATACTCATAGTTGGCATATGTTAATAAAACATTTCTTCATAGAATTTATAGATTCCCGTCAATCCATTACTTTTATTTGTTTATTGAAGCGTATAGGAATCTGGACAGGAAAATTTCTTTGAATAACTATGGTGAATTGAATTAAATAGCCTCGATTGCTTCGATGGAAGTGAGTTGCTATCGTAAATAAAGAATGTTTTCTCGATATATCAAATTTAATTGTTAATCTTATCAAGTTTTTGGGAATAGTTTTTCTCGAAGTAGTTTTTTTATCAAATCTTGGGCTCCCCTACGATTTAGCTGGTTATGACTAACTGAGGTATGTATATATTTCAGGAGAACCTGCAGAAAAATTAGTCTTTGGAAAGGACAAAGCATCGACTAACCGATACAGTTGCGTGGTCCTGCGCTAAACGGAATGTACGCATAAGGATGTCTGTGCTTGATTCTCTCTGGCAGAAAATTGTCTGGATTGAAGGTCTCTGGATCAGGAAACTGGTCCGGGTTCCGATGAAGGACGTAAGGCAGGATAAGGACGTCCGCACCAGCGGGTAATACGTGCTTCCCTGAAAATTAAATAGGATTGCAGGCGTTGAAGTCTCTCTTAGGATCAGTGAAACATACAAGGTCAGTAACAAGAACTAATGGCTGATTCGTAAAATAAATCGAAGTATTTATTTTAAAAAATCTCATTAATAATCAGTTGCATAAAACGGAGTGTTTTAACCTTTTATCCGGAGAATAGTTCTTAATTTTTGTCTGTAACTCAAAATCTATTAATTTTATTTTTATAAATAAGAGCAATAAAAAGTTATATGCTAACAAGATAACCGATACAATGAGTATACTTCCTATTAAGATTACACAATACGAATTCATAATTACGATCAACTGGTATTAATTGATTATTACTAAATTAAAGTGATCATGCAACATCCATTTTAACTATGCTCATGGAAAAGTATAAACTAATATTTAAAGAAATTTAAGTTGATCAGTTTACAAGTCAGCATTTTACCAAGAGGATCAAATCAATGCTTCCAGAATATGATTACATTATATATGTATATTTTAATTATATATGCATTTTATGGCGTTTTCGTGTGTATATAATATGGTAATCGATTCATCAAGTATCTTACCTATGGTTTCGTCATCGGTAAGTCTTCTGGCGATCACGGGCACCGATGGGTATAATCTTAAGGCCTCCTTAATGCACTGCTCCAAGTAGCGCATGTCCCGAAGATCTGCAGTCGTTGGGTCTCTATTAGAATCACCGAATATTTCTTCCAGTTCCTCAACAACACGGTCCTATGGAGTGAACACAACATGTACTTGTATTTCGAATGATAACATACGTACTTCGGATAGCTTCCTCCAAAAATTATTACGAATGAGATATATTTCAAGAATGGGTTTTAAATTTACAAAGTAATCAGCGATTGGATTGGAAATCATTCGATATATATAATTTCCGCATTTCAACTGAAATTTATGTCTTCTCGAATCGTTTTTTCGAAATTGTTGCCAGAACCTATATATTTCCAAGTCACGAACGATTAAATATCTGAAAGTTGTCTCCATTTCGGAGCCTAGAATGATTTCCTGAATAATTATACAGTCATTGATAAATAGCCATACAAATTAAATAAAAACGTATCTACGAATACTATGGTGATTCATCCAATCTAAGGTGACTTCGTAGTACTAAAGATTTATATTTTTTACCTGGACTTTCTGGTGGTTTCCCAGTAAGAACAAGCAGTAGTTGATGGCCAGTTGCGTCGTGTTTTGTCCCTGAAATATAAATTTTTGATTAAAACCAGTACCACAGCCTTCTAGTCTTATTTCCTTCGTAAGAAAGGTTTCTTACCGCAAACATGAATGTGTTCACTTCCTGCTGGATGTCTTGGTCCGTAAGCAGGCGTCCATTTTCGGAGTATTCGATAAGAAGGTCCATGAAAATAGCCTTCTTTTTCTTACCTATGGAAAACATGGCATTTAAAGAGTTAATTTATGTACTTGCACATGATAATGACTCTGTCGACGATTATCGACTTTTAAGACTTCCGAATTGGATCTGGACTAATTTTTGGTGGTCACAGCAAAGGAATGTAGTTACAATTGAGGCTTCGTTCATATTTTTATATCGTTTTAGCCCGATATCATTTTTATCTCTCTCTCTATTCTAAAAGACTGACTGTCTCACGGACTCTTTCTTTATTAATTAAGAACACTATTATGAATAAATATAAGAACATTAAAAAATCTGCAGACATTGGAAATCGCGATATTTATAGTTACTGCCTATTTTTGGGCTTTTTTGTAACTTTGTGATACATTAAATTCTTGTAATTTTAAGAAAATCAAACTAACGAAGTCTTTATTACATTTTCCCGTATGTGGATAGACGCTCTTCTATATATTTTTAAAAATTTTACTTCATTAGAAATTTTAGAGCTTATATAATTTCCTGATCGAAACTTCTCCTTGGTTAACAAAAAAAAACACAGTCAATAAACTGCATTAATATCACATAAATTAGGACTCAACAAGAATCGAACCATATGCCACCGAAGTATGCATCTGAGGATGCTGGTTCCTATCTCGTACTAACTGAATGCAATTTCAGTTTTGAATTCTTATGTGAGAGAAAACTTATGCTAAAGATCCAACTGAATCAAACTCACTAATCAAAAGGAATATATAGGAGATATTATTTCCTTGATATTTTCGTATTAGAAATAAGAAATTCGTTATCCAGTTGTCTCTAGTCTGATAATCCATTCTCCACTTTCCCCCTAAATACTTGATTGTCTGTTTCATCTATACTCCGGTTTTCTACTTGCTCTCTTCACATCACTTAGTATCCACTTCAGATCTATAGACGTCCTAAGGGTTGCCGTTCCTACTTGCCACATGACCCTCCCACACCCATTCTAGTGGCCGTACATTTTGTATTCGTGTCCTAATAAAAAATTTCATGAATGTTTTGTAATCGAAGAAAATGTTTGTAAAATTTAATTTAGATTATTCTAGTACATATAAAATTTATGAATGTTAAATGAAAATATGCGCGATATGCTATGCTGATTGGCTGCAAGAATAAAGTAAACAATAAGCCCTTGCTACCAGGGCTTGAGGTCTTGATGATGCAGGTTATTATTAAGTTAATAAATAATAAGAAAGGATTAAACAGTAAAGAAAGGATATACAGTTAGAATAATTAGTTAGGACTGATCTGTGATTTAGCAAGAACATTCCGTGATTTACGTAGTTTATATCAATTCCAAATGCATTTTGGTGCAACGAATCTTAATCATGAAAAGAGTGATCGGTTGTCACCCAGAGATTGTTCTAACCTTCAATAGTCTCCTCTTTGACCGTCTGATTTTGGATCACTCCCTTCCTCTCCTTGATCACCTGTCGCAAGGGAAAAAAATACGTCAACTCCGGTATTTCACGAATCTCTTTTTAGTTCACTCCAGGAAACAAACTCAACTCCATTACCTTATTCGTGAAGCTGTGGAGAATATGCTTGTACTTCTCCTGCTCCTTTCCCTTGTTTGTGAACTTGAAAATCCAGTCTGAAAGAAGCCATGGCCGTATCATGCGGTAAATTCCAATTTCCTCCAGCCTACAAAAGATTCAGTTTCGGATCAGTTTAAGCCAAATTTAATGACATTTGAGAGCAACAAGTGCTTACTTGTGAATCGCGGACACTATCTGTAGTCGGCCCGTGTTCTGAGCGTTGATTGGAGTTCCCATAGCCGTCTCTGGAAGAGTAGTAATTATCTTTTAAAAGCTGTGGAGTTACAAAAGTAGCTACAATTGAACGCTGAATTAACACGTTAGGCTTGGAGGAAACGCATTTATTAGGGGTCGATTGTTGGATTTTATAAAATCGATCGGTAACAATCTATCTATTATTCCTTTCCTTTCCCAGTAATTGTTTAAACAATACGGTTCCTTGTGTTGTTAAAATAATTATTAACGACATTGAAAGGCAGCTTAGACGTTTTGCATGCTACGCTTATTTTATCTTTCTTGGTGTACATCCTCATAATATTTTAATGGGTCTTTATAATTATTCTATTAGTCTTCAAACTTCCCATTCACAATCGATGAAATTAATTTTAATTCAGGGACGCTTTCATTCCAAAAAAGTATGTTATGTCCGAAGTTAAGTGGATTATAAGACATTCCCTCTTTGATGAAAATATTAATTGATAGCAAGAATTTGAATGTATTTTCAATTGAAATAAGTGCATTGCAAATCCTATACATCTAATGGTAGAATTATTACAAATCATTATTAATACAAAACAAATGAAAAATTAACCGAAACTAAATAAAAGGATAAAGACAACTGAAACCTTTCTAGTTATTTATTACAGTTCAATGTATCTAGATTTAGAGTTGATTTTATTTATTAATTATGACCGAATTCCTATGAAAGTCAGAAAAATTACAATATGATATCGTGGACGGATGTAATCTGAATTTGCGGAAACAACTGACTAGATAAATCGGTTAGAATTTCTATGTATTTTATTATAAATTAAATAAGCTATTCTATATGAATTTTGTTGGAGTACATCCAATAGAATTTTAAAAAATCTAAATAAACTGATGAGTATCTTTGGAGGATATTTCCTCATTATTTCATCGTTGAAACTATCTTAGAGACTGTTCCATACTCTTATTAACTTACCGCAGATAAAATCAAGGGTTAGTTTCTGTGTGAAAGGACAGATATCAAAAGCTTCTCCATCTTCAATTTCCCGCAATCGCTCCATCATCTGATTGGTTCTCTTCACGAACACATCCACGAAGCTCTCCAGAATGTTGAAATGAAATGTTGGCGTTATTAGCTTACGATGTTCGTGCCATCTTGCTCCTAGAGAAGAGGCAATAAGGGATGTAATTATACTTACTATATATAGTTTAATAATATGAGAAACACATAAATAATATAGTAAAATTACATAATAATATGTAAACAATATATACATATAATATATGTAATGTATAAAAGAAAATTATAAGTAGTGGTTGCTACGGAGTTGATTTGTGTATTTATCTGAAAATGTAGCCTCGACAATAAAAGGATATTAAATCAATTTTATGATTATATTTGAATCGAATTGCCAGGTCCTCGATAGTATAGTGGTCAGTATCCCCGCCTGTCACGCGGGAGACCGGGGTTCGATTCCCCGCCGGGGAGGAATGTTTTTACCATTGTCAAGAGGTCCCACGAATTAGTTATTAACATAAATATTAATAACTTTTTATTAGATACATGGAACTCATATTTTACAAGAGAAGATTCCACTCTCCAAATTAATAATATGAGATAAAGAAAAATATTATCAATTGTTTTTAAATATACTCAATTATTAGCATTTAAAATCGTTTTTCTCTAGCAATATTTATCTCAAATTTTATTTCCGAAATCCAATGTTTATTTTCTTAATTAATTAGCGCATTTTCTTCATATATCGTATACTAAATGTAATGAATTTCATCAGTATGTTTTGATGAAGAATTAGTGTACTCTGTGTATATAATTTGAAATTCAAATTTTTCTGCTTGTAAAATCATTTCATTATTTAATATGCTTACCTTTACTGGTAATCAGGCCTTCCCCAAGTAAAGCTCTTAATCCTTTGTAGATAAAGCCTTTCTCGGAATGACGATTACCTCGGAGCACCACCTATCGGATAAATAAGGAAAATAGTTAATTGTTAACGATAGCATTGTTACCAACGAATGTGCGAGACAAAAATGAACTTGACTTAGATTAAATTGAATTCCTCACTTGCCGGGGTGTATTATCACCAAAGTTCCTTCCTATTTATTATACTGATCGTTAAGAATAATGGCAAAAAGGAACATAATTTGCAATATCATAAACAAATTTTCCGATCTATTTAGCTAATTCTTTAATCGATTAACCATGTTTTACACTTTGTGAAGATATTCAAAGCTTGTTGATTTATTTACATCCTCCATTTTTAATCTGGACGTCTCACTTCAAACAGATTGCGAGTTATTATATCATAAAAGACTTTCCAGCTGTAGAAGGTAAAATCTTCTATTCGCTCAACGAGCTTTTCTACGACCGACCATCTGTGCCATCAACTCTACTTCATGGAGACCTTGAGATGAGGTCGTATAAGGGAAAAGTATGTCTTTTGACTTGTGGTGGGAATCTCTTCGGTAATCTATGAATTAATAATATAAACGAGTCATTTGAAGGTATGAGGAACGAGAACCGGCAATATAGCGCTTATGTCATCGGAGAAAATAGTATTAAAAACGCGCTAATATTTTTCCTTGTAAATTTATAACATTAAATCCAACAGATTTTAGACTACTAGTATTACGTAGAGGAGTGGGTCGATGTATTGTTTCATCAAAATTAATTTACTTCACTCGTGAAAAGAGCTTGGTCCCTAATGAGCTACCTTGTGGAACACATTGTTACGAAGAAATAACTCAACAATGAACGCCATGTTATAGATGTCACTAATCTCTGTTCTTTAAAAAAAAAAAAAAACAATAAATAAGAAACATAGGCCACTATGGTCCCTTTAATTATTTTATATTATGCTCTCTTGTTTTTTAATGATTCTTTCACCTCTAGTCTTTGAAAGATATATTTTCTAGCGCATATGTTTTCTTAGAACTTTTATCATGGTCTGGCAAGTTGATTTAGCATAGAAATAAAAATAATTTAGAATAATTTATACTGAATGATTGCAATTGAATCAATATTCTATTGGAATAAATTCAATCCAGCTTGATAGAAAATGAACGTCATATCAATTTCAATAAATTTATAAGTTATTGAAATCTACTATCGTAAAGTACTAGTTTTGTGTCACGAAGCGTTGGATGTGAATATACATATATTAGTACGTGAAGTTAATATATCTAATATAAATATATATATTCCCTTCTTAACAGTTATGTAAATAAGAATATGGTAAAAGAAGTAATGAAGTACGTTCAATGTTAATTTGCGTATAAGATGAAATTGAAAGATATATTAGTTAATTTTTTATTTATTAGTAACTCATATATCTGGAATAATATATTTGAAAATATATATGGATGGGAAGAATTTTTTAGCTGAAGCCAAGAAATAGATATAGGAGTAAAACAAAAGAAAAAAGATTTTGAAGAGATAGACAAAATGTTGTAGAAGAAGCTGCAGGAATGGAAAGCGAAATATCAGAGTTAGAACCAGCGATTTAACACGGAAAAGCAGAGAAGAACTAGATCATTCAGACATACCAAAAGATGGCATTGGATACACAGTTCTACGCAAGGCCATCAGGCAAGGAATAAAGGAAGATATCAGGAATTTCAATAAAAATACCGTTTAGGAAGCTGTAGAAAAAACAGAAACATGAAGGCTGCTTCGGTTATTTGAACTGTTAGCTGAGGGCAGAATATAGATTTCCGTTCTTTATAAAATAGATAGAACAATCACAAGAAAGAGGAAATGATACTTAAAAGGGTCACAGAGTATTTTATAAAGCAAACTTAAAACTAATACAAGAAACTTCTGTTAGTGAAAGGATTAAGTAGCATTCACGTCCTATGAAACCACCTCAGTTCTTCCAGAAGAAGTTTAGACAGCAATGGAGCATATGGATAATGGAAGGCTGTAGGATCAGATGGAGTGTTGACTGGTTAGATAAAAATTGGCTAAATGGAGATAGATCCCGTTTCAGCAGACTTTTTTACGAATTATATTAAGCTCAGTAGATTCTTAAGGATTGGAATTATGGAACAATATCTCTCCTGCACTAGTAAGGATTCAAAAAAGACCTAAAATACCATGAACCCATCAGGGTCCTTCCTGTTGTTTAACAAACGTTCACTGTATATGTACTTGAGCCAGAATTAACCTCTACATAGCCCAGAGAGTACAAGACACAAGCTGGGTACAGGAAGGGATTCCACTACAATAGACTACAACAATGAGTTACAAGTGGTTAGCAACTGAGCAAATGGCTACAAAATACCCCTCCTACTTCATGGATTACGCTCAAACCTCTTGTACTTTTATACGTAGAACTACTTCAAGCTCTCGACTAGCATAGTATCTCTTCTACACTGGAAATTCTCCGAGGTCAAAGGTTAGACGCTGTGTGCGTCAAATTATTGTGCAATGTCTACAAGAATTTAACAGCGACCGTGATTATTTACGGTGAAACGTACGACTCCAGCAAGGAGAAGGGAGGTCTACGACAAGGAGACAACCTTCCCTCATCCTATTGACAGCAGTCTTGGAAGAATGATTTAAGTGTATAGACTGGGAGGTAAAGAGACTGCAGATAATGGAGAATAAATCAATCACCTGATTTTGCCGATAACATAGTTTGCTTTGGAACAAATACAGAAGACTTTAAATGTCAAGTCTTAAAGAACTAAAAACAAGGGAAAATGAGCTAACCTAATTAAAACAGTGGTAGGGACGATTTTACAATTGGAAAGTAATTGGTAACAATGATATAACAGGTACTGTTAAAGATTAGTTAATGAAAGGCAATATTGGAAAGTTAATTAGGTTACAATAGAACTAACATAAATCCAAAGATTATGTAAAGGAGGATTTTATTATTGTTGAATATAGACCATAAATCAATTAAAAATTACGATAATGAGAGTGTATGATACGTATCACGTATACAATGTGGTATTTCATGGAAGACAATAATGACGTAAGTTGGTGACTCACGTGGTGTAATTAGATTAGTTAATGTAATAAAATTACCTGTACTGTTTCCGGCGTATGAAGAAGTATAAGTGGGTGGAATAGAATAAACGTTTTATGCATTTTGTACTCCTTTGCCCACTCTATAGCCTTCTCAAAAAATTCTGCGGAACGAAATAAGACAGGGTTTTATTAATTTAAATTCATATGAATAACATAGTTCTCTTGAAAAAAATATAAACATTAAATATCATATATGTTCATCTACATGATAAATATATATAGATGAATTTAAAGTTGATTTGATATGATTTGAAATCTTTGAAAAGATCAACTTAAAGTTTTATTTCGCGTAGACGAACTTTGATCAGCTCATATGTTATTACAATGTGGGATTACAATTTAAGAATAGATAAAGACATCATTATATCATCTTAGTAAATGTTTGTCACTCACTCTCTTTAGAGGCGAAGACATCCGTGTGGCCGAGGATCGGATGTCCTTCTGGTCCAGGCAGCTTCCTGGTCATTAGGAACACTCTCAGCCATGACTTGAGAATAGAGAAGACTGGAAGGACCAGGAAAAATATGATGACTCCCAAGAGAGCCTGGAATAAAGAAGATTTAAGGTTAGGATGATCCTTATCTATTTATTCTATTCTTTCTCGTTTCCATTTAATTCTACTTCTTGATAAACTTAGTTTTGTTTAATTAAAGTTACGTGTTTGCAAACTTGTATGGCTTGGAAATCGTTTTAATAGTAATGGGGTTGCATCATATGGAGATAGGAATTTCAATATAATACCAAAAGTCATATTATCGTCCTAATGTTATATAATCGTTGTACGCTGAAAAGTCATATTTGAACGCCATATTTCATTTATAGCTTGACATCTAAACTGAGACATTAAAATGCATGACATTCAAATCTGATTTTTCTATGACATGAAGTTTTTGTATTACAACCGGTACATAGAAATTAAATGATCAAATGAGCTGTCAAAAAATCAGCAATCATCTTAGCCTTCATGACACCACGTTTGTTGACAATTTGTTATCCTACGGTAGAAAAAAGAAATTCACAAACTTTTCTGATAAATAAAACCTGAATCTATGTGCGCAAATTAAGCAAAATAATTGAAAAAAACATTCTCTTTTCCGGAAAATAAACACCTTTCTTATGCGAAGCAAGTGGAATTCCGCGAAGATTTTAATCTCTGTGTGTTGATCCTACTTCATGAACTTTCAATGCCATTAAAGTAAGAAAAATTGAGTATCGTATTTACAAGTACTTTTTGATCATAGATAGACAGACAGAAGATTGGTTACGGTAATGATTTTATCGAGACGTAATTCTTTTTGTAATATTTATTTATTCATTTGCAATATTTAGAGATTCCTCATTCGATTTCAGATACGTTATTGATGAACACAGTATCTGAGGTACACTTAATTATGATTTGGTTCCAAGTGATTGGCGATTGAAAGAAAAATAAATACTTTGCGTGGAATTTTTGATGACGCTGTTCTTGACGTGTTTGTTCATCGATTTTCAATACACACCAACGTGTAATCCTTTTGTAATTCATTTGAAAGAGGATTTTTTATCGATAAATGAAATGGGTAGATATCTACAAGAATAATTCTTCGGCACAAATTGACGTTCACGTAATCAATATCAACTTATTAAATTATCCAGCATTTGAGATTCCATCATGCATATAATAAATTAGCGATGGAAAATTAAAGATAATTTAGGATCAAAAGTAATTTTTGATTCATTAATTAATTGCATATAAAATGAGTTCTCAGAACACGTATTCCGCGTCTATACGCTACTTCTTCTAAGGTGAAAGTAAACAAACATTTTCGAGGACAAATCGATTTATAAATTCCTCAGCGAGCGTTAAGATTACATTCGACCAGTTCTTGTTTATAGCAGATGCCATAGGATATTATGCAGGCTCTGAATGCCAATCTATCTTTGAGGGCGAAAAAAATACTAAGCCACTGTATCTTTTAAATTTCTGTTGAAAATATAAACTGATGTTGATAGTACATTTCCGATATATAGTCGATCCCAGAGAACCTATTTGACTCATCGAAATATCCCGATGAGTCAAATGGGTGACTAATTTCGATAATAATAATAGACTACTATTTCTTTTTAAAGAAAAGACATCTTTCGTAAAACCATATTTTAATCGCTTCCCCAATGATTCAACAGCCCATCTAGTTCATACCAATGGATGTTATTTGTACCAGTTGATCATTTTAACATATTAGCAGGAAGAGTTATCAAAGCGATTGAATTTTAATGAAAAATCCTAATAGAAAAGAAGAATAACCTTGATGTGCTGGGAAACCGTTATTTTGTTTTATTCTAAAGTTATCTGAATTTATATAAGTTTTCCGCAGTGAACCAATTGGATAGGAGCAAAAATGTATCATATAATATGGTTATAAATAATATCACTCGTTTTTCACAACGGAATGGGATATCTTTAAAGTAACAATCCTATCGATTTGATAAGTTCCTTTACTTGTACTTGTTACGATGTGACTGAAATAAGAAAATATATACATCAAGCTGTTTAATTAAGAATCTGAATAACACATATGATCGCGTACTTCTTTCGTAAAACTGGGTTCGAATTCCAGTAACGTTTTAGAAATAAATTTTGGCACTGATTGAGAATTGGGAAAATGAGAAAATCAATCAGATGATAAACTCAACAATAGCAACGCAATAAATTATAGTAATGAAATTGTAGGAAATATTTATCTTAAGTAAAACTCCTTATATTTGTGCATTATACATATTTCAATATATTGGTCCAATCAGTGGTGGAGAACAGAATAATCATCAATTTTCAAAATTTCTTTTGTTTTATTTAAATTAATAAATTAATTGGAAAGAGTTGGAGATATAAAGATGAAAAGGTATTTAGTCAAAGGCAATGTCAATATTGGGGAAGAGAAAGTGGATGAAATACGTCTAAATACACTTAAATTATGCAACCAATGTGACGCGAAAGAAGATAACCATATGGTATTCGCTGTATAGCTTACAGGAGCAGTTATAGGACGAGTAAAGCCAAAAGCAGAGTGTAATGTATATGCTATTGAAAACATTGAGCTCTTATAAAAAATTTCAAATCCTTTAAACGGAAAGAATTTGAGAAAGCTAGGAGAGATAAATATCCAAAGAGGGCATTTTAGTCTTTATTTGTCTTAATGCTATAAAATTAATTCCATAGCAGTATTGGAAGAAGAGGTAAACCGTTTAAATTGCCGCTACTCAAAATATCATACCGATTACGTACAGTTTCTTCGTTAGGAGTGTTGACAATAAAACTTTTGAACATTGAAAATGTGAAAAAGTGGATAACCCTGGGCCCTTAAGGTATTCTTGTAAGCGTTGCTGAAGGCAGTCAAAGAAGTTGATTTCCCTGGGTTTGCCCTTTCAGAGAACACCTCGGAAGGGTATTCGCTTAAGGAATATTAAGTAACCTGCGCAAGGCTTTTGAATTTCTCCCTGATTTGAAGCCATACTCCCTCGCTGCTCTTAAACTACCATCAAGGAAGAAAAGTTTCTTATGATGCGTCATTTTATTCGTAGTATTACGTCAATCAATGAATTGTGAATAAATTATAATATCAGACAAGAGCGATATGGGGTTCTGGCATATACTCCAAAATATATTAGTCCTTCTTTAACCTTTTACTGGATCGCTAAATACGAGTTATTTACTTAAAATTGGTTGTAATGGCAAAGTTGATTGTATGAATATTCTCTTAAAATCGTCAAGTTTAGGAATGAATTTTAATTATTACATATAAGCCTTTAAGTTTGATATTAAATACTTTTAACGAGAAATATACCGTTACATGTTTTGTTTTTATCGCAATTATGATACTTTGAGAAATTTGTTAATTATTAACTACGTAAGAGTGAAGAGAACACAGATTACTTAGGTGTTTAATGGTTAATGATGAAACTGTTGGAACATTGTATTTAGTTGTATTGTTAAAAGTGCTCTGACAGACTCAAACTTCAGCTCATTACTCCCTTTCGGTAGTCGAACCCAGGACAGTTTCCCTTTCGCTGGAATGCATTCTCCTCTTAGCTTTTTAGAAAACTTCAGTCAATTTTTTAACAATAAAATCTTGGAAAAAACATATTGATTGTTTTTCAATTGCAACACTGGCAATTGAATTTTTTCTATGATTCATATTTCTTTCTCGTCACTCTACCGCTATTTATTAAAAAAGCAAAAAATAGGATTAGATATTTCTTCTAAACTCCTTTCCTTCCACACACCCCTGGAAGGGATTAAATGCGTAAATTTATAAATTCGTTGAAAACACGTGCTCTAACTTTAAGCCTAAAACAATGAACATTCAGTAACTATGTTAATTTTGTAGTTAAAATAACTAAGTGTTTTATCAGTACCGTCCGATGTTCCAAACCCCTAAATCTATCAGGAAGAAAAAATTCTCCACAAGAAAAGAGAGTAGAAATGTCATAAATCAAATGATTGGATCTGAAGGCAGTGCAAGTGAATCAATGACTCAGAACTAGCACATTGGAATTGGTTGAACGCCATTTATGCAGCGTGTGAACATTTCATAATTACATTCATCCGCAGTGTTTAATAAATTCAACCATTCTCCAGCTTCTGCGAAATACTTACGCTGATTAATAATCCTAATGACAGCCCTTAATCCATCCACAGAATCTATTTCAAAATGGAGGATTCCCCGCAAACATGACGTTCATGAACACGATCAAGGTTATGTGTTTCTAGTGCTGGAAAGCATGGCTTTCTCAAGAAATTTCCCCTCCAATTAACAAATGCCATGGAGGTCGACCGAATGGAAAAGCTACTATTCGATCGTTGAAGTCTCCATTGAAAAATTAAATGATCTGTATTATATGGAGTAATCTAAATGATTTACGTCAATAAATTTTCAGAAGTTTTCATTACCATATGGATAAACAAACTTAAGTTACTCCTAGGAGTAGACATTTGATATAGAAATGAAAGGTTTAGAAACAATTTAAATCATTAAAAATATACTATACTGATTATTTGCCTGTGTTCTCTAATCGTGTCGAATCCTACGACTTATATACTTTGCAGGTAACATGGATTCGACTAAAAATCAGACTAAACGATCTTTAAAATTATTGATGCCTTCACATTTTCAGGGAAGTTTTAATCATTACTCCGTAGTTTATCGTTTTAAAAGCTTGCAGAGGTGTTTTTCGCGATGATCATAACGTTTAAAACGAGTTAAATGGACAGTTTTCAGTGTTTTATTTAACATTTAATAAAATATGTGATACTATTCTTGCTTTTGAAAATTTGTTCAGTGTAACTTTGGTTCATTAACACCTAAAAAATGGGTTATTTCAGAACGCATGAAGCCATCCGATATTTTTGATAACATTATTCAAATCTACAGTTATTTTTTGAAAAGAATATTTAGGTATGAGATTTAATGCAGGAGATTTCCGGAAAATTAATTTTCTTAAAATTTCTAAGCGAATTAAAAGGGATAATCGAAAATTATATTTTATCTAATAGAATGCTTCATCATACCTTGAGCAGGTACTCCGAGAGCAGGCCAACAAACTTTTCAATGAAAATATTTGTTAAATATTTGAAATCTCAACTGCAAGCGATTACATCAAATTAGGTCAAAAATTTAGATGTTTATTTCATTACTCAAAAATACTTTAATAATATAATGCTCCTTCTATTTCATAATTAACATGATAAATTAAATTTTTTGTGCTTATAATTTTTTTCTGAAATGAAAAGCTACTACTGTTGAAACCAACCATATGAAATGCAAAGATATTTAAAGTTAATTTTAAAATGTTCGATCTAAATTCTTTGTATGGATTTAAATGTTTTTTTCTTTTTGGTAACCGTAGAAGTATTTTAAAAGAACTAGATTACTAAATCGAATTAATATGTAAAGATATATATATATAGTGTATAGTATATGCTAGTGTGAGTTATTTTATGAGGTAATTTATAAGTCTATTATATATAATCTATTATCATAAGTTTGATAAACCTTTAGAAAATAATAGAGAAATTTTCTCAAATGTTTTTGTATATCTAATAAATTAATTTTTTCGGAATCGGTTATTCGTTACCAATTTCTTTTTATGAAGTATTTTTCTCGCAACTTCTTCTTTGTGTTAAGGTACATGTTTTGCTATAACGATACTTTAACGTCATTAAAATTCGCGGTTTATACCGGAAACTACGTCCTACGTCTCCCCGGTTATGGTAATAATTGTCTGATATTGAAAGAATGAGATTAAGATTTTCTATTTGATTTTGCCTATTTATTGAATTTTTTCTTTTATCAAGACATCAAAAGTTCGTTTATTGATATTATGAATAATCGTTTTAGATTAATTTTTCCTTAGGCTTGGATAAAAATTTGGTTGATTCTGAAGTTAGGTTTAGCAGGTAAAGATTAAGTTCTCCCTTTTCTTTCTTTGAGAGATTGACCTTCCTTTTTGCAAGATGCTATATATTTTCCCCACAATCCTATTTTATATTTGACCAAACATATGCATTTCTCTTCATTTTTTTCTTGAACTCCAATTTTTTCCTACTTTATTCAATAATACCTCTCTTTATAATATTTGCCTTCTCCCTAATTGATTTCTTAGGATCTCGCTAAACTTTTTAATCTCTTCGTGCTCCAAACAACCCTCTTTGACATCACAATAAATCTATATCCAGTTATCATTGACCTCGTTATTTTTAAAGCTACATTTAATCTTGACAGTTTTATTGACCTAGACAGTAGTGAATAAAATCTCTATTATCAAAATCAAAGGTACTATGTTTACATTTGACTAAAAGTTAAATCTTTTGTCCGCAGTATTGTGATAATAATTGGTGTGATGATTATTTTAATGGCAGTTATGAAACTAATTACTTATCAATAGGTTTTGTATGTATAGTAGCACGCCTACAATCTATAGCTAGTGGGGCCAATCATTGTTGTACCTGAACGCTGTTAATGAGGATAATTACTCGAACAATGAATGATGTATGGCATTCCATTCCTGACGAGAATTGTAATCCGAATAATTTTCTTTGAATCTCTAGCTATTAGGAACTATCGGGAAATTTCTCAGAGCATTAAAAATATGGTTTCAAAGTAGTAACTTATACTTTGTAACTAATAGTATCTAATACTGTTGAGAAAATTTATCGTAATCATTGTATTTTACATTATTTTTGTATCCTTGCTTTATAATATCAGTATTCTTGTTTTTGATAGGAAGTTACTCAAAGTACTTGTAATTTTAATCCGATATAATCAGATTTTAAAGTTATCGTAAATAACAATTTCGTGAAATTATCCATGTATATACTCATGGAATCAAATTCATCCCTACAGAAATTGTAAGTTAAGCATATTTATAGAATGGAAGAGAATGGGATATCTATTGATTAGAAGTAGGAAAGAATGTAAATTAATTCTGTTAAATTTAAAAGCAATTCACACATCAAATTAAGACACATAAAACTATCTGTATGTTGATATATAATATAAAGCTATTCTTGTATTCTGCATGTACATGTGTTGATTCAGAACCTGTAATAGCGCTCTAAGATTTTTCCCCAATCAGACTTCAGAACTTGAAAAACTGCTTAATCCTTACGTAACTATAAAATTCATCGAACAATGATGATTTCCCAAATTACAGTAAACACATAGATCTTTATCAATATAATATTACCATCCAAAGAATATATAAAAGCCTGGAATAACTCTAGATTAAAAGCATTGTAAGAGTGAATTCGATTCGATGAAATGAAATAAAGTTATATTGGCGTATTTGTGAACGCTGATATATCCGTAAACAAGGTTGTGGGCTAGAGTAATTTCCAGATTCTTCTCGAGAATTCTCACCCGTAATATATTTCGTTCGAATCCAGTTCGATAATTATTCTTGGCAAAACCTCTTCAACTGAAAGTAGTCAAACATCTATCTAAAAGAACCAGCCAATAGTATGCTAACCTTCATTTCTTTTTGAGAGGAAATTTTCCATTTAGAATAAGGTCTATCGATTGATTAGGAGATGATGTACTTCTCTTCAATATATTTATTATCTAACTGTGTTAATAATTTTTTTAATACTATAAAATTTCTACTGGAGTGTGAATCAAACGTAATTCGTTTTTTAAAACAAGGAAACAGCCCTTTTACTTCTTTTTAGATTCTGATATCGACCAAAGAAATAGAAATTAATTTTTGGATATAAAATAGTATTTATTATGACTCAAAATTACGAAGTAAACAAAGTAGTTGCCATGGTATCCATGTGTGGAAACAATCCCCATATCCCTTTCAGAATTCTACAATGATGGTATACGAAATTGTTTTTAAGTATCCTGGTTCCATTAATAAATCCACGATGAATAAAATTTTGTTAATTCTTCTCCTTGACTCACCGGAAGCAGAAACATGGTGGAAATGTTTCTCTCTGTCAGCTGTCGGGATGGTCGGCACCCAAGCGGTGTGGAGCGGATTGCACAAAGCGCTTGTGCCCTCCGTTTGCAGAACTCTTATAGGAGAGTGAAGGGGAGGGCAATAGGAAGGGGTGGTGCGGTACGCGACCCCGCACCTCCTACAATAGGCACACGAAGCAGGAAATGTTAGTAACTTGTTAGGATATTGTCGTTAGGATAATTTCGAAGATTTTAATTAGTTGTTGCGATGAGATTGGGTCTAAATGTGGAGGGCTTATAACAGCACGAACTTAAAATTAAAATTAAATCTTTTAAAATAAAAATGCTTTAATTTACGTGAAAATAGTTTTTATTAAAGAACTGATCGTATTTATTTTTACATTCTGCGAATCCTGATAAACTAAATTTACACTTTGATTGCGATACTTGTAGTTCTCTATAGTCTAAATTTATATTATTATTTATATATTCTATTTTCAGAACTTCAATCGCAGTGAATTGATTCTGTGAGTGAATAATGTAAATGGATTTTTAATGGATTGTAAAAGGAATTTAAATAACTCTTAAATGGTTTAGCATCGAATCTTTAATATTACATTCCTACAAAAGTTGATATTATTTGATAATTTAAACAATAAAATAAGCAATTTTAATGACATACTCAGCTTTATATACAACTACTCTTACAATGTGTAATACAGAAATTTTAACTCGATTATCGATATAGCAATGCTATACCATTTTTAATGAAGATTAAAGAATAAATATCCATAATTGTTTATATACATTTATATAATTATAACCTCCTAAATTTTGTATCAATATCCATTTTGTCTAAAAATATGGGACATTATGAGCGAGTCACCACAATGAATCGCAGATTTTTTTAGAGAGAGAATAAAAAATATTCTACATCATTCACTCTGGAAAAACTATCTACTTATAAATTATGCGTGAAATTTTTTTTTCGGATAAATTCATATTTTTATAAATTAAAACACTAATATAATAACAAGATTATTTTATATTTCTATGATTAATATCACAAGGTATATTTTAAATAAGTTCCTATTTTTTATAATACTGTCTTTCCATCCGATTCATAATGATTGCTAAATACATTATTTTAACTTTAGATATTTTAGTTTACACAAAGTATAATTGAGCTGTTGTTTCCTTTTCTCTCCGCGCAGCCAAGTCTAAGGCCGCAGTAGCTCTAAACTTGTAGTTAACCTTAGCAACTTGTTTCTACTCCGTTATTTTACTTTTGGAGTCTATTTTTTATTCGTATTTATTTACACAGCCATACTTGCATTCATTGAGTGCTAGTAGTTCGATAGCTACAGTTTTTATCTATGATAGAAAAGGCGATTTTAATGATAAATATATCAATAAATATTATTATTCTCAATAAAAGAATAAAACATTTAAATAGTTTCGATTATAAGTTATTTAGATTTTTATTATTAGTTTTATTATTAGAACTCGTAAAAAATCTCTGGTTGATCTCCTTTTAAATGCATAGAATATATTTACTTATACGGTCAAATGGTAGCAAAGAGGGTAAGCATCAAACTGAGTGAAATACACAAATGAATGGGAAAATTACATATTCAAGGTTTAAGAAGATTGAATCAATGAACTCTTGCATGCATTTAAGCCGAATAGGTTTCCAGGTTCTTAAAGTATTCCGACTAGTGTATTGAAAGATAGTTTATCTCCATACTTTCAGATTGTGTTCCTCAAATCAATGATTACCCTCAAATGGACTGAAAATTAGATTTTGATTGCCTGTTTACGAAAAAGAATGATCCAGAAATTTATAGTATATTCATTTACTTTCACTGACAAGGATAGTAAAGGAGTATCGGTGTTAACTCATTTATGATTTTTATAGTTGCGTTAGTTATATCAATGTAAACAAACGAGGCCTTAGAAAGTCCCGATCATGTGAAACTCGACTTGTTCCGTTCGTCTACGGCATTTGAAAAACAGCTGAGTTGTGGTTTCTATTTCCCTCGATTTAAAAAAGCTTTCGATAGTTATTCACAACAATTTGATTTTACAATAAAAGCTGGTGTTGATGAAAGAATGGTATTTACTATTTTCCAGATATTTTTGTTCCAAAACACAGTACAAGTGGCAGCACGCCGTCAATCTATTGATAACGTCTTGTAATAAGTGGATGAGATCCATCGTATTAAATCCCTTCCGGAACTTTGAATTCCTTATCATGAAAGTTTTGTAGGCAATTGGAAGGAGGTTGATGGATTTCCAATTCTTCAAGTCTCTTTTCCTTAAAATTGCAAAATTTCTATCTACTTCTCTTAAATTTTTCTAGCATTTTCCTCATGTTAGCAGTATAACATATGCTTCATCCTTCAAAATTTAAATTTTCTTCCCATTGTTCCTTTGTAAAAGAACAAATAAATTTTCTTGAGAATTATTAGATCTTCCGATTTTTCCAACTTCACTTAGTTTAATGACATTACATTTGATTTTCTCTGAATCATTCTGCAGTTCAAGGAGTCCATCTTCAAGCTCCTGTCATGGTTCATTGTGAAGTGAAAGATACTATTTCTTTTTTTATGATGGACCTCTGCAATGTCACCACTGCTCAGATATCTGAATGCACTCTGCTTTTACATCCATTTACTATTCCACAGGATTCCATAGGAGGCATTCTTGAGAATTGGGAGATTATTTGAGGAAAAATGATCATTCACCATATTCCATATAATTGAACACTACTTTTACTATGTGACAGAAGCTATTGTAGAAACATTCTAAGTAAGGTTGAACCTAGAGTATACGTCATTTGTGTAGGGGAGACCCAGTTCCACTGTTAGATTGAAAATGGCTAATGGTGTTGATTTAAAAATGTGTTTGATCAAAGACAATTATTATTGTAATAGCTATCCATAACTGGAGCTGGTTACATTTTTTTGAAAAGTGATTTACATTAAAGATGAATTTAAAAGTAAAAATGGAATGATTAATTGGAGTTCTACAAACAGAAAGGACTTATTTTAACGATGAATATAGCTAATGATGATATAATTTAAAGCAAAAAGATTATAATGTAATTGATGTAAAAAGTTTCACACTGAGTAATAATAATAGTGATCTGAAGACATTATGAAACAAAAAGCCAGAAAATATTTGGAGGAATGTGTACATTTTACTTAGAAAACAATCAATGATGAATACTGCTTCTCGAACGTGCAAATATATCCCATAAGTGACTTTATGCCAAAGTATTAACAATATTTCCTCAATAGTTAATAGCAAAATTCTTTATTTTGAATTATTTATTAAAATCCTAAATTCTTCAATCCTGCTAACTGTATCTCTGTTCCGTATTAATCTTGAAATGAAATATATATATATATATATATATATATATATATATATATATATATATATATATATATATATATATATATATATATATATATATTTATTTATTTATTTATTTATATAACAACAATCAATACTTTTCCTTTTTATAAATAATTGTGTATGTTTCTGGATTTGTTTACATTCGAAATTATCCATTTTGTTTATTATTCTTCCTTAGCAACCTCTGTAGATTTTCTACTAGACATGAGCAATTTTCAAAGATAAATTCAATAATTTTAAATCATCTAAATAGTCTATTATTTGGAAGTACCCATCATTCAGGTATTCCTACTTAAAGACTGAAGGTATTAATAAAGAGATAAAACTATTTGCACAATTGCAAAAAACTATGCATTAATATGGCAATACTATACCTTTAATTTTTCTTGAATTTTCAAAGATCATCTATCATGACCATTTTATATTTATCATTTATTTATTGTTCAGTGTCTCAAACAAACTTTTTCTCTTCTTTATTTTTTCTTTTCAGGAAAACTTAACATTTCAACTATAACTACCACTTAATATTTATCTTTCTTCATAATAGTCATGTATTTCAATCATACTAAATAGCATATTTGTGATAAACCTTTTTATCGATTTTATATATGCTCATATTCTCATCATAATATTGGTACCATGAAACTCACTGAACACACATTGAAGTACATGTTCAGTGAGTTTCATTTTGTTAATAACTACTATAATCAAGTAAGTTTCATTGAACTATTAACAGGAGGAATAGAAAACTAAATGAGAAATTCAAACCAAGGATTAATTACTTTATAATTTTAGATGAAATACTTTCCTGGAGGATTTAGCAAATACCTATCCTCCTCATATCAACATTGCATATTCGGGTCAGTATTTAAGTCCTGTGAAATAAATGCAAGTGATTTTTATTTATATTTTCCACAAAAATATACAGTGATTATCATTGAGAGGAACAAAGATATTTTTCTTGATCCTATGTCATGCTGAAAGATGACTCACAGGATACAACTGTTGATGTAGATAAAGTCAAATACATTCCCTGAATATATTGAATGAATGGAGCTTATTACTTATTATTCAGAAGAGTGTGACCTTTCCTTCATCAGTAAAAGATTTTGAAGTGTCTATAAAATTTGTCTTCTTTCTCTGATATCTTCAATATCATATCATAAACATATGTTCAGAGTTTTAGAGAGCATCATTTACCATTCTTCTGTTGATTTTCAAATTTTTTTCTCTTATTTTAGCATATTTTCTATGATGCTTTTTGTATGTAAAGTAAACATCTTTCCTGTAAATTATGTGTTTGGCCTGTTAGCAAAATCCTGCAAACAAAATTCGGTTGTGCCATTAAAAAAATACGTTGAAATTAGGAAATTATTTATTCATTATGTTACCATTCCATAAAGTAACCTGCTAGGTAATTTCCTGCATGCAATAGGGGGTGCATGCACCAAGAATATTTATCTAATTGTTTATTTTCATGTGCTGTTTGTGGAAAAAAACAAATTCTTGAAATAGTTGGTTTTGGCATCTAATTATCTTATTTTCTTATATTTTAGCATCAGATCCTTATGTATTTAGAAAGATATTTTACACTTTTAACAACTTTTACAGAATTTTTTTAGGACAATGAACGAATTAATAATTTTTTTAATGCCAAAAATTTTAAGACATGTGAAATTCTCCAGCCTAATCCTTAAATCAAGACCAAGTCATTAGATTTTAGGATATAGGTTGCCATTTTTTGAAATTTTATAAGTAAATAATCACTTTCCTATCAATTTATTATGAACAGTTTTGTATCTAATTTGATCTGAAATTCCCTTTCAGTTAAGTAAGGAAAAATATGTTATATTGCGCTATGTTGAATATATAAAAATAGATAAAAAAATAGAAGATTATAATCATGATTGCAAGATTATTTAGCTCAACTCCTCAAACAGTAAATTCTTATGAACAGTTTATCTATCATCTCTTGATCATATCTAGAAAGTTTAAATTAATAGATACTAGTTGGTTCTGATTTTTCTCACTTATATTTTATTGCATCAAGATTGATTAAACCATTAGATATTTGAATATGATTAAAAGTTTGTTTTTTTTTAGTTGAACATGGACCAATATTTTGTATAAATAAGTCAAGATGATTTAGTGCTCTTATTATAAAAATTATATATGCAGCAGTTCATTTTCAGTATCAGGTAATACAACATATGAATGAATACTGTGCTGTTATAAAATCATCTAATTATGATAAGATTAAGACAGTTCTAAGATATATTACTAGATAATTTAACTACTATAAACTCTCCTATTTTTACTTATAACTCTATCTTTTGTATCTATAAGCCATTACCCGCTCTAAAAAATCTTACGTCCACTCATCAATTTCCGCTTAAAAAGGGATGCATGACTTGCTTTGAGTAAAAATTCAGTATCTAAAAAATATACCAAAAAGTATAAGATAGATGAAATTAGAAAATCTTTTAAATCAATTTATATTTTTTTCTTAATCATTCCATAATTTATGAATACCAAATACTATTTCTATTTTGGAAACTTTATCCCCTTATATTGCATTCATAATTCCATCTAATATCTGACAATATACTTACTAAGATCTTAATTATAACAATATAAGCAATATATATGTCATAAAAGTAATCTTACATAATACAGTGATCTCACTTAAGAGTTGATAAATCCTTTTAAAGTCTGGACCAGATAAAAACTTTATATAACAGAGCTTTTTCTTTATAATTTCATTTAAAAAGCACCAATAAGGACCAATAGCTTTAATTTATTTCTCCCATAAGTATCCACTTTTATTGGTTTGGCATTTATTTATTTTATTTTATTTAAGAATTGGAGTTATGATGGAATTTCACTTGATACCCACCTAGTCTGTGAATTTAAATAGAACTAGAATGGGAGTTTGCTCACAATGAAAATTATCAATTGTAAAATATTGAAGAATGAATTTATTTAGGTCGATAGGTAATTTTATTTAAATACATTTTATCTAAAAATATGATAGATATTATAAATAGTGAATACTTACTACAAATGTAAGTCTTTGAACAACTCATCATCTACTGGTAGATGGGAGGACCTTTGAAGTAAATTGAAGCTAGCTTAGATTTTTTAATATTAAAATAACCTAGTGATAACCATAAATATACTCATCTTATTTATGAGGTATTCTTCCATATGACATACTACTCACAACATAAAAATAAATAATGGTGTAAATTAATATCAGCATATTTATTCATTAAGTGAATGCATTTCATAGACTCTGGGAATCGCATCGTATCTCTACTAAGGTTGGAAACGGAAAGGACTAGAATAAAACTAGAATAAGTCTTTAATAATTCGCATCACTCATGCCGGATGTTTTGAATCGCCCGCTAAGTCAATGGCAGAATCAGTTTCCCCTCCCTTAGAATCTGGGACTGGGGGACTCGGTCTCCATGGGAACTTCTCGGAGCAGCCAATCAGAATCCTTCATCTCCTTGAAGGTCCCCCTCCGTCTGCGAGAAAAGAGGGAGACGTGTTTCCAGGTAGAACTCGGAGGAGTAGGGAACAGGAGTTCGAGCAGGGGACTTGACAGAGTGAAGGAGCTGCAAAACTCAGTGTCTGTCACCGGGAGAAGTTCAGTGTTCTTAGGGACCGGATTTGGGTGTGCAAAGTGCGTCTGGTCGGAGGCGCGGCGGCGTCGGAGGATGGATCTGCTGTGCTGCGAAACCCAAGCGGCCTACGAGTGCCGCGCCTACGAAGACCCAAATCTTCTCAATGACGAGAGAGTGTTTCAGAACTTGCTCAAGGCTGAGGAGAGAATCTCACCTTCTCCGAGCAGCTATTTCGACTGCGTGCAGACGGAATTAACCCCAAATATGAGGAAGATTGTGGCCGAATGGATGCTTGAAGTAAGCACTTGTCGAGTACTCTCTATAAACTTGTTGTCATGATTTTGAAGAGGTAAATAAAACTTAGTATTTTCTACAGAATATCATTAATGTCACGACTAGTTTCGTTTATGTATATTAGACGTATATTTTAGCATCTTTTTATTTATACGAGCAAATTAATCTCTTATTATTATTCAATTTGAAACTAGTATGTAGATGTAAAAAAATCGCGTAGCGCCATTTTTCAATTGTTTAATCATTGTTGGGGGCCATCTTTCGATTATCAATAATTATATTATTGAGCAACACAAAGTGATTTAATCTACTCTTATACATTGTTGTGTATATATATATACTATACTAAATACTGAATCTCAATCGTTAATTAACAAATATTACTAATTATGCTACCTTTTTGTTGTCCGTCGAAATATGGAAATTACGTCCATATTAAATGGTTGTTATTTGTTTGGCTCGAGAGGTGTTCAACGTATTTGATAACTTGTTGCCGCAGGACGGCAAAGGTTTGGCACTTGTTGGTATTTCGCTCTCTTTTGGACAAATTAAAAGAAGATGGGAAAGA
Organism: Pantala flavescens; assembly: GCA_020796165.1. Classification (NCBI taxonomy): domain Eukaryota; kingdom Metazoa; phylum Arthropoda; class Insecta; order Odonata; family Libellulidae; genus Pantala; species Pantala flavescens. The sequence goes on from CM036886.1 coordinate 22,509,808, forward strand.
GAGACGAAATTTGGTTTAAACGAAACAAAACTTTGGATGGCGTCGATTTTTTAATTTAATTTCGATAAAAACGCAAGTCATTTTTGGGTTGTGTTGCCGAACTCCGGAATGTTCGTAGAAAAATCGTTTTATCACGTAAGCGGATAAAGGTGGTTCAGTCTGCCGGCACTTTGAGACTTAGAAGAAATAAATGCTAAAGAGAATCGTTTAAAATGTAAGCGGTATTTAACTCTCTATCGAAACAGTTGCGGAGATTGTTTATTATAAATTTCGTGAGTGAGCAGTAAATTAACTAGGATGTGTGGATTATCCCCTACCTAAATCCTTTAAACTCAAATTCTTTTGTCTTTAAGGATTCTTTTTTTGGGAGGGTATTTAAAAGGTCAATCTTCGGAGTCAATTAAGGGTATGGGAAAGTCTTTAATTCCAAAGATAAAGATGTGACCGTCCGCCATTGAATATTGCTTTCATTGAAAGGGGTGAATAGCCCGTGGGAGATGGCGCGGAAAACTGGAAGTATTAAACCGATTAAGCGTCTTTAGAATTTAAAGAAACGTTGTTTTCCATGCGCTTTAAAAATGCGCTAGTACCTGAAGAGGGTCAAAAATCCTTCCTTTGCCTTTTTGCTGGGAATGATTCCAATATATCATCCCGTCATTTCTGTCAGTTTGATAAAGGTTGTTGGAGAGTATCTGGTAAGATTTCTTCTTGCGACCAGATTTAGTTGACCTTGCCGCCGACCAGTACGTAATCGCTTTTTTTAGTGAATTTAAAAGGTTGTATTCTGATTTAATTCTTGGTTCTGCGATTAATATTTGTTAAATTGAGCAACAATATCCCATTTTTGAGTAATTGAGCGGATTTTTAGAAACATTACGTAAAATTATGTGCGTAAACAAGTTAATTTTCTGTTGCTACGTGGATGTAAATAAAATTGTTATACGTATCAATTTGATTAATTTTGTATTCAGAGATAAAATAATATAAAAGCAGTTAAAATATTTCTGTAGTATATTAAAACTAGTTTCTGGTCGGTAATAATTATGGGACAATCATTTCCCAAGAATATGGTTTATTATTTAACAATCAAAGGTTATATTTGGGAGGTATATCGTTAAAAATGGAGGAGCCTTTTGTTGGAGAATTATAATGGGAAAAGTATAACCTTCGGAATGGTTCAGAGGGAACTTCGGAACCATTTTTTATACTTGTATACGGTGTAGGAGAGATGTCTAGTTTCACGCACTAGATTAGTAGACGTTCATTCTACTATCATCTCTAGAAACTGCTCGAATCAGTCTAAATTGCGTGAAGGGAAGCGTAGCGCAGCCGTAAACATCCAAAGAATGAATGAAAGCAAGCCGGCGCTGTCAGATGGACTCGCGAACGAAAATCTGGCAATGTCGGGACTGGATAACGATGACATCTTGCATTAGAAACGCTTGAATGTTCGTCAAACCGGCTATCCGGTTATTGGATTAGCTTAATCTTTTTTTCTATTGATACGCATCATAAACGTTATTTTTATGATCATCAGGGTAATTTCGTATGTAATTGAATCGCATTTGATCATATTTACTGAGAGATATTTGGGTTTGGCTTAGTTGGCCGAGGATATAATCGTAGTTCGCCTCGTATTTTGTGACAGCTGATTCTTCGCAGATTAATTTCCCCTCAAACTTTTGCTTTAAAATTTAAATTTAAATTATTCAATCGTAACACGAATTCCGACGTGGAAATTACTCATAGATCTTTGAGTTACGATTCAAACTTTTCGTTTGATTAATGTTCGTTAAGTTACGTCGGAGAAAAAAATCATCAATTCGCATCTCAACATTTCAATACCAAAACCCTTTGCTTTCATGTGTTATTTCCCGTTGCTAAGACAAGGAAAGTGGTGGAAGCACTTAGTGATACCAACTTGTCAACTCTTATCAGTGAAATTGTATCCGTTAAGATTCTTTGAGCTTCTTCCATTCCCGTTTGAAATCGTCCAAAAGTACCGATGGAATGTATACAAATTGTTACGCGACGATTGTTGATATTTGTACCACCCTTCAAAGTTTTAAGAGCCGTTATTTTCTTAACGTTTCACCTGTCTTTGTGGAAAATTGATTCAGATCTGCTGTAAATATGTAGAGACACGTGGCATATGGTTGATATGGAAGATCCTTTTGGGAGGAATATGTTTTGAAGTTCAATTTTAGCATAATTTTTGTAATAAAACTGAAAGAATCTTGAATATTATCGGTGCTCTTCATACGGTCGCATAGACAACCATGGCCTAGGACAGGCAAGGAACCACAGCGGATGGATCTTAATCTACGCAGTTAGTGAAAATGACCCGGAGTTTTTGTCATGGAAACGTTTATTTATTTACGTTCCACCAATCTATTAATCTCCCTCATTAATTACATTAATAAGATTAATGCCCTGCTGATTAAGTACACGATGGTTATGTACGTAAGGAAATGAAGTAATTTTTTAATATAAATTTGCGTCTTACAATGTAAAGTCGTAAAGTTTCCGCTTATCCCTCACAATATAACCCTTTCGGAATATCATTAGTTAGAATCCGTGAACTTAAACGTCATACGAGGGACTCGTTTTGAATGATCAAGTTGACATCTCGGTGCGTTTCCTGCAGGAAGTAATGCTATTTATAAATTCCTGAAAGGAATTTCTAAGTAGTAATATTATGTAAGAGATTTTCATGCGCTTCCCTTGCTGGAAAGTAACGAGTTTTTTTCACTCTACTCTTTTACATGATGATAGGTACATTCGGGTTCTTTGAACATTCCTTTTTACATAACGTGCAATAAACCCCGGTAATCCAGAAATAGATAAACTTTATTACTCGCGGAGGCTTACTGGAATGTAACCTACACAGTTACGAAACTTCAAGTCTTAAATTGTCTAGTATTTACGTAAAGGGTTACAAAGACTAAAATAAAAAAAAATCACGAGTAGAAAATAAATTACGAGTTAATTATCAGTCCCCGACAATAGTCTGATATCTGATTGTTACCTTTAGTATTGTTTCATCAAGGTCTATTATTGGAATACTAGCCCATTGGCTCTGACCCTAATCGAATTCTTACGTGTATTTTTAAATACCATGAATCCTAAATGAATTTATGCACGTTATTTGATGTGAAACTGTATTCATTTTCAGGTATGCGAAGAGCAAAAATGTCAGGACGAAGTGTTCCCGTTGGCAATGAATTATGTCGATAGATTCTTAGGGGTATTTCCAGTGCGGAAGAACCAGCTTCAACTCCTGGGAACCACCTGCTTGCTTTTGGCCTCCAAGTTGAGGGAACCCAGGCCACTCTCTGCACAAATGCTCGTATTCTACACGGATAACAGCATCACCTTCAGCGACCTCAGGGTAAGTACCTTTTACAACTTACTTTGTATCCATTGTTGAATTAGCTTAAAATAGTTCGGCATGTATTTACATCTGTACCATCATTTCATACCATTATATCGATATTTAGCAGTTGTATGGTTAAATCCGTAATTTCGAATCTAACTTTGAATTTGAGACGCAGCGTGGCAATATGTGGTTCAGTTTTCGCGTCAAATCAAATGGTAAAAGAAAACGATACGTCTTTTGGTAACTTGATTTAAGAGAAGGGTAAAGAAACAGGTGGTTGGGCATTTCTCATTTCTATGGTTACCATAATGCATGCATAACACGATCCATATCCGTATATATTTGAGCCACTTGACTTAGAAAGTCCTCTCAACACTTTATTTACTTCTCTGCTGTCATAACGACATGAAATCGATTTTAATCTTGTTGGTTCTCCGTGTCAAATCCTCTTACGTTTTTCCGCCTTGCTCGTATTTGCATTATTTCTCGTATTAACAAGGAATTGCTTTTTGCTTTTTTACTCGGAATCTCTACACTATGGATTGGATATAATTTCTCCACTTCTCAGAACCCACATCGTTCTAACCGGTCAAATTAATATAAGGCGCTCACTCGGGATTCTGATGGTTTCAATGGTTCTTTTTTCTTCCCAATATGTTTCAGTAGTGCTCCGGAAAGGAAAAAGTTCGACAGTGTTGCATTTTTTCTTTGCATTATTCAATGTAAATAATAGAATTCATATGTATGTATTACACTGTATATGATACCTTTAAATTATGTTGTGCGAAGAATTAAAAAGATCATTGAGCTTCAATTGCACGTTATTTACGTATTTTCTGCTTGTTAAACTTTTATTTTGCTTTCCTCCCGTATATGTTCAAAAGATGTTTATTCCTCTTTCGTGAATGCTTTTAAATCGACCGCTATAGTATTCCGATACATTTCCACATTCCAGTGTACCATAAGCTTTGATTTCATCATTACTTCCGTATATTTTATCCCTAATATTTAGCGAAGATCATTCTAAATCAAAACAAATACTTACCTTAGCTCTGGGTTAATAAATCCGTTCGTAAGGTTTGAGCTTTCCGATTGTTGCTGCGCCATTTTGAAGTTTCATTTTTAATTGAGACTTAATCCACAAGAGCGCGTATTGTTGTCTTTAAACATTGATTTTATGGGCAGGAAATCTTCTTTGATTGAATAGCATACCCACAGGATGAATGCTCCCGTAAGAGGTGCAGTGCATGGCCCAAATACACCTGTTCCCTCAAACCAATGGACAGCTGCAAAATCCTAATGTACCGTAACAGAGCAGACACAGGTGCCTTTTTCTGTGGCACCCAAGCGGATTTTTAAATCCCTCCTTTCATAAACCAAAACCAAAATACTGTGATTTTGCGCGTGAAAATGCTCTTTTCTTTTCTTTATTGTGCTATCTTAAAAATTCATGCTAGACACCCTTCTCTGAGTTTTCGAATGCTTTCCATAGAAAGGAAAGTGTTTTATGTTTACATCGCAATATATATTTGTGTATCGATGTTTCTCTTTGTGATTGTTGTGAAAATACTAGAACCTCGAACAATTTGCGGAACTTAGTGGTTGGGAATGCGGTGTCCTGGGTTCGGTGCCCAGTGAATTTAAGAATTAACTTATCGGGGAATTGTTGTCTAATTTGTTTGTTTACAAGATAACAATTAGTGAGACATTGTCACGTATGTTTATTATTATTTTTCATTGTTGATACTGCCATCCATTGTTAGGATACGTTTTAGAAGAACGTCGAATTATTGAATTATTTTTTATCTAAGTAATCCCAGAAAAATGACGTAGGTCAAGTTGATAACGGCTGCGGCACCTTTCCTCTTACTTTAATTTGTCTTACTTTCACTCCCAAGTTCAGCGAAGTCGTGAAATTAATTCCCTTGTACTTCACAAACTGTTGCGAAAGATAAGCGTTTATTATCCACCAGACAAAACATTTGAACGAAAAATCTGATACTAAGTTCACCGTCGTTCTATTTACGATCCGGAAACTGAATTTATACTCTTTGTGAGTAACCAAGTCCCTTAAGTGTTCTCTTCCTTAAATCTTTGAGAACACGGTCGCTTTCGTACTGAATGGAGTCTACTTCACCTGTTGCACGGATAGGATCCAAGTCTTTAATCGTACAGCCGAAATTTGTGAACAAAATTACGTATATTCCGTTTGCTTCTCTTTGTGTCCGATACAAATTTTATGAAGATGGAATGGTATACATTTTGCGGTAATCTAAACGTTTCATTATCAAAGAAACTAAATAATAATTGGTACGCACCTTTATCTGATTGTATTCTATCTGTAATTTTACAAAAGAGTTATTTCAATAAAAGAGAAAACACGTAAAAAGTACCTCCGTCGAAGCTTATTTCTTCTAATGCGAAATCTCACCTTTCTCGTTAAGTGAAAGAGGAATGCCAAAAGCCTTTTTAATATCCTTCACCGGTACTTTTTTTCCTTGGATTACGGACGTACTTGGAACTTTTTCTTCCAAGGTTCACTGACCACCCTTCTTGTTGCTAGGCGACGAAACTAATGAGGGATGATCATTCCTCAGCAAAATGTGTTCTGGGAAACACTTCTAAGAAAGAATTGAAGAAGCGGTCGGCTGGAGACCCACACCCAGGGGTGCCTCTAGGGTCTCTCAAAGGAACCCTGGAACATATTTTACCGTTGTCCCGATTTCTACGTAATGAGAGTTGTTTTCATCCTGAACTTGTTCGTCGACTGTGACGAAGGACACACTGGGGAGTTGATGGGGTACGGAGGCGTCTGAAAGTAGAAATTAGTGAATAATTGGCTCAAGGTAGAGAACCGTTTTCGGAAAAGGCTTCCTAACCAGGGTCCTTTTAGCTATTTCATCTTCTCCTATTTAAAGGGCCTGCAATTTCGTGTTACAAAATTGCTTGCGACAATTTTATAAAATACACTCTCTAAAATGCTGTTTCTTTTTTGTGATTTTTCTTCTTGGAAGTAGGTTATGAATCTTCAATATGTACGATATTTTATGGTAATTTCAACAAGGGTTACAAAATATCTAGAAAGATTTTAGATGGAATTTTATTACGTAGGCAGCTCTGGTGGATTCAGTTTCACCTCAAAGTCGGCAATTTTTGTTTGCTATTATTCTGGTCAGAAAGACCTGAGTTTATTAGAAAACTATATAACTCGATTCCTCTATCCGTCCTTAATTAAAGACTATAGCTTTATCCTAGTCTGAGATGGACAAATTTGTCTCTGTCGAACTCCCTAGTCCTAGACGAGGCGGGAATATTTTATCTATAACTTAAACGTCAAGGAGGTGTCTTGTTGCGTTCTTCGAGTTGGTCGTGGTTTACCATCCGATAATCCTACCCTTCCGTAACATTTTATTCATGGACAAAAAACTTCCCATCACCTAAGGCGGTTGCATGGGATAGAGTGACGTTTATTTTCATCTAAATAATAGATAGTTGACTCCTTCGCTCGTCACGCCATTGAGCTAAACGTGAGAGATGACGAACTATTTCTTTCGTATTGTGTTTTTTTAGGTTTATGTGTGCCCCACGCGGGCTGAGGATCCTCCATTGAGGAAACCCCATTCTTGGGGCGGACCAATGAAAAGGCTCTTAGCAACGAAAAGGCATGCTGGTGTTGGTCTGTTTGTACGTATCTGTTCTATGGTAATTTATCCCTTGAGGAATTCGTCGCAGGGCATATTCATATCTTGTTAACCCACCGTCGATTGAGAGCTTTCCAGACGAAAATGAGGTGCCCTAACTCTACGGCGGTTACGTATTTATCTATTTTATCAGTTCAAGAATTTATTTGCGTTTTCATTTTATCGTAAGATTTTTAATCGGAATTATTTCTATTTTACGTAATGGATGTCAATGACCATGAGTTTATTCCAAATGGTATTTGGATACGAAACCATAGTTTCGATATAATAAATAATGTTTTTTTCACCATCTTTTTCTATTATACTCGAATATATCACAATGTTGTATTATATGGCGATTTAATTCTTTTTATAGAATGGTATTTCCATCGAACCCTATTTTGATGAACCAGATTATCTCTTTTTATCTTGTAATAAACTCTTACGATTAAAAAATTACGAAGTAAGGTTTTAAAATTCACAAGGACGAGCCTTGTCTCGCGCTTTTTAATACAGCGAATGATCTGCCCGTAGAATCATTTTCAGAGTATATATATATAGCGATAAGTTTGAAGAGAAAAAAGAGTAATTTGGTTAAAACGAGATCTTTATAACTTTTTCTTGTCGTGCTCACTTTTTATTCACTCCAACTTACATCCCGATGCGTTATAAATTAATTGTTCTAGTACCACCGACCAAGAGAGACAAAATAAGGTTCTTGAAACCCGAAATCGGTGTGAATGTCCGGAATAAAATGCAGAAATTTTCATGGCCATGGCAACTCGGAGGTAGTACTTGTTTCCAGCGGTGTGAATCATGAAAATTCCTTCGACTCAAAAAAGAGACGATTCGAAGTGCCTCACGGCATCGTTTCCATAGATACCATCCATGGTACGTACCAAGATAGAGACCTATCGAACGGTCTCGCGATCGGAATCGAATCGGTGATCTCCTAGGTAGGCGAATGTTCTGGCTGCGATCGCCGCGCCTCTAGCGGCAAAGATGGGAGGCCGGGAAGTGCACGCACCACAAGGAGGGGGTCGGTTGTTGGGGTGGGGGGCGGCGCCAGAGGAGCTGCATTCCAGCGTCGGCAAAGCAGCCGCTGGCCGTGTGGGTGGAGAGGGGCTGGAAGCCACCGTGGGAAGGAGCCCAGGAATGCTCGGCAGACAGCCCTCCTTAGAACAGGTTGTTGGGAATCTGCGCTCACCCCACCCCTCTCTCTAGACATCTCCGTAATTGCTCAAACTCCTCTATCTCATGGAATCGAACCTCGTGAAAATAACGATTCGATTTTTCGGTGTTCGTCCCTCTAATGAACGGACGGCAGAATCCTGGGTGATTGTTCGCGCCCTTGAACATCCAAGATGGCCGTCCCATAGGGGGTGGGGGAGAGGTGCGTTTCTCAATGAATGCGCCCCGATGTGGGAGGACATTACAATGTTTCCCCCCTCCGGATGGTCGTTTTAAAATAACTGGAGACGAGTTCGATTATAAGTGCAAGCTACATCCTCCTCCACCGAAATATTCGTGAAATTCTATGTAAAACAGGAACGGGATGCGGTTGCCAGGCGATACCGGTGTTTGAACAATGAGCCCGGATATTTGTATTCGATCGCGCATTCCTACGTATCTATTTATGTATCGGAGATTTTTTTTTAGCGTCGCTTATCTCCATCCTTCTACTAAACACTTCCTCTCGACTCGAGTTTGCACTTCTGTAATTCTTCGCGAATCAAAGGAGAGTAATCAACCACTTTTCGCGCCTTAGAAGGAATGAAGGTGTGTTGGAAATAAACAAAACCGGATTCGGGCGTACAGACAACAGCTCAAGTGAGAGGGAAGGGTTTGATTGTTGCCATTTCCTCTTGCGATTGATTGTTGAATCCTGGATTGTTGTTAGGGCGGTTGGCATGGGAAATTGAAATTGCGCAGCAGTTTTAGGAGGCTTAAATCCAGCTCATGATGGACTAAATAAAATAAGATGTTTGAAGATGTAAATATATCCTTTGAACGTAAATCATGGCGGGATAATAAATGAAGCAGTAACATGAAAATGCTGTTCTTAGTTGTTTGCTATTTCTGGAAGTTCTATACTTAACATCAAAGAAGAATAAATATGTTAATGCGAAGGATTTCTTACAAAATGGACAAATTAAACAATTTCTCGTCTACCGAAAATGACGTGCCGTGTTAATGGTAATTCCACCCTCCGGAGTTGATTTTTCTTCACGTTAGAACGCTTCCATGAAATTCTTACTAGTCGTTAAAGGTAATCTTCGGTAGATAGTGACCCTGGCCATGAAACTCGACTGTCGGTGAACTCTTGTGATGAAGAATTAGATTTATACCTGCCCTGACTATTATTAGGTCTACGTATAGCCATGCAATTCATCTCATGACAGGTTGGTCGGTAAAAAATACCCTAACGAGACCCTAAGCTAAATTCAGCGCTCTCTAATCATTGTGGTTAATCATTAACCGAAGAATGTCTTGTTTCTTTAGTTATTGGAGGAGTAGCTGTGGAATGTATTGGAAATTGAAAGGATTAAGTATTCGGGTGTTAAAGCGTGTTTCACTTAATGCGTATCTAAGTGATGAACTGCGTATTGTTTACTTGTTTTGTTTATCATCTTAAAAAAATGTAAAATAGACTTACAATTCGCTTTCTTAGTTACCATGGTGAAAATGTATCGATAATTCATTTCATCCTGGTTTATTTAACCTTTCGAAGCAATAAATATTAATAGTCTAATAAAAAATTTTAACGACCTGTAAAACACGACAAAACAGTCATGATTGGTTCTTAAACGTCTGATAAATGTCTCCTTGGTTTGTATTGTCTAAGGGGGAACCTTGTCTAAAATGGAATGAAAAACTAATGATTGAAATATTTCACTGACATCTCCTACGGAGTTAATCAACGTCTTCCTTCTCTAGTGAAGGATGAGATCAAAATGCTCATAAAAACACAACTATCTCCATAGCAACGGTCTTGCCCTCGTGGGCGTCATACTGTGGCCTAACAAATCCTCCCGCCTCGACCCTCCCTAAATCACACTTCAGAGGCGCATTCAACTGGTGGTCAAAGGAGAATACCGGCTCTCGACCACGGCTTTGTGCTCTCAGTTTTCAGAAATTCGATCGCAAAGTGTCTGAAGCGGAAACGACAGAATATTCTGCCTTCGTAGATTTTCCAAAGAAAGCGGACGTCGATTATTCGTGCAGCGTTTTCCTTTATCTATTGCTCATTTTCATTGATGGTGATAGTGCTCCATTAACGATTATTACCGGCGTATCGGTATTCCACGCGTAATACGAGAAATCTCATTTTGGTATGAAACGCGTTTTGCTCGTTTTTATTCGCATTTATTCCGTTTTATGATCGATCCCTATTATATTACAATCTACTATACATATTCTATCTTGCTCTAGCGTTTACAACAGGTCCTCGACTAAGAACAATCCATTAACACTTTGCCAGAATGTTCGACAATATTGTATTAGGAGTCGGGTAAAAGGTATCCAATAGATCTCTCCGTACCAAACTTAAGACGATGCATTCCGAACAAATTTAAACAAAGAGAGTATATGGGAAAAGCAGAAGACATTTAAGACCTTCGGAGATGAACGAATATGGACCGAAAGGTAGTTTCAGAGATTTCCATGAAAGGTGTGCACTACCTTGGATTGTACGTGTCGAGAATGAATGAGAGTGAAATGACAAAATAGTTTGATGTCAAGGTAGATAGCTGTGGCGAGATACAGTTTCTTTGGATACGGGATGGTACTATATGAAAACTTGGATTGAATTGAATGGAAAAGCTGTGGTATTATTTGATATTAACCGATTTATTTAAATGAACAGCTGACTTACTACCTCTACGTACTAACGTTATGAATAAGGATTTTTACGGTTGTTATAGATTGATTTAAGAAGTATGTTTAAGGTTCGGGAAATACCGTGGAGAATAAAGTATACGGAAACTAGAAGGTATATTTGATATAGGTAGGCTAGATAAAACTATTTCGGTAAAAAATCGCGTAGAAACCAAGTTATGTCGGTGGAATTCGCTTCTCGATTGTTCCATAACTCGCAAGAAAAATGTATGCTCGCAGATGAACTAATCCGATTCCTATTTTTATCATTTCCTGTCTGCAAGGCAGAATGAGGGATCTTCCCATTCACTCATTACTTTCTATTATAACGCTACGTTTTTTATCATAGCCGTCGGCGGCGCTGCCTCCCGCCGCGGGATCTTCCCGCCTTTTTCTCAGACGATCCGTGCACGGCCAAGAATTTGACCTCGAAATTCTCACTGATGTTTCAGGTGACCCGTTGTCGGTAATTTCCAACCTGAGGTTAGTAACTCAGCAGTACCGACCTCGCATCATAACTTTATAGGAGAAAGATGAGGTCTTACAGCAGTCATTGTTGTCTTTTACCGGCGAAACTACAGCTGACGACAGTTGCTATGGAGGGCTACGACAATGCCAAAACCGTTTCTGTGTTGTTCCTTCTCTCTATTTTAATAGAATTCTATTATAAGAAATGATTGATGAATATCAGATCATTGAATATGTTTTCCATTAAAAGTCGGCTAATATTTGGACTTCAGTCGGCGTTCACCTAATCGGTCCATTAAAGAAATAGCTTAACCTTTACAAGCTGTAACCTTTTATGGAACCCCTAGCCTTATGGCGAGTTCGGAAAGAATTCTCTTTGAAAGAATCGATGAAATTTACTGCACAAGGTAAGGGTTTCCAGTATCAAGAAATCTAAGAACTTCGAACTGTAAGGGATGTGAAGAAAAATGCGGAATGTTTAGGGTTGGGTCGACATAAAAGAGGCCCCAATGGTCTGGTAGGGAATTGATTTTAATATTAGGTTATAAGTTATCTACTTGAAAAAGCCCAGATGAGAAGAATGTTCAGACCAACTACAATAGTCTCCTGCAAGAGAAGTATTTATCGGAAGATAATGAACTAACGTTAACCATGGATGTGATTGTTCATATCTTGATGTTACTGATTGTGTGTTGTTAAAATATGTATCGAATTATCGCTTCATTAATTTGATTGTGGTACGACTGATAAGCTTATTGTATATTTGAAAAACGTATTTAGCAAAGAATATTAATTTTCATCGTTAGCTCTTTTTATGGAGGAGTTGGAGAAAGGATTTTTTGTATTCTATATATACTGATGGGCCTAGACTTTAAAATGTTGGTGTGCGGCCCCAATTCTCAGCAGGTGGTCCATTAGGATCATTTTCAGCAGTCTCCTTAAACGATGAGCTATTCTGAGACAGAACACATTTCTTTATTTAGAAATATAAGTCAGATTCTGGATCTCAAAGAACTGCATAAAAGTTATCGTAATTTTTTAATGTTATTTAATTTTAATCTTGTCTTAGAAAAACTGTTAATATGGTGACTGGTATTAGAGAGGTTTCAATATTTCCGAATTCTCTTTATCTTCCTCTGATTTTATTTCCCATCACTTCACAAGCATTCATTTATTCGTCAGTTGAGTGGAAAAGTTTTATTAAGGGGCAATAATAACTTTATAAGGAGACAGTATTTACTTATTAAACTTAATTTAATTGCGGCTTTGATTGTTGTCTAACTCCAAATATCTCCAACGTAATAATGCTTACTCGACATAACAATGGTAACTACTCGGAGTAATCGGTGACTTATTCCTCATTTTGCTATAAACCTACATTAAATGAAATGTGTAAATGATTAAGACATCGAACGCTTGTCTACAATGAGTATCTTAAAATACGTTTACCATAAAATGGGAAAGACAAAGCAATAACCATTTCAGTTTATTAGCCGAATTATAAGATGATTTTACAAAAATGATATTTGAATATAAAATACCAATAGCTCGAAAAACACACTAAGGTGATGACAAAGACGACTTTAAGGTGTTCTGAAAATTATACCTTTTATATTTAATCAACTTTCGCTCACGCTTCATTCGAGGTGTTAATATTAAGTTATTTTCCAAGTACTGCCTTCTTCATGTTGTTTTTGATTAAGGAAATCACTGGCTGAATTTGGCTAGTTCGGGAAGGTCTAATTGTTTAATTCGAAGCACAATATGCGAGATGAGATAAATTTACGAGATGAGTGTACAAGTGGGGAACAAGTTGTGAACACTTGGTTAAATTTATTTATCCTGCGATCTAGAAATGTATTCCGTGCTAAAATGATGGCTTGTTAAATCATCGCGGCAGATCAAAGGTGCTTTCAGTTGTTGCGGATTATGACAGCGGTGAAAAACGCTTCCATTGGAGCGGTAAATCCGCTCAGTTCAACATGGCGGCGTGACTCGGTCTACCTTTCTACATCACTCCTCAAATTTGGCCTTTTTCGACGATTTTAAATGAACCAAATTTATCTGAAATTATCTGTGAGGGTCAGTGGTAGAGTTGGCTTGAAAGGAGGCGCTGGTTTCCCAGGCGATGGGATTTATGACCTTCCTTCCGAGAATTCGGGGAACAGGTCCTGGGGATTACTTTTCCCAAGGCAAGCGTGGGTGGGCCTCTGCTTCCGGTGGTCGAACCATTACTCGAAATATACTCTCAATAAGCACTTGATCTCATTGTTAGCAGCATAATGGTAATTGTTGCGCACTCCATCTCCTTGGTTACGCCGCGATTCGACCGATTAGAAACAACCTTCGCTTCTTTTTCTCTATGAACATCGACTATTCGATCAATTCGATTCGATAATTTCGATTCGATTAATTGTGATTTGAACGAGTATTTCGTCATGGAACGTGTCTCCTTTGAGGAACCAACTTAAAGCGTAAGACCTCATGTGGTCTACAGCGAGACGATATCCTCCGTAGTAAATTGGTGTCAGGGGCGAAAACTCGGTTCCCCAGGGTCAACCGCTATAATACCCTGGAGCAAAGGTGGGGAATCTGCCATCATCTCCTGACGAAACAATCAAATAAACTTCGTCTGGAATGTGGCATCAAGTTCTCCTCATCATCAAATTATGTCTCTTTCCGACAGGGGTAATTATGGTCTTTTGGCTGGATGCGTTACGTTCTATAGGTTGTTGAAAATATCGAGGGAAAATTTTGTTTTTGGTAAGAAATATTTGTTTGTTTTCTTTGTTTTTATTAATTCCCGCAATAATTGCTCTATATTTCTTTTACGAAATTTTAATCAACTTATAGAATGAATAGAACCGTACGCAAGGATGTTTACAATTTACAACCAAAAGTATTTAAATGTATACATACATGAATGCCCCCTACATTCTTACTTACCACCAACCAACAACTTATGTCAGTCTATCAATTGTTCACTCTCTTAGTTCAACAATGGTCGGATGGCGCCATCGTCTGTTCCATTAACTTTTGCACCGTCACCTGTTTATGTATATCCTTTTTTTTTCAGCGGTACACTTGTTTTCGGAATTCCTCAGGGTGCCTCTTAGCGTCCTGACACCTGCTGGAATGCCTCTTCCGAAAGGGCATTCAAGTTCACATTTCGGTGCATTTCCCTTCTTCTTTGTTGTGGATGTTTCTTTTACAGCGATCGTTCCTCAAAAGAAGATGAAAATATTTCTTCCTTTTTAAAGGGATTCGACCGCGTTTATGCCCATGTTTTGTGTGGGATACATTTTTCTCTATTTAGATCAAAATTTTACTCTTTTTTGATAACTCATGAAAGTGTTTACTTGTTGAGTTGGTTTATTCGTATGTTTTGGTTCTCAGAGGGGTGTTTTAGGTTTTAAACCTCGAGTTATCATGGTTTTAGCTCTTGTAGCATCTTTAACATGACTCTACTAGTAGATTTATGTAAATTCCCTCCACCATCATTGTTGGTATACTTTGAATAAAGATCGTAATGGAAAGTTCCTTTGCTAATCTAATGATTGTTAAATTCGTAATTCATCAATTGTTATTGTCAATATCTCCTCTTGTCCTTCCAAAATTCATTCATCTGATTTATTCCGAATTCTAGAAGGAATAACTTTCACAAATTAATGTAGATTTTGCAAAAAAGGTCTTTTAAATCATTTTTTATATTCCGAAAGTTTTATTTGAAAAGGATTTCAGTAAACCATGATTGAAGTATTCTTAGAATCCTTAACATCTTATTGCGTTCTTTCAATGGAATTTTATAATTAATACTTTTTATTTATGGCACAGTACGAATTGATATTTAACTACCTTAACAGTTGTTGATTTTCCCGTCCATAGTTACACTTGTCTACGAAATAATTCGTTTATTTATTCTCCATGGCGATTGCCATTGAAAAAAAAACATTGCAACGAAAGATATTCGGAGTGTGTGAGAAATGCTGTCCAGATATTTCCCTCGGTGTTAGCCGCATTCTCAAAGCAGGTCCTACTAATGAATGGCATACCCTTTATATTGAAGTAGTTCTTAGTTTTGCTCCATTTACCTGTTCTGGGAGCTGAGGAATTCTTTTAGCTCCTATTGTTGGCTCTCAAGTGGCTGTCGGTACTTGAGCGGAGGTGAGGATGTCTGCTCCAGTGACCACAATCTGTTCTGTGGGTAAAGCACTGCTCGCCGCCTCTCCCACGTTTCAGAATCAACGAGCCTTCTAATCTATGGGCAAACAGCTCCCATTTTGCCAATTTTTGACTGTTTAATTCCTTACGAGTCGAGGGGTGTGAGTGCACTACAATAGAAACCGTTACATTGAGGATTGCTTATTGTTATTTGACGTAATTAAACGATATCAAATTAGATTTTAACACATATGAAAGAATCCGTGACGTAAGGTGTAAGATCTTTAAAGTGTTCCATCGAATAATGCGATTTATCCTTTATATATAATTTATAGCTTATTTTATTAGTACCGGTACGTGTTATTATATTTTTAAGAAAACTGAACTATATGTTATAATTATGTTTATAATTTATTGTTATTCAATATTGTTTTATACGGGAAGATATAAAGATATGATTTAAGGATGTATATTTATCTATGCGAACAATTTTTGATTGGCTCTGAAGTAAACTCACTTTTCGACTCTCCTTGAGGTAAATTTATTTTTTTTGTTTGTCGTTTCTATCACAAGTAAATGTTAAAACAATTGATGTGCATAATTTTCCTAAACAAGACTTATCATCAAGGTTCCGTGGAATATCTAGCAAGTTAATTCATTTTTACCAGTTTAATAGAAGTATTTCTTTTTGATTGTCTCCTACAGAAGTATAATAGCATTGTGGATCGTATATATTAGTGCTGAAGAAATACATTTAAAATAAAAGTTTGTAACCATAAATTTATGCCGGAGTGTTTCCTTTCGTTAGAAGCATTATTAGCCATTGTAAAATTGACAGTTATGGTGTTAATGGTTCATTGATTAAGCTCTGAAATGAGAGTTTCAAAAAATCTCCATGTGACTATTTAAATGGATGCTGGTTTTTGGACCACCAAGAAATGAAAGGATTATATATTTCCACGTTTCAAATAATCGAAAGGATGCATTCCGTAATGAACCATAAAAGCTTCAAGGAAGCTATCTAGATACAAATGAATTAAATTCTACTGATAACCGAAAAAGCTTAAGTTGTACCAGATCTCACCGTACCGGGAGGTCTCGTCTCTGCACCACCTGTTTTCAATCGAGGTTTGCGAACTATCCGCGATGTTTCTCTAACAGTGTTGTATGGATGCTATTGTTTAAATGTTTCTTCCGCTCTGTATTTAATTCGCTTTTATTTGTTACAGCGATGGGAGCTTCTGGTGCTGCTGAAACTCAAGTGGGATGTATCAGCGGTCACTCCACAAGACTTCCTGAGGCACATCCTCCGCCGCTTGCCCCACCAAACCTTCTTCGACCTAACGATGGTTAGCAGACACGCGCAGACATTCATAGCCTTGTGTGCCCGGGGTGAGTGCACTGTTGCCACTTTTCCATACGTAACATATGGCTCGTCGTGGGAGGTACACGAGGAGCGACATCGCTTTTGCATATTGCGATGACACACATAAAGCGGAGGAGCCCAAGACGAAGATTCGCGAATCTGCAAATTCGGGAACTGTCGCAGGAATTTCACCTTCCTAGCCAGACGAACTCGTTTTGCTATCCGGATTCGCGGAATTCGACGTCGAATTTTTGCGGAGTATTTTGAATCCGTTTAAAATTTCGAATCGAAAGTTTCTTTTTTTGCGTGGTTAGATTAAGGGGACATGGGTATTTAATTTTGAACGAAATTTAAAGAATAGGTTTAAAATATTCGTTAAAGGGCCTGATGGTAATTTAAAGTACGACGTAGACGAAAAGGATGGAACCAAAAGTATGCTCGCTTGCTTTGATGAGTCTTCACAATACTTCGTAATTTTTAAATTGCTCGTCGATGTGTTCAAGTTGCAGATTCTATATTTTCGCCGTGAAAAGATTTTAAAACGCATAATGATGCATTGATATTACTCCAAATAAATTTAATCGTAGGATATATATTATATCTTTATTTTTTATATAAATTAATTTATTTTTCGTATAAAATATATACTAAGTAAAAGATCGTTAAAAACCTACATCTTTAACTGGTTGTGGAGAAGCTAAGGATAGGGTAAAATTGGTCTTAAGATATGTTCGAATTTCTTATGGAGATGAATTATGAGATAAGTACGATATAAAATATGATGTAGATATATATTCAGTTGGAAGGTTTGAGAATAGCTATAAATATCACGATCTTAACATTCTTGCCCCTGTGCCGGACGTAACTTTAATAAGACTTCGGAGAACTATGTACCAAATGAATTAACAATCTACAAAATATATTATCTCACTTTTTACAAGCGTTTTTATCTTAGAAATATTTTTATCGTCTCTTGTACGCCACGTTTAATGTTCAGTTTAAAGATTTGTTTATCAGCCGATTATAAAATATTAAACATTAAGAACGCCTTGTCGTAAAGTCATCTCAGAGTGTAAATAGCTTAGCTAGTAGCTATAAGAAGACGCCATTTGTTTATTTATTTAAAACATTGTTGCTGTTGGTCTCTAGGACTGGTGGCGACCTCTGTACAAGTAACTAATAAAACATATCAAAACTAAACTAAATTCTAATTATAAAACTCTGTGTTAACTACGTAATGTACGTATGTAGATAAAGTAAAAAAATTAAAAGTTTTTATAATGGCAGATTCGGTAGATTACGCTGCTCGGATGTTACTTTTAGTTTCGTTCAATGTATATATATAGATGTATATGAAAGCGTCTGTGTAGTATCGAAACAAAAGCCGGATGTAATATATTTACGCGAGTTAAATGTCTGCTTTGACTTACAAGTTCAATCGTCCTTCAAAACTTTCTTCTGTGATCTCTTCCGATAATTTCGGCAGAGGGCTCATGGTTCGGTTAATGGCGGAGTGCGATACTTACAGAGAGACACGATAAACCGGGTTGGCGACCTTGGGAAGGTCGCAAGATTCATTATCTGGATTTGGCCGAATGATTTTTTTGTGCGAGCATTCGGTTGCCCGCCGTGTATTTCCTTCATCTCCCGAAGCGATGGTCACCCGTTCAAATCCCTTTGCAGCGGAGTCTGCATTCCTCCGCAGCAATCGAGGCATTCCATCGGAGAGGCCCTTCAAACGGGCTGACGTCACGCTCCTTGTTTTAAGAACTCCTGCTATTAAAGTATATTTCATGATCATTTCCTCCGCTCATGCCGGAGACCACGGGGGAATTGTTTATCGCTGTGGTAACTCGTGCGCTAAAAGCGGAAGATCAAAAGTTTTGATTATGGCATCGGTAGATTTCATTTCTCGGATGTTACGTTTAGTTCAAGTTTAAGATTGAAGTGCTTTTGATGCTGAACTGTAAAACGTTTCGTACTTTTATTCTTTTTTGTTTCCGCTCTTTATATGCTAATCGTATGGTGCTGATGAGAGGTTAGTTGGATCGGTTATGCGAAGTCTTGACTTCATCTTTCGCGAACGTTTGAAAGGTTATCTCTTACGTTGGATTTTAGTCTGGAAGGGAACTTAAGAACATAAAAGGTAATAAAAATCGTTATTATTTAATAAGAATTTGAATAAACACTAATGATTCTATGATTATTGTGACGATAACATTATCTTATTAAAACCGTTTGTAGTTTCTTCACCCGAAATTATCGTAACGTATTATCTATTGTTGCTATGGTGGCGCCTATTTCCAGGGTTAGCATAAGAATTACTGTTTCTTCTCGTTTTTATCTATGAACTTTCAATATTATCGAGCGATATACGTAAAGAATATTAATCCTATGTATTTACTCGTTTATATAAATAATTTAAGTAAAAATCTGAATATATTCAGAAAATATCGGAACATTTGTAAATGTGTTATAATGGTCGAAGTCAGTAATTACTCATTTAATACGAGATCTCTGGAGAAGTAAACTCCAAATACGTACTAAAATCGATTTTTTTAAACTGTTAAAAGTCGATTTAAATCCAGATGAATACGATTTCGGAAGGAGTTTTAAAAAAGGAATTTCGAAATAATAAGTAGGGACGAGATTCCGAAGAGGGAGCTGTTTTTTTATAGGACAAAGCGGAAAGAAAGATAATTAAAAAGAACGTAGTGGCAAACATCTATCAGCAGCGAAAACCAAGATTAAAACGTTGGGAAAAGGTTCCTTGAAAGAGCTCATTAAGCGGGATATCGTGGCGAGCTTATTTTGTCCGTTTCCCCATAGCAACAAGTTGTGCATCTCATGTTTCGCCTTCTGTCGCTACCTACAACGCATCGTCTGATTTAACACTATCAAATTTCGATCATTTTAACATTCGAGCACTCGATTAATGTTCGATAAATCTTCGTGGATCAAAGTTGATGGACATGAGCGTTTCTTCTGGAATGTTGTCCCGTGAAAAACCAGCAAGTCTTCTGCAATCTAAGTACACTTATTTGTCATTGAGATTTGCGTCAAAAGGTTATTGCTAGCAACTAAAACGGCTTTCAAGTGACATATCGGAAGAAATTCTACAAAACCTTGGAGGTCTGGCGAAAGGCAAGAGGGGGGGTGGGGGAAGACAGGATGTTTGAGCGACTGGGAGGGTTCATTCAAGGTTCTCGTCCATTCTCTACTACAATACGCCCTTTCTCCATAGCCGCCATCTTCCAACATTATCACTTTTCTTTAATATCTTGCCATTATCTAGTTTCGCTCGCCATATTATTTACCCGAAGCACCAGCTGGTTAACCATCGGCAAGTACGATAAACTCGTGGAAATTCCTTCCTCCTTCCAGGGCAAAAACGATTTTCGTGTACTTTAGAACAAAAGTGGAATTCCAAGTAGTCAAGTTACCAGGATGAGATTTATCGTGGTAGTATTATTTTACATTTTTGTTTATAATTCGCGGAAATGTGTGCGTCTTTGTCTGGGACCGAGTTCATATATTCGCTCACGTATCTCGATTCGCTATAGGGCGTAAGAAATTGAATTCGTGTAAATATAAGAGACAAGAACCTCATTCCAATTGTGTCATTAACTGCGACAATGTAATGAGAGTCTATTGAGGATTGTTGTTGATACTGTGCACTTCCAAGAATCGATTAATTCGGAGGAATTGGATCTCAAATCTTTCATCGAATGCTCTAGCATTAAGAAGGATGGCCTAAGAAGAATGATGTTGTGGATGAAAGAAAGTTAGGGCTAGTTAGAATATTTTCTCTCTTACCCAACCAAGAACACTTATATTTATATCAAGAGAATAGAAATAAATGTTTAAGCGGTTAAAGCGAAAATGAGTAAACAACGATTGTTGATAACGACGGAATGAAAGTAAATAGCAACAGTTCAACAAATAAATTATGGTTGTTTAAGACAGAATATAGAAATGTATAATCGTTAACTGATCGTAATTTATCGTGTTGATGGCGAGTGCTTGTGTACTCGTATTAGTTCGTTATTAACCTTTCCTGTGACCGCTTATCATTTCAGATTTTAGTAAAATCGGAATATTTTTCCTCAAGACATTTTGAACTTAGGCACTCTTCCTTATAAAATTATATCGTTAAATATAACGAATCATCAGGGATCTTACTAAAATAATTTGTGGCAACTTCATTCAAATAACCAGAAGAAGAAATGAATGCTTTTCAGTGAGGGAATAGACTTTCATAATAGATCGTGCGCCAGAAGAAGAAATGAATGCTTTTCACTGAGGGAATAGACTTTCATAATAGATCGTGCGCTAAAACCTTAGTATGTTTTGTAGTAATATATGGTTATTGTAATTGTTGAATATCAGGAATGTACTCAAGTTTAAAATTTGGAGTAGTTGAAGAAACGAATTTTCGCCATTTTGTTCCTCGATCTCGAATTATTATTTCGTTTGACAACAATTAGTTTAATTATTTAATTATGTGTGGAGTTAGGATGTTTTGTTTCATTTTCAAGCGTTTCCTGTCAATTAAAATGATTATTCCAGAAAAATTTTGTCAGCTTTGGTTGTATTTTACTGTTTCTAGGTATGTTCATGTAATGTTATCATTGCACGAAATGTATCTGACATTTCTATAGGTAGAGATTTTTTAAAGTACAAGTAGCCCAGGAAGGACTATTTAAAAATCTTTTCCACGTGTAAGAAGGCGCTTAAAGGTCCATACTTCTAAATGAGAACAAAACTAAAATCTGTTTGAATTTTTTAATTAAACTCTCTTATACAATAGGTTTTGTAAGATGATACATTTGTTAAAATAAATATTTTTCAATCATAAATTAATTTGTGCCCAATAAATTTGTTATAATATTTAATGTTATTTAAAAACATTAACAATAAAGTGCTCCATGAAATACGTTAAGCGGGAAAAAAGTTGCTTGGCCTATGCGTTTGGAGCCGTATCACGATGCATTACCCAAAATTTTAACGATACATTTACGATCAAAGCAAACTTATGCATTGTAATTACGTAATCAATTTGCACGCATTCCATCAAGTTCAGTGTTAAACGGAGGCATCGCGAAGTGCAATTTTCACACTCGATCTCGGTCGATGTTCCTTAGGGCAGTCCAGAATTAGTTGAGGAAGTGAACATCCAGTTAATTTATCATATGCTTTCTATGGATACATCATGACCTTGGATGTGAATTGCACTCGAGTGACGATGCACCCTGGACGAGGGCTTTGGAGAATTCTTGTGACGTCACTTCCTATCCTTTCCTGTCTTTGTTTTATTGCATTCCCTACCTGCAGCTCGGTCGGCATTCCTTCGCAGCATCATTTCTGCGGAGTGCATGCATCAGAGGAGTACAGAATTTCTGCGCCCTCGCTGTGTTCCGATTTTTAGATCCAGCGATAAGTTGTTCATATTTATTGCCCATTAATCGAATCTCAGTCGAACCCATGGTAGGTTTTATCCTGTCTCCTATAAACTTAGCATGTTTGATGAACGTTCGAAAGATTCTAGTTATTCAAATCCTTTTATTACTGTTTCAAAATTCACCATTAAATTTACGTAATACAGTAATGAAGTATACGTAGATGTATGAATGTATTCAAATATAATGGTAGGCAATTTAACAAGATAAATTGATGATTAAATACTTCGTTTTCTTTATTTTCATTTTGTTTAACCTTTTAAACGACATTAGGTATCTTAATTCAGCTACGTATCATCATTAATACTTTAAATTCCTTGCTTGAATGCGGATACGTTCTGATATATTTTTATGTTCATTTGTCTCTTCTTGTTTTACCGAGAAACTTTAATTTGACCCTGGGCGAACGTTCACAGCGGTATCATCGCATGCGAAGAGTTCATTTACGTTTGTCCCGTCCTTAAGACGTAAAATCCTTCCTTGAACTGGCCTCAGTTTCGAACTTTTACTTCTCTCTGTAATTAATCGAGCAAAATGTCAGCGTTGATGCATTCTGTAAAAATTCCCCTATCTTTGATCATAACCTTTACGGACCTCAAGCCATCGATCCCTGGATGTCAGGGCCGCAGCAATTTCCTACATTTGATAAGAAATGAGGCGCCGTATGTCCTGTAACAATATCTGCATCTCCAATTTCATTGCTATTCGTAAACCGATTTTTAATACGACCCGCCGTTGTGCGGATTAGGTTTTATTTGCAAATTTTATCTTTATTCGTACGATTGAATTTTTTTTTCATTGAAAGATTTTCGTGGTGACGTACAAGTTTGTTGAACTCTCGTAAACTTTTTAAACATTAGCTGTTTTTTTATTTACGACAGCCTCACGGATCTTATAATTGCACTCTGTTAGCCGCGAGAGATACGTAAAGCGTCTACGTGGTCAAATTCTGGAATTCACCGAAGTAGTTAGGTTTCATCGAATTCTCTCCGTTTCAATTGTAAACCGATCAATTCCATAGAAACTTTTCCAGCTTTTGACGCATGTTTCCGGCTCTCGTCACAGTGTTATTGGTCGAGTTTGCAGTTCGTCTTATCCCCAATTAAAGTCTTGCAGATAAATGTTGGTTGAACGACCTCATCGCCGGATGTTTTTCGGTGAAAAATAAATCAGTGTCCTTCCTCCATCGGCTAATTGCCAGCAAAATCTGTGCTGATCCCGCTAAGGCGGCGCAGCGCAATCAAACCTTGTGACAGAAAGCAGATACAGGGAGGGGGACCAGTCTGGGCAGTGACGAAACAAGGGGCCCTTTGGGTGGGCAGTCGCTGACTCACACCAGGGCTCACCTAATTACTTAATTCTCATCCTTATATTGTTGTCTCGCACATTTGATTTAAATAAATCGTCAACGCTAGATTTCACATTCGTGTTCAAAATTAAAATAAGAAAGATTGAGTTTGAATTAGCATTCGAAAGCGCGAATGAATTCTGGGCCATGATCGATTTTACAACCTTGAAATTCATGTAAAACTTTGTAAGATAATGTCGTATAATCATATTAATACTAATAGTATTTGTGAGTGGCTATTAGTTCTGGAAAATTCTTGATTCTCTATTCCATCTTCCGAGGCGACTTTTATACAGCGAAACTTTCCCTATCGGGGCAATTATTTGAAATCTCCGACATTGTTGCTTCGTGATGTGAATATTTTTTTATAAAAACTGTTTGTTGTAGCAACAATTAAACGAGTAGAAATGCGATAACAATGCGAATCGCAAAAATGTTCTCTGATTTGTTGGGTGTAATGTCTGGAGGTTCTAACAATAGTGATTTTGGAAACTTTCTCTGGAGTGGAAGGAAGACTCCACCGACCAAATGTCATGAACTATCTAAATAAACGACTAATTAGAAGTAGTATTGTGTTAGAATATTGATTTTCTTAGATTTGGGATATCGTAAATGATACGACGTATTTTATTCATACACATTGTTAATAAATGGATAATATGAACAATACATTCACAACACGAAAAAATATAAAATGTCTCCATTTTAAAGAGTTATATGAGTTTTTCTTATTCTTTACCCCGCTATTTGACCTCGAATATGGATAGTAATGGATAAATATGTTTTACTGAAACTTATCTTTTATTCTAAAATATGTTTAGAACGATAATCGACGGTCGGTGTAACATTGTATGAAGTTTTTCTAAAGTTCTTCTTCAGTAACATATCTAATTTTTCAGTTTAACTATGAATATGTAGCTGGAAATATGCAAGTTCGTTGAGCGCTTATAGGGAAAGGTCGAAACTTTTTGGAAATCTAAAGCAAGGACGTCTCCCGAAAAAAAAGAAAAATGAAAGCGGAGTTTGACAGAAACGAAAAATTCGAACCGGCTTTCAGCACCATCTATCCGAATTCCAAAAAACTGCTGGACGTTCACCGCTGATTTGTGAATCGTACTTGTCTTGGGCATCTTTCCTTTCGGGCGTTAAATATAGCGCGAAATTTAATCATTCGTAATAATACAGCCACATTCCGTAATTATTAAATTTTAAATTGTTAAGTAGCTAAATATCACATTAATGGCTTGTATTTATCATGTAAAATAGAATCTTTGGATGTCTGTGAAGTATATTAGAATATAAAACTATCACATATTAATGTTGATAATAATATTATTATTATTATTTATCAACATAAATACAACAAAGTGATAATATCATTACATTTTTTATACTTATAATTTTATATATATTTGGATTGAATTATCTGTAGTAACTTTGAGATTTTGGTTATTATGATAATTTAAAATATCATTGAAGTTATTTATTTAGAAATATTTCTGAAATATCACCTTTTAGTAAATGGTGAAATTAGTATTAACACTGCATTTAGGTACAAAAAACTTTATCTATTGGTATAACAATTCTTTTATGTTTATTTTCGTAAAGGAAAAAATGAATTTCACCATACTAATGTTTCCTATTTTTTTTTACAGAGTACAAATTCTCTACCTACCCTCCAAGCATGATTGCAGCTGCCAGCATTGCTGCAGCTCTCCATGGCTTAGATTGGTCTGCAAAGACTGGGTGCTCCCTTTCACAGCTATTGGATGTGCTACATTGCATCACAGCTATTGAACCAGTAAGTATATCCACCATTTATTTAATTTAATCTTTAAAATTAGTAATTTGAACATTTTATGTAATTTTTCATGTGTAAGTCTATTTTAGCTTATAATGTGGTTAAGCATTCATATTATTTACGTATAAAATAGAATGATATAACTTCAGTTAGATAATCCCACAATATTATTTTGGGCTCATCACAAAAAATTCAGTAATTTGAGGATAAATACAGAAATGTTATACTATGTTGCTAACAAATTTGTGCACATTAATTAATTTATTCAATCATTTACTTCAGGATTACCTTCGAGTATGCTTGGACCAGATAGAGGAGATGGTTTCTGCAGCAATTCATGGGCAAGGTGGTGGTCAGCAACAGCCTCATGGGTCATCAGGACAATCTCAGTCTCCTGATGCTAGTAACAGCCCTGTGGGAAAGGCCTGTGAACACGAAAAAGCAGGAACCCCAACTGATGTCAGGGATGTTCACTTTTAAGCTGACTAAAACAGCAGAATTCGTGGGTACTAACGTCGTCAGAACCAGTGGTGGGTTATGTTTTAGCAACACATCCTGCAAAATGAAAAGAAGGTCAGAGCCCTCAAAAAAAACATTGAAAGTTTTTTCAGTGGTGTTGATGTGATTTGTTTGAAAATGTAACTACCTCACCACTGTTACACTCTAGAACATATGTCGATGCAGCAGAGTGTACGAAGCAGGAAGAGGATGAATATCGATGCCTTAAAAAAGTGCATTTGTGAATAATTGTGTAAAGGATAATAAACTCTTCTCACCTTGTAACATTGAGCCGTAAAAACTTAGATAGGCTCACTTTGGAATCAGTGTACATTTATCGAAAAGGGGAATATTTCAGCCCATTTCAGCATGAAGGTATCTCCAAGCCTTAGATCATAATTTTTCTAGGATCTCTATTGAAAAAAAATCTGGTAGAGGTATAATTTCTATTGATTTCCTGGATTTTTATTGAAAATCTGACAGAAGTACATTTCTGTGCTGTTTAATTGGGCAGAGATAGGGAAGAAGAAGAAGCTGTTAACGCATTTGGGGGAAGGCTAAAACATACGCTTGAAATGTGCATGTCTATTTTTTAAAAAATCTTAGTCAAATACAGTCACTATTTGTACATAAATCTTTATTTTGGTGCATTCTTTCAATCCTTTTGTGGATTTGGTTCCTACTGCCATGGAAGCCAATTTTTGTGTTCATTTTTTCGAATGAGAAATTTCTCATGATTGATGAATGCATTTTGTAAATGATATTTTGGCTTCTGTGAGAAATGTTTTCCTATGTGTATCCAGCAGCAGTTAAAAAGCAGGGATTACATGCTTACCTATTTATCTGCAGGTATTTGGTTGAGCTGAGCATTTAATTACTGGGGAGTAGTTCCATCAAATTTGGCTGCTTCTTAACAGTCATCCCATTGTTACAATAAAGATGGAAACATCTTAAGATGACTTCTGCTCTGGTCATTGATAACTGAGAATAATTTTTTTTCTCATACAAACTTAGCACTTGTAGTCAGGAATGTGTATTTTGTCAATAGAAGCTTTTAGCTTTCTGTTGTGAACCACTGCGATATTTTATTTTACAAAAAAATAGATGTTTGATGAAGTGCATTTTATATTCCAGGAAATTGGTATTAGCTAGTGAAATTAATAAATGTACATATTTGTACTTAATGGGGAAGTACATTGCCAAGTGAATACAGCAATTGAAGGTTTCTTAGGGAGAACAGTAATTGCCCTAAAATTGTGGTATTGGGAAAATTTTCTTTATAGCATCTGATGCTCAAATAAATTTAGTGCAATTTGAAGGTTAAACTTTTTAATTCATCTAAAATCATACAACCAAAGGTGTGGCTGCACAAGATCAATTATTTGTGTTCTTGTCAGTTTTTCCATTAGAAAATCTTTAATCTGCCCTGCAGGAATTGTCACCCATCTTACTGTTTGGAATTTAAATTGACAAATGAATTTCATGGTTAGATATTTTTGTAAACTTGCAATGTAAAAATGTGGTTTCCTATACCTGAAAAGCCAACTTATATAGATTCTAACCAATAGTACAAGGATATCTAGTTTAGTTATTTGATGAGAATAAATTTTTATTATTGTCAATCAGTATATATTTGTAAATGTTTAAATTGTGCTTTGGCACTATTCCATGTGATTGTTTAATTTCAAATTTTTTTCATTTTCAAATTCAATTTTTATTGATCCAGAAACAAATGTTTTACTGTTTGTAATAGACCGATAAATATCAATGCAATGTACGATTTCTTTCACATTTTGAGGAATGTATAATTGTGATGCAAGATATAATTGTATTAATGATAAGATATATTGTAGTTTATGTACAACATTTAAGCATGGTTGGTTAATCTTTTACGTGTACCAAATGACTATTCCTTCATTTTGTATTGTTCAGTGATGAACTTGAGGGTGGGTAAATTAGCTATTGGCCCAAATAGCTTCATTTTGCTAATGCAATATTTGTATGGATCACAACGCATTTACCTCATTCTAAACTGGTTAGCTCCACTATGTGGGGTGACAAATATCTCCAATTGCCATTTTAGAATTTATTTTATTGAGTGTGAGACCAAGGTTATAATTTTACAGAAATGAACTGTAAGATATATTGTGTGTAAGAGAACAATAAATAGATTTCAATATTTAGACACTGTTTCATTTACACTATCAACTTCCTGATACTGTTACCTTGTCTGGATGAATATAACCTTTACTTTTTATGAAGAACTCAAGAAAGATATGCCATTAACTTGTTTCAGTCAATTTTACTCAAGCCTATTATAACATTCATTCATGATTCATTATTGTTATTATTCATTCCTGTTTCGAGGCTGAGAGGAGTTAAGATTGTGAAAAATGGATAATATCTAAGATAATTCCATGTGCAATAATGGAGAATAAAAAACATCCCACTTGCCTTTTGCTAATGATATTAAAATGTATCAATAAAAGTAGGAGTCAAGAGGGAAAGAATGCTAAATGAAGGTACGAGAGATAGAATACTGGATCTATAATTAAAAAAAGAAAATAATAAAGGTATAGTTTAATTTTAATTCATACAACTATTTAAATCAATAAATAAACTATACAATGTCTCTTAAAAAGTTGCTTCGCTTCCTCTTAATCGTTTAGATCGAGAAATCGTTTTCCCTTCACAAGCGTTTGATCAGAAGTTCTCTATGATTGTTTCTGATTTAAATAGATTTACTCCATTATTAAATATAAAAACACCTAAAATGAATCTGGTAAAATAGTTCTTCATGTTCGGATCAGAGGATTTCTTTGGATGATAACCAATAATTTCTTGGTATAAAAAGGATATAATTCACTTATCTATCGATTTACTTTTCAAATGTTTTATCGCTTCAGCGATCATCGGACAAAATAAGATAAGATATTGTCATTCATCTTTATTGGAGTCGTCGTCTGCAGAGGATCTTTCCATCTAATTGTCAACATATAGGATGGCGACCTAAATACCTTTTGAAAATTGATATTCATCTATATTAATCTTCATCTGGATGATCATGGACATGGTTTTTGTATTAATTATTCTCTTCGTGTTAGCGTTCGCGTACGTAGCATCCAACCAATCTTCTCGCCCTATTCTGTCAATTTACCGGCAGCCAGATAATTGGTACTATGTAAAACTTGGGATCAGCTACTTAAACTTAAAAGTGAGAAAGGTTAGTACCTTGATTAAAGGTATTCAGGAAGTATCTTTGTGATTGAAATTTAACATCTCTGAAGGGTGAATATTTGTCTGAATTGCCTATGGCTGTAATGGAATTTCTCATTTATATAATGATTATAAAATCATTATTTGGACCTGATCGTACTATCTTACGAATCATCGCGGTGAGCCATCCAATCAACTACGTAGATGTTTTGCGTTGAATTTTTCGATGAATATGTATATTATACAAAAAAATCTCGTCATTGAGATTTCAGTAAGAATAATTTTATGCAATTGAAAACTAGTATCGTTAACTTTAATTTCAAGAGAATGAAGGGGTTTGAAATTCTATGTAAATCTTTACCACTAAACAAAAATTAATTCCATTGAATGATCTTTTTTCAACATTAAGCTGAATTAGTAGACACAAAACATGTAAAATTGAAGTTTTGGGCAATAATTCATCTTTTGGCAGACAGACTGGTCCAGGTTATGATTTATTTTATTTTGATGAAGGGTCTCCATATTGCTGTTTAATAAGTATGGAATTGTTTTTTGTTGTAGGAAATTTCTAAGCTGAATGCATCATATTACGGGGAGAAATGCAAGAATGGAATAGCCCTTTATCAACCTTTAAATGAAAACCTAGAAAACTCTTTTTTTCTTAATAACAGGCATCCCAAGGTAATATTTATTTATGTATGGTTTTGTACTAGAGCCATAAAATATTTTGTAGCTGTAATTATGAAACTGTTTGTAGAGCTATGGGAGCGTTGCATAAAAGATCTATTCGGGAAACCATGCATCAAAATAGAGATAGAAAAAATTTAGAAATACAGAAATAATGTAATTCCAGCAGAGATTCTCGAAGAAATAAGAATTTTTGGAATTCAGAATACAATGAAATGCATCAACAGCACATTTCAGTTTGGGTTCAGTAGAGGGAAAGGAACAAGAGATGCAATGAGACTGATGAGAATTGTAATGGAAATTTGAGAGTGTAATAAGAAATTCTTTGTATATTATAGAGACTGGCAGAAAGCATTTGTAAAGTGAACCTATGTCTTAAAGGATGTGAAGATTGGAAAGTAATGTCTGGAAAGACAGATAATGAATATCTACATAAATCAGATGGTGAAGGTAAGGTTAGAGCAGGATGATATTTAGAGTTGTGTAGATTGGGAGATGTGTAGTCAGGGTTGCTGCCTATCCCCAATAATTTTCAACTTCTACTTATAAAATTTATAAAGCAAATCACTGGAGCAAATGGATGACTTTAAGATCAGGTGACACACCATAAAAATGGTAAAATATGCCGATGATCAGGTAGTATTAGTCAGATTGGAAAGGGTAAACTAGATGATGACCAACAGTTATTTTAACTGTTAGTTATTTAATTCACATTTATGGAAGAGAATATGCTATGAAAATAAACACAGAGAAGATCAAAATTATAAGGATAAGTAGAACAGAAAAAGAATTTAAAATCATGATAAACAGAAAACTGATTGAACTGGTAGAAAATTTCTATTGCTTATCGCACCACAGAGGAAAACTGAAATAAGGGAAGTTAAATTTAGGACAGCCATAGCGTATTCAGCCTTTGATAAAAAGAGATTACAAAAACCAGTAAGATGAAGTCAAATGTTTTAATAATGAAACTGATGAAATAATTCAACTGAGATGACGTTTCTTATGGAGCAGAGATGTAGACAATATGGAAAGGTTAGATGTATGTGTGTCAAAGACTGCGGGAG
This sequence comes from Pantala flavescens, assembly GCA_020796165.1. Taxonomy (NCBI): domain Eukaryota; kingdom Metazoa; phylum Arthropoda; class Insecta; order Odonata; family Libellulidae; genus Pantala; species Pantala flavescens. The sequence continues at coordinate 22,540,814 of CM036886.1, forward strand.
ATTAAATTGATGGAGGAAGGAAAATAATGAAATTCCTTCATTCATATTGATTCAAAAATTATGGATTAATAAAATATATATTTAGAAAAGATATGATAAAATGATTTTAACAGCAACAAGAATTTATTTTGATGAATGAATGAATGAGTGGCAGCAAATCTAGAAGTATTTGAAGGAATAAATGATGACTATTCCTTCTCCCCTAATTGATATTTTGGGAATAAATAGATGAAATTTAAAACTTGTGTGTTTAAGAATTATAACCTTTTTCAAGTTATACACAACTGTAATGCAGAATAATGTCCAGTTATTATATAAGATTGTTTGTTTTAAATTATTTGCAGCCCTTCTTAAATTTGAGTGCTTAGAAGAAAGCAGTTGGGATAAGTGGATATGGTTTCAGAAATATGTTGAAGGTATATGAGAATAAAATGAAAGGCCCAAATTCACCATCTGGCTTCAGTTTTCATTATGAGGTTGATTTGGTACACACAATCTTTTGTGATTCTGCCGTGTTATTTATGAATAAAATTTATATTTATCTATTTGTTCTAGCAAAATTAACTTTATCCATGTATAGAACCATGATTTTTATTTTACTTAATAGTGTGCCGATTCTGCTTATTTCAATGGATGCAATATGAATGGAGATCACTTAATAACTGGAATAACTGCTAGACCATTTGGAATTGGATCTGGATTTCTTTTGATCAAGGTTAGTATCTATGTATTAGTAACTGGTAGCTAACAAGCTAATGACTATATTGATGCCGGTTGCCTGTATTGAGGAAGATAGATATTTTATAAGAGTGCAATCCATCATAATGCATTACTTGTATTGTAAATTTGTGATCCCCTTTTTATTTATTTTTCTTCTATTCTATTAGCAAACTGATTGCATTATCTAATTTACCAGCTGATTTGGTTATAAATACCTTTGTAAGTGAGTTTCTGATTAAACAGATTTATCAGAAAATTTAACAGAAACGTCCATGAAAACACCTAACTGTATTTTACAGATTCCCGGTATAGGTTTTCTTGAAAATCTCAAGCTTCCAGATACTATGATGTTTCAAAATGATACTGAACAGTCTTTAAAGTCGAATGGTAGCAGGCTTCATGGAACTTGGAGTGAAGGGTTAAGCATAACTCCTGTAAGTCTGTTCAAGAAATGGAAAATCACGTTCTTTGGAAAGATGAAGTAAGTTGACATATTTTATAAAATTTTAATTGTAACTTCATTATTCATATTGTGCTTGGGAAGTTATATACCCTGGTTATAGTTAAGCTTCAATTTTTTAGCACACCTTGAAAAATTCCTTTGTAGGGCAAAAAGATTTGTAAAATTAAATTTTTCAAAATTCTCGATTATTTTTACTTCTAGTCATTCTTACATAACTTATGTACCTCTTGATTGCACATAATTTTCTTCTTTGCTTTTGGTTAGGTAAGATTAATTATTTATTTAATAATCAGGAATTAGTTTGGACTATATAGATAATATTCTGAATAATCAGCAGGTTTGGTTTGATTTAGCATATATCTCTTTTTAATCATTTGTTATGCTATATCATCTGCAGCTCTTTTCACTTTTTCTTACTTCCTTAAGAATGATTGTTATTGCTTATCCAGAAAGTTTGCAGATAATAGATAGTGTTTATATATGAAAAAGAAGATTAGTTTTGATTAATTATATTTTCAGGGATACAGATGACCCCAGAAAGATTTATGATGTTTCTTTAAATGCTTCATGGACTTCAAATCTTGAGCATTATGATTTGGACTGGGATTATGATCCACTGTTAATGGCTAGGTCATACGCTAGGGAGCCATGGAACAAAGATTTCTTTGAGACAATTAAAATGTTTGTAATTTTTTATATTGTTATTTTAATCTCCTCTTTCATATGTAATTTATAAATTCCATTTTTCAGCCTTCATCAGGTACATCATGAGCAGTATGGTACAATTAAAGGAACTATTATTATTAATGGTGAAACTCATAAAATATTGCTCAGCTCGCAAAGGATTCACATGTTTGGTAATAAATCCACAATTTTTTATTTAAAAGTACTTGAAAGTGAGAAATTGAGGTTGATTGTAGTAATTATGCTTTGCTCATAAGTTAGAGGTGGTATCATATTTTGCTCATACTCTATATTGGAAAAATATTTGTAGGGAAATTATTAAATCCTTGAAATGAACCCAGAAAACATATAAACTAATCAATTGCATGCATTCAATTTTAGGAATACCATTTTTTTAATGCTTTTTCAACATAAAAAATGGTATTTTTCTGAATTACTTTCAAATAAATGTTTGGACATAAAATAATTTTTAGGAAGAAATAAATTCCTTGGATAAACTTACCATCCACTACGGTTTGTTATTGGGAAATTGGCTCTGCAACTTGGTTGCTTAGTGAATTAATAAGTACTTGCTTATATATTTGCTAACCTGCAAGACTGTACTATGCTTTCTGCTTAAAAAATCTTGGTGTTCTTCCTTTATTAAATTTTAAGGGTTAATTTTAATAACCCACTCTCTTTCTTTTCTATAGAGTGACTTCTTAAAGCATGTACTTCTAAATGCAGTTAATTTAACAAAAATGTCTAAAGCTAATTAGAAATTGCATCTCTAAATAACCTTTGATTAAGTTGTTTTCTCTCTCAAAATCCATCATCACTAATTTAGGTCGAACCAGAAGTTAATGGAATTATTATAATTAGAATCTGGTCTTAATTTATATGTAATTGTACATCAAAACCATTTCAAGGAAAAAAGCAGATCTGGAAGAAAATCCATAGATACATAATGCACACAATGTTGCTGCAGGATGGGACTAGGATAACTGTTGCCATAGTTAGTATTCCTGTTACTTTATCTTGGTAAGAGCTATTTATTTTAAATATGATTAATATTGTTTTTGTTTCAAAAGTGAGTATTAAATATGAATTTTTTCAATCAGCAAATACTATGGCTATGTCTATAGCCCAAAAGGAGAGATGATGACTATGGACTATTGTTCTCTCAATTTACATGAGCTTGGTGAAGGAGGATGTCCCCCAGAAGATTATGGCTTCACTATCAAAGCAGGTTAATGTGGTATATTTTATCCCATGAATGCTTTGAAAGTATTTATTCATTTTGCTTACCTTGGTGTCTCTTGCGCCACTTTCAAAATTTTGATGGATGTATCTTTAATGATATGTTAAATGACTAAACATTAAAAAACAGAGAATATTAAATTTAATGTTATTAAATGCTTTATTATTTATACGTGTTTCTAATGAAATAACTATAAAATTTTAAAGCTCTTACTGTGGATATGACATTATAACGTACAAGCAAGGTGTTTTACATTTTTTAGCTAGCTCTTCTTAATTGATTAAGGCGGTATATATAAATTTTCTTGGCTATATTATCATGGTAGTAATATTCTTTTATTTCAGGAGGAAATGTTTACCAAGTTGCAGTTAATGTATTTAAAACAACTGAGTTTTTTATTGGCTCACAGTGGGAATTGAAAATTGTTGAATGCTTTGCTAAGTACAAAGTAAATGGAGCCTTAGGAAGTGGGTCAGTAGAGTGGTGTTATCGTCATACAGGTGGAAGGCCAAAGCATTTTTCTCTTAAAAATCCATCTTGAACAGGAAGTATAACCATTAAAAATCCTGCAGGTCCTCACGTTTTTAGTGTGTTGTACAGAATCATCCAGTTCAAGCATTTCTGTTGCTTCAAAATGTGAACACGTTCTATTAAAAAAGCAATCAAAAATAACAAAAACAAAATATTGAGTTGCTTTCTCCTCCAAACTAGACCATCTTAATGTTATAGAAATGTGATTACTATATCAACTATTCTATTATGTGTAGTATTTAATTTTTGGAAGTTATATAATCATTATTGGAATACTAATATTCATTCAAAAATTCCTCAAATGGCTGCTTCATCTTTTATGTGATAAATTTATTTTTCAAAATGGCAAAGCAACTCATTTGTTCTTTCCTTGCTAGATGTCTTATATATTTTGGCAAATACCTTTAGTACTCATCTGATATCAACCAGGTTACCTTTATAAGTCAATCAATGAATTTTTACTTTAAATTAGCTAACAAAGTAATTTTTAATTAAAATTGTGGTTATAAGCTATAGAGAAGGAATATAGAAAAGTGAAGGCATTTTAATTTACTTTTATCAATGTTCTCCATGCTTAGCAAGTGTATGATTGCTATGAATGGTTAAAAATTTTAAGTGTTATAAATGGATTTATCAAGCAAATAGGTCATTATTGTTTTAAGGATATAATTCCTTCATCTGGTGTGTTTGACAAATTTTTATTTGAAAATACTTATCATAATGCGCTTGCTATGTCAAAAATTCGTTCTTAATGGTCAGACTACCTATATTTTCTCAGATGGATTGTTTGGTGAAAGCTATAAAATTCCTTTAAAAATAATGTACATTATATATCTCCCAAGTGGTATATATTTTCTTTGAAAATAAATATATCAGAATTTTAATAAATAAATGTTATAGAGAGACAGTAAACAAGGGTGAAGTTTTGTCTCTTTTACATTTTTGTATAGTTTTCTTCTTTTAAAATGTTGTGCTATATATTAAGATATTAATCTTAAATTTTTTGAGGAAGTAATGTTAATTGAAAATGTGTATCTGATTTAAATTACAAGGTGGTGTTATCTCATACAAGGAAGGAGATAATAGGAGCCAACCTCCAGGTCAATTAATGAACCTTCTCTTTTATCGTCCCCCTTATTTATTTTTCTTCTGTTCTCTTCTCTTCCATTGAATCTATTATTATCCATCCTTCTTAATCATCTCAAATGATGCATAAATATAAAAATTCCCTTCCACAAATGTCAATGTTAATTAGAGGTGAGTTATACTCTAAGTTCAAGCATATAATGAAGCTTCAATGATATCATTAACCTGGTGATTTATCATCATTTTTCCTCTATGAGTGTGTAAAAAATATAACTGGACTGGGTATAGTGTGTAGGGCTCCCAGTTAAAAGCAACCAACCAGAAATTGGAAGATCCTGGATCAAGTCACAGTGCTCATGTAGTTTTTCTCGTACATGTTAAATTCTTGGAATTGATACATTATGTTTATGATTGTTTTGTTTCCATTGGTATGAGTTATTTCACTTTCATAAAAATTTTTTTAGTATCCCCATTATAGGCAGTATTCAGAATTTGAAGAATATCTTTCAGCTGTTAAACAATGGATGTTGCAAAATGGAAACTGATTTATCTATTTTGTCTGCATCTTATGTATACATTCTTAGAGGTCCAGAAATTATTCTTTAGATATGGATATATCTTTGATTTAATGTTGAAATTAATTGTATGAATAATATTTCAATACTTCAATCCATTGCCATTCCTGAAATCCTGTCGTAATTAGCATGACCAGTTTTTTTATTAATACCTTAAACTTCTGTTCAATTGCTTTCGATTTATTTACATGTAACTTAGTTTGGATTAGAAACTTACAGTTAACAGTCAAACTTTATTGTAATACTCTGATCACAATTTTAGTAATCACATAAATTTTAGCAATTTCTATTAGTAGAAGTAATTCCTACTCATTTGGATATAATTTCAATTGAAGTACTTAATTTATCATCTCTTTCAATCAAAATTCTCAGTCAGCTAGAATACTGAATGGTTTCATTTGTCTTAGTGGAAGAATACAACAACATACCGTTGGGCCTTTTGTTTAGTGGTTTAGTTATGGTAGTCATTAACTTGGATGTCCCAAGCTAGTATCTTGCGTGTATAAAAGATTGTCTCCCACAAGAGAGAGGTTTAAGTTTCCATGCAGAAAATCCCTCCATAATTAATAGGCAAGGATGTTTTGTCATGTTCTACATCAGCTCTGCTATTCATTACAAAACAACCTGACCTCTTATAACTTGATACACTTAATTGATTAGTTTTCTGCCAATTCAGGCTTAAGGCATGCTGAGTAGTTGAGGATCCCACACCTTTACCAAATGGAGTGGAGTGTATTTCAACCAGCAGAGGCAGGGAAATATAAATAAATACACTTACACAACTACTTGCATATAATCTATTATGGTCCATTGGAAATACTTTTCATAACCACATTTATTTTACCATTCAATTACATGCCATGCCATAAAATGACAGTATTGATTGATAGAAATTCCAGTGTTAACTTTTGTTACTTGTCCTCATTAAAAAGAAGGGAATATTTATTATAATTCATACCATACTTCTTACAATGTTATCTTGAGCACCTGGAAATCTATATTTTTAAATAATTAGGGGATTCAGTTTAGGATCAAGAGGGTATATATAATTGCCAAAACTAGACATAGGTATTCTTAAGGCAATCTTTACCTTGAGGAACAATATTCTTATAATTTAATTCTATATCATTCTATCATTTTGCTCTTGATTTATCTTCTTATCTACTTTGAAGTCCAGTACTAAACTTGTGTTAACATTTCATTTAATACTTTGTAATTTTATAAATTTTATTCTTTTATTAATAATACCACAGCATCAATTAAATGTAAATATGAAGAATATTTTATAATTAAAATCCAACCGCAGTGCAGTTTTAATAAACTTTAAACAACCCCTTAGTAAAAATTCAAATTAGTTAAAAAATATTGAAATATCATTAAAATCAAGGCTTAAATATTTTTGAAGTAGACTTTAATTGCCTTAGAATAAGGAAGAAGCATGATTTAAAAAAATGCAATTACCAATTCTTACATCCCTTAAGACCTATTCATGCAATAAAAACCGGCTCATTCTTTTAATTATCATTGAGCATATTATGTAAAAGTTCTATAAATATTACTAGGTAATTATATAATCTCTTGGTGGTTCTTAGATGTATAGTTTTAAACAATTTAAATTTTTAGAAGTACTATATTTTGCAATGCTATAGAACACTGCTCTATCAAGAGATTACCCCTAATGATTTCTGAAAGACTGATTCCTCTAAGAGGATTATTCTCCATTCATGGAAATAACAATGATTAAAATTGATAAAATCCCAATTACTGTAGCATTATCAACAACTAATTACAAGGAGGTATGGAATAAATTAAACATTCAGTTGAGATAGGATGTATCATCATTCCTAATTACTGAAGAGGAAAGGATATTTAGCACACATGAGATTTCACTAGAACTTGATGAGGCAATAGAACTAAGAACATCTCTCAAAAGGGGAAAATTTGAGCTTTACATATGATCTAGTGCATATCACATTATATACAAGCCTTTTATGAATAGTTAGTATTCTGTTTGAATAATCTAATCATTAATTCTCAAAGAATTAAAACCATGTTGTGATGTCCATTTTTCTTTCATAGTCAAAGAGTACTCAAAATGCCTTCATTCATGACAAATAATCTTGAGCAGCATTAAGATATCTGATAATGAACTTATCAAGAATTTCCTCAGGCCAAGTAATCATGACCATTTAAAGTTCTGATGAATCAAATATGCTAAAAAAATTTTCCACACTATCTTAGGATTAATATTTGATAAATTTTTCATTATTATCACATTTTCTTCCTTAGTAGTTCAACAAACGCTTAAATACAGTTAATAAATTCATTAAATAGATCCAAATTGAGATAAACTGAGTTAAATTATAAATTTAGATATTTCTTTCCTCAGAATCAACTTGAAGAGGTAGACAAAATTATCACAGAAATCAAAATTTTAATCATACATAGGATTAAGCTCGATTATTTTGTTATTGAGAATAAAAGCTAACTAGATAATAGCATTAAAAAGTAGACAGTATTTAAAGGCACAATTCTAAAAGGAAATCAAATCAATAGATGATCCAATTGTACTCTATAGCTCCTTTACCTCCTAAATCCCATCAATAGATGGATTTTTCAATAAAACTCAGTTTAAGGAAAAGTGGAATTTAAAGTTAAATTACATTAAAAATTTTAAATGCACTAATATGTGAAATAGCAAAATATTCTAATATAAATCCATTAGTTTCAATGTGTGATTTCACTTATGCACTCTTAAAGTGAATGAAGAGCAATTATATCTCATAAGAAACTATGTTCCAGCGCATGCTTAACATCAATCAAAAATCAACTTTTCTGGTACCTAACTATTAAAAACCAACTGATTAATAGAAAACAAAAACATTGAACAGCTCTTCAAAAAATATTGTTGATTCATGCTATCTTTATGATTCAATGAAACCCTTCATAGCAAAATTAAAATAAATGGGAATTCTATTCAAACATTACAATTCTTGAAATATAATATTGCCTTTTTACAAGTTACATTTCAAAAGAACGCATATCATCAATTTGTCTTAATTTTTCAACATTAAAAGCACAATTAAAGTATTTATAGTGCATTGTTAGGAAAATAATTATTATGAAATGTATTTAAGCATATAATTAAATAAATAAACAAATTTATGCAAAAACTCCAGAGAAAACAAATATTTTTTTAAAGACACTTCGAGACTTAAAAGGAGGTATTCTGAATTACTTGAGTCCTTGAGTCAACCTTGAACTTCTTCACTGTTAACACGCAGAAAATTATCAACCAATAGTATAGGACTGAATTGTACAGAATATTCAAATATTTACAAGCATTGATACAATAAAAAACAATAATCAAAGACAGTTTTAATACTTGTTAATGGTTTCTGTTTTCTAAATCTTTCAACAACATGTCTAACCATATTGTATTCAAACATATTATACTCAGAAAAACCTAAATATAAATTTAGGTAGGCTATTTATTTGTACATTTTTGGGTTGGAAATGAAAAATAAATATTTCTAATAGCATGATGAATTTTAAGGATCTCATCCTCTTAAGATAAGATTAAACTTTCATTCGATACAATTTAACATCATGAAATAACAATTATTTGAGCTTCAGAAAAGAGATAAATCCCTAATTACAATCTCCAACATATCACAGTCTCAAATGAAAATTCAATTGTCATTAGCTAAATCTGCAAAGAAATCTGAAACATTTTTCTGATTTGAGGAAGGCAAATTAAATTTTGAAACCTTTGCCTTGTTAACTTTTCCTTTAAAGTTAACTTTCATTTCTTCAAAATATTTAATATTCCAAAACTTAATGAGTTGATCATGAGAACAGGAGGCAAGTAATTCTCCATCACAAGATATATCTAAATTTTCAACTGCAAATTCATGTTGCCCAACAATACCAATTTGTTGATGAGGGAAAAAGTGAGTAGCCCTGAAATACAAAGAAAAATGACTAAATCAGAAAACTGTACTCAAAACACGATAATTTGCAAATAATAAGTTATATATGTTAGAAATAATCATATAATAAATGAATTGTATATATCTTACCTCAACTTTCCGTCTTCATATCCACTGACAACAACGCTGTCTGAAATAGCCACCATTGAGTTAATGGAATGCTTGGGGCCTAGAAATTCATCATTGTGGAAGCCAAAATCACCCCAATTAAAAATGTACATCTTCCCCTTAGATGATCCAGTGATCAACTTCTTTTCTCCTTTTATTAGTACCATTCTATTTAATTCAGCTTCATAGAGCTCAGACTGAAATGGTATGCATCTTAGTTTTAGTTAAAAAATACAATGCATAATTATGATTATAATAAATAGATATTCTCAGATCCATATATTTCCTAAGAAACTTATGGGCGAGGATAAATCATTTAACTACGAAGAAAATAGTATTGGATACAAGATTATTTTTAATTTTTAAGAATTCTTTCTCAGAAAAACATTATTATCAGTGGATAGCAATGTCTTCAATGAAATAATATATCTTTCTGACCACTTAACTTCCATCAGAGAATAATTGAAAGATAATTATAAGTGATGTTTTATTGAACCAATTTTGCCTCAATGTCACTCTTACTAAATGAGATATAAACTTTTTGGGAGAATTTTGCCTTTTAGGTGAATATTAAAATTTTGTCATCCATGTCATGTCCAGGAAAATAATCGAATTTATTTATTTCACAGAGAAAATTAATGTATTACCTGCATGTGCAATTTTTTGGTGCCAATGTTGATAGCGGTGATTGTTCCTTCTCCACTTGAACATATTAAATACCTCTTTGAATCATTTGTTAAAATGCAACTAACATAGTCTTCCATTTCTTTAAGAGAGAAGATAGGATTTTCTTTTCGTAGATCCCACACTAAATAAATTTTTTAAATTAATAATTTAATTGCACTATAAAAATTAAACACCCAAATCATCACAGAATGTTAATTATGAAGGTTTACGACTCACACTTAACGGTTCCGTCATCATCTCCGGTAGCAAATAAGTTTTCATCCAGAACATGAGTCGAGTAGATGGGCTCACTGAAAGATAACACCAAATTGTCAAGTAGAGGTAATAATTTCGAATACCGGAGTATTGAAACACGATATTTACCTGTGAGCTTTTTTTATGATTCTTTTAGGTTTTCCTTGGTCCACATCGGTCACACAAATAGATTTATCCTTTGATACGGTATAAAGAAAATTCCCATCTTCGCTAAATTCCACAGCTCTTGCGGCTTTTTTGTGGTTCTCCAAATTATTAACGAGTTCATTCACTTCAGGGGAGTATTTGTACCTAAAAGTATTTTAATTGATTAAATCAAAAATAAGAACATAAAAGAAATATTTCTATAAATAATTTTTTTCGATCCGCATTTTTATATTAAATTGCCATCCAATCATTTCATTTGGCTAATTTTAAAGAGTTTTTGTTTTTAGTTTTGGCAACTATACTATTTTCGACAGTAGACCAAATATGAAGATAAAATACACTCTGCCTTCAGATGAAAGGAATCTTGTTACTATTTCCCAAAGAAACTTTATATTATCAATAATATTCACTATGTGAACGATATCTAATCAGATGACCAGAGAAATAATTAATTCTAGATCTAATTTACAAAACCATTCATAGAATAGAATGGAGCGGGAACAAAATAAAAGATAGAGGATATAAATTTTGAAACATCAGAAGGCCCGCGCTAAAAAGTTTTCAGTTGGCAATCCATAATCGAGCCATGTGATCCAAGGTGGAGCAGCAAAAGATACTATTGATTTTTGCTGATTCCAATAAATGGCAACGGAAGGATCATTCAGTTGCGGATAAAATATTTAAAGGAAAATAATGTTGGATACTTACAGAGATACGTCTCCGGTGATAAGCGCAGCAGCTATTATGTTACTATGGGGATGAAAACTGAGGTCCACAATGAAAGAGTCCGCCCGAATATCCGGCGGATGATCCCTGACCCTTTCTTGCTCTTTCCTGATGGCTTGTATTACTCTGTCTTCCTCTTCTTCTTCTTCACTTTTATTTTCGTCTACGTCCTGTGTAGCATTTTGGCTATCGGATGAACTACAAACACTGTAAACTCCATTACTTGAATCACTATCTTCATCTGAATCGTATTTACTCGAGTCACTATCACTGCCTGATTCAATGTCTCTATTGGCGATACCCATTATTAAACAATGTATAAGCTCCAAAAGTGAGAACAACAATTATACGTGTTTACGTGAGAAACACCGACAGAGAATTACGTTGCTAGCATGGTTACTTTTTATTTGAATGCGGATCTCGCTGTGGCTTTTCATGCCTTTAGTTCGCGGCTAATAGATGGCTCCGTGTAGAGTTGAGTGAATTTCGCCTGGTTATGTCAATGGTCAGAAAGGTAGAGAAATGACAGACTCTCATCGAGTAATGTTCTAGGATATAATTGAAGAGCAATGCCAGCTTCGGCAATGTATGAAGAAACCTGAAGTCATTCAGAAACTTTGAAAACGATTATACCCACAGGTATGGGATTCTATGACTTCCTCTCCTGTGCATTTACAGCTTCGATTTAATTTAGTATTGTAATGGGTGATTCTTTGACATTATACCTTGTACTCATTCATCTTTTCAATTCATTAGTATGCATTACCGGAGCCACTTTAGTACATTGTAAAACTTGTCGCGTTTCTTTGACGTTTTACGATTTAGTCAGCTTAGTGGTGCACTAAGGAAGCTTTGTCGAGAAAATTGCTGTGTGTTTAGTCTGAGTGATACTATTGTTTTTAAACATTTTACTTCACAATTAGGAGAACCTATTTAGTACTTACGTAACGTATGCACGAGTTATTTATCTGATCTCATTGATCTGCCATATCCTTTTTTATCCAACTCTCTATGTATATAATTTTTCGGTCATTTCATAAATTATATTTGAAATATGGGGATTTGGGAAGATAATTTTGTGTTTTTTCCTCATTACAGACAGCCTGTCGGAAACTTCGAAATTTCCACTTCGAACCTCTAGAGTATATAATCATGATCGTCTAGTCTCTTTTTAGTCGTTCTTTCTCTCTCCTTCTCCGAAATATTTATTATGGTCATAGCTGTTAAAAATGGATGAGCAATCAAATTGTAGCAAAGCCATTGTATATTTCGCTGTCAGTTTCCGGCGGCTTTGTCTAGTGACAGTGTCATTGCCTCTTTTTGGATTGCTTTTCTGTTTTATCACTGCATGCATTTTTCAACAAGACGATATTCATGAAACATATTGCAGAGTAAGTGAATTTTGAATTCTTGTGGATGATAAAAGTTTCCTCAAATGTCTTATTTTTGCTGAACATCATCATCGTATAGAACCTTTTCCAATCAGTACTTTTATTTTCAGGTGTATAATGTAATTCCATCCATAAGCTCCATTACTGGTGTCAGTCCACAAAGATATTTGTGGAGAATTTGCATTGCATTTCATATTGGACCTCGCCTCATCATAGCTTCTGTGTATTACACATACTATTTAAGTCTTTTACCAGCAGTCATAAAATCACAACATGCATCATATAAGAAGCTGATGATAATTTGCTACTGGTTAAACATTCTAGAAATTGCTTCACTTTGTGGAGTCACATATGTCTCAAATAGAGAAAATTACCGTAAGTTTATGAATTAATTACTGAATTAATGTACTTCTTCGATCACTGAATTTCTTGATCCAATTATTGATTTACCTTTTCTTTCAGCTGTTCATGAAAAGATATTCATAGTGTTCATGATTGGATCTCTAAGTCATATGCTAGCAACAATAAAAGTATTCAAAATGGCTAGACCTACAATGACAGAAGAAGAGAGTAGGTCATATGCTATCAAGAAAGGACTCTTCATTACCTCAATTGTCAGCACGATGGGACTTCTTATTTTCTTTTTGAAACATAGACTACTCTGTCATGACCTAGGTAAGCCATGCAATATTTTTTAGTGTTCAAATTTCTAGAAAACTGTTAAGTTCACATAGGTGGTCAAGGTATTGTGGAAATTCATGATTAGCAGTTGGGGAAAAGAAGCAGTAAATTTCCTCCAAAATTTGAAATGCAACTACTTTTAACAACATACATTTTCAATGATTTTTCCTAAAAATCAAATATTAATCAATGAATTTTTCTTTCTGTCTACTCATGAGTGGTAACCCCTATGGAAGAAATTGTATCTCAATATGAGGTTTAATCATTAATTACGTTATCATTGTTTGATATCTATAAAAGATTTCAGTAGCTATATTCATCAAGTTATATTCACAAGAAATAATTCCCTTGCCAACAACCCTTTTTTACATCTGAAATGCTGGTGATTCTTTATTGACTTCCCTATCACATTTTTAATATCCTTCACACATCCAGTTTGTATTCAATGAACTAATAAATTGAAAACATTAAGGTAGCAGTGCTTAAAATCTTCAACTTAGAGTTGAAGTGTACTTTTCCACCTTGTTCCACTTCTTCTAGAAAAACTTTTGAAAATAATCAAGATTACCTAAAGAAAATCAGTCCTTTCTTGAAATTCAAATATCATTCATAATGAATAATAATTATCAAGCTTCATTTGTACTATTACAAAAAGTAGAAAATCTGATAGATGACTGTCAAAATCTTCTTGTATTAAGCATGATGACTTTTTGGATGCTATTCTCATGTCTCATTGCTTTTATCATGCAAGTGTTCATGAAAGGTATACTTTTTTATCCCTTGAAATGGAAAAAAATTACATAATATTTTTGAATTTAGCATCAAAACATTGGTGAATAATAAAAATTTATGTATCTTATTACATATGCACCGACATATTATTTATATGTTGGTGTTATTTTAGCAATAAAAAATAGCATTAATATTGGTTATTATTTGAGAAATTTTTGGTAGAAATAGCGCTGACCATTCTGGAAGGAAACATTTATTTCTTCTTGCTTAAAATAAGACAAATGAATTCAAAAGTTCTGTGATGTTTTGAAAAACTATATGGAAATTTTGTTGACGAGTAAGTATAATCATCAGCAGATGGTAAATTTAGGATATTTTGTCTAGCGGGTAGTTTAATGTCTATATTACCCTATTCATGGTTATTTTCCTGCTTTAGACTTCAGTTGGTAACTTGAATTTGATATCAGTCTGTTTGATGTTAAAATTATGGTTGAATATAGGATTATTTAAAGTTTGAAGGAAGCTTTACATATAGATTTTATTCTTTACAGCATTCAGTTGGTTTTCCTTGTGTGAGTATGTTATTGCTTCAGCCAATATGGCCTTCCATGTGACAGTGGTCTTGGATTTCCCAACTGAGGAGTTGATGGTTGGTAGAGGATTTTTCAAACCTGTGGAATGTATGAAGAATATTCATGAGGTGGCAGAAAAAGAGACTGCATCAACTGTTGTGAAAAACACGGATGTCAAAAATGATCCAAATCCTAAAAAGAGGGAATAGTATTCTGCAGAAATATGCAAAAGTATTACTGCTAGTCATTGGACTAAATATTGATGTACATATTGTGCCTATTGCAATATTTACATGGAAAACAATATTTAATTTCTCCCTAGTCATTTTAATCCTATTTAATTTTTTTAATTTTTCTGCTAGAGCAGTTTGAAGTATTTATTTTTTTGTTATGATTTTTATTTATGTTTTTGTGCATTCATAGCTCACTCAGTCTATATTTTTGTTATTTTTACGTTCTTAAATATCATGGAATACCTGTTTAATGTTCCTGAGGAGACCAGCACATGTTGCACTTCTACATATTCACTATTTTTACTCTGAGAAAAGTCAACCAAATATGTAAATTTTCAAGGCACTATGTGCGCTAGAGAATTTAAGATTTCAAACCAAATCTATGTTGTTTGAGGAGTTATTCTTTATGCATTACTTCTCATTGGTTCGTTGATGGCAATTTTCATATTGAATTTCACAAAGCCAACTAGTAAAAAAATTATTTGTAAATGACATCAATCTCAATTATATACCTTTATCAAAAAGGCCATAGTATTTCTATATTAAAATAGGAAGGATATAAATTTTTAAACATTTTTTTAATGAATTTACTCCTTATTGTTGTATTTCTTTTCTTCATGGCCTTTTGCAAATAAGCTCTCTATTGAAATAAAATTGACTCTGTTGGTTACATTAAGTAGCAGAAAATCTCCATTAGTGTTAACTATTTTATAAGTATTCCTTAACTGTGGGTGATGTTCTACTTTTGAATGATGATGTTTTTATACCAAATGTTTTTAAGCAAATGTGGTTGATCCGGTATCTCAATATAAACTGGTACATTTTGTTGTGAATTAACATTTGTGTAATCGAAAGTTTTATATGGATGCCATTTGCTTACAAAATTGGTTATCTTATTTCTGAAGGAAGTAATTTTATTCAATTTACCATCCCAAAGTTATATTATATGGTTTTTGGTCACTATAGAATGTCCCGACTATATATGTTATCATAAGATACGTTGGCTTGAAAATTTACTTATTAATGACCAATGTATACATTTTTATTTTTTTATTGTTTTTAGTTAGATGAATGCATTTCAATATTTAACTGAAGTATTTTACCTTGATGTTATTTACTAATTCTTTTAGTATCTAAATTCTGGTCAAAAGTAATTTTATAATTGTGCACAGGGAGTTGTGCTCAATATACTCTGTGGGAGAAGGAATTTTTATTCCAATCGTTGGAATAAAAAAATTAAGGATATAAATTTCTTTTTATATGACTATTTTATCTCATATTTTAAAATTCAGAAAATGAATTACCTGCAAGTATTATGGTCTAGTCAAGCATATTCCTTTATCTTTTCATGAATTGTTGTGTACTTCCCTTTTCACATGGATGGTGAGTGTCCTCACAGTCTCTAAGTAGGCCCAAGATGACTTAGTATTTGTAAGGAAAGCATTTTATGACCATACAGGTTGCACTATTAGAGCTTCAAAGCATAGTTTTCTTTGTTTTAGCTTCTCATAGTTAGTTGATCTGTTTCTAATGCCATATTTATGCAGAACTTAGGTATGTGCGAGCCTATGGATTGAGAGATGTGGTTAAGGATTCCTCATGATTTCTTATACTTTATGGAAGTATAAATCTCTTATCTATTTTTAGGTGTAATCAAGTTGATTTTAAATTGTTATTGACTCTAACATCTTCTTACTGAACCATTTTGCCAGTAAGTGTAGCTTGTGGAGATGTAGCATTGACTATTTAATGCATCTGCTTTCATAACCTAGAATATTGTTTAAAATTTCCAAGAATCCTCTAGTAAAAGTGTATTTGGAATATGAGATAGTTCCTGTTTTAATGATAAAATTATTCTTCTTGTTAATGTTTCGATTCTGCTTGGACGGAGAAAACTTGTTCTCGCACATCCCTAATAAATTTCCTTGTTTTGGTGAACAATTTTCAGGTCTTTCAAATTTGTCAATGACAGAAACTATTTTTAGTGTAATTTTTCCTTGAAGTTTTTATGAACTCAAGTATTGTCAGAGGCTGTCAAGTTCAAAATGTCTGACTTTTGACGTAATTTCCTAAGTCACTAAGGTTTCATCTATTTTCATGGGTGAGTTTCTATGTGAAAACATGGAGTTGAAATATAGCCTACTGTGATTCTCTCCATGAAAATACTTTATCATTGTCATTGGAATACTCAAACTGAAAATATGTGAGGTTATTGCATTTTATTTCCCTTGTAATTTGATTTTTACAAAAAAATTGTTAGTCAAGCATGTATTTATAGTTTTATGAATAAATTTTCTGTTAAGTAGTTAGAATTTTGAGTAACTTCGTTTGAATATTCAAAAACTTAATTTGTTTAACAAAATGTGAAATTCAATACTAAAGAAAGAATGTTTTGTTAAATGCTTGTGTAAAATATCTTTGGGAAATTATTAAAAGTTACTTCTTTGATTATTCCGTCTGTGAAATCAAATGTTTCTTGGGTATATCTTTCTTAATTTTTAAGTAGCCAAATACTGTTCATTGTTTACTCAGCTGGTGATTTATCACTCCTACCAATTCAATGTGCATATCCAGAAAATTTTATGCGGTCGCTAGCAAATGTCAACTGGAATTTATTGAAGTATTATTTTAATGGGTGGATAAGAAACCTATTTTTACTGTTGACTAGAAAAGTATTCTCTTGTCATTTTTCCATAGTCATATGGTTTTGATTTTATGATTCCAAAAATTATTTTCATTCTTAAACAATGTATATTTATTTCATGTAAGAAATTATGCATCTATTTTGTTAAAGGACTTCTTTTGTTACTGTATTGTTTAAAAATGTGTTGTAACTTGTTCAGAGGATTTTTGTGAGGTATAAGATAAACATTTTGCATTTGTTTTAGGTATGCAAGTCTGATGGTGATTTATTTGGTTTCACTTTGTTTGCTTTGTGTTGATTTTCAGGAAGCATTTTTGGATTTGTTTTTCAATTTGTAATGCAAATACAGTTGAGTTTTTGTTTTTTTCTATAATCTTTGAGTTTTTTTGCATTAATACACTTTTATATTTAGCTTGTCGAAGTAAAAGTATTTTTGAAGTTACAATACACATGTAATGCTTTTGAAATGCTGGCAGGTTCTTGTAAATTTATTTGATGAGAAATATTTTTTGCACCTGTTTATTGCTTAATCTTGAAAAGTAGAGATATTGGCATGATTGACTTCTAGCATGCTAAACATCGAATGTAATAGGAAATGACTAGGTGAATAGTTGTTTCAGTATAAAAGATTTTTGAAATTGGTGATTTTCATCAAAAGTACAATTAGAATTATATCTTGGACGTAAAGATTGAAAGAATTGAGGTTCTAGCATTTGTGGTTTACATTATTTGAAATATTAGTCACGTAAATGAATAGCTTGTTTCTAAAATTTAATTATATGAATAAGGCATCTGTCCAGTTTATTTTGTAGCCTTATCCTAGGTAAGTCTGACAAGCAGAACTTTCTCTTATTAATTATCTTTAAGTCACCCTTAAAAGGTGGTTCATCTTGGATCTATGAGCATAGCTTAATAAGTTAAATATTGATGAGCATTGAAAGAGTTTGATCATTAAAAATTGAATTTTTCCCTTGCTACTTTTTAGTAGTGATTTATAGTGAAGTATTATATTTGCTCATTTTTATCCTATAATAGAAGTTATTTATTGTAATTCTCTAGATACCAACATTAGTGAACATACAGAGATAAATTATCTGAAACATGGCACATCACTGATATAATTAAATTAAGCACCATATGATAGAAGTCTTCCCAATTTTATGAGAAATTATAAGCCTAATTTTGAGTTTTCTTGGAATTACCATTTTTTCCAAAATTTGTGCAGTAGCTTGTATTATTTTACTTAATATTCTTTCATCATACATAATTCCTTAAATGAATTTCTTAAGAGTGATTAGGATTATTATTTGGAATCACTGAAGAGATTTTCTGTACTGATGCGCATGTATGGAGAACATGGCTTTGTTTCAGATTATATGTATGGCAAAATTTCTCACTTCATCCTAACTTGCTGCTGCACTGCAAAAGCTGCTTTTGAATTTTGCAAAGCTATATTTGATGCACTGTCATTCTATACAAGAAATTTACTTTCTTTAAATTTTAGTACTTTAGATGCTAGATTTTGTCTAAGATATCTGTAGATGAGATTACCAAATTTGGCACATAAGTATCATCTCTGAACATAAAATTCCTGTAATAATTTATTTAACAGAGTAAAACTGTAATTTTCCCATCAATGTGTATCACTTTGTTACATGAATGGAAAATGTTGGTTCAGAGGTGTATGTGGTTAGTGTGTACATATACGTTCTAAGTGCCTAAATTAAATTTGTTGAAAAAACTTCGTCATCAGTTATTATTTTTCAAAATTGAGGGTATATTTTTCTGTTTCTTAAAAGAATCTTTACCATATAAGTTGAATGCATTAGAAATGGGTCACATTTACTGATTTATAATTTGAAAATTAATTCCACTCTTGAAAGTAAACTTGCCTTAATTCCCTTATATTGTATCATGCAATGATGATGGTTCTTGAAATAGCTTTTAATGTATCATGAATTTGACAAATCATCTCAGTAAGATGCTGGAAAAGAAGTATTTTTTTCTGTATTTAAAAAATCTTTCAAAATTTTTAATCGATGTTGTTTGTCTTCCAGTAAATTGAGACACTTTGCTTTGCTTAAGGAATATCATTGAATCATTTTTTTCGACATTGCCTTTTAGTTACAATTGATGAGATTAATGATAACAAAAGTGGAATGTCATTTGTAAAAATATTCCTTGAGTTCTTAGTTATATATATTTTTCATGGCAATACTTTTTATGGTTTTCTTTTTTTTATTGTATTCTGTTTAAGACTCAGCATTAGTATTCAACCATTGACTGAGCCAGAATATATTCTATTGATCATTTAAGTTGATACAAACTGTCTCTCTTGATAAGCATGGATAAAATTTTAAGTAAATGACAATTAAATACAATTATACATCTTAAGCTGTAACCAGTTGTCGTTGCTTTAGAGACATAATGAAATAGTAGTCTTTTGAACTTATGCAAAAAACATTTGGACC
Organism: Pantala flavescens; assembly: GCA_020796165.1. Classification (NCBI taxonomy): domain Eukaryota; kingdom Metazoa; phylum Arthropoda; class Insecta; order Odonata; family Libellulidae; genus Pantala; species Pantala flavescens. The sequence goes on from CM036886.1 coordinate 22,560,752, forward strand.
ACATTATTTTATCAAATGAACAGATTTTTTGGTTCATCAATTAGTCATTGCTGTCCTGAAAAAGAAGTGTCTAGGAATATACAAAAAGTTGAGTTCTCTATCATTATGTATTTCTATAATATAGCTCTTTAATATAGCCATTAAGTTAACTATGAAGGAAGCATTCCAACTAGGAAATTTCATTCTAAATGCTCAACATTTCAAGTTTGAATAGTTGACCCCTACTTGGGATACTGTTTATTCAGGATCCATAAAGCTTACCCTTGAAAAAGAGTTATGAGAATTATGAGCATTCAAAGTATGAAAAACTGAGTATTTATTATTTAATATGTATGAAATAAATTTTTAATATACTATCTCCTCTGAAGTAAAAAATATTTTTTTAATCCTCAGAATAGTTCTGAAAGTCTTCTCAATAGAAAAATTTTATTTTAATCTATCATCTTGTAAGGCTTTAGTTTTCAAATCTTATATGGTATACCATATCTATAAATTTTGAGCCTCTCAAAATTTTTGTGTATAATTTTTGATATAATTTAGTGATCATTTTATTCTTATAGATATATGATACATTCAATAAAAAAATTTGGATATACATCAACTTCAAACAATTGGACTTGAAGTCTTTGATAATCATAAGTTATTTAATTAAAAGTGTAATCATCACTTATCTGAAGAGAATTTGAGTTGCATTTGGAAAGTAATGCTCAGGATAGTCATAATTTCCTTTCATAAGATCTTGTTTGCTCTGATGTGCTATCCCAACACTAAACTTATAGAATTCAATAAGCCTTAAAACTAAATAAGAATTCAAAATAGCTGAATGATTTTTTATGGGAATGAGAGCAATTATATTTATCAGCAAAAAGTATTCTTAAGATGATAATTCATTGTATTTCACACTTTATTTTCTTCCATCTTCCATTCCTATACAAGGCTGTAAGTTCATTAATCCTAAACTGATTGTGGCATTCATATCTTAAACATAGCGCTATGATGAGAACAATTTTGAAAAATTGCTTTGATGTTTATGTACTCAATCTATTTTGATTAAATTTTTATCATTACATTTAATATAAGGTAATATGGAATGATATCATCTTATGTTATAATTCTGATATTTAATGTATGTTTTTATAGGCATCTTCCCTCTGCCACCTGCTGAAAGATGATTTGCAGGTTATTCATCTAGATGTAATATCGAACTGTTATTATTTTTATGGTTGATTTTACCTCAAGTAATTACTAAATAAATGGGCCCAAATAGAATAACAATTTAAAATCACAAAGAATAACATAAGGAAATGAAAGTATTGTCTTTTTGTATTCACGCAGTTACTTAAAGAGCTTTCCTCAAAGTCATATAATGCTCCTTAAATATATTTGCCAACCTCAAAAGTTACAAGAATCGATTAGACCCTATTTAAGCATGTACGATATTACGTAATCCCTGCCACACTCCGAAATGTGATTTGCGAGGTACTTAAATAAATGTAGACTTGGGCATGTGATCTTCCGACTTCTTGATCTCAAAAGGCAATATGAATGTTGTAGAGCTGAGCTTTAATACCGCGCAAACGTCTCAATCTCATGAATATAGTAATCTTCCGAGAACATCATGCGATATCAGTATTTGTCGACGGAGTTGTGAAATAGACTAACTCTAATCTAACTATGACAACAATGACTTGGTATTTGCTTAAGTGTATAATACTTGTATAAAGAACGAGTGATCGTAGTTCACAGCGTATTATTACAAAATTGAAGATCCACTGCAACATATATTCTTAAGTAATAAGCACCGATTAGCATGCTATCGTTTCTAATGCGAAAGTCATTGATGAAAGTCTCCGTCCGATCTTAAGGTATGGTTGCTATATAGTGTTCACGTATTGTTGATTTGTGTACTGCTCTGCGATTGTCTAAAAGTGGATGTTAAATAGTTGAAAAAATAGTACATATGTCTCATATCGAACAATTTATATACTTTACAAGTGTAGCGCGATAATTTCAGATTATTGCAATGATTTAAATGGGATATCTCCTCTGAAAATGCTTTTTTACTTTTATTTCGATTGAAATAAAAATCATTCTTTGTAATATATAAACGGTAAGGGAACTCGAGGCTAGTGATGCCATCATGAAAGGGGAAACAGGAATCCTACTAAGGCGCAGCGAGGGGATGTTTCGGAGTTCGTGAGTAGCCCCATGAGGTTTACTTTCGAGGAAAATGTCAACCGTAATATTTAAATCCCTTTCCCATTCCAAAATCCTAAAAGCCGCAATGGTATTTTATCTTTTTATAATTCCTTGTCTTTACAAATAATTAGTAACTCTTAACATTCCTACATTTAAAAATTCAACAAAGGCAGATTGTAGCAATGAAAGCGTCTGAGGCGTGCATAAAAATCATTTAATGGCTGATCACACTCAACAGAAACTGAGGTAGATTTAAGTACACTATTATATTATTATAAGAAAGATTCATATATCCTTCTTGGCAGATTTCCTTAGGGAATTTTTCGGAAGATTTTTATTTTAAAAGCTGTTTTTCAGTCAAAACAATTACTTATTCCGTTTGATTTTCGTTTTTATTCATTTCTGTATTTAAAATTAACTATAACTAGTTACATTAATGTGCAAATAGAACATGGACATTCAAAATTCTATTTCGCTGAAAGGAATCACCTCTTATGTAATATCTTAAAATTTGATAAGCCTGAAGTACTAAATTCATAACTGAGTTTTGTTTTCAAAGGATCATTAATATGTAGAAATTCATGGATCTAAATAGAAATAAAATATCTGAACCGTGATAAAGAATAATATCAACAAAATTTAACATGGTTCTTAGAGATTAATACCTCAATTATAGATTAATATGAATAATTAAAGTTCGATTGTTTCTAATTAAAAGCAACAGTCGTAACGGTCAACTCGTTTGCATTCTGATTTTCCCAATAATATATGCGGATGAGTATTGTTGTCCCTTTCACTCTCTCGAACGACTACTTTCAGAGTGAAAAGGAGAGAGGAGTAAAGATATCTAAAACCCCAAAATCGCAAACGTACCAGTGACCTCCTTCCCCTTTTGTGCGGTGAAAGTGACGAGAAGATTTTCGAGGCAGTACATAAATATACAAAAAGAAAGTGCAGAGCATCTCTATGAGCATCCATTCAAAATTCTCAAGCTTGTTTGGATCTCTTCCCCATGCAACCAATGATAATTGTCTAGAATGGAGTGAACGCAGATTGTTGTCATTGTTTCTTCAATTAATGGAACTGAAAAGTTAAAGGACGTTCTCCCCATTTTAAACCACGTAAAGGCAAACATAAGCCATGTTTAGAAAGAAACGAAAGAAATTAGAAAATATTTTTGGCTGAGAACTTCTAAGATTGTAAAGAATTGAAAAGAAATAAAGTAATTAAATTTTATAATCATTTCTCCAGCCGTCTTTCCAATTAAGCAGGCGAAGTTAAAATGTTGATTACATTGTTTAAACCCCTAATTAATTTTATCGTTCGCATAAACAGAGCACGACCTGTAATATAGAACATTATACACAAGAACTTAATACACAAATCATTATTTGAACTTCATACTTCGTACCAACAAAGATCATATGAGAAAATGAGTTCAATAATAATATAAGTTAGGTAACGATGAAGTGCATTTTAAGATTATATTCAAGTAGAAATTTAAATCGTGCATTAAGTAAACTTCAACGCATGCATATATTTATTTCCTTACTTGTAAAACAAAACGCATTTACCTTTCATTAACTTTGCCATTTCTGAAACCAATCTGAATTTGTTAGCTGGATTTATGCTTATTGTTGGTGCTTGATTCACTCCCGCCAATTTTTTTGAGTCCTTCAATCTTGCCTATGATATTAGTTGCATTAAATGGCTACGAATGGTTTAACTTTAAAGATTACAGTAAGAAGAGATTAACTCTTAGTATTATTGTGGCTACTTGCTTGTGAGAAAGATTTATATTTTTATTGGTATTAATTAAATTTAACCTGTCGTTCAGAATAGGTGAAAAGAATCGTCCTTAACAATGAAGTTCGAACAGAAACGGCGGCACTATTGTCGTACAAGAATCTTCTCAAAACAACCTTCAAAAGAGATGTTTTCCTGAAATCTTTATAAAAAACAAAGAAGTATTTTGGGAATTAAAGGTGGAGAGAAAAGTATGGTTGCATTTAGAGTTGTTTGAGATGAGATAAAAGATAAGAGATGAGATTACAAAGTAAGAAGATAATGATGAACTTGATCGAAAATGCAAGGCTTTCGTTGCACGTACGTTTATGGCAGTGATCATGTAGTAAAACTTGGGCGGTTCTTTTGCAAAATAATATAAAAACTAATTCTTATAAATAATTACCTTGAGAGGAAAAGGATATAGAAACAATACAGAATAGGATAGATTATTAAGGGTATTTGTAAGCAATCCAATTATTAAACTAAATTGGTTGACATAAAATGGGAGTTGGAAAAAGAATTAATTATAAGCTAATGTTAGGAAACTTAGAATATTTGATTTAGTTGACTTCATTCTATAGTTTATCTGTTAATCTCAATAAATTTTTGCTATATCATGTCCCAGTGTCTTATTGCAGGTGATAATAACATATTCCTTGCGAATTTTATTTCGTTACTGTCTAAAATCCATTTTCTGGAAAAGACTAGAATGTGCATTAATTCCGTATTACTTTTGTAGTTACTACTAGCTTACCTAGTCGAGAAAAACTAATTTTACAATGAACGTAGGCTGTTTTCTTGTGTTATTATTACCTATTCGATGAAAACCTTGTCGTACATATTCATCAACACTTGTGATAAATTTGCCGCATCATCCTTGCTCTCTTATATTAATCCTTAATGCAGTTCTAACTATTGCTCAAGAGACTACAGTCACTTCTTCTGCTTATCATCATTATGTTAGGAAGCAGCATTCTGATTCCATATCTCATGTATCTAATCTTATATGTTATGTATTTGATTCACAAAATCCTTTTTGGTTCCGCCGTATTCTTATGACAAACGTAACATTCATTGTTGCTATTTCATTGTTTCATAACAATTATTAGTTGAACGAGAAGCGACCACTTCAGCCTGGCGATTCTTGCCATTATTACAGTTGAATCGAATATTTGGGGACACGCGAAATATATATTTTTTTATTAGCCATGCGACTGGCTGCCCAAGGAAAGAATCCGTATAAGGTTTATAGGTATTGAATATGATCCATTTTATATATGGTTTCCTTGTTGTATATTTTATGCATTATATAATTCTTTTTGCCGATTTAAATATATCATACGTGAGTCTGCAACAGGAAACGTACGAATTCTGGAGTAGGGAGTTCGACCACTGAATTCCGCAAGGTGACTGCTTTACATTAATTTTATTCAAACCAGTTTAAGAAGAATTATTCGTCTATAGACTGAAGATAACGGATTGCGAATAATTGGAGAATTTATAATTCAACCGCATTTTGCAAATGGCATAATTCTATTAGCATAAAATGGAAAAGAGCTAACGTAAAGACTTCTAGAACTACAAACAAAAGGGTAAGAGATATGACTAATTACAATAGTAAGGAAATCAAAAGTGTTGTATAAATCTTTTATAGCTCAAGAATCAGTGAAACATGATTGTATGAACAGAATATACCTTCTTAGGATAACTAATAACAACAGGAGAAAATAACCGGCTCGACGATTTGGACGGATGGATTAAATTTGGCTGGATTACCTTTGGAACGAAACCACATTTTCTTAAATCAAGAATGTCCATGAAAATGAAGAGGAAGGTCTTTAACGAATTCACCCTACCTTGACCTATGGAAGTGGAATTTGGGTGTTAAATACGGAAATAATACGAGGACTGATAACTGCTTTTGTTTGTTTCGTTTTAACCATTCTAATGACTACTTCTTGCTCTTGGGGACCTATTCTAATGAAACTATGATATACATTCGCTATTCCAACATATTACGAGATTTTCTAACGCAATATTTTTGGAATTTTGTTACGGGTGATTAGTCAAATTGTTTACCTAATTGGATGAATATTGATACATTGTTGAATTCTGTTTATTTTTATAACAGAGGGCGTCCGAAATAAAAATACATTTCTAAAATTTATTTCGTAAGTTCCGCATAGCACGACGTAACTCCAAAAACATAATCAACAGTGTAGCACGTGTGCGAGCGACGGAAAAATTAATCGGAAATTCGTTATTTGAAACACGCGAAATCATAAAATGCTAAATGGGTGCTTACAGAACTGGAATTATATCGAAATCAAGTATCTCAGAAGCTCCAAGTAAATTGAAGAAGCTGACCTTCAGTTATCGAGGTGACCTCAAAGTTCCTTCACTCGACTCTGGGAGATAAACGTAAGTTGGTATTATGTTGTGTAAATGAACGTTTCGAATGTTTTTGTAGAAGAAGGGAATTCTTCATTCCAGTCTGGGCAGAGCCGAAGCGATGACGGCGTTCGTTTGTTTCCTTTTCACCGTGTTAATGATTGTTACTTGTTCTGAAGGAGCTACCCTGACTACGCTATCCGACTCATGTGAGTGCTCTTAATCATATTACGATCATCTTTCAAATCACTAGTCGTATTGAGCAAGCATCTCATTGTTGCAACAACATTATTGTCGGCTCTATCGGAATTTATTCGGTTTTGTTAAGGTTGTGCATTATTTACCATCGCTATATTGTTTACTGATGATTTTACAGTTAAATTGAACTTTTGAGAAAAACTCTGGTATGACAAATTTGTCTTTGTTTATTTTTAAACATTCCTGAGGCCATTCTGCCTCATTTAGGAAATTACTTTTATTTATTATTATTTCTGTCTTTACTTCATCTTATAATTTCATTGGACAATCAAGTCAATTAACTTATTAGAGATCACACTACATTATGGATGACATCTTCTTAGAACCTCCGATGTTTAAAATAACTTTAACACCTAGTCTTATGAAAGAGTTTGTAAATCGATAGTCGGTAGCAGTCGATTGAGAATGACAATCTCGACAATGTAGAATCTTCAACAATAGAAAAATCGTTGCGTCTTTAATTAAGTAAACAAACTCATTATCTTGAGTGTGGATGGTCTCGAAATAAAATCAGTTACATCATTTTAAATTTGATAAACAATCATTCAATGTAGCCATTCGAGATAAGTAGCTGATACATTACTGATACACGAAAAGTTACTGATTTCTTATATTTTAGCGTCTGAAGACAAATGCGTCTGGATCGATCCTGAAACAAATGCCAGAACTTTTCACGAGGTCGGTTCTTCGTGGCCCATTGAAGGATGTAAACAAATTACTTGCGAAAGAAAGAAAGGTGCTCTCTACTTAGCTACTGTTGGGTGAGTAGATAAATAATGATACGCTATTATTAGTCACCTAAATGGTGCATTAAATTACGAAGTGATCAATCTACGAATTCTTACTTCGTTCTCACACGACATTAATGAACTTTTAATTCGAAAACTCTACAGTTAATAGTACGATCTAATGGCATATTAACCGGAAATGAACTTGGGGCTGAAGTACATTCGCTTATGTGCGTACTTTATTTTACCATAATTACCATACAAACTTACTTTTCAGATGCGGCCTTGAAGACTTCTTGCCACCGTGCGAAAGGCATTCCTTCGCGGACGAGAATGCAGTTTTCCCAGATTGTTGTCCGAAAGTTTATTGTCCTTGATCAAATACTCATCCATCTATGTCCACTGAAAAAAAAACCTACGATATCTAGCTTCTATCTGTGGATATTGTAATTTATTCCGTTTTTCATATTTTTTGGCATCGTAGCAAGTGTTGACATGATTGCCGTATTATATATATTTTTTGCATTGAATCGCACTTAAAAAATTAAATGAAGATTTTGTAATCATCCAAGTATATTTTTCGAAAATCAATTTATATTTAATTCTATCCATCAATTTATCCTCTTGGTTAACGATTGTTCCCGGTATTCCTCAATTTTATCGTTTTGATTTATAATTTTCTTCTAACGGAATTTAAATTTTAGGTCTGATATAAGAAAGAGATTAAAATATGTAGAAATACACACGTAAATCAATGAAAATTTTTTAAATATAAAACGGCTCTATTAAAACATTACATAAAACAATTGATGAAACATATTCGCTAATTGACTAATAATGAAATGAATATATGTACTATATGCCTAGTCGTTTAGCCTTAAATTAAAAATATTTTCCGTTAAATTTCGCACAACTAAGATCTTAATATAATTTTATTTTCTATTTCTTGATTCATTTTATTATACATACAATTTAAAGGGATGAATGTAATCATTCACCGATAATTTGTAAAGAAGATATCAAAAGAATCTTTTTTGTTAAGCTTTATTGAGTTTTTGGAGAATGGAATGAATGGAGAAAGAATTGAGTCTCAGTCGTTACCCCATTGTAAAGTTAACTAAACAAATTAGCGGTAACTATGGAATTATCTTTACAATAAACATTAATAAAGTTGTCATTTAAGTCACAACTATCAATGATTGACAAAAAATGCTATCATTAGGCTAATATATGGATATTTTGTTGAAAAGGATTATCCCGGCGCTATTTGGGGTAAATGTACTAATATACTAACTGAAATAACTCTTCCGGATCATTTAAAAATAGCAATGAAAACTAAGGAAATGTCATCATCATCATTCTATATAAAAATAACTCTCTAATATGCCCTTAAACAGAAAGTTCTTTTGAAATTGTAACACATTAGGGATCTGGATTTGAAAAGTGGCAGGTAACTTAAAAAAATTATAATCAACTTAGAAAGGTCATGGTAGATTAGATAAATAAAATACGAGCTGTTGGAAAAACGAGTTCCACGTTACAAAGAGCTAGAAAAAACATGACATTTTCAAAGGATCGGTAACACCAAGCCTAATAGCATACTAAGGCTTGTGCAATTTAGAGAATACCTACACTATAGCGATAATAAAATGAATCAACAATCACAATAAACAGTAATTCACAACAAAATCTACTGAATTGTTAGCAAGAAAACGATTGAAGATAGATGAAGTCATGTTTCATGACATCATTTGAAATAGCGGGTGATTTTGCGAAAGAATAAATGACGCAATTAAATAGGATATTTTCACGGATATTATTCATAATGTAGTGCCGCTTTATTCGTGTGTTTCATCAATTTATCGTGAATATTTCAGAAAGAAATATGTTGGGTATTGTTGCGTATTTCTATTTTATGAATCGTGAAACCAATTTAAAGTTCCAATTTGGCGAATTCGTTCGCTGTAATTATCATCAGCTGTAAATAATCCGGACGACAACATTATCTAGCATGTCTCTACGGGCATATCGTAAACCTGATTTAAACAGTACCACTCATTAAGAGGTCATCGTTCACATCTAATTAATTTGGTATTATAAGAGATATCAATAAGATGTGCAAAATATCTTCAGAGTTAGAGAGAGATGGTTTTTACGATAACATGACATGGCTCTCTTTATTTATATATAAACTCTCCAGTCAAGAGTTACAAGAGAAACCCCTTGGAATTAACTGGTTATTGTTCGATGAACCATCCAACAAGTTTTTCACATTAAAAAATAAAAGTTTTTGTAAGGAAGATAACATTATCGCAGTTTTCCGCTTCAAGTTATCTTGAAATTGTTAAAAGAAAGCTCATCGTGATCCAAAGTCCTAAAAGACACAGCATTGAATTTCTGCACAGAAATTAGGTCAGAAACACAGCGTATTCCTGCATTGAGCTTTCTTTTGTCGAAGATTCACTCTTAATTCGAAATTAAAAATTCCTCGTATATGATCAGGAACGGAGAAAATTTTTTTTGTTGTGAAAAAATGCATTGTTATTCGAAATAATATGATGCTATTCTGAAGTTAAGTAATACTAATATTATTTAATTAACAAATCATAAGGTGAAAATCTGTGAAATATACAGATTTTTTTAAATGACCCGTTCTAAAGTTGAAAGTTGTATAGTCATTCTACGAATACGAAAGAAAGATAAAGTCATCAATAATGCATGGATAAATCACTGTTTGTTTTGAACTAATAACTGACATAATAACTAATAGACTAAATAACAGGAATTCCTCAAAATCTCATCGAATTTATAAAATTGAGTCGGTTCCGCTCGACCTATGTAATTTTAGCGATTTATAGTTGTTTTCTCTTTCAGCCGCAAGTAGCGCTGCGGTTTGGAAATGAACTTATCTCCTGATCTTTATGAGGCAAATTCGTTTCTCTCGTGAAAGCTACTCTGCCTCCACTTGAGAAAAGAAAGTGATTTCGGAGCGCTTAGTTGAGCAGACGACGTGCGACGGGGACAATTCGACGACTCGGAATAATTCAAATACTTCATAATGGACATTAAGCTAATTTTTTTTCGATTATGTGTTTTTAGTATCTCGATATTCTGTGCTTCTTTAGCTCTTTTACGCTTGTTCATCCGATGGATTTTAAATCCGACGAAAAATATACTGAAAGCTAAGGAAAGAAAAAATCCCCCGGCTTGCCTATTAGATTCCAGCCTTGGGAATCACCAGTACATCAAACTTAAAGTATGTAGTTTTTGTCTATTTATTTGCGATCTCAATTACTTCGATAATTAATTTTTCGCGTTTATAAAATTGTATGTTATAAATTGTCGGTAAACGAAACTATCATAATTTTAGATTGTGTAATTAATTCCAGGATGTAAAACTGCATTATGTTGAAAAAGGCGATAAAAGTAAGCCTTTAATGCTGTTCCTTCACGGTTTTCCAGAATTTTGGTACTCATGGAGGCATCAGATAAAATATTTTTCTAAAGATTACTGGTAAGTCAGCCCATCTTTATTCGCTCCTATTAAAGGAAAATTACTGACGTGCCCTCTTTCATTAACTGTTCTTTAATGGCTTTTAAAGTGAATTTAAAGAGTGGAAATTTAATATTCTTATAGAACATAATTTCTTTCAGAGGATGCACTTTATTCTTTTTTTCCTTTTGTAAACTTTTGTAAAATTAATTTTCCATACTTTCATTGTGATTCAAATAGGAAAGGATAAAAATTTAAGTTTTATTTTGATGAAAAAAGTTGACTGATTAGGTCGCTGCAACCTATTATCAACGTGTTCATTTATCAGGATTATTCTTTAGATATTCAGCTATTGTCTTATGAATCTCTTATAGTTTAGTACTATTATGCATATTATACGTATCGGTACACGAATATCATTTGAATTCGCAGGACAGTAGCAGTTGATCTGAGGGGTTATGGTGATTCAGAAAAACCAAATGGACTTGATAAATACAAAAAATCGATTTTGGTTGATGACATTAAACAGCTCATAGAAGGACTTGGTAAGAGAAACATTCCTCCATCTCCAAATAAGAATGACTAGCACTATTATGCTGTTGCATAAATCGATTTAGCAATAAATATTTCCAACTATAGATTAAACATAAAAAAATGGCCTTAATCTTGTGAGAAAAGTACTTCTATTATAAAATACTGAAAATTTGTAGATATTCTTACCTCTAAGAAATGCATTTGCAAGACTTTAAAATAGATTAAATTAATTGAATTCAAGTGGTCTATTGGAATTCAAATTTTGTCTCAAAGTTTTTAATGAGAATGAATAGTCATATGGAAATAAATCCTGAACAAAAAAAAGTACAAAATTGATCGATAAAAATCTAAAATAAACGCTTAACCTCACCCTTGAAACTGCATGAAGTACTGTAAATGTGCAATACTTAGGTGGCTTTAGCAAAATAAAAAAGTTTTTTATGTATGATTAAATATATTCATTTATCATTCTTAAGACTCAATTAAATTATCATTATCAATTTAAATGATGAAGAGGAAATCTTTGAGCTTCTCAATTGTATACGGCGTATGTTTTTTTTTATATTTAACATCCAAAAAAGAGCAAATGCTTCTAACAATAAAGTATGAATTTACATTTCTGAAAATATTAGGCATTTGTTTCAAAATAATTTTTAGAATCTTTCCAAACACTAACCACAGTTACTATACTTCAGATCTCCTTTAACAATGCTTCAAATATATTACCTTTAATATATAATCCTAATTTTTTTACTAAATGTAATTCAATGATTGTAATTAATATTATGATTGTTAATTTTTTTATAAATGAATAAATATGAGCAAAAATGCAATAATATTCAGACAAACAGCTATATAATTTAAAATTTGGGCAGTTGTGGAAAGTGTTCTATGAATACTATCTTAAAAATAGTATAATGTGGATTATAGATCCATGAAATTTTTATAAGCATAAAGATTTTTTTCTCTTAGGTAAGAAAAAATGCATTTTGGTAGCACATGACTGGGGGGGAGTCATAGGCTGGAGATTTGCTGCAGTCTATCCTGAAATGCTAGAAAAGTATATTGTAATGAATTCACCTCATGAGAAAGCATACTATGAAGTTGCTGTTAAACATAAAAAACAGATCTTCCTGTCTTGGTAAGTTACTTTAAAAAAAGTACTAATTCACAGTCAATTAGTTACCTACTATTATGGCATAGGGTTAGCAAATTAGCCTAACAGTGCAGATGAAATCTTGATTGGGATATTATTCTTTATGAGATGTGTTTTAAGAATTAATTGCAAGTGTTCTACTAAGTTAAGTATTTGATGTAAATATTTGGTTCTCCCCTCCTAAAATTAAAAGACCTAAAATTTTCCAAAACAATTCACAGAAAACCTTTAGCAAATAAAGAATGATAAAGGTGTAGGATTAGACAGAGTTGGTAGATTATATACAACTTGAGGGTTTGAGGCTGAAATGCTTTCGTGTGTGTTCTTTCTGATATTAAGTTGAAATCTGTTTTACCTGGAGTATAGTGTTTACCATCCTTCCTTTAATCTTGTCCCTAGAATTTTCCTTATGATTTGTGCTCTTTTTTGCTATGTTTAGCATGTTTTTCTGTGTGGAGTGTGTATCACTTGATTCTATTATCTCCTACTAGAGTATTGCATTGTAGTGGCAGATTTTTGTGTGGATGCATGAACTCTTATTGTTGGTATCATCTGCAGTGTCCTTAAAATTTAATTCTTCCTAAAAATTGGACAATGGTATAATCTCTTATATTAATCGCTGTCTGCCATTTATTAGAATTGATACATAATGTGATTAGAATGGATACATTAAAGTGATTTGAGACCTAATCTATTTGATGATGTTATAATTGGAACTGTAATTATATTATTTTGGCCATAGAAACTGACCAAGTATTCACATAAATTGTTTTCTTAGTAAAGAATCTTCTTTCTTAAATGTATCAATGACTCTTTTTAATATTTTTGAAAGGAAAATGTATAAAATGATTATGAACTTATCAATTATCCCTTTTGATCCCCAGATTTGAAATTGTTTTAATTCAGGAAAAATTAAATCTCTCATGATTTTTAGTATTTTGTGTTATCTTATCCCTTTCATTGCTAAGAGCCAGTTAAATCCAGTATAATTATATACATGTATTGTATATAATTTATATATTAATATTAATTAATATAAACTATGTACTTGAAAATCATCTTGGGAAGTGATTAATAAGAATAAGAAAATATTATCAGTCTATGACAGAATAAATGGAAATTGGTATGAAATGCACATTTTTTAGACATCAGACCATTTCACTGTTCAGTTTCTTACTTTTAAATGTGTTGATCAATGAAGTACATAAATGCTTTTATAAATAGAATTTAGAACACTAATATTTGATTTGGAAAGTTGTTTTCGTGCAATTTTGAGTTTACTTTCTTAAAACTTGAATTGAAAATTACTGGCTGTCATGAAACTTTTATAGAGTAAAATTAACTGTTAAGGCTGGTGCCAAGAATAATTTAAATATACTTATGACTTAATTCAAAATTAAATTGAATGATCTTCCTCCATGAAATTAAAAAAAATACGCATCCACTTATGCAATCTTAAAATAATTTTCTTTATTTCTTCTAAGGTACATGTTCTTTTTCCAACTTCCATATCTTCCCGAATTACTCTTGAGGTCAGAAGATATGATAGGTTTTAAAGTGCTACGGTATCGTAACAAAAACAATGTTGTTACAGATGAAGATATTGAAGCATACAAGTACACCTTTGGAAAGGAGGGTAAATATTTTAGATAGTCATAAATGAATTTACAATAGAAAATTTATTTTCATTAAATTTGAGAAAATAATTTAGATTTCTAATCTAATTTAAATTTTTTGGCATATATATTTCATTTAATGTAATTTAAATTACCTTTGAAGATCATTTAATCAGATTTTCTGACGTTCTCGGTTGACATGTTTATATCATTTTAGGAAATAATTAGAAAATCAATAATTAGTTTCCATAATTTTGTCTTCAATTAAGCAAATAACTATTAAGTATTAAATTAAGATTTAATGTTTAATTTAATTTAAAGGTCAGAAGAGCATGAGTAAACTAATTTACATAAAATCAATTAATTGTATCGTTTAAATTTATAGAATATAAATTACTTACTTTTGAAAGATTATTCTCTACAGTAAGAAAGATTAGAGTTCTTAGAAACGTTTCAAGCTCTTCTTCTTATTTCTCAATATATGAAGATAATTTATCTTCAAGGGTTGTAGTGCTTGATACCTTCCCCAAGTTGATAGAGCATTAAAAGAATTAAAAACAGCCAATAAGGCCAATTATATTTAATTGTCAACAATGACTATAAATAAATTATTAGCAACTACTTATGTATACATATATGAAAGTTCAATCTAATTGGCCTTACTGGCTGTTTTTGATTCTTTCGATAATCAATAATTATGTACTGAATCTCAACTATGATCGTAGTACTCTTTTAATATCAATTAGTACATAACTAAATATAAGAAGATGGAATTCTTCATGGAAGAATAATTTTTAATGAATCAGGAATTAATTTATTCATTTTACTTTTAGGAGCTTGGACTGGACCAGTAAATTATTACAGAGCTAATGTCTTTAATTTTATAAGGAAAGATCCAAATACTAAGCCTTTACCAAAGATTACAGTTCCTACTTTGATTATTTGGGGTGATAAAGATTTATATTTAGATGAACGTATAGTAGGGTATAGCAAAAACTATGTGAGTGATCTAACAATTGAAATGATCAGAGGAGGTAACCATTTTGTACAACAAGATAAACCAGAGGAAGCAAATGAAGCAATGAGAAGATACCTTGAATCTTAGTATATTTGTAAACATCAAAAGCATGTATCACATACACACACTTCAAATTCATAATTGCTGTTACCAAGTCTGCAAGAAATTATACTGTGGACTTAAATCATGCACAACGATTCTTAGAATATTTTGCTGGAACTGATTTTGCAATGACTTTTAAAATATGCTCATTTTAGACTGAATTAGATTCATGTTTATTAAGGTGAAAAATATGACTCCATATTTATATAAAAAATTTGTAAATTCATATATATTTACGCAGAAATAGCCATAAAGTTATCATTGTATTTGAAATTATAAGCTTTAAATTTTACTATTTTTATAAATGTTCCAAAAAATATAAAAAAGAATGTCACAATGTCTATTATTAATGGTGATTCAAAAAAGAAAATTTTCTATCATCTAATCCTGTAGTGTTTTCTTCATCATTAACTAGCAGCAATTGTAACAAATGTAATTGAGTTAGAGCAACTTACCGGAATTTGGAAGATCTGGACTTGAGTCCTGCTCCACGTTGGTTAGAAAGCATGAAGTAATCACTTTTCCCAGTACTGTTTGTACCTTCATATATAAGACAATTTTACAATTATGATATGGGAAAAGAAAGATGTGAATTTTCAGGTTTTTAATCCTCAAAACTGTGCTCAAATTCTTTTCACTTCAAGTTCTTAACTATACATAATATTGAATTATATTGGATTGGTTTAAAAACTTCAAAGAAGTATGCAACAATAGCGCTAAGAGGATTGAACCTGATATTCATTCTCTCATAGTCATATTTGTACACAAGCGTCAGTGCTTCTGGAAGTGAGCTGCAGTGATTTTGTGGCTTTTTTTGCCACATTCTTATTAACAAAGTTGAAAGAAGCAGCAGTGATTAACCCTCTTACTGCGGATGGGCCGATCTATCGGCCCTTGCATAAGCACTCCGTGCCGATAGATCAGCCCATCCGCAGTAAGAGGCTTAAGTAGGCTATTCATGCAGTTTTCAGAATAATCCAGAAGAATCTGCTCCTTTATATTCAACTATTGCCAAGTGGACAAACATTTTTGTAATTCTTTATGAGAGTTTAGATAATGATCTGACAGAGTTGACCTATTGGTGCCACTATCTTAGAAAAAATTGCATAAATCCTGGATTACTGATTTTAGGTTAAAAAATTTACTTGACATCATCTGAAATGACTATTATATCATTTTTAATTGAAGACTCAAAATATTACTAATAGTTATTTATCTAATATCTACTAATCTAATTAATAGATCATATCCTTATGTGATTGTTGGAAAACCATCAAGGAATAGGATTATAGTTGTTTCCAAAAAGAGATCTTAAAAGGAAAAATGGCTATTACACACACTAGGTGTCTATTCTTATACATTTCCTGCATGATTGATTACAGTATTTTGAGGAAAGTGTTGCAAAACTCTCTTTAAGTTTCTGTTTTTTAGGTTGATTTTAAATGATATAATGATTTTTTAACATTTCAGTCCTAAATACTTAGAGCTTTGTATTAGATTTGTCATAAAAATTTTACGATCTCACGTCATGAAAGAGTAGTCTCATCAACTAATGGTGTGGGTTATTATAAAGTTTCCACCCTTCAGAAAGTAAATAACACTCAACACAACTGGTTGAACTCCTATTAACATGAGTCGGAAATGTATTTTAAAGATATTTATATTATTCAATTAAACATTTATTACACTAATTACAGAAATCAACAAACTATAATATGGGATAATTATTTACATCATACTGCATAAGGTTGATCTTCTTCAGATTCATGGTACTTAATATAGCTGTCTTGATGTGTAAAATCTTTCTTATCTTCTTGCCAACCTCTACTTTTTGCTTTCTCATAAACAAATCTAGACGGAGATTCACCAAACAGCTTGTTGATATTTTCCAAGTCGTCCCTTAAATTAAACAAAACGTAATGCAAATTAAGAATGCTATCGTAATTCTTCCCAGAGTTTCTGTTCTCTTAAAGATTAAAATATGCTACATACCTGTATTGATCACCAACAACCTTCCGCTTCGTAACTGGATCAGTTATATCACCCATAGGATAAATTACATTAATTAGCTTATGCGTTACGGACGTAGTAATTTTCTCAGGTAGTTCTTCGATAAGAACTACATCTCCTGACTTGCATACTTTATCAGGATCTTGAACATGATAAAAATCGTCGTGCTTGTAGTACTGAAAGAGAAACTTAGGCATGAATTCTCTCCACTTAGAATGAAAAGAAAATATTTAAAATTTCACTTACCATCAATAAATTTTCATTTAGTTTTAGTCGTTTAACTCGGATTTTGGACGTTCCCGGTATCAATGAAGGTACGCATTCTCCAAGTAGAATACTAGCTTTTTTGGCGACAAGCCGGGCCATTATGAAATTATTTCACAGTACAAATCGAAGACCGGCTACGACTTTTTAACAATTTCCTCGCATGAATTTGACGCGTCCTTACATTCAACTTCACAACATTGCCTCAGCGATGAATAGGAAGGTGCCCGTGCTAATCGTACATAAAGGATTTGTTTTCCTTAAACTGCTCACAGATGGCGTTGCACGCTCCCTGTTGAGAAGGAGTACTCTGGTTGATAATCAGAAATGTTATTATAGTTTTCGATAACAGTTAATATATATTCGTAACATCAAATTTAACCTACTACTCCTGGCATCAGAATCATTATTACAACAAATTTTCATCAAGAATGTTATTTGATTGACTAATTAAGAAGTATGTTTTCACCACAATTAGGATTTAGTATATTTAACTTTAGATAGAGATGGATTGGAATAAACATTTACCACTGAATCTTATCTTTTTGTAGTTCTGTAGAGAAATATCCGCATAGATTTCTATATTAAGAAAATTCCATTTTAAGCAGGATATGGAATGTAGGTAATATTTAAAAATTTATGTGGTATGAAGTGATTGGGTTTCATCATATTTACCTCTTTAATTTTAGGGTAATAAAGGGAAGACATGTTCTTCTTTTCCTAAACCACTTCTGATGATGAATATATAGAAATGCTGCACATTCATTCACGAAAGATAATGAAATATTAATTTCATTCTTATTATATTTTCCACTGTAATTGAGCATTTATGATCAAAGTATTTTTATGTGAAAGTGACTAAAGCCTTCTGGCTTGTACTTAGCAATGGATATATAGTAGACGAATTTTCTGTTACCTTAAAACAATTGAATGGGTCAGTAATATTAGACTTATATAGGATAATTGTTTCAAATCTGTCTTTGGGGACTTTTCAAAACTGCTATTCCTTATTTAAATAAATTAAATCATTTAATTAATAAATTATTACTATCCAAAATTTAAGTCCTTTATTTGTCATTTGGATCATCTTGCATTATTCATAAACTGCAAGATTACTATTTTCCTCATTATCATTATTGTAATTTTATACTTACCTATTGAAATGTTTTTTAAAATATTTGGTACCATCTGACACTACAAGGCAGGAAGGTCATACGGAATAAATAAGTTCATGATATAAAGGGATAAAATATTTATTGGAAAACAACTAATAGACAAAATCAATTAACATCATCAAGTAACAAAAGAGAGCTAATATAACACAACAAAACACTACTTAATGAGTATTCAGAATTATTCAGCAGGTACAGATTCTTTTCTTTTACGTACAACGTTGGATATAAAGAATTCCCCTGCTTTGTATGAACTGCGAACCAGTGCTCCACTAGCAGTGTAAAGGAAACCCAATGACTTGCCTACTTCTTCCCAATGCTTGAATTTAGCTGGAGTCACGTACTCCACCACCTTAAGGTGTCTTTTTGTCGGTTGCATGTATTGACCCAGTGTCAAACAATCAACATTGACAGCTCTCAGATCTATAATGAAATTCAAACAAAAATGTTTTTATAAAACCTAAACCAAATAGCACACATTTTACGTAATGTAATTGATTATATAAATAATTAAGCTATGTTCAAAACCATTCCATTTCATACAAGCATTTTATATATCTTAAAATTAATAATAATAATTACACTAGCTATTTTCTTAACTTTAACAATACCGCATATTTCTAACACTGCCTAACACACTTTTTTATAAGTATATTCATGAGAATTGGTATAGATTATGTACTCCATCTCCATACAGGATATACCAGCTTTTTTCAATTTTAAGAGCCAACTTGTTTTCCATTACACTATCTTAACTATCATTGATAATTGAAAAATACCAAAATATCAGGAGATAACTATATATTATGGTATTTAGGGGTCAGTATGTTGTCAAATACAAGCATCAAAAGGTTGAAAATATTCCAAAAGTGAACTTGCAAATCATTAATATATATGAGACAAATATTTCTAAGCTATCAGGTAAATCAACTCATTTCTTTGTTAAACATAACTGAAAAAAATTCACCAATTAACTCAGAATCATACCTTTCATAGTTTGCAGAATTTGATCATCAGTTTCTCCAAGTCCAAGCATAATTGATGACTTTGTGACCAAATCTGGCTTAAATTTCTTTGCTTCCTCAAGAACAGAAAGAGATTGTCTGAAATTTTTAAATAAAAAAGTTATAAATTTTGAAGATAATTTTCAAAATCTAACAATGAAGAATGCATATTAGCATCTCATTATCATATTAGTACCTGTATCTTGCACGCCTGTCCCTGACAAATGGTGTTAAAGCTTCAACTGTTTCAATATTATGTGCATATACATCAAGACCTGAAGCAGCAACACAATGGACAGCTTCCAGGTCACCCCGGAAATCTGGTACTAAACATTCCACCATCAATGAGGTTTTTCTGAGAAGAGATAACATTCTTTCAATACAGCACAACAAATGACAGAGCATATGTAAATACATCATCAAATTCTAGAATTGTTAATTCCTTCATAGAATAATTAAGTGTTAAAATTAATTCATCGACTGTTTATTCTTTAAGGAATGGAGCTGAAAATTAATTTTAAGTCTGGCACAGCTTAGATTAGCTGAGATAGTGAGTTTATGCAAGAATTAAGTATTTATTTTTAGTAAAATACATTTCAGATTCAGATAAGATTTAATTTCATATTACAAATATTACTGTATCATACTGTACTGTTTATCATAATTAAAATTTCATAAATTAGTCCTAGCTCCTTTCAAAAGTTCAGCTACAATCAGAACATAGTCCACCAGTGGAAGTAGTACACAAAAAGTACAGTCAAATATTATAGGAAAAATAAAAAAAACAACATGGAACAGCTTCCTGACAAACACAATCAAATTTTCCATATACCTTTGCTTGATTTCTCTCACAGTACGGGCAATGTGTTCTGCTCCTCCATCAGGAAGATCTGAAATAAAAAAATTGATTTATTACTATAGGTATTAGTGATTTCACAAGATATTTGGATATTGTTATATATTATGTTATTATATATATGTTATATGGAATTATTTACTTACCATCACGATCAACAGATGTCAACACCACATAATCCAATCCCCAAGATACAATAGCTTCAGCTGTATTCTTTGGTTCATTTGGGTCAGGAGGAGGTGGATTACGAGCAGTTTTCACAGAGCAAAAGCGACAACCTCGAGTACAAGTATCTCCAAGTAGCTGGAAAAATTAATATGGTTCTTCTGTTTATTTGCTTTTCAACTACTAAATCTTTCATGGAGAAATTATTGATGATAGTATTGAAGCTTAATTAGAGATAAAAACTTTTAAGAAACACTCAAAAGTAACTCCGGAATCTCGAATTATATTATAGTTACCCTAATAATTGAAATGCAGTTTATTCATACTTCATATGTTGCCTAATAAAATTATTCATACTGTATCAATGTATGTTTTCCCTACTTTAAATGATCAACAGTATAAACATATCTCAATCCTCAGCATTTAAAAATAATAGACCAACGAACCATAATTGTTGCCGTAGCGGTACCATGCTCTCCTCCACCCCAACACTCTCCAATATTTGGACAACGAGCTTCTTCGCAAACTGTATGAAGATTCAATTTCCTCAAGTCATCTTTTAGCCGAGAATAATTAGGGCCTGTCGGTATTTTGGTTTTAAGCCATGGAGGTAGTCTTAATCTTTCAGATTCGCCTTTTTCTCTACGTAGTTTTCCTTGATAGTCTTCCCAATTTTTTACATCGCCGCTGACAAAATCTTGTAATCCAGGTCCTTCAGCAATTTTACGTTTAACTTCTTCGGTTAAAGATGATGCACTTCTCACTATATACGCATATCCATTAACATAGGGAGTTCTAAGTGGTAACTTGATCATTTTGTTTCCGTATAAAACTCAAAACAGCAACCTTCGAAACTTGCTTATTCATTCGGGGCAACCTAGCAGATTGAAGTTCTCGTCGTGCGCTTAACATGAAAAGACATTGGAAACCTCAACTCTTTGAGGCTTATGAAACATAACAGATTATCTCACTATGCATTTAAAATACAAGAGCAACAACAACAATGTAGAAGCCACTCTTGAGCCTTGTTATTTTACTACCCACAAGTCTCTTTAATTCTAGCTTACGGATGAAGTCTAAACTACTGTGTTGCAATGAATATGAAACCTAATTTCTAGGATAAATCCGTTGAATTAAATTACATTAAAATTGGTTGTTTGCTCAAATTATTCCATTAATTTTCTAACTGTGATAATTTATGATGAAGAACATTTGGTAAACCAATTTACTTATGACATTGTTATTACTATTGAAAAAGATTAAATTATAATAAATAAAAGAGGTTTTTGAGTGGAAACAAATAAATCGTCAATATTTTGAAACTTCTTTTCAGTAATTCATGAAAGCTTGTCGTAAAAATGTTTCAATTTCAAAAGTTAGGAATTGATGAATGATAGAAGTATATTATGTAAAAGCATCATTCATGTTAAATTACGATTATATTCTATTGTACTTCTAACAAAGTCGATTTGAGTTCAGACTCAACCAGAAAAGAGAATTTTCATTTTCACTCAGTACGATACAAGTTAATAAGATGCGATGCAAGCGATAGAGGCCTCTATTAATTGAAGTCCGAACCCTTTGAAGGAGTAAATATATCTGTTTGATTGAAGTCGAGCCAAGTGCAACCAGCTCACAATCTCATTCACTCATCGTATTCTGTATCAAAACAATCTGGTTGTCGCACAATGTTTATTCACCCCATTTGTAAACAGCATATCAATACGTAATTATAGTAAATATTTTTTAATTCGGAGCGGATCTTATCCTTCCATAATGATTATATCCTGTTGCATTTTCGCTGTATGATTAAGTTATTGTGCTGTCAGTTGTGAAAAACCTGTTTTACTAAATGCTTCAACTCCTTTATTACTATTATTTTAAATATTGTGATGCATATCAGCGAATCCACGATTCACTGGTGACCGTCATTAGAAAGAAAGGAGGTACACTAAGAGGAATAACGGTTCTGTGCCTCCATTCAACTGGTAGAGGTTTTCTTGTTGTTTTGTGATAATCAAGATTTAGGAACTTACTGCAAACCTTCAATAATGTTGGAGCTCTTATCTTTAACCCAAGGAGGGAAATGTTTTATTTTTCAAACTTAATTATCAAAGAAGACTTGTAGAGCTTTAAATGAGCGATTGATGACATGAATTTGAAGATTACAAATATGATTGCAAATCAAAGATGAGTATTGCTTTGAGTTAGAAGTAGTAATATCAGCAACTCTAACGTAGTTTGTTTGGTTAACATATATATAGTTACCAAGTTAATTATACATTTATATATTTCTTTTATCTGATGAATTCTTTGAGTTATACAAGATGACAATTCTAGATTTAGCTTAATAGGTTATGTCACCTCTTTGTACTGAGTAGCAACTAGCTACTACTTCATTCTCTTGATCTAAATCCAAGCCTTTTATTATTTTTAGGAATAACATTTTCATGTTGATTTTTACTATAGCTGTCCTTGGAGCTGCCTTTTCCACAACATTCATTTTATCATATTAATTGTAAAATTTCTATTTGTTTGTGATATTTACTTTTCCAACATTGCAGTAATAACACATACATCGTTTAATGAATCTAGTGTTGCTTTAGGTACATTAAATCCCCTATTGTTCCAGCAGTTTGGAGATTAATTGTCTTCTATTCAGTTTCATCTATGCTGATGAATAAGTTAAACTTACTTAAAGTGTTATAGTGCCAAAACCAACTAAAAATATGCATTAATACAAATGCTCATCGCTTTATATTCATAAATTCCATATAATAGTAGTTACCATCTTATTCCTACTTTTCCTACCATATACACTTAGAAAAGTCTACTTGATCTGGTAGTTTTTATCTCCAATCCCTGACATGTAAGGGAAATGAGTAACCACTCTTTAATGTGTTATATTGCATATACACATACCATGTATCATACACTCATATCAATATAAGAAAGGAGAATTCCATTTAGTAAGTTGAATTAGTACATTATCACTCTGGCTTGGGTTGACTCTTTGTTTATATTCAATATATTGTAAGAGAAGAAATAAACGAGGCAACCACAGTAGAAAATCATATCAAAATAAAACTTGAAAAATAAATTATTTACATTTGTGTTTATACTCTTGTTTATGAGGCACCATGTCCAAAATATTTTTTATTTTTACCTTTTTTGAATTTGATTTTGAATTATGTAATCCTTAATTATAATCTTTGAAGAGTCAATAATCTTCATTATGAATTAAAATCAGTTGTCATTATGAGACTATAGTGCTCTTATAATTTAAGCTTAATTTTAAACACGGTTTCATTTAGGATGTCTACAGGTGATTAAATCATGTTCAATCCAAAATTTTATAGTTTTATTATCAATTATTTGAGATTAAAATTAATGCTAAAATTGGGTGATAAATCTCCTGGAGTATTCTTCAAATGGTCAAATAGTTATGATATACATATACTGTTAGAATTTTAATGGATATTTTATTCTGCAAGCATACAATACCTGGTTTACTTTAGAATAAATATAAGTATATTATTGATTGAAAAGTAATGTACTTATTCAAAAGTGACTCCCCATTCATCTCTCTTCTCGTGGTAATTTCTATATTTTAGCTTATTCCTTCAGCTATATCCATTCAAGAGAAAAATAAATAAATATTTATATATTACCAGAGTTAAATTGTGAATGTTAACATATATCAAAGTTATCATTCAATACAGCTGAAGAACATTTTCAGTATCATAGTGAACATCTTGTTTACTGTTGCTAAGTTATCATTCAATACAGCTGAAGAACATTTTCAGTATCATAGTGAACATCTTGTTTACTGTTGCTACGTTTTGCTTTTATTGGATTTGAAGTTCTTTTCAATTTTTAAAGGTCATGTTAACATCTCTTTCTCATTTTATTATAAATTTTGTTCTTGGCTTACTGGCTTTAACTGGAAAGTATGTCAATCCTGGGACATAAACTTGTCTACTTCAATTAATATGTTGGAAAGCTTGGAATATGTTAGGAATACAGATATCTATTCGCTTGAATGTAGAAACACTTATATTACCGTAAAGTTCTGCACTACTATATTTATGTTCACCTGTATTTTGTTTATCAAAAGTGCTACCTTAACTTACCTTGTATAACTAACCCCATCCCCTTATTTTTTTGCTACACTTAAGGTAAATTATATTGCTATTACTTTGGTTCTTGAATTGTGGCCAATCATCTTTTTAGATATTTTGAAAAATGTATAAGGGAGTAGGGCACAAACAATACCCAATTAATTATTGATAGGTCATTCTATTTTAGCTATCTTTCAAATTATTTAGAAATGCTGTTATAGAAAATTTCAAAGGCGTTTCCACTATAGTTTAGTTTGATTAAGTGGTCTTACTCTACTCTAATTTGCTCCCCAATCTTATTCAATTCATGAGCCACATTAATTTTTATCAACAGTTCAGGGCCAGTATATGCTTACAATTGAAAATAATGAAAACTTAGATAATTTTTTAAATTAATCATTCAATATTAGTAAGTAGCACAATAATATGCTACACATCAATACCTCTTATTAATTTAATCAGTGGATCCCTTCTTAGATGCAAAAATAGGAGATATTTCTGAACTGTGTATTTGATGATGTTCCTATAATATCAACAAAGACTTGATATTATCATAGACAGTTTTTTGATACCAAATTGTTCTGCACAAATTTTATTCTGAAGATTAAAAGATATTAATATAGAAATGTTTTGTCTTTTGGAAAGTCGTTCTTAGGCAAATACTAATGAAACAGCACTGGATCTTATTTATAATTGTCCCTGAGGAGATCATTTTCTTGCAAACCCAAGGACTTATGAGAGGAATTAATTTTGGTAAACCATTTAAAATAATATCAGTTCTACCTCTAAATCCAAATCAGAAAGATTGTTGGATACTTAGCTATTGCTATATGAAATGAAGACCATTCAGTGCTGATAATGTGTCCAGTTGTTGGTCTATAGATTTTCCAAAACCAAAACAAGTATACATCTGAAGACTTGTAGATAAGTGATTAGATCAAAAGAAGACTTGTATATTCATGTAATTTTAGGTTAAGAAAATCATGCTTGTAACTAAAGTCCAAGATGTCTCCACACTGGATAGTAATTTCTATTATATACTTTAGCTTACCAGGAGGCCACCTATTTACTTTGCTGTGTCAAATACTATGCTCAGGACATTCTTACAACTCTGAAAGTTTCTTAGCAGCTACCAACAAAAGTTTTTTTCACAACTTCACTATTTGTAATTGGTCGACTAATTTTAACCAGGGCATAACCAATTTAATAATACTCTTAAAGGTTCAGTTGAGCATTTACGAAGCAAGTTTCTCTTAGAAAAAAGTTAATTATTTCATTTATTAACTTTTACTTATTGCCGTGACCATTTCCTCCCACGATTGTTTGGAGAGTGACAGTGCAGTTCGTATTACTTCATCACAGCCACAGTTTGGTAACAAATCACGCACAATGCTTTCTCGCCTGATTTGATGATGAAGTGTTACAAATTCCATTCTTTACGAAATTTCCGACACTCGTAGTTTATTTTTCTTTCCCTCTTCCTAGCCTTCTTTTGCGACTAAAAAGAAACTACTCAAACTATCTCTCAGAAAACTTATGGTATGGTAATTTAAACTAATTTTAACAGAAGAATAGCTGAAAATAAAACGAGAAAACTAATATATTTGTTATATGTTTTTATATGTTTTTTAAGTTGAATTTTTCTGAATATAATTTGTGAAAAAATCCACTTATTTTACGAAGACTTCCTCTTCGAATTGTCCGGTAAACTGTTGTAAAACTAATACCATTCTTTAATTTCTTTTGTCTCATATTAATAACGAATAAAGAAAATCATCAATAAATAGAATTGAGTGCAACATGATTCACAGCTATACGCTGTCATCAACATCACATTATCGCTCCAGTCAACCGTGACTGTCACTCAGTTTTATCCTGGTAGACTGCTTTTTATATCGGAAACTCACGATCTTTAATCATAAGATGGCCTCTCAAGATTTGGAGATGATAAATAGGACTATTTTGAACAGAGGATAGATATATATAGGATTACAGTGGTACCTCGAGATACGAGTTTAATTCGTTCTGTAACCTTGCTCGTATGTCAAATTGCTCGTATCTCGAATCATTTTTCCCCATTGAAAGTAATGAAAATGTCATTAATCCGTTCCGGACCTATGAAAAATCTCCAAAACATTGTAAATTATGAATAAAGATACGTTTTTAATTAAAAAATAAACATGTATAATTAACAAATACGACTCCTTTTAAAAATTGCGTTTTCATTAAAAAAATCCATTTTCAAATATTACGAAAATTTTCATTCCCCATGTGTTTTAAATTACGTCTTTGAAATTATGATGAAATGGTGATTATTCATGTGCCTCAAATAATTTTCGAAATTTGGCGGATGTATTTTGTTACGTTCAATATTTGGTTAGTTCCATTTTGCTGGAACAGGACGGCATGGCGGAGAAATATACACCGATATGAGTTGGTGTAGCATTTCCTCCATGCCCCCCCAAAATTTGTGTCCCTGTCCTTGACCTAACCTACCCAGAAGGTATCCTCCGTGAATGCGAGAAATCAAGGGAGGCTACGGCGAGGTCTGTCCATACGTGAGGGCCAAGGGTTGTATTTTGAGGTATTATGAATGCGAAGCTAAAATTCGAAATTATGGAACAGTGAATCGAAAAAACATACCTAACTTGTCCAAAGTGAGGTGATATTTAAAGGAATTTTCTTATAAATTGGAAGTAAAATGTAATAAATATAGATGTTCTGCAAATAAATGTCATGAGCCATCTCGCGATCATTTCTACGTTATTCTTACCAAGTCGTAATGAAGAGGGAAAATTCAAAATAGATGTAATAGAAGTTTTGTAAATGATTCTTAAGTCTTCGTTTGATCGTAAATTCTTTGAATTCATGAATTATCAGAAGAATGATTATATTTATTTCTGTCCGTATAAAATAGGAATAAAATTATGCTTGCAAACTGCAAGTAAATTGTTGATATATCTAATCATGAATTACGAAAGTTTTATTAGGTTCACACATTGATCGACCTAACAGGAGAAATAACAGGATATATTTCAATTCACGAAAAAAATACACTAATAAACTCGAAAAAATTTATTTATTCCATTAGATTCGTATGATATACATTAAATAGAAAATACATACATACACACGTTTTTATGCATTGAAATACACTTAAATACAATGAATTACTTTTTAAAACAATAGAAACTATAATTAATCTTCGTTTAATCATCAATTTCCGTCGTATTAATAATTTAAATTATTTAACAAAAATATTTATATATCCAACTATTATTTGTTCAAAAAACGCAATGAGCATAATGTTTGATAAAAAAAGGAATGAGTAAATAAAGATTTACGAAAGGTTTATGAAACTCACACATAGCTCAAACTTAAATGATAAACATTCCGTGTGTGTGTTTATAGTACCCTCTTCCATGTAATTTTTAGTGCATTATTCTTCTAACAAGTCATTTCTTGGATCTCAGCGGGTTACAACAGTCACCAAATACGCGACGCCAAAAAGTAATCACCGGGATTAGAGAACAGAATCTGTGCTCGCTAACCATCTTTATAGAGTAGACCTCACAGATACCTATTGCGGAATTCAGGTTTAGTGAGCCTTATGAGTCATCAAGTGAACTTAAAAACCGAACGGGCAAACATCAGGCTATACACCTTAATTATGATACAAGTACAGTATATGGGACCCTGCGGAAAAACGCTACATCAGCGACTTAGAAAAGGGTCTGCGGATCCGTTTTGCAAAGAACTGGTACGATAATTCGGTGAGCGTAACGTAAAAATTTGTTTAAAAAAAGGCTAAACCTATTAGATAAATTCAGAGAAGGTACCTACTCGGAAGTTGTTGCTGCTAATATCCGTCCTCCCTGTTCTATAGGCTGCTCTGACAATAATGAAAAGATCAGGGAATTAGATGCCCGAACTATTCGATAAAAAATTCGATCTTCCCGCAAACGATACTCTAGAATAACCGATTATGTAAGTAAAGACATGGTGCTTGCACCCGCAACCAAACACCGGAAGGTATGTTAAGACAAGAAGGGGTCTTTTAAAGAGTAAATAAAAATTTCTAAGCGTCTTATGAAACATGCACTATACTCAATTTTATCTAAAAAATATTAGTGTTAGCAGTGCCATTCTCTACTGTACATGTACTACTGAGCACATTTATTGTGCACAACTGTCATTTCTGAGATCTTAGCGGGGTACGCCTTAAAAAAAAGGCGCCGGACTATAGTCAGTACGTCTAGCCCAATAAGTAATCACTGAGATTAGATTCCACAGAACCTGTATTTCCTAACCCTACGAACAGGGAAGTTCCTACAGATCCCAGATCAGGTTTCGTGAGCCTTATGGGCATTCAATCGTACTAACATCCGAAAAAAAACGGTCAGGCTGTACCCCTTAGGAATGTCCACGTAAAGTTTTGAGGACCTTTTGTTATATACACTGTTATAGATCAACGCGTTGAATCAAGTAAGGTCACTGTATTTCGGTACTTACCCAGGCATCAATCATAAATCAGAGACAATTGGGTATTAAAAGTACGTATGTTGAAGTAATTGTTAGGTAGGCTTGTATTTTTAACCTAGTTAGAGTCATTAGAAACATTAAACTTGCTCTTAGTTGTACTGATTGAAGTGCAGAGACCTCTTTGTGACTTCCAATTAGAACCTTTTTGAATTTCGTATTGCCGCGTAATTACGTCATACTATTACGTAAAAATACACAGTTTAAATACTGTATGGTACGGAAACTTCATTTCTTGATATGTACAGTACAAATGATTGATCACGTGTTCCAAAAGGTTATGAAACACACACTGCTCAACCAAGATTGAAATACATTCCGTATGTGTAATTCGAATTAAGTTCGAATCTTACACGTACTTCTTAGTTAATCATTCCTTTCTAAACTTATTATTCTTATATTTACGGGGTACAACCGTCAAAAGAATGGGCCGGACATTCGTTAGTACGTGATGCCCCTAAAGCATGACATAGGTACCTAGAATCCAGCGGGAGCCTGCGTTCTCGTTATCCTTCTTAATAGAGTAAGACCACGCAGTTTCCCTAGTTAGGGCTCAGGGTTGGTGCGGTCGATGACACATCATCGTATACCGAATATCCGGTTATCCAGTCTGCCAATCAATTCCATTTGACGGCCCCGCAGATCAGTCAAACTTTCCTTCAACTGCAAGCAAAAAGTTGGTACGGCTATGCAGTGGTACCTCGAGATACGAGTTAAAATTATGAATAAAGATACGTTTTTAATTTAAAAAATAAACATGTATAATTAACGAATACGTAACAAAATTATGAAGCAAATAAATAAAAGAGTTATTTAGAATAATAGTCTTACTCTGGTGAAGGACAAGTTCGGCTAACGAAGTTTAACGGCGAGAAGGAGGGAAGGAGTATAGGCACTCTAGAACCATACGTAAACGGCGATTTTTTAAAACTTAAAACTATTTTCGTAACTTTAAACTAAAACAATAATTTAGTTACTTCAAATAAGAAAATACTTAAAACAATGCTCTTAACTTTAAACTGAAACTAACCTTAACATTAACGTAAATTCAACTATCACTTATTTCTGCCTTCTTGGCTGCATGGTAAAAAAAAGTTCAGTAATCACGCAAAAATGATTACAGCGCACAAGATACACTTCGAATCAAGCGGGTAACACGTGCGAGTGAGTGAGAGATTTTCTCGGATGATGCTCGACCCAGCGCACCAGCTAGCTAGACGCTCCGGAAACACGAATTTGCGCTCGTACCTCGAATTTGGGCTCGTATCTCAAACAAAAATATGGCCCGAGCTCCAGCTCGTATCTCAAAAATCTCGTATGTCGGGCTGCTCGTAACTCGAGGTACCACTGTATTTTGCGAACCGATTGATTATCGTCTCGAAAATGGTTTTTACGAGTATGAATTTTCAAAAGGTCATTGCAATTATCAAGTTTATTTTAATGTTTCAGTTTTATGTATGAAAATATGAGTAAATATCGATCGATGAACTTAAGTAGTGTGTTGGTATTATCACAACAAAACTCGATTTTAAAAGCGATTCTCAAGTGTTTTTTTCGCTAGAGTTCAACAAACTGCCTCCCACACCTCATCGTGTCTCAATTGAACGAATCGGTGCACGCTAAAACAGAGCACGGATAATCGAAACTTCGCTGCTCAATGGAGTCGATGGTGTAATCGGGGAAGTCGGGCGAAGGAACGGCGAGAGCGAATAAAAAAGGCGAAAGGCCTATCGGGGCGAATACCGGAAGACTCCGCAGTCACTATAAAGTGTCCGCGTCGACCAACTTGTCCGCAGAATAGAATCCAAGATGATTGCCTTGGTGGCGTTGATGAGCGTAGCCCTAGCGTTGGGCAGCCCCGTGTGGAGGGAGGAGGACACTGCCATCGTGAGCTCCAACCACTGGGAGATGGCCGTCGCAGCACCCGAAGACCTATCCTCTGCTGGTACCGGTGGAGGAGGTAGAGGTTACCACGGTGATCAGGGGTTCTACAAGTCTAAATCCCACAAAGGAGACAAAGGGTACAAGTCTTTCGACAGCTACCACAAGAAGGACGGAGACTCTTATGGTTACGAGCAACACTCAGCTTTCGGATCTGCAAAAGGAGCTGACGAAGCCGCAGCCCACCAGGTGGAGCAGAAATACGGACAAAAGAGGCAGAGGAGACAACATGAGTACGGGGGCGGAGATCACCATGGAGGATACGAGCACCACGAACATTCCTCCGAGGGCGATGGAGGACACCATTCCGAGCACCATTACAGCGGCGGTGGCGGTGGTCACCATGGAGGAAGCCATCATGGGGGAAGTCACCATGGTGGTAGTCACCATGGAGGAGGAGGAGGAGGAGGCAGCCATCACTTCTATTAATCGACTCAGGACAGGATTCATCTCATCTCTATGTTATTTATTGCTGACGTTTAAGTTATTTAATAAAAATCGGAAGAGTTAACAAAATGAGTTTTTTATTTAATTACTAGCTGCTGCTTGTTGATGATCATTTACTGTTATTAATCTAACTATAAATATAAAAGTTCCTCATGCAGATAGTTGGTTAACATTTCATAACTAATTTAGTTAATAAGCACAATTATGGTTCTTAAAGGAAATCATACAACAATGTTTTTTTCATGTCTCTATACTGATAATGATATGGTTCTACATTCTCACGTTAGAGCTCCGCTAAAATTATAAATATTAATAGCACTGAATTATGCGATACGTCGGGAAGAAACACAATAGTTCTAATATAAAAGATTGAAAAAGTTAAGGGGGTTTTTGAAATTTGAGTTCAAACACTCACATATTGACAATAGGTTTTCAGATTTTAATTTTTCATATCTTATAATGCGTATATTTGACTCAATTTCATCAAGTTAGATTGGTAGTAAAAGACGAATGAATTAAATAGGTATACATATTTTTATTAGAATTGGGAAAATAACGATATAAATGTTTAATAATGGTCATAGTTAATGTATAGTATAGAATATGAGTATACCGTTATTTCTTGTCAATTATTTTATGAACACAGTCAAAATGACAAGTATTTTATGAACACAGTCAAAACTCTTAAGTAGTATGTAGAAATCAGAAAATATAATTCAAGAAACATTTTATGAAGATTATGTACGGATGGAATATATTAATTACTTCTTTACCACTATATAAATGAGACGAGAGAGATTCATATATACAAAGAAAATCAAGAAGATATGTAACCATGACTTACCATCGACGGAAGAAAACATTCGAATAGCATATTTAACTTTTCCATTCTCGAATCAGCATTATCGAAAATTTTCGCTTTTTGAAAAACCCGTTTATTAATACATCTCAGCAAGATGATATAAACTGTTCGTAATGAATAAAATAAAAGAATCGTGAAACGTATTACAAACTATAGTAACTATCCGAAAAAGGCGTAGATCGACCGAAATTCCACAAAGAGGATTATCTCTGTACTATGGCCGTAAAATGAGATGCTGGTGTATTAAAACATAATTTTATTAACTATTATGGCTTCATAAATGTAAAATAAACTTAAATCAATTAATTATACTCTTTTCCGAATTTTCGGAATAACTTTGGTGTGTGGGTAAGCAATTTATTCGTTTCCAACAACGGAATTTTTCAAAAAAGCATCGTCTTCCGCATAGTACGTTCGTAACTTAGAAACACTTGTTTAGTTCCTAGAATTCATCTCCATCGAAAAAGAAAAAACACGTAGAATGCAAAATAAAGACATTAGTACTTTTTAAAGATTATGTTATGACTTTCGCGTTAACTGATGGAACGGAAATTACTTTTATTTAGCGGAAAGCTGGATGAAACCTTTTTCCATATATCTTTTGACGAAAAGAGGGCGTGGTGAGATTTTTTAAGATAGATGAGCAATATCTGTCTTCTATTTCATCACGGAACTGGACTGTCTCCAGAAGAAAGCTCGCCCACAAGTGAATCGATGACTCCGTCAGATATGTTTTTCTTATTTCGTATTCTTCACTCGTGCGTTAGATGCTTTTATCAAATCACACCGAAGATCAAGAAAGGCTAAATCAGATGAAAAATTATTTTATCATCATTTTGCACCAAAAAAGAGAAAGAAGTTGAGTGAAATACATACTCAGTTCCAAAAGTAGGTAGTTTATTTTTTTGAGAACGCAGTCTGTTTCCATTTCATTTGCGTGTTTTAATTTTTATTGCAAATAATGTTTCAAATTTATTTTATCAGACTATTGAAATTAAATCTTCCTTTAAAACAGTTCTTTTAAACAGATCTTGGTAAAAGTTTAGTAAAAAAGCTTTAGTAATTCATGAATACAAACTAAAAACCCTTATGAAAAGCATTAAGTAGACTTTGAATAGTTGACCTTTAAAAATCAGGGTTCTAATTAGTCTTGAGGTTGTATTATCAATTTCTATCAATTATCATGCCGATAATTTAATATATTGCCATGAAGTATATAAAAAAATATAGAAAGCAGTGTTAGCACTTGATATAGATAACTGTTCAAAAGCCGAATTTCCATCATAATTAAAAATGAATGAAAAAATTAACTTTGGTTTGAAATAAAACATAATGTTAAAATATTTTATATTCCCTCATGTAAATTTAAGTGTTGTTAAAATTTTGTTGTTGTAATATATATGTAAACGCTGCCACGAAGCTTAAGACTAATAGTGAAACCCACGAATAAATAAACGATTAAGTTCTGTAGTTACGCAAGTCCTCTATTTTTATAATACTGAAGTTTCAATACACTCCGATTAATTTTTATTAGAATATTATGTAAAAATTATCGCTGAGGATTCTGGGAATGGATGCGTTGATAAACCTGTTTTATGGAAGACGTTGGGTCTATAAAATTTTATCTTAATCATAAATAATATGAATGTCAAATAACTTCGAGAATAAATTGCTCTTAAAAGAAATGAATGCTATTTAGGATCTTGAATATATTCCATCCTTGAAAGAAGAAAAATTAAAGTTGAGATTAAGGAAAATTTATGTTTATGACTTAATTTACTATTCATATTGCGGTAAACCTATTAAACGTACCGCAATTAAAAATCAGAATGATGGGACTTTTATGATCCAATTATCCATTTAAATTGCTTAAACCCCTGAGTTGACGTAACTTGGACGAGTTCATAAAATGGTCCTTGGACTTTGGATTGAGCAAAAAAACGTTAGTGATAGTTTTATATGTAAATGCATTAAGTTCTTAGTATACGCTCGCTCTATCAAAAGAATGTTTTCGTTATCATAATTCATTCAATGATATTAGTAAATGAAAAGATTTATGACTCTTATATTCTCGATAAAGGTAAAATAATTATTACGTATCTCTATATATAATCTAATATATATATCTATATATAATCTAATATATATATCTATATATAATACCGTATTATGTATCTTGTTGTGTAATATTAGAAGTATCTAAGCTTGATATTACCCGTATAGCCTAAAACCAAATTCAAAGTACGTCTCGTCAAATATGCTCGGCCCTAAGTTCCCTTAGATTGGTCGATTCATCTTATAGTGGCTCATTAACCGTACTTGCCCTTTCCGAGTACTTTGAAGATGGTAATCATCCTCTCTATTGATGTTGTCGGGTGTTTTAAAGTACTTCCAACTACCTTTGGGTATTAGCGACTATCCCTAAAAAGTATTTTCTTCCTCAAATCGAAGTTTGTGCTTAAGTTTACTCTATATAGGTGTGCATAGCAACGGTTGAGAGGTTTAACTGTTTGTATTTAGTCGCTCCTACATGTTTGTTTATATTATATTCCGAGATAGGAGATATGAGTTCTTTTGGTAAGATTCGACTAATTCCGGTAAATCTTGAGGCTATCCGGAGGGTATGAGTTACCAAATGATCTCCATTGATTCCTTGATGGTATCGTTTGTTGAAAGAAAAAGATCGCGTTGAAACTGGCGAGTATTTGGGTCTCGTTAACGGTTTATTCATCTATGGTTTCTATGGAATGGGTTGGATATTTTTTACTAAGAAAAGGGTTCTACCTACGAGTACATGTAAGATACTGCATGGTAAAAAATATAAATAAATTAAAATTTGACTTTTACCTTTTTACTCCGACGTTAAAAGCACTGAAATAAAAACTTCATGATGAGGTACTACCATTCGGTAATTTAAAAAGGCGCGTTGACTTATCAGATACCCAAATACCAGAGACGCCAAATATCTAGTAAAAATACTACGATAAGTTCCTGGATCAATTATAACATACGTATGCGTAGAGAAAAGGGATAGGCTCATCAAGAACGAAAGTAATATTCGATGGAGACAATGTACATTAGTGCCGTTGCCATAGAAGAACTAAAATAAATAAAATATAACAAAAAATCGTTAACAGAACAACCGTATACAAATAAAATACCTGCGTAAGACCTAATATATTAAAATGAAAGGAGATTCTACTGAAATTAGTAAAAAGTTTCAATCAAAAAAGAACCGTTTTTACGTTTTGCAAAATTTGTTGACTCCATTCGTATATTCTATCACCTAGAAACGATCAAATACTTCGTAAAATATAATTTTAACATTACTACTTTTCATGAGAATAGAAGCATT
Organism: Pantala flavescens; assembly: GCA_020796165.1. NCBI lineage: Eukaryota > Metazoa > Arthropoda > Insecta > Odonata > Libellulidae > Pantala > Pantala flavescens. Next base: position 22,596,771 of record CM036886.1, read on the forward strand.
TATAAATCCTAAAACATACTTTTTGGGAAACTTTGCGTCGAGCATTTGCATAAAATGTTAGCTGATATGAGCAATTATGCAAATTCGCGAAATGAAAATAAAATACGTTTCATAAAAAGACGATAAAAGTATCATTTATGACTATAAGTGGCAATCTCCACAAGCTTTCAATCATCTTTAAGTCCCTAATTCTGCAACGACATCCGTAATCTACTCTAAAGACCATCATATCTGTGGATGGAGTGCTAAATTGTATAATTTAGGTTTCCCACGTTCTTCCGGATCGGTCGCCTCCATCCCTTCATTGGAAAGCGTGAAGACACGGTCCGGCGGGCGGGAGACCCGTGCCACTTCCCTCTTCGGAAGCGAAAAAACCATCCGGTGATATAAATGGGGGGACCGCTTATGGATGCATCGTCAGTGGCTCATTGGAAAGCGAAAGATGGTGCGTTGTAGACCCACAGCGGGTCTCCTGGCCCTCGCGGCGCTGCTGCTGGTAAGCGGCGTGAAGTCGAGGGATATCCCAACGGTGGATCTCGTGGGAGAGGCTTCCCAATTGGAGGCGGTGGACGCGTTGGCGGAGGCGACGGAGGAAAAGCAGTGGGGAGTCGTCGACGCCAGGGGTGTCGAGGGCGTCGCGGACCTAGAGGTTGCGGCCTCTGGACATAAGAAGCACCACGAGAAGGGCGGTGGTGAAGAACATCATTCTGACCACCACAGCCACCACGGACACAAGGAGGACAAGGGGCACAAGGGCCACCACGAGCACAAGAAGGGTCACCACGGAAAGCACGGCAAGGAAGAACATGAAGGACACTACGGCGAGGAAGGCGGCCACAAGAAGGGTCACCACGAGGGAGGCGGAGAATACGGGGAACACCACGCTGGACATAAAGGACACAAGGCTGCCCATTACGGGGAGAAAGGAGGCCACAAGAAGGGGCATCACACCAAGGGTTACCACAACAAATACCACAAGGACGAGTACCACAAGAAGCACGACTTCTACGATGATTACCACAAGGGAGGACACCACCACAAGCACGGAGACCACCACGAGCACCACGGAGGAAAGAAGGGCGGGCACAAGAAGGGAGGTCACCACAAGTCCGGACACCATCATGACCACTTTGGAAAGAAGGGACACCACGGCAAGGGACACTACTACGATGAACACAAGGGTCACAAGTCCCACCATGGCCACGAAGAACACCACGGACACAAGAAGGATTACGGAAAGAAGGGTGGACACCATGGAGGAAAGAAGTACGGGTTCAGTAGCGGAGGAGGAGGAGGTGGTGGAGGTGGTGGAAAGCACTAGTCCAAGCAGATGAGGAGGTTTTGTTCCATTGATGGATCCATCACCATCAGATGGGGAGTGAGGTAGTTACCTCTACTCTCCAAGATTATTCCTCTGTTGATTTTGTTGTTGTTCCTGTTTTCGAATTTGTATGAGACTGTTGTCTCTCTCGACTGATGAAATATAAAATAAACGTTGTTATTATCACATATTGGTTTCATTCTGCTCATGGAAGATGATTCTTTTGGGGTTTCGTCGTACCCTTTCTCCATGTGCAAGAACCACTTCGATTTCGACCACACTAATTTTCGAAAGGATACAGTTCATGCGAAACGATAAACACAGCCGAAGAGTTGTGGTCTGGGTTGGAATTTGTTCAAACAAACTGCTCAACTTTCACCGCGATTTCTTGTTTTTAGAATCGAACATTTTGAAGGACGATTCAATACCACGCTAATTTTACTATTTGATCCAATAACTGAAACCTTACACAAATCAGTTTTTTGACTATATCAAATAAATTGATCGAGTCTAAATACTTTAAATCAACTGAATATTTGAGTTTTTACATCTAAAGATGATGATTTGAAAATGAAATGGTGTCGTTTCCGTTAAAAAAGTACCTCAATGATTTTTAGCAAATTTCTTTCGATGGATTGAATGGGAGACCTGGGTTCGAGTCCCTGTAATATCGATTTTTTCCTACTGTTTAATATTTATAATCAAGTTGGTCGACATTATCGTGTCACGTTGATTTCACCTTTTCTTAATCCTGTTGCTTTAATTGTTTACTGCTTTAATAAGTGGTACCTTGAGAAGTTGAATGTTCCAATAAATATTTCCATAGGATAATATGCAATGAAGTGTAATGATGCATGTATAATACTTAAGGTTCTGATAACAAAAAAGTTTTAGTAGGTATAAGCGAGAAAAAAGGTTCTACAGAATATTTTCAAATTATTCAAGCGCTATCTATAACAATAAAATATTACGATGATTAATTTAGATCACTTACTATTATTTTGGGATTATTTTAATTTGATTTGTACGGATAGTACATTTAAAACGATTAGAATTAAATTATAGTATTCCTTTTCTTGTTTAATTTTTGGTTAAAAAGGTGCCTTCCAAGTTTATTTTTTTTGGAAATTAAGCTTGAATTGATTTAATCATATTAACTCACCGAAGATAAAAAATCGTTTGAAGTTTAATCCGTGATCAATAATGGAAGCCTTTAATTTAACTTTAATTCAATCAATGGAATGATTAATAGTCCTACAAAGATTAATTTAATATTCAGAGTTTGAGAATCTCCATAGAGTTAATGTGATTAAGAGCTTTATAGTCAATTATTATCAATTAATTACTATTTATGAAAAACCCTATGAACTATTAGAAGTATGTTAAGATGAAAGGATTCACTAGTTTTGCGTTACAATGTGGATGAGTAAATGGTCAATCAATTAATGTATATAAAGTGTAATTATGATGACTAAGTAACTAGTTGGGCATTCAATACCGAACAGCTTAACTCTTAATCAGATTAACAAAGAGCTTGTAAAACCACGAAGGAAATTATACACATTACAATATAATTAAACGAAGTTCAATGAATAAGTCACTTTGATAATAATTAAATTTTATTTATCACAGAAAGTGTATCTACCCAATTGGATGTGATTATTATACAGACGGATACATATATAAATTCTCAGGAAGAATTTTAACGAACCAAGACCTAAGAGATGGGAAGTTCTGAAACATTTTTCTTAAAAGTTTTTAAATAATTGACAACTACATTAAAAAGCAAGATACAGAATTTCTTTACCAGTTAATTCAAATGCGATAAGCTTTAGGGGTTATAGAATCGTGTGATTACAGAATTAATGCCATATATCTGTATCTTTAGTATAATTTCCTCCATAGAAATGTTTATTTTTCTATTAATTAATGTGCAGTTCGTTGAAAAATTCAACTCATTTAAGAGATCATAAATAATTCTTTTGTGACTCGATTTCTTTTCAATATGAATATTTTATTATTTTGGAAATATCGCTATATAGATATAGAGACTTTTTTATGAAATTTTTAATTTTTCAATTTCAAAACAATTTAATGTTCAAATTATAATATTTTGTTAAATCATACATTGTAAGTTCTCATTAATAACCTCAATTTCTAAAGGATTCACATATTCGATATTATGTCTGAGGAATTTGTAGAAGCAGATCACAGTAGGAAATGTAAATAGATTTGTTGCCAAATAATTAAAGCAACATCTAAAAAAATTTTCGTCAGTAGAAAAGAAAAGAAACTTAAAATAGTTTCCCTTAATAGAAAAGCTAAATTAGTATTCTGAGGATGATCTTTATATGATTTCCATATAATTAAATCGATAGAATCATTAAAATGCGTCATGAATGTTCTTAATAATTATATAATTAATGTTTTACTTTGTGTACGTATATCCAAGTAAACACAGAGTTAACAAGCCTGAATATGAGTTTTCAAAAACGAAAAAGACAATATTTTAAGCAATATCTACACTTCATAAAGAAGTTCATTATTAAAAAAGTTTATATGATTCTGGGAAGAAGTACGTGGAATTTAGAATGCTTCACTTTTTGGATGAATAATCCGCCCTCAAAAATTCTGAATCTTCTACTTTGGATGCTGCATGATCCAGATTCGATTCCTGTTTAGGTCATACTTTTTTCGGTACTTTCTCTGAGAATTTCCTCTCACAATGTCTGGAAGAGGAAATAAATGAATTAACTTTAGAGTTCCGTTGTGAATTAAGCAAAAACACGGATGATGGCAGCACACAATGGAGTCTCTTTATAACTGAATGAAATTTAACGAAAGTATGTTTCCAAGTAAAAAAGACAACCATCGAGTACCATCGATCCCTTTAAACCGCAAATAATTTTTTTTTTTTTTTAATTTAAAACATTTAACAAATACGAAATATTGAATCGCTACTTAATTTATTCGCAATATCAGTCTACACAATTTGTACAATACCGTTAAAACTCAATATTTATACAGTTTTAGCGTATATATATCGCATACATTATATATTTATATCATATAGAGATATATATATAGAATTCGAAAAGTTAAATTAAATAAAGAGATTTGCCTAAAGTTTTACTTTTAGGTTTGTCTAAGGAAAGACTATCAATTCTATAAAATATTAACACTCTATGAACTATTAAAAAGATAGTTTTATAATAATTATTATATTCTAAATAACAGAAACTAATAAAGGCTTAAAAAATTTTCACTTATCTTTTACAAAATTATCTTGAAAATTACCAAAATACCATAAACTAATAAAACACCTACTATGCGGTCTCACAATGATATAACGTCACGTTGATTTTTACGAAATATGCTAGTGAAAAGAAAATAAATTGCGATCGAGTATGAATTATGCAATCCCATCCTCAACGGTTTCCATCAATTCCTGCGCGACATTAATAGAAAACGCAATATTTACGCAAAAATATCTAGAACTTACGCAAGTTTGATTGTGAAATAATGTTAGGTAAGAGTCAAACCCCTTATTCACTAACTATTTGCACTATACTTCTCCCATATCAATAGACGAGACATTTATTATAGTGTTTATTAATAAGTTATAAATTAATGATGATTTAGCGATATACGAACAAAATCCGAACTCTTTCATCGCGAAACTCAAACCCAATTGACTTCTGCACGTCTATCCTAAGTACCGCATTCCCGAAGCCTACAGCTCCATCCCCTAGGGCAAATCCCAACCCAACCACGGTTTCCCAAAAATCCTCCTCTGTCGAAAGGCCCAAGAGCGAAGTCTGCAAACGAAAGAAGAAGTGGCGTGACGCCGGCAATTGACACGACTGTGCACGGACGGGAGAAAGCGCGTGGGACGCCAAAAAAACCGCCTCCAACCAAGTAGATCGAGTCGCTTAAATAGCGCTGGCGGGGATGAACAGCATCGCAGAATCAAGCGAACCAAAGATGAGGATCTTGAACAGTCGAGTCGTGTTGCTCGGTGCAGCACTTCTGGTGGTGCTGTGCGTGGCATCCCTGGAAGCGCGTGGTGTCGGCGTGCGGGGCGAGGAGGACCTGGAGGTAGCTGCTTCCCACCACGGCAAACACCACGAGAAGGGAGGCGGTGAAGAGCACCACTCCGACCACCACAGCCACCACGGACACAAGGCCGATAAAGGATACAAGGGCCATCACGACTTCGAGAAGGGCAAGAAGGGTAAGCACGGACACGAAGAGCACAAGGGACACTACGGCGAGGAGGGCGGCCACAAGAAGGGACACCACGACGAAGGCGGTTACTACGGCGAGCACCACAAGGGACACAAGGGTGAAAAGGGACACGGATACGCCGATAAGGGTCACTACAAGAAGGGGCATAGCACCAAGGGACACCACGAGGTCCACAAGTTGGACGAATACAAGAAGGAGAAGGAGTTCCACGATTCCCACCACGACCACGGATTCCACGAGAAGAAGGGAGGACACGAAGAGCACCACGGAGGAAAGAAGGGAGGACACCACAAGAAGGAGCACCACAAGGCCGGACACCACCACGACCACTACGGCAAGAAGGGTCACCACAAGAAGGGACACTACTTCGATGACCACAAGGGATACAAGGGTCACCACGGCCACGAAGAGCACCACGGACACAAGGAAGACTATGGCAAGAAGGGAGGTCACCACGAAGGAAAGAAGTGGGGATACAGCAGCGGTCACCACTGATTGATTCGCAATTTGTTGATTTGTTGAATTTCGCATTTGAAAGCATTATTTATTTCCAACTTTTGTTGTAAAGATTAAGGAAAAATAAAAAGGATTTATATTTAAATTGTTGGCTTTTGAATTGGTTACCACTAAGAAAATACATGCGATATTAATACACAACAATCACCCACACTTAAAATAACTGTATTCTCATCTTAACTAACAATAACGTACGCCACCAAACATCGCAACAAATAAATTCCATTGTTGATTATCATTATCTTAGCTTTGTTTCAAACAATGATTTATCTAATGATTAATATTATTAGAACACATTATTCTACAGAATATTATTTGCCAAATAGTACACCTACGAACTCAAATGTTTAAAGATTCTTTTTATTCCTAATACTCCATTTTTTAATGTTTTAACTAATGGTTATATAATATTACAATTGTAAATTAATTAATCATATCATGAACAATTATTTTCGGTCACCCAGCACTTAAATACTTTTTAATATGTTTACAATCAACTGTAACTTCAAAAATTATGGCGAAAGATGCAGAAACGAATTCAGATTTACGTAGAACTACATTCTATTTTGGTCTTTAGGTGGCTAGGAGATTTTTGGCAAATCGACAACAATGTAACCTTCCGAACAGAACGAGAACCTGGGAAATGAGTCTGGGAAACAAAATGTTCCTCAGAAATCAAAAATATAAACAGTGTAAAACTGTTTAAGAATTAGTGCTTAAAGAAGGTAATAGAAATATTACTGTAAGTGCATATATTCCTATTATCGTAGTTCACTGGGATGACCTCAAATTATTAATAGATTGTAGCAAATTTGCGAGCTTTGAAACATTACCAATAAGTTGGTGAATGAAATTTTTATAATTGAGAATTTTTCAGCCTTGGTTTGAAATGTCTTCTCTATTAAAATTAAAGGCCTGGATTATGCAATTGATAAATAGACGATTGTTGTGTGTACTTAGTAGGGGAAGATTTCGAAAATGAATTTTTTAACCTACAGTTTTTTAGGAGTTGCTTAAAATTCAATAATGTATTAATTTAAATAAAAGTATTAAAAAATGAAGTTCTTAAAATATAATATTTTATAATATCGAAGGAGTGAAGGTGAAAATATGGTATTTATAGGTATTCTACGCCGATTGCTTAAAAAATCTAACTACGTAGTCTGAAAAACGATTTTATCACGCAGAACATGATGGATCAAAGTTTTTTCTATTCTTGATATCGAATCAATCACGATATTTTCTACTGAAATTCGAAGTTTTTATTATTTATAACTTTCGACGAAGAGCTTCTATTGAGCATGCAATTGATATCTGATGCAACCGTTTGTAAGTTTTCGCATTAGATAGTGAAGTTAACAATCTCTATGAGACCATGGTTAACAGCCATTGTGTGTATGGAACAATCCGTTCGCATACATCAAATCCAATACATCCCATTTTAGATTTTGAAATCTCTGTTCTAGAAAATTCGACTTCTTGCGTCATAGATAGGACAGGATACTCTTTTTTCCTCCTTTATCTTGTTTTCGAAATGAAGCATTTGTTATATGGCCCTTTTAGGTTTTTTAGAGTATGAAAAAAACTCTATGCGTAACATGATTGAGCAGAATCTCGGGTTTCCCAGGCTTTTCATGACGATTAGCGAATCGTTTCTAATTCGGTAAAAGTTCGGTTTCAAATACAGCGTAAAGAATATCCCGAGCTTCTATCGAATGACTGACCCAATTAATTATAAAAGAGCTCTTTAATAGTCAAATAAAGAATTAAAAACTCTTATATGAATAGGTTCAACTGGAATTCGATAATTTACTTAAAAGTATGAATGCACTTTCCAGTTCTTATTCATCCTCTAATTATTTCATATCCATTAAAATCTCTTCTTTACTTCAAAAAGAAAGAGAGATAGTTCTAATATAGATTAAATGAATAACTCTAAAATCTTCACTTAAAATATTTCCGGTTAATGTATTTAAATCACTCCATATATGATTTAATTAATTAATTTAATTTAATTTGGATTTTGACGAAAGATACTTTTAACTAATCCCCCTTCTTCAATTAGACTCTTTTTGAAAGAATATTGCGTGAAAATTAGGAAATGATGAATTTTAAAGATATTTGAAGCATTTTTTTCTAAGCAATAAAAATACCAGAACTAAATATTAAAATATACTAACACCTAGTGATTTGATCCGCATTATATTAGTGTTTTTATCCTTAATGCTATTCGACAGTGTCTGAAAATTCTCAATGATGTAATAAATAAATTAATATTAATTAAATATTCAAAACATTAAAATCGCAATTTGATTGTAATCATAAGCGACTATCCATGATTAATTATAGTGGGCATACTTTATCATTGTATCACTTAATTTTCTTTCCTATTATCATTTTCTCTACTAAAATTAGCTCCTGAACAAAATTCTAAATATGAGGATATATTCATTCATAAAAAAATCAAACTGTATTGCCAGGGAGTCATCGCTAATCTTATTTACTTGAATATCATTTCACAATATTTCTTTAAAACCTTTTTCTTACTCAGTCCATTACTAGTAAATTACTTTTTAATTTTACAAATTTTTACATCCTTTCACCATTTCCAAGCTGTTTTTACCTCTTCCATTTATTGCTTTATTTATTTCATTCGTATAATCTTAGTTTATTTCCCTGCAAGTCTGACAGCTATTTTTGAAAACAGAATAATGTTTGTATAAACGATCCATAGTGTTCCTCATTATCAGAATTTTCCTCATTTTCCTTATATAACTGAACAGTCTCATTAAGCTTTTACAATCTTGTTATAAACTACTTTCATTGCACTAGTGATATTTTTATTTATAGATAGTTGACAAGGGATACGGTCATCGTAAATTGTTGTTGTGATGCATTACTATGTGATCTCTGGGACCTTATAATTACGCTGAAATGACATTCATTACTTGGAAGTGATGAGACATAAAATTAAAAAAAAAGGTTTTAAATTCGTAGATACGTACATCATAAACGATGAGTTATTTCAAAGAATAGGAGAATACAGCGAAATAATATAGAGATTAAGAAGTAGAAAATATAGTTGTGTACAGAATATTAGAGGTAAAAGAGTTGTATATTAGAGGTAAGAATTGTAGGAAGTATAAAGTAGAAGAAGAAACGTTCATATTTAAATATTTCGAATAATGATGATAAGGAATAATAATCATCTTGTTCTAAGGGCTATAGTAGCAAATAGGCAGTGGTTAAGAGCTTGGTTCATTATAAAGACAGAGTTTTGGACTATTGTTATCAACTATGATGGACGAAAGGACAGTAATACGATGATGATTAAAAGCTGTACAGTCTGACACTTAGCTATTTATGAGAAGCGTAAAGTGGATTGAACAGTCATCGCCACCACATGTTGGCATAACGAAATAGTTCGGAAGTAAATTCCAGCTGAGGGCAAGGTAATAGTTCCCGTGCCTTAGTTATGAATCGGTTGTGAATGAGCTGGTTCATCCCTTGTGTCAGGGCATTTCTTTTCTACTTCCTCATCTACGATGTCTCCTCATAGATCAGTTACAGCAGCCACCAGTGTGTTGAACATTGGATCACATGAAGATTTTAGTGAAGATGGAAGCTGTCTTGATGGAATCAGTTTGGCATCGTGGTGCGTGAATGGATGTAGCGCACCAGCGTTGAGGGGAAAGGTCAAATTGGTGGGAGAGAATCAGGTATGTTCCATCAGAATTGTTTCCTTCATTCTTTTCCAGGCTCATTAGAATTAGCTTCGGAAATGTTACCCGCTTATAGTGACGAGCTTCTTACATCGCTTTCAGGGCTTCGTCTTTAATAGTGCCTTGCTAATGAGGGTCAACCTAGATAAGAGTAACATTCATAGAATGTCAATTGATCTTAACTGTTCTTGAATATTATGTGACATCTTTAAAACCTTAATCTCTCGAAGTCCTCTTTGAAATGAATACTTCGATTGTACGATTTTCTACGCCTTTTCTTTTACGTCTTTAAGAAATACAAACTTACTTCAGACCATTAGTGATATTTTTATTGATAGTTGACTAGAGAAGTATTCATCGTCAAAGGATGATGGAATACATTCCGATGAAATCTTTGCCTATATTATCAATGAGAAAATATGAAATGAATTCGATTGATTTAATTAGAAATGCGTTTAATTTTATGATAAGCAAAGGTAGTCAAAAGAACGGAAATCAAACTTATTACCTTTCATTAGGGCGATAGGAAACAAAAAATTTTCTTCATGGGTAAATTTAGCTTATAAATGAACTAAAATTCAATCAATGTAACCCCAAAATACAATACAAGCTCATAGAGCAACGCGATGAGAAAATAGGTAATGATTTCATTGTGTGCCTTGAAAAGTGGTTTCTGTAGAAACCTGTAGGTATCATCAAAACAATTTGCTATGCATTTAAGTGGTATGTGTACGAAATAATCACGGAGAGTGCAAGGGTGAAATTTCATTATTTTTCAAGAATCACGTACATATTAAAATTTATAAGAATAAACTCCGTAGAGGCGGCTGTAATATTGTGGAATATAATTATATGATATATATATTTATTTTTTTCTTTTTTAAGAGCTAATATATACCGTATGAAATATAAACATTTTTGTTATAAGTTTTAATAAGTTTATAGAAAATCGCCTAATCTTAGTAATTTAGCGGACTTTGAAGGTAAAAGATCGATTTAATGTCACAAAAAATCGTCTTTAGTAAAGTTAAGGGAAAAAATTCGGAGCAACTCCTACTCACCGAGTTTTTCCCCGAAAGTCTTTTATTTGGCGACATACCTTACCCGTTAGATTGTGACTAACTTTCCTCGGTGTCTTTGACTTTTCATCCCATTTTCATTCGAAGAATGAATCATTGGTATAGAATACTTCTGAGAAGATACTACTATCATAAAATATTTTATATCGTCCATCCGAGATATATCAGTTAGAACACTCAGTTTTTTGTATTTATTTAAATTGAAAACTATCAAAGTTCTTTACGAATTTATTACGTGATTTTTACGTCATTATAAAATTATTTGCGATCAAAATAATACTTTCTTTGTTGAATATTTTCTCCTAACCCGTTTTCATATTTTTGTGTTAGAGATTTCTTTTTCTCATTATTTCATTTACTACTATCGGATCTCTTTAGACATTTTGTTGTTAAACGCCTTTTCTAGTTTCTATGTGTATTGGTAATGTATTAGGAATATGAATATATAATGAAAACTCTCCATTTTAAAATTTCATTTACCATCCGATTCCATTTTTGATATTGGAAACTTCGAGTTTAGATGTGAATATCCATTGCGAATATTTATAATTCGTAATTCTACTAATCATCATGTCAACATTTCAAAAATGATCCAGGGAGTCATAATATATTGAAAATTATTTTTATAATAATCTCTGTCTGTATATGAATTTAACAAAATAATGCTGGGAAAGCTTAGAGTAAAGTAGAATTGAGTAAAGGTTATCTTTATTGTTATTAGTTTGTAATCGTAAGATAAACTATCAGATAAAATCCTTAAGGCGAATATTCACGGCAGAAAACACCATAATTAAATCAGGTATAAATTAAAATTAATAAAAAAGAGAACTAAAATCAGTAACTTTAGCTGAATAAACGGTACTATTAACAAATGGAAAAGTGTACCTTTAGGAGTCTTGGAGTCTTGCCCAAAAAAATCGCATAACGAAATTTACGAGAGGACTAGGCAAAAACATTGAGTAGCTTGCTGTTGACGAGAACAGGTGGAGTAGGGGATTGTGGGTTGAGTTACGATGGGGACTTATCCCAAGGAACAACCCTATGGTAGCCGTCACGGCCTACAAGGAACCCTGAAATAAATTTCTAGTTCAAGGCAGATATGAAATTTTAGAATATTTTCACTGAATTAAAATAGCATAATATGGATTTATATTTAATCTGAAGTATAATTGGAAAAAGGTTTTTAATGTAATTGAAATATTGGATTGTTAATATAATATCGTATGGTAATTTTATTGTTGCATTATCGTACGATAATTTTAATATTTCATTATATTTTTAATGTGGTTGTTACTGGACTATAAGTCTAATCATATCTATTTAAATTAATAATTATAAATGCTGCTATAACTCATTAGATATTTTCTTGGATAGTTAGATATGCATTAGTTATAATTTCTTTATCGAGAATAATAGCCCTTACTCTTTAAGTTTCCTATCTCGAAATTAAAGGTTATAAAATTACAAGCATTAAGATCATGCAAAATAATAGGCGCTGATGGAAAAATGAAGCATAGTACGTTTAAAAACTACAAATGTTGTTATAATAGGAAAATTCCAATTATTATAGAGATGAAGAGAGCTATTCATTACGTATTACATCACGAAAAATATTTTTTTTATTGGATACAATATCAGGATATGCATATAAAGGGTATTAGAAAATGCGTTGGCTTTGAGTGGCGTTGACATGCGTGGACATTAATACATGATTTCTCAGCCGTAACTGTGCGAAACCCCAGTGGATTTCACACAGAAAAGCCTTCATAATCCACTCAATTTCAGCTTCTATTCACCGATTCGGTCACGCATTTCTCTCGGACGAAGGCCTTCTTTCGTCAATTAGAAATCGGGTAATGAAATCGATTTCACTGATCATGTATGAGAAATGCACTTTAAAGTATTCCGACTTTTTTTTAGACCTCCGAATGCACTACTTTTTTACACTACACTACACTGTTTCATTTCTATATATCTCTTCTATGTCTATTTCTAACTCCTGTATCTATGGTAACTATACGAGTTTTAGTTTATTGAGAAAGGATAATTCATTTTCTTCGAAAACCGTTGACTCAATCTAACGCATGACTTATTTTATGAAAGCTGAATTTCATGTTTGGTCACCGATTGTTTGATTCTGCGAACTTTGTAATTCGCATGGCGATTGCGTTCAGAGTTTTTACACATGTTTTTTTTTTCTAATTTTGGACACAAGCAAAGGGAAACTATGTAGTTACTTTCGTTAGATATTATCCGTAAAATATCATTTTTTTTTTGTTCGTTGAAAAGTATTTAATGAAAAATATTGAAAATTATTTTTAGAGAGTAATAATATAGAGTATAATAGAGAAATACTTGATTGAATTTCGAAGAATTTATATCTCGCAATTATTCGTATAATAATATAGCAATAATTAGACATATTAATAATTTTATATATAATAAGTGCTTTATCAAGTTTATCTCTAATATGTATCTTTAAGAATTAATCAATAACCTTTCTAACTGATTTTTCTTTTCGATAATTTCATTGACAAATTGTTAAATATTTTGATTTACCGTGATATTACCATCATCCAGCAATTTATTCCCATTACTTAATTTTCATCAAAGGTTAGTCGATCGGAATTAATTTAAATCTCTTACGTTGGATACTTAGATATAAACAAATGGATCCCAACGGGTAATTCGAGGAATAATCTTGTCTTGTAATTTATCCTATAGGATCATATGCATATTAAATATTTAACTATAATTTTCGGAGGTATAAAAACTCATACTTCTTATCTTAGATTATGTGGATGTCTGATTGGTATCTTCATGAGATTAAAGTTAGAAAAGATATATAAGGGAACGATTTTTGGAATGATTTAGGGCTAATTCAGTGATCAATTATTTTATGCTCCTTCGGATTGAATATTTTGATTGAATAAAGGAAGATATGGATGATTATAAATACTCTTAATAAAGTATTTAAGGAGTGAAAATTGAATTTCTTGATATCAAAAAACAGATCGGGAGTGTGTCCTGATATTCAGATAAAGCAATACAAATAGGAAAGGAAGATGAAGTGATGTAAATGATTTTATGCTTACTTCTTAGAACGTACCTCTATCGACCACTCTGGCAGAATGGTCAGTGTGTTGAATCTCAAATGCTCTGGTAATGGGTTGACGTATCAGCTATTAGGGATTTTTGGCGAAAAAATGATACCATTCATCCGATTTAATTGAATACTCCTCTGAAATAGTCTTACATATAAATAGTTTTTTGAGGATTTTGTTTTAAAAATTACAGAAACGAAATATGAAGAGGTATTTACTTGATTGGTTAAAATATGAGGAGCTGGAGCCGGTAAATATTAAGGGGAATGTAAGGAGAAGAAACAATACCATTGTGAAGGAGGAAGAAGATAATTTAATTAATTTAACTTAAGAAAGAAGTGTCTTGCATATCTGAAGACATGAGGAAGGAATTATTTAGAAAGAAGTTGTAAGAATATTTCTTAATGTTAGTTATTATACAAAGAGATTATGAATGTATTAAAAAGAGAAAGAACGTGAAATTATGGTTTTAAATTTTCGTAATTTAATGTAGTGCATACTTGAGTAATATTCATTTTTAATTGTTTTTTATCAAACTATATAAAATAAGCAGATGATAGCTCCCACATATCCATAGAGTTGTAAAGAAATGGAAGGAGGATAGAGAATGTATCTTGGCTGTATATTATTATTTTATTTACGCATGAAAAATACTCCCAGATTAAGCTTTACAAGTAACACTTTTTTTAGGATTGCATATGGAAAAATTGAGTTTTCAATAATTAAACACAATCTTTCACATATGGATCGAATATAATTGATATGGTTTTAAGGAATTTTCTTGCATCTATCGCCTTTAAAACATATAAGCAAATATGATATGAACTTCTAAAGTCAACCGGAATTTAATTTAGCAACTTTATTTGAGTTATAGCGTGAAAAATTATGTAGTATTTTTACGCAAGTCTTATTTTTTAAAATTTTAGGGACGGATTGCCTACGTCTGATTTTAATCAGTCACCGTACATCCCTAAATAATCCGGTGAATTCTACTTGTGTGCATTGTCCCTTTTTTACTTCCCCACTTCTTTCTTCGTATCGAAACAAAGAATTTCAAATGCTTACGTAACTTTTAGAACCGCTTTCTTTATAATCCCTTCAGATTGTTTTCTGTTGCAGCGAAAATCGTCAAAACCTCCGGAATTTCCCTTTCCCTTGATTTCTCAATTACATCGGCCAATTGAATAGGATTTTTGTCATTGGAACGAATTAAAAAACCGCTCGGGAAATGAAATTTCGCCAGAGAAAACGTCCCTTTTGAGACGGAATTTTCCACTTCCGTTTATCCTTGAGGGTATTTATTTACCTCTCTATGGAGAAATTTCCCATGCAACAGGAAGATGTAATAAATTATGCAACCTTGTTTATTTTGGAGATGACGTAAGGATTCCAAAAAATTGATTTCGCAAATTATGTATATTTGTTTAAGATTAAATTAAATTGACTCATTTATAGAATGAAGGATGGAATGTTAATATGAAATGCTATTTTACTATATCGAAGTCTGGATGTTTAACTAATAATGAATCATTAGAAATATCGTTAATTGTAGGAAATCTCGATTGATAATGAATATAATAATTATAAAATAATAATTTTTAAAATAATTTAATATAATATAATAATTTATTAATATAATTATATTAATTATAATTAATAATATAATAAGATAATTTTTTAAAACTAATTTTTATACGACTTTATATAAAATTGATAGCCATAATTAATATATGGATAAATAATTTGGTAGATGAGTGGTCATACGTGCAGCGTATGAATATACATTAATAAATTATAAATAGTTATAAATAGGTATATTATTTACCAATATGTAATTAGTATAGAAACTAAATAAAATTCGGTTCATCACGAAAATCATGGGTATGGTTTCAGTATATAATTAAATAAAATCACATGGAATTAATATACGGAGATAAAATAAGTATGAAAGGAATAAAAAGTGATTAAAAAATCCTCTTAATGTTAACTGTTTTCAAAGAAAGTGTAAGAGGATAAATCAATGTATGTGCTGAAGTATTAAAAGCCTTTCCTTTAAGATTAAAAAAATCACGCTTTTGAGAACAGAAAGGATGCAATTTTGGACTTCAAACGTATGTATTTTTATTGGAGGTAGAAATATTATTATGTCCACACCTATTGTAAATTATTAAGTAATATATTCCTTTTATATTCATCAACGCGAATTAGAACAGTACGATGATATAGGTATTAAAACTGCATGTAAAATAAACATTTTAAAAATAGAACTGATCTAATCCTTCATATACTTGTCTTAAAGACATGTTATAATTCGTAAAATAATTCTTATAGGTACGACTTCAGTATAAGGCTGATGAATAATTTATATTTTTTACTTTATAATGTATAATTTTTGTGAAATGAGTTACGTGCCTTGATTTTCAGTCTCTTAAATAGAAAATGAAGTTATTCTCCGTAAAATTTCCTCTTATTTTCCTGAGTTTAAATTTTTCTTAAATAATTAGATGTACCTCAAGAGATTTCCTTAAAAAATTAAGCTAATAAAGTTTTTCATACTATATTTTTTACTCATCCGGTCCAAAAACAACTCCTTAACTTTTAGAGAAGTGAAATATTAACTCCTTTGATATTCTCTTCTTAGATTTTAATTTTAAATGATTCTTATAATCAACTATAGAATAATTTCCTATTCTTCTAGGATTGAAGTTAAGTGAGGATTACACCATGCATTTAAGATAATTTTTTTCTATTAAAAATCTGTTAAGCCTTCCTGTTTAGTTATCCATTTCCACGAAGCCTCCGCAAATAAAGAAATAAATGTTTTAAATATACCTAAAAATAAAATAAATATACTAATGATCGGAAAAATTTTCTCTCCAGTTAATAATGCGTCCTAAATATCTTAATTTAGTTATTATCTGATTTCATTCAAAGTAAATACAAAACAAACTTAACAAACCAAAACAAGGTTACTTAAGTTTATAAGTTCGCATTCATTTTCACTCACATAAATGATCATCTAAAAAACACTTGATTATATTTAGATTGATTTTAGATGTGGATAAAATTCACATCTAAAAAAGGCAAAAAAGATTACCTACACTCTAAACTTCTTATTAAACGTAATACTTACTTTCTACATATCCCTAGATAACTTTTCGTTGTCATGGAATGTCAACAAGTTAAGCCTCAGACAGTCGATTCGATTCGCATCTATCAATAGAACACATGACGAGTGAAACTTGTAGAGGTTTTTTCTTGGCTGAACCTAGGCTCGATTCCCTTTCATCATGACGTCATTCGCTTCGATATCCATTGGCTATACGAGGGCTGACTTAAGCCGAATAGATTGTGTCCAAGGCCTCAGCTTTATTTCGTAAATTCCCAGATTTTCGTGTATTTCACTGAATCTCATTTACATATTCTTGTCGATATTAATCCATAGCGACTGTTGTTGATAGATTTACGTTAGTTACGTACGTATTTGAAGGTTTGTATTTTCCAAATCCTTATGCAACGCTTCTAACGAACGGCAGTAATTCTCCAAAGCCCGGGAAAATTGCAATCTGGAACATTCCTTTTGAGATGAGGGAGGGGCGCAGTGAAGGCCGTTGTTCCGCTACAAGGAGCCGCGTTTCCTTATAAGAGGGGGATTGGTCATTCTTCGGCACCAATACATCGTACGCAATGAACGGGCTTTGGTGCTTCGCGGCTGTTCTGTGTGTCGTGTCTTCGGCGCCCACCGAAGACCTGCAGACTCAGGAGACCCTGCACGTCTACCCCAATGGAATCATGCACAAGAAGGTCGAAACGGACGGCAACGGGAAGTCCAGCAAAGTTTTGTTGATGTCCGCGTCCAGTTACAGCTACGGCGACGGTGGTCCCGTGGGAGTCAACGGAGATGGATATGTAGTCCACGGAGGAATTGCAGACCACGGAGGCGCTGGAGGATTTGATGGGGGATATGGAGGAAACTTGTACCATGGTTACGAAGGCGGACAAGGAGGAAATGTATACCATGGCTACGAAGGTGGACAGGGAGGGAATGGATACCATGGTTATGAAGGTGGACACGGAGGAAATGCATACGGTGGTCACGGAGGTGGTCAAAATGTTTTCGATGGTTTGGGTGGGGGACATGGAGGATTATTGTACCACGGAATCGTAGACCACGGTATTGCAGATCACAGTATTGAAGACCACGGAGATATTGGCGACCACGGAGCTGGGCTTGGAGGATACGGTGAAGGACATGAAGGAGATGATGGTAGTAGTGAAGAGGATCATTCTGAAGAGGAAAGTGGTGAGGAGCACTCCGAATCTGGTGAAGAGGACGAAGGTGAATGTTTTGTTAATATTCCTCTTGAGAGAATTGGTTGCCTAGTATCATTTTAATTGTTTATGACTTTCTCATTCACTTTTTTCAATCTCTATTTCTTACGAATATTATCCTTTTTCCACTAAAAATTCCGTAATCAAGAGTTGATAAAATTCATTTTTGGATGAATGAACTTTTCCAGGAGAAATACTACGTTCGATTTTACACAAAATTCATGTGACTATTAGTTGAGGGGAATGGTGGGAAATCATGAGACTTAATTCAGTATAAAACTAGAAAATGAGAATAAGAAAATGGGCTACATTTATGAAAAAGCTTTTCTAATTTATTTACATCATAGATTTGTCACTTTGTAGACAAAAAATTTTGTAAAAGTACTCCCAAATACTATCTACGTATTCAGTTCCTTTCTTCTTATAATTTAGGGTCGGTATCTGAATCTTTCACTTCCAAATCTCTTGAAACTATCAAAATATCCCAAGCACCATTATTTTAATTCCCCTTTACTTCTGCATAAAAATTATTTTCAATTCTACTTGATAAATTTTCTCCTCGTCCTCTAGCATCGCATCCTCAAATTTCCAGTCAAGTACATTCCATTATAAATCAAAATATGTTTCTATTCCAAAACTTAATACGTTAATTTAATAATTTTAGAGTGATTAACTCATGATTTTGTTCGTTATTCCTTTATTAAACTATTTAATTTACTCTCTTAGTTGATGATAAAGGTTGCTTATTGATCGTTCATCAATTTCACTCGTTAAAAAGTCTAATTCTTTCGCTAAAATTCATTCTATTCAAACGAAACACTCCATTTAACACTCGAATGATTCCCTCCGCTCAGGCTTCGAGGAATACAGCGGTGGTAAGGGAGAGGAAGGATATGAAAAAGGCTCTGCTGGAAAAGAAGGCGCTGAGGAACACAAGGGGTACTACTCCGAAGAAAGCGGCCACAAGAAGGGTGAGTTAGAGGACAAGGGACACTACGAAGAAAACCACGAGGGCCACAAGGGATACAAGAAGGCAGACTTCGGAGAGAAGGCGGGCCACAAGAAGGGACACACCGTCAAAGGGTTCCACAACGTCTACCACAAGGACGAATACCAGAAGAAGCACGACTTCTACGACGAGGCCCACAAGGAGGGAGGCCATGGAAAGTACGGCAAGTACGAGGAGGAGGAACAGGCTAAGAAGGGTGGACACAAGAAGGGAGGGTTCCACGACAGCGCCTTCGACGTCGAGAAGAAGGGCAAAGACGGACACTTCAAGAAGGGGCATTACTACGACGAAGACAAGGGTCACGCTGCCCACAGTGGTCACGAAGGCCACTATGGACACTCTGAGGAGTACGGCAAGAAGGGAGGGAGCAGCAAAGGGTACAAAGGAGGTTATTATTCATAGACCGACAAAGATCTCAAAGTTGGAGAAGAACCCTATCAGCGATAACAATGCTCGCTGACGCTTTCACTACTCCTCTACTTGTTTCGCCGGGGCCTGGAAGGTCGACCCTGGTGATGGCTCATCAGTGGAGGAGGATTTGTTAAAATAATTGTAATATTTATTGTTCACTCGCAATTGCCAGTAAATAAATGAAGTTGAAATTTCTGCCCCAATTTAAGTGTTGAAATTTCTTCAAATATCTTTGCTAAATAGTTTAATTTCCAAAGACCAAAGGAATGAGTTTCTACTGGAATTTCTTCGAGAATCTGAATTGAAAGATTTCCCGTGCCATTCATGCCTCCACGTCTTGCCCTTCGTATCGTATTTTTACTCTAATTTTGTGATTGTTTGCTTTCGATGGAAAAGGCGAAAATGATCGGAAGAAAATAATGTTTAATAAACCGTCCTGCGAACTAAATGAAATGTTTTCAGCGCCGAATAATATGAGGAATCTATATCTACATAAGTACCCTGCAAGCCGCCTTTTAGCATGTGGCAGGGGGATCAAAATATAGTTAGTACTATTAGAGGTTTGATTGTAATTATTGAAAATATCATCATCACAGCAGTCAGAGAATGTGAGAGATTAAGTTTAGAGAATAGTGATATTATATTGGTAAACATCGATCGTTTAAGGCTAGAGTAAAAAAGGAAAGGAAGTTGTAAAATGGCCGTCTTTGGTCCATTTAAATTTACGTTTACATTATAGAGTGACTTACTCGAAGCATTTAATCAACTATCTATCAAAACACCGACGGCTAATGATCGGGTGAATAGTTAAAAATAGTTTCATTTGATATATATTCGATATTTCATACTTTCTCAGTCGAATTCAAGTGCATGAAAATTAATATTATTTTATATCTAAATTATTATAAATTGTCACCTTTTTCCATACATTTCCGTAATAAGTATAATCTTCCTAGACTCTAAATGTTTTGTAGCAGAAACTTTTTTAAAGACCCATTTATAGAATGGTATAATTAAGTCCACATTAAAATTGCGAGATCATTCAAAAATATTAGATCAAAGTGTTAATTAAGTATAACGAAAGATGCAGATGTAACTGATTCAAAGGAAGTTCCAATTTGATTTAATTTAAAAATTATTGGTCAGTTGCTGATTATTTGAATTACATCTTATGATAATGAATTTTATATACAGGTTTTTTTCATACTATAATGACCTCTAATTAATTGGAAAAATACCTTTTTTGGAAATAAATTTGCGAATTATATTCCGAAAGACAAAATCGTCGAAAGTGTATGAATAGCTGATATTAATATTTTTGGTATATTTATAGTTATTATTCTACTTTCAATTTACTTCTATATTCATCTTCAGTATTTGTGCTGAGCTAAAATTTTATAGGTGTTCTACTGAAAATATGAAATAACTTATGTTATTTTTAGTGGACTTCCTTAGGAAAATTTACGTAAAATAGGGTGCAAAAAAACAAAAGTAAAACCCCTCATTATTTGATTATAGTTTCGAAGGATATAATTTTTTTTAGGTTTTTTGGAAAGCCATTGTATATATTATTGTAAGGAGTATTATATTTTTTAACATTAATCTTTTCGTTAAAGAATCTTCATGTGACAAAAAACTAAAAGTTAAAATATTTATGAAACATACATTTTCAAGTTTGAAGTTCAGGGAGTACAGTTATAAAAATTACAGGAATTTTATTCAATAATTATCGTGAAGTCTGCATGGAATATTTTGTCCTCGTTGCTAAGCAAGATTTTTATTTAGAATCAATGGGTCATAGTTACTGCGTCTGTGCTAGAGTTGGTGTGTTTTCGTCTTGAAGAAGATTCTCTCTTGGAATCCGAGAATTTTTCTGCTTTGACTTGTGTAATTGGGTCACAGTGACGCAGGACAATGAAGTCCACGAAATGGCGACGCGTTCCGCTCGTTAGCTAAAAAGACGCCTTTCTGGAACACACTCTCTCGTATTGTTCACTTTGTATCTTTTCTTTCTACGAGCCACGTCTAATGCTCCGTTTTCATTTTCGTTTCAATTTAAATAATTACTCCCTCGCGGTTTGTAACGACTCATTCCAAACGCGTTCGCTTCTTGCCTTACTTTGTATTCTCCTCCTTGGAATCTGTTCATTAACTGTGCGAAAGCATTCTCGGACAATGTTCAGCCTCTGCGAGGACATTGTATGGAATTCATATAGCTCAGAGCCCCAATATACATTCACCTAGACCACTGTCGCACATTGAGGGCATTCGGTTTTTCTCTATTTGGATCTTAGAAGTTATTTAGCCAATGTATCCTACCCACACAAATCTGTGGAAGAGAAACTTTGGTGTGTGAAAGATAAAAACACGAAAGCAAAGGTTATTCATGAATTATTTGCAGCTCAAGAATCGGTAGAACTTGATGGAATACGTCTAAATTTGTTTGAAAAATATATGTCCTTAGGAGAAGTGGTAGCAACAGGAGAAAACAACAGGCTGTGTTATAGAAGCAAAAGAATATAGCGAGAATAACAAAAAAAGAGTCTTGGTTTTAGCGCCTCCGAAATGAAATCATTCATCATCTCAAATTAAGATTGCCCATGGAACTCATAAGGGAGGTCTTTAACCAAAATATCCTTTTTATTATGGAGTGAAACTTAGCTCTGCAAAGATTTGCAGAATATTCAAAGACAACGCACAACACGAAGAAGTTTTGAACTTGCTAAGAATCAGAAAAAGTACGATATAGATGATTATGGTGACAGGAGTCATAAACATCTTCAAGAAGTTGAGATCAATATAATGTAAGTGTGCAGGTCATGTGAGAACAATGAAAGAAAACCATTGTACATCAGTAATTCTAAACAATTCCAATAAATGCGAAGGGACTAAGAAGAAGACAATGGTTATAAGGAAGAGATAATAATTGTGTACTTATGAGTATTTGTCAAAAGAATGCTCAGAATTGAGCAAGCTGAACATAGCTTCGGAGGCCCTTCATCATGTTTTAGATTGTTATCACTCCATAAACGTAAATAATGTTGCGAATAGTAAGTTAATTGTAAGTAGCATCAAGAATACATAGCGTAATTTCATACCCTCAAAATTGTATGGTATCAATGACTTCTAAACATTGAGAGCACTCGGTCTCTTTTGTTGATAATAATTTCGAATGTGATTTGCCTCATCCCTGAAGTGTAAATAGTGCACTGTATTAAAAAGAAACGATACATGGCCTTCGCGTAATCGAAAAACGATTTTTTGAAGGACCCATCATTTGGACCACTGAGTGAAAGATATAACCAAGATGCTTTTTCAATAGAACCACAAAGCTACAATTTTATTTGATGTATTTCATGCAGAAATTTCTTGATCCTTCAACATTACAGTTGATTTGAAATATCTTATCTCGTCTTATATGTAGAATTCATTTATTTTGATTTTAAAATTTAGATTTATACGTTGGTGATACAGAATACGAATTCATAAAGTCATATTCTGTTAACAATAAGATTAAGATGTGATATAGTTAATATTAGGGATTTTATTTGAAATAATTATCAATCGGTATATAAGATGCCTGAGAGAAATATTTATTTTGCATGTTACTATGCGATCAATTCTGGTAAACATTCAACGTCTTTAGCGAAAAAATCAATTATTTAATACATTTTAATATATCGAAATATATAACTGATATCTTCCCTATACAAGACCAATCCATCAATTTATATACGTGACATCAGAACAGTTCTGAGTTATTTAGGATGAGATCCATCCTTATGGTCTCATATATTTTAATTTTCTGAGAAATATTTCTAGCAAATTTTACCGTTAACGTCCATATATAATGCACAGCTATATTAACTAATCCTGTATTAAATCACAGACGATGTCATATTTCCCTGAGTAATCCAACCCTTGGATATAGTTAGGGTGTGAATTAGGACTACAATAGGAACTTCCAAAAATCATCAAGTATCGACATTCAAAAAGGTATAAATATACTTTTGTTTTTATATATTTATAGACTATTATTGAATAGAATTGTTCTTAGAAACTTCAAGATAATCCTGACTATTTAAATTCTTCATCTCCATCTCCATTAATTACAGTCGGGGATACGTGTGTTACTGGTTACAAAAACTGTTTACTCTTCTCTTTCCTGGTAACATGTCTTTAGGCATCAGCCTTCGATTTTGTTTTCGCGGTTGGTTCGCATACTTCTTCAAACAGAAACTGTGGTCCTTTTTTATTCACCAGCTTCTTCTGCTTTGAGGGTTTTCCGATAGAGGCGCATCGTCACCGTGAATAACAGAGAACAAAAGAGTATTGAATTTCTTTTGTTTGCGTGAGACAACGTCTCCACCGCAGTATCATGTCCTGTTTCCAAGGAAGCGCATCTGTTTATTAGTTTTCGATGTCTCGTTCTCTTTCAGAGCACACGTTCGTTTCGAAAGGTACAACAATTTGCTCGAGAAAATTTGGTATCTTCCGAGGAGGAATAATGGCTACCGTTTCCATAGAAGGAATGAGGAAACTTTGCCTAAGAGATGGAATTTTAATGATTATACCTAGATGCATTAGAAGAAATTGATCTCTCATATGCCAGTGGGGATGGTTGCTTATGCCTTGAATTATTTTTAACTATTTCCATGAAGTTAAATCTTCTAAAGTAGAATAAATAAAAGTGTTAACTTTAATTTATAGGCTACCACGTTTAAAATCCTGGCTGACGGTTATTATATGCATAGAATCCTAATCTGTGAGTGCAATTGTCTAATATGTCATAGGATAAATTAAAGTCTGGTATGATTTTATACTACTATGAAATACCAGCAACTAAAGGCCAAGCATAAATCAATTCTATTCTTAAGAAAAGAAAAAATTCGAATCTTTCCCCTTTATCAAATTTATTTTACGTAATTGATTTGTAGTTTTCTTTTTTAGGATTTTGTAAATTCACTTTAGCCAGGTTCAAAAATATTTATGTATAAGTACATTTGGTGGTTATACGGTTTTAGGGGATTTTCAACCATTTTTATTGGCTCTAATCCTTTTTGAAGCATTTTACAATTATTTCCTATTTATTATTATTCTGATATACGAAAGATTTTACAACAACTTAATTTTCAATCGGATTTTTATATTTGTCTTTAATATTTGACATGCATTCGGTCAATGTGCTCTGAAATAAATCGTAATTATTTTAAGATTAAATTTCATACCCAAGATGTTTACAGTTAATTTTCTCATAGCAATATGTTAATTTATTAATTATTCAAACATGATTCGTAGTACAATGTGCGTAAAATGTTTACCTCGAATAAACCGTAAAAAAATTAATTTAATAAATGCTCAACAATTATATAAATCGTATTTAAAAGAACAGTATTAATAAGACACTTAATAACCTAAAATCCTACTGAAACTAAAAAGAATCATGATAAAATAATTCCTTAATTTACGAAACATAAGGAGCGAAGAAAAATAAGCATTTTGCTGACTTAGAAAATAGCAGCGGAATTACAAAATAGATTACAGATTAGGAACGGGAATGTTTATTCTTCGTGTGCATAATCGTATTAAGTGAAAGGACAGATCTTGGAGCCGCCAGAGGAAACATCTCTAAGAGTGTTTACAGAAGGAAGACAAATTGGTGGACGGATGGAATTGAGGACAAACTCCATTACGGTGGCCATTCTCAAGTATCGATTAATCGAGTGTCCGATTTTTGGAATAATTTTCCTTCTAATTGACCAGCTGTTCGAGGACTGTTTCCTTGGTTACCTAAAGACAATTAGAGCACACGATTCATTGCGTTTTTTGTAGATGGGGAAAAGAATTTAAAAATGGGGAGGTACTAATGGAATGCAAATAAACGATAAGGAAAGCAAACATTCTCTATTATCTTGTTAGTGGAAACCTAGACAGATTGGCCATCATATTAGCGTTGCAATAATTTTATTTGTAGATGTGTGTACGTACGTAGGCGTTACTTTGACGAAATATAAAGAAGTTGGGATTCGTATGTGAGTCGATTGCCCCAAGAATGTACTGTAATGCCTAATTTTCGATTTCGAAAGCTAATATACTTAAATATTAAAATAAAATTTAACTACGATAAAACACAATAGGAGGAATATTTTAAATACGAAGACCGTCATGGTCGATAAGAAAAGCTGACGGGGATTTCATTTTATAAAATTTCTCCTTTGGAAAATGTGAATAGCTTCTCATAAAATGATATCTTCTTAATGTTTATTGTTTCTTTAAAGTTATCGCAATAGAATCAAGAAAATATGTCGTAGTTTCATAAAGTTTCATTAAAAGATACAAAGCAGAATTGTTTGGTGAAACTCGAGCCATCATGTCTTTCAACTTTGGAACGATAATTTTAAAATACATTTTCTTCTATTTAAGGAAGGTTTTGAATTATTTAAGTGAATTTATTTAAGTAAAGATATTCAGTGCCAAATATATACGGAAAACGGCTCTAGGGGATATGGTTTTTTCCCCAGAAAAATAATAGGAAGATCATAGAAGAATTTTATTAAATCCTGAAGCGCTTTCGAGTACATCTTATATAATATATATAATAATTCCAGCAAAATTAGTGCGTCATTTTGACTAAAAGGATATTGTTAAGGATTGTTTTCTTTAATCTGTCAAATTTATAAGCGGTGTGATATGAATTACTTTATGAGTAACGGTAGATATTTCTACCGCTTATCGTCTATGTTACACAGTTTATTAGTAAATCTTTTTAACTTCACGTAAATAAATTCAATTAACATATTTTCGTAACATTTATTTCTATAATACATTTAAGTACAAATAACAATCGGTAAAAAAGTGCAAGAACCATTTTTGACTAGGAGTAGTAAAAAAATAAAATATACAAGGGATATGGATACAGCAAATGTACAGCATTTGTTTCAGCATCAGATCCAACTGATTCCGATGACAATAAAAATCGGGTACATGAATGTATTAAAATTACTTTGGGTCTATGAAAGCTTGATTAATTTGAGCATAATTTCCGTCACAGATCCCTGTCTTTTTTACTGCTCGAATGCCAAGCCTTGAAGTACCTCTTCCTGAAAGAGCTACCCTCTGGTGTGGAATCTTCTTCCACAGGCTCAGAATGGTGGCCGTGGGGGTCTTCAGGATGCGTTAGGCTGTAGACAAAGTCGAAGTAGTCTTGGTAGGGGTCGTAGTGCCTCCTGCGAACGGTGCTTCTGTGGGAACTGCGTCCTGAAGATTGAGAAAAATATCGAGTTTTATTATGAAACTAAGAAGGACATTTTCCTATTTAAATTTCGTCAAAACTTAAGATTGAAATAGTGGATTGGAGATGTTGCAGTTAATCAGAAGTTTCTTGCGATTCGCCAAGGAAAAATAAGTTTCTACTGTTTGAATATGATTCCTTTTGTGGCTTTGATAATTTAAAAATTTCATTATAATAGT
Organism: Pantala flavescens; assembly: GCA_020796165.1. Taxonomy (NCBI): domain Eukaryota; kingdom Metazoa; phylum Arthropoda; class Insecta; order Odonata; family Libellulidae; genus Pantala; species Pantala flavescens. The sequence goes on from CM036886.1 coordinate 22,623,983, forward strand.
TCACAAATAACGTGCGAAAATCTAACGGCGGTTTTTACGTGTTGAACTAGGAAATATTGAGAACAAAAGTGGAGCAGTATTGAGAAATGTCAGGTTTTATTGTATAGTTACATTATTAGAGATTTAAAGGTATAGAATCGTTAGATCAGGGAAAGTTTTGATCTCTACTTTATAAGAAAGAATTGTCTTCGATATGGACTCTCTTAATATTACAGAAGATAGAAAGAGATTAATTATATCAATCAATCAAATATAAATCGGGGAATACATTTTGAAGAACGAGAGTAAGTATTTGGAGGACATATTGCATACATATCGAAGCAATGATCATGGATAACCCTTCGCCAGTTTAGCACCGACTATAAAGTTCTATTGCTTCAAAATCAAAGTTTTAGCGATCATAACCCTATACCTATTTCATCATCTCCCGTTTATCATAATTTTAACATCGCTAACTCTTACCTATTGGTCCAAAGTCGTATTCATCATCGTCTTCGTGGAAGTACCGGTACAGATCCTCGTATTCATCGTGCTTCTTCTTCTTTTCCCTTCGTGGCTGTTCCTCTTCTTCTTCATCTTCCTCAGATGAGGACGGCGTCGACGGGATCTGCTGCGTAGACTCTTTCACCGAATCCTCATCCTCCTTGGTCGCCTCTTTCACCACTCTCTTCCTCTTAACCACCGGCTTTCCGTCTTCCATCACTTCACTCTCTTCGTATTCCACGTACCGCGGCCTCGACCTCCTCTCCCCTATGCTCCTGGGAACTTCTTTCACTTCCCCACCGTTCTTCGGCTCCTCCTTCACCTCTCCTCTACTCCTCGAAGTCTCCTTCATCTCCCCTCTACTCTTTGGAACCTCCTTTACCTCCCCACCACGCCTCCTCCTCACGTCCCTCACCTCTCCTCCAGTCCTAGAGGTTTCCTTCCCTTCCACTTCTCCCTTGCCCTTCTCTTCCCTAGCCCTCCTCAGTCCCCTCCTTCTATCTATCTCCCTCGCCCTCCAGTCCACAGTTGCAGCCTCCGTGGTAGTCTGCACTTTAACCCTACCACTATCCCTCCTCCTCGTCCAAGTCTTCGGCTCTTCACACTCGCTCTTCGGCGTTTCCTTCATCATCTTCCTTTCCTTCCCACTTCGCACCACCATCTGGTACCTCGGAGGCGGCCTTTCGGTGGTCGTCGGGGCCTCCGTGGTCGTCGGTTCCTCCACCGTCGTGGCAATGGTAATTACCTCCGTGGTCGTTGGCGGTGCACTCGTTTCTTCTTCTTCGGAATCGTAATCTTCGCTGGCCTCCTCCTCCTCCTCGGTGAGGACCGAGGACGCCGCTACCAGAAGCAGCAGCGCGATGTAGATGACTCTTTTGGACATTGTGAAGATGCGGAGAGTTCGGGGGATGTGGCTGTATATATGCGTGGAGGATAGCGGAAGCGGAAGTCATGGAGATGGCTCCGTTGAGGGGGCGGCGATCGGAGACATCCTCAAAAGGAAAGCTCCTGGAAAAAGGCGGTCGATTGAATTTAGCGGTCCATTGCCGCAGAACGGAGGTGTCAATGAAGATGTGAACTATGGTTTGTTAGCTGTTGGAATCTGCAGGGCTATGTATCCAAGGAACGGATTCGAAATAGATCCATCGTGATCAATATCAAAGTACTAACACTGTATTTGTAAACTAATGAAATACCTCGTTTACAGAAACACATTGTATGGAGAGGTGACATTACAGAAGAGATAAAAGATTGGAAAAGAAAAAAGAAAAGATTCCCAACATTTGAAAGCTTTGAAATGTGTACAAAGAGAAGAAAGTGGAAGATTCGATCGTTAGAAAATATCAGAAATGTAGAAGTAATAGGGAAAAAAGGAAACTACTCTTAATAGAAAAAAATAAGAAAGAGAAAAGATTGCGGATAGGGCACATTCTAAGAAGAGGGCATGTTCAAAGAGGTTATTAAGGAAAGGTAAAAAGTGAGAGAGGAAGGGGTTGGTTAGGTCTCAACTAATGTATGACCTAGAGAAAAACAAAGAGAGTGAGATCAAGGCTGTAGCAGAAGCAGAAAACAATGTAGAGCTGGGTTTAACATCAAATGAAAGACCAGTATAAAGACAATAGACCGATGATGATGACTGTATTAGTAAATACCGGACCCCTGAGAATCTTCTATCAAGAAGGCAATATATTCGTAAATTTTAGTAGGAAAATGCTCTAGTATATTTAAAATAATAGAATTATCGAAATGTATCCTTCTTCCATTTAGTATAACATTGAAATAGATACTCAAAGTAAAACATATAGTATGTGTTTATTAGCGGATTTATCTCCCCACAGGCTATATCATATCGTAGAATATTAAAACTCTAATATGATTAATGAAACTGAGAAGTATTAGATTCAAATTACTCTGAGTTTAATTTGGCTTAAATTATTTTAATGCTTTATAATTCTAAAATGCAATTTCATTCAATTTCACTCGAATTTAAATATTTGTATAGTTTTATTTTTTCATCCAATTGCGTTAATTTTCGATTAATAAACTACCATAATATTTTAATTTTAAAAGCAGCTTACTTTTTTTACAATAACATTTTAATTGCTTTTTAAAGTCGATAAATTTTCGCTATTAACCAGCTAATATGTCAAGCGTTATATTTTTGCATTATCTTTGCGAATTGATGCTCAATGAGGAATGTTGGAAGAGCGTTTTTTTTGCATGCGGGAAATGATGTAGAAAGTTGCTTTTAAATGTTTAAAGAAGGGATGAAGCAAATAAAAAGATAAAATCTTAATCTGAACATTAACTTGTTAGATTTATCGTTTTAGAATATTGGGTGAATATCATTTTCAAATCTGTCTCCTTTTAAATTAAAGAAATACAAATAGAGTATCATGACTAAGTTATTCCTACCAATCTAGGGTTTACCAATGAGTTGCTGTTTTTCTTTTAAGATTTGCAAAATTTTCATGTAAAGCTGGTTAGTTGTTGAAAAGGATTGAAGAATCGAAGAAAGTTGAATTAACTCTACACGGTATTTCGTGTAAATTATTTAGCACAAAGATGCAAATGATTTAAAAATTTCTTTAGTTACTATTATAAATACTGTCATTCAGAATAATTTTTTTTGGAAATGAATTCCGTTTTTAACTGGGTAATTGAAATTCGATGCATTCTTTCGTTGAAATCACTCCTCATATTCTTAAATTTTACTCAACACAGTGGTGTGAGTCATCCTGTGTTTGCCGATATTCTTTTCTGTATAAATCCTCGCTTTAGGGAAAATATTTGTCTAAAATTAAGGATATTTAACTTGTGTACCAAAATTTCTAGAAAATGCTCCTATGGCAGCAAAATATTTAATTTGTTTCTTGTCGAAACTATCATTCGTACATATTCGTTGCTAAATGAAAGCAAGTACTTAAAAGGTATGTTGAAACTTAATTATAAATGAAAAGAATACTGTATAATTAGAGTTTCTGAATTAAAAAATGAATGCAGTACGGAAAAGAGTTCAATGAAACCTAACCTAAATTTTATATAGACAAATTAAAGATTTATTTGATGAATATTTCATAACGAATGATTGTTATTATTTTCTAGAATGTTAATTTCGAGTAGTTATCACCATTTTTTTGAATTGAGGTAGCTTTTGTTACTCTTATTCGATAAGCTGAAGTGTTCTATATTGCCGGTACAACTACATGAGAGAATTAAATACACACTCAACTTAGATAACTCTCAACTGATTAAAGTGAGAATTATAACGAGCTTTTATACACGTCTGTGCTTTATTTATCCCATTCTCTTTGATGGACCACCGCTTTGGCTTTGTATACATGCCATTGGAGGACTTGAGAGACAATCAAAACCACTTTTTTCAACTCGACGATGATGCAGTTGAGTTTTTACATCGTATAGCATCACTTTTGAGTCGAGAAATCGCATCCTCAAGTGTTTGGGAAGCGTTCGTCTCAAACCGCAAACAATTTCATGGGAGCCAATTTAAAACAGACACACTTGGCCATCCTATTTATACTTTGGTAGTCGTCGATCACCTCAAGAGCTGGATATTTAACCAAGGTCAGTATCCTTCTGGTGATCTTTTTCCCCAACGCATTTTCCCTTCCGTCGAGAACACCCATTCGTTTGTTTTTTGTTTTGTCGTTTATGTATCCATAGAGGCATTAATAAAGAGTCATCCATCACAGAACTTTCCCTTCTTATGGAATTGGACTTTTTGTTCGTCTCTTTCTTCCCTTATAACTATCCACGAATGCAGAGATGGTGATAAATTGGATCAAAGACGCCCACACGTGGATTATAATAGCGAAGTATGGCTTATTTTGCCCTATTATGACGAAAATACAGTTTTTCTGCCCTAGTTTTACAAATGGACCCCGTGTTGTTAATGCAATGCTATGGGACGTTACCGTTATTTTGTTGAAGATTTATGTCGCCGCGTTACGTCATAGGGGTTATGTAAGCCATGTTTTCAACGTAAAATGAATGAATTTTGATTTTGATAATAAATTTTTCAATTCAAATTACGTTTCTTTATTAAGTTTAACCTATTTATAAAAAATACATCGCAAATGATCTTAGACTTCATTCATGTTCAGTTAAAGGCACAAGGTGTTTTCACAAAGTGTTACTAAGTAAATATTATTATAATTGAACTGTCGATACAAAATGCGAGGAAACCAGTTAGCTATTGAATTTTTATATACAATTAATCATCAGCGTTTGATGAATGGCTGTTAATTTTTTCGGAAAAGTGTGGTATGATGTTTCATAAAAACAGTTATTAGTGGTACTACACGGAATTTTTGTTATATGAGACTACTTGATAATATTGGGAAAGACTATTCTTTTTACAAGATCAAATTTAAATCTTCACTTCCAGTTAGTTAATTGAAATTAAGACTGAAGGTTACTTCTTCGATACTTCGTTAGTATGTCTTATGATTTAGAGTCTTTTTCTTGTATATGTTACAAAGACAAGAACTGAAAAAGCAGCAGAATTTCTTTAGAATCACACGATCGATCGTTTTTTACAATTTTCAAGTAACTGAACTCAGAAATATACTTCAAATTTCTTCCTTTGATCGTAAAATTCTAGGACGATTTCGAATATTCGGATATCCCAACAATGAATGTTAGAAAGCAAGTCGTAGTTTGGGACTTCATCGGCAGTTAATAATAATACCCTGCCGTATTTCTAAAACAAAAAGTAGCACAATTTAACTATTCATTTAATTTTCCTCCTACTTCCCCTCTTTTCTAATTTCCAGGACCTTTTTTATTTTGTAGAAAACACTTGTCAAGTTATCGCAGTGATATTTTATGGAAAAAGTCACAAGTTGGCTAAAAAACATCTTGATTTTCAAAAGTATTTTTTGCCTAAAGAACGAATTCATGTTATAAATAATAGCAGTATCTAGTAACCAATGTAAGCTGTATGGAATTTTGGGAATATATTTGACATGATCGCATTTGTTACCCTTGATATTTAGGAAAGATAAATATTTGCGTATTAATTTGAATTAAAATTTTAGATAGAATCAGCTGAATTCCCAATATATAATTATTATAAATTTAATCGAGAAGTATGAAATGTAGTATTTAATAGGAATTATATGATGATAATCGTATTTCTCTATTGAAGAAGGACATATTCTTATTGGTAGAGATGGCGGTTTGATTGGAATCGTAAAATGTTTTGGTCAAGTTTAAAAATAAATTTCAGTGTAATAAACTGAACTATAATAAAAATTTTACGGAACGTATACCATATTTTAAATTTATTCCCTTTGTAAATATTTACCGATAAACCGAAGTAATTATACTATTTATATGACAGTAGAAATGATATATTGATGATGCTTGCGAGATAATCGTTCGTCTAATACAGTCATTAGAGTTTGAAAAGCCCACTCTGCATTGTTGCAGTATGCAAAAATTCGCGCTAAAAAGAATCGATTAGCGATCATAGATATCGGAATAAGAATATAAAAGAAATAACCGAATAAACGTCACTGAAATGGCTCACGACTGATCAAAAGATATCGGTACCAATCATTTTACATCGTCTTACATCATGCACCGCATTAGAAGTACTACTTAACAGACGTTAATTATACTTGCGGTATATTCCCAATACAAAACCCCATAGGGCCAACTATTACGGAACGTATCTGGACCGAGTCTGAAAGAGATAATGGTCGACTCGAAGATATAAGGGAATTTCCTTCGCAGTTGGTCAACTGGGTTTCAATCGAATGTGAAATTGGAAAGCGCGTGATCGTTTTCATCTCGACTCTGAGCATTGCGTTCGGATTTATATCACACTTAAATATGATTCTGCCCGCTCTCGTTCTTTTGGCGGGGAAAGTGGCGGAAAGCGATGTTCTTTTTTTTGTAGCGACGTGTCGCGCCGTCGCTGGCGAAGAAGCTGAAGCGAAACGGGTTTCCGGTCGAATGGAAAACAAAAGAGATATCAAAGGCATAAAGCGAAAGGAGGTTGATGTACTTTGATTGATTCGGAGTAGGAAAATGCTTGCATGTAAGAAAAATGCGGTGAATTTTGATCGAGGTATGCACGTAAAAGCAATTGATGTCGGTTGCTATGGTAGCGGAATTAGTATTACTATAAAATGGTGAAAATGTTTATTTACTGGGGTTTCGTGATTGAGTGCGATTCTATGACAACTGTTTGTTTACATCTTGAGCGGTGGAGTTTTTAGTTAACATCTATCCGATGTTTCTTCAAATTATTGGAAAGTTGTGTCGTGAATTTCTTTATGGATTTGCAAAAGTAAAAGTAATTTCGTACAATTTAGTGATATATTACGATAAAAGAATATCGGTTTTTTTAGCATAAATTATTTTAAAATTTGCTGTAATAATTAGATTAATCATATGGGAATATTTCATGAAGAAGCATAATTAATATTTTAATTACTGTCATAATCGTTTAAATTTCAGACATAATACTAGGTAAAGAATGATTCTAAAACAGACTGTTATTAACAAACAAAATTATTTATTTTATGATCGAAATGCGTTCATGGGAGAGCTATATAAACTTATGAGTATAGATTACTAGGTAATTTATTACTGACTTTAAATCTAATTGACTACAATTATATGTATATATCTTTGAAGTTCGATGATAGTTAATGAGATACATATTTGTGTGATAATTGTGCGTCAAACCGTGATTTATACTTATATAGTAGCATTGCTTCCCGAATAATTTTGTCTATGATACGAACGTGATAATATTAATTTATCAATAAACGGTAGTCAAGTAATAAGTCTAATAAAAACCTTGAAAATAAAACCCTCTAGTAAAAGGAGATCGTTCTTTTCAAATTATTTCAGAATATTTTTTTTTAAAAGATTTCCTTAATTCTTATACTATCACAATAAATATTAAACCACTCAAAAATTTCACTCCGTTATTTATGATCGTAAATATCTAGGATGATAGCCAATCTGTGTCTATTTTGTAAAAGGGTGAAGCCAGCACGATTTATAAGGAAGCTTAACGTGTATTACAAGTGACGTTATTTATATTAGATCGGTATTTTTTGAGCGGCTTTTAAGACGAGAGAATTTATATACAATAATTTTTAGTTTAACCCTAGTAAAATGATATTTCTTTTTCATCAATGACATTATTTCGGAAAAGGTAATCTTTTCACCAGATTTAAGCCCTCCGTTGTATATTTGTTAGAATGAACATGACATCATAAGGTTCTCTTCAAAATCTTACGCCATCCAAAACGAAAATATCGTGGGAATTTGCGGTTTTAAACAACCTGTCTCCGTGACAACCAAGGTCGATAATAAAGTCCCATCTGATATATTCATTTTCCTCAAATCATGGATTAGAGAATATAAAATACAAGAGTTCCATTCATGAAACCATTTCAGGAGATATTTCACGTAGATAGATTGCCTTTTGAAATTTGGTCATTTTGAATTCATAGAAAAAAAAATAAGTAGTCTGAGAAACCAACGATAAAGATGAAAGTTTCTGAATCAATTCTATTACTCGATACAATGATGGGAATGATTTACTATTATATTGTAGTGAAAAGTTTAAGGATTTTTTGCCTAGAGAGACAAAGAATTCGTTTAGAAGAACGATAGTGGATTCAATTTTCCCTCATCCTAATGTTCATTATAATGCAATGTTTTAAAATTGCTTGTTGGATTGATTGTTGCTCAATTGTCAATTATTGTACTTTTATTTCTCCTAATACTTCCTTTATTGTAAATACATAATCATTTGGTGAATGTATAACAGTGTATCAGTTATACACTCCTGGAATTAAAAATTGCTAAATATTCCATATTTACTGATGATAGAAATTTTTAAAACAATTTCTTCGCCATTTTAAAAAATTTAAAGTACATATTTTATTAAATTTATGTATATAAGTTGATTATGTATAAATACACCAAAATTTTGAATATAATATAATATAATATAATATAATATAATATAATATAATATAATATAATATAATATAATATAATATAATATAATATAATATAATATAATATAATATAATATAATATAATATAATATAATATAATATAATATAATATAATATAATATAATATAATATAATATAATATAATATAATATAATATAATATAATATAATATAATATAATATAATATAATATAATATAATATAATATAATATAATATAATATAATATAATATAACAAATCACCTTAATCCTTCATAATGAGAGAAAATCGTGCTGCTTAATCTTACAAATGACTCCTAATGCAGTCAAGCGAACAGTGAAAGTGTTCCTTGGTTCAATCCTCATCGTGCGAAAAACATTGCACATGAATGAGGAACTTTTGAAAATACCATTTCAAAGCAAATGGGAATTCCAACTTTCTATTTGAGCCTTCGAAATTTCGTGTTTTGTTCTTTAGTGAATCAATCTCTATTGTACGGGTAAGTAATGAAGACTTTTATTTCATTTTGCATTTCCCTATTCAAACCTTTAATCGATTCGGTTACCTTATAAGGTAAGATTTTTACTTACACTCTTCCTTTGTCGACTGGAAAGATTAAATTCTACTCTCCCAGGAAGTCCTTTCTTTGTACTTTACCTCATACTCAAATTTTACCCGTAAAATCTACGAATATGTACATTTTTTTTGTTTAGATGCCATCAAGTAAAAGATCATCGACTTCTTAATTATAATTAATATAATTATCATTGATCATAATTATCAGATCATCATACCTCTAGTTACCCATTTTTTATAATTTGATTTGTTTTCTATCGATAAATTGGAAACTAATATTTAATAAAACTATATTTATAAGAATATTTTGTAGAGTATTAAAATACGTATTACATATACATAACAATTGTTTTTGAAATTTAGGATATTTCAGTGCACAAAATAGTGCTATATGGAAATAGCCTACTCTTGAGTCCATGTTTTACTTCATTCATGATTTCGAAAACCCAAATTTAGATTGAGGAATAAGGTTTTTCCATCCCAAATTGCATACACCTTATGTTTATGAAGATTAATTTCATTCTCTGGAAGAATATATTACTTCCTCGATAAAAAAATGGGTAATACTTAGAAAAAATGTGACCCGAATTCGATCCCTGTTTGGCAACGCGGAAACATGGATGTTTAACGCACATATTGCATTGAACGCACTTTCTAACTATGCTTTGAATTTCGCTCATAGCGTTTCTGGACCTATCTAATATCAAATCTAATTCATTTCCTATGGTTAAAATACATATTGTTATATTTACCATCGTTTTTATTATCAAATATGTCTAATTCTGCTGTCCGATTATGTTTCTAATAAGTAAAAAGAAAATGCTCATTCTTATTATTTGTAAAGGCTTTATCTTAACGGAACGAAACCCTTAAGTGATGGAATATGCGAAAAATTCGAGGAATATTTAGCAAAAGATACAACTTAAGATACGGCATACTCAAATTTTGTAAACATTTCATAAAATTTCCTAGTTCAAGAGGTATAAAATGATTATTTAACTTGATTATTTAACGATGAGTTTTGCTATTTTAGCCTTCGAAAAAAATATAAATACTCTGATTTAATAGTAGATAGGACTTACATCTTACCACTTTAATTACAATTATTTACTTTTTAATTGAAAAATTCTTATTTTTCTTACCATTTCTTTTCGCATTAGCAACCTATCCGTATATTCTATGACTCAATCAGTAGATGACATTGATAATTAAATAATTGAGAAAATGTCTCACGTATCATTCTGAAATATTACCCAAATAACTGACGTAATAATTTGATGTCTTTATTTTAGAAATGTCAAGAATTAAAGTCACCTTATATTTATAAATTTGGAAATAAAAGTTTGGCAATGAGTAACTGTATGAAAGAACTTATTCGATGGAGGAAAGCAAACTCAAAGGAGTATTCTACCCTAAAATTGACTCATTTGATAATTAAAACAAAATTAAATCAATTCTGAGATAAAAGATTTAATTGAATGATCATCTTTAAGAAGAACAAATTTCAAAATTCTTAAATAAGGTTGACGATGTAATTGCGAATTACAATAAGGTTAAAAAAGAATTAAGTCGCATGTATAGAATAAGTAAAATAAAAATACAAAATATACTTTGGTAAAAATAAAAAAAATATACTTTAATATAAATTAAATATATTTATATATTTTAATAAATAAAACATTTATTTACGTTCATAAGCATACAAATATGTTCATCGTTCTTTCACAAATCGCAGATTAGAATCGGCTGCGTAAGTCCGTGTGATATTGCGTATTAATAACGAGTGAAAATATCGATTCCCAACAACTCAATGGAAACCATTCCGCTAACAATCATCCTCTTGTGACAACCGATGAATTTAAGCTTTCTATCTTCAGGCGGCACATTCCTTGAGCCAAAATCGCATGAGTAAATGTTGAGAAAGCACTCTATTCCAAGGTCTTACACAGAGCGTAGGGTTGAGACACCTTTTGATCCTATTTGGATTTTGAAAACCTCATCTTCGAATGAGTAACTCCTTCACGAGCGATTTCCATTCCTCGAGTACGGAAAATGGGTGTGATGAGCTCGTATTTTAAAAAAGTTCCCTGTAATCGTGTTTTTAAATTCAGTTGTTTATGTATCTAAGACCAGGCCTTTTCACTAGCTATATTCTTTTTCTATTTATTTCAAAATACGTAGTTATTAGTAATAATTGGTGCAATAGCATATCCATGTATTGTTATCAAATGAAAACTCTATTTACCACAACAATGGTATTTTGGTATTTGGGTTAACTTCTCCGATACCAAAATTAAATACTTCCGTTTATATCAATTATATATTTTCCATGAATAGTAATATATGATATTTATCATACATAACGTAATATATAGTAATGTATATAATATAATAAAATTTATTGATATTAAAGAATAGTACATATTTCATCAGTTTCGATATCTCCCTTGTTAGGCTAAAAAATACGTAATTTTAATCTAGGATTACAGATAAATAATATCGCTAAAAGACTACGATTAAGGAGCTTTTTTAGTTCCTTTATAATGATCTCGTGCTAATTTAATTGAATGATTGAGAACTACGTCAGTTTTAGGAATTATCCCTTTCTGTTTCTATTTCTATACTTTAAACATGCAACAATGAGTATTTTTGCTTTCAATGATTTCTCGCTGGAAATAAAAAGTCCAAATGAATTTACGAAAACGGAGTTTTAACAGTGATAAACCTCTTGAGTGTGTGGGAAAGACAGCACACAAGAGAAAGAACTGATATTGAAATGCGGATAAGCATCAAAATTCGATGAATTTCCAAGAATATCGGAATTCGCGATCAAAAATACGTTTGACGTATATCAATGAATATATCGGCGCAGCATTTAAATGAGGACCTTTGAGATCGGCGCGTTGTGGGGGAACAAAGACGGTCGATTTACATTTTGTCAGACTTTGAAGACTCCTGTTGATGTCATGATAAAGCAGGTACGACGGACCAATCAAAGTCGTCTATTTTTTTGGGGAAATTCTTTTGGCTCTGAGCTTTTTTGAGGGAATAATGTGCCATATCGTTGATTCAAAACGGAAACTTAAAAATGTTAGCTAAACTAATATATTTAATTCCTTATGATGATGGTTAAGATTGAAGAAGAATCGATGGTTTAAGTTGCATTATTTTAAAGTTTTCTTTTTTATTTTCATCGATGGATTGATTCTCAACAAACTGAATTTCCAATGAAGGTATTTTCGTAAATATTAATTATATTCTTCAAATCATCAATTTATATTTTTTCAATCGTTGCAATAAATATTAGCTGCAAAATAACCCAGAATAAAATTATATTAGAATTATTATATTAATGATTAATAATTTCTAACAATCTGTTGCTCATCTAATCCAATACGAAATAATGAGCAATTTGGAGATACAATTAAACACAGAAATAAATATTCTATTTATTATGTATGCAAATCTCTCAATATTACAGAATACATAATATCTATAGATCTAGGAAGGAAACGAGATAATTGTATTTTTCTTCAATTATATTTTCTGCATCTGATCATTAATTGAAGCTCCATTCAGTTCTTAAAATCATTCTAAAACTATGTTAGACTTAGGACATAGACGACAATATTAGTGATTATTATTTTTTCGTAGAAATAGATTAAAAAGTAAATGGATGTTTTATTTTGAATTATTATATTTGGGTAACAGAAGAGGTGAAATCACTTCTCCATGGTTTACTGAACATAATTTTTAGGACTGTAATTACATCCATGGGAAATTCGTAAATGTTCTGCATTAACAGTATAGTTCCTAGCTCTAAAGTTCAGCTTCATAATAAAAGATTTAGATCAACATTTTTTACCTTTATTTGTGGGAGGGTGTTAAAATTCTTTATCATCACCGTCTCAAAGCCATCACCTTTATGAAATAATTTCCTAACAAAAATTTCCAAGGCTACTGAAATAGACGGATCAATTCAATTCGAAATCGTATAACACCACTTAATTATAATAGGAAAATAATGCAATCCGATAAAACGACATTGAGGAATTTGTCGACCTCGTAAGCACGCTGGCGTGACTACCATTGCGTCGCCTATTTAAGAAGTGAGACCAGCCAGAGGGAACAGTCGACGTCCGAAATGATAATCGTTTCGTTACTGTTTCTGCTGCTTTGGGTCCATCGAATCCTGTGTTCCTCGGCTTTACTGGGCTTCGGCCGCGTCGAGTTCGGCAAAGGCGGCCTCGGGGGGGCGGAGGAGACCCCAGGGGGTGTTGACGGCGAAGAGAGCGTCAAAGTACCACAGTTGGCAGAGGAGAGTCTTCTGGAAAGGGGCAGCTTCTCTTTGTTGGACGGAAGCCTCCAGTCGAGGCGTTTCAAAGACCTGCTCTTGGGGGAGAACGCGGTGTCGGTCGCTAAGGATGTGCAGCAGGAGGCTGAGAGCAGCGGTGAGACCAAAGGGTTCAGCAGAACGTACCAAGTGAGCGAGAAGGGACAGGAGACGACGTACAGGAACAAGTTCCGGGAGAAGTTGGGTGCGGGACAGAAGAATGCGACCGGTTGGTTGAGGGCCGTTTTGGAGGAGAGGGACAAGGCGAGGATCCGAATTCCTCTGCATTTCTTGAATGTTAATTAGTCCGAATTTGTGTACATTAACATGTCTGCATGCACGAGTTGTATAGCACCGAATGGTCGATGTATAGACGACTTCATGGGATCATTTTAAATTGATGTACGTTGATGTATGGTTCAGAATCCTTTGATGAGTAAAATGAGTCTCTAGAGAGCACAATATCAGTAAGTTATCTTGTACGGAATTTTTTCGCGTATTTTACAACGACGAAAAGTACAATTTTCAGACAAAGGGATGGAAAATCTGTGAACAGTTCTTCATTTAAATGACTAATGAATGATTGGAAAGGATGGGAAGATGATCTAAAGAAAATTTTATAAAAATTATGTAAATAGAATTCGCAAAAAGTTCTCACAATTCAAGAAGAATTTCGAAAATTTTCAGTTTCCTTCGCTAAAATATATAACTAAAAATTAATGTTTAAAAATAGTAAATAAATAGATAATAATGTTGTTGAATAGGATAATTTTCAATTAAAGATCTTATAAAAATATAGATAAGCAGTGAAAGGGAAATGAATAGTTGTTGCTAGAAAAAAACTTTAACCACTAAGAAAATATGTAAAAAAAATTGGAAAATTCACAGTATATTGTAAATAACAATTCAAATGTTAATGATGCTATTAAACTATTTCCTGGAAGAACAAATAAAGATTAATGTAACTTGAGAGGATGTAGATATATTTTTGTAAGAGACTTGCTCCAATTGCAAATGTTTTTGCTAAAAACAAGCATTATAATTAAGGCCTATAAGTTTAGGAAACCGTATTTTTTTAATAAGTCAACATATTCGAAAGCAAAATATTGAAATAAATTTTTCGAGAAGTATAAAATTCAAAATGAATATATTTCCTTGCTACTTCTTTCTCAAGGAAAATCAAGTATTTTGGGTTTTTGCTTATTACGAATTTTTCTTGAGCAATGATATTTTATTCGAAATTGAGAAATATGTCTCTTTATGTTATTTCTTATTTTTCTTTTCTTCGTATTCCCCTCTCTATACCCATTTAAATGATGATCCTACATTTTAGAATTCTATAAACCTGAAAAGGAAAATTATTAGTGCTTTCCATCCAGATATTTAAGTACAGACTCATGATACTTAGTGATATTTATGCAAAGGAATTTATCCTTTCAGAGTGTGGTTTGGGTCTATACGTGCGAATAAGATGGTATTTTATTGTATTATCTTATATGATTGTAGTAATTTTTATGGTTCTGATTGAACAGAGAAATGTAATGAAATAGATAAAGAAGGTTTTAATTGAAGTTACTGAATATTTTTTAAGGTCTTTATCGTGGCAAAAAAGTTTCTTTTTCCATCTAACCTTTCCTTCATACTATTAAAAAAGTTCATCTATGTAAAATGAATCATGAAAAATATTTGGAAAAATTTGAGGACGTGAAAAGTGTTATTCAAGAAAAAATATTCTCTGCAGGAGAACGCAAAGTATTTAGTTGTAAAGAACTATCGGAAACCTACTGATTGTATAAGTTAAAAATGGTGCTGTGATTATCTTTGTACTATAAATATGATAAGTTCATTAACAATAAATCACTAAAGTATTTTAAGAATGATTCTCTAAAGCCTAAAAGAAGAAAGTATAGAAATGCAATCTGAAAATTGAAGTTAATTACTGTAATAATTATAGTAATAATGTGTATAATAAGATGAAAATCTTTATTAAAAGAAAACAAATGAAAGTTTCTCATTTTAGAAAAATTGGAACAATAAGCGAAAGAATAAGCATCGGAAAAGTATGAGCGGAAGTACGAGGAGTTATACGTAAGGAGTTCACTCAAATTAGGTTAACAAAAGAGTGCACTATACTATACGGTGGGCCTCTGTATAAGAGTGGTCAGCATTTCCAATGCTATAGGGCTTGAATGCCGGTAGATGTTAAATTTTTAAGGATAGAACATTTGAATTGAGCAATTATAATCAACACCAACATATGAAAATATCTAACTCTGAAGAGGAGTAGATATATTTAATGAACGGTTCTAGACAATGATTCTTCGATAAAGGTATTTAAGTGATATTAAATATTAAAATTAGAAATGAAATAGTCTTTAATGAAATTCCTAATTAAGTTATTAAAATAGTTAATAATACGACAGAGCTATACCAGATAATATTCACTTCCTATGAGTTGTCGGGATTGAGATGCCACCTTCGGTAGGTTTTATGATACTGCAGTGCAGCTTAGAATTTACATGATGAAGGCTTAAGTTCAGATTTAGAGATTTGTTCTCCCTGCCGCACGCCTACAGATGATGATAAAGTTAGAGGCATACTTTGAACGAATAAACGTAGTATTTTCGTCCGGACGTGCGGAATCGTTTGTTGCCACAGCGTCATAGAAACATTAGCTCTCTGGTTAAAAGCCGGAATAACCCATAAAGATAGCTCCATAGCCAGAGTAATGGTAAATTGAGATATCCAGTTCGAGTCTTGAATCCATCAGAGTTTCCTTATGTCCGTTGATCCTTCAGCTTTAATACAAGTCGTGTGACTTCACACTCAATGAAAAATTTCTCTTCTTAAATTTTGATATAACTTGCACTTTTTATTTTTGGATTGTATTTGCGAAATATTAATTCTCAAGTAAACATTTCGAAGCAAGGGTGTGGAATTGTCAGTAATTAACGTAATATAATATCTATTTCAAATAGTGTTCACATACAACCACTACTAGACAATTACTATGTGGTATTGTTTGTAGAGTCAACAATGGACGTACACTAGAATCCATACCCTGAGGACAAAATTTCCTCAGGCAAGATTAGAACCATTAGGAAGTAACTATGCTAACCACTCCGAGGCCAGCAAATATAATTGGATCAGTGAAAGATAAATTGCCTTTTCATTGTTTATATGAATGGTAATTTATGTAGTTCACATGTTAAAAAGACATTAACTTTATTAAAAAATAGAATTTTATTTTTATTTTCTGAAGAGTTTTTATTAATGACACTAGAAACGAGTTAATATTTTTAACTGAAATATACGGTTCGACATTATTATTTGTCTCAATCTTTTGTTGATCACACTATGATCTAGTGCATCTTGTGATAGGGTTTTTATGATGTATGACGATGTAATGTTAGTGGTTAATATATTCATTAAACATAGAATGCAATGAAAGAAGGATCGATTATGATTTATATTCTTTTATTTCATACCTGATCAACAAATTGAATAAATAAACAGCCAAGTACAACAAGGGAATCGATTTTGTTTAACAAAAAAGTTATTTGATCGATATCAAACGTTTAACGATGTTTTCCGCTTTCGAAGTCCCATTCCTTGTGTCCCTTGTGACCTCCCTTCTTGCCGTAGTCCTCGTGGTGTCCGTGGTGTTCCTCGTGGCCGTGGTGTCCCTTGTGTCCCTTGTGTTCATCGTAGTAGTGTCCCTTGCCGTGGTGTCCCTTCTTTCCGAAATGATCGTGGTGGTGTCCGGACTTGTGGTGACCTCCCTTCTTGTGGTGTCCCTCCTTTCCTCCGTGGTGCTCGTGGTGGTCTCCGTGCTTGTGGTGGTGTCCTTCCTTGTGGGCCTCATCGTAGAAGTCGTGCTTCTTGTGGTAGTCGTCCTTGTGGTACTTCTTGTGGAATCCCTTCTCTTCGTGTCCCTTCTTGTGTCCTTTCTTGTGTCCAAAGTGGGCCTCCTTGTGTCCCTTGTGGTGGTGATGGTGTTCCCCGTATTCACCGCCTCCTTCGTGGTGTCCCTTCTTGTGGCCGCCTTCTTCGCCGTAGTGGCCCTCGTGTTCCTCCTTGCCGTGTTTACCGTGGTGTCCCTTCTTGTGCTCGTGGTGACCCTTGTATCCTTTGTCGGCCTTGTGTCCGTGGTGGCTGTGGTGGTCGGAGTGGTGCTCCTCACCGCCGCCTTCCTCGTGGTGCTTCTTGTGGTGCGAGGCCGCAACCTCCAAGTCTGCAAACCATTGTACGTCTGCAGATCGCTCTTCCCTTCTGAGTGCGGTCTCTTCCCTGTGGACGGAGACGGCTGCAGCCAAGGCGATCGCCGCGAAGGCTAGTGCTAACCGGAGGGTGCACATCTCGTTGTGTGATGCATTCGGTGCGACCAAGTGTCTTTTTATATAGGACGGCACTCATTTCAGCGGAACGGTTTCGTTGGGAAATGCGGTGTTGACGCAACGCTCCCGAGGCGCGGAGCGATTGTGTTTTTTTTTGTCGGTTTTTATTCGGCTGATGGAGGGAAAGGTGCCGGTTAGTGCGTTGCTTTTACTCGCAAATTAACGGATTTTTAGTCGGATAAGTGTTTCGACTGCCGCGTGAGGTAATGTGGTTTCCAGAAGTACGGATTTACTTGCGAAACCAATATAGGCTTTGTCTGTTTCGGAAGAAAGTACTGGTGGACCGATGGCATATGAATTTTTATCCATAAGGTTCTCGAAGTACATGCTAAAGACAAATAATTGAGAAGGTATAGAAAGTTTATAAGGAGTATATCATCTCTCCCTGTTTTAAGTTATTTTTAATGAATTATATTAATTTTATTTATCATATTATGATAGCTATAATCCCAACCCTTGCGGAGATAAATATTTTCTATTCATTATCTTTTCATTTAATAAAATATATAATTGCAAAATTATACTTGGTTGAATTCCTATAAAAATAAAGAGAGATATTATTGTCACTACTATGATTATTAATGAATTTAGTAAAGTATTCGTTTCTTTAAAGGATCGATATAGAATAGAATCATTATTTTTGTCACTCTTATTGAGGCCTTCAATATAAATCACAAGTTTCAAAACGAAATTTAACATCGATATTTTCTGTATTATTTTATAAAGTATCTTCATTTAGTTGTCTTCTAAGGCATTCTTCATTGAATTGCTATTAAATATGGTGTATGTTTTGATGGGAATATCAAAAGGGTGGTAAAAGTTTAGACTTCTTTTTCTGATATCTACGGCTAAATTGCACATTTTCTATTTGGTTTCTATGGAGTCAAGACTGTACCCTTATTCCATTAACTATAGATATAGAATTGTCATCGTGATTTTTGCTCTTCTTTCAGTATGTTTTCCACATATCTTTTTGCGCCGGGAATGTGTCTCACTGGCTTTTAGTGCCTCTGGCTTGATTACTGTGTTGTACTTCCGGGTTCTGTGGTGCATCGACATGCATTTCTTGCCATAGATTTCTACATTCTTACATATCCCCTCTTTTTTCCTGCAATCACATCCTCTCTTCTTCAATAGGTTCGAGAATTTCGATAGGTATTTTAATGTGTAACCCGCTGTATATTAATAAATGTTCAACTTCGATGACTAATTGTTAGTTAGTTAAGTTGCAATGAAATAATTAATGTAAGTAATAGGTGTAGATTTGTACAGCATGTAGGTACGTTTATGATAGCGATTGAAGAAAAGTTTATGCTATTATTTGCTAGGTTGAAATCGAAAATGGTTCTTTATCTATATTTATCTTCAGTTATCCCTAAACATTTCACATAGCTCCAGCAAACATCCTTTTTTTCGAATATCACAATTTTGCTCTCAAAACAACAATGAACATAAACTTACATATTATACCCTGGGTGGAAAATTTCCTCCCAGCCGACCAAGGAACCTTAATATTATAAGGGAAGCATGCTAACCACTCAGATATTGTGGCTGCCAAATATCACGTACATTAAAATGATATCAATTTATTAAAAACCATTGAATAAGGGAGCAAAGATATTTACTGTATTATATACATATAATTAACCAGTAAATACCTTTGATCTCTATGAAATATCTTTAAAGAGAGGGATCTCTATATCTACTTTAGCAAAAACTGGTCAAAATCAATTAATTGACTAAGAGTTATGACAGTATAAAATAATTAAATTTGAAACAAATAATACCGAATTCCCGTAACAATCTCTTAAATAACGAAATACTTCTCTCGATTATTTTTTAAAAGCATACCCAATGACAAAAATTAGAGCACTTATTCATGAAGAAAGAAATAATTTCCCGATAGTTATCAAAATATATTTTACTAGATAATCTTTTAAAAACAACTTTTACATTAAAATGCGTGATTTTTAGATTGGACATTAGTAAATTTTCTTTCCGGACATAAAATTTGAACAACTATGATTTATTTTATTAATATTTTTTATAGCTAACTGTATAATTATACATACAATACCCTTTGGTCTTAAATTTTGCCGATTGATAATTTTGCACGTTGAATGTATCTACTTTTCTTAATAATAGTGTAAGCCACAGGATCTATTTAATATGGAAGGTTCTTGATGTAGCATAAAGTTATCGGCAAACGTTTTCTTATCCATCGAAAGTGAAATAGTTGAAATGTTGCGAATATTAGATAAGTTAATCTAGTTGTTTGCTTAAGCAATCGAATAAAAGGAGAGGTTCGGCATTTCCTCTAATATTTATCGAATGAGATGAATATAAATAATATTTAATATAATGATATTGACAACTATTTCATTGGATGTAATATAAGTATACAAAAATATATAAAATGTATGTGTATCGTATAACCGTACTTTTTTATAATCAGACTTAGAACTTATCACTTTCTTCTCGTAGATATTTCTTCATTAATGAATGAAAACCTCAATGTAGAAATGTGGAGCAAACATAAAGATAAAATGTTAGTGTGGATATAAATATGAAGTTAAAAAATAAAACTTCTGCAGACTTCTCGTTTGAAATGC
The DNA here is from genome assembly GCA_020796165.1 of Pantala flavescens. Classification (NCBI taxonomy): domain Eukaryota; kingdom Metazoa; phylum Arthropoda; class Insecta; order Odonata; family Libellulidae; genus Pantala; species Pantala flavescens. Next base: position 22,644,375 of record CM036886.1, read on the forward strand.
TAGTTTAGCGTCAATTTATTACAATTCAAAAAAGAGCTCCCCTTTGTTATACAGGCGATTCTTAAAATATTCATTCAAGCACCACAAGCATTACAAATGTGGTTTCTTCTTACTGGATACTTAACTTTATGAAACTGTGGAAAATAAAAACTATCACTTTGACGAAACAGAGTCCCAGGGAAATCCACAATTAGAATCACTTTATACTCTTCTTCCCTTGGGGAGCAATCGGTCAGAACTGTTCCCAACGTTACACTAACATATTGGCATCGATTATCAGTTTCTGTGTGTTTCTTTTTTTATCATTCAATTCCCGAATTTCGAAACTCACGCATTTCTCACATCGCAAGCGAAGTATTAGTAACATAACCTTCTTCACGAATCCATCCTCTCTTTATAAAATCGTTTTGTATTTTTTTTCGAAAAGAAATGAGTTGTTAAAACATCACAGAACCATCACCCGACACCTCTCAACTGCATGCGTAGGCAATTTCAGCAACAGATCCCATCGGACGTTAGAGTTCGCGAAAAATTGACGAGGTTCCTTTTCCTCAGAGCGTTGAAGTCTCTCTATTAAATATTCTCACAGTCTTCAATGGATAAGCTATCTCGCTCGCGAACTCGTTTTTTGAAAACTTAGTCTTTTTGGGAAACACAACGGGGTCAATGTAAGCTCGAGGGAGTCCTTGGAGGATCATCGCAGTTCTCTTCCCCTTGTGGTCGACGGTCATCCGGTCACCATGTCCGGGGAAAAGTCTTCCTCATTGTGGAAGGACACCGCTTGGCCCAAGCATAGAGGTGACTCCTCCACCCCCCAGCCGCTGTACTGGTAGCCCTTTGGGGATAAGAGGAAAATTTTTAGTGCTATAAATATGCCGATAACATAAGCATAACCTAGATGAAATAATTTTCCGAAATTTTCATTAAAGACGATATGATTGTTAAAATTCGATTTAGATATAAAACAAGGATATAACAACACTTTTTCTGTCGTTTCTCGTATCATTGAATTCTGTTAATAAGTTAAATACTAAAGGAACTCAATTGCATATTTTAAACAGAACATTGAACCCAAGTTTAAGCATAGGAGAGAACAATTAGACATGGATAGTTCGTGCAATTTTAGTGAAAGGGTAATACAGAAATGAAATATAATGACGTGAGTGGTACTCGAACCCAGGTTCATCCGTCAATTTCACGCTGTTGAGCTTAAGTCTTCCAAATCACTATGTGGGGACTTGGGTTCGATTCTCAGTCATGACTCTATTCCCACTTCCGCCTATCCTTTGCATAAAATTTAAATAACCTCTACATTGGAGGTTTTCTTTTTCAGAGAATTGATTTACTAAAAATCTATTTATGTCAAAAATATGTTATAAATAAATCAATCAGATAATAAAAGTATCGAAGAGGCACTTTGCCTATTTTAATGAGCTCAATTTACACGTATAAATGAAATGAAGGACTGATTTCTTTTAATTAAGGAGATAAAATACAGAAAGATCGAATGAAAAAACGGAATGGTTTGATTGAAGATTAAGAATTCAGGAAGCGATAGAAAGAAAGGTTTCTTTCTTATGTCAATCAACAGAATGACGAAGGAAAATTTCAGGAATTACGGCCTACATAGTGGGAGATTTAAGAATTCTTAAATATTCAAGAGTGAAAATAACTTATACATATATATATCTCGTAGAATAATAAAACTGAGGAGATAGGAAAACATATATTACAATAAAAATTATCAGAAGACAAATTTTAGGAGAGGATTGTAATTAAAACAACAAAGTAATATTATATAGTCGAAAAAAAATGCGGCCATCATACAGATTAAGGAAAGAAACAAGAAAAGTTAAATAAACATTAAGAAAAGATTCCATACAATCCTTATTGATTTTTTTAAGAATGGAATTATTTTTCATGTTCTTCACAAGTATAAGTTACCTTTATGAAGTTATGGTTTGAATGTAAGTCATTTGATGACGAAAAGACAGTGAGATAGAAGGCAATGTGGCGCGAGAGAATATGAAACATTAAAGGTATAGAGCGGATATGTTAATCATCCGTAGTTTATTCACCTGTTTGGTGGGTGTCCCCTTTGGTACACATTCTTCTTCGGTCGTCGAGGGCCTTTCCTCTTTTTGGGGATCTCTAGTCCCATTGCCCCCACGACCTCTCAGAGCTGGAGGCCTCTTCTTATTGGACACGCAGTCTCTTGGCGAAGACCCACTCTGAGGAGACGTAAATGATAATCAATTATAGGAAGAGGGAACACGATGACTTAGGCTAAATATATTACATTTAATTATTTATGATATATATTTGAAAGTAAGAATGTATTAGATACATTACAATTAGGGATTCTATCTGGTTTTTAAAATCGTACACAAGACTATTGCAATCAAAAACCGTTGGTTTAGGCTGATTTGACTAACTTCCTTGATTTATATCTTCAAGAAGCTACGATTTATGTAGAGTAAAACAAAATGAAATTATATATCTTTGCTTGATCACAATAAATATAATAACTAATCATTTCTGTATATATATAATTGCAATTGACCTACGTACGTACGTATTTGACCTATGTATGTAATTATGTCCCTCAAATTTTGTCTTACTAAATTATCATCGGCTTTTTTCTCATTATACATTTAAACCAATCTTAAAGATAAATTTGAAAAATTTATTGTTAGGTGTTTATTTATGATTCATAGTTGATTTTTTTCCGATAAAATATAAAGGTATAGATTATATTATGCCCTTTCTCCTGCTTATGAGTGAACTTCGGTCATAATCAATAAATATCGAAAAATGTTTCTTGAAGTAAGATTAATAAAAAATAATAAAAGGAATGGAATATACTATGACCTAATTTTAGTTCGTAACAACTACATTCCTACCTTAATTAATTAACCTCGTTTAAGTTCTCTTTCTTATCTAGACTTCTCGATACCTTTATATGAATATTCCTCTAACGTACGTGTATCAGCTCTAATCGTCCATCTTAAACACGATTTCAAGCACTGATTTCAATGACTGCTAAATCTCTTAAATTAAAACCAGTCAAACCATTCGAAAGAACAAATTGCTGAACCCCTTCTAAAAAATCGTTCGTATAACACATCCACTTTATTTGGAAGTGAATATGAGGGTACGGTCGAATAAATACGGAAAGCGACAGTGGATGAAAACATACAGATACCCGAACGAAACGTTACCTAAGAATTCGCCGCTCCTAGCACCACAAAAAAATCGCTTGCTCCATGCTTCACAGAAGATCTCTTTTAACCAAAAAAGGCTATAAAACGAAAAAAAACGTTCAATTCCTACTTTGAACGCGTAATATCTACAAAGAAAAGACAGGAAAACAATTTAATAGCTCTTTGCCAAGATATTTGGCGAGAAAAGTTAATGACGTAATCGTACGAGTTACATATCATGATTAAAGAGGCAAAAAAGTATTACGTCAGGTTCAAATCCGTTTAAAAATACCTCCAAAAAACTGTCAATCGTTTCAATTAAGCGATTGCTAAAATAGATATTTATTTTTGGTTATTATTTTCAAAACATACTGGAGAATTTAACAGGATGGATTAGGTTATATATTTGGTGTTAAAATACTTCCCTCCAAACGCCAATGGCGGATTTCGGGTTAAAAATCAAAGTATCTATACTCTTTACTTATACTTTATGTATTTTAATTCCTCTTTCCCATTCATATTTAGTTTTATATACGTTATAATTAAGTATATGTACATTATGTACTAATTGGTACTATAATGTATGTATACATTGTTATCATACACTTATTTTCTCCGGATAATAGCCTCAGATTCTTTCGCAGCTTCCGGATAATGCAATCCACTCCTCAAAGAGTTCCGTAAGGCGAATGGCACATAAGAATAACAAACTTACGCATGAGCGGTTCCCGCGTCGGGTGGTGCCCTCCTCTCGCTGTGGTTGAGACTGTCCTCCGCTAGGGGCCAGGGAGGCGCTGTAGTCGCGGAGAGAGTAGTAGGTCGTCGACCGGTAGAGCGCTCTGAAGGAAAGAAACGAAAACTAAATCTCACGCAATCTTGCGGATGATAAAATTCACAAATAAGCGTGAAGAATAGAAGAGAGTAGGTGGTTTTTAATTAATAGATTAATAAAGTTAGAGGATTAATGTATTATATTAAAGTAATCACCAAAAACACAGCTAACATTACGCGATGTACGTCTACAATAATAATGAAAAACGTAAAAGATAAATACGTAAGAATAGGAGATCAAATAGATGTTTATGGAACATTATTTTCGTAGAGGAAACATTTACTGCGCGAAATGTCCGTATAATACAATTAAAATATACAAACTGTCCTTTTAAAAGTGCTATCCGCACTCAAATTATCTTTTCCGTGTGGAATTCGTTCGTTGAGAGAATAATCCCATTGTTTAGCTTTGACCGTATTGGTCGAGCCGAAAAATAATTTAATTACGTGTATTTGTTTGTGGAATTGACTGAAGTGAGGCCACTAAAGGCCAAATTTAGCCAGGGGGCAGCACCTCTGGGTTAAGTCAACTGTATCAATAAAGGGTCGTTAAAATACAACGGAATTCCGACTGGCTCTACTAATTAGGGAACTTTTCGATATAATTAAGCTTTTAATGAATTTTCTTTAAAATTTTGGGGTATGGGATTCTGCACCTATTTCGTCTGGAGCTGTTATTAATTTTGAACATGGATATCACACCTAACCACAAAGCATTTTGCGGTGTACTGAAAGGGCAGTAGACGACTTAAAACAATTAATTGATGATAAAAGAGTTGAGATTCGTAATTGCAATATCATTTATAAGGTTTTTGTGATTGTAAATCGTTTGGAACTCGACATGATGAAAAGGGAATTGAATGGAAACTTATTTATACAATAATTATTTTAATTCTTATATAATAAATAGAAGAACAAGTTTGTTAGAGTTAATTTTCATGATTTAAGCTTCTTTGTGGATCAATATAAAGAGTGGCATAAGAATATTAAGATACTAATTATTTTGCTACGTAGTATTCGTTTTTATTTACTTTTCAGCCATAGCAACCTTCGTCAAGAAAATCAATAGAACCTTATTGAAGAACGATTTGTATACCAAGAGTATATCGCTTTTAATTAATAGATTAATATAGTTAAAGGATTAATTTATTATATTAAAGTTATCACCTAAAACACAGCTAAAATTACGCGATGTACGTCAACAATAATAATGAAACATATTTTGAAAAAACTTAATCATTATTAATATAATCAAAAGATATATTGATCGTAGTTTTCTTGATTTAAAATTTAAGTAAAAATATGAATATATTGCTGAACAGCAGCAATTTTGGAAAAATAATAGACATTTGGAAGTAGAAGAAATAACAGATCTCTGAAGATTAAAACACTCTTGTGAAATTCGTTTTATATTGTTCAAGAGAAATCTTGTCTTAAGGAAGATAGCAATAAAATGTTTACAATATTTATGAATTAAAAGATCATATTACAAGAAATTTCTTATATTTAAATCTACATTTGAAACTATAATTATCGTGTAAAAGTATCAAGAACAATCATCTCCCATTTTTATGAAGCGTATTCTCTTATCAGTTGTCGTATACGTAAATTAGCGTTAATAATATTTAGGAAAAAATATATCAAGATTGAAGATAACTATATCACCGACATTTCCACAGATTTTTAAAAGCAAGACGTTTAAGATTACGACCAACAATTCGTTCCGCAGATTTCAGAGAAAATGTCTTCGCTGCCTTCAAATTATACCACTAAGAACCGTGCTCTTTTAAGTACTACGGTGCCCTTTTTGTGATATTAATTCCAAAGCGCGTGTTGTATTCGAGGAGAAATTACTCCGCGCTCGGTCTGTAGGATCGTAGCAAGCTTATAAAAAAAGTAAACATTCTTTTGACCTTTGGTAGAACTTCCGTGCTCTAGTCACGTGACCTTTGGCCCTGAGCGTGGTAGCCATGCCGACGAGAGACACTTCGTGCGAAGGCGAAGCTCTTAACGCCTTCTCGTAGTACTGCATCGCCTCCCACCACCGACCTGCGAAAAGGAACGGAGAATTAGAAAAACAAAAGAAAATCGCTTTATTAGAAAAACAAAGGAAAATCGCTTTATTAGAAAAAATTGCCTTATTCTTCCCGGATAGGATAAATAAGAACTTAAAGAAACCTCTTCAACGTTGATGGGGTAGATAAATAATAGGCAGTAGAGTTTTACGTTCTCTTTATTCATTCTAATTTCACGATTAAGCTTTAAGAAAGTACTAAAGCTTTACGAGTATAAGAAATGTCAACGGGCGATAGCTTCAACAGCTTTAACGGCTAAGAAATTGTGCTGTTTAGGTTGAAATATCACTAGGCGAGGAAATTTCAAGCCAACGTCCCAAGTTCACACGCGAGGAAGAACAATTGTTGACAGTTACGTTGACAACTGTTACGATGTTAGAGATAACGCTGGGGTGAAGGAAAACGTGCTCTTCAATTACGTTGTGGCCTACCTTTTTACTGTTATAGTATTAATGAAAATTATTTGTGGAGAAAAAGATAACTTTCTTCTCGATAAAGACGTATTTCTATTAATAATTTGAGAGAAGTTAATTTATTATAAAACTTCGAGTTCCATACGAATGATTGTATAATACGACTCGGTAATTTTATTAATTTTCTCGGTTACGTATTTGAAAGCTCTCCCAACGAATTAAGCTTAGATAAATATATTCTCATACACATATCTACGTGATGATAATGTTACGCATCCATCCATACCCCAATTTCTTCACCCACCGAGGATTTCTTGGAATCAAAGACTCACCTTCGTCCTTGAGCCAAGAGGCATACTCGCTCAGGCTCTCAGGATCTTTGGGCACCAACAGAGTGATGTGTTTCAAGAGGTCGCCCACCACAGCCCTTCTGCTCTCTGGCCCTATCCACCTCCTCCCCCCATCCTCCACCAGCACCTCATCCGTTCCCTCCAGTCCGGCGTACAACTTGGCCAACAACAGATAAGCAGGCACGTAAGATGAGTCCAAGTAGATGCAGCGACGCAGCATCCTTAGAGCTTCTTCAGTTCGGTTCACACGACTGCGAAATAAATTAATCTCTTGTAAGAGATTTGAAGGGGACGATTTACCTTACTCCTCTTCGAGCCTTGTGTATAAGCTACGTTCGATGTTTCCAGTGGTGCTTTCTAAAGCTCGGGTTACAAACAGCAATCCAGATAATTTATTTATGAACAAAAATGTTGATTTAGAGGTAATTGTTAGAATTTTACTGAATGATAAGACATAAAAAGATATTTATAACCTTTCTTGACCTTAAAGGAATGTAAATCCTTCATATAGACTATGATATGTAACCTATAAACGTATAGCAAGGTTGTCATGGCAATTTTGCATAAAGGCTTGGAATTGATCCAGGAATTAACAGACGTGAAGAATGTGAAACAGTACCGGGATTCGATCCCGGATATCGTAATAAGTTGCTTTTGCTATTGCACTATCTTGCCAGCACATACGAGCAAACGAAGTTAAAAGATATTTTGTAGGTATGGTTGTTGTAGTTCCGTCCGACTGCGCATCATCGTTTGTTAAAAGAACTCAAAATAGAATCAGACATACAAAGTAGAGTTAATCTTATACAATGTTAGAGTTAAGGTTATACAATGTAGAAGGGAAAAAATAAGTAGTAAACGTATCATGTTTTCAGTTTATGGTACTATTAAATTGTGAATTACTTGGTAGCTGAGGCGTTATACCTTTTCTTTGATCATATCACAGTGCCAAGACCTTTAAAGAAACAAAAGATTTTCCAGCAAAAAGATAAAAATCTCCACGGATATATTTCAGTAGAGGCATTTTCAATGTTCAATACTTTTTCATGCTGCTTCGATAGCTTTGAACACGCTCTTCTTCAGGTGCTTGTTTTCATTCCAGTTCCTTGTTAAAATAATCCTTTTTTATCGGATATTAGCGATCGTCATGTCACCGTTTTGTTGCTAAGGTGATTTCGGATGCGTTTGAACGCCTTTGAAGTATAAACAGAAAGGTAACAAACGAAAAGCGGATATCGGCATTTCGGATCTCTCCGCTGGAGTGTGAAACACGCCGATTGAAGTCCGAAAAAAGATTCTCGCTTTTTCCCGACCCGAATATTCTTTCATCTTCTCTATTTTCGACACAAAAGTATCGCGTTGTGTGTGAGAACACTTTCCGGTGGGCAAACGACCTTTTCCCCTTTTGTTCGAAACGTCCTGTCTTCTTATTTTGTAACCTCATTCGCGGCCACCGAATGCCAATTCTTTACTCCCGAGGAATAATAAATGAATCTCTCGTAAACCGATTCCAATCGGGCACACTCCTGTTTCCTCTGATACTCCACCTTGGGCTACCGGGACTAACTTTCTGGTCACCCATTTGACTCGTCCGGGGGACCGGGAAAGGTCAACAGAATAGGAAGTACGAACTTGTAGGTATGGTAACATCGTTGTTAATGCCTCCAATGTGGATATTATTAATGGAATTTATACTCTGTCTGTTCGAGCCCAGTGGTTGAGTGTGTGGAAGTATTGTGAGGACATAAGCATAGCAACGTATACAAATAAGGTGGGAATGATGTATAGCGAAATATATACTAAAGGAAAGCAAACAAAGTCAAAAAATTTTCTGTCCTTAGAACACATGGAAGTAACAACCATGAATTGGGATATCCGGGTTCGAATCTCGGACCCGTCGGTCACTTTTACTTCCGTGAAACAGTCTGAAGTTGCCTTCAAACCCTTTTCACTTTAATATACATATATAATAGTAAAAGAGAAGCTTCGCAGTGAACATATTATGGTTATAGAGTGCAAAAGAGCATCTTTGAGTAAAAGGGCTACTTTTTCAACAGAATTAGAATTGAACAATGCATAAAATAACTAAGTTCTTTTACGTATAAATCGATTAATCGCTGATGTACGAGATGCATAAATTCATCTGTGGAGGCGTAAATAGGACGGGAAACAACACTCCAATGGATTAAATCATTCTCAGATGATAAGATAAGAGCGGTATTCGAAGGAAATGAGATTTGCGGTCACGGACGCCATCCCTTGGCCGCGCTTTTTGAAATTCGGTCGAATGCAACGGCCGCAGACGAATCGCTTTCAATTTCCGTCAAATATCGCCAACCTTTCCGCCATTTGACATCGGAAATGCCCCGCAGACCACGGAGGGCAATGGATCGAAAATATCTGTGACGCCCCCAAATCGAATCAAGATGCTGTGTTAATTTACGAGACGTAAGAGACGATAAACGTTTCCCCCCTTTAATAAATCGACCGAGTGCACAGAGTAGAAATTGGACATGATACGGGATATGATGGGGTAATTTCTTTAGCGGGAGATATCGGAGTGGAATGAAAAGGTAGGATGATATTATGATAGAAATAATTCGCGATGAACATTAAATTTTAAGGAAAATATTGAAAACATAAATTATTTTTGTAAGGTGTGCATTCAGTTTACATTAATGCTAATTATACTTTACATTAATACCAATTATATTCTACATTAATACTAATGCTTTCTATACTACCAGCTTTACTGACTGAGTGTTTAGTGTACCAGCAACTAGCGATCGTATTATCGGGGTCCCAGGTTCGAGTCCTGGCGCACCGGCTCATTCAACTTCCGGGATTGGAAGCAATAGTTTGTTTCTTTGTAATATTAGTCTTGGTAGACTAAATTTCGTCCTTCATAAATAAAGGCGCGTAATTATTGTTATATAACATATTTAATGATATATTTAAGAACATTTTTATTAATTAACTGAAAGCCAGAATCTTTCGTATCAACCTTAAAAAGTAATAGAATAAAATACCACTTTTAAAAGATAAAATTCAAAGGTTTAAACAGAAGTCAAAAATACGCATATCTCTGGGACTCGAACCCCGGTCTCTTATTACCCTAACAGAGAGGCTTAACAATGCATCAACGCATTGTCTTACGTGAAAAAAATTGAAGCTTACATGACATCATCGCGTATCGTTTTTTATCGTTCATTCGCTATATCACAAACGAATATATATTCAACAAATATCCACCCAATTCTTTCTTCAACATAAAAGTATCGAAAGAAAATGAAATGCTAAAACGTATTGATTAGCACAAGGATAGAGCAAAAAATTCGTAGGTGTGGTTAGAGATTTGAAATTTGAATCCCGTCAAAATGTCAAAAGTGGGCGATATTGATTTTACATGTTTTTGACGTTTAAAACAACTTTCCCCTGCAAAAAGCGTATACGGATTTTCAGGAAGAGTGTTTTGGAGCCGTGGGTAGACTGAAATACCGCTATCGAAATAACCGGTGCTGTTTTGTTTCCCTTCCGAGACTGAATATGTACACTACGTATTTTTGTAAACATTCTCCTGTTTTTCCTAATTTTTTAGTGTATCCAGTACTAAAGTTGAAATTACAACCTTTATCAAGATATTTGAGGTTATTAATACTATATTATTATATTATAATATTCATTTTATATTATAATATAGCCAATATTATTTATTTACTCTTCTTAGTAACTGAGGAACCACTGTTTGTTTATCTATCAAGTGCTGTTTACTATTGGTTTCCTAGGATATTTGAAATCCTAAACACCGAATAGGATATCTTTAATTTATTGAGCATCTTCATCTTGAATAAATTTCACGTAATCATTTTTTATTCTTACTCCCACACAGAAATTTTCATATAATTTTTATTTATCCAATCAGTTAAGTAATTATTATATTGTAATAAAACATCGATTTTTAAGTATTATATCGAATTTAACTATCGAAACAAATTCGCGTCAAAGTGTTTATCCATTGTAAAATATGGGTTATATATCCATTTTTGTAAAATACGAGTTAAAACAAGATTCAAATCCCCTGCCAAACATTCATTTGCAGTTAGAACCACGGATATGTTCTATTCCAGTTACATTGCTTTCGTTTCGAAAGTATTGGGTCCAAACATTTGATTCTCTTGATCCTCTTCTGTCTTTCAGCCGAAATCTCGTCTTCTCCTTCCCCTGCCTCTCCACCTTTTCCATGTCCACTCCATTCCAGCCTCACCTCTTACCATTTACACGTCTCACCCACCTTCATTACATAGCTTTCTTTCCTCAGCACTTTTACTCAAACATCTAATCCTTAATAATAATGTTTCCGTAGAAAATCGCTCACGGTGCAAGTCAGGAATACGACAAAGGTGAAAAGTTTTCGTCTTGACAGAGAAATGGCGTTCCTATCAGTGAAAATTTATGATTACATCCTTAGTAAACGTTACTTCAGTTCGTAAGACAGTTTTTTTTTCAAACTCTTTACTCGTTTTCTTAATTGGTTTGTTTACATGTATTGTTGCAGTAGAAGTGTTTCATTTTAGTCGTATTTATCATTGGTTTATCGAGAAATTTTGAACTAATTTCTAATATCCTTTCTTTCAATGCAGAAAGATTAGTTAAAATTTTTAATTGCGATATTTTGGGTAAGTTTCATCTCTGAAAAAGATGATTCTAGAGTTTGCAGCGGCGTGCACAAAATATTTATTTCGAGTCTGTTACTTCGTCTTACTAGTATCTATAAACCTAATAATGCCAAACTAATCTAATTCTTAAATGTAGAGTAAATTGAGGCTTGAGTCCTTTAATTAGATTTATTTGAGATATCCGAAGTAATGTTACAATTCCGTCAATATTTGTATCTATTCAGGTAATTTGGTACGTTAAATTATGTCGTCATACGTCATCGATAAACATTCACATCGATTGCTCGCAAATATATTTTTCACAACTTCATTACGTCATTTCCACGTACACACCCATCCCACATATCTAGCTTTTGATAAAGTATCCGCCCACCGAATTAAATCGAGAAATCCGAACGAAAACGAGTTTATTGAAATCTGCTCGAATCCTTTTTTTAATATTAAAACAAATAGGAAATTGAGATAAAATTTTCATTTAATCGCCCTGGCTGAACAAGCATGTTCGCAGAAAGTACAATATGGATGCTACCGATATTTTTCCCTTTGGAACCAAAAACGAAGTGAAAATTTCGGTATTAAAAAACTGAAAACGAAATTAAATGCAGAATTCTGCTTTTTCGGACGTTTGGGAAGCAAATAAAATATGCGCGGGTAAACAGTACTCGGGTACAAATATAAAAAGGCCAGGGTTGGAATGGGCTAGTTTATTGCCTCATTGACTGCTTCTAAATAATTCTACGGCCTCTGATGACCTTTCCTATAATTGCCCACTTCCGAGGGGTCATCCTCTTCAAAGACTTTTCTTCTATATTACTTTTGCCTCTGTTTTCGGAAACAATCGAGTCGAGAACGTCAGACCCTGTCTATGGCTATTTACTTTATCGCTACTTTACGTAATGTTAACGTAACAAGAATTGTAGATTAATATAGGTTAATCTTAATAGTAAACTTAACAGACTTAAGAATATATAAAATGAAATTTTGAAGTCCTAATACACTGATTTTTAGATATATATTCCTATGTATACTTTTTTGTATAAAGAAGAATTTTTACTTTTCGATACGCAGTACGTTTTGTGAAATATTGAAGTAAATTAAAATTGTTATGATATAAGAATATTATTGATAATAATTCCTATTATAAGAATATAATGATAAATTTTGATTCGAAATATAAATAAATAATTATAGTTCGTTTTTTATATACCTTGAATCTGCAATATTAATTGATGCTCTTAAAATAAGTTTTGATGTATATTTTTGAAATTAATTTTGATTTATTTAAATTTAAAAACATATTGGGGATTAATTTTATTTTAAATATAGGATAACAACTAAAAGAAAATTTCTTAATTCATCGAAGTTATTTTAATACATTCATTCATATAAAGTTATTTATATCTTGAATGGAATATATTTTTGGATATTTAAATTATACGTACATGCTTTACACAATTTTATTTGTATTTATAATATAATTTAATATATAGTATTACAATTTTATACAATATTATGGTAGTGTTCTCGCGTAATTGATCAAGAACTTATAAGGAACTGAATTTTATTTAAAAAATGAGTGAATCAAAGAAATACTTCGAGGTTTTCCTTCCGTTGAGGACTTCAAAATAATTTTTGTCTCCTTGGTGTTGAAATAGGAGTAAATTAAAATAAAACCATCAAAAAATTCTCGTCATATAATATAAACATAAAGATAAGAGTCCAAACATCTTCTTGTTCCCCCTTAAGATAGCAAATTAGATAGTCCATTTAATAAAATGTGGCAGAGGGTCTAACGGAAGACGCAATTTCTCTTGCAGACACCCTTCCTTCTGCTGACGAAGGCGCGAACATGTTCGTCTAAACAAATGTCTTAACCTTTTGCCCTTTGTCTTGTCGTTCGAGGATGTTCAGGGCTTTTTGTCGCAGCCGACAACAAGTCCCTTATTTGGTATTCCTTCCCTGCCTCTTCCAAAGGTCTTCTCATCTTTTGCACCAACTTCCAGATAAGGGTTTTGTGTTACTGAACTCTACGATTTTGTGCATGCCTGAAATACGCAAAACATCTTTCGAAAGGGTAGCCATATCCGTGATCTGCTAATGAGGTGGTGTTCTATGAGAAACCAGAAGGCCTTCTCTTTGTATTGGTTGCGAAGGCCTCTACCTTGAGCTACGACTAGAGACTGAAGACGTATAGAGACGTAACAAAACCCTTTATACCCAAAAGGAAACAATATAATTGAAAATACACTGCGCTACACTATTATTAACATCTAATATTCGTCCAATATATAGCGTTAGCAGTCGATTCACTTTAGGTAGCGATATATAAGACTTTAAAGTACGTATATATCCATCTATCAACGTACAAAAAAGAAAACAAACCTATCCCAAACAGAACCCTTTTTTGGTTTAGTGATGTAGTCATTTGTTCGCATTGAGAGGTTCGATTGTTTTTGGTCCATCGAATGCGGTTCATGCTCGTCGAGTATTGATCAGCGCTTTCAGCTGTAAGTAATTCCGGATTTCGTTCCCGTCCAATGAAGAGGTCGTATTTTGGTTCGCTTCCGGTTTTGAAAAGCGGTAACCGTCGAACTATAATGATTTTCTTTCCCGAGAAATAATCTTTGATTAATCCGGGGCCTTGCGATAAAGCTGTGTTCATTAAGTCCCCGTGCCGTAAAATATGAAGGATGATAAAGATGAAGAGGGATTTTGACACTTTATTTATTCTGATGTACCAGGTTAAACAAAGGAACGTAGGAAAATATACTTGAATAGCGTACCTTCTTGAATAGTAGAAGAGGACTCTGGGTTATTGCACTAGTCGATGTTTTTCATTTTTTTGTTCAATCTTCGTGATCAAGTCGTACGAATTTGCATTGAGTAATTTTACCTTTACGTAGTTCTATTCTTGTATGAGTGTTACTATAGAAAATTATTCGTAACAATGCGTTTTGTTATTCATATTCTTATTCATAGCAATGAAATGCATATGTTCCATCCTAATAATTTTAGAATAATAAGTTTTATTAAAGCTTGACATTCTCTTGGATTCAATTCTTGCTTATTTAAGTTTTCTCGCATTTTAAAGTATTCGGGATAGAGCGAGATATATATCATAATTTCTTTACTCTACCATATGGAGTACAAAACACTGAACAGCAAATTAAAGAATCACAATTATAATGATGAAAAACAAACTATAAAATTATATTTTAATTTCCTTTACTCGTAACTCAATTCACTTCGAAAGTAATCGGTAGGAAAAAGTTTGATTTGCTTGTAACCAGATATGCAAGTGATATGAATTGTTCTTGTTGTCAATGTGATTGTTTATAGTTACGTGATAAATCTATTGGAATACATAGCATACTGGTTGTTTATAGTTACGTGATAATTGGATTGGAATACACGGTAATGATGGAAAAGATTATAGTGGTACGAAAACCCGGGCATATAAACCAGATTCTCGAAGAATAACTTACATATTCCTTTATCATATGAGTCATTGAAAAATAGCAGCATTACTGTTTGATTATGATGTATGACTATGGGTTGGCAACTAAGCCAGAACAGTCTTCGTTCTATCACTGAATGATACGGTAATAGTTTGTATTATATCAATACAAATAGCCCAATCATCAGTGTCTCTGTTCCTCTAACCCGCATTAAGATAAATAAGAGTTTACCAGTCGCTAAGGGTTACGGTTTTATACTTCTAGAATGTGATAGTACATAGCTTTGCATTTTATCTTTACCATATTATACCCATACACTCATTCAGTTTCTACAATAAACTTGTCTAACTATTTGTTGTATTCGTATCTTGTGGAGCGATTCTACTCAGTTCGCTCATAGCTTGTTTTAGTTATTGCCAGCGCAGGTTGTAAAGAAACGTTCCCCATACCTTTCGGGAAATGAATCTCCAGATTCAAATGCGCGACTGGCGGCAAATAAAGGCATTATCATAGCGTCGGTTGCGTCAAAAGTGTCTCGATTTCGCACGGAATTCGGTGCCAAAAAATGACCAAGGAGGCGGAGAAAAGATAAAAGCGCTAGACGCCCGGAGCAGTAAAGCTGGAGTCGGGTTTAATAAGAGGAGAATACGATATGGAGAGCAATATCAGAGGGAATTTACTGTAGGATTTTTCCGACGAAGATTAAGAAAAAATAACATGGCGGCAAACTGAAGGAGCGGGTATTTATAAACAGCGTAGTTTATTGGAACATGGTCTCTCTTGTCATATTTCTTATGGCGGTAAATGTTAGTTACCGCTCTTTGCCAAAAGGGGGTATTAATATAGATTTAAGTGGAAAGGAAACAGTTGGTTCCATGAGAGGCTGCATTTTAACCTATTTCTAACGGATTAAAGAGAAAATCTAATATGGTAATTGATATAGAAACTCGGTTTCAATTGAAATTATGAAGTGGTTTAATAAGAAAATGTATTTATATCGCATTTTTAAAAATCGGTATATTAAAATCAGCACTATCACTGTATAAATTTGAGATTGAGCCGGTATATTTTGGGATCGTATTTATTTACGTAGATACGAAACGATTATTTCATTAAAAGAATTAGGATATATTAAGGGAATGAAAATCTGTAGGATAAAACAGTTCATTCGTTTATTGATTTATTTTAACTTGAAATGAACCTTATAGTTTATGTTTGATCATTTGAGGAATTCCATTAGGTATGGTCACGAATCGAACTGGCGTATGTATGTTGATTATAATCGATGGAACATATCTCATTTTAGAGAACTGAGACGTATTAGTTCACTGTCTTACTTACATAGGCACAGAGTAAAAGGGTTTTTATAATTTTTAAAAATCATATAACCCACATAATCCAACTAACTCAGAATCATTTCCTATGCAATAGAAAATTTGCAATGGATAACAGAATAACCAGATTAATTGCAATATAATGGAATAACTAAAGGCCTTCCATAGAAAACGTGACATATCGGATTTTAAAAACAGAGATTAATTTCAGTTTCTAATTAATCGTATTCCAGATTATAAATCACTATTGAATTGAAAATCAAATTGCGATATCAGTGACTTTCTATGAAGAAGGATATAGGATATAAGCACTCTACTCACCGATATACCTGTCCCAGGTTGTAGTGAGCATTGACATGGTTCGGAGAATGTCTGATGGCTGCTAGGAAGTGCCCTTCTGCCTCCTCACTCCCACCAACTAGAGTGCCCAGGTTGTTATGGGCACTGGCGTACGAGGGCCACAACCTGGAATAAAAATAATAGCATTGTAGAGAAAATAGCTCTCGGAAACAAAACAAAAAAGGACTTAGAAAATTAACCCACAACTGTGATGCATAACTACGTAAACAACCCTAGGAAAATAGACAAAAATAAGTCTGTTTATTTATCTCAAAACTTCTTTCGTAACAAATATCAAACAAACATTTAATGACCATAATATACATTCAATATAAGCCTTAAAATATCTGTATGTGTTTAAATAGTAAGGTACTTCTAATAACTCTTCCATTGTATTATACCGTGCATGTGTATCATATAATTTTATACCAGAGATTTCATAGGCTCAATTAAGAGAGGGTTGGTCTAAATACGGGACCATCGATTTAATTTTATTCATATTCGATAAAACCCAACATCATACGACCCCCCGAAAGCATTAGTGCGTGACATATGTGCCCACAACCACAAAGTTTGTGCACTTGTGCTCTGGATGGGTAGTCTTTCATGCCACCAGACCACCTTCGGGCCGCTAAAATCCCCCCGCCGATATTGCAACGACTTTATTCGGGCTTTATGGATGAGTAGACGTGTTAAAAGTAATTTCAACAGTCATTTTACGGTACATTTAATGTGTTACGATTTCAGATGCGTATCCATAAATCCATTTCACTGTTTTCCTCGCTATCTTCATTCGCTGGCTTTTATACAAACTGATACGAAACTAATTTATTGTCGCGCTCTTGTGAAAATCGAATACTTATGATCAGAGGCCCGGAAAATGATTAAATTCCGAACGAACGCTAACAATGGTTTATCTTTTTAGTATCTATCCGTGAAATCTAAGGAGCTTTGAAATTATGAGCATGAAAACCGCTGGCAAAATGGAAAATCGCTTGTCTCGTAATGCATCGGAGTTATAGTTTAAAAGCCATCGAATATCATTAGAAAAAAGGTATTTTACCTTGCGTTAATTTTTTGATGGAGTTAATGTACGATAAAATTAATAAACATTGAAAAACTTTTTAAACCTTTTTGGAGGCTAATTCTATGTTCCCATTTTTGATGATGAAATTAAGCTTTAAAACTATATGTACTTAAATAATAAAGCTTAAAGAGTAATGAATGTAGCTTGAAAAATAATAGATACTAAATTACGTAAACTATACAGTATGCTCAACAAAATACCGGGATATTCAAAACTAATATTGTTGGTCATTGTTTCACATTTGAGAAACGAAAAATGATTGTTGATGTCTACAATATGCACTTAAAATACGTGACGATTCGAGTTTTGTTGAGTCCCAGACAATAGAAGAGGGCACTGTATGGAAAACTTATAGACATCGTAACGGGTTTTATCTTAATTAAATTGTCGTTTTCACAAGCAATTACATTTTTTGATATCATCAGACTAATCAAAAATGACCGAATAATATAAATTAACGTATTAGATATAGATGGAAATAAGTTTTTACAAAAAAGAACAATATTTATTGAATTTAACAACAACGCAGCATCTGGTCATGGAAAAACTTGTACTCTGACAGCACCGGGTTTCGAACCCGGACCTCCTGGATATTGTCAGAAATTTTCGCGTCTGATTGTTCCTAGGTTTAATACAAACCGCATTATATTTAAAGCAAAGTAACCTTTTTCCTTTCACCTAATAAATATCTAGATTCTTTTCTTTGAATCATTTTATTTTAAAAACTTCAACCCAGGCTATTTTCTAATCAATTGTAAACCTCTATATTTCTAGATTTCAGTGAAGGAAGGCATCTATTATTAACTTACTTCAAGAACAATGGATTGTGTTGGACGATAAAGAATTTTATTCTTAAAATATATTATAGCTATCATAAATTATTTCCATGGTTAATGAGAATCGTCACAGTAATGTAATCAAATGTGGTATTTTTGAATACAATGAAAATGATTGTTGTAATTAAAAATTATACTTTTACGGTGTTTTATGTAATTTTTAATTCTTTGTTGACTCTAAGCTTACAATTTAATTTTGTCCAATGGTCATGAGCGTTAAAAAATATCAAAAGCAAAATCAGTGGCTAAAAATTGTGAGTGAAAATACTTTTTGTATCTGAGTGACTTTTGAAGTTATTTCGTATTTTGTACATCAATCAATTGTACTCAACATTGTTTTTATATGTTTCTGTATTGATTGAAAACTTTTTATTGCAATAAAATATTGACTTGAATGCTTCCTTTTTTATTTATTACCCTATTCGCACACAAGAAATGAATAAATTAACAAAATATCTTATTCTGTACGTAAAGCTACACTCTACGTACTTTTACGTAATTTTGTGACGTATTACGCGGGAATACTCAAATCAGAAAGGTTCTAATTTGAAGTCGTACAGATGTCACCCTAACTCAACTAGTACGTAAATGAACATTATGCTAAATAACTTTTAAACAAAGAGTTATTTTAATGTTTATATTGTCCCAAGTTAAGCTAGAAGTACATAACTACCTCACAGTTACAATAAAATACGTATTTAAAATTCGAAAACCTATCTACATTATAATTAATACTTACCGACCAGTACCGTAACAGACATAAGCACTGTAGCCTCCCTTGATTCATCGCATTCATCCATAATAGTGTTTTTAACAACCCGACCCGTGAGATTTTCCTCGTTTGGTACCCACGGGGTACAACCCGGCCCCTAGGCTTATAATAAGTAAATGGTATTACGGAGGGAGCATTAATTCAAGACTTTATAAGATCATAGACGATATTATAAAGTATTGTATTAGTGTTTCTTTACCAATAACATTTATTTATTATAAGTCCAGGGGTGCACGTGGAGGGGTTGTACTCCGTAGGTCAATGGGGGAGGGGGGTACACTCCGTAGGACTAAGGGGGGAGTCCTACACGTAGGTCAATATGGGGAGGGGAGAATCGATTTTTTTTGAAAATATATATAATTAAAAAAAAATTTAAGTCCTCCCTTTACATTCATCCTCTTTGCCTCCCCCTCCCTTCTTGCCCCTCCCCTCCCACACAACTCTTCCACTTGCCCTCTACTCTCTTCTGTCTTACCGGAGACTAAGTCTGGACTTAGAAGAAAATCTCTATACTTAGACGTATAGTAACACCCAAGTACAGAGATTTTCTTCTTGTCCTACAGTCTCCGGTAAGACAGAAGAGAGTAAAGGAAAAGTAGAAGAGTTGTTTTCTTCTACTCCCCCTCCCTCATCTACACTATCCCAGTCGTGACCTTATCTATAGTCCTCGTATTTTCCTTAATTCGACAAATCAACAGAGGCTGAAGAAAAGCCTATCCCCCTTGCGAAGAGGCTATTCAAAATGTTTAAAAATACACTAAAAGAACGATTACTGGACAATAAAAATTGTATTTATAGCATGAGGTTGAATATGGCTTCCTAATAAAGATTATTACAGCTCTTAATTTCTATTACTTATTCATAAATTAATGAATAAAAAGGTTCTTGGTAATTAAATCAATGGATAGACATCTAGCGTGAAATACGATACTATTTGTGACGTCATGAATTAGCGGTACTATTCAAATTTTCAAATGAAACTTAAACTCTAATTTACTCAGAATTAATTTAATTTATACGTTCTGATATATTTTTTTAAATTTTTAAAATGTAGAAGTAAATTTAGATAAATTTTTTTACGTTAAATTATTTGATAACTTAAAAATGTGTACTTCTTATATGTCTTATATTTTCTTTTTAAGATGAGATATAACAACAAATATTTCAAAACCTGTTGAGCTGATTCGGTAAATAAAACAAAACAGTTCAAAAAAATAATTTTATTTCATTATAATGATTGAATTCAATTGTATACATCTTAAAACAAAAAATAACATACACGTTTTACATATATTAACGTGCAATTAAATACAAATCATTGAAATACATTAAATGAAACTGATTTTATTTATTTTAGTACAATAATACTATTCGTATATAAATATAAGACATGTTACATGTGCATTGAATATCAGTAACATTAAATATTATAACTCGTATACGTATGTACGTAACGTACAGGTTGCCACACAAAGTCTCGTGTATTTCCAATAGATCTCAAATACTTTCAAAAACTCTTTGATACTCCTCAAGTATTTACAATAATAATGAAATAAATATCCGATTGATTTCGGTAAACTGAAGAAAAAAATGGAGGATTGCCAGTTCGTTGCCGTGGTAACAGTTTGTTTATCGTCCGTTAGAAACGCTAAACAAGAAGAACGAGTCATTAGTGTCGAGGGGACAGAAGGTAAAGAGCGTAAAAAGTTGAAAGGAGCGTTGCAATCCGCATTGTGTGATAGAGAAGCCATTTTTATCCATTCCCTTGAATATCGAGTCACCGTAGATGACGGTTTTTTTTTGTTTTTTCGCTCGGCGATGCTGTTTTGTTTGGAATCAATGGTGATGCAGCGTCGGGTGCGTGTTTTGCCGCTTTGTAATCGACGTCATTCAAAAGGTCGGCGATTTTTTCCGGGAGCAGACAAAGGTTTTTCCAGATTCGGTGGAGAGTGGAAAAAAAAATCTTTCTAGTGGCTGAAACTACGCACATAACACGCTCTCGTTTGCATCGCTTGGACGAACGGTTTAGCGTTCGTATCGGAGCAATACTTCAAAAGTAATTCGCCCATCTTTCCTCATCCAAACGCGTAGGACGAGTTGAACACGCTCAATCGCTTCTCTTGTCGTAATGGACTAATACTGAATACTACGATACAAAGAATATGTAATTATTGGGATGTAATTGCTTAGAAACGATGATGATGATAATAAGTAGCATAATATTTGGAAAAGTGTAAAGTAATTTTGTGCGTGGAATGCTCACGTGAATAAAATAATCCCAGGGTTTTTTCCCTTGCACATAATGACAAAGTTTCCCTTAAGTCCATATAAAAATGCTCTGGTGAAATAGCTTAATAGCTACGGCAACCGACCAGAATATGATAGTCCCGGGTTCAGGTCCCAGATACGTCATATTTTTTACGCCTATTAAAAACCATTACAAGGAAACAATGACTAATTATCTTCCACTAACCTTTTTCTTCAAAATGTACATTTCACCAAATTATGCTTGAATACATTAATTTTCTGTTAAAAAGCTATCATAATATTATTCGATAAACGTGTTTTATTTTCCACTATTTCTTGATTTAAATTATTTTATTTTAATTGCACCATAAGAATACGTTAATTTAAAAGCAAGATCCTGGATATTACCATAATTACCTTTACGTATGACCATAATTTGATACAACCATATATTATCATTACCCATCATTATCATACGTATATTAGTTCACGACTCTAATAGGGTCTACGGCCGGAAGATGTTTCATATTTCTATTTCCCTTTAGGATTCGGTTCGTGAGACAAAAGGACATAACGGAAGATTCCATAATGGCGGAAGCTCTTCCTACGTAATTCCATATCATTAAAGAAGAAAATCACGAATTACAGAAGGAGCAGAAAGCAATTTGGTGAGGTTATAGCAGTAGGCTATTATGCATCTCTAGCCATTTAAAACAAAACACACTCGCAGAAGGCGGCCTTTTGCGCTTTGTTTTGTTTCTTTGGTCTGTGCGTGATTTCGACTAATTGTGGAGAGGGGACATTTGCTAATTAAACTGTGGCTACACCGCGTAATGGAGATATCTCACGAAAACGATTACGCACTGCAGGCACAAAGGCATGAGATTCGCTCTTTCCCTTGTTATCTTTCCCGAGATCTGCTCTCACAAAATTTACAGAAAAAAATATCCAGCGCCAGGAAGGAGTACCTTAATTCTAACCAAATATTCACGGAGCTTAGTTCAACCAATTATTATTGTAAAAAACAGTTTTCAACTGCTAATTCTCCTTTTATAATTATATCAGAATTTTAAAGTTCTGTTAACAGTTAAATAAATATCGTGCCAACTGATGAATGGTGAATGATAGGAGGTGCCAATAACCAATGACCCTAAAACCTACTTGTATATAACAATACTGGGGTAATACAATCTGGAAACAGGGACTAGTAATTCTTATCAGTTCTTAGCTAGTCATACTCATTGTTGTACAGCTCTCTATGTTTTCACCATGCCAACCCTTATATGGTTTAGGGATCACGTCGTAGATATCTCTGTTGTATCTACGAATATTGGAGAGATTGGATTTTCCTGAATTTAAGGGTATAAGGCCACAATAAATGATTGTGCGAAAAGCCTTGTGATATTTTTTACATTGATAACATTATTGTTAATGTACATTGAGAATAATGTTGGACCAATCATTCTACCCTAAGGAACCCTGAATTGGACTTCCACTAATGAAGAATCCTCTGCATGTAACATTGAGAAATGTGCGGTAGAGTCACTGTGATACAGTCACTTATATTTGATAACTTAAACCATTTTTGGTGAGCAAAAAAAGCTATTCAATCCACTTTTCAGCTAGTCTGGTATATCTTATATCCTTACTGTGTTTCTCTTTTCTTATAGTCTAATAAATATGATGGAATCGTATCCTTAGAACTAAGTAAGTAACAGATGCCGAACTCACTAGCTAGAGGTTGTGGAGCATTTTAAGTAGATAGCGTGTGAACAATAAAGTCTTATGATACCGAAAAACTAGCAGCAAATTATAGCTAGGTTCATCAGAGATGAAGAAAGCAAAGATTACAAAACCTTTCGTAACTTAATGGTAAACATAATGGTGCTTTCGAAAACTTAGTTTAAGATATCTAAAGATGATGGAAACCTAGATACGATCATAATTATTTTTAAATACCAAAAAAGCTCAAATTGCAATTTGAGTGATGATATATACGAGTAAAGTCTCGTAAAGTAACATAGGCTTTAGATAAACGGACAAATATTAATTAGTATTACGATAATTATTATATTGTTATATGAGTATAGTACAAAAGCATAGATTATTTTAACAAATTGTCCTTGGAAATAGCGATGTTTGAATCGATTTGTATTTGGATTAGTTTTTCTAATTTTACTAGCGTTGTCTAAAGGTCCAATATAAAAAGACAGGAGCATAATTTTAGATACACATTCCTTGAACGCGTTTACTCTATATCTACCAAAGATATTGATCCTAAGTTAAATACTTCCATCTTCTAACCATTCCTCTGGCGGAGAATCCTTAAATTAGACCCTCTGTACGAGTTCTTAGAGCTTGTCATAAGAGCGCCCTCTGGAGACCAAAAGGAAGGCCGTGTTAGTCCTTTTGCGGAAGCATCTTTGCAGACATTTAATCCGGACGCTAGAGGGTCGAAAACAACTAGTGCACTTACGCTCTTCTTATATCACGGCGGAGGGATATTAAACGTAAAATTGTGTTTTATATCGGGCAGCGTCTTTTACTTGGAGCAATACTCTTTGAACGCGTTGTAGCAGCAGTTGCAGGTTCTACCTAAGGGATTGTCCTTTTGCCATCCTTTGATCCTGTAACGCCCCCCGAGGGCCCTCGTCTTAAGCACTTTTTAAGCAGAAGTCCCCGGCGACCCTTAAAATACACCTCCCGCTGGCCGTTGCACTATCTTGATTTATGCCTCCGAAGAGGATGCCTTTGATTAGGGGCCCTTGATTTGGATGCATGGAAACAATCTTTTCGAGGATCACACTTATACTTTTTTTTCGAACGTTATTAACAGTGAATGAACGAAAATAGATGGTCATAAGCGGTTTAGAAATGTTGAGTCTTGATTCTGAATTTGTTTTTTTACAAAAACCATTCCTCTATACGATCTACGAATAAGAAATTTTTTTGATAAAGGACACTAATGAATCGGTGTTATTGAGTTCCGAATTTAGATTCATGTTGCTGGATTTTTCAATAAAAGATACTGATTCAGGGGGTATTTTGTAGTAATCTTTAACGTTAAATATCTTAAAATACTCCATTAGAGTTTATTTAAGTAGACAATTCACTTTGATGGAGAATTTTAATGTATTCTCATCAAAGATTTCGATAATTTCTTTTGTAAACTGTAATTTTCAATCTAATTTCCCTAACCTTTTATTACTTGTCACTTTACTCTCTTCATCTAAACAATTCAAATCATTCGTAACCATGGCGATATTTAAATAAACGTGAATTGAAAATATAGATACATGTTTAGAACTGTTTTACAACAGTTCGTGCTGGATTCTAACTTCTTATGGGATTAACAATCAGAAGATAACTTATTACATAGTCAAAAATTACATATTAGGGACATAGATTTACAGCGGATACAATTGTAGATGTGCAATTGTTTGAGGATGATAGATTCTCACGGATAATGGGAAGCGTTCCACAGCAATACTTATAAGGAACTATTATCATTCCGCAGTTCGAGAATTATTACTTCAACTCTGGTAAATTGCTTTGAATTATGTACATTATAAATTCCTGTTATCTTCCACACCGACTATAGAAATATCTTTACATTTCCAGAACGTGACGGAGACTAAATAGAAATCATCACTGCACAAAACGTAATTTTTTATTCCCATTCAGTTGCTGAATCCACAACGGGTTTTGATCAAATTGGAAATTAAATCAGCTCATCTGCATCTTCTTAACGTTCCACCGCATGAGCAGGATTGAATATAGCGACGTAAAGCAAGTTATCGTATTACAGGAATTTTTTCTGCTCGTCGTATCAAATCTTTGCAATTCGTAAAATATGTTGGATATTTTACGAAGATAAGGCGATTAAAAATTTAATAAATTCCACTGATAACTGTACCCAAATAGGAGAATATACTTTGACTATATTTGTAAATGTTAATCGTTGAATAATCTTATTAATAAATGGTTATAATGTCCATATAAGTTTACTCTATGGATGGAGATCAATAAATGGAAAATAAAGGAAGGATTTTTAATTTTAAGAGCCATACAACCAATGATGCCTTTCAACTTAGGAATAATTTACAGCCGTAATTTCTAGAATGTGATTTTTGCCTAGTATATAATACGTTAATAAATTTCCCATAATTACTGACCCTAAATTATCGTATATTTCCTGAAAATGACTCTCATGAATTCACGAAAAATTTTCTCATTCTCATTGAGGGAATCGGATGGGAATATAAATGGAGGAAATATTATCAGTTGCTTTTTATTTGGGAACGATTTTTGAGAATAGACGACGTAAGAAGATAATAGGCCGTTCCATTTTGGGAGAAATTTACTGGATATTCCTACCGTTTTTCAGCATTTGAACCCTTAGGCATTTATTATTCCGGGATTGTTCATCTTTTTGTTAAAAAAAGGTCACTCGAGGCGATTACGAGGGTCGATTCGGAAGCAGGTGTGCCTTTTCCCTGCACGCGATGATGGTCTTCTTCTGTTTCTTCCTATATTCAAATCCAGAAAGTGCCTCGCAATACTACGGGTGTATCCCAGAAGTCCTGGAATCGAAGGATCAGCTGCAAACCTTTCCCAAGAATATTCTTCCGCTAATAACCTGTCTCAGAAGTCTACGTTCTGTTTATAACCTTCGGTCTTCAGCTCCCGTCGTTCTGAAGAGGGATTGAGGCCATCGAACGTGATGGGGAGTGGTTGAGGATCTCACGAGTAGAAAATACTAGTGATTTTTACGCATATTTTCTAAGTTTTGGATTCCTTTCATTTTGAATGGGAAACGAACGAATGTTAGCTAAATTTTTTGGAAAAGATCTGAGCGAATGTAATTTGGCAATAATCAATTAATAAACTCGATATAATTCTGAAGTTATTGAAGGATGAATGATAAATGATCGACGTAGTCTTTATTTAAGACTCGTAGAACAAGTTTTTAAGACTGATACACAACCAACAATAAAAACAAAGTTCTGTTTATATAACCTGATAAGCTGATGGAAAATGTATAGGTTAGGAACGGAATATTAATTGCCGATCTGTACTTGATATATTTGTTCAAAATGGTAAATGGTTGGGATAAGCGTATAGATATTTAGTGAAATTACAACATCCGTTTCACAGTCTTATAAGCCACCATCGCAGCTCTAGAATCAGTTCTTAATTACATGATTATTGAATTTTACGAATTAAGCTCGTCATTTAAATCACTGACGCGATAAACTGATAAAAGAACATTACTCCTAATCAAGTGTTCCTAATAAACAAAATAATATCAAATTTTATCAAACGATTGTTCAAAATTACTCTGATAATTATCATATGTTCGGTTTTATACCTCATCAATCTTTTAATTCATCACGAATTGATTCACGATTTGAAATCACGGTCTCTCCAGATTTATTTTACATTGCGTCAAGCTGAGAAATTTTCCCTTCACCCACATGTATTTAATTTTCAATCCAATTCCCCACGTATATTGTAAAAAGACAATCAAGGTATATACCATTAGATCGTTGCATACCGTTGTTTAATTTAAATTAGATTCCAGAGTGTTTAATTCTTAAAACCCTAATCTCGCACCCATATCTAACGAAGGCATTGCATCCCATTTAGTTTTGAAATAAGTGCTCGTGATCACTTCAGGTATTGCGACCGTTCATCAACATTATCAAGAAAGCTAATGATTCACTGCCGTGCTACTTCAAAGTAAATAGCGTACTGATATTTCAAAGGAGGGAAAATTAGAATCGAATGCATTCGTTGATTTATCGACGGAACTAAATTTAAAATCGTGAATTTATGGAGACAATAAAACTAGCACACTATTAAGTGTTGGGTCACGCTTAGTCACGATTTATTGGCTCCCTGCATTCGACGTCGTTGATTTATGAAAAAAAAGGCTTTTAAATCAATATAACTAGGTAGATATGTTTAATTTAGGGAAATTAGTGTTTATAATTGTCTTTTGAAATGTTTTTTACGCTTCATAAGGCCTTTTTATCAATTATTCAAGTGCCTTTGTACGGCTATAAATTCCGAGATACGATCCGAGAAAAAGGAAATAAATTTTTTGGGTTATTTATTCAGCGATTGCAATTCCGAGGAATGTACGTTCGAGAAGACTTTAGATTTACTAGATGAAGAGAGCTATAATTACCGTTTTTATTTCCTCGGCAAAAGGGCAAAATATTTCTGAGGTGATAAACTAAAGCTCTGGGTTCCGATGCTGATATAAATTCTGCGATTTGGTTATTCTAAATTCAGCAATGCAGTTGTGTTGAAAGGGCATCTCAGAGTACTCGGATATCGTAAACAAGTCTTTAATCTGCAATTTTTATTGACCAAACTCAGCAGTCCACGAGGAATAACATGGAGGATAAATGTTATAGATTTTATCGGTGTTTTTAGAGTAGGTGAAAATAACTTTACGAGTCCGTGAAACTGGATAATAAATGGACAAGTTGGAATAATAGTGACAGACTAGATACAAGACTTTTCCAGTTTATGAACAGGGATGACTAGACTAGACACGCTAGCAACGTGATAAAAAGAATATCTACCAGCAATGTTTGGGGACCTGAGTTCGAGTCCCAGTCATGTCCTTTTTTTCTCTCCAATTTAATATTTATCCTCTTCATAAGAGTTTTATTTAGTTTTTTTTTAACAATACCCTCTTCACTGAAGAAGTACTCGAACTAGAAAAATTTTATTTTCAATTGGAAGAAATGATAACTAGCTATAAATAGATTGTCATAAACATTCCTTGCTATTGGTTATACATGTATATGAAAATATGTTCCTGTCACACACCAAAAGGCGGCTTCTTGTCGGGTTCTTATGTAGGATTTTTCAAAGGAGGGAGGGTAAAATAATAGAGACTATGTGAAGACTTAAATGTATGTTATCTATTAATTCAGTACAGTAATTTTAAGGGAATATAATCGGACTCGAGTTCGTTTTATACCTAAAAATTGAAGGATTAATAATAACTGTAAAGTGAATCTTATTTTGATATCCATTCGTACGGTACTCTACGAACTGGGCTAAGTGAAAATTCCTTTACAATTTATTTGAATCGAATTTTAAATTGAATACTCCGTTAGATCGAAAGATACTAGGAGTAGGAAATGTCTACATTTGGTCGCCATTCGTTGATTTATCCACCACAAAGGACTTTTTTTCGTCACCTTGAAAGTGTTTTGAGTCGGCGTATTTATTTTGTCGCCATGGAAAGTCGTCATGGAACCCTTCGCTCCGTTGGCGCGAAAAAGTGGTTCGAACGATCCACTATCTCATCCTTTTTTTATCGCTCAAAATTTGAGATCTATAAAATCAACTGAAGCCGTCCGCGCCATCAATTTCCAAGAAATGCTTTTAGAGAACGATATGAGTTGGTGATTTTTCACGATCGGTTCTTCTTACTTTTCTTTCGAATATATTCTCGTTAAACAAAAATACGACTTTATAGCCTTATTTTGTCGAAGTTACTGTGGGGAATTTTTTACGAAGATGAAAGAAGTATTCAAATTGAAAATCTTAATCCAGGGACATTACAATGAGGCTTTTTTTCCTAAAGAAACAGCCAATGGTTTGATGACTTGAAGGATATTTGAGAGAAACGATGAATTATGTACATTTATGCATATTTACTAATATTAGAATACAAAAATATCTTATTTCTAACAAAGACCTAAAGGATTTCTAATGCATATGTATCAATATTAGGGTAAAAAATATCTTATTTCTAACAAAGACCTAAAGGACCTAATTTCTTTATCATTAACTTTTTTCTGAAACCAAAAACTGATTAGCCTAATAAGCTTATATATAATACTATCTTCTGTAATGCTGCTATTGTTCGTTTGAAAAGTTCTCTTCCATTTTTAAGTGCTCTCAAACGATATAATTTTCTCGCAAGTCTATCGAGATCTAATTTTTCTTTTGCCATTACATTTTTACATTCAAATTCAATCATTTAGTTAGTCATAATGTTGGCTTAGTGCAATTCTGAGAATTTGAGTTGAGTAACGGATGAAATTTTCCTTAAGTATTAAGTCGTAGTTCAGATCTATTTTAACGACTAACATAATGAAAATAAGAAAAATTTCAGGAATCCAAGAAAAGAAAGATTCTCCATATAATAAAAAATTTAAGAGCAATACAGAAAAGATTTAAAAACTGTCAGATTTCTATGAAAAAGTGAATTTGAGTTATTTAAGATTTTACACATAAGGTATACGGTTTAAGTTTAAAAGTAAAAGGTATTACGAAGGAACACATATCGTTATCGTATAATAATAAAGAGCATTATGATCAACCATAAAACTGTTATATTTTGCTTATTTGTTTCTATAGTAACCGACAACAATTGTATTTATGCAAAGTTACATTAAGATGAAACATACTAAACTTTCACGTAATTTACTGATTTGTCTCTAAAGTAACCCACAACAATTAAATTAATAGGACGTTATTCTGCAGCTGATTTCACCTAATCTTAGACTCAAAGTGAGAGAAATTGAAGCGAATATTCCAATAAAAGAAAGCGCCAGACAGTAAAGAATTCATGAATAGCATTCATTCTCCAACCAATCGATCCCTTTTCATATCGAAACTCCGCTTTAAACTTATTTGAGGTCACTTTCTCTCCTCTCCTCTTTAGAATCATCCGCCCAAGATTTGCATCTCTTTTCTGATTAAAATAAAAAAAGAGTCCCCACCGATATTAATTTATGCGCCCGTCAATATAACTTCCAGAGATTTCGAAAGTGAGTAAAGATGACAATTGCGTCGAAAATAATATTTACATTATTTTTTTTCCAGTTCGAAATGAAATTAATGGAAACTAATTGGATTGAGGAATGCTTATTTTTAACAGAATTGAAAAAAATGTATATATACAAAAGCACCCGTTCCAGCAACTCTGAAAAAAAATGAATGGCGAAATGCGGACGGAGTTTATATAGGGGTTTTTCAGGTGTTTGAAAATTCAGATCCTTTCAGTGGAATTATAGATTCTACGAAAGAAATCAAAATGTGAAAGAGAAAATTAAAGAATGGGGTAGAAATTTGGAAGCGATTTGAACCGATTCGTATCGGGCGGAAAATTAAGATTAAAATGCAATCACGTTTCTTTCAAGGATAGTAAGCAAGTAAGCGAGTTTTTATATGCATAAAGATTCTATTAACACTTTAGTTTTTACTTCTTTACGGCTTTACTCATTAAGTCTCGAAGTCTTTCTAAAATTTTCCTTTTGTTCGGAACTTTTCGAAGTTCACTTGTCTGTACGTAAATAAAAGTTTAGTAACACGCGATAAAAGACAATGTGTATACAATTAGAAAAAAATAAAATATCAGACTTTAGAAGACAATTAAAAAATATAATTCCGTTGGAATACCATAAATTTCTCTCAAAGTCTTTCCCATATCTATTCTAAAGACTTTACACTCTCTCTAAAAGTTCTAAACTAGAAAAAGTGTTAAAAAATGGGTTAACTTTGACCAGAAAATAAAACATTAACTTAGTGAATATGCTTAACAAGTATTCACCACACTTTCCATCAAATATGAAGTAATTACAATGTAAAGTAATAGAAAAGTTAAAGTTCTCATTTTATACGCATTTGATGAATGCCTAGAAGTCATAATAAATGAGAAAACATAAGTAAATATAAAACAATGAAGAAATGTATGTAGTACAAGATACTTTATATCTAAGATATTTATATTATCTAGTCTAAGATAATTTATATTTATAAAAGAGCATATATACAGATTATTTTATATTAACGAAACGAATGATTGAATGTGCGAAGATTTCTATACGCTGTATGATATGTAACACATATTTTTATAACACGAAACTCTTACTGACCCTGTATCTTTAATATTATCCAAGCTTATCGCATAAGTATAATTCCACGAAAAAATAAATTTGCGTCTTAATCATGATACATTTCAGACGAGTCTTTTACGTCAACGGAAAGTTTCTCTGTTAAATAGATTATCAAACTGTTATGCTACCCTTTCTACCCAGTCAGCTCCCAATTTTTTTAAAAGACCACCTTTGAATTGCCAAGTCTTGCACACCTTCTAAAGTCCTCGAGAAGAGCTGTAACCAAGTACCTCAGCCGCTTTTCATTTTTGTTTCTCTCCTCCAGACAAACTTTCAGACACTTCGCTCATGACCACTTTATACAACTCTGAACTTCTTATGACGACACTTGCATCTCCTTCGGCGATTCAATTTGTCTCATTTTTCACCGGAAGTGCAATGCATCACCATAGACGACGAAGGGGGATATGTGAAACCGTTCCCATGGAGATGAAACCCAATGGAATTATGTACGTTATACGTACGTACGGACTTGGGGTCGAATTTATGTAGTCATTGTACACTTATTCTATATCAGAATAGAATATAAATTAGCATATGTATACATGTATAAATAAATAAATATATATATATGCATATATATACACATAAACTATATACATATATGTATACGATATAAATGATATATACACACTAATTTATACTCTACGATCTCTATTTCTGATATTATTTGCTTCGATACATTAAATATGATAACGATATTTGGAAATGGGACATATATGTACTCAATAATTAATTTTAAGTATAAATAATTATAATTCGCATGATAAAATCGTACTAGAATATACTCAAAATACTTTTATTGACCACTACAGAGCTGTTTTTAAATGTTCTAAGTTTGTTTTAGAGGTTTTAGTCAATGTTAGTTGTAGTAGTCTAGTTGTAGTTAGTCAATCCTCAAGTTCAGAGTGCTTGATTTGGTCCATATCTTTTAGTTAAAAGCAATTGAAAGAGAGGTTAAATAGATGTAAAAATTAAAATCATTACTTCCTCAAAAGGCAATACATTTCATAGTGAAATTAAAACGACAGTAAAGTTTATTTGTTAGCGTTACGGAAAGTGGAAGACCTGGTTTCGGGTCCCAGTTATGTAAGCATATTTAACCTTCCTATTCAAGTATAACTCATAGTTCAAATATTTAAATATAATTGAAGATTACCAAAATTACTTCCTCACAAGACATTACCTTTCATGGTAAATTTAACACTACATTAAGGTTTTTTTATTAGCATCCCTGAAATGGGAAGACCTGGGTTCGAGTCCCAGTCATTTCGGCTTCTATTTAACCTTCCTATTCAAGTCTCACTAATACATAGTCCAAATCTATTTCCACCTTAATCCGCAGTTAAAATAAGAGACTAAGAGTCGAGATTCAGAGTTCTGTGAATTCGGAAGTCATGCTCGGTGGCTATATAAGTGAGGTTGGCGTGACGAGCGCAGTGCCAGGCGGAGACCGTCCCGAATCCACGAAAAATATTTCTCTTGCAATGTGTCGTTCCCTTTTATATTTACCGCCTTCAAAACGTCCCCGCGACTCCCACGTCACCAGAAATTGACGTGCGTGTCTCGACGCAAGAAGTGTAATTAAAGACGTCACGTTGAGAGACAATCGCCTTGAAATTATGTTTCGTGGATTTGGAATTGGATTTAACGGAAAAAAAACTTGATTTTACTCGACTGGTTTTGACATAAAAAGCTACAAAGTAGTTTTTTTATATAATGGAAAAATTAATTAATTAATTTATGAGGTAAAATAGCAATGAATGAATTGTTTTGATTGATGAATACTCTTCAAAATGATATTGACGTAATCTTATTCCTTGAATACTCATTGTTTATATTACAGCGTCGCTGTAAACTTTATGTAGGTTATTTACAGTGGTTACGTAGATAGATACTGATAACATAGTAGCCAAAACCTATACCACAAGGTCAACTGGCCACTCCTGCAATCATTGATTTTTGTACTTACAAATTATATTGTGCCTACATTATTACCGAAATAGATATATAATTGAGCAATGGTTTAAAAACTTCAATATCAGATCGCTTTAATTAAAGTTTAGTCTATAAAAATACGTAATTAATAAAGCAAGAAAATATAAGTACTAAATGTTAAATATAGCATGAAAATATGTAAAACTAATACCTTTTTTCTTTTATTATAATTTTCAGAACAGGCAACTTCTTGTATAATACAGTATTATTGAAATAGACGAAATAAACAAATTAAAGCAACGAAAATTGTAAAAATCTTGCCAATAATAGTTCTAATAGTTCGGAGGGACATTGTAGAAGCATTTTCAGTCCAATAAATAGTTTAGACTTGCATTGTTGTGAATAAGCGATTAAATTAGAAAGAGTAAAAATGTGTACCGGTTTCTACAGTTGATTGCTTTGAAAGGCAATTTGTGTGGGAGGAGTTGGGATGGATCACGCCAAGGACCAGTCGGGGCCACCCTTCATTAGCCTTAAAAAGTTCCTTAATTTCCTTCTAATCTACTACCAATCTCCACTACGCAAACACACTTCGTTTGTGCTCGAATTTTCCCATTATGTTCCACTACGATACATGAGCTTAGCATAGTATCAAATCTATCAACATCGACCTCTGGTGTGCATTTATGAGATGAAGAGAAAAAAGAAACTTTATCATGGCTTTAAGACTATTCCATAAGCGGATTTTGTGAAAATAATAAGTTCATACATGCAGCTATGTAAAAAAATGAAAATTTGGGGTTAAAGAATAAAGAATTTTAAGGAGATATGCATATTATAATCCTAAATGTATATTTACATGCCCAAAGAAGCCATAATAACTAAAGAGAGCCCAAAATTACGATCATTTAGTCTAAAATTCATTAACCTTTAACTTAAAGCTTCTAGGAATTGAAATTACAAACACAAAATTGTTAGGCTGTTTTCTCAGAATAAATGAAGTTGTATAACTGAATTCATAATAGGATTTCATTCACATACTGAAATTTTTCGCCATTAAGAGATTTCGTATTTCAGACTGCGTTCGGTTCTTACTATTATCAAATATCTTTAGTTAATTATTGCTTTTATTTACCGATTTTACCGAAATTTAAGAAGGAATTCTCTATTAAACAAACCGTTTAGTTACCAAAGATGGACAACAATACAAACGTTACCAAGGTTTCATATTTAGGGTAGGTTGTTTTGCTTCAATTTCGCTCGCAGGTATTGTTATATATGATATTATTTTCAATTAATTTAGTAAAATATTTGCTAAAATTCATCTACAAATATCAAAATCTAATCAAGATGAAATAATCTGACATTTATTCATTCTTAATATATTGAAAGTTATTATTCAATTTGTAAAAACTTTATTAATTATCAACGTTGGATAATTAGAAAAATTTACTTTACTTGATGGAATTTAGTATGTATAATTATACTAATTATATATATTTTATAATAATTCAACAGAATTATTTTAATAATATTAGTTTTTCATATTCTCACGTATAACTATGAAAAGGGATGAAAATTAACGCGACCTTCTTAGAATACGAAAGAAATAAACAGGTAAAAATGGCGAGACAATTTAAATATACCCGTGAAAAATAGAAACGGTGATAAAATTTGATGTGCGATATTATTATCAGTTTTGCTACTTTATTGTGAGTCACATTTGGACATATACCTGTGAAGCAGAATGTAATTTTTGTCTTGTACTTTTTATTCGAACTACCAAATTCACACAACGAGCACAAGTTAAACACGAAAATAAAAACATAAGAGTTGGTTAAGAGTACGGAGAAATTCGACAATCGTAACGAATGCGGAGTTGAATGTAATATTGGGTAAAATAGATTGGAAAAAAAAGGAATTGGCAGTTATGTGTCGTTTATCAACGAGGATACCTTTTTCTGGATATACGATCGAACTCGCACGAATTTCAGATGGTATATTAAGAGGAAAATAACCAAAGAGAAGAAACTCTATTGGAATCATAAAATAATGGATTCCGAAATCGCATTCGGATTTCCTTAAATTTCCAAAATGCGAATTTTCCTAAATAAAAGGAAAGGGAATGTGAATCCAGGTCGTTTTAATTACTATTCACACGTGAGAAAAATTTATCGCTTCCTATATAGCTGCCATCCCGGGATCTTTATTGCATGGCGATGGGTAGATTAAGATAGGACGCTATATTGAGATGAATTATAGAGATAAGTTATTTTTAAGAACTCAATTTTAATTGCAAAGGAAGAATATAATAGCTCGAATTTGCTCAATAAAAATTTTCGGTTGAGTTCTTAGCTCAAATTAGAAGCATGATATGAATATAATAACACTCGATATCAAATATATAAAGGTATAACGATAAGGATGAATATCTGCTTGTAAACGTCCACAAATTGTTCCAGAAAATACGTAAAAGTATCAGATAAATACTAATTTTGGTTATTAATTGTCCTTTTTATCCTGAAAAATAAAAACGTCAACATTTTAATGAATAAAATAAAAGTGATTGTGTACGTAAACAACTGGTTACCATGACGAACACTCCCAAGCAAAATCTCGTAAAATGTTTTTTTTTCTTAATTCTATCGTAAAAAGAAGCGAAGATTGTTTCTTCCAAATCGAAGTAATAATTGTATATTGAATATATATCGACGAGAAATTTATTTATGGTTCTAATCGTAATAATAGTTTCATTTAAATCAAAGGAAAATTTTCCATTTAAATTTCGCGCCCATTCCATCATAATTTTCCATTACTTCATTAAATAAAGTCTATATAAATTATTTGAAAAATCTCGTGCGTATGTGATATAGATTCTTGCTGGTCATTCCACAATGGACCGAAACGCGTCCTCAGATTTGCGAGGTTTTCTCTCAAAAATTATTTACTTTGCATAGAAAGGTATTTCCTTCAAACCAATCTCTGATACACCACGAGAATACCTTTCTTAACCCAACTGTAGAGAGAGAATGTAAGGCAAACATCGTCTCGGATCAGAATCGCATGAAATTGGGGTCAAAACGGGGGTCTCCGCAGAGTAAACTGGGCTCTTTTAAAATGGTGGAGTAATTGTGGGAAGGGTTCTGAGTCGCAATAATGTTTGCGTCGGATATTTGCGGGGTCAGCGATGCTGCGAACTATTTGAAAGCGATTAGGCCTAAAATATCTCGGAGCTGTGTATCCAATCGTATTCATCAAATACAGATTTGGTATTTGGCTAAAGATATTCTCATCAAATGACAAAATATCGAGGACTGTTTAATGGTGGATTCTTTTCTTATTCTCTGTATATCAAACATCCCGAATTGGTTCCCTTGACAACGGATACGTATACATTCATAGTGACCACGAGGCAAAATGCGATGTTATCAAATAGTATTCTGGAAGGAACTGAAATAAAGTATTTCATATGCTAACAAATGATACTTTTAAATAATCTTTTACATTTTTTATATTACAGAGATGCTAGTTCTTTAATATTATAATCATCTGATCTCAATTTAAGGCTTTCCAAATGTAGCTTTTCGTTTTTTGCAGTCGTAAAACTTCTTTTGAAAGTTCAGTGACCCTTTTGGAACAACAAATGTGATTGTTACACGTTCTGTTATGGAATAACAATCGCTTTCGTATGACAAAACTGAATGACAGAAATTTTCAACTTTTAATCCCTTTCAGAAATATGAATACAGAAATGAATGTGCTAAAACAGGAATTAAAACAACTCATTTGTTGGTTTTCTGTGTAATTTGGGAGAGAGAGCGAGATTTCTGAAGAAGTGGGATTAGACGAAAAATATGTCTCTTAAGGAAACAGAGGGAAATTGCAGCCAAACAGTAGCTATCCTTTGGGACGCATTAGATTCTCCACAAACTGCTGCTCTTTTTACAATTCCCTTGACGACTTTCTCTAGTAGTGAGATAAAAAAATCTCTTCTTTTGTTTTTATTTATGAATCCAGATGATGAGAGTTATGAACCCTAAAGAGACCAAAATCTAAGCAAAACACAAAAAATTAAAGTTTGGACCAATATTTATGCATTCATAAAAAAACTAATGTTTTATGAAGGTAAACCGAAGCCTTAACCCTTTGGGATACGAGGAAAAAGCCAAAGAAAACCAGTTCAAAGGAAAATTATCCACGAAAAATTCGAGTGATGGATCGTAAAAATTGAATCGAACTCTCGAGGAAAGTTTTGAGCCACACAATAAAAAGTTTTCGAGTCACACAATCAAAATTTGTCAATATGTAAATGAGTCTTAATACGCGATATTTTTTCATCAGTCGTTGAATACTGGTTAGCGTGTCCGACGTTAAACTTCTTGAGATAAAATCCATGCTGGCTGAGTTTTTCTCACTTCCTTTTCTACAGCTATATTTCTTTCCCTTTAGAAAATGTTTTATCTCTGTATCCAGGGACAATCTTTGTCCATTTTATGCTTTATTTAGCTGTACCGAACGAATTTCAGCGTGGTCAAAGGAGGCGAGGATTTCAACACACAATCTCGTACTTTTAAGGCTGTTAATCCAAGGACTCATGCATTTTATGAAGATTAGTTGGTTGGTTGGAAGTTCAAGAAAAAAATAGTATGAAGATTGTTGGATTCGTGACTATTGTTCAGATGATCATCTTATCTCTCTTAATATAATGATATGTACTGTAACAGCTTAATGGTGAAATGACGTGTAAAATGACGCAAATGTATGAGCTACATCATATCGTATACTCTATAGAGCGTACTCTTTCTATAAATATCATTACAAGTAGAGGGGGCACCCGGAGGTTGTGTTTATAACCTAATTTTACGTTTAATTACAAGCATGTATGTA
This sequence comes from Pantala flavescens, assembly GCA_020796165.1. Classification (NCBI taxonomy): domain Eukaryota; kingdom Metazoa; phylum Arthropoda; class Insecta; order Odonata; family Libellulidae; genus Pantala; species Pantala flavescens. Next base: position 22,682,753 of record CM036886.1, read on the forward strand.
CCGAGGGTAACTAAATCAGTCCGTCTGGTAATTTCCCTTGGAGGAAGGGAACCCCTCGGATAGAAATATCAACATGACTGGGAATCGAACCCAGGTCCCCAACATGACGGCAGGTATGCTTACCCATTTGTCTCGTAATACATATGTCCCTATAAATATGTTTACGCAAGGAATATAACTAAGAAATACAAAGCAATTATTGCTTCTTAAACTAATGTTTAAATGACGGAATTTTATCATAAATGTTTGCAAAAACCAAAAAATGCATTTATCTATGTAACACAGCCCTCACAAACATCCACTTTTAGAAATTTACAGCATAGTACTCATACCAACAATAGGCCTATATTTAAATCCACACCCTGAGAAGAAATTTTGCTAATAACCTGGATTCGAACCCAGTACATTTGCATAAGAGATCAGTTTGCATCAGTTTAACTTAAGTTTAACACTAAAGGTACACATTTGTTTCACGCAGAGGAATAAATCACAGCACAATTCGTCACTATACATTTACGAAACTTGTACTGCCAGACACCATGCATAAGTTGATTAACGATCATCTCAACTCAAAAGTAAGAATATGGTTTCTTTCGTTTTCGGACTGTAGAGAGAGTACACCACGTGACCAAAATGAGGAAGGCGTATGACGTATGGGATGAAAACTCGGATTCTTCTCCATAAAAGGAAACGGAGTCGCTTTCAGACAAAGGGGAGAGAATTAGACAAAAGATCTCTGGACTGATGGATCGAGGTCCCAGTCTATAAGGCGCCTATGCAGCCGAGGAAAGGGGAAAAATGGAGGAAGTAACTGCAGCTCAACTACGAAATGACACGGTAATAAATCAAGGATTCAAAGGGTGTTTGTGATGAATGCAGCGACGAATGGCGATGAACGAAATTAACGATTTTCTAATGCGGCGTTACTTGGCAACAATCGAGACGATTATCCGTCAAGGGAATGAATGCAGTGGGTGCCAAAGTGTCCCGTTGCGAGTGATAAAGGCGCACGAGTACTGTTCTGCAGTTGGTGTCCAAGAGTTAGAAGTAAGAAACGATAATATATATACATTAAAATTATGAGTTCGATTTCGTTAGGTATGTTTTAATAAAAAGGTAACTTAGATATTGGAAGATGCAATTGAACTTACGAAACCGGTCGCATAATTAATTTTATGTGGAAAAATACGATGATTTTACTTCCATTTTGTTATTGAAATTATATATATATATATATATATATATATATATATATATATATATATAAACTTTTTATTTATTTTATAGGAATCTATTTTAATTTATTAATTGTTTCAAGGGATTGATGAGAGGTGAAAATAATATAATACACTCAGTTTGTGCGAATTGAATACAAATGTTAATTAAAGTTAAAATATCAAAATACTGTGACAGGAAACTAGTTTGTAGTGCAGGTAACCATTGTTAAACTTGCCAAGTAATTTTCCCTCAGTAAAGGTAATGCCTTTCGGGTAATTTCCTTATGTAATTCTAAACAAATACTTCCTTGGCTTTCTTTTATTGTATCTTAACATGTATATAAAGCAGCCATAGCCTCTGTACGAACCTTTTCTTTCGATACCAATAAACAAAAAGGATATGTATAACAAATCATAATTTTTCTCAGCTAAATTTTATTTACATATCCTTTTTATTCAATTTTCATACAACTGTAGCATTTGATATCATTCTTATATTTGACTTTTTATTTGTACAACTAAGGTAGATCAAATTACCCTCTATTATGATTTACTCTTTTTCAGAGTAACTCCATAGTACCTAAAAACATCGGAAGGGGGACGCACATTTGGCGATACTAAATTGAGGGTTGATACGTTCACAAACACTGTTCAATATTAGGTTCCTTCCACCCATTTTTTTGGGAAAACATCTTTTTTGCTTTGCTTTAATTAATTAAATGTATTTTTAACATTTTATTATATATAATATATATTATAATTTATTTTATTATTTATTTTAACTTTAACTATGCACATATTTTTCGAATATATTTATTGCAGATATGGATTTAAAAAATTATTTTACAAAAAGAAGATTATTAAAAAATTAAAAAAACTTTTGAAAAAACAAAAATTTTTTGTTTGCTAAAAAATTAAATAAAAATGTAAATATAAAGGTAGAAAATTTTATTTTACTTAAATATCAATAAATCAAATTAAAATTTCTCTCTTCTGTACTAAGCCTTAATTTTTCCAAAATTACCGATGATTCCAAATAAATTAAGAGGAGTTACTTATCCATAAATACGTAAACTTGGTTGAAGCAGAGTGTATAAGCTGTTTTCTAAGGAGGAGAATATAAAGTACTCACCGAAGTGCTTCCCTGTAGTGTCCAACAGCGTTGTCCACGTCTCCAGTGTCTCGAAGGTAATTGGCGAAGTTGTAGTGCATCTTGGCGTTGTGAGGAAGAACTTTGAGACCGGCCCTGTGAAATTAGGCAACACTAAGCAACTCTCACATATTCACGCACGTTAAGTGGCCCTTCAAAGTCCAATTATACAGGGATACTACATGCAAATACCCTTTTGTTCACAACATTCATTGTATTTGTAAACGAAAGAAACACCTTCCACCTTTTATGTATACTTTATTTAGATCACGTATCTAAGGTAAACAATCAAAGTACTATATTGATTCTAAATCAACTTTTCATTCTGTAATTGATTGAAATTCCGTGGCACAAAGTGTCCGTTAATATAGGTAATAAAAATCGATTTATATAGTATTTAAACTTGCAAATAAGGCAAGTGAATAAGGAAAGCTTAATTCAAATAAGATCAGATATTGATACGTATCCTGCATCGAAGATTAATTTTAAATAATAAGACTTAAATTCAGTTACATTGGCAGTTAACAAACGTTCCTCAACAAAGAAATCGGTTCTACAGACAGACACATTGAAGATATACTAAGATTACTTGGGAGGTTTTTTACAATTTGACATCGCTTTTAGAGAATAATTCACGAAGAACTAATTCGCTTTGAAACTTGTATTATTACGTTATTTATACTTTAATCACCATAATAGAGGTGTTTTAATACAGAAATAATAAACTTTCCATGCATTCTAAATTAGAATTCCCCTAATTAAACGAAAAAGCCCGCCAATTCATCCGTCCTCCATTTTCGAGACTGAAACAAAAGAGTGACGAAAGGCGTCATCTGGAATTCGCGCCGTCCTCACCTATATTAAAGAGCGGTGACCTAAGGAATTTCTTTCGGATATCATTCAGATCGGTCGCAGAAAGCCTCTCAAGAGACGAGCGGTGTGAAGAAAGCGATTTATTGTTCTTCTCAACTTTCCCTCAGCTTTTCCTTTCGCCTCCCATCATCTTGATGACATCCGCGAAAAAAGGCGGGATATTTCTATTTTCAATTGTTTACGCTGCGCTAAAAAGAGTGAGGAAAATCCCATCGTGCAGATGGCGACGCACAAAAAATGGGGGAGAGCTTTGTGTTCTTTCGGGAGCTTCGCTGACAAATCGTTTGCACGTTTTGTTTTCGGGTCGTTTCAGCGGACGCTTGTCGTTTTTCATTTGTCTTGCCGTAAAAGCAAACGTCTGATATCATTCCGATGGTTGGCGACGAACTATTTCCGTCGAGTTTTAAAAATGGTTTTATACAAACATATATGAGCCTTTCGGATGATTCATGAGCCTTTTTTTAAAAATTCCCTTTTTTAATTCCGCGATAATTCATCTCGTCTTTTGAATCATTCCTTTTGTCTCCTTACTTCAATTTACTCTTTACGCCTAGGTTTTGAAACGGCTCGCTGATTCTGAATGCGCGAGAAATTGCTGAAAATGCTACGCGATCGACCGTTGTAGCGTTTGGGATTCCTATTATTAAAAAGAGGAGCAGAAAAGTTTTTCGTGTTTCACTTTTTTTTGCTAGCGACAAGGACGCTGTGTCGTGTCGCTTTTGAAGGTCGTAGAGCATTGAATGATTTTATGGAGTCGTAAAGATGTTTGAAACCTTTGTGGTAACTTAAAGACGACATCAAGTAACTGATAACTGATTCAAGTACGTTTAGTGTGAATTCGTTAACAAAATGAAAGAAAACAAAGGATAGGTGTATATACCGACTCTGATAATAAGTTAACAACTTCTCAATTTTAATTTTGCGATATTCACTCTTTTAACTTTTTGGTTATCTAATACATCCTCAAAAAATACGTTTCATTTTCACGAAGACAAGATAAATATATCCAGCCTTTTGATATCTTTATGAAAGCAGTGAAGGAAATTTTTCCATATTTTGAGATTTAGAAGAGGAAACTTTACTGAATCCTAAGCATTTTAATATATCTACGCTGTATGGTTACAAGTAATTGATACGTAAGAATAATTAAGCAAAATTGTGTTGAGATCAAAATCCAAATAAGAATGATGGATTTGTTTTAATGTCTGTTAGAAATTATTTTTATCCCCTAAGTCAGAGTTAAAAATAGTGTAAACTTGCTTTGAGACTTTTATTTAGAGAATATACGATATCGCATATCCATAACCCATAAAAGTTGTTTATTATTAGAATTTATTTCCTTTCTTACTACTCTTTGTGAAGTGTTCTTTTCTTCAATCCTCTTCCTAATAAAATTTTATCTATACACTCGAATGATTACACATTATAGAATAAACAATCATTCGCAAAAGTAAACCTTTAAAATTACGTTTCCCAAAACCCTGGCAGACCCTATTCCGTTCAGAGTTTACACGTCCGCGAAATTCCCCAAAGTACGCCTTCAAAATTCTGGCAACACGACAAATAGGTCATAGAAAAAGGAATGGTCCACGCTTACCCGGACGGATTTATTGCTTTAGTGCAGTAGGCATCAAGGATTGTAGTTATGCCAAGAAAGGGATAACAAGAGGGTACATGGACGGAGCACACAAGAAATTCCGAACGTATATATAACATACGAAGGGGAAAGGTTGGCGTGTTACGTAGAGAGAATCATTACTTCTTTTTACATCTATAGTTTTTATATGTATTTCTAAAAATAGTTCATCAAATGAATGTTGAATGTCTGGATCAAGTAGCTAAAATAGTATGCTTTTTAAATGCTATAAATCGTTTTATTTATAAAGGTAAAGTTAAAATATAAAAGAGGAAAACATCTTATGATCAATCATTAATTTTTGACTGCCCGCTAGCCTGTTGTTTACTCGTAGTCATAACAGAAATAAATAAATAAATACTATTAATAACCATGGAGATACACGTAATGTTCATACGGATCAATAGCACAGAGTTTTCGTACCTTTAAATCGTAAGCGCTTTTAACTAACGGAGTTCAGATTGTTTAATAATTCCGTAGACTCCTCTTGCGCTTAAGTCAGCAGCTCCGTATCTCGAAGATCACGTTGCGTGTATTTCCCGTGACTCCACTCCTTCCGCTCTAATTGAAATAAATGGAGTATTTTCCATTCCAAATAAATCACTCCTCAGAATTCTCCTTTCTCGAGAAAACTCTGTGATTAATACCTTCGTAAGATTCCTCTTTAGTTCGCACTCCCCGAGGCGAATTCATTTTCCCAAGATCAAATTGCTATGGTGATTATTTTAAGTCATACAATTAAAGGCACCGAAAAATCGGCTCGCGAGATATTTCATTCGAGCGAGAGACTAAATTCCGTTCTTTTTTTTAAGCACCTGCTTACATTTATTAATACGATGGTGATATGACGCGTGGAACATGAATAGTGATGTTAAAACTTCGTTACCGATTTTGGGAGCTAAGCTCTCACGAATGAAAAATTAATTGCGATAGTGAACTTGCTTTTCATGAACTTTAAGTATTTACTCAAACGATAAATAAATTGCAATGTAGGCATAATGAATTTGGAATTCATCGCTGATAACTCGCTGGTTACGATCAAAAAAACTCCTAGGTAACTATGTAAATAAATAATTGGATACGAGCCACAAACACCGTGTATAAACATCAAAATAACACTCTAGGAAATAAATCATACATATAATACATAATATTATATACTAACTTGAAACTATCAAGCATAAATACCAACAGTTATGTATATAAGCGATCTTTTTCATATCTCAAGATTAGATCGTATCGAAGAATGACGTCATCATAACCAAATCGACTTAAATTCGTCTTTAAAACAGTCATCCCGATAAAACAAACAATTCAAATTTTATAGAACACTACGTAAATCAAAATTAGGGTCTATATATTTAAAACAAGTCAGTGAAATGTTTATTATCAATCTATATTGAATTTTAGCATTTTGATCGTATCCATTTGAAAGACGAAGTAAGTTCAAGGGGTTTCTAATCCATCAGATTTATAGTTACAGTGGACAAAAGGTCACATACCTTAGAAGAGACTCTCTGGTCGCCCAATCCGAGTTTCTGACCACAGAGCGTCCGCAGAAGGACACGAGGAGGATGACCAGAGCTGCGCACAGAATGAGAGATCGCTGACGTAGGAATGCGGACCAGAGAAGCTGAGCCCCGTACACCACGAGGAGAACGAACCCGAGACTGCAAAAAAAGAGCGGATTCCATTGCAAATTGGCCACTTAAAGGTATACAAATCCATGCATGTATGACCGTAATATCATCAGGTGCTTTAGTCAGACCTTACTTGGGTAAAAAAGAGCTGATGTACAGTATAATTCTAAGATATATCCCATTGTTTCTTCTAATACCTTCGAGTCGAACCAGGGACTGCTAAAGATTTAAATATATACATGTCTTTCTGTTTCAAATTTAATTTATATGGCTGATGATGATTATGCCTGCTAGAGCTATTATATGTATATCAAGTTAGAAACCTTTTAGTGTCTGTTTATAAAAGAAATAAAAACTAGGAAAAGAGTAAAGTAAAGTAAACGTTAGCCTGTGTTTCACGAAGCAAAAGGATAGAGCTCTAAAAGTATAAACATTTTTGCTTTATGAAATGCTTTTGAAACTGTAGAAAAAATATTTAAAATATGCTATATAAAGCAGACAATGCACACTTCTAAAAGGTCAAAGAAACATAAACAGTACAATGCACTAACAATTGATTATAGAAAACTGAATAATGGATTACATAAGAGCCAATGTATCCACTCATTCTTCTAAGAAGGTTAAAATACAATAATACAATGTTTTATTTACTAAATAAATAAATTAAATTATATCTATTAACAATATTATGTCACTAAAATAACTATTACGCACTGTATATAATTCTATGATGATAATAGTACACGCTTTCAGGAATCCATATCCAGCCTCAAATGCTGTAACAATGATAATAAAATGTGTGTTCAAAAGTTAAGTTCTTATGAATGGATATTTCAATAGCTGTGATTTCAAATATAAGCTGCCATTTCTGGAACCGCTTCTACTTCCACAAAACTCTTATTTCCCAACGACCTAAATATACTGTCATTAAATCAACTTTTGTAACTGAGAGAAAGTGCCTCAAGTATCATCCTTTTCACCGCTTAAATTAGTGTAGAAGTTAATTCCAGCATAAGGCCCTTTTTAACCTTAACTTTCAAGGGAATTTCAGGATAAGTAGCACTCTCGCTTTTTTTATTAAAATAGCAAATTGTCCTTTCTTCGGATTCTCTTCGACTCTTCAAAGAAATTCCTCGTATAAGTTACTCCTTTTTTTAACTTTTTAAGCAGAAATTAGCTCAGAAGTGCGGATCCCGAAATTTTTTTTCAACTCAACCCCAACTCAGGTAATGAAGTAGATTAAAATGCTAAACTAATGACAAACATGTAAATTACCCCCAAAGATTATGGTGAAGCTTAATTTCAATCAATTATTTAGACTTTTAGACTTCCAGTGTATATTCATTAGCTTTAATTATCATTTCCCCTTTTATATAGAATGTGATAGAGTTTATCATCTTGCAATGCTTACGCTTTACTACAAGCGTATCGATGGTGTAAAATTTTTAACAGAACGTAAAATTTACTCCTATCAAAATCCGAAAAAAAGTTAAGGTTTTTATTATTCTTTATCATGTAAAATTTACTCATGTTATAATCCGAAAGAATATTAAAAAAAGTTATAGCTTTTATTATTGAATTGCATCCGTACTAACGACCATGATAGCTTATCAATCCTGGACAATTTTCATGAAAGGGTATGCGATTAACTGGAGCTGAGGTAGATTGTAGGTCTTTTTCTAGAAGTAGACGTTACAACGAACTTAAAAGACCATTATCAACTCCATTTTCCATTAATTAATAGATATATTTGTAATTAGTATATCAGCTAAGTGTAAGGGAGTAGATAAGCATTATCCTACCAAAATATCTCGCACCTAAAACGTCAAATAAATAACAGCTCAATTAAACTAATTAAAAAAACTAATTAACCGCTAATCACTCAATTCCCGTACAAATCGTTCTAAATTCGCTACGTAGTTAAAAGGAACACATACGAGACCATGTGGATGTCGGTAGTTATCAAAAGGAACGGGTTGTTTACAGCTATCCGATTCTACATAATCTTTTTCCCCGAATCCCTATAAATCGAAGAGGAATGAGCTTTGAAATCGAATTCTCCACTCAGACATCCTCTTCGTCAATTATTCATCTTCAAAACTCCCTTTTACTTTCTCCAGAAGGGACTGAATATACTAGCGCGATTTATTAAAATCTCGTGCGGTCTATTTTCTCTTCAGAACGCTGTATTTTCCCCGTCTTTATATTCCGATATTTATTTTAATCGAATAATCTTTTATCCTAAGGACGTCTTGAGATAGTTCTTCCAAGGCTTACACAGATTGCTCCGTATCCTTGGGAATGTAGAGCATCTTTCGGATGAATGATATTCATGAATCTTCTTCTATTTCATGCTTTCGGAGTTGGATTATTTTTTATCGCAAAAGGAAAAATTAACTATTGCGAAAGACGTCTGGAATCAAAGTAGAAAGGGACTGATTTGTTTTGATTTATTTCTGTGGATGAAACATTCAAATTTCGGAATGCGAAATAAGATTAAAAAGCAGACATTTTTGAGGAAATAGCAAAAAAGGGATTCTATAAAAAAGAGCACGGGATAGCGAAAATAATTGAATGTTCTGATATCAAGATATCGAGGTTCAAAGGAAAACGATTACTTTTTAAATTGAAAGCATTGATACGTACCTATACATTTCTAAAAGTCGCTTTTGATTTTCTTTATCTATTTAATGTACCCTCATAACACCCAATTCTTTACGAAACCATAGCATTAAATAGTTAGCATAACAACCACTCTGTCATCGAGCTTGGTAGATCGGTATAGAACGTAAACAGTGAGATATTAAGCCATTTCTTAAGTCTGTGAGGAACCTGTTACGTAATCATTGTGGTTATGTCTTTTAAGCATTTTACGTTACTTTTTCATGCCGGCTGTATCAAATAGATTTCTAACTTTCAATCATCAAAGATCCATCTCCTAAATATTTTATAAAATTCTTTCCGTTATTTCATTCGCCATATATAATGCTTGCCACACATTCCGGATGGAGGTCGCAATGCATTAACTTTACTGCATCACGTTCCTATTGCATCTAGCAAAATTGGGCTGCCTTATAATGCCGAAATAATTAATAGATCAAACGTGATTCGCTGAAGTTTGAGTTGTTTGCTTACGGGTATTCCCAATACATTCAGCATACTTGACTGAACACACAATAGGATTTAATTTAGGATGAGTAGGAAATACAAGTGGAACCAATTTCTAACTACGGAAAAATAATTCGAAAGGTGAGTTAATTTTCATTTAGATATGGCTGTGAATTTTTGCTGCAACTTTTAAATTAGAGAAGAATCCTTTTTTTTCTAGAAGTTCTTATATTTTTCACGTAATGGTGCAGAGTTATCTGCAATAACCATCTCATCGGCAGCCATTCCATCGCTCGAGGTAATTGATTTCGATTAGGAAGAGAGGTGGTCCAAATACGCTTCCCTGAGGTATGCTCAAGGTAACTTTGACCTTGTTAGGACTAGCACTATCAAGTACTTCTACTTGTTGTACCCTCTCGTATAGACTATCCTTGACCTGGCCAATTACTTCTATATTAATACTCGCTAATTTTGGATTGTAAATTAATTTGCAGCAAGTTTTGCAGATATTTAGACTCTTCCTTTAGTATACATCCGCAGATGATATTTTACGTAAACGGAAGCAGAAGGAGATAAGGGAATCGGGTTTTATATTTGTTTATCTAACTACTAATATACTTTATGTACATTGCAATTGTTGTTCGTATCTAAGGTAACAAAAGAGTACTAACGTATTTCAAAAATATTATTTCGATATGGAACACGCTGACGTAAGATAATAACGCTTTACTCAGGATAATACTGAATTTAAAATTCGTTCTCTTTTGAGCGAATGTACATGAATGGAGGAATGCGACCGTGAATGAATAAAAACGGAAGATAACGTACGAAAACGTGATAAATTAAAGAGACGTTATGATGCAGCAAAGTGAACCTCCATAGCAAATGTTATTATCATAAAAGAGGAAGCGCAGTGCGTGCACTACTTGCTTCGCCCTTATCTCTTGGGCCGACCGCTCGTGGCGCTCTTATCGATTTGACCCCAATCTCGGCGCATCTTTTTCTTTCGTCATTATTTTCATCCTCATTTCGCTCTCCTGAATCGATTCGTGTCTCTCCATTTCCAAAAACTAATAACCACGATGACAACCAAGTAGCTCTTCTGCATGAATTCATGAAATAATCAGATCTCTCTAAGGCACAGCTTTCTGTCCAAACCATTGTGAAATACCGTCACTTCTTTCCCGCTCTACCAATTCCTTTTAAAGCTAAATAAAAAGCAAAGTTTCAAGAGGTGCATCAGGAAAGACACTATCTCGCAATTTGGGACTATCAGCCTTTTGAATGTGACCTTTTATATGACTTAGAGCACGCAGAAAGGAAAAAAGGGACGTACATTCAAATTAATGTTCAACTGCGTCTTGCATAGTTTGTAATGATGTTACATCCACTTAGATGTGAATAATGCAGAACGAGAACATTAGATTATGTTTCCTTAATGGATGATAAAATATTTAAATGAATTTTGCTTCATTATTACATCTTCTACCAGCTCCCAATCATGTACGAATCAAATTTGAATTTACTTCGGTGTAACCTTGGTAACTCATTCGCACGAACTCATCGCGTAAAGATATTTCAACGCTTCTTTGATGGTGATGTTTGAATTCGTTAAATCATGAACTCGTACAAATTTCGGAAGTGTAATGAGTAATGGCAATTAAGGTTCCACTTTGATCTCGTGAAACTAATTTAATGTAAAACGAATAAAGTTATTTCGCGTGAATTTTCACACTGAATTCCTAACGCGGAAATTACCCGAGAGGTAATGGATATTTTTAAAATTTGAGAGAACTGGAATTCGAAGTCGGGTCACCTAATTTATAATTGGTGCTTCATAGAATTGAAATGACATACTAAAATGCTCAAAAGGCAGTTAAACGATAGTTTTAGGAATGAGTAATCCAGTTCGACCGTCCGACCAAGTCGCGACAGCTTCTGCCCCTTGATCTTAGACAACCAGCAATACAAATATGTACGTTGGGTAGTCTACCCTCAAGGATACATCCGTTAGGGCGATGAGGATGATTGGGAAGCTGGAAAAGGCACGGTTCGGGGGCCCGGGCTCGAATCCAGGTCCCGTCAAAATTTTTAATCTATAATTTATTTAATATTTCATTAATTTATTAGCTGATTGAGTGTTAAGAGAAACAATATTTATCCCTGCTATCAAATTTCCCCTTTAAGTATACTCATATTCATATCAGGCACGTCATACTTTATCGATTCAATCCGATATCCGATCTAACTAAACTCACTAACATACTCAAAGTTATTATTTTCGTAGATCCCAAGAGATACATTAATATCAACCGTCGGCATAGGAAAGTTTAATGGCTGAAGTTTTCTATTCATGATTACTTTCTATGTTCTTCAAAGACGCACTTACAAAAAACACTTCCTTCGTCACGAGAGAGAGTAACTTAATTTATTCCCACGCATATCAGGGGAATAATAAATTTTAATACTGCCAGTGACATGATTGACTCATTGAACATAAATTTACTCATTGTAAAAGGAGTTCGAAGCTATAACCAACTTAATTGCATACTTTTAGGAAATATATACTCCCTCTTACTTGCTATAGGCATATTATTTTAGCCAATCTTACACTTTTCCTCATAAACTACCCAATATAATTTAGTTGCACCATAAGTGTTATATTTTACAACCCCAATTTAAGGGGATATTTTTTTTATGTCTTTGATATGTAATATATCATTATGATTGTACTATAATGTTTAGCTTCAGTATCGAATAATTACAATAGTAGTTGGTAGAGTTATTACGGAATTCAATTTGTTCTGGGTTAAAGTCTGTAAAATAGTTAGCTTTCGTTATTCTTTCCTTTACAATGCTTATTATCCTATCAAATTTATTTAACTAATGCAAAAATTTTATTTTTTTTACTTTGAAAATATCACTACTACTTTCTATTTAAAATAGTCATTGATTAGTTTCTTTCTTGCTTTATGAATGAAATTTTTGATGGGCTACAATTTTATTTGCTGTTATTTTTGGAAAAGGAAATAACAATTTATCCGAAAGGAAACTTGAATACTACTTGTAATTGATTGTAACATGAAGCTTCGAATACCACAATGATAAGTAGAACTCGATTCCTACATAAAAGACGACCATTGAGACCTGCGGACAATTTAAAGTTCGTAAAACCAATACACAATCCAAATGCAAAAACTAGCCATCGTTAAAACTTATACTTCAAATGGGAAGATCTCTTTTCCGCTGCTCATCATTACGTTTATCTTTCGGCCCGTGTCTTCAGAGATACTCTATTTCAGTCTGGGAATGGACGAGAGGTATCTATCAAGACGAGGTCTTTTTGGAGAAATCCCTTGGCGTTCGAAACTGCAACAGTGGCTTCCACATTTCCCCAAAGTGCAACAAATTGCTCCAAAGAATTCTCTGCCGAGGATTTACTCACGAAGCTCATCCTCTAAAATAGGTCGGAGAAGTCTGGGTTCAAGATAAAAATACTAGTAGTTTTCTGTTTATACTGGGCAACGGAAAGTTGTACTTCGATTAAACTTTTCGTTGATTCGTACGAATTAATTTGTTTGCGAATGAATTATCATGATCAGCCCTTTTAAAGAAGATATCTTTTAACTTTAAGGGATTTAATATCTACCTTATTAATTAGATGATGCCACATTTTTCTTTGAAATTTCTTACGCAAATTTTATTCCTGGTTAGATAATCGTTTTTATGGCTATTCCTTCTATGAATGAGTTCTCCACTCCATGAGTCACTTTTTTCAGTAAATTAAATTCCTACCTATTGTTACAATCCTTACACATCCTTTATGAAGCAAAGACGGTACCTTTTAATGTCTGCTTTTAGAAAAGGATGGAATTTAATGGGAAATAATTGCCTTTTGAAAATTATAATTGTCATTGTACCTTTCTTCAAAGTGCTTTATAAAATAATTAATTGTCATCGCTTTACAATCGTATACATGTATAGCTCAAAAAATTTTTCGCTTTACTATCTTTATTTTTATCATTTTACCTTAATTATGATATAATATTATTTTGTTGCATTTCTTAATTTTAGGTAAATTAATGAGAAATCATTAAAATATATTTATCTTAACATTTTTGTAGTAAATGTTGAAGATAAATATGCATAAAATTGTATGCACATTGAATGTAATTTAAATTATTGTCAATCATTAAGTGATAATATTTTTATTCCTTTCGTTATATAATTATTTTTCGAACTAATTCAGTAGTCAATGTAAAGTTTTATCGTTATTATAAACTCGATTGTTATTGGTTACATTCTATCGAGAGAAAAGCATCATTATTAAATTACATCTCCTAAGAGACAGTATTTATTTATTAAGTACGTCGATTCCAGTACTTCACAAGCAAACTCAATAAAACTTTTAGGAAATAATATCTATTTATTTATTTCAATGATTCCAAAAGTTATTTTTTATTCATTTTCCCAATACCCTTTAATAACAGAACGTTTGATAGATCCAGTGGTTCATGCGAATTATATTTAAAGACGAAATTTCTGTTATTTAAAGACGAACTTTGATAAATTTCTGTTTCACGAAACCTTTTTCTAACAATCCCGTTTTTACTGCATACTACTACATACACTGCATACTGTATAAATCTGAAAATTTTCATTGAGCTGTAATACTATGAGAAGTGAAATATTGCGTTCATAACAAATCGAAAAATAATTTCCATCAAAGCGTAGAGGACATGATATGGGAAAAGGAAACTCACCTCGGGATGAAAAGCACTCTTTCGGCGACCACGAAGCCAACAGTGACAATGAGATTGGCAGCTGGGAGAAACGGCAGAACTAGGAATAGCACTCCAAGAAGAATGGGTGGGTGGCGTTGTTGCTGCAACACAAGAACAACTTCCATCAATCATCCGCTGAAAATAATCTACTATGAATTCACCCGTGTATCAATAAGTATAACGTGAGGTATGCATAGAGAAATGTTTAAAGTGTAGCTTACGAAACAGTATTGAGAAGAGATGAAAATACCTTTACTCGTTGATTTCGTGCGACTTAATCACAAAGGATAATCAGAAGTAAAGAATAAAACATGAGTTGAACTCGAGCCCAAGTCTCCCAACTACAGGGACTGTTTCCTTATTAGAGGGATATTGACACGGCATGGTGGTGTGATGTGAAAGGTGTTAGATGTAAGTGGTTAGACAATATAATATTAAATATGCTAGGTATTAAATAAATACTACTACTTATTAAACAATAATAAATAGGGGACTTGGGTTCGAGCACCAGTTATGTTGCTATGGTAACTTCTAGGTAATTTAAAAACTTACGAACATCCGAAGAACATTGTTCAAGAGCATTGTTGTGCTAATATTAATTATATTTAATAGATGTGAAAATCTAATATTCGGTGCATATCTTCCTGAAGCACACGAAAAAGATTTCTCGTACCCCAAAAATAGAATCTACTTTACCAAAAATCCGCATAAAATGAAAGATTGATTACTTTTATCATCCTTAGTTATTTCATTACTTATTAAGTCCTTTCATTTCACCTCCAAGTATCATTGCAAAAACTCTAGAGATTCTATTTAATTCGATAGGATTGTATGCCTGCAGTTTGTTGTAGAAGCCACAGTATCCATCAAGACTCGTAGCATTTCCTGCTATATTCTTAGAATCTTCACAGCTTTTATTAGTTTCTCTCAAATCTATCTCGAGGCACTTTTTACGCTTCCTTGCCCACACTCGAGTGTGGTCATGGAAACCGCTCAAGTGCATCTATTTGAAGCCAATTCTTTCCTTCTGTCGGCGTAAATGATTTCTTCATTCATTTCTCTTTTTTTGGAACGGACGGAGAATAATATTTTCATCATATTCTCTTTCACAGGATATGAAATTGAGAGGATTGTGTAGTTTAAGATTGATTTCTAGATAATGGTAGAATTTTTAATCAAGGAAAAGAATTATTTTCTGACACTAAGAAGTAAATCAATTGATGATGTAGAAGAGGTGACAACAAAAATACTTGCGAAGTAATTAAGATTCAAAATTTATGCTGAATTACGTAGAAACTATTATAAGAGCAACCTGATGTTCGTGAGATGTATAACAAAGAGTTTTCTTTTGTTTAATTTAGCTATAGAGACTGTAAAATCTAAAAAAAAACCATCTCGTATTTGACGTACACTCATATTCTTTAAATTAATATACAAGTGAATTTTACGTAAAGAAACGGTACGGTGTACGTCTGTACGTAAATTGTTTGAGTAATCCTTTCTTTCGGAGGCCTTGAGGATTAAAGGACGAGCAGAGGAATCTATCCCATCGGCCGTCAACTGTTTTTCGGTCATGTTGTCATCGGGCGTGGGTGCATCCGACATCCCATTGTGACGTCACAATGCAACGGGGTCGCTCAACAATGAGAACGGCGTTGCGTGATACAATCGCTAGGATACACGCATCCTGAGGGTACAAAGGCCGATTCGACCATTTATCATCCCCCAAAGAATGCCTTTTCCGCTTTAATGGTCCCCTCCAGTCGCCTTAAAGCAATCTTTGTCATTAGGCTCTACGTGGATCTCGAACGATATATATATATAAGGTAAATTGATAAAGTTCAACGGCAAAATATACATGTATTAAATTTGATAAATTTATTTAACGAAGATGTTGTAAGAGATGATTTCATTTCTTATTTCTTTTGGCTTTGGTTCAAAGAAGGAATTTGAAGGTAAACTAAAGAATCTATCGGATTAAATCGATCAAATTTTAACTTCTGTCACTCACATTTCGAATATAATTGTCACAAATTGATCTTACGTGTAATAGCTAGAAGTAATGTTTTAATTTGACTATTGTTTAATATTGTCACCGATCTCTTTTGTTTTATTTTCTCAATTTATGTTGATAATTTTTACGTATCAGGTTAAATACGAACAAAGTTTTGAAAAACAAAATTTCAGATTAGAATTTATCTTCGTTAGGGTTTTTATCCAAATTTTAGTTAAAGGTAATTAAATGAAAGGTTATTTTATTCGTCCATAGAAATATTAAAAGGATAGTATAGATTCGACTGTTAGTAAAGTATCAGAACAAAAATATCCCCAATTTTTCTTTAATTATATATATCTTAGAGCGTATAAAACCCAAAATAACATCGAAAATGAGTAAGTTTTGTGGAAAATAATACATTAATAAATTGGTAAAATTTTATTTTTATGATTTCTCTGTTTGCAAGGCGTTTGAATTTTCCCAAAATAACTACATGTATAATCTAAACTATAATCTCACAATAACCCAAAGAATCATCTCTATACTAATGAAATTCCATGTGCAAGATATAGCTTTCAAACTTGAAATTCATTACGAATATATGCTGCCATATATTCTGGAATCTGAAAATTTATAAATAAAGTACGTAATAATATTCCCTCAAGCGATCTCTTCCTCAACAAAGGATATTCGATTAATCGATCCATCGTTCGGCGATATTTGCCATCTGTACATTCGAACGAAGATTTGTGAGTTATTTGACTCGCGAGGGAACATTTTCCGAGAAAGGATTCCCGAATAATGCGAGGAAGGTGTTGACGTGAGGCAGTAAGGAGCCACTGGTCCGTAAACAGCAGAAGACAGGGCTCCGGAGTGACGCTGATAAGATGGGGGCGGAAAGAGGAACTAAATGAGAAAACAGTCGAAGGTCGGCCAGCGCAGGCTATCGGAGCGTATAAGAAAGCGATGGGAGAGAAATTCACAAAGTAAACGGTCCTGATACCTGCCTTTCCATTTGAAAAGGAACTATTGCTTTATTGGACCTATCTTGTTTGTTCCTACATCTATATATGATATATCTAATTCCATGAATTGCTATGAGATGAAACTTTCCCAAATCTAGGAGAGGGAAAGGATATTTGACAGGACGTGGAGCATTCACGTGTCTGAACAAAGCGAAAATTGGTTTTTGTGGGGTATTAGCACCCTGCGCTAACAATTAAATGACAAACAATTGTTGGAATAATACTTACAACAATACGTAACAACAGTCTTTCAACAATACGTAATAACAGTCTTTCAACAATACTTACAGCATTACTCACAACTATAGTCGCAATAATACTTTATTAACTAACGAATAACTCAATTAAGAAATAGCTTCCTTTCTTCATCTTTTAAACTCTACCCAAGGTTTTCTTTCTTTGTTAAGAATATACAAAATCTCTGAGAATACACGTAGGAGATTGTATTTAAAGTTTTCATCATTAATTTATTTTGTCTTCTAATTGATGTAAATTACCTTCATACTTATTTTCCAATAAATTGCTTCCATTTGATCCTTAGCAAATATAGCTGCTGAAAAACATTAATTTGAGATACAATCCTGATTTCGTAAAATATATAATATATGATCAGAGATACTTGACAAGTGGCGTCAATACTTTCTATATGTATAAGTGTAGGCGTATGAATAAAAGTAGGAATTACCGTAACTGTTAAATATAAAATTCAATTGAAAAAAAGTAAACGAGTCATTTCAAGGGATTTCTAAAATGGTCAAAGCTATCGATCTGGAAGAAAATCCTTATGAATCTCTCTACTTGGAATTTGATTCGAACATTTTAAAGTCTTTGATTCAATTCCTTATCTAACCTGAAAGCTACGCGATCACATGTCGATTCAGGCTATAATTTTTAATTTATTTTATTATTAACTTTTATTACTGTAGAAACAAATATGTTTCTTATGAATAAGCTCTTTCCTGACAAATGGAAAAATGTTTAGACGATTATTTGTTCGTCACCCTCTGTTTGTTTCTCGTATTATTTCAATAACGGTCCTTAAATCTGAATAAAATGGCATAAAAAGCAAATATCAAAAACAAAAACGAAACGGAATGTTATAAAACGTTATTTGTTCCTATTTTCAGGTCATTCTCCCTAAAATTTCGTTTTCCATCAAATGATTTATAGTCTTTTCCCTTTTTCCATACACTCATCACCATGACTGTAAAAAAAACCTCCCCTTCTTAGCAGCACATCCTTCGTCTCTCCATCTCAATTCGCAGAGGTCTATCTTTCATAGGATCCAAATCTTAGAGGGTCGTCATATACACATATCACGGGATACCACTCAACCGGAGGATTTTTACCTATCTCATCCTGATATCCCTATAAAAGTCTTTCGTCATCGTTCGCCTCCTGAAAGCTTCTTTTGCTATTCCTAAGCTATTGTTTCTTGAAGCTTCTTTTTATACCAGCCATCACTTCAAAACCCTCCTCGTATGAAGAAACCTTCAATCTCCAGTGAAGCTCGTAACTTAAGATTTTCCCTATCATTTTTTGTAAGCTGTTGCCATGGGTACTCGTGTTCTGATATTTTCACGTATTACACCATATATACATCAGTATGTTACGATGTTCAAACGTTCTAGAAGTTTTTTACGCCGAATTCTCTCCACCCCGTATGTTCAAACTCGTGATGTAAACAGAAAATAAGCAAAGATATCACGATATTTGTGTATTAATATACAAAAGAGCTGTAAAAGGGACGGATCAAAAATTGACGTACTTTATGTATTATATATACATAAGTATCGACAAGGAATCAAACTGTACACCATTTTTATGGGAGGGGACGGTACTTTTTTGAAGACAAATACGAAAGCTTTTCATTTTAAATTCAGTTTAAAAGAAAAGCATTATACGAATTAATTTAAAGACTGGGAATCACAATCGATGGTACTTGGCAGTAGTAATAGGTGAAACTT
The DNA here is from genome assembly GCA_020796165.1 of Pantala flavescens. Taxonomy (NCBI): domain Eukaryota; kingdom Metazoa; phylum Arthropoda; class Insecta; order Odonata; family Libellulidae; genus Pantala; species Pantala flavescens. The sequence continues at coordinate 22,702,149 of CM036886.1, forward strand.
TTATGCTTATGTAATTGACGGAACTGTTATACAATTCATGTAACGAAAGCTTCATAGAAAGAGATTAATTTGATCAAATTTCTATGTTAATAAGGAAATTAGAGGAGAAATAAGCTTATGTTAAAATCCTCTAGTTAAACTGAAACCTTTAAATGATAATGAATTGTATAATTAACATCGCACATTCCTTTAATCACTCGTTCTCTTGTTTTCGATGCTTACAAATTCCTTGTGACCAAACCCTGCGGTAATATCTACTCTCACTCCCTGTCCATTTGGTCCACCCTTTCTCTCTCATACACGCTCTTTATACACACACGTCCCCGTATATATATCTCTCTCCCCTTTTTTTATCCACTTTTTCTCATCCCAACGGAAAATTCAACATTATTCCAGACATCTGTACAACTCCGAATCCATTATCAGAGCGTTTCTTTGGACCTCTGCGAAAGCGGTTGCTTTTCATCAGTTTTTTCGAATGAATTGCCAACGCAGCGTCCGGCAGAACTCCTAAACGAATTTGTGGAGGAAAATGGCATTCTTCTCCTGGTCGACTTTATTATTGTGTTTCCTCACGAAATTCCATTTTTCTCTTTTTTTTTATTCGGAGGGACTCCTAAATCAGCCCAAAATAAAGTAGACACTTCTCGGCCACTTTCCGGGAATCTGCTACGAATTTGCTAGATACGTAACCATAGGACCGAAAATGTTCATTGTGTAGAAAGTACGTCTATTTTATTTATATATAAATGTATGATTTTATTCTCAAAGGTTGTGGAATGTACGAAAATGTTTGCGTAAAAATATTTCTGTTTCTATAAAATGTACGAGGAAAATACTTGGGGGTGTGTACAGGTACATTTTACCTTAAAGAGTTTACGTAAAGCTATTTATTAAATTGGATTAAGAAGAGGATAAGATTAGAGTTTAGTTATATCGATATGAAAGTTAGAGCTTTAGGAAATGAGAGTAACAAAAGATTTAAAGGAGGCAGATGTGTAGCTGAGATGTTAAAAAGGAAATGTCATCAAACGAATATTATTATTACGAATATAAATAAGTCCTGCTTAGATGACACAATATTAATATTGATCCACTTCGGTTAATATTTTTTCATATTTTCCAGGAGTAAGATTAACAGTCAATTTAGTTCATCAGCTACCTAAAGATCGGAGCAATAATAAATGTGATACAGTTATTAATTTAATCTAAGAGGACTTCATTTATACTTTCCGTTATAAAATTTCTTTCACAGTTACAATATTAAGCCATGAAGGTAGTGGTAGGTTAGTTAAAGGCGTGTAGATAATCTGCCTGAAAATCCACGCGGATCTTATAAAGCTCTGGAATCAACTGGCGTGAAAGAAATCTTGACAAGACCGGGACTTGAACCCGGATCTCCCAATATCCTGTCGGTTGCTCCATCCATTGTGTTATCTTGCTAGTATCCCTTAGCGACGTGCTTGAGTGTTCTAGAGAGATAGCTTAATCGCTAGAGCAACCAACCGGATATTGGGAGATCCGGGTTCGAGTTCCGGTCAGACTTTTTTCCGTCTTTTAATCCTGGGCTTATCAAGATGTAATCTAAAAGTCTAATTATAATGTATTTAATGTGCAGGTTAAATTAAGTATATTTAATGTAAATTTAAACCCTTAATGTTAAAGAGTTCATGACGCAAAATTTCAAAGGGAAATAAGAAGAAAACGTGACAAAAATGCGAAAATTTCTAGTGCACATTTTTGATATTAAAAGAACTCAATTCAAGCTGTAAAATGTTGAATAAGGGAATGTTGCTTTCTCTCAAAAGAACTCAAAGATCATGTTCATATATCAAATTCCGATCACAAGACAAGGCTACTAATTACATATTCAAACCAACTTTTCATCTCCACGATTTATCGAAGATACATGTAAAAATATCCGAATCATAATTCATGAAATGTATTTATTCATGAGCTCGAGGTATGAATTGATCGGAAAGTGTTATTAAGAGGCATCTGAACCAAAAGGAGAGAGTTCTGCAGACGATGCGGTCATGGTGTTCGGAAACTCTCCCGAGACCGTAAAGAAGAAATTGTACTCACCTCGAAATCTGCTATGCCCCGGTATGCGAGGGCGAGGAAAGAGATAGCGAACACGCAGGTGGCGACATTGCGGGAGTCTGCTAAACTAGTGACCAGAGGCACGGATCCCATCTGCCAGTCGTGACTCAGTGTGACAGGACACAAGAGGAGCCAACAGTTAAAGGCAGCCAGGTAACAGAAGGTCAGGAACCTGCGGAGGAAGTGATCGATGCGTCAGAATAAATTATTTACGACCTTTTAAATTGATAGGTCATCGCCATGGTAGTAGTACCATGATATATAAGATTTGATATGCAATTAACGTGAATTATGAAACTTTAGGTTTCGAAACAATATATAAGATTAATCGTTCGATAAGACCTTAGTAATTCGATATTATATTTGATAAATTGTTAGTTATGAAGATATTCCACAATCTGTGAGATGTTAATTTAATTATTATATATTACAAATAATGCACTGTTTTCAACTACGTGACTTAATACTTATTGATCGATTTTACCTGAACCAAATGTTTTTAAACATCCTTCTCTATTTCATAAAATCAATTCAAAAATATAAAATCTTCATTATATTTCAATTGTCACCAAGATATCCAATTATATATGATGACCATACGAAAGGTGATAAAGGTAAAGCTCCTGAACATAAAACGATGTGTGTAAGAAGAATTATTACTTCATTTATTTATAATGATGATGTCTACACACTATTTTACCAATGAGAATAAATATATATCTAACTTTTACATCATTCGTAAAAAAAACGTGTAACAACCTCTTCAAAAGTTTTCAAAAATTCATTCCAAAAGAAGTGGTAGACCTTTGATCATAAATAGCTAATAGATGGTGAATCAGAAGTGAAAAATCTGGGATGTACACCTGAGTCGAAGACATGCCTCTATTTTTTACTTCTGTTTAATCTTGAATTCCAGTTTCCAAAACCAATCGTAAATCATGAAACAGAAGTTCATACGCCTTTCCTTAAATCCATATTAAAGATAATAAAACATATTAGCATATACATTTGTTATGTTTAGGACTCTCTAACTATAAGTAAAATACGTAATAAAGTTTAATCTCATTTTTATTCGTAATTTTTTCAATAGTCCTTAAATTTGTTTTCCTAGTTTTATGAAAGGGACTTCTAGAATACTGCAACAATTCCCTTACCTCAATTTTACTGCCGACTTTTACTCGACTGTTTTATAAAAACTTCCATGACCGAATCTTTTGAATACAGAATTTTTTTAGAATCTGGATGGTTTAATTTACGTCATAAATTCAGAGGGAGTTCTCTCTCGAAAGATATTGCGGATGTAATGCGTCCTCCCGTCTTACGAGGGTCTATCTGACTTTGCTATAAAAATCTGAGAAATAGACGCTTGGGCTAGCCGCTTTTGGAATTCATTTTTTACGAGAAAGGCATGTGCTAGTAATCTTTTATGCGAATGGATTCTCCCCTGCCATACGCCAAAAGGTAGTCCGCATTTCATCTATGAATGCGTGCACTTATTTTTATTCAAAACTCATATAATTTAATGTACGATATAGGTGTATTTGAATTTGAATGCGTAATATTATTATTATTACTGATTAAGCATGTAGAATTCATCTTCTCCGTTTAAAGTTATTCTCCAACTTTAACGTAACATAGTTTACAGCTCAAGCCTTACTTATAAAGAGTATATTTACTCTCGCCACGTATCCTTTTTATATGGCATATTTATAGTCTTTATTTATATACTATACTAACCATATATATTCGAGTATAACACGCAGTTTTCTACCTCCGAAATTCCACTTCCTATTGCCTCCGTATTACATTCGCTATATAACAAAAGATGGTCATTATTAGGTGCCAAAATAGGCAAAGTATAGTAAAATTTGAACGCAAAGAACTGCGTCTTATACTCGAATACATACGGTGAATACTTTATTAATAAACTATATTTATGTACTATATTCATAAACCATATTCAAATACCATATTCATATATTTAATTCATATTCTATATTCATATTTATATATTAATATTCTAGCGATAAAATTTAATACCATCTTCATATCAAATCAATCGATAATCTTCATAGAACTATTTGCAATCACATTATACGAACTTAACTTGCCCAGCGACGTAACCATATATTATTATAAAGAAATGATCAGGCTAAAAGTGAATCTGGGAATACATAACCTCTCCTAATATCTTTAAGATCAAAGACTGAAGTGAACGAAGGATTAGTTCAATAAATTAGATTCTAAATTAAGATTTTATCAAAATAAACTACCGAATATTAATGCTAAGTATATAAAGGAAGAGGAAAACGATACAAAGAGCTTTTCCTTTCCAGAGAAAGCGATGTCTGATTGAAACACAATGACAAAAGGTGTTTGAGTGGGAAAAATGTCATGACTAGAGCTTCTTTGTCTTTTACCTTTCACTAAGAACTCTCACAGGTTTGTTGTTTTCTTAACCATCCCTTACAGTGGAATTAAATCGTATTAGGGCTGCGGTCATATTTATCGCAGATGAAGAAACATTGACGGTGTTTGGGCGTCAAACATCAGACAAGAGGAAAAGTATATTCCCAAGAAAGGAAGGTTTTAAGATAATAGAGTCGAAATGAGAAATTGAAGTTCACATATACTCATTTCTAATAACTACAATATGTTTCAAATGCCAATGCTAACTCAATTATTAAGCCTTTGGTGTATTCCTCCTTATATATTACTATTGATATCCCTTCTGGTTGTGTCTTGCAGTGTATGATCAGTAGAAATAAATTCGGAATTAGAGCCGGAATTACGTGAAATTCTCCCAGAGTGAGGAAGATTACTAGAAACTTTGTTATGTGAGTTATGCGATGAATACTTTGCAGAATGAAATCCCAACTTGAAGAGAGAATAAGAAAAGATATAACTTTACACGGAAGTTCGTGCATCTTATATGCTGAACATAAATACAAGCTAAAATTAATGACATGATTAGGAAAGAAGGGACCTGGGTTCGAGTCTCAGCGGCTATTTTTCACTTCCGTTTACCTTCATCCTGTCCGGTAGCGAAATTAAGCAATAGAAGCTGAATTAAATTCGCACCCTCTGACGTCATATCCTGTTGCTTGACACCTTATATAGAGCCTTATGCAATTACCCAAGGTACAAGCATTTCTATTTATTGAGGAAGTGCTCTTTGTCAGCCCGAGCGACGGCTGTTCCTTGCACCTCATATCTTAGCGGTAATGGAGGAAAGAGCAGGTAACACAGCACGTGATTACGAACCAAATCTCCGATACGTAATTCTGAAACTTGACGATCCAATCAGATTTATCTATCACCTTTCCTAATGCGACACTCTGATGAAACATCGAATAAGAGACTTATGAAAACCATATCACAGCTGGATTCGGAATTAAGTAATTATATCGTAATACAATTGCATTAAAGGGATTGGATAAAATGTAGGGCATAAAAATTTAATTTCAATTAAACTGCTAAGTTATTTAATAAATCGTGAAATTAATCGTATTATAAATTCAATCAACTACAATTTGATGAAATTATCTCTTTCATAATAACGTTTAACAATCGACTTTGAAAATTTAAATAGAAAATCTGTAAAGTGCTACAACTTTTATTTTAATTGCTGATTATCACAAAAGCACAATAGATATTAGAGATTTATACAATTAAATTATTAAATATTTATTATTCTTTTGTGGATGAAACTCTTTGTACAATTTCCTAGTTCCTAATAAAAGCGCTAATATATAAAAACTATTTAATAGATTTTCAGATTAATTTTAACAAATAACATGTGATTTAATCACTTTCTATTCACGTAAATAAAAGTTTTTTAACCTAGTAACGGGTTATTCTTCGTAAAACTTCAACATTATATTTATTCCTAATTCATACCATTTTGCTTTTTGGTTCATTCGATATTCTTTTGTTACGTAGATGTTTTTGAGCATTCATTGACATCATTAGAGACTATATTTGATGTATATGTAAGTGACCTCAGAGTATATTCCGTTTATTTTAATATCAAATTATTTCAAAATTACGAAAAGAATGCAAGTTGTTTACCCTAGTAACGGGTTTTTCATCGTATACTATGAAAATTTTATTTACTCTCGTTTCAAAATATTAATTCACTTCTGCTTTCTTGGTATAATCGAGATTTTTTTTTGTTACGTAGATGGTTTTGTGCATTCATTAACATCAGTACAGCCCAGATTTCGCTCAGTAAAGTCTGGTCAGTACATTTCATTCACTTCGATATCAAAATAACCGAAAATTACGAAAAAGTTCAAAATCCAACGCCGAGAAAATTCAGTTTATTTTCGCCCGCAACCTTTCCACTTTCTACACCGTTCCCTTCCTTTTGATTGAACCATTTCGCACACCATGGCAAAAAGGTTAAAACCTCTTCGAATGGTCACCGAAACACACGCGCAATTTTCAGCCAGTTTTCTTTGTTTTGAAAACTCATTCCGCGAAACGACGTATAAAACGAATTCCTGTGTGCGGGCGAGTTTTAATCAAGTTCCTCCCTTCGATACAAAGGAGTGCTGCTAGAGACATCTCTTCCTTGTGTAAAAGTATTAATAAAAAAGTGAGAATGAAAACTCAGTTTCAATTACTCGTCGCTAGAGGAGCTGTTGTGTCCGTGCGGAGGCCATGTTTCTGCGGAGGGAGTTGTGTAAGTGGCAAAAGTTCTCCTCGGTTAAGTCGTAATTGAAAAAGTTGGCGGTACACGTTTATTGGAGTTTTGGGCATTCCTCCAGAGGATAACTCTCCGATACTCTTCTTCGAAATGGATGAATTTCGCGAAATAATGAACGGAACTTCCGGCTCGAATAACTGGACAGTGTGTAACTCCCGCAAATGACGTCATCCTTAACATGGCGGCTTCAAAGTGTAATAAATTGCCTCTGGGTGTGGTGTGAAGATATGGGGCCGGATTTACTTTGATAAAAGAAATAATGTTTAAGTAGTCTGGCAGAAGATTCTTACGAATACCCAAATTGTATAAGAAAGGAAGGTAATTCAAGTTTCATATACCTTTGTCTCGTTTCGTTTTGTTCTAGATGACGTGTAATTATCATTAAGTATACGAGTTATTATAGATAAGAAATAGATTTCTATTCTGTTGAATCTTAATTATTTTTTCCTTCCTTTATACAATTTTAACCTATCTCTACATATTCGTTTGATAATCTAGCTCAACATAATCTGCGTAATGTAAAAAATATCGATGATTTACATAGATAACATATATATTACTCCATTTTGAATACTCGGCCTTTCTTTATAAAAGTAACAGGGCTATGTATCTATAAAATCAATATGATCTGGCGTAACTGTGCGAGAAGCCATAATAATAATTTGAGAGACATAGTAAAATCAGTGAAAATCACAATGCCTCTGATATTACTTCTTTCTTTCAACATTATTGGGTTGAATAATTCACTGCCTTATTTACTTCTGTAAAATCTTCTACCTGTACAGGTACCATTAATGAATATATATAATTTTAAATAAGGATCGATGGTTTTAATGAAATCATGTACGTTACAAAATCAACGAGAATTTAAAAAAGATTCTAAATTAGGTGTGGAATATATTTTCAATCAATTCGTTCATAACATGGAAAGGCAAGTCCTCTTAATTTCATTTAAGTGGATTACGATACATTCATTCTTTTAGTGTAGCATAATCGTGAGCTCTGACTTATTATTTATATATATATAATTTATTTAATGTTGATGAATTATTATCTAGATATATACTCGTAAAATAATTCCTCATTCCCATTTATTAGCGTGTTAGTATGAATCATTTCATTGGTAACTGAAGTAAACAACGTGGTCGTTGTCACAACAGATCAACAATCAGACTCATTTGGCTCTCTCCTGCTATATGACTACCGTTTGATGATGGTATTAATTTTTCTTTATCGATTTTCCTAGCCAATTTAGTCTTTCGTTTGATTTAAGTATTCTATCAATTTAATATTTCATTCCACTCGTTTTAATTACGTTTCACTCGTACAGAACTGAATTATTTTGTCCATAACCTACGTAAGTGGAATCCTATTCAGCCACTAAAAGAATACCGCTCGTAACAGAAATTGAACCAGGTAGAAATCAACTAACTTTTGAATTCAACAAAAGGTGTTACAGCAGAGATTTCCTCTCCTTCTTTATTTACATTTGAAATGACTTCTTATGGTGCGAATGGGGGTATTACATGTTCCTCCGACACAAACCTCCCTCCAAACGTTTCTTTTTTCTCCGACAATCAGCAGGAATTGGCCGTAAAAAGGTAATCCTCCGCAACTTTTGTGTATTTGCTGGAAAATGAATCCCAAACGCGCTCTTTCCACTTTTTTTCACTTCATCCACCTCTCGTAGTAACAGCTTTTACCGTAGGAATTAAAACTTCTTAACTGGCGCACTTTTTAAAGGGAAGCATCAAAAACCTTGCACCGGAAGGAAAATGACTTGTAAGGAGTGCACTAAGTACTGAAATAAAAGCATACTGATCTTAGTTTTAGACTCCTTACAACCGTGGGGATAATTTTCTATTTTAGGAGTTGAGTAGGACAGTAGAAATTAATGAACAATGAGCAAAACGAATGAATACATTGAAAATTGATACTTTTTAACAATACCGAACAAAAAAATCGTTTTTACGTAATATATTATTATATTATATTAATTTTATCAAAGAAAATGGTTATCTTCTTAAAAATATTCACATGGAGAGTAAAAATTGGTACAAATATCCTATACATGTATGGATATTGGAAATGAAGAAAAGAAAATATAATGACCATTCTTATTTAGTTCAAATCTTGGTGAATCTAATCTTTAGATCTTTTTTAATTCTTTAAAAGCCTCAAAAGTATAAATCAATTATGATATTTAAACATTTTCTCGTACAAATAGTATGGTTAGTATCTATAGTAAGCTAGAACTTGCAACAACTCAACAGCGTTCTCTTGTTTATCATAAAAGTTTGGCCATAGCAACACGTAACATGTCCTACGTACAAACGTTCCCGTTGCTAATGTAAATATCTAAATTTTTGTTGATTCCGAGAGAGCTTAATTTACTCTGCGGTTATGGAAAATCCTGATTTAATTCCTACGAAAATTGTATGATTCGTAGAAAGGTTATTTTGACGTTAATCGAATTTTTTCGAAGAATTCGCCGACACTTCTTATTTTGCTAGATATTTCGAAGAATTCTTTCATCGGAAGAATTCCAAGCTCTTGCCCCAAAAGAATAACGTTATAATTTCGATACATCCAATAAAAGAGGAGAAGAATGTGAATCAGTTCTCGTTTTTGAAATCTCAAACTCTTCCGATTACGTTGGAACATCTTTGAGATCCGTTTTTTCTCAATTTTTATCTTGTTTCTTAGAGTACACGTAAGTACAGTAAGAAAAGAGCACGTTAGAGTATAAGATTATTTTTTTTCATACGATATTTTATCTTCTTTTATATCTTCTATAATATTCGTCCATTAATGTATCGAAAAAAATTATTATCATAACAAATGGAATTAATGATTATAAAAGTACATACCGTAATGCTAACGTAATAAAATTCTTTTTCGTTACATTTATTAGCTTATAAATCACTCATTTTACTGCATTTAAGGTTAGTCTACTTTTTTAACGAACCAGCTAACTCATTGCAAGAAATCCTTATTTCATATGATTGAAAATAAGGAACATTTATTGCTTAAGTATGATTTATAATTAGTATATGAACTATAGTTCATATTTTATAATTATCAGTTTAGGTTTAGTATATTCATATATATTTATTAATATTAATTCTTGTTAGTTTGTTCTATGTAATTGTTTATTTGACCTTAACACCTAATTCTCGCCTATTTAATCAATACGATGTATCACAAAATAAAACTGTACAATAAATGAAAGAAGAGAAGTAATTGCACATTTATTTTAATAATAATCAAAATCTTAATCCCAATAGATATTAAAAAGACTATGAAATCTCAGAATGGTTCGTATAACTGGTCTGTATGACGGATTTTTATGAATTAAATGCTGAAAAATTCCGCGCATGAGTTCATTTTTCCATCTCCGATACCCGATTCATCTTCAGTAGATTCTACGCAGCAACCCAATCACAAAAAAGTGCGTGACACTCTTTCCGTTCCTCAACTGTTTATTTCAGTTGGCAATTAAGGAATCCCGAGCAATAGATGTCTTTGAGAAGACAAACAAGCACACTGCCGATGGAATTTGGAAGGTTTTTGCAGCAGAATGAAGGGGCAAGCAAACAGTGGCTAAAGGAAGAACAAACAAAGCGAGAAGGCGAGCAATAAAGCAGATGGGAAGGAAGATGTTTTGGTGCTTCCAAGTGTTCAATTGCTATATTAATTATCCCGAAATATTAGCTTTTGCGAGACAATAAAATTTTCCTGGAAAGAGAATCGATTTCGAACAAATTGCATCGAAAATCGAGAGATAAATAAGTTGCTACGCAACCAAATAAATAATGTAAATAAAATTGATTTGGAGATTACTTGAAGAATAAGTGGATACGAATTAAAACTAAAACTCGCAACTGATTTAATTAATATAGCTTTATACGATTCATCTATCGAGTTAATTGAATTAATCAACTCAACGTTAATAAATGATTTAATTCAATGACTTGAATTACATCATGCAAATTATTATAATTAAGTTATATTAAATGCGATATTATTTCCTCGAATCTTCCCGTCCAGTTACATTTAGCAAACCAAAGTTCAGAAATGAAAAGAAATTGTCCTGAGGAAAATATTTTGTTGTGAAATGGCCTTGATTAATGCTACTCAGATGATTATCTCTTACAAAGGCACTGGTATTAATTAGATAATTGAATATGTTAACGAGGCGGAAAAATAAAATTGATTTTCCTACAAATCGAGGAATTGATATGATTTCCGATATTTCTTCTATTAAATCTGCTGATAACGATATATTCACAATCCTTCCTCTTTTATTTATTTCAATTTACTCCTAAACTGGAAAATTGATGTATTTTAGGATCCTACAATTTTTCGTTTCATTATGACTGTTATAAGAAATGTGTCATTGAGGAAGATGGCTTTTTTCACATATTATTTGCTAATTTTTCCATTCTAAAAATTGTTACTCTGACGGTTCTTACGGTATTATTACTATTAGATCAGTCTAGTAAACGAAGTATTTTCCAAGGACGTTCCACCCAAATTTGTCTTCGAAAATAATCAATAAACTTGATCGATTGATACAATGCATTGATTATCCCTGGAAAATACTTAATCTAAATCTGCCTAAATACCCAATGAATCCTCTATAAAATTCCAGTTAAAAGAGAAAATAAGTATAAAGTAGTTACATTGTTTGACTTCTTAAAAACTCTTGGTTTTTCACTCCGAAAATTCCTATCAAAATGGGATGGAGAAGGTTGCAAAACTCCATCTTCAGAAGGCCATTCTGAACTACCATGTCTTTTTCCGGATAAGGGATGAATGTTGGAGGGTTGCATCCGAAATGCGTCTTCGGTCCATTTATTCGGACACATCTTTGAGGATTGAGGTTAAGATGCAGAATCCAACTCCAGTTATCTCTTTTCGAATAGACAACACCCTATTCTGATTTTGAAAATTTTGAGCTTGTCAAACTACGAGCGCATTTCCAATTGTAGTTATAAACTGACACGTGAAAATCGAAATACATTATGGAGAAGAAAGTCGTGAACTATTTCAAACGGACTAACAACAAGCTGAACGAATGAACCATGAAACAAATACGATTTCTTCGTAAGAGCTACTTTAAAGTCGGGGGGAAATATTACGATTAGGTATTGCATTCTTCAATGGAAGTTACTATAGAGATATTCATTGTTGCTTGAGACAATTAATTAAGTTTAACGAGTGGAAAATTCCTACACATAACTGCCATATTATTCCCTATATGAATACAAAGATGTGTTACGCTTAACCGATTTTACATTCGATTTACATTATAATTCTCGAAACGTTAAAATTCTTTTACTTTAAACCTCAACCTCACTTTGTTTACAGCAAAACTTCTACAGTTAGCTCTACTAAACAGTCAATGAACACGAAACCAAATTTTTATGTCTCGCTCTCAGTCTACTTCCTCTTTTATTGACTGACAGAGTTTATATCCAATCTTTGAGCCTCAGATGAGATGTGAATATTGCATTCGTATTCCACTTTAACATTCGTGCGTGATTGACTGCAGCCCAACAGTATCCATCAAAGCTTCCTTTGGGATACTAAATGCACCGATACTACTCTTCATAGGACCCATTTCCTTTAATCTAAAACTCCAAAGCTTTATGTCGTTTTCACTCGTTAACTATCCAAACACAGTCAACTCTGTTCTTGCTTAACTGTAGAGAATTTTTAAATGCTGTCAGTTTGATAAAAGAGACTGATCAACTGTGGGAAGGAGTATCTTCAAAATATAATTTATCAGAAAGATTCTGAGAAGAGGGCTGGATTAACTTTAATTTTATCCTAAAGACACAGGATTATAGGATAGGTTATATTACGCCATAAAAAAATTGAACAATAGTAGCGGGGAATTCAAAGAAAAGGTATACTTATGATTCGTAAAGCCGATACTTGAATACGTACGTATCGGTATTAAAGATACAAAGTTAAGAAACTAGAAAGCATGTAGACAAAAGCAGCTCAACATATGATAGGATTAATTGGTAAAACATAAAATGATACTGAAATATTAAAGATCCTTGGATTGGGAATGCTAGGAAAAAGAAGAAAAATAAATCTACTTGATTGTATTAGGCATATTATCGTAGTATTAAAGAGTGGGAAGATATTGAAAGATCAGTTAAACAAACCATGAAAGAGACCCATTATTTCAATATTAAGACTACAAAACAAAGAATAGTTATAGATTATTATTTGTATTCGTAAATATTCGTATATTTTAATGCTTTGCTGAAGTTTTGTTATAGGGAACTTTATCTCGTAGAAGGGAGGCGAGTATCTGTAAGCTATAGGACCATCAATAAATCCAACAGCTATCATTTGAATATTATACATGATTAGATTCACTGACGTTTTTTTATCAGAATCTGTTTGGAAGTATAAGAAACAATTTTAAGCTTATATATATATAACATCGTGGTCCGTATTTATGATATTTCGAGCAAAGCCTTTCTCTTCAGCCATTCATCTTCTGCAGAATGTTTAGGGACCATCGGTGGGACGATATGGTACAGATCAAATTCGTCGCAGAAGGAATCCGCCGCATATTTTCTATTAGAGTAATTTGTTTAGCGGCAGATGTCGCTTGCGTTTGTTTTTTTATTTACGTCGGCAACCGAACGGGGAATCGTAAATTCCTCTCCCAAACAACTTTTATTCGAGCAACGGCTTGCTAACCCACGCACCTGCAATGTGTATCCATGGAGACGTTTTAAATCGAAGTTTAAGGAGAAATCTCTTTTCGAAAACAGCTGACGACGGAGCTTTTCAATGGAACGGATTTCCGTTTTAAAAAGTATGCGTATTAATTCATTCATACGTTTCTATCTCCGTGGGGATGCAATTGGCTCCTGATTGGATGATGTTTTTCTTTGAGGATCAGTTTGCTTCGTTTGAAGTCGTTGATTTGAAACGAACTAACATGATGCTATGAATTTTACGGAGTAAAAACTTCACGCAGTTGAATAAAAAAAGAGCTATGCGATTTTTGAGAAATACTGAACTAGATTTTAGACACGTTACATAAAGCAATACGTGGTAATAGTATATCATGGACGTGAAATAATAAAAATACAAAGAAAATTATTAAAATAACCAGGAAACATACTCTAATGAACAGAGCCTTGAGTACATTTAAGGCATTTTGATTCAAAAACATTATCTTAATTGCTGTTACGAAAGAACTATTTCTTAAAGACATTTATCTCTTCTCCAAATGACAATAATCCTTTACAAGACTCGTTCAGTAGTTGTTTGAGAAAATAGCTCATTGATTAGCAACGGAAAATGTTTATTTTTTACCAGCTCTAGGATACGCTTCCAATAGTCCCAATTCAGTGTAGAAATGAACTCGTGAAAGACTATAGATTTACCATCGGTAAATGTACATGTTAGTTTCGATTAACACGAGAGGGATCTTGAATACATAAATATATTGCTTTTTATGAAACTTATTGATTTCAGCCACAAAATCTATATCTTGTAAGTAATGTTAAAAATCAATCACCTAAGGGATATGTTCGCTCAAGAGTAGGTTAAACAACTTGTCCCAAAAACAGAATAGTATATCAGTAGCTCTTTCGAGTAAAGAAAGGAATATATTTAATTTAAATTTCCTTTCTTATGAACAGCAATTGATAAATGCTACAAATTAAATATTAGAATCCCATTTGACACAAGTCGATATTGCTTATAATTATTTCAGAAGAACGAATACATTGATGTAAAATTAAAAAGTGTACCTTCTGTGTTCAAACTGAGGGACAAACTCAATATTTCGCTTAATTCATCGACTCATTTTCTTTCTCATCTAATGCCTAATTCTTCCAGAATTTTCATTTCTCTTTTATTAAATTCCTTTCCATCCAATTCCATTTTATCCAGATTCCTTCCCCAATTATGTTTCATTCCCGCATCTCGAATATTGTTTTCGTATTTTTTCAGTCTTTTCCCTTTTCCTTTATTTATTAATATTTACTCTCCAAGATAAATGGCTTGTGAAGCTGAGGATACGTAAAGAAACATCAGGAGCTTCATTGTATCTACTACTGAAAGATGCAGGTTCGATTCCCGAGTAAATTTTACTTTTCTTTACGTGATAAACAATTTACATCTTTAAGTTCCTGGGATTGTTTTTGTTTCAATTTTTTGACGAATAAAGATGTGTGTATTCATACAGATAGAGATGGTATTTTTAATTTGTATACAAGATAAATTAAATTGGTAAATTATAAGTGGAAATATACCTAATCGTCAGTGTATCAAAGAAACATTTTTCACCTGGAAACTTCATTTAAATGAGAATATTTTCTTTGTACAAAATAGTATACAATGTGATAATGAATCATCATATATATAATTATATAAACAATAATATAAATTCTTCGAAATATTGTATGAATTGAATACTCTAATTTATATAGCGTATATATAATAAACAAAATATCCTAATATATATTAATTCAAATGGATTAGACTTTAAATTGATTTAAATGAATAATTGTAATAGAAACTTAAATTTTTAATTAATAAATTCGTTGTGATCAACAACTACGTATTTTTCTGTTTATCTAAACAATACTATACGTTACATTGTTGCCGATGTTAATGAGCGAATTGAAAGCTCTTTTACTTTTAACCGAAAGCTTCACATTGAGTGGATATCGAAAAAGAATTCGTTCGGAATTTCTTCCATACATTTGAATCGTATATTTTATAAGCGTTGTCCTTCCCTTTCTTTCCCAAACGACAGATGGCGCACGAAACCCACCGCATGGTGATCAAAAAAGAAGGGATTTATATGTGCAGCGATCCCCTATTTAAGTGCTGCAGCCAAGTCACCTTTGTCACCATAACTTTCTAAGATTAGACAGACCGTGTGTGTGGTATGGAAAACTGGTTCAGTTCAACTGCATTTTTCGCAATCGAGAATGTTTGCTATGTATTTGCAAAGAAGGAAATTTTTCAGATACATTAGCAAAGGGAAAATTGGTCTTTTTTGGTTGATGCGAGTATTTGTGATTTATATTGAGGTATAAATATCGTGTTTTATCTGTTTTAACGTAGAGTACTTTCGAAAGCTTAAAATTTAATATTTACTGCAAAGGTTACCATGGATATGTGTTATTCGATTTTTACATATTAGTAGATTATTTCCCTTAATATTTTAGAAATAGGAATTGCGAAGATGAAATGAAATTGTTACATTATATAATTAAAATATAATTTTTAGGAGCAAGATGAATTTTCAGAAGAACCTACCTTATTCTCTTTTTTAACTCTCTTCTTTTGAAAGCAAAGTTGCATTGTAGCATAGAAAATTTTAAGTAACTAGTAATAATAAATTTTTATTTTTTATTATATTTATATTATTGTAATTGTTCTTGAACTTTACGACATATAAGCCTACGACAACCCAATTCTAACTAACTAATGGATTTCTATCTTATGATGAGCCGTCCTTACTCCTTGACATATATTCGTATTTGAACTTTATCAATCGTTCATTTTGTAATTCCTTCTTTTCTACTTCCTGCTTTGCTTTACTTACAATGACAACTACCTTTTTCTTTTCTCCATCGATTTAATCAATAGTTTCTTTAGAACCCTTTTAACAAAATTCCCAGACAGTGTCTCTTTGAAAAATTCACCTCTATAATCCCTTGTATAAAGCTCCCATCCTATTGTTAACATTCTTGTGCGAAGTCCTGTTTCCACAACCTTAAAGAAACATACTCTCAATCGAATCATTTTCGTTCGTTAGTATTATTTCTCCTTTATCTACTTGTTTCATTGTTATCTCTAGTCTTGTCCAAGCTTCTTTTCTAATTCTACAGTTAATTTTGTTTAATTTGTGTTTTAATTTGTGACTAAACTTGTTTTTTTTTTCTCACGATCTTATATAGTTATTCTTTAATTAATTATGCCATTTCATTATTTGACAATTCCTATCTTTAATACTCCTCCATTGATGCATTATTTCTTTTACGAGAAATTCCTTATGGCTTACCTAAGTTAGTAGTGCTATTGTCATTGATAAATGTGGTATAAATCCACCAGAATGTGAATTAGATTTAAGCTTACGATATTATAAAAAGAAGAATTTATTATTTGTTTATTTAACTCGATATATACGAGTTACATTAGATGAGAATACACTAAGCAATCTGATAAAAGAAACAATTGATCGTAATGGATATACGTACAGCGTAATAAAGAAGAATATGAAAGCAAGATATGAATGCGATGTTTAAAAAGAGCTTCTCCGTGAATAATTTCGAAGAAAATCGATGAGAATGGATTTGAGCTAAAAAGTGGAACATAATTAGAGATCGGTCCTTTCAAAATACCTTCCAAATTTATGGCTGAACTTAATCCCGGACATTAAATTAAGACAGAGTTTACATGCCCACCTAAGGTTACATCGGTGGGAAGTATTAATTATTATTCTAACGGTCGACGGTACAGCGGGATTAAAGGAGTTCCTCTTGATTTATCTCTATGTTTTGCCCCTCCGCTTTTTATGGCTGTTTCAACAGTTTAATTACTCTCCTGTCTGTGATTTACATAATCCTCATTTGATGCGCAAGGAAGACTCCTTTCTACGGATAATCCCTCTATTATTTTTTTAATTCTCGCCAATCAACGTTCCGATATAGAAAATGAACTTACGCAAAGCAAACACGGGAGGAAGTTCGAAGCCGTGAGAAAACCGTTTTTTGCGCTGAGTGAATTAGTAAAATTTGCTTGGGCTGTAAAAACAACGGAATAGCGAGATATCTCCGGTAAAGTGAGATTCATCGTTTCGTAAACTATACTTGTATTTTGGAGAGAATAAGAACTATATCTTGATGTGTCGAGTTTTTAATATTCTTAAATTTATAGAGGTGTATCTTCTATATCCCTGACAGTATTTACAGTTTATTTATTTATTTATTGAAAATTCCGTCGCATTTACGTTTCTACGGTAACATAAACAGTTTACGTAAAGTTTCACAAACAAAACGGTTTACGTAAAATTATTATTTTTTACATATTTTAACGTTATATATTTCTTGTTTTAAATTTTTTACATTATAAACTTCATTTTCATTGATATTGTTAAAAATTTGCTAATTTATTATCAAAATTTCACTGAAATTCGGTACAGTCTTTATTCGAGATAATAAGCTTGATAGATAAAATGCTGCGCGATGTCTATAATATAGCTAAAGGACTTTAAAGGATAAAGTTCCTTCACCTTAAGTTATGATGTGAAGTCTAGGTCTAATATATTGTTAGGCACACCTTGATTCTCAGTCGTAAATTTTCCATAATAATAATTTTATTACCTGTACCCATAGCAACCGACAATTAACATTACTTTACTTATGTGTCCATAGCCACTGTTTCTCAATTTTAAGGAGGAAAAAGGGAAATTAAGATGGTGATCGATAAGTATATGTCCTCAGCAATGACGCAAAAATCTTTTAGTCACCAAAATCTGAGCATCTTTGAGGTTGATCAGTAAATAAACAACACCCAAAATTTTCTCCTTTTTCCCTTCCATACCACCAATCAAAACGTTTTTTGTTTCGTCACAAAACAGAAAACCAAAAATGCTCTCGCTTTCTAAAGACGTATCTATTATATAAAAAAAGATTGTGAGAAATCTGCCAAAAAAATAAGAATATATCTCTGAAGATGGAAATTTTGAACAGAAATGAGAAAGAATTGACACCTTCCTTTAACAAAAGAAGTTCTTGGAAAAAAGAGAGCGAATCTGAGGATGAAACTGAAGTGGTCTCGATTCGAAGAAATTATCTTTTGAGAGTACGTCGAACGATAATGCTATGAAATCGATTCCGTATACTAGTTTAGAAAGCCTCTATACAATACATACATTGGTGGTGGACTCTGTGCGATAATAAAGCTATTAAATACATTTGAGTTAATTTTATACTTCTATAACACTAAATATAATTTAAGACACGAATTTAAATACAATCAACCATTGCTATAGCGACGTAATTTTAATATTCCGAAGTTGATTCCGTATACTAGTTTAGAAAGCATCTATACAATACACACATTAGGGAAGGACATTGTACATAAAGCTATTAAATCCATTTGAGTTAATTTCAATAATACTAAACATAATTTAAGATACAAATTTGAATACAATCAACCATTACTATAGCAACGTATTTGTAATATTCCGAAGTTGATTTCCAGTGTTAAAAAAGTGTTAGAGAGGGAGTTTCATTCATCAAAAAAGAAAGATCTCCTGTAGTGGACAGGTATCATATCCATCTCCCTTTCTCTCAAGTGTCCTTCTGCATTTGTACATCCCTACTTTCAGACACGCCCTTCATCTTCCTCTCCCTCTTTTAATGATTCAAACACTCTTCTTAAAACTTATCCATGTCTTTTTCTTTCTTCTCCACGACAATGTCTCTTCTCAAACCCTTCTGAAAAGCTTTCGCTTTAACTGTTAATTTTTCTTCGTCTTTTAAACCAACCAATCCTTTTTATCTTTCTTTATTTAGGGCTATGATACGTCCCCATAACAACGCATATACCCAATCTATTGGTATACGCGTTGTTATGGGATAGTATCGTATACTATCTGTTGTGGTATTTTTATTGTTGTCAGAAGTTGAATCTATAATTTAATGCTAATTTCTGCTCTTTGGAGATAAATTATCGATATTATTTCTTACGTGCATCTTAAATTTATCTTATTCTTTTTTCTTAGGTTCTTAAAGACCTTTTTTTGTACATAAATATCGATCAATTCACTAATGATTTTAATTTGTTACGATTTTCCCTCTATCTTGTTGTTTACTTACTATTTTACATTAACTGTGATTACTCTTAAGTTTTTTTTTCAGAGGATCAAACACTATTTGAGTATTACATAAAATTATAATAAGTCAAAATAATATGGTATTTCAAAACTTTTTTACCTAATTAAACCATTTGAGTGAAACTTAAAAATCTTTTTCGCTGCATTAGTTTCCAGTTGATTCTACAGCTTTCAATTTTGGAAACATATCATTCATTCAATATCAATAATTGATATTAAATTCGATTTGATTCTACCATGCAGTGTGCGTTACTAAGCTATTATACAAGGTCTCGATTTCGCTTTAAGTATTAGTTAGCAGAAATAATTTGAGAAGAGGAATATCTGTCTTTAGGTTTGGCCTTCCTGTAAAAATATAAGTTTTGAATTTGAAACCTTAGAGTTTGAAACATTATTAATGTCCGTTTTTTCTACAGGTAATAACAAATTTAAAAGATAAGATTTATGGGCAAAAACCGCAAATATTTCGTGACTGAGCTAACATTTACCTTACTAAAATGAAAAAGTGGCCATCTATTGAAAATTCTCCGGTATAATATGGGAGCACGAATATATCCCAAATTTCTCATACATTAATTCTCGATGCAAGGTCATCATTCGTACAAACAGAGTTATAGAATTATTTTGACTTATACCCAGCATTTTGACAGTGGCATATGGGATGGGGTTGGGGGAAAATTTCTATCAAAAAATTCACTGCATTACGTTCCTCTAACGTAGCATATCTTATTCCTTCGTATTTTTGGAAGATGATTAAACAGAGCACAGATGCAGCGTTTCTCTGCACGAAACTTCGCGATGGAAAGTCATTCATCATCCTAAAGGAATGGGACTGAAGAGGGTTTTTGTGAAATATACCAACTATGCACGTTTTCTGGTTCCAAATATTTCGGAGCTTTGTTACGTTTTCTGCGTTCCCCAATGGGAAATACGATTGGTTATTTTTGGCCCTTTCCGAGTTGGTTACCACGCAACTTGGATTTGTTTACGCATGATATTGCTTAGGAATCTGCAAATGAGGGAGGAAATCATTTACGAAAATGAAACAAAAAGGAGTTTTATTATTACGAGCCACAATGTTAAGGACCAGATGTTCTGAAAGTGCTTTGACTCGGTGAGATATTGATTTCAGCTCACAATTATGCGTAGATACTAATACAGGATGGCTTTCTTATGTTTTCGAACGTAATTGTTTCCAGCTCAATACCGATACGTAGCAATCGACACATTCTATTGAACAAAACAGATTATAACATAATATTACTAGCTGTATACAGATCTCCTAATGGTGATTTTGATATTTTTTTAAACCAACTATTTGATATTCTTACAAAATTAATTGCATCTAAATGTGGAATCATTTTAATGGGTGATTTTAATATTCAGTTTAATGATTACAATAGCACAAAGTTGTCCCAATTTCTTAATGTAACAAATTCAGCTGATTTACATCATATAGTGAATGACTGTACCAGACCTGCCAGTGGTACCTGTATAGATAATGTAATCACCAATATCAATCTCTCGACAAATATTGTTCCCTCTGCACTGTCTGATCACTTAGGTTTAATAAGCTATCTGGATTTGCAAAAAACTATTGTTAGTAAAAAAGAAAGAGAGACTTATTCAAGAAATTTGAGTCAGCATTCAATTAACAAACTTAAAAGTATATTAATCAATCATGACTGGTCATTCCTTAATGAGAGAGAGAATGAGAACTGTAACTTTTCAGATTTTTGGTCAATACTTATTGATACCTTGAATTATTGTATGCCAGAAAAGACCAGGAAGATTAAGGTTGATTCCCATAAAATATCTTGGTTTAATAATGATCTGATACGTATGAGAGATAAACTGTTAAATGCCTATGAACAAGCCAATAGAGGCCTCAATGAAGATGCAAAAACTCAGTATACAATATTAAGGAGAGATTATAAGAAAGCCATCAGGAAAGCAAAAATTGAAACCAATAATACATACATTGCAAATTCAGCAAATAAATCGAAAGCCCTGTGGAATGTCATAAAAAATGAAACTAATCATAAGGCAAATAATATTTCTACTGAACTGTCACCAGATAGATTAAATAACTACTTCACCAATGTTATTGAAAATCTAGTCAAAACTTCAAACATCCACCTGTCTAATAACAACAATAACAAACAAAACTTTTCTACCCTGAAATCATTTTATTTGGAACCAGTAAATGAAAAAGAAATTTGTAATTTAATCATTAATTTGAAAAACTGCAACAGCTGTGATATCTATGGGATGAATTCAAACTTATTGAAAAGTATATCTCATACAATTTCCCAACCTCTTACCACATTAATTAATAAAATATTTGAGTCAGGTATTTATCCAAAGGAACTTAAGCTTTCAAAAATCATCCCAATATTTAAGAAAGGACAAAAGAACGATCCTTCGAGTTACAGACCAATAGCAATTACGCCAATAATTTCTAAAATCATAGAGAAAGCATTACTTGTACGGTTAAATAAATACTTTGAAGTAAATAATCTAATAAGTAAGACACAATTTGGCTTCCTAAAGGGTAGAGGAACTATAGAATGTATAATGTCAATGATTAGTGATGTACACTTCTCTTTAGAAAACAATGAGAGTACCATTCTTGCCTTCAATGACCTATCTAAGGCCTTTGATAGTATATGTCATACTAAGCTTCTATCAAAATTATCATCTTATGGTATAAGAGGTACTCCTTTGCTTCTTATTGAGAGTTTTCTTACTGATAGATATCAGTATGTGTCAGTTGATAATAAATTGTCCACAAAAACTCTGGTGAGGTATGGAGTTCCCCAAGGATCTGTCCTTGGACCTTTTCTATTTTTAATTTATGTTAATGACCTAAGCAATTCTTGTACTGCTAAAACCTTTCAATTTGCTGATGATACTGTGATCCTAGTTAAAAGCAAGAATCATGATGATGTTGACTCTGTAATGAAGACTGAATATAAAAAAATAACGGATTGGTTCAGTGAGAATCAATTATTTGTAAACCAAAGCAAATACCAGTCACTAAAAATCTCTCTTGCCAGGAATGTAGCAAATACAAATCAGCCATCAGTAAAATATTTGGGTGTTCTGATTGACCAAAAGCTAAACTGGTATGATCACATTAGATATCTAGGTAAAAAATTAAGTAAAGCAACATACCTGATTGGCAAACTAACCTCTGCAGTTACCTTAAATGTCCTGAGAGTGGCATACTTTGCCACTTTCCATACAGTGATGGTTTATGGGATATTAGTATGGGGTAATTCTCCTCATTGGAGGCATGTTTTTGTAATGCAAAAAAGAGTTCTTAGAGTAATGGGAAAGATTGGAGGGAGAAATTCATGTAGACCTTTATTTAAGGAGTGGGAAATTTTGACAATGCCTTGTGCATATATTTATGCTTGCGTTATACATGTTCAGTCAAACATGAATAACTATGAACAACATAACCACCACCATGACCACCTCACCAGGGGAAGGTTATTCTTGAGGGCTCCATCCCATAGGCTGAGCCTCACAGGAAGAAGCTTTGAAATAATGGCTCTTAAAGTATACAATAAGCTGCCAAGCCATTTGAAGAGCTTAAGCAGTGCACTTTTTTGCAAGGAAGTGAGAAAATTCTTACTGACTAAATCATACTATAGTGTCAATGAATTTTTAAATGATAAGAATATGTAAATATTTTGTATTTATAATAATTTATTTTGTAAAATTAATGTATTAGGATGATGTTTGATCATATAAGTGTCTACGATGATAAAGATTTGTTTCTGTTCGTAATTGTATAATGACCAATGTAATTATATTTGTAATGACTATTGACTTGTCCTATACCAACATGTGTTTGTTTCTGGGATGAATAAAATTATTATTATTATTATTATTATTATTTCCCAATGAATAAATGCAAAAAAGTAGCATAGATTAAATATTTTCCATATTTTAACGAACAGTTTCTATTCAGAATCAATTCAATAATTTAAATTCAAATTTAAAAAATTCCATACGTTTATATTATTATCGTAATCCATTATTTGGGCACTTCCTTCAATATTCCTATTAATATTATGCGGATTATGTAAAGTTGGGAATTGCCCTTACGGCATATTCCTGAGCATGCGATGTAGTTAGTCCATACCGTAAGTGATAATCCTGAGAGGGGTTTCCCGCTTCGCCAAACATCCGGCTAGCGTCCAACCACCTTCCTGATGACCGCCTATTTGAGTGGGAACAACATTCTAGCTATATCAAGACATAGGCCGTGGGATATCTCAAAGATTATTATTATATTTTGTACATGTTATTAGATAATGTATGTTTAATTTCATGAAGCACTTCTTGGTTTATTTATTAATGCAGACTTTCAATTCATTTGCGAAAGATAAATGAATTCAGCATTTTTTATTTCATTCCTAAGATTAATCCTGATCATTATGTGTTATGTGATGTAATTTTATTGTCATCCAGACCGATTTACGTAAAAATAAGTTTCCTGTAAGCTAAATTGTCTTTCAATCACTCTTCCTCAATATCTGCTAACATTCCATTTAATTAACGGCCTTGAGATAATTAATTCCTTAAGGAAGCATATTAGTTAAAGAATCGATCTTATAAACAGGGATACGTACATTTTTTGCCTAGCAATATAATACGTACAATCTTTGTCTACTTTGTAGTAACTCGATACCTAGTTTATTCTCCGAGAAATCTTTTACCGAGACATTTTGTCCTCAAACCTTTTTGTTATCAATGACGGAAGTTCCTCAATTAATTATTCCCGTCTGCACTATTTCATAAATACGCTCCCATGTAAAAACGAGGTCCTCGTCCCACATCTGTTGTCGGTGGCACTGGACCAATCTGACAGGTCACTGATAACGGGTGGTCTTGAGTCCCCCAAGGCACATCTCTGGGACCATTCAACTGCCTCATCGACCGGCGCGACAATGTCATTACCCAAACAAATGGAATTTCGCCGTCGCACCTCTTACGATAAACACCGCACACACACAAGGTTCGAATACCGGTCGGGGTTAAGGGCTACTTGCCAGCAACGTAAACATTGGCACGGATTCTGATTTTACTACTTCACTTCCAAACACGATTTACATTCGCATCGCTTTAAATATCCCGATGTGCTGTGTTCGTTTTACACTGAATGCCTTCTCGTAGTTGATTCCGATGTATTCATTATTCAACCCATTGAAAGAGATGGTATTGAACTCGAAACTTGTCTAGTTTGATGATTTTATAAATGCAATTATACGGTATTAAAATGTGTGATCGAAGAAAATTTACACAGAAAGACTTTATTTGATTATAATTGATATTTCTATATCTACATGGAGATATTTATCCCCCCGCCTTTTGGCGTATGGCAGGGGGTGTAAAGACCTATATATTTTTGCGTATAATTATCGTATATCGTGTACGGGAAGAAATAACTTTTGAATACATTTGTCGTAGCTTGTTTCCCAAGAACTTTATTATCTCTTGCTTCATAAATATACTGTAGTTTTGATAAAATAATTTAGTTTTGTAACAACACTAGATAGTTAAGAAGCAAAAGTCTTAATCTGTATTATAATTCAATTTTAATACACTACATATTAAAAAAGTAAATAACTAACATTTAATAAAGAAAATTTGATTAAAATAATGATTCGTATCGCTAGAATGAGTATCTAGACAAGTTTTTCAACAGCTGCTCACAATGTCTCTGATTTCAACTCTTCCCGCTTGGAAATAAAAGCTCCAATAAGAAACAAAAATCTCTAAGCTACAGAAACTTTAACGAGAGAAATCGTTCGGAACAATTTTTTACCACATCGTGAAACTACGTCGAACTTATATTGTTCAGAAACTTACGACGTTTATCGAGGCTAGGTTTAAAGGCAACTTTCCTGTTTCATCCCTTTCTAACGCGTTACGAAATTTGTTAAGCCCCTGTTCTTTGCCGTAAGAATATGAGAACCCTAGCATTATATGGATGCTCCTCCACTTCGACTAGAAGATGACAACTTAGATTTAGAGAAAGCGTCTTCGCTTGAGGAAATCCTTGTGACGAAGCCCGGATATAAGCTGAGATTATTTTGATGGAACTTTTAACCGAGTATAAATCCAACGCAGTTTGCTACGTATTGCTAGTGAAGCAAAGGTTGGTGCAACTATCTCTGGAAATCTCGGGAGGGCGTGACATGATCCGTATGATGAAGAGACAGTTTTTAGAAGAAATATCGAGATTAAAAACGAGTATCAAGTTCCTTGATATTCTGGGGCAAGAATGTAACCTCCTTTACGGAACTGCTACTTGGAAGGTGGTGCATGATTGGGAAGAATAAATAGGGTACATAAATCAATTAAAATGTAGTAATTGGGAAGGGGATTAACTAAGCAAATCTGCATTAGGATAGAATTCACAAAGTTAAGGCTTCGCCAACTGAATTTACTAAAAGTAAGGAAACAAAAAATTAAAATTTATTCTCATCTTTTGTTTCATCTACGATACGAAAGAATGCCATCACTATCTACTTTCAGCAGGTATAAGAGAAAATCATTTTATATCATAATCATAATAACTAAAATTACCACCCTAATTCTAAAATGGTTTTCAATCCCAAACACTGGAAGTATCGATACAATGACGTAGATGTACGAGTAGTAAATTTGTAACAACAGAACTTAGAGAATATAATTACAACATATACTTTATCATGATTATCGAAAAATTTTAGTAACTGACTATCTAATAAAGAAAAGAAGATAACTATCATTTGCAAGCTTTTCAGACCTTCTGAAAACTGATTTTGTTGAGTACCAGGTTCCGAATTAAAGGTAAATAATCTACAGACAGGATTATATCCTCTTACAATTAAGACTAATAAGTTTAATTTATTAATGCTGCTCTTCTTTTAATGTAATTTGGGTTATCTAGTTATTGTATTATGGGTATAACTATTGGTATATTGTTAATTAAATATTATTCATTAAAGTATTCTTTTATTTAAACCCTTGATTTAATAAATAAACAACAACGTACTATTTGTAACTAAAGGTTTATGTCCTACGACCGTGCATAAGAAGAACACGAACCTGCTTCCCTCAGAACAAAATCAGTAGTGAACTATTCCTCCTCACGCACATTCATCTTTGAGTAATCCCACAAGCTGTACATAAAGATGGTTCGGTAAAATTAGTCTGGAAATGAAGGCAGAATGGGCGTTTGACGAGGGCCTTGCGGTTCTCAAAATTGGTGAACAGGAATTCGTGGGGAAAGGCAGGTGGAATGCAGCTGGAATTTCAGAGGCCTCTTAAATCGCTTGCGAAGAAAGATAAATGGGATGGCCGATGCGTTCCCAACCATTTTGTCCCTCGAGTGCGTCATAAAGCCTCCACTGTTTAATGTGCCAGTCGACGCGTGTTTTTGTACAATGTAATGCCTCATCGCTACATTAAGCTTAAACTGTCTCCAATGACTGTGGAAATCAGGGACTGGAAAGGACCAGTCGCGACAAAGTCAAATCTTTGTGTACGAAACTTGGCGTAAGGGGAAAGCCGTATGTATTTTGAAAGAACTAGAATGTACGTACAAGAGTTAGATGTTATCTTATCTCAAAGTAACATTATTCTCTATTTACATTCGTTTTTAATTAATTCATTTAGTTTATTTAATGCGTTAAAGATCGTAGTTTTTAAAAACTTTATAATCTTCGATTTTTAAATAATAATTCGTACGCGAAAAGCATATTAAATCGTTCGTAATTTAAAAATATAGCTCGTAAGACATTTTCGTAGAATTTGATTGTCTAGTCTAGCCACTCAAAGTGGAATTAGATAGTCTAGTTAGAAAATCAAGTCAATATACAGACCCAGTACCAGACTGTAAGGGATAAATATATAAATTGTTTCTGGTTGAGAAAATATTTATCAAAATAACTAAATATTATTAATATATATAATAAATTATATGGATATAGAATATAAGATAATTTATTATTTAAGTTACAAAAAGTTCATAACTCTTTCTTCTAGTAAAATCGATTTTGATGACTCATTTAAATAGGAAAAAACGCTGATATCTTTACACCACAAGTAATTATTAATGTTCTTAAAATAATTTTTCGGAGTCTCTATATATCGTTATATATATTTTCCAGGATGGCTCTCGAATTGGTGGGAGTTTATGGAGGCAGAGGCAAAGGGTTGTCTGGCACGGCGCCTACTCCACTCCAGGGGATCTTACGCTCTATGATTTACACGGGTGTGATATGATCGGCGATACTTTTCCTATTTAAAGGGAAGATTCCACGTGTTTTTGAATCGTTTTCCAAGCTTTTAGGACAGTATGGCTTTCGAAATGAGTTCCGTAACAATTCTTTCGTGTATTGGCTAACAATCAAGAAAAAAATACGAGCTTATATGCAACTTTTCCTTGAAAGAGTACGTACACGAAATTTTCAAATGATGATAAACAAACCAGGTTTGCTTAACTCGTAAAATACATAATTTTTAAACAGAGAAAAAATGACAGACTGAAACTCACCATATATTGTTCAGAAAATTTGAAAAATAAATCCTATTTATAAAAATAAGGATAATCAATTGTAACCTCGGCATTGTAATATAAATTTATAGTGTGATGGTAAATATTTAATAACAATATGTCTTCAACGCATATGCTAGACAAAGCTATGAATCTTTATATCTATTTCAATTAATATTTACAATATAAATACAATATTATATGAATGCTAAAATATTAGTTTATAACTATAAATAGAAAATTAACACCTTTTTCTACGTTTTCTTCACAGAAGTTAATGAAAAAAGTTATCTCCTTATAATATATTTCTTGATTCAATTCTTCAATTTGTTTTTGCATGCTTTAAGAGAAATTCATTATAATAAATAATGAAGATAGTAAAGAGCAGCTGTTTTTTAGTATGCAAATGCTTTTAATTTAAAATAATTTTACAATCATCCTTATTTGATATAATCGAATTCTATAAGTAATACGATCAAAGCCATTTTAGAGGGAATCATCGCCTCAGAATATTTTTTAAAAATGAAAAACAAATTTTCAGAACGAAAAAGATAAAAAGACACGTAAAAATTGAACTCGTTTCGCTATGAAAATGACCAAAACGCATACAGAATTAAACACATGTTACCACTCAATTTTCTGCATGGAACTCGTATAAATGGAAGGAGCTTAAAACACACTTAGCGATCATACGCTCCTTCGCAGAGAGTGGATATGTAAACGCAATCCGCAGTTGATTCTGGAGGAAGCTTTGACTATGATATCGCGAGGAACTTATTCCGCGCAACGTTCAAAAAGGAGCGTTCTTGATGCAAATAGAACAGCAAAATGTGTGTGTACTCGGATGATGCGAAACTGTCGCCATGGAGAGACGGCAACAAGGGAAGAGATATAAACAAGGTGTCGCCAAAGGAACGAATCAAAGAAAGGAAAGTGCAGGGCGTGCATTAGGATTGCAAATTCGACACCTTTGGAAAGGAACGTTGCCAATGGAGACTGTGTTTAGCATGAAAAAGCACGGCGTCGTGAGGTGCCATCCACAGAGACTCGCATGCATACGTAATGAACGAAATTACATCGATTCCTGCTGAATTCAGAATGTGTTTTTGCCAAAGGCGCCTCTTTATTTGAAGAGCATCTTTATGCAGCCGATACGCATAATTAAGCCTTCGAACGCGTGCTGTCATCAATGCGTTTTATAATGGGTGTTTGTTCAACGCCTGGTAGTGGTGGTTTTTCTTCGGAGTTTAAGTAGGCTATACAAAAACGTACAAGTTTATGTTTCGAAGAAAAAGGTCTTGGTAGACAGTAAAAATAATGCATCGCAAAAGAAATAGAACATTAATGGGTAAAAAGTAAACTGAGAATAACTTTTTACAACAATCTATTTGGTTACTAAGGAATTCTGAATGTCCAGGAGAAACAGTTTGTGTCGATTTTCCACTCACAACAAACGCTTCATCATTTTATTTGTGATTTAAAAATAATGAGTTGTTTTAATATATTATATAAACCCAAACAAAATAATTTATGCTTTATGATGTAGAGAATAGATTCTTATATTTTGTTTAAATTTAAATATTTTTTAAATGTTTTACTATTTATTTTCGTTCTGTGAAAAGTGATATATTTTTAAGCAATACGTTCGTATCGAAGGAGATGCTTACGTAAATAAATATAGTTCAGAATCAACAAATAATAGCAGGTAATGATACGGCATCAAACAACAATATGTGTAAAAGATTTCAACGATTATATATATAGTCTCTGCTATCTGAGGAATGTTTAATAAATATTTAACGAATGGACTATAAAAATATTGGTTGTGGAACACAATATATGGGAACGTAAATTAATCGTGATACTTAGAGAAATAAGTCATAGAATTTGAAAACTGAGATAAACTATTGCTTATAATGACGGGATAATATAATAGAATAATAGTTGATAAACTACAATAAATGATGGTTGTTGAAATTATGAGTTAAATTTAAATAAGCATGGTTTGGGTTAGGAATCAAAACAAGATATGTATAGTATTAAAATAACCTAACGAGGAACTAATTTATCTGAGGTGGGAACTCCCAAAGGGGTCCCGTGTAAGGTGAGAACTCAACCATGTTTACATTAAGGCATCCTTAAATACCTTTGTTAGATTATCTGTTGAAGATGAGGTTCTTTTCAAGAGATAAACACTTAAAGATATGATATCTCTAAGAATTAACAAAAGTTGTTTATAATGTACAAGCAATATGCAATGGAAGGAAAACACTACTTTACCTCTACAAAGTATGAAAGATAATTAAAATGTAATATCTTAGAACAATAAAGAGCGCTTTCTTGTACGTATACGAAGACATTCTGAAAGGATTAAAAATGTAATTTTCGGAAAAGGGTTACATTCTAGCTGTTGCACATTTATTCATTCTATCGTTCCACACCATAGACCTCATAACACCGAATGACAAATATGACAGCAGAACCTTCCTCAACAAACAAGATACTCTACATATCGTACGCCTTCATCTATCAAACGCGGACTATCTTAGGCAATGCATCACAGCACCGTAGCTTTTATCCTTCTTAATGCATTCGCTATCAATTATAGAACGGGTCAGAACGCCTTTTCTCGAAATGAACTCAATTTATGGATGATATCACACCGTTCATTATTTCGCTGCACAAATGAGTCATCGTAATTCTTACGTCCTGTGCACTCATGTAAATTTACCTCATCGATTGTCGTATACAATGGGTGAGTTATTCTCCAAATACGTTGTTACGCTTCGCCTGTTCTGTTGGAGCCATTGTTGGAAATTTCCATTGTTGTAAATTATTTCTTAGAAAAATTTCATCAATTATATTTTACAATCGGTTTAATTTATTTAACAATCGCTTATTATACAATTTGGCACCTATTAAACTCAATTTTATATCTAGTTTTAAGATTATTATGTATTTTTAACTTCCTTTTTTTCAGCGAGTAATTCTGTAACGTCTATTTATTTAATCTTTCCTTCTTCTTTCTCCTTCTTCTGTACATTCCAACATCTCCACACCTCACGTATTTCTCCTCCTATGAAAATATTATCCCGTTGTAGCTCTTGCGATCTTTCTATTCGTATTTTTTCTTCTGCTCCTTTCACAATCCTTTCTTTTCGCACAATTATCTAATGATTACATCCGAACTTTCACTCGAATTTCTAAACGTCGATTTCCATCTTTTTCATTACTGCAGTGTTTTCTTTGCGTTCGCATTTTATCG
Source organism: Pantala flavescens (assembly GCA_020796165.1). Lineage (NCBI taxonomy): Eukaryota > Metazoa > Arthropoda > Insecta > Odonata > Libellulidae > Pantala > Pantala flavescens. The sequence goes on from CM036886.1 coordinate 22,733,686, forward strand.
ATTATTTAACGCAATTGTTCTCCATCTCAGATAAATTGACTAAATGCTAATGATCGAGAGCTTCACATAAATAAATACTCTAAAAATATATCTTATTGTACTTCACTTTTCGTTCACTTTCCTTTTAGCGTTTCGTTCACAGTTCCGTAGCATAATTAAACAAACGTTTTATATCATAGCAACGTTTATTCTTGTATCTTTTTATATTTATTTTGTCCAATCAATTTAAAGATTAAAATTTTCATTGCGAGTACTTTCCCCAGTTTATTAACATTGTTGTTTAGTTAGATGTAAAGTGGAAAGGAAAAGAAATTCTATTTGAATAACTTCCTTAATTCTATTGTTGAACTCATTTACCGTATATTGTTATAAGCAACGTTTCCTAGTTAATTCTACATTCACCTTTAATTACTTAACACCTTTTGCCACGATCTATTTTATCTCGTTTACTTTCGTCAATCACATGGATGAAATGATATCGGAACATCCTTTTTCGTGGTGATTAATCTTTTTTCGAGTATATTTGTATCTATAGATCTTCATATATTTATCCGAACGCCTCTATTTGTTTGAGAAAAATAAAAGGGAAGGAAAAAGGAGATGGATTAGAGATTGCGATAATTTGCAGAGGGCCTTTCATATAAAAAGGGTTCGAAGCAAAAAAGTATCCCCTTCTTGAAAGGCAAAAAGTCCGCCATGTGGATGGAGGTTGCTGATAATGGTCCTTTCAGACCACACTAGATTACATCCAACTTATTGGGCCCCCTCGAATTCTATTTCATGCATGTCTTACTTCTGTGAGGGTATTTCTCCAAAGTATTTGAAGAGGAATGTCTTTTAATCTTCAAGTTGGCTAGCCTTTTTTGCTCTATGTTAAGTTGATTGTACTTGAATCTATAATATCGTAGAGCTGGAAGTAAGAGCGTATATTGGCCTTTATATAATCCATAGGCAAATTTATTTGCGTCCTTTTCCTTACTAATGGTCAGGTCATAAGTAGTTCTTTAGAGTTCAATATTATGTGTTTTTTAAGTCAGAAATTCATAAGTTGATCGTTAAAAGTTTATTTGTGATTCGTTACCTAATCGATATTCATGTTTTACAGCGTCGCTTGCTTTAGCAAACAGTCATTAAGTTTTGACCGAAAATTGTTACCTTCCGTTCAATTTCGGAAACAGGGACAGTTAATCATTATCACTTGTTTACGCGATAGAAATCAGTGAAATATTGACTCAATCAAACAAGTATCCCTCCGCGCGGTGAAACGGCATTGTTTATTTTGATCGCGGATAGAACGAAATTAAAGTTTAATTTCCGCTTAGCTCGTGATCAATCGTTGATTATTCATGAAGCACTTAAAATTCGAGTTTGAATTACGCTCAAATGTTAGGAGCTAATGATAGGCAAGCAAAAGAAATTACGATTTTCGATTCGCAATTATAGATATCTCGCGTTCGGAGGCAATTAGAAAGTCGTGTGTGAGGTTGCATTAATGTCCGAACTAGATTCATCACTGTATGTTACTAATGTTAAAATTTTATCGTATGAATTCATGAAGTTTCTTACACTGCATTAAGTTGAGTACATATGTAATGGTCTAAGGTAAAAAATATTACCGTAGAGCTTACACTGCATTAATTTGAGTACATATGTAATGGTCAAAGGTAAAAAAATATTACCGTAGTGCTTGCGAACATAAACCCAAAGTTTAATTTCATGAAGGTTCCCCAAAAATATTCCAATGAACTTTACTTCCCACATTATAAATCCTATTTTCCAATGCCTTTCTTCAAAAACTTTTTCCAGTAATAACCGTAATACTCATTGTAACAATCAACATAAATAATTTATTGTAACAGTTAACTGTAACCATCAATTTTAACAATTAATTGTAACAATTAATCTTAACGATAAACTGTAACAATTAAACTTAAAAAATTGAAGTAAATAATTAACTGTAACAATTAATCATAACAACCAGCTGTATCAATCAACTGTAAAAATTTAGTTTGATTAAAATTTTATTTAATTTTACTTTAAATATTTCGACTATGTTCCAAAGTCAAAACAAGTTCTAGATAGAGTGTTGTATCTCATAAAGTACTGGATAATATCTCGTATTGTATAGGAGATACAGTAAAATACAACTACAGAGTTAAAATAGTGTAATCGACTCAAGATACCGTTTATAAACAAAACCCTTGACGTTGAGGAGTTTCATGTACATACGTCTACCGCCTGTACAATAGACCTCAAAGGACTCTTGGGAAGAGAGTTGTCCCACAAAAGTTCGATTTCCTTTCTTTATTCGCAGCCAATTATCAGCATTTTCCATCCAATCGGCGACTGTTTACCCAAAGACCTTGCGAGTGTAGACACACTCTCTGCTCTCGATCTCTTTATTTGGAGTAAACGTTGACCGGATATTCTAGCGCCCCCTTCCACATCGAATCGAATGATCCTTCTGCTCGCGGAGCTACGTCTTTTTGTCACACAAAAAAAGCATAGATGAGCCTTCTTCTCCTTCCACACAACTTCTTGCATTAGTATTCTCTCGTGGAATTAATCCAGGCAATTCGGTGCTGGAATCCTAAAGGGGTTGTAAACTGGATTAACGCTTCTTTACTGTTTTTTTTTTGTCCCCGACTGCATTCTTCGACCTCTTCACTCCGTTATCCTCTGCAATTAGCCGATACTCTACGATTCGCATGCGGAGGAATGTAAATAAGAGGTCTTATATGCATTTTTAACAATCATCGATTACTTTTTTTTATTAAAGGAGTTGCTAAGGGACTACCATCTGTACGCATTCCAAGAATGGTTCTACACGAAAGGGTGTCTCGTTTTTTGGATTAGCGATGACGTAAATTGACTTCTTACTTGGGAATTCTGCTTTCCCGCAACATGTCCTTCCTTCCCGGCATGCAGCTTAAAAAAAAACAAGCTGCTTCTTGGGTCTAGCGAACAAATGACCTAGCGATATTTTAAATCTCATACGGGAAAAAATGTAAATTTTGGTAAGCCGCGCGTAAATAAACTCCGTTAAAGCAACGCTCTTTTCGTAGTGATATGAATCTTACTTAGAACTACTTTAAACTCAATTCAAGCGTAAATACACAGCGTGGGATGGGATAAAAGTTTTGTTAATAAATTGGTTAACATCTCGGAAAGCTGTTTCCCTTGAAATACTCTTCCATTAATTAATGAGAATTTTATAGATGCAGAGTGATCTAAATTGTTAAAAGGTAAATATTTTAATATAATTAATTTACTCGATAAATTCATGCAAAGTTTTTGGGAAGTTTGTCGATAGTTATGCATATTTAGTATATAGTTCTGACACTAGTTTAAAGGTCAGGGTAGTAAGATCATCAAACAAACAGCTAAGGGAAATAAATTCTTCTATAAATTATAAGGAATCAAATAAATTATTGCATCATAGTTATTATTTGTGCTCCAAGATGTAAAATAATTGCAAAGATATGATTAGACGCATAGATTTCGTTGAAAAATATGTGATGATAAATTTATTGGGAAAGATAGTCACGGTTTTAAAAGAAACTTTAGGTGAAAAAGAAATGATGTAACGAAGTATTTATGTCTTAATTGAGATATTAAGGAATGAAATGATTTACGTATGACAATCTTAAAGATCATTATTGAAAATATTATAAGCTTCAAAATCCGTTAAATGTCTTTTGCTAGTAGCTTTCTGTATGTAGTCCTCTGATGTGCATTATTGTTCTTCAATTGTTGGAGTATATATTGTTCGCATGACACTGCCGGCATTGTTACATCATGTCCGCTACCCATTGTTCATAATCATAATGATGTCTACTAATGGGCATTCATCGTATAATATGTTTAAGTTATTAAAAAGGCTGAATAACAAGGGAATCCGGGAATAACATAATCGTGGAATAAAATTGAAAGGAAAACAGGAAAAAGGGAGGAACAGAAATCTTAAAGGATAAATCGGAAGGAGAGACGGAGGAGAAAAACAAAAGAATCAGTCTTTTATGAAACGGGTATGAACCGAAACAGCCTTTGAAAACATAAATATTTTCGGCAGAATTTGTTTGAAAGGCATCCGGAATGACAAAGATAGAAAAACAAAGCTTTAAACAATACGGAAGGAGGATATTCAAAGATTATCCTTCCAAGGTTTTATTAATAAATTTTCTTTCAATCTCCGTACATTTCGAATTTATCATCTTAATTATCCTGATCTAAAACCAATAAGAAACCCTCTACTGTCAATCTTAATCTTTTACTGATTATAGTTTAACTTTGAATAGCCACGGCTTTTTTTACTGAATATCCATTTCATTTTTAGCTGTTTTTCCTCAAATATACTTGATATTGATCAATAAAAGGCCTCTGTTATATATTCTATCTTTCACAATGCCAATGAAAATTTAAAATTCAATATTTAAGAATATATTTTAAGATTATAAGGTGTATAGACGTGTCTTCTTTACCTTGAAAGAAGTAATTTAGTTACATTTTTGTACAAGTTTACGTTTTCTTGAGAATCATAAAAAGTTAAGCATATTTACACAAAAAATAAGAACTTCAGCTCTTATATTCAGCCAGAATAACACATTCAAAAACTCGCTTTCATTCGTCACAATTTAATATCGGTGCGTGAACAGAACAGAAGTGTTGGATTCGAAGAGTGATTCCAAACACGACAATTGATGGTTTAGCACTCCAAAACGTTTTTCGTGGATATTTACGTAGGCGATGGTTCTTTTCGGGGGAACCAAAAACTAGCATCTATTAAAAACCCTCCGCTTTGAGCTCGTCTTAAAGAAAATCCGGTTGAGGAGAAATCGGAATTGGCAGAGCAAAGATTAAGGAAGAGACGGACGGTTATATCCGGTGAAGGGAAATATGGAAGAGAAAAGTTTAGTAGCTTTTTCGGGGGATCCTCTGAACACAGGCACGCGCTGTTTACCCTTTTTTGTTGGAGGAGAAAGTGTGTCCCTCAGGGCAAAAGGGTTCCCTCTCCATTAAAGATTCATACAAGAGGCGATTGGCTGTTCTCTGCAAGCTTCTTCTCCTTCCCCTCGTTATATTAGAGTTCTTAGTCTTGTGCAGTTACATAGAACCGTGCGTACGCGACTTCATCTAGCAGGGCGGAGTGATACGAGCTTTATTCTGTGCGCGTGTACGTGTGTAAGCTTACGCTCGAAAAACTAGTTCTTTTTTTTGGATACTTAAGATTCGATACTTCCCCGGAACTACGTCTTAAACCACCTCAATATTCCAACAACCATCTCCTTTTCATATCAGCGTATGATTATTATGTATCTAGTTCTAAATATAACATTGCATAGCTATATTTTGTAACACAGCTCCGTTGCTATGGATAGATAAACAAATAAACAACTCATTCAATATGCACACTGAATGCTGGCTTTTTAACTTCTTCAAAATTTGTCTTTCATAAACTTCTCTTCGCCTCTAGTCTGTTAAAATAAATATAATCTGAAATATTAATTAGATTTCGAAAATATGATCGTGTATTTTTGCAAAAACTCATAATCTTTTAATAAAAATAAACCTCAAACAATACACTCGATCAAAATAAATTGGGAAGTATCCGATTACAATTCCACTGCATCCATCAAGGTCATACCTCAGACTTGAAGACAACTGAGGATGGTTTGTTAATTAAGGGTCCATCATAAAAGATCTGTTATCAACCAGAATCCCTTTCCTTCCATGGAGATGGTTTTGGTTCTATAAGTTTGTTTTCTTATTACATCGAATTTGCGCATCCAACAGAACATGATTCCATCGGTGATGGTTAGCAGTTTGAGTTAGTACTTCAACAGTGATTTCAATTCCTGTAATACTGTCGGTCTTTTACAGCTGGTGGTAAAGTCTTCTGTGACGTGCAAGATAAAAGCATTCGCATCTCGTTCGTGAGTAAATACGTTAGACGTAAGTGCAGCTGAACGTAGTTTTGAGATTTAGTCTGAACCTTTAGCTATTTGCTACTTAAGACAAGTGAAGAGGAATGAAGTTTGAATTAGGATGATTTCTCAAACAAACATTTCTTGACATCTCCTATGATTCATAAATTGAGATGTTGTTTAAAAATAAAGGCATTTGGAGTGTTTTAATATCAGTTTATAATCTCTGGTTCTTTCATGAAGTGTTACATCAAAAATAAATTCATTGCAGCATTAATAATTATAAATACTAATATACCTTTATAATCAATAAAACCTAGCATGACTTGGTAGAGCGCCATGGTGAAATAACTACCAAGTTTCTGTTTTTTTCCACCATTATATTTATAGTTTATCTTTCGTAAACTAATGATAACATTGTAAAATTATATAGTATATAAATAAGCCGATTATTTAAATTTATTTTTCACTTTTCTAGTTCAAATCAGCATATAATACAAATTGAAATTTGTATAGTTTGTTATAATTTGATATTGGTTTCTATTGCTGTTCTTTTAAAATAATTTATAAATAATTATCTACTAACTTCAATATATATTAAAACAAGAATAGTGTATTCAAAGTAAATTGCAATTCGTAAGTCGTAAAGTGTGATTAAAGAATTACAATTAAAACTAGCGAAAAAAATCACGAATTCAATTAAAAGTAGGAAATTAACAATTTGAATTAAAAACGGCTTTCAATAGAGAAAATGAAGAGGTGCCTTTGACATTAATCTAAATAATCTGACTAGAGTCAAAGCAAGTCTCATGCAATTACCTGCGCACGGAAAATAGAGCTAAGAATAGTACCTCGTGCACTGAATAAAAGAATATGTCGTTGTCAGGGCTTATTTATAGTGTATATTTTATGCAGTTCTGTTCTAAAAATAAAGTTATGTTATAATAATCTGTATTTAATATTGATAATACATAATAACAACGCTAGCGATATGAAACTTTGCGAAATCAAAAAAATTGATTCAAAGTGAGAAATTTTAGGGCTAAATTTGAACTTTACTTTTTTCTTTAAATTTTTAAAATTATAGAAATATTTAAGACTATGGTAAATCATGGAGATGAACTTGCGGGTTTACATTAAATACGAGATCTATGACTATCATTATTTCACGTGGATTTTTGATCACAGAATTTTATTTCAAAAACTAATACCAAAAATATACGTTTGCATACATATCCGTCTATTTTTATAACTTCCTATGAAAATATATAATATGTTTTAACTCCACCACAGACACATTTTTTTCTAATTATATTCTCCGCTAAAATAATAATTACACTTGGATATCCATCTATTGAGCCATAACTATTTTCAAAAAAATCTCTGTATATCTTGACTACCAAATGTTAGTAAGAGATGGATAACATATTTGCTACTCATCTTATGAATTTTGAGAACGTTGTTCCTACAATATTAGTTACATGATACCACATTGAATTTGATTTTTCCAAAAGTGTTTATTTATCATTTTGTTCGAATGATATTCCATTTACATAGAAAGAATAACCAATGCATTTTGCAACAACTTGAGTAGAAGTCTAGTACTATTACTCCCTCTTAGGATCGACTACGTAAAAAAGAGAGGCAAATTAAGTATCTAATTTTTTATTTATACTCGGTATAACGGCAACTAGGAAAAGAATATTCAACAAAATAACATTATTTTTACGTGGATTCCATATTCTACGTATACATATAGACGCAATATACTTGCCAATTTATTCTGAACGGATAACTCTTCTAGAATATCCGAATAGAGTTTAATCTGCGTAAAAATCGACTTTTATGATAGCGCATCTTAATTCGGTCAAAAGTATATCTGCGGTAGGCAATTCTGAACGAAAGTTGGTGTGCGTTTGCCAGGTCACCGAGTCGGCAGAAAGGAAATAGAATGTCATTGGAGATGTAAAGGAACGAGATTTGCGGAGATGACCTGGTTTTCCAAGTGGAGCCAACACGTTCCCTCACTTGTTATCCTCCCTTTGGCGTATATATCCATCTATGCTAGGAAAATACCCTTCCTTCCCATTGAATGCATGGTGCGGAAGTAGCGGGAGATTTTTCCCTTAGAATCGCCCATCTACATCGGGAAGACAACGCGCAGTGAGACATCTGGTGCCCGAAGCGGTAAATGAGCCAAAGATCGGAATTGATGATTGCCCAAGGAATGGTAAAAATCTCGGATGACTTTTTCGAGGAGTAATATCGATGCGAAATAGGGTTTGTTGAGCTTTTATCCGTTCAAGATTACTTGCGTTAAATGAAACCTTGGTTGGAAGCAATACTTCAAGCTTCAGATTATAATATTTCGTTATAGATATATAGGTATTTATAGAGATAAAGATGAAGAACCGATTTCATTACTAAAGCAGCCATTCTAAGTTTATTATACACTTGAAAAAATAATAAAAAATTTTCTATTGAAGTTTGAATTATTAAATTTCGATTTAACAATGAATAATATCATCTGAAATTTTGTCACCATAGAAACGTTTTTCTTACAGTTCCTTTAATTATTTATTAAATTATAAAACAATGAAATTTACTCGGAGAAAATACGTTCTCAAGGAGGCAATACAAATGGCTGATATATCCAATGCTTAAAGTCCCAGTAGAATACGAAAAGTAATGACTTTCGGTAGAATAGTTGAGTACTCAGTTACTCCCTAAACCTCGTGACTTACCTCCGGTGAGCAGGAATGGAAATGTATTTAAATTGGATTTCATTCATTCTTTAAAAAATCTTTTACTTGAATTTGACTGCAGTAGAAGTACGTTAAGAATGTATTACGTGAATTATTAAAATTACAATAGAATGTACGACCATCGCCGAATTAATTCCAACTCGATTCTTGTAAGAAACGACTCACAAATGTGATTGTATCACGACGAGTAATTATAAACTAGAAAATAGAAAGAAATAATTGCTTTTTTGAAAAAGAAATACTACTCAATGAAAATTTATTTTTGAGTTCGTTTAGAGTATATTTTAATCTTGAAAATCGCCACAGGAATTGCCTGTTATTTGGTTAAGTAATTGGGAAGAGATTCCCATGTAATGAAATGTAATTGAATTAAAATCGTAATGAAATTATAGTTACTCAAATTAATAGTAAAATATATTTTTACGAACGTATGAATTATGCAATAATATATATTTTTCGATTAAATATAAGGAAGTGTTTCTTGGAGATTAATCGAAGACGTGTTGTATTGTTTACAGACACGATGCTCTCCCTTTTACAATATAATTATCAAAATGGTGCAATTATTATACTCTTAATTACTCTTCTTAATTTTCAACAATAGAACTCACAGCAGAGTTGTTTGAAAAGTTATTAGCGATAAATAATTGCATGAATTTATAAGCTGGTAGTTGCTAGGTTAGGCTCATAACAGTAACTATATCACATCCCGAAATAAAATACTCTATATCCTTAATACGTCTTTTGAGCTGCGAAAAGTTGCAAGAAATTCCTTAACAGCATTTCCATGGGCGGTTAAATTCATCATTTTAAAAATTCAAACTTTTCATTTCCGTGCGGTTCCATCAAAAACTAATTTTATGTTCTAATACAGCTGCATCAACGCCTCGTTTCGTACGCGAACATTTTTTCGCCGAGAAAATGTCGGATTCGTCTCCAGTTTGAATACATTAAGAACCTTCAACTCCGCCGAGGAACGTTAGCAATTCCGTTTAAAGCATCTGCAGTCGCGTAATATGTTTACGACCCCTTTATGTTTAGTGGGCGAATTAAGGTTCCCTGCGCTGACGTCATCAATGTCACCATGCCAACCGCCTTTCTCCAAATAAAAGAGCGTCTTTAGTCGGCGAATATTTCTTTATGAATTCCCACAGCTTCCAATTACCCCCTCCACTACGTTCTATAAAACATTCACGCATTGGACGAGATAAAAGTCCCGATGGCTTTAGGATGTTTAAATTAGGTCTAAATTATTAAATAAAAAGGGGGTGGAATATCTTTGAAGTATCTCCATAAAGACGAAGTACAGTACTTGTGTTGTGCACAATCGAGTGTTGAATCTCCTAGTAATTTTTCTATAATAACTTATGTAGTGTTTCCATTACGATAAAATAATATTACATGATATCATTGTTGTATAAAGCAATACAATAGAGCCATATAAATAGTTATCGTTGCTATATTATAAACCAAGTTATTAGTAAACAACATAAATATCAATTCGATCTAGTTTTTAACTAGTTCGAATTTTAAAATGAACTTTTTTTCCTTTGATCTTGATGCATTGTAATTAAAATATGCTCAACTGAAAGTTAACAGGCCCGATTCCGATGCCTTGTGGAACTCATATAAACACGTGACAAGGAAACTTAGCAACAGCAGAAGTCTATTAATTTCTATTTATTCATCCCTATACTTATACTTGATATAAATTTCATTCGTAATTAGCAACAATATTGTCTTTTGTAGCTAAAGTCATCTAACTAGATCTTATTTTCCTCCGTATAAACAATCCTAATAATATATTACGATAAAATCATTCTACTTTATTCAAAAGATCTCAGCTTAACTTAAGGAAATTCAACTCCTAATTAAGACTAAAATTGACTTTACCATACAATAATTGGCTACTGAATTCCTTATCGAACTTTTGGGTTGCAAATGAGACCATCGATAGTCTTTCCTTTCCCAAACATGTCTTCGTTTTTTATCGAATCCATCCCCGCTCCTTTCCCTTGTTTTTCTTTCAGACCCTATTTCCTGGTTTTATAAAAGCCTCTGTTTGTGTCGCCGAATACTTGATTAGAAAATAAAAAAAAAACACCGGCCGTGAAAAACTGCCTTACTTCCGATAGGAAGTGAATCTATGACCTTTAAAGTTCATAAACAATGAATCAGATTAATAAAGAATAGAAGAACAAAAACCTTGAATATACTGTGATATTAGCGAGTTAATATTCTCTAGTTTAAGCCTCTTTACGAGTTTATATACGTAATTTTAAATGTTATTTACTACTTTTCTTTGCCTGAAAAAGTCTTCTTTTACGTAAAATTATTTCATCTTTGTTTTCAACGAGATAGTAAGTGCCTCGGATCAAAATACTTCGTTTCGGCATTGTAAATAGATGGCTACGAAACAAAAGATGTGATAATTGATAAGAAGAGGCTCTTAAACATGAACTCTGTGTGCCATTGCTGAAACGAGTGTCTGTGAAAGCACCTGTTGTTTGTAAAAAGAGGATTATTTAAGGATCTATTGAAGGCGGGAAGTGGACACGAGTAACTGAACACTGCGCCGAATGCAAATGTATAAATTTAAACTGCACGTGGAAATCTTCGTCAAAAAAATAAGAAAGGAGTTTATACAATGAAAACAATACTCGGTACCACTTCACTTCAAAAACGTCTGAGTATTGCGTTAAGTGTGTGGAAAGTAAAGATAAAATAATGCTTTCTGTACTCTCAGAAAAGAAAATGCTTTCGCTTAAAAACTAGAAAAAATAAGAATGGAATTTTTGCATTCTCATATTAGCAGATTTAAATTTGAATCTATTCAGTGATTTATTGAAGTATTCTAATGGAAATAATATGATATTTTTATTGATACTGCATCTGATTCAATGTTCAATTAAATTTGAGGATTATAGAGTATGAGCAAGACCTATGATACTCTAAAAAATAGTCTCAAATAAAAGTATTTTGCTTTATCCAAGCTTTACAGTTTACCTTCTACTATATCAAGCTGTATTATAAGTCACTTTTATAACATCAACTAAACCAAAGTTAGCTTAAATCGGATTTTATGCTAGAAGAATATTTAATACTTAAAAAAAGAAATTCTCATGTACTAGAGTAGAGGTTTGGTATATTTGAACGCATAAGAAGTATGATCACCGTTGCTACGTTACCACAGATTTGATTTAATATTCTATTTGTGACTCTGAGAGTTGAATAAAACCAACTCATCTCTGCTTAGGATAGAGTTTAACTTCTGAATGTTTAGCCTTCGTATGCGATCATAGAATAACCTCTACTGAGCCGCAGTTACGCGGAATAGAGACGAATTTCGTCCTTCTTAAAGCTCAAGTCAAAAGGTAATAAGAAATAATTGGAGGAAACACTCACCTGACATTCCGACTGGGGTGGAAGGCCGTGGGGTTGTCCTGTACGGAGAACTTTGGAAGAGAGCCCTGGAGGAGTGCGAGACGAAACACCAGCAGTAGACATAGCTGCAGGGGAAGATGGGGATACGCATTAGAGATCTCATCCAATTGTTACAGAGCAAACGTTAAGAAGAAGCAGCTTCAATAACCACTGAATTTTTACGACCCGAATAAAAGAGAGGAAATGATATGCATACATGTGCTCCAGAATGGAAGCTGAGGATTTAAAAAAGAAGTTTCTCTTTTATTTTAAGTTGAAGTAGTTGTATTTTTTCCTTCCCTTTCCTTGTTACTTCTTGAAGTTACGTTGTTGAAATTTTCGACTCTATAATTCTCATCCAATATGAAACGCTATTGAGAGACAATTATTAATCGTTTCTTGTAAAGGATATAAATATTTATTGGAGATAAAAACAGCAATATTGAAAATTGACTACCATTTGTTTGGATTAATTTATATTTGATCCAAGTAATTACTACAACCTACCTTCATAGTGACTTCCATTGCTTATATTCTTCCGTTTACTTTTATTTACATTTTAGGCGTATTTTATTTCTTCTTTCCCCATATACTTTTTGATATAATTTTCATTTATATTAATGCAGTGATTCTATTTTTATAATATATACTTTTTGTTATTCATTGTGATTATTATATTATAATTATTTAACATCGTTGTTAACAGCGACTAAATTAATGTATATGGAATAATGGATAAATATAATAAAATTACATGGAGATTTAATTATTTAATTAAATGAAGAATTAGCTTTTATCGATTTAGTAGCAAAAAATACCTGAATAAATAAAAATATTTTCCGTCAAATTCTTGAAAAACGTCTTGGTAAAATAAAAAAATAATTTTATTTATTATATCTGTCTGAGGTTGATGGATTATCTCGGAGATTTATAACAAGAGAAGAAAATGAAGTATAATACTCCTTAAAAAGATGCACTCGCTTCAAAAATATACGGGTAATCTAGTCATTTTACCACGATAAATACTTCCATTTTCAAAAATACCCGAAACTTTATATTTCAAAAGTTTGCGAATACATCATTATTCCGTTGACTTGACGTTACTTTTTTCGTCTAAAGAATACTAATGAAACCCTTTCAAAGTTCAATGTCCTATCACGTTAGAGTTGAGCACGAAAATTTTTCCACTGAGCTCTTACACAGTAAACTCTCCGTGAACTTTGAAATATTTAGTAGAATTCTGGAAATATTCAAGCTGATGAAGTACATGCAATATCTTTTGGCCAAATTTTGGTGAAAGACGCTAAATGTACGTATACAACAAAATAAAAACGCTTTACTGTATTTTACATTTATGTGACACATACGAAATATTTATTTTATCTCGTAAATCTATCGATAAATCATATTTTTAACTTATTAAGATAGCGTGTACGATTTCAATATATCTTCAATTATTCCGGGAGAATGTTAGTTTACTCTGAGCAAAACTCGAATTCTGAGTCTTTTCAGTCTACGTTTTGTATACCTCAAGTCTATTACATAACTTTGCCCTTCTTATTTAACTGAACAAGCTGCCTTATCGCAGGAATATACCGATTAGGCTTGTCCTTCTATTTCCAGAAGGTATTGTAATCCTCCATTCTTTGGCAAACATTCTTTCCTGTCCCCGTCCGCCTGTGCATTCTTCTGCTAAAACTCGGTGCAAAGGAATTCAGACTCATCTCTTCTTCTTTGCACAGCATTAGAGATTCTATTTTATATTGCTATCTCGAAGTAATAAACATAAAGAGCCTCAAAACAAATACGTTGTCATGACGATATATTTAAGCTTAGACAAGTATTTGAATTGGTGTTTATTTTAACTATACAAGATTAAATTTAATAACTTTGCGTATACTGTATTTACGTCTAATTAATACTGGATGATATAATTGATTATATATCGGTAAAGCAAACACTGAAATATTCGAATACGTTTATAATTTTTATATGCTATTATGTTAGTTATATACTACTACTCCTCTGCTTTGTTTAGAATTTTTGAATTTAGTAATGCTCGTCTATTTCGTTGACTATTCACTACTATTATATAGTTTTTTTTGATGGTGGATGGATTGCTTTAAAAGCGGTCAAATCAAGTTTTATAGTTCTCTAGTGGAATTCTATACATTTTATAAAGTTTTCTGATATTTAAATCATCAATTTACCTCCAAAACGTGCTGACTAATATTCAATATTCTTGCGTTAAGTTACGTTACTAAAAATTCTTCCAACGTTAATTTGTTTTAGTAAATATATATAATTCTTGTCTGTGTATATTAACATGTCCTCGGTAGTATAGCGGCCAGTATCCCCGCCTGTCACGTGGGAGACCGGGGTTCGATTCCCCGCCGGGGAGGAATTTTTTTAAAACCCCCTGCCAAACGCCGTAAGGCAGCTTGCGGGGGGGTGAATTCGTAAATGTTAATGTTAAGTTTCTTATGTAAGTTCACTGTCCTTTAATGTAAAACTTATCATATGTTTTTTACATTAACATTACATTAATCTCAGCATAAACGAGTATATCGTCATTTATCACGCGTCTTATATAGTCCAATTAATTTATTCCAAAACTGGAATTTGGGCCGGAATAGATTCCTGTCGTTTTAAACGTTTTTCTTGTCTATTATATCCTTGAATTTCATTCTGCTGCGTAAGCTATTCATAAAAAGTTCACCTTTACCCTTTTACCTTATTCATTTTCCTCCTTTAATTTTAATTCTAGACCCCTGTGTTTCCTAAGTTTGACACCTATTCGCATCCCAACTTACTAACGTAATTGATCGCTGCGTATTTGTTCCAAGATTTGAATGTTTCGTGAATTGGAAGAGACGGGTAAACAAAACCCCTTCGGAGTGCGTGAGGAGTGCAAATGCAGTGACTTCGCAAGAGGAAATCCAGCCAAGTGTTTGGCGGTGAGAGGGGGGGGGGCAAACATCCAATTAAGGAATCGTGAAAAAGGGGCGACAACTACAATGAAATGGACCCTCCAACGGTCAAAAGAGAGGGTGAGAAAGATTAATAGACGGTGTGCATTTCGTTCGTCATTTTTTTACGGCCGCGAGGGGGGGGCCTCATTACGTAACGGCTTAAAGAGGGTGAGTCGTTGTGTACAGTGCACTTTATGGCGATTAAATAATGATAGGGTAGCTTACGACAGACGCGTTGTTTGCTTTCTGCGAAATTAATGAGAATACGTCAATGTTTCCGGAAAGTTTGAATTTTGGATTTCCAGTCGACGAGGGCGCCCTAAGCGGTGGGAGTTCGCAACTCTCGAGCGTACAAAACTAACAGAAAGGAGCGATAAGTATGTGAATTACCTCTGCAAAAAGTTAGCTCCCGAATCATGGATTATAAACAGTTGAACGGGAGGATTATGAACGCTAGAGAAAATTCCATCAACAAACTCCGTAATGTCTTTTCATTCATCATTCGGTGTATCTCATCGCCCATTCCAATTTAATTTGGCACCCGAACGTTTTCTATTTCTCCGAATTGAATCCTGTCTCTATTGACGCATTTTTTCACTCATAGTAGTTTTTTACAGTCATTCGCTATTTATCTACCTTCCTTTATATATATACAACACTTTAGCACTTCATTTATTCTTAATTATGCTTATATTGTAAAGAATAAATGTTTCGCTGGATTTTTGAGTCGTCTTCTAAAAAATATATACGTCACAACTTTTATAATTACGCTAAATTCAATATAATTTGTACATAAAAGAAAATGTTCGTTCAGGATGGTTTTTATTACGAATCAAAGTATAAATTAATCTTCAAAACTGATCTGAAATTCAACGCTGTACGATATCCAGCCATTCTTAGCTTCCGTTAAAAAAGTTTTCATCGTAGATGCTTCGTTATATTATACTCATGGGAATTACTCACGTTTCGTACACTAACTAAGATGACAACATTTGTCGGTGTATTAATTTGATAAGACTCAACTTACAATAAGAATACATAGATAAGATCACATAAAAGTGCCAGGAATTATACAGCTTTATTTATGGAAGATAAATGGTCCGATTTCAACACGAAGGAAATGAATATTAATGCTGATGGAATCACATAACATCCTATTCATTCAGAAGTTCCATACATTCCATCCTATTCACGCATAAAGTAAAGGAATTCCGGTCGGATTCCCCATAAACTCGTCATTTAGCACGAAAAAGAAAGATATGCTCCGTTCATCTCTATAATTACTCACGAGGTCGTTACTTATGCTCTACGTAACAGACGAGAAGTTAAATAAACTCTGGAGTAGAAAGTGTATCGAAGCAAATGTTTCAGCAATCAGAATGTTGCTATGGTAACGGAAAGTTAAGTGTTTTCTTTGGAAACTTTGAAATTAAACAAGCATAAACAGTTAATATTCCATCAATTTGCAATCAATTAGGATTAAAAACAATTATATGATAATTTTGGAATTCCAGGAATCTCGATGTTTATGCGTCGATAACTTGTATAGCTACATAAAGATTATTTATAAGAGCTATACTTATCCAGCATAACTAAAAATAATGCAAAATTTAAACCAGAAAAAAAGTAAGATAAACAAATAGATAAATCAATAAATATGTACGAAAATATTGAACATTTATTCATAAAAATGTTACGTAAAAGTGAGTTAATATTTCTCATAATTATTATCTTATCGAAACATTATTAATTATTATGACTCAATTCAATATAGTCGTAGAAGAATATTATATATTCAACTCTCGTTTCTTTCACAGATTAGTGTTTTAATTCCCTTGAGCTGTTTTGGAATAATCGAAAAATTGAAAGTGGTATCGGTAATCAAACACGAAACTCTTTACCTGAAGCAGAGGCGTCGTTTTCATCTGTTAATACGCAAAAGAGAAAGTATCGCCTTCAATTGTTCAAGATAATAGAGGGAGGCGAGGTTGACAAACAATTGCGGGGTAAGAATTAGTGAAGATCACCACTCGGCAGAGGTTTTAATATCCGAAATCAATCCGTCCTGCGCTTTATTTGCGCTGAAGATGATTTCAAAGAGAATTGTGCTCGCAGCATCACCGATGGAACATTAAGAGATGAAAAAAGGCTCATCTGGAATGAGCAGTGATCACGCATCGACGACAAGTGAACCAAAAGAGGTCACGATTGGGAAAGAATGGCTTTGAGTTGAGAGATGAGTGTGGATGTGAAGATCCAAAAGCTACTGAATCCAATATGCCTCCATTATCGCGGGGAATCAAAAGAAAGTTTTATCTCGTCACGTAGATAAAGTCTCCCCGAAATTGTGATTGTGCTGGGTTTTTTTAATCGAGTTTTAGAACAAACGAACGTATAATAGGATAATTTTAATCTTGATTGCTGGTTTGAATAATTCGTTGATAAATATTAATTTATCTTTGAGACACCGCCATAGAAATCTACAAAAATTTTGGAAATATTTCATTTTCATTTGCTTCAAAGAATAATTATTTATATGTAATATAATCCATTTTAAAAATTAAAGGAATTCAGGGTCTTACTTTTGTAAATGGAATTTTTACGATATTTACTTTTTATTCTCAAGAATGTTTTGTTTGTTGTTAACTTAGCTAACATCGAACTGATGCCCATTCTCAACAATTGCATTTATAATAACAATGATAATTATTATTATCAGGAAATCAAATTTAAATCTAGCAATTGGACAATCATTATAAAGTACTACTACTGCTTCATAATTTGAACCCAGGGTATTGTGTAAGAATGGTCATTAACTGCTTTATACCAATTGAAATATTAAAATCAATATAATTTTTATTACAAAATGTTCTTATCGATCTTCATCAAATATATTCTGAAAAGGAGTTACATTTTATGTGTTTCGTTATTTCAAACACATCAACGGTACACTATCACTTCTGCTCTAAGTTGAAATATCTCAAATCGTTCAGGTATTTAATATGGGTAATTCCTTGAGAAATCAAATAGCACTTCTACTATACTATGCTAATATAAATCACACGAAAGGTATAAAAGATATTGTGAGTGATTCTAGAAAAATATTGTTGTAAAAGGACAATGATTTTAAAAAATAATTGAAGAAATTGAATAAAATGTTTTCAAAGAAGCATTTTTTCCCCTAAGAGTTCTCTACTGTTATTCGTTCCCAAATTTATAAAAATCAATGCATTTGAATGCTTAGTCCGTTCCATTTAGAAACCCCCGGAAAACCGAGACACATCAGCCTCAGCCGTCGTGGTGGGTTCTAAGCTCAAAGAAACCTCCAAATCCTGAAACTTCCCCCAAGGATAGTACAATGAAGGGGTTCCGAACATATATTTTTTGTGCACTTTACCAAATGATATGGATCCGTCCCCTGAAACAATGCGGATCGTCAACCATCAAAGAAGCGCATTCCTAATGTTGAATCATCCACGTGAATGCTTGTTGGAAGCAAAGAGGAGGAAATGTTCGAAGTCATTTGTACGTCGGACCCTGAGGGTGAAACGGGGGTGGAAGAATCGGATATTGCCCAGGGATTCCCCTTTTCAAAGCCATCCCTCGAATCTTCTTTCTGTGTTATTGTACCGGATCGCCAATTTTCCAAAATGTATCGAGAAACTTCGAGAAAGAATTTAAAGATTGGAAAGGGAAAAATCGTGTAAGGTTCCTTTGTCGGTTTTTTTTTTACCGACGGTGCCTTTTGGGGTTGATTGTTCAGACCACGTAAATTTAAAAAGGGGAGATGTGAGAGTGTACTTCAAGGATATTTTCTCTAATCATACCGTCTCGTGTACGGAGAGGAACAATAGTTTATGTATAACTTATAGATACAGTATTCTCACCTGACCGAAATACGTAAATTTAATAAATAAATAATATCACTAAGGATACATAAAGATCAATAACTCTTATTAATATAGCTAAACGAAGCATCTTCACTGTCAATTACAGTTTTCAATCCTTTAAGCAAGTGTTTAATCTATTCCTTCAACATTAAAGATTGTGCTTATATTTCTTTAGATGAATATTTTTCATCAATAAATTTCGTAATTTATACTTCAATATAATCCGAAAAAGACATAAATTTGAATCCTTAAAGACAAATAAGCTCCCTAATAGATATCATGGATCGATTTAGGTTAAATAAATTAAATAATAACTCCTTAGTCGCCGTTAGCAACGTCAAGCTAAATATAAACAACAACCTCTCTTATTAGTAACCTGTTATTCGTAAATTATACTATCTGTAAGCAGATGTTACTTCGTACTTTGTTATTTAAAATGCAGAAAGATCTATTGATTACG
This sequence comes from Pantala flavescens, assembly GCA_020796165.1. Taxonomy (NCBI): domain Eukaryota; kingdom Metazoa; phylum Arthropoda; class Insecta; order Odonata; family Libellulidae; genus Pantala; species Pantala flavescens. The sequence goes on from CM036886.1 coordinate 22,753,120, forward strand.
TAAATAAATATAGAGAAATTTTTAGCATAGATTTTAAATTCATGACTGATGATTCATCTTAAAGGTAGTTGGCCATTAACAACTTTACATATGTTATCTTTCCGCTTTAATATACGCTTTAAAGTTTAAATATTAGCTAATAAATATATAATTTTCATCAACTCTAAATTTAGATCCAGAAATCGGATAAAAACTCTTGTTGAAACCTAACTTGAGAAATAAATCAATTCCGTGGATTAAAAGTACGATTACAAAATGATAAAGCGCCTGACAGATTAATATGACAGAGATTTATTCACGCATAGTTGTGCAATCGGTGGGAAAAAGGCATGAATTGAAGTAATTAAAACTTAATTATACTCAAAAAAGAAATCCTTATTAAGAATTGCAGTTCACGTGAAAAATGTGTACAATCATCGATCAGTATACGTTAAAATTTACACCGGTTTTCGAATCACGAAAGGTGTCCATGATTCCCCACTCGGGTAATTCACCATATACTATTCATGCGGATTATTTGATTCAGTAATTGCTCATGATCTTTATTGGCTGGATTTTATGACGATTTGTATAGCTACTGCATTCCGCATTCACAAAGTGACTTTGGTTAGCGACGGCTTTGCATAATCACGTATATTGTTAACAGCGGGTGACGATTAAACGCATTCGAGATCTACAAAGGTTTTGCACGAAAAAATTGGATGACTTGATTAGCTAAAAGTGTTATTCGCAAAATTTTTGCAGACGCTTTAACACTAGAACAGCGGGAAACGGACACCCCCCTAAAACAGCGGAAGGTGTCCTCAGGACACCTACACTTGCGCTTCTTTTAAATCGCATGAGGCAGTCGTATTTAACTTCCTAGTCTTTCCTTAAAAGCTTAAAAATGATTAACTAAGAATGGGTACTTATTTATCCGCAGATCATGTGGTAAATAGTTGCTATATTTTTAATATTCAAATTGTTGTCGAGTTCAATCAATTCCATGAGACTCATATTCCGATATAAAAATATACAGAACAGTAAAGCCAAAAATTAATTATATGAATAAACTAATATAAAGCCTTTTCGAGATAAAATAATTATTTACTTGAATAAATAATGAAAATTACCCGATTTTATTAACAATTTACATGGGGCACAAGAAAAAATAATCTCGAGTAATAAAACTTTACCGCTTCACGTACCTTCCTTTGGTTTTATTTCACAACAAAATGACCAGAAATAAGGCTTAAGATGAAAAAAGACCTTATATGTTATTTGCATACGCAATTATATTAATTTTTCTTTTTTAGCATAATGATGCTGTCACAAAATAATTACTCCACAGAATCTCACCATGAAGCTCATAGATAAATCTTCTTGATGTTACAGTTTCTATAAACACGTTCCTTGCACTTATTACACTTATTTGATGCTTTATTTCACTTGGATTTTCTTTTGAACAGATATCGGTGGCTTTATTGGATGATGTCTCGTGCATCTAGTGTTTACTTAGGTCCTTTTTGAGATCTCTTTAGACAGCTTAGGTTTTACCTTGTTTATCTGCTATTCGTTGCAAGAATCTATATCTGGTTATTTGGCGACCTCTTTTCTGCTTGCAAATAACCTATACATTGAAATTACATTATGTAAAAAGAATGCATAAGGCAACTTCGTGAGTCTGCTCTCACCGTGCGGCTACGCGCCATTTGGTCCACTACGCCGCTTTTAGTACAATTATGGTACGTCACCGCGTCTGATTTTCTTTTACTAATACTGTCAAATACGACATTAGAAAGCACCTTTATCGCGAGAAGTACATGTTAACTCGGTTTAATTTTATAAACAGAGATTATTCTTCATTTTTCGACAACATCGGAATTCACAGCAGATTTTCGCTAGTTTTCAACTCCAGCGACTCTCATCACAGTTTGTTCTATGTTCCAAATAAAAAAATACCTTCTTTCTTCAGCCTCTTAAATAGGTCCTTTTATGTAAAATAATTATCGGTCATTAGGTTAATTCCTTTCATAAGAAAAGGTCCCATCAATATCATGACCAAATGGTTCAGGAAGATGGCCTATCCTCAAACTCGACAACTTATGAAAATCCATTCAATGCATATTTGGAATTAAAATCCATTACTAAGCGAAACTTTAGCACATATTTATCAGGTTTAGTAGAAATAAATTGTGTTAATAGATATCTACACTTTCTGGGAAAAAGCTGATCATTCACCGTCACTTTTGTACCGGGCTTGTAGCAAGCTTGGCAATATTCATCGAGTCTTTGTCACAAAAAGATAGAGGACAAATTAGTCAATTGCAAAAATAGAAATAGGAAACGTATCTTATACGTGGAAATATAAGAAAATATAAGGCAAAATTTTTCATACTCAAATCATCATTAGAATTGCTACCTCAAATTTTTATACATAACAATATAATTCCATTTATTTTCTAGAGGAGGGACAAAATAATAGCAAAAAGCAATATTATCTCAAAGTACATTCGTAAGAGCTTCAAATATAAGAGAATGAAGGTTTTATTATAAGAAATAATAGTAAATATTAAGTAGGTGTCCTGAGGACACCTCCGCTGTTCTAGGGGGTATGTGGTCGGATCTCCTATGAAAATGTTTCAAAAATTATAAAACTGAGTAGAAATACGTAGAATGTTAAATAATTAAAAGTCACGAAACGATTTTTTTCTATGATACAAATTACAAAAATGGTGCGGTTTTTTCATGGGCGAGGTGTCCTGAGGACACCTTCCGCTGTTCTAGTGTTAAAGGTTTGACTAAAAATGAAGGTGAGATAATTGCGAAGTGCAAATTTAGCTTTTCACATTGAGTAAAAGCTCAAAGTAATGAATAAGAGCTTTTTTTACCGGAGATAGCATTTAAATATATCTAATAAAAGCTATCGAGGAGTAACCTTGCGGAAGGACATCATTTCTGAATTTGTGTAAAGTAGGTTCTTAACCATATTATTATCCATAATTATATATTAATCTTCTTAAAAATATGACATACTCTGTAGCACCATTATACCAATGATTTTTTTACGCACAGGATAGATTTGAATAGGAAACCAAAGCGTTTTATCCAAGAAAAAGATTTAAAATTTAACTACGAGACGATCGAATCCGAATTAAAAATACAAAAAAATACTTTTCGTAGTCCATCTGTGACACTTCCGATGAAAACTTTTGAATAAATTTCAAACACCTCTGTTCTTTTTTAGTCACACCACTTGAAAGAGAAATTTCACGTTGTGTAAATGAATTCGCGAAAAAAAAATTTCTATGTGACCACGAACGAGTACTACAAGAGAAGATATCTATATCTCTGAGTGATGTGGCACTCTATTAATATACACGATCTGCAATAAATATACGTTGCGGTTTTAGTGTTAGTCACGCATGTGGTAGCATTCGCTTTAGTTATATTATTTTAAACAATTCTATCACGACGAATATTTTTCATCATTCATTTCTTCTAAATTAATTTCAGTATTGTTTCTTGAATTAACAATTTCGATATTAAAAATATTTGTATTGAAGTTAAATTAATATTAAATTAGAACACCCTCATTGAAAAATTAATTGAACATGAACTTCATTGAGGATTTTTAATTGACAAAAACTCATTGTTATGTTCACAAGAATGCATTGATAGATCGACACGAATTTTTGTATGTTTTTATTAAACAAAGAATAGCGATTTAATAACAACATACGATAAAGATACCAAACAAGCGTTGGATTCATTTTTAAAATTTGTGGCAAATTATTTAAAGATAGATTATAAAGATTTCTTTTGATTTCCTTTGGAAATTTTTCACGACTGGTTTCAATTTTCAAATTGCTTGTTAAATAGAAAAATACTTCCTAACAGAGAAATATACTATCTAAATTCTCCCCGTATTTCATAATTTAAATTTAACGACAAAACTCAATTTCTAAGAGTAGAAGAAACTTCTATATAAAATTTCCTGTTTTCTCACTGGTACGGACATATCTTGGCGATTATTTGTCAAGAATACACACAAATAATGGGATAAACCAAGAGTAAAAAATGAAATGTACCTCCTCTTCGTTTTGGTTGAAAGAATCCCAACGCAACTGTTATTATCTCGTATCTAATAACTTCATCCTCGTATTTCAGAGATTACTCGTACATGGGTAAGCAAAATCTGTGACGGAAGATAGTTTCTTAAATTTTAGTCTAAATGAGGTCTAACATATCGAAAGATCTATACTATAAGAAAAAGAATTATAATATGTTGGTTTATATAACAATTTTCAGGGATTTATAGCGAGTGAGTTTTTAGTTGACATACAAAGTTTAAAAGCCTAGTATTTAAAAGGAATCATTTGAAATTTATATGAATTCATTTCATTCCCACATCAAGTTTTTCGTCTCTATTTTGAAGGAAACACGAAATATTCTACTAACCATTGTTAGCTTCCGTCTGAATCAACAATGAACATTGTTGCTTCATTGATTTATAACTCTAGGGGCATTTCAAGTGATTCAACGTAATGAACACGAAGTAACAATGAAAATATAACGTTTACAAAACTTGAAATATAACACTACGTAATTTATAAAATAAGGTTTTACTAACCGAGATAAGAACCTTGGCCGCTCTCCTCGAAAACAGTAGCGTCTCCTCATTCCACCGAATTTCCACTATAGTCCTGTGAAAAACAAAATAGAAACGTTATTAATTTATGTTCGTAGCGAAATTATCAATTTAGAGCAACCTTTATAAAGATAATAATGATTTAAAAAGGAATTTAGTGTTTAAAGGTGATAAATCATTTTCAGTTGGATAAAGGAACCAAAGATATAGGTTAAATAGTGTAATTAAAATTACCATAAGAGAAGGAACAAGAGCTTTTACAATCCAAAGAAAGAAGTTTGTTATTCGATCAAGATAGGAAAGGTTACAAGAACTAAAACTAGCCAAAATATTACCCTTTTTAAAAGATAAAATTATAGGGCGATGTCTAAGTTATATTTATAATTTTTTTAAATTTTAAAGTCAATTTACTTCTTATATATATGTCTCTCACTGTATCAATAATATAGCTTCAGATTTGAAATAGCTATGTTTTAAAGCATATAGTCCGTTACACTTAGATAATAAAATAAGACATTCTTAGAATCTCTTTGTACTTGCATTTTAAAGTGAGATAATTTGAGTTATCATTGAGTTAGTATATTGTATCTTTTATCCTGAGAAAACTAATGAAACTAAAATAACGAATATATAAAAGTAAAGTAGAATTAATTGTATATTAATCTTAATATAGAAAGGGTTATCTTAAAACGAGAAGACGATATTAATCGCGATAAATAATCCATTGTCATTCACGCATAATCATCACGAATTGATCGTGATTATTTCGATCTCTGTTACTTTCTACAAAATAATTTCAAACTCTTAAAATGGTTATTTGTAAAAGTTATATTCAGAACCATATTACCATGCCTTTGGAATAAGGTTGCATTTCTATATCTATTCTTCTATATATATCTTCTTCTGGATCTACATGGCAACAAATAAGAATTTAATCATACACATCTAATAAAATATGTTGATGTATTTACGAAATAAAAGTCCTGAAATATGGCGCAATAAGTTGGTATATTTGAGATTTTTAAATTCTGAAATATACCACGATCTATTTGCCAATTCTGGGATGTTATTTGATAAACTACCACGAGTATTAATTCCCAAATTCGATATCCTTAAGATGGATATCTCTCGCTTCAAGTTGAATATTTTCAGATTCACTCAAGCATTATCTTACGCCGAATTCCCTAAAATTTCCATCTCTTAGCAGTTCCACGCTTTACAAAAACTTCCTACTTTACCGTCTATTGTTTTATTTTCCAATGACTTCTCCCTCGCTTTATAATATCCACTAACTTTCGGCATCTGTCCTTTTGTATCCCGTCTTCAATTAAATTCATTAAGGGTCCGTCTTACCCTTAATATTTCACTCGAGCGTATCCTTCTTTTAAGCATTTTATCCGAACTCGATTCGCGTTTCTTTTCAAATCAATCGCTTTCCATTAAAAAAAACTCTTTTCCTCATCACTTCGTCAAACTTTTCCCCGCCATCATTCTTTCGATCTAATTTATTTTCTTTTCGGCACAAATGTACTGGATAAATTCGCTCAGTGTCTTACCTCTTAAGGCGAATTACAGCATTTAAAAAGTTTGAGATTATTTGTCGAACAAACGATCGGAAAGTTTGGAATTTAGAACGGGGAAAATTAATCTTTTTTCGGGAAAATATCTTAGAAAAATCTGTTTCTTTTCCACTATGGAAATAAAGATATCTATTAGAGGATTATAATGAATGTTATTTGGTAATATTCATTTATCTATTAGTTCCTTCATCAATTCTTCTTCATATTACTATACTTTCATTAATTTTTACTTTATATTACTTTATATTCATTACTATTTCTTTATATTACTTTACTTTCTCTTTATTTTCATGTACTTTTATTTTAATTCCTTCCATCATTTGGTGTTTTTATAAGAACGCGAAAGTATATCGACTACATCGTTCTTACAAATAGTTGAAAACAAAAAGATTATAAAGCATTTATGTATAGTTTTACGAGTAAACAATAAAAATATTTAAATATTATGTTCAGGAACACCTCAACACACATATAGCACATCTGCCTACATCCTCATCTCAGCTGATTAGTTCTATACGTCATAATTCCATAAACTAATGCTTGAATTTATATTAGATAGACCTCTTGCCATTTTGCTAGGTTAACCTTTTTAAAGATTTAACGTTAGACATTTATTCCGATATGATATTCCTCTTTAAAATGTATTAAATTTATCGATATCTATTGTTATATTTTAATACAACAATGTAATTATACATTTATAGATGTTCATTGTTGTATTAAGCGATGTTTTATGCTATTATAGCGATTCATTGTTGGATTAGGGTTTCATTGTAAGCTCCGTCCAAATTCAGTGCAGAACTCACCGTTTGATGAAGGGCCAAGATCGGTAGAGGTCATAGGCTAAGTTGACCACCATCACGGTGACCCCAGTTTCTTTGGCAAGCATGGATAGACCTCCAAGCAGCACACTAAGCCACACACAGACGCCTTCATTGCCACTTGCACTCGATCCGCTTTCGTGCCTTCGGAACAAAAGAATTCAATTAATGAACACGAATTCCACACGAGTCAAATTTGATCTGACGTATTAACATAATTGGTTTTAATTTGAATTGCCAGATAGGGACGTATTGCCATAGTGACAATGTCGTCTTTCATTAAGTGTCACCTCTCGTTTTGAAAAATGAAGTTTACCGTTGCTGATTTACATGGCTCCCAGCAAACCGCTTTACGTCAGACTAAATTGCGTTTACCTGTAGACATGGCAACCAAATAGACCTTCAAGTCCGACCAGGAATTTCAGCTATGTTGCGACAATACACACAATATATTTCAATTGATTTATTAATTACAGCAATCATTTAAATTAACACGATTATACATTTTTCATTTAGGAAAAAGATAAGTTCATATGATGGCCAAAAGATCATAATATCTTGTCCATCAATTTAATTTGTTTTAAAATTGACATAACATTATTAATATAACTAATTATAAATTTTATAGATACATTAAATTTAAGTGTAGATACATACTTGCATGAAACAATTATTTTTGTTTCTATTTAAAATTTGAATACAGATTATTCAACTATAATGTAACAATGTTCCTAGGTTACAAAATATTCTTCCACCTAGCTTTCAATTCTATTCTTATATTTCCTTTATTTATTTATTAGGAAAATATTATGTACATATTTTTATTTACTAAACGTTTCTATTCTATATATACATTAATTATTTTGTAGATCTTAAATAGCATGGCATGCTATCATGGAAGCAAGTAAATTCCATCCCGTTAAACCGGAAAGATTACAACTATAATCTTGTTAATCCTTAATCCTAGGGGGGTCAAAATGAAGACATGGAAGGCTTTTCAATTCATATTAATTTCCTTAAAAAAGTAGATGCTTAAATATCTAGCTTGCGAAGTGCTTGATTAAATTATTCCAAAGCGGGTTCGGAAATTCATTCGTTGCCTAGATACACACCGCTGTTTATTATGACCCTATTCGGCAACAGTGCATAGTAACGATAATTAGTATGGATTTGGGCTATCATTAGAATATTTCAAAACCGACTCTAGGCTAAATCATCTACTTTGCAATTACCCTCAAACTTTCCGGGAACTTCTTTATTTTTATCTCCCTTTTTAAAAACGTACTCTTCCCATCCTATTTACTGAGCCTCGTTATAAATCTTGCAGATGAGTGAGTACCATGTATTTCCTATAACTTTAAAACATCTATCGAGCTCTCTCTTCTCCAGGATCCAATTAGTTTTAATTCCCAGTGATAATGAGTCTGGGCCACAAGGGGCCCCTGTTTTTGGCCCTATCCACGTAATGGCCGTTTTAATGGCCCAAAAGAGAAATCCCTCGCACATAATCCTCCCAAAAGAAAGTTGGAGGATCTCCAATCTCTTATTTATTTATCTTTTCCCCAAGCAAAATCACGTTTCCCATTAATTGCAAAGCGGCTTTTACCCCCGCGAATAATATTTCAGCTTCTTTACATTTTCCTGAAGGGAGTGCATGGATTTGCGTACCTTTTTAAGTGGAAGTTTTTTTCCCCCGAATAACTCTTAGACATTGTTTTCGTGCCCAAGTCGGGTTTCGCTTACTTTTTTAGGTGGGATTTGGACCGACTTCGCCGATGGAGATGAGAATCTCTAGAGTACTTATTCGCTGCGTTCTTCATCAAGTTCGTTTCGATTAAACCTATCCTTTGTTGTTAAACGATTTCAAGTATTAACATTTATTAAGATTTCAATTCAATATAAATTAAAATACCGTATTATCTTACATTTGAATATCCTGAAAGAATTTGCCTTTTGCTAAGTTTTGATCGTGTTAAACTTATTTTATGCAGAAGCCTCTAATATTAATTAATTGTTCTTCTAAATGCATTACTATTTACAGGGAATATTTATGGTGAGTGAAGATATTTTCGTTTTATTTTGTTGCATTCAAAGAGCTGCCGAATCATAAATTTAAATGTCTAAATATGAAGATGTCTTTTTATTGAAGGTATTGAGTTTTTAAGAATGATGAAAATTTAAATTAAAAGTTGGAATAGATAAATTTAGAATTCGATTAAAATGTATTCCAAACTGTTAACGCAAATTTTTTAATGTTGATATTTAATTCCATTACGTTATTGTTTCAGTTCCTATTGTAGTATATAAAAGTATTGTTTATTTATAAATGATTCTAGGTTTGTAGTTTATAAATACTAATTTACTTACAAGGCCATCAAAACTCATGATAATAACATTCAATTATGAGTTTTTATGTGTCGTATAAAATGTACAATACATGTTGGATTTACCTTCCTTTTTAGTTCATACAGATTAAAAAATAAACAGATATACATACATACTTGCCAACTTCTGTTACTTGGTTATCATCGATCTGTAACGTTTCATTAAGTGAACAATACACATGACGTAGGTCCTATTTATGATTATTTATAGAATGTAGTGACTAGAATGTTTTCAGGTTATGAAAGATAAACTTTGAGTCAACAAAAATGAGGAAACTTCATAAGTGCTAATATTTATTAAGAACCGCTGTAATCTAGAGCATAACTTGCTAATTAAGAACGCCTATCGAACTATTTGCAACTTCAAGCGTATTTTAGAAGAAAAAGCCTATTCTATTTTCTCTTCGTGTTGAAAATTAGATAGGAGCATTAATTGTTAATTTATACATTACTTTTTTTTCTTCACAAGATATAATTAAGACAAGGATCTCTTTGGCATAGTATGCACGCCCACTCTTTGAAACGAATCATTTTTCATTTAGCGTAATGAAGGGTGGTGGCGTGCTTTGGATAATGGATCCATGCCTTAACATTTCGAATCGTTATTTTAAGCATTGTTGCGTAATGAATTACAATTTACGCTGATCGGTCATTGAATCTAAATCGTAGTACTTATATTATTATTTTTGGTGATAGTTGACATTGGTAATAAATATTGGGCTTAATACGATTTTAATAATGAATGTATAAAATACATTACGTAGTGTATGTTGTCATAATGTATTATGTGTTGCCATAATGTAATATATGTTTTCGTTGGACGATTATTCCAGTTGTAACGTATTTATGATTATAATAATAAAATAATAAATAATAATACTACGTAAGATAAATGCCAAATGATAATTGTTCCATGCCCATTATTCTTCTCCATTGTTGACTAGATAAGTTTGTAGTTTTATTTCGTTTCATGTTCTTGAGAAACATTTTTATCAAACCCAAAAATTTAGTGTATGAAAGAGTGACTTTAAGAGATTCGCTGTTCAATTGTTTCAAAAAAGGAAATTTCAACTTCCGAACGAATGTACAGCTAGTGACCCGGGAGTATTGCGTGCTTCCGGAGATTGCTAATTCGGAAAATATTTTTACCAGACTCATAAAAGAATCATAGTCGGAAAACTGATGGAAATCTCACGAAATATCTCAAATTCGGGTTTTCGAATTTTGTGAAAGCGATGTATTTTTCACCCTTGGCAAGGATAGGAGACAACTTGGCGGCACTGCCTGTTCTGTATTGCTCTCTTTTTTATAGAATAGTTTCGATTTTTCCCTTTGAATATTATATTAAGTAAGGGTAAGTTACGCGTCTTTAAATGTGAGTAAGTTTCATATAGCTTTTGTTGATAGGATCGTGAAAAATGAGGTTGTTTGAACTCCGATTTAACACTTCTAAATAAAAATGAAAGAGAAAATTCAGTGTCCAGAGTAAAATCTACTGCACAAGCACTATGTTAAGGTATATCCTATTGAGATATGAAAACATTAACGCATATTATAAATTATTTTAGAAATAATTGAACTGCTATTTTCGAAGCCTCAAGAATTGATTTGCGAGAGAAATCAAATACGACAACAATATCAATAATCAAATCAATATGGCGAAGCAATGATTGTTGACGCGATCTTTTTGGAATCGAAAAAGGATAACAATACACGCACGCAAGGAAAAAAAGTTGAAAACATCAAAGAAAAAGGTGAAATTCACTCTAAATAGACTGCATTTCCCGCACTCCATGCGGAAAACGGGTTCAAAGTAGAGTCAACGTACGAAATCTAAGAATGTAAATTAAGAGGAAAAACGAAGGGGAACTAAAAGTGGGTATTCTTTGTGTAGATATTTTTGGGGGGAATAATGAGTGCGAAATAAAAAAAAACTGCAACGGAAGGGAAAGACTAGAATTTTCAGGAGCGATTTTTATTCGGCATTTCGAATTATAAAGTCACAGGAAAAGCATTCATTTCCGCAAGTCAACGGAAGGAGAAATTTTTGATGAGGAACTGCATATTTGAACGGAGACAAATAGAAATAATAAATCTCGGAAATGAACTAAAATTAGAGATAATGAGACGAATCGACAAATATTGAGGAAATTAACGGAAAAAAAGTTCACCATTGTCGTCGAAACAATTGAGTAAAGCTCCCACTCTGTCTTGCGCAACAAAACTCAACAATCGATTTTAATTAACAATGTAAAGTTGCAGTGTTATATTTATACGTAGAGACGGTTCCCTCATCCAACGCCTATTTATGCTATATATCACTCACATCTTGACGCACAAACTTACGCGTTTATTCACACCGCGAATTGCTGTATCCCGGAACATCTTCCGCTACATTATTTCTATCTTTTCTGCAACGTAAATCTCCTCACACCGCATCGTTGTTTTCCGGATTATTCTTTCTTTTGGTTAATATTTTTGTCGTTTATGATTGAGCAATTCTTGAGTCCATCTCGGCATGGAAAATTATTGCGGACGAAGATAAATTAAGCTTTTTTTAAGACCCAAGAGATATTTATTGCTCTTACCTTCTATGCTCTATAAATTCATGGTTTTTGTTTGTATTTGATGTAAATTATATATAAGGTTTTGGATAAAAACACGATATATATATACGTCCTTAAAGTATATATAAAATTTGTTACGAGTGTTATTAAGTTTCGTGGATTCCATTTCTTCTCAAGCCTGATATTTTAAATGTACATATATAAATATTTAGGATATAATTTGTGAACGTACATATATAGTACTGATAGTATATACGTCATATACTGATTTCCAGGTCATAATCAAATAATTAAAGTGAAAAATGTAATTTTAATATAGTACGTTAGACTCTAAATCTGTTTGAGTCTATTAGTTATGACAGATATCGACTGTACGTATTTATTTACGCCAATCCATTGTTGTGATTGTTTAGAAAATCATTGTTTGTATGATGAACGTATTATTACTCCGATATGATTTAATGTATTTTTAACAAGTTATATGCTTAATTATAGTTACATTTGTAAATAAACATCAATATATTATCAATTGTTTTGTAAATTGTATCAAAACATCGATTCCTGACGAAATTTCAAACTTACACTAAATTGTGTACTGTTAAATGAGCCAATAGCAATGAAAAATACCCTAAAACGATTGCGTGAAAGAAGAGTAACGTCTTTCGAAAGCGATCATTTCACTCCTTTATCAAATATCCCATCTGAAGCATATCGCCATATGCCCTTATTCTCATTGCCACGCCCTGTCTCTCATATTCCTTTCAACGCCAAACCCTTTCACAATGTGATCGCGCCGTATCTTTAAGATGGATGATTCGTACTTTTAATCGCCAACGTTTTCCTCAGACGTCGCTTAAAACTTTCCCGTTGAAATGTTCATTTGTGGGCCTTGTTTGCCCTCCGACAAAAGACACTCGCCTCTAACTTACTCTCGCCCGGATCAGACTCGAAATTCGAGGCTACGGAAAACTTACGGAGAAAATTCAACAATATTTGAAGGAAAAGTTTTCGACACGTTGTGCGATCACTAGACGAAAGTCCTCGGAGGAGAAGTTCCAGAGGATGCTGAGTTAATTGTGTAGTTGGTCCATTGAGGTGTTAATGCACGCGTACACTCACGTATTTGTTTATTTAGTTGGTTGATGCGAAAGGAAAGGTTGGCTTGGAAACGTACATACAGCGAGTTGTTTATTTCATTAGAAAGCTCGTGGTATGATATTAAAACATTATTTAATACGTAAATTAAATCATTATTAAGATATATAAACATACACAAATATATTAATAACATGTTATATATTATTACATTAAATGCCGAGTAAATAATAACGAATATAACTACAGTTAATGAACTAATAATTAGTTGCTACGAGACATTACGAATGAATGATAGTTAATAAACTATGAAATGACAGAGATTGTCCTTATCAACCATGGATTTGATAAGTTTTATAGAGATGAGTTATAAAAAGAGGAAAAACACGAAATCTACTTTGAAATAAAACTCAATACCTTCATTTAAGTCCTTTTTAGGCAGTTATTATCTAGCCAAGATTTTATTCATACACAGCTAAAACAATTTACTCATATTTGCTGTGATTTTATGCAAGCTAAGCTTCATTTATAAAGACTTTTCGTATATACCGTTTGGTTCATTCATTTATGTAATACCGCTTGGAATTCAAATGAATATCGTAACCACATGGATGGATGGAAATAATGACTAAATTCATTATTTTGTCCATCATTTCATGAGAAATGAGTGTTAACTCTCAAAATTATAAATTTGAAATTAAAAGGGTGTGTTTCGAATCAGAAAATGACGATTTTTAAAACACCGACATAATGGAGTCGTCATAGCACGAGATGGTTGTGAAATGGAAATCTTTTTAGAGTCTGAATTGAAGATAGGAATTAGGGAATGAGACAAAACAGCGGGTGAATGTAGATTCAATCTCAGCACCGATGAGTTAATGCACCGAAAATTAATTCGAAATCTCGATTAAGTTTGACCATTCATTTCTCGCGACAATACTTTGAGATAATTGAATGGACGCTATCTTTGCTGTCACATCGATAATTAAATTTACTAATCGGCGCCATTATGCAATTACAGCGCGCAATCCATTTCCCCCAATGCGCAGCGATTCAATTCCACCGAAATAAATGTAATTTAATGGAAATTATAATCTGTCGAAAGAAACTCTTTGATTCAACCCGGTTCTATAACGTAATCCTTTTAGCATTTGTCAACTGGATACGTAAAAAAGATGTTTGAGTGATGTAAAACATTACAGAGTGAAGGGTTAATCTTGTTATTGGAGGGAATAAAGTGGCAGATGGGAGGGATGAGTGAGAAGTCGTACATCTTCCGCTATAGAGCCATTTGTTCGCCATTTTCCGATAATTTCTTTTGAATTTTCCAATACTTTTATACGGGAAAATGTGTCGGTTCCCATCAAATGTTAGATCTGAAGGGGATTACGTGAATGAGATTGCGTTCCTAATACTTATATGTATTGATATTGTACTTCTTATCCTCTAAAGACGTATTAAAAGTATTGACGGTTATTTCGTGGTAAAATTCTTGTTTCTAAAAGATAAATCGTTAAATCCCAAACCGTAAGCACGGGTATGGAGAGATAGGAATATCAGATGCTTATAAAGATCAAAATTTATCCAAAGTACAATAAAATAATGTAAAATAAGTAATATTTAATTATAAAAGAGGGAAATTGGTTAATAGACTAAGCAATTGCAATTGTGTTTTGTTTGAGAATCTTAATAATTCTAAGTAATTGTTGTAAACTGTGCTTATAATTTTTATTTTTGGATTATCCAGCTACTATTTCTTCTTACATATTTGTCGATTAAATTGTCTTCCATGCCTCTCTTTTGTAATTACATACTTCACTATTTCATATACATTGTTCACCGCTTAAGATTGCTACTTATCTTCCCAAAGAAGATTATAAAATATATCTAAGGCATTATATTTTTTATGAATTAGTTACTCCTCAAACATATCTATCATTCGTCTACATTTTCTAACTTTTATGTTACATAGCTAATAATTGACTCCAAATATTGCCCTTCAACTGTACTTCTAGTTTCACTAAACTTTTCTGATTATTCCTTATTATTTCGTATTGATATTCAAGAAACTGCAACCTTTGAAGCTCATCGAACAATTAATTCAACTATACCCTTTCGTGAATCCTAGCAATCCTTACGTAATTTTAATATCTGCTTCTTCGTTGATCTTGATTCATTATCTTTCCTTGCATATCATATTGTGATCTAATATTACGCGAAATTTCATAGCATTTCAAGATCGGGTTCTTTCCGTACCCCCACCCACTGAAAATCATTCCTTGTACATTTCAATTGCATCAGAACTCATAAACTAGGAATAGAAATTCCGCCCTGATTCAAATTCTCTCTTTTTACAGTAGAATACGCCTTTTGTGGCAAATGCAGGATTTCCTTCAAAGTATAAACACCAGGAATCCGAGTCTTGATCTGCTCTAATCTTACCGTCACATTCTTACGCCGACGTCTTTCCTTTGTTTTGTGCAGACTACTTCACTCATCACTGTTCCCAGAAACTCTTATGACTTCTTAGACTTTGAAATCCGCCCGCACACAATTATGTGCGGCTAAACCAAGTTACGACACTCACAGATGCATAACACGAACTATTCTCCCTGTCTTGTCTACTCCCACGTAAAGAACATTGGTGGAATAGTCGGGACGTATGGAAGACGGTTTTCTTCAAGTTAGAGAAGTCGGTAATAACTTTCTTTATGGATAAATTTGAAGAAATTCCTTTCTAACCTTTCTCCTAATATTTCACATAGTTTACGCATAAATTAACGTAAGTGTTGATGATGATCCGGATGATGTTTGAAATGCATTAATTTATCGGTATGTACAGGAAATCTAATCAATGTCATCAACAACTCATTTAGAGTTACATGTACGCAGTATCGCTCTATAAATTCCAACATCGCGTGATAATCTCATTAGCATAGAGGATGGTAGCAATAATGAATCTTAGAATGCGTAACGTACGGTGATGAACCAATCAGCATCGATATACGTTACGTCATAATAATCTAGGAAGTAATTGATAAAAGTAAATAATTAATAACCAAGGAACCTAATTCAAAAATTGTTTACGATTACGTTTATAATGTACTTGTAGACACAAACATACGTATTTTATATGTATATGTAAATTGAAGATTATACGTATTTCCAAGCATTTGCTATACATATACTATAATACATACATTTTTCTAATCTTTTAAATTCAATAATAAAATTCTATTAGCATAAATTGGCTGATTAAATGAAAGAAATTCCTCAGTTTGATGAAATAAATACGGACGTTCAGCAATAAATTCTATTGTTCACTAAATTTCACAATGAGCTTAATATTATGCAAACAAAACCTATGATAAAACACTTATTTCTGAATTAACAATGAATTTTCCATTAACAAGAGTAAATAAAATAATAGAGGTAATATATTTTATCATGAAGATAGCCTTAAAACATGAATACATTTCAACTAATTAACTTTATTCACAATCTAGTTGTAATTTTCAATAGGAAAACACAACAAAATGTATATCAAATTCTATAACCCTTCAGCTGTACTTATTAAAATTGTCGTCAGATATTCTATTATTTATAAATCTCCCAATCAATCAATTCTAGGCATTTTGAAGTTAATCTTACGCAAGATCAATCAGCTATATTAATATCATTCTTGTAAATAATCGTATTTTATATACTTTGTATACATTTTGTTAGAAGCTCATTGTTGTACTCAGAAGAGCAATTCTCGCTAATTCGAACGATATTTTGTAACAATTCACAACAAAGAGTTTAATAATCAAATAATACATTCTTCTGATTCTTAATTTCTTCAAATTCGAAAGAACTTTTCATTTGGAACGAATAAATATCCAAATATTATCCTCTTTTTGAAGAGTGATATCCTATGTCATCAGAGAGGATTTTTCTTATCCAATCAGCACAAAGCACTGCTTTGTGTCTCAAATAAAGGAAAAGACGCGTTTTATTTAGTCTTTCTTTCATAAGCTCTTTTTTTTGTTTGCCCCTCATCTTGAATCTCTGCGAGTAAATAAGACATTTCGATAAATTTTATTTCCCCTTTGAATTTCTAATCAAGAGAAGATTCATTGCTATTTTCTGTGTCACTTGATTAAGAAATTCCAGGAGTTCTGTGTGTTCCTTTTTGGAAGAAAAAGTTTTTAGGGAGCACCATTGTTTGCATCCGGAAGAACGTAAAAAGACAATTCTTTCAAACGTCGTAAACCTATTCTGCATTTCTAGATGCAACGCACTGAAAAATAAACTCTATATTTACGAAGGATTTCAAAGGTGCTTTTATTAGAGGAAGAATGAGTTTTTATTCAACCTTATTTGAGAGGCATCGAAGAAAAATATTTTTGAAACGAATAATCCTTAAGTAAAATCTCTAGGTATCGCAGTGAAAGACTTTTTTCAATTTGCACTGCATAGAATATTAATATTTTCTTTTAATAGATTTTAAATGCTTCTTAATAATTAAGAGTCATTATCATATTTGTTTCTCACTATTTAGTCAAACGTTTCCTAAATATACTCTCTAAATAATCTGTGATTACATGATTCGATGATATCTTATAATAATCTTAAAAAACATTTTAATGTAAGAAAATATGATTTTTACTGGGTGATACTAATCATTCCATCTTTTCTTTACATTATAACTTATGATCGTAACACTTTATTTATTAGTTACGAGTACATACGTAACTATGTATAAAATATCAACAATCTCTTTTGAAACTGTCGAATAATATCGATAGACCTTTTTCATTATGTTTTCAGTTCTTTATTCATTTTAATATGATTATTTGAAAGAAAAATATAATTTTATCGATACAAAAAGTATGTTTTTTTTTAAACTTGAACGAACGAAATTTTCGAAATCTATACTCATACAACTAAAGTTTAATGATCGTATTCTTAAAATGACGTAAATTGTACAGGAACTAATCAAGAACTATCATACAGCTTTATAATATCCTTTCGATAGATACCACGTCCCCAAGTGTTCTGCGAACCGACGGATTAGTCCACAAATGAGGGGTCATTTACTGATGAAGGTCCACTATCGTGATTTAGTGGTCTCTCCGATGTAAACAGCGTGAATTTCTCAGTCTCTATTCAATCACGTGAGCTTTGACGTAGAGCGCTCCCATGATGCAACGCTGAGAGAGTCTGGTCATCATCTTCAGAGTTATGAACCACTTTATCATTCAAACGGTGTGCGAATTGGGGATACAGTATTGAGATACGATATCAATCCGCATTTTATACATTCGCGTCTGAGAAAACGGACCTTAAAAATCAATAAAAGGGTTTGTTAGCGAAGAAAGGAAAATTATAAGATTTTGAGATAATATGGGGTTGAAGGAAACAAAAATACTTGTACGGTTTCATTAAAAAAAACTAAAAAACGCTAATTTTTGTTGATTAACTAGTAAATTGTTTAATATTGATATCGGAAATATGTTTTTTCGTCTTTCTTGATTAGGAGGAGGAAACTATTAAAGGTAAGCAAAATTAACATGTAAAATGAATATTGTAATTACTATAATTACGAAAGATATGCATGTGTTAATCATATATTCAGTAATAGTTTTTATGTCCTTTCTGATATAAATTAAAAAATAAACAGAATATTACCATTTGTGATGGTAAGGAATCAATTTATTACTACTCTTTTGTTAAATTTAACTTGCTTTAAAATAAACATATCGACATTTTCTTTACATATGAATATATTTGGCATCCATTAGTATATAGACGGTTACAGAGTTTCAAATGTGCGAGAGAGTATACTTTTACCTGTTTTAATTTACAAGAGTATATAAGTCTGCATAATTTTAGTTAAAATATCTCGTGCGAATTTTTTTTGCAATCAATTTACCAAATTTTAGATTCTTCAGATTATATAAGTTCTAATTTGGTTGCTAACTAATATTCACGAGTCCAGGTGAACCTAATAAAATTCTCATTTGTTGTCGTAGCAACGCTCAAACATCTCCAAAGAGTACATCAATGAGATCGTGAAAATGCTATTCTCATAAAACGAGCGAGGACAGATGTGAGCACAAGGAGAAGCAGGTGTGGTGAAACAAGAGACAGATGAAGGCACGTTATCTGATAAATGAACCCTTGATGGTCCAGCCACCGGATGCTGAGGAATGCTGGGAAATTTTCTACCCTCCGTATTTCTTAAAATTTCATTTTAGTTATTCAAAAGTAACTTTCTACCTACTTTAATCACGTAAAATTATATGCCCAATTTGTATTTCCATTATTAATTAAACCCTCCATCCAAAATATTAACATGAACACACCAATAATAAATAGAATAATTCTATATTATATATAGAAATGATTTTAAGATTGTATTAGAATAAAATTTCACTGAATCTATCGCTTTCTGTATTAAAACTACAAGACTAAGATGGAAGGTTCTCATATTAACACAGGGATAGCTCTCCTATTAGCGAAAACTTATTGACCCCTACCTGGCTGGACTTTTTATCAGTTCGTAAGCCAATTTTCAACATTCTTTGTACTCTTTACCTCTACTTTAAAAGATGCAACGATCCCATCCACTCAACTTAAACATGTCCATCATTTAACTTCATTTAAATCGACCTATTTACTTTTATCATCGCAATTGGATGCTTAACCCAAAGCGGATGAATCACATATTAATTAACTAGTTATGCTGCATCGGTCTAACCGGATTATACTCGTAAACGCTTAAATATAATGACTCTATTGTACTGCAATTGTGAGCAAGCTCCTTTCACGGCATTCTGAGCAGAGTAAAACACTTCGAACCTCATCTTGCCCGTTAATCCTTCAACCTTTGTTGGGAAATAGAAGAAGCATTTTCGTCTGCATACCAGTTAATGCTTAATAAACAAACGGGTCCATTCATAGGAGAATTTAAATGGCACACAATGAATATACGGCAGAGGAAAGCCTCTTGTGAGAGAAGACTGTTCAATTCATTGCTCGGGTCAACTGCTGGTTGCGCTTCGATCACTTTACGCGATCCATGAGTGCCGAATTCAAAAAAGCAATTCGCACGAGAACAGACATCTTGCTTCCATCCGTTCACGTCTAAAAGGATCTACGGATTGTGGGTCGCACGGAATGACTATCGAAATGCGAACGGCATCTAATCCCTCCGTCCTGCGGTGGATAGCATGGTATTAATGAATAATAAATGTGCATGGCCACGGATGCGTGCGGGAGGCAGAAGGCAATCCAAGGAAGAGATGCGGAATAATGTAGTTACAACAACTTCGGAATGGCCAATCTTCTCCCTAGAATTTGTTCTCTCGAACGGTGCTTAATAATTCCCGGAAAAATTGTTTTGATACGAAAAAATTATAAGGAAAAAGCCAAACGATCGAACAGATATCAAAATATTCAGTAAGTATCGGGAATCGAACCCAGATCTCCCAATTTCTGAGTGGTATTCTATAATCATTATTGTTACCATGGCAACTATGTGAAAATATTCAGTAAGGACTGGGAACTTAATTTCTGAGTGGAATATTATAATTATTATTGTTACTATGGGAACCGCTGAAAAGTACTCTGTTTAGTAGGACCCTCTTTTTACATGAATGTCTTTATAGAGTTTATATGTTCATAACTATCAACGTGAAGTATCTATATAACGTAATATTATTATTTAGGGAATATATTAATATTATTTTCATTAAAAGGCTGCAATATAGAACCCATTACATAGTGGCTATAGTGTAAACATTCATACATAATTCTTCGATCATAATTGAATGATTTTTAAGTCCAAAATCATATAATATATGGTATTCAGGTACATGTATATAACCATAGTCGAATATGGTTGAACACTATTAAATATGACATAAGTTTGGGTAGGAAGTATTCCGCCTGGTATTTTCCTTAGTCTGAAGGAAACCCCCACCAAAAACTCCCCAAGTTGCTCTAGCTATAAAGTTTTGTAGCCAAGAAACTGTTGTCAAGGAGATAAAATGTAAACATAAAATTACGATAGTAAAGAATTGACTCGCGGAAGTGTTTAAATAAATGTAGAACGACTTGCGTAATATAAATCGAAAGGAAATCTCTGTTCTCAGGGATAAGAAGCTGTATTTGAAAAGGGAATAAAAGTGCAGATCTCGGTTCAAATGCTGTATAGTCGTTGAAAGCAGTGGACAGTAGGGTTTTCTAAATTGGGTCAGAGAGCATGCTTTCTGCTAATTCGAGAATGCTTATGAACTCGTTGTTTTTCAGAACGAATCGATATTAAACGGAGCAGGAATATCTCGTCGGCCTCGAATAACATCGGCAGAACTGATTAAAAGCACAGTGAGACTGGAGAAAGACGATTTCAATTTAAAGTTGCACGATACTACGGCGTGAACGATATGGTTTCCTGGGAAAAGGTCGTGATACTGCACGTATGAAGAGCTCGGAGAAAATTTATAAAATTAAGAGATAGATGTTTATGATCTATCTTCTATATGATTATGATTATGAAAGGAGTAAATGTGTTGCATTATTTTCTTAAAGACTATATATGTCAGAAAATGATAACTATACATATATACCCTGTTACGTTTCGAAGGACACCTTACCTTTCATTTAGATGTATTTATAACATATAAAAAGCTTTTGATGAATTAAACCTTAATTATTTACTCTCCGACAACCCTAATGATTTTGATTGATATTTTTAAGCCGATTAAGGCTTAAAAACAATTATATGGATCAGCCAATCGTATGAAAATATCCAATTAATCAAAAAAAGATTAAAATTCCATATTAAATGACAATTAATGATGAATATTATCATCAAATTTAATAATCAAAATTTGGAAAAAAGCTTTTTAGGTAGGACATATATAACTATGACGCGCTATCAAAATACTCTATCACATTTCCGGATGGTAATTAATATTTCATTAATTGGAATGAAATTTAATAAAGTATGGGATTCAATTATGGAATTTTACAAATTGAGTTAATAAATTATTATAACAGTGTACTAAAATTAACGTTTTTACTTTAATTATTCTGATTGATAGAACTAATTTGAAATTCCTTGATGATGCTGTGTACTATTAGAGCATGAAATGAATGTATTTTTACGTTACATACATCATAACACCTTAATAACATATCTTAAACATTATATTTTGTATGTATGAATTATAGTATGGGTTGAAAAATGCGATTTCATTTCCTGGAAAAAAGCTTTCCATTCAAGATAATGACATTAATATATATATATATATATATATATATACATTATCGTATCATAGTTACATGATGATTATGCAATGGTTCATTTTTTACTTAATAATAAGGAAAGAAATAGTAGCGCATTACCTTGAAGGTATACTGGAAGCTAATATTTGTTTTTGCAATTACCTTTCACTTTATAATTTAATATTACTTCAATTCAACTCCGTAATACAGTACGAAAATCCTATGACCATAAAGGACATCTTATTTGACTAAAAATATTGAAAGATCACCTGTGAAAATATTTACCCGAAATTACAAAAAGAAAGGTATTTCAGCGAAAAAGCAAGAGTTCGCTTTTTGGAGAAACGAAGATAATTCAGATGAGAGTGTCACGCTCATGTGAAGGACGGTTGAATGATGTGAGGAAAAATCAGGATTATGACTCAATGGCCATCGAATGCGTGTCGTAAGACGATCTCGAGGAGTGTTTTTTCGTGCGATAGAAGGAAAAAGTGGAAGATTGATGAGGGCATTATAAAAAATCGTCCCTTCTCCGGAGACTGAGGAAGAAAAGTCACTTTGGAGGAAAAGGATTTGTGATAATGGGCCATCCAATTAATCTGTGACCACGTCACAATGTCCGGTTGGGAATCTGCGTTGCTAGGTACACCAATGAAAATATTCTCGTATGTAAATTGAAGGCGATTTTGACGTAACATTTGTAAGTGTTCGGTTTTTTTGATATTTCATTGTAAACTTGAAAAGCCTTCGGAAAACCATTCATTTTGTGAGTTAAATAACACAGAAGATGCTGGATTAGGAAAAAGTTTTGGTTAGTTAAGAATATGAATGAAAACGAAGCGCAAGGAAGTTAGAAATTTCGTAGTAAATATTACTTAGTATATAAGCGCTAGTTACTTTATTAGTACCGTTACTGGATTGAGCATGTTTCCGTAATCTTCGATGTAGACGAATGCTGCTTTCGTGTATTGGAATATTTAGAACTATCCTTTGCGTCAATCATTTCACTGTGTCTTCCATTTACTATTTTTATCCTTGCCCGAGTTGTTCGTAATTATCAAGAAATGAATGGGTCCAAACACGATACTGTGAGGTACGCCTGAGATATCTTTAACTCTGTTTAAATGAGGTTTTTAATTGTCGTGGACGAATAGCGCAACTAAAGTTGATGGAGACTTTCCAAGGCTGTGTTGGATCCTGCTTAAACAACTTAAACTTTCTAAAATTTCATTAGTGAGCCAACATCGATCTGCTCTCTTGCTTGTCCTGTCAGTGGATTTAAAGAGATGGGCCTATACTGAATTGAACCTATCTTAAATTATTTTAAAAGACGACAAACATTCGATAATAACCAGTACATTTAGATGCTGGTTTGTTTTATTGAATAAAGGGAACACAATGTTGAATAAGCATAAAATTAGGGCTACTTTATCAGTTCGTTCTTTCAATATTCTAACCGGAATATCTTCAGGACCTGGGGATAAATTCTGCTTAATTGTACGTAAAAGTTAAGATATTTTATTTACGGTGAAACCAGTGCTAATTATCATCATTTTGTATATGTACTCGAAAGATTAACCGAAAAAATATGAACTAAAGAAATACGATATTATGAAATTCGTTTAGCGTATTCGTTATGTTCCCAGGATCACTAGTGATAGTACCATCAGTATACCTATAAAAATGGGATAGATTATCTTTATCTTGTCTTTCAACCTGAGACTCTGCAAAAAGAGATATCTTAGGAGATGATCGAATGCTTGGCCATGGGCTGTCTCCATTCATTCTCTAGAAGCGATGTTATGCGAAAAAACAGAGCAAAAACTCGGCCAATTCGTATTTTTATTCAAATAAAAGGATTTCTGTATTTAGCCTTTGGGAAATCGCACCTCAGATCTCTTATCCACCTTCAGGCGGGATGTTCTTTTTTCCTCCAGAAAGTTTTCTATTTAGGAGAGAAAACTACTTTTCTCTGAAACGCTCTTATCTTGGAAATAGTCTCCATATATAACCCCTTTCTCTCTATCGTAAATTGCTCCGCGTATTACATAGTGCAACTGTGCATTGTTATTTTCACCTTGAGGCGCAGCTTCTCCTTCATTTCTGACCTTTGCCTTCCGAAATACACTCTAGAACTCCAGCATCTTTAATTTTTCACTTTTTCCAGTGAAAATAAGCTCAAAACTTTATCTGCGTTTGATTTCATTATTAGAAAATTTTTCTTATAGATGATTACAGCTGTAGCCTAAGGAGGTATTTTTATTTGCCTTTGGAAAACCAGTTCTAGAATTTTTAGAGGCCTGTTTTAAATCTATTGCATGTTCCTAAATAATTTTCGAACTTCCACAATAAGAATTGGGATTCCACAAAAACAACTCTTGGATATTTAACCAATTATGACCTTATATTTAACATTTATTTTAATGCTTTAAGAAAGATATATATTTTGTATTGTGTTGTATTGTATTGTTCGTATTGTAATTCAGATGCTTACTGATTATAATTCATATAAAATTATTTTTTCGGGTTTATTTCAAGTGAAATAATATTTTAAATGGCTTAAGGGTTATTTAATAAATGTTTCTCAGAAGCTAATATCTTACATTACTTTTCTAAATCCTTACTTGTTCAATTCCATGCTATTATAAAGATTTCTAATCAAATTCTCTAATCTAAAAATCCTTCTAACGTCTTCTTTCTAACATCTATATTTTATTAAACAGAATACTCTAAATTATTTTCTGTGTTCTTGCCCATTTTAATCTAGTACTTGTACGAATTTGATTTAAGGATACGTAAACAACTACTTACTACTTATTTTAACAATAGTGCTGCAACGAATTTAACTTGATTACTCTAAAATCCACTCCTCAAGAGCGAGTCAAGTTTACTATAAGACAAAATCTCGCAAAACTCGGTGGTCAAAGTTTTCCTCTTCTCCCAACTTCATTGTTACTCGCGACTTTAAACAAAGCTAAGCTAGATTGTTGCGCTGAATAATGGAAACTTTCCAAGGACGAGCGCTCTTTAACAATGAAGCGCATTAAATGCGTCTTCTTTTCACCATCCTTTTAATCGCTTCGACGGATCCAAAATGGAGACTAAATCCGTATCAATCGCTGGGCAAATATGGTAGCTAAAATTCCTTTTATCTCCCGGCAGTTGATTGTTGAAGGAGAGCGTGCAAACACGGCGCGTTAGTCACTTCTCTCCCCCTACGAAGAAACTTCCGTGGATCAGTAAAAGGATGCAGTTGCGTGTAACCACGGATCCACGTGCCTCCGTTCCCCTCTGAAATGGGGGAAGGGAGCTGTTATGAAAGAAGTGAACTTGCAGCGTACTGGGAAGTGGTCGAATCAGTTAAATAAATAATAAAGGTGTTATTGCAAGATGGCCGTCTCTAAGTACCAAAGTATACGATCGTCAGTAGAAGTTTGTAGTTACTAATTCATCTTTATAAACGATGAAAGGTGTGAAGATATATTTGCATGTGGTCAAGCGAATGTACGCTTTGAGAAGATATTATTTCTATTGATATATAAGAGTTTTAGTGCATATTTATTGGCTCTTAATGAAATGGATGATTCGAATAAGGAATGACCATACAGGTATGTCTCAAAATACGTGTTTCAAGACGTAATTTCAAGGTCAATCGAATCATAAAGCTCAAATTGAACTATAGAGCTTGATGAGACGTATTACAATGATCATTCCATTATATTTTCTTATTCTCGTCTCGAAAGGTCGGTGTTTATTAGTTTATAAAAGTATCTCCAACATTTACAGCACGGTTTTCAGGGTGTTTACTTTAATGATTTGTTGTATGATCTCTAAGTAGGATATAATACCCTAAAGGTAGTACGTGCAATGTTTAGAACTTGCTCAGAGTTGCTTGGTACGAGAGTACGAGAAGATGCACTGGAAGGAAGAAGATTGGTACTCCTAAAAAAGATAGACCTGCAGTTCGTTGTTTTTTTCTCCAGAAAGTTTAATTTACTGCTTGGGAAGCTCTCAAAAAGATTAAGAAAGTGGATGATACAATGCAATATCCTCTTTCAAAACATTATCTTCCGTGTACCATTCGCCTTCGAGAAAAGTTGAATTTATAACTTGTGATTGGGAATTTATCATCAGAAACAATGATGGGTATAAGCGAAGGTTTTAAATGTAAATAGCAATGAAAAATAAACATTCCATAGCAACGGAATTTCCTAACCTATTTCGATAGTTATAGCAGACATACTTTCGGAGTGTAATTCAATAATTGGTTAGCATTGTTGTGTACGAGAGAATTACATGAATTGCTGACATATGTCTAGATGATATAAAGATAAATATTATACATCAACTTCCCTGAAATAACTCGTAGTGTTAGGCTATCAATTCCTATAGTAATAAAATATTCAAAATTACTATAAAAATACTTACTCCACTCATTCAGACATTTTAAAACCGAATTAATATCGTTAAAAAGGCAATCAAATGAAGGGAGCAACAACCTTCAACCCATCATTAGAAAAGAACTAATCGGTCTCAATAAGAATCATAAAAAGACATCTAATTAGAGTAATTGGTTCCATTGGAATAAAAATTCCTAATTACACACGATTAAGGTCAGCCACTTTAAAAAGAAATCGAATGGAATTCAACCATCTTATTCAACTGAAGTATCCCGTGAATAAGAGAACAGAAATCGTTACCGAATTTGACTCTGCCGAGGAGAAGATAAAAAAACACGGGAATTAATTGGAGGGAGCAATGGCTCAAGCCATAAAAACGTTGCTCTCTTGGGAAGAATAATAGGCCAAAGTTCAGCGGCGAATCCAATCGCTCCTGTTGTCCGAAATATCATTTTCTTCCGAATCCCATTTTTTGTGTTCCAATCGCTTTGATACGTTCCCGTAAAATGCACGTTGCCCGGCAACTCATCCGCGGTTATCGGATTTAGTTTATTACAATGGCGGTGCATTGAAAGATAGATGAAATCATAGCGTTTACGATAAAGATAGAGTAGCATGTTACTAAATTTAAGGTACTATGGACATGATAGCGATGAAAGCTACCTATGAAAGCCTGTCAAAATATAGTACTGTAAGGTGTAGGATAATTTTAGAGAGGTATATTATGATGTAATAAAAGTAATTTGATGTAGTATATTCCAGAAAAGTAAAAGATGGTACATTGAAAGCTGTGTGATACTATTCTATAGTAAGGTATGATAGTTATGTAACGTTACGATGAAATATATTTGCAAAACTTTAAGGTATTTATTTATTTAAGCGCGGTAGAGAAAATATTCATTAAGGATAGAAAATTGAGTATTTAAATGACTGTTGAGTATTTTTGATATATGAAATACTTGATTCGAGTTTTGATAAATGCCAAATACGTGAATTTTGAAATTTATATCATTCTGAGTCAACATTTTTTAATATATGGCATTATTATAAAATGATGTACGTAATGAAGTAGCAATATTTTCCCTGAAAATTAATTTTATATTGAATAGTATTTTCACTATTAATTTATTACGAATGCGTCAAGATGAGAGGCACACAGATTGTTCCTCTATTATTGAGAAAAGAGGAGAGAATTGCAATCAAGGGCGTGCAGCTGTTACACTCGTATCTATTTTGAAATAAAATAATAACCAATATAAAAGAGGGCAATAAAATAAAAACATCTTGAAACTCATCATCCTAATTTAGTGGAATGGATAATAGAACCCTAAATATATGAGGATCTAGGCACGTAACAAAACGGCCCCATCTGAAGATCATCTTTCCGCATGATTAGAGATAAGGAATGAAAATCTGCATCGACTAGTCACCAAAAACATAGAACTCTTCCTTTAATAATTGAATATAAGTTATAATGGTATGGATTCACTCAGCTGGTATCATTTTTGGATTATTCATAATTTATCATAGGAATCTATCGTATAGTAATTGGATTTATATCTAGAACTTTCATTCTAAATCATTCAAACATTAAAGTACGCGACTTATTAGGGCGTTGGTCCATTTCTTAACTGTCATTACATTGAAACAGCTTCATTAACAACCTAATATAACAACACATGCTCTAAATTACATTATATATTATACTTTTATTAATTCCTAATCACGAAAGTATAGGTATAACTACTCCAAATCGTAGATAGAAAAGCACACTCACCCATGATACACGAGGAAGGAAAGGAGGAAAAAGACACAAGCCAAAACATCCGCTCGTCCCACGATTCCAGTCACCTAGGAGATAGAAAAACAACGATAAATATAAATAATTAATATTTACATCGAGAAAATATGTTAGAGATATACCAATACGAACAAAATGATAACAAGGATGAGATAAAAGAAATAACACAACCTAAACAATAAAATATCAAGACAAACTAAGATAAATAATTCTCAAAAAACAGCCTTGCTGAGAAATGAGTAGCGATGTGCCAAAAATTACGATTTTAGTTTCATTAAACACGCAATTTTTCTTTATCAGAAACCTTAATTCCGTCACATCAATAAACTGGGTAGAAGTGTATCCAAGACCACGACTTTATAGTTCTTAAATTTGCGATTCTTCTTCTTTATCAAGGCCAATATCAATAAATGTGACAGAGTATGCTAGATCGATCGCGAGTACAATCAAACTCCACCTCCTTTCGTAACGAAAATATCACTCCCTTTATTCCGATAGGGTCCCATTAATTTATCTCAGAGTATTTCAGACGATGACATCTTATTTCCTATGCAAGGAGAAACCAGTAATTATCAAAGAAGACTCTTGCGCGAGGATCTCCACTTTTATACCAGGAAACACTTTGAGGGCTTCAAGCTTCAAAGGGAAAGGAATAACCAAGTGGAGATCCGTAAAATATTTCCTTTAAATCAACTCAAAGGAATACAATTAGAGGCCCTCATGAGGAGGATCGCTTTGATAACTACTGCATTCAGCTTTCGTGAGTCTTAAAAAGGTTTATATATTTTTTGTTGAGGAATCGATACCTTTGGTGATAAAATTTTGAAAATATCCTCCGTGCTGTTTGGTCAGGAGTTCAATAGAAGTAGCTAATGGGGGTGACGCAATGAATGGTATTGGGAAAATATGTTGAGAAGGAAATTTGGAGTGAAAAAGACTAGCTCACTAATTTGAATGATGTAAAGGATTTTATGTTAAATTGATGGCTACAAATAATATTGGAGAGTTAATAGGAAAATGGATGTGGGTATTTCAAAGATGAAGATAGGGAAATGTTTAATCATTTATGTTCTATGAGTGAGTCGAACTTATAAGTAGCATTTAAAGGGAAGAATAAATTACTAAAACACGATATATTAAGTTCGTAAGAGGAAATGTCACGCACATGGAATCATTGAAGGGCTTGATTATCATAGGTTTGTACGTTATTGGTTTTAGCTAGAAGAATATACGCGTACGTAACTAGGACGACTGTTCAGAAATTAAACGGAAAATTATAAAAATATATAGGTATTACAACACAATTATAACAATGTATAATAACAAGAATATATAACAATAAAAATATATAATTATTATACAACAACACATAACTATAACAATATAATTATAACAATACAATGAAGAATAATAAAGAAATAGTAACAACAATAGCCTATTCATTAAGAGGGGTTTTAAAACACCAGAATTCGTAAACTTCTAGAAACAAAACTAAGCTAAAAAATTAGTTCAAACATGAGCAATTCCAAACGTAATAAATAATTTTTCCCTATCGTGAGACTGAAATCACGATAAACCGTTCCTAATATAACTTCCTCAGTAGATTCCACACTTCTTTGTGAAAGTAACTTTTCACCAAGACGCGAAGAATGCATTAAGAGTTGGAAATCAAATCCTTTAATCTGAAACGATTGAGGTTCGAGAATAATTCGAATTAAAGGAATAAAAATAAGGATCGGAAAAGATGGGAAGCATAAAGCAAAGAATATAATCTAATTCGGGAAAATACGTAAATAATGGGATAAATAACTTACGAGTGAAAAGGGGAAGGGAACTTTCGAGAGTTATATAAGGAACGCATTTATTGAAATCAAAGAGACATTTATTCGGAAAAAGCGGTCCTTCTATAAAACCCCCAAAAGAAAGCTCAATCGATATTCTACAAATCCTTCCGTCACGCAACCCAGTGCTTTTCACTTCCTCTCCTCCATTCATCCAAAGATTTCGCACCTACTCCATATTTCGCTGCTCTTTTGATAAGACCATCCATTCCGAGCTCATATCCGCCATTACTGCCCCAATAAAGAAGATAATAATAATATATAGGGACATTTTCTTCCCGTACGTGCCTGCGTGGCTGATAAGAATAATTCCACGAATATCGATAGCAGTTTGTGTTTATAGTCGCCTCCTTCATAACTCAAATTGATTCCGAGTTTTGTCGCCGCGCGGCGCTGTAAAACGCTTCTTTCAAGACGCGTGTTGGAATTCGTACTTTAAAAGATTTAGGAAGTATTATAAACAATAGTGTGTTCGCTACAAGAATATACAATAATTCGTGCCACATTAAATAAGTTATCTATTGCCAAACATAAGTTCATATAATTTTATAATATTTATGTTATTCAAGTATTAATTTTGATGATTTATATCTACGTGATAAGTAACAGACTTGGAAGTTATTTCTGCATGAAGCAGTGTTTCAATTCTCGGATAAGAGCATTTAGATAAGAGATTGTGCTGAAAGAAATATATCCAAATCTGGACTAATAGAACAAAACAAGAAAATCATAATATTTCCCGCTATTATATTTTGTTTAGGTTTTCTAAGTACGCTTGTTCATAGAGTGCAAATACCATATTTTACTATAACGGATTTATTCTTACCGTCAAAATAACTGAATGCAGGTTAGACACTAAGCAGAAGTGTTGACAACTTGGTTTAAAGCTACATCTACTCAGCGTAGTAACAGGTCTGTCTAACCTTTATCCTAGGAGGTAGGGAAAGCATTCGAAAAACCTCCTTTATGAAGTTTTTCTTATTGTCTTATGTTCTTATTATGTTATTAATCACTCCCTTTGACAGTTGCCAAACTTAAGATAAAATAAAACAAAATAAATAAAGGTAAATTTACTGATATTGTAACCCTGATGAATGCCTAGTATACACTTATATTATGTATCATCAATTAATTCACAAAGACACGGTATAAGTCTAAATAAAGATGTAAAATTACACGTTCCTTCCGCTCTATAACACATTATTCAACTTTGCCTTAAGGGTAGTTGAATAACGAGGAAATAATTCAGAAATACTTGCAGGAGTCGTTTTATCCTGTGTCAATGACTTCTATTCCATTCTTTCCGAAGTATTTGACTTCCTTATGGAGCTAAATTTACTATTGAAAGGTATCAGTCAATCATCGAATGAGGTTTGAACTGTTTTATGGCAAATAAGAGATAAAACAGAACAACCCATTTATTTCCTCCACGTCAGTTGCAATTTCCTAGAGAATGAAAAAGAAGGAATTTTTAATCGATTTTTGACCGAAAGATTATGTTCTATTTCCCGGAAGTGAGTCTTTTTAGAAAACTGGAAACAGATTAAACACGAAGACAATTCAGAGGTCGATAACAACTGCGATTCTGTGAACTACTGTAAAATGGAAGTCATACTATAAGGAAGACTGGTAAAAACAGCTGGAAAAGTACGCTAAAAGAGAAAAGTTTGATTAAAAAATACCTTTATAATTATTCGTCAAAATAGAAGATATTTAATTATTAACGGATTAATTAATATTGTTCTAACCACAACAAAACTTATCTTCTTCCAATTTTCGTGAGCCTGAAATATTATTTACGTTTATATTGCATACTGAAAAGCTTGAATTTCCCAGAATTCCAAAATCATTCATGTTTTGATCGTAAAATCATTTTCAGCGATTGTTAAAGCTGTTTCATAAAGGTGAACGAATCTCTGCTTGAAAATTTCGTGAAAAATACGTACTATCAGCAATGGAGGAATTTGAGGCTACGATTTGAAATATTTCTCGTTGAAAATAAAGCCGGATGTGTGAATCATTCCCCGTTACGTTTCCATGGAAATCTATCCGATATAAATCAATTTATTTAGAGCATCATGGCGTTGAAAAATCATCCAAAACAGAGAGATTCACGGGAAACGTAAAATGACTAACGAAAGCCGCTCCAATTTCCTCGAAAATAATCGATATATCGCATATCGAACGGATAACCTAATAGTGCGTATTGATTTCACGTTGCGTTTGAATTATATCTATCGCGGGTGGATTTGAAATTATTTGATCTCCCGAGTTTTTGCCCTTTAGTGTATTTGAGCCTCTGCTTTGATAGAAAAGCGTTCGTGGGTCAAAAGAGATGTTTTTTTCATATATTTTAATCGAAATCTAGTCTCCCGGGAGTTCGAAAAAAATCTGGCGGACATACTCTTGGCAATATACGCCTCTATAGTTCGGACAGTCACGCTCGATGCGTACTCATTCAACGAATATTTTATTTTTCTCTTTTGAAAAGCTCTGTAAAATATTAGGTACATAAAGTCCTAACATTTCCTCATAAGCGGTTTGAACTAAAATACTGTTATCGTATATCTTTATGCTTGTGTCATTCATGTTAATTAAAACTATGATTAATTTGAAAAACAAATAGATAAATATGAGCATCTTAAAAGAGAAAGATACTAATTACTAAAGTATAATACTAACACAAACTACACTTTTTACTTTCTTAATCTTATTAAAATGTAGTGTTAAATAAAAAATATGTAAAAGTAAAACGATGTACATTTTATTACGTTATGCCCTCGTATATTTCTTGATTATATTGTATTATAAATTATTATTTGTAATGAACGCTCCGACACGTAGTTTTTATACTGTAACAGATCAATAAAGTATTATAATTTGTATTAAAAATTTAATATAGAAACCTAATAGAGGTAGTGAACGTTATGTGAAACTGATAGAGTAATACGAAATGAGTTTTAGTAATTAAATGGGAAAATGTTTAACCACATAAACAGAAATATACGAATCGATATAAAATATTTTGGTTGCTTGGTTACCATAAATGAATTAAGGCGAAACGGAATGGTAAACACAATAAAAATTTGAATGCAACACAAAAGAACGAGATGCCAAAATGTACCCTCAGTAGTAATAGGCGGCATACATATGTAACAGTCACATTTATCATTCGATTACTACGTGTAGGTTTAGAAGAATTTTTTCAAAAAGAAACAGCATAAAGTTTCAAATAATTTTATAAACGTACTAAAACATTTCGCACGTGATTGCGTGAAAAAACTACTCGCACACCTCCTATCGGAAGCGGGTCGAAACTACAGAAGATGCAGAACCGTTGGGCGTGGAACCAGATGCTTCGTTTCAAAAGAGAGAAGTCTGATTGGTTAGAAATAAACGCGGCTTCCACGCACTTGGGCGGTTTCTCTTGGAGACGGAATAACAATGACTGTGGATAACGAGTATGTCTCGAAAGGCTCCCTTTGCACCCTCTCTTTACATTTATCGCTCCGTTGCCATTAGAAATGAGCGGAAATTGTGCGGTTCTAAAAAAAAGAGGGGCACGAACTCATATCGTTGAGGAATCAAAGGTGACGGTTCGAGCATGTAATGCCGTCAGCGCGGGAATGAAAGATGGGTATTCTCCATGATTAGAGACCTAGTTTCGTATAATAAATGCCTGAAAGAGAAGATGCCTTCAACCGTTTCAGTTTGATAAAGTTGGGATCGAATCATATTGTCTTTCGCACGATTTGCGATGTTATTAACGAATTCGGTGCATATCAAAAGCGATCTTGAAGCAAAAAGTAAAGTGCAGAATCAATACGGTACTCTAGCAATCCAAAACGATAAAATTGCGAAATTTAATCAGCTACCTATAAAGAGCTAAATTTTAATGCTAAACATTTTTATAATCTAAAACGTTTTGGTTTAAAAAAACTTGTTCGTTTTTAATGTCAGTTCGTTTTCAAGTTCTCTTCGGCGTATATATTTTATCTCGAATACGAAATTATTTCGCGGGATTTTGAAGTGAAAAACTTATTTGCCAATGAATGTTATTCTATCGGTCAAACACTTCACGAATCCGCGAATGTTGATTTTGCAACTATTTGAGCGAAGTTTTAAGCGGTTAAAAGCGCAGCTGCTGCTCGTTTTTATAATAAATATGGTCGTGTATTTATAGAGTCAAATTTTAGGAATTGATGCATTACGCGAAATGGTCAATGGGTTCTATATTCCCAATTTAATTCCATAGCTCGGAATTTATATTGCGAAGTAAACTATTTGAATATCGGGAATTATCACTAGTTTTGATGACTACTTCACGTTTTACTCATTTTAAAAAGATACCATTTAGGGTTCTATTTACTCATTAAAAGTATCACAAATTCTTCATATAATTGGATTATTCTTAAAGTTAATAGATTTGAAAAACTCTATAATCCTAACTAAATAAATAGCGAAAATTAGTAAATCTACTCGAAATCGAACCTAGGTTTTTTACTAACTGGAAAAGTATGCTTATTTGGGCAAGTAAGGGACCTGGGTGCAATTCCCAGTAACTTATAATAATCTCTTCATTATCTATGAAACCTCTTATTTTAATCGCATGAACTGATCGCACACAGTTCTTTAACCTCTCCTTAATTCTATAAGCCTTCTTGTTTTCCACATATAAACCTTTATCATAACATTTTTCATGGCTGATCTATTCAACAAAAAATTTCAACGCTTATTAAAAAAGTTTCGCGAAATTTGGCACTCTTATCTGTATCTAGAAAATAGTTCTAAAATACCCGCGATAGTGCGGCGAATAGCGGCTGTTTATTTCGGAGCTCATCTAAAAAGTCTGCTGCGTATTTTCTCATCCAACGTTCGCGAAATTAAATTATTTTTATTTGCGAAAATACTTCTGCGAGGCTGTGTTTTAAGAGGAACGAGCGCTAGCGGTACGTGTCCAAGTTCTTATTCGGTTTCTTTGCAAACATAAAATATCAACACGAGAAAATGGAATTGTTTCTAAAAGGGCATCTCCATTATAAAGTAACACTACTCGTTTACTCCTTGCAATGGGTTTCTTACAATTTCCTACTTATTTCGAAATGAAATATCTCCCGTTTTTGATCGAACTTTTTTTACCCCAAAAGGATCGTCATCTGCACGAATGTCCCTCAACTCCAGATGCAATGGTATGTGGAGGTTGCGTTCCACAAAACCAACAGTTAGTGTATCCGTCCACGGCTGTTGGTCAAGATAGTCTTTCTCAAATGTCCCAGATTCAATAACCGATCCTTCATCTACCCATTGCAAAACTTTACGACATTGTTTTCTGATTTATCTAATTTTTAAATACAATAATACCAATTTGTTAATTATCTTATTCCTTTATATTGTACAATTCTACATTTTATACCTAATTTATTGTCTGGCAAACACTTCTATAAAAGAAAAATCAGAAAATTGATATTATTATACTGAATAGCATGATAAAGATTGGATTTTATATTTTCTGGAGTAAATTTAACTAACCATTAACATCCACTTTAATTCAAGCAAAGAGCTCAATAAATTAAATGAAGAAGAGCAGGCCATTCCATAATTCATTCATATCTTCTATAATTCTAATTTCATTGAATGAGTTGAATATCTATCTTCTATATCTTTCAAAAGCTATGAATGGTCATCCTATTGTAATGAGATCTTACGTTCTTATTTTATGCTCATTGCATTCTGTTTTGTCTTCATTTGAAGGAGGTTTAATGAAGCAAAGATTTAAGAATCGTATTGTAGAATCAATTAATTTCACATCAAAGGGGGCTTGGTTTATTCCATAGATTCTCTCGTTTGTAGAATTAAACTTCTATTCAAACTATAATTTTTCCATTTATCCTGATAATTTGAATATGGACAAAGGTTTTTTTGTAAAACTTATCAGTCAATGTATTTGAAAATTTTAAGAATCCGTAAACTTCTTTTGAAATAACAATGGAAATAAATAACTCCTCCCTAGTGACCGAGATGCATTCATATCTACGGAACAATGAGATTTCAATACGCAAACAATACTCACGACTCGTGACGTCATCACGTCTTCGGACAAAGTCACTTTTGTCGAGCATTGATTAAAGTTGGATATCCATTTTAAATGAGACCCCGTAGAATAGGGTTTTTGAACTTTCTGAAATTAAATTCCAAACGGTCTTGCTGAAGGAGTTGAAATTAAGTAACAAGACGTAATCCCATTTCTGTTTGTCTCCGCTCCAGAGAATAGATTTCTCCTTGCTCCATTTCTGCAAATTAGTTTCTTACTCGAAGCTGAATGCACACTGCCCTATTTCACATTCCGGATGTGACGTATTTGTTTAAAATCCCATTCGTGAAAGTTTACCTGAACAACGAGTATTAATAAAATGAAAGTTCGTAAAATAATTACCATAGAAAAATTAGAAACCAAATATACTTTTTTTAAGATATTTATAAAATTAGTCTAACTAACGTTATATATTTCCATGGTAACGTAGAGTAGTATTCCAGTTTTTAAGACGATTATCAAATTAGTCTGATCAACAATAACATTTTACCATGGCAACGTAAATGGTATTCCTACGTATTGAGGCGATTTTCAGAACAAAAATACAAAGAGGTATGGAACGCAGTGTGCTAGGAATGACAAGTAGGGACAGAAGACGCTATACAAAGAGGAGAATGATGTCAGGAGCTGTGGATATCATGGAAGAGATGAGGTGACTGAAATGGATGTGGGCAGGTCATGTGGAGAGAAGAAGCCAACCGTTGGAGGTCAATACTTCTGAACTGGACACCCGAAGATGTAAGAATGGGTTTATGTAACATTGCCAACTGATCCAGTGCCATCATGCTGCGGAAATATGCTTTAAAAACGAAACCAAGGGAACTGAAGTAAATATGGAATAAACAACATGAAGTAACTAGGATGAACTAAATAAAAGAAGCTCAGAATACAATGAATTGGAGAAAGATTAGGGGGGCGTAAATTCTTTACCAGATTGGAACGACTAATGATAAAAACCTAGAACTAATGTAATCGAATAGGATAGAAACAAGTCGAAGCAAATTGAATTTAAATAAATTGTAATTTTCAAGCAAGAGAATAGATTTTACTTTAGCTGTCCTCAATCGATGCTATTCCAAACGGATTTGTTTGAATGCTATTAATTATTGACATCACCAGTTGGAAACATCACCGATTAGTGGCCAGCTACCATTGAAGATATCGCACACCCTTTTTTGAACAGCTAATCAAACACGGAGACAATACGATAAATCTACTACCTATTAGACAAAAAATAGTCATTATTAATTAATAAATGTTCTAATTTTGGCAGGAGAGCCTTATTTATATTTAAAGCAAGGTTTCAAAGATGTCTTGGTGATACATCTACATCTACATCTACATAAGTACCCTGCAAGCCGCCTTTCGGCGTGTGGCAGGGGGTGTAAACACCTATTCTATTTTACCGCGTATTTTAATCTATTATTGTCGCATATCGTGCGCGGGAAAAAGGAATTCTTAAAACGATTCGTCCTAGCATCTATTTCTCGTATTTTACGCGCATTATCGAATCGGCCTAGATAGCAGGGGGGTCGCATAATTTCAATTACGTCTTCCGAAAACGTACTTTCTCTAAACTTATCTAATAAACGCAATCTGGCTGCTAATCTTCTATCTGCTAATGTTTCCCAACCTGCGTCTGATAATAGTTTCGTTACGCTTGCCTTTTTATCGTAGCAATTCTTTACAAATCTTATTGCTTTTCGTTGGACCTTTTCTAGTTCGCGGGTACTAATTTCGTCCGCGGGATCCCAAATACTAGATGCGTATTCTAGTTGTGGTCTTACTAACGCGAAGTAACAACGCTCTCTCACTCTTTATATGATATTTATGTGATATATGATTTATATGATATTTATGTGATATTTTTTCAAACAAACATTTCTCCAATAAAAATTCTATTGGCTTATAACTTACGTACGAAAGTTTTTGGGTGCAATGTTTATGAACAAGAATTGTTACGTAATACCCTTTCACATAGGTATGAAATTTTGTCTGTATCGTCTCCGGAGAAAATCCAACAATAAAGAGATGTTCCAGATGAAATTCCGTTCCATGTTTTGTCCCCAACCAATCACATACGGACTCATCAGTTTAAGTATTCGGTAGGCATTCGGAGCGTTGAATTACATTGATGAAACTCTACAAACATAGAGAGCTTCCCTCACTTTATTTATGTTTTAAAAGGAACACTTCTTACGCCTTCGCCCGCATATTCAACGGGACAATGCACCCAATTCGGACAAAAGGCGCTATTAATAATCGAGATCCCCGTTTGAACTGCTTAAGCCCGATTTTTCCCATAAATATTTCACGCGTCGCAAACAAATGCCATTTGCCCCATCCGCCGTGGAAACGGCGTTAACTAATAAAACTGCGGAAGTACAATTTCCCCTTTCGCAAACGGAGATGTTTTCCCACGTTCTACAACGAGAATAAAAGTTGAAAAGAAAGCGAAAAACAAATCTCTCTCTCTTCCTAGCAGTTAAATAAATTCCATACTGTCCACCGTTGGGTGTTCTAGAGGAGATGCGTGGATGTACAATGAAACCGCTTTTAAAAGTGGTACGAATTTGAATGTGGTTTTATAAAGGTAGTGCAAGTTAGAGTAATAGATAAAATTACTTATAGATCTTGATGATTTTATTGTCATGGACATATAACTATAATTTGTAAGGTATTACAATCACTTATCGTAAAGTTTTTCAGTTTCCTATCACGCAAAACGTCTTTTTAATCGTTTACGAAGAAGAAGACTTATTTTTTCAAGTATTTATTCAGTTTTACTTGTTTAAATAACGTAAAAGTGTTTGAAATTCCACCTAAACTCCAAATGAAGTAACGAAGTAAACTTCGCTTGAAAAAGAGTCGATTAATTTCTTTGCATACGTTCACTCACTCTTCGTTTTTTATAGCGGACAGTAATCGGACACGAACGAATAAAAAGCATTTACCAATTAAGAGATAGAGCTCGCAAATATTGCGAATAATTCCGCGATAGAGTTTATCCGCAAAACGCGAACCAAAAAGAAACGAATTGATAGCATATAAAATAATGGTGGAATATTTTGATTGGACGGAGAAATGCGTCCGTGCATGACTCGCGCGGAAGACAAATATTTCTCCTCAATTTTTTTCCTATCGGCAGTACCTTACGTCGGAGGGATTTGAGGTAGCGCTCATATATATCTCGAGATATCTTCGAGTCATAAGGTCCTACGTGCCGAAAGCCTCGCTTACTTCACTATGGCAGTACATAAACAAGCCCTTTCGGAAAATGGACATTTTTATTTCCCTCTTCTTTCGTCGCCCGTCCATTTCCGGCCGAGGAAAGAAGCAGCTTCCTTGATCCGTTTTATTTCGCACACACGCACGTCCCGTATTACCGGATTCTTTCGCACATTCGTGTTCAAAGAAGACGAGGTAATCTAATCGGTTACGTGAACTATAGCTGATAAAATACACTCATTGGAAATGAATAACTTGTTTGGTCTCTTGGAGATTATTGTTTGTAAACAAACTTAAAAAAAACGTATAAATGTAATGTATCAGAATCTTTTATCGTGTAATTATTCATTTTTAGATTAAACTAAACGTGTTTTTAATCGTTCAAGAAGGATGAATACGCCATCTCGATATTTTTATCGGTTATTAGTAATTTAAAATTTAGCTTAAAAGTAAGCTTGCTTGAAGAACAGTACGTCAATTAGATTATTTTTGGAAAATTTCTCTCTCAGTCTTTCTTTTTTTATAGCATATAGTAACTGGATTAGCTTTAAAAAATATTACTATAATTCGGCAAATAATTCGGCGTTAAAATTAGCAAAACGTGAGCTAAAAACTATGTAACTTATCTTAACAATAATGAATTATATTCTTCTATTTCATTTTTATTCATGTTCATGTATTACTATACTTCCATCACTGTCTTATAACTATCCAATTCTTTCCTTTAATAATAAACTCCGTCCTTAAACTTCTTAAGCATTATTTTCATTAATTGTTAATTTATTTCTTGTTTGTTTATTGCCATCCCGAGATTTCAATTCTGCATTCATAATAGCCTTATTAATTACCTTTCATATCAACTCATTTGAATTCCCGCCCCTAGAGTTCGTTTGTTTTATCCTCATTTCCTTTGTTGAAGGAAGGACTCTAATTGTCGTCTCTCCGCGTCAGCTTTAAATGTCAATACACGCCTTATGATTTTCCATACATCCTTATTTCAGCCTCCACTCTTTTCTCTGCAGCGTGTCGCATCCCAAAGCTCTATTTGCCTTCATAAAGTCTTCCTTTTCTAGGTCGCCCTGACAACGCATTGCCTACGTTATTCATTTCCATTTCTCGGCTTTATCATCCGATGGAATTTGCTTGTGCGACTCGAGTTTTAGTTTTCTCTCAAGATGCTCGAATATTTAGATGTTTCGCTGAAGTATGAAATTGTCCCTGTGTCCTTTTTATAAGTCTTTGTTGCTTCCCGATATTAAAGCTATCTGTTGTTTCCCTTCTTAGATAATATTTATATGAAAGCTAAAAGTATTCCCAGGTCTACTACCGCTTCAAATGTTCCAGGTATTAAGTTATAACTTTATTTCCTAATAGGACCAATTTTTCGCACACCATTTAGCCATTCTTTTTTAAATACATAACAGCATTTTCCTTTTGTAAACTAAATAAACCGAACTGTGGCTAACGGAAATGAGTGACTGACAAACAGCGTCTGAGAACAAAGATAGTGTAACTAAAAGCAATCAATTTCAAAATAGCCCCTATAAGTCCTTAGATAATCTTTAAGAGATACTATTTCATCGATAACTATTCCTTTTCAGGTTATGGGAATATTTTTATTTAAGGTTTTTAATTATGAACATCTGTCATGGATTTAAAAAATGAAAAGATTTTGTTTGCACGTCATAATTCACATCCGGTATTTAGATTCTATATATATGAAAGACAATCAGAAAATTATTTACATTTCAATAAGATTTTCATTGATGTTCATGTTATATTAAATTTTATTTTTAGATAAAATCAACAGAATATGTTAGAACCTTAGCAAAGCCGGTCAAAAAAGAAAAAGTATATGGCAATTATTAAGTATTTTCCGTATATTAATAAACATATATGTATATATCATACAAAAAATATCTATTTAAATCCATAGCGTATTGTAATCAACCCCAAAATTTAGATGTCGGCAAGTCTGCAATTAAGTTGGCTACAATTTGACAACAGTCAAATTAATTATTGAATTATCGAGCATCGAATGGATTATGGCCCTTAATCTGATAATAGAACTAAACCGTAGCGTTAATTATATATAGTTTTATCCAATTCTATAGTATTATCAAACATTGGAAACGTAATTGGATGTGAAAGACGCGTAGAAACCATTAGTCATCAATACGTCATCTCAAACAGGTCATAGCACGTGTGCTCTATACATTGGCTTCGTATAGAAACTTCTTAAAACTTACGCGATACATGGCAACTGAAACAGGGGGCCAAATAATGATACGTCCGTCCATCGCTACGTCAGCGAACGTTGCTTCTTTACTGCTATCTCACTGAACTCGGAGTCTGTGTGTGCTGAATCAGTGGGTTCAATGGATCGAGAGGAGCAACGGAGATGTACGACACAGTAAAGGCACGTTAATGGGACTAAAAAAAGTGGGAAGTTTATGGTAAAGTTATCGATTTCATAAAGGTCGCGAAATATGCAGTAACCCTAGTAACTATTCCGAGGTTTTGGTTTATTAGTTGCAATTATGGAGAGACAGATGGGATATATGACTGGTTTTTGGAATCCAAAACCAATTATCTCACGCGGATAAACTG
Organism: Pantala flavescens; assembly: GCA_020796165.1. NCBI lineage: Eukaryota > Metazoa > Arthropoda > Insecta > Odonata > Libellulidae > Pantala > Pantala flavescens. The sequence continues at coordinate 22,795,444 of CM036886.1, forward strand.
CACTAATTAGTCCAATAACATATCTCCCCTTAACGACTCAAAAATCACAAAACAACAATTTGTTGCTAGGTTATTTTTTTCGTCCCGTTTAATTTGGCGGCGTTCATTTGTTTCCCTTTGTTGATTTTAGAGTTATGGTTTTTTTTAAAACCTTTCTCAATTTCGCAAAAACTAATGGATTAATGGAATTCGAAAAATATAAATATCCTAAATGTTGCGATGAATTTAACTTTAGCACAAAGGCAACACTATTAGTGCAGCTCTAAATTGTTTTTTTTTTGATTATTTTTTCGGTAAATGACGATAGTTTATCAATTGCAATCTAAAACTTAATTTTAATTTCTCGTTTAATAGCTTTTGAAAGTTAAATTCAGTAATTATCGATTTCTATTTACTCTCGGCATGTGCGCTGGAAATAAACAATCGAATGGTCCTAGATACGAGCCTTGGCGCATTGTTAACATTTTCTTTTTCATTATAAATACAACTATTTTTAAAATAAATACTTCACGTTTTAAAACAACAGTAATTGAACCATTTTCTCTTTTCTTAGATTAATAATTTAACAGATATATAGGTTGTGATTAAAAATTTATAAATACCAAATATGGTATAAATCAGATAAATAGGTATATAGTTTGTAATTAAGAAATACCAAATATGGTATAAATTCAATCATATAAACGCAATATAGTGCTTTGATATTCCATATTTCTCAAAATCTAAAATCCTGAAACAAATTAATGAGAATAGTTGTACATAATGAAGAATATTATGGTCAATATCATGGTCAATTTATATCTAAAGAGAATTTCACTGTCTTATCTCGTCATTATGAACCAAAGGGTAATGTAGCCTAAACTATTCTTGAATTACTATCATTAATTCTAAAATATACGCCGATGTTTTATTATCGATTTCATTCAAACATCGCTGTGGTTTAATGAATATATTTGAATAGCAAAGATGAGCAAGTTATTTCAAGGATAATAGCATATCCTTAACATATCCATTTATTAAAAATCTTAAGACATTTTAAGCGTGAAATAAGCATTTTAAGTTTAAGAGAATCATATATGACCATAGCTTGTGCATGGCTTGTTCTGAAACTGTATTTCGTGAATTTAAAATACTTTAACGTCCATTTTCTTTAACGGAACGTGTTTCTCTCAACCCACTTCCCACTTCGGAAGTGAAGAGGTTGGAAGAATGATCCGATAGATAGAGACCTGATCGAATTCAAGCACCTTTGGTAATCCGTTTTAATTATGAGCGAAGAAAATTCAAATGAATCGGATCGACTAATCGAGGGAAGGATTTCGAAGTGAAATTGAGTGACGCACTTCTTTATGCATTCATGAACACCCTTTCTAATAGGGAAGCTCTCAGGGTCTAAAAGGATTCCAGGGTTAATCGTCTCAAGGCTATGCTAGCGCCACCAACTTCAAAAAATAAAACTAAAAATTCAAACAACGAGTTGTAATGAAACAACCTCGAAATGAAAAAAAATAGACAACTCGTTGTTAGGAACTGTCGTTGCCATGGATGCTTTCGAAGAAAATAATAATTGGTGCAGTTGTTATTCTTCTTTGAGTTCTGCGAGTTTGCCTCACTCGTTTGTGTCAAAATTTTGGATGAGTGGGCAGCCATTTCTTAAGAGAAGAAAAGGACAGCCTGAAATTCGGGGAACACGATGTTGTGGAAACTCAATCATTGCGTCGAAAATTCACGGAACAGGTAGTACGACAATGTAGCGCGCACAAAAAAGTACCTTTTCATTTCTCTAGAAAGATTTTTACTTTTGGGAAAATGAGATTTTTCAAAATATAAAACAGGAAATGAATGTTCCATGACAAAAGGGGACCTAGTGAAGATTTCTTTGTACTCAAGAGGAAACATCGGTTTTGTACGGAATTAGAAGATACTGTAAACTCTGAAGCATTCTGGGAAAAGTTACTGTTTGTTATTATCATGTTCCGTGACGATAAAATAATTGAAACAGTGGTTGTAAGATTTCCATTGAGAAATATATGGCTACGCATTGTATTGAGTCTAAAGACGAAATTTAGACTAGATTTGAAAGAAAAGTGCAGTTTAAACTAAAATAAATACTTTAATTTCTATCTAACAATTGAAAATTAAATATGTATACTGATTTTTATCATTCAAAGGCATGTAAAGTGAAACAACATTTAATAAATTACGTTATTTATAGATTACGAAAAATTATTTACAATTTGAAAGCATTATTGACGTAAAATATAATTTTAATGTCCACGGTTACAATACATGCAGAAAAAAAATATACGTATGGATACTGTTTGTTTATTATTGAAACACATTAACAAACGGTAACTATGGTCAACTCAATATAATAAACAATCGCACAAAATGGCGTAAATTATAAAAACCTTTCGAGTTAACGAACTCTCGATATGGGAGGCGCACTTAGTAATCACACAACGTAATAAAGATGAAGACACGGAATCCACAGTCTCCAATCGTAGGCTGCGGTGGAGTCATTCCAAATGATCATGGTGTTCCTTCAGGAGCGTTTACGCCTCCTTTATTAACCCAATTTGCTCCGAGAAGAGGCATCTGCTACTCGTGCAGACCAGAATCCTCAATGGTCTAGAGACGCAAACGAGATCAGGCTTGAATTAGGGTGCGAAAAAAACTGTGCCTACGAAAGGGATTATGGAAATGTTACGAAGGATCTCCGATAGATGGAGTAATTAGAGAATTGAGGGCTGAAGTTGGCTACAGAAGGATTTGCATTCATGAATGCTGATCCTCTGCTAATTCTTCTAATGCCGCACGGGATCTGGATTCGCCACCTATCTCTTATTTTCTCTATTAGTCACCCCTTCTATACTTAATCTATACTTTTGTGACGGTTCCTTTCCTGGAAATGCTGTTCCGACCTCTAAACCATCACCACGTTGGCAATAATGGAACCATATCATTTGGCAGCGAGTTCTCTGCTGTTAGGAATACGAACACGATCGTTATCGTATCTACTGAAAGGTACAATTTTCTAGGTACAATTTTCTTAAGTGAGTGTTTATGTATCTTTCAATTAGTGTCGCTAATGATTTCTTTTTGTATTTGAGCTTATCAATGCAGTTTTTTATCGATAAAATTAATGTCTTCTCATAGATTAAACTTCCCTTTATCATACTTACGGTATTTTTCGAATGATAAGGCGCATAATAAAAGAATAGCTCAGGCTTTATTCAACTCGTTAGCTGTGGCTGTCAATATAGTTTACTTAACCTTAAACCACTATAGTACTTAGTCTGGTCTTAGTATAACTAGAACTTTGCACAGCAAGGACTCATATATGAAGTGTGGAACACAGTGAAGTGAATTGTGTATAGCAAATTTTTTTAGCAAAAATAGAGAATTTACTTGTATATTATAATCCGAAAAATACGGTACTCACAGATATTGTCCTCTGAAATAAAGGCGTGGTAAAGTAAATAAACGTTTATTAATTCCCTAAATTATCTTATCTCTTTCTAAAAACCATCTACAAGTAGATGTCACAATACTTAATGTAGCTTCTAGATAAAGAATTCATCGGCATATATCTAGGTCATCAACAACATCTCTACGCGTTACTACATCTATTAGCTATGCTGCTCATTCTGTCTGGACCAATCAATATCTTTTAGGACGCTCACGAGTTTTTGCCGTATCCTCAGAGTTGTGAGTGCTGTAAATTATTGCTATGAGCACTGAACATCATGAGGCAATGGCATTTTCCATTAATATGTAACTCAAGCACATATCAAACTCGGTAAAGGTAGAATGCAGCCAATTTTTGGATAGTTTTCTATAAAAAATAATGCAAAATCAAAATGTAGAAGCGATAGAACGAAATTCTACCGGAAACCAATAAATAAAAAGGTCAGAAAGGTAATCTAACAAATGAAAGGAAATTTAACTGTAAATAGATCGTTTTTTACCAATTAAAAAGTGGAATAGGTTTCAATTGTTTTTTGTTTGAGCTAAGCTTGAATCTATTCTAAACAGCGTCCGAACGTGATTTTATCAGCCCGTTTAATCATAGTTTACCAGTAAATGCCCAGTTCAATGCGGTATATGGATTTTTAAATTTGTTCAATATTGGAAAGGTAATACGTTTTAAATTCTTTTTCGATGAGATGGGAATGAATAAATGAATATGGGAGGTTGTTTCAACAAATGTAATAGAAGTAGGAAGTAATGATTGTAGAGTAATTTAATGAAACTCAGACAAGGAACCTTTTGCGAAGCTTTTTCTTGATAGAATTAGTTACAAAAATAATAGAATTTTAGCTTAAATCCATTTAATCTACGCCATAAATAGGTAACCATAGTAATCAGCTTACAATTTTGGCCTTTAGATACGATTAAACCATGGGTTAAACTTAGTTATGCATACGACAGCTCGTAATGTAATTTTCCTTCCGATATATTTTAATTAAGAGTTGAATTATTTCGAGGAAACGAGATTTTCTCAATTCAAAGTAAACGTTAACTGACCTTTCTGAAAGATTTCTGCTTAAATGTCAAAACTGTTTAAATGTATGCACTACTTAAGAAACCATACTTCCTGCTTCTAGTTTGAATCCCGTTTATCTTTGTGTTCTTTATTTCAAAAGAATATCCTCCATCTTAAGTTCCGTAAGCAGTTGCGAGTTTGATACTTCATTTCCTCTTTTGTGGATGCGGAAGCAGCTCATGAATAATCGATAGATTAAGATGGAATCAGAATTTACCTATTAGGCTTCGGGGAGAAATCAGATTAATATACACGGAATAGAATCCTGTGGTTGTTGTTCTTATCGAGATATACCGTTCTAGGTTTACGTAGCTGCAGGAAATCCGTCTGGTTAGAGAACTTTCATAGTAAATTCATTTTCCATTCATATCTTCATGCATAGTTACCGAAATTGTTTACTATACATTTTATGATTCATGTTTCACTTTTACGGTGTTGATTACAATTATAGTACTCTTTCCTATGGATACAATATATTTCGAACTGATATTGATAACGTTCTTTCAAGTAGAAAACCCCTGATGGTCGATTATTCCTTAACAATATATTATACTATTCTAAATGTTATTCTCATAATTATTTTGTCAAATACCATTAATATTCCACGGATAAATATAAGGAATTGACACTAGTTTCTCGTCTGACAAAATTACTTCCAGGTTCGTTTACACCTAGACTTGATCCATCATTTACTGAGATTTTCAGGACAACTTTGATTCTCTTCCGATAATAACTTCTTCCAGGCTGTCACCCTGACAACGAACAATGTGTCCAAAAGTATCGAAGTGTCCTCAGGAGTTATTTCTCCCGGAGTCTTCTTTGTAACATCCAGTTCTTTTCTTTTCCAGTGTTTGCTTTAAAAGCTCATATATATAAGACGTATCAATTCATCCCGAGTAACCCATACCGATGGGCCGCGTCTCTTATCCATAAAGGGAAACCGAAACGTCTTCAGTTGCCTCGTGTTGTTTCCCTTTACGTATTTGCTCTCTTTTTCATATGTTAGTCTGCTGTGGTACTCTATATTTGATACTGTAATTCTCTGTTGGGCTAGTTTTCAGTATTATCTTATACTATCCAATGCCATCCCATACCATCCTATACCATCCTATACTATCCTTTACTATTCTATACTTTTGAATTACTACATTGATATTGTTTCGTGTTGATTGTAAATATGAGTAAATTTTTTGCTATACTTTAATATAGGATATTTAAAAATAAACACGACTAACCCTGTATCTTAAAGTAAATATTTATTACTTTATAAGTGAGACAACTGAGATTTTTATTTAATATCATTTGCATAATATATACTTTAAACTAGCGTTGATTATCAATTTGAAATAGGAATTTAAACATTCCAATATTACATTGTTATAGTTAAATTGTGAACTATATAGGTTCGTATTTAAAATCTCCCTCTTTCGGGAAAAAGATAAATTTCTTACGCCGTGACACTACTCCTTTAACATATTACTTCCGTACATCGTCCGCGGAAAACGTGAATTTTGCGAGAATCTTGCGCCTGCACCTATTTTCGCACTATCAGATCGGAAGGAGGTGTAATATGTGGGCCTCTTACTATGGCTATCTCTGAATTGAAATCTTTATGAGATACTGAAAGCGCGAAAGATAAAACTCGGTAATTTTCAACGAGATTTATCGAGGAAGTATCTTCAGGTCGCTGCAAAACTTGAGTGAATACGTTCCGTTTTCACCTGAAGATGCTTCGACGTTATCGCACTACGAAATGAATCTCGTGGGACGTTTCTCTTATCTTTAGAATATAAAGAGAATGTAGCGGAAAAGAATGAATGCCATTCTTCTAGAGGACAATGTGTACTGATTCTGATGCAGTTACATTTAGGGATGCAGTTTTTCTCTATCGGAAAGAACGAATTTGTATATCGAGATACGTTTCTGGAATCGTGACTGATAACTTTTATCTTCAGATACTAAGTACGAGAAGCCATTCTCAGACAATAGTCATCTGTTACTTCCTTCAATACAACTTGTATTAAAACTAAATCAAGTAAACTGTACCTGATACAAATAGTAGGATATATAACAAGATTCCTTAATATAATATCACACTGTGCGATCGATTTTGGTGGAATTTTTATGCGTATTTTATCGATTCGTTAGCCAAAATATCATTTTATGTTTTTACTTCTAGTAGGCCTGAAGTTGCCTAATAACGATCATATAAGGGACTAACAGAACAAAATTCCTATCTCATATCCTCCATTGATGATATGAAAAATATCCAAGAAACGTATCAAGATACTTAAAAACCATCTATAAAATTCTGAAACGACAGAAAAGAAACACAACTGGTGATGCTTTTATAATGTAATAATGATAAACTAAAAATCAGTTCTTTCTCTGTTATTCATCCGAAAATTTACGTTTATTTATTATTTTGTAAAAAAAGAAACAACAAACATTAGAATATTTTGATATAATATTATGATGATTGAACGATGTTCAGGAGGTGATAGGTGCGGAAAGCGTTGACGGAATGAAATAGGAATGGTTTTCTAAATGGGAAACATTGAGGTAGCTGTAAGAATAAGAAGGAACATCTTCAAATAACTACTGAAATGTTTGTGCTAGTACAAAGAATGTTACAAATGACGCAGTTTCCTATGAGCATCGATCTATCGAATACGAAAGCGAAAAAACCTTTCAATGGGGAAATTTCCTGTTAAAATTGGTTTAAAAATTCCTGAATTCAAATACTCCTGAAAATAAAATCATAAAAATAGCCGTTTAAAAAGTTTTTAACACTGAATTAACTACCTTGGAGAGTACAGATCATTGAAACGCAGAGTAAAAAGTGAAATATTCGCATCAATACAGTTCCTCAAAATCACAATGTCCATTAAAAAATCCGCGCACCGTCCCGATAAAAAATAGTTCAGAAGTAAATATCACGAGACTCGAAGTATCATTACCCGACTCATTTGTTTGGAAGGAAAGGACGCAACGATGCACAAGCAATAACCCGCAAATGTCTTCCCATTTCTTTATTTCGGGCCGAAAGCAACGATTGCTTTCACTGTGGGGTATGGAGCAGTCGAAGAAGACAACCTCTTGAGATGAAAGAAAAATATCAGCAGAACTTCCTCAGCCGTCGTAATGAGAAAACTTTGGTGGAAAAAAGCAACTTGAAAAAGCTTCATTTTAATCTTTTCCGAATTCAAATTGAAAGGCGCGGTTCTCGGATGGATTCCCCAAAATGGCCACCATACGGAGCGGAAGAATAATTTTATACTTGGCCAAATAAAGAAAACAAAAAAGGCCCAACTTGGCAAAGTGAGGGCAATTAGCTAAAAAGTACTCCATTCCGTTGTGTCCGTAATTAATTCGGGGGAGAGAAAAGTTGATTGGATTTTACATTTTTTTGAGAGGCGTATATTTAATCTTCGGATCGTAATTCCATTATTCATTCCAATATGGGATACTTCAATTAAATCTATACCATCTGCTGGGAAAACTCCTCCAACTTAATCAGGAATCAATGAAAGTCGAAAATCTATAGCAAGAGAAGTTTTCACGACATAGTCTCAAATGAAGTAAGGAACAAATGCAGGAAATTCTCTATGTGTGTTAGAACTGAAATAGAATAGACAGTCCAGTTAAATTCATTAGAAAAACTTATCTTGTATCCTATTCTTAAAGACATTGGACAGTCACTGATATCGTAACACTTGATAGATCCAGTGATTCCTCAGGTTTCAAAATAATATCCTAGTAAAGATGAAGAATAAGTAATCAAAAATAAAATTAATTTAGTTGTTATTATAATGTATTCCGTTATATTTATTACATTATTTACGAATTAAGGATTCATTCATCGGTTTATATTAACTTTATTGTTGATTGATAATTTAATATAATCCATTGTACTCTGCCTGACTTCGTGGGGGGACATTCTGAAGGTTAGATTGAAAGCTCTGTAAGGTTCCACACTATTTGTATGATAATGTTTTTTCAATTAATCTCTTCACATTAATATTTTGGTACATTTATTATTATTTTAACCAAGGAAGGATAACTAAAAGTGAATAAATTTAACTTAATTACATGGAGTGATAAAGAAGCATTAAAATTCACACCCCAGTAAGGTCTAGGTTCATACAGCAAGCATCAAAACACAAGCAATGCCCTTCTTAAAACATCAACTACGGATTAGCAAAATGTCCAGCAGCCTACATTTTAAAACCCACATCCTTGTAAGCCACGCATACGAATCGTACGTGTCGGCATGACGACGGAGAAATGTTTAAAAACCGCCTTACACGACACATGTTGATCATCCATAAGGATACCGGAGAGTGTGCAAACAAACACCTCCGAAACGAGATGCAAGCGATATGTGCACCTCGGTCGGAATTACTTCTTCAGCGACTCAAGCATTCGCATATTTCCCTTTCATAATATGCAGGATCGCTCCCAACTAATTAATAAATGCTTCCAAAGCCCCTGTGACCGTACCCTTAATCCTGGAGAGGACGGCTACAGGCATCGCAAGATAATTGGAAGGGCAGGATGGTCACCAGTATTTCACAAGGTGGCGTGCTTATCGCTTGTTAATCTCCAGTGGGTCAACAAGGCGAAGGATTAGAGAAAAACATGTGGGGGCGTATGAAGACGACGTCAAAGGACATGTTCGCCAATTAGAGTTGTGTGTGTCCACGGAGGACATTTTTAAACGACTATTTTTTTTTTAATTCCCCTTTCTCTCTCTTTAATTCCTCTTGAATTCCTGCAAAAGGTCGCTGATATGCATCCTGACCCAAAAACCCTTCGATATCTCCGTCTTTAATCTTTTGCCCGTTAAATAGTGAGTGAATCGACCGCAAGATCCGTCTGAAGGTGGTGTATAAAAGTGCATGATGATAAGGACCTAAATATTTTGGGATGAAATGCTTTTGGCCTCATAAAATTTTCAGTATTCATTTTTTCATGAATTTATTGAAATTTAAAAGGCTTGCTCCTATCATTCACGTATCTTAATTTATTTTATCGCCTTCTCAAGTATACCTATTGCATCGCCTTATCCCAAATGCACTTCGGATACCTATCAGTAAAATGAAACGTTAAATAGAAATTATACATAATTATATTATAAATTAGTACCTAATTACAGAAAAATTTTCTCACATACAGTAAGTCGAAAAATATTTTATAATAATATGTTTTAAATTTCACAATTATTTTATGAAGTCTATTATATGTGAATGATTCAATAAGTATTACATAATAAGTAACACGACAAGAATTCAAATGATACATCGGAATATAATGATAAATAGAAATTATAATTGTCATCATGTTTGAGAAATGGTAGAGCAGAATTTTCGTTCCGATATTAGTTAACTCTTATATAAATATTTAATTTCGCCAGTGATTAAGAAAGGGACTTGAAAATTATCTTTGGGAAAATTAATGATGTTTTCCGACCCTGCATTTTCCATCGAATATTACTATGGGCAAATATATTTTTAAGGGCGTTTTTGGGCACGTGAGGGGCGTCTTAACGTCTTTCATATCTAATGATACTCAGTACATTATATTTATCCATCCGAAGCAAAAGATACGAAAGATTTAATATGTATAAAATGATAAATATCTGTATAATGATGTCAATGAAGAAATAACATGTATAGCGTGAAACATATACTTTAAAGGGATGGATAAAATCTGAAACATTGCATTGTATACAATAAGAACTAACAGAGAACGATATTATATTTCACTTATTTCATAAACGTAGTGACAGCTAAACCGAATTTAAAAACATCAAAATAATCTTCACAAAAAACTATACCGTGAAATTGATACTTTGAAAAGGCCTTAAATAGATGTTCCTAGACAAAACAAAACTCCAAGGAACAAAAATCTTTAACCGAAACAACTAATTCCCAAATTTAAGGATCCCTTACCACGCATAAGATTTAAAAAAAAAGTTCACATCCATATTGAGAGGGGCGAGTTAACGAAAGATCAATATTTCTCTTGAGCCGAGAGCAAAGTTATAACATTTTATCGACGAGCTAACTAAAATAACACGCCAGTGAAAATTCCGCCTTGAAGCACACGGGCATCTTTCCTTTAAAGATGTCTTTCTACGAAAAAAAGAGCAGGAGGCCGCCCTGTGACATGGCCGTGGAGGAGCAAACGGCATCGCAGGGAAAAAACCTCTAACATTCCCTCCCATTGCATGTCCACTTCCTTTCTTTTCCAGCACTTTCTGGTCCACTCTCCTCACTTCATTTTGATGGTAATTAACATCCGGCAAAGATACTTCGAGAGTTCCGAGTAAACATACTTCTCTTCATTAAAGGTTTTAATTTAAAAGTATGCAGCGCTTAACTCAAAATAGATCCTTAAAATTCTTGGCCGATTCCGGCTATTTATGGATTCCAAAGAAGTACGGAGAGCAGTGACGCTGTACCAAATTATAATTACAAAAGGTTTTCTCGAAGTTCTATCGAATTAATGCTTTTTTAAGCTAATTCATGAGTCCTACTTTTTTAAGTTTTACTATTCATTACGACAAAATTTGGCATTATTTACCTTAGCAACGTAGATTCCATAAATCGATATATGTATTAAAGTTCGACTCTTTCATATTTATATTGCTATTCTTAAAATGAATAATTGGTAAACTAATAATGACAGTAATGGAAATCAATGGAAATAAAATAAAACATATAAGTTACATAATAATATGAATATGAAAAATTCACTATTGTATGAACCAATGGATTTACTTCTTTAACTAATCAAGTACATTAGCTGTAAATGTATTTACAAATCTTTAAACATATAAACTACTCTTCAGAGCAAAAACTATGAATGTATATAGTAATTGATCCTAAAATTAAACAGTAAATAAATAAAAAATCTTACTTTGGTGATGACATAGTATTCCTGGACTGATTATACTATCTTTATCTAATTTATTTTAATTCTAAGAGTGATAAACTAAATATGAAATGCTCCTGTTAATCCAAACAGACAAAAATGTATTCATTATATATTAAAGTACATGTATATCATAATAACAATAAACTTATATTATAAAATATATATTTATAGGCTATACATAATAGTTTGTATATGCAGGTATATACGTTTGATACGCCACGTATCAAAGTTATGTATAATACGCTATTATTAATCACTTGATATCTTCAAAAATATCTAAACAGAGATGCCGATGTTAACATAAGATGACGATATTTGCATTTGTATTTTTTATGCATTCAGTAGACTGAAAAACTTTATAAAATAACAGAAAGTATCATCCTTGAAATACTCAATACACTTCTTCTGTCATATCGTGTTTCTTAAGTTATATAACCGCCTTGTTTCTCAACGTGAGTCAAAATAAATGTCCGAAGCGTCCCAATGGATTGCTTATGTAGCCCTTGGGAAGCCTTCGTGACCACGGAGGCTACTCCTTGAACGCGTCGAATCTAAACAGGAGGAAACACGGGGGAAGTAGACTGTCTTGTGCACGCATGCTATTGTATCAATTGCATGTTCATCTTTGAAATCCATGGTCGGTAGGAAAGACTTTGACGAAACCACAAATGGAAGTTATGGGAGCATTTGGTATTGGAATATATTCTAATCGCCTCAGAGTCAAGATGGGACCTTTCACTTTAATTGTGATGGAAAGATTTGGAAACTTGAGGGGAGAGAGATGTCTCTGGTTATTATTTCTTGTATGAGGAACAATTTTATCGAGATTTTGAAGATAATGATCGTACTGTATCAATTAACATTAAATATAGCAGAATTTATAACCCCTCTTGCAACAAAAATTCCATTACGTAAGTGATAATGAGGGAATATTTAAGTTATCGATAATCAGTTTTTATTTGTAGCAATATATAAGAAACAGTACCATCATGATTTGAAAGTTGATATGCTTTAGTATAAGTCTGAAATCGAAGTTCATTTAAGTTGTCCGCCATCTAGAACTTTCAGATAAGATATATTACACATTACCGTGTTATTACAATTATAGAAACTGAACAATGGCCATAAACAATGGGAACTGAAGATTTCAGAGAACAAAAAATAAAAAAATTACAGTATTATATACAATTTTATCAACTCAACAATGACTAGGCTTCAACAATGAGAAACAATGACTATTCTTGAACTCATTTAGGTATACAGAGAACATTGTTACCTAATTTCCTACCATAACGTCACTCCACTGAGGCGACTCCTAAAGATTAAGAGAATTTTAGTTGCTAGTTGACTATTCTGATTTCGATAACGCTTATTTCCATTCGTGACTGCTGAAACATACTTCCTTTATGCAGTCCCAGTCACTTCGTGATTGACTAGTGGCGTGATTTTCGGCCGACGCACGGGAATGATGCCGAGGACTCAATCAGCTGAACTCTGGAAAAAGAATGACACATTCGGCAACAAAGGAAGGCCGTGGTAAAATGTACTGCGGCTTAGCGCCCGCCTTCGGGAAGATGAACGCATAGAAGAATACGAGCCGTGTTGCCGATTTCCCACTGCTGTTCGTTCACCGTCCTCTATGCTCGATTGAATGCGTAAGCCAGTCTCGTTTATGCATAAATAGATTATGGTGCGAGTTGATCACTGTGGGAATCACGGTACGTATTGTTGACGGTATACGAAGGATACTTTTGTTACTATGCGACGTTGATACAAACAGTTTCATTAGCAAATACATACGCATATGGTGTAACATTATGATATGAATTGGTGCTCATAAGATTTAAGAGGGGTTATAATTAGCTTGCTCGTTTTAAATACATAAGCAATATTTTGTATTGGATTTCAAGAAGAAGTTCTAAAATTAAAATTTGAATTTCACAAATGTCTAACTTATTAAATATTTAGAGCCCAAACGTAAGATAATTTAGCCATTTTTACCTCAGGTTTTTTATTATCTGGAAGCGTAATTTAAATCTATTTCGACACATTCAAAAGAAGCATTTAACGCTCACTCAACTGAGATACGTATTACATAACTCAACTACAAGGTTACCATGGAAGTCACCGTTTGATTGCCATAGTGACACAATTGTTTTGAACTAATCGAATATTGAGATAATATGTGTGCGTAATTTGTTCATTTTTTTCATAATTACGTAAATTAAAACGTATCCGAGTATTATACAGTAATTCTTTGGTCATTTCAGCACGTTAAGTCTAAGTTAAAGAACGTAAAGTATGGAAGGGAAGGAAAAATCTAATTATATGTCTCGATTTGAGACTATTCGTTTTGTGCCTCTTTGTATATCAATTGGTAATGTGGAATGTTAGTAAACATTTGGTCCGTGGTATCCAACTTTAATCCAATGTTACAGTCTGACACTTATAATCCATAAATAAATTAAATAGTGTCCATAATCAAAAGTGATTTTTGGCTCGTAATTCTAAGATTGAATTTATTAAAATCGTTTGTAAATTTTGAATCACAGCTTCCAAAATCTCCATTGGAGACCACACGTAAAATTCGGAAAAGAACTCGTATGAACACATAAAATATTAAATCTAATAAATTGAAATTTAATCGACAAAAATTTTAATGTATTCGTACGCACATAAGTACTTGAGTACATGATGCAGTAGTGAGTTCTGTTAGCGACACATCAAAGTGAACTGCGTGGGTTGGGAAAAAACAATGGTTACGAGAGCATCCGTACAAAAGTTCGACAATGGAGGAAATAACTCATTGACGCCAATAAACGGCTTCCTTAAATAGCGCTTTCTTTAATGGCGGCGGGAAAAAAGAGCCGCATGAAAACCTAACCGGAAGTCGGAGTAATGGCGGTTCTTTGGCATGAAAAAATGGTCTATTATGAAGGGAAAGGAGCTGCTTTGGAAGCGGCAGATGTTGTTTTTTCTCTCGTTTCGAGGATGCGATTATTATGCATTGTTGCATCACACCAAAGGAGAGGGCGGTGTTGAGTGGAATGAAGTGGCTCGGGAGAACTCTGGTGGCACTTTTCGGAACTACAGAGGAAAGATGAGCCGCAAAAAACTGAGGTGCTCTGTCGGAAAGTTTTTTATTATTTTTTTTAAGGGAGGATTTTAGCCATTTTTCGTCCCCGCTTTTGACAGCGATGTTGAGAATTAGCGGAGAGTACACGCTGTGTGAAAGGAATCTATGATTTCGTTTGAAAGATACTTTCGAACGATAGCAAATTGGTCAATTAGCGAAGATCTGCAATTGCGCCATCTGGTGAAAGGGAGAAAGAACTTTTTGACGTTCTCAATGGGGTACTTCAACGCGACTCGGGAATTTGTGACTGAAATAGTTTCCACCCTTGTTAAATCGTAAGATACACCGATATAAATGACGACATATATACGCGACGAAGAAGGAAATATCTTCCAAAAGGATTTGTTTACAAAGGTAGCCATAGAAATCAAAAGAAGCGCGTAGAGCATTGATAATATAATGAAATACTTCCGTAGGCAATGAAAGATGCTTTAAATATTCAAATTATATGAAAGAAACGAGTATTTTTATATTTTACAAGGGTGTTATTTAGTAAAAACAGTGTACTTTAGAGGCTGGGGGTCTTGCCAGACTGGCCTCGTGTAAAAAGATGTTAATTAGAAATTATTTATTATGAAACCATGGAGATTTGTTAGCTCTTCTTCCATAGTTACGTATTATAAACAGAAATGGTCTATCACTATGGAAAGTAAATAAATCACAAAAAGATCAAAATTACGTAATTTAGAATATATTTCTCTCCTTTTCATGAACTTCATTGGGAAGCATATGTAATTGGAATGATATTATATACGTTATAATGTTACAATTCGTCATGAGAATGGATATAAATAGAAAAAAAGTTCCTAAAAACAAAGTGTTGTACATTTTTGTTTAGACAATGGATCATTTCACCTTCTCTACAGTTATTTGCGATAAAAATTTCTTATTTTACGAGAGATTCACATACGTACAGATTCTAGCATAAAACCTTTACAATAAACCTCTCATCTCACGTAGAATTTTAGTTCGGAATCCGTCCGCTACCACATAACGTCCGCATAAAAAGATTCCGTAAGATAAAAAAAAAAATTCCTCCTCCGAACGCATTTCACAGCCTTTCGTCATTTCCCACATCGATCGCAACTGTTTTCGCGAAAAGATCTCACGCGAGATGCGGGGAAGTGAGTTAAATTCGAGCATTGGCCGGAATCAATAGCTGATATCGAAAAAACAGGGCTTTGGGGGACAAATCGCCTTACGGATGTTTTCCCTGCCCAATATGACGAGCGGATTTAATGCCATGGAAAACTCTGGAGCCAATCACAGCCTTTTTATTTTTTCATCGGGGCGATATTTTTCCAGGCACTTGGGAAAAGCTTGGGGATTAGAGGATTAGCTTCAGGACAAGGATGCAAGCGGAGGGATAACTTTCTTTGCGCTAAAAACAAGAGGGATTGCGGAGTGGGCTTAGAATTGGAATACGGAATGCCTTCCATTGACCACTGTAATTGGGTTGAACGCTTCCTATGAGAACAGAGAGAATTTCTGCATCGGCTGAAAGAGTGACCGGAAATCGGTACAAAGGAACGGCTAATGAAATGATATGCTACGGTTTTGATCCGATTTGGTACTTGATTCATTGAAGTTATTTGCGTTGTCATGCATTCGAAAATAGTAACGTTTGTTGATGAATGTGTAAATGGTGATGAATGTAAATGCTATGACAACCAGACGGTAAATAAACAAAAATATATATGGATTTACGTTTTAAAATTAAAAATACGATTCTACTGAAGAGTAATCAGAAATTTAATCATATACTGCTATAAATCAAGTGATATCCACGTAATGAAGTTGAATTCAAATATAGAAAGAATGAAAAGAAGATAATGATGTAAATATGCCAAAAAATAGATCTACTAAGTACGTAACACTTTTGGAGAAGAACATAATGAACATTGAGAACGAAAATCTAACAGCGAGTATAAATAAAGGATTTAAATTTTTTCACAGGCTTAAAGAAATGATGATGAGCTACTAATATACATAATTAGTACGCTTATAATTTTTGTATGGTAGAAATCAATTCAGATGTATTATTTACGATATAATTTCATTCTTAATTAGATTTAAATAGCTTTGTAGGAATTTATAAGAACTGATCAATCAAACCATTTAATATGATTACATGTTAATACGAAGTAAAAATTTTAATCAACTATTAATAGTGATTTTAATACGTAATTTCATATTTAACAGTTACTTCTTTTGCGTAAAGATTTGCATTTGTTTAACAAAAGTAGCGAAGGAATGATAACAGAAGGTTTTTTTTTTCAAGGAAGTGCTAGATAAATAATAAAAGATACGGATCTGTTGAAAGTTGAAAAACGAATAAATTCTAGGAAATTAGTTTCATGCAAGGTTTGAAATAATTTTTAACATTTTAAGTGGCACGAGAACGTTAAATTTACTTCGTAGAATTCATTTCAGCTATCGCAGTCACTTGAATATGGGTTTTATTATATAAACCAAAGATAAACTAAAGTTTTTACGAGCGTTATATATCAATATGACATATAAAAATTAGAATATACGGATCCAACATGAATTCAACGTAATGATATCACTTAAAAAAACCATCTTTTAGCAAACAGATGTATATTCAACAACACCGATTCAAATCTTCCCATTCTTCAGTATATACCGTATTTGACGGCATATAAGACCCACCCCCATTAAGTAGGACACACACAAGGAAAAAAGTATTATAAGTCCGTGCGACAGCGCGGCACTATAATAACATAATCACTTACTACTGCTCTGTTTCCATGCACTTTAGCATAATTTAACACTCCTAGTTAATACTGAATGGTGTGGCTTAATCTCCCATTTCCTTTAGTCATACTTCCAAGGGTATTTTCTTAAACAAATAGTTCTAAACACCAATATCAATACCTTCACATACAAGACGCAGATAAATTTTTTGTGACGTAATTTAGGAAAAGAAGTGCGTCTTATATACCATCAATATATACGGTATTTAAACACGTGGGCAGCGAAGCAAGTGCGGATAAGTAACCTTTGTTCTCTTTTTCTGAGAGGATACATCACAGAGAGCAGGTGCTATTATGGGGAAGACTTTAAGTCGAGAGAAAGACGCATTCATTGAACACTCGGACATTAGGTCGTGTTTTTGCAGAAGGATGCGATATCTCGCAGACGGCATTCGATCGATCGCACTTATCCAAACGGAAGAGGACTTTAAATAGGACTACGAACCCTTTTCTTTAATTAGATAGCACGACTTAAGTACACGGAAAGTTGTTCGGATCGCCGACTGCCATCGCGCATGCACCTGAGACCCAATCTACGCTGAGTCTGAGTCGAAAATTACTTTCCGAAGATTGTGCGGACTTTCTATACGTAAAGTAAAAAGTAAAAACAAGAAAAAGTACGGATACTTCTCGCCTATGTTACTGAATGTTTTCAATATTGGATTATTATATTAAATGGCCAAGATGTACGTATAATATAGGCTGAGCAAAGTTATACGATAAGGGCTAAGTTTCACTTCTCTGGAATTGTTAAAAAATGCATTTAATTTTATGATTTTCGATGAATTTTTTGTATATTGTTATTCATCATAATACTATTTAATAATTAATGTTAATAAACGCATATTTTTATAATAAAAATGCTGAAAAATCTACGATAAAATGTAGCAAACAAAAGTTTCTGTTTACATAACCTAAATATCAGCAGGATTCACCACTTATTTGCAATTAAAACAGTAGGTAATTTAAAAATAACACTTAATATTTAAAATGAGTATACAGATCTTTTCTCACTTTTTAAGCCCAAAATGTACTTTTTAGGTGATAAAAACTTTACATTTATTGAATTTTCACTGAGATATTTCATCCATAGAGACCATAAATTAAACCATATCACATGCCCAATCATTACAGAGCTGTAGGAATGTGCTGAGACGGCATTTATGAGATGCCCATATCTCTCAATAAATTTCCCGAAATGATAGCAGAGGAATTCTACACCGGTCTCAATGCAATTACGGGGCCCAGGTGAAAAAACTTCGCAGACGGTGCTTCGGAAAAACCTCGTTAAATTTGAATGGGATAATTAACGAAAGTCGTTAATTATCACTCTAGTCCATTCATTTGAAGATTGTTCTCTCCCCCCAATATCATCTAGCAGTATCGCTCGCATTCAATCTAGTTTTTTTTTTTTTTTTAAGACCGGCGAAGTTGATCCGAGGCACTTCTTGAATACGCGAAGTGTCTTCGATTCGAGATGAATCGATTCAATCGATTTAGATTCGAGATACACTTCAATTCTTTCTTTTCTCTTCGGCTTTGGGTTTCGATGAAAAGGGATTTTAAAGCTGTGAAATACTAAATATGTCACGAATAAAGCCTCTAAGCCATTAGTATTTACTCTGCACAGAATCCAAGTTCTCTCAGAGATACCGTTAAGTTTTATTCCACTGTACCTCTATCGACCTATAGTTTTCCGGAGTAGAATTATTTGAACTCATAGAAGTCTTTTCCACCGAAGATACATCCACATATTCATTATTTGAATTCTCAGTTACGTTAAAAAATAGTTACCATGACAATCTGTAATTTAAATACCTCCCAAAATAAAAAGTATAAGAATCTTTCGATGGTAGTTTTAGATAATAATTAATAAAGTTAGAAATTAATTTATTAAAGTTTCTTTAAATATCAGTTTGTAGCAAATTTATAATCTAATATTCTTATAAAAGTTGTTAAGTTTAGTGATAACAATGTTGGAACCTTTTTCTCGTTAGTTTATGATGCTATTACGTAACGAAAATCAACAATCCTTTTGGAATTTGTTGCGACTGAATTTAGCTAATGTTGTAGTGGTTCGAAGAGACAGAATTTTTTCTGTTTGAACTGATTGTTGATTCAATAATCACTGCCTTCACTCTGAAACATATGAGATTTTTAATAAGCTCATTAAGTGAGTTAATAATGGAAAACATTCGCTGCTTTAATACCTGTGTAAGATATAATGTTGGAAAGGATTACGTAAATAGACGAGTCAATGGAAAAGGCTATATTTTGCACTAACACGCGTAAGCAACCCTATATCGGAATGTGGAACCATCATATGAGGAATTCCACGGACTATGTTGAAATTCTTTCCTCTCTTAAAGTGGACAAAAACGTTCTTCTACCGAGTTTCGATGGGATCATCTTATTCACTAAGGTTCTGATGGAGTATGCAGTAAGACCTTTACGGTAACGCTTGGATAAAGACATAGCAAAGCTTATCGAGCACTACCCGAAGTCAACATACTTTGTCTATCTAAGAGAGACGAGTAAAATATCTGATACACGCTTCTCACTCCTGAGTGGTGTGGTTCCTTCCCTTTCTTGTTGCAGGAAAATTAATAGAGAAGATACTAAGGCGAAAATTTTTGCAATTAGCAATGGAAAAACATTTTCCTTTACAACTTCGCTCAACTATTTATAAACTTAATTAATTGAATGACAAATAAAAAAAAACTTAATTCATTACATTATTTAACGACATTAAATTACAGAAAGGATTCAGTGGTAAAAAAAGCGCAACCTGAATCTTATGCAACCGGCGTTACATTTATGCATTGATGTTGCATAATCTCCAGGATAAATAAAAATCATATCATCAACTTCGAAACTGTAGTTGTACTCGTAAAAGAAATACCTAGGTAACGCGCTATTTTAAGATCCACAAATATTGTATACATTTTTATTACATAAGAATTGATGGATTCAGATTAATAATGCAAAAAACATTGGATGAGAATTAGTTACATATGAGCATCTATTTGTAGGATAAATCCATTTGCGTTCAAGAGAAATATTCTCTGCATGGAGTCAGTTCTTAATCATACATCAAAATTATTTCTTACAAGCGTATTCATAACGCCGCGAATCATATTTCATAACTCTTCTATTTTTATCAATCGATATTTATTAGTTACTTTGAGGATAAAACCTAGCGAGATAAATAAAAAAGCAAAGAGATTACGTAATAAAGTATTTGCTCACATTCATTTCTAAATTTATAGAAGAGTAATATTATTAAATGAATACACACGTGTAGATAACACGTGCTATATGATAATACAATTAACCATGGGGAGTCTCAATCCACCTCAAAGTAACCACAGCACCTTTAGAAACAGAATCCCAAAAATCTACAATTGACACCCTAAAAGAAAGTTTCTATCTGCGGTTTCCGTTGGTCATTGTAAACCGCCCTTGCACATCAGTATCAAATGGGCGTTCGAAAATGAGTAAACGGGTTCGATGGAAAGACATAACATCTCTGCGAAGGATGGCAAAGAGGTAAATGAAAAGAGATCAAATAAGGAATAGAGGTTCATCTTTAAGAGCTTCGATCGGATACCATCTTGCTGATCCGCACGCATCCACACATTCCGTTTCCATGACATTCCTTTAATTGTTACGTCTCCGGAAAGAAAAGCGACCGAATGATTAATTTCTTCGGATATCGCACAACAGCATCATCTCTCGATCACAATAAAACCTTCAGTTTTGAGTCTCAAACCCTCGTATGATATTTCAGCACGCGTTCTTGGACTAGAATTTTTTGTATCTTAGAATCTCCTTCGTGTTTTTCTTTCATATAGCCTCAGCTACTGTAATCATTGTGGTTAAGATATCAGTTCAATGAAAACTATAAGCTTACGTCGTAGAAAATACAAGCACGTGAACAATGAACTACGTAACGACGAGATTTTTTTATCTGGAGCAAATGCACAACTAGGAAGGTGATCTTAGCCACGGAGGAAGATGCACTGATGAGGTTAGGAGAAGAGAAGCTGAATGGCGAGGTAATATCGCGAAGCAGAGGGTTGTGATCAAGAACAGTCGCGATAAAAGGACGAGATAAAGATTAAAATAAAAACCTAGACGCGGAGAGATTCGCTTTACGGTCGAGGAACGCGGGAAGATGAAAAGATATCACGAGATGAGACTTTGCAGTTGGATGAAAGAAATAAGTTGATAAAAAAAGTGGCTAGAATATACCCGAGACGTTCCAAAAGACGATGATTGAAATAAAAGAAGTGCTACGGAAGAAAATAGGTCAGATATTGAGGAGAAACGGGTAGCCAAAGAAAATAATTGGAGATTTGAAACTAGGAGAAGATAAATTTGAAGAAAAAGAATTAATTCGTCGAGAAAGATTGAGAAAGGGCATGTGATACCTTAAACGTGAAGTGTAACGTTTGGAAATTTGAACGAAAGAGAACTTTTGGGTGTGCCTTTATTCATTCGGCAAAGAATCTCCAAAAATGCTCATATTGATGTTCTGTCACAGAATCGACGAGGTCTTTTTTCGCATCGGATAATTTAGGGAGAAGGTCAGAAAGGGGTTTTATAAATAAAGCTATGAATTTCACCTGAAGTACCCTCAGGCTCGGTTTGGGTGGACGTACGCGATTTCGTCTTTCATTTATGGCAATAGGAAATCGATAAAGGATCCGTGATATATGATGTGCAATATATTTTCTTCACCTGCGAGGGTTCGATATCGCGGAAACTAGGTTTAACTCCTCTTGGATTACTTTTTCGTCTTAACGAGGAGCACTCGAATATTTGCCGTAGCTTCGGGTGATCCTATAATTAAAGTCTAAAGCTATTTCCACTCGCGATTAAAATTTTAATGAATTAATTGTAACAGGTACGTCTTTATTATTTGGAGAGTGAAGAAACTATTCAAATATACTCTTATGATAATTCCATTTTCCGGAGGAAGCAATTAATGAGATAATTTTCTAAAAAAGTCAGTATACTAATAATATTTTATCACTAAAATGGGAAGTAATTACAGAAATTGAGGAAAACGTATTCAATCTATTTGTAGTGAAGAAGATAAAGTTTGAATCTAATTGAAAAAATGGATTTTTAACATGCTAGATATTAATGAACATAGATTTTAATATGTTTCCGGTTATGATGAGGTTCGATTAAAAATTTAAAGGATAAGAATAACTGTTACCTTTAGTTTTCGATTATAATTGAAGTAAATAAAAGCTAAAGAGCTATCTGGAAAATTGATTTCGATTAACATACTATATCCTAAGTATAGTATTTATCGATGTATCGTACATTATACAATTATTATGAATAAAATATTCTACAGTGATATTTATTATAATTCTCTATGCCTACGTGTTCGAATCTATCTGCATGTTCATATTAGGCTTAAAGTAACATACACATAATATTTATTAATCAATTATATATATTATCTTATCCAGTATATATTTATATCTATCCATCTATTTATTTATGAGTACATGTCTAGTCCAGTACCATTGAGGTTTAACTTTTTTCGCTGTATTTCCTAAATGAAAATAAATCATATTCATACGTACATTCCTTCCTCTAACATTCACCTAAAAACGGTTCGTACAGCTTCAACTTGTGGAAGACATTTCACAAATCCTCACACAAAAAGAACACGATAAATAGAGCATACGTTCGAAAGAACTATTGAAGCTGCGGTGAAACTTTTTGTTGGATACGTATTAAAACGTTAATCCCGCAACTCGTCGGCGATAAAATTTCACTTGAACAAATCCGCGATTTCTTAGAATGATCAAATTCTTTGGCACTCACGTCTGCATCGGGTGAGAGTGTGTGTACCGGTTGACATTGATAGAATTCGAGATAGGCGGATTTTAAAAGGGAGGAAATGTTAATGCTTCGGCAGTAAAGGGAAAATGGAATTGGAAGAAGAAGGAGGGGTCTTTCAGATTACGACTGGAGTGAATTTAGTGCGTCGACTGCCGTCCTAAATTTCGGTGAGAGAAAATGCGCCTGGATTTACGGTAAATTCGGATTCAATATGCATTCCATTAACCGCTTTCACTGAGAAAGATTCACTTATCTGATATATGTACATATATACATATATATAAACCGCATCCATTTTAAATTATACGTATTTAATGAAGATTTCCTTCCGGTAAAGAGACTAGGGCCTCGTATAGAGGCGAAAAGAAATGAAATCAGATCTACGGGTGACTAGAAGGCTATACTATGTTCCTATTATTTAAATATAACTTATGTTGATTATGAATGACTCACAAAACGTACCGTAGGTCTAAATACAGTTGCTATGGACAACCAAACGAATTTCTTTGATTACATATTTCTTGAAAGATTCTCAGAAACATTTTTGGAAGAGGGAGAGATTACAATATAATTCATACTATTCTTTCATCTCTTTTATTGTTAGATTTCTATTAAAAGTTTCCGAATGACATTTTCGGAATTGGTCAAACCAAAATAATTTCTTTTTCACGGAGAAATAAGGTATTAATAATGAGAATTTAAATAAATATAGCTATCTAATTGTAATGTATTCTGGATGAGGGAACATTTTAACTAGTTTGTTCCTTTTTGTCAATTTCCCTACTTCTTCAAACTTCTCTTTTATCACTGTAATAAACTACTTTTTCTGCATTAAAATTGGTATATTTCGGACTAGGTAATTCGATTTATTAAGCTTGAATAGCAGTCACTTTTTGTAAAAGAAGATATGATAAACACACTAACGATTTTACTCTTCTTTTTATACTTTTATTCAATAACGGACCAAAACCTGATAACTCTTCTTTAAAAGTTAACGTCATAAATATGATATCTGAACATTTCCATTGAAAATAGACCACTCGTAGTATTTGAACCATTTCTCTTTTCTAGAGGTCCAACTTCGCAATTGTTTAATTTCCGCTCCTCTTCTTTTTTTTCTTAGACATTCATTTGTTTCAAACAAAGGAGAACTCCAAGATCCCAAAAGGGTGCATGAATTATTTAATATGCCCTCTGCTCTTCATTTTTTTCCCTCTCTCGCAGATCTTTCTGAGAGAACGCTGCTCTTACTTCCTTTATTATCTTAAAGAGAACCGATTTTGTCAGATTTAATTCTCTATTGTTCTACTTTTCCGTTCAACTTTTGTACGAAATCTTTTTTACTCGACCTTTTACTTTGTGTACTCTTCAATTTGCAGCTGGATGTATAATATGAGTATTGACGATTGTACGTGTTAGGTAATCCTATACGTCAAAGAGAACTCTTTGATTTTTTGATTGATTTTTGATTGATTGCGTAGCTAAAATACGTGTGAGTATTTTGTGATCTATTCTCATATCTATAACATGGTATTTCCGTAATGTCTTTCAGTACAGATGGAAACTAACTTTGCCTATTCTTCCAATCTTTTAACCTATTTTAATCCATATTTGTTTCCTTATATTAATCAGTAAGTCTTCGTCAGAACTAATAACTTTAGAAGACTTGTTAGAAAAAAGTTCAAACAACAAGGAGAAGTGAAAAATTGTACATATACTTATTTGTTTATATTTATAATCCTATCCCTCCTTTATCCTTTATAAGGCTACGTAGTCTTCCTAATCCTTCGTAATTATTATAATTTTTTTGTGACTTAATTCTAATCTTTTGATCCCTTTTATAAGTATCAGTAAAACACTGTGAAGAGGCTCCTTTCGGATACCGATTACATGCGTCATATTTTCGCCACTCCAACTTAAACAATTCACTCAAAATCGCAATGAATTTAATCCCACCTCCATCAAACCTTTTACCGTTATGAATTTATATTTCAAGCAAGTGTCTCCTTCCTTTGAAATATTGGTCCTCGAAATTTTTTGCGGCCACTTCCACGTAAACCGTTCCTAAGGAACCAAAATAAATTCCCCGATCCGAAAATCTACCTGACGATAGGATCTCCGAGGAAAGTGCGAAATTTCGGCTTTTTATTGAAAATTCAATTTTCCGAACGTCATCCGCAGTTGCTAGCAATATCAGGATTCGAGAGTTTTATTTCCATTGGAAAAATGAAGAGATTTTTGGGAGAATTTTTAAAAACA
The DNA here is from genome assembly GCA_020796165.1 of Pantala flavescens. Classification (NCBI taxonomy): domain Eukaryota; kingdom Metazoa; phylum Arthropoda; class Insecta; order Odonata; family Libellulidae; genus Pantala; species Pantala flavescens. The sequence goes on from CM036886.1 coordinate 22,820,975, forward strand.
TCGTCTTCAATGGAAATGGAAAGCTTCCGATGTAAATGCTACTTACATACTTGGAGTGCTCAGGATTCCGCGGACGGAATTGTGCTTGCGATTGATGTGTGTGAAAATCGATTGTCGCGTCCGAAATATCCTTATTTTGTTGACGGATTATATACGCGAGAAAAATTTCCATTTTATTTTCCCGACTTAGTAACGACTTTTATCGCTTAGCAACGAGAGAATCTATCGAAGGGAACAATCTATATTGACTTCATTATCTCTTATTTTAAAACTTTAATATGATACGTAAAACTGGATTATATACGTATCCCGGGAAACCGGATTATATACGCATATCATCCGGTTTCAAAGGGCAGTAAATCTATTATCATTATCTCTTATAGGTGACTGTCACATAATGTAATATGAATAAGCGATAGAAGAAGTACATATATATGGTCTGCTGTTGCGTTAGAAACGGAATTCAATTGTTTAAGGAATTTAGAAACCGTTCGTTTCAATCTCGTCGAAGCAATGAGAATTTTATTTGAATGTATGGAAGAACGAACTCTGGGAACTTCTCGGAAACCATTTGCGGATTTCCATTTGTCGTTGCATTTAAAGAAAGAATTTTCTCTCCCTCAACCTATCTATTTAGAGCGTTTCTCATAAAATTGCGATGCCAGACAATCTGCAAAATCATTTTTCTTTTTTTCCGCGTTCTTCTATTTAATCGAATAACGAAATATTCCTTGAATTTAGAGCATTCATTTCTAATCCATTAGACGAACTGAAGATATCAACGCAAAAGAGGTAATAAATTATTTTTTTCTAAACAAGCAATAAAAAATCGAACAGTTTTGATTCAAGTTTCAAGAAACTTATGAAATTATGAAATATATATATATAACCTCACGTACTCTTACCCTCTCATGAATTATTCATACAAATAGATTCAACCAAAAGATAATTGCGTAATATATGATACGAAAAATAATGATCTTGACTGTGATAGAAGTTATAGCAATATATAAGTTATTTACAATCAAAAAACGTTCATTAAAGATTGATCTTACGAAAAATCTTTCATTAAGTTTTATTAATATGTAGCTTAACTATTCCAGACATTATGTTGTAACTTACGAAAGCGTTTTCGGCCAAATTTGGTCAAAACTATTATTTTAATTAAGTCATTGACCTTGGACGGCTTTATTTGTAAATCGGAGTGTTTTAGGATCAATTTTGAGGCATATTTTATATTCCAAATGCCTATTAGCGTTGAATCATTAGTTGATAGCTACTCCTAAAATTTTTAGATTTTCCTGTATACAATACTACTTATGGTCTTCAAAATTCTACATAAATCATACGTCAGTAACTCTTCTATAGATAAAAAAATAAATTGTTCATCTATCTTTCAAGAAGACAGAATCAGACTTCAACATTCACATCATGTGTAAGTACTCGATCACTTATTTAAAAATAATTATTTGCTATACGCACGAACAAGGTCGTTACCCTCGTATGTGCATTTTGACTCCCATCTGGAAAACAAGATCACTTGGTGGAGTGTTTTTCAAACTCACCGCTTCGGTGTGCACAGGATGAGCGGCAAAAAGGGCGCCTGCGGCGGCAGCGAACCTTGGTTCGAGTCCCGCAATACACAAGCAGAGGCGAGTGAAGAGGAGCGATGCAGCCATGTGAAGTGCCACGTTACAGCAGTGGAACCAGAAGGGCTGCAGGCCAAATGCCCAGTGGTTGGCCCTGAGAGACAAACACACACATAGGTCATTCAACAATCACTAGCCAATTCCCTTTGAAGAAGGTTTCTATGGAGACTATTCTTGTAACAGGTATTTAGATTGATTCTCTTACATTTAAACTCTTAATAGTAGAATAACTAAGAAGAAGGAATTTTCATACAAGAAAAGGATGCTATAGATGTGGTTTTACTGTTTTTAAATTCAAATGTAGATGATAGTACAGTTACTTAGCGCATTTTGATGTGTATTGATTACTTGCTATACTGTGAACAGAAACTAAGTAGCTACCATAAGTCGTCTGCTAAAATGTGGTGAATTTGGTAATACACCGAGTGATTAACGTACTAATTTTTCTAACTAATTTTACTAACTATATGGTCCCGGGTTCGAGTCCCGGCTAATGGGAATTTTCCTTTTACGAACAGATATCCTGTATGTAGGTCAACCAGTAAAATAAATTTAATTGTATATAAGATCTGCTCTTTGTGATGATAAAACCATAATTATTATCAATAACAAAATTATATAGTGTTGTTTAGTAGTATATTCCAAGAATTATAAATCTCAAATTACTCTGACGTAGCAAAGATACATTATTAGAGCTACTACTACAATGATAGTAATTTAGAATACAAAATAAATCAAATACATTGTAAACCTAAAGAATGACAAAATAAAGAATTAACAAACTTATATATAATTATAGTTATTCTTAACGTACGAATATAATTTCTTTTCAACCAGAAAGATTAACAGAAATGATAAATCATATTGTTATCAGACTCGAAATGTATATCTGTACATAAATATACTACATGTATGTATACATTTACGTAATACCTGTGAGTAAAACAACATTCCTGGAAAATAAAATAAGCCCGTCGTTTGTTCGTTATCTTTATATTGCATTGCTTAATAAATCCCTTTAATAACAAGTACCGTTGACAATCCATTACCCTCTGCATATAATACACGACAACGTATCCATAGTAACATACTTCTCGCATTTATTTCAACCGTTTCGCTAGATCTGCGCATTTAGAAACAAGCATAAAACTTCTCTCTAGGAACTCTTTTCGCAACACCGCAGTATCAATTGCGAAAACTCCGTCGAAGAGGTTGAATTTAGTAAACTGCGAACTGCTGCTGTATCGGAAACAGAGAGCTCTTGGAATTGATTTTGGTGAACTGCGACCCTTTCTCGGAGAGGTTCTTTCATGGAATCGCAGTCATTAAAAGTGAGAATCACATCTCCGCCCTTGATAACCCGCTCCTTGGCCGTATAAAAACGGCTCGGGCGAAATTCCGGGTAGTTCCCGGATAGATAGGTTTATAGATAGATGGCGTTAAGAGCGCATCTTATGGCTCCGGAAATTTTAATACGTGATTTAACAGTCGGCGGATATGACGTAATATGTTGCTGGGAAACGAAGGGTGGGGATAATAAAATAATTTAAGGAGACGGAATGGGAAATCTAAGAGATTAATGTACCTGAATTAAAAGTCTGCTTATATGACGAAGTATATTTATGAAAAACAAAGAGTAGTGAAACAATGAAAATGTACTTAAAATGGAAAATATAAGTGATAAATAAGCAAATGACTCAATAAACGCGATAAAGAAATTAACAGAAATCAATAACTAAAGAAAATAAAGATTTTAATACGTGATATAACAGACAGATAATAAAATGAAATAATGTTCTGGGAAGCAAAGAGTAGTTGTAAAATAATTTGACTTTCAATAGAAAATATAAGTGATGAACAAGCAAAGCATTTATAAAAACAATCAAAAAAGCAAGAGGTAAGGAAAACATACGAAAACGATTCAAATATTCCACTCATTATCTATAAAAAGTTAATAGATATATTGCATAAATACATTTTTAAAATAAAAAATGGGGAATAAGTACTTTTTCCATAACGGTGTATTATAAATACGAGCGATTTAATTTCCAGAGGATGACGATTAAACGTTGAAACCAATCGTTGGAAGATCGTATTAAAAGTAAAACGTTATGGAATAACGTTTTACTTTTATCTTCTCCTAATCTTCTCCTTGATTCATTTCGTACCCATTACCTCAATATGGAATTTATTGTTAAAGATAATATTTTCGACTAATACATTGTTGCCTAGCAACACGAGAAATAAGTATCGACAATGCGTACGTAACTTTCAACAATGGACGCAGCCAAATCGCCTGCAGAAATTTGCGCGTAAAAATTTACCGGAAAATTAAAAAAAAGGCTCCGTTTTTATTCTGCGAAAAAAGTATCGTTTGGCGCATCTGAAGCAGGAAGTGATCTGTAGCGACCGGTGCGAACCTCTGGTCCATTTATTAGCGGAATAAGAAGTATCAACACGCGGGAGCATCACTCATACTCCCGCAGAGAATGCCGTGATCGATACAGCTAACTGCAGCCTCTAAAAAACAACCTTTTTTTACGTGACGTCATTCCGTGCTGCATTGTTAGCTTATCACTAACAAGTGACACATAGTGTTTGATCCGGAATGAACCGAACACTGCCCGTGCTTTTTTTTATTTATAAATCTCTTCTCTTAGCTTTCAGGTTGTTTTCGGAAAGTGCGGTCTAGCGTGGCCTGTATCGTTCGGTGCAACCCCTGCCAATTGCCTATCGCTCCGAACAATAAAAAAAGCTTATGGTTCCATCTAGATAGGGATTGAATCTATTAGGCCTTCCATTGACCCCGTAAAAGTCCTTCGTAGTGAAGCAAAACAATATTGCTGTCGTCAAGTTATGAGTAGCGGCTATCGAAAAGAATTAACTAAACGCTCGCTCCTGTATTAAAGGATCTGGTGTCGTAGATATTAACTAGTTTTAGAGTCATAGTTTAAATATAGTATTTTTGCTTCGTTAAAACTCATAAGGCGATTATTGTTAACGTTTTTGATGCTTCATAAACTAAAATTGTGTTCTCCATGGTGACAATTTTGCAGAACCCAAACAATATTTAAGAAGCACAAAGGTTTGCGTGATAAAGTAGACAGTGTATGTTTAATTTTAAGAATCAAGGTATACAATTAGTTATTATATTTTTCCAAAATTAATTCATTCCATCAAAAATCATCCATTGTTCTTAGACTGCAACGGGCAGAATACTAAAAAGTTCAATATATTACGTAAAAAATATATCATTGTATTTGGAAATACGTAAATGTACGATAAAATCCTTAGAGGTCGACAAAAAAATATTTCAACATACTAAAACATCTTAAAAATATTAAAAAAAGAAATTTTAGCATTTAAAATGATCATAAGAAGTAGATCAATCTACTCACTTTATAGATAAATCTACTCATTGAAAATCGTACCTTATAAAAACTATCGAGTGTCATTTTGAGGGAAGATCAAAGCATTGAACGAAAGAAGAATGCTATCCATAGCTTTGAATCAAATATGAATTGTTAAAATCACCATAATGTTCGTAAAAGCTTATTTGAACAGTAAAAGTAAGATTCTAATTTTTCTCAATATATTGTCTAACTTAGATCGACAATTGATTAAAAGGAAACACGGAACATAACTGTATATAACTATACTTCCTGTAAATTTGTTCTATAATCAACGGTGTTTTTAGAACGTGCAACAGCGTAAAAAGCCAATGGCTCAAGTCTGTTCAGTTACTTTTTTTACTACACTAAAGAATGAATCGGTCCAAGCATATATATATTATATCAAAAGATAGATAGGATCAATGTTAAGAGGATAGACTTAGCAAGGCTTCAGCTCCTTTCACCTTGGCCCTTTGTTTGATGGGTCCCCTTAGCCGATTATAGGTCATCAGAAGGCTTCTTTTTCCCTTCAAGGTCACCCGAGTGACCCCTAGGGGTTAATTCAACGATGTGCCAAAGACGCATCAAATGGCAATAAAAGGACTAATGCCCGAGCACCGACCTTCTGCTTAAACCAATAGCACCCCCTCTAAAGCCAATAATGGCTCAGATGTCTGAAAGAGTCTTGGATTTATAATTTCAAAGAAGCAACGGTAACTGTAGATACGTCACTTACGTATTGATAAACACACTCCCGTCACATCACAATCAATTAACCTAGGCTCAACAATTGCTAAGAAATTTAAAAGACCTTTTCATTGTTTTGTATGTATATACATCCTATTATCAGAGTACATTTCACGTATTGCTTCAGTGTTTATCTTTGCCTATAGAAGACTTATGAAGACAATACTCGAGTCCGAATGATTATTATAACGCTCATATCATTTATAGAAATATATAGCTTATTATCTCACCATTAATGGATTATAAAAGAAAACATTAAATACTATGTGTGAAAATTTATTTATTTGCTTATTATTGCTCGGAAATTTTAATAGGAACAAAATATACTATTACCTCTTGTTCAGATGGTATTGAAGAAGATACGTATGAATTGTATTTGGAAATTAGTTGAAAATACTACTTACTTTGTTCAATACTGATAGTAGTGCACCCTCAATATATTTCTTGCTCTTTAGCTTAAGTTGTATTAAGAGATTTATTTCCTGTTGATATACAATGAATCGTAATCATCAATTTTTAAATATTGAAGGGTATTATCAGTGCAATCTCGTTCTTTTATCCCCTTAACGATCGACACTTATCTAAAGACTCAACGCTAACATCACACTACGGAGACTTACTAATTCCGTATTACGACGAATGAGTAGAGTTCTTTGATCCATAATTAATGTCCGGGGATAGAGTATCGAAAGCTAAGCAAAACTTGGTAAATATTTCATTGGAGATACTTCCTTCTAAGATAATGTGATCGAGTCTTCCAAATGGGCAACGGAGTGGCTGCTAAAGAAAAGAGTGGGGTTTTCAGAAAGGGAAGAAACTAAAAGTCGAGAAGGGAATGGAAGATAGAAGAAGGGACAGAAGTGCTTTTCAAACGACCATCGGGCACAGACGTTCAATGTCTCAAATCAGTCTTAGTATCACTAGACTCTTCCTTTCTTAAATAGGGAAAGTAACATTTGGTTCGAGAGCCATCGGTTGAAGAAGTGAAACTGAAAGGATGGATATTTCGTTGGAACGTGGGTCTTTCTATTCGTATAGATGGGAGGGTAATGGAATAAAAAAAAGATCTAGAAATGAGAAGGTTCTCGACGGGAAAAGAGGGTCTAGAAAATACTGGTTACCTCTTTGGAACTGACTTAGTTGAGCTTACGGAATTGTTTCTACACTTCGCACAGCTTTGGGACCCATTCACACCAAGAAATGGCTCGGTTATCTTAATGTTAGAGGTAGAGATGCTATCAATTAGAAGTACCCAGACTCTTATAAAAGATGCTGACCGCTTTATACATTAAATGTTTTAGTTTCTTTAATGAAATTTAATACTTCTAGTACTGCTGGCCATTTTACTACGGCTTTTTCTCCATGTTACGCCCAATAGTATCTATTTTACTTTATAATTTTGGTAAATGAAGACAATTATTGCAATTTCATTCTCGTTGCAGACCTATATTTTTGATTTGTAAGTAATTACCTTTATAAAAGCATTGTTATAGGTTGCTAATATTTCATTATATGTAGTTAAGCATAAGTTTTCGATCTCATAAATGTTTCTTGACTGTAATTAATTGAATTATACAATGATCTAACTCATGATCACGCAAATGACAAGTTCTCAGTAGCAAACAATCAACAACACAGTTTTTTGCCCATCAAAACTTTTGATATTCATTGTTTATTCACTCAAGTTTTGGTCCAATATTTAGTACTCTTAAGATAAACTTGGTAGCGTATGTATGCGCAGAAACCAACCCAGCTATATTGCTGATTCCAGCCAAACGTAGCGTACAGTCACCATTGTTCTACTCTTTATTTTATTCTCTTGTCTTTTTAGTTTTATTGTTCGAACCATCGATAGGTGGTGCCCTGCGGCGCCTAAAACCACTCTCCTTTAAACAAACGAACCCCTTTAAAAAAAGACATTCCGCATCAGTTTGTCGCTTATTCGAAGCTGAAAATCAGCGAAGATGGAACAGCCAAGAAGAGCTTTTTACAGCGCAGTGGAAATCTCCGAAAGAAATATCGCAATTCGTATGCTATGGGCATGCTAAAGACTCCACGTGCTCCGAAATGATCTTCCAACAATTTGGATGTGATTTTAACGCGCGATCCTCAAAGATATGCAGCCCTTGAACAAAAGGCATTGAGAAAAAAAAGAGTGGAAAAACCGAGTTATTTTATTCGTTCAATCTTTTATATGCCTCCGCCAGAAAATTTCCATCGAAAAACTTCGAAAGCCATTAGCATTATGCATTATCGGGTGCGGAAAATGGTAGTCTTTTTTTTTCTGCTCGCCGCTAGAGGGAGTGCCGCTGCAAATCTTTTTCCCGCCGTAGGATTTGTGCTAACCACGCCCTCATCCATAAAGAGGCGGCGGGGGGGCCATTACGTATAGGGGCCCCTGGGCGGAAATGGGGCTCCATTTGTATCTTTTCGATTGCCATTTGTTTCTTTCCGTTATTTGCGCGCTAATCACGCATTCGGATGCACTGTTTACATTCTAACGGTGAACATTGCGATCCGTGAGTACGGGAGGCGTTTCGCTTTTGTTTGGGAGCTTATATTAGAATGAACTTCGCTGTGGCGTGATTTAGAAGTTTGAAATGATGTTTCTGTATCACAGAGGCTTGGTTTATCATAAATGTAAGATATATTGAGAGGAAATTAGGGAATCAACTTTGAATTTTTCAAGAAATAGTTTCAGGAACGCGAGTGTTCATTTATATTTAGAGAGAATTATTAAAAATTACTCGTTTTCTAATAATTTCATTTATACCACATTAAATGTCTTTTTTATCATGAATGAACTTAATAAACGCGATGAATATATATCTTTTATTTATATCTTTATTGTTTTAATAATTACTTCTGCCTGATCTGACGTATATTGTATATAGCGTACATTTTTATAAGGTGTAATTAGTCCATATAATTGCAGCAATCCTATTTTCAATTGTGTAAGTGTAGGATTTAACATATAACAATGATACCTGAGCAAAATTGATTATTATACTTATATAACAAACGTGGAAAATGCAAAATGTCTGAGAAGAAAAGGTTGTTTATAAATTTTAATTATAAATAAACAGATGTTTTTAGTAGATATAATCCTACTTGAAATATAAATGGTGTTCCTGTTTACTAAAGCTGGTTTTCTTTTTAGCAATTTTTTCCGTAAAATAACTTCGCGAAGGTGAAAATTCTATCAGAGATTCGAAACTATTAAGAATACTTATATCATTTGATATTTTCCATACACTCTAAACATCACTCAGGATTAGAGAACGTATATTTCTCGCTCCAAGAATCTCATGTTTTTTACTAAAAGATAGAAACGTGTTCACGTACTAAATGCTCTTTGGTTGCATCAGCCACTACCCAAAACACTCATTTTGTTCTCTTTCTCCCATCGTATGCAATGTGAAGCGATGCTGGTTTCGTTCATTACAAGGCATAGGCTTTTAAAATGCATTCGATTTACTTTAGATTAGCAGTTTTGGCTGTCGAAGGATTGTAGTTTTTTTTTCTGTCAATCCGTCCTTCCCAACCAAACGCATTAGCTGTGAAAGCCTTCCATTGTTGCATCGGTGGTTAAAATAACGTAAAATGAATTATTTAAAAGAGGATAACCATAAGAATTATACATGAAATGGTTCGTGTAAAGCAATGGCTACTGGAATAATCCCTGAACAAGCGAAACGATAAAACCCCTGTAGCTTTTTATTTCATAATCATATCATTGAAAATGGTAACATAATAAATAAATATATATTAGCCATAAATGTATTTGCACCGTTTTAAATTCTTATTAAACGAGTAATTCAAATACTTTTGTAGCTCGTATTGTGTTTTTGAATCACGTTTATTCCGTGTGAACTAAAAAATAAGAAAATTAAAAACAACCCCGATTCAAACGGCTGGAAATCCTGAGAATTAACATCGCCTTTAAAGTAAAGATTCAGCATCCCCCCCAAACGCTGCAGACAATAACAGGGATGCATCGGAACTCTTGCCAAATTTTGAGAAGAAATGGAGATTGCTCCATTACTAGAAGCCCCGTCGCAGTTCCTTTTAAACAGCAGAGTTTTTGGCTCGGATTGAGAGAGGGCTGTAGATTGCGGATGATGATTGAAGTTTTGGAATAACCGAGACACTGTTCCAACGATTATGGCCCCACGTGATGAACAATTCTACTTATCTTTCGGAGGGAATTTTAACCGAAAAAATATAAAGGAATATTCTTTTTCTATGCTTTTCCCCATTGGGCGTGTGAACCGAATTCAGATACAAATGGTCCAAATGCGAAATGTGAAATTCACGACTTGAAATTATCAAAATTACGATCGCATTTGGTGCAAAAAATCGCGTAATTAACATGCAAATGTATGAGTGATTAATTGGAACGAAACTGAAGATATAACGTATTAATTAAGCGGAGCTATTAATCAGATGTAATGAGCTTGATGAAAACGGAGCTGGTATTTAAATAGATCTTTTTTTTCACCTCAAATTACGTTTTAATTAATCTCAGTAGTGAAAACAGTATCAAAAAAAGATGAATTTATCAAATAGGAGTATAAATTATTTTGAATAAAGTGGTGACTTAAAAAACGTAGGAATAATGCTCGGTGCAATTTATATAACGAGTTCAGTTTCTATGAAACGCATTTAATTGAAGTGAATTAATTCGTGAAACTATTATACGAGGATTAAATTACATGCGAGAGAAATAAATTTAAATAACTTGGTCTTCTGAATACGAAAAAGCGTTGGAAAAAAGATGAGAACAAGTCCGTAGGAAAGGAATAAGTAAACGGTGGGAAGAGATACACCTCAAATGATTCAGAAACGCGGTTGCCATGACGACCGATTCATCTTCCGAAATGCGTCGCCGGATCTTCTGAAAGACGATATCTCGATCGCAAAGAGATGACGTCATCGTGTGTTTGTGCTCGACAATGGGATTGAAGTTAGCGAAAGGAACACACAAAGTACGAATCATTGGAGAGTAAACTGTAGATAGTACATCTAATCAAAGAACAATAACAACGAAAAAATACTACTGACGATATTTGTGCTAATTTAAGAGTCATTCGATCAAATCTCTAAATAAGACAGAATAATACGTAGAATATAAATACTGGTCGATCGGGATAGCGTGGCTAAATATAAGTCTTAAATAATGTAATAATTTTAAATATAAATAGAGTCCGAAAAGTATATCGTTGTTAATGTACAAGTCCAAAACAGCTTGAAAGTATACCTGCATAACATAATCTGGTTGGTATATGCACACATTTATACGAAAGATGTGTTTTTAAGTTGAAGTTATAGTTATCGATTTATTCAACACCAACTTAGACCGTGAAAAAGGTTTCATTGTGGGAAGGTTCGGATACCTTTTTGATTCATTGTTAACTGTTCACTTATCGCAAAAGCAGATTTCCTTCTATATAAATGGATGTATAAAATATTCATAAGAACTTTACTGTACTACGAAAGTTAATGTTTCTTGTTGAGATATTTGGATTGTTTTTAAAAGAAGATTTTTATGTCCTTGTTACATGATAACTTTTTTCAAACATAGTAAAAAATAGTTCCGTTCTCCAAGAATCAACCTCAGGATCGTGAAAAAACTAAATATAAGTCAAATAAAAATAAGAATCACCGCTAGATTATTCATATGTCAAGAACTTTTAATCGTGAGCAACCTAATTTCTGTGATGAAGGAACCATAAAATCGATATGTGCAAGATTAAAATTTATTTATTGTATACAAATGTAATGTACCGTAATGCCAAAATTATAACTGTAAATTTTATTAGGCTTCTTAACTAGAGTGGTAACTAAATTACTTTCCAATGTCCTAAAAGTCCTAAGAAAACCCTAAGTTGCCAAAATCACGCTTCTGCTAGGTTTCGAAAAAAATACAATTAATAGAAAGAGGAAATGACTATTAACTTCGCACAATAATTCGTGTTCACATTGGTTAACTAATAGTCTCCATGGTTACTTAATGTTGGTATACTCAGCAAGTGAAGGACCTGGGTTCGAGTCCCTATTACGTCTCTATTTTTCACTCGTATTTAATCACTCTCAAATAGCAAACTTCACACTTGGCGATATCGTAAACATCGTGGCCTCTATAAGTCGCCATTGATGGATCCCGCAAAGTTCAAAGGAGTGAATGATATTGAGGCGTGTTGGGTGAAGAGGACAGTTTGAATTAAGTGCGGTATTTACGTTGGCAACCGAGAGAGGGCTCCTGTTTAAAAAGGTCTGCGGGATGAGTCGAATGATAACACACGAGCCTCCTCTCTCAATTGGAAACCCAATGCAGTGTTAAGGAAACTATCGATCCACTCGGTTAAATGCGGCGCCTTTTGATCCCATTCGACCGGAAACCGTTTAAAATTTAAATGGAACGCTCGGAAGTTTCCGGAAGGGAAGAAAACAGATCCGCGGGGATATAACCATGAACAAAAGGAATACAATATGATACTGTAGCACAACTAAACAGACGGTTGTAGAATGTTTAGTCTTAACATTGGAATACACAATATGACGAAGTATCAAAAGGCACTTCTCATATATTTTTTTTTACTATCTTATTTACATAAATAATCGATCGAATGAGTTAAATTTGCTTCAGATAAACGACGTTCTTATCAACATTTCATCAATTCATATGTATATAAAAAATTAATTGATTACGTAAAACTATGACGATTACTTGAAATTATTTTCTACAACTAATTAATATGTTATTAATTCAAGTGTTTTAGTTAAATATACGTAATAGATATATTATAAAATAATATATAATATTCAATATATGTACTACATAAATATAATAATAAATATATAAAAATGCGACATGATTACGTAAAATTATGACGATTACTTGAAATCCTTTTTCACAAGTAATTAAGATGTTATTCATATAAGTGTGCTAATTAAATATGTATTAGTCTATAAGTGTAAGAAATTTACATATTATATCTAAATAAATAAAATTAGAAATGTATAAATTATAAATATGAATAGATAAAGACAATATTAATAAAAATAATTTAATATTACTAGTTTAATTTTAAATTTCTGAAAAATATATATTTGAAATATATATTTAACAAGAGTGTGCAGTATAATTACTAAATTAACAATAATTAGTGTACATTGTAGAACAAATTTTCATATTAATTCTTTATAAATTTAATTTCCCGTTTCCATTAAAGTTCCACTGTTTGTCGACGTAATTTAGAGCTATTAAAACATAGAAAGATTAAGATAGGCACACTTTAGTTGATGTCTCCAAAATTTCCCACAAGAGTGACTTAATCTATATTTATCAATTCCCAAATATTTTCTTTCGTCTTTAGTTGATTTCGTGGGGCGGAGCGAACTTCCGGTATTTGCTGCATTAACATTATTAGAGAGCCATTTCAATTCTATCTGATGGCCCTCTGAGTCAATATTAGTCGTCCACTCTTTTCCAATTCCCCTAATTCAATAGCCATAATAATGCAATTTTCTCGGGGGTGCCTTCGATTTTGAATACGCGACGTTCACAAACAAATAGTTCTGTCCTTTCCACACTCGAGTCCGATTGGTTTATCTCTTTGGAAAGCGACATTTTCGAAAATGAGTAGCCTCTCGAATAAATAACATAATTCCACTCATCCTCGATGAGTTTTCCCTACATCTTCCCATCGTACATCTAAATAAGAATTATAATGAAATTTTGTTTATATCGAAACATCGAATCGTTTATATCGAAACATCGAATTTTTTATATCGAAACGAAATCGAAATTTACGCTTATGATTTTTTTACATAGCTTATACACTATATTATAGTTCTTATTCACGTATATAGCTTTCCTAATCTCCAAATTTCTACATTATAAGCCTCCTTTTACCACGTTATCCCTAAGAACATGATTATGTCTCTATTTCATACGTCATTCGTTCTTCTTCTACGTCTATAAACGTTTCCGTAACTTGGCCACGTGATCTACCCATGTCTATTCCAATGTTCTCATCCTTTTGATGATGTCATTTACTCTTGTCATCTCTCGTAAGCATTTGAAACGTTTCCTCCCCCTCCATACAATTCCTAACACATATAGCGTTCTATATCTTTTTTTGTTCTTGTTATTAATTAATACGTTTAGATAGCTAAATTTACGTTATCTAGTCAACTATTGCTTCTCGGAAAATGATATGAACTCCAAATTACTATTTACAGCTTTAGTACTTCCTAAAACTTTAAAAAACTTGGTTGAAGGAATCCTATCCACGGAGTTTTCTCTTGCGTAGACTTCTGAATAACTTAAATACCTCTTCAGAAGAATTTCGTGAATACAAATTTTATGGTAATTTTTTCTGCACTTACTTTGCAGTGAAGTGCAGCCTTTAGGTGAGAAAAATGTATTGATATCCCGTAACAATATCAATTATTAATCGTTATCGTTTAGTTAAATAAATTGTTTTAAATATATGAAACTGGTGACATTTCGATTAATGTGGTGTTATAATTAAGTCGTTTGTAAAAATAGAGTATAATTAATCATTGAAATAGACAAAAATAATAATTGTGTTCGAGTTCATTCATTCACATGTATTTAAAGCGAATTAAAAGAATCTGATGAGCAATTTTAATGAGTAAACGATATTTTAAATTATGGTGAACTTTTCATTAACCTGTTACGTTTAAAAAACAATCGGTAGTGGTTTTTTTATTTTTAATCAATGTGTATTATCAAGTAAAATTTATTGTTAATAATTTTTGTACAGATAAGACTGTTAAAGTTTCCACTATCGATATATATCGATACTCTTTTTATCGATATATGTCGATACTCCTATTTCTTTAACGAAATTAACTTTCAATATTATATTTATCATTATTAATGTTTCTATGGAAATAACCACTATGCACTGCTTTAACTATTCCAAGATTGTTGGGTGATAAACAATGCACGAGAATGCATCGAAAGAGTAATTATTGCAACTGGGATACAATGGAGAAAGGAGGTGTCGTAGATCGAAGGAGTTTGGGGACCTGTAAATGTGATTACCTCGCAGCGTAGGAGCGTTGACTTCTGCTAAAATCGATTAACCTTTCGATATGAAACGATTCGAGCGGATGGCATTTGACCGCCGAAGGTTAAGCAGTCGAATGCTCCACGGAATCCTCGGAAAGTTTGTCGAGTCGGGGCGTGGGGGAGGGGTTGGATGGAGTGCTCATTTTTTATGAATGGAAAAGCGATAGATGGCAGCTTCCAAAATGGAGACTTAAATGAAGGATGTTTGTCTACCCATTAAAGGAATAACAAAAGATAATCAGCGATTAGCCTTGCGGGTAGAGAACTATTTCCCTATAGTCTCTTTTTTAATCGTGAAGCTTTCCTTTTTGCTATCTTATATAGATCTGTATAATACGGATACATTTTAGTTCGATAAAAGTCGGAACTCGATTTGAATAATATTATTCCAAACTTGTCCCTTCCGTTTATTTGTGAGACATTCCATCCGCATTCCGTATCTCTCCAATGAATCGACGGCGTAATCCGAATTGTTAAAGCCGATATTTTCATCTCGCTGTGGAAGAGAGAGAGAAAGCTCCCTCCAATTTAGAATTGATCGGTTCCAAATAAAGGCAGACTATCCGTTGGAGTTGATTTGCCGATATTTGTTCTTATTGTATAAGGTTTTCAGTGTTTTTAAAACGTCCCTAAAAACTCCTTTAAAAGAATTATGTTTTACAATTCCAAATTTGTGGGTTATATTCTGTGACATTTAGAGCAATACGATTCACAGAACTGTGTGAATTGTGTCATGTTAGAAATAAAATAAGTAGTAATAAAGAAATACTTGCAGGTGCGTTACTAATGGATGCTCGACTACCAAGCTAGATTCTTCTATTAACTTCATGGAATCTCTTGTTTTTAATTGCTCTATTTAATTATATCCTATACTACAAGTGTTTTTTCGAGTTATATAGATTCTAGAGCTACAGGATATTGTAAATTATATTGAATTTATTATCTTCATTCACAGTTCTATCATTGGTTTCCCTAACTTTCGAAGCTATCAAAGTTTTGAATCCTTCTGCTTGGCTTGCTAAGTGAACTGAGTCATCGAAAATGCGTAGGTGATCATACATTCTCCGTTTATTAGGAATACCATATCTTTCCAGTCCAGGGGCATAAATGCTTCTTTCGAGTCTGCAATGAATAAGATGGGTGAAAGGACGTGACCTTGCGGAACACCATTCTCAATACTGAATTCATCTGTTTCTTCGTGCAGAATCACGGAATCTATTGTATTCTTCCAGATGTTGCGGTATGGTTGGATGTACCAAGCATCTATACCTTCACTCCGAGGCCCCTACTTTCATCTCGAGCTTCCTAATATCTTTTTTGATTTCATCCCTTATAGTCGTTTATTGCGACGTTTATTCAATACCTCACTTTGTTGCGTGTTTTAAAGATAATGAACTTTGGCCGTAAGAAAGGGGACGTATATACATATAAATATACCAATAAGAATGAAAGCCTTAACCGATACTTTATTCGGAAAGAGATCCTCTCCCATCCAATGCACTGAGCCTCCAACTCGACAAGCACCCCACCAAGAGGGGATACACTGAGAGTACATAAATCTTCTGCTTTTCGCAGATGGCATCACTGGCTTCCGAAGGAGGGAACATGCTCTGAATTCAAAAATGCTGAAAGATAAGGGTAAGGCATTGGACAAATGAATGCCACTCTTGTGTTGACCTAAGGAAGAGAAACAAAGAGTCCTAAAAGCAGCAATATATCCAATGAATTAAGGAACAAAAGAATGGATCCTTTTAGAGTGACCAGATTAGACAAAAAATTGGGCGGAAATGATGACAGAAGATGTAAGAATCGTAGATAAACACGTCTAGAATGAAAGTTGTTTTTTGACAGCTTTATATGACAGGTAGAGGTGGTACTTTTCTATTTTGAATGATGAAGATAGAACGCTCCAATCATTACCATAAAATATGTGCTCATATCATATTATCTGAATGTATACTTGTCATATGACTAGAAGAAAGGTTAGCAATATAAATATATAAGGGAGACAAATCAAGTACTTGGGGTAACGTGACAAAAAGAGGTAAAATATAGAGAGAAATTGGATACAATTATCGATTTTAATGTAATTTACAAGTAAAAGATGAGAAAAATAGAACTGAATTTGCAAAATATTTTATTTAATAGAAGAAGATGTGTACAGTTGTATATAAAAGAAAGTTACAGTATATGAGAAGGTATTTACAGTTGTATATATAAGAAGTGTGAAGTATATATGAAGATGCGTATAGTTTAATGTATTCATTAATAACTATTTAATATTCCCTGAGTTTAACGGAATAGTAGTTGGATAAATTACCCGATCAAAAGGTTAGTAAAAGGTTAAGGCAAAAAAATTGAAACAGCTCCTGACGAAATGTGGTGAACTGGATATAAATGACAGACATGAAAAGACTAGCATGAGATGGCACAGTTAATCTTTGATTCAGAAGAAAGAAAGAGATTGATGGACATCTCTTGGGATTATTTATCTTTTCGGAGACACGAAGAAAGAATTATCATGAATTTTATTACGAAACTCTCTCGGTTAGGAACCACCTTTGAATCAATATTTTAGCTCAAGACTTACAATTAGTTTACGTTTATAGCCAACTGGAAACTTTAAATGTAAATAAACATGTGGGTAACGTTGGTAACACGAAACAGCATGAAATAGTATTAGGGAGTATTAGGGGGAAAGGACTATACAATGTTATGAATACAATCTAGAATTTTGACCAAGATAGGTATCTCTAAACAGGTGCTATAGAAATGTATGCAGATATTGGACCAATATTAAAGAGACTTAATATTTACTTCAGTTTTGGTGTCCGGAATCACAGAACTGGTTAAACTTATAAAGGCTCGTTTTACCTATTCTATACTTTTATAAAAATAGCCCACTAAAACATCCACTCAGTAATTGTGAATGGGGAAACTTTTTTAGGGAATTATATAAGGAATTCCAAAACTTCTGACCACTTCTCGTGTGTATTATATGCTATCCAAACAAAATTTCTCTATCGCCACTCAAAAAAATAGGATTTCATTCATAGAGTTCGTAATCTACGATGATTCAACCGAACGATGCGTAAACGCAACTTTCAAGATTGTCGCATTTTTCTTAATGAAACGTTTCTCCTTGCGAAGCAAAAATGAGGACAATTTGAACGATGCAACTTGGAAAGCAGACGTTTAACGATACTCCCTCCAAATGAAGATCCTTTTTTATTCTGCAGTCATTAAAGTTTGCCGCATCGGCGATCGAGTGCACGAATCCACAGTTTGAAAAGAGATACACGTCACTGCTTTGACTACGCAACTTTATTAATAGCGGTCAAGATTTCACTCGAGTTTTCCATTCTGGAAATAATTCGGAAACTTCGAAGACCCGTGAGAGGCTACGAATATCTCACGAAATGTTTAACTGTCTTAGAATTCTTTATCTATTTCTTCCCAATATGACCATCTATTTACAATGTTTCTTGTTTATTGAATTTTTAATCCGTATAATAACAATAATAGAAGCACTTAACGCAATGTAATAGTAATATTGTTGAATCGGATTAATGTAAAACCCATCTCTACAAAATAATACTTAATATGTTGGGTTAATGTTTCTCCTGAATAGTATAATAAACAAATAAAGATAATCCTTAATATCTCTGTTGGGTCCAGTATTCCCTTAATTGATTCTGAGTAGAGTGAGTAATAAAGCAAAGCTACCTTAACTCTTAGGTCTAATAATGCATGGTTTTATTTACATGTTTTGCCATGGTTACTCTTACTTTTTATGAAGGGCATCTCTTCATCATCTTCTCTTTTCTAGAGATAGCTAATATATTTGGATGTATAAAACTCCTACGTTTGACATAACTTATCTGCGTGAAAGAACCGTTTCTTTATCTTAATATTATCTACTGAAAATTCAATCTTAACATTTTTCTTAACTTCATTTCCAGTGAGTTTAAAATTTTCATATTATTTTCTTAATCAAGACAGTCGAAATTTTAATATTGCTCTAGATCAATAAATATAGATACCAAACAATAATCATTTGATTGCTGCTAACCGGAAACTGTTTTGAGGTGAAAAGAATATGGATAAAACGATTGTAAAATGTCTTAAATTGTCACGTTATATGATAATGACTTTATCTTTCGTAATTAATCATAGAAAAAATGTTGAATTTCTAAATGCACAGCTCACAGCTCTCGTCCATCCAATTCATGAATAGTCAACGCCTAACTTGAACAAAGGAACACCACTAGTGTACTTATCTTTCGACGAATTTTCTAAGGCCAAAGACGAGTTTCTTAAGCTCTCTTACATGAATTACGGATGGAGACCAGCGTTAAAGAATTCTACTGCACTACTTCAAGTTATTTCACCGATTCTACAGCCGTAGAATTTTTCTAAGGTGTACGATTATTCATCCAAAAACTGTTTCATTTCGTCCACAAGTATATAATTTTCAAAATATTTTGTTACGAGCCAATCTCTTCTTACATATAAGCCTTTTATTTGTCATATATAAGATATATTTACATATTCTTCAGCCTTAAAGCGGAATATGGTCTATAAATGTACTAGATTTACTTCCAGGAAGTTATCATCGAGGTTATTAATGTTCGAAGGTAATGTAATCGTTCTTAAATCACTAGTTTAGTAGATTGGAGGTTTAGGTAACTTATTACGTACCTTTTTAACGTATTATAACTTAGTTTAAGGAACGTATTATTATTTCGAGTTATTTGCACTCAGGAAAAAGTAAGTAAAAGATATTTATCCACAAATCCAACTTTATGTACCGCCATAGATAAGAAAACCATCTGCAGTACATTCCGAGATCAAATAAAAATTCATCGGAAACGTCTTTATCATTGAAACGCCTTTACCCATCATCCCCTAATCCGAAGTGAAGTAGTTCGGAAGTTTGGGGACGGGGGGGCGGTGGTTCGTGGGTCGGCCGCGAGGAGCGCTGTGACAGTCCATCAAAGGAGATACCTCAAAAGGATTCGCCGAGAAGATAATGGACCGGCAGAGGAAGGCTTTTAAAGAAAGCGCCATTGTTTCGTCACATAATAGAGACGGTTTATTTCGCTACTGACGCCTCGAGCAAAAAAAAGGGAAAAGACTAACTTTGAGAAATCTCCATTTTCTTCTCACGAAACCCTCTAGTGGCTGTTTTTAAAATTAAAATTCATGGAAATGTTCGGAACGAGAATTGTTGTTGGCTTATTATTGATTGGCTTCGAAGTCGCGTTGCTAGAGGAAACAGGAACGGTTGTTTGTCTTCCGGGAGAGTGTATTACTGCCTTTGACGGATTAAAATCGCGGGGGTAATTAGATATAGCACTCCGGATGATTAAACCTTTTTTTTGAAGTCCAATCTTCCGTCCATTATCTAAAAGGCTAGATCTTGTTTGCACCACTTCCGGTCTTCGTCTACTCTAATGAGAATCTAGCCATTTCTATTCTCGTAATCACACTATACATATATACTACATGTTGAGAGTTGAATACGATACTAATTCCATTAAAGCAAACAGCACAAATAGATGTGAATGGCTGTATAATAGGAATTACAAGAAGAGATCGGAAATGTATTACGGAAATAAAAAGAATAGCAGAAGTTACAGATATAAGGTGAGATCATTAATCAATTTATACGGACAGGTCACATGTCGAGAATAAATGACGACTTATAATCATAATAATAATAATAATTGGACGTCAATAGTTAATGAATTGAATACCGTACGTTAAGATACCGAGGTATAGATGAAAAAGTAGACGTAATCAAGCATTTAGGAATAATTTGTGAAAGAGAGGATATATTTTTACATACGTATATCCACACACACAAATAATTTCTACCTGAAAACATATCTACAGTTAAAAAAAATCCTTCTATCATCACATCCATTAAGATATATATAACAAATCAAACCAGTATGCTTAAATTCTGTTTTTCGTAAGAAAACTTACATTTTACAATAGTATAATTCTATATGTATCTATTTTGCAGTTCAGGTACCACGTTCAAAAAGTCTGTTCTATGCTATCAGAGTAAAAATGTCTCTTAATGCTTCCCTCGCATAATTTTTCTACTTCAGTCTTCATTAGGAATCGAATAATATTCCAAAGATTGTTTCAGCTGTTTATCTTAAATGTAATGCTCATACGATATAATTTAGTTTTTTCGATTCGTATTGATTTTTATGTCATAGCGAGGTTTATGATTCGTAAAATAATTATGCTTGAACCTCGTTTGTTGTAGACATTGTTGTATCTTAAGAGAACCTTTAAAGCTAATCGTGACGTATTTTATTTCGTATTCGTTAACAATTGTTGCCTTGTTACATAATTTTAATAAAACGCGTCTACTTTCGTAAGATATGGCACAGAAGACTTCTCCTTTGAAGATAAAATACTATAAAAGCTGGAAAATATAATGAAATATATAATACGTAACTAAATTCATAATAAAAATAATATATCATTTTTACTTTTTATATTTGAAACCCCGATTCAGCAACAGGGAAAGAGCCAATTTACCGCAACAATAGCCAAAAAGAAGGATTTTTAGACCCGAAAATCAAACAAACTTTCTTTCCTAGAAGAAATACAAATAGAAAGCTATCCACCGGTGGTTTAACATAACGATAAACAAACTTGTTTTCCTTGTACGCTTATCCTGGTAGACGAAACTTTTTCGGCACCCAATCAGGCTAGACGGAAATTTAAGATAAGGATCGCACCCCTAAGATGTCCGTGCCTTAATCTTCTGGATTCCCTCCTTAAGCTAAGGGTGTGGCCAATTTAGCTCTTTCAACACCGCTCAGGATGGATTGCTTCGCTGGAGGACTTCAAGAGGCGGAGCCGTAGAGGATGTCTTTAAATAAACACACGTACTCATAACAATGGAAGCGAACCCATGGTTTGGCGTTACTCGAAGTAAATCCCTCAATTTTCCTTTACCCCAACGAGAATTACGTGATAAAATTACGCATTTCGTTGTTTCTTTGTTTAAGTGTTCCCCTATCGGATTTTTCCGTAAGCTCGCTCTCTTTATCGGAACCGCATGCATCTTGAGTGGCGATTAACTTTAGCCCCGACCGAGGATCGAGTACCCTTTCATCAAAGGCTATCGCCATGTACCCACTTTGCCATCTCCGAGAGACCAATTAACCTTAATGGTAATGAAGAATATTGCGTCAATACGTGACGTCATTGCTCTGTAATTTTATGGTGATTTAGGCTAATAATATATGTATTCCGGGATGTGTTATATCAAGGCGATAACTTTGGAATTACATAGATAAATTAGTTTCCCAATATCAGATTACGCCACTCTATGTGCTACTTCATAATAAATTAACCATTGGAAGGCGTGACTTTGATTATGGAAACGCAATATTTTTCGATATCGTATTATGAGCAATTACGTAAGCTTGATTACAACTACTACTTTAATTATCTACAGGATTTGATAACAAGTTCTATTTGAATGATAAGCGCAAACTTTATTATAACTTTATACCATTTCTGAACGCTTGATTGTTCGTAGAATAAAAATAGCTGCTTAATTTCGTATCAAATTAAATCATGTTCCTTTTTATGATTGATAAATTTATGAACGCCTACTTCATTTGTCGTCTTCTTTATTCATAGATTTACTCTATATTCAAATATTGCGTGCAACAATTCATAGCATCTGTTATGAAATGTTAACTTATGATTCATATGATCTATTTGTTGATATATCATGTTAACTGCTCCTGTTAAAAGTCTTTTATTACGTATCAAGTAATTTTTTTCATACACATATTTTCATCGGCGCTAAAGCTAAAGAAATTCAGAGTACAGCTCAAATTCGGTGCATGCAATATATATGCCGGTAGGTCACAAACTTTAATTATACTTTTATTTTTAAACTCAACTAACTTTTGAGCTTATTTCCTGATAATGTCGGGTAGATCTTTCGGTAAATTTACAAGTTTTCCGAGAATAAATAAGTGATATTTTAAATTAAAAACGTATTTATGGATTTAGCTGTACGTTTGGAATTTTATGAGTCGTAATCCTTTTCTTAAATCAGAGAAAGAACCTATGAATCTAAAAGCGTATTAATTTATTTCTTTCCGAATTAAAAGTGAGCAGCGGGAAATAAATTCATCATGAATGATAGAAAAGTAAGACGTCAGAACATAAAAGTTCTTTCAATTCACGATTTGAGCTCTATATTTAATATATTCTCTCAAAATTAAAGTCAATCTTCATTCCTCTTGCTGTACGAAAGACTTTGAAGCACAAACGCGGAGTTAATATGCAATTCGGAGATGTGAAAACTCAGCTAAACCATGATAAATTGAACACTTGAAGAGGAGTAGCAGGAGTAACGGCAGAGATGGCAATTATTCAACTCTTATTCCTTCGGCTTCGGCGATTTTCGCAAATACTGGGTTCCGCAGACATGTTTTTGTTTCATTTAGAATTTTGCGGGCTTCGGATGTGTAACTTTTATCTCCCGTTTGATGGCGACGAAAAACAAACACGGCCGCTCTGTTATCCTTTGACTGCGAGGGTTCAATCGCTTATTATGATTAGCAACGGGCGAAGAGGATGTTACGACTTCCATGATGATTCGGGTAGTGCTCGTGAACCTATCAATTCTATAGCGTTTTATGTACGTTTGGATATCTATACGTGAACATTATTCCAACGTTTGTCAGGCTGTAGCTTTTTCTAATAGATCAGAGAGTAAAAAGAACTCGTAAAATCAACAAAATATTTAATTAAATGAATAAATATAACAAATATACGTACAATTTAATAAAAATAAAGTTTAAATAGCCTCTCCTTCACCTTCATAACGAGCCACGATTGAATTTCTCCGATTAATGTTTTAAACAATTTGTAATCAAGAAAATAAGAATATATGCTAAAATCATTTCGTATTTTTGGGAATTAAATGTATTGAAAATTTAAATTCAATCGTATCAATTAATGAATGATGTTGATTAATATTTATTTATATTAAAGAATCTCTCATTATTAAAGTAGATCATAAATATTCTCCTTTTATATATCTATTACGCATAATTATAACTCGTACTCGTACCAACGTTAATTGTTCCTGAATAATTATCGTAGTTTGAAACTTTTTCTACCTTTTTTTATCCTTCTCCCTCCTTTCGGGAAAAAAGACATTCTATTAAGTGGAAAGGAAATAGCACATCCCGTGTCGCACTTTATTTAAATCATTCCCTTTATGTCTCAGCATATTTATGTGCTCCACCAACCCCGTACGTGGCCGTTTTCGTAATGCGTTTTGTTCGATTTCCCAGTACGTTTTTTTCCTAAGGTCTTCTGCAGATATGTTCTTTGTGCGCCATCATCTCCTTATTCTTTTACGCATTACGTTGAACTCTGTTCAGAACCATCATCAGCTTTAGGTTAAGATGATCTCTTGCTCTTCCAGTTGATGCTGGAAGTTAAAATGTTTGTAATGTATTGCACGAGTCTTTTACGCTACTAAAGACAAATGACGTAAAATGAGACGAATAGATACGAAGATAAGCAATTTCAAGAACTCATTCCTTTCGTGACAGAAGCAAGTTAGTATCAAGATGAAGAAATGTGAGGGTTCAACGGAAGTGAAGAACTGTAACACTACCAGGGCTCAAATCCAGTTGCATTAGTTGAAGAGCAAATATGATAAACGCTGCATAACCATATTGGGTCAACTAAGGTAATATCATATCAGAGGTGTAATGTAAAGAACAGCTGTAACTGTGACATAACATGTGACCTTGATTCGAGTATCAGAACATATATATGCATAGTTCATTTTTCACTTCTATTTAATCTTTGTAGTCCTATAGCACGAACTAATGGCTTAAAGATATCATTAATATCATGATATCATCTTTTCGTAATGAAGAATTATTTCTCTCCTCTTATCTTTGGCGTATATATGGAATGAAAATAAGTTTAATAAAAACTACTCGATCAGAGGACCGGAAGAGATATTATATAAAAAGATGGTTTGCATATAATTTTTATAGCAACTCGATCTATCTTTGACTCAATATAACAGTAAACTTAAGCATCATTTATGAATGTATATCATCCGTATATTGGAGATTATAAGCTACCAATCTATAAAATTAGTGTAGTAGAAACAAATCAATTTAAATACGAAAAACATTATTTAAGTAAATACCCAGATGACTTCTTTCATCCGGTAAAAATTTACCGAATAAAATAAACGCATTGGGTCAATGATTACGTCACGCATACATTAACATTTATTTATGCTTTCATTTATCACAGCCTACGTGAATCTAAAAGAGGAAAAAACGTAAATATTTTGCTGAAATCGAAAGCTTTTTAATAATCACGAAAACAGAGAGCTTTGTTACGCTTTCTTGAAATTCTACTTGATTACTTTTTTATCGGATGAAACATTAAACACGCCGAGAGCTTTGTAGAAGTTGCAGCTTTCGTTCGTTTGCGTCTATAAATACACACAAATAGATTAAGGGAATCCGGAGTGATCAAAAAGGAAATAATAGCATGCTCTTGAGTACTTTTTTATCATCGCGTATAAATCGACTCAAAAACAGCAGTACAAGGGAATGAGTGATATATAGCGGTAATACGCGTGCCCTTGGATTTCAATATTTGCCAAAATGAAAGGAATTGGATTCGGTGAGGGAAAGGAAATGGAAAAATGTAAATCGAAAAAAAGAGGAATGAGTGGAGTGACAAATGGTTGGAAAATGGAATAAGCAGGGGATGATTATGAGTCTGAAAATAAATGGACGAGAGTGCAAGTTGTTCTCGCCAAGCAATCAAAGGAAACTCATAATGAAAGTGTCAATTCGAAGTTGCTTCCAGGTATTTCAGGCCATAAACGATAAATCCTCCTTTAACACGAATTCCGAAAAATCTGGAGTCACTTTTTAAGGGAATTCGCGCCGTTTCCAGTAAACGGAGTCGTAAATTTCGGAGGAAACGAAGGTTGTTTTTTTTAAGGAGGATGAATCCTTTGGAATAGAAAAACTTAGTTAGACAAAGGATTGCGATTATGTTGCATCTATTACAAATGAATATTACATGTTACAATTATAAAGATAAAACTATAATCAACAATACTCATATTCAATTACGTCACCACAGATATCAACAATAGTGTTCTTTCGTAGGTAAAGTATTGCGATTATGTTGCATCTATAACAAATGATTATTAAATTACATACTACACAATACATTTTACAATAGGTGAGGAAAAAATATAATCAACAATACTCCTAATCAATTGCGTAACTAAAGATATCAACAATAGTGTGTTTCCACGTAATATTTAACTTGTCTTATTGACTTCATTTCCATGGTAACATCTACTCCGAATGCTTTACTAACAACCTTTAAATCAATTCAAAAAAACTCTTGAAAACTTAAATCCTTTCAAATATATCTATATATCTTGAATTCACTTTTATTTTGACAGTTTAATATCTAATTGTATCCTTATGGAATATGACCGCACGAGCTAATCATCTATTCATCTCCAATCACATTCAATATCAGATTAACTGTCGGTGAGCTTTTTTTGACTTTATTAAAAGAGGAGGAAGGCACATTATTTGGAGTTTGATTAAAAGGAAAATAGCAATTCACTATCTTCTCCTCAGCTGATGTACCATTATAATATCATAAATTAACAGAATTTTTCACCATCCAGTGAGGGGTCTTCTCATCGTAGCCATAAATCAAGTTTTATTAACCACAATGTACGTAATTAGCAATGACAAAGCTTTGCGAAAAGACATAATACTACTGAAATTAACTTTTTTGGGAAATTTTTGTTATTTATCATTATTATTTTCAGTTTTACTTCAACGTTTATTTTGCATGGTTTTGATGAAGTAGAATGATCCCTTTTTTAAGCTATTATCTGTATATTTACTATGCATTTAGTTATAGTTTAATAAATACATGACTAATATACTACTACTTTACTTAGCAAACCAATATATTGATACCCTTCTAATAGTAAATAACTTATTTAAAAAATAAGTTTGGATAATTGACATAACTATTCTTCGTTATACAAAGGGGTTAGCAAAGTTATGTTTTTTATTTGGCATACGATAGACAAATGAACAACCTTATTATTGTCATTAGAAACCAATATCTATAGTTACAGTTCCCAGATACAGTTAGTTTTATATCCATACTTGTGTTGTTAAAAATCAACGTCCACCGCTACACGTATACGCAGACCCATTCATTCCACAGTAACGTGAAAAAGAGATATGACGTCTAGTCACCGCTATAAACATAACTCTTTAAAAAAAACCTTTTTTTATATAAATTTAAGAGACTTTCACATCTTATCTTAGGCTCCATCGATCATGGGTCCATGGTTCTAAACGGCGACGACACAACCCAGCTCCTTTCTCAACGAGATACGGGATCAAATAAAAATACAAAGATAAGGAGTATTAACGTTGCTCCAAATCAAGTTGAATGGCAATAAAGTGGTGAGGATTGCTGGTGCGGTGAATACATCCAAAATAATACCACGATAACCATGAATGATGCCTCCAAAACGACTGGTCCCGCTCCCCTCCAATACATCCCACTCTTCGGCCATCAAAAACATTAAGGGTGCCCATTTGACTCCCTCCTAATTCAACCCCCCATTCTCCCCTATCTTGAGGATGGGCCGTACAAATGACTCTCCTCTGCATGGATGACCCGTCTACAACTGCGCCATTAGTGGCAGGGGGTGCTTCCCTATCATTTTCCGTGTGCCGGGTGTGATCACGTGGTCCCCTTCCCCGTTGTCGTTAGATAACCATCGCGTTGCATTTTCGAGGGACCGAACATTTTTGCGGCGATGGCAAAAATTTTTGGCGTAAAAATTGTTTTCGAATAACGCCATATGTTCGAGATGTGACCCTGAGTGTGATGGTGGGACGTAAATTCTTATGGATTAATTCCACGGGCTCCCAGACGATCATGACACATGTAGCGTGATTAAGCGTTTGGAAAGGAAATGGGATCATTCTTGTCCTACAGAGCTCATTAATACGAAAACAACGGTTCAGAAATAGAAGAGCGACGATTTTTTAGCATTACGTACTTCAGTGATTCTTTTTATGTCTAAAGGTAATAAACGGCGCGGTAAATAACGGCTCAAGTAGAGTTTTAAGAAAGTTATAGCGATAGGTAATGGTTTACGAGCATCCAAATACAAACATAGCAACCGCAATTTCTCTAGACAATAGATGGGGTTCCTAGATGAGAGATGAGATGGGTCTACTACATTGGATGAGGATTAATACCGGTGGAGTTTACTCCAATACAGCCACAGAATCCGTTCGGTGTAATATAGCCTTTATGTTTATCAAACGATCACGTTGTACGATAAAATGAATGAATTATTTGCACACGAATTCTTTTAAATGATAGATATTTCTGTGAAATTCAGGCTAGACTAATAATGGGCTTACTATGTAAGCTTAACTCAATATCGTAAGTTGTCTTTAATTTTTTCTTTAAGCTTCCTTCATATTACTTGATAAGGTTTTAATGTTCGTTTATTGGCATTCCAGCTTTTATTTTAACGGAAATAAGCTACCAAAATATAAAAAATCCTATGTCTCTGCACCATAAAAACAACAACAGACGACAATAATATCCAAATATTAATTATAAAGGACATCGTCAGCAACCTAGACGGGACCTAATGTCCCCTCTTCCCCACCATTTATATGTGACCAGTTATTTGCGCATTTCGTGAACCCTGGAGGTCCAATTACGCTACCCTGTGGAACATCCCCTCAAAATACTAATGAGAAACAGCATTACTTTCCCCCATAGCCTCATTTTTATTTCCGCCACCGTGCCACCCCC
This sequence comes from Pantala flavescens, assembly GCA_020796165.1. NCBI lineage: Eukaryota > Metazoa > Arthropoda > Insecta > Odonata > Libellulidae > Pantala > Pantala flavescens. The sequence continues at coordinate 22,849,804 of CM036886.1, forward strand.
GAGTCGATTTATTCCCTTCCCCGTCCAATTCCACAATCTACACAACAGACCGTTGCCCCGCTACGGTTACCATACCAGCGCTCTACAAACAAACGACCCTCGCCGAGGACCTCCACCTCCTGCCAACATAGTTTTCCTCTATCTCGCTCATCTCTCTTACTCTGTACCCTTCACGGGTCAACTCCCTCCTCTCGCCCCATTAAATAAACACTCAGCCGAAAACATATTCCGAAACAAACACCGGAGAAACTGCAGTCCGGTTGCTTCAGATTTCCCATCGCTTTGCTGATCAATTTTTTCGGGAAAAGTTACGAACGAATCCACAAATATTGATGACAAAAGGTATGATGAATAAAAGGGGGTGAAAATAATGAAACGAAGAAACAACACTAATGAAGAAAAATACGGCACTAGAAAGAATAAGGTTCTCATTTACGGGGACTGGGGAATACGTAGTCCCTTGAGTAGTTCAATCCATCCTCAGTACGTTGCATGGATGACAGAAAATGTTCGCAGATATATTTCCGTTAAAAATTTTCTAAATAATGAAATAGTTAGGTTTCATAGGAATGTATAATAGTAGAGGGAAAATATTACAGGCAAATCCTTTCAGTATTTTGATGACATTACTGATATTTTACGTCAAACACGAGTACAATAGATTTCTATAAATATTTTAAGAATCATTTACAAGTTACTGAAAAAAATTAAGCAATCATTTTGATATACTCGTAAAATAATGGAGAAAATATGTTTTGAGTTTAATTGGCTCTTTTAAAAAAATACGTTTTAATAAACATGGTGATTTAGCAATTTCCTTAATAGAAAATTTTACGCTTTAACGATTCAGCTTCATCTTCATTAATACCTTACGATTCTCCCATCGTCATTTGTTAGGGGATGCAAACAAAGCTATTTTCTCCACCTATTTTTATCGTACATGTATCTCGCGATAAGAATTGATATTAAAAACGACTCGTCCTAACATTTTATTCTCTTATTCTACGCTCATTTTCGTATCACCCAAGGAAGCAAGGGGTCGTTTAATATCTACTAAATCGTCCGCAAACGTACTTTCCCTTAATTTATCATCTGATCGTAATCTAGCTTCTAATCTTTTTTCATTTTAAGGATTCCCAACATGTGCTCGAGATCATTATAGCAACGTCAGCTGATTTATTGTTGCGTTTGTTTTAACAATGGTTACCGCTCTTTTTTACTTTTACGAATGCATGTTTCAATTTTTTGAGCCCATATACTTGGATACAAAGATAAAAAATAGGTTCATATACCTTTCCGAAAGTCTAATTACACAATTAAAGGTTGAATTTTAATTATTTCTATCGCATTTAATCGAATACTGAAAAAGGAGACGAAAGCTTCAAAATTAAAAAGGCAGCCGCTAGTATACCTTTTAATTGAAATCGCGAATTTAAAAACAGAAAATACAATTAGAGCTTACATTTTTCATCTACAAAAGTTTAGAAAGCCATTTTCAGTCGAGAAAATGCCATTATATTCTATGCAAAATATTCTTTGAAAAATGTTCATCAGAAGTACTGCCACTTAGCGTACTCCTCCACTAGATTCGATGTCACTTAGCGAATTCTCATTTAGCGGATTGTGGAAAGACTCGTGGGAAATTAGCTGAGTACAAGTACCCACCGCGAGATCAAAGAAATTATTCGGCATCGTATTCAGCGAGCATACTCTAATGAAGACCAGTTTTGGATGAGATTGTGTAATTATACGTTTTTTTCACGAATCCCATTCTGAGTTAGTCTAAAAGTATCCGCTGTTAAAAGTATCCTCGCCAGAGGTGTGCGGTTCGGAGAATAATGCTTTTCATAAAAACAATTAGTGATTCATGCATTTATTACCTTTAAAGTTGATTTTGCTCGTGTGTTTTTTATTATAGTTAAGAGAATTAGGTATTATTTTTTGTAATTTTATTACTACAAATCGTTTCTCTCAAAGAGAGTGTGATATGAATGGGTAAATTTGTGAATCTGTTTTTCTTATAGATAATTGTTCTGAATATAATGGTATTCTGCTGAGAGAGGTTTTAAAATTTTGTTCATTATTTATGATAAAATATTTTGAACTAACTCTCGAACATAATTAGATATTCGATTTTTGTATTTAAAATTACAAATGTAGAAATGGCAGATATTAATTAGAAAACATATGAACTTTCAAGCTAAAAACATAGGAAATATTTGCACAAATATTTTGCCAAACTCTTTAGCTATCTATAATCAACTGTGTCTTGCCGTTTATAACATTAAAAAGTTTCAGCTGACAATTTATTCTATGAATAGAGCTCAAATTCTAAAACCAGGAAGTGACCTGATACAAGGCATATTTCAAACGTATCCTCATACTATCTACCCATGTGTGTACTGTACTGAAATTCAGAAAGAATAAACCCTTTTTATTTAAAATACAATATAACATTATACTACACTACAACCGTCCGTAATGATGTCATTTTTGTATGGATATCATAAATGAATAACATAGAATATATGTCAATTCCTATTTAAGGTAATAACAATTAAAATCGTATACATTTTTCTCATAATATATAAATATACGTGTCTTATAAATATAAACACACGCGTAGATAATAAGAATAGTAACTCGAATTAAAAACGTGTACAGTTAAAGCCTGAGAACGAATCTATAAACAAAGATAGATCTTACGTAACACTTTACGTAGAAATCACTTCCAATTGTAGTTCCAAATATCGACTAAAGATCGCGCATCGACCCCACGTGACTTCTTTAATGGAGATGCATCTTCAGCCACTTTCATCTCATTTCCCAATTTCCTCTCGAGGCAACTTGGCAACAGCGCATTAAAGGATGGATGCTGTGGTATCCGGTCGAAAAAGAAGGGAACAACGAGAGCATAGTTATTTTTTCCCCCTGGATGAATATGGAATGCCCATTTATTAAGGGTTCATATCCGAAGGGTCAATGATGGAAATTCACAGGAAAATAAATATATTCACCCCCGCGTTAATTATCAAATGATCTGGACCATAAATTCACCTCTGAGGATTCCAAGAATGGCATTCCCTCTTCCACGCGTGGTTTCGACGAAAAAGGAGATTATTAAAGCTTCGGGGAATATATGAAGATGCCTTTGAAAGGCCCTTTTCCGGTAATTAAAATACATCCTCGTGTATTGTCAGGCATCCTTTTATATATGTGGCACTGATTACTGATAATTATATATATATATATATCTTAATCTAAATTTTCTCCATAAAATTAAATGGGGAAATTAGAACACCTTTTGAGGCACTTTCAGACAGTATTTTCTGCTGAAATGTTGAGTGTTTAAGAACCATGATACTCATTCCAAAGATGAACAGTTTGGATTGTCCTTAGTTCAATACCCTGGTGGTAAAAATACTGCCGTAAGAAATACACGAGAAATCGAACTTTATTCATGAAATACTGACGTGATGACTTAAATATAGTTGAAGGAGCTTGTGATCAATATGAAACGTTTGGTAAACTATAATTCAAGCATCATTAGAAACAAAAATCTCTTGCTTGCTGTAAGGAAGCTTATTTCACTTTTAATTCTATATTATTAACTATTAAACGTAAAAAAACCGCGAACAATATCTTACTAGGTATACTCTCATATGTACCTTCTGATTACTGATAATTGTATATACAAATCTATATTCTTGCTTATTAAACGTAATAATTATCCCTAACAACGACTTGTTTATACGTTACCAAGACGTTTCAGCTGATATTTACAAACATATAATCTATATCCTTAATTATTAATCGTAAAAAATACTCCGCAACAATATCTTGTTTATACGTAACCAAGACGCAGTAGCCCACTGAATATCCAGGAATCAATACCAAATAAAAAAAGCAAAAGATAATAATATAATTAAATCACGCATCCAAATCAAAATACACAATCCTAATTCGTATAATATAACCATTGCTTACGAAAGCTATTCGTCCGTGCGTCAGCTGTATTCCGCAAATCGCATCGGAATATTAGCCGATCGGCAGTAAATGGATAACAGTGTGAATGGGCTTTCTTAGAGGTTCTCATAATGCGATTAAGTGACGTAATTACAGGAAGGCTTCACTCGCACGCTCGCGTGTGTTTCATTAATGTCTGATCTGGAAATTCGCGGCGAATACACGCTGTGCTTTTCGAACATGTATCTCTCCTCCCTTCATCTATGCGCCGAATGTTATGAAACATTTCGAAAGCTTGAGTCGTATTTGACTGCTTCTCCGAGCGAAATATAATCACCTATAGGAAGGAGAGCAGTTGGAAAAGAGAGGAAGGACTTTGGAAATGAAACGTAATGCCACGTGTCAAATGCGTGGATTGGTCGAATGGCAGTTTCCATGACGAACATAGATACTACGCTAAACATTAAGTACATTAGATTTTGTAAAGATACAAGTAAGGAAATACGTAACACTAAATTTAATTCATATTCAGAGGTAATGAATCCAATAAAGACAGAATTCTATTGCCAAGAGGTTACTAAAGTAAGGAACGAAATGGTACTTACATCTATGTTCATCTACTGCTGTTTCTGGTGAATCCAACGGTACAGGAAAAAACAGCAGTATTTAGGAAGCACAAAATACGTATTCCAGAAGCCAAACTACCATTCTTGACTAGTATCACACGACTGCTCTTAAAGATGGGAGGGTTTACGAAATGCGTATTCATTGCTTCCTAAATGCCAGTCCTTGCTACCGTTAGACTCACCAGGGGCAGTTGAACTACCCCGAGCCAAACCCCATTTTATTCCTTATCTTGGTAACCTCAAGGCTTCGAGTTTTCCCTTTTATTTTAGTTCCTTTACTGAGAACCACGTATCTCTGTCTTTCTTTATGTGGAGACGTTTCTTACGATAACCAGAAGGGGGAAGAATGGAAGGTGACTACTGTTCAGTGGTTGGTTTACTCTTAACGTTTGATGATTGATGATTGCTAAAAGAATACTATTCTAACTATGTCGATACTTTATAGGAACTTTAATAGCTTAGATGTGAAAATAATTGCTTATTCTTACGTATTTATTCGTTTCGTTTTCAGATTATGTTTTGTTTTGATTATATTTTGTCTTGTTTACGTCAGTTTCCAAGTACGTGACGTCATATTTAGTTTATATTTCGTCTTATTTACGTCGGTTTCCAAGTCGTTGTTATTTAAATAGCAACGGAATATATAGAGTTTATTTAAACCCTTCGATTCTTAAATCGATTAATCGATTACGTCAGTTACGACCATCGATTAATATCGGTATTATTATAAGAGACGTCACGCTGTCCGTCCGATTATTACATCCATCTTTCCCAAAAGAATAAAATATTCCACTCACTCCCACGAGGTTCCAAATTTCATTCCGATTTAAAATGGAAGCTTTCTTCGGCGATTCCCATCAGAGCATAAGAATCGATCAAAAATCGCTGAAGATGAATGCACTGGAGTCCATCGGGAAGAGGATTTGCAGCTTGAGAAATGACTTCCTTCGAAGATATCTACTGGAGGAAACAAAATGGAAATTTGGTCCATCTACGGATTCATCCCTTTGATACAGAACTCCGTGGGTGCGTTCTGCATCTTGGGCACACACGTTTCTATTTCTGGCGAATCCTAGAATATCATTCCGTCCATCAATTAGAAGCAATACGATTGTATGCTAATTTTACTTTACCCTTAACCTTCCTACAGTGCGATTTGTATTGAATGTGAACGTAAAAGGATGTGAAGTCGTGCAGGTGATACTTTTTCATAAAGAATGGAATAAATTCACTGTTTTTATGGAGCAGTACAAATAAAAATGCGAACTAATTAATAAAGGTTTCGGAATTTCACGTAACTATGATGGTATGAAAGCCAGTAAGATATATATTTTTCTAATATATATCTTTAATTCTATAGCGTAATTTTATGGATGTCGGTTTTCTTTTCACTTCAATTGCTACTTTTTCATAGTAAAATATGATGAATTACCTCACTCCTCATCATATCAAATCAGCCTCATTTGATCTTCGGATCTTCAGCCAGTCAATGATGATGATATAGAGAGATTTCCGGACTATAGCATTATATAAAAAAAGAGAATACGTACACAAAAAACTGAACCTATATCCGATACCAAAAATCCTCGTTTTTCTGTAATCTTCATTCTATGATTGATCCTTATATTTGATGATCCTCTTCTCTCTGAAGCACTCAATCATCCGGTTCATCTGTTCTTTAGTGCATTTCGAAAACAATCATACGATTTGAAACAATGAGAATTGTTTATTGTTTCTAGTTAGGGCTAAATATTTCACGGTGTAAAAAGCTACCTTAGAATTGAAATGATTAAAGTAGTTAAATATCACAAAACTTCTCTATAAGTACTTGATTTGCCTTTATATATTTAATAAACAGCCGAAGTACGGTAATCAGGGATCGAATTTCCTAAAGTTTACGTATTCAAATTTACTCTCGGTTTCGAAGATATCAAATCATGGTCATAAAAATAGCTCAAAAATATTTATTCATACGGAATAGAAGATGATAAATTAAACAATAAATTGTTTCTATCGATCCAGGAAAGGATTTCGATTATCAACGGAAATGATTCTTTACGTAATATGATTAAATTCTTTGAACATCAGCTGTTTTAAAGCTAAAAGCACACGTCTCATAGAATGCCTAAGTACGCCATGACTTATACTCATCTCTATATCATCAAAATTTTTCCCTTTTATACCTTCACTATTCCAGTACCAGTTCGTATGATCACGTACTCTATCGGTTTGTATATGACTTCATAAATTTCGATGAATTTGATACGGAAATTCTAGTCGTTTGATTGGAATCCACTCCAGCCAAGTGTCGATAAAAAACATTGAATAGCTCGTCTCGAGGTTCTTCAAAGCAGAAAGTGAGTTTCCAACGCAATTCTTTTATTTTTAGATACGAGAATGAGGACGTATAGCTTATATATTGGATACCAAATTAGTCTTCAACTCCACAACCGCCACTCCATTCTGGACGAATGGAGGTTGAGAATATAAATATAGAGAAAATCTCACGAGTTATGAATTTTAATTGTACGAATCTGAATGGAATATATCGGCAGATTTTAAAATATATCTAAATTCTCTCTCATTCGGAATTCAATGCATATTGGAGTTTATTTGTTCGATTTATATTTTTTAAATATGTTTAAAATTATACAAAGCTTTCAAACACCCGAGTCAATGCCGTATCAATGATAAGATTTTCACTTTTCGATATAAAAAGTATCAGCTGAAGTTATATTCTTTCGCTCTTCATAGCTTAATGAATGAAGAAAATAAAAGCTACGGAGGCTGGCGAGATATTACAGAATGTACTCTTTATAATGAAGGGAGATGAATGCATAGTGTACCTCACAATAATATTTGACATTAAATCTTGTGATATATAAGGATTTTAAATTTGATGATGATGAATGTAATTTCCGAACAAATGAGGAGAGCTTAGAGATGAAATTTTAGCCAACACATTTCACATTCTATTAAATTTACTGAAGGTTAAAAAATTCTTTTCCAGTCTGAAGTCTTAATATAATTTATAACTCAGTTTATCATTAAATATACAACCCATAATTAATTCGCAAATACAACTTAATTTATTGTAATTTCAAACAGATATAAATTAATAGTTTAATTTATTTTAGGTTTATAGTACTCACTTTCTGCAATGCTTAATTCCGTTATACCGAACAAATTCTCTTCTATATTACATTATTACGATTAACATGTGATTAAAATAGAGCTAATTCTCATATATTGCTAACAGTAAGCCGAGCATACCTTTTTACTAGAGCATTAACGTTTACTCTTTCACTATTCATGATCGGAATAACAAACACAGTAAACAGCTATCAAGGTCTCCTGTATGAGAGGTTCAAGGTCATTTGTGTAGGGCACTCAGAACTAAAGAAAGTGAAAACTACGCGAGACATTTCCCTAACAATGAAATTGACGCGGAATTGCGGCATATCGGTCGGCGGATAGTTGGAGACTTGGGTTCGAGTCCCAGTCGTGTACACATACGAAAGGTTTAATGTTTCGGAAACTCATCAAATGTTATCACAGTTTCCTCATATCATCACGTCATTCGTTATAGTATACAAATCTAAAATATTCGTTAAACCTTTTTAAAACAGAGGTGAAACATTACGAAATGACTGGTACTCGAACCCAGGTCTCCCACTTTGCGACTTTTAGTATAACTTTCATATAATTGAGGACCTGGGTTCGAGTCCCAGCCATGTAGCAATATCTCTTCCTTTTCGCTTTTGTGAAGCTTTATTAAAAATTTATCACAATTTAGAGCATTATCTCACAAATCATGGACATCGAAGATAAGAATAATAGATATAAATAAATATACAAATAATAATAACAAAAAAAACAAGGAAAACGTTAATTTTATTTACCGGAAGCTAAATAGAGACAATATCGTAGGAGTATAAGGAATGAAGCGGAACTTTTCAGCAAAAGAGTACAAATTAAATTATGCATATTGGATTATGTATGCCCTTGTATAACGATCATGAATAAATACATTACAAGGGATCATTATTAGAGCATCACCATAGCATCCATCTTAACAATGCATCCTCAAAATATCAGAACAACACACGTAGCAAAGGACACAGAAGTTGGATCCTTCAGACGAATCGCAGAAGTGCGAAGTTTGTGATACTCATGCAAATATCTCCCTGCTTTCCCTTTCGCACTTGGATCGAAGTTTGGAGTTAATTTGTGCACAGATTGGATTGCGATTGGAGGAATGGATTATTTGATGAGATATCCGTGAGATATTGTGCGCTGATTGGAAGCGATGAGACGGAACGACGTCGCAAACGCGATTACAGCGCCGCGTCGATTTTTTCTGACGAATTACCCAAAGAAATATTTCGCATCTCATCAAATATGCGTTCCAATCTTCAGCTCCTTTCAAATGCTGCGTATTCCTCGCAAAAAACGCGTAAAATTAAACAGATAGCTCCTGCGTTGGAACAGGATGCTGCGTACGAAGAACACAGAGTAGATTTATCCCAACTTTCGTATGAATGATGCTCGACGTGGTACGAAGAGCAAACAAATCTGCAATATGCAAAATGCGTATTTGCACGCATGTCAATGCATCCTGAATAAGTTACTATAGTAACGAAATCACGCTATTCATGATTATTTATAATCAATCCTATACATAACCTCTGTGGAAAGTACTGAGTTACTTATTTATTATTTATAATCCAATTTTGTGTGCCTATAAGCTAGAGTTGTTTATATTTTAAAGTATTTAAATAATTGATGATTAAATTCAAATTCTTGCTTTGCTAAACAACATAGATAAACATTCTTTTGCCTTATCAGATCAATGTTGGCTGATACAGTATTTATGCCCTACGTTACAGGACTGACTCGCAGCGTAGCGGTACACGAAAACTCCGTGTGGAAAGAAATGAAATCTGTTCACATTTGATGTGTAGAGCGTACATTTCAACAGTTGACAGTCGAGGCTGCGTAACAAGACTCCCCGTGATAAGCTGATTAAGAAATCATGGATCAACATGGATGGGAATGGATGGACCACGCATGATGATACTACTGCAGCTACTACTCCGAAATCCGTGAGAATTTTCGTCTCTAGAATGCATATGATGGACCTATGAGATTTGAAACTTCCTAAAAATGTTAAAAAGGTATAAAATGAATTAAAGTATGCGATCCTTTATAATAAATCCCTCTTGTAATTTTAAAAGACTAATAAAATGAGCAAAGTTCTACAATCTCAATAATAAGTATCCTTTTGTCATCCTAACTATTTCTCTTGTATCGTAGCTGTGTCCTTTTTAAAGGTCAAACGCAAAATTCCAAGCTCTCGACGAATTTATTAAAGACAGTGACATAGCTTTATATTAAAGGTAACTGTATATCATACTTTGGCACATAAGGTTTCATATGCTAAGAGACGGTATCCATAGAAACATTTACATCACTTTATTTATCGTATCAACAAAGAACGAAAAATGACTCAAAGACTACGGCTAATTTCTATGTGTAACGTTTCACAAAACGGACTAGAACGTAATTTTGCCTCGTCATCACACGTACAATAAAGACCTTTCTATTATATTACGAGAGAAAAAAATCCTCCTCAGAAGCATTTTCCGGATATGAGTGTGTATCCCTGCCGCCAGGAGACGCCTCGATCGGAAGGAACACGACTTGTGTGTAGCACAAAAAGACAATTCTTCATCTCCTTTTTCCTCAGGATGCATCCACTTGAATAAGCTCCCCTCGCTGCATTTCATTATGCCTTCCTCACATAAATCAAGGAGGAATCGCTAAAGGGACAAAAAGAAGAACCGGGATGCGTGCCTGCAGGACAGAAAAAAGTTCTTTTGATCGGAAATGATTGAGTTTCAGCGATCTATATTCCGGGTAAAAAATGTGGCCGCAAAAAAGCGAGCTGCGTTCGGTGCTCTATCAAATGACAGATTAAGCGGTCAGCAGAATAATAATATCACTGAGTAAAGGAGATGAGGTCGACACATAAGAGATTGAATCATAAGACGTTATAGTTCTATAACTAGTGATCTTATAATATATAATAAGTACGTATATTATGATAGGAATGAGTCTTTACAGTTACCATTTATATCTTTCATAAATTTTAGGATAACCTGTTTATTTTATTAATTCAAATTTAATATATTCAAGATAATGAAGCCTGAAGACGCTATGTAAGATTACGAAACCGGTCGCCAATAAATTAAATTTTCTGTGGAAACCACAAAGTTTTTTGTTATATCATTAAGTAAGGGTATGATCGATAACTTTTATTATTACTAAGAAATATTCAATTCCTTTATGCAATGTAAGAAAGCTGGAATTAATTGCTTGTAATTCACCTCGAAAAAGATTGAAATACGGCCTTTCAAAGATATTTACGAATAACTTCCAGGGATTCAGTTACATTCGTTTGTAATTTGTCAGTTTTGTTGCCACCGCGTTGCCTTACTACCATTCTCATTCTATTTCTACAAATATTTATCTTCTACATCAATCATAACTCTTTTAGAATAATCAGTATAGTAATTCAAATATCTTGGATTTGATCAATAATTCAATTAAGCAATAGATAGACAATTTATTTATGGATGAATTATAATTAAATTTCTGTCGCAGACGACGGACGGCTCGTACCACCCGAAACTTTCGTCTTCGTTCGCGTTCAAGTGAAGTATACTCGTACTCGTGCTCAAAGTAGTTATTCTTTTAGTGCTAGATGCCGTTTGTGGACGGAATACTCAGGATATCTAGCGGATATTTTTGAAATTATCTTATTTTTAACTCGAATGCGTTTAGGCAACCAGCGACGAAATTTCATAACACTCGGCAGCAAGAAGTAATAGCAAACATATTTTTTTTTGAATTAAAGAGGAAATTCATCTAAAACTGATAACTTTATCCATCACATGATGTAGTAAATGTAATATTTTCAGTTCTTGTTTGTGAAACAATGAGCAATATTGAGGAACTTAAAAGAGATAGTCAAAATAGTTAACAACAAAGCTAAGTATATACAATAAGAGACCGAGTAAGAATAAAGGAAAAAGAAAGACAAATTAAAAATACGACATTTCCTGAACGGAATTCTAAAAATAATGCGTCAGGGAAGTGGTTAACGCTACAACTGGTGTATATTTTTAACTTCCTGCAAATACGCAAACTGAAGTATGGTACATGCACTAAAATGACGTCATGAGATGACTTCTACGCATAAAATAAAGTTCTCCATTGCGAAAATGGAAAATTCTCGTGGTTCCATAGCATTCTGCGTCATGTAACTATTATTAGAAGTTATAGAGAAGGTTTATCTTGTTTATTCGGATATGAATACGCCGAGGGAGTTAGTTCCTCGTAGTTAAGGGCTGGAGAGAGCAATTGAAGTTAACTTCTGACGCGTAACAGGAAAAGCGTGCGTTTGAAGTAATATTAGATAGAAATACGTGTGCGTGGGTGAGTAAGACGACACGCAAAAAGACTATGAAATATTCAAAGGGAAGACCTTGGGGAAAAATTCAAATAAAAGAGAAGAGCTATTAAGTCAAGCTTTTTATAATAAAGTTGAACGATAAAAAGTTGTAAATAGAATGATAAATTTGACAAGAAAGCCTTTCCATAAGGAAATGTCAGATAAATGAAATGCTGTATTCGTGGAAATGGATACCAATCTTGGGTCTTGAAAGTGAAGTTTCACGTTTGGATAAGAGATTTTCTAGGTTTGAAATAACTTGTATTAAAGCACCCACATCTTCTTTTTATGTAATATTTAATACAACGTTTGTAACTAATACACTACACTCATAATGTAAAAGTGAATACCTCGTACTTTTCTGCAATGAATTTATTTCCAGTTTCGTGCATTTTACTTAGATTTGAAAATTCCGGGAGACGTAAGTGAAACTATCGATACCAGTTAAGGAACAAATTCATCATGGAAAAGTATGAATTATTCATTTTTATTTTATTATGGCTTTCATTCAAGGAACGCCAAAACATATCAAAAACATAACATACAAAATTTTCCGATGCAATTCTTCGGATGTACGTAAAAAATCATAAGAAAACTACTTCAAAAGAAACTTTTATTACTCTAAATAAAAAAATTAATATATCAAGCTTAACTTGGAGGAAATCTAGTAACATATTTGAAAAAAAAATAACTCAGTACTTTTCCACGAATAAGTTTTTGTTGCTATTGCTCCGTGGAAAAGTACTGAGTTATATTTTTCAAATATGTTATTACTCTTATGATTGGTATTCAGAACAGAAATATCGTGAAATAAAGATACAGATACAAATTGATCTTTTTCCCTTCAACCTAACACGTAAAGATCTTCCAATGGTACATAAACTTAGGGAGATGAAAACCAGCGTATGAATGCGTCAAATCAATTTTAACGGACACTTTTTGTAAAAACCACATAGTTCAGCAAATACACACAATTGTTGACTGGCGCTGATCACTCATTCTCTCAAAACCAGCTTCTTCGACAATAAGAAAAGGCATGTTTCCTTGTAATTCAAAAGAGTTTGCGGCCTTTTACGGAAACGTCAGCGGCATAGGCGTGTATAGCATTAAATATCCAACCCACAAGTAAGCCTAAATTCTGACACGAACGAGAAGAGTGTCGGGCAAACTTCATTCCCTTGGAGAAGAAAGTTTTTTGCACGAACCCACTTTGGCATTTGAAAGGAAGAAGAGCCACTCCTAACTCAATCATCCACGAGAAGAAAAACACCTTTATAAGGCTGTCGATTCTTACGGGAGTAAAATATAAAAATATCATCCGAACAAGGTCCTGCTACCCATCCGATGGAGCAGATGTAAGGGAACTTGATCCGTAAAGTCCATTCTAAAGCTTTATTTTTGTTATAAACGCAGTTTTTCGTGAAAATTTGATATAATACACAACCATTGTTACGTTTCCATGACAACGTCGCTTCGTAGTAACGATATAATACGATACGAGTTAAATTAGGCAACAATATGTGCTAGGCTCATTGTTAGTACAATAACAATTCAATATAGTTACAAATATGCGGAATATTGCCACGAAAAAGTTTCAATATAGTTAAAAATACGTGAAATATTGCAATGAAAGGCAAAGTTAGAATGAACAATTATAAGAAGCTTGGATAATTAAAACTAAAAAAATTAAAAATTAAAGCTTGGAGTGACTGATTTCTGGAAATAAATGGAAGGGAATTGGAGGATACGAAAGAGAGAGATAAATGAATTCTATGGATTTATGGGAATTCAGCAAAAGACGTATCCAAAAGGAGAAAAGTTAGAAAAAACAAAAGGTTCGAGAGATAAAGTGTTCAAAATGGATGGGAATGGCGTGAGTTTCAATTTCGCGTGTACGTTTGCTTTCACCGTGAATATGGAAATGAATATAGGGAAAAAAAAGACGAGTTTTGCGCAAGACGGAAACAACAGAAATGTCTACTTTGTGATTTTCGTGAGAGAGAATTTAATATATCGCTGTTTGTAGCAGAGCTGTCTAACGTGTTCAATATAAAGAAACACTTGTCAACATAATGGTTCTTGTCACACTTTCTCGCGATTAGGTGCTTCTGAATAATACTGGAACATTTGTACATCGTGTCGATCTATCCTAAAGCTTTCGTAACCCTGTTTTAAGGAAATTTACTATTCTATGAAGGGATATATAAATGAATGAAAGCAGAATTCAATAATTGGAGTATTATTGCAGACTTCAGACGTTTAGAAGAACCAAGTTTCCTGTCGGAATTTTTCTACAATATTTCGCGAAGAATATGTATGAATTTACATCTCTTTATTAAATAATTATACTTTACGTATAATACGCCAATAATAATTATTTACTTTGTTTCACCACATTCATGTGGAAAGTATTGTAGAGTTAAGGGCAAATAATTTTCCACTGCTAAGTTACCCTTGGCTACAGTTTATTTACTCCTATAAAATCCTTTCTGTCAATTAGTGAAAGGCTACGTAACTTACATCGCGAAAATTGAATAACTGATTTAAACAAATGCCAAGCGATTCAATTGAATTGATGGATTACAATAAAATGGATTACAATTAAATGGATTTTGAATTCAATTTATTGTATTTTTAAGAGTTTTAAATAATTTTGAATCTTTTATTCGATAATACGGTTCCACAGTCACCGAAATTGCATTCAGAATTACAATACTGAAGTTAACGAAAATGAGATATCTTGATTACAGACATTTTGTTTGGATTTAATGAGTCGCGTACGAAAATAGAAGGTCTGAGGCGGAAAAATTGTCGTGGGATGCAAAAGATGAAGTGGTGATTATAATCTTGGCATCGAAGGAGGAATATATCATTGGAAAGGATCAACAAAATGAAATTTTAAAGAGAAGACTGCTCCATTAAAGAATTTTGATATATATGCTGAATATTTACATATATAGGATGCATTCGAGTGTTTCTCAGATTTAGGCTAAAATGACTACAAAGGCAATGAGTCTATTGTGGAGTAGTCCAATCTGAGATTCAATTCGAACTCCCAAGTACAGTTGATGAGTATGAGTTGATGATACGTTGACAACATCTTGACCTTTTCATACGTTATATCCAATCCAATCTATACAAATGCCCGGTGATTATATTCATTAAGAGTTAATTCCCATAAAAAGTAATTCCGTATCTAAATGAGGTTGATATCTTAATAAATAGATTTTACTTACGATGTATCTTATTTCTCTACGAAGAATCAAACTGCTTACCTAAAATGAAAAGGAAATTTGCATTAGCATATAAAAAATAATAGATTATCGTCATATAACAAATAATATATTATAATAAAAGAAGTATATATTATAATAAAACAAATACTTATATTATAGTAATGCTAGTTTATATAAAGGTTAATAGTAATGAATTTATTAATTTCAAGTGACTTTGTCTTATCAAAATGTTCTCCATTCTTTGTGATGATGCATTAAAACTCTATTTTTTTAAACGTCGAAATTTCATATTAAAAGAAACTCTGAATAATTTCGGATTAAAATTATAGCTTATACTTTTCCAAATGTTCTTCTACCAATATTAACTGTCCCTTTCAAAATCTCCTTGCATTGATTTTTAACTTATTCAACTATGCTTTTTACCATAATTTTTCTACGTTCAACGAGAGATACGCTATCTTAGCCCCAATCACATCTTCTCTTCGAAGAGTAGGCGTAACCCTTCAGGAAAAATCGAGTTTTTTGTATTCATCTTTACCTCACACTCGTGACTTTAGACTCTGTTCCTTTATTCGGTCTTTTTGCTCCACTTTTTCCATCCAAATAATTTAGATTTTTTCATCCAAAAATCCCCGCTTTGCCAATCGAATTTATAACCTTCCGCAAACCGGATATTACATCATGAAACTAAAATGAGGGAAGGTGTTATGGGCGCACGACGTGCGACTGACGACAAACAGCTCTGAAAAATGGGGACGCGAGTAAAACTCCTAATCACTGAACTGCCGCGTCTCTTACACTGGGTTAGTGCAACGCGTGCGTCACAGGTGAGGAACTGTGACACGACCAACGGACCCTCTGGGACCCGGATAAGGTTCAAAATCCAGTCGGAGCGCTATCTTCTATTTATCCTCCGGTACTTTAGCATACTACACTTGACAAAGGAGTGGTACGCTGCAGAAAAACGGTTTTTTTCGCTAGGATTCGTAAATTACGATGACGAATGGGCATCTCTAATGGGACATCGCGGGGACTTCTACGTTTTACTACGCACAGGATAATGTATACGTACACACAAGCATTGGAACATGCATAGTATATTTCTGCACTTATATTATTCCGAAGGAATTCAATTAAGCTCTAATTAATACCGGTCACATACCCGTGAATTCCACGCCGATTTGATCGTCACGCTCATCTTTGGTTCATCGCGGTGTTGGCTTCGCGTGACTGGGAATCGTGACCGCAAACGGAGCACGCGTGATAAGGCGTCTCACGTGACAGAAGCCACGTTACCGATACGAGCACGGGCCGGCGAAGTTCGATCGAAAATGGGCGATTATGAATAATGGGAAGTCGCGTCCTTTTTAAACTCCTGGCGCTTGTGCTGCTACGGGAGATGTACGATAAACAGCGCAAAAAAAGTACACGTACATCCCGATGATTTATTCAAAGGTATTTTTTGCGCTGTAATGGTCATCCTCGTGGAAAGGAATGAAGATAATGATCGCAAATGTAACTGTACCTAGAGTAAGGAATGAATTCAAAAGGAATATTTACATAGAGGATATATGAAGTGATAATAGCACGAAGGCATTCTGTCTCAGGATACCTCGGACGAGATATAAAAATTATTAAGTAATAAATATGGCTTTATTGGAGTAACAATGATAAAACCCTCATATAAAAACGTAATTAAAGGTTAAACAGAAGTGAATGATAGCGATGTGAATCGACCAATTGCCAAACTGCTGTGAAAGTGAAGGACCTGGGTTCGAGTCCCAGCCATATCGTTATTTTTCACTCCTGTTTAACCTTCTCCTGTGAAAAAACACCACTTGATTTGCTAACTTAAAATCTACCTTCCCGATTCATAACTAACAAATCATTACATACTTACTAATTAATACTTTATATTGGCAATTTTACTTAGTAAATAATTATTTCCGAAAAAATATAATTACAGGTCGTTACAGCAAACTTAGCAGCTTAATAATCTTAATAAATCACATACCCACATCAATTTCGAATTCATATATTTGATGAGAAATGTATTGTCTAACTAAAGACCATTCTAAACATATTTTGGTCAATAAAAGCCGACAAAATACAGGAATTTGTACGTTATAGAATCGCACGTTGAATCAAAACTTTTCAAAGCCCATCCCTGGCAAACTTTTATGGACCAAGAACATTTATTTACGAGATTCGGTATTAAATTTAATGAATAGGATCCAACCCGAATGGTGATTTTCGATTCTAAATGAGCTTTCAATTCAGTTGTTCGCATCCCACGTCGTTTAAATATTAACCTCAATGAGAACATCCGTTCCGTGACGTCAGACCTTCCACAATATCCGCTTAGTTCGTTCCCTCGCGAATTTGCCCCATTGTTACGAAATTATCTTTTCTTCGGAATTTCTCAATTTTCTCCGCGAATCGTTTCTGTTCATTGTCTCCTCGAGATTCTAAAGCATCCGATTTATTTTCGTTCGTTCGTGCGTTTATTTTCAAGTTAAAAGTCCATAATTGCCTCCGAACTTGTTCTTTCGCGGAAATGAGACAATCGCCATGTTTCGTTTATCATAGCAACGCTCTCGTTTCTCTAATATATTTTACCCAGAACGCTCCTTTAAACAATAGAAGCTCTCGATTGGCAATTTTCACTCGTAAATACACCCAAAATGACTGTCGTTAATAGCATAAAATGTACTAAAGATTGTTACTGGTCATTTTGAGTGTCCAACTTCAGTATTTAGGAGTTAAAGTTATTTCTCTTATAAAAAGGAGGAATTAACTGTTAGAATAAGCATATTCTGCGGTAGTGGAGAGAAAAAAAAAGAGGAACGCCATCTGCCGCAAGTTGTTGAATTCGAAGGATGAGCGGAATTAAAAAAAAGAAACGAGAAATTGCGTATGCTGACGTAATTTTGGCAACGCGAACAAGCTGTCGTATTCGTTGAATGTTAGTGAGAGCCTTTGAGAAGTACGGAAATGTTCTGTGGCGTTCCAGTTCTTTGTTTGATGCCGAATCTCCACAGTCAATCTTGGAAATGACGAGATATTTTCAACGTAACTTGTAAAGAACCATATTGGATCTTTCCTGCGTCTTATTACGGTTATTAAGCATATGTATGCATTTATAAAATTTTAAAACATCTCATACCGGAGAAAAGTTATGAATCTCTTCGAAGTATGATATGATTTTTACTTACTAATTCCTGCTCTGAATTCACCTTTACTCCAAATTCTTACAAAATTTTGAATGTTTTGATGTTTTGATGTACTGTTTTGTACTCTTCTATACGTAGGAGAGCAAATATCAAATAGCAAAGTTATACCTTGATAATCTTGTATTATTGTATGGTACAAATATTCCCAGAAACGATTAGAATAAATGAATGGCTATTTTAATACAGCCGTAAATCGTATTAACTTCACACATTGGATATATTATTTTATATATTATTATGGTTGAATTATGAATTCGATTCACCTGTATATGATAGATTATACAGCCATTTTTAATCATCCATCTCTAACCTATATTGAATTATTTTAAAGATACACTATTCTATTTGTGAAAGAGGTTACCAAAGCGATTAAAGTTTAAGTGGTAGCCTTGGAAACCATTACCATCTGGAAACTTTACCATCGATTCGGAAGATTCTATCATTAGGCAAAGGCATGGCAACCATCGGGAATAAATCAACGACAGTTTCTCTTCCCAACACATATCCATTCTTAGTGTGGCTGTCAGGAAATTTTCTGAGTTATTTGCGTAACAAAGGGACACGAAAGCAATCAAGGCAACCGAATCGATCATCAGCAAAACAGACTTGAAAAGCGATGGAAATCCTGACGTTAACAAATCTCCCGTTAAATTAGGATTTGCAGTGTTCTACAGACCAATATGCTTTCCTTATCCCATTAACGTATGTTCCGTCTCTTATAGTTCACAAGTTTTCTTTATACCCTATGTTTTTTTTTGAAGAACCAAGTTTCATATGTTTCATGTAAGTGTTCGGTCTTGCGTAGGTTTTTATTCAGAACTTCCTCATGCGTTTATTCTCATTCGTACTCTTTTAGAAGGTTTACTGAATGCTTCTCATATAAAATCTTTGCACGTGGGAGTCTCGTTCTATGGGTACTTCTCGTGGACGTTTCTTCCGCGAATTTCCACGTATACGTATTTTTGCTTTTAATGTGAAATAGATAGAAAACCTACTCACTACACAAGATAAAGTTTATTTCCTTAGCTACCATGGTTTCAACTCGTCAATCCCAGGTGATCGGCATTAAAGAAACCTTTCGTATTTTCAGCGTAGGAGTTATTTCTATTTTTTTCATAACGGAAGACCTATCTATACTAAATCGAGCCCGATTTACTGGATACTTAAAATTTATTGGCACTTGGTTGTTTATAGATGAGACCATCAGTGTAATTTTTCTTCATGGATTGCGTAGTAACTGAGAATTCTGGACGATAAGCTTTTTGTGCCGATTACGAAGAAAAATGTGGGTAAAATTAATAAATATCAGAAAATAATTTTAATAAAATAAAACAGCCGCTGCGAAAATAGAAATTTAGCTCTAAAATGAGATGTGTAACAGGGTTTTAACCTTTTTCCTAATTTATCTATTTTAGTTTATTTATTTCATAAAATGCTGTTATTATTTGGTTGCCAAGTGGCAACGATTGGGTTTCAGAGCACAAGGAAACTAACAACTTACATCCGAAAACCGTAACCTAGAATTCGGTACATTTAAGGGATATTTCAAGTAAATGCGCTATTCTATGATGATTTCATTCAATTCTGTTCAAAAACTAGATTCTATTGAGACATTATAAGCGTGTTCGATATATTTAACATTAGAAAAAGAACTAAATTGTTATCTTTTAAAATTCAATATTTCCAAATGAATAAAATGCATTCAAATAAAATGATAAATATCGTGGGAGTTGAATGAAGTTAAAAAGAGAAGAATATTCTATTGGGCAAATATTTCTTTCGAGTATATTACTACCCAAGTTATATTTTGAGCGTACGTACCACTTGTAGGATAAAGAAATAGGGTAAATGTCAAGGTTCAACAAAATTCATATCTCGGCTTAACGGAAACCACTCAAAATGATAGATGTACGGTAAATAAATATATATTCGTATCCTTTCAATATTATAAAAAACCCAAGTTTAGAATCATGGCGTTATTTACTGCTCTGTTAATTGATGATAATATCCATTAGATAGAGGATATTTTATATACGAGTATAAATATTCCTTTCGTCGTATCTAAATCTACGTAAATATTGGAAAAAAGATAAACGAAAAGATAATGGTCCAATATATAATAAGTATATATATTCCACTCATTGTATTTAGGTTTACGTAAATAACAGCGAAAAGAGGCCTCAAATGAACACATAATGGTCTAATCGTCACTGAATGGTGCATTCCCTTTGTATAACTCATTTTGTTGAGTGTTCAATTAGCAATCGATTTGTTCTGAAAGCCTTCGAAAAACCCCGTTCTTTCCATCCCAACACCTTAAACTCATTTCGGTGGATCCCAGCTTCCGTCCGGTGCAATTTGTTGGTCCAAGTGAAGGGAAAAATGAGAAAATAGCACCGAACATGTCTATTTGGGGTTCTGAGGCGAAAGAGGAGAATATGTTGTGGTCTATTTACGGTAGCAATGGCTTTCGAAAAGTGGTAGAGAGGATTTTGGACGAAGTGATTTCAAAAGAATCGTTTCAAATAGAAAGGGTGGAATTCGGTATCCTACGGGAATTTTATAAATATTCTTAGAAAAGAGATTTAGTGGGAAAAAAGATGTGGCGATCAAAGAAGTTTTAGGAAATGCAATTTCTCGGATTCGGTGGTTTGTGAATCTGCCTTTTCGTCTGGACCAAGTGATGGTGCAATGGAGACGTGATACCTTGGAGACGAAAGAAGGTGGATGCAAGGCTTAGAGGCGACTCAATCGATGAAAGAATCCTTTGTAAATAAAAAAGGTTATTCTCGATAAATTACGTGGGGTGAGTGGGATATCAAGTTAGGAGAAGGATAAAGGATATCCAAAAAACTTGAAAGAAGTTCGGAAATTATTCTTTCACCATAAAATAATTCTAATTCCATCAAATTTCTATTTTTCGGAAATATATCTGCATTAAAATCATACGATTAGTACAAAAATTATAGCTCAACAAATTCAATTCGAGTTTATAATATACGATAATTTAAACAAGACGGAAGAAAAATTTCAGAGTACTACATGTATCGATGAAAATTGCTCTGACTTATTATTAAGGGCTATTTGGGCTTAAAAGATATCTCTTCCAATTGGACTTATTCATGTCTCCAGAAGCCATAAGTGAGGGGAAACCTCTTCAGTTAAAGGATCAAATACGGTCGAATAAACTCGTATCCTTAACGAGATCATAGCGATATTTCTTTAATAATGATCTTTCGGTAGCTGTATTCATTAGCTTATGCTTATTTTTAAAACCGTTTGACGACAATAAAATAAGGAATAAGGTAACACAGTAGAGGAATAAGGGAAATAAATTCGATGTGGAAAATTAGTAATGAAACGATCTAAGGAACATTTGAATAAAGAAGAATGTCAAAACTAAATTAAAGGAAATATATAATTAAGAAAATAACGTGGATAATCATAGAGCTTTGAACTTATAAGGAACTAACTATATAGGTATATAGATTCTACTATTCGTTGCTATGGAAATATTTAAGCATTTTTGAAGGACAGCGAAAAACATTGTCTTCTAAATAACTGCAAAAAACTAATGATGACATAACTAAAGTTAATGAAGAATTATTTTGATAAGACTATCATTTCATTTTTACAACTACTAAATGGGAGATTGTTTCAAAATGTTTCGTAAACGATCATACATCTCAATAATACAAAACGTATTTCGACTGGTCGATCATATTCATGTTTAAATAGAATGCGGAAATCCTGCACTTTTCATGACTTAATAAAAAGATCAGCAAAAATACGCTCCATACTAAACAAATATTTAATATTGAACTCTTTAAATGGCATACGCTTTCAGTATCACACTGAAAAAAGAGAATCTATTTCGATTTCACCTATAAATAGATTGGAAATGGCTATGAAATGTAGAATAGCTTTAATCTTTCACTGGAAATGTTAATATGAACTAGAATTTGTGAAATGTTGGGATTAAGATGAGAAATACACTTCGTTCACAGTTGCCAGTTTGAATAATGTGAATTTTTTTTTGGATTAAGTTTAAAGAGGATAATTCAAAGTTAAACGAATAATAGAGGGTGTATTATTGTCAAGTTGAGTATAAAAACACATTTTTGCCGTTCATTAGACATGATAAAATCTGAAAGACTAGCTGATGTTTGCGGCTAAACAAATGATAAGTAAAATAACTTGTTTAATATCTCAAGTAAACGCTGAGGGCGTCACAAACACGTTTTATATTTGTAACGTAATATTTCAGAAGAGAAAATCTATCTGAAAAGGATTAAACTATCCTTGAAATATTTCGTTTCTTTTATCTATTGATGTGAAAGGAACGATAAAGAGGTTACTATACAATTCAGGTGTTCTTTAAGTATTCATTTAAATTCATTCATTGCTGTCTCTAATATAGCTTGTATAGTATGGAATATAATAAAGGTCTAGAAAGTAATACTTTGTAAAACTCTTTGAAGTTCTCACCCAACTACATTGTAACTCATATAGCTCTTCATGTATAATTGAAAAATGATTAAAATATAAACAAACTAACAAAATCGATCTATTTATTAACTATAAGGTAATAATGTCAATTTAAACACATCATAATTCAATTTTGAGGGCAATCAAGGGTTTTTGACAGCAATCAAGCGATAATAATCGGATCAAACAATCGATAAATGCGAAACATAAATTCCTTTAATCTTTTTTTAAGTCTTTGACGAACTTAAAAAGCTCACAGTCAAAACCATCAAAGTCACTGTTATCAGCCTAAGTCCATGGTCAGTCGGGGGGCATTCAACCTCGATCAACTGTACTCCGTGATAAAACTTAACTCCCATTGTTTCCAATGAAATTCACGTCCCATTTGACTCACCTGATTATTACTTTGAACACATTGTTGTCAGACTCGCAAGCGCTGCTTTCCTGCGATAAGGGTCCTTAACGTGTCCGATTAGAGAGATAAAACGAAATAAAATGCATAATTGAGAGGATGACTTTTAAAGAGATAATTAACGAGCGAAATTGTCAAACACTTTATGAGCACTTTCATTTATCTATTTCGTATTCGAACCACGCGCATTAATGCGAGAGTGGAACTGTAGGACAAGGCCGGCTTTCTCTCGATGATCAAACGAACTTTACGAATTTTTATTAGCTTTTAATTCAAAAAGTGCGTGTGTTGGTTTGGGAGAAAGGTGCGTGACAAAATATGGTGGGACTGGTGTCTAAATACATCGAAAACTGTCTTCTTAATGGCTACGAAAGGTTGGTCAGCTGAAAGAAAAAGGTATAAAAAAGCTTTTCTCTATCAAAGCGAACGTTTTCGTGAAAATAGCTTGTCTTTATCCGCGGAGAGGTCTTATGGAAATGAAAGAGAGGTTTTATATCACACCTTCCTTCCCTACTGCTTCCTATTCCTACTATTGTAATATTAGAATGACTTTTGTTCGATCAGTCTCCATGGATATTATTCCTCAGTTGTTTCCAAGGATATATACCCAATAAGGAAAAATCCGCTTCAAAAACAGATTAACTTATACGAGATTTGAAGAGAAGTATATAAATTTAAATGCATCATTACTCTAAACAAACTTCTCTTATAAAACAAGGAAGCTCTAGATAAGTTGAAAATTGAATATACATAATAGGAATTAATATTTTAAATGAATTCAATCACTCATCACTGTCATACCATTCTTTCTCATTTTACTTTCTAATTTTATACTGAATGCTTTGTTTGAACATGTATCGCACGCATAATATCTATGACTTTATCTATGAACTTTTTCAGGTTTCAGTTGTACGGCCATGAAACGTTAGACATATCGGAAGAAGAAATGTTATTAGAATAGTAAATGCGCTATTTTAAAAATATTTCTCTTCTGCATTTGGGTATGAGAATTATATTTTAAATGGAATGACGCATGAAACTGAAAGAGAATGACAAACGGAAAATTATATTTAATTTAAATACCTTTAAATGAAGAAAATTTTGTCTGATTAAGCACTTCCATTTGAAATAAAATATGCAGAGTGATAGAATAATAGTAGCAGCTTGCAGCAGTTCCAGGCCCATTATTTTTATCTGCGTATTCATAAATTTCATTTTAGGGTCTTTTAAAGTGTTTGCATTATATATTATTTTTTATCTATCATATATGTTTGCCAAAATAATCCTTCCCAACTTGTATTGATCAGCTATATTATGCTTAAATAAGTGAATCGTATATTATAAAACTCACAAATATTTATACTATTTACCTCCGTAACGAAAATTGTTTTGTGTGCAAAAGAAGTATTTTATAGATATTTAGTATTCCACTTGTAATTGGACTCCAGTAAATTTCAATTTAAAAAGAAGGAATATGAAATAGAAGAAAGACATGTGTCTTTACGACTCATTATGAATCGATTATACCTCTGCATCGTGTTGAACAAGAAATACCATTACAGTATCTTAATCTTATAAAATAGATAATTAGTTAATCACACTTAAAGAATTTTGAATACATCACAATATAAGGGCCACTTTATGTATCGACAAAACGTTCACCGAGAATTTATTATGAAAAAATGCCTTATAAACAGTACGCATTTAGCTGGTCACAAGTAGTTGATAAATATACTTATGTATGTATATAATACATGTACGCCGACCTAAAGTCAACTGCGAATTTATTCCGAATTATCCTAATAAAATCGCAGTAAACATTTAGCTACCCAAAAATTGTTAAAATCCATTCAAACTTAAACATTTAGAAACACACATTTTCCGCATCTAAACCAATAGACACCGTTAAAGCGAACAGCGCAATTCCAGACAGAAAAGGGTAACAAACGAAGCAGCATCGCCGTACGAAGCATCGCATCCTTTTTCAAGCGAACAGTTGGGTAAAAGAAGTAAACTGGTAGAGGGCTCTAACTATTCTATTTCGCGCAGTAATCTCGTCAAGGGAGGACACACAATCCAATTCTCCAATAGACTTTTTCCTGGGGGCAGACCGCGTCTTCTTGATCCGGCCGCAGGAAGGGGTGGGGGGTGTAAAACAGACGAGATGCGGATTAAGAAAAGGCGTATTAAGGGCAGGACGCGGTTTTGAGGTGAAGTCCAAAGGCATCAATTCAGAGAGCTGGGAAATTAGGTGGAAATGGTCCGTCTGCACAGTTTTTCTGTGCGCATCTTCCCGAGGTTTTGAAAACGGACGGGATTAATCCAAAAAAAGGCGAACAAATCGATTTTAAGCTCCTCTTACGAGTAAATGCATCCAAACATAAACCCCTAAAAACTCCATCGAAGCATTTACACGCAGTACATGGAAAATGGTGGATGTTGGAGGATTTGAAGATTTACTTCATCTTTACATGAGCTACTCTTTCATACGAAGTAGCAGATTTATTTTTAGGGAATTCAGTTCTTGTGTTAGGTGTTTTTAGAAATTTTCGTTGCCTTATTTGAGGTGTTCTAAAGGATTATTTCTTTGAGTCTCTCTTTTAAAGATATAATTACTCTAAACAACATCAGTCTAAAAGGAAAGGTAATTTATTTTTTCGTGAATGCTTTTCACTGAAATTTGTTGGAGAAATTTTGGCTGTAATTCTATTTGGAATTAACGTGAGAGAAGTAAACTCAAACATTAAGTAAAATAATATATTTTTGGATTGGGGTACATTAATTTTTTACGATGAGTTTATGTTTTCGGTTTATCAGAAGTTAAAAATATCTATATAACTGGGATTCGAACCCAGGTCTTCCTCTTTCCTGGCTGGTAAGCTGTCAACAATGGGTAATCTAGGTTCAAGTACCAATAATATTACTGTTTTATACTTCTAATACAATATTATTTACCTAAATATTCAGAAATTAATATAAAATCTAAAATTGTTGACCTAAAAGCTGATGAAATATAAATAATACTCTTTAGAAGAAGGGAAGATTTTCATTCTGTTGCCGCATTAGAATGAATGATGTTTGATTATTTTCCATAGCAAGGTTACGTGGACACTTACTACTCATACGAACAACCGGTAATGTAATGCAGTGCCCACTGGATTTGATGTTTTTGATCAATGGCAACATTGCGTGACATTTATGCCTTCAATCTCTTTAGGTCAATATACATTCACCCCTTTCAAATGATATAGGACAGAGGTACAAGGATTTGATGCCAATGTGACACTGATGTACCTCGATTTGAGAAATTTTCTCTTTTCCCTCTTACACTCTGCAGCGATTTCTCTCTAATGCGTTAACATTAAAAGATACAGATGTGTATTAAATGATAGGATTACTTCTAAAATTATTTTATTGAATCGAACTAACGTAAAGAAATTCTAGAATTTCTTATTAATTTTACCTTTTTCGTATGTGTTGTGTTGAACTTGCTTTTCTTAATGAACATAGTAAATAAAAGAGCATTTCGAATAACTATTACTTTTATTGATATTACCTTCATACCTCCTCTAAAGTCTGAAGTATGCCTTTCATAAACTTTGCTTTATATAAATAGGATCTGAATAAACGATTTCAAGGAGAAACCATGATTCCCACTACCTATTGCATGTTTAACACCTATATATCTAGAAGTGCAAATATTTCAGGAAAATTTACGAAATGATTGATCATGTTGTAAACAGCAGCTTCATTAAATAACATTTCTACACATGTTCTTAAAGGTTGCTTGGTGTTTGGTGATCCTTAAAAGAACTCATATAACTATAATGATTTGCCATAAAAGGAGGATGTGATTCACTGACCTATACCAAGAGTGTAATGTTATGGAATTGATATTACTAAATTTCATTGAAATCCTAACATTTTAACATATGTAAATCCAAGAAAATTACCTTGGATGCAAAGCTTTCTGCATCATAGGACGTCAATAATTAAATAAAATTATAGAAATATTTTATGTGCTCATGAAACTGAAGCAATTTAAATTTGTTCTCTTAAATTTGAAGACAAATAAACTTCATAGAGTTCAATTACAATCAATCAAAACAAGTAATAAACTATCTAAATCAATGTATAATTAATAGCTGATGCACTTTTTCTCTTAATAAAAAGGGTATGATAAATGAAACTATGATTATATTCAGCATGTTCTGCATAGAAAGAAAGATTGGAAAAAAATTCATTCATCAAGATACGAGAGATAATACGAAAATAATGCTGTATTATATTTTTTTTTAGAAAGAATTGATTTAGGCTTAGAATGTATCATTCTTCACTCTTTTGAAGTCGATGTATATTTTATTTTCACTCAGATGCAGATAACAGACGACGTATTTCACTTCGATACTGCAGAAGCGATAAGTGAATTCGAATGTAAATTAACATTTTTTCAAGCTGAGCTAAATATAACTCGACTTCTAATCAATACCATCCATGTTAAGTAGATACAGTTGGCCCAGTTTACGAATAAGAAGCATCTGAAAACTTCTAGTGGTCGGCAATAAAAAAAGAAAGAACTCCTCGACTACACAAGTATATTTCTAAGATAAGAGTTATTTTGCTCCTGCATTCATGATTTTTTAGTACGCTCAAAGAAACTGAAAGGAAAATTCCGGAAAAAGGGGGATCGATTTGGACTTTTTTATTCTCCCAAAATAGGTAAACACCGGCTTCAGAAAGAGATTCAATGGAAAGATTTGGAAAAAATTCGCCGCGATTAAAATATCAAAGGCATAACTCGAAAAAGGATTGGTCCAAGGAGGAGCGGACCGTGGAGAGACACATCACTTGGCGGCACACTGACCTAGATCCAGGGCCAAAAAAGAAGTTCTGTACGAGAGATGTCTACCATGATTGTCTTTTGTGATGACAACTCGCTACTCCACGCATCCGAGGCTCAATTTTTTCACGTCACTTCCGAATGAATGCACGGAATGGAAGGATTCTTGTTGAACCATTTTGAAGTTCCTTTGCTCTTGAAGTTTCTGTGATAAAAAGATTTTGTATCTCGATTCACTCTCCTTTGCGATAAGAAACACGGTCATTTGCGTTGAATTGAGGTTTTCTGTCTCAGTCTAAGGTGTACCATGCTGTGTTTGAGAGAGGCCCTTAATGCGGAATCAATAAAGTGAAAATGTTTTATCTTCTGAAGATATAGAAATGTAATTCAGATCAGTAGGACAATATTAAATTCTTGGGAATACGGTCGTACATTGTTGGAGTAGCAATTGTAAACTCTCATTGTTCCATAAATAAATTTCCAACAATTAGCAGTTACTAAACATTAGCAACAATACTGTGCGATAATTAGCTAATTATGATAAGTATATTATTTCAAATACATTACAATTTTCTAATTATCACAAAGCCGGAAAATATTCTACAACCCTCTAGTTTGATTATGAACATAATGAGTCTACCTCAGTAAAGATTAATGATTATTTCATATCCACTACATCTTTGGACCAACTAAAACCTGATACGAAAAACATCATTACGAAAGTTCTTCGTGGTTTTAAATATATTAAAAATTGAAGCAAATACTGTTTAGAATAGAATTCAAAATAACCAAACCAAATTTCTGCAATTGCCTTCTCTTAATTTCGAATTTTATATTATACTGTTTTGCAAATTTCCCCATATTTTTATATGAAATGTTTTGTCAATACAGTATCATTCTTTCGGTGGGTACTATTTCCATGCATTATTTATAAACAACACACTGTTGGAACGCATAAAAAACCACACTTGATTAATCATTTATACAGCATATTTTTACATATCACTTTACCTGCCAAATCCTAAGGAAGGTGTATTTACGCTACGGACAATAACCCACAATCAAGATAAATCATTTCTAGGTTTGGTTTAAAAGATTATATCCATTTTAAAAAACACTAATTAACTTAATGAATACGGATTACAAAGTTATCAAAGAACGGAGAGAAATCTTTCCTTTCCAATTTCATTGGAAACACCACTGCTTTCTTCGTTGGGGCATAAATTAATTGAAAAACAATTTTGATTTTATTTTGGTCAATGGAGGATACTTCAGTCGCAGATGCCCGTGATATTCTTTTGGTAAGAGTTCTTAATGAAGTCTGAAAAGCAACAAAAAAGGTCTTCACCAGGAAAATATGCATCGTTTTAAAAGGAAATTGAAAATTAAAAAAGAATATCCATCGATTTCATAATTGGATATCCAGTTAGGGAATTTAAAAAGTTTTGAGACGGAATTAAAAATTTTTGATGGAACATCTAGTTGTAGTATGGATTGTATTAATTGGAAAGTCGATATTTATTTGGGTCATCGTTATGAAAAGCTGGTAATAAAATATCTAAGTAGCCAATCTAAATGGACTGAGATTCATGGTTGAAGAGTAAAAAAAAAATTCTAATGAGAAAGAAAGATTTTAGATGCAGAAAAAGTTAGCTGACTCGAGAAATGTGATTAAATAGAGTATAATGGAAGTGTACTTATAATTGAATTTAATTAAATGAAAAATTGAGTTGAAAACTGCTTCTGGAAAAATTTCTCTTATTGCTTTTCGATCACTTTTGATTTAATTCCACCAAACCACTCATTCATTAGCAAATTATATATTGGGAAATTAATTTTTAATTTTCCAGTTTTAATGTAATTTTTACGTACTTATAATTTACGATTAAATCGAGAGAAATATAAAAAAAATCAACCACAAAAAATGATAAATATATCCTCTAAAAACACAATTTCAATCAGAAGAATAAACTTTAATTACCAAACTTAGAGAGAGTCTCCAATCGCAAGAGAACTCCTCAATATCTCTCAAAAAAATCTCTTTGGAAAGATAATTACGAAAAAAAAGAGAAGTTCGATTTCTGGTTAAAATAACCGTTTAGTAGGGCTGGCGAAAATCGGTGGCAATAATTGAAATTTAATGACGAAATTGATCTAATCATCTTGGAAACCTTTTTTATGAATAATATAAAGCATCATTTGGTATCCCTTTTCTAATTATATCGATCTTTAGTGGATTCAATCTTCAAGCTCTTTTTCTCGAAAGATAATCTCCTCGAAAATCCCAATTGCTTCTTTAGAAAGGGAACTGGAGAAGGGTTCGTTTTAAAGGGTTTTTGCCCCTCTTCTTTTATTCGGATATTTTTATTGAATTTGGGCGGTTGCTAAGGGACGCACTTGAACCGTAACCTAGCAATTGCTCCCGGATTTTAATTGTGAATATAAACCTAAAATAAATTGGATATCGAAAGATATTCGTAGGAGATACTGTGGTACTTTGTATCCTCTTATGCAGTGGTTTTATGTTACTCCAGACTCTGGCAAAGCTCCTGAGGATAGTCTCAAGCTATGGTCGCTTATCCAGAAACGGGGATTAATGAAATCGAATACGCCGCCTTTCTATTGGGTCTAATTGAGGTGCTAAGTCCCGTTCCATTTAGCACTCTCTTAATATAAAAGAACTGTATGAATGAAATTTAATATAAGGATAAGTTCGAATTGAAAATCCATACTAAATATCTACTCAATTTTTTCATATAGAAGAAGGAGAAGAACATATATGCAAATATATTTTGATTTATTTAATGTACAACACGGGAACGTAACTCTATGAATTGGAATACTTAGTCTGTAAAAAAGCTTCGTCTTAAGAGTAGTAGGAACTCTGTGTGAAAGATTCCCTGTCGTTAAGGGTATTTATAAATAATGCATACAATTTTCGAGAGAACCAGCTGAGGTACATTTATATATATTGCAACTTATTTATCAGAAAATTGTCTTCAATCACTCTATATCCCTACAATTGCCAAGAAAAGCATAGAGTAGCATAATATCATTCTTGAAAAATCATCATTTAAGGAAATAAGCATATGAAGATGAATAGTTATATAACGAAAGTTTCTTTTCCCAATAATAGTTTCTTATAGATGTATAGATATAAAATGTATAGATCTTTCCCTTTATGAAGTATTGCTGCGATTTTAATAGCCAGTAATTAAATGGATTTCAGATCATAGTTTTTATGATACTACTACCAAGTTTAGCAAAATCTTATGCCAAGAGATAACTATAAATCTTTTTCTAGTTTTGGGTGAGCAAACCAGTACAAAAAGAAATTTAGACTAGATTCGAACCCAGGACTTTATTAGAAAGATATTTACATCCGAGTACATTCCTGAATAGTCACTTTTGGCTATCATATATAGAGCATTATATTTAGAGTATTGTATATATAGTATTTTATCAAGGGTATAGATTTATTTCATTTTCTATCAGCTAAATAATTATCGATTTATCGGACAAAAAGGAAAACCAAAAAAGTAAAGAATAGACTACTTGTCATCCTGAAAACACAGATATTTATTTTTATTTATGTATAACCGGAAAACGGTTCTCCCATCTTGTGTTCCATATTCTTAAGGAAAAGAAACGTTGAGGCAATTGGACGAACTGACATCTGACAAACGATCGCAACGGTGTGGGTCGATTTTACTTGTGTCAGAAGTCCTTTTCCAAAGAAGTGCACAAATTGCATTTCCATTCTTATCACATGTCCATTCAAAAGGTTTTATCGTTTCTTTAAATTACTCAAAATGTCTCTGGACTAATCGTTAAGACTGCATTTCTCTCTATAGATATAGAACTACCATACTTTGATGTAAAACTGATGTGGCTGTAGTTAAACTGGATTTATCACTGACATAAAATCATTTTTACTTCTTTATTAAATGATAATCGATATGAATATTATTCTACAATACTATTTATAGTACTATGTTCATAATTTCAAATTTTTCAGATCTTCAGAATTTTTATTTTTCAGATCCGTTGTTTTAGGTTAACCTGCGACTGTATTTTACTTTGACAAGCCTTCTAACTTTAATCAACATCTTGTAATTGTATTCTATTACGTACGTACGGTTTTAGCTATTATATTTAACAAATTATACTTATATAGATTATCACTATATGTATGTATTTCTATTTAGTATAGCTTGATTTTATAGGTTTCTAAACCGCTCAAATTAATCAAATAATAGGACTTGGGTTCATTTTGAGTCAATGAACGGACTCAATTTAATATGATGATGATTTATAAATAAATGAACCTAAAAAATCACATCTTTTCAATGAAATGCAATCTTGATAATACCGTAGGATATCGTTCTTTAAAATTAATCTTTCTTAAAAATGCTAAACAAAAATGAAAAATAGCGATGTGACCGGGACTCGAACCCAGGTCTCTGTCACTATCCTTCCTATTCCTTCCTTAAAAATACAAAAACAATGCTTTATTATCGCAAAACTACATTTTAAACGAAGTCAATTCTCGAACAAGAACTCTATATTCCCTTAAAACAAATTCTTCCAGAATTCCAGAAAGTCCATCTGTTTTACATCGCCCTTAAAAACCCAACTTTTAAGAGGGGAAGCAATCATTTAAATCGGAAATAAAACTCCTTCTCCAGATCCCATCAAAGGCGAACATGTTTTAGACGAGAGAAACGCATGTAGAATTCAAATTACGCAGTCCCTTCAACAAGACGTGTCAAGAGCTCGCCGTAGGCAATACTGCAGGGGTCATATTACCGTCTGCATACGCACCCGTCCTCCACATCCTGCTCGCGTATGACGTTTAAACATTACTCCTCTGTATTTTACCATTCCTTACTTACGTAACATAAAACTACGTTAAAGTATTCTAACCTTACGTCTTTCCCCCGCCCCTATGACGTCATCCCATAGAATCCACGCAATAATATTCGAAGAAGACGCCAAGAATGGGGAAAGAGGATTGAGGAAATAAAAGAGACTGGAAGGAAGTAACAGTTTGAGTTGCCCTTGAGGGAAGATGGAAAGAGGGTGTATATGGTGAGGAATTCAGAGAGCAAACGAGAGTTGGGAAGAAAAGCAAGTCAAAGAGTTTTTTCCAGCTTCCCCTAGACGAGATTTTTTCGCGTTCCCATCTTAAAGATGCACTCGCAATCCAATATGATGCTCTATAAGGTGAGTGTTCTAATACATGATTATTTTGTTCCAAAAACAATCGCTTTTAACGTCCTAAAATCACCATAACAATAAAGATGTAACTTGGCAACGAGTAAATTTTTTTTTCATTTCGTTGCATAGCAACACATAGAGTGAGGGACCTGGGTTCGAGTCCCAGTCATTTTAGTATATCTCACTTCTGTTTAAAATTTACTATCCTGTGACTCAACTCTTTCAATTATTATTATTAATGGCATTGTTGAAATTGGACAATAGTCTGCTGGCAACAGAAATATAACAATCAAGGTATTCAAGAAATAATCGTACAACAAATACAACAAACAAAGCGTCTAACAAATTAAAACGAATACTCTTAATTTATATAAATATTCACTTGAAGGTAAACCCTTCGCACTTATTTTCCGTCAACTCACTATAATACTATTTGTCATTTATGCTATAAACACGAATCTAAACACAATTTTATTGCACTATCTTTCTCAACTTCGCCTTAAAAGTTTGCACACGAGGAGGGAGTGGCTCAAAGATATTCGAAGGCAACGCTTTCCAGTGTGATAAGATAAATTTTACCTACACCTTACCCTTCTTTCCAATTGCCTTCACGTTCAAATCTTTATACGTATCACAAATACGCATAAATTAAAACATTATATTACAAATATATATACTCGTACGTACGTGTATATATAACAAACATTTATATACGTATTATAGTTTGATTATTGCGTATAGTCTTCGAAATACTTAAACATCCCATTCCCTAATCAAAGCGAGGGCAACTAATGGAAGTAGGTAATTAGGAACCTACGTAAATCACTGCCAGTTTAACACTTCCAATGAAAGTCATTTATAACCCAAGACATACCTATAGTAGCCCCCATCTTATACGCTCTCAATTCGATACAAACGTACTCACTTGACGCACGCAACAAATCGTTAAAGAGTTCAGTACTCGCGGAAAACAATTTTCCGTTAGAAATAAAGTCTCGGGGACGAAATAGAAGGACCATAGTTGCACACGAGCGTTGACATTTGTGAGGGAGAGTAATAAAAAAGGGCATTCATCAGAGTCAAATGTCACCCATTTCCATAGCCTCAATCCCCATTGTCCGACATCGCGCTCTATTATACCTTCTTCTGTGTGCCCTTACAAACATCCATCACTGCATCAACCCTGTCCACTCTCTAATCCTCACCTTTCGACCGCTCTCAACCCTCTGGGAATCCTGCATAACGCCCCTTCTAACATTCCGCATCACCATTTCTTTTCACTTTGGATCCTTCTCGCATTATGCCACTTCTCACCGCAATACATATTTATCGTGTTTTAAGTACTATTAGACCCATCTGTTTACTTCGTAAGATTACCTCCAAATATTAGGTACGTATTTCATCACGAATATATGTAAAATGTCCGGCATTTGATTTAAATTTCCCACCAAATTTGACAGTTTAGATACGTGTTCTATTGAATCGATATTAAATGTCCAGTGTTTCATTTAAATTTCCCGCCTAATTTAACACGCCATATAAAAATTAATATAAAATGTTCCCCATTTGGTTTGAAATTCCCGCCAGTTTTAACGTGCCGTATATTCGATGTCGTGGTATAACTATCTCTAACTTGCAATCAAGCAATTTTATCAAAGGAAAAGAATGTTCTGGTCTTTAGTGATAGAACACAACACTGTTGAACCTTTTAAGGAACGTAACCTTCTCAATGGTCGTGAAGACCATCCTGTACATGAAGAGGACAACGGTTTCATGGTAGAAGATGAAAAAAGGTACGGAATGATATTTAGAGACTTAAAAATGGTTTATTTGAATGAGTAAGCAAAGGATTCTTCTAGTCTGGCTAATATTAAAAACTTATATATTGAAAAATATTGCTTAAAAAGTAAGTTACCTCTTTATAAACTACTACGATTGGTAGAGACGAACCCAAGAAAAATCAAGCAGGAATCGCTGGAGCTCTTGGGCAGCCTTTGCTAATGTATTTCCGATATTTCCACGGATATTGGATTTGCGTATATTTAAGAATTTGGTTACACTAATTCGGGAACTATTATTCACTTCCCTTCAATGTATTGGCGATAACTGTTAGTAAAGTAAAACAGTAGGAGTAATTAGGTAGCATGAATGTTACAGCCATCAAAGATTCTACGTAGAATTGTAGCTTTTAGGAACTATTGCTAAACTAAATATCCGTTTCGAAGGCTTGTATAAAAGCGAAATTATTCTATAAATTTATACGTGAATAATAGTGATATAAATATTCCGCAAATCAGAATGTACTGTTAAACATTCAATTCGATTTCCGTAGATTACGTATAATAAGCATAATGAAAAGATTTATCGTTGTATTACACAATGAAACAGTTTGAAAGATGAAAAGACGTGTTTGGATTAATCAAGTTAAAACAAAAAATATGATTGTATCACAATTTAACACGTATATAAATGATGAAACGATTTCCAAAATCGATCTTGAATAAGGTTCCGAAAGAAAACCGAGTCGAAAATTCTTTCTCCTCTAATAA
Organism: Pantala flavescens; assembly: GCA_020796165.1. NCBI lineage: Eukaryota > Metazoa > Arthropoda > Insecta > Odonata > Libellulidae > Pantala > Pantala flavescens. The sequence goes on from CM036886.1 coordinate 22,885,890, forward strand.
TAAATGGCGAAAGCCTAATGAAGCATTTTGGAAGTGATAAATGTGAAAGTGCTTCCCTCAGCTCCATTGTTTCAGGGGCGCATTCTGTGTTAGGAGAGAGAATCGATGGTAGAAGGCGCACTGTTTCAGGAAGAGGGATTGTACTCGCTTCATTATCTTCCCAATATCCGTGGAAAGTGTCTTCGGGTTGTCAACCGATTGATTTTGCGGTCTTCACGATACCCTTTGAACTGCAATGCCGAAAGAGGGGCCTTATCTCACCTTTATTTACCACGTATCAATTCTTTCTTTGATTTGAATTCAGTTATTGAACTGTAGCTTCTCAAAACAATCTTTAAAAAGGAGTATCTATTGAGTTACAGCTGATAAAAAGTGCTGCGTAATAATGTGACGATGGTTTCGTGCATTTAAAATTCTTTAAGATATTTTTATGATTAAAGGAGTATGAGAGGATTGCTTTTGTATTTTGTAACAATTAAAACGGTCTATTTTGATTGTTGTTTTTTTAAATTCAACTTCAATAAAGGGGTAAATGTGCATTATTGCTTTACGAGACTATATCATAGATAACAATGGATATCAAAAAAGCGTTATTAAGGAGTAAGAATAAATGATAATTAAATTAAAATGAAATGAGCCAACCACATAATCGAAATAAATGCATATACAATTGATAAGCGTTAACTTTTATGAGTAAGAAAGAGCTTTTATAATAGTAATGTAAGCTGCAAACGAAGTTTATAATAAGTATGTCCTAGTATTGCAACAAGTCAAAACAACTTCCGTTTAATTTGGTTGTTGTCCTTAGTTTAACTGCAGTCAAGGTAAAAAGTAAAAAAAATATATTTCATACTACTTTAAAGTAATTATATCAATGATAACGTTGGATTTAAAAAAATGCTTGGTTTATTAGGAGTAAGAATAAATAATAATGGAAAAGAAATGAAATTAACCAACCGCATATTCTAACAAATGTTTACGTAATTAATATACGTTAACTTAAATGAGTAAGAAAGATCTTTCATGATCTTATCGTTAAACACTGCCTAAATATCGTTGAACGTAGCTCTAAAACCACAAAGGGGGCATTTGAAATAAGCTGCAAGTGAAGTATGTATAAAGTATGTCCAAGTACTGCAACAAGTCAAAACTTTTATGAAGAAAGTTTGTTGAAGGAAATAGCTCGTTAAAACATACTAAAGCGTCTTTGGACTGCGGAGGACAAAAGCACTAGCAGCCGCGTAGTCTTTGAACATCCTGACATATGACGTAAACACAGGAGTAACACCTTTTCCTGAATTTCTACAAGAACCGACACATGTTTTCCATCTGCATCCACGAGTTAAGCAGATAACGCCCGGGACTGTTTCGTATAAAGATACAGCTGTGCCCTGTACACGAAAATGTGCAAAGAAAAGACATTCAGAAGTCTCTCTCGAACGCGCCTTTATAATGTAATTGGGAATGTCTTTTCACGGCCAGATGTGAAATATCGCAGTTGTGACGGCTCAAATTTCCATTTCCTTAGCGTGAAACGTCCGGAATCATAACGGAAGGCTTTCAATGGGAAAGAAACCGAGTCCCCGTTTATCTGCGTATCGCCCTTGGAGCGTGAGCCCAGGGCGTGATATAATTCCCACTCCTCCCTTTGTTAATCTACGGTTTGACGTCTCCTGGCGAAAGGGGTTCTTCAGGATGCGTGGAAACTAGTGCAGCCATGAATACGCCTTCGGGCGAAAGTTGATCCCCCGGGGAATGATTATTCTGCATGGGGTTAAAAAAGGAAATATCCGCTTTAAAATTTTGGCAAAGATGCAAAACTGAATCCTATTCATAGCTGGAATAGATTGTGGAAAATTATCAGGTGGAAGGATAATAGGTACCTTATCCAAGAGTCTAGACTATGGTTATATGGCTATAGTAGAAATTCAGCGCTCAATTTTCCCTAAGAAGGATGCAATTGTTGTATCTGTTTCAATTTGGTCAGAGAATTATTGGCATTTATTGCTGCAATTGTCGTAACGCTGTTTTATTTCTGATTGTTGACCGCTACAATTGTAAGTAAATCTCCAACAATGTACCATAGTTTCGTTTCCCTGCACTATTGCTTTAATTGTTATCATCTCATATAAGTCTTTCTCAACTCTAATTCAGCTGAGGATTATGAACGATTCAAGAGCCTATTAAAAGCCACAATCAATTGCCAAGAGTTAGAATAGAAGTATGGTTCTTATTAGCTGTGATAGAATTCTACGCAATTTTGTTTCTAAATTTCTCACAGAGCTAGTAATGAACCGTTAGAAGTAGGCACTCTACTACTGAACACTGAGTGTACAACATTAAAAATGTCTTCATCTGAGCCATAATTCATCATCACTTACTGTTATTAGACCCCTGCACTCTCAATTTTAGTGATGCCATCGAATTAATATCGAAATGAAAAACACGACCTCATAATTACGCGTTCAATCCATCAAGATATCGTGTCATTTGTTTAACAGCGTTCCATCACTGCACGGCATATAGTAGTCTATATCACGGCAAGCACTCCTTGCTCGGTACCATGAAAGTGGATTCCCAAATTCTCTTGCAAATATTCATTTTGCTATCCCCCAAAGTGGAGTTTGCTGACCTTGTTTACTGGCTAAACTGTCGGCTCGGTGAATGTGCTCACACATATTTTGACAACGGTTAGAAATTCAATCCAAAGGAATAAGCAAAGCAAACTGCGTGGTTGCGGAACTCAGATTAGGTTTCCGTGCAACGGAAAATCTATGCAGTTAATGTAACTCGTAGTTGATAAACAAAAAAATAGCAAAAGAAGCAATTATCTTTACTGCCTTAAAAGTTCATTACTTTTTCTTAAATCATATAAGGATAATTTCAAGTTGATAATATAAGTAATGGTTGGCTCCTAACAGAAGTTCCTACTAATAGTGATGTATCATAGCATAAAGTTGGTGATAAAACTACACAGTTGCTGCACGATAATTTTCAAAATCTTAGATTCTACCTATAATGTACGCATATAAGGAAAAGGGGGCACTTAGAAATCAAACATTTTTCAGAAAATTTCGTTATATATACGTGTATACTAATATTATATTTGACGATCCAAGACTCAGTTTAGGTTATCTTACACCGAAACTCAATTCTAGATGTATCCATGTACTTAGAATTTCACTTTAACAACTACAACTACGTATTCTTGAACATGATTAAATTTACTATTTTAGAAAGTATTTTAATACTCATCATTTTAACTCTTTGCTTACTCAATACGTAACAAATTAAGGTAAGAATCCCAAATAACGCATACATAGTTGCCACGTAATCACATTAAAGTACACATTCTGAGAACATCGTGCTGAAATTTAATTAAAATCATAAAATCAAATTAAAACGAAAATTCAACGATACAATCCAAATCAACGGTTCAATTAGCTGATTGAAACAAAGGGTGCGGCATGATCACTACAATGTAGAGGCGTACTTTAATAATATAAAAAGAACCTCTACGTATCTAGGATCAATTGTTAATCGCAACAATGAAAATTCAACAACCGTTGTTTTGTTAGAGTTGTTATGGTATTGGTTGGCATTATAGTATACGTATCATCTTCATTTTTTATCAAAAAAATTAAAATAAAAAAGAGTACATAAACCTGTCTTTTTTCCCTTCATAATTCACGCACCGTACGTACGATGTATTGCTGCATATCTGAGGTCACTGCATTAGAGCGGACGAATTGCGATTTTTGAAGAGGATGGTCGATGTAAATGATATGAGTGAGCAGGTGGTGTCGGGAAAAGGGATTTGTATGAGCAGATCCCTCTGAATGAAAGAACCGTTGAAGGGAAATTGAAAAAGGGATTTTGGGGAGGGAATTTGGACGAATCGGCTTAGGCTATACCGCCCTCTCCTATTTTCCCTCGGATATATCCTCTTTCTAAGAAAGACTCCCGCACATTACACAATCATGATTAACTGAATTACGTCTTACGTTCGATCGTCTAATGTACCTGCTTGTTGATACGTAAAAAAAGACGGATTTCGGCAACCGATCGAAAAAAAAGGTGTTCAAAAAAGCGGGAATAAAACGTTATTTCGTTCGAGTTCTTCATTATCCTTCGCATTTCCCACAGGACGAGTTCTCCTCATCGATCAAATATCCGTAGATGACACCCAAAAAACAAAGGTTAAGTCAAAAAAAGTGTTACGTAATCCTAAATCGACATTTTTGGAATTCGCGAATCGGAAAACTGCGCGAATGTACTTTACTTCTTCCCATCCAACGGAGATTGAATTTAAAAGGGGTAGAAATTCCGTCCGATTCGGGAAAGGGTCCTAAATGAGCAAGGATGGATTTAACATTAGGCGGCAGCTGAGGGCATCCCAAAAAAGAAAGTTCCTTATACGTTTTTTGTGCGAATAATCTCTTGGTGAGGGCCCCAAAAGTAGCCTTCGCAAGTGGGGTTATCGCCAAGAGATACCCATGTAATCAGGATACTTAAGGATGCTTGTTTGAATAGGATAGGGGCGATTAAGTAAAAAATGAAATTGTGACGTGAATAGATGGGAGGAGTAAGTAGAGGTTTTACTTTAACTACCGCTGTATTAATGAAAGAGACTATTAAAAGAGAGACCTCTAAAGGTATAATCTAGCCATAAAGAGTAATAAACAAACCTTAAAAAATAATAGAACGACGTAAAGAACTATTCATTGAGAAGATACGAACAAGTACTACGTAAGGTGTATTAGCGACTGGGATATTTTATTTGTAACAACATAAAGATTTGTAAATTAAATTAGTGATATTTAACGAATAAATAAGAAAATAACACAGAAAATAATGAGCGAAAGTTGCAATTAAGTAACTTATGAAAGGACGAAAACTGACGTAGCCAGCCAATCAAAAGGTGTAAAACAATGAGTAACTAAGTAAAATATTTCCATATCTTAGGGTTATTTCTTTCTGAATCAAAGGGGCACTTGAGATATTTAAAATACCGATTAAGGAATGAATGAAACATTTTCAAAGTAGGAGTAATGGATGGAAATAGATTTGGACCTGGATATTGGAAAATTCTGCTATTACTCTCTCGTGGAATATTTTAGCATCAAAAATACGAAACAAGGGCTTTTAGAAAAAATATATAGAAACAATAATCTATATTGTTTACGCTATGTTATAACTATATATCATAAGTTAACTTTTATTGCTCTTAATTGAATCCAAATTTTTTCTTTCTATTAAATTAGGTTTTAATAACAATTATAGGGGTTATTAAAAGTAGCTCCAATCTGAACTCTATATTGCAATTCACGAGTGATTAAAAAATGCGCGAATTGAAATGTACCCGACTGTTTCGGCGCAATCAAACACAACTGGGACGACCTCCAGTTAAATTAGGGCTGGTGATTGATGACGGACAATGGATTCTTATTAGCCAGGGCATCGAATCGAATCTTTCGAAGAAGTTCGTATTCATTAACTGCAATCGAGCTGACCTCTGGGTAATTATCCGCCATAGCACACGTCGATTAAGCGAGTTCCTGAAGAAAGCCACTTCGCCTTGAAAAATACGCGCCCTTAAACGTTCCGAACATTAGTCTCAAAAGAATTGCTACATCCAGAGGAAGGGAAGAAGTCGAGGACTGATTAATGGTGGACCATTAGGGAGTTCCACGGATAGGTAATACTTGTCGGATCCCGATTTCTTGTTAATCACAGACGAATCTCTTACGGCTGCCTCAATTTACGATAAAATTTATTTCTTTTTTGAACCGAATGGAATTCCCCAGAACTCCTTAAGAATTGTGGGTACCAGTCGTTACGTCTTCATTGAGGTGGAAACTAACTGCGAAAGAACTTTTGAATTTGAACCCGAAACTGACACCAGAAATTTAACCTGAAAATTGTGATTCGTCCTTGATGTTGATCCTAAAAGAGTGGTTGTTAGCAAAGGGTTGTAACTAAGGAGATGAGTTAAACAATCCAATAATACGGGCTTAACTTGGTGGTAGTTTTCTATAATGAAAGTAATATTTAATATAAAGAAGGCACTTGAACACTTTAATACAAGGTTACTATTATTATTACCTTGTGAATTATGTTGCGTAAATTATATTTGCCTTTTGGTAAAGTGCACAAGTTTATTCTATTAATAATTTCAATACGAGTTAAATATTTATTACAGCCTGATTTAGGATACTCTCAAAGGAAATCGACATCAATTAATGAAGCATTCACACTAGGTCGATTGAATTTACCCTGAAATTGAAACACGATTTAAAAACGAATAATACTTGGACCCGCAATGTAGTGTATGGATAAGAAAATATCTGATTTTCTAATTAGTTTACGAAAATTAAAGTTATATTGAAGGAAGATGACTTAAGAAATAACTGTTTCAATTCCAAGTTTATAGTCAGATAGTAAATTAGTGGCTGGAATTCCAACATAGGTTCTGCTCAGCTAAGATATCCAGCCTCAATTCACCTCAACCTCCACCCAAGAATTCATAAAAATAATCTAGTATTCCATCTCCATAAATCGATAATTCCTAATTTCGCCAATAAACGGTCTTTTAATATCTCCATAGCAACTTCATAGTAACGGCATTCCGTTCCGCCGATAACCAAATTTTTCAATAATGTTTCCAATTTAGACTCATCCTTAATGATTCATTTCCAACGCAATGGGTTTTATGCGATGCATGTGTGTCACGCGTGAGAAGATGGGCCAATTCACGCCGAAGATACGAGAGATTTTTTAATATCGGAAAATGCACGATGGCGGCGGATTCCTTCTCTAATTGAGGCGAACATTGGAGTTGGGGAGAGAAAAAAGGGAAAATGGAAAGAGCGTTTCAAATTTAAGTAAATGAGAGGTCTAATCGAAGAGGGAATCGGATTTTTTGACCCGAACGAGATCGAATCGCTTCCCTTATAAAAAAACGAACGGACGATTCAAGATGAAAATCTCCTTCATAACTCAGATTACAGTTGGAAATCTCGGCTTGTACTCGTAGAGTGAACGAAGGGAGAAGATTCGGAACATATCCTGCACCAAAGTCTCGTACTAAAGTAAAACTTAGTGTTATAATACTTAGAAACCTTTACTACACTTACACTTTAGCCTTTAGCAAAGGACGATTAAAACAGACGATGTTTCTCGCCTGTGTAAAATCCCGTCGGTTAGACCCAACAAAAGCCGTTAGCACTGCGTGCGTTGAGGAATTATTTGAATGTCAAACTCTTGAAGGAAAAATGTACGCTCCACCTAAGACCTAGAGGAGGTTGAACCTCAACCTTTCCAGCATTAAATTTCACTAACTTGAGAAGATAAATGAGGCGTTCTAGGCGAGATGAGATAGGTGGAGGTGTCTTTTCTCTTGATGACCAAAATGCTTATGGGAAATGGGAGAAATTTTACTGGATATGGTTAGATAGTTTAACGAAAACTAATTAAAAATACGTTATTTTTTATGGTTATACTGACGGACAAAATTTTTAGTATTTAAATACTTAAGTCATCCCTTTAGCTATAAAAAGTAACTAAAATAGTTTTATTTTAGTAAAAATAGCCATTCAAGGCGTGCCTATAGCATAGATGATAGTTGTATGATTATTGTAACTAAGATAAGGGTATTGTAGCTAAATATTGCTCTTAATCATCGGTATTTTCCATTGTATTTTCCTATCCTTTTTTCCTATCATCATTTCACTTCCCTGATAATTGCTAATTAAATAGTAATCATCCTATTACATAACGGAAATACATATGGCTTCTACTTGAGGGGCTTTTAATCCTTATGGAATAATTCTAAAAAGGGGAGGAATTTCATAATACATACTTTTTCTTTGAAGAGGGAAGACACAAAGAATATCCTGAGATGCTTACCTGAAAGAGAAAAGAAATTCTATTAGAAAAAGGCAGTAATAATACATAAAGTTAACGAGTTAGGTTAAAGAGTGGAATATCTTCTCTAAGTTTTAATTAATTCAAGAGCACTGTCAATTAGATATAGCTATTGTATTTTTAGGTAATGTGCATATTATTAAAAAATGATTTACTTTATGGCGGATCCTTATATTTTTCATATAAACAAATAATTCAGTAGAATATCGAAAAAGTTAATTGTGAATTATTAAGATAAAAAATGAGTCATTTTCATTCTCATATATTAGAAAATATAATCATATATTTGACTGTTTGGAATATAAAAAAATGCCCAATAACATTAATTTAGAATTTTAAAAATCTCTCGAAGTATCTCTTAGACTGAATTCTAAGACCATGTACGCAGTGCCACGGATTATTCTTAATCGGAGTAACAGGATAACTGAATTCAATTTTTTCTATGAATATCATTATAAATATCATTAAAAAATCAGCAACTGATAGTAATATTCAAATAATACGTTTCCGTTTAATTACAATAATTTAAATATGTTTCTTTGATACCAAATTAAAACATCTTTAAGAAATCAGGCTTTGCTTTAATCTGAAATTTGTACTGCCATTACTTATTTATTAATGATAGCCAAATTCCTATGAATACATCTATTGATATGAATACTATTGTTAATATACCCAGATACTAAAATGATAATGTCCAAACTTCGTCTTTAGCAACTTACTTCTCGGAGACATACTCTTTAAGTCTCTTCCCATCTTTTCCCACCACTAATCCGTAACTCTACTCCTGGTCTACAAATCATGATAACGAGGAGAACATAAACGACACAGAAATTTGACGCCACTCCATAATTTCCCGCACATCATTCCACGAGACCTAAAAATACTCTTCTACGCTTCGCATTCGTACTTTTAATGCGTTCGAACGAACAAACCCACTTTCCGCATTTCGCATGGAGTTAGGTACAGTTGGTAAAGAGTCTTTAGCTAGTAACGAGGAAAATACCGAATTTCTGTGAACGCAGTTTCCTAGCAACGCCATGAGGATGGGGAACGGGGAAACTTATCGTAATACGCACGTTTAGATTATTGAAATATAGGGATATATGCACGATAATCAGTTTTAATTTAATTTTATATACTATATAACACGGATGTCTGTTTTATTAAAATCTGAACTAATGATATATTAATTTCTATTTATAAAATGAGACGAACATAGTCTAGAGTTGAACTAGCAATAATTATATGTAGAATTTAATAATCTATCGAGCAGGCCACATTGTATAAAAATATGCAATAAACGATCTTTAGGAACAGCCCTCTTTTATTAACATGTTTATTACACTTGAATCAAATAATGAAATGCAACAATATCATGCACCACTGTTTTCAAATTTTTGTCTAATACTCTACTAAGTTTTTATCCTTTTAGATATTAATATCCATTCACAAAATATAGAATTACAAAGAGCTTCAAAAAGCTAGGTTATTATCGTTTTATATAGTAAACGAATACGTTAATTTTATCACAAAATTGGATTTCAGGACATATTATACCTTAATCCGAAGCTATTAAATAAAGGATTCATCTTCAGAAGATCTCTGAGCCACTTCTCAAGATAATCGTATTATTCGCTCATAAATCCAACGCTTAAGATTCGCCTATGATAGCCTAGTCGCTGTGATATGTGGAGTTTATCTCTTGCTTTGAAAGGAGATAAGAATCTTCTCTATTACATATAAATTAGAATGCCTTCTCTACTATAATTCAGGGTGTTTGTTATATTGTTCGTACTATAAAGGATTTTCAACAAGACGATTCGAAGTTATAAAAAAATTTGAAAAATTATTTATTGATTCGCTAACTTCTTTTTTATAGTAATTTGTGGATAGCTCTCCGTAAATTCCTAATGTAAGTTGCTACTATATCAACGGCTGTATAGAATTGTGAATTACCCAAAGCCAAATGTGAATGTAAAAATATAATACATAGAATTACTTTAACCAGTGATTTAGCGTCTTACGTGCCTATTTACAAATGTCTAGTTTCTCTGGGTGTTAATTAGATTAAAGCCTTCCTTCTGTATAGAACACTAATCGTAAAAATCGTTCTTCAAGCGAACTTTGTGTTGCCTCCTCATGTTCCGCAAGGTAGTGTTTTAGGACCGGTCCCGTTTCTATCTACACAATGACTCATCAAACAAAATATACATGACTCTATTCATCAAACAAGATTATTTGCAGATGACTAATCGGCATATAACATTACAGAAATCGATTTTGAAGAAGGCTTTCTACATACGGGTATTAATACGCTCCACTCCTGATATAAGAAACAGGAATGAGTATCAATGTGAACATATTTAAAAATATACACCTTTTCGATAAAAATAGTTGAAAAACTTGCTCCTAACTTACTGCAAACTTCCAAAACAGACAAAATAAATTATCTCAAAACATACATAGCACCGATCTAGCGTGGAAACATTGAGTTGACAGAACAGTTTCCACGGGTTTCAAGATCTTAAACTTCGTAAATCTGAAGAAGAAAGACGAAACAACTATCCTACAAATCACTTTTAAGAACAGTTTGGAGTATTCTTCCTCGGCTTGGAATCGTCGTGAAAGTTGTTATGTAAAAAGGCATCGAGAAAGCCCAACGCAAGCGAGGCAGTTAGATTTGTAACAGGTACATTTATTCGGACGAATAGCATCAAAGAATTGCTGCGCGAACTTTAGTGGAACACTTTGGGTAAAACAAAGATATTTGATGCATTAGCATATCTTGAATTTGCGTGTACGAATAAACATGTCTGAATAGAAGTATCCTCTATATTGTCAGTTCATCTTTCATAATGATATAAATCGATTCTTTCAAGATACACGTTTGTAAAATGAGAAAGAATTTCCGTAAAATTTCGTCTATTAATAGATAAGTTTAATAGAGAGTTTACTGGAATGCTTTACCTTAAAAAATTAATCATCATTTCATTCCCAATTATGTTGATTTGATATGAAAATAATGAGAAATGCGAATGAATAAATGGTACTGAAAAAATTAAAAATACTTATTTATCTACAAACCGACGACTGAAAACTTGCTACCGGTGAAAATAAATATTTCTCGTTTCGTCATTTTGTTTTGTCATCTTGTTGCATAATGCCACATTGCGTAATAATTCATTTTTATTGTATTCTGTAAATTTCGTGTTCATTAGTTACGGGACAGAACCATTGTTTAGTTATATTGTTGTAAACTGTTGCGTATAATCCTTACTACCCGAGTATTGTTCCATTTTAAGGTTTTATAGATAAAATAATAAGAATCAATTCCCCATTAGCCAACTGCATCTTAATCAACACAACAATGAATAAATCACCGTATACAGAAGAACGTTTCTTCTATCTCTTAAAAATGCACTTTTTGTCATTACTTTTTCTCTGCCTATAAAAAAGGTCGATTTATGATTTCGAAAATAACTGTTATTCGGCGATAAAATACTTTAATTTTCTATATAAGTTTTATATGTGTAAAAGATACTATCGATTTCGTAGTCTACATAGTAGGCTACTGCAAAAAAATAAAACACTCGATCTCTCGTAGTTGAGGTTACCATAGCAACTTTGATTTTCGAGAATCTCCGAATCCTATATAAGAATCAACTTTTTCGGAACTGTAATATAATGATGGAATAGAAGAAGGTTCAATTTCTGTTATTCCGTATGTGTTTCCGATGAAGGGGAATCCCCATGGGCGTAGAACAAGAGATTCTTTAATTACGTTACAGCGACCGCTGATTGGATAGTGTATTGGGCAAAACTTTTTTCGAATTAAGATTTCTCACCGCCTTCCATCACATTATCTGCACCAGAAGAAGAGAGTCTGATTGGATTTGCTTCGATCTCCTTGAAATAAAGTTAGACCATCCAATTGAGACCCTTAATAAATCTTTTCCCTTTATTATGCATGGCTTTGGGTTGAAATTCCTTCGATTGCATTTATTGAGTTGGGATGGGTTCGCCTTTCTTAAAGGAAAAGAATCGGCACTCAAATTTTTCTTCTCCTTGGTTACTACCAAGCATTGTCGCCGAACACCCAACATGGCTTCCGCGCGAAATGAATAAGGTTTTTAAGTAAATGTATTCATTCGATGATGATTTATGAACTATTGTAATTTTTCGTAAATTATCATAGAATATGAGTTAGTAAAAATTTAAATTACAAACTGCTCCGAAAATTCTCTTAATTTGCAGATATTCCTTGAAATTTAGATATATTTCTTTAGTTATTATTAATTTAGATAGATTTCTTTAAAATATTTTTTCGTAATGTTGACACTAAAAAAATCCTGTATAATTACACGATGTTACATTCTCATACTCGATAAAATATGGCAATAAAAATGGATGGATATAAATTAAACAAAAAAGGTAAAAAAGATTGGAAATTATTTGAAGGTAGAGTGAAATTTCTCTATAAATTATATACTAACATTTGGAATTAGATTATGACCATCATAGAAATAGCTTATAAAGGATTATCTTGAAGCAGATGGAGTATAGTCACCGATAGGTGTGATGAAGAAAAGGTAAGCTCGGTACACGTGACTAGACACAACAGCCTGTCTCTAATAGCACTTGAGAGAGACGTGAAAATAAAGGAATAAATCGGGAAAACTGCATGAGGAAGAGTCTTTGAAGTCGAGAGAGTGTTGGGAAGGGGCCCTCGGTTGCAGGGAGAAGACCCAACCTTTAGATAATGGATGGAAAGTAAAATAATGCATAATACATGAGTCTTAAAACGCTCACTAAGTTCATGTGCTCAAAACTTCGCTACTCAGCGCTGTTTTCTTTATTTCTTAATCACAACCCTTCATATCATCTTTTCTTCTCTGTATTTTCATTCCACTTCAGTCACTTTCTTCAACAAACCCATCGCAGTATTTGACCTCTCGTTCCCTTTCAAAAAAAGTACCGAAATTTTATATTTATAACGCCCCCGCAGCTGTTGTTTTCATCTGCACCAATTAAATAGTCCATTTTAGATGATTTCGCGTCTCGGCTGTCTGAATCTTTTGATACGCTACACGCTTGGAACTTTTTGCTGGAAACTCTCTCCGAAGGATATACCAGTACTATATACGTTCTTTATACCAGCCTTTTTCCTCATATGGAACAAAATACACGTATGAGAATCTAAATAAAAATATTTACAGTTGTAAAGAGAATTGGGAACTCAGCATTTGGACACGATTTTTATTTAAGAAGAATATAATAGGCTTTGCCGAATGATATTCACAATCAAAAGACAAATATAAATTGTCTTATGAATCAACATTAACCCAAACAAGAACTTTGTCTAAAAATATCACCAAAATGATGACGAATCTAACGAGCTTTTCATTCTTGATTTCCATGACAACGGGCCTGATTCTGTTAAGCATATTCCTTCCAGTTATATAATTATTTAGAAGACGAATTAAATTAAACTGTATGTCAGTAAGATTGATATTCTTCCTTATTTTACGTAGTTAGCTAGCGTTCCTACAAAAACTTTTGGAGAAAATGTTATAAGAATACGTTTTATTTCCAAGAACAAAAAGTTTTTTCTTTAGATTTGGTTGTTAAGTTACATATGTAGTTGTGGCGTTGTACATAAGGAAAAACTCAACTCAATTATTGCTAGTTTCAATTCATTCTGATTTCACATATTTATGAATATGTATATTGTTATTAGTCGACCTAGTTTAAGAAAGAGTACAGTTAAATAGAAGAGTAAAGTTAAATGAGGTGAAAAGTAATTATGTTTAGTTTCATGGATAGCGATCCATAAAAGTAAACAAAATAAAAAAATAATCCTCCATAAAAGATCGAATAGTGTCTTTATTGCAATCACAGGTGTTGCCATACTTCTCCGTAACTTTGACGACCATGAGTCATCGCATCGAATTTTAAGCTTCGCGCCATAAACGGGTTGGAAAAACATCTCCGAAGTCGTTGCCGAAATAATAGCGGAAGTAAAAACGGAGGGAACAAAAGGAAGATCGCCTTAAGAAGCAATGGCCTGGAACCATAAAGATAGATCGTGGCGGAATAAAATACAAATGAGAGGCGAAATTGGCTGTTGAGCGTGTTGCAAGGTGTTCGAGGTGAGAAGGGCTCTGTTATTAGCGAAAGAGAACAGATGTTCCCCGCTAACGCACCTATAATGCTGGTCTTTTGGGAGGAAAGAAAGTCATTGGGGAGGGCAAGAGATTGGAGTTGCGAGAGCAACGTTGATACAATGGGAACAAGACGGTACAATCGATATCCGTGATTTCTGAATGAGTGCCCGCCTGTCTACAGCACAGGCAGTTTAACATGAAAGACCGTTATTCACTCCCAGTCAGAGAAACACTTAGCGTTCAATTCGCTGTAATTGGCTATAAAACATTTGATTTCGTGCCATCCTTGGGTTAAATCACTTTCAATGCGTTTCACCGCTGAACAGTGACCGTAAAGGTTTTATTTCTCACTCCCGTTGCGGCAATATTCTTGCTGCATTAATTTCAGAGATAGCCTATAAATTATGTGAAATATTAAAGATTAATGATTTACAATAATTAGTTTTGTCTCATTTTGGAGAGCAAGAAAGACTGAATACTTTTATGAGTATCCGAAATTAGTACAGGGGTTCCGCAAGGTAGCGTCTTTGGACCACTTCAATTTCATATTTGATAGCAAAATAACATTCCAAGTAGGTATATAATCGTCTTGTTTACTATGAAAGAGAGCTATAATGTAACAATGCTTTTCAACTCAGCTTTTTTATTCCTAAATTTTCGTTACCTTCCACTTCTTTTAGGGTAAACTACACCTATTTTCTCATTAGTTGGTGTAGGAATAAATTTCGTTATGGTAGCCCAAAATTTGAATTCAATTTACTCTCATTATTTTATAGCACCAGCTTGCGTGAGCCTTTTGATTGAGTTTCCTTATGAAATAGCGTGAGTTCGCAACAGCTGCTGAAAATATGGGCGAAGATATTAATAAAAAATGACATCTAAACAACGCTGTTTTTGTCGAACGCATGTCGCATATTTCATTAATTTTATAAGAAAAAGTTCAGGTTCTGTAGAATACCGAGATCTCAAAAATTCAAAATAAAACTGTGCTTGGAGTAAACCAGTACTGTTAGTAGATAATTGAGATTCATGATGCTATCATTATGAACAACCTTGAGAAATATGAATCGACAAATGGCGTAATCAATCTAAGAACACGGAGTTCAATTGTACAGTACTGCTAGACATTGAATGATAGCTTCTGATTCTAAAAAAATAACATTATCATAATATAAAAACCTTAAAGAGATTCGAAAAACTATAACTTGTTTACGGTAAAATATCTATAATTTGACTTTTGAGCAAGTATTGAAAAAAATGGTTTTTTTATAGTTATAAAATTATAAATAAATCTTTGATGGATTCAATTAACTTCAACGTGTAGATATATACATCATAAATCAATAATATTTCTTATAGTCACTTATTGAAACAATAATTTCTTCCGCAGTTATTTGTAGCAGTTGCTTGGCAACCATATCTTAGTAACTTGGTCATGAAAACCAAGCAACGATTTGTTTCTTTAAATTTCCCCGAAGAGGAAAGAATCTGTCGGAAGGACTTCCTTCACAGACGCTGTTCAAACATCGGAGTGCATTTTTATTCTGCCGTAGAAGGAGGCGAAAAAAACTTGGATCGAAATCAGTTTCTCGGCCATGTCTATTCAAAGTCAAACAGCACCGACTGAACACACACAACTAACTTCTGTCTTACCCCAAAATGAGGTGGATCCAAACCGAGTGGGGAACTGCTCTTTTCAGTCGCGAAACCTCACTAATGCCGAGAATGTAGCGTGACAGTAGATGAGGCGGAATAAAGCCCAAAAGGATCCGAGAGATGCAGAGCGTAGATAAAGTGTATATGGAGGACATGGTCCACGAGAATATTCATTGAGTTCACGCATATTATTTGTAGAATATTTTAGTGCTCAATACACCTTACGTCTCTTATGGTACAAATAGTATATCGCGCTTTAATATCAAAATAAATTTATATAATATTACTTCGATATTTTTGTATATGAAATAGGAATCAAATATGTTGATAGCCACAAGTTTTATAATAGATTTGGTACGAATTACTAGTATTTTAGCTATTGAAAGAATACCTTTCTCCAAATGATATGACTCGATATGACATCAAACATTCTTGATTTTCCAACTACGCCTTACCCATCACTTTAATTTTGTTACACGAGCTAAATAAAACTATACAGCTAGCAGAAGAAAGTGACATGTGGAAGGAGATACATAAGTCTCTTGAAGTCTCAAAAAAGCATTCAAAACTGAGAATAAAAGAACCAGAAGTTGAAAAGGAAACACCGTGAGTGGTACGCATTTGTGAAAAAGCGAACTCGCGAGTTTTTTGCGACAAAAATCATTGAGAATTTCCTCAGGTATTCCGGACGCCTATGTTTCAGGGCGATGGAACAGATGTCTTCAAATGGATCGATCCGTTCAAAGTCTTGCGTTCATTTGGCACAGTTTCGTCATCAGTTTTATTTTATGCCCAAATAAAGGAAACGACAATGAAGTTCACGTGAGCTGCAAAGCGTAACAATGGATGAAAAAGAGCTCGCCTATTGTCGCGCGGCCAACAATGCCGTTGCTAATGTAGGTCCTCCATTCACAAGAATCAACGGTTAGTGAATTTTTAACGAGCAACGCTGCGTCTTTGCCTGCCTACAGTCGCCTTTAATTAGGTTATCAAGACGGCTAATTTAGGACTTGCGTTGCTGAGGTTACCTATCGACATACTCTGTAATTAACGTACCCATTTCCGCAATTGGAATTAATTCCTAACGAGGATTAAAATTGAATCGATCTACGTCCCGGAATGCTTTGAAATGTTGCGGTGAAATATACTCCTTTGTTAGGCCATCATTAGGGCAGCTCGTGTCCCTGTTCCACACACGCGTCTCTCCAAAGCAGTTTAGTAGAAGAAAATCCAATGATTTATGAATCATCGATTTTTGGACTAGTGTTGTGAATTTGAGAAAGCGTTTGGTGTTCTATTAGCCCATCCGGTAGATCTAATCCGATCGTGTATGCTTTCCATACACCGCTCAACTCTTCATGTCAAGCATTATGTAGTCTAAATGATGGAATTAACTTCCACTACCGTAGAGTTACAATGGTTATGATTTTGATCATCTCTAAGTAGAATGGTAAATTCACGCAGTTTGGTAACGCGCTGGAATTAGTGGTTTCTGTAAATCACTCTTAAAAAAATATTGCTAATATTCGAAAAATACATATTTTTAAATACTGACCGTAAAAATGAGTATGTTTGATGTTTTGAAGGTAATTTGAATTAGGCTAAATTAAACATAAACTAAGTCTCACAAGGAAACGTTGTTGGACCGTTCCTGTTATTGCTTTGGATCAACGACCTTGGTAATCTCATTGATGGTACAGTGAAGGTATTAATGGGTGAAACGATAATTTACAGAGGAATGGAAAACACTAAAGATACAAAAACACTATTAATTCAGTCATAAGAATAAAAATCAAGATTAAAATGTACATTTGAACAATTTTTAAAAACGATAGATGGACTTAGGTCTTTACTTTAGCCTGTCAGATAAACCGAGTGCTTTCTTGGAAAAGATATCTTGTATTCCATCTTCCAAGAATTTTTTAAGTATAGAAGATTGAAGTTAGAGTTAAGAATTTTGTGGTAAAGATCAAAATTCAGGAAATATCATCTCAGGCCTACGCTCAAAAAAGTTTCCGGAAAAGATGGATCGCAAAGTAAAGCATCTCCATATTCTAGGATTTTTCTCAAAGAAAAAATGCTTTTAGAAGATTCTACCATTTTAGGAAATAATTTCGTTTATTTTCAACTCTTTGAGATACTTTACAGTGAATAGTTATTGCTCAAATATGTAATTTTTAGTGAAAGCAATAATTTATGCAATTTTTTCAAAGGATATTTTTTCCATGTTGATTCAGTGAAAATGAGGTCAAGTATTGAAGATGATTCTGCTAAAGATAGAAGTTATTCCAAAAATATGTGAGGATTTTTAACAAACTATTTTTAGGACAGTATATTCTTATTTATGTTTTACAGAAGTATCTTTGATTGCAGTTACTTTGTACATACAAAGATGATTACAGATTCGATTACGCAGTATTTAAAAAATCGTAATACTTCTAGGAATTATCCAACAGGTATTAATAATTTCTTATCTGAATTTTATATTTTAACGTATTGAAAATAAATCTTCCTAATAAATATTAATCGAAGAAAACATAAATTCGTAACTCTATTATCAGAATAACTTTGTTTGCCGCATCTTATAGGACAAATTGAAAGTATGGATTCATAGCATCTAATAAATATTAGAATCATAAAAGACATGATTTTCTTTAGTACGTTCTCTTTCCTCTAACAATTACCTATTTACTAAACCTTTGTAATTTCATCTTTTCCATTGTAAATATTCTAACGCTTATTTTTCCTTTTCGGAAACGCAAATATTCTTTACTATAGATACACAGTCTTAAAGACATGTGAATAATGTGACGCATTCCCACGTGATACCTTACGACTGCTTCGTAAGACGTATTTCACCGAAAAGAATAATTTTTAATTTCGACTGTCATTTCTTTCGTATTTTACACGAAATCTGCCTTTTACAATGGACTCCATGCTGTTCTCAGTCCAACAATCGGACTCCTTTTATTGTTGCTCGAAACAATCGAATGTGCTCCGGTTCCAGAAGCTGTTCCCCTCCTACAACAGCCGCACGTGTTCCAATGAGAAAGGATCTCTCAATGTGGTCGAGATAAGATGCGATTTCAGGAATGACAAATCGAGTGGTCCTCTTAAGTCACTGTGTAACTCAAGTAGGGCGGGGCATTTCGATCGGCTTAAAACATGGCCGCTTTTGGCACCGCTGCTGAGAATCGTTAATTAGTGGTGGTTCTCCTCTTCAGATGTCAGCACTCGCTCACTTTCTCCTACGTCGATTGCGATTTAAGCCTTCTTCACTTGTTTTCCGAAGTCTTTAAAAGCACAGCCATCGCATTCCGCGAAATTTCTTATCTTTTACGCGACTTATTCTATGAATCATTGTATGTTCTTTGGGTACGAAGACGTATCTATTAACGTTTCAACATTAAGCGGAAGAATTGTTTTACGGAGCCAATATTTATTCTGAAATTTAGGGTCAATCAAAACGTTCCCATCCAGCACTAACATACATTAGAAGATGAAATAATTAAGATTTACCGATGATAAAATATACTAGTCTATTGATATTAATAATGGTTCAAAATTATAACTCAAAATATCACTAGATTCAAATTAAATAGTCATTTCATGACATTAGTCACAGTCATTAAATAACATTTCGAAACAGCTGTCGGGGTTTAAAAGAGACGCTATTTTGATTTATCATAGAGGTCCCACAAGGATCCGTCGTGGGACCTTAAATGTTAACTTTATTATCTAGAGTATGAAGCGGTTGAGTCTTAATTAGTGGTTCAACTCCCATTACGGACTATTAACATCGTTTAAAATGTTGTTTGCTTGTTTTTTATCGCCACTGCTACAATAACGAGGAACATTTTAACTACAAATCTCAATTATTATCACATACCAGTACAGCAAACTATAAACAATCTGATTTGTAGTAAATTATAACCCTTTTATCTTTTAGGACAATTTAGATTCGTGCAACAGAATTAAGCATCATGTTGGATTAAGCATCTTCACCTTGACAACGTTATGTATATTGTTATTCTCCACTCATAGGTATGTTTTCACGTGGTAGAAAAATAAACGACAACTGAGCGAATTAAAACAGTAAAAAGACTCAAAAAGTGGCCACTGGGTATTTTTTATTCTGTTCCTTTTTATCTGTTATGCATCTAGCCCAAATTTCTTAATAATTTGCTTAAGAATAGCTGAAAATTTCCTACTAATCGTAGTCACACTTCCAAATAGATATCTCTCAGATTTTTAACACCTTTGAATCCCATTTTTCAAATAGCAGTTCGCACGCAGTCGTGTTTTTCTTCCAAATGAAGGGCATTGAGAAGTTTGCTTTGAGGTTACGCTTTGGGTGTCCCCCACCCCTGACGTCATCACCGCAAGAGCTGGCCTCCCGCCGGAATCGAACCAGAAACCGCGGAAAGGACTTCCAACTGAAGTGTTCCTAATGGAGGATCCAGTCGATATAATCCCCGGAGAAGGAACTTCTTTCGGTCAGAACATGAGAAGGGTCCTGACTTAATGGACTGCTTGTGAGGAGTCGCTACTAATAATGCTACGTGTCCAAATTGTTGACGGAAAGTGCATTGGATTACTTGGATACCAATCCTTAAAATGTAATGGATACCACGCGTTGCTTGGATACAGAGGCCGAATGCGGTTACAATTCTTTTGGAATATATGTGGTAGCATGTCTTGCATGTAGCAAGAGATACAAAAGTTTACGAAGTATATCCAAAATTAATATTTGTTCGGAAAAGAATACGTATGATGAAATTACGCAAAGAAAAGCAAATGTGTACCATATGAATAATAGCTCAATTTAGCAATAGCTATATCTAAAAAAATATATTCGGTTTTTTAAATCGGAAAGCGAGAAAATGTGAAAAAACGCATGTAGATTTTTTAGATAAACAAAGAAACTGAGATTTCTAACACAAAATTATTGTAAAATATAAGGGCTTTTATAGAGTGATATATAAGTTCAAACATGCTTTAGATCTTTGCAAATGATAAGTTTGAATAAATAATATTTTCACATAGAGATTCACAGTGAACCAATCTTTATAAAACCCTTGTAATAATTAATTTATATTGTTTATTGTTCATCTAAAACTATTAAGGAATGAGTTAGTACTATTTACTACAATTATATTTCGATATTATTAAATGCTTTTTTATTATTTTACTAATAAGAATTTAGCTTTGTCTAATATAGTAGCGCATTTCAAAGATGACTTTTATTTGCTATTTAGAATTTGATTTTATAAATTTTACATAGTTTTGTTGATCTTAATCTATTAAATGTACCTTTATTTATGTTGTATTTTGTATATTTTGTTACGAATGAAGTACACTTTGCAAAGCTATATTAATTTTTCTGTTATTGTGGATTGTGATGAGGATATTAAAATGAATTCGTGCTATATTATGCATATGTAAGCATCAAGGAAACTATTGCGAACATATTTTATTGTCGGCGAATCATCTAGAACGTAACAACAATAAAAATCCCGTTTCTATGGATATGATTGGAATGTAAAAAGATGGCAAATATGGCTTTATTAATAGGATCCCTGTAATATAATCAATAATCTAAAGGCGTGCGAAGATCAAATAGAATTTTATGAGCAACGTTATACCTCCGAATGTGC
This sequence comes from Pantala flavescens, assembly GCA_020796165.1. Classification (NCBI taxonomy): domain Eukaryota; kingdom Metazoa; phylum Arthropoda; class Insecta; order Odonata; family Libellulidae; genus Pantala; species Pantala flavescens. The sequence continues at coordinate 22,907,296 of CM036886.1, forward strand.
GCATCTTTTCATTTTATTCCCAATGTCTTCATAAACAATTCGGAGTATAATATCTGCAAACGAAGAAACGATACAAACTCCTTTCTTTTGGACGTAAAGAGAAAAGAAACACCAACTGGTAGTGAACGCAATAAAAGCTGCCAAATTTCGGAATTTCTGTTTGGAAGTCAAATTCTGCGATTCGGGATTTCTTCGAATGAAAAAGGTGTGGCATCTTAAACGCAATACTCCGCCTCCGAACGGAATGGACACCGGATGCGTGGAAAAGCAGAAATTGAATACAAATCGACCCACGCTGAAGCCATTCCCTTCCTCTTTCATATACAACACATCGAGATTCTTCTTCGACATAATAACTTTTGTCAGAACAATTTCCTGTGCTCTTGTTTACCCAGGAGGATTTGTTTTTCAGCTCGCAAGCACAATTAACTTTTCACTGTGAAGGATAAATAGAGATGAGTGCACGATCTATACATTATATACTTCCTTTTGTCAACATGGTTATCTTTTCATCTTCAAGTTTATCTACGATAAATATGTTAAAACATTAGTTATAAATTAAGTTTAACTATTTACGCATTTTCTGACACTGATTTAATTTACAAAAGGAGTTGGAATAAATATTAGATTACATGTAATACATTGAATTTTATTCTATTCTGGTAAAAGTGCTATAGAAGAAGAAGTCGAACATTTAATGAGTATAAAAGAAATGTTAAATTTTAGATCTTTAGTCAATTCGAAATATCATTATTCGATCTATACAAAATATAATAACATCTTTGTCGATAAGATTTTATTCCTTGTTCAATATTTTACTTTAGCCATAAAATGGACCAATTGAATTGCTCATTTATCAATAGCAAGTGTTGATGAAATGGAGCTATCTAGTACTGGTTAATATAGAAATATATTGAGTGAGAAAATAATACCTTTAAGATTAAAAAAATCTGAATGTTGTACATTCATACGAATATGAGGAAATGACATAATTACTTTCGATAAACGCAAAGCTTTATCAATGAAATATCAGTGTATTTTTTATTAGATGAATAATGAACGAATATTTAAATGTAATAAATACCCTTCTTTCTTTAACATTTTGAAATCGCGCTAGCAAAAATAATTTATAGTTACGCGTGCGGAATATCAAGTGAGATAATAAAGATTGTATACTAAAACTATCAACATTAGCTGTTTGAATGTACGTTACTTTTCATACATTTTAAAAGGAAAATATGCAAGTAGAACAGCATAATTTTATAACTTTCATTCGTTAAAGAACTTTAAATAACACATTCACTGTCGCTCGGAAACTGTACGCAAAACCTAAAACTTAGTTTAATAATTCCTCCCTGAATAATTTTGAATCCTCAAATATCTCATTTTGACAGCAGACGGACATCGGAAATTAATCCATCTCTGAATTTATCTCATAATCCATGCGATTCGATCATTCAATGATATCGGAAGAATATCCATTTGTAATAAGGAGAATCCATTTTGAGAGAGACGATGCGATCTTAAGGTGAGGAAGTTTGTGAAGGCGCTCGTCCGTGAGTTTGAAGTGGTTGCGAAGACAAACAAACGGAGGAAATGAAATTCGCAATTCGCCAAAAAGATTTCTGACGTAAAATGAGAACGGAACGCCATCTTTAGTGATTTTACTCAGAGAAATTAAATGATGACTCGTTTCTATGTGTCGTTAATGTGTCAACAAAAAAGTGCCTAGGTGATATACGTAATGGGTATTTACCACGTTTTAACTGTAAAGTGCAAATTGTTATTTATCCTTGTAAGTTATTTACAGTATCACTTCATAAACAAAAGTCAACCATGTAATATACTATCAATTGGATGTAAACGTTGAACTGAACAGCAGGTGAATTCAAGTTATTAATTAATTTTAATTAGTAAATCTTTAAGGAGATAGAGATATTCTGCTCTAAAAGTACTTCAAAAATTATGAGTTTAAGTAATTACTTTCATAGTAACTGATATAACATGCAGAGCGTAAAATAATTCAAGCTCGAAATTCTTATAACCTTAAAGAAACTAAACTCCATACAATAAATAAGCATTTTAAAGCGTAAATTTTCAGCATTAAATTATTTAAGAGATTAAATAACATTAATCGATAAATTTAAGCTATTTACAATAATTTTCGCAACAAGAGATAAATTTAATATGTTACACGTCACATCGCAACACAAGAGAACCGAGTTTTGTTTTTAAGGCTATTAGAGAAAACGTTTTTGGCAGTTTTATTTTTATCAACGCTGTTTTTAGCTTTTAGAATAAGAATGAAGGTTTAAGAGATAAAATAATTCTATTGTATCAAATAAAGGCTAAGTCAATTAAATTTTGTTTTGTAACAATTACAATTATCTCCTATGTAGAAATATATTTCTCAGAATTTCAAAGCAGTTCTCACTCGTAACAATAGAACAAGTAATATTTGGTTATTTTGTTTATGAAAAATTGGAAAAAACAGAAACTTGTATATTGAAGGGTTATTTTACGTTTTATGGAACTGTTATTATATGAGATACGTAAACGCTACAGCAAGAAGATGCTCGATCAGTCCCTTCTCAAAAGATGAATGAAAAAGCTTTTCCCTTTAGGAATAACGATTAAGCTAACCAAGTGAATATTCAGGACGGTATATTCGGCAGATGTAGAGATTTATAGTAAGTAGCTGAAATAACAAGAGAAGAAAAGCGAAACTTTTGGGAGCTTCTGAGGGGGACAAGACGGTTCTATTTTTCGAAAACAAAGTCTTTCCAAAGTTTAGCTCCATTTTGGATTAAATTTCAGTTCCAAAAATATGAAGAATAGAAAAAATGTATCAAATTACGGTCCGTGAAACGAAAGATTTTTCGAAGAACTAATTTAAAAGTTGGGAATGGAAAGAATACTGACTCAGTAATGTTAATTTTTGATACTAGGATAGCGTAAAATTCTTTTCACACTCGTACTGAATAAAAATTAAACTTCAATTCATTTTGAAAAAAATTTCAAATAGATATTCAGACCAATAAAGCTACAATTTGTTGGAAAATATAACGTTGATCATTTAACACAATGAACTTTATAACCATCATAACAGTCACATAATGCGTCTGAATCCAAATTCAAGCACGGAAAAAGTCTTTAGTAATTTCCATTTCTTTTGGCATCTATCACTTTTTTTGGGCTTTGAAAGAGCTGAGTCCGCGAAGTTTTAATCAAATAGATGGAAGGGTAAAATAGGAAAGAGTCATAAAAGTACGGGCAGACAGAGAAATAAGGGTATCCGTTCTTGCGATAAAACAAGGGAGGACCTATACTCATTCCTTGCGGGATTCCTAGTGCACTAGCACTTTCTCCCGCTTTAATAGAAGTTCTAAGTAGGGCACTATTCGATTCGTTGCGAAGCAGAGCAGTATCAGTAGAGAAAAACTAATGTATTAGAATAGATAAAACCGTAATACCGCACCTTTGAGATAAAAAAATCTACACGAAAATGAGAAGTTTTGTACGAAATTGAAATTAATATGAAAGGAACTTGAAACATTTGCAGACTTTTGAAAATGGTATCCGAAAAGGAAATGATATCGATACGTTTGATAGGAGCGTTTGAAATGAAAAAAAAACTTAAAAAAATATTTTACAAGGAAAAAGATTTTGAGGTTCAAAAAGACGATTGAGGAACGGAATTTCCGGAAGAGAAATTATGGAAAGCGAGTGAACAAAAGGTACGAAAATCGCTTTGAGTGAAATCACTTGATACTATTGGAATTGTATCTCATTCGTAAGGTCTTTTTTGTGGAGGAAATTGAGTTTTGAGTTAATGTGCACACGTTTTACAATACATAAGTTATTCTTCAATAAGGTTATGCTTCTTCTTAATAATATATTATTGCTAAAGACTTATCTATTACTCACTACTACTATCTTATCATCTAGAAAATCAATTTAATTTTTATCACGTTCTCTGTACAGTAAAAAGCATTTTTCTCCCAGCTGTTCGTATTAATCAAAGCTAATATAAATTCAATTGTACGCGAGCCCTCACTCATTCCTTATAAAGAGAAATGTGAAGACCACATCGACGTAAGAAGAATTGATGCGCTCCTCAATCAAAGGTGCCTTGATTAAAACATTCCTACACTTTCCCTTACTCTTCATTTCCTATTGAAACCCACGTGGCTGAAGGCACACTGAGCCTTGGGGCAGCAAGCTGAAGATGAGGTGCACTGGTATGATCATCAGGGTAAAAAAATGTCCTCCCTACTTTTTCTTTCGATGGTGGATCATTATACTTCACTATGGTGCTCATATCTTTACCCCTTTTGATTTCAAAACACGTTTTTATCTCGACTATTATATCACATGACGATAATTTAAGCTCCTATATTAACTAGCAGTCACAGTTGCTATGTGCAATTATTAAGATCTTCTTTCTTAATACATTGTTACGCTCGTTATTGTAAACGAATTTAACATTTTGATTTCAAAATACAATTTCATCTTGACTATTTTATCACTTGATAATCATTTACAGTCTTAGATTGACTTTCTCGAGCAGTTGTTATAGTGATTATTAATATCGCTACATATTCAAAAATACATTGTTTATTTTTGTATTGTTAACGAATTTAATTACAATTTGGCTGAAGAGATACTTTAAGAAGTAATACACATTCCTTTACGTCATACAATCACCATGGTTACGATTCAATAAATTTAATAGAAGACAACAGTTCGATCTTACAAAGACAAAGTGCAGTACGAGACTTATATAAGACTTTCCGGACAATAATTCCTCTAGTAATTGATCGTTACCATAGTTACTGTGGTTATTTGGCTATAATGAAGTTTAATACCTTTATCTCGAGCTGAATTCAGCACTTATGAAAAAAATACGAATCGATATATCCCTCACGTGCGGTTGATACTAAATCGACATAGAGGAAGAGGGAGAGGGGTTAACTACGGATGAAGAACAGAGGACACATTTCGATTCTCAAGAGGAGAACATCGCCACGTAATTGAAAGCGTGTCTGAAGGTCAACGAAGGGCGTTGGGAATCACTCTTTCCTCCAGCATTTTAATCGGGGAAAGTTGAGTGAATGAGGTTCTTCCCCGGGGAGGAACACCACCTGCGGTTGCATCACCACACAATAAGCCACTCCTTACTCACCCGCTCCATCAAACTTGGTGCACACAGCTTGCTTATGCGATATCATCTCTTATACCTTACGTACAGACTCTTAATTTTACATCGGCTATTAAGGGCTACATCGTAATAATCACTGTGGTGAAATTTAAGGCGATAATCTTTACGTAACGAGTGAGTAATTCAGTTAGGAAGGTTTTAATGCTTTCGTTTCGTATCGACATGATTCTAGGCGCCATAAAGTTTAGTGTAAGTCAATAATAGAAGGATATATTTAGAGGGAATAAACAATTCTAACTGCATTATTCGATAGCTCAACTATATTTACGTAGGGGTTTGAATGCAATTGAAAATTACGTCATTATAAGCGCAATTCCTATACGAAACTATTAGCACATACAGTAAACCGTCTAATAATGATTCCGGATGTACACCTTGATTAGAACATGGGGGAATAATGTAAGGAAGAAGAGCTACCAAAATGGCTTATGAGGACGGGTCGAAGGGGAAATGTGCAGACTCTAATATTAATGAAAACCCAACCTAACTCAATCTTATATGTTTCTATGGCATCCCAGGGGCTACATTCACAGCCCTTTTCCTTCGTCACCTCTCATTTCGGAAAAAGGAAAAAATTCCATTTTCTTTAATAAAAATTCTCCGTTCCGAGACGGTTTTTAATACAGGAATTAAAGTAATGCTGTACGAACTCTTGGAAGGTCTATATATTTGTCTCTTAATTAATGTCGGCTGAAATACAGGATAGATGATTTATTGCGATCGGCAAATTATTTTTTCCAAGGATATTAAAACGTAATGATTTTTCGTTAAATACTTCTACGTTTATATGAACATCCTTACGGGTATTATACCTCGTTAAGGGGTTAAGAAAACGTTATGGGTGGCTCGTTGCTATGCGATATAAGCAAATTAAAGATATAGCAACGGCTTTATTGGGAAAGACACATTGCTAAGTATCAATCCATCGAATAAAGGACGTGATAAAAGTCCGAAATGTCCTGAACTCGGGCCTATATTTCCCTATTTACTTTAGTAATTGGGAAAGAGTTTGCTCTATCCAATTGAGCTATTACTACGCGACGTTACGGGAAACTTTGTTGGCATTTGTACGATAATTTCGTCCGTCAAAGTGATATTGTTATGAACATCACCCAGGCGTTTTAAGGGTACAAGGAAGTGTTGAAAAACGTCCCTTGAGGCCATGTCCTGTCAGAAATTTTCACCTCCGTTAATCCTTGGGTCTGAATTGATTTTTTGCGAAATATTATATTCTCTTATATTCCACGAGAATTTTATATATTTATGTATATTATGAAATATCGGAGTGTCTTTAAGCAATGCGATCTGTATATCTGTACTAACCTATGGAAGAGAAATTTGGTATTAAATATAAAAATATTACAAAGACTGTGAATTTTATAAATAAAAATGGAACGCTATGTGCTAAAAATCATATAAGGGGAACAGAATACGTAGTATAATGGTGAGAACTATGAGTAAATAAAACTGTAATGGAGGTTTTCAAGTCAGGTAGTGAAAAGAATACCCCTTGAAAGTAAAAGTCCTGAATTACATACTAGTGTGTGTGAAGGGATTAAGGAGACGATCCAAGGATAGAGGAAACAGAGGTGGTATAGTATTAATGTGTAACATGGCAACAGGGCAAACATTTGTCGTCAGGTTGAAAATTGTTGATTAAGATTACGTACATATCACTGATATTTGTAGTTAATGTAGAAACTAATGCATTGCAAAACGGAATAAACATTTCAACCGAGTAATAATTTAAGTTTATGCTCGAAGTAAATACGATATACATACAAACGATACGGTGAGATAGGTGTGTAATGACAGTGAAAAACCGTAAAAGTTAATTCGATGAAAATAAACAGGTGAAAACAAAATTAAAGAAAATAAATTTAATATGCGAAGGCAAACGTTTATTTTAATTAAAATTAGTAATGAATTGGGGAGATACGGCGAGGGAGGTCATGAATGTAAATTTAAATAAACAAAGTTTAAATTAGCAACGAGGGTGACATTTAATTTTCGTCAAAGTAAGAAAAAATTCAAAAATAAGCTGGAATATGACATATTAAACATTTCTTAATAATTTCCACATATGTCGTTCTGCATATCTTTCGTGTTTTTTCTTTCCTAGCCTTTCATTCTAGTGATACTCGCCTTTGATTAAGGGTTAATAAGACATGCCAATTGCTGAATCATAAGAATGATAATTTAAAAGACAGTCCATTATTCGGTGGAATAAGACTGATCAAAATTTATGCTTTCTAAAGGGAAAATATTACTGCTTAAAAATACATATAGCGTTTCTATTTTAAAGTACATAAGAAAAAATGATCACTCGTGATTCTGATTTATGGTAAACTTTCCAGGTTAACAAAAAAATCTAATTAATTTATAAATAAAAAATGCGTAAAGAGAAATCCCCAAAGTAAGTCACATTACATTCTTAAGGCTTCAGATTTCCAGCTTATGATATGTACTTATTTTTAAACATTGTGAATATATGGATTTTTAAATCTCAAATAGTACCATAAGTCCCAACAAAATAAACGAAATAATTTCTTCTAATCTTATATATATATCCTATAAATGCAATTCTTCGATTAACTTTTAAACATGCATTGAAATTTCATTGTGCGCATACTGAACACTTTAGAGTATGTGTTCTAAAAGATCATGGATTTCTTAAGGAAATATCACCTCCTCTCCATAAAAGTCAAACATCTATTGTGCTCCTGAATATCTTAATTTTTATTATCAATGACATTTACGAAAACACCAACGTTTACATTTACTACATTGGTTCCTCAGATAAACAACAACAGGCAAATAAAGCTAACGAGGCAAATTTGAATGAATAAGTACATAAAATATCTGAAAAGACCCATCACAGATCCTAGATCTAATAAAATCACAAAATTAACACTAAAACCACCTAAACCATGAAGTCTAAACGTTCCGAGCCACCATTTCTCGAGATTCGTTGACGATGGTCCAACTACGAACCATTGCTTGAGGTCCGTTCACCCCTTTCCGTTGAAAGAACGTATTTTTTTCCAGGAAAAGGGAAGCTGAAGAGCAGAGCCATCACCGAGTGCAATTAGTGGAACAAGTCCACGTAAATGCAGTACGACAACCCTATGAGCACTCGTAAATAAAAAAACAGAAGCCACTGCTCATACCACGTTTTATATACTCAATCCAAAGAGTGAGGGGTAAAAAACATCTCTTAGCCATCAACTGCACGCCTAAAAGGAAGTGAGGACATTTCCGCGTATGAACAGTCCAATCTATATATATATATATACTTACATATATAGACGTATAGATACATAGATAGATATAAACATATATTCATAGACGTAGCCCTTTTCCAGCTAAAAAGAGAACGCTGACAAATACGTTATGAAAGTATATCGCGTGTATCATTTTTCGGTCACCTGAGGTCACGACGTCTTTAGACGGGCATGCCAAGTGTCTTTCCGTCAGGGACTCCAATTAGAGCATTTCATCTCCAAGGAGATGACAGCTTACGTGGAATTGTCGCGGAGAAGTGAAAGAAATCGTCTATTAAGGGGAGAAAAAAAAGAGGCTAAACTGTCACTGAAATTAACAAGCTCCGAGTAACTTCTGTTGAAGGTCGGTTTGCACACACTTTCTCTCTATTCTCCGATAGGGAGAACTGCATTCGAATCTGAGGTGAATGAGCTCTAAATAGACTGGTGTAGTCGAATGAATTAAGGGTTCATTTTGATTAAAGGATGCTTGTTATAAATAATAGCATTTCTTCGTTGTAGTAGCAATAAATATCCTTTACGTTTGGGTACGTTATAGATCTGTTCGAATTATGTTATATTATTGTTTCTATTAAAGTTAAACAGAAATGCAAAACATAACAAAATAACTGGGACTCGAACCCAGGTCTCCCACTTTATAGTTTTCACAATTAAAAACCTATCCTTCCTCTATCCTAGTTTATGTTAATCGTTACTTCTTAATATCTTAAAGATTTCGAACTCTTATCGAATAATTGATTCAAAGAATTATTATTAAAACCTTACGATAACATTCGTAAGCTGTTAATGAAACAATGGTGACCTTAGCAACATTTGTTAAGTATCACTTCATTCACTTAATACTAACTAAAAGAAAACAAAAAGTTTGTCTATAATATGTGTAAAAGTTTAATAAATACAATCATCGCTAATTTTCTTGCAAAAATCAAAAGTAAGGGTAAACATTGATGAAAAAGAGCTGAAAAGAAAAAAGTAGAGTTTGCGATTTTCTGCAAGAGTCGAGGCAATGTTGGCAAACCCTACACGAGCGATAGGAAACTATATTTTGCATCGACAGGAAGGAGACAGCGTTCTTATAGTATACATATATATCACTATCACACGTTTTCAATCCAACGCCGGATGTAGACCTCCCCAAGAGTTTTCCAATTTTCTCTTCTCAGAGCTCCTCGTTGCTTGGTTACGCCTAACTGAAAGCTTTATCTCCTTTGGCGAATTAAATTCGAAAGAATCATCGAACGGAATCGTGTTCAACTTCACAAAAAGGAGATTGAATGTAATAGAAATATCCTATTACATAAGAAAGGGAATTTAATTTCAGAAATCTATGACATGAAAGAAGAAAGGAATTCTTTACGTAATTTATATAAATAAATCTCTATGAATTTTTATGGTAAACTAAGCGGAATAATACGCTCTTTGCAAGAGTTTAATCAAATGATATTGGCCTATACCCTATGAAAGACTGTGAAAGGAACAGGATTCCATAGAAGTTTTTTTTAGTATCGATCACTTGTGTCAAACAAATTTTCTTTTATATTGTTTACTTTTATTTCATAGCCCAATTCTCTGTTAAATCATTAATCATTATTGTTATTATTCTTTTATTAAAAGCCTTTTAAAATTTAAACTAAATATTCTTGCAATTGATTCATTAATAGGAGTCTAAATGATTTGAGATTTTTAATTTAAACGTAACAATAGTTTTAACTCCATGCAACTGCCACATAATTATCCGTTGTGTCGTCGAGAAAAAAATACGAAAATGTGTAATTCAATTACGTTTAGATGTTGAACGATGTGATCTTTTAATAGGATGGAATACTTTAAATAAACGTCCTTAACTTTTTATATCAATTAATTCTCGTCATTATCGAAATGGCTTAACAATTGCAGCGTGTACTTTATTTTCATTCCATTATTGTGCTTAAGAATGTACAATTTGTACCCGAATATAAATTAATGCGGAAAATAGTGAGTTAGCATTGTTGAAACAATGTCAATTAAGCTGTGGAGTGCGACATATGTTAACAAAGGAATATCATTAAATCCATCATGATTAAACGAATTTTAATGTGCCTGCATTACGTTGATGATTGTGCTAGTGCTATTAGATTAAATCAAATTCGTTAAAAATTTTTTCTTAAAGACTTAATGTCTAAAATATGCCTTAATTTTATCTATATTTTATTATTTCTTCTAATTTTCATCTCCATATTGCAAACAATGAATATCCTAATCTAATGTCTTGACGATAATGTCAGTTTGGTATGGAACAAAATCTATGCAAATTCATTTTCGTCGTTAATTGATATTAGAATACGCTTGTGTGGAATCTCTACCGAACTTTGTTATAGTTATTCAAGCACTTGATGTAATTAGTTATGTGTGCGCAATTTATAACTACAAAGAGAAATACCTTTGGGATGGCACACTTAATTTTGCAATATAAATGGAGAAAATAACCACGCAGTAATTATAAAGCGATTGTTTTATGAACAAACTAATTAAACTCTCAGAGTCGCGAATTAACCAAAAATTTCTACGAGTACATTTCCATTTTCGAATTTCCAAAGTAGCGAATACATAATGCGGTTAATTTAATTCATTAAATGAGCGCATACTCGTTTATGTACCTTAATTAAATCGAATATATATGCATAAATATATATAAAGGTTTTAATGACGAAACAAGTAACTGTAATACGGTAGCTGTGTAGTTATACTTTAGCAATTAACGGGTATCGACCGGTCTGAATTGACCACTCCCTCGGATTAATCATATTACCTCTGTTCCCTTTGACGCAAATTATAAAAAAGGTTACGTAAAAAAAACAAACAACCCTTTTTTTAAATCGATTCAATTTCGATACATATGTTGCCAAAACAACGAGACCTTTGGAATGAATGCGGTGCTTAAAAACGTCTCATCTCTTTCTTTGGCCCTTCCCCTAAAAACCGCCCCTAAAGGATCTCGCATTTGTTATTCAATTCCCTCTCAAAACAAACTTTTTTACTTCCTTTACATGAAGAGAGCCATTCTCCACAGCGCAGAGAGAGAGGGGGTTAGCATTAAGATGAGGACATGGCACGCAGCTCTCCTAAATTATTCATCGAATGATTTGGAAAGAACGAATGTCCTCAAGTTTTTCGGGGAAAGAGGAGACGACGAAGATACGAGAAGAAAAAAAGAAAGATTCGTAACGAAGTATACTACTGGTGGAAACTAGCGTCCGTGAGTTAGGGCAGTATACTACTGGTGGAAACTAGTGTGAGTTAGGCCAGTGCAGTTCCCGACTATAAACCTTCCTTCCTCATCCTTTATGTCGCCCATAATTCTCCCTAAGACGGTGCATTCGGTACTTTTTTATTTCCTTGTAGTTCGTTCATATATTCTTGTTCCAGTCCTATTTACATACGTATCATACCCCTCAATATTCCAAAACAAACTCTACTTCACCACTTAGGAAACTTAAAGAAGTTGACCCAAACCAATAAAAGCCATTCATCATTTGCAAACAATAGTACACGCTGCATCAAACGCAATACCACGTACTTATCTTATGAAACGACGACTGCCGGAAAAGGATGCGTCTCCGTAGCTACTGCGTTTCCCTAGCTACCAGTAAACAAGTCGTAAATGGTTAGTCGAATACTACATGGCTTCTCCATAAGGCCTTAAGGCTCAATTGGGCTCGTATCTATTGAAGGAGCTCTTGTCATGGAAAGTATACTGCATCTACTTCTTTTCTATGCAATGCGTGGATTTTTACGATTCGTAATAAACCTGAGCATACAAATCGAGCGTATTCATTCAATTGCGGACCTGATAACTATATAAAGATGTTCGCTATGGTAACTGGGTAATGCTATGGAGTACTATAACCTTTTCTCCAATCAATGCGTTGCCTAAATGGGTTAGGGGATTGTATGTCTACTTGATTAGAATTGAAGTGAAGACCACAATGGTTGGTACATCCACGAACATGAAGCTGTGGTGAAATATCAAAGAATGTAAATGATAAGGTAATGTATTAATAGTCTCCGTCTCAAGGTATACTCAGATGCTATAACATTTGAACAATTGAGTGGGAATATATCAATAAAAAATATTTGTATAATATTGATTTGTGTGGGGTTAGCTATCTAAATATTCTTACGAGCATTTGTTTGGAAAGAAAATAATCAATATCCAAGAATTTACAATCAATATTTAAATATATAACCAGATAAAATAATTTATAATATAAGAGAGGATTTTATAGGATTTTGAAACAGGATTATGTACGCTTATGATATGTTGAGAAAATATACGGTATTTTCTTAAAAAAGCTGTGAATTATAGGGTGGTATCGTAAACAGAGTACCATACGATAGTATGGTCGAAAGAGAAGTGTACGGAAATAGAAGCAGAAGGTGAATGTCCGCACGAGCTTAGAAGTAAAAAAATGGATTGCATTGCATCAATAATTTATCTATAATGTAGATGTGAATATATATCATCGTATACAACAGTACTTTTCTATTTGAAATTCAGACCATAAAATAACAAAGTTATTTCCAGCATCTATGTTTATGTTATCCTTTACCTACAAATGAAAGATTCACTCGAACCAATATTGTATGGTAAATTTGCAATTTTTTAAGCATTGAATCAACGAAAACGGAGTAACAAATACCTCTTAATCGTATACATTATTTATACAATAACACTCCTAGACAATGAAAACAATAGAATAATGGTAAATACTGAGGAGAATGGTGAGAACCTTCCTATCACCCAATCTTTATATTCTATTTCATTTCCTCATCGAATCTACGTAAAAATTGTGCAAGATCAATCGAGAATTTTATCGAGTGCTTTGTTCAACAGCGTACAAAAGATCTTGGGAAAAATCCGATGTGGAAGAGACCCGTATCTTTTATATGACCACTCCAGTTTATAATGAGCATCATTTACCTTTATTAGAACTCTTTTGGTTCGGCCATTGAATTCGGGAAAGCAAAGAATATATCCACTCGAAAACTCGGAAAAAAAATTCAATCTTTCGTTCCATCATTTATTTGTGACCATCGATAATATCCTTTCCCGTAAATAACCTTTTCGAGGCATTTCATTTCAGTAGTTCCTCGAGTACTCAATCAAACTGATCACTTCAGCAGGAATCAGGGCTTGGATAGCCTCCAACGTACGGTCTGAGTGCGTAACGAGGTATACGTATAAAAGAGTAGGGCTCGCACGGATTCGGATGGTAGCTCTGGACTTCCCGTAATGACCCCGGTCCTCTGTTTGTCCAACAAATGCGAAAAATAACCTTTTGTTAGAGGGGGTCCCCTTTTTTTTGGAAATGCCATGGGAGTCTTTTTTAAAGAGGAACTGCAAGTCTTCCGAATGACCGAGGAATGTATACTGTGTCGTGCGCATTCGATTGCTGACATTATTTAACCCTATTCTTAAAGGATAGGCTGATACGGTTATAGTTTTAGGGTGAGCGACGCTGTTAAATGCTTCATTATGTTCACGATGATTCTCACGTAAAAATGGTCCCGCTCTATTGGTTAATCTTATATTAAATTTAATAATCACTTATGAAACTATAAAGAAAGGTTAGTGCCAGTTGGATAAAGTTATCTGTATATTATTATGACATCCAAAATCTTTACGTATCAAATCGTTTGATTATTATAAAATGTATTTCATTCAAACATGAAAAGCTAAACGTTTCACTCCCTGTTCCCTGTTCCCTGTTCAGTTCAGAGTTCCCTGAATCAGATTAGAAACAAAACCTATTTAATATTTGGGAAAGCATTTACGTATATAGCACTATATTGTTTCCATCTGTAAGCTATTATATTCGTGATGCTAGTAAGGCATGATAAAATTTGTGCGAAATCACGGATTTAATTAAAATACCTAAAGAACGAATAATCCAAATGTTGACGCTCATTAGTTTTATTAAATATTGTGACCATTTTGTTCAACTGAATGAAAGTTAATGATAATCAACAAAGTACAAGGATATTATATAAATATATTATTATTTAATAAAATTCTCATGAATATTATGTATGATAAGAAATTAAATTAAAGCAAACATAAAGAAATCGTAATAACAGTAATTAAATGTATTATAGGTTCATTTGATATGATACCATATACTGTTATCAATTTGGGATCTCTCCTTCTCAAATTCCTATTCTATATTTTGTTTGCAGTTTGTATTCAACGTTTATATGTTTACCTTGAACACACAGAAGAATAATCTTGATATGATACATAAACAACGAAGCAACCATATATTCATTTTAGTTCTTGCATCGTTCTTCTTCAGCTATTGTTATCTTTTCCTGAATAACATTGAAAACAGTAAATCTGGTATGTATGCTTGTAGGGAAGACGTTCTGATTACTATTGATTAATTAATGCTTCTTCATATCGGAATTACTAGCTGCCAATGTAATTAAATAGAGCAAAAATCCTATCTATTCTTTCATCAAGCTACTCCCTATATTGAATATCTATTTGAAAGGAAATAAGTGTACGATAAGTAATAGGAATCTCTTATATTCCATTCGGAAAAAGAGGTAGACGCTCGGGATATTTCTATCAATGCAGATATTTGGACACATTCTATTATTCACGACGCGAAATGACAGCCGGTGAAATCGTTCCCATTTTGTCCGTAATCGCATCTCTGAATCAATGCTTTCGTCGCACGCGTTACGAAAAGTACCTTCAGGTAAGTTACCCCGCAAATATTTCGCGGAGGAAGTATTCATCGGAAAGAGTCGTATGACAAATGAGAGCTGCATTTCCGAATGACGTCATCCCTTTCCGATGCTCTCTTTTTTCTCTCGCAGCCGCATTTCAAACGGAGTAGTGGAAAGCGCCTCGAGATACGGCCGATTGCATACTCGTTATCTTCTGTCTATTTAAAAGGCGTATCGATTTTTCCTTCGATACATCGATCCATCGAACATCAAAAGGAGAATGAGAGTGCTGCAAAATCCATCGCCCAAGGATACACATCCTCCCATAATGCTTTTCTTTATATTAAAAGCCGCGACTGGGTTTTAATTTATTTACATTAATTAAAATGCGGTTCTTCTCGTTTGAGATACCCAAGGCTCAGAAAACGTTCGAACGAGAGATTTCCGTACTCATCTTCACTAATTAAATTATTCAGATCGATTTGAGGGATTCTTTATGAACGATGAGACATTTCACGGACATCGATTCTTCCGATGGGAGTTCTTCATGTTTTTTTTTATATGCTGATGCCTTCAGGAGATGAATGATTTTCATTATTCTAAATTAATCAAGTTCTCTCGTGGGTACTGATACTTTTCATATCCTGCATATATGATCCGTGAGGAGGAAAGTATAAGGCTTTGGTGGGAGGGAATTCAATCCCTTTATGATAAAGGGTGAATATGTTTTTTATAAAAATATTTCATTGAATCATATTCCTAGAACTAACAGACATGCTTTCATTGATTCTCAATGATTCCATCCAAGTGAATTCTACTCTGCATTAGTTGTAAGAGTAATATAAAATGATTATTGATTCGCAGCTGTTTATCAACATTCAACGAGCATTATTCAATGTAAAACAATAAGGATAACTTAGCATTACTTATCACGCGGTTCGATATAAAACCAGGAATTAAACAAGACCAGAATACAAACCCGGATCTCCCAATTTCTGCTCTAAATATTGAGGTATCTTATCATAACTTCCGGATACGTTGTTAATGGATATTTAGGTAAGAGTAGGAATATCCGGGTTCGAGCCCCCGTCATGCTTAATTTTTTAAACACCCTTCAATTTCTGTGCATCATATACTTGTTTACGAAATAAAATTAATATACAACTCTCTATATAGCTGAAAATTCCTTATCGACTTCAGTTAATGCAAAATTCTTGAAATACTGTTACGTATTTCATGCAAAAAAGGAAAAAATTGTCGTTTTGTCATCTAAACGTAAAATTTTGTTTCGTTGCGATAAATGTTTATATTTATTGATTCAATACACTTCCGAAATTTGTTAACTTCGGGTTTTTAATCCTTACTTTCCCTGTATGATTCCCAAGTCGCTTTGCAGCTTTGTTTAATAGTTAGACAAAGATGGGAGCATGATCTTTGCTCACATGTACAATCGAATGTTCACTCTAAAAAACTAATACTTTAAAGGCTTGATAAAGTAACAACAAGAGGTGATAGTACCATCAATACTAAATCATTCTCCGCTAATAATATCATCGTCAAGGCAACCAAAAATGGGAACCAAACAATCTGTTTCATGAAATACTTCTGAGAAGTCCTACTATGGCAAGAGTGCTATGCAGTGGAGCTGAGATTCCATGGTTTATCTGTGCTGCAGTACTAAACCTTTTGCTCGAAGGCGAGTGTAGGAAGTTTCGCATACATGAAACCGGCAACTTGAAATTGCAGCATCAGGGAAGTAGAGGCTGCAACGCTGATGAGTGCATCTCTTGATTTACATAGAAACAGTGCGAACTCTGGCTGCACTCTCGTACATTCAATAGAAGTAATGAATGATTAAAGAAATGGCGGAAACTACTAGATGCTCATGATAGTGAATAAATGATTAGACATTATTTATTTAACGTCATTCCTTTTGAATTTGGCCTGAGACCAGGTGGCAAACGATTCAGGAGATTTTTATGATTAATATCTATCCGGAATCCACCATTATAAGAAATAAAAACTACTCAAAAATGCTCCTGTGGACAGTAATGAACATTATATAGTTTTTACAATCACAATATGTCAGATGCTACTGTTATATGCATTATATTGCGGTACATCATTATCATAAAATATGTTATAGTTTTATTTTAACTGTCTCGCTATGTTATGACTTTAAAATATTGATCCATGAGTAACAATTATCTTTACCGAATTATTGTGTAATCAAATAAATGTTTAAGTATGTTTAATAACATAAGTATTATTTTGCTTACAGTAATAGTTACACATCCTTAATAGTGATATTGTCGAAAATTTCATATCGTAAATTGTTGTAAGGATACAAATTGATCGTATAATTATCATATATTACGAAATTCTTAAAATTATATTTGATGTTGAATATGTAATACTTTTGAAACCATTCGAAAATACACGTAACAATCATATTTAATCGAAATATAAGTTTAAGACTCATAGATGTATTAAAACAACAATCGGTGTAATATTTACAGAGAAATGATTCCAATGAACTATATTGAGTCTTTTAATAGCCAAATATCATAGGAAGTTCGTTGTATAACGTTGCAAAATCAACATAAGCCGAGATGCATGTCGCCTTATTCAATGGGAAAGAGAAGCAGAACTCGCCAATACTTCCTAAACACAGCTGGAGTACAGTCTCACTCCAGTTGCGATAAAGTAATTGGCAGTTAACAATGGTCTCCATAAGAACGATTCCAGCATTGATACCCTGGCAACGCGGCTATAATTTCTCTC
Organism: Pantala flavescens; assembly: GCA_020796165.1. NCBI lineage: Eukaryota > Metazoa > Arthropoda > Insecta > Odonata > Libellulidae > Pantala > Pantala flavescens. The sequence goes on from CM036886.1 coordinate 22,925,296, forward strand.
GCAGGTTAATCGAGAGCTTCAAGTACATTTGCGAAAGTCAAATGCTCCCAAGCGAAGGTAATCAAAGCTTCGTCGAATGCCGCGGGCGCCTATTGAGTAGCGCAGCATCCGTTAATTACGCGTGATGGCTTCTGGGTGAATCATAACTTCCTCTAACAACACTTTCCCCACCATCTTTGATCTCGCTTAGCCAATAAAACGGGGATGCTCTTTATCACCGTCTCCCGCCTTAATCCTTACGACAAATCGAATACAAATACATTTGAGGCGAATTTCTCCCTCTCTGCATAAGGAAAGCGTTTGTAATGAACGACAGATTGTAACACAGTGCAAATCGGTTGATGCGAAATGATGGGAACTTCAAATTCCGCGCTAACCGAATTTCTCGTTAACCGAATTACTCGATGACGTAACCCCACGTTCCACGTCCAAAGATGGCGCTATTTAGTCTCTCTCTGTCTACTGTCGGAAGTCGGTATAAATTTGCATTTATTAAATGATTAATATTTAAACTATTAGGACTATTATCATACCAATAAAAATCCCCATTTTTGGCTTTAATTAGTGATTGTTATTGAATATTAACTTTCATCATTTGTTCTAACTTTATGAATTTTAAAAACGAAGGCTAAATTTTATTTTCTATTAACTTAAAGAAATCAATATGATACCAGTTACTTATAGTTTGAATAAGTACATCATAAAGATGATAAACATAGAGTTATGAGAAATATATTGATTGATTCTCTGTAATAATCACGTTAATCGGTTCTTAATAACATTCATGTCTTGATAAAGCTGTCCTTAAAGTATAAATGATGGTAGTTGATTTCAAATAAGTTTAATTCCTGTAATGGATTTTACTTTAGTAAATCTTAAAAGTTTTACGTATCTTCTCAATGTTTAAGTGTTTATATCTCGTGGTTAACACGTAACGGTCTCAAACTCCGATGCAGATATTAATTAATTTATTTTCATAAAATAAATAGGTCCATTTTGGGATATCTTTTCAATGATAAGTTTGGAAAAGGCAAACGTAATACTCTTAAAGCTCGACGAAAAAAAATAATAGAAAGAAATAGGAGAAGAATTTTAAAAAAATTGAATATTTGGCTCTTTCTCAAGTGAATATTGGAAATTAAAGTTAAAATTTCTAAAAGTAAGAATAAAGGTAGAAGATTATGCTAGTCATTCATTGAAAATATGTAAAGTTGAAGTTTAAAGCCACAACCTGACCTGACTGGGGAAGAAGGAATAATTGTTATCACAAGAGTAGAAACATTCATCATTCCATAGTAAGATCTTTAAATAGAGGATGAGTCAACTGTTAGCAGTTCATTCATCTGTGGATTACCAGAATATATTATGCAGAAGAGAAGATAAAAAAGGAAATAAATATAGCTAAAAAGACTACTATATATAACAGCGAATATATATATAGTCGAAAAATTAAAAAAAAAGAAAACTGAAAATAGTCTAATCCATGAGATATTGGGTATTATTTTCGAAATTCAACCACAAAGAAAGGGATATTCCTAGAATAGAAAATGTATTGATTTTGCGATGTGAATGCATCCGAAATATTAATTCCGCGCGTTGAAGCTCACAATATTCTTTCTATATTAATTCCTGGAGGTACTGTCATAGGAATAAAAAGTGAGAGTATACATACTGTGTAATATAAAAAATACTATTGATTTCTGAATTAAAACCCTGTAGATAGATTAATAAAAGATTCGTAATAATCATGAATACATGGTTCATTTATAATTTATACACTGTTGGCTGAAATATTGTAATCATAAATATTTTAATATAAAATAGATCTTAAATATATAACGTAACTAATATTTATATATCACAACGAAATAATATAACTTTTCTTGTATCCGAAAAAAGTATTAAAGATAAAATATCACAATAAACAATAAATATAAGAAAAATAATAATTTCATAATATAAATCCTTCTCATTTATAGTAAAATAAAAATAAACATCAGTAGAATCGAGCCACCCTTCCACTACTTCCATAGTTTTTTTAATTTCTTTCACATAAACTTTTCTACTTACATATACGACAGAAACGTACATTTATTCATCTCGTACACTCACATCCTCCCGGTCTTATTCAGACGCATTCCAGTTTTTATCGCTCCCGATTTATGTCATTCAACTCGCTAAAATATTAAATACGAAAGCCGGATTCGTATATGGAAACAGGAGTAGGTTTTTCTGAGAGTAAAACAAATATTACGTACGCAGGTTATAGAATGGTAGGACTTAACATTTCAAATGTATTTCTACCATCGTTGACGACGTATTTGGTATTGTAATAGTATATATGTATATATGTGTACATAGAAACAAAAAAAAAATATAGCTTTCGCTCACAATTCGCACACTATGTACATTTTTTTGCAAGTGCGATTCTTGAGTCGGAATTTTTCTCCCCTTAAAGCGAGCAAAATTCGATCCGTAATTTTCGGCTATGCTCCCATCTCCTTAACTCAATAACTCCCCCTTTTCTTAAACGGTTCTCTACACCGGATTCCTCTTCCTTTAAGAAATTGCTCTCCGCATCCCATTCGATTTTCCACTTTGGAAGCATAAATGGGTGGAGCTGATATATGAATCGGGCTGCTCTTTATCCATCGCCCTCAAGTCATCTGCGATATTCGAAATGAAGGAGCTCCAAAGAATTTACATTCATAAGCATATCGTGGAATCGATACTTGAATTGATGGAGAGTACTCTGTGTATCGGTCTCCTTCCTCGAGATAGACTCCAGCGGGAAACTGTGGAAACGTTTCAAAAGGCGAAAGCTGAATAAATCTGAAGAGTGCAACTGGGAGTCACGTAGAGGGCAGAATTTATATGTGAAGCATTGTGAGTTTTATGATTATAACAACTTCTGACTCGTCTGAAGCCATCCATTATTGAAATGGCCCGAAACAGAAGCCCTTGCCAAAAAGTTTACGTAGTTTCCTAGATGTTAATTTGTGATGAAAACGTCTCTAAATTTGATGGAAAGTATGGAAATTAAAATACCTAAATTATTATGAAAAAAATTTATACATATATATGAAAAAATATAATATATATATTTATGTATACTGAAAATAAGTATATGTCATGCAGACCGCTACAATTCTTGAAATTCGTTGATCAAAGTTAAAGCGTCGTTTTCTAATCTGTGTTCTCATTATCAAATTTTTTTCATTTGACCTTTTGGTAGTCTCTTTCAGATATGTTTAATATTTACTTTTCCTATTATTATTGTTACAAAATGTATTTAATAAAGTATTATGCATGAGGTGTTCCTCAAGGATACGTTTTAGGGCCAGTTTATTTCTTCTTGCGGGAAAATAAATCAAATACGTCGCTAGAATGCTTAAATTTGTAAAGTTAATATTTATCACAAAATGGGATTAAAATTCACATTTCCTACAGAGTTTCCCACTTAATCTGAAGTTAATTAAATTGATGTTAAAAGTGTTTCATCAGCAAACAACCATCCGAGCGATCCGGCGAAAATGCTCATTCTACCATTCGAATGTCAAGATTTTCGCGTCAATGGCCTTCAAAATGTTCCAATTACTTTATCTCCTTACCGTTCCAATACATCGCGAAAATATAGCTGAAAAATGCGAGATATATAAAGAGATTACATGGCCGCATTGCGTTATAAGCTACCTCGAATCCGATTAATCATTTTCGGTGAGATAATATCGCAGAGATAAAATAAAAATTCGCAATGATATCGAAAGAAACGCGAGGACGGTAATTTATATCAATCGGGCAATAGAGCATACTTGTTTGTTTCTTTCCTTCCAATTTGGACTATTTTCAAAAGGTTCAGCTTTCTGACTGCGCCATTCCTTCAGTTCCATTGTCATAAACATTCAATCTGCATAAACTGCCGTGATAAGGGGGAATATCGTTTGATTTGCGTAAAAAAGGGATGAATGTATTTTGAGGTTTGGGGTATTTTCAGAGGCGTGTGTGAATGCTTGAGAAACTCTACATCGCGATGTTTTGAGATGGGCAATTGTGAGTAACTTCAACGGATTTGAATCTTCATCGATTTTACGTTCAATCCATTTTGAACTCCTTTTTTCTTTTAAAGTATTCACAATGATGAGATAAACAATCAAGTACGTATTGAGTCTTTATAATAGAATTCAGCGAGTACTGTTTTATACTTTAGGCTTCATAAGTACCTTATGCGCAGCGAGTAAGATGGGAGCTTACACGAAAAAATAAAGTGATCGTAACTTAATTACGTTATTTTAATATTATATTATGCATTAAAAAAATATTTGTGGCAGTATTGGGCGAAAATTAATAACTTTAAGGAAATTATAAGCCTAGTCCGAATATGTGATTCCCATTTATGCTGATTAATTTTTCTTACTTTTATTATTTCAAAATTTAATCCTATTTTATTTTTATAATATTCTTCCAGGGCTTGATAGTCTTTTAAGAACGTCAAACAACTTCAAGCCCCTCTGTATGTATTATTTTTTGAACTATTATTTCATTGTTCTCATCGAAACATCCTTTGTAAGTGTTATAAGATACTCAAGTAAAATTAAAAGTAAAATTTCCTCATTCAAATAGTTTTAATAATATTGTAAATACTCTCAAATTCTAAGAAGAAAAAGCTCATATGATATTTCTTCTTAGAATCAAAATGGCTGAATGTAGATCCTGAAGTTTGGAAAAGTTAGGCAAGCATTGTTTCGTTTTAAAGGTTCGCTGACAGTTTGAGACGACAGGGGATAATTAGTGTGGAATGGATTTCTGAAGAAGAGGGATAGAATCTCTTATGAAATTCATTCTCAACGAATACTCAGAAAAAAAATTAGATAAAGCAAAGTCTGGTAATTTACACCAATATACTATCCAATAGCGGAAGTTGTCAGGTATTGTGTTTCCAGTTACATTTTAAATGTAAAAGTTTCGACACAACCAATTAAAAATTTGCAAGTATTATGAGAATTTTTATTCTAATTCAGGAAAATACTTTTTTATAGTTTGAAGAGCTGTTGATGATAAAAATAGTGAATATTAATACATTAATAATTATGAAAAATAATCTTCATCTTTCTCTATGGATTCATTGTCATTACTATCATAAAAATTCATCAAATAATGTCGTTCAATAACATCAAATATCACTTGAAATGATTAAAAACATCCCAAATCTCTTACGTAAACGTTACAGGAAAGTATGCACTTAGAAAGAAAAACTCAGGACTTTTTCAATTTCCTAACCCACCATCTCATTTTCTATTTTATCTCAAATTTCGGTTACTTTTTTTCCACAGTGATTTCCCCAAATTATCTCCTAGAGATATTCCAGGGAAGGTGTTTTCCATCTCTCTCAGGAGAGTCCGCCTTTTAATGGAAATGAGAGAGTGTGTTGTTTTTCCAGAAACAAACTCTTAATGAGAACAATGACAACCTGTCAGCCGAACAGATATGCTCCGTAGAAAAACTCCTCTTCCACTCTGCCATTTGAAACATTTCGAAAATTGGTCGAAACTTCCTTAAAACAAATTTTTCTACTCTCTCTTTTCCACACATGAGGGTTAGTAATTAGCAACTGGGATGGTTTCATTAAGAGTTATGCCTTCTTGATTATATAGCGCGAAAAATAATCAGAATTCGAGAAATAAATGAATTAAGAAAAAGCGTCTTTTCTTTCGAGAAAAACAGCCACTGGAATATAATTCGTTGGAGAGAAAGATGGAAAGTCAGCATCAAAATCAAATAAAACTCATTCCAGGAATATATATTGGATGTGACTACGGAAGAAATTTATTTGGGCATATTTGAAACGGAATTTAATTAATTGTACGTTATTGTGAAGAATATCAAACACTATTGACGCGGTATACCTACTTATTCCATCATTATTTCATCTAACTAGGTCCGATTATATCCGATTACGATGAATTATCTTGCTAAAGGTGAAAGGCAATAGATAATCATTGCCTTTAATCCTCGACAAGGTATTAAAATTAAAAATGAAAAATGAATAATATACCGTAGATCTCATTATGTTATTCTAGCCTTCTAATGCTACCCAATAAGTTACTCTAAACGTACTATCGGAAAGCTATTTCAATTATAAATAACTTATTACAATGAGAGAAATCTTCAACGAAATAATAATTATAAAGGTTGCATATATAATTGAATTTCGATGTAATTGGCTCAATTTGGAACTAAATTTTCACTCTAAAATGTCATTGATTTAAAACTATTCATGTAATTATATGTTGGAATATTTTGGACTGCAAATTACGAATATGATTGGGAATAAATTCAATCACCTTTGATAACAATGCTTTTTTCCTAATTCTCTTCCATAGATTCTAATTATTTTAAAAATCAACTTATTAACAATTAAAATCATATTGCTGCCGAGAATTCCTATCACATGAGCTATAACACCATTCTTATGCGTAACTACGATTCAACAATAGGGATAACAGCAATGCTTCTGCTAAGGATAATCAAATATCTCTCTTCCTTCACTTGAACTAATATATTTAAATGAGAAATTCTTATTTTCCGATATTATTATAACCTTTAAGTTTCTTCAAAAACAATTTCGAAGGAAATAGTCCATTACTAGTCAAATTTTCTAACTAATGAAATTCCGAAATAATTCCGACAAGAGCGAAACCAAGGAAAATAAGTCGAAAGATGAGATAAAATAATTTTCCGTGGAAATGGAGCCGAAAACAAGAAGAAAGAAGGAAGCTGAAGACGGAAATTATTCATAATAAGACGGGGATAAAAGAGGGTTGGATGGCAATCTCACGACAAATTAAAGAAAGAAAATTTAAGGTAACATTCCTCAAAGTCCTCTCTTCATTTAAGGACTACGAACATGAGCACGTCTTCAATCCGTTGTCAAAATAAAAATTAACCGTTTTTGGCTCTTCCAAATTCATAATTCGACTCCGTTGAATAAGTGGTTGATTGCTGCAAAATCAATCAAAGGATTTAATCCAATGCAAACCGACCGAAATCGATCCAAGGGGTTTCGACAAATAATTTATCGTTTTTGCCCCGAAACGCATTCTCTTTAAACATGTAAATATTTATCCTTGACAACCGTCAGCTCTTTTGTCGTTGTAAGGTTCGGATAATTTTCGGCGGAACATTTAATTATCGGAAATTCGTCGTCGAATTTACATTTGGAAGTGATGGATTGTCGAAAAGCAACGACATGCGCAGTTAAATTACCGTATATTTACTCGAATTGAACAGAAGTGTTATTTATGCATTTAATCGAGCTATAAAATTGACGAATTACTCACGAAAATTGGATGAGTCGTTATATCCGTTATTATCATAGTTTGGAGCCATGAAGATGGTTCCACGTTCATTTCAGATTCCAAAATCGTAATGCAAGAATATTGGGAATCGTTTTTATTTAATGCAATGTTTTCATCTCCCATTTAATTTTTCTACGTCAATTTATTGAATATTAATGCATGGGTTAACGATTGATATGCTTTGGCATATAAAAGTAAGGTAAGAATTTACCAATTAGAAGTTATTATACGATTTAATACAATAATATACTGGAAAAACGTTATGTTTGTATACTATGATAGCTTTGATACCTCTATCTTTTGAGGAAAACTTTTAATTCTAAGTCCTTTTAAATATTTCGAAGTCCATGCCCAAAAAGGCGTACTTAAATCTTTGTAGTTGAAATCGTTCGCTTTTCATAACGACAAGGTAAGCATTTTATATACTTTGTGCCTATTTGGAAGATAAAGTTTTTTTCGGTATCTATTCAACTGTTTGAACTAAATTTTCAACCATATATAAAAGTCCCACCAATTGCTGTGCATGAATAGAGGCATAAAGAAAAATCATTCACGTGATAAAGTATTTAGTAATATTGAGAACAAAACTCTATACTCATTATGGTCTTTGACCAATTAAAGTATACTAAAACAGATTTATGGTTACCGGTAATTTAATTAAATTCGAAGCAATAATAGAAGAGATCTTTATTCTACGTAATTAAGATTTATCTACGTAAAAGTTCCACAAACGAATGAAAGGTAGAAATAAAACAAATTTTATGGATTATTTAAATCTACGTTCATTATACCACCTGATTAGGTGAAACCTATGATATATTGATATTATAAAGGGAATATTCATTCAAACAATGATGATAAGAATCCTAGAAATATGGAAAAGGATGTTCTAAAATGTGTGATGTACTGGGACACTTTTAAGCCCTGAAATCATAAGCTTTTATCGAACTGTAATAGAAACAGTTGTGTTTATCATAAAGTGCTCTTGTTCAGAAATCAAAGGGAATTACATTCCCAAAAATTCGAAAAACTTCAAAGTTGAGCGGTACTTTGTATCGGTATCATCGGAGTAATTTGCGTGTTTTAATTGAGGTATTTTCCGCGGCCGACATTTCTGATTTTACCGAAATGAATTTCGGGCACCGAACAGCGCGTGTGTGCCACTGAAGAACCCAATTAACTTCGGAAAGGGAGACTGACCGACGCAAATCGCACCAGGACTAACAATGTTTAATTTCAATCGGAATGAAAATTTGTCGGACACACACACACACACAGTCCCCCGGATAAAATTTAATTGCAATTTGTATCATTTTCCGGGAAGGATTATTTTCGCGGAATTGAATACAAATACGCTTCTTTCGCGAAAAATCGGTTTCGCAGGGGTGTTTGACTCTCCGCAAATAAACTGTCACGTAGCGTCAAAGGTCAAAGTGCATCGATTCTGTGTCCGAAATGTTAGGAAATCGTTTCTGGAGATGGTCTTCAGGTAAAGAGCGGAGGTATAATCTGAAGCTATTATTCTCTCTTAAATGTCATCCTCGAACGAATGCCTTGTGAATCCGGTGCTCATTGATGACGCAAGACTGTGGGGCGTATATAACGTTAAAAAAGATTGATACGAGGATAGGGATACAATCGCGTACCATAAAACACGATTTCTACACTTAATACCTTCCAAGTTCAGTGGTAAGACGTTAAATGTTATATCTACATGGAGATTGCATGGAAGTAATGGTTTATGAAATGTAACAATGCCGATAACATCGATAAAGAGTTAACAAATTTTATGGAAGTATTTAAGTATTGCAAATGATGTGAAAGTTATTAAAAATTATATTTATCGTACTAAAGCTTACGTGGAATGATTTCGATAGAATTTGCAATAGACTTTCGAAATATTATACTATCATTTAAGGGTGAATTATAACCAATCAGTTTATAGGATGAAATGTTAATCTCCCCTCATCATAATTTTATGGGAGCTATTCCACACCAAACAACCATATTTCTCATCAAGATTAGTTCCGTCTTATAAGCGCATTATGTTAAACAACAAAGGTTGCTTATAGATGACAATCAGTGGATAGTGCAAGATGAGACTTTTTTCGTTATATCGAATTTGGAGTACGTAATTTCACTTACTGATAGAATGATTTCACAATAAGTCTGGACTAGCTTACCTGAAAAGGAAGAAGAAAATATAATTAAATTAAGTTAAATAAAATTACAACAAATATCATAGCAACATATAATTATTACTGAGATTATGACACATGGGTTATGGAGTAATAGTAGTTTATAGATAGTTTTTATTAGTACGACGATTTTGAATACTAGGTAATCTGTAGGGTTTAATATCCTTAGAAACAATGATTATTGGAGAAATTGAGGGGAATTGATTTATATCAGAATTAATTATTGGTAGAGACTTCAACCTTTCTAAACTCGCATAACGAAAATTTCGCTAAATAGAGCTTTGACAAGAAGAATTTAAATGTCCCAATGAAGAATAACCCAATTGGGTACCCGAATTATCTCGACTTAATGGTTATGCAGCTCTACTAAGAGTTCTAAGTAAGATTACCTCTTATGTAGAACATAAATATTATTTTAAAATATAATATTTGGAAAAGGATTACTAAATGTGTAATGATGTGAACAAAATCCTTTTTTGTATATAAGTAGAATTAATATGTCTACTGAAAATTTTCATTTCGTATGGACACTCAAATTATTATTCGACTTTTCAAAAGATCTGCAACTTAAAAGAATATTAAATCAACTCTAAGATATAGAAGAGGAAATTCTACAAAATATAATGAAAAATACAAGTTGAAAAAACATCTCGTAAACCTCTCATTCACAAATAAGAGAAAGTAACTCACCCACACGATATATTTGTTTTATAATCTCATTAGGATAGAATCATTTAAAACGACCTCTGGATGGCTGTTTCAACATCTTTAAGAAACGAGAAAACTCACGCAGCGATGGCAACAAATGAAAACTCGTCGGTTTTACACCTGAACGGAAATAGGAAGGATTCCCAAAAAATATTCTCTTTTCAATTCGGGAAAATTGTTATCTCTTGCGGGGGCGGCACTTCTCATCGTGGGCGAAACAAGAAACTTAAGAGCGCTCTGATACAGACTCGTATATTTGAGTCCCTCCTGAGACACGTCACTCTGAAATAGGTCGGTCGCGATCCAATGAGTGTACAGTGCGAAGGCATCGGAGCATTGCTCCCACAACTACTGGAAATAACCTCTCGTAGTTTCTCCCAAAAAAATATATAAAAAAAGGAACGGAAAGAAAAAAAAATGAAAGTTTTTGAAACGCCATCAACGTTGATTTTTCGTATTTCCATATTTCGACTCGTCAATCTGATTTAGTGACTGCTTGAGTTCTTTTGTGCGCGAGTGCCAAAGTTTCGTTCAATACGCCCACAGAAGGAGTTATTGTGGTGCTGAGTGAGGGATAGAAATAAGAAAAAGAATGAATTTTAAAAAAAATAAGAATTCTTTTGGGTTTTATAAACATTTTTTGGTCATTAATAGCGTGTAGGTAGTAGAATATATCCGTAATGAATAAACCCATGAGTGTTTATGATGTTAAAAGGATGTTTATTCCAGTAATCACTTGAATAGAAAGGAAAAAACGTATTTTTTTCTTTTATAAGTAATATAGAAACGTACGTTGATAATAGGTCCTAGTGTACGTGTAAATAGGAATAATAAGAAAGAGTATAAGGTGCCTTTAAGAAGCTTTTCAGAAATATAAAACCCTATTTCCTTCATTTTTATTTCACATTATCTTCAGAGTTTTTTGAGTAGTTCTAAGATTCAAAATTTATGGAAGTACTTTTGATATCATATTTTTATTTGAAATGAACAGGATTCGATGTTGAAGTAGACAGTAATCGAGAATAGATTTATAATTTCTTATTTTTTTCTTTATTATTTCAGTTGTTCTTGGTGAAATGAGATGAATATGTTATCCTCTCCTTCAAACTTCTTAGAAAACTGCTCGATGATAACTCAACAAATACATTGTGAATCCTAATAAGCCTTTTTTATTAGTCTTTTATTGGAAGTGATTACTTATATTTTAATAAGTTATAGAACGTTAGAGGATATCAAAATTGGACGTTTATCATAATATATCAAACCTCGATTTTAAGAAAGCTGAAATACACTAGAATCTCTTATTTTTCAAGCATCCCTTAAATTCTTTTTTTTACAAAGGATTTCTCTTTTGTATATTTGTTAGTTCTCTTTAGTTCTTTATCTAATTAAATTTATAGATGATTTATTAATTCATGATTATCTCAAGAAACTAATATAAATTAATGGATGAAATAATTTAGACCTTAAAAGGTCCACAAGAAGAATTTAGGCAGTTTTAGTATAACAAATCGTTTGAAAGAAAATTTAATTTAAAATAAATACTCAGTAGGAATATCATTCTATAATATTTTGTAATTTTTACTCAGCTGATCCTGTTATTTTACAATACTCGTATTTCGTAAACTTTTGTATCAAAAATGCTGCAAATACGTTTTATACATAAATATAAACAACTTGAGTACATCAACATTTCATAGCTGAATTGTTTACTACTTCGGGAAGAAAAATGTATAAACAGAAAGGTAAATAGTTACCGAAGACTTGAAAAAATGAGTATTCTTGAACCAATATGAGACTTCTGCTACCATTATATTCCCTTTCATTGATTCCTAACGTTATAGACGCCAACGGATATAATTTCTATGAAAGGAATTCCTTCTTCAAGACAACAACAAGATACTTTTTGTGTTATTCTTTTATATTGTCTTCTTCTACTTGCTTGTAAATATTTCTTCTGAAAATAAGTTCATATAAAACCCATCATTTCTCATTATAACCCATGAACTATCCCTTCCAATCATTGTCTTTTTGAAATTGAATTCAAATCTTTTGAGATTTCCAAATACCGAAAAACTATCGCATAAGAATTCGTAAAAGTACTATACTTCCCAAATAAAGAGTCTAGCGTTAAATGGATCCAAATGTACTGCGAAAAGAGGGAGTCGACTTCCCTTAATCAACCCCATCGACCGCTACCTATTTATATCATTTTTTACGGTCACCATGGAAAGCACTCCCCACGCCGAGGCGAGTTTTATGTTGTGGGTTTTCGGGTATAGAATCGTTGGGTCGCACTCCTTCAAGAAGATTGATAGGACGGGGATTTGGAAGTTAAAGATGAAGATGGAAGAAATACAGCTGCGATATATTCCCCGCATCCGGAAAGGAGCAGCGTTATGCGAATAGCATACAAAAGGTTGCTGCACAAGAGGTCTACGGATTGAAAGACGAAATTTTCTTTACGGTTGGGAGTAAACAACTTTATGGAGAAGCGGGTGCTGGAGGTAGAAGACAGCGCAACAAGATACGATCCTAAAACGGGTTCGAGTTTCGAAAAACTAAACCGCGATATAATTCCATGATTGCGTGTGTTATTTTATACAGCTTCTGTGGTTAAGGTAACGTGACACCGAAAGAGAATCGCTACCGATTTCTACGAACGTATTTAACCGAGATACTTATGTGATCTTATTTTATTTCTGGGAAATTATTTCCGAACCTTATTTGATTTATTTTGATCAATATATCTTCAAATTCAAGGACGCGAGACAAAAAATCTACAATGATAATCAACAATAAGCTTTTATAAAGATTAATAAACAGAACTGAAAAAGGGTAAATATATGAGAACGTAAAAGACTGAGGGATAAGGTTTTTAAAGAGATTAAAAAGAAAGAAGATGAAGCTTATACCAAGAGAAGGGATTATAATCTTTTCTGCTGTATTTATTTTATATTTCTCACAACGTAGTTTTGATTCAGTGAATTCCAAAAATAAAGGACTGAAATTTTATATTTTAATAGATCGGATTTGGATGGAAATGGTTGACCTTGAAGTTTGATCCTTAAATGATGGATCCTTATAAACTTCTCCTTAAGGATGATCTCCTTCTCCTTAAAACTTCTCATCCTTAAGGATGTTCAGTGAAAATAGAATCACACTCGTGTGGGTTATGTTATGGTGTGTATATACTTTGTCACCCGCAACGCACGGAAGTATTTCAATTTTAGCAATTAAATGACCTCCAATTCTCCACAGCTTTCCCTAACTTTGGAGAACTATATCCTTATTTTGTATGCATTCGAAACTCGGTAAATTTCACTATTGCGCTTACCGATTCAATATCGTAATTTACAACGTAAACTTCTCTATCGACCAAAATAGACAATCGAATAGCTTAATGTTGATAATTTACTATTGCAGATATAATTGGGCAAGATAATACTATTAACAAACTATGACCGTTATATTTCATGAAACACGACGCTAAATATGCAAGGATATATCACGAGCCTAATTATAGTTGACTCCACGATACGCCCTAAAACGTATAAATTGGAAAACTTCGTGATTTCCACAGAGGCTCGCAGTTGGAAGTGGCCATTTCCCACGCCTCCATAAAAATATAAATCCAACTCCTTGGTATTTAATACGGCTAAATCTAGCTTTGCAAAAATTAAATTCTTTAAAGTAGCTGGTGATTCCAGCGAAACTAATTTCCGGAAATTTCTAGGATGTCTCATTTACGAAATTAAAATACAAAAGTGATCGCTACGGGAAGGGAATTCCTTACTTTTTAAAGCCATTCTACGTCTCGAAACCTTTTCATCAAGACAATTACTTAGCAGAAAAGGTCTTTCGTAATCAAAAATACTCGTAAATTGTTCTGTATTTAAGTATCAAGTTCTATATTTAAACCTCGGAAGAGACATTTATTCGACTAGTTCAGAGTCCTATTAATGATGATGAAAATTTTTCATTGCTTTTATTTTTATCATTGCTGACTGCTTACATTTTATCATTGCTGTCCTTTTGAGTTCACATTCTCCTTGCTTGAATGAATTTCGAAGAAGCATTTTAATTTTAAATATTAAATATCTATATAAAGTTTAATAATATTACTATTATCATCAGTATTATTTGATAAAATTTACTGGTGACAATTTTTTAACCCCAGTTCTTTTCATATTTTTACACATTTCTCCGCGTAAATTACAAAATTGTATTATTATTAGATTAAAACTTCTTTTCTCTTCGCGAAGATTTAGATTAAAATATAATCGATTATGTAAATTTGCAGTAATAATAACAAACTAACAAAGAAATATTTTAATCTTTTAACCCTCTATATAAATCACAATTAATTCCAATCCACTGATTTATTTCGCTTAACTATATTATTTTATTATTGAGATGTCGATCTTTAGAAGTGATGCATATTCAAGAATAGTATCTATGTACTGTTCAATTGTAGAAACCAAATATAATTCGTTAGATGTGAAAAAGGAATTAGCGACACTTTTACTGAAATAGTATAAACATTTTATATAAATGCTGTAATTTTCTACTTTTAGAAAGATAGGGGATGCGTAATAGAAGTAGAAAATATTTAGCCATAGAAACGGGAGTGTTATGAATCAACAATGGGAATGGTAATTTAAAAAATAATAGATACGGACATACATGCTAAAACTATGCAAATTTCCCACCTTAGGCAAATTCCACAATCGAGATAAAGCCAAAAATCAGCGAAGGAAATGGCGGTTGATTTGTGCGAATAGAATAACGGAGTCGGCGCCTCCAAATCGCGCAGTGGGATCGTCTTTAAAAGCCGAAGGGAAACCGTATCGCGTTGGTAACGAGAAGATGAGCAAATAGATTAAGAAAAGAGCCGTCCCTTTAACGCTTCCGATGACACTTCTACGATTCTGCATTATCTCCGGAATTCGCAAATGCGAGTGGAATTCCTTACGCGCGCGGAAAAGGATTTCGCGAATTTTAACGTTTGAACGCAATTGCGAGAAGAAGGTGTCCCCGATTTGTGTTGAACTTGTAGAAAAAGGAAATTTACACACTAAGAAAGGACGAAATGTTTTTAATTGATATAGTATCTTAAACGGAACATACTGATTTAGACGAAAATAATGAATATTGATTATTACGAGGTTTAGATTCTAATCATTCATACTCATTTTAAGACATGTGTCCATAAAAAGGAAGATAATCGTTGCTATACTAACATTTTAATGTTCAAATAATGATATCATAATGGTATATAATGGTTTATAATAACATAATAAAAGAAAAATACACCAATTGCGGATTCATCTCATTATATTTGGAAGTTTTGTTTTAAGTGCATGTATTAAGATTTCTACCATTTTCACCGTGACCGAAATGATGGCAAAATATTTGAAAGTATATATCATAAGGTATTTCTATTACATATTTACTTATTTTTAAGCATAATCAGTGCATATTTTCTCAATTCAGCATATTAATACAATATTTATCTTAATGAGATAAAAATATTGATAAATATCTCTGGATAAGAATGGAAGCTCTGAGAGAAAATCATTTTAATTCTAGAAATAAGTAATGAAATAGATAAAAACCTGGGGAATTTTTGAATAAGAAAACCTTCTTTTTCATTTGACCACGTTTACGTGCAAGATGTAAGCGTTAGTAAAGTTCCAGAAACCAGTTTTAGTCCATAAATCGAGAAGAATTGGGAAGAGCTGACATATTCTGTGCTGCAGATGAGGAATAGTCTTCTAACTTATTAAGCCCATCGGGTGAGTTCCTTGAGTGCTCCCAAAGTGAGTGCGAGTTAAATAATTCGCGATTTTGAATGCCAGAGGAAGAAAATCTCTCTTCTTTCCTCGTTACAGTGACTTCTGTAGTACACAGCGATAGACATTCTTACGAGAACGTACTTCCAGAGCGTGATACCTGTCGAGTATGGTTGTGAACCACAATCGTGACTTTTGAAGATCAACCTTTACACGTGACTTTGACGAAACCTTTTTGGCTTTCAAATGAACCTTAACCCTTACGATTCGCTGACACAATAAGACTATTTCACAAACCTGATTTCGTAGTTAAACGATATCTTTGATTGAGAAACATTATTCAAAATAAAAACATAAGCAATTTAGAACTAAGTAAGAATATATTAATTGTAGAGAGAATAAACTTTGTATGCTTCCATAATGTTTCCACAACTTAAATTCTGTGATATAGAAGTCCTTCCACGAGGTAACGCCTAAAAAATTAGGCTTTAATTTAGAGTTGAGTAAGTTTGAAAGAAGTGTAAGATGTACTTTAGGAATAAACAGATGAACAATAGCTAAAATAAAATCAGTTCGAACGACAAGTTAATGGAATTTGTCGAATGTCATGTGGTAGCTTTGTGTTTTATGAAAATATTTGCTTTTGAGAGAGAAAGTTCACGCAAGCATTGTGGAAAAATAAAATATTAACCTCATAAGAAAACAGATTTATCCGTGTTATGTTTATAAAATAACGTAATTAGATATTTTCCGCATTGTGGTTTGCTGAGAGAAAGTCGAAAGCCAAGAATAATGCGGCAAGAAATAACTGAATCGTATTTCAATGACTTAGAATTTTTATTTAGAAATTGTAGAATAGCGCTCAGATAACGAGCTGGAATTTCAGTCTTTGTTAGTTTTATTGGGATGAATGCGAGGGAATTTAAAAGGAATTTATTTTGTAAACGTGAGAAATTATTCGAATCTTCCATCTATAAGTTGAAACGAGATACGCTCGCTTGAGTAATTTTAAGTATTAGAGCTCGAAAATGTCTCGTAGAACTGTATTATCGTTGTATTTACTTCGAAGTCTGCAATGGATGAAAATTATATGTGAATCTGTTAATATAATTACCGAATTCCATTCATATATCGGTCTAATTCTTTTTATATTTTCTACCTATTTTCCCCTTTTTAAAATGGCAGATAATATTTTTTAAGTTGCGCAAAACTATCGAAGAATACCATGATACTATAATAAACAATTCGTAACTATGAATACAAAACAATAGATACCATTCATGTACGTCAAGAGGGGTCAAGTTATTCATTCATTACCCCATTTGGTATATCCGATTATCTAGCTTAGAAAGAAATAATTCAGCCCTCTTCTTCTACCTCTCTCAGAAGAATCGAGATCGCTAAGTCAACTAATTGGTCGACGAGTTAATTGCTGTTGAATAATTCTCGTAGCAACCGCTCTTCACCTGAGGCAAATACCTTCCGATCGACTTCGTGATAACCTAAATACAACTGCAGAGGCCCAAATCTGTTTCGACGAAAGCCCAATCAAGTACCGCGTGCGATGCAAAACTCACCTTTACTTAAGGTCAATGAGTATCAGACAAGGAAGCTCATTTATGATGGCTAGGTTATAATCGATAACAACCAGGACGATGTATTAAAATGGAGAAACGAGTCACCTGGGAGATCAGAGAGAGCAATTTCGTCTCGTGTTTATTAAAACCTTAGGAGGCAAAACAATGGCGAGCTGTGATCGCGGGAGCCCTCCTTTTAAACCCCGAGTTCGAATTATAACAAAACAATAGCGGAATTCGCCTTCAAGGCTCATTTTGCCCTCGCATCGACCCTTTCGATTCGCCATTGTTTTGCGCGCCACGCATGTGCAGTGGAGCGCGACGGAACTGTGGAATGCGCCCATGGAATGAAATGAATTAGCCCGAACTGCTAAAGCAAATCGCTTGATGAAAGTGGCCGTCCTCTGCTTTAGTTTGCGAACTTGCCGTCGTGTAGGATGCAGACGCACGAGGCCGGAAAAGAAATACTGCTACTTTCTCTTCGAAGCACGTTTTGGTCGGACGCCATCGTAATGAGAGCATGGAAGAATACAGATTATGCTACGATTTTATCGGTGAGAATGAATGTGGATGAATTTTGGAACCAAAACATAAATTTTAACTATAACAAGCACTGATTCAAAATACAATCGATCTTCAAAGATCGATTTCTAAATTTCATCAGTACCTTAAAGAAAAATCAACATTATTTGATCCATAA
Source organism: Pantala flavescens (assembly GCA_020796165.1). NCBI lineage: Eukaryota > Metazoa > Arthropoda > Insecta > Odonata > Libellulidae > Pantala > Pantala flavescens. The sequence continues at coordinate 22,943,629 of CM036886.1, forward strand.
CAGAACAGGACATTCAAAACTTCTCTTCACTCGTTTGTTATTTCTTGTTTGCTCACTATACCGATCATTACATTATTCCAAACGAAGGTAGATAACTTGCAAGTAGATTAGATAGCTTTTCAGTAGCTAAGCAACATTCGTTGATGAAAAAAATGTTCTCGAAATTAAATGTTCTCGAAAGTTGAACAGGCAAGCCAAAAGCTTTCTGTTGACTCGGAAATTACGCAGCAGAAAATACAGAGAAAAAACTCCTTCAATAAGCAAAACTAATAATTATCTGACAAAGAGAAATCGTATGGCTTAATAATGAATGTTTCCCTCAAAGTAACTTCAAATTAACAGGTGAATTATTGATCCAAAGGCATATAATGCAGTTAAATTATTACTCCAGATTATAAACATCATATTTTCATATTTTATATTTATTAATGTGAAATATCAATATCATTTATTAAATAAGTGAATTATTCTAAGAAAAATCAGATAAGATCTCTGTATAGTGCAAAGTGTAAGGATGCAGTAGATATTACGTGACTCCCCAGATACATAGGGTGATATTATAAAGATCGAAAGGGGTTATAATAGGTTAAGAAAATAGTAAGGATAACAAACGTGTTTCAACCCCTGCCATACACTTACGGAGTACTTTTACTGACGTAGAAGGAGACTCGACGTATCTTCGAGAAAAAGGATAGGGAATGTGTTATTGTGAAAAGTCGGGAATAACGTAAATGGAGTAAATGCTGTTACTTGAGAAGATAAGTAAAAAGCCAAGTCACAATTGAGTTCTGTTTAGCCTCCCTTAAAGGAGAAGTTTCCGTCTTCATCAAACAGAGGGGAGTGCAGATGGGAAAGGGGAAGAAAATAAAACTCGGTATACGTTAGCAGCAGTGAAAGGAAATAAAGTTTATGGGTAAACAAGTAGCTGAGGCGACAATGAGCGCCGAGAAAAGTTTTTTCGTATCAATAAGGAAAATAAATTAAAAGATTGGAAGTTTTCTGACCGAGAAGGTGTTTTTTTATTTTTTCAGTTGAGTTTGTGTCGAGGAAAGCACCTCGAAGACTAAAATCGATCATGGAATTCCATCTCATTTGCGTTAAAAAGATTTTCGGAGATATTTCTCTTTTCTGAAGCAGTTTACGCAGATAACAGAATGGGAGTCGAATGAAAAGCAATCGGAAAGATTTCCTGGACCGAATTCGAGAGCGAAAAGTTTCTTCATTTAAATCCGTAACGGACCCGAGTCAGTAGAGACTGGTACAATTGAGTCTTTACTATCTGAAGCACTTCTATTTTTATCCATTAGCTAACCTACTTTTACGTTCAATAGATAAAAAAGCACTGTAAACATTCCATGGTAACCGCGGATCCTATACCTTAGATACCTCCTTAGTTTCTGAGGTAAATAATAAACACGAACATCATCTTACCATCAGATTAGATCAGACTGCATTATGAGAGTGTTATAAATGAATAGTATATTAACCATTGTAACTGTGTCCTTTGATAAAGCAAGGCTACTTTTTCTCTTATTTTTCTTTAATTTCTAAATTGAGTTTCTTTTGGAATATCTTATTTTTTAATATGAGCGTCCTGAATTTCAGCATACGACAGTTGTGAAAATTTTATAAAAACGTATTGTGATTTTAATTTTAGTAATTATTGCAGGAGTAATATAAAAACATTTTTAAATTCCTCTTCTTTTAGGGAGGATTGATTTGACGCCACTACTTAATATCAGGACTCGATATAATAAACTTGAGCAAAATGTTACACCAATAAAATTTGACGATTGAAATTTATTTTTGCATTATCTCAAACAATTACCCCGTGCAGTCAAAATGAATCCTAAAAGAACAAAAATTGATTCAGAATAACCTAAATTGAACAATGGAAAAACAGTAAAATGATAATTAAAAATTTAATTTTTATTAGTATTGTCTAATTTTTATGTATACTTTAGGATTGATACAAAGAAATTGCCATCTCCAGTTTCTGATGTAAAAATCTTCAATGCAGGAACACAATAATGGGCAAAATAACTGCAAAAATCACAGCTGTTTTTAACACAATGACTGACAATACATTTCTGAAAATCACCTGTAATGCGTTCCTGCTGCTATTACGTTATACAATCAAGGAATTCCCAAATGAAATTCCATCAAAATCGCACTTTAAATGAAATCAATGTGAGAAGGCGTGACTTCGTGGAATGCCATAGTAATAAAAATAACTTAGTAAATTTCCACAGAAAAAAAAAAATTTCTGTGGAAAAGGAAAATTTTTCTGTGAAAAAGGAAAATTTTTCTGTGATAATAAGGTATCTCATAAAGCTAACGTGCGGCTATATATAGTCAAGGTTATACGCAATAGTATTTACGCAATCATCTCACATAACAAGTCCTAATAGGAATCTTCTTATCCCTATAGAAACCGTGTATATCGATTTACATTCATCATCAGGAAGGAAGCGAGCTAACGTATCATGTTTGAAGCGAATGGCTCGATTTAACAAAATATTATTTTCGTGGAAATTGATAGAAGAAAACGCAATTCGGGCATATTTCATTTGAGCCCTCATTTTGCTTCTTCCTTCTTTCGCCCAATTTGCGCCATTATCTTCCTTTCTGGTCCATTGAATCGCCTACGTACTTTCTCATTTTTCTTCTCGGATACTACATCCGATCTCGAAAGCCTCATTTCTTCTTTTCAGCTTTCAAAGAACACATTACTCAGCACTAAAGTACACAATTCATTGGCTCATCGCTGGTGAAAAGAGGCTGACTTCGTTGTCAAGGAAAATATGTTTACAAACAAGTTTATTTATACTGGATACAGGGAAGGTGAAGTAAGTTAACACGGTAAGTCGAGTGACTGGAGTAGAAGGTTTAACAGCAGGGAATAATAGCGACATGACTTAGACTCGAACCCAGGTTTCACTTTCAAATAAACGTGTGATAAAGTAAGTTCCTATTCATTACAGTCCCAGTCAGGTTGCTATGTTTACTACTGCTTAAGCTTCTTGGCTTAGACTCGAACCCAGGTTTCACTTTCAAATAAATGTGTGATAAAGTAAGATCCAATTCAGTACACTCCCGATCATGTTCCTATATTTCTTATTTTACACTTCTTAACCTTCTATGAACACTTATAGAGATTATTGGTTACTATTTAGCCTCGTTATAACTATACTTCCAAGTACTTTGAACGTATAAGGAATAATCTTAAACACACTGCAGGGCCATGATTAAAATTCTATATTTATTCTGCAAAATCTAAACAATCATAGTTGGACCCGAGTTTTTCATTAAATCCTTACGAGAAAATGATTCCAGTTTAGGCTCATCGATCTTCAACTCTGTCAAGAGAAGGGATGATTGATTCGTGTTCTAAAAAGTCAAAAATCTTTATAACGAAGGTTTCTGGTTTTTCCATAAATTATAAAAAGTTCAGACTTAAAGACAGCTAGTGTAGCAATACTTGGAATTGATTTAAAATTAATTGTATTGAAATATTCCTATTTAAATTCCTCAACGAGCTGAAATTATAAACAATAAAACTAAAGTGAAAGTTGCATTAATGAGTGGTAAATGGGTTTTTACCATCGTAAGATATAAAGTAATAGATAGAGTAATCTAAGTATTTTATGAGGAAAGACTATGTAAATGCTCTAAAAATTACATGAAAAATGAAAAATAAAAGTTATAAACGTTTTATTGAGTATTAGCAGTAAAAAAAAGGTATTCCGAGAAAGAGTGTGTTTTCTGATCAGAGAAATACACAAAGAATAAAAGAATTAATTCATTTATATGATTCAATTGAATACGAAGGTTGCTAGGAGATAAAAGTAAATAAACAACCTATAAAAACACGATGCAGGTTTATTTTTTTAACCTTCGTAAACAATTTCAAGGCGTGCCCAACTATATTAAGTTATAATAACATTGTTATATCATCCTTCTCTATTGTAGCATACTTTCTAACACGAGAATTTAATATTCTATCAACTAATAAAATTGTTATTTGAAACACTACGTTCTTATTTACTTCGACAAAGAAATATCCAAGCGACAATCTTCGAATGTAGTTTTTCTTAACTTAGGAATCATGCAAGAGCTCGAATTTGCAAGGAATACAATGCAGCATTGTAGTGAATCCCACCCACTGCAAAAAATATTCAGCAGAGTGAATGAATGCCGAGATGCCATCTTCAAGTAGATCCCTTTTACACCAGAAGGCTGCAGAAAATCAAAGGATATATTCAAAGTACATCCGTCTTGTACAAAACATTCAGAAAAACACCTCCATAATTCTTACACCTCGAAGCAAGGATTTTGAAATAAGAAGAAACTGATACATACGCTTTGGGAAGACAATATCAGATCAAAGATTGATGAAGATTGCCTCCATTCTCTTTTACAGCTTTCTTTCGATTTAGTGTAAGACTATCATGAACAGAAAAGATTCTTCTTACGATATATATCCAGGTTTATTTCTATATATCACTTCCTTGTCTTACTTCCTACTCAGGTTGCGTGATATATATTTTATTTTATCGCAGCTTACTTTCAAATGGTAAAAATGTTTTTGGCTCATTTCATCTTTTATTTACAATAAAACAATCTTCATATGTCTCAAACCCTGTATTTCAGCATTATAATAACGTAATCTCCTTTACTTCTGAAATACTATTATTTTTGATACAGAGCTATCTATAATCTAATATATCTTATGAAAGAAAATAATAAAATGAAATTTATATATACTTCATGTTCATTATCTGCTGATTTCTCTTTTTTAATATGTTTCATCTAGTTTTGCCCTTTTAAATTTGTTAATATACCTACTTACTAAGACTCCTACATTTTCATCTAAACCCCACCAGCTGCTTTTTGGCGTGTGGCAGAGGTGTCATTTAATATCTAATGTTATTTAAAATTATTTATAACATTTAACGTTTTATATTTAAATCGAGAATATCATAGTTTAGAAGTAATTAATTTTTATTGTAATTGTTTTCCCAACCACGAAGTGATATACTTCCAGGTACCTTTTCAAATCATGTTTTCAGTCAATATCTGTAAAAGATGTTCCAAATATGACAAGTTTTATTTTCTACTCTCGAATCGAATCTATTTATTACTATCATCCACACATCTGCGTGATTTATTTTACCCTTTTTATCAAGATTTACAATCCTACTCGGGAATTATATCCATCAAATAAAAGTCGATACGTCGTTTTTAACGTATTCAATGTCTGATAAGTACTACTTTCAATGAGTTTAAAAGCAAAAAAAACTTTTGATCTTCGTAAACATCTACACATGTGGTTATATAGCTTAAAGATAGACCATAATATTCGGAATTGGGCTCATACTTAACCTGCATATAATTCATTTTCTTTGAGATAAGTATAAAAGTAATAGTAGTATCAATTTAAGATAAATACCAAGTTTTAATAAAGAGAAGTACTTCGATTTGGTTCGAAAAGTAAAGAAAAAACTAGTATAGTCAACAATGACACTAAGCGTAATCCGAAATATAAAAAAGAACATGTAAATTTTTATATTTATCGTGAAAAGGGTTCGACGTGGAGACGCTAAGTTTTTCGTAAAATTTTCGTTCGTCGCAAATCGCTTTTCATGTATCCTGGCAGCCATTCCCTCTTTCAAATCGACTTTCCCTTTCAAAGCGATCTCGATTAATGGCGTCGACATTCAATTGTTCTCTTTTTATCACCGCCGCATTGCCCCACTGCGAATAACCGAGCTCCGATTTACGCTTCGAAGGACACAACGATTCTTTCAATCCTTACGTTCATTAATTGTGCTTCGTTTCACACGAAATTGCAAACATCGCGCGATATCGGGACAATTCATTTTTGCGGATTGTATTCGAACAATATCTATATATATATTATTATAACGTGCGTGGGTGTAGAAACAATTGATGCGTGACAAAATTTTATCTTAATAGAAAAAGGTCTGAGGTTTAAATCAAACAAAAACTTGAATCGAATGAAATGCTGTTCGTTAAAATTCGCGTATAACCTTTATTTTTTATTCCAAAACAATAAAAGAGTGGGTAATTAAGTATCGGGGGAATATACGTACTAATACACAACCATTAACTGTACGTTTGATTATCCTGGTGCAGTATTGAACTAAATAAACCCATAAAAGTACTTTACGTTTCTTTACATTGGCCACACGCGTCGTTTACCCAAACTTGGGTGTTTACTACGGAGCAACCACCCTCAGGCGTTTGAAGAGTTTGACATTTGAATCACTCCCACTGAAAGATCCTTTATGAATAAAGTTTGGATATAGTTCCCTTGAATTTTATATTGCATGAACTGTGGATTAAGATCACCTTCGGTGAACTTTGTGAAATATCCATTCATCTGACCTATTTTAGAGTTTCAATACACAAAAGGAAACAGTGCTCGGTTCTGGTGCTGGTGCGCTCTTATGCAGTCTAATGTTCAATCGCTTGGTATTTTAGTTCAAAAATTCGTCTTTTATGCATTTTTTATAGCTTAAGATCTGTCTTAACATCTTCCCTTTTTTAAGTTATTGGAAATCCATCAAGTTTTCTCACATTAAAATACGATAATTTTCATAAATTTCAAATTCAAAGGTCAAAGCTTGATAGCAAATTTGTCAACAAATGGAATACACATCAAAATGCATACATTAAAAATTAATGCATCCCATATGTTCATTGCAATAATCAGGGATAATGAACCTAGGAAACGAATATAATAAGAGCTGTAAAGCTGTTATTGAAAGTTTGAAGTTATATCATGTCTTAGATAGAATTTAAACATTATTCACGATCATATAGGAAATAATATTTCTAAAAAATTGTTATTATTACGTATATAAATAAAATATATAAATTTTTTTACGATATCTATGGTTTATATTTATAACGAACAAAAGAGTTGGTGCGTCATGTAAATCTTATATATATTTCAAAATTCCCTAATATCCTATTTATCACTCCAATGGAGGATATCATTTGGCCAATGAAAAGAGAGAAAAAAACTCAAAACATTAGGAGCCCAAAAAAAGAATGGCACCATAAGCAGCTTTATACGTACGCTTGAAAAACGACAGGCGTTGCCCACGATCTCAGAGACACACACACACACTATGCGTTTCGCACTGCGCTATTCACTTGTTTTAGGCCGTCAACAACTCTAATTCATCCCTCGCCGGGTAATTGCAAAAGGGCCCAAAACCTCGGCGTGTAAATGGTGCAAAAACGGCACCAAAGAGTCCCTTGAAGTGTGAAATTGCGCCTCCTCCATTAGCCTCCCTTTTTTTCCCTTCTTCTCGTTACCGCCATTTTCTTTCGCACGTGTTTTTTTAGCGCTCAATTCGACCTTTTTAAATCGACCTTCTTTTTTTTATCCGTCGATGTGGTCATGCATTCCCTAGAGCCTTTCGCGTGGGGATTGGCTAAAGTGGATGGACATTTCATTGACACATCGATTGCAGCTCCAATCGCTAGAGGTTTGCCCTTCGAATGATAACGGAGGAATTTATGGCGAGATGATGGACTTGAGATCAAGTTTTCCCTTCGGAAAAGGGGAGAACAAAAGGATGGTCCATACCTCGGCTCCAGCATCCTTCTTTTATGCGGAATATTTTTGAAAGGGAGGGAATATTGTAATGTGGTCTTCCTGGACAGGGAATAAATGTCCGTAGCGGGTTTAAAGCTGATGTAGAAGATTGTGTAAAGTAATTTAAGTAGGCGTTTATGATGTATGCAATACAATTCCCTTAAAATGCACATGAATTAAACAGAACAGGGTTGAATAAGAATGGCGTACCCAAGTAAAACTTCAATCCCGGAGGACAGTGATGTATTTTAAACGAATAAAACGAAAGGTAAACATAAATGATGTCAAGGAAATCTAAGCATGTATGGATGTATATAAGATAATTAATCATAACATTGTATAAAGATTGTATGAATTATCACGATAGATTGTTTAATATGTATTATGAAGAAGTTAACCTTTATTTTTTACGTGCTTATAATCTTCTTGTGTATAACAATAATAGAAGTTGAGATTTTCTACTAGTGATCTTTAAAATGAACATATTTAGAATTTTTATAGTAAAAATAGTCTCTTTGCTTCTATAGGAATCATCTCTTATATTTTGAATCAGTATTATACTTGTTACGTGAAATTTTGTCTTTATGCATATTTATTCATATTTCGAAACAGAGAACAATGACTTATTTTTAAGTTGCTCTAAGTCTGCTCTAAACATGTTTTTAAAACCTAAAATAGAATAAACTACTTTGAGATAGATTGGTGAGACCATATTAATAATTGTAGCATAGTATTAAGGTTTATTTTGCGGTAACTTTGCGAACATATCTAACGTAGTTCATTCTCGAGGGAAATGGCAAAGTTTCCTATTACTCTAATAGCCAAATAATCTTCACCGCTCCCTTTGCGCTTATCTACAACCATATAAATATCACAAAAGCCACATTTCGGCGTAATTCTGGGATCGGATTGTTATAGCTAATGGTGAGTTAATGATAGTGCCTTGGGTTTACAACTTTAAAGTCGTGGGTTATAGACGCTCTTAACTCATAATACTTTATAGCCTATATAGATGTGGGTGGAACAAACACGTATACCTTATCATTCCTCGCAGTTAGAACAAATTTCGTTAAATGCTGTTATGAATGTTAAATAATACAAGATGAGAATCATTAGAATATAGAATTATAAATAGTGGCAGAATATAAACGGTAGAATTAGAAACATTTGTTAGGCATATAATATTAAGCATATTTAACATAAATTAAACATTTATTTGAACATTTTACTTTAGAGAACTTAGAGCACTATATTATTATAATTAGAAACAGTTGAGTCAAGCCAAAACTTATGACGTTTCTTCATTCAAAAAGTAGAATAGTTTAAACAACAGTCATGTTCTTTGAAGAAGCATCTGTGCTTAAGATACCCTGTCGCAAATGGCATAACTTTATATATACTTCGTAACTATTTCTTTTGCACATTGCTCTAGAGCCTGCGTTGGACATTAAAACAACTTCGTTTTTGCCTTAACTTGTCTACAGTCTCGCAGACGAATTCCAACAGCTTCTGAATCAAAGGTATATCATGAATCATCAGTCATTATCCTTTCACCAACTCCCAATTAACAATGTTAATGAAATATATTCTCTCGTTCTTTTTTGTAAATCCCATAAAGCAACAATTACTTAATTTTAAGGTAATTTCTTATGCCCATTGACGTATAAAACCCATTAAACTCACGCAGAACAATTACAATTAGCCAATTTCGCGAGATATCACTCCAAATCTCAGCTAGAATGATCCCGCACAACAATAGAAACGGTCGCGTTGGTTACATTCCTTCGTGGGTGAGAATCCGTGGCGACGGACAAAACAGCTGGAAAGGAGAGGATTCCCTTGTTAGCATATCATCCTTACGGAATGCCGCGAATGTACTTTGAGTATCTCCTTACGGCTGCCATCAGAAATGGGTTATTTGTTAAAAGGGTCGGACCACGCCTCGCATCCTGATGCGAATAAAAGGGACGGGAACAATGCGTTCCAAGAGGATCCCTACGGAGATACGCTGCCATCTGCCGGCAAATCCCCAGAAATAGACGACGGGTTGACGTGAAATGAACTGGTGACGCATTGCAAATATTAATGGCCCTTGGATCGCCATGCGAATTTGAGTTATAAACGGAGGGTTCTCATTTCCTTTCAAGACAGTGCGGTCATGCACCGAGGAGATTTTTTATGGAGTCATTTTAAGACCTCGTAGCGTTAGTTAGAGAAAAATAATGCGCGAGCTAATTTCATTCATTTAATAACTGTATAACTGCTGGTAGAAAGCGTAAATGATTTCACCTACTAATCTAGAACCAACCAGAAATTTTAAAGCTCTATAGAAAGTTGATGCTCCTGATTGTTGTCGAAACTTCTTCTGGGAGATCCTGAAGGATGTTGTATGAATTATCAGCTTTTTCTTTTACGCCTCCAGCATTTCTTATGCTCTTGCAAAGTTTGTCAAAGTGCTCTGTGGCCGTTTCAAGTATCATTTGCATCTTTTTGATGGTTCTACCATCTCCTTTGAGAAGGGCCGAAATATCTTCCCACTGTTAGCTTTTTAGCCCTCTTCATACTCCTGTTCTCTATGCATCTTCTTGAATAACTTTCTCATTGAACGCCTTCATATCTTCCCTATCAGCACTTTCTCTGTTGCTTCTTTTGATTCTCATACGAGCGACTTATCCTTAAAGATCATATCCTTTAATCACTAAGATTTAGACGTGTAGTTAGCAATAGAAATCTCTTTTTTATTTTAGCCATCATTTACAAATATTTTTCTCGTTTTAGATTTTTAAATCTCGTAATATCCTGTTCGTTACCTCGATAAAGGATATCATCATAGAATGAAAAGGTAAAATATTCAAATATTTCAAGAATAAGAAGCTGGCAAAACCTCAAAATCCTAACTCAAATGCTTCATATATAATAAACAGACAATATAGTCATACTGAAGACTTAAATCTTATTCTTTTACTACTCAAAGCATCCATCCGCAATATCTGAAGGCGTATAATAATATTAAAAGTTTATTTTGATCGATATTTACTTAATTATGGATCAATTTATGTAAAATGAATATATACGTAAAAATAATAAAAACAAATTTGTAAATTTCCACAGAAAATTTTCTGTGGAAATTTACAGTTGTTTTTATTACTATGGCATTCCACGAAGTCACGCCTTCTCACATTGATTTCATATACGTAAAAACAATAACTCAATTACAATATCCACTCCTTCAGCTTCGACTAATAGATGGATATTTAATTATAGGTCGGTAAATTTTAGATATATACATATAAAAACAACGATTCAATTATAATATTCATTCCTTCAGCTTCGACATGGAGACGACGACTATTCATCACGAAAGATTTACGAAATGAAAGAAAAACTATCTAAAATATTCCTTAAACCTTTCCATACGCTTAATCTATCTTCAGCCCCCTCCAAAACCGCTCACGGGACGTGTATTTCCTCGTACGGATTCCGTCGCCTTAGAACGAGACCACACCGTCTTCCTTGAGACTCCTAACACCTCCATTTCCGCATCGGAGTGCAATAGAAAGGGGCGTGGCCAAGGGCGTGGCTGCCAACATCTTCGATTCAACAGATTGCACTCATGAGATTTTAAACCAGCGCCACTTCTGAAGAAATCCTCCGCATCGAGATGTGCGAACGTCCGAAAAGAATCTGCATATTCATATGGAGCGATTAAAAAAAAAAGAAGGGAAATGTGGTGAGGGATGGAGGTAAGAAGGTGGAAGAATCTGTTGGCAGGGAGAGGCAATTGTCTCCTAGGCACTTGAGGGGTCCTCAATTAACTCGGCCTGAATTGAGCGTGGTAAGGAGTGGACCACTTGTCTGGAAGTGAAGAGGGGATGGAAAGATTCATGGATACCCAGAAACCCAGCGGAGGAAAAGAGATGAAGTAATTGATAATGTATTAGGTGCAGACGATTTTGCTTGGGTCGAATCTTATATTATATTCGGCTATTATAGTACAAGAGCACCAATGAATTCCCAATAAAACATGTATGGTTGTTATAATATTAATACCTTTCATATATGTATGAGTAGAATATAATTATCTGGATGGAGGGTGTAAACTATCCTAAATCAGATGTTGTATATGTCTTGTATAAGTATATGCTGAATAGGAATTCGTAGCTTGCGTATTTTAAAGTAAAAGCCATATTAGGTTAGAAGCTCAAGGACTTGACTTCGTCCACTTATCGGAGTCTTGTATTATTAAATGCATAAAAAGGAATATCGGAAAATTATTACGAAGAATATTGGTGATGTACACATGGCTCTTTGCAGCAGTTAACTTAACGTTGGTTTTGCTGTACCCTAAAAGGTGACTGAATAGACACAGTATGCTGTAGAGAAACTTTAAAAATTATAGCTTCAACTAATAACTTATAATAGTAATAATAATGATAATAGTTAATAATAAACCCCTTTCCCAACCTGGAAGGGGACTTGTACAGTATTGTTGTAGATTAACATCTGATAAGTAAACAATCTCAGGAGAGCTACTTTCATCAAAGGCATTACGATAAACCCTATTGAATTAAACAATAAAAGTTTTTCATCGTGAAACATATCTCCATAGACACATGCTGAACTACTCATAGGTATTTTTAAAGCTTATCATCCAATATTATATAAAAAACTCGTATATTTTACGAAGAATGCAAGTGATTATCATTTCTCGTAGTGCTAAGCGGTATCCAACGTAAATAAATAAGTTTAAACGAGTCCAACAATCAAGAATGAACGTTCAAATAAATCGATCGGAGAGCGATGTCACAATAGAAGAATAATTCTGATAGGAAATACTTTACGGAACGCGCAGAGATAAGCTAAAGCAGAAATGGAAAGATCGCACTAAGAATGAAGCCACTCCAGTTTCAATGCAACTCTCTCCCCTGTCGTTAACTTTCACGACTGTGAGTGCGACACATTTTGTCATGCGAATTTCCATTCATTTTTGGAAAATGGTCCGCCATTTCTGCACAAGCGAATGGCGTTCCGTCATTCACAGCTGCCTTTCTTTGGAAAAATTTCTCGATGCTCACGTCCTCTGCTGACACATAGAAGTGTATCGTTATTTATAGTAACAGTTTCTTCACTCTGAACGTCTAAAACGACTTCAAAAAGCAATTGCACAGTTACTGAGTTTCAAATGACTATAAGTTCTGCCTTCGTTCGTATATTTCTAGTATTTTAAAGGAATGAGAGATTATGAGATCAAGAAGATGTAAAATATGATCGATTTCGTTCCGTAGACGTTAAAAAGTTCTAGCTGAAAGGTTTGAAAAAGGACATTAGCTCAAATTCCAATCCGTTCAATAAACATCATGAATCCATTTTTGTAGAGAAAATGCGCTTAAATTCACGTAAAAGAATTCAGTAGTGAACTATTAAAGTTATCTAAATTCATAAGTTATTTAGTCCCACTGTTGTAATCGCTTATAGAATCAAGAAAATTTCAATTCTATAGTTCTACATCTAAAGAGGTTTAATATTATAGAATATATATAATTTCTAAAGTATGTTGTCTGGTGGTACAACTCCTAGGAAGTATTATTATAAGAAGAGGAAACATATGATTAACAAATGTAGGACTCCTATCCACTAAACTCTTCCTTTTTAAGGCCTACAACTTTAACGACGCAGTACTTTAGAAAAAAATTGGATACATATCCGTAAAATAGATGATTTTAATACTTACTAGTATATCAATAACCGGGAGGACTGCATAGTAATGCATGCCATTGCTTACCTGAAAAAGAAAAGAAAAATAAATCAAAAACATGAAAAAAAGAAGCTGGCACAAGCAAGACCACTCAATAGCGAATAAAAGAAGTATTATTTGCAAAAACGTATTTTTTATCCATATACTTTCTCTAGAGGTCAAGTTTTATTTAAAGCTAAAATTTGCGAATAGAAATCCGATATTTATACTCTTTTAACATGCGATTGATTCTCTTTTATCAACGGATGGGATGGATTTTTTAATTATGAAAACAAGCCAATAAACTTATTTCCGGGGATATATCAATACTTCCTCTTTTACAATTCAAGTTTAAACTGTAAAAATGACAAAGAAAGTCTTTGGATGACATTTAACGTATGACCTCTACAAGGTCAACCAATTTATTTATTTATTTACTTGGAACGCATATATCGCTGTTATAATCAATTCGCTAGGAAGGTTATGTGCTATTCATGATTCATGATAAAAGGATACATTTAGTTAAATGTTTGTTATTACTCTAAATCACGAATGTGTAATATGATTTTGCATTTAAAATCTGTTTAAGTTTACTAATTTGAAATTTTCAACCAAAACATAGTAACTATTTGATTATGTTAGAATTCCTTTAGCTACAGAAATTAAAAGCTATGATTATCCGATTTTATTATGTACCTTAATACCAAACTCTTTTCAAGCACTTACTTTTGAAAGCGCAATTTTTCGTTTTTATATGAAAGTATACTTAGTTCCACCAAATACGTTTTTCTTTTATTTTTAATCATTATCATCGTGAAGTAGAGCATGCACACGATGAATTTATCCGTAATCTACTATCACTCTGATGAATCTACGAGAACGTGACATCCATGAATCCACGTCGGCGTATTCGGAAAATTCGGAATTGAATAAAGAGCTTTATCGATTATTCCCATTCGTCGAAAATCATTCGTGTTCCGAAAGTATTTAGACAGAATACAAAGCATTCGTTTGGACTACGACCAAACGCATGTCCGTCACCAAAACAGGGTTCTGCATTTATACTTATACATATTAGTACATAAATACATGCTGTACGATTGTACACTATCATATGAGAAATAAACTATAGGATAGGATGAATAATGGGTTCAAATTTGCATAGAAGTACAATACATTCGCCCGCTTAATCATACTGTCTTATCTTAGATTAACTTTAAGGTTTTTGAATGGATAGTACCTCTAATTTACGTAAAAATAGTAATCCAATCTGGTATGGATTCACCATGCTGTATCAGCACTTAATCTCTTCATGATTTTAATCAGTATGATCTTATTTTACTTGGTGGAATCCTATTGAAAAATTACTAAAGATAGACCTCGTATTTCCCACTTATTTATACTCTATTCTTTTATATTTACAATGCTTCATACAATTTTTACCGTATAGACACACTACTCTTTATAGTAACCTATACCAACCACTTAACACCCTTTACGTGAAAATGTTAATGGTGATAGTTAGTTCCATCCACGACGATTCCAATTGTGTTCCTTCTTTGTTATCCCTCCTCTGAACCATCCGAACCAAGCATCCCTCTTTAAACACCCGAACCCCATTCCAGCCCATTCTCACTAATTTCTCCACTGAATTATAATTCTTGGGAAGGATATAACCCTTTGACATCCACTCCACTTCCTCACCTACACTTTCACTTCACCTTCCTCCTCATCCGTTGACCCTCCCTTCCCTTACATAAAGCGAAATATATCGAAAAAGGTTCGACCGGGTCCAACCTTTACATTTACGATTCCTCATCTTTCTTATTATAACGATCTTACTCCCCAATACCTGAACTGTGATTGTATTCCCCACACTTCGGAATTAAAAGTTGGATCATGTACCCGATCGGCAACAGCCATGAGTTGCACTTCGAATTGTTTCCGAGGCAACCTCAGATGGAGAGAAAAAAAAATAAAAGAGAGATCTCGAGCCCCATAGGGATGGACGACGGCAACGCCTCGTGCGGCAACAGAGGAAAACACTCTAATAGAAATAAAAAAGGGACCGGGCTATATCCTTAGCCACGGAACTCGACCAGCGTGGATTCAATTAGCTCCCCATTCAGAGCAAAGGACTTTTATTTGCTCCAGCGGTGCCTACCAATCGGCATCTGTGTTCCGAATTCCCGCTCGTTAGAAGCTGTGTTCCGTTTCATTCTCTTTCATAAATCTCTTTGCAAAAACTTTCATTTTCTTAATGCACAGGCGAAGTGGACGAACGCTTTCAGACGATTTGAGAATTTAACTTTTGTGGACTCCTAAACTTGGCAGGACATTCGAATGAAGTGCTTATTTCAAGCTGATGGTACCAGGTTCAATACCACATAATGCAAAGAGTACTTTTTAATGTCGATATTTGTCCATATGAGTTCGTAGAACTATCTCGTTTACGATAACAAATCGATAAATAACGGTAATTAAACAAAACCGATATTAACTCGTATTTTATCAACAGTTTACGTAAATTATCATTTAAGGAGCAAATAGTGAATTGATACTTCAGTGAACGATATCTGTTAAAACGTAGGACTTCCTTAAGCTTCTTTGTTAAAGTAATTTACCGACAAAGTTTACTATTAAAAATTTAAAAAAAAATTAAACCTATTCGTACTTTATAATATTACGTAGGAGAAAGTCTCAGGAAGACGAAAGTATAACAACGGAAAATTTTGCCTCTTAAAAGTTGTAAGTTATTATAACTTTCGTGGAAATAAGCTTTTATAGGCAATTTAAAAATTAAAAAAAAGATTTACGATTATTTTACGAATTATATCAACTTTCGTCATAAAGGGTGGTGGTTAAAAAGGAATATTCTCCATTCTTGAGGATAAACAGTATTATAACTTTACAACTACATATTTCACCTTGAGAATCAAATACATTTTAGGGATAGTGGTTTAACTATGAAAATATAGTTTTGGGGATATTACCCTGTTTTATTATGTATATGACGATATTTAATCTGTATTTTGATCTGTCCAAAATACTTCAAATAAACTTAGACACATAAAATAGTTTAAAATACTTTCTGACTGCTTCCAGACCTCTGCTTAAGGAAAATAAGACTCGTAGCTATATTTTATAAGTATGATTGTAAGTATTGTCAAAGGTGTAAGAAGAAATATATATCCGTGGTTTCCTAGGTGACGGCATTTATATTCTTATCTGTACATCAAAGTTATATCCCTCTTTCACTTTAAGTAGTGTGAAATTCATCTAATAAAACCTTTCTTATACACTTGAAGGCTAAACTCTAAAGTCTCAAACCTTCCACTCAAACGTTTAATAATAATGAACACTCCTATTTCAATCTTGTTTCATCTCACTGATGAAAATTCAAACGCCATCCTAAGAAATGGTACAGAAGAAGGGTACGAGATGGACGAGGTGTGTAGAGTCAGACAATGAAAATTCTCAGCGATGCTATTTTTACTTACTCTTCGCATGAAAAGAAGCCTTATAACCCATCCTCTTCTCCTAAGACACACACAAATCCCTCAGCTTCTTCTAGAGGAACGGTGCAACTGGTGACTTCAAGTTTTTCACTTCACCTCAATTTATCTCCACTACATCACTCCATTTCCCTTTCTTTTACCTCTAAATAAACACAATAGAATTTGTACCTTTTCCCTTTAAAATTCTAAGTGTTTCAACTACAATTTCATCCGGGTTTTTATTTCCATACTTTCCTTATCTGAATTTGAAGTTAGTTAAACTAGTTAAACTCTTAAGTCCCAAGTAATTCTGCCTTTTGTATCCATTTGTTAAAAATTCTAGCTGCATTATTAATGCTTCAATACTAAATTAATAAATGTACAAGTTATATCAATGAGAAGGGGACAAAAGGTATAAAAATTAACACAGACTGGAATAACTGTGCTGTTTGTTTCTTACCATATTTATACTAATTATCTAATGCAGAATCTCTTTCTATATGTATAATTTTGATGCAAATGTTTTGTCATTTATGAAATTACGAAAAAAATAGCTGTTCAAATAAATTTATATGGTATATCCTACACTTACTTACTTACTCATCCTTGATTCTAAGAGTTATCTTACACGGATCTTAACGATATTTACATCGTTGGTATTTGAGGCTTGGAATTAGTATTATGTAATTTGAGCAGTACTTAAAACTTTTCATCAATTCCTTACTTTCCACGAAGTTTTGGATTACTTTTAAATAATAACGACAAAATAAAACATGGACCCTGTAACGTGTGTTTGATGAAAAACAACTGTAGACGTAATAATTCAAGATTCTTAGCTCAAAATTAGAATTATTCACGTATATCATTAATAAATTGGCTTCAATATTGAAACATTTATGGGTATTTTCAAAATTTTTAAGGCTACTGTTTCGTGTAAAATACAAGAAGTATATTCTATCCATTCAGGTGATGTGAAGTCTAATCTAATGATATTCTACGACTTTATTCTAAAAATCAATTAAGAAGATAGAACATTTTAATAGAAAAAAGATATAAACATACCTGTTGTAAATAGTTTAATAGCATAAAAAGCTGTAAAATTAATCGCTTTATCATCTATAAGCAACATATCTCATCAAGAACCTCTTAAGAAATGCTTTTGTCTCTTAATTTCGTAAGAAATTACGAACACTCAAATTTTCTTTCACACTCTCAAAATCTTCCGTAATAAAACCACTGATTATCAACAAAAAAAACATTGGAAATAAACATTTAACCTCCACTCTCATTGCGCGATAATTAGCGATTCGCCGTTAAAATGCACGCGCAGACGTACGCTCATACGAACACGCACAAACAAGCTCAACAAAAGAGAATGAAAACCCATGCATTCTCAAATCCCCAAAGGACTCTGAGAAAGGAATTCGCCTCCGTTAAAGGGGGCACTTCAAAGGGGAAATTTCGGCTCCAAGACACGGAGAATAAAGGAAGGGGCAATAAAATCTCAGAGAACTTCTCGTCGTCATAAAAATCCCCCTAGTTGTTCCATTCGCCACGGAAACATCAGTAGCACATTCTCCCGCTCCTAATTCTAAACGAATTTAATGCAACCCTAAAACTACCGAATATTATCGAGCGTTGCTATAGTAACAATGTCTCTTTTCCATATACCGTTTTCGAATGTGGAATTACCACGCGAAGAAGATCATAGGGGGGGGGGGTTGGGGTCGCCCATCAATTATTAACGGTTTCGGAAGGTAATACTGGTTTTTATGTTCCGTTTCACAGTCTAGTAAGTTTATTTTCTCTAATAATGGTAAACGCTATTCGTTTTACGTCCCGTTTTGATGAAGTAATAACGAACGAAAGCGAAATAAATTTTGCAGTTATTTAATAATGCCTTGACCGCTGGGTTATTTACTATTTCATCGCGTGAATCCCTATCTGGAATTGCTGCAATGACAAATAATAAAGGAGGAATGAAAGAAATTGTGTGGGGATTGAGGTGGTTTTTCAATGCCTCAATACCTCAACTTTGTAGGTAAAGAGTTTATTTCTTAAATTACGAATGTAAGTTACATAGTTAACGTATAAAGAACTTAAATTAAAACACTTATCAAACAAGTTATATGGAAGATAAGACTCCCTAGTACAAATTACACCGAAAACTGACGTTTTAATATGTAATTCATAGTGGAATTCAAATAAGGTTTATTAAATATACGATATAGATACTTTTAATTAAATTTTAAGCTGACATTATGATCCAGTTCAGAATTAAAACTAGTTATAGTAGCTAAATTATGCATCTTGAACTAGAGCAATTATAGCAATATATTATAGTAGTATTCTATTATAGATACGATGAGAAATAGAGCTAGAATCTCAAAAAAATTCCACACAGTTTTCTATTTCATCCATGCACTTGACAAACACTTAAAACCCATGTTTATAAGATCCTCATAACACTTAATTCCGTCCAAACCACTCCCCCATTTCACAGATTGTTTCCACAATCTCTAGGGATAATTTTACCATAGCAACAATTGTCAAGGAAGCACTATAAACAAAGCTAAAACCGCTAGACGCATTTTCATTTCGGCTGCACGAGATAGGACACCGGCTTTTGACCAGCGCACTTACATTCAAACATTTTCGCATCAGAATCGTACGCCGTGGAAACATTCACTCGACGAGAGAAAGTAAGCAGAGTGTCCATTTTATTCTTCATTTGGAAGGGGACGGAATTATTTTAATTCGAGCATTTGTTAGGGAAAGGGTGAGGGGAAAAAGCCTCACTGGAGACCCGAAAAGACCGCATTTTGCCTCGAGGTTTCCAGCTTCCAGTGTGCATAGTCCACTCTCCACTTCTTGTACTCCCTAACGACACTTTTGTTCATGTGCTGAAGCTACAAAAAAGTTGGTTTTACGACAGCATGGAGATACCAATTAGACTAGAGTAGCTCCGGTGTAGACATGTGCATAAGTCATTCCAAGATGGCGTTTATACTAACTAATTGGATAGAAACGTTAAGAAATTTAAAGTAGCAGTTATGACATGGTCCTAATCGATAAAATGACATTAAATTACTGCCAATTATATCTTAATAATGGTCCTCAATTTTGAACTTGTATGTTCGTTCTTCCTTCTTAATATAGAAACTTATCATTATAAACAATAAATACGTCTGATTGCTTTCGGGCCAAAACTACGGGAGTTCCTTATGATATATCCTTAAAATAATCCAGTAAGGATCTACAATGATAGATGACAGATTGAAATCCAAATAGCGTCATATGTGACTAAAAAGTGTCAAAAATTTCTCTCGTTGCGTACTTTTTTCTAGCAAGTACCGTTTACAACTCTACATTCTACTATCAATAATAATTGATAGTTAGACTTTAAGAAAAGACTTTAGATCCTTTAGACTTTAAGAAAGAAAACTTTTGCAAGAGTAGATAAATTTTTAATTATTTCTATTCCATTATTAAAGTAAATTAAATGTAACCTGGGAGACCAGGGTTCGAGTCCCAGTCATGTCGTTATTTTTAACTTCTGCTTAACACTGTCTTTAGGCTAATAAAACCAAGAGTAAAAATGCGCTATAAGTTGTATACGCACTTAGTTTTTGAACCCCTGGCAACACGCTGTAAAGTTGCTCGCAGGGTATCCACGTGGCCTTGGAAATTACAGCTTCCTTAGATAGTTATCGCGTGGACCAATAAACAGCTTCTCTTAGTATCCCCATCTATTTTTACGCTCACAGGAGGATCACAAAGGTTTTAAGGAAGCCCGTACAATCTCCTCCTCAAACGTTTTTACCCTAAATTGGTGGAGCAATCACAGCCTTGCTGCTAATCTCCATTCTTTCCAACATTCCTGCGTTTAATAATTGTAATGGAAAACCGCTGTAACGAGGCCCTGACCGGTGGTTGAGGACAGATCCACCCTTTCGGCTGATGAATGAAGAGGCTCGCTCCCTTAAAACACATTTGGGAGACGTATACTTTGCCGGTTGCGGGTTCACATATGGAAGGGAACATTTTAAAGGGGCTGCACACACAGTACAGATGGTAGAGCGAATTGGATTGTATGGAGACCGGCTTTGCTATCCTTACAGTACGACTGTCTAACGGTACCCGTAAAAGTAAGATCGTTCGATTTGGAAGCATTGGAATCTTATTCCCTTAGTAGAGTTCAAAAGTGGATGACTTGTGTTGGGATACCGTAAAATCGACGTATTTTTCTACGAGAGAACTGATTTTTACGTAAATAATTCCGGAATACAGTACCTAACATAGGAGACTATAATTTCCTGCAAAAGTAACCCTAAGAACGTGTAGGAATATCGATTTAATTGGTTAAAAATTTCTAATATTTTTGGTATTACGTGTTTTGTGAATGATTACGCGGCATAAAGTTATCTATGATTGAAATATGTATATAATTGTCTATCTTACATTTATAAAGTACTCTAATAGTTTAATGATTATTAATTATTCAACATTATAAATCAATAAATACATTTCCATTCATCAGAAAGCTATACCTTGGACGTGAACAGTAACAACGGACCAACTCCCACAAATACCTCCTAATAAAGAGATTTTCGGTCAACCGGTACACGATTCCGGTGCAAAGGTGTTAGTGAGTTAATATTCCTTTAACTTTGGTCAGATCCGTACGCTACGGACATCCCAAATAGAGATGAACACGGATATCCGCACCCTTACCTCATCCGGATGCTGCAGAAAAGGCTGTAAATTATCTTCCCCTGAGACGCTACTCCACTTGCGGATATTCGTGGATCGGCCTTTCTGCGCATTTTCGGAATTTTAATCACTTTCGTGTTAATTGCACTCGAGTTAAAGTTGGCTTCTTAAAGTAAGAGACGATGCAGTGAATGTCTATTGTTATTTACCATTGATGTTTGTTGTGAAATTACGTAATTTATATTTGTCTATAGAGACGAAGTAATAAAAATTAAAAGGTTAATATCTTACGGCCACTGTCTTAAAGGCACATTCATTTAGTGACACTATGAACTCAAATCGGCATTTCAAGTTAATAAACAGCTTCTTAGTCTCTTAATATCAATTCTTGTTCGTGTTCAAAGATAAATATAATGAACACACTATAATCATCGCTGATTTGATGAAATTAACGAATTTTCTATACCCGTGAGTTCAAAGTTGGAGATTACGTACTCGATTTATTGTAATAGGCAAAATATAGATCTCTATCATCAAAGGCTTTCGTATTATTAAAATTATATACAATACTGTTAAGATAGATGGTATTTTTATTGTATTCTTATGGAAATTAAAAATACTATCAAGAAATGTAATTAGGAACACGTGAAAGATCTTTACTACTTTTAAAAATCTCTATTGTTGCTAATTATTTTCAAATATAACTTTAAATACAAGAGCATTATTTATATTTCGTATTATTGGTTTTTGAGAGCACAATTTAATTTATCTGTGGCCTTTCACAGGAATAAACTCTAGGTTCCGAACTCATTATCGCCGATGGAAGTTAAGCAAACATTTCCTCATTTAATTTCCGTTTGAAACAGGAAGTTTTATGAGGCCCATGTCCTTTAAATAGTCGGTTAGCGGTGACAAGCGAACGTCAAAGTAAACTTAGTACGAAACAAGGGGTGAATCTCGTTCGAGCATCCGATGAAATTGCGAATGTGTTTCTGGCTACTTTCGGATTGTTTGCGGAGGCAAGAAATTCGCAATGCATTGAGTGGTTTCGCAAATCAATCTTCTACCGAACGAAGAACTTTCTCTTCCTTTCACCGATTTTCGCTCTTCGGATAAAAAATCGACC
Source organism: Pantala flavescens (assembly GCA_020796165.1). NCBI lineage: Eukaryota > Metazoa > Arthropoda > Insecta > Odonata > Libellulidae > Pantala > Pantala flavescens. The sequence goes on from CM036886.1 coordinate 22,966,332, forward strand.
ACAATACGATTGAGGGAATCCGATGCTATTCACATGTAAAGGAGATTGACTATAATATACCGCGCCTCTGAGCCGTTTTAGAATATTGCGAATTATTCGGGTTTATTTTATGCAAATACACTATTGCTAAAAAAGGCACTCAATATTCAAGGGTATGCTAGAGTGGGTTGCTTTTATATTTATATATATATATAGCCTTTCGGTTCGCGTACTTTTTGTACTATAATTTTAGAATGTTATAATTGATAGTGAAAGTTTATCGAGAAGTTTAGATTGTACTTCAAAAATTAATTATATATTTTTGAAAATAATAGTGAAAGTTTTTGAAAATTATTACTAATTTTTAATTAATTTTATATAAAAATATATTATAAAACTAATACATTTAACGTTATTATTATTTTGGATTCGTATAGTATACTTCGAGAATCAAGCATGTTATCAAGCAAGGATTTATTGGAAGTATATCAGCAGTTGAATTTATTTCTATAGAATTGACTGTACGATAAAAATTCGAAAATGAGGCCTAAAACTTTTTATTAGTTTTTATTATATTTAATTCAGTTTTTCATGCGTTTATTGATCCACTAAAATAATAAATAAAATGTATAAAATCTGGCCAAAAAAGCCAAAAAGCTATTTAGAGCATCACCAATGTCTCTTCTGGTTGATCAAATAAAACCGTCCATTATGCTTAATATTCTCCTAGAATATTAAAATCATAATAATATATTATTAAACATAAGTATATAAATATATATCACACACTAAAGCACCTTATGAAGAGATCACTAACATTAACATCGTGATATATTATTCAGTAATTCATGTACGTAAAAAGAGTGGACACGTACGTTTCATCAGAATATGAATCCTATAAAATATGGATGAAATCTGAGGAGGGAGCTTTTAAAAAGGGGAGAGGAAAACCAAGATTCATGAACGTGATTGATTGTACGCTTTAAAAAGGAGATATTTATAGCTTCTATAGTAAAAGGAAATGCCTAAAAAGGTGTAAGAATGTAATGAATGATAAGTAGAACAGAATAAAAAAACTAAAGGAAAGAAAATCCTTGTAAAACATTATATGGTTGACTGTAATGAAGGAGGGATCCAAGCATGTAAAAATACACATAAACCCATATAATAAAACTCGCCAAAAATACGTCAATTAGTCAGAAGGGGTAAAAATGCTGCATATATATTTAAGTTTATATAGTTCTTTTACATCCAACGCCCTTGACCCTCCTTCAAAAATAAGTGAACTCTAATAATAAAAACGTGTGTGTTATTTTTGGGTTGAACTTTTTTACGTGTCACTCTTGTCCAACCTATTTAATATTTCCCTACCAAGGGTTAAAATTACAACATATTTAGCAGGAAATCTACAAATGGAACAGAAAATACTATCTAAGCAACTATCATGTATGTTTTGCTTACATTTTAGGAATTGTCTGGGTATTAAATTGTTTGATTAATACCAACTCGTAAATGATATCTAATTATAACGAAATGTACCGATAACCTAAAGCAAAGTGGTAAAAAAGTGTGAGAATATATGGATGCATATCTCATATTGATGTAGTACTTACAAACGGGACACTTAGCGTTCAACGTAAGAAGGAACCACGTAGACGAATACTACACTATCCGGAATGGCATTGAAGCAGAAGAATAATGACCAATCTTCATAAGAAAACCCATCCCAATATATCACGTCAATGACGCACCCTCAATGAGGTGATGACTCCAACACGACTCCTCCAAAGAAGAATTCAACTTCTCAGAGCAGTTTCCGGGCGCGCAATTACAAAAGTTCGCCGAATTAAAAAAAGTACATTCGCTCAAAATTGCACCCTGTAACTTCTGGCGCGCATAAATTCGCCGTGAAAAGCAGTGCTGCCACTGTGGCAATGGCAGTAATTAAAGGGAAATGATGGGTTTGGCCGTAAAAGACGCGTCGTAAAACGGGATCGATCCGAATTGAGATAAACGAAGGAAGATATGTGACCAGGGAGAGAGAATATTTCAAGAGATATGAGAGAAGATTTAATTTCAGCTTTATTGAGTCCGTCTTCCTTTTCACGAGGGGAAAAAAAGAATAAGCGGAGAAATCTCGGGAACGAAGTAAAAGGAGTATAAAAACCCCTCCCTCTTTCGGGAGTAAGTTGTAGTAGGTGGGGATAAAGTCCGGGTATTTCGAGACGAGAGATTGCTGGACCACGGAGTCGCAAAAGAATGGAGAAACGTTAAAAAAGGAGAGTAAATATTCGGGTGGAATTGAACCCTTTAAAAACGGGATTCGTCACTTTCAGGATGCCCACACTAGAATCGTTTAAACGTGTGACGATTCGCTGTGTAATCCCACGCCACCTGAGGGCTTTTTAATCCCTTCGTTTGACCGAGGCTGTGCTAACACCCAATTTAAACCGTCCCTTCCACATCTAGATATAGTGACAACTCGTTTGGCGCAGGACCCTTTTGATGGATGGGAGGCTATACTACTCCTACGCGATAGTTCATTTTCTGGGATGATGAAAATGTTCCTGAGTCAACGGAACGGTTCTGAAAAGCAAACAGTCGTTCTATCAGCTTCGGAATTTGAGTTCAGTATCCATAAATTACGATTTTAGCCGAATCACTTTTTGTTTAGCCTCAGTTTTTAGTTCTTATACTTATATATCGTAAAATAAACTAAATCAACGAAATAAACTTGGATATGAGAATGTTAATAATAATCCAACGAGGTATTTTATTGCTGGATGAAGAGAGACTACTATATTATATCTTTCTCAAAGAAGCCTACTTTATTACGTTCTTACTCACGGATGATGATAATGCTGAAATGTTATTAGTTGAGCTATAAAAGGACATTGTATTAGGTTTCTCTATATAGAATGCTAGGAAAAGTTTCGCATGTCAAGTAAAAGTTATGTTTTTTTTCCAGAGAATTGTTTGCCAATCAAAAAACTTTTACTAAAAGCTGCTAGAGAGGAAAGAGTCTTTCTGTTGAACTACTACATTCATCTCCTTGGAAGTTTTACTCTCATCTCATAGCACTTTCGGAATTGAATGAAAATGGGTTTCAAAGTAATGCTCAATCCAAACGAAATATATCATACATAAAAAATAAAATGCTTACAATGAGATCTAAGATTGTTGCTTTATATTTTTCTGATTATTTTGAACATCATGATACAATTTTCGAAAATGTTTTTTTCATCTTTTTACGCTTATATTTCCGATGCATTTTTCGTTGATTAATGGTTATTGGCAAGTCATTTTTCGCTCTGTTTCATTTGCCGATAAGTTGAAGATTTAGAGAAACTACGCTACTGCCGATGTAGAACAATATTACTTCATTTGATTTACTAGTACAATCGAAAATGCATGACTTTGACATGATGCAGCATTTAGGTACATTAAATCATCTTTATGTTCATTCTATACTATCTAATAAGATTATAAAATCCTCACTGGTTTTGGAAGAGCGTTGATTATAGCAAGTTAACTTATCAATTCTATAGCTATGGAATTTCTACTCTAATAATTATTACGTACATACATTACTTTATGCAATCATCATTGCCCACGTTCTATACACACCCATTCTTCTTTAAAACCCTTTTTCTGCAGCCCCAGAAGCCAACGCTTAAGCCTTTACGTTCACCTGCTCCCCTTTCAATTACTTTTTCTGCCTCTCAAATTTTCATCCATTTTTTCCACCTAATTGCCTCAATCAAACCACTCTCCTTTCATGTTTGTTTATTCTCTTCCAAACACATCTCCGAGGCCATCAATACTTTAATGTCTTCCCTTTTTAATGGCCTGCCATCCGTATGGTTTGAGTATTCCCACTTTTTTTGCGATCTTTTTTTTTGATCGCTCCGTAAGGCTTCCGTAGTTCGATTTTCTTTCTTTTGCAATGGATGCCAGCGATGCTATTATATCATTCTTTAATCCATTCTTTGAAAGACTATCCAAGGATATATCCTAGTAAATGATCAGTGAATGAAGAATACTTTTTGTGCTAATATTTGTTTATTCTTTCATACGTCTGCAGTACAATGGCATAGTAACTTTCTTCCTTCATATTATACGTTAACAATACCCTGAGATTAATGGAAGAAGAAAATAACTTTACACGTTCAACTAATTTTATAATTATCTCATAGAATGAAATTGACAGGATGGTGATATAATGGTCATTATAACTACCAGAGAGTGTTGGTCTTGGGTTCGAATCTCAACCAGGTTTCACTTTAGTTTAACCTTAGTGATAGTACCTTAGTTTCTAATAAATATGAAGTCATTCTACCTCTTAAATAATCAAAAACATATATATATGTATATATATATACATTCGAAATCAATATGTGTAAAAGATTAAAAAAGGATAGAGCATGGAGGAATACTTGCTGTTTCATAGACAATTAAAGGTTATTTTATCATAACAAGTTTAATTGAGATTAAACTCATAATATATGCCGTTTAATAGTCTATACTACTTATCGAAAGAAACCGACACTTAAGCCAAAGTAGAGTTTTGATATAGCGTATTATATAACTATTATTATTGGATCTTTTATTCAGCTATGTTAGGCCCAGGTGGGATTTATATATAAGAGCGCTTACTTTTGTGCATCATTAATTTCTGGTGATTCATTACTCCTGGTTCATCATTTACAATGAATTTGATTATTTAGATCTGCATTAGAAATGAATTCCTTAAAACTTGATGGCCTTTTCAGTAGAAATCGTTGACTGATACATTATACTTGTGCTTAAACTGAAACTTTAGTTAGCATTATCGAATAAAAGTTAGTACTGTTTCTTCATTATGATACATCTGTCCTAATGGTAATAGTAAACTAGAAGACCGTAATATAAAGGAAGTTAGCATCATATCATAGTGTTGATAAATACACGAAGGGAATTTGATTCAATATCTTGAACAAAAACTTGAATACGTAGCAGAAGTGTGTCATTTTTAGGAATAAGTATATACTCGAATATATATAGACTGTAAAAATTCTTATTTTACTCCTTAACCTTTAAATTAATTTTATATACAACTAGATATAATTTTTGCGAACATTCTATATAATTAGACTCCGTTCTCAATCTAAAGTCGCTATCTCCAAAACGCATAACCGATATCACAATCTTCGATAGAATCATACGGTGCCATCGGAAGATAAAAATTTGAGAGAACGTTTCAGAGATATATATGGTTCGGAGAGTATGTGAGAGGGAGAGAGGTTTCCGAACACATCCCCTCAGCTAATTGCTGAATGGAGCTTAATAACTTTCATTTAACAGTGCATCAACTTCGTTAATTATCCGCTATCTCTTATACCTGCGCGTTATGTGTGCAAAAGTATGAAATTTATCGTCCTTTCCGAATGCTAATCGAGTGGGAAAAATGAGCAATGGAGGGAGGAAATGGAGTTCGAAGGAGAGCCGATAAGCGGTTTTCCGGTCATCCTGTAAAAAAGCCGGAAACTCGTGGCGGAAAGATAGGCTCTCCATCACATTTTTCCCATCGCTTCATATTAAAGGGGGGATTTACCTGTCCTCTTAACGCGGCATGCATTTTCATCGATTAAAGCCAATTGGTGGTTCTCTTTACTATCTTCATTTCCGTGATATATATCGCGCGTTAAAGTTATCGTGATACTTTTATACACATCGTGAAAATTTTATAATTTAAGAATACCAAAAGTTTGTTAAGTAATCGTTAATAATAATAAATCATACTAACTGAAATAATATATTAAAGTCTTAAAAGTAATTAGATAAAAAATTAATAGAATATAACCTATAACATTTATAAGTAATACCATGATATCCTTTACGTAATTACAATATTATAACAGCAAGAAGAGTATGTAATCAGATAACAATACATATTTCCTTGCCTAATAAACTTCAATTATCTTAAACATATTCATTTACACAGTCATTATCATTGAAACAAAATAAAATTTTGTAACGATAGCTCAAATATCTTCCCTTTTCTATTGGTTAACGAAAAAGTTTGGTATTTATTAATCATTGTGTATATTTTAAATAGTAACTGTCTTTATCATGCATAATATTAAGAGACAAAAGTCATATCATCTATCTAACACACATTATCTAAAAGGAAAAATAAGAAAGAAAATAGAAAAGAACCATTTAATTTAAGAATAATATGAAAGAATTCACTTTATTGGTTTTAAAATAGCAGAGTTATGAACTTTGAAAAAATTACCTTTCCAGGAAAACACAAGTACTGTGCGTATAAAATATCAAAAAAATGGATAATAATTTCAATCTTTCAAATATTAGAATAATGAATATCCTTGACATTAAATCAACCTTAATCTTTAAACGCCTGACAAACAATAGAGTATATAGCAGCGTAATAGTAAGGGCTATAATAAACATAAAAACAAATATATTAAACTATACTTGCTAGAAAGATGGTTAAAAATAACGCAACGATTATTCAAGCAATGCATTTAAAGGTTAATTAACGCTCATAGTCGTAAATCTTCTCTCGTTCGAGTACATAATTAATCATACGAACTTGTGCATCTAAACGAGATATAAACGTATCGGATCGCAGAAAGATGTAATCCATAAATTATCGCTCGGTGCCGCGCATAGTTCTTAAGATTCCGATTATAAATTTGGGCTAAAAGTTGGGAAAACAATGCGGAGGATGTTAAATTGGGTCGCAGTGAGGGAATTTGAGGAAGTTTAATAAGACAGTGCGTTAATCTCCGTCTGAAGAGTACGTAGGTCGTTTTTGGGCGCAGCTCGTTACTTAGTTACCGAGACTCAGCCAATCGTAAATTGCATCTCCCATAAATATTCATCTCTTGTAAACTCCCTCTTGATGTTTTCAAAGCAGTTGGAAACCTAATATTCGCAGCCATCAGATCCTCTCCAAGCTATAAAAATGCACTGCCTGCACAAGTATTCTTAGCATCAAGTGCGTGCACAACGTTAATCAACCGCTTAAGCTCTAATTTGTTTTCCGTTCCGTGTATTGTGGTCGTGGAATTCCACGAAGCCCTGACCGGAAACTAACTGATTAGCACAATGAAACTTGAGTAAGATGGTCCACTGCTAGGAATTACCCTACTCAGTTTATAAATGCTTTCTCTAGGGAGCTAGCCAATTTCTAATTGACTAGGTATATATTAGAACTTTTTATGAATATCAATAAAACCTAAGTCCCTGTTATCACCGACAAATACTTGTTCTATATTAGACCTTTTTTAATAAAAAATAATAATAATTATTGATTCTCTGTCATCATCTAAAAAAAGCGTGTGCAATAATACTTCATCATAAAAATACGTTCAGCATGTAGCAGAATAACTATGATCTAATTTGGTATTAGTCCATAAAGTACATAGAAAACATTGATTGATAAACTGAGTTTGCTTATTAATAAAACTTTTATTTTTGTTGTTATTTAGTTTATTGTTAGTTTGCTGATTTAAAAAACTTTAATTTATTTCATTTTATTTCGGTATAAAAAATTCTCAATTTTGATAACATGCTCTTCAAAACTTTCTCATGCGTAAATCAACTTATATCTTTTATGTCATCTCTATGGCTTTACTTTGTTACATAAAATTCTTTGAAAAATTCAAAGAATATTTTCGTATGCGTTAATTTTATTTCTCTCTAACCAAACAAAGCTACAAATACAAAATGTCTTTCCATACGCTACGTGCTAACTCATGTTGAGACAAGTGATTCACTCGTGCATATACTCTTTGCTACTACCGACCGCTCTTCTGTGAAGAAGCCAAGTTGTTTGTCTGCTCCCCTAAATATATTAGGTTGTTAGCAGTCTGATTTCCGAACGTAACTCCTACGAGTTATTTTCTTTGTTTAACTCTAATTAAATCCTACCATACAAAGCTGTACTTGTACTCTTTGGTGAAGAATTGCTCCACTGGTATGAATGCTTCCGAATTTCAAAGTTACTCAAAGTTTATCAATGTAATACTTTATTTAAAATAACGTACCTTATATTTTCGTAGCTTTGCCAACAATTCTGTTTTACTTAAGTTTACTGTATTTTGAGGGTCAAAGTACGTAATTTTTTGCTAGAAGCACTCAGAACAAGACAAAAACAACTCTGTTTATAAGAAGAAAAATATTTTCGTTTATATACAAAAATATAAGAAAAATATCAAATATATGTTTTGAGTTAAGATTTTTGCTGAAATTGTAGACCATCTTGAATTAGTCATCTTCAATAAAACACGAAGTAACTTCCCCAAAAAAATATTAGGCGCTGCAACAGTTTTCTTAAAGGAACTAACATCATCTTAACACTATTAAATAAACAATCTTATAGTATGCTTTGCAATAGTTACTTAATGCTTCACTCAAGATAGTGCAGCACAATATTTCTAAGTACATTAAATTGAGTACATTCATTTTATTTTTACTTAAACTGCCAATTCATTGACCAATAAGAAATCTAATATTTAGAGGCACTGCAGAACTGCATCACCTTCGAATACGCGAAACAGAACACAACTAAAACCGAGAGAGAAGATGAATTATAATGTATATAAATGGCAACGTATCAAAATAAAAAGGCACTCTCCGATAACACAGCCCATAACAGCATTTATAGTTCCACTCACGCTTCATTCCTCCACCGAGGGCACGCACCCGTGGCAAATATTGTCAGAAACATCGACGCCTTTCCACAACTACTCCCCCAAAATATGAAAAATAAAACGGCACTAAAATAACCGAGGCTCGAATCATTTTCACCCCTGTGGGACCCGGGGGAGGGGGGACACCACGTGACCAGAAATTCAACCGGAATCTCAGCGTCGTAAAACCTTCCTTGCAAAAAGGTGAGTGAAGGAGACACCAAATCCGAGCTTTCCTCGGGAAGAAGGCAAAGAGAAAGGCGGAGTTTTCCTATGCCAAGTTTTGTGAGAGAGTAGTGGAGAAATATTATGGGGACTGCAGATGGCATATATGGAGCGTAAGGCTTCTACAATTATTGTAACCGTGAAATGCCTTTTATGGCGTATGCATGCGTATAAGTGTTTTTAAGCATCGTTAAGAATCTCTCTCTTTTTTTTGGCCGTAGTTTATGGCTGACGTAGAAAAAGTTATACGCTGTTAATTCATGGTTCCGAGTAACATTCACTTCCTTAGACGGCGTTGAAGTAAGCATAAATGAATGATGAGATTTTAACATTTAAAAGAACATTTTATTTCTGTTCAATTACAAAAGTAAATGAGAGAAAAAGACTTAATATTTGCTTGATATAATGGCTTCAAAATGTTACGAATGGCTATATATATATATAAATTCCACAGATATTAGAGATTATCTCGTTTAAGTCCGTCGACATATTCATTACTTCAGCTTAAATCCCCGTAAAATCTTCTTCAACTTAGGTTTGATCCATAACTCATAAAAATAAGCTCGACTGCATATTAACGTTTCAGGCGAAGGTATTGCTTTTAAGTCCAATGAGCCAATTATTCATCATTCAGAATAATATGTCTTGGAAATATTAGTGATGAAACTGTTTTTTTCTGTGTATGTATAAGACATTAAAAGTTATTAAATTTGACATAATTTTCGGCAAACAAAGGAAGAATTCTTCACAATATTTTAAAGTAACTTATTAACTTATAACCGTGCATTCTCTTTTCTATAGACGAATTTATCAGTGGAAATTTCACAATTCAAATGCTCCAAACCATGTAAAAAGAAGACAGAGTACTCTTAAAATGAATAATATAAAGAAATGAGGAATGTCAGTACATATATCTGTGCTGAGAAATGGTGCTATACTCATCTCGACAGATTTACTTAAATTTAAAACACTTGGATAATGCATTTTTATATAATTTTATATAATGTTTCTTACAAAATTATATGAATACAATATACTTCTTGAGATTTATATTACGAAGAGAAACAAATATTATTATCGCTTTAATTATTTAAAAACTCTTGAATATTTTTTTTTGGGATTATTGTTCCTCATTTTATTTTAATCCGAGCTGTATCTTGCGAAAAACATTTCTATATAAAACTGGCGGCATTAATTCCCGCAGAATTTTTTCAAAACCTTACGTGATGAATAGGGATACATTTTCCGCAAAAAAAGTCCGAGGAGACGAACACCGTAATACGGCGGAATCTGAAGAAGAAAGGAAAGGCTTTCACTCGGAAAGACTTAACTCTTTCCGAAGAATAATCTGGAGAAATCCTCCGGGGTCTTGAGGCTTCAAGGGTTGTGTCACACAACCCAGAGGAAGGCCACTGGCGGACGGCGGTTTCCCGAGAACTTTAGCCGGATGACAACCAGAAAGGATTTTATCAACCCTCTACGTACTTTCAAGCAAAAAAACGCCTAAAGAGAGGGCGAGCTAAGGTATCTCAATTAGCGCCGTGAAGGTAGGCTTTCCGCAACACACGGGTGTATTTATGTGGCCTAATCTCTAGGATAGGTTTATAAATTAAATATTAATTTTTTATGCTACCTGATGAGACTTTTCCATGATCGGGAGAATAAAAGAACAATACTTCTGCATGTCTGGGGAGTATATTTTGTATTTCAATACTCCAAGATGGAATGTTTATTCTAGTTTTTACGTATATTAAGTGTACAAACTGACCAGGCTTTTTTACCACCGTATTCTTAGTAAATACCCGGAATTTACACCAGGTTATACATTCAAGATGCAGTACTCCTGTTTAAAATCTAATGGTTTATAATTACATTAACTTTTGATTAATCGCGAACGAAGAAAATAAAATTATTTTACAGTAACCTTTTACAGCATCCTTATTAATCAACAGTTAATATGCAATCAGTTTGTGTTTTACATTCAAATATCAGATTCGTGTGCCAAAAGTTGAAGTTTATATAGAATTACATATATATTTAAGGAAAATGGTTCTTTTAGAATCATAATGCAGAAAATGTGTGCAAAATTGATTGTCAGACATCTATAATAGTTCGATTTTCATGGTAAGAATTTTTTCTTTCCTAACATAACAACCATTCAACGCGTTAGCACATTTACTTTGCTCTCAGAAATTTCGCAAACGAACATGCCCACATCTATTCTAAGATAACAAGTTTCGATTTTGAATATAAAATTCGCAGACTCATTCTATTCAAGCATGTTAACATCGCATTTTGTATTTCCGTCAATGAGCGGAATTTGTCCAAATTACTTCCCTCTAACACAAGGTAAAAGGGAATTCCGAAAGAAGGGAATATATTCAGCCAATCTCGAGGCCTTGCGAAAAAGGACTTTCGCGTCAATTTATGCGAATGATGAGAAATATGTTCATAACGGAGAGGAGAAGAGTTCGGAGGAAAAATATAAAAATATTCAAAGTATTTTGGGGCCATATTGTGGTGTACGTGCGTGTATTTCCCCCTTTCAGCGAAGGAGCTGAGCAGAATACGTAATCCGTACTTTGGAAGGAAATATAAGGTTAAGTATGGCTAATATATATACACACACATACACATATAATGGAAATATATATATGTATACATACACACACACATAGACCCAGAGGAAGGAAAGGAATGGGTTATAGAAGGGAAGGGAATTTAGAGAAGTTTGCCCTCGAACTTGTATTCCAAATTTCCTTTCATTCTCCGATCGAAAGGGATCGAAAATATTTACACTTCTAGTTAAAAAGGGAGTTTTTCTAAAAGAGGAAAATATTATCTTATTCGCTCCAAAAGTTGTGGGGTTTTCGTAACGTTGGAAGTTCTCCTGATGAGTACGATGAAAAATTTCGCCATACTCAGTCTTCATGGCAACGTATCTATACGGTTGCTATCAACAAAAGGTTTGTTGTATTTCTGAGAATATAATACAGCAACTCTCTATTGTCTGTGTCTATATCTATGTGAATATTAACCCACCTTCCGTTATGTTACAAGCATCATGACTCTATATACGTTAATGATTACTCTTCCGTATATTTTGAGAGAAAAACGAATTTTATATCTTGTAGTTCATTCATTTATTTCCCTTATTTTATTCTCTGTATCCAACAAATTGTGCTGGGAATTTAGACATGTATTTGTTATTAATTCAGAATTGTTAAATTTCCTAGTCGACTATGTTATATACTATAGATTTCCAGTAGTGCATATTTGAAAGATTTCTTTATGTAAGTTTAAGTAAGCTGTTTTGATATCTGATCACAAACGTGTGTAGTATGAATATATATTCTTATATTAACCTATTGTTCCTTCTTTTTAATTTCTGTCACCTATAGTTCAGAATAAACTGATCTCGATTATAGTAGTAGGTTATCTTATTATAACTATTTTAATCGTTATTATTTCTTAAGAATAAATCTTTTTCTTCTTTCTTTTTACTTTTCGTTGCCTATGGTTTTAAATGAATATGGCACGAGTATAGTTGTAAGATGCCTCATTATAAATACGTAAAAGTACATGCAAAATTCGAATAAAACCTCGTGTACATGGGCAACACTTTCCTGCTCATTTGGACAATCCCCAGGGCACACAATGCCTTGAGGGTCTCGGTACTTCACCCCCAAGATTTCGCGCCCAAGTAACGCTTTCAAAGGGAGGCATATGTTTTTGAGAGAGGCCCCTAAAAAGAAGCGATCGTAAAGGCGGCGGAGTGCTACGCATTCGAATTACCCAGCGCAGCTTTGTTCTTCCTCTATTGCCCTAATCCGAGAGGAACGCACAGAAAAGGGGAATAAAGAAGCGGGTGAACGGCAAAGAAATTTGCGGAGATAAATCGAACCGTGAGAGTAGAAAGCATTCACTTAAAGGAAAGAGAATTTTCCACCATGGATCTTTTCTTTTGAAGGGAATTTTCTACGCTCGGGATACATAAGCATTGGAATGTAATTTGCTCACACTTTTATCAAGGCTTAGCCCTTAACGATAGCGGGAATTTTTGCCGTGGAAGAGGGCGTCGCCATGGGGAGAGGTTGCCAGTCAACACGTTCGCTTGGGAGTGTGGTGCTTGAGAATTTCTTTGAGAAGGAATCAATAATGACTATATAAATGTATTGAATGAATAAATGTGATGAAAAGAATTGCGATACATTAATAAATGTACGAGAGATTCCCTTGGATAGAAGACTAGAATACAATCGTGAATAAAAGGTTTAATTATACTGAATATCAAGTCATTTCTTCTCTATAAGTGCTTATAAATTGAGCTTGGTATTAAAGAAAGTATATGGAGTGTAATAGATGTTTGAATGTGTAAAAATACGCTCTTTCTATCTAAGAAAAATGCTTCAAACCTTTAAATATTCATGTCAACAAGTTTTTAAGTTCTTCGCTAGTCTTTGCTCATAATCTTTGAACGGAATCGTCTCACTTAAACCTAATTTAAAAATTAGAACATAAAAAACACTGCGCAATCAACATGTCTTTGATCTATATTAAAATATATGAATTTAACTTATTTAAAGAAGGGTATAAGTTGAATATTTAGTGTTTCTTATTCAGTTGTAAACACTTTTGATGGTTGAAGTTGGCATTATCTACCTATTATAAACCAATCATTTCACTACATATAGTTCAGTAAATAATTTTCCCTTCATAAAAAGCTAAATGTATCAGACTAGTAAAGTACTTTAGAATTGACAATAAAGGTATTAATTAAATCATACGAAGGAAGTTTTAAATCTTCTAGAATGCAGTTCATCTTAGGTAAAGATAATGATGATGCAATTGTAACTTAGTGAACCAGATTTGAAGATGTAAATTCGACAGAATATTTCATTCACGAAAGAATTTTCTGCATCCAAAAGCAAGGCATAAAAGAAATACGCGGAGTTTTATAATTTTTTAAAAAGAGGCTTTCGCAGAAGAAAGGTCGATTCATATTTGAATAAATCAAAACTTTAACTCCTATTAACGTGAGATTCCGAAAAATTCATGCGTTAAGAAACACGAGTCAAGTGAAAATTTTCATAACTTGGCTCGTAAAGAAACGAAAGTGGGAATAACGGCAGGGGTCAACTAGTCTTTGAGTGGCCTTAGCGAGTGCGGGTGGTAGAATACGGGCTATGGTCTAATAGAGACCCTCTTTGTGCCTTTCACTTCACAGAATGCGGGTGACCATCTACTGACGAAATAAAATTAAAATCGGCCGGATTATCCCCTCTCGGACATGTGTACCAGAGGAAGGTCTTATTTGGTCCCCTAATATCATCCCAGAAGTGCATCCATTGTCCACACCTGACTCACCAAAGCACTGCAATTGGAGTGGTACCAACGTATTATGGGCCAATGATCAGGGATTCCAAATGTTTTTTTCTGCGCAAGGCACTGCGTATTTTTTTCTTGAAATAACTGAGCCATGAAGGTTATAATTTTGTGCAACGTGTGTTTCTCACACTGAACTATTAAATTTGTATAGAAAAGGTAATTTATTTTGAAGATTGAATCCAAAAAGTACCGTTTAATTAGTATTTAAAGAGTCATTCATTTTCATACAGATAATTCAGAAGTTTACGTTTCATTAAGAATGAATGTATTAAGATATCTTCATTAAATAATATATTGAAATGTAAATCTACGCAGATAATTTGTTTGAGGCTAGAATACATATTTATTCATATATGTATATTATGTATAACTTTATGTATTTATACACACTTTTCTGTGCTTTAAGATAACTTAGGATATACAATGCTTAAAAATGAAGCGATAACATAAATACTGAATGAAAATTAAACTTAAAACTGATTATTTTCAAAACTTTGGACCCATAAAATCTCTTCAGTCATTAAATATGAAAAGAAAAATGATTAATCATTAATGAAGTTTTGCATAATATATAAAACAATAGATTTTAATTCGTAAAATACGATTTTTGAAAATGGATTTAACATACATCACGAAAACAAAATGAGAAATGAGGGAATCGTTAAAAATTAAATTAAACTTTTCCGAAAATATGAACAACTACAGAGTTTTTTTATTAAAGTAGTCTTGGCCATGTATCTCTAATTAATGCATACTAAGATTTTTAAGCACAAGAAAAGAACTTGCTTCTAACAATGAGAATACAGAGAGATAATAATAACAGACAAATAGTTCCATTCTTTGCTGGAAATTCACCGCAGGAAAAACAGTATATTTCTTATACTGAAGGAATATATCTCGAAGAAAAAGGTGATAATTCAAGTTCCTTTAAATCAGTCAAGAACGAATTGGGGTCTCTGAAAATGCGCCATGAATTCGCCCATCAAGAGAAATTTTCCTCATGAAAATCAAATGTCGTGAACCGGAAAATTTTTTGCTCGCGAAACAAATGGCGCTCCCAAATTAATAATCAGCAGAGCTAAAAAAAGGATCATCATTTTTCTGCGTTATTAACACTCCGTGACAAAGGGGGAAGGAACATCAATCAGTCTTTCGTTCGCTACTCATTTACATACCGCCGCGGGGCATCCGAAGGGGGAAGATACACGGGATAAGCAGACTTCGAAGATGTGTCCCAAGGACATTTCTAACCGCTGATCTCAAACTCAGACGGGGAGAGTTACATGGCCTATTGCATGACAGTGCACAGAAATGGGCTCTACTTTGAACTATGGTGCTCTGAGAGTGTGGAAGGTAATTCTATACTGAATAAACATGGAAACTTGTTAACTCCCGAAAGTTTATGATAAAAATACATAAAAATAAAAAGAAACTAAACACTGTGATATTTTACATAGCTTATAGTAACAATATTGACGTAATTAAAGTAACTAAGACACACAAAAATAACCTCAAATTTAGCGAAACAGATAATTTTAAAAAAATATAAACGGACGAAATAACTATATACTGATATATTCTACTAATATACGTATATACTAATGCTAAAAGATGACTATGGACTTAAAATAATATACTCTGAAGAAAAATAATAGCTAATAAAATATTTATCGCAGGAATAACATATTCATGTTATTATATATCTGTTAATTTCTTCATTTTTCAGGAATTTAGCATTTTATTTGTATTTTGATATTTATGGCTAACAAAACAGCTAGAATTGAGTGCTAGAAATCATCCAAGAGGAAGTTCGATGCATAAAAAGGAAGTTTAGAAAAGGTGATGCAAAAAAAATCAAAATTTAAAGAGATATAATTCAGAAGCAGAGAAGCATATATCTAATGCGTTTGATAGCAAATAATTCGAACGTAAAAAACGAGAGAGCCACATTTTTACTTTCCTAAACCGACATATTGACACATCCTATATTCTTACAATCGTATGGTGATCACCCACGAAACAGTGGTCTGTAGAGATCAGACATCTGCAGCCAAAGGACGATGGCCAAACGCTTTTCGTGTGATGTATGTGCCGCCCCTATGGGGATTAAACGGTGCATGGCAACAATGGCTGCGCCACAGCCGATGCGCAATGCCGACCTTCTTTTGTTTATACTTTTCCCAACAGCCGCCAAAGCGTTGTCGATCACAAGGAGATGGTGACAAAAGAGTGCGGATTCATAAAAGGAGGGATTAGTTTTTGACCATCCTTTGTCTGTGAGCGATAAAAGAGGGAAATCAAACAATTACGGGGATTAGGCTATTTCGGGATAAATACAGTGGAGGGAACTTTCGAAGTGAAAGTCTACTGTCGGATTTGAAGATAAATCTTCTCTAGAATAAATAAGTCAATAACACAATGCGCTACGATAATCGACAATACGTATTGTGAGTAGAAGATGAAAGCACTGCGATACCAGATCAGAGAATATCGTATGGATTCAATGAAACCAAACATAATAGTATTAATAACAATGGAGGATTATAAAATGTTATTTAACTTTCGAGAAAGTAATTTATTATTACGTTAAAACGTACGTTACGTTTGAAGCTTTTCATTTCAATCACCATTATTTTACTCAATTGTAACTGTGGGGACAGAAAATGTATCTGCACATAAGTTTACAACTCACCTTAACTGCAATGGAGTTAAACGTCCAAAGAAGAATATTTAGTTCTGAGCGGATCTAAAGACACTTTCAGTTGATATTTTGTAAAGAAAGAGCAAATAAATAGAGTGAAATGGCATCAAAACTCTGACACTATTTAAAGCACTGAGATTTTGAAGTAAACAAAGGGGTAAAGAGTTTCTTTTGTCAATGAGGAAACGACAAAAAGGGTAAAAGGATTGATTTTCCTCAATGACGGGAGTTGACTCTGAAGATTTGATGCTAGAATTATCACGGCTTACGTAACTGAAATATAGACGACTAGAAAAACTATCGATTTGAGAAAATACTAAAGAGCAGAATGTAAGCAAACAGTTAAACGAAATAAGAATGAAATACATTTGAAGATATTGCTCTAATTATTATCGCATACATAAAGTTAAGGGATTTACAATCATGACGAAAAGTTTAAGTTAAAACCTTGAAATGAACAACTTTAAGGAATAAATTAACACGAGGATTTGGTACGAGTTGGAAATGAATGTTAAAAGAACGGAAAATATAACGACATGACCGGGTCTCAAACCCTGGTACCTATAATTAGTACAGTTATACATAAATACAGTTTAATTGACGCGGTATTTTGACATAACTGTAAGCGAACCTCGGATGTAATGTGGAGAAAGGGGACTGGGTTCGAATCCCAATCAGATGTCATTATTTTAGTTCTTTTCAGCATTTGTTAAATTGAATTTGTTTTTAAAGGTTTGGCAAATGCTGGAGTCGTTCTGCTAATATACTCTCAACTGTTTTGTAAGCTACAGGAAGGAGTCTGATGGAGTGGTGATTCGCCAAATCTCAAACATTTCCTCTCCACCGCAAAAGGGTTATTCATGCGTAGTTTCATCGTTTGGGATTTTCTCTCATCCGAAACAAATGATAAGATTGCCTTTATTAAACGCAATAATTCACCAAGCTCCAATCATTCTACAGCTTCTCTGTTTCTATTGGTTTTCTAATAACAACCCTATTGAAACACTATCCCCACCTCTTACGGGAAATAGGGTTACTGTACAATAATTGACACCAAAGAACTTTCTCTTCCTTAACAGTTTATATGTTGTAATATTATCATTAAGGTCATGTGTTAATGTTTCTTTATGTATGAAAAGAAAACCCTGCACTTGCGAGGCAACGCTGGCAGAAGTTAAGTACGTCATCAAAAACGTATATGTAAGCAAACACCTCTGAAATGGATGTGTTCATTTTATTTGGTAATAAGTAAAGTCAACCGTTTGATGTAAGTAGTTCTGAGCTGGACACAAAAAGAAATGATGAGATCAAGGAGAAGACCGATGGATAGAAAGGAGTCCTTAAGTCGATAATTTTTAAGGTTACGTGGTATAGGGAGGTTCCGAATTGAAGAACGTTTGGGGAAGCCAATATCCGGTCTTAAGAGCAAAATGGCTGAAGAAGATATAAATATATCTTTATTTATATATCATTTTTATGCCGAAAGAGATTCAGAAATAAAAAAAACCCATTCTTAAATATAAATTACGAACTAATTCGGTCCATATTCTCAGAGAGTTTTCTCTATGAAGCGCAAAAAAAGGAGGAGTGACAAGAATTCAGTTCGGGAAGAGTTTAAAAGAAATAATAAGAAACCGAAGTCAGGCTAAGAACAATAGGCAAGTTCGTGCCAAAGAAAGCTTTCCAATAGGACCTGGGGATATCCTCGCAGCTAAGAAAGTTGGGTATAAGTTGGATAAATTGGGTAGTTAAAACTTTAAGAGACTTTAATTCCAAAGATTAGAAAACTGGAAGGCAAGAGGCGTCCAATTAGAGAGATTAGTATGTTAATAACATGAATTTTTATCCGACAAAATTACTTCCTCATCTTTCGTTGCCATTCTTTGTTTTGTTTCCATGGCTTCTTCAGAGGTGTCTTGTTTACCCTTCGATGGTTTTATTATATGTCTTAAACTTCTGGGGTTTCGTCGAACACTTGTGTTGTACGAAAGACATCTGAGTTCCTCGAATAGTTTTATTAATTTCTCTCCGATTTTCAGAATTGAAAGAAAGAGATTTCAGAGAGCTGCAACCCTTCAGAAACTCTTTAGTGGAAGAAATGTGATGATTACGTCAAATTAAAATCCAAACAAATACATATATATATGTTAAGAGTTTATGAACGGAAACATCAAATCCATTCCAATAAGCTTTTTAGAAATGATTCATGTAAACTTCACTGAAAATAACAAAGAAGGCAGTGGAAGGATGAAAGACACAAGCAGTGATGAGAATAACAGAATGAACTAACACGAAAATATTTATTATTAAGTTGTTAATGAGCTCTATATTTAGGATTCTGTTTCGTTTTCTTTAAATATTTGTTTCCATAGCAACGATGAAAGTTTTCATGTGTACAATAATTAATACGTCAAACATTATTCGATCTATAGCCCTTTCTGAATATCTATTTATAAGAATAGTCAATTCAATTTGAAGTTTATTAGTTATAATCGGTTTATGTTGTATCATAAGCTCACATCTAAAAAGTTAAAACATCAATACACTAGTTGCTAGGCAAAACAATTATTCTATTCCTAAAAAAATGTTTATAAAAACAATTGGAAACAATACGTAAATAGACTAACATAACACTAAAATAAATACAAAATATTTATGCAGCGAATAAAAAACTTCTCTCTCCAAATGGAAAATAAACCAAAGCAATTTTAAAAACGGAAATTTCTCATCTTCGCAGAAATCAATTCTCAATTAAATTCGATCGTATTTTGTCATCGCATCTTCCTTTTTCCGTCACCTCCTTAATCTCAATAACACTCCAATTTCCTTCTTCTTCATCCATTCTCATTCCGTAATACTGTTACCGAACTCCGCACCGAAACTTTATATTACCGCTCTCCACCTTTTCCATTAACGCTGTTTTTTCTCCACCCGTGTTTTCCTTCCAATAGTTCCTTCCAATTTGGATCAATCCAATTATGTTTCCATATTTCCGTCCGATTCCCTTTAATCGATTCTAACGCCTCTTGTTCTTCGATCCAAGCATTTCCCATTAACGGACGAAGGATGGGAAACCCGCACTGCATTGTGTGCCTAAGACACTTGTTCCTTGACGAACAAATTGAATGGAGAAATATTTCGGATGATTCTTCGCTCCGTGGTTGTCTGAACGTCCCAGAAATAAGAAGAAATATAATAGACGAGGTAGAGGCGGGATTGAAGAATTATAAAATTCGTAACGTGTTTTTTTACAAGACGTGCGGTAAGATTTTTGTGCGTAATTTTACGAAACGCGGTTGTGAAGGAAAGCGAAAATTCTCGCCTTTATGAATCTAGAGGTTCCTTGCGATGTTTCGTGTTTTCTTGCGAGATGGAAACGGTTCTAAGGGTAATATAGTAATTTATATTGCCTTCCTTCTGAGGTCTTCTAATCATAAAGTCGTTTTCTTGTTATTTCAATTTAGAATAAAGATATAATGTTATCCATGACTACGATTTCAAATCGAATACTTCAACTGAATCTTTATCCTTGCTTGATGTAATTTCACGATAATGAATAATATACATAGGCTTCACATTGAACTGAAAGTAAACTATAGTTAATCAAATTAAAATAGAGAATATTTGGGAAATATCTGTGACAATTTCTTTAAGTAAATAAGTATTAAAGATAGATACTAATTATCAAGAAAGCTATCTATGATAGTATGTCATCTTTGTTCTTAATTTTCTTTAAAATAACTTTAAAGTGTATCTGCATTTATATTTCTTTTCTTATCCTGACACACATTTATTGTGAATAATCAATAAACATCATTTCAATCGCCGATTTTGACGACCGAAATTTTAACCCTAGTTATTTACACTGTATTCGATATGAAAATCATTATTTCTGTACAAATTTACTTCTCTAGACCTTTAAAACTACGATATTTATTCAAAAATACGTTCGCGGTCACAGATTTTGGTCATAATCCAACAACCTCTTAACACTTGCTTCGAAATATCTCACCGTGTAGCATATACGATTTCGTTTGAACTTTACTATTTGTTTTTATCCGAAGTGTGACTCATATGCACATTGACAACTCGCGAAAAACTGATCCGCGATTGTTATTATCATAATATATATATGGTGATTCGTCATTCGTCCTTGATGACGCACTTCCGGCTGAAACAAACGGAATAGATATTCGAATCCGTTCGAAACAAAACAATCGAAGAACGCGATGCATAATTCTCGAGAATTTCCCTTTCCTCCCGACATTTACGTCTTCCATGAATATTTTTTCGATCTATAAATCCACCGATCCATTCAATAATAGAATTCAAACGCCCATCCATTATTCATAAACACTCTGCAAGCGCAGTGAGAATTTATACTGAAGAGATGCATCGCGCTGCATTCAGAGCCATTATCCAGACGCGAGTGATTATGTAGGCATGAGCCGTGTATGGCAGTGTGCGTGTAAGAATTATTCCGCCAGGGTTGTTTAGTTATTAATTTGACTTTCGAGTACGAAACTTGTTCGATGTAAACGCCGATTTGAAATTCACACAGGACGAAACTTCTAGGGTATAGTTCTCCCGTGCTGGGTTTTCTCATCTTTGAAGACTTTCAAAGTGCTTACCACTACGAATGCAGACGTCAAGATGCTTCGAAGCAAAGAATAGTGTTGGATTCAAGCGAAACTCTGCTGTGTTAAATATCCTGTGAATTAAAGTACGATACCAACTTATCGGAACGAGTTTCATGCACCGTTTATGATTCTTTATTCACATTATTACTAAGCATATTTTGGTCTTATTCTGATTTACGTTTAAAGTTTACGGAAAGAGCTTTAAGGGGTTTATTTGAATACAATTTTTCAGTCCATCTAAAACTATATAGAGCCACAAATATCAGAACTATATTTTAAGCATGTATTTATTCATACAATACTTTAGAACCCAAGCTGAAGGCAAATCAAAGCTAAAAGCAATACGTATGCTATAAAAAGTTTAAAAAATATATACGTACATATAAACATATAATTACTGTTCTTTTTAGAAGTTTTTAAGATGGAACATTTCTATTACTTTTAATAAAACTATATAAAGAATCAAACGTTAGACTAAAAATACGTTTTTAAAAAAATTTATAAGTGACAGGGGCATGAAGTTGTAATATATCTCCTTTCAAATAATTTATACAAATAAAAATTTGTTTTTTTTTTATTCTGCCGAATCCACTAATGCTCATTTTATATAATCTCATTAGAGACTCAATAATTAAAAATTCACGAACTCAATTTATATTCTCGACTATATTTACATTTTTAATCGAATTATAAATTAATGAGAAGAGAGAAAATTAATGTAATACTCGAAATGGCTCTTTTATCACA
This sequence comes from Pantala flavescens, assembly GCA_020796165.1. Taxonomy (NCBI): domain Eukaryota; kingdom Metazoa; phylum Arthropoda; class Insecta; order Odonata; family Libellulidae; genus Pantala; species Pantala flavescens. The sequence goes on from CM036886.1 coordinate 22,988,711, forward strand.
CCATTCAGGTTCCTTTGACTGATCTTCTGCCTCGTGAATTTCTTTAGATCAAATATTCTTTTGATTTTCATCCTTCTCTCAAAGTCTCCTTTTTAAAATTTATTCTTCTTCTTTTATTTATATATATTTATATTTGTTTCCACGAAAAACATCTCCTCTAAGATTTTCCACAAAACTTAGTTTCTCTATCAATCCAACATTTCATTCTTCACCGTAACCGCACCGTCTCCATGAACATCGATATTTGGACGTATTGTACTCTTACGGCGTACCGTTTCTTACCAAAGGACCTTATCAAACCTTTTGAATCCCTTTTTTAAGGTCTTTCGTCATCAATTCTTTTCAATCCCTATATACTATTGCAATTCTTCTAACCTCACATGTGAGCATTAAGGGTGCTATGGTATAGTGGGGAGTAGAGATAGCTTTAAGTAAATTATAGCTATCCATCCACCGCTCATTGCTTTTCATAATGTAGTTCTATCCATTAGAAGTGCATTTCACAGTCAATTTACTCGTATTTGTATTACTCATTCGTTTCCTTGGTCACCGAAAAGAAAAGAGTTAGTGTTCCTGTATTAAAACGTGTTCCATTCCGAATCGGCATGCAACTTCTTTCTCCTTATCTTACTCATTGACACTCAGACTCCTTACTTAACACATCCAAGAGAGATGGAGCACTTCAACGTATCCTTAGCATCGACCTTTAACTCCTGAAGTAACGTTCAGTCACCAAGTCCATAAATTCCCATCTCGTCTAACAACTATACTATGGTATATTGGGAAGCAGAAATCGCTTTAACTATATTTCAGCTATCAATCCAAGATTTTTAACTATTCTCTATGTAATAATACCCATTAAAAGTGCGTTCCAGATTCAAATTTGAGTATTTACTCGTATTTGTATAAATCATACTTTTCCTTGGTTATTGAGGGAATACAGTTAGAGTTACGATCTTAAAACCCGTTCCGCTGTTATCATTACGATTCGGTATACAAATTTTCTCTCGTCATCTTAATTATTGACACTCAGATCCCTTATATAACCTATCCAAGAAGTACCGAGCCCTTCAATGTATCCATTGCATTGACTTTTAAAATATTGAGCCTTTCAACGTATCCTTTACATCTACTTTTTACACTGAAGTAACGTTCTGTTGCTAAGGAAAGACGTAAATGTAAATAAAACGCGTACATTCTCGTATCGTCTAGCAACCCCGATTAGTACAGCTGTCGGTATGCACTGAAGAGGTGCGGAGAGTGTATTGATCTGGTAAAGAGGAAAGTAGGGGAATAATGGAGAGGGAATCACTTAAATTGGAAGATAAAGGAGAAGCAGCAGTTTGAGAGTTTGTGAGAGGAGGAAGATTGGAGTTGGCGAGGTGGGATTAGAAGAGATATTGAGGAGGGCAAAGTTATGTCGGAGAAGGTGACAGGAATATAAAGTCTATCAGTCAGATTGATGCGGAAAAGAAAAGGGGGAACATTAAATTAACCACGGTTAAGTTTCCGGGAGCATCGAGTAATTTCGTATCGCATTACCATTTTAACGAACGATGATCTCATTGAATTTACGTGATTCAATCTTCACGGAGTAATGAAAGAAACCGGACGTGCTCTCGTCTCTTTTTGCGTGACTTATTCTTCTCATTGTCTTGACCCATTTGTTCCCCCCTATTCCCATAACTTCCCGTGTTTCCGATCGCTTGATCCGCGCCCAAATACTCATTAGGGAGGACGTAAATTACGTAGTCGAGTTAGTTTAGTTCGACCCCTCGCCGCTCGATTTCGCTCCGTGCGACTTCATTTGCTCCTTTTTATTGTTGGTGCAAGTTTTTAATTCCTCTCTCTGCAGCCAATTTACACTCTCACGCAAATTTTTTTGGTGTTGAGGTGTTCTAACAATCATTTACGCAATTAGGTGAATAAGGCTTGTTTACTGGAACTTTTTAACGAAAATTACCGCTTCCGAAACTTTATTGATAGAGCCACCCTCTATGTAAATAAAACAATTGTGTATTCTAAGAAGAAAGGTCAAACGTCCAAGTAAATATAGATTAAAAAAAACTGTCGGCATGTTCGTAGCATTTTAAATTATTCTATATCTGTATTTAATATCAAATATTCTAAACACTACTATTAATATACGTTAGTTAAAATTAATTATCTTTCCCCAACTGTAAGGATTAGATGAAAATTGGCATTTCGAATTACGTAATTCCACCCATAAGAAGAATTATTTCTATTAATATTACATCTATCTGAAGCAAGTATAAAAATATTCATAAATTACAAAGGTTTTTGGATTATTTTGCCAATCGCACAAGTATTTTAATTTTAACTGAGTACCAATTGTTATTCCAAAACTTTTACAATTTAATGTTACTTGTGATTTAATTGTAAAACAATAATATAGTATTGTAGCGAACGAACTTCGTGTTACATAAATACGTAATAGATTCTAGATGTACTCTACGTATCTACATTATACGGGATATACTCACAGCCACTTAGCTAATAGTTCTAACCTCACCAAACAGAATCTAGAAATACAGTTTCAATTGCTCTATAATAGATTTCCAACATTTGGAGGTCGAAGAAGAAAAAGAATAGATCGTAATTTTTCATTAAAGTAAAATCTAACGTATCAGAACAATTCATCTTATGCATGTGACCAGAAGATAACGCATAATTTTAAACTTATACGTAAAACCGATTTAAACCCGTAATAATTTTAAATGCTGAATAGATAAATATTATATAGAGACGTATCCATCCCAAAATTCAATTCCCAAACTTACGTAACCCCTCTTATTTCTAACGACGTCCTCGACTCCTGCATCTGCGTAATCCTTACGGCAGTCCGGACTGAAAAAGACTCTGATGTCTTAAAGCGAGAATTAAAAAACTGATGCGCAGTATTCTGGAAAAAACGGACTGAAAATCCAGTCTGGAAAGTAGCAGATGTAGCGTCTCTTTGTTACGTGCTGGAGAATGGGTTCCATTCAGAAATCCCTTGGAAAGCACAACATTATTTTAGCGAGACGGCCTTAAATAATAATATTCGTAGAAATGTAAGAGATGTGTAGGGTCTGAATCAAGAGAATGAAAGGATAAATGAGAAGAATGAGGAGGAGATATTTAAAAAAGCTCGTGCGAAGGTATCCAAGGCAACGTGAGAGATGATAAAAAAGAAGAATTGGAATAATATGGAAGATACGCCGAAGTAGAGTTTAGTGCTACGCTAATGGGATGGAAAAATTAAAAAAAAGGGGCTTCAAAGTGTTGACTTTAAATCGTCACTCAACCGACGTAAGAAAATTTAACGGGAAAATATTTCTTTTCGTTTAAATACAGTGAGATTTTAGAGTTTAATCGAACTATAGTTAATACCAAACCACGATGTGGAAGCAAGTATAAAAGAAAGGGGGAATTTAAAAACGTATGAAAAATAGATATCTTATTTATATTATTTGATAAATTACGTACGTAATATTATTCTGAAATGAAATATAATGAGCGTTTTAAAAAACTGTCGTAAATTCCATATACGATGAAAAATATACGTATATATTTTTACGTAATCTATTATCTTTATAAATATTTTATCGTATATTGATCAAATAAAATCAACAATTATGTACGGAAAACGTAACTATGGGAATCAACATGGGTCAGCACATTTGTTCGTACGATTCCACATCCAATTCTAAATGATAAACGATCATTTTACATAGAAAAGTATTTAAATGAGGAACTAAGCCAAAGGATTCATAAATAATCCAGTATTTTAGTTGCAAAGCTCATCCCCAATTTGCATGCATTCATCGCAAATAGGCAGCGTTATGCCCCACTCCAATTTTATCTTTTTTTATTTTCATTTTCCTACTCCCTAACTACCTCCACTCTGTAGCAACTTCTCCGTAGTTCCTCTAACCTCAGTCACTTAATTAACTCAAAGTTCCTGATTGGCTTCCATCTTCCTTGTTGCCTAGCACCCCTTCGCTATTTACAAGATACCGTCTCAATCGCCTACGCCCCATCAAATACTTCCCTTCCGATCCTAATTGTAATATCCATTAAGGTCGAAATACTAATTTCACCGTCCAAAATCCATTTTCAGTATACTGTTCAGGTACGATGCGATGTAGATGATGTTGAGGCTGAGTTGTGGGCGACTATCAGCTGTTTCGTTAGCCCCAAAGTCTGATTTGATCACTCCTGAGTTGCGGTAACACTTACTTGAGAAAATGACGTCTATTGAGCAGGATGTGGAATGAAGTTCCATTATGCGTTGCTCCCATCGATTTTCTATGACCTTAAAGATACTCCAGAGATAGCAAATGTTTTGATGATGTTATAACAATCTGCTAGGAATAATCAAGAGGTAAAACGCTTATTAAAGTAGGTTAGAAAGTTATAACGTCTGATATAAACTATAGTTCTCGTTTTAATTGAGATCTTTATGTAGCCTCTAAGGTTTTACGTAACGTATATATTATATAAACATTATATATATACTTATATCTGAACTTTATGTATAATACCTCGCTATTTCTAAACCATTAGAATCCTAGTAATATTGTTCTTACGTATATAAGTAAATCAGGCATTTTTATGTACATACGTAATACATCCGAAACATTTTCCCCATTACATCTTCGGCCCTATCTTTTTTATTTTTATTTCTACTCCAAACTGACTAATATAGCTGATGAAGCATGGTATTCATTTCTCCTAATTTTATTTCGCTCTTAAAACTATCCATCATCATATTAGTTCATACTTTTGGAATACAATTTTTTATTCTTCCTTAATTTGGCATTGTGCCTCTTTTTCGTAACAAGGTTTAAGAGCACATTTCTTTAAATAAATCAACTCTATTTTTTACTCTAAGTTACGGAAGATTGTGAAAGCGTACTTTTGAAAAGTGAGTTCATTGGAACTTCAAGTTGTTCGGATGAAATCTGGATTGCTACGGCACCCCGAAGAAGAGTTTATCTAAAGCGGTCGATGACCCACGAGACATATTCTTAAATAATAAGAAAGGTTAGGAGCACCCGGTATTATTTCGGGAAACATCATAAAATTTCTATAAATAATGATCATGATCATATTATATTTCTAAGTGACTGTGAAATGGGGCGATTTTATGGATGTGATGACGTGAATCCGGTGGGATTTCAAGGTCCACATAAGTCAGTTTTCTATTGACTGTAAAGTACATTTTTGAACTATCCTCTAAACTCATACCTTTGGGCAAGAAGTAGAGCGTTCTGTCATATGTTAATAGGCAACGGTTGTTAATGAGAAACCTTGTTAAGAAGGAGATGTAACCTTTCCCTTTTTATGATTGTAATTTTGTTTCACCCCCTTTCGTCTAACTCAGCTCCTTGCCATATCTTATAGTCTTTCCTCCAATATATATTTTCAATTTTCACTTTTTTCATACCTAAATACCTTTTAAATCGAAAAAATAAATATTTTATTAAATTATCCTTTGATTTCTAGTAAAAAAGATTTTGTTATTGTGTCATCATTTATAGCAGATTGAAGCCCTAAGCGAATAATTTTCATTCCTATTATTCTTCTAGCAAAAAAGTGTAGAGAATTGAAATTAAAATTAACGCTTAAAATTCGGTAAATTAAAAATAGAATATTATTTTAGCAAATATAATTTGATTTTGTGAACGGGAAGTAAAAACAGTTTATATTTACATTACTGCGAAATAAAACGTTATGTAACGAGATTGAATATTAAAATTATAGAAAATTTAGCAAATATATTTATGTAGAAGAGTAATAACGATAAAACGTTATTATTTTTATGATTGATATAAAAATAGGTATGATAAATATAAATAAGAGACGTATAAAATATCTATATTTAGGAATTTACGTTCAACAATAGCTATGCAACTCAGTAGTCTAACTTTCCTTATTAGCATCGACATTTACGGTACGTGCAGTGGAATCCCTTAATTATTCTAATTCCTAATTCTCGAAAGAAAACGGAACAATGAGAGAATGAGCGAATAAAGCAATTCGCAAGCATCTCCAAATTGCCACACCGAGGTTACGAATTCCATTTCGCAATGCGGTTTATGCCGCAATAAAACACGGCGCTGGGAATGCTAATATGACTTAGACGAGACTCAATAAAACGGAGAGAGACGAATAAAAAAATTAAAAAATAAAAGAAAGACTGGGAAGTGTGGAAATAATAGAGACTACGAGAGGAATAAAGGAATGGATGTTATTCCCAAGGCGAAGATAGCAGGAGTAAGAGGTAATTCTCTGGTGGAAATGACTTCCTTGTTCCAACATCTCCACTATCTGCACCTTTCTTTTTCCCGAATTCTTCTTTTTTTTTGCAGTGGAGGAGCTGCGTGTTACGGATTCTCCTTATTTTTTTTCCAGATCCATGTTTCATTCTCTTACCCGGACCTTCTTTTCCTGTCACTAGGCATTCCTCGCGGTGCTTATTTTTTTATCGCTTTCGACCTTTTCGCACTGCAGCCAAACTCACGGAGCTGTCCAATCACGTAAAAGTGACTTCAACGCACTACGCGTTACGTGAACGATTCTGCGAAATGATGATATGGAAATTGTATAGGAATACACGTATACGTTAAGAATTACGTTACACCTTCTCTGAACCGATGCCCTAATATACATGCACTTACTCGCGCACTGAAACGAGTACTGTACCTGTGCATGAAAGAGCATCCAGTTTACATTTGGTTCCAATACGTAAAAGAATGTCGTTGTAATGTTCCCAAGGGCTAGGAATGGTTTGAACTATCCCAAGGATTTAACGGAGGTGGGAAAAGTCAGTCACGACTGACACTCGAACCTGGATCTGCTAATTACAGGTAGGTTGTTTTTAGCCATGGATGATTCAAGTGAATTCATCGTTATATCCTTGAGATTATTCTATCTGCTTCAGTTATCCACGTAATCATTTCCCCTTCACTTTGTAGCTTTAATTATTAGCTCAATTACCTTATAGAAACATAATTGCCTTAATTTTGAATGTTGGATGATTATATATTCTTAGTTTCTGTACTACTTCTCTACTTATACTCTCGTTCATCACTTTACAAGCTGGATAGTCTTAAATTTACCAAGGTCGTAACGAACGAAGAGTCTTATACTTGATATCTAAATTAATTTCTGTAATGTATTAGTAACCTTACGTTAGAGGGTTTATCTTTAGTTTGGTGCCACATCCACCTATGTCCAAAAGAAACAGATTTTTTTTCATTTCCATCTATTTGTGTCCCGTTTACAAGCTTGGATTACATATTTTATATTTTTAGCAATAATGATTCTATCTTTTACGTCAAATACATACTTTACAGAGTTTAAGACGTCTTTTCAGTTAGTAGCCTAGGAGTCCTAACTTTATAAATTAAAACAATGGTTTCAGGCCTGTTGTTAAGGTGAAATCACAACCGCTAATCTGGAATGCAGTTTATGAATCGGTCCCTTAAACAATTGCTTTCCTCAATCACTTCCATGATTAGATATAGTTAGAAGTAATCGCAGAAACAAAATTATTACTACATAGATGTATTATACTTATTATTATTAAATTACATAGTAGTAAAGCATAATGGTTGGTCACTACCAATCAGAATCATGATGTCTCTAGCGTGCATTCGTGAAAAGTGTTTTTCATCCCAACAACTTTAATTTTCACGTTATTATTTCGAAAGCAAAAGATTCTTTTCATCGCGAAATGCAAACAAAATATTTATTTAGTGCCCTCTTCCGACTTCCCACGTGGTGTTGAGAATGAAATTTCTTTCAAACAGGACGCAGAAATATCACCAACTCTTCACCGTAGTTTCATAGATGAAACTCGGTTAAAGTGAAATAGGGTTCGTTGGAATGTATTACACCAACTTCTATTAAATAAGATCTCTCGATCGTGCAAACAAAGACGGGGAATGCCATAACCGGATATCTCGTACTGCATTCCATCTCGGACCTTCTAGCGTTACATCGCATGTTACATTCCATTCCATCACCTTGTATATACCTGTTTCAAAGAACGCCCGAGAGCATATTCCTTTATTCTTCCGCGTTTTCACATTTTATACATTATCTTATATCCTTTATTACTTTGTTTTTTCCATCAATGTCAGCCATATTCCTATACCAGTTTCTTTGTTATTTTTTTAATTTTACGTGAATAAATTACGTGCATCGTCTAAGATTCCCCGAAGTCTTCCATTCCCTAGGCAACCGTTACGTTTTTTTTCAATCTAATCCCATCTCTCTTACGGGAGAACGCAGTAAAATTTCCATATCCCTCTAATCTGACGCACCTCAAATCGCGAATTGACTTAGCGACCCGTTTCCACGGCGATTTTAGAGGAATTTCCATTGTTCTGAAGCAAGGGAGGTTCAATCTCTGAACGCACCGGATCGCTAGGATTCAGATTACACAGTTCTCTTTGTAATACTCATTTAATTATCTCAGAGATTCCGTTCCACTTACTTTCTAATTTTCCTACTCTAATCTCTAGTTTCGAGGATTTAAGTTTTACTTCCGTCAGATATTTATCTCTCGACGGAGAATTCATTCTGCAGAATAGGACAAACCCCTTTTGATACAACTATGCTTTCGTATTATCGCACTGGTATAATGAAGAATTCCATGATGAAACAAATAATTTATTATGTATGGTATGCATATTATAGCATAGTTAACAAAGATAGATATATAATAAAATAACTTCGTGCATAATAATATATACTGTTTCTAAATCAATGCTAATTAATGTTGATTCAAGTTTATTGTCTGAATCTTCGAGGTCTAGGGTACTTAGGGTACCTAGGTACTTACGCTAGTACTTATTTGAAATCAACAATTTGGATTGGGAAAATTAATTCAGTGATGTAACAAACACATATAGCTGAATAAACAAGAGCTTATTGTACAGTAGTCATATTACGATAGAGAAATACCATTGAATAAATTATAAGGGAGAGATTAACCAATCCTAGAAGGGCAATATAAATTAAGACAGACCAAAAATGATCCTATTGCTAGCTCTATAGCAGAAGAAGCACAAAGACGATTTGGATTCGAAATATTGAGAGCAAAAATACGTTTGAACAAACGGAATTCGATGATTTGATCCTTAACTATTCCATTCTTATTGCTGTTATCGGATTCGACCATGGATGATTTAATTTGTTCTTACATTAGTGAGTTCAGTTTGGATTGAAAAAGTATGAATAAAAACTTAAAGTCAAGTGGTAACTTTATGATAGCGCATCATAGTATTGAACAACTTTTACTAAAGATATCGAAAGAAAGAATAAGCTTATGAAGTTACAAAACATCCAGGAAGTTGTGGAATGCTGAACCGTGAAAGTGTGGTGTGAATGCCAATGGCGATACCATAAAATAACTTTGATGACATTAGGAAGGGAGATGAAAAGATTTATGTAGGTTTTAAAGAGCAGGGAATTATGGATATATGCGGCTTGTAAACAACCCTCCTTAGGGATGTGTCTTTGGTAGTTCTTCCCCTCTGAATAGGGTGAGTACCTGACAAATTTCCCCCTCGGCACATAAATTAATTTGGTCAGAATCCCCTTATTTACCCAGTGACGCATACTTCGGGAATCAGCTGATTTAGCATATGAATTCAACCGTGCATTTCCAATGTTACTCGTTTATTTGAGAAATGATTCGATATAATGATATGCAAATCAAATAAAATTGTACTCAGTCTAGAAAGTTATCCTCATTCTGATAAACTACATTCCCACTATTTTGTTCCACCGCATTTTCTTTCCTAGACGAAGAAAAATGTTGACCTTTGTGAATGGAAAAACCTTTGTACTTTAAGGGACATTGTAGTTCATCGTCCTCTGGGAAAAAATGGACTACCGTAGCTTTTCATCTGTATCGAGATATATGTTACACAATAGAATGAAAGCAGGTTTACTACCAACTAAGTAAAGTGGGAAGTTTTCAATCTTTACATCAAATATATATTGTTTCTGTGACAATCCTGTGAAAGCTTTAAAAAGCAGTGAAATTTAAGTGCATTCCTACAACGAATTTGCTATAAAATTATAGAGCTGTTACTACAACGTTCACACATGCCCTCAATCCCTCCAAATTGACTGGAAGTATCACGAAATCAAACCAAAATTCCACATTTCCCATAAAATTTTCCTTAATGAGGAAGCGGGGTATTTTGTGGAAGGCCGTCACGGCGAAGCACAAATATGAGTACTCTGAAAATATAATTGTGTGGCCTTTACGAGTATGTGGGACAGTACGTGGAAGCCTTTGTGAATCGAGAAAGAATAGGTATGGAATACAAAGCAATCACGGCTCTGGACCACTCAGCCGTATGAATATTAAAAGCTTCAGAAAGGAATATTCATGCAAACATTTTATATTTCACTCTACATTGACAACGAAAATACTGAAGAATGGATAGGTTAAAAACGAAAAATCTTTATGTAGAGAAATATTTCATCGCTAAAGTTATATTTCAAGTAATAAGAAAGAATGAATTTTGAATTGTGAAATATTGAATCCATTTATGAAACGATTTCTTTTCATCCATAGTTAATCTTTCTAACACTTTGACTTTATGATTGCGTGTTAAGTACATTTTGAACTGAATCATAATGTATGGAATTCATCATATTTTTCTCTTAGGTTTTAGTATTATACCATTATTAGAAGATACCAACCCAAGCTTTAGATTAATTCTCAATAACCGACTATGTGAACATTCGAGTGTTTGAATCGCTAACCTATCATTATGAAAAACTGAATAAATGTTAAAGCAGCACAAAAGTAGGATAGTGCTTATTAGCATGTGTTTGGAAATGTGTGGGAATAGCAAATTCATCCAGCAGGAATGATATGAATCAGCGGTGATAAATAATTGCTAAAATTAATTATTAATTATGAAATTCCTTGAATATTAATGCTCTAAATTGCACTGAATTCAAAACAAATGCAGCGTAAAGCCTTCAGGATAATTCAGAATTATGAATCAAAGAGAGCTAATTCCAAATTTAATGAATATTCTACATCATGTTGGTAATGTTTTATGCGTAATTTTGGTACGTGCCTCTTTCCAGCGCACTGATGTTTCATCTCATCTTTAATTGTGATGTTACAATTTCATTGAGCGAAAATAGCTCCTTCCATAGAAATTTGTCCTCTGTGGTCGCGAATTGGATTCTACGAAATGTTTATGATAACAGCGGAGCTAATCTCAGGAAAAGACCTCACCATCGAAAAACACAGCTTTCTACATCAGAATTCTTGGAAATGGAAGGAAATTTCTTGTTTTTTCCTAATGGGATGTGGGATAACGTACTGGCCTCATTTCTTTGCTCTTTTGAACAAACTGGTTGTCAAGGAGTCATTCTTACTCTTTATATATCAACAGTCAATGTCAATAGTGTTAATTTAAACCAATCTCACATATTTTATACATAAACAAAGATTAAAAGTACTTTCTGGACTACTAAACAGTATTTAATAGCAGAGTATAGTTCCCTATACCAGAACACTGTGTTGTTTTCTAAAATATGTTCGTTACGTAAGATTTTTTGTAACTGGCGTAAATTAAGTATTGAGGACCGATAAAATATCATCATTCGATTTATGAGAGTTGTAACAATTAAGAACTTCGGATATCCATGACGACAAAGCATTATTGAATATTCTCGTAAATAAATGACTGTTGGGGATGATTCCAACACACATTTCATACTGCTAAATCCCAGAAGAAGCGTATAAAAGAAGGAGGAATCAAAGATGCATCTTCCAACCATTCTAATACTAAGACAATTAAACATAGCTGCGTTCGTCGAGCTGCTTTTTCATGGACAAAGCAATGGAGCATCACGGCTCGCCTTGAGATTCGAGCAGAAACTGCTTGCGAGCATAATGGAGTAGATCCTCCGAGAAAATCAACTGCTTTCAACTTCCCCGAGAAGTGATAGAGGCGAGGAATAAAGAACACCTTTTCAGAGGAGACTCCTAAATTCCTCCACAAAGAAACTGCAAGGAGGGATTTGAAACTAAGTCCTTTCCGCTGTGATGCGTCACACACAGCGGATATCATCCTCATCAAACCCTCCTTTCTCCTCTATTTATGCCTTAATCTTCTCCAATCCGTGGCATATACTTAGGCACGCGTAATGGCAACCAGAAATAGGACGGGTTTTAGGGGATAGAAACTTCTCCAAGGAGATTCAACTTCAACGCTGCGTTAAATGCATAAGGCACTTATGTGGACATTAGTGAGCAGTGATGCTTAGCAACACACAAAAGAGGAATGTTCTTACGTTTTCCCTGTTCTGTGACCATCCATCAACGCAAATGATGTATGGGATATTCTATACGTCAACTGATTGATGAATTACTCTATAAGATTACTATTTAATAAGACCTTCATATATAATGACAATAAAAATACAGATCTATAAAGTGGCTTTATTGATATAAAAGTTATTGTGATATATATTTTCGCAAATAAAAGAAATTCTTAGTTACTTAATTACAAATATATAACTCGTCTTCACACTTGAAATATCTTTAAATCTGTGGCGATTGAAGACGTATTAACAGCTACATCAATTCTATTTTTGGGAAAGGAATACTCATAGCTATCTCAGTCGATGTATTAATGATGAAGGTATTATTTTTAGGTGCTAGAATTACTTACACTAAGTGATGCACAAATATTTCGCTTTTGATTGGAGTTATCGCTCTTTCCAGTTCTCGCATACGCAAGAATTTCCATCTTTGGAATTGCAAAAAGCTTCTGCATCCCCATTCCTCATACATAAAGATTTGAAGAATTGGAAACTTACTAGGCTGTGGAAAGCGCAAAATGCCTGTTCAAAAATCACCATGCCACACGTGCACATGGGATGCGAGTTTCGAGTTTTATTTTCTTGGATTGCTTACAGATAAAAATTAAACCTATCTGGCCAACCAAATTCTTATCGAATGGAATTGAGAATGAATTTTCATTACTGGATTTAAGTTTATAATGAAAAATTGTATTGATGTATTTGAAAATATGTCAGTTTGGGTATTTCTGCTTGTCTACCGTCAAAATGATTTTTCAACTGCGCCTATAAATCAAATTTATACAGAGAATAACTGAAGAAAAGAAATTTTAATTTTTGAATCACATACGTGAACACATACGTCCTCGACTTTAGTATTAGTGTCCGTTTAATGAAGAATCACAAAATGGTGAGTTGGCTTCTATACTTCCATAAAAATTACGTATTAAAAATAATTATATAAAAGAGCAATAAAGGAAATAAATAAAGGAAGAAAATAGTAATAAAAATAGTAGATTCAATTTGAAACTAAACAATTAGAAATTCGATATTTTGAAATTAATCGTAATTAATTGTAAAAAGTTTTGCTGTTTTTCTACGCTCAAAGCTATAGATAATGAAAAATGTTTGACTTAATAATATTTACTAAAATGTTTCCTATCTTTGGTACTCTCAAAATTCATCGGCAGCTGTTACGGTGAATTCACTAATCTTGGTTTTTTTAATAAAAGGACCATCATGTACCATCTAACGAAAACTAAAATTCATCTTTTGCGTTAAAATATTACTTCTTTTTTCACATTTCGACATAATATTCATTAACTCGAGTTATGATAAAGAAAGAGAAACATACATGAATAAAGTGACCTCGTAAAAATATCTTTCTGCAAGATTCTAAAGAAAGATTTTTGCAAAAACACACCATTATTAGAACATTATTTATAGACTCCTTGTCTACTTTAAGAAGGGACAGATTTCTATCGGATCAAAAGAAACCCAGGGCTAATCGTCTCAGGTTTTCGAGTTTCTTCTCATAGCTAATATGGGCGGGGTTTTTCGCTTTAGAGATACGAACCACTGGAGTGAGAGTTGAAGAAGAAGAATCGTAGCGGAACACAAAGGCTGTGAAAATAGGGAGAGTTAACAAGGGGGATTATAGACACGGCAAACAAGATGGCGGATTAGAGGGGCGATAGATTAAAGAACGAAAGCGAGAACGGATTAAAGAATAGTTCGTTGTTTCGCCCGATTAACGGGACGATATCTCAAGGGAACGCTAACTGGGGTGGTCCCACTACGGGACCCTGCGGCGCTCGGCCCCCAGTTATTCCTTCTCACTTTTTAAGAGATCGTTCCTTATTGGCGGTAATTGGATTGTTTTGGACCAGACATCTGCCTAGAGATTAATTCCCTTCGGAAAAAATCTCTTCCTCCAAATCCCTTTAATGTACATACAGATCTAATCCGGGATTGAAAGGGTGGGCTTCCCGTTAATTTGGCTAAATCTCCTGTTTAATCGCCCTTATTGAAATGGAAGGGATGCTCTTTTTCCCCAAAAAGAGTACCGATTGGGACTTTTATCATACGTGCCATCGACAGCTGTCGACGGCAATTAAGGACCTTTGCCAAACGTAAGAAATGAAGTACTCGAAATTCCGAAATTTCGCCAGCACATTGGACATTAATCTACTTCGGGTTAATCCAACCGAATTACGATTATTATTAATGATGTCGCGATGCTCAGCTCGTTGCCAAGGACGACTACGTCCACTAAGTCTTCTTGGGACTCGTGAAAATGGTCGACAACAAATCAAATCCTTCCAAAACGTATTTCTTCTCTGGCAGCCAAGTTTTTTAGCTGTGCAATATGAATGGGGATGAATTAAATATATCTCTATATATGACTAAATTCTGCCAGAAAGTATTTCAACGTATCGCAAAAACAAGTTTCTAACAGAAAGTATAATTCTAACGTTGAACGGTCCATAGAAGCATATTATAGTTTTCCCATAATCCAAAAGTCATTTAATAGATGCAAAGAATTATAATTGGTGCGTTAATATCAAGAAAATTAAGTTTTTTTTTTACGTAAAGACACCGAGTGTGCTGCTTATTACTATACATAATTTGGTAAGAATTAGTTCATCTAATTTAAGATTGAGACTGAGTATGTTATAAAAACTTTTTATAAAATAAATGAAATCTTTATGTTTTGGCGTCTATAAAATAAACTTAAGAACTATTTCAACGAATTAAAAGTACATTTAGTTTGCATATAATATATGCGAAAATCGTTTAGAATTTCCGCACGATATTTTACCGCCATATTCTCTACTGAATAACACCATCATTCATTCAAATAAAGCGGTACTTGTAAGTAGGTAAGTTCGTCTAGAACTGGAGGAATTGAGGTTGCCAAGTTTAGTGCGTTATTAAATGCCTGAAGTGAGAAGAACTTTAGCCTTTTGTCTTCAGATGGAGTCAAATAGCTTTTGAAAGGCACCTAGATGAGCAAATTGAAATACATACTCGATGAACAAGGATATGTACTTTTGCAGAAAACTTCATACTTTTAACGGTAGCTTAGCGTAAAAAAGTCTGCGGCAAAGTAGGTACAAATACTTCTTCAACAGGAAGTTCCTCTATGTTACGTTACAGAAAGTTTACTTATTACGCCATAGGATAAAAAAAGAAAAATCGCGAAAATAAAAGCGACGGGAATTATGCAATTTTGGAGAAAATTCAACGAGGATTTGAGGTTTTTGAGAAGCAAAAAAAAGAACCGTGGCTTCGTTCCAATATTATTCGTGAACTGAGTATTATAAGTAGGGAATCCTCTCCAGAATTCAATCAAAGCTAGAGGGCGTTTATTTGTCCTCGATTCTTTCAACGGAAAGGAAAATTGGGCTGCGAATTGGGCCAAATTTCTCCTTTTCATAACCACCCAGCTCTTTTACTGTTTGCACTCTTTTTGCAGCAATAGCGTTTGTTCCTTTGAAGGTTTGCTTTCCAGCGCAAGGTTTAAATGAATGATATAGATTACGATCTACTAGTCCTATTCTGTAAAAAGGCTAAATGTTCCGATTACCCTTTCATACAACTTCTGAGTCGAAGGAAATTAAAAACTTGTCTTTAAAGAATACTGATACAAAGTAACAATGTTAAATTTAAATAATACAAAACGTTCCACGGGAATACACGCATACCGTATCTGATTTAACTTGTAGAGAGACCTATACAAACATCAGTAGAAATAGGTTTATAAATATTTCCAACCATTTTACTGGTCTTATGAAAAGGGAATTCCTGAATTTTTAAATTACAAATATATTTGGAATGAACTCCTGTAACAAAAGTTAAGACGACTGTAGGTGATTTATTAAATATATAACAAAGAGATATACTGCCTTTAATAAAGAAGAAGAAAGAACTTGAAAAGATTCATTAGAAATGCCTTCTTAGGTTTTTATATCATTCAAACAAGAGTTTAGCATCTGAAATGTTTTCTCAGTGCTTAGAATCTTAACAATATAGGAGATTATATAAAAATTAAAACAGAATTAACGTCATGATATGTGAACCTCTAGACCTAGAACATAGTAATGTAAGCATAATGGATGGTTAACAGAATTCAAAAGAAGAATATTATTTACAAATGATTGGGCAACAAAGGCGAACAACAATGACTAATTTATAACTGACGGATATTTCGCCTTGTGCATGTTTATTATGATGCAATAATGGCACATTAAACGAAATAAACTATTCTATGCTTTTCTTAAGACTCAATTACGTTACCATGGAAATATCTTCAACAAATATAAATAAGAATTCATTCCGAATAAAACCCATATTGTTTTCATTACTCTCGGAATCAAATATGAGTGTGTAACGCCTTAAAGAAAGAAATATACGAACGGAATCATTTTTTTTTGCTCACTATTATTTCCTTGTATTCATATCCCCGCGACATAATTTTCCATGTACACGGGAGAACCTTTATTCAAAGCATAACTCACTTCTCACTTATTTTCGGCAAAATCTCGCAGGAGTATTCACTACGTCACAAGGATATTCTCACTGTTTCCTCGACGTTTAATAATAATTTCCAGAAATGCGTGGCTGTCATCTCACAACATGTCATAAAATCTGCGACCAATCGTTGAATAAACAAAAACCTTTAGAGCTTTCTCTTGGATGGCCTCGGATCCAATTTCGCCGCGAATAAATTCACAACGCGTATTGCTTCCAATGCTTATCCACCCGCTTTCATTATCATATCCTATATTTCAGCCGCTTTCCATTCTCATAAGAAACATAGGCCCCAATCACACATTTCTTCTCATTTTTATTGCTACCCTGTTTCCCCCGGGCCTTTTTTTTGCTACGTTTTTATTCCCGTTATTTATGAGATGAACCTGTCCAAGGAAAATCCATAATCGACTTCATTCCCATATGTATCCCTGCCAAAGTGCTTGCTGTAGTCTACAGATTTGAGAGGGAAATTAAAAATACTGCGTCTCCAAACTTCCTTCATAATCCCTAACGACTGATAGATTATTTGTTCCTTCTATATATGAAACTAAGTGAATTCGTGTACGTAAAGTATTACTTGTATTTCTTATCATTACTTAGTATTATTATTACCTATACTATATATCACTTATACTATAAGTATATGTACATGTAAATATCTCATCTAGTATGAAACATTATTATTCCTTCACAATTAATACGATTACGTATAATATTAAAAGTTATATTAAATAATTATAATTATATTAAGTAAAGAAGATAATCATCTTATTTATCAAATAATTCTGCGAAATTTTGTTTGTCTATACGCCCAAAGACTCAACCCGACTATCCGTAATTCGTTATAATTAAAAAAGTAATCTGCCTGACAAAATTCACCCATATATTTTATTATTATAAGTTAAGGTATATATAAGCTAAGAAAAGGTGTACAAATTAATAATACCTTGCAGAAAAGAAGTAAGGACGAATAGTTCTGAAAAGCAATTGAAGATTTCTTTATATTTACATTCTCTATCTTCTTTGTTGAATCTTGAAGTTAATCCATCTATAAGAACTTGTGAGATTTTTTTCCTTTTTTATATTTATAATGTTCGTGTGTTAAACGCAAATTTACGTTCTCATAAAAATAAATATTTCCCCTTTTCACGATGGGTGTTCGGCAAAGGGAGTGAAAAAGGAGTGTAGAGCCCTGTTGGCCAAGCACTCTCTCGTTTGGGTGAAAATATACATAAAAAAGAATAAAAGAACTCACACGAATGGGTGGAGGTATATTTTTTCCCGAATCACTCACATCCGGTCTCTGCTATAAGGTTATTAATAACGGAAATATGATCAAGAATAGATTCAAGATAACCCTTGAATCTCAATCTGTACCCAACTGTATAAATATCTTCTGGAGTATATTTCTATAACCTACCATATTCTACTATCCTAAACAGCAGAAGTGTTACGACATAACGTCAAGGACAAACCAAACAAATAGTCACAAAGAAGGAAAGGAATTTCGTTTCGTTTCAGTTTAATTAATTATTAAAACTCACCCTTTTGCTCTACTGAATCGAGGATAGCCATTTCACGAATGGGCACAATGGAAATTGCTTTTTCGCTAGAGAAAATTTTCATCTCAAAGTCTTCAACCATAAAGAAGATTTCCATAGCTTACCTGAAATGGAAAGAAGAATAAAATGAATAAACACGTCACATGGAAATAGCATTGAAAAAGCGTAGAAAATATACCAGTTTGCATCAAGGTTATTCCATTGTTATTTCATTCCAGATACATTAATTTAGTTAATTATTTACTCAACAAGGTATTATACATATTAGGCTTGATAACATAGATAATGCTGCATCATCAATATATTTACTATGGTAATTTTAACGATCACTTCTACTGCCCTTCAATGATATGCATTTCAAGATGCAGTATTTGTATTCGGTCCATCAAAACCCGCTCATTATTATTTCACGCTCTCAAATGGCCAAGAATATTTACAGTGCTCTTCATCAAATATAGAGCGATCCAAAAACCTCAGCAACGAGAACAGACTTCGTTTAGGCATAAATATTCACAACACAATAGAGGTAGGAAATAACTCTCATCAGTTTGATACGAGTGCTATATAAATAAGAAATCAATATTTGAACCAATTTTGCATCTATATCGTCGAAGTGAATCTCTTTAAATATTAAGGACCCTGAGGGAGAAGGATAGTAGTTCTGGAAGGGAATAAAAATTGGGTCAGAGGATGCAGTGTCTGTATTTTATAAAAATAAACATCGCTTTGAGCTGGCGTTCCTTGTATTCAAATATGCTTTATTAGACGCTATGGTATCATAGACCTAATCAGTAGTGCGTCTGGAGGTGACGATGATCAAACGCATTTCTAGATCAATTTCCTGTTGAAATCTCTCATTACATACAATAATACTCAAATTGATTTCTTTTTATTCTATAGTAACATCAGCTACTGTTTTGATACCTCTCCATAAGTTTTTATACTGGAATTGGTCTTCTGCTTTATTTTAACTCACTGAAGCAGAACAAACTTTACTCGTCCTTTCACAGATAAACCTATTAAGTAATAAAGTAGGTTTTCATGTAGAAAATATGATTAATATATAAAAATCAAATTTCAATCGTCAATTTGAACCCGAAAAAGAATTGTACTGCACGGAAAACGATTCGTCTGTTAATTCTAGATTCTGAAATAGAATAATCCTTCATTACGTGGTTTATAGCATTAGTTAGTTATGATGCTCAGATTATAGGAAATCAGTTTAAGCTAAGAATAACAATCGAGACTATATAATTCAATAGTAATGGGAAATTAAGGGATATGGCTGTACGGAAAAAATGTCTTTTAAATAAATTATGGGAAAGGTTAAAGTTGGTTTTGTACGTATCATTTACCAGGACGCAAATAAAACTGTGGTTCGAAAAATATCTTACATTCATTTATGCCTGTCTTTGTGAAAGTAAATGAGCACATACTAATTCATCAGCTTCTCTGTTAACCCACGTCCGATTCTTTCAAAGCATTCACTATTCCCTTTTTACAACATTCATTAATTCCCCTCTTATCTATTTCATTCCGCTGCAAACTCTACCAGCATTGTGCATTCGATCAACCGGTACGGCTCTTTTTTATTCGCGCACTTTATGTATCCGTTCGCATCATCTATCGCAAATCGCAATCCAGTTCCTCTCAAAGTGCTTTATATTTCACCGCGATTTATTCGCAAATGCACTCGTTTCGAAGGCACGTCAGAGTTTGCGCGGATCGCCGAATTCAGTCACACAATCGCACAACAACGGGGATGCGCGATTTGCATCGCCAAAAGCAATCGAATCGAATAGTTTTCAAACTCCCATTTTAATCGGTGACAGCGCCACAAACGGAGGCCGCCTGCACTAATTTCCTCGTTTATTTATTTCCGGTAAACTGCGCGGCCAATTCGACGGCCCTATGCACTTAGAGAGGTAACAAATCATTGCAAATCAGCGTGGCTAATTCACGGTGACACGCGCATTCGCTGACAAATATTAAACTCGCGAAGAGAGGCTGGCGTTTGCGATATTCAGGAACGAAACGAAAAAAAAAACACATGAAGAGCGAAAATGAATTCTGGCACTTGCATCACGGGCCGTGTTTAATTACACGCATTAATAACTCCGGGGGACGTATTTGAAGAAATCGGGACAATGGCGGGACGGTCGTATCAAATCTAAATTAATCTCGGAGCATCGCTTATATGTGCTGTTAATCATTGCGGTGTTTGGGAGGCGTAAAATTGATACGTACTTTTTCTTTTGCCGAATCGAATGCAATCACGTTGCGTGCGAATTTCAATGCGAGACATCAGCGACGGCTGATCGATATTCGAATCATAGTGGCTCCTTCTTTGAGCTGAATTCGATTTCGGAGGACGTTAGCCTTTTGTTTCTGATGGAGTTTTTCGATACGAATTCAACGCCCGGAAACTATGTCACAGAAATGTCGAGTAAAACATATAGCGCTGTATCATCATGTTTAAATTACTATTTTAGCTCTATACGTGTTTTTTAAAAAGGAAAATAATCTCATATTCTACCGTACTGATTGATGGAATCTAGAATACCGTAAATTGATGAATAAATATTTAAATTTGAATTCAATATTCATTTGATAAAAACCATAAAAATTACAAATTTAGGATTTATATTAGTTATACCCTATAAATTTATATTGTAATTCAGATTTTACATCAATATTTATCAAGTTAAATAATTAAGCATTCATATAGTATTAACATAATATTCAATTAGTAATATTCAAACTCTATATTACGAAAGCAACTTTTGCTATTTAAAGGATTTGACATGTTGCATTTGTTTTATAGAATCTTGGATGAAAATCTACTAAAGTATTTATCAACAAAAGATTTTTTACTAAAAATACGATTATTATTTCGTATTTTTATGTAAAGAAATCCTTTCAAAAGATGCAATATTTGGAAATTTTTTGAAACGATCTCTAGTCGAGGTGTATTTTGAAATTTAAAAATTTAAATGGGCGTGAAAATCAAAGGCAATGAGAGGGTACTAAATAATTAACCTTACAGTTTAATTATTCGCTAGTTTATATCCGTAATTAATTCGGAGTGTTAATCCCGAAAGAATGTTCCTTCCTGGCCGGAAATCTACCCGCTAGTATCCGAAAAATTCTACCTCTTTTGTCTTTAATCTGAGCATTTATTCTATATGAGCCTAAAATCCCCGTTGTTACGGCAGAACGCCTCAAAAACTGCCCCCGTCGTCAAGGGAACGGGTGTTTATTGGCTCAAACATTTTTGTTTATTTCATAAAATCCTCGCAACGAAAACAATATACCGCAATTAAAAAACAAGAATTTATTTTTATTCGATCCTTTTTATTTTAGCGCTAATCTCGCTCTTTTCGGAAGGATTCCTTTCCAATTTAATTTCGTTAAAAAAAGAGAATTTCGGAAAACAATAAAAACGTTATATCTCTAAGGGAATTCCATAGTTACGGAAACTATTTAAGAGTATACTATTCTTTTACGAAGACATTTAATGATCTTTTAAAGTTTGGATTTGAGACACATTTGCATTTCGGGTGGCCGTTTTCCATAATTTAAACTTGAAGTGTTTTTAAACTTCCCCACAAGCGGGGTCATTAGCTTGGATAGGATCTCTCTCTTGGAAATTCATTTCTATTGCTGGTCATGGAAGAGGGAACTCGTCGTCCGTAATTAAACCAGGGGGACATCGTCCGGCACCAAAACCATCGCGAAATAAACTAAATTCTCGAGAAAAGATTTTTAAAGACAATTCCAGTTAAAATTTGGAATTTAATATTCACTGTACATCGATTATAATTGCATCACTGAAACAGGTCTCATGAGCTCGTACAGGAGTGTAATTTCATCCTGAACAATTAAGAAAAGCAAACAGAAGATTTGGTCTTTTTCGGTGCAGAGATTTTAGAGCAAGTATTATTTCCAGTCCAGGTTTGGTGAGTACAATCAATTCGATGCATTGATATAGACGTATTTTTATTTCAATTGAAGCATTATCTTAGACAATAACTACTACTACAATACCACTTTCTTGAAAAGGTTACTATGGATGGTTATATCTGATTGTTGGATTGGGTGGACTGTATTGTTGTTACTTAACAACAAAAGTACGTTTTTTCCTAATTACTAAACTATAAAAGTACCAATCAATCTAAGTATGTAACAATAAAGTATGCAATAATAAAGGTAATAAACAATAAAAGTAGATAGCAATAAAAGTAATCTTTGTTTATTCTGCGAGAAATATAGTATGTAGAGAATATTAATACATTAACACTCTAACTCTCACTCAAAATATATTCCTCTTGTTTTGGTTGAGCTAGACATGTAATCTGTCTTTCTTATGGGAGTAATATTAGGTATATGTTATTGTGCTTGAATAGTATAATTTGTACAGTTTCAAATAATATGTTTTATTATAAAGGTTTTCTGACATACATGGGATATATTTCTCGCTATATCTGCAAGTATAAGTGTGACCAAATCTTAGGTAAATAACCATTTCTTTCTTAATCTTTGACTAACAAATACGCATTCCTTAAAGGTGCAATATCAGAATACAATCGGATGACCTTTTGCCGATAGATTCAGGACCCGTATTGAGATGGGAAATGGGAATGTACGCAGGGAAACCCGAATTCAAGTATCGTGTGATCGACACGTGCACTACTATCACTTCCCGACTAAACGGATTAATCGACTTATCGAGGTTTCGGACGCCCGAAACACAAAATCGAATCGCGGAATTGGTAACGACGGATTCCGTAACGAGATAAGAAACGAAGATGAGATTCGTTTGAGATGAGTCTAGAAAAGTTAATTTTAGAACAAAACTATGCATACATAATTGATATTTTGTTCATTGAATTATTTATTAGGCTGTTATATTTCATAGACAGTTTAATTGTTTTATAATTTAATTACTCGCAGAAGACGAAACTAATTTTATGACGTTAATATTATTAATTATTCATGCTTTTAAAACTAAATTCATTGATAAACAAATATAAATTTAGTTGTTGAATTTAAATTAAGGCAAAGCGATGAAACGACCAACTTATATAGACTACGGAAAATATAATTAAATATCCTCTATAATATTTAAAGAGAGTAACACTGTTATAAATTTATGAGTTCTATACGATCACATAAGAAGCAAAGTTAGTAAAAATGTAGGCGATAAATTAACTCGAAAATGTATAAAAGTTTCAATTTAAGATTAACGTGTTTTATTTTTATAATGTTCCACCAGTACGTACATTTTATATAAATGAAAATATAGGCCATTCCTATCGTCTTAGAGCATATGTTTCTTTCATATTCATCTGCATGTCTTTAATCTTTTAAAGTCATGCATTGTGAGTCAGATTGTTCAAGTTAAAAAAAAACAAGTAAAGCATAAAACGTATTAAAAGTACTCGATTATATACTTCTGAATGTACTAGAGATATCGTGTTTTAGGATAGATCACAAGTAAAAATACATCGCAAGAATACAATCACAGGTTACCATGGTAAATTGATTCAATTCATTCATTCAGTTCCTCAATTCATTCTTTCAATCGAAATACTAGGATAACATTGAAAAAGAGTGCAACATACTTCTACAGAGTAATCCAAAAAGAGGATTAGCATATTCTATTTCCGCTTAAAATAGCTTCGGATCGAATGCGAAAGTGTGAAACATCGCATAGATAAGAAAAAGGGAAATTGGAGTGAATAATTAGAAGGCGTTGGAAACACGAGATGTTGATTGATGGTGATTAGATGGAGAGATGGGACAAAGAGGGGTAAACAGAGATGAATGAATCGTAAACGTACATTTCGGAGGGTTTATGATTTAAGTTTACGAAGCTACCTCATCTCCGTTTGAATGATTGCTCCACGTAAATCGAACGTGGAAACACCACTGATTCTTTTTATACGTACGAGGTATCGAGAAGTTGTTTTATGGAATGGAATGTGTAAACATGCAATGCAATATAATAAGGAATAGATTAAGGTTACGTTGATATTCATTTTATTTAAATAGTAATAATATTTAGTTAAATATACTTCTCTGAATCAGGTTGAAAGTTGTTATAAACCAGAATGGGAGGAATTGAAAATATTTAGTACCTCGAAGACAAATTATTTTAAATATATCTAATATGATTGGAAGATAACGATCAATCGATCGAAAGCAGTCGCTTGATATTGTTTGTTGTTTGTAAAAATATTTTCGTGGTGAAAGTACATATCATTTTTAGATTCTTTCCATTATTTTATTGGTTGGATAGATATTTTAAGAGCCAATGTTTGGAAACCTAGGCCATATAAAAACTCAGTATTTAACTAGAAATTGAAGGACCTGGATTTTAGATCTAGTCTTACATTATCATCCTAGATGCTATGTATAGTCTATAGCAGATCCCTATTCATCGCATACCATTATCGCAATTTTATTTAATGTAGATCATAAGGTAGGTTAAAAAATGTTTCATCAGTAGCATTATGCTAGTTACCGACTCAATCATTATCATATTTAAAATATGTATACATAAACGCTGCCACCAGAACTCTAACTATGGTGAATATGTAAATAAATAAATGAATATTATTTTTCAATACTGGGGAAAATAATGCATTCATTTGTACATATTTATGCAATTACATACAACACCATATACACACATATATACATCACTATAATCGACTAGAAAGAATGAATGACGTAAGGTGCTTGCAGAACTCTAAGGTGCTTATAAAATTCCGTTATCAATCCTGGACTCGTATTTACGTCTTGAAGAATACGCTTGCTGCATTATTATTGAGATATTACGCGATAATTTAATTTACTCAGAATCTACCCCTTCACTATTTACTTGCACTTCCAGAGGTGATAGCAACTGAGTCAAATACTTCAGTATAGTCCACGATTCATAGAAATTGTGGAATTTTGCACTCAT
This sequence comes from Pantala flavescens, assembly GCA_020796165.1. Classification (NCBI taxonomy): domain Eukaryota; kingdom Metazoa; phylum Arthropoda; class Insecta; order Odonata; family Libellulidae; genus Pantala; species Pantala flavescens. The sequence goes on from CM036886.1 coordinate 23,014,136, forward strand.
TCGGTCTATTGATGATAAATTGCAATACCTGAATAGATCCATTGTTCTTAACCCCTTTCTAAATCCATCTTTTTCTCAGAACCTAAAATAACATTTCCATCGCACATTCATCCAAATACCTTCATGTGAGTATTGAAGACAACAGATAGGATGGGTCGGTGATTCTCCAGCTTTTCTTTGTTTCCTTTCTTATGCAGAAGTGTGTTCTTTGCATGAGCCCTTGCAGATTCTAACTCGCTCGCGGCGATTCGTGAATAATGGCGTTGGAATGGGATCTCTCTCCACTGCGCCAAGTTTTAAATAATCGGCCAACACACCATCTGATCCAACAGCCCTTCCATTCTTCATGTGCCTGATTGCTGTCATAACTCCTACTGGGAAAACTGAGAGGTTGTCGTTAGCTCATTATTAGCTTTTTTCTTCTTCGTCTCTGGCACTCATTATGTTCTCGTAAAGTTTTCTAAATACTCTCTGTTTTATAAGTATCGTTGGTCTTTTTTTAGTGGTTGTACCATCTTCTGTTTGAAGGGTTTAAAATCTATTTTCTTTCTACTATTACCTTTTGTTTAACTGACTTTGTTTTTATGTGTTTCCTAACTTTTGAAGCAGCTTTTTCGTTGATCTACATTCCTTGGTTCTCTACGGTTTAGATATGAATATTATTAGATTCTAGATTAGATTATCGTATGCCTTAGTTACCCTGTTATTTTCTGCATTTCAACATTACCTTGGTTATTCTGTGATATCCACATCATCGGTTATCCACGGTTCGTTATTCATTTCTTCTGCAGCTTCTTCACAGCATGCATTACTTTTCCTTCAATCTCTTCTTCTTTAAGAGTTGAAAATCTATTCCTTAATTCCAGCTGAAAAATTCTCTCTTTTCCTACTCTAATTCTTCAACACCTCTTTTTGTAGCACGACCTCGACTTCTTAAATTCCGTTAGGGGGGTTTATCTTCCTTCTGCATCTCATTGTCGTCTTCCAATGCTGGAGCTGTTCAATACTCCGAAGTTGGTAATGGTGTAGAATTTATAGATCACCGCATAACGAAGTCCATCTGATTTTTTTTTAAATTCATTGGAAAGCCTCTCACACTCAAAGTTCACATTCTGAAAGACCCCGGTTATTCTTACGTAAACCATTGCAGATGAACATTCTCTGAATACTCTAAAAAAAGTAGGTGACCTCCATAATTTCTTTCTCCGAGTCCATATTTTCCGGTGACATTATCACACGATAGGATATTTCGGGGTGAACGTGTAAGCAAAAGATATCGGAGCGAAATCAATTCGTGTTTATGAATATAAATACGAAAATAAACGGTTCAATTCAAAAGGGCACGGTGAAAGTAAGGAAAAAAATATAACGGAGAAAAAGGGAGGGTTGGGAACGTAAGAAGATTTTTTTTGGGAAGGAAAAGAGGGGAGAAGAACGGGAATGAAGGGAAATCAGAAAGTAATAGTTATCCTTTCTTTGGATGTGAGATAAAATAAAACAGTCAGGGAGGGACATTATGAGAACGTAAACGGTTATCGAACAGTAGTTTGATTGGCACGGTTGGAATGAAAGCGGACGTCTGGCTTATTGGTGGAGTGTGGAGGAGGGTCGATAAAACAGAGGGGGGGAGTTTTGAAAAGTCGTTAAAAGGGGCGAGAGCATGCTCACCTCAAAATCACGAGCAGATAAGACGTTTTTTTCGAGAAGAAATGAGTGCTTTAATACGTTCCATCACGAATGCCACGGAATAGTGTGCCGGGGAGCGGAATATTCATATCGGTGAAAGGGATATTGCGTAAGTACTTGGCTCTTACGGAATGAACAAACTGTGCCGAGGATTAGTACTCGAGTTCGCGGAAGCCGTGAGAAATTTCAGGGGTGTTAAGCGAAGAATTGGTGCATACGAATTAGGTTTTAGTAATTTTCTGTAGGGAAGAATCTATTATAGATATTTACGTAAAAGAATATAAGTTTATGTATCCTGTATAGAATAATCTTTAATTCTATTTATGTAAAAGATTATTGAAGCAGGAAATATATCGAGAAACTATCATAAGAAGAGAATCTGTCATACATATTTGCATAAAAGGGTATACGTATATTCGATATGCAAGAGTCTTCCTTTGTATTTGTATAAGAAGTATTACCTACGTAGGGAACATAATTTTATACAAAATCACATATTACGTTAGCGACTCGTGTATTTTTATGCTTTGAATTTAACACTGTGATGCTCTAATTCATTTCTAGGCAACGGCTGAAAGAAAAATAGGCATCTGAAATAAATAAAACAGCCTACATGTGTACGAAAGGCTTGCATACTCTTCTATATAAGAGCATAGTAAAGAATACGTATATGAATTCTATATTATCCTATAGTATGTTCATCTACGTAGTTATACATTCAAATTTCGGCCGGTAACAATCGTTACTAAGACGTAACGAGGTAGCAACCAAATTGTTATACCACTACTCAATGATATCCTTATTTCTAAGGGTCTAAAAATCATACAATACTATTCAATCCTTCTGGAATACTATCAAGAATACGGAGCTTAGTTCTTAGGGAATAACAGGAACTTATCGGACGGTCGATTGCAGGAAATTTTTTAAAGTGTCGTGGAGAAGCAAATAAAGTGCTTCGTATCTGTGTATATATACACAAGCGCGATTTAATGAGAGCGTACCTCTCAAATCCTTAATTGGACGAAAATGGAAGTTTTTGTCTCATCGAATACGCCTTTTACTTTCCTCGACTTGTTTACCCATGCAAATTTTATTTATCGATCGTGGACACGAAACTTTCTCTTCACCTTTTTAAAAAGAAAAGGTTTCTCTATGAAATCGTTGTGAAAATGAAGGTCGAAATAATAATTTAGAGTTTAGACGAAAGGGGTTCCAAATCTCATTGTTCTCTTAATCAAACTTTGGTTACGTTAGAGGTTACGAGAGCAGAGATGAGGGGAATTCCATGGATTCTTCCGCATTAATTTGGTTACGTTTATCGAAGATATTTCGAAATATCTGAGGCGTAACTCGAATCGTGTTATTAAAGACGTGGGGTTGAAAAACGTTTCGTATCCCTGCCTATACTAACTTCTATATGATTGAACGTCTTTTAAAGGTAAAATTTAGCGAGAGATAATGTAATATATGATGATTTTAAGACTTATTTACTTCGTGAAATACTTCGTTTCTACTGATCGATGTCTACTGAAAAACTCAACTTCATTTAACGTCTGTAATTTCTTACTCGTTAGTAGCAGTTCATCAATTCAATTCAATAGCTATCACCAAGTTTCTGAAGAAGGGCTGTATCCATTTCAAACACAAATTACCTCCCAACTCCCTTCAGTTCGCAAGTATCATCAAGTACAAGGAAATATTTCCCAACCTTCCCTTCTTCGCAAACTCCCGCAAATTTCTCTTTCTTCAACCCCCACCAGAGCGCGACACTTCCAAACAATCGTGCCACACTCCTCAAGAAAAGGGCTCCTTTCGATATGAAACTCTTCCTTTTTAAAGGGCCGATTCCAGTTTAAAACCACCATCAGCTCCAGGCGTATGCTAAGAATTCTTGTGTGTCGTTGGCTGTCTCTTGCAGACCACTCCATAACCACTCCTTCCCGCGCCATTCCAAGTTAACACGAGGCCAAGACTGGAGTTTATGGAGTCATAAAGCGCATGTCACCAGCCGAGGCTCGCGAAACAAAAAAAGAGAGAAATTAAAGACTTGCGGTGGCAAGCAAATGAACTCGAATATGCGCACCTGGTGGCGGAATCCACGAAACACATCATCGATAACTTTGGCGAAACGAGCGTACGCCTCCAAATGACAAAGGAGAGTGACGAATGACGCAAGCGTCCGATACGTGCGCGCTATTTTGAGGAAATCGTGTTTTTTCTTTACGTTCGAACCGGATACGAAATATAATATCGATGGGGCTGAACTAGAAAGTTAATTCGTGCAATGGTTACGTGCATGTCTTTTAGAAGAAGGGCTCTAGAACATCTCGCTTTTGAGGCAGCTTTGACACTTTTCTAACTTTGGTAATAAGTGAATGAGGAGTAATATGAAGTATAAGTGACTGAAATGAGTGTATATGGCTGGTTTAGAATCATACAGAGGTCAGACGAAGGCATAAAATCCATCAGAATTGAATTGAAATTGTTTTATTATTGTTTATTTCACTTCAAGTTAGTAATTATCCTTGTGGCAGTGTTCACCAACTGATAGAGCATTTATATCGAAACTCATCATAAAATTAATCATGAATTTCTCTTTTTAAAACCAAATAACGAGGATGAAACGTAATAACGGGGAGAATAAAGAACTGTTTGGCTATTAAAGGAGAAAACGAATTAGATGAGTATTCCAAAAAAGACTTGCAATAACGTTGAGAAATTTAGGGTTCATTTCATAGATAAAGAACAAAAACAAAAAAAACGGATGCAGTGCATCTATAACCCATTGTCGTAAATACGTCTTCACAGCACTCGTTCTATTTACTAAAATATAATATTTACTATAATATCTACATCTCAGTTATTTTCTTGAGTTCAGTTATTTATTTTATCTAAAGTATCTGATAAAGTTAATTATGCCAAAGAGTCGAAGAAGAAAACAGACATTTGTTTAATGTTGACAGTCCATTCGTTAAATGCATACTTCATTTGTCAATATATCTGGAAGCAGATTTACGATCCATTCAACCCATCGTCAACAACAATCACTCAGCCCACGTTACCATGGCATCCGAACGCAGGACAAACCATTCCATTCAGCCATAAGTATTCCTCGAGGCATCGTAAAGTGACTCAACTCCGTTTCATTTCAAAATGAATCTCAAGACACGAGAACGAACTGCACCCGTCGTGGAGGAGGTATTGATGGAATTGGAAATACAAATAATTCCTGATACGTGAGATAGCAGATCCTTGGAGATCGATAAATTCGGCCCAACGTAAAAATCAGGAACCGCGACACATCGTCCGATGGGAGACATAATTTCATGCGCGGGAAATGCTTTCGAAGAACGATTTATCTCTCGCGTTAAAAAGACACAGTCTCTCTCTCCTCTGCTCACTGTTTCGGATTGTAAAGGGCGTCTCGCAAGATGCATTCTTCCCTCAGAATTCACGCATCTCTCTTTCAAGAGTGCTTCAACACGTATACGAAATCTTCCCGACGACGTTTAACGAACGGCTTCAGACATCTGGCTCGTCTTTCTCCCTCTGCATTCTTCCATAAAATGATAAGGGACGAAAAAAATGAGCTAACAAGATGCAACGTTTCTTCGAAATGATCTTTCTCGAGATTCTGTAGTCGTGGAACTTTCTCTTCGTGTTCATTAAACGGAAAGGAGCATTGATAACGCGTCTTTTAATTCGTGAGTTCTCCATATACTAGCTTAACCATTACGTATTCATTTAAATTTCCTCGGAATATATTCATTTATAATTATTATTAAAATTGAAGGAAGGCTCTGGTCTGTTGGTACTATCTGCTATCATCAATGATATTCACGAACTCACTAGTATAGATTTGAACTGACACACTCCACTCTCCATATATTTACTTACGTTCCAAATCAAAATCATACTCAGAATTCAGAACAACATAAACACAATATGACACCCTACAATTTCATATCCAAATATCACTTATAAGCTTATGAAACTTAGTACCTTTAGAATTTAATATTTCCTCATAACATCGACTTACAAAATCATATACATATTCATAATAGAAATGTATAACTCGCTTTATTTGGTATGACGTAATATTATTGAATAAATAAATAATGAAAATTGCGGATGATTCAAATTGCTTTACGTGTTTTAATCGAAATCTATATGCAAATAATATTAGATGAATAATCTCATTTGTTTATATTAAACAGTGTGAGTGTATAAAGTTAGACAGCATACTTACATAACTCGTAACTTGTACGTCAATATATAAGGATAAGTATAGCATACACCTATACGTGAATTTTAGAGTGATTTACGTACCAGTTCTTCTCAAATGGAGAGAATACAAAATAAACTCCTTTTGATTCCTTCCCGGCGAAACGGTTTTAAGTAGAAATGAATTCTAGGGTATGCATTTTATGGTTTATCTTTATTAACCTAAAATTTTAGGTTCTTAATTTATTTATTAATTAGATGTATTACGTAGGATATTTAGGTATTTTGAAAACTACGTGTTTCATACTCTACTTCTTTTTTGTGGTTCCCGATCTTTGTTTTCTACAAACCGTTTCCAATGATAAAATGCACGCGTTCTTCAAAAGATAACTTTATCAATTTTTCGCGTAAATAAAATCTCCCATAAATTTGAATTCAATTAACCAAAAGACCGGATTAATATTTTCACGTGGTACGATTCTTAATTTGCGTGAACGAAAATCAAACGCCTCAAACGAAATTAACGGGAGTAAAATTTAGCTCTCTCTAATAAGAAATGAAATAATTGGGTCTAAAACATTCCTGAATTTCAACACGAAAATCTTCTCCGAAATTAAAGGACGATTGAAAGAAGCGTGGAGTCAAGTACTACGACTGCCTTTGGTAATAATCATCCGATACGAACACTTCCCTCGACTTCTCTCCGACGGATTCTAATCATAGACGAGAAAATTAATTCGAGAAGGAGTTTCCAAAGGTGAGGAGCGGTTGTATTTCTCGGCTGATGTAAACTTTAATGCAGGGAGACAAGTAAAAACGGTAGTCGCTCGTGAAGCAGGTAATTTATGCCACTGCCTTGCTTCAAAGAACGGCTGTAATAAGTTTAATGCGATTTTATCAAAGCGACCATTTTAATAGGATTAATACTGAAGGAGGAACGCGTGATAAAGTGTAATGGAGTGTATCACGACACGATGGCAAACGCCCTTTGATCCTGTACAACGTGAGTCAAGAGGAAAAATTGTCTGTCCATTACTGACCGACTGTTCCAACCACCTTCTGTGCTAATGCGAGTGTATGAAACAGGAAACCGACTTATCGTTGAACTATTTAAGGAGAGATCAAAGGTGAACTTTGATCAAATTTAAATATCTTAGCCTTACACGAACTCGTGTTACATTATTATCGTATTAATATGCTTTAATGCAACGTGATTTTTTATTTATAGACTAAATATGTGGTTTACATTGGAATCATAGCATTCCTTGTAAATAGTTACCATATTATAAGGATACGAGTATGATATGATAAGGATGAGGTTATGAATAGAAAGAACTATTTTATGTGTAAAAATACGTAAGAGTTGATAAATGACAAGGGTGTAAAGATAACCTTACCAGATTAGTATTTTCCTTTGAGATTTGTGCCTAGTTACAGTCAAACATTTACTTTGTTATTTCCCTCTGGTTACAAAATAAATTCTGTTTCCAAGGGAAATAACAAAGAAACGTCTTGCGTAAGGAAATCAGGGAAATAGTAGAAATAATTTTAACATTAATTTTCACTTATAATATATGAAACGTAAACTTAGAAATTAAAAAGTACTAAGATTTTTTCATACTGGAGCTTTCTTATCATGCAATCACCATTTAATACAGTGAAAGAATTAAAGCTCGCTTATAAATGTTGGTAGTCTGGGTAGACGTACTAAAATATTCTATGATAAAATCAAAGAATGTTCTAAACTGTCGAATTAAAAGACCATTTCCTCACCCTAGCATATACATTTTAGCAACTTCTGTGGTATAAATTCCGAACTAAGTATTTTATATTCTAAATACTGTGAATTTCTCTTGCTTTAACTTAGGTCGGAAATTCCAGCAAATATTTCATCCTTTCCTCGTACTTGTATGTATCTTACATCTTAATTGTTTGCATGATATGATCTACAATTGCTCGGGTTACTTTTCTTTAACCTAAAATATTTTCCTTTTTATCTTACTTCCATTTGCCATGCATTAACATTTTTCCCTAATTAGTGAATATTCCATGGATCATATGATTACATACCGTGCTTATATTCTTTATGAATTTATGCATATTTTTATCATTATTTTCGTATAAAGTCTAACGTATTTTCTTAGAAGCAAAGCTTATTTTCATCATTATCATTATGTTTAAAGTCTATAAATATATTTACTCATTTGTTTAACTTAATGATGAATCCGTCTTACTGATAAATCTGTCTTAGTTTCTTATTCGTTAAAAGTTAGCGGTTGTGGGATTAATCAGCCCGTTTGTTTAAGGGACGATACGTTCACTCCGTCGTGTGGTTTCTATTTTCTGTTAACCCGTCACCTCGTCGGTTTGGTTTCTTTTCGCTCCCACGGCTTCTTTGGTTGCTTCCAAAGGTTTTAGATCTGATTTCCCCAAGTTTTTCGAACTCTATCTTTCTTTTTGATCGTTTTACGCTCTAGTTTTTCTTCCGTACGTCTTCCGCAAAGGGCCAGTGCTCCTTCAAAAGATTCTGGGTTAAGTTTTGTCTGACGAATTGCTCTCCGTTCAGCTACCTTCTTTAAACTTTATTTTATAGTTTTCTTTTTTCTACGGTGGCTTACGTATACTCATTTGTGCGAAGAGTTTATACTTCTGGAATCTATTATTGTTGAAGTTTGTCGTATCGTTCTGTTTGCAATGTTGCAAGTTTATGCTCTCTTTATCCATGATCTAAAATGTTATTGGATACAAATTCGTTGTGTGAATATACGTTCAAATGTATTCATTCCATATATTCCAAACAAAATGTTTTTCGCTAAGTTTTATTATTTATTTTAAGAATAAGAAGTTTAATAAGATTTTTTATCGATATAATATATTGTTGTTATAATAGATACAAATTGTTAAAGAAAATATTGATAATAACTATTGTGAAAATTGTACCATAAACCTTTACGTTTAAATATCATAAATCCTCGGTAAAACACGAACATATATTTCATTACCAAAATCCATAACTTATTATAATGCGGTAGGTATGCTGTTATTTCCTGTGTTCTTGATTCGAAAATGGCCGTAAATTACGTAAAAATATCCGAAAGATTTTTATCAGTCTTTCCTCGAAAGATAAAACGATACGAAAGGGAAATTTTTCTCACTCAACGTTCGTATCTTCTTCGAAGTAGTTTTCATCGAATAATCAATCAAATGGCGAAAGTGATTCGAAAGAAAGTAAATATTGAAGTAACGAGGAGATTAAAGGAGTAAAAGCGTTGGAAATGAGAAAGAATTGGCTGTAGACCGTAGGCGTTGATTATTATCAGTGAAGTGAATATCCTTTTATCGACTACTCTCGAGTGTCTGCTGAAAGAAAGAGATCTTCAACGAGATAATGCTCTGAAAGGGAAAGAGATCCACTGCCCTCTGGCGAAAGTAGACTTAACCATCCGCAGTCGATAGGGGCAGTGCCAAAAGATTTTTTTGCGCGATTATAATATCTGATTTCGATGGTTATACAAATACTAAATGCCGCTTGAAAGTTATAAAAAAGAGGTGAATTTTTTAGAGATGATGGTTCGAGTTTAAATGAAAAAATTACGGGAAAAAAGGACTAATTTTTTAATAAAAACCCGGTGTTACGTATTTAATGAATTAACTTACGCTTACATGAATTCGACGAAGAAAAAAATTAAATAAACAAAACTATTTAAAACCTTACATAATTACGTAAAATATTAATAATAGCACATAAAATAGAATCACACCATAGTTCTATTCATTAAAAACCATTTTAAATTAAAATTTGTAGCATTTAATTATTCGTACCATCAATTTCCGCGTACGAAAAATTGAATTTATGCTGTCATTTCGAAGTTATTTATAGCGAAAGAATAATGCGTGCCTTAAATAAAAAAATAGCAATACCGATTTGCTTTTGTCATCTGTTTCTATGCAGTGTGTGCATAGTAATAAATGAAGGTTTAAAATTTAGGTTAAAACTAATATTGTACGTAATCAAATAAAATTTATGGGAAAGGTGTTAATTCTTCAGGCCTTACGTGATGGGCAACAATTGAAGAAAAGTTGGCAGCTGTCGGTATGTACAGCACTTCTATCCATTGTCGTGGTGGCAAGAGTCTTCGGAGCATGCCTTTTTTCATGATAATGCGATGAAAAGGCAGCGAGTACAGTTGAGGCATCTTTAGCGAGCATTTAAGGGGCGAAATTGAAAGCAGCCGAGGGAAGTGAGAATTTGCATATTTCGAGGAGATGAGATGCAAAGCGACTAGGATCTTTTGAAAGAGGTTGCATCGTGTGATGGAAGGCCTTCATTTGTACGGAGGTAATTTAAACCACCTATCTCCCAACAAATGCGTGGTAGCAAATTTATATATTCTCTCGAAAATCATCTCTTGAGGCAAAGAGGAGAAATATCAAAGGTTAAACCACACTTTCCAAAGCGTCAATTTAGTACTTATAAGTTCTAAGAATATATATTCTATCTTTAACTGTATTCTGTACCATATAGTTGTAGAATTTCTTTCTTTCATAATCTGTACTGTATTTATCTGAGATGATTACATCCATAAAAATTTCCTAAGGATAATTGTTCAATTCTAATTTGTAATAACATAAATATGATACATTCAAGAATATAACTTTTCTAAAAAATTAGGCCATGTTAACAATGACACAACGTGATATTTAATTGAAGCAGTCAGAACTAATTGTACGAGAATGTATATCAAACTTACATTCCTGTTTTACCCAGTAATTTTTTGTCTTCTTGTGTTATGTACTTCATTAAGCCTGTGTTTTTTCAATTTTAAACTATTTATTCTAACTTAAACATTTCCTTGTTACAAGATTTGCTTATCTCTGCGTTAAATTCATCAATATCCTAAACTACTATTATATTCAATTTAATCTCCTAATATTTATTATTTGCATACATACACGCATAGTTATTAAAATGCGCATATAGTTTCTGTTCTTCTAAATCAATTTCATATTCATTACTTAGTTATAGTATGGCAAAGAAACACTTAAGCCTTGCTGCAAAGGATAATACATTTATGATAGATATCTATTTTTATTAAAATGAATTATATAATAAGTTGACATGCCCATAGCTCTGTAGATGATTATATAAAATAAGATCCTTCATTTTAGTCTGATCCATGGGTATCAGATTTGCCTTCCCATCCCAACCCGATAAGATTAAAGATCAGCTGCAGCAATCTGAGATATTCTTCCACCTGAAAATCTTCCGCGAATTTTTCCTGGAAACGAGCGAATTTCATGCGAGGAATCCAGCACCGCAAAAATCAACTTTTCTGCAAAGTACGAGAGAAGAAAATCCCGGGACTCCGCAATTAAAGTTAGGAAACTCGTCAATTGCATCGGGAGGAGGCAGCGTGGGCTGGGAAATGGACGGAGCTCGAGTAAACAAAAGCTGGCGCGGTAAAAAATATCGGGGAACAATATGGTGACCGTGTTTTGCCCACTGAGTGGCCTCCTTCAATATTCAAGTACTTTCTGATGGTCTCTTCATGGCCGCTTGGCCCTTGTTTATTCGCTACTCAACCAACTCCGCTTATTGGTTCCCGAGAGACTGTTTCTCGAGAAATTCTGACGTTTTCTATAAGATTTCGAGTACTTTTTTGAGTTGGGCTACTGCGGTTGGAAGTTGAGGGAATAGAATAATAGATGGAGAAAGGCAGACGTATTGTAAACTGTCTGCGAGTTCAGGAGCTCTGGAATATGTCCAGAAACGTCCTTCGATGGAACTGGGCTCGCTCGTTCCTCACTATTGGATAAGTTTTTGATTTAAATCAGAAAATAGTTGAGTGATGTACGTAGAATTATAATTTGTTTCTTAGTAAGAAAAGAGTCCGTGAAAAAGGTTCTATAGAGCCTAACAAAAGCAATATAGATTTATTCTAAAGGTAGAGTGGAATTGGAAAGAGTCTGACGTGACCGGGAATCGAACCCGGGTCACCCAATTGCCGATCGGGTGCTCTGCTCGTTGAACTATCCAGGCAGAACATTCAAGCCATTTGGGAAACTTCAAACCTGGTTTAAACCTTGTTCCTTATGTTAATATAGATTCAGTTTACTAACCTATAAATATATATTTTGTATGGATTAATACAATATCAGTATTGTCTAAAAAGGACCGGAGGTAAAATCTTATGGACTTAAATATGACCTTTAGAATATTTAAATATGGCCCCTTCTCCATAGAAAGTTCAAAATTCTTCTTCATAAACGCTGCAAGAGTAACCCACGGCAACCCCATAAGGAAGGTGAGGAACGAAAACTTATGCAAGGAATGTGTTTTGAGGGCAGCCGATGGCATGAGAGATTAAATTGCGTGAGAAAGAAGAGCCCATTCGAAAGCGTCATGAACTCGCCTGAACGTTATATTTCATCGCTCGGACTGGTTAATCTCCAAGAATCACGACTCTACCGCGTTTAAATTTAACATTTCAACGGCTGCTTATTTCGTCAGAATCCAAGGAATTTTCTTCTCCATACTTCTTGTGTTTTCAAGAAGGATAGACATTCAACTTTATCTTTAGCTCGCTGATTCAATCTATCCTGCAATCAAGATCGAAAATAAAAAATTTATCGCTTCACGCTATTCGTTTTTTATGCATAATCGAAGTTTTTAGTTTACGTACAACGGCGCCACTGTAGGCTCACGAACAATGTGCGTATGCGAAATTTGGAAGGGTAACCAAATGATGGCTTTAAATGATGGGTTTCAGTGCCATTCATTGACTTTGAATTGATCGGTTTAGCAGTTCGAATTATAAGTAGACCTCAGTAGCGGACTCTGGTTAACAGTTTTATACGGTTATTCATCCTCCTGAGTGTGGAAAGTGATTCGTGTAATGCAATCCGCAGCCGATCACACAGACGTATTTTTGCATAAGTATAGACTAAGAAATCTTGTCTAGTATTTTTCCAATCTTCAAATTATCTTCTGATATCTGATCGTTTTATCGAAGCTGCTGGATCTACGATACTATCAGTGAGTTACTATGGAGTGTTATCCCTGATTTTTATCAAATAAATTTTGAGTGTTGAGTGAAAAAACTCTATCCGTATATCTAAAGGATTATGAATACATAATAATGGATAGTATTCTAAAAATCTCAAACAGTACATCGTTATTTACTTTATGAAATGAATATTCCTAATTCGACAACAAAATGAGAACCACGCGCTACAATTGAGCTAAAGGTTTTAATTGGTGAAGACGCAGCAAATTCAATGAAGAAATAATTCCCTCTGAGTGAAGAATCGTTTCTCACTTCACTTTATTATATTATTATGTAATACGGGTGTTATGTTTTTGATTATTATTATTTATCAGCATAATGATAAATGATTTTATATGAGAGATAATATTGTAATGAATTATAGCGCATGAAAGAAAAGAAATTTAAAAAAATGTTATTGGGTAAAATACTTAAGGATATCCCTGTATTTATATATAAACGATTCACACTTCACTTCCAAATATTATGCTTTTGACTGTTATTATTTACTAGCATGATAATGATTTGATATTAGAGATAATACGATAATGAATTAAAACGAAAGAAAGAAAAGAAATTTTAAAAATTTTGTTGGGTAAAATACTTAAGGATATCCCACTATTTAAATATGAACGATTTTATATAATAGATAACATACAAACGATTTGTACTATTTTGACAAAAATTATCATTTTATTTATCATTTCTATTCCCTAACATCGTAAAGCATAAACGTCTTATATAGAAAACACCATGTTCATTACGGGCAGATCAGCCATATATAAGGAATCTCAGATACCAAAAGATGGTTAAACAACTTGAAAAAAAAACGTAGATTAAAGCAGCTGTCAGCAAAACAAACACCGTCGTCGGCGCGTTCGATTATAATCGAATCTAAAAGACATCATTTAAAGAAGATCGCTGTCTGAAGTTCTCACCAACCCTTCCATTTTTCATGTATCTGAGCGAACATCTCGTTAAGCCCTTTTCTCAGCCTTCATTACTCCTCTCTTATCCCCTTTCTAATCACGAATTCGAGTAGAGTCACGTTATCTAACACATCCCATCTTCGCGCACACTTTTTCAAATATTGATTAAACAAATGGCGAACGGCATACGAAGAGATAGATAAGCAATCGAGTAAAAAATCAATTTTTGCGAACCCTTGCAGAAATTTGGGGTGTGTTAAACGTAATCTGATGCGTGCACAATCTGATAGTTTATTAAAATTCGTGTTGGATACGAAGAGATAGGAAAAAGTACAATGCACGAAAGACAATTATTATTCGTAACCATAGTAACGCCTGGTGATTTTAGAAACGTGTCCACTCAACTCAACGTGAGCAATATTCGGAGGTATATATTTGAAAAAGGCTGACCCGAGTGTCCTTTTTGGACGAAGGCGATTTGAAAATTCGGACATCGAATTCCCACGAGGGCAATTCATACGAAGCCGCGACATATTCATCGATATATAGACACGCGTTGAAAATAAGCAGGCTGTTAAACTTATCAAATTTTCACCGATCGATTTGGTTCGTTCGGAGTTTAAAATTAGGTCCGATTCAGTGGGAGTTGCTAGATTTCGTGCTATCACTCACTTCGCGATATGAATTGGCAGCATTGTAGGTCAAACTTGAAGTAGAAGTGATAGAAAAGTTTGGAAATAGGTGAGAATGTACGGCTTATTGCATCGCGACATAGTTGGATGTTAATACGTATAGAATCAGGAGGCCTTGTTCCCATTTACTCGCTAAAATTTCTCCCTTTGGACAGATGTATTCCTATATGTTTCCTGGGTATAAATTTACGTAGAGATGTTAAAGGCAAAGGAAACATTCAGTCTTTAAGATAAATAAGTACTTTTTTCAAACACTTTAGCAGCTGTGATGCATAACAGAATTCATATGCATGCATCTGTACATTCTATAAATACATAGATATATTTTATATATATAATCTAGGGGAACTTATTCCTCCTCATTCAATATTAAAAAGAACTAAGATAAGCTCAATTCGTAAAGTGGAATTGCAATTCCCGAAAAGATATCCTTTTGCCCTGAATTTTTATAAGCTCTCGATGTGACCTCCGTATCTCAAAGTTCTCAAGCTTTGTATTTTTCCTCTTTTTATTGCCTAAAAGTAGCTATTCCGTCCCCAAAATCAAATATCCATTTCTGATAAGTGCATGTTGATTTTTATTGCCCCTAACAACCCGGTTGATAAGGCAGCTAAGGGTTTGGTTAAAGCTGTTAGGATTTCATCGCCTTACTTCTGAATATAGCTTCATATTTCCTATACCGAGATGTTTTTTTTGTACCCAATTTGAATAGGATTTTGATATTTTGAGACGAGATATTGAAAAAATATTAAGTCACACTTTTAGAAGCATTATCCGTAAAGATTACGTATTCAATATATATTTGTGGTTGAATATTTCACTCAAATATAAATACATGTAAATGAAGAATACAATATTAATATATTACTAAACTTAACTGTAATTAAGTACTTTGTAAACCTACTGTACAAAATATCGCATTGCAATATTTCTGAAAAAGTAATCAACTCTTTGTATTATTCTCTTTATATACATTCTATGCCTATTCAACATATGGTGCGTCATGTTACTTTAAGAAACCACTAAAAATCAAAGTTTATAATAAATTCTCAGACTCTTATCTTAGAATAACTTAATATCAAAGCAAAATATATCTTCAAAAATGCCCTTAGTCAATCATTCCATCTGAAATCTAATCATAAGCAATTAGTTTCACACGCAGAGTATAAGAAGATTCCTTCTACTGTAATTTAATCTTACCCTTATTCAATACACAATGTGAACTGTTCAATAGTTTATTAAAGTCAATTTAGAGCATTGTTTCGGGACAGAAGAAGGCATGATTGGGCAAAAAGCCATGACGGTGTACGTAGAAAATGGAATGTTTAATTATCCGTATTTGCATGGATTTTGCCAAACAACACGTGAGAGGGCATACTCATTGGCATAAGGAAGTGTACGTATCTATGGCAGCAGAAAGCAGAAAAATAATGGCCTTGCATTGGTGTGAAATGGATGGATGAAAGGGCTGTGTAAGACAGCGGATGTGGAAACAGTAAAAGACGACGACATAAAGATGCACCATCTGATATAAGTCAGTTGCTTCATTGTACTAGTTTGTAACTCGCGTCGAATCCTGTAGTATTGCGTGGTAAAGGATAATTAGTTAATGGACTGGTCGTTCCTATCTTACATTCCTATTAAATATAGGATATTTGCAATAAAATGATTCCCTGGATCCGTTTTGACTACTCTTTCACAAAAAAGACACGCTGATTTAAAAACAAATGATCATGATAATGCAAATAATATTAAATTTAAGCTGATAATGGTTAATCAACATGCATGCAACAATCAACTTCTGATGCGCTACATTTTACAAGTACAATGCGTGATTGTTTTCGAAAGTAAGCTATTTTAAGCTACATGAGGGATAAAATATTTACTATAATTAATATCTTCCAATACTGTTCCAATTCACATATACTTTACTATGAATCTATTTAAAATACACTGCAGATAATAGATATTATTTAAAGTACCTTTGAACCTTGTTTGAAGTGCAGCATTATTTGATTCAAGAAATACAATGCAAACTTGTTCTTTATTTATTCGTGCATTTCATTAAAACACAGTCCAGCAATGCAGTATGGCGGCCTCATTTTTCCAGAGGTAACTTACAAAACTTGACATCTACATCGTATCCAGTTAACATTACATATGAAATTCAATTGCCATCCATAATATTCAGGAGTTTCAAATATTTAGCTCCTCTTCCCAAACGAGGAAGAATCATAAACATATTTCGCAAGCGACCCGTAAACATTAACATAATGCCGAAGTTGCCCGTGCATAAATATTGTGCCTGGAAATCATTTAGCAAACTGTTAATACGAAGTCGAGTAATGTCGTGTTGAAATCGGCAGGGATTAGTGAGAAAGTACGGTGAATCGTCGAATGATTAAGCAAATATAAACATGGAAGGCGGACCGGATATTAGCATCAATATTAATGAAGTTAAAGGATTTGCAAAGTGGGATAACCGCCTTGGGGGAATGCTAATTAGTCAAATTGAATATTTGGAAGAAAAACAGCAAGAAATATCCCTCAGAATCGGCAAATATGTCCATACGACGGCAAACAAAAACGTTAACTTATCGTCAGTTAATCGAATCCATCTAAATCTGGGAAATCATAGACTCAAAACTAAACTATCTCATCCTCTTCGAAATTATAATCTTGAAGGAAATATAGGAGGTTATTGTGCGTGGAAAGGCCATGCTCATTTAATAATCCCTGTATTTTAATGGATGCGAAAAAAGTCTGACAGGACTGGAACTCCAACCCGGAACCCGGCGAACGATGCCGCAGGGCCGGACGAACCTGCAAGAGTCATGCCCTCAAAGTATCCCTCAACAGCGTGTTTAAATGTTCTGGTAAGATAGCTCAATAGCTTGAGCAACCTACCGGAAATTGGTAGACCCGGGTTTGAGTCTCAGTCCTGTCAGACTTAATTCACATTTGTTAAAAACCTCCGATATATTGAAGCTAAAATTTAAAGTTTTCTGGAAGTGCGGAATAAATTGAATCAACCGATTCTTTACGGAAATCCGAATACCGAGAAAAGGTATATTTATTGGTATATTTGTGCAGCGCATAATAGCACGGTGGGTGTGGTTACTAGGAAACAGAATTCTGAAACGCTGTTCGACCCAAAAGAACCTGAGTGAGTGTCAAACGTTGTGAGTGCCAATCCACAGCTAGAATCACGAGCTAATGATGAGAAATGTTCCCAAAAACTTCATCTCCAAAAAAGGATTAGAGTTCCGATAAATGTTCTCATCTTTTCCCGTGAAGTAAAAAAGTACGCATCACTCACGAGTGTGAGCTAGTTTCGTAAGAAGATCTTGGTGGAAAAACCCTTAACACCATCCTAGGGTCTAAAAGTCGTAGGCGATCATTCTTTATCGTCGCTTCCCGTTGCCCTTTGGAGGTTTGAAGCCGTGGCCTTCCGATAAAGAGGCCACGTTACGAGCATCTCTATGCTTTCGCTATTAACGTCTCGTTCCCTTGGAAACTCGTTGTCTACGTATGACACCTTTCAGAGGCCACTGGAGCAACTTCCAACACCAAATGCTACTTTTCTAAGCTTACGTTCATCCGCTACACATTTTTGTGAACTAAAGATAACCCTCTTGGAAATTTTGCCTTTTTTCGTTATAATTTAAGAATCGTATACACAAGTCGTGTCGTCGTGTGAAGATTTTACCTCAACGTTGATTATTTCGCAAAGAAACAGTCAAATTCTTCCTGTGCGTTGCCTTGATCGTATTGAATGTTCCAGTTCCAATACAGCGTATTGAATAAAGAGCGAATTTGGCCCAAAATACTTTAGCTGATGTATGGGTTAAAGCATCTGCAATCGATGCCAATAAAGGTTCTTTCACATACATTTACGCGCACCGAAATAATTAACTTATTACACATGCATTCATTACGGGCCGTGTGCACTTACGGCTCGCCATAAATTCTAAATGAGGCTATATTCACCGATGAATGGGTTATGTGATTTTGTAAAACGTTGGTGGGAAAGGAATCGTTGTCGGCGGAGATTCCAAAATACGTTTTTGTAGTTCCCTATGCGATTACTTTCCCTACGAAGCAAACATGTAGAAAGCACGTTTTTTTCCGAAAGATTTTTGGCTTCGGATACACGGATTATATTTCTCGTACTTTTGAGGGAGAGATCTATAAATAATGACTCTATTTCTGGTCGGTTACATAACGGAATAACGAAGGATCAATAGTGGGATATTATCTGGACAGTAACGCAAAAACTACGGTGAAGAACAGAATAATTCTAGCAATTAAAAATGTCAGGAATTCGTGACGCGTGACTTAGTAAGAAAGACTAATATGGCTGATATAAAAGGAGGAAACATTGATACTCTGATAATGATTAAACCATATGATACTTTATGTACTTTGTAAAATAATAAGGGCCTTGTTATACATACATATATAACCTTATGTGAAAGTACAAGTTTCAATGTTTCTGTTTCCTAAACCTATCAATTATTTGAAGGTCAATCATGATGTCCACTGCAGTCAATTTAATATTTAAAGATGAAAGAGCTATAGTAATAAAAATATCAAAATCCATTCTGTTTTGGTGCGAATACTAATTGAAAATTCTTAATATTTCATTCCGTTTGTATTATGAGAACTTTTGTTGAAATTTTCATCCCCCAACCTCATGATCAAATATACTTTGAATGAACAGATATAAAATCTACGTTAAGTCTTTCTGCTTTTCGACTTTTCATAAGTTACTAATATCTTGCCTTCATTAGATAAATTTCCATATGAGAGTGGAATAGTCTTTTAGGTTCTTTGTGCAAAACCAAAATAACTCGTATTATGAAATGCTGTGCTATTGTGGACGGCAAACGATTAAGGTCTATAAAATTCTAAAATACAATCAGATCCTCTAGATTCAAGGCATTTGAAAGGTAACACATTAATTATTCTCGTGAATTTTTCATTTCATGAAAAATGGCATTAACATGGAAATAATACTTCAAAGTAAAAAACACTTTGATGACCTTATGCTTCACAATTTAGGACGTTTATGAAGATACATATGGAGTGTTAAATTGGGATACCTTTTCACCTTCAAAAAGACGTAAACTAAAGAAATGATATTATTTTAAAGGAGAAAAAGAATAAGCAATTCTTATAATGAAGCATAACCTTCTCTTACTCATTGAAAGAGAAGAAAATCTATATACTTCTCTTTGTTCATTTGCTCGCATAAATTACGTGCCATGTCTTACAATCATTCCTTAGAAATAAATGAAAGAGACGAAGTTCATTATTTGCATCCTTTTGAATTTTTAATGCTAGACAAAAGACTCACTTGAAGTAAAACGTGGCGTTCTAACATTGTTGATACAAAATTATTCAATAGTTAAGTCAAAGAAAGTGAAATTAACATGATAAGCCCTAAATAAGTTCCTCATGAAATTCAAGCAAGATTCATATAAACAGACTTCTTTATTATCACAGACACTCTAAAATGGGTCAATTTGAATGTATAAGGCTAGAATAATGTTCTAAAGAAAACGGATAGGCTTTTAGGAGATGAACAAAGTTGAAAAGAAGTGAAAAAACTTTAACTTTGTGCAAAAGCGCACGCTTTAACGTGAAAAGTATAAAAACTATCCTTTCTTTCCTAAGTTTAGGAAATTCTCAAACGCACTTCAAAAGAAAGTGTTGTTTAAAGTTAAAACAAGTGGTATTTAATATTCTTATCACAAATACGTGACGTAATCAATAAGATTAATGATGGTTGGAGAACGAATAACGAAATTAAATAACAAATAACTCTTTCAGAGTGAAATTAAACACGAGTAGGTTACAGATCTATATATCAGCGATTCGTAACGAATAATTCTGCTGTAATATTGGAGCCAAGGTTGCTCTCGACCTTGTTTGAATTACCGCTCAACAATAATATTGCTTTGCTATTAAAATTTTATCTATGCTTAGCCAAGAGCGCAAGGCCTTTCTCCATAGATAAAGTTCATAAACAATGGCGTCCTAAGCGATGATAAAAGTAGGCTCGCGATGCGATAATTCAAGAGATAAGCCAACCACAGCAATGAACCACAGACTACGGTGGTCCTTTGCACGATCTGTTGCCATGGACGTCGATAAACATTAAATCATCGCCGATTTTTACTTTCCCAAAAAGTAAATGGAATGCGTTTAAAGACGAAGTTCCATCCACATTTCATGAACAGTTTACGGAAGAATTTAGAGTTGTAATCTTCAATGGTAACTGTACACAATATAGTTTGATAGAATTGGTATTGAAACTATCTAGGAATTACGAAGGTTAAACTGTGGTGAAAGATGGTGACATGATTGGTACTCGGACCCAGGTTTATCACTTTCTGGACAAGTATAGAGGCTAATGCATCACCACATCGTATCAATTTCATATATAATGATAATGCCTTGTGATGCACCATATGTTGGCACCAATCACCTTCATAGGTCCTCATGAAAGCAGAAGAAAGACCTGGGTTCGAGTCCCAGTCATATTGCTATCATTTACTTATATTTAACCTCTGTAATCTATTCGAACGAATTCACAATATAAATATAACATCTCCTTTCTTTAATCCCCAGAATTAAGATCATTTAACTATAAGTTGCATAAACTTTGATTACTTTATTTTTCTTTAAATAATTAATTCATCATTTTATACGTTTGGTCAATATATATTATGTTTTCTATTCTTACATAAACTCTTTTAAATCTATAACAAAGGATACTTCTAGTATTGAGAATAGGCTAATGTTCTAAGGATTTCAAGTCTTCATTTACGTCTGGGGTTTGGGAATAATATAATTTTTTTGTACAGAATATTTGAAACAAACTCTATCTTTAACATTAAGCCCGATTCATTGACCAGCAATAATCGCATAATATGCATGAGAAATGAATTCTTTGTGCAAACATTCATAAAAGCTATTTGTTCTATTTTCTTACAATGCTTTCACCAATGAATGAAAGAAAGTTTCGGCAACATTTTACATAAATCTTTTTATCACTTTCATGTTAAGTTTCAAAATATAGTATTAATTATTAATATTACCCATAGTATTAATTTACTATTCTGTTTCTCCTCCAATACAAATCCTTGACTTTATTGGGTAGGTCCAATGCACTGTATGAATCGTCGTTAGTCAGTCATTAATCCAATAATATCCACCAAATATGCATAGAACAAAGCTCCCCCTTATGCCTCATTACGACCACCAACCCCCACATATTACAGATAGTTTTCAATTTTGAGTAAGGAATTCTGAGGCGTTAATGGTAGAGGGTGTGGCATCGAATGTAATAATTAAAATTCTTTCCATTAAAAAGTAATGATCAAGTGCTTGTACATGAGATATTGCAGGAGAAGAACGGAATTTGATGGAAGTCGTTAAGCTGTTGGAGATGAAATGGTTGGGTCAAATGTTTGCCGAATATTCCTTAGAAACCGATTGGGCGAAGACAATGGCGCGAGGGCAAGACAAAGGAGTAAGATACGGGAAGGGCGAGGTCAGTTATCAAGGATCTTAAGCTGGGAAATTTGGAGCCAACCGAAGGAGTCTAATACTCGTGTCTTACAACCTTATACCCATGATGAAAATTATCCACTCCTGAGGTATTTATCACGAGAGAAAAAACATTGAATCATAAATCATTTTCCGAAAGATGTAATTTCACATATTAATCAGTTATTATGCAATAAATGTAATAATTATGAGGAAAATGATTTAAGTATACGATTATAAAGTATAGCGTATTTATAGAATAAATGTAAAACTAAATTCTTGTAGTAATTAAGCATATATAATGAAATAGATTGTGCTTTAACAATATATCCACAACCATGTATCATAAATATAATATTTTAACGCTTTTTAAAGGCTTTATCGACATTTTTACTGAAATTAAAGTAACATGGACAAGAGATTAACGAAGTAATCGAAAGAAAAAGTAGTTTCAAATTTACTTATGATCATTGGGATAAGCAGTTAGAAATCAACATGAGTAACAGTTGCAGCATATGGGAACATATAATAGCATAAACGGTTATGAATTAAATCATGGACATTTGAATTTGTTCCTGCATAAACTTTATAAACAATTACTTTATTTACACAATAAATTTAGTAACTATTGCTCATAAATCATCTTTGATGTGAATATGAGTGGTAGAACTAAAGTTGAAAGGTAATCATCTGAGAATCAAGCAACTTTACTCGTATTCGTTCCTATGTAGAACAATTGATCATATACAACAGAATGAATTATGTCCAATTAGTAACTTCTGAGAACTGTACAGTAGGTTTTTACTTGCTCCTGCGTCTTATTCTAGGGATACGTTATATAAGTTATGAATGATGAAAGCTCAAAGTCATTGATGATGAAGTTATGCGACCGTTATGAAACCCTTCCTTAAAGTAGCTCCAGCCATCATCTCCTTCACTTTGGTTGAGAGAATATCTCTATATCTATAGCAAAAGGGCACGAAATGATGGTAATGCATTTCCTGATTTGAACTACCACATTCTAACTCAAAATTTTCCAGCCGAAAGAACTCGTTCTATGCAACAATAAAAACAATGTAAAAATTTTGTTTGATATGTGTTCCTTCGTTGATAATATTCTCAATCATCTCATAATACACTGAAAATCGTTGTCATTGCCTTTAAAAATTAGTTTACTTACAAACTCTTACAGATTTGAATCAAGAGCTCTTTCAATTCTTTGGCCTCAATATCTTTAAAATAATTCTCTGTAACTAACTATAGAGCTCAATAGCAAAGTTATTTAAAACACTGTAATTACTCGGCAGAATAAAAGCAGTATATTTAGTTTGCTCAAACGTGGTTTAACACTCCCTCATGCTGAAGAAATACTTTATTTTTATACGATTTACACTTTACGCGTTGAAAATCGAAAGTGTTCAATATCCGAATATTTTTAATGAAAATATTCGGAGATTCCACAAAAAATTCAAATTTCATACATATTTTCTGTTATATCCAAGGTCACTATTGTGTGTACGATACATGATATATTAATAGACAATGGAATATTTAAAAATGAATTATAAAGAACTTTAAAAACTTTCAAACGTTTTTCAATATTTTTACGTCAATTGTTGAGGTGTTTATCTTGCTTACTATCTAGCTCATGCTTCGTATACCATACACATCACTGTTAATTTCGAAATTCAATCATTCTATACAAGTTCCAATCTTTGGATGATTCAACGATAACCATCATCCTCCCAATAGATAACTACCGCTTATTCAAACGTAGATGTATCTTTGGAAGGCAACGCGACCAACAGTTGTTAATCTCTTTTTTTTGCGAAACGAAAAAATGTCTATTAATCGTGAGCGGTGCAATCGATTTTGACTGAATGAACTCTAAAAGTGACGAGGGCTGATCTTTGCGGGTTTCCAGTCGGGTGGCTCAACGGGAAGCCACGGCTGCTGTGAGTGCAGACACCATAAGCGTCGGGTTGCCTCACTGCCATAGCCACTGCCCATCGATGTATCTTAAAGATAAGCTTAGGGACATCCCTGATGGGACATTTGGAATAACGTAACAACAATCAGTAATTATAACAATCAGGAAGTAAAAATATCAACTTGGATGCAAATAACTCGTAACCATAGAAACAGTAAGACGATAGACTTTTAAAGTAAATTGCAGTGAAATCGGTGATTAAAAATGTCTATTTTTAGTAGACTAGTTAGATTGAAATTTCATGAATTCTATAAATATAGTTCATTATTATCTTCTATATCAAATATTATTATCGTTTTCTTTGATAATTTATCAAGATTTCATCATTAAATTTATTTGAGTTAAGGAATTAAATAAAGCATCCTATCATATGGATAACCTTAAAGAAGATTCTAACCTGGGGCATAAGGCCAATACATCTAATAATTCAAATGTAGAAAATTCGTAAATGGGTTGTAACCAAAGAAACAGGAAGACGACAGAGTTTTTGAGTAAATTCTAGTTCGATCGTGGATTAAAATTAACGATTTTACCTCAAATGTGATTTAAAGTTCATGAATTCTATTAATGTAGTTTAAATTATCTTTTTAATTACTTTCTACAATCATATTCACCTTTTTTATCATAATTACGTCATTCCATTTATGCGAATAAATAAATTGAACATCGTTTTATTGGCATCGCATTAAAGAAAATACTAACATAGAATTTCAGGAAAGTTGTTCTGATCTTTCTAAAGTGTTTTCGAGTTAAATTACACTGAGGATACAATTAAGAAAGCTTTCTATACTCATATAACTTTTTATAGAGTCATTACGACTTTTTATTTATTGATAACAATAGCAAAAGACAATATTTAAATCGCTATCGCTCAACAATCAAACAGTTATCGGAAAGCGTTCCCTTCAGTAGAGTGCATCGGAAGCTAACACTTCAACACCTGCAGTTCCTACCCACTGCACATCCGCATGCAATTCCTGAGGATGAACGGACGAGGGACTAAACTGGCGTCGATTAAATATGAATCGCAGCCTATAGCTCCGTTTCCTTCCCAACGGAATTCTCATCTATCAATCATTTTTTCTCTTTTTTTCCGAATGTTAGTTATCCATGAGCAAGAGTTCTCAGAGTGTTGTTTCCAACGGAAATTGCCTGAATGTTTCAGTCGAAACAGAAATAGCTCAACAAGGGTCCTTTGTGTTCTGGCAGAGGGTTTGAAACTCACTCGAAAGCATACGGAACTTAAAGGTAGAACAAAAACGATCCAAGTTCGAAATATCGAAAAAATTCTTCCACTTGCTGCAATGTAGTATTTGGAAGTACGATATGTAGTCATTCAGTCCCTGATGCTCATAGTTATTTTTCTAAATTAACTGTATTAATTTGGACTCATTATCCACTTAATA
The DNA here is from genome assembly GCA_020796165.1 of Pantala flavescens. NCBI lineage: Eukaryota > Metazoa > Arthropoda > Insecta > Odonata > Libellulidae > Pantala > Pantala flavescens. Next base: position 23,039,666 of record CM036886.1, read on the forward strand.
TATTCCCAAAGTACACGAAAAACGTTTCGTAAATTTGAGGCCATTATTTGAGTCGATATCATCGTAAAATTATGAAGAAATCTCTGAAATAACTATTGTATTTTACAATAAATTAGAATTGCGTATTGAATTTGAATTGGAACTGGCGAATTCATCAAATACTCTATTACTAACCTTAAAGAATGAAATCAATATCAGAAGGCGTGACTCCGTGGAAAGCCATAGTATAATAAAAAAACCCCAACATTTAGCAGCGTCTGGTTCAGTATCCTAGGCAACGAATAAAAAAAACCTTCCAGTCGAATTCCTTTTTACTTTTCTAAGAATAATAGCAAAAAGGCCCTCTTAGTATAAGCGAGTAGCTTGGATGTCAGGAATAAAAAAAGAACCTAATGCTACATGTGTTTGCTTAAAGTTTCCCTAAAATGGAAACTGCCGCAGTTAAGCAACCGTGAACATCCTAGACGTTATCTAAGCTTGGGATGTTTTGAGATGAAGGCACCGAATACTTCGAAGTGGGAGTAGCGGTGTAGAAAGTTGATCCCTCGCCGAAGTAATAAAACAAAATATTTACTTTTATTAGGGTTCTACATCAAGTTAGGATTTCTTTGACCGGCGTAGATGGGTGAAATTACATTCCGGTAAAATTTTCGGGCGTGAGACTAACTGGAACCATAAGCCATCAACGTTGCTAACCGATGATACAAGAATTTTCATTATTTGAGATGAAGAGATTGGTTTTTTGTGTCGGCCATAAATTCTGTGAAATCTCTATGTTTAGGGTGTTCCTTACGATCAAACTAAGAAATATTCCAAATCGTAAATGAGGAAGATAGAATAAATCAAGTTGAATACGATGCTTCGAAGATCTCTTCCATTTTCAACAGAAAATAATCTATCAAAAGTTATCATAATGAATCGTTGAATTTTTATTGGAATGTTATTACTTACGAATTCAGAAATAATTAGGCTTTTCATCCTTTATCCAGTTAAAGTTATATGGTTACAGATTGCTCACATAATCATGTATGCACATGTAAGCCTCCTCCCTATCACTAAATCTGAGTCTTTTAATGATTCAGGAAGGGGCGTGGAACGAAGGGCAGGATTATTACACAGTATCGGATTTCATCGATATTATTTATGATCCTTGATTTATAATAGATGAAAACTCGCTGAATTCTTCAAAAATGAAAATTATACTACGACGAATCGGGGGAAATTAACTTTTTGTAATTTCGATTTCAATACGTCATTTTTTAAGTTCATGCACGATCAAGTCCTTTTACATCTACTTAATTCCGCTATCGTAATAAAAATTATAGAATCAATAAGTTTACTGCTATATTGGCGTGTCATATACGCTCTCCTAACACATATCTTAAATCTCTGCATAGGAGAAAACGATTGAACCGTATGAGGAAGATAAAAGTTACGCAAAATGGATAAATACAACGAGCCGAAACAATATTTTGCAACGTATCGTTAGCAACCGTTTGGTTATCCAGAAAAAGCATTCTTTTGGAGATCAGAAATAGTCTACAACATCTATAGTGCACCCAGAATACATCTATACACATAGACCCTAGACCTACGCGTGACAAAGCACGTCATAGGAATGCGTCAAAGGGTAAAGCCACTGACCGAAATGTTAGCACGGTGAGGGGTCTGTAAGACTTGTGGCTGGCAGCATCGCCCATGTCCGTTCCCCAGAAGTCATTCCGCAGCAGATCGACGAGCGGCGTGTGTCCAAGAACATCCTTGTTCTGCACTACGGCCGGGATGTCGTCGTGGACGAAGTCTCCTCCAAGACCGTTGATGTAACACCCGAGGGCTACGGCGACCACCGCACCGTATAACTTGCTCGCCTCGCCACGGCCCTTCCCGCCATCCGTTTGCCCTTTCCGACGCATTCTTCAGAAGCTCATCGCTTTCCACCACATTCGACCACTAACAACACTTCACACCTCTACCAGTACTTGCGCGGAATCTAGAACCCTTTTCGTTAAAACTATAAGCCAAGCTGTTAGAAATACGAATAGGTAACGGTTCTTTACATTTATGTCCACCGGCTCCTTAAGGTTTGTTCACCGCGTATGGTTCCTTATACACGTATAATACTACTTTTTAAAACACGATTAAAATTCGCCGGTACGTATTTATATTTTGGTTTTATCGGAATCCACCGTGTCCTATCCTTCTAATACAAAGAAGCGGCTAATCTATGGTAGTGTACGCCCGACGTGAGCCCGTGTGCAGCGCGCACAACAGACTGAGCGAGGTCATTGGGTGCTATCAGTATATATACACGAATTCCAGAGGGTGTGTATGAGGGGAAGCGGGACTGCGGCGGCGCAGTGCGAGGGATTTGGGCGGGGAGAGGATCCGCGGAGTCAATGGCGACTTCTCCTTCAGAGGAAAGGACCTCCAAGGCCTTTGTTCTGCATCGGGAGGCGCGAGGGAAGGTCGAATGGGGCACCCGCAGATGGACGTATCGCCGACTGCAAACATTCTCGTTTTCGACGCCAACCAATCGATGGCTCTTAAATTATACGCGGAAACCGCGCTTTCCCGGGAGTGGTTTTGCGTGAGATGCGTTCACTGGTTATGCGATCACAGATTGGGGCTGAGGAAGGGAAAGTGGACAATTAATGAGTTTTAAAAGGATTCGATAAATGTGATGAATTTATTTGATGTGTCGTCATGGAATATAAATTAAAGATCGTTTTACGTCATTATCGATTCTTTAATACTTTGAGTGGAGTTTCTTCTTGTATGACTATGCTTTTTATTTATTCTAAGATGATATAAGGTTTTCTCGCACGTGTCTATTTATTTTAGTACGTGTTGATAACTGTGAGTATACAGTTTGTGTAAATTGTCGTTTAGCCGTGCGTTTGCAACTAAATAATCAAGAACTGCGTATTTTACGTTACTGAATCGGGGTATTACTGAGAATATACGGAGTTCAAATCCTTTGAATTTGTCTGTACTCATGGCACGTTAGATGGACAAGGTATTTATTGTTGGCTACTATAAGATATCGATGTTTTAAAGTTATTTAAAATTTCTTCAGATACATTTTTTGATGTTCCAACTCGTTTGACCACTCAAACAAAATTTAAGATTATTGATTGTATCTTATCGGTTACCCTTTATTGTGAGAAGACACGATGGCACAACAATGAAGTTAACTTTCGTGTTCTAATAATTAACTTAAATGTGTTGTTTTACAAATTATAATTGGATTATGTGATTCCTTGATTTTTCCATTTCTTTATTCTACCAATTTTCGAAAAATTTATCCTCAATTTTGGTGGTATTTGAAGCAATTGCCGTAATTGAAAGAGATATTAGATGTTGAGGAGTGAGTTGGCTTCTTATTTAAGTGAATATCGTGTTTTTTCATGTTGTCCCCTTTATATTAGCTAATTAATTGATGGCATGAGGTTACTCAATTAAAAGGCCATGTGTTCAGTGCTAAAACGTACTTCAAAGAATAACACTTACTCAACGTAATTTATATTTCTTAGAAGTATGCGATATGATAATAATTTTCATGTTTCATAAGAGCAATCATCACAGAAATTTAATCATGCTAAGAGTTTATATTTGTCAATTACTCAAATGCACATTAAAATGGAGCCATATGGCTTATGAATTATCCATTTCTGGTTCTATTTTATCGTAATTCTTCAGCACAAAACGTTATAATTCATTAAAACCTTTTGTTTAATGTCAACAATCTATTCTCAAATAAACTTGGTTCGATAGTATATATTAGATGAACAAGACGAGACATATTGTTCTTAGTCAAGCAAGTTCTTTGAACTTATTTTACGAATAGAATGAATGTATCAGATCTCGTTTATTTAAATGCGACATATTTATAGAATTTTTTTGTAACTTTCATTGTGAAATACAAATAAAGGGCGGTTCAATACACTATTTTTTGAAGGTTGTTTATACTTACCATGCATCATTTAATTCATATTTAGCTCATATTTTAATGAATTATTTATTACTAAGGTTCCATTTGATGCTATGGTTACTCTGTTGTAAGGACCATTGGGAAACTTCATGACCCTAGCCGTTTTGTAATCAACAGAATTGGGCGAGATGTGGCCGCATTCTTTCATTTCGCATACTGTTTTACCCCAACAATAAGAACAAACTTTTTTATAAAAGTAGATTCATTTGGAACTCGTTCTATCTGCTAAAACGGTATCACAGGTAAGATTTATTTCATTAAAGCGAAACTGCGTGAAAGTCAGAGTAAAAGAAAGGAAACTCATGTTAAAGCATTTTATTCCAATCGTAAAATGTAAATCAGGTTTTAAAACACGCACACTTAAAAAACGCTCTTTCAGGGGACTTCTTTTCGTAAATTAATCGATGCACACTATGGCAGTACGATAGATAAAGCCATCTTTAATGAATTCTAAATGTAAGAATTGCAGTACATAATGACCATGCAGCACAACTCTATTCTCGGGACACCTCACCCGAGAGGGTTGACCAAAATGCAGCCACATTTACGAGTAGTAAAAATTATGCTATGTTCTTATGAAATAACATATATTCTCGCTCTTGCGTATTGAATATAATGGGTATTTAAGAAGAGGTGTATTTTTTTACGTGAATTGCAGAACGGTTCACAGAAATAGAAAACACTGCAAGTTTTGCATTATATCCTTCAAGCCTAAGCATTAGCTTCTATAATATATATTCGATAATTATTAAAGAGACGTCAAAATGATACGCGAATACATCAGCGTGTTTAAGTGGCTGACAACCCAGTCCATAAAACCACTCTCTCTCACAGATGCGTAGATATGAGTGGAGGAATCCTTTAAGAGGCGATATGATTTGGGCGTCAAAATACCCCCAATGGTGATCGCGTGACGAAAAAGGAAGCGAACACTCAACACGCAACTTCCAAAGCCGGGGTCCACAGCTCACGCTTTGAGCATTAGGGATAAGGAATTAACCTTAGATTCCAAAATTATTCATTTCATTTTCGTATGATTTCCGTATTATTCAATTTCTTGATATTGGTTGAGAGTGATTTGGAGACAAATGGTCTTTTAGGATGAATAAGCGAGCCGCTAATGCGTAGTTTCGAGTGATTTACAAACGTCTATCTTCAACTATATCGAACTGTTAATTTATGCTAGCGTTTCATTATAATAAAGGAGTATTTAAATGATAAACTGTCATATGGTATTATATTAATTCAAATGATAACTTAACGAATCCGTCGTAAACCAAATTATTTCACTTTCCAACGTAAGTTTTAATCGCTCAATCAAAATTCACACTCGCTAGGAAGGTATAGCCAGAAAGTACGAGGACTGGGTTCGAGTCCCAGTCATGTAGCTATTTCTCGCTTCTGTTTAACTTTGTGAAATGTCTCTCGACTTTTCGTGCAAAGTTAAAAAATGTATTCATCCCTTATCGTAAATCTAAATTCCGTCCATATCTATGGATCTCTTTAACGAGACGGATTTGTAGATAAAGAGGAATATGAGACCTATATATTCTAGTATAAGTCAAGTCGCCCTCCTGCGTTTGTTTTTCTTTAGTATTTCAACTTCAAAGAATCGTTCCCTAATATGTATCATTTGAAGCTAAACATAGATTTTTCACTCTCCTTTCCTCCTGGATTGAGTCAATTTTTAAAGTTATCCTCCACTTCCTACGTTAGATATCTGTTTTACTAGTATTATTTCAGATCGCATCGTACCAGACTAAGGAATGAAGCTATCTTCTGAAAATCTATTGAAATATCATGTGGTTTTTAATTTCCTTGACCTGGTTATCTCTTTTAACTTAGAGTGTTTAAAGTATAACTTAAGACCATGGATCTTTAAATGCTCAATTTTTAATGCTCTTCACCGAGGAATATAGCAAAATTGTGTGTTTAAATGTAGATTTAACATATAAAAACACCTCTAAATATTACAGGTGGATATTAAATTTTTAAAATTATTTACATTTTTTACGTCCATTACAATTTCTATTCGTTAAATATTGGCAAATTGCATAGAATTATATTTTTAATGAACGCCAATTTCTTCATATAACGATTATAATTAGAGTAATTACGGTAGAGCAATTAATGAATAAATTACAGTTATTAATTTTTATGTAAAATGTATACGCGTGTGTTACATACGTTAAATAAACGCATACACACATTTTGAGATTATTTTAAAGGGACCAATTTACCCATATCCCAAGAAACGTTTAAGGTTTAGTCTTAAAAATATACGATTGAAATAAGAGCTCAATAGGAGTACTGAAATATGATTAAACTAGCAATCAATCAGCTTTTAATTGAGAATTAATCTAGTAATTTAAAGAAACATTTGTTCCTAAAAATATGAGAATAAATTAACACAGGACATGTGCTTCATGAAATTTAAATTTTATACAGAAGAATTTCTTAATGGAATGGGTATTTGTATAGGTGGCAGTTTATAATTCAACGTACTTGTACTTTTGCAGTAAAAAAGAATCAAAATCCGGGAAAAATATTACGGAAGCTAATTTACAAAAGATAAATATGGATTGGAATTAACAGCTAGTATAAAATTATTCCATATCTTTCCAAGGAGAGAATTGATAGAATTCAATTTGCGTCTTCTTATATAGAACGATAATTTTCGTATGAATATATAATTCATATAAAATTATCAGTAGAATTATAATGTAAAGTTGTCAATTTAAACAGAATCAAATTATATTTTTTGTAATTAAAACTTTTTGAATTATAAGAATTGGTAATAGTAAAAACACTACTAAATAAATAAGAATAAGAATAAATTTATTAGAATTTAACGAACGAAAACTTTTTCGCTAACTTTTGATAACCAGAAAGAATTAGGAATCTTTTAAAAGTATTGAATTCAATTCTAGGGGCCTATAATAACCCAATTTCACATAATTTAACTCAAATTACTCTTTTTCTCTCTCCTGTGAACTTCATCGCACATCTTTACTGGCTGACGAAATTCAAAAGATACTTTATAAAATAAAAAAAGAAATATTCATGAGCTTCTAACGTAAGTAAATTCTCTTGAAAGCGATTAATGGCAAACTCTTTAGACTTGGACCAATTCGACATGTATTCTTTCTCTTTGTCTGGCAGCAGAAACAAAGGTTCGTTTTTATTCGGTAATTAATTTAGCGATGACCTCGTCTGCAGCTATTCTGAAGCAAAGGAGCTAAGAATTCCTTTGTTGTTTGACGGAGCTTAATTCTGCGCGTGGATATGTAGAGGGAGGCGATAATTATGATTGTGTGTGCTAATACATGGAGAAGGTTCTATGGAACAAATTATAAAAGGTATGTGCGGAGGAGGAACTTTGCAAGTACGATTCACAAAATTAATATAATAGTCTGGACTCATAATTTCGTTTATAAGAATAGAACGTCACAACTTAATTATCTAGTGTTTTCTATTGGGGTTAAACTCGTCAGAAATTCGAAAATAAGTCAAAGGAATTTAAGGTGATATACAAGGGAATATTAACATAATCAGTTAACCTAGAATAAAACTCGGACATCTTTTAAGTCAGTAAGTATGTTTTACTCCCTTTTGAGATAATAATATATTCCTTTTCATTTAAATTGGATTAGTATCATCCTGCTATCCTTAAGATAATTTGAATTAAACTCTAATAAGTTAAAAGAGAAGTAACTTCTGATTTAAATGTAAATTTAGAGCTATAAAGTACCCGAACTAATTTTCGAAACTATAAATCGAATACTGCATTGAACAATTGGAAACCTCAACTGGGAAGGAGAAAAACTCAATATCTATTCTAGAATATGGATATTTCACATGGCATTTCGAACAACGTCACTTCGTACACTAATAAGAAATTCAACTTATATTACCTTTGAACGAATGATTAAGTTCCAAGTACATTATACTTTCCGGACTATTTCTATAATCAATATCTGGATACTAAATAATTCTTATACATTAGAGGAAGAATATATTTTACTCTATAGCAATGTAAATTATGTGCTAAGTATGTGTATATGTTAGCAATTTAAGCCTGTATAGTATAGTGCAAAATAACTTAAGGGCTGTTGTCTACCAAACACCCGACAATTGCAAATACTATTTCCAACTACATGCAGGATGGATAAAATCTAAGAAGATAAGGTTAAAATAAAAAGAATTCAAAGAAGGAAGGAATAGAAAAAAGTGCTATGATTCATACGTAGAAGGGATAAACTAAATATTAGGTAACAATAGTTGAAATGATACAGTGAATGGACTAACAAGAACTGTATAATGCGTGAGCCAGGATGATAGCCCATTGTCAAATACAAGGCGTTCGAATTATATTCACGAACGTTGAAAATATAACTGTTAAAATCCTAGCTCTGAGTACTTTTTGACGTAGACTGATATCCCATGATCCCCCCGAACGTCACTAGCTTCGTAGAAAAGGCCTCCTTCCCAAAAATGTTTTAATTTAATCACAACTAACCGCGTATACACGGAAAGGTCAAAGGTATTGCAGCTCCGAATCAGAAGATGAAGCGTAATGAAATGAGAATGGACGGCGTCCGTGGAAATAACATTCTGAGAGAAACGGTTGAGCGTTTAGGGAAGTCCCGAGGCAGGATAAAATAATTTTCCGTCATCAGTCGAAAAGTCTCTAAATGAAGATCCTGATTTCCTTTCCGAAGGACGGATTTGATTGGCTGCAGAGGTTAAATGGTTCATGGGGATTAAGTGTGGATGTAAAGGTATCTGTGGCAGAAACTGTGACCTGGATCTCCGGAGATCGCCTCAGATAACCGATTGTAATTTGGGAGCTGGAAATTGTCGGAGAAAGGTGCTGTAGTTTTTTGCAGGAGAATTATAAATAGACTGCATTCATCCGGTGTAATTAAGGTACGTACGTGAGGAAAGGAAAATAGAACGCTATTCTGTGAAATAAACTAATTGTCAAAGCTAATGTGTAGCGTACTGGAATATTTGCATACAACGCAACCTCCATGCATGTAATATTTAAGCAGATATTTTCGTACTATGTTAGACATGGTGTTAACCGAATATTATGTGAAATGATGTAAATTCATAGATTTAGATTTTCGTACTTTCCTTAACTTTATAAAAATTCGGAAACGCCGTTTATTATGCAATACACAATGTTTTATTTATTCGAATACTTTCTGTATTTCTTATTATAATACTCGTTACGTTATATTTCTTTACAAGGTGACATTATAATCAATAGTTGAGATTGAGTTACAAGAAACTCTAAGTTTACTTAGTACTTAGTAACTATAATAAATAAATTTACAATATCATATCAATTTAGATATATACTGAATTAGAATTACTTAATATAACTCGTACTGTGAATAATATTTACTTAAATTACTTATATAAGTCTTTTATGCTTGTTTTGTAATATTTTAAATTTTTAAAAAATAAATTAAGCTAAATTTTGTAATTCAAGTGTGGAAGTATAACTAAGTATCAAAGAAAACCCAAGCTGTAAGAAAAAAATTTTAAGGCCAATATGTATGCTGAACTAAAAATTGAACTTACTTACTTAAACTTGAATGCACGTTAAAAATTGTCGAATGAATTCCAGAGCCCTAACCTGAATATCACTATCCCTTCAATATCACTCAAACCTTCTGATTTTCAATTACTTTTACTTTTAAAGACTTTTCAAATACGCTCTGCTACCACTTCTCAATTACGATTAGATCGATTTTTAAAAATTCAGATCAATTATAATTGTAAGAAATACTGCAGACCACTAAAATATGTTCCAATTGATAAAATTTTTCAATGATCGGGGGAAAAGATGCTCCGTGGAGTCGGAAATTAACCGGATTCTTTTCATTTGAAGCGAAAAATATAACGGTCGGATTCCGTGACCCAGTACAGTAAATCTCCCACACGATGCGCTCTCTTTTGGGGCTATCTCCGTAATTTCGAATTTATGTAGTTGTTATTTTATTTTACTGTCTTACGTACTTACAAATAATAAACCAGGGAATGGGATTGTGGCAGTAAATAACAATTTGCGAAAAGTAGAAACAACTTGAAAATGCTTAGGAACCTAATTTTGTACATTATTTATTCAAATATTGATCATTATTAACTTTTACGTAATCACTAAACTACCGAATCAATATTACAATGAAATCCGGAATAAATTCATAATTTAAAGACGAATATTATTCGCATATTTTTATTTTTTCGTTGCCAAATTCACTGGTTATTTAACTGATGACAACTGGTATAAAATTATTAAAATTTAAGTTTCTATAGCATTAAATATATAATTAAAGATTATTCTACTCGGAGCATAGATAGTCATACATACAAAACTCCCTTTGCAGCATATTAATTGAATATATATTCCTCAAGTTTCAAAGCATTTACCCATATATATTTAGAGATATTCTTTCCAAGATTCGGGATACAAGCGGTCAAGTTCTTTCCAAACAGAAAAAGATATAAAAATGTCCTCTTCTTTGGAAATTACAAGGTTTAAATGTTACTTGTATTGTATTGAAATATACGAAGCGAGCGCATAGGACCAACAATGCATCTCTACATGGGAGACAGTACACGATTCGGGAGAAAGATTCCTTTGGAAAAGAATGAAAGAAAAACCTCTCCACCCAAGTGGACCGGAGAACTGCATCACAACGTGCTGTTTCCAAGAAGGAAAGGACACAGCAATGAACTATCCAGAAAATAATAGGCTCCTGTACCAAAGCAGATTATCTACGCCAGGGAAAAAGATAAATAAATGTATCCGCAATATCGAATCCTATTTTATAGGGGACACGTTGAATTTATATATAGGTTACCAAGCTGTTATACGTCGTGTTCCAATCCGATAAATAACCATGGTTACGCTATGTTTATTTGTTATTAAAAGATTCGAAAAACATCCAAAATGTCCAATCACAATTGATCGTTAACAATGAATGAACATAGTTATTAACAGTTTCATATATATAACAAAATAATAAAAAAATATAATACAGCAAGGTTAAATATATAACGATAACAGGGGAACAAGTGAAGTATGTAATTAATTTATAAAGGAAAAAAGAGAATTGATAGGAGAAAAATTTAAGGGAGGGAATTAAGTATAAAAGAGAATTGAACAGTTTATAGATACGGTGAAACTACGTGAGACAAACAAAATTTCAAAATAAAAATGGATAAGATATTTCAAATTATTTAGCACGAAAATATATCAGTTTACGATACAAATTTAATGAAATATATTTAAGCTACACTTTTTACTGTTATATTCGTATACAGTAATATTCTTTTCGTATTTTGTTTGGGTGTCCTTTCAAAGATATGAGAAACTTATTCTGGATTTCGTAAGGAAATAAATAGTATACAATGTCTCATACGTGTGTTGCAATGTTTCATTATTGTGTTACAATGTTGCATAATATCAACAGCACTTTAAACGATAGACTAGAATCCATAACCTCTCAAACAGTACCCAATCCTCAGCAAAGCGCCTTTTGACGACTTCAAAATTTCCCAAACTGAAATCCGACTGAACGGACTGCGGTATGGATCTCGTTATACCACGTAATTCAGGGTACGGCACAATGCGATCAAGCTTTCATTCCTCCGAAGTTAATTACATTATTCGGGATGAGGGTTCCACTGTTTGGTTTTCGCCTCCGGTTTTTGAGGTCTCGTTCAACTAATCTCACCAACCCATCTCCAGGGCCTCTTTAGATAATAACTCCGCGACAGCCTCCCACTCTCACAGCGGAAATCAGTAGTAAAACTACAAACGAAGTCCTTTAAGATCAGCCCAGTTTTATTTTAGCTCTACTGAACACTGGACCCAACAGAAAAATAACCAACATCCTGCACCCAAAAATTCGACTCCCAAAAACGTTAATCTTTTGAGCGGAAGTGTTTCGCCGAACAGCACGTGTTCCCGTGACGTCATCCGCTGAAGGTCATCGATTGGAGGAAATGAAAATAAACGCAGTTACGCGCGCGCCACCGGCGGTCGATTGAGGAAAGGCGATTGAGCAAAAATCGGGCCATTTCACTCGCTTTGAGGTGTTTACCGAACCATTAAATGGAGGAATGCGCTCGGATAAAAGCCCTCCGGCACTTTACGGAACTTCTTCTTGAGGCACTTGCGAATTTTGATCAATGATTTAACAATATCCATTGCGCCGGAGGGTTAACTAGTCGAATACGTGTCAAACTTGATCGTAAAGTGAGTACGGGCGAGTTGCAAGGCTGTTTCTTTTCAACCTCCTTACCTTAGGAATTCCTGGAAGCAGGGTATTTAAGTATTTATTCGGGCAGTGGACCGCTCTCAGGCCAGTGTATAGAGACTCGATCTAAAGTTAAATAGCGAAAAAATGCATGAGAGAGATCCAAATTGCCTTGATAAATATTCCAGTAACAAATAAGATATTCAATAGGATATTACTTATTAAATAAATACATCTGAATGCCCATAAAATAATGTTTCTGCTTTATATTAATATAATATTGCAAGACGTTTCCGAGTGGATTAAAGTCGACGCATCATGCTGATATACCTTTAGAGGAAAATGGAGAGTGTTCTGGGTTCGAGTCCCAATAATGATTGTATTCTTCACTTTCGCTAACTAAATACCATAGTGTTTCATATATGCAAATTAAGAATTTCGTTTCTTAATTTAAGTTATTGAAATCTGTCGTACAATAAAGGAATTTATATGTTTCTTTGTTTATAATGTATTATTTACGGGATTTTTTAAAGTCGTTCCAATCATGATAAAAGCTTTGTTAATTCTCAACATGGATCATACGGCAATAAAGTATAAATAATTTAAACAATGCATATAAATTTGAAGTGGTTGCTTTAAGAATAAGAAAGTAAACAATTAAAGTAAACTTGCGTAGCAGCGCAACAATCGACAGTTCAACTACGAAACTTTGAAACCATCTCCTTCTTGTATAAGGATATAGATCCATCGATCTTTTTAACTAAAACAAATACATCGTTGAAAAATGTACGTAATGTGTTTGATAATTGCCATTCAGTCCCTTTTCTGCTGAAGTATTTCCCCTCATATCCTAAGACATGCTATACACGTTTCATCACTCTATATAAATCATTCATACGCATGCCTCGCTGGACCCGCTCGATCAAACATGAAAAAGGTTGCGCTTTTGAATCATTCACTTCGCCCCCTCTTTCCAGAATCTCTGCTCTTGTTTCATCTGCATCTTTGTTTCATACGCGAGTTGTTCATACTCCAGAGTGTGATCAAGTTCTTTTTGCATCACATGTCTATTGATAGTGCTTGCTTACTTTAGTAACAAGTTTGGTTTCTAAGGAGATAGATGTCTATGGGCAATATAAGGTTTTTGTAGTGTATACATTGTTTGGGTACAACATACTCGTATATTTTTGAAGACTGACTTTTTGTTTCACTAGAAAGGTATTGATGCTTTGACTACTATCTAAGGGAAGTGTTCATAGTAGTATCCTTTCCTCTTAGAGCAAATGCCATGCAGATTTCTGTTGCTCCTCTCAGTCTATGCATATTTATATTTCTTTATTAAAATAAGAGACATAAATTAAGTTAATATTATATAATTGGGAATAAGTAAATAAGATCTGGGTTCGAGTCCCAGAAATGTCGCTACTTATACTTCTGTGTAATGTTTATGAACAAGGCACACGACTTATCATTGAAAGTTGATAGTTAATGATTAATAATAAAAACATTAAAGATTTTCTTATTCTATTGCAATATTGTAAATGGAATGTACAGTTATATTGTAAACACTACCACTTTAAGTGTTTTACTTACTTGCAGTTCTTTTAATGAATAATAATAAAATTTTTGTATTGGATTACGTCTTAAATTCGAAGTGCCGAATAAAAAACAAATAAGAAACGATTATGCCAATGCGAGGACTGGATAGAAACTGACGTCAGTGTTTATCAACTAATGAGCGAAATGATTCCTTTTTAAAGCAGAACAGAAACAAGCTGCAAAGGGTAATATTTTTCGAAAAGTACACGAGGGCTGAGTACGATGACCATAATGAATCACAGGCTAATGAAATGTACGCATTCAGAATTAAAAGGACGAATTAAAGGCGAGAGGTTTAGGTGAGGAAGTGAATATTTGCAGAAGTATAATGAGTGATGGGGGAATTTAAAAGTGTTTACTCAGACGTTTAAGCACTGCTTTCATGCAAACGAACCCAAGCGAGGTCGAACGATTATGAATCCAACATTGATTAATAGCTCAAGCACTTGTTCCAAAGGAAAATACGAAAAAAATGTATGAAGCTGCAGGTTTCGTGTTCTAAGACTTATGTTTGAGACATGAATCTTGTGTGCCTGTTACTATTCACATCTGATCATATCGTGTGAGAACTAAATTGAGTTTAAACAAAATTTTAGTGTTACTACAGTGATGGTAGGAGTATTGAAAATTGATGTTGTCTTTCCAATATATAGATGTCTGTACAGAATCATAATCACTAGGTAGAAGGTAATTGATGTATTACGTGCATACAAGAGAAAATAACTTTTTATAATAAATTAGAAAAATTTTAAAGTTTTTTCTCTTTAACCCAAAAACATTACGTAGAATTCAACTTGACTTGAATTAAGTCTACTTTTTGACAATCGATATGTGGATTAATATCATTGATTGAATTCAAGGAGAATGTATTATCTGCTTAAATGCAGCAGGAATTTGAGACTTTTGATAATTTGCATGTAAAATAGCTGTCTTCAGTAATTTGCTCTTCAAAATTTCACAGTTCATCTATTCAAGGAGAAAACCTTTGTGTTATCCAATCGCTAAACAAATCGGGTCCATTGATTCTAAAATCCTAATTTCAGACATGTTATCTTCGATAATTTGAAGCTATTATATAAACACTCTTCTTTTTAATATAGACACTTTCTATAGATGAATAGATCTAGCCTGATTTCCCTATCGAGACTGTTTCTTTTATTTGAAATTGTATTGTAACATATTATGAAAGCTCAGTTGAAAATACATAGAACGAAAATATACAAATAATAAATCAAATCAAATAAAAATATAAAAAATTAAAATCCGCCGGTGGCGACCCCATTCGGGCCCACGGGAGATCTTGGAAAATTTTTTCCCTAAAAATATCATCCCTGTAATTAGGAGGATGAGCGGCATTTTCCCATCGGATTAAATCCAAGGATCGGGAGTAACAAAAGACGATCGTGCCGCGACTTGCATAAGATGGCTGTCTGTAAACGCAAACAAACGTGCGCTAAATGAAATGGGTTTCCTACGAAGTTGAAGCAAACGACTGCAGCGTTCTACTTTGCAATCGAATCATTTCTAGGATAATTAAAACTTTCGCCAAAGTCTGCCGAATTACAGCCATAAGTTTCTCGTCGGCGGACGTGAATACTGTGCGTATTTCGATTACATTTCATTAGGAAAAGTCGTTTTTACTTCGTCATAGGAATCTCTCGATTGCGCTTTGCAAATTACGACTCGCTGGTGAGGATGTGTCGTAAAGCACTTAGCGAAATCTTTAGCATTCCTCGCATACTTCATCTTTCACAGTTTCCGTGCGGGTTGGCTTTCCTATCTGAACTATCCTTCCTTACGAGAAGTACGTGTGATTCATTACACATATAATTCGACTCGTGGATGTAGACGTAACTTATGTAGAAGTACAATGTTTCACAAGATGTATATGAGCACATGTTACGATTCCTTGTGCCATAGTTTGGCGATTTGTAAGGAAGCTGCCGAGCTATTGTAAATGTTCGATTAAGGGCAGAAGTTAGCGTCTTCCCCGTTCGGAATGCGGGATTACTAAGGACGGATTTACTCGTCTCGACCTCCCTTGACTTGTTCTGAATACAACATTCTGTCTTGGGTTGGTGTTCAAGGAAAACCGACTAATTTTGAATAACAATCCACTCCCGAATCTCTGAGGTGTGCATAATCTGTGTTCTGAAGAGATCGTTTTTGACGCAAAGTTTACATTACCTTGATATTTATAAATTGAGTTTGCGTTGCTATCAACAAATGGAGAGCCTAGTTCAAGCTAAGTAAATAATTATAGATACTACGTAATAATGGATATAATAGACGTATTAACTTCTAAAAAATAACCATAAAAACTTCAAAATAAATTAAAAATATAAAATTCGTTTCAGAAAACAAAAAATGTCTAAACTATATAAGGTGAGATGTTGCCACAACTTATGTATAGTTTTGAATTATAAGCCGAACCAAAGATTAATTGAAACAATGTATTTCGCTACGATATCACATAATATCATCCCAAATAGTAACTCATGCGAAATCTAATAGCAAAGTATATACCAAAACTTTTGCGAAATAACTTCTATTAGAAACATATTCGAGAAAAAATTGCATGCACTCGGCAAAATAAACACGCAGATGGAAGACACTCGTAAATTAGAAGGAAAGGAAAATGAATCGAAATATTCATTGCAACAATGATTTTTGATTTGTTTATTTATTGTGGAAACAGAAGGTTGTGGCAACCATACTACTTTTAAGCGAATCAAAGCTCTAGAACAAGTGATTCGATTGGTTCAATTTACTTTCGAATGGATACCGTTTCATTTTGCCGCCCTCACAGACTTAAACAGATTGAAATGTCATCTCATTTACGAGACACGACCTCAAGTGCCTGTAAATTACACAAGTACATTGTCGATATATTTCAAACGTATAGTTTAGTATAATGCGTCATTAATTTTGGCATCGAAAGTATGATTGCATTCGAAATTAAAGAAAGGAGGGGAAAAGAAAAAGCTTTCCCTGGAATCGAAGGGGAGTTTTGATATTGAGAAAGTTATTAAGGTCCATAAGAAAAAAGTTGGAGGGATTATGGGTCATAAAAGAAGGATACGTGATGCGTGCCTTGATGATATGATAGGAATGAGAGTAGGAAATCCTTTATAAATTAATATTAGAAAGGTAACTTTGGAAGACTAATCAAAAAGGTTCGCAGAAGAGGAAACCTTGTAAAGATAAATATATACTTTGGCAGATGGAGGATCATGACGGAAAGGAAGAATTACGTAAAATAATTAATAATAATCGTTACGCATTGACGCATTGTTATTAATTTATGGTAATTTTGTAAACGAAGAGGTTACAGAGAATCATACCGATCTATGATGGTTAATTAATACGTCAAGAAGAAGAATATAATTTCCATTTTCCGTAGAAGTGAGTAATGAACTCTTGTGGAAGTAGGGAAGAGATAGTTGGACGATTTGGTCGTAGATGTGGTGACATAGAGGGAAATGAAATGGATGGATTCGGTAAGTAATGAAAAAGCCTTTGGAAGAGTAAACGAAAAGAGAGTCCCATGAAAAGCTTTTGGTGAAAGGTCATAAGTAACGGATTGGGCATAGTTAGAGGCTTATGTTACTCAACCGAAGACAATGCCCGAAAGGAATGGAAGATGGGAAGCGTTCTAGCAGAATATATAGTCTTAATGACGGGGAAAGGAGTAGATAGAGAGGAGATGACGGGAGTTCGGGGAAGCAAGCATTCATTTCTCGCTATTGCAATCAATAAAATATGGAATGAATTTCGAAAACGAAACTTGAAGATCATAGACTATAATTACTTACGTATTAAATAGGAAATAGGCCATCCACGATAGAATTTATACTTACGTATTCATACATTCAGTTTAATACAGTTATTACGCAATATCACGAAAATGTATACGAGATATTTTCATCGACTGATATCATTTTTACGAACTGCTACTGATTTAATAATAATTTGGAAATTATGCACTGTATTTTTCTCACTGAAAACGGGACTCGAAACAAAATATGTCTAAAACAATTATCCATCGGTACACTTTACCGAAATACTGATATTTTTCATTACGTCATATAACTCAACTCTCTCTTTAACGAAATTAGTGATGAAAGCGATGAAAATTTGTTTATCGGAACATCATTTCTGGCTCTCTAACCCTAGTTAGATAAAGAGATAGATTATGGGCTTACATTTTCACGTCTAAACCCAACTATTTAATGCCATTTGAGCATTTACATATTTGATGACAACTTTTCCCAAATGTACACTCATCCGGAGTTGGATAATTAACAACGCCTCTATCGATTGGTTACAATTTCTGTCCAAACATTGTTGTGCTGCTTTGTGGGCTCACATTAAACATTCAAACGATCCATTAACGATTCTAAACATTACGGGAATAATATATATATATATATCGCGAGAGTGACGTCATGATTTTATAGGCGTTGAAATCTCGTGATTCGTGAGAGCAAGTGTTTGAAGTCCCGACGTTGCGGAATTGGTAGGAATGGGTTTGTCTGAGTCTGTCTATGAACCAGAGTCTCGGAAGGAATTCGATAAACTCTTTTCCGAATAGATCGCCGGCGTAATGTGAATGCCATCGAGCTATCATGTCCTTCACTTTGGAGTCTCCGAAAATTTGTTATTTGGCTAAATGAAGGAAAATCGAGGACGAAATATACCCATTTAATGAGAGTTCCAAACTACGTTTCCAGAAAGCATTTTCTCGATGACACTCTACTCCTCGTCATTGAACGCTCTTCATCTCAGCGAATTCCACATATAAAATCGAAATTTCAGCAACGAAATTCCTTTCCTCGAAGTGCCTTTTGAATGGTATCAAAAAGGGTCTCGACAAACTAATGAATATCAAAAAAGATGACAAAATGGCGGTGTATAACGATACTGGTCCTATAACTATACCTTGATGGATTCCCTTTTTGTATTTACTCTGAATTTTTATGATATCGTTAAACTTACACGAAATATTTATTACAGTTTACAGTAACACTATTTATTCCTCATTAGTGCATAAATTCTATAATTATTATAATATAATTTTTATTTTATCTTATAATTAATTATCATTATATTCATAAATATTAATATGACAATCCTTAGTCTTACTAAGCTATTGGGTTATTTATAACTTTCTTTAAAAGAAACAAGGTATTTTTGGAATTTATCAAACAATTTCTTGGTTCATTATTAGTGTTTTTACGAATTTGTTGTTAGATTGACCTGCTGATCGTGCTTGTCTCAGTGGGGATAATAAACATCTACGTACTATTTCTTCCCCAGTGTACTGTGTATAGTCTATTACAGCTACAGTTTCCACACTCTATGTATCGTTACGGTTGATTAATCCGCACACAAATGTTGCAATCCGTTTTGTAATATCCCTGTTGTATGTCGTAACCAAGAGTTACAACAGTTGCCAGAAGGTAATAAAGCATGATAGACACGAAACAATGTGAGATTATTAAACACCCACATTACAACATTGAGCAAGGGCAATGAAATAAAAATTGTATACCCTCGCACATGAAATTCCAGCGAAATATAACATTTCTCCATGCTAGTTATTTTTAGACGCATAGAAGTATTGAGTTTTCCTGAAAAGAAGCAGTAAACTGTCCCTTAGATTTGGAAAAATTGTAAGACTCAAACACAATACATGAAATGATATCGGGAGATTGAATTGTCATAAAATGTTTACATCATTACATAATAAGTCCACCAGTTTTCAAAACTATCAGTGTAATGAGGGAAGGCTGAATTTGCCATTTTCGTTCGTGTAATATTAAAAGTGGTTTTATATTTGTTATAAGGCTAACTGTAAACAGTTACCTTGAAATTGTAACCCTGCTGAAAGAAGATTTAAGGACAAAATACGTGGTCGGTACAGTGATGATATTTTTGGATCTTGTTGAGGTAGCATTAAAGGTTAAAAGATCAACAGAATATTTATCTTGAGCATTTAAAATATACAAGCAATGAGTATGGTTTTAACGAAAGAGTTCGTGAGGTAAAATAAGCAGGAGGGTAAATAAGCAAGTAGAAATGAAAATATAATCAAAAATTTAAAAATAAAGAGAAATCCAGTGAAAGAATGATTAAAATACCTATATTAATTAATGATAAAAGTATGTGTTTAAGGATAAATTTGAAGCTGTTAACAAGAACTTGCTGTGTATATTTAAAGAATATTTGTTCACATATGAGTAGATATCGCTTGAAATGCTTAAAGGTCACATAATTGTAAAGGTATAAGGATGTCACCAAGTGAGTGGTAGATACAGGTGTAGATAATGGTTGATGCAGGTGTGGATACAGATGTAGATACAGGTGTAGATACAAATATATTTAAATGTCAGGAAATTCTGAAGTGAGAGATACAAGATTTCTAAATCTGGAAGATGAGAAGCTAGCAGGTGACTTTCATGAAACGCTGCATTGTGAATGTCAAGCGTAGGCGTTGTTCCTTGGAAATATCATAGCAAGTAATTTAGTCCGAGCACGGGATAGATATAAAAAATAATACATTCCACCTTAAGAAATACGTAAAATTTACACTGGACCAGTGAAATAATACCACTCTATTTCTATCAAAAGCTGAAAAAATTGACAAATTTTTAAACAAGTAATATTGATTCGATTATTCATAATGTTACAGATAGTATTGTGCTAAAAATTTTCACGCATTTTAGATAAATAAACATATATATGAAAATCAGACAATTATCACACATTATTATTATGCATATTATTATGCATATTATTATGCATATTATTATGCAGATTATTATATCTAAAAATTGAAATACTAATACAATAAATATTAATGTTTACAAGATACTTGTGTAAGACAATGAAATACAAAGAAATGCAATGTAAGAAAGATACACATGTATAATTAATCATGATAATATTAAAGAATAATAAAAGCATAATCATGCTAAATTATTCTATTTAAATAACAAATATTGACCTTTATACTCTGTACTCATAATGAATCAAAATGCAGGATTAAGGTAAATGCATCTAATTCAATACAGAAAAATAAAATGAAGAGAAGTAAATTAGAATTCTACTCCAAGTTTATTCACAAATTTTTATTTCTCCTAATATCTTGACACTTTGATTAAAAAAAGAAGATAGAAGAGAATTTAAATCGAATGGAATACACACGTAAAAGGACACTTCACTCTGTAGATGATTAATTAAGTCAATCGTAAATTACAATTACGACATTATGTGGGTGTTATGAATGGTTGACTGATTTGAACGGTTTACTTTGAAGAATGACTGGAGATCGTTGAGGGTCTTCGCAAAAGGATATCTTTCAGATAACTGGTCACAGCTACGGATGGAATTCCCTAAGGGTAATCAAAAACCAATTTCATTAGCGTTGATTTCACGATTGAAATGGTACTGTCATTAATTTTCTAAAAAGCTAAGACAAGGACTTGTTTTATTCACTTTCTGGTGGGGAGATTCTTAAAATACTGCCAACCAAGAGTTTTCCGAAAAAAATAACGATTGGCAAAAATGATTATTAAATGTTCATAATTAAAAACTGAACCGCAAAATATGTGCGAGGAATTTCATTTGAAAATCACGAATAAACTTCACTGAATCAGGTGAGGTGTTGCGGTAATCCATAATCGAAAGAATTTTAAAAATTAATTTCATCCAAAAAATATTTTTTTTTAACAAAGAATGATATTACAGGTGGTTTATCACCAGAAGATAACGACCAATCGTTGAAACCGATCGTAATACTGCTTGTTGTTAATAAAATATTTTCATGGTAAAAATAAGAGTCAATATAGGTTTCTATCCCTCATCTGAAAATTTTAATTGATAAGTAATAAACAGCGCTCAATAAAATTTGATTTATAACCTACCGATTCTGAACACAATGATTTCTAGTCGACACTGCTTTGTTCACATTTGCTAAATATCCATAGTGAAGAATTATTAAAATGATTTTCATTTAGTTTACGCGCAAAAGTTTAAGTTAACATGATTAAGAGTTACTTGGTGGAATGTTTACATAATAAATAACCTGGTACTTTCCAAGTCTTAATAAGACATTAGAAGAAAGTTAATTTATTCCATAAAGGAAGGAATATTATCTCGCCAACGAAACAGGTCATTTATTAAAACTTATGTCAAAAGCATTATGTTATTCATTTATTATTTTCAGCATAACAATTATATTCAAAGACCGTAAAAAGAACACGAATAAGATCAAAGCAACACTGATACATAATTCGATCTGAGGACGACTTGTCTATATCTATTTATCATATTTTCAGTGCTACATTGGGCTTCAATCTTCATGCTTTAATTCCATCTAGCCTTTGAAAAAATGTAGATTAAAATTTATAGTTACTTTTTTCATTTGTCAAATATAATTCCTGTACATGGTCACTGGACTACTTATCGATTTATAAATTAAAATCGGATAGCATAAAATGATACGTAATAATACAAATAGAAAGTATATATTCAGAAGTAAAATTGCTACACTAAAATGTTGCCAGATTCAGGTGAGGTACGTTACGTAAAGTTACGTAAATATCTTAAGGTCTAAGGAAGAAAATTATATACCTATTCTAAAAAGGATGAATGTGTAGTCGTCTGAAGGGTGTAGGTATTAAAAAAACACGCTAGCAAATGACTTAAAAAAACTCCATTGTCCCTCATTGCACAGGGATTTGAGACTAATAGCTGTAGTGATCCAAATCCTTGGCTGGAAATAAGTGTGGGCTTAGCGTTTGTTTCATCCGCTCATATTTAATAAATGGGGCGTGGAATGACGGATGACTTGGGCTCCGATAAATCACCCCATCGAAGAACCGAATTCCATTTCTCGAGGAAACCACTTCCGTGCACTTCATTTACCTCAGTGGCTCCACTTTGTATTTGTCAATCCCATCGCCTCTCTAAGAGTTAAGAATACTGTAATATTTGGAGGTAAAGCGGAGTAAGGCAGCTTACCAAAGACCCATCGATCCTCCTGGATATATATTACGCATCATTTGGGCCTACGGAGTGAGATTCTTATCTGCGGTTGAGAGTTTTCAGATTTATTCACTTTCAACGAATCGTGATGAGGAAGATGGATGTTGTATTTTCTCCGCGATATACTTTTACTGTGCCGATGAAAATGTGATGTGGAAAAAGTGAAACTACTTTCTTGCTCGTTATTATTCGTTTCCAAGGAAGACTGTGGATTTTAAATAAAATCTGATCGTGCAAAGTTTACTTTAGTTCCAGTATGTAGACATTAAAAAAAATATATTAATCTTATGTTGAATATTAAGGAGTCTTATTATGTCTTGCAACTGATGTTGATAATTAATAAATACTTTGCAGTTATAATATTACTATAGATCAAAAGAATTCTGAAGGACGAAAGATCTCAGTGTTAAATAGAAATGGGATTCGAACCCAGGTCCTAGTCATGTCGCTATTTTTTAATTCTGTTTAACTCCTTGTTTCACTATGTGAATAGTACACGCTTTCTCGTGCTAAGTAAAAACATATTCTTCCCTTTCCCTATAGACCGCATTGAAGATCGAAAAAAATAGCTAACATTATAAAAATCATTATTAAATTAGTAAGGGATTTATCTTGATATGCAACACGATCAGAAACCATTATCCAATCATTATCATTCATGTTTACTGTTTATGATAAGCACAATAGCTTTCTTGTGTATATCATTTCGTATCAAAGAATACTTGAAGCAAACGGTTCGAAAAAGGAAAAGTATGAAAGAAAGAATTCCGGAAGTACCGACGATATTCAGTCGGAGGTAATTGTACCCTAAAATACATTTAGTATAGGTAAATATATTCTTGATGCATGCACCCCCTGCTAAGCACCAAAAGGTGACCAGCATGGTATTTACAAAAATATAGTTTAAATAAATACATCTAACCTAAAAGCCCATGTATATTCAAGGAAAAAGTCAAGGGCATTCCAAAGTTGATCCAGAAAATGTGCTTACGTAAGTATTTGTGAAACACCCAAACAAACTCCGCAGCGAAGAGATGCGTATAAAGAATTCACGCGGAACGAGCGAGCCACGAACAAGACCTCGGTTTCGTTTTAGTTCACTATCATCTCAGCGCAATAGTATTACTCCCAGACTTCCTTCGCAACCTTGTGTTTTTTAGGAACTGGAACCAATTTGCCGGACCGCATTGTCTCGTGGGAAGAAAGGATACAGTTTTAAAATTCATAGCCACCTCGCCCCTTCTTCTTTTCACACAGCATAATTGTTTATTTATTCCTTCAACTTTCACGCCCTCACCTTTTGCCCGCGCGAATTTTCTCGGAAACAAACGGTCGGGGAATTGAAAACAGATGAAAGACGCTATTTACGTTCCCATAGCTACCGTTTCACCTGGGCGACACTTCTTAAAAAAGAACGCGACTCTTATTTCTTTCTCATAAAAAGGAGAAGGAGGAAATGGCCTTTTGGAACAAGTGCTTTCATTTGGCGGAATTTCTCGGATTATTTTCTCGGGAGGCTGCTTCAAGAAGGCGTTTAGCTTTTTCATATTTCGCCAGGTTCTTCCTATGGCCGCCGCTTTCTTGATTAGCCGGAAACAAATCGAGAAACTTTCATCGGTTTATACTTGTCGAGATTGTTTACGCCGGTAATCGCTAACGTAACTACGGAGCTATTGGATACGTCTCGTGTCTCATAAAAGGAGATTTTTCGAAGGGTTATTTTTTTTAGAAAAAAAAAGGTCATTAAGATAAGGAACGGAATTTCGGAATTGCAATACGCCCGAAGACATTTCAATTCTAATTTGTGGAATCGACGTTCCATTTCAAGAGATCGTTAAAGCAACAGGACTCTTTTTTTCTTCTCCCTTCGTTCTTTCGTTTATTTATTCTTTTTCACCCGCCTCACTTCAAGTTGATAAAAAATAAAGTTGTCGATCGTAGCTTTTTATTTCTCTTCGGAATAATGGACTCGTGGAAAAGTTTACACCAATTAAAAAGGAGAGGATTTTTTTAAAACGGTAATTCTTATCCATCAGCTTCGGATATAAAATAAGTGAAGATAATAATCAGACTGATTTTGTAGCACTCACGACTATTTTATACGCGTAATTAAATTTGTCCTGAGCTACATGTATTCAAACAGCTCTTCGTCTAAAATCATCCATGCATTATATATGAGGAAAACATTACCATTGACTTTATAGTTATAAATAAAGGAAAAATATGTGGAAAATGAAAACGATTCCTTTGTAACTTTTGTAAGGCACTCACTTCTTGTGATCTAAAACATAGCTTTAATTTTATCTGTACTAAACCATTAATAACCAGACATAAAACAGATAAAAACAAATTTCAATCCACACCAACAAAGGTTGTAAACGAAAAATTCTGCACAATTTGCAGATAACTAATCATAAATTGTTCTTGATCTATTGAAAAAGGTGGCAGTAGGTTGAAAAATAAAGTATAACATTTGTATTATAGTTCTTCAAAATTTTTAAGCCTCTCAACAACTAGGGATAAATTTCCCAACCTGCATAAAAAACTGTAAATCAATCATTACCATTTGTGTTTTGCGATATGATTGTGGAGTGTGATTTTGTGTATTACTTAATGCATAATTTAGTTGAAATACTAATAGTATTATTATTCCAGAACAGTTCATCGCTTGCTGGAAATACGTAATGGTAGAGATTTTCATATAATATTTTTATATTTATACTTTGGTTCGTGCTGAATAAAGGTCGCGAATTTCAACAACATTAAAACCTTTCCATAAAAGTCGCACAAACTCATCTTGTGAGATCATATTAACCTTTGGTAAATTCAAACTTTTTAAAACATTTATCAATGAAGATATTACAATTCAATCCCTTTCTTTTCAAAATTAATTTCTAAGTTTCTCATCCTTGAAATTTTCAGATTTTTACATTATCTCGTTCTACGTGCAAACTAAAATTAAAGCGCACTGTTTGATGGATGGAAAAGTCGCGAGTTATATGTTGATCTTAGTGAAACGTCCGTATAAAGGGCACAAAGACAGCGAAAAGCTATTTGGGGAGGAGCAAAAAGCAGTCCGGTATTAGGAATTCTACGCAAGCATGTCTTCATTCATAGAGACTGCAGAATTGAGGTCGGAGATTACAAAAAGGAACTACGCGAATACCCAAATTTCAATATTATAATTGCCGCGCTGAAATTAAAAGAAAGCCGACCTGCGAAATAATTTAGCCATGAATGCAAAATTGGGTCTCCGTGGATTTTATTTACATTACCGTTATGTCCTTAAGGGAACTGCTTCGGATTTTCAAACGGCAAAATGCAACTGTTCTTTGTCTTCATTAGATTACGCATTCATAAGAGGATACTTCCTTTGAACGCTCTTGTAGACTGGATTTTGCATAATTTCTCCGAAAAGCAATCTTTACGACGAAGAACTCTGACGAGGGAACAATCCCAAGAGATTTTTCGCTTAAGAACGGCTACTTGATTTTTTATTTCAAAGGAACAATTGCGATTCAGTTTTTGAGAAAGAAAAATCTCGAGCAATGACACGAGATTTCGGTTGCATGGACAAAAAATTGTTCTCTATAGTACTCCGCACTGAAAATTCTAGAATGAAAAGGGATGCGTCTTATTTTGGCCCATCCGCTTCAATTAGCTTTAATCTAAGGCGTAAACAAATTAAACTCTTTAATATGGTTTTTCATGCTTTATTTCGATTTTGTAATAAAATACTAAGAGTATACTAAGAAAATACTTTTTAATTGTTATTTATTGCTCTGCATGTAAAAGGATTGCGATGTTTTTGCGTAAGAAATCATGCGGCTCGGGATGTATTTTTCTATTAATACGAGCGTGTATAGTCTGACATAATGAGGATCGAACCCATAGTCTGCTATATTTTTTCGTTCACTAATTGTTTAGAAAAACTATTAGATCTGGACTGTAAGTACCATCCTCGTCGCAGTAATTTTCGGAGTACCACAGAGTACTGTATTCGGTCCGTCAATATTCTTGTGTTTCATATACTAAGGTTTTCATATATAAAGTAAAGACAATATATTTATGGATGAAACGATAGTTGAAAGGATGAAAAAGGGATTAATCAGGATAAAAGTTTTATGTGGCCATTAATTTCTTGATTCAAGACCAAGAAAGACTATCATTCTCTTATATATTATTCCCTATAATCTTTTGAAAAGGGATTGTCAATTTTATTACTTTAGGTGTTGAAGTTGTGTTGATATAAGTCTTTAAAACTTTTTTGTGTTGATTGAGTCTTTGAAGCTTTCATTCAGCAAGGCATGGATGAACAACGAATTAATCAAAAATTGGTTTATAATATCAATAAGGAATCAACTGTTTACAATCCATTGCCCAGTGATGTATTTTTTGTATATTCCCGTATTTTATATTTATATTTATGCCATCGAAGCACAAAATCAAAAAACTAAATGGGATCGGAGAAATTATAGCTGAAATATCTTTCAAAAATTAATCAAATTTGATGCGTTTAATGATATTTTTCTTTTCATAATTTTTCATTACCCTTTTAAGAATCTGAAGGACATTTCTGTTAACTGATTGTAGGGTAGAGTTTATTTTACCGTCCAAAACTTTACATCAGTTACATAAATGATTATTAGGAATCTTGGGGACGTATTTGTTTTAACTCTTATCAAGGTTAAGTATGTTTTGTTGTCCAACTCCTTATAGTCGTACTCACACTATTAAATCGTAAAAACCGAACGATCTACGTTCGTCTAAAAGTACTCTTCTCTTGAATTAGCGCAGATAAAATTATATTCATACAGCTCTATCGCGGGAATCCGCGGAAAAATTTTATCCCAACAAGAATCCTTTTGGCACACACACACAAAGCCACTCCATGCTAAACACTCTCACCGCGCCATCGACCAGCAACAATAATAGAGGAACGAACGCCTTATCAATCA
The DNA here is from genome assembly GCA_020796165.1 of Pantala flavescens. Taxonomy (NCBI): domain Eukaryota; kingdom Metazoa; phylum Arthropoda; class Insecta; order Odonata; family Libellulidae; genus Pantala; species Pantala flavescens. The sequence goes on from CM036886.1 coordinate 23,067,541, forward strand.
ATCATCGAGAGCTCGTCCATTCCAATCCACGGTAAAAATTCGTATTATTTGGTTAAAAAGAGCACACCTCCGGGACCACCGCCTTTGTGCTCAACTGCTGCGTTAGACACGTATTCAAATAAAAATGCAGCCTTTTTGAGCATTTATTTTTCACGGAGCACTTGAGCACCCCTCAGAAATCACGTGAGACTTTTTTAAAAAAAAAAGTGAAATACGCGGCAAATGGATTCTTTGAGGGTCTCTGCGTGCCTTCACACATAACACAGAAATCGTATATATTCTTTCCGTCGCTCGGTGCAAAAATATAGAAAAAAAAGTATGCGGGAAAAACGCGGGGTTTTTTCGTTTGATTCCCCGAAAGAGAGGTCTTTTTGCCGCGATGTTTTTAATTATTTCTAAAATAGAGATCGATCGAGGCGGAAAAGGATAGCAATCTAATCGGAGGGAATAAAAAGGGAAAAGCGGAGCTTTTTTAATCTCGGATATCTAAAGGGAGATTTCGCATCTTCACAGCGATTCGTGAGCTATGGAAAAATTCGGGGTTTAGTACGCTATCGGAGGCGAATCATTGCTATATATACTCTCAATTTCAATCGTATCGATGTTTAATCAACAGCTTCGATTGTGCATCCCTTCCACGGAATTGGTTTTTATCTCGCGCGTCTAGTTATTCAAATCGGTACGTTAATAGTCCCAAATTCGTTATTAATAGTGTTAGGTTGATTTTATGGTTTGCTATGCCATTCACGAAACTATTATAGCTCTTTGAAGTTAATATGGTTAAGCGTTCCTAGGTGGAATGGTAACGTAATCAATTATGTTAAGTAAATAAATAGAAAAGAATAAAGTTATCTATTCACTATCTTAGCTCTACTTTTCGATTTTAAGGTAGAAAAATGTTAAATTTATACTGAAAACACGATGATACTGGTGCTTTGTACTAAGTGTTCCTTGCAAACTTTATCGTCTTAAATTTTAATATTGATGTATAACCTCTATTCCTTTACGCGGAAATATATTATTATGCATATTGATTAAATGTAGGTTGTAAATGAAAGCTGAAAATTCTACTGCTTCATTTGATGTATTCTTCTAATCTTCTCCAGTTTATCAGGATGACACCAGCTTGTACTATATTTTATTTTAATTATTTTGGTGTATTTTAGTCACTTAAATACAAATTTACTCTAAATTGGTAATTATATTTCATTCTTCTATCGCTAATTTGTCATTTGTTGGAGTGAAGTCTACGCTCTATCCCCCAAACATTTTTCACCAATCTCCGTTAAGTTACCGACGAAGAAATTCCACCATACTCGTAAACTCCGATGCCAAACCTAAACTCTCCTCTTACATAACGAGTCGCTCCTTGTCGGACCATCTGAGACTAACCCCACTTCAAGAGGATCACAAATTGCACGGCAGTATTCTCTAGACTAGGTCGAACAAGAGCATGAGCTGTTTCTTTAACTTTTGACGGACGTCAACTCGTGGCTAACTTGTTTATCTCCACGTATCCTTCTTCAATTACGTTAAATCTCGATGTACTTTGACGCCGATTTATTAAATGGTTTGAAATTTTCTTGTTTCAAACTTTATGCCATAATTTAAATGATGCTTATTATCAATAGATTATCGAGGTTTCTTAAGGAATTCCTCGCCAATAAAGGGCATATATACTTAATATAATATACATATATACATAATATACTTATATATGTATGTATGTGTAAAGAAGATACATTATTAAACCTTTACGGATAAGGAAATCGGGCAGCCCTTTCATGTTGATATCCTACTATTAAAGACTACGTGAAGGGAGAACGTACGTACTTACATCCAAGAATGAAATGCTAACGAACAGCATTGAATCAAACGAGACAAAGCAGAAGTGAGGGAACTAAAAATTTATGCTATTAAAAACGAATAAATCTCTACCTATTTTATATACGAATCCCACAAATTTTAATTCTTTTAGGTCACTCATTATTTCGCGCATAAGTGCCGCTTTTAATTTCCGAAACTTACCTCCATTTTCGCACTACGAAATCGCCCACGAGCTAACACCCCACAATTACTACAGAATTCTATAGAAATCCCTTAACTTTGCAGGAACGAGTGGATCGGGAGGAATTCCCACAGCGTCGCTTTTAAAAATAACCCCCTCTTTTTTTTTAAAAAAAAGGGAAAGCATTTTGATAAAAATGGATGAGCGAATAACTTTGGGGCGCCTCTCTCGGCGTTTTTTTTAACTAAGCCCGCTTTTCGGCCTCCGGCTAATTTTGTTAATAGTTCATTTGCAGCTATATAAATTGTGCAACTCGCTGGAAACGATTATTCAAATTAATTGTCCCCTTTCCCTTTATCTAACGCTGGTTAATTTAGCGAGGACAATGAGAAGTGGATTTTCGAAAAAAAAAGATCTCCGACGAATGCTGACGACTGCAAATGTACGCCCCATTACCTTTCTTTTACAGAATCGCCTCGGCGGTTTTTGTCGACACTTAAATTAGGCGCGCGATATTCGAAAGGCTCCTTAAAAACATCCTTAGTTCAAATCCGCTGAAAAAAATGACGAGCGGTGGGCGCATCTCTATTTTCGTATCCATAAGTAACGGTTATTAATAAGTTACGTTGATTGTTGGGAATGAAGCCTATGAATGGTGATTAGGATATCGTGTCTATGAATGAATAGACCAAGTGATACTTGTGGGTGGGTTTGATTGTGTGAATGTATCTAAGTTGATTGAGGGATATATATCAGTTTAGAAAGGAAGGCAACTTTACAAAAATACGTAATTTTATTTTGAAGGAATATACTGTATCTTCAATATCCTTATTTATTTCATGCACTTCAAGATATCATATTATTATTTATACCTGTCTAGGTATATAATATAATATAATATAATATAATATAATATAATATAATATAATATAATATAATATAATATAATATAATATAATATAATATAATATAATATAATATAATATAATATAATATAATATAATATAATATAATATAATATAATATAATATAATATAATATAATATAATATAATATAATATAATATAATATAATATAATATAATATAATATAATATAATATAATATAATATAATATAATATAATATAATATAATATAATATAATATAATATAATATAATATAATATAATATAATATAATATAATATAATACTCTCGAAGATACCAAAAGAAAAGTACACCTAAATAGAGTTTTCAAAGTTCCCAAATGTCATACAAAATTTTTTTTTCGATTCATAAACTTAATACCCCTATAATCAGCTCCTTTTAAGTACTGTAACGTAGTCCTCTCTTTTTTAATCAGTGGATATCTAGCCTTAAATGGGAATCATTTTACATTGTTTCCTTTTCAAAATTTATTTGAGAGCAAAAAAATGAAGAATCAAGGTATGTTAGACCATTTTTACTCATAATCTCTGGTCATTAAATATTTAAGGAAAGAGCTTTTGGAGAGTTAAAGAAAAAAGATAACAAGCAAAGCTACGAAGGTTTTCTTAGGTAAAAAAACGTGGTCTGCACGTAGAGAAAAGCAAAGGATAACAAAACTGGAAAACTCTCGCTGTTTGTGGTGTTTATAACTTAGGAAAACTACTGATAGTTAAGACTGAAATTTAGAAATAAAGGAGAAAAAATAATGCGACAGAAGAAAACGTAAGCAGTAAACCTTACGGAAAATTATGTAAAGGATATGCAAATTAATTAGTTTGAGGCGGATTAAAGTGTGTATTACTTAAAGCATTAGCAAATAGTCTTGAAATAACAAATGAAAAGTACAATAGATAAAAATAAAAATACGTAGAATCTTGCATTTTGTTTTGTTTTATCCTTACTTCAAAGTTCATCCATCTTTGGTACACTTAATCTACAATATATTGCACTGTTTATATTATTTAAGAGATGATAAGTATGATAGGAAGCTACGCTTAATATTTTTCTCTTGTTCTCTATATTGATATAAAATAATAAAGGGAAAAATCCTCTCTGTTTCATCCTTCATTTTTCTTAAAATGTTGTGAATTTTAATCTACAAAATTGCATCATTTTCTTTAAATCTTCTACAATAATAGTTCATTATTATCCCTAAAAACACGTTACAGAAGTTCTAAAAGTAATCTAAAGAGACGATCAAATGTATATTAAGGTACACTTTGAATGGAAAATGAAACACCAATGGCAAACGCATTGCCCTTTAAGACGTACCCTTTCCGAAAGATAGATGCAACGCATCTGATGTCATAAATCCGATGGAACTTGGGAAAGAAAAGCGCATTGTACGAAGCACGCAAAACGGTGGGCTTTATCGATACGTACGAACATTTACTTTCGGGACTACGGGTTCCATCACGGAGTTCCACTTTTGGATTCGGTAATTTATAGGCCTTCCATTGTCAGAGTCTTTCTTCGAAGACGATTCGGAAATAAAATATAAAAGAAAATTCTGCGTGAATTAGAGTCCGTCAAAGTTACAGTATTTCATTTGACTCGTAACTCGTTGATTCTCTTTAGTTTGCGATTCAAAGATAATATTCTACTCGTTTCCCTTAGTATTATTCAATATTCTATACATCGATAAAAAGTGACTAATTATAATGATGTATATAAAAAATTAAAAACTCTATTTATCATAGAAAGGTGTCTACCCAACTACATGAGAATCGATATACAGACAAACATCTGCACATTCATTTCCTAGCAGGAAAAACTCCAACTAGCCGGGATTCGAACCTAGGACTTTAGTATTGGCAGGTTTGTACACAAAACCGCTACACCATCGAGATCTGAATTGAAATAGTATTTCACGCTTTATAACCGTAAGTAAAGGATAATATTTTCGTAAACTATATCAGGTTTGTTTACTTTTGAACTTGGAAACGGTGATTGTTGGCGGTAGTCGATTATCAAGTGTTCATCAAACCAGGAATTTTGGAGGTTTGGGTCCATTTTTAAAAAAAACCATCAGACAATTCCGTCATCCCCTACATAATACTGGGTCCAACGCTTTCCATTGCAAACTATTCCATTTGTCCATCGTTGGCAGTCTAATCGTCATGTATATTTATGCCTCTGGAGCGAACTTCTTAATTGCTTTTTGTTTCTCGACAAGATGGCGATGGCGAACTAATTCATTCGCAGAGAATTGGATTCGTTAGTTAGCGTCGCTTTGACGCAAAATTGAATCGCCTCTGGATTCCCACCACTTTATGGCGAAATGCCGCTGGCAAATTCCCAAGGAAACAGACTATCGACCCGCCAATTCACTCAGAAGACATGCTCTTTCACTCGCTGCGTACTCCCTTCCGATGGAGTATTTTTAAACGTGCTAGAGTCATTAACGCGACTTTTTCTGACCTTCATTAAATATTCCGAGATTTCCGAATTCCGTTCCGTAAAGAATTCTTGTCTGAATTCAAATCTCTTACGGCTGAGATTTAATATTCAGTCGAGGAGAACGTTGTGTGATGTAGATTGAATCAAAACAAGGGGCAGTAAATTTGAATGCGGACAAAACAACGTGGTGACTTATTTTGGCTCCGTCCTTCCTGTTTACTATTTATTATTCGCTAAGCTTGGGTACACAATGAGATACTTTTTGATATTACTATAGATTTTTCTATACAATTTTACTTTTGAATACTCAGGGGTGTATTGAATTTACTCCACTGATACTCTGCTTCTACATCTACTCTGCTGATAAGTAAAAACATATGGTAGATCAAATCATTGAAATATATTCATTGAGAACTATTGTACTCAGTAATTCTAACAGTGGAGAATCGCGTAAAAATTAATATAACTATTTAAGATAACATGGTTTCCTTATTCGTTTGAATGACCATTGAGATCCTAAATTTGAATTTCTACATTTTCATCGTTTGAATTAAACTTACGTATTGCAAGGCTTAGTCCAATATTTTCATTGATTTAATATTTAATTCATTCCATGTAAAGCCTTAAGTTAATTAAAGTACGTCAATATTATCTCAAATTTTAACTAAATAAATACTATGTTTCATTAGTCTTTGCGGAAACTCTACTACTATATACTACTCAGTCTAACTTCGGCGAAACCCACAAATGAATAAATCAACTCTTTGATTTACAAAATAATTTAAATGAATTACTTATCCTACGAAAATATTAGCAAATAATATCAAATAGAACATAATCAATAACTTCCATAGTAACAAGAACGTGAAATATTAAATACACGCTAACGACAGAAGCATACATACGTGCCAGTCTAGCATTAGCATAGAAGAGTGAGAAATGCGGAAGGCACATACATTTCTATGCTTAAAACACCTCTCACAACACCTATGAGCACAGCAAATAGTTCCGGTGAGAGACTTAAAAACTTCCCGTAAAACAGCGAATATTGAACGCGTGCGTCTGAAAATCGCAGCGCACACATTCACGAGTGAAAATAATGGAGCGTGAGCACACTGAGTATGGACGTGAAAAAAAATCCGAAATTTCAGTGGTTCTCACGAAACCACGATGAGATGAGCAAGAGTAAAACCAGCGTCTATATTGAAACACGCATTATATCGCAACACGCAGAAAAGGGATGAAAAATGCATCGTTCGCAAATGATGCGATGGAGTTTTGGGAGACGTAAGGGAAAGAGGTGGAATTTTTATTGCTTTTGCACCTCTGGAGGCTGCATTACTCAGGGACTATATAACTCTCACTCCATTGGTTCGTTAACATTTATGGGTAACGGAGTGGCAACGAAGGAGTGCACTCGGAAGTGGACGGAGATTTAATTTGACTCAAAAGTAAGGCATTTATTTTTCAATAGGAAAGATGTAGATCGATTCAGCGACAATGTAGAGGAAATTGTTTGTCAAGGACACTTCGATTCAAAGTGTAGTCGAGATGAAAGCTACGTAGCAACCATATCTATGTAAACACTTCTTTTTATTATTTAGAATTCTAGATATAAAATAAGAATAAAAGGATAATTGATTATGATATATGATTCATGCTGATTCAGGCTGAATTAGAAACACAGCAATGAGATATTCACGGTTGTTCAAATCCGATTGATTTATCTATCTATCTATTATACGTACATCTTATTGATGATATCGATTTGGTTAGATTCATTCTATTAGGTTTAGAAGATAACGGTTTAGTTGATAGAACCTTTGAGGAAAGAATCTATTCATTGGAATAGATTTACCAATTCCGAAATATAGAAATTACAGTATGAAGATAAGATGATGGAATTAATGCTTGTTTCCTTAGTTACATATTAGATAACATAAATAAAAGCAACATGGAGTCTCATTTAGTTTGTATCTAAACTGATTGCGGTAGTTAAACTTTATTTTACTTCTATGAATCATCTATCTATCCTTCCTAAAATGCTATTTACTATAATTCTTGCTTTGCTGTTTTTTTCCTTTTAAGATTTTTATTTAAAAAAGTTTCAATCAGAATATCGTTTCTTCATAGTAATCAGAAATTCTGAATAACTTTATGATAAACTGAATCCTTCTTGAATCTAGAGCATGGAAAGTTTCTTTTATCGATACTTTGAAAAATAGAAAGGATATGATAGGTTTGCAAAAAAGTGAGTCATTGAGTTACATATTTCTCGAGAACATGTTATAAAGTCCACTTTGCGTTCTATTTGAATCAAAGAGCTAAAAGTTAAAGTATTATAAAGTTTCAACTTTGTCATATTATAGATGTAGATCATCTTTCCTTACAAAAGAATGTTATCTTTTTCATTTAATATCACGAATTAAGGCGTCAGGTTGCTTGTTGATCTAGAAACTTAGGCAGCCTTCTGCATGGTCATTAAAAATGGTAGCCTTATATCTTTGTTCACTTTACTTTTTGCCCTTTTTCTTAGTCTCTTAGCGTCTGATTCAGATCCACTAACATTATACAGTGGCTCATTCTTTTGTTAGCAGACAACCAATTATACTAATGCATACGTGTACAGCCATACACATATACTCCTACAATCACACTAAAAAGTTTTCCTTTTTTGCCATCTTAGCAACTGAATTATTTAGAGCACGCGATTTCTGAAATAAACTGTCGCCAATTTAAAAAAACAGAGCAGTTTATTATTTCAAACTAAGTAAACTCGCAATTACACATAAAAGGGAGCTAAAGTTCTAATTAAATTCACGCGCATTAACAAGTACATCGATTGATTTGTATTTCAAATCCTAGTCGGAAACATATTTGCTTCGGATAGAAAATTGCACAAAGGTTACGGCAGGTGTATTCATCCGCTAATTAAATTACCCCTCCATAAATGAATGGAATGCCAAAGAGGTCATCATTGAACGAGCTGCAAATTAGTGCCACCAAGCCATCTTCCTCAACAAACTAATTACACCAGATTGCTTGTTACTTTCTCGAATTAAAATTGTCAGCGCACGCAAAGTTCTAATTCGACGGGTTTCTAATAAGTGAAGATCTTTGCTTCTACGAACTAATCAGCGGCAATCTTCAGGATCTAAGTGTGGGTTAGCATTGGGTTTCCAAGATGTAAATGCGTAATTGCGATTTGTCTAATTGTAAATACAACACCTTACGAAATTCGTACGTAGGGTTTAATTTAATCTTACGAGATTCTGTAACTTAAACTGAGACTGGAAAGATGTTATTAATGAGGTAAAAAAGATGGGTTTAATACGAAAATAAAACAAGTTTATTTTGACGAGAATTGCGAAAATAAGAATACGATGAATAAAGGCATTGAGTTCACATGATGAATCATGCATTCCAACTTTAAGTTTTTATTTTCCATTAGTTTATACTTGGCTTGCATTAATTTTCTATTTTAAGGAATACATGAAGTAAGCTTAAAAGGAATATTCTATGAAAACAAAGTCGGCTACTAAACAAAACAAAAAGAAAGCGAATTTGATGAAAATGAACGAAATTTTCATTAAATTAATACAAACATTACAAACGGGCGAGAATTACTTCTTGTAATAATTAGCCACGGAAGTCTAGAATAATTTCTATCACAGTCATGAATAATTACCGGGTCCTTATTAACCTGAATATACATAGAGTCAATCAAGTAATTAAATTTCAGGAACGATTTTAGAATATTTATTATAAAAGTTACGTTTTGGCCTACTTCTAGTACAAAAAGGATCCGACTAAACCTTTATAGTTTCCGAGAATTCGTTTAACGCTTTTGCTGGAAAAATCCGAATCCGCAAGCTGCGTTGAGTGATTAATTAGATTAACAAAGAATGTTAATTCGCCGCCAAATGATTTCAAGAGGAAAGCGCGGTTATGGAACAACAGCATTTATATTCATCAATTTAAGATACCAACAGTTTTAAAAGATTTTCAACTGCCGTGCTCTTATAAGCAAAATTTTCTTTTAAATTAAACGTTCTACTTGTGCTCCAATTACTTTGTGTGTTTTCTTAGAAGTCTTAGGCATAAAACTTATACTTTACAATAATCTATTGCAGAACATTTTACGATTCAATATAATATTTTATATATACAAATATATATTTCAGTAATTATATTAAAGTAATGTATTATAATAAATAGATTGAAGTAACCAATTTTTATTATTTGAGCATAAATATATTATTAATTATAATTGATGGTTAAGTATATTATTAATATTATAGTATGGTATATATTATTTGAGTATAAATAAACTACGTAACCGTACACTCCCATGGCATTGCATACAAAATATGTACGAGAGTATTTTATAATTTATTACGAAATGTTTACGAGTAAATTATTACCAAATATTTGCGAGAATACTTTAAAATTTATTGTATGCTTTTTTTCTCATATTCTATTATGTTCGTGTGTAACATATTCTATCATGGTAAACCAATAACATTATGATATATTATCATTTATCATTGAAAAATGAGTATATTTTGAAATTAATTTGTTCGTTTAAGAACCATTGTTAGCCACAGTACGCAACAATATTAGTTTAATCGCAAAATTCCACGTATTTTCCACATTTAGAGCTATTTCAATGAAGGCGCCTAATCACTGCCAACCCAACCCAACCAAAGGACTGGAATCAGAGGTCGAGGACACGAAAAGTGGCCTAATTATCAACAGGAAGACGCCTAATCACACGCAAAGTTTCCAAAATTCGGCAACGTAACATTTTAGGGTTTTAGGCGAACGCGTCTCACTATTTCACGTGCACTAAGTAGGCCGTGTGGAATATAATTAAGGTAGTTGCATCGAGGAAGATGTTTGGAGTCCTTAGGTGGAATTTTACGCGGATGTATCCGCAGGAATTTGCTCCGCTACGCATCTCTTTGGCGACCGCTCCCAAAATGGGGATGAGCAGCGCGAGATTGCCTTAATGGATGTGTGCGCGCCCGTGACGTCGGATGCTGTGGTCCAGAGGCGAAGCCGCAGAATACAACTTATAATGCTTCCAAATTAATGGGACCTACTGATGAATGCGTAACACGTTTTGGTTTTTATAGACGAGCTCGGCCCGAACTGAGTTGCTATGACGCGTCCATGACGTCATAATACGGGAGATAATAATGCAACTTTTTCTCTATGGTTACGTAATAATTAATTAAGTGTATTAACCTCTGCTTTCGTGACTATATGAGTATGATATTTAAATTAGAGTACGATATAATTAGATAACAATTTAGGCAAACCTTATGAATGTTTTGAAATGGTTTGAAATGACGTAATTGTCTTTCGTATTTCACGAACGGTTATGATTGAATTAGTCAACTGTTTTGGATTTACGTAATATAAAAGGTTTGAAATGCAGGATGGATGAAATAAATGAATATTAAGCCCCATTGATGTTCTAATAGATGCTTGGTGGCTATTTTTCATGAATATGGAAAAGAAATAGATATTTTTTATTAAAATGAAACTGTTTAAAATGTGTTTTAAAATTCATCAATTTTTCAATCACTACACTTCATTAACATTTTCTAAATGAGGAAATTTTTTAATAAAAATTTTGATTTATATATTCTGTATAAGAATTAATTTTGCAGAAACATAATAGTATACGATTATAATATTAACAATGAACATGGATAAAGAATTAATGTATTTGTAAATGAAACATGAGTTTAGAGTGATAACATTTAAAATGTACGAAAAAAAAAGTATATGACAGATTTTGAATACGTAATTTCCATTCCTGAAATAGAAAAGGACGTGTAAATATATTAAATCAAACCAACCTTAAATCAGCATGATTGTCTTTGAAATTCTTTTGTCTATTTATTTACAAGTTCCATCATAACCATAATTTATTAATATTAATAATCATATACGACTTAATAATGAACATGGTTGGAACTATGACCCGTCTCTTACATCTAACAAAATAATTTTATGACGCTAATAAGCTGAATTTGTATCCTAGTAGAAAAAATTGACGCATTTTTCTTGGGAGAACATAGCGTCAGTCACTGGAAGCCAACATAAGGAATATATGATGAGATCCTTTGAGTATCACGACGTAGAGGATAACAATTAAAACTCCGCATAACGATGCTCATTTGAGAGTTCCTTTCAAAACCGAGCAAATGAAATCGGAGAAACTAGTATGTCATAAATCAGCTTGACCATTAGTGGAATGGTTTGCACCGACCACCACAATCTTGCCCTGAACGTTTGTTAAGGTTTTCCCTACATACATTAACTCATCCACTGAGGTTCACCTATACATATAGAGAGAAACCACAAGGGCTTGTGGATAACTAATGGAAGGCTATTTAGTTCATGGGTATCATTTCTACTCATTAATCTCTAAGGAACGTTTGTTAAGATGAATGTGATCATAAGGTTTTATTAGTCAAAATTAGGCACCAACAATGTTAGATGAAGGTTCTACATATACAAGCTTTAAGCATGTTTCTTACAGGAAGTGTCGAATAATTTAGGAACTGGAACTATGCAAAGCCTTCCTTAGAATACAGTCAAGGGTTACTGGTTTGCACATTGAAATGCTATATTGAAAATCCACAACAATACCATTTGTATTGTCGTTCGAAAAATAAATGACAACCAATATATTAACTTTAGAACTTTCTCTTGAAGAGAATATATTATAATAAGTGACATTTATTTATTTGTATTAGATATAGGTGTATTAAATGCAAATATCCCATGATACATATACTCTATTTTATAATCTGTCATCTTCCTTGTGACATAAATGGGAAATACATGTCTTATTATTTGTCTTTAATTTATCCTCTTGCATTTCTAGCCATATTACATAGCTTTCGCCTTTTATCTAAAATTACATACTTTTCATATCCTCCTTCTACTCTTAACTGATTAGAACATTACTTTTGTTTCAATATAGAGAACATAATGAATAATTCATCAATTTCCGTGAGACAAAAACAATCCTTACGAATCAAACACTGAAAATTACTTCACGTATTATTTGCTAATTGTGTTACTCTTCGATAAATATCTTATTGGTTATGGAAACGATTCTAAATTGTATGGAAAAAAGTTGGAATGCAAGCAAATACTCTACAAAAGAAGTAGTTACATAAGAATTGGAGTTCTCTCAATGTAATCGTTAACTACTTCGTTCGAAGCTATCTATACAAGCTATACGAATTGAAACATCAAAGATGTTATCTTAATTAATTGATTAATCTTATGAAACCTTTTAGGCAGAGTAATACTTCTTTTCCGCACAAAATTTACACATATATTTTATGCAATAAATAATATAAATTTTATATACATAATAATATATCATTTTGAATTTAATTATTATAGTATATAATATATCATAAACCGTCAATTTGATGATTTTAACAAAAACACTAGTTTATATTTTTATATAAAATCACTAACTTTTGATGCTGTTTTAGTCATGGTTACTGTTTAAGATAATAAATTTATTATATTTGTGAAATGTATTAGTTATTTGAAACGAAGATATCAAACGTGCTATTCCCAATCTAAAGCTAGAATAACACACATTCCTCCCCGCAACATAATTATATCAATTCCTGACTTTGATACGAACCTTTTTGTGGAAATCAAAAGGGTATGACGCAGCAAATAATGTTCGCAAGGCGCGGTAGACATCAACAACAGATACAGAAATTTCGGTGATCATGTGTGAATACCCCATAAACGAGTAATTTGTGGCCATTTGAGGTAAAATAGCCTCATTCTAGCATCGCTAACATGATAATGGAAAAGGGTTTTGCCACAGGATGAGAAGGGATGAGATGACAGCGAAAGGTGACTGCACGGCAATATCCTCTCCGGAGATATTCACGGCCAAGTCAGAGAGGAATGCAATTTCAAAGGAAAGGACACCCACTGAGAAACAAAACCCATAGATTAGGACGGAAATATATTGCGGATTTCAGTGTGCCAATCAATACGAAAGGAATTCCTCTGAAAGCGTCAGAGTTGTACTGTTCCGAGGACAGAAATCTTAGTCTGTATAGTAAATTGCTTTGGAGGCCCTGTGGGTTTTTGTCTCGAGTATGCCAACCCTTTTGAAGCTCTTCAAAAAGATCAATTTTCATGAATTTACTAGTATTTATTTATACACTGCGTTGGTATGTACAGTTTGTGTTTCCATAGACCCTTGGCTACGTTTCCTTGAACCAGTTTACTTGTTCAAGTTTTGGGTTGGATGTTCGAAAGTAATACTGTGACGAGACATAAATTTATGTTTTTAATATGATTAAAGAGCTGGATAATAGAATAATATAATATTTATTTTATATCTATACGTTAAATGTTATTTATAATAAATAAAAAAATTTGGATTACGAAAAAATAAAAGAGTTGTCTTGAAGAGTCTTGAAGCTACTTTTAATTTCTGTTTGAATTTTTATCTCGGATCAATATTTTATGATGATGCTTTATAATATGATAATAATATAATCATGGGTATTCCTAAAGTTTATTGTACTTGGTTCATGAAGATTTTTATACGCAAATATATTTTAAGAACTGATTAAAGTAGTAGATGTTACTTAAAATGTAAACTTGAGGTGGGTAAATATAGAACAAATCCTCTGCTATTCATCATTTAAAATTTTACTCTGCGTATATTTAATTTTTAATTTTTATTAATCTTCAATATCCGCGATAAATTATACAAAAAACTCAGAAGGTTTTAGTTTAGAAAAACTTTTATTCTTTTATCAAACGTCTCCCACACAAGAATCTATACGAATTTATTAATATTGCCTCTTTTACCATACATACCCTTTGTGAATCGAACTGTTTTTCTCAGAATTTGTTCTACTATTTTAATCCTTCATCCTTAATATGTATCCCACACAATCGTCATTCATATATTCAAGTATGACGAGCCTTACAACTGATAAGTATCCTTTTCGTTCACAGCGTTTTATGAAACGTCACTCCTACGTACTTTTAATAGTCGTGACGTCCACTATATTTGATTTGTATTCATCTAAAGGAAACAGTTATATATTTACTGCGAAAGCGTTTCTTTTCGTTAGGAAAAAGAAAACACTTGGGAAATTACACAAAAAATGGATATACAGTACGAGAGAACTTTCATTCCGATGAAAGTAAAAGAAGAAATTCCACGTTTCGCTATTTAAAGATTCGAAAGGCAAAAGGGAGTTACTTTAAAAGGTCTGATTGATGGGGAAACAACATATGGTGGTGACGGCCGAATGAAACATTGACAGGTGAAGAGGCGTTTTGTGAAGCTGTCGTCGTTCGAATATGAAAGCAAATTGCTAAAGAGAAGATGAATGCGTTCAAGGTAGAAATTCCTTTCCTTAAAACCACATATATATATTAGGCTTTCAGAACGCGATACTCTCGCAATACTTATTTTTCCTTTTGCAGAAAAAACGCTTGCGAATTTTATCCTTATTTTAATTTGGATAATCGTAAAAATTGCGAGATTTTGTGTTGAGTTTTTATATTGAAAGGTAAGCTCTTCTCTAACGTAAGTATCTGTTTTGATACCTCAAACTCAATTCTCCAAATTGAAACCATTTTATTTCGTCTTGCGATAAAGTATGGTGATAAATATATATACGAAACCGCTTAATTCATGAATGTATCCGTAATGAATTAAACCATACAGCTTCGGTTTTAGCAATACTAAATAATATATATTTTTATATTCGGTTCTATTAGATACTTATAAACCATTGTGCATTATTCATAAGACCATTTGTCTCGACGTATTCATCTGATTTAATAAAATTCAAATTCAAAAATTACGCGTTTTCGAATTAAACTTATACTGAATGGTGAATTCTTCTTTCAGATAAGTGGCTACAGTAATTCTTCAAACCCAGTGCTGAAGATCGAAGACAGTTTAATTCATCTTACGATAAAGTACCAAGAAACCAACCGTCTCATTTATGGTTATCGCGATTTATTTATTCAGACACCTTCGGTTTGATTGTTCATAAATAATGTATTTTTCTATAATCGATCTAATTAAGTACTCATAAATCATTGTTTCATTCAAGCTACTATTTACCTCGATGTTTCCAAGCGAGTTAAGAAATTGCAAACTCAAGCATTTTAAAATCCAAAAAACGGAGAAAAATATGAATATAACAGGGACTCGGACCCAGGTTCCCCGCTTCATTTCTTCTCCACGCTTTCCCTTATGAATATATTACGCGTGAACCTAAATGAATTTTCATGGACTATGATTGGCGTCACAGCATTCTGATCGTGAATAATACTTTGAAAAGGACAATCGTCCCTTTCGGATTGTGTCCTAGATAAATTAGCCTCGGTTGAACTAAGAAGCTATCGTTTCAGAAAGGAGATAAATCCGTGGCTAATATACTCCTCCACCATTAATTTTCCTTTGAGACGCAACGAATAGATTCCCATAGTCGTCGGAGAAGCACGGCGAAGTCAAAAGATGGAAATGCGATATAGTGAATGAATCACTTGTGATTGATGAGGTATCGTACCAAAAGACGGTCGCATTAATTTTCGAAATATATAATCTTTGACGGAAGATAGCGTTTTGTAACGACGAATAGTTTCCTTGAACTTGATAGAATTAGTTTATAGACTAATTGGGTGTTGAGTGTATTTATAGAACAGAGGAATCGGCGAAATCTATGCTATATCAGTTAGCAAATGGAAACGAATAGTGGATAACAAGTATATACGTAATTATAAACGTAATATTATAGAGAAATCTGGTGAAAAATACTTGATTTACCCAAATACTATCTCCTTTCATTATCAAGAAAATTGGGAGATGATTAATATTGATAATCGTAATGCAACGAAGTTGTAGATACCACCTATGGAT
This sequence comes from Pantala flavescens, assembly GCA_020796165.1. Lineage (NCBI taxonomy): Eukaryota > Metazoa > Arthropoda > Insecta > Odonata > Libellulidae > Pantala > Pantala flavescens. The sequence goes on from CM036886.1 coordinate 23,083,871, forward strand.
ATACTGTGAGTAATAAAAAAGGAAGTACTATAGAAAGGTAAAAGTATACTGAACGGAAGACCTTTTAATAAAGGGCACCATCCTACCGTTTTTATATTTCGTGCGAGGTAATTTATTTACCTCAAAATAAGTTTGCATTCGAAAGAAAGGAGAAAAAATTTCTGAGAAATGTCGAGGAAATAAGTAGGTCTATAAAAAGATAAAACATAAATGAAAATTAGGGAGGATGCAAAGAAATTCCGAATTGAAAAGAAATCATTCGACGCAAAGAGAGGAAATAGATTTCAATCTACGAAAGGTCAAAGAGTAGGGAATTTTAAGGAACTAGATATCGGTATTCATTTGTTAAAAGAAACGGGATATGGTGTAAATGTTAACTTGACAAGGTCATTTAATAATTAAATATACATCAGAATGGAGAATAAATAAGAATGGTTACATTGGTGATAAATATGATGATTTTGTTACTCATTTTAAAAAGATTACGTTCACATTCTCCATGACATAGCTAGTTCGATTCTTTGATAGAAATATTTAGACTGTTTTAAATAATGCAAAAAATGTTTGGAATACAAAAATATAATGCTGATCAAGATAAAGATCTCTTTCGAGATAATATTTTAATGAAATGTTTCCGATTTCTTATAAGGATGAAAAGATAAGATTGTGGGGCTACGTAAGGCTTGAGATCAGCACGTGGTGATAAGCTTAAACACCCTCACACCCAGATGGAAGATTTAAGCATTTGCAGAAACTGTTACAAGATGGTGATGTTTGGAAGGGAAGGTCCAGCAAAGCTGCCTTAGGGCTGATTAAGGGATACAATTGGAGGGTTCAGAATCCTACCACTTTCATGTTGTCGGGAGCACCAATCAGAACGTCTCGCAAACCCTCTGTGTGTCAGTCAGTATCCCTCTTAAGCCACTGGACCCCACACGCTGTTGTTTGGGTTTACAGATTCCCCCAACAGTTGTGACTGACAGGGTGTCAAAATTTACGATTGTGCTAATTAAATGCACCGAAAAAATGAAAAATGTATGAGTATTGATGGTTTTTACAGTTTGATAATTAGAATGTTGCAGATATCTATCCTGTTCGTAGATATAACCATCTAATATCCTTTTATTTTTTATTTATTTTGTGTCTTCCGAGTTTCTTTGGAGGGAAAAAATTACATCTAAATACTGAATACATATTTACTTATATTTTAGTTGGATTTAACTCTTTATTCATTCCTATTTTTTGTTTCTATTCCTGTTTTGGGCTGGTATACATCGTCAGTGATCCTACATAAAATTTGATCGCGCTCTAGAGAATTATATCATTTAAACAAAGGTTTACGTATAGTATTCAAAAAAAGTCTGGTGGGTAATTTGGTAAACAGTTTTCTACAAGGATTGAAAGCCAAGCAATTACTGCATAATCAATTATTTTACCTCTATATATAAATACTCATATATCTCTCCGTTATTGCTTAAAGAGATTTCTTTAACTTACATTCAGTTGTTCATAATACGATGAAAGATAATATTATCAATTTACCCGTATTACTGATGGATGATCACTCTCTGAAGTCATATATTAAGAACTATGTATAGTTAAGCTATAAACCTATAAAATTAGATTTAAAATGTGACTATAGTACATTTCAATGGAAATGTTAACATATTGTACTTGAAAATAGGGTATCCTATATTGATAAATGCGGTAATCGGTTATATGGAATATTTAAATGCTTAGAACCCCCTTCACAAGTGTGAATTTCCTGTTACAAATCGAAATTGATCGTGGACGTCTGACCCTTCTGTGTTCTCTCACATGTGGTTCTTTCCTTAATCAACCGTCTTTGATGAGCGTAACTCATCCCTTATTTAAACTCAATCCTGTGCTCTCCGGAAGCCTGCTTTGATGGCATCTTAGACCCGCAGGAGTGGTGCTATCTTAGATGGATCAACACATCCTTTCATGGGCACAGAAACCGTAGGAGATGCAATTTTCTTCTGCGATACCTTTGAATCATAGCGCTATCAGCTAAATAGTAAAAGGATGAGTGTCGGTAATTTAAATTTTTACCCTGTACTTGAATCTTTGCGTCAAATTGTTTTGTGTAGCGAAAACTGTCTTCAATTACTTTTTCTGCTATCAAAAACTGTTTGAAGATTACATAGGATGCAATTCCATAGAATTTAAACCAATAATGGGTGGTTGATGTGTTTGAATTAAAGAAACATTAAGTAAATATAAATATTTATCGAAATATATGAGGAAGCGAAAATTTCATCGCTAAATTTCAGCTATGTATCCATTGACAAGCAAATTCATTTTACGCATACATAAAAAACCTGTTTTTACTGTCAAATATTTCTTTCAAAGCTGATATTCCTTCACTATGCTAATCTTTAATATTCTGAATGTTAAGTAATGAATTATTTTATAACCACTTTGTTGTTTAGCACTAAAGTTTCTTAACATTCTACTTCTCAAAGAGAGTTCCAGGATGTTTTTCCCTTCGTAAGAGATTAAGATCATAAAGAACTACGTGGAGATATGTTTTTAATTCATTTACTTTTCCTGCTAACAAACCAGTTATTTTGGCTTAGCAGGCCTGAAAGATATTAAGTTGAATTGAATATTTTATTAATGAAACTTCATATTTATTATATATTCCACATTCTAACATTATTTTTAATGGTATTTATACCATAGGTTGCGAATACTAATAAGGTTTTTATGATACAATGTATCCATGTATCTGTAATTCTTTTAAAATATTCATGATTGTAATTTTTTGTATTGAAAGTGTAATTTTGTAAATAAATCAGTTATTGAAAATAGTTTAATTTATTTTTGTAACAATACGTTATTTATAAAATAAATTATCATTAAAGATAATACGTAAATCATCTGTTTTAAAGGTTGCACATCTAACAATTGATGCATCACCTATGAAATATGATAGATTGTTCTATTAATATATTTTATCTTCAAGATAAATAGCTTCCCCTCTCAATTTAATACACTCGTTCAGAAATTATGGGCACAAAAAATCGCCGTGATTGAAACGGAAGTCACGTGGGTTTGAACGGAAATGATTAAGGATTTTGAGAATTTATTTACGATGAAAGTGTAATCGAGGCTAATGGGGCCAGTTAGCGAAGGAGAAGTGTGCATAATGTGGATTTAAATTCGGAAATGGATTAGGTGACCAATAGGGAGCGCGTATATTAATCACGCGACCGCTTTGTCGAAATAAAAATGAGGGAGTGTAACGATATTGCGAATTTTTCACGAGCTGTCGAGAGAAAAATAAATCAGAATTAAAAGGAGGGAACTCAGTATTTGCGAACGGAATGAATGGGCACGGGTTTTTCGATATTTGTTTAGTTTTACGTGATTTATGAAAAATACGTTTTTCGACGGCGAAAGACTGCTTTTGATTCCGAGTACGAGATAATTGTATTTCGGCCGAAAATAATAGAATTTTTAATTCCCAATTATTGTTGAATTGCTGCGGGAGGAATGAATTTTTTTCGTTGCCCGGGAGTCTATTGTTTACGTATGTATATGCACCTATTCTTTTTATATCTCTTCAATTAAATAACAATTCCTTAGCAACCGAATCATACTATAAAATAATGTACCTTTCCTTTTACGATAGATATATTTCTAAATTATTCCACTTACAACATACAGTTATATAACTGTTCGTGAGGAACTATGTCAATAAACGATTTATTTATCGTATATGGATTAGGAGTCATTCATATTTAGTATACCAGTACTGAAAGTTATATTAGTTATCTAAATTATGTTCTTGAATAATACTTGACGTATTTGAAAATATACAAAAGTGAGAGGAAAACATGAATAATCGTTCGGATTCATAACACGGAACAGAATATAATGAGACAGTAATATGAATAATTAAATATATGTAAGAGATGTAAAAATAGGTATGATGTTAACACGTGTAGAAATTTAATACATGTATTCTCAAATACATTCAAAAACAACTTTTTTAGATCAAGTATTATTTTGTATTTAGTATATGTATTTTGCAGGATGGAGGTACAAAAAGTAGAGGTTGTTTTCTAAATTAATATTAAAGAATAGAAAATACTTCCCTCGAAATCTTAACGTTTCAAAAGGAGAACATCAGATTTAAGTATCTTATTTTAGGTCAACTACGTGCATTACATTTAAATAGATCAATTTGAGGAGAAAGATACAATCTAGAAGTAAATTAAACGCCATCACCCATCTTGCTAAACCATGGAGGAAGACGATATCACGAAGGAAACTATTTCGCTTAAACATCAGCGAGCAAATTGCAATCTTTGATGCAATCACCTTGCAAATGTAACGATATCATTTCCGGCTGTTGGGAATTGGAAAAAAATTAATACCGGAACGCAATTTCTCTCTATTCCCTGCCATTGTTTGGATGGGAAAGGAAATTGCATTCATTGAATGCAATTGAGGTCCAATTGATGCACTGTTATGATTAACTGACGAAGTACAATGTACTAGATCGCTTCTAATCAATCCTTGACGATTTCCTTTTAGGTAGTATCAAAAAGTGTTTCGATACTACGTAACATTTCAAATTTCCGAGACGTATTTATACGAATCTGGAACCCGTAAAAAAAGGAATGCTTAAGTATAAGATGTTATCGCTTGGCTCACATATGCTCCTAAAAACAGCGCATCTTTCACCAATTTCTATTTATATCCACACCAAGATTATACCTCAAAAAAGCACACTTGGATAGGGAGGGAAGATAAGACAAGATCTGTTCCTGGCGGAGATTATGTGCACTGCGGGGAAAGATAATTCATCCCGATCTGAGAAACCTCCCTCTCTTAAGCATGCAGTTGTCGGTGACCTCCAAAGGCGAGAAACGTTGCAACTTCGTTCCCATGGTGACCTCAATCACTCCTCCAAATTATTCGGGGTCATTTTTCCAAGGCGTCACGGTTACTGCCGTGAATGCGTATAAATTTTGATTAATCATTGGATAGGCATGGCCTTAAGCCAGATGGCACATTCGCTCGCCGTAAATTCCTTCCCAGCAGGCAGCGCGCCGATTTTTTTCAATAAGGCGAGCATTTTTCTCAAAGAGATAAACTCGTTTGGTCTCATTTAGATCCAAAGTATCGGAGGAATTCCGGATAACGTGCAGTCTCGTTTGCAGACGGTGCATTTCGTCTAAGGAGCTGTCGGTATTGATCTGAACCTTTGCTGTGTGTGTATCCAATCCATTAACACGATTACTTACGATTTTACCGCTCCTCTATCTCAATCCGGAACGCCTTTACACTTCGTGTGAGACTCAAATAGTCCTTGTTTAATGCGTTGGGCTAGAAACGTCTTATCTTAAGAAGAGAGGTCTACAGATCGATGTTCAAAATTACGATGAAACCTATTTCTTATTGGAGTAGACGTAGTGAAAGTAAAATGTGAGTGAGGGTTTGTCCACATAGGCCTTGGTTCTTGAGATAACTAGCATTTAATTTGATTTGTAAGCTTCCATGCATAGCATAAGATGCCTCAGTTTTAGGCGGTTGTTACAATGTAATGAATGGAAACATTCGTATCAAATTTAATGTCAATCTTCTAGAGAACTAAGATCTACATGGTCAAAATATCTTTCACTTTTCACTTTCAATGTGTCTACTTCAAAATGAAATATGTTTCATCGTGATCCCGAGCATCTATCTGAACACGCTTGTTAGTAATGCCTCTCATATCTAATCGGTAATCGGGAACTTCAATCATCAAACACCAACCCTTGAGCCATCGTAACAATGACCATCCTCGACCATTAGCCAGCACTCCTCCAGTAGACTCAATAACTTTCCCGTCGTTCGCTAAAATACACCAAGCCGACCAGCAGCTTAATTTGACCGATTTCCTTTCGGAAAGGCCATTACAAAGCTCACGAAAGCTCTTCAAATACGCTATTCAAACGAGAAAGACTCCTATAAAATACCCAATCCTACGCTCAAAATTTCAGAAAACCCCAAAAATTCTAATAATGAAACGTATTCAAGGATAGGAACATGCTTCGGCTATCAATATTGGTCTACGCTCTGTCGCCGCTGTAGATAAATCATCACCGTACAACCGTACCACTCCGAGAGCTTCCAAGATTGCCTCCTGTACACGTAAACTGCTCAGACGTAGAGTGGCGTGCCTCGTTGGCTTGCGCGCTCCCAATTTCGGCAACCAATCACGCAATATCATTACCATAAGAGTCCATTATCATGGGCGATTGTGAAAACAACGTATCATCAACGTGTGATTGCGCTGCTTGATGGATGGGCCTAGGATGGGAATGGATAAAGAGCCTTAACATATGCTTTTATCAACAGCATTAATGTTCTATCGAATTTGTACGATTCGTGCTCGTTCGTCCTCGTTAGAATCATAACGGGGAAATAAACAATGAATATTGGGTGGGTGACGTAACTTCCTAGGCCCTAATTTTCTGTGGGTATAATCGGTTAATTTTATCTTAAGGATCTTATATTCAGTAAATTGAGTATTGGTGTAGTACTTGGTGTAGAACTTCATGATTAAATAGCCAAAGATAATACGGTATTGTACAAAGAAGTGGAATCGAACAAATTGTAGACATTGTATTTGAATTGTAAAAATTGTATAAAAATTGTGTAAGTTGGATTGGAACTGTACAAACTGTAATATAACAATTGTATACATCGTATAGTAATACAAATTGCAGTTGAATGGTTCAATTTTGTATAGTTGTTGGCTATTAAATCCAGAACCCTTTTTTGAAATTATTTATATAATATAAATATAAGTTAGCTTTCGATTTCATCAAAATATTATTTTAAAATATTTAATGCTGAACTTATTAGGAGGGATTGGATGAAAGTAAATATATACAGTCTTATACTATACTAAATGAAGATGATAAATATCGCTTTTTACTATGGAATGATTACTAGAGCATATTATTACTGTAACATCTTAGGAATGGAATAATTTAATAGTTGATTACTACTTAAATTTCTTACTTATAGAATGATTTTACGAGTTTCAGTAGTCATGACCTTGAGGCATATACTGTTTAGATATTTAGTAAATAATCATTGAACTGCCTTAGAATGATCATATCGTGATTTGACCATTACTAAAGACGCTGAGATACTAAGACAATGGAGGTACAATGGCATAGTTCTCATTCAAAAACATCCTCATCACGCCATATTCGGACCCAAAACTAAGGGGGCGTCTTTCTTCAGATTCCTATTATTTCTCATTCTGTAGTGTCAGCGGAATTCTCCGTCGCCCACTTTAAATTAGAAGTTGTGAGATATGGATGGAGACTGCAAATCCTCTTCTCTCGCCGTAAACATCTAATTTAAATGCACTAGCGTATCATAATGATTACATGCTCTTTACGTCGGTCCATTCCCTTCCTCTCTAAGTGATTTTTGAGAATTGTAGGTCAAGGCCTATCTCAGTAGAGACACGTAATTACTTCTTAGCGAGGAAAAATGGCAATCTTCATTTGCACGAATAATTCTCAGAAATCGCTGCTGGGTTTCGCGAAGGTATATTCCCGGAACATTAGCTGCGAAAGAGTTCCATATCCTCCCTCAACCGGACTTTTGATGAAATCGGGACGGGAAAAATTTAAATTAGCTGGAAATATACCCATGCAGTCGTAAACTTAAATCAGCTTTTTTTGAAGCCGAAAAGGTTGGCGGTAGTGAAAGAAATTAATGAGAACTGCTAAATTCCGCATTAAAACATTGTTTTGATTGGATATTTCAACCGAATCGTCCCTAAAGTTGAATGGAATATGTGGTATGTTTCATTTATGTAGCCATATGAACATTTTCCAAAAAAATCGAAAACATGAAAGTGAAAGTAAAAGTAAGCTTTAAGTATTTCATATTTTAGTTGAATTGATACTGTTTAATGATTGTGGGAATAAAACGGTGAAAATTAACTTTTATTGAAGTTTACTTAAACAAAATATTGATGGTATTATCTGCTAAATACTACACAAGTTTAGCCACCAATTGCGATTAATTTATTTACATTAAGTTTACTACTAAATCATTGAATTTCACATAAAATAAGATTAAAATTTTTTAAAATACACTCATCTCCATTGAAATGTGTATAATTAGTCTCGTCATATGTTAATAGGAGGAAAATCTGAAATAAATCAGAGACAGTTAAACTTACAGCTGACATCAAACACTTTTCGCGAGTAGTCAAAGAATTTTAGTTGGAGCATAAGTTGGAAGTATCATTTGAGTCAATATTTGATATCTCAAGTGAACTTGCTCCCTTTCGCAGGTGATTAATTCAGCGCACTAAAGTAATACACGCTCACTTCCATCTTTCAGATACAGGGAGCTGCAAATATTAATCACTCGTATGCGAGTGCAGTACGTGGATTTTCAGTAGAAGCAAGAAATGCACTGCAAAACGGTGTAAAAACAGGATTTCGTCTCGCAAAATCATAAGAAGTTTTGATTTACTTTCATTTTTTCAATCTCTATACTCTACAACGTATATTTATGCCTGACAATACAATTATAATAGTTTTCTGATTCTTATAAAATGATTTTCCCTTGATTATTTCCAGTTAGGTCTACTAACCCTCTTATTCATTTTTCATAATAATCGATCCTTAGGAATAATAACCAAAGGATAAAGTTTCTCCCTGAAAATACGAAATTTCATTCATTACCGTAAGAAATCATAGATATTATATTTAGCTGTAAATAATTGAATGAAAATTTTCGTAAAAAGGAAAATGTAATACAATATCAAATAGTGAAGTTTGATGATGTTAATAGAACTTCTAAGTACTTGATATATATTATTAAAGTAGTATCTATAATTAATTACTTCTTAACAGACACACGAAGATTTTATTGATAAAATACGTTGCACAAATTATTATTTATAACGGAAGTTTTAAATTATACTTATCCGTATAGGAAGTAGTAAGGAATAAAATCAAAAACTTGTTTAAATAAAATTGAATAATAATTTTGATAATTTTAAACGATTAGAACATGGCCTTCCTTGTAACGCAAGGCAAGATTAGATTTTAATATGTTTTTTTTTTCCTATTTGAGTAAACGTTGCAATTTCCTAACATACGATAGCCTTGTAGATGAAGTTCTTTGGAAAGAGCAAACTTCGAAACTTAAATACTCATCGCAAACAACCGAAGACTTCACCAGTGACATTCACTTGGATAGAGTGAAATCATTTCCTGATTCGTATAGATACCGCTAATGTTTCACTTTTTCCGGGTTCGCAAAACTCTGCCTCAATCCTATTAGTGATTCTCCTCCGAGAAATCATTTCATATTCATCTGAACTCTATCTCATCGAGTCAGGTTTCCATGGCAGCGAAACTTAGTTACACTCAGATCTTTCCCTATTCTCTACCGAAAGAACATTTAAATCCTGAATTACTGTGATAAGGGTATGTTAAAGTATTTAAAGCATATTTTATACCCTTTGTTACTAACCATAGGATTTCTTCATAAATACGATAAATTAAATAGATAGATAGATAAATAAGATAGAGATTTAAATATAATAATAATTTAAATAATACATACGGTGTAGAAATTCGTTAGTTTTCATTAGTTCGTATTCTATTACAATTAATTCTCATTAAATACCATCACTTCTGAGGCTTAAAGAAAAATTATGAAGTCAACGTCTATAGAAATAGACAGAACCGATTTTCACATATGATTATATGATTAAGCATATGATTTTCATATAAACATTAATTTAAAAATTTTATTTGAATAATTTAAATATGCTCGATCGATAAAATCTACAAACTGTTTACATTAGAATCCATTATAAGCTTTAGGTTATTAATCATTTATAAACCATTTAATACCAGAGAATTATTCTGACTCTTAAAGAGATTAAAAATAAACTCTTAAATCAAATCCCTTCAAATTTATTGGATTAAATTTCTTTTGAAATTCTTCTTCCAACATTTTTCTAAAATCACTTTCAATGTTACGTCTGAACCTTAAATTGTTCACGTGAAACGTCCTAAATAAACATGCTCTGTACGGATGCTTGCATATTTTCTGAAATCCAAAGTAGGGTAACTTAGCAAATGACCTCTTTCTTAGGTAGTTAATAAACCACTTTTGATCCTCCGAATGTTTCTAGTTAAAGAGCTAAAATTTCACTCGAAATTCGTGTAGATTTCAATCCCTTCGCTAACGAGTATCCTTCAAAGATGTTAAGCAAAATTCGCAAGAAATCTGCAATTTCAAACGTGTTTAACGTATCCAAAGATTACGTTGATAAAGTTCATTTACTTAATCCCACAACTATATTTCCTATAGATGTGTGCATATACGAATAGATACGAGAAGCATACGATACATTAATCTTGATACAGAATCGAATTACTCACAGAAAACAGATAAACTTTTAATATACCACGGTTATATTCTTCCTTATCTTCATAAATAAAGCTTATAATATGAAACGCTGGACATAAATGAACAGCAGCCAATGATTTACAATCGAGTCATTATCTCTAACGTATATACATATGCGTAAGAATTTCAGTACGCGTAAACACATACATCTCGTCCTATCTGTTGAAGGAGACATCACAGCCCCCGTTTAAGGAAGATGTTAGAATCCTGAAACGCGTACGACACGATGTTAGAACCCTCAAACTCTAAGCTCGTACTTAATTACCCTGAAAATACCCTTCCGGTATTCTGAGGGACTCAGCAAAGGCCTTGAAACTGATTCAAAGCGATCTGGGAAATATTTAAGATTAACGGACCAAAATTGTGTTCCCCCGCATTTCACCTCAACGCTTATAAAATGTGACTATAATAAATTCCGTATAATACGGTCCCTTAGCAAAGAGGAACCTACTTTACCAGGAATAGCTGAGCTTATCTTAAAAAAATACTCGCATAATAGAAGATGAAGAGACTTCTATTTCATTCCAGTACCATGAATATATTTGTATAATATTTGAATATATTCAGAGAGTAGTTTCTGAGCTAAGTTTGATATATGTAATTACCTAGCACGGTGCATAAATTATTCCCAACCTGGAATCCTCTACTGCTTCAATAAACCACTAACAGCATCTCAGTATGTCTTTCAAATGATGGCGTGGTAGCTTATCCTTGAAAAAGTGTGGAGGTCACAGTGTTCGCATGATGCTACTTCTTTTGTTTTGTGATGGAGTTTGTAGCTAGGGTGCAAAGAGAGTTTTAAGTGCTTCAGTACCTGATGGAAGAGAGTTTAAGGGTTGTGAAACATGTTAACGGATACGGGCTGTGTTTAGAAGAACTGTGTAAGAAGGTGGCTTCGTGTCCTTCAAGAACTAGAGACTGACAACTTGAAAACCTCAGTTCTTTATCAGCTGATAATTGGTTCGTTTAGTTTATTTTATTCGCCATAAGCTTATGATATATATTCATAGTATTACGACGAGGTTTATTCTATCCTATTCAAACTACCTTTCATTTCTTCACAGATAGTATAGGATTTAGATTTTTAAGTCCTTTCATTAAATCATATCTAATAAACTTTCGCTTTTAACAATTATGTCCAAATACTTGCTAATAATAGTTAGAATTTTTCGGTTTGAAATTCGCTACACAAATCAACCAATATCAAAACAATCTCTTACAGATGACCTAAGTAGGTGCCAGAGCATATGCTGGAAAATATCACGTATATAACCTAATTTTCAGTAGCCATACAGTACGAAATTTATTAGCTCTTGACTTAAGTTTCTCCTGATCTGTTTCAGTTGTCAGAGATTTGAATGCATTTATTTCCAAAGTCAAATTATATATTTCAGGTCACGTTAGTAATGGAGAAAATACAATTATTCTAAAAATGGTTTTCGTTTGATATCTAATAGAAACGTAATTAAAACAATATAAATTACTATATGTTTTATGTAATATTTAATCAAATACCTTCAAAAAAAAGCTACCAAACAAAATAAAGGGAAACTAACTCTTTTTTCAATACAATAAAATAAACTGATTATCATACTTTTATAATAGCTCTATTCATAATTATGTTTTGGCGAAAGCAATGTAAAAATATATTTTGTTATACGTTGATCATTAGTACACACTTTAACACTCAGCAATGAAAGCCTTTCCATGTAATACCAATTCCACTTAAATATTAATATAGAAGGAGAAAATCAGATAATTATGAGCGAAAACGACGCACCCTCAGTCAAATTATGAACAGGAAATTATTCCGTGATTCAATATCGAACTGAATCATTTCGAACAAACAAATTTTCGTCGATTCAACATCATCGGCCCGAAACTCGTTTGCTTTCTCTTGTTTTACGTATTTGTTGATAATTACTCAAATTGCGTTCAAATTGATGATAGGTGTTGCTTACGATTACCGTTTTCGGAAGTAAACCATTAATCAGCTAATATTAAACTGATGACGAGTTAAATATCTGAGGAAATTTAAAGCATACACTGTATGATGGTGGGCAGAATGCAAATTTCAGCTCATTTTTGGGGTAACGTTTCGTTTTTTTTTAATTTCAAATTTCTTATCAGCAATACCCATCACACCATTTTGTGGAGTGATATTAAACATTTAATTTTGCGGGGTAAACTTCATTGTATGTTTCAAACTATAGCGAAATCGTCAAGAGATAAGTTAAATTACGATAAAATCCATAATATAAATATCGAAAGAAAAAATTAGCGTTTCCATGACATGTATCCATGGATACAACGAATCCACTTTTACGATAAGAAGACACTACGAAAAGTACATCGGATATATTTCGTTAAAATTCGAATAAAATGAAATATCATGAAGCATGATTACGAAATATACAACTCTTTACATAAAACACTCTTACAAAAGTTCTAAGCCATAACATATGCTTATTTTCACAAAATATTTACATATAAAGATTAGGAGTTAGTTACTAAGGAATAGATACCATATAGTTACGTAAAAAATGATTGAAATATTGCCAAAAAGTTTCGTACGCAAGTCACCAGATCACCAAATATCCCAAGGAGCTTCAAGGATAACGTTCATATATTTATATAACCACAAAGTTTATTCTGTTCCCTCTCTGCACATCCCGAAGAAGGAACGCTATGAAATTCCCACGTATTCTTTTTTCGCTGCCTTCGCGCATGCGTATTAGCAATCACATTCCTGGAATTCGTAATGTCCCCATTCCCAGGGGTTATCTCCGCCAAAGTGACCGTTAACGTTTTTTTTATTTAAGGGCCCACCTGCACTTGCTAAGCGGTGATTTGTTTCCAACGCTCAACAAACACCCCTTTTTATTTTATCTCTCGCGTGTTTTTTTGCAATCACAGCCTCTGCTTTGTACCAGATTTACTAAACCTTTTTTCCCAACCGCCCTTTTTGCTAATTCAAACGTCATTTTAATCCGCGGGATATGAAAACTGCCGGCGTTTTTAGCAAAAGTTGACTTCGCATTTATAGATGGGGCACTATTTCATTCGATTTATAACTTAACATCCTCTGCAATCAACATTTACGGTTTTAATGAACTCGAAATGCGTTTTTAAATTAGGCTGGATAGAAAAATGCTTTTTTTTCAAAAAAGAGCGCTGCGTTTTCGACCGTTAATCTACTGGTCTCCGCTGAAGATGATGATGATGGCCGCGGAACATATTTTACGTATATTTCCCGAAATTTTATTCGTAAATTTAGAGTATTAATACCTCTTGGTGTATCGAGCGACCTCAAAAACATGACCTCGATTCAATTTTTTTAATTGGGTGGAGTGATTTGTGAAGTCCCGCTGAAGTCAAAAATTCACTGCACGACGATTTAGATGCATTTAGAATGAAGCGTTTTTCATAGCCGACTCGTTGATTCGAAATATATTCAGAATACAACTGTAGCTCATGAATAAGAAGTTCAAAATTGCTCTTTGGGAACAACACGTTTGATATTTATCTTTTAGATTAATTTATATTGAAATTAATTGATCCCAGTTGACTTATTGGATTCGGATTCTCAAATGACTTGATATTTTCATTGTTAGTTGTCCATATGGCAACATAGTAGTTGTTTTGTTATTTGCTTCGATGTTTTGATTGATTAAGGTTACTAATTACTTTCTCGTGTTTATGAATAATATAAAATAAGTATGCATAAATTTATCTCGATATACATAGTGGAATATTCCATCAAAGGTTTTGAAATTATGCTCGGATATTCTTTGCAAATTAAAATAAACTGATCTGCTTAAATAGGGTAAATATAAAATATTGAATATAGTAAAGAGATTCATACGTAACTTTTATATACAATTTAATGTAACCTTTAATAAAGAAATTTCCGTAATCTATATTATTTTAAGTATGTATTTCTTTATGGTTTTATCTTGTAATATACAATGGCTATAATAATCATTATGATCTTTTAATAGCATCATTGTTTTTAAAAATAGTTTACGCTACATGTTTCTTGAAGGTTAAAACTCTTCTCACATAATCTTTTGTTCTGTAATCTTTAATAAGATTGCTTGTTTTATCCTTATACAATGAAAGACGTAGTGATAAATGTACCCTGTATTTCTTATACATTATTCGTAACGCTATAAAGAATCGTTGGGGCTGTTATTGACGTAACTTTCATTGCAAAACTTTCCGATCCTAATACAAAACAAACGAATTCCATCCACCCTTGTCATGAAGTATCGAAGGCAATTCTGACGTATTAAATCGAATAAAAAAGAACGATGCCTATTTAAGGATCCGGCATTTTTTCCCACCGATGGAGAATGTATGAGTGATCTGTCAGTGGAAGAATCGATTCATCTGGTAAGTATTATGGAAGAGGGAAAAGAAAGGAAAGTTTTGTGAAGCGGTGAGGGTTTCCGGACGAGAGAGTTATGCCTGACAATAATCGGCGAGAACTTTTCCCGTACTCACGGTTTCGACTGGGTGTTGCGTGCGCCATCTTCACAGAAAAGAAAACAAACGAAAAACGCCAAGCGGACGCAATTTAAGTTTGGCTATAACTCTCTGCTAGGAGACCATACGGACCAAACACCTGGTAACGTAATTGAAAAGGGCCCAGATTAGAGAAGGGAGATAACTTACTCCCCATACTTAAGCCCTATCTTCGAACGACGTAAACTTTACGAAGTACACTTCGACTTTAAGTGTGCGTTCGACAACCTGCGATAATGCTGACATTGTGAGAGGCGACAACGCGTCAGTAACGAAAGTGTTTCGTTTTTTTTTCTATTTACTCGGTAAGAGATTCTTCTGTTGGGATTCCACATTCAAAAGGGTTACAAAATGGTTTTCTGTTGCGTAATGCTGTGCCAAAAAGGACCAAGCATTGAGCTTGTGCTTCTTTAGCGATTACATAAATACTTTGCTGTACTCTTAAAAGTAAAAACGAGTATTTCATTATTCAATTCAATTCATTTTACGTAATAATATAAAATTAACCGTCTTTCATTGTTGTCACGAGGTAAATCTATCGCAGTACTTAATCTTAACAATTGTTCTTTAATTACATATGGAGTCATTGTTTTTCCATTTGTAATTAAAGTTAATAATGAATGGATGAAGAGAACGTAACATTGTAGTATTTTGTGAAGTCCTTAAGGCTCAAGAGAAAGTATTTCGAAGCTTTGTAATACATTGTAATAAATTGTAATGTTTTACTCATAACTTCAAATGTGCTTGACTCTTATGGAGATCAAAAGAACTCGAATGAACAAAATTAAATTAAACTGGAAAAGGTTTCTTTTTTTGTTAAAAGAGTCTTAAATTCGTGCAACCTTGATCTACGAAAACACGCAACCACAAGGCTTTGATGTACAGAGGAATATTAAAAACTGTAATCCTAAATCAATATTCATACTAAATATAGGATTCGATTTGTCTGTCTTATTAAGTGTTCTCGGAAAAAATTTAGGTTTATAGAGGTTATAGTCGAAAATATGCTTAAAAAATTAAATCATATTCCGAAGCGAATGTAGGATTTTATAGTTGTATTTATTAGTTATTGATTCATATTGGGATAATAGACTAACAACAAAAATACATTAATTGCCAAAACATAAATAATTTGATATAAATAATTAAATCTGTTTATCGTTTAGTATTAACCGAAGTATTTCATACGAACCCACAGTTACAAGATAAAAAATGACCAACATATAATCCTCAGAGATTATATGCAGCTGCAAATAAACAAGTTTCGTGAGTTGAACTGTTACCGAAGTAGTCTATTTGTGGATTATGAACGTCACGGATTCGTGCTATATTGTTTTAAAGTCCTCCTATGGTTTGAGTTTGACAAGGGCTATCCGTAAATATATTTTTATATGAGAAACAGATGGAAAATCGATCAGTTATCTCGAAAAGTTATCCATGAGAAACGTCAGAGGCAATCTCAAACAGAAGGATATTTCCCATACAGGTGTCCAGGGGTTCTTTGTGGAAATATTTTACGTCAAACTTCCTCTATTTATTCAATAAAACATATACTCTATTTCTAGCGCAGAATTGAAGAGTTATTGAGTTGGAAATATTCCTAGAGATGGAATAGAGACTCCGGGAACGAATTATCCATTCACTACGGATGCTCCACTCTCGTCCAGAAACTTTTTCAGTGCGCAATATTCCCTCAGACTTCTCATACTTTAACTAATTCCTATTGGGAATTCCACGAATCAGATAAATCCACCTTCTATAGAACTTTCCTCTTCTCTGAAATCGGCACTCGATTACCATTTTTCTTCTGAAGCACGGTTGGAAAGGTTTATCTATATAGGTGGAATAGATACCATGGTAACCACAAGGATTTTCGTATTCGTCAATAAACCACAACAATGGAAGATTCGATTTTCTCATTCGTTTATTGAAAGATTATCGTTTTCATGAGTAATAAGCATTCATTTACGAAACATTATAATGATGGATTCTTATTTGCAATATGTTATCGTATATATTATTCCATGTATTAATGTATGTATTATTGTATACATTTATATATTTATATACACACTTATATTTATTTATTGTATACATTAATATTTTATATATTATTGTTTTTATATTGGTAATAAAAAGTAAGAAAAGAAACCATTCTGAAATTGCAATTAAAAGATGTTATTCAGCGGTCTATGCTTTAAGTTTATGTTGTATGCAAGGTGACACTTACATATACAAACATCATGAATTTATTCCGACATGAAGATAGTTCTGCCTATCTGGGTATACAGCATATATGTATATATATTGTGAATATATACTTATTTTCTAGTTACTATGTTCGATTTATCGTACCTTTTGCGCTCAGAAAAGTGAAATCATATGAAAAGATTTCTAAATAGTACGAGATTTAAAGCAAAACGTTTGAGGGTGGTATTATACTGATTGATTGATTTGGAAGAGTATAAGGTGCAATTGATGAAATGATGAATCCTTAAAAAATGATTCATCAAAGGAACCACGAAAAGAAATCCAAAATAAGATTATTACGTAAACCATGATCTTCTCACATGCTTTATCTGTCCAATTAAGGTACTGCTGAACTCATCCTTCGATTGTTGAACTTCCGATAGGATAAATTGCTTTCCATAGAATACCTCATCACAATCTTTTGCGTTTGCTGCAATTTTTTCGCATTTCTAAAAGGCTTAGATTTGAGGACAAAATGTAAGAATGATATGAAGTTTTCGCAACGTTTGATAAGAAGAAGAAGAGGGAGGTATACTCCAATCAACGGGTGGTATTTTGGATGGCAACCAGGACAATAAAACAAGCAAAACGAGAATTTTAGGATGGAAGTGTTCCAGAAATACCGATGATGAACGAAACTTCTAATGTACTAAGGGTGAGTGACTTGGGCAGAAACACACGCAGTGATAGGAAGATGCTCAGGCGTACGTAATTTGTATTAAAAAACATTATTTCCAGTATTGTTAGGGTTTATTTACTTATTAATTGATCAATTTTAATTATGAGAAACGAAAGAATGTTTACGTATATAAATACGCGGTGAATATAAAAAACAGACACGGGTTATTAAATGTTTACAGTTCGCTCAAAAAAACTTTTTGATCAAAGAAATTTGATGGAGTGCTCTCGTAAAAAACTTGTGGTGAAAATCCGCACTCAAGTGGGGTTTTTGTCATTCATATCAAGAGAGCGGGGTCAATGTTCGCTGCGTCAAAGGGCAGCAAAAGATTTCCAAGAAGACATGGAGGACAAAAGGACGGTGTTTCTTCGTGGCAGTGGTCATTTACATATTTTCCCAGAGAAGGATACCACAAAAGGTGAGCTCACGCTGTTTGGAAAAGTGACTCTCATTGTGCGGGCATTCCGTACGGAGCTCTGAATCTGAATACGGCCAAATGCGCCTTATAATCCGTCAAATGCGCCGGGCTCTTTCGCGAGTAAACAGGTCACTGCTTCCCATCGGATTCCGTGTTTACTCGTGGCCATCAAGATATGAATAGAGAGAATATGACGAATGCTGCGCTCCCCGCGAATAACATTTCCCCGTCACAACCTTATCCGACAGCAACAAGGGGTTGGACGAAAACGTAGTGCAAAAAAAAGATCGGGTGCAGAATCCGGAATGAAATTCGCAGACTTTTAGCATCTTACCTTCATCTTAGGGCTGTAAACATTCATCCGTGGGCGCATTTTTTTTACATTTCGTGTACGATGTAGAAATAGTGTTTTTACGTTTTTTTCTGGTCTCAATCTTATCCACGAAGATATGAAAGCTTCAAAGGTGATTATGAATGATATGATGTGATCATGTCCTTCCAAATGTTTTGTGATGAATATTCGAGTACTTTTGTTTCACCTACAACTTTCGTTTCTAGTATAAACGCGTGTTAAGTATAGCTTACGCTAACTTACTCATGCCCTGTTACCCTCAAAAACGTATATCAATCACTTGTTAATGATAGTGGAAGAATTACATATAAGAACTAAATCTCAAAGTCAACAATTCACGCGCAGAATATTATTTTAATAAAAACCTTCTTAATGATAACTTATCAACTCTTTCATTTCAACATTCAATGAAATATTTATTTTGTATTCTACCGCTGCATTAATTCAAATGATTGTTATTTATTTTTTTTGTTTTCTTACGTAACTATGCATAATGGAGTACATAGTTACTGCGATGGAATGAGTGATATTCTTAGATCAATACATGAAAATGGGGATGATCTTATAAACGTTTTTGTGAAGACGAAGAATGTTGGACGGAAGCCAGACGATGCCGAAGGATGCAAAAAATCTAAGAAAGGGACGATAGCTTCGGATCATAATCTTCCTTGGTAAAAGCTTAAACACCGAAGCGGATAACCATCGATGGCTATGAGGGACAATAATGAGTCTTCACAGAATATGTCTCTGAGATTTAAAGAACAACTTCATGCTTTATATATTTAGATATTTTTACGTGGCAATGAGTAGTAATGACACTGAAATAATGAACAGGTTTAAATGGTTAAGTTTACGTTAAGTCGTGGAGACTAAAAATTCACATTCTGCTAGTAAGGAAATATGACATTAAATTCTAAAAACATCTGGAATAAAAGGTTAAGAGACTTTGTACCTATAATGAAACTCAAAGTATGTACATTGTTGGGACAGGGTGGAGAGTAGTATTTTATTATGACCCTGATCGCAACAATACAAATATATGGTGAAAGAAAATCTAGTATGTACTCAAAATGATTGAATCAAAAGTCTATGAATATTGAGCATATCAATTTGCAATACTAAAATTCAAATAGTTGTGAAAGATATCAATTTATCGGGAATCTAGAGCTATTTTTTATGCTCATGAGGAAATATATACAAAGTTTAAAGAAAGTGCTTGAGGATGTACAAAGGTATTCTTGAAAGCTGACAGTAATGATAGAAGTATATCCCAAACATCTAATTATGTAGTAAAATGAATCAAAAAGAGAGTCGATTTTCAGCAAAATATTGAAAAGGAGAGTCAAATTCACAATTAATCCGTAAATGTTTGCCACAGATAAAATCAAATAAAGTTTAGATCCTGAACTGATATCTTCATGGTTGTTCTAGGATGTAATTCCCTTTCTTGAACCAATATTTGAAAACTCTATCCGTAAAGGTGTGGTCAAAAAAGATTGGAAAATTTTGAACGTTACTTTCATATTTAAAAGCTATGTAAATGATAATCCAACTAATACTAGTTACTAATCTCTATTAAATCATTATGCGGTAAAATATAAAGCAACCTTTTTCATATCTTTTTTCTAACATTTCAAGAATTTCGATTTTATAAAGTACAGAACCAATACGAAATTTTATACTTCCAATCCTTCATATTGAAAGTCTCAGCTGGTGTTGTTAGTCCAAATTATCTTGAAATATGTCGAAGAGAGAAGCATAGTTGATGGAATGCTTATTTATTTTCACAAATTATTCGATAAAGTCCCGCTCCATAAATAATTACCCAAATTAAAACTCACGCTTATAAATTTAAAAGTAATTAACAGATTTTTTTCTCCGAAAAAGAACACCAATGTTAAGTGATAAGGTTGACTTAGCGTGAATAGTCACGCAACTTAAAACAAACCCAGGAATTAAGGGAAGTAAAAAATACGATAAATAAGCGTATTTAATCGTTCAGAGAAGTAGAGTCATGATTTTTTAAACCCCTTACTACACACTTCGAAAATTAAATGTAAAGTGAAGGTGTATATGTAGAGTATAAGGAATGCAAGATAGGTTGTTTCTAATGATTGCTAGGGTAAAAATTAATATCATTTTAAGTAAACAACTGCTTAGAGACAGTAAAAATAATGCTAATATAATACTAAATAAACGAATACAAAGAACAAATTATTCTTCGAACAGGACAACACGAAAGTATATATTACCATAATAAGGAACGAAAGTATGATACAGATGTGCGTAATAAAAAAAGTTTGTTGATAATGGAAAAGGAAAGTAAACACTGTTTACGTAGGTAAGATAAAGGGAAAGTACATTAATGAGAAGAGTAACGAAACGGATATGCGGTCAAGAACATTCTTTCTCTCTCTTCATCAGTTAAAGCTCTTGGTTCGAATCCAGTCGAGTGGAAATTCCCCTTTAAGCAATCGATAAAAGGTCAGCCCGCAAACTTTTCATTTCCGTTCGGATTGAATTAGAAAAAAGGGAGAACTCCTAATTCCATCTGAGTATAAAATGCAAAAGATACTCCCGTCTGTTTACCCAGAATTAGAATCAGCATTTTCAATTCCTTCCTTAATGCAGTATTCAAGTGCAGGGAGATCCTTGAGGGGAAATGCAAGTCGGTTCAACTTTCCGGAATTTATTTAAAACGGAGAGAACTCTGAAGAGAAAAGAGGGCCGAACCGTAACAATCCGAATGCTCAAAAAATTAGGAAATGAAAAATCAAAGGTAGCCTTTTCTTCTTTTGGAGGGAAAATTAACCTTCTTAACGCTTTTGAATTAAATATGCCCACTTTTAAGCCGAGGGGTCTAAATAATGCGGACTTACAGAGATTGAAATTTTTCGCTCCAAGGAGCTTCTTCAACCACTAAGTCTTTGTTTCTTTTTTTTTTCGCCACGTGATTCTCATAACTCATAGCTCTAACTCATACCGTTCGATATACTATCACTTAGAGCGTGTAGTTAAGGATACGTGCAACAATTCTTGTATCTATAGATACCTTTACAGGAGGGAAATATGGAGGAGGGAAATATGTCTAATGACTGTATCATTCTATCGCAAAACGTCAAGTTACAAATAGTATAATTTTTATTCAAGAATAATACCTTCTTTCCATTCATTTAATTCTTAATACTACGCAATGTTAAACAGAAGTGAAAAATAAGGTACAACAAATATTTCCCTTAATCCTAATCTAAGTGCCTAATAATTGATTATATTTTACGTATAAAGAATCGAAGAAAAAGAAACAAAACCGGATTTATTTTAAAAATTGTATTCATTTAAAACAACATAATTATTCTCTTAATTTGAATTCATAGTAGCAAATGGTTTTTCATTATGAACACTGGTTTTAAAAGGTTTCAGTTCCTGTAAACAAGCCTTTATGTTGTTTGAATTCCTTTAGCTTTCAGTCTGATTAGTTAAACGGCTACCCTGAAGACACTCTGATGATACGTAGTTTTTTTACTGGCAGAGGCCAGCATCGGTATATAAAAATCTATAATATCATCACCTGAAGGGTATTAAATTGATTTTACTTTTATATAATGTACTTGAAATAGATCACTATCAAATATTGTCGAAAAAGTAAAAGTTTGATTGCTTGGCTAATTGAAAATTAACCTATGAACCACCATTATCAAGTATTCACTTTCCATTAATCCATTTTCACATTACCTGGAGTGCTATGTAAATAAATAAGAATAGAGTTTATGATTAGGTTCAATTACACATTATATATACCTATGAAGTGTTTTTAATATCAGAAAGATGATGCACATTTCTATGAACTCGTTTGTCTCCTCAACCCTTCAACCCAATTCATGTTAATTAATAAAGACCTATTTTCTAAAAATATACTTTTAATCGTACTTTGTACTTTTCGTTAATTAAGGATTTTTCTTTGTGAAAATGTTATTAATTACATGTTGCATATTATGTAATGATTCAATTATCTGAAGTTATTCTCAATATTATCCTCAGTTTATATTTCTTCCTTCAACTAAACTTTCCAAATAAACTTTTAGTAATGGATAACAGGAAAATCGATACGTGCACAAGAATGAAATAACTCACAGTAATTTAAGAAAAGCAGTAATATCATAATCTCGCACAACACTTGAAGGAATTCAATATTCCCTTACGAAAAAACAGCTCTTTATAACTCTTACATAATAGAGTATGTGAGGATATTATTTTTCATAAAAGTATCCGCTTATTTGAATGTGAGCGTGCAATTGTTCCAATCCATCCGACAATGAATATGCTCTCTCACTATGAAGTGCGGCCTATTTGAAGTATTTCACATGTAGCGATGGAAATAAATCTAAATAGTCCTTTGTAGTCGTACGAATGTCGTTGGTTGCTTAGAGGCGAATCGATCTGACACCCTTTTTTGTTAAATCCCATGGCATCCATTTTATATTCCCTTTTTCCCTTTGCGTGTCTGCAACCGTGTGACATTGACGGTAAGTGAATTCCGCCATCTTCTCAGCGCTAACCGAGAAATTCCTTCTTATTTCACGGTTCCCTTTTCCCCAAATCCAAGAGATCACCACTCCCTCCCCTCTTCTCGAAACATAGTGCCACCTTACACACACACACACATGTGCCGGTACATACACAAGGGCTCCTTTAATAACGCGACTGTAGAAGAATTCAATTTTCGTGAGTATGTTTAAGTTACTATGGAAGTCGTATCAACAACAACTACGTCATGAGAAGATGAAATGACTATCGTAAAGGTTTAATCGTAAGTAATTGGGAATACAATGGCATACGAAACAATAAAATGCATCGATATAATTTGGTAATTTACGTAAATTGTTGATGAAGTCTATAATTAATTGTGGCCTACGTAATTTTATAACCATGAATTACTTCTGTAAATAAAGCTTATGGGTTTTAATTTGTTGATTGTATTGTTTGCTGTTTTCGTAGTTTGATTATTTTTTGTATGCTAGATTTGTTGTGTTTTTTGTTACTAGACTAGTGTACTATGGCAACAATTGAAGAAAAAATAATATAAATCTTATTTTAATTATTATTTCCATGAGAACAATTCTAAATTATCCATTACGTATACTAGAAAGCATTAAATATTGATTTTTACATAATTATTAAAGGATTTTGTAACTAAGTTCCAAGCATTTAAAAGCAAAAACAATATCTTAAGGTTATCCTTTGTGGATTCTGATCAACATGGATGGATATTGCTGGTTATCTTACCCTGGGAAGTACCCTATGGTATCGCCCGAGGATGCACCCTTGATAGGGATTGCTTCATCTGGAATGTTCCCTTGAGAGAGCGGATTACCATTACTGACACTGGTTTTACACTAAGATCTCGAAATACAAAATTTGATGGGAGATCAAAGGAATTTTATACAGTCTGATATAGAGAGGAAGATGTACAGAAGCTAAAACTCTTCCCCCTTCATAATTTCCGTAAATTCTCATTAAATTGCGAAATATTACGAAATTCATTATCACGATGCATTAAAGTTAAGGGATAATTAAATTTATAGCATCTACGATAAAATTACGATGGACTGAGACTCTAAATGAACGTGAACTAATTAGCATTAAACGTTTTTAAGTCTATTCTAGTTCAGCAAGTTTGTAAGCTTGATCTGTGAATAAAATATTGCCCTTTATGGCTATTACTCGATCAGTTATTAATCCTTTCTTTCTAGTAGTGATAATTTTAGAAGTTATAATGGTTTATGATGGAAAATAAACAGAAGATAAACTCTTCCCTTCCTGTATTCGCAATTTATCGTTAAATTACGTAACCTCTTGCGATTAATTACCACCAATATTTAGAGTTGTTGGGATACTCAAATATTAAAAATTTTCGACAAATGTACAATCGACATACACTTTACTATAAGTAGTTAAAGCCAAACGTTTTAAAATTAAATTTTGCTTATGTAATTCAGTTTAATTTGGAAACAAAGTATCCTTGTATGTGGCCACCGCCCGATTGGTTCATTGATCTCTTTTGTAATTACGATAATGTTCCGTGTAATACTCCCTCCCAAAATCCATGTGGTGTACAGGTACTGGGTGTCCAGCGAGGAGAGCAATTTCACGTGTTCTTAGATGAAACACAAGATGGGGATGAAAGGGGATTTATGATGCTTTGTGGGTAAGAAAGGGGAACGATGTGAGACAACAAAACCCTAATTAAGATTCTTGAAAGGAGCATAATTACGAGATAGCAAAGCAAAGCACAGATAATTGAAAATGCCCTTTTCTTGGCAAAGGACGGAACCGTCCGCCTGCAGCTATATTTCACCCTTTTTCACGTTAAAACATTTACGTCGAAGATCGCGAAATAAGAGTGAATATATAAGACGTGTTTATTCAAAGGACGGAACGAGCTTTTCGATTTTAAACAGATGAGCCCAAATTGTTTCCCTTCTCTTTAGAGTTTTATCTGTTTTTAAGGAACCGTAAATAGCATTAGCATAGAGTTCAGTCAGCACCTTTCCGTGGATTTCACTTGAGGATATTTACTTTGGTTCTCACCTGCTTTTGCTCTTCAGCTCGATATAAAATACTCCTCCATCCTACTTTGGCTCAGTCTTCATTTCTGTTGCCACAGAGATACGCGTTGCTATGGGAGTATTTCTATGTACACTGTCGAGTTTTATAGAAACAATCCACAGTTTACTTTAGGTTCGATGGAACATATGACTACTTTGTGGTAAAGGCTTAAAAATACGAGTTCAAGTTTTCTATGGAACTTTTCGAAACAAAATTAAATTTCTTTAGACTTAAATGGAGATTCAGAAGGAAAATTGGTGGAAGAATAGCAATACATTTTAAGCCTATAAGTTCTTCATTCAAATTACAAATCATACCAAATTTCCAAATTCAACACTCGTATATTATACGTATTTATCCTATAATTTTTGTAAAATATTTAAGAAATAATCTGTGATACATCCTTACTCCTTTGAAAAGTATCATAAATAAAAATCCTTACTTTCTCAAATCTGTAAATTGTTGTTTAAACGGAGTGAATAAAGCATTTTCTATTACACTTTACACTCAATATTTATCGGACATTAAAAACTTCACGTACTTATTGCTAGCATAATTTTTTTAAGAGTTAAGAGAAAAAGGCTACGAAGTAAACCATTAAATACAAAAGAAATTGTATTTATAAGATCATAAAAGCAATTCCGACATGACATGGAATCGTTATGATAAAGAAAATTAGTTTAAAGATAGGTATGTGTAGAAGTTTTCAAAGACTGCTTAACGTCTTTACCTACTTTTAAATGCAGATATATATAGCATAAAGTCAAATATTTTCAAAGTTAATTGTACTTTATTAAACGAAACATAGACATTGTTGCGGAAATAGAATCCTGAAATTAGTAAAGTTATATTTTGAGGTCATATTCTCTACAAATTTAGAGGTTTTCAGGTGAACTGACCTGTAGTGAGGGATCATATTTACATCAACCAAGAAAATTCAAAGAGCTTTTCTAAAGATTGAAATGGGACGTTCCTTCCAAGAATGACTCTTATTGACCTAAGAAGTAGAAGGAAGAAGTTGGAGATTCAATATTTCCAGGGGTTAAACTAGGAAGATTGGAAAGGAAAAAATAACATTCATATCCTACAGAAGTACAATCGTAAAATTAAATCAAAATATATTGAAATTCGATTGAATCACAAAGGACTTGGGTAATAGATTCCTGGAAATAGATAAGAGCATGAGGTATTTAGGAATTGACTTGATAAATTAGCGATTCCACTTTGAAATTAACCTCTCCGGGAAATACTAGGCGATCTTTCTTTAAACGCATTCGATTCCGAGAAGTTACTCTGGGGCACATCAATTCTACTTCCTTCTCATATTTCCTTGGAACCCTACTCCCTTCAGAGCCGTACGAAGATTGACTCTTTGAAGTACCTAAAGACATCGTTGTGATTACGTCACTTACAGACCAGTACTACTTACGTGTACAAGTAATGCAGAGCTCACAAAATCTGATAAACATCCAAGTTCACGTTATTTTATGACGCGTATGAGCAGAGATTTTAACGACCAAATCCTAGGACCATAATTGCATTTAAGCAATCCTGCCTATGTCCGATTAATCGAATTACACAACGAGTCATACAATTGATTGATTTGCACGTCGGAAATGAATTGGAAATCTGCGGAATGGGAACTTCATCAAGACATGTGAAATTTCCCGGCTAAAGAGAAAAGAACGCATTTAATTTGATATCGAGGAGTGTTGCCGGTGTATGACAGCTGCGTGATTTGCAAAAGGACTGCAACTATGTTTCCAAAGGCCTTCCAATCTATGTGCGAAATATTAAACTTCGCGAGAGATTTGCTCTTATGATCTAGCGAATGTTTGAATAGCAGATTATGAGTTTTGCTTGGGTTGAAGTTGACTGAGTAAACACTGTAGTGTAAAAAGTAAGTTTAAAAAATATAATCTATCCTACCCTTATCACAAGAAAATGTGTTTTTCTAGTTGCTTTGGAAAGAGCTTCAGCTTTCAATAAAACGTAATAAAATGAGTATAGCCTTAAAAAGACTTAGAAACTGATAAAAACATTTTTAAAAATTTTATTCGAAAACTTCAACGCATATTATAAGATGAAGGAATAACTGTCTCTAATCCTGTAAAAATATCAGTAACGCTGTCAAAATACCATGGGTCGAAGCAACATTTTTCTTTTATACAATACGCACTTATAGATCATCGATTGTTAAGTTCCCTAGTTCCCGAAATAAAAAAATTAACTCCTGTATTTTCTCTTGCATTTCTGATGCACGCTGACTTCAGAAACGTTAGTTTTGATTGGCTTGGTACCTGATAGAAAAGCCTGATTAGTTTTTGGTATCGCCAAAGGTATTGAAATATCTTTATCTCTGAAAGATGTCTACATATTCTTATAGATAAGATTTCATCTGTTTATTTTTCCACGTCCCTCAAAATCATCATTTTCGCTTCACTAAATTCCCTTGATTTATTTTCATTCCTCAAATTCGATACATACACTTTTACGTTTATCGAATCGCAGAGTAAGAATTAACAACACAAGGGTAAAGAGAAAGACAGTGTGAGATTTTATCGGAGGAAATCATATTCGTAGTTCCATGATTGACAGAAGAAGATTAGCATGGAGATTATAAGGAGGTCTGTACGACAATACGTGAGAAGACGCCGTCTGCCAGATAAGACATCGACATAATGCTATAGGGCAAACACACAAGAGGGAAAGCAGAGTACGTAAATAGTAACGTAGCAACGTACTACAAGAAACAATTTTGTGGTGTTTAATTCACCGTTTAACCGTACCGTTATGCATGTCATTCTATTTATGTTTGGTTTAAAGTGCTATGTGTTAATTAAACTACTATGGTATATTTACCTTTTATGTTTTATAGCAATGAAAATATTCAACTCGTTTTTAAATCGCTACCAGGCAGGCCTACAGAGAGGAATTTCAATAATAATAATCTGAAACAGACGTGAAACTCTATTCAAATAACAGCATGTGTGGGAAACGATACCTTACTTGCTGGGCAGGTACTAGTTTCCACCAGTTCACTCTAAGTACGTAACTATACATTAATGACAAGTGAGAGGCCTGGGTTCAAGTACCGATCACCGCTATTTCTTTACAATTATATGAAACCTATGAAATCTAGTCTCACGTACTCATCAGTTGTTTTCTCCTTTTTTGGCCCAATAATCATATGATTATCTCAATTTAGGTCGTCATTACGTAGCTCCAATGCTTTGTTTGTATCAATCGGTGAATCACAGCTAATAAATGCACCCAAACCCAAATAAAAGATTTTCGTAACCAATCAAATGAGCAGTAGGACAGTTTTCCTTTAGTAGCCTTCAGAGGGCACTCGATTTGAATCCCGTAGGCATTTCTCAATCACGCTGCAGCGTGGCAAAAATCCAATTCCGAAAGCAAATCGAGCGGAGAGCTTCACCCTAATTACGGCTTTCATATCCAATCTCATTACATCCTCCGAAAAGTAGCTCCCGAAAATGAAGATTCCGCGGTGCGAAAAAAAATGTGCGCGAATCAAAAATTGAATAACTCGTCTGAGCAAATACTTTGGCCTTTTTGCAGGTGATGAAGGAAGGTGAAAGTTAGGAAAGATAAGCTTTGCTGCATTTAGAAAGGGTAATTTAAGGGTACCTTTTGGAATGCTAGATTGTGTGGAAAAGAATTTTAAATTGGATAGCTTCTTGATTTCATAGATTTTCACTTTTCATTACTGGGCTCTAACGAAGATTAATTTCCGCAAAAGTAGAGCTATGAATGAGGAAAGGAGAGTTATGAATAGCTAATATTCTGATTGCATAAGATGTTACATTTTCATGGTTTTAAATTAGCGAAAGATCTGAACATCAAAATCCAATTGAACTACGAATTTCATACCGTAATTAAAGCGATCTAATTATATCAAACAAAAGTAATTAGGACTCAAAGGGACAGAATGACTGAAAATATACTTCCAGTAACTGAGTGAAATTTATCAAAATATTAGAATTGCTCATTTAGATAATTACTCTTCTGTGTAATTATGTGAATAATTAACTTTGCCAATCTTTTCTCCCCTACCATCGGAAATGGAGTTTAAAATTAGAGTATTAATTTTTTGTTATTTTTTAATATTAAATTGAGGATTCTCCATTTCCTTATTGGCCTTCGGTGATCAAGGTATTTCAGCATAGTTGACACAATTATGAATTAATATAAACCCTTAAGCTTAGTTTACCATTAGTACCTGTAGTAACCCTCAGCTTAAACTTAACGTGCATAAAAATATCTATATTAAAAATCTGTACTGCAGTATAAGTTTCGGATAAAAATTATACAATATTTTCAAACTCATTGTATAAATTACTTTGCAAATAATAATAATATATAGTCTCATTTTCATTTATTTAATAATAACTTACAATCAGCTAACTTTAGGGGAGAGCAGAACATAAATATTCCCCAAAGATAAATTTTTCAACACTATTGTTTTCGCCAAGTATCGGTAAAGATCGTGGTTTATAAAACTGCAAATAAAAAAAACCTCAAACGAAGTAATGCTCCTTTTTGAAATATTCAGTGAGCGTTTTTGTTTCATTCGTACAAAGCAATACGTATAAACGGAACGTGCTTTACGTACAGTATGAAATCTAACACTGCGCTGACAATAGAACGTGCTAACTGTAGTTAACGAAATCGGTAGCATTCCCGAAGCGGCAGATGAATGCAACGATATTCGAGGTCAAATGACCACACGCGACCAATTAAGTAACTTCTTTTGACGCGTCTAAACCAACGGGTTAAAAGTCAAATGGATCAGATGTTGAAGGAGACACCGGAGGAATCTCGATGGACGAGTTGTGTTTCAGTTGGCCTTTTGTCTTGACAAAGCGGTGAGTCGTTGCGTGACAACGGGTGCACCAATGCATCGCCCAGAGATTAATATTCCAGCATCACGAAGGCACTACGTGTATCACGTAAACTGGATGAAAGAGAGAGTTGACAGGCGGTTAAGTGATATTTATGCACGAATCATGTTCGAACGTGGAAAGATTTTATTGTTTTTTAATAGAAACTTAAATAATAAATATATTCAGAGCAGCAAAGGATGTTGATAGCCTACTGGAATAAACAAATATATGAATTGTGAAAACAAATGAGAACTGTACGTTAAAGAGCGTGTTTAAAAAAGTAATTCATACACTCACCACACAACAATATTATTAGTGCATTGCTGTCTATGATAATAAATAATTAATCTACCTTTCCGGGAACATTAACATTGTTTTATCTTTCGTAAGCACGTAAAAATGCGTTGAAACAGTAGAAAAATATAAACAAAATTAAGAAAAAAGGCAAAATTTATAAGACAAAAGACTTGATACAGTTTTTAATTCATATTTTTTATTAAATACGTATTAAAAATACGAAAAGATTATGAAACACACGAATTTTAAGAATAAGTATTTTGCATGTATAGGTATTACGATTAGATACTGATAATTCTTTACAATAATCATTCAAATATATTGATTTAATAATATGTAGACATATTTCTCTGCTTTGCTCTTAATTCTTTATTATTCAATACCCATTTATTCATTAATGAAATCAGTTATATTAGTTACCCATCAATTAATTCTATTACCATATAATTATGGAGTTGAAAGTAAAATTGGTTTCTGTAGATAGTTAAAATAAATAATTAAAGACGTTTTACTATTGTTTTACTTATGTTTATGATACAGCAGAACTATAACGATACCCTCAAGTGCACAATAATTTCCTTATATACTTAATACGGCATATCCAACATACCTGATACCAATGCGCCATTACCTTGAAAAGGACATCCCCGAAGAGGGAAGAGTAAATGGTAAAATATATCCTTTTAGCATTTTAATGTTTGGAAGATAAACAGCGTCAATCAAATGCTCAGTTTATTTCCATTCCAGGTACTTAATTTCGGATATCTCTGAAAAACGCTGTGTTTCTGACATCAAATTCATTTCGTACATACTTATCAGAATTCCAGTCCAGGCGTTTTTGCAAAATGGTCACGCAAACATCGATTTTTGCCGATCGACACCCGTTGATAAGGAACGAAAATTGTTTAGAAGAGTTTTTATCCGAATAAAGTACATTTCGAAATTGGGTATACAAATTTTGCCCTCCCACTTCGCTCCGATTAAAAATAAAGGTTATGAAGCAGGAATAAATTTGGGTAGCGTATCGAAACAAAATCAATCCCAATTAAATTTTATTTGCATTCGTATATTTGCTCGAAGAAAATTAAGTGGTATTTATCTTCTTCGAAAGAGGTATGGTTTATTTTAATTTCAAAAGGTTTTGTCAGCTTTCCCGAAAAAAGCGTAGTTATTCACCATATATATGATAAATTCTACATTATTTTTTGCCATATAACAGTCATGAGTAACCTTTACATATATGAACATAATGTAAGATGTTTGTATAAAATGACCAGGAGAAAATTTCATCTGTCCTGCGAATAATATAATGTACAAATTTGTGAAAGCTGTATGTTCAGGCGTTACTTTGTGGAAGGACATTTTAGAGTCTAATGTAGAAATGACACACATGGTTTAGTGTGGAAGTAAACCAGATAGGTTCAAACCACGCTGCGCACTCTATATTACTAGCAGTATTTATGAGGGTTCTATTATAATTTTCAATGAAGTATTAGTGAAGGTACCAGATATCAGATTTTACGATAAAAATGATCCTTGATAAACTGGTATATAAAACTAGAAGCATTCATACGTACATAAGTCATTAAACCAGTATTCTTTAGACAATTCTAAGTTTGTAATGAGTATTTTTAGAATTACATCTCAAACATGAAAGACAATCATTTCCTTAAAAGTAACTAATGTATTTTTATTGGCATTATACGCACAGATAAAACGTATTCTAACACAAGAACTGGATGTTTATGAAAAACACTTTTTAGATGTAACCGTTTAAGCTACGTTGCTAAGTTACGTAAACTCCAATCTTGAACTAACATAAACAGTGTTAACCTAGTTACCACCTTAGTTATTGGCGCATATTGTTGCATAAACAAAATGTGCACATCTGTTTATTCCTTTCCTTGACGTTTTTCTCTATTGTTCGGAATCAGTTCACGTACATTACAACGTGTAACGGACAGTAATGGAAGCACAGATTGATTCGAATTATACCGCATGAAGAAGGCGCACACAAACACACGCATGGCATGGATTCAAAATCAAAGAAGGCCCCTGTGATCTGGAAGACTTGATGTCCACGGAGAGAATGCGGACACAAGAAAGGATTTCCATGTCAAAGAGAACTTTCCGTTCCTTGGGAAAAATAATGCGAGAACCCTTTTCGGGAAGAAAGGAATTTCTGTTTGCTTAATGGAGAGATTGGCAAAGGATAAGGCCACACACAAAAGGCATAAAAATAAAACAAAATTAGCGCTGAGTAAAGAAATCGGACGGGAAAACAAAAATATGAGTGCGCATAAGTATAAGATTTCCAAATCTGTTTAACGTATACACTGATTTTCGCGCGTATTATGTAGCAAGGGTAGTTATTTACGATCCATGGCAACACTGGTTTCTTAGCTATATGAAAATATCCTAATATGAAGATTAAATGCAGCCTAACTATAAACGTATCATTTTCTTTTTTGATTCGTTTTGCTTTTAATAATTTGATTCAACGCGTAAATATTGAAGCTAGCCTCAAATATGTATACTTTTCCTTAATGTTCTATCAGCTAGTTGATGATTGTAAATAATTAATTTCCATCTTTCTCTAAACCTACTGGATCACATCTCAAATTAAGTAAGCCATACAAAATCTGGTAAAAAAGAATACTACTCTGAAATGACGATACAAATTTTAGGGTAACAATGATATATTAACGATTTTAACAAATACGTAAAATTTAATGTACTCGAATCTATTACGTGAATGAATATGCGCAGAAATATAAATTATATATGCATTACATATATGAATAAATAAATTATTTGTGACGAAACATACTCGATAAATTATCATGTATACCTATGAACTGTTTTTTCACGCAATATAACGGTTATAAGTTATAAATTTTCTTCTAATCTGAGTAGATAAAAATTAGGATATATACTAATAGGAATATACTAATGTGCGATATAAATAGGTAGAAAACAAGATTAGAAAATAATTGTAAATTAGAATCTAAAACTTCAGATTAAAGCTATTCTTGGTCATAATTATTGTCAGTATACAGCAACACTTCATCTAAACCAAATGTACATAAATGAGCTAATTTTCAAGAGTTAATACTTAATAGTTGAACTTAACTTATGAATAGCCATTAGTGAACTATTAATAGCAACTAGTAAATACCTATACATACCTATTTAAATGCTACTTAACCTAGAAATATCTACCTGTATCTATACCTGTACAGAGAACGATCTCCAATTCTAATATTCCAAAATATTTGACTGTCTATTCTAACTTTATACTAATCTCTATCAACCAAAGGAATAAATCCATAGTAGGATATTAGAAGATGGTTGTATTTATTCACTCTAAAAAAGAGAAAGAATAAAGTGTATTTTCTCATCTTCTTCCCTGTATCCTAGCGACCTTAAAGTGTAAACAACTAATAAACAACACCGACTGACCCAGATTTATCCACCTTTTATGTATTACGAAACCGATTATTTCCCCGTTACGTAACCACCCATTTTTTTCCGAATTTGAATCGATTTCTTATTGAGGGACGTTAAAATACGTTTCCACTCCCACAGTTAGAATAACAGACTGTTGAAGGACCAAAAAATGTATAAATATATAAGTAAATTATTTCAAAACCTTGTTCCACGTAATAAATCACAGGAAAAATACTTTCTAGACGGTTTATACCCATAATTCACTCGGCAGTTGCGATTTCGCACAATAATTCTCAGGGAATGATACTTCGCATCGAATAAACCGAGATCAATTGGGAATCCAATTTCTTCTCCATAAATCCACCTCGAAGGCGAGAGTAAATCATGGCAACTTATGGCCTTTTCTTCTTGCAAATACATTACAGCGCTGCCACCTTGCGCCCCGAATGTGAAATATCATCCCGAAACACTTGAGCATCAAGCAAACAAGTATGGAATTCCCCAAATTGAAAAAGGGAAAACTTTGGTCTGAGAAAAAAAATAAAAAGGGATCCCTCGCTACTCTTATTTCTTCTGAAAAGGGTGCGGTGTTTTCCCGGGAAATTCATCTCGGGTTCCGGGAAAGGGATTTTTTATACGTAGGGTAATGCGGTAAATTCGTCCTCTTATATTTTGTATGCGTTTATGTTCAATAACGTCCGATATTAAACGGGCTTGAAAACTCTCGATATCCAAGCGGGAACTGAATTGTATTGTGAGGTCTGGGGCTCGGTATCCAGGCAACCAAAGACCTTAAGAGAATTAGGGAAAAAATTATATATTCTTCCGTCCTTAAGCATTATATTTTTCTTAAGTGTTTACGTATTTGATAATTACGTCTTAAAGTAAGCATAGAAAATAGGTATTGATTGATATATTACGAAGACAAATAAAAAACACTTCTACGCTATGTAAAAAGGCCTTCTCCAATGCCTTAATGTTATAATTTATTTCTTTTCTGATTAAAGATCACCACAAAGTCGAGGACTATTACTGGATTCTGATATCATATGTAAAATTGTTCAAGTATTGGAAAATCTA
Organism: Pantala flavescens; assembly: GCA_020796165.1. NCBI lineage: Eukaryota > Metazoa > Arthropoda > Insecta > Odonata > Libellulidae > Pantala > Pantala flavescens. Next base: position 23,118,919 of record CM036886.1, read on the forward strand.
TAGCCAAGTTTTAGCTCTATATATTACTGTTTTACAAGATTAACTATTTTTACGTAAAATTAGGAATTCATTTAAAATCTTCCATCCTAGGAATTCCAGGGTAGGTTCTTGTTATAAAAATATAAAACACATAACAAGAACACACCCTGTTATAAATTTAGTACATTGCAAGAACATACAGCATATTCTAGGCTAAGTATTCTAGTAATGTGCAACTTCGTATGGTGAGCATAAGATCCGGGATGTATTGCCTAAGATAGAGTGCTACGTAACATTGGAGTGCCGTACCTCTCTAACTAAGTTTTACACTTTAACTTGCGATGTATATGTGACGGGAGGATTGATAGAACAATGTAAATTTCATGCGATGTTCCTATTCATTTTTCATGTCGAAGTGGGGAAAGTGAAAATTAAAAAGTGGAAAAGATGGCAGATATGTCGCCTTGGCAACGCAGTCTTAAGGAGTAGATGGATGAGGAGAAAGGACGCGTCCAATCGAATTGACGAAGTTGGATGATGAGAAGAAAAGGCGAGTGGAATACGGAACAAAGACTTAACTGGATTTATTCGGCCAATTTTGTCTCCGAAAAAGTTGTCCCTTTTCCGTGAAATAGAGGAGAAACATCCGGAATGTTCGATAAAGTGTCCCCAATTGTTAGTTCTTCCAGATATGGCAGCTATGCGCGGGTTGTTCGTAACGTAATAGGTGATGCATATCGTGTTTTATTCAGTTTACTATTTTAGGCATTAAAAGCCATCCTAGAACAGGGGTGATAAATACAGAGCCGTATATGAGAACATGAAAAGCGCCACAGTTATTTTCAGTGAACTATATAACAATAATGATAACGTCTTATATATAATGTTATGTATTATAATAACGTCTTATTTATAATGTTATGCATTTTAATATAAACTATACTTGAATGTAGATTTCTATACATCTACTTATAATACTATTTCACTTCAGTCTTAAAGCTATCCAAATCCACAAAGATAACCTATCCTCGTCATTCTTCTCATCTATAAATTTAGTTTCTTCTTATTCGCACATTTATAATTTTTTAAACTGACGTTAAATCAGCAGGTTACCAACTCCAATTCTACATTTTTTAGGACCTTTCTAATTGTTTTGCATCACGTTTCTGGTTAATTTTTTTGATAATTGTTTAATATATTGTTAACTATATCATTTAGTAATGAAATTTTCATTTTTGGTTGACGAGAAAATTTTTACTATTTTTATTACAAATCTGCTGTCCAGTATAACTTGAATTCTTACTCTCATGATCGTGATAATTATGGGTTCATCTGCTTCTTGACGTAACGACCTGTTCTGGATAATCTTTGTATGACTTTGTTGCCTTAACAAGGTCAAAATTACAACCCATTTCATCATTCAGTCTTTCCTGACCATGCCCTAAACGTTTTATTTGAATTCTATTTACATTTTGAAAGTATTATCTGTTCCCTCTAAATCCCGTTTTACATTACACTTATTAAAAATTTCAGGTCTTATTCGACCCGTCGCCTTTGGAAACCAAAACCTCTGAAACGTGTTGCTAGGATTCCCGTCCTCAAAGTGTTCCAATTCGAATCGGTTTTAAAGAGTCACCGCGGTGAATTATAGAGGAATCGCCTCTGAAAGTAGATGGTTGTGAATGAATGCGGTGATGAATGATAGCCATCATCCGTGCTTCTGGAAATGGATTAAAAAGGAGGGTTTTGGCGGTAGTTAAAGGATTTCATTGAAGTGAACGAAACAAAAGAAGAGAGTATTTCGCTTCGCGCCCTTCCATAGTCGAGAGGAATCAATGAGATGGATAAATTCGGCTTTTTTCCATCTGATGCAGATGATGTCCTCTATCTCAGTTAAGTCTCATGTAGACAATCTTTAAAAATTATCTAATGCAAGTTTACGCATGTTATAACTATCTTTTACATTCTTCAATATAAAACGTCAGTCAACAGTTATCAATATCTGAAATATGGTTCTAACAACGAATGATAACCCTATTTTTAGAAAGATTTATCAATTACTCTAAATTTCGAATATTTATGAATAGAATATGTATTTGAATTGAAAAAAATAGACTACTTAATAAGTTATAACAAGGAAATTTTTGAAATCAAGTTCTGCGAAGAATTACGTGAATATACGTCACTTTATTCCGATGTCTCGCATTATTAACAGCGTAGAACTGCATTGGGATTCCCAATATTTGTATTATATTGCTATAATATAGGTTGGCTAATATTGATTGAGAATTGTAAGCATGAGATACATCTTCGTCTCTTTAAATGTGTATGCGTGGTTTAATCTAATTCTGTTGGTTACTCTGATTTCAAATGTAAATAGATTTGGGAAAAGAAACCCTGAAATGAATCAAAATTCTAGAGAAAGAAATAGGTCAAAAATGAATAAATTTAACTCCAAGAAGTACAAGTTGCTTCTTTCTTGTGAAGTAATGGACGATACTGAATTTTGAGTTTTTAAGTTTTTAGTTCGAACTTTAAACGGTCTGAAATTTAATACAGGAAAAATTTTTGCGGTTCGAAGATTTGGAAAATGTAGTTAGATTACGAAACTATGGTACCGTTTTTCAAGTCTATTGGAAGTTTGTAATCGTATCTTTTCTGTCAAGATTGATACAAAATATAACAAAGTATAATGATATATAAGCATCCACTGTTATGAAGTTAATTAATTCGCACCATTTTTGTTTATTTCGGTTTATTTAAGTTAATTTGAAACCCGTTTGTTGAAATCTCTGGAGGTAACAATCGCCCCATTACAAACACTTATACTCCAATTATCTGACAACAATGACTCGTATTAAAGAAGAAGACGATTAAAAAGGAAACAATAGGAGGGGTGTATGAGGCGTTTCAATGGTTAAGTGAATAAGAATTATAACGGAATACATATATAAACTACGTGTAAGGTAACAAAGATACTCTTATTAAACACTGCAAATACCAAATCTTATTAGTTTAGCTAGCGAACAACAGAACGACGAAAAGCATACGGTCATTTCTTCTCGGCTCACAGTTGCCAGCAAACAACCTTTGCAGTGTGGTCACAACAGGTAAATATCAATCAATAAACTCCATTCCAAAGCCCGGAATTTATTCACGAGAGACCAGAGTGCTTCCCACGACGAAATAAAATCCGAAAAGAGACGGTGTCGTTGATTGGTTATCAAAGTTTCAAAGTGTCGCGCTCCCTTTGAAAGAATCTCTTATTGTTGGCGGCAAAAAATTCGCATTTTTCGCTTCGGTGGGTTTGAGCGAATACGCAGCCAGAAATTTGAATCAGCTTCGGATGGGGAAAAGTGGACAGCGTTCACATCTCAGATGCATCAAACGACGGAGAATTAGAACGCTTTAAAAGAGGTCTACTAAGTTTACAATTCTGATTTTGGTCTCATTCCGTATACCTTTATATGACGCAAAGAGGTGAGAACAAAGCTAACTGGGTAATTCGTGGAGTAAGGTGGTCTGACTTAGCTTTCCGGTTCATATTACACTACGTAAAACGGTGTGAATCAATATTCTATACAGTGGACGTGAGTTAAGCATCCCAAAATTTAAGTTATAATGAGGATTGCACAATTGATTTTTCGATATTACTCATATATTATACATCTCGATTTTCCTAAATATTATGAGCTAAAATCGACAAACGTTGATAATTAATATCCTATCTTTGCTTAGGAAAAAAACAAGTTATTTACTTTATAGTCTTTTAAGACTACACATATATTTATTTTGAGATTGTAAACCAATAGAATGAGCTGGGCTGTTAGTTAATATACTAGTATACCTCTTCATTATCAATGGGAATGATACGATATCTGTTTGAAGTCAATAGCTATGAACCGGCTACCAATAGATGTAAGAAACTGATGAGTAGACCAAGAAATAGTTGAAATAGATGCAAAATCGAGCTGCATTAAGGTTTACTTTGTAATGGGGATAGATATTTAAAAAGCTTTTATCCAGGATTAGATTGGAAATGGATAATGATACAGTACATAGGTTTCGTCTGCTCCAACAACAGTTCTTAATAAATTATTCATGTGTCACAAAAACGTATTCATGCTTTAAATTTGTTTTTATAGAATATGAATTTTTCAATGCTTTTTGTTTGAAAAAGCGTATCATTTCTTTCTTTTATGGGCTTCACTCTCTTTTCAGCTCTGGTCGTTGTTTTAATCTATAGTCTATGGTTGTCGATGATAAAAAATCAATCTTTACTTGCTTTTATAATTAATTATTTATTCTTATAATCATTCGTTAGAATTTTAGGTTGGATGGCGTGAATAAATTCTGTTTATACCGAATCTAATGAGCCTAAAATAAGATGAGTTTTCGATTAAAAAATGAATGAAAATGACTAAAAAGAGAGAGTAAAGACTTAATATTTCACCTGCTTGTACTGATACTTTGGATAGTTAAATGATGAGAATTTTAGAAAAGATACAGAGTTCATTTATTTCCTAATGAAGCTATTTAGTCACGTAAGTTCTATTCTTACTGAAAACTCTCTCATCAATTCGTGTTCATAACTTTGTTACGTATTCATATTTTCGGATACTCTTTAACTAAACTACCTTTTCGAGCCCATCAAAAAGCCTTCACCCCTCTTCATCTCCACTGCTTCTGTATAATATTTTAGGCGTTCCTCGATATCCCATAAAAAATCGCAGGAAATCAAATGGTCCTGAAAAAATTTGAGAGGAGTATGAAGATGGATGTGTCCCCCAATGGGGATCTTCCATCGACTTCTCTGCAGTTAATTCGGCGTAGTGTCGCTGGCTGAGATATAATTCCTTCATTACCTCCAGATGGAGACAAATCAGATCATCAATACACCTCGAGAAGGATCTGATGGGAGTCATAAAGAACCGGACGTTTTCATTTCCACCTCTCCTTTTTGAATATCGACTCGTCCGAAGATCAATTTAGATATGCGTTCAATCTCCAAGAGTAACTTTTAACCTCCCAAATTTAAGATTGGTTCTTTAGCCGGTTTAAGTAGGTGTCGTTTGTAATTAAACTACTTTAGATATTCGTGAGATGGTTTTCTGAAAGTGATGGTCGTGTCTTATGGAAACGTTTTTCAAAGACTGCTCATATACATCTCACTAGATTGATTTACGTAATGAAAGACACTAGTTTTGGGATCGGAAATCTAAATCTTAAATCTATGGTTTTGAAATCTTTAATTAATCTATAGGGATAACGATAAATTAATCATTTCGTTTCTTTTTCTCTTTTATTCTCCTTTATGAATACTGATTGAAAACTTGGCTCTTCCTTGTTAACGCAACCATTTATTAAACTTGTATAGATTTTACGTCCGTTCATTATATTATCTCGCATTTATTCCCTGGAAAATTCTTCATATCAGTAAATCGAAAGCAAAGGAGATAAATATGGAATTAAAAATATAAAAAAAGTAATTTTGAAATATACAATAGTATATACAATTTTAATAATATTGAAATTAGTGCACATTAAATTGTGAAAAATAATCTCAAACTGTAGTTACATGATATAAGAGATAAAAACTTGTTAAAGGTAAATATCTTGTAAACGTTAAAATTATTCCCCTTTCGTATTCTATCGTACATTTAAAATTCTAAAATACATCTGAGATATATAGCAGAATCCAGTTATGATCGAAATATTTAATTCTCCAGCCTAATATCGAAATGTTTCCAACTGTCAGTGGTTGTAATATTGTATATTATGTATATGTATATTCCATTGTATTATTCTAAAGTATCATATACTTCATTTCAACGATGGCTATCATCACTACATCATAGATATTGTCCTTCAAATCTTTGATATACGAAATGCAATTATCAATCGCGCTTATAAATAAAAGTAAATTTAGAAAAAACTTTAAGTGTACGACTTCCTTTCCTATCAGAATACTCGATTTGGGAATTTTATCGTTACGTTTAAGTGTAATCATATGAGGATACATTTGGCTTAGCTTTTATTACTACCATTCCAATAAACTAGGTTTACTTACAGTATACCATCAATGCATTTTATAATTATAATATTATATTCGATTTACATTAACAAAACAGTACTTGGAAAAATTATCTCTATTCAATAATTCTAAAAAAAGTATCCTTTAGACTTTAAAAAAATAATTCTAAATAATGAAAATATAAAATATTCACAGACGAAGAAGCAGCACATTGCTTCCAGCTTCAAAAACTTTTGAATTTCACTCTTTCGCATTTTTTGCGACCTTTTTTTCTATTCGCCTATCGAAACGACGAGAGAAAGAAGAACTAAAAAAACAAATGAGGGATATTCAGCGTAAATAATGAAGATGTGTCGCGCGCAGATATGGAGAGACAATTAGACTACAGAGTTAAGAGTAATCGACGCGGATTCTTCAGATCGCAGTGGGGAAAATACGAAAAAAATAAATCGCGGGGAAATTATCCGCTTTACGAAGAGGGCTGACGGTGATTGATTGCGCTGCCCTCTTCAGGGATATAATGGCAACACTTTTTAAACAAAAAACCGTCATTTTTTGACGAATCCCGAATGATAATTCCGGAAAGAAGAACCGATAAATTTAGGAAGTTACTCGAGGCACTTAGCATCTCATTCTCGCAGATCTATGTGCAGTTTAATTTTCCGCGATAGTGAGATAACCCACATTCAAAAAGCAGTTCAATTCCGAAGTCGTATCCAACTTCTCGGCGGAGGAATACATAAATCCTCGATATCCTAAATTCTTTCGTATTTCCTCAAGAGTGTTGTGACGTTTCATTTCTACCGAATGCATTAGGCTATGAAATCGCGCGAATTCGTTCCTACGTCTCGATTGCACTCGTTTATGCGAATTCTGCGAAAATTGAGAGATGGCAATTACCTGAAATCTCGACAGCTGGTTTGCGAAAGCCATTTTCGAAGATTGGACTCGTATCAATGGGAAATAATCAATCTAGTCCAAGGTCTCATAGTCGTAACGTTCATTTTGAAAGATTGCGAATCTTAAGTCGAACGTTTAAGTTTGCACAAACTGCCACCAGAGAGCGTGAAAAGCTTTTAATTTCGCGAAATTCTTGATGTTCTAATTTATTAATGGGAGTGAACTTGTCGTTCTTGTCATATTCTACGCTAAGGCATGTTATTCCTTACGTCAGATTTTTCAACCTCAACTCGACACTGCTATTCTTACGATTAAATTCTATTCTACATCAATACAATCTATTTGATATCATTTCTAATTCAGCGAAATCATCAATAATCTAATTCAATTTAAGGATGAAGATCAGCCAATGTTTTCTAATAATTACATATATAAAAGAATATGAGATCAATATAATAATTAGTTAATTAAATAAAATACATATAAATATATCTTTGCGTAAATCACAAGTGCCTAAATTACGTAACGGTATCTATCAAAGAGGGACTTAAATAGATTAATTACAACATAATTCTATATAGCAAACATTGAATCAAATCAAGTTCCCACGTGATACGTATACGGCAACGTTTACTTAGTATTATTTCCTATTTACAAAACAATTAGCATATGAACTTAAGTAACCTAAATTTGCTGTTCACATATATGTGAACTAATGCGCCTCTTGTAAGGAAAAAAAGCCAAAATAAGACCTGTACTTACGAAGATTTTAATTATTAAATATATTCGCTATAAGAAACTGCGATGTAATAAATTCTAATACTCTTATTGAAATAATATTCAAATTCTTATGAATATGAAACACGATAACATTTTGTTACAAGCTTTAGATACAAGTTTTTGTACAGTATCAAGTAAAACTTATTAATAGAGAATCAAACAACATCACTAGGATACCAAGACAATAAGAAACCACGATACTTATGCAAGACGCATAATAATATTTAAATTAATCGTGACGCAAAGTTTAGCTCTTATTACACATATCATGCAAGGATATTTTAAATAAACGTACATCACAGTTAACCTTTTATTAAAAATATAAATTCGCATATTTATGTTTAAGTATGTTGTATACAGTTTATCAATCACTAGCAAAAAATAATTATAATGAAATAACAAAATTTGACTTCATTATGAACGAGATGGGGATAATGAAATCCCTTCCTACACTTTATTCGTCAACTGCTATTTAAAAAGTTTGAACATTTGATAAAGGAATTTACCTTAATAAGGAAACACTTGAAGATCGAATTACGAATGCAACGCACATCGTGTGTTAATGCTCACTCAGGGGCACACTTCAATCCGAATCGACACAGAATAACAAATCTGGATTCAAAAAAAAGCGTCAAAATCGAATTTCCGGCGGAGATGAGTATTTCGGAAAAATAGCACTCTTTCGGCTCATAGCAACGACTGCAATACGAGAGAAAAGCTTCCGATATTTCTAATATTTTACGGAGAGGCAATCGAAAATTTCCGTCTCCTTCAGATACAGCAACAGAACGTATACATCCTGTCGCTGAATTACTCTATATCGCCACATTCAGAAACTATTTCGATCACTTGTTTGGAGACGCCAAGTGGCATAGCAACGGAATCTGGGTCAGCCGAAAATGACGAGCGGCGTTTTTTTTCCGGTGCAGATAATGTTGCAACAGCGAGCACTTATGCAAATAACCCTCTCCATGGAAACCATCGGTGAAAATGGGCGCCATTTGGCGCATTGAGGAGCGAGAGAAGAAAAAAAAAGCGCAGCGTATGTATCCAGAAATTAAATTTGAATAGCATTTAAATAAACGAGTAGCAATTATGCGAATCTAATAAAATTGCGATATTCTCTCGCTCATTATCCCAAGATGCAGCGCGGAATATTAAAATTCCCCTTTTTCGCGAAATCGTTTTTTCTTCCGGAAATAAAAATCGTGGCGAAATTGCTGCAGAATTACGTACGGGAATTGCGAATTTTTACGTCGAATTTGTTCTTTTTTGTAAGGGAATGAGGAAAGTTGTGTGGAGGAATTTATTTGTGAGAATTTGAGTTTGGGGATGTATTGAAAGCGAACCATAGAGATTTCCAGTTTTCTACGTCTTTTTCGGAAAACGAAATATGTTTTGTTTTGATTCATCGTTAGCGATTGAATTAATTAAGTTTATATACATTCATTAATATTTCCTAACCCAATAAGTAATGTATGTAAAACTACAAATAATGTATGAAATGTAAGGTTTCAATGCTTTAAAGAATATATGATTTTTTCTAGTCTTTCAGGAACGATATCATTTCCAGAATGAAATCAATGTGAGAAGGCGTGACTTCGTGGAATGCCATAGTAATAAAAACAACTTTGTAAATTTCCACAGAAAATTGTTATATTTGCAACCGGTTTCGTAATATGAAATTACATCCTCAGGCTAATTTCATACTACGAAACCGGTTGCAAATATAACAATTTTCTGTGGAAATTTACAAAGTTGTTTTTATTATCATTTCCAGAAGTTTTAAATAATTTTAGACGTAACACTGGTTTGCTTGTTCTTTTAGATAATCTATACATATTTCTGGCTGAATTTACTGTTCTCAAAGTCTATACATTCTATACTGAATTAGCTGGAATTTGAATGGTCTCTAAAAATAAGCAGAAACATTTACTTATTTCATAAGTCACTATGCAAGAAATTTCAAATTACCCTTTCAACATATGTTTTTTTGGTAAATACTGCTCGGAAAGATCATTTCGTTGTGCTCTTAGAGCGATCCAAACAGGTTAAAATGTTACCATTGCTTTTAAAAATCATAATCTAGCGAAATTCAAGGTTTAGAGATCTGATCTTCTACTCCTTACTTTATCTGTATTTGCCTTATTCTTTTAACTACTTATTGTTAAGTTTGTTTTGTGATAATTGTCCTTGTTCATCATCATTTTTGCAAGCAATCATTAATTGACGAACAAATGTATTGTTATCGATATATCTTAATACCAAGCATAAGTGTTCCATATCGTTATTATACTCATAATATATTTATCTCACTTTACAGGGAAATTACTGCAAAAATTCTCTTTGTGACCAACTTCCAGTCAGTTGAAAAGGATTAAAAAATGGAGTCCAAAAACAATTCCCTGCGGAACACCTCTAGTGAAGCTTACTACACCGGAAAAATTCCTCCCACCGTAAAAGCAATGGAAGGGAGGCTTTTATCCATTCAAAAAGACTATCATAGGTGACGTGGGCCTAAAAATTTCCGTCAATTCCTTGTGGTACTGAGTGCCGGATGCTGCAGCATCCTACAGCATAGAGATACTTCGGCAGCGCAGTACTCGTGGATAAAGAACACGCCGTTACGCGGATATTTTATCGTTCGAATGAATAAAGAGATAAGTCAGCGGGAAGAGTACATGCGAACGGAGGTCGTCAAAGAAATTCCGCGACCGGGGCCCTATTTCCGGTTGAGCGAAGCGGAAGGGCTTACAACGCCACGCTTCGGCAAACAACCGAGCGGCGGCGCCACTATCTTTCCACTCTCCCCGATCAGCGAAAGAAATCACAGCGTTCTTTAATTCGCGGGATAATTAGGCAGCCTTTCACGCACGCACAGCGACACGGCCGTGTCCGAGCCCATTATTTTCCGACCGACAAAAGACTCGCCCCTACACGACCATTGTCCATTATTCAAGGCAACGCTTTCACTTTCTCCCGTCCCCTCTCATCTTTAATTGATGAACGAATTATTCCGCCGCCATTTTCTCTTTTGCGGAATCGTGTGCTTTAACGGGTTAATAGAGGTTCACTTTAACCCGCCACTGTTTGTTGTCCGTGTTTAATGAAGGCAGTGCTTTTAAACCATCTTAAAGCCGAGGATAGCTGTAAATGGTCATGATCGAGGTCCCATAGAGAGGTCTATATTTAAATATAGACCTCTCTATGGCCACGTTATATATTAACCTAATTATATATTTATGAAAAATATCGTAGTTACAGTTACGTAGTTTATTTAAACATAGAATCTCTTGTTGCTAGGTTGAGGTAGAATATGATAAATATAATAAGAAGACATTTTTAAAATTACTATTATAGAGTACTTTTTGTCTAACATTCAAGTTAGACTAATGATTTAATTCAATTATGAATTCTAGAACCATTATCGGAAATCGTAACAGTTGATGAAACCTACGGATGTTTATGTTCTACTCATCGCTGCATTGTCATTTGACATCTTAAATAGTTGTTTTTACCTTTATGATAATGCTAAATATGAATAAAAACGCCCATACGAAACGCCATAGTACGAAATAAAACCTTATTGTTCATTGATTACAAACTTGGGTGATGTGAAAAACTATAGCGAAGTAGATGAAGTAAAGTATACGAAGTTTTACCTTTAGAATTAGTTGAATTTCATTTGTAAATGATTAAAATTTAAGTTGAAATTAATAAGAATTAATCTTCGAATGATAATATTTGATAATGTTATGAAAGAAGTACTATACGTAAGACTTTCCGTAAAATAATTATGCACAACAAAGTGTGTTTGTACTTAGCTCGTCATTAAATAAGTAGAGAAGATGTTTGGCTCATAATATCATCTTGAACGTATCTTTTTTCCAAAGAACATAAGCACTCCTATTTTCAATACCTTGTATTTTAAAGCATCACGTGATCATTTTAAATACGAATAAAATTCACCATTCTCCTTTGTAAAGCATTCACTACTTACATACTCAGGCAAATACCTTTGAATTTCCAAAAACAAAAATTAAAACCTAACTAACTACTTAAATAGGCAGACAAATACCTACATATTTCCAAAAAGAAAAGATTCAAACCTTATCGAACTCCATCTCCGTTCGATATATGAATAAACATTTTACATTTACCTTATCTCCAAACACTCGAACGAAACAGGTCTAATTCTACGCCACCGCACTAATAACAAAGCTTAACTATCACAATTATCATTAGCAGAGACTTTTCACACAAAGTGTATGCGGTGTGCGAAGGATAAAGAGGTAGAGAAAGGGTTGCAGAAATATATAGAGGGAGCGTGTGTTCGCCGCAGATAAGATGAGACACTGTTTCATTCGAGGGGATGAAAATTTCCTTGTGATTATTTCAACGGAGATATTCCTTTTCTTTTTTCCGTGATAAATTCGTCTGTTTGCGAGCGAACTTTCTCCATGTCCGACTATCATCTCAGAATTAATGACGACCGTTCGCAAACAATGGAACCCAAAGATAAGCCTTCGTCGCATTTCTTAAATATTAAGAGAGGCCGCTTCACCAATGAAGTGAATCACTCGGCACTTCATCTCTTCCGCCATTTGCTGGAAACCTTTCCGAAGCAAATGGAAGAGGATGACGTTTTAAAAGCTTTACGTTTTGATTTCCTTGATTCAGTTGTTATATATGGGAAGGATAGGGTGGGTTTATTTATACTTTGCACCAGAAAGCGTACGGCTTTTCACGTAGTTAAACGGAAGTTAAAAATAGAGACGTGACTGGGACTCGAACTCAAGCTCCCCACTTCCCGGATAGGTATACTGCAGTATATAATGTGGCTATTTTTAATTTTTGCGTAAGTTTTTACGAGTTTTATGAAAATCTGAGTATTAAATCGATTTTAGAATATAAAATGCGTAATAAATATTATCTCTATCATATATTAATAATTAATGAGTGCCAATATCGATTTATTTATATCTATTATGGGATAATTTTCACTTAACCTATCCAATATTATAATTTAGGGGTACGTTTTGAACAATAAACACAATTTAAAATTTCTCTTATTACTCTACTTACATTACACCTTAGATATTAAATACAAAACTTAGGGCAAGAGTTATACACTAGAACCAACGATCAAACTATTCCAGAACTATACAAAAGACTTCTTCATGTCTATTACTACTTGTGTTTATTCTAAGCTGTGTATATTTTTTATACAAAAGTTGTCCATTCCTCCTATGGTAAGAGAGGAAGAAAAACATGGGTGTTGCTAAAGAAACGAAAACTAGGGAACACCTAAGTTCAACGTAGCAAGTTATCAAAAGAGAACTTACTTACCTCGATGTGGTACTACTGCTACTTTAGGTGAGTCCAACTTCACAAACGATGCTTAGAAGACAATAAATTCCTGTGTGGAAGAAAATCATCCATCTTAAGTTGCATTGCCAGACTTAAGTCTTTAGTAGCCAAGTTATATACATAACACCGGTGCTCCTTTATGTTTGGACATGATAGCTTAATGGCTACGCTAATCCAAGGGGGATTTAAAATTTTTCTATACAAAAAGCAATGTTTATTATTTTCAACGCAAACAACAATTGATAGTAAATTTATTATAAACATGTTGAATGTGAATCATTTAAACATGGAAGGTTATTGATCACGTATTAATCACAATACTTTTATCTCTGTCTCGATTTCAAACTGTTGATTTAGATAAACTTCCCATTTGCCATAAATTAGAGCTAAAGTTAGTGTTAGGTGCACTAAATTAGAAATAAGAAATCAAGGGTTAAAAAATATAATAAAGCAAGTATTATTATTCACTTTAAAAGACATACTTTCGTTTCTCCCATATTTAACTAACATACGAAACTTAAGATCAACCATCAACTATTTACATTCTCTCTGATAAAGGTACACCAAAACAAGACGATTCACAATTGAGATTTAAATTCCAATTCAGTCTTGACCACTTATCCGTTTTACCTCAATTCCAGGAACAGATTTCCAATCTTCTTCAAGGACCAAAGAATAAGGAGAAGAAAAAGCAATAGCTTTACTCGTCATGAATTTGTCTATATACAACTTTTAGTTTAATCTCCATCCTGTATATATCTTTTTTGCCAAATCAAATGGATACGTATTCTTACCTGGAAGAATATATAAACCCATTTCTTTGATAATGAAATTTTAAAATATAAATTGTTCAATCTTTTTTAACTCGTTGATAAAATAAACACTTTCTCATTTTCTATCAATACTGACGACATGATATCGATCAAAAGTAATCAGTGAAAGTATCCCGCTAAAATTCCACATCTTTCATCTTCCTTCATCATATTTAACAACGAAATTTCAGTTCTTAAAACCAATTTCCATTACAGCTCCACCTCCTCACGAATTATCCCACCTTTTCGATTAGCAGAACCCAGAATTTCTAACCCTCTCAAGCAGCAGACTTCCTCCGAATTAATTAAGCGAAAGAACAATCGTCTTTATATCCATTCTTTCTCCCGATTCTGCGTCCAAATGTCCAATTGTCTTTATTTCACGGCGTCGCAACGCCTGGTCTCTCCTCTAGTGCACGAATCGCAGTATAAAAGAATCCTTTAGGTGTCTCCGCATCACAAGTACAGATCAAAGGGCGAAAGGGGCTGAGAAAAGGACGTACCTTCAGGAAGCATAGCACCCTTAGCAGAGGGTAAGCAAAGCGCACCGATTTCGGCGAACCGAAATCGGCCAGCGACCCAGAAGGGCGAACCCTCCGGCGATCCGCACAAAGACCCTGCGTAAGAGGCACACTCGTATTCACGCTTCGACAGAAAGCACTGGACATCCAAACAAAGAGACGAGATCAATATCTCTTCTATTGCATTGTGAAATTTTTTTACGTCCTATAATGAATGGGCGGTGGGAATTCAAGAATGGGTGTTGAGTAGTAGGGTTCCAGGAAGTTCTCGTGAAATGTCCTCCATAGTATGTTTACGATACGTGAATTAAATTAGCGTATTTGTAAGGAAGTGACGATGATTCGGCTATTGTGACGAAGGGTTTCTGAAACGATCGCACGTTCATTACCGCGCTTGGCATTTAATGAAAGAGGGAATTATTCGTCAATGACACAGGAAACAGTACTAAGTAGTAGATTAGTAAATATCAATAGAGGTTTTCGAATAATTTAGGATATGAGAGGAGAGTGTGTTTTTAGATGTATTGCATGTAAAGAAGATGTTTAAATTTCCGAAGTGTTTGAAACCATAAAAGAATGCCAAAAATGACGGAAAAATTATATGAATTTGATTTCACGTTGTTGACAGTATCGCAATTGGATTTAAATTACTTTTACGAAGTGTAATTTACAAAGTTAAGTTATCTTTATTAGGAATCTTTCATCATCCTCCGATGGTTACTTTCCTTTTCCTTAATCGAAAATTTCACTTGATGAACACATTCATATATTGCACACGAACAAATTGTAAATTAATTTAAATTTACTTTGACCTTTTGCAAATTAAATTTCTGTACTACACAAATATCAGGAGATTTTTCATCTATCAGTTTTTGAGATGAAAGCCATTTGTAAGATTGATAGGTTTTATCTCAAATGGTTTGCTTCTTCTTAAGCATGCATTTCGAATTATCTGAGAACATTTCCCTATATAAAGCTAAGTAGACGTCACTTCTAATAATAACAAAGATATTTCCTGATCATCCTATCAATTAAATCAATGAGAGATTAAATCTTTTTGGCTTCTTTCTATCATTGCAAATAGTTACTCTTCTTATTGGGCATCATCTTCAGTACAACATAACCCTTTCATTCCTCCAATGATTCCATCACGCGATATATATTTATTTATATAAAGTACGATTCAAATCATCCTTAAAACTATCGTCAATAAGATCGCAACGTTTCGCATTCTAATTTCGTTCGTAATTATCTACGTCATAGTAAGTATGTGCCAATATTGGGCATATTCTTCAGTACGTCAATAACACATAAAAGTCCTGCAATAATATCCATCACGCGATAGATATTTTCCTCTCAAAAAAATAGGTCTCAAATCATCCTTAAAAAACCGTCTTCAATAAGATCGCAACGTTTCCGTGGATAATCTAAATCAGAATTCAATTTCGGCCGCATTTCCAAAGGGGGGCAGTGCGATGGACACTTCTTCGCCATCTTCCGCGCATTCCTTTCACTAGAGGCCCTTATACTCCGGATGTTTATTTTTTCCGCGTCGCTCCCCATAAAGCGAGCGTTTACGGCCGTTAGCAGGCCCTTCCGTCTCCCGGTCAAGAATCCTTATCCGAAAACTATTTGGAACCGAAGGGGATAACGCGCTTTTTTATTGCCCTTTTTTTTCTACTTTGGAATTCTTTCCTGTCCAACGCTTTGCCTTATCTTTCGGATGCGCCATCCTCCATGGAGATGCGTGAAAAGAGTTACGAAGGAGGAGGAGGACAAAAGAGACAAATGCGCGTGTGAAAGGGGTCAAAGGTCAAAATAGCTGTATGTTTGAGGGGATTGGAGAATTAGAGGTTTTTAGGGTTTGATTTCATATAAGAACTGTACTTATAGTTCTTCATTAACGGTAAATGGTGAGGTTATATGTATATTCTCCACGACTAAGACCTTTGGATGGTTAGAGATTAAGTCTTATAGTATTCAAAGAGTATATTAGATAAAGCTGAAATGTTATGTATGAGTTTACGAAATTGCGTAATGAAATACGTAGTTTTAAATCTACTTTATCGAGAATTGAAGAAGGCACTTCGTAATTTACTGTTTGTAGATGTTTAAATAAGGATTAATTTAAAATCAGAAATGATTAAAATATTAAATTAGATACAAACTTGGGAAATTATGAAGTGTCTTCTTCAATTCTTATTATGGGTTTTCACTAAGTCCAGCATAATACTGTTGAACTATATGTCTTTTATCTATTGAAATACTAAATATTTATCGAATAATAAAGAATTTATATACTTTATTACAAAGTTTAAACTAAAATTAAAATTAAAATAACCGGTTTTTGTTTCAGAACAACATCTTCAGGCCAAAGAATGAAAAAGAATATGACTTCTTCATTCTTTTATGATGGATTTTCACAAAATCTCATGCTCTTAAGCCGATTATTATAAAGATTTATGCAAAGCGATTTACGTTTTAGTTTTATGTACGAATTTGGAACAGAATAGTTTTAAAAAAGGAAATATATAAATCCTAATCCAAACATCAATACATCTATAACTTTTATCGTAAACACACTTTTAACGAGTCGAAAAAAACCAATGCCTAACCGCAAAGCTTTTTACAAAAAGCGTACCTTGAATTTCAACCAAGTAGAACGTAGCCAAAGTCATTCGGGGCACTTTAAAAATAGTTCGAAACTTTCGCAGTTTATGGTAGTCGAAGAAAATTGATCCGGACTTGGAAGGACATGGAACTGGAACGGTTTTCCAGAGCAAAGTTCCAAGTGCCATTATGCAATAGGAGCTAGTTCTATACTCGGTAGGAATTACAAGAGTACGATTTTAGTTTCAAGGGCAAAACTGCGGAAAAATAGAGCACAAAAAATCTTACAAAAAACGAATGTGAATAAAGTGCTTATCTGTAGAAATAATGATCGATTAAAGTGATTAAGATAAAAAGGGTGAAATGTATAATTTATAGGCGCTATAGTATGCAGAGAGAATTTTCTTATTTCGATTCCGCATAGTTTGTGTCGATCAGACACACGCAGTCTCGAATCGTTCGATAACAGCTGTGCGATACTCAATCTTCCGCAAATTCCGAGGAAAAGAAACCAATTCCATCTCCACTTTCAAAGGAATTCGTCTCCTCTCTTTTATCCGTCTTCTCTCACAGAATGAAAGGACGGATTCCGATCCCTGTGTATATCATTGGCGGATTCAAAGTGGAGGCTATAAGTAGATCGCCTCAAATGGATGATTTTGTATCGCTACGAACAATTTGCCCTTAAGGATCCGATGCGGAACTTGAATTAAATCTAAATTGCGAGGCGTTTCGACACAAACTTCATTTGTCACTTTGAAAAAATAGTTCGGGAGGCAGTTTTAGGCTCTGATTGGTCGTAAATTGTCTTTAACGCTATTGGATAGACATGTACGTCCATTTACAGAAATCGAACTTCAAGTGTTTTAACACGAGTACATTAACCAGTTACGTACGAAAGACTTGATAACATTAAACCAAAGATATTAATATAAGAATTCTTGTAAATGGTATTTAAATGTAATTGCTATTATTTCTCTCTGAAAACTCTTTGTTATAGATTAGTAGAAGAATACTCTTCAATGTAATAGCACGCAAAGTTTATTTAATATATATATGACCATGAGTTCCATCTGTTAGATTATCATCAGCTTACTCCTAAAAATAACTGTTCTGTATGTTAATCGCATTATAATACGATAAAGACGAAATATATGTATGTATAACATAGATATACATATAACATACTTACGTTGATACTTTTCATTACAACCAATCCCCTATTGAACACAGTTCCAGCATAGCCATTCAAACATCACGTTTCAATATCTATAACTGTAACCCTGAAAAGCAATTATACCCGTTCATACTTTACGCGTGTCATGGCAACGGAGCGTAATTGGAAAATAGCTCGGATGAGAAGTTATTGACTATTATTTACCACGATTCATTAAGGCAGCAATCATCTGGAAATGAAGAGAATTGAGTGTGCTGATTCATAAATCACATTTTACTAGATTTTCTGTGCTGATGAAAATTAGTCGATATCTCGAGAACTTCCTTCTATTGACCACTCGTGATAAATATATGCCCTAACAGCTCTTCCATGAAATGATCTTCCATTTTATTCTAGAACTCTTTTTTCATGTTTGTATATATTAAAAAGATATGAAGGAAAGCGTGACGAACTGATAAAAGCTTCTACGTTAGTGAAGTAGTATTACTGAAATATTTTCAGACTCAGGTTGGTAATTCTTAGAGCATTGAACAATTGAAAGCTTAATTGTTATTTATCAATAAAAATAGGGTTATTACGGTCATAGATTCATTACATGTTATGCGATCCTTTTTGGTCTATAAGACGATGTTCGGAAGATAAAATAAATAAATGCTAGCAGTAGTCTTTTTAAAAATTAATTCTTCTCACAAGCTTCGCATGACAATAGTTTAACGGTAGTTTAACAATACTTGAGCATAATTACAGCAATAATAAACAATATTTAAACAATATGTCAACAATAGTTCAACAATAGTTCAACAATAGTTCAACAATAGTTCAACAATAGTTCAAAAATGGTTCAAAAATGGTTCAAAAATAGTTCAACAATAGTTTAACATTATTTCAACAATAGTTCAATAATAATTTAACATTAGTTCAACAAAAATTTCCGATGCATTATGCTCCCTTTCGGCGCGAAAAATGAAAGGCATACTTTAATGTATGATGCAGAGATACAAAATGTAATATCACAAATATCTATAGAATGTAGAAGTGTGCAAAGGAACGTGGCATCACAATTGTATTGATGGAAAAAGTGAAAGAATCCACAAAAAGTAAAACAGATCTTTAAAGCCTAATTGTGAACGGATTTCAAAGGGATTTCAAACGCTTTTCCCTCGTAATAGATCACTAAAAAGAGCAGTCGAGGAAGAGAAGTATAACAACGGACGTAGTGAGTTTGGAATGAGATGGTCGAATCGAAAAAAAAGATACGAGGAAATTAAAACGGATCGGCGGAAAAACGTATTCCGATTTTGAGTGACGGATTCTGCGAAAGGGAGAAATATAAGTAACAGAGGGGTTTAGAAAGGAAGGATATGAGATAAGCAAGATAAATGTGTAAGGAAATGAGGGGAAATGTACAACGAAGGATAAAAACGACCGGTAATTGTATCCGTAAACCATTAAAAAGGAATCTCTTGAACTTCTCTTTTCCCATTTTTAACAATCAATATCTCGGGTTTTTATATTCAAAGTGGTAAAACTTAAATATAATCCGCCAGCTCTGAAAAATTAGATCATTCATCTGGAATATTAAGAACTTGTATGGGAAAAATTATTCTTCATTAGGAAAATATTAACTTAGCAAAGTAACTTTTGATAAAATTTCGTTTTGGTAATGTAGCTTCAGTTCAAAATAGTATTTACGTAAACATGAGTTAGGTTTATCCGAAGATACTGAATTTACATCCAAGAATTTTACGTAATATACTATATTATGCGTACTAACCTACTTAATAATACTCATTAATAGGATTATGTAAGTCGCTCTGATTTTATGAATCTATTATCGAAGTTTTTATTAGCGAACACTTCGTGAATATTTTACGATAAATCTCGTATAATACATACGTACGTCACGATATATATATTACGATTTATTATAGAGCGTTTACGATAAATCACGTATGATATACGTAATAATAATGTTACATCTATTTAGATACCTAGCAAGCTACCTTACTTACTTATTTTTTTATGTATATAATTTTACGTCACAAGATAAAACGACCAGAAACTTCGTTTATCATTATATCTATTCATTATGGAAAACATCGTATCATCCCTGTGAAGAATCCAATTACATATTCCCAATCCATGCGTTAATTTCCGCTCACTTCTGGTTTGAACTATCCATCTGATCCCAAACTCATTTACCTGTAAATGGTTTAACCACGCAAATGTATTTAGGTAAAGGGAAGAAGCGACAAAATCATTGCTAACAAAGACTGTCCGAGTCGTTCAATAGACTTGGTGCGGTTTGCGGTAAATTATTAAAGTCTTGAAGAGAACCCATGTGAATATTAATTGATGAAGGAGGGAGCAGGTGTGTGCGAGACAGACACCCGAAAGCGGGATTTTCCACGTCACAAGCTGGAGCAGCTTTACATGTCAAACTACATTGTGTTGCGGATCCGAATAAGCTGATTACGAAGGCCGCCACCGCGGCGCCACTGGTCAACTGGAGCAAAAGCCACGTTAATAAACATTCATCTTTGGACAATGCGGAGTGATTGGGACTTAAAGACCATTCCAGTTTCATAGGATTCGCAAGAAATTAGAGAATCCACGAAGATTTGAGTCGTAGAAATCACGTATTGAAGGATAAATATAATTACTGAAGTGATTGTTGTACTCGTCACTGAATTAAAAAGTTACGTGGTAGAAAATACGATACGGAAGAAGGCTATACTTAATGAACCAAAGAATAATGTTCATTGCCACGGAGTTTTAAAAGTGTTATTTGCAGGAATTACGTCGTAGCTAGGAAAACAAATATAAACAAAACGTTGCTATGGTGATAAGGAATCGGGCAGTTATAGACGAGATATAAAACAATTACGTTAGGTTACAGTGATGATCACTTTTTTAACATTAATAATTATTTATATTCGTTAAACCAAATGAAATTTTAAACCAAGTGGCTAATTATTCAATGATATAGGCTATAT
This sequence comes from Pantala flavescens, assembly GCA_020796165.1. NCBI lineage: Eukaryota > Metazoa > Arthropoda > Insecta > Odonata > Libellulidae > Pantala > Pantala flavescens. Next base: position 23,140,098 of record CM036886.1, read on the forward strand.
ATATATATATATATATATATATATATATATATATATATATATATATAGGCTATATATATATATATATATATATATATATAGGATGAATTTTAATTACGATTAAATGAAAACTACAGGAAATATAATGTTATTAATCTATGTTTGGTATTCGCAAGATCTTAACTGTAAAGTTTATTTGGACAACAGTATTCTTACGATGTTAATAAATAAAGTTTTACAAATTAAAAATTTACAGCAAATACGTATACCAGTAAATCTATACTTTGAGTACCACTGCAGTACGAGTGGAACTAGGAAAAAGATCGTTCTTTAAGTGAAATACATTTGAAAGCTATTAAAAACCGTACTTTTATTTCAATCCGACAAAAACTAATCAGTAATTAATGAGTAAATTAACTTAGCGATTGTACCTTTTGGTCCCACGTATTGGCTCCATTGTACACAACTTCATCTCCTGGTTTACCCCTTCGACCAGAGAGATTTTACTTCCATTCTAATAAAGCGCGTGTGTTACTGGAATTTCCTCCAGTAAACGCTGCAAAGTGTCCAATCTTCTCATTGCCTTTTCTTTTACAAAGAGACGCCCAACCTTTTCCTCCATTTATCTTCCCTCTTATATTAGCCTCGTGGGACATTCAAAACCGCCTTCGCTGTGCTTAACCCTCATATCCCAGGCGTCTACAAATCCCACTGCATCCACTATTATCACTCCCCACGGAGTCCGTTCTTTCGACGATGAACATTCCTACACTTTCACACGATCGCCTCTTTAGACCACAATCGACTGATTAATTTCATTTCTCGTGGTTTCTATAGTAACCGTAGGTGAGATTTACTACAATGCTATTCCCTATGCTGAGAATTAGAACAATGCTGTTTTAAGCGACGATTAAGGGAATAAAGGAGTCCTAAGTTCCTTCGGTGTCTAAGAATTAAATCTTCGCTGTAATACTATGGAGTCGTGTTATTCTGTTAACAGTGGCCGTGAAGGTGTAATTAGGACACTGAAAGAAACTTGTGTTGCACGGGAGAGGAAATGGTCCGTAAATATTTCTTCGTTTGTATGTGAAAATTCAGTATATATTATATGTTTTGTGTAATTTTAATGTAATGTGGTTAACGTATTTGAGGTGCGCTGTAATTATAAAATGTTTTCCCAAGTAATTGTAATAATTATACTTTATTTTATTATCACTATATCGCATATTTAATATGGCTGTCACTGTACGAACATTCTAATTATAAACCATTTATTTTCATCAAACTCCACAGCTGCTTATAAGTTTATCATTATTATCCTTATACTTAACAAACATCATTACTAATATGGCTCATTATAGGTATGATTGCAATGCTGCAGATTCATTATAACGTATGATAGTAATAATTATTTATATTATATTTTTAATTATACATATCCATATAAAACTTTATAAGTTTATAGTATAAAGTATAAGCATACAGTAGAACTGAAAAGCAGTTTAAAATTCAATTTATTGCATAAAATATTTTAGTTTTTTATTCGTTTTATATATTTATAGATTATAGAGAGAATACGTAATAATGCTGGAAAAAAGAAGGAACCAAATCATGATCTACGACATAAATTTTCACATTACGTAAGCACATATATGTAACATACGTAACAAATTCTATAATGAGCTTTGAATGCAAACTCTAAGGTCCAATAAGCTGGAGCTTGAACCGAATATGATTTTCTTTGCTTTACCTTTGCAAACATCCATTTGTAGGGCAAATAAAGTGAACTCAACAATGGACAAATACCAACATCCCGTATTCCAAACCAGGAAAGTTTCGGTGATCTGGGAATTGAACCCGGGCCCTGTGGGAATCGGACAATTTCATATCGCGTGTACAGAAATCTAGATCATACATTTCCGAACACTCGAATTCCAAAATAGAACTACATTAATGTTACGTCTATTTAGATACCTAGCAATCCACCTTCCGGTGTGTCATACAGAGCGCAAGTAGCATGATAACTGTTGACATTATGATGTAGTTTATCGGAAGAAAATTATATTGCCGACCTACCTCATTAATATTGGTAGAAGAGGAAGTATTCATTTATAAAAGAGGACTTATTTATTCATTCTAAAATGAAAAGGTTATACTGAAGATAGACAGAAAGCCTGGTTGCTAGGGTTACATCTAAAAGTACGATGTTTATTATAGCAATTCAAAAAAGACAATACTACTGAAGGCTACTTATTACTATACAATATGTGCATAGCTTTAAGAATTCATGGTTTTTTGGCTAGGGTTTCAAGAGCGATTCAGGGGAATTATTTTATTCTAAAATACCCAAATTAAGAGAAAATTAACTGGTAATAAAATCTGGATAAAGCTTTCTGTTAACTTTTTCTTGAATGACTTACGTCAAGACGAAAAAGTAACCAATTTCGGTTTAAACCAATTTCTGCTCAACTAAGATATATTTGAAGTGAAGTAGGGAATATACAAATGAGAATTCTCACTTACAATTACTTTCCTTAGGAGAAAAACTTAGTTAAGCTATGTTATAAGCTTCTATAAGTACTTCTATAACTCTAATACACTAATGTTTCCCCTCTTATGGGCATAATTACGCCACGGCCAATTGCTCATCGTTTAAGTCTCCAACTGGAGTTCTCCAATCGCTTGTTATGAGGAAGATCCTCTTTGCAGACTCGTTTGCTCTCGACTTAATGTACGGCCCCTGTTCCGGAAGCTGTAAACAAAGACTTTGGGCTTTGATCGAAGAGAAGAAGTTGGCCGAAGGACTTCGGTAGCTCCGCGAAGCAGCTGCCTACGTCAGGTGACGATCGTGTCGGAGCACGCCCTGGCGGTAGCAAACAGAAACTCCTAAATTAGGGGGGTAGCTACTTTCACATAAACAACGGACCAGTACCCGGATGAGTTTGCTGTTTTACGTAAATGTGCCCAACTATAGCGAAACCGGGATAAATTAACGCCATCGACAAGTTGATCCTTAGACTTATTAGGGAGGGCATTCTGGAACAGGTCGGGTTTTTTTTTACGTGATGTTTATGCACCGAGCTTATGCTACCTGAAAATGCCTGTGGTAACAAGTAACGTTAATGCATTAAAACTCTTCGCAGTCGTTGCTAATGACGAAAACTTTTCGTGTTAAATTTGTTAACACGTAAGAAACCCGTAGAATTAATTCTATGATTTATTTAATACATTTTCTGAAAGTTATTTCTAACTTTCGCTCATAAAAGACAATTTTATTTCCAATTTAAAAAAATAACCATCAAATTATGATAGATCTTCTAAACTTTTATTTTTTAAATCCATCTCAGGATATAAGCCTGCGAAAAAACTTTCCACTTTTCCTTCAAGTAAGCCTTCTTTTGTTACATTATCTAAAAGTACTTGATTGTATCCCTGTTCTAACTTTCATTTGGTTTTTATCACAACCTCTTCATTTTTTTCGTTACTCATTTCTTAATCTATACAGGAAGATATATCAATTTTCTATTTTATTGTTTTTAAACTTAATGTTTTTAATATTAATATAATATACACGTATATTCATAAATAAAATTAATGCAATACGATATTTTATGAAAAAATGAAATATTTCGATTTTGCATTCATTGATCGATGTTTATATAAAATATATGTTCAGTATAAACTTCAAGAAGAAATCAATACAGTATATTTTATAAATTTCCTCATACAGTTCAAATCATTTTATAATAATGTTTTATGATAGTTTTCATTAAAGTAGCCCAATCAACTGTTCTTATGAGAATTATTATACATTCATAATATATACATGGATTAACATATCTCGTCATTAATGCGTGATATTTACCACCCGTCTGCACCGACATATACATTCACACGCATCACAAAGAAATAATACCGTTTTCACGGAATAAATCATTTTTTCATCAAAAATTATGATGGTATTTAAAGCAGTTATTATGAATAAAATGATACGAACGGATTTTCGCTCGATTTCCATAAAATTGCCCGAACGGCAGACGCTATTGTGCAGTCACTTTTCCTCGCATTGTGAGAGGTAATTGGTGAAGGGCGGATGGACTCTAGACGAAGCTATTATGCGACAAAAATCAAACGAAATTAATTATAGGCTTCACGGCCAATAATGCACTATTTCCCTGTCAAAGCCATGAAGCATTACATTCGTCTTTCATTTATTATTATCATTACCGCTGCAGAGTACAATAAATCTATTCTATACACGATCGGTCAAAGTTTGGCGGAGAAGGATAAGGGATTATTTCGTACTGCATGACGTAACTCACACAATTATCCTAACCACTCAAGGCTCATGTTATTTTCCGATTTAAACGTCAATTTTACGTATAGAAAATAGATTTATATTAGAGTTATTGCTAACAGCTGAATTAGAAAGATAAATTAATTAAATTATAAAAATATTTCAACAAATTTGTTTGAAGGCTTTTAAATTTAGTTAGAAATCGATATCTTTGGGGGTTTAGACTTATATAAAGTTAAAATGGATAAAACGGAATTAATCTATGCCTATCACTGTCTTTCTATTGAACGGGTACAGTTTACGACTAAATTTCTTCTTTATACAATATCTTCGTACCGCATAGAATATCCTGAATCTACTTAATGCATTTGAATACAAGTTTCTTCAACATTATGAAGTTATCTTTCTTTTTTTACCCTATTAATCCCTAAGATCTTACTATGTTTTTAATTATTAAATATTAATCTTTCCCTCAGGGATGTAATATCCATCAAGTAATAAGGTGTCGCAGGTTTTCACTATTTTAAAGCTATACGATAATTCAGAGACAACCTTCACACGTATCCCTTACACAAATATTCAAATGCATCATTCCAACCCTTTCCATTCCGATCCAAGATCCCCGTCGTCATAGAAACACACCCTACGTAAGAATCGTATCCGAAAGCACGCGAATACATCTGAACGTAACGAATTAAATCTCGGGGACAATGCAAGTTATCTCGAATCTTGGCACATTAATAACACAGGCGGACTGTTTTACTTCCCTGAAAAATGTTATCCTTTTTTTTTCCTCGGAGGGGATGCTTTCTCCAGAAGAAGCATCGATCCACTCCATTGCCATTCATTCGGAAGCACAATGGAGAGAGCTATGCGGAGAATCCAACGGAGTAATAAAGAAGATGCCGTGGGCATACATCTAACGACATGTTTGCCCTTCGAGATTAAGCACCCGAAGAACGGATTGGAATGCAGTCCTCTAATGATGGACCTTTCTCATATAATCCTCGGCGTTTAATTTACTCGTGGGTGACGTATTAATTTCGTCTGCGGAAGGAGTCGTCTCATCTCACGAATCCGTTCACGGGTGATTAAAAGATAGCCGTGGATGTTTTTTTTATGATTCGATTCGATGTACGGACAAGGGGTTCAATGCGCGTAAACAAGCAGAATTGTCTCATACCGTTCCTGATTACGTCATTCATTACTGGATGAAGATTGTGAATGAAGGGGTTGAGTCGATGTTTTAAATATGGATTGCGATTAATCGTACTTGGTACGTGATGATCACTGAAAGTACGAAATGATTTCAGAGTTGGATTTTTCGTTTGGAAAAAGAAATTATAAGAAAAATGATTCCAAAGGAGAGACTAAGAACCTGAAATTTGTCGATTGAATAACTCGAAAATAAATTAAATAGAGTTAGAACTAGTGGTGGACATCAAAATATAAAATTAAATTCCTCAAAATTCTTATTTATTTTCACAAATATTCTTTTATCTCTTTTGTATATTCATAAATATCTTTAAATAATAAATCCTTTGTTTTTTCGTCATTTTTTTGCGGAAAGACAGTGTTTGATGGTATATCTCGCATGTTCAGTTTTTCTCTTTGTGCATGGGTACATTTACCTTAAATCTCTAGTCCTCTATGTTTTAGGAATAAAATTCAAAGCCGTAGGTCTTAGAGTTCAGAGATACCGAATAAAAAGGTCGTAAAAAATTTGAAAAAAATTGCATACAGTGTACTGAAATTGTTAATTCTGCGATCTCGACAAAATTTTTCTTTTCATGTTCGTAATCCATCCGTAGCAATACAGTAACTTATATGTGAGCCTAAGTCAATGCGCTTTTTAAGGGAAATATAAAGTAGTTCTTGTCGCAGTGAAATGTTTATTATTCACGTAGAATTTAAATGCTATTTGTATTTTTTGGTGTCGAGTTATTTTTAATTGCAACCGCATTTGAGGTTAGATATAGAATAATTTAAATTCAAACCTTTCCTTATATAGCCATCTAAACTACGTATTTCTCAAATCAAAAGAAGATATACATGAACTTTATCTATCCATATTTCAAGCTCAAACTTAATTTAATCCCGACATATAATACTTTATATTTAATTAAGACATTACTAATGTAAGTGAAACATGAGAGTATCGTGAAATTGTATTTAGGGACGACTCCAAAACCGAACGAATTGGGTAAATAGAGGGGAAGACTTACCTATTGGGTGGTTGCCTCTGCTGCCTATGGGAGGTCCAACGATGCAGGGAAACCACAAAATCCAGAAGGCACTATAGATACGCACTTAGGACACAATGTCTCCATTATCAGTATCCGTGTTCGACTGAATGTGTATAGCGCGTGTTGATGTATTTATACCCGTCATGTATAAATACAGTGGTAAACGATAACAATCGAATAGAGTAATCTAATAATATATAATGAATCGATTTAAATATAATCGATTTATCGAATCGATTCGATTATTTTATATCATGAATTTTTTAAAAAATGCTATATGGCTTCGTTTCTAATACGCAATCTCCGCATTACATTACAAGAATTGGACGAGGAACGAAATGCAGTGGATAAGTGCTTTATTGCTCGTTGTACATGTATCTCAATGTAAGAATATGAGGTATAGATAAATATAAAAGAATGGTTAAATAAGATCCTTTCTGTGGAAATATGACTAATCGAGTGTACTGATGAGAAGGGAGTTAGAATCAACGAAAGCTTTTACTCCTCTTTCTTCGTAAGGATTGAGAATGATATAGAAGGGATATGACGGCAGGAGTAATAGACTATATGCGGAGTAAATAAATTTCGGGAAACGAACTTAATTAGTTTCTCCAAGGGAGAGTTCTTTTACGTACCTGAGCGTCTATGGTAAATGACTTTTGGAGTAGGAAATAAAAGCACTTCCTTAACACACTCATAATATGATACAATTTTCCACGCATTTGAGAAAATTGATAGTGATAAAACAATAGAATAAGTAGAGGATGATATTTTAATAATATGCTTAAGTTTTATACTTACACGCTGGAAATATAACGTACTAAAACCTACGGAATTATCAATGAATACAAATAAACATTTGTATATAAATATTTTCCGAAACGAACTATTAAAGAATGCGTAAATAGTCACGCTATTACGTAGATATGTCTTCATTACGTATTCATAAAAGATAACACCCATTCACATTTTTTCAACCGATATGCATACTTATCCATCCATATATTCCTTAGATGTATTTTCTCTCCAGTTTTTATTTACTTGTTGTATCTATTTTTCCTATTTTGCTTTATTCTACTAATTTAAGAAACATTCCACGACTCTCCCAAAGTAATAAATACACAGCCGCATTGGACTCCCAGGAAACAAACCAAGAAGAATTCCACAGTCGATACGCACATGAAAGGAATCTTCCCTTTAATTCTTGTCTGCAATTAAAAGGTCAAAAACGCGTTCACGGTCTCCCAAGACCTTAACAAGGACGACCCTTAGCGTGCAAGGAAGCAGAACAAGGCAATAAGAGTTCAGTGTGGTCAGTGCCGGGAGGACGTAAAAATCAGTGTAGCATAACCGTTGTGTCCATTGTTAATTGTGCGTGAATGGGAGCTCAAGAATCGAGATATCCAACCGGTTTTGGTTCCGTGATTTCTTTCAAGGTATGTTGATTTCCTTCTCTATCCAGTATCCTCTATAGAACGCATTTGAAACTCCATAGGTAGCGCCATTTTACAGCAGTTGTGCTATTGAATACGGGAAACGGGAACGCTAGTATTTCCGATGTTGCCTGGCGATAATCGTTTCCTTGGAAATTGTTGTCGCGCGGACTTATTCTCTTTCGAATTCCTACGTTGATCGATATGGGAATAAAGAATGAGCTTTCCGGGCGTTATATTCCGATAGCATTCCCCGGAGACGCCAATTCACGCAGACTCCGCGGATACCACAATCAGGAGGTAGATGAACGAGTTTTCCATGCGCAATTTTGGTTATCCATCAATGGCGACGTTTTAAAACTTTTGTCCGTAATTGAGCGCGGGACGGGTGACGGGGTAATGATCGATTGGCTTATCTGTCATCCGAATCATCGGTCATCCGCGGGTGATGGATGCTAGAGCATCATCTGCTCCAAATTGCGACACACTTATTGAAATGGTTATCGTATATGCAAAGAGGAGGATGTTATTTTGACGATAGTTCCGTCCCAGGCGGTTTTCCGAAACGTGTGCGACTTAGTAAATGAGATATAAACGCGTGTGTAGTGGCTGTTTTCACGTGGGACTCGAATGCAAGATATCTCGAAATGTATACGTACTGACGTGCGGTATGGATGGACCAATGACTACAGATGTTTGGTAAAAGGGGACGTGGAAGGGTTGATGTGGATGACGGACAGGTTTAATACGAATGCATAGGAGTCGAAGTTGACATGGTGTTCGTATCTACTCGACAATACATTTCACATTAGATTCATGCTTGGTTTAAGCAACTTGCTGTTAAATATATCGCCAGTCGTATTTCAAAAAATTCATTCGTTTTGAAACATCAAAGAAACACTTTTAAACAGTAAATGGTTGGATAAAAAACCAATTAAATATTAACTTATATTCATTAGGGTAAATACTCAAGTTAACTCTTCGGTTTATGGTGAAACATCGTCAATAGCAATTACTTTCAATCGTAAATAACACACGTTTTTGATACGTTTACTCCAGATTTAATTTAAGTAAGAGCGAGATATATTTAAAAGAATTATCGAATATTCTTTGATTCATTTTCGGAGTACTCGCCATGCACTCCCGTGCATGGCGAGTACTTTAGAGATAAGTATTTCATACGCGTTCCAGAAGCACTAAACGCAATGAAAGTTCCAGCTAAAAGTCAAACTCGTTCACAGCCGTTATCTTCAGCTCTATGATAAGTTGCTTTCGAAAGAATTCCACTTCGCTCTCCCGACTTTCTAAACTCTACGCTCTGTTAATTCTTTTCCCTTTCCTTCGAATCTTAGGATCAGATAACCTTTGACCGCTAAAGCATAAGCATAGAAATTGGTTGAGGAATCGTAGTTGTCCTTTCGGAATCCCGAGGGCAGTTAGCAATGTCCTATCTAATGTACGGCTCCCGGAGGCAGTTTAAGCGTTAGTGGTCTTGAGGGACACCTATTTCTCATTTCCTGCCTTTCCTTGGTTTTATATATCGCGCGGTCGCATTCCTGCGGCTTCGAGAAAATTCCGATCCTTCCCGTGAAACGGTTTCCCGCTTTCTTCCATTAATTTGCGAGGGAATTCGGAGAGGCGCCTCTTTATCAGATGTTTTCAATATCTTATCGCCGATCTTCTACCTTCTGGGAGCTATTGTGACTGCGTCGTGGTTTGCATACCTCAATAAAACATCTCGAAATGGAAATGTTTTGTAATGAACTTAAGAAATGTTTATGTGTATATTTACGGAACAGTTTTTTACTAGCGTTAATCTTCATATTTTATATATTATTATAATAATTATTATTCCTTAATTAATACATTCATAGAATATTAATTTAACTTACGTACTATATTGGTTACGTTAATGTAACATCAAATTAACTTACGTACTATATTGGTGGAAGATGCAATGCTCCTTTTTCTGTGAAAACAACGTACCTAATTCGCGAAAACGTAAATTTTCCGAATACATTTGGCAATGAGGAATTAAATTGAGCAGCTTAAAACCGGCAAATAAAATTAAAATGGGCATCAATTGATGATATAAATCCTGTTTATTTTTATTAATGTATGGATACTGTTTTTTAAACCGTTCCATTGAACTTAATTCCATTTCATTAACGGTAAGTATACAAATTATAGATCTTTAAAAAGCAATATTTTAGTACATATTTTATGGATATGGAAGTTCATTGGCTGATAAAATAGTCTTAAAAAAATTATAGAATTAATCAAAATCTCATTACGTCCATATAATGCTTTTATTGTTTTAATTGTTTCAATTATGATTATTTTCAGTAATAGAGAAAAGACGACGGTCTAAGTCTAGTGATGAATCTACAGTAGTGGGGTACAGAATGATAAAAATAAATGCTTAAACTTCTTTAAAACATTTTTCTAAATTCAAAAACTGCGGATTGCAAAAGTTTCAACCTTCAAATATAGCATGATAAAATATTTGAAGAATATGTTTTTTTCGACAAAGCAGTTGGCATTAACATTTAAACTCTTCCTATCGAAAGTGATGAATGAATGTAATCGTCTAACCAGATAAATCGGAATGAATGATATTAAAGACGGGAATTCAGGAAATACTACCGATTTTTTGCCTACTAGCTAATCCGCGCTAAATCGTGATGCTTCAACTCAAAAGAAAGGATTAGTGGTGAAAATCTGTGGCTTTGAAAAGGCTAACAATTGTGCGATCATAAAAAGAACATGGAAAAGACAGGTTCATAACAAATTCATTGGACATCAGATATTAATATATTCCATCACAGAATACCTCTATGATTATAGATGTATACGTTATATTAAAGGATAACAGAGGACATCATAAAATGTATTATCCACATTTTCAATTATTCAGTAAGAATTAGCTGCTGGTTTCCCCAGAATCTTTAACATGGCACATTTTTATGAATGATAAATATTGATGAAAGTGAATCTTTTGATATTTGTTGTTGGCAGACGGATGTTTATCAGTAAATACTAAGTAAAAGAATTTATTTCTCTACTGATTGTGAAATGACAGTTACACTTCATCTTTGTCGAAAAAGTATCGAATTTCTTTATATATTGCAAAGCTGTGGATAGATTAAGTATTAATAGGTATTCATTCACTAAGAATCGGTAAAATACTTTTCGAATATGATGGATAGGATCATGCGTAAGTTGGTTTAGGAACCTGATCCAAAGAGATAAAGAAAACAAATGAGTAGTCAAAAACATTTTTATTTCATTGCAAAATCACAGCGGCTTGGAACCGATCAAGCCTGCATTATAAAAGCAAACAACTGGTATAAAAAATTGGGTAAATTGGTATCAAAAAAAGTACTGGCTAATCGTATCAGTTAGGCGATTTAAAAGTTCATTCCCACTTCTTCTGCTCATGCTTCTCCTCTTCCTTTTTGTGGATGAACACGGGAACTTCCTTGATCACCGGAACTGGATGAGCTACTGGTACTTTCACCAATTTGGGGACATGGACTGGGAAGGGTTTCTCCACTGGGACACCAACGGGATGGGGCACTGGGATCTTGACTGGAACATGAACTGGATAGGGAACCTTCTTGATGATGTGGACTGGAACGTGTTTGATGACTGGAACGGGGTACTTTTTGATCACATGTACTGGAACGGGCCTGTCTACTGGGACTGGTACTGGATGTGGCACTGGAACAGGGATTTTCTTGACGAGATGCACTGGGTATGGCTTAGGAACTGGGACCTTAACTTCCTTGTGGATGGTGATCTGCTTGATTTTGGCCTTCTCCCAGCCTTTGCTTGGCTTCTTGGCCTGCTGCTGCCAACCGTTGTTGCTTTCCCATCCGTTGTTAGCTCCTGAGGATGGCTGCTGGGCCTCCCAGCCTTTGCCTTGGGTGTCCCATCCGTTGTTTTGTCCTTGGTTCTGGTCCAATCCCTTGATCTCCCATCCGGATGATCCTACCTGAGAGCTCTGTGCGTCCCATCCTTGGCCAGCTGGCTTTTGTCCTTGGTTCTGGTCCAATCCCTTGATCTCCCATCCGGATGATCCTCCCTGAGGGCTCTGTGCGTCCCATCCTTGGCCAGCTGGCTGTTGAGGAGCCCACCCCTTGATCTGTCCCTGAGAACTCTGGGATTCCCAGCCTTGGTTTCCTTGTTGCTGTTGAGCCCAACCATTGTTTTGCTGTTGAGAACTCTGGGTGTCCCAGCCACTCTGTTGCTGAGGGGCCCATCCGGTTTGTTGGTTGCCTTTGTTCTGTTGTTCCCATGCGTTTTTACCTGCTGATTCTTGTTCCTGCTTAGCGATCCATTCCTTGATTTGTGCATCCCAACCGTTTTTGCCTCCCTGTTGTTGTTCCCATCCAGCATTTGCTCCTTGTTGTTGTTCCCATCCAGCATTGCCTCCCTGTTGCTGTTCCCATCCGGAACTTCCTCCTTGTTGCTGTTCCCATCCGGAATTGCCTCCTTGTTGCTGTTCCCAACCGCCATTGTTTCCTTGTTGTTGTTCCCATCCAGCATTAGCTCCCTGTTGTTGTTCCCATCCAGAATTGCCTCCCTGTTGCTGTTCCCATCCTCCATTGCCTCCTTGCTGCTGTTGCTCCCATCCGGCGTTGCTACCCTGTTGCTGTTGGCTATCCCATCCTCCTACTTGCAACTGAGTTTGAACTTCCCATGCTCCAGACTGTGGAGAATCCCATCCATTGTTACTCTTCTGCTGCTGGTTACTCCAAACACCGACCTGTGAATTCTGTTGCTTTGCGGGCCACTCCTGGACCTGAATTTTCCATCCGTCTTTGTTATCGCCCTCTTCTTTCTTGGTCCAGCCGGTGATTTGAGCTTCAGCACCACCTTTGTTTCCCTGCTGGTCCCAACCGTTCGATTGCTGTTTGGACAACCACTCTTTCACCTGCTCCTCCCAACCACTCTTCTCGTTATTCTGCCGTTGCTGCTGCCACCCTGCTGCCTGATTCTCCCAACCATTGCCTTGCTGAGGGCCTGCAGACTTTGCGGTATCCCAACCGTTTGCACTGCTCTCGACAATCTGTTGCTTTTGGATTTCCCAACCGCTATTTGCGTTGGCTTCAGGAGCTTTCAAATCCCATGGGTTACTGTTTCCAGGAGCTGCTGTAGTCTGTGCGGACCAACCCTCTTCGGGTTTCTTAGGGTGGGTCTGTTGGATCTGCCAGCCGTTGCCGTTGGACTTCGAATCTTGACCTTTGGAGGGCCATCCAGTGTTGCTTTGCTGCCAGCTTATGGCTCCCACTTTTTCGGTTATGCCTCTCTTCTCCGGCTGCTTCTCTTGGGTTGCTGATGCCCACACCACGGCAGCAAGGACTAAAACCTGTGAAAGGGATTAAGGTATCTTCAAATTAATGAATATGTTATGAGTGCAGTATGTTAAAAAAGAAATTGAAGTGATTAGATGGAAAGAAGGGAAAGGTGACCGAATTTTGCTTCTGAGTCGAAATTCAGCTAATTGAAGTTATACGAAGACATTGCAATTGATGTTATTCAATGAGTTAGTTGATTCAATTTGATACTTTCACCGAAAAGGTAGTTGGGAGATTATCCCTTATTCCAATTGCAAGTTCCAATTTCACTGTGTCCAAGAGACTCCTGTACCACAATGATTACAAGATGTAATTAATATCGTATTAATCCTGATTTAGTACGAATTTACATTACCAGAAGAATGATTCATGGAAGAAAGAAGTAGAAAAAGACGATAAAATCCTAAAAAGCTCACCACAGCTCTCATTCCAGCAGCTGTATTGGTTCTTCTGAGAGGAGTAGACTTATTCTGATGGAAGCTTTGCTTGAAGTGAAGATTAAAAGACTTTCGCAGTTTATATACTATCCCAAAATCCCCACTTCCTCGTGCCGCCAAACTTTCGCCAGGTTATCGAGAGATGCTCTTTCTTGCTAATTGCAGATACGGGCGCTGACCGAGACCGGCATCACATCGGGTCCATCTTCACGCCTCCACGACGACCCTAATTCAATCCCAAAACTTTCTTCCGCAAATGGCATGCTAACTTACAACACCTAGGAAATACCAGACGAATATCCATAACTCGTAATAACGAAAATAGAGAAACTTCGTACGCACATACGCAAGCTTTTAGGACCTTAAGTGAGTGAAAGGGGATGTTTTTTACTTTCTTCATTATCATGGCCCTCCACGAAGTAACGTGTTTGGGTTGGGTTTACGATTCATAACCCTTTATGGTATCGCAGAAGCTGTAATGCAGAGATGTTTATTACGGGGATATTTGGCCTTAGATTTGAAGGTGTTGAAGGTCAATGGTTATAGATGGATGGATGTTGTTACCAGTATTCTCTTCTTTATAATCTATTCTTCTGATATAATTTATATATCTAATTCTTTTGTGATATAATCAAAAGATAATCCGTAAATTGACTGTGAATTCTCCTTTGTAACGCACGCGTATTCGTTCATCAATTTTAAGCCAAAAAATTTCAATATATTAACCATCTTATAACGTTAATTATAACATATACTTGTCACTAGAAATCGATTCGAATTATTACTAAAGGGTGATTAACTTAGTACTTAATAAGCATTTTAATGATTCGATAAATTTTTTATGCTGATAAGATGATAATTTTGTTAAAACAACCCCTTTCTGTCATGTCTTCGTAAGTGTTAAGAAACGTCATACGGTTGAATGATAGATTTGAAGGGTTACAAATGTATGCAAATGTGTAGAGAGACGGATAATCTTATAAGGAACTGTGTGATGGATATAAATTATATTTGTCTCATTTATTACCGAAAATAAGCGAATTTTTAATTCTAGATAACGCCATGAAGAACTTCATTATACGATATTTATAATCACGATAAGATGTGCGATGGCATCTCTGAAGAGAACGTTATATTCAATGAGACATGACGCGAGAGATTGTCTGCTCTTGACGTATTTACTCGGAATCTTCTGAGACTTATTTTGAGTACGAATTTCCACTTGAGATGTTCTTATCACATGACATTACGAAGGGGCTTAGCGACGGGAGACAGGTTCCTGTGTTCCTGGGAGACCTAGACTTCTGCTATTTTACCAAATCAGTAACCTTTCAAGTGAACTATAAGTAGCGCAGACGGCCTTGATCTTATCCTTATATCGTGCTAATTCTTCAACTGACGTACTGAGGGTATTGAACTATGACCCCTATGAAGAATTATTTCTTAACTGCTTTATTTTGTCGTAATGGATGATAATGTTTGGTTAAATGGTTTCATCTGTTTTATATGCATATTTATATATTATATTCATGTACTTTAATAATATTATATAATATTTATTTCTACATATACATACATTTGCATTTAAAGTTACTGGAATTACCGTCTAGTGACTGAATTATTTATACAGTTTCATTATATATATCTTAATTATTCACAGTAGAAGAAGGAAATTTGATATTGAAAAGTTCGAAGAGTATAGTACATAATCCTTAAAGCTCTGAGTTTAAAAAAAACTTTCAAATGTTTATAAAAATATTATAATTATGTTCGAAGTTAGGAAGGATATTTATAGTGAATAATGCAATATAGAATCCTAAGAATAATAAATTACAATTGAAATCGAAAAGTAGGAATGGAAGTGAGTTATTATCGTTATTTTATAATATGTGAAGAAGTTTTAATTGCATATTATTGTACTATATTCAGGTTTTGCATCTAATTTCTTTATTTACTAAATATATTTTCCCATTCCTATAAAAAAATTATACTTTGCCATTCAATCATATTTCTCTTTTGAAATGAATCTCCAAAGATTATCTATTTTTTTGAACAGATTTCTGTATTTCCTTCTTTTTTTCCTCAGAGGAAATCAAATTAATTACGGCTATTGCATATATTTTCCCTCAGCGCCATATATTGCTAAATAATAATTATTTTCAGTAATTTTAATTGTGATAGAATTTCCTCTGTCCACTGAATTCTATCCCATATGAGTACCGCCGGTCGATGGTTATTTGTTACGTCATCTCCATTTTCCATTTCTATTAATGGCTCTTCTATTTCCATTTGATTGAATATAGCAGAGAGGAGAGAATAGCTAAAGATCTGATGCAAAAAAATTCGCACCGTGGTGAAAAGTTATCATCATTCATAAGTGAATTTCCACTTTATCAGATTCATCGTTTGGAATAAATAAAAAACTAATTCAATGACGGAAGATCAGGTTCATATTTTTCCTAGATGCTCTAAATATGATTTCAAAAGTCAATCTTGATAATTACCTCAATAATTGTATCGAATATGCGAAATGGTGAAGATTCTGTGAAAGATGAAATTGGAAGTCTAGATATTGAGATGCGCACTCGAGTGATGCATATGAATTGATGATGGACGGTGGGTTGGAGATAAAATTCATGAATTAATGCGTATGAAAGACTAATGAAGAGCTCAAAAGCTAAGCTCATTAATTATCCGAGAATATTCTAGAGTTATCGAATAAAAATGCTCTTCAATCAAGGATGCAATCCATCGATATAAAAATTTTTATTTATAACTGCAACATTTTCTAAGGTAATTCATAATTTACGATATTTAAAGAGGAAGTTTTATCGTAGCACTATGCGTAATAAAAGTACTTTGCAAAAGCACTATGAATTCAAATTGGATCTGCTAATGAATATGGCTTCACGATAATTTATAATACAATCTAACTGTGATTTAATGAATCTTAATGAAACAATAATGAAATATAATGCAGCTTCGCATAACATTTCTCAGATAATACATTGAGAATATTAAATATTCTAATCAGTTACGACAGTTTTTCAATATTTTCATTTAAGTACAGTAATATATTATGTTTTAGATACATAAACATATATTCGCATAAGTAAAGCGTTGATAAACTTCATTGCTTAAGAAAGAGAATATAACAATTAATATGGATTCTTGTTTATGCGTCGTCATGGAGAAAAAGTAAATGAATATGACTATAATTTATCATTCTAGGGTAATTGATCACTGTAACTATTTCTCACACTTTAAAAATATAAAAAAATCCTTAAAGAAAGAAACTGAATCAATTCAACAGATTCCTCTTGGATATAAGGAAATCATTTAGCGTGTCGAGATTAATGGCGTAAAAGCGAGTTTGAAATACGTCAATGTCTGAGTTAATATATTCGTAATCATCGGATGTGAAATTTCATCTTTGGCGGATATGCTAACTGTTCACTTATCCATAAATTCCGGAAGAGACGAACAAAATACTTTCCCTGATTTTTACGGCCTCATTATAGAATTTTATGCTAAATTATGAATACGGGATTCCCTTATCTTTGATTAACTGCCGTTCATCAAATCTTGAGCAGTTGATTTGCGTGAGATGCTACGATTTAATACAATCCATCCACATCTCAATGAGGCTCGAGAAAATAATTTCGTTTCGAAAAAACTTTCCACGTGATCAAAAGCTTTCGCTTTGCTAATTTTTACTCGTATTCTCTGTGTATAATTTGATGCCGTATTTTACGATGTTCAAAGAGTTTAGGATAAGTCTGCATAAAAAACATGTTAATCAGAATATTTATAAGGAATAATGAATGTGAAATAATCCTGATATAACCGAAACTCGAATCCAGACTTCTTGGGTTCCAGTCCATTCTAGTTCCAGTCTAAATGTTAGCCTCGTTCAAGTTTCTTATTCTAACAATAATTTCTGTTTTACCTTTGATAGTGTTTCATAAGAAGGACAGATAAAAAACTTTTACAGACAGTTTGAAAAACTAACTCTTACAGTTTCATGTTTTAGATCGATATTGATTTTATTATAAACGATAGAAGAAAAAAGCCAAGTAAAATACACCTTGGTGAATCGTGATTACTTAGCCATAAAAAAAGTCAACGCTCAGAAGACTAAATAATAAATAGGAAGATTAGTATAAACAGGAGTATTATAAAAATTGACGAGTGAGTGGAACGTACGCTGGAAAAATGTCCTAAGAGTTTAAAGTTCACTGAACTCAATGTCAACGTAAGCATACTAGAAAATAGAGATTCCCTATTTATGAAAAAAAAATATTTCTAATTTTAGACTAAACAAATTCAAAGAATCGATCGTTTTTAATTGTTGTATAAGCATTTAATCCTTCAATTGTTAATTTTCTCTGTTATTCTTCCATGTTTTTAATATCAAATCAAATCAAAATCGTACCGTGTGGTGTGTGAGAAAAGTAAATAAAATAAAAAAAACTCTTTCCTTCCATTAATTGAAAAGAAAAGCCAAACAAAAATAAATTAAACAACCAAGGGCACGATTTACTTCAACAACAAGTTTATTTTATGAAAACTCATTTTAACGAAGCGAATAAAATTTCGTAAAAAAATGAACTCGTAAACTTCTACTATCGAATTTAATTGAATCAATTTCGAACGCGTTGTCACTTTTATAAATATCGATTGTTAGTACTGACCCTTAAGTTATATCTCTTTGCAATACGATAAGCCTACGTAAGTAAGCATAATAATAATTACGATTAAAATACTTACGTAATAATTTTCGAATTTTTATATGTGTTGCCAAAGAAACGAAGCAATGATATTTCCCTATAAATCGAAAAAAAGTAACATTTGATCCCCAAATCGAACCTTTTAGGAATCGATACTTCCCGTAACTAGGGAAAAATAAAAGAAACCGACTCCCTGGATGACCATTTGATTGCAATGAAAAAAGCAAGGAGGAGGAGGAGGAGCGATCCCACTTGCTGTCCCTCATTAAAATTAATCCATAACGAGTCTTGCATGCATCGCCTTCCCATGGGTAACTCTCTTCTGCTTTATTCAATGCACCCGTCGCAGATTTCCCAGAGGATATGTCTCCTATCACATTTAGTGACGCAATGCACCCTTCCCAATCCCTCTCATATCAATCGCACCACCGAAGTGCACCCAATAAGCACCAAATACCCTTCGACTGGGGACATTTAGAGCGTCCTCCGATGATATTTTTCCATTCCGCGCGTCTGTGGAAATGACGAGTACCGGACGTTCATTTCCTCTCGTTACAGAAATGATTGGTTAAAGCATTACGCTTCGGTATCAGAACGATGATATAGCACGCGTACTAAAAGAGTTTTTGATTCATTTAGATCTCTATAATATCAGATGTTTCAATCGTATTGAATTAAACGTGTTCCATCGTAAACAAATCGGGTAAAATTCGTATTTCTCCCAAAACAAAACACTATCACAAAGCGGTAATTCTACTTCTTTTAAATGGAGCTAAATAATCCAGATCTGCATGAAGTAGAGTCATATTTCTCGTGGTTTCTCTTATTATAATTCACTAGCATGTGCTTTGTTTAGTATTTCCCTCATAGCTTCGTCGAATCCATAATGCAGTGTGATTTTAGCGATGAATACGTGGAATATGTGAAGTACGCTGACCACCTTTTAGTCTTCGTGAATGCATTCATGCTCAAAGGGTATTAGTTGGAGTGCTTACAGGTATGCGGGTACATGAATCAAAGCAGATCATAATGTATAGTTAAACTCAACGTAGAGTTTAACTCCATTCGTAGAATGCATTCTTAATATCTCCTTCTCATAGGTACTGTTCAATTTCATTCAAACTCTTAGGTATATGTAATATAATTCTAAGTAAATAGACCACACGAAATATGAATAGAATAGAACTTGTATTTTTATATTTTATAGAATACATCCCTAACCTCCGAACCATAAGTACAGTTCGCAATATCTCCTCCACTTTATTAGATTACTTATAAATGGAATTATGTTAAAATACGTTACGATGTAGAGCATTGAACTATGGTATTTATATTTTGTAGAATTTAAACCGAACCATATATACCGTTCGAAATTAAATATATATTTGACTGGTAGTATAATTCACTTTATCTAAAAACTACGAAGCGATGTAGAGCACTAAACTGTACTTTAAATCTTGCAAATTATACCCTTAACCTCAGAAGATTATATCATAGATACGGCTCCAAATTAATAATCTCTTTGATTAGGATAAATATAAATCGAAATATATTAAAATACGTAACGGTATAGAGCATTGAAATGTGTCTCTCGTATATTGTAACCTTAATCTCAAAAATCACACATACTGTTCCAAATTAACCTTGGTTACAATTAATATTATTAAAAGTACACTAAAAATACGAAGCGATGCAGGACATTGAACTGCGTAGCTTTCACATCAGAAAACCATGGACCGTGAACGGGTGTCGGCAAAATGTCTCATTTCCTGTTATATCAGACGTAAAAGAGGGAATTGAAGTATTACGTCGGAGTTGGTGATTAGGGTAAAAGACTAGCGTTCGACGTCACAGTCTATGAAAGAAGACGGATGTCTTCTCTGGACCCAAAATGGCGATCTCTTGAAAATTACTCATCCGATACCCGAACGATCCCACCCTCAGATAAATCACCGCTCCTTCAGGAGATCCAAAGAAGACCTCTGCGGTGAAAGGGAAGAGAGTTGAAAAGAAATATTTCAAGGGTGCTCCTCAAATCATACGGGCTAAACGGTCGAATTGGGTATCTTAACACATCCACAATCATAACTCACTTTGGAGTAAAAAGAGTTTCCTGTCGTTACACTATCTATATAAAGGTACCGCCCCCGTATTTCCGAATGTCACTAAGGCGTAGTTTCTCGTATTGATATCGGAATTGGGTGTGTTTCCTCGGTGGAGAAAGTTTTCTAGAGGGACATATACTTTAGATTATGAATGATACAAGCAATACTGTCTAAAAATACCTATTAAATAAGAAATTAATGGCTGACCTATGTCTACAACGTAATTTATTTGTGCACCAACAGCGATAAATATAACATACGTCCATCTATTCAGGAGGTGGTTTTCCCACTCATTCGCTACGTAAACCAATTGCTTGTTGAAAGTAACACCCATATCCTTTGTGATATATTGTGAATAATTGGTTAAAATTAGAAACTTATTGATTCAAACTATTTCTACATGGTGGAGAAACTTGGAATTATTACAGAAATAAAAAGTTGAATGCATAGAATTAGAATAGTAGTGGTTCAGGATATTTTCTTGCCTAATGCATAAGGACTGTTTAAAATGCATTAGGATTGTTTAAAAAGCTTACTTAAGCTTGACATAAATTAAAATGCGGTATTTACAAAGGTACATTAATCGAACTTTTTTTTCCTTCTACCGTACCTTTATTTCAAGGGATATTTTATTATAGTAAAGTGTTAAAAACGAGTGTTTTAATGATTAGTTTTGTGAAGGCATAATCCAGGCTTTCTTTTTAAAAAATTCACTGAGTCTATCCTGGGTATTAGGATGTTTAACATAAATAAAGGCCAAAAATAAAGCTCTGTTCTATTATGGCCTAGAGACGTTTTATCTCTAAAATTTCAACCTAATGAACCGAACCCAAATATGTGCGTCATTCATAAATAATGCAAATCTTAGAGCATTGTTTGGATAAAATTATAAATATAAACGTACATAAGTATAAATATTATATATAAAGAATTAGGCAGTTAATTTTCCCATGAAACTGTAAATAATTTCACGTTTATGCGTTAGAAAAAAAATCGATATATTTTAATGGTAAAGCAGATCGAAAAATGTATCATATATTATTAAATTTCTAATGCACCCAGAATTAATAGTTAAAAGCCGAAACAAAACCATACTTAAATAAATAAATAATACGTTATTTTTACTAATATAAACAATATGGAATCCACTTTGACCGGAATAGACAGCGCGGGTTATATTCAGGTTCGTTATTCCTCCGAGTTTATCTCACATGTTCAAAATTAAACCCCCATCCAGCACCACCAAGGGAGTGAGTAATATACCTCCAGAGATTCGACGCCGGGACCCCTGTCAACCTTCCAATCCCATTGCTCGCTACGCTGTCGAATCCTTTAAGCGTCTGGAATTGTCCGCTGGAGCAGAAGCATCTTCACGACAGCTGACGTCCTGCGCTCTATTTACACCATCCCCCCCTCACACGGATATTCGCGCTACAGAAGGACGTTTTCCTAGGATTCGCGTAGAATGGCAAAGAATCGCAAATTGCAACGGTTCGTAAAATGAGTATCGGCAAATGCATTCCTGGAAACTTAAGCTAATCGAATCCTTTATATATTGTTGTTTTCATATTAAGAGCGAGGAAAGTACGTACGTACGTAAATTTAAAAAAATACTATTATTTACGGTAATTACGTTGGAAGAGATTCTATTTACTTTTAGTATGCTTCCAATATGATTTCCATTATAATCTCGTTCCCAAGGTTACGTAAGATAACGTCTAGTAATGAAATTCCGTAGTTTAAATGATACATTAACGGTAGGGTCATCGTATCTGTAATCCATGCACAAAATTGGAGATGATTTCTTAGAACAAACGTGTCCGGAATCGAAATTTGTCCCTCAATGATTGTGTTTAATACAGTTACCATGGTTATCAGGCGGAGTTGAATTAGCGCCATCAAGGGGTTGATTGCAATTGGGGGAAAAATTAAATTTACGCCTATATCATGGTAAAGGAAGTAGGTAACCACGAAATAGAGTATAATACCCTACTTGCGTATAGCATAATAATTCATCTTATATTTCGTTTTGTCTTATACAAGCGCATGTCAAAGGTAAAAAGGATTAAATGGGATATTCTTCGCCTTGCTTGGACATACTGGAAGGTTCCGAAAACGCCATTTCTCTCGGATGAAATAAAGAATTTTTCCAGGGGTCACATCTGTAACCTAATCTGCTCCTCACGAGTGATGCCACTTACCCTTATCATTTCGGGTACACTGCTGTCGAACTTGAAACCTCGGCTAACAGACAAAGGAGCTTAAAGATGGAACATTCCGACTTATCTCCGGCGATTCTCTAGAATGAGGCATAAAGCGTAAAGGATTTCTTAGAAGAGATCCATACGTGGAAACCGAATGCACTTTGGAGATGAAATAATATAAAAAAACAGTTGATAATCGACAGTGACCATGGCAACGCAACATTGTTTTACGGAACTATATCGTTTTAATCGTTTAACGGTTGATAATAAATAAAGACCATGGCAACGTAACGTTCTTTTACGAAACTATATCATTCTAATAATATTCCAACCACGTAGCTAGCAAAATCGGAATGATAAATGCACCGTAAATAAAATTACGTATTATAGAAATAAACAACACGTATCACGTAATAAAAGAAGCTTACAAAGTTTAAAAACAATATTAATTTATACGATAGATATAAAAGGAATGCTAACAATGCGTAAATACTCATTGCTAGAGATATTTTTATATTATGGTGTAATATCGCAATAATTGATCTTAAGAACAGTTCTGTGTGCATAGGATATTCAGTTGATTAGCCTCTCCATGGTTCAGTGGGTGTGAGTTATTGGGCGATGTACGGCGTGGCCTTGTATCCCAGTCCACCGCTGTGTTAACCCTGAAGGTCTAGGAGGGAAATTCTTTAAGGAACTTACGCAACTAGTGAAGTATTTCAAGTAGGAGATACCCAGCCCATGTACCCATATTGATTATGAGATAACTTGCCGTAAATTTCATAATTAACGGAGGTTCTATACTAAAATATTGCACAGCTGAAAGATAAGGATCTAATAACGTTCTGTGTTTTCTGTACTTTTCAGTTTTCATATATACTATATATATACTATACATATATATCACATATATTTATTATATATATTTAAATCTATACTTATTCTTATATATCAATTGCAGTTTATTCTATAGCTATCTATCCACTATGCTGTTTATCTGACAAAAATACAATTCTAGCTTATAATTAAAGAAATATACATTAATATTATCTCAAAATAAACTTTCAATACTAGAATTGAAAAAAATCCATCAATAGTTGAATTAATTCCCACTTTATTTATAGCGGGAAAACTTCTTGTTACTTAACAACTGTTTTGGCAGAATAACAGAGTTTAAATTATCTTAACGAGTAATTAGAAGACGATAACTGCCTTAGTTTAGAACAATACTTTTATTACTTCAAAAAGTAGATATATTTGAGTTTTTTATTTAAGCTTCACCAAGGTTTAATGCAAAAATTTTAGGACAAAAATCATAACAATATAAATTAAATTTAGTAATTAATAATATAATTTAAAATCGGCATTGTTGCTAACAAAATAACAAAATATTTCTGTTTATATTTAACAATGTTTGTATCCAACCAGTGACGATTAATTATTACTAAATTATTTAATCAATAAGCATTAAAAACAATAGAGTTCACGATAATTCGGGGGACAATTTAAACTAGCTTTTAATTCCGAAGACTGAATACGGTAATCAGGGTTGGAGATTAGATTACTTTTCATCCACCACTGTGCATGTACCATTGTAGGCGAGAGCGAATCTATTTCGAAAGGCGAATTCCATACTTCCTAATTTATTTCGCAGAAAATTGGTCGATTTATTTGATCACCGCCAATCCATGGCAACGCTTCGTTGATTTTTCCGCCGAAGGAAAAGTGGTGTAATTTGAGGGCAAAGCATTTGCGGTAACTTATTCAAAAGGGGTTTTGCGATGAAATACCCTCAAAAAAAAAGCTCTTTGCCAGGATGTTTCCAGGTACGGGAATTTTTTAAAAACCTTTAAGCGAAATTTCTTTTATTCGTCGGAGATAAAAAAAATAAGCCCAAAACATACGTTCGGTGGACACGAAATGAGAAAATTCGGTTGCAATTTTCGCTATAATCCTTACATTTTAGTTTGAATTGCTCCGTTGATTCGTAAAAACGTCCATTTCGCGCTGCTAAATTTTCGCTCTCTTTTTTGTTATAAGTGTACTGATGCATCCTCCCATTGTCCCCCATTGATTCTTTAAACTTTCAAAAGGTAAGTTTCAGTTTGTGGGGATTTTAGTGGAATGTATGTATGAGTCATTGTCCTTACGTTCTCATTCACCTAGTAATCGTGATATTATTATTGTAGAATCGAGGGTTAAGCTCGTGAATTGATTATATTAGTCCGTTGCTTTTATTTATTAATTAAAGATCGATTTTTATTTGTAATTATATAAATTTAATGTATAAATATGCATATTTGTATAGTAATAGTTTTATTTTATAGTCTTCATAAAAGTAGTTTAATTTATCAATGTATAGACGCATATATTCTGTTTAAGACTTCATCAAGCATTCATTATAAGTGACGATTCATATTTGCTAAAGAGAATTGACTGAAATATTTTTCCAATTGTCTATCTTTCAATTCTTTAAAAGTTATTCCTGAAATAAGTTTGCAACATTCGAAGTGCTTACTTGAGAAAATGTTTGAGAAAGGCGAAGTTAATAGATAAAATAATTAATGAATTTAAGACGATAGTTCAATCATTGTAATTCGCTTCTCAAACTGAAAGAATGACTTATATAATTCTCTGAATTCTTCTAGAGGTAAACTAGAATTGTTTTAGAATCAATCAACCTGATATTCAAGAATTTAAAATTCATAATATCATAACGTTATTCGGAACCATAATTATTCATAATATATTAATGGTATACATCATGGAAATATAGTTGATAATATAATAATGACACAAAGTAATTAAATCAATATCGTATTGTTTGATTAATAAATATATTTCAATGAAAATTTTCATACATATATTCAAATTATAGATCAATTAAATTATAAATATCCTTTCAATATTTATTCATATATTAGTCCTAGAAGAAAACATAAGTATACTTACTTACCATCAAATTGATTACTTCGAAATTCATTAAAAGGCAATAAAATAGGATTGCGAACTATTAAAAAAATAGATTTTTAAACATGCATCGTAAATAAATTTGTAAAATTAAACTTGACACTTAAAATGTTAACTGGTAAGAAATTGTAACGCTCAAAACTTTCGTACTTTTTGTTCTAATTTCATCGTAAATTACACTTTCCTTTTCTGAGCTTCGAATAAATTTTTTACGGCCCCTTCCTCCCCAAATATATATCTCTTACTTCCTTCCAGAGAAAGAGCAATACTTTTACACTTCCATAAAAAAAGTGCATTCGCGCGTGAAAGATCGACTCCGTCATACATCCCTTTGTCTACGTATACACACTTCTATACACACGTAGTAGTAACAGGAATAGAATCCATCAGTGATCGTTATTTATTAAATTTGCATCTCGCACATGGTCGCCGATGGACGGAGTAGGTGTAGTAGGAAAAAACTGGCAACTGTGCTAGTTTGGCATCGATCTTCCATATGCACGGGGGACATGCGCCGGAACATACAGGAAAACCGGCTTTGGCCGCTTAGCCACGCTTATAATTTATATCAGTAGAGTGCGCATGTGTCGCTCCACCACACGCCATCCGAGCTGACTTCCTGCACAAACAACGCCTCAAAGGAGTTTCCTTTTTTCGCCGCCAGGAGGAGATAAGGCGACGACGTTGAAAAAATAAATAAAAATGCCATTATATCTGTACCACGCTTCTTTTCCACTTCTCGAGTATTTTCGCAGATTTTCCCTCGTTTTTCCTCGACGCTGTCGACAGTTTTCTTAAATAAACATGAGCATGACGTAAATAAAAGGAAGTAGGTTTTAGGTCTCGTGTACACGAGTATATAATTGTTTAGGATCGTATATATATAAGTACACCTATTACTATTTTCTTTGAAATGCATCAAATATGGTTTATTTTAAAACATTTTATTTTAATGGAGTTAGTTTACGAAAAATTGAATTGCATTAGTTACTCTCTACGTAGTAGACAATGGAAATGATAAAAATACTTTATTTCCATTATTTTATCATTTATTGAATCTTTCCTCATTTTTTATTAATTAAGTCTTACCTTTTTATATTTATTATTATATTAATCTTTCGATTGAAAGTTATGTAGGAGTTGATACTTTTTCTTCTTACTTACTATTTTTTCCTAAATCGTTAATAATTCGTTCATAAATTGCAGAAAAATACTAAAATCATCAACTGAAGAGTACATTCTTACAGTGTAATGGTCGTATAAATATTTTGTCTTTTCCCACATTATGGGTTTTTTTTCATAGAATATTGGTTTGGTTTTCTAAACGCACTGTCACAGTGTTTAACCACCGTTACCACATGCTGTTTACTTCATTATTACGCAATCAATATTCTCCAATACCGTGCTCAATCTTAAAACGCATCTTATTCATACTACATGGTTCATCTAGGACATAAGAAGGAATACAAATGAGAAAACGAAACTTTCTTAAACTCGATCAAACACACTTTAATCTACGGCTATTCATTATCTTTCACTCAAAAAATTTTTGAATCTCCACTAACATAACACCTTTGTGTCATCCTGTTTTGATTCTTAACAGAGTGTGTCTTTTCTTCATCCCGAGATTCATAAAATAATATTGGAAAGGACCCGATCAAACTGTGGGTTTTTCAATCTTCTTAATGAATTCTGAATGGGAATTTTTGTGATGAAAAGGAAGAAAATAAATAAGTTGGTTAATTAAACCCATCAATAAAAATGATTGATTTTGAAGTTTGTGGCAGAAGAAAGAATACAGACAAGGTAGAAATTGAAAATTAATATTATACCAAGAGAGTGATGATATTAATTAATTAACTTATACAATTTCATATTATTCACATTGAGTGAAATCGATATCATTATATTATATATATTCCCAAAAATTCAATGCTAAATACAATTAAAATCGTATTTAACGTACAGGTTAAATTGATTTAAATTATGATTATAATTGTTTGTATTTATAGTAGGTTCTGTACATTATCAATAATAGATAAATCAAGATAAGAGAAAAGTTGGTTCATAAAATCATTATAAAATTGGTTATGGAAATACAGCTTATTTTGACAAGTTTTCTTTTGGAAGCAAGACCAAACAAATATCTATTAATCAACGAGTATTTTATGAATCGTGTCTAAGATGGTTTCTAATTAAATGACTGTACAAGACGAGATAAGATTCTCTGTATTATATTTCATTTACATGGCCAATACCTATATCATGTTAAATATGTTATATAAATATGATAGTTTTAATGCATTATTAAAGAAGCTTTCAACGACTGGATGGATTCTCTAATATTTATGTACTTGTCAACTTCTTTGAGTTTTCTTTGAACTGTTCAATTTCAAAAATATTAGCATTATGGCTACATCTTTAAAGAAATGAATATTCATCATTAAATTCGAATCTATTTTAGATAACTATTAATCATTTTCCCAAATAAACAGAAGATATTAAATAAAAACGAAACTAAATAAGGAAATTAAAACTTATTTGCTTTTGGAATACAATTTTCTCAACCAACAGAGCGTGTTTGTAAATGACATTTAAGGTACGTGTCCCTCAATGGCGTGGGAAGCAATGATCAGATACTGAGATCATACCTCGAGTGGTACAGGTATAAGAATGTATCATCGGTCTAACCGTAGGTATAGTATGTCTATAGTACCTTAAAAAGGATCGCTACGTATTATCCATCTCCGCCGTTAACGTTAACCATATCAGAGAGACTCAACTCCCCTAAAAATTTCACGCAGAGTGTAAGGGAAGATAATCAAAGCTTGTTTAAGTTGGGCACAGCGACCGAGAATCACCATGGAGAAAGGGACGCATATAAAAAAACGGAGAAGAGAAAGTAATGAAAAAAGAGATGGAATCGATTTAATGGAAGCGTATCTGCGATTCCAATGTTAATTAAACTCGAGCGTGGGAATAACGCTTCGGAAAAAATCCTCAAAACAACCGCAAACAGCAATTTTCGCGAGAGTGAATAAATTTGTCGAATGAAAACAATTGAATAAATCCGCTACAAATAGCCCCTGGAGATCGGCGGTGCAGTGAGGAAATTTATCGGTCGAGCTTTAGCATTTGATATTAATATAGTATTCGCTATCTGGCCTTTTTTTTCCGCGAAGAGAGTGTAAATACCGCTTCCGGAAAAGTAAACATTAATTTTAATCGCGCGTTTTCCGTCAAAATAACAGCCTTTTCATTAGATACAAGAAATATAAACTGTTTCGAAAAATAATTAATTTCCGCGAAGAAAGAATTTTAATTGTTTCGAACCTGTGCTCGGAACTTTTTTCATAAATGTGTGAGTGTACACGAAATAAAAAAATGTATGTTTGTAACCGTGTGTCTATATATAAATCGCGTATAAATAAACGTATGAATTTTATTGATTTATTACGACAATAGTTAATAATTTGCGTTTATATTCGTCCACCATATACAAATCTACGTTTTTACGCATATAAATAAATAAATATATATACATATGTAATCATTTATATATATCGTGTTATAGTTACGTACGAGATTGAAGTGTTTTATTTATTTATTTGGACATTAATTAATAATAATTCATGTTAGAATGACTAGATAAAAAGAGCAGAAATGTGAAAATAAAACAAAAGCTACTTATATTTACGTACCTGGGATTTTAGATTTATAGATATCCTCATAAAAATTCTTAATATGAATAACCATTTCCTTCAATATACCTCCCAAACCACCCATGAAACGTAACTTAATGGGTTGATTGTCAACCCAGTCGGAATAAATTATGCAAGAAGAAATTACGAAAAAAGTATTCTCACTCATTAGATAAAATAATGCGAAATGATAATTCAACTTCTTCGACAAGAACTTCGCTTCGCATCTGTTCCCTCGGTCAGTCTTCAAACTAAGAATGAAGCGCGAATTTCTTGGGTCTATTTTGAGAATGAATAATTCCCTTCAAAGTTTCGAAGAGAGACCGTTCTTGTACAGAATGAGTACTCCTCTCTACAGATGACTTCGCGAAGCACTCGTACAAACTTCGCTCTCCTACTACGACACCAACTATGCGTATTGTCTCAACTTCCGGTGGTAGAGAATCTTCACTTCTTTAAAAAGACGGACGGAATGTGAACTTTCTCCTGTTGTAGAGAGGTCATCCCTCCGTCTCGGGAATTAATATTTCCTTTTGTGACGTTTCCCGAGAATTATCTCGGAATTGTTTCTTGAATTCCGAAAACAATCGAATCGGGATGCGCAAACAGTTTCTAGGAAACTGTTTTCTCTCTCTCTCTGGTTTCCAAGAAGTTCCGAGAATCACGTGGTGTCTTCTCGTAATAATCTATCTTATAACGACAATGTAAGTTATCGCTAAGGGATACGTCACCTGCTTGAGAGAATGTGGGTGTTAGAGGCAAGCAAGATTGATTAGACGAATTTAATTTATAGGCGAACTGAATTCAAGATGTTCTAGACTGATATTTTGGGAAGTAATTTAAAATTAAATTAAGAGAGTTTCATTTGTTCCTAAAAGTTTATTTTTCAAAGACAATAGTTGTTTGGGAGTATATTATCGTGAAATTTAACTGTAGGAAGTACGATATACCCCCTTAATTTATTTTAATTTAACCTATAATTTCATAATCAGCAATTCAAATATTTAATGAGTGTTTCTGTATTTTGATTATTACTTTTCTAAAAATTGTTTATTTGATGCTAAAATTTTATCTTTCCTTTCTTAATCATCAAACTTACATTTTATTGGTAGACAAGGAGGAAAATGGACTATTATATGAATAGAATAACGTTCTTGTGAAGTATACACACATGTATACCTTTATGAAATGCTCAAAACGTATGAAAAAATATTCACATTTACGCATGTCTGCTGTTTTTAACTTAATCCATAGGAAACTATGTACAAACCAGGAACTACTTTAACTTCCTTATGAGGACTTTATTAATAAAAAATATTACTCCTCCGCTCTAAATAATTTCTATTAAGAGTAAAGTAAATCTAAAACTGGAATACCATATAAAAGAGCCACATCAAATATTTAATAAAAAATGATACAAAAGAGGAAATTAAATGTACCAAAATATCCTTTCAATATATATAACTTTCAATTAAATTTTCCTCGGTTCCAAAAATACACGTAACAGAAAGTGTTTCATTATGTTTTTTAAAATTTAATTGTTCGACAACGTCATTGTTTCTCGAGAACTGGAGGAATTAAAATTTTTTGTAAAGTTTATTTTCCGATGAATTAAAAATTTCATTTCGTGACCATTGTCATATTTTCGTCTCTTATACATTTTTGTCGAAATATATTTCGATATTTCTTTGAATTTTATTGAAATTTAACATTATATTACACATGAAAAGATATCATGATATAATACCTCACATTTTGAATGGAGTAACTGAAAGACCATATAACAATACGACAACAATACCTATCTTAACATCAAACAAAGGATCTTTTCATTGAAAGAGAATAATAATAATATTGCTAACACCATCTAAAATGATAATTTCCTAATGCCTCTATGATAATCGTCAACTAATCACTTAACGCATTTATAAGTGACGTACAGATAGTGTATGAAAATGGGTGTGTGATGTATTTATCGGTGATTATTATCTGCGGCAGATTTATACATTTTCTGAGTGAAAGCTGAGGAATCTCATTCCATTTCGTAATCTTGACTTTATCTCCGTGTTCTTATGCGTCTGAATGACGGCTGAGGAAGAATTTCGTGGCTGATAATGCACTGAGAATGGAGTGTAATATCGGCAATGAGAAGTGCCTATTCTGAGTGGCAAATGATGTGAGAGAGGCTTCCCTAAAATGATGCACACCGAGTGAATGAGGGCATGAAATTATAGATGGAATGACGTGGCGTTGAGCTACGTACGTGTGAACATCTTATAAATTTTTAACGAATTCATAGTGCAAAATATAATATATTACGTAAAGATATTTTTAGATATTATTTAGAATACTTTTGGATATTATATTATTCTGTTATGTTTATTAAAATGTATAGTAAATAGCGTAGCGTAGTGGAGTAATTTACGATTGGTACAGGAGAAGATTTGCTACTTAATTTAGTAAATAGAAATTTAATTATAATTCGCAAATTTGCGCATATTGCAACAGCTACGGAATAAGAGAATGTTTTTATCGTAAGTTTGAAATAGAAACCTTAAAAACATGCATGATGTAGCCGAAAATTTGCAGATAATTTTACGAACTTTATTATTATTAAGTTTTATTAAAATTAAATGAAAGTATTCCTAAATACTCTAGGCTTTTACAAATTTTATTATCAGATATCACGTTGGAGAATGGTATGAGATTATATGAATGTTTGATTTCATTACTATGAAATAAAACATCAAACAGTGCATAAAACGATTATCTTAAATCGGCTTTCACCATCGAGATGAGATTTTCATTGGAGATGAAAGACAGTATTATAATGAATTAAAAAAAGAAGAGAATGGATAACAGGTTTGGAAGAATGCCTAACGAGTAGTTTTGTATCGTGATGAGCTTTAAGATAAACAAAAACTCTACGATGTGCTTATTTACGCAAAGCCACTCGAGATCTATTATAACTTCTATGAATAGATTAAGAGCCCTAATAAAACAACTCGAATAAGGAACTACTTAATCCCAAAAATTTCAGCCTCCCCAACCTGTTATGGAAATTCCATTTTTCACAGCTCAGGTAATTATTCCCTCATTAGTGCACATGATTGATTTTTGGCTTGCAGCAGATAATGAAGTGGCTAATTGTTGTGTCAGCAGTTTCAAACACTTTGGAAGTGTAATCGATGGAGGAATTGATCAAGATAGCTCGGCCCAAGACGGTCCAACCAAATGCGTTCTTCATTAGTACTAAATCAGTGCCGGCCCGGGGGAAATTGCCTATCCAGCAACCTTCGATCAATGTTTATAGTCGAACTTTGGCAAATGTAAAATTTTCTACGGGGACACACTTTCTCGACCAGATTCACTTTCACTTTGCACCGAATTCCTCCATGGCTACTGTCCGTTAAAATAAACAACGCACCAATATAGACGTAGCGCTACAAACAGGGATACGGTAAACAAGGCAACAAGAGCGATGTGTTGCTATGAACAGTGTGACGATGACAACTTCGTACACATAGAAACCACGGACAATTTCAAACAAAGGTTAGGCTCGATCGGAGTGATTTTGATACGAGTATTAATTTTATATATTCCCATTAATTGGCCAATTTGAAAATACAATAATGTTCTGCAAAAAAGGATACTTTTTTGTTGTAAAATAACGAAAATGCCCCGGAGCGGATGTGAGTAAAGGGAGGATAACGATTCTGTGTTAATCACAAGCATCGCTTGTTTTTCTTGAGATCACAGTTTTTTGAATAAACATGTTTAAATACGTTTTATCACTGCGCCTTAAACCCGAGCCCTCGGCTATCTCCACGCTCTGCAAATATGCGTGTTATTTCTCCACTCGAAATTTGGAAGCACAGAACCCTTACCCAACCTTTGATCAACGAAATTTTAAGTTGTACCGTATCTACAAAATATGTGAAAAATGCATTAATTATACGAAAATATTTACCGTAGTATTCAGCAAACTATAATAATATTATTTCTTTCACAACTAACTTAATTTGGTAAAAGCAAAGGTAATATAGAAATACGATGAGTAGTTTTATATTTAAGAATACCTAATCTTATATTTTGTGAAGTAAGTTCTTATAATTCAATGTTCATGCTTCAAAATATTAATACAAATATAATATATATGTTTGTATTAGTAATACTTCTTGTATAGCTATTCTTATTGCGAATTATTTTCTGAAAAATTATTTTAATGTAACCCTTAATTTATTTCGTGTTACCTTTAGAAGCATAAGAGATATTTCAAGTTAGTTTAAAGATTAATATTCCCGATACATTCTCTGCATACCATCTCATTTTAATTAATTTTCTATATTAGATCACATGGCTATCATTTTATATATTTTAATACGCCATTTTTACGTAATAATACGTGATATTTAATTGCGAGTATTATTAACGTAACACTGTACTGTAATCGAGATACTATACGTTGAACAAATGAAGATCGGTTTGGAAAATAAAGCTCACATAAACATTTTTATTTCACGAATACTTTTAAGACGCATTCATTGCAATCGTAATTACGATGGCAATTTTAAATTACGAAAGAATAGCAATTCTTCATTACTCTCCTGACTGTCTATTTCTGAATACGATATTTGTCCGTGGGGCGCAACTTTTGAATTCGATGCAGCACTAATGCGGAGATGATTTTGGAACAATTCCACGAAGCAGAGATAATGAGGTCATCTGATACATTATCTCATAGAGCAGCTTCCTTCGTGAAGCCAATTAGTGCTTAAAATGCGGAGGGGACACCAGATTGAAATGTCCGAAAGGCGATGACGTGCAGCGGAGGCCATCACGAACTAGTTACCATTCGAAAGAAATGAGACGCTTTGGGAAAATGAGGTCGCCGATCCAAATCCGATGAGTGACTTCGTAAATTACGGTCATCGAGATGTGTTGATATCAAATGGAGAAGAAAGAGATATCAACGAACGCTGCAGGGAACAATATCTTCGAAATCCTATTTCAACATTATGATGATACTGAGTCAGCTGATGAATCTTCCCCTTGATCTAATTTCAAATTAAATGCAGTTGAATGATTAGAGTTTAAAAATCTCAGTGTAACAATTCATGCGACGAATATTTTTGGAACGGAGGAACAATAAATTGGAAGGTGTATAGTTTTGAAAGGATATGTTATTGCTAATGCGTTTGTTATGTTATAAACTATGAAAATATCTTTTGTTAGATGTTCAGATCAGTATTGTATTTGCATTGTTGTATTGTCTATCAGTAATAATATAAAATGTGAGATATTATATTATTTAACTATCTCGTGTGCAATACGACGTCAAATTTCTATAAAATTGAATTTAATTCAGAGATAAATATCGAGATAAAGATATTAGCAAGTAAAATATAATTATGGTCGCAAAACGTACTTTTTAATTCGCCGAAAGAAAAATTACGAGGAAATGAGAAATTCCGGAAATTCTAGGAACACTGTGACGTTGTTTAACAATTATATTTTTAAATTCATAAGTAAACATTTCCTGTGACGAACGTTTTTGTAATTGAGGCAAAATGAATTGAAAGGTTTATATTTTGAAATAATCTGTTGTTATCATCGATATGCCTTTCTGTCTAATTTTTTACTAAACAATTGGTGTTTTAGATTTACTTGATAGCAAATTATCAGAGCTGTAGAGTAATATTGTTTATTAATTTAGTTCTTTCGATGAATTTAAAATAAATACTTGTTGTATAAGGTTTATTATACATTAAATATAAGACATAAATGCGGAAATATTTTTACATAAATGTTCTTTCGAGCATAACTTAAAGAAGGGCATACAGCATATATTTAATATATATTCTCTATTTTATTATTCAATACACATCCTCAGCTAGAGAAATTCATCCCACACCACGCAACAGCCTACAACGGATGTATTTGCAATGAGTGCATTTTTCAAACGTTGAGAATAGCGTGGAATTGCCAATAAATATTTGAGGTGCCCCAAAGAAGTCCTTTTTAAATTTGCAGTAGTTTTCAGCGCAAGTCTGTACATAAAATTAATTTGATCATTCAAAAATGAAAGCCATTTAAGAGTCTGTACAGGAGTTCAGCGTGAACAAAGGGATGAGCTACCAAAAGTTTAAGCAGATCTAAAACTTTTACGCTCCTATTCGTTGCAGGATAATTGCAGAATTTTATGATTATATTTTTTTATTTTGACATCATTTAAGCAATTATATTTTGCTGTAATCATCACTATTAACATGGTATAGGTATAGACTTCCAATATTAATTTTTTTTTAAACAGAAATAATTGTCCTTGTGATATTTTTCGAAATGGTTCATCAATCGAAGAAAACTACCCAGTATCGTTACGATTTTTTTAAAATTTCATTAAAATATGGAGACAATTTAAAAATAAATGCATTGGGTAGAACGATGTATTCTTCTAAAATAGTATTGGGATACCCTTATGGACCAAGTTCTCTAAGGCCACATATTCAAACGTACCCCAAAACCTTTGTGTTTCTTCCTTCGGTAAACTTATCTTAAGTTAGCAAACTTACACAAAGAAATCTAAATGGGCGAGAGAAAATTATTCAGAAGCAATACAAAAATATGATGTTCACAAATACTAAGCTTACAATTTTTAGTTTACCATATGAAACTATGAGAAGATCAGACGAGAAAAAAATGAAAAATAGATTGTTTTATCAAAAAATTTCTCTTTCATTATCTCATCAACTGTATATTGACGTACAATCGGAGGAATTCTGAAATGAAGATGACGTAATAAATATAAGATATTGTCGAACAAAACCTTCGTTTAAAATAATCATTGATTCAGGAATCGAACCAAATCCATCCCATTTAATTAAACCACCATTACCAAATAAATATGCAGACTCAACTCTGAAAACTGCATGTAAAAGTTCTCCACTTTCATCACATGAACATACTGATACATCATCTTTCCTCTTATTCTTCTCCCTTCGTAGATGTCTACATCGTACCGAGGTACACAATGGGAATAACCCCTTAGGCTAATCACATTGAAACCTGAACCCCCTTTTCCTTATTTGTCTTCTGACGTGCATATAGTTCGAAACTACGCTTTCACGAACTCTTAGAACAAATATAAAATGGTGTACGTGACTTGTAACTAACACGATTAAACTTTACTTCCCGATATTAATATTTACTCAATTAACGAGAATCCTCAATAGATACGAACAATAATCGATTGATCGGAAACACTACTAAATATTTCTTAAAATAATATCCTCGAAAACTATCCAGAATTTCTTTTTCTGGAGATCAGCGCACTTCCTGAAAGACGGTCATTCACGACTTTTTTGAAAAAGCGGGCAAGATCGCTTAATTTTTGAGAAGAGAGGATTCCAATATGTTTTGGGAGCGTTTCCATGGAGAGGGGGACTTCTCTCATCAGTAGAAAAACATTGCAGGGGTCCCTTTCCATCACCCGTAATTCGGCTTTATTTATGTTTCCTTGCAGAGAGTAGCAGCATTACGTGAATTTCTCGAGGGATATCCTCTCTTCGGTGGAAGAAAAGACTTGCCTTTTTAAAAAGGTCGATGTATCCCTTCTTCCACTTCCCTTGAGAGATTGTTTTATATTTACCCCTAAATGTACACACAATGGCATCCGTCATGGGATGCACTCACACGGCCAATATATATAAGCGCTCGTACATACATATATTAACGTATATGTTTTTCGTATTGTATTTTAAGTCTCAATATCAAGTGAAAACAAATTCAGTTACCATGGTGATTAGATCGTAATTTATAGATTAATATCATGAAACTGAAAGGTGTAAATGAAACATTTTTTTTTATTTTATACACTCCCTGTTGGAAAAAGAATAAAATTTTAGCACAAAAAATTGCATTGTATGTTATACGAAGGAATGGTGGTGATTCTAAATTACTAATTTCAAAATTAATCGAATTAAACGCTTAAATTATTTTTAAAATATAGGCTATTGATTTTATGGTTTTTGTTGGACACTATGAAGCTATTTCAGACCAAAATTATCAAATAAAATTTAAAATGTAAGGATGAACAGTATAGCAATAGATACACAATGAGTTATTGGGAGATGTTCGAAAATATTTTGACCCAAACACAAGTAATCTACTTAAAATTACACCAGTTAAAATATAACATTATTGTAGTGTTAAATGAATTCATTTATGTTCGGTGTGGAAAAATCCTTACCGTGCAACGTGTTTAAGTATTCGGATACGCTCTTCCAAACCTGCTCAGTATATCTTTGGTCAACGCAATCGGCCAAAGTGATCGTCATTAATGTTTCAATCTTTTTGCAGCGCCTGAAACTCGGTTGCATTTCGTTTACAATCGATTCCTTACGGAAATATGTTCTTTGTTATATTCACTTCCCGTTCGACGTCTGAATTTCTTTTGTATTTTATCTCCTTCGCGAATGTGAATAAATAGTAATGAAATAAAAAAATAACTGGAACGTGGATGGAAGTCAGCTTTTTCCCTAGGTAGGTCATGACAATCACTCAGTTCAGTAAGTTCTAATACTCGACTAAATAGAACTTCTATTCCAAAACAGTTTTAACTGCGAATTGCACTCATTGTTACGTAACTGACGCTATAATCGAGTTGTATGTAAATTCGCTAATTTCCTTGTTTTTTTTAACTGCAAACAAAATCGTACAATGTTGCAAAATTTGAGACAACAATGTGGCCATTTGCTTTATTTTTATACCATTCAAATGTAGTTCTGATTCTAATACATTGACATTTTATTTTCCTTTATCGTTTTGAAATTGTTCCTTTGTCAAATGAAGAATAGATTATTTACAAAAGCTTTGGATCACGGGCTAATATCAATTTTTATTTTATCAATATTGTTTCTTTTATCAAATGAAAATGTTAAATTGCATCTCAAAGAAAAAATATATACTAAGAAAGATAATAATAAATTATTTTATGAAAAAATTAGAAAAGAAGTAAAATGTTAAGTTTTTCATTTTATAGAATCTTAAATCTGGAAAATTACTACAAAAAAATATTCATTGTCAATTATCAATCTCATTAAAAATTTATATTTTCAATCATAAAAAAATCTCATAAAAATTAAATTTTTTATCAATTTCGAAATATAATACGGTTTATATAAGATATTACCAAAATAATATACAATTAGTGACACTTGAAGTACTTGTTAGAACTTTTGCATAATTTAATGGATAAAAACGAAATATACCTACATGTACAAGTATGTTGAAAACTTGCCACATTTCGTATATTCTGTTCATCATCAGGTTTAACTGTACTTCTAAAAACATTTTAATATACATTTTGGAATCAGACATCCTGTATTTCCATTTCTACGACAACAGAGTTAATAAAAGCTAGAACTTCCGTCCTACAAAAATTTAATTGTTGTTAAATACGAACATAACTTAGCGATGTACACACTTCAAAACAGAAACTCTAATGAAACTTAACGTTTCACGTAAAATATCGCCAGCTTTATAACCGAGTGGAAACAATGTAACGAGATGTAACGAGATTTAAATTAAATTCGTCAATGTTTCGGGTAAATTGGATCACAATTTTCCTCCGCCGGCCTAAGGATACTCATAACAAGCGGACAATTCGTTTTCCAAATAGTTTGCATATTTTTCGACGGATTGAATGTTATCTTTTGTCATCGGAAGTGGTGAATACGAAGGCGTTGTTATCTCTCGAAAAACAGTCGTTCATTTGTTCTTTTTCCTCCTCATTTCATGTGCCTCAGCATTCACATGTTTTAGAATTCGATCGCACAAAAAAGAATGAAAATAAAAACGTTGACTAAACTTGTCTCCTGAGCAGTTTAACACTAACAATCGCGTGCGGCCATAATGCGTGTGGAAGCACGAACAATTGGTCACGGATCCTTTTATGTCCTAACGTGTTCATAACTTTAGGTTTTCATTGTGTTCCATTTTGTCCAACATGTTTACATAGGTTCCACACATTGTCCTCTAAAAATAATACATTTTCAGGACAAATTCAATAATTACTCTCCAAATATTATGGAGTTCTAGTTTTATGCCCTAGGGTTGTACACGTATGGATAAAGAATAATGAGTGATAAATTATAATAAAAATATCAAATATACAGTGTTGTTTACTTTAAAAGTTTTCATTAAACGACCGTTGCTAAGTTGCTTATCTTTTGGCAAAGAATTACGTATATGTTCTCTTATATACATTTTTACCTTTCATAAACAAGGAATTGAATGACATGTTTGATCATTATGCTCAATTTTAATATTAATATTATATTATTTTCTATATTATTTATTAAATTATTTATTACATTATTCATTACGTAATCTATTATATTCTTTATACTTATTGTGTTTATATTACGTATTGAAACAATTTTTGCATATTATAGCTCATTCGAAAGGATTAAAACCATTCCATGATCAACAAAACAATAAAAAGTATCAAAAATCTGAAAGTTTAAATCAGGAATACCAATATTAGAAAATTATTCATCTTTTCTCGCAAAAATTCACCCAATTTTAGATTAAAATTACACCAAAAGGATTTACGTAACATTTTTTTCATTTTCTAAATCATTTTCTCAGCGAAGCCTAATTTCATATGATTTCCTCCTTCTCAAAGAGGGATAATTTCGATTCATGTGACGTACACTCACAATCCCTTATCTCTCTGATTCCTCGACTTGTAATTCCAAACACGATAGAAGCACCGATTGACCCGTAGGAATTACTTCTGAATGCCCATCTCTATACGTGTTGCATCTCTCTTTTCATGCTGAGGTTTACAGACGCACAAAGTTACTCCTTTAGACTTTTCTTTGAATCAACCTTGACTATAGGATAGATCCTAATACACTAGGATAATGAGCGAATAATAATATAATAAATACGAGATAAAATAATGTAGATCTATAGAATATATTATCTTTATAAATAGCCCTGGAT
Organism: Pantala flavescens; assembly: GCA_020796165.1. NCBI lineage: Eukaryota > Metazoa > Arthropoda > Insecta > Odonata > Libellulidae > Pantala > Pantala flavescens. Next base: position 23,180,573 of record CM036886.1, read on the forward strand.
GAAAAGAATATACGGATATAAAGTGAATAAAGTATATAAACTTATAGATTCATAAATTCAAGTATGACATAAGGTTTGTATTGTTACTAATTCTTCGCAAGTAGTTCTGATATAGTTTACCTTTACCTCATATCATTACTCTCGTATCATCGTTGATAATTAACTATGAGTCAAGGATTACGATAACCTTGGTAACCATGTAAACATCGAGATGTTATTATGAACACGATTAACTACATGCCCGATATATCCTATTAACGTAACGACATGAGTATGTATTTATACTTGATCTTGTTAAGAGTTAATATTGGCTTTCAAATTAAGATTCACTCGTGCGCGACAGTAATTATTAACTGAACTTTCCATCGGTTACCGTGGGGAAATAAACATAAATGGAACACTCACCGTGACTCTCAAGAAAACAATTGACAGCGAAACAAATGAGAGTCGAAAATTAGTATTTACTTTGCGAAGAGCTCGTTCGTTATTTATACAATTACGGGACCGGTTCACTTTTGAGCCTGTTTTTGGATAAACAAATGGGGAGCGATTAAACTTTTTGGATTTTCGAATTATATTTATGATTGTGATGGAGTTGAACCCCTGAAAAAATCGTATGAATAACTTTCATACTCTTTAAACTACCACCATAACCCTCGAAAATTATTCCTATCTGATTATGTACTTAGAACTATCTTATTTTACTTTTTCTATGGTATAGGAAAACATACGCTGCTCTCTATTCATATTTTAATTGTGTTTTATGAAAATCATCTTAAAAATGTTTCGTTTTATTCATTTATATCTCCATTATATAATAATTAACGAAAAGTTCAAAAATAAACATTTCAGAGGCTGCATTTAATCTAGTAAAATAACCATAACAGCTAACATGACAATGAGGATAACTTCCGATGAAGAATAACGAACTTCTATGGTCTACGTTGTCGGGGTATTAAGGCTTATTTTTGATCATGTATTAGGGTTCGACTGTAATTCAGCATAAAATAATCTGAGAACCTCAAAGTCATGATCATAGGCTGTATCCACGTTGTGAGATTATTAGGAATGTAAAATCTACTGTGTATTGGATATGATCTTTGATTTCTTTGAAAAAATACGTATTTTTGACCAAATCTCTCCTAATCTTTGCGTAGATTATAAGAATAAAATATAATAAATAGTTTTAATGTTCAAGAATAAAGTTTAATGATTTAATAGTTGTATACAGAATATGTTTAAGAACACCAAGTTTCAGTCTAAAACCAATTTTCGTACTCCTATCCAGCTGTTTACATTTCAAGCCCGCTGTTCGTCAACTCATTTTGATTAAATCATCACTTGTCGTTACGTGCATTAAAACTCCATTTAATCACGAACGTCATTCAACACTTAAAACATCGCGCCCTTTTGTATTAAAAGCGGGAATGATTAATGGTCCACATATTAGCGTTTCACGTATCGGTAAAACAACATCTTTAAGAACACAGATCCTCATAGCTTCCCCATGATTAAAACAGACGCTATTTTAACGCACCGGAAAGTGAATCGGATTTGGGAAAGATTGCGCGAAAGAGCTGTTTCGGCATTCGGCTGTTCCTCCGCCTAAATTAGTCCCCGTCCTCATGTCGAAGAGAGAGAACTCCATTCATTAGGAGACGTGTTGAAGTTGCGAAACAAATTAAGAAATAGTACCCCTTCATAAGAAGGATAACGAGACCTCACCGTGATAATCAATTTAAGATTAGAGAGAGAGACACGTGGCTTCGGGTTGGAGTCAAGGGTCGATACGGGTCCCGGATAGCTCGTGTCATTTTCTTCTTCATTGGGTGCGAACGAGAGGGAACAACTAGGGAAGATAAAGAATATCTACACGCATTAATATCACTCAAGGTATCTCTCAGTGGTTTACGAGCCTCGTTGGTTCATACCATCACCCTCCCATTACGCTTGTACTCTTATCGTCACTTTGGGTGAGAACAGCGTATTATAAAAGTTTTCGCGAAGCTGGGTAAACTTCGTCAAATCGTAAACTATCATCATCATCGTATACTTTTTACGTACGTAGACTTTCTTGGTTTAATACGTAAGAATTTTTCGTGCATATGCACTTGTATAACCACTTCCGCAGTTCGTGAAACTTTACGGAATGTACCGAATGCACTTTGAAAAGGCTGCCGCCAATTGCCCACCGAATGTTAAGGCAAATAGCAGATGTCAAAAGATGGAGACGTAGGTGCATCTCCCTTACAGACGTTCTCGAGATTAAATCTGAGATCGGCTCATCAAATATGAACCTACGCCGCGTCGCCCCGACTGCTGCATTTATGAATTTTGTATGAATCCACTTCCACTCCTTTTTCCTCATCCCTACGCTACAATTTTTTGACCTCTCGTTTTCCAACGTTTCATCCACTCTTTCGATTCGGTTTGTTTTCATAAAGAAGAGTGCGTTAATTTATTAACCAAGTGGTCTTCGTTTGCGATAAGGATTGTTTTCTGGCATATGATAGTGGCCACGAGGTTGAAGCATTTCTAAATCGTCGATCAATTTAAAGGTAAAGAGCTCATATCTTACGTAATTATTTATAGACGATTTTGGCACTTTTCTTCGCGTATTATATCTTTTCAATTATCGGCTCACATTACATAAAAATAATGCATTTCAACGAAACGATGCGTTCATTTGCTCTGTAGGAGTATATTAAAAATAATACATTTAATCTTTATCGCAGTTTTTGGTAATAATGATGATATTTTCCTATTCTTTCATGAATGATTTATTGCTAGAATTGATAGCTTTGAAGATGAAAGTTATGCTAATTGTTATCATTAGTTACGCAAATAAATTATAAAAATATTCCTATCCACATTGCTTGACTCTTATATTTATTTTGCAATTACAATATTATACGTTGGAAAAATACAGAGTTTTAGAAGTTTAACTTACTCCTATCCCTCAGCGCAAATGTTTAGCCTAGCAAACTTTCAGAGAGAATTTTCATCTAATATTTAATAGAAAGAAATAAAGTTTATTAGGTTTGTTAAAGGTTAAAACTGATAAAGGAAATTAACATAACGTGAAACGCTTTTGGTTTTTTAAACACAATTGTTTACACGACAGTTGCAGTTACAATTACATACGTAGTTTTATTCGTGCAACTGACAAATCACGGAAGTGATTAGTGGATTAGGAAGAAGGACTTAGTGCATATAATGCATGAGACAACCTGATACATTATTCCTAACCCGTAAGACATTTCCGCACTGCCTAACGTTGAAAGGTGGCTCGTAGAGTATCTAAACAGACATAGAGGCTGCAGAGGACGTTGCCCAAACCTATGTGACATCTACTGCTAGTTGCAGAGTCCTAGAATCACTGCTGCATGTTCTTCTCTTCCCATGACAGTAAAAAGTTCTTGCTTTATCATGTTTAACTTACTTTAGTGTTATAGAATATTCAATTTATATCTCGAAAAACTCACTTAATGGTTCAAAACAACGAATTAACACTTTTTATTTACACGTTCCACAATTCATTGTTGCTATGCTATACATAAAGCAAGCCTCAAACCCCAGATTGATTTTAAAAATTTTTTATTTACATAATATTAGATATTTGTTTATGATTTCCCTTGTTTCTAAGCAGAACCTAGGGAAATTAAAAAGATGTTTAATCAATAAATAATCACTCAATGTGGCATATTTTTAACATAAGTCGTATTTGAGATAGTAAATCAAAAGTAGATGTATAAGTATGAGTTTGAGCATAAGTCATTTCTGTGCGTTTTAATAGAATTTTTCCTTGTTTTCCTTGCCGTATTGATTACCATGGTGATCAAAATATAAATACACGATTTTCGTGTTTATTTTTGGTGACTATGGAAACCATGCTGAGTATTTCAAAAGGTGTTCATTTTTTAATTTCTGTAAGTCATTTTTTTGATAGACCGTTGTTTAATTCTTGTCCAACTGCTTCCCGTTGAGTAAAGTTTAAGATCGTCCACGCAAATAGGAAGGTGCGTACTTCGTAGGAGTTTCCCCTTCCCGCCAGTGGCGACACTGTCACTCAACGGCCAAATGAGTTATTAATGTTGGACTCTTTTTCAACCCCTGTCATCGAAACTCAGCCTTCTTATCCAACCACTTAATTTCGCTCCCAATATTAATCATTAATTTGTTCTGTAATACGATACAAAACAAAACTTTGTGTACTGCCTTGACAGCGCTCCGTAAGCTTCCTGCTTTAATAATTTAGACACGAGATGGATGGAGACTTGAAAAAATCGAATTTTCCGTTTTCGTAATTTTCCATTCCTTTCTCAATCTGAATTCTCAAACTTTTTATGCGATATTTGTCGGTGAAATGATCAGCCGCTGAAGAAGTTTAGGGTATCCGTTAATATCGTTATGATTGTTCAGTTCTGTAATCTATATATATCTTTACTAAACTAAGTTGGTATGGGAGTGTTAATAGTTTGGAAATATCTATAATAAAGCGATGTATACAAAACTTTTACGTCAATTAACATTGATAATAATGTTCGAGTATTAGTATGAAAAATTACGAGAAAGTAAAGAAGTAAAACATAATAAAAACTTAAAAATATTCCTACCTGTTAAATTATGTAATATTATTTCAGAAGAAAATACGCAATTGTAATAGAAACATTACACAATTTTAATGGATGAAAAGCGTTCTAGCACGAGTAAAAAGTTGTGAACTGGGAAAGAATCGTTATGTAAATACGATGTAAATAAAGGAACAAGTAACTCCTTTACTTTGTGTTTAGTAGCAGTAAATTTCTAAGAATTTCATTCCTTTGATCCCAAACTTTTTATCTCTTTGATTCCCTTTATGAAAAGACTAATAGATATTTCTTTCAAACAGAGCGGTTCTTTTAATAAGCAAATATAAATCGGATTTCCACGAACTCTCGCCTATCTGAAAATATTTAATCCTCTTTTTTGAAGCAAACTATTTGATTGAAATTCCGTACAATAGGCTTAAGGTGAGGAAGATCCTGAAAAAAAGAATCTTTCTTCTTTTTTTATTATTTCTCTTGATCGAGTTTTTATGGAAATTGTTGAAATTTACAGGAAAAATTCTCTTCAATGGAAATCAACTTCAATGCACGTAGTGTACTGAGAAATGAGCTACCAAACCTCTTCTTTGTGCATACTTCTTTTTTAAGGATCTAGCCTCCAATACTTTGGACGCTGCTTCTTTCGCTATCTATTCACTTACGATACGTTACCTTTTGGTAAGATGGTAAGTCTTAAAGGACTGTACTGTCAGGAAGGTTAAAACATCCGAATAAAACTGATTTAAGCATTTAGGTGTTGGTATATGGTATTAAGAACTCATGGCTTCCTGTAGATCAACCTCGATCATCTGCTATGATCGTGATTTTAAGTCTACAGAACTTCATCACTTCTCCATATATTCAGACGTTCCCTCCATTTGTTATAATGTAACTGGATTAAACAAAAATATCCTAGCAACATGGCCAAACCCGGTATTATTTTACAAATAAACACAGTACGATACGGTGACTTGGAGTTGAGCGTGTTAATTTTTTACGTATGGTAAATACGTTATTAGTCCCAAAAGACTCGAAAATTCACTTCCAGATTACCATTCTCAGTGCTTTACTTACATATTACGGAAAATAGGGTATCAATGCATAAAATTCGACAGTTATTGACTGCAAGAGTGGGTTTAGAATCGCTTCCAGCCATCCGAGACTTTCCTAAAATATCAAACAGAATTCCTTCCAACGACAACGCAATCTGTCCACCTCAAAAAAAACTCCGAATGCATGTACGAATTCACAAACAGCTAGTTCACAGAATTCTTGACCGAATATTCGAAAGGCAAGCGATAAATTTAGGTGAAATTACCTCCGAAATTACCTTCAGCCCTCTTGCGTTCGTTCCATTCTCCTCGTACTTAAAAGCCATTGCAATCCGTTCTCCAATAACAATGAAGACGCGGAATTGCCCAAAATTTCGGCATTGCTTCGAAATTGTTCCATCCGCCAGTCGCGAATAACCTGATAGTTAGATGAACGGTCAAATGCGGGTTTGGGAAGACCATTGTTCCATTTAACGTTTATTTTCATTTGGAATGCATTCGTTATTACCCTTTCACGTATCTTCGACTCTCGATTCGCCCTAATCTACTTCCGTGGTTCACTTGTCAAAGGAAAGGTCTCACGATCCGTTGCCCATAGCGATAACATAGTTACAAGTTGGCCCAGAACTCAAACATTCATAAATGCCATCAGTCGTTTGCAACGCAGTTTAGCTTTGATTTTATCCCTTTTATTACGTCCTTTGTTGCAACATTGCGTTGATAATAATATTTATTTTGTATTTATGATGTATATCTATGAAGGATTCGTTGGCAGAATGGTTAGCATGTTAATATTTTAATGCTGAGGTCCCAGGTTCAAATCCCGGTTGAGTAGGAAATTTTTTCCTCTCAGGGTCTAGATGTTTGTGACGTCCGTTGCTAAGTTTACGACCTCACTGTAATTATTCAGAAAGTGGATGTTTATGAGGTCTTTGATAATTAATAAATAATTTAATTTTAATGATATTTATAAGATACACGTAGAATAACAAAAATTTCAAGCGGAGAGCTCAGGAGTCTTGCAAACAGCTTACGAACTTTTGGTGACTTCTCATTCTTTTTAGCTCCGTAGGTTATTGAACTCTAGACTTTAAAGTAACTGTGACGCAACTAAAGTATCGTAATGCATTGATCCTATACTCTCCTGCTATAGGATTATCTTAAAGTAGGAACTTTAGTATGCTAAGTACGAGATAAATAAATACGATAGCTTGTGTATAATTATTACTTAATCCTGCGCAAAATGTACTGAACAAAATTAAGCAAAAAGTCTACGTTATGTTACGTAAAGTTTATGTAGTAGATCAAAGTTTCAAAGAGGATATCGATTCTCGAAATACAACTCAGAGTTTCGGCTCGAGTTAAGTGAAGATTAAAACAATACACAAGGAGATAACGCCTCTTAATTTGAAAGTAATCCAGCAATTCAAACGCGAGGAAACAATTAACCAATTCCTCCCTCTGCATCAGGACGCGTTTTTGGCGAACAAAGAGTGGTGGCTAAAGTATTTGGATGCTGGGAATTCAATTTAAGAGAGAGGGAGAGATAAGGGACACCCCTCGTTTTTTGAGTATGAAGTGGAAGGAAGAGGGGGGCACAAATGGTGTTCTGAAATATTTACGCCCAGTGGGACTCGGATGAATGAAACAAAAGAAGCGAGCCTCCCGAAAAACGCTCGCTAATTGACTAACGGAGAATCGAGAAAAAAATGAGCATCGGGCGCGTAATTATTTCGTATTTCTCGGGAATTTTGCGTTGATTTTTAAGATTTTTGTTTTCGAGTTTTGTTTGTTTGTTTACTTCCCGAATTGCGATTCCTTGGAAACGAGAGAAACAACTGCGTAACTATGTGCGTACGCTTTGTGTTGCACAAATAAAGGACAAATAAACAACAATGCTCACGAGCGTAAGTAAGATTGAGTATTATAAGCCTATTGTTGTCATTAGGTGACAATCAATCTCTTGACTCAATTACTACATTAACAATACGCTTTCAGCAATCTATTGTTCATATAAAAAACAATCAAACCCATAGATCTAATATCCCTTTACACACAAGAAGCTCACGTACTTCCTGGTCGCATCTAGAGAGCAATTACTTTTACTCCCATTACTTTTTCTCGAGTCCGTACATTTCTTACCCTCGTATGTACGTGTTTCTTCGGAAGACACCCATCGTTCTTCTCCTCAACCCCTACGCTTTTCTCGGCATTTTTTATTAGGGAAGTAAGATATTAGTGTGTTGTGAAGCATTCCTTTATATTTCGTAGTGTTTTACGATCTTTTCTTCAAAAAAGCACATAGTTATATCTTTCTTTTGTTTTGGAGTAAGAATTTCAGTGTTTATTGGGTATAATTTGGGCAACGCCACTTGGTGATGTACTTATTATTTATTGCACTAATTAAAACCTTTAAAAACTTCTTCATTATAACCACCATAATGTAGGCTCAACCATTTTGACATACATCCACACTTTACACACATCCGATTCGATCAACAGACTCGATCATACCCATTCCATTCCAAACATCTCAACGACTACAGCTCAATACAAACACGTACGCAACGGCACCTCCTTTGGAGACACTAGAAAATTAGTACGTGAATCAGTCCTGAATTTCATTGCTCCTTATGCATATGATATTCATGATCCATTCGTAGGGAATCAAATTCGCACCACGTATATCCCACGAATATGTCGGGGAGTGTCGTCTTATGCACGTCTGGTTCGGGATGCCAAAGGTTTAGCGATGGGATATACGTGAGGGTGTGGGTAGGAAACAGGAATTCGTCGTACCACGCCCTCTGCTTTCCAAGTGATATCGAGAGGCAGTTTTATTTGGACACATTCGAAATACCCTCCATTCCCCAAGAATTCCCATTAGCCCATCCTATATGCAAAGGCATTTGCCAAGAAATGTGAATAACGAAATTCATATCACTCGGTTTACGTCGAAATATAAATAGATCGCAATTTGATGCGATGCAATTTCTAGTTAGATGCCACGAAAAGGTATGCTCTCATTTTAGTATACATGCTAAACATTTGGAGAAGCATGCTCTATTGTCGTATGTTATTCCTTGGGTTATAAATAGTTTAAAATAAATGTAATAATATAATTTATTACTGAAAAAAGATTTATGGAATTAGAATTATACTATGTAAATCCCCTTCGCTTCCATACATCGAAAAATATTATAATATTTCCTCTAATTCTATATATTAGTTAACAGTAATTTCTAATATTATAAAAGTAATTCAATGCTGGAATATTCAGCTTTTTTCTCTGATTGTAATTCCAAGCATACAACGTTTCAAATTTCTTCGTATTGCTTGAGGTATCTGTCTAAAGTTCTGTATTTAAAACATTCCTACTATTAATTCTAATAAAACTATTAATTCATATTCACAGGTCATTACAGATAGGATAGATTAGTTCATCTAAAATTCTATGGGCATTCTCCTTTTCAAAGTGTGTGTTATTCTAATTTAATACCATGCTCTTAATAATTTTTCTTGGTAGATATAATTTGTACATAATTTCAGAGATACTTCGTTGCCTTCATTCAGCATTTGATGTTGGTTCTTCTGCATTTTTGGGAAGAGGACTGATTCATCTGAAAAATAGTTGCATCTGAGCTGTTTTACATCTATTCTCAATTCACTTTCATCTGGGTCCAGAGAACTGCATACTTCTTCCAAGACCACTGTGAATAGGATGGGTGAAAGGCAGTTACCTTGTAGCACTCCTTTCTCAACCCTGAATTTTTCTATTCTTAGCGTAGAATTTCGGTCGCCATGGCATTATTTTTCTTTTCATCAACTTTCTTTTCCTCGAATGAATACAATCTTTTTACGAGCATGTGTCCAAACAAAGATTTTATCCTTATTACACAGCTTCCAAACGTCTTGTCACATATAACTCATTCAATTCGCCAGCACAATTTTCCCTTACGATTCCGCAAATATTGTCTCCGTCATCCACATATTTCCAACTAAATCCTCTGAAAAGATTTACTGTAGCAAAAGCTCTGTGTTACGAAAATTTGGCATTTTATAAAAAAGGCTCTGTTTACTGAATCAGGTTTACGTCGCTAAAATTTTGTAGTGCTGTGTACAATTTGAGTAAACTGAACGCAGACCGTATAACAAGCGAATATATGAAGTCCTCGTAAAGTGGGATTCCAAAATAGATTGAGTAATATGGTTTGATAGAGGAACAAATACAGAATAGCTGTTGATAGAAAGGAGGTTGATGTAAAGAGGGATTTGGAGTAAAGTTATAAAACGAGATCAGAGATATTGAATGATTTAAATATTAAGAAATTATTAATTATGAATTTAGAAGTCATGTCAAAATTGAGTAAGGATTTAAAGAAAAAGGGAATAGAAGCAGCAAATAGAATTATATTTACATATTCATATTAAAACAGATGAGTTTCAGAGAAATTTTAGTTATCTTAATTCCTAACTGAAGGTCACAAGATGCTGTATTACGTATTCACTGCGTCATAAATGTTTTTATAGGAATATATCGTATGCGAATCAAAAGTTTCGTATTTATATAAAAAGAAATACATTTTTCAAGTCTGATTCCACCTCGAATAAGAAACCATTTATTTACCAGTTATTATTTTGATTCACTATTTGAATCTTTATTTGATATATTGATGAATTGATTTTGATTATTATATACTAAGTAAAGATTACACTGTAACGATGCCCTTGAATTGTACATGGACAGAAATTATGAATAGAAGCCGAAATACCGTTACGATTGGGATGTAAAGGGAGTGAAAGGTTGTGTAAACATCGGTGAAGATGATCTCGGGAAGATGGTCTATCCGCCACTTATCAAAATCGAACGTACGGACGCATGCGGAGAGAGACAAGCTTATATAGGACAAATAACATCCTTATTCCGAAAGAAAGTGGATCGCGCCCATATGTGTCTGTTCCTTTTGTCGCCAATTCCGAACCCTGTGAAATCCAACCACACAGAAAACATCCGTCACGTTTTATACACAACGTATGGCTAAGGTGGTCCCTTTTGGATGGAGCAAACGAAGGAATGAAATAAGGTATTGTGTGAGAGGAAAACTGTTTCTTCGGGTGTTTTATTTAGGTAGAGAATAGAATGGAATTGGGATATTGGTTTCTAGTCCAATCGTCTTTTCTCGATAAAACTCAGAGCTTATGCTATCACCACGTTTGCTTTCGCATTTACCGCTTCTTATATATATATAGCCGAAATAAAAATTGGAATCCATAGCTGACAATCTTTCTGTTCCACGCTTTCCGAGATTTTTCCATTCCTAAGTTTACTTTGTTCGAAATGGAATTGAAAATATAAATAACCATAGCGACGGATCCATAGCGATGAGAACTTTAGAGATTGTTGGGTAATAAGTTTAATACGTACGTAAAGTTTCTGCGGAAAAAGTATTGCTTGCCAAAATTACTCTTTCTACATCTGCAACGTGTAGATCTTTTGGAATAATGTGCATTCAATTCACAATATCGATTACTTTGACTCGGTTATAGAATCAAGTAAGCCTTTTCAGTGAGTTTTTCAGGAATTTTCTATTTAACCTGTTAAATTATCCTATGTATTTCATAGTTTCTATTAAGATTATTTAACAACAATGCATTGTATCAGCCTTGAGCTATTACTTATTACTTATTTTCTTCGTTGTTAAATCAGCAAACTAACAAGGTATATACTCAGTCGTTCATAAAAATGTATTCTTAACCGAAAATACTTTACAAAGTTACATGTGCACATAAACTGACATTAAATTAATTTTTTAAAACTTATATTACCTCAGCGTTATCAAATATAGATTAATAAGGTTTGAGAGGAGCTTATCTTACCCAAATTTAATGTGCACTTCCTTGTTTTGAATGCGTTTGACCTTGACCCAATGAATTCTGTAATGCGGTATATAAAAAGATGGATCATTTTTAGTCTTAAAATATGCAACAAAACAGTAGTATCTAATAGTACCATTTGGTTAAAGGTTAAATGCCTTGTTTATAATACAGTACATCACACAATTTAGCGATTAACCACGAATTTCCATGTTATTTTACGAATAATTAAAATCAATGACTACAGAACATTAGGAAGCTCGATATATACAGTATTAAGATTATTTCAACTCAAGTTAATCATTATATTCATACATAACAGTCATATCGTATGATATGGTTCCAGTATTCGTGGGAACTGTGTCCTTGCATATCAATTGATTAAATGTAAAATACTGTACATCTACAATGTATGTAAACTAAAAAATGGGAAAATCTTTTTTCAATTCCATATTTACCCAATCAAGACTAAAATGTCTCTGAATTACAATCCCACAGTTATTCCTCAGAATCTACATCGACAATGTGTCACCAAAATCTGATAGTTTTCCGTGTTTTATCCCCAGTAGCGAGTCTTCATCAGTTCCAACCAGATGATTGTGCGTGCGTCATTCATCCCTTATTTCAACTCTGCATAGTTACGTGCGTCGCATCTGCAAACACATGGACTATTAATGTAATTATCTACTTCAATTCGCAGGCGTGATTTTTTCCCCCCGGGACTTCCACTCGTATTTGCAACGGGCGACTCATAATTCCTTCATCAGAAGGAATTGGATTCGTTTCTCTGGTTCGAAATTGTCTTTATCACTAAAAACCATTATGATGGATGCAAAACATAAATATCGATTCATACATTAATCAATGGAATAAAAGTTTCAAGTAAATACGAGAATTTAAGATGAGTTCGATTGGTGATTTTGCTCTCAATCGTTTTGAATCTACATGATATGCGTGCGAAAAGGTCTAATCTTTTTACATTAGATATTTAATTTTTTGTGATTACTCCAAATTATGGAGTCGTATAGAAAATGACTAAAATAAACCCTAGCAAAAATATACATGATTTTATGTGTAGGTTAACAGTCAAACATGTACGCCTTCGTACATATAAAATACATAAAAAATAAGATAGAGTATATAATACATTAAAAAAAGTAAAAATCTGATGTGGTGAACATTGGAATTAGACCTTGAAAAAATGGATAATTCTATACTTCAATTCAATAGAAAATATTTTCTACAAATTCAGAAAATTTCGTGTAATTTGCTAATGTCTGTCTACAGGTGAAACTACTCGTCTATTTATGTTATAGTAAATGTATATAGTGTAATATAGAAGTATAAAAATGTCTTTATACTTCGTGAAAAAAGATGATCAAGGTATAGGTAAGAAATTCTCATCATGAATAACTGTCGTATTACGTTATGATTTCTAAATGAATTATTCCATAAAGATGGATGCATATATATCTGATACTGCAAGCGATCGATTGCTATGTTTGATATCAAATTGATTTGAATTAATAAAAGTGTTTCCGAAAGTTGCATAATGCTCACACACTGCTCAAACTTAATTTTTCATTCTCTAAATAAAGTCGTTGCATCAGCATATTTGGATTGAGTAATTTTAAATTTACAACTGTTCACTTCTCAGTTGAATTCCTATTAATAAACAGTCAATGTCGCTTTGAATGTATTTTTGATAAAATAACAAAATAAAAATTTCAAATGAACCTGGGATCGAACCCAAGACCACTTCTTAACCACTGATCTTGATTATTTATAATCTCAAATATTCTGAGAACTTGCAGTGTATAGAAAAACTCATTTCTATAACATATTTACAATATACATAATAGATATTAATAGAAAAATTAATTTATAATCAACAAGGTATACATCTCAGACCAACCTGAGCGTGAATTATGAACGGTCTCCAAGACAGAGTGGATTAACGACGTTACAGTATTTGACACACTCCGGAGGATCGTCAATTTATGAGTGAAATAGCTAAGGTGACACGTGTAGTAAACATGTTTCATCAACAGGCACATATCCCTTGGTAGAGGTGGAGACATGTCTAATTTACATATCCAACGAATTGAATCACTCACGTAGTGCACATAACAGAGACGTGCTTGGTTCGCATAATTACACCCGAGCACGTAATAAGGGGTCAAGCTCTCCTCATACGTAATTATTTTGAACATTCAATAAGCAAGTCACTCAGAAAGCTCTTATCTTAATTTCGTCTGAACACTAGTCTCTAATTTAAAAGTCTACGAATTCCGTTCCTAAGGGATATTTACCTTGTAAAGTTACGTTACTAAGGAAACGGTTTCTGTAAATTTTACGACGTAAATATTAAACGTAATTTAGATACTATACATTTGTTCTTATAGTTTTGAATTTCTACGTAATACATGCCTTAAGTTATAATATTTCGTCTCACAATGTCCAAGGATACGTTTTTGTTTTCGTTATTTATTTTCGTTGTATTTATTTATTATTCGACGTAGCCCTAACAACTATTTACGTACATAGTTACGGTAACGTATCCAACAATCTACGAACAAATACACCAATTCCCAAACAGCAACATTCCCATCACCCGGGATACGAACCCGAGACGCTTTTCGAGTTAGAATGCCAACCTCTTCGCCACAGATTCGGTGCGATTTGAACAGAATGTGGAAATATTCATCGGAGGATGTATTCAAATACGGGAGAAGGGCGTGACGCGAATGGAAGATGCCTTAAGAGAGATAACCATCTGTATCTCCTTAATCGAAGGGCAGAATCTTAAATTCCTAAAGAGATCGAGGATTAAGCAACCCAAGGATACATTTAAGTCGTAAATCGCGATTGTGGTTCACCTATAAATCGCCCAGTTAGACTCCATCTATTTGCCATTCTAAGAAGGCGAGCGAAAGAACACTTCATCGGATGGAACGCCCTACCGTGTAATGATGCTTGCAGTTTCAAAACACAACGTGAGGGGAGAACTAAACACAGTGAAGGGATACTGGCACTTTAAGGGAAGGCTCCAGATCACCGGTTGTGGTGGATGCTACGTCTCGAGAAGAGGATTTTGCCCGAGAAACGTCGCCCTCTCAACTCTCAAGATATTTATCCCTTGTCTTCGTGTAAGGCCATTAGAAATACATTTAAAGGAAGTTAACACGTGAATTTTTAAGGATAACGATGAATATATATTCTCTTTAGTTTGAATGAAAATTGTATTTTTTATGCTCATACGGTGGTATAAAACATCGATTTGAAATATTTGAGTTTTAACGTTTGCCATTTATAATAACGAAGTAAACAAAAGTTAAATTTTTACTCTTTTTTCTTCATTTTCAATAGGATTCATTTAGATTCGAAAGACTAAAAGTGTATCTTTAAGAAACACAATATGTTCACGTATAGATAAATTGTATTGCGGCCTTGGAATAACAATTAGTAACTATCAATATGAATCTACCCTCATATTTTATATCTGGCTATATATTAAATCAACTATTATGGATATTATTTTTGGCTCTCTAATTATTCTTTCAAAATGTCAATGCCAAAGAGAGTTATCAATAATATTTCCTTCAATAATGTAGAATATTTAAATAGTTATTTTTAAATTATATGCAACATATTAGAAGATTAAATCGAAGATACAAACATTTTCACAGGAACCTTTATCATACGAAATATTTCGTTGTTCATTATATGATTTCATTTTAAATATTAGAAAAAAGAGGGACATATAAAAATTATTTACGTTTATTTTATTTATTACGGACTATTTATTTTTCGTCTCCTTTTTTTGGTTCATTAAAGATTAATTCGGCGACTGACTTTGACACACTTTGCTCCATTTTCCTTCTCATTTTTTCCTCCCATTCCTTATCATATGATTTGTTATGGATCTGAATAAATTAGTTACAGTAAGATTCGTTTCGTCATCGAATTCCTGGAAGTAGTATCAAAAGAGAAAGTTCTATTGATGATGATGTTCAATGCTTTCTCCTTGAGTTCTAATCGATTTTCTAAAACCTTTATCTTAAAAGAAAGCGCTTGGTTACTGAATCCTCAAATTACATTTTTAGAAACTTTTAACATCCTAATAGAGATGTGAAGGTGAGAATATCCGAGTAAAATTCACAATAAATGAATTTAAAGTCAAAATAATTTGTACTTCTAAAATAACAAATCAAAAGTTAAGCCCATACATATATGCTAAAAAGAATGGCTCGAAACCAAGACGTTCCTCTATTTGTCAATTATGATAAACCTATGAATATAATTCGCAGGAAACTCTTTTGTGAAATTTTTCCATCTTTCCTTAATTCATTTAGAGAAAATTTTACCTAAGGACTAAAATTTCTAAACTTTTCTTTTAAAGTATAAAAGAAACTCTCTTCTTTGTTTTGAAAGTCATTTTTATGTGAATCGTTAAATTTAAAAATTAAGAAGAATTTTCGTCTTATAAGCATTTACTATGTCCTTACCGATAATAACTAATACAGCGTGAGATTTTCTTTAAATCTCACGATATGCAATAATTAAAATATATAAAAGTTCAAACGATAGATGATAACGTTCCCTGCCACACGCCGAAAGCCGGCTTGCAGGATAGTAATGTGAATATTACATATTTCTTTTTCAGGATGCTAGTTTGAAGCTTGATAAATCTTTCTATGGAATCTAAGCGAGATAAATTTAAATGTATAGAATAAAATGCATTTTCGATTAAGTAACTGCTTCAATTGTTGCCGATCGGATACGGATGATGTCAATTTACTTGAGCTGTTGATTTCACGGCTGATTGATAGTTATGGAGAGGATAGTGATACATGCGTGGTTCAGTCCGACCGCCTGAGCTACGATGAACTATAGACCTCCTGTCTATTCATCCTCAAAGGCTTTCCATCATATTCACCTGCTTTCAATATATATCGAGCACGAGTTAATATTGCGGGTGTCGTATCTCGATATGCATTTTTAACCATCATCATAAAAGGACTTAAAACGATAACTTCTTATTGGAAATGAACCTGAATGATTTTCATCCATTGAAAATACCATTATCATATTAAATATCATATAAATATACTTTCTTCTTTGCAAATATTGTACGTCTTCTCCATGGCTTTGATAGGAAAAAGTTTATCAAATCACCCCTAGAAATAAACTAATCGATTCAACAGGAAACTTAACGTTAAACGTGTCAGTAAATTCGTGGATGGCATTCAATTACAAGTCTATTTAAAGGAAACGGAGTTGAACAAATAAACTCTATTCTAAAAGCACCATTAAACAGTTAAATTGCAAAAAAATACAATCATTTGCTCGCAGTCAATTAATGATGTTTAGTAATGGGAAATGACTTTAACTTCCTTGTTTGCAAAGTATAGGGGTAGAGAGTTAGAGAGTTGTAACGATATATTATTTATGGATGAATAAGAACCATTAATAATCAGAAACCAAATACTAAGTACTATATAAATGGAAATACACAAGAAATAATAAATAAATAATCGAAAAAATAAAGAATCTATAGAATTATATTACGTGTATTTAAGAGTTTAATAACGAAATGAAAGTAATTGAATGTCTATAAGTATCCACTTGAATCTTTAATTGCTGGGAAAGTAAACATTCGATACGTTCAATGAATATTACAGATAAAAATGAATTTTTATGATAAATTAAAAGCTGATATAATTACTTTAATCCTGAAAATGCTTTTAATCCGATACCTTTTGTATATTCGGGTAAAACTTTCCGTCATTATGCTATATATAATGTCAAGAAAGAATACATCAATACATCTTACGAAATTATTTAAAAGGTAAATACCAAGTAAGTCCTTACACCAAAAGTTTATTCAATATTTAAGTACTATTCGAGTTCAGTTTACATTATATAACAAATTAAAAATATGTGTGGAAATACGTAAAGAAACTTTTCGGCTTGTATTTCAGTTCTTAGATAAGATGTTTGAGATATTTGGCCCAAAAATCCCTCCTTTGGAAGGAAAAAAGAAATTCTGTTGGAACCGCAAAGTGTCTATTCATTTGAGCCTTTCTTTCCTCAAACTTTTCCAAATCTGCTTCACTTTATTCATCATTTATCTTGATTCTAGTGGACCAACTGGGGAAAGAAGTTGCTTCCCTAGTGAGGCAACCTTTTTCCTTCCTCACAACTTATCCTTTAAGCGGAGACTATCGGCCGAATTCGCGTCCATAGCCATGATTATAACAAATTGCCGGAGCACATTCCTTCCGCATATGAAAATGAACATTGTTTTGAGACTAAGAAAAATATAAGATCTGAAATTTTTAGGACACTTATTCTCTAATTAAAATAGTTCCTGATATTAAATCCTCTGAGTATACGAAATATCTTATATTCATAATTATTCTCTCTAGGTTTTTATATACTATCTCTATCATAAGTGGATATATGTATGTTCAGAAATATTCTAGTGCAATTTTATTACTTTTATAGACATTTTGTTGAGTAGTTAACTAGGTCATATTTAGTAAATATAGAGCATGATAAAATTTGCTGTAACATATCTTGCATCGTCATTAACATATCTTGTTATCAATCAAAGGTTTAGCGCATCGTTATAGACAAAATTAACTAGTGAATTACACTAAATAACTATAGTACTTTAACTATTTCATATCTCAAATGGCCTTTAGAAACGATTAAAACACAAAATATATATCCACGTGTTGTATTAAGTCTACCACGTGTCGCAGAATCGAAATTCCTATCAAAATGAAAACAATATCAAAATGATATTTCAATTCTAATTATTATTGCGTAGAATCTAATATCTATGTAGTAATAACTACTGAATTTTCGCAATCATCAAATTTCAATACCGATTATTGCAACATAGAATCCAATATTTATGCATTAATAATTGCTGACTTTTCATAATCGTCCTAACTAATTACTGTTTACATTAAAATTTGCAATCAAAACTGCACATTAATCCTTTTTTAAATGTCATTTCATTCTCTACCAACGACTTTGTTTGGGAATATGATGAAATCTAACTTACAGCAAACTTTTCACTGAATATCCTTATTCGCTGAGTTCCAATTGGAATTATAAATAAGTTCATTTGTAGTAAATGATACGTTAATTTTGCAATTAAATAGAAAAATTTACCAATTCCTAGTTCCGTGCCCTATCCACTCAACCGATGTTCCAATTCAGTTTTGTCAACAGAAAGCCTTCGTCCAATTGCTTTCGATATCTGCCGCGGACAATCATGGGAATTCTCACGTCACCAAACTTAACGGCTTTTGATTCGGTTTGTTTCCACCAAAAGCAAACTTTTTCTCCCCAAAAATTTCCCTATTTTTGCGTAATTTTTTTCATCCGCGTGGGAATCGGCAAACTTCGCCCTAATACGACATCCTTCGTTGGAATTTAACTCAATCGCCCCATAAACATTGAGGCCTAAGACGGGAGGATTAAATAAAAAGTTTAAAAATGGAGATTCCTGTTAGGATTTCCATTTTCACTTCCTCCATAATCGCGTTGTTTTCCTTCAATCAGGACTCTTCCGTGCGGAATTGCGTACACCCCCGAGGGAAATGGCGTTTCAGAATTATCTCGTAGCAACCCAACAATCTCGTATCCAAGTGACCATCCTTAACCGGGTTCGATCTTCAGATAGTGATTGAGAGCATAGAAATAATATCTTCATAGCGTTAACAGTTACTGCTTCGTGGATTAAAATCGATTACAAAATAATATCTCAATTAATGATCGCTATCGATGAGTTTTATCGTGAAAATATTCGAAAAAACTACTGTTCGATGAACTTCTTCAGCAAAAAGTGAATTTTAAGTGATTTGATGATAGTAAACGACGGTAAGGAATGTAATTTCATAAATTTTTTAATATTTTCTTTACTTTTTTGTTTATATTATGTCTATTTTTTTCTTTAAACTCTCTGTGTCATCTTTTTGTAACCAAAGACTATTTTTCTCATTATTTTCACTAGAAAGGTATTAGTCTTTCATTTTATACTAAATATCCGACTTAAAATGAAAGTAAAATGTCTCATCATCATGCACATTACTAATGAATGATATGCATAATTCTTGTTGAAGACGAATAAATTAATGGCGTATTAAATAAAGACTTCCTCAGCACGAGTTAGTCAACAAACAAATCAACTGACATACTAAGCTTAAGGTGTACTAAGACCTTGAAACATTTTCATGAAATACTACTTGAAGAAGCGAAATAATACTTCAAACAGCATATTAAAGAATTGAGCTTAAAATATGCGATGGAAAGTTTTTACAAAGAAGAGCAAACTATCTCCAAACTTCACTGTGGTTTCCTGGAACAAAATGCAATTCGAAAACAAAATTCAATATTAAAATTTCTCGCCAGAAACCTGAATCAAATTGCTGTTTGGGTTTACTTTAGTTCGATAAATTCGAGATGTTTATTTATTACTCAAAGAGTTAGCGTATTAATATATCTTAATATTCATAGGATTCAAACGAATTTCTCGATACTAGTGCAATATCAAGTATACGTTTCGCGACGGAATACTTACTATTCGTAATAGATTCAAATGCCTCTCAACAAGAAGTTTCCCTCTCGCCTTCGAAAACTGTAGGGCTCTCCTTTTGCTAAAGTGCATTTGAATGAAGTAACAGCAAGGTACATCCTTCTCCTCGAGAGCTATTGAAGCGTTCGTTTACATTACGATAGTTCGCGTTTTAGGAAACATTTTCCCTTTCTATGATTCCAACGAACTCTGTTTACTTTACCGTGTACATAGCAACGTGGCTCGATCGTTAGATCTATCAATATTTTTTTAGACGATTCGAAAAACCTTTCGCATTTCATATATCATATTGGATTTGCGTAAAACTTTTTTATCAACAAACCAACATACTAAGTTTGAAAATCGATTTCAAGAATTTCGTTTCATATAATTATACGCAAAGAAATAAATAACTTATCCTATTCAAGTGCATTGACAGGTGACGGTAAACATTACAGCCCAGACCTTTTATTATGGATACTCATAATGATGATAAATGTTAATGTTTGAGAAACATTAAAATTCCTTCATTTACAATATCTTTTCTATTATCATAACAAGTTCCAAGATCTCATTAATTCACTCAAATCGTTGTTTTGAATAAAGGTTGAGTAGAGTCTTAAGAAATCCATTCCCCAGAATAACTTTCCGAATTAAAATCAAACTTTTATTTCTTAAGCAGATTAAAGAATTGACGAATTTGAGATGTTTCCGAGAAGAAAATAATTTGAGGTTTCCAAAATTATCCGCTTGAATTTTTATGTGGAACGCGCGATTTAAATTAGAAATATTCCGAGAAGAAACCTTTTTTCTCTCCCTGCTATAATATAATAAATAATTCGTATTTTTAGCAAATCTTTTGGTAAATCTCTATAAAAAATAATTGAAATAAGCTTTTAAAAAAGTTAATTTTGCTCCTATTTTAAAGACGAAACGTGTATAGAAACAAACCACCTAAATACAATGTAATTACACAAGGGGATGAAAATATAATTATTGCCCAAAAATCTTGTAGTTTAAGTTCTATTTCCATCCCCACCGAATGCGGACATTGTACCCGTGCAATAAACTTCGCAAAGGTCATACGAAACGTTGCAGCGAAGGTGACTTCCTTGATTCCGGGATTAGAAGTGGGTCAAAGGATACGAAGAAAGGATAGTCACGGTTACTACTATAGATACGATCGAGTTGCTAATTAACTCGATTCATGAGCTGGAATATAATGATCTGTTCATTGCCCGAACATCCTCGCATAAATTCGCTACATTGTAAAGCATCTCAGATATATATAAACTCTTTGCTTTGATCATAAACATCTCCGAAAGGAAAATTTGAGCACAACGCCTAATTGCATTCTGTTTTCATGATCTCATATTCATATACGTTTCGGCTCCAGAACAGGGATTTATGGGAAAGGCAATATATAAAGCACCTCTCATAACACATCTTATCGGTGCAAATGAATGCATTGGATACATTTATGCAATGAAGTTTCCTTCCAAACATTTGGTACGTCGATGCTTTTAACTGTTAAGGGCCAGAAGCAACTTGCAATTCCTCATGAATTCTGCAGGACCTTTGATCATAGATAAATTTTACATGAAAGGCGTCGGTGCGTCTCTTTGTGTATGATGAAAGGGTGTCGGTGAACTGTCCCGTAGCGAACGGGCACGAGGATATAAGACAATCCCTCAACCGTCGTTCCTCTCAAAGGGAGTATGGATTTCTTTTAGTAGTTCTCGATTGATATCCATGTGGCATACTATAAGGGAATAGGAATGAAGCTCATAGATCGATGTCTGAATGTAGCACTACCGGTTCATTCCGTATGATATACTTTTCATTGTTGCCATACTGCTTACAGAAAAGAAACTTTGTAACTTCCAAAATATTCCACATTAGTTTGTGTGGAGGTTACAATGTTTATTTTTTGTATGCAACTTGGCCTTCCACGAGGTAACGCCTGAACACCTTGATTTCGTTATCATACTATTTATTTACTTAAAACTGTTAATTTAGGACGAAATACTTTGTTTAAATATACCATTCTTACAATTAATCTAAGATTTACTTCAGATTGAGTATATCAAGATAGAAAAGTAAACAGTGAAACTTGTTGATGTAACTATAGGGACATGGTTGTTTAATCGTTAAGAAGAACAGCTGTAAGCCATGTTAGTAATTAAGTTAAACAATTTATCATAATGAGAAGTTGTTTAAGACTTTCGTAGGGTAAGCGTTTAGAGTAATAGAATTAACAAGAGTATTAGAGAGGTTTTAGCGAAATGACCATCTATTTCAAGTAAATACACGTCTTTAAACATAAGAGGATAAGGAATTTATAGTTTTTATACTTTAAGGAAGCAGTAACCTATTTTCTTTCATAAAATAAATAAATTATAACCTATCGAAAACAAGTTTAGACGACCCCCTGCAACAGACACGGAATTCCAAGGAAAACAGAATAGCTTAGGAGACGAATTTCAGGAAATGTGTACAAGGGGAGAAAACAAATCTCTGCAGAACCCTCTGGAAGGGATGGTTTGTCGATCAAACAAATGGAAAATTGGAATGCTAAAGGAATGGATGGAGTAACAGAAGAATAACTGGAAACCTTCCGAAGTGATGGTTTAGAAAGAGGATGGAGAATTATATTTTTCCGATATTCTGAACAGTAGAAAAAATTGTGCGTGTTCAACTGGTAAAATATATTATAAATCTGTTCTTATATTATCACTACTGAAGCCGTTTTCCATTGTTTCATACGGTTCTTATTGAGTTATTCGCGTGAGATAAATTTCTAAACACGAGTTTATGATTGAATGAACAGATTTTTTCGGAAACTAAATATTTTATAATATATCTCTGGAAATCTTATGGTTACGAATTATCAAGCGACTTTAAGTAAGTTTCACAAGTAAATAGCGAAATATTAATGAGAAATAGAGTTCAATCCAGGCATTCATTCTTTACGAGTCACTCTTCAATACGTTCGAAGGGAAACGTCGCAGTAACTTCTCCCGGAAGTGTGCCATTCAACCACCAGATGCTCCTATTTCGGTGCAACCAATTTCCGATAAGAATCTGGACCAGAAAGAACACATGCAAGTGATATATATGTGTATCCTGAGGAAGACAATCTTCAGTACTGTACCCTCATTATCGATTCTCAAAGGAATCCATTTGAGGCGAAGATTTTGGAGTTCGAGATGAGTACCATTGTTGGAAGTGGGTCCGGACGTCACCTTGGAGCGAATTCATACGAAGAGTAACTCATCCCACTATTGTAACAGGAGATGTGTGCGGCGTTTCAGCACATACGTGCACTCTACGACTCCATATCTGCTCTGTTAGAATCTCCCTTCGATTATTTAACATTTTAAATTTCTTATAGATAACTATGATTTATTAAAATAGAGTGAAAATAGAATAAAATTCTGTATTTTCATTGATTTTGGAACATTGAACTCGGTATTACGTAAATGATAAGTAAAATATTGCAATAGGTTTTAGAATAGCCAAATAACTATTTTAACTCGACAAATGTTTAATTTCTCAATACATTTAACTTCAACTTCTCGTATTATCTTAACGTTGTTTTCTAATGTATCCGATTGATTAACTTTGATTCCGCTGCAATGAAACTTTACCTGGTCCTTGAAACAGGTAACAAAAACTATGAATTACTTTAGCTGACCTTTCAAAATAATTAATGAAGAATTAACTCAATCCATACCTACTGGTTACTTACTACTATTAGTTACACGATTATATTGTAAAACTTCTTCAAATGTAAACAACACAAGATGCTGGTTTTTTCTAAAAAAAATTTTGCAAATATGGAATTAAGAATCTTGTTTAACTCAATATCATAATTTTAATACGATAATAGTAAAAATAAGTAGAAAACAAGCTTTTCACAACAGAAAACAGCAACCGTGTATTTAAACTTAAATATACCTTTGAGTATCGTTACTCCTTTAAAATTATCGTTTCAGTTGTTTATTATTGTGTCATAGACTTGGACCTACATAAAATTTACCTCAAAAATAAAAGAAATATTAGCAATAAATATTACGCTATAGCATCATCATCCGATTAATTGACAGTGAAAAACATCTGACCGGACCTCGAACCCGGAACTACCAATTTCCGGTCTGTTGATCCCACTAATTCTCGAGCTTCGTGCCAGGATATTCAGACACGCCGTTAAGGAACATTTCGTAGACATAGCAACGTCGTAAAGCAACTAATACTCCTCTTAGTTGGTAACTAACGCCCATTCCTGCATAGTATCCCTTAGATGTAACCATTCTGGCATTAAATTGCCCTTCTTATTGATTACTTATTGCTTTAATTCGTGACTGAATATTCGATTCAATGATAAGGCAATTTTTATTCGGATACATACGAGAACTCACTTCCAATACAGGGAATGAATAGTGAGATAGTGGCTCTTCTATTCCACCAATCAGGGATCACCGTGTGCGGGAGAAGTGGATGGGAAGAAGACGTCGGCGGAAAATAGAGTTGCACTCGATGTGTGCTTCCACTTCATAGGGGGCGCTCCATTTGAGTGGGGAAATGCGCCTTCGATATGTATTAGTGACGGGTCAAGACTTCACGAGACGGGAACTCTCCGTGTGGAAAGCCAATGAAGGTTTAATCCATATCGGATAAAATATTAATCCCAACCATGGAAAAGGGGGACACGGATTTTTTCGCTTTTTTTCTCGTATCGAGGGTGGGTTCGGTAACCAAACGTTTGTGAAGAACGCGATACAAAGGATTTAAAAGTGCGAGTTCAAAGCAAAGATACATTTATTGACCGGATAAATATCACGTTGAGTCAACGAGGTAACCGGAGTGTGTAACTCGTCAAATCATCTTGGTGTGCTTTATGTATCATGAACGTGATTCCGGAAGGATTGACTTCGGTTTCTGAAGTTGCATCTATGTTACCACACTTTTGTTAGTAGAAGGATGAAATATACATGCTATCGAATGCTTTCCCTTACCACATGCTAAGCAATATCATAAATATTGATTTAATTTTTATATGTAATAATTTATAGAATAAAATAACAGATAGAATAATTTTTCAATTCCTAATGATTCTATTTTAATCGTAAGAAAAATATCCATGTTGGCGATCTATTTATCCGAACAGTGAAGCATAAAATAGTCTGTTTTATGTTTTATTGCAAGTAGAGAGTTTCCAAATCAAAATTACTTCATATAAAACATTATATTACATTAATTTTAAAACTAACATCTTTAAGTAATTTTGTGTTGACGCTTAGGGTATATCATTTCACCGTCATTATTACCATTTACTCGGTTGCGAAGTAGTTGGCTCTTTAACTTTCCAAATCTAAGGTTCCGAGTTCGAATCCAGGTTCATTGGAATTTTTCCTGTTAAGAAATAAATGTACATGTATGTTTTCGGTTGCATAATACATTACTTATATTTGTCTTCATACATCTGTTTGGGTTTGATAAACCATCATTTTTCTTATAAGTTAAACGAAAACATAGTTCAATAAGCACGTATACTAAGCATTGATAATATGGCATTCTAAATAAATACGTAATAGCCCGAAAAATGTATTCGTGCCTTCAGTGCCAACAGTTCATTTACCTCAAAAAGACGAATAATTCCTAAAAAACCAAAACTTCTCAAAACCTTAGCCTTTCAAGAAAAGAATTCACGTATTACGAGAGATCTCGAATTTGAATAAGTATCCCGCAGCGAATATTCCTCATCTCATTCCTTCCTCTATCGTCGCAGACGGTGCAGCAAATTATCGATGGAGGAAACTCCCCAGATTGATACTTACACCGCTGTATCTCGCTTATAGAGCATATCGTGCGAGAATCTCCGGAGAATTAGTCCTGGTAGCATTGGAAATGCCCAATGGAAGTGGTCCTTAATCTCTCCGCCACTAGAGGCGCTCGCGTCAAAGCGCAACCTCGAAAAACACGCGCCTCTGAAATAGCACAGTGCGATGATAGATAATGCATCGGAGTTCTATTCAAAGCGGCTATTTGCGAATAAACCGCGTCTGTTCGCGAAGAAGGATTTAACGTGAGAAATGCCTCAAAAGGGAAATTCCTATTTCGATAGGGAACGGGAGTTCTGAAGAGATGTGGGTGATTAATTAGGATATTGAACGTACTTCTTAACGTCTGTCGGTGGGTCTAAAGTTAAACGTCATTGTGCACAATCGATGCTCTCTGTAATACGAATACCAGTTTCATTAGATTACAAATGCAATTCAAGATCGATTCTAATGATATAGATATACTTTTCAGACAGATTAAGTTCAATTAACTGATTTCTTGTTATTATTGGTTTTGATTCTTGAATTAAATTATCAGTTAAAAATGTTTGCGAAACGTAAATTGTAGATCTGAAAATTGGAAAATATTTAACATAGCAATATTCGACCAAGAAGTTTTATGTTTAGCTTAAAATTCAGATTTCTCTTCAAACAGAAAAAGTATAAATATAATATTTATCAACCAAAATAAATATTGAAAGAATAATAGCTTATTATTGAAAATCAATGCAATATTATTAATTGAACAATTATATACAATTAAATGGGTTTTCAATATTTGTTATTATGAATCGATAGTTACAGTATATCAAGTCATAAGTTTTGAATTGGAAAATGCGTGAATAACACAATAAAGAAGTAATTATTGAAGTAAAATAATAACATCAGGTGTGTAACTGGGACTCGAACCAAGTCCTTCACATTTGCTTGGCTCCTCTAACAATTGAGATACTATAAAAAAAACATATTCAGCAATTATATCACTATCTCAACAAGACACCTATGTAGTTTTATTTTTATATTTATTTTTTATATTTATGTTATCTCAGAATAATAAATGAACTCCTAAAGACATAGCATAACTTATACCTCATTTAACGATTACAATTTATTCCCTTTATCTTCATTATCAGCAAGAGTTACTATAATTATAAAAGTCTGTCGAACCGAAATTTAAAATAACTATATATTAGGAATTTAATATAACATTCGGATAAAAAAGATAGTATAATCTGTAACGCGATTATATTTATGGATGAGGAAATCAAACATGGAACATGCACACAATGAATGTATTAAACATTACATCGGAATCCTCATAATAAGCGTCAGCCACGGGACGTCTCCTCAAAGCAAACATCCGGATGGAGCGATGAAGAAAGAGAAAAAGAAAGGATGACATAAAGAAGAAGGAACTTATCAAGATTTTAAGAGGCATGGCTCTGGGCGTATTAACTTCAGGAGTCAAGTACGTGAGAAGATCTTGTAAACCCTAAGTCATGAGCCTCGGAGGCTAACTTATTTAAGGCCCTTAGGAATAAGGTCAGTTCGCGGCACATGTGATGGTAACGAGCAGAAACAAATCCACGGTATGAATAGAAAGCTCAGTGCTTAGGAGGACGATTCCGTAGAACATATTCTAGATCCGTATGTAATCGCTGGATAATTTGATTGCGAATGGGAAAGAGTAATTATTCAGAGCTGCATTAGTGTGTTCTACCAACTACAGCTTCTCTCTCTTGGGAAACAAGTGACATAGTAATGGCGGATTTAATAAAACACTAACCCCTCTTTACTAACTGCAATGGAGCTATAGATCGCCACCCGGAAAACCCATTGTTCCTTTCCGGAGTTGCTCCCGACCTGAAATGCACCGCGGGATCGCTAATATAGTAAGTAAATATCGGTCGGAACTCAATTTAACTTTCTTAGCGAAGAAACGTTTGGATTAAGCCGTTTGCGGGAATACGAGTTAGGATAAAATATGAGCACGGTGTTTTATACAATACATCGCTATTGTAAGCTATATTCACTGTTATAATGGTATCAATCCAAAAAGAATTACTTTGCTAAAACGTAGTATATTTAATGGATCACGATACCGATGTAAGTTTAATAACAAAGGTGCAAAAATGACCTGATTACGATCTGTAATATAATGTGCTTAATCAAGCACATTCAATATTTACGAGAGGTTTTAAGGGCTAAGCTGAGTAACATAAACAGTATTTTTTGGGTAATTCATCTGTCATCATATACGAAGAGCTTAAATTAAAGTTTATAAGCCGTAGATAATGAGAAGTCGCAGTGTGGCACAAAATTACAATGAAGATTGCACTAAACGTGGTATATTTAATGTAGCTTTGAACAAAATCGAAAAGAATGAGTGAAACCATAATTAATTGGATGCTGGCGCTTAAACAAAAATCGCGTAAAAATATGAGATATTACTAAAGATGAAATTACAGATAATAAAAGAATAAAAAAACTTTTCATAAAATAGAACCATATACGATGCTTGTTCCCGTTACATTCCCTTCAAAGTGCGGGAAAGTATCCTCTCACGAGGGAGCATAAAACTCTAAGGAAAAAATAATAATTTCGGGCAGTTTCGCAACGCGGAACCGTGGCTTTGATGTCAAAAAGTCTGCGGAGCCTGAAGTTGACGCTTTTCTCTGATCAAAATATTATTGTGCGTCGCATTGAAACTTTGGGCAAAGGGAATCGCTTCGGAGGTAAACATCTCTCGATATAGAAGGACACCACTTGGTTCCGGGAGGCGTGATTGACAAAGGGCTTTGTTCCGGAAAAATGAATGCATTTGGAAAAGTTCTCATCGCGGAGGGCTTTCGAAACTATCGTCACGAAAGAAACAATTGCGTCAACAGCTCCCCTATGAATGGACTGGTGAATTAATGGATGCAAAAAACTACGACGACGCATCAAGCGAGAGAGACATTTTCACGAAATCATAGAACGAGATTATGGATCTGAACTGTTGATTTATATTTATTTTTACGACGCATTATTGTTTAAACGTAAAAGGAAGAAAGAGTTTATTGACAGTTTGTCTATTCCACCGTTGGTTTCCATAAATTGAGCGTTAATTTGGGATAATATAACAACTTTTCTTCCAGCAATATTTAGTTTTAACAAACTTCGTGTTCAAGTCTTTTCAATATACTTTTGAGCAAATAACAACGATTTAATATCTGCGTTACTTTATTTTTACCTGAGCCACATGCTTATACATTCCAGCGGTGGATTGCTTTATGAGCAATCTTAATTCTACTAGTGCTATACACTTAGATGAAGTAAAGAACAAATGTAATTTTAAATCCGGGAACGGGATGGTTTTTAAAGTTTAAGCCAAGCACAAAGAGTAGCGAACGGTATTAAAGTACCGCTTGAAAAAAGAAGTCTTCGTGAAATGAAGCAATTTTTATGGAGTTGTCCTGGTTAAGGCTCTAGAGTAAGGCGAAGGATATTACATAAGCAGTAAGATACATATTAGCATTTTACCTATTCAAGGAATTAACGGAAGATATTGAGTAGGATGACCAAAATTTAAGATCGTTGGTAATAGTTATTAATAATCCACTTGCATGGATGGAGAAGTTATTGTGTTATCGTATTTTATCATGTTTATCTCATAAGATTCCACTTTGAGAACATAGGATAGAATATGAAAATAATAATAATACTTCATTAACCAATTAAAACACTTAATACTCATTCTCTTTGTTTTGGAGGAATAATTCTTGGTTAGCAATTCGTGTTTCAAGGCAAAAATCTCTTTATGTATACCTATATTTCTCTAATGGTTAACTTCAATTTTAGTCAGTTAAGTAACAAAATTCTACTATCGTGTGCATTTTGATGTACCTAAACAAAGAGTATCCAGTTATAAGATAATGTATCATTTATTTTCTTTTGTGATATATTTATGTTGCCCTTGGTTACATATTGATTCTTATGATTGGTTATATGTTAGTAAAGTCTGCCACCTGGTATATACCTTTCAGCAGGTTCACTAATTATTACATTTCATATTTAATTATAAATTCAATTAGGGTAAGATACATTATATATTTAATGTATGATGTAAACTAAATAAATCCCAAATATCTTATCAAATTAATTAAATGAAAAACAATGATGATTATAAAATAATTATATGCCTGTTGTGAATGGTGAGAAAGTAGAAATAAAGTATACACGGACACACTTCTCTTTCCTCATTCTCGCTGGGAATTCATTAACGGAGGATCACTTAAAAAAAGTGAACAACGAGCTGAAGTATGCGTTTACGGAGTCCGAATATGAATTCCAGAGCGCCTTAGCGAAGACAGGAAAGTTTTTGGCGGGTGAGCTCCTTTAGTCAAATGGGGCCCATCTTCAACAGCTGACTGGAGAGCAAACAGTCGTGGCTCATTAAACCCGCACAAGTTGCGGCGACCGGAGGGCCTGTGCCGCTATCCGGAGGAAACATGACCAAACTCCGTTAAAAGACAAGGAGCCGTGCTCTGTGTAAAGGGGAAGGGAATTCAATTAGAACTGGAAGCATTAGCGGGCGATTGCATCAGAATTATGAGTCTCTATTCCAAGAATTCAATCCCTCTTCAACAACAGATGGAATTCGGGAGTAATATTTAATATGGGTTCACGGGAAATGGGAATAAACCGAGTGTTATAAACGAGATGGAATTGCAGTTCCGTATTAATAAAGCGCTGTTTAAAATTTCTGCATATTCGAAAGCCTAGGTTTCAATCAAGCAATTTTAATTACGTGCCAAATGTAGCGTAGGGATGAATTAACAAATTAAATTTCTCGGAGGCTATGCTTGCTTCGTTTCTAATACGGTTGTAAACGCTAATTGCCAACTTGCCTCTAGTGTTCACAGGAATTCTCCATTTTCTAATGTACAGTCATACTAATTTTGTAACAACTTTTCTGACGATTCATTAACTACTCATTATACATGTTTCTGTGATCCGACTCACACACACTGCCTTCGTCAACTATTTTTCCATTAATCTCGTACATTTAAGCTTCGTATTTGGCAACAAGGATAACATTTTTTTCATTAATTTACAGCAACTACTAGTTCCTACCTTCCCAAAATACTGTTCATTGGTTTTGCCTGGTCTTTGAGCATACATACACTAATTGCGGTGCTTCTTTTCTGACCTAATACATATTCACCCAATTCTCTAGTGCGTTTCTCTTTGAAAATCAAGCCTTAGCTTCCATTTCCTTTGTACTAGGATTAATATACAACAATTAGCAACAGCCAATTTCACTTCCTTTGATACCTATTTCTAACTTAGTATAATTCCTTTTGAATTCGCAATAGCTTCTTTTATTAAAAGCTACCCGCAGGTTTGAAACTAATACTCCCAAGATAAATCTGTAAGAATTCTATTCTCAAAGTCACAAGAAAAGGAATTTCAAGTAAAGAAAAGATTTGTAATTTTACTTTTCAACTTCATCGTTACGTAATGTATTCTGAGCTTAATAAAAATTCATACTCCAATGCTCAAAACTTCATCGAGTAAAGAATCTATTCATGAAGTTTGAGGTTTTCCTTTTATTCAAACTTTCTAACATATCAGCGGTTACGTATTGATTTATTTACGCATCGGTTGAAACGTAGGGAAATTGTTTACTGTTTTTTTCGTCCAGTTCTATTCCATATCCGTGGAGAAAGGAAAGATACTGTTTTACCTTTTTTATTGAATATTAAATTAATTTAGCCTATACATCGTTGAATTAAAGTGATTCATTTAATGCAAAGAGTAGTATTAACTCAATATATAATAAGTAATTGGTGGCTCAGACGCTAAAAAAGTTGGATGCTAGTTCCTCTAATGAAGTAACAGCCTCTTACAAATCTTACTTCATACTCTTTCACTAATTTTTTCATTACATAGTGCGAGATCCATTTCCCAGTAGGATAGTACAAAAGAACTTATAAAAAAGATCGCAATTCTAACTACAGAAAGCTCAACTGCAGCCGATTTGCGAGATGTAAGAGGTAGACAATTAGCAACGGTACTTCTTATAGCGACTTTAAGCTTCTCTTGGCAAAGAAGCAAAGGACACGTTCTCTCCCTCACATTTTTACGATCCTAAGAATGCCTAATTTCATTAAAATATTCAAATTCCCCCAATTGCTTCACGTGCTAAGTGATCGTTAAAGTCGTCGGGTAAACACAGCGGTTTTTCCGTCGCGATAAGAAGAAACACGTCAAAAATCCATACAAATCGAGAGTGGGGGTTCTAATGGCGTCAAACATGGTTCTCTATCTGAAATGCATTTCCATAATCACAGTGTTTACTTCAAAACGACCCCCTTTCACCTATTTATGGTCGAATTTGCATGGAATTACTCGTAATTCAACGAGATATTGAATTCGGGTTAATATCCCGGGATGGATAATTCACCATCGACGATAAGGGATTTATTTGGTTTATTTTCGGAATTTGGAAACCAAACGACGGAAGTCTTGATATACTAATGGTGATTTGTGTTGAGAAAGGATATAATTTTGTGATATCGAAAGAATTATTTCAACTTGTGATCTTCTGGGTGGTTTGGAGTATTCATTTATATCGGCTGATTTCTTATTGGTGATTTGACGCACACTTACAGGTCATGGTATTGATTCCAGAAATAAATAGAGAATTTGTAAATCTTTATTCGAATTCTATCGAATTAAAGAGAGAGATTATTGAAATAATCTTTGTGTGTGCTGTTTTGATACTAAGGTAACATTTCATCATTTAAAATACCTCCTTATTGTAAAGACATATGATACATCATATCTTTTTATTTTAACTTATTATTGAACTTTAAATTTAAGAAAATCTATTATTATCTTCTTTAACATCCTATTTATGATTACTTAGTGGTTGGTTATATTTAATTTGCGATAAGCAGTTCACTTTATGATGTTCAAATACTTCATAAGTTTCCACTATGAATAGAAACTGTTACTCTGTATGTATCTAGGCTCTACTACGTACGTATATTTAAGCTTGCTTATCGTGGATTTTTTCGGACGAGTTGCATATCTAAGTGTTACATTTTATTTACTCTTTTCGTGTTTCAACTATTCTAGTTTCTCCTATGTTACTTCTATAGATATTTCGGAAGGTATTCTGAAGAGTATTCAAATAAGAATAGTAACGACAGTAAAAACACGTCTTTATTAAAGTTACTTTGAAGCTATACTTTACATCGAAACTCACAATTAATTTAAGAAAAGTTCTTCAGCAATAATTAATAAAGGAGAACGCTAAAAACTACATCTAGTAATTGTAAGATTGAAATTCCTTATTATTATTATCCTTAAATTATTTCACTCAAAAAAATTAGTTTGTGAAATGCATAACACAACAGAACTATATCCAAAATCCTAAATCGGTATCCAAGGAAACGGGAAAAGGGAAATGTAGGTCAACCAGAAGTGAATCGCTGATCTGTCTCCTTTAATTTTTAGTGTGCGTTACTCCTATCAACGTGAAATGGCTAGTACGGAACCATCGTAGGATTTAAGAACTTTAAACAAAATCCTTATATAATACAATATTTGAAATCATAGGGAAATAGCATTACTCGCGTGAACTTGAAAATCACTACATATCGTCTAATGAGCTATCTAATTGTATTCATAAATGCACTTTTATCAGATTTCGACGATTTATATAGTAAAATTGATCGAATTCACGTATCAAAATTAGTATTATATAATCAATTCTTAATGGATATTTTAATTAACATTTATAGCATCTATTTACACAATAGAAGAACGATAATCGATTTAAATTAATCGCAGTACTAGGGTAGGAGAGGACTATAGGGTACTTGGTGCTAAGGGCAACCGACGAACTGTTCTCTAGCGATTTGGTCTAACCAATTTCCGGTGCAGTAGTTACCGGAAGGGACGGCCATATTGAAAGCCCTTAAAAGGTTCCACGAGAGAGTAAGGATTATAGAGACCGCGTTGATGCTTTGAGATGTTATAATCTCCTATGATAGAGGGTGGAATCTTCCTAGATCCTAAAATAAATAAAGACTTCCAAGATCTATTCCGTGCTAGACTTTGATAAAGGAACCGCAGAGTGCATTCAAGTTAAAGACGAAGTGGAAAAAGGCGAAGTTTAGGGAAAATCCTGAGCTAGATGAATGGAGTCGCATGACAGGAGTTGCGTCACATGTCCAGAGCGCCTCTTTGGGAAAGTTTAGAAGATTTCCTTTCATGAATCGGAGATGGAATACTTTCCAGAATTCCGTAACGTTCCGGTGCTTCGTAGTTCGCGAAAAATGATGAACTGGTTTTTATTCGGATGTTGAAAATTGTGGAGATTCGTCAGGATTTTATTCTGATGCAAATCTTGGGATCTTTTTTTAGAATGTTGAGGTTGTTCTAAAAATTTTCTGGAGACAGTAAGTTCGTAGAGTAAGATATTCTTGTTCCAGTAAGAGGATTTCTGCGGTTGAGAATTTTATGAAGATTATTATATCTTAAAACTTAAAATGTGTAATATCTTTAATGTGCTTAAAATCGTTGCTATGTTAATTCTTGATCAACTGATTGAAGTTAAAATTAGCATTAGTATAGAATCTATTGCCAATCAAAGCATCTTTTAAATTTTATTATGTTACCAACGTAGTAGGATGTGATGGTTCGGAAGAAAATGATTATTTACAGGTTGTAATTAACATAAAACAGTGAAATAAAGAGTGTAATCACTTATTATACATTTCTATCACAAATAACATGTTACAAATAGCATGCTGAGGAAATGTATTCGCATTCTCTCAAAAAATTATTGTTTTTGAAGGAATATTCTTTAAAATATCTTTCAAGAAAATTTAACTACGGAACTGACTCCATCAGACTCGCTGACTTCTTTCTATTAAAATAATTTTATTCATCCCATTTCATCAAATTACACGAAAAATAATTTATTTAAGTGAATTAAAGATGGATTACCATTACCTTGCCCTTAAAAGATCAACCCATTGCACCTACAAAGCGTTGCAATAATTTAAAACCCATGACGAGCTAAACTAGTCATTTCTTAGGCAGCACTTAAGATGAATAAGTGTTTATGGAATTGGTGAATTACGGAGTTTTCGTCGAAAGAAATAAATATATAGTCCTTCATCATGACGGCTGTTGTTCTTTATTTTCGTGAAGTTATACAACGTTTTATCCAATCAAACACCACCTTTATTGCCTACATTACCATCTTTAAAGAGATAAACATTGATTATCAAATAAAAATTTGTAATTTCCACAAATTCAGTAATTTTACATCACATCTTCAGGTTTTACATTCACAGAAACCGGTCGCAAGTAAATAAAACTCTGTGGAAATTACAAAGTTTTTCATAATACTACGGCTTTCCACGAAGTCACGCCTTCTAATTTTGATTCATTAATATAATATATCTGAAACATTTCGTCATTAAAATTTACGAATCCGAGTTGGCGTAGAATGTAACTCAAACAAATGCACGGACCATTCTTCGTCGAATGCGTGTGCATACTTTTGGCACGCGTATCGTGGGAATAGTCGAGAGCTTTCTAGAGAAGGAGAGTGGGAGAGAACGTTATTGGTATTGCTTTCTGTTAATTTATCGCCTTAGGAATCTTCGGAAGTTCAAAGAAAAGTGTTTTGGGTGTGGGCCATTCCGTGTAATTCATGAGTTTGCCGGATATTGAATTCCAGCGACGCCTTATCTTGCAAACTTTCTTCTCCGGGGTGCGAAATAAGCAAGATGGGAAGGAAGCATAAGAGCTAGATTTACGCTAACGTCCCTATTCGCTGGAAATTATTTTTCTTAATGCAATGGCTGCTTTCCAACCGACCGAGCACAGAAATCGAGCGAAGTCTGTGCTGTAAATACGAGACTCATAATCACTTGAAACGTTGCCAAAATTATCGTATTAGATCGATAAATATACGTATACACGCTTGGGTGTTTATATTTATTCGTATATTTAAAGACGTATTTATTAATTTTTGTTTAATTTTTAAATTAATTTAATATTTAATTATTTATTTAAGCGTATTATTTATTAATGTTCAATTTAAATACGCTTTAATCTTCATGGTTATTTATTAATTCATAGCAGTAAGCTTGTGTTTGACTCATAGTTTCACGTACGAATTTGACCGATAATTAATTAATTATTCGCACATATAAATGCTAATGAATAATTGATTTTACAACTCATTAATTAATTGTTTTCGTACATCTATGGCTCTTGAACGAATAGAGGCTATTTTACAAAGGGTAAAACTTAGGTAACAAGTCGGTCGGTTAAGTATTCAGCCTGTCCCCTGGGCTCTCCAACGTCATCCCTTTTGTTAGCGTGAGTTTTGAGAGTAGATTGAGGATTTCTAACAAGTATTGTAAGAGGGTGAGGTAGTTTTATCTTCTCGCTTCACTCAAAGGGTTTAGGGTCTATTAGAAGCACAAGTCGATGTCAAATTATGCGCGATCTCAGGGGTGGTAAATAACTCGTTGCCAAGGACGACTTAGCTAATGCCTACGATCATAAGGAACTGTATCTTAGCAGGATTATGATCATCATGATTGGAAATTGATATATATAGCATTGATGCAGCTGACAACGCTGGTAGAGTGATTAGTGTGTTATGTGATGCTAAGGTCCTGGGTTCATATCCCGGAAAAGGGAGATATTTTACTCACAGCGTATGGAAGTTAATGTGCGTCCGTTGTAGAGTACTTAATTTTAATTGTTCTATAAATGGATGTTTTAGAGAGTTATGAATGAATGAGTATTCTAAAATATTTATTCTCCCTTTTTACTTTAAATGATGATTGAAAATATGTGTTCATTAAGATATAGTTACATAATTAGATCCGATTAAAGATGCTGACATTTCTAACGAAATTTTTTAAGGTATTCGTTATTCTAATGTACAAGTACAAAGCCATAACTTTCACAGAATCTTTATTAAGAATTGGGAACCCTACTCAGTTTACTTTCCAGCAAAAGGAGTACATTTCCAGCCAAATTTCAAGCCCAAATCTCAGCCTTATGCCAATCTAACATCAACGTTAGGATTTGCTAGAAACGCACAATTCCACCCATATCATCCTCTCTATCCCATTCCCAGACAAGTGTCTTGCGATAGTAGCATACGTCTTTTCCAGTCTAGAACAATCTGCCACGTTCAGACGCACGATTGAACTCACAGCCCCTCTTTTTGTCAAAATCTGGAGTCGCTTGTCCTCTCCTTCTAATTTGCACAGATTTATTTTCAGATTGGCTAATTCCTTCCGTCAAGATAACGTCAAACCATTTGCTCTCATTTTCCCTATCTTACGCCCGCTCTTTCTGTCTCCTTGGTTACGCAGCACCGATAAACACATCACTTTCGCCCACAGTTCCATAGATACCGCACTTGATGCTTAACCGTTCCCATCCGCATGGGCGGATCTTCATCGAGATTAACGTTTCTATGGCATCCGAGTGCTTGCGGTAGAGTAAGTTCATCTCGGCATAATCTGTAATTACGTGAGATATGTATATATTAATTATGAACGTTCATCTGTCTCTACAAGTTATTCATATCGGTAAAGCACTGATTTTAACCTCCAATTCTTGCAAAAACTTAACTTTATAGGTTTATTTTTCATTTTTTCGATACCATCACTCATTATTTAACTTATTGTTTCATTATTGATGTACCGTGCGTATTCTATATTCACGTTCCAACTTCAAGTGATTACTATGGCGTGTCATATTTATTAAATGAATTATTCTTAATATTTAAATATATAATATAAAAAATATATAATATAAAAATATAAATAACTACTCCACAAATTTTTAATCGTTAGCTTTAATATTAGCTTTATAGATAAATTTGACGTTGAGACATTATTGGACGTTATGACGATGATAAAAATATTATTTTCTGTAGGTAAACATTAATTCTTACGATATATAAGATTTTATATAAGAATATGATACCATTGACTATGAAATACTTTTTGATGCTTTTCATGCAATGGAGACTTTTGGGTTCGATTTAAGCTAATGAAATTGTTTTATTTATCAATTCTAAATCTATAAATTCTCTTTATATGATTTTTTCGTAATGTAGCTCTTAAATCGCTCCATCTTATTAATTTGCATTTTTTTAGTATTAAATCTGCTATTTTCATTAAATCACTTCTAGTTTTCCTTAGAAACGTTTCATCGTTCAATAATGCTGGAGTTTAATTCTCCTAAGGATAAAAATGTTTTCCCCCAAATGTTGGGATATGGTAAGGGAAGAAATGAAATGCCGAAGGCAGAAGATTCAAAGGGTCCCTTCGTTAGCTGAGGATGTCCAGATAAAACCTCTAAAGCAAAAGGTTCGTAAGAGAACATTTCCATATTAAAAGGAGCACTTGTCTCCGTGGAATACACGCACCTTGATATTAATTGATTAGCTACGGAAGGTTATCCAATATTTTATACCGTACTTTAAATTTTGCAATATTTTATAAACTATTTCCTACGCTTTGACTGCATTTTAGTAGCTTTTATATTAATATTGAATCTGCAATTTAATATCAGTACCTTTGTTTAAGGGCTATACTTTAAATTTTTTTGCAAACTTAGCAAAATCTCGTTTGTAATGCAAACAGAATGATCAAAAGCAGTCAAAACAGCTCTTAAGAGCAAAATAAGTTTTTAAGTACTGTAATCTCATTAATTCATATTTTTTTCAAACTTAACATCAACTTCAAATAATGCTCTTATTCAATATAAATGAATTAAGTATGAATGTATCCTCAGAAATAGAATAATTTTCGATCACTTATAAGAAAACTTGTAAATGCACGAACTAATTAATGTCCTAAAATTTCAATTTTGATGTAAATAAAAATATCTTAATTAATTCACTTCCAGTTCGTAACATTTTCTGGAATTCGCCACAAAAAATATAATCGATGGCTTTAGTTATAAAAATAATTTACAAAACAGACTTATCATCCTAAAATTTATAAAATATAATAATAGACCAAATTATAATTCTACTGAGAATCATTTAAATAAAAATAAGTCTCGATTAAAGCATAAAAGGTATTGAATTAAATTCATTGCTAAGAAACGAAAATGCATACGTAAAATTTATTGATTTTAATACTGAATAAAAAATAAAGTTAATTGATTAAAAAAAGTGCGTAAGATTAACCTCAGAGACCGTTAATTTATTAAGAACAATTAGGGTGTGGCTACAGTATAATTAATTCATTAAGAGAACCATCTTCTCATTAGAGGTAAACAAAAGACATTCAACGTAAAGATGTCCGTAGCAACGACACGAGATCATAGAAATCTCAATAAAGAACGGCGCAAATAGTTCGAAGGTGAAGACGGAATGTCGTCGCGAACAGGAATCCGAACCCATTCAATCCTCGAGCCATTTCCATTCTTCCCTTAATCATTCCACTTTCTCTAGTAAAACGGAACCAGAACATGATTCGCTGTTAATGGCGTCCAAAGGCGTAAATAATCGAATCGATCGATGTATCGAACGCAATCTTAATTCGAAAAGGCTAACGAAGGGTCGACCGCTAGAGGTCTCCCTCTCACTAATTAAAATTAAAAGACCCTGCCCCATTTAATGTTTAATCGAGAGGACGAGACTTCCCGTCTGCATGTTTGTGTCCTTCTGGACTCATCGCCACCATTCCGAGGATCATTAAAGAGCCCGACTCTTACACAGAAACCATAACTTGGCGTAGATCTTAGCGAATGAATCAAGCTTAATTATTTTCCGGAATATCGAGATGAATTCGGTTCGTGAAATGTTGTTTTATAGGAGGAGTTTATTTCGTGGGAGGTTATAAGTTTTGGATCCTAAAGGTCGTAATTAATAGGTTGGGAAATATTTTGGAAATAGGGTCCGGTTAAGAGTTACCTTCCCCAAAAGGAAAAGGGAAAAAATAACATCTAAAATTGAAGAAGTTAAGAGAGGAAATATTAATAGATATCGTCAGATTTAACATTCATTAATCGATAATTGAAATTTCGTGTCGTAGTATTAAAGGAAATGGATGATTGCTAGAGTAATCCTTGTGAGATTACCTACTAATTTTTTATGTTACACTTACATCCAGAATAATAAAAATACTAAAAGGGTAGGATTTTTTTAAACAACGACCTGAACCACTTTTACCGTAGTATTTTCATTAAGTCAAAACTATATAGAAAGGTATTCGTCACAAAAATGCGTATGACAAAGTAATTCACAGGGCAATAATGGGTAACAAGTGCAGATAAACAGGTTCTAGCCTAGAAGGCCTATTTTCCTTAAGTTTTGGGACTTCTGTTGATAAAACAAAATCGAAAATGCTCTTCCACATTGAACCCCGCTTGCTATGAATCATATTGAGGCTTTTTCTTAGCGACACGTAAGAACATCGTGTCCAAGCCTCGTACTGAAGATTTAAGATATTCTTTTGTATTCATATCGATTTTCTTAAGCGGTTGAAATGGTTTTGTTTGAATCGGTTATATTTCCAAGAAAATGCTGCTTATGCGATTTTCTGAAGGTTTTAAGTTTCATAGTAAAAATATAAACTTAATTTATCAAAGAAATCAGTATTGGAAGTAGGCTAGGCATACATTTTGGAAATAGTGTTATTATTATCCTAGAGTGTATTGCATAAGAAAATGTGTCTTTGCCAAATTCAAAGTTTGTGCTAAAATAGTACGTGTTCCTGCAGTGGAAAGCAGTCATTGCAAATCGCCGTTCTGTTCGAAGACGATGAGTCGTGTTGGAGAATGCAGGATTATCTAAACGAATATTGCATCCATGTGTTGGTATTTTTTCCGTGAAAAGTAAGTAACTCTTATATAATGATATTTTTGTGTTCGTTAATGTTTTACGTGAATGCCAATGTTTAATATTAAAATTTCAAGGATGTGAGTCATATTTCTTTGCCAATCCTATAGAAATTGAACCTTCTATTATTTTTTTACTTTACTAAAAAAATTGTTTGTTTCTATATAATTCTTCTGAACATTTTCCGTTTATTATTGTTACCGAATAGACTCACTCCGTTTGCCTGTACTCACTTTATCAGTTATTACTGTTTTGTTTCGCTCAAGTTCATTTCTGTTTGCAGTTTATATAATCCTTTATATAACATTATTTACCTGTACTTGTAATATATTTGGAAGTTAATCCACATCTAGGTAATTTGCATAAGTCATTTGAAGAAAATAAATTATTACCTTCGGCTGTATTCTATTTTAGTTTGGAACTATGACATTGTACCTAACGAGTTAAAGTGTATGTTATGAAATACTGTCTTTTATTTGTTATTATTTCATAACTTCATATCATTGGATAATATGATTGCATTCATTTGTATTTATTTCATATAACAGGTTGGTAGCAGTCTTACTTTCTTTTGGCTTCGAGGGTTGAGTCACCGTTGTTTGAAAAGGGAAAGTACATCAGCTGGAAGACATGGTCAAGGGCAAACGATAGCATCTCAAGCCGTTTTAAGGTAAAGAGAGTTCATGTTCCTAATTAACTGTCTTATTATTTTATATTTATGTTCCAAAGATAATGAATATCTTATCCATATATTTTTAAAGAAAAAAGAATAAGAAAATGTCAGGTACAGCGTAAATTTAGGACGTAAAGTCGTTCTTTAATGAGAAAACTTACGTAGAATTTTTGTGAATAATTCGTGAGTCATGAAAATAGGTCAATGCTTTTTTAGTATTATTTATAAAAAGCTTGGGAAACTCTTTCGCGTATAAAAAAGTGTTAAATAATGCAACTTAATTGCGTGGGATAATTCGCTTCGTTCCATTTGGGCTGCTATTAAAAATAATAATAAATAATTAATATCCATAAAGTTAAGATATTTTGAAGCAGAAGAAGTTTTCCATGCGATTATAATTTATCTGAAGAACTCTTTAATAATGAAAATAATTTTCATAACGTAGATTATAGAGATTTAAAAAACTACTAGATTTATAAATAGAACGTTTTTTAAGTTATGTTCTGCATATATGTAGTGTTGACATTTATAAATATAAAGTTTTAGGTTGATAATTGATCTTTCCTTAAAACTTATTTATTGGATCAGAAACAGCTTTATGATAACGCTCAAGTATTAGGGTAACCCTTGAATTCCAAATATATTTAAGGTTCATCGTATTGTTGCGCATCAATACTATTATATTCATTGTCAACTAACAATTGTAACTGTTCATTATTTCATACTCAGTTTAATTGTAGTCTAATGAATTTAAATTGATAGTTTCGGAATATAATTGTATTATTAGCAGTACGAACAATACCTGCTATGCATCTTTCTTTTGCTCGAACTATTAAAGACGAACAAGGAAATTCTACAAATTGGAATGTTTTCTCGGATGATGATGGAACAATATTTCCGTCTGCTAAAGAATCAATGAGTAACCAAAAGGTAGGGAATCAAAAACAGGAAGGAAATGGCCTCAGGAATAGTTTCTCAAGTTATAAACCTGGTCCTTTTTCCCTCAGGCGGATTTCCTTTTAATTGCCATTTCCTTTTCTGCATTCTTTCCTAAGCTGTTATTCTGTTTGCGGTCGGATCCTATTTTCAAAGCAGAGGGTCCCAAAATTAAAGAGAGGATGACGAAAATGGCCCAACTTTTTTTTTCT
Organism: Pantala flavescens; assembly: GCA_020796165.1. Taxonomy (NCBI): domain Eukaryota; kingdom Metazoa; phylum Arthropoda; class Insecta; order Odonata; family Libellulidae; genus Pantala; species Pantala flavescens. The sequence goes on from CM036886.1 coordinate 23,223,235, forward strand.
GGAGAAGGGGTCGTTTCTAAGCAAAATGCATTGTTAGGAACTCAAAGACTATCGTGACGCAAGAATGCTCCAAGGTGGCCTTTTTAAGAGAGAATATTATTTTCAATTAAAATTCCCGGAGTGTAGAATGAGCATTTTATTAACAAACTTAATTAATTTTCTAAAAATATCAAGGACACACATAATGTAATATTCAAAAAGTTTGAAGAGAAAAAAGATAAAAGTGTTCCAAGCTGCTATTTCCTCGTTCCAGGAAAGCTTTAAGGGAGCAATTTGAATAATGCACAATGACAAGAAGTGAGCGGTATTTGGAGTGTATAAAGCAAGAAATTAATAGGATAAAATCGTGTTTTTAAGGGGGTAAATTCAAAATTATTAGAAATTTTATTTAATTTATATTATATTGCCCCTACTATATATAGACCAAAATTATTTTCAAGGAATTATAATAATGTTACATTTACAAGTTTCTACCAAATAAGTCACGATTCTAGAGTTTCCTTGGAAACCAACAATTCTTCGTATAAGTTATAAATCCAAATTTGCTCAATTTACTCATTTTTTAAAGTCTCTAAGGATATAATTACCAATCATTCGCTATAATAAACACTTTTAGAAGGTTCTCTTTATTCTATTTCCTAATTTTAGCAATGTTTTTATTTCCTCAATCTTTGTTTTTTATCTTTCTTTCTTATTTATTTTTGACCTCGTAAGAAATGCAAGTGTTCATATGTCTGCGTTTTCCCTTATCAGAATAACGTTGAATAATTATACTGTAATTTTATTTTATCCTTTTATTACTCTTGTATTTTACCTCCGTATTGCTCTAACCTTAACCTTACGGGAGATAATCAGTCTAACTTTATTTTCGTCCTAATTCATATTTCTCCAAATTATGCACACTTCCGAAGCGTTGCAAAAAAAATAAAGCCTTATTCAGTTGTAGATTCAAAAATAAACTTCCGAATCCTCATTCGAATGCAAATTAAGAAATAGAAAATTTCCTCGTATCCATCACAGTCACCGGAAAGTAATTAAGCTCGAAACAAAGCGTGCTCTATGATCTACGACCCTCGCTTAATTTAGCGTAAACGATAAGAGAAAAAAAAATTCTCCATTCCGAGGCATATTTATCCTTCGATCTTTTTATTTCTCCATTTATCCGCCATCAGAGAACGTCGCTGCGATCGCAGTCTCGTTATTTACGATTTCCCTCGTAATTAAAAACCATTGCAGACTTCCGCGATTTGATATTTTAATCTCGGAAATTCAAAAAAATCGCCATTTTCTTCCCGTTTCGCCTCATATCCGCCGCAAATTTATCAGCTTCCTGAGTTTTTTTTGCGATGTTCATGACAGCCGGGGATTTTTTTTTCATCTGGTGACAGATGCAGCGAATTCCAAATTACATTAAGGCGGATATTGGAATGCCGAACGACTAAACGCGCTTAAAAAGCTTCATTTCCGTTCAAATAGATATCATTAGGATCTATCGAAACTGTTCCGCTGCAGAAGTGTTTATTAAGAAAGGAGCTTTGAGTTATTTATAGCTCTCAACATTTGTAATCAGCATTTACTCCTATACAATTATCTTGAAGACTTTTTCCTTAACAACTCGTACTTTTGAAATTTGAGATAGCAGTTGTCAAGCGATATAATAAAAGATGTTTATCTTTCAGTTGTGAATGATTCTATATATGGACTATAGGAATGGTTCTATAAAACTAAATCGTATTTTAAAATAGAATTCTTAGGAATTTTTTAGCTTTCAGTGGGTCGATGCCAAGGTAACAGTACGTAAGTGAAAGCTATGGCAGTATAGTTAACCAAAACAGTTCAGTAAATAAAACTTTCAATGCACTTATTCCTTTCATCTAATCTAAAAGAACCGTTAAATCATCCGTTTTGAATTATAATTAACTTAGGAATATAGGCAGATGTACAAATTTATTGTTTAATTTATTCTGGAGAGATACTTTACAAACACGTGCGATGGTTAGTCTAAATTGGTGTTTTATACTCATTTATTAGTAACTAAGCAACCCGATTGTGTCCACCGAGGGCGACCAGTGCTTGTCTCATGTTATGCTTGAGAGGCAGCTGACTCCAACTTTACACGTTGTAATCACGTATGTAGATTTACTCCAATAGCAGCGCATTTGTCCCTTCATAAATATGAAACTGTATAATACGTTGCAAAGGCTACCGTAATGGAAATATGTCCGTTTTCGCAAAGGTTTTTCACTTCAGTGCAATATAATGGAGTGTTAATTTGAAGCGTCTTCAGGCGAGTAATTAAGGAAATTAAAGAACTATTTACTCTACTAACTGGTCGATTATTGGGAAAAGTCATGCTGTATGTACTCTCACAGGTAGTTTAATTAATTTATACTCTCTTGGAAAATTAATCGAGTTTTGGGTCAATATCTTCTCAACTCTTAGAATTCGTTAGTCTTGCTTATGATCTCAAATCAATGTTGAGCATTTTTATGTTTCGTAAAATTTTGCAATTCAAAACATTTTATGCCATTAATCCGCAAAAAATAGAAATCGTTTCTGTATAATATACACACGTTCGTAACTAAAATTCTATAATATAATTTTGGAAAAAAAACGCACCAACACTTTACGGATTGTTGCGAAATTTAATGCAACTTATACCACATGATATCTTATACGTAATATTTGATACGAAACGCAGACCCCAATTGAATTACACGGAAGAGTTAGCTGAGAAAAAGTCCTGAATTCATTTTGCTCCTCACACAAACAGTACGCAGTCTGACGCCATGGCAATCAAAGAGCACTTGGGTCAAGAGCTCTCCTTAATGATGTGAAGAACTCGTGCGTTAACTTATGACTCCTTTGATCGATATCCTTAGAGCAGAGTCTGGGAAAATAAGAAATATTTAAAATTGATTTGTTTATAGTTAATTCATAAATAACTACCGACTATTACCGCAAATTATGTAAATAAATATCTGATCAACTATATAACTATTTATCGCATATTTTTCTATTCATATTTATTATTATAATGGCAGGGTATAAGAATGTTATATTTTTAACTACAGATATGATAATCTTCTGTATTTTCGTGTAAGCAAAATTGGTTAGCAGATTTCTAGACGTGATTCTTAGACTTAGACATAAAGATTAACAGATAAAAATAATTACTTTTATAAATAATTATCTGAAAGACATCATTCATTGAAGTTGCCTTATTAATGCGTAATAAAATTACTTTTACTTAACAGTAAATCGTTACGGAGCTATGTACGGAATGCTAGGACAAGTGTTATTTGTAGATCCGTCGTGTTGAAGTGTTCATAGCACTCTGGATAGGAGGTTTACGTGAACTAGGACACTCCTCATCTGGTCCAGTAAGCCTCATTCATCTTCCCCAGTAATTGGTAGTTGATTGTCAATGGGTAATGTTTCAACGAGGATTAGCCGAACAACTTACGACTTTAAATACCTCGTATACTTAGGATCTCCTTCAAAATGAGTCACATTTCTGAAAATAAGCGGTTTAAATGCTCGTGTGAAAGAATGATTTATCTCTTCTAACCGAATAGTGCTACATTTTTATATTACTTTCGTACGGGAGCGAGATGAAAACAATCCGCAATTTATGAATCTGATATTTTAAACGTACCTAAACCTTCAATGCTTATGTTTCAATCAGAGTTTTTTAATTTGATTCGTAAAGATTCATGAACTAGGAGGATAGATATGTGTGTAGGTTCTTTCTTTAAGTAAAAATTACGATTATATTAGGTGTTGAAAACATCACCACTCTTCATGACGGAACTGGTGATTTATTCCAAATATCTTAGCTAATAAACTACAGAAAACCCCTACAAGACACTCGATACACATGTTTCAACGCATAAGCGTCATTTTCAATTAATTTACGATTTTATTACTTCTCCATCTCTTTAACTGGTTAGTATACCTAACCTCCAGTTCAACTTGATGATATTATAGGTGTTAAGGAAAGTGAAAAGTGAAAATAGTTTACAGTGAAAATACTTTCAATCAATACTACAGAAGTTTCTATGTTTTACAGATAACTTTCGGCTTTTTAAATATATAGAAAAATTCTCCGATGTTTAAGTATTATTTTAATTTACTTTTACAACATAATAAGATGGATATTACTATTACCACTGACACTTTTTAGAGAGGCTAAATTATAGTAAAAGCAATAAAACTTGCGAACAGCGAACGTACAAAATATAAAGTATTCGCACCATTAAAATTGTTTACGATAAACCTCCTTGGAAACCAGCAAAGCGAGTTCTTTATTGCGCGTAAGCGGAAAAGAAAATCGAACCACTTTCACCTCTAATTAGACCCTTAAAGACTTATTCAGAGGTATTGATTGGAGCTAAAAATACATACCGCGGAGGGATTTTAAATTATTCTTTCATCATCATTCACAATGGACGCGTAATACCAATTGGGAGCGGTTTATTTATTTAAAGTTCTTTGAATTCGAGGCCCTTAGCAACCGTTGTTTACTGCAGCAATCAAGTAATCAAAATCGGCAGCGCAAATTCACAAAGCGTAGTAATCCTTTCACCATACAACACCCACTTTCCTATTCGCCGTAAATAGCATCTTTGGAAGGAGATTAACTATTTCCCACGATGGGACAATTCCTATTGGAGCAATTCGAACTAAGAACGCACACCGTTTAGAATCGATTAAACGAGTGCAGCGAATCGCGTGGGCGCACTCGGCCCTAAACCGCACCGGAAATTCAACAAAATGGAGTGAAATGTGGCCGTCGCATTCGACTGTGGAAATGCAGCGCCGGTTAAATGCCACAATGCGTCGACGGCCATCCATTGTCCCGATGCAATTTCCATTCCGTACACACACACGCCCTCTCGCCCTATACAATGGCCGGCGACGACACTTTTTTATCCCCAAGAATTTTGTCGTTCCTTTCCTTCGCTGATTGGTTAAGCCCACGTAATGATCTCCGACGATGAATAATAAACAAGTTGTTCGGAAAGATGTCGGAGTGGATTTTGTGATTCATTACTTGCGCCTTTGCGATGATGAAAAAGGAGTGGTGTTCCGAGAGTAGTAGTTTGTACCCACACGATGTTCCATAGTGAGATGTAAGTACTACATTAGCCTCTTCGCAAACGAACTGTACTTCGCTTTTATGAGGTGTTCTTTTTTCTTTTGATACTCCCACACTCGAGTAGTACTTGTTCATCTTACTAGTTTTATTCTATATCTTATCTACGGGTGAATTTATTATTTATTTACATTGCATTATATATTTATCTAAAGCGATTTGTTTCTTAGATACCAATAGATAATTAAATTCATTGTTAAATAAAAAAGCAGCTATTCAAAATATAATGGAAAACTCGATGGTTTAAAATTGGTATCGTCCTCGTGAGTGAAGATTATTGTCCTTCCTACGCAATAATTGCTCTAAATGTCCCTTAAGTACGTGAGTAATTATCAATACAATGAACTCCAATGAATGGCAACGTTAAATTTCCAAAGGCACACCACGGGAATTCAATTTTACTGCAAATTATCTACAGGGTAACGCGTTTGATTTTAGAAGAAAAATTCACCTCTTTCCTCTGTGTCTGTCGTATAAACATGTTAGTATCCTTACCACTTTCAACATTCTAAGTGGTACATAGTGATTCAGTAGACGGCTGATAAGAGAGATAAAAAATGAGATAGAATAGAATATATTCAAATATTTTAAGGGTACCATATCTGTGGAAAGTAAATTTTACATCAGTTTCATTCCCCTTGTAATTCAACAAAAATTCCAATTTAACAGTTGACTTTCTCTCAGTCGATCTATATGAAAAAGTAACACTCATATTAATCACATTTTCTCTGATTTAAAGTCTTTCTTAATGATTAATACTTTTGCACCTTCGTACGAACTTCAAACACGCAGAATAAGTTACACTCGTTTTTTCATATCTCTGACTATCTTTTATGGCCTCGACTCAATTTCAATCTATTCTAATACGATATATCTTCATAAACCTCTCTACCAATATGTTTCTCAATGAACTCTTTCACAGTCTGAAATCCATCTATTCGATAGATCTATTCCATACGCAATAACTTCAGAAACTAAAAAAATATAATAATCATCTTATTCTTGAAATAACGAAGGCAACAATCTCCCTAGAAACGGCATCCGAACTCTTCTTCCGTATGAAATAGAGATCTCGTTCACCTGAGAAAAGCGACTATTGGGCTCATATTCTTTTCGCTCTATATTAACCGGTGCGAAGCCCTTCGGCTACACTTCTTTCTTATGAATCCGCCTTATAGGAAAATCCGAATTCTTTTGTGAACTCGGCGGCATATATATTGCTTTTTATATCACCGATAAAATTCAATACGACTCCTTTTTCAAGTACACCTTTCATTTTTCTGTTCTCCTACAATACGATTTCGGGACGTTGCGTTTCTGATAGACTTTCTGTCCAACATATCGCAGACTATAGTACTCCAACCGACGGTTACTGCGAACCTATTTTCCATCGCAATCTTGAGATATGCCGCAGGGGATGTGCATGATTCGTATTTGGTTCGTGTCGTGTTTGCAATGCTCTTCATTACAGCGGAAACTGGTTTGATGGACTCCTAATATCGCGAATATATTGGATAGCGAGTATATCGGCTCGCGAGCGATAATCAAAGCTGTATCCGTTCTAAAAATGACGCAACGTCGAGCGTGCAGTTCGGCATAGATCGCTGTTGCTAGGGTGATAGGGATATATAATGGCAGGGTTTCGAAATCGGTGTACGATCTTCCTTTGTTTTAATCCATTCGGGAAGGGTGGCCGTGAAATGATGTTTTAGCCGTTTACTTCAACTTACGCGTCATCATTGTTTATACATACTACGATCTGGAAGGGATAAAATGTATGGTTTAAACTATTTATGAAATGTTTTCGAAACACTAATGAGGGTATAGAATAAATAAATGCTGAATTTACAAAGGATATGTAGAAGGAATGGAGGAATAGAAAAAGAAGTTCATCCCGAGGTAATAAATGAAGAGAAAACCGTTTTAGAAATGTTCTTTTTAAAGAGTTTCATGATCAGAATGATGCTTTTATATAGATTTCAATGCTAGTTATTTTGCAAAAGTATTTGATGAAGAAGTCTTCATCAGCCAATTAAAATACGAACCTTTTCGCTTGTTTCAGCTTCTTTCATTATCTTTCCTCTTCATCTTTTATTACTATTTTCAATTCTTTATGCGACTTACCTGACACGTACAACATATATTTATCCTTTTTAATAATCTTCCGTCTTCTATTTCTATCTGTCTCTTCTGTTATGTCTATAAGGAGAAAACATGGCATATACCAAACATTTATTCGAGAAAAAATCATACTGGGTGTACACGGGGAAAGAAGAAAATTTCTTTTTATTTCAACATACTTTACTTTTTATAAGAAAATTCTTCCCGTAACTAAAAGGTTATCAATTTTAAATGTAAGTTTTCAAGTAGCTTCATAGAATATTTATATACAGGGTGCATAAAAAAATGTATACATACACTATATAAGCTCATCATGTCCAGAAATTTAGCATTGTAGAACGGGAAATAAATTGTCTATGACAGTTCAAAGTGTATATACATTTTTTGACGCACCCTGTACATAATAGATATAGAATATATTTCCTTAGGGTAAACACCTACCAATAATCAATATTTATAGTCCATTGTATCTCAAGGATCTTATCCAAAATTTCACAAATATAAGCACAATACTTCTACGTTAAATACTTAGTAGATTGATACATACATATATTGGTTTTGTATTCCATAAATTTTGGACTTCTATTATCCCTAATATTCACTTTTGTTCTTGGATTTAGTTTTTCATTCTTATTTAACCTTTCAATGACAAATTCATGCATTTAAGTCGTATTTTCAACATTTCTTTAATTAATAAACGCATAGTATCTACGTCTTAATTCATTCAATGCCATATTAGTTTAATATGACGATTGTATCACATCTTGCAGCACATAATCCATTCATAAGCGCACATGGGAGCGTATTGAGTAGAATTCTAATGCTACAAGAGACGTGAAAGAGAATATAGAGACTAAATATATTGCAACCGAGAGACGAAGGGGAGGAGTGGTACACAACCCGAAATGGAGCGTTCGAGTACATCTTTCGACTTTAAATTCCTCGCGGCGAATCGAATCGCGGGTTCCTTCATCAGCCAGCTCACGTTCCGTTATATATTTTTAAATTCATCGGAATATTGCTACGGAGGGTCCGCGAAACGTGTCATCCATTCACGGAAGTGCGTCGTTACGGCGACTCATCAGTGGGGCAGTCGCTTTTTAAAGGAGTTTGACGGAGCGGAAATAAAAAAAGTGTATAAAGTAGGAGAAGTGGAGTGCTTACGTGGGAGAGTGTGTGTGTGTGAGTGCTTTATTGAATCCCGAAGTGATGGAAATCTTTCGGGAAGAATCGATCCTTTTTTAAGAGATATAAATAATGGATGGCGGCGGATATACTTGCGTGGAATGGAGATGGAAACTAATAAGTTATCGGCCGTGCGAAATGTGTTACGCCCACGTTATGCATTCGCAAAATCGTCGGAAATAATTCGGGGAAAACAAACCGGAGTTGTATTGAATACGTTTGAAAATACGTTTCGGATCATTATCTGTAGCGCATATCCAATCCGTGTTTCGCGAATGTCAAAAGAATGAATGATGGAATGCGAATTATTTAGACTCCCCTGGCGACGGAAAGGAGCTCTTTGAAGATGCACCGGCAAAGGAATATGCATCGCCTTCGGAGACTAATTTTTTTGTCGTTCTCAGAATGATTGAAAAAGAATTATGATATTGGAGAAAAATATTTCTTGAAATTTTGAAACATCCAAAACATTTATAACAATGAATATATATGACACTTTCATTTATGATTTTGAATGAGTTTATAAATATTTTTGAATTTTTATAAGGTTGCGAATAATTTCTCAAGGAAGACATAGATATCGGACAGTGCTGTAATCTCTCAATTTTTATTAAAATATTTTCATTGCCATTCCACACAATTACAAGACTGGCTCTTAGTAAGTTTACATAATATTATTGAAATTTTATTTTCCTTCATCGATAAATATTATTATATATATATATAACGATAACCCAAGTTTTCACTTAAACCATTTCTGTCCAGAAGTTGTAAGAAGTAGTGTTTTTAAGAGTAACATCATTAATATTTGAAATCTACGATTTATAAGTATCTTTAGGGTAAGGATCTTATTATTTATTGGTCTTATTAATGTATTCTAAAAGAGAGCACTTCTCAAAATACTGTACCAAATACCTTTTTATAACTAACTACAAATATGAGGATATAATGCTTTAATATGACTAAAGGGTACTCCTTAATCGTCAAATGATAAAAACAATACTTAAATACGTATGTAATGTTGAAATAATGGAAGAAAATTGCAAATAGCTCCATGGCAACCGAAAGTATTTCCTTTATACATCGACAAAAGTGTGTATTTAGATCCAAAGAAGTTAATTCATTATCCTATATCATTAAACTTGTCAAAAGTTAAGTTTAAGAGTCATAAAAGTCCAGATATGCTTTTCTCTCATTGAGAATGGCAATGCATTCCCCGATTGGCGAATTAATGAAACGCAGGACAATCCTTTTGCTTCGGAATGCCAAACGTGGAATGCCGTCCCCTCACATTCCAATACTCATCCAACTAATTACTGCACGGACCACTAGAATTGCTTGCCCCTTCCTTTCCGAGGTAATTGAGACCTTAAAGTACCATACCCCCTCTTGTTGTAAGAAGTTGTAAAGCGCCTTTAATTTGGTACGTATTCATTATTTTTTGTAGAATATGGTCTGTATCGATTGATGCAGAATGGAAGCAGAAATTGCGGTTTAAAAATGTTTAATTGAATCCTATGGATGAGATTTAATGTTTAAATACAAGGATAGATGATAATAATAATTCTAATAATTTTTAGATGTAGAATAATGAATCTATGAATGGATATAAAGGAAAAGAATTATAGGTTTTGTTTGAATGAGGTAAATAAGTGGTCTATTAAATAAAGGGTTACGTAATTTTGCGATAATATTCAATAAGAAAGTCTATAGATGGTTGGGTAAGTATTCGGCATCTTCACCATAAGAATATATCAATATCAGATGTCATATCAGGGCTTTTACAGTTACATTTATTTGCATTTACATTATAACCCAGCAAGGTTGAGTAGAGTGAAGAAATAGAGTGATATGTTTTCATAAAAATATATTGTAAGAACTGCAGTTTTCAACAAGTACAAGTAATCGTCATTTTTTCAATCATTCATTTCATCTAATTCATTTCCATAACATCGAGTACGATCCTGTAAATTCATTTGAGATATTTCACTAATTCCTCGTTGTTGGGAAGAATAAGAATGCTTTATTAAACCCTTTAATATAGTATTTAATATATTTTATGAATATTCATATATGTATAATAATTTTCTTTCATTTTTTTATATTTAGGGTAACTAGAATCAGTGAGAAGCTATCAGGTTATCTTAACCTTCCTTCATATGCTTGAAAGTATTGAATAATTTTACTATCATCATATAAATAAAATGATTCTGTCATAGAAATCATTCTTTTAAATATGACACCGTAGTAGAAATCGATTTTTTATCTATTCATATATTTGTATATCTATTTTTCGTAGCTGATATAACTACCTAATCAATGCACCATTATTTCTAAGTGATATAAAAATTTAAGGGCCATTCCAACTGGAGAAAAGAAAAAATACACTAAAGACGAGGCTTCATTTATTTCCACTATTCCAGGTAACTATCGGAAGAAACTTTTTAAAAATCTCTAAGGAGATGAAATTTCGAGTGAATTGTAAATTTTACCGACCTTAATATTTAATCTCCGTTGAATAGAACGATTTTAACAAAGTATCTACTCCACATCCTCCTAAATTACCACAAAAACTATGCGTTTCGTATAATAAATCGTTACAAAAATATATCTTCGATGGAATGCAATAGTTTGGGGATGGAGATTCATTCCTGAATTGGCTACTGTTGTGAAAGATTTGTTCTTACGATAAAACTTACTCCTTTAGCTTTCCTTACACAATACGAGTTAAATCTTAGAAAGTAAATCGATTGAGATTTCGTAATTTTCCGATTCCTTCCACAATATACGGTTTCCATTTTCCCATAGTAAAGGAGAAACCCGTTCCTTTTCCTTTCCCGCAATTCCATTGATCCCATCTTCTTCTGCTTTATTTCAAACTTTACGGAACCTCCCCATGGATCCAAATATATCCCTGAAAATTTTATTTCCGTCACTTTTATTCTTGTATTCCATTGGAGGAGATCTGTGAGTGACGTCCTTTATTCAGAAACGCATAGAAGAAGTTCAACCGCTGAGCGTATTTTCATTTTGACCCATCACATTTACGCTTTCTGATATTTCACGCCTACTGTCCTTTTGAAACGTTTCTTATTCAGATATAAAGTTCATATTGTGCGAAGTACTGGCATGGAAACTGGTCTATGATTCTAATATTTCTTTCTTCACTTTCTAGACTTTCTCTTGTGTCTATACATCCTTATGGCTTATTCAACTACGATGAGTTCTTTACCATGTGATGCCTTTGTCTTGCTTTCTTTTTTCCCAATAAACTTTCCTTAATTAATCAACCAACTCTTCCTACTGTTCGAACTTCTATTTTACGTCACTTTATTAAATCGGTGAAGACTTCATTTTCGTATTTTTGTCCCTGTTTTTCAATCGACGTGTTTTTGTATTCTTATTCTCACCCCACGGCCTTCAGAAAGCTCCTCCCGATGTCCCACATTTCGCAGCTTTTGTGCAAAAACTGCGCAAAAAGAGAGTAATAACACTTTACAAATTACTTCGGCGAAGTATTTTCATTTGACTTCTTGACAAGCAAATTCCTTCCCCTCCTTTATTTTCTGCTTGGAGTTCAGTATAAGTCCACCGAGGAAACTTCTCTTGTCAGTTCATTTAACTTCTGTTCAAGATTCATCATGTTAACCTTGATCTGGTATAAAATTAGCTTTTAATTAATTAGTCGTATCATTAGGCCCTGGGATTTATGGATGTGTAAAAATCTGACATGACCCGGACTCGAACCCGGGTCTCCCATTTCCATTCATTAGCTTTTTTTCCAAGTAAGGGATACTTTATATTTCGTGGTCATTTTGGAACGCAATTAATAGATTTTGGGTTCGGGTCTCATGCTTATTAACCTTTTTATCACATCCATTTATTTCTAATTTAATTCGAGTCGGATACATTTTCATCTTAATTTACTTTTACCTCTTCACCTTAATTATTTCAAGCTAAGATCTTTTTTATTCTTTTCATTTCTCTTATTCAAACTTATACTTTCTTAGCAGATCACTTAACAAGAAATAGATAAAATCATAAGTGGAAGATTTGATGTTTGAATATACATTTGCTAGATTATTTCACAAAAAATCAATGATTATCTTGGTTACCTTTTGCTTCATCTAAGATTGCGACAGAAAATATAAGGTAAAGAATATTATTGAAATACGTGTGTTTGAAATGGGATATTTTACGGTATATCTAGGTATTTTTAGTTACCGTGTAGTCTAATCTAATACATGCCACGAACGGGATGATGAGCGGTTAGTTTGCTCGGACGGTTATGTAGTCACCTCTGCCCGCTTCCCATTCAAACCGAATTTTTTCACTTAAATTTCTCTTGTAAACTTCTTTTCCCATTCAGATAATATACGAGTACCATAAATCGAATGCAAGTTTAATGAGCAATTTTAAAAAATCAGGTTTTAAGGGTGTTTTTAAGACACTATTGATCCCCGCGAAAGATAGGAAGTAAATAACAGACAACTAACATGTCCAAAGTCTTCCTTTTATACTATGTTAATAAATAAGTCTTTGGATTATCAAATTCATCACAGTATCGTTGTATTTCAGTGCCTCGATCTTTTCATACGTCACAAATCACTGCAAAAATCCCAAACACCCACGAAATAACTTCCTCAAATCACTCTCCCATAACTACGCAATGCAAGTACATTTGAGATGATACTCTTTTATTTCACCTCCTCCTTGTCACATCGTACAAAAATCCCCGCAATGTCCTGGGGTCGTCCTTGAGAAGCAATCAAGATGGGCTGACCATTGCAGTTCAATTGCCCCTAATGTTTTGTTCGGTCGAGGAATCCCTCGGAATTCCGTACGACTTCGAAGTCTCTTTTACCAAGGTAGCAATCTCTGCTAGGAATACCAGCCAGTGGTTTGGAATCCGACTCAATACCTGGGAAGTAATAGCCTTAAATGAATCAAGAGTTAGTATGTTACGTCTTACTAACGTTGGTATGTAAACACAATGAAGAAGCAATGTCCATTGTACCTTTGTAAAAAAAACTAAATAAGATGGCTGGAAAGTTTCATAACAACTAGAATGTTTATTCTTTCTGGAAATAATCTATTATTTTTCTATTTATTGTTTGATTCAAAGTTTTTTTACATCATCCAACTCAATACCTAGGAAGTTAAAGCCATAAATTAAGCAAGAGTTAGTATGTTACGTCTTAGTAAGGTTGCTATGGCAAAGTAAACACAATGAAAATTCAATCAATATCAATTGAAATAAAAATAAGAACGTTAAAATTTTTCATAATAATTGGCATGTTTATTCTGTCTCAAACTTACGTATTGTTTTTCTATTTATCGCTAATTTCAGAGACATTTACATAATCGAAATCGGGGCTATTACAATCATATTCTTAAACTTTTAAAATTTACGTATTTAAAGATGGAGCAAATGTTGTTTGAAATGAACTAGAGGCACGTTAACAGAACTGGGAAGGGAACGGGAAGGGAGGGGAAGCTTGCGGAAGTGCAGGGAAATTGAGGCGAACTAGAAGAGCTGAAACAATTTTTAATTTAAAGAGAATCAAAAGCTTGGAGCTATATCATAACCCTCTTTGACGAAGCATTTTCGGTAGGGATTCGTTGCAATGAATGCATAGGGACCTCATTTGGAAATCGTTTATGTTCAAATGTAAAGGTTATCTATTTAAAGTGAAATTTGAATGTGAAATAAAATTTGGGATTAAATAGCGCATTGAATAATTAACTTTTGTGCTGCGCCACCATTTTTCTATTTATAGTTATATCCGCAATTATTTACTTAATTGAAATTGATGCTATTAATATCATATTCTTGAATTTTAAATCCACATATTCAAAGGTAGCTAAAATGTAAAATGAAATTAGTGTTTAAGTAGTGCATTAAATAAATGTGCGTGTATACTGATAAGGAAAAATTGAATTTAATTCGTTCTTAAGCTAAGCTATATATGGAAATTATAACAAACATTCCAACAGGTAAAAAAGTCTGACAGGAGCGGGAATCAAACCCGCATATTCATTTCTCTTTTTATGGTTAATTTTCGCACTTATTTGTCTTTTATGCTAAGGATTATGACGCAATAATGTTCACTAAATTGCGCTTTAATTTAAAATCACTTCCTAAATGTCTCCTATATTTCCGTATAGTTAATTCACTTGAAAATTTCAGAATTATCTTCAAATGCATGTGGTATTGTAAAAAATTTACATTAAGGAGAGTAATCCGATTATATCTTTTGGAATACATCGTGCTGAGCAATCCAAACCAAGAGGATAGAAAAGAAAACTTTATATCGCTTCTCATTGTAAAGTTCAATTTCTAAACAGATCTTTTGAATGAGCAATTGATTTAAGTTTTTTGGAACTTGATAGAAAACACCTTTTCTATTTAATCATCTTACGGAACGCGTTTTGAGCGTTCTTATTAGCTTTGGGAATCGATAAAAAAATACTTTATCATTTTCATTACTACTTTAATTAATTAATAGTACTAGGTCTAAAATAAAAATTTTCTGAGATTTATTAGTACCCCTTGTTAATTTGACGTAACAGTTTACATAATTACGATAAAATGGAAATTCTAAAAAAATGAAATGCGAGTAAAAACTACCCAAAAAACATAAAACTAGGACTGGAAACTTGTTCCTCCTCCACCTCCAAGTACAGCTATTTAAAAAATAAAAAGAATCCATCTTTTTAAAGATGCTTCGAGAGCAAAGTATATTACTTAACGTTAACGAAATTTTTAAGTGAAGTTTTTACTTCGTTTCAAGGAAGAACGCAGCTATTTTATGAGATTCTTATTTTCACAAGTCTTACAAAACTGATAAATGGGAGAACTTCCTTTTCGTCGATTTTCATTCTGAGCATTCTTAAGATAATATTGTTGCTTCTTATCCTCGTAGAAGTTAATCTAATCCGAAAGATATTGCTTCAATTAAGCTTCATTAAGGAATGCGAAGAATTCTCTTTTTGAAAAGAGTCTGTTTACATCCTTCTAAAACTAATTTAGATTGAATAGCTTCGTGTTATCGCAGATAATTCAGTTCGGCAGTAGAGAATCTTCCATGGCGAGAGGATGAGCCAAAGGAGATTAATTTACATGTCAGAAGAGGAGATAAAGATGGGAGAGGCAGTGCCTAGGGTAGTTGAGCTGTGTTCTTATCATATCCGCCAAATCACAATTATTAAATCTACAGTATGATTATTGCAGTGCATGGTGGAGGTATTCTATATTGAAGATACGTTGCTGAAACTTAGATATATACCAGTTAAGTGTGTAAAATAATGCTTATTTCTATAATATACTGGAAAATATTCTTTCTAGATTATGGCATATCATATTCATTAACTCCAAAATAAAATGATTATGTGAGATGATGTGTTGCTTATAATCAACGTACTTTCAACAATTTTTGGATAAGGTAATGAGGATGATGTTTACTATACTTATATATATATATACTTATAGCT
The DNA here is from genome assembly GCA_020796165.1 of Pantala flavescens. Classification (NCBI taxonomy): domain Eukaryota; kingdom Metazoa; phylum Arthropoda; class Insecta; order Odonata; family Libellulidae; genus Pantala; species Pantala flavescens. Next base: position 23,239,193 of record CM036886.1, read on the forward strand.
TCGATACCATGCAATATAAGTCGATCGCGACCAATCATGTACTGAAGACTTTCAGCCAATATGGAATGTGCAGCATTCAGCGATTATGGTTGAAATTCATCATATATAATGAATGAGCTAATAGTTTATATCTTCGTTGAGATATATATCTTTAATTCTCATCCTTCAATTCCATATTAATAGCTAAATCTCTACTTTCCTTGATGCTCCAAACATTTTCCGTACAATTAGAACTCTTAACGAACTAATTCATGACAATACAGATATAATATGATCCTTAGAAATGTTATTGTTAATTTATTGCCATTTAAATTGCTTGGAATATTTAATTATTTATTTTTTTAATTTTTAGGACAATTTTAACTATTAATTATGTACGTAAGGTATTGAATTTAAATACGAAATATTATTCTGAATTTTACATAATTGGGAGATATTTTAAACAATATATCGAACAAAGAAAATTAATAACCCTCCACAACTTTTATAAGTTACCAAGATTCGTGAAAGCTTCCTCTGAGATGGTTTTACAATAGAAACGGAGCGTCTGAATACGCATATTAATATTTAATTTCTTTCAAGAGAACGTTTCCTTTCCTTAAGAACAGATCTGGACGTAATGAGATAAACTTGAGGCATATAATATAAAACGATTGAGAATTTTCTATTCATTCAAACACAATTTCATCATCACAACCTAATAGAGTTATGATGAACAGTAATATGATTATTGGCCTCAAATTTTTATGGTCCTTTCCCTTCCCAAATGAATCATACATCCGAAAAAGGGGCAGTTATTGCTTAGGCCGCAAAAGTTGGGAAACCAGCTCCATTTCCACGCGAACAGAGAATCAAAACAATTTTTTCCTTAAAAAAAAAGGAAATAGGATTTTCCATTCCTTTCATTTATTAAATAGTGTATTCCAGAGGCTCATTTCCGGATTATTTTATGCATGGGCGACCCCTCCGTTGCCATGGAGAGGAGAACAAACAAAAAATGCGAACGAAAAAACGCTTTTATGTGGAAAAGGCTACTTTCTCCGCTGTCCTTTGACCTTATGAAAATATCATTCTTCATTACACAAAAGGGAGGATTCCATCTTCAATATTCTCGTACTGTTCTCTCCTTCCCAGCGTTCCTTTAGCACGTCAAATACTTCATGCGTATCTATTCTTCACACGTCCTTTTCTTTGCTTATCGCGCCCTTAATATTTTTACTGATATCCGAAAGAGAACGACGCGACAAGTATATATTCCTCAATTTTCCTCTACAGTCGATGTATTTGCGGAAAAGAAAAGATGCCACTTTGTTCTTTTCACGAGGCCTTTCAATCTTAATCATAGAAGTTGATTACATCGAGAATTTTTCTTTCTCTATAGCGATCTTCTTAAGCGAAGGGTTTGTTTCGCTGTAATCCTTAAAGTTTTCATGGTTTTCTTTTGACCACTGTCGTAGTGTTAATCCTTGGAAACACTGCATAATTAATACCGTTTCTCTCGTTGCTGCGTACAAAAAATTGGGCTTCACTTGTGAGCATTGTTCTAATATCCTACCAATTCCATAATCTTCTCTCTTTGTATTCATTAACGGATAAGATCTATTGTTTTTCAGCCGTATCCTATCTCTATTCAGTTTAATTTTCTCAGCTGTTATAAAAATCTTCTCTTCGCAGCCTAAAAATTCGATATTCTGCGTATTTCCAAAAACTAAGAGTTCCTTTAGTTTTAATATTGAATGAATTTTCATCTTCCGCATTCATCTTATAATCCTGTAAAATATTTTGCTCTGCAATAACATTCCACTTACTTTAATTGTTTTTTTAATCTAATTCTTGTTTTTCACCTCCAATGGCTTTTTGTTTCTTTTTCATATGAGATGGAAAGATGAGATAAATGAGGAGAGAGATACATTGTTATATATATATTTATTTATTTATTTATTTCTAACTTTTGTTTCATCAAAAGTAATGATTTTCAGTCATAATTTATATATAAATAACACGTTAAATGTTACTTTACTTAAACAATCCAAGATAATAATAGTTTCCATTGTTTTTGGGCTTAGCGTTTCCTGTTTAAACATCTGAAACGAGAATTTTAGTAAATAATTGCAACAAAAATTACGTACTCTTGTACACAGAATTCTGTTATAAAATTGTATAGGTTGGTCATATACATATCTCGTTTATAAAAGATTATTATAAAGGCATTAAAAGTTCTAAAAATAAACTATCAAGCCATGTGGTAAAATCTACGAACCTAGCAAAAAAAATTACTAGTTTAGACAATAAGATTCAATAGCAATAGAAAGATAAATTGATTACGGAAAAGAACGTACGGATTACTTCCCCATCTCAGAAAAAACACTTACTAGATACGGAGTCCGCAAGTACACTTCCTAGGAACCCGTCCGTAGCGATCGTATTTTTCCACAAACGAGATCAAATGACAGTAGAAATTAATTTAACGCTTCCAGAGTACCTCTTTGAAGAAAGAAACAGAGCCGCGGTCATATGGATTGTCTAGCTACGCCTGGCATCCCAATAACACGGCTATTGAATTCCCTAGGCTTCTTCCGCGGATACCAAGAATGGCTCCGTCCAGATATCCATGGCAACGCTACTTTATTGGCGATCTCCACGAAAATGGTCGGATATAATGAGAAGAGATCGCTTTGCGCCCCATTCGAGGCAAATTGCTAATTCCATATTTTCCCCAAAATAACCCAAAAATAAGAGGTGATAAAGGTTGGAAATTTCCACGTGAGGTCGCGATTTTCACCGGATTAAATTACCCCCTCGAGCAAGGGGATCATTTTATGAAGATGGAGTCGTTGTTTATATTTAAGGAGATAAAAATTGATGGGACGATTGCTTATATGCCGAGGACGCCTATAGTAATGAAGGTTGTGTGATACATAAGGTGGTTTTTATATGTCCCTGCATCATTGACATATTTACAATCTGGAGATAAATCCCGATTATTATTGCTAATAACTTATTGTGCTTCAAGGTATCGTTTTAGGTCCCCTTGTGTTCAACCCATTCTCTGAAGCTTGATGTAAATATAAATCTGAAAAGGCACCAGTTTAAGACACCTTGAAGCAAATCGTATCAGCTTTCGTAATTTATATTTCAGTATATCGTAGTTTATGATTTAAACACCTTTTTTTACAAAAATCAAACACGAATGAAATCAAACTTATCTTCTCAGAAACATTATTTCCTATGACGGTAACTATTATTACTCCTATATCGATGACAGTGTTTTGAGTGAGAATAAGTTTAAAATTATGTCCTCGTAAATAGTAGTATTATTTTTTTCATCATATTTACGTCGTAGAAAGGAGAATTATTTATATCGTAAACGAGAATTTGAGATGTATTTGAGATATACAATGGCGATGTATTATGCGTAAGCATTTACGTATATGTATCTTAACATCATATTTATTTGTACTTAAAGCTTAGTAAATATTCAAAATTTTTAGTGAGATATTATCGTTACTTAATCAAACGAAATGGAAGTTTATTCAGCAAACATCTGTCGCGTATTGAGATAGGTTCTAATGTTGGTTTTAGCAAGCAAATAACGTATGATAGGTGAATAGTTTAAGGACTAATATTGTGTGCATAACACGATCCTGTTACATGTCGCGGATATAAAAATATTGCAAATGAAAAGGTTCAGATTAACCAATAATAATGTCCATGCACATGTATCCTTCGTTATAAATTTAGTAAAAACATTGGAGAGATAACAACAATGTCTTCCAAAATGAGGAAGAAGAGATTCATTTAGAAAATAATGTAGCATTTCTTGAATAAAGGAAACTTGTTTGCGTAGATTCCACTTTAGAGACAGGATTAGAAGTGGGGTTTTCTCCACACACGGTTCCCATAGAAACACGTGTCAGTCATGGGATGAGAATGCGAAGGAACGGCATATGCAAGAGGCAGAAATAATACAGAGTTAATATCGGGGGCATTCAAAATTCTTTCTAAAATTCCTCTTCTACACTTCCATCGCAGTCAATCGATAAACTAAAGCAAAAAATGTGTAGTTTATTTCCCAAGAATTCCGATATCCAAAGGCGTCCTGGATAGGAAATGGGAAAAAATATAAATCGAAGAAATGAAACTATATTTCATGAATGGTAAGTTCCTCGAGGCGTAATTTTCATCCATCTATAGGGTTAAGTACTATGATTATAAGGGAAATAAATGCGTTAAAGGAAATAAAAATATACTAAAAATGCGAGTATATAAGAAGGGTGAGTGCAGATATAAGACTGGGCTCATATATGGTAGATTGATATAATTCGTAGAGAAGGTTAATGTGGAGCAACCATAAGTAATATAGCATAGGAACATATGTAATGTGGTGTTAATATAAGAATATTCTTCATAAAGGTAATAGACATTTTTATTGAAGATTTTAATTCAACAATTATCTGATGTACTATGGCATTAACTTGCGAAGTTGGAATCCTAAGTTTAAAAAATATTCTGTTAAAATTAAAAAGAAAATTTAATTTTCGAATAAAATATACAGATTTGCTTCAGTTGCTATATTATAATTTTAATGGGAAATATAAATTAATTTTTAAAGATAGAAACAAGATATAGAAATAGTTCCTCACACTATTTTTGTTTGATTTAAGTAATCAGTTTGTTAACTGAAGCAAAATTTGTAAATAAAAATTTAAATTTTGCTGTGATACTTTAAAATGATCATAGATAATGTTCTTCGAATGTCTGAAGTGTTGTTTCGAAATAAGAAACAGTCGTTGTATACCATTCATTCATAAAATGTTAATATTATTAAGGTAATATATACGAACACCCATTCACGATACCTGTGTAAGCAGTACAGTTGTTAGAGACAAAACCTCAACATATAAAATTCGCTTTAATCAAACTGATACATCCTGTATCATTATCAAAATGAGATGTCATTCGTGTATTTCCAACCACTCGAGACTGGAATCTCACGTTGCCAAGCGATAATAATAATAACAATAGCAATAACCAAGTGGAGAGTGAATGCATGTACGTATATATAAATATATAAGAGGAAGCTGAGAGCGTATTGAAGAAGCCTCAACGCGACAACACGCAGTAATTAAAACTGCCTCTCCTTAGCTTCCGTCTCTCGAAATTAGACAGTGCTTATCATTTTTAATTAAAGGCATGCATTCAGGGATTAATTACTTTTTGTCCTTCGCAACTTATGAGCCATTACTCCGCAAGAGACAATGCACCTATTTTTTAGTTCGGAACATCCTGCAGATTGAACTCGAGACGAAGTCTGGAAACTAATTTGCTATCCGTGGAGTTAATTGCGTCGAGTGGAGGAGGTGACAGACGTTCCTTCTCCTCTTTCCTACGCAAAACTTGAGATTCTTAGAATTTTGAAGACGTGAGAGGAGAAAATTTGAAGATCTCAGAAAGTAAATTGAATTTGAAAAGCAAATAATGAGTCGTTGCTACGAAAGTAAATATGTACAAAAAGGTTGAATAAGAGATGTAGATTTAGGTGTAGAAGAGTGCGAGCAACATTAGAAATCTTTATAGCAACATACTGTCTTTTGAAATGGATTTTTTTCTTAGTTTGTACAATCCTAATCTTTTTTGTGCTTTTGGTTCGTAATTTATATAATTTAAATTTCTAAAATATAAATAGTATTACCTTCCCATCCTCTCCATAACCATCTTTCAAGTGTGCTGACATAAAACATCTTTAAAAGAAAAGCAGAATTAAAATCAAGCAAATTACTTGTTGTGCCACCGTTGATCCCTGGCTTTATGAGAGAACTTTTTAAACCACGATCTAATATATCCCATAATGCATTATCTTTTGATTTTCACGCATAATTTTATTAAAGATATACATTTCATTATAATAGAACCTTGAATAAATATATTCATATCGTATAACTTCATAGTTAATCGATGTTTAAGGTATTAAGTTTTCTTAGTGGACCTATAATTGTCCTCCAAGCTCTACATTTTTCGAATTTCCGGTCATTCCCAATTAATTTTCGTCATTACGCATTTCCATAGCAAAAGGGCGTACGTAATTTCCGCAGAGCATCCGCCTTTTGAAGTCTATGGCTTCAATCTAATACCTCATCAAGTGCCCAACCTACATTTCTTTCGCGGCGAATTCGGGTCACTTGGGGAAGATTATTTCCGGAGAAATAAATTAAATGACTTGCGTTAGCTTTGAAAAGGATGAGGCATTTTTCTTTTGTTCTAAAGGCAACACCGCACGCCCTTCGGCGCAATACGAAATATATTGCACAACATATGAGAGGATTTGTATCACAAAGAGCAAAAGAAAGATGGCTGAGTATTTTTGTTACGGATTAAAGTTACGGTAACTTGTTTTATTTTGGTTGCCATGGAAGAATAACATCGTTCTATATGGTTGAATGGATTTTGAATGGACTTCTTAATGTGCCTTTATAGTTATTAACGGATCAAACTCAGTTGAAGGATATTTTCACGGACTATTATTAACTAAATTTACGATTTAATTTCATTTTTCATGTATTGAAAAGTATATCTATTGAAATCCATAAAGGTAACTAATAGACCTTCATTTTTCCATGCTGGAAAACTCCATTTCAAATTTAAATCTTAAAGTTTTATATTGTAAAACACATTTTATAATATTCCTCCATTAAATTACGAAATACAAGGCGACATATAACTTACGTGATAGAAAGAAAGATGTTTAACTAAACTACTATAAGAATTACCATGGATGAATAAAAAAGATATTCGTTACTCTTAGAAGAGATTCGCTACTGGTAAAATATTTACGAGTTTTTCATCAAATGAAATAAGTGTTTTTTCCTATTAATTGACAACTTTTTTATGAATAGAAAATTGGATTAAATGTTATTTAAGTGACACTGGACGTTGTCTTTCTTCTTCCAGATTATCCCTATGAGACGTCATGAATTAATCTTAACGCTTGTGTTTCAAACTTGCACACTTCATTGGATACTGTTAACTCCGTTTATCGATGACCGAATACCAGGGAGAGAGATTATAAGAAGAGATGAGATGATGAAGCTTCGTGGTGGAAGGAAGAGGAACTCTCAGGAGCTGCGTTTGACCGCCACTTTTTGGGTGCTGGAAGACAAATGTGATACGTGTATGTACATGGAAACTTTTCGGTCCATTGAGATGCTGTTCTCAGGAGATCCTATTGAAATTCTTGACGAGTATAACTGAGATCAATTGTAAGTATCAGAGATCTTCTGAGGCAATATGTAAAACTTAATACGTATTTAAGATGTTATAAAAGAGAGTTATAATATCCATAATATTGAATGCAGATTCTTTGTGCTATTAATGTGTATTGAAAATGATTATTGTATTTGAATGTAATGTATTCTATTTAATCATATTTTGATCTAAGAACATATAGCTATTCTAAGATATTCTATAGAGTCCTTGCACTAGCGGGGTTAGGTAGTACCTTCCGAGGTTAAAGATACAACAACGGGATGCAATGGGTTTTGGAGTTCTCACTGTAGTGCGAGAAGTAATTCCATAATAGCTGTGGGAATGCTATGGCTAGGTACAGCGAGGACTGAAGATATCCGAGGTGCAGCATTGGCATGGAGGCAAACATGCATGCGGAGATGGAAGATATGATCAATGAACTGAAAAAAGAAGCAAGCAACTGTAAAAGAAAGTATTAAATCCTTGGAGGAATAAAAATTTAAGCAAAGCAAATCCCAACAGCCCATAGACGTAGATAAAATAGAAAGCGTAGAGATGGTTGGAGAACTATTGATGGTAGAAGCGGGAATAAGAAACAGAAAGAACTGTGTCCACTAATAGGAGACTCAACGATAAGCTTTATGATGCAGAGATGATTGCAGAGGGAGTGCATCCCCGGAATAATAGTTGCTTAGCTTTAGAAAAAGTTAAAAGGGATTCAGAATCATAGGAGTGAATCAGTATTTGGGCTACATGTTGGTACTAATAATACTGTCTGCAGAAACACGGCATCATTCAGTTGGTTTAGTATAGGATCTATGTCGAACTTCCAAAAGGAAATTCAGGGTGGCTAAGATTATTTTGAGTGGTAACATAATGAGGGGGATATTGTAGACGTGTAAGTGGACTATATGAACGATGTTTTGGATGGGATGTACAGCATTATAGGCATTTATTTTGTTCATCCCAATGGTTGGGTTTAAGAGAACGATCTGGTGCGGGATGCGCTAAATCTGAATCGTAGAGGTAAGTCGTAAATTTGGGAAGATGTTGCTGGATGTGGCAAAACTCTTCGAGGAAACAAAGTGGGGGTTATAGAGATTCTTCTAAGGGAAAAAGGGAATGATTGGTTGGGAATAGTTGTATAAGTAGAAAATTGTGTGGTACAGAGTGAAGTTAGAATAAAAACAAAGTAGCAGTCGAGTTAGCTCCTAGAAAAATAAAAGCAGGTGGAGATTAAGAATATATGAAAGTTGGGCTGGTAAAAAAGCTAACAGGAAAAACGTGAAAAATGGAGGAGGGATGAGAAAAAGAAGAATGCGTAAGGTGAGATATGAGTGAACGTAGTGTGGACACAGCGATAGAAGCAAATGCAGCTGACGTGGGAACATGAGAGGGATGGTTTACTTAGATAATTGCTGGTAAATTGTAGAGGCTTAGTCAATACGGTGGTAGAATTCCAATCTCGAATAGAAATTTACGTATTCGTTACGATAATTTTTACAGGAACTTGTTCGAAGAAAGAAATACCCGACGATGAAATTTCTATAAGTGAATATCACAATTTCAGAAGGTATGGACTTACGTAAAGGGTGTGGTTTCTGCATTTGCGTCAGAAAACGATTAAAAAGTAACGTTAGTAGATCATGAATATGAAATTGTCTCTGTGGAAATTAGGAATAAGAAGGGAAATAAACTTGAGATGCATATACCTAGTTCTAGGCCAACTTTTAACGACTTAGGGGTGATAGAAAGATTATATAAATTAGGGAGTGATAATACGGGTAACAAATGGTCTCCAGCTGTTCAGTTGTGGCAGGCGAATTAAATCTACCCCATGTGGAAATTTCGTAACTAAGGTTTTAGGAGAAGGTAGCTAAGGCAGAGTTAACAACTGTGTTAGTTAGTAACAATGTGCTTAGTACGTGTATGAAGTTTAGGTGATATGAAAGTAATGTGGGGAGGTAATAAGTAAGAAGGTTTATAATGCAAATTTATATATATGTCATATAATGGTGTTAATTTAAAAGATGTTTGTTCTGTTGTATTTAATGCGTGTTTTATTTGTTGTATCTTGTTGCCACTGGATTGAAGTACAACCACTGCAATTTTATTAAATAGTAATATAATGCTATTTCTGTTCTTAAATGTACTATATAATTGAATGTAATCCATATAATGTATATTGATTTTGATTAATAAATATTTTTCTGGATTATTCATCTAATAAAATTAACAATTATAAAAATATTTGTCGTTATTTCTCTTTTAAAAGAAAAAATAAGACAACAAAAAACGTTTTACGTATGTATTTAAGTTTTATGCAGTTTCCCATAATGTGACCTAATAAGGTTTACAAATATTTACTTCCTCATTTAAAAAATTAGAAACAATAAGATTAGAACTGATAAATTAAATAAATCCTGAATAAATTAACATTAAAGCTTAATCCAGCATTTGAATATTAGCGCTTGTTCATGACGTAACAAATAGTATCTTATTTCACGCTAGATGTCTATCCATAGATTTAATTACCAAGAACCTTTTTATTCATTAATTTATGAATAAGTAATAGAAATTAAGAGCTATAATAATCGTCATTAGGAAGCCATATTGAACCTCCTGCTATGAATACAATTTTTATTGTCCAGTAATCGTTCTTTCAGAGTATTTTTAAACATTTTTAATAGCCTCTTCGCAAGGGGGATAGGCTTTTCTTCAGCCTCTGTTGATTTGTCGAATTGAGGAAAATACGAGGACTATACATAAGGTCACGACTGGGATAGTGCAGATGAGGGAGGGGGAGTAGAAGAAAACAACTCTTCTACTTTTCCTTTACTCTCTTCTGTCTTACCGGAGACTGTAGGACAAGAAGAAAATCTCTGTACTTGGGTGTTACTATACATCTAAGTATAGAGATTTTCTTCTAAGTCCAGACTTAGTTTCCGGTAAGACAGAAGAGAGTAGAGGGCAAGTGGAAGAGTTGTGGGAGGGGAGGGGCAAGAAGGGAGGGTGGGGAAGGTAAGGCGGATGAATGCAAAGGAAGGACTTAATTTTTTTTTTATTATATATATTATGAAAAAAAATCGATTCTCCCCTCCCCATATTGACCTACGTGTAGGACTCCCCCCTTAGTCCTACGGAGTGTACCCCCCTCCCCTATTGACCTACGGAGTACAACCCCCCCTACTGCACCCCTGGACTTATAATAAATAAATGATATAGGTATAGAAACACTAACTCAATACTTTATAATATCGTCTATGATCTCATAAAGACTTGAATTAATGCTACCTCCGTAATATCATTTACTTGTTATAAGCCTAGGGGCCGGGTTGTACCCCGTAGGTACCAAACGAGGGAATTGTCACGGGTCGGGTTGTTAAAGACTCTATTATGGATGAATGCGATGAATCAAGGGAGGCTACAGTACTTATGTCTGTTACGGTACTGGTCAAAGTATTAATTATAATGTAGATAGGTTTTCAAATTTTAAATACGTATTTTATTGTAACTGTGAGGTAGATATGTGATTCTAGCATAACTAGGGCCCATATAAACATTAAAATTACTCTTTGTTTAATAATTATTTAGAATAATGTTGGTCCTTGTACTATTTGAGTTAGAGTGACATCTGTACGACTTCCAATTAGAACCTTTCTGATTTGAGTATTCCCGCGTAATACGTCACAAAATTACGTATAAGTACGTAGAGTGTAGCTTTACGTACAGAATAAGATATTTTGTTAATTTATTCATTTCTTGTGTGCGAATAGGGTAATAAATAAAAAAGGAAGCATACAAGTCAATATTTTATTGCAATAAAAGTTTGCAATCAATACAGAAACTTTATAAACAATATTTAGTACAATCGGTTGATTTAAAAAGTACGAAAAACTTCACTGCTTATAGGAAGAGGTTTCCAGAACGATCTTCAGGAAGACGTTCATCGTTACCAGGCCTAACACCAGGATACAGCTTCCTGCTGAATAAAAGAACAAAATTGCATAATTAACAGAACTCGAAGGATACTTCTACAAGTTGCTTGTTTCATTTACTGAGAACCAGAACTACTTAATACATCCCAGTAACCTATGACTTTCATGTAAAAGGAGTGTTTCCAATAGCTCAATTACGTTTCAAGTACCTTATTTTCTAAAAAAAAAAACAATTCCTAATACAAGATTCTGTGCAAACAATAGCACCTTCTCTACTTGTAAATGCATGTTACTATTCAGCTTTATTCCCGTCAATCATTTCAACATGAAGTATATTTCAGAGATGTACGAGTTTATGTACTGGTAAATATATCGAAGAGGACATTATGTAAGCCTTGTTACGTACTTCATGATGACCAACTCCATGACTCACCTCTTATACTCTAAACCAAAGACTCCAAATTTGTACGCTGCTCCTTAAAATTCACAGGAACGATGTGTTTAGGACATTCACCCTCTCCATGGAAGAACTGCTGGCATCTAAGGACGTACACGTATGTCTTCCACCTCTCCTTTCCACCAGGGCCTTCTCTTACAGTTGGTAGTAATTATTTCTGGTAACAGGCAGTGAAAGTTGAAACAAATTTCTCCCTGCGAATTGAGAAAAACCATTCTATTAATTTGGTATTTGACATAAAAATACAAAGGAAAACGTATAAGTATTATCGTATACGTATTATAAATTTACAGAAATATCATTCCTCTCCCTCCACTTTCATTTAGCAGATGTTCCTTGACTGATTGTGAGTTAGTTTACCCTTACGGGTGTATAGAAGCGCATTATGCATATTTCTGCCTGTAAAATTTTCTATGACTTATGCAAATTTTTCCAGATATTTCTGAATTAATTAGAATTCTCGTTGGTTGCCTTGGTTGTGCCATGCACTAGATGAATTTCATTTGTTTCCATCACAAAGTCATCCACATCTTCCTCAAGTAATGGTAAAATATCAGTCACAGTCATGGTCTAAGACCTAGAAAAATATAAATTTAAATTTTATTCTGTTTTCAGAAACTATCCACGGTATTACAAATACGAAAATCGAGCAGCTATATGCAATTTAGTAGCTATCGTCATCATATCTTTTGCATCATATAATAACAAAAACAGTTTTGTACATAATGAGTGAGAAATACATATGAATGTATACATACATTGAGAGATCTTTGCTAATAAGGTGTGAAAATAAATCCTTTTTTGTATAAAAATATCGGGAAAATGGGGATTTCTGTTTAGTTTTTTGTAATATCAATAGGAACACTATAAACATTTAAGATAAATTAAGAAGCGTTCATACGACATATTTTGAAAGAAACACATGCATGCAAAGTGGTCTCTATGGCAGTTAACAACCTGGCACTCCTTGTTGAACACAGCCTGTTTTAATAGTGTAAAAAAGAGAAACTTGCTCTAATAACAAAAAGAAAAGTCTGTAATGAACATTTCATATTCGTTCATGAAAAATAAATCTTTTGTATGAATATGATATTATTATGTTTTTACTTATCTTTAGATAAATTGGACATAAATAGATCAATTTTAATATATTATTTGCTTTCATTTGTTGTAAAAAAGATTTGGAATAGCAGTGGTCCTATAACGCTGCTTTGCTGAACACTCTTGTAATTAGTTTCTCGTACACGTTTCAATGGACGTATAATTTTAATTTAATCCCATTTCTATAACATTTGGCTATAACAAATCGGGTTCGAAGGAAATGACATGGGACATTCCTCAGAGAGATGAACCACTGTTATGGAAATAGTAAAAAGAGAAACATTTCATACCTATTCCTTTTTTTTATTGTCGATAGTCAAATCCTAGTCGTTTTCACAATTTTCTCTTTTTATGTTTAGCTCCTTCCGCCTAGGTCATTTCGTCACAACGCTAGATTGCGAAGCGATTCTAGATTTTCGCATTCTGCTCTCCTTGTTCCATTCCTTCCGTAGCTGCCAAATCTATTTTTTGACTTCCTCTTGTTTTTATCTCTTTTTCTAGCTTAGAAGAGCTTTTTCCGTTTTTTCCTTGGCCTCCGGAAAATTCCAGCGAAATTGTGAGTTTGTGTTGGCTCCAGCCAAAGGTCAGGCGGTCAGGCGTGATACTATTTTTTTATAATTCTTTTTCTCTTCACGACGGGACGTGCGTGCTTCGTAACATCTATCAGAAGCTTTTTCGGTTCAAAATGAAAAGAAATTTTTTACGCCTTTTTCTTTCATTTTCCGTCCTTTGTGAATTCTTTTTAAATTTGATCGTGCTCTTTAAGGGTTCATGATGGTTGATTTTCTGTTCTCGTTCAGATTTCATAAATCCTTTTCATTCTGCGCCACAGTGCGATTTTCCCGAATTCTTACCTCGGATTATTTTATATAGAATACTCCGTGCCATATATTTTTTTGCCAATTTTTTTCGCGGAGAGTCCAAAATGTTTTAAAAAATTAATCTCGACGGAATGAAATGGATTTTCTTTCTTAAATAGGCATCAAAAGGATTGGAAGCGTCGGGTGTATAATATTTTAAAATTTTGGGCAACAGATTTTGAATTGTTTTTCCTCCATCGAATAATTAATTTTATTGCCACGAGTTGGATGACGTATGGAATTAAAATGCCTTCCATTTAAGCTCATTATAAAGGAAATAAATTTGATAATTCAACTCTTCGATTCCTCAATTCATTCTTAAGATATCTTTTAAGGCAGTTTAAATACTGAAGATTATATATTTGTCCATGAGTGTATTTCTCACCTAAAAATTTAATTATTAAAAATGATTTACTAAGGTTTAGAAAAATTTTTCTCTTAGAACTATACTCATAATGATAACCAAGAAACCTTTGAATTAATTAAATTAATGAAGATATAGATAAATACTGTTAATGAAGATACTGAAAAGTATTAGAAAGTAAACCGTTCGAAAATAAAATTTCTTAATAAATTGCTAAATATAAAATTTATATTTACGTAAAGTAACAAATATTCGACTAAAAATAAAAATGTTTGTCATGACAACGTTTTCTCAATCTGCGTACCTCGAATATATAAATGAAAGAAACATATTGTGCTAACTTGAACTTCCATCAAAGTAAATAAATATTACTGCTATATAAGAAACAATTATATTTAATTCCACATTCATCACCGGAATTAACTATACATGATTCAGTATTAGTTTGTTAACTTAAATATTTCCGAGAGTTATTCGTACAGGAAATATTCAAAGTAATATATATTAATTTCAATTTAATTGTGCATATCATTTAATATGATGACGTACTTTATTTTAATTATAAATCCATGAATTTTTTACAGGAGTTATACAATTTAATACCTCATATTTGATAACCTTTAATAGTAAGTAAATCTTCCATTGAATAAAACATTAGCTCACATAACAATAGGTTTAAGTACTTCTCAGGAAGTATCCTTGGGAACTTATCCATTATCACATAAAGAAAAGCACAATGTGTCTGCTTCAAACAGTTCTGCATCACCAGGCAACCATAAGGGGACTTATGGGGAATATAAAGGTTGGTTAAGGGGTGGAGGTGTAAGTAAGGTAAATGGGGGTTGTCATTAGGGGAGAGATGTGCAAATAGGATGGATTAACAGGATGGACGAGGAGGTGGTGATGGAGGACGAATGGATTTTAGAATGTGTGGGCCATTCTCTTGGAACTCATTTGCAAGATTGAATGAGGACTGGAGGTGGCGGTGTATTCGTAGCTGTTCCAGGTCGTGCTTCCCTCCTCTTCGGACAACTTAGAGGACTATTGAGGATGGTGATGAACTGTGGTTGGGACTATTGTGATAAAAGGTGGAATCTTCCAGATTTCTTAAACATATCTTGTAAGCTCCAGATTTTTGCTATTATTAATGTTATTTACATTCATCTGGAGAATAACTACTACCTCTGCACTGGTATGAACGAAGATTGGAGTTGGTATAAAATGACGAATAAAAATTCAGAGGGGAAAATATTTAACTAATACTTAAGCTTACTACGTACTTTGTTATTATTATTAAAATTTTTCGATTATATGTATTTCAGTTTCATTGGTTCTGAAGGTGAAACACCTCGGCTATCAACTTCATACGTTAAGATTACAAGGATATCGTATACATGCTCTATTAAAGTACGTATATATATAAAATTCAAAAGAAAAATCCCCGATTGAAAACGATAAATTCGAGAAAACTCTCGACATTATTTTACTTTTGACGTAAAGAGATTCAATTAATCTGAATAAATATTATTAAAATTCACTATTTCACTAAATTGTTTACAAAAATGTGTGATAAAATATGAATGAAGGATGGTTCATCAATAGAAATATATTCCTTAAGGATAGTCTATATGAGAAAAAATATTAGTAAGAATATAAATATGACTGAGGAGGCCTTTTTAACATTTAGCTCATCATGGTCTTCAATTGAACTTATGAATGTATGGATTTATTTTCATGACTACTTGGAAATATTCACTTTTTTCCCTCGAACAACCTTCTAAAAAATATAGGCTATAGATACTTATGGATTAGTATAAAGGAGAAGTTTTGAAAACAATTGTTGCTAATGGTAATCAGCAAGAAATCGTATTTTCGCAATCATTTCAAATTCTCATGAGAAAGTTATCAAACGCTTAATCGATTTACGGAACACCAAAATAGATTCAGAAAATACGGCATAATTATTTTTCAAATTCATTCAGATGACAGGTTATTTATTTATCCATTCCGTTAATGGACCACCTTCCACGTTGTGTATGATTTGAGAAAATCGCACCATTATTTATTTGCATTTACTCTTTCGGAAATAAAGATAAACTGGACAAAATTCACGATATCGCGAGGAATATAAAAATTAATTTTTGTTCCGATTGTTCATTTTAGATTTCGCGTCGAAATCACGCAAACTGTCGTCAATTGTTCCCAAATTACTCTGCGATTGGACACGAACGTGTTTCCTTGGCGACAAACATTTCTGCTTTCAGCACTTCCTCCATTAAGGAGACGTGCGAAATGGCATGTGCATTTGAAGTCTATTCAACGACGAAACAAACTACTGAATTGATTTTATATAACAATAATCTTTTGTAACAATAATTTTATATGACAATAATACTTTAATATAATAATTTTATATGACAATAACATTTTAATATAATAATTTAATTTAACAATAATCTTTTAATATAAAAATTTTATCTGTTAAAAATATTATAAACGAATCGTGAACTTTAATACACTTTTAGAATATTATTGAACCAACAACACACTGACGTTTTTATTCAATATTAATCAATTAAACAACTAAAGCATTCCTAATCATTAAAATTACGTCAAGATATTTTACTTTTAAGTATCTTTATGCAATGATTGTTTAATTCAATTGAATTACTATACAACTGTAGTAGGAGCATAAGGAACTGTTATTTAATGTCTTAATCGGACGGCATTTTATCAAAAACGACGCTCCAGAAGAGTTCGGTAACAGAATGGTGAAAATGGTCAAGTGATGAAGTTGAAATGGGACGAATTAAAGGATAAATTAAGCTCAACAAGGACCGGGAGAGTGTTAAAAAATAAAACGACCAAAGAGCGGAATAAAAGGCGAATTGATTCCCACAACTAATTTAAGTCGTAATTCAGCACTTGGCCGCGATCCAAAAATAGATATTCGGAACACTCGAATCCGGGGCGATATTTCAAAGTGGAAGGTGGTTGTAAACACCGCTCTTGCACATCGCTCTTCGTCTGTTTTATATGCGTCAAATGAATGACGGGAAAATATTTCATACGATCGCTTACGAAAGGATACAATTTTCATAATTTGAATGCTTGATTTAAAAATGGAATATTATTCGAAAGGAAATTCAGGGTCTGCATCAGTAGAATGAGGATGTCTAATTGTTTTTCATTACTCTTATTGGAGTAAAAGATTATCATTACAACTATAATTTGCTAATATAAGATAAATATTATATGTTTATTTTCTTATTTCCCTAATCCATCGTCTGACATAAATTAAATATCTAGAATAGAAAATATAGTTTCATAATAGTTATGTGAGCATAAATATGTATAAATCCAATTTAAAATCCCTGTTTTTATTAAAAAATTTATATTTTGACATAAAAACGATATAATAGTACATGTTGTATGCACATTTTACTTATTGAAGAAGTACGATATCGTATCGTATTGTGATAGGTTCATAATAACTCCAAGTACATATTAATTCCAAGGTAGCTTTTTAAAACGATATTTCGGTAATATAAATTTAAATGTATAATGTTTGCTATCAATAACCTAAAATAACCTAAAGAGAACTTTTATTTCAGTATTTACTGAGTTAAACACATTGTAACACATTAGTAATTCTAACTACCCAAAGTAAATACTCTTGGTAATGAATTACTCATTTTACGACTATTAATGTCCACGGTTAATATTGAAGAAGATATTACACATTAAAATCACACATTTGATTTTGTCACCTACTGATGACCTGTGTTTTAACATAAAGCCATTAGAAATCTACCTATCTATGCTCACCGTTCGCATCGTCCATCCCCGTTTGGTGCATAATGCGGCAAAATTATAAATCACCAGTCTTTAACATCTCTCAAATGAGAGTTGAAACGTGTCATCTCCTTTTACGGAAACGAATCGCATTCGATGTGTTTTGAACGCAGTCAAATCGGATTTGCTATCCGATGAATAACTGCCAAGTGTCATGAATGCCGCACGTTAATTATTTCCATTAGATTGCGTTCGGAAATTGAAATATGTTATTAAATAAATTTGTCACTAAGTGGGCGGATTCATGAGCGAGGTCATCACGAGTATCTGCAGTAGAATTTCGAAAGAGAAAGTATGTAAAGATCGTTACTAATCAACCTGAAAACTACACATAAACGTATGAACTATTTGCATTGATAATTCCTAATTATTGTTATGTTATTATTCCCTTTAATAAATCGATAAAAATATCCTTTATCACATCCTTAAAAATCCACGTAAAAGTTGGAAATATCGCTTTATGATACTGGAACCATTCAAGACCATGAGGACGAGTACAGCATCTCCAACACGTAGCAAGAAGCTTTCGTATGTGATGAGATCAAGAATGAGCTCAAATCGAATGAAAGATTCATCTCTCATCCTCCTTGATCCAGTGCACCGATGGGGATGTTCCATTCATCGAGATACGGAATCTTCCTTGGGGGTCAGAGGCATCTATGAAATCAATTCCGAAAGATAAAAAGGGATACAGCATCCCAAAAGGAGCCCATAACGAAAGGTGCTTGTTTCCTCAAATAAATCCCTTCCAAACGAAGCCGCATTCTTCTTTCGGAGATTCACATGTGGGTCTTCGTCTTTCCGGTGGTTCCCGGTTTCGGATTCCGGGGATGAATCCGGTTGTGATTTTGGTCCATTTTAAGATTAGCGATGGAGAGATTGACCTCAGAAGGCGCGGTTGCTAGCGTCGAGAACCAATCAAGAATCTCTAACCTGTCGTGTTCAATTTTTTCTTTTATTTTCTGAGTTTTGCTGAAGAATTCTTCTTTCTATCTCTTTCAGCCTTCGCAATAATTTCATGGGCTGTTTACGGACGTTTTCAGTGGCCATTCACAGTCTTCTCTAGCACTTTAGCCGTCAAATACTGTGTGTTACGGGATGCAGTTCGCGTAGCAATAGAAGTTTATTTGATAGGAAGAGAAGGAACTGCAATTCCACCGAGGTCTCGTATAAAGTAATGAAACCAAGAAAGAGATAACAAAAGGCACAGAAATAATATGTAGTAAGGAAACTACGTAGAACTGAAGGAATAAGTGAATTTCTTCGAATGAATTGGGTGATCAATAAGTCTAGAAATGGCAGCTAGACGCAGAATGAATAAGTTCCGATACAGAAGATAGTAATCAAGAATAAAAATGAATATTGCTCTATTATTGTTCACGTGTTAGATAACTTTGGTCCAAAGACTACGTTGAAATCGGACAGTAATTTAGGGTGCGGCATTCATTAATAAGCTCAATTTACAGTGTTGGAATTTTTAGAATTATGTCCTTTTTAACAAAAAATATAAAATAAAATGATTGCTGTAAGTTTTAGCATAACAAAGAACAGCTTTTCGTCTTTTAATTTCAAATGCATTGAAAATGGTTATTAATTGACCTAACATAGGTTTATATTGACCTAGTTCATAGAGAAGCCTGTAATTGATCAATAAAACATTTATGGAAGTCTCTCAACTATGATGCAATTGATATTTGCTCGATTGCTGTCAAACAATTGTTTGTCCAGCAATTTAACGAAATATTTTCAACGTCACGTGTTAAACACTCTTTGTTTTTGCAAATTGTTTCGTACTTCAATTCCCCAAGCAAATTATGGAATGGAAACTGCAATTCAAAATCATTAAGTCATGTGTTATACTACATCATGAGTCGTTGATTTTAATCGATTCATGATGTTCCATTGATATCACCTTTTTCATGTCGTTTATATTCATCTAGTTAAACAAATTTATCTTCTCATATTTGATTGAAACCTTTTTGAAGATGATCATAAGATCTTTAGCTCACCATTCATTCTTATTTACTGTTCTTATCAATTGTCCATTATAAATGCACTCTAATAGGAAAAAATATCCCAATTTTTTTATTATGTACGTCAAGCATACCATTCCTCTCAAACTTTCATGAATTTTATTCACACGTTAAAATCCTAAGCCTTAAAATAATAAGAGCAATAAAACTCTATAACTGCTTCTGAATCATAAAACATTAATAAAATAAAAAGATTTTTTTACTTTGAAAGTAAGAGTTACATGTTTAGTAGGATTTAGAAGTTAGTACACAAAAGTGCACACACCCTATTCTCGCAAAGTAATGACCCAACTGATGTGGAAATGGCGACAGAATAACATTTAAAGAGTGAATTTATGCGTCTGGCTGCAGTCTATGAAGTCGGGCTACAGTCTCCACGATTGGCCATCAAAAGCTCTGGAATAGGGAAATATGAGGATTGATGTAGTTTGCACTTGCCTTCCAAGCCAAAAAATCCGAGAAAAACATCCTCATAAGAACAGCGCATTGACCTCACGAAAAACACTGTTTTCTCAAACGAGAAGATGAATTACTCGTTACTTATTCACTCCGGTGTTGCGACACTCATAGATGCATTAACACACGAGTGACTTAAAGATGCATTCGGTGTGACAAAGAAAAATGAGCCACGTCATTTCAATTCAGGTAGCACATCGTATGCACGTAAAAGAGAATGAGTAAATGTTACGTATTTTGAATTTATTTAAACATTAAGTAATTTGAACAAACGTGATATTTATAACATTTTAAAAATAATGATAACACACCATTCTTAAAATATATTAACCTTTATGTCTAATGTGAGAATAATATTACTGTTCTTATAAGGCATTAATTCAAAGTAGAGTTTCAATGTTTTATACTCTAATTAATTTTAATTTATAACTTGACAATAGAATAACAGCTACTCTATGCGATACATTTCCTATTTTAGCCATCACTATAATGTTTAATGTTCCGTACTTTGAATTTATTTAAAAATTTCATAGTTTTTTAAAGATAATATACGTAACATTTTAAAGATAATGATGGTACGCAATTCTAAAAGGACATCAACTTAATGCATCATATAAGAAGAATATTACCGTTCTTACAACATATTAATTCAAAGTATAGCTCTGTTTGTTTATATTCTAGTTTTCATTTATATTTTGATTATGGAATTCGTGCTATTATATAACAAACATTCCGCCATTTTATCTATCATTATAATAAAAGCACGAAACGGATTGCAAAACGAAGAGTAATTCAGAAGCGCATATCAACGCGATATTATTCGATCGATACGGAAGGGAGATATGAGATCTCTGTGGAGTCGGATTCCTAGCACAAGAATAGAATTCTCTTAATTTAAACTTAATTTGGGGAGGGAGTAACATGCGCGCCGTCGCCATGATGGATTAAGTCTCCGTCCGCCCGACATCGCATGGCCCTCTCCGGGGCGTCCTTTTCATGCATGTGACTGATGAAACGGGATCTACTTGCAGACAGATAAGTGTGGGTGAATCCCTTTATCTTCAGAACCTCCTTTTGAATAGCCGACGTCACTGCATCCCCTCATTGGCTCTCACGTGTGTGTATATACGTGTGCAAAAAAAGCCACGACTGTTTGCTGATTTGCAAAGAAAGGGTGGGAAACAATGGGAAATGGAGAATTCATTCAATCCCTCACCTTACCCAATATCCCTTTGTAAAGGGGATATCATGAATTGAAATACATCGGAATGTAGATTTTTGAATTATTCTCTTTGTTGTAAAATACGATTATTAAAAATTCTTGAGTTGTTCATTAATCTCGAATATGGACTTATTGCGTGAATATTCCGAGTTCCAAATGATTTTTTGCATGGTTTCAGGCTCTATATACAATAAACATATACAATAAACATCAATGAGTGGTCATTTATTTCACTTAATTATGGTATATACATAATTACAGATTTTTATGAAAAGTGAAAGTTTTTCAATTCTTTATTATATATTTGTATTCTACGAGTTTAATTCTCTAATTATAATAGAAATATCACAGACGTTCAATTCAGCGTATGTTAGCTTTACTTTCAGTAAATGATCAAATAAACAATGTATATTAAGGTCTGTCTTTTTAAGCAATTGTTAACTCACTTTGGAAGTGTAAGAGAAAATTGTTAATTGGTTAGCGATATTAAATAATGTACAAGCACTGTTTTGATCTATGACTATATATGCAGTAAAGCCTAAGAAAATAGTAACTAATCGAATCTATCAGACTTCAATATTACAAAGGTAATCTAAGATAAATTAGATTTTAATATATTCCTGAAGGACTTTGGCGGGCTTCCATTAAAGTTGTGTTGAATTGTGTGTATTTTAAAAACAATAATTAAATAACCATTTTGGGATATATCTCATGCGATTCATATTTTATCAATGAGACTCCGTGCTCAAACATGACATCAAATAACTCTGGTATCTAGTTTCTTTTACGTAAAGTAGATCTCCAGAAAATGATAACCTCTAATAATTAATCGTATATTTCGTATAATCATATTTGATGGAGAAAAGAGTACAGTTTCTTTTGAACAAGAACAAAAGCGTACAGGCATTTCAAACAAACTATATTGCATTATTAGAGCATATTCCATAGCATATACCTATCCTTAAGAAAGAATTTCAAATTCTCTGAATAACATTACCATCAGAATCATTCACACAAATAAAAAGAATCATTTCGAACTTTCCAATATCTTTTTACATCGAACTTTATTGATTCATCTCCTTGGTTACTCTTTGTTTTCTTTATTTACTATCTCATAACATCCCGATTCATTTAACATGTTTAATCTCATGTAAGGATATGAAGTGCATAATTTAATCGATTTATTTCTTTTTTGTTTCGACCCCTCGTGCTTTACCCCTTTTACATCTTTGAAGCGAAACAAAATATCCTTATTCCGCGTCTCCTAACAATCGAATTTTCCCTCTTTTGTTATTCCCAATTTCGTGGAGTAAGGAATTTTTCAGAAGTGCTCTCCGAAGAAGAGCAGAGGTCCGATTCAAAATGCACGAAGGGTCAGATGAAGGGAAACAGCAGTTGAACGCAGACAACGCTTCAGTTTAAAACCCTCCGACAAGTGTTTCTTAAACTGGATCAATACCACCCACGTGTGTTGAAACCTATTGTGCGGTATATACGTCATTTTCCCTTTGACATAGAGGCACAAAAGTGTCTTTAATTACCGTCTCATATCATTCATCTTCTTTATGATATGTGAGGTTATCGTTGGATTACTTCAGCCAGAATTCATCGTAGGATGTGCGAAATTCTTAAAAATTTCATTGATCTCTTTTTACGTGAACT
This sequence comes from Pantala flavescens, assembly GCA_020796165.1. NCBI lineage: Eukaryota > Metazoa > Arthropoda > Insecta > Odonata > Libellulidae > Pantala > Pantala flavescens. The sequence continues at coordinate 23,262,383 of CM036886.1, forward strand.
GTAGACAAATCTTATTTATACTATTCAATTCTCATTTTCAGAATTAGATTTATTTAGGATTCATTTAATAAAAATGCCATTTTAGAAATATATATTGGATTATATCTATCGATAAAATATTTGATTATTGATTTTGACATATTTTTTCCCGAAATGTTTAATGCTATTCTATGAAAAGATATGGAATAATAGGTCGTTTTTAAAGAATAACCAAAACAAAATTAGAACTCTTAGATAAAAGTTCAAATATTTAATAAATATACCCTTTAAATTAATCATCAAGGTCATTATACGTTTCGTAACTTTCGTAACGTAACGTTTTTTTTCTGAACTGTAACAAAAAGCGATCGATTCCCTCAAATTTTGTGGAAAAAATAAACTAAAAAAGGAATTCTATACAGTTCCAAGTAGCAAAATTATTTTATTATTATAATTCCAATTACTTTCTGACCTAATGAGAATATTTTTATAACAAGCAATGCTGTATTATTCTCTTTTCACATTTCATTATTTATCCACGCTCATTCTTCTCTCTTGCATTTCGCGTATTTTAATCAAGATCAGCCTCATAAACTCACATGAAACAGAACAATGTTAGATTATGAACTCGGCGTATTCATGCAACCCCTAATTCGTACGGGAATTTTCTCCAAATTGGGTGCATCTCATTATTTTTTCCATTCTCTCGAAACAAAAGCCTCACCCACTTTTATTCCCACTGCAAGTAGTTTCCCTCGAGGGAAATCCCCTTTCCTTTTCGGAGACCCACTAGACAACAAGGCTATTCTAATACACTCACCGAATTGCTTAGTTTATTACCCACGAAAGGTACGCCCTACCGTTCAACATTCTATCAACCCACCGCCCTTACGTCATCCCACGTGTTTTCACTTTGTCTCCTTGAGATTCTCGGGAATTGAATTAGATAGTATCCACGTAGAAATACGGAGTAAACGAAATCATCAAATATTTATGAAAGGTATTTCTCGAGTGAATTTATCTACAAGACATATTGATCAAAGTAAATTGACTAATAGTAGTCCTCCTTGACTTGCATTCCAACTGACAACACTCTTACAATCGTATCAGAAAGTGGATACACCTCAGTACGTCTTTAAACTCGTGGGTCCTCAAGTTGAATAGATTATCGACTTATCTTCTGATAGCTGATGCTTTGGAGAGGTAACGATGCAGATGAGAAAATTGTCAGATAACTAGGTGCTACGTCATCATCAAAGTGGATAGTTATCATCAATATTACATTAATCGAAGCGATAAATACATTTAATAGGTGTTATCATAGTGCTTTTATAAATAAATTAATAGCTATTTCCATTGTGCTTTTCAAACTTTAAATGAATATTTTTTTTGCAAATTAATTAAATTAAATCAAATTTTAGGAAATACTAGACTTTGAAACAATGCCTATAACTTAGCTGTTACTGTTGATGTTTGCGTAATAATTATAAGGCTAAATAATAAGCAATTACGATGAAGTGTTCATTGATAAATAACTTATAATGTCAGGCAGATATTATTGTTCTATGAATTTTATTAGATGGATTTTTGTATAGATTGTTCATATAATTTAAACGCTATTTCTTTATTTATACAGTCCCTATCGATATTTTTTATGTATTTATATGTTTTATCAACACATACTATAAGTAATTATAATTAATTTCCTATCACCACGCATGAAAAACTATTTTGTATCATACTAAAAAGGTTTAAATTGTTTAAGTTTATACGAATTACTGTCCGATTCCGTAATGGTTGCCTACGAAGTTTGATGAGGACACAGATATCAAAGTTTCTAGTCGTATTTATTAAAAGCAGAGGCGTGAATTTTTGAATAGTTTGGGGAACAATGCGTGATGGCATTCCAATCACGCGCCGTGTGTTTGCAATCAAAACTGTCTCTTCGTGTGTGATCCTCCAATTGCATTAGCAGCGATATTGAATGCCTTACGACCCCTCACTTGATGAGAATATCAATCGGGTCCCGTTTATGTTGACACCTCGTTCTCACGGACTCGCGAAATGCTTTCCCTGCACAGACGTAAGGTCCACACTACATAAATGACTACATCGATTAATTTTACTACTTTTCATCGACCAAATGCAATCGAATAACTCCAAATCTATATTTGAACGCCTCAACGCTCAATAACGAGTGGAAACATCTATTTTAATCGTATATTATCTATACAGTTATCTATTTGATTGTCTCGTATTTAGTTCCTCATAGTTATTTTCTTTTAATTTCAACGCATTATTTTTTGATGATTAAAAAAATTATCATTACTAATAAGTCAGTCCATGAATATAAATCTATTATGCTTATTAATGAGGCTCATAAATTTGTCTTTCTTTTATTTTTTATTTTCCCGTATATTTCTTCTTTTATAAGATGTTAACGTGGCTAACAATATGTTTTTCGCGCACATTTCTCGTTGCTTAGTAATATCAGAATGTTCAAAAGTGTCAATGCACGCAGTACTAGTTTTAATAGACCAAGATTTTATAATATTTATATTTTTTATATCATATCCAACTCCCAATTTTCATAGTGATATATCAGTTTACCACTAGTATGATTATTAATCTTCAATTTAATTTAAGCTTATAATTTTCGGTATTATCATTTTATTTATATGAACAATAGCACTTAAATTTTCAAACTTTTTCTATACATTGATTTTTATTAATTTATATTAATTTATTTTTGCTAAGTTTTATTTTATTAACTACATAAAGTAAAAAAATAGTACTACAGATCGATTAAAACATATTACAATTGTGGGGCCAGGAATATTTCTATTCTAACTCTAATCTAATAAATCTATTACAAAGATAACATATACTTCGTTATTATTAAAGATTCAGAGGCATCATTCATCAAAATTTTGTAAAGATTTTGCGCAAATTGAAGGATGTAGGTAATTGAACGACTTTTATAACTTTTGGAATGTACTGAAAAGTATATGTTTTATCTAAAGTCCACTAAAAACTAGAGCGTAACGAAATTCATATTTCTATAAAAATCCCTCTCCAAAATCAAAATTATAAAATTCATTGCCAATAGTAAGAATTTAAATCAGAATGATTCTGTAAAAATTTAACTTAAAAGTATTAAGTACGATAGTTACGATAAATAATAATATACGTTAAGTTAACAATAAATAATACAATACGTCTAAGATAAGGCAAACTTAGGAAAACAATTGAAGTTGCTTAGAAACGACGCTTTCATAGTTGATTCGGTCATAACATTCGAGAATAAATATCCATTTTAAAATCGACAACTTGTTAATACAAGAATCACGACCTTGATGAGACGAGTTCGGAAAATCTGAAATTCTTTTCCCATTTGCTCTTCGATGAACCTCATTACACTCTCTCCTCCTGCATTTTTTATAAGGCATTCCTTTTATATTATTCCCATCACCTTCCCATTTCCCATTGGCTGATGAAAAAGGCGCCCAATCTCCTAAATATCTCTCCATTTCTCCGTTTATCAATCTCCTTCCACTTTATATGCTGTCGTTCTCAAACGCTCTCCCTTTCATATTCCAATATATGGGACTCTAATGCTCCGTACGATTTTTTTCCATTCGCTTCTGGAAATCATCAAAATGCAGCTCTCCTGTTTTAGTTTAATGACTTTTTGGAATTTTTGATCAACTGATTGTAATATAAATCTCGTTTGAGGTATTATTTTGCGGTTATGTACGATCTTTATTTGATAATGTGACGTATTAAATTTTACGATAATAACTTTTAATTGTTGTTTTCTTTTCGTAGTAAATTTCACTTTTACTGTTGAAGTACTGTACAACTATTCTAAGAGTTTATATAAGACTCATGTTCATATCTTAGGCCCCATTTTCTTTACTTTTAAACTACTGAGGGTGAATTCTTACTCAGGAATATAGTTGTACAAAGTATTCTGCCAAAGTAAATTCCATAATAGGGTTATATTCCCTACTTTAAGTCACTTGTCGAAGATAATCTTATTGTTTAAGCATAGCTGCAATTATAGCTGAAATTATTATTCAGTTTTTTCCTTTAATATCATTATTTATATTATTCCTATATTTTATCATATTAAATTTCCTGGATAATTTCAATACCTATTTGTTCCCCACAGGCCACTATACTAAATTTAAAATATTATATTGTAAATTGACCCCGTTGAGATTTATTTTTACATGGAAGTAATTTAAGATATTTCTTTTAATTACCATTTAGATTCTTACGAACTTGCAAAAATTTTGCTTCCCTTTTGTCCACGCATGTCTTTGATAAGACCTTTTTGTATTTTATACGCGTCCCTTTGTTACTTTTGATTACCTCCAACTTTTAATATTCTTTTTACGTAACAATTTATGTACTTTTAATCTAAGCATTAAGGAAATGAAGAATTTTTATGTTATGCATGCCCAAGTTTTATGTAATAACTTAATCATAAGTTTTTTATGCATGTCTCCAAGGAGATTCCGTAAGGCAGTGCTCAAGATCTTAAAGTCCCTTGCTGCAAACCCTTTTTTACTCAAAATAGGGTAAAAGAAATACTGACCATGATATAAGCGACCGTTCATGTGAACATACATACATTGACCTATGGATAAAAAATACCAGTAAGTTATAGTTACCTTCAGATACATCTTATGACGCTAAAATATTCTACATTTTTACATTGTCAGGTCTCATTTTCTTTAAACGATTTTTTTTAAAGATTCTTACATTTTATTCACTTCTGTATTTGTAGTATATGCATAACATTTTTTTGAATCTTACATATCCTTCTTTTAAGTAATTGAATTGTTCATTTATTCTGCATTGGTCCTGAGGAACTTTTGGTATTTCCATCTGTAGTAAGAACCCTCAATGGTACCCCCTACGCCTCTACTGCCATAGCCTACCCTCTAACCGTATCACCCAACACTTTTTTTATTCACATCCCCCGATTCTGTCCTTTTATATCCCTCCCCCAACGACTCACCTACTTTTTTAGTGATATGTTTCGTAAAATTCTCCTCAAATGCTCGTTCATTTCATCTTTCTTTGATATACCGTTGACTTTAACTTACATTAGGTTCATTAAAGGTGCTAACTTTCACTATCAATGTTATGCATATATATGATGAAGGGTGTGAGCAAACTGTGCTTATGCACCGAATCATACTTCTTTGTTTCCATTTGTTATATAATTATCGTATATTAAACCAGGACATCATTTATTTATCTCTCAGGTATTAATGTTGCATTAATAACGAAATTATAAACATATCGTCATCTTTACTTGGGTATTTAACCTTGAACTTTATCTTTTATCAGCGTTCAGAAGCAAAACTGAATAAAAAAATGATGACATATGTCATAAACGCTTTTATCAGGATATTCTTGAATTGAATGCTTTAATTGTTAATTTGAATCCAACTAGCCAGGACTCGAACCTGGTACTTTAACGTTTTAAGGTTAACATACTAACAATTAAGCTATCACACGTAATATTGCTCCAGAGAAGTTTGAACATTAGAGCAAATATTTTTATTTATATTCGTAAATTCATTAAAATTCATCATGCATAAATAAATGAGGAATGGATAGGAGGCAAAATCACATAGAAACCCTCTCATTTCCATCACCCTATTGCAATGATTGGATTTGTAAATTTATATATATACGAAACTTTTAAACAAAAGAACAATGTCTTCTCGGATTTTAATTACTGAACATTATTTTGACTAGAAGCCTCACTTTTTCGAAATTTTAATCCTTATCATCTACATCCCTATTTTTCCTTCTTAGATAAAGATATTTTTCTTTCTTTAATTACTCTAAAATTTTTGATAGTTTCATCTGTTGTAAAGTACGCGATTTTTTCACGTTTCAATTAAAAAAATTATGCTCGTTTAGCGAGGAAAGCACGCGGTCCAAGTATACGGTTTAAAAGAGCTCCTCATACGAAGAAGGAAGCTAATCCACCACCAGAAGGGAAAAGTGGTAGTTCGCATTGCATTGCCCTCCTTCCCAAACCGCACGGCCAACCCACTCACCATGTCCCCACACACAAAAAGGCCTGCCTTTTTCATCTTCTGCCCTCTCTTCTCTCTGGGGCCCACTATCATCCGCTCTGTCTCCCATAATGCCCCTCTTCCCCTCTTCATATTTACTTTAAGGAAGCGATTCTCCCCCCTTCCGCTTATGCATTAACTAAACCCCTTTGGCACTCGCTACATGTTTTAAATCCTGACCTCAATTATTCAAAATAAACACGAAAAATTGACATAAAATTCACAATCATTAAAAATCAAATATTCACAAAAAAATTCTAAACATAAAGACAACAAAAAACAGCAAAAAACAATAAAATATATAAATAATTTAACCACATTATCTCAAGCTAAAAGGAGCGCTTATAACTCGCTAAAAAAACAATAATCTATATCGAAAAACAAAGAAAGATCGCCTTATTAGCTTCCCCATTATCGGACATTTAATTCTACCCCATTGTTACGAAATACTACACATAAAAGCACTCTTTCGATAGTCTTTTGTTTCTCTCTTATTCTTTCCCTTACCCGAGTTTCTTTTTTTTCGAAGGTAAGATGTCGGAAGGGAATGCACACACTCCGTTCCAGACTCTCTCAAAGGATGGAACATCGATGGACTTAATCGCATATTGTGTTATACTTGATTTAATTCATTTCCTTGCGTGTTTCCGAGGGTTTCTTTCCTTCCGTTTACCTGTAATCGCTTCCTCAAACGCGGCTTTTTTTCTTTTGGCGAGGTTTAGTTTTTTCGACTCGATCTTTTTATCTTTTCTCATCTCGTGTTTTTATATCCGTCACTGTGAAAGATTAGTGTAGCATGAATTGATCCATATAAAAAGAAAGATAAGTAACGCTTCAATAAATTGAGTATATGATTATCTTTTATTTATTTCGTCCAAATCTATTTTATCTATATATTATATATAATTCTGAAATATTCTATGTACTCTTATATCTCTTAATGAATATTATTGTCCAAATATTAAGTTATTTTCGCTATATAAAGAAAAAGATAAATAATTTTTATTGATTACAGTAAAGATAGTCAAAAGGTTATCAGAAATACTAAGAGTTGATTCAAAGTTTAATGTGATTACGACAGGAACAAAGTAAATTTTTTTTTCGTCTCTATCTAAGTATCATAATTAAATTGAAATCAATATTATTCTTTCGTGCCTGAAGATGTTATTTAAATTACGAAACAGGTCGCGTTTAAATTAAAGTATCTGTGGATTATGGGTAGATTTTGGAAATTTTTTCATTACAATTTTATTAATATTTGATGGCATATTATCTAGATGTTTTCCGAATACGACTGGGCGATCGAGCAAAATTTAATGTCTCTGTAACAGCACTTGCTCTCACATAAACAGGAGTGGTTCAGAGAAAACAATCACATTACGGAAGATGATCTTCTTTCTGATAACCCTTTCGGTTAGCGGACCACAAGTTTTGAGCGCAAGCGACACCGCTCCGTAAGAAATCCCTGATTAAGGTCCTTTGAAATAGTTTGAAAATCATCCGGTTCTCGAGAGTGCATTTTCCCGTGATTAAGACCCGTGCATCTTGGCGGTCTGTTGGCAACCGAACCGCTTCAGGGGATTCTTTACCCTCAAACAATCCACCCTTCCTACTTCCGTCTTCGTAACCGCCACTTTGGACGCATTCCAGACCATCCCCAGGGCACCCATTTTACTCGTGGAGATAATCCCGGGTCCCGGGAACAATCCCTCCCGGGAATCGGGAACGGATTTCCCTCCGGGATGACGTCAGATTGCGAATCGGAAGAAAGTTGTGAAGATCGATTTCCAAGGGCATCGCTTGCGTAGGTCTCATAGGCATAATTCCTCTCCGAAAGCGGAATAAATTCCGGAGATTTTCACGTGAATAATTTTTACAAATACACGACGATAAATAGGTCAACCGGTTCATGGAAAAGTTGAGCGGTGAGTCTGAAGTGTAAAAGGAGTTGGAATGCTTCTTGGAGGTATTTCGTGCAATCAATCACGGCGATTCTTATTTTCGTTGTGTTTTTATTTGAGTATCGTAAATATTTTCGGAATTTTACAGAGGAAAATGTACGAAAGAGAGTTAATAGGAGAGTTAATCTACCGTAGAAAAAGGCATCAGAATAAATTTTATCCGTGTTTCAACTTCATGCGCGTTCAAAATTATAAGGAAAATTCATAAAACAGGGCGTATATCTTTTTCTTTACAGGATATACAAAGTAAACGAATGGCATAGGTACTATTAAGAAATAATTTTTTTCTATCGAGAGTTTTAGGTATTTGGATTGAAAAATCTGGTTTTCTCTTACTTCCTTTTAAAACAAGTATATTAATAATGATACTACTTCATTTATCTAAAACAGGAATATGTACAATTAAACGTGATATAAATGAAATAATAATAGGATAGAAAAATATCGAGAAACGATAAACAAGTAGAACATAAAAAATCATGTTAATAAACACTATTAATCGTTTAAATAAATAAATGAATTTGTGAAATTAAAGTAATGTATCGTAATATTTAAATACGCATATATTGTGAAAACAGCTACAGTTTTTCAAGAGAATCTTTATAAATCTTTATCAATATCCCATTTATAATCATTCACATATCAGTAGCTTCAATGTATCCGTAGACATAAATAATACTGATTACCATAGCAATAAAAGCAAATATTCCATTCATAAATATATATAGACTTATGAATCTGAACATCTATTTATTTACAATATTGTCGCTAAGGTAATAAAGGACTAGTGGCAACGTTCTGCCTTATGGCAGAATTTTCAAATAAATGTTAGTTATTTTTTAAGTTTAATAATCTCTCATTCCAATAGTAAGATCGTATCTTCTAATCTTTACGATATATAGATGCCGTTTGCATCAAGAGCGTGCGATAGAAACGCGATATACGAGGAGGGGACCACCTATATTCCTTTTACGGCTGACCCGAGAAACTGAAAATAATCTGAAGATTCAAACTGTTCCCGAGAAATCCCGGGAAAAAAAGCTCAATCTCTATTTTCTTCTCTTCTGGGAGTTCCTTTATCTACTCGTGTTCTCGGCCTTCTTTTGTTTCTTCGGTAGAAAATGAAGATTTTTCGGTAGCTGCCCTCGCATGCGTGAGTCCGTTTCGTTGAAGCAGAAGAAAGATACGGGAGTTGGGAATTTCATTTTGAAGAAGGGTTGGATTTTTTATTCGGTTTTTCCCGCGGTGATCTTAGCTTTTTTTGGAAATAAGAGCGGAAGAATTGGATGAAGGGTTCATAGGGTTCAAATGAAGGCTGTTTTGTGGCTACCCTCCACACCTCACACACAACAGGGCCTTTTCCAAATGTGTCATATGATCGTGAATGTTCCTGGATTTTGGGGAATATATACATCGTTCTTCGCTCATCTAGTCATCAATGAAGGTGTATTGCGATTGTTTTAATGGAGAATATTGCACATAACAAAAGTAATATATAACGTATTCTTTAGATACGTCTTCAGGTATTGATGTGAAAACTCCTTACGAAAAAGCTCGTTAAAATCAAAATACGTGGATAATAACAAAGAGACGCTTTCAGACCGATGTTCAAGATTACGATGAAACCTATTTGATATTAAAATAGACATTTTGAAGGCAAAAAGTGAGAGATTTTTATGTCCACATATGCCCTGTTTCCTGAGAAATTTGACCTTTTATTTGATTTGAATATTTTCCTCAATTACGCAACAATTACGGCCTGAAAGGGAAAAATCTTCCGCTACTCAGGGAAGCATACAATTCAAGGGCAATCAAAACACGACAACTTTAACGTTGTCCTCAATAAAGTTAGGCTAGAGATACATTTGGTTCTTGTTATACTAGAACGCTTACTGTCTCTCAATCCTAAAATAGAGTTCTCACGGCAAGAAGTTACAGGTAGAGTTAACGAAAACCATGAAAGATATACTTAAGTGAATTATTGAACAAGTCATTAGGTGAATTATTCGCTGAGAGTTTGCCCCAATCCGATAATCATTTCGCTTGCGGATATCCTACTCGTTCTCATCGAATGATATCTAACCGACTGATCACTAGAGCTCATAGGTGCAGTATTTCCACAGGCGTTGATGTCTATTATATCCTTGACAGCATAGACGATTAGAATAGGAGATTTTTATAGCTTTCAAATAATATCAATTAGTTTATCAAGTGGGATTTAAATTGTAATATTTTAATCAGAATATTTCCTCTATATTTGCATTTACAAACACATATTCAATAAGATTCTATTCCTTCTACTTGTACTTGCAAGTCAATATAATGAGCAATAATCCCGCTTTACACCCTAAACACTTGAACACCTGAACACTTAAATAGCCTATTACACCCTAAACGAATGACTAACAGCCTTCGTCTTTCAGCACACGTAAGACATTTCCTAAAAAACATTACGCATTCACCACTTCCTAAACAAGAGTAATTGAATCAAGTGAGATCTACGAATTCCACCTGAATAGAGCCAGATTTCAAATGATTTTCATATCTGCGTTTGCAATGAGAAAATTATTGTTGCCTAAAAAAGGAATTGATGTCATAACTTATTAGACCCTTTGATTTAAATTTTTTTAAGCGAGCTAGATGTAAAATAATACTTTTGGGACATTATAATCATTCAGTACAGTTATTTTTCTCATATTTGGTGCTAAGAATTCAAAATATTATAAATTCGACAAAATTATGAAATAAATCACATATCGCTCCAAAAATCCTTAAGATATTCCAGATAACGAAAACATTCGAAAAATCTGAATAATCGAAAAATTCATCTTGGCGCAAAATCCGTGAGCGTGAACTGAAGTAGGGCGTGCGTGTGCAGCGCTGCGAGAAATTCCCACAAGAGGCGCTGCAGTCATCCCGAACTCTGTAAGAGATTTATCATCCTCGCGTTTTTATTAAGTTTCAGCTAAATGTCGCGATGATATCAAAGATGAATGTTCTCCGAGATCATCCAGTTCATTATTGATCTCATAAAAATGCGAATTCGGCAAAACATTCATTTGATTCCGGAAACCGTGCTTTTGAAAATGCAATCCCACGGGGAAATCTTTCTGTGTCTCTCTTCATTAAAATCGCATCTCCAGATTCTACGCTTTATTTTGGAGATATGGATTTGGAATTTATAGATGGGAAATGGCGGATGTGTGTGTAGAAATAACGACAAGTGATGAATAATTCGAAAGGATCAAAAAGGAGGAGGCGACAATAAGCCCCGTGAGAAACCATGGATACGAGTCTTTGATAAAATTATACGAAAGGCGAAGATGGGAACTATATCTGAATACTTATGAGGTTTGAATTTGGGAAGCGGGTTGCTTATATGTACGAGAAATTTTGTCATCGTGATTGAAAAATCATGAACAATAATTTGTTGACTTATTCCACGGAGATTTCTATTTTGTAGAATATAATTCTAGTACCAATTTTTATTGGAAATGGAAGCTAGAGGAGAAGTAATATTAATAGTAAAATTCAAAGAAAAGTATATTCTGTAATTTATCTTATTGTGAGTGTACATTAACAGTATTATTTACCTATAACACAGTATATATTATCATAATATATTGCAAATTTTCTGTGGAAACTACAAAGTTTTTCATTATACTATTTCTCTCCACGAAGTCACGCCTTCTAATATTGATTTTAGTATATTTCATATAATTGCTCGATACATCTGAAAGGTTTTTCTGCAAATGATATTCTTCGATTAACATTTAATTCATTTTAAGGTTCAACTTTCGTCATCAATGTGAAGTGAAGTGAAGAACAAGACAAATCATTATCAAATGACCATTAAGTTACGAATATATTTACTCATTTCCTTGACTTTTAACTTGTACAACCATTTTCAAGACGGTATAATTCCTTTAACTCTTCAACAACTGCATTTAAATTCCAAAACTCACCATGAACCTTCTAGTTAGAAATTCCTCGCCATAAGAAATATTCTGATAACTTCAATCGATCACGAATCAACGGATTTAGACAATAATCGATGCACATCAATACCAAAAAACTTCCTCATTTTTTGATAACCTGATATGAGAAATACACATGCAATCGCAGACAATCAGAACGCCTTTCTCAACCACCAATTGCATCTTAGCGCAGTGGTACATTTCTCGCTCGTGCGCCTTTCAATAGAATGAAAAGAATAGGAGCAATGGGAAATTCCTCCTTCCGATGAAGCCATCGATTGATTTTTACTCCAATGATTTGTTTTTCTGGTAAATTCCAGTGAAAAACAAGCAGTGAAACCAGAGGGCTATTCATCAGAAGGAATTCCTACGTTGCGATCAAATTCCGTGCATACATATCGGTGATACAGATGCAGTTCCAGGTCGCCATTTTCACTGTCGTTACACTCTCTTATATTCCGTAAACAAAATGCATAATTTCGTTAGAAAAGGAAACCGTTTTTTGAAATGAGGAATTTGCATTGCACAACCCGAATTCTAAAGTATACTTGCAAAAAGTTTAGGGTTGATTGACTATTATATAGTAAACTGATAGGTTTTTAGAGTTTAATATAGAGTTATCTTTTGTTTAATAGCAATATGTACATCTGTAACTTCATAAATACTCTAAAAGTTGTAACTAGTGGTGTATGACAGGAAATGAAAATACTGGTCTTATATGGTATTATCTATGGCGTATATAATTATCTTAAACCAAAGTTTAGATCATAAATAACAGTGTAATGTTTTAAATTATCCTCAAAAGGAATATAAGGAACTCAGAAAACTACTATTGATAGAATTTTCGTATTTTAATATAATTGAGTAATCATTTATACAAAACTTCATTTTTACTTCGAGTATTCTGTATTAGCAGTACTTTGTGGCATAACTTCATGATGAACTATATATAATAATAAACATCAAAATGAAAATCGAACCGAATTGAATATATTATTATATTCCTCGAATTCTTTCTAATATCTTTTACAGAAAAACTTCAAATTCCTCGTAATTTATACGCAAAATAAAATTCGTATTTAATTACATAATCATATACAAAGTTTTCACAGTTGCCAGAAATTAGCTACCTCAAAAGTTCCATCCATGACTGACGGTACGGGGAAAAACTTACGAAAGAAATTAATCAAATTTCTCACGTAAGGCAACAAGTATCTCTCACGCGGATTAGATGAAGATCTTGAAGATACTTTTGAGTCTAGGCTAACCCACGCTTCGCCTTTTTGAGTTTCCATTGTTTCGTAAATGTAACAAACATTTCAGAGAAACAGGCATTGTTACATGAACAATGCACACTGCCAACTTTTAATTAGGGACGAAAAATGTCAAATTATATGAAAGGATACTCAGTTAAACAAAAGGACAGAGGGATAAAAGCATACTCAACATTCCATCTTTATGAAAGTCCACAGTAGACAGTGGATTTGAGCGAAATCAAAAAAGGTAAAAATTTTGACCTAAATTATTTTCATCCTCAATGGTACGTGGACAGAATGACAATGCATGACATAAATTAGAAACAAAAGAATGACAATGAAAGAATCTTCAATTTGTTCCACTGAAGAGTGTTTGCAGTTATTAATTATTTAAATTTTGTTCATTTTTAAGGTCAATCCCAACTTCCTCTTGTTCATCTTTATTTATTTTTAATTAAGTGTTTTCAGAAGTATAAGCTCGCGATTTTCGAACAGGAGTTTCCCTAATTTAATACTTGGCACTAATTTTATATTAATTAATTTAGAACCATTAACTTTAACTTACTTTTAATTTATAACAAAAACTAGTATATATATATATATATATATATATATATATATATATATATATATATATATATATTAGTAATGATTTTCACACAATTAATTTATATAAATGAAATTTAACGCATCTTCTACTGGAAAATGATTCCAAAATGGATTCAGAAAGATACTGTGTATGCTATGTGCTGAATTTTTTTTTTTTAATTAGCTACCGAAAACTTTGAGAGGGTTAAAAACTTTTCTAAGAAGGGATAAACTGAAACTCATTTTTTTAATCCTTATATATCTTCCGCGAAATATGTTATAATACCTCCGATAAATTACTAATGCAAACGTAAACCTCAAAACTGCCATAGATTATGGCGGCCATTTTAAGTGAAGTATATAACATAACAAAATGTGAGATAGCCCACTTGGGAATCGAAAATTCATCAGAATTGATTGTTTAATATCAAAGGAATGTACCCTCTCTTTTCTTAAGAGTAAAATAAATCGCGGTGTCCTCTAATATAAATTTTTAGATTATTTCGTAATATTTTAATATGGCAAGTAAGAAGTATTCCCGTTTACTTACTCGACACCTGAATTTTAAAATTAATATATTCAGTTTCCTATTTCAAGGTGCTTTCACAAAAAATTCATCCAGAAACGAGAATTTATAATATACTTCCTCTAATTTATAATTATCATTTATCTTATTCCTCCAATAATAGGAAAATATAGCTGTATATATCCCTTAACAAATATGAACTGCTATATGCGATATGAAATACAGACGGACGAGTATACTCGATGATTAATGAAATGCGTAGCAAGACTCAAGTACTTTCCCATGCATCCATCCTATGATTTAATTGGATAAATGTTTGCTTCGGTTCCGAACTATTGAATGGTTTCAATAGGCAAAACGTCACTATAATAACAGATGTAACCCTTTCCGAAATGCGTGGAAGAGGTCTCCATGGCGTCAGCCCTAACTGAATGATGCAATTTTGAATTAAGACCGTATAATTGAATAGGAAAGCATTAGAAATTTGCATTAAATAGCAATTGATATTCCCAATATGGCATTTAATGCTTTACTAACCATGGAAAGAAATGGAATATTAATATTTCTATCAATTATGGATTCATTTTCAACGAGATTATATTTTAATATAATTTCCATTTCAAGTGTACTGCAATTTATACAACCATTATGCTCGCTTGAAAATTAGAAAAGAAGCCAATTAATGCAAGATTCCTGATACTATTCCAGATAAATTTTTAATCTAACGCATTCGAAACATTTCATCATTTTCGATTTACAATATTGTATATCAAGTATTCGAATGATTAGCCCGAATAATATACTGAGATGAATTATTGCAATCATAGAACAAAATCGTGCGTTGAAATTTAACGATGGAATTCCGCGATGAAATAGCGCATCGGAAATGGAAATTATGTTCCACTCTAGAATATGCACGAATTGAAAAATCAGTATTGCATCGTTGTGGACCGTGCTTTTCATAACTGTATGGATACCATCTCTATGTGTGTTTGTTTGCTAATATCACAATACTTGGATTCCATTTGAGCTGTGTTGAACGAGCAAATAAAATGAACGATCAAAATATTTATGCAATTCCCGATATCTGAAACATCGCCACGTCCATACATCATTCAATCCTTTCAATAATTATCGATGATACCTACGCATTGATATCATTTCCTAATCACGATCGTTTTAATTAGACTTGAATTACTCAAAGCACTCGATGACCTAGAATCTAATGGGAGGTTCAGCAGTAAGAGAATATAAAAACTGAAATTACACATGTAAAAAGTTAAAAATATTTAATGTAAAAGGTTATTTAAAGACTGTATGGAATAATTCATTAAATAGTTGCTTAGTTAAGGGTTGAGGAAGATAACTCATTAATGCTTTCTAGGAAGAAATCTCCAGAAAGAAATTATATTCTTTCTGGAATTATTTATCACCTGAATATGGATTCAAATAAAAAAATTTACACAAAATGTTACTTATAAAAGAACATTCTTTGTAAAAATTTATTTAGTAACTCAATTCGCATACATTTTACGGAGCTCGAAAAATTATTTAAATTGGATAGATAGTTTATTTACATTTATAGCCAATCATTAAGAGAAAAAAATTCATTTAAATTTTGAAAAAATCCATTTCATATTTTAATTTTTTCAATATACTATGTACTTATAAAAAATATATAAATTTATACTTATGTACACTAATTATCTTACGTTCAATAACATAAATTTGGGGTTGGTTATGATATTTTTAGATGGTATAAGTAAAGCTGGCAATTTCTGGATTTAAAAAAGTAGAAAACTTCAATTGAATACCCAAATGATTCAGAGTAATTTAGAGTTTAGCATAAATATTTTCAGAATATTTAATTAATATATGAATGAAAACTGATTTGCAGTTTGATGGAAACTTTAAAGGTAAAATTTCACTATATGATTCGTACAATTTTACATTATTATATGGTATTTACTTACGTTCTCATTATATAACATTCGTTCCGTGCCTGTATTCCTATTGTATTATTTCGTAATATCACCAAAAATTCAATGGGGTGTTGAAAATCCCTTAATACTTCCAGGAATATTTAAATTAGGCATGATTGAAGATATAAATATTAACACTTCTCAATTTTTATCTCCAAAGATTAATAAATGAATCACGTTGAAAATTTCACAATGTTTTAACAAAACAAATCCCCATACGACTCCACATGTGAATGTAGTGGAAGATTCGAAAGCCGCGGGGGTATACAATGACGAAGCGGTGGCTAATAAGGTCAATGTGCGACTGGAATTCCATTAGACGACACGTCTCCATGGGGACGCGAACAATGCGTCTGAAGATCCAAATTCGTGAGGTAACAGAGACCTCGTCGAAAGATAACTCAAATAGTACCTGAGCTGGTTTAGAGTGGAAGATGTGTGATGGAAAATTGAATTTAAGAGTCTGAGAAGAATAAGCCCTTATGATCCGTGGAAAGACCGCTGTGGAGAAGTAGGTGTGCGACTCGTTTAGGTCGGTTCTCATAGAAATGTTTCATCAACAAAACTTGACTGCATGTCCACTCAAATGTGACTTAAGTTAGCTTCAATCTGTTGAATAACTTATAAGTTATCATTAAGGATGAAGCTTATATGCGTTGATGAGGATATACATTTTTTTGGCCAGAAATGTTTATTAAATTCAGGATTAAATTTTAACTCAACAAACAATCGATCACAGATAGATGTTATCAATCAAAAAACCAACCAAGAGTTAGAAATTGTATCAAAAGTATCTCTTATCAGTCCTTTTTCTATTGGTATTGTTATATTTTTTAAGCCATTGTAATATGATTGTCACGAATTTATTAAGAACTGCCACGATTTGTTGTTACTTTTAAACTGTCTAGCTAACTTACAATTAATCTGCGAACATCAGCTATTATTATGATTAGTAAGGTTAAAAAATAACAATAATTTCTAATCCTAGTCTTATTTTGTATTCCTCAACTTCTAGTGGAGTATACGAAGCCTCAATGTGTCTATGGGCCAAGTTTTATTAATCTTCTACATCATTCGTCGTAAATTACAAAACTCATCGTCATCCTTAACTGTATTCTACGAATGAGATGTTGAAAACCGATTTCAGACCCAAATTCTGCGGAGGGTTTAAGGTGTAGTTGGAAATGCGTGCGGTAGGTTCGAAGTGGGGAGAGCTAAATCAGCATCATGTGCGAAGGCTTTGTTTGACATAATCAAGGGATTCTCTCTAATTGCCAATCGCATGCGTGACCACGGGCATATCCTGACAATGGTATCGCATCCTAGCCACTTGCGCTCCCATTCAAGCTTCGATACACTCACGAAAACATATACATGTGTCCGATTCACCGAGACAATAGTCGAAATTACTAAGTAGATTTAGAAGATATACGTTTAACTCCCTAATATACAGAAAAATGCTACAGAGTATAATGCAAAATCCATTTGTTGTTTTTTAGGTACATAGTAGCGGTCACTAGGCAACGTGAAACATTGTCATTGGAGTTTTTGTATTTTGAGTGAGTTCTCCTTAAACTATCAAGCAAACAATGTTTGAGTGGGACAAGTGCACGTAAGAAAGTCTCCGAGACGCGGTAAGTTTGTGATAAGTTGACGAAGTGAGCACACACCTCGTTCTTGGAATTCATTACACGTTGAGTGGGTAAGGAAAGTCCGTACATGAATTGGATTAACTTAAAATAAACCTATTTTACTTACACGAGGCAAAAGTACATCGCATATGGAATATTTTGATAATTTACAGAAAACACAAGTTCAGTAATTATTATTATTTCACTCGATCCCATTAAACATAACAGCTTCACTATTAAGGCTTACCAAAATGATTGAAAAATTAATAGATAAACTGTTCCTCTAAAATATCTCTCGGAACGAAAGTTGGTTGAACCTTGAAAAGTCATAAAAAGATATTTTGATGCATATTGAAAATATGAAATATCTTATGATGATGAAAATGACTCTTACTTAAAAGAAGGGGAAGTTATAATTTTCACAAATATTAAAAGGTTGATTAGTAATAATACAGTAATGGAAATATGAAATTTAAGATAGTAGAATGCGCTCAAGGTATAGATATATTCTCATAAAAATGAAATATAAAAGTCTAGTCAGTTAAAATAAAATTTCTATTCAATGATATGAATGGATATAAATTGAATATATTGGCGATAAACTAGAGTTATTTTAATGTTAGCTATAAATAAATTCATAAATCTTTCGAAAGGTCTTAGAATTTTACAATTTGTTTCACTGAAAAGAAACAGTGGTTCTAAATATATTTCAGAATATGGATCGGCCTGTGATAACTTTGGAGTAGGCGTTTATTAATTAGAAATCCGTGGATCGCACGAATTTAAACTAAAACGTTCATTATCCATTTAATTGACTTTCGTAGCAGGCGAAACAATTTTAATAACTATTTTCTGAACAATTTCAGAAGAATATATCAATTTTTACTAATAGACTATACTAGACAACGAAAAAAGATTTTTCCACCAACATCTATTAACCAAAAGTTATAAAAGAAGACCTAATTAATCTGGGAACCTAATTAATTAAACAAGGATCGTAAATTCTAAAATAATTTCCTCCCCATGGTGGTGAAAACCGTTTGAAAACGCTCGGAAGACCCAATCCCTTCAATTGAGACGATTTTTCCCAGAGTGCATTGCAGGGATCCCATGCAATGCACGAGGAAAGCATATGCCGTTGTGCTTATTTGCGTATCCATGGTATCGGAGCGTTGTTATTGTTTGGCGATTGGTTAGCGATTTCAGCCCTACGAAGAGCAGACATACGACGGGGAAAAATAAACACTTAACCGATTCGATCTGGCGGGTCCACTTGATTGGTCGCCTCTATGAACGACGCTCAATTGTTCTGCGGTCAATCGATTAGCCAATCCCCACCGACGCCGACAGACCGTTTACTTTTCCCCTCACTTGCACCACTTCGACAAGAAAACTCATCTGATTTCCACATCAATTTTTCACTAATTAATTCTCCCGTTGATATTTCTTGCCATATTTTGTATTGACGGAGCCTTGTGGTCGAAGCACCGCATGGTGTCGGGAGTTTACGTTATCGGGTAGTTAACATGCAGTGTTTTGAATTCACGATTCATTTTCATTTACACTGTAAACTAAACTTAATTTGTTTTACATATATACCTTCAGATGTTGTTTTCCTTTAATTTTATAATTATTGCGATGTTTTTAATGCGCTATATTCCTTTTTCCTAGTTTATACTTATTTTTATTCCTTTTACGTAATTTTAGATGATTTGGTTTACGTAATCCTGAAATTTGTTTAATTTATGGCTTCAAAAATTAATGATTATTAAAAGTCTACATATTTATTTCATTTATCCAATATATAATTTATATTTAATAATTATAAACTAAACTTATCGAGTAGAAACAATCAGATGCAGTTAAAATAAACACGTGTGCACGTATAATAAGCATCGCGATATATTATCGAGGAAGGTTGCCATTATCAACAAGCGTTGCTAACCAATTATTTGATGCACACGAAACGTTAAGAAGATTCCGTTGAATTTTAATAAGGATGCAATTATTCAGGTCAACGACAGCGAGAGAAAAATAGAACGTTTGAACCCGAAACAATTGAAGTTACAAATTGAACCTGTGGACGTGGAAATTAAAATGGAAAACTCAGGACGTAACTTAGGCGTACGTTTAATGCCCGCGAATTCGCAACGGGCAATCAGCACGAATATGAGATATACGAGTCGAGAATCGCGGAGATAAAAACACGGCTGCTGTTGGCGTCTATCGTATATTTATGCATCCACGATGAATATTCCAATTAAGCCAGATCTAAATTAATAAACGACGGCGTACACAAGGCGGGTTTCGCATACCTTTTTTTTCCACAGCGGATCGATTCGATTACTCGCATCCTAATGCGCCAGCTTTTTCTGCCCCATTTTACTTCATTTTCGATAGCTCGAGTGGCCTTTGTTAGCCAAAGGGTTTTCCACGGCGATGAGTCTGCCGCAGAATTATGGTCAGCCACTTATATTATTCCGGATGCATATTCGAGTCGAATGTTCCGGAACTTTGAATGATAGCGGCTGGTTTCGATATGTGAGGAAACTTAATCGAGAGAAATTATCGGCGGAATATTATAACCCACTTCTGATGCCCCGAATATGCATTCGCAAAATAAACGGGATATCCGAAATAACTTGAAGGGTATCAGAGTTTGAGAGGAATAAATTTCAACCGAAAGTTTTTCTTCGTTGTCATTGAAAATCAATGCACAAAGGCTATAGTGGAACATATACATTCAAAGAAAAGACGTGAGGTACATAATCAAATACAATTCCTAATCCTAGATTTATTATTTTCTTTATACCTAGGTTCGATTGGGAATGTTGCAGACATGTACAATTCTAGTCATTATATTGTATTAATAATGTTTTTATAAACGGATTCTTAAAGTTAATTTTAATTCTTATCTTATAATTAATGTATCATTTATTCTCTATATAATATGTTATATATATATATATATATATATATATATATATATATATATATATATATATATATATATATATATATATATATATATATATATTTTTTTTTTTTTTCCCATTCAATATCCATATATTACACTATATATAAAATAGTCTATATGTTTTATAAATTGCATACTATTTTTTCCATAAGCTGCTAGTCTCGTATAGCTTGAGATTTTTCATTAGTGTTTTCAATAATCGAAACAAATATTCCTTTTAGAAAGTATTTACACGATAAATACATATAATCGATCTTTTCATTATTAGCAGAACAACTTTTTGGTACATTTTATTGCGAAAAATACTGGAGGAATAATGAATTTGTGTTAGATAATTGGACTCCCTTTTAATTTACTTAGAAAATGAGCATGGCAATAATACGTACCCTTTCCTTTTACGCATCTCAGACCTCTTTGTACTTTCATAGACTCGTAATACGAATGCCTGTTGTCATGGTATTCCTCGTGCTCTTCTCTCAACGTAAGTAAAATGGAATTTAATGTTGGTTAAATGGGATTGAAATTCCAGTGTAATATCGCTTTCGGGCATAACTTCAAGTCTGTGCTATGATATTTGCTATTGAAACCCTTGTGAGTTCGCAACCTAATTTGGGGATGCATAACTTAATCGTACACACGTCAGATATCGTGGTCATAGAGATTAAATAAAATTCCCTTTCATAGAGCACGTGCGTAGGTTTAGGTGTTTGTTTGAGGGAAAATGATCAAGCTGGAAAACTTTGACAAATGCTTTCGAGGAAAACTAGGATTTATAATCATACAACTTCATCCTTTGTCATTCGTAGCAAACGCGTTCTTGATCCCGAAAATGAATGCCTTTGCGACGAGGTTTCCACAAGAGGAAGACCTTTATTTAAGTGAAACAAAGAGGTATCCCTTTCTTAAAGGGAACTCTAGCGAGGATAAAAACCTCGAATACGCCACCTTAGAGAAAATGTAGATCCATCTAATTAGACAGGATCGCTTTATGCAGGCACCCACATTGTCTCTCAAAGGACCGCAGAATTAGACATCGCAAGTGATTGGTTTATCGCTTCCTGAAATGTCTTTAATGCCGCTCATAGATCTTTCGGAATGGGGATAAAATGGCCACAAAGAAGGGAGGAAGAAAATGAGTTCGATCCGTTACTATGGCTCTCTCTCCAATCAACAGCTTCGAATACATTCATTCGTAGAAATTTGTAAATAAATCCTTAGCAACGATGAAATAAGTTGAAACTGACGAGATAAATAGTTACGAAAAACATTATAAGATTGATCCAAGTGCAACATTAGACTTCAGTGCAGTTAAGCATAAAATACGTAAGGATATTTAGTAAGAAACTTGTAAGATATTCTTGCACGGTTTTGTTTTTAATATCTATGAAAGAGGTTTACCTTTTTTGACAATAATGCCTAATGAAAATCAAACATATTAAATAAGCAAAATTGTATCCCTAGAAACATTACAATTTAGTCCACAATTTTCTAAAATACTATTCTTAATGTATAAGACAAAAAGTGGTTAACAAGACATCTTGGCTTACTCTCACATTATTGGAAAACATGAACACAAAGCCCAGAAGTACACAAAGATGATTTTCCTCATACTTTGGATTGCAAAATATGACTTCTTTGCTTGTCCCCTAAAAATCACAAGGATTGTGAAGGAATCCTGATAAATTAGTCTGATTTTCCACACTTCAGTTGCATGTCCTTCTTCGATCATGGAGGTTAAAAATAATACGCTTATCACGGAAAAAATAGAACCCGATAAGGGTAAAGGGAAAGTAAGGTATCCGGCTATAAAAATCAGCCACAAAACTCAATTCATCATCATAAATCATGAAAAATGAAGAGTTTCTTAGCTTACGGTTGGAGATAAATAAAATATGAAATGAAAGTAAATGAGAGAAACTTATTTGGTGGAAATTTATCATTAAAAAAAGACCCGTGGAGAAGAATGTTCTATAAATATAATGTATTAAATCCTACGTAATGGATAAACCCAAAAAATTCTATCGAGCAAGTAGGATAATTTTGTTTGTAATGTAAAATATACTCGCAATTATTTAAAATCATTCCGTTTTTTATTATTATGTACATAGTTTAATGAAACGGTCTGAAATTAAATGAAGTTCAATTTAATAATATAGAAATGTAAATGGTTACATTCAGAGAAATCAATAATTTCGTCATTCTTTTTATTCGTACCTAATATCTATAACTACAAGGATAAGGCAAAAAGGTTCAAGCCTAACACGTTAAGACAGTGATTTTCAGGTTAAAGATTATTTTTAATATAATTTCCTCTCTTCAAAATAAAATCCCTCTCTTAGTTATGACAGCATCGTTATGATATGCTCAAACTTATCAAAATTATACTTTGAAGTGTCAAATACAATGCTTATTTCAATTTACATGAAAAGACCACATGCAAAATGATCGACAACAGAAACTTGATACGATAAACTTCATTTCGTGACGAAAAGGAGTTCCAATACAATTGCAACGTTTAATCCTAAGCTAATACTATTACTTTAGAACGATACGAAACTGGAAAGAATACGATGATAACAATAATTTGTACTGATCGTCATAACTCAATCTTCTTTCACTCGATGATACCGAATTTCAAGGAAAAACGTCTTCAAAATTTGGGGTTTTTCGGGAGATAAAGAAGGCAGCGTTTCCATGACGACAAAAGGGGAAACGATTAAATTTGTTACCGAAGAATTTTAATTTCAGAATTGCCCGGACCCCTTTTTCTCTCTTGATTGCGGAATTTTTTTTTAATCGGAGAACAAACATGTGCTCCCTGAGTAAGAGGATTTTCCACTGAACCCCTTTCAGATTGCTCGAGTAGTTATGCAACGAGAATTGGTACACAAAGTTACAAACAACACGCGTCTTTATTCTTCGGAAAGTCGATCCATCAAATCTTCCGGATTATTTTATTAATTTTCTTTGTTCTTTTCTAAAAGGTTTTAATTTCAAATGAGTACCAATTTAAGCTTCTTAATGGCTTTTTGATTTCTTGCTCGTTTGATTCGGAGTCAAATCATGCAGAATATTATTCGTGTGGGAAACTTTTTACGTACTTTATTTTCAATCCTCATCAAAGTATCTGCATTAGATGTATTAAGGCTCTCTTTGCTCATACATACTGAGATCAAACGAAATATTTCACTTAAATTTCAAAGTTACAATGTAATATTTATCCGCAATTTCATCTTTTTTCGTAAATTTTGCATACGAATTTAGAACAGTGAATCGTAAATTGTTTATTAAGCGCTCATTTAAATATATATATTTCTACAATATAGTGAAATTCGAATTTCAATGGCTGTTTGGTGATACAGAGGTTATGAAGGCCCAATATTGTGTCAATTACTCAATTTCACTGTATTAATAGCATATCTATACATGCTCATCTTATATAGGTAATACACGAACAGTTGGTAACAAGTGAAAACTATAATAAAATTTCTCTAGATTGTAAATCAACTTCTTACAATTCTTTCAATTCCACATTTTCCAACAGAGTTCTCTTAAATAGTACGAATCTCTATATAAAACTCTTTTTCATTAAGATAAGCATAAGAATTGTTAAGACTTAGCATACGAACATGCTAAAAATAACTAAATTTCCATTAAAATGCTTTAAAAGAGTAATTAAATTGAGCTCTGTCCTTTATAACAATGTTTTACGACCATTTTTATTCATCCACAATACATATGCATGTACAATATAGTACATTTAAAAAAGGAAGAATTATCAGCCCTTATTATACAATTTGATATCACATTTTTACTGGTGTTCGTATTTATTGTTGCATTATACAAACGGTATAAAACCTTTGCTCTCCTTGTGCATTCTTCTCGTGTATTAATCATTAAATTCGCATTAACGTATTTGCAATAAGCAACTGAATCTCTTCAATTTAACTTCTCAGATATATAACTCAATCCTTCAGCAAGAAAAAAGATAAAAATTCTTCGGAAACTTTCAAAAAGCATAAATATTTTATGATAGCGATTCATTTCTCATCGGTTTAAAGAAATTCCGATGAGATTTCGTGGTTTCAACTTTTCTACAATGCATAAAGGCTTCCATTCAAAAGCCTGATGGCATTTACGTACTTCTCTCAGCCGTACGAATATCCGAGCTCTTTCGATGGCGAACTTTTTCACCGTCAACTTTCAAAGGGCCACGGTACACATGCACGCGTGCAAATGGGATTTTTTAAGACAACTTCGCCAAGAAAAGGACAACTTACGAATCGATAGCCTTTAAGGTTAACTTTTACTTCGAAAAGGTTGCTAACAGCCATTCCCTATTGGATTAGCTGTCCCTTAAGAGAAAAAGTACGAATTATTAAAGGGAATGCATTTTGGAAGAACTTCAACAGCACTGAATACTAAGAATTGAAATAGTAATAATTTCAGTAAACATATCTTGTTCTCGTTTCAACTTAGGTTTAAAATTCAGGAGATCAAATTATATGAGGGTGTAATCCTTTTTTCTTTGTGTTTTTTGGTTTGACTGAACAGTAATCACAAATAAAATTACGTATAATTACATATATACGCATATATAATATACGTAAAATTACGTACATGCGATCAAAATGAGGTTAGATCATTTTGCGTAATAAATAATGAGAATAATCTCAGGAACCAACGCAGTTTTACGTTAATTTACGTAATCAAACACTAAATATAAAAAGGTTGATTTACGTAGAAATGTCTGATATATACAATGCCATAGGATATTATCATTTGATGTTTAACGATTAATTTCTTTGTCTGTGCCCGTAAGTGGATTGAAAATTAGGGTATTTCCTTTCTGGATACATATGATGTAATATGACCAAGTTCTGTGATATAACTGTTCTTTACTGACTGAACTGCACTAAGAAAAAACCTTGGGAAATAGGTTACGAGCCAAATTAAGCCCCCAACCCTATCAGAAATATCCATTATTATACATATTAATTAATAACGTTTATTTATTTATTGATGTTTGGTAAATTTTATGTATTTGTGGTTATAAAAGCTGTTTCAAAGCTTCTTGCGTCCATTCTTGAGCAAACTAATAAGCCTGATCAATGAGGGTTTAAATGAAAGAGGAGTTTGGGTTCAGTTTTAAAATATTCATTGTAAAGATTAAATAATTCAAAAGCTGCTCTTTCGATAGCACAATTATGTTCGCATCAAAGAATATAGAGAGTCTTGTGCAAAACTTACGATCGTAACTTTCGAAATTTCAAATGAATAGTAGTATAAACAAGGTCTGCAAACTTGCGGGAAGTTCCTCCACTGACGGCAGCGAAGAAATCGTAAGAAGAGTTGATAAGAAGGGAGCGTTGGTCAGCGGTTAGACGCGGCCTAACTTATTTACGAAGGGCCTCTTATTCCAGCAGATCACGTGCGACCGACTCAAAGTTATCCAAACTCTATTCTGACGTCGGAGTGAATAACAAATCCGACAGTTGTCTGCTTTTAAAAACACCCCTATCTGCGTCACAGCCTTTTTACCGTTACCCGTTTTAAAGGGATTACCCTTTTGATTAATCGCAAACAACCTTCCCGCCCTCGTCCGCTCTTGTTTGTAATCGCGTAATCGTAACTTCCCGCAATACCGTCTTCTCGCATCAGGTTTTTCATCCCCACCGAAGCTTCTTATATCCTCCCTTTCTATTTGAGTTTCCGTGGACCGTTTTCGACTCCTGACCCAAATATTACACGCACGCCCACCATCGATCGAATCAAAAACGTAACTTTTTCGGCTTTGGCCGTAACGAATCCACGTTAAACTTGCTCCGACTCTTTTGTGTGAGGATTGTGAAAGGAGCCTCAAAAATCGAATCCGACGCGAGTTGAAAGTTACGCTCGAATTTTGAAATAACTTGAGTTCGTACCTATCGTGGATGTTCTCTTGTTATAACCGCATTAGAAGTAGGGGATGTATCTTACGGCATCAGGGGGTATATATTTATTTAATTATATCAGAAAGGAGTGTATTAAACAGAATGGTTTCCTCAATGCTTTGATTGAATTGGGGGGACCAATTTTTACACACTCATGTGAATTTCATACATTTCAAACCCGTAATGTATGAGATGCAATTTGAAGTTGATGGAACAGTCACCAATGAGGACTGCAAAATCATCATATCTGAGAATTTTTTAAGTAAAGAACTTCGTTATTAGATTATATAGAATAGTAACAAAGCTTAGTTTTAGTTACTTTAATTTTAGTTTCGCAATAGAATCTCATTCTTCAAACATCGTTAAAATTAAATTTTGATAGCAATTTAACAAAAATTCTCTTCAATGAGTCTATATTATTCAATTCAAAGATATATGCAGCAAATTTCATGTCCCTTTAACTCAGATACAAAATATCAAATATTTTAGCTAAAAAATATCCTCATGAATCCTAATTTTCTTAGTTTAAAAGGAAGAACGTATAAGCTACCATTTAAAAGTTTCACTTAACGATATAATACCATCCTTTACAATTATAATTTCTCAAAGAAGAATAAATTATTTTAGTTTGACTCTTTTCTAATTATCAAAATCGATTATCAACGTAACAAAATGAAGACCACGTTTACTGATTGACAGCTAGGGAAATTTCACTTCAATACCAAAAACTAAAACAATTTCATAACATCCACCCACGCCAAAAAATATTTCAACTTCCTCCTTCGTAACCCCTGTTTAGGCAGAAGGGTACAATCGAAGATTCCGCAACATTTTGACGAGGATTCGTTGAGCGCTCGTTTCAGAAGAACTTTTAATTCCCCAACCGACGGTTGGATAAGTCGCAAATGTCATCTACTTTCTACACCATTTGGAACTCGTGCGCATTCAAAGCATTCGTTCGACATCAAATTCCTTTTCATCGCGAAGAGGAGACTGCACCGGTTTAATCACGTACGAGAATCCTCTAAAAGGTGGAATGCACGAATTTCGATAAGTCCGGAACGAAAATGCGTCTCTCCCGAAAACACGCTCTTTCTGAAACGTTCATCGGAAGGTCCTAAACAGATAAAGCGCTCTCTTTCTGTCTCGATAGCGGTGAGAAGGAGGTTCCATTGAACGGAGATTAAAATGAGGAATGAGGAGACTACGTGGCCGTGCAAAACAAGGAACGTAGACATCTTTGTAAATCACA
This sequence comes from Pantala flavescens, assembly GCA_020796165.1. NCBI lineage: Eukaryota > Metazoa > Arthropoda > Insecta > Odonata > Libellulidae > Pantala > Pantala flavescens. The sequence goes on from CM036886.1 coordinate 23,290,549, forward strand.
AAGAATTGAATAAGTTAAAGTCGTACTAAGATATGACACGTAAAAAGGAAGCAGAAGATATGTTCACTTTATGAAATCAAGTAAAATATCTTCGAGGTATGGATAAATGAAAACGCCTAAAAAATTAAACCGTCAGATATTAAAATGACCATGGAAAATGTGTTACTTCTTAAAATGAATATTGGTTGCATTTATTTAATGCTAATCGAACACAAGAATAAGCAAACTAATGTCCTTTAAGACGATGTATAATCCTCTTGTTGATCAAAAGAATATTAATATGAATTAGGAATAGATTTCTATAGGTCTCTTTGTGAAGTAACAGATAATTACCCATCCTGTTTTATCTAATTGAGAAATGAGGATAAAGGTTATAAATATACAAGGACTATAAAGAAGCATAACTACAGAATAAAGTGCAGTGATGTAAAATTTTATTATTTATCTTACTGATACTAATAATAGTTTTCAAGAAAAGAACTGCAATCCCAAAAACGAAAATATATATATATACGAGTAAAGGTGCGCTTGCTTACAGCAAGCAATGCAATAATTTATCTTTAGTGAAAAATAAAATTTTTCGAAAGATTACTCTGCTCAACGTTGCTAAACATTAAGTAAAGGGCATTAACGCAGCTGAAAATGCACTGAATACGATTTCCGATGCATTTCTTTCGGCAGCTAAAATCCCGCCCCGGCGTCGAACCAAGGTCATCCTGCTGAAATTACTGTAATCTTTCGCTTGAGTATGGTGGACTTTATAAACACCCCGAATTGCAAAAGGAAATTCATTCAGGAAGTACCTTAAAATGAGTCCTTAATTCCCTATGTATTTCTTACGAAGTTATTGTTAACGCCCCCTAGAATCGAACCAACGACCATTTACGATACTATTACGGTCGCTTTTAAGTGAGAATGGTCCCTTTTATGGCTGTGTGAAATTTTGAACCTCTGCGCGGTTTGGAAGTGTCAAAAAAAGCTTTCGGAAATATGGCCAATGTATTTTAAACGGGAAAAATCCAATTTACGGGACGCTCTGGAATCGAACCCGTGACACATAGGCAAATGCTGATTTTTTTCAATTACATTTTGTAATTATCTATTCGTTTTGAAAGTTTGAATGGTCTATGTACGATATTAAGAGAGCTACGATTTTTTAAAATTCAAAAATATTTCACCTCCTGGCATCGAACCCAGGACTGATTGTGCGTAAAATATTGCATTTTTCCGTAGACATATATATAAGCAATAGGTACATGGAATCTTATCGCTGTAACTCAATTGGAAGGAATTTAAAAATTATTTGAAAAAGGGCCCCATGCATTCTTAACGGGGAAAATCGAGATTACGGGACGCTCTGGAATCGAACCCGTGAAACATAGACAACTGTTGATTTTTATCAAAGTACATTTTATACGTATCTATAGGCTTTGAAAGTTTAAATGATCTATGTATCATATTAAGAGAGCTACGATTTTTTGAAATTTGACAATATTTCACCTCCTGGCATCGAACCCATGACCGGTTGGACGTAAGCAATAGCATTTTTCCGTAGATATATATAGTAGCAATAGCTATATGAAATCTTATCCTTCTAGGTTAATGGGAAGTGTTTTTAAAATCATTTGAAAACGGCCCAATGCATTCTTAATGGGGAAAATCGATTTTTGGGGTCTTCTAGAATCGAACCCATGATAGGTAGGGTCGGTTTCCCAATTTTTCCTAGGTGAGATTTAGTTGGCCATTACGTAAAAAAATCGGCGGCTGCGTGGCCAAAGCGGCTTGGGCCTGACATTAATATCCTATATATATATCTATACATATAGACGCTTCGGGGGGATATATATATACGAGTAAAGGTGCGCTTGCTTACAGCAAGCAATGCAATAATTTATCTTTAGTGAATAATAAATTTTTTCGAAAGATTACTTTGCTCAAACGTTGCTAAACATAAAGTAAAGGGCATTAACGCAGCTGAAAATGCACTGAATACGATTTCCGATGCATTTCTTTCGGCAGCTAAAATCCCGCCCCGGCGTCGAACCAAGGTCATCCTGCTAAAATTACTGTAATCTTTCTCTTGAGTATGGTGGACTTTATAAACACCCCGAATTGCAAAAGGAAATTCATTCAGGAAGTACCTTAAAATGAGTCCTAAATTCCCTATGTATTTCACATGGAGTATTAATTAACGCCCCCTAGCATCGAACCAACGATCTTTATGATAATCTTAGATTAGCTTTTATATGAGAACTGTCCCCTAATGGCTGTGTGAAATTTTGAACCTCTGCGCGGTTGGGAAGTGTTGTAAAAAGCATTCGGAAATATGGCCAATGTATTTTAAACGGGAAAAATCGAGATTACGGGTCGCTCTGGAATCGAACTCGTGATACATAGGCAAGTGCTGATTTTTTTCTAATTACATTCTGTATGTATCTATACTTGTAGTAGATTTGAATAATCTATGTAGGATATTAAGGGAGCTACGATTTTTCAAAATCTGAAAATATTTCACCTCCTGGCATCGAACCCAGGACCGATTGTACGTAAAATACTACATTTTTCCGTAGACATATATATTAGAAATAGCTAAATGAAATCTTATTATTTTAACTTAATGGAAAGTATTTTTAAAATTATTTGAAAAACGGCCCCATGCATTCCTAACGGGGAAAATCGAGATTACGGGACGCTCTGGAATCGAACCCGTGACACGTAGGCAAATATTGATTTTTTTCAAAGTACATTAGGTACGTATCTATACGTGTAAAAAGTTTCAATGATCTATATATCATATTAAGAGAGCTACGATTTTTCGAATTTTGAAACTTTTTCACCTCCTGGCATCGAACCCATGACCAGTTACACGTAAGCGATAGCATTTTTCCGTAGATATATATAGTAGCAATAGCTGCATGAAATCTTATCCTTCTAGGTTAATGGAAAGTATTTTTAAAATCATTTGAAAAACGGCCCAATGCATTCTAAATGGGGAAAGTCGATTTTGCGGGCCTCCTAGAATCGAACCCATGATAGGTAGGGTTGGTTTCCCAATTTTTCCTGAGTGAGATTTAGTTGGCCATTACGGAAAAAAATCGGCGGCTCCGTGGCCAAAGCGGTTTGGGCCTGACATTAATATCCTATATATATATATCCCCTATATATATATACGAGTTAAGGTGCGCTTGCTTACAGCAAGCAATGCAATAATTTATATTTAGTGAATAATAAAATTTTTCGAAAGATTACTCTGCTCAAACGTTGCTAAACATTAAGTAAAGGGCATTAACGCAGCTGAAAATGCACTGAATACGATTTCCGATGCATTTCTTTTGGCAGCTAAAACCCCGCCCCGGCGTCGAACTAAGGTCATCCTGCTAAAATTACTGTAATCTTTCGCTTGAGTATGTTTGACTTTATAAACACTCCAGATTTCAAAAGGAAATTCATTCAGGAAGTAGCTTAAAATGAGTTCTTAATTCCCTATGCATTTCTTACGAAGTTATTGTTAACGCCCCCTAGAATCGAACGAACGACCATTTACGATACTATTACGGTCGCTTTTAAGTGAGAATGGTCCCTTTTATGGCTGTGTGAAATTTTGAACCTCTGCGCGGTTGGAAAGTGTCATAAAAAGCTATCGGAAATATGGCCAATGTATTTTAAACGGGAAAAATCGAGATTCCGGGACGCTCTGGAATCGAACCCGTGATACATAGGCAAATGCTGATTTTTTTTCTAATTACATTTTGTATGTATCTATATTTGTAGAAGGTTTGAATAATCTATGTACGATATTAAGGGAGCTACGATTTTTCAAAATCTGAAAATATTTCACCTCCTGGCATCGAACCCAGGACCGATTGTACGTAAAATACTACATTTTTCCGTAGACATATATATAAGCAATAGCTACATGAAATCTTATTCTTTTAACTTAATGGGAAGTATTTTTAAAATCATTTGAAAAACGGCCCCATGCATTCCTAACGGGGAAAATCGAGATTACGGGACGCTCTGGAATCGAACCCGTGACACGTAGGCAACTGTTGATTTTTTTCGAAGTACATAATATACTTACCTATAAGCGTAAAAAATTTGAATGATCTATGTATCATATTAAGAGACCTACGATTTTTCGAAATTTGAAAATATTTCACCTCCTGGCATCGAACCCATGACCGGTTGCGCGTAAAAAATAGCATTTTTGCGTAGATATATATAATTGCAATAGCCATATGAAATTTCATTGTTCTATCTCAATGGAAAGTATTTTTTTAAATTGTTTGAAAAACGGCCCCATGCATTCTTACGGGGGAAAGTCGATTTTTGGGGCCTCCTAGAATCGAACCCATGATAGGTAGGGTGGATTTCCCAATTTTTCCTGAGTGAGATTTAGTGGGCCATTACGTAAAAAAATCGGCGGCTCCGTGGCCGAAGCGGTTTGGGCCTGACATTAATATCATATATATATGTTATATATATATATATATATATCCCCCCGAAGCGTCTATATGTATAGATACGAGTAAAGGTGCGCTTGCTTACAGCAAGCAATGCAATAATTTATCCTTAGTAAATAATAAAATTTTTCGAAAGATTACTCTGCTCAAACGTTGCTAAACATAAAGTAAAGGGCATTAACGCAGCTGACAATGCACTGAATACGATTTCCGATGCATTTCTTTCGGCAGCTAAAATCCCGCCCCGGCGTCGAACCAAGGTCATCCTGCTAAAATTACTGTAATCATTCGATTGAGTATGGTGGACTTTATAAACACCCCGAATTGCAAAAGGAAATTCATTCAGGAAGTACCTTAAAATGAGTCCTTAATTCCCTTTGCATTTTTTAAGAAGTTATAGTTTACGCCCCCTAGAATCGAACCAACGACCATTTACGATACTATTACGGTCGCTTTAATGTGAGAATGGTCCCTTTTATGGCTGTGTGAAATTTTGACCCTCAGCGCGGTCGGGAAGCGTCATAAAAAGCTTTCGGAAATATGGTCAGTGTATTTTAAACGGGAAAAATCGAGTTTACGGGACGCTCTGGAATCGAACCCGTGACACATAGGCAACTGTTGATTTTTCGCAAAGTACATTTTATACGTATCTATACGTGTAAAAAGTTTGAATGATCTATATTTCATATTTATAGAGCTACGATTTTTCAAAATCCGAAAGTATTTCACCTCCTGGCATCGAACCCCTGACCGGTTGGACGTAAGCAATAGCATATTTCCGTAGATATATATAGTTGCATTAGCTACATGAAATCTTATCATTCTAGGTTAATGGGAAGTATTTTTAAAATCATTTGAAAAACGGCCCCATGCATTCTTAACGGGGAAGATCGAGATTACGGGACGCTCTGGAATCGAACCCGTGACACATAGGCAACTGTTGATTTTTTCCGATGTACACTATATACGTATCTATACGTGTAGAAAGTTTGAATGATCAAAATATCATATTAAGAGAGCTACGATTTTTCGAAATTTGAAACTTTTTCACCTCCTGGCATCGAACCCATGACCGTTTGTACGTAAACAATAGCATATTTCCGTAGATATATATAGTAGCAATAGCTACATGAAATCTTATCCTTCTAGGTTAATGGGAAGTATTTTTAAAATCATTTGAAAAACGGCCCAATGCATTCTTAATGGGGAAAATCGATATTTGGGGCCTCCTAGAATCGAACCCATGATAGGTAGGGTCGGTTTCCCAATTTTTCCTAGGTGAGATTTAGTTGGCCATTACGGAAAAAAATCGGCGTCTCCGTGGCCAAAGCGGTTTGGGCCTGACATTAATATCCTATATATATATATATATATATATATATATATATATATATATATATATATATATATATATATATATATATATATATATATATATATCTGTATATATATCCCCCCGAAGCGTCTATATATAATAGATATATATATATATATATATATATATATATATATATCTATTATATATATATATATTTCCGGTTGTGATTACCATCAGTTATTATTCATTTCTTGATGCTCCTCGGATACTATTCGAAAACCAACATAGACTGTGCACATTAACTTGAAAAACTTATTTTCAATAGTATTTTCAAACTACTAACGAGGAGACAGTTTCTTTGAAATTTCTTTAAAATATTACCAGAAATCGAGTAATAGATGAGAATAGATATATGGAGAAGTAGATTTTAAAGATTAAAGAAGAGTAATTTCAACTCTTTAACATTTCTATTTCTCTAAAATATTAAACTTGTGGTCTCATCGCGGACGAATATTATGACAATTACAAATACATGATCTATATTACCTTTCGTAAAGTTTCCATTTACGTATTTAAACGTAAAATAATAAAGTGCAGAATAGTGAATCGTTAACTCAGTTTGCTGATTGTTCCCTTTAAAATCATACCCAACATTATTAGGTTAAACTAAATGGGAAGGAAATCCTGTTTACTTTATTACCTCAGCAGATAACATAGGATCTTTATATTTGATCTTCGATCAGATATGCCTATGAAGTCTCAGAGGAATCATATTCAGCGCCAACAGTTGAGCGCGGTAAGGAGTTTATTCATGGAAGTAATGTTTTAGAAGGGATCGGAAGTGAGTTTTGGTCCAAATGGATGTGTGGAATGGAGATTCCTTTCACATTCATTCCGAAATGGAATATAAAAGCTGTCAGGGGTTTAATGGGTGGGATTTCAATGAAGACGAGTGTCAAAGAGATCAGCGGCGCCCGAGGGAAGCAAACAAATGAAACGCGAAATGAAAAGGGCGGCGAAAGACTTTTTTGGATCAAATAGCTACCACGAGATCATCTGGACCGAGCTTTTGTCCCTCGTGGTTTGCCATTTTCGCTGTTTACTCAACACTTACGCTTCAGTGAACACCGTCTTTATTAGATTCTCAAAAAAGAGGTGAGGAATTTAGAAATGAATCCGCGTTAATCTTTCGTTTAAATTTTTTTTTATGACTCGTGATATAAGTTAGAATGAGTTTTAAGACGATTTTTTGGTTTAATTTAAATAAAACTCTGAGAACTTTTCGAAACACTGCCTGGAAAGAGCAGATGTGGACTCAATGGGATATGTACCTCTCATATTTCTGGTTTATATAAAGATTTCACCTAAATAATTCACCTGTTAAGCATGGAAGTAAGATAGGTTCAATCACTTATAAGCTTAAATATTCACGTTCGTTTAAATTACACTTCGTTGAACATTATTTTGCTCAAGCGATTCCATTGGATTTAAGATATTATTTTTCAGCTCATTTTAATTATTTAGACTAGTTTTCTTCTCTGAAAAACCAATCTCTTTATTGAATAAAAAATAACCAATAATTGAATTTTTTGAACTGAATGAATAGCATAATCATTTCCAGGTTGGGGAGTTCCCTGTTTAAAATCGAAGTCCTCAATTGTTGGGATATCATTATGGCAACGGTATTGATCATCATCATATTTAAACGTACACTTTTTAACTTAAATTCTTGACTGATATCTCTCAAAAATTTATCTTTAAGTGCTATGTGAGATTGCTAAGATTTAATCTAAAATGAGAGAATGAATACGAACCGTTCTAATTCTTGGAGATGGAGAATCGAAGGCTACAGATGATTATAGTTATCTCAGAATAAATGATAAATACTTCTTCTTAAATGACAAACGTTTTATAAAATTGAACTTGTAACAAAACCGTGAATGGATAATGGCTATGTTAATTAAATTTTTACTCCTAGAAATATATCGCCCATGATCAAATTACTATTAATATGATTTGGACAGTAAAGGTATTTAAGCTGTTACTTGTGAAGGTGAAAGGTATTTTAAGTAACCTCCATCGATAAAATTAGCGATGTATTAAAAGAAATAATATTTAAGTAGATGTACAAAAATTGATTGAAGTATCATGTACGATATTATTATAATTGGAAATAATAATTCACAACTTTAAATCACAATTTCGATTTCTAATTCTTCGACTCCAGCCGTTCTACTTCGGTCATAAATTACTCTGACGAAGAAAAGATGAAGTTATTAGAGTTCCGATACACGTCGCTCTTCAGGATCTCATTATTCGATTTAATTTCACATCGTCGAAACTCGCCTCTAATGGAGGCGGAATTATTAAAAATTTGAACTTCTTCGGGCGTTAATTAAAATTTAATGCAATGTCGGAGCAGAATGTAAGATAAGAATTTTCCATTACTTCGGGAGTGACGGTTTTCGAATTTTTTTCCATGTACCACTAATTTTCCCTCGACCCTCATTAGTACTGTGCCGATGGGAGAAATATTTTGCGAGTGGAAATTGTATTTGAGACGAGGTATTTATAATGGCTGCTGATGAATCGACTGGAAGCCATTTAATCTAACACTTGCACCCGATTAATTAGACTAATCTTTAACAATTGATCGCATATATTGTCGCCAATAATAAATTCATAGAACTAATATTATTATTATTATAAATGCATACAAATATTAATCCCCATACAAGTACTACTAACCAGAAGGTTTAGAAAGGGTAAAGCATTGTTGAAGGTGAGAAGTCAGCTACCTTTGCTTTCAATTCAATTCAACCGATTCCTTTTTTAATGTCTGCAATTACGATTTCGGAACAGTCGTTAATGAAGACTAGAAATAAACTTTTACACGAAATAAGGAAACTAATTTCCGAAACTCAAAATCTTTCGACGAAATAAGTGTTACGCTAGAAGATTAAGTAAACCAGCAAGTAATTGGAGTTGTGTTATTATTTCACTGTTATTCTACGGAGAACACGATTTCCCTTTCAAACAGCTAAATCTACTCGACTAACTTGCAAGGTGCCTTTCGGCTGATGATGGCGTAGAGACCATAGTTCAAGTTTTTTTTAGAATAATGATGTAAAATATACTCGTCTGAATTTTCTTTCTTCCATCACTTTGGATCTATTTTGAAATATAGTTGCCTAAAACATTGAGAATGAATTGAAGTTTGAAAAGGATCAAAAACTTCTCATAGAGGAAATTTTCTATCCTGATTCACATCATCATCATTTTTGTTTCTGAAAATAATAACAATGAGGAATAAGAAGTTTCTAAGGTCCATCTCCGACTAAAGATATTACGTAATGGGTAGTTGCAAAGGTTCTTCCAATTACGAGTTCTTAAAATATTTTCTGTAATTATTTTACAATACCATACTCATCAATATGTATTCCGTATCAAATAAACTATCCTTTAGAGACGTTGAATATTCTGTGTCTTTTTAGAAGTAATCATTAAAAGAAATTTAAGGAATAATCACTACCTTCTCTACTGGACACATGTATTCCCACTTTCTTTCAAATGAAACATATTTCAGGATACAATATCAAAGCTACATAGTGTAAAAATGGAAATGAATTTTTATATTCCGATAAGAATAGATATAGTGATTTTTTTGTCCTCACTGTGGTAGAAATTAGTATCCATATTATTAAATTGAAAGAATCGACATGCATCTAATATAAATTCCACTTCCTTGAAGAAAGATAACGGAAATAATTTAAAAAATTATACGTTAAATACTGAACTATAGCAGAATTATAATTATTATTTTACGATTGGCTGAAGAATAAATATGAAGTGCCTTGTTTTTGGTAGAATCTGAGTGTTTATGAGAATCTATGTTTCCTGAAGGTATATTAAAATTCCAGAAGGGCATTAAATAATCAAATGCAATACCATTATGCAAAACAAGGTCTTTCGATTAATGAATACTGGCTTTAATCATCGACGTATCTTCTCATAACGTTCATTAATCTCATATAATTAAATGAGCAAAGATAATCGAGTTCTAGTGCTATTCCAATCAAAACTCTTCCCGTTCCCATCATACTTTGAATTGTTCCTAATTCCTTGCAAGCCAATACGTTTAAACTCGTTTCTATTATTCATTTATCGAATGATACAGCATAGATGATTTTGTGCAAGCAAATTTTAATTTTATAATTTACCACTAAACAAAAGAACCAATCTTGGTGCATAGATATGAATATATATTAGTCTTCTTTTATTATTTAGAGGCGATAATGCCTGTCCTTTGATCGTAGACATCCTAAACTCCCAGAAAGCCATGATTCCCTCAATGACGTAAAATGCACAAATCGCGATGCATTCTGGGATAGGAAACATCGATGAAAGGTAACACGTGTAAGATTTCGAGAATGCATTATAGTCGGAACTTCTGGTACAGCGAGGTTTATGGTGTGATGTTTCTTTCACTTAGGCACTGTGCCCAAATACTTCTCAGTTTTTTTTATCCTTTGAGAATACTCCAGAGATTATTCTGACCTAGTTTTTTGCGATGACTGATTTCAATAACATTCGCTCGTTTGCGTATTCGGAGCACGTATTTCATGTGTTCATACCTCATAACATGCGTTCCAGACAGGATTATATCACCAGGCAACCAAATCCAAGCAGAAAGGTAAACTGCTTGTGTGTCTTTAGGTAAACCCCACGTCCTTTTCTCGGAGAATATCAAAGTTAAACTATAATAATGGTAAATTCCTTATTTCGGACTTATTACATATTTCTTTACTTATTAATTTGATCTGTATGGTTATCTGATTTAATTTCACATTTAAAGATGATTTTGCAGACATAATTTTCTTCCCAAATTAATAAGTCTATAATAATGATAATAAGTAATGTTAAATATTCATTTACATTAACAGTGTGGTCCAGCACAGATTGCATTATATATAATCGTTAAATTTATCTAAAATTCATAAGAAACTATGACTATTGATAGAATGATTACATCTTACAAATTTTTCTTTTTCTCTAATTAAGCATATTTAGCCTAATGCTGAATGCATTAAACGTATTCTATTTTCAATCAAGTCAATATTTAACTATTGAATAGTTATTCCGATGATAAGTATAGGAAATTTAGATTCTACCACATATTATTTGAGTTTTAACGAAGTTTGATCTATACAGTACATTGATGACAACGAAAAGAAATATTCTAAAGGACATATTCCATATTTTTATATCTTACCGTAATTTTTTTATATTTTTCTATGAAAGTTTTAATTGCTCTTCCATGCAGCAAGAGATTTTTTATAAAAAATCAGAATTCTGCAGAGAAATTTAGATACTTAGTGTCAACCCCAAATGGAATTTTTAATAGCAATAAATTTTCTTGAAAATATTTCGAGTTCACCTGTTTGAAGCAATACACTTTTTAAGTGTTAAGTTCTTTTTTTAGTATTATGTAACATCATCCTTCGTAATGTAAATGCTTCCTTTGAAAAGATACTTTGAAGTTATCGTAAACATTTTACCTCAATAACCACGTGACCTCAACAATGTAAACACATAAAGAGGTTATAAATGTGAAGTGTTTTATTAACGCATATATTGAAAGCGCCGTAAAGTACACTCGTGAAACGATATCTCTAGAGCTGCCCTTGTGAGAAAAGAGGGGAATTTATCAATGGAACAATGGGATGTTAAGGTAAGGGTGCCGTTGGCAGGGTCTTTGAGACATCAAGGGATGCGGGCACAGAGATAACGCCACTCAATCCGTGTCTTTGCCGCTCCACTGACCACCTTTCCGAGCACACTAATTGCGTGTCAAAGACAGCCTTTGCCGCGAGATGGTGCCACTGCGGCCAAGATGGAGGCGCCCGTCATGCATTATGGGACGCCCAAGTGCGTGGACCGTTAATTACTCGACTGACACTCTTATTTATTAATAGCTCTCTGTGATGATGCCCGCGGACGCTATACCGCCCGGAATTGGTCCACTTTGATGAACTGAGCATGCGCGACAGCCCTTGGGCAACAATCGCCCGATTAATTCAACCTCCCAATCACGGCTTAATACCCCTCGATAGTCTTTTGTTATTGTTGACGTTTTTGTAAGCCCGAGCTATTATTCTTGGCCGTAATTGTTGCGCAACAGTGTAGCGTAAACTTTCTTAATTTTCATTATATCCTTCGTTATATTCATGCTTTATTTTACTGGCTATTTACGCAGTAATCGAATCTTATATTTAGAGATATACATATCAAATTAATTCCTTTTAGTTTTCATTAGGTAAGGGATAAATATTAATGAGATAATAATCAGTTTGTCATACTCTGAACCTTTATAAAGTATTAGGTTAACAATTAGAGCTGAGAGATTAACAACAAAGAAAGTTTTAACCAGGCCAATCACGCTCTATCCAACGGTTCATCAAATCATTTTCAAATTAATTATGAAAGGTTTCCGATGGAAATATTTGTTTAGAGCGAATGGGACTCTTTTATATATTTTTTTCTCCAAATGGCAGTATGCATATCTCCCTCACAATGCCAATAGTTTCATCATTCAGCCGTCGGTGTCGCCCCGGGAAACGCATTGAATCGAGCGGCATTTGTTTTTCCTCCTTTCGTAAACATTCTCATTTTCCCTCGAGGATGTTTCCCGTCGTCTTTTGTTTCTCCTTTAATTCCCTCACGGAACAGTTAACCTTCCGTTCCTCTTCCCTAACAATCCTCTCTTATTTTATTCGCTCTTAATTAATTCTCCCACTACGTCACTCCACCAGGAGATTCCTTACTTTTAATTCGTATGGAAAGATCAAATCAGGTTCCTATTTCCATATTTAATTATATATTTAATATTCATGTGATATGATGTACCACGTAGATATAATAGAATATTTACGAAGTTATATTGCTTCAGAAAGGTACCTTTACCATTCCATATTTCCCTCGGAGAGAAACTTCAAAGATGAGGAAGGGAAACGTAATTTTATCTCAAAGACGTTTGCAAATAATTTACAATAAATAGATAAATTAAATATCTGATCTATGATTCATATTTATTTCAAGTGCCAAGGAAAGCATTGATTACCATGGTTTATCAATGAAGTTGAACATCTGATATGTCTGAAATAAAATCACTGAAGAGAAACTAAATACTTTTTTAATATCATAATTAGTGCGCAATTAATAAATGTTCCAAATTAATTAATATTTAAAAGATGAATTAATAAAAATTGAAATTACTATTATTCAATTTAAATAAAGCTTTCAAAAAAGAAGGAAATCCAAAATAACTGATGAATGATATTTTATTTTGATATATATTTAAGTTATTTTGTGTCTGGTCAAGGTCAATTCCATTGAAAATTCGTTCTAACAATTCTAAGGGCTTACCTTGGAATAAAGTGGACCTCATCTTTGTTTCTGAAACGTCCGCAAAAACCTCAAATAAAAATGCATCTCTCTTGAGTTTTTTAAATCGATTTGGGATACATTTTAAAAACAATGAAACTATAATAAACATTAATAACAGTTTTCATTGCGAAATAAGATGAAAAGAAGGCTGTTATAATGCAGCAATTTGTCAAAGAGATATTGATATCATTATTATGATATAAATTAGAATTTCAAATATTTATTGTCTATTTACAATATATTAACTCCAATTTAACTGCAAAACTTAAAGAAATGTTTATTATTTGTAAATATACTTGTAACAAAATTACTCCTGTATACGGAACCGTTGCTATAGATATCTATTATATAGATACTGTTTATATTTATTAAATTTAATCGTGTTTTTATTTATTCAACCGTCTTGGAAAATCCCGAATTAAAGATGTTTACAACCTATGCTGCAAACAATAATAAATTATACAAAAAATGCTTTTATTGTAAGTAGAAGGATTCGAGAATATAAAACAGCCTGTAAATATCAAGGACACTGGCTGTAGTATAAATTGGCGTTCCCTAAGTAAAAGTTGCTGATTCCTAATGGAGAAAAGAGTTTCCCAATTTCTGAAAGATGCAGAGAGTCTCATTTGAGAAGAAGCACTTGCCCTAAATTGAGAGGAAAAGAAGATAAACCGTTTCCCGCTTAGTGAACGAGTGGGCGTATGGCATTTCCTAATTGAGCTCTAAAAATCACAGTCACGCTTTTCGTAGTGCACGAATAATAAATTGGAAAAGAATCCCTGGAAACTTCGAAGGGGTCCTTGTTAAAAATTTCATAAAAAAACCTCCCCTTCTATCCTTTCATGACCACTACGGAACCTATTTTTTGTCGTAATCTTTCTTTCTCCAAATTCGCATCCTTATGTTTGAATCGGAATAGACCCTTAAACACTGCGATCGCTGATGTACGCGTTAAATTAGAGAGAATGTGCCATCGATCGAAGGCTATTCTTCATGATAGCACCTCATTGCCTACACGAGCACGAGTAGATTGGGGCACTCTGTCAGTGTTTCGTCACGTCGACAGTATTGGAGTTCACGGCTCCTTCCCTGGATGCGCTCAGGAAATGGGCTCAATTGCTGCTAATTGCGAATTTACCGTACTGAGCTGTCAGCGCGCTATTGTAAAAGTTTACGACTTAGTAGTAATCTTACATGGCTAATTTAAACGTGTACGTGATCGCATAATTACGTAGGGAAATTCAAATTCTATTATTCATAAACTAACGCAAAACTCGAACGTATTAAAATTCAAATTGTATTATTCATACTCTAATGCAAATATCGATGTATTTATTAATCGTCTTTTTCACCTTATAAAATTTTATAGGAGTTAAAATGTATTAATTGCAAAACTAATGAGTGTACTATGTACAATTTCCTTTCGTTATATAGCTGATGTACACATAAAACATATGAAGCTCAACCGTAATCTTTTTAAGATTCCACTCACTTTTAATTCCATTGATTAAGGAAATTTTGGTAGATTATCGGAAATATTGATGAAAAATTATCTTCTACAATGATAAACTTGGTAAATTCTACAAATAATTTACTAGCGAAGTTTATTTATTACACAATTTTATTATTATACTATGCCTTTCCACGAAGTCACGTCTTCCATAGTTGATTTCAAACCACTTTTATTAATGATTTCATTCGGCGAACGAATAGTAGGTTACGGCAAATTAACATCAACGAATAATTCATTCATTCCATTTATTTCAATCGTAATTCATCACTGCAAACTCAATTTGCAACCATCACGGTGTTCTAAATATCAAGCTTGTGACCCTACGAAGAAAAATAGTTAATATTCGCGAATTTTCAAGAGGTAACGTAGCGCACATTTCGTTAAATACATTTTGAAATTCTGAAATTCCCTTTAAAATTCACGATTCAGAGAAACGGTCTCTATGACAACCGAATGCATAGCTCACTTATCATATCAACACATTTGTGTCGCATAAGGAATCAATTTGAAAATACTGTCAACTCTGAATCACATTAAAAGCGTTTTAGGGTGAGTGGACAATTAATCTAGGTCACTTCGACCGGTAGAGTGATAGAATGGGGCAGAAGGGGCCTATTGATCCATTTGACTACATTTTCACGAACGGGAGGAAGCATTCGTATTTAAATTTTGTATTTCTTCTTGTTATAATACAATATTTATATAAAAATTGAATTTCCTATATTTTTTCGTATAAAATTAATGTTAAAATTTTCAATCTAAATGTTTTTTATAATAATTCGGTGATAATTTATCGTTTTAGCTATTAAAATGAAAAACCTTACACGAAAATTGTACCAAGCGTGAAAATTAACAAGATTCTTGTAAATAGATTATCTAACTCCACCTTTATTCACGTTTATCCATAAATACAACTGTACCTTTTTTAAAAATGCTTAACAAAGATCAGAACGCTTTTCTTAGTTCAATTTTTTTCTCGTAAAATTACATTCTTTTACCATTTTTCACTCCTGTGCAATTAACACTCCATATTGCCATGCCCGTGCATTACTTTACTACGTGATTAAAACCAATCCTCCAAGAACCTATAAAAACGCCTTTCTTACGTACTTCAATACTTTTCAACAACGAACTTAAGCGATTCCGAATCTGCAATGGCAACTGTTAACCCACCCTTTCCATTAAACGTACACCGAACTACGTCGCGTGGTAATTCTTTCAATTAAATGAAACTTTTCCTGAGTCGACTCACGTATGCAGTTTATGGAATATTGTACCATTACACACGATCATTAATAAGCTCCGCTACTCTATTAGTTTTCAGTTATCGATGAGACCTTTTTATTACCATTTTCTGGGTTTTATACTCCGGCCCGTAACTGAATTTCCTTAGGGAAGAATCCCTTTGTCAGCACTTTCATGGGAACGATAATTGCCTTGCCCCCGTTGTTCAGCGCCGTGGAACAAGCACTCCTTACATCATTCGATTCGATGCTATTAGACACCTTTTTTTCTCTCTTGCATTCATAATCAAGGGCCCATCTATTTCAGGAGGTTCATTTCTCTAAAAGGCTATTTTCGGAATTTAACGGAGCGCGTCGTTCAGCCATCGATACTCATCTTCATCCTCAAGTCGTCGGCGAAAATTTTGGGATATAATTAACGAATTCGATTATTATCGAGACGAAATTATCGAATTCGAATCTTAGGAGTAATGAGCTATTTTCGATATATTTCGATAATACGCGAGATGAGATTCGTGAAAACCGTATACAAACTAAAATCTGAACTTTTAATTATTATTTAAGCTAAAAATTTAAATGAAAGAATACTTGAATGCTTCTCAAAGTGCACATAATTGAAAATGCATGTATAAAGACGGTTTTATCAAATCTCATTTTTTAAAAATGTAGTATACGTTGTACGAGTTCGGAGTACGCAATATTTTACGAAAATTTCGACCTTTTGATCATTCTTGTGTGGAATTATTTAAAAACAGTTCTTTATTCACTCCAAAAGAGGAATCTAAAAGAAGTCTGCATGCAACAGTCTAGCCCGGGGCATATTCGTCAAAATAATAACGTAATATTAAAATGAAGTTATTTCTTTTACTAATCTTATGTTCTTTTAATCATAATTCTGCAGAACCTGCGTTCAAATTTGGATGCGTTTTGCTATGACGTGGGAGTTTAAAGAATATTAAAGAATGTGAACTCTTGTGACGATTATACTTTACCTTTAGAAATATCTATAAAATATAATTCGTGTTAAAATCAATAAGACATTCAAGTAATTTTAAGAAATATATAGATAGATACCTATAAAAATATCGTTAAACAGCATGAATATCAAACGGCAAAACTTGCATCGTGCGTGAAAAAAGATTTTACTTAGTATACATTCATATAATGTTCCTCAAAGTAACCCTCAAGTGAAGAGAAGAGAGGAGAAAAATTGACATTGACTAAATGTTATTTGACTCTTCAAGACAGTTAGTTCTGAGAGCAGTCTTACTTTCATATATAAAGTAATTTACTACATTACTGCTTCTAATGAATTCAGTGAACTTTTACTAATATTTGCTATTTTCTTAGTGCCTAACATTATATAATCCCAATACAGATGCGTATGCTAATTTTTTCTCTCTGAGAAAAGATTCGATGTGAAAATAATGATAGCACAACTATTAAATAACAAGTTTTGATTTGATATTCTTTCTGAATCATTCCGCGAGAACACTGATATAATGTTCATTGACATTGATGAAAATGAATATTAATTTTGGAATATTGGAAAGACAGAATTTAAAAAAAGATTCGGATTTGAAAAATTTGGCAAATCTGCAACTTTTAGAGCACAAATTCCTAACAACAAATTAATTTCTCGCTTTTTCATTTCATACTCTTTCTTGTCTTTATGCGACAGACTCCTGCGAAAGTGCTAAATCCACATTCCTTTGTTTTCTTTGCTGGAAACACCTCACAACCGTTTTACGAGCTGACTAGGAACTCTGCCGCTCAGCGCACTTTACAGCTTCCGAGGGAAAGAAAGAACGGTGGTCCATCAGTTGGAATATCTGGCTGAAAGGCGGTAGACTGCACCCAGATATTCCGCGAAGTTTTCCTCATATTTTCCTTGTATTTCATTGACACTAGGTTCATAAAGACAAAGGGAAAAATTTCTAACTATTGTACACCACTTTACATTCTAATGCCCCTTACTTTACTTCGTTCATATACATTAAAATATATATGCTAAATATAATGATTGAATAACGTTGATTAAATTTATAAATAAACCCTTTTGAGGCAATAACTTCGTTCCAATCCAACTCAATTCATTGCTTCTTATGACACTATTAAAACGTTCGTGTGCAACTGTAATGTTTGTTCATGTATATTGCTTATTTACGTGATATAAATACGCGAATATTCATATAATAATAGACGAAAGTCGTGGCCTATTCTAGATGATTTAGAAGCTTTTAAATTAATAAAGAAAAGAGCTAAAATATCTTCATGATACGCGAGAACGAGTAGTGAGAATTATTCGTTTCAAAACCTCGATCGTTATTAACCCATCATAGAAAAGTAAGATCTCCATCAACGGTATAGTTCT
This sequence comes from Pantala flavescens, assembly GCA_020796165.1. Classification (NCBI taxonomy): domain Eukaryota; kingdom Metazoa; phylum Arthropoda; class Insecta; order Odonata; family Libellulidae; genus Pantala; species Pantala flavescens. The sequence continues at coordinate 23,308,907 of CM036886.1, forward strand.
GCACAACGTAAATTAGGTTTATCTTCGGCAATCATCTCAATACGGAGAAAGGACTGCCCGATGATTATCAGCCTAATATATGCGGAAGTTTTAGATGAAGAGCTCTCTAATCACGACTCGTTATGATCCCACCTAATCAATTCTAGTAAAACGCACGCTTTTCCTTGATGGCAGCACAATGTCCTTTGATTGCATTTTCCGGGGCCCGGATAAATCGCCTCCGGCGAATTAAATCAGTTCTAAAAGTCCTTGACCCATGCATCCAGCCTCCCTATCGCGAATCTTTTGTATGTCACTTCAAATTGATTGTTTCTCTTTTGGAAGTCTCCCTTTGGATGACGGATTATGGTTTCGATCCGTGTTTGTGGTCCACACGTCAGCCTTGGACCAGTTACGATGAAGGAAGTGGACGGGAAAATTAAATGTGCAGCGGAAGTATGATGTGTGCACTTTAATTTGATGAAAATACGACAATTAAAGAGAGGGGTATTAGTTTTCAAACTTTTAGTTTCTAACGTATATCTAAATATCTTAGTTTCTATATTAAGCTTGACGATTAAATTTCATACGTGGAATTTACTGCTATACCGAAATTCACTGCTTGCCTTTCCAATTATTACGACAGGTATTTATTACTTGATGCATTTGAGTAGGAATTCTTTCAGATTTTATGAATGTGCTGCAACTGGTTTATATTTAGAGGTGATCAGTGAAGCGTCAAATTGATTTAAAATAAAAATACGTATATATTATATTTATTCACTTTTTACCCACATTTCAATAATTTAGTTTCAATTTAACTTGCCCTAGAATGTAATATTGACTGATTAATTGCTACGTAAGTTGGATTTTAAATATAAGTTCAAGATAAATTAACAGACCACATTTTAGAATAGTATTAACTTATGATTACTCTATCTTCAATAGTTGAGGAAAAAACACACTGTCATAAATAACAAAACCTTATAAGAAACATCATATGTTATTTATCATTATAAGATTACGATTAAAAATAAAAGAATGAATTTTCAGTGCTTTCATGTCTTATATACTATTATAAACCACAACCTGATCGCGACCTAATTTAACCATAACTCTCATTCCAGTATATCTTTCAGGTAGATTCTGCATCTCCATAAGGAATGTGAAATTTTCCAGCCGTAAGCTCCAAGCGTAACTAATAGCAACTGCGTTTCTTAAAATACGAATTAGGTTACGAAACAAGGAACGGAGTCGGGTTATCGTATTGCTTTATCTTCCTCATTGTTAACATTAGTATACGTATATTGGCAATGTTAATTATAAGCAAATATAACCTTTCACTCGAACATCGAATTCAAATAAACAATACAAAATTTAACTGTAATGATTATAACATATGTACTTGCATCGACAAACCTGTTTGTGATCAATAAACTATTTTTGTTTAAGATACACGAGTATCCTGAAATTCACTTATATAGTATACATACATGTATGTAGTATCCACGAATACATAGTATATTATTCACGAATAAAGTTTATTAAGAACAGATATTAAATCCCATTCTTAATAAAAGTGAATAATGAACTGCCGTTCATCAAGAATTTTCACCGTCATAATTAAATGTACAAAATATGAACGTAATTGTATACCTGTTCTTTTACACCACTTCCGGAGAACAGCTGCTGTCTTCTCAACAGGGCGTGCGAAATTTCATTCCAATTAGCAGAACTCCAAAGGGCCCATTTCCATCCCTTTTCCAAAATATATATCCGCTCATTTTAGAGGAGCATTGAAATTTTCCAAATCTGCTGAAAACCTGACGTCGTTCAAAATCGTTTCTCAGTTTTGACCGCCGTTGATGAAGGAACCTCATCCCATCGCCTCAAACTTTAAAAGCGCTACTTTCACTGATTGCATACTTGGCTGGTTCCGCCGCGGATCCAAACGTAAATCTCAATTTCCACGGGAAATTGTATTATTTCAGAAACATTCGCGGCGCTCAAGTAAACGTAGCATAACTATTTCTAAAAGTCAGAACTTTAAATGAAATCAAGATTCCCTTCTTCATTATCGTTTATATTTAGACTTTTTAACATCTCTTTTCGTCATTTTTTGGTCTCGAGTTCACCTGTGACGATTTTAATTGATGCTGTTTTTCTTTGATGATGTCTTGTGATATCGTTGAAATAATTTTTTATTTTTCTCATGCATTATTTGTTTTACTATTACTTTCTCTGCTCAAGAATCGAAGCTTATAACGGTGATTATACTTAAAACGCCTCGATTGCTTCTTTGTTTAACACGATAGTTTCTCTATGTTTCTTCAAAATTGTTGAAATTCACAAGTCACTTCTTCAACTTTTCCATTTAAGCAATTTTATTCTTCAAGACCTTTGCGTAAGATTCTACCTCTACAGTTACTTCCAATCAAATTTAATACTTCTACATAAATCTACATTAAGTTAAACCAATATTCAGAATGGGTTCATCAGGGAACGAAGTACAATTCCGAAAGGGTAAGGGAACTAGAGGGAAATATAGAATTGACAAAAAAGGCTACTAAATAAAGTAACATTCTATTGAAAATAAATGGCTTAGAATCAAGGTAAAATTATAGAAGAAGTTGCATTATTTCTTATATTTTCATTTTCAATTTTAATGTTTTTTGAAAATAATTATTACAATGACAAACGAAAATATAAAGTATTTAAATGCAGAGTTAAATGGTAAAAAATAAATTGTTTATTCAGTTTCACCATAAAATTGGAATAAATAAAATATGTAAATGGGCTCAACTGTGTATTTAAAGAAAGAATAGGATGGAAAATTTATGAGGAGAATCGAAATAATAAATACGTGAACTCAGCATGTGAACTAAAAATCTATTTCAACTCCGCTTCGGTGTTCGTGCGGTAAACACAAAGCCTTTCGTTTCCAATCAAAAAAATGTACGTGTGAATTCTGAAAAGGAAATCCTTCAAAACAGAAAAGCGTTAAGAGACCTTTACAGCAGTTTGTAGGTTCTGAAGGAACCATCACCTATAACAGGGGTCTTCAACCTTTGGAACCATAGTAAGGACTAAAGCATTGCATTATATTTCTCCTTTGTGACACATTTTACATCACGAGTTAAAATAATAAATAAATAAAAATACTCGTTATCTTTTTGTCGAAGTAATATTAAAGTATCGATGTTCTATTTAAATAAGTACGTATAAAATCAAAAGGAATATATGTATATCCTACATTGAAATGTAATCATCCATAGCTTGGAAATTTGAAAGGGGTAGATGATCGAAAAAATATAGAAAAGTATATAAAATGAGAAGGAAAAATAAGTGCTTGAATGGGAAATCAAAAATTCTTAGCTGCTAGGAATTGATTTGAGAATATCGGAAAAAAATGCTATATAATACGTTACGTTTCTGACGAATAAAAATTCTATCACCTGTAATGAAAGACGCGAAGTACATGTATTTAGCCATAAATTCTGAGTCAGCAGATATACTTTAACGAGTTCAATTTAAAAAAAATAATTAGAAAGATGAGACAATTATTGATAAATTAAAACGCGGTACTTAAGTACATAAACTTCGAATAAGAAACACGAGTGTGAAACTGAACAACACATAATAATAATAATAATTCACCGAATCTATGACGTAAATAATGGTTATTCTTCAAACTACGTCCTTGTAAACGTAAGAGGGAATTTCCTTTGATTTCTCGCTGCAACTCCAGTGAAGAATAGCTTTTAAACTGTTGTTCGCATACCTGCAAATCTCTCTCTTCGTACACCCGAACAAGAGACCTTTTGTCCTGAATTACCGCTTTGTGAAGAAAGAATATCATAAGAGGAAATAGATAGCGCAATTTCTCCGACGGAAAAAAACTCCGTGTAATTCGACGTCGAATGTTTGAGTGGAGAAGAAAATGTCTGTCCTATGTTTGCATCCCTACCTTTAGAGATAAATCCTTATTTTCTAAACCGAACAAACAATATTGGTCTGCGGGCTTAGCGAGAGAGGAATCTCAAACAAGAGCAGCCTTTTCAAACTCGAATTTGTATCTTGAAATCCTTTGAAAGGAGCTTTTGCCTTCCCGTGATTCAAAGTGAAACTCTTATGTAGGATATCGCCTTCTTATGATATAAGAGTGAAAATGGAGTCCGACGAAACCCAATTTTCCGCCGCACGATGCCTTTGTAATGGAGGAACCATTATCCACTTCCAAACTCGCCGATAACGATCCGAACGGATTCTGTTCCGCAAATATTTCCAACCGAATCTCCGACAGACTTGGCTTTAATAAAAAAAGGGTTCTGTTGTCAAAGGCGAAGTTTTTTATAATGACGAAACGAGTTCTGAACGTATGTTCGCTAGAAAAGTAGTGCAGTTTATGAGCGTATAAAAGTAGAGAATTGTTTTCGATTGAAAAATCCTTTAATATACTCTGATTGTTCTTATACTCATAAAAAATCTCTTTAATGGATATGAAATTATTAAAAATTCGAATAAACCTCTAATTTTAACGGTAAAACAACGAATAGATCTTTCAAAATCTGACGCTCTCGGAACTGATCGGGAAATATTATTTCATAAAGAGAGGAGTAAAAGACTGGAGTAGGTTTACTGTAGAGGCCTCCAAACACTACCCGGTAAGTAGAAAAGAATTTGGAAAAATATGCTTTAAATTGCGATAATTTATTTGATTTATAATTAAATTATTATATAAAATTTGTATTAATTCGGTAAAATTGACAAGTGTTTTAGTGTAACGTAAGTTTAAGAGTATTTAAATGTGTATTATTTTTAGATTTGCGAAATATTTCGTTAAATTATTTAATTGCTTACCACCGGAAGATTCTATTTGTAAGATTATATAAACAAATATTAAAGTATAAATAATTTATTGACATCCTTAATACTCTATCATAACAGAACACACCTTAAAACCCTACTTAATATGATTATACATGTATATAAAAGCATATAAATATTAAAGTATATATTACGTGTACATCTTTCACTACTTATAGATAATTCCAAGTAAGCTGTCGATTAATTTTCAGCGTTCATTCCGTATTTTTCCCTCTAAAAGTCACACATTTTCCTGGGTCGTCATCTCCCTTTATAACATACATACCAATCCGAGAAATGAATTTCTAACCACCTCTCCCGCGTGTCTAAAATTATACACACAACCTTTTCATTCGTTTCTACGCGAATTTTCCCTTTAAGTCTTATATAATATGGTTTTTAAAGAGACATGGTCTAAATAAAATCCGGGTGAAGAGGAAGTAACGGATGAGAGGAGATTTTTTTGAGATGAATCATCAAGGGCAAATTTTTCATAGAAATAAGTCTGCCTTGAAATACTTCAAAGGGAAGTTTTCCGCAAAATTTGCCCTGTAACTTCATATGGGAAGTGCGAGCTTTAAAGTGAAGGGAGCGATGTGTATATAATATAGATATATATATATGCTCCGAATTCTCGCTTTTCTATAATACTTAATATCAGTGCATTTAAACTTTTCTCGTATTATAATCCGTGTTCTATAATCAACTAGATGTTACCATGGCGATTAAACAACCAGGGATAAATAGCTAATTATCAATCGTGAACAGGTCTAATGGAAGACAGCAGATGTGATTGGAAAGAATTGCTTTTATTTATGGAGAATTAGACTACTCCTTAATCGATTGTGCAGATGATTCAGAAGGACTGTGATCTCCCTATCGAACTCTGAGATATTCTGCGTAAAGTACCCTCCCTGTTCCTAAAGGTCTTTTATTGCCCACGGAGACTACTCGTTTCCTACTTTAACCCAAATCATTATTAGGTGTTAATGTTGTTTCATTGGTGTTCGCTACAAATACAATGAACTGATTTGTTTCTGTTCGAGTGTGAGAATTGGTTAATAGTTTCATTGTTTTAAGTCTTCCTTGTGCTTTGCTTATGACGTTTAACTGATTTATGAATGATTGCGAATAAAGGAATGAGTAAGGAATGATAAAAGAAAAATGATAAAGCTTTATTATTTGATGATAATAACTCATTGTTGATTACAGCTGTTCATTGTCTGTGTTGGATATAATGTCGGGATAAAAATTTTCCGAACGATTCAATGAAATAATAATAGTTGTTGGTAATAAATATCAGTTTATATTCAATATATGCCGAGTATCTTAATGCCAGAAAAATCCTCATTTTTAAATAACTATTTTTTATACAATTTTGAAACGAAGATATTTTCTGGAAAATAATCTTTTGCCTTAAGCAACCGTACTTGTAAGGAATTTAATATCGTTAGAAATACAGAAAATAAATAATTATTGATCGAAGTCAATTGATTATAACTTACAAGTAACCCATATCAAAATGCGTTAATTTGAAAGTTAATTCAATTTCAAGATAACCTCCTTGCAATGAGAATTTTACCACAGGAGCCAGTTTCTAGGAAGAATTATCGTTATTAAAGACAATCTATCAATATACATACCTCCTCATATCCAAATCCACCGCATTTAAACGTATATTCAACTCCTCTTCTTACGTGCAGAAATCTATATGCTTATCTGATGTTAAAAAGCGAGTCCACCCATGAGTCATCGCAGTGGATGGACGCGAATTCCTGTCTGGCCCACTTCATTTTCCGAACTTCCGATTCGTTCTTAATGAAAATTTAGCCTTTCCACTCTATGTGCACGCGACGGCGATAAAACTCTTCATCCTACACGAATAAGGCGCTCTTTCCCATCTTATTTCCACCTCACGAGGACTATTTTTACCTCTCTTCTTTGGAATGAAGCGCTAAACGAAAAGTCCAGCGGAGTAATCAGTTGATAAACCAAAAAACGAATCATAGACTTTGGAGGAGAAACATAAGGCCCTTATCTATGGAATGGGGTATGCTAGCATATATTTAGGCCTGTGCTACGTATATTAATGATAATTTAGATATGTTTGAGGAACAAAGAGTGAAACATAATCACTCAACTAGAAGAATGTTGCTCAAGTGGATTTTAACACACAGGCTTAACCTACCTGCCAAGAACTTTGGGGTTATGAAAATGAAATTCTATAATGTATAACGATAATATATTAAGTATCCTAATAGAGCCAAGTGGTGCCTAGCAACGAGTTCCTATAGTTTGATAGCGGTGAGAGATGTAATATTCATTTATTTTATTTTGACTTGACTTTTACTAAATTTTTCATAATTCAGTAAAAATCATTAAGCGATGAATACAAAGATTTAGTACTCATCCACACTAAAATTTATTCTAAGATAGGTTTCGTAAAATTACGTGCATCTTTTGGCCAGAAAATTACGAAATCTTACAAAACCTGTTTGATTTCATCGCATAATGGTTATCCATGAAGTCACGTCTGATAATATTGATTTTATTTTGAAAACTATTGATATCATAAAATTGAAATAATGACCATTAATTAATTTATTTCGTATCAATATAAATTGTGAATAAAAAGTTTTTATGTCGTAAGACTCTGTGGCTTAAAACATGTGTTAACATGTATTAAAACCTCAATATAAATAGTGATCAAAAGCTTACACGTTAATCTAGAACTATGTAGATTAAAAGCATACGTAAAAAAAACTTCGTCCGCAAGGATAGAAAAAAGGGACAAATACCTCTCTAGTCACAGCTTTGGTGTACCACACGGCGAATTTCACCCCAATAATACCGTCCTTTAACATAATACGACTGAGAATTCAGAAGAGGAATGGGCACCGAATTTAATGACGGGCCTGATTTTACTCGGGAGGAGAAGTTGGCTTCGGAGCAAAAACTTTGGGTCGATCTCAAGAAAGTTCCCGCAGAAAAAAAAGAAGACTTCTTTGCCGGCGAAGACGGAGAAGTGGTCGGTTTTTGATAGGAGACGGAACAGTGTCCTTTTTCTTTTTCATGAATTATACTTAGGGAGCCATTTTTCGCCCTATAAAGAGACGGAGGGGGTTTGCTTAACTCTTCTTTGTCCTTCACAATACGCTAGGATTCCATGAGCTGCCCTTTCGTGGAAAAGTTACGCGCTGAAGTGGGTCGTATAGATAGAGGCAGAGTTATATGACGAAGGCTCTTTTACTGCCGGGAAATAATATTTCGGAGAGTAACAGCGGACTTTACGTATCTGGAAACTTCCATTGCTTTCCGTTAAGATGTTCGAATGATGCTGTGATAATGGGAGTGTCTATGTCGGACTGGCGAATGAAGGACAACCCTTCGCTGCGTCTGAGAGCGGAATTTATATAAGTAAAGGAATATCGGAGAATATAAATATATACTGCATTACAATTACAATTTAATTGCTAAAATACGAATTCGATTATGGGTCACAATGGTCTAAAAATTCGTAAAATATGTATATGAATTTAAGATACTTATTTATGACCGCTTTTATCGAATCGTATTCAATAATATGCATCTAGAGCATGGTTAATATTCAAGTATCCTGATACAACATGGATAATATGCTGAAATTATTTTGCATGACCGTATGTTTTATGCATTCACAAAGGAATATAATGAGATATATGTTACTCTAAATACGTCAAAATACATTCAGAAATGTCAAATTGTATATGTATTATAGACTTGGTAATATTATACGAATTTAAAAATGTTCAACTACATGAATTATCAATGTAATATCTATTAGAGAATAGATACGTTTAATTTATTAATGATCAATGGAGAAAGAATTATTAAATATCATTATTTTATATAAAATCAACTTATTTTTTTTCGTTTGATAAATAATTAATTCGTTGTTGAAATATATTGCGAAAGAATGATTTTCAGAGCAAATTAATAAGAAACTACCAATAAATATAAGTTAAATTACTAATTCATAATTCGTTTAATTAATTGAAACGATTCGTTAAATATTACGTAATATCCATTTGCTATGCTGAGGAAAGAATACGTCATTTGTGACGATGAACTTTCTCTCTCATTTAAAACACAGTAAAAAGCGGAATCAGTGGACCAATATTCAGAGTCGCGTCACTTTTTATTTGGCTAATAGAAAGCGAATCTAATTCCTTCGTAAGAATTAGTGTCACCAGATGAGTCCCAATTTCATTATGGGAAATCTGATCTTTGACATTTCCCAGATAGACTTTCTCTTGAAGAGGTCCTTGGTATTTCTCCATCCCGAAATATAATTCCTCTGCGAATGTCGACAAACTCGATTTATAACATATTAGAAGTCACAGAATCATCCACGTTGAGCTCGACTTTCTGGTCACTATTAAGAGAAGGAATTAAAAATACTTTCACTGTGTTCTACCGGGTAATTTAATTAGCACAACATAGGTTTTGACGCGTTGTCTCATCATACCATTTCATTATACTACGTCAGGTACAATTACAATGAAATCGTTATTGTTAAAAAGTATCCTGCGGTAAAAGGTGTACTTTTCATTCCTTTTTGCGCTTAATAATTCAGATATGTTTATTAATTAATCTACTTCAATGATAGTACATACCATCGAGAGCATGGAAACCTTTACATATTTTTTATTTGATTAGTATTTTACCGGAATCATAATACCGAATAAATTGTTGCTCCTGATCAAACCGTTCAAATGTAAACTTATATGTGCTATACAGATGTATATCAGATTTATCTTCCTTAACAACCTTTATCGTTTATTTGAATTTACTTAACGCTCTAAAGAAATGGTAGTAATTTTCAATGCATGATCTATCTCAAAGTATGACTAACCTTATGAAAATTTGAGCATGAATATCAATCTTTTTTTATTTTATATATAATAAAAATAAAATTTTTTCTTTAATGATTTTAAATTGTGTTCTCATTCCAAATTCTAATTCCATTTTATAAAGTTGGGAATTGAATCCTAATAAATTTCTAAATAAATCTTAGGTAGTTTTGCTTTATATGAGAATCTACCAATTAGCTTCTGGTGTAATGGCGTAAACAAAATGTATGAGCCCCCAAAAGAGAAGTGGAAACAAAAAATAGTATTAAACGAGAACAAGGGTACATCCAGACGTATGGCGGATCAATATGAGATGCTACATTGCACTTATACAGTACCTTCATTCTTGAAATTGCTACTCCTTCCCTTGAAGTAGGAGGCGGCTCACGAACTTTATGTTCCCACACTCGGGCTCTTTATGTCCCATTATAAAGTCTTCTTCTAATATCTTACATTTGCGTAGAACCTTCATATTACTAAGATATAGGTCGATAACTAAAAGTTATTAATTAAAATGTATCGAAAGAATTAAAGATAAATGTATGAACCAAAACCTGAACTTCCGTAATTTACATGTATAAATCCATTTAATTTTTTAAAATCCATGAAAATGATCGTTTTAGAATTACACTCATAAACTGAAATTATTTACGAGAGTTTTACTTCCCCTTACGTAAATAACTGGTCATGATGAATTTTTTACGTAAATGTTTCGAATAGTGGACTTATCGATGAATTCCTACGGAATCAAAAGTATAAAGTAGATAAATATTATTCCTACAAATTATTTCGAACGATTGAATCATTCATCACTTTTTGTATCAGGTTCAAGGATGGATAAAACAATTAACGTCTTTGAACTTCAAGTAAATATTAAAATTATTATAAGGAATGCAAACGATTTCCGTAAAATAAAATTCGTCAGGCATTCATCATTTTCGTCGAAAATTAATGTTAATATACTTTCAAATGCAAAATTCCATGCATTTAAATGCAAAAAAACTAAATATTTCTAACAAAACTTCTATTTTTAATCTAAGAAATCTAAAATTTCTTTTTACAAGTCATTTCTTTTAACATATTTATATCGAGTACGTAAATAAGTTTTTGAGCTTATATTTTAAATATCCCAATAAACATCCGTATAAATAATCAAATACCACCACAATAAACGTAAATATAAATTCGTTTTCGGATCAGAGGATTAACTAAAAGATTAAAGCATCATTTCAAATTAATGTTAAATCTATAAGAACAGCAAATAGAGCAAGGCTAATGAAGGGCATAAATTTGATAATAATTGAACTCGAGGTGGAACGATATCTAGGTCGAAGGCATAAAATAGGCGCTTTGCGTAAAAATTATAGGAAATGACGTTGCCCGTTTACTAGCCATCGGCGTCCGTACGCGTTAACAATGTTTATGAGCTAAGAATTGAAGAAAAACCGAGAAAAAGGTGGTAGAGAATAATCTTCCAATTATATTATACTGGGTTCGTCCTAGTTTAAAGGGTAATAACATCATAAGCACATATTTTAGGCATAGAAGAAAGTGGGAACTGTGCTTCATTTATGTTTGAACCTCCTGCCAATTTGAAAGTATCGGAATTTATTTATTTAAAGATAAAGAAACATCTAAATTTTAATTCAAAAAGTTATATGGAAAATAGGATTCGGAAGTGATACCTGTATCTTGTAGCATACAAAGGAATGTATTAAAAGGCGAATTGAAATAAAATAACAAGTAAATAAGACGAATATTACGTAAAATATATGGTATACATTAATATTTCTATAAATTTAGTATGAAGTTGATAAGGTAAGGTAAGGAAAACTTTGTTAAAATCAAATAATCATGTTAATCTATACTTATAACTAACGTTATGGACAAGTTTTATTTTAATTGATCTTCGTCTACATTGTTCTACAACAATTCCTAAGAAATTTACGTTGCCATGCGTCCTTTAACTGTTCTTCCTTACATCAATGATTTTTCCACGAACTATTAAAAAAACGACTATAATTTTCAGATCCCTTGGCCTTCACGATGTTTTCGTATGGTCTAGGAATATAGAACTACTTTAATCGAACCAGAACGGGCTATTCCCTCTTTTGTGCGAAATATATTTGCAATTGTGCCAAAAGATATTCAGCGATAGGCGTGCGATCGTATTCTTTGTTGAGCCAAGAGACACTGTGTTTGGCCCACGGACATTGTGACGCTATCGGATTCCTTGCATCGTATTTACACCTTCCGGAGTAAGTTCGCAGTAGATCACTGACAGGAACATTCGTGAATAGCTGTTCATTAGTCACTCGAGGATCAGCCAAAGGAAATATTATTTACCGTGCAGTTGGTGTGCGTGACAAAATCACGGCCCTTGCGAAATACGGATCCTCTTAAAACTTTCACGGTCTGCCGCCGTCATCTGCGGACTAGATCACCACAAGATAAGAGCTCCGGACGAAAGATTCTACTCGCTTCCGGAGACATTTCGTCACAGAAGCTTTATTACGGGGACTTTCAAGGGGTTTCGGAACATATTCAAAGAGCTGCACTGCATTATACTTGCAGTTAACAAAGGTTAGCTCTATACGTACGTGACTGCACGAGACGTTCCAAACTTAATTATGGCTATCTTTTCATTGGGTAATATTTGGATGAAATTTCATGTCATATTTGGGGTAATGTAGAATATGTATTCATATTTATCTTTCAGAATCTTTTCACTTGTTCATGTCTCCTAGCAGCCAATATATTGAAACATATATAAGTAAATAAATAAAAGCTAAATACGTCTTTAATTTTATCACGTTATAACGGGTTTTTAAACAATTTTTCTAATGTTTTCAGCATTTAGTTTGATTAATCTGTAGCCAGTGGAAACCATAGCAAAGAAGTCTATTGTTATCATTGTATATGTAACTGCAGTTTGGATTTTAATATTTTTCATGCAAGCGATACCGTAATCCATTCAAATTTTTTATATCGCATTCAGCGATAATAATAATGAAAATTACAATTTTTATCTAATCGCTATAAGATTTTAAAAATTATAATGCATAATTTATTTGACTTATAGCTGATATAACGTCAAATTCGGGGTTATCACCTCCATTAATTTTTAATGTTATGCATGAATATAATGCAAATTACCCGGATTACGAAATAATTTATTTTGCATGAATTATTTAATTCTAGCTTTAATAGAGATTGAAGATGTCACATTTCCGCATCGACAAACACAAATAAATATTGTTTAAATGGGAACGAAATGACGAAAAGTCATGGCTGCAGTTGAATTTAACGTTGGTTTATATTGTTTAACAATATTGACTCCTTGGAAACGAATATTATTATGATTATCATTATTATTGATAGTGACACCTTGGAAACGAAGTATTATTTATAATATTTAAAATACTTCGTTTAAATTTATATTATTTATAATACTTCGTTTCTAAGGTGACCATATCTGTATGAATGTATATATTATTTTATTTATATAATTATTATATGTATATATTAGATTTATTTATAAAGAATGTAAATATGCTATTTAATATCTATTAACATCATTATAAACCAAATGCCTTCATGTAAAATGATCGAAATGAAAACACGATAATTTAGAATGGAATTGTTCGAGATAAATCGAAACGTTGGACTACATAAGCCGCAGGCATTTATCTCGGGTGATATGTAATCTTGGAACGTCCGCTTATACCTTTGTCACCTGCTATTCGTAGTAAGGAACTTACTCCTCAAGAGACAATGACTTTAACTTGTTTGTCGAGGAAGGAAAAATCCTCTGAGGGAAATCGGAAAAAAGGTTCGACTTTTTGAAAGCATCCCCCCTCAGCTTCCGTAAGGAGCTTTTCCCCTCCCGAATCAGTCGGATATCTATGAAGGAAGCATCCCGAAAGCGAAGCTTATTGATAAGTAGATACGAAGCGATCAAAAGGACGAAAAAAATCAAGTCATATAACGAATGACAGATCTGCTCCAATGGTCCATGTGAAAGTGAAGGTTTACGACTTCAAATCATATTGATAATTCGATTCCATTCTTCAAAGCTCAAGGGGTTCGAAGAAACACGTTAATGAGGATCTATTCTCCATAGCTAGAGGTTTTATTTTCTTATATATGAAAGTGGAGTATCGCTTTTTTATTTATTGAAGAGAACACATGGATTTCTAATGAAATATTCAAATAAATATTAACGAAAACTCAGCGTAAAGATATTTCATCTCTCCATAGAAATTTAAAAAGTTGTTTTCATTACTATGGCATTCCACGAAGTCACGCCTTCTCACATTTATTTCAGAAGCTATTTTTGTTGATTATTACTTATGTGCTGAGATAATACGTTCAATGAACACATGATTCTTTAGCTCACAGCAATCTGGCTTTTATAAGAAACACAGTAAAAACTTAAAAAAGAAACACCTACCTAGACTAAACAACGGCTTATGATTTTAACTGTATTATTTCAGAGATCTAATAGTTTAAGTCCTTTCCTTCTACAAAGAGCTCTTACTTGGAACTACTTCTATCTCTCACTTACTAATACTTATTGCTTCCTATACTTTTCATTACTTAGCTTTTGATTATTCTTCTTTAAGAATTATATTTTATTGTTAATTTATTTTGTTAATGTTGATTATATTAGCTTACTTCCATTGTATTTAGTTGTATGAATTTCTGGAAATTGTTTATAAGCTACCCGATTAAATCATAAACATACTAGAGCATTCTGATTTTCAGAAAGAATTAACTTTGCATGCTTCTTTGTATTCTTTAAATGCCACAAATTTGGCGAATCCTGTTACGAATGAAAACAGTGTGGATGTATACAAAGTTTATCCTTAGCATATATTTTGATACGGCTTTCCACGAAGTAACGAATCTACGTATAAATTTTAATCTGGAGCTATCACACAATTTACATCTTAGACTACATGATAACACAATCTTTGTGACTTTGATATATTGGTTCATGCAAATAATTAAATATAATAGTAAATAACACACAACAGAATAAGAATTTTTTAAAATCAAATCATAAATTTAGATAACCATCGACCGAAAATAAATAAATTGCGCTTCAAAACTGTGAAAATCGACACTTTGAATCATGTCACCTACGAAACAATCCGCCGACAGAAATAGTAAAAACATTTCAAATTTTATACGAAAATATTTGTATTGATTTACTGTTACATACAAAATAAGACAATATTTGTATGGAAGAGAAAATAAATATTTCGGAGAGGCAATACATCGTATCGAAGCTATGAATTGATACAAGGTCATAAATAGTGAAGTGAAAGGCAAAGATTGTTATTCGTATGGAAAAGATTTATTGGGAGAGTATTTTATCAATTAAAGGATAGAAATGGCACAGAAATATTGCAGAAAAACATTGGGAATTCAATACGAAGTCGAAAAAGAAAATTTTTAAAGAATCCAAATATAAGAGCAACTTGGTTATGGAGAGGATTACACTTTTATTACTCCAAAAGGATGATAAGTGTTCATTGAAAACATCAAGACACAATAACGAATATATTTTGGCTAGGATTGCAAGGTGAAAATAAAGAAAAATGACTGTTTGCACTACCAGAATAATTTTTATACTAAGTTAGCTTCGTAACAACTTTGTAGATTATTCACTACTCTAATAGGAATAAAGTAAGATTGAATAGGTTAGAGATAAGTTAAAAGTGCACTTTTACATTATTCTTCAACCAAAAAAGATCAAATATTAGAGATATTTTACGATAAATACCATAAAATATATGCCAGTCAGTGAACGTAACAAAAGAAATGGCTGGTGTTTAAAATGTTCGTATATACAAGCGTATATCTTTACCGCTACGTTTATAGATATTTATTTATTTATCTAAGCGATCATCACCTAGCAACATAAAAACTTAAACATCCAACGTCTCGTAAATTACCCACACCTTTATATTTTTCAAAAATTTTCAACGATCATCACGCTTGCGTATATTCTCGCGTATGTAAAATATCTCGCTATATTTTGTTGAGCGGAATTTTGATTTTTCCGAGCCGCAGGCTGTTAACTATTCATATCTCATTAGCATACGCGCGTTCTTCGCATGAGATACACCGAGGTCAGCCTCTCTGCATTGCCAATAATCATTTCGCCCTTCATCAAAGCACCGAACAAGTAGTTATGCGGGAAATATTTCCCGTCATCTACAATTTAGTGCTTTAGTATAGACCTTTGCAAAAATGAAAGCGCTCGTTTCAGAAGATCCCGTGTTAGGAAATGGATTTTGACACGACGCCCTTCAACGCACGGCAAATTAATCCAGGTTAAAAACTTAAATTGGAGTTTGCATTAAGGGCCTTAGGGATACTTTAATTCCTAATTTATCCGGGATCCCATGCCAATCGCATCGTCCACGTAGGATCAAAACAAAATTTAAGTCTTAACTTGCATCCATTAAAGTCAACGCGTCGCTAAATTGCTAGTTAACCACGCCTGCGTTGGAATAAAGTGCATCGATGCATTATGAATCTGGATATGGTATCGTGCTTTTATGAATGGATTATCCTCCATTCTTCGTAGGATAAGCGATGGATGAAAAATTATCCATTAACTAATTCCACGCTCTTAGTTTCCCCGATAGCTCTTCTGATTATTTGAAAGCTTAATGTGTTTCACGAGAGGCGTAATTTTACTTGTATACAATCCTCAATGCGTGTGACTAAAATTGATAGATTCATTATTCATAGTTATTCATAGATTCACTATCTACGAGGAAGCTATGGGCAGAAGAATTCTGGGTAATATTAAAAACTAAGAACGAACCGCTACATTCCTTACAGCTTACATAAGTGTTATTGTACTGCTACTTTTTCCAGATTAAAGAACCTAATCAATCATTCTAACAATAAAATTGAGTCATTTGCTTATAATTTATATGTAAATTAAAAGTTGAGGAGTTAGTTATACCCAGCTAAGCGTCTTAGAGAGAATTTTAAATTTGTCACGATCGAAATTTGAGCTCGATATTGACAAATATTCAAAATGAAATGCATTAGAAATCAAATCTATTTCTGTCGATCTATCAGAGATAAAATTTACGTTAAAATTTCCTAAAATAAATCAAAGACCGCTACCTAGGCCTAGGATATCAATCTATGTAAACAAACTTCATCTTACAAACTCGATAAATTAAGGTAAAGTACGTCACTGGAACACGATGGAGACCTATCACACCTCTCGTACACAGAGGGTCTTTTTCATACAGAAAAGATGTCACAGAAGAAGCTCAAAGGAGTTCCAGAATTTCGTTATTCCTCGAATTCAATCGATTAGAGGAGTCATTCTGCTTGAACCCTGCGACACACGCCAAAAAGCCGTTTCCAGGATACGTAAGTAGAAGGAGATTTGCTCATCAACTCCCTTAACAAGCTTGATTCCCTCTCCAAAAGTTTTGCTAACTGATGGAAGAGGTTCATCGCATAACGGATTCATGTTCAATGCGCATTAAATGCGAAATTATGAGGCAATTATTGAGGAAGTCAATTTCAATTCGAATTCCACGTTAAATATGAAAACACGATTCAATTCAATTGCTATTAAGTACTCGGAATTGCATAGTTTTAGTTTTAAGAGACAAATGATGAGGTCTTGACATTGTGAGCAATATTTCCTTAAGTTATGAGTAAATACTTTCAGCCATTTAACGATGCTTACTATAGGAATAAATTATTTTTCTCCAAGCCAAGGTATGGATGAAAAGATTCAAAATTAAATTGAAAAACGGATATAAAAATAAAACTAGTCAAACGTATTTGGATAGGATAAATTGCTGTATCTAATAGTTAAAGTTTATAGAAATGAAAATCACTTATTGAAAAATAAGCAAATATCATCAACATTTTTAAATAGATATACTTATATTTCTTATCAATTGTCCATCGTACGAGTCTATTTAGGGAATAACTTCATAAAGTATATCCAGAAATTGGAAAGGTAAATCAGTAAACACACACAAAATACTCTCAAAAAACGAGTTTTCGTAAAATTACACTAACTTACGATTGACCTTGTTCTGTTTACTGTAGATAATATTCGGAATAAGGTCTACGGCTGCAAAGATCTATAAGCAACGTTATAAAATATCGATTATAATTGATAATTTTCCAATTTTAATATCTAACAGGATTATTCTTTGCATATGCATGCATATAAGACCAAATCTACTACAATCTAATCTAAGCATATTCATTTTGCAACCGATTTCCTCCAAATGCGAACGGAAGGATAAAGGAAGGAAAATTTTTTATAACTTAAAACTGCGTATGTATTTCCAACATCTTCAAGTGAAATATTGAAATAGATGTGTATGCAAAGCGTATTATTATTTGAAAGGAATTTTAAAGTTTCTAAATACTGGTCGCAGCTAACGTATTATGTAATACAGGGCATTATTGGCCAATGAAAATCTTGACATAGAAAGATCTAAACTGGTTTAAGGCAAAAGTGAACTTAGACCTTAATCACTTTAACAAAGTATGTTTACCTAGAATTTCCCTCATAAAATAACGCATTTTACCTCACGTCTATATACGCTAAAGTATTGCACTATTTAAGTATATCTATAAGTAATATTGCATTATTATTTGAGCTATAAGAAGTGTGGGGTACTAGAAATATTAAAAGGTTCATAAGCTGCAGAATAAAAGATGCCTTTAGTGGTGGAATTATCCAGTACCTCACTTCTGGAGGAACAAGGAGGGAATGGCAGAGGCTTTGAAATATGGAGTTTGAGAGTAGCTTATGAATGCAAAACTTCTTCACATTCACTTTTTCATTCCCTTTGTACCACTTTCTCGGTGCACTTTCTTCCATTCTTAGTCCCCTTCATCAGCTAATGGACTCTTTTCCCACGAATCCTGCACATACTCAACACCCACACGCATGCCTTCCAAGTGCTATCCTAGAATGGAGAACTCTTAAACATATATCTGCTTGTCTTAATATTAAAATAATTGCCTGTTGTCCATAAACTTTTTAAGGTGATTATTCAAATATCTCTCACAGCGAACGAAATTAAATTTGTGAAATGTTCTTAATGAGACGTACGTGTACTTCTCAACAAGTGTGGAAAATGGCATAAAGGGAAGGAATCGACGCTAGACAATATGAGTTCATTGCACCGTTAACTGACTGCAGGAATATATGCGCCAACAGTTTAATAAATACTATAGCTTCAATAGCCTCAAAGTAGTTTCTCATGTTCATTTCTAGATAGTAGTTTCTGAAACGAATCTTTTAAAGGAATTAGAATACTTTGAGTCAGGGAATGAAAATGTGAGATGAAGGGATGTGCACGTAATTTCTAGAGACTACTGTGCATTCTAGTGTCTTTGCCTGCAAATATTTTAACTCTAATCGTAAACAAGTTATTTAATAATTCCAATAACATATTTATGAATTTTATCAAAGGAAGGCCATTTACAGAGAATAATGTCAAGTTGAGTTCGTTCTATAACCCTCCATGCTCCATATCCATATGATCTACTTTTTTTAAATATTCGATTCATAAATAACAAACTGAATTCGAAATTTTAATTTCGATGCTTTGATGTTCTGTTACGTCACTCACTCATTGTCAATATGACGTGACAACCTTGTGTTCTACACCAACTCAAACGGGTTTTTTAGCTTTGGGACTTATTTATAAAAATTAAAGAATATATTGGTTTACGTTAAATCATAAAACGTATTCTAATAGAATTGAACACTATTTGACATCTTACCTAAATTTTATGCAATAAAATACTTGTTAATGATGTTTAGACAAACATTAACATTTTACGAGTGTGGACGCAGTGCTAAATTATGTATATTATTCGAAATAAAATTGCGCTTCCTCACAGCATTTCCATCGAATTCGTGAAAAGAGTTTTCGAACTATTCTTCAAGATAAATAAAATTCTTAAGCTCTCGATTACTGCCGATAAATTTTAGCTATAAAATATCTACTCGTTGGGCAATAAATCACACTAATTATATCTTATCGATTTGAGTAGCTCATAAATGGTTCCAATGACCATAAATTCAACCTCACCTGCCTTCAATGGCGGTACAAATCCATGTAACACGGGTAAATTACGCTAAATTTAAGACAAACATTAAAAAGCTACACTGAGACGTCAAAATTTATAGACATCCTCTCGCAGGAACTAGGAATCTGCGTCCTAATAACGATAGATCGATATTAATTACCTCGCAGATCGATTGTTGCAATCGATATGGTTAAAAAAACCCTTAAAAGGACGCGGCTTTGTTTTCGATACTTGAGAAACTTGGTAAACGGCCGGAGTAGGAGAAGGCAGCCAGGAATTAATCCATAAATTTCAGTGCAGGTAATAACCTTCCACACCCTTTTCTCAACGCCATTCTTCTGTTTCCTCTTCGCTAAATGAAACCCACCCTTTATTTCGCCCATTTCCCGCCAGATGCCTTCCCTGCTGATAATTATGATTCCCCCAATGCAGTCGTTTTTAGCTCATAAAATCTCGGGCGTTGCTTCTCTGTTTCGCGTTCCCTTGGATACGGCTCAAATTGACACCTTCTCAAAGCTCCCACTGCACTCTTTCCGGTTTAAATGGAAATAAAAAACACCGCCTAATTTGACAGCGTTGTTTAATTATTGCTATTTTAGAAGTGTTGAGATACGTCTACGTTAGGGGTAACTTATGAATCGCTATATTTCTCAGTATTTGTTCTGCCTTCGTATTGATTATATGGGAAATAGAAAATGGACCTTAGAAGAGTATAATAAATCAGAATCATTAATAATCTGAATATTTATATTTAGATTAGTAATTTTATTTTTATTTCTATTATTTCATCGATAATCAATTTTTAAACAATTAATATATAATCTAAATGGTTTTTCTTATACTACATTTTCTATTGCACTGATTCCATTCTTATGCTTAAAATTAAATCTATTATTATTATTACCACTATGTAGTATATCGCCCTAACAAGAAGTTTTAAAAAATTATACTTTTTGGAAATATAAGAATCTATTCAAAGTAATTTATTGCAGTCATTCTTCCTTCCTATCTCATTCTTTATATGCACCCATTTCAAATGAAGATTTATATTTAAGTTCTAATTAATGTAAAATATATTCAACTCTATTCGCAGTTTAAAAAAAATATATTACTTCTATATTGTACCTATAATTATTATTAATGCACTATTATTCATGGATAATCTTGCTAATAAAACGGTCTGTTGAGCGTTTGTGAGAAAGGAACATTTCTATGGTAATCTAAACAATGTTTAATGTGTCTATAATGGATCATATCATAAGAAATATTAATAGCATTATTTTTCTTATAAGTGATAATCTTCCATGATAAATTTATCCCGAAATAATAATTATAATGCATGAAAATATCTTACGTTTAAGTGTACTTCTTTCTGAGTGTTGTTTTTTCAAATTAAGAGTACTATTTAATTATGTTTGAACCATTATAAATCACATGATAGTTTACTACAGCCACAGTAATTTAAAAAAACAATATTGGTCCTCAGATTAGAAACTTAATTACTTAACCTAGAAGATTTTATATGATTGATAGAAGTTGTGTATAGTTAAAGCTATGATGATTTTATGTGTAAGATCAACTCTTTTGAATGCTAACATTTCTGGTCTAATCACTCAAAAACAGCTTAACTTACGCAAATGGTGGAGTCGACATGATAAATCATTCAAATGAAACGATTATTACCCTTAATCATTGAAGAAAAAGAAGTTACAGAGTGGATCAATTACATATATCAAATTGCAAATTGAACTTATCTCAATTCCCTCGCAAATGAATATTTAACCAATCATTCATTGCTTCGTTAACACAAGTGCTCGGTCCATTTCATCTCCGTTTCATAAATTCCACCTTTCTCGCCTCTAAAAGCTGTATAATTGGTTTCTCACTTCATAACACGACAAATGTGTTTTCCTTTGAAGAGATTTTCTTTTTACGAGAGGATTTACATAGCGGAAAAGTTCCCGTCTGTATTCCAGAAAATCAGGTGATTAAGCAAAGTGTGGACGTTATTATTTAAGCCAACCTCTCGTTTAATACGCGTCCAAGATTCTTCTGGAAGAAAACGTCCTTACTTCCATTTTCTCGCCGTAAAAATTCCGCTTTTGTGGGTCACATACTCTCTCACACTCGAAAAGCGCCGTAATTGCGTTATTCATTTTTTATGCGCGTTCAGCGTTAGTTCCCGCTTCCGCCGCGGGAAGGAGCGCTGCAATCTCTCGCCATTTTTATTCGGAAAGAACATTTCCGCGGTATTTATAAACCCTCGGCTTAATTCCACCTTCAGCCGCTATTCTCACCTGCCCGCGCGCTCCCTAGCAACCACTATTTATTCCAATTTAACCCCCGCGTCGGCCTTATTTAGTTCGCCTCTTCACCTCAAATTAAAAACACTCCTTTACTCGGCTTCCTAGTATCGACTTTTTAGTTTTTTTCGCGCCGCTTTCCGCTCCGTCGAATTGAAAATGTCGCCCGAACAATTTATTCCCTAGCGCACTTGAAGGAGTTCATGGTCGCGAAGTACTTCATACGCACCGCGAAAAAAAAAGTTTTACCTCCGCCAAGTTTCGCTCGAGGAGGAATAACTTTCAAATCTGCACTCTTTCCAGGAGTCGAATGGGGGATTTTTCTCCGTCGCGGAAGACGAATGGGGCTCTTGAACCGAGTTATGGCGGGAATTGCTTTCAAGGACGCAATATGCATTAATACTGACTTGTTGAGACGAAAGGCGTGGTGTTGGGGATGACCTTTTTTTTCCATCGGTCGGGTTATAAATGAAAACGCATGGGTGCACTTGGTTAGCGTGTTTTACGTCTCGAGCAGAGGTATCCTTGCATTCTTGATATCCTGGTTCAAATTCTTGAGCTGAAATTGTCTTCCGTCATAAAAAATAAATTGATTTTCGAATAAATGAATTGAATAGTATTCTAATGCAGGAATTATTTATGATTATTATAATCGTTTTATAATTATATTCAAACATTGATTGTTACTTTGCTAAAATAAACTGATGATTTTCTTTAAGACTTTTCTTTAATTGAGAGGCATAATATCTGATTACTTTTTAATTGCTTTTATTGAATCTATCTTAATTATTGTCTCTGAATTAAAAGAAGTCGAGCTTGGAAAATGATAATTAAATAAAAATCTTTACAGTTTTCCCTTATTCTAACGTTTAATAAATGATTGATAATAATTTTTACAAAACAGGTATGAGTAAACTTCGTATGAGAAGTTTCTTAAAAATAACCCATTACTTCTATATTAGAGAAAACTTTTAATTAATAAGCCTTTAAAATTATGGAAATATATAAAAGTTTCGTTGATTTAATACACATTCTTCTGTTCACCTACTAAACCAGAATTTCCTGGTAAATAAGTATCCTATTTTCCAATATTTCTTTATGGTTATCTATATTATACTTTGATTATTATCATTTTAACAAGGCCAATAAATTCCTCTAGTCATGTTAAGAATGAAAGAAACTGGATTTGACAAGTTGAAACAAATCCTGAATTTACGTATATCTTAACAGAGGGTTCACTTACATAGCAAAAAATCTCATATCTAAAGATTGCTTTGACTCAATTAATCCTTAGATTTATTACAGGTAAAAATTTCACCATGACGTAATCCTATAATATTTGAGTATTCTATTAATGAGTGTTTAATATAAATGTAGAAGGCTGGTTAGAATTTAGTTAGAACAAAATGGAATGATTAAACTTTGGACTGCTATTACACGGGGAAACAAAATTAAACAAATATCATCAAAGAATTTATTCGAGGAATATAATATGCATTTTCTGTGAAATTCTCATTGAATTTCTTTCCTATTCATTCAGAGTATTGGACGCAGAAATATTCAGTCTTTCGAATGGGAAATGTTAAAAAGGGAATTGAATTTGAGTGTTGGAGTAGAATCCCCCTGAGATAGAAAGATGAAAGCTAAAAAAGATAGGGAAGATTCGTGAGGGTTCTTTGACACGAAAAATGCTCACATTCACAAGTCATCTGTCGATATCAAAGGCTGAAGGTCGCTCTCTCATTAACGCCATCAAAACCTTCTTTTACGACCCAAAACGGTGCTCTCTTTCCTCCCACGTGTACCAATATCTGCGCCCGAAAAATAATTGCTCCAGTTCATCGGCTTGGTCACTCATTTCACCATCGCGTAGACCTCAGTAACGATGGTGATTATCCAATGGGATAGCTTTTCTTTTATCTATAAGTTACCCGTTCTATTCCGCAATGTGGTTTGATACTTCCTTATCTCCGATTTTATCCGTTACAATTGTTGCTAAAAATGTTAATAATTTGATGTTGATATTACGTATTGTTGGTGATACGAAAAAGTATAATAAATATTAAATACATTCAAAATCGAATAAGATTGGATCATAAACGTTTCGTATGGATTATAACATTTCCAAATGTTCTTTTGAAGGTATTTATATATAAGGAATTTAACCTTATATTTTAAACTTTATTTCTTAACTCGTTTAACTTAACTTAACTTGTTTATCGGTCATTTTCTATGGTTGCTAGGAAATTGCATTGAGTCCCATAATTCTTACAGGTAATTACTCTACATGTTTAAGCCCTCGTAAAATAGCTTGTAATTCTCCTACTACGCAACCAATCTATTATTAAAGTTAACCAGACTTTTTGACTAATTATACTTGATCATTAAACGTTATATACCTCATAAAAATAATCTGCTACTTCCTACTGACAATTCCTTGTAATAATAATCTTTCATTATTTCATGACAAAATTTGTCATTTAAATCGTAATTTATTCCGAATTTCAAGTTTCTACTTAAAAAAGAATACACAATAGTACACTGCTAGTCTTATACTTGTACAATATATACTTTATTCTCTTTTCTGAATATCCAAGCTATGGAAATATAATTCTAAAAACTACTTTAAAAGTGTTTTTAAGACCCTGCCTGCCTCTGGTTATCGTCAAATTATTACATGGAAAACTTTTGTCATTAAATTTGTGCTATTAATTATTACATTTAATTCATTCTTTAAAATATTATATTGCTTTTTTAGTAACAATTAAGAGACATTTCTTGGTTAGCAATGAAGTGATATTCAATAAAGGGCTTCAGATAATGCTCTTGGGTAAACAGATTTCACGCATGCGTTCGATACTAAGAAGGCAGCATATTGCGATAAAAGGAAAGGTGATCCATATGTGGGTTTACGACGTTTAACCAGAGTCGGATGCGAGACCTAAGTATCTAATAATGTAACGGCTATAAAATGAGGCATTTCTCGTGCCAAACAAGGGGATGCTCTTAAGACAGGAAATTCATTTGAAAAGCGGGAAGATGATGGTCCGTGTAGGAAGGAACTCAAGATAAATGCAGACACTGGAGTGGAATGGTTATAGATACCACAAGATTCGGCTTTTAATTCAACAAGAATCGAGCAACGAAAGGATGAATGTTGTTCTCTTAACCTTTCCCCACGACAATCATCCACTATGTTCTTTCAGTAAAATGAAATCAGAGTTTCTAGAAAATATATTGCTGATTACGTACTCTGTATACATTTCTCACAACGATAGCATTTATTTAGCTCACGAATGCTCTTTATTTCATCACAGCTCACTTCATGCATTCGTATCAACTGGTCAACGTCCTCTTTGTTAGTATCCTCCCACCTTCGTACTTGGCTACGTATTGCCAAAGTGCATTTTTAGTGTTTGTTTTAACGACAACAGTATTATGCATCCATGGATACCATAAAAGCTGAGAAACACCTGGTTCTCAGCCTCTTGCAGCATCATTAGGCTAATATCAAAAGGTCAACTGATGTAATGTCTACTGACACCTGGCATTAACAGCCCTGCACGTTTTCGTACTTGTTTTCTACTTTTCTATTTAGATCATTAGTATTGCAGTTTACCTGGTTACAGCCTACGAAAGCTATAATAATACACACCTGGAATTGGTTTTATGCTTCTTGATTTTTGACTTAATCTTTCAAAATTTTCAAACTATTATCTTATGAACGAAAAGGGGCACTATGTACAGATTTTTATGTCTAGTATTCTACTTAAATCAAGTGCATTTTATGTCTGGTACCCTTCGTAAAAGTGCATCCGCTTCGAAGGCACAACGGAGGTTATATAGGACTCGTTGACGAATATATGCGTCGAATCCAGTCCGAACAAGGGGCAATTTACGCGCCTTTCAATTCATCGGCAAAAAGCATCCAACAGCTGCCGCTACATCCCTTGTTTCGTCTTCAGATATCGCCGGAAATTGAAATGCATAACCATTAAAGCCTATCCGATAACATGACGCATAATGATCGTTCTGAGAGATGAATACATTTCCAGGCATTTCCCAAAATGGCTCCGTTCATAAAACGTCTTTAAAACTCGTCTACGTTTAAAAACCATGAGTATTACGATTCGTTCTCCTAAAAACTAATGAATACGTTTATAGTTATTTGGCGTGTTATATAAATAGTGTAGCAATCAACTGTACATGACTCGCTAAAGAGATTCGGTTCATTATTCAAAGCTTGGTTGGCGATCGTAAATCTTACGGCGCATTTCGTTTCATTATGAAAGCCACGTGTATCCATTTTCACCCTTTTCTATCTTGTGTTCTTAAGCCCTTTGGAGCATTTACGTTATGCCCAATCATCTTTAGCACAATTAATCATGTATTTCTTATTTATTTATGCAAATGTGTTCTATATTCCATTTTAGTTTGATATCACGTTTATGTTTACATAGAGTGTTTTGTAAAGGATCACCTACCTTATGACGTATTTACATTAACTTTAGCATTAAATATATCCCCTAATATATCAGTATTATTTTTATGACAGTTATTATCCTTATACATTAAAGTTACAGGTTATGTAAGATAGTGTATATAGCAAAATTCTTTCTTTTTATCATTCATTCGAAATCAAATCATTGATGAAACAAATAAAGCAGTTTTTTTATTTTTAGTTCTTTATAGATTCGTTTCAAGCCCGAATGGCTGATATTGAATATACAAATATAATTTGTCGTTTTTTAAGATGCGTATGAGCAATCTCTATAAAATCACTCGATTCAATAGTTAGGTAGAGCTAATGCATTCTCCACAAGAAAAATAGGCATTTAAAAACGAGCCTCGAATTCAAGAAAAAAATTCAGTTAAGAGAGTAGTCTATAGGTGGAGTTAGAGATAAGATGGAGGGCAGTCATGTGCAGATGCTGCAATGGACCAGAGGACATCCGATTCGAGACGAAAATCAAATGAAGCTTGAATCTATAGATCTTTATCGTGTGCAAAGCGGCTTAAGTGATTCGAATCACCAAATAACTATAATGATCTTTCATACGATGTTAAAAAATTCTCTAAAACAATCGAGAAAAATTTGAATAGTTTAAGTGATATTTACATACTTTAAAAGCAATGAAAAATATATCCTTTAAGGGCTAAGATACTTACTTAATTACATGAGAAGTAATATAGATTCTTTGGGAGTATTGAAATAGACATAGGGCAATCAAATACATAATCCCCTATTGTAATAAAATACTCATTACTTATTAAAATTTTATGATTCGAATCCCAATATGTTTTCATTTATCAGACGATTAAATGATTAAATAATTAAGGTTTTAAATGCTATCGTTATGCAATTTATTTATCTGTTACTTTGATATTCCTCTATATATTCTCTTTGTTAATTATTAGGATACACCGATTTAGATTAACATACGTGTACACACATAGTCCTCTTTTCGGAAGCTGTTGGGGAACCATTAATTAATTAGAGGATATAAATCCATCAATAAATGTTTAATTCGGTAACGAAATTAATGAATAATGAAAATGCTTTTTTATGGGGATAACAATAAAATCGTTCTGTGATGCTTATAATTAAAGGATTATAAATTAATGGAATTAACTTTGCTGTAAATTATTGAAAATGCAATCGTTTAATATATTATGAGCTGGTAATAATAATATGCAAGATATTGATTATCAGCCGCCTTTGTTACTTAGGTAATCAAAAAATTAATCTCGTACGTATGACTCCTTGGGAAGAATATAAAAACTATTTCACCCCTTGTATACTTAAGTTCCTGTCAATCTTCATAGGAGGGCTACAGGGATGTTGTATAGGCTTTTTCTGTCCCTTTTGATTGGTGAGAAAAAGCTAGGTTTTAATCTTATATTATAATATAATCTTTTTGATAGATTCAAATAATATCTTTAAATTGTTTTATTAAATATTATATAAGTAGGTATGACGCTGCCACCAGCTTTTAGCTTATATGGAACGCAATATCTTAACGATAATAATATTTTGACAAGTGGGAAAAGCATAAAAAATAAAAGATTATATATTATATCAATTTCTGTCCCATTTGGAAGTCATTTTATTGGTAAAATATTTAACTGGTGGAGCGCCGAAAGGAACATAACAAGTTAGGTACTCAAATGATAACGTAAATAGATTTAAGGATAGCAATGTTATACCACTTTATAATACTTTAAACCAGCAACATATGCGATAAAAATAAATCATACTAACCAAAAGTTTATTATTAATTGCTTATTAGTAATACAAGTCCCTTTTCTCAACCAACAGAATTCAATTTAAAGCAAGTTCCTTTCATGAAGCGAAGGTTTTCTTTTTTGAAAATCATGATTAATAACGAGTAAGCGAATTTTTCTCTTACTTATGAAATATAAAATAAATAATCTAGCTGTGAATCTAGTAATCAGTACTTATTATTCTATTTATTTGCAAAATATATTGAATGGGATACTCAGAGATTTTTACGTGATTTTGGAGGATGCGAGGAAGTTTTTCTATAAAAACAGTATTAAATGAAATGAAAATACCATCAATAGATTCAGAAGATAGGGTTTTTCATCGGGAAAGAGATATATGGATATTTGTGTCGATACATTCATTAGAGAGATATCAAATTCGACATGGACACTTGACATCTGAATAGAATATTTCATCCCAGCTTCAAAGTATGTTTCTTTTTACCTAGATGTCCTACATATAAATGAGGGATATAATATATTTTTAATCATTTATATTTACGCGGTACTCAAAAGCGAACGCTTTTATATCCCTGATCAAGAATCCCGGCTGCGTTTCATTCGTAATTCACCGATCAGGGGATTGTGGGAAATCAGTTTTTCGTGACGTCATTTGGAAAGAAGGTCACTGCTGGTCACGACGTTGAATGTGCGGGTTATCAGGGTCAAAAGAATTCCTCTTACAAAATCCCTCTTCCATTGATATCCTATTTGGTATGGGATGCCAAATGCGGAACGCTGAACTGACCTTCCAGCTTCTTTGTCGTTATGCAAACTCCATGCAGATTTATGCATTTATACGTGTATGTATTCATTTACGTAATGTATGCTAAGCCAAGAAGTGCGATCGATTGCATTGAATGAAAAATACGCGAAGGCTAAGTTTCCGTTCGTGGAATTGCCAATCGGAGTTTTTAAGGCGCTACTTCGTAAAGTTCTTCGAAATGGTGAAGTAATTTCAATGTAAGATTAACGAAGGACCCCATCCAGTGTTGTTGAAGTTCGTGCATTTTGAAAATCATAGGCGTACGTGTGATATGCTGATACGATGAAAATGGTATTCATTCTCATTTGTATAGGACTTTTGGAAAAGTTTTGGCTATCGAAATCTTTATTTAAGGATACGTTGTTGAATTTAAACACGTTTCGTGCACACGCTTAAGGAATGACGTGCAAAAATGCTTCGAATAAAAATGCATTAATAGGTTAATGATTACGTAATGACAGATCTTTATTGAAACTCAATTGACACCACAATTAGTAAGGTATATACATGGAAAAACCTTAATTATGACTTACACTTTTTAATGCACATTCTGAAAATATTTAGGGCTAATAGAAACTACTTCTCTAGTCCCCAATTATGTGGCAACTATACCACATTTAAATTTCGTATAAGTGCATAAGTTATTTAGTCCACTATAGATTTATAGAAGATTAAACATTACATTTCGCATCCACAAACATATAGAGCTACCACCTGGCTTGGTGTCTATTTGTGGCTCTAACAACAATAAATAAATAAATATATAAATTTATATACACGTTAGCATTTTATATAGAGTACTTTACCTACGTAAGAAGATGATAGGTCTTTAGTTACGGAATCACACACAAAGAGGCGGAAAGTATCGGGGGAAATTCGTGGATGCATTCAGACGCGGATATGGGCGAAGGTGAAACAATGCTCGGAATGAAAGATAGAGGGCAGTCATTTCGCTCTGGTGGATCGTGAATTCAGCCAGGAAATGGCCGAGATGAAGTCGCCAAGACTCCGATGAAGTGGAAGAATCGCGGTCCAGGAGAAGAAACACACCGAAAAGAGAAGGGCAAAGAAAGGCATGGAAAAGCTGGAAAAGTCAATATACATAAACGAAAGTAAATTAAATACATGGAAGGAAATAAAGTGGAAGCCAGAGTTTGATATTGAGGGTAAATGAAGAGGAAGTAAGGCTTTCTGGGTTTTGATAGCACAAAGGTAAATGCTCAATTGAGCGAAGTACGTTTGAGAGAAGGAAAAATCTGCATTGCAACACGCATGAGTGTTCAAACGGAGGGAAAAGGCTGTGTTCTCCATAATCCCACTATAAATTTAACTCGAGGAGGACTGAATGTTGTAGAAGAGTACAGCTATTTTGGAATTGAAATAGAGGTACAGAATTACATACGATTTGATATGCAGACGGAATTTTACAGTCGAAATAATAAAAAATATAGCACCATCGCAAGATTACAATAAAAATTACATCATTCTATGAATCTATAAAATGAATTGCTGATGTACAGACAAAACTTTAAAGAACAGTTTCTATGCAAATAAGGACCCATTGTGGAATAATAAAGTATTTACATCAATGGTTATTAGAGTAACTAAATGTAAGAGAAATGATGTGAAAACATAAGCGATAAAAAGGATTTTATATAGAAATAATAATTGAATAATAAATAAATTAAGTCATCACAATATCGGAGAAAGAAAATTCATTTTAAGGGTTATATTAACATACAAGCCTTGAACCATGAACTACTTTTAATAATCAGTATTTTTATTAAATATCCTTTACTAAGATTGGTTGCAAATTTTATAATAATAAATAGAATTGATTTTATAAATGTTCATCAATACAAAACACTGAAAAATTAGTCAAACTAAATATTGATGAATAGTTAGAAACAAAAATGACAAATAAATTCCAGAATAAATGGAATAGTAACATCTACAAATAAATATGATTTAGGATAAAATATACAAAAAAAATCGTCCAGATATTTATATATGGGCAATATTTTACGAATTTTTGGGGAATTAAGAACTTAATGAAGACTTTATGCCTACACTGAGTGTAAACACTAATTAGAAGAAGAAAATGATGTACTGAGGAGTATCAAATTTTCAACGCAACATTCTCAGGGCTAATCGGCGAGAAAGTATTTGAAATTTCTTCTTCGTCTCTTAGGAAGATATTGAAAAAAAACGGAATTATTCTGAGAAATCTGAAATACTTATTGAGTTCAATTTGGAGTAGATTATGTAAATCCATAAAATACGTAACAACACGTAATTAGATAATACATGTCGGGAGTAAACTTTGAAATATAAATACAGAAATGCACCATGTGGAAACCAAGTGCATACAAACTCAAAAACTCAGTTTGGGATAACGATTCGTACAAAACTCCCTCACAGTAAAATCTTTTACAACATCACAACATAAAATAAAGAACTACCCAGGTTTTGGAGCAAAGCTACATCATCATGGGATACAGCTTCCGGAATACATGTTGATCAAAGGAATATTTCCTCATGGGTAAATACCATTTGAATCACTGTTTGAGGAGCATAAAACCTGTTTGACCTTTATAAATTTCCACCAATTTTGAACCTTTAAAGCTCTTTAAAGATATTTTCGTCAAAGACACAAAGCGAGGAACATATCACGGTAAGTATGGGTTCTTTGTGAATCCTCAAGAAATCTTTCATTTCATCGAACACGGCCGCAAAAATCGCCTGCGCGAGATATAAATTGACAAGAAAGAGGCGCGTTTGGCCACAATCAATCGTCCCACTCGATTGCCTTGTTTACCGTCCACGGCCCTGGTTATTTGTAAGACCAATTGGCGGCTTGATTTGCAATACAATCGTTGAATTCGACCTTAACCAAGCTTTGTTCTTTCGTCTCTCGTCCGGAACGATGGAAACCTTTTTACTCACCCAAAAACAAAAGCGCGCTGTTGCAGCGCCCCGGAACGTCTAAGATGTAAACTAAAAACAAAAGAAGGACGAATATTATAGTAAAAATTACGCGCGTTTTGGATGCGTAAACTCAAAAGCGGGCAGATAAAGGCTTAAGGGATGAATTCCGGCGAATTAAATCACGCTTAGATTACGATAGAAAGAGAATCGTCACTGAAGCACGAATTGAAAAATTCCTCAGGAGTCCCTGTTTTTCGAACGCACTGTTTTTCCACCAAGACTCGGCAGCAGTGCAGAATTCTAAACACAATTATCATCGCTTTGGCAAAGAGCGGAATTTTGAAAGCGCCCTCGTTTGGAGAAAGCATTTTTTGCTCAATTCCGCAATCGAATACCTTCCAGCGGATCGCAAACTGATTTCGTGCATTCAGAGATCGCCGAACGTAAAAAAAACGCCGAGGACATGCAACGCGGAGGTAAAAAAATGGTAAAAAATCCTTCATTTGTTCCCCTGGCGGAAGGAAATAGAACGAGCGGGGAAAACAAGAGGTGAATACAAGGCAGGAAAAGGAGACCTCTAGTGGTATGAAACTAGGACTAGGGATTTATTGTATCCCAGGATGCTTTGCGTCTTTCCTCGTGTTGGGGATGGATTTAATTGAAGCAGGGATCGCAACGTTTTCAAATGTTCTCGAATTTATATGAATCCTTCTTTTTTTGGGATGCGAATAATATAATATCGTTTTCGTTCGAAATTTTCGGCCTATTTTTTTGTTCATGGCGCTGAAATTTATGATACAATCATCGCTCTGTAATAAAAAGAATTTTTTCAATTCAGTTCAGTTATTTAGCAGAAAATATTAAATAACAAGTCTGAGATTATTTTTTTAAATTCGAATGTCGAAAGGGATTTAACGAAAACCGTAACATCTCAATTCAGGCATAAATATTGGCTCGATATGAGCCAAAGAAAAGATATTTCAACTGTACACACGGTAACTTTTGCAGTAGACAATTATTCAGAAGTACAGATGTATGGACTGGCTCCCAGAAATTTAACATTGATGGCCAATTTGATTACGTACTCGTTGAAATTGTATAAATTATCAACTATAGAATGTACCAATTACAGCTTTTAACTTAAAGAATCATTCGCTACAGGCATTCACAGTTCCAAATATTCCATAATATTTTGTTCAAATATATACGCAATTTCAATTTTTGTAAAGCTATATTCATTTCAAGTTCACAAAGATTGGCATCGTTATTTACCATGGTTACGAATCCGTTGTATACTATGAATGAGGTCATTTAAAATGAGGGCGAAATGTATAATATATCTACGAATATATATACTATATCGTATCACAGGATCAATGTAAATAAAGCATCAACAACAAAAATGAATTTCATGAAAACCTTATTGGTTATATTCTCTTGTCTTCAATAAAGATTTTCTGAGGAATTTGCAATCATTATCCTCAATTTCCATGAATTATTTCTCAATTTTAAATCCAAAAAGCTCAAGAGTATGGCTTCTTCAATTATCTACATAAGCTTATGCATAAAATTACGAAATTACAGTAAATAGATGTGCAAACTTACTCATTTCCTTCGAAGTAAAATATATTAATAAAATAAGAAGAAGAAATATATAAGCCTGAGGATAAAATCTGACGCACAAGAAAGTGTTTTGATGCCTGGAAACAAGTTTTATGGGTGAATTAAATTGTGGTAGGACATATAAACATCAAGATTATAAACTATATTGATGAAATTATCATTTTATAAGGAATAAATAAGAGCTAATGAGAACAGAATAGGTAATAAAAATGTGATCAAAATACATTAACATCTCAGGAAAACGAAAATTAAGAAAATTACGTATACTGATTCTCAACAGCGTAAATTAAGAGTACAGCTAAAAAGTAAACATGCAGTAGAAAGTAATGAAAGTCAAAGTAGATGAAATAGTAGACGGAAACAACGGATAAGAGATCCTTTATGAAATAAAAGCTTGTATAAATTACCGTAAAACAAAAGACAAGAAATTCTCTTGGCTTCTTTTGGACCCAAGTGAGTCATCCGTAATTCATTCGAATTTCCTTCGCTTTTCGCCTAAAAAAAATAAATTTCCAACGCGGCAACGGCTCATGTTTCCCAATTACCCAGAATTAATCATCGAATTCTCGGATTCCGAGTGGGAAGCGGCGCGAACAATAAAGTGGAGTAAAAATGAGAAGGAACGAGATGGCAATCTATCGGCGGAAGTTGCCGCTCTCCCGAAGATACTTCGGGAG
Source organism: Pantala flavescens (assembly GCA_020796165.1). Taxonomy (NCBI): domain Eukaryota; kingdom Metazoa; phylum Arthropoda; class Insecta; order Odonata; family Libellulidae; genus Pantala; species Pantala flavescens. The sequence goes on from CM036886.1 coordinate 23,343,339, forward strand.
AGAAACTAATCCTTTTTATTTGGACAGTCGTTAGCGAAGCAAATCACGTTTCGACTCCCTAACTCAATATGGCGCCATTGGCATGCCCCGCGCATTTCTGCAGCCCTCCGAAATGCTACTCACGACCTCCTCGGCAATACCGGAGGCCCCCGAAAGAAACGTCGGCGGGCAATCAGCGGTGGAACGCGTTTTATTTGCTTCGCTCCAAGGCATCTGTTGCGTCCGATTAAATATGTATTACGAGCCCTGACCGAGATTCCAGCCAATCACGTGATCAATGGGTTTTCGGCTCCTAATCCTAGGTCATCGGGAAATCAAGGCGTAAATGTTTTGCGAGAAATGAATTTTCGATAAATGCTTTCGATAAAGTTGGGCGATAGGGATGTATAAACAAGAGTGGTGGGTGGTTGAATCTGTTGGATGGGTTCGTTTGATGAGTGAATGATGTCCTCCAAATGCTATTGATTCTGGATTTGAAAGATGTTCTTTTACGGTATCAATTTAAGGCCATCCCTGGCGTATTTATGCAGCATCAACATCCTCGTGGATGTTTTCTCAGCATTTCTACGTTCTAGACTCATTCTGGTAACTAATATTCAAAGAGAGTATCCGGCGGAGCTATGAAAAAAATGAATGAAAGGATGAAACCGTGATATTTGATTTCCAGAGCCTATGCTAACGTGATTCGTTGAAGTTTTATCTGCTGAGTGGTACAGCGCATTTTTATGGAAGTGCAGCAGATTTAGGATTTAGAGGAATTTACGTTCCTTGACCCTTAATATTAGATCAGTAGTTCTCAATCAATAACACTCGTCCAGTGTGATTTTTATGTAATTAAAACATTCTAAAAGAAATTCACAATTTATAAATTAATATAATTTTTATTATTTGAAAACTGTTATCGGATCTGTTGTAGAATCGGTAACCCTCTTGATATCATAAACAATTATGTTCAAAAATTATATGATCAGGATAAAATTATAATATATTTACAAGAGTTTAAGAGATGTAATACTTATAATAAGTTGATCATGAAATTTCATTTCTAAGGTGTTTCTGAAGCAATTTCAGAGCTATAGAATCTTTCGCCATTTCAAAATTCAAAAAAAGTTTATTAAAATTTTAAATTTAATGCTTTATTTTCCTCTGTTTATTGTATAGATTGGGTAAGAAATTTATTAAATATAAATGGTTGAAAACCTGACTAAAAATCTCATTAACTGCCGTTAAAATTTCAATTTTGGATTCTCACATTCTAATAGGATAATTTAAGTAAAATATTCTCAAGTATTATAGGATGAAACAATAGCAATATACTTCTAGCCTCACATCTTGTGTACAATCCCTTTTTACACCACATTTCGTTACATACAAAAGTGTTTTGCGTCCAAGCTGATATCATATCGGAACTTATGAACTTACGTAATAATACCTATGTTTACGAACTTTATTAAATCCTTCAATTGAAGACATTATTATTCCTTAATTTATATATTTAGAGTTATTAATACTGAATATTTTAATAGAGATATTATTCTTTTCATGTGTAACATAGTTATCGATGTGACGATTTGAAGTTTTAAAATAACCTGACGATTCTAAGTAATAATATTCTTATAATATCTTCATCCATCTATGTTGATCTTCCAATAACTATTTATAACGAACTTCTTTTGTTTCTCAAGAAATAGATTCGTTCCCAATCATTCTTCCATTTTCATCATCAACTCCGCAACGCAAAAAAATAAAATCCTGTTCTGACAAACTCTTCGGTCACACACGATGTTTCATCCGAAATATCCGTCTGAAAATGAAACTCCGTGGGGAGGGGAAACCACTCCATCTTCGCCGTTTAATTAAGGCCTGAATATTTATCGGAAAAAAATCCTTTCGAAATTGGGGGTCGCGCCCAAGAACCGATAAAAACAAAAGACGGGAAAAGGATGTCATTCTCTCGCGGTTTACATGTCTGATGAGAGACTGTCCAATATTCATGGAAGTCTGATAAAATACGGTTCACCCTGGGGTCGATATCCCATCCGCGTGGTGAAATTAATAAAGCAAATAACGGAAATAAATACGCGTGGTTATTTTGCGGAGGTCTTGTCGCATGAGTACCGAAAATGTCTGCTGGAATAGTCGTAAAAAAATACGGTCCGTCGCGTTTCCTTATAAATGCTGACGAAGCTAATTTTGTGACCGGGGACTGCATTTTAACGTGTACTCCTACCCGCAGAGTGCGTGGTGGATGAATTTAACTGCTACCAATGATAAAATGTATAGAAAAAGGAAAAATATTTTTATTTTATAAATTCAGGAACGGATTTGAAATTCATAATTCTAAGCCAGAAAGGGTGGGCTTTGAACAGAAGCTAGGGCTTTAAGCTAAGATTTAAAATATCAAAACTATTATTACGTAATGATTGAACGTGCATAAGAGATAACACGATTCGTAGATGATAGGTTACATCTCAGTTGCTGCAGTGGAGTAATATCTACACGATATTGCGTCATGAACAGATTTTGATAGCATTTCATGTACATTATCTGTCCTATTTCTTTTAGTCACAGTAACTGGATAGCAAGTAATGCATATTATATGCTACTGCAATGTGCATCAAAAAGTTGGGTATCAAATCAACAACCACTGCAATCTTACTATCCCCTCAAGGTATTCTTCTGATGACAATCATGTTTGAACTACGTAGATGCAATTCTGACTGATATTTGACTATTCGCCTCCAAAATGATAAGATTTGATTAGCAAATAAGATGCCGAATCAGTAATTATGTCCTGAGGTAGCATTTTTTTCCATTTATATCTATATAAAGTTTCACATTTTTACGTGACGAAATTTTGATTTATCTATAAAAGGATTTCATTTCGTGATTTGAGGGGTATATCATCCTTTTTTGGACCTCAATTTAGCAAAATATGAAGAACCATTACGTAAAAAGTTCCTCTAAAGAGCAACCGTCGCAAAAAAGAATTTCGGAGAAGTCTATTGAAGAAGAGGATACAAATAATCCTCATGCCCTTATATAAGTGGCGATCGCTACACATTTATGAGGATGTTATTTTTGGTCATTTCGAATTCAATTATTTGAGAGAATCGGGGACAAAAGAGGAGAAGTACAAAGAGCTCCGGACGATATTTCGGAGAGCAAATACAATTACTACTTTCATCAAACACGACGATTAAAATAACTCCTATTGAAATCCATTTAAAGACTGTTTCCATTTGCACTCCATTGAAAGGACGGGGCTGAATCATTTATTCTTTTCTATGAAAGCAACGGGAAATTTTTCGTGCCGAATGAATTGCTATCGGTGGATAGATCAATAACTGTGTCTGCATGCATTTCTCGTCGAGGACCTGTAATGAGTTAGAATCGGCAAACGAGTTCGATACGTATACAAACAGTAGCTGAAACATTACAGGAATAAAAAGACCTAGCAGAGGTATTCTTTCCTGTATCATATGACTATCATTTGGGTACATGATGACGGAAATAGCATTGGTAACTCATTTATAGAGCCCATTGACCCTACGTTTATTATGTTTTAGTTTAGAAATGTATTTGTATAAAAATGTAGACTCCTGCGTATGGGAATTTGTTTTTATCATGTTTGCTTAGCTATCCATCCATCCATATTTATTTTTTGTACACATTTTCTCTCATTTTCGTAATTTTCAATTAGGAACTAGACAGAGTAAATAACCCCTAAACTGTTTACGATTAATATTACTAAGGGAGTAAATATGCTTTCAAATTAAGTAATTCAAGTTTACGTAGGTATAGTATATCTCGAGAATTAGCAATGAGTATTTCAAGGTTATAACTTTTACGTCTAAGATTTAGGACTATAAAATAAATACGTCGTAATATACAAATGCCAATTTAAAGATGATATTTGATGTAATATGAGACTTGAGACGTCTGGAAGCTGCTTTACTTTTCTTCATGCATCTTGAGATCTATTCCAAGGATTTCTTTCAAGAACTGTTTTGAACGGATTTTATTACAATCCCACTCGACCCGTCTTAGAGTAAGGCTCAGTCGAATGAATCGGCCTCGAAAAATCATCGTACGTATATATCTGCATCTTCAGTAATGCTTTCGGAGCACCCATCCTGAGTTTGGCGTATTGTCAGAATAACGAAGGGTACGATGAAATATCTTCATACTTTTCAACGTCGATTACCTTAGATTAAGGAAGTAAGGATGATTGGCTTGGATGAATATATTGAGATAGTTTCAATCATTTTACCATTCTGCTTTAAGCATACAAGTTTCCATCAAGTGAATTTTTCGATTGAAGGTCGATTGTTCTTTATTCGTACTCTTTTGATTCTTATATAATTATAGCGTTTCTATGGTTATTTTACACCTCTTCCTAAGTGACTGTTTCCCTGCAACGTGGCTTTTTCTTCTGATTCTATAAGCCACGAATATTTTTCCACTTTCCATTCTTTCATTTAGCTCCAAATCAGTGATTTTCTTATGTTTTATATCTTCCATTTTGATTATAATTTTTATATTGAGCAGTTTTTCCTTATTTCCTATGATTCATTTCCAAAGAATTTACCTTTAATATTGTCCATGATTTTAACTTAAAAATTTAATGGAAAAAAGTACAGTATAACTTAAGATAAAAAAGCTCACTTGGGATGATTAGGCCTAGAGAGGATCAAATAATAGTAATGTATCTATGCAAAATTATCAAATTTTATACAATTTAAAGAAGAAATTATATATTGTAAATCTACAACCTGCATTCTATAATTCATGGAATTATAGGATCTATTTTGACGAAACATAAGTCGCATTTACCACCTTTATATTGCTAAAATAACGTCCAACGATACGCTGAAATCTTATGTACCGCAACTTCCGGTACCCGTTCTGGAGAATCCCTATATTTGCCTCTCATTAAAGTATTTCTCCATCCACTGAGGACATAATTGGGACATCATTATTCACACACGACCCACCAATGACCACTGCAATTATAAATCGCGTCATAAAACGTAAATCTTCATAAGTTCGGAATAAAGCGAATAGCGTGAAATGCAATCCTCCTAAGCTACGGATATGGCTGGAGGGGAGTATGAAACTTAATGAAGCAATTTCATTCCGACCTATTTTTAGAAAGACTTTTTCGAATTGCCTTTGGTTTATATTCGCTGTCACAGGTAATCGACGCAGCAACACAGTGATATGTAGATCGATCAAATGGACAGATTAATATCGGCTTAATAGACGGTCCATAAATACAATTAATGGCCGATAGCAATGGACGAGCGATATGGAGTGGAGGCCCATAAACTCACAGCCTAAAGGCAGATAAAATATAGGGAAATGTATTTATCGATATATCATGTAGATGAAGATGTTCCATTTGATAATACGATGATTAGAAATCCTTGTGATATATCACTTTACATATCGTGATATCCGGTTGGGGAAACGAAGATATTTCCATGGCAATCCAATTATTAAATGATTCCTTAGACATGGGACAACATCTCGTTCTCAATTATATAATAACTCCTCTAATTTTTCAGTCAAAAGTTTAAAGTGACTTTTATAAATTCTTACTTTATATATCACTATAATGAAAGACATATACAGTGATAAATTTTTTAAATGTATAAGTACACTTTGTTCTTATTCATTGATCAGTTAGATTGTATTGTTTTTGATATAGAAAATTTTTGGAGTAGATTGTACCGTATACTTATCGGATTTTCTTCTCAATTCATAAACAGCGTATGAGACTTGGTAAATATCGTCCTTTGATTATCATCCTATGCATTTAATGTCTTTAATAAATCTACTTTGCTCTATCTAATTTTCCTCCTGCCTTTTGAAGAACTGATTCACGTTCAATGATCTGAAAGCACAAGTTTTATTAAAAGTATCGCTTCTTGCTCCCACCTTTGTAAATCACTCGCAAGTAGCATCTCATATTCTACGTGCGTATTCGTGGTTGAGTCTAATGCATGCAAACACCACCTTAGAGCTTTGTGCAGAATATTCCGTTGAAGATGCAGATTATTTCGCGTTTTTTAAATATCTTTCCGTACCCTTATATTTCATGAATAAATTTGCATGTAAGGCATGATATTTTGACTTTAATATCGATGTATTTTTGTGAAAATGATGTTGAATAATTTAAGAAAAGATCGCTAATGAATTGAAATTGCTCAATTGCTCCGTCCTTCCCTTGTAAGACTTTGTGAATCGTCTTCTACTGAGGTGTGCTAGCAAAAGCCTTCCTCGTCCACTTCTTCTCAACTTCTTGGTCGCCTTCTTATTCCAAACGCGCGGTCCGAAGTTCGCGACTGGAATTCGATAGAGCGTCTCTTTATTTCGTTCCTCCATTTTTATGATCATTTCGTAGAGCGAAGAATGCTTCATCTCGGATCTAAGTTCGAGTACACGTAACGATGGATACTCGACAAATACTCCTTTGCCTTTTTCAAGGATATTTTTCTTTGAGATTTACGATAAGTAATTCAGATCGGGTCCTTGTTTAAATTTTTCTCAGTCTTCTTTCAGTCGCTCATGGAATGGATTTAGGATGGATCGTAAGAAGGGAATCCTGTCGCGAAATCAATTTTAAGGGAGTTTATTTTTTATTTTACGTCTGAGTCTCTAGTTGTTATACTTTGCTCGTCTTTCGAATAGATTCGATTCAGGAGTGTGACCTCTCATGGTAATTTTGCAAATATATTTTCAAGTAAAATACGTCTTTAAAAAAATGGAACATCGTATTTCTAACTCAATGATTTGAATAAAATATAAACAAAGAGATTAAATCATAAAGCACCTAAACTTGAGCTATGTGGAGTAAGTTATAAACGAGAACTTTGAAGAATAAGGAATTCTAAAGTAGGATGGAAAGCTTAAACTTGAATTCTTTTTCTTTTATAGAAGTATTTATTATAGATCATCACTTCCAACGACAAAATTATCAAAGTTGGATCGCAAACGTAAGTAAATTGAAGTTAAATTATGACATTGGGAATAAAAACTTCAATTTTCAAAATCTCTGAATCAAATCTCCAAATTTCATGGAAATATAAAAGATCATACTAAAAATCTTTCATAAAACGAATAAGTTACGTAATAAAAAGCCAAATAAGACGATTAATAACCCTGAAGGTCTTATAAAGAACTGAATCTCAACTTCATCTCCATAAAGAAAACTATAATGGATATTTTGAATGGCAAGTACATTAATGTTTTTCCTGAATCGTCTCCTTCGAATCGCTTTTTTCGTAGATCAGCTTCGGAAAGACGGAGCTTCTCTATTTTAAATCCTTTGAGCGAAATTCTCGAATGTAGCTTGAAACTTACAAGAGATTTAATAGATCCTAGTGCGAATCCCTTGGAGAAATCCTTCTTAGGTTAATGCTTCGACTAATCTAGGGTCGAAATGGGTCCCATTAAGCAAAAGAGGTTTCCGAATCTGTCTGGAGAAGTCATCATGAGAAATATATTAATGATATCCAATTGGGTCTTGAGTTTTCCCGATAATAAATAGGATTAATAGAAACGTTTGAAGATTCTGTATAGACCTTGAAAGAGTATGAATGTCAAATATCGTGAGAGAAATGTCATAAGTAAAGGTGTACTGCTTTAAGAAGAAAGAATAGGTTCTGGAATTGTTTCCTCGCCCCGTGATTCCATGGCAACCCCAGATATCTTCGTTACCAGGTGACGTAAATAATTTTCCCTTATTTCTTCATTTGCGACTCCAAATTCCTCCACATATAACAATAACTGAATAATTCCTCGTAATATCACAGCCTAGAATCCGCGAGATGGAATAAATCTAATCTTTTTCTGTTTTTTTAGCTACATAAATACTCCCTTAATTTGAATAGCGGCGACAGGTTAAGTGCATTATCTTACTCTTTGGCGAGGAAAGCTGCTGCATTAGCTTAATTCAAGGGAAGTGATCCCATGGAAATGCCTCTTCTCTAAGTTCTCCTAAGTATGGCCGCCTCTAATCCGAGCCATTTTAATTGGAGAGTAGCATCTAATCCACTTAGAGGGAGGATAAATTGCATGGATTAGGAAAAGAATGAAGGATTTGTTTTCATAATACGACTCTTCTGAATTAAGAAATTAGGCGATTTGAGTTCTTCTCAGTTTGCAGAAGACAAGAAATGGCACACGAGGATTTCATCCTCAGTATCTGAAAGATTTTGAAACTCTCTCTAATTGCAACTGTTCCCGAAGCACCCGAAGATCTCTTGGAAGGAGAAAGAAGGCTTGTGTGGAAGAGTTGCTAACTAGAGGTTATGTTAAAGAAGTATGCCGAATGAAAATAATATATATAACAGGATGAGGGATAAAGTGTTAACAGCTTCTCTCCTAACAGGAGAGAAGCTTAAATAATAATTTAAATCCTTAGAACTCATGGTGTACTGAAAAAATGCCTAACGGTGTCTATGACTAGACAAATGGCAATATTTCTTTAGTCTAATAATATTTATATTATCGTAAGAATGAATGCAGTTATAGTTTTGCGTAAGCAAACTAAATTTTCGGTCAGAATCAATTTCCAAAACTGTGTTTGATCAAATAATTTGGCGATTATAGATCAAGTAAACTTTATTTGAGTATAATTAGCTTCTGCTAAAAATTTGTAATATAGATAATAAATTAAGAAGAAACTTTTTAGTCTATTATTGCATTAAACGAGGAAATATTCAATGGAAAATCTCGTATGGAATATAAATAGGATATATTGAAACATGACGTTCCGTGATGGTTGAGTTTGATCAAAAATGTTAAAATGTAGTACATAAATATACTTGAATGCAGGCACGAATATTAGACCATCTGCTGGTATTTGATTATTCATTGCAATAAACGAAAGCTACTTTCAGTTATATTTCTCTTTTCTCTAATACATGTCACTGACTGATATCGATGGATATGATTTCACTATACTTTTTGCCAACAAAGGACTCTTCCATATCCTCACAAACATGGATATTTTTTGCGCATTTGAATCTTGCAAATCTCTCATTTAATTAAGTTTAAATTTCCTTTAAAAATGGACAAGAAAATTGACCTAATACGATTTGGCGAACACTTGAAATTCGAAATTCTCCCAAATTTTCATTTAATGGTTTATTTTTGAAGTGCGACAAACCGCTGTTGAATATTCATAGCGGCCATGAAGACCCAGATAATGTACGCGATCTAATTATTAATTACTTCAGACCAAATGATATTCGATCGATATAATTTCGTCTGTAAATGAGGAAAAAACATCGCCTGAATATCTCATGGGAAATCACTCGCTAAATGTCCACCTAATTCTCATTTTAATCTCCCGCACATGGTTAAAACAGAGGCGTTAAAACTGGTGTAAAAATTAAATGCTGAGCTGTTAAAAAACAAAAGAGAATCGAGACTTTATTTTTTACGAATAATGCATGAAATATGCTTCGATTATCGAGACATTTCAGAACGATATGTGGAATATTTTATAACTTATTTATGCATTTATTTTAGCACATTATGTTAATTTAAATGCGTATTAAAAAGTTTACGTAAAATATATCAAATGAAAGTTAAAATCGACATCAGTTTTATATTTAGATTACCAGTATGGTGTTCAACCCAAATGATAAGTAAATCATCTGTGGAAATAGTTAAAATAATAATGATCAGAGTTCGAATAAAATCGTATGGGATCCGGCTTAAATGAAGCTGTATATTAAGTTTAGAGAACAGATATTTGTCTGAAAAATATGCAAATAACAATTGCGAATAAAAAATAAATGAGAATCTAGATATAATGTGCTGATATTTGATGTCATGGGAAAGAAAAAAAAGATATATCAAGTCCTAATTCCCTTAATAACATTCAACATAACCATGGGAATCATTAAAGTTAGATTAAGTATGACTTTTATTTATTATTTTTAAGTTTCACGTAGCTGTAAATCAGTTAATCAAGTGGTTGCCAACTATACCAGACCTAGTGCCAAATTATAGCATTTAACTTATTGGTAAAATTTTCAGTAGTTAAGGTATGATGTATTCACATATTTATTTATTGATATTTTAGCATAAATACTAAAATATATATAATTATCTTTATAGCTAATATTTTTGCCATCTCACAGTAGCAACTGATACAGCAAAACGACGTATTTTAATTCTAATAGTTAAGAGTCCGTATAATTAATCCTATCTTGTTTAAGGATCGTCACCTAGCTACAGCTGGGAGCTTCTACTAATAATTCTGATGATGATTAAAGTTGATTAAAACTAACCACATTAATTGACATGGGGTTGTAGCATAATTGTTCGCTTATGGAACATCAATAGAAACCTTGGTTTAGAAATGGATTTAACGGGAAATTTCTCGTCCACATTAATGATTTCCACAATCAGTTGTCATAACGTATAAGTCACATTGCACGGAGACTTGATAATTTCCATCGGTAATAGATCGAAGTACTGCTTTACTGCAATTTCTGGTCATATTATGATGAGAAATTGAACTTATAATTGCTGTTTTGTTTCATAATAATCGTAGAGTCACTATTGGTCTTTTAGAATACTTCGTTAATTTTTTAACTTTTATAGTCACATAACTTTTTGTCTAATCTATTAAAGAGTTAATATAGATAGGTTTTATTAGCAAAGAAAAGCATCAGGAAAATAATCTGATTGAAACAAAGTTTATGCCTATACATGTTCATCTATATTTTATTTATCATTATTTGCATACTATCATTATTAAACCCATTATTAAAAATTGTATTTGTTGAAAGTAAATTTAGACTAACGTGTGTGTGGAGAAAATTTTATCATGGATCTTGACTCAATCAAAATTAATAGCATGAGTTTCCCATAAGGAAGTACAACCTAATTAAATAAAGTGGGAGTGGTTGGCATTAATATTAGAGTAGGCTATGCAAAGGTGCATGCATACCTTTGCTTTGAGATTTAAGTGTAAAACGTATCTGCAGTTTTGTCCCAATTTCCTCAAATGTAGGATCCAAGTGAAGGAAATGGAGATGTGTTTGGATCGAAAGCTGTGCCTTCGAATGCGTGAAACTAACCTAAACTGTAGGGACAATGTCAACCGAATTTACGTCAAACATGGAAATGAGACGAAAACTTCGCTTTGTGTTCCTTTGCGAAAACTTTAGGATAACAGCAGGGCTTGTTGTAGAAGGAAATTAATCTCACAGTTTAGAGAAAACAAATTAAATTCAGTTTATTTGTTTGTAATGACCGACTGTAGCTGAATATTACATCTCTATCACTTCTTATTTTTTGTAAATAATGGGTAAAAATTATAACAGATAAAGAAGCATAGATTTCCTCATAATATTCCGAAAAATTAAAAAAGAATGATGATAATCTAAGTAATGTAATTATGCTTAAATTTAATATATAAAATCGTAAGTTCTACCTTGAAATTTTTTCGTTAATTTTCGTCGTTTGAAAAGTTGAATTATTCGCAGAATTCAGCCAAAGTCTCCTAATATTTGGGCTGTTAATTATTAATTAGACCCAAAATTACTCGAAGCTCCTCCTATGGGCCCTACACTATTAACTGAAGTGATCGAATTTAATTTGCTAATTCTCCTGAAATTCATTTGATAAGACGGAATGTCTGTCATACTTCCCAATGGATTCCTCGCGATGGGAAAATCTCTCTAAAATTCCTCACAGGAGGCTTATTCCAAATTGCGAATTTCATTCCTAGAATTGCGTTTATAATTCGCTGAATTTTAAGAAAATATTTCCGTAGAGGTGGAGGAAAATATTATCTACGCAGAATGAAAAAATTCAGAAATACTCTTCATTGTTTCATTCCTAAATATCTCGGCTTCGTTTGATTATTAAATTATGATGAATATCAACTAGAATAACAAAGAAAATTATTAAAGTTATTATAATAACTATTTTGAAATATTATAAAAAATATTTTAAATCACTTTAAAAATTTTAATGAAAATAATATAAAATATTTTTAAAAAGAAATGTAAATTTACCTATAATTTGCCGTGACCTTGAATTAATTTTTGTAATCATAATAATAATTTATGTGAAAGGTTAAGGAATGCATCCATTTTCCTCTCTAATATCCTTTCTCTTACGTAAAAATTGTTTTAAAGTCTACATGCATCTACTATTGAATGAGATATTGACACTTTAAATGCTACAAAATGTTCATGGAAAATAATCTACAGTACTAAATTATAACCGAAATCAATTTAAATTTGTGTCCTACTGAAACGGGATGGATATATACCATATTCTTGCAAGAACGCTATTTCAAAATCTCTCCCTTATTCACATACCAAATTCGAACCACAGAGAAACTTACTAATGCAACAGCAGAGTGCTCATGCGAGGTTTCAAATTATTCTCACCACATATTTAACCGATATCCATAAAGCTTATATTGAAGCTGTGCCATTACATTCTTGTCGATATTGCATGTCGATAACATCGCCTTAAAGGTGCATATCTAAAGTAAAATCCTCCCATCTGAAATATTTCATACGGAAATATCATCGATAAAATCATATCAAGCCATGTTTATCACACTCATAGTGGTGGACAGGTATCAATAATCGAATTTAGAGGGCCTAGGAAGTGGTGGATGTGGTGGACAGTAGTTATGAGATATTCAACTGCATCAAAATGTGCGATATCTGACCAATATCATACCGCCTTATTAGTTTATCTTCCAAATAATTCTCATAATAATAATTCTTATTTGTATGTGGTGAATGTGGCTTTAAAACTGTAATAGATCAAGTCTCACAAAATAAAAACTACCACATATTCTCCGGATCTGTTTGTGAACAGGAATACACTTAGGGAAAATCTTACATGGGGATATAGAGTAGATATAGAGTACTTATTGAATGCTTATTCAAAGAATATGAGAAAGCTGTCAATAATATAGATATGAAATTGTCATCGCGTAGTCTGAACCTGAACAGGACATAAACTCAGAGAAAAAGTAAGCATTTCTGTAAAGACTAAACTTATTAAAATACATATATATGCTAAAGAAATTAATTGTATTAATACACATTTATGTAGATTTAAACTAAAAAATTTCAAGCTCCAAACAATCGCCTGCACTTGAAATTGAAAAAAGGATCCATAATCCAAGTCAACACATAAAGAACATTACTTTCAATAATTATGACAAGCAAATGTAATACTTACAGGCTTATCAAACATAACACTTACAGAATAATTTCATTATTTTTATTTATAACTACATTCATCCACGAGTAAAAGGTGCAATGCCATATTTTCTTGCCTTTTACTGTACGATAGTAACTCTTTCTTGAGGATTTAATGCATGCACCTCCATATTTTATCATCCTTAAAATTCCTTCTCTAACTCGAACGACTATTTCAACTCTTAAGAGGCACATAAACCTTGCACGCACCATACCGAACCCCCAATTCCACTGCCGTCTCTTTAATAACAATAATCTCTTCATTCGAAACCATCTGTATCAACTCGAGAAGAATGGATTTAAGAAACGAGGCGTAAGTTTTTCAATTCCTCTTCTAATCGATGAGAAAAGTTATGGGCAATTACGAAGAGAGAAAAGGGAACGGAGTGTAGATATATCAGTGGGAAGATAGCGCTGGACCGAGATGCAGTGGAAGATTCGCCTCCGAAGACATGTGGAAAGGAGAAGTTGGCTTTCCGGCTTTGAAAGAGTCGTTTAAATTAATTAAAATAGGCTGAAAAAAGGACAATGAAAGACCGAGTGGATAGAATCGGATTTTCGGAACCCAGCGCTGTTTCGGTGTTGACTGCACCAGTCGTTTCCTGGGTAACTATTTGTCCGAGCGATTGCTGACGATAAAAAAAGGAAAAGAAAGTTTGTGGTTTGTTCGGAGAATTGCTTCCCTAATTAAAAAATTTAAAAGGAAAGAAAGTCTTGTTCGAGAACTTAGATTTGAATATAAATTAAACTAACGAATTAAGTTAAATTAATCATCACATTGAATTGAAATAGCTACTGTATGTCAATAAACAAGTATATCGTGAACTTGAAAGCACAAGTAATATATAAATTAAATCTCTGTCTTTAATTCCACACGCATCGAGTCAATGATAATACGAACTTTTATTCGGAAGTTTTCCTCCGAATTCGGTGAGCTCAAAAAAGAGAAAAGCTTGGCAGAATATGGACTAGAGAAAGATTTATGGTGTAAACAGAAAACACCGATTCGGTCTTAAGTGGGTAATTAATGGATTTAGGATGGAAGAATGTTTACGTGGGTATTTTTATAAAAGGGAATTCCTCGACTGTGGCGCTCGCAGTGGATGGAGTGGCAGCGACATGACGAAGATTTTAGGCGAAAAGAATGAATATGAATGATTCAAAAGGGAATAGAATGACAGAGAGAAGTCGAAAATACTGATAAAACGTTGTCAATGAGATGAGGATAACTTTAAGATATAGGAATCAACGAAACTTTAGCTTAATATAAGTATACTAATACGAGAGAATGAAATTAATGTATCAGTGAATAAGAAGTACTAAATATATATACGTAGATCCTAACTGAATAACTCCTAACACTAAATATATATACGCATTAAATAATACGATAATTACGTAAATCAAAAATGACATGTTTATTAATAATAATGCTTATTGATATACTTACTATCTACTTGATATATACTCAGTATATACTTACTATATACTTAATATATACACAATATATACACAATATATACTTAATATAAACTTAAAATATAATTAATATCCACCTACCGTACACTTAACATACACTTAATATATTCAATATTGACTTAAATTATACTTACTATATACACAGTATATACTTATAAATATACACACACAGTATATACTTAATAAATACCAATAAAGATGCTAATTTCCCAAATTCATTTCGAAACAATTGTTATCATTTCCACTTCAGTTTAAGTACTTATCGGTTAATGTTTATTGAGTCGTACAATGGCAATAAATACTTCAGACGGCTTCTTAAGCCCAGAACATTAACCGCCACAATAAATCATAAAAGAATCACAATTTGCTCGTTGGAAAATTGAAACTGGAAATATCGGACTTGGAACTCCTGGAGGTGATTCTTCTTTCCTTTAATCTTAAAGATCGATGCGTCGGATAAGTGCTTTGAAATCCCGACGGAATGGGACGTATCTTTCGCGATAAAAAAGTTGTTTTTAGCAATATATCTGGAAGATTGGTACGGGAATAAATCCGCGGCATCTTCCTTAAATGGCATTCATTATTTTAATGAATCAGCATATACGTCTCGGGCAAATAACTACTCCGTTCTCGGCTATAAGCTTTTCCAGATACAAGAAGGCGGTGTTTCTACGCGAATTAAGTAAAGGGCTATTTCTCAAAGAAACTTTTCTCTTTGATTCGATCTTTTTCCCAATTCGAGACGCCCTCTTCCGTCGGAAACTGCAATTAATAGTCCCCTTTAAAGTCTCCGAGACTACTTCAAATGCTCCAATGTTTAAGTAAAGTGTCCGACAATATAATGGGCTATTTATCTAGAACTCCACTTCCCTGATATATATAGTATTAGTCGGCTTGCGTGAGATAGACTATAATTCCCTAACGCAAATGTATTAACGTCCAGAATTATAATTTTATAAATTGTCTTACGTACTGCGCTTTTGTCAAAGTTCAAGTCATTCTTAGTCGAGTATAATTAGTACTGCTCTATTTAAATTCGGAAAAGCAACGGTAATAACTGTATGTCATTAGGAAATACATTCCCTTCATTAAAAAATAATAAGCAACATTTGCTAAAGTTTTGTTCGAGGCCCTAGAAAAAATTGTCATTAAATAAATGTAGCCTAGAGCGTGGTGTAGTCTTAACGATGTCTTTAGAATCCGATAATCGTCTGAGAAGTGTTAAGTTACTGAGATAGAAAAGGTACGACGTATTTGAAGATGGTTCTTTTATTCTGCTTTAGATTCACAATGTGGATATTATAAGGCAATTTGTAAAGGTATTTCAAGATTTTCACAGAGTATTTGATAAATTCCTCGCTATTAATTACAGTAAATACTAAAGCTTGCAGGTGCAAGAGGAGATTTTATAAGTCGGGTGAAAAGCTTTCTCTGAATTTCATAGCAACTATTAGAATAAAGGAGTTTTAGTTCAAGCATTGTTAAATTGTAAATAAACATTGAATCCCGCAAGGACGCTTAATTGGACCATCACTATTTACTGTCCAACAATCAGCAGATTATTTTTAGCAATCTTATAAAAAATTGAGAATTAAAAACTAAAGGAGAAAGGCGATTCAAATGAAAACTTAATCTACACTAAATCTTTAGTAAACTTAAAGGGTATGCGATCTAATGAGTTAAAGACGAAAAAATTCGTCTGAATGTTTACAGTGCAAGTTTTGGTCTAAAAGTAAGATCAGGCAAAGAAATGTAGGTACTAGACCCTATAAGATTTGTATCAAAAAACAACAAATAGTAATCAACGAGAGATCAATTGTGATCCAATAAAATTAGTCCGTACTGAATATTTAAGATTTAGGCCATTTGTCAAGTTTGGCTTAAAGGCTGAGTATTAAAGTTTTACCACACTAAACGTATCAATGTGTTTCTAACCGTTCGTAAATCAAACCTTTTATACTTGAAGGATAGTTATTATTAACTTCAGTAGATAGATTATCGTCATTCACTTAGCAGAGCTCAATTTTCTCTAGAACTATTATTACAAACAGAAATATAGCGCTTTCTCTTATCGATGATTAATTTGTTTTATTGTAAACTCGTATCGAAATGAATTATAGCCCAAAATACACACAAATGAAAGGGAAAATCACGATCGACAAAATTCATTATTTTCATCGCGAAATATCATATCTTTCCATTTGATTCACGCGAACTTCGATAGCGTGCTATGAAATGTCCTTAAATAACCTTTGATTGCCTCATTTAGAGAAATAGATATAGAATCTAATTCATTGTTTTTGATATCATTTTTAAAACAATTCGAACAATCGAACCTTATTACTCAATAAGATAAGACCTAATAGTTTGTCTGAAATATCCTGTTTTGGATAAAATAATTTAAGATATCAACTGCGAATAAAAAATAAAAGTTTTTATATTCAACATCATTCATTGGATGAATTATAGGTTTTTATATAATATATCTGTATATTTGACTCGTTAATACACGAATCTAAAATAAGTGTCGCATTTTATTTATAGTTCTATCGGTCTCGTCGATTTTTTTTCAATTTTATTCAATAATGTAATCCATATTGAGATTTCATCGTAATAATATTGTCAGTTATATTTTCCCTTATTTATCAGATCATTACTCTTTAGCTCGTACGCAGCGTTAAATGTCTGGTTTTGGAATTGATAAATAATTGTTATAGATTCATGATGATACTTAAAGCACTAATATACTCACATGGTGAACATTAACACGATTTATTTACTATGAAAATTTAGTGATGATATCTATGTTACTAATTTAATAGATATGAGACGAATAACTATGATCCTCTTTAATTCTGCGATAAATCCTTTCATTTTCTTAATAAATGTTTTCACAATTCCGAGTGTCATTATAGATTAAGGGATATTATACCTTTGTCATCCTGTTTTAGATTATCTCCTTACCTTTGGACTAAATCAAATTCTAAATTAAGTCGAATTATGATTATTCTAATTAAGCTACACGATGATAAGCGTTGGGGTGAATATCTTCCTAAATCAAAGCATTCAAGGACAAGTGATATAAAATAGTATTCCTCAATTCTTGTGATTACGTATCACAAATTTCGGTGGGATAAAGTAGTAGTTACTCCGACTTGAAAGCATATTAACTCGTGAATGCAGGTAGGCATGCCTTTCAGACATGTGGTAACAGCATCTCATCGAATCTGTCATTCATAGGTCGAATCCAATCAGATTCTCCTTTTTCTGCGCACATTTTCTTTGTCTTTGACTATTAAAACCCAATCGCAGACTCCGCCGATCAATTATTCAAAATCCCTCCTCATTGTCTCCAGATTTAAGCGACGGAACGAGACCCATTGTTCTGCAATAAAAGCGCCCTTTTCCATCCGCGGCGAATAAAGGAACTGAATGAAGACAAAAGAGCGTCGATGGGCGAAATCGCAAAAGTCTTACCCCGAAAGTTTCGGATACAAAGGGCGGTGAAAAACGTTCCCGGTATAATGGGGTGAACGAGTTTTTTTGTCAAAAACGAATCTGTGATTTTTTAAAAATATTCTCTCGCAGACCGTTCAAAATGAGACGATGGTCCATGAAAAATGTTTGGGAGGTTTTTTTTTTTCTCTTGCATACATGACCTAGATCTTGTTTCTTCGCGGGTGTTTCGTAGCCTAAATTCTCGCCTGCATTTTCCATACGACTCGTCCCCCGATTCATAGCCTTTGAAATGGTCCTCTTTGATCTTTAAATGCGTGTGGTGAATCTGCTCTTGGTGTTGTGATGCTGTGGTCCAAATGTGGAACAGATTGTTTTGCTCTTTTCCAAAGAAAGTGCGAGATTTAGAGATTAAGATATAAATTACGGTTCATTATTCATTTTCGCGTAGGATTTAAGCCAAAACATCTGAACGTTAAGTTGGCTGAATAAAATCAAGTATTTGCCTCACGTTAACAAACAATTTGGATCCATTTTTTTATCATTTGAATTTATTTATTCATGTGATTATAACACGAGCAGTAGTCAATAGTATTAGCAGTAATACAATAAGATTTACCGTTGTTATTTACTCTATTTGTTTACTGTTTGGAATCGAAATTCTATAGCAACCACGAAGAGATCTCTAATACAATGATTACAAACAAATATGAGTATAAATGAACATTTAGAAACGGAATATTATAGATAAAACGTAATAAAAGTCAGAATTCAGTCAGAGAATCATTGAATCCAACCATATGCAAGTCAAATACTACTCTACACTTCCATATATTCTTCTCAATATACAAACGCTTGTGCTTAATCCATTAGTATCTTTCAACGAAACGTATTCCCGCACCCTTCAGGGATCACGCATTAAAATCAATTAATTGAGATTATTTTGTCGATAGTCTGATGCCAAATAAAACTGCATATTCTTATTTAATCTGTACAGTTTCAATCCATTAATGTGATTAAATGGGGATGATCCCACTTTCAATATAATAAATTGAGTTACACTTTTAATATCACTTAAAGTGAGTAAGTGAACGAAAATCGAATCCGTATAACGACTCCCGTTTCCGGAGTAAGGATTTCAACGAACGAATTCATCGGAAATACGTTTTATAATGTCCGTTATTGTTTTATTCTCATAAACTGGGATTAAATTGCTTAATAAGTATGTTCATTCCTTCAAGCAGAAAAATAAATCGTACTAAATTTTGTTGAGTCTAAATCCTAAAATAGTAAGCTATATCCCATAAATCTACGCACTATATTACTTTCGTTGTTTTTGTATAATTTGTTTTTAAAATATGAACAAGCGATTAGTATTTCAACTTAAATGACGTAACGTCATCCAGAAAAATATTATAATATTATATAATAATAAACAATAACTTACTGTTATTAGAAGATTGAGGCACTTTTTCAGCTATTACAGTTTTAAATATTATATACTAATTACTTTCAGGTTTGGTCTAAAGCCTTCTGAATAGAACGAGGGGTGATGGGCCTAAGTATACCGAAGAAGATGGTAATATCAAATTCTTAAAATGGACTCAATGTTGCAAATCGCAACTCGTTTGTTCCATCTTCAATTAGTACGTTAATTTTAATCGAAATAATTTCAAAAACTTTCAACATTTAAAGAGGAAATCTATATACTGTAAACACATAACTTCCTCAAGTTTAAAAATATTGAAAGTTATCAAGTATACCAGGATAACTCTGTTAACAGGGACCGATAAGGGAATCTCGTGACTGATTGTTTGATGCAATGAGAAACAATAAACAGCTCCCGATATTAGGATAATGAAACTATACTTCATCGGGCTATCCAGAGTAAGGAAAGAAGTATATAGACCTCAGTGGAGTGTGACTCCTCTAGTACAAGGCAAGGCCTAACGTAGCTTGTTCCACAATGACACTTTTGGTCCAGTTTGGTCAGGATTTCCTCACCCATCCACCTTACAGACCCCACTTGGTCCCTCCAGACTCATCTATTCACCAAAATGAAGGAGGGTTCGGTCGTAGAACATTTACAAGTGACAAGGAAGTGAAATGTCACCAACTGGACCATGGATGTGGCAGAAGGCTTCTACGAGGAGGGTATTTCACAGCTAATTTCTCGGTAAACGATATTCATTAAGGGAACCTTTAATTACGTAGAAAAATAAAACACGCTGTCATGAAAATTTTCCGTTACTTTCAACACTTTAAATACAAATTCTATTTAAAAGAGTAATTTATTTTATAAATGATGGTATATGTACCTATAATTATAACTTATAAGTTTTTATTGTTAATTAAAATTGGGAAATAATTTGAAATCTAAATCTATCGTAGAACTTAAACACAATAAAAACAGGTTAATTATTATTCACTCTATTGAGATTTCTATGCTTCGTGATGTTTTTGAACCCTAAAGGACTCAAAACAAATGAAACTTATGAATATGAGAAACATTTGTAAATTTATTATTTACTAAACAAATCAATATCTTAATTATGTATTAATATTTAATATATTTTATTAACATTAACGAGAATTATAAAATGCTATTCAATGGAATTCTATTGGAGTAATTCCGCCCACACCCTGAAATGTAAATTCCAGGTATTTGGTATCTCGTACGAACCAATGTCACATTCATTACATCAATTAATCTAATTAACTAGATTTCTCCGGAACAGAATCATAAATGTACCCAAATAAGCACTCTGCACATATATGAGTCAATTTCATTGCCACCGAACGCTTGTATAAATGTCTGCATCACTTTTTGAATGTACCAAAACTAAAACCGCTTAATTTGGTTAATATAACGAACAAGTTAAATTAAAGGTGATACATGTTAAGAGAGTATGAAGCAAACAAAATAAGAGATGGGTGGTGGCATTAAAAAGGAACTTTAAGAGGATTAGTAGGAAGTGGAAATGCATCAATTTAATTAATTGTCTCTCGTGGTTCTGTATGCAAAGAATGACTGCAAACGAAGATACACAAAGTACTACATTCTTCAGTACCTTACGTTTCTTTGTGAACCAAGTTCCCTTTTTATTAAATGAGTCATCGGTTGGTTTCCTAGTGCACAGTCAAAATAGAGTGTAACTCAAACGATTTCTCAATAGAAAAAAAAGGAACTCGTGACTGAATAGGAAAGAGACTGTCGCACTACTTGTTCTATAGAAAAGCAAACATCAATCTTGTTATGAAAAAGTTCTTTGTCCTTTTTTACGCTTACAAAGAGAAGGTTTGATGTCAGTTTGTTCATTTAAAACTCGATAGCCAGAAGTTACGCAACAATTAAACTGATTGTATTATTACATGAATTGCATTCATTAATGATATTATAATTCCTATGTACTGAATTTCTGTTTTTATCTCGTATTCATCATATTATTTCAGTTTAATATGACGGATTTGTTCAAAATGGTAGTGGAGTATAGTTAAAATTAAGTGAGTACTTGAAATTAGTGAGTGTTCATTTCCGAAAGAGTTATGCATTAAAGTTGTGTTGAATACAATATATACATATAAAATGGTTGCATTAAAAAACCACGGAATGTAATAAAATAAAATTGATGAGTATCTTACTCGAATCGCAGATGAAAAGAATGCTTTGACATTTTTGCATTTTGCAGTCTTGTGATGAACATACAGCAAGCAAAAATTATGACTATCCAATTTACACGTATGATGACCTTGCACATTGCAATTCAGTTTCTCTTGCGCATATAATTATAAAGAGCGTTGTAGAAAAAATAAAATGTCAGCTCAACTATCGTTATTTTATTTTGGAAGCACAAGGATTGACAGCTAAATTTAGTTCCATTCTCTGATTGCATACTTTAAAAACAATTACTCAGTCCATTTGATGCAAAACATTTACATTTTCGATTGTTGCAAATAATCCTAACGGTAGATAAATACAAAATATAATCATCTTCTTCCTATGCCAGTGGTTTGTTGCAAACCTGCATTCATCATACCTGTTATTTCATAAATTCATAGTTACTCGACAGATTCTATACATGCCTGTACAGCTCCTTGTTCCAAATATACCAAAATTTTCCACTGATAGTTATGTGATTTCATCAGAAATTCAAGAATAGGAAATAAAGTTGGACATTAAATTAAATATTAATGGAAATTCTCTAGAATAATAACATTCCACAAGTGCGAGTGCAAGTTTTGCTAAATATTGAATGAAACATTATCAATTCCCTACATCCGAGTTCACTTATAATAGTGGTTGGATCATATAAATGCCTAAGAATAAAAATTACCTACATAAATTTAACTATCGTTATTTTTCTTTCATTGAGACGGAGATACAATCTAAACAAACTACTTTCATACTATATTAACCTTGTAACCATTATCACACAATTTTATATAAGAAGACATTTTTAAATACTCAATTTTATTTCCGATATTTAAATTCTTTTTAAACTCTTTAAACTGCTTTCAATAATGGATAAAGCTTTTTGAAATTTGATGGCGACAACTATGTAAGCTAGGAACACAAAATCATCTCAATAGGAATAACCATGACAAATGAAAACTTTGATGGGGTATTTTGTATAATAGAGACACAATGAAGTCAATTCGATTCAAATGAGGCGTTTGAAAGTACAAGTTTAAAGAGAAAAAATAGTCAACATTATCTTTCATCCAAATTGGAAAGATGTCTGTTTCTTTGATGCGTATTACTTCTCAATTCTAAATTAGTCCTTTCACAGGATGATAATCATACAAAGGAGTGGAATAACAGGAAAATAGAAGAGTTGGATTTAAGTGATGCAGTAATTTGCTTTCGGAAAAGAGTTGGGCTCCTCCACTTCCGGATATTGAAGTTTCCCCAATTAGATCAAATTAGCTGATTAAACAGCCGGACAATGCGGCATTTCTTTTGTCTTGCCTTTGAGTTCCTTAGCTTTTAAGCTTGGAGAATTTTCTTCTACAGATTTTGTTGATCCTGGAGAATATTTTCTTTTATCAAGGATCTGTTTTTGAGGCAAAATAATAGGTATTTTTGAAAATTCTCTTCGGTAATCTTTATCCAACTACCTTTTACACCAGAATTACGTTTTTGATGTGAAAATCTATAACTAGCACTATTGTTGAAAACATAGTCTATGCGTATTTCTATAAAAACGCTGCTTTGTCAACAAACTGTTCACCTTATACATTAAATAGAAGATTAACTCTTGTGTTTTCTATAATAATACTAAAAGATGTCTCTACAAGAATGAGTCTATGATCAGAACTTGTGACATAAGTGTTAGCTTACTAGGAACGTTCCTTATTATTCAATTATACACTTTCAAATGAATATAAAGTAATGTAGTACCACACAAAAACTACAGGTAAATAAGGTAAAATAAGATGTTTTGCAAGAAATGATTCTATTTCCAGGTAAAGTAAAAAATAAATAAAACTATTTTTATAAATAAAATAATAATATAATAAACAATAATAAAATAAAATATTATAATAGAGCGCAAAATTTTCTCTTGTGTGCATAGTTTACTGTATCACTGTCATGCGTTTAATATACCCTATTAATGCAGTCTAATTTTTATTTATATGATAAGCTATTGCTGGAATTCCATAATCCTATCGATTAAACTGAAATGTAATTAACATCGAAATAAATAATTTTCATCATATTTAATTTCCATCAGGATAATTTTCTAGGCAACCTAATTGTTATTTCAACAGTCATTTACATCATACATACTTGACCACGTGATTTGGGCAGAAAAATTCAACAGTAGCAAATAATGAATTTTAAACGTTTTGAGAACTTCAGTACGATTCTCCGAATAGATTCTCCTCATTGGCATAACTTCCGAGTAATCTAAACCGATCAATTAAAAAAACATACTCCACCTTATGAAGATAGACTATTTCTATATTTGCGTCATAAATTTAATGGATTAATGTTTTCCTATTTAACACCAGCTCCAATTCAAACTTCATTGGGAATTTCTCCTTGTCGATCCGTCCATTCATCAACGACTCCACGAATGCAGAAGCTATTGAATACGAAAATAATACTCGGCCTGCGCAAACATGGTTTTCGTATCAAAAAGACAAGCCCAAAGTACACACGGGAGAGGGAGTGAAATGAAACACCAAACGAAGGCACTAGAAATAAATAAAAAGCCCATTTGACGGGCCTCGCGACAGTTTAATGGATATGATGGACAAAAGTTGGGGAACATGTGAAACTTGGAACGAAAATGGACTTGTTTCTGAGTTTTGAGGGAAGAGTTTTTTTTGGGGATGAGTCAACACGCGGCGTCATATTGAGTGATCGACGGACAGTGCCTAGATAACATCGAAAAAGACTCCATCAGTGCTGCACGATTCATTCAATATTCCCCGAATCTGTACGCGATCCTTGAATCAAAGAGAACACTCGAGCTAATCAAGAATTCAATTCTTTCGGTCGAAATGATATTCGTGGGAATGAAGTGCGATTTATATATTCCTCGAAAAAAATAATGGTTGATTAAGCTGTTCATACGATTGTTTGTATGTATACTAAGTTTATTTTGGTTTTTCTTGTAGAGGATTACAATACTGAGGATGTTATCCTTTTTAAGTATTCGACAAGAATGTGTTTCTTTTTACGAGTACATCTTTATCTCCTTTGATTAATCCTAGAAAAAAAACATTTGCTTTTTTGTTTTGTTACTTCGTTCTTATTTGTAACATGTATCTGAATTTATATGAGGTAATGAAATATAACTACTAGTTACAAAGAAAGTTAATATATTCTTAGGTTGACGAAGCTGATCCATTCTTAATAAAAATCATAAGACAAGAGCACTTATATTGATTATGAGAATCAAGGTTTCTATTGGTATGTAGTTGGTTGGTCTATAGTTAAAGGAAAATAAATATGTAAAATTTCTTACTTCTTATTACTTATATATATATTATACATTATCAGGCTTCCCTTAATTCTTAAGACACAAAAGTTTTTTTCTTATTATTCTTATTTTTACTTGATCAAAGCATTTTAT
The DNA here is from genome assembly GCA_020796165.1 of Pantala flavescens. NCBI lineage: Eukaryota > Metazoa > Arthropoda > Insecta > Odonata > Libellulidae > Pantala > Pantala flavescens. Next base: position 23,368,618 of record CM036886.1, read on the forward strand.
CTTCGATATTCTCTTATATTTAAACCAGTAACAAATAGAAAATACACTAGGAAACTTTTGCGAATATGACTCATGCATATTTTTTAACTGTATTTGTGTTGATATTTCATATTGTACAAAAGTGGTTCCTGTTTAATCGATCAAGTTTCTATAGCACTTTGAGGATCAGTTATATCCCATATATGATCGTCTTGCACATCTGGGAATTCTACCACCTCCAACAAGGATGCAATACCCAATCAGCTCTGGGGGAGTATTGTTCTGTATTTTATGTACAATATCAAGAAACAGTCAGGTAGCGAAAGAATAATATTTATAGTATATTACACTTTAATTGAAAATGCTGATCTTTCGGTTTGGGGGTAGTCCTACAATAAAAATTACCATTCGGAGAGATATTTTGAACTAAACTAGAGATTTTATGAATTCCATTGCCTCAAAATTGGAGTCAGCCTAGAAATATTTGGCCTACAAAAATACAACGTTATGTTAGGTTATAAATTTCGGAATCATTTCATTTGAAACTCTCTTTAAGCTTATTACGTCATAGATAATTACGTCACTCTTAGCTAATTCTAAACCTGATTTTAGTTTATACTGTACGTTTGCGAATATATCCGCTATGCGAAATTACGTAAATTCGCATCGCTAAACATCGCACACTTCGAATCGATCGAACAGGATTTCGCAAATTGTCACGATATCCCTCCCTCAGATGCTAAAAATCGAACTGTGATGATATCTAATGCTTTAGTTTTCACACCCGTCGCTGGCAAAGGGAAAAAAACACAAGCGGTGGAAAAAGTCAGTTGGATTGACATTGGAGCCATGCGACGTCACAGGGGAATGAAACCCTGTTAGGATGTGATTGACTGGGGTATCCTAATCCAGCCCATGGCAATCAAATGCCCCACCACTTGTCACATTCTTGATCCGCGTCTTTAAACCCCTCGAACACACTCCCCGGGGAGCAGCACCGAATTTAGGCCCACTATTTCCCCGAATTTCGACAGAATGAAATAGAAAAAACACACTAGGATTCACTATCATTTTATTAGCAACGTTTTCTTGCGGAGGACTGTAGTTTGTTATTAAATGTTTTTGCTAAATGCAGAGATAAGAGAGATTAAAAGTTTTTGATTATAAATAATTGTATTAGGAAGCACTGTTGCCATGGATTCACTTGATGTTTATCTAGAGCTAGATACCACTTGTATTTATAAATTTAAGTATAGAATATAAGATGGTTGAAAATGCTAAACTTAAATTAACTAATCTTCTTGATATACACAATAAATTATGATAAGGCTATAAAGTTGATAGCATTCTCGTTCAATCGATGAGTAAAAGGATCACAAATGTATTAATACATAATATTATTTAAAAATAAATTTATTTTCAAAATATAATCTTGGATAGGTTCAAGGTGATTTTCCTAGGGAAGCTCTCAAATAATTTGAGGATTTTAACAGACGTGTAGAAAAGGATCGGGACTCGAACCCAGGTCTCCTAAATGCCAGAGCCCAGCCATTGAGCTATTTAGTCTGAACATCTGAGCACCTTGTTAAGGGATACTCTTTACTTTATTCAAATCTGTTAAAAACCTGGGAATAGTTTACTACTGTTTATAGTGATGAATATTTAGAAATAAACGAAACCAATAGTAAACTACAAAAATTTGCCTCCTATCACTTATTACTATGCACATAGTGCACGAAAAACTTGACCAGAGTTTATCGTACATAAACGAGGTTGGGCTTTAACTTGCATTCGTCTATTCATATTAATATCAATGAATTATTGGGTAGTTCGAAGCATGAATCATTAATAAATAAATGAGAAAAAGATTAAAACTTATAACCCAGTATATCCAGGGTTGAACCGTATTAAGCTTCAACATTTTTAGCACCCTGATGATGGAAGCGGCATCCAACAATCGATGGCAGGATAACCTGGTGAATTACCATCCAATATCCCCCCAAACAACTGATACCAGAGTTTATTCTTCTGATTTATAGCATTAATACGCTCTTGTTTCGCCATCCATTCCATCTACGTCAAATTTTCCTTACTCTTTCAATAGTATGAATGCATGTGTGGCATACGGTACACTATATTTTAGCGCAGACGGGAAATGCGTGGAAGAAATTTGTGGAGCTATCGCAGAATCTGAACGCACGACCCATGTCCAACAGCTTCTTCTTTTATCTCAGTCCATCTGTTTAGAGAGCGTGCGTTGGCTTTCAATTGCCCGTATCGGCTCCGACCTTCGTTAACTGCCCTTCCATTTGTACAACATCCATTCCTCCTCTTCCATCCGATTATTTAGCGTTCCTTTCCCTTTCTTATCTTCAATAATATTCAATAATCCGAATCGTAAGCACCGTCCCGTTATTTCCTTTCACAATTAGCTCTTCTACATCCCGATAACAGTGCATAATAGAAAGTGTTCTCTAGTCACTCCATAAATAACCGTGGGAAAATACTAGGGAATATTTCTCATAGTTTCTCACGGTATGATCATAATTTAACTTGTAATACGTAACGGATTTTTTAAAATGAAAAGTTCGTAACATCAAGCACTTAAATACGTATTAATGCGTATTCGATGGTGCTATCATGGATTCTCAAGTAATAAAATACTACTAAAATTACATTCATAATGCGATACTTTCCGATAAAAAAAATTCTACAATATTTACTACATACTCGTAATATAACTACAATCTATTGGTGATGCTGTATTGGTAACTCTTTCTTCTCAGGTCCACTCAAATGGACTATACGTATTCTAAAAGTGCGCTGTAGGATATGTATGTGTTATACTTCAACGATAGGTTACCTTGAAAAAATAAACGTCCCCCAGATACGTATATGCTCAGTGTCTAGTTAACTTGATTTACTCTTAGCATTAAACTTTTTTGTGGTAAAGGAAGTTCATTTTATAGTCTTTTTTTCCTCACGTTTGGCGTTATTACTGAAAAAAGTACTTTGCGAGGAAGTCACTCATTAACAGCTAAATTTCCATCCTGAATTCGAAAATCTTTTTTTGAGATTACTCTTATATTGTTAAAATCCTGTTCAAAACATTAAGCCTTTACGATAAATTTTACTTTTAACAATCAAATAGCTTTTTCAAAAATTTACGTTCATTTTCAGTTGCTTTTAAATACCAAGAAATGTAAAGATCGCTATTCATTAATATTTTTGTTAAAATTCATGTAAGCAAAGTTGTACTTTTATCACAGAAAATATACATTAAATTAACAAACACACGACTGATTTCGACAAATATTTAATCTTACTTATGCATGAGGAATTTAGTCAAAACGTAACATTTCTTTATCAATCTACTATTAATCAAATTTATTTTAGAACGACTTGTACGTATTTATGCTCACCGAATTCAAAACGAACAACTAACTTTATATTTGATCATTTAATGGCATTGTTAATACAGGGATCTTATAAAATATATTTCCATTTCATAGGAACTATGACAAAGGCAGAGTTTGAACGGAAATGTTCAAGCGAAATGCCAAACCAGAGCGAGGGGAACAATTTTCCATTCCAGTTAAAATGAGTTAGAAGTGTTTTCATAAAACATACTCCTTTTTGTTGTTGTTAGCTGTATAGTTAAAGATTGTTAAAATAATAATTTTAAAAACGTCCATTATTTTCCGCATAGCAGTTTCCAGGCACTGAATTCAGCAAAAAATTTACTTCCTAGAAAGTGTATGTCGGGAAAAAGTAAATGTATATTTAATGCAGAACGGATTTGTGGAAATTTTCAAGAGAATTCGAGCAAATAAATTTCGTAGAACATCGTAATGAATTCGTGAACATTAAATTAATGAGAGAATAGGTTATAAAATTCAAAAAAGCATGAAGAAATAACAGTAATAATAAGCTGTAAGTTTTTTTAATGGTGGATCGTAATTGACAGCTAGAAATACTTTATAAATATTTGAAAAAAAATAAAAACTTCGTGTACTATTTGGACTCTGAAATACTGCAAATAATTTATTGGAACAGTAAGACTCGTATATATTTTATTTCATTGACTAGAGAGATCTACTGACATTCATCACCAAAGCATTCTTGCAGTTTATTTACATCCGTGTTGATAGAGACCGTCACTTGGCAACCTCTAGCCAAAGTGAATATAAATCTTTTATTTATATATTTTGTCTCTTATAAAGCTCTGGAATAAATAAAAACAGTCTTTCGCCTCTCATACATTAATGAATTTCCACTTACCGATGCAACGCCATTGGGGAAACTATTTTAATTAAAATTCAGAAAATATATTCGGAAAGCAGCGTATTTTCAACAATAGAGTAGCTTCGTTTAATTAATATTTGCACCATTTTCGTACGTTAATCTACTCGTTTTTGCAGCCGTAATCTGTTTCTCCAAACTGCGGCCAGCCATTTCTCAGAAATTTCTATCAAAATTGTTTCAAAGCTTTTTTTAAAATAATGAAATTGTTTCCTAATTGAATCACGCTATCATTTTTAAATTCGTGAACGTTTGGGAAATTCTTCGTACTAAGATTGATGAATGAAGAGTTTTTTTTTGCTCGAATACCGGATGAATACATTACAATAAGTCTTTTGTTACAATTCAATGCCAGAGCCTCACCGACAATTATTCTCAGATTTTGCCGCATCGCGGTGTCTATTCAATAGTTATACTAATTCAAGGGAGACAGTTTAAATCTATGAGCATCCCTATAAATTAAATACGATGTTTTTCAGGGATAGTTTTAATTGCTCAGGAAAACATTTGATTACCAGGCATAAATTTAAAATTCCCGCTACGTAATCACTTACTTAATGTCGTATTTATAATATATATTTATATTGCTTCATCATCGTCATTCACAACAATCACTGAGCATCTTCAGAAAGTGGTAATTAATGTCCATTTATTGTACTATCTTCATAATTCGAATTCTATTTTTTATTTCCCCCTCCTCTTTCTGGTGTATTCTCAGACCAATTACGATCAATTTATCTCTATCATTTTACATTAAAGATTGATAAGACTATACAGAAAAGTTATGCCTAAAAAGAATTTAATAAAATTGAATACATTTCGTTTTGTGATGCATTTAGGCTATAATACATTCATTTTAATAGAAACCTGAACTAAAGCCTAAAGAGAATTTCATAGAGCTATATTCAAAATCATAATATAATGAATGCTTAAATAGCCAGCATTAATATCAAATGCTATTATGCATCGCTGCAATTAGAGTCAATTTAGTTTAATTACCTTCATAATTATATTAAAATGATTGAAATAAGCACATAATCTCCCCAGTATAACGGTATGTTAATTCTGGTTTCAGTAGAATAATTAAACAATACGTAGCCAATGTATCTATTCATTTAATATAACCTATTAAATATACATATTTCACATTTTCACTTAATTATACGATTTTCTAATTAAGCAAGGCTTTACCATCGCCATAAACGCACACAAATTCTATTAGACCAATTAGTATCGTACGTAATATTTCTATATATGAGATGGTAATTACTTTCTAAAAAGTAAATTAAGCAAAAGGATTTGAAATAATTCATTTATTCACCTACGGGAAATGATCATAAAATGAGCTGCTGCACATACTAAAAAGTCGTTTCTTAAAAGGATGAAATTTAAATTATAGATATGTCATGCTAGTTTCTTACCATTGCAAAAGTTTTTCGTAAACTGTTTAAATTGAAAATTTCACTTGATAAAATCAAATTAAAATACTTCATTACTTGCAATAAAAAGTTCAAATAAAAGATCGAATAGCATAAAAACAATATTTAATAGCTAAAAGAAAAAGGAGATCCTACTGCAGGACAACGCAAGGTAAGGTATCAATTGCAATTCTGTGATGCTGGGCAATGAGAAAGCAAACATTCAGAGAGACATATATCCGTCAATCCGTAATCCGGATGGCAATAACAAGGTAACAACACAACAGTAGGGCCAAAACAACAACAGAAGCACGCAACAACACAAATGCAAGGCAACAACTATACAACAGCAAGGCAAGGTAACTACTACAAGATTACTAGGGCAAAAAGAAGCATGGGGAGAGAAAATGTCTCTGCATTCTCAAGGTTTGATAATAGGAACTGCCGAACTAGACCGACTCGGTACATTCACCATGGCAGCCTAATAATCCAGTCACCTTAAACATGCCTTCTGAAAGTAGAAAGAAAAATACTTCCCACGTACCATTTCCTCAGGCGAAAGAATCTTCCGCATAACTTTCAGGTATATTTTACTTCCAAAATAAATTTATTAGCTCGTTCAGATATTCCTCATCATAACAGACAAGGTTCCAATAAGGCCGCGCTTTGTCTTCTCCGGAAATCATCCAACCTCAAGATGTCAGCGTGGCGTTGTTCTCATAGTCTTACCTTCCTTATTTCGACCTAGATTATCTTAGCCTACACTTTAACACGGAACAAATCTATTTCTTTTAGCTCATGAAATTGTCGATCCACTAAAGTTAGACCACGAACATTCATACATTCTGAAGACTGATATCAGCTGTACTATAAGAAGAAACCTTTTCTATCACGTAAGAATCGACAATAGAGAAAATGCTGGAGTCAAAGTGAGGCTTAACCGAAAAAAACAGCCTGGTTGCTAAGAGCTTGTCTGCACCCATCGAGACCTTCTGGACATATAGGATTATAATGAAGGCATCACAATTCAATTAAGTTGCTTGCGTAGACCGCATTTTTCTCCTCCGACTGTTCGCACAATCAGCATGAACTATTTCCGATTAGTATAAAAACTCTCAAGACAGGCTTTCCACAAGCTTTAGCTTGTTTCCTTACGATGTTACCAAATCTACTGCCTTTTCCAAAAGCTTCCGAGCTAATCAGTACGCTTTCAATAAGGTTTAAATAAGCTTGTCAAATGACGATGGTTTGGTTGACGAGTTGAAATTTCCTTAAGTACCGTTCCAATCTTTCCGGGTTTGCTGTTTGTGTTTATTTACTGTGAATGAAGTTATTACTTGACGAGGCAAACGCATCACAACTTATGAGATAATGCACCTTTATTATCTCCGGAACAGTCTTATCTTTATCAAAGCTTTAAATAGTTAGCTGAAAGGTGACCAGTCATTAAGGAAACCCAAGAATTGAGGCAGGTCTACCCTCGGTAACTGAGCGAGTCGCGTGATATTCCCGACGTCTCACGATTGCATTGCGTCAAAAGGAACTCGTTTCGAAGCCCACTGAGAGTCATTCTATTCCTCTTTGAATTGACTTTCCGTATTCTTATTTATCGTGGGCTACAAAAAATTCTCCGCGAAATAACAGCCTTTAAAATCTACGTCCTTTGAGTTGGCAATTGTTCTCGCAAGTTTTCCCTTTCTTTAACACTTCCATTACGAAATATCTAAAACTCACAACAATAACGAATAGCACACTGTTACTTATCTTGTGAATAGAATGTCCTGGAGGATGTCTATCTCATTGTTCATGTTCTCAGGTCCTCATGAAGATGAACAGAACTAATAAGAAAATCTCGGAAATCATTCGAAAAATATATCTGAAAATGTACATCCGCCAATCTGGAATCCAATCCGATAGATAAATTACCTTGTTGCAAGAAAAGGATGAACAAATAGCAAGAAAGGCAACCTTTTGTGGCAATAAGGAAACAAAATAACATGAGACAGGATAATTCAAAACAAGAGAGAAGCAAGGCAAAAACGGAAACCAAGGAAATAAGGAGACAAAAGTAAGGCAATAGTATAGCACTACACGGCTCTAAAGCAAGGCATTGAGGTAGAGCAATGAGCACGGGGGGAGAACAGTTCGTACGTAACATAGCGCCACCACATGGACAAAGCAAAAAGCTGACAAATGGACAAAGGAACAAGAGGTGGCGAAACCAATACACAGCAGAATCAAAGTCATCGCTTATATACTTCTTGATATCGACAATACTCTGGTGACTACTTTCAGAAAGCAACAAGAGTCGAGTTATTTTCAGATAATGTTAGAATTACATTTGCATCCGAATTTTAGCAACGCATTAATGGAAATATTCTTCAGTTTCAAGTATCATCATTTTGAGGTCTTTTATACGTAAAATAATTGAAAACTTGCACGATCAGTCGCAATTATTTCCGTATTTCTTGAAATGAGATTGAAATAACTTTAAAGCAATCAATATGTATCGTTCAATAGAGAAAATTATAGAATAAAAATGAAATGAGTGTCAATTATAACTTTAATGGCAAAACAATGCATTCTATTGGAAAAAATACTGTTTCAATACTAATTTTAATAAACGGTTTGTTTCCAATAAAAATTTTGTACTTGTGTGATTGACTGCCTTCAAGAATAAAAATCCAAAATGTGAAAAATCGCTTCTTTTTGGATGGATATACGTACGATAAGATCAGATTTTGATCAACTACATTTTCACCAATAATGATAAAAGTTTGATGAAACATATACATACAAGAATATAAATTATTAAACTTTTTGACGTCACATTTAAATCATTCGAATTATTATTTGGCATACGCTATATTATATAAATATGTATTATAAAACTCCCTTTTTCAATAGTTGAAGGCTTTCTTTCATACCTTTAATCAAAAATTCCACGAAATTAGAAATAATAAAATATTACGTCAAGTACCACTTAGCAGTCCCATAAAGTTTCGCTTATTCATCAGCGAATATGCACAACGTAATAAACGCAAACTTCGTAAAGAAACCCTTTTCTAGAAGAGCTAATAACACTCATCCATGAGAGTAAATAGCAAAGAAATGTTCAATTCAAAGATATTGCTTTCGCGATCCAATTCCCCCCATCAGTGCATTCTTACAAAACTCCATATATTTGTGAAGTCTATACATAGTTACGATACTTCACAGAGAAAGTACTGAGAATCTGTTTACGTTCGGATGGGGCATATAAAAGAGGGGTAAAAAAAGCAGTAGTCCTTTGAGATGGATAGGGAATAAATCCACGGCAAAAGAGCGATAAATGACCCCCTCAAACACAAATCATTCGATCGCATTCGATAAATCGACGCGGCGCCACCTATAACCGCCACAGCCATTAAACGAGCTTCAATTGTTCCTCTCCGCAGATGACATGTGAGGAATTCCTTTTATTCATCGCACAAAAGGATCTCACTGGGGCTGAATTTCGGGCTAAGGTATCAATCATACGATGGGCCAATAAGGGCTTGGCTCAGTTCTTTCGTAAATTTGGGACTTTGATCTTTATTATTGTTCCGTGGTATTGATACGCTGTGGTCTGACATGATGTACCCTGAGAAGGACACTTTATTTTAACTTTATATATAAGATGGGATTTTTAGCGATTTGTTAGTTTTTCATCGGAAGAAGGTGGAATAATATCGTGGAAAAATTGGGTAAAAAAGTAGGATAAAAAACCGAGCCGCTTATTCATTTCCAAGTTCATCAAAGCTCAATATACTACATATTACGTCTTACTAATTCTCACTGATAGCTTTCATACGCATAAAGTATCCTATTTTCCATTCCGTAAACACATCTACGAACAATGACGTACATCTCATCTTCGTTTGGCATTGAAAAAATTGAAGCGATGTTTCCTAGTAACCTTGGTCATGTATTTATTGTCTTTTTGTAACAATTGTAACGTAAGCTCTGATGGAGCTATTCAAAGTTAATTAGTACCGCAATGTTATCATTTAAATATATGAGCGTGTATATATAGCTGTGTACTGGTTGATCATCGCATAGCTTTATCCGGTAAATGTTGGTAGAATGGTTTATCCGGTTAATTCCCCCCTATTGGTACAAAAAACCTATACGTATTCTGAAAGGCCACCGTTTTTCTATAGTCCTGTCATTTGAATTTGAAAAAGAACCCAAAATATCTGCCTCATAGCAGTATGAGAATTATAAAGAGAAAATATCTCATGTGAATAGAATGACTGGGAAATTATTTTAATAAAAGTATAAGAACTAAATTTATAGGGAACTACTCAAAATATTTCTTCGCTGAAATCATACAAGCATACGACAAATTAAATATAAGAGTTCAATTATAGGTTTCCTTTTCATCTTGTCTGTCAAAAGGGAGGTCATGGCAAAGTAAACGCTGAGCCTAACTCAAAGTGCTTTCTATCGTTCATTGAAATTGACCAAAACTACAATTTGTCTCTGACGACGCAGAACTGCCATGCTATCTAACAAATTTCATATTAAAATTTTTGTTTCTATACCCATAGAAATAAATTGTACTCTCTGTAAAGTTTCTTACATTGGACATTAGAAAAAATAACTTTTGATAATTTAAGTTTCAGGTCAAACTTTAGTTTGTAAACTATAGACAATTAGATTACCAAATTAAATACTTCAAGATTCATGTGTACGTTTCTGTATAAATCAGAACAAATTTCTAATTAATTATATTATATATTGAACATATGTTTAGTATATAATTTATTTATCGATGTTTCATAATTTACTTTTTCGTAAAAGTATTTCAAATGTATATGATACTCTTGGGACTCAAAGTACATTTAGATTCGAAAAGGTTGTTACTAAAAAAATCCATTCATATGCCCTGCATAATGTTACACTATTGGGTCAGTATCATCAAATCACATGTCATGTCATCACATAAGGCAAAGAATTTGCGTAATACTATGCTGGGTTTGGAATTTCCGTTTTAACCAAAGAACATATCTCCAAAATTACGAAACAGCGACTGTATGTGACAGAAGAACTATCCAAAAAGCTCGTCTTGCGAAGAATTCATCGCGGAAAACAACGCAGCAGGCTCAATTATTCCGTCTGGAAATGCTGGACCATTGAGCTTTCTGGTATGGCTAATTTACCAAGCGACGGCTGAAGAATATCTCGCTCTGGAACGGCATATTTTTAATGATCACTCGCTAAATATCTTATGGGAATGGTAGACTATTGTCTCTCCAAACCACAACATATTTCCCCGTTCGGATCCGCTGGGAAATTAACGGGCAGTTCCAGCAAGAGATGTGTAGGATACAACAATTGCCCGGATGGTAAGCGAAGTCCTTTTGGAATCTACAATCAACGGGAAAAGAGTGACGACGGCACAAAGATGGATAGGCGAGCTGCGGGACGACATTTCGGAAATAATTGAAAGAAACAAAAAACGGGGAAAACAAAAGAAGGAAGCTAGAAGCACGATTCTCCGCAATTAGCTCCGAGAGAAAGACGACCGACAAAAGGGTAGCGGAAATCGGGAAAACAAAAAAACATCGCCGTCCGCGGACTTGTTTGGCCTAATGGAGGACTCGAGTAGCGGAGCAAAAAAATCGTTTCTTTTTTTGTTTTTCATGCTCGTTCCGTCCGCCACTCGCACTTTTCATTCATCCGCTATACCGCTTCACGCGGCTTTTTAATGCACGGATATTATCGGTAATCCACGCCGAGCAAGACAAACAGTCGGAGGGAAATATTTTAGCCCATCTCAACTATTCCAGTGGTTGCACACACCCGTGTTACATCCGCGCGACTTGAAAAAGTTCTACGCGGACTTTTTTCGCTATGCACATGGTGCCGAATTCCATAGATAACGTTACTGTACCTGAAAAAAATTGGAGGTACTGTTTCCAGCGCTCGGAAATATTAAAATGTACTCATGGATTTATCATGCGCACATGTAAAAACAATTTGGGTCAGAGCTTTGAGTGATATTAAATTGAAGGTAATTAAATTGACTTAAAGTTTATTCGGATTATTATAAAGTTTATAGAGAACAACTGAAAGTTTATAACGGGTATTAGATACCAAGCTTTTACAAAATGTTAGAAAGTTAGTAACTATACAAAGTATATGTTTATGCAGAGTAAGTATTTACACGACTGTAAACCATTCTCTGTAACATAATTCATTACTTGTGGGTGTAATGTACCATGGATATTATCGCCGATAGTAGACCTTTTTTCTTCTATGGCATTATTTATTGTTTAGCAGAGAAATGTGATTATTTTTTCATGACTGGAGGATAATTTAACTCAGTAAAGATGAACATATGGTAGAATAAATAACGAAAGAGCACTGTTTCTGTTGCAGTGGATATGACGTTTCTTTAGTGAGCGTGCAATGCATTTAGTGAATGTTGGTTTAAGAATCTAATGTTTGACATTTAGGTGTCCCATTGTTTTAGAAATTAAACGAAATTAGATTTTTTTGCGTGGAATAAAAGGTATAGATGTTTATTAAAGGAAACGATGATACAACAAGGCTGTCGATGGTATCTGTAGAAATGAAAATATGCTTCGAGGAAGAACAATTTAAATGGAGCCGTTAAAAAAGAATGAACCAAGAAGAGGAAAATTAAACGAATCCCGTGAAAGGACAAAAGATTCTGTTCGAATTCTAAAGGAGACAAAAATCTCGCTTTTGTTCGCAGATATTATTATTTGCACACAGAATGGCAAATATTATTTTCAAGAAAAAGGCTCAAAGAGTTCAATTAAAAACAGAAATGAAACAAGCGTGATGATATCTCTCGAAATATGAGGAATTATTCCTGGAAATGGACTTTCTTGAAATAGAGATAGGAGTTTGTTATTAAAATTCTCCATCGATGCAAATACGGTTTGTAATAAGTTATCATTTAAATTCGGACAAAAAGATTCTTTATTTAAAAAATAATTCCTGGCTATGGAATGTAGATGAAATGAGCAGTATGTTTAAGCTCTAAATAGATGGATATAAATTTTTAGATTAATTCATTCTTTATTTATTTCATTTTGGAATAACATGGTAAGGGAAACTGCAAGTGTAAATTTGCCAGTAATATGCGTTCTGAAATGCGAAATAGAAACTTTTAGATAAATCATATATCTAATAATGAGGTAAGAACTTCTATTAAGATAATAATGCGATTAGAATGGTATATATAATAATATAATGGTATACTTTGGCAAATTTTCTCTTCCATTAAACATTAAATACTTAAGTTAAACATCAAGTAAGTATAGACAGAAGTAGTCAATGGTGATCTTGAAACATTTCAGATAAATTTAATCTCAAATGTTTAAGGCATAATTTTATAGAGTAATATACAAAAATTAACTCCTTTTAATACCATGTCAAACATTCACTAAATATTTCGTTTATTCCATCCCAGAAATAAATTGAAACTTATAAAACGTATATTAAAAACAGTTCCTATAAAAGAGATAAGATATATTATCATAGAAAACTCTTCATTGATTAAAAAACTTATTATATTATAAAACTTTCCCCTTACTTATATCATTCCTTTCCTAAATGTTAATACTATTCTGTTTGTACCATTTCGACTCTATTACATATAGTATATTTATCTTATATAATTTTATAAAATGATACTTATTAAAATAAATTAGTAAGGGAAGATAAAAAAACGTAGAAAATTGAATCCCCACGAAAAGGGAGTAAAGTAACACACTCGAAGTAAGGAAGGTATAAAGTGATAATGGGAAAAGTAGTGGAAAGAACTGTCTTTCACCAACGTAAATTTTTCACTTAAAATTTCAAACTAAAACCAGATTTGATGATTTTTACCTAAAATTTGGCTCATTAATTCTCACTGAAACATTCTAATACTTGAGGATTACGTCGCTGTAATTACTTCACGTCAATTTTACGTAATTTTGCGAATTAAACACGGGTGATTTCGCGTGAAATTCGCAACTAATACCCATTGAAGAGGAGGGGGGAGGGTATAATTACGAAACTTTCCGTGAATATGGAAATTCTACGGACGGCACTGAGTATCCGCGAAGAGTAATCAGGTGCTCAAAATGTTTTTTTTTTTCTTCCGAAAGATTGCGACTCGAAATTTCGCCATATTTGAGGATGAGTTCGCCTATTTTTTTGCATTGTGAATTTCATATTGGAGCAAGTTTCTATTAGGCATTGAGACTGTCCACCTCACCTCATTTCCTATTTTTATGCTTCATTTAATTACGCTCACAGATGTAAAAAATATGTAATTTTGATCCTATAATAGAAAATACTCAAATAAAGGAATGAAATCTTGTTTACCTGTTTTAAATCAATGTCTTTAATTACTAAATTCATACTTTAGTGTTAATTTTGGATGATGTCAGAAAATAGACAAATTTTGATGTGTTGGAAAGTAAATGAAACTATTTATCAATGTTAAAAGTGATTTACTAGCTAATTAAATCAGAAGCATTAGCAAATTAAAAAGAAATAATACGAAAATTCCACAAATTCTATCGTCAGGGCTTTTCTATATTCATAAGTTAGCAATTAGTTTTTACGAAAATATGGTTTAAATTTAGCACAATTCAACGCATTAGTATTTTCCCTCGCTAATCCAAACAGACTGATATTACGTAAGATTCTGAATGAAGACGATAAAACTAAGCTGATAACAGTGAAAATAAAAAGCCTATTCACTTATGCAAATTTTTTTACTTAACGGAGTAGTTACTCTCAGAAATAATATCTTTCAAACAATTTTTTGAACTTAACATAATATCTATATATCTTAATTTATATCTTAACTTACTCATCCTTTACTCAGATGCATTGTATCTTCAATTCGAATTTTAAGTAAATATTTTCAGGATGGAGATATTGAAACATTCCGATATTTAAATCGAGCAATTAATTTGTCCTTAACTCCGAATTTAAGTCACGAGGCGTATGGAAACAAGGCGAACGGAATTTCCCTTCGCTGCGAACGACAATTCGAAAAGGACGATAACTTTACATTCCTAAGCTAATGTGTTTCGGTGCTGGGTCCACCAATTTGAATTAATCCAATTGAAGGGTGAATAAATCGAATCAAATTACTGCTCGTAATTTTCTATCTCAACGTAATGCGAAAATAAGTTCAATGACCTCTGTACATTCTCTTGAATATGGCTCTAGAACCACTTGAGAGTGCACTTGAATAAAGTAGCTAGACAGTAATGAAAACTCGGTGAAGATAATGCCTGAAAATTGAAAAATAATAGAGAATATTATAAACTATATGCGCATAAGAAATGTAAGCCTAACCAGCCAAAGTTTTATGAATTTATTTGAATGAAGATTTTTCCTAATCTCATTTCATTAAAGTTGATTTCATATGCCTTAAATATTTGAAGATAAATGACAATTAAAGAAAACATATTTTATTGCTTAAATAATACTAAGTTTATGTAAAAATATAGTTCTTAGTTACCATCCTAGTTATTTTCTTCTTGGATTATTTTTATCGAGTATCTTCTTGAATCAACTGTTTGATAGTTTTTTCTCCTTCAGAACAAAAATACTAGACGCAGTTATTATAATTGCCCTACGTACGATTTGAAATATTTTTCATATACACGTTCTTCATTATCATTTAGTTATTATTAATCAGTCAATTCTTTTCTTTTTATATTATTTTTTAACATATTATTGATTATTGTTTCGATCATTCATCAGCTTGTATGTAATAAAACCCTAAACTGCTAATATTTTAGTCCATTCGTTTCCTTCTTTAGAATTTAGTGACCAAATACTTTATAAAAATTAGGTTAATTAATAAACCGCGTGATTTCCGAATCGATAGTAATATTTCGGCAATCGAAAACCATCCCTTTGATGCTCGTGTTTGTGCATCGGCGATGGCTGAAGTTTGTTGGTGTTGTGAAAGCGAAAAAGCGAAAATGGCTAGATTGCCTCTTCAACTGGGAATTAGCACTGCTAATGGGTTTCCTTTCCCGGTGCGGAAACTGTGATTACACCACCTGCCGCACACCGCTTCTGTTGCTACGGTTCATCCCATTGTGTTCCAAACACTAAAAGTGAAACAAAGCCTGGAATTAATTCAGACACCGCTATTTTCCCAAACGGACGCCAAAAAAGAAAAAAATCTGCAAAATTTATGCACCTACTAAACACGCAGACTTTCACTTGGACAGCGTTAGTTTGATCAAATCGATGAATGTTGGAAGTTTTTATTTTACGTAAAGGTTTCTTTAAGCCTCATTTTTAACCATAAATTGCGCTCAAATCTGATAAGTAACTCTTAAATTTATTTGCTCAAGTTTTTAACTATGCTATAATTGCTGACTCTAGCTTTTATAGACTTAAAACTTTACATTAGATTTAAATGTAAATTCAAATGATGCCTGAACACGTCATACATTGGCCTCCACTAAAATTCATAATAACCATTAGATAGTTCACAAAAAACATATTTGTTAGAAACTATCTAATATATTATCGTTATGGACGATGTAGAAGATTAAACTTTTCGGAGATTTTGCACTATTTAAAAGTAATTGAGAGTTCGATGAATTTAAGTCCTTTCAACTTGCAATCATTTCACCCCATTATTTTTCTTGGATAATCTCGATAAAAAAACATTTACTAATCTTTTACACTCATCGATAGTTCCCTTTATCCCAAACCATAATGATGAAATTCTGGGTTTGTGAAATTTTATTAATCCTCACAGGTGACTAAAATCTTAATTAATATAAATATATATATAGATTTTAATCACTTGTGAGGATTAATTAATAATTAATATTAATTAATTAATTAATATTTTTATATGTGTAATCTTTTCCTATATAATTCTATGTATATGTTCGTTAGTTATCCAATATTCTTTCACTATCTAAATCACTTTTCATAAGACATTTTATTTCCTTTGAAACCTTCATTCCTATGAAGTTAGCGAATAATGATATACAATATTTATTTAAAGATATAGATAATATCAACCTCATCTCATTTTGTGTCCATAATCCAACCAATTTGATTCAGTTTACATACGAGCTGATTCTTCTTAGGAGACGTAAACTATCGAAGAATGGGATACCCTTTGGACGCAAGGCTGATGTGTGTGGAAAGCCAAAGATACGTAACTGCTAAATGATAATTGATCTTCCTTTTAAAACGTGAGCGTGCATAATGTGGAGGGTAAAGCGTGGGAAGTAATACAGGGAACTGATATGAGCTCCTTCTCCAGATTAAATGGCTCAAATGACTTATCAGTCAATTCATCGGAAATGAAAGACAACGCAGGGTTCAGGATTAATCTACCAAAGCTCCAGTTCGGATTCTACTTCCCTGCCTTCTAAAGTTATTTCTATAAGAAACTTTTCTCATTTAGTTTCTCGACCATATATATTGTGGCAAAATGGAATCCTGTTAAGAAGTGTTAATGCGACTGATATATTATATCAAATGTTAAGAGATTGATTTACGACGGCAAACAGATGTATTTTGATTAATTACTTTTGAAGTATAAATAAAATTGTAATCAGTAAGTACTTATCTACTGCGTTCGTTTCTATTCATGATAATGGCATATCTATAGGAATATAGTGTTTAAAAGTGAATAGAAAAGGAATATAGGTGATGAAAAAATACTTGCTTAACGTAGATGATAGAATAAAAGTGACAATATAACATAAAATATATAAATAAAAGAATTTTTAAGGTAGCTTAGTTGAGCTGAAAAACCTAAGTTGAAAATATATTATTCAAATCAGTTAACATTCAATTACTAGAGGAATAGATGTAATTTAAAGATAAAAAAGGATTTTATCTACTTTTAAAAAT
Organism: Pantala flavescens; assembly: GCA_020796165.1. Taxonomy (NCBI): domain Eukaryota; kingdom Metazoa; phylum Arthropoda; class Insecta; order Odonata; family Libellulidae; genus Pantala; species Pantala flavescens. The sequence continues at coordinate 23,386,218 of CM036886.1, forward strand.
ATAATATTGACATATTGATAATTTAAAAAAATTGGGCTACCAAGAAACTTTGATGAAGAATATATATTAGCAGAAACGTAAAAGGAGTTAGTTTAAATGACTGATTGACCTAAAACAAGTGGCAAGTATTCCTAATAAGAATTTTAGTTACAATAACTTTCATTTGAATTTTAGCTTAATTAAGTTTGAGGTAACGTGTACCATTAGCTTACCCATGTGAAATTTCACTCATTGATAATTCATTCTGACCACATTTCGTCGACCTACATCCGATTTTAATAGATTAAATTTTAGGCATTAACATACATGTATAACTGTGAAGCAAATGCCACATATTTTACCGTAATTTATAGATAATTTACGAGTGATATGCGAGTTTATTATCGACTGAATCGTTAGGTATAGAAACCAATGAGCAAAAATCAGTTAAAAAACAAGTAAATATATTTTTTTTAATATTTCTTATTGAAATTAAAAGCCTATTATATATTGATTTTGATAATAAAACGTCTTTAATTATAAATTTATTTTCAAATTTCAATGATGACGGTTCTTGTTTGAGATACTGCAATATATATGTTATATTGCATTTATGCCTTTGTAATTCGAGCTTTAATAGACTAAAATTCAGTCGTGCAGATGGGGATAATGTCATCATCCGCCAAACTTTTTTTATATACACTCTTCTCTTTTATATCTTTCCTTTCTCGGAGCCGCTCTTTTCTCCAAAATGGACCACTCTTCTTCGTAGGCATTCGCCATAACTCGCTAATGCGATACGAGGCCTTCAACTTTAGGGAAGTGTGGGTCCAAGGAAGGGGAGTGCAAAAAGATTACATTCGCAGTGGCGAAAGGTAAATCCGACTATCTTTCCTCTAAAAAGGGCTTAAGCTGACGGCGAAATTAAGGCTCGTTGTTTTTGCGAAGTGGGTTAAAGAAATGGAGGGAGTAATTCGGGCGCTGGGAACCGCACACGAAAATGAAAAGCGGAGATAAAAAATTAAGGTGTTTTCGGTATAAAGCTCGGGTTGATATCCCCAAGTTATGAATGTGAAAGGGGGGAGTTTATTAAAAGGCGGAGAAAACAGCTTATAAGAGGATTTGCAAGTGAGAGGATGAGGCGAGAATGTGAGTGGCTTTCTCGAAATAAAACGCAAGCTGATTTGCCGACATTCCGACGTGATTTGTTATATACGGTCGCACCGAATACTCCATTCGTTATAATGAGATAAATCGGTCCATTGACTCATCGGGACTTCCTTTTAATACGAGGGGAAAACTGTGGAGGAAAAATGCTTTTCCGGAAGGGTTTTGGGTTTTAAAGGACTTTGAGGGAAGGAGTTTTGATGGTTTTAAAAATAGGAGGCGTTGTTGTATCGTGTGCTCAACGCTGAGGTAATGCTTGCGGTACCGGAAAATGAGTTGTTGATTTTATTACGGAACGTGGTTTATTGATTGCAGTAATGTTTTTTGCTAAAAATAAGTTTTTGATTTTAACACTCCTTTTCTGGCTTGATATTATCATAGAAACGAAGATTCCTGTTGAATGACTAGTTTAAGTACTCGATATAAATAAGCTTAAGTTGGAAGTGTCCGTTTTTAACGCATTTCAAAAGGGTAGAATATTACTTTCATTTGGGTATCGCCATTCGGGACAAATACATATGTTTAATCTGTTAAAAAAGATACTGAATGAATGTGTATATTAAAAAAACACATTTGTTCTCTAAGTTTCACAAACTTAACTATTGTTACAACACGTTTCGTCTCACAAAGTCATTATCAAGTACTGAGAAAAATGTATGCAATACAAATAATATGTATATAAAGTACACAAAATCTAGTGGTTTAATAAAGGTATGTAACTAACGGCTGATTTATTGTTGGAAGTACGGGAGGGTCAGAAGAGATTAATAAAGGAAAGTAAAAGAAATTAGAGGAAATAGGTGCTTATTAGTATAGACGTACTTTTTAGGTTAATAGTGTGCTCTTTCAATTTATTCCGTATTAAGTTTTTCCATTGGTGACCTTCATTTGAAAAAAACGTTACCGCAATATTTATAAATCTGATTTGTGTTTTTCTTCTGGAAAATTACGTAAAAACATTCCTCTTGGAGCAAAACGAGAACAGAGAGAAATTAGTATGAAAACATTTCTGTGTTCTCTACCCTATGTGTGTTTGAAGGCATTTGGATGTCTAAAGTATATAAATAGCCTAACAAAAAACCCAAAAAGTCCCCCTTAAAATAAAAACCCCTCGAAACAAAAGCTTCCTAAACTTAAGCCCCTCAAAAAAAAACACCTCCCGAAAATAAAGCCCAAACAAAAAAAAATTATTTTTGGAAACTTGAAGTAAAAATTTATTTTTCTTGTAAAGGTGGAGGTTCGCGAAGTCAAGACAACATTTATGAATTATGCATAAGAAATTTAGAAGGTCAAAATAAAGATTAAGAATGGAAATAAGTGGCAAATTCAGTATTTATAAGGCGATGGAGAGGATAAAGTTGGTTGTTATGGTGATGACCGTTCCGTCATTTTTTTAAATCGTGAATGGGCTGAAATTGTTTCAAGGAGATGAAAATATAAGAGAGGCGAAATTTTCGGCGTGTTACACCAGGTTGAACGCACGCACACCTCTGCATTCAGCCATTTTAAATGTGTTACGCTCGGTATGGCTCGTAAAAGGGACGTCAAAAGGAAAGGAAACCATATATAAAGGATTGGTAAACTCTGGCACCAGAAGATCTTCACAGGTGTTTATGTTTCGAGAGCATAAATTTATGGGTTTTTTTTACATAACAGTTTTCGCATCACTCCCAGGGGCTCGGAGATTAAAATTTTTATCTTTTCTACGAAAATAGACGCTATCTTTCGAAAATGGTGTGATGATCGTTGTATATTCTTTTATACTAAAGGTAAATCATAGTTTAAGTTTTTCTACGTTGAACATTCCCTAGTTTCAAGGAATAAACTCGTACTGATTTTAAGATATTTTTCAAACTACAAATGACATGCATCGTTTGAAATACAACTTTTATCTTTTCCTCACTGATTGTTTCATTCAGAGAAAATAAATTTAAAATTTTTATAAAGTTCGATTTTCGTTTGCTAAAACTTCAATACAAAAATATAATTTATAATGGCACCCTAAATATAAATGTTTTGCCGAAAAAAATCGTCTACAGCTACTCAGAATGATTAAGAATGTAACAACTCCCTCCTCCTTCCACAAATGAGCTTATATCTTTCCATAATTTTCGCTATATTTTGTTTACCGTCAACTAAACATGCTACTGTTCCACGTCTCCCTTCCTTTCGTTCCAAAATGAGAACCGTTCCTTGAAAACCCTCTTAATTCGCTGCTTATTGTATAATCCACCGGACCAGTGATTGGAGTGTTCCTTCCCAGGCCTCCGTTTCACACAGTCTATTTTTCTTTTCCGTTGTTCCCTATGTTTATTTTCAATCTGGGTGACCTATAGCATACCAAGTACCAATACTCATATCGCTCATTTATCCTCAAGAGTAGACTTCCCGCAACACATAATTGCATCACAGGTTGCCTAACAGTCACGGGGCACATACCCCAACCGCTGAACCGGGATAACCTGCTAAGCCTAGGCCTAAATACTTCACTCCTTAGCGGCAAATTTGAATGATTAGGTGTAATAGCTCCTAAGCTTTTTCAACTGATACATTATTAGGAGATCTGGGTCCCGTCACAGATCTGTTACTTCCTTCCTCTTTCTTCGTAAATGAATTATAAAATCTCTCATTTTTTATCTGTAAATATCTTTTTCACAGAAGTATTTTAAGTAAAATGTATGAAAGAACACTGCACTACATACAGCACTTCTTATCTTTTTGTGTATTAGAAAAGAGTGTCAGAAACTACTTCGTAGCTTTAAAATATTTTGCCCGTATCCCAGCTAGATAATTAAACAGTAACCTCTTGGATAAGAACTTGCCTTCAGCACAGCTTATGTCTTTGATGTTCAATTTTCAAATTTCGACACACCCTCTGGTTTTTAATCAAGGATTACTTGAAACTACCACAATTCTACTACATTCACCGAAGGTTCTTACAGAATCCTCTAGCAGTTACTAAATTCTCTTCTTCTTGTCTTATGATTTTTTTAGGTTTTACTTTTAACATTTAGTTTTTAAAACATTTCGTTTCAAAAGAATGTTTGAGTTATCTGTCCTTTTAAAAGTAAGATTTTACATTATCTAGCGTATGTTTAATAACCTATGAAGTACATTTTCCTAAGGATTGTGCTTTATATGCTTACATTGTCCACAATAAACGGTAAGTGTATCAATATAAAAATTAAATACTTCTAAAATATTAACATTAAAAGATTCATGAAGATTCTTTTGTATTCAACATATGCTTTTAGCTACAGTTCATGAATTATTTATGAGTCTGGTTGAAAAACAATTTCGGTTTATCCTCTCAATCATTTAATGCAACTTCATAGACATCCCACAGTTTGATTCCCATATTATTACGTTTATTTAGTAAATTATTTGATAACCTAGATTCATTTTCGTATGAAAACAACCTAAAACGGTATCCGAGTTCAGTCGGTGCTATTTAGCCCTCTTCCCCCGAGTGCTGTTCCTGCCTTTTCCTATGTAAAGAAACGATGAATTCCTTTTTCGCTGCTGTAACAGGCGCTGATTAAATGAATTTGCCAACATTCAAAGGGGAATTGAACGCGACAAGCGGGCGGTGTATTTCCCAGAGGAGAGAAAGTGACTTAGTTCGTGTCTATTGGGATACAAATCCCAAGGCGGTCCTCCCCTTTCAAAAGGAACAAACATTCGGAGGCGATAAAATAAATTCCCGATCTTTGCCGCATTAACTCGGAGCAATTTTTTGGACATCGGGCTATCTCCCATCGGCTAATTTACGATCAATTATTCCCCGGAGAACTGTTGATGGTTCTATATAAAAGCTTTAACATTTGAATTCCGTTGAAAGCTATTAAACTCTTTTTCATTCGAGGATATAATTGAAAAAAGTTCGTTTACATTCCACGTAAATTGATTTTGCACAAAAGAGTTGATATATTGAAGAAACATTTGGATTCCAGGAAAAATGTCTTTCAACATAATATAGTAAACAAGAACAGTATTTTAGAAAGTGGTGGATACCTAAAAATAACAATTGATTAAATATCGTATTTTAGAATAAAAATCATCTAAGCTTGATATAAATATCTAACCATTAAATATACCGTTTGATATATATCATTCATAAAAATTGTATTATATATAAGAGACAAATTTCTTTCTTTTAATAAATACATTTCACGATAAAAATAACAAATCTCATTATTCGTTGTGATGTTGATAAATATTGTACAATGTTTATATTTATCTTCTCTTGAAAATAAATATGTAAATATTTGCTATCTAAGTAATGTTTTTCATTCTTCCTCGTTGTAGTTTAAAGGAAAATACGCTATTCATTTATTATATCCCAGGCTTCATTGTGGTTGGGACACAAAATTTACTGTTGCAATTTTGAATTTATATTATGAATTCTCTCTTTTATTAACTGACAAGTTTATTTAATAGATGCTATAATTTAAAAGGAAGACTCATAAAAAATGGTAAGTGCTAAAAAAAGCAAAGAAAATTCATTCCTCTTGTTACCTGAGATAAATATAATAGGTGTAATCATTACATATAAACGATATAATGCAAAAACTAATCAGGCACATTAAATTACGTATGTATGCATATGTAGCATTACATACCACAAAGTCAGCTCGATGAATATGTATATAGATATAAAAAACAGCATTCAAAAATATCAGCATCCATAAATATAAATTAACAATCGTTTCAAAGTTAACGAACGTTATACATAAACTTAGTTTACGTAATTTATAATATCTTCATTAATCTTCATTCGTTGGTCAACCAAACATCTTCTTCTACCTGTTAACGAACTCAAACCTAAAACATCCATAAGATGCGCGTGCAGAAAATATAAATCCGAGAGAAAATCGTCTTTTTCTTAACCGAGCTAAACTTTCCATTTCGAATTCGTGGTAATTAACCCGTTTTGCATTCCGAGAAATCCCGAATCGTTATCGAATTGTATTATTTCCTTTCTTCGCAATCCCTTTGTAAATGCTCTTTAATTCTGTTTGCGTTCGACTTGAAAATTTCCCTCGCCCATTAAACCAAATAATCGGGCGCCTTTGTCATCTTTCTCTTCTATATTTCCTTCTAATGTATTCAGTTCGCTTTCTTCCCATTCATCCCTTCTTTTCCCGATCTCATTCTCCCGGATGTGACGTACTTTTGCAGAAATCTAATTTTCCGCTTCGTGGGTCGGACAAAAGAACGTCGGGAGCGCTTTTTCAAAGGCCTTCGATGAGAACACGGGATTTTTAACATCGCAAATGGAAACGTTCTTTCGCTATCCGTAAACTTCTTCAAACAGGAGAATGATCAGTGTCGGGGAAACCGCATTGCGATTCGTACTTCCTCGGAACGGAATGATGTTCTCCCTTCCGGGAATTTATTTATTTTTTATTATTTCGATGCTTTTTTGTTTAACGTTTTTTTTTCGTATTTAGAGATTTGGGATTCTAAGAGCATTCAGGTAATCGTGTGGGTCCTAGTACGATACTGTGCGGTGCTCTTAATTAAGACGTAAATTCTTCCGTAACTTTGGATCGTTTGGAATGCTTACTAATTCACTCTAATATTGCGTTGATTTAAACATCTCCTTCCTATACTTAATTTTAAATCTAAATAAACATACATTAAAGAGGATTATGAGTTCATATCAGTTCACTATTAATGCCAGTTAATATTCACGGAAGAAATACTTCGCAAAACGTTCGCACCAAAACTTTCAAATCAAAAAAAATTAAGTACAGTCTACTAAATCCAATAATAAGGGTAAACAAATGTTGGCTGGAATTCCGGAAGTGAACTCCATAGCTTTCAAAATGCATTAATAATGGGAAACGAGAGATAGTGGATTCAGAAAGTGTTTACTAATTTCGGAAGGATTAATGTTAGTATTTAATGCACTTCCTGATGGAAATTAAATTTTACTCATAAATCGGCGTGCGATTCCATCTATCATCCATCGATTCATGCATAGCTTTAGAGGTTACGGTTTCAATTGTTTTAAATATTCATAGCAACCATATAATATTTATCGAGCAATAATCCCGTTCGCATATATCGTATTTAGTGGTTGGATTGATCCGTTCAACGTTATTTTTGCACCAATATTTTGCGAGAGTATTGTTCTAGATTATAATTTATAAAGGGCACCTAATATTCATGATATGAGACTATATTTAGTGGATTCCTATTTTAAATTCAAACGGTAGAGAAATTTTGTAGTAAGAAAATATATCTTTCCATTAAAATAACTACGAAAGGTAAATTAAAATGGTGGACAAGTTATTATGATCTCTAAATTTAACGATTACTATATGAAATAGCTAAAAACTTAAGTAAGACAAAAAATATTTCGTGAATAGAATGATTGTTGAGCATTTTGGTTGAGTTTTTAGTTCATGACTAAGCATATTAGATCATAATTACCTTAATCCTGAAAAGGAATAATTCCAGAATAGTTGGGTAATTAAAGGAAATATATAACAGATAAATATACTTTATCTTAGAAAACCAAATTATAGAAATAAATATGCATCTTATGGATAAATAAAGGCGTATGAATTCGAAGAAAGATATTTGACAAAAACCTACAATAAAGTAGTCAAAATATAATTCGAGAAGTTACTCTAAAATTCTATTAAGAAATCAGCATGTATGCTAAAAAAGCGACGACAAATATTGACAAATAACGATACGCTTATTCGTAAGATGAAAGTCATCTACTCATTTCCCTTTGAGGCACGTATCCATCGATTTATTTTTGCATTTATAGAGAAGGGCGCATATCACAGCTCAAAAAGGGCTATTTATTCTGGAGATTTCAGCCTCCAAATCTGCAAATCTCAAATTCCGACCCCAAATGCATCGACGGCTTTTGCATTTATGAATTTTCCCAAAAGAGGACGCTCCAAATAACCTGTTTAAAATTCATTATCGCTGCACTGCTTGTGCCATCTGGAGAGCGATATTACAGAGCAAGGATTTCCTAAATGACATGATTTTCCTATAATCTCTCGATCAAAGGGTTAGAGAAAGAGATCAAAAGTTTTACTTACTTTACCGGGCTCAGATTATCCAACAAATATCGTATAATTAATGGTGTCCGAGATTATATGCGACGATAGCTTACGATAAATACCACAATAAAACAGAAAATTATCGTAATTTTCACGAAATCCAATTAACCTTCAAATATAATTGCAAATAAATATTACGTTGTATTATAAACACCACTGTTATTAATCTTAGTGAATTAGTGATATATTATGGTAAGTAACTAGCGATTAATTAAATGCAGCTTAGTTATAAATCACAATCCAAATCATTCTAGGAAGGACTCCAGGTATAATGTTAGCATAAATCCAGACACATAATCACTTTATCATCTTGATGATGCTAATAATAGAAATTTACACACTTTCTAGACTGATACTTAAATAAAGATGACTTTATAGTCCAATAAAATTTGTATAATGACGGAAATAATTCAGTATTAACAAAAGAGACTATCTTAGATTCTTTTTACGTGAGACACTTAAGGAACCAAACAAAATAAACGAAGACAGAAATTTAATTCAATAAAAAACATCTCTAAAGAGTCTAAAAGTCTTAATCCAACATCTTCAGGCCCCAAATCATCAACAAAACGAGTTACCTAGTTACCGAGTGTTCTTATTTATTTATTATGGCTCCCTTCCACAAAAATAGCTTGATCATATCCGATTCGCAATTAAAGGAGGCTAAAAAAATAACTCAACGACTCATATTTATAATGAACACCTCGAGCATTTTGACTCGAATATTTAAGTGTAAATCCTTAAAATTGAATGAAGAAACGGGAGTGAATAAGCAGAGAGTAATCATATTCATAATTGCGTGATATCAAGGGGGTATAAAAGGAGAATGCATGACCTTGGCTGTTTCCTGTTCCAGAAACCTCCCAAAAGGCGAGAGTCATTCGCACGTTTTTCTCCCGAATTAATTTAAAAAGGCTTCAGAAAGTGCTAAATGAGTCCCAGAATTTGGAAACGCTGCGGCACATTCCCTTTTTACGTCTAGAGTGCTTTTTTCAGTCGGGTTTCTGTTTCGCAAGAGTAAAAATGTGGCGAAAAGAAGTTCCTAAGTAGAATTTTATTCCGTATGATTTCCCCGCCGTTTCCATTGCTCTAGAAGACGATTTCTGATACTTCGCAATGACTTTTTTAAATTCATCTAACGATCTTTTAAGGGTTCACTGGCAATTTTAATTGGTAATTACGCTGAATAAAGGAAACGTACCTGAGATTTTTTTAATACGTCACCACGTGCGCTACTGATGCATTTTTTCTCTCCACGTTCCATAATGAGTGCGAAATAAAACAAAGCTTCTAACCACTACAGCGCTCATGAAAATGTGGCGAAGACCTGTGGTTATGTCTTGTGGTAACTGGTAGAAGTTTTGCTTCGTTCCTCTCTTTTAGTGGAGAGCTATACCAAAAAGCTGCGGCGAGATCTGTGGATTCCTCATTTGTTATATTGGTTTAATGGTTCTAAGCTTACGAAAGTTTTAGCGAAAGGATGATAATTCCCTTTTAAATAACGCCCTTTTTTCATTATATAGCTGTTTATCGTCGCTGCGCTTGTAAAACGGTTCTGTTATATTTTTCTTTGTGCACTAGAAGTTTTCGACAAATGTTTCCTTATGTTCTCACGTTCCTCATATTAATCTTAGTAAGTCCTTGTCTCTAGTGTAATTTTATCTCTTAATCAACTGCTCAAGAGCAATTGTGTCCATTAAGCAGGTCATCAGGGGATCCACTATGATGATGATTTTTGCGTTCGCAAGTAAATTTGCATACTTATGAGATTAAAAACACTTTTATTTCAAATCCATCTTATATTGTTCCCCAAGAGAAGCTATAATTACTAAAACTTTCACATGATCCGTATTCAGCTCACATTTTTATGCCATCTTACACTAGAAGGATATGATTTATTACCGAGACTATATATTTGATCAAACGAATAAACTATGCGTAAATCAGATAATGAAAATGTGTCTCATAAAAGTTCAAATATACAGTCAAATAATTAATTGATATCCAGTTAATTGACGATGAATTTCAGACAACCGTGCGAAAATTTGTATCACAAAATTGATCCGCAATGATAGGCAGAACAATTCGATTTAGAAGTCAATTCTGAGGTATCTCTAATTGTTTAACAAACATTTAATTAATTACTAATCAATTCAGAATAAATTTTAGACTATTATTACGCAAAACACTTAAATCATACATTTGATACACGAAAAAGATAACATAAGGGTCTATAAAGAGTCCATATGTATACTGTTATATCCCAAGTAGCTTTTTGAAGATTGAAAAAGAGCCTCGGCACTGTAGAACGATCGCTGATATAAAAAAATAGACGAAAAAGAAAACAAAAACATTATAATTCACAAGGCACACTTTAGGGAATTCGGATGATGTTTAATCTCCCTTAATAGCACATCTTTCCGAATAAACAACTCGTTGAATCCACTCTATGGGAGAAGTGCGCATAAATCCCGTTCAATTTGTTCGCAGGAGTAACGATCGACATTTGCGATTCAGCAATCGATCTATCGAAGATGATGGATGGACGCACTTGCTCCGCACCAATCACGTATGCGCCTGAATATTTCAGACTCCTAATATCTGCTCATGTTCATGCATGCCAAGGATAAATTCTTGAGGAACGCATTTGGAGATGACTCCTTCAAATCTTCTCGAACATTATTCCGAATCCAAATCCCTCCCACGTGACCCAAAAAATTCTCGCTTTGTCAGTGTAATGATCCAGTCCGCTATTCCGCACTTTACGATTCGCATTTATTTCCTGCTCATATCGCCTCATACGTCACCGCGGTTTCATCTTTCAAGACGTCTATATTATACTTACCGGAAGATGAGGAACTTTTTCCGTGTCTCAACGCTGATTGCCATTTTCGTTCTTGGACGCTATTTGTGTCAGCAAAGAGATTAATGAAAGTAATTATACTCTAAGCATCATATACACTTTAAACCATGACCGAATAGTTTGAATATATAGGATTGAAATGCCTAGGAATTCAAGATGAACATTACGTTACGAACTCAGTTTTCCCAAACAACGTTACGACAGTAATCAAGCAGATGTATAAAAGAAAAGCTGGAGAATACACAAGTAAGGGGGGTCATGCAGTAGACCTAGGCTTCAATGATTTAACACATTTGAACGGAAGATGGTACTTTGAATTGATCTGATAAACAAGAAGTTGATTTATTCTGCCTTGTGCATCTTAAAAAACGATAAAACTAGATGGTACACATCTGCATATTTTTGTGGATAACAGTAATGTGGAGCAGCCAGAGGAAAGGTGAAGTTAGGCTGGAGTGCCATCAGAATTTTAAAACAAATTGAGCTAGCAATAAAATATGAGGTATGAAATGAGTATCAAAGATATCGATAAAAAATTTTAATATCTTTAGAGATTATGAAAAAACTACTGGTAATAAAAATAATTTTGTATCTGAAACTCTTTTAATGAATCAGCTTTAAAAAAATTATCCATATGCTTTAAAAAAGTTTCAAATAAATTCGAACCGACGCAGAGTAGAGGATCAGAAATAACTTCTCAGGTCAAATTTGCAGAAGAGTTATTTATATACAAATCTTTTTTCCATAAAAAATGTCTTGATCCTCAATTATTTGTCGGATCAGAAACACAAGAATATCATAAGGCTTGTTACATTTCACAACCATATCCACCTGAAAGACATTTAAGCAAAGAATAAATCTAGGACATCGATTTCAATTGGGATTCAACGTGGGCATGATAAAATGCAACACATCGAATCCCATTTTCTACTTAAATTATAACTTACAGCTTTTAAATAATGAGTATATATATATATACACATATAAGGCAGCTTTTGATCCACCTGAAACCTTTCAAAAATACTTTTGAAAATCAGCTGTGTGCCTATTGCAGAATGATGCCTAGTTGTTATCTGATTCATGGAAGTGACGTCAGCAGGGTGAGAATATCTACGAAAATCTAAGGACTACTATTCAACTGTTTTGATTATCCAAATTCCATGGTCAGTTGGAGGGTTTTTTGATCCTTAAAATTAGAATATTCGTAACAAATCATTAAAAAATATTTGCAAGCTTCATTGGTGTCCAGTGAAAATAATTATAGATGAAATATATTCATAAATTATCTTTGTTAAAACACTGATATCATGTGATAGTGTAAAGGAAATGTGATGAAATATGGACATAACAAGTGTTTTGATAGTAGGAAGTTTAACCCATATAGATCTCAACAACATATTACCCATAATACCGTTTTTCTCAAAAGAAAACGACGTAAGTTTTTTACTATGTCCAATAAATAATTCAAGCAACGAAGAAATTCATCTGAAAGGATGTTATTTAACCTTTCTATTTAAAAATTTAAAAATAAATTAAATCTTTATCCATAAATGATGTCTTTAAGTGACCCATATTTCACAATGGCATCTTCTTTAATCCAAACCAGTTTCCGGGAATTCAGTTCAGTGAAATATCCTTTTGTGAAAGGCATTGATCCATTGCTCTAGGCTCTATTTTATCCAATAGAAATTCCTCTGGGTCATCAGTCTTCAGTGCAATGTCTTTTGGGCGAAATTTCTCCGCTTCAAGTGTCCTTAAAACAATTTACGTCCAAAATCCAAATAAAATAGCTGATAAAAAGGGCACAATAGTTGTCCGTTGATAATTTAGCTGTGAGATCGATATGGAGCTTAAGCGTGTTCGATAAAAAAACATCGAGAAATTTCTTATAAATATAAGTACATTTAGTTTCATTTATATATATTTACGCATACAGGTATTCTGCGCATTTCCTTTAGTAAAAGTAAGTTCTTTTGTCTCAAAAGAAATTGCTTTCACATTTTAATTAGACAATACTTGAGCGTAGATGCATTCCGAAGAATTTCACTATCAAATGTTCACACTCAATTGTTCCTACAACTCCCTGAAATATTATGGCTCGTTCCTAAATCATCCTCTTTAGTCATAATGTGTATAAAATTGGTGTTAAATCGAGTACTTTAGTTTAAAGGACTGCCATGACCAGTCCAGCTCACAACACAACTTTATACTTCGTTTTAACTTTTGTATTCAAGTCTCACGAACTCATAGTGTGAGGTTATTTTCACCTTTCCTTAGTCTTTAAAATAAACATGTTTATTTATGCCAATTTTGAATAAGAGAACAGGCATCTTGATGAACGTTTAACAACACACCTTCAAGACATAGTTGGTATATTTTGACAGCATTGAATTGAACCAATCAGACCGAATGAAACCGAATATGGATATTGTACATTCACTGCGCTGTCTTTTCACTTCTTCTAAAGCACCGTTAGAGTTCGTAGACAGTGCTGTTAAAAATAAATATTTTTTCCCCGAAAATTTACTATTTGGACCTAATACACGCAAGCCCGTTCATTTTAACTAAAGTATTGTTCCACTTTGGTATCAAGATATTAAGCGTTTTAAGTTCCTTCGACTTCACCTAATATTTCAATATTTGTTAATAATGTTTACTACTCTACTATAATATCCCCATGACTACAAGTTGCATTCTTGTGATTTCTCAGTCATATTACGCGAGTAAACCGTTCAGCTCGGGCTGAAGATGATACGAGTATACATTATTCAAGCACACATATTTTTCAATTACAACAGTGACTAATCAGAGAACCCTAGTATTAAAAAGTATGCGATACAATGATATGCTCACATCTTTGGAAGATTTTACTACATTTATTTTATTTTCTTGTTGACTATTCAAACTTTCTTCCCTGCCAATTTTTACGGAGGTTTATACGATCCAAAACAGTTGATTCCTAGTTTTCTATCGGCCTCTTACGGCAGCAAAGATCCTAAAATTTTGTCACTACAAGAATCTTGCAGTTAAGCCACGAACAATAACTTCACTATTTATTCAAATGTCAATCTCCATTCGATTATCATCAACTATATTATGATAACGTAAAATAACATCCATCGAAGCGTACATAAATTCGTTTTGTAGTATCAGCGAATATATATAATATTCGATTATATATTACGTGTATATAGAATCGAATACTTGTATATCTGTCGTTAATTTTACCTCATATTCTATCTTCTGACGAAAATAACAAGCGTTAACGACAGTTTATCTTTATTCATTTATCGGTTAAAAATAGTTCACGCGTACTGGAGTTTTTTCGTTCAGAAGGAGTTATTCTTTTAGAACTTCTCTTCGCTAGGAATTTTAAATCCAACGCGGGTTCCATTGTCTTCTTTCATACACGTCTAAACCTATGAAGACTGTCTCGACTAATCGAAATAGTCTTTCGAGGTAAAATATGCGAAGGAATACGATGTCAAAACAGACATTCCCTGATTTCATCTCTTGGAAAGTAACATGCGTCTGGTGTGCTACAGAATCTGCTATTGTTTTTCTATTCGATCGGATTTTATCCAAACTGTTTGAGACAACTTTTCGAAAATCCTTTTCCTGTATTATCGAACTATAAGTTTTTCCAAAGAGGTGAAATGATAAAATTCATCCACCTCAATAAATTTTGTTGTTTATATTAATTCTTATACTTATCAAACGTAGCTTACGCAATTACATTCAGATAGATTATGATCGAAATCATTAAATTTTGATACGATATACCCTAGTACCTGTAGCTCATCATAAACATTTCATTTCCTTCTTTTTTGATTGATTTGAGTTTGATGCTCTTCTTATTATTATAACCCTTTCAACCGGACATTATCCAAACCAAGTATAGCAATCTATTTTTTGAAATACGACGAGCAGTTTTATCGCACAGAATTTCAAATTTTCGAATAATTTTATTTGTACCAACTCCTTATTCAAAAACTATACCTTTTTTTGATTCTCAACCCGTCATTAATAGTTCACATATATCAGTTTTTTACCTGATAATATTTTTATCCAAGAGTATCATCATACTCTATCTCCGAAAGAATTTACTCTGAATTAGCAAAGGAGGCAAGAAATTTCATATTATCGTTCATATTCGTTTGCTGTGTCCTTTCCATTCAACTTTATCTGAAATTTGCATATTTTATCAGCAAATTTGACAAGACAACTCTACATTTTTAGTTAGGAGTAGCTTTCTTAAGTTATCAATCGATGATAAGTTTACGCCTTCATTATCTCGCCCCATCTTGGGATAACACACATACGGACATCAACTTGACACGTTACACCCCTAACAGCGACAGCGAGTATTTGAAAACTCCCCTCCTTCTCCCTTCAAAATTCCCCATCAAAAGTACCAAGTATTAAAATTTTATAGCCCTTTACCCTCTCGGATGATGCTATGAAAGATCAGTCACTTAGGTGAGGAATGAACACACTCTATACATCGCAGAAGAAAACATTCCGTGAGAGATATAGTATACACCCCCTAACGTCTTCACTGCTTCTTGCTCGGCCCGAGCATGTGCAGAGGGTCTCTGTTGTATCGTGCACTCACTTCCCGCTTAAACGTCTCGAAGTTCTTCCTGTTCAAGCTGTTCTGCCTCTCCCGCCACGGAGGCCTCCCTCTCTTGTTCTGCAGCCCCCAGTGGCAGGTGAAGATGGGTGACAACACTTGGAACTGATAGCCGGCCACGAACATTTCGTACGCCTGAAAAATACGAGAACATGCACCACGCTTAGGGGGAGAGTTTGATGCACGGGGTGAACATGCGTGCGTAAATGATAAGCGATCTCGCTACACTGCGAACATAGAACAAAGAAGATGTTGAATTTGGTTTTCTAATTATATTTAACATCGATTCATCAAAGATCTAATACAGGTTTTTAAATGAAGAATCTCCATATTCACCAAAGTTCTAGATAAAGATGGTCATGCACATACGATTCATCTATGCAGATGCAAATATCGACCGTTGAATATCAACGGGAAGACAAATTATTAATTTATTACGAATTGCTATCGAATTGCAATTGAGTTCAAGAAACAAATTGATTTTTCATCCATTAGGGGTTGTATAATTCGCAGAAGTAGTTCCAAACATATTATAAAATTATTGGAGAGCATTAACGTGGTAACAATGATATGGTAGGATAATATTAAGGCTAAATATGTCCAGCTTGCGAGTAGAGTACGCACGGTAAAATATTATACTTCATTTGTCTAACTATTCTCTTATATACATTTATTTTTAGTCTTCATTTCATCTTTCGATGTACCATAAAAATCAATAGTATATTTTGATCGTAATATTGATTAGTATCGAGTGTCGTAAAGCTATAAAAATAAATTATTCATCTTTGAGAAACTTAAGATATTAATTATCAATTAGCAATATAGTTAAAACAAAAATGCATTATATTTTAAACGATGTGCATCGAATTTGAAGAGCCAGCAGCCGTATTTCACTCCATCTACCGTAATTCGTAGGAACCTCATTTCCGACCGCAGTTAAGACGAACCAGAAAAGAGCAACGTAATTGGATCAGAGATCGAAAGAGGACAAATGACAGTCACAAGGGTGTGTAGAAGACAAAAACAACACGATTAATTTAGAGTTTGGAATTTAGTGATTCCGGGAGCGTTCGCTGACACGAGCACTCTCTCCGAATCACGTATTTCTCCGCATTCCGCCATGAATAAAATGGAGATTTTAAATCGGAGTGAATACTTCTTGGAATCCGAGCAAGTCCAAATAAAAATGCACTTCCCTTGGGTTCGCGTCATCTCATCTGCAAAAGAGCTTGTTGCACTGAATTACACGCTGTTTCATTCCGACGAAGCCACTCAAATGCACTTACGTCTCGCGATTTCCCTCGGACGAGCTTTCAAAACTCATCTAAATGTTAACAATACAGTTTTCCGTGCGATATACCATATAAGCTGGTGGAATGGGTTCTCCCCTCATTGAATGTGGAATTAACTTCATATATATATATACCTTGGGACATTTTAAATTTAACAATACCATTACTTTGTAAAATCTGTAAAAGATCGACTGGTAAAACCCTAGTTTCAGTTTTGACCTACTACTTAAGAATTAATAATTAGATTTCAATAAATATTAACGTAATTCATTAATATAGTTTCTGTGACTTTAAGGATCATCCTGGGTAAATATGCATTTTCCAGAAATGTACAAGACAATGATTTCTTCTACAATTATCTTCAAAAACCTTTCTCTCCATGACAAATGACTTTCAAGGTGAAGTTAATTTAATTATTTTTTGATAGTATTCAGACTAAAATGCGAACAAAATTATAACTTGTACAGAGTTAAATTAATAATTAAAATTAAAAGTTTAGCATTAACCTTGGTGCATCCAGAGTTAATCACCGATCGATCTTTTATTTCATAATTTATTCTAGCTAATATATTGAAAGAAGAAAGATTTAGATATATATAAACCTAATGATTAGCCAGATCTAGATTTTAGAAAAATATGCATTAAAAATTATTCTATCTAGCTTCTTTTAGAAGGGCAATTTATACATCTAATTTTAGAGGAATTCGCACAGCCTACTTTTTGCGAAATCTCGTAATTTTACGATTATGGCGCATGATCCCTTATACGCCGAGTTTTTCTCCCCATGGTCTCAAACGAGCACACCCACGTACTCAAATTAAAAATGTTCAGATGTCTCTTCTCGCATCGCAAAAACTTCTGCACTTCCGTCACATTTTCGGGAGGAAATTTAAAATTCCGCGAAAGAAAATTTCCGCGACGTTCTAAATGCAAAGAAAGAAACATCCTTTGGAGAATTTGAATTGTCGACATTCCTCGAGAATTCTTGACAAGAGCATAAACAAATGCTTATCCGTGCGTCATTCAAGCAGATGCATTTCCCGACTATTCAGATTAATTATACTGCTTGGGAACATACCTGTTTTTGTTCCCTTCCATTAATCTCAATTTTTCGTAATGAAATTTTAATGTCGCCATCGTTCGTAACTTCCTACGAATGATAATTTAGACGTTAGTATTTTTTCACTGATTTGAGCATAAAAAGATTCTTGTGAAATTACGAAAGCGGTTCTTGAATTTATAAAAATGACTTTTTAAAAACTTACACCCTTTAATATTTCTATTTTCGACGATGTAAAATCAATTTATTAAAAATGCTATATATCGAACAGGAGTTAAGGTAAATTAGTATGTAATGTTACACGACAGTTTTATCCCAGAAATTAACGAGTTTGAAAAACGTTTCTCAAGACCGGGATTCGAACCCTGAACTCCCAATTCCCGGTCAGTTCCTATAGCCACAGCATCTCAATATTATCAGACCTAATTTTTTAGGTATCCCTTGACAACGTGTTTAAAAGTTATTTTGAGATATATCAATGTCTAGAATTTCGTCCGGAATTCGGGAGACCCGGGTTCGAGTACCGCTCCTCCGGATTTTACCACATCTATTAATTCCTGGACTTATTCATATACTGAATCTTCATTTAAAACTTCAGAGGTATTATAGAGGTAATAATCAAATCCAGTGATAGTAATTAATGTTATACAATATGGTTGATTGAGATAAAGAACATACATCAGTAACTTAAGAGCGAATATGAACAATTGAAGGTAAAAGATACACAAAAGAATTGCAGAGTTATGAACAGTGTTATGAAAGAGAGCAGAGCCGAATTTTAGCTCGAAAAGGAATGCTTGGATGTTGTCGAGTGCATTCGGAGGAGTTAAAGAGCGTTTTAGTGTCAAATCAATAATTTATCACCACATACTAATTGATAAGGGCAAATTGAGGAGTTGCGGTGAAGGAATTATGCATTGTGGCTGATTGATTGTGGAGCCGATAATGGCAGAGCGCCCTGGCAACGGAGGAACTCGACTTAATTCACAACTTCTTCGAAATCCATCGATAAAAACCGCAACGCTCTTTGGAAATAAAACTTGTGAATGAAGCTGAGAGTATGTTTAATAAATATGAATATTTATAAAACTTGACTATCTAGCTCCTTTGGAAGATGATTCTACAAGAAAAGAAATACGACCTGAATGAAATTTAACCTTTTGACTATAATGTCTTGATAAACTATTACAATGAAGTTTTAAGTACAATGGCATATGGTTTTGCATAATATATTTTCATATATTAGCACGTATCTTAACATTATATTTGTACGTATTTTAATATTTTATTCGCACGTACTTTAACATTATTTTTGCACGTATTTTTACATTATATTTGCACATATATTTACTAAGTTAGAGAGGCAATTTAGTAGAGAGAGTAACAGATATTAAATGAGTATAAAACACACTATATTCTATATTTTTACGAGTTTTTCTTTCGATATTATTGGATCATTTTTTATGATTAACATCCGAAACCATATACGAATATATAAACCGTTTGAAAAAATAATTCACGTCTTAACTAAACCTTGCGACAACCTCCTTACGCCATAGTCTTCCAAGCAACAATAAACCTACAAAAGAGACATATATCATTCCGTATTCTTGCTATGGAAAACCATTTAACTGCTAGACGATATATTACTTTTATTCCGACGGTAATCTAATATCGCAGGATAAGAAAACTCCGTCTGCAGCGGAAGGACGTATAAACAGCATCGCGGAATTATGCAACAGTCACATTTTTCAAAGAGAGGTTTCTGTGCCTTGAACACGCGAAGGGAGTCGCTTTTCTTTTTCGCCTTGTATGAACGCAACTAAACTGCTTCTCCTACAGCTGTCGCGAATTCCAAACAACGACAGAATAACTTGGTAACAAAGACGTCGTCTCGAAGGGCATTATTCACGCCGAATGCCGCGCCTCCACAGCTGCACTTCTCAGCCAAGAATTTAGCCGCGCCCATTTGCATCCGTTGGAAAGTGAAAAGTTTTCAATTGGAGGGATGATAGTTCAATCTTGTGCAGTTCTGCAGTGAACTTGAGAATGGCATAAGTCCACACTTCGAAGGTTGTGGAGTCACGTCTTAAGTGTCTGGTACACTCCGTGGAATTAGTCACGGATGGAGTTGGAATATCACGAGTGAACATGGGTGAATAAGAGATATATTCTGAGAAAGACTGAACTAGGAAAGCAAGAAGCTTACGTTTCTTAAATTTCACTATGAAATGCTTTTCGAATGATACAGAATCGTCCACCAGATTAAATATTAAGGTGTATTTCGAATAAATATTGCATATATGAATGAACAAGTGTTACATATATTGTTCCGAGTACAATATAAATTGCATAGTCTTTTTGGTAAACTAAAAAATATCTCCATAAACCATAGAAATATGTACGAATAACAAAATATAGGATTCCACGTACCACGGTATGTCTTGTTCACGCCTAATATGAGTTCCATCTCTTACCAAAAAGGAAAATATTCCTTTATAGACTAGGATTTTAATTAAAACAAAAAATAAATATTTAGATTTGACGACCGTTATACGGGCTTAGAGAAATATTAGTTTTAGTATGGGATTAGCCTATTCGAAAATTAATTGATAATATTATATAATTAATCAATTCGGAGACATTTTCGTTGAAAAATAAAAAACACGTACTCGTATGTATCTGTAAATCGCCCTGTTTTCTTTTGCCACGTTAGTAGCTCATTTATGTCTCTGTTCCATCTATCATTTGGTCTTCTCTTTAATCACTTCACCTTTCTAGGAATCTAGTTCAGAGCTATTGATGTCTAATGATTATTATTTCTTCTCACCTTATAACCTGCCCACATTCGTATAATTGGTATCAAAAACCTAGAGGACATACTTTGAATAAAAAAATTTATTTTCCAAAGACTACAAAAGAGATCCTATCCTTTCCAGTTAAAATCTGTGTCGTATACTACTTTTTCTGAAATCATCAAAGAGTTTTGAATGATTACTTTGGCGTGAAATGAGGATAGTCAAATGAAGGAATTCTTCTGCAGTTTCGCTTGATAAACCTTTTGGTGAAGTTGTTGAATTAAAAGAGGGTTTTGTGTGATCCACTGAAGTGCAAACATGTGCATCTTCCTCTCCAATGAATTAAGATTCATTCAAATGAACGGAATCGGGACATGTAAACTAAGCGCTCTGAATACCTTTTTAAGATAACACTTAGAGAAAATAACGACTGAAAGAAATTCTAGTATTTATAGATTATAGACCAATAAGTATCAAAGCTGTTGTTGTTCGTTCAAATATAATTACTCGAGGACATATACTTTTATCCTCAATCTATTTCAATGTTTTTTAACTCGATTTTGTTCCAACCATAATTCTAGAAATATACATTTTCATAATTCAATGTCTGTCTCAAACAACTGATAGAAAATTTTATCTATTTAACTTATGAAAGATACGTAAATATCGGCTCATATTTAAAAGTTTACCAGATATAAGACTAACAAGATTTTAGAGTATTTTATGAGCGTATGTTTCACATATGGCTACAGCTGAATTGGAACCATGAACAGTGTACAAGGCATGTTTGGCAGAGTTTCACCCTACATGACGGAGTTTTACTCTCGTCTCTTCTTATTTCATATGGCCCGCTTTCAAATAACATACTTTTCAAAACACTAGCGGTGCAGCGCGATAAAATAATAAGCTTTATGGCAGTTGTATACAGCTAACATAAATTAAACATTGCCCTAAATTTTAAAGAAAATATTTGGTTGAGGACAATAATTTAAATGCTCGAAAAATGAATGTGCTAAAGAAATTTCAAATTAAATTAGAGCAAAACCAATAGCTGTGTATTTAACTGAAACATATTCATAAAATTTTAAACCCTCACCATTAAAATTGAGGTGAACATATCCCTTGACAACTTTAACACACATCCGATTTCTAGCTTCCATCTTTAAGCACTGTTATGTTTCATTACACTTAATAAATTAAATAGAAATTTGAAATAAAAAAATAAAAACAATAAAAATAGAACAATTTAGATTAAAAATTAAAATAGCCATGTATAATAAAAGTTAAGAAGAGTATTCTACTTTGTGATCTTCTATCTTAGATATAATTTAATATCATAAGGAAACGAAAGTTTAGAGCACAACTAAATAGCATTTGCGTTTATTACGCAAAACATTTAATTAGCAATCGATAGTATCTTTCCAAGAACTTATTTCCTTCTATTGAGACTAAAACTTTAATTTTCTCAACCCTATTGGAACGAATAGTAAATTTTCCTCGTATAAGTTTTTATTTATATTTGTGAATGAAGTCGCTTTGGTAATACGTCGTAACCATGGATACTTTTGCACGGATGAATAATTTTAATTCTTATTGGTTTCGTAATACCATCAAAGCTCGTTCATCGTTAAGAGTAGATATATATAAAAGGAAACTTTAAAAAAAAAGATATCGAAGTAGATTGTGTGTGCTTGGGACATGAATGGTAAAAAAGAGTCAACCTTTGATAAAAAATTCGTCTAATTAGCTTATAAAATACGTGAATTTAATACCCATAATGCTTCACTTTGCTACGCCTTGAGGTACGTTAAAAAAAGACGCATCGAATCTTCTATGAACGTTCACTTTTGAGCGGCACAACTTCCGACTGCAAAAGAAAGGTAGTTCACTTTCTTTTTTTATCCCTTTTAACATTTCTCTTCCGCGTATCCACTCCTTCCGTGAATTTGTTTGGTGAGAATTTGCTGACAGAATTTTCGATCGGCTGAACACCTTTTTTTTATACGTCAACTTATTGCATCGTCGAAGGGATATAAAGTGGTGACTCTTTGGCCGTATCAATGGGAGGGAAGTGTCTTTCTCCATAAAACCCTATCTCCCCCTTTCAAAATACCCTCTTCGATCATCAAAGAGGAAGGGATCCGTCGTGAATTCCAACTTTTTAAAGAGGAAATACGGAAATGGGCCTTTGAAAAGGTGCTCTTCTTTCCTTGATAAAATAAGAATGGAGAGAGGCAAAATGGCTATTAACTAAAACGTGTCCTGATGAGAGCAATACGCGACGTTTTTTCCTTACGTGTGCGAGTAATGTAATATTTTGTTAATAGAGGAAAACGAACCGTATTCTGCGAAATAATATTGACGTAAAAATGTTTTGTTTGTGGGAGATTACGAACGATGCGTTCTCGTCTTTTCTCGAGAACTCGGAACGAAAATGTCAAATGATGAGAATCTAGGAATTTATTAGGGAAATGTACGACATAAAAATGAGTTTGAATGAAGTATTTTATGTTGTTTAAATACTAAAAATAAAATGAAGAAAATCATTAAAAGTTATCCATTGCATAATAAATTTAGAAATATAATTTTTAGCTCGTTGAATCATATACTCTGTTTGAACTTTAACTACAGAAAAACCTTTAGTTATTATTCTTAAAGTAACAATGTCAGAAAAAGATGGCACTCCAAACAAAAATATGTTTAAACAAAAAGATTTTTTTGAAATTGTATTAAATCTAATAAGATCGTCATAAGTAAGCCTACACTGTTCGTGGCTTTTCAGTAGTTTTAAGATCAAAAAATGGTTCAAATGAAACTATAGTAAATACATAAAGTAAATACATAAAATAAATAAATAAAGTAAATACATAAAGTGAATATACATATATTAAATACATAAATTAAATACATAAAGTATACAAACGAGTTTTCACAAATTATATGCATAGTGTATTAATAGATATTATTGTACAATTTTTATGACAAGATAACTCTGTTAGGTCAGATTAATAAGTTCAATATACTTGGTAATTTAGAATACACAGGCATCTTTCAAATTCTTCGAATTTCGCTTGAAAAATCCATGATTGGACCTGACAACTTCAAGCGTTTAAAACGATTTAAATAAATTACGGGTTAAATTAATGTAATAATATTCACTTCCAAAAAAATCATGCGAAGCATAAAGGCAATAAGAATCCAAAAATTAAATGTCTTGTTCTTGTGCTACTACGTTAGACCAAATTTATATATTTTGAAGTTTAAAAGTGAATAATTTAAAGGTATAAATACCCTATTCTTAAATATTCCTAATATAGATGGTTTATTCACAAGCTAAAGATTGACCGTTGGAAACATTTTTAATAGATAATTGGTAAACTTTTGGATGGTAGATAACATTTTAAACTCAATTTAAAGTAAACAATACGCTAAAGTTACATTCGCCTCTACACACCTCCTTTCGTATTTAAATTTTGTTATTGGTGAAAATTGTACGTCATCTGCATTCTTCTATACATACATTATATCTTAATCTTCTAATTCAATTGTTTTGATTCCTATCATTTCTTCAACGCTGAAACGAAATTAGTAAAATAAATCTTCCGTCAAAAACTTCCTTCGTCAGATAAAATAATTACGTCTTCTAGTAGCTTAATGAGATTTAATTGGTAAATACGTAGCAATTAAAGAATCAAGGTCACTCCTGTACTTGGTATTCTACAAGTGACGGAATTCACTCTTCATTTTACGCCATTATCTTCCTCTTACACCCTCGAGGTACAACTGCAGCATTTCGTAACGGAGGTTGGTGCATCGTCGTGAAAAAATGCAGAACTACTGCAAGTACCCCGTAATTACACCAAGTCTTTCATTTGAAATGCACATTCGTGTTCTTGTAAGAACAATGCATGGCAAAAAAGCAAATCAGACAAATTCATCATGATGCAACTCAATATGCAGTTTCTTTTATTAGTTGGGTTAAAATTAGTCTCTCTGACTACCTTCAAAATTTATGGCGAGTAATACTTTTATTTATACGATTTCTTTATAAATCCATTCCCCTCGTGAATGTTGATTTTATTATGCCACTTGCATTTAATAAAAATGTTTACCTCTCACCATATGCTTACTAGAGTAGTTGGTTTGTTTTCAATTTTTAACTTCATATAATCACTATCTGTTGTGTCTACGGAAAATCTTTAGCATTAGCGTGGATGAAATATCTATTAGTAAAACTCATGAATATCTGATCACTGAGTACTTCCAGTGTTGATTGTTGATAGGAACTTGGGATGCTGAGCTTGGCTAAGTGAATAGTTGGTAGATGCAAAGATAAAGCCCAACAGCAACTTACGCTAGTCTGACCTAACTAAGTACAAAGAGTATGTAGTAGTATGAAACTCGGGCTAAAAGTCTTGCTACACCCTACTCTATGCACTACCGTTTACAAAAAGGTAATATTAACTGATTGAACCTAATATAGGTAGTGCATTGAAAATTATATTAAATATAAATGGTAAATACAAAGGTTTATGCTTGAACTTTTGAGCATGCATATTATATGCAACTAATTCTGTGATGTAATTAATATTGGGTGGAGGAAAATGCACTTTTCAGTACCATTACTATGTTCACTTAAGATCTAGATACGAGTAACTTTAATAGATTCCACTTCTATCTCATTAATGGCAAAATCTTTCTGCAAACGATTTTTAAAATTGATTCGTCATGATGTAATATCGTGAAAAGTGAGACCTGAGAATTTTAAGGGAATAATAAATAAATAAATACATAATAATGACATCAGTATTTTAAAAATATTGTATTAATGATTTCTGAAATATGGAAAATGTTACAAATGTATATTTGGTAACATCTAGACATTTTCCTATGTTTTTATAGCTATAGTATACAGTCTCCAAACAAAACAAAGATCCTACAAGAAAAAATACATATAATGCATTGTGAATGATATATGTACTGAATTTTTATATTATATTAATAATGATATTACATCTGCTGATACTCATATTTCCTTAATGGGATAGAATATGAAATTTGAATAGTTACGAAAGAGAAAAAAGAAATACCAAGAATTAACCTAAATGAAAATGGTATTTGAGGGTTCATACAATAAAGAAGAAATGAAAACGGTAGCCCAAATACTACTTTCGAACGAATTCATTAGTTAGAATGGTATACTGGATAAGAAGCAAATTTTAAAAATTCAAACTTTTAGTGAATTGGCAATACGTGAGTATAATGTCAAAACGTTTTAGATCCTTAACTGACAATCCTGACCGATTTGAATTCAAAACCTTAATACCTTAACAGTTGGCGCGATGGATCTCTTTTAGAGTTTCTGCGATATTTCTGAAAGCACCACTTTGATAAATCATTCCCAAACACAGCACTCATCTCCATTCATATTGATTTTAAATATTCCAAAAAAAGGTGGAGGCGAAACGTTCATATTTCCAATCAATCCTCTTCTATCGATCGAAAGGCAAATATTGGCCCTCGGAATTATTTAGCAATGGATAGGAGATTAGAGCATCAAATCTTAGGAAGACTTGGAAGGTTGAGCGTATGAATTTTTTAATCTTCACATTCAGATAACCAAAAACCCTTCCACCGAATGAAGTGCCCTCCATATTGCAGCCCTGGTCCTTCATCGATACCCGAGTTATAGCTCATCTTTCGTATTCATTACAGGCATAAAAGTGGGTTTTCTTTTATGAATTGGAATATTGATGAGATACTACGAGAAAATGTATAATAAAGCGGGACTATAAGGTGAAATATAATGAATATTTATTTGTCATAACTTATTCGAAGGATTGAACCTAATTTCGGCAAATATCCTAAGAATAGATGGAGTTTTAAGATAAGCTATCTAAGAGTGGGTGTGTCAATTACTATCTTGCTGATCATTCTTTGATCGAGAAGTAAAAATGGAAGCATACAGATTATTATATTCTGCCACTCAGGATATACAGTTGCACTGGTTCATATATTTAAGAGAAATTCAGTACATAAATAATGCTACAGTATGTCATCCAATTCAAAATATATTAATGATTACTCTTATAATATTTATCAAAGGTGCTTGAGCTGTATTACTGTGATTAGATTTATACTTTTTTTTATTTCATTGAAGATTATGAAAAGTCACAATTTTGAATAGAGTATTGTTTCATTCTACTGTAAACAATTGAATAATATTATAAAATAAAACAATTCCTGATGGAATCCTTTAGCTTAGGAGGAACCGTTTTGTAAACTTTGTTACGTTAACATTTTCTAAATTGAGAATGTACGCCTTGGTAAGACATAATTTCATAGAAACCAAAAGAATATTTACAAGTAGTTACTACGGAAACGTATACACGAGATGAATGATTTCTTAATCAATAAAGCCAATAAAACTCTTACGATTAAAAGTAGTCTTAAACACCTTCCAAGGTGTCAAATAAAACTATCCATGACTTCTATTGTATTATCAACGAACTCTCCCAATATCATCTTCAATAAGGAGCCTATCAGAGCAAACTGCCAGCGCGCATTTCTGTCAACACATCGCCGCCTACACATCCGGAGTTGAAACAATAGAAAGGATTGACGAAAGCGGAATAAATACCTCGGATTCTTAAACTGTACGAATAAATGCGATTAGCGAAGGAGGAACACGAAGATGGGGAAACATTTATCGTGAGCAAACGAAGCAGACGAAGTGCTTATGAGTAAAGGAGAGTGAAGGAGAATATGTTGCGCATAAGATAGAGAAAGTTGGTGCCGAAGAAGGCCCTCTAATCCCGACAAGAGTCGAGAAGAAAAATCGTGAGCAGATTACTCAACTGCCATCGGATGAGATGGGCTTACGAAAGGAAAGTGCTTCGGCGTATAGAGTGACAAACCCTGGTACGTACATGCATAAGCGAGTATCGGAGAAATAAAAAATACGCATCGAGGTTTTGATCTCCGGCCAAGCACGTAAATCTTCGCTTATTACAAAGCCTCTCACATTGTTTATGGAGAGTATCCCTTCACTCAAACGACAACAATGGTTTGCGATAGAAAAAGTTAGTTACGTTAGTTACGCATATTAGTTGTTAAGTTGTAAATAGTTAAGCAGGCATTGTTTCTGCAGCAGAGTTCCTTCTGTACACTAATTGCATTTTGTGATGAAACTATAAGTGGCTATAATGACTATAATGACTATAGCATAACCGACATACACTCTTAGTCTTTAATGCATTGTAAGCTCCAAAATAGCTTACGTTTTGAAAATATGTATTGATTTTCTAAATATTTACGCAACAAAATATATATTTTTACATTTCAATCGAAACGTTTTGTTACCGCAACTTATGTTCTGACACTTTTATATTTCGAACGCTTCAATTACGTAAATGTCTGTTTCATTGCCGACTCAGCGATTTTCAAGTTTAACCGGAACTGCAGAAATTTTTTAAAATGTGTATTTACAAATAGATTTTCGATTCCAAAAAGTAGCAAACCAAAAACAATGAAGTTGCTGTTATCTGATCAACCGAAGGCGATCATAAAAAATGTGGTAAAAATGTGGCCATGAACTCTGGGGAATTAAAAATCGTACATTATTTCCATATAACTCGTCATCGCCTCGAAAATTGCAAGTCTTCTATATATGAAGTTCATATAGACTTTTAAACCGTGCAGAGCTAACTCAGTTTTGGAAAAAGGTACCGTCCACCGATTTGTATATAAATAGGCAATTTATAGTTAATGAAATTGGATAATCTGATTTACGGTGATTTACAAATGAAACTCTAGGTCTGACTAGATAACACTGACATTCTGACAAAAATTTATAATTTTTTTGAAAATACGTAGAAATTTGGACTAGAGGGATAATAATATATTATTTAAAATAATTTCTCTCTCCTTGTGAAATTTTCTTTATAAATAGTTGATGATACGTAGCTCGTTTTTAACCTCGGACGTTTTTGAGGAAATCTCGCACTTGATTCTAAGAAGAAAAAAATTATAAGGAACTGAAGAGGGGTACGTTCGTGATTCCATATTTTTGAACTAATTGGCAGCCATTGTTCATGCCAAGGCTTTCATACATCATTTATTAATATATACAATTCTTTAAACCAATTCTTCTTCGACAAAATTTCACAAACCGCTTATTATACACCCTTCGAATCATCAAAACGAGAAAATAAAAACAAGTGGACTGAAGCATAAAATCCAAATCAATGTAATAAATCAAAAGGAGTGCAACTCAGCGTAAGTGATGTATTGTGACCATTGTGTAGTTCAACTTTCACCCGCTTTTACAGCCGATCTAAAAGTAAGGAACGCCTTTGAAACTTTCTGGATTCTGGAAATATAATTTCCGAACAAAACTACAGATCTATTCACAAAAAGGGAAGGAAGAGAAAACTCCCAGCGAAGAATAGGATGTTCACGGCGTACATTTTCAATCCCACAATTCCTTCCGTCTTGTTGGCTTTCTCGAAACGAAAATAAGTGACGAAGAAAGAAACACTTTGGTTTCGAAATAGACGAAAATTCGGTTGGATCGCGCGTCTCCAAATGAGAATTCGATGGAAATGACGTCTTCGAATTTGTTGGATGAAAAGGATATCGAAACCTTTTTTACGATTGGAAATTTGAGATTCCAACTTTTAACTCTTTAAGGATGATTGAATTGTTTCGATGAAGGAAAAAGACTCAAGGATAGAAATTTTGATGGAAACACACGCAAATAAAATATCAAATGTATTCTTACGTTCATATCGATCACGATTATCAAGTTTTTAACTATGTTTTCACAGATATCTTCGCATAATACTTCGACTATAGTACCTCAATAATCTAAATCTTATAAACAATCATATATTATTTACATTAACGTAAATGAATCACATTTTTGTGTATGTATTGAATCTGTAATATCTGTTGCAACATATTTTATCTACATTTATTATTTACATCTGTATTTTTTTCGTTTGATCTGCTTCCTCATTTTAGATACAGAACTTTAACCATTTTTTTTGGTAAATTTTTGCTTCAAAGTACCGATTTCCTTTCACATCCATCACAATGCTAGTGATCGTTGCCTATTGCATCTAAGTTTTAAAACTATTCTGCTCATTTCGATAAGAAGTCGAACTTCATTTACGATATTTCTTGAGTTTATAGTAGTTCCATTGCTCAACATCCTACTTCTGGTTCTCATATCTCCTCATTTTATATTCCTATCTTTATGCTTTTGTTGACAACAATTTTAAGTAGGAATAACGATAAACGTAATAACAGCCCTGTGTTTATATATTAATGAGCTCAAGCGAAGTTTTAATTTCGAAATAGATCTTACTTCTCCATGAACGATAAGACAAAGAAAGATCATTCCAACCATAAAACTCTACGAAAGGAAGCATTCCGCTGAGTTTTTTTAAGAAAATACTTTTATATTTTTCTATAAAATAGATTTTATCGGAAGGTATACGAATTCAGGAACGAATGTAGAATCAGTTTCATCATTAAGTTATTCACACATATTTATCTTTTTATCGGTTAAATCGTAGCAGTGTAATCATCAGCGATTAGATAACAGAATAATAAGTTATGTAATAAAATTGTTACATATTTACGGCTATTCAAACACTTTTTTACTAACATCTGTTACATCGTAGCAGTATAATTATCAGCGATTTAATATCGATATCATATATCGATAAATAAAACAATAATAATATAAATATAACTGGAATTGTTAAATTAAGGGTAACATTCGCATGTACATCGTGCAACGTGTGTTATTGGATCAGAATATCCGTGAGTGCCAAGGCAGACGATTCGCATTATTAATTCACGAGCGTGAGTACGCAAGTGCGAATGAATTGGAGCCGCGGTGCAGGAATTTGATCTCAGAGGCGGCACTTCCAGATGTAGTTTACATGCTAGACATTCTCCATCAAAGTTGGATCTGATTCTCATTGGAAAGGTCCTCTTCGATAAGTTAATTTTGCCCACATGACATGAATGGCGAAAAGGGTCAACTTTCAACTCTCACCTTCTCCACGCATTCAATCCGCACCATCCACTACGTTTTCTCTCAAAAGGTTTCTTATTTTACGCTATTTCTAAGGGATGAGGCTCTGAGCTATCCGAAGCGAGGATTTTTTCCATACGAAGATGTATGAATTATAGAAGGATTATGTTCATTTAATGGTCTTTCATATAAAGAAAAATATCTAAATTTATGGAATTCGTATCATCAAAAGATATTTAAGTCCTTGAAGGCCAAAAGTGAATGAAGACAGATGTACGAAGGTCTACTTTCAATGTGAAACTCCCTATATTTTGGAGATATGAAGGTAACAAACCTTTTTGTATGATATAAATATAGAATAAATTCAAATTTTCTGAATTAATCATAAACATTTTTTTATATGATCTAATGATATTTAAATAGTCGGATTATAAAAAACCCCAGATAACTTTGAGGCTCAAACTATACCACTTCTCCCAATTAAGATAATGAAAATTATTTATGTTTGATAGGATGTACTTTGAAAAGAAATATATACATAAATTTTCAGAATAGAATGTTTTATAATTTAAATGAAATAAAATAACGATAAGTAATATTAGTAGTATTTGATTTGAAGAGCTTTATCCAAAATTATAACTACACTTCAAATCCTTCAAAACTGAAATAATAAAATAAGAATTTCAAAAGTAAAACTTCCGAGAAAATAATGCCTTTTGTGCCTGCCCTGAATAGAGCAGCTAATATTAGTGCCTACCAAGATATACTTTATGTTTATCATCAATGTCCACCATAGGACTTACGAGTTTTAAAACCTCTTAACTCTAATAACGACGGGATCCAATGCATGAAGAATACACAAGAACTTCAACAAAATCCTTTCCATCAAGATTCATACCTACTTTTGTTCCCGAGTGACAGAATACCAAATCTCGAACGCCGCATAATTAGTTTTGGATTTTTGCAACAGTTAAGACAACAAAAGGTAGCTATAGTTACGCTGAAAAGCCTTTATAAATGCAGAAAAAGTTTTCGAAACTTCTTGAACGTACTCATTAACATTTCTTTGATTAATTTTTAATGCTATAACAGTTGATGAAGAAGGTTAACGCATCACCAACTCCTTCCCCGATCTTATCTCCTCCTATAGACGCTGTGACTGCCATAATGTCTCTCGAGAGGAAAACATTTCAAAGAAGATGAATTTCTAGAGATTTTCCGGAGAGCTTCTCTCCTCGGGTTTACAACGTCGAGTTGTGCGCTGTCTGTTTTGGAAAGACGTTTAATTTCACCGCCGACAGCGAAATAAAACTAAAATTCGTCCAGCGCAATCGTGAAGAATTTTGGAGGTGGAAAAGTTATTACGAGTTAATGACTTCTTATAGCGAAAGATTAGAGAAAAAGTCAGGCTAAAGTTTCTTCCGTAACATTCTTTGGAGGAATTTAAGGGACTGCGGGCGGTTTTGAGAGTTGCTTCGTTCTTATTTCGAATCGACTCAGACCAATTATTATTTTAGCTCTTAATTGTATCTGTTCTTCTTATGCTTCACAAAACCGATTTTTGAATACGTATTCAGTAGAATCCGAAGAGGGGGTTATATGATATAGTGCGTCTGAAGAAGTCCTTATTGGTTGAGAAATGGTCTTCATAAATCGACGGAATCAGACAACGTAATAAAAATTCGACTCTTGCGGATTAATTTACATTCTTTTTCATAATTTAATACATCTGTTGTCGAAATCGGAAATTTCAATGATAATAGCAATTCTCAAAACTGGAGAAATAAATTTGATATTTTCATCAAACTGATACATTTTTAGTTATAAGCCTCGATAATTTTGTTTTCAATAGAACTATTTGTATATTTTTATTTTTTTTAATTGTTTTAGAAATATAGATATTACTTAATGAAGTCTAAGGTGAAAGCATCAGTGAAATTATATTAGTTACATTACTAATATTGAGCTCCTAGGATTTAAAAAGATATAATAACAACTTATTTAGTTATAATAATGTACAGACAAAATTATTTATTTAAATATCCCAAGTTCCACTTGGATATAGATATTGTTATCTCTTCCCTTATTGTTTGTCAACAAGATACGTCCTTTTTCATGGAAACGTCCCAGAACCATTTTCAGATGACATTATAATGAGGATAAGTCCCTCAGATGCCCCCACGAACCTTTATAATTCGGAAGATTTTCCATAGATTTTGCGATCCTAAATCGAACACATTTTTCGTAAGAGAATATCATAGACCTAAAACCTTCGAACACGTGACTGAAGCATTATGTACACGCCACTGATCATAATTGATATATTCTTCGCGAAGAGCACTCGGTATCTTTCCACACGGTACAATTATCTCGCACATATCTCTCCGTTTATGAATCCGTTTCGGGAGAAGGGGCTGCGCAAATCAGACGTCTTTTGTTCTCGGCTCCTTCAATAAAGCGTTCATTGAGCCCACTTGACCCTACGAATCTCTCTTTGGCTTAATTCTCCGCTTGTCATCTCATTATCTCTCCATACAACCCGCAACCATCTTTTTATCCTCCACTTTGTCTCTTCTAATTGACTATTATGCCAATTCGCAATCTCATAAGCTGTTACAAAGTATATAAAAATCGGGTGAGGGTTCTTACGAACTTTCCTTCGATTTTTATTGGATTTCGAAGGAATAATGATACTGTAAATAAATCGGTAACCATGGAAAACTGTAGCGTATCATAAATAAGCCTTCGTTTCCGGTATTTTTCTCATATTCTCTTTCTTATTTATAATATTCTATCGTCGTATTTTATGTGATAATTTTCAAGTTAACTAACTTGCAAGGAAATATTTAAGCCAATCAACACTACAAGAATATAAAATTAACATTATCAATCTTAACTTTGTGGAATGTTTGTTACATATTGAAAAAATAACTAAGTACTTTTCCACAGATAATCATAAAATATCTATTAAATTAAATATTTACTAAATACTTAGTTACTACCAGAATAAGATGTACCTAGTTACTATGATTTTAATTAAAATTAAGTCCAACAAAATAGTAACTGTTTAACTCAGTGTATCATCATTTATTCAATTATGTTAGAAAAAGTTCCAATGCCCTTCATCCAACGAGAATATACTAACTTAAATGTACCTCTAAACGTATCGATTCATTACGAATAATCATAAGAACGGTAAAGAAGTTTTCCGAAAGGATTCTAAACACCCGAACGTAGTTAAAGAAAACAACTTTTCCCTGCCTCTCAAATGAGTACATCATCAGAAAATAAACGTTTGAACTGTGAAACTATCTCTCCTAGGAAGGTAAATACGACATGGCGTTTGATTTACTTTCTCCGAAGGAGCACAAACTTATCTAAGAGAGAGTGTTGGAAACAAATTAAAACAATTCACTTTCATGAGTCAAAATGCTGCGTAGAATGAAAACACTTTGTATTTTCCCACAGGAACTTCAGACCTAAAGAGTTCCGTAAGCATACTCACGAAACCAGTGGCCAAATAAAAAGTTCCGGTGGAAAAATACAAAGTGTTTTCATTTTATAATGTCTTCCTACAAAGTCACGCCACCCGATATCGAATTTTATGTAAAAGTAGGAAATTGTTGTCAGACGTGAATTGCCGTTTGGCGAGTCAATACTACTTTTAACACCACTGTTAGAAATATAACAGAATATATAAATAACTTAGAATACGTTTCCAAAATATAGCTCGCCATTTGATATATTCGTGGACTAATTATAACGAAACTTTGCACAAATAATCCTTTCATATTTATTGATTACGCAATTGTGCACAGACTATTTTATTGCGTAAACTTAATCATCATTTACATGTTTAAAAGATCTTCGTTAATATAAATTTAAATGGAAGAAAAATTCATAAAAATGTTAAAAGTAAAATCATGAAAAAATTTTTATTTTAGTCAAAGCAAGAAATGAAATAATAAAAATAATTAAACATTAAAATAAAAGAAAATCTTGCATAAGTTTCAAAATAAAAAAATCTTTGCGACTATTTACCCCGTAAGACAATTAATATTATCAACATAATTAAAAAAAGTATTTCAATATTAAGGTACACAAAGTATCTGAAACTAAAAGTTAACAATCTATGAGTTAAAATCTAGGATATTTTTTCCTTAAGCTTGAGATAAACCACCAAAAACATCCTCTAGATATAAAAATGTCTTTTATATTTAAAACTTCCACATTTACTTCTAACACAATGTACAAAGTATCTTTGAATTTTTAATAATAAAACAATGCTGTTGATTACCTTTTCATACGTATTGAACTTATAGCATGTTCTTTGAAATGCGTGGTTCGAGGATGACTATTCCCTTACGTCATTAATTAGTATTAAGAGCATAAAAAATATTGTTTGTCTAAAGGAAGTTAAAGAAAGATCGTAAGCCCCGGGGCAGAAGGCAATCTTCAGTGACAATTCCAGGTATTCATAGAGAACGGCTCGTATTATATTTTGGTAAAAAATAACCTCTCTTTAATTTTTTGCTTTTAGTGTAAGTAATGAAGTTCGAGGGTTGCACAAATGGAAGACATTGCATCTCCAATTACGTATTTAATGAAATCCTTTCGAAGTAATAATTCTATTTTTAACTCGACAATTCGCAGAAAAAGAACAATCTTCCCTATTTTATCAAAGAAAAATGTCAAATGAACCTTTGCTTAAAATAAGGCTGTACTTCTCTTGATTAAAAAGAAATTCGTAAGGAATTAATGATAAATCATTTTTCTATGTCTTCGAGTACCACTGGATGGAAATAATGGAATGATTTAAGTAAACAACTCCCTAGAAACGAACAAAAATAACTATACTTTATAACTCAAATTTAAAAAATATATATTTTTGCAGATGATTGAGTTTAAAAAAGGTATCTGTAGCTGTTTGCAAAATAATCTTCATTTTTCGCAATTTTTGAGACCTTCGTCCACGAAAGAATATCTTTTTTTAAGAAACGATACTCTTACATTTTTTCATCTACTTTTTCTTCTGAAATCGTCATGCTTTTTCTGGAGTTGATCAGAATCGCGATTCAAAAGATTATACTTCATTTTAAGACAAGAGTTTTACGATTCATTGATTTTTCACCAGATAACAAGTCGCTTTGTTGGTCTTAAGGAAAGGCTATATTCGAGAAATCAGGGTACCTATGAATATGAATAACATTGATAGTTCTTTAGTCCCATCTATTGGACTCAGATTTCAAAATAATTTATTCAAAATAATAATATTTTATATTATTAATGTACATTTAATGTAAAAATTAAAATTTATTTCACCAAATAAAAACAATATCTTCCGTTGAATTTCTTCCTTCCCTTACTAGAATTGAAAATTACTAATGACATACAGTATTTAAGCTTTCTGTCTTATTGAATGAATTTCTTTCATCATTGAATTTAATTGATTGAGTAAAAATATACTCTCCTCATTAATAAGAATAAAATTTTCATTTAACTAACTACCTTACAAATGTAAAACAAAAAGATTTTCATTAATTTCCGAACCATAGTAACCGGTAAACAAACATTTCCAAATAAATATTAATTTTTTATCTAGTATTCATTTACGTTACTCGAATTCAGTATGAATCATCTAATATTATTATTATGAACGTGTAAATACCTGTAATGGAATTATGAAAAAACCTCATACCGGAGCAAGTATTCCAAATCATTCGTTTTGATGTACGAAAGTAATCTAAAAAAATCGATACTTGTTCCTAGATAGAAAAAGTATTTTATTTTTAGAGTTAATTTCCAAATCGCTTGAATTATTAATTATATTAGGATGAAAATTTTAAAATATAATCACGATAAAATATCCTTTTTTGATGAATTTAATAGATGCTGTGCTGATAAGTAGTATTATAGAAAGTGATTCATAATCCGAACATAGGAAATATCTAATAATAACTTAAATCTGGGCACAGTTTGAAATTCAAAGTTTTCCTCAACAAGCTTACGTCTACTGCATCTCACATACATTACGATTTTGCTCTCATTCGCATTTTCATTTCGCGCCAGACTACCATCATTTTATCGCCCGTCCATTGTCCAATATGTATATATTAATAATACACGCAGAAGTTGAGACAAAGCGCTGAAGGAAAGAGAGAGGTATAAAAAAAGACTGAATGGTATATAGAAGGCATTGGAATGTTTCAAAAGTTTCGCACAGCACTGCTTCTCGTTTAAAGGCTGTGAAAAATCGAGAGTGACTTTCGCATCCATTGAAAAGCGCATGCGTCAGAACAAAAGAGATATTTCTAAATGTACGCCTTTCCGTCCCTCGTCAACCTTCCCTTTTTCAGATATCCTTTGTCTTAACCTCAGACTGAATTCCTGTCCCTCTCGTGCATGGATGTGATCTACTAGATCCCTTTCTGGGGTTGTCCTTTGTCGTTTTATATTTTCCCCCTTTCCCATACGACGACCTTCAAGGTGTATCTCCGAGATGAACTTGATCCTTCAACATTCAATGTCAAGATGTTGGTCTTATTGAAACACGAATCTAATGCCGTTACCTATGAATGTTTGCATGCCTAAGATGTATCATTTTCTCTTGAACCGTAAGTTTTCAATGTTATATTTTTATATAAGAAATGTAGGAATCTTTAAAATTTGAAAATATAAAAAAAACTATTATAAACATTCGTTTCTTTAAAGCATCATTAAAACGTACATTTATTTCGGGGCTAATAAAATTTAGTATTGAAAGAGGGGGGATGAAAAAAAAGATACAACTTATTTTTCAACACGCTTATGATACATGATTTCTTTTAGAAGAATCCTTCAACTTAGAAACATTATTTAACGCGAGATATATTTCCTTTTCAATGATACGTTGGTTGATTATACTTCGATAGAACTGAATTTGATAAAAATTTCCCTCAGTATTGCATAATATGACATGATACATTCTGATTGTCCTACGCAATTCTGTATTGGAATATATTTAAAAATGCTTAAAAGAAAAGGCATTTATCAATAAGAATGTTATAAACGTAGTGCAGATGAGAAATTCTCTTATTCTCTACTGTTCAAAAGTATTTTTATACCGTCGAATATTTAATTAATACGAGTAATTTGTGTTTATAAAATTACGTCTACTGTCAGAGGAAGTACTGGTGTGATTATGTTTAAATCCTAAGCCAAACAAAGTTATATAACTTCAAAACGTATTGTTTGAAAACATTTTAAACACCAAAATCAACCTCTTATGCATAATCTAGGAATTGCTATAAATATGTTGAAGTTATATCCTGATGAAATCCATATTAAATAATAACTAAGGACTTTGACAGATAACGTACACAATTTTCGTTACCCCCTTAGGGGAATGAAACACTCATCCCGTTCACGGACTTAACCGCTCCCACAAATAATTATTCGTCCATGCATTTCATCTCCGATTAAAACAGTTCACATCTACAATAATCGTGCGTAACTACCCGTGCAAACGCACGCCCCGTTGGAGCGAGTGCATTTAGCGGAATTGCGAGAAATATGAAAATAAACGGGAATCAGTAATGAAATGGAAGTGACGAAATGAAAGGAGAGTAAAGAATAATGGCGGAGACGCATTCCGTGGCACACACGAGAGAGTGTTCCCCGGAATACGTCTGTTGAATATTTATTCCTAAGCAACGGGGGGAAGTTGGAATTAAAGGAAAGGTGAGTGAAATACGGAAAGAGAACACGCTTGGAACTTGTTTTTGAGGACGTTCCGAATCGATGGCGCCATATGACGAAATTCCTGCCCTCTGGCGGACATAATATTAACGCGGAATTAGAATAATAACTCGCTCTTTACGATAAAGAATTCTAAAAGGGGCGAATGAAATGCGGCAGACACTGGTCCTACCATTCCTCGAATAGCTTCGCTGCTCTTCGATAAATAACCCCGTCCTACAACATCTTCTGTCTTCTTCTTTCCACCTCCAATTACTTTCTTCAGCAGTTCATCTTCCCTCAATCTCTCTCACCCAATTGCTATAGTGTCCACGGTCAAAAACGTTTCCTATCTTTCAAGAACCTCTCTCATTTGTTTTCTCCTCCAAACGCATTCCAAGTCACATTTGCTCACCGAATAGTCCCAATCTTTTGTACTTTTTCAGAGTCACAATACATACCAATAAAACCCTAACTCGCTTAAGATTATTGTATTAAATACGGAGTTTTAACACACAACCATTAGGTTTCTTAAGCTAATCTCGTTGATGAATATTTACTGAGAAAAAAGAATTTTATGATACTATGTAAACTAGAAAACTCTTTGTTCATTCGTTATTGAATAAATTTTCCTATATCCTTTGACTGTAAGGATATATAATTTAAGAAATGACATCTTGAAAATATGAAGCAAAAAAGAAGGAATGAATTTTAAAAAGCTCAGGATTTGAGAATGTGAAATTAAGAGTCCAAATTTAATCCTATTTGTTGTAATTAACTTATTTCCACATTCTAAGTTTGTTTAATCCAAACGCGGTAAAAAGAAGGAAGAAATTTTCATACTTAAAATTATTAAATAATAGTTTACAGTGAATAACATTAAGTAAGAAGTTTTCCTCACTTTCATTTTATATTCAAAACCTTACTCTAACTATTCTCTCTCATTTACTGAATTCCCTTCTTCTTTAATCATTTTCTCCTACATATTTATTTAACCTTTGACATTCTTTAAATGTACTCTAACAATTTTCATCTTTACGAAGAATAATATTCAAATAAAGACTATAAGAAATTAAATCCTTAAGATTTAATAGACGTTATACCTACATATTTTATGATGAAAATCTTTCGACACCACAATTTCTTGATTTTCGACTCATTTTATTTAAGGCAATAAACTATTTTATGGAGTCCATGAGGTCATATGAGTTCATCAGTACAAAAGGATACAATGTTAGTAGTAGTATTAGACTCGGTGTTAATTCAAAGCAAGAGAAACAAAACTCGATGGAAATGATACATTGTTCTTCAGCTACTTTGTATTTCGCCATTCATCACGTTCCCCCCCCTCCCAACCACTCACACATATCCTCTTTGTGAAACCACTCCAGAGGAATGTGTGAGGTGCATTAATGGATGTCCAATATTTGCTAAGCGAAGAATTTTTGTCGTTATTTCCTTCCTGCGTTCGGATGATTCATACGGGAATCGATCTCGGTACCTCTGCTCATGAAAACGAACACCAACTGGGATGAGCGAAATGTTCAATTTTGGATAAATCTTAAACTTATACTGTGTTTACACACTAATATCATTATCTAAAGATTGGTTCGATGAAAAATTCAACGAGAGTTTTTATTTCTTATTAACTTTATAAACGAGTATCCATAGAAACGAAAGCCATGGATATTTTTTATCCTAAAAAATTAAACAAACATACAAGAAACTTTGTAATTAAAATACACGATAAATGGTGACATTATTGAATGTTATTTTATATACTTTTGTAATGGATTTAAATTTATAGTAAACAATTCATCGATATGAAACTTCAGGTCTAAGTTTTTAACCAATATCGTGAACCTATAACAAATTAATCTAGTGAGTTTAAATCCCTGAAAATAAACTACATCTAATTCTCTTCGTTGAATATAAACTTTTAAGAAAAAATATATTAAACTAAATTAATTATATTAAAATTAGTATAAATTCATGATACGGAATAGCTATTAATAATACATTAGGAATTATTCGATACAGATAAAATAATTAAAAACAAATAAGTAGATCAAATATATCCCGCTTTCCTTGCATTGATCCACCTTTAAAGGCATGATATCAGTTGAGCTTTCGATACACAGCATTTTACGCATAAATCAAACGCTCCTCTAGTTCCATCAGCAGTTTTTCTAAAGCTGAAGGTAACATATACCTTTTTCCTATTCTCGATGGACACCACTCTATCATTTTACACACCTACCTAAACGTTTCAAAGCTTAAATATGAATTTAGGATTTCTTTACATTGAAAAAATAATCTCTTTTTAGAGTTAAATCGGAAAATATTTAGGATAGGAGTGCATGATTAGCAAATTTCAACTAGTTGTGATATAGTTTAAATGTCCACTATACATACCTATATGATCGTAATAAAAATAACTTAGTATATTTCCACAGAAAAATTGTTATATTTGCAACCGGTTTCGTAATA
This sequence comes from Pantala flavescens, assembly GCA_020796165.1. Classification (NCBI taxonomy): domain Eukaryota; kingdom Metazoa; phylum Arthropoda; class Insecta; order Odonata; family Libellulidae; genus Pantala; species Pantala flavescens. The sequence continues at coordinate 23,427,355 of CM036886.1, forward strand.
TAAAATTACATCCTCAGGCCTCATCAAATTTTATATTACGAAACCGGTTGCAAACATAACAATTTTTCTGTGGAAATTTACTAAGTTATTTCTATTACTATGGCATTCCACGAAGTCACGCCTTCTCACATTGATTTCACTATATGATCGTATTTACCATCGATGCATCCTTTTGATGTACGAATTCGATTACCTTATTCACATATGTTCTTAAGTCAATTATCAGCGGGTTTAATCTACGATCAAATGAGTTCTTAAATCCATATCAACGAACTTTGGTGGATCTGTGTCGTTATAAACATTTCTATTTACCACACAAGCTGCCGCAATATTGCAATGGTGAACCCATTACTTCATCAAAATTCCCTCTTTTATGCGTTTCCTAACATTGAATGATTTTTCAATGGAGTCAAAGTCTGCTCATATTTCTAATTGCCAGCGGACGTCGATTCAAGGCAAAACCCACTCAGTCGCTATCATACGGATTCCTTTTCCATGATACCATAAAACTCTCGTTAAATGAACGAGTGGAAATAATTTGACTGAAAGAGACGAGATTTGATATTTCTCTTACATTCTATTGAATTATCGGAGCAAACTTATGCAATCATTACTCAGCGAAATCATAATTTAAAGGTATATGAATTTTAAATATGGAGTAGTGATTACGCAACAAACGAGAACTCCATGCTTATTCTGTTAATATTATTTCGAGGCTAAATATAATTGTTTTTTGCAGTCCATGCGTTTTATTATACTCATATGTTAGGAAGCTAGGGTGTTTATAATATTGAAATAATGAAAGGAAACAAATTAAAAGAAATATTCATCCACTAATACATACAATTTCTTTACTAGTTAGTCCCTCGACTAGTAAACCTCCGTTGATCGATGTTGAATTAATTAATAATTGAAAATAAAAGCTTCAATAAATAAAACAAACAAAAATCATTTCATTTTCTTCTAAAAGGAATCTAAGGGTACATGTTACTTATTACGTATTGATTAAATTTTTAATATATATTATACTTTTGTGTTTTTTGTTATTTCTTGGTGTGAAATAAGAATAGAGGTCATTGAAGTGATTTGGATGGAGCTTACTCTCTTTTGGGAAAATGGCGGACAGTTTTCGAAATTATTAAAAATGTTAGACTCCCCTCCAGTTTTTCCGGCTGTCCATTTGAACAAATTTCACGGTGTAAAATAAATAAATGTCTCTCAGCTATATATCCCCATGGATCAACTCGGAGGTCAGTGAAACGACGAAAAACCGTGGAGCAACTTCCCGACAAGTCAAATCGTGTATACGTATTCAACCATGTGCGAATAGCAGAACCTGAAAAGTAGATGCGAATTCGAAAAAAAAAATGAGCGAAGAATTTTATTCTATAGCTCATAATTTTCGAGCACTCAAATGTTATTATCTCGTGAATTTATTTACATTAATTTGATACTAATCAAATTTAGCAATCTTATATATGCGGCGTTAAAAAAAAGTAAAGAAGATAAATAAGGAAAATATAAAAATTAAATTTATAAAATAACTTTATACTGTTATTCCTCAATTTACATAGAGATTTGAATCTCTACGTTCAGCTCTATTGGAGTAAATACTCTTTTCAGTTTGTCCAATTTAGGAATGCTTTTGGTTATGTATCATCTATAAACAACTCTAAATCGACTCACAAGTAAATTAATGATAACATAGAAAGTTTTCTCTAACTATAGTACTTGTTTCTATCTTTAAGAAGTAAAACAAAGATTGTAAATTATTAAGGGAAAATTAGATAAAGAAAAGTTTTTCTCTTCGTTTTATAAAAGTTTGGTCGTTAGAGGAATTGTCAATGTAAGATGGAAAAGTATGTAACGAGAAATAATCCTTTAGTGAGATACATAACATGTTAAATGTAAAAAATAATTAGGCAAAAAGATGAATATCTATGTAACCTCCCTAATATTTAGAAATGGAAAGGAATAATTTGCCTGAAGGAATCTATGATTCTCTTTCCAAAAATCTCAAAATGTTTCCAAAAAAAATGTATAAATCTTCATTGAGTACGAATGCCATTAATATATGACCCTTAGATGAATGTATAGGTTTGGTTTCAAACTTAAAATATATTCAGTAGCGTCAAAGTTCAAGAACTTCTCTAACATTGAAAGAGATTATTACTTTATATGTATTTCTTTTTAATTAAATAACTACGTAGTCTAATGCATGTGTACCACTGGATATGTTATTTTATGCATAATACACCCAATGTGATCCAAAAGGTTTCGAAGAAAACAATAGTTCCAGCCTATAATATACAACTGAACCATAAAGTAGTTCGATGAAAACTTATCTCAAAATTAGGTAATTAGCGATTAGTGCTGTAAATCGCAGCTGTGAGCTAATCAATCACTACAGATACCAAATATGTGCATTATTTCCGCTTCTCTACACTTCTTCCGATAGTCACCCAGTAACCAAGAGGATACGGCATCTGCGCGAACACATCATCTCAACCCCCAAGAGCAAGCCACTGCAACTGCAGAACATGCGTCTAAAATAGCTTACACCTTAGATAGAGATAAGAATACTACCTAAGATGCATCCGTACCAGCCCACTGTAAAAATAATCAATTGCTATGATGTCAGTTAGAAAGATTCAAGTAGAGAAATTACAATGATAGATAATATCTCGAGGCACCATTACCTCCACCTTCTGATGCTTCCACCCCCTGCCTCACATCCAGAGGTAGTTTTTAGTGTATCCTCACAGATGTAGAAACAGCCAAAACCCACTCCTACCAGGATTTACCCAAATAGGAACAGATAACTTGTATAGGACGACCTAACAAACGCAGGGGTAAGATGCAACGCATACAAATAAAAGCGCCGTGGTTGTAAACTACCCGCAATACACGAGAGTTTGCCTAAGATTAAGGCGCACAGGCCGTAGTTAATTTCAGGGGCAAGAGTTGACATTTAGCCACATCAATCTCTGGAAGGAGCAACAGCAAAGGATGAATGCATAATAGACCAAAATAAATTGTTATTGATTATGGAGTAAACATTTATCAGATGCTGAAATTCAGCAACTGGCCCTGATATCTTAGAAAGAAATAATTTACAAATGAGCTCTTCTTTAACTATAATTACACGTCTAACATCTATTTTTATTCGAAATAAGTAGAGTTCAATTGAGGAAGAATGATTACTTTTCATATAAAGAGATGCATCTAGATGTAAAAGTATAAAAACGGTAATTATATACGATGGTAGTAGCCAATGAGGGAGAGAACACACATGATTTTCAGACGTTAAGAGAATTTACGTAAAATGTAGCCTTGGACAAGGACGAGGAAATACATAAAGGATATCTGTGATGAGCCAGACAAAGAACAAGCTTATCTGAATAGAGTGTCTATGACGGCCAAAGTAACTTGCTCCACTCTGCATGCCACTTCTAAAGCAAACGCACGTCTGTGTGAGTGACAATCAAGCAATCATGATGGAATGAATCGATGTCTCCCAGGAAGGCAATAAAAGATCCCTTTATGACCCAATTACGGAAAAATCTCTCGATGGCTGCAGGAGACAGATGGCGTGGAAAAATAAATCCTCAAAAAGAAGAAAAAAAAACGCGCGAAAACAATTTCGTGGATTTTTGCAAGGCACGTGACCACCTCAATCAATTAGTTGTTTTGAAAAACGGTGTGTCGCTTGGGGTTATAGCATCCAATCAAGCGAATTGGCCGACGTGTACGGGCTTGATAAAGCACTGACAGGTGCCGTTTTCATAAGAAGTTTATTGCTCCCAATCGAGTCCACGAATTTTCCAGACCACTCTCTCTTTCTCGCACATTCTATATTCGCGGCCATGTCACCATGACGAGATGATATTTATCGGTGCCTGGTAACCACGTTGAGAAATGCCCTTCGATGATTGGTTCTATTTATTCACACGGACCCTCGGGCCGATTATACATCCCCAATGCATTCGGAACTCTGAGTATAAGGTCACTCTGTGGTACGTTAATGTACATCGAGTTTGATGGTGCGGCGTAACATATGAGAAGTGCTGATCTTAAGAGGAAATATCTCTTTGTGTGACTACGGTTGGATTTCCGTCAAAGGAGAACTGATTAGAAACAGGGAAGCGAGCATTTTGATCTAACAAATAAAGGAAGTTCGTAATCCGTCAAACAAACACACTTTCCTTTGCCTTCTATATAGTGAAATAAATATGATACGAGCTAAAGAAAATCTGAGGCTCTCGGAAGTAAAACTCGACGTTTCTTAAACTTTCGATATTTGTTATTCATTACAATTATAAGAGATGATTTATCAGTTTTTATTGAGTAGGTACGTAACTTAGTTGATGTTAGTAAGCAATCGCATTTTATTAAGTAATATAAGGTCGAAACTTAATAATGTAAATATATAGACGATCGAAATGAAATATTGAAAAATATTATTTTTTATTTATATTTTAGGTAAAAGTCAAAAAAATTATTTTTTACAAATCTATATCTGTTCCATTGACAATCGCAATTTTTCTGTATTAATATTGATCAATGAACAAATTTAATCTTAATTGAAACCCTCCTATGATTGCAGGAATGGAAAGATAATGAGCTTTTCTTCTAAGGAGTTACATGTATTAATAATATTAAGATTGGGACCTAATTGCATTTCATAATCTGATACAAAATAAACACATTAATTCTTAAACACGAAAACATCTTAGACAGAAGAAAATAAGTTATTCCCATCCGATATTTGAAATCATTTATGCTACTCGATAAGAAACAAAATCTACACGGAAACGGAAGCTAAAATGTTTAATATTCAGAAATAGATGTTAGGTTAAGTTAAGAAGATATTTTAACATATATTTATCACATCGATTAGTAATGATAGAATGAATATTGCTGTAAAAATGAAGAAAGAGGGATAAATACATATTACCCACATGACTACTTAATGATATAGGAATGAATAAAAATTGCGAAAATGATATGAAAATGTCAGTATTTACTTCCTTACAGATGAGAAAAGACTTATCAAAGGTTTATTCAGCCAAAATGATTCTAAATAGACGTAAATCTTTAAAAACAATCATAAACGTTGAATGTGATATAAAATAAAAAACATCCAATGATAAAATATTATGGAAGGTAAATGTGATACGTTAAACAGATAAAGAGATAAAAGTTTGCGAGACTTTTTTATATCCACCCATTTAGAGCTAAACTTTTTCCTTGAATACTGACGAGATATGAGGAGGGTACTTTAATAAGATGTATCAGCAAAGGGAAAAATATTATGAAGGTAATTTTTTACATATCGTAACAAAGTTTTTAAGGTGATAATATTTTACTTTACTAAAAGATGATACAATTTTTACATTTACAAAAAATCAAGGTTTTTTCCCGTGTTCTAAAGTTCAACGATACTTTTAATGATAATTACTGATGATAATAATTTTTTAAATTGCATTGCAGATCAGCACTTCATTCCCTTCTTTTGGTCTTTCACCGACTGTAAACTATGAAAAAATGCTAGGAATGTTTTGTTCCATCGAATTTCATATATAATTTCAATCAAAAAATGATTGTTTGAGAAGGATTATAGGAGATATTAAGATGATTACAAAGCAATGCTATCTTAAAGAACTTATCACAGCATTCTAAGTTTCAGTAATAAATTTACCAAAACTAAGCAGTATTAAAAAGCAGACAAATCAAATTAAAAACGTTAAAGCTTCTGTTATGGAGGATAGAAATCTCAGCGAAAAAATTACATCTTTAAGATTTAGCCATGCTCAAATGCTTCCGCATGCTGAAACATCCACCGTTTAATTTAAAGTATAATTTAACTTTAATGTAAAGAATACGAAAATTGACAAATACAATAATTGTAAAAATAATATGAAGCCCAAGAATTTACACTTTCAATATGACTTAAACATACACTGCATAATGCAAATGAATTAATGCATAGAAAACTTAGTAATAGATAGCGTAAGAGCAGACAATTCGACTCACTACACCAAAACATTGATGCTGAATATTTAAAGATATCTTTTACAATATATTTGAACGGAGATAGCTAATAATTCCTTCAAAATTTAAAGCATCCATCTCAAAAACTCAAAGACTCAATTCAGCCAAGATAGAGTTCCAGGCGCCCTTAATGAGTCTAAGAAGATGGGTGAATCGGTCCGAACATTTGTGACGTAGCGGCTCCCATACGAAAGCTTTATGACGCGAATTTTACATCACGAGGACACGGGCTCTACGTCGATGGAGCATTCATCACCGAAGATGCTCGTTCATCACTCAGATCCTGTCACCCGCAGCTTTCGGCGGGTTTTTTTATTTGCAGGGGGGATCTTTCCCACGCTTGAGGTGTATGCATCCAGATATCACTTTTACGCCAAGTTCGTGCTTCAAGTTAGGAAGAAAATGAACTGTGGCCACTTCGTTCGGATAGTTTTGAGATTTATATCTCTAAAGTATGCCGAAACTCTCGGTGGGGCTCTCCTGGAATCCCGTCGCATCTGCAGAATGACGCTGCATACGAGCGTGGTATTTGGTGTATCTATTGCAAAAGGGGGAACGCCTGAGAGAAGGCAACCCGTGAAACATTCGCCTATTCGGTGCATGCGAGGTAACTCAGGGTTGAATTCCTCCATAAATGACTCTGTCAGCGTTGACAAACGCTAATTGTGATAGATAATTACCCAATGAAGCTATTTCTCTTATGAGTTATCAGCCGATACTCCTGAAAATTCGTACTTTCATTTGGTATACCTGAATTGAAAGGTATTGTTACTTAAAAGTACAATACTTATTACCTTCAATGTTTCGTTGATGATGACGTGTAGACCATCTGGTCCATGAATTCCCCACCGTATATCACCCCTTAAGGTGATCCCTTACTTCTCTCAGAACTTGTTATTCCTCTATCATTGTCCGCAAGATAAACATAGTAAAGAAGCTTAAAGGAGATGCTATATGGTCTACGATAACAGTAAGAAAATATGGGGAAGTGTTCAAAGAAATCGACAAAGTATTAAGGCAAAATCAATCATCAGGACTCACTCAAGATGGATAGACCCAAAGAAAACATGCGTCAGATGTCCTCAACTAGGATTACATTTAAACTGTTACTATTTTTACATTCTAAGTCCCTTAAGTTTCATTGGCACATTTTTATAGCATTAAAACTAAGAATTATTTTAAATTCTTTAAAAATAATTTTAGTCATTCTAAACCAAAGGCGAGTTCCACGTTGAAATTAGAATATATAACCTTACTCAGCTTCATTCCTAGCGTATCAGCCTATGAAAGAGTAATGTGCAACACTGCAAAATACACCGTAAACATTTTCATTAAATATATCATTTATGACGGATAAATAAACCATACATTGACGGGATAACTTCATTTATCCGTATCGCCTCTTTTTAGAATATTTGACTTTTTTTCGCACTTATAAAGGGAAAAATACTGTCCTAGTTTATCTTTCTCAGTCTTGTGAGTAAACTGTCATGTCAATTTCTAATAAAAATTCAGAAAGCAATAACTATGAATTACTTTCTAAGGAAATGAACTTAAAATTCTGTATTGATTTATATATATTGGTTTTACCTCAAACTTATGATAGTTTGATCTGAAATTCTCAATTATACGTTCCAAAAAAATCCTGTTTCAAAAGAGCAAAGCTACGTATAATAAAAGATAACTTAAAAGATATTTTTATTAGATAGTTAAGAACTATATAATACAACGAAATATTTTTATCAATTTTTGATTTAAGATATTGATTTTACAACTTGTAGGATGCTATCGAAAGCAGGCAAATGAAGATTCTTTCCGATATCATAACTTTTTAATAGATTTTAATGAAGATTTAATGATTTCGGTTGTTGGTATAAATTTAATGTTTCATAGATATATAATTTTTTCTATATAATTCATTAAGTTCCTAAAAAACTCCAAAACAATATTGTAGGTTTTCGATTATTTAAACCCTATAATACTCGTATTTGATAATCTTACTTCTTATTTATCGATACTCCACTAAAATGTCAATGTTTCTTCATTTCAAGGCAGATATATAAGAAAGAAACACGGAACGGTGCATCGTGAACTATTTACTAGACTAATTTTCAATTTAAGCTATCTGATTCACGATCTCTTCCTTTATTTCTAAGGTACGCAAATAAAAGATTTTCTTAATATTTCGCAACGTCCTATTCAAGTTTCAATGGCGGAATTATATTCTTTCAGAAACTTCTTTCGATAGTATACAGGAATAGACATCGACATCTGGGTTAAAAAATATTCAAAGAACCTATCGCACTGGAAACGGCTAACCTTAGACGTAGTATTAACAGTTAAAGAAGAAATCCGTGCAACTGAAGGAAATGGTACGAGTCTTCCCAATTACGGTTAGCAAACCAACTCAGCTAAGGGTGCAGCTGCTGTCATAAAACATCTGAGCGTCTGGAAACTTGATACTTGAGATGCGACGGCAGTGATTTAGTTTTTGTACTTTCGTATTATGGAACCTGTGTGCTTTTGCAGACAGTGTTGAGCGTTGCTATGCAGTTTATATAGGGTAGTGTTCCCTTTTTAAATCTCTCCAATCACTTTGTGGGAAGAGACGACAAAAAGGAAAAAAAGATAGTGAAACCGTGAAAGATAGAGATATTTTCAAGAAGCCTTATAAACCACCTAATGCTCTCAGTAAATGCGTAAGATGAGTAATTTCATACAATACATTCATACATACATATTCATTTTTTAAAGAACTCAAAAATGTAAAATTAAAACAAGTAAATAAACTATAAATTTGTTCAGGTAAAATAGAGGACCAACATGGTGAAAAAAGATTATAATTCTATGCTTGAAGAAAATTATAATGAAGGTGATCTATGCCAAATAGTCTTTCACAAATAATTATATAAAATCTTTCAAATGAACTTTCATGACTTAAATGTAAATATGCTGTTTGTTATTTTAATTTCATTTTCCTACGATTGATTGGTTTTCATTTCTTAAAAAAAAACGAAAGATAACAACTGTTTTACTAATGATACGCCTCTAACTGTTCCTTTGAAACATGCTTTCCAAGTTCTTTGGTGCTTTTAAATACAATATCCCTAAGAAAAAACCCAAGAAAGGTTCAATTTAATATCACAAAAAATCAAAAAAATATATTAAAATAGATTTCATTGCACTTACTGAAGTTATTTTTTTAAGAAGAAAGTAAAACACCTAAAAAGACTGGAAGGGGTGAGGGAATAATACTTTACTTCCAATAACATATCATATTTCAAGAAAAAGAATATCAAAAACATCTCTATGAATATATTCTTGGTAATTTCGAGTTTGAGGATAATGTTTACTCACTTTTGTGTTCGTATACACCAACACATCTAAGGGTAAAAAAACTTAGCAGAATTTTGAATTTTAACTATCAATAGAAATTGTAAGAAAGACTTCATCATCATTACGGATATAATTATAAACACTCTAAGCAAAACGAATAAATATCTTATTAATTAATAAAGAGAAGTTGGAATACATGTATTATATGAGGTAATAAAAGGCTGGTCAAGGGAATATGTTGAAAATGAAAATACAGTTAAAATACCAGTAAACATATATTTTAGATTAAATTAATTATATTCATATTAGCCATATAAATCCAGTTAAGGGTATGATAATAAAAAGTAAATTTTCTGACCACTATTTTGTATTTGGAAGGTTAGAAACAAATAATTTTAGTGATACTAAGTAATGGGGAGTAAAATGCAAGAAGCAAGTTTATTGTGAATCTCAGTACATATTATGAGCATCTTAAACAAAAAATGGTAGAAATGAAATTCATGTCAGAATGAAGAAGTAGTTTACAAGTCTGTTCTAGAGGCAGTATATTGTTAAAATACTAAATATAAAGAAAACATATAAAAATCAAAAGTAAGGAAACTAAGAAATAATGGATGACTGCAAAATTATTGAAATGACTAAAAAAGAAATCTTTCATTAAAAAATGGAAAAACTCAACCTCAAACAAGGGATATAAGAAATTTTATGAATATTGTGGAAACAAAGTAAATAAAGAAATAAAAATAGCAAAATAATAACTTCCATACTATGAAAGTCAAAATATTCTAAATCAAGGTAACATGAAGAGTGTGTGGAGTTTCATAAATAACTTATCAGGGAAGAAAACTAATAGCAATTTAGGAATTCAAATCATTAAGAGTTCAAAAATACTAAGAAAGAAGAACAGTAAAAATAGTTGGGTGTGATGGCATAAAATGTTATGTCTAAAAATTTGCCCTAATTACATTCCTTTTTTGAAGCTGATTATTAATTAAGTAATCATTGATACAAATACAGCTGGTGGACCAAAAAATAAGTTGTCAAACCAGTTCCTAAAGGAGAATCACATAAAGATTTTAGCAATTATTTCTATACTTCCATCAACATCTAAAGTATTTTTTTCATTTATGGGTAATAGATTACTATACTATAAATCTAGAGGAATATAAAATAAAATTAAGAGTACAGTATGGATTCCAAAGGAGAAAACAGAAATCCTACAAATCCTCTAGCAAGGGTGTTAAACAGTGCTATAGAGGGAATGGGAGATAAGTGTATTAATATAATATCTATACAGTTTTTTAAGATTCTTTGACATGGTAGGCCATGATATACTCCTCAAAAAATTGCAGAAAATTTGTATTCAATTATTTCCTACATATTTGGTTCAGTAATAATTTCAATAAAGGAAAGTGGTCGCAAAAAAAATTTACTGTGAGGAAATAATTTAAATGGTATAGTTCGCGAAGGATCCATTATGAGATAATATTTTTCCAATACATTGCTATTCTTATAAATAGCCAAAAATGATCTTTTTACTATTGTAAATTTTGTTGTAAGTAAACTGACCATGTATGCAGATGATATAATACTTATGTCCAAAATAGAGATTATAAGATAGCTGAGAGCTGGGTAAATCATAAGATTCAAAATTGATGTAAATGGACTCATAACAAAAGACTTATTATAAGAAGGTTATGCATGTCAAACCCAAAACTAAGAATATAAGAAATGTCAAAGTGCGAGTGTGCGCAAAGTGAGAAAAGTCAAGTATATTCAGATGCATAATAATGGGTGTAATGGTAAATAAAAATCTTAAATTTAATACTCATTCAATAAAATAAATAGCAAACCAAACTATAAACAGTGTAAATTGAACTATATAACTAGAATATTAAAGTTTAATTTGTATAAGATAATTTATTATCCAATAATTAAGATTCTATTCCATCCTTTTTCTATTTGGCAGAAATTTGGCAGAAGCAGTACCAAGGTTTCTCAATACATTGGCAAGGATCTAAAGCAGTTACGTTTATTTGGGAAGGTAAAAGGGAAATCAAATAATAGCTACTATAAGCCATAAAATAATGTAATATTAAAGAGTGTTTAAAGATGTGAGTAACTATCTAAGAAATTTTCAATGCATTATGCATTTTGGCACCTTCTGAAAAGACTGTTATTTTTCACTAAGTAGGACCCAAAAGATATCTGAAGTCCAAAATATTATCCTTTATTTTATGTATTATATTTATATTACTATTAATGATGGAAGAAATTGAAGAATGATGAAATAAAATGATAATCAACTGTAAGCCAGGAATACAATTTAAGTAGGTTTCTTATGGAAGTTGAATGTAAGGTATTAGCAAGAAGAATCAACAAGCTGAAAGAATGTTGGGTTTTAAAACCTATCATTTTGGTACATAATGGACATAAAAAAACAATGAATAAATTTGATAAAACATATTGATTCCCAAATGCAAACTTTGCCTTACATATTTACATTTTAATTTGACAAAATTACAGGTTTAAATATAAATGCAACAACCAGGAAAAAGCAATAGAATAAGTTCTAACATTTAATTTTCAAACTTATCTCTTAGCATATATTTCCTAAATACTTTCTACAATTATATTATGTTTCCTTCTTTATTCAGTATTCCTTCTCTATTCCTAAAATTCATAAATAAAGCAATTATATGATAAAATATATAAATCAGATTGAATTTTACAATTTTAAAAAGCTAGGTGAGTGATAGAGAAGTAGGGTCAATCCCATTTCATGAGTTACAAGGATTATTTCTTCCTCTATAATTTAACATTTTCAGATGAGCAACTTAACTTAAAGACCACAGTTTATTCTAGGAGATCCAAAAATCATATACAATTATAGTTACATTTCCTATCACTGTCTAAAACACTGAAGTAGAAACTGCCTTTTTAAACTATGAGGAAAACGTTAAGCTATTCTATATTTTATAGTTACAGTAATAAAATCTTAAAATAAAACAGTAAAAAGAAAGAAATAAGGAAAGTGCATTAATATTTAAATACACATAATAATTCTGTTAAAATACTTATGCATAATTGTTCAGCAAAAATTTATCTAGATTTAAGATAAAGATAGATAATTCGCCAAATGAGGGACAACCCTCATCCAGCAACCGATTTCAATAGCAGATCCTAAAACAGTCCGCAGTACATAATACACCCACAGGAAAATTAAAACATTTCCATAATAACACTAGAAAGAAAAAAAAACTCCACACATTTACAATCACATACGAATACAGCCAAGAACCTTCTCGTAAATTTAATCGCATACTTCTCTATCCCTCTGCCGCGGATAATATTTCTCGTAGTCCTTGAAATCATCGCATTTTAAAATCTTTCTCATCGCTTGTACTCTCCAAAATAGATCATAAGGACGTCTGTTGGCCTACAGTTATTCCGAAGGAGAGATCGTAAACAGAGTTCTATATGTACCGATTGCCTACGCATTCATTTACCCGATAAACATAGACCGCTTGAGAAAGAGGCCGTCGACATTCTTCGCTTCTTTGTCACAGAAAATTTACTGAATTCCGGTAGAGGGCATGGCATTCCATTATTTTTCTCTCTTCCCGCATTCGTGCGTGGGATATCCTGCGAGCAGAGTTCGTTTTTAGATTCTGAGGCCTCTTCCGTCGTCATTCGTCCTTTCCCTTACAATTTTCCGGAATAGAAATCTACTCGACTGACCATGGATAAAGTGATCGTGACCGTGTAGTCGTGTTAAGTGCATCAGTTTTAACAGATTCGGCAGTTACGTCGAGTCAAGCATTGTGAATCCGTCACGCGAGGTTGAGAAGCAGAAAAGGTTCGAGTGAGGAACGAGGTTCCAAGATAACGTCCAGGTAAGAAACGAGGTCCCATCAGAAAATATTTCCAGCAACCTTAGCCCGTGTTTACAAAAACTTGCTTCGAGAAGTTTACTTTCCGATTGTTTCCAATCGACGCTGAACGAAAACAGAGATTCCCGTTCGTCGTCTCCTTCGATTAGTCTTAATAATTAGTAACGAGCTTAAATGGGAGTGATATCGAGCTGACACTCTTGCGTTCTATCACGCACTCGGACACTGTTGTTGAAATGCACTTCTCAACGGAGAATCGGAAGCGGTTTCTAGTAACAGATCGCTGCCTCGGGACCTTATGGTTCGAAACGATATGATTTTAACTCCCGTTATGAGTTGTTTACTTGAATTTATCATAGTTTAACATCTGTCCATGGGAGCGTCGTGAACACGGCGAGGTGCAGGAAGGAAGTGAGATATGCGTAACGCTGTTGGGAAGTGCGATTGTAACCGCCGGGATTCTAAAATCGAAATTAGATTTTTAAAACTGATGTTGGGGTGTGTCGAAAACGTTAAAAATTACATGAAGACTAGATTTTATTATGACTTTTTGCCTACTACGTGAGTCTTACCGAACGCGGTGCCTATTTTCATGATGTATCGTCCGTTTATTCTTCCGAATTCGAGATAACCGACGATGCTAGCGGTCCTGATAAAAGAAGAGAACAATTTTGCAGGTATTCACTCGGCGATTGCATAAAGAACTAATTGGCTTAAAGTTTATGAATACAGCGTCTGCACTGACAGCGGTGGTATTTCCCTCAGCCAATCAGATTCCAGCAAAATGTTTATGCGGGAAACCAAATTTAACGAAATCTTTATTTTTAAACATATAATTTTTACGGGGAAAAGATTACGTTTTTCTCTGGTAATTTGGATCGTTACTAAGTCAATGACAACATGCTTTGTCTCGCGATAGATTGCAATTTCGTATTGATTACATTCAAAGCATTTATACGATGCACTTCATGTGTGACATCACTCGGTCTAATTTACGTTTCCCTTAATTTACTCTTTACAACTGTATGAGTCCTTAGTTATTTAAGGTACACGATTATTAATGAATGAGTTATATTTGAAAGTGTGTTTTAATGCCATCTGCTGATTATTTGCCTCTGATTTCAATCAAAATATCACATTTCATTTTAGGATGCCTCCTCACTGTAGAATGTGCAGCTGCCCATCGATGAGAAGACTGTGCCGCATGGATGACACCCCATTTACACCTGCTTTGGCATCCAAAGTAGTTAATAAAACCGAGGGTGAGTAGAAATACCCTTTCATCCTCTATCTACTATATGGAATTTCCTTAGAATGAGGATGAAGCTCAAACGCTAAATGAAATACATCCTTGCTCGTGGAAAGAGAATTGCATTTATAAGAACAAATGTAGTTGGGAAGGACCTCTTAAAGGAAACACTAAAGGAAGTTAAACTTCATTTTGTTTACTTCAGAATAATGCAAAGAGTTGTAACAAGCATGAGAATGGCAAAGATTGTTCAATATGTTTGTCGCCTTCCTCTGAGAATTCACATCCTCTTTTCTTTGCCTGAGTGTATTGTTACCCCTTCGGAATCTTTCTAGCAATTGACATTAGAATACAAATCCATTCAATCTGTGTGGGAACTCAATGTTCTCTTCTGAGTCATGTTTCATGCTGTGGCTACCTCTATCGTTCATCCATTTTCTCACCTTACCGTTGTTATTTCATCTCCAACGTTCCCCAGAACCACCATGTTCCAAAAGGGTGAAGTTCTCCATCGACTTCTATGAACTGGACAAAGTTTTTCAGCCTGCCACAGCAGCGAAGAATGTTTCTCAAGTTAAGGCTTGATTTTCTTCGGGCAGAATTTCATGCAGCCTAGAGGTAGCTTCTTATATTTGAACCATCATTGACCACGTTTCATTCCTTAACGCTGATGATTCCCTGGTTACATGTGCAGGATATACATTACTTCATTCATGTATTCCTTGCAAATCCTCCAACCGTTTTCAAGTTAAATTATTTTTAGAAACCGAATTTAATCAGCACTGCAGCTCCTCATTCTTCTTCAACTGCGATGGCATCTTGCCATTCAGGTTCTTGCACTTAATATTTTTCTCAACAACTCTGGAGTAAATTTCATTTTCAGATAATTTAAAAAGTAGAGCATATTTCGTTTTCGATTCGAGCATAATACATTTATTCATGGTCAAGTTCCATTATCTGTTTTCTGCAATTGACCTTGAAACAGTATTCCTACATCAACCATTCAAGTTCTAAATTTTAAGGGGTGTATCTTTGGCGCTTCATCTTTTACGTTTGAACTCCATTTAAAGACGCTAGTCATGAATTTATATCGGGCAAGCATTCTGTGAGGTCTCTTTCCTTTATCATTCACATTGAATTTCCTTCACTACATCTCCAAGCAAAGGTGAAAGCATATCGAAGGAAATTCTATTCATCATCATTTCTGCACAGTGATTCATATGGACTGCTCACACAAGACTATCGTGACAGAGTTTTTCTTTCTGACTCCCTCTTCCACCATGCTACAAAGCCTTGAGTGTTCGCTCTGTGGACCGATGCAATAATCGTAAGATGACCACAGGACCCTCCAATGCACTGTCTGTGCTTGAGGTTGCTCTTTCAATTTCTTCGGTTATATTGGAGAACAGCTGTGCACAGGAATTCTTAATTCATGATGAGTTTTATTACTTTAACTCCTTCTCATAGCCATCCATTGCCTTGGCGATGCCACATGCAATGCAACGCTGTCATAGGTATCATTTTATTTTATTTCAGCAGGATTTGCACGTAAATCGTTCGGACGATGCCTCTTTATCCCTCAAAATGCATCTTCTGTGCTGAAGCTCCATCATCAGAGGTTTTTCTTACTGGTATCGTCTTTGTATTTGGTTTAATAAACCTGCTAGTCAAAGCAAAGCTAAACTTGGAATCCTTCCACTATCAAAGCCTTCTTCCCTACCTCCAAGTATAGAAACCGAGTTTTTACCATACCAATTTTAAACAGTTTGGAGAAGTTACAGTAGCCATATATTTCACTCCACATAATCTAGTGTCTTTCGATAGAAAACCTAGCAATTCCTGCAATGTCTCATTCTCTTTTTATTTTCCTTTCAGAAACATCTTAAGCCCATTACGGGACAGGATCCATTTCAAGGAAGAATAGCACAGAATGGTTTTCATGCAGCAGGAGGACAGACGATGCGCCACCATTGAACACACTACCAGAGGGACAACATGGATATGATGAAGAATGAAATTTTGAACCTGTTGTGTTTATTATGATACGATTTTAATAAACTTTATTGTCTTGGATCTATTCAACATTTGTGTTCTATTAAAAAATATTCAAGAAATACTTATTAAGTAGATTTTTTTGAACCGAATCGTTCCCTCTGCTCGAAAACAAGGTTGAGGGCAGAATTATCCCTCTGATCATCATCCACAGTTTTGGTACTAGGTTGGTGTTAGCATTATAAAATCTACGCTGAAATATTAGCATAAATATTGCATAGTTCATTCGACGTCATACGCATTTTAGGAAGATAGAACTTCTCAGAACAAATTTCATTATTTAAACCTAGCAAAATCCTCTAGCGACCGCGGCTGTCTCGATGTATTTAGCAGCAAACTTCTCCTTTGAAAACGATGCAATATAAATACCAATTGCTTCCGAATACAGCCAAGTACCTTCTCGTAACATTAATCGTTTAATTCTCTATCCCTCTGCCGCGGAAAATATTTCTTGTAGTCCTTGAAATCATCGCATTTTAAAATCTTTCTTATCGCTTGTATTCTCCAAAATAGATCATAAGGACGTCTGTCGGCCTACAGTTACTCCGAAGGAGAGATCGTAAACTGCGTTCTATATGTACCGATTGCCTACGCATTCATTTACCCGATAAACATAGACCGCTTGAGAAAGAGGCCGTCGACATTCTTCGCTTCTTTGTCACAGAAAATTTACAGAATTCCGGTAGAGGGCATGGCATTCCATTATTTTTCTCTCTTCCCGCATTCGTGCGCGGGATATCCTGCGAGCAGAGTTCGTTTTTAGATTCTGAGGCCTCTTCCGTCGTGATTCGTCCTTTCCCTTACAATTTTCCGGAATAGAAATCTACTCGATTGACCATGGATAAAGTGATCGTCACCGAATAGTCGTGTAAGGTGCATCAGTTTTAACCGATTTGGCAGTTACGTCGAGTCAAGGATTGTGAATCCGTCACGCGAGGTTGAGAAGCAGAAAAGGTTCGAGTGAGGAACGAGGTTCCAAGATAACTTCCAGGTAAGAAACGAGGTCCCATCAGAAAATATTTCCAGCAACCTTAGCCCGTGTTTACAAAAACTTGCTTCGAGAAGTTTACTTTCCGATTGTTTCCAATCGACGCTGAACGAAAACAGAGATTCCCGTTCGTCGTCTCCTTCGAATAGTCTTAATAATTAGTAACGAGCTTAAATGGGATTGATATCGAGCTAACTTTCTTGCGTTCTATCATGCACTCGGACACTGTTGTTGAAATGCACTTCTCAACGGAGAATCGGAAGCGGTTTCTAGTAACAGATCGCTGCCTCGGGACCTTATGGTTCGAAACGATATGATTTTAACTCCCGTTATGAGTTGTTTACTTGAATTTATCATAGTTTAACATCTGTCCATGAGTGCGACGTGAACACGGCGAGGTGCAGGAAGGAAGTGAGATATGCGTGACGCTGTTGGGAAGTGCGATTGTAACCGCCGGGATTCTAAAATCGAAATTAGATTTTTAAAACTAATGTAAGGGTGTGTCGAAAACGTTAAAAATTACATGAAGACTAGATTTTATTATGACTTTCTCCCTACTACGTGAGTCTTACCGAACGCGGTGCCTATTTTCATGATGTATCGTCCGTTTATTCTTCCGAATTCGGGATAACCGACGATGCTAGCGGTCCTGATAAAAGGATAGAATAATTTTGCAGGTATTCACTCGGCCATCGCATTAAGAACTATTTGGCTTAAAGTTTATGAATACAGCGTCTGCACTGACAGCGGTGGTATTTCCCTCAGCCAATCAGATTCCAGCAAAATGTTTATGCGGGAAATCAAATTTAACGAAATCTTTATTTTTAAATATTTAATTTTTACAAGGAAAAGATTACGTTTTTCTCTGGTAATTTGGATCGTTACTAAGTCAATGACAACATGCTATGTCTCGCGATAGATTGCAATTTCGTATTGATTACATTCAAAGCATTTATACGATGCACTTCATATGTGACATCACACGGTCTAATTTACGTTTCCCTTAATTTACTCTTTAAAACTGTATGAGTCCTTAGTTATTTGATGTACAGTATTATTAATGACTGAGTTATATTTGAAAGTGTGTTTAATGCCACCTGCTGATTATTTGCCTCTGATTTCAATCATAATATCACATTTCATTTTAGGATGCCTCCTCACTGTAGAATGTGCAGCTGCCCATCGATGAGAAGACTGTGCCGCATGGATGACACCCCATTTACACCTGCTTTTGCATCCAAAGTAGTAAATAAAACCGAAGGTGAGTAGAAATACCCTTTCAAGCTCTATCTACTATTTGGAATTTCCTTAGAATGAGGATGAAGCTCAAACGCTAAATGAATTACATCCTTGCTCGTGGAAAGAGAATAGCATTTAAAAGAACAAATGTAGTTGGGAAGGACCTCTTAAAGGAAATACTAAAGGAAGTTAAACTTGATTTTGTTTACTTCAGAATAATGCTAAGAGTTGTAACAAGTATGAGAATGGCAAAGATTGTTCAATATGTTTGTCGCCTTCCTCTGAGAATTCACATCCTCTTTTCTTTGCCTGAGTGTATTGTTACCCCTTCGGAATCATTCTAGCAATTGACATTAGAATACAAATCTATTCAATCTGTGTGGGAACTCAATGTTCTCTTCTGAGTCATGTTTCATGCTGTGGCTTCCTCTATCGTTCATCCATTTTCTCACCTTACCGTTCTTATTTCATCTCCAGCGTTCTCCAGAACCACCATGTTCCAAAAGGGTGAAGTTCTCCATCGACTTCTATGAACTGGACAAAGTTTTTCAGCCTGCCACAGCAGCGAAGAATGTTTCTCAAGTTAAGGCTTGATTTTCTTCGGGCAGAATTTCATGCAGCCTAGAGGTAGCTTCTTATATTTGAACCATCATTGACCACGTTTCATTCCTTAACGCTGATGATTCCCTGGTTACATGTGCAGGATATACATTACTTCATTCCTGTATTCCTTGCAAATCCTCCAACCGTTTTCAAGTTAAATTATTTTTAGAAACCGAATTTAATCAGCACTGCAGCTCCTCATTCTTCTTCAACTGCAATGGCATCTTGCCATTCAGGTTCTTGTACTTAATATTTTTCTCAACAACTCTGGAGTAAATATCATTTTCAGATAATTTAAAAAGTAGAGCATATTTCGTTTTCGATTTGAGCATAATACATTTAGTCATGGTCCAGTTCCATTATCTGTTTTCTGCAATTGACCTTGAAACAGTATTTCTACATCAACCATTCAAGTTCTAAATTTTAAGGGGTGTATCTTTGGTGCTTCATCTTTTGCGTTTGAACTCCATTTAAAGACGCTAGTCATCAATAAATATATATGGGGAAAGCATTCTGTGAGGTCTCTTTTCTTTATCATTCACATTGAATTTCCTTCAATTCATCTCCAAGCAAATGTGACGAAGGAAATTCTATTCATCATCATTTCTGAACAGTGATTCCTATGGACTGCTCATACGGGACTATCGTGACAGAGTTTTTCTTTCTGACTCCCTCTTCCACCATGCTACAAAGCCTTGAGTGTTCGCTCCGTGGACCAATGCAATAATCGTAAGATGACCACAGGAACCTCCAATTCACTGTCTGTGCTTGAGGTTGCTCTTTCAATTTCTTTTGTTATACTGGAGAACAGCGGTGCACAGGAATTCTTAATTCATGATGAGTTTTATTACTTTAACTCCTTCTCATAGCCATCCATTGCCTTGGCGATGCCACTTGCAATGCAACGCAGTCATAGGTATCATTTTATTTTATTTCAGCAGGATTTGCAGGTAAATCATTCGGCCTCTTAATCCCTGAAGTTGCATCTTCTGTGCTGAAGCTCCATCATCAAAGGTTTTTCTTACTGGTTTTATTTAAGGTACACGATTATTAATGAATGAGTTATATTTGAAAGTGTGTTTAATGCCATCTGCTGATTTATTGCCTCTGATTTCAATCATAATATCACATTTCATTTTAGGATGCCTCCTCACTGTAGAATGTGCAGCTGCCCATCGATGAGAAGACTGTGCCGCATGGATGACACCCCATTTACACTTGCTTTGGCATCCAAAGTAGTTAATAAAACCGAAGGTGAGTAGAAATACCCTTTCAACCTCTATCTACTATTTGGAATTTCCTTAGAATGAGGATGAAGCTCAAGCGCTAAATGAATTACATCCTTGCTCAAGAAAGAGAATTGCATTTATAAGAACAAATGTAGTTGGGAAGGACCCCTTAAAGGAAACACTAAAGGAAGTTAAACTTGATTTTGTTTACTTCAGAATAATGCTAAGAGTTGTAACAAGTATGAGAATTGCAAAGATTGTTCAATATGTTTGTCACCTTCCTCTGAGAATTCACATCCTCTTCTCTTTGCCTGAGTGTATTGTTACCCCTTCGGAATCTTTCTAGCAATTGACATTAGAATACAAATCTATTCAATCTGTGTGGGAACTCAATGTTCTCTTCTGAGTCATGTTTCATGCTGTGGCTTCCTCTATCGTTCATCCATTTTCTTACCATACCGTTCTTATTTCATCTCCAGCGATCCCCAGAACCACCATGTTCCATAAGGGTGAAGTTCTCCATCGACTTCTATGAACTGGACAAAGTTTTGCAGCCTGCCACAGTAGCGAAGAATGTATCTAAAGCTAAGGCATGATTTTCTTCGGGCATAATTTCATGCAGCCTAGAGGTAGTTTCTTATATTTGAACCATCATCGACCACGTTTCATTCCTTAACGCTGATGATTCCCTGGTTACATTTGCAGGATATAAATTACTTCATTCCTGTATTCCTTGCAAATCCTCCAACCATTCTCAAGTTAAAACTGTTTTAGAAACCGAATTTAACCAGTACTGCAGCTCCTCCATCTTCTTCAACTGCAATGGCATCTTGCAATTCAGGTCCTTGCTCTTAATATTCTTATCAACAACTCTGGAGTACATTTCATTTTCATATAAATAAAAAAAGTAGAGCTTATTTCGTTTTCGATTGGAGTATAATACATTTGTTCATGCTCCAGCTCCATTATCTGTTTTCTGCAATTGACCTTGAAACAGTATTTCTACATCAACCATTCAAGATCTAAATCTTAAGGGGTGCATCTTTGGCGCTTCATCCGTTACGTTTTAACTCCATTTAAAGACGCTAGTTATCAACATATATCGGGGCAAGCATTCTGTGAGGTCTCATTTCTTTATCATTCACATTGAATTTCCTTCACTTCATCTCCAAGCAAATGTGAAAGCATATCGGAGGTAATTCTGTTCGTCATCATTTCTGCACAGTGATGCATATTGACTGCTCACACGGGACTATCGTGACAGAGTTTTTCTTTCTGACTCCCTCTTCCACCATGCTACAAAGCCTTGAGTGTTCGCTCTGTGGACCAATGCAATAATCGTAAGATGACCACAAGACCCTCCAATGCACTGTCTGCGCTTGAGGTTGCTCTTTCAATTTCTGCGGTTATATTGGAGAACAGCTGTGCACACGATTTCTTAATTCATGATGAGTTTTATTACTTCAATTCCTTCTCATAGCCATCCATTGCCTTGGCGATGCCACTTGCAATGCAACGCAGTCATAGGTATCATTTTATTTTATTTCAGCAGGATTTGCACGTTAATCATTCGGCCTCTTAATCCCTGAAGTTGCATCTTCTGTGCTGAAGCTCCATCATCAGAGGTTTTTCTTACTGGTATCGTCTTTGTATTTGGTTTAATACACCTGCTAGTCCAAGCAAAGCTAAACTTGGAATCCTTCCACTATCAAAGCCTTCTTCCCTACCTCCAAGTATAGAAACCGAGTTTTTACCATACCAATTTTTAACAGTTTGGTGAAGTTACATTAGCCACCTATTTCACTCCACATAATCAAGTGTCTTTCGATAGAAAACTTAGCAATTCCTGCAATGTCTCATTCCCTTTTTATTTTCCTTTCAGAAACATCTTAAGCCCATCACGGGACAGGATCCCATTCAAGGAAGAATAGCAAAGAATGGTTTTCATGCAGCAGGAGGACAGACGATGCGCCACCATTGAACACACTACCAGAGGGACAACATGGATATGATGAAGAATGAAATTTGGAACCTGTTGTGTTTATTATGATACGATTTTAATAAACTTTATTGTCATTGGATCTTCTCAACATTTGTGTTTTATTAAAAAATATTCAAGAAATACTTATTAAGCAGATTTTTTTGAACCGATCCTTCCCTCTGCTCGAAAACTAGGTTGAGGGCAGAATTATCCCTCTGATCATCATCCCCAGTTTTGATACTAGGTTGGTGTTAGCATTATAAAATCTACGCTGAAATATTAGCATAAATATTGCATAGTTCATTCGAAGCCATACGAATTTTAGGAGGATAGAACTTCTCAGAACAAATTTCATGATTTAAGGATAGGAATATCCTCTAGCGACCGAGGCTGTCTCGATGTCTTTAGCTGCTACCTTCTGCATTGAAAACGATGCAATATAAATACCAATCGCTTCCAAATACAGCCAAGTATCTTCTCGTAAATTTAATCGTTTAATTCTCTATCCCTCTGCCGCGGAAAATATTTCTCGTAGTCCTTGTAATCATCGCATTTTAAAATCTTTCTCATCGCTTGTATTCTCCAAAATAGATCATAAGGAAGTCTGTTGGCCTACAGTTACTCCGAAGGAGAGATCGTAAACAGAGTTCTATATGTACCGATTGCCTACGCATTCCTTTACCCGATAAACATAGGCCGCTTGAGAAAGAGGCCGTCGACATTCTTCGCTTCTTTGTCATAGAAAATTTACTGAATTCCGGTAGAGGGCATGGCATTCCATTATTTTTCTCTCTTCCCCATTCGTGCGCGGGATATCCTGCGAGCAGAGTTCGTTTTTAGATTCTGAGGCCTCTTCCGTCGTGATTCGTCCTTTCCCTTACAATTTTCCGGAATAGAAATCTACTCGATTGAGCATGGATAAAGTGATCGTGACCGTAGAGTCGTGTTAAGTGCATCAGTTTTAACAGATTCGGCAGTTACGTCGAGTCAGGCATTGTGAATCCGTCACGCGAGGTTGAGAAGCAGAAAAGGTTCGAGTGAGGAACGAGGTTCAAAGATAACGCCCAGGTAAGAAACGAGGTCCCATCAGAAAATATTTCCAGCAGCCTTAGCCCGTGTTTACAAAAACTTGCTTCGAGAAGTTTACTTTCCGATTGTTTCCAATCAACGCTGAACGAAAACAGAGATTCCCGTTCGTCGTCTCCTTCGAATAGTCTTAATAATTAGTAACGAGCTTAAATGGGATTGATATCGAGCTGACACTCCTGCGTTCTATCATGCACTCGGACACTGTTGTTGAAATGCACTTCTCAACGGAGAATCGGAAGCGGTTTCTAGTAACAGATCGCTGCCTCGGGACCTTATGGTTCGAAACGATATGATTTTAACTCCCGTTATGAGTTGTTTACTTGAATTTATCATAGTTTAACATCTGTCCATGGGAGCGACGTGAACACGGCGAGGTGCAGGAAGGAAGTGAGATATGCGTGACGCTGTTGGGAAGTGCGATTGTAACCGCCGGGATTCTAAAATCGAAACTAGATTTTTAAAACTAATGTTAGGGTGTGTCGAAAACGTTAAAAATTACATGAAGACTAGATTTTATTATGACTTTTTCCCTACTACGTGAGTCTTACCGAACGCGGTGCCTATTTTCATGATGTATCGTCCGTTTATTCTTCCGAATTCGAGATAACCGACGATGCTAGCGGTCCTGATAAAAGAAGGGAACAATTATGCAGGTATTCACTCGGCGATTGCATAAAGAACTATTTGGCTTAAACTTTATGAATACAGCGTCTGCACTGACGGCGGTGGTATTTCCCTCAGCCAATCAGATTCCAGCAAAATGTTTATGCGGGAAACCAAATTTAACGAAATCTTTATTTTTTAAACATTTAATTTTTACAGGGAAAAGATTACGTTTTTCTCTGGCAATTTGGATCGTTACTAAGTCAATGACGACATGCTATGTCTCGCGATAGATTGCAATTTCGTATTGACTACATTCAAAGCATTTATACGATGCACTTCATATGTGACATCACACGGTCTAATTTACGTTTCCCTTAATTTACTCTTTACAACTGTATGAGTCCTTAGTTATTTATGGTACACGATTATTAATGAATGAGTTATATTTGAAAGTGTGTTTAATGCCACCTGCTGATTATTTGCCTCTGATTTCAATCATAGTATCACATTTCATTTTAGGATGCCTCCTCACTGTAGAATGTGCAGCTGCCCATCGATGAGAAGACTGTGCCGCATGGATGACACCCCATTTACACCTGCTTTGGCATCCAAAGTAGTTAATAAAACCGAAGGTGAGTAGAAATACCCTTTCAACCTCTTTCTACTATTTGGAATTTCCTTAGAATGAGGATGAAGCTCAAACGCTAAATGAATTACATCCTTGCTCGTGGAAAGAGAATTGCATTTATAAGAACAAATGTAGTTGGGAAGGACCTCTTAAAGGAAATACTTAAGGATGTTAAACTTGATTTTGTTTACTTCAGAATAATGCTAGGAGTTGTAACAAGTATGAGAATGGCAAAGATTGTTCAATATGTTTGTCACCTTCCTCTGAGAATTCACATCCTCTTTTCTTTGCCTGAGTGTATTGTTACCCCTTCGGAATCTTTCTAGCTATTGACATTAGAATACAAATCTATTCAATCTGTGTGGGAACTCAACGTTCTCTTCTGAGTCATGTTTCATGCTGTGGCTTCCTCTATCGTTCATCCATTTTCTCACCTTACCGTTCTTATTTCATCTCCAGCGTTCCCCGGAACCACCATGTTCCAAAAGGGTGAAGTTCTCCATCGACTTCTATGAACTGGACACTAACAAAGTTTTGCAGTCTGCCAATGCAGCGACGAATGTTTCTCAAGTTAAGGCTCCAATTTCTTCGGGCACAATATCAAGCAGCCTAGAGGTAGCTTCTTATGTTTGAACCATCATTGACCACGTTTCATTCCTGAACGCTGATGATTCCCTGGTTACATGTGCAGGATATACATTACTTCATTCTTGTATTCCTTGCAAATCCTCCAACCATTCTCAAGTTAAAACTGTTTTAGAAACCGAATTTAACCAGTACTGCAGCTCCTCCTTCTTCTTCAACTGCAATGGCATCTTGCAATTCAGGTCCTTGCTCTTAATATTCAACTTTTAACAACTCTGCAGTAAATTTCACTTTCAGATAAATAAAAAAGTAGAGCATATTTCGTTTTCGATTGGAGCATAATACATTTATTAATGGTCCAGTTCCATTATCTGTTTTCTGCAATTGACCTTGAAACAGTATTTCTACATCAACCATTCATGTTCTAAATTTTAAGGGGTGTATCTTTGGCGCTTCATCTTTTACGTTTGAACTCCATTTAAAGACGCTAGTCATAAATATATATCGGGCAAGCATTCTGTGAGGTCTCTTTTCTTTATCATTCACATTGAATTTCCTTCACTTCATCTCCAAGCAAATGTGAAGGCATATCGAAGGAAATTCTATTCATCATCATTTCTGCACAGTGATTCATATGGACTGCTCACACGGGACTGTCGTGACAGAGTTTTTCTTTCTGACTCCCTCTTCCACCATGCTACAAAGCCTTGAGTGTTCGCTCCTTGGAACAATGCAATAATCGTAAGATGACCACAGGACCCTCCAATGCACTGTCTGTGCTTGAGGTTGCTCTTTCAATTTCTTCGGTTATATTGGAGAACAGCTGTGCACACGATTTCTTAATTCATGATGAGATTTAATACTTTAACTCCTTCTCATAGCCATCCATTGCCTTGGCAATGCCACTTGCAATGCAACGCAGTCATAGGTATCATTTTATTTTATTTCAGCAGGATATGCACGTAAATCATTCGGCCTCTTAATCCCTGAAGTTGCATCTTCTGTGCTGAAGCTCCATCATCAGAGGTTTTTCTTACTGGTATCGTCTTTGTATTTGGTTTAATAAACCTGCTAGTCCAAGCAAAGCTAAACTTGGAATCCTTCCACTATCAAAGCCTTCTTCCCTACCTCCAAGTATAGAAACCGAGTTTTTACCATACGAATTTTAAACAGTTTGGAGAAGTTACATTAGCCATATATTTCACTCCACATAATCAAGTGTCTTTCGATAGAAAACTTAGCAATTCCTGCAATGTCTCATTCCCTTTTTATTTTCCTTTCAGAAACATCTTAAGCCCATCACGGTACAGGATCCCTTTCAAGGAAGAATAGAACAGAAAAGTTTTAATACAGCAGGAGGACAGACGATGCGCCACCATTGAACGCACTACCAGAGGGACAGCATGGATATGATGAAGAATGAAATTTGGAACCTGATGTGTTTATTATGATACGATTTTAATAAACTTTATTGTCATTGGATCTACTCAACATTTGTGTTTTATTGAAAATTATTCAAGAAATACTTATTAAGCAGATTCTTTTGAACCGAATCCTTCCCTCTGCTCGAAAACTAGGTTGAGGGCAGAATTATCCCTCTGATCATCATCCCCAGTTTTGGTACTAGGTTGGTGTTAGCATTATAAAATCCACCCTGAAATATTAGCATAAATATTGCATAATTCATTCGAAGCCATACGAATTTTAGGAGGATAGAACTTCTCAGAACAAATTTCATGATTTAAGGATAGGAATATCCTCTAGCGACCGAGGCTGTCTCGATGTCTTTAGCTGCTCCCTTCTGCATTGAAAACGATGCAATATAATACCAATCACTTCCGAATACAGCCAAGTACCTTCTCGTAAATTTAATCGCATACTTCTCTATCCCTCTGCCGCGGAAAATATTTCTCGTAGTCCTTAAAATCATCGCATTTTAAAATCTTTCTCATCGCTTGTATTCTCCAAAATAGATCATAAGGACGTCTGTTGGCCTACAGTTACTCCGAAGGAGAGATCGTAAACAGAGTTCTATATGTACCGATTGCCTACGCATTCATTTGCTCGATTAACATAGGCCGCTTGCGAAAGAGGCCGTCGACATTCTTCGCTTCTTTGTCACAGAAAATTTACTGAATTCCGGCAGAGGGCATGGCATTCCATTATTTTTCTCTCTTCCCGCATTCGTGCGCGGGATATCCTGCGAGCAGAGTTCGTTTTTAGATTCTGAGGCATCTTCCGTCCTGATTCGTCCTTTCCCTTGCAATTTTCTGGAATAGAAATCTACTCGATTGCCCATGGATAAAGTGATTGTGACCGTATAGTCGTGTTGAGTGCTTTAAGTGCATAAGTTTTAACGGATTTGGCAGTTACGTCGAGTCTAGCATTGTGTTTCCGTCATGCGAGGTTGAGAAGCAGAAGAGGTTCGAGTGAGGAACGAGGTTCCAAGATAACGCCCAGGTAAGAAACGAGGTCCCATCAGAAGATATTTCCAGCGACCTTAGCCCGTGTTTACAAAAACTTGCTTCGAGAAGTTTACTTTCCGATTGTTTCCAATCGACGCTGAACGAAAACAGAGATTCCCGTTCGTCGTCTCCTTCGAATAGTCTTAATAATTAGTAACGAGCTTAAATGGGATTGATATCGAGCTAACTTTCTTGCGTTCTATCATGCACTCGGAAACTATCGTTGATATGCACTTCTCAACGGAGAATCGGAAGCGGTTTCTAGTAACAGATCGCTGCCTCGGGACCTTATGGTTCGAAACGATATGATTTTAACTCCCGTTACGAGTTGTTTACTTGAATTTATCATAGTTTAACATCTGTCCATGGGAGCGACGTGAACACGGCGAGGTGCAGGAAGGAAGTGAGATATGCGTGACGCTGTTGGGAAGTGCGATTGTAACCGCCGGGATTCTAAAATCGAAACTAGATTTTTAAAACTAATGTTAGGGTGTGTCGAAAACGGTAAAAATTACATGAAGACTAGATTTTATTATGACTTTTTCCCTACTACGTGAGTCTTACCGAACGCGGTGCCTATTTTCATGATGTATCGTCCGTTTATTCTTCCGAATTCGAGATGACCGACGATGCTAGTGGTCCTGATAAAAGAAGAGAACAATTTTGCAGGTATTCACTCGGCGATTGCATAAAGAACTATTTGGCATAAAGTTTATGAATACAGCGTCTGCACTGACAGCGGTGGTATTTCCCTCAGCCAATCAGATTCCAGCAAAATGTTTATGCGGGAAACCAAATTTAACGAAATCTTTATTTCTAAACATTAATTTTTTACAGGCCAAAGGTTACGTTTTTCTCTGGTGATTTGAATCGTTACTAAGTCAATGACAACATGCTATGTCTCGCGATAGATTGCAATTTCGTATTGATTACATTCAAAGCATTTATACGATGCACTTCATATGTGACATCGCACGGTCTAATTTACGTTTCCCTTAATTTACTCTTTACGACCGTATGAGTCCTTAGTTATTTACGGTACACGATTATTAATGAATGAGTTATATTTGAAAGTGTGCCATCTGCTGATTATTTGCCTCTGATTTCAATCATAATATCACATTTCATTTTAGGATGCCTCCTCACTGTAGAATGTGCAGCTGCCCATCGATGAGAAGACTGTGCCGCATGGATGACACCCCATTTACACCTGCTTTTGCATCCAAAGTAGTAAATAAAACCGAAGGTGAGTAGAAATACCCTTTCAAGCTCTATCTACTATTTGGAATTTCCTTAGAATGAGCATGAAGCTCAAACGCTAAATGAATTACATCCTTGCTCGTGGAAAGAGAATAGCATTTATAAGAACAAATGTAGTTGGGAAGGACCTCTTAAAGGAAATACTAAAGGAAGTTAATCTTGATTTTGTTTACTTCAGAATAATTCTAAGAGTTGTAACAAGTATGAGAATGGCAAAGATTGATTAATATGTTTGTCACCTTCCTCTGAGAACTCACATCCTCTTTTTTTGCCTGAGTGTATTGTTACCCCTTCGGAATCTTTCTAGCAATTGACATTAGAATACAAATCTATTCAATCTGTGTTGGAACTCAATGTTCTCTTCTGAGTCATGTTTCATGCTGTGGCTTCCTCTATCGGTCATCCATTTTCTCACCTTACCGTTCTTATTTCATCTCCAGCGTTCCCCAGAACAACCATGTTCCAAAAGGGTGAAGTTCTCCATCGACTTCTATGAACTGGACAAAGTTTTTCAGCCTGCCACATCAGCGAAGAATGTTTCTCAAGTAAAGGCTTGATTTTCATGAAGCCTAGAGGTAGCTTCTTATATTTGAACCATCATTGACCACGTTTCATTCCTTAACGCTGATGATTCCCTGGTTACATGTGCAGGATATACATTACTTCATTCCTGTATTCCTTGCAAATCCTCCAACCGTCTTCAAGTTAAATTTTTTTAGAAACCGAATTTTATCAGCACTGCAGCTCCTCATTCTTCTTCAACTGCAATGGCATCTTGCCATTCAGGTTCTTGCTCTTAATATTCTTCTCAACAACTCTGGAGTAAATTTCATTTTCAGATAAATAAAAAAGTAGAGCATATTTCGTTTTCGATTGGAGCATTATACATATATTCATGGTCCAGTTCCATTATCTGTTTTCTGCAATTGACCTTGAAACAGTATTTCTACATCAACCATTCAAGTTCTAAATTTTAAGGGGTGTATCTTTGGCGCTTCATCTTTTACGTTTGAACTCCATTTAATGACGCTTGTTATCAATATATATCGGGGAAGCACTCTGTGAGGTCTCTTTTCTTTATCATTCACATTGAATTTCCTTCACTTCATCTCCAAGCAAATGTGACGAAGGAAATTCTATGCATCATCATTTCTGCACAGTGATTCATATGGACTGCTCACACGGGACTATCGTGACAGAGTTTTTCTTTCTGACTCCCTCTTCCACCGTGCTACAAAGCCTTGAGTGTTCGCTCCGTGGACCAATGCAATAATCGTAAGATGACCACAGGACCCTCTAATGCACTGTCCGTGCTTGAGGTTGCTCTTTCAATTTCTTTTCTTATACTGGAGAACAGCGGTGCACAGGAATTCTTAATTCATGATGAGTTTTATTACTTTAACTCCTTCTCATAGCCATCCATTGCCTCGGCGATGCCACTTGCAATGCAACGCAGTCATAGGTATCATTTTATTTTATTTCAGCAGGATTTGCAGCTAAATCATTCGGCCTCTTAATCCCTGAAGTTGCATCTTCTGTGCTGAAGCTCCATCATCAGAGGTTTTTCTTACTGGTATCGTCTTTGTATTTGGTTTAATAAACCTGCTAGTCCAAGCAAAGCTAAACTTGGAATCCTTCCACTATCAAAGCCATCTTCCCTACCTCCAAGTATAGAAACCGAGTTTTTACCATACGAATTTTAAACAGTTTGGAGAAGTTACATTAGCCATATATTTCACTCCACATAATCAAGTGTCTTTCGATAGAAAACTTAGCAATTCTTGCAATGTCTCATTCCCTTTTTATTTTCCTTTCAGAAACATCTTAAGCCCATTACGGGACAGGATCCCATTCAAGGTAGAATAGCACAGAATGGTTTTTCTGCAGCAGGAGGACAGACGATTCGCCACCATTGAACACACTACCAGAGGGACAACATGGATATGATGAAGAATGAAATTTGGAACGTGTTTATTATGATACGATTTTAATAAACTTTATTGTCATTGGAGTTACTCAACATTTGTGTTTTATTAAAAAATATTCAAGAAATACTTATTAAGCAGATTTTTTTGAACCGAATCGTTCCCTCTGCTCGAAAACTAGGTTGAGGGCAGAATTATCCATCTGATCATCATCCCCAGTTTTGGTACTAGGTTGTTGTTAGCATTATAAAATCTACGCTGAAATATTAGCATAAATATTGCATAGTTCATTCGAAGCCATGCGAATTTTAGGAGGATAGAACTTCTCAGAACAAATTTCATGATTTGAGGATAGGAATATCCTCTAGCGACCGAGGCTGTCTCGATGTCTTTAGCTGCTACCTTCTGCATTGAAAACGATGCAATATAAATACCAATCGCTTCCGAATACAGCCAAGTACCTTCTCGTTAATTTAATCGATTCATTCTCTAACCCTCTGCCGCGGAAAATATTTCTCGTAGTCCTGGAAATCATCGCATTTTAAAATCTTTCTCATCGCTTGTATTCTCCAAAATAGATCATTAGGACGTCTGTTGGCCTACAGTTACTCCGAAGGAGAGATCGTAAACAGAGTTCTATATGTACCGATTGCCTACGCATTCATTTACCCGATAAACATAGGCCGCTTGAGAAAGAGGCCGTCGACATTCTTCGCTTCTTTGTCACAGAAAATTTGCTGAATTCGGGTAGAGGGCAAGGCATTCCATTATTTTTCTCTCTTCCCGCATTCGTGCGCGGGATATCCTGCGAGCAGAGTTCGTTTTTAGATTCTGAGGCCTCTTCCGTCGTGATTCGTCCTTTCCCTTACAATTTTCCGGAATAGAAATCTACTCGATTGACCATGGATAAAGTGATCGTGACCGTATAGTCGTGTTAAGTGCATAAGTTTTAACAGATCCGGCAGTTACGTCGAGTCAAGCATTGTGAATCCGTCACGCGAGGTTGAGAAGCAGAAATGGTTCGAGTAGAGAACGAGGTTCCAAGATAACGTCCAGGTAAGAAACGAGGTCCTATCAGAAAAAATATCCAGCGACTTTAGCCCGTGTATACAAAAACTTGCTCCGAGACGTTTACTTTCCGATTGTTACCAATCGACGCTGAACGAAAACAGAGATTCCCGTTCGTCGTCTCCTTCGAATAGTCTCAATAATTAGTAACGAGCTGAAATGGGATTGATATCGAGCTAACTTTCTTGCGTTCTATCATGCACTCGGACACTGTTGTTGAAATGCACTTCTCAAGGGAGAATCGGAAGCGGTTTCTAGTAACAGATCGCTGCCTCGGGACCTTGTGGTTCGAAACGATATGATTTTAACTCCCGTTATGAGTTGTTTACTTGAATTTATCATAGTTTAACATCTGTCCATGGGAGCGACGTGAACACGGCGAGGTGCAGGAAGGAAGTGAGATATGCGTAACGCTGTTGGGAAGTGCGATTGTAACCGCCGGGATTCTAAAATCGAAATTAGATTTTTAAAACTAATGTTACGGTGTGTCGAAAACGTTAAAAATTACATGAAGACTAGATTTTATTATGACTTTTTGCCTACTACGTGAGTCTTACCGAACGCGGTGCCTATTTTCATGATGTATCGTCCGTTTATTCTTCCGAATTGGAGATAACCGACGATGCTAGCGGTCCTGATAAAAGAAGAGAACAATTTTGCAGGTATTCACTCGGCGATTGCATAAAGAACTATTTGGCTTAAAGTTTATGAATACAGCGTCTGCACTGACAGCGGTGGTATTTCCCTCAGCCAATCAGATTCCAGCAAAATGTTTATGCGGGAAACCAAATTTAACGAAATCTTTATTTTTAAACATTTAATTTTTACAGGGAAAAGATTACGTTTTTCTCTGGTAATTTGGATCGTTACTAAGTCAATGACAACATGCTATGTCTCGCGATAGATTGCAATTTGTATTGATTACATTCAAAGCATTTATACGATGCACTTCATACGTGACATCACACGGTCTAATTTACGTTTCCCTTAATTTACTCTTTACAACTGTATGAGTCCTTAGTTATTTGCTGTACACGATTATTAATGAATGAGTTATATTTGAAAGTGTGTTTAATGCCACCTGCTGATTATTTGCCTCTGATTTTAATCATAATATCACATTTCATTTTAGGATGCCTCCTCACTGTAGAATGTGCAGCTGCCCATCGATGAGAAGACTGTGCCGCATGGATAACACCCCATTTACACCTGCTTTGGCATCCAAAGTAGTTAATAAATCCGAAGGTGAGTAGAAATGCCCTTTCAAGCTCTATCTACTATTTGGAATTTCCTTAGAATGAGGATGAAGCTCAAACGCTAAATGAATTACATCCTTGCTCGTGGAAAGAGAATTGCATTTATAAGAACAAATGTAGTTGGAAAGGACCTCTTAAAGGAAACACTAAAGGATGTTAAACTTGATTTTGTTTACTTCAGAATAATGCTAAGAGTTGTAACAAGTATGAGAATGGCAAAGATTGTTCAATATGTTTGTCACCTACCTCTGAGAATTCACATCGTCTTTTCTTTGCCTGAGTGTATCGTTACCCCTTCGGAATCTTTCTAGCAATTGATTTTAGAATACAAATCTATTCAATCTGTGTGGGATCAATGTTCTCTTCTCAGTCATGTTTCATGCTGTGGATTCTCTATCGTTCATCCATTTTCTCACCTTACCGTTCTTATTTCATCTCCAGCGTTCCCCAGAACCACCATGTTCCAAAAGGGTGAAGTTCTCCATCGACTTCTATGAACTGGACAAAGTTTTGCAGCCTGCAAAAGCAGCGAAGAATGTTTCTCAAGCTAAGGCTTGATTTTCTTCGGGCAGAATTTCATGCAGCCTAGAGGTAGCTTCTTATATCTGAACCATCTTTGACCACGTTTCATTCCTTAACGCTGATGATTCCCTGGTTACATGTGCAGGATATACATTACTTCATTCCTGTATTCCTTGCAAATCATCCAACCGTTTTCAAGTTAAATTTTTTTTAGAAATCGAATTTTATCAGCACTGCAGCTCCTCATTCTTCTTCAACTGCAATGGCATCTTGCAATTCTGGTCCTTGCTGTTAATATTCTTCTCAACAACTCTGGGGTAGACTTCATTTACAGATAAATAAATATTGTAGAGCATATTTTCACAGCACTGCAGCTCCCCATTCTCCTGCCCCTGCAAATCCCATCTTACAATTCATTTTCTCGGTATTATCAATCTCCTCAAGCAGCTCGTGAATCCTCTACTTATAAAAGTGTTGATGATGAATGAAAATTGTAGAGCATACGTTCCTTTGGAGTGGGGTAATCCCTCACAGTGAAGTAGTTCATTGTCCAGTTGCATTAAATGTCATCTGCAATTGACCTTAAAACAAGGTTTTACCATCCAATATTCAAGGCATAAATTTAAGGGAAAATTCCTTTATCCTCCTCTCACTTTCAATTCCCCTCAAAGCCTATAGGTTTGCGCATTAATTAGGGCAAGGATTTTGTGAGCACTCTTTTCATTATCATGTTCCTTGAAAGTCCTCTCTAACTCCAAGCAAACTCCATAGCATCTCGGACGGAAAGTTATTCGTACTCGTTCCTGCACGGTGAATCGTATGCATTGCTCACATGACATAATTCAGAATCACAGACATTTCTTTGTGAATCGTCCACCGTACTATATCTTCCACCATGTTACAATCCTTGAGTCTTTCCTTTCTCGTCCAATGTTATGATCGTACGATGACCACAGAACCCTCAGAATGTACAGGCTTTACCTGTGGTTGTTCTTTCAATTTCTTTGCCTGTATTGGGGAATAGCGTTAGACAACAGTTTTGAATTCAAGCCTAGTTTTAATATTTTAGCTCCTTCACATAGCCATCAAACGCCTTGGTGTCGCCACTCACAATGTAAACCTGCCATGGCTTTCATTTTCTTCTATCTTAGCAGGTTTTGCAGTGCATCGTGTGGAAGGAGCTTCTTCGACCCTGAAGTCGCTTCTTCTTTGCTGAAGCTCCATCTTCAGAGTTATTTCCTTCTGATTTCTGCGTTTTTGTACTCGGTGCTATGCGTCCGCACGCTTTAGTTACTCCCTCCTTATTCTACGGCTCTCAATACCGAACTTGGAATCGATGCTCTATCAAAGCCCCTTTGCCTATGTCCAAATGCTTAAACCAAATTTTTTTCCATTCCAATTTTTAGCTGGTTAGAGAATGTACATTACTCTACGTTTATGACCACATTATCATGTGTCTTACAGCAGGTCGGACAAAACCAAGGAATCAGTACAATCTCTCATACCCTTTTTCTTTTCGTTTCAGATACCTCTTACACCAATGCAGGAAAGGATCGCGTTTAAGGAACGATGGATAGCTCAAGATGGTTTTTATTCAACGTGAGGATGGACAATTGGAAAAACTACAACAAGGGGAAAGGACGATCCAGATACGAAGAAGAATGAAATTTAGAGCTTGTCATGTTTATTATGATGCGGTTTCAATAAACTTTATTATTATTGTTACTACTATACATTCGTGTTTTATTACCCACTATTCAAGGAATAACTTTTCGGTAAAGTTCTTTGAACCGAGTCGTCTTCTCTGCCCGAAAACCAGATCGAGGGCCGAATTATCCCCCTCATCATCGACCCACACATGGCTAGCTTGAGCCGTGGCAAATATACGTTGGAGTTTAAGTAAAAACATCGCTTCGTTTATTCGAGCCCATACAAGAAGTAAGACGATAGACGTTTGAGAACAAATTGCATCGATTAAAGCGAGAAATACCCTCCACTGACCGAGGCTCCTCGGTATCTTTAGCTGCGACCTTCTGCTTTGGAATCGAACGAAAAAATCTTCCAATCACTTCCTAAAAGTGCCAATTACTTCTATTTAATTCCATCTTTCTCTTCTTTATCCGCGGAAACTATTTCTTGCAGTCATCTACTCCGTGAAATCATCGCAAATTCATTTCATTCTCATCCCGAGCGTTCCCCATAATAAGGACCGTCCGTTTCCCTGTAGTTACTCCCAAGAATCGATTGGAAACAGAGTATCTATATAAACTACATATTGCATACGCATTTATTTGCTCCATAAACCTTTAGAAAGAGTAAAAGGCCATCGACATTCATCGTTTCCTTGTCACAGAAACTCTACGCTGAATTCCGGTAGAGGGCAAACTAATCTTTCATTTCCCTCTGCTCCCGCATTAGTTTGCAGGATTTCCTGCGAGCAGAGTTCGTTTTCGGATTTTTTGGATCGAGTGGCCTCGTCCGTTGTGATTCCTATCGATTCCATGGAATAGAAATCTTCTCCTTTCCCCATGGATAAAGTGATTGTGACCATGCAAGTGTTAAGTGTTTGTCGGTGCACACGCAAGTTTTAAGAGATCGGGCAGTTTCCTCCAGTAAAGCATTGTGAAATCGTCGTGCGAGGGTGAGAAGGAAAAATGCTTCGAGTGAGGAACGGGGTTCGAAGGAAACATTCAGGTAAGAAACGAGGTCCCATCAGAAAATATTTCCAACGACCTTAGCCCGTGTTTACAAAAACTTCCTTCGAGAATTTTACCTTCTCGGTGTCTGGAGCTGACGGTGAACGAACGTCGAGATTCCCGTTCGTGGTCACCTTAGATTACTCTTAATCATTAGCAATGAGCGTACCATTTTACATTCATTACCATAATGAACGTATGCATGATGCGTTGCCTCATGAATACGTACTCGGAAACGATTGTTGACATGCACTTATAAATGGAGAATCGGAAGCGGTTTCTAGTAACAGATCGCTGCGTCGGGACATAATGGTTTGATTCGACAACGTCGTAACTCCCGTCATGAGTTGTTTATTAGAAATTTATCATAATTTTCAGCTGTCCATGGGAGCGACGTGAACACGGCGAGATGCAGGAGGGAAGTGAGATATGCGTGACGCTGTTGGGAAGTGCGACTGTAACCGCCGGGATTCTAAAATTGAAATTAGATTTTTAAAACTAAAGGTAAGGTGTGTCGTAAACGTTAAAAATTACATGAAGACTAGATTTTATTATGACTTTTTGCCTACTACGTGAGTCTTATCGAACGCGGTGCCTATTTTCATGATGTATCGTCCGTTTATTCTTCCGAATCCGAGATAACCGACGATGCTAGCGGTCCTGCTAAAAGAATAGAGAAATTTTGCAGATATTCACTCGGCGATCGCATAAAGAACTATTTGGCTTAAAGTTTATGAATACAGCGTCTGCACTGACAGCGGTGGTATTTCCCTCAGCCAATCAGATTCCAGCAAAATGTTTATGCGGGAAACCAAATTTAACGAAATCTATATTTTTAAACATTTAACTTTTACAGGGAAAAGATTACGTTTTTCTCCGGTAATTTGGATCGTTACTATGTCAATGACAACATGCTATGTCTCGCGATAGATTGCAATTTCGTGTTGATTACATTCAAACCATTTATACGAAGCACTTGCCTTGGCGATGTCACTTGCAATGCAACGCAGTCATAGGTATCATTTTATTATATTTCAGCAGGATTTGCACGTAAATCGTTCGGACGATGCCTCTTTATCCCTGAAAATGCATCTTCTGTGCTGAAGATCCATCATCAGAGGTTTTTTCTTACTGGTATCGGCGTCTTTGTATTTGGTTTAATAAACCTGCTAGTCCAAGCAAAGCTAAACTTGGAATCCTTCCACTATCAAAGCCTTCTTCCCTACCTCCAAGTATAGAAACCGAGTTCTTACCATACCAATTTTAAACAGTTTGGAGAAGTTACATTAGCCATATATTTCACTCCACATAATCAAGTGTCTTTCGATAGAAAACTTAGCAATTCCTGCAATGTCTCATTCCCTTTTTATTTTCCTTTCAGAAACATCTTAAGCCCATTACGGGACAGGATCCAATTCAAGGAAGAATAGCACAGAATGGTTTTCATGCAGCAGGAGGACAGACGATGCGCCACCATTGAACACACTACCAGAGGGACAACATGGATATGATGAAGAATGAAATTGGGAACCTGTTGCGTTTATTATGATACGATTTTAATAAACTATATTGTTATTGGATCTACTCAACATTTGTGTTTTATTAACAAATATTCAAGAAATGCTTATTAAGCAGAGTTCTTTGAACCGAATCGTTCCCTCTGCTCGAAAACCTGGTAGGGGGCAGAATTATCCCTCTGATCATAAACCCCAATTCAGTTACTTGCAAAGTGTAAGCTGTGGGAAATCTACGCTGAAATATTAGCATAAATATTGCATAGTTCATTCGAAGCCATGCGAATTTTAGGAGGATAGAACTTCTCAGAACAAATTTCATGATTTGAGGATAGGAATATCCTCTAGCGACCGAGGCTGTCTCGATGTCTTTAGCTGCTACCTTCTGCATTGAAAACGATGCAATATAAATACAAATCGCTTCCGAATACAGCCAAGTACCTTCTCGTAAATTTAATCGTTTAATTCTCTATCCCTCTGCCGCGGAAATATTTCTCGTAGTCCTTGAAATCATCGCATTTTAAAATCTTTCTCATCGCTTGTATTCTCCAAAATAATACATTTATACATGGTCCAGTTCCATTATCTGTTATCCGCAATTTCCTTGAGTTTTTCTTTCTGCATCCTCTTGCTTGTGGTTTCTTTCCTATTTATTATCCTCCTTATAGCTCCTCATTCTTCTGCACCTTCAATCGCATTGAGTTATCCCCTTGTTCATGAACCCCCCGTTATGTACTTTGCTAGTATATGCTGTTGGAAATGAACGCTGGAATTTAAGGAAAAAATTTTTCCCCATAAGCTCTCCTTGCTTTCAACTTGTGGAAATCCAAATTGTGGAATGTATTCTACACAAGTTTAACTCATTGTGAAAATCAATTTTTATAAAGAAATAATTTGGAATATCGTCTATTTCTCAGGCGATAGAACGCTCATGAATCCCTTGTTTCCAACAAAAACTGCAATGGTCTTTCATCCGCTACATCTTGCAAATGATAATTGAAACTTACATTTATTTTAAATCCATATAATACCTAACATAGCCTTACCATCCGAGAATAGGGTATGATGATTTTCTAATATCTCTTCCATTTATTTTCGTTTCAGGTACTTCCTATATCAGTTCAAGAGAGGAATTCCATTAAAGGAACGATAGCCAAGGAAGAATAGTTTTTTAAAGTTCGGATGAATATTTCTTTACTATTGGACCAGCAACCTCAATTCGGAAAGGTTGTCTCAGCTTTGTCAGCTCTTATGTACAAAAAAGAATGAAATGAATTTCCTTTGATGTAAACTATGGCACAATTTAATAAAAGATAGTTAAAATTATCTTCCGATTCCTATTTATTACCCACTATTGAAGGATTAATATTATATGATTATCCTCTAACCTAAAACGGATTTATTTGCTCTGCTCATAACAATGACTCCACGCTGAAAGTATGATATTTCATTATTTTATTTCGGCGATAGAACTTTTGAGAACGAACTTCATACTTTCGAAAGAAGAATATCTTCCAATCCCACAACCTCTTCCAACCTATCCTCAAACTGTGCGCTTTCAATATATTTACTGTATACACCTTTAACCCTTCAAAAGTCTTTCAGAAAACGATAGCTACTTTTCCATCAATTGAATTATTTCTCAGTATTCTATTCTTTTTCTTCTAAAGTGGACACATATACTTTTATCCATCCACTCTTAGAAGTCCTTGAGTTTATTTCCATTCTTTCTACAAGTAATTAAAGGTCTCCCTAGTGTACATAGAAACCATTAACAGTCTTCCAGAAATTGCCAATTTCATCTTTTATATATTCAATTTATTGAAAGCTAATTATTCCTTTTCGATGACGTCGAAATACTGGTCAGAATAAGAACCATGGTTGCAAACAAGTACTGCAAGAATAGTCATATTCGCTAATGCGCTTTCGAGGTCAAACGCTTCCTTTCGCAGTCATTAAATTTCATATTTCCCATTGGAGAGGAAGTAAACACGCCATTGGAGTGAAAGAGCGAATATTTATTCCGATGCACTGCGGCGTTGTTTGCATCAAAGACAGACACTCCTTTGTCCGTCATTTCCTGTCAATGACGCCTTTCATTCGTCCCCATTGTCGTATTTTCCGGAGAAAGATGCCATTGATGATTCTCGTTAATTATGCCATCGGACTCTTCGTCTGTTTGGGACATCGATCGCTTTCCAATGGAATCACTATGGTGATGAATGTGGCATAGGAAACGAGTACCTATTATATGATTAGATGGTGTTAAATACTACGGTATACGATACTAAATACAACTTCAATTATATCATGCACTTAAGTCGATAATCAATGGACTTTAGCTAGCTTGACCATGTCTATATAAGTACTATTAGTGAACTAAAAAATGAGTAACGTAATTCGATATTGCTGGTAAGTAATTTCTACGATAAATTAAAAAGCGTAACTGAATTGTTCTAGGATTCGGGAAGCCATCGCTAGAACAAACATAATCAAAGTGAAGATTAGATATATAATAATATATTAAATCATAGAGAAAACATTCCAGAAATCCATAATTTAAATCATGCACCCTCCCTTCTATATAGGATACAGCGAATAAAATATGGGAAATAGATGTAAAAACTAAGAATTTAAAAAATGTTTGCTTTTCCCTCGAAAACAATAAGAGAGTAGTCGTTAAGGTAAATAAAGTCGTAGAAGTTAGATTCCTAGCCAAATAACGAAGAAAGATGGCTCGCAGGGTATACACAAAGACATATTTTTTTGACTCGTTTCTACTTCTATTTGAGTTCCCTGAAGAGTTACACACAGTTAATGCACAATTACAAGTTAACATATTGGTGCAGCGGACAGCATAACAGGCCGAATAGTAAGGAGTTACTTCACAATTTTTCGCTTCCACTTAAACTACGTAAAAGAAAATATACTTTACTCAATTCTTTTGCTTTTGGAGAGTCTAACGGTAGATTCTAATCAGGAAAAAAATACTGCAGCTTCAGGGAATCAAATTACGAACGGTTCCAGATGAAAAAGTATACTTCGCAAAATTAAAAAAAAATACAAATACGAACTTAAATGTACTAAACATCATAGCTAATCCTCTCGAACTCTTGCAAATTATTCTGGAATGCGGGAATTTTGGGAGTGGCAAATTCATAAAAGCATTTTTCATTTAAGTTTGTCTTCAGCTGCAATTTCTTACTTATGGAGTAAATGTCATAGCTTTTAAATCATTCGACTGCGGACAATCTCATCCATCTTCTCTCGATGCGTCATTGTTTTTCTTGCTTCTAAAACGACGAAGTTTCCGAGGGAAAATGGACCAAAAATATTTCTTAATATCCGGATTGAAACAGCTGCGTCCGTTGATGCAGTTAAGCTTCTTTTTCGCGGGAAAAGAAGTTTCGCGAAAATAATTGGGTCGCAAACTAAAATTTCTGATGCGAATTACCAAGAAATTATGCTTCGTTCTATAGCCTCGGATAAAAATGAAATTTCCTGTACTGGGACTGGGTGAATTCTAGCGTCATAAAATTACGGAGATAAAGCTTATGAATCGTATAAAAAATTGTAAATTGCTTCAGCTTGGTCCTGCTTTTCCCAGCAATCGTGCTTTTATATGAACATTAAGATTTTAATCAAGAAACATAACGGTAAAGAACCAAAATGTACAACTATAAATATATATGCTATATTTATATTGCTGCTGGCCATTCATTTTATTTCTACATTCTATAATAAATATGTTTACTGTATTCATACATTTATACAATATACATTACTACCAAGAGGTAAATACGCTATATCTCCTTATTTTGAATAATAATTTAATATGATAACGATTGCTTTAATATAATCAAAGTATATTAGATGAAGTAATGAATCCTTTTCTTAATTTTATCAAGCTATATTTATATTCCTTTCAGTTGTAGTTATATTAATTAGTTTCTATCGTTACATTATATTTCAATCATCAATTATTCTATTCCAAAATTCTTTGTACAATTCTTTTTTACCAAGTTTTTATTTCATTACTTGCCTATAATAAATCTTTAGTTCTTTAAATTTTTATCTTCCGAGAAAATGACCCAGTATATTTTCAAATATATCATTCGTTAGGAGAAGTATTACACCTCAGTTGTAATCGACTATTATTAAAGTCTCTGTCTTTTCAATATCCCTTACCATTATCTCTTTTAAAATACTATTACTCTTTAGAAATAAGTGTGTGAAATTGATGAAGGTCTTTCCCATAATTTTTAGAGTCAATTAGAGCATTAAACTTTAGATATTTGATCTACTGATGGATTTAATTTTACCGAGTTTTCCATTCTAATTTCACCATTAATCTGGGTTTCAGAGTGGTAGAAAGGATACCTTTCCTTAGCTAATTCTTTGTAGATATGGATATAATAGTGACGTATGTAAGATACAAAAATAAGTTGAATAAATATACATTTACAAAAAGCTATGCACATTAAGAAAATATAATATTACATAATAATACACTCTCCCTTGTATGGGAGATTTTATATGAACACCTAAACCATACATCCATTCCTAAAACATAGCGTTCTACAGACTGATATTATCCTATTTCTCAATATAAATCGACACAAATAAAAAAGTTCTTCGCTTAAATGAAGTTTAATCAATCATAATATTACACATTAACCTTTGTCCAAATGCAGTCTAATACTTCAACAAAAAATACTAAATGAAATACATAAAAATTAAAAGAAAAATCAATTTCCTTATAAATAAATGTCTGCTTCTATTTGGACCCTATTTATCAATCCTCAGCATGTCAACGGGTTTCCATAGAAACACGTAGTATCCAGTGGGGCGTAGGCATATTTTCCACGCGTTCGATTACGAGATCGTTGAAGGATAACATATTCGCAGTATTATTGACGTAAGAGAGTTGAGAAGAGAGCAAACAGAGTGAAGAAGACGTGGGCGTACGATGACAACGCGCAATTTGACCTAAATGCAAAAGTCAAGGCGTTCCAAGGGTTCATTAGGAGAAGAAAAGTGCCCCTTACGGAAGCGGAATAAGAAAATAGAATCTCGAGGAAATAATCCTCTACGAATGTCAGAGCATGGATTTTTCAAGATTTCCATTCTGAAGATCTTTTACGACACCATTCCTTCGGTTAGAAGAAATACAGAATTCAGATCTTAGCTTAAAGCAAATCACTACTTTGCTAAGGATGAAATGAAATCGCGTTAGATTTTAAATCTGTATAGAAGAACTGTACTGATCTATTCTACCCACTCCATCGTTTCATTGATTCTTATAGGTGACGCAACGCAGATAAATCGGGCTGCGTAATATTAAAGTATATATTTACTTACTTTAATACGTAAATACCTCGCGAACCTTATATGTAAATTAAAGCAATGTCAATAGAACTATGTCACTTATAACCCTCCTCTAACATTCTAATTACATCACAAATATTACACACTCTAAACCTAATGACGTAAAATCAGTTACGATATCCCTAAGACATTCGTTAAATTTGCTTTAATTTAGGGAATTTAATATTAAAAAAGTAAAGTGAACCCAAACATCCCAACTGCCGGTTTGTTGTTATTAGGATATCCGAGTTCGAGTCCCGGTCATGTTTCAATTTTTTTCACATCTTCTAAAATCTCTGGTTTATCCAAGCCGCGTTAGCAATTCACACAAAGCAATACCTCGTCACCATCTTTTAATCTGTATGTGTTTCTCGAAAAAAAAAGTTGAATTATTTGATTGATTACAAAGGACGTACGTAAATAAAATTAAGTCGCGCCAGACACGAAATAAACCTACTTTCCCCACGCCTTTGTGAATAGATAAACAGTAAATAAGGCCCCAGATTCGACTCTATACGAGTCAAAACGCCCCGTAATCCGATGGCACTTATTAATGAGCCATAATTATCCAAAAG
The DNA here is from genome assembly GCA_020796165.1 of Pantala flavescens. Classification (NCBI taxonomy): domain Eukaryota; kingdom Metazoa; phylum Arthropoda; class Insecta; order Odonata; family Libellulidae; genus Pantala; species Pantala flavescens. The sequence goes on from CM036886.1 coordinate 23,471,535, forward strand.
AGCTGCTCGTGACAAAGCCCTTTCTTCTCCCAAATCGTTTTCCATATTCTCGGAATAAATACAATCATCGCGCAGTTAAGAGTGTTAATTCGACGATAAAATCCATCCCGTGGCAAAATAACTGCGCACATTCTCCGCTCGGCATGTCAACTTCCTCCGGAAACTATTAAATTACCAATTAATTAATCCGTAATGAGGAAAGGGGTCTTCAACTGACGCCCTCGTGATTAATTCAGCCCACAAAAAGACCCGCCTAAGAAGAGATCGGAGATTATTCAGTCAATCAGGCAAATTGGGAAAATCTCCAAAGGCCTCTTTGAATTGGAGGCATCAATCAAACACAGAGCCATCATAAATAACTCCGTAAATCAACAGCATAAAAAGCGCTGTCAAATACTATACGCCTCTCCAAATTAATCACCGATTCTCCCGAACTATTTTCTTTAATATAAATTCCCTCTCCCCAAACTTTTATATCCGCAATATACCCTAACGCTTTTCTGATGGATATAATGGAAAATATATCGGTTTAGAGAATTGGCGGAGTGAATAGATTCCGCGGAATAAAGTAAAGATATCGTACGCCAAATAGAAGAGACGTTTCGGGAGCGATATTCAGGAGGGAATTTCGCGGAAATTTCGCTGATGAGAAAATTGCAAAATAAAGGCCATTAGAGAAATGCAAATTCGCATTTCGGCTCTAGTTCCAAAGAAAATATATATTCTGAAATGAGTTTTCCGCTATATTGGAGAGCGAAGAACGTCAGTAGAATGATCTGGCACATCTGATGGGATGGAATTACTCGAGAACGCTTCTATTAAAAAGATCTTTACTGCCGCTCTATTCCGAATTAAATTAAGGTTCCGATGCCCTATGAAAATAGAGGTTAAAATAGTGAAAATTTAGCACAAACCTTGGTCGTTATTATTCTTTAAATAATCAGATGACGAGTAATATTGAGATGTATGTGATGAAATACGAGAATTTTGGGAAAACAAGTTACTTATCGCAGGAGTTTCCGAGTATAATATATTAGGAACAGCATCTTGAAACCTGAGTCATTCATTTGTTTCAAATAAAAATTAATGAAAATTGAGTAATATTTATACTGCTGTTTCTTGCTCAACGAACGCAATTATTAACTAATGACAACATTACTATTAGCTTATTAAATCATCATTATTAACCCTCCACGGCGGTGTAATAATAATAAAATTTCCTCCTTACGTGTTTATAATTACTCATTTAAATTGAAAACATCATTTTTAACTACTTTTACTCTTAAGGAACATCCCTACTTCTGTATTTATATTCAACAAACATGCTTCCTTGCATCTATTATCGAAAACGGATTCTGAAGTAAAAAATCTTTAATATAAAATAATTCGCAATTGAAGCCATATTCCTAGAAATAAAAACGATTCAAATTTCCGGAATATTAGAGATAACTGAAAAAGAACAGTTCTTTGCCTAATTTTTTGTACATATTTTTGTTTGTTCAGTTTTTCAAAGAAAAATCTTTTCCCTCGAGCGCTTTTCGTCATATCTTAAACGTATAAATATCCCGCTGTCACCACTGGAGGAACGGCATATATACCTGTGTATTTCTGGTGTATCCATATCCCATGAACCTCTCGTCGTGCGGAGGCACGCTGTCCGTGGCTACGTAGAATGGCTCGTACAGGAACTCGAAGTTGGTGACATTATGACTGACATGCACGTATCCACCCGGTGACTCCGGCTCCAGCTGCCATCTACGAGAGATTTCAAGACTATTTCATCTACGTGTTTGGGTAGACGTGCGGGAATGGGTAAATTAATAAATCCCTTTTGAAATAGCACGATTCTGATGCACAGTGAAGGATGGGAGAATGAATATGAAATATATGAAGTTTAGTTCAGTTAATAACGATATGATTAAGCAATGCTATTCTTTCTTTATGAATCGAGATTACACTTTAAAGATATATATATTTATATGGAATTTTAAGGATATTTATAATTATTTTTATTTTCGGAAAACGTATTTTACCCAAAAATGATTCATTTTAATATTTCAATAATTTATTCCTATACTAATCTATAAATGATTAAGAATATTGGAGACATTTTCAGGTTCAACCATCAACGTTGGAAGGAAAATGATAAATTAATTAATATTTATTATGTACAATCGTAATGAATTGCTAGAATATTCAAATGAATATAGTCAATAAAATTACGGATAAAAATAAGTTTGTTTACTTTCCGTCCTTCCATGGAAACGTATCAATAAATCTAAATTAATCATTCTTTATTTATTTTTTCTAAAGGAAATGAAACTTAAAGTAAATAATTACAACCCATGTATACAAAAATGATTGGAATTAAAATTTCCGTAATTATTGTTAACCCAGGTCATAAACATTAACTATTTTCCCTACATTATTAATAAACTATTATCTGATCTACATATTTATAATCACCTACAAAAACCTCCTTTAGATCATTAAAAGGAGTCTGCGTGAACCATAAGTCGACCTCTCAAATTAATACCAAATTGATATCATTTAAGAATAAACGTAAATTTTAAATAGACTTCTTGAATATTCTCTTCGTGTTATTACAAGTCATTCAATAAGGAGACTATATTATTCACTATAATGAACTCGGATATTGATCCACTCAAATTAGTTTAATAATTTCAATATCACGTTCAACCCATGGCAACTAGGCTTACTCTCATCCCAACAATTAGAGAGTTCCTTCAGAATTTCCTTTCTGAAACGATCTTTTCGTATCATTCTAAATTCCTTTCTCCAAGAACCCTTTCAACAGAAGGAATCTCATTAAAAACGTTATTAAATGTTAAATATTTTTTCTCGCAATTATTAAAATACATTTCTAAGAAATGAAGTGCAATTTTCATTTCAACTCTTACACAATTTGTAATATCTACTTTGATTTTTCTATTTTCACCACTGACATTTGTAAACATATATTTTTACATAGAGATAAACATAATAAGCCAAAGTACGAATAAACTGAATCAGCAATATCTTTTGGGATGCACCAGATCCAAAACTCCAAGCAAGCAAAAATCCAAGATAACATGAGGTACTAAGAGTCAACGCAAAAAGATACATGGACAGGTTTTCCATGAGAATGTGTTCCGGTACTTCTAATACATTAATTCAACAGCCTTCCCGATATAAATTGAATAAGATATATTTTAGACGAGGAAAGATCTTCCAGAGATGTCTTTGGCTTCAGTCCAGACAAACCGAAAAATAAACGTAATAGATTACGAATTCATTCGGTGGAACTCAATTTATATATCTGCGTAAAAATTTGCGAAAAATCCATTTTGAATGTTTCGGAATTGTTTCATTCTTCGCAAACGGAAATAATGACAAAATATGAAACAGGAAAATCTTCTATAAGAGTAAATCTTATGAAATAGATAGCTATCTTATTCGCTGAAAGTAATGGTAATACGATGTTTGGAAATGTGCCATAAGAAAGGAATACCTTATTTAATATATTTTCATACATTAACTTGAACCCTAGAGATCATACTTTCCTGAACAAAGTTTCTTTTTTCATGCTTATTGTACATTTAATCCATTATCTTATACCGCTTTGTAACACCTTTCCCGCTCTTAATGGTTTTGTTTCCCAGTTGTTGCTATGGCATCATACTTCCCTATTCTTTTATGTTAGTCACCTTCCCTTTCCGTGAGTCAATTGTTGAGGTTATAACGTTTTGAAAGACCCTTTTCTCTTTTTCTTACTGAATAAACAATCGGTATATTCACAAATACATATTATTGAATACTAATTTGTTTTCCGTGATCGAAACATCATCATATTTGTCATCCACAAAACACAACTACGTAAATATTCCCACAAAATATAATCTACTTATCGAATATTATTTAACCTATACAAAATCGATATAACAATTCTCTCAGAATGATATAATCATTAACAAAGTAATGTAGAGCAACGAGAGCTATCTAAAAGTAAACAGAGCTAATAATGTGGTGATAAACGTATCGATAAACAATTTACCTTGAAAAATTGGTGGCAAATTGGTTGAAGATGAACACTTTTTGGTGAAAAGGCCTCGCGAGGCCCTTATTGGCCAACCTCACCAGGTCCGTCTTGTTCTTAGGAAACCGCACCCTCTCGTCCAACTCGTACGTGGGGATGACGAAGGCACATTGTCCCTTGCAAGCACCGGCTGCCCCCTGGTGCGCGGGGCCACCATTAACGCCCGGCCTCGCCACCAGGAAGTCATCCAGCTTTTCCGCCAAATCCGTACTTGGAATTATATCCACGTCAATGAGGAACACGTACTGAGACTGGCACGCCTTCCTCGCTAGGTTACGCATGTGATTCTGAGGGTAGGCGTACTTCATTCTCCACCGGATGGTCTCCGGACGTCTTAACTTCAAAAGTTCCTCGAGTGAAGCTTCTGGATTACGACAGTCGAGCTTGGGTAGGCCACGGTCATCGTCATCGGACTCATCCCAAGGGGCGTCTTCAACTTCTGCACCCATGTTAAGCCTCCTCCTCTTGGAGGGAGGTCTCTCAACCGGAAAGGCGAAGTGGAAGGACACTCGGTCCATGACTGGAGGGTAGCAACGCCGGAGGAACTTGATGAAGGCCCTGGTGAGTGGAAACTCATCTGCTGGAGCGAAGACAGCAGCAGAGATAGGTCCTGTCCACTGGTAGGCGACCTGAGCAAGTGTATGGAGTCGCTCCAATGAGCTTTGTGTTGCGAGGCAGACGCTGAAGCGACTGGAGAGATTGGCGAACTGGTTCCCGATCACTGCAAAGTCGAAGTACTTGAAGAGTCTCCGGTTGTCCCAGCGACCGAGGTTGAGGTCTATGTGAAACTGTGTGGTCACCTTGTGGCTGCCGAGGCTTGTGGTTGCTGAAGAGCTAGTTTGCGTGGTGGACGTTGAAGTGTTGCTTTTAGAGGAAGGCTTTGAAGAGGCGTGTGAAAGAGGTGCTTCGGAAGGACTTTGCAAGTTGCTTTGCATCTCGTTCGTTCTTTCTTTGGCTGCAGAAAGACTGTCAGACTCTGGGCTCTGGACGTCGGTGTCTTTGGGCGGAGGACCAGGGAGCGATGGCCTCGGACAGTCTGAGGAGTGCAGGAGTCTGATTGTGAGGAGGATGTTGGAGAAGGTGAGTATGAGAACACTCAGCATACTGAGGTTCCATAGTCTGCATCCCATCTGGAATGAGAGAAAAAGTATATTGATTTCGGTCAGTACATTATGATACGGTAATCTAATAACTAAAATTGCTCTGATGTATCCTCTACAAAACATTGATTACTTTATTGTGATTGATTGGTGGTAAATATTATTAGACTATTCAATATTAGATATTTTGTATTAAATCATATGAAATAAAATGGATATTTATAGATACAGTATTCGTGTGAAGTATAATCCAAATCCCTGACTGTTGATAAACGTAAAATTTGGTTCTCCTAAAATAGGAAGATTGGTAATGAATAATTTAATTTATTCATGCAATACACCAAGTTTGTTTCATGCTTATACACATATATGTATAATTATATATTTATTTTCATTATATATAAACGAAGTGGTAATTTTTAATTAGAGTATAAATCCAAAAAATAGAAAACCGATGATGTGGTTCAGTATGATATCTATCAACTTGTTCTAGAGAAAATTAATTAGCCTCTTTCAAAAAAAAACATAATTATAAATATTAATTCCATCACTTGTTCATTTTAGTTGACGCTTTTAAATATTCATAGTAATTTACTCTATATTTTTTTATTTATTCAGAAAAAACAACAAATACATTTCAAAAGAGAAACCGTGTCAACAACAACTACTTACAACTATCTTATCTTCAAAGCTAGAAACCAGAAGGGAATTTATAGTAAGATAGGAAAAGTAATAATGAGATTGGGAAATTATGAAGGTGTGATACGACCAAGTTATACAGGAAATCTATTTTTACAAGGAATAGACGAGAAGATAAGTAGTTGTAGACATGAAAACTCATACACGTGCACCGTGTAAGGTTGATAAACACCCAGATCCTCCCCTTAAATTCAATCGAGCTTGTTCTAAACGGTTATTTACTCTCAAAATTAGAATCCGACGGCTCGGGAGTGCATTGTGATAAGGGCGACGCGATGTTTAAAAAACACGAATGTTTGCTTTCATCAGCAGTCGCCGGAGATTTGCAAACTTCCTTTTTCGGGGAAGTAGCAGTTAATCTTTAAGCTCATAATAAATCACCTCGATAAGCAAATACGTGATCCACCCGTTGATACGAAGAAAGGTTCGTATGCAATCTCACGAACTCCAAAGACCGCCTTAACACGGCCGAGTGGTGATATCATCTGGCCGTCAATTAAGCCCCTCCTGTGGTATGAGGTGCGAATATTCTGACGCCATTTTCTCCGTGTTTGGCTTTCCGTGTGTATCTCCAAAAGGGAAAGAGTTTACGGAAAGCTATTGAACAGTCATCAAAATGCACGTACTATTGGAATCGATATTCATCCCGTTTTACGTAACCGCGTTGCATGCCTTTACTTTTTATCGTGTTTGTGTACATATGCTCCCGAGTCTAGCCCTGCACTATCTTCTGTACCCAAAACTGCATACATTTATGCAGCACCTCATGCGCTCTTTTCCACCATTTTCTCGCATATTTTTCCCACTGAATATCCAGACGCATACATCCAATTTTACTAAAACTGAAATGCTCAAACTTAACTTCGTGGAATTCCGAATTAATTATCGTAATTTAAACGCACAATAACTTCCTCAAAATATGAATATTAGTTGATTATAATATTACAATATGAATATTTATACGTATATATAATCACAATTGTAATTAATTAATACGAATAAGCCAGATTATATTACTTCGTTAACAAGACCGGTCAAAAACAATATACATAAATTGAGGAAGTCAATCAATGTTTTATGCAATATGGCTGACGCTCTTCATGTATCTCACTTAAATAAATAATTATTAATCACCTTTCATGTACATGAAACTTTTATATCATTCTTTATATGTTTACCCAATCTCCTCCACTTATTCCATTCTCAATGTATGTATATGCAACTTTATATTTTATTTCTATCGTGTACGTCATTTTTTAAACCATGGTTACCTTTTTGTTTACCTTCTCTCAGTTTTAGGCATAACATCAAACGGCAATCAACATCATAACATAATACATTATAAACTTTTCGAACTTAAAGTTTAAGTAAAAATCTTCTAACTCTGCAAGCCATTCCGAGATATCAATCTTATACTCTTAGATATTAAATTTTTAAAAATTAAGAACGGATAAACTGCTACTTATACGAATTACTCCACATTCATAGAAACCCAATGTTTAACCCATGGAGTTAAAAAAAAATAGTACATTTAGTTATATGACTCATATAATAAAGACATTATAGTAGCGCGTAATATAATACGAGTACATATAAAATACACGTGAACTATTCGTAAAAAAAATCGAGAACCTGTACAAGTCTTGCGTATATTCTCGTATATAATACAATAACCATGGGAACAATGTAGGAACCTATAAAAGGCGGCTAGTGATACGTACGCAACTTCCTCGTAAGTGTCTCATCTTCCCTTTTCAAAGGGACTCCACTTGGCCCTGTCAAATTGTCATCGCCTCGTCGTTCATTTAAATCCACACCCTTCGAAAGCCCGCCTTCATTATGTTACGCTCCCTATCAGTTTTTATTAAGGCACTTCCTCTCACTTTACAGTTAACGTACGAGGATTGTGTTATCGAATATTATCTCGATAAGTGAGTGTGAATGGTTAACTCGGTAAGACTAATGAAACTTGGATTAACGATAGGAGAAGTGACAAAGCACGATAAGTTCGTGAGAATTGGATACAAAGGTTGAATAAAACTGAACTGGGACACGAGCTCATATTCTCCGGAAAGTAGGGATATGGTTGGGTTATCTGGGTTCGAGTCCCGGTCATTTCGTGATTTTTTATTTCTTTTTATCCTTTTGAAATTATTTCATTTACCTGTTTGTTGCATAGTAACCAGACAGTGAAAGACGGTTGCTAAGATTATATCCACCGACATTTTTAAATACTTAAAATTGATGGACGAAGAAAATAAACACATAATACTTTCATTCATTTATTGGCTATTTGTGGATGACAAAATCATAACTAGTACCATATCCGATGATAAATTCCGCTATTTTTTATCTTAACATCATTCAATGTATCTGGAATCAATTCTTGACATGGATATTCTATATGTTAAGGGACCAAGTCAAGGGTTAGGGGGCCAGTAGTACATGATATAGAACTTACTTTATTGCCGATACTTCAAACAGAAGTTACGAATAGATAGGATTAGAAGAGGCTAGTATGGACCATTATCAATTGAAATTCTACGTAAGATATGAATAAAATCAAAACCTAATTATAAAGGAATCTCTTTCACATCCTAAATTTAATCATCGTATTTCAATAAGAGTATCATCAGAAACGTAAAAAATACGTCTTTTCCACGCAAATCCGTCGATTCGATCAAAAGAAGCCTCTAATGAATAGAAATTGATCCAATCGCCTATACTCACGGCCCAGGCACGTGACATCGGGAACCGCAACTGCTAACTCATACACTCCGATTGCTAAGTACATCCAATTACACGTTGAAATCCGATTCCTTACGTTTTTGCAAGCGACGGTTTGGAATTTTGCCACGTTCGCAGATTCGGGATATGTATCATTTTCCGAGTTTAGCGGAGATGGCCAAATTGTGGGTTTGGGAGCCTCATAAACAGAGTGGAAAGGTTGTAATGCATACGTGTGAACGTATGCTTCCTTTTCCTTAAATACCAGAGGTTGGACGGTCCTCAAAATTTCAAGAATTTTTTATCTCCTCGCGGAGCAGTTAATGTTTTCCTTTTCCTCTGATTTATTGCACTACGTTCGATCCCTGGTTGAGACAATGGTTCGCAGCTTTATATTTCTTCCTTAAAAAAAACTAAAATAAAAATTCGCACGAAAAGATTGTTATGGTATACTCTTTGGAAAGTATGCAATTCCTAGGCATAAGTCAGTCACCAAAAAGCACTTACTATTCCTTTAGCTTCACGTTTGAACTACGGGCTTTAATGAAATTTACTGAAATAATCCTTTAGCTAGAAAACACATTTCGTCTATCCCCAGTGCCTGGATTCCAGCGTATTTGTTCATAGATCTTATACAGGATTCTCTATGGGTTTCCGATGTTCCATTTATGTTACGAACTAGCCCCTCAATACAAATTAAATTAAATGTTTGACACTTACTTAGGTTAGAGCATAGAAAATTAGATTAAAAATATGACAATGATAATGTTACATCTGTATAAAATTTGGTCAGATGTTGTTTTATTCTCACGGAACTTCAATCGCTTTGAAGTTTTGGGAAGCTTACAGAAAGAATAATTTAGTAAAACTGCTAATTAATCCCCACGCTTAAGACAATATAGTAATATAATGTACTAACATATAATTTAGTATAGGAAAACGTTCTTTCTATTTATTGCGTGGGTATTCTATAGAACATTACCCTTGCTTTAAGTAAATGGAAGAGGAAAAATTGCAATTCGTAACTTTGACAATCGATAGAGAACTGCTAATATATAATCTACAACTTTACAGTAAACAACAAAACTGTAATTAAATAAATACAACACTCTAAGAATGTATTTTTATTGATATTTACACGCTAAATTAGGATAAAAATAAGCTATTAAGAAGTATGAGAGGATTAATAACTTAAATTTTCGTTGCTAAACTACCCCAAAGGTATCAAAAACCCAAACAGGCATGGATTGATGATATTAAACGCGAACAAATGCAGCGTAACAACCTTGAGATGACGAAAGACCTTAAATGAGCAAAAAAGGCGCAGAATACAAATCGAAAGCAAGAAAAATCGGCGTTTATTGGGGTGTGCGCGAGTGGAGAACAAATGTATCTGATTTATTCGAGGCGTGATTAACAACGATAAATTGCAAAAGTACATTTTCGGAGCTAATTTTTCCAGATTTAGAAGCAACGGAGACGCTTAAAAGGGCAACAGCAGTGTCCGCTTACGATAAGGGAAGAATTCCCATTCATAAATTTGGCAAATGGAAAAGGACCAACGATCGGGTGCGATAATTAATAGCATCGGTGTTGCCGAACCATTTCCCGAAGTCAAACAAATGATATTTTCAGGATCAAAATTGCTGCGACAATCTTATGGCGAAAGGACATCGGTTTTCTGAGCACACAAAGCGATATAAATCCAGATGGAAGTACTGCAGTCGGGATTTTCATCAATAACCCCCGATATCCCGAATTATATCGATCTACGAAACTTGGCGTCGTAAACTGAGAAGATACGTGTTGATACGTAACTCTTATATGGGAAACAGCAATCCGGAATACGTATTGGTGACATTTACGTGGTCGTTGTTGTTAATTAGTACACCAATTTGCTTTAGGGACAAAGTTATACGTGGTAAAATTACATTGCTATTATTACTGTTAATCCCTATTTAGAAATATACGTTATAATTATCATGCAAGATAAAAACTGTATAATATATGTTTCAAACTATTCCAAATTTGAAAAGTTAAACACTATCAGGATGTGCCTCAAAAATTATTCCGATTTCTTCAAGTATTCATAATGGAGATAAAGTAAACGCCCCGTAGAATCGAACCCAGGACCATTTATGGGTATGTAATAGCAATTACATAGAGAAAGTTAGCAATACGTACATACATATATATCCTAATGATGCATTAAGTTTCTTGATGTACACTTCTATGATTCCATAGAAACCCATACAAATCCAACAATTGTTATTGATACTTTCAATTGATTGTCTAAAGAAGCGCATCGTTGCAACCTCGTTGCATTATTACTTTTCTCAAACGACCTTTCAATCCTGCTGAGGAACAAACAAAAAGAATCGCAAAAAAGTACGAAAATTGAGGATTTTATATCGTAACGCCTTGCAAAGTCGCGAAAAGCATTTGCAAACGAACCTCGGATTACTAATACGTAGGATGGAAAAGTAAGCCATCGACAGGATGTGATTCTATCAGCAAAGTACACAAAAGATATCCAAAAGGCAAAGGGAGAGATTGGAAGTAAGCTTTCGAAAGGAATTCCATAAGCGCTAATCCTAAGAAGACGTGACAAAGGCACGGACGGGGGATGGCACAAGGCGACAATGTGTACAGCGAAGAAAGAAGTAGCGTACAAAGTAGTCCTTTCTCTGACATTGTTACGTATTGAATGAGATCTATTTCGATTGCTACCCCAGATAGAACGAATACCCCGTTTTTATCAAAAGATCCTTACTGTTATGTTCATTTAAAATACTTATGAATCAAATGTTATCCTAAACTTTCTTCTCGTTTATAAATATAACGTATAAATATACACAAACATAAATTATAGGAACAAGTTTTAAACTCATTCTGACTATTAGATTACGGATAGTGGATAATAAGAAACGAATAGGATCCATATAGAAAGAAAATATCATTTCCGTTAGATGGATATTATCAGGAAACATATGTAAGTTAAGAATGGCCCTTGATAATTAAATTTATGTTCATTCACTTCCTTGTCCTTTGTTAAAATGTAGTAGGCGATAATCACAGAAGACAAGCTAAAAGCATGATAGCTTTCGCTAATCAAAGGGTGGGAAATTAATTAATTTAATTGATGTAATAGAAGTTGTTTGGATTCGTGATATATAAATGAATAGATATGATATATACGTATACGCATGAGGATTGAATAACATCCAAATATAAACAATATGAGGACAAAGTAGTTACTGCTGATTGAAAGTGAATTTGAAATGGCATTATATTTTGAAAGTGAAATTGTAAGCATTCAAATATTTTGAGGGCGACAGAGTTTTCCCAATATCGAGAATCAGGGAAGTGTAAAATATTATGCGTCGGAGTATCATTCGGAAAAAATAAAACATGAGGAAAATTTCGATGTGTTCCAAAAGGGGGGATTTACAATCAGCCGATGATGAAATATTTTGGGGCGCATTTTGTAGTAATCAAGCGTAAATTATAAATATTCCCGATGATCAGTTACTTTCACCGATGTTAAATCAGTATTTAAATAGAAACCACGGACAATTCCGTTACCATTGTTACCATGATGTTTATTTTAAATTAATTATTAGATAAAAGTCATGAAAGAGCATTTGAAAAAGTTTTCCTCGCTCTAATACATTTTTTACTTAAGTTCGATGAGGATAATGTAAAAATAAATACGTGTATATTATACGTTATGGCAAATTGTATACTGTATTTTGCTATATTTAAGATAAAAAGCGGCTAGATCAATTTGTTAGATTGAAAATCCTATTATCTTAATATAAAATAATAATATAATATTGATTTAAATATAAATTGCTTCGATAGAATAGCATTCAATTGATTTAAATAATGTTATTAAACGAAATAACGGTGAATAAAACTATTTATCGCAATATTAAAAATTTATTCCTAAAAAAATAATTAAAATAGTTTCTAATCAAACAAATAAAACTAATAAGCTCTAATATTGTTTCATCAATATATAATCATATCCATCTTCAAGTGCACATAATATGAACTCCATTCATTACGCAACTACATTCATTGGTGAAAGGAACAGCCCTACAACTCAATAAAAGAAATCGTAGTCCTTGGCTTTAACGAGCGAAAACTACAGCAGTTCTAGCTTCACGCGGAATTCATCGCACTAAACACTGTATATTTCTCTTCACTACCCCCATTGAACCATAATACAATCAACAGCGGTGTATAAGTTAGACTCGTCCTTCGCGTTAAATTCCCGCTGGCCATACCGTTGCCTAGCACAGTTGAAATCCAAACGGGTCTAAACACTGGGCGTTAAACAGTTACGTGGAAACGTACCCTTCCACAGAACGACTGTAGGGGAGGCAATCGTCCCATTGAAATCGCTATAGATAAGCGTACATACACTCGAACGGACAAACACATCCGTTTGGGGGGGAGGGGACCCTCTTTCCTAAGATTTTTTCAACCCCCAATGCTGTTATCCGTTTGCGGTCATCCAACATGCATATTTCACGGCCATAGCTCACTTAAACGGCATATCTCTCCGGCGAAAGAAACCACGCGCGGGCTGACACAGAGATCGGCATGATAAGTGAGGAGGGGGCATATGATTCCTCCATTCGACGCCATAAAAGCCGAGATGCAGCGGCGCCATTTGACGCTCGTGTACGCGGACTGAACAAGAATGCCATCCTTCATGGCAGCGACAATGGAAAGGACTTTAACGAGGAATTCGCTGCTATAAATCAGTTGCGTGGGTTAATTATGCGTGAGCCCGAGTTGCAGCGCCGTCAGCGGATGGAGGGTGATTTAATTGATGCGAGAAAGAGGGTTGGTGTTTGCCAGTAGAGGAAATCTCTTAGCAAATATTTGAGGAACGTGCAAGACGGGTGACCAGAAGGGGTGGGGAGGGGTGCGACCTTTTTTCCCTCGGGTCTTGTTGCGATATTAAATATTTTAATCCCCTTTTCCCGATAAAAGGTCCCTGACGGCGATGAAATTAGCAAGGGATGGACTTTGTTACGGATTCCGTGGAGATATTTTTGGGCTGTCGCGGCAAAGGGACAACCAGATTCAAATCTTTGCCCGGATAATCTTTTTTTTTCGCAACCGAGCGATTTTCGGGCTCTTTGTCGGCGGTTTATGCAAAAAGGGAGCAGCTGACGAAAAATGTGCTCGCTCTCCCTCCTCAGGGCATCGACTTAAATCGCATCAAAAGCCAACTTTTATTTATTTTTTTGGCGAAATGTTTCGTTATACGATACCTCGCACCTTCGAAAAGCTAACATTCACTTTCTGCTTAAACTTTCTCCAACACCTTGAAAAAGGAATAAAAATGATTCGGTTTTGAATAGCGATGAGAGAAACTGGAACAGATTGTCGAAAATATTTTGTTTTTGAACGGAATTTGTTAAATATACGGAATCTCACATCTGTTACCTGGGAAACCGTACGTACATTTAGCTTGAAAAGACTGGTTTACTATAAGGGGAATTTCAAATTAATAAAATGACATTTTAACTAATTGGATTATAACTAAATAACATTCAGATTGTATCAATTATTCTAATAAAAAGATAAGAGTTTCCAAGATTGATTTAAGACTCTACCATTAATAATCATCTCTACAATTGATATTTTTCTATTGATATAGAAATACGCCGAAACCGATTAGCATATTTCATACATCTTTTTGTAGATAAAATCTTCTTCAAGCGTGGAAATCGCCTCAATGTAACACACTTAAAGTTACGTAAATATTCCCGTAAAAGATTTTAATTTTCAAATACTCAACTTTTTATGTTAAGGTACATTTTCATTTTCAGCTGAGCTTGATTTCTTCTTGATCAAACGATTTAAATACTTAACGCAATTGTATTTCATTCAAAACACCATTCATGCCAAAATGCGCCTTCCTAATAACTTAACATGTCAACACATCTTGATCAAAAGATGACTCTTTATTTACTTATAGAAATTACCACAAATGAATCATCATGAAGTATATTTACTGCGTTGTTCATACGCGTGATTACATGTAAGTTAGTGACGTGAGATTAGAGAGCTCCAATAGGACGTCGCTTCTTACGGAAGTCCCTTCTGGTGAGGAGCTTCCAAAAGCGTATCTCGTAGAGTCAATTCCCATCACTTACGTGCACTTGGACCCCTCACGACATCCAAGGATATAGGTACACAACCGCACGCCTCGTCTTGCCGGTGAGCTTTGTTAACTATCGTACCTCTGTCGGTGGGAGGAACTGGGTTTTTGACCTCTATCGAAGCTTCAATTATTGTAAAACTATTAGTAATTTGATCAGAGAATATGAGTTATTATTCAACTTAATAGATATTAGGTTATGTGAATGCGAGTGAAAAGTTCTGACTTCTCTTATTCTATATTTACTTCATTGGTGTCTTATAAGAAAGGAAATAAACTTTTTCATTTGGAGGTAACTTAGCTTTCAAGGGACAAAACACTTACAATAACTAATTGAAAATGTACAATAAATATAATATCAAATCAAATAAAGGTTGCGTTAATTTTTTCTTTCAGGATAAAAATTGCACAGATTTCTTTGTACGAGGCAAATTATTATAGTCTAAATCTTGGTAGTAAATTACTAAGCAAATTATGATTGCTATATTATAAGTATACCTCATTCAGGAAGTGAACAATCTTTTTATATTAAAACTCCCTTCTTATTGCTGTTTAAAATCTATAAATATTCTAGTGAATGCTTCCATAATACAGAATTCACGCGCATATCTATCGTAGAAAATACAGTAGTATAAAGCTTTAAAACTTATTTTGTATAGTTATTAATTGAGCAATTTAAGTCTTTAAACTTAAAAAAATAAACTTAAAATGTGCTTTTAAGTTTATAGCGTCCTAACTAATAAAATCGGTTCCCTGTTTACGTATCGGCAATCTCGTTGCTATCCAATTGTTTATCAACATACCATTTCCCAGCCAATTCGTTACTGTCGTATTGTGATTCCCTAAGTTAAGTCGATCACAGTCTTTAGCGATCCAATCTTGTTCCGACCCTTTTTACTAATTGTTTGATAAATATCGGGAAAGAAGAAACCTTTTTTTAGGGTTCACGGTGTCGAGTGACACTGAAACCGGGGGATAAAGTGAAAGCATTATCTAGACATCGAGCTGTATATACATACAGATATATACGGACGAAAAATCCATTAAGAGTTTACAAAGATGAGCTTAAGTCAATTTACAACTCATCCCCTATAAAACGGGCCAAATTTACTTTTTGAGTGCCTTCCCTAAATAAGTTTGCCGCTCATCTCGTTAGGGTAGTAAAAATCTCAGTGGAATTGAATGGAGTCCATGGAAATATCGGGCTTCTGCGATTTTCGGTTATTTATTTATTTACTGGTGACAAATACGTACATGGAGAGAATAATTGTTATCGGAGTAGATCTCGTAAAGAATCAATTTTCCAGGAGATGTATTGAGTGATGGAATCGATTCTAGATGAATATTTAAAATAGTTGATGGAATTTTTGTATTTAAAGAGACGATGGAATTTTTTGTACTTCCATTCTCCCTGCCAAACGCGCTTTTACACCAATGAGAAAACGAAGAATATACGCCTTGAAAAGTTCCGTTATTCTTTTATTTATAAAGCGAAAGTATGACCTCTGAGAAGAGAGAAAATTTTTGTTCTACTACTAGCTCTTTGATAATATTATTAGAGAAAAAATTATTTATGTTTCTTATATTTTTTTTAATCTTTAATTTAATCTAATTTATTTTCATTGTATTATATTTATATATCAATATAATGGTGATAAAATTGATACCTTAAATGCGTACCCATGTTCTTGATTCTTAATATAAGATGCTTAAACAACAGTCAATGGTAAAAATTGAACTACAGGATTTAATGTTTTATATACAGATTATTTTTATTAGTCATTTCAAATCAAAATATTTGTTACATGTTTTTTAAAGTTTCTTACAAATTCGTCAATCAAAATTATTCCTCAAAAATGTAATCCTGACGCAGTAATACTATCATTATAGGATCGATATTACTTTAATGACTTCCGAATGGAGGATAGGATCGATGTTTCTAAATTGGATATCGATTATAAGAGAGTACTCCCTCATTTCAAGATATTTGCCTGCAAGAAAACTGTGATTCGATCATCAATATCTGCTGTAACTAGCTAAACGGATTTCAGGCCCTTTCAAATCTGCTGACGAGAAATGAGTACGGAGCCTCGGGTAACTAGGCAAACACATTCTAATCTTCGCTGTACCCAACCACACAGCCTCCCTCATACGCTGAAAAATGCAATCGATTAAAATCAATTATCGTTATATCTCATATGAAAGCTTTTCATTTGAGGTTTTAAAACGCTAAATAATTTCAATCAAGTAAATTTCATTCTACAATGACCCGAATCGCATTGAAATATATCCAGTTGGAGTTTTTGCTTCATATGCAATTTCTGCTGATTAATTTTTATCTTATACGCGGAAACGATTATTGTTGATTGAGTTCTTTAATTTCAATCTTATTTCAATTCACTAAGAACGATTGTCACGTCAGGAGAAAAAGTAGTTCAGAAAAGAGCTGATATTCAAAATATAGGAATAAAATCTTGATATAAGTTTTCACTCAAGCTGACTGTGCACCGGAATCATATGGGTTAAGCTCTTCTCAATTATATTTAATCATACAGTGAACATAAATACAGAAAATAAAATTATATTAATAATATATAATTATAATATTATTTCTACAAAAACCAGAAACTCAAAAAAATTCTTCAACGAAATGAGTGCTACAATTATGGACGTATATTCTCCAAAATACGGTCCACGGATCACAGAATTTTGCGTGCATAAATTTTAAAATCGTTATACATGCAGTTCATTAACCCTCAAAATTTTCGGGGATTACAATACATTTATTAACCTCATTCAGTATACTTCTCCACTGTCATGGAAGAGCGAATCTTCCGCAATACTTGTGAAGCATTTATCAATCACAATAATTCGAAGTTAAAAAGAAGAAATACAATCCCCAAAAACACCTTGGCTTCACAAAACAGTACGAGGATCTATTAATCCAACAATTATTGGCGAATTATTGCATTAATATCGGCGATAAATTCGCTGAAACGGTGGCGCAAATGAGATAAAAGTTCTCGCGAGAGATACTCAATCGACCGCTTGTTTTTCATAAGCAGCATTTCCATATGCGATGAGATAAGCTCCTCTAGGATTATCGGCATAATCTGCAAAGCGGGGATTTGCCTTTGTCAGATGTGGGATGGCATTTTGCCGATACTTCAGACGGGATTACACCCAAGAGATTGAAAATCTGTAAAACATTTAAGATAAAAATAGATTTCGGATTATTGAGAAACATTCAATACTTCGATATCAACGGATGAGTGGTTTTTCGCTCGAACGGTCTTAAGTCCGATCGTGATTTCGTGAAATAAAGTGTAGTATCCATAAAAGACGATTCTAGATTTCATGGAGACTATTTTCATCTCTCGTATTCATGACGGATAAAGTATCTAATGCATTCGGATATCCTTGGTGGAGTACCATTCGATTTAATACGTTCGTAACATGCCCTGCTTACGAGAAGAAGAAATTATGGGTTTCATTCGATAAAAAGTGAACATTAATCTTTACGTATAATCTGTATCTATAAGATAAAATGAAGTAAATGAAATACACTAATTTAATAAGTAGTACTCTTAAAAGATACCTCAAAAATCTTCTTGCTTTTAATATCTTTGATAGAGAATTACTTCTTTCAATTCATTCAAATTACCCTAAATTCTCTCTTGCAGGACCATCTACAGCTAAGAAGCTTAGAGAGGGAAAAGATACAGCTGCTTAATGTAAGGAACTCACATTTTTATTCTTCCTTAAACTAAATTCACTTTAGTCAAATACATTAAAGTCCTTTATGCAGAGGAAAATATGAAATTAGGCTAAATAAGACTAAATACTGAACTTAACTGCAGAGACAAGTAAACGAGTGAGTAAATCGGATGCAGCGAATAAAATAAATGTAAATACTAATAATAATAATAATAATAAATAGGTGCATAAACTAATAGATTTAAAAATTCTCTATTCCCTCACATGTAACGAGTAATCGTTTACATAAGTAGAGCTGTGGTGCTGGCATCCACTGCCACACACCGAAAGGTAGCTCGCAGGGTATCCACATAGGCATAGTAACTTATTAAGATATAAAAATAAATGTTTCCTGCAATATAAAAGACAAATGTAAACATGTATGTTTAGTCCTATATACAACTGAATTTACAACAATGAAACATCGTTCCATACGCACAATTATGGACGACTTCCACCAGATGATAAATAATTAATTATAATCCAACACACAGTTCTGTTTAAATATTAGCATCGTTAATGGTTATTAAGACGGGGAGACATCGCACTTAATTGGAGAAATTAAATTACGCTGAAATGTGCTTGAACATTCTAAATAAAACGTCAACAAAGTGCGGCCCTCGTCAATTCACTCTTACGTGTGAAAAGAAGTGAAAGTTGCTTTAATTAAGAGATGCAAACGCGTTAGCTAAATGCACTTGGAATTAATTCTATTGAAAGTGTATTTAGAGAAGAGACTGCGCAATTAGGTAATGCGCTCTGCGAAAAACAGCTGAGCAGCGACTGAGCGAGCGTTTTAATTTCGTTCGGACAAAGATGAGGGACCGGGAGATGGATTCTGGAGAAAGAGGAAAAGAAAGTGAGAGGCGAAAATAGACTAAAGACGAAAGAGGGATGAATTTCAATTCGATACCGCGCGAGATGTAATGGAGGAGCGATGGATGGACCAATTAGTCAGTGGCAGGTGCAAAATATTCATCCGAGTCTTAAAGGCAGCCATAAAAATGAGCCGAAAGCCATTCTAGCCTCGATACTGAGAGAAACACACTAATAAGAGCTGCTTTCATTGATTCTGCGGATGATTGATGAGCGGCCCGAAATTGAAGGGAGAAAATCATCTGAATGCAATCCCTTTTCCGTAATAAATCATTTTTTCTGCACTTCCTCATCAAATTAGCCTCGCTCGTAATTCGAGTCGATCATTCTTTTCCGTTTAAGCTCTTCAAAACGCCTCCTCCGAATCTTTCTAATATAACATCTCTCGTCCTCCTAGCGGCGAAAAGGGGAACTGATATCAGACGAAAAGGTTAACAAAAACTCGATTCATCTATCATTTCGAGATGAGGATCTGTTCTATATTCATTGATGCCTTGGATTTATTTGTTAGATACGGAGCCCAATTATAGAAATAGGATATTTCATCCAGTAATCCGCACAATTAAGATGTGTCGTAATCCTGATTTATGCTATGTTACAATACGCGTAAATATACAAACATGTATTGAGTAAATAACTGACCCACATCTTTGTCGACAGGTGAGTAATAAAAATAAAATACAATACTCAGCATGCTGATTGAAATAGAATTTTATCATTTCTATCTTACTTTTGGTGGAAAATTTCCATTATCTATTTGTTATTATTCAATCGTAATACATATGAGAGAAAATAACAAGAATAGTTTCCCGAAAATTATTTTTCTTTCTCCGTGGATTTCCAATATATCACGATTCCTTCTCTTTTATAGTATCTGAATAATTCAACTTCATATTCGATAAAATTGTGAAATATATTTGTTTTTAAAGGAATCCTTAAACAAGTTTTCCTTCATTAGCGTATTTTAGAGGAATAGAAGAGAAACATATGATCTTGTAGAACTTATCTAAAGAGCATGCTTTATGAATCGCGTAATTAATAAATAAATTAATAAACATCTTATACACACGATTACTCTTAAAATATATATCTGGTTAAGCCCAATGCTGGAACGTTTCGGGCGACAAAGTACATACAGCTATATTATTACGCAAATTGTCATAAATTATTATATACATTCCAGATCGGCTCTGTAGATTATATCTTCCACTTAGAAAAATACCTAAACTCTACTCGTTAAATGATAAAATTAATTACATCCTCCCATACTTCGTGGAAAGCAATCATAACTTCAGAAAATTTTAATTCTGAATAATATCGTAACATAAATGATATACATAAATGATATACATAAATGACATTAAAAAATAAGTCCTCAGCTAATAAATAAAAAGAAGGTAGATAAAAACTCTTTCGATATAAGTACCCTTTAAAAACAAAATACCGTTACTCTTACATAAATATTATTGCGATGAATTGTAAACAATTCGCGTCATACGGCAATAATGAGTCATTTCCTGAATGTTGAATTAATCGGGCCAATAAGCTCAAAGGTCAACGATGCAAAGACAACAATAAACATCAAATAACATCGAGCCATTCAAAACTGTTTATATTTCTCGATTCCCATTTATTTCACTTTCCAGTTCGAAGTTGCAATCTAAAACCCGCTTGGATTCGGCAGATATATTTGATACTACAGCGATCCTATCGGTGGCTTATAAAGATATCTCGTGAAATGGGAAAAGGAAGAAAATGGAGAACTGTACCATCAATCATCGCGTCAATTTTGCCTGACGCTGGGATCAGAACAGTCTCCTGAAAATATTAAATTGTCCAACCGAATGATTGACGTAGAAATTCCACAGCTATGTTCCGTTTTATCTTTTAGAGTTTCTCTTTCTTTGTTGTTAATTCGAAAAGTATCGCGGGTACAATTCGAGTCTTTAAGTTACTTTGATACTAATCCCGATGGAGGTTGGTTCTAACTGTTGGTTAGTTTGGATTAACTTCGGAAATACATCAATGACTTACGAGGAAAGAAATTATACATTGCGGATGATTCATCTTCAATATATAATTAATTATACCTGGTAATAACTGGAGAAATATATATCTATTAAGCACTCTTATTATCCTTCTCAAGTATGGCCTATAAAAGCCATGAATTAGGAAAATTAAATACAAAAAATGGTTACAACTTTAATTCTATAGATGATCATTATAGGCCTCTCAAAGTTCTTTTTAAGTTTTTGATTCTGACCCTTCCTTTGCTAAGTTATCTGTAAGTATTTAATTACCCCGTTCTATCCGTGTTTTCATCTTCTCCTCGGCCACTTTATAAATCTCTTTCTCCAGTTCTGAATCAATTAAGTATCTCAGTTGTCCTTTTTTTTTCTTTGAGGACCAACCAACATCCATTTCAGAAATCGACCTTTTCTATGACGTCCGCAACTTCTACCATAGCTCTCAAACACGTTTTACGTTCTCAGACTTGTAAATTTACTTTATTTATTTATTTCCACCTTTCTCCAGTCATACATGTACATTCCATTTAATATCAACATCCTATCTATCCAATATTTATCGTATTATACATCGAAAAAAAACTTTATTTTGACAGTGTAACTAATGTTTGCAAAGGGGCAAAGAAAAAAACATACATTGCCCATTTGTTGTTGCCACTAGTTATTGCACATTGCTCCTTGTTCAACCAATAAATTATTGTAAAACTTCACCTATTTTTTTTTCTTTCCCATGAGTCCTTTCTCTAATTCTCAAGATTAATTCCGATGAATTTTAATTAATTTTTTTGATAGTTGAATAACGCGTCCCGCATTCCGTTCCGAAATGCACTTTATGCTCACTCAGGGGCCTCTGCTAGATCGACCTGACTATCGTACGGATATGTCACGGACAGCAAAGCGCTTTTGCGATGGGCAAATCTTATTGAAGGAGCGAAGAAGCTCAAAGGAAGGTCAAAGGAGAGAGGGTCAACCACCGACAGCATCACTGGCCGATTATCTACTTTGCTGTCCATGACGTGCGTAAATTCCCTCTCCGAAGTTGTATCCCAACTTATTTCTTTGTTCTAGAACTTTAATTAAATTAGCTTCTACAAAATATATTCGTATTTTCATTTAATATGTATATAAGAAGAATTTTAATCGTTGCCTCCGTATATACCATCATTTTTTGAGTACTAATTAATATTAACATGCTTTAGATATATGTGTAAATAGTTGACGTATATTTTTATTGTATTTTAGGATGTAAATGTAAAAATATCATCTAGATTAAATTTCACTCTCTTGCACGTATTAGGGATCATTTTAATTCTTCAATTTTATCGATATTATTCTTCGTATGACTTATCCTAAAGCCTATTATATTTTACGTCTTTACGCCAGTAAATGTAAACATCTATTTCCTTAGTTACCGACTCGTACTTTATTAATTTAAAAGATAAAAATCAAATGAGGATCACTACCCACCAATAAACAATAATAATTAATTAGAAAAACGTCTAAATAATTTGCGCTGGAAGTTAAAATTAACCAACATTGTCCTTTTGGGAAATCAAATTGGCTATCTTCAACAATGTGGCGTCAATTAACAAATAAATACGCACTTTCAATGATACGTAATCGTTCACGGCTACCTCTGTCCGATGCAATAAAGAACGCCACAGTAAATGGAAATATTTCGTACCAAAGTACACACTTCCGCAGGACTAAATCCATTGACCGAAATCATAGGCATAATGAGGGAGTCACTACATTTCCATGTGGTTAATCCCTTCTGCTCCTCCAGTTCGTATCAAAGGTAACCACCATTTGAGCGTTCGAAAGCGAGCTAATCAAGGACCGCTGCCATAGCTCACGCTCCAAGAATTCAACCAATAAGAGCGCCTCACAAGGATACACATCTATCCCACTTTGATCTTCCACTTTCTAATCTCGCATTCTGCCTTCCTTTACTCTAAATCACAGACTACATGGCATTATGCATACGTATACACCGAGTGCAGTAGTAACGGAGTTGATACAAGGTCACAATGTACATTTTGGGGGGAAAAGAAAAAGCTTTTATGGAGAAAACGGAGCTTCCAATAGTTTCGCAGCATTTTAAATTATCTCTCACATTCATCACTACTGATTACAATAAAATTTTTACTTTGATTGCATAGAGATTAAGCAGATCAAAAGATAACATATGATATTCTAAGAAAATGGATATTTAATTCGTTCAACAGAAAGAATGCAGACTTTTGAAACGCTGGTAATATTCTACTAAATTTGATAACTGAGAAATGTCAATATTTCTACATAAAGTATACACTATTCATAGTTTATAAAATTCTCTATGATCATTTACCCCTAATGCAGCTGAAGAATTTGCAAAGTGAAGTTTAAGCTTCTTAAATATTATACAAAAATATTACACAATAGCATGGATACAGTTGCTGTTTATCGCATTAAATACATAAATATTATATGATATCTCAGATTGGAATGTTTCGATAGTTTATGTTAAAAATAATAAAGCGTTATTGAATTCAGGACATAATTTTGCAAATAATTATTGTTTTCATAATGAATATATATGAAAATATATAATACTATTAATATTCTTCAAAAGAAAACGATGCAATATTTTCCAGAAATCAATTTCTCCGTCTTTTAATCTTGTCTCTATTTCTTGTGAATATAAGACATTCATATACATAACTTTTTAGAGAAATTTGGTGTATTGACTCCCCTGCCATACGCCACAGATGATGCTTGATGTATTCACGTAAATATAGACAACAAGAATGAAATACCTCGTTACAGTACCAACCCTAGATACATCTATTCTAACTTCAATGTACAGCAGAGTGAATCAGAGTGAATAGTGAAATTAATAGGATCTAACTCGTTGTCTAGGAGACGTAAGGTCCCCATAAAACGGCTACGAAACGATTTCACGAGCATCAAAGCGAAGTTACGCTCGGTTTCTCTGTCTTTTTGAGGTCAAAACGTCGACCTTAGTAAGGGTCATCGTACTACTATCTTTACTTTTTTAGTTAAGCTTATTTATACGGTTGCTATGGAATATCCTAGTTGAAAATTTCGTCCGTGGTTTGTTTATTTTTTCCGGTGAATGGGAGGAATAATCGATCCCCTAGGGATGTCGTCTTGGGACGGTTTTCGCTCGCCATAAACGAATTCTATTACTCCTTTGAGAAGTTCAAAATCCAAGACCCAATTAACTCAACCCCCCTTCAGAACGGCTAATGGCCTCTTAATTTAAAAACCGCTTTTTTCCCGTCCGAGATTGTAAAATTCGTCTTAAAAGGGCTTCTCTCTCAAAGGGATACATTTTCGAGAACGTTCGATTAAATAATTAATTGGGAAGAATTAATAAGAAAAACAGCCGAGTGACGAAAAGTACGTGTCGACTGTTCTTTTTTTTTCTTGGAAAATAAAAGAGCATCGGAACACCAACGAGGCTTGAAGATTTTCTCGAGAAAAAGTCGGATATCAGAGAAGGAAGTTGAAGATGGATTCGATTAAATATAATTCTCGAATCGAAACCTTTTTCCGGGTAAAGAAGTTTTTATAAAGAAATTAACAAAACTTCATTGTAGTTTTTATATTATCCTTCTCAAGGGGAATAATTTTCAAATGATGTTTATCGTAATAGATCATCTTAGAATACTTAAGATAAAATTTTAATATTCTTTCAGCTCGTCTTCGTGTAAATGTAAATTTTTACGAAAATAAGAATCCCAGAAAGAGGTAAAGAGGGAAATTTTGAAGGAATTACAAGTGTAAACGTTACTAAGTTATTTTTCAGAAAAGGGAATATTACAATAGATGAACAGAGTAATTAAATATCACAAAATTTACAATGTTGAATGAACTGAAAAAAAATAAACATACAAAACCAGAACATCCATTTCATTGGGGTAAATTATATTAAGCTTCAAATTCATAAAGGCATTGAGTAAAATATGATTTTTATTTTACACAAACTCGAGTAATTTAATGAATATTAAGATTCATACTCCTAAAAACTCAAGAAAAAAAGGATTTTATATCACAGAATTTATTTAAAATGTGAAAGTGGAACATAGTTTAAGGAGCAGAAATTTAAAGAGCAATGGTTGTAATATAATATAAAAAAATCACATAATGAACAATCATATACACTATTATCATACACCATTCAAATACAATGGATACAGTTTCATTGAATTTCAATTTAAAAAAACTGCCGTCGTCATAGCAATCGGGGAATGAATGTTACACTCTTAAAGTACGCGAATGCCAATCTTCTGGCTAGAGGAGGAGCCCCTGAAATGAAATCTTTTTCACGGCTGCCGGGTACTTTTTTATTTTATAAAGCAGAGACATTCCTCCTTGACTTTCCTTAATAAGCGGAGAGCTGTCTTGGAGGACCTGTTCTCGTCTGAACTTGCCACTTTTAAATGAAAGATGCAGACCCACTTTCCCCATCTTGAGAGATGAACTGCTACAAAAGCTCCCATTACTAATTGCAGTTTTGTGGAAAAATGAGGTTTTTCCCAGAATGCCTCACTCTCCCTAAGAATTAATTTCAATTGCGAGGCAAAAAGCGTCCGTCTCGGTTTCCGTGGAGACTCGTCGATACATTCCACTGGTCTTGCACTAATTGACAGCCACGTCTACTCCACTAATACCACGTAATTTTTTATTGCACTTAGACTCTTTAAGTATCGTAGAAGAAGGGAAATATGCATATGGAACGCCTTTTTTAAATAATCCCCATTGAAGATACAGCTAAAGTTCCTATTGGAATAAGAGGTTTACTTTTAAACATACGATAATCACTCCTATTTACGTATATTTAAAGACAAAGAGAATTTGATGACGTGTCTCTCTAATACTTAAAGCGTACGTAAGATTCCATAATTAAGAGCGTTTTGAATGATGTTACGTTAAATGATGAATCTATCCTCTAACTGTCGACAAGTAAAGAAAATAAATTTAAGTTAATCTTCTAATTTGAAGAATAATTTTGACATTATCTTTAAGATGTAGTTGAACATAATTATTGTTTTGGATCACATTTAATCTTATTTGCAATTCATGACAAAATAATCTTTCAAATAAAGGAAAAATATGCTAAACTTCTCGTAATATTGTACGTAAGTATATACTAATTGGAATGTCAGATGAAATTAGGTTTAAAATTTAACCAATCTAAAAAAGCAATAAACGTTATATCAATATAGAAAACAAAAGTAATATCACTAAGGCTTTTACTACTAGTTCCAATCTATTGCTATCATAATAGTTAGGGAAAAAATTTGATAATATCCTCCCGTGAAACATAGGTTGGTTTAAATAGAGAACATTCTAACAACAGTACTATGATTTTTAAAAAAATCAGTGATTGCGAAAAATCAAATTCCAAACAATTCTATCGCACACGCTGAAACATAGAAATCGACAAAATTGCTTCCTCTCGTAGAATCCGCAAAGAACAGACTTTTCATTTTGCAAAAGCACAGGGAATAACAAATGGTTGGCAATATTCGCAATATGGGTTTTTTCTCTTTTCCGATCCGTGGACCCTATTTAATCTGCAAATTTCGCGTCCGCATTTATTTTGGCAAAAATCCTTAAAATGCAGCGCACGCTAATCTCTTTTCACCTCACCGTAATTTGCGAATCAAATGAACCTTGGAAGCGTGAAAATTGCCATTTTTAGCAAATTGGTCCAATTCCGCGCATTATCATGCTCCCGATATTTTATTGTGAACAGAACTTTCGATAAAAAGGAAACCTTTTGAAAACGTTGGATAGTTTTAAATGGGAAATAAAGCGGTGAGATAAAATGACGGACAAAATTACATTATTGATAGGTCGAAATGACCGCCCGTAAGCAATTTTCGACGTAATGGCATATTGATCGCGGGCCTGTGAAAAGATTACTTATTATATATTTAAACTCGTCGTTTTAATTCCGGAATCACCTTTTTTGCAAACTGTTATATCCACGTAAAAGGCGAAAAGTCTTTCAAATCGCTTTGTATTGTTAAATTTCAGGTTTTCCGATTCGCAATAGGCTCCCATTTCCCATTTTGTCCGGAATGACTCTAATAATACTGCAAAAAACTCCGCAACTGTAACATGACAATGAGCATAGAAATATTTATGTAAATAGAAAACCGTTACCACATTACCATAACCGTATTATTTTTGGCCTACTTTGAAGGTAATGCAATAAATTTGGATGAATAATGAAAATATTAACCGTATAGTCTTATGGTAACCAATTTCCATACAAAACATAGAGAAATAACTCTCCCCACCTGATTGAATCAATAAAATTCATAATATATTCGAGATTAAATCACCGGGATTGATTCAATGTAAAATAAATGAGATTTTCTCTAAACGAGGCAATTTGTGGACAAATATCTAAAAATAGATGTCAGTGGCATATTTAGGAGTATAATTATAAACTTTAATTCAAATGAAAGCTACTTTGTGGCTATATTTCTATATTAACGTTGCATTTGCATCATAACTGTCTAACCCATGAATTCAATGATATGAATGATCGTCTAGCAGTAGGGATACATGTAAAGAAACACACACTTTTTATCTCAGAACCTCTCACATCATCTCCGAAAAACTCTTAAGATCCAAGCCTTAACTTATTGACACTATAACCATCTAGAATTATTTTGATTGCTAAGGTAAACAAATAATTCTCAGCCCTTATAATTTACGGACAGAATACCTAGTACGGTATTCCCCGCACTAGTGAGATTACTCCTATTAATAAAATGTCAATTAACGAGATTATAAAAACAAATTGTTATCAAAAGAATATCTTATTATATTAATATATCGTCAGAATTCGTTTATGTCGCTACATCATGTTCAAAATATCCGTCCGTGGAACGCCTCGTAGCATTTTATC
This sequence comes from Pantala flavescens, assembly GCA_020796165.1. NCBI lineage: Eukaryota > Metazoa > Arthropoda > Insecta > Odonata > Libellulidae > Pantala > Pantala flavescens. The sequence continues at coordinate 23,499,934 of CM036886.1, forward strand.
ATGAGATAACCATTTTAATCTCAACTGTTTCTTCTTCTTTGCTTTTGAGATTTTATGACGTAATTATCCATGCTTGAATGATGAGATGTTATTTTATACGGTCCTTTGATTGTAATCATCAAAGATTTCGTCACCAGAACAAGGGAAATCGGCATTGAAGGGTGTATTAAATATAAAAATTAAATTCCCCGGCACTTGGGAAAATACAGGAGAAAATCCCTCTAAAATATCTCCCTAAATCGTGAAGAAAAAAATGAAAGCGTAAGTACGATAGATTTGAACCCCGGTCGTTGTCACTAGAAATCGAAAGTTTTACTAACAAACTACCGCCACCTGCAGTGACGCCGAGAAAATTACGTAACAAATATGGATGACTGCTCCGATACTTCAACACGTTCGTACTTGCTTCGCGTACTGAGAACCGTATCTACTTACTTCCTCAGAGTAACTGGTGACTTTCACGTAAATATAGCGTTCCCAATTGCTCTAATACGCTGTAAATACCTTACTTATGCCAAAATTTAGTTCCAAATACTCGATTTTACGTTAAATTAGAGCAGCATTCATACATCTCGCTTCATGCATACATTTACTCTATCCACCGAAATTAAGTCAACACGACGTAAGTTTTACGATAGCATAAGTTTAGCTGCTGGTAATTATATCAAATAATGAACTCACAGGCCTCTACGCAAACGCTGTTAATTTGTACTAAATCTTACGAAGACTAACCTGTTTTATTGTTAGCCCATGACTCCAAATTCCGTAACTCACGGCTCGAAATTTGTTGAAATGAAGTGTTTAGGACGTTGATTAGCGTAAGTAGTTTGATATGATCAGTAATACATCCTTGGAAGCTTTCACTATCACTTCCATAAAGTATGCAGTAGTTGAGCATTGCGTTGCAGTAATTCCACGATGCACACAACGTACTTTCCATTGTAGAACTGCAGGTGAGGACAGCATGACGTCAATTCAACGTCACCGACTTTTCCGCCAATCTCTGTTTTTGCTCCTAGACATTACGTCTTACGGCGGACAAAGTAATACTGATTTTAAATTCTGCTGCCAAATAACATTGAAACATTCTATTTATTTCGTATCTGATACTGACGATGAGTGGTTAGCATATGACTTTTCCCACCGTAGGTACCGGGTTCGTATCCCGACTAAGGGGAAATTATTCGCCTGAGAAAAAGGATATATGTTCATCTGTATATTAAATCACATGTAATTGGGTAGATGCTCCTGTATTGGATAAATGAAATATTATTGCTGTAATTTAACTTTGATTTTTTTCATTGTACAAATACAGTAGAATTGAGAAAATTCATTTGAGAATGGAATATCTAAATTATTAAAATATTCTTAAAATCGAATTAGCAATACTCAAAACAACTGAAAATGGCTATTGGAAACTGTTAGTTTAAATTTAATGTCTCAAATGTAATTGGAGAGCTTAAATTGGAGAATCGACATAAATTTTAAGCGTCACATTTTCATTTGTTTGTTTTCAATTTTATGATTCAATTGTTCCGTGAGTGAAAACCTCAAAAAGCCATAGCGAACGTTTACCAAAAGCTGATAGTTAAAGACGTTTTCTATTGGCTAGAATTTTGTAAGGGATAAACAGCACGAGTCGGTAACCATGGTAGTTTCTGAAGTCTATGAAACGCTTTTAACCTTAAATTATGCAAATGGATTTCCATTCCAGGAGACTAATCGAACCTCCTTTGAGGTAATTCAATTCCTTTTCTTTGACTTAATTTGCACGTCGTTCACATTCCAATCATCTCGTTTCCATTAAAGTCACTCCTACTATCGCTATCCTCTTGATTTATCATATATTTCACTGAGAGGTGCGAAATACACTAGACGTGGTAACGGATCTTAGATGCTCAAAAAATTTAACTGAAGAAGCTTAAAGTAGAAGGTAGAGAATGATTTTTGCACATTATTCATATAGTAATAATTGAATAAAAACACTCAATCGATAAAATTAAATATATTACGTATATTTTATCGATATATTTAAACGTACATTTAATTACAAATAAATGTTATTTTGATTTACACATATGTACAGATATACGTCCTTAGGATGAGCAACATTTTATAAACCCTTATTTCTCTCATACAATACCATGTGTTTCTCCAAATATAAAATGAACTCGGGACACCAAATTTAATCTTTTATTTGTATTTCCATACAAGAAAGTGCTTCATCAATAGTATCTTTGAATGTAGGAAAGCTTCTTATCATGTCTCGATAAATAGATAGTTTAATTTTTCCTCGGAAAAGGTAGCAAATTATTTTTCCCCAAAGTTCGCCTCCAGTTTTATTATAGCTAAGAAAGTATAGCAAAGAAAATAATGCTGGGAAAACAACTTAATGAAATTAATACAACTGCATCAAAAATATAGAACAGTTAGAGATCAGATGTAGAAATAAAAAGGATACAAGTTGATACGATACGTTGTGGTAAACAAAGAAAAATTTTCAACTCAAATTCTACTTTCTGGTATAGGCTACGGAGGCCCACAATGCACCTGAACTATCACAACTCGACGAGCAAACTGTATCTCTCTTCATCATTTGTATTAAACTTAATTCCGCTCTCGTATCTCATGATAATCAATTGTAGAGGCAATGGACGTTGGATGGAAATCTCTCCAGAAATATTTAATAAATTCAAATCATTTAAAATTAAATTTTATAAATTTATTTATATACCATTTTTATGCGAATAGCGTACCAAGAATATATCTCTTATTTCAGCCAATTCATTGTTTTGTGTGTAGCGATGGAAATAATTGTTGGGCAAAAGAATTTGCAGATGTAGGGAGAATATTAATTGATGCTCATTAAGAGGAGGTTCATCTCACAAATCCGCAACGTGGGGAAATTGTACGTTGTATCCCATTGCAGCCAGACTCCATAAATGTAATATTTACCTAGTGCTGATAGTAATATTTAACTGGATTCATTTATGTGATTTTGGATCATCTTTCCTTGTATTTGTTTCGCAAGTTCTAATGGAGTAAAATTATTTCCTTTGACCACGAAGTTTTATTTTAAGCGATAAAAGCATAAAGGAGAGCAACATCATTCAATTCTTTCTAAAGTAAGAATGATTTCCAGTTTCTGTTTCTTTGCTGAAAGAATCACAGAATTAAATAGGAGTTATTACTCCTGTGTATACATTACAAAATAAAATATTACCCACAATTATTTCGACCAGTTAAAAAATATCTCGTATTGAAGGCATCATCAATTATTTACAGTTATTATTTTAATTGTTACTATATTCTCATTATGCCAGCTTGTGTGAGGTTTTATGTTACTGAAAATAAAATTTAACTTTCAAGGATGATTATTTAATAATTTATTTTGATCATTAGTTTATTCTTTCACTAGGTTAATTTATATTAAGTTACGTAACCGAATAATCTGTATTAGTAATACTAATAGACATGACTTTATTACTAATTACCGTATAAATGAGTATCTTACTTGGAACAAATCGATTTGAGGATATTGGTAAACAAATTCGTACATTATACCGAAAGTTTTTTTAGTATTTTTATTGGAAATTAAAAGAATAAACGACTCACCTAATTGGATATCGATGTCTATTTACTTTAGAAACACTCGTGAATCGTCAGCACAAGGCGAATTAAAATGCTCATAATCACGGTGGGAAATTACCTCACAGAACGATGCCTTTTATAGTACACTGCTCTGACATCCAATGCACTTTGTGCCCAACGCAAACTAATCTATCAAATCAGTCCGAATCGTTTTAAGCCGGACAGCCACCGAAGGTTGGCTTCCTGGCAGCGGTTGACATAGAAACAAATGAAAACATCTTTCTCCCAATTGGAGTTCTAGGGAACTCGAATATCATTTTCCCCTCCAACAGGAGTGTCTAATTAACGCAATGAGTTTTGGTGAGCCACTCTTAACCCAATGGTACTCAATGCCATTAAATTCCTAATGGCTATCGGATAATTGGGTTGCCTTAATTGGCAGACGATGTTTGCATTCATCCCAACGCCTCTCACAGCTTGTGGAAAAAAAGGCCGCCATACTGATCGATGTTTTAGTGGAGAGCGTGACCCACGCGTCCATAAAATAGCTTTTATTGCCCTTCAGAAGCCGCTCATGTAAATTGCGCCCATTAAAATTAAGACCCGCACCGCTTATGAAGACGACTCTCTTGTTACGATGCAAAAAAAGTTTGGAAAAAAAATGCGAGTCTTGTGCCGTTTCTCATCTTCTTTCGGAATGCATAAATCATTTACGTTTTACTCAATTATTTGATAACTCGAACGTTTAAAGAGCAAAACTTGAGTGGAGAGATAAACTCAATCTCTCTTCTCCATGCTCAAGCACCGGTATTAAAATTGGGGTCGTAAAAATCACGACAATACATAAAACATTAAACGTATACATGGTTGTAAAATACTTGAATTAAATGCCACAATTACGTATTTAAAACACTTCCTAATATTCATACGAAACGAGTAAGGATGTTGGAATGATATAAGAGCAAATTAATATAATAATTAGAAGAGAACTACATTAAACTGCCCAAATGTGAAGAATAATTCTAACATGTTGGTTACGACTGGGAAACGAACCTAGGACCACGGTTACAAGCGAATAATGCGATATCTTCATGGCCAATTGAGTGCTACAATGTAAATTAAATAGAGGGCTACGATTTAAATAAATTACAGCTACAATGTAAATTAATGTATTAGTTACAATGTAAGTCAATTTAATAGTTTCAATATTAGAAAATTGAGAGCTACGATGTAAGTAAACTGCAGAGCTTCAATGTGGATACATTTCAAAGGTACAATGGAAGTATATTGTAAGGAAAGTTTTTAGTAAATTTAAGTTCTGTTTTGAGTCAGGTTGGAGTTTCACAATGTTAAGACATAAAGTTACGCTAGACTCAAAATATTTCACTAATAGCCAATAGTTTTAGCCAATGAACAATGAAATACGTCATTGAAGTATGCGCTATTTAATGAAACTTCTTTCGGATCGTGTTAGTTTAAGATCTCACTACGTGGACTGTATGTTTCGACTTTTGCTCGCGATCTTCCTACTCTACAGTCGTCCATTTACGAGCTGTTTTTTCAGCTACGTACAGAATACTGCGTAAAACACAAAAAACGAGACAAAATTAGAAACTACGACAACGAGACTCGTTTTCATTGGCGCTAAGACCAGCCGCCGGTTCCGAATGATTCGGAACTCGCAGCCGCCACCACGAAATCCGGCGAAAAATATCAAAATCCGTTGCTTAGGCTCTCGGCCATTTAGTTTTTAAGCGGCAATAAACATCGGGCGGACGTTTAAGCGGTCGTTCGGGGATTTTGCTCGGCACCTTAGGTAATTCCTGTTCCGGGAACAAATGTGTGCACGAGAAAGCCGTGTCTTTTTGGCCAAATTGCTAAATAAATAAAGCCAGCGTAAGAAAAAGGGGTCAAAAGGAAGTGTAATGAACCCTCGGAGAGTAGTCAAGAGACTGAAAAATGCGATCGAATGGTTTATCTTGGAGACGCGGTGTGATCCTGTTAAACGGGTAAAGAAACCTAACAGCAGTTACTATGTAAACATAACACGGTGATATTTTTACGGCGGTGAATCGAAAAGGCGTTTAAAACGTGTTTCATGATGAGCTTGTGCTTTCAACCGCATGGGATTTTCATTTCTATTTATTTCTTTCTCTTCAGAGAGTATGGCAATTATTTGTTCCTGTTTTAAGTAATGGAGGGAAGGTTGAACGTAATAATTGTAAGGGTATGAGCTTTGAAGGCAATGAAATATCTTTAGTATAGAATATAAAATAGAGCAGGCGTCGACTGTTTTTGTTTATCTTTTCCATGGCAGCAGCCACAGTATTAAAACTATTAAGGCAATTAAAATCACAGAGAAAAGGTTAGAGCAAAAGATCCCATCCAGTCTAGTGAACAGCATTTCCCACTTATGTTTATTTGCAGCAAATAGTTGCAGACATAAACTTCCAACTTTTATTTGCTGTTATTCTTTCACACAATACATGTGAACTCATTACAATGATATTAGTAGAGAGATAGGTTTGCCTCTTTAGTTATTTGATCTTGCTCTTTCATTGTAAAATTTTGAACGCCTTGACGAAATACGTATGTAATCATGCACAAAATCTATATCGAATTTGGGTCCAGCAGTCTGTAAAATTCCACGCATTGAATACGCCCGTTAATCTAAAAGTCTTCCTCCACGATGTTAAAAATCATCTAAGCTGATCTAAAAAATTCATTTTATCGATTATTATCTAAATTTTTGTTATCTTACCTACTTTTGTTGATAGTAGTGCTAGATTATAAATTGTTTTATAAAATCGAACTGAATCGATCAAAAAATATGTCAATGAAAATAAAAAAGGATTCAGTTAATGTAGAAAAAATAACTTAAATTTATTTACGTACTGAAATTCGTGTTTACATAGCCTGAAAGGAAATTGTTTTAAAGTGTTACGTGTTAGCGATCTGCCCAATGCACTCTTGATTTCTATCCGAATGCAGAATGTCCAAAAACGTTCTCAAACGATACAATCAGCTCTTTTCCAAAGCTCTTGAACGGCACGGAATAATTATCGTGAGCTCTCATGGAGAATGAACATGTGACACGCGGCAGCCATTTTGAGGATCAATTAGAGTGCCTACTCCGGAAGGAATTAACACGAAATGAATTCACACACACAGAGTTTTTCCAAAAAAAAGGTGGGATGAGAGAGGTAAGTGCAGAGAAGAACACGTCACGGATTGGTATTAGAAGGCAAACTCATTTCGGAGTGGCCCTTTCTCCACGAACTGGAATTATTAGCTTCGTCATTAAACGAGCCTAAAACAATCGAATAATCACATTAAGGGGCAATTTAATCTCATGAGCGCCATTACTCTTCAACAGGCAGCGGAGGAGGGCATGTGGAACGGAATTTGCTTTACCATTGTTGGTATGTGTGTGTATTGAACGGAAGCTAACGTACTCTGTACATTGAACCATCGTGTAAGATGATCTCTTTCTAGTTCTTTTAAATAGATAGACCATTAAATAATAGAACAGAAAATCTCTAGAATATATATTATTAAAACCAGAGGAATATTTTTGAAATCGTATTTGAAGAACATCAAAGAAGATATCTTAACATTGGGAAACTACACGCTAACTTAAACGTACAAGATATATCAAAGTTGACTTATCATTACTTATAATACACATTATAGCTCTCGAATTTATTGAAATTGTGCTAATAATAGTTGTCAAGCTAAGTTTCTAATACTGATGTCCCGGGTTCGAATCCCGGGGGTATTTTCCTCTCGAGGTACGAGATCTTGGTTACGCCCATTGTTGATTTGGCTACTACGCAGCAATTGTTCGAAAACTGGGCCATGTTCAGTAGTAAATAAGTGTTTTTAGTACAGCACAATTCTAATGAATGATTCGTAAGAAAGTCCAAAAATACTTCCTCGTAAAAATATACATCTTTGTAAAAGATAGATTTAGATACGAGAATAAATCGTCAGAGTATTACCTTAGAGATCCTCGCTGACGGCTGTGAATGATAGATGCAGCAGATCTGTGGACGCGACGAAGAATGCTCGACATTAGCCGAATCGAGAGAAAAATTAATCATCAAAGTGCTGAAAGAATTGAAGGAAGAGAAAAATGAAAAATGTGTGGAAGAGAGGAATGTCAAATGCTTGCAGTTGAACATAGCGGTCTGATTAGAATAATATTAGAGGAAAAAGCGAGAGAGTTGGATAGGGGAACATAAGAATACATCAACGGAAGCAAGACGAGGATGACAGTGAATGAATGATCCCGAGTCAGAAGAAGAAGCTCCTGGATTCAGGGGTGAGGTTCAGCCGGAGGCAACGCGTGGATGGCATAGCTATATTTTACAAAACGTCTCGTTTCCGCAAACTATCTCCTTGACAACCAATCGCTTTGTCGAGTTTGCCCTTCGTGTAAATATATTAGGGAAAGTAGTGCGATACGGAAATGATGGGAAATGTAACTGAATCACAGCTGATTTTAAAACAATGCGAGGTATTTGATCGTTTTTATATCGCTATCTTTAGTTAATCGTTCAGAAAATCTACTTTTGAGGGATGAAGGAACGCATGAAATGTAAGAATTTATACAATTTTTGGCTGCAATAAACCATGAAGAACATGCATATATCAGACACGACAATTTAATCTTAAGTTCGACATAGATACGAGTGACAAACATAAGGTTAAACTGTTCTGTACATATAAGAACATTGCTTGGAAACCCGGCCTTTGTTTATGTTATTGTTATGACGATGAGGTAGTAAATATATCTCTCAGCAAGTGGGAGGCGTGGGTTCGAGCCTCAGTTATATATTTCATTCGTCATTTCTGTTTAACTTTCGTATTCAAATCTCACAATCTCATCGTTTAAAGTTATTTCACCATATCCTGTAATAAACCTGTCACTTTCTTTCAACGAAACTGTATTTGATCAATGAACACCTAACCTATTTCATCCGAAACATTAGTTACGTCGGTGGGGATTCCCTTACGCATCAAAAAGGGCAATAAAGGGTCATCCCGATAAACGTCTGCAATAAGAGAAGTAAGATAAGCGCTCATTGCACCACCATACCTATAAAGATAAGTCGACCGTTCGTGGTTAGTCGTCAAAACTCTTATTTCATCCTTTAGAAGTTTATACCTCATCTCGTGGTTCGATTAAGAATCGATGTTCGTCATCTTTATTGTTTCTTTATAAAGTGCCATATAAATATATACGCAAACGCCCTCTAACGACAGTTTAAGATTCAAGCGACTCTTTTGTGCACTACATTCTCCAATTTTTATTCCCACGGCGAAAGTTCGTGCCTGGCATTTTTTCCCCGGAAAATGAGCCTAGCGATTTTTTTTTAATGCGTGTCATCGATTTACTCGTTTTCTGTGACATTTTGCGAGTCTCTTGCGGAAGTCGTTCTCGAAGACCTTTTCCCCGCTGAAAAATGGCCCACCGCTCTTTGTTCACATTTTGTAGCTGCGGGAAAATTTCCACAGATTTATCGAGGCGATTTTAAGTTGATATCCTCGCCAGTTTTCTTTGTTCGGCTCTTTTTGAAGGAAGAGCGTGGAAGCGCAAGATATGGCGGCTGCCGATGAGTCCCACGGGGATAATGTCTCGGTCCATTTCATTCTTCATTTTCGCGCTGCAAATTGCTTACAGATTAGCGACGGACTCTGCATTCAACGCCGTTGCGGGAGATTAGAAAACTTTTTTTCTTACGTTTTTCTCCATTAAAATCGATCGTTGCAAAGTCGATTCGTTGTATGGAAAATGTGATGTGTGATTTTTATGCGAAACAAGATCGTTATACATCGACTTAAAACGGTTTTAAGCTAGTTTCATTTCGTATATAGGAATTACGAAATTATCGGTACTAATTTTTTGCTTTGGTTTTTGGTTAGTTAATGTGTCCTTTAAAATAATTCTATTTACATTCTTTAAAATGCTAGATAAATAATTATTAAATAAAATAAGTAAATATTACGTTGAATTTCTATTTATACTTTTGCACTCGCATAAACCTCTACACACACGTTTTATCTCCGGAATATTTTAGAGTCTTTGTTCAACATTCAGATTGCAATGAAACAATTGAAATGATTCGGGAAATATTGGCTCATTTGTATAAATTTTAATGCCACAAAATAAGTGGGGAGAAGCTTCTATTATTTGAAAGTGTTATTGAATCCTCACAGTGGCTGATCTTCCATTCTTTATGAAACATTTGTTTATTGTTTTTCCAAATTATTCGGCCGAAACTAAGCCAATTCACGAAGAGAATAAAATGACGTAATGGACAAAAACCAAACAAAATATTCGTGCATATTTTCCCGCTCGCGATTTATTTTTCGCCATGAAAATAATTGCTAACGACGTTTCGGCCAATAATTGATTCGCAACTGCATTATTAATTGTCGAAATAATAAAACCCGCACCCAGACGTTCTTTCGCATATATTGATTCAGTGACCAGTTTTGTTAGTATCCAAGCAATCAATCAAAAAAATTCAGCAATTATCGTGCGCCACAACGCATTATTAATTTAAGCAATGACGAAGTGTGCGAAGCGACTCTGTGTTTATTGAAAGGTAGTCATAGATACGTTATGAGATAAATATATAAAGTAAATTGTATGTTGAAAGGATCCGAATAATAATTATAAATAATTTATTTGAATCGGTGGAATAATGCCAAAAGAGCTGATTTAGCTCGTTAAAAGTAAATAAAATTTCCTTTTAAAACCACAAACACATTTACGAACTGAATTTAGCGATTATTGGTTGAAATATTTCCATCAGTAATTGTTATTTTTTTCAGTCGAAAACAATGGATGGATTTTAATAATGCAAACTTTCGTAAATGATATATTCACATAGCAAAAAATATATTCAATTAAAATTTAACCGACCAAAATAAACGACCTAAAGCAGGCTATATGACAATCCTACCTCGACTCCGTAAATGTATATTTGAACGTATGTATATTTATAACGTAATAAATACAAGTGAATATCCTGACGTTAATTCTAATTGAACCAACTTTCTCTTGTGCCATCAATGAGCTTAGTACAACTGAAAATTCAGCGTTTATCTTCCTCTATCACAATTAACTCTAAAAGTTATTACACTAGTCTATGGATCTGGCCTTAACTTTGTGGAAGACTTCCGTACTTGAGAAATGAAAAAAGAAACACTTTAACTCTATCGCACAAAATTGAGATAGAGTTTAAGTTCTATTTTTATTTTTCGTGATTTTTATTGGTTACATTAATGATTTAGAACGCTAATTAAGTTATTAATTAATAAATTAACATCTATTAAACTGCAAAACGAATTCTAGGATTACCAACCCAGAAAAGAAATTATATGATATTTCAATGAACCTAGAAAGAATTCTGTATAAAAGGACGGCTTCATAGTTGTTGAGAATTTACAAAATATACCTAACTTTTTACGAATGAACGAATGAGCATGGCAATTCGGAGCACTATAATACATATGATGGAAAAAACAAAATTGCGCTATCAATTCATCAGTTCAGCAATATTGAGAATCTAAAAAACTTGATTCTTTCTAACCCTTTTGCTGCACACTGAAAGGTGAGGTGCAGGGTATTGATGTAGATATAGATTAGAATTTTAAGGCCAAGGAAAAATGGCCGAGGTCTGAGCTTTTATTATTTCTTTCCATCACTGCCTTTATTCTTTCCGTGTTTTATAAGATGGATATCTTTTCTCCTTTCAATGTTATGCAACAGGCGCACTCGAAAAATGTCTGCTAAAGCACATTTGACAAAGGAGAGTTCAAAGCGCCGCGGCGGCTTATCGACGAACCACTTCCGACCACTTTCTCACAACCTCACCATTTGCACCACCTCTTGAGCGCATTACATACTACGAGCGTCTGATTCAAAAATTTGAATTGAGGCGGCTGGAATGATTTGAAAAGAATTGTTTACTTTACGTTTAGCTTTCGACAAAATAAAGTTTAAAAATTACTAAAGAAGTCAATTACTATTAAATGTGAAATTTTAATCTTTCAACATAGTTATATCTCATTTCGCAAGGGACAATTTAGACTTATCATCTTGAACTCTTTCGCTCGATATTTTTTCTTAACGATTTTTTCAAAGCGAGGACTTTCCTTCATTCTAAAAATATACATATGCATCACCTTTCATCCTATATATATAACCATCATTACCGTTTATATGGTATAGGTATGATATATGGTAATCTTTCTTGATATTCCTTCACTTTAAAGCCATTCACAATTAAAATCTAAATATTATATAGGTTACAGATATATATATAATATTAGATTATAATGGTACCCAAATACTTATTCTACAATCGATTGCAAGAAAATATGCTATTATTTTCACTAATATTTAAGTCTTGGGACTCAACAGTTCATTTCAGAAGAGTTATATCGAATAGAAGTGAAATGAATGAAAGAATGTGAATCGATTGATTCATTCAGATGAATATGAGCGAGTTTCGTCATAAGTATTTTTATTCTCAGTGAATACGAGTAAAAATCAATTAAGCCGTCCGTGCTAAGCTTCGTGAAAGGTTACCCCAGAATAATCTCATAACAAATGAGATTTATTTTTAAATATACAAACGTATTCGAACCAGACCTTTTCAAATACCTTCCTTTCTTTCTGAAAAGGTGAAAGAAGTTAAAACAAGTCGTAAAATTAAAACAATCATCTTCATAATATACCATTACTTTGAGGTCATATGAATAAAATTTATAAACATTATAAATAGCGTCATTTCATAGTATTAAATATTTACTTTTCTTACTTTGTTGAACAGCAACGTAATCCCTCAACAATTAGTATCGCGTTTATTATCCGTTCATTATTGACAATGAACACGTAACAATGAAGAAATCAAGATAGCTTTAGGTAAGCGTTTGTAGAACTGAATAGAATTGGCATAGACGTAGGCATCTGAAAATCCAATTCCAGTTCGATGATAACAGCTCACTCTAGCGAGCCATTAGAGAATTCATCAGAGGTGATCGACCAATTAGATGAGAGCTGAGAGGAATCCAAGGAAACAATCGTCTATGAAAATTGGACAGAGAGAATGGTGTCAAGGAGTTAATACACCAACACGTATAGAGACATCTTGGTATCGATGTCAATTCCCAATCCAAAACACAACAGAAGACAGAATGACAAGAAAATTAGTGTAAGATAATGAAGCATCATCCTGAAACGGAATGACTTTAAGGTGAAATGTTGATTGTGTTCGGAGGACTTTTTCTTCAGAAAATGAGAGTAGGCGGAGGAACAAATAAAGATGGACGAGTTGTATGAGGACGAAAAATGAAGGAAAAATGTTGAAGAGGAAAGAAACGATTAGCATTAAAGCATGACCTTCCATGAGGAAACTGAATACGGCTTCTAGAAGGAGCAAATCAGATCTTCTATACCCAAGAACATTTAAAAGTTAAGGTCACACGTCAAACCCATTAAAAGGTCAGAGGTCTTTTCAAGATGAACCAACGACATCTTCAAATACAGTATCTTCCTTCGAAAGGGTGGATTTTCATCCTTAATATTCTCAACATCCGGATGGCAATTGACGTTCACTAAAATCGATTGAATGACGGGTTAATTTCGAACTCGGGAGATTGAAAATAATTAGAAGACGGTGTTTGCTAAATATAGGTTTAAGAGCAATTTCAGGGAATTTATAGGAATGAGTGTCGGAAATTGTGGATATAAAATACAAAGTGGTGATAGAATAAATTCTTTAATACTAAGCCCGACTTTGTGGAAGGCAATAATGAGAATTGAAGAAGGCACTTCGCAGTTTACACATTATTCTTACGCAATAAGTGCCTTCTTCAATTCTCGTATTGTTAGAATTATGGGGTGAGTAATCTAGGATAAATAGGAATTAAAATTAGTAATTATTTGCATTCTGAAGAATCATTCTCAACGACAGAGTAATATTGGTTGTGCTCCTTATACGAGCATTGAATGAAGTTAAATTTAATCTAATGAAGACGATATTTAAATACAATGTCGAGTCTAGAATTTTCTTAGGATTATTAACCAATATTTTCGTAATGAACTATTGTCCTTTATTCAGTTTTAATTCGCGGAAATATTCTGAGGAAATATATACAATCAAAAGACACTTTAGCGTGTTATAAGTCTATAAATATCTTCTCATAGAAAATACTTAATTGACTAGCCATTCACAGTATAAGTGCCAGAGTCGCTATTTCAGTCCACCATAAGAATCTAAAATTATATCAGAAAATAAGGGATGCTCATTTTCTGATGCACCTACTTCATTGATAAACAAAGGGAATTGATGAAGGGGCCTTTAGAATCTATGAAAGGCTTATAAAAAACCGAACGATAAGCTGAACTCAAGGATAAAAGGTATTATGCAACCGTTTGACTTGCAAAATAAAACAAAGATATCGCCTTTCTATAGAAGGGATAAGAAAACTCAAGTGCAATTAAATCGATATATCGATCCTGATATATCTAATCATTCGATAAAATCATAAGTCGAGTGATATTAGATATACGATAATTCTGTTTAAATATTTTAACTACAATTTACCTTATTTAGTATTCTTGACAAAAATGGGGTGGAATTATAATTCGTGAAAATTTCTTCTTGCTCATAATTTTATTCTCATCATACTTTCATATCAAAATGGTTCGACCCGTAGATTTACTTTCTCTAAGCCCCCACTTCTGGACCAATTGCTGTATCTGCGGAATTCATTCGCCAACCGAACACACTTTCACTTGCCATATTGGGCGTATTATTTTTTTTGAGCCAATAAATTGTGAGATAAATCCAGAATTAATGGTTTTGTAAATACTCAACTCGGCTTCCAAATCTCTTCTGCAGGTTGTTCCCTTCTTTTAACATGTTATTGTTTTCGTAATAGATCCTATAAGAAGCAAATATGGTCTGTTGTATCAGATAGATAAAATTTACTGGTGGGTGTCTAATAATACGATGTTTTGTGTATACGTTGATAATCACTATTTGGATGATGAAATACGAGGAACTAAAAGCGCACCGTATTCACGATTTAGTTTAGATGCCTGATAAAGCATGCTTAATACTCCCACGTTATTCCTTAGTGCCCTTAAACATATCAGACAGAGGATTCACTTCCGTTCATATGATAGTCCTATCTTTACTTAATATAATTACTAAACATTCTATGGCAGAGTTTAACGAGGTGTTGACATAGCAATGCCCATGCGATTGTTTATTTTGCTTTACGTCACTCAAATGGAGTCAGCTTTGAGACTGCCTTGTTTATATCAATAAAATCCTATGAAATAGTACCATACAGTTTCCTTCGTTTTAAGTTTAAAAATAGCTTTTTATTTCATTTGCACGTATAACTTCTGATTTTTTTTCCATGGCAAAATATTTGGGCCTTAATTACGAAGCCTCGTTGGAATTTACATTGAATTTTAATTTTTCAAAACCAAGAAAAATATAAATCTGGTATATTTCTATATTACATTTTTGGTTGATAAATCCAAGAAAGATTTGAGCTGAGGAAAAGAACATATCGAATTCCCCCAAAAAGATTAATGATCTTCAGATTCTAGCATTTATTCTCACTTTCAGGAGATTTCTCTTTTCTATCCTTCAATAAAAATCATTCGATTCAGGTATTTTAATTATCGAACCATCAATTCTTTAGTAAGGTTATTGAACCGTTGAAATAAAGTAGATTTCCCAGCCTATGGAAGAGAACTTAAACTGAGTTTCTCCGTTGGCTAATCGAAGATGCAATTCTGTGAAATAACGGGAAAGGGAATGTAATTTTCAATAGTAAGCATTTATTTCATTAAATATGTACATGAAAGGAGTCCTAGCAACGCCTATGATAAACAATCTTCCCGCCCTTTCCATAAATGAGTGGCAGATTGTTATCAGAGTGACAAATAAGTCTGGTGATTTAAGAGGGAACTGTCATCAATTACATCGATGCTTTATTTCATACGGATCACTAAAAGGAATGAGTTTTCGAGGAACAAATAGAGATAGCTGTGTACTTAACCAAAATGATTCGATAAATATTTGGTAAATACGTTACCGATTGTCGTGCATATCGACGACTATTGTGTACACATTCACAGAGCTGAAACGCTTTAAAAGGGATAAAGATAGAATGAAATGTGTCAAACTCATTTGTCAAGAAACACTTAACTCCCGCAGTTCGCTGACCGAGTGACGGACGATTTTAAAAACCTTCAGTGTTGAATAGCTCTCAAGAAATTGGTATCACACTTCCTGTGTATATTTGCATAGCATAGCAATTAATAAAATGAAGATAAGAATAGCTGGGATGCATTTCAATTGAGTGATAAATTATAGATATAGTGTTCATTGAGATATATTAATCCAATACATAAAGATAATCTTGTCTAAAATGCATAATATTATCAAAAATAAAATGTGTTTGAAATTCATTCCTATATTCACTTTAATCATGGTTAACGGCGTGATTACGTAACATGTATTTCTTTCGACACATTTAGGTTCTCTATTAATCTATATTTTATTGGTATTTAATATTATATATACGCTAATATATACCTTCCGGCTTCTTTCTTCACTTATGTCTTTCACTTTCAATCCCTCTTAAGTTTATATCTTTCAGCATCCCCTTTCCATACGTTATATAATTATAATATTACGAACAACAAATAGATCTATGGAAGTCTATCGAGATTAATAGATACAACTTTCCCACACTGAGGACAAATCTGCTAAATAAAAAACAAGAAGGGAGAAGAAGAATAATTAAAGAACACAAAACTTCTTTATTCAGAAACAGGTGGTGATAAAAGTTGAGTGTAAGATACCCTTCCTTATTAATTCCACGAATTCGGAAAAAGCTTTTAATAAAATATTAACCAAATATTCCATGGAATTGAAAAGTTCTTTTATTTAAATCCATAGGCCTTAGGAATTAATTAGAAAATTATAAATTCCACGAATGTTAAACACTTGAAGAGAATGATATGAATGTGTATAGAATTAGCAAAACAGATTATCTTTCACCCAAAGATATTTCTCTGTATTCCAGTCTAATAAAAACTAGAATCATTTAAATTCAGTTTAGAACCTAAACGTCTCGCTTTATGGAATAAAACAGCCTCTTGTTTCTTTCTCTTGACCCAGAAAATTTTCATCGCATGGCTGAATTGATCACTCTGAACTCTCTTTAAAATATTCTCTAAGACTCCCGTCCATTTTGACTAAAAAGCAGTTTGTTTATAATATTATAATCCTATACAAACCCTTCAACTAGCTATTTTTAATTTGTTGCTTCAAGTAACGATTAAAAAAGGAGAATATATTTATTCAAATAATGTTTATCATTTTTATTCCATTCGTATTTATGTTACGAACCGTAAATATGAACGTTTGGTATTTAAATTAAGTTCATTTTCGGAGCCATTTTAATTGATCGCCGAGCTCTTTGCTTCGTATTTGGAAATAGTAGAAATAGGGAGTACAACTTGTTCTAGAAGGTTGAAATGCTGAATAAATAAATATATGGGAAGTTTCATGCAAAATAACTGATTTTATTTATTAATAGTAAGTAATATCGGTGTTCTTTATCATCATCATCATAATTAGCATCAGTGGACGGCTATTACGTAATGGAAAACAGCTAAATTATTATCAAACAGAGTACAAAATCGTGTTTCTGAGCATATAAAATCTTTTATAAGAAAACCCCGCCCTTGGCTGTTATATTTTAAAAGCTATTTATCATGCATTAATCTCTACTCGGTTTTAACTATAAGCTAAGGAGCAATAAAATTGATATAAACAATAAAACACGACAGAATATACTGACTTGAATATGTGATTAAAACTTTTTTCCATAGTAGTCCATAAGACAACAGAGGAAGGTTTTATCTATCCAAGGCGCTAATAAACCTTGATATAAATTAATGACGCAACAATGTTACTCCACAAGAATAAGTTCTACATTTTAACAACAACAAATACGATCAATTATGATTTAATTTCTGTTGTTCCTTCATATTAGTGAAAAAACCTTACTGTCAACTATAAAAGCGAGGATTAAGGGAAAAAAACATATTCGCAACTGCTAATGCCAACCGTTGAAAGATCAGTGACCAAGGTACTCGGAGGTATATAAAAAAGAATAAAAATGATCAATGTCAATTCACTTTCAGCGTGGGCGATAAAGCTCCTGACATTGATAAAACACTTATTTCGCTACATTTCCGCGGAAATTTAATATTACAATCATAAAAAATGATAGAAGACTCGCAAGTAGAAGCCAATCGAACCCAAACACCGGAATACACACATCGACTATAAATACGACCCGGCAGAGGACGTCACCACACGACAGCTTCGCAGCCAAAACATCCCCGAAAAAAGCCCAGTCGATAAATAATGCACGCTAGATGGCGTGCGCGCGTTGCATCCCAACATGGCTGTCGCGCGCAAGAGAAAACAGAAGAAGGATGTCGCTCACCTGGACCATTGATCCTGCCGCCGCCGTGGGAGCAAGCGTCGGTCGTATTATGGGCATAACACGTCCCTCCGGGTGGTTACTGGAGGATCTGCACCCAGTCACGTGGTTGAGCAAAAAGGGTTTAACAACAAACAACCAAGAGCGTGTCACCGAGGAGGGGTCTCCCCCACCGCGTGTGCGATCTAAAGCGATTTAGGCCCCCCAAGATGCAGTAGGTGGCGGCGAGTCGATAGGGGCAACAAGAGGGGAGGGCACCCTTTATCGATCCACCAGAGAGGGTCGCGATTGACCCGACTTTATGCACATCCTTGGTCAAGGTGAGGGCTCAAGGAACAGTTGAATGGCGAAACAATCCAAAGGGGTCGCCGAAAAAACGGTTTAGCATTCAGATGGATATGAGACCAAGTAAAAGGGTATGCGGGCCTTCTGTCTCCCTCTAGGAGAAGGAGCGACTGTATCGAAGCGGAGTTCCCCAACATTTGAAAGTTCCCTGCGAGATATTTGAGAGCCTTTCAAGTCGCAGGTTCCGATTACATTTTTTATTTCTCATCCGGTGATGCCTTTTAAAGGAAACGACTAGCTATTGTGTGAAATCTTTCATCCAATTGACGTTCGCCAAAATCTATTTCATTTTTATGATTTTGTACGTGTGCTTCAATCATTATTACATTTAGAATGGTACAACATCTCGCTTTCAGTTTACGTTTTCTATCTCTATTAGATACAAATTACCTTTATTGCCTGTTGATACTTGTTGTCACAACAAGTTCATAACTTCAAATAGAAGTAATACCCGAAAGAAACAATAAATAAATTCGAAGTATTCTCTGCGTTAATTACAAGATTCAAGAATTGCATTCAGTAAACCCTTTTTCTTATGGATACCGTTTAGAAGTAGGAGCTAATTTTTCTATAATTCACTCACTAGAAAATAGCCCGGTTACCTACTTTCCACGTCAGCTGTATTGTTGCTTTTCATTTAAGACTTTTAGAGTGATAGGTGTCTCGCGGTGAATTTATTTATTTTATAATTTAAATATCAATGTAAGAAAATCACTCATGCATGATATGAAAGGATATTCATACCCGCAATAGATACATACTTTCATATTTTAAGACAGAGCAGGGAGCGAAAAGATTAAAATATAAGAATTTTCGTATATTAATACCTAAAAATAAACAGCAACTCGTGACATTTATTCTTTCGCTGACCGATAAATGTGTACCATTGACTGGCAATATGTTTAAGAGCACTTGACACATCCAGATACTATTTGAGCATTAAAATAATTACAAGCCAAATTTCTCATTGAACTAATGCCGCTGAAAATCTATTAATTATCTGAGAGTTTTTATCTTAAAAGGCAGTTGGGATTAGATCATACCTAACCATATGTAAGAGGTAAGTTCCAAAATAGGACGAGATTTTTTAATCAAAACCATAGTTTCCAAATTTAAATTCGAGGAAGATGGATCAACTGGAACAGTAAGAAATAGTATTCCAATAGTTTGTGGCACACTTATAAGGAGACACCTAACATATTTTAATGAAGATTGAATAGAAGACGAAAATTTCCGTTTAACAAAAAGTTAATTCATTATGTTACTATATAAATGCTTAGTATCCTTATAAAACAATCTCAAGGGGTTCTTAGTCATATAAATCATAAGTTCTGAATACCCTTTTTGCTCAAAGTAAGAATGATAAATATTGAATTCAATAAAACCATTTTTCGCGATTTTTAATTTTTTTCTTTTAAAATAGTAAGAAAGATTTTAATTACTCTCAAAATACAGAAAAGGAAAAATTTCGAATTTTAGACGGTGAAAAATTATAACATAATAGTTGTTCCTCTCCGTTCAGTACAATGTATTTAGCGGCCTAAATATACTTCCATCGCCTCATATATTGGACTATTCTGCACTGAATAACGTAAACGAATTTCTCGGGAAACTAAACTACGTATTTATGAGTGCAACGTTTTATCTATTCTTTGTATCTACTCGTACAAATATTTTAAAATACGAAAGTTCCTCTCAAATATATAATGATTAATATTGACTGAAGATAACGATAGAGGACGCAACATACTTATATAATCGACCATGAATAGTGCATGCCCTTAGCTCCTTGTAAAACGGCTGTGGTTGAAGGTCCTTCCCCAAGACATAAATTAGGGGAATATTTGGGCCCTCTTGGTAGTTGTGTTTACATGATAGTGTTACATGCTTTCCATGATCCTACCGATTGGTCACTGTACTTTAAAATAAATCTACATGAGAAAAATTTCGTAACTGCTACACAAAATTTAAATATATGTTTGGAAAGCTTATGTTTTACATTTCATTAAGATCTGATTTTTTACCATAATTTTTGGGAAATTTTGTAGATTCTGACTGATCGTTTCAAAACTGAAGGTTTCATCTTTTTATTTGGATGGATTACATTAAGAGGTGATACTAAAAATACTATAAATACTATAATACTAAAAAGGACACCATTATGTTCACATGGAAGTGAATTCTATTTGAAAATGAGCATAGAGGTAGTAAAAACAGGGACAGAGTTTCTGTCTTGAAATACTGAATGAAACAGGAAAAGATCAAATGGTGTGTCATCTGACAAGATGAAATAAAAGAAATTTAGAAGATCTTAGAGCTCTAAATTAAAGGACATGTTTTCTTGAACAGGGGGAAGAGATTGCACAAGAAATGAAAAGATACAACATGAAAAATTCTCTATTAGTTTGCTTTTAAATGTAGAAGTAATGTTTTGGTTTTTCTAATCTTATACACAAACAGATTAAACCTTTTCACAAGTTCTTAGTATAGTTTATTTTGAACAAAAGATTCAAGTTTCCAAATTTATTATGAAGTTCCCTTTTTTCTTCCAATACAGAATTATTTACCCAAAGAGAATATTCTACTCCCTAAATACATTTACTTATGCTAATTCAACAATTTTCCTTAATATGTTGAATATTGTCTTTGGCAATGTCAATGGCAAAAATTAAAATTAATATTCCATGCTCAGAAGGAAAAAATTCCATTTTTACAGAAATATATGCATTCCTAATATTATTATAATAAGACCATCCTAACCAGCAATCTAGTTGTTTGCTCCTATGTAATTAGTTATCTCTCGTTATACCTGACAATATATAACAGTTTATTCAGGCAATGGCTTTTTGCATTCATCTTGATTTGTTATAACCTTAGCATGTAACTGATCACCCAAAGAACTTAAAGGATTTTATGAGATTTATTGACTACTAAGAGCAACAAAGAATTATGTGTTTCTCTAAGTGAAAGATCTATTGAATTTTAAAAAATGTATCAATGAATTTATTTGTACAGTATTTATATGATGTCTTGCATAAAGCTTACTATATCATGATATTAATATAATATTATCTTGTTTACATATAACCTCTAGTATAATACTATGATTATTATTTATTCATGATTAACTTTACTTTGAAGACAAATCTGAGAAATTACACATAAACTGTATTTAACTAACCCTAATGATAGTACTCCTAAACATATCAAAACCCTTTTATTGATACAATTGGCTACAGTATTACTTATTTCCACACTACACACATATGTACTAATTTTCCAAATTTAAACATAAAATCAAATACTTTATGAAAAGAAAGGATATGTTCACATTATAATTAACAGAGAAACCAAAAGTTAAAATGTGTATCTTTACTTTCTCATTAAAATGAACACTTCTACACAATAAAAAATCATTAAAATATTTTTAAAATTTTCATTTAAATCACTTCACGAATCACAATTCGGGATTCATTGTCACTCTTTCTTCCAATACACTTGAAATATTTTTCTCAGATTTTAAATGAATATCACAAAAAGAAACAACCATTACCATACATGCTAACTTTATCATTGAAAGTTATGGCAAATCATCTAATTTTATCCACATATTTGACTGTATTCGTAGCTCTCATATGTCTGTCATATTTTTACAAAACTTTTCCACTTCTTTTATCATGAGATTCAATAGTCAGAAGTTTTTTATTAAATCTGCTTTAAAAATATTGCTGGAAAATACATCAAAATTATAGTTGTACAATCAAATCTGCCTTGAATGAATAGGAATTTAAAGGTTTTATGGTATAATGAGTTATTAGAATATAAACTAATTCATTTTTATTCCCCTTTTTTCAGCTCAATAATTCCTTGTTTAAAAAACATCTACCTAGCAACTGAGTCATGTCCACCACTTTAACAGCAAGTTGCTCTTCTCTAAGGTTCAAGAGCTTGATTCTTTCTCATTTAACTCATTTGAATACTTTGATAGATCTAAAAGGGTAATTTGTTTTGAAGGACATGGTGAAAAGAGTAATGGAAGGTACATTACTATATTATGCCCTAATTATCCTGATTGGTTATAGAATTTGTTAGAATAGGATCACCTAAACTTGTGTGAGAACTGAGAGTTTGACTGATTGTTAAAGGTTGAATGTATTTCATTCAGGCAATAAAATTCATTACATTTTGAATTCACATTTCCTTAAATTGAATTACTACCATAAATAGCTTTGGAGCTTTAAGTAGGTCTTCTGATTCCTTTAGTAGAATACCAGTAAGTCCTTTACTTTATTCACATGATAATGACATATTTTTGACACATGCTGAACCATTTTTGTATATTTCCTGTTATAATCTTGAGGTCATGATAGTTCTCTTCCTTTCTCTTTAACCTCACTAACATCAACCCATTCATCTCCTATCCTATGCATTTCCTTGGATGCCTTTCTTCTTTGATTATGCATTTTTTCCTTGTAAGATGCTCTTCATAGATTTTTCTCCTATGTATTTTTTCTATCACCTTCTCTTCTTTCTAATATCTTTTAATTTGTAATCAAATACATCTCTATTATTTTCCTGCATTTTTTTCTAAGTCTCAGTGTTTCCCTAATATTGGATATCTTTTTCCTGTAATATCCATGTCTCCACTCCTTACAAGACATTACTCTAGACGAAGAATTTCACAAGTTCCACTCTAAGGCTTTCATTTGCCATTATGGTTCATATAATTCTCTTTCTATTAAAGATTTATTTGCTTTGGCTATCCTACATCTAATAACCATTATACAGTGCTCGCATGTGATCATAATTCTCAATTACTGGGAGTCCTGTACCTGCTCAAATAGTTTCCCATTTATATCATGATGTTAAATTCATTTTCTGTCCTACTTATCAAATTATTATTAACTTTTTTATTTTCAATTAATTTAATATATTTATATTTTATTCCCATTTCTTTTATATTCTATCTCTGTTGTTTTTTATTTTATTAAAATTTCATTAGCAACTGTAATTGGCCACATGCTTTATATTGACATCTTCTTCATAATAAATAAAGTATTTCATATTTAAAAACTATATGGAAAGAGCATTCTTCTTAAATGATTTAGGACTATTTATTTCAAAGAATAATAGAAATCCAGCTAGCTCGTTCCACTCTGTTATTCCAGTAATCAAAAATTATATTTAGCTATGTTTGTTCTTTGTACCATGAGTTTTATTTTAGATATCCAACTTCTTTATAAAAATATGGCATTTTAAATTCATCCCTCACTTATCCCCTAAATTTGTCCGGAAACCAAACTCGTTTGTTTATCTCTTCTTCTTCTCCAATGATTCCTGTCCAAGAATCTTTAATTTTTCTGAAATGCTTTCTTCTCTAATGCTATATCTGTTTGTAAAATTACTATTACCATATGACGTAACATAATGCAGTTCTTTAAACTGTCACTAATCTCTTTTAGTGACAATTATCATAAGGATCCCACAGTGCTGTAGAATATTCTAATATAATAGGCTAAAACATAAGAGCTGAAGCTGAAATTGTATTCTCTGAGAGCTGAAATTGTATTCTCATTTGAAAATGTGTATATTTGTACTGAAATTGATGCTCATTCTATGTTCACTGATTCATTCTTCCAATAAAACAAAATTCCTCTGTATTGCATCCATATCATAATTACTGGTTATCCATCTATTAATTATTATTAACCCTATTAATTAAACAATAATTTAAATAAATTGAATGCCTGAGTTGAAGTAACACATCTCATTTAGTGTATCATATCAATATAATGATGATTGCATATTAATCAGATGCAATATGGCCAGTTATTGATATTGATGAGGTAAGGTGAAATTCAGACATCTTACAAAACTCCTAACGTTACATAGTCCAATATTGAATATCCTCAATGCACTCTTCACTTTTGAATACTAATAATAAGAAAATATTTTATCCAAATGATATCCATTTATCAATATTTAGTTTTCCTAGATTTAATGGAAGTATCTCATGAGTATTTGACTCGAATGTGATAATATGATTGATTTCATTCCATAATTTTGTTAACAACAGAAGTTTTGTTCACTGGCTTAAAATTTTTAATGCAATAATGTTTACGCAGTTTAGTTCAGCACATTTTAATTTTACAATTATGTTTGTACGGTAGCATTTTTCCAGTCTTTTGGCAGCATTTACTCAGTGATATATTTATTTCATATTCATTTCAGGAAAGGAATGATTAACCATCCATCTTATCTTTTCAGCTTCGTTTGCTTAATCAGCAGCTGCAATAGTTGATTAAAACCGAATATATTCTTTTATAGAATTTATGAATGACAAGTAATTCAATTTTGATTTAGATACTACTACAATCAATTTCTCTTATATCAACAATTGAAGTGATTGATGGTTTTCATGCTCATTAACTAAATAGAACAAGTTTCTCATATCTTAGAAAGTAAAGAAATAACTTCTAGACCTAGTTCAAATTATTTCATAAGAATTCCTTCTTTAAATTTACAAACAGATGTATCTTACGTATGAGATATGTCTTTTTTATCTTTCAATTCAAATATCTAAATAGTGCTGGAATGAAGATTCTCAAAATTTCAAATACCCATATGCTTTTGAAACAAAGAGTGAGTCATTATTCACTATTCTTTTTGTCAGATATCAGCTTGAATGAAAAAATTCTCATCCTGTAGGCTTATGATATTCATATTAAGTTCCCTGCAACAATAGTAAATTATTCACTAATTCGATTGCTTTACTGGGTAAGTTGATGTATAGATATCACAGTATCAATGGGTGATTTGAACCAACACTTAAAACTCTTGCTCGCCACATGACCAACAAACACCCATTTAGATATTACCTATTCAATTATGTCCAAAGCTCATTCATCATAATCCATTATCTTCCCTTACCTTCCTTTTCCCATAGTTCTTATGATACACTTTTGATTTGATTATTTGATTTGATACTCCTTTTGTTGTTTGCAGTCTTTGTATATACAGGCATAGTATAAATACTCTACTATTTTCAGTGCCAATTTTGATCCAGGAATTCAGTTTCAATTCATATGGGAAGATGTATTTTAAAATATTATGAACAGGTAAGAAAGAAAAAGTATCAAGGATGAAAATGCAAATGCATAAAAAAAATATAAATATATTTATCATTCTGAGACAAATTTTGATGAGAAACACAGATGCAATATCTAAATCCTAAACAATGAACCAAAACTACAGAAGTTTCAAGGAAAACTTCCAAACACAATGCTTTTAAACTTTCAATTATTCTTAAATTAAAAAAGTAGTCTTTTTATTAACTTTCAAGTAACAGTTAACTCTTCTTAACACTTGTGAAATTTTACCTATCTAATTTTTCATAAGAGGCAACCACTGGAGAATTAATGATTCTATCATGTCAGCAGGAAATAATTTCAAATATCACAATGAAACTTACAAGTAACTCCTTCATAGATCATTCAGTTTTCCAACTATAGATCATTCCACTTACTTAATTTGTACAGTACTTCAATTCAAAGGTCCATATTATTTAATATTAAATTATTGTAATGCAGTGTGAAAGAAACAAAAATGCAAAGAGTGTAAATAGCAGGTATCAAATTGGTTACCCGTTAGTCAGGTTTCCCAAAATAGTTATCCTAACAAGTAGTAACAAGAAGTTCTATTTTAGGCCAAATCACAAGTGATATAAGGAAATTCTTATGCAGCTCTAATAGCTTGCACGGTCAAATTCAGAGAAAAGAAATATCTTGTCTTTAAAATAGGAGAGAGATATTTTCAACATTGTCGACATGAAACATCACTTCGTACTTGAAAGAAGACCCACAATTCCTATATCTCAATTAGATCACCAATGGATAGTATGCACAATTTTGTACTCTTCCGATTTAAAAACATTTTACGTTCCACATTGTGAAAGTAGTACTTCACTATCACTGCTTACATTAAGGTAATATTCAAGGACCAATGAAAAAATATTTTTCACACACAATCACTAATTTGAGTTAGAAATCCTTACTTTTGTGGTATTATCTTTCAGATCACTTCTGCAGCCCACACAGACACACACACATAATTTACTCAATGAATGAAGTAAAAACTACAACACAAAATGCAATTTTTGAGCTTCTATTGCTCAGAGGATGTTGTTGATCATCAACCTACTGTAAAACTTAAGAAATAGATCTCTGTTATACAGTCTATTCACAGTCTTCCTTGTCAAATTATATGAGGCATAAAGTCACTCTGGTAAAAATCACACATTGAGTTTCAAGTTTGAGATTGAGGGGACGTTGAGTTGAAACAAGAAAAGCAGGTATTGTACAAGGGAATAGAGCAAAATGCCAAGTGACACCACTCCCTTTTTGTACAAAAGATTCTTGAATAATCATCAGCAATAGCCTTCAATGGAGTCTAACTAGTACTTCCAAAACTCTCATTTTCCCTCTATGCCAAACTCAGCATTATATCAGCCCTAGAAAAAATAAATAATAAGGTTAGTTGTGATTAAATATAAGTATACTTCACTAATTCATAAAATAAAAGACTAATTACCTACAATTAAGGACCACAATATCACTCCATGACATTCATATAAGACAATAATGCAACAAGATTCAATAAAACTATTACTATAGAAGATAAAATATTCTAAAGTACAAGACAGACAAGTCAAGAACAATTATTTTAAAAATCTTATAAAGATATAAACCATAAATCCCTCTCTATACTACCTATAGCAATCCATTCCGCTAATGATAATAAAGGCCCAGAAAGAAAGTTCAGAATGCAATTTTGTAACCAAGGTGATTAGATATAAGGAGAGATTGAAAAGAGTAAGTAGCTACATATACCATAAATAAGAAAACCTGAGGTATATTGAGTACACTCAACTACACGCTAATTTTCTGTAGCAGATTAGACATTTCTTTTAAGAAAAATTTAAGAAATTTTTATCTTTGGTCTTATAATTTATTGTACCAATGAATTTTCTTAGAGGTGCAAAGATGTAACGATGATCACACAATTACACACAAGAACTCAAAGATTATAGTGAGTCTTTTCTGACATTGTTGGCAATTAAAACCTTATACTTGACTATAAATGTTATTTAATTTAATACCAAACATGAATGATCCATCTCATCCTAAATATTCTTTGGACAAAATAAAGGATTGACTTTCTTGAATTCCTTTTTTTGATGTTTTAAAAAAATAGTCAAAACATGAAAATGAGAAGCTAAAAATTTTACAGTAGAATTTTGGTACTGATAAACTTTTAAATTTTTACAACATACACACAACACAATTTTCACAAGCTTTCATTATTATGAAAATAAAAATAGCTGCAATTTTACAGCAGTCCATTCAGTATGATCCACTCAATCTAATTCATTAACATAATTCTTTTTAAATTTAATTATTCATTCTAGTGACTAATTCCTTTAAAAAATCTGAATAGTTCACAGATTATCAATCAAAGAATCCTTAACTTTGTGTAAAAGCAAATTCTTTGCTTTTCTTAACCAAAGAAACTCCTGTTCAAATAGTATACAAGCCATGAAATGGAGCAGGAACCTGACATGTCTTAAAGACCTTTCATAGCTTAAAATATTAACAACATGGGGTTTACAAACATAAATTCATAATATTAAAATGTAAAACTAAATTTTAACAGATTTATCAGCAATCTGTGATGTACAAGGGGATAAGATACTAATTATTGAATTCAATATGATATCCTCTTACTTAGCATAATGACACTTGATGTGCTATAGTTACCATAATGATAAGACGTTTATAAGAAATTACATATTAGAGTTAAATTCAACTCTATATTCAAAACCCCTAAACAAAAATTGAACTTCCTTGAAATTAAATGAGATGCATCTTTGTTTCTCAGAAAGGATAATTTAAGATTTTTCATGGTATGGTATTATTTCATGAAAACAAGCTTGAAACTAAGGTCAAAGTAGTTCTAATATTGAGTAACTATTCTTGTTCCTAGGTTTGGATTCAACATACTTCAAGAGAAAGAAAAATTATCATGATCCAAATTTATGTAGCATTTCTTATAGGATTTCAATATCAAAATATTTACATTTAATGCCAAGTGTTTTTGAGTGTTCATGTTAATGGGTAATAATTTTCTTGTAAAGTTAGAAGTGACACAACAGGATTTTAAATAATTGCATAAGCATTTCTCAATTAAATAGTTCGTGAATTATCAAGAAGAATGAGCCAAAAGTTTTTTTTATTGTGACAATGCTCAAAAATTATAATGGCTATTCTACTTTGGATAGGTGTTATCATGAAATTCAACTAATACATGGGATCTGGTACATACCATGTTCTACCACAAATCTTGGATGGTGCAGAGCAAGGTGAAATGTGTTGATAAAATTTCTGATTAAAAAAGGCTACCATTAGCATTCTCATTGTGTACCATGCACTATTGTGTGCTGTTTGTAAGAAAAATAGTTTCAACTTGAAGAACATAGAAAAGGAATTTGCAAAATGATTTCTTAGTAGACAAAAATCATATCATATCACACAGAAAACATTTGTACTTCTAAACACAGCCTAACAGATTAATCTATTCTGCTAGAAAACAACACAATTATCAAATGGATTGAAAAAAAAACCTTTTAAAGCCTCAAAAAAGGCACTTGCATTTGTGATCCAACACCCTAGTAAGTATAGTTGACTTGGAAATGTATGTAATTTACTTTGAAAACAATTTGTGCTTTGGTATTCTGTTTATAATTAGCATTTGAAGGCTAAATCACCAGATACTGACGATTTATTACTGTCCCTATACACCATAAACTTTACAAAAGAGAGAATGAAGAATAATCTAATAACTAAAGAGTCATCTCTAGATTCTACCAGAAGTTGTCATAAATCAAGCATACATGAAATGTAATAGCTAGAAGGTCAGATGATTCATTACCCTAAAAGTTTAAAACTTGGTGTAATGTAGGTAGCTTTCATTTTAGCATAATTATTCAAAAAATTTCTTGGGCAAGGAAGAATCCCAAGGACTGGAATTAAAACTTGAGAAGACCCTAAGAACCAATCCTTCAGCCTCACGTTGTCAACAAAACCAATCAGTTATCTACAAAATTTGTGAGTTATAGTTGGACATCTGATGACAAAATTATCCTCTATCCTTCCCATAGAACAAGCCACATCCAGCAAGGAATACAGTTCAGAAGTACACATCCACTTGTTAAAAGAGATTATCTATAAAGCAAATCAGCACTAGAAGTTACTGATATTACATGTTGTAGGTTATGCTCTCTTGATATCTCTTCGACACGCTTAATAACTCATCATCTGCTCCAGCAAAACATTAAGCAATGTCTATCATTAAAATTAGAATTTTCAAACTGCATCAAAAAATGGAATAACTGCAAAGACCCTGGACCAGTTCTAGAGAAAATCTTCACCTCCAAGAAGGATGAGATATTAATTCTAGATGCTGGATTATAATAAACATGTATGACATGATTATTATTTGAAGTAGACACAAGCCTCCTCTATGACCTGCCAAGTCCAATTAACTATACATATACAATTCATCTATAGTCACTAAAGCTAAATTATTCAGAGTAAAAAGTTGAAATTAACTGACGACTAAACCTGGATTTAACCTTGAAATATTCATTGTCAATTTAATCTATACTGCCTTTGTTTTCCAAAATTACAGTGTGCAGACCAATCTGGTGACTGTCAAAACAAGAGTGAAAGCCTCCATGCTATTACTCCTTATTCTTTGAATGAAAATAAATTACCTGAATTTTGATTGACTAATTACCTGAACTTTAACTGAACTGAACAAATTTATTTCAGATATTTTAAATTAGATAAAAATATAAACAAAGGACACTAATGTGTTACCATCTTCATAGGGTACATGCAGCTTTTCACGATTACCTAATATTGTGCGTGGCAAACATTACATTCATGCAAAATCCAATTCAACTAAAAGTAACTTCTACTGTGGTCAGAAGGACAAACTGATAGAAAACCATTTCTAATTCCACACAAATGATTTCTTACATACAACTAAGACAAAATATTAAAATTCTACCTTTCACAGTCAGGGAAATTTCCTTCCATTTTCAGATTGGATTGCAAGGTGTGCTATGTAAATTCAAATAAATAGATTGTTAACTAAGCACTCGCCAACTCTAAGTTATTCTTTCAATAAAATCTAATTTTACCAGTTTTTGCAAAATAATTAATAAAAATTTACCAATTATATTGAAATTCATGTTAATATAGACACTAATTAACTTAAGTATGATAATTACCTCAATCACAATTGCTGATGTGATATCCGGTTCAACCTGAGCACTTGTAGAGGTGACTGGTAAACTTAGCGTTCTGGTATTGTGACTGAAAAATTAAAGAATCCAATTCAGTGTCAATTCACCCTTATGATTAACCTACATGGTTAACTATTATATTATACTCACGAGTTTCGCTTCTTTACAGAGCCGGAATGAAAGCGTCCACCTTCACCTCTGATTCTATTCATTGCATGACGATGTCTTGATTCGTGAAGGTATTTCTGTAAGATAATAAAGAAAGAATTTAAAGTTAAGAGGCTAAACAGGGGAATCTCTCATACAACTTTCACTGAAGACCTAAAATTCAATAAATACAAAGATTCTGTACTATTAAAATAACACTTAAAATTATTTAAAAGCTATCAAAACATTCTGTTCAAATTCAAACACAAAATCACTTTTGAAATTTGAAACACATTTAACAGATGTTGGTAGATAATTGATAGACAAAAGAAAATAATGACCAAGAGACTTCAAAAGTATTTTCCTTTAAGATATTTAACTTCTTTACATCAATATTAAACAAAATATTCAACTGAAATTGATTCTGATTGACAGAGAATTTAAGGATAAAATTATTCCATTTTCCCAAAGGTGCTTGTATGACTTACTGGTCTCTCTTTAGGTATCCTTCCTTCTGCTTCAAGTTTTGCTCTTGCTTGTCTCCTTTTGAGTATCCTTCTGTATTGTTTTGCATTCACATATAATGGCTCCTCTTCAAGAAATTCGGTCCCTCCAGGAAGTGGAATCCTTTGGAACTGGGGCACTCCACCAGAACCAGGGACCATCTTGAAAGAAACAAAATAATAAAAAGTACATGCAAACAAACTTATAAACCTACGGTATAAGTCTACCTTACAGTACGTGATGTTAATTTTGCAAAATACAGAGACACTGAAGAAACAAAAACTAAAGCAATGCCCATTATATCTTAGTCCCTGGTGTTCCTAGGATGATTAAGAGTTATTTCTAAGTATATTGGACATTGCTATGGAAGCACTTATTTTCATTTCACTTTTGTTTCATCACAACATTTCAATTATTTCTTAATATGGGCAGTGTAAAATGAAATAATTTATTTAGTAATGAAGAAGATGTATCTTTCTCCTATGATATTCACACTACATAGTTGGATAACATTAACAAAAAGGCTGACTTAACATTGATTACTGTAAAAACCTTAAGATATTTCAAATAATTCAAGTAAAACTGCTTTTGGGAGCCAGAATAAATCAGCAATGTCCGTACATGAATGGAAGAAGCTAATAAATAAGCACAAATAGTTTTCATGAAGAACTTTGCTGAGTAAAACCAGACTTGCATTAATTTTATAGCAAAACAATGTCTAATGCCTCACCATCACGATATTGGTACCATTTACACCAATATTCTGTGACACTGATACAGGTGATGAAGGAACTGCAGCAGGCTGTGGAGGTGGACTTGGTGGCTGTTGAGGTGTAGCTGCTTGTGCTGCAGTTGGTGTTGATGCGCTTGTTGCCAATTGGACCAGATTGCCAGACAAGTTGATAACTAAAGAAAGGAATGATAGAAATTTCAAGACAAGTTTAGAAACGGCAAAGAAAACAGTCAATGTATAGACCCTCATCTCACTACAACTAAAGTTTATTACATAAGTTATATATTGAGGAAAATATTGCTTTACTTCAATAATAAGGATTTGCATTTATCTATTACACTATTTTTATTTGAATCCATCTATTCCATTATGATAATTCATGAAAATTTAAAAAACAAGATTACTATTTACATATCAGAGAGTAAAGTAAAGATGGCACAAAGATTATCATGAAAACTTCCATTAACAGATACACATAATGCTCTTGGTATATTTAAATAAAGTTGGCAATTTAATTATATAAGTATACACATAGTTGAAAATATCTTTAATAAAGACCAAAATAATGGCAATTATTTAAACTAGAATAATAGTCTGAAAATTAAGAATCATAGTTTTCTTTCTGATGGAATGAGAAACAAAATGAGTTGCTCAAGTGAGACAATTATTGACACTGATTCTCTTTGGATGAATTTAACAATTAAAAGCATGCAGATTTTTTTAAATAATTAGTAATGGAGTATTTGCAAAAACATTTAAGTCAACAAGAATGATTTCTTAACATGCATTAATCCCCTTCAAATACCTTTAAGATAACAAATAGATGCTGATAGTGACTTTAACCCCATGTTAATTGTTAAAAACTTAATACTAGCAGGCAGGTTTACAAACAAAAAGAATGATAAAGAACATTTTATTTACAGTAATCACCTGTTGGCTGAGCTTGCTGCACAACATTCCCTTGACTCTCCAGCTGCACTGGTTGATAAATAAATGTTTGGCCATCAGCTGTCTGAATAATTTGAGCTTGTTGGGGCTGTTGTATTACAATCTGTTGAGGAGCTGAGGCGCCCTATGTAAGATACAGAACGCTTGTTAGCAAAATAAACTCATTTTAAGTTTTACATCTATTTTGTAAATTTAGAGAATTTCTCACCTGCAAGCTAGAGACAGGTAAGACCTGAATTTGTGGAATCGCTTGCGTGCCGGGTGCGGCAACTTGTATTGTTTGGCCATTTTGTTGAATTGCTTGCAGCATTATCTGTTGGCCTCCAGCATTTTGCAACACTTGCCCATTGCTAACCTGCACAACCTACGAAAAACAAACAGATGATATGACTGGCACTGCATAATAGAAAATGAACAAAACAATTGAATCGATGGAACAAAAATCAAAAGCTAACCTGTACTTGCTGTCCCCCAGCTGTCGAAACGGTCGCAGGGACAGCTTGCATAACAGTTACTTGGCCTTCTCCACCACCAGCTGAATTCAGCTGTTGTTCCATGCTCGCTTTCAAACAGCTTGTTACCTAATTCACTCACTCGATCTGAAGGAAAAAACAAAAGAAGGATACTAACAAAAAGCCCTTGTTTTTATCGATAAAGTTCTTTTAGATGGATTAAGAAGAGATATCACGCATAGGATCATATAATAAACTGTATCCAAGGGATCCTTTACTCTTACTTTCGAG
Source organism: Pantala flavescens (assembly GCA_020796165.1). Lineage (NCBI taxonomy): Eukaryota > Metazoa > Arthropoda > Insecta > Odonata > Libellulidae > Pantala > Pantala flavescens. The sequence goes on from CM036886.1 coordinate 23,533,874, forward strand.
TTACAAAACATGTGCGAGTATTAAAAGACTAACAATGAGCGAGAGCATTGTGAGAGGTTTGTCTCAACGGATATTCTCTAAAATATCCCCAAAATATGAATGCTTCAGCGCAAGATTAAGTAATTAGTGCATTACTCATTATGGTTTACTTAAATCATAATATATGATGCACTAGTTTAAAAGAGTGAGTAATATGCGATTTTAAGCTCGGTGTCATAACCAAGCCAACTTATGATCGTCGAGAAAATGACCTTGAATGGCTTAAATTAACTGTTGCTGCTATAAGGAAATATTGGATGAAGTAAATGACAAATTTTTAATTGATTCAAAACATCTTCAGAAAAGCAAGCATCATTTTCCCAACTATTCGAGCATTCAAACACACCTTACTAACCTAAACTTATATTTCTTGAAACAAACATGGCTTCCACGTTTTGTTGGCTATGATGTGATAACTTCCCCATTGAAAAAGGTGAATATTCGCTGAAACGCATTGCACAACGACACATGATAACAAAACCGCGAGCAAAAATGAACATTGGTAATTTGAGGACTTACATTGGATATTTTCGACAGCACTTTCCCAATGATTGGTCGGCAAAATGTACACCAATGGTGGGCGAATCACCAGCCATACGATGAAAGGCCTAGCAGTGTATTGGTGCTGTTAGCTTCCCAACTACCACTCCCTGGCCAGGTAGCGAGAAGGCAAGGCGGTCGATGCCCCGTTTCGTACGAGGGAGATTTCTAACCTCGCACAAGGTGCTCGTTTATGTAGTAGCCAATCGAACGAGCGCGTCGAAGTCGAAAATAGGAAGGAGACCCCTTGAAGGAGAGTATATCTACTACGAAGTTTTTGATCTTCGCCTGAGGAAGATAGTGTTTATTCTTACTTTCAGTAATCGGGATTCATAACAGCTATGAGCCTTATTATTCTCATAAAGTGTAAATTTTTTGCAGTAAGATAATTTAATTCTTGCTCTAATTTCTTGCATGGTAATCTCATTGTTCTTCTTTAGCAATTAGGTTGATTATATGTTCTTCTTATTTTAATACTTAAAATTTATCTATGCCTTACTATTGCAAGGAAACTAAACAGTTTGTTAATTTATGGTTTAGATTAATCTCCTTTTTGCTTTTAGATGATAAATAACAGCTAATTCTTTACTTTCATGGTGTTACGTATTATTTGTAAATTCAGAATTGAAAACATTGGATATAGTTAGCGATAAGTGACAGTGAAAAAGCGACAAATTTGTGCATATTTTATTTATTCAGTCATCTTTGTAAAAGTATGCCAATCGTTACACATACATTAACATCTTGGTGATTCGATTACATATCATTCGTCGTGTCCAGCTGATCAATTGTATGATGTGCTGTTGCATTCGTCCGGTGAGGAAATAAACAAAGGTTACCTTTTATTTTGTGATTGTTTTATTGTCAAATCACAAGATATGTGCCTGTGATATAATGTGAGTTTATTTCATAATTTTGCAAAAAATAAAATTTTCCTATTTCAATTTGATTTACATTTCACTTGCGTCATGACGGGTCTTGTAACATTAAATATCACTCAATTGCTTCTTTGACCCTTGCGAAATACCTTATGACTGTGCTCTTTGTGCGCGGAACATTAAAGTACGTTATGAGTCCAGGTGTAGACATATTCGGTACTACGCATACATTTATCTTTATTGGCAATTACTAATTCATAACGTTTTATCACACTTTTACACCTCTAAATTGTGACTTATTTGGAACGCTCAATTTGCTCATCAAACTGCAGTGAATAGTAGTGATCTTGAGCGCTTGACATGCCGTAACTGAGAATTTTCACGGGCAAAATGAGTATCGATGTGGTAATCTTCGGTCACACAAGTTCACAAGTATTACTCTGTACACCATGTCTTCCGCCAAATCCACTGCAGCATTGCTGGTGAGAGGATGAGGGGTGAGGAGCGTTGCTTCCTCCATTGTCGGTACTACTTTGATGAATCAGCGTTGAGTTCTCCATTAGTTTTCTCGGCTGTAAACAAATGCTTCCCTCGGATATGGAGTTGGTCATTTTGTTGGAGATAGTAGGTATGATTTGTGGAGTTTTTTTTTCAGCATCAGGTCTTTTGTGATTTAAAAGGATGACTTCTTGAAATTGCTCTCCAAGATGAAGAGCGGTCGCACTATCTGCCGATTCGCTGTTTCGTAGCCTTGGTCGTGATACATCTTTACTGAAGTCCTTTATATTTATTATGGTCCTGACTTCATTTGCACTGGACTCAACCATATCCTTTTTCAAAGAAGCCATTTTATCCGTCAAGAAGTTAACTTCTCCGTCTCTGTGTATTAGTCTACCACATTCAAAGGAATTAGACCGTGATTCTGCAAGTTAAGAGAATAATCATTACTTTAATTACGACTGTACAGCATGTATAAGTAATATATCCTTATGCACAATAGTGCTTCATACCGTAAGAAATCTTTAAAAACCGTTTAGTGGTATCATAATAGCTCTCCAAACATACGCTCAGTATTCACTGTTCACTGAATGTCGAATATAGTAGTGGATTGTTCGTCATGCAGAACGAATTGTATTGAACGTGAAAATATATTTATTATTTATAAATTACATAATACATATGTACATAAAATTACAAAATACCTTGGAGGGAGGAAGTGTAGAATAAGAAGAGATTACTTGACATAATTCATTTTTTTATTCAATGATTGCCTAACTATATATGGGTGAATGGTTATAAAGTTATAAATATTAACGTTTTATAGAATTTTACTAATATTCTTAATACAGATTAAACTTATAGGCTATGATTCAAAACTGCAGCCTGGAGTAAGGCCTGAGTAAATATCAGTATCAAGCATTCATTTCCTATCGGTGCAACCATATACTTTCATTAATTCATCATAAACTACTTCTACCCCATTACTTACTGATTAAATATTCATAATCTCCATTTAAATTGGATCAGCACCTTGCACTGTATATAAATCTATATACATTTGTATTCAGTAAAGTAATACAATTTTAATTTGAATAAAGAATAATGTAAAACTTTTGCAGTATTTAATTCTTTATCTGCCCAAATAATGAGTGAGATAAGATAATCTGGAAATGAAAAGTAGTGGTGTGAACTACTGAATGAATGAGATAAGCACGAGAGACAGAAATAGTTATAGAATATATATAATATGTTATAATAGATGAAAGTGTATGCTTGATTATTTTCTGAAGGAAAGAATTGCCCACTTTAGTGAACATCCCTGTCAATTATTTGGAGCCTCCAAGTTATTATAGTAATGAAAAAATTTCTTTTGTAGCAGTCTCCAGCCAGTACAAATTCATGCTTAATAATTATTATTCTTAACCTCTCAACATCATCAAATATTTGACTTTTCACTGTTGGTTAAGTGAACTTTTCTTCCATGCTTTTTTCAATCAATCTGAGGTTGGGAAGTGGATAAGAAAAAGTTGCCTGAAATTTAGTAGTTTTCAATAAGAGCCTAAGTGAATCTTTTTATTGGAGAGAATTCATTTCCAGTTCATCTAACCTCAATTCTAAGAAGGTTCATTTTATCACTTATGTAGAAGTAAAAACAAATGCGTACGAGAGTTTTGAAATTCGATAATAATTATCAATTCCAAGTTGGTCTCAAACATCAAAACAAGGTTTGAATTCACTTGGAAGTGATAAAAATAATTTTCGAATAAATATACTTTCATTGATCTGAATGATTGAAAAAAAATGTTGTATTAGGTTAGTTGTGGGGAAAAATTGTGAATCATTGATGGAAAGTTATGGAAATACAGGTATGTCTGATTGAAAGGCAACATGGATATGAGAATTATAGAATATGAGAAATATTTGCTTATTTAACCCTTACTGAAGAAACAATTACCTTTTACCTTTTTAAAAATAATTGTAAACTTTAATTTAATATAAATAATGGATGTTAAGTCTTTGACAGTTTATATAAGTGATTGGTTTGGCAGGTTTTATTTGTATGGAATCTTTAGTTCAACTCTGTTTCTGATATTAAGTTATGATTGAGTTAAATGCAACCAAATTGTTGCTTTGATAATGATTTACCCCTTGAAGATGGAGGAGACTTTACTGGAGAGTTTGCCACTGAGCGTCTAGCCACATCTTGAAACGTCACTGGTGAGTATACCCCCCTTCTGCTATGCATACTCATTGAACTGGAAGCGCCTGATATCATCTGCCGCATCCCTGGAAGTGCCTCTCTTGCTCCAATGATGGCTCCTAGCTTTGTTTCATCTGGGCCCATTTCTTTTTCGTTATTTTCATTCAGATATTCCTCATTCTCCTTTTCTTTGTAATAAGTTGGTGTGGGTACAGCAGATATATTTAAGGGTTCACGGTCATCACGACTTTCCAACCAATATGTTTTCATGGATCCTGTTTAAGAGAGATAAACATCATTTCTTTTATAATTTTAGCAATAACTACCATGAAAATGAGTGTTCTTGAATGTACAATGAAGTGAGGATTTTATCTTTTTTTTATTTCTTGCAAGTCTGTTTCAAATATCTACCTCATGCTGTTAGTTAAGAAAAGCCTTGACAAAGTTTTGAAGCATACAAACTGAGGGAATGAGTTAATAGTTCATGTTATGAATTCTTTTATGTTTTAATAAAAGATCATGATTTTAACTCGTTAATTTTCTACTATTATACTACCAGAGACAACTAAATAATATAATATGCATTTATTTGTTGGTTATTATATACTTATTGGTAAGAAAATTAAATACATAAATAACAAAAAAGATGTGGAACTTTTTCGTGTATACTTACTTAGCCAATCTACTAATTATCAGATCAGATGCTTTTACTTGTTTGAGACTTACTTCATGATCTATTGAGTTTAAGGCTATAGAGACCGAATTGTGAGTCAAATCTCAGGTAATTACTTACTTTGAAATACCTTTCATCAAGTTGTAAAAATTTTGATGGTTGGAAAGCTTACAAAAACTTAAGTTTCATCTGTGAAATTATGCAAATAGGGTCAAATAGATAGGATAGATATGATAATTGATTAATATTTACATTACCTTTTCCTTTGACTTGAATTTCACCTCTCTCAGAAACATAGTAAGACTTAGGTAAATGTGCTCTTGTTGTTTGAGAGATGTGTATTTTCATAGCCTCACTTGTTGATTCCATCCTGGAAGCTTATGGGAGAATATAATCATTAGTTAAGGCTCTTCTCAATTTTTTTTAAATAATAAAGAAACGAAACCACAGAAGCAGTACCTGTATTAACAGAGTCACCAAAGAGGCAATATCTTGGCATCTTTAGGCCAACAATTCCTGCCACAACTGTTCCAGAATGAATCCCCACTCTTATCCTTAGATGGTTTCCTATAAAATAAAATGGTTATGTCATCTTATTCTTTAAGAATTTATTGATATCAAATAATTTTGTCTATAAACTTAAATATCTGAGCTATGATACATTAAACAAATAGTTCCATATCTAAAAGATTTATCAAGCAGTATGTTCTTTTAAAAATTTTGGTTGTAGGAAAAGTCACCTTTAAGATAAACCTTGAAACAAAACAATTAATTGCTTCAAGAAAAAGATATCATTGCATTAATTTTGGAACATTTAAAAGAAATTTACTGCTTTATCCGATGTTAGTTAGAGATACCAAGTGATTGTAACTTATTGATCTGTATTGACGAATTACCTGTGGATGGGTCTTTGAGATCAGTTATAGCTTCAACCATATCCAACGCCATATCACATACTTTTTCTGCATGGTTTTCTTCTTTCTCTGGAGCTCCAGATACAACCATATATGCATCTCCAATAGTCTCTACCTAAAATGTAATATTTTCTAGTTAAACAAATGGTAGATATTATTGCAATATATGGCTTGTATACTTAATTTTTTCATAGAAATGCACCTTGTACACTTTGTTCCGTTCGGTAAGCTTGTCAAAAATTGAGTACATAGCGTTGAGCATTGAAACAACTTCCATGGGAGTGATACGGCTGCATATCTCTGTGAAAGTGACAACATCTGAGAAGAGGATGGAAACTTCATCAAACATCTGAAAAAGAAATTTCTTAAATTAGAGATTTAGTCATTAAAATAATTATTTGGGTTTAGAAAAAGGGTTCAAGCATTATCAAGGATGTATGGGAAGGAATTTTTAAGGTATCAGAAATAACTCTATAATTTATGTGAGTTTATACTATACCACTGATTCCTCTTGAGACCCTTTTTAGATTAAATATATTAATTCTTACTTATTTTTTCTTCATTTAAGTAGGAATGCAAAAAATGAGTGTTATAATGATTTTAAAATGTGAACTTGAAGAATTAAATTAAGAAATATCTTTCCACATCATCAATTTAAAAATCAATGTGATGAAAAATCAAAGGGTCTTCATACAAATTATTAGCTTTTAGAGTTTGAGGAGGGAATTTACATCTACATCATCTTGCATTTGTGGCTTAAATTCATGATGTAACACATAATACAAACAATTATCCAATCAATTCATTTGTTGAGAATAATTATTTTTTCATGGAATTTATGAAGAAATGAATTATGTGAACTATGGTATTAAAGAAGGAATACTATGAATCTTGCTAGAATTTAAATATCTTAGAGCTTCAACATCATTAATGAATGATAATAGAACTTATTTGAAGCATTGAAATGTCTATATTTGCAAAAAAAATTAAAGTTTACAACAATCTTTTTGAAGAAATCTAGTAATAATCATTTAAAATGAATGTACAAATAATGTGGTTGGGAAAGAACTTTATTGATAGCATTTAAAAACCAACATGTTCCATGAAAGATTTTGTATCATATTATGAAAATTCGATTTTTATTATCTATTCTACTAACATTTCAGTTGAGTAACTTACCTCACAAGTGTCGATTGGGTTCTCTCCAGTTCTTAATCTATCAGCAACTTGTTTAGGAATCATTTGATAGAGCAGTTCATCTGTTCTTTTCATTTCAAGATCTAGTTTTTTCATAGATTCCTCTAACTTTTTAGATTTCTGCTGCTCCTGATCAAGGGCTAGTTTTAATTCCACAGACTGCTGGGTACCAGCCAACATGAGATCTCTAAACGGAGATAATTAAATGATTATTTTTAAATTTTATTAATTAATTACATTTTCATTCACACTAAATTAAAATATTCGTTTCTTTAAGTATTAAAACTTCCTCAATGATATGAACACTTTAACAGGATATCAATTATTTTTACTAGTTATTGAAATTTCAAGTATTTCACAAAAATATACTGTGGAAATATTTTTAAAGTCATAACCTCAATTGCTTATTACAATATTTTGAGTCCATTTCCTAGAAATTAGAACTAACTTTCCTTGATATACACTAATGATCCATATTTGCATTTTTTTTATTACCAAAAATTAAACTAGTTGTGCATAAGTGTTTACATTAGTTAAATTTTTTCATTGATAACTGGTTCTATAAAAATATCTATTCTCGTGGTATTTCAAGGAAAAGCTTTGATACATTACATTATTATAGTCTTTTGAATGAGTTATAAGCACATGCATTGATGTAGGTTTACTTCTTTTCCTATTTCTGCAGTTGCAACTTGGCATTGTGCATTTCTTACAAGGATTTTAAATATTTCATGAATGTCTCAATCCAGAGAAATATCACAGCACATCAGTTTTTATACTATGAATCCCACAGTCATGCATTTGAACTTATTTGCAATGATAAGTCCAAAATGTCTTTTGTATTTGGTATTAATATTCACTACTCATTTATAGCATGGATTCCTGAAACTAGATAACATACTTAAGATTTACATATGTAATGTATATACCTGCTGAAGTCATGCATTGATAGATCATTGATATACAGGCCATTAGCTATTAGACTATTCAAGTCTGGCATAACAGGAGTGGCCAGGTATAGAATTAGTTTCCAGTTATCCATGTAAATCATCTGACCTGAAAAAGAGGAATACAAATTAGATATATTCCAAAATAGAAAAAAAATCAGAATATTAACAAGTCATATTATTTACTGTATGTATTTCATCTTCACATAAATTAAATATTACTTACTTATAAATTTTATTATAGAGTTAAAGATGGTTATTTATCATAGAAATAATTTTAATCTTGGCCAAAATTTAAAGTAACATAAAAAAGATTAACTTCTTGATAATTATATACTCAAAACATTTTTCCAAACTTATAAATTATTGTAACCATATTATCAAGTAATAAGATGACATGCTTGTAGTGAGTTAACATAAAATTCAGCAATAGATTCCCTATTCATCACAATAGAAAGGTGAGAAGCAGTTCAATAAAAAATTATGTATTCTTATTTTAATTGTCACTTTACCTATGGGTCCAGGAAAAACAATCAATAGTATGGTAAATATCATATTCAGCTATGAATTAAATTGCCAAACTTATGAAATAAAACTATCTAATTTTCCCAATATTTTTTGACACAGTTCATAAAGAGGTTATTTAAGAAAATGGTAAAGTGAACTATTCTCCTATCATAATAAAGCTCATTATTCTACGTAAGTATCTATAGAAGAAACATTTTCTATTCAAATCATTTGAATTTCATTCAGGTTTGAACATTCATTCTGCTTTCACAAAAAATATGAGAAAAATAGCCTCTGATAAAATATTCCTGGGGTGTTTTGACTTTATAGAATATAATTTAAAATATGAATAAATACCAACAAAAGTAGCTTATTCTACTTGGGTTCCATATTCATAAGTATCAAATTGAATTTTCAGTACTTTGTCTTAGCATTCATCAAGCAATCTGAGTATTCTCTGTAACAGGAACTATCTTTCCAATAGCTAAGTTTGATCCTATTCCATATCCTAAACAGTTCTCTAACTAAAACTTCTTAGCTGTATCAGAACAATAATTTCAATATATTTGAGCAATATAATAAGGTAAATTATACTGTTTTTGGAGAGTTTTCAAGAATTTTCTTAAACTAGATCACTTTTCAGAAATATAAATGCATAATAAATTAAATGAATATTGTGTTCATAAATGTGTACAAAAATAATAATAAAATATTTAAGTACTAAAGGAAGTTCTTTGATACTCACACTTTCAAATATATGAATTTCATTCAACGAGATGAGACTACAAATTTGGAACTAAATTTTTTTAATTTAGCTTTATGTAAGTCTATAAAAACTGCCCTGCTATTAAATCATGGGAGAATAGTTTTAAAATTGTTGAATCTGAAAGAGCTGATGAAATATGCCATGTCTAGGAGCCCTCCCAGTTAGTGCAATAATGTATTTGATGAGTATATTAAAAGGTAAAGGGATAAGAATAACTTGGAGTGCAAAGTCACGTAGGTTGAAATAAACTCGGGAATTTATGCACACGATAATAGAGTGACAGTACTGGTAACTGAATCCAGATTTCTAGTTGGTTGCACTAGCCATTGTGGTATCTTGCTAATATTTTGAAATATGCCATATAGGGGTTCTTTGTTTTTTTCTAGAAAGTGCCCATCAATAATGTGCTTGAATGTTCTGACGAAATTCCATAATGGTTAGAGCTACCTACTGGAAATCGAGAAATCATGATGCAAGCTCTGGTCCTGTCAGATTTTTTCATACGCATTAATATCTGCTTTCAAGTAAAATATAATGAATAAATAGCAAGATGGTAATATGCAATATATAATTATATGGAACAAACAAATACCAAAAATTGTCTTTGAAAAGCTTTTAAATATTTATCATTCTGAACTGAGTATTAAAAGAATGTATGGCATAAGGAAATGATTATAGGATAGATTATAATGTGTTGGAATAAAAAATTGTGTGACTTGCGATGTTCAAGATGAAATGGACATAAAACAGTATAGGCAATTCTATCTGTATAGTTCAATTGATTGAATACAACAAATAGGGAGATAATGATTTGAATCCTAGTATTAGAAGATTTGTTTCATGTCCATATCTCCCTGGAATCTCAAATGCATTCAGGAGAAAACTAAATTCTGTTTCTTATGTGTAAGGGCTCATCTCAGAAAAAATCCATCCTTCATGACTTACTAAGAGACCATCAGAACTTCTGGCTACCAATTTCCATGAAACTTTGTTATTTAGTAGAGGACCATAGGCACAATAAAACCTGAAAGGAGAAAAGCATTTTCAAGCATCTTTGATAAAGTCCATGAAAATGTGATATAGAAAATTAACAGAAAGTATTAAAATCAATCAAAGCTAAAGATAAAAGGAAAATAATGGAAAATGAATTTTTATTGGAACCTTTCTTTGTGGATTAAGACTGCATTTGCTCTCTATAATTGTCTTTCAGTTCCATTATAGCTGAAAGGTATGTACAGTGCATATAACTTACATTACCTTATAAACTTTTAAAATGAAAGAAAACTCCTTAAGAATTCTTTACATCTTAAAAGGGTTAGATTAGAGTTATGATTACTAAAGCAAATATGAATCTCCCTTAATCTTATTTTTATTTCTTGGTAGGGGTTATTTTCCACAATAATGATAACAAAAGATTCATTGTAATTCATTATAAAAATCAAATTGATTCAATTTACTGAAACAGATTTATAAAAAACTTGATATAAATAAATTGAGATGAAGTAAATCATAAGGGTTCTAAACTGTTGAATGTATTGATTGAGGGTACTGAATTTTTGGCAATTTTCAATTTATTTTCAAACGTATTGAATAATAGTTAATGGAATGAAACAATGTAAATTTCAACAGAAATAGCTTTGATTGATTAGAATAATTAAAATTCATTATCCAGATATAATTTACATCCAATTCTCCGATCATAAGAGAATATAATAGGTTTTACAAAAGAAGTGCCTATGGTCTTTAAATAACAATTTTTCCATAAAATGATATCTGAGAATGTTTATCCATCGAGTTTCATCATTAGTAACCTGACGAGTTTTAACTAAACTAAGTTCCAAAAAGTAAAAATGAACATTTCCTACATAAATGTCTATAGACTCTAGAGACTCAAGGAATCCTTTGACTTCTCTAAAACTTGATCCTTTTGTTTGGTATATTTAAATAAGAATAATAGATGGTAAGATGTAGAAATATTTAACCACGGAGAGTTATAGCTAGATAGAAAATGTAAAGATTATGAAAAGATAGCAAATTGAAAGTTACATCACACAAAATTTATGATAAAAGAGGCTATAAATATTAAGTTTTGCATAAGTTAAGGTATGAAAAGTATTGCAAGAAGGTTTATCATTCTCACTTCATAAAATTGCTGAATATCCTCTTCGGTATGAATATGTTTATTTAAATCATTCCATCACTTTTGAGATGGATACTGGAGACTTTGGACTTACAAAAGTAGAAATGAATTACTATGTGACTTTGGATAAGAAAGTTTGTCTTCAAAATGGAAAAAATATGGATGCACAGAGATGGATTAGATGAGCTATTGAGTCTACTCAAATACTTTATACCCAACAAATGTCATCTATAATAATTTATTGCATATTGGATTAGAAGAATGTAAAAGTGATAGAAAAAGATTAACATCTTATATTTTCAAAAAGTTAGGAAAATTCTCTAGGAAGAGCATGAAGCATATTGATCTGCCATCTTCCTGTATGTAGAGATTTTTAGGTCATATCACCCTAATTACTTTCTTTCAGTTATCTTTGAAAGGTGACTCATCTTCCCAATACTTATATACCCAGAATGAGGGTGCAGAGATTGAAGTTAAGGCAGACAAAATCCACACAGTCCTTGGCATTAATAAATTAAATAGTGAAACAGAACATTCTTCCACAAAAACTGGATCAAACAAAGCAACCGACTTGTAACTTAGAAATTAGTGTTTGACTCCTATTTACCTCAACTTCCCCATGATAATTTATAATTTGATGTTAGCATGAATAAAGTTTTAAGTGACAGACATAGGCTATGTTGTCAAATGTATGTTGTATTACTTGATTTGGAGGAAGAAGTAAAGAATGAGCAAAATATGGATTGAGAGAGAGAGTGAACAAATATAAATTAATGAAAGAATGAATGTATTAATAAGAAGAATAAAATGTTCGCCTTTTTATAAATTATAAAGTATAATTTAGAAGAATACAAAAATATAAAGTTAAATTTATAAAAATGAAATATGTATAAATCATCTTTTAATGATGAAGTTCTTGTTTGTATTGAAAATCAGGATTCAAAATTTTGTGAGCAATATGTTCTTGAATTGTGTTCATGAAGGACCATAAGTTGTTGAGGAGAAGGCACACACTGCAGGTCAATAATCTTCTTTGGATTTGGATTGCTCAAATAGCCTCAATTGATTCCTAAAATACTGAGAAGCATTAATTGTTTCTCCTGGAGGGAAAGTCAATCAGAAGTTTTTCTTTTTTGCAAAACAGAGGACATGTCGTTGTGGACTCGAGATGTTTTTCATCTTTTCCTCTAGTATTTTGTTCTTTTGAAATATAGTAAAGTGAAGTACTCTCAATATAAAATACTCAAAAAAAGAAACTAAATCCCTCTGTGAAAAACAACTCAAAATGGAACTGTACCAAGGTAGTGAAATACAACATCAGCAGCTCCATTTTAAAAACTCGGTGTTATACATAATTTTAGGGTTACAGCAACCCTTTGCCTCTCATCCTTATCATAAGGTTTTTTGATTGATTTGAAGGAAACCTTGTAACCAATAGTTCAGAATATATTTTATTGATGACCTGCAAATGAGATACATATGTCCTGTGATACAAGAAAATATTGTTATTATCATACGAATGTGGTTCACCATTTCAAAGTACCTACTACCATTAACTAAATTAAAGAGGATGAAAAAAGATATAAAAGAGTTAACCTTTCAAACGAAGATTTTTCTCTATTGTATCATCCGTTTCTGTGGATGCCATGAGCTCTGCTGTGCGATTGTCTCTTCCTACTTCAGGAATTACTGGTTCTACAGTTACCAGTTCAAAAATATTATTTGTACGGTTAAGTATCTGTAAAAGTAGACATAGCAGAGATAAAATATTAAACAATTTTTCTTTTGTCAATATTTGACTCATGTATCTATTTAAATAGACAACAAATATCTAAATCAATCAATTATAGTTTTCCGATGATCCAATGAAGATCTTTAAGCAGATAGTAATGATAATACTTTTTTGTTATTTAATGAAATGTATCAATATATGTGTAATTATATTTCCAAAAGCAGAAGTAGCTCATGGTATGTACAATTTTTTTTTAAAAACCTTGAATCATTTATAATTTTGTTCTCTACAAATTTTCATTGTCTTCTATTTTCTAATAAATTCCATGTCATATAAATTCTTATTAATTCAACATATAAAATTGTATTTTATGATCCAATTGGACAAGGATTTTTTAATATTTTAAGTTAATGGTACATGCAGATGCACTCAAACATAGAGTTTGATATATTCAAACATTAAGTTACTTCACACATGAGCCAAAATATTTAATTGCATGATTCTAAATTATTGTCATACCCAATTCTAAATCTTCTCATAATTTGTCCTTACTAACCATTTGAAATATGAAGGGAATGAGTGGTCTGACTAAATCAAATCTATCTGTTACTTTCTTTCCAATCAAGGAAGGCAGAATCTGCTTCAGTGATGCTCCTATACTTCTTATAACCATATCAGACCTAAGAGAAATTAGGCAACAAAATATTACACTGATTTTCAAGATTTTAAAATAATAAATAAACATAAAATTAGATTTATCTGAGGTAATATTGCACTCCTTTTATATGAAATTTGAAGATTAAAATTATCTTGATATTCAGTAAGAGTAATTACAAGCAGATTAACTACTATCTAAAGAGAGAGTAAGGAAAATATCCAAGAGAGAACTTTATGAATAGATACGAAAAGACAACAAAGTTAGTATAAATGAAAATTCCATTCAAACTAAGTATTTAATTTCTTTAGTTCTATTAACGGAAATCAACTTACCCAAAAACGATGCAGAATGGAAAAATTTGGAACAGTAAGGAAGCATTGATTGGCAAATGTTTTTCCTCACGAATAAGTGTCAAGCTCGTCTGACAAAAAACTCGGTTATCAAATGATAGTTGAAAGGTTACATGAGTTGTGTCCAACATTATTTCTTCTTTCATTAGCTCAATCTTCATTTCTTTCTTATAAAAATGTCTTGCTACCTGAGAATAATAAGTTTTTAAAAATTAATACTCTCCTTTAAATACTATTAATAATGATAATTTATCAGCAGACCTCTGTTGCATGATGGAAGTACAAGAGTGCAATAACTTAATATGAAATATGAGAAAATAAGCATACCTAGGTAGAAATTGTTCAGAACTTAAAATCTCAATTAAAATAAAATCAACAGCAATAAAGGGAAGGAAATAGTATTCACAAGGAGATGCATTAAAAACCATATAAGAATGCTGGAAGTTGCAGTGAGAGCTTAAGGTTTAGAGTTACTCATTTTAACTTTAAAATTTCAGAAAATTCCAAAATACAATATTGGATTGAAATTTATTGTTTAGTAAAAGTATTTATTGAAAGTGTATCAGAAACTTTGTAAAAGTCAGTAAATGGGGTATCACATTAACTTGATTTTTGTAGTAGAATAAAATTTATTAAGAATAAGAATTCTCTCAAAAATTTAGCATGAAACAGTTGACTATTGGTCTGTAATTACAAATAGCATGTCTATTTCTACTATTATGAAAACATTTAACATTCTAAAATAAGTAGAAAGTATCTATAGAAATTCTCATAATATTGATATGAATGAAAGACTTAATACTAGATTGGGGAACAACATTGGCAGTACAATTTATATATCTTCTAAATTACAAATAATTACTAAAGTACAAATTCATTACAAATACTTTGTCTTTTTTGAGTTTGTTATGTATTTCATGTGGTAATTCTTCACCTTCAGTGTCATGAAGGTTTTTTAAATATTATAGAAACTGATTTTAATTCAGGATAATAATTTTTTGAACTGAGTTAAGATAATTCATGTAATCTAGCAAAATATTTCAACAGACAGGAAGTTTAGAGAACTTAAGAGAATTAGAGTAATTATAAGAATTATCAGTAGTTTTGTAGGAAAGTAATATATCATTTTCTACTTAAGGAAGTTCTTCAAAGAAGATTTAAACTATGTGTGATCTTAATATATGTTAGGTAAAGAGTTTCATAACTTTCTTCAAGGCATGAAATAGTTTTTCATACATAGAACTGTAAACAAATCTACATGACACCTGGGACTGTTACAGAGACCAATTATCAAGAGGATAGCACAGGTCATATTCTAAGTTGGTATCAGAGGGGATGAAGGGAAAGATTTGATAAGAATCTGAGAAAACTAAGTCAGATTGTGAGCCAGAAAGAATTCATCATTAAAATAACATTAAATGATAAAATATCAAGGAAAAAAGTCATTAACAACAGTTATAACTTGTTCTTTCTTTCTTTTCTTTCTAGTTAACTTTCATGGTTTTGTCATATAGCCTTTCATTATACTAAATCTGATGATGATTATTTATTAATTCTTACCTATTTAAGCTTTTTTACTATGATTAAACTGATTGCTTATGATTTTTGTTCATGAAATTTTTTTAATTTTTCATCTTGTTAGTTGTTGGGTGTTAAAAGATAAGAGTTATTGGTTTGGTCAGATAGTTTCTGCTGATGTGTTCTAGGCTGAACTTGGTGTGCTGCAAAGGATCAATTTCTTGTTACCTCAGTTTGACATCACTTATTTTGCGAAAGAGATGGATTTCCTAAGTGTTCAAATCCTATTAATATCAACTATGACTTGGGTCTTTCCCTCTCATATTTTTATAGTCATTAGAGAGAACAAGAGAGTTTATTTTCATCAATTAATTCTTTTATATCGGCAAGAATGCAGCTCAAGCCACTGACAAAACTGTGGTACATTTGAGGACAATACAGTAAGTGAGCAGACAGTGTATGAGCAGGTTGTGAAATTCAGGCAGGATGAAATGGGTGTTGGAGATTGTTAATGCCCAGTGAGTCAACACAAACCACTTTAAAGGCTAATATTCTTGCCCAAAAAGTTGTTGCTAGCTAGTAGAGCTGCCAGATATCATAATAAAATATTTGTAGAATTAAAAACATGAGTTTGAAAAAAAAAGTGTTTGATTATATTTCTTAATAATTGTTAAGCTGACCAAAAAATATTATATACATATAAAGTGGAGTATCTAGCCATGTGTAAAATCATACAATTTAAATTAAAACTAAAATCACAAAATTTCTATACCTCTCTTATCTGTCCCATGGTATAATATACAAAACCTCTTCTTTTGCTTCTGTAATGTAATGTTAATCCATCTTCCGTCTCATTCTCACAGATGAAGGATGGAGCACGCATACGAGGATATGAAAATTTAAGGTACTCATGTAAATTATCCAGCCCTGTTATGGAGAAATAAGTTTCATACTAAAAACCTGATTGTTGGTAGAAATTCCAAGAGATGTATGAGTAAAATATATACTTTTAAATTTCAAATTCAAGATATTTTTATCCTTAAAAGTAAAAATCATCTCATTCAACTCTCCTTCTTTCCAAATCTCACTCCACAAGAGCTCACTTTCAAATGTATAGCAAAGGTCCTTTTAAAGATTTAACTTTCATAGAATTTGGTTGTTAAGCAATGTTAGAAATTTTACCATCAGAAATCAACAAACAATTATTCTAAAATTCACTTTCACAGATAAAATAAAATGGTAACAAGCTGAATTACAAAATATAATTCCTTTTTCTAATTTCCCTGTTTTTATTATAAAATGGTATAAAGGTAAATAAATAGATATAAATAATATTGGAAGGCAAAATGGAAAATTATATTCAATAATTTAACTTACCGTTGAGAAAGTCCCGCAGTTGTCTCCCTAGAACAGATAATACTTGATCGTATCCATATTGACCAACAAAGCTGACAAAGTAAACTCCCATTTGATCAAAAAACTCCCTCTCTGATATTCCTAGAACCTAAAGGTATAGAAAGGAAAGCATTGATGATTAATTCTCAGGCCTAGATTATCAGCAATAAATAATACTTAAAAATACATTTTAAAATTACAATAATAGAACTTCAAAGAAAAGGCTTAGAAGCTTCTAATAATTATTTCTTTTATTAATAGTTAATGAAGAATAGATATATTTATTAATATAATAGATTATCTGTAGACTTGGACATTCCCATTCATCCTAGACATTATTATTCAGATGATAAAAATAAACTGTTTTCACTTTGAATTGCATTTAACTGAAGTTAGGTAAGATTGAAATTTTTTTTCTTACTTTATGATGAAAAAGAGAAAAAAATCAAGGTTATTGTAGCTTTTATAGTAATGCTGGTATGTTTGGGAATTAATTCTATTCTTTTGGATATTTTATGGTTAATCTTATGCAGGCAAGTGAAATACTGTTACTGTACTGAATACTGTTTATTTTATACTAAATTGTGTTAGTTACAAGAGTAAGAAATTATGTGCAATACCTCCATAGCTTTCTTAGCAAGCTTTGGGATGAGAGTCTCTGAATAGACCTGGTGAACACTGAAGCTAGGTTGATCCACAGAGGCCCTTCTTCTCACCTCTTCCCATTGCTCTTCCCCATACTCAGCCTTAATGAACTCAGAGAGGTTCTCAAGTAACAGCCCATACATGATGATTTGATTAGTAAAACCTTTCTAGTTTCTGTTCGGAAGGAAAATACAAAAGTTGATTTAACTCCTTCAAGGAGAAAGAAAAATTCTATTATAATGAAATTTTTTTTATTTAATAAACTGTTAAAGTAAAAGCAATATTTTTCAACAGGAGCAAGATAATTATAATTCTGATAATGTTTAAGACATTTGTAATTCAATATTTTCTGTTTTTTATTTAACATTTATTATTGGATTTTTAATCAAACAGTACTTGTACAGTCAGATGTATATTTATGTAATCTATAGTCTTCATGAATTTTGAGCTTAAGATTCTGAATAAATAATTATTGTAACTTTTGGTTAATTAAATCCCCTATATATGTGGACAGCATAAATTTTTAGAAACTCTTGGACTTATGGTTTGACTTAATTTTGGTTTTCAATTTTTACTAAATACTTTACTGTGAAAAAATTATCAAAGAATACAGAGCTAAACATTTGTAATAGTATACTAAAAAAATTGCAATAATTAAGAAGGTAAATGTGATATAAGAATGGGAATTCATTGTTGGCTTTTCAACTTTCACAAGTATAAAGTATAGATAATTTTGTCAGGTTTTGTCATGAAGAAGCCCCTAGACTGAGAATTTTTTGTAATTTATCAGGAAACTTTGGGAGGAATAAAGTGGGTTACAAATAGCTTAAGAAGATTTAGAGAAATAAGGCTTGAAGCCTAAGGAGAGGAAAATTAGGTTTTATGCTTTATTGTGGTTTTACAGTCTCAAAGCGATGTGAAGTGAAAAACAAGGAACGAAAAAGGAAAGTAATAAAATGAGCCTAACGGAAAGTGGAATTCTAAATTTAATCAGAAAATGTATTGAAACTAGAGTAATATCATATATTATTATATTGAATGTAATATGTATGTATTTATAATAATCCAATAGACGACTATTTTATAAGTCCGATTTACCTTCTACAATCCTTTCATAATTTAATTAGTAGGCAAGGTGTGGTCAATTGCAATTTATATTATTTGCCTTATAAGTGGAAACGGTCGTTCCAAAATATATTAATTTCTAAGAGCGTAGAAAAATATCAACCAAACACCTTTCTAAATGAGAATAAATGACGATATATCAATGTATGCACCTAGTTACGGTTTGTTTGTTTTAAATGTAAAGTGTTGGTCTTCAGCTCCACCAAAACTTTTCGGCTCTTGCACACGCAGCCGTATGTCAATACGATCTGATTAAACTTGAGAGAACGCGTTAATAGCTTTCTCCAGCATACATTCTATTTCCCTAAAGGAACCCATTTACTAGCGCACTAAATATCCTTATAACCTATCATCTTGGAGTTGTTATCAACAAACGGAGTTAACAACATCCAACGAGGAATACGCCTGTGAAAGACGTGCCCAAAGATTAATTTGTGACATATCGGAGAGGATAATCTGTGACGGGGGCAATGTGAAATAGATATCATCTTCCCCTTGGACTCGGATGTTGCTACCGACTCCAGCTGTAATTCAGGTGGACTTCGGTTCAAATTCATTTTTGACCTATGTTTTCTTAGCTTTACTTCGTCATAGTTACAAAGTTCCACCGGAATTACAGCCTAAGAAAGAAGCAACTGCTACTGTATCCGATAGGGTAATAATATCAAGGATAATCAACATACCCGATGTTTTACGGTCAATTTTCTTTCACTATATCTACTTCAATATTTAAAAAAATACCTAGTACATCTATCTGTAGGATGCCAGAATTCACTACATGCTGTTATTTTTCTAATATTTAATATTTTCAATAATATTTAATATTTTCAATCGTAAAGCTAACGAATTCAAGCTATTTACCATATAAATTATAAAATTTAACTATAGATTTTATTTAAGTGGTTTAGTTGTGGGGTAAATATTCCACAGTTACATAAAATTCAAAAAAGTTAAACCTTCTAATCACATTACCTCTAATGATTTTATCGAAGAAGACTATACGTAAACCAAGAGTTTCGTTGCTACCATTGTTTTGCATCTCTATCGAAATCTAAGATACATATGGCTGACGTAAATTACTGGAAATACTTATATTTACTTTAGGCAGTAGATATTAGACATGTAGTTAAAAGACAGGTGCAAAAATTATGATGAGCCTACAATGTGATAGTCTTTAAATCAATTTAAAGTATACGAGACCTTACTCAAGTTTCAATTCATAAGCGAAAAATATATGTTGTGAAATACGAGAAGAAGTCCGTCTTTTTAACATCTCATTATCTTCGTCGGAAGAAGAAGGTAAAAAATACATCGCTGCTCATATAAAAGACCCTTCTCATCGGCCTCTGAGGGAACTTTTTATCGTGTCATAGCATGCCAGTCGATGCCATACCAAATTTCCCTAAGGCACAGATTTTCACTAACATTATCTCCACACGGCAGGAGTGTCTAACTCACTCCCCTTTTAATGCTGTATAAATAGAACGATAAATTGAAGGTAAATATTTCTTATCGTCACATTATAAGAAAAGTTGATTTAAAGTTATGTGTATGATTCACGAAGGTGGAGAGAGATTTTAGTGTAATTGTCACAACTCAAAGGTTTTGTTTTAATCTTTAACTATATTAATATTGAAATAGAAAGTTAAATTTAAGCAGAAATAAATTATTGGATTGCATTGGTGAAAATATCGATAAAAATTGTTGTAAAAAGGAGATACTTTCGTTTAAAATTAATTAATTATGGCAATACTGTAAATGAAATTATGCATAGAAAACGAATTAAAATTTTATATAACAATAATTAATCTTTTTTGACCGAAGTCAGACCTTTTACTAAAGAAATATATACTCGACTATTGCAGTTGAAACATAACTGCATGTTTAATTTTACATAACGTTATTTCCGAAATTAATAAAATGTTAAATGAAAGATTGTAAGATTGATGTTAGATTCGACTCAAAGAACCCGTTTTCTTAAAAGACAACAATAGCTATACTCTGACCTTAATTCAAGTAATACTGTAACTAGTCATTAGATCATAAACTCCCTCGGAGGTGAGTGCTATCCATTTCAGAATCCTTAAGATTCTTTGACCCATTCACCAGATTTACCACATTCAAACTCTCACCGTTTTGAGAGATAACTTTCTCTCGCCTTCAAAAAAACTTCTTCGCCCTTTTCACCCAGTCTACTCTTTAAAGGGGACGCTAAATTTTAGAATAACTTTAAAAGCAAAACGATTCGCTAACATTTTATGGGCACGAAAATATAAAACATATCAATATCATATTATTTCTTCCAGCGGAGAGAATAATATAAGAATATAGTTATATAATTATAGGTTACGTACACAGATACCAAATTCTCGTTTAATATCATTTTGTTTTCATTATTAAGGTATAAAACAATTAATCAATGAAGTATTTAATGAGGAGATGATTCCATTTAGGGAAAGAGTCTTTTCACTAAACTCTTCATAACTTATAGTCAAGTTTTAAAGAGAATAACTCTATAATTGATGAAAATTAAAGGTTTTAAAACTGAAACAGTTAGTAAATATGTTATCATATAGGTATTGAAATAAAGATTGATTCTTCAATAAAAGAAATATAATCGTTGTCATAAAATGAAATTATAATTTTTTACGGCAAATTATCAGATGAACATGAATTATTTCTGTTAGTTTTATATCGTATTTCGTACGAAATTTTACGTATTCTTAGGAAGAAATGTGTATGTTGGAATTTTTGCTATTGCATCGGTTACTAAGGAGGCTGGTTGTTGAATCTACCAATTAATGCTTTAAAACCCCAAAATTTATAAACATGTCCATACATTTAATTTATATTCTAAATATAGAATATTTATTAATAAAACTTTAATATCCCAATTTTACAACAATGAGCACCAAAATTTTAACTTCTTCAATTCACTGCTTCCATATCTTCCACGTTTTATAGTTTTTGGGAAGAAAATAAAGCTTTAAAACAATTATTCTATACGTGAGTTCTTCCCTGAAAAACGAACTCTGTGAAAAGCGACAAAGTCTTCTACTTTTGTAATTAGTTCAGGTTATACCAATTATCCTCGACGTAAAAATTCATAAATCCGTCAGCCATTATGCAAATTGCGTTACAGATTTTTTTTCTGGCTATTTTGATAACCCGCAGGATGAAATTGTATTCAATGTCGTGGTCCATGGAACTCACTTTCACGAATTCCGAAATCAAATCAGGGATTTCCGAGGCAATTAAGATGCCGTTCCCTCTCCAATAGCTCATTCTCAGAAACCGTGGGAGGGGAACGCAGCGTTTTCTGGAAAATAAACTTTCCCTCTCTATATCAACTCTGCTATATTTCAACCCCATATAATGTTTACTTCCAGTCAAACTATTCATTCGATCTGTGTATATACAAATGTAAACCACACTTGAAAATGCAAAGGTTAGCGAATTAAAATACTATCTTGAGAAAACTTCGATGCATCAAAAAGAGTGGCCTATATTTCAATAGCATGGGCTTCGTCAAACTGAACAGTGTGCATCGACTACTCCAGTAGTCTGTCTTACTTCTCGACTTTTTCGAAATTCCCGTTTCATTTTCAACGATATTTATTTACGTTTTCTAAACATACCAACCAGGGTCTGTCTCGCTTCTTCACATATTTTCCCCAACTAAAAACATCTTTGTGAAGACAGTTCATTAATTTCTTTAAACATATCCTAACCATCGCAATTACGAAATTTCTTATGTACCATCTCTCAATAAACCTAATTAATTCATTGTTACAACAGATTTTATATGAAATAAAATTAATGAGCTCAATTTTTACTTCGTGGAATGATTTGTTGATTATTAACTATAAATAGTATCTCCTTTATTTATTACTATTGTTGCTATGCGTAGTTCAAATTAGATAGGAATTTTAGACAGAGCGTTTCTTTTAAAATTTCAAGGTTAATGTATAATAAATCGGGTTGGCTCCGAATGAAATCGAGAAATAACGAAAGTTAATACGCAATACATAGCAATAATTAGGTATATAATCCTAGCCTTTTCATTGTTTTCTCCACGGTATTCACAACCATATTCTAAGTCATCTCTTCTTCTTTGAATCCGTGTCTTATACCATAAAATTGTTTTTAAATTTGCTAAGACTTCGTACGATTCAGCATTCTCATATAACATCTGATCAATAAAATTGTCAATTGTCATAAAAACCGTTTTTATAATTTATAACTTTCAATCTTCTTTAAATAATCACGTTATTTTTTGAGAAATCAACATCGTTGCAAAAAAGAATAAAATTGTATAAATTTATGGCAAGATGTTTTTATTGAAAGCTTTAAAGATGATGCGATCCACTTTGAGTTAGGCCGATGGGTTGTAAAATATGAATAGGATTTTCCCGAAAAGAAACAAAGAACTCGAATCATTAAAGATGCTATAACAGTCACAAATTTTCCAAAATTAGACAGGTAAGTACTTCTCATTTTTAAAATTAATCTCCTTTTATTTTTGCATGCCAATTTTTTCTTGATTTATTATTAAAAGGCTTTGAGAAAAGTTCTGAACAGTAGTTCCCGACTTTAGGTTCCTCTTTCGACTAAAGAATCTCTCTAAATCAACCCAAGTTTCCTCTCTTTTCAAAGTTTATGCTCGTCTTTCCTCAAAACCACACAATGGGAGGCTCAGAGTAACAAACCAACTTCTTTCTCAAGTAATTAAAAGAGTACGTTTTTCTCCTTTGAGACGACACCGATCACTTTGATGGAAATTCGACTTAACAAGTTATCAGTTAAATGAAGTACGGTCTTACAATTCCAACTCTTAATGGACGGATTTTAAAGTTGTTGTTCTTTTCATTAGACGTGCATATCGCTGATGATTTATGAGGAATTGGGCGTATGATTATTGTTTCGTCAATTTTTCTTTCTCCAAAGACAAGAACTCAATCATCCGGCTTTCATTAGTATGGGAGGAATAACAGCTGCTGATGAATGATTTTTCTAATACCCTTGTTTTATAATCATATTAAATGCGCAGATATGGGGGAAACTATGCAGAAGAATTTACTTTAACATACATATATAATGACAAAACATTTTGATACGTTACTATCATCAAAACTTGAAAAGATTAAATTAAAAGTAAATATTCATCAAAACAAACGTAGATAATACTTCCTTTTTTCTTTATTTCACTTGCAACTTTTTAATCACAATAATCAAAATGAACACTGAACCATAACAAATGTTTTGGTGTTCGATTTAAAATTGAACATGAAGTTCAATTTACCAAACAATTTTATCATGCTTAACGTATATCATAAGCTTATTCCTTTTATCTAATTATACCAAAACTAAAGTTGGCTCGTATGTTAAACACATTATTATGTTACTTAAAGTTATCTATTGCACATTTTCTCATTTTAGACTGCTTGAAGGGCAAACTATGTGAAGCAATTATTTGAATTATTTATAAAGTTAGAAAACCAACTTATTTACTTTAACAACTTTTAGCTTAAGGCGTTCGTTCCAAGAAATGTCCTTAAAATGGATTGCGTTAGCCTTTACGAACTTTATATTGAATCATAATTTGCGTCCGCTGAAATAAACACTAGGTTACATAAAATCAAATAAAGTTCAGCAAACGCACTTTTCAGAAACTTATGAATGAATCAAAGCCAAGATTCTAACCAGGAATCAGTAGTATTTCATTTCATACTCTAATAGATGACAACTTTCGTTGCATCAATATTTGATTCATTTACACTTTCACAAGAACGTGATTGTGCTGACCTCTTAGCTTTCCGGGAACCTCAGGGTCCAATTTCCTTCCTTTAATGAATTCTTAATGCATTCCTACTTTCCTCGGAGGGCTGTGTCGTCACGGTCGCTATTCTTGACTTTTTATTATTTTGGTTAATGTCAATAGTATAAACAAACAAAATATGATTCTAAGTAATACAAATCTTCTCTATTGTATCTATTATATATCAGTTTCAAATACGTTATCATACTCTTTTTGTAGCTTCCTTTGCTTTTCATTTCATCATCATTCAATATGGATGGATATAATTTTTACTTAAGAATATTTGTTTTTTTCGATAATAAATTTGCTGTTATACACTACTGTGCTATAAGTTCATAAATAGGATACCTTACTGAATATTTTATCATTCAGTCATCATTTAAAAACACTCTGTATCCTTCGTAATACCCTACAATGAAAAGACGCCTTCTTACAAACCGTTGCCCTCCAGCCAACCGTAGAGTGGTTCATTTTAAATCTCAAGCGGGTGCTAAGTGATTTCAAGAAGATGATAAAGAAGGCAATAAAGGGGGAAAAATAATTTCATTGGTCCAGAAGTAAAAATTTCAGAAGAAAGGTTTTTCAGATGAATATTTGATATTATAAAACTACTTTTACAAGAAAGCTTTTCATAACTAATTAGTTTATGATGGAATAATAATAAACTGATTATAAATAAAGATAAATATAAATGTACTTTTGAATATAGATGTGCCTTTTGCGGTAAATATTAATTGATAATGATAAATATTAAGCAATGTATAGTATTATCTATGGATAAATTGTAGGATTACCTGTAGGAAAATTTTTGTGGGAATATACCTACCAAGCAGCCCACAAATTAACATGTTATAATTTCTTCCAGCGATATATTAATGGTCAAACTGTAATATTAAGTTTATTTAATGAAATAACTAACCGTTGGAAACGTAAAAAACACGCGAATATCTATATTTACATTATAACGTTCATTAATTAATTGTAAGTATCCTAATTTATTTTGGGATAAATTACAGGAACACATTAGCTAAACATCAAACGTTATTATAATAGAATATAATCCGGTCTGAGGTTACAGCTCTAAGCTCACCTTTCACGCAAAATTCCGTGGGAGCATTCAAAGTTTGACTGAAAGAGCAACAAGTATTACCGGGTGCAGAGTAGAGCGCGTCTATAGTAACGTACTGTTTGAATGAATATCGACCCAAAGCAGCTGCCTTCTGGAGTGTGTCTTAAGCTGCTTGGAGTCTGTATTCAGACAGCGCCTACACTTAGCACGTTGCCCTTAGTCTCATTATTTGCCAATTCAGGTCTCTGTAATCGATTTATATCCTCCTACTCTCAGATCCAGAAACATCTGGATGTTTCGCTCTCAAATTAGGGAACGCGTTTGCGGTTAGGATGGTGGCTTTTGGGACGCATCTTCACAATGCTGAAATTATTCCCGATCGTATTTGTGGGGGATATCATCGTGAGTTTCTGAGATAGATTCGATGGCTCAAAAGTTGTTTGATTTGTAGATCCTAGCAGAGTAAAATATTTGTTTTGGTTTATTTATTGAAAAATAAAACACAAATTAAAAAGGTGAAATTTTGCAGAAGACGTTGAAACAATTAGAAACTTTATAAAGAGTCAAATTTATTTTGAAATCAGTTTTCTCAAGAGGTGAATGGAAGGAGGAATACAATTCTGTGATGCGAATACAAAGTGAAAGTTTAAGAGTAAAACAAAGGAGAGGAGCCAGAGAAAAGAATTAATTCTTTATATTTCAGTGAATTGAATATGAGAGGAGACAAAAAGGTATGCGAATTAAAACAAAGATGATTCTGAATGGAAAAGTTCAACAGAATTTAGGAACTTTTTATAAAGAATTTTTTGACATTTGTCCATGGAGGTCTGAAGAACCTTAGTGTAACATAGGATAACTTCTTTTCAAGCGCTACTGAGTCGTAATAGACGTATCTATTGCCTAGTTCTGAATGATCAAGATATTAATATTCGTAAGCTTTATCCTAAATTTAAAACTTCCATAAGAAAAGGACTAATTTACTTCCAATTGTTTATAATTCGGATGATACTTCCTTTCGCTACCGTATTTACATTATTCGTTTGAATACGATACGAATTTCCGCAAATTATACGCAATAAAATAACATCCCAAGATTTCATTTTTCGCAACACGCCCATGATTGGCTTGCAGAATATTTACGTAGACATATATGACGTATGTTCACTAATGAAATTGCATCTATTGACACGTAACAATTCGCTCAAGAACGTTGATAACATTATTTTTATTTAAAAGTAATAGAATAATAGATTTTAATATAACAAATGGATGAGAATAATATAAGAAATTTCATAGAATTATTCCGTCAGAAATCCATCTGAGTTTCAAGAAATCCTTCCTTTTTTATGGAATGATTAAATTTTTTGGAGACGTCGATTCTAAGAAGAATGGCGTAATATCTCTCGGGAGGTCGTGAGTAGAATATATTTTCCGAATCCGATCTTCAATTATTCTTTGATTAACGGAAGAGGAAAGCCATTATATATTCCTTCTTCCATCTCATTGAATCTTCAATTAGCTTTTTTCCTCAGGGAATTTTCATTTGAAAGAGATATTGCATTATGGAATACCAGTCGCAAAAAACACTAAGTTACCTTGAATAGGATAAGAAGTGGATATTCTCGATTTTTTCCTGAAACATAAGCGTGGCCTAGAATTGTCTAAAAGAGATGGATTGCTAGATAAAGTGTTTCGGAGGTTCTGATGAAAATATTCCAGAAACTTCGAATAAGGTGAAGGGTATTTTTCGATGAATGAATCACGTCTATGGCTTTTATGATTCTTTCTATTGGTACCAAATCAACGAAAATAATTTATTCGTTTTCAATAGAAAATTTAATCACATTTTGTGGATATGAGGGCACTAAAGAAATTTTAAATGAAATATATAACAAAAATCTATTGATGATATATTTATTTCTACAATAATTTATGATTTATTTATTTATAACGTTGCGTAACAGTTAGCTTGCTAACCAGGAGCCAACGGTTGTTAATTTATAACCATTATGCAATATGAATAGTTAAAAAGTTGTTTAAAATATTTTAAAATTAATGTTTAATATCGTTTATATGAATTCATACGTGCAATATTTTCATAGAAAGGTTCACGTGAGAATTAAAGAAAATTAGCTTTTCTTTTATAATATTAAAAAAATTATGTACGAAAATTACTCACGAGATACTAAAATACTTTATATAAAATTATAGAGAATTCAAATTACGAAAAGTACATTCAACTTAAATTCCTCACTGAGATTTTAAAATAATCTACTCTCTATATAAATGAAATCAATATTAGAAGGCGTGAATTCATGGAAAGCCTAAAAATTTAATTTAAATTACGAAATTTTTGCGATTAAATCAAATTTTTCGTGGAAGTTACAAAGCTTTTAATTATAATCTCTCCATATAAAGTCTACTCAAACAAATCTGCATGAAGCTTTAATATAATATTAGTATAAAGTAACATAACATAAAGCATAATTCATAAAATTACACAAGCTTATATTTTGGTCAATTTCTAATATACAGACAAATTCTATCTTGAGGATATTATTGTTGTGAAAGGATACTCACCAAGATTCCAAAACTCGGACACAGGTTCACTTCCTCACACAGGAGATGACGTCATGGCTCAAGATACCCTCCGTAACTAAGGAATAGAACATATTTATCATTAGTAAACATTTCTCGTCGAAAATAACAAGCTATTGTAAAGGATATTTTCGAAATAAAAATAATTTAGACTAAACAGGAAGTACATAATTTTACAAATATTTTCTAAAATATAAGTTCAGTTCATCTTTTTTATTTTATTTTCTATCGAAAAATTGAAACTCGAAATGACATGGAAAACTGGGAACGAAAAGGAACGTTATATATCATATTAATAAATGTTAATGTAAAATTATTCCTCTTAATCTAAATCCAACGACCTCATTGCACTTTGTATAACGATAAATAAGTTTCGAAATCCCTTCCTCGTACAGGCATCCCTCCATCTCCTTGATTCAGTTGGTGACAGCATCCTTCACTTCCTTGTCACTTCTAAAACCTCCTCCGGATAATTCCTTCTTAATTTTGAAGATGAAGGTCTGAAGGGATCAAGTTCGGACCTTAAGGGGTGATGGGTCAGAACATTCCAACTGAAGTGCTCCAAATATTCCGTTGTGTTATCGTACTGGAGGCACACACCATAGGTCGAAATTCCTCTGCTCCTGGTGACCCATCGAAGATTTTTCAGGAACTCACAATACCAGGAGGTGTTTAACTCGAGGAATTCTTCTCGTTGAGGGAAAGAATTTATCAGGAAATCCTATGGGTCCCAGAATTCAGAAGAGATTATCTTTCAGGTGGACTTGGCTATTACAATTTTTCGCTTTTGGAAAGGTTTTATCACTGTTTATATTAGTCTTTGTTATCTGCAGTGCTGTGTGACGCTGAGGTTTTATTTCCCTTGAAATCGTCTCATTCAGTTTCGTTGCGAACCCCCTATCTCATCATTGACTCACTCAATCTATACATGGATATAAACTGTGGATGAATTTCAACTGATATGAAACTATTTTGACATTGAATCACACCGAAAATAAAAATTAGTGACGAAACCAGTTTTTTCAGTTCTAATATTACCCTTCACCTTTCAATCTATTAAGAAGTTTCCAACCTACTGTATAATTATACCATATTTTGCATAAAAATTATTAGCGACCAAACCGTAACTTAATTTTAGGATGAAACTCGTGGGATACACGAGCGCCAACAATTCAACATAATAATTCTAATACTTATGTACTTGCGATTCTGATACTTCAAATTAATGAAAACGAAACCTTACTTACAAAAATCATATGAAATAGTATTTTGACCTACCATTCTTAAAAGTCTTATTCATAATAAAAAATGTAGTTTGAGAACGGTTATTCTGTAAAATTGTTTGCATTATTTCAAATTTAATCGTAAATATTTATGCTCTGGAATAATACTTTCAAATAGGAAATGCAAAGGTCTCTCATTCGAATGGCAAGAAATGAATTTTGAAATTATACGTGATAATTTTTATCCAAAATTGATAAAAAATGACATTACCATGTTGATAAAGGTCAGGTGGATTTGGCTATTCAATTGAGAAAGTAATTAATTAATAACAAATCGATAAGGAAATTAATTGATACAGACATAAGTAAACAAAGTTTGACTTTTAACCTTTCGGGACTAATTATAAAAATCGATTAGTTTCAGCACACAGAAATGTGATATATAGTTCGGAATAAGTTTTCAGGAAAATGAAATTGTATTCTTAAACTGGGATCTGAGAAGACGCTTTGGGCGAAGGATTGTGGGAAAATTGCATTTATGGGTGGGCGTGGCCTTGACAGGAAAAAGGTCTTTTTCTTTTCTTTCAAAACGTACTTTATCATCGAAATAAATGAAAATTAAGAGATCCCAACGCTCTTTCTTCTATTCAAACGCTGAATGAAATCGCTCGTTCGGTATACGGTTTTATAATGATGCCCGGTATTCATGAGCGAGATATATACGGTTACGCACAGTTATTTGTTTTGTTTATTATACTCATAAAAGAATACCCTTCGTCTTTTTACTAAGAAGCGTTTCTAAATTTCTGCATCATATATTACTTACATAAATCCTACGTAAAGCAGTTGTTGCCTGGGTTACGAAAGCAAAACAAAAAAGAAAATAAATAGGAAGGAAACAAATGTTGAGTAAAGTACAAACGAATAATAAACAAATAATAAATAAAAAATTGTAGTTGAACTGAAGGGAAAAACTATTTCAGAATCTTAAAAAATATCTAATAAACCACTTATTTTAACCAAATGAAATTAAGGCGAAATAATTTATGCTATTATAAAAAATACACAAAAAACGTTGATCTTTGGTAAGGACCTCGGTCAAAATGTTTGATATCCTTTAAGTCAATTTTCTTCTATCGAGCCCTAGAATTTTTTTTACTTCTCCGGGCTTAAATATGAAGTTAAAGAAATGTTTAGCGATTTCAATAAAAAGCTATAAAAATATGAAAACACTGAGAAATGCTGATTTCACAGATGGAAGAGATGAGTTGAAAAGATCTTTGCATGTAATGAGCAAACTTTTAAGAAATGAACTCAACCGGAGATAAATACATCAATGGTAAAAAGGTATGCTAAAACTTTTTGTAACTTCCAAAGAATTTCATTTAATGTGCTTGACTAGTTTTTTCGACAGTTATAAGATGAAATTACTAAAAACTTCAATTTGGAATCTTGTTAGATTTAATATACACTAGAAATAATACCTAAAAAGCATAAATTTTGAGAAAAATACAGCTAGACTAAAGAAAACGTAGATAATGAAATGTTAGAAGGGAAATTTATTACGAAGGAAGGATCTTAAAATAAAAAACAGCATAAATATGAATCATTCAAAATTAAAAAATAAAAATATGTTTGATAAATATGATCAGAGGAAAATTTATAGAATCTTTAGATGAAATATAGCTTAACGTGGCTCGGAAACATGGACATAAATAACAGAGCAAAATAGAAAATAGGTGCAATTGAGATGTGGTTTTGGATCAGTGAAAATATATAGCAGTTATAAAGGGGAACAAAATAAGGGTGAAGAAGGACAGGGGTTCCTACGCTATAAAGAATAACAAAGTCCTTGATCAACCTAAAGGAGAAACAAACTGAGTCAATAATAATCGTTTAGGACTACCGAGTGTTGGATAACATAAGTATATAAAATAGAATCAGATGACTAAATGTTCTAAGAATTTCTTCTAAATAACTATTAAATATTAAAGGAAAACAATCCCAATAAATTGTTTGTGTATTTTATAATAGAAAAGAAAATGTATGAGGATTTTTGATTTATAGACATCCACTGCAATTTAAGCACATTCTATAATCATTTAATGCAGTAACTCCATATATTCCGACGTATTTTTGAATAAGTCAATCCATATGAAACGTAAAATAATCATGAAATAACATTATATACCCATTAAGGTCTCAAAAACAAGCTCTTATAACTCTCCCACTTAGATAAGTATTAAATAAATACTTCATGCTCTCTTTTAATACATAAAAGGATCATTGGAAATGTTTAGAATCATCCTACATACATGAGAAGTAATAAATACTGTTTTATAGAGAACGACTTACGTAATATGTGAAAAGTCATTCCAGTTGTATACAAACATTAATACTTCGATACTTTCTGTTCAATCCAAATATCGAAAAACAGGTTCGGATGGATGGACTGGAAGTTTCCCTCAAAAGAAGATGTTATTGAACAAATGCCTCTCAAAGAAGCATTATTCTCGGAAACATATTTTGGGAAAGTCATGGAAGCTTTGGATGGAAGAAAGAGGGTATAAAGAGAAAAAGAAAATAGCGGAACATCGGCGTCTTAAAGGGGAAATGCGATTAAATTGAGAATCCGGAGAATCACATATATTTCTACCTCTGCAATCTCATCGACCAAAGGCTCCATAGATTTTATCTCTCTTCTTAATTGAACTAAATAAATTTATATGGAGTAGTTCATTTGTTGTGTAAGAACCAATTTCGTAATTGATAATGTGAGATACAAATAAAAGAATACGTAATATACAAGGATAAGCAATACATTATCGGTCTGCTCTGTTTGTTATTTTTGGATTTCTTAATACGTATGTGTGAAAATCATCCTATGAATTCAAAGAGAAGGTTTTCTACCAATTATACTTATCCTGTCCGAATGAAATGATACGTAGGTAGCAAAACAAGCAACTCCATATAATACTGACTTGTGAGGAATACACCGCACAGTGAGTGTGATTTAAAAGCAACTGGTAAAATATAAAAAAGATGTTTTATGTGCAGACTCCAAAATTTGGCATGTGTACTCTTCAATGATTTTTTTTTACGTAAATTTGAAATTCATCAAATTCACTTTTGGCAATTAATGATTAAGGATGGGTTAAAAAATTGATTAAATATTGCGTAAAATACTAATCTCAGGATTTTCTCAATAATATTTATATTGTATATTCCAATTCTAAGCGAAGGAGGACAAGTTAGACAAATTAGGCTTTAAAGTATAATTCTACGTTATGATTCAGTTATTTATCCTTTTGTTATGGATGACATAAAATGTTAACTAATAAAGTAGTTATAAAGGAATCTTTTTCATGAAATTGTACTTTATTCTATGATTACCTAAAGATATTCCGGTGTAAATGAATAAGAATCAATTAATTAGTCTGTATTAGTCTTAATTAGTCTTTAATGTCAGTTTACTTCTGTTTTAATAAAACGGAAGTGATGTATTTCGGTGTAAAAACATCGGAAGAATAAAAGAAAAACAAAATGAAGGGAATTAAAGTGAAGATGCGAGTGTTTTGTGGGAAACAAATGAGAGACAAATTGGAAAGGAAGTCAGAGGAAGGATTTAGAAAGGAGGAGTGTATTGTGAAGAAGAAATCGAAGGCAGAGCAAAGTTAAAGGTGAGAAAAAACACGCAAAAGAATAAGGAAATAGACAGATATTCAATGGGGAGAAAAGTTCTGCGAAGTTATGCAGGAAAACGTGCTATTATACATTTTAAGGATCATTACTGATTTTATGTTGTCGCTCCATTACATGGGAAAAAGTTTGTATGAGTTTTTATAGAACTGTTCAACAGTCATGATCAGAAGGTTTAAGTTTAGAGGAGAGTAGGAGCAATTATATATAATTTATTGTTGATAATTAACAATAGTTTAAATCTAACTTAAAATTTTCCAGGGGTAAATAATAATTTTCTAGTATTTATTAATCTTTCCATGTAGAGATCTTGTAATATGTTTATAAACCTCCATTTCCATCAATTGTCATATTTTATAATTAAAAAAGCTTCTGAATAGGTTAATATTTTAATTAATAATAGTCACATTATTAACTTCCAGACGTATTGAATAGATTATACCTTTTGCAGAAATATTTTTTTGATGGAAGCCAAAAAAAGAAAATGTCTGTCTCATACGAAATGTATTCAAATATAACTCTCAACAGATACTTTTTATAACATAACTACGGTATCGTTATCAATTTTAGCGGAATTTCAGAACTATTATATTACTATATATTTTCAGAACTAACTTTATTTCAAGTAAAAATATTCAATCCATACGATTCTTTCTGAAAGTAATAATGTCTTATTTTTGGGATAAAAGAAACCAATTTGACCACAAAAAATTATTTCACCTCTTTTCCAACTCGAATATAAAAACAAATTTAACGTCTTTCGGAGATAGAGAAAGAATTGGAGTTGTAAATGACAGGTAATTCAACTGATCGTAAAACTTCGCGAAGAAAAACTTAGGAATTCTAATTTCGTAGATATTAAAAAGACGAATGAATAAACCGGAAAAAGAGACTAATCGAGTAATTTAACTTACACGAAGTACTATTCAGATCAATTATAAGCGACAGATGGGAGATCTCAATGTAGTATTGAGAAGAATAAAAAATAATAAAAAGAATGCGGAAAAAAGCAAGGATTGAGAACAAGAGGCTATTGAAATTTTTCGAGAGAGTTTACGTTGTGGTCCAATAAAAACGGGAAATAACTCGAATGCTGGAGGATAATAAATGTATTTGAGGAGGAAAAGGAGTGTGAATGTGTTTTCTGGAAATGGTGGAAATGTGGAAATAGTCGTATTTCGCCGCATAAAATGGGCTATAAGTTTATAGGAATGTCTCTCCTTCTGTGCAGTGAAAATGACAGAGTTATTGGAAAATACCAAGGTGACAGATAGACGGTTTAAGTTCTGCCTCTAATTCCATGTCTAAATGGCTGAGGGAAGTTTTGGAGTGAATGTATTGAGTGAGTGACACATTTTTTTGAATGTTGCTTCAACTCAATTTTGAGTACTTCGTCTGCAGTTGACTTAATCTTAATATCTTTGTTTTTCATATGCAGCACGAAGTAGTTTCTATCTGCTATACGGATTTCCATAATTACCTTTATATGTCAATGAAGTAATGAAACAGTTTATCTGCGCATTGATTAATTGCACTTTATCAAAACTAATATGGCTCAGACAAAATTCTTTTGACGTATTTCAATAAAATAATCTTTTATAATAATAAAATTTTGATATTTAATGCCATAAACAAATTTTGTTCAGAAAAAAATAAGTTCATGATAAATTGTAAGTTTATATGAGAAATCGTATGTAGGAAGAGCTGTTCTAATTGAAAACGCATCTATTTTTATCAATTAGCTTATAAAATTATCCCAAAAAAAGTAACGATATAAAGTTTATTTACTAATGTTACAAAGTAAGGAGTGCGTGACATTTTGAGTGTATAAATATTTATTAGATATTTATATAATATATTTATATTCTTATAAATTAATCATTCTGAGAAGTTTGGATTACAACTATGGTTAAAGAAATAAACATCCTGAAATCCAATAACGAAGCACAACTAAAATTTCGTGCTTGAAAAAGCATCAGAATATTTTCCTATTCTGTTTTAATACTAACATTTTTTAATGCTTAGGAAACATTATATACTCTGGTTAAGTAGATTACACAAAATTTCCAAAACAGAGACGTTGATTGGTGAATTAATCAAGTAATCAAAGCATGAACTTTATCGTCGTCAACTCATTACCTTATTTTCTTCTAAAGCGTCGTGCTACCTAAATAGGAACTTTATATTATATTATTGATAAGAGAAAATATTCTATTAACTTATATACAGTATACAGTCTTATATACAGTATTTATTTAAATGTTTTAAAATAGTATATTAAATGTAAAGTACCAATGAGTCACGCTTCAAACCATTTGGGAAAGATTCAAGAGGAACCAACGTACAAATCCACCTCAATCTTTACTCTCTTTTCCAATCTCTTAGTTTCCAGGCTTCGAAGGAATGAAGTCTCAGTTGGTCTGCACGCTTTACGGACAATACATTCCGACCGAATTCCCCTCAATTCCAACGGGAATGATTTTCCTTCGAATACGAGGGCAGCATGCAAAATAAACGCAAGGGCGAACCATTCTTGGAAACAGGTATTTTAAGCTTCCACAAAAAAGGGCGAAAATCCCAAATGACGACCTCGTCTTTCAACGTTCTCTCCTCCAAAAGTTGCATCACATCTCCTTTAAAAGCTTTTCATCTTTGAGTGATTGATGTAGTGGCAGTAAACGCAGCCTCTCAAATCGCTAAGTTTCTTCGCTTCGGCTGCAGTTAACGACCCTAGAAATGTATCGGATGTGGCTTAGCACTAAAAAAGCCAACAAGCAGCACTTAAGACGTACCAAGATGTTCACTTTGGGCCGATACCCGGAATATATAAGATGTTTTCGGAACATTTCTCCTTTCTCTTGCGCAGATTACACGAGAATGTCTCATAAGCCTTCAGGAGTATGTGGATAAAGAGCGCGTAATTTTTTCCGTATTCCGTCATTCTGTGGATTATTTCGTAAGCTGTCGGTACGACGTGATTCTCACTTATATCCTTTTACATAATCCTCGCCTTCACGTAATCGAAAACGCTTCAGTGAAATTATTTACGTTCATTGAAATTCAATTTTCCGTTAAGTATATACAAGCTAATTTTCAAATATTAGTTACTTCTGAAATGAAATTCTAATTAGTAATCGACGATGAGTGGTTGAGCAATTCACATAATTTGATGAAACTACCTCACAAAAAATCTCACGATTAAAACTGATCCCTAACTATAAAAGGATATTTAAAAGCCCTTATCTTTATACTACTTATCTCACGCATTTTAATCAGTTACCAGTTATTGAAAAGATTCCAAGATTTTTCCCGAATGAAACGTATATTCGAAATATGTAGCCCACTAGCTAAGGGAGAACATTTTAATTTATGAAGTTTGAAAATTAAATTATTGTCTTTTATTTCCACTTTTATGGCTAAATTCTACCCCGCGTGTGCAATAGTCTATATAATCAATAACCGGAACATTTTACGCGGGTCACGCGTTCTGACGTAATTTAATATTCTGTAATCATCCATGTATGGGAACATGTAGCGCTGCAAGAGATTCTGAATTTCACATCCTCGGAGGGTATTGATACATTAAAAGAATTTCTTAACACAGAAATTCTATTTAATTTTTATGAAAATAATAAAAGTTAGGAATAAGAAAAATGTTTATTAACCTTCAAATGGAGTTTATTCAATATATTTAATTTAACAATTACTAAGAATTTAAGCCGAATAATTGTATTTTCAATCGCACGAAAGTTTTACGAACTCTTAACGTACAGAATATTAAATAATATAGCAATTTTTATTGCCCTTAATTTTAAAGTATTTAAACATAATATTTATTTTAATTAAATGTTTATTCCTTTAAGTGATACGTCATTCCAGGAGTTAACGCCTGAACACCTTGATTTCAGGATATTTGTATAAAAATGTAGAAGACCTTATCGGAACTTTCTTTGTTAATCGATATCGTGAAATTCCATACATCTACAGCGTATAAAATACGTGTCACAAAGGCCAAACGAATTATGTCATAAAAATAAAAAATTAAGATTGACGATAACTAGAAAGTACGAGTTTATGATTCATAATTCTTGTTTAGTCTCATCTCTTTTCCTATTGGAGACACTTCTTTCTCGGCCGCTGTTTCCTTGGCAATAAATTGAATGATTCAAGACGAAGAAGCAAATTTTTACGGAACGTAAATCGAGCAGTTCAATACATGGCTCAATTATGTGCATAGAAAAGGGAAAAGCTTCAATAAAAGTTGCGTTCTACCTCATCGTGGTACTGTATACCATTCATTATGCAGCGGCACAAGGAAAGTTATGAGTGCGAAATAACTAAGAAATGAGGCACTTATGCGTAGCTAACGTCTATTTTGATGAGCTCATAAAATTTTATCCTCCCATTTTTTCCGTTCGCAAATAAAGGAAAGGAAATCGATAATCCAGTCAGGAGTTGCAGAAAAGACATCTCTCTGTCCTCATAGCAACCGGTCGCGAGGGAAAAATAACTTGGTATAAATAAATAAATATAAATATATATACAATTAATGATATTAACACGTATCTAAGAAGAAGAGTTCGTCTGTTTCAAATATAAGGAACGTACAGGGTAAAAGAAACGTTGAAAACAATCAGTAAGCGTTTGAAGGAATTGTCGATGATAAAACATTCACGCTACCGTTATCTAAAAGTAATCAATTCACAACTTTTCATCATTGTAACATATTTCTTACTTAATTGCAATCATTATATTAATATATTTTTATCTTTTGATTTATATTTTTTATCGCATTCAATATTATTATATACAGAATATTTGATTGATACTTTGATTGAGAAAGTCAATCATTACGAAAATCGATCCCAATACCCTATGAAGAAACGTCTCTTTCCTTTCATTAAGGATAAATATTAATTTAATTGTATAAAATATCTATTTTATCTTTGACAGAAAAAAATTAAAGAGGTAGTTAGTTTAGTTAGAGGTATACATTTTTAGTATTACATAGCAAAAAAATTTTGTTTGTTTTAAAAATTTTATAGGTTTAATAATCAAATTAATAATTGACAATCACAAGAATTTACCCATTTATTGTAGGTGACATTTTGTGGAAACGAACGCATAAATCCATTCCTTAACACAAAAATTCCCAAAAGTCTCATTCCTTTTTAATATCTCTTCCTTCATCAAAATCTGAAGATGAAAATACTCCAGCCTAAGGGATGATTAACTTACGAATGAACGCACACATTGTGCAGAATTTTTTCGCTTAAGTTTATCTCGCGCGAAGAACGGACAAAAGACTACAGTCGCTCAACATGTGATAAAGCTACTTACTGTGACGCTCTCAGCTATTGGCACCGTTTCTAGCAAAGCGTTAAGGCACCTTAAAGAAGAGATGAATCGAAAGAGATTTATGGCCCACGCTGGAGTTTAACTTCGGGAGACGGTGCTTTGGAAGAAAAAGGTGGAAAATCCATTGGGAACAAAGAAAGGATGTCAGAGATTCGGAAGGGAAACTTGCAAAGAGTAAAGAGATGGAAAAGGACGTGGGCGTCGCGGAAAAGTTTCTGCTAAAAGGCGAGGACATAGATGTGTGTAAATAAATATATATGGATGTGTTCGGAGGTGAGGATGAGTAAGGGTGCTATGGACGGATGTCTGGGAGTGACAGAGAATTCGGTGAGCGCATACAGTAGAGGTGGGATAAGAAGGGAGTACCCCAAGGTCTCGTCTTGGGCCTCCTATTTTATCGATTTTTACGAAATCGCTCGAAACCCTAAAATATTTGTGAATAGATAAAGTCTTATTTTTATTGTTATAGCTCATAAAATTTCAATTTTATGTTTCTTTGTTTTGAATTTGGATCCAAGTTTTATTCCGTACCCATCCGAGGCTAAAAATATTCTTTCGCTCTGAAAATCTCGATAATAAAAACATTCGAATCCTGGCTATTTCTTACGAAAACATATTCTGTACCATAAATAAACGAATATAAATACATTTCTCTGGAAAAATAAATGGGAACACATTCCTTTAGAGTTCAGTTTTAAATAAATTTATCATAATAATTACGAAAACTTTCATAATTATATAAAAATGATATACTATCCGAATTTATATTCATATGGTCTGTCCTGAAAGTAGTAGGACTGATTTTTTCCTGTTCGCACGGACGGTCGGACGGGAATTTTTTGGATTGCAAATAGAGGGGGGGACTGTAACGAAGCGCTGACAACAATTGGAAGTCGATTCCCAGCTTTTGCGATCTGTGTATCTTAGTTTTCTCGGACCTCCGCAAGTGACCTCGTCACGGTACGCAATGGACCGTTTGCTGGAGCAGCGCTATGCAGTGAAATTCTGCGTTAAAAACTCGTAAAAAATGGCAAGGAGAGACACAAACTCATCAAGGCAGCTTAAGGTTTGATTTTTCAACCGTATTTGAGCGGCACAAGCTTTTTCGAGAGGGGAGAGAAGACGTCGAAGACGCCGAGCGCTCCGGACGCCCTTCGACCTCGAAAACGGACGAAAATGTGGCGCGAGTGAAAAAATTATTGAACACTATGAGTGTGAGAATGTTATCGGAC
The DNA here is from genome assembly GCA_020796165.1 of Pantala flavescens. NCBI lineage: Eukaryota > Metazoa > Arthropoda > Insecta > Odonata > Libellulidae > Pantala > Pantala flavescens. The sequence goes on from CM036886.1 coordinate 23,573,596, forward strand.
GAACTTTTTACGTTAAAGTACTCGAAAGACAGCGAAAACGCATCTTCCGTGTCCGACCCGCTATGGCCGCCTCGTGGGTCCTGCATCGCGACAATGCGCGGGCCCACACGCGCTCATTGTTTCCAACTTCCTTGAGAAAAACGGTGTTGCATCCCTGCCTCACCCACCCTACAGCCTAGATATTGCTCCCTCGTACTTCTTTCTCTTTCCAAAATTTAAAAATCCGCCGAAAGGACGTCACCACGGGTCGGTGAAACCGTGGTGACGCTCCATGACGAGGTCACTTGACAGAGGTCCGAGAAAACTAAGATACACAGAACGCAAAAGCTGGGAATCGACTTCCAATTGTTGTCAGCGCTTCGTTACAGTCCCCCCCTCTATTTGCAATCCAAAAAATTCCCGTCCGACCGTCCGTGCGAACAGGAAAAAATCAGTCCTACTACTTTCAGGACAGACCATGTATGTATAGATACACTTTGACTCGCTTTCCAAAATTTAAAAAATTATATTCTTTTGAATTTTTCCAAGAAAATTTAGACTTTCCATCAATATTTGAGCTCTTTATTTATACATTTACATCATTTTTAAATAACCTATCTCGCTTTTAAATAAATTAAACCGGAAAATTCTATTTTAAAATCACTCTGTTTTGAGGAAAGATACAATAAACATAATGAAGTAAATGAGAAACAATAATCCTCTTCACCGTAATATAATATATAGTTATGATAATAATGTACCCGACGACGTTGCCATAGAACCCATAGAGCCCTAGATCGTTTAAGGTGAATTATTCGATGATAATGAGTATATTTTTTTCTTATTAGTTCTCTATAATGACAACCACAAATTCGACCCCTAAGTAGAGGATATTTTTACATGAAAATTATGACATAAAGTGCCCCTAGTAGAAATATCTTCCCCTAGTCCTTTTAACTAGGGGAAGATATTGCCATTTTTCTAATCTGAATTAAATCTCATTCCTAATCCTATCATTGCTATTGTGTACGGTTTCTTATTATAGCGGAATTAATTTCCAATCGTATTAATCGTTACAGCATTGAGAGCAATAATTAGAAATTCATGCAGATATACGACCGAAAGATTCCATTCCCGAAAAGGTTGTTAAATATCGATGATGATGGAGCTCTCGATTATAAATTCATGAACCATCTTCCGATGATGCAAAAGAAGTTCCAATCAATCAGCCTCTTCTTTAAAGATGTAGGGAAACTGAGGCCAAACTGAAAGTGCTTTATTTTTGTTCCTTTTGATCTCTTGTTTATACTTTTCTCTGTATAATTTCGTTATGTATATTTCGTTATGTTAAAGGAGAACTGTATGTAAGTTGCTATGGAGACCCTAGCTTACAGCTAATGATATATTATTTTAAATAGAGTGGCAATATTTGTAGCTAATTGATATTGCATTTACTCCTATTCTTCCAAATTAAGGCACAAGGTACTACCGGTGTCCATATGAAGAATATTAAATTAATTATCGGAAAATAATTAACGTTCTTTTATCTATCTATGAATAAAAGTCAATCTGCGTAAATACAGAACGCACAATTACAAGGAGACAATTTTATAAGCTCATTGCTTTCGTAAACCTCGATTTTTATTTTAAATATCCCCTTCTGCTATTTATAAAAATGGGAGATAAATAATAACGCATAATAAGAAAATGTGTGCAGAAAATTTAGCTATTTATTTACGTTAGCAAACAAGAAATAATTTTGAAATGAAAAACACCTGTCTATTAGTATCATACAATCACTCGGCTGCTATTTGTGACGCTTAATGGGAAGTATTCATTTAGCTCAAGAGCCAGTGTACAAGAGGGAGAAATATTTAAGGTCCAGAGTCTTCGTGGAGAAGCCTAATTGTATTTTCAATTCACTTCCGAGGTCAGTGACGTCGTACCCTTTTATCCTGAATCAGCTCGTTGATCGAAAATCTTCTTCTGTCCTAAGTATTGATCGGCCACGAAATGGAAGAAGCAAAAATCATGACCAAAGAGATATCAAATAGAGAAATAAATAAGTATAAATTTAGCTATAATTTTTAAATATATCTTTTTCATGTCTGTTTTTAGTCTCGAATGAAAGATATTTACGATTTCGGTGTAGAATATGTCATAATTAAGCTGAATGCATGGAACTAATAAATTACGATTGGCTTTCGCATTCCATAAGGAGCGAAATTCGTTATAATATTAAAAATTATAATATTATAATGAGGCAATGGGTTTTGTTTATATTATTGAAAGAACAATTGATAATAATGAAGACTCGATTTTAGAGGGTTAACTTTTTCAACGTACAGCAAGCAAAGATCATCAAATTTCAATGGTTATGCATGTAAGTTAATTACGAAAAAAAAATATCCTAAATTATTTACTATACAATAAATTATATTTGAATACCTCGTAAATAAACTTCAATGGTTGATTAAATACTACTAACGCAATGTCAAAATCGTACTTTGAAATATATTCGTAAGTCTTGATGTTTGTATGAGCAAAATACGTTTTCTTTAGTAAAGTCTATAAGATTTTGTCGCGAAAGTGTTGAAATATTTTATTTCAGACTTTATTTTTTTCTCTTTAATAAGCAAATATTAAAAGAAATTGTACGGATTTTAGGGTGGTAAAAATTATTTTATTATATGTTGTCCCCTATTCCAATTTAACATAGTCATCACATTATAATGATCGACATTAAAAGTGAATAAAATAGTAAAACCAATATCCCATGTTATCAAAAATAATTCAAGTTCAGCGATGTAATGAGATATGAAACGAAGAACTCGTGGTATCATTTCGCATGACCTCTATAAATAATCGCATCGGGGCTCTTTCTTGATAATTTGCTAATGTCAGCCATGTCTCTTTACTATCATCCTTGCTGTATCTTTTATGATAGGCTTCCATCCAAATGGGATGTAACATTTAATCAAATACGTATCAAGAAGGCTCATCGAACTCTCGAGAAGAAATTTACTAACCTAATAATTATGAAAATGATTTTAAGGAGATAGAATATAAATGCTGGATTTTTATGTTTATTAGCGGGTATATTTCGATGAATAATACATTTCCCAAAAGGATAATACCTTTATTCACTCGCATATATCTTTAAATATGTATCATTTATGTTAAAAATTCGTATATACATCTTTACATTTAATATTTCGATAACATTCAATAAATAATCACCTTGATCACATTGAATCTCTCAAATCAAAACCTTTCTCAAAGATACTACAGTTTCCATGCCCTTTTTAAAAGACCCTAATGCTCGTATATCACATTCTCTGAGATATCCAAAAAGAAAGTGGTTATAATCTGTTTCATACCTAACGAAAAAGGCTACCCCAAACATAGAAATAACATTTTTTAAAAAAAGGAAAGCTAACCATTCAATTCTTCTTTTACTCTAGTTAATTCCTGGATCACATCACACATACCTGAAGACGCATCCTTTTACAGGCAATTTAAGCCATCAAATATTCACCGGCTTTTGCTGTGTCGTTTTTCATCGCTAAAAAACTTTTTAGGATAAAAAGAGTTGTCAAAACCTAAATAAAAACTAGAAACGACATTTCGCTAAACCTGCTGTTAACTTTTTCAAGTCGAAGTGTTGATTATTTCTCCATATACACTCCCTTTCACTCTAGTCCTATATGTGTCCCTTCACTTGGATGTTATTTGTTCATAGAAGACGTATCCATGTAACGGACAGTTGGTGACTCTCCTCACAGTTGAAGTTGTTAGGACTATTGGAGATCTCAATCGATTCCCATGTTATACTTGGAAAATCTCTAGGTTCTTTTTTGATAACATAAGTATCTTCCATGTCTACATGTGCGTCTGGCTCAGATCACATGTGTTTTGCCATCTCTCATATATTTGTCCTTTTATTTCATCTCAAGGCAGTACGAGTTTTGTTTACAGTCTTCAATATCGTTTTATTGACTATACCTAATACTCTCGTAATTTTTTCCGAGTTCCCTGAGGATGTATTAAATACATGCCTTTAGATGATGAACGATAAAATATAAAGGTTAAGAAAAAGTGGAAAAATAAGAAAAATATGTATTAATATTGTAATTTCCAAAGGAAACTAAGGGTATGGAACTCAAGAGCTAACTAATATTATGATGTTGAAGTGCATTAAAGCAATCATTATGATCACCTGAATAGGAATTTAATGAATTCTTCTGTTAAATTATGAAATAAGCTAAGGAAAATCATTTTTATTTTTTGGAATCATCGATTTTTAGTGAAAAAAGATATACGTAGTAGTAAATATTATAAATATAAATATTTCAGTTAACTAAAGTGGAAGAATTAGGCAGAATACTCAAGAAACTCTTGGAATTATTATAATTCATCTTAAACATTTGCTCTTAAACAAAAATAATGTATCATTATTAATACGTGATTATTATTATCATAGCATCATAATAATTGAAGACTAATGTTTATGAATCCTCTTTTACTCAAGATTTACTTTTATAATTATATCACAACTTCACTCTAAAATTACGATTAGTAAATTCAATATTGAAAACGAAGTTACGAATAACAATAAGTGTGTGAATAATTTATGAAGATTATTTCTTAAATATTACACCGTTTCATATGCACAATGGAATTACACAAAGTAATTAAGTACGAAAAAATATTTTTTATATGATTGTGATTATTTTTCTCAGCAATTATCTCTCATACTAATGATCTGTAGATAATTCCAGTATTTAATTCTCTATGGTAACGCTTAAACAGTTGTAACTAGATATCAGATTGTTTGGGCTAGAAAATTGAAGTGGATTTTCGAAAAGTTCATTCATTAGTTTCAGTTTATTGCTCAAGGAAACCAAGTCTCTTGGGAGATTCTCAAATTAACTGTTGATGATGAATATATTGAAACTGGTAAGCACGTAACAAGATATATCGGTGGGTTCTCAAGAAGGGCTTTCAACCAGATTTGATGATACCTTTTTGTTTTCGAATACAGTTTGAATGCTATTATCTACTTCAGGCGAGACTTTATAGTAGGTCTCCTTGACAGAATGAAATATAAAAACGTGAATTTATTCTCTTACCAATTGAGTTAATCGAAATATTAAAATTATCGCATTTGTATTATCTTGCAAATCTGATACGTATTTCTTTCGTGTATATTAATGTAACGCTTAATTAATGTGGGTCGTAATTTTGGCATCACAACTGCTGATGAAAATATAAAATACAAAAGTTGAGACAGTAACTTCATGAATTTGATGGGTTCCTCTATATCTTGGAAGTTTTTCAAGACGCTTTGACCTTCTCAAAAGATCGTTATTTCACCCCTGATTACTCCTTCCCTGTGCCAAATTAATTTCTCAGAATAATTTAGCACCGATACCCGCCCTCGCCCTATCGCGGAGTGGTTTAATCAAAGCATCTCAGGGATAAAGAGTAGGATTAATTAAAAGCAAGGCGGTTCATAGAAGCCATACGCGTTGTTCTTATAGCTCTAGAAAAAATTGGGAATACAATTTCACTTTCAAAACGCAACTTCCTCTCTTGAAGAAAGATATCAAATGACTTAATTCCATCAATACGAAGAGAATCATACTTCAATTACGAAAATCTTGAATGAATGAATCGTACGTTTAAATTAAACTTACGTTATTGTATTCTATTCTAGGCTACTGGATATATTCTGCAATATCAGTAAAGTTATTTAATTTTAAATGGATTGAAATGAGTTATAATGCAAATTAATTTAAGCTCTGGAGTATCGTAGGTTATTGTTAATTCTTTTCAAACTTATCATATATATGTTTTGAAAATTGCTCTAGAATCTGAAAGGGGAATGTTATTTGTTAGATAAATTTGAATTTTTCATTTAAATAATTTTAATAACCATAAAAGAGTTCAAAAAAGGTATAATTATATTATAAGTAAGGCTGTCTGTCTATATTTTGTGTATCCGTTGCCCTCAAACGTAGCTGAAATCTACCTCATCCGAAATGACCGATTACAAATTAAGTCAATGAGTGAGTTGAAAAAATACGGCTAAAATACACAACAGTATATATGCATGAAATCATGAAAAAGACTTTTGGGTCCTTGCAATTCATCATGTTCAAGTTCTATTTACTTAGACGATGATATATCAATGATAGACAGATAGAGCAAACCGACATACCTCTCAACGAAAGCTTTGACTCTTGAAATAGCAAATAAAATAAGACCAGTTGGAACACTATCCGAAAGAAATACAGGAAGGGAATTTACTGTGTGGCCAAAGAGGCCGTTTATTCTTTTCTTTTTACGCATCGGATCGGCATCATTTATGTTTCCTCTTACCGTACATTCACTTCATTTTACGAGCGCACGTTGTAAAATTTCTTATTTGAAAAAGCCACCCCATAACCTTATGCTTTCGAAAGCTTTAACGGAATCCTACAAAATCTCTCGTAAAGAAACGAACTACATCGAATCAATGGATTGCAGAGGTTATTTTTGTAACTTGAATTTGCGAGAAATCTGACTAATGTATACAGAATGATAGATGGGCAGTAAAGTTTACGAGGAAGTAGGTACGCGCGTATACGAGAAGCACTTTGCGCGTGTTCGGTGGAATTGCGAGTGTAATGCGAAACGAACGAGTTTCCTCGTTTACAGTTCGATGAAAGAAATGAACGCCACGATCTAGGACATTGGAGTTCAATATCCAATCAGCGTATGCAAGAATAAGTTGGTCATGAATGAGATGGAAAGCTGTAAGTCATTAAAATTTTAGATAAGGTTTACAATTAATTAAGCTGTAAATTACTAAGTTGATAAAAGCGATTTAGTTTCCTCTATTCTATAAATCTAAATCAGTATTAAGTTAAATACAGAACTATTATACAATTAAAAATAAATGAATTGATAGTTAATTTAATACTTTGAAAAAGAATGCAATAAAAGTATTGAATTGCAGTTGAACTGACAAAGTTCTAATACCTTTTAGACTACTTAAAAACGCTACTTCAGGAACATTTCTGAACGAAAGATCTCGAGTATTCTAATAAGAGCTCCAAGATTGACCCTGATAACTAATTCTATTCTTAATAATAATTTCTTGCGTGGACAAATACGCATTTCAAACCTCAACTTTTAATGTTCATTATACGATGCAATAATATACATTCTTTGGAGAGAGATAATATTCTGCAATCTTCATTATTAAGTAAGGTAAGAAAATCTGGCAATTTAAGAATCGAAAACTCAAAGGAAAATAAAATTCGAAGCGGTCAATTTTTATGAAACGCAGAACTACAAAAGAGAAGTAAAAGTTGCTATTTTATTTCAAGGTAAATCATTTGAGCAAAAACTCTCAGATAAATGGAGAATCCTTAAATGTGCGGGTATATTTGAACGCAATAAACGTTTATATAAATGATTGCATCACTCTCATCTTTAAGAACCTCTTCTGGAAAAGTAAGACTAAATTTAGGGATATGGGTTGTAAATTTGCATGGATTAAGGAAGGCGATTTTGTAGTTCAATGAAACGAAAACATTTCAACCGTAAAAATTTACAGCGAACTTTTCGTAAAGAATATAAATCTCTGAGTTTTTATTGCTACTATTATCTTAAAAGTGGATTAGATTTTCATGTCAATGATGGATCCTTTTCACTTTTTAAAAACTAAATCCTTAGAGACAACTGAATGTAATTCTGTCTGTTAAAGTTGACTCAAAGATAGACATAGAACTTCTGATAGACATCATAAACTTCTGAATTTTAAGTCATCACAAACGTCTAAACATTATATCAATTTATAAAACTTGGTTCCCTAAATACTTATTTCGATACTTTTTTAGATATAATTTGTACAGTTTTATTCTATCTTAGGTAAGTAAACATTCGAATGAAGCTCATGTTTACGTAGCCATAGCTATGAACCTATGTTTAACTAGAGACAATGCTATCGTGACAGTATTATATTTTCTAGAGAGTTAAACCAGTTAAACTCTAAACAATTTCAATAGCAGCTATAAGTAATTGGCATTAACAAAACAAGACAAAAGATAGAAAATCTCTCACACACTTGTTGTCATTTACATACCGAATACTTTGCCTTGGTTATTTCATGGATTTGGAATGTCCTTGTATTGTTTCCATAACAACAGCCATGTCTACCTTCCTATCTCTACTTAAATTTAAAGGTTGCGAATCCCATGTTTCCTAAGCTTGTTTTAGATAGTTCCGATCTGTCAGGAGAACATCCCTAACTTGTAACACGCTCTTCAGATGTCGTTTCTTAATCTTACGAGAAAGAGGCAGTGAAATAAGGAAATGCCACAATAGGGAATCTGAAAGGGCCACTTTCCTGTGGAGAGGGATGACGGATTTGGGAAAAAATGAGTTGTTCTGAAAAGCGGAGGATTGCCCCATTTGTTTTGCGTGCAGCACGTTTGGGAGTTGGCCTATTTCTTCGGAGAGGAAAACATAATTCCCAAAGAAGGCCTTACGTAAGACGGAGTGATGTATTCAAATTGGACAAATGACTTACGGCCCACGAATATGAGTTTCAGAATCAAAATTTGCACCTTTCGGTTGTGATAGAATTGTGTCGTAATGTCCAAACGTTGAGGCTGAGAATTTTTGTTGATGAAGTGATGAAAATGTGATGTAACTATCACGACATTCCGATCCTTCAAAGCAGTTATCTTAGGATCTATATTGATAATGATATTGGAAGCATAAGAAGAGTAGAATCTCTTGCACAAAATGAATTTTTGAAATATAATCATGGAAAACTTTTCCGTAAGGCATTTTTACCCTAACATCAAATAAATTCTATGATATAAGGCTAAACTTTGTAGAAAGCTGTTATGAGAATTAAAGAAGACGCTTCGTAATTTTAACATTTTAAATAAATTTGTTTTCCAATAAAAATATTTTTTAATTTTAAAACACCTTATTTCATTTAATAACGCTACCTGATGATGATATATAAATTTCATTAAGGAACTCCTTACAGTATCCTATTTAATTATTGATGTCTTAATTAAATAAAAAAACTGGAGGATATCTCCATGAAGCAAATGCTACTAATTTACTTTGAATACTCCGTTTTCCGAAATCAAAAGTGTGCAAGATAGTTAGACCAGAAGAGACGCTTATAGCTTAGTTATCCTAGGATTACAGATTCATTTTTTCCGTTACATTAGGCGGCTCATTGACGCGATTTATTAACTACAAACTATGATTTTAATCGAATCTTCAATGAAAATCTGTATTTTATAGAAAGAAAATCATCAGATTTTTAAAATAAATTAATTCAATTTAGGAGTACATTAAACATATATCTGACCAATAATTTTGTATAAAGGTAAAGTGAAAGGAAATACATAATTAACCTAACCTAACCGCAAATTACCATGGAAATCGTAATATATTCTCTTTCAAACTAAAATGTAATTATTTGGCTTTTAATTCTCTGAAACCTAACTTATTGAATATTTTTATGACATAATATAATTGAAAATAACTAATAATAGCATAATAGAAAGAACTTTCAGAATATTTCGTGCGTTGTGAATTATTAGAAATTCCCATCGAACGGCGAATCACCTTGGTGACAATATTCATTAATCTAAGAGTATACATGTATTATCTATAGATTCTAAATGAGCTTTATTTCAAAGATAAGGAATGGTAATCAATAAATTAAGTAATTTATACTATTTCTCTTAATAAAATTGCAAATAGACAAATAGAATGACTATCATAGAAAAATGGGTGCTACGCATGTATAAAAATGTAAATAATGGATTTTAATGATGACAGAATTCCATTAAAGTTGGGATCCATTTTCTATTCGAATTTATATTACGAGTTAATTTATATAATTAATCCTTACTATGAAAAAATCAATGTGCTGTATGCTTTATCCTTGAACATAGGCGACCCGCAATACGTATTGTCGCAAGGGTTGCATAAGATTCGGGCGATTTCTCGTATAAATTTAACTCATTATTTTTGAGTCTGGAGAGAGTCCATTTTCTGCGATAAATATATCCTTTGCGTCAAAGGAATGGGAAAATACTCTTAGCAGTACTTATTGAAAGGACCTCTCGTTAGAAAGAAACGAGTAGAGATGTGTGGGAGGACATTGTACTTCAGAAACTGACTGGAAAATCATTCGCGTTAAGTACACTTTGAAATGTTCTACTTCGACTTCACGTTGTTGATTTCCAATAAATTTGGTCTCCCGAAAATCGAATAGAGTGAATGATCATTATTCAAATGGGGAACTCAGCATTCACTCTTCAAAGCCAAATCCTAAAGAAGATGTATCACAGTTTCCGAAATGTATTCAAATAGATTTGACAAAGGATTTTGCGTTTTGTACTCTTTTTCATTCTATAATCTCCTTAACAAGATTCAATTATTAAATAAAAGATTATTATTCATTACTTTCGTCGTAAGTTACTATTAAATGCAAATAACGTTAATCTAAGGGACTTGAATTACTGGAATTATTTTGTTCATTTTGCATAGCAATCACGATATTTACAAAATACTTAATTATTTCAATAATTGAACAAATGTTTTCGCAAATTTTCTACTTCAGCTACTTATTATATTATAAATTTCAAATATTAATACATAGGAAATTAATTACATAGGAAATAATAGGTAAATGACCTTGCATTACGATTCAAAGTCATCTTTTTAAATAGAATAAGTAATCTACGTAATCTTTTATAAAATTAGCGATATTTTATGACTGTCACCTCTTTTCTGGTGAAAATAAGTTCCTAAACTAAAAAAAAACGTTTGGAATAATACTGCGAACGCAGACTACAGAAGGGTTAAAAATAATGCATATCAAATATTTATGGAAGGATTCAAGATAAATATGCCTGACCACCAAGTATATTTTGCTATTCGCTTTCATGTAAGCATTAATCATAAGGTGGTGGGGCTAAAGTTAGATACGAGCTCGTATATTTGAAACTCGTTCCCTCTTGGTTTATTTTCCTTGCCAAAGATAATCTTATATAAATAAGCAAACCGTAACGAATAGAGAATAGCATATAGAAATAAAATGTATGGAAGTAAAATTGTTCCTTTAGTTAATTATTTGTATGATACACGTTTCTGTCAAAGAACGTTTAATATTTTATGGAATTGGATGCTGAAATCTGAAGTTTTTACTTAAAGCGAACGTTTGACAAGAAGCACATCGTGTTTAATGTGTGACGCATTATTCTGAGCGTTCATTCAAAATTTCCTCTTCTCTTTGGAAACGTGAGATGCGCGCTAAAGAGACACTTCCATCGCATGTTATTCTTTCGGAGCGAAATTAAACTAAGGAAGCGAGTGAATGCCCAAATGGGGCCCTGATGATGTACTCGAGGGCCTTTTTGTAGTCTCTTATGGAAAGGAAAGGGAATTTATTTTCACAAAGGGAGGACGGTCATTTTGGAAGCCGTTAATGGAAAAAATATCACAGAATAAAGTGATCTATTGTCCAAGTGTTCTATTCGTAGATTTATTGATTGGGTAGCATTGTTAACATTCTACACATTGTTACAATATGTTTTGTATTACCAAATAATCAATCAACTCAATTGTAATATTTCAACATTCGTGAAAGTAAAAGTTCATAGCGATACTATTGTCTGAATTTCGCGGCATACGATGAAAATGTTGGTATTAACTTCATCATCTTCAACATCTCTGAAATACTATTGGATTGAACTAATCTCTCATAATATTTAACTTTAAAAAACATTTGGTGTATAATTATAATAACAGAGAATACAATTGTGATTCCCAATTACAAATACCGACTACGTTTTACAGTGAAACATTCATACAGCTACGTATCGATTGTTTTTTTTATTTAAAATTTAAGTTAACAGTTTGAAGCTTTTTATTTACACAATGGTTTAAAGAAATTCCCAATAATTACATTATCGATCGCAAAGATAATTAAAGAAAAAAATTTCGAAAGCTAAATTACGTGTCTTGAATTTTTAGCACTATAAACGTTTCCTCCAAAAATCTGCAACTTCTCATCCTTCAAGTATGTAATAATAACCTTTCAGGCAAAAACATATTTCTCTTATATAGCTTGCACATTTGTCAAAGATTCACTTAAGAATTTTCCCTTATTCGGTTTCAATTGTAATCATATAAAAAAGCATTAAGACTGTCATTGAAAGAGGTAGATGCAAGGTTTCCTTCTACTTTAAGATGTTTCCATCCATTGATTAATCTAAGATCTGTCCCAAGAAAGAAGCATTTCCTTTAATCTCTTCTTATCAACTCGACGTAAAAATGATTAAGAAAATGGAAGAATTACAGCTTTAAGTGATTACATCGATCTGTAAGAGTTTAAGTTCGTTTCTTAATATTATTATATCAATGACTTATATTGACACTTCGTAAAAAACACTACACCAAAGGCAATTGTGATTATCCATCGTAATACAACCATAAACATATGAGTTGGATTAATTTTTTTTCCAGCAAAATTCAATATACAGTGCGCTTTCATATAATGACCATCACTAAACAGTACTCAGAACACAGTTTAGGACCGAAGAAGAAATGAAACTTAGCAAACTTCTGCACAATAAGCTCAGTTGATTCGGATGTTAGCATCAAGTTCTGAAAACCCTGCCTTACTTTATCCCAGGTATAAACCCCTAATCCCTGGAGAAATTTCGTTTCCTAAGGCAGCTATATCTCCAGAAAAGAGGAAAAGGAATCTTATGAGTAGTCTTTGTATAAGGTGTACGTGCGAAACGGCAACCCTGGAAAGAGCACGGTAATTTTGTTTGTGGCTGCGTTGGTATCCAGTTCCGACAGCAGAAACGGCTTTCTGTGGGCCACTAGGTTATTTCCTCGGCTTTCTTAACAAGAGCTCCCTCTCAACGACGGACGAAAAAATCTCAAGAATCCGACGGTTAAAAATAAATCAAGCTACTTTCTTTCATATCCATGGAGACGGGGAAACGTTTGCTTCCGGATGGTTTGGATAACGAGTGAAGTAAAAGGTGCGGGGAAGAAATTATATACGCTTGACGAACTGTGGGGTGATGAAAAGTAATATTTCGGTATAAAAATTGGTATTTAGGAATAAGTATTTCCTCTAAGCAATAATTACGTTAATGATACATAATTCTGAATACATTTTTATAATAATACTCGGAAGTATTCAAATTAAGTTCAATTTGTAAACGAAAGCAGTCATTAGTAATTTAAACACCAGTTTAATTGAAAAGGATTCTGGCGCCATAAGGATATATTATAAATACGATAAATTTCGATTGAAAAAATAGAAACTTAGCACTACATTTTAGATATATTAAAGTTTAAATATTTTATAATAGCTCTGGTGTAAACACAAAACTTACGTAGCTTCCATTCATAGTTTACGTTCATCTTATTTTATAATCTATTTTGAAGTGTTTACGTTGCTATGACCGTCACTTTTTATGTAATACGTCATTCAAATTTGATAAGAAGAAGCATATATCAGGGCACCAGAAACTTGCTAAACTTCCTTAGTTTCATGCCTTTATTATTCTTCCTTCTTCTCTATTGTCCTTAATTTTTTTATTCTCGTTTTCGATTGATAAGGTCCACATCATCATCATCCCTTACCATTTCACCCAACTCTAACTGGGTGTTCGCGGAACAATGGCCACCACCGTGCCCTATCCTCCTACACATTCTGAGCATCTTCGACTCTTTTCTAATGTCATATTATATAATATCCTTCCAATTTCCTGATCTTCTCTCTCTTGATCTTTTCCCTTTATTTGTCTTATCAACTTGTCTCCTTGGATGTAAACTTTCGTTCAATCTCTTCACAGCCTAACCATCTTATTCTAACTATTGTAATTCGACTTTCTAACCTATATATTTCCTATTTTCTCAAGTTTTATATTTATTTAGTCTTAAATATTATATTTTCCTTTTTATTCCACTCATTTCCTTCAATAAATTTCGTTTATTTCCCTCTCATATCCGTCTTTACTTAACCTGTCATTATACTGGATTGTACTAGAAGCGTATGTCAGGACAGGCACCAGATACTTGCTGAACATCTTTAGTTTCCATTCCTTTACTAATCTTTCTTCTCTTCTTTTGTCCTTCATAATTCTTCCACTCTCATCTTTAGCACGATTGGTATTATGATCAACACCAAATGCCTCCTCCAACATTGCTGTCACATCTATCAGTTGTGTGCGATACCCTCATTCCATTAACACATAACCATAATTACCTCTTTTGTGGGTCGATCTCCACATCTCGTTATATTTCTGCTTCATCTCTTTCTAAACCGGGAATTCCCACGAAAAGATTGTTTCATCTGCGGAAATCAATAGGAGTTCCCCTTCTTTTGTTCCTTTCTCTGTATCGATGAGGTCTGATAATCTCCTCCATTTATGTCACTTATGAGCATTTAGGTCTCTCGTCATTATAATTGGGTTATCGTCCATTCGGTTTTGGAAAAATATGAATTCTCATTACTTTTCCTACTTACATCCTGTCTAATACGTATTTATGTGCAGGATGTGTACTGATATTTGTCTTCTAGTCTAAAATTCAATTTAAGTATTCAATCTCTTACTCAAACCAATTCAGCTACTATTCTTTCTCTATAGCCACGTAATTATTCGTCTCCATTACATATAAATTAATATCTCAGTCCTAACAATGTTTTTCCTCCTACAAACCGTTCAGTCACTGAAATTGCTTACGTAAATTAGAGAAAATTTAGTTTCATAAGTACAAATTTATGAAATACTACATTATTATAACTGTAAAGGCCGTAATTGATAATACAATAAAAGTTCGCTTTTTTCGGTATACTTTCTTCATAATGCCGCTGTTTGGATTATTTGGTTCCATTAGATCTTATTAATAAAAGAAATAAATCTTCTATGAAAGGGAAGGATGTAGTTCTTGTAAAATTCTTTACATTTTTATATAAGCTACTATTGCCTTGTTAATCGATTTTATCCAATTGATAGTATTTTTAGTCTAAGATAAAGGTACATTAATGAATAGTTATGGATATTTGAAAAAATACTTCTAAATGAGATTCTCAGCATCGGCCCTTAAGGTGTGCTTAAGTGATAGAAAGTTCCAAAGATTTGAACAGATCCCAGAGGAATAGATTGTTCCACGGAATTGCAATATCCACAGTTAATAGAAAAAGACGCTAATTTGTTCTGACGACTATTTTAAAAAACTGAAGAGGATTCGTAGAGGTTTGTAAGTCGATATGAATCTGAAGAACCTCATTATATCCTACAAAAAGTGTATGAAACTCTATGTGAATGGTTTGCAATCTACAGCTGAAAAGAATGGGTTCAACTAAACTCTGTAGGAGTAAAACCTAAAAAGTTGTATCGTACCGAAATAGATATAATTGTATAAAACAAAAAATTGTACTGCCCAAGATACAAAACATTGAAAATTAAGAAGAAATAAAATCTTTAGTTAAATATTCTTTGGATTGGAATTAAACAAATAGAATAGGTTCGCATTTTTCCAGATTTGGATACATAAAGACTTCTGAATATGCTCTTGGTTAGGATAAAAATATTCTATGAAAGCTACAAATTACGTAAGGATTTTATGGTTCCGAGAAAATTCCTCTTTAGTATGGATGCACTGAAGGATGTTATTGAGCTAAAGAATGGCACAATAAGCAATTTCAACGCAGCAAAAATGAGAGCCATCAAATCTACATTATCCATTGTTGCCTTGTTAAGCGATCTGCTACCGTCAAAATCGCTGTCTCGTACATGACGTCACAAACCCACTTCTGTAAAAGTGCACGTGGTTTGAAAACGAGATGAGGTACTATATGGTAGCTTTTCAAGGTTTATGCACGTGAATCAGATGTAATTTCTTGGCGTATGATATAACCTATTGCAGAAACATTCCGAAGCTACGTAAACTGTTCTTTGCCCTTTAAATTTAAGATTGACTCACGAAAAGAAGTATTTTCTAGATTTTTCTTAATTTCGTATTCTTAAAGCGTGGATGAATTAATTACCTCTCATCTGAGAACGGATTACGGCGAGGAAACTTAATTTGGCTGCAGTTAAGAAAACCGAAACCTTTTTAATTTTTAATAATTAAAATTTAACTACGACCACAGGCTACTTTGACATGAGAATCGGAAGTTGTCTAAATATCTAGCTTGGCCTATTCTCTGTACTCTTGTCCGAGTAGAAAATAGGTTAATTTTCATCCTCATAATGAGTTTAAAAGATTGTGATGGAACTTTTACACAAATATACACTATTAACATAGGTTTTATGCAGAAGAGAAGGCATAATTAATTCCAATATGGAATAAAGAATATCAGGGGAGGTCTATGAGTTCATATAATGATGCAGAAAAACAATTAAAACATAGAAAATTTAAGTACCAAAACATTACAGAACAAAAACCAATGTCTTTTGAGAGAAACGAAACCCTATTCTCAGTAACTAAAATTAGTAGTGAATAAGGATGTAATTAGGAAAGAGTTAGGAAATTTCTTTTGAATGGGAGGGAAACTTTAGTGGGGATGGAAAGAAGGGGTATGATTCGTTGGCACAGAAAAGCTTTTAAAGAATGCTCGGGATCCTTCGGAAAGGCGAACAAAAAAGAATAAATGAAAAAGGTTTAGCAAAGGGTGGGAGATAGGTAAAGCAGATGGAATAGAACAGGAAACTGTAGGACGACATATGGTAGTTCATGCATATGGTGTAAGGTAGGGGAATTAATTTAGAGGAAATTATAATCTTAGATCTTCATACTTTTGAATAATGGCATACGTTCTTTACCATTGAAATATAACTTAGTAAAAATTAAAATTTTTAAACCATTGATATCCAATCATTTAACTCAAAAGGGTCCATCGACAGAATACGAAATAAGTTCCATTGAAAAGGAATATCAATACGGAATTAAGTGATACAGATATTACTCCTATTTTTCGTTTAGGATTACGCATAGATGAGAAACTGTGTACTTCCTTTGAAGTGTTGTAAGTAATGAATGCTAAAAATCAAATGTTTTACGAGACAAAATATTAATTCTAAGATACGTACTTTACTGAGAATCTATAATAGTAACACTTTAAATTTTACTTCTTTCCTTACTATAAGTTAACAAAAAAAATCGAGAGAATTCTCTGCGATGGTATACAATGTTTTGGAAGAGCAAACATAAAATAAAGGAGCAAAGAACTCGCCTTTTAGCTTGCTATTTCTGCAACAGGATATTAGAATAGGTTTGAGTTCCGTAGAAATTGAAATTTTAATTAGCGAAGGGAAATGGATTCTTCTAAACCTACAATAGCGGCCTGCAAACATCATTTTGGTATATTATAGGGGGTATATAACACCATGACCCTACACCTCGTATCGATTATTTTTCTTCCGATGTAGAAGAGATAATAACGGACGCTAAAGTTTTTAGGATAGTACACGTAACATATTATGAGTTTCATCTCGTACTCTTTTGTTCCGTTGATAACCTCTTGTGGTACACTCATGTTGAAATTCCTGACATCTTCCTTGAACCCTTAACTGATGGCCTTACATATTACTTACTCATTGACATCTTCTGGTGTGCCTGAATTCCTTAGTTCCCTTTTGTGTTTCGTTATTTTCCGGGTTTAGTCGTTAATTTCACGAATTCTGGCTTGTCAAGGGTCGCTTGTCACTTATTTTGCTGCTACTTTTACAACTTCCTTATCTTCCTCTCCAAAATCCCTTTCCTTTGATGCTGGAAACCTTTTTCTTTACTTCAGCTGAAAGTTTTCCTTGTTCTTTCCTAGTTCTCCTAGACTTACCTGATTTCTATAAAACGATGTGTAATTCCTACGCTCCTTTCGTGAGTAGATTTTCATTCTATATCTTATTATCCTATGCTAATTTTCCCTGGTGAAGTCATTCAATAGTTTACAGTTTCTAGAATTTATATTTTATGGTATTTCCATCCCCCTTCTGCACGATTAACGGATGATTGCAAGGTATATAGATATAGATGTAGAAAACCTCGAAATTAATGTTAGAAAATCGGCAACATTTACATAAAGGGAAATAAATAAATAGTTCCGTAGTTACAGAATGAATTAACAAGTACTTCCGAATATTTTTAAAGCATCTTTAAAGTATAAAGGTATATGAAAGAGTTTTATAAATATGGACTGTACGATCATTAATTTTTCTTTAATTTCAATTCAGTGGATTATAACAAATTAATACGATAAAGTTGGCCAAGTAAGCCCTTCTTTAAATTACTGTGAAAGCAATTAACTTAAACTTTTCCTAATACTACCTATTTAAGCCCGTTTTTCCACCTATTTAATGGCTAAAAGCAATTTAGGTTGAATTTTCTTAAATCCAAAAAGGTGTGAAATGAACGAGAAAGTATTGTGAGCTACCTGCGACCTCTCAAGGGAATGCAGCTCCGTTGATTGAAACGCAGAATTTGATGGAAGGAAGGGAGTGGCCATCCTTATACCTTATCTGGATTTTCTCACAATTTATGAGAGCCCTTTTTCTATAAATGTGTTTGCAGCCGAAAATCTTTCTTCGGAGGCTGAGATGTGTCACCGAGACAGTCTCCTTGTTTATTCCGCTCTTCTTTTATTTCGCAATTCCTCCGACGGAAACGGGGGCTCTGCCGTCGCAGATTTAATAGACTAATGGAAAATATGTTTTTGCGAAAGTCATTTTTCTGATTAGATTCAAACCTATGGGAATAGGGTGGTGATAGGTGGAGAGAAGAGGTTTGAGAAGCTGATGATATTAAAATTCAATCAATCTAAGTAGGATGTGATGATTTTATTTGCTTAAAATTTAAATAGTAACTTTAATATTCATCGAAGAAAATCAGGATGGTTATTTGAAATTGTTAAGACAAATTCTCTCCAATCTCGGAAACTTACAAGGAGTAAATACCCTCGCTATCTTCAGTAATATGGACTCTTACTATTTACAGTATTCTTCTTCGTTGAGAAAAGAAATCCATCTAATCTCAGCTCTACTGATAGGTCTAATTCATCTCCCTTTGTGCGTTTATAGCTCTTGATATTTACGTTGGAAAGGTTGTCTCTCTAGAAACTCAGTCTGAGTACTAAACAGAAAGACAATACGAGGTAATGGAAGATTTATGACAAAAGAGAGAAAATATTTTTTCCTAAAGCATCTTTCAGCGAAACCTAAAATTGATCTCCATTTAAAATTTATATCAAACTAATCACATTAATTTCAAACGCTTCACAATTGATAAGAGAGAAAAATTATATTCTACTTACACAGAACTTAGTTATTATATCAAAATACCGTATATGTTTTCATAAATAGAATAATTACATTTAACGTTTATTTCTGAGGCTAATTAAGGTATAAAGTTTTCTTAAAAACTAAGCTTCAAGGCAGAAAAAGTATTATAGGAAATCATTGAGGATCTATGACTACATGCCACGACGTGATATGTAGTTTCAGCACTGAAATTACCTTGTACAGTATTCAAATTGGACGTCAAATCGTAAAATGGCTAATTTGCTAATTTTTCGAATTCTCAACGTTGCCTCAAACTCGTATAGTGTGTATTTTGCGCGTGCGATACTGTTCGTCGCTTTGCCAATTACATTCCTCAAGCGTTCTCTCTTTAATTTCAAGTCGGATAGATTTACCCCTGTCCCTTCTAAATTCCTCACGCTAAATTGCTCTTCTCTTCCAATTGCTCTCCAAAGTGATCGCTAGAGAATTTCAGGTCCATCTCATTCATAGCAGATTCATTCAATACTGAAAGCGTTTCTGGGAATATCCATTCTGAAAGAGAGTACTCAACTTATCGGCCAAATAGTTACGTTTTGCATTCCATCAAGAGTTAATTTCAGTTCATACAAATAATTCAGTACATAAAACGTTTTGATACTCCTACTAATTCTTTTTCTCTAAACTGTGGTTATTATTTTGCTGTATACGTTTCGCAGAAGAGCTGTTTCACGTATTATTACGTATATGTAGTATTTGAGACTACATTTTCGATCTTTTAAAAATCCCATGCTTTTGCTACAATAATAATACGAGCCTTATTTTTCTCACAACTTAATCAATCCCTGTCATAAAAAAGGTTCATTTTGTGACACACCCATTCCCACCACCTTTGATTTATTTTAAATTAAATCCTTTTTTAAATATCCTTTCCCTTTCCGAATTCTTACTTTCTGATTTTTCTCCTGTCAACCCTGACAACACTTTTTTCCTTTTAGAGTACAGCATCCAAGGAATTCGGTCCTTTGATTTCTCTTCTCTTTAGTGACCTCATCACTCAACCGTTAATATTTTTCTCTTCGCCTCGATGGTCATCTTTACACGCCATAAAATCTATTTTCAATTCGCAGGCGTTTGCGATGTTTGTAGAGTGTAAATTCCATGCTAAAATAGACTTCCTATAGTAGTGGGGACATTAGGGCTAGTGTTTTGCTAATTGTTATCTATTATCACAAATCGTTGATTCATTCATGCGTGTTGTAACACGGAGATGAAAGAATGATTCGCTAAAAAGTTGTATCCAAGCTAAATATCCCTCCAAAATTGTAAAACCATCTGCTCTCTTTCCAGATATGAATGTAAAGCCTACTCGACGTCGATTCCCAGAGGTAGTATTGAACTTTTATCGGAAGTATACTTGGAAGCTACTCTTCTATACTTGTACAGAAGTATTCTTTACATTATATATAATAGAACTTTCTCTTTCCTCTAGCATAGATATATCTAATAATTTTACATTTCAAGAAATTTCCTTGCATCCTTAAAATTATTAGTCTGTAATTTTCTTTTCCCATTGTACAATCCGGTACTTATAGACTCCCGTTTTTTCCATTATTTATTTTTAGACCATTCCCTGGTTTAACAAGGTTTAAACTCATTCATCCTGTACCACTCTTTAATCTAAATCATAGAGAAAGTTTTATTAGAGTCAATTAAATTTCCACTTTAATTCTTGATATTTAATTTGTGTAGTTATTTCTATTGAGGAAAGTCATCAAGTAACTTACGAAATCTAAAAATATATCACATCAACTTGTCTTTTCATATCGCCAGATTTCAGGATACAATAGTAACAATAGCTGAAACTCACAAAAATAACCCTTTTGAAAGCCTTATTGTTTCCTAACTATAAAATCGGACATCCAGAGAAATCCCATTAAGGGAATAGCAATAAAATGTCCCATCATTTTCCGCTAAATGACGTCAGAGAGATGGGTCTATCATCTCGTAGATCATCTATTGAGCTGCTTTTTAATATGGTACTAACTTTTGTATGTTTATAACAATTTGGAACGTTACCTTTTCATATAAACATTGCAAATATCAGTTAAAAGAATATATTATACTCTTTTTGGTACTTCTATGAATATTAGATTATTGGAAATCGAATAAGTTCCGTTGAATATGTATCCATGGAAACAACGCATGTTGATATGCGAGCGGTTAAGCGTTACACTAAAAGTATATATAAACAAATGAATAACAAAATCTCAAATTAATGTCCGAACATCAAACTTCAAGCAATTTAGAAATCGGAAAAGATATTCGCGGAGGATTAATTTTCTCTGACTGTTGGCAGCTTATCCTTCTCTGTATGGAACAACGTTTGGGTTTGGCCCCTTTAACTTTTCCGGAGGAAACTTTGCAGGCGCCATTTTATTGATGATCCAAGACTTGAATCGGGAGAAGAGCATCGAAAACAAATTTTGCGATGTCAATTTACGATCTTTATGAATATTTTCGATGTCTTTCAAGAGTCGAAGCGAAAAGATATGTAGCCGACGGAATGGCTGTCCCCGCGTACGCACTGAGTGAGGGAAACATAATATTCATACGGACTCGGTTGCCAAGGCGATGCTCTTGAGTGAGGGCGAATAAGAGCTTTTATGCTAACGGGTGTGCAACCTTGAATCATCCCGAAGTGTGTAGGAACATGGAGATATTCGGAGATATCTAGAATCTAAACCTGAGCCTCATTGAAATACAAGGAAGTACACTACCCTAATATATTCATGATTATTAAATGTACACTGATAGTTTAGGTGATTTTTCCCTCCACGGAACTTTAAAAAAGATCGCTTCTTCAAAGTTGTTTTAACTTAAAAAAGTTCGTTATTTGTATCCAGCGGAGCATTTTTAAGTTGAGAGGTCTGTAAGCAATGGTTTAGAAAACCTCTATATTTCCTGGTAAAAGTAGGTTGTGCTTCTTGTCAATCACTAGGAAGCAAAGGCTTATCACAAAGTAATGTCAAATAGAAACTAATCAAGAAATATCTTGAGAAATTCCAGTAAAGCACATCGCTTTGTTTGGCTTGAACTCGAAATTTTCGAACTGTAGATATGAAAACGTTGCTCAAGTCATTATCATCCCGTTTAAGCGATAAACTTGTGATGAAAAACATCATTTATAAAATTTTATGCTCAATTTATGACTTATAGATCTCCGATAAGCTTGGCTGAAAATATATAATCAAGGAAATTTAACTTAAATTATTTTTCCTTTATAAGATTTTCCGAGATTATTCAACTATTGTTTTAACAGAAATTTTCTACAAAAGCTAGTGTATAAGGAAATGAAATTTACGTTTTTTTATTTTTAAGTGTCTTATGAAAGATTTATCGAATCATCTGCAGTATATGTTTAAACTTGCGGCCTCTTTAATGCTACAAAGTATCATGGGGAAAACGATGTGTGGATTAAATCTGTTGGGGAAGATAAGCAATCCTTTTGAAATGCTTAAGGCGCTCCAAGAAGTGTGATCCATCAGGATTCATTAAGGGAACTTATGTTGATGTAACGATTTGTTTTATTAGAGTTTCAGGCTCGTTCTTACATGAAAAATCGAAATACAGATTTCCAAGAAATCCAAGATTTCTGTCACATTTTATGAGGAAACTTTCGTTAACAGCAAGCTTCCAAATCATTGATTCAGATAACTCGTGTATTAAGAGTGTCATGCTTCTGAAGTTTATGAAGGTATTTAATAATTTGATAAGCCTGTTCAAAATATATTCCTGGAAGTTTATTTTTGAGAAGAATATTTCTGGCTTAGCGTACGTATATTTGTCATGTAATTTATGTAGATAATTTGTTCGGATGAATAGCTATTGTAACGGTAAAATTTCTATGAAAGTATAATATTCAATTCAAATTACTTCCATTGGAGAAAAGAGCAATACCACCTACGAGCTTCTATTCATAAAACTCTCAAAGGAAAATAAATCCTCTGAAATACTATATGTTGATATAGTTTGAGTAAAAATCACGCTTCACAATAAACTGTGACTCTAGTGATAAGTTAAATTTTCCATAGCTATATTACTATATACAGCACTAAATAAAAATCATAGTGCATTTAAAATTTCTATTTCTTAAGTAATAATTTTCATTAATAAACAGAAAGTACGCGTATCAATTTCGTACTTGAATATTCTTTAAAAAATTCTTTACTTCAATTAATTTACAATAGTTATACTTTCGTTATAGAAGAATGTATGAATCATAAAAGGTGTTAACTACATTCGTGGGACTGATCTACTTGTCGTGTGAAGAAAAAGTGTAAAAGAGTAATTGTAAGGAAGATTCATGTTGTAAGGGATGAGAGTATCATATTTTTCGAATGAAATGAGTTCAACTTCATAGTCATCGTATATTGTCTCAAAAAATAAAATATAGCTTTCGGAATACAGTCTTTTTATGAAATTTACGTAATAAATTAGAGGAATATTTAGCGCGAAAATTATTCCAATGGGAATATGGGATTTAATGGACGTCAGAGTTAAACCCCTTCAAGATGAAAGATAAACCCAAGGAAAGCACAACCTGTTGAAAGTTTTCGAAATTAAAGATGGCGGTCGATGAACTTTAAGGTAACACAATGGAACCTTTTATCAACTGTAGCTTACTTTTAGTGAAGATAACCTTTTTTGAAAACGAAACGAGCTGCACAATAAACAAGTGTTTATAACATCAAAAGTATTGTATAATTAGCACTTTATTATTATAGAATTGGATTTAAAGTGAGTTAAAACTTCTATCCTATCGTAAATACACATTTGTTAGACTACAAAATCTACATTGGTTGATTTAAATCCATAAATAATTAAATCTACAATGTAAAAACTGGAGATAAGAATGCTAGTATAGAATGCTTTATATAATAATATAGAATATTAAAATAATCAATCATTCATCACATATATTTTTCTTTATTCAAATAAATATTTAAAATCTTTACGTTTTCTATTTTCTTGAAAGTTAAACTTTTAAGTGGAAAAGGGATTTTCCTGTCTCAATTTCGCCTTTAATAAAGACGTTAATAATAGTAAAAGTGGTATGAATTTCTAGTTTAAATTTATTACTGAATCCAAATAAGATTTTATTTATAAATCATCTTCATAGTTTAAACAAGCATTTGTAAAATTTAATATTATTCATCATAAACTGACAGAATGAACCATTTATCACTTAGCTATAGCTGTATAGCGCCCTATTTGATACATGGAGGTGAAAAAAATCAATTTTGTAGTGTCCGAGGGAAAATGTGTCCATAAAAGCCTGACCTCTAATTCAGAGCACATCTTTCATCTTCATCTTTGCCGGAAAATAATAATCTACTCCTTGACGTTAAGTGCATCGTAAATAGCCGAATCTAAATCAAAAAATATAAATCAAATAAACAAGAAATATTTCTTGGGAGAACTATTTGAGTATAATTAAATTAATGGAATAAATAATCAATTTTGTCCTCTCTTTGAATCAACTACCTGAGGACTTGAACCCTGGTTACACTGACCTCTATGACACTGCAATCTTAGGCATCATATCTCTGTTAAGCGATATACTTAATGGAAATGTATTCTATACAAAATGTAAATGTACACCGCTCTGTGGGAAATTAAACTAAAGAGAAATATAATTAACGAGAACATTAATTTTCATCATATGAACCAGTGATACAAACTCTCATAAACGGTAGTTTTAATATATTGGTTCTAAATGTCATTATTGTATAAATATAGATTTAAAATTGTTATATACTTATAATTTACCCAAGTATCCAACAAAATAAGACTTCTATAGTTAAACGAAAATAAATTATTTATACCTTACAAGACTTTTATGAAAATCTTGGTGAGGTAAAAGCACTCAATATATCTGTGTGTTATAATGGATTACGTGTACCACCTATATATGAATACTAATAGATAATTTAATAATTATATATAGATAATTAATTTTGCGCTAAATATCTAATTTCCATCCAAAACAATGGCAGAACAAAAAATTAATAATCTCACCTATAAATACCGTATTGCTGTGGAGAGTTATTATGCAAAAGCTCTTTATAAATAAAAATTCAATCATATCAAAGAACTTGCATAAAAACGAATAAGTGAAACTTAAAATCCAAATATAGCCTGCTTTTGTCAAAGTTAATGATTAATCTTCTCCAGAAAAAGCTAGGTATTTAATTTGTCTTGCATTTTTTTGGCTGAGTAAAAATCTCTCTTCCGGTCTTTTTAAGAATCTATCAAAAAAAGAAGACGAAAATTTTGGAGCTCCGTTGCTAGGGACTTCCTAATTACGGAGTAGAAAGTTTTTTTTCATTTAGAGCTAGTAAAATTAGGTTCTTTAGGTAATTAAGTAAAATAGGGTTCAATGCCTCGAAGGAGACCATAGTAATGCAAATTTCCTCCTAATTGTATCTGTTATAAAAATTACTAAAAAAGTGATTCATATTTGCCAAGATTTAAAGTATTATTCTTTGTTTCTTGTTCATTAATATAAATATGTTTGATATTTCTTAAATCCTTTTGCCTTTTTTATTTATAATTACCGAATATTAACAACAACAATTGTTGGATTTGTAAATTCATAAACGCTTCTGTAAATTTATGAAATTAAAAGAAACACGAAAAAATTACAGTACATCCATATTTTCAAACCTTAATATGTTGCAAAAATGAAAGAAAAAAGCTTATGGTTTGAAATAAAGGATCAGAGTCTTCTGGAAATCGTTCCAATTATCAAAGACCTATGAAACAGCTGAGCGCATAAGAACCTACAATTAAATCTGTATCAAAACCATTGTTATTTGGTGCATCCATCATTTGGTAGAAGATGAATATAATAATTTCCTTGAATACAAAATCTGTTATGCTCACAGAAAAATCGACAGTTAACGAAATAATCGTGGAACGTATATTCCTATTTTCAGTATTATAAAATTTTACTTTTCCGGTCACAGAAGACTGAAGCAAGATGTGTAGGATTCCAAAACCTCGTTATCTGCAATTCACCGAGAAATATTACGTTTGAATCTTCCCTCTTCTAAAAACATTATTCATTCCGAAGCATCTGGCCATGTTTTATATCTATTGTTATATCACGTATCCAATTTCTCCGTAAATAACCATAGTAACTAATATTTCAATTATTGACGAATAACAAATACAACTTGCATCTCAATACGACTTAAAACAAACACTAGGAGAAAACAATCTGTAACCCGCTTCTGGCGCCTATTCTCACGATACTTTCCCAAGTTCCAATCCACATATACCGTAGATACTAGTGCCTTATAAACCTACTACGATAATCTTCCTATTTAAAGAGAGAGGAAAATTTTAAAGTGGAAAAGGACTCACCAAAAGCTTATCTCGGCATCATCTACCTGTTGCCGGGTGGAAGTCAACAGCCGAGGCACCCCATGATCACCGCACGAAGTCTCTCCACTGACTGACGAGAGAACAGCCCAACCTCCCCTCCTGCCCCCCCCCGCCCCCCGCCGCGTACATCTCTGCCTTCATCATCCTAATTAATGGCACATTCCCCGTTGATATGCATGGCTGTCACGGCTTATTGAGCGATGTGGCTCAATCACCAATGTTAAATGAGTCTTCCCTTAGGAATTATCTTACCTTTTTCGATGCAACAGGCGAATGCTTGCTTAAGGGATTTGAGAACCGGAGCGATTTTCAGACGAGGTTGGTGGAATAATACGGCACGGAAGCGTAAGTAACTGAGTTTTCTATTTATCGTTTTATGTCTCCAGATATCTCTTTATTTGAGCCTTGTGCGTTTATTTTGTATACCGATGGATCTCTACAATTTCCAGAGTACAGCTATTGTGACGAAACTTTCGTGAGTAAATGAAAATAAACTTAAATTCAGATATTAAGCTTTTCAAACTATTTTTGAAAAATTTTATTGCTCATTAATGATATTTTGTGGTAAAAGTACTAAGTTTTTATGAATTTTTACATTATGGTTTACCACAACACCTCGCTTATTATATTATATATAAAGTTATTTTCGTAAAACCTGATTACTGACAAACAATTAAATTATTTATACTTTCGTAACTTAGGCTTTCAATTGTTTTTGTTTGTTTATTCTGCAGGTATATGAGATGTATTTTGAACCTCAAAATGGATTCGAAAAATCAATTCGAATAATCAGCTTACTTGGAATTTCGCTAGATCAAAATATGGTATCATATAAATGTAGTATTTACAAATATCTTTTTTGACAGTTGATATATATTTTCTATCTAAACTTTCACTTCCAAATAAAACTTTCCTTATTTAAGTGACAGCGAATTCCGACAGATCTAGGAAAGGTCAAATTGGCAGCACTGATCTCATTCTTGTCTTTCGTCCTTTCCTTTGCATCCTTCGATTATTAATTCATCCAACCAACCCTACTCAATATTTGACTCTCTCTTCAGCCTTTCCACGTAAGCCTACTTATCCCGCCTCTTAAAGTAAATATATTTCCTACGTAATCACATATGTTTCTAAGGGTAAATAGCTAATTACCAAATTATGATGCATGTATTTTGGTAAGTCGTATTAGTCGATTACGTCTACCTTACTGAATTCGAATCTTTATTTTTTCCTATCGGTCTTATTACCTTGCATAGTAGCTCATGGTCCATTCTGGTCTTTCCCTAAATAAGAATACGGTTCGTTTAAATACAATTTTAATCAATATTTAAAATTTTTAATTATTTCTTTCTGATATTAATTTTATGTAAACAAATCTCATGAAACAGCCTTGTTCTTTTCTGCATGACAAGGAATGAGCATAGAATTTGGATGGTATGAATAAATATACGCAAAATTCAAGATATTCTCAATAAGCAAGATAATAAATCTAAATCATAGAACTCAAGTAATACTGTTTTAATTTTTCTATTTTGTCACAGAAATACATATGCTCTGATAACTCATTCAATTATACCACTTCCTTCTGGGTAATAACGCGGATAAACATGAAAAATGGAGTGCGCTGTAAAAATAACCTGTATGAATAATAAAAATCCATTCGTTCTACTCAGATCCTTAAGCCTTAAATATTGTCGAATTTAGCTGAGGTATTATCTCAAAGATCATCATTACAAAAATCCATCGTACAACTAGGAATGTTGATTTTAAGATATATCCATTTACAACAAATATGAGGAATTAAATTTGCTATCAAATGTTTAAAAAACATTTTATCCGTATTTTTTTCATTCAGTAAAGTTAATATGAGTTGGCTTTATTTCGTGGAACGCCATCAGTGAAGTAAATATATCGAAATTCAACTTCGTATGTTCATTAAGTTTCTTATTCGCTTCTTTTTTAATTATAAATCAATTCTAAGCGATATTCATGGTAATAAAATATCTACATCAACCGAAAATTGATTTGTAAAAGATCTGTAAAACTCTTCATCATGCTAGTTAGAACCCAAGTCAAGGAAAGTAATTTTCGATCCAAATTGAAGTGAAAATAAACATCAAAACAATCATCAAAATGTTGAAATCTTTTGTTTGCATGCGATCGCTGGAGAGTTGCTTAATTGGGCGAATAGATCTGATTGAGAATCCGATTGGGATTGGGAAATACCGGAGGCGATGTGTTGGTTCCGAGAAGTATCGACAAAATGGCGAAGGGTTTCTTTTACAGCAGTTTTTCCTCTGCTCCTCCACATAATGGGTTGATTAAACACTGAGATCAGCAGAGATCCTTTTTCTAAACAGCGTGAAAGAAGAAATGAAAACATTTGTAAATATTTTTCAAAATGGAAGCATCATTTTCACATTTGATAGAAAAGTTTTGATTCAGTTTCCCATAATCAATGTAATCTAATATCATACGAAGATGACTCTATGAAATAATTCTTAGGTCGTGTAAACGATTTATTATTGTGCTTTTGTAAAAAGTGGATTTATCATTCTTGTTTCTAATGGAACCATACCAGCCAATAACGCCTCAAGCTTTCGACTGAATTAAGAGAATTAATTTTTTATTGCTATTCAGTTTCAGAATAGAAGGATTCTTTGGAAACATCTCATAAAAAAGAAAACCAAACCAATACTTTGGAAATTAACTAGTACGAGAGTATAATTATTTTCACTCTCAACGTTTCCTCCGATATTTGTCAGTTTAAAAAAATGAAAGCTTCATCAGGAAAATCTAGTGATGGGAGTTTCAAAGAAGGAAAAAGTAAATTTCCAGGAAAACATTTCAGGGAAATAATGGTAAAAAAACAAAGAAAGGTTAAAATTTTTAAATGCCATTTTGAAATGAGGAATTCATTCGGTTTTTTACCATTTTTCACCTTAAAATTTTCCTCTAAATGCGCGCTATCGTCAAATTTTGAAAACTTTTACCAAAAAATTTCCATTTTGTTGATTTTTTATTCATGTTTACGACTAAAAATTTTCATTAATATTTTCCAATTTTATCTATGTGAGCATTTCCGCTAATACATTTCGCTTGAATGTGATCTTTTCGATATTTCGTTTCTTTTGTTTCATAATCTTCCATATATTACCTTTTATTCGTACGTCAGTTGTTTGATTTTATTTCCCTTTTGTCCTTTTGCGATTTTCCTAGAAATATAGATACACGCTAAGAAGAAAGCAATGAATTCAATTTCCTTTTAATAGTTCCTCAGAATCTCTTATAACAGACCTATTACAAGCCACAATCTTCATTCCTCCACATGTTTTATGTATCCTCATTTTATCGATAAATTGAATCAAATATAAATGAATGAAAACGGTACATCGCGTCTGAACTGTAATGATTGAATTTATATAGCACCACGAACTATCTCACACTAATAATTCATTATTGTTGGTTTAAAATAATAAATCGATATCAATCAGTACTTATACATAACTTAAATCGATAATCATCAACTGGAACTTTACTTTGGAAATTTAAAACTTGTTGTCTTAAGAGCCGATTTAAAGTTAAGACTGATGAAACCTTCAAGATTACGCTTTTTTTCATTTTAAATAGTATCGTTAAAAGTATATACCCCTAAAGGAAGTTCAAGTATTTAAAAACATAAGTTCAGAAATGAGTACATAAAGACATACTAAAAGTACTCAGCGGATAATTTTCGATAGCTAATCGTCCCAATTCATTCAGTTGAAGGTCTACATGACTCATCCTTGCACACTCAGCTAAACTCGGGATAAACTTATGACTGAAAGTACTCTTAAGTGGCTGAGGCTTAGCATACTTTGGAATTGCTTTCGTTTGGAATGAGCGATAAGAGCACTTTGATATGAGAGAAGGGGTTGGAAAGAAGCTCCATAAACGTGGTAGTAAAGCGGAAGATAAGGGAAACTTTGGGTGCGTAAAAGACGCATTATAGGGATGGATCAAGAGTAAAACCCAATGGAAAATAAATTGAAATGATGAAGGACTTGTTTTATGGATCAGCTTAAGTCCCTCCGAGGCCTTTTATAAAAGCTATTTTAATAATGTCTACTATCCATTTAAGCGACCTGTATTGTATCGGACTTAATTATCACTTTGCGAAAGTCTAGTGAATACATTAACCGGAGGAAACTTATTTTTGCAGCTTGCCATTATTTCGGGGGGTGGTTTCTTCTGCCTCATTTTGGGTCATCATCATCAACAGGATATTGAAGATGTTTATTGGAGAATAGCTTACATCAGATAAATCCAAATTCGGAAAAGATGGATTATTTTCCAACCTAGCCCACGATTTTCTTCTGCGTAAATCATTGTTAATAGATTTGATACATCTTGAGATATCCTTATACAATAGATATCTCTAAATAGATTTTACATATCTCCTTTGATGTTTATCTTCAAAATTAACGCAGACAATATATGTTAATCATGGATGAAAATGGAATCGATGCAGATAAAAATTAGAGATGCATATTAAAGGATATCGACTGACTTTGAAATTTGGTTCAGAGGAAATTACTGACTCATTGGTATGGTCATCGTATATAGGGTGAGTGCATTCATTCAAAAAGGTTCAACGAATAATATTCTTAAAGGATTTCTTCAGGAAGCGTCTGAGAAAGTCATACGTTATAGGCTTTCATTCTATCACACTCCTGAATAAAACATGAGATAAAAGAACATCGCATCTTTCTTCTATTCAGAAAAATAAGAATCAAGAGATTCTTTGCGTAAGAATGGGGGGTGTGAGATCATTCTGCGAAGAGATACACAAAAACATACTTCTTTGATTGAAAGAAGATCCAACTATAGAGATGGTCATAAGAACAGTTGAGGAAAACAAGGAAACTTTAACCCAATTCTCTAGTAAACTTGATTTACTTCGTAGCTCAACTCATACAGGGAAGTTATTCAAATGCGAACTTAGGTGTGATAATTTGACTATTTGATTATAGTAAGTAATTGGAATATCACTATCTTGTCGCCCCTGAGCCACATCTTACCATTTCACTCCCGCCCCCAATTAGGAGCACAATCACTTGAGATGGGTGAACTTCGGAGTTCGAAGATGAAGGCAATACGGGTTTCCCATGAGAAGCCAAGAATGTTTGCCATTCAAACGAAATCCGATCTCCTCAAATTCGTAAGAGGATGCATTGTAAGGCGGTAAGGAATATTTGGGTTAAAGAAATCTATTGTTATCCCTATAATAATTGGATGAATATCTGTTTGAACTTAGATATTGCTCGATCACTTGCTAATTAATTATGTTTGTTTATAATTGTATTTTGTTGTATAAGTCTGTTGGCTCTTAATTCTTTAACAATGACAAAGGCTGATGTACAAAGATGGCTTATTTTTGCTTAATTTGTAGCTAATCAGTCGAGTTAAATACCAACTCTAAACATTAATTAATCAGTTTCAATTCAATGTATTTTAAAATATGAATATGTATGAAATATATATGTACAGTGAACTTAATTTATGTCCCTCGTCTCGTGACAAATAGTCAAACTGCGAAGTAAATGTATGATAAATATATGTATAAATCAATGAGTATATTAAAGAAAAAATAAATGAATAATAAGCTTCAATCTCCTTGGAGATAATCTTTCATAACTTCTTGTCAATCACTGTTTGAACTCTCTCTCTATCACATATAATCTCAAAAACGATTCGAATCTTCTATTGTATTTTATCCTATTGTATTGAAATCATAAATAAAAGTTTGGGCTACTTGAAAACATTGTAGTAACTGATTGTAACATTTTTGGGGTATATTTAGAATTCGTGCTTCTTATTAGCTACCTCAATGTCGTTCATCAACATTGGAAGTCCATAAATTCGCGAAAGGCTAGGTCATTTTTATCTTTCCATCCTCAGAAATAATAAACATGTAGTTTTGTTTGTCGCTAGTAGCACTCGATTGATTTGTTGCTATGGATAAACAACTCACAAACTTATTCCGATGTCATATTCGTACTAAATATTGAGAAAGACTTATATTTCAAATCTAAGTAAGGAGATACATGGACGTGTGACCGAAAAATGATCCGATCTAATTTCGTGGCGTTCTTTCCCCCTCGGAAAATATAACTCAATCGCTACGGAAATAATTTATAGTGTTTGAGAGTGAGATGTTATAGGGGCATATTTCAAGTTGTCGCCATGGGAAACGGGAACCGTAAATAAGGCAGTTTTCGCATGGTTCCTTTCCAACAGTTTATTCAGTTAGTTAATGTTCCCAAACTGGCCATTTCTAGAATAATAGAGAGCATAGAGGGTATTAATTAAAGTTATAACTTTATGAGAAATAAATGAAGTTTTTAATACAGGCTATTTATGTTTTTAGAATTAGATTGATAACGTAAATATTTCACATAATTCATCATCATTTATACACTTACGTAAAAAAAGATAAATTTAACTTTTATTAAATAAAATTAAAACTTAACTGTTATTAATTCAAATTAAAGTTTAATAACGTATCAGTCATTAGAATAAATGAGGAATTAATTAAATATTTGCGACTTTTTGTTCAATCATTTTCGCATTACCTTAGCACGATGTAATTAATTATTTTGCATTTATTTTGTTTTTACGATAACCCTTTTGAAATAATTCAACCGGCGAATAAGTCTCTTGAAATTCTGCAAATATTTCCTCGTACGAAATCCATTCGGAACTCAAAATACGAGAGCTTTTTTATCATAAATAAAGTCTGAGATTAGCACAGAAATTTTCGAATTAAACGAAAGAATCTCTACCTTTCAGAGGGTTCGGCGAATGAAAGCGGCTTCGTATACGAATGATGATTGTCATTTACGATTCAGCGGTTAAAAGGATAAACTTAATAATCTCCATCGATAAGTTTCCGCCTTTGAATATCTTATATTTTCCGCCATCCAATACAAATAAATTCGGAACGGATGTCGGAGAAAAGAGCAGATAGGAAATGCCGAAGGGAAGTTCTATGTAATCGAATCAAAGACAAAAAAACCCAATTAAGAAGAAGCCGCGTGCCAAAATCAATTCCGAGTCCTGGAATTAAATTTCTCGCGAATGCGAGATTTCTCAAAATGTATTCTCCTCATAAATTGAGTCTTCTCTTTCATAAGACTTCAACGAACTTTAATTATACAATGTATTTCATATTTTGAAACTTTGTTTGACTGAATTATATCAATATGTTCCCATTTTTATGTGTTCATAATTATACCATGCACCATTTTCTCCGATAATCCTTTTACAATACGTATTCCTACGATTTTTTCCGGAAGGTTTTCCGATCTTGGCAACCTAAAGCAATCGTGTAGTTTGAATAAATAGTGTAAATTAGTAAATTACTGAGTTGAATATATTGGCACATGATAGGATGAGATATTGTGAGGATTTTAATGAAAGAGCTAAGATTAAAGATAATGTAGAAGAGGAAGGGACAGGAAGAACTTTTTTCTCTAATTTCCCCGCTAATTTCGTTTTAAATAAAGAAAATCTTTACGAAATTAAAATATAAATATGAGATGGATGTTAAATAAATAAGATATACGTCAATTTTTATTTTTTAGGGTTAATAAAGTTTTCCAGAAATTGATAAGGCCCTTAATCATGCCGTAAATTCATTATTCTCTATTATGCGAAACGTAGAAGATTATTTTCGTAACAACCACAGCCCTCCTTACAGGAATTGATGATGAAATTAATCGCTTGGAAAGATAATACGCCAACGTGTAGGACTAAGTGAAGAGGGTACATATTTGAATGTGCTGCGACCACTTATCGCTAGAAAGCATTTCCACCGCTAATCTCGGTGCCTTTAATCGACTGTGCATTCGCTTTAAAATGAATCGATCGATAACTCGCGATAATCGAAACAGGACACCGTGAAATGGGCGCTACTGGAAATATTCACTCACACCTTGACCTATATTGCCTCATTTGACATATTATTACAAAAGGGTACCGCTATTATAATTTCTATATTTTATTTACGTATTTGTTGATTCTGATTGTTAAACTTTACGTCATTCAGTTTTGTTTATAGCAACGAATTTCATCATGGCATAATTTATGTCAGAATAATAATTACCATTGTTGTTTTTCGGTGATTATTATCCATATAAAATTCATCAAAAATATTAAAATATACCTAAGAATAATATAGATATTTTTAAAAAATAAAGGGATCACGATGGTTGCTAAAAATATTCTGTAACAACACTCCATTCCCTTTCAAGTGAATGTGTTCTTTTAGAAAGCCTCTTAAATCTACGGTACCTTTCACTTATGATGGCTTCAAACCGAAGTAGAAGAGTTAAACCCGTTTTATATATAGAGTAACTGTTATAGTGAGTGCACTTAAAACACCTTCCTTCTTCTTTATATCAGGCGAAGGAGAAGTTCTTGCTTTCGGTGGAGGATGAAGTAAATTCGACACAGTTCAATTCACATAATGACAGACACACAGATTTAAGACTCATTCCGGAATTCTTCTTGTGATGCATCTTCCCTTCACAGTATTTCGATATTTTTATTTGAATTGAATAATCCATTAATGAGGATATCTAATACTTATTGGCTTTTGGCTTTTAAGGGTTTGAATTACATCATAGGTTTAAATTATTATTTTATTAGAGAGTACTAGTGCATGTAAAAGCCATACCCTTGTATGGCTTTTACGTTGGCATGGTAATACTTAAAATTGGTTTAACACGTATCAGATCTAGATATTGAAATATTTTCAGTTTTTAATAATGTATTTCCTAAATATGTTGATAGATCAGTAGGTTAAATATAAAGATTTTTAAGCTCAACGATGGAAGTCATTAAAAATATGTTTCTAATATTCTTAAATTATGTTAAATTTGAGCCACAAAAGAATGCACGAAACGATGTTTTCGCAGCTGAATTTTCGAAGCAAAATTGACTTTTATAGCTTACTATTACTAACAACGCCGAATATTAAATGACCATGTACAAACAGTTCAACGAAAAACAATATGAAAGGTTTCAAATTTCACTCATTGTATTTAAAAACAAATAAATTAAAAGGCTTTAATATGGTTACAATTGTTCTACGCTTATTCTTGGCTACGGAATGTTCGCGTAAAGGATTAAAATCATTCCCTCATTCAGGGATTAGTGTAACTGAATCCGAGGATCATGATGTTTAATTAATCGATGGAGGGTCTTATGAAGTGTGTTTCGGTGAAAGTGCAGTGGAGGTCAGGAATCGTTTCCCCGCCGAGGGACGCTTCTATAGCAACGAAATCTGGAGCCTTTGATGAAATATTCAAAATGGAAGGGTCACTTAGTCTAATTAACATATGGACCAAATACGCTGGAATCTATAACTGTTCAGATAATTAATCCAACTGGTAAAAATGTTGAGTTCATTTATTTATTTAATGTATATTAAATTATATGAATTTAATAATAATATTTAAACTATAGATTTGATATACAGATATCTTTAAAAATGTATACAATACCACAAAATAATGCAATAAAAACAAAAAATTGTGGAATTGTATAAATTTTGTAAAGATTTCTGGTTATTGAATAGTGAAGTTCCTCTAAATATCCCTTTCTAATATGTAGCTTACGGATTACTACGGGTTTATCATCCTATCGTGCTTCTAGATATCTTCAACTAACCAATCAACAACTAATAAACGTATTGAAAAACTATGAAGTATCAAATTTAAATTATTAACTCTTCTATTTGAGATATCAAAAATTCATTCAAAGTTATAAGTTATATTAATATCTCAAACATATCCTTTATTATCTTCCTTGTCCAAGTTTCACGATATATTTGTCTTCAATTAACTGAAATAATTTATATAGTCTTTAATGAAAGATAGTTCATACAGTTAATTTGTTTAAACATTACTTGGAGGAATAGTGACATACTAAATAAATAACTTAATACTTATATATATGGTGTAGTACTTAGCTGTTTATTCAAGAACATAATTCAGTTTTTCGTGCACATCTTATAGAATTTTACCAGAATGGATAAACATACAATTAACGAAGATAAAAACTATGATTCCTACTATGATATGATATAACGAGAGATTGGAACAGCTGATAGATCACTAATATCAGAAACTTTTGGAATATGAAATGGATGGACAAAATGCTTGCAATTAATGACCTCATAAGATCGTGTTTAATGTTTCGGAATACGTGGAAAAGAGTGATATACACCAAGAGTACGACATTAGGAGATTTCCGATGACGTCTTACGTCATCTTATCTGCATGCCTCCCCAAGTATCCCGATGGCCTTTGGACCTAATGAGGTACATTAATTAACTTCGCGCGTATATTTTACGAGTCCTGTTTAACAGGCAGGATGTGCCT
Source organism: Pantala flavescens (assembly GCA_020796165.1). Taxonomy (NCBI): domain Eukaryota; kingdom Metazoa; phylum Arthropoda; class Insecta; order Odonata; family Libellulidae; genus Pantala; species Pantala flavescens. The sequence goes on from CM036886.1 coordinate 23,610,785, forward strand.
ATGAAAAATTCATCCCATCTCCTTTTTACTGCTTCAATAATAAAATGGCGTCCGAATACCATTAGCAAATGGGTGCTTCGTATGAGGAGCTAACGGAGCAAGATAATGGTTTGGATAACCTTGCGGCTTCGTGAAAGATAGTGCATTCGGAAGCATTTCCTCAATTAGAATGGAGTATCGAATACGAAATATTAACGATCCCGTAGGTAATAAAGATTTGAAAACATTATTCATGTTATGTTCGTGTGATAAGCAACTGGACTCCAAAAACTTCATTAGTTTTCCTTTGTTATGGATATGATGTTTTTGAATAAAAATTGATGGAAAATTAGAGATAAGTTTTATATTTACTTCTCAAAGTCAATTGTAATCCTTGTATTACATATCGTTCTCATTATTTTATAACAGCAGTCGTAATACTTGTGTATAGTTATAATTTACCGTTTAATTTAGTAAATCATTTATAAATTTCTCATTTTTATACCCTTTACACGGTAAAACATAAAACTAAATCTCTATCGTTCTTCTTAGGGACGTTTAAAAAGTCTATTGGTTTTAAGTCAGGAACTATGTACGAAGTGAAGGTAAATATACATCTTAGCCAATAATGTCATAATAAAGTTCTCGTTCCATATATCTCCCAGGAAACCAAGATAAACGAGACGTATTACGTAAACAATGTGTACCTTCAATGCAATTTATGTTAAATAAAGAATGATGGCATGTAATTCTTCAGATAGAATCGACCCTATTTAGTAAAAAAATGTTTACGAAAGAAATATTACATTATATGGTATTTCTACAAAATAGTAAAGCGTTGATTTGTGATAAGGTTATGGAACTATCAATTTAAAAACCGTGTATACTAAAAAATTTCATCAAAACGCGAGAACAATTGATTCTCCATTTAAATAGAGAATAAATTAAATTAAGTCAATAAAAGTCAATAATTACCTTCAAAATTCATTGTTGAGTCCTCGGCATTGTTCGATGAGAAATTTCAACCCCAAAAAACATCCTAAATATACTCATTCTATATTGATTTCATCGTTAAACAGTGCAGCAAGGGATTGAATATGGCTCGGATGTGTGCGTAGGAAGGGAAACAATCTGTGGTCATCACATCCGCCGCACAATCGGATATAAAAATCGAATTTCGTAAGCCCTTCAACGTCAAGTGATTCGTACAGACGCATCTGATGGAGATGGAAAACGCCAAAATGAAATATCTCCAACAATACATCGCTTCAAATACTCAAAGCCGACTGCATAGAATAACTTATGGTTTTTCATCCAAATATTTGCAAAAATTTAACACCACTGCTGCTAACCAATGTTCTATTCTTCCTTCTGCATCAACGCTTATTTAATCTAATTTTAATTTATTTAATTTATTTAATAATTTACCTCTATTTAATCCAAAACATTTGATGATATACCTCTAATTATCATGCAACATTGACAATTTTTCTAATTCCTTTGTTTATAATTAACTTCGTTATTGTCAACGGCAGTTGAACACGACATATTGTACACATTATATTGATTCAGCTCACGTCTTAGAATTGCTTCCTCTATCAACGACTCAATTTGAGGCATATGTAATTACGTTGTTAAGATGTTCCTATTAGCACGCTTATCTTAGAGAACTACGTCATTTCCGCATCCTAAGTGCTTCATACAGACGAGCGAAGGAATATAATTATCGATATACAAAGAATTGAGACGATAGTACATTTTCTTTGCAATGGAGGGTAATGAGTTTTTCTAAATGCAGTTACTTCGAAGAAAAGGCTGCTTTGGCCATGACTAAGTTGCACATAAACATAGATTGATAGAAACCTGCGCACAAATCTCCTTTAGAGTACAAAAACTATTCAAATATGGAATTTAAAAAATGCTGTTGATAATGAACCATGATGGAACATCTGAAATTTAGACAGAATTTCGTATTCGACGATTAAAATACTTTACATGCAATATTTCTTCATTCATTACAATGTAAGACTTATGGAAATTGAATTAGATATATGAAAAAGGGGATGAATTTAAATAAATAAGGAGAGATGGATGTTACAATTAGAATAAGGAGTAGTTGTGAGAATATGTTTACCTGAAATGCGTTTTGTGAAGAAAAATACAAAGGAGTGGATATGGAGAATTTAAAATGGAATTCAAATAATAAAGACTACATCATAACTTACTGAAGAGAATAATCAAATAAATAAATGAACTCTATACTATTTCCGGAAAGAGATAGTCGTCCAAGCTGACCTAATATGACCTGAAATAGACTCAATTCCAGAAGTATCGAGAGGGAGGTGCTAGTCTATAAATTGTAGTTTCTACAAAAACTAAAGCGTATACGAGAATTTTATTTCGTAACAATCACAAGCCGTTACAAACGCTCGAGAGAGTGGGGTAAAAAAGGAGAATTTTTAAGTAATGAGACACTCACCTCGATGTTATAGCCCACCTCTAACAATAGAGGAACATAAATATGATGTTGAAAAACAAGAGGAATCAGCGTGTCGAAAAACTTGAGTAAATAAAGAAAATATGAGGAAAGACGATGAAAATATTTGAGCTATCGATGATCGATACCTCAATCTCATTAACCAAGCCTTGGATTCAAAATATTCGATTAATTTATGGAAATATTAATTTAACCTTGCAAATTTGTATATAAACAATTTTATTTCAAGGGCATTGATTCGGCCTACGTAATCTCTGAATTTTCACTATAGGAATTGGAAAAATGATTTGGAGAAATATATTATTTCAGCCTTTCATACTAATTTGATGTTTTCGTTTCCTAAATTTCTTCATTCCAATCTAAAAATTGGAGTCAGGAATATTTCCAGAGTGTATTCAATCAGTTGGAGTGTCAACGGATGTCGCTTTCAACAGTATAAGGATTGCGTCAACATATGTCAACAGAATAAAATTAATATGTTCAATAATTGGTTCGTAGAATGGTAGAGAACATGATGGAATTAATTGAAATTATTGAGAGGAAGTAAGGATTATAAAGTATTAATCTTTACAGATCATAATAGTATATTCTTCTATGGGATAGGAAGAAAAGAAGTAATAGAAAACGCCTCTAGGTACGTATCGAATCAAGGAAGTTAGATACAATACAAAATCATCATGGGCGATTTTAACGCTCGTGTAGGCAGCGGGATGCAGATAATGTAATGTCACTTGAAAATATGGTTTCCAGATAGAAATGATAAAGGCAAAACCTACCGGAAGAGTTTACAGAATTTAAAAATATGATGATAATTTACAGATGCTATATATTTCTTACAAAGAACCAAAATAGAAAGTGGATATGGAGAAGTGAAAACTCAGCAAATATGAGTAAGACGATATAATGGTAAATGAATTCAATACGATTGTCAGCTGTGAATTAATAAACACCTTCAACATTGTAAGTGAACACAAAAAGGTGAAATGTAGATCAGTCTGCGAGTGGACCGTTAGAGTAAAAATTTCATAGAGGAAGCGATAAATCTGTAATTTGGCTTCGTATATAACATTTGCATAGCTTAGTTTAGTACATTATAGAACATACTTTTACGACCAGTTAAGAGTAAAACAGTTACTTAAGCCTGTAGTTAAGCTAGTTCATCACAAAAATTATACTAAATGATAGATATTAAACATTAAGATTATTATCATTCAATATCATTTCGTATTTGAAAGATTAGTTAGCCCCTTATTCTTGATAACTTAATTTCTGTTAAACAGGATAATTCGTTAGATATAAAGTCACACTTCACAAGATCTGGATAAAATTTTACTTTTGTAATCTTAATTATTATTTATAAAAATATTATGATCTTTTTTCTTAAATATGCAAACCGTAATTATTTATCTTCCTTATCTTTCTGAGATTATGAAGATGAATAGTACATCAATAGAATCTCGTTGTCAAGGTAAAAATAGCTGTTTATAGGATATATAAGAGAGCTACATACTAGCTACTTTGTGACCTCCTTAAGCACAGCATTCAATTCTCATATTTTCCCCATTTGTGCTCTGATTTTCATCCACTTTTCCGAAGATTCTCCTCTCTTTCCTAATCGCGTGTGTTGTCTCTCCTTTGGGATGGCCGCCATTTCGTGATCTCCTGTGACGTAACTTCCCAATGATCTCATCTGGGAATTTCACACTCAATCGATACACGTGATGCATTCGACTGGAGAAATATATTTATTCTTCCCCAAAGGTTGGAACGTTCCTTTTTCCATCTTCCATTTATTTCCTCAAAGGTGGAAAGAATTACTACCAAAAGAAGGTTTACTTCAGTTATTTTTTATTGAAAGAGTTTGTGGAAAGGTTATCGAAATTTTTTATTTAATATATTGATTCATAAATTATTTAAATTATCAAATGATAAATGAGATGAGATAGTAACTAAGAGAGAGAGATAGTAAAGCCTTACTTATTACCTCAACTAATTTTAACACATTCTTATGAGAGTTTGTATGTTATTATTGATTTGCCCATTTAATTATTGGTTATTAGAGTTGGTACCTTATTTACTCAAAGTACTTTTAAAGCAAAGTAGAAAAATATGTGCTACATACATACTGTGTAATAAAAGTTAAGTTAGTATAGTTATTGTTCTGATAAATTGTTTCGCGAGATCACAGACGCAAGAATGTTAAAAAGTGGAGTCATGACATTTCTATTCTAGAAGATTATTATTAGAAGGCTTGTCCAGAAATAATTTTCCACTTCAATTTACTGTAAATTACTGCTATTAAGACGAATGGTGATTCATTGATTAACACTCCATTTTCCTTAAATAATGGTCAATATTTTTAAGGATTGATATATCTCTCACTCACTTTTATATATGAAGAGCTGATGACTACGTTAACATTCACTTCGATTGCTTTCACAGAGTTTCTCCTCAAACCTATGATTATCAGTGCCTAAACCAGATTATCAGTGCCTCACCTTTCTCAATAAATCCCGTAAAAAGCCATCTATTGTTATCGAGAGTTATATTTGCGAAGAACATTCCAGATTACGAGAGAAAATCGATTAAGTGACTTCCCATTTGCTACGTCATCCTACCGCTCCATCGAATACGATAACAAAATAATGTTGAAGTAATGTAACTGAACGGAAAAACAAAAATAGGAGTACGAGACCCTCCGATGTTCGAATGCTCATATTTTGTCTTATTCTTTCGTTTCATTATCGCAGCTAAGGATTTTTAGCTCTAAGTAGATTATTCCAGAGTTAAATATCAATCAAATAGTGAATAGTAAAGAAATTTTGAACCTAAATTTCTTAATTTTTTATAGTAAAAATCAAAATAAGTCGTATCCAAGCGACATCATATGGAGAAAAAACTTATCAGAATTTTCTTTCCAGATTCTCTGAAATTCCCCATGAAAACTATTACCAGACTCTGAAAATAATTAATTTTATAGAGTAACTTACATGGCAGAAAGTAAAGCTCCAAATAAGGTTAATGAGTTTTTGCAAATGTTTCATTTTGCACCTAAATAGTAGTGCCAATATATTCATTTACGCTGAACGTGTTGTATATTAGTGAGTGAATATTTCTTTCAGTTAGTATCGATTTATTTCCTAATTAATTCTTCTATCGATTATTTTTTCCTACAATTTGCTTTAAGAGAGGACTTAAAAATTAATATGATTGTAATGTTTATTTATGTCGTCGAAGTTTTCATCCATACATATTGAACCCATGTAATTCACCATAAAATGCTTGAAACACAGGAAAAAAAGCTGAGATGTTTTGAGTAGAAGTTATTATGTAGTTTCCTTGCAGATACGGTAATATTAAAAATGAAGTAAAAGGTTCGCAGATTCCGGAAATATGAGTAAACCAAATCGCACACTCTACTACTACTCTCAACTCTCATTTGGGCTTACTTGACATTGATATGCTTCTTAAGCAAGATATTCAAAGAAAAGATGGATTTTTGGATTTTTCTATCGAATGATAGAATGCACGAAGATAGCTACCTTAGGTAAGAAGTAGCACTTGATCAAAATGCGCTCTGTGTTTCTCAATATCGGAGGCGAAACATCGTGTGAGGGGCATGAAGAAAGAAGGGCCATGGGTTCGGTGACCTTTTTATTACATTTACTGATCAGTCACCGAAGTAATTGAGGATGATTTATAAAGAGAAAAGTTACAAAATTTTCCCTGTACGTTGTTGTACGATAAAGCCTTTTTTGGTGAATTCTTAAGGTTTCTATACCTGGAGAGAATGTGAGGGCAGGAACTCTGGGATTTTAAGGAGTTGAACAGGAAGAAATAATAATATTAGAGTTACGGAATGAAGGAATATAGAAGAAATGTATTAAGAGGAAGTCATTAGAAAATATTTGAATGTTAGCATTCATAGGGCATTCAATATATAAAATCGAGAATTTTTATTAAAATCTTTAACCCATAACAAGGTAATAACAATTATACATGCAGAAGAATCAAAATTTCTAGTTCCAGGAATCGTGGACCAATATTTTTTTATAATGTAATCGATGTTAATGAAGGCTACTTAAATTTACAGAATTATTCACAAATTTTTGATATGAAAATAAATTATTTAGAATTTCATTTCAGTTTACAGAATTATTCACAAATTTTTCATATAAAAATAAATTATTTATAATTTCAAAAATAAAATAAAAGTATTCTACATGCATATTACATACAAATATTACAAAGCAAGGAATAAAGTGTCTCTTTTTATATTGTAATTTACGACGATTGCTGTGAGTCAATTATTTTCTCTTTTAATTCCATAGTACCAATCGATAATTTTGAATGGATTGGTACATAAAATATTAAAATTGTATTAACTTTACCGCTTAATTATACCGCTTTCATTAATTCAGCACTGACTCCCCAGTGATTCTCAAAGGTAATGATAAGGTCATGAATTCATTTTCGTAAATAATCGTTAAAAATGTTGATAAATCTTTAAAGTCACTTTGCGAAATGAATGTTCAACTTTGAATTTAACATCATTATAACTCTAAACTTGGATAGGTCTCAACATCCAGGCATTTCTATCCAGCATTACCTTTAGTCTTCCTTAATAGTTTCCTCCCTTTATATTTAATTATTATATTTATATATTTTCAAACTTTTCCTTCATATTTACCCATTCTTCTTTCTTTCAACAATATTCTTCAGTAGGCAGTTTGTTATAATGCGTAATACATAGAACTTGCTTTCCTTTTCCTTATAGTTTTCATAACACTTCGCTCTTCTCCAACCATCTTCAGTACCTCTTCATTTCAAACATTTTCTGCTTGTCTTATCCTTTCATCCTTTGCGCATCTCAAAAATCAGACTATTTCTTTTCGTTCCTTCTAGATGTCCATATTTCAGATCCAAACCATACATCTTTCCGCATAAAGCTCTTAGAGAATTTTTCCTAAGCTCCATTTTGATGCTCTTAGCAGTCTAGAGTTCCTGTTTTTTTAACGTTTTCTTTCCTAGCTCAAATCTATCTCTTACATTCTGAACGGAAAAGCCATGCGATCATTCTGCTTATATATTTAAATATATATACCTGTTCATTTTCTTTCTGGTTAATTTTATTTTTTTTATTCTTTCTTCCTTTAAACCATCTTCTTTTTTGGTTGTCGATTATAATTTTCAATATATATTTTTTCTCCTTTCATCTATTTACTTAGCTTTTTCCCATTCTTCTATTATGTATCTATGCCTTTTCATCCAAGTATATCTAATTTTATATCTTCCTTTTAAGTTCGTCATCTTTCTATAATTCCTCCTTTCATGTTCTGTGCTTTTATATTTACACTTATTTCCATCTTGTCAAGCATTTCCTGAAATGCCTATTCTTTCTCAATTCTTTCAATTCCGAATTTTCGTTCAAATACATCTAACAATACTGTTTTTTATTTAATTCCACTCTTTTTTAACGCATTCAGTCTTGTTTCCGGTTTGTGAAAATTTCCTTCTATATTTGTCTTCCACTTTCTTTCACACAGTGAATGCTGTTCCTTCTGACTTCAACCTCCTTACGCCTCATCTCTATTCCACTCTCCACTTAGTTGAGTCCTTTTCTTAGGTCTTCAAATAACAGGTTACAGCCCAAGACCATCTATTTGTTCTTGGAAGGGTTTTCAGCATTCATAACACGTTTCTTAGATTTTTGATCAATGAAAACGACTGTTTGGTTTCTAGATACTTCTATCTACAAGATTTCCCAAGTACACAAACTTCATTCGTATTTCTTAATCCATATATTTTATACGTATAGGTTATCCTGCAACTATAAACATCTTCAGCATTTTCTCTCATTTATCGTACCTGTTTCCCAGACATCTCTTTTACCTTTAACTATAATAATATTCCCTAAGTCACTATTATTACATCCCTCAAATGCCCCTTCGCATTTCCTTCATACGACTGGGATAATTGTACATACACTACCTTCACTTCCTCTTTCTTAGGATTTAGACTTGTTTACTCGAACGACTAGTGTCTTATTAGGTTATGCTCATGTCTATAGAAGTACCCCAATGATCTTCGATTCGTTTCATTTGCCTATGCTTTTGGCTTTGCTCATTTCTTCTGCGTTTGGAAGGGACTTCTTAGAACAAGATGGTGGCCCAATCATCCCCATTGAAGATGAATACTTAGCATCACCCTTCAATCGGTCCCTTTCCTCGTTAGACGCATAGTTATACCTTATTCACTCTCCACCAAAAGGAGATGAGAGAAGGGTTATGCTTTCCAATGAGTACGGAGACCAATATCTCAATTTCAGATACAGAGCTATTTAAATCAAATTATTGAGATACTTAATCGCGTATACTCTACAGTTAAAGACAATAAACGAGAGTAGAAGTAAGAAATGGGATCGATTTAAAGGCTCCCAAACAGATCGTTATAGATTCGCTCGTATCTAAGAAAATGTAGGTTAAAAAAGCATAAATATTTTCTCTGAAAGTAACGAGCATATTTTGAAGATTTTTAACTTAAAACATTGGTAAGATATATTTTTCCAGGGGAAATTAAAGACACAGTATTTCATTATTTAGACCCTGTGTTGTTGTCAAGGTTGTTGTGTAACTTTCACCTCCTCCGCATCTGTTATTATCATTTTTTAAGATATGAATATCTTCTATAAATACATATTTTCCATTCATAATTTAAAACATCAGTACCAAAATTAAGTAAAAATAATAATACTAATATCTACAGTAATATCAACTATATAAATTTGTATTAAGGCATTCTATCAATAAAAATAAGAAAACTGGGTCAGAAAAAAGTACGACTAGATCATATAATTAACCTCGAGCCTAACTGTGCAATTCTAAAGCTTAAATTATCTCATTTATTCTTGAATAATGTAAACATAATAGCCCTAATAGCATAGCCCTGTAAGATTACTCTTGATGAATACAGTCCCTGTGTATAGTAAAAATTCTTTTTGATTTTATTAATGAAGTAACTTATCTTCATTATTTAATCATACGGAAGATAATAAACCACTTTGCTATAAAATTAACTTCGCACAAATTGCTCGAGGAAACACTTTTTGTAGTTTGAAGTCGAACTGGGTATATTCGGTTGAATTTACCTATATACTTAGAGGGATACGCATAGAAGAGAAATTCCATCTACTATGTATAAATTAACGTTTTATTTACAAATAACATTATCAAAACAATAATAAAAACACTCTATTACTTATTTATGTTTTTATCATGGTCTTCTCCGTTATTTTAATCTTTTAATTCCGCTCAAATTGTAACATTGCTACCATTATCTTTTTTCAGCACACATCGATCTTACCTTACTGAGCTTATTTTGTTTCAGAGGACTAATTTTATCAAAAATAATTATTTTTAGGAATCATCATCATTTTTCAGTAATATTTTTCTCAGCTTTTTTGTGACAATTTATAGTACTTCCTTAATTTTCTCTGATGAAACACTCTTTATATATACCTTCTAAATTAAAATAAGTAAGATTTATCCATAGCAACATGAATTATCACGGTCTCTAATAAGATTCATCCGAAACAGCACAAAATAAAGAACAAAAGAAACGCACTTCTCCATCGAACAATTTAGGCGACGCATTTATCAAAGGCGCCCGAGACAGCGATTTGGAAGTATCTCATCGTTTAAGGGAATTCGCGATCTCTCAGGTAGATGAACATCGTGTGTCTCCATTATCACGCGGCCATGTCGACTATCCCAAGATGACCCCAAAAGAATGCGTACGTGCCTCAGAGCACGTCGGCGCACGGGTGTGTCCAATCGAAGATAGATTGGAACTCGTGATAGGTTCAAGGACGAAAAAACGAATCCCGTTTCCAATTTATTCATAAAACATCGCGAATTTAATAGATTCATCCAATCATGCGGATTCTTCTTAATGTGCTTCTAACACTTTTACGAGGGCATCAAATCGGCTCGGGTTGTTAATCATAATTCGCGAAGACCGAGTCCATAAAGGATCGTTCTCATCGAATGGCATGAGGGAAACTTCTAATAAAACAATAATCCACTTGGAGAAGAGAATTTACGATGATGGTGATTAAGAAGGATTCCCCGAGAGAGTTTCATTTCCATTTAATCCGATGTTTATTCAAAGGCAGCGCTCAAATATGTTAGGCTGTGCTGAAGGCTTCCTCTACTTCAACTGAGGATTTTTTAAAATGGCATTCATAATAAAGTATTATCATTTTACAATAACCAAATTTCGATTTCTAGGATTAAGAAATTAGGAATAATTTTCCCCAATACTTAAGAAAATTAACGTAAATAATACAGGTATTAAAAATTGGCAAGTTTGAAAGAAAATCCCAAGGAATAATTATTATAATTACGAAAATGCGAGATTATTATTAATCAGAGTCTAATTCTACGTAAACGTTATAGGTAAAATTCATTTCCCTGGAAAAGCTTATTCAGTAAATCTCGATAAAGACGTTTTTCAGGGGAACAAGCGAAAATATAGCGATCAAACCGGGTTATGTAATGCGGGTTGCCCAACACGTTTTTGAAGAATTGTCAGCTTGTTGAGCATAGAACACAAAATCATAGTTAAAATTGATCTAAAGCTTTCCTCGTGGATAATGTGTAGAAATATCTTTGCTCTTTATATATACTACGAACTTCTTAGTTACTTGCACTTAACTTGAAAGCCTTAATTGCTTTGGTTGACAGAAAAAGTAAAATAATGGAACTTTTCCATCATACTAATAGTTCATTTATTTCTTCCCCGATGGATATTCTTAACACTTATCATGATACTGTGAGTTTCATTATTTGATTGGCTTACATACTAGTAAAATTTCCTATAAGGAAGGATAATTTACTCTTTTCTTTGAGCCAAAAATTGTGTTTTATTAGTAAATAAAAATTTTATTTTACATTTGGTAGAAAAAAATCATCAATTGTAGTGTGCGAACTCTTGCTGCAAAAGATGGTTGTCTTCTTTTTTATCTATGGCAAATTCGTCAGAAAAGTTTTTTCTTTGTGTTCATCATCCATGTTGGCATTTCATTGTTTTCTTTTATAAAATTTATTTTTATGCAAAAAACAATTAATGGACAATTGAAAAGAGATGAATTAAAATCTAGTTCGATAAATTTAATATCCCTGGTACTCTCTTTTAATTTTCAAACCTCAAATGTAATATTACCTCAGTAACTCATTTATGGAGTTATCTGTTGAAGATAATGGTTATTGCAATCAAATGAATTATTTTTATCTAATCAAAACAAAATGGAAATAACTAGTTAGTATGAGTTAGGCTATGAGTAATTTAGTTTACTATTCCATATATTATAAATATTATTTAAGTTGTATCATACAAAAGGATAAAAATTCACCTAGTTTGGTCTTACTATCTAGTATTTAAAAGCATGATATGATATAATGTCTTCTTTAATAGTTTGAAATTATTGTTCTAATGAAGATTAAATTAAAGATATATTCACTTAGTTTTCCATACATCTATATTTTTGGCATAATAATAATTTTCATTGAAGTAAGCATTAAATATAATCTTTCATATTGATTGATAGATTTTAAAAAAAGTTGACAAATTTTGATTTTAAGACAAAATTTAAAAATTTAATTTTTTTTGATAATTGAAAGTGATTTACTAAATTCTAATACAAGAAAATTTATTTTTTTCTTTTCTTCTTTAATTTTGAATCTTCAATGGCAAGAATACTCAAGTAACTCCTTCAGAGTGTTATCTGTGGAAGCTTATAGTTCTTTGTTATAATAAATTATTTTCAGTATATAATATATCAATGATATATTAAAGTTAGTAAAATAAATTATTTTAAAAGAATCAAGATATCATGAAACCAAAGTTTTATGAAATGAATGCTTACATAATATTAATTAAAAATGGAATCAGAAATTAAGTAGTAGGATACAAAAATTCTTACATTTCACCCAGTTCTGTGTTCTTTTGTAGCAATTTAGAACATTGTATGGTACCTCGATACAACATTGATGTTTAAATACACACTGAATTGAAGAAATTTTCCCTTTCTTTTTCCCTATGTCTTTTTCAATGATTTGAACATTTTTGATTTTAAGGGAAAATTTCATAGAATATCATGATTTTCAAATTCAAAATTTACTGTATGTGAGTTACACCTTATGTATCTAGACTCATGATCAATCAATCTATGCTCAATTTTATCAAATTTTGTTTTATTTAGATTATTTATAAGCAAAAAAACTTTATCTGATCATTGTAAAAAATTTTACATGCAGAGTAATTTTTGCATGATAGAGATAAATAACTACTTTTCTGAATGTAAAAGCAAGTACTATTTGAAAAAGGTACAACTACATCTAACTTCTTATTGTAATTGGGCATAGAGTTGAAATTCTGAATAAGTATTCTAGATATAAATAATAAAAAGAATAACATTCATGGAGCTTCTAAATTCGTTTAACCTAAAAAAGGGAAAAAAAATAGATGCCACTCTTAAATAGGAATCCTAATTTTTTTTTAAGTGGCATGTAATTTTCTGGGATGGATATACACAGAAGAATGATGATGAAGATGAATTATTAATAATATTAACTTGAGCTTTGGTGATATGTAAGCCATTTTTTGTGATGAGAAAATATTCAACAGAACTTACTTGTTTAGAATAGTTTTGTGAAAATTCAATTTTCAAATTCACATTTGAAAAAGTTTTTCTCATTACAATAGTACAAAATATATGTATCCCTTGTTTATTAACATCTATTTGTGTACCCCAACTATTCTTTCCTGGACAATCCTTAATGTTATCACAAAGTGATATTTTTCTGATTATTCTTCTGATTAAATACTTTAATATTTTCATCATATTGTTCAGTTTTTCCTCAGCAAAATTCAGTATAATTATTACTACCATGCATACGCTCACAAACTAATGTATAAATAATGTTACAAAGTTTGGAAAAAAATTTTCAAATAGAAATGTATAATTATAACAAGCCTTTGTTAAGGTAATATCTTGAATCATGTTATCTGCAGTAATTGAACAATTTAATCAGCAAAGTAAAGATCATTAGTTACTTTGCATTTTAATACAAAAATTGGGATTTTGATGCTAAGCATGGAAAAAACCTATTTATATTCTAATCTAATTATCCAATCTTTGACTACGTTTGACTTGAAATAAACACCAATAGACAATCATGAACACTTCATGTTGATTCTGAGCTCCTAAACACTAATACAATAAATCTTCTATTTATTATATATTGAATTTCGTATCATTTTCATCACTCATGAGGACGTTATTAACCTTATGAAAGTAAATTTGTATGATTTTATCCTTTTATGGAATGTTATATATTATGTTCTCAAATATTATTTTCATTTTCAATAAAATTTGGCCATCAAAATGGTGCACCTATAAAAATTATGTCACAAATGATTGCGGTGGTTTAAAATTTACTAAATTAATGGCCAATTATCTCATTATAGTAGCAATACATTTAAATAACGTTAAAAGCCAATATTATCGCAAAATATGCGTTTAGTGTAATTGTCGGCCTTGAATGTTAGTTTATAATTGACGCCGAAAAACCAGTGCGAAACCCCGCACTCATTTTTCGTATGATCTCCCCGTCTCAGTTTAAAGTTATTATATCAGCTGAATATTTAAATTTTTAACGATGCATAAGTTAAATGAAGATTTTATGAAGGCCCATTCTGATTCCTTTTGTAAAGGAAAGTATTTTACGCTTATGTTCATCAATGACGTTGCCAATCGTTTTGGATATACGCGAAAGCTACATGGGAAGGTGGATAGGAAGGGATTTACAGTATTAGGAAGTGGAATGGTTTCAATTTCTTTGGATGAAATTTAGGTGAGACATTTATAGTGAAGTGCGTATAATAAGTACTTACCAATATATGAAAACATCCTGATGTACAATATTTATAATTTTAGCATTTAGTTGAAAATGGGTGTTACTTCTTTTTCAATGACTGAGTGAAGGCTTTTAAAAATGAAGGATCAATGTAAAAAAATGAATTGTTTAGTGTTTCAGAAAAATTTGGTACTCTAAGTGTTGTTTAATAATTTCAATCAAGTAATATCATTGGACAGATTAATTGTAGAAAAATATTAATTCTCTTATTAAGGAAAGTTCACAGTTTTGTTTTTTACTAGTGTTACTATCATGTCCAAATATATTTTTTCAATTTCAATATTCTTTATTCTCCTATTTTATATAAATATAACCTGGTTCCTCATTCCTGTTATATAGTTGATACTGATTATTTTATATCCTTCTCTCATACTCAAGGTGTGAACTAATTGAATACATGATTAGAAGGTTGAGCAATCTAATGTCCATAACATAACAAACTGTTTGAACCTGACCAAGACACTTATAACCAAGCATCCCTTACATCTGTAAAGGATCAAGGATAGCATGTCTTCTTGAATTTGATCCCTGTTTCCCGACAAATATGTTAGTCAAGGAATTGAACTTATCAGGTGTGTTGTAGTTTCTTTTATGGTTTTAAAAATTGTGAACAGAGAGGTAACAAAGTTAAGTAATTGGGAATTTAAAGTGTATGTGATTTGGTTGTGTAAGTATTTGTGACAAAACATAGAGTATATTATTTTATGATATTAGAGTATGGAATATTATTGTAAGCTACTATTATGATGTTACAGTCATTAATTACCATCCAATACCTCATTACTAAAAGTTCTGTGGTGGTTTTCTATAAATTCTTATAGTAACTTTGAAAAATGCTTGTTTTACAGTTTTGAGCATAGATCTCCTATTTTAGTACCTGAATTGTTGAACTAGAATCTGAATACATAATGAAATTCAAGATATTCTTATTAGTTATACAAAAACTGATACTAATTGTTAAATTAATTCTTAACTTCAGTTTGGGCAGTGAGTAAGGTATTGGAAACCTTTTCGTAGTCATTACTTCAGGATTTGCTTCAGGATTCAGGAGATGCTTTATTTCTGGTCCTAACTAACTGACTGACACCCATGTGACTGATGCAATATTTAGATTTTTAATAGTTTTCAATTTAAGCAAAGAATTGATAAATGCTTAGATTGGTGTGGAAGTATTTTAAGCTAATTGTCCATAAATGAATGCGCAAAATGTTATGTCTGTATACAGGAGCTTCATGAGAACATGGTGAAGAAGAGTGTTAGTACAAATAGAGAATGAGTCCAGCTTCTTTGAATCTAACTTTGGTGAGATATTTATTATGAAATATGCATTTGCCTTGCTTACTATATTAGGAAAGTTATTGAGAATATATCGAAATTTCTGTTAAAATATTCTATTGAATGAATTCTACTTACCTTAGCTTACCTCTCTTAATTCAAACTCCTATTAACAGCATCTCTTTACAATATTTTTTAAAAATATTGATTACAATTTTTGGTGGGAATAATAATTTTTTTGTCAAAGTAATTCAGAGAGGAAATGAAAAGAAACATGAGTTCTGTAATTAGGAATTAGCTCTAGGGTTGGAATATGATGATAGTTTGAAAACAATGTAAATTTTTAATATCATACAAGTTGAACATGTTATTGAAGAAATGGACTTTTTTAGTATTCATATAACTCTATTTATTCATTTTGTATGAGAATTTAGAAATATCTACTAGTCCAATCGTTTCTTCTCAATCTTTATTTTAAAGTTTTGCTATGATATTGAAAATGCTGTAAGTTCTTAGTAAGTGCACAAAATTGATTGTATATTGCTATTTTCCAATTTAGTTAAGCATACCAAAGAACTGATTACATCTTCATCTTTCCAATGGAGCAGGAATACTGGTTGAATAGTTCTAGACATTTGTTTACGGAAAGCTTGAGTGGAGTGTTGGTAAGTATGAACTATATCACTTGAGAAATGTAGTGCTTAATTAATAAGTAATATTACAAAAAATAAAGTGCAAGATTATCATGGTTAACATTATGATTAATAAAATGTATATTTGATAAATAGAAAAATGTATATAGTTTTCTCATTTTATATTATTTTTGTATTTAAATTTACATAGGTCAAAAGAGTTAAAGAAATATTCTCAAAAGTTTCTGATGAGATTGTTATAATTTGTTTGAAACATAATTGTACTGTTCTCAGTAAATAATCTTGTGATTAATATTTCTTGTATTTATCTGTAAAATATCTATGACATAGAATCTCCCAAAAATTCTTTTGAAGTTGGATAACATTACTATGGTTTTAGTTTTATAAATTTTTTGATGAATAAGTAATAATTGTATTCTTCCCCTGTATTCAGTGGACATATGACCTTTAGCAAACTTTTCCTGATGGAGCTTTCTTTCTCTTATCTCTATTATTCCCCTGCTCATTATTGTTACTTAGTAAGATAATTATAACCTTATTCTTGTTAAAATACAATTCATAATTAACCAGTTATCTAGGTATTTACATTTTCAAAGCTAATTCCATTGTGGGTATTCTATTCTAGTTAAGGGTCATTCTGTGAGCTTTGTTAATTAATAATATAATGCAATAAAATATGGTGTTTCCTGTATATATTTATACAATAAACTTAAAAAACTTTGAATTTTACATTTGCTTAAATTTTAAATTATGTAATTTGTTTTTTATAAATTATGTTTTTTCTTTAATAATAAATTATATTGTATTCTTTATGTTAGATTTACTCTTGCTATTTTTTTAACAGTTTTTTTTTCAAATGCTCATAATTTTTCAGTATTTCTCCTCATTATTTCTACTTATTTAATGTTGGATATGAACCTCCTTTTCTAATTGAATATTTTATAGTCAGTTTATTTTTTACTTACTTATGTTTTAATATTTTCCTCAGTTTAAAGAATGTTTTGATTTACTTTATTCTCTGTAATTGTTTAATATAATAGAAATTATAAATAATGAATCATTAATTACTATCTTTTACTTCTCTTCTTTATAGTGTGGAGCTAGTCATTGTCCATTACTGCCAACATCATTCAAACCAATCCTAGATGAAACAGTATTGATGTTGGGAGGCATGAGATCATGTCGCATGCAGGAGAACGATGTTGCCCTTTGAACAACAAAAAAGCCCTCCTCCCCATTCCCTAAAATTCAAAACATGCTTTGAACCAAAAAGTGGATATATAAAAACAACCGAAGAGTACCATTCCACCCAGTCTGCGAGTAAGACCTCTTAGGTCTGCAAGTAAGACTTCTCCCAGCTGCAAGTAAAACCGGTCATATATTCACTAAGATGAAAATAAATGTATTTTCAGCCAACCTAACCTTTTATTTGTACATCTTCACGACACTACTCCAATGTGTGCTCCAACAGGAATAAAATGTACATTGAAGAAGCATTTTTACTTCTGTTACTACACAATTGTTTGAATTTTATTGGCAGTTGTGGATAAAGACTAACCCTAGACCAGTGAGGAAAGGGGAGGATTAAATAAAACACAAAGATTTGAAAACTTAGTTTAAAGAAATTTATTGGCAGACAGAGCATCTGACTGGCAGTTGAGTTCCAATCCTGGTCCTGTCAGACTTTTTTCCATACTTCCTTGGGATTTTCTGTGGTACGCAGCATTCTTGTGTAATATCTTTGCTTTTGTGGACAGGTTTGCAAGATTGCACTGTAACAAGATTTTTTCTATGATTATGTTGCAGTTTTTGAAAGAGGTTGATCTAATGAAAGACAGTGATGGATATTCTGCTGTTTTATTTCAGCTGCTGACATCTAAAATAGGAAAAGAAAGTAAAAATTATTTTCTTCTTCAAAAATAATATGTTCGTGTGAACATTGCTTTTCCTGAAGTTCCTGAGTGCTATGAGAGTACTTGAATAAGTAATTAAATGAATAGAGGTGATTCAACCTAGAAAATATTTTATGAAATGCTTTCATCCATGGAAGGGATAAGTAGAATATCGTCTCAACAAGACAATTCAATTATTATTAAAAACTAATCAGCTTAATGAATACTCTGCAAAGAATTAATTTCCTCAATTTTAGAGCAAGCTTCAATATTCTCGTATCTTGGAACTTGTAATTATTGCAGACATTAATAGATTCAATACGAATTCTGCATTTTCATTTTTTGGCATAAAGAGGAGTAACTCAAAGGTTTTAAATATTCTCTATAAATAGGTATTAAAATATTCTCATATCTTCTCGTAAGAAAGATATACCCATACTGCCAGCTTCTGTGGAACGGACTAGAGTAACCAATTGATTATCGAATTCAACGAAATTTTCAAACTTAACAGTGGCTTTGTCCTTGTCTTAAACTCCGTCTACTCTTCATATTTACATTTTTGTGCGTATGATGGCCTCTTTAACGCTCAAGTTGCTTTTTTATTGTTCAAGAGATATATCAATACTAATTTTGCCATTTGCCCATATGTCGCCTTGTTAGAGGTAAATCGCCTTCAAATAGTAAATGCGAATAGTTTTGTTATATTCATCTAACCCATTATATTTCTTTTTCTTCTCAGGAAAAAAAATCATCAGAAAAAGTGAAGTAACCCTCTCAAAGCAAGGCAAAAGAAGAGAGCTAATGAGATGAACATTCGGTTAAAGCAGGTTATATGGTACGAACAACATGTTAGTCTGAGGCAGGAAGCATAACGTCTTTTTTAGAACGGATTTATACAATTGGATGCGAGTGATGAGACTAGAAGAAAATTTAGACTTACGCGGGTACATCTTCAACAGGTTTGACTGTATATTAATTAGAGAATAAATTGAATAGTTGACTATACACTGATCTTTGTCTAGATCCGTTATTCCAGGATCAGAAAGATATGAATGTTGTTCTTAAGTAAAATTCGTATCTATGATTGATTATAAGCTAAGAATGTATGTTGAATGAGAAAAGGAGATAAATGTATAGGTAAGAAGGGTACAAATATTTTAGAATGAAATTTTCTTGTGCTAATACTGAGTAGAGGTAAGTGTTTGAGAAGTGAATAATGTGTAGTAAGTAAGGTAAATGAAATTTTGAAAATGTATCAGAAGTGTGTGGTGTAAAGTCTCAGAATGTATGATAATTTGAAGAATAAAAGATTGTTAAGCGTAGTATATGGTTTTCATTATTTACTTAGTCCGGTACTCCCCACATTGTAAATGAATAGGTTGGAATGAAATAGTGTTACAATAGAAAAATTAGTCTGCAAAAGAGAGGTGCAGGAAAGCAAAAAGCACGAGGATGGGTAAGATATAAATGTATCGGACATTTATATTTGGCGAGTATCAGTGGCGCCACAACGGCAAGGGATAGAATCATAGTAGAGAGGTATGTATGGGTAGGTGCTGGAGAGGGAATATTTAAAATTTAAAGTGCTTTGAGAAGAAGTTGTGCAGATGCCTCTGTGATTTTGATGTTTTAGTCATCGTACATGGCATAAATAGAGTAATAGTAGAAGTATTTGAACCCCCTATAGGCTTTAGGGGGATGTGGGTGGGGCGTTCACATTACAAATTGCCGTTTATTTTGAAAAATGAAATATCCTTCCTGTTTTTACATTCTTCGTGATCTTGCGTTTTTTTATATTATGACGAAATGGTTTATTCCTCAGGTGTCTTAAATTACGTTCAAAATCTGGTGTGGGTACGTTCCAGAATCTGGAACGGGAGGTCATGTTGGAGAAATGTACACCGACATGAATTGGTGTAGCGTTTCCTCCATGACCCCCCAAATTTTGGGTCCTCGTCCGAAGCCTTATATACCCAAAGGTACTCTCACGTAAATTCGAAATATCAAGGGAGGCTATGGCGAGGGCTGTCCATTCGAGGGTGGCAATATATAATTTTAGGAGATATTATAAATGCGGAACTATAATTTGAAATTACGGAATAGTGAATTGATAAAATTCACCAAGTTTATCCAATTGGAGGTGATATTTGAAGGAATTTGTTGCGTAAATTCGAGATAAAATGAAATAATTGAACATGTTTCACATACATAAGCCGAGAGCCATCTCGCGATCATTTTTACGTAACTTAAACGTAGTCATAATAAAGAGGGAAAAATTCAAAATTTAAATAAGAAACCAGAACTTTTGTAGGTGGCTTTTAAGTCTTCGTTTCGTCGTAAATTAATTGAAATTAATCATTCCTCTCACTGAATTTAATTTATTTATCGAACTGACATTTACAGGGTACAACCGTCACAAAACACGTACCGGACATACGCTAGTACGTGATGCCTATAAAGCGTAACACCTGTTCCTAGAGTCCAACTTGAGCCGGTGTTCTCGCTATCTCTCTTCATAGGGTAAAGCACGCAATTTCCCATGGTCGGACTCAGGGTTGGTGCTACTACACCGATCATCCAGCAATCCATAAGTTGATTACCGCATAAGCCATTCATTCTCAAAAAATTGGATGGGTAATAACGTATGGATTGTGTAATAACGAATGCATAAAGTTCTATCCGAAAGTTATGTAATGCTCACAAATTATCTCTAAGTTAATTCAATGATACTTGTTCGTAATTTTTATTACGTTCTGGGTTCAATGTACTTCTTGCAGCATTCTTCACTGCGTGTAAGAGTAATACCAGTAACCCTCTTCATTTCCTAGATCATGAAATTTCGTAAAACACTCAAAATCGACGCGGCTCATGTCATATCATCCTATAACGAACATACGCAAACCTTATCCACATACTGTATTTCAATAGTTCGTTTATTTAACCGAATAGACTGTTACACTGCATTACTTTAGTGGCAGAAAACTGGTATCTTGTCTTAGTCACATGAATTATCTTTGAGCCCTAAGCACGCGGCCGAAGACTGAATTGAAATCATTTAGTTTCAATTTCCAACCTACGCATACGAGAATTACGTTACTTTGTATTCACAATGACTCCAAAAGGACTGATACCACGTAATTCTCTTAATACTTCAAACTGATATCTGAAAGTTAGATATCGAAGTTGGTGATTATATTTCGCCTGAAACTTTTAAAGAGAAGTCAACGAAAGATCATAGAGTATAGATTTTAATTCACTTGCAAAATTTTATAGTAGTATGAAGTTTTCTAGTGATTCTTTATATTGCAGTAGATGCTACAAAAATGTCACGAATACTTCTTGTTAATGACAGTATTAAAGACCAAAGCGATGATACAAGATATCAATCATAGTTCAGAGACTTTTGCGTAATAAAAGTTCATATTCACTGTAATTGTTAGGTAGGTTTGTACTTCTAGTCTAACTAGGCTCATTATAAACATTAAAATTGCTCTTTGTTCACTAATTTATCAGAAAAATGTTTGTTTATGTACTGACTGACTTATAGAGCCATCTATGTGACTTGCAATTAGAACCTTTTGAATATTCGTATTGCCGCGTAATTACGTCACACTGTTACGTAAAAGTAGGTAGTTCAGGTAACTGGACAATACGAACTGGTTTTTATTCATTGATTTGTAAAGTACTGATGGTGACTGCATGCTGTCCATTGGTTGTGCTGTCTCTTTGCAATTTCTTTCATTAATAGTTGATAACGTAATCCAATATGTAAATTACTTCCAATTTTTTGTTTATTGTTTTAGAATTGGTAAAGAAACAAAAGTACAGTGTTACCTCGAGTTACGAGCAGCCCGACATACGAGTTTTTTGAGATACGAGCTGGAGCTCGGGCCATATTTTTGTTTGAGATACGAGCCCAAATTCGAGGTACGAGCGCAAATTCGTGTTTCCGGAGCGTCTAGCTAGTTGGTGCGCTGGGTCGAGCATTATCCGAGAAAATCTCTCACTCATTCGCACGTGTTACCCGCTTGAATCGAAGTGTATCTTGTGCGCTGTAATCATTTTTGCTTGATTAATGAACTTTTTTTTACAGTGCAGCCAAGAAGGCAGAAACAAGTGATAGTTAAATTTACGTTAATGTTAAGGTTAGTTTCAGTTTAAAGTTAAGAGCATTGTTTTAAGGATTTTCTTTTATTTGAAGTAAATAAAGTATTGTTTTAGTTTAAAGTTACGAAAATAGTTTTAAGTTTTAAAAAAGCGCCGTTTACGTATGGTTCTAGAGTGCCTACACTCCTTCCCTCCTTCTCGCCGTTAAACTTCGTTAGCCGAACTTGTCCTTCACCAAAGTAAGACTATTATTCTACATAACTCTTTTATTTCTTTGCTTCATAATTTTGTTACGTATTTGTTAATTGTACATGTTTATTTTTTAATTAAAAACGTATCTTTATTCATAATTTACAATGTTTTGGGGATTTTTCATAGGTCCGGAACGGATTAATGATATTTTCATTACTTTCAATGGGGAAAAATGATTCGAGATACGAGCAATTTGACATACGAGCAAGGTTACAGAACGAATTAAACTCGTATCTCGAGGTACCACTGTATAGCCGTACCAACTTTTTGCTTGCAGTTGAAGGAAAGTTTGACTGATCTGCGGGGTATTGCGGGGCCGTCAAATGGAATTGATTGGCAGACTGGATAACCGGATGTTCGGTATACAATGATGTGTCATCGACCGCACCAACCCTGAGCCCTAACTATTTGAATAGGTGACGACAATATCCCCTACGTAAAATCAGTTTTCAATCTAGGACTCGTTATTAATGAGACTCTCACTTGGGGCGATCACGTCACTAATGTTTGCAGTAAGGTTAACAGATCCCTCTACTCTTTAATGCGCCTTAAAAATATTCTCCCTCAACCTCTCAAGAAGTATCTCGTACAGTCTCTTCTTTTCCCTCTTTTTGACTATGCTGATTCTGTCTATCAAGATCTCACAGACGAGTCTGCTTACAAACTCCAAAAAGTGCAAAATTCTTGTGTCCGATTTATTTGCAACATATTGAAGTACGATCACATATTACCTTATTATAATAATTTGTCAGTGCTAAAACTCGTGAGTAGAAGAAAATTACATCTTCTCTCACTTTTCTTCTTCATCCAATCCAATCATGTACCTCTCATCTTTCACCAGCATGTCCTCTCTCCATAATCGTTACACAAGGGGATCAAACTTGATGCAAATACCCAATCATAAATCTAAAACATTTAATAAATCTTTTCATGTTACTGCATGTAGGCAATGGAACGCACTTCCCTCCATAGTTAAAAATTCCCCTTCACTTTCCTCTTTTAAAAAGCAATATAATAAACTTCTTTTTCAGGAACAACAAATCAACAATAGTTAAATTCAATCTCATATACACTAATCAAGAACACTGTTTTGTATTCTATCTATCTGTATTCCTTTCTATTTATTGTATATTATTGTATTATTGTATTTTTTTTTCTCTTCTTTCTATTTTAATATTATTGTTTGACTAATTACATTAATGTATTTAGGTTAAATGGAAGATGGGACTATTTAGTCCCAATTTCGCCTAATAAAGACCCATGTATGTATGTAACTAGGGAAACTGCTTGGTCTTAATCTATTAAGAAAGATAACGAGGACGCAGGCTCCCGCTCCCGCTGGATTCTAGGTACCTATGTCATGCTTTAGGGGCATCACGTACTAACGAATGTCCGACCCATTCTTTTGACGGTTGTACCCCGTAAATATAAGAATAATAAGTTTAGAAAGGAATGATTAACTAAGGAGTACGTGTAAGATTCGAACTTAATTCGAATTACACATACGGAATGTATTTCAATCTTGGTTGAGCAGTGTGTGTTTCATGACCTTTTGGAACACGTGATTAATCATTTGTACTGTACATATCAAGAAATGAAGTTTCCGTACCATACAGTATTTAAACTGTGTATTTTTACGTAATAGTATGACGTAATTACGCGGCAATACGAAATTCAAAAAGGTTCTAATTGAAAGTCACAAAGAGGTCTCTGTACGTCAATCAGTACAACAAAGAGCAAGTTTAATATTTATAATGACTCTAACTAGGTTAAAAATACAAGCCTACCTAACAATTACTTCAACATAAGTACTTTTAATACCCAATTGTCTCTGATTTATGATTGATGCCCGGGTAAGTACCGAAATACAGTGACCTTACTTGATTCAACGCGTTGATCCATAACAGTGTATATAACAAAAGGTCCTCAAAACTTAACGTTGACATTCCTAAGGGGTACAGCCTGACCGTTTTTTTTCGGATGTTAGTACGATTGAATGCCCATAAGGCTCACGAAACCTGATCTGGGATCTGTAGGAACTTCCCTGTTCGTAGGATTAGGAAATACAGGTTCTGTGGAATCTAATCTCAGTGATTACTTATTGGGCTAGACGTACTGACTATAGTCCGGCGCCTTTTTTTTAAGGCGTACCCCGCTAAGATCCCAGAAATAACAGTTTAATATAAACAAAGTGCTCAGTAGTACATATAGAATGATACTGCTAACACTAATACTTTTTAGATAAATTTGAGAACTGTGCGTGTTTCATAAGACGCTTAGATATTTTTATTTACTCTTTAAAAGACCACTTGCTTGTCTTAACATACCTTCCGGTGTTTGGTTGCGGGTGCAAGCACCATGTCTTTACTTACATAATCGGTTATTCTAGAGTATCGTTTGCGGGAAGATCGAATTTTTTTATCGAATAGTTCGGGCATCTAATTCCCTGATCTTTTCCTTATTGTCAGAGCAGCCTATAGAACAGGGAGGACGGATATTAGCAGTAACAACTTCCGAGTAGGTACCTTCTCTGAATTTATCTAATAGGTTTAGCCTTTTTTTAAACAAATTTTTACGTTACGCTCACCGAATTATCGTACCAGTTCTTTGCAAAACGGATCGCCTTCCGCAGACCCTTTTCTAAGTCGCTGATGTAGCGTTTTTCCGCAGGGTCCCATATACTGTACTTGTACCATCATTAAGGTGTATAGCCTGATGTTTGCCGGTTCGGTTTTTAGGTTCGCTTGATGACTCATAAGGCTCACTAAACCTGAATTCCGCAATAGGTATCTGTGAGGTCTACTCTATAAAGATGGTTAGCGAGCACAGATTCTGTTCTCTAATCCCGGTGATTACTTTTTGGCGTCGCTTATTTTGTGACTGCTGTAACCCGCTGAGATCCAAGAAATGACTTGTTAGAAGAATAATGCACTAAAAATTACATGGAAGAGGGTACTATAAACACACACACGGAATGTTTATCATTTAAGTTTGAGCGATCTGTGAGTTTCATAAACCTTTCGTAAATCTTTATTTACTCATTCATTTTCTCACACATTATGCTCATTGCGTGTTTTGAGTTGGATATATAAATATTTTTGTTAAATAATTTAAATTATTAATACGACGGAAATTGATGATTAAACGAAGATTAATTATAGTTTCTATTGTTTTAAAAAGTAATTCTTTGTATTTAAGTGTATTTCAATGCATAAAACGTGTGTATGTATGTATTCTCTATTTAATGTATGTCATACGAATCTAATGGAATAAATAAATTTTTTCGAGTTTATTAGTGTATTTTTTCGTGAATTGAAATATATCCTGTTATTTCTCCTGTTAGGTCGATCAATGTGTGAACCTAATAAAACTTTCATAATTAATGATTAGATATATCAACCATTTACTTGCAGTTTGTAAGCATAATTTTATTCCTATTTTATACGGACAGAAATAAATATAAACATTCTTCTGTTAATTCATGAATTCAAAGAATTTACGATTAAACGAAGACTTAAGAGCCATTTACAAAACTTCTATTACATCTATTTTGAATTTTGAATTTTTCCTCTTCATTATGACTTGGTAAAAATAACGTAGAAATGATCGCGAGATGGCTCATGACATGGAGGAAATGCTACACCAACTCATATCGGTGTACATTTCTCCCCCATGCCGTCCTGTTCCAGAAAATGGAACAAACCAAATTTTGAACGTAGCAGAAGACACCCGCCAAATTCCGAAAATTATTTAAGACACATGACTAGTCACCATTTCATCATAATTTCAAAGACGTAATTTAAAACACATGGGGAATGAAAATTTTCATTATATTTTAAAACGGATTTTTTTAATGAAAACGCAATTTTTAAAAAGAGTCGTATTTGTTAATTATACATGTTTATTTTTTAATTAAAAACGTATCTTTATTCATAATTTACAATGTTTTGGGGATTTTTCATAGGTCCGGAACGGATTAATGACATTTTCATTACTTTCAATGGGGAAAAATGATTCGAGATACGAGAAATTTGACATACGAGCAAGGTTACAGAACGAATTAAACTCGTATCTCGAGGTACCACTGTACTTAATTATAAAGGTTACTGTAACCCGGTACTGGCCGAGACGTTTACGCATTGAAAGAATGTATTTTACTGTAAAGGTAGGTTTGTTAGGTAATAATATATAAAAATATATATAAAAAGACAATATTTAATTGCAATAATCAGCTATTATTCAATACAGAACAACGTCCAAAGCATATTCAGTACAGTCGCTGGATATTCGGATTTTCACTGTTTATTGGAAGCTATTGGATCATTTGAAGAATTTAAATTGGTCCATTGGCCTTTCAAAAATATTTGCTTCCTCTGCTAACGACTTCATATGGGCCATCGTATGGTGGCTGCAAAGGTCGCAGCACTGAATGATTTCAAGTGAAGGTCTAGGGACACAGGGTAGTATGCGGTAGTTCTTGATTGGTCGATTCCAGCCATCCGTGAGATCACAATAAACACCACCGATTCGAACTGTCGGCTCTTACAGTTCATATATATTATATTAGGCATTCAATTTTTTTTAGGGGGTCAATCTATTTATAGCAATTGAAGTGACGTTTTAGGATGGATTAAGATGGTATTACGGAGATTGTGAATGCGTTTAACAATAGGCTTTAAATATACCGAGAGAGTGGTAATGAAGTGAATAAAAACTTGATTTCATTTTTAGAATAGTGTAAGGATAAATTAGTTGTAAAAACCAAAGAGGGGTTGCATAATCATACTGCGCTAAAAATTAACTTATATGTTAAAGCAAAATATAATGAAGAAATTGAGGTGTAAGAGAGAAATTATAATCCTCAAGCTTTCAGAGATACTGATTTAGGTGTATTTTTAGACGACTTATATAAGCTAATTAATGCAGACTAAATCCGAACAGCAATCGAAGGGCTTAAAGTGAACTTAAAATCTCAGAGCTTAGAATTAATAAGTATTAAAGAGTATTATGAGCTTCGAGTTACATCGATTTACACCAAAAAGTAATTAAAAATACAAAATCAGAAGTAAATACAAGAAGCGATTGCAATAATTTTTGTTTCAATTATGCAATTTAAATTAAAAATTTATTCAAAAAATGTGAAACGTGTTAATAAATATAGAAAAGGGAAATTTGATGCTAAGTATGATTGGCATTGCGTACGATACCCCGTTCGATTGAACGATGACTTGATTGATTTAGGAGATCATCTTGATTCGTTCGTAATTCGTTTCAAAAGAAAATAAAAATAATTTCTGTTGGATGAAAAAATTTGCAATGCACCACCTTTAAAAATATCTTTATTCTCATTTCAGCTACGTGATTACTGTCATCGATCTTGCTGATCGTCCTTTATTAGTTAACATTTAACTGTAGTCGTTTCCTAAATGCTCAGTAGAAGAAAAAATGTGTTTGTGCTGTGAAAAAAATGTGATAAAATAAAACAATCGTTCTTTGTTCAGCAGAAATGTAAATAAATACTTTAAAGATGTTTACTGTTTTTCATTAAATCAACCTCATCCATATACATAGATGTAGTGTTCGAAAGAAATTTGTAATACAATATATTTATTATAAAACATTATTTATTTCGTATTACTTAAGTTTCCAGAATTCAAAGTCGGAGCTGACTGAATTTTTATTAAATTACTTTACATTGAATTAAGTTACTGACAATTTGCATTGACGATCGAATTTATAGCTGAAATAGAGTTAATACATTATTCTATTTAGAAAACATTTTTAAAATTTCCTTTGTATCATTAACAGTTGCTGGTGGAATTGAAAATATTCTATTTCAACGCTAAAAATTCATTTTAGTTGATTACCGTTAATCTTGATCAAGGGGTTCAAAATTTATAACGCAAAAAATAATTCTCAGGTTAATAACGGTATAATACGGTGTGTTTATAAAATTCAGATGCCATATAAATACAGGAGATTATCTCATAATCACAGATAGAATATAATCACTTCTAATCAACAGATATCGCTTACACAGCTAAAATATCACTCATGTTAGACAATTAACCGAACTCTAGCTGTTTTAAGGGGTAAAATTGAAACAGTTAAAGATCTTTTTACCCAGTTTTAATAGTATTAAGAATCCAAACTTTTATTTTTGTATTTATTTGACATTGTTCTCAAAAATAACCACTTGCTGAATAATTACGTAGTACGGCTCTCATTAGTTAACTACCTAACCACTCCGCCGACGAGGTCGGTTAAATCATCGATGTATCCGGAAGTAATATTTAAAGTCAATTACGCGCCAAGAAACGTCTACTTCAACTTTTTTCCACGCTTAAAGTAAAAATTGTCTTTTTTAATGATGGTTATTACATTGAATATGAATTGTTGTAATATACACTGTGTAATACGCAATATTCAATTGCGACTTGTAAGATAAATTATTAAATGGGATAAAGATAAGGAATTTAATAATAGAATTATATTTATACTTTGATGAAATTCTTCGTTTTGACCTTCACAGCTTTGAATTGGTACAGTCAAGCTTATAATCCATGAAGGAAGATTTCCTCAAATTTGTTCTAATTTAACGCCCTTTGCGAAGTTAATTTACGAAGAAGATAAATGATTGCACAGCCGCATGCCGGATTTAATCCAGAGTGTTTATATACATTTTTCAATCCTCACAAAGATAAAACATTTTTGTAGTATTAGAAGCTTTTCTTATTGCAATCCACCATGAGACAAGTGTCAGGACTGGACTAGGAAACGACCTTGATTTTTTATAGCACAGAAGTAAGGTTTTAAGCGATACTCTGATAAATAACCAGTTTTAAGTTCCCTTGTAAGTTCGAAATTCACCGTTATACCACTTAGATAGCCTGAAATACCATGAGCACCGCAAATGCCTTGCTTCCATTGAATGGAAAAAGACAAAGCGAGTTTGATGACTTCCAGAAAAGGCTAATACACGATTTTATCATCAAATGGATAGCACTTCCTAGTCGGTGTACGTGGAAATGGGAACCAGACTCATTCCACAGAATCACCGCTCCTAATTCAGTTTCAGAAAGTTTCCAGATGTCTTTTCGAGATTTATCTAATATGCCGCGTATCCAACTTCCGGCCAGTACCATACACGATGCTCAGCTTAGTCTTTCAAATATGGAATCTACACTTGAATGAATGAATATTATTGTCGACTATTCACGGTAGAAATGTCTTAAATGTTCACAGAAAGATATATTTATTTTACGAAAAGTTTTATTGCTATTTCATTAATTAAAAATTAATAATAATTCTAATCTTTTTAAAATTTGAAATGCGAGGAAGTTTGCGCCGAATAAAATATATTCACGTTTGAAGAGAACCCGGTTTATTACTTCGAAAAGAAACTATTGCTTCAGAGCTATTCGTACAAAATTAGCGGAGCAGATTTTTAATGTAGTTGGGATCAATATCAAATAGTAACAATATATGAATCACTCGTACATGAAAAAAATCTAAGCTGAATCAATTTGAAATTGCGATTAATTTGGCGCATAACCGGCTGAGGTAATGAAAATTTTAAAACGTATTGTGCCTGCAAGGAGAAAAGTGGAATATGCGTCTCGTGCATAAGAGTAGGCGGAATTGTCGTACACTCAAGGAAGTGCGGTGCAAGACGATACGGTATGCTGACATTTCCTAAGATAAGGAGGTTCGCATTATGACGATATCAAATGCAGACTGGGAACTGCATAAAGATAAAGGACTAAAAAGCTATGCAGCGGTTGCTCTAGATATTCAAAGGAAGTAGGTTCGTATTATTTGTACAACATTACCCTATTTGACATGGCACATTAGATCGAACGATTCAAGCAAAAATAAAAAATTATTTCCTTTTTGGTCTTCAAGTAATTGAATAAATTTTCATTTAATTACCTCAATCTTCTTTTATTACAAGATGAAACAAAACTGAAAACACTAATCAAGATACTTTCTCAAGATAAAATTAAATGGTCAAAAGTTATCAAGATTTTATTTAACTGTAGGAAATGTTCTGTGGTTGGAATGAAAGAATGGTTAGATATTTCATACTTCTTATCTGAAAACGAAAAATATGAAATAATAGGAATCTTAGATATAGAATATATTTATAATAAGGGGGAATAATTAAAATTCCTTCAAAAGTCGTACAGACAAATGAGCAATAAAAATGCCAGAGGCATCACAAAATTGGAACTAATGCACCATTCCATTAATTTCTACATTTTACTGTTCTTTTTTTTCTACCAAAATATAGTAACTAATTTTTAACGATTTTAAAGATTTATGGTATGATTAGACAATATTTTTTATAGAATTTTTTCTTTATTTATCAAGATTTGCTTCAGAGAATTCTGATATGCTTTTTTTAAGATTAGCACCATCAAAAGATATCATGATACATATCATGCACTCCAGCTACTATAATAAAACCCTTTTAATACCTATGAGCTTTGATTTCAAAATCATTATGAACAAAATATGTTTTTATGAAACAACAAGCATGATGTGCAGATACATTTTACAAACAATACTGAAATATTATTTAAAATTAAAATGAATAATTAAATAGCAATTTGGCAGATACAATCATTTCCACCATTCCACACTTTTTGAACAAATTGTGTTGCTAAAATTAAGTTGACATATTTACAAAATTTAACAAATAAGATTTGACCAATAGCACACTTTTTCCTAAAACAAAGAGCTAATTGGCAAAATTAAGGAAGCCCTGGCAAAGAAATTTGGTTTACTATTACATTAAGTCTCTTTAAAACTTAGAACAAAAGTAATAACAATTTTCAGTTAAAATACAGATAATTGCATACAATGATAGCAGAAGCTAAATGATGTTTGATAACCAAAGATTAATATCATACATGCATACTTCAAAAACTCAAGGATATAAAGAAAGATCTAAATTTTAGTTAACATTTAATAACTTTCCTTCAAAATGAGTGTTAATATATTTACATTATTTTTCAGCTTTCATATTAACAGAAATTAATCTACTTTCAAACAAATTCTTTAAAGTTTTTGAACAATGTTATTTAGATTTTGGGATGTGGCACTTAGAACACGAGATCATCCACAAAAAGCAGCTGATTCATATTCAGCCTAGACCACTTAATCCAATTAAAGAATTTATCCATTTCAAATCCAATATCACTAACACTTAAATGATACTGATTCAAGGTAACTTTGTGGTAATTACACTCCACACCAAATCATACAAACAGCATACTAGTATTCAGCAGATACTTATTGTCAATGCAAACAAAGCCAGTGTCTTCTATAATCGCTTCTAGTACTACACATTCTACTAAAATATAATTTACAAAATTTAAAAACAAATACTGAAAGATATATAACATGATTAAGCATGGTTGAATTTATTTATGAATTGGTGGTCTAAAGTACATTTTTCAGAAATTAAAAAGTGATCTTCCTGCATTCAGAAAATATTTACTATGAAGATGAGACTTAAGAAATTGCCAGGATTAAAACTCTGGTGAACTTGATCCATCATAATCATCAATCTATCCTTCAACAAAATATCAACTCAGGTTTTTAGTAAGTACTGTAAGTAGAACTCTGGAAGATTAACAGTAAAGATTATAAAATATTGATCATGCTTACTTGATTTGCAACAACTTATTCAATTTTAGGTAAACAAAACCAACTGACTGAAAATACACCCCAAAATTTAAGAGAAATTACTACCATAACAGAAAGTGATTGAAACTTCCTCGGCATTGTTCATTGTAATTAAAAATAATACCTCGGTTCACTTTTCTTGGAAGATTTATGCTGAGGTATGCTAATTTTTAACAAAGAAATTCAATTGTCATAAATTATAAAGGTAATCCAGTTCGTCAATGATGAAAGAATTTTAAATTAAAGAGCTTAAACAACACAAATATATGCTGAGTGTGCAAAATAATTATGCTTCGGCAAACAGGTGGAAATTCACTCCTATAAAATTTCGAAACAATTGTTCGATAAAATGTTTCCAGTATATAACATGAAATAAATATCATGCATTCCCTAACGGGAATTAATGTTAACTTCACCCTTAGGGCTGGAATGTCGAATATAAACAGTCGACTGATGATGCCTACCCTTGAGCAACATCAATTGTATAATTATATTACATTAAGTCAAAGATGAGATCTCAATCTACAAAAGCAATGTGTCATAAATACAAATAAGTGTAACCCAAAAGAAAAAGTTATAAAATCTGAATTTATAAAGCTCCTTTCATAAGAACTCAATATTGGACTCACTTGGACTCTTTTAAGTCATCAAAAAAACCTCTCATTCATTGAATCCTGATTTTCAAAATTCAAAATCATATTTACAGATTTCCTCTAGTTAGCAATCTACAACTATCAGTAATATTTACATTCACCTTCTTCCTTTATAATTGGATTTATACATTCACATTCTTTAATATGAATTAAATAACTTCATTTAACTATTCTATAATTAAAAATTTATAACAACCAGCTCAGTATAACTATAACTTCATTTAACTTTTACTTTACTTCAATTTTGAATTTTCTCAGAAAAATGTAACAAGAACCCCAACAAGGTTGTCAAATTAAAAATTTGGATCAAATCGATCACCAAAAAATTATAAATGAAATTAAGATTCTCGTGACAATTGAACCTATTATTAAGTAATCACAATTACATTAATGACATATTATATCCAAAAAGGGCACAAATAATGTCTCACAATAAGAAAATAATACTCATTGAGAAATCAAAAATAAAAACAGAAATATTTACATGCATATAGATTCTAAGAGCTTCAAGTCTACCACCCTTGTTCTTTATGAAGGTTTTATATTGAAGGTAACATTACATTTTAAACATGTTACTATAAAAAAAAAGGTTTGTGCCAAAAAAAAGGAGCTATAGAAATCCAGATAATATAAACTAAAATAAATAGTAATAGCTTTGATTGAGTCCTATATAAGATGGATCACAACAGTTTTTTTTCTATTCCCAATGATTTAGAGTACAAAAATATTTTTTCTAGAGAAACATTCAGGAACCAAATAGGTCTGTTCAAAATGTATACCACCACTATTACCTCTCAAGTAAATGAGATAAGCTCCAATATACAAGGTTATACGATGAAAATAAAAATAAAGTTAAAATACACCATCTCTAAAAACTCTACATCATAAGAAAAAATATAACCACTTAGGCCTTATATCTGAATGTATAAAGATCATTCAACCAAATAATTTATATTATTTTAAGATGTATTTGCACTCTCCATCAGGGCATTCCTCTTTCAAAGGAAATAAAAAAGAAATAGTGATGTACATATTTCTTTTGCACTGTTATTACTACTCTAATCCATAATAAATACAGTCCTGCACAAAGGTAAATTTGCTAACATACACACATTAAAATGACAATGGTGAACGAAAAGAGTGAATTTAAGCCCTTAATATAATTAAGGTAAGTATTTCTTATTTTTATGCAACTGCACATAAAATAAAATGAAGAGTAAGAATAAAATGAGAAAAAGACCAATTTAGTGGACTTGAGATACTGAAGTAAAATGAAAGTATGGTTGATAAAAATGATGAAAATTTGATTACATCAATAGCCTTGATAGCTAAATCAGATGAAGCATTGCTTCTTCTAATCTTAAATCAATGCTCCAATAAAAGATAGAGGTTTACTGATTGAAACTGAATCACGATCAACTATAATTCAACTAAGTTATATAAATATTTGTGAAATAAATTTGTCACTTTTAATTCAAAATAAATATTTTTAGCCATAGATTTTAGTAATGAGCAACTATTTAGTAAAATTTTAGTAAATTTTGGTATAGATCTTAGCTAAGCCACACTTTTTTGAATTTTCATTTCATTTTCTTACGTAAAATCGACTTTCAAGGCAAATTATTTTCTGAACTTAACTTAGCAAAATTAAAACTAATTTGAAAAGAAAAAAATGGAAATTCTGTCATCAGTATAAAGCTGATCACAAGACTGTAAAAAAAGGACAAACTTCAAGCGAATTTTGTAAATTTAGAATTAAAATCACCAGCATAGTCTCTCTTTAATCATAATATATTTAACAACTATCACCACAAATTTAAAGATTTATGATGTAGAATTTTAATGACTAGGATGAATACATTTCTATAATTAATGGTACTCTCTCTTTAATGTGTTTCTTAATTAAGCATAGTCAAGAACTAAAATACAGAAAAATGTACAACATTCATTATTATAAAATTAAAATTTACAGGGCAATTCGGAACTCTTACAAAGAATTCTCATTGGCTTAGCTATATGATAAAATAATTTGAAATAATGCCCAAAATCTATGGAAAATAGAAAAAATTAGTTCTAAAATATATACACAAACATTATTCTATTATATCCAAAAGCTTTATAACACAGCAAGGTTAGAAAATCAAATTCAATGGATCTTTATAAACTTTTATGGATGATGTAAAGTATGGAGAATGGTAGACAGAAGGCAATTATTAAAGATTGTGAATATGATAATGTTAAACGAAGACCATTCCAATAAAATCTTAGAAATTTGACAACAAAGATCATCTTCATCACCCATTAAAATTTATGGTGAATTTTATTAGAGGGTAACTGAGAATAAAAAAGTTTCACCAGATTCATCTAATCCTCATACATTTAAGTAAGTATACTTTTTGAACAGACCATAAAAATAAAAGAGTATGATTGAAAAACACCAATGATTATTACAATCATACTCTCATTTACACACACAGATACACACACATATATTTTATCAAATAGTAACTGATAAATAGATGGAAAAACCCAAAAATCTTGTTCTCTAAAAAGAAAACAAGAGGCAATCATTAGATGTTAGAAGTGACATTGTTGGACTACCAGCTCACTGCTCAGCATTTGGATCGAAGAATAATGCTGTTACTGCAAATAGCAGGAAAACAACCCCTCCAACCAACGTAACTGTAATAAAATATAATATTTATTAATAGAATCACTAACAGATAGCATTCTACAAACATGAAAATTTAATAAAAAAAACATTTAAACTTGTAAAGTATCATCTGGGTTTTAGTCTTTGTGATTTCAGATTTTTAGATCTATCACTCTTTTATAGTATTAATTTATTCTATTCAATATTCCTTTACTTCATACAATTCACTCAAACAACTCTAGTATGACCATAAGTCTTGTTTTTGCACCATAGCTGAGTACATGTGAGGCATTCTCAAAATATAGGCCAACAAATG
The DNA here is from genome assembly GCA_020796165.1 of Pantala flavescens. NCBI lineage: Eukaryota > Metazoa > Arthropoda > Insecta > Odonata > Libellulidae > Pantala > Pantala flavescens. The sequence goes on from CM036886.1 coordinate 23,646,733, forward strand.
TGAATGAATTTGTTCCAATGTTTTAGGATGCTGTCTTCTATAAGTAATTCAACAATGTTTTCCCTGGAGTCTTTAGGAAAAACATTAATCTTAAAGAAAAATAAATAAATGACCCCAAAATCAACCATGTTGAATGCTACCTTTGTAAACCATACTTACTAAGTCTATTAGAATGAACAATGCATCACTTATAGAGATGAAATAAAACAATATATGAATAATAATAATTAAAAATTCACTGAATTTGTGCTTTCAAATCCCATGATAATATTTATAATAAGTATTTTTAAATTCCACCAAAAATGAAAGTAAGAAATAATACTTATAGTAGACTTTAAAATCCATGCAATATATATGAAATGTGCTGAAGGCACACTTTAAATGGATAATAAAGTTAAAAAGAGAAATTGTTTGATATTACAGGGTATGTACCCATTGCCTGTAGTTAAAAGGTAGATTATATGATGTACATTGCACAAGAGTAAGATTAAATTACTCGGCCTGGCATAGAGATGGCATTCCAATAAGCAAAAATTTAAGATTTATATATAATTTGAGATCATTCATGTAAAGGATGGCTAAAAACTGCAACAACACTTAAAACTATCAAAAATGTAGAAGATATCAAGTTCAACTATAGGTTTATAAAACAGATGATATCTTGAGATGTAAAGGAAGTTAGAAAAACCTAGCACAATAAATTAGGGATGCAAAAGATGCACACAAAACAGAAGTAATTTTTATAAATGTCAAACATAGTCAAATGAGTAATTTTCACAACAAAGTTTGTGCCAATGCAAGAATGCACCAACTGATCTTGTACAACAATTAGACACCATGATTTGGACATTGGTCAACTACTGACAGAATCCTGATGTAAAACAATTAGTATTCGGTGAAAGCTGATGGCTCAATATAAAAGGACGTTTATTCTGCCTGCCATAAAAGTCATGGCCAAATTAGTAGATTACCTTGGAAAAGGCAGTACAATAATAGACAAGTATTGCTAAAACTTTCCTGACCACCTTGATACTGAAATCCACAAAGGCCTGGCTTGAAGAAGAAAAATAACGTTTCAACAGGACAGTGCAACTCCTCAAAAAGTGTATAACCAATGGAAAAATTATGTAACCAACTGTGTTGAGTCAAGGAAGATTATGCAATTATGAAAAATTAAATATTTTTTAACTCGAAATAGCCATATAACATTTTTAGGCCACGATACTTATACCTTACCTTAATATAATTCTGTAATTTATCTTCATACTCATGGAATTAAAAATTAAGTGATACATTGATTTTCAAGAATAGATACTATATTCAAAAAGACAACTTTTCTACTTCCACCAGATAAGAAACCACATGATAAAGACCAGTTTCTTTTTTTGCTGCATTTGAATTTTAAATTTTTATTTAAGTTGACTAACCAGTTCTCACTGATATCTTCTGAGCTATCATCCTTCCTCCAAGAACAGCCATTCCTGTACAAATTGCATGGCCCAGTATTCCACCTATTGTAACTCCAATCACATCCTGTAGAAATAGATAAACAGAGATTTTAAAAACTATATACTATACATTTCAAGTGTGTAAATTTGTGTGGATATGTTAACACTCTTTGAAATAACTAGTCATTCAAAAATATTTCTGAAACTTTGAATGATTTCAAATGTAATAGATTTGAAATGTAAATGTGAGAGTTTAAGATAATTTAAATTTAAATTACCCAAATTAGAAGTCAATTAACATCATCAATGTAAATTTGACGTTTGTATATCTACTATCAAACCCACCCAAATCATGTAATAATTTCAATTTTTGCTACAATGAAAGCAAACTATGAAAAGTAACTTGATTTGAATTAAACTAAGGGATAAAATCAGAACTATAACCATCAATTTATCAGTTGCTTTTCTGTTAATATGATCTTATCATTTCCTTATCTTAGACTTTTATCTCTGAAACAACCTAGCATTACCATTCTTTCTGCTGATTCACTCTAGCTTATTACAAAAAATACTATAGAGAGCCTACTTTTTATATATTACTCAATACTTCAGAAAATTCACTAAGGTATTCTTCCTTCTTTTCACAAACTTGAACCATGAATACTATAACTATATAAAAATAATAACTGAATTTTGACACTAATATGGTGATTTTTGTTATAAAACTTATTAGTTATAACCCAATATTTTACAAACAAAGGTTAGAAAAGAGCTTTAAATGTGTAGTTCCAATAAATATTTTAAGAGAATTCATTTGGATTTCTAAAAGCTTGTGAGAATAAAAAAATTAATGTATTTATTTAAATAATTATTAGCTGCAATTTGACCATCTGGCCAGGTATCAGTGAACTTTGTAACTTTCTTTACTTCAACAAAACATTTAGGTAAAATCATATAATTAATTTTTTCTATTTATTCTATGAACTGAAAGAATAGTGATGCAAGTAATGAAGTAGATTAGTACAGTGAAAAGTTATTTGACAGCTAATTTTAACCTATGTGACACCTAAATAGATGGTTTTTTAATTTTTTATTTTTAATCAAAACAAATTACATAAGTAAAATGAAACAATTGTTGGTTATAAAACAAGAAACAGAACTGCAATAAAATGCACTAAATTATAAAAATATAATCAAATGATTACAATAGTTTCAACTTTCGACTATATTGATTAAAATACTTAAACTGGACTCTATTTTTTATACTCTCAAGCAACTCAAACATTCTAAACACGGTTATTTATGAAATTCTAAGAAATGAAACAAAGGGGCACAAATACATGGAACTAAAATTATAATTATCAAGATTAAATTTCGGTTACTTGATATCAGAAAAGATGTCAGAGAAAAGGTAAAAGATTTAAAACATAATGAAATACAAGAAAAAATAAGTTTTCAATTATTAATCCATTTGGACAGGTATTGATGGAAAATAAAGTCTTCTTACCTCTCTTGCTGCAAGGATTATAGTTGTGAGTTGAGATCGATCTCCCCACTCCGCCAAAAATGTTAAGGTGAATGACTGGATGAAAATTCTTGAAACAAAGGAAATAATACTCTGTCTCTTACGAGGACTGCCTGATTCAACATCTTGCGTCAAAGATGCTGTGGCTTCTTTTTCATACTACAAAACAGAAAGAAATATAAATCAAATTTTGAGAATAAATAATAAATAAAGAGGAGAGAAATATTTTGATTCCAAACTAATAACCTCATCTTCCCTCTTCCTTAGATCTGACTGAACCTCTTCAAATTCTTCTTGACCTCCAGTGGGTGACATGTAATAACCTTCTTTCAACATTTTCAAACCAAAAATGGCAAATAATGCTGTGGAAATGTAATATGTAAATGCTCTTGGTATGATTGTTGCAGCCAACCCAAAAACAGCTGTAATCAACAAGGACCAAATTATAGACAGATATGCAGATAAAGATGTCAAATCTCAAGTCCAAATGAATATACAAGCAAGTTTGTTCTAATTATAATTAGAATCAATAGATACACAAACATCTGCTATCATTACTATAAAGAATACCTGAAAGAACAGTCATAAGAGCAAGAGCAGATATAGCCCCCATAAAAACTGTAAAGCGAGGATGTCTCATGGCCATTATAGCAGCAATGAAGAAGGTCTTATCCCCTAATTCAGATACAATAATTACAGATATTGAAGCAATAAATGCGTGGATGAAGCCAAGGTTTTTCATATTTGATGAGGAATCTGATTCTCCAACATTTTCCAAAATATGTCCTTTCTATGAATGAAAAGTAACAGTGTTAAAATATAATAATAAAAATCTATTTAAATGTCTTAATTTATGTCCGGATTACTGAGTAATATTCACTGAAGTGTATGAAATATTTAATTCTTTCAAAATTAAACATAACTAATGAGAAATGTAACAAGGGTTTACGAAGAAGGTAATTATTGATGTGTTTTGAACTTACAACTCAAAATATTAATTTCTTAACTATAAACTATATTTACCAGAGTTGGAGGTCCTTCGTATTTAGTTTCTAAATCGATCGGTTCTTTTTCTGCAGTAACAACAGAAATAGTCAAAGCTGCTAACAAGCATCCTTGTACCACTCCACGTGATAAACACATTAACGCCGAATTGGTCATTCTCACGTTTTAAATAGCTAATGAATTTTTAGGAAGATAACAATTAATTATCAGATTAATTGAGATACAAAGGTAGTACAGAAAAATATCACTGAATTAATATGAGATTTGTATGACTTACTACTTTAATAGCTCAAGAACTTATACAAAATTATGTTAAATTTTCTTCTGTCGACGGTTCAATTCGAAATGAAATTCCTTTACAAGTCCGTCAAAAGTTGAATATACTCAAAGGGAATGAATGCACAGTGGATCAAGAAGAATCAAACTCAATTGAAGCTGTCAGGTCAACTTACACATCATCACCACGATTGTGACAAAACTTATCTAAATAAATAAGGGAATCGGCTCACTGCATGTACAACCAATCTATTATAATAAGCGTAATTATAATTTTATAAGTCAAACTTTGCAAACTTAAAAGGTATCATGAATAATGAAAAATTCAAGTTCAACTGTATATGACATGAGTGCTAGGAGGACGTTCCATGACTGCGTCCGAAATACGTTCACCACTGAACAGCTGAGCCTCTAATTTCGCTTTATGTTTTGTAAATTCAGCGATGCCCTGTTCACCGTGGTTAGATTCACTAGCCGAAGGGGATGTGATTTACGTATTATTTGATACATTTTCCGATTCCGGGGCGTTTATTTGTTTGAATGTGCGGTTTTAGTTAAATTTTTCTATCTTCATTGAGGTAACATTTCAGTATTATTGTTTTTCAACATGAATCAGCTACCGGTCGAAGTAGTCGAAAGAATATTGCGCCATTGTGATGGATATTCATTAATAAGGGCACCTTTTGTCTGCACACTTTGGAGAGAATTAGCTATATTAATCGATAAGGTAGTGAAAATATCTTAACTTCCTTTATGGATATTTTTCTACAATTTTATTTTAAGATGTTACTGACACTTTGGTTTATTGAATTATTCTTCTTGGCTTATTTATGTATATATCTTCAAAATGAAATTCAATGAGCCGCTAATCGATGAATTATTCATTAGTTAAGTTAATTATATGTATATAATATACTGGGATTTCCATTTATGGTTTAAGTAGACCGAATTGTAATCCAATTATCTAGAATTAATTTGGCATATATCTCATATGTCACTGCAATTGATAATAGTCATTGATTTTTAATTCGATTATCTAATATATTTGCAGAGGCCAATTCACTGGAAGAGAGTATGCTTTGATGAAATGCTTCGATGCGTACTTCTGGAGATGACAGTAACAAAATTCCCGTTTTGGAGATCTTACTTGCCAAATTCCCAATTCATAAATTGGAAAGATCTCTATATAACCTGGCTATGTTGGAAGATAATAAAGAATTTCAAGTATCACGTTGATGTAGCCTCAGAGCACAAGCCTGGACATGTCACCTGCTTCAAATTTATAGGTGAGATGAGATTTTTTAATTACCAAAATTTTAGTGTCTGAAATACTTTCTGACTGCTTCTTTACTACAAAATAGCTAACACTATGGTGGTGGGTTTGCACAATGGAGAAATAAACACATGGCAGACGTTAAACGGCGACCCTTATGTGATATCAAAGCACCGCACTAGGGTTACTTGTTTGGATGTCATCTCTATTTTGGGTAGGTGTTCCACTTGACATAAAAATATCAACCGAAATGAGTATCGAGCAGTTTGAAATTCATTTTCGTTTTATAAAAATTTTATCTAGATGAAAGGAACGTACCAGTTGCTGATAGACGAATCCGATATGTCGTTTCTACATCTCATGACGGCAGGGTGAAAATTTCTCATCTTATCAAGGAAGGAATGTCTCCCAAGGTTTTTGATGTTTGTCAGCATAATTGTTCCACCGTTTGCATTCGGTAATTTGTTTTGCATTCACTCTCTTGAAAAACATCTCCAATCGTTGCGTTTACAATTATGGTATATTACATGTTTGTGTTGTTGTATGTTGTTTTTTTTGTGTATGTGTTGTTTAAAATATGAATCTCACATCATTCAACAATCCAACGAATAATTTTTAATTTGTTCTGTTTGAATCAATAGAATTTTCAGTTAATTGTATTATATTTCAGAGTACAACAAAGTTACTTTGCCATACTTGATGCTAATGGAACAGTAACTGTTTGGATGGTTGAACCACCCAAACATAGAGGGGTGATGCCTATGGTGCATTTAGTTGCCAATTATCGACCTCGACCTGGCTGCACTATGGTATCATTGGATATATGGGGGGGAGTGGTAAGGGAATCTCCTTATTAAAGATCTCTCCTCTTTCCTTTACAAATATCATGTACCTACGTTGCTGTTTTCATTGGTTTCACAGTGTGGTTTACATATATCAATGACTATTAAATGAAAGAACCGACTTGAAATGACAAATATGGTAATCATCACCATATATAAACTAGGAGTAACTTTATTTTTTTATGAATACCCAGATACTCATAATTGAAAAATGTATTGATATTTTTGTAGTGATATTAATAGAAAAACTTATTTCAGGTAACAGGAATGACAAAGTATGGCGTTATACTGAATGCAGACTTCTATAGGTACAAGGATACGATGTTAATTGGCTATACTCCTCATGATCACACTGTTCGTGTGTCTGTGGTTGGAGAAAACATGTGCTATTTGACTCAAGTCAATTATCACAATGAAATTGGGATAGCCAAGTGCTATACATGGAGAAACCAAATATTCCTGTGGATTACAGGTATAATTAAATATTTTAATTTCTGGTTGTTGTTAGGAAGTATTGATTTAATTTAAACCGCATTTGAGAGTTGTTATTATAATATATATAATATAATTATTATTATATAATAATAAGATACCATTTTTATTTTTTCTGTAATTTCAGGGTTAATCATGTAAATGAAATAAAAAGATATTTATCAGATGGATAAAGTAACACTGCATGATAGATATATACTAAGCTGCATACATTGCTACTTTAAATTTTAATAAACATTGGAGTGTTATTTTATTTGAATTATCCATTCTTTGAATCACATAATGTCTGAAACAAATTTTAACCAGCCAAATCAAAAGTTATCCTGTTAAATTTTATTTGCAGATGCCAAAAAAATTATGATATCTTTGGATGGCCTAAACTACTTTGAGTATGACACAAACAAGTATCTACGATCATATGCTAAATCAGCCTTAATATATGGCAACATTTTATACCTTGGAATGGAGTCAGGTTGGTGATCAAATGATTATGACATATACTTTCCTAGTATGTAAAACTGAAATTAATTGCTGTATACTGATCAAATTCATAATTGGTATTCTTCAGCTATCCTGATCCATTTGAATATTTTAAACTTTCCTTGGATGGGTTCAGTTGGTGTATTAATTTACAAATGAACAGCAATATCATTTGTATACCTTCATTTTAGACCTACCCGATTGATAATAAAGGATAGAATAAATAATGCTCATCAACAATACTTCAAGTAATATTTTGAATATTTTCTTTTCCTTCTGTTCAGGAGCACTCTATATGTATTACTTCAGAAGACCACAGGATTTGTTGAACTTAGATCTAAGAATGTTCCACTGGTATCATCCAGTTGCAAACTCCCCTATACTTGCGATTGAAATCTGTGAAGAATCAACTGGGCCTCTACTTGCTGTATTAAGCAAAACAAACATTTACATCATTGAATGGTCTATAACTTACGAAGATGTCATTGACAAAAAGTTGTCTTTTAATCCTCTCTAGGTATAAAGAGATTATAATCCTCCAATTGGAAGCTCAATTGGAAACTATTTACTGAAGTTGATGTATTGTGAAGTGCACTTTACATGTATGACTTTTGAGTCAATTTCCTATTTTGTGATCTCTATTCTACCAATCCACATTGAGTATAAATTTTTTTTATATTTATGCTTCCAAAGATATTTTTTTTATCAATGGAAATTGTTCCTCTCAAATTATTTTTCTATTAATTTTGTTTTTATTTCAAACCATATAAGCATATGTATTTTATATGTCTTTCCTTAAAAGGAAATGCTTTGTAGTTGATGTTTCTTGTACTGGGCAAGAAGTAGATGCCATGTGATATATGTTTTTGTTTACTAATAAAAATTTACCAAAGAATGAATCTGTATTTATCAAGGTTTCCCTCGATATTCTCCCTTACAAATTATTTATAGTTTATCATCAATATTAAATAACTAATATAAAGCCATCATGATGCATATTCTAATGAAAGAAGAAATGAAGCAAAAAATATTTAGCAGAGAAGAGATTAAATAAATATTTTTTCGCATTTGTTCTGTTCTTTCCTTGGAAAATGAGGTATTGGCATACTTGGTTCAGGAACCAAGAATAAATAAATAGATTTTTTGTTTTAAAAAAGCTTATAATTTATCTTGGTTAAAGATGTAATATTTTCATATTGATTGGTTTCACACAATTACAATGAAAACTGGAAGTCCTTGGTGACTAGTTTGTGATGATCAGCAAACATTTCTCCAGTGCTATGCTGATATCTTCGGAAACATTCAACAGTTAAATATGGCACAAACTGTGATGTAAAATATTTTAAGTTTATCCATAAAATTGACATTTTTCCATTACATTTAGGTGGGAAAAATACCAAATGGCAATGATCCTGAGGGAAAAGTAAGTACTTACAGAACACCATTTTTGAAAATGAACATTGGCAACACTTCAAGCTGCAAATAAAGAGATACACTTATGCAAGCATTATATTTTAACTTACTCAAGCGGAAAATATGTCCACACCATCACATGTTAAGTTTAGCAGTGGAATGATTGTTGATTGCATGTTTGAGAATGATACATATTATAAATTATGCTTGTGGATCTTTGATTTGAGGAGGTATATCCTGAAAGTGACTTCCGTTCTCTACAAACACCAAATGTTTTTTAGAATGCCAACACTGATTTTTAATGCCTTATTATGTTAGTTATGATTTAACTACCTGGAACACAAATTATCATATTAGCTGTCATTTGTCAGCATCAGCTGACCAGATCAGGAGGAATGATTAACCACCTAATGAAAAGCAAATCCATAAAGGAAGTTCTATTTTCAAAATTATGCAGTTGTAGTATAGCAATTGAGTACAACTGTACCCAGAGCAATTCACTAATTAGTAAGGTCTAAGTAACAGTGATGGAGATAACTATGATGGTCCATAACAAAGATGGTATTTAAGGTAACTGAAACTCCAGCATCATGCTAAATTCACTCATACATTTTGTCCAGACAGTTGATCACACGTAAACAGATTAAAACCACCATCAATGTATTAATGGCACAAGCCTTTTATAGTCTGATTTCCTATCTCACCTGTAACTAGTCGGAGCTACTAAAGCTGTATGCAAAGGATAGATTTCAATAGAATTCTTCAGGATAGAATAGTTAAAAGTAATTAGTAAACCGAAAAAATGATTCTGCTTTCTATTTAGAAAATTATTAAATAATGATAAGAAGTACAATCCGTGCATAAGTAAACTTTAAAAGCAGCACATTTTGTTCTCTTTTAGCCAACAAAATTAACTTTCTGGATTTATAGGCAACAATTTCACAACAATCCCCAAGTAAAAATTTTCCCTCAGTCTCCATTGACATGATGCTTAATTACACCAGCTGGGAGTGATCTTGCAGGCATGCTCTCTTCCCTTGTTATCATCTTGCCTCACGCATTTGGCAAATTTGATCCTATTGAACATGATTCTCATTACTTATCATCCTCTGTTGAAACCGTATCTTTCATCTACTTCAAATGTGAAGAAAGAGAGCACTCCAACATCATCAATACATCAAAATATATATATATATATATACCCCAGCCTAAACCTACTGACAGCAATGTTCCAAGGTGGTTTTCAACATATACACAATAAGAGACATCACATACTGAATATCACCAGAAATTATGATGAAAATAGAGAGCTGAAACTTTGTTCAATTTAGAATTCTTCACATACATACATATATATGTATACATATCTTTTCTAATAAAACGGAAGATACTTCCTGGACATTCCTTGCCTTTTTTGCTATCTGATGGACCTCCAGTAATTTGCATTGAATTTTCACCATTACATACTTGAGTTAGTCAGATTATTCAAGGATTTAGATCCACTTGCATAATTCTGCAGTAGGTCTTTGTATTCCAATGAATAATTCATATAATTACTATTATTTACATTCAAATGAGGTTTGAGATAAATGGAATGTGTTTTGTTCTTAGAAATGTATTCAGTTCTATCCAATACTTGGATAAGACTTGAGTCTTGTTTAAGTTAAATCACACATTGTACCCTTACATTTAAAGTATAAAATGATTTTTACCCTTAAGACAGACGCTTGATCAAGTTGTTTCCAACATTTGAATTCAGCAGCCTGCATTCTGATATTGACTGCTTGGTGGTTCTTGGAGCAATTAATACAGTCAAATCCTCTCTCTTCATATCAGGTCACATTTTTACAAAAATCTATGCTAATATCACCAGAATTTACACAGTTCATTCTCTGCGAGAAGTTGAGAATTCTTTTATATACGTTGCATTCTTCGTGCTTCATGAATGCCCAATATGGGCTCATTCACTGTTGCCTCAGCTCACTGTCATCTCCTTTCTCACAGTCTGGCAAATCACAAGATACTGAGCAATCAACTTGATTTGCCTCCACTTCATTTTCTGAATCTTTGACTAGTGTTGCGGAGGAGAATTTCTCTGAGTCTAGTGATATCCTCTCACAGGATGAACTGTCTTCTTCTTTCTGAAGGCAATCATCTGTAAGGTAAAATGTAAAAATTACTAATCGGCAAAAAGCCAGGTAAGTATTTTTAAATACATTAGCATGAAACTATTAATAGAAGCATTTTAAACAATTATATACCCCTTTTTGTGGTTATGACATAAAGGATATTTAAATTTTATAATTTAAAGGAGTCAAAAAATTAAACAGTAAATTTTTGTGCAAAGAACTAAGCAAAGGGGAATGATTAAATTGAAACATTTTCACGAATTCTATTCATCCTTACTATTCTTAAATTTTAATAAAACTTACACTAAATTACCAGTGACCTAGTCAATTGGAAACAGTGACAAAGCTCTTATCTAGTTATTAATTACTTGTTGAGTAAAAATATTAAAAAATCAGTGAGAATACCTTTATTAGATGACTTAGTGCCTTTCTCAGGAGAATTTAAACTGTTGGACGGAACTGCATCAAGCTCTGAGACCACCATAAGGGTGCAAGGCCCAAGGCCAAGTGTTGGAGTGAATTCATCAGGAGAAGGAGCTCTGCAGCTGATGGCATCACTTGATGGAACCTTCAGGAATTAAAGTATTATTTTTCTCTATAAATTTCTTCAATGAGACAATTTTACACTCTATTGATAAGACTCGCAAGTATGAAAAATGATAAAAGTAACGTATTTCTTGGTATTATCATTCTTCATTGTTAATAACAAATAATTTGTTGTAAAGAGTAATTTTATCTATGAAAAGAAGTTAAATGAGTTTAAAATAATCTAATTATTTCAAAGATAATTATAAAATTTGATAATTTTAACAATTGTTTGAATAAATATAATAAATAATGTAAAACATATTGTTGAAGATTTGTTGATCTTAAACAGAAATTTTGATTTCTACCATTGGAAAGAAAAAAAGAATCAGGAAAGCTTAAAATAAAATACACAAAAATAAATAATATCATCTTTGAATGAAGTTCTAAAATTCTTTCATCATAGACAAACAAAGATTATCATAAAAATATAATGATAAATGGAAAAATACCTGCTCTTCAGGCCCAGAATAACTGCTTTCTACTGTACTGCTTTGCCCTCTTGAGATATCTGATATCATTCCAGCAGTTCCAACAATCATTAATGCTGGAGAAGGCTGATCATGACTTTCAGAGGATGCAAGCACAGCATCATCCATGTCAATGTGCAGGATACTCTCCTGACTGCCCGTAAACTGCAATGAGAAACAATTTGCAATTCCATATACAATTTTTAACAAATCTCTTCTAAAGAACTATGGTTAAACTTACAGATAGCTGAAAATAATTTAACTTAATAATAAGTCCCATCAGATTTCTTTGGCAATCAATATTGGGATTATTTCTTCTCTTTGCTCTATTTTGAGTATAGGGACCTAGCCTAGGAATTTAACCTAGCAAAACAAATTCTGTGCTTGCCTCTAAACCATTATAAATACATCAAAAAGGATTGTATTATTGTTAATTGAATAGATAGATAGAGACCAATATAATTGCTTATTTAATATAAAAACTAGACTTATAAAAGATTGTGAGGATGATTTACAGAAAAATTTTCCAAGGTAAAATGTCAGTATGAGAAAAATTGATGTAGTAATAAAATTAAGTACATGATTTCCATAATAATACTGGTCAAGCTCTATGGTTAAAATTTATGTGGAACTATTCCTAGGATTCATTTCTTCATTAAAAGGCTTAAACTTTTATAATGGCTTTTTTAAAAAAAAGAGATAAAACTGCACAGGAGAAAAAAATTTCCTACTTCTATTACAAAAACTTAATTCAACTAATGTTTGTATAACTATTGGTATCTTAGAAATACGTCAAAACTGACCTTAATAAACGAGTTAGATATCCTTCTCAGTAATATACTTTTGTTTGCTATGAATAAACAATTCTTCTAGAGTGTTTCTCTATTTCTAATCTACCTCTCATTCTAATGGTGATATTTTAAGAGAAAATCAGAAAAAAGGCTATGCAAAAGTAATACTGGAGTACATTTATCAAAACTACTCTTACATTTATTGATAATCTGTGAAGAATTAAATATTAATTAAAAACTGAAAAAGTTCTTCTAAAAACGCATCTATTTGAATTTGCTAGCTGATGTGATTTAAATGAGAAAATATGTACCCATTAAAAGAGAAAAAAGATACTTTACAAGAATGTAAATTCTTTGCTCAAAAATGTCTATTTATACTGCACAAATGTTTTTTAAAAATATATATACATATATTAATCTTCCAATAGGAATATGAGGAAGCAGGAATAATTACTGTGTATCAGGGGCTATGTATGAAATAGTGTATGTGTATACATATGGATAATTGTATAATTATAATTTTCTATTACCCATAAAATATCACAAAGAAATTTGCCAATACATATAATATATTTTTAAATAAAATATCAAGAAATGAAAATAGTATTAGGAAGAAAAAAATTTGATACTGTAACTTATTTTATATACATGTATATATATGTTTGTCTGAGTATAAAATATCCCAAGTTCTCAACTTCATATTTTAAAACACAGAAAATTACTACAATCTGGTATATTTCATTTCTATCAAGGTAAGGATTAAAAATTATTATAGAACGCTTATTTAAATGATCAGATCTTTTCACAGACAATAGTCTCTTGTAATTATCGTTTGTATTCATACCTTTATTAACCATAGATAAGGGAAAAGTGAAATTATCTCATTTAAAATCACAATGCAATTAAATCGCTATCAATATCTGAGAGTGACTCTTCAATGAATAAAAAGATTTAGGATATTTCAGTAAATATAATTCTTATAATATTTCTCTCATGATTTACATGGCATAATAGATGTTTTTCAAAGTAAATATTGATCCCTCTCTTTCAAAATTGCATGAAGTATATTTTTGTTTGAGTATAGAGCACAGAATGACGAAGTTTAAACACAGATGACATGTTTCAATAGCAAAAAAACATACTATAACAGTGTTTAGTGAGTCTAAAATTCATGCATAAAAGAAAGTATGAATAGTGGTTTAGGTAAAGTTACCTATTTTATTAAAATTCACAAAAATGATCCAAATTATAAATGACTAGATTGATAGTGAAACTTGTTCTCAAAACAAAAAAATATGGATGTATAGAAGGGACTTTGCCTATTCTCCTGCATGCTGTAATTCCTTTCCATATCAAGTTAAGAAGAAAGGGTAATGGAGTGGATGGATGAGACTTCAAGAGTTTAAATAATGAGATCAGTTAACCTTATTTGCAAATGACAATGAAATTATTTTATTATTGTACTATATTAATATATGGCATTAATATTTCCTATTGCATCATTTACTTGGCGAAAAAATTGATCGAAGCATTTTTCATCCAAATGAATTCATTTAACATAGATAACTCAAACTATTCCATCCTTCTATGAAATATTATGGTCTTTAATATGATTGATCTGGATAGTCAACCATTTTCTAAGTTAAGTATTGACAAATTGACGCAATTATACAGAATGTAACTTAGTGAAAAAAAATATAGCTTTATGAGCTTAATATTTTTGGATATTAATGATATTGAAAGGGATTTTTAAATGATGCTCGCCTGAGATACAGGAACAGCTGCTCGTCTCATATTCTGCATTGCCCTTTGATACTCCTCTTCCTGAAATGGTTGGGAACCTTTGCTTTAGTATGACTTGGTGTGTATTGTTTTTGCCTGTATGTGTATGTATATACTATAAAAACAAGAGGTACCTATCCAAATAATAAGAGTGTAAGAGGAATGTTGTTTCACTTAATTTCACTGGCGCTTAATGAAAATACCTTATTGATCTTATATATGTTTGTAAAATATCACTCTTACAAACATTGATTTGCCATATTGGTAAGATTAGAACTATGGTAGATTAGGTTTTAGATAATAGAAAGACAAGGGTGAAATGAGCACAAGACCAAATGTGATTTAAAGTTGAGCCAAGAAAAAATTAAGCAAGTGATACATGTTTGTTTTATAACCATTTATCTACAATAGACCTGATGATTAGGATTCATGAAAATGGACATTTATAAAACAAACATTAGCTTTCATCACTACAGAAGAAAATTTTAAATTTATGTTTAGATCAGTAGTTTAAAATATTTATTCGGGATAGATGAAATTTCAATATGGAAGCCTGTCCTTACGTGAAATATTCTAATATAAATAGTCAAGGTGAGGCATGACCTAAATAGATATATTCTCAAACAGATATATATACAGTATCTACGTAAAACTTAAAAGAGTAATATAATAATATATCCTTGATTTGAATATCAAGATATAAAATTAATTACGTTTGTAAATCGAAAAGAGCAGTGAATATGATTATAAGGAGGAAGAAATGTTCTACTTACTGTGAACCCATAGTACTTCAGTATATCCATTTTGCACATTGGACATGTTCTATGCTCCAGAAGCCAGGGATCAATGCAGGATTTATGAAATTCATGCCTGCAATTAAAATTATTGAACTTATAATTTGATAGAATACCTATCACCTAGTTCATTAAAAAATTAAGCTGTTTCCACATTTTGAAGTCCTTGATTTGTTTTGTAAATGTGAATTGAATAAATTTATAGATGATATGATGACTTACTTGCAGGGCAAAATCCTTATTACTTCTGATATTTTATATGGCTCAATGCAGACAGCACAGCATTCTCCGTCTCCCTGCATTTCCTGCATATAATCATATAAATTAATATTTTATAAGTTACATACATAAACACACAAATAATGATTTAAATAAGGAATGTGAAATAAGTAATTTTTCATTCCTGAAACTTCCTCTAAAAAATACTTGATGCAAATGATGGTTTAGCAAAGAAAATTATAAGAAAAGATAAGAGAGCTTAACTAAATAAAATGTATATCCTCCAAAGAAATAGGGGAGTGAATAGATTTATCTTTCATTAAGAATAGATGTTTATATACTATGGAACATAAAAGAAGGGTAAAATCATTGTCAAAACATAACATTCAGAAGGAATTTGCTAAATAAATCATTAAACTTTTTCACAAAATTAATAAAAACAGGAAACTTTAGTTGTAGATTCATAAATCAAATTTAAATAAATGCAAAATTCATTTTCATGCAAGAGAAGAGGAAACATATGAATATATGAATCTAAGGAAATGAAACCAATATTTACTGATTTTTATATAAATAAAATACAATTTCACCAGCAATTTTTCTGTAATGGGTAATCTAATGAATTATGTGACAAGTGAAGAGAACGGAAATTATCATGTGTTCAACCAGAAATAATGCCAATATGAAATAATCAAATAATAAACAAATTTGCATATGCCCCAGTAATTAGCTGAATGCAATTAGGTTTGTTAAATCCTAGATATCACATGCATATATGTTGTTTTTTATTTAAATCTGATGCCATCTGCAAAGTTCAACATGAGCATATCGGGTTAATATAAAATATTTTACTCACCTTATCTTCAGACTTGATATGTTTTGTTGGTATTTTAGAGAGAGCCTTCTTGGCAGCATTGCATAGCCTTTTCTGCAAATTAAGATTTATTCAATTTATTAAAAATTTAACTTTAATATTTATTTAATCTTTATACTCATGATTCAATTTGATCAACTTACATTGCCATGGAAAAAGGGCAAAACAATAATTATCAAATACTCTAAACTAAATATTAAACATGGATGAATTGATTCAGTAAAATGGAATCAACTATGCCTGTTATCATAGCTTTACAAAAAAAAGTTATAATTCATCAATACTTTTTAGCACATAAAGATAAACAACTGAAGTTACTGTAAAAATAATTTTCTACAAGTTGCTAGTCTTCCTTTATAATATCATATTCATATCTCTAATTATTTTAAATGGCATTCCAACAATGAATAGTATTTAATATATTTTGCATTGGGTGTTAAGTTTGATAACAGCAATTTAGAAGAAAACTATACTTCTAAGATTAAAGAAGAACCAGAAACTGGTGAACTTTTAATTACGTAAAATTAATAGAAGTTTGATTGATAACTTACTGCAAGTCTGTCTTTAGCATGTATGTAGCGGAATCTCTGAATGTAGTAGAATATAAGCCAAGCTAATGATATTATCATCAGCACTATGAAGGAGATGGAAACAAACAAAACTGATGTTCTGGAATACAAATGATAAACAAAATTAAACAAATATTTTAAAATTACAATGCCGCAAAATGCTACTTGAGTTGCAAATTGAATTTCAATGTGCAATTTATATTATAAGAATTTAGAACCCAGTTTTATAATAACTCTTATCTAACAATAACATCAGTAATACATAAGTTTATCCTACAAACTAGCAATACAAATACATTGTGCGCGAGATAAAACAATCATAATATACACTTATACAAAAACTTACACTAGGAGGAAGAGCTTAATATTAGGGTATTACATAAGAAATGTCTAATCAGTATATACCTTATGCAAAGGAATACCACAAAAATGATAATACTTCAAAGCAATTTGAAATATTTTTTAAATAATAAGATACATGTATAATAATTTTTAACATATGAAAAAAATCACTGTAGCACTAAAACTATGATACAGCTAGCTTGGGTAAATAGACATTACAAGGAAATCACATCATTTAAGCCATTTAGAAGTGAGAAATCATGTTGCACTTATACTCACCATTCTTCTTCAGCATATTTTAAAAGATGTTGAAATGATGAAAACATTAAACTGGTGTAGATGATACTAATTTGATTGCCAGCAGACATAAAAAACATTTGATCAGACTGCTAAGTGCTGGAACTCAACACACAAACTCTATTCTTAAATATTTTCCAAACAAAAGCTAGATTATACAAATTGTTATTTTCGAACCTAAATATCTTTGTTTTCCTACAAAGAGTGATTTAATTTAAAACAGGAGAAAATTAATCCAGCCAAATAATCAGCAACAGAACTTGAAATTTAGGGTTTTGAAACAAATGCTTCTTGTTTATCTTTGTAGAAAAGCATTAAGCTGTAACAATCTCTGGAATGGGTACAAGAGCATTGAGCAACATAAGATGTAACCTGCAATTTTTTCTCTAGAAAATTTTCTATAGAATAGTCATTATCTATAAATTGATCATTATCGACAATCAATCAATGACTTTGTATTGCGTGAATTATACAGTAAAGAGGTTTCAAAAAGTTTTCCTTTGAGAAAAATGTATCATTTCCATTTCAGTAGGATGAATTAGGCATTGGAAGAATACAGTGCTTCCAGCTCTTATTAAAGCCTTATTGAATGAGGAATTAGGTGAGAATTTTGATTTCCTCTCAATTACATCCTTTCCTTATATCCATCCTTAATAGGTCATTAAATACTTATGTAAGATATTAAATATTTGATTTGTGTACCAAAATATAGTAGAGCATATTGGATTTGAAATAATAGATTCACAGGATTTTTAAATTTTGTCACATTGAGGAAGGTTGGTCTAGAGGAAAGATTTGTAAATTATTCTGCTACAGCTGGACTTCAAATTAGATTATATTACATTTACATATTCTTTTCCTATAGGAAGAGTCGAAATATTTTCTAGAACCGGATATTGAGACCTCCTATCATGATTCATAGCAGCAATAAACGACTGGAAAGTTTAGTGATGGTTTTATATTGTTTAATTAATTGCCATAGAGATAACTTAGCCCTCATTCTCTAAAATAGGTCAGTTTCATAGCAATAGAGGATGTTACAGACACATCTTCACCGACCATCGGTTCTGGCAATCGAGGAATCAAGGTAACAGATTCAAGATGGGAGAGAGCTAAAACAAAGATATGACATCATGAAAAGAGAGAATTCAGAACCAAAGACGATGAGAATACGAAGGAAAAAACGGGAGACAAGGACATTATTAATGTTTGTCATTGTACTCTTACGATATAGGAGCTAGTTCAAATGTGTAATTTTCATCTATTCGAAAACTTAAGCGATTTATATACTTTGGGGATTGAACGAAAAACGAAAGGGGATTTCGTTTTACTTGGTCCTCCATCCGTAATGGAATAGGAGGTGTAACGCAATGAATTAACGAATAAAATTAGGACAAACTTCCACGTCTCACTCCTCGGCACTTTTTTCATTGACAGAACTTGTCGCTGGAGCACCGCCAACGCAAGGCAGGAAATTTTTTGGACCAAAGGTCAAAAGCAGCTGCATTGTATATAGTTGCATTGGAAGACGTTTCTCGTTTCCGAGTGCGATGGCAGCACCGTAGGTTTTTCCTAGTACCTCAGGGGTTGATGACTTGAAGTCCCTATAGTTTAGGTGCGTATTTCTTGAAAAATATTACCTAGATGCTATAGGAGAAATTTTCAAAACACGTGAAAAATCCTAATTTGAAGGATTCTATTTAATTAGACTTTTTTACACTGTATTCAGAGCGAAAATTCTCTAATCGGGACTATGCTCCACGTAGCTTACGTTATTATTACGATTAATATTTGATCAAACTAGTCAATTATAAATATTGAGTTATATAGGTCCTTTTTAATTCTAACATATGATAGCACAAAATTTATAATAATTTTTCCTAAAAAATTCGGATGTAAAACGATTAATCTAATACGCATGGTTGCTATGCGCGGAGTTCCAATTGTAAAGGGCACAATCTCCTTATAGATAGTATGTTTTCCACCTACTAACTTATCAATGATATTAATTCCCTGCTACTAAATATCATAATTTAAAGGAAGGTAATGCCAAAAGTGGTAATCTGATTACCATGTTAATTGATACCTGTTAAGATAGGCGTGTTTTTACCAACTCCCGCTACCTAATTTTTTAAAATTTCTCAAAAATAAATAAACATAACAAATGCCATGAAAATTTTTCATAAACATCGCCAAGTGGTAGTTTAAATTAAAGTAGCATTATGTACTTTGTTTTGTCCATTACGTTTTTCCCAGATAAATAAAATCAAAGGCTATTGAATCATATACGATAAATATAAATATCGAAACTATCTAATATATTTGATCCATCGAACTCGAACTTTTATAGCAAAAGTTGACTATAGAAATTATCGAATCTATTTTAATTAACGATTAAAACTTGAATTGTTTGATACGTAATGATTAATCATGGCTTAATTTAAGATGAATTATTGCGATATCGAATGTTATCCCATCATATGGATTATTAATGATGATTTTCTTGAGCAGTACAACATACTAGTGTTTTTATATTACCTTCATGATAATCGATAAATATCGATAATGAAAACTCGAGGCAAAGTCAATGGATTCTATAAATAAGATAACCTCATCACTAATAAAAAAAGAGCTATTCTTTATTCAAGATACCTCCAAAAAGGTACGGCAAAGTTTAAATCACGTATTGGGGCCGATTGGGATATAGTGAGAGACCCGTGCTAGGACGTGATCAACCCCGAAGAGCAGTCAATCACGCGACGCACGATTCGTTCCGTGTCCGAAGTAGGATTAATTATACAGACTACTCTGAGGATTACCTCTGCAAGAAAACAAACCTGTTGCGTCTGTTCTAAAAAATCGGTTAATTCTGAGATTCTTAGCACTATGAGGAGGATTCTCGGCGGAAATTGAGTTGTGAAATTAGTGTTGATATAAAGCCGGTTTATTACGTGTTCACGATCATCAAACACCGCGCACGCGACCGAGAGAAAAGATCGAACCGTTCCTCTTAAGAGACTTCCTTTCTAAGAGCACCATCCACTCTTCACCAAACAGAAACTCTGTCGTGTGTTACGCCTTCTAGAATCAGCTGCGATACGTAAATTTCTTATAAAAATTCACACACTGAAGTTTCAAATTTCTGCTTTCCTAATTTTTGTAAAGGTTTAGAATTATTTAAATAACGTATTTAATTATTAAAACAGCCTTTTCAATTGTTAATATAACTTATTTAATTATTAAAATAACCGTTCTTTTATTTAAATATCCTATTAAACAATTTAATAACTATAGTTACCGATTGCGAGATCGTTTTAATTACATCGATAAATTTGAATTTCATACAATTTATTTTCATTTTGCGCTTTCGTTTTTCTCTTTAAAAATTCCGACTTTGAACTTTACGTATTTTTTCTCCAGATGAGCGAAGAACTGTATCTATACATAAGAAGTGCTTGACACCGATAGATGTCCTTCGACATCAAAACAAACGAGAATCGGGATGCGCCCTTTTCGCTTTATTGACGTAGTTCAATTGATGAAAATGGCTCATTACTTCCGCGTTCACGCCCAAGGACGAGGAGTAATGGAAATTGTTATTGGAGTCGACCTTGGAGGATTTGTGAGACTCTGGAGCCTCCAGCGGAAGAGACTGTGTCGTCCTTGGAGGCGATATATGCCCACGACTTTCTTCCAGACGCTACTCTTAACAATTTAATCTAAAAAAAGAATTCGACTGCGGAAACCAAAAGACACTTCTGGAATGATAATGAAATGACTACACAACGGATGTAGAGGATGACTAAAAAGTTCCAAAGAGATAAAACTTAATGTTCCTGATAACCCTCATGTATAACATGCGCAAAAATTCGTCAGTACATAGCATTAATAAAATAGATTTATATCCATTTTTCTATTAAGACTGTAAAAAATAAACCAATAGAATGAATCAAGGGTACGTCCCACAATTTGGTAGCTCTCTGCAAGCGATATACTCAGGATAAGACGAAGAATTTCACAAAAAATGAAATATATATATTTCTAATACTCAATTAGTAAATACTAGTTTTTATAGATTTTTCGTAAACGGACATCAATGTTTCCAAAAATCGCTATTTAACAATAAAATAAATTTGAGAAATTTATTCATATCTTAAAGCGAGCATTTAAAAAATTTTCGGATAGATATGGTGAAAAAAGAAACAACAGAAAAACGGTTCAGTATTTTTCTAAATCAACAAAAAATTAAACATTAAAATACTAGAATATTTCAAGTACAACTTGGATTTCAATTCATATCTTACGTTTGTTCTCTCGTAAAATAGCACGTATTCTCCCACCGACATGCATCACAAAATCCGCAAAAAGAATTGCTGCAGAGATAGTAAGTTCACACGCAAGTCCTTTCCGATAGCTAGAGGAATTCTTCATTTTAGATACATCTTCCGTCATCATATTTTTCCACAAATGCGTCGCAGTAACTTCCAACGTGAAAAACTGCGATGTGTGACAAAAACCTTTAACGAGACCCGTGCGTTGAGAGACATTATTCTCATGCTCGTATCTTCTTCACTCTGTTGCGGAAAAACTTTTTTTGTTATCGGCTGACATACGCCGTTCTCTCTCATGGAAATTCAAACCAAGTGTTGAGTGAAACTTGCCAAATATACAGGATAAAGAGAGAAAAAAAACTCCTGCAAATGCCACCTTTTATATAATCTTAATAACCATTATTAGCTAAAAGCAAATACTGTGGATTTTTCTATAGGAAAACATCGGATAAAACATATGCAATTCTTTGAGTTTTGCATACAATGGTTTAGAATAAATAGTATAATTGTATAAGTTCGGAAGGTACGTATTAAACACAGCTATCGCTGTTCATACGACTAATTACGATTACATATTACGATTTAATAATATAACGGATGAATATAAAATTTTCAACAATCGTATTGATATTTGTTCCCAAGACAACGAAACTTATTTTTTGCAATATTTTTTAATATTTACGATCATTATCCAAACTTCTTGAATTAATTTTTGGAAATCTTCCAATTGTTCAAATAAGAGGTGAAGAATACATCACCTTCCAAATCCTACGCAGCATTCAAGAACTGAACGGTTTAGGAGCTATTCGTGTTAACAATGGGTTTTCGCAGACATTTGTGAGATAATTAGTAGCATAGCAACGTAATTTTACCTTCATTCTGGAGAATGGCTTTACAACAATGGCTAATCCCAATATGCCCACGAGGGCAAAGTTTCCGACATTCAAAATACCGTCATAATCAAACAATGAATACCATTGTTTTGTGAAACACGACATTTTGTCTTTTTATAAATAGTTGATCGTGTAAACCTTCGTATCATAAAGGCAGAGATTTTCCTTGTAATATTCAGAACAACGGTCTTTCCAGATATTTCTTCTCGTTCTACTTACTTGTTAGCGGAGCTACCTGACGAAGATGTTCCGAAATGGCCATAAAAATAACAGGGCTTCCATTTGAATTTGAGTCAGTTAGCAGGCTGGAATATCTAAGAAGCACCTTTTATATTCTATTGGACTATGGGAGCGTGATAACGATTACTTCAAATACTTACATTAACTGATACTCTTTCTCTAACATGAGTGCCAAGAAAGATGGGAGACTCTTGTATATGCATGACCTTAGGGAATAAAGAACATGCTGTAATATTAAAAGGTGAGGCTGAAGATCCTATAGTCATAAAAAGGTGGGAAAAATTGTAACATTGTTTGATTAAAGGAAGGACCATAGAATTGGTATTAGGGCTGAAAAGAAAGAAAACCTTCCGTAATTGAGAAAGATAGGAAATAAAGTACCCTAACTACTAGAATATTTTGGGTACCTGGAACTCATAACAAAGTCGAGGATGTTATTAGACAATATAGTTCACCTAAAATAACTAAATAAATAAATTTATGAATCCTGTTTGATTTTCAGTAAAATTCTAATTTATTAAGATAAATTATAACTTTAGTAAACTAGGATTTTTAATAAGTACACTGAAAATGATTGATTGAAGATGAACTTAAATTCCATTTCATTATCGGAAACCTTATAATTAAACATATGAGTACTATGTAGATAAATTTATCGAAGTTACGAGTGCATTAAGAAATGAAACGTTGATTGGGTATGACTTATGTCACATGTTTGAAGAAAGTAACTAAGACATATCATGGGTTTAAAATGAACTTCATGTAAGGCTAGGGATATGGGAAAATAAAGCTTCGGTAAAAAGTAAGGGCTTGGTAACTGAAGTAATTTTGAATGTTAAAAATGAAGCCCATATTTACAAGGCGAATGGATTGTATCTCTGTAAATATGAATTCGAACTATCATATCTATTGCATCGTGAAATGATCAAAGAATATAGCATACATCAATCAGTATTCGTATTTTCTAATGCATTTTTTGCTTGGAAATAATTTGTATTTAAAATGGGAGTATGTATCATATTTTTGGGAGTAAATAATAACATAAATTATATAACCTTGTTAAAAATATATATTGAACTTTATTCTTTAATAATTAAGAGAGTTATTTTAATGAGACTGAATTCAGACCTTCTCAATTTTTTATCTACACATATCTCCGAGAATCTATCACAGAATTCTTTCTATTTTCATTTATTTCCTAATTATCGAAGCCTTGAAATTAATTCAGCCATCGGCCACGAACCTATATCATTCATCTCTGATGAGCCTTCTAACAGCACATGGCGACACACGAATTATTCTTCGAAGAAGATTTCTCAGAATGATCAGTTTCCCATTTGGAGCAATTTTTTCCTCGAAACGAACAAATGAGAGAGGAATTAACGTCATTTTCCTCTAAAACAGCAGAAGGAAGCAGTAATTTGTTCCGAGGAAAGGGCTTCATTTGCTGGGCATTCTTCGATGGCATCAAAGATTCGGCTTTACACATCTCTCAAAATTTGGGGCAAAGAAAATACCGAGACTTAGAAATTATTCGGCTCAGTAATTACGCCATTCACTCCAGTACTTTTGAAAATGAAACGAGAAAGAAATCTTTGAGCACATTCTGATTTAATACGAGTATTATATTACATGAATAAGTGGATCTTGCAACTATACTTCGTAAATTTACGCTCTGACTTCACAATCCGACTAATCGAATCGAATAATATCGATATATCTTTCGATTGGGGGGTTAAATGGCATCGAGTGTTACCTTGGCGACAGAAAAATAGCTCCCATTTTTTGAACTGCTAGAAACCTTTCAAAGTTCTTCATAGTTGCTATTGGGAAGCTTGCGTTTGTTTGTTTGTCGTGAGACCTTCTTTCGATTCCGTAGGAATGGAACGAACTTGAGAGGAATTGACGCGAGTGTTTTGTTTTCCGTTCTATCGCGGCCAATGAGGACTCACTCCGCCCCCTTCTTTCATTTTTGATTTCATTGCCACGGATACAATGTCCGCCTTCCTTAAATGTTTCATTATTTATGGATTGCGTGAGCGGGCTTTGAAAGTCGAAACAGAAAAATAACGATCGTCCTTTTACTTGTCCAACAATGTATTTATTTCTCAAGGTTCCAAAACACAACAGGTCATGAGACAGTTACTGTCTCGTACTAAGCCATACGTTTTCAGTCAGACGTATACCAGCCGCAAAATGGTTCTCTAATACAGAAACTAACACCCTCGCATCTTTCCACTTTGTTCACTTGAAAGAAACGCTACCAGATCACATGCCCACTAAAATATATTCAGTTATTTCTTCAAAGCAACAGATAGCATTCTTACTTATTTCAGCAAAATTTCACACACATATACCTACATTTCTCTTCTCATAAGGATATGAATTATAAAATATCAACGCTCTACATATACTTGTTCGTAGTTCAAATGTTTCAATAGCTGTTCGAACAATTTAACAACGAGAAAATTTTCATTCATCAATCCAATTCTATTTACACATCGCTCATTACGTAGACTCTGATCTGAACTAGATTCGAATTCGAAATATATATAGATAAATAAATAAATAATAGATAGTATTCGAAAAATGTTAAAACGATAGATATATTGACAAAATCGCCCCGGAATCGAAATTTATTGACGGATATTATGGATAATTGTGATAAATTTACTTCAACTTAACATTTTCACTTTACATTTCGAAATTTGATGGAGTCCTCAACAATAGATAATCTATTCGAGTCGTAGAAGAAATTGATAGTGCGGTATATTGGGTCGAAGAGTCAATATAAATAGCACCAGAGGAAATTAATCCTCAAGAGCAAAGCACGCAAAGGGAGTTTTTCCTCACTTTCCGCGACTCCCACATTATTTGTTCAGCAGGGGTTGGATGAGGGGTTACTCAGTCAGTCGATCAATCGAAAGAATAAACTTTCGAGGACGCTCATGACTATCGATGAGAGAGTAATGCAGCTGTTACTCCCACTCCACCCGATTTCATGTCATTAGCATATTAGAGAACAATCGATATGAGAACATCACAAACACCCGACGTTTAATATCGAGATATCGATAGTTTGAGTCCCATTTTACTAAAAGAGCATCCTATAACTTTGTTTACAAACAACATAAATGTTCCTTTAAATGGGTTTCCAGAGGTTCTTCTTCCTTTAACTTACTGAACCAACGTAATTTGTGCATGTAACATACCACATTTTTATGTTCAACCTCTTTATTGGAACGTATTCAATTATCATTATTCAGTAACGACCTAACAATACAAACGTAGGGAACATGCTGGTTCATTCGTCACATAGAACAAACGTAACGAATAACTATAGTGTAATTTGGTACCACAGCTGTTTGAAACATATAATCATTCCCACTTCGAGCTCATTACAGAGTTTTCGTTATAAAATTAAACGATTTTGAATGAAACATCACGCTGATCATAGTTAGCTTCCGAAACTGTAGAAAAGCCTTTCACAGATATGCAAATGACAAATAATAATTCGATGATTTAGATTTCAGGACATAATAAAGAGATTGTAGCAATAATTAGGGTTAATATGACGTACGCTTATAAATCTTCGCGACCTACTAAACTGTAGCACATTTTTTTATAGGCAGAAATTGAAGCCACACTCCCCTCACATTTGTGTGTCAATCGTATAAAAATACTTAGTTCCCTGTCAGTGATATTCTATCAATTTTAAAAGAAAAGGAAAGGATAATATATTGTGAAGTTATTATGTTTAGGGATGTGTTTAACTTTGTAAGCACACTACTGAATTATTGAGAATCACTTTGCAGTTTATAAATCACGAACTACTTTTTACTACTACCCACAATAGTTTACGTTCTCCATTTGTCGTTGAGTACGAAACTAAAAGCTTGTGTAGCAATGTACTTGAGCAAGGGTAATGAAGAGTATAGAGGGCTTGTATATGCCCCATTCCACAAGAGTACAAACAAATGACTAACGGTTATAGCCCCAAAAAAAAATATATTGCGCAAGAAGAATTATGACAACTTTACCGTAATCGTGACTACATACTTGTTAATCTATAACGTTTCCAACTTCCTGGTTGTCAATTTCAGTTTGTTTATCATGGTAGAGTACTAACAACTACTCCATACTTTGAGGGATTGTATAAACTGGCGATAAGTAAGCAGTGAGGATGAATGTAGCGTGAATGAGTGCATGTGCAGGGCGTTACTCACGCAATGAGGCATCTCCTGGAAGGTGCCCCAGGGTCGCAGAAGTACAGGGACATCTTCAGGTGCGGCTTGCGAGTCGTGGAATAGAGGGGAGAGGACAATGGGCCTAGACGGCAGAGCCTCCTGGTGATCGAGGGATCGACTGAGGAGGAACTTGAGTAGGAGGGGAATGAGTAAAGGGGCTAAACGTGTGCATAGGTCTTCTGGATGTTGATCTCGTTTATTCCGTTGACGTTCCAACAGACGTCGAGTGAAGGGAAATTTGAAATTAGACCGTAATTTCATGAGACAAAAGCACGTTGCTAACGTAAACAATCGTAAGCGACGAGGTAAAAATATTGTGCATGAAGAAGAAAACAGGTAAACAAGAATTTTCTTAAGGATATAAAGATGCATAAGTGACCAATAAATAATACGTAAGGAATTTCACATCAATGATATTTTTCTAAATGGTATGGTACAAGATGAATCGATATTCTTTTATTGGAGATGAAATTTATCAAAAAGTGCAATATAGCATCAAATCTCCTCTCATTTAAGGATTCATACGCTCGGAATACGAACATACGTAAAATTAAAAATTAGTTGATGTCATAACGATATTAATTTTAGTGTTTTTCCTTCTGGTAACTTGATATATTCTTCTAATTTCTTCAATTTCAGGGTTTATCATCTGCAATTACCAAAAACTTTGAAGAAAAGTTCTAAAAATTTTTAAGTCATAAAATTCAATAAAGTATCCAAAAATTTGAGTGGATTAAAAAAAAACTATCAATTTAAAATGGATTTTAGGTGTGTTCGAGTCGTCTTCAAAGTCGTCTTTCAAAGAAGTACATGTACATGTATACCCTTGATTAAGTTCAATTTCGTTGCAAACGATCATAAGAATGTGGATATCAACATTAATATTAATCGAAAATTTAATAAATGAAGGTAATTATTATATATTCCAAATTTCAATTATAATTAATTATACATAATTACGTAAAAATTTTATTTCTATCTCTGTTAAACAATTAGACGTATAAGAATTGAAATTTGAAGAAAAAATAATCAATAATTTCTGATAAATCGATTCCATTTTTCTTTAGATACATGATCGCTAAAATCGCCTGAATATTCATAAATGACATTGAATACTACATCTGTTCCTATGGCTGAACACGAAATTAAAGTATTGAAAAGGTTTCCGCGAGAAAAACAAGTGTAGTCCTTTTAAAGCTAAACTCAAAACTGTGCCAAATCCGATGAAATAAAGCAGAAAAACAGAGCGACGGATTATTTCGGGAACATGAAACTTAATGTGGGAGACATCTCTGTCAGCAGAAATTCCTTTGGAGGCAGATGAAGAGGCACGTGTACCGAACCCGGTACTAAGAGAACTGGAAGCCGCAGAGTGGGGAACGAAGCCAAAGATTCGCATTGAACGTGACAGATTATCTTTTTCCCGATAGAGAGAATAGCATTGTGGGAATTAGAGGTGACCAAGGCACGAGACTAGAGCGAGAGCCACGCTGAATGTACGTCAAGCATACGGTCGTCATGGAATCACATACCTAACCTTTTGCATCTTTAACAGCGCTTTTTTGACGTTCACTTATTCAGTGGTCACATTGTGGGAAGGTAAGGGAGCTACGTCACCGATTATATGGATCAGGGCTTAATAGGGAAACACCCCTGTTAAAGTGGTGCTCCTTCCTGTAATGAAAGGTAGGTACATAAGAGAAAGGGTGGAAATAGGACAGGAAAACTGATGAAATATAAAGAGTAGACGGTGTTGATGTCTTGGTTAAATGATCAAATGAAAATATACGAAATTTTGGTGATTTTTTTGAAAAATATGAAAGTAAGGATTCGGAAACTGGAGAAAATGATCAGGTTAAAGGTATGAGAAATATATACGTGACGTAGTGATATATAAGTAAAGGGTTGTACAATAGATATAGGTATATAAAAAAGGTATGGATAAAGGAAAAAGTAACAGGAAACTAAGTGAAAAAGAAAACAAGTTCAAAAGGTTTACCATTAAATATTTTTCGTTCCTAAGACCCATGCACACGTAAGCAAGAGTGAGGAAGGATTTATTTCAATGTATAAATGATGAAGGGTAGTATACTGTTGAATGACTGCTGTTTGGTTAGAGACTGAGATGAAAATAAAGAACACAGTAGAATGATACAAACACAATTAATTCTTGGGAAATATAGTTTTATCTGTGTTGTTATGAAATTTTTCATTCGATAAAACAACAAGAGAAACATGAAATGAGGAAATAAAAAATAATGTGAAAATGTGCCGTTTAGTTCGAGCGTTGCTTGACTTCTGATTGTCAATGCACATTACTGTTTCAGAATTCTCATAATAAATTAAGGCCATAAAACGACGCAAAATTCTTATTCTATATGCGGAAAAATGATTTCCATCTGGATCGCTATAGATAAAACAATTATCTTAAATAGAATCGAATACATGTTTAGCCGTATTAAATATTTGTCATAAATAACAAGACGTTATTAGTCTAATCAACTGAATATCTCTCGAGTAGTCGAACATTATGTATAAAATATAATATAAAATATTGTACATAAAAGTATACTCTCCTGAAATATAAAAATTGTTAGCAATATAAAATTAAAACTAAAAAATTAGAATGAGGGAAGTAAAAATTGTATAAAATTTGGGCCAATAATCATCGACAAACACAATAATAAGACGTTCTGTTCTATGCTGTTGCGAAACAAATTTTGCGTGTGGAAATCTTTCATTGACAGATTTTGTACTTATCATATTTTCCTATTACTCTTACATTAAAAACATATTCCAAAGGAAAAAGAAAATTTAATTAGAAAACAACACTAAGGACCATAAAACCCATAAAGTAAAACATCGCTTCATCTCAACGTTAATGAACTATAGTGATTACGAATCCATTAGAAGCACGAGTTCGTGACAATTAACGATGCAATGGGAAGAGTAGTAACAACATAATTTTATCTGGAGAGATGAATGCTTTAGTAGTGTTAAATCTTTATTCCCGACTTCATAATATGTCTACACAGGGTCGCTTCTCACCTGTTGATGTTACCGTATGGACGAAGACAGTGACTGCCAACGGAGATCTCCACAAACACTCTTGTCCCGTTATCCACTAGTCTTGCGAGTTCTTCTCCTTTCCATTTAGTGGTAAGCACGGCGCTGATATTTCCTGGAAAAGAAAAGAAATAAATGATATACAACTGTATTATTCATTTACTGCTCTCCGGTGTAAAGGGAAACATTTCAACTCGTTTTAACTGTATTTGCATCGATTAAATGGGACTGCGGATTGAAACTTTGGAGACGAAAACATTAAATAGACGAACGAAATTATTATAGACGTAAATTTTTAATTGTGACGATCTTGACGCGTTTTAAGAAAGAGTACACCGCTTAAAAGCTCTAACGTTTATTCCGTAACTTTGTTTCCTTATAGCTAAAGCTAATAATAAGTCGTAAACATTGTCAACGTCAATAAAAAATCTAAATCTGTCAAACGTAATTGATATTTAGTAGACCGGTTAACGTATCTCAACGTAGATGGGATTAAAACCTGAAAAATTACGATAAAATAGAGATTTTACTATTTCTTTATAATTTTAATGAAATGATTATTTTTAAAGAACATCACCTAAAATAGATGAAAAGTTTATCTTATTGCCTTTCTCTAATGAACTTCAAGACTCATTTGCAAAAAAATTTGATGTTCGTGGAATAATATTAACTATTTCATCATTATTTGGAATACGATATTTAGTCAATTAAATAGAAGATAGATACAATACATCTAAATTATAAAGATCGTGGACGAACCGGTATCTTTAACATATTTAAATTTGTCGACAAGTTCAAAAGGTCGAGCTCAAAATTTTATGGTGATGTCTCATGCTCCGCTCTCATTCCATAAAATTAATTTTTACATCGAAACCTGATTAAAAAGAGACTTTCTAAGCAGTTCCCGTTGAATTCATTTTCATTAAAATACCTCTGCTCTTAAGATTAAGGAAAAGTGAAAATATCATTACGCCATGATTTCATACAACTAGATTATAAAGGATAGAAGTTAAGTACAGCGACAGAACTAGTAATCGTACCCAGGTCCCTCACCGGAAAGGTAAGCTTATTTGTAATTAAAATTGAATTTGACGCGACATAGTGATTCAGTGGTTAGCATACCTGTCCGGCAAGAGGGGGTATACCTGGGTTCGAGTCCCAGTCATGTCCCTATTTTTAACTGATGTTTCACCTTATACATCCTCATCTCCATAAGGATATTATTATTATTTAATTTAAAATTAAATTACTGAAATGCTTAACTAGAAGACAGGAAGGAACCTTGTCCAATCCTTTATTGTATCTTACGAGATGAGGAATGAGGCTTATTCTGTTATGTGAGGAGTGAAGTTTCCTTGATTGATTTCCCCACAATCACGAAGTGTACTTTTCCTATCAATAAACAAGCAAAATAATCAATACCAAGTATACTACGGTACCTCCAACATTCCCCCTGAACAAGATTGAATCGAAAAGGATAAACATCGATTATTACTGGTAATAATAAGAAATGGATCATAAGAGCAATGACATAGATCTAAAGAAAAAGGAACGCGAATTCTATAAAACTGCACTCCCTTAGGAGACAGGTGAGGGAAGAATTTCATATCTGCGCGCCTCCGCAAACCAAACAGAAGTGGAATTGTCTTAGCCTGGAGCGACACTAAAATGAACCTTCTTGTAGCTGTCCTTGGTCCAGATTGTTTTCCGAAGAGATGATTGGACCTTGGCACACATGCTGATCCCACAATAATGATCGCTACGGATTTTCCTCCTTTATAATTCTTTCATCCACTAATCCTCGGAAACCATGGAAAGAGGCCCGCATCTCCGAAGGAAAATTATGAGAACTTGACCATGTCGTGGGTCGTCAAGGAGACGGTGTTTATTTGGAAGGGAACGCCGTTGGAAACCACTTAGGTTCCTTCGAGCGATTTAAGTAGTATTAATGGTGTAGCTCTTACGATTGAGAATTCAGATGAATCGACATTTTCATTCGAGGATTGAGTTTAGCAATGGGATATAATCTCATATTTATAATTATGATATTACAAGAATGAAAAGGAAAGTACGTACACCGTACCATATAAATTTCTCTACACAGATGAACTTTATTATGTCAATACGTACACAGTACATATATGCAAAAACTAAAGGTCACAACCTTATGGAAAAACCGAGAGATTGAATTATATCAAGATAAACTCAACGTTTTTAAAATTTAAAAACATATAAGGACACGAGCAATTAAGTCAACTAAAAAAGAAGATAAACAATAAT
This sequence comes from Pantala flavescens, assembly GCA_020796165.1. NCBI lineage: Eukaryota > Metazoa > Arthropoda > Insecta > Odonata > Libellulidae > Pantala > Pantala flavescens. Next base: position 23,679,396 of record CM036886.1, read on the forward strand.
TTGATACTAAATGAGCACCGATGAAAATAAATTATAGCCAAAAAAGGAAGAGGTTGTTAGAGGGAACAAGATCGATTTTGAAAATCGAGTTTGGTCGATAAAATACGAGTTTACAGCGAAAGGGAGTCAACGTCCTGAGACCCTGCGAAGCAATAATTCAAGCCGAAACCACAGAAATGGATTTCGTGAGGGCAATGGGAAGCGAGGAATATGTGACTGTTTGCGGATCTAAATGGAGCTATAGCTTTATTATACATCTCTTCCTGAATTGATGATAGTCACTCCATTTGTCAGAAAAAAACTCCCTACTCAAATCGGACTTATCTGATGAAACAAACAACTCTCACGCGAAATGAAAATGAGACTTATTTCGCCATTCTATTTCGTACAATTAGTCCGTCACATTGTTGTAACATTCGTTTCCAATAGCAACGCTTAAAAGGGTACTTAACAACGAATCAGTTACCTTAGTAATTTTGTTTGTAGCTCTTTTACGTATCAATAAATATAAAACAGGGAAACCGCCCTTAATTAAGCAATTTCTAAAGGATACATCACACTTTTAAATAGTATCCGTGCGAGCATTACATATTAATGTCTACGGGAACGAAAACACGAACTTCTGTTCTCACAATCCTCATTTAGAGAAACAAAAGTGAATTCCCGAGAGTGTGAGAACGTTTCTGAAAGCAATTAGCGTGTGTGACGAAAGAATTGCAAAAACGGTGGTAGAGCGGACTCGTCGACATTTTTACGTAACGATACACACGGTTACGCGCAACAGACACTTTCGTGCTACCTCGCTACGCGCACGTTTCCGAGAAAAGTGAATAATTCAAAAGAACATTGAATGCGCGGTTCTGTCATCGACAAGAAGGAGAAATTGGCTAAGAAAGGCCTTCGTATGAATCTTTAACGGGTTAAAAGTTGTTAAGGAAGTTAGGTTGTATGCAAAAGAGAACACCTGGCTTATGGGATTCCAACTTTATGAATTTGGTTATCATAAACGAAAATAATAATAATTACGTAATTTCTCCAATTTGATGCAGGACTATGGTAGCCTAAATATTTGAATGGTAATTTTATCATAAATAAACAACTGAATACTTGCAACGCTGGCCGGCAAAATACGGCATATATATAATGCTTCAGAACATCATTAAGTAAAGAGAACACTTTTATATAATTTAAGAGCTGTTGGATAACAGGCGGCTCTTACGTAAATTTTATTTTGAAATAAATCAACCATATATACTAATATGCATTTACCATGAATCGACAATTTCCTTATAACATATTGTCTTACTTCTTTCTAAATATGTTACAACAACAACTGGAAATAAAATAAATCAAATTTATCTGGATTTCTTATGGGAGTGTAATGAGATCAAATATATCATGGTACTAACGAATAAGCAATAATAAAAATGTAAAATAAATAGTCTCTTATGAATAATTTAATTTCATACGTTAATCTACATTAGGTGAATTATATTTTTATTTATTGTTATTATTTATTTTAATAAAATCCAATATTTCGGACTCAATTTTGGGAAGCTACTCATTAAGAAAGAATAAAGAAATCCTTGCTAACTGCGGATATGCTTCAATTTTTCATATCTTATTCATTTCTTATAGTAAATCTTGGGAGTTAAATTTAATAGATATCTAATGCATATAATAAACGCATGATGCAAAGTGAATAAATAGTAAACAAAGAAGTAGTTTACTTAATTTATCATGATTATATTATCATGAATTTACATGAACAGATGTTCTTAGTAGACGAAGAAAATTAATCTTGATAAAAATACGTAAGTAACTTACAGGAAGTGATTATTAAGGTTGCATTCAGGGGAAAATTAGAATGACAATAAATGTACGAATGTACCGTGGAGTGCTTCCGACATGTGGGTCTATAAGAGGGCGTTTTACAAGAGTGATGTTTGATCGATTCGTGGTCGATATAAAAGGGCCAAAATGTGCTGAAATTCATGATTGATGATGTTCAAACGTATTCCGAAAAGAAGACCTAAAATGTTTTCCATCTGAAAGCGATGTTGTGAGAGTGAAGGCTCTAAGTGAAGAGGTAATGGATGCATTAATATCCAAAATTGTCGAACGGAATATCCGTTTTAAAAGTACACTTCCGCATTTTATTTTACGGAAGATTGAAAGGAATAAGTTAGATTGAGCTATCAAAACATAAGCTTATTCAAAATATAAGATCGACTTAGCAGCACGAATAAAAGGGTTAATTACGCATAAAGTTTTATATGATCGCGATAAGTCGACAATGAACTTATCAAAGAAGAGCTGTCGAAGGCAATGACCTAGAGATATCAACGCAGAGAACTTTTATTTCGAAAGCGCCAATACAAACACGTCTGGCCGTTCAGAACTCGCGTGCTAAATTGATTATCTCCAGCGCTTCGGCACTAAATGGCACAAAGAAGAGATTGTCAGTTTGAAGTCTCCGAGACTCGATCGAATGCTAAGGATTTCAATTCGACATCAGCTGGATGAATGTACAATATAATGAATGCATTCAAATGTATATGAATAGGCTACTTAAAAGCAATTACTTTGGGACGAATATTGAAAAATCAGTACATTACTATTTCATTCGATAAGAATGAGTTGTTATGAAGAATCGTGCTGTACAACAAAAAGTATTTTGCATATATTTTATAACTCTTTTCGATCCTTTATGGACGAATAAATATATGTGACAATGAATAATATATGAATGAAAAATATATATACTTATAAAATATACATATAAGATTGGTTAAAATAGGTTTTAATGAAATCAATCGATTTAGCTGTGAATTTATGGAATTCCCACCTAACCTAAAATAGGTTTTTATTTACTAATAATTTAAAAATTTTATTTCCTTTAAACATTGTACTTTCCACAGCTGAAAACACTACAATAAATTTACATGTATACCATGACTATTTTTAAAATTTATTTTACGTCTTACATAAAGTTCAATGTCTTAAATAAAAAAATAGAAAATACAATAATAAAAATAAATCAATCCATAAAAACGATAATATTGATGATTCTTACGTGATTTAAATATAATTAATGAATACTTTCAGGAAGTTTTTTCATCCGATAAAAGAAGGAAAACATTGTTATCCACAAGATCGATTGGCCTAACAACATATTCCATCATCGGAAAGAATTGGTAAAGGAAACCTATCGGATGAGATGATGAGATGTATCCCTAACCTTCAAAGTATCGAATAAAGGATGGTTGTCCATATATCTTCGTAAATGAAGCACGATGCCCTAATGAATTATATTATTGTCCACCTTATCCGTACGTATTATAAGTCCGCTGTACTCAGAATTAATCATTCCTTTCCGGCAACCATATATTGATAGAAGACATTTAATCTCCGTTTGATAAAAGATGAATCAAACTTTAGTCGCGAGACATTGAGCTACAAAGGTGATGATTAAGAAAGTAAACGTAAGTTTTAACTTTGTGAGGTTAATTTAACGAGGAAGCGTCTTTTACGTTCATCGCAAATACATTCAAAGATCGTTGATAAAGATAAGCGAAGCCAATGCCGTTCCTAAGCAACGAGAAAGGCTACAATTGAAACAGAGCCTTCTTAATACGTTGAAATGACCTTAATTAATCATATTTTCTATCATTGTGAATTTATTTCTACAGCATTCCTCAAATAGAAGGGAAACTACCATTTCCTGATTCATTACGTTGGAAATAAGAAGTTTTGAAACTGTTAGATGTCGCAATTTTTATATTTTAACGTAAAAAAGGATTGAATTCTATTGTAAGAAAAACTCGTTATCTCTAATCACAGATTGCCTTTTATCTATGACTAAGCGAGAAATATGGTTTTTAATATTCGGCGATGCGACTGAGAGATAAAAAGCGGTGATGGCAAAAAACACGAAACTCTATTTATCAAAATAAAAAAATAATCATCTCGCCTTATAAATATGGTTGCGTGTTTATATGGACCCGTAACTATAGAGAAGCGAAAAACATCCAGGTTTAAAAGCTTCTATCACTTCACATAAATGTTAAAAACAAAAGTTCGAAATTGAGAACGAATCTAGAATAAAAGCAAATTTTTTGATGAAATAATCTATTTAATTTTTTGTAGTCGACACTAAGGAACGGAACGGTGGTAAGGTTTCATTTCGCTCCGTTGAAGGAAAAAAGGAATAGAATGTCGAAAACTTATAAAAAACAATATAAACCTACGCAATAGTACAGTAAAAACATCTTTTTCCAGAGTTCAGCCATTAACAACCACTTACTTCCACATTATTTGTGTATTATACGCCCTATTTCCCTTCCTATATAGATTTCGAATTGAGATAGATTTCTAAACCACAAAATGAGTTGGAGATGACAAATGAGCACATTAAATTCCAGAAAATGGATATAAGGAATAATTTTAAATGGATCTATAGCCAACAACCTATTGCAAAATCACTGGTTATTTAGAACACATTTATTCGTAAGATATATTTAAGATGAAAAAAAAATATTTATTCTCTAATAATGCAAACATAATTAAACTAACAGAGACGATAAAATAGGAGATTTTTTGCTATATGCATTAAGATAAGAGAATAGGAGACTACTAAGATGAAACTTCTGCTCAAACTGCATCATTACTTTTATACGAACCCACAATCAATACTATATACGGCTGGTAATTGAACCTTATAAAAATAAATATAAACGCAGACTTTTATGATAATTAACGTAGTATTAATGCAGCTAAGCAAATCGTATGAGATTTAATCCCAAGAATGAAAAGAGATTTTTGAATCTCACTTATGATTGTTTTCAATAATTTTATAGGTCGATGTTCTAATAGATTGAAGCAATTAATGGGACCTAAATATAATCAGTAGGAAGCACGATCACAGTAATCGTAATTCAGTCCCGATTTCGATAATGAATTAGACGCTATTGATGACCTCATCTCTCGAATTGATTTTCAAATAAATTAACGAGTAAAATTAAAAATTCACGAAGCAAAGAAGAAGCTTAAATGCTATAGGTGTACCACAGTGATGTAATTCACGCATAAAACTGTCAAATGAAAGACTTATGAGTATGATAAATGTTTATTTAGAGAGGTGTTCGCTTTTAATTGACGGTAAACGTTACGTGCGACAGGCAGTGTTGCAGATGTTCTGAAAACAGATCGCAGTTCTGAGTTCAAGAGGTGATTGCGGTTGCAGAATCGCTCTCCAAGTGAATCATTCCATACCAAAGAGTCTCTGCGTAATATTATACCCCAACGACTTGACCCTTAAAACGTCAGAAGATTCGTTTTGGAGTCGTGGATTTCCCCTTTATCATACTTCAAATATACCATTCTATTCCACAGAACCTCGTATGAAGGACTAAAGGAACACTGAAATAGTACGTGGTATTATTTGAATCAATATGATGTAGTATCTCGGGGATAGTAAAAGATATCCTTTTATTGCCTAAACCTAACTATTCACTGCATTACATCTTTACATAACAATATAGTATCACTATAAGAAAGTAAAAATCATGACAAATATATAACCTGGTGATAATCTAAAACTCAAACAAACAAAAACGCTTTCATTCGTTATTTTATTCTTTAACTTTATTTATTACATAAACCATTTGTTCTGAAAATGTAATCCTACGACTGATTCTGGATTTCAGAAATATATAGAAATGGGCACCCAGTAGTTTTAGTCCCCTAGTTCGAAAGATCACATCCTGTACCGAAATTTAATTTAATAAAAAACATGACAGAGTTAAAATGTAATTTTGTTTGAAAATAGGTATGTAGTCATGAACTTTCCTAATGAATAACACCCTGATTGATAAATATAGACCACTTTTCACTCAAAATAATTTGGCATAGTTAAGTCAAGTACAGTAGTTATTTAAATGTGAAAAATAGAGACATGACCTGGGTTCGACTCCCAGTCAGTGTGTAATTTTGCACTACTGTTTAATTCTTCATGTAAATCGCACGTCTTTAGGCGCTACTTCAATTCTAGCAATCCAACTTTGATTTCAGGTTGCGAACTTCTGATGCACAACTTTTCCAATCACACAAAACTTCAGCTAGATCTTAATAAGAAACTTTTTCGAAGATTTAGATCATTCTAAAAGAGACTCTTTCTCCAATATCTACTATTAAACCAAGAATGAGTTCTCGTTGCGTAAACGTCACGTTTTCCAAACCTCTCTCCTTGCATTCATCCCGCATCGTTTAGCGAAAAAGTTATCATCTCCCTAAATAGGCTGCACCGTTTGTACGTGCAATAAAGCACGAAGTATCCGTAAAACTAGGTGAACGGAAGAGGAAGTGTATGCTACGAGATCTCGATCCGTTTCTCAAGAAGCTGAATCACTCTCCTATCGAACGCATTTTATAGACTCTTCCATAAACATGCGGTTTACCGCTCGGAGGCGGTTTCTTTGAGAGACCAACTCCTTTAGGTTTAGCGACTGCATCTTCAAAGAGACCAATAGGGGTTCTGAACAAATACGGGAATAGAGAAAGCTTAAATGCAACGACCAGGAATAGTGAGAGGAATAACAAATCGTAAAGAAAAAAGGCACGGAAATCAGGCACATAATTGAAAGGAAAGATCTATGACACAGACTGAATGAATAGAGGTAAACAGATTGCTAAGAAGTGTGACTATTATAAATATTGCTTTTAAATACGCAACTTATATAATTAAAAGTGATGCAACAACAGAAAAATCGAACATAAGAATTAATTAAACTGAGCAAATTATACTTGATCGAATATAGTCAAACCAAAATATTACCTTTAAAATCACTTGAAGGAATATTATTTACCTATAAATTATATTATTAATTACTTTATTTATTATTCATTCATTATATTTTAAATTGTTGTTAATAATTTGAATCATAACGTATCTCACAAGAAAATTACAATCAGACGTATTCATTTTTATCGTATAAAAACAATAGCATATTGATAATTTAAATTTCAAAATTGAATCAAATAACTTCATAAAATTACTTATTCGCTTTTTATCAATTGATAATGTACATTAAATTCTAAGAAATAAATGTACATAATGCTTCATTAAATTAAAATTCGTTTAAAAAATTATTGGCATGCATCACCTTTAGGTACGTGAAGCAGTTCTCAGATGTTTCGAAAACGATGTGATATTATGGGATTTTTCTCAACGCTCCAATGGGCATACGTAAGAATCGATAATCTCATTTCGAATCACGTTGCAACAGAGCAAGAAATTGAGGGTAATTAGCCATTTGTGTACAGTATCTTGATTGTGGATACGAGATGGATTTTCGAGCAATACGCGAATGGCGTTTGAGAAATGAGAGTTACGAAAGAGCATTCGAAGATACGTCTATTTCACTTCCTCTTATTGAGTCAACCGAGAAACACCTGTTTGCTTCCTCGAAGACAAATGAATAAACTGGACTTTAGGTGATTCTCGAAAAACACCGTTTTCTCATTATCATCCTCGGGCATTTTTCTTCCCATTGCATGGTTTTCCTTCGATTGAGAAATACATTTCAGGAATTGAAAAATACGTGGTAGTGGAACAAATGAAAATGTATGGCAATGTGAATGGTGTTGATCATATTCAATGAAACACTTAATGGTATCTCTTTTGGGAGTAGTGACTCGAGTTAATCCAAACAATAATTTTTACGTAACTGAATCGTATTCTTGAATCTTTCTATAGAGTTTACGAAAGGAACTGATCCTGTAAACAATCCTTAATTTCATCTCCATGTATGGCTTTAAATTAACGTACCAAAAGTAAACGAAAGTTAAATAGAAGTGGAAAATATCAACAGGAGTTGGACTCGAACCCAGGACCCTAAGGAAAACTAAAATCGGGTTTGATCTACTTGTGACCTAAAGTGGAGTACCTGGGTTCGAGCCTCAATCATATCGCTATTTTCACTTTCATTTAACCTTCGTTGTCGCCCGAACTGAAAGTTTAAAGTAATTTGAACATATCTCAGGTACAGGAAATCCGGTGAAAAAGTAAAGGGCTCGACAAGGTTTGATGGATGTGAAAACCGAGAAACGGATATTCAAGTTTCTTTTTCATGAAACCGACCTGAAAATACCATAATCATACATCATATTCTTCTGGGAAAATCTAATTGAGGGCGTTAGTCCACCATCCTACTAAGTATTATGAACCACTTTATGAACCCTTGAGCTGAACACTTCCTTGTTGATGTCCGGAAAGACAAATTCTAGACCCACATCAGCAACCTATAAAATAAATCAGTCTCTAACATTCCTACACTTCAAACAAGGCTCCTAAAGATACGGGATAACGCGCAGAAACGACGAAAAAAATAAAATTTAAGAAATTCAGGAGACCTTCAAATTTAATTAATCCTAGCTAAATATTTTCTTCCGAAACTTATGAAATCGGTTTCACATTTTCGGATCAATGCTTCTCCTTCTTACGTAATAAAATGCGTAGCTAAAAAAATACTAATACAGGCTATGAGGAGCAGCAATATTCGTTCAATAAAAAGTCTTTTTTACGATACGACTCGATCAAAATTCAATACGGAACACTATATCATTTATGATTGATTGATGCACGACATACTCACGAGAATTCTAGAAAATTCCTAGAATATCGAGTTATTGAAAAGGAAGGCTGTTAGGTACTTATAAGGCAGAAAAACTCAAAGCTATCGCGTAACGAATATGCTAGAAATTCTAGTTAGTAATCGGCTGAAGAATAAGGAGAAAGTGTGTAGACTTGCAGAAACTTTCGTAGTAGGAAGTCGTTGAATTGCCAAGAGAACACGTGTGTAAAATGTAAAAAATAAAAACTGTAATCATGGATAAATGGGAAAATGAGTAATTAATTAAATAAATAATTTTCAACAATTTATACTTAAAAATGTCTCCATTGCAGATGAAAAAGGAAGTACGCAATGTAAGAAATCGAACAGACTGAAAGATGATAATGATTTACTAGTGATTCATTCTGAAAACTGAACTTTCGCGTGAGATCAACCACGTAGTCATTGCTCATTGTCTCCAATATTATCATATTCTAAAGCAATATTATTATTCAAAAACAAGCCTTTTAAATTGAGACAAAACTTATTCTGCTGATACTGAAGTATATTATTTGACACAGGTTTTCTCCTCTTTCTTATGTAAGAGGCACTAAGTACGCTATAATTTTTCTGACTACAGCCTTTTCATCCAAGGTTAGAATAGATCAATCTACATAAACTAGTCGATGAGATATTTCAATACCGATGACCTTATTTTGATGAATCGTTCCAGCATCTCTAGAGAAACATCCAACCTACTTTAAGGAACCAATGAACATTGAAATCTTTTCCTTGTTCTAGTTAAAAAAAAAAACAATCGAAAGGTGACGTCTTCCTTGGGATTGCAAAATATTCTAGCTTTTCCGCTTTCTGATAAGTTTAGATACGTAGATTACTTTCGCCCGAGTCTTCGGGGAAGTTCTGAAGATATTCGTTTTCAAACACGTTCTTTCTAGCAACGTCATGGTTGACATATTACTCACCTCCAAATATAAGCTTCCTTTTTTTAAAATTTCTACAAAAAAGGGACTTGATAAAGGTGGTTATAGCAAATAAGTCCAAACACTACTGATGAAGAATAGAGGCATATATTCCAATATTCAAGCAGTTTAATGATTTTAGCGGTCTTCGTTCATCATGTAAAGTTATACGTTCTTACGACGAAATTTGAATAATTTTTCTTAAAATAAACAAATCATTTTATTCTTATTATTACTTTCAGCATTAATCATTATTAAACTCATGAAATTTATGAGTTTTAAATCTGCGAAATAATCCTAACAATTTCATGAACATTTTAAATGTACATTTTGCGATGTTTGTTTATACAATTAAGTGTAATCCTTGTTAATAAGTGTAATGCTTATTTCTAGTCTGAATTTTGACTTTTCCGACACCAACCATTTTAGCACAAAAGATAACCGGAATGAAATTCATAAAGTATAATGGGATTCTGACGAATATTAAGAACCGCCTCCCCGACAGACGTCATCTGATCCCCTTCCTCATGAATTCATCCTGGAACAGACGCTAATGAATCAGGAATTACGACGGGGAGTGTAAAAGGCGATTAAAATGCAGGTTGAAGGGAAATTCTTTGTGTGGAATCAGGTCAAGGGAGACTGACGCATGCGACACGCAAGTAAAACAGAGCTTCATAAACACCGATGGATTTCCTCTTGTACTCACAGCATCTCTGGTGCTTTCCGGATAATTAACGGAGATAAAGAGGAGATGAAGTAATTACTATAAAATCAATCAAAAAACTTGGCCTTTATTCTAAAAACAATCTAGCAAATCATTTATGTGTTTCTATAATGGAAATGTGTCTGGATGTTGGATACGTTACAGTTGTCCATCATCAGGAAAAGAACTACCATCCTTAACCTTGCTATGTACAAATACTAGACCTTGAAGATAGAAGAAAGACCTCTGGAACTAATGGATGAGGCAGAGAAGATCTATTGGGACTTCATCAGAATAAGTCCGAGAAAATCAGAGAATATGATAACTCTCAAGGAAGGGCACTTGTTCTGTTATAGGGGAAAAAGGAAGGACGACTTGGTGGCGTGCGATTTATGATCAACAAGAAGTGTTAAAACAAGGTGGAGAAAATTAAAAGTCTCTTTCGCAGAATATACAAGCTTATGCTAAGGATGAGTAAGTACTTATTCTATACAAATTAAACTGGTTTATGTTCCTAGTGCGATGAGAAGCAAATAAGACATTGAAACGAATTAATACGACATAGTACTCGCACTATGCCTTATATAGTTTTTCATGCTTGTTTACTTTGAGAGTCAAGAGGTTGTTGGATGCATACGAATTATGTGTAAAATCTACAAGGATACAGCAGCATCTGTGATTCTGTTCGAGGAAATAGATGAATTTAGAATTGAGAAGGGTGTACCGCAAGGTAACCGCCTTTCACCCTTCCTATTCACAGCAGGCATGGAAGAAGAATTCTATGGAATGGAGGTATCTAGACAGGGAAGAAAAAGGATTGCGAATGGGCGGAGAATGCGTAAAGTCAGTTGCTTTTTCCGGATAACACAGTTCTTTATGACAGACGAAGGATTTAAAGTTACAAATAAACGAAGCACTGAAAATATGCAGCGATGAGAAAATACGATATATAGATATTTACGAATGATTATTTTAATAATAAATAATATAAAATAATATAATATTAATAATAAAATAGGTTTCAAATTGCCTGTTGCCTTAAACTCAATACAAGAAGGTGTTACTTCGAGGAAGGCTATTAATGAAACATACTTCTTACACACGTCTCATTTCCTTAAATGAACAATTTATAATGTTTGAAATGAGCACAGTATTTCCTCTTCACAGTATGAGATGATACGCTTATAATATAGATAGGAATTACAGATACTATAGATATTATTCCACTAAAAGAAAACCACTTGGCAATCCATGACGATTCCCACGCATCGACCAAACAAGGGCATTTAATAATCATAAATCCGAGCACGCTTCGGTTCTCATTTCTTGGACGAATAAACAAACATTCATAATCTTTACTTTATCTATATAGAGAAGATATAAGGTCACCCTAACCTTCTATCTCAATCGTCCATATAAAGTCTTTTGTAGACATTCATCACTTCTGTGTAAGATAAAGAAACTTTACCTCAAAAGGAATATTGAAATGAGGAACTGTGCTTCTCTTCCTGGAAAACGATAGTTCAAGTATGTATCGTTGAAATCAGGAAAAGCCATTGCCACAGAGTTTCTTATATCGATAAAAAAACGAAAGTGAAATCGATGATGACCTTGCCTTTGTCCTCATTTCGATAATCATCTTTGTAAAACAAGGCTGATTGTCTCTCGCATAGACTTGAATGATAGACGAGAATGTAATTGCTGTACCAAGTGTACTCAGCACTTTTCGGCTTTTATTGGTTAGCTGAAAAAATTGCATCCAAATATATGCATCTCTTTGATGTCATACGTAACTTGTTATTCGCCTAAATTTACGATCTATTAAGAATTTTCTACACTAGGACTGTATATCAATACCCATCAAACATTCGTTTTTAGAGACAATGTATTTAAAAGTGACTTTAAAGACATTAGATACTATTTTTATGCAATTAGATAGTAGTATAGTTAGAAGGAATGATGTGCCTTTCCAAAAAATTTTATTTTAATTCTTCATTACTTTTTTAAGAATTGGTCTGATTTGTTCCTCGTCAGTTGTGGTCCTTCTGTATACAAGAGGGAACTGAACCCGAGATTGGTCTATCCAATTTCGCAAGCTGCACCCACATAAATATCCGGAAGCCCCTATCTCACGTTTTTACATCCTACACCTCTCAGCTTTTTATTCCTAAGATATCAATTTTTCCACTATATTTTCAGAGCTCACCTGCCGTCTAAATTATTGAAAAACACATTTCCTCTGCTTAAAATTGATTCCGTCCATTAGGACCTTCTATTATATCTTATAGAACAATTCTTCGTATTTATTATCATGAACCACTCCTAATTTATTTAATCAAGGCATAACCCCTAGTTCCAGGAGATCTTTTGATATCTACTTTTCCTAACATCCACACTTTTAGTATCTAAAAATTAAAATACTCCACGCAAAGGATTTTTCAAACAATTCCGTAACTCTATGGCAAGGACTTCTGTAACCGGTTCTCTTGGTTACAAGGTAACTTCTTGAGATATAACTGTTATCATTTCAACTTTACCCATAAAATATCTCTCTATAGGTAATATAAGAATACAAATTGATTATATAAATATTGGATAGATTATCTTTCCGCATTCACAGAATTAAAAATAAAAATACGAGTCATAATAGTTTAAAATTTATAATTGATACTTTCGTCTCGTAAAACTCCATTTAAGCGCTCGTAAATGTATATACGTAACTAGGTTCTTAAAAAATAAATAGCTCGTAAATCTTATAGAAAACAATAGCGAAAAGAAAAACTTGAAAAAGTGGCTTCTTCCCTTTAGTACGTGTATCATTAAATCGCTGATCAGAAATGATTATTTTGTAATAGATAAAGGAAATCAAAAAGTATATATTAATTTTCATTAAAATAAAAAGAAGTATATGTCGCTTGATAATTCCTTACTATGAAGATCTAATACTGACCTAGGTTTTGTAAGAAGAGCTAGGGATTTCGTTGATGAGTTTTGAATATAAAACAATATTTATTAAGTGAAAATTTTAAATTATAATAAATAAATATATTCGTAATAAAATAAGTTATAAATGAATATAAATAAATAAACAAAATTTATAGATATTTTGACAGGGATAGCGATGAAAATTATCTGACATCTTCCAATGGATGGGAGAGGAAATCACAGAAAATGGCAGTACAAGGATGTCAAAAATACATTCTTGAAAACGGAAATAAAAGATTATGAATATTATAAGTAAATTATTACTATGAATCCATAATGTCTCCAACGAGAGAAGATGAAAGGAAATTCTTATAACTCCAGGGTTTTTTATAGCTTAAAACAGTATAAGTTTTTAAAACAGGAACGGAAATTTCAATTGGAATACTAGAATAGGGAATGATTCCAACATAAAAAAATCCAAGATATGAGCAGATTATGTTGTTTTGAAGGGCAGAAGGCGCACATAAGGTCAATTGAGAATCATTGCCTTTAAAAAGGAAGTATGTCCCTTTGAACCCGAAAATCTCGGCCTAAGTGGCGATAAAGAACGTTTAAGGGTTGTTAATGCTCGGTTAAGAGGCATTGGAATATTTGACAGCTTTTGGTCGACGAGAAGAGAATTAATCTGAACGAGTTTACCGCTAAACTAAACAGATAAAACAGCAGCGAATCGGAAATGGAAGATATAAAAAAAGAATGACGTGCCGATATCCTTTTAATAATCCTACAAAAATAAAGTGGGCGAACGAAGGTTGAATACGTCGAAAAGAATTGTTACAAAGCTTTTCTGTAGAGATCCAAAACGGATCCGTGGCCATGAGATGTCCTTTGGAGTGAATTCTCATATTATTCGGCCAAACTGAATATTTCCTTGTCCCTGATCCACATCCACCCCAATTATTTTTCCTTCGACTTCCTTTAAACTCCTACTCGAAAACTTTATGAACTGGATCGTGGAAGAATTTTTCAAAGTACGAGATGGAACTTATATAGACATAAGGATCACAGAAATATATGGCTGAATCAAATCAAATATTTGAATTTGCATTTCTTCAAAAAATTTTCGTTGCATTATTATATTTAAAGCTCTTAATTTAGCAACATCTCCAACAAAAGCTTCGTATGAAAGGTAAAGAGTTAACGTTTAACTTCTTTTGAATAGCTCACGAGGCAGAAGAAATCCTGGAACTTAACAGACGTGAAAAAATATGACATGATCTGGACTCGAACCTAGTCGATATTAGGTTGCCTTAGCAACGATCTATCTTGTCAGAACATTCATTCCCTAGTATAGATTACTTACGATGAAATATCAATGAAAAAATTGATAATTATTATACTTAAACATGATTAGTTTAGTACATACTGACTAATTTACTTTACATTGAAAAGTGTGATAGTAATATGTCCTACACAAATAATAGCATATTATTTCATATCATGATTTAGATTTTCATCCATTGAAAATCCTAAAGGGATCTTAGAGTAGATCTGACAATGAATTGAAAGAGTCTACTATCGACTACACAAGTATGTCACCAGATCTCACACATTTGGAAGCCAAAGAATCCTTTTTATTCAAATCGGTTGGACATGTGTATACATCTTGCAATCCCCATTCTCCCAGACGCCCGAAAAACTTGAGTTCTGTTTAAGTTGACGATAACGATAGAAACAGCTGAGCATCGGCAACAGGTGAGAGAGAGAGAACGAAGTCTCCAGCGATACACTCGAATCTACTCTAAGAAAAGGGACATTTCCTCCATTCGT
The DNA here is from genome assembly GCA_020796165.1 of Pantala flavescens. Classification (NCBI taxonomy): domain Eukaryota; kingdom Metazoa; phylum Arthropoda; class Insecta; order Odonata; family Libellulidae; genus Pantala; species Pantala flavescens. Next base: position 23,694,449 of record CM036886.1, read on the forward strand.
CTGCACTCAATTCCCACAATACACGAAGCTCTCTACTTGAGGAATTCATTGGACTGGCGAGGAAACACGAAAGACAATTCCCTAAGGATACAACTGCAAGCAAGAATAATTTTAGCATGAGAAATGTTCTTGACTACTTTGTGAATTCTTTCTATTCAATTCCCGGAAATCTGAACGTATTTTTTATCGAGACATCCAAATTTCTCGTTTTCTGCAGACTATGTACAACTTCTGTTTAGAAATTTGCTTAGCACGGCCTTACGTATATAGGCGCGTCATAACAAAGTAGTTGGATCGTAAACTCATTCTGTATTCAACGTATACAGTGACACTGTATATAAAATTGAGGAAAAACTGCCTCTCTCGTAGTCTATGTTGGATTTCCTTGACACCAAGTCCAAAGCTGAGAATCATTTGTTGTAAGAACCGCAAATTTCAGCTAAAGTAATCGTCTCCCTTGATTATACTTTCTATACCTTAAATAATATAAAAACTTCAAAGGAATTATCAACGAATAACCCACAGAAAATGTAGCAATATGCAATGGCTAAACGTCAGTGACACTTATAAAGAATAATATAAGAAAGATTCAGACCAAAGCTCTTAACATAAATAGAGTCTCATAGAGTTCAATAAACACAGGAAACTTGGTAACTTACACTTAAATATATTGAAAGGAAACTTTATTCGCCGATTAACTGACAACGTGAGGAACACAACGACAATAGTCACTCGAGACAGATGTCGACTTTTAGCAAATTTCTGCGTAAGTTACCAAGTGTCCTCCATTTATTTAATACTACTTCCATATAGTTATGCTTGATCAAATCAAACTCATATTAAACATTAATAAGGTATAATATTCGTATCTTCACGTAACTTTGGAAACATCATTTACAACAAACATTTCCTTATGATACGTTGGCGATTTTTCCTTCTTCACAGAAGCGATTTCGTGCGCATATGAGAATGTAAATGCACCGACGTAAGACAAGACTCGAATGCGTGGTTCGGATGAGGGCACCGTCTGCTGCATTTAGTCAGAAGAGATTAGGCAACGCCGCTCCGGGTACGTTCATCCCTAAAGAAATCAACTTATCCTCCGTGGATAACCGGATTACGCACAGTTCGATTTAATACTTCTCGCACATCATATTATCATTGAAATCCTAACTCACATCATCTTTAAAGGTCGAGGGGATGAAGTACCTAAAGGGTGCACGATACCAAAGGTGATAATACTCTCATAATAAAGTGAATCGAAAAAATTAGAGAATATTGGCTCGCTTTAGGTGAATGAGGTCCCGAGTTCGATTCCCGGTTTGCTTTGAAAGTACAATATGACCTTCAAGGACCTCCTTACACTTTTATAAATCTATTGGTCCAACAACGTACAAAGTATAACAAATCCGAAGAAGTAACTGATAAGTGATTAAGAACACGTATAGATTATAGTTTAATATTTCAGAAAAGTGTTTATGGCTTCTTCTCCATAGTCTAATAAATCTAAAAGAAGTTGGGTGGTCTAGAGTAAGTAAATAAAACATGTATATTGTACAAATAACGAACATTTCGTGGGCACCAAGTTCAAACTAGTTCCTTAGGATGCTATAAAACAAGAGCAAATAAAACAATAATCTAAAAATGTTTATTATAAGAAGGTTATGGATAACAATAAAATGAAAGAAGTAATTCCCGATCCCGTAAAAACAGTATACTTAATTACTAAATACATAAGAGGACAACTGCAATTATTAATTACTTATTTATCACAAAGACGTGTATCAACTCAATTGCATGTGATTCAGTATACATACGAACACACACTTCTATTCCCTATCAGTAAAAGTTCCCATTAGCAGAGGATCCGAACCCGGGACATTAGGGTCTAAAAGTTAGAATGCTAACAGCTAGAGGTCACAGAGGATGGTAAAATTCAATGTTAACTTATGAACGGCGAAATTTTGAATGCCCACGATTGTTCCTGAGGGATAAATAACAACAAAGAGCACATCTGAAACGAGTTGGTCCCAGATTCGAGTTCAATGACCGACGTTGATTCATCCCAACCACTGAATACGAAAGCAGTCGACCAGTAAGTTAGGGCTACGTATGAAGATGACTACGTATATACATACAGGATATATCTATTGTATGGCGTGTATAACCTCATATAATGGCATGAATGTTAGAATTTACTATTCGCTCTGGAAGCTTTTGCTTGGAAGTCTTGGACATCCAGTTAAATGATTATTTTTTCCGAAGTTCTCAGGTGATACGATCTTTCTAATAGTTACCATCTACAATTTTCATTAATTTGATTATGTGTAGCGAAATATAAATTTTAAAATTGCATGTGTCAATTTGAACCTCGTCTAGAAAGCCATGAGAGAACATCTATAATCCAAGTACGCAAACATATTCGCGAATCCACGGCATGGAAATGAAGATGATACGCTTCGAATGTTGTGTTCGCGGGTGAGAAACGAACTAACGGTGTGCCGTCTGCATGGAGGTGAGCAGCTGTTATGGGAGGTCTGCGAAGACGACGTTCCGGGATGACCTGCTGTTGAAGGTACATCTGTAAACCGATTGCAGCGCAACCTGTTGAGTTCGCACTCATCGATTGGACGCAAAATGACGGGATCGATGGCGGGGCATGTTTTCCTCTCCGGGACATTTTCAGCTCTTTCGAAAAGTAAACAGTCCGAGGTATTTTGGTTTTGAAGGGAGAAAGTGCAAGACTTTCCAAAACTGAAATTATACACAAATATAGCGTATTTGCGCAGGCAAACGTCGATTTGCGGAATGTTTTCCTACGGAATTCTTTTCCTTACGTATTTCCAGCTCTCGTGACTGTAATAATACGTATTGAAAGCAAAATTTTTCGTACTCTCTTTGTAAATTTAAAAAAATGTTACATGTATATAGATTGAGGATCAGATTATAGTATTAAGAGAAATCACCTTGATTGGCTCTAAATTTCATTTAATTTATAGACTAATTATAAGAAAGATAAAAACCATACGCCACGCCATAAAATACGTTTAAAATTACACTCTATCATAGTTCGTTAACCAAAGATTCATAGACTCTTACATTAATAGTAAAAGGGTTTAAATATCAAGCTCTAAATATCATAAAATCCATTTCATTATTGGTATATTATTATTAACAAAAATTTATTTCCGTCGTTATGCATGCGTTGCCATAAGTCTTATGTTTAACCCTTTTTTGTTTAGTTCTCGAAGTCCGTGCGTAATAGGTATTTTGCATTCGTTTCTAAGTTACATAAATATCTGCACAGTACTCGCGTGCGCCAAAATATCGTGTTCGGAAAAATTTTTATTTAATCTTTTAAATCTCTGATCTGATTTCTTAACAATCGTGATTAATTTTTAATGTTTCGTTCACTAGCCGTGATTACGAGAGCGCTGTTAGGCAACAGCCTTTGTAGGAATCAGGGCATGAAGGAATGGAAACTCACGAATCTTGACCGATGAATGGTGACTATGCTCAGAATAACATTGGTTATTGGTCCTTAATTAATTCCATATACGTGACAATATGGCGGCAAAGATGTTGAAATGATATCGAAATATATCGATTGTAAAATGGCGCGATATACGATTATTTTAAAAAATGCTTCATCCTTACGTTCTTATTTTTTAAATTATTTAATTATATCAACTGAAGGAAGATTTTACGTTAAATTACGACTTATTCAAGGAATTATTTTTATCAGTAATGTAATTGAAATAATTAATATTTATATTTATTAAACTAAATACTTTTCACACTATAATAATACCAATAAATTTAATGACATAAAACAGGAGATTAAAGAGATGGGCGGAAGGAATTATGTTAAGGAAAGTGTATTCGTGACGTTAAGGAAAGCAAAGCTAAATTAAATTTGCAAGATAAATTAGCAACGTGAAAGTGAAGATTAGCACCTGAGAACGTTCGGGTCCCACTCATACGGTTATTTTTTATTTGTGCTTGACCTATTAAATGTATGACTTATTCTGCTACTCGAAAAAATATATTCAATTCTATAACTTTATTCTTAAATAAGAATAAGAAACCTATGCCTTTGTATTTAGGAAAATCTAATATCACAAGAACAACTATTAGATCGTGATAACTGTGGATAGAAAATGGTCCAAAAATTAGAGATACCTAGTCAATAATACTATTATTGACAATAATATTATTACAAAATTTACAGTCCATTTGGCAAAAAAAATAAGGTGACGATTCATATATTCTTTTAGAAGGGTTAATCTTAATCTTTTTACTATCTCCCTTGGTATTATCTTCGGTACTGTCACAAGGCTGAAGCCTTCAATCACTTGTAAACTATTCTTATCAGTTTTCATTGCCAAATTCGACAAGGTTAATCCGGATATACTATTGGATATAATGGATAAAGTATAGCATTTAAAAAAGAGAGATAAAATTTTCAGAAAGATCGATAAGGAACCGGACTAAAATAAGGAAGATAAATGTTGAAAGATTTGCAATTGTGAGTTCCTTCTCATGCTAATACATCAAATCAAAAGCAACGCCAAGTTTCACATTAAAAGTATTCGTTTAATTTCTACGAACAAAGGTCGTCGATTGTGGTAAGTGTAGGAAAAAGGTCAAGTTATACGAAACAACAGGAAGTAGTAGAAAATAACAAGAAAATGTACACAATAGGAGATTCCTGGAGTGCCTAATTCGACCCCCAGCAGAATTCGTATGTGATTCAATCAGAAAGGACATTCATCCGAGATAATTCCTCTCGAAAATAAGAAACCAAAATTGGTCCAAAGCACTCATCTTTGGACAGTTTTCATCTCCTTCCTGAATGAATCGTACTTCGAAGCATAAGGAAGTCAAATTTTCAATTTTCTTTCCGGTATAAGGAAGCGTCTAAATAAACATTCTTCTTTCAAAAGAAATATCTTTCCAAATATTACTAGAAAATATTCCGTTACGCCACAGTGAAGGACGTCATCTCGCTAAGAGAATACTTCTACGAAACTAATAGTGGTTATACTTGAATATATTCGAGAATACAGAAATACTTGCACTGAAATGAGATCATTACCTAAAAGTTTCAAGGACCAACAAAAGAATACCGCTGTGCCTTATCTTCTCTAATGAATCAATAAATTAGGCAATTATCTTAAGAGATAAGTGAATTGTCTGACATGAATTGCTAAATACAGAATGAATCATAAAGAATCACAAATTTCATTGTCTCAGTGTTAATTTTAGCTGAATGCAAACTAAATCAACACATTTTCTTTTGCCTATTTTGCAGTAATCACAAAGATCCTCACAGGTCTGAATATCACATTTTTGCAATGGAAAAACGCGTGTTCTTCAAACGCAGGGAATGTACTCGTCGCAGGAAGTATTGTTATCAGCAACGGGGAAACAGTTTGTTCTCCGTCGGCGATAAAGTGTATCACAATGTCATAAATGAATCACAAAGAAGAGAATCATGGTCGACAATTCATTACTCCTCCAATGACACATTTCGAACGGTATCTCTTTACATGTGCCCCTATCTCGGACAAAAAACAACGAAGAACATCATCATCATTGCGGAAGTAAATGTAAGGAGACCATTAAGGGATCTGCGATGGATATGAAGTGAGGAACCAGTGTTTGTACGTCGACTCTAAAGATTGGAGCACGCGATCCCTAATTAGTACCGGTAATTTGCGTAACTAAGGTCATCAAAAAACAAATACTGAATCGTAGCTTGCGATTTGAGATTGTTTGTTTGCCGTTCATCACATTGGAGTGGCTTTAAAACTAATAGGAGATACGATTATAAAGAATTTTACTTAATTTTTTATGAACAGCACCCTACTTTTTATCCATTTAAATGAAATAGAGAAGATTTAAAAGTATTTCAATATCGTAATAATGTACTATTTAGGATTGGAATTACCTTAATTGACATTAAATATTACTAAGGGAAGTATCATTGAATATATTAAATGTACATTACATTACTGTGGCGAGTACCTTTTTAAATTGTGATTAGCTCTACAATAGCACAAAGATTTTTGTTTAGTGGTAGAGCAATGCTTTTCCTTTAAAATTCCTGAGTGTTTGATTATCCTTTTTTTAATAATGATATGATACGATACGATTTTGTGTACTTTTCTTCATTTTTAGATATCATTTAAGATACAAAGATTGAAATATTAGATATTATACCAATCGGGAAATGAGCATGTGATAAGTTTGGTTATCAATACAAATATAAAATATATAGTATAATTCGAATTGGAGAATTGTGGTTTACACAACATTACTATCCAAACAGTAGCAAAATAACCTAATCCATCCAACTCCATAGGGGTACCTTTTAAAATGCATGCACGATACGCCATAAAAGTGCGGGCTAAACGTCTGGTTATACCCTACACTTTTTTTGAGTGATTTCTTGAGCCTACTTTCACGGCGCCCGTGACAGTGGATCGTGAAGGAATTAGCTTTCATTTTTCAGGGCCTCATGTGTGTGTCGCACTGAGAAGTTTCACTTTTGGACTTCAGCTTTTGGAGAGAGCGAACGGTTCACGGTCGGTTTGACCAATCCGAAGGTGAAAACGAACGTATCACGAATCCGGAGAAAAACATCAGGAATCGGCGACTCGATTACGGAAGCTGCATCTTCTTTTGAAGCATCTCATAACCCTTTTCACTTTTATTCGAACTTTTTAAAGCCGGATAGGTACAGCGAATTTTAAGAACAGAAGGAGCTCGCCCTAATTGATGACAAAGGAAAAATTGTCGCGGAAAAATGCGACAGTACTGGGACTCGAACCCAGATCCCCAAAATTTTCGTTTCCAGATTATCTACCGACAGAGTAGGGGACCTGGGTTCGAGTCGTAAGGCCTACACTATTGGTTCACGGCGTACCAATCAGGGAAGTGTTGGGCCTGGGCTCGAGTCCAGTTCATTATCAACAAGGGATTAACACACGACATAACAACCTCTGCAATTACGTGAACCGTCATGTATGAGATAAAATAAACTCATATTCTCTAAAATCTGCCAATAAAATGTTGAACAAATCAATTTACATATTAATTATTAATTAATTCACCTATTCGGCGACGTGACGAGATGATTTCGTTCAGCTCCTCACATTTTGAACCTCCAGCCCAGTAATTGAAGCAACGATTAACAAAAAATGCAGCCAATTGTTGGCACGAAACTATATAAATCTATCGAACATCTCTTTTCCGGACATTTTTATCCACTCGCCTATCTTAAGGACACCTGATGGCTGTCCTTGGCTGGAGATATGCGCCGAAACTTAAGATATTCACCTGCGCACCCGCATAATATTATAGGACGGAAACAGTTAACGCACGAATAATCGAGGAAATGTCGCCTTCCCGCATTTGTGATCTCAAGGAAAGAATCCATTGTTTCCGACGGATGCGATGCCAACAATAAACCTGCGCGACAAGATGGCATCTGAGATAAATAAGTCGATGCAGCAATTAATGACGTAAAAGTTATTCCCGAATCGAATTGTGTCTACTTTAAGGGAAGGTTCTTAAGGGAAGTCTGCAGTGTATTTGTGAACAACTGATGGAGAGCATGGATAGAGATGATTCTCATATTTCGCCCAAACCGAATCCTAAATTTGGATATACGTTTTCCTACAAGATGAACAAAGAACGCTTGTTAACCTCCATGTCAATAACGAGCGTTCTTTGTTCATCTAGCATGGCTCCCTTCCGCAAAGTTGAGTTTGATAGCATCGGATATTGCCCTCTTGAATATCCTATTACATCTAGAACGATTTGCATTCAAATCTCACTTCTTTAATGGATGAATCTAAATTCCTCCTTTTCAACATAAAAAATTTAACTCACTTAGTCTCTCAAATTAACTCCATTTCCATTTTAGAAATAAATTTTCCTCAAGTTTAAGTTAAGTGTTTACCTTAACAACAGGTAAATTTATTTACGAAATTCGTTGTCCTTATCTTATCCTTAGTCATATTCTTTTTTAATTACGTTTACTTTATTTAAAGTAGAATTTGGTTAAACACGCATAGAATACGACCGGCATACAGGTGATATTTTTACACGCCAATTCAGTGAATACATTATCGCTAATAATACGATACATTTAGTCCCGCGGCATTCCATGCATAGGATCTGAAAAGCGCTCCTTCAATCGAACATGTATCTATTCGGATGAATCGATGAAATTCGATGAATAAGCAATAAAAAATGTTGACTTTCGCAATCGCCATGTTTTCACGCGCAGGCCTTGCGGGGAAACCTTTTATGTGTGAAAGGACAACAGTGTTTGGTCAAAACAAAAAACGATAGGAATAACCAACCTTCGGGACATTTTCCTGTTATCTACCGATAGCGCCATATCTTTCTTCAAAAATTTCTCCTCCGCTTTTTCTTGGCATTTCCATGGCCCCTTTTTAAACACTGCCTCCGTTGGCAACGTCAATCAGCAGAACCTTAACCTTCACACTCCATCGCCTACGTTACACATATCTAAAGAGAAACACTTTTTGTTCGGAGATAATAGTATTTCCTACGGTTCGAACGTCCCAATATCTACATTGTACGTGAAAGTTTTCAAAACTAATGTTCTGCGATAAAGACAATCATTTTACTGATTGACAAATACGTTACTCTAGAGAAAAACTACAATATGACGACTCAGATTTACGACTATTTCCACACATAAAGGTAAATTAATTCGCTTGATTGTTTGATATTAAAACAGATTCTTTACAAAAAGCATGGATGCACATCAAAAGTGACAAAAAAGGCGGTAAGATTTTCCTTGTCGTACATCCCTTTTTGCTATGTATCTCCCATCTTTAATCGTAAGCTTTCCTTCTCCGTGACAATAAATATGTTTATATTCCGTGCGTCCTTGATTGCCACGAATAAAGCGTGTTACAACACGTCATACAACTGACCGCCCGTGGGCAAATTCGGATGTGTTGAGAAACAGTCCTACTGAGTCGTAAGTTCAAACCTGCGATTCTGTTTCGTATTTGCAAATACTAGAATGTTGCAAAACCACCATCCATCTATCTATTCAACACTTTATCTCAACATTAACTGAGCAAATATGCCAAACATTCCATGGATTTTTTAATAGAATACTGATAAACTTTGATTAAACAATGAAACTCTTCATACGTGCTGATTTTCAATCTACGTAAATAAAAATTTTAGATATTTTGTTACGTAAATTACACATCATCACCAAATCGAGAATGTTAACGTGCTGATTTTTTATAAAAATATTTACGTAAAGAATGTTTATTTTACTTCATTCTTCGTGGTGCTAGTCTCCATTGGACACGACAATAGTTTATTTTTACGTCACAACTAAGTTTAAATTTTTATTGTCGTGTTATCCAATCACAACCCTCTAAACTCGATTATTGAAGAGTTCGACGCTATAAAGTAGCTCAAATACATATTTGTAGTCTTACAAGTTGAGTAACAACGCTATCGATTGAAAAGCAAAGAGGGCTTGAAGCTGCAAAAGAACGTCTCTCGAGGGCCCATGACGTACGAACGAGGCAATCGATCTTTAGGAATCGGTGTTTGATTTTCTGTGAGAGTCACTGAATCCACTCTAACGATGCACGGCCCGTGACTATCCTGCCTCTGATCTTGATTAATACACTCACGAGCGGTCATCCAACGTTCTTCGAGCAGCCGATGTTTGCCTACAGAGGCTATGTGTTTCCAGCACTTCCGTGGCATATTTAATGAAAAAGCCTTAGAGCTACTGATCGCTAAATATTTGCACAATTTCAGCCGTGATTATAAAAGGATGTGACGAGGCAAATATTATAAATAATGAACTCTTCTTTGGAATTATGGGCACGAAAGATGTACTGCAATCTGAACACGAAAGAATATACGTTGAGACAGGTGATGGTTATTATTTTACGGGACGAGAAAAGCTCACGTTTGAGATGTGAGTAGAATTTTTTCATGATTATTCTATTAAGTAATATCTTTAATGGAAGAGAAAGCTGAATTGCATTAGGATAGCGGCGCTTTTAATTTTAGATTAAAGCTTCATGTAAGTTATGAACATCACGCAACTTGTGCAAAAACTGGATGCTCATTTTCGCAAATTAAATTTCGCTCACTTAAAACTGATTCAAAATCAGTGTCAGTTATTTTCAAAGAATGGTTTTCATCCCTTTTTTATCTCTCGTACTAAGCAAATCTCTACCCTCGTGAATATAAAAATACAAAAAATTTCTACGCTTTACTTTACAAGGATGACTACATAGATTTGAACAAAAGTGAAAAATAGCGACATGACTGGGACTCGAACCCAGGTTCCTTTATCGCCGGTTACGTATTTTTATTAAATAACATTTTAACTTTTGGATTACAGTGAAAGAGTAATTTATATTTATATTTACGGAGAACGACTCCAACAAAATTTTAGCAAAGCTCCTGTTTTCTATAAACTCTTTTCCACTTATAATTTTACACGAGAGCTTAATTCTACATCCGAAACTTCAAAGCTAATGTAATTTACATCTGAACTGTTAAGGTTTCTGATTCATGTAGAAATGATCGAAACTTGAGCACTAGGTTACAGTAATTAATTACGATACGCAGCCGTAGTGCTTCCATGAAGTTGATCGAGTTAGATTCACTCTGAAAGGAAGCGCCCTCCCAGGATGTGCTTTGAAATAAATTCATGGAATCAAGCGTAAATATGTAGATTAACAATTATTGCTAAGAGCGAACTCTAAAACTGCAGGAATGCCAACACGATATTTTTGTGGCCTCAGAAATTACAACAAATTATATAATCCGTGGACAAGTACATATTGTCCTTTCACTCTTCCAATTTTGGAAGTTTTACCAGACATCGCTAGCAATTTATGTGACGCACTCCAAAAGTCGTTGAAAAGTGTAACAAATATTATTTCCGAAACAGCCCAAATTTGTGTAAGGTTTTTCCGGAGCTGACGTATTTGGAGGTGATGATGTAAATACTCCTTCTACCGCATGCTTCCGGCAATGTACAGTGCGTGAATACAAACATTTTCCCGGCGTGGTTATAAATAACTTGACAAACGAATGTAATAAAAGGAACCAGCCTTACTTGGTGGAACGCCATAGAGAGATAAGTTACTTTGATTCGTCTTCGTAAAAGAAACATAGGATTTAAGATTCCTGTGAATATAGAAAATAAACAGAGGTTTTGGGAAGATCACACCTATACTCTCTTATACATTGTCATAGTAACAGTTCTGTCATTATCATCTATTACGTAAAAAATTAAAATATTGTTCATTTAGAGATTAATTTTAGCTTTTTTCTGTTCTCAATAAGAAATGGAAGTAAAATAAAGTGACTTAATGCTTTCTCATTATAAAATAAGGAATTTTCATCATTACTATAGTACAAAACTGAAATGTAGTTTAATGTTAGGAATGCTATTTAATTATTTAGTACTCTTAACTTTAACATTAAATCCTATCTTATTTTATAATTAACTTGCAAAATGAAAGCTGACGAAGATTTTTCTCGATTCCACGCCAACCTTCCTGCTTACACGATTTCCGATGCCACGAAAAACTTTCAATTTATAATTAATTACTATATTCATCATAATTCTAAAAATCATTTAATTATCTCTTTTCTATATTTCCAATTCTTCGATTTCCCCACCGTTCCCCAAATATTAGTTTTATTTTCCGTCAAATTATCAGTAATATTCAATCGAGTTCCCTCTTCTTAAGAAATTACTCTTCGTTCGTCTTCCTACATTCAGCGAATCAAACCAAAAATCAAGATGGTGTTATAAAAATTTAAAGAATTAACAACCAAGATAACATAAAGCAGAAAGAACAGGGAACACACTGCTGTGAGCGTAAACAAATACGAGAAGATAGGTGATGAGGTGTTGCAGAGATTTAAGGGTAAGGCGTAATAAAAGGAATGTAACGCGAATGTTCGTACAAAAGGAACGTAGACTTGGATTAAGCGTATGAATTTCAAAATGAACAACGATGGTATACTGTGTGAATAATAAGTAGTATGTATGCAATACATGTATATTCAAGAGAACATTATGAGGTGAATGCATTTATTCCTCTCTCTTAATACGACGGAAGTCGGTAAATCAGCAATGAATGAAGAAAATCTATTTAAAGCCTCGATTCAACCGAATATTGTACCCAGATAAACTTTCTTTAACGTATTCACCAATCTGATTTCTGTATTAAAGAGTTTTAATACATTATATAAGCGATAATTCGCAAGAATTTATTCAATCAAATTAAATAAATTTTAAGGGTAAAGATTATTCTCCCAAGACCACTATTACAATCAATCTTACCCGCACAATTACAACAATTTCCAGAGCGGAAATTTCCGTTCTACAGAGACACTAACTCAGGACCCCGGGGACCACTCAGCAAGCACGTAAGCGAGTTTGCCGATGTATAAAATAGGCCTCTCCACGGGAATAATAAAGAACGCTGACGGAACAAGAATCAGATAATCGATATTGTTGTGCACCGTGATGCAAGTTGCAGCGAGGAATGGGAGTCCTTCGGAGATTGAATCTCTGCGGGAAGATTTAACCGAATTTAACAGACGGATATGGTTTCTCGTTTAGGGGAACAAGGCCTTCGTGGAAACCAGAAGATCGCTAAACCTTTCTAATGAAATAGTATCGAGCGAGGGGCGGCTATCGCCTAGGGGTGTTCGGCACACCCGATGTGGCACGCGAGCGAGATTTCGTTTATCGTGTTCTATTCTGACTGCAATCTACGCGTTACACCCATTGAGACCCAGATTGAATGAACACGGATTCAGCTGATGGTAATCGATATTATAGCGTGGATTGTGTATCGTCACAGCTTTAATCTCGCTGCTGACATATACAATAGATGAAGACGTTATCTACGTTGCGTCGAGATTATGCACGGGTCTTTGGCATCTATCAAAAACGGTGCAATTTACGGTATATTGCCATAAAACGTTCGGAATTCTTAATAAAGTGCTTTTTCGTAGCCTTGAAATCCAATATTACTGGATCGAAACAAACGGCATAAATGTTGGTCTTGGATTTCCTAATCTAATGTGTTCTAAAAACAAATGCAACTCAAATACTGTACGAAAAATTTATTTTCTCTGTAGACAACATTTCGAAATCTACTCTTCATTATTCCACAGACTAAAACAACTCGCATATTTCATGAAATTCGATGTATCCGTACAAACAAAGCAGTAAAATGGACTTTCGTATGCAAAAAAATTATGAAACCAATGAATAGCTTCACTTTTAAGTTTTAAATTAAGAGCTGATATGACTGATATAAGTTATTTTAGTCAAGTAAGAGTATATGTGAGATTTTCAGTTTGAATTTCAGAATATTATTCACGAAATATACCCATTCATGATAAAACCACGAATATATAAATGGTAGTTTTTTGCTATTTGCAAAAACGAAGAATACTTCTACCGAAATAATCACAACTAATTGAGAATGAATAGGGAAAACTATCCCATTTCTCATTTCCCCATCATAAAATCATTCTTCAATCTACTTCAGCCAATAGTTGAGGGACATTGTCATAATAGTTCAGGAGTAGATACTCGTAGATAGAATTTAGCTAATATCGCATTTCTGGTCCATAAAACTGGAACAATGATTGAAGATACATCGAATAAATATGCACGCTCTCATTCTGAAGAAAAACCCCATAAAGAATATTATTATTCTGTATCACTCGACGAAGGTCAATGTTCGAGAAGCGTTGACCTCTCCTTGCTAAATGAACATCGTCATGGAAGGAGCAAATCGAGGGAGCAGAACAAGATAAGATCGGACGATTAAAACGGGACTGAAAACGGTATGAAAGATTAAAGAGGAGCTTAAACACTCGGAAAGAACTGTAAAAAGGCTACTGAACAATTTAATTGGTCGCGATGAATAAAATAAGCCGTGGTTTTCCAGAGCGTTGCCTACCCTTCCGGTGCACCGCAAGTCTCGGTGAGCAGATGGCAACCACTTCATGTTACGATGGCAACTTGGGTAAACGAAGTCATTCTATTGAGGTTTCTGAGAAGATACACGTGTACAATAGACCAATTGCGTATGCACCTAATATTTCCAGATCTCTTTTGTCCGCGAGGGATTTCGCCATAAAGACTTACAAGGGCCCATCTTTAATTCCCTCCCGATTAAGGCTCGCTACGAAACTAGCTGAATTTTATGGCTCTACTTGAGGTGGGGCAAAGTGCTTTTTGGGGAGACAAAGGAACAGTTTGCACAGCTCGAGGCAATTTGCGACGTTTCTAAGAAGGTCTCTTCCGTACGAAACTTATTTTTATTCTGGGACAAATTCGAAAAACCGGAGTCTACGAAAATACTAATTCGTTCTCCGGCGCCTTAGGCATCCCATATCTTCTCAGAATGAAATTCCAAGTCATAAACAGACGATGAATATTTTATCGTATTTATATAACTTGCTGATGGCGCATCTTACGTAATTAAGGCTTTATAACCTTGTCGCAAGAGAACCATTCCACATCTTTTGGTCATTACCTTCCTGTTAAATAAGACAATGGGATTTAAATGAGGGCGAACGACAATCTAATTAAACCAATATGAAATAGAAGGATTGAATGTTTACGAAAGAACGAAACATTGTATGCAATTACTTATTATCAAATTAGAATTCATTACTTTGTTAAAATAGAAATGCTCTAAAGGCTTCCCCAACAATGTAACGCTCGTGTAGGACAATTGGAGTGGTAATTATTAATGGGAAGTCGGTACCCTAACGGTAAATGAGACCAGAAGTTAATTTAGCTATTAACAATTAAAACTTACTAAATTCAACAAAAAAGATAAAGGATACAAAATATTCGAACGGAAATTTTTGTATCAAAAACCAATGAGGAAAGTATATATACATTTACACAAAGCTATGTCACCGGAATTCAAAGACTAGCATTCCGATTACCACCGGATTTTGGGTTTATATGCCACTGATGATTACTGGGCTGGATTTCCTCGATTAATTAAAGAGGGCTTAGTTATAAATACGTTCTAACACAAAAGGAAACAGGAGCGTAAGGAGCCACAGTGGACAAAGCCTAAGCTGAGAGCACAACTTACGAAATAATCACCCACTTATTCCAGATTGAGGAAACCCAAATTTTGTGGGGCTAATTCAGAACTAAACAAGGAATGGTACAGGGCAATGTGAAAATTAGTCATGGAAGAAGCCAATAAAGCAGTCGAGAAATATAAATTTAGAAATAGGTTAAAAAAATTAGCCAATATATACGTCAGATGTTTACACTCCCTGCCATACTTAGCTATTGGAAAGGCGGATATAATGTCAAGGTTAATCAAGAATTAGTCAAATATTGCTTATATTTTCTTATTCGGCCTAGACCGCAGTACGGTTAGGAATCTACATGAAGTAGGTTAGGTTTTAGTTTAAGAGATGGTGCAATGCAGAGCAACCCGTTTCGTCTGCGGAGACTTTAGGTTCGACAGCGACGTTACGGCAATGACAGAAACCCTCGCGTGGAGTTCGCTTCGAGCGTGAAGATCAGATTACCTACGGAAGCTTCTCGAAAAATATAACGATCCCGATTCCTGAGATAAAGTTGAGCACATCCTCATTCCGGTAAACAGCAAACGCGAACTTAGAGAGGCGGCTACCAAACGTTTCCAGGAAGTGATCGCTAAAACAGTTATTTTTAGTCCCTCTTTGCGAAAAGTATTAGAGAAGCAAACAGGATGGATTAGGTTAGGTCTTAGGTGTTGACTCACTCCCTACCATACGCCACCGGCAGCATACGGGGCAAATCTACATCTAATAGCGTTCTGTCGAAGACGCGACCGTCTCGTTAATTAGATTGTTTTTCTCAAAAGCGTTCGTTGCTAGGTAAACAAGAACCTTGACGACGAAACCTTGCCGTCGAAGCGTGTGACAGACAGACGCGAGAAATACGTCTCTCTATTCATTGAAATAGAAAGATATGGACCATTCGGATTGTTCAAACTCTTAAATTAGCGGCCGTTTTAAGCGGCTTATCGCATAGGCAACCGCTCTTGAGCCACATTGCCTCCAAAGAATGAATCGAGATGGCCCCATTTTCATAGCGGATTAAGTATAAATCGATCTTCCAAAGAAATCATTAATTAGCGCACGTAATTCCGCGTCTGGTTTCGTGCGATAATATTCATCATCGGTAGTTAATGGAATAGAGGGTTTTGGAGGTAATCTTCGAAAAAAGGGTCGCGAATGAAAATCTGCTGCAGACGAAGTTCTGCTCCTTTGAAACGAGTTCAGCGCATCATCCGAACTTCTCCACCAGTTTTCTCGGTTGAGATCTTCTCTTTTCCTCGGTCTTTGCTCTTTTAACGGTGTTTCTCTGACCGACTCCACTTCCTCATTCGTTCTGCGATTCTCCACCGTTTTTCAAAGCGTATCAAACATCGCCTGTTCCCGATATAACGCTATATACGCACGATATACGATATATGAAACATTTAATGAGGAACGAGGAAACAGATGTGATATAGATTACGTGATTGCAATATGAAACTAGCGTATAAAACCTTCAAAGGAAATAAATGTAATGCTAAATTAATTTTACGATATCATACGTATAAAAAGGCCTTCCTATATCAAATTTTAAACTGGAATTTATTATAAATATATATTTAATGATGTCCAATGTAAAAAATATGAAAGTTTGATCAGTCTCTACTGAGCTTAAGTTGATTAATTTCGTTTGGTTTCAACCACAAAAAAGAAATCAACATCAAAGGAAAGGCAAATAGAAAGTTTAACTAGGTCATATAATACGGATAATGTTTCTATAAACATAAATTAAAGCATATAATTCAAAACATTCAGTTCTATCATAACTCTATCTAATATTTCTAATGGCTAAATTTTATCGTAAAAGCTTTTAATCATCGGCAAAAAACTCCCTCTCCGATACGAGTACGTGATAGTTCGATATGATCATATTCGTTGTTCATAAATAGATTTTTGATGTTTAGTAATCGCTAAATCGCTTTTTAACCTTCACCAGATATAACATTAATCTTAGAAAAGAAAACATTTCAATGTTGACTTCATACGTACGTAAAATAGTAAAGAAGAAATCATCTTACATACATTTAAAGGAGAAAATTTATAATCATTAAAATTTTATAATCAATCAATGAATCGACTTTGTAGAGCCCCATAACGGTAAAATTAATATTTTTCTTCTTAGTTATTTTTCTTCTTAGTTCCACCAAAAAATATTTTGGCGGAACTTATAATTTGCCTTAGTTCTAATATGCTATTTTTTAAGTATTATAATTCTTAGCAACCCTTTAAAATTGAAATAATAGCTTGATAGACTAATTATAATTCAAAATTCAACAGGGATGAAAAATAGCGCTTTGACTAGGACTCGAACCCGAGATTCCTCACTAGCTAACACAAGCGTTACCTTGACTGAGTGAAATTAACGTGTAGAGGTTAGCATATCAAAGTATACCTATCCTCAATCCTTTAACAAGTAATTTGAAATTCTTATTTTCCACTTTGATCGGAAACAAGTTTCACTGCAATGATTGACTAAATATTGATCGAAAACAATCAGCCGCTCGATTATATAAACTCCACCTACTACACACACTTCATTGCTAGACGCTTCCCATGAATTCATTACTACGCTTACGGTTAATAATCGTTATGTCGGACATAATTCGCAGAAACTCGTTTGCGATGTATTTCGCTGTAAGAGGATGCTTCCTTTCCATTCCACGCGTGAACGAGTTCCACAAAACACATCGTTTCCCGGGAAACCTTATGAATATCTATGACTACGCAATCAAAGTTCCGCATCCGCGTGGAAAGTGTTAACAAAACTTGGTTAACCCAATCGTCTGATCTATACAATTCATAGGTCCGGGATTATATGATCGATGATATCGTAAGTATAGCGGAATGGGAGTTGTGTTTTTACTCACTATCCACAGAAGAATACATCGAGGAGGATTCAACCCCCTCTATAATTTTTCCAGACTCACCTGCAAAGCAAAGAAAAACAGAACGTTAGCGAATTGTTTCATTGCAACATGGTAGGTTCTCATAACCACAAGAATATAAAGTTAAGATTAAACACAACATTTATTTTTATTTTTTGCCACAGAAAATTCGTAGAAGATTTCTACTACGAAAGAATCTCGATACCTTTTTACAAGCAAATTAATTACGGATGTTCTTTCGTAGAATCATCGGAAATAATGGCAATCAGTGAAGCGTAATGACTTTTCTTGGATTTCAGCCTATTAAATTATATAATTTCTAATATAATATAGAATTCTTAGACATGAATGAGAACGAAGAAGGGATAAGTGGAAGTGGAATTTATGATAAAACATTTATAAAGATTAGACATGAGAACTTAAAATAAAATGTGAATTTAAGTCATACTTAAAATGTAGATTAAAAATCCCCCGCATTAATTCATCATTCCTTACTGTATTACTTTTATACAAAAAAACTTTATAAAGTTTACCTTCAATATTGGACATCTTTCAAGGCTTATTTTCACGCATTTCAACTTTCGCTAAAATATTGACACTTTTTCCTCCATTCAAGAGGAAAGTATACTATTGGAAGATAAGTGGAACACTCTCGACTAGTGAGATATATCACACGTCGTCGTATGTGTAAAGCACGCTCCTCGATCGTCAATTCATTTAAACTCCGAATAAAATTAAAAGGAAACATACACGTATACCTTTGAACACTGCAAGATAAATGGAGCCTCTTGATATTGTGTTAATGGTTGAATTACTGTATCTACAAAAGAAATCTTTTTTCGAAAATCGAGACATTTAATTAGTTAAAGGGATAGCTCAAGAATTTAAAGCAATAGAAGATAAACTCTAAAATAAAATTAAAATTACGATGAATTTAATCTAAATGAAATACAGACCTCAGAAATCATTAAAAAAGGGTATATTTTGCAACTGATAGAAAATCACTAGATCAGCTCAACCTGACTCATTAATATTAATTTAAAATATAATTAAGACTCGCGTTATTTCTTTGTTATAACTATCTAAAAACAATTCGGTGACTACTACAGATCTTATCAAACATGCATCGTTTCTCAACTTTCTTAACAGGATACAAAAATAAACTGAACTAAATTTATGACAATTAATCATTTTCCCTCCACAAGATACGACTTTCATGACGCGATTTCAAGTAGGGCAACCATGCGCAAAATAAATAACTTCGAAGGTCATTTTGAATTCTCCTTGGAGAAAACCGAACTAAATAAGTCGGTATTTTCCGTTTCTTTCGATGAAGTTACTGACGAAACACAATTCCATTTAATTCTTTAGCGTTTTTCATATTCAAAGTATAATCAGATAGGTGTTATACGATTAGGAAAATTATTTCATGGGAAAAGGAAAATCTTTCCAATTTTTATTATTATTATTTATTATTTTCTTTGTCTATAATAACAAGCAAACTATTTATGTTATACACTGGATTCGTTATTGCTTGTATTAAACTAGGTACCACAAACAATAGTGGTTACTATATTAGGTATGTTGAAATCCAGCTCATTAATTTATATATTCGATACAAAAATATAAGCTAGCAATAATCGTTTCCGAATTTCAATTCTAAATTTTAAAAATTAAAAAAAAATCAAATTTTAAACATTTTCTTTTGCCTAAAACTGTTTTGCTTACAGTCTTTTTTTAACAGTTCGAGGCTGAGATATTGACTTCAATTAATTTTGTTCACGTATACATTTTATTTCTTATTTGATAATTGCAAATGAAAATAAAAACTACTTTCCTTATAAGCATTAAATCTGAATAACAAGACAAATTAATTTCCAACAGAATTGTTCAATTTTCCTCTATGAATTTCCTCTAATGTGAAAGTCATACTTTTCTGATGCATAAATAATACCGATAAAAAGATAATTTATCTGTTATTCACCAGTAGAATGGGACGAGTTGTGTAACAAATATGATTCTCAGTAAATTAGTTTATACGGGATGTGTGATGCAATGAATTTATTGAATGAAGGGATAATACGACGTAAGAGGGGTTTCCGACAGAAGCACGACTAGTGTTGAATTTCCTTCGGTAACAGCTTCAGTGTAGCGTAATAGTGGATGTAATTTGTGACATAAGAAATTGATGCTTAAAAGGTAGCCAAGGCCAAAAAGGAGCCGGTGTGGTAAATAGTGAATAGAGCTTACAACAAGAAATGTAATAAAAAAGTAACTTCATATTACTTATTACAGAACGAAATATTCAGCTCGTTCTGATGAGTAAAATAGAAAACGCAAGATTAGGACAAATCTGAATGATATAACATTACTAAAACGAAAGGAATAAGTAAGCAGTAAATATATAGATGTCATCAGAAGTGTTTAGAGCTCGCAAAAGTTGTGAACGATGGATTCAAATAGTTTTTCATTGCAGGATTGCATTAGCAATCCAATACGCGATGAATACGTAAAATTATACGTTTCCGAATAAATGATCATCACAACAGTTAGAGTCCGTACAAATACACGTTCCGCGTTTACGAAAAACATTAGCATCTGGAAACCAAGGAGGAGGGAGGAAAACGGAAGCAGGAAATTGGAAAACTTATGAGAAGAGTACGAGAATCGTTGCGTCATGACGAATTTTCCGGTGAAGAACGTCCCGCTAAAGAAGTTCCTTACAACATTTACACTCATTGTGATTTTCTCTCCGTGGCGTTCTAAATATAGAACGCTTTACCGCCTCACTTCTTGACCTCTTTTTTCAAAAATTTCGCGACGAGTAGACATTTTATGCTGAAATTTTCGCTCATTACTATAATAAACAAAATAAACAATGGATACGAGAATTTGGGACTTTTTTTCTATACATTGTATCCTTAAGACCACTTTTATCTCTTAAATATACGGAGGAAAGATCGATAAAGATGCATCAGAGTTCTATTCATTAATTTTTCACTGAATTTATCTACTACGGAATGATTTTTACATTCATATTGATGAAATAATATATAATATAATGGAAATAGTATTAATAATAGAAATAATTTTATTCTACCTTTAAGAAAAGATACCGAAGAGATATATTTATTTACTTGTTTAATATGAACCCCCTTGCAATTTCATCCGAGACCAGATGGCAATGATATATCTCAGGTAAACAATCAGTACGTAAGAATCTTGACGTCTCTCCTTCAAGAACAGAACAGTCTTGAAAAATTTAAAAGCAGGGCCCATCACATAACATATTTCCATATCTGAATAAATATTGGCCGTCTATACTAGAGACGACATAGTGATGGACGGTGTACTTACTATCGCCAGCTCAAAGAACAATGCTTTGAACTTCGTGGCCCCCTTCAACGCAGCCATGGAGTATGAATTCTGTCTTTCGCAGACCTACAAACACACTGCTCATAAAAATGGATTCTGCAGACAGAGGAGAGTGTTTGGACTGACGGGGATGCAATGCGTGAATGAGTAATCGATAAATAAGCGAAGTTTCACGGAACTCGCGTGGTTATTTCGGGAAGAATAACAAATCGAGCAGTGATTGGAATTGGCTGGCAAATCTCCTAGGCGTTGTTCCAGGAAGAGGCCATGGCGGCCTACATTTCAACACTTTCCCTCGGCCTTCGATGCCAATGAGGAAACATTAGAGGTCGGGATTCTTCGTTGCAGATTTCTTAAGCTTTTTCCATCAGAGAAATGAATGACGACATGTCGCTGTTGTAATTATCCGCTATGACTGGCCGTCGATGCAAGGAAATTAGTTTCGATCGATTAAGTATAAGCTGAGTTTAATGGAGCGTGAAAATCATATTAAATAAGCACGCAACTCCGTGATAGGGGCGTGGATACTGCAGCGCTACCCCGCGACGGATACTGGAGGTTCATTGGGGGATTTCCATAATTCCTCATCCGCGTATTTATTTTGATTGGATCATATGGACCATATCATGGTTTTCGATACGCATTTCCGCTTGGAAGAAGATCTGTTTGGAATCCGGAGATAAATTTCTTGCATATTAAAAATGACTGCATAGCATAGTTGGGGGAAGAAATGGTAAGGGAGTTTTCATCCCCTTATCCAATAAGATAAGGGGATGAAAAAAATCCGAGAAATTGAAAACGAAAAGGTAACGAAAAAATAATTTCTTAAGTTAAGATGTGATTTTTTCTTTATTATTACTTAAAAAATTCTATTAATTATTCTGAAAAGAGCATTCGAAGGAAAGCATGTCAACTAGTCATTTACTATTGGGTCGCTTGATTTTTAATCGCAAATATTAAGTAAGTAAAATAAGTAACTGTAACGAATTTTAAAAAATAAATTAGGCCCTTCAGGTCGCAGAAATTTTATTAATTTAAACTTCGATTAAATCTTTGTTTCTAAGAAAAATTGCTAAACTGATATCTAAACCACTACAACAATTTTGAACCGATAGCTAAACGACTTCTGAAACATGTGTGTCAATTATAAGTACTTCCTTGAAAACGAAACTGAGTAATATCCATGGTTAAAATACAGCGACATTGTAATATAAGGAAATGCATTTTATAGCTAATAATTTGCTTGTATTAGGGATAAATCCAAGGCCTCATTTGGATCGAAAATGTCCAGAATTAAACAGGTGATCAGAGTGATCAGATATGGATCCTACTTAATTGGTAAAACTAAGAGATGATACATGATACCTAGTAATGCTTATAAACGAAAACTCTATGATAGTTTTTTGCTTAAATACAAAGTTCCCCTCGTTAAAATAATCTTAAAAGCCTAAGATAGGTTCATGCGAAGATGCTCTGATTGTATTCTATAGGTATCTATCATAAATTCGATAAAACCTGTTTAATGTATAAAAAACTCCGATGAGGGCATTAAAATTTATTACACGCACAGAGGATGCGGGTATTTTGAACTGACTGCGTGTTTTGTAAGAAAATGAATACTGTTTGAGAGATTCCTTGTATTCTGAAATATTACTTTTAATGCTGTTTCGCTTTTTCAATTTTTCCTTGATTTCGACAAAATAGTTCGCAAATTTGATCGCAATAGATTTTCTTCTAACAGTAAATCCAAAAATTTACAACATTTTAAAATTTTCTTGAGCGCAACAGACAGTTTCTATGGTCCTATAAATTCACAAATATGGTTCTATATACTTATAATTCATATTGCTCTACTTTCAAGTATTTTAAAATTAAGTGAAAATTCAAATCCCCAATTCCTAAAAACCCTAGACGACCGATTCTTTCACTTCATTAGCCGATACGTATTCAGTTAACTGAATTTTTACTTTCTGTTCACATTAAAAACGTATAAAACTACGGAATCATGAGACGAGATTCAATCCTTGTACCAACCGTGATCATTTGAAGAGCACTTTTTCAACTTCAGCAAAACCTGTCGATCATGCGTAGAGACTGCAAGTTTCGCAAGAGACGATATTCAAAGCATGATTCGATTTTTTCATTCTATCATTTGATTTATGATATCACTTGGCCTCCAGGTCGACTAAATCAAACAAAAGATAATTTTTAATTCGTCCTTCAGATACTTGGGTCGTTGTTTTGCAACAATTTTTTTAAAGTTGGAATTATAACACCTTAAGAACATTCCTGAACACTTCGAAGGACTTTTATCTGATTTTAGCAAGGGAAAGTGGACAATAGTTCCCATCCGATGTAGATTTTTCGTGAGAGAAGCACGAGGTCACTCTAACGCAAATCAAGACGCGATTTCATGTTACAAATTGCATCACATTTGCTTTCCAAACATTACAAACTTGTTTGCAGCCATTGTTGTTTTATCTTATGTCCACTGCCTTAAATTAGCATTGAAATGTAAACTCCCGTTTCGTTTTTGGTCTGTAAAATCATGCACTTTTATTTGGATGTATCAATATTAAAACATTTACGTGCCTGTTACATGATAAAAGGGATATCTTACACAATATCTTGACAAAACTTATAACTCTTAATGACAAATGAATTTGCTTTAAGTTTACTTCTAAATGAGTGAAAATTGGGTAAAAAATTTCGAGCAAATACCTCCCTCTTCTCAATCACATTCTTGTCTTATTGATAACTGGAAGATATGATGTAGAAAGAATAATAATAAGAGAAAATTTTAATACAAGCACTTATTAGAAAAAATCACCAGCCGCTACCCGCAGCCGCTCTAAATATTTCAAGGCTTAATGATTGCATTATAACAACGCGAATAATTTTAATACTCAAGGATGTTTACGCACGAGACAATGACCCTTGATTTTAACTCTAATTACAGCGCAACCATAGTGATTAAGATTGATCACACTCAAAGGATGGGACGGACAAGAAGACATGCTCAAAGAAGAGTTGGTAATCGAGAATCCAGGCGGTTGCCAACCATACGTTAACTTGGATCAAAGAAATAAATTCCGATTGAATTCGTATCACGTAAACATAAAAATAAATATAGAACTTCCGGTTCTCCAAGTGGGTAGCAAGGTGAAAGCAGATCCCTGGAAGATGTAACGTTTGGATAAAACCTCCGCCGTCCAGTTGAATATGATGGAAAAACTTAGCGAATACAGCACAATATTTGATAATATCATTCAGATGCAACAACCTTCGATTATAAATACTTTCTCTCGAGCTAAGAAAGAAAGCTGCGTGCCCTAAGGGTGTGCATAGTAAGACTACAATTATCGGAGTGTTCAATCATGACGTTGTCAAGGAAATGAAGAAATTAGGTGAAATTAAAGGCGTGGCATTAATCCGCTTGAATAATATGGCAAGTGTTTAACTCCCACGAAGCACCATACAACTATATAAGTTAACCTTGGACCTTCTGAGGACAAACGTACCTTCTTTTCAACCTCGACCTTGGATCGGCTTGGCGATGGACCAGACGCCATCTTTCCTCTTTCCATTCTTCTCCGTATCCAACAAATAATGGGACAAAATATTCATATTTCCCAAGGCTGAACGACATCAAAAATTTTTACCCTATTTTTTCTATTTTAACAAAGCTCAAGTTATTATTTTTGTGTGTGTGTATCACAAATTTGGGAAAGCTACGTGGAATTGTATTAGAGTTAGAACCATAAGGACCTTTTAGTGGCATTTAGGATAATTATAATTATATAAAAGCTAGTTTCACTAAGAAAAAGATAATTTCCTGATCTAACTGATCTAATTTATCACTCTTGTGATTTGAACAATGGTCCTTTAAACTGCTATATTACTCCTTTTAACTGTGAAAACCTAATGTCATTCAATGACAGAAATTCAGGTGGCAGATAATATAGCTGAATTTTAAATTGTCAAAAAAATATATAAAAAGAAATTTTCCTTATATTTCGACTATTATACTAAGCTTCTATCATTGAATTGCCCTGGCTATAAAGGATTAAATGAATAAAAGTCTGTTTATCAAGTATTATTATAAAAAATGAAAAGATATTGACAAATATTTTTAATGAAGTATTCGTCTGGTTCCAAAAACAGAGTACACGAAAAGTAGTGATTTGTTTACGTATATTATTCGATAGAACCTAACTTAATTCTGCGAGATAATTCGCTCTTAAATTTAACACGGGAATTACGACCTGTAAGCGATTTGGATCAACTTAACTTTCATTGCTTCCAGATCGTTTCGTTTTGATTTTACGACATACATAACCTCTGTGTTCGATTTATGAAAATTAAGGTTTACTGTTCATGGTTAAAAATTATTACTTCAAAAAAGGCAAACAAGACCTGCAAAAGTTTAAGGTCTAAAACTTTAAAGGTCTCTACACGAAAAAGAATTAGCAAGTGTAAAAGTAATTATAAATAAATAGAGCCTTGAATGAAGGTTTCGACATCCTCTATGACGACAAGTGTCCTCCAAGTAAATGAATGGACTTTAGGTCTCTAACTATTTATAAAATGTTTATAAAGGATATTCGAAGGTTAAACTCTGAAGACACAAGTGATGGTTGAAATCCCTCCTCTGCATGGAAGGGTCGCTTTGAAAGAACACCTGAAAGACAGGTTTTCCGTCGAAAGCCCTCTTTAGAAATAGAATATGGCTCTGATTCATGCATCGCCACTCCGTAATCGCAATGGTAACAGAGCATTTCCACAGTAACGAAATTTCCTTCATTGTTATGCGAGGTGCCACTGATTTCCAACCTGTAGGATCCACATTCACACGTTAGTTCGCACGCGATGGCACATATACGAGAATAAAGCTCAGCGTTTCAAGGCATAAAATTGTTTTTTCAACACATAGTACACCTAACACTATATTATACAAATCGGTATGATCGAAGTGTGAAATTAAAAACGAAAAATTAGAGAATTGCTCCCGGTATAAATCTCTGCACATACGGTAACAGAATTTCCGAACATAAATAATGATATTGAAGAGAATAGTACTTAATCTTTGTAGGGATTGATATATACTCAAGTACGTAGTGAATGAAAGGGTTGGGGATATTATTCGGAAGAATACTAGAGACAATATTTGCTTAAAATCCTGAACAGAAAAGTTGAAATACAAATAATTTCCTTTTAAAAATCTTTCAAAAGGAGCCAGATTGAAATTGCTTGGGTACAATGCGAAAGGTAAATCTTACATCTATTCTTCAAGCGATAGAAAAAAATCGGTAAAATTACTTTCAACTCATCAGTTCAGTCCATGGAGGAACCACAAAAAAGTCTTTGTTACATATTTTGATTTTGTTCGAAAGTTAGTTTCATAATCATCCCATAGTGGCCCTGATGAAAATCCAACGATCTTAAAATTCCGATAGATGTTAGACGATAACGATCAAATGCTTCCCCGATAAATGTTACGTTCGAGGATAACTATGAATGAAAATAACCTCGATTGCATTCATCACGTGAATAGAATTCCAGAGACAACTTCCTTGAATTTTCCGGAAGGAGGGATGCATCGAATGTCATCCAGATGATCTTACTCATCTTCTGGTACGCATCCTTCACCTCCTTCCATATTTACCAACAAGGAAGACTCTGGTCTTCACGGATTGAATTCCATTCACGACGCAACCAATCCCAATGAATTGACCAACCTTTAAATGAAATTACGCCGTTAAATCCATCTAATTACTAAGCTAATTACAGATGATTGTTATAACTAATTCAAATTCAAATTGTATTGATTCAATTGTTCGACTAAGGTCATTTGGCAAGGAAATCGAATCCGGGACAGCTTTCACCCACTTACGTCGTTACCCACCTCAACTACCGCATTGGTCACATTCAATTACGTTTATAAATTACGTGATAATATTAGCGTAATACTCTGTAGTCGTTAGAATAGATTCTTTTATACGCACACGTTATGGGAAAATAATGAGAATTTTATCCAATTACATAGTTATGTATATTATCCTTAAAGAAGCATTAGCCAGCACAAATATTATATTATATATATGTATCCTACACATAAAGTAATTGTAAGGTTTAAAAAAGATGCGATGCTTAAATGCAGTATATTTTAAAACCACCAAGATTCGTTAGGTCAATGATTTTTCTCTATAATACTCATAATTAAGTTATTCTAAACAAATCCCAGCTGAATAAGAACTTACGATACGATACTCACTCTATTTAAGTCTATGTGAAACGATTACAATAATTTCTCAGATATCAACCTAAGGTTAACGTAAAGAACTTTTTAATTATATAATTTATGTTCGTACGCTCTTAGCAACCAGTAGTATCTATCATATATCAGGGGTATGTCAAGGTTGAAATTATCAACACAGACCCTCAAATAAGTGTCGTCCGTAATTGTTCGATAAAATTGCTCCTAACATAATCTACCAGGTCATTGAAGTAGAATAAAAACCAAATCGGTCCTAAAACACAGCCTTGTGGTACTATGACATAAAGTATATTTCTTCGCATACAATCTCATAGATTGAAACATGTTCTTGATTCATTTTTCATTTCCGATTCCAACCTCCATAACAGAGAAGGGGAGAAGCAGAAAATTGGGAGAAAATTTCCCCGAAACAGAGTTCTCCCTCACAGGGACCTTTCGCGTTAATTGAGCTCGGATGACGTAACGCACGAAACAGCTGACAATATCCCACAACACAAGAGAGCTGCTTTATTGAGAAGTATGAATAAGAGACAGCCATCTGCCGACGTCATTACATTAAAGATTTAACGCCGGTATTGATTGATGCCCGGACGAAACAGCCTCATGGATCACATTTACTGCCGCGCTGCCCTTAGTGAATTAGCTTCTAATATTTACAAAGGGTTACATCTGCGGCGGGAAAATTCATATGTTAACTTTGATAAATAATTCATCACGAAGAAGAATCCGAGGTGAATATGAATGTCACATCTTCGTAAACAATTTCAAAACAGGAAAAGGGTAAAGGTGGCTTTGCTCGAGTGATAAAATAGTTTGAAAACAGAGGAACATTTCAGGTACAATTTATGATACGAATCAGACAACAAATATCATTTCCCTTGTAAGTATTCTTCATTATTAACTAAGTTTATTTGGGAATCATTATGATTTACAGATTATGAATCATATATTTGAAAGGTACTATAAAATATGTTTCTCACTATTACCATTTCATTAAATTACTCCTAAAACACTTTCACAAACTAAATACACCCCGCAAAAATTACTCTAATAATTATAACATAGCTATACTGACGTAGGTTTTGAGTAAGCTTTAGGAGGTAGATGAAACAAACTTCACTCCCTACCAAAATAATATTTTACCACCCAACTTGACCACGCTTCACAGATTTAAAAGGAAGTGAATTTTCAAGAACTCGTAATGGAACTATTAAAATAACATTGGAGCAATATTTTAACATTATAGAGCAATAAAGAAACAAAATATTTGATTAGAATTATCCTACCTCAAAAAAATGAAATGAAATGATAAATGATATTTTGCTTGGATGCAAATTCATCAAGTAAGATCTTGGCAATGATGAGTTGAATTTAGAGTTATTTTTGGACTGGATTTAAGAACTATATCCATCTCCAAAGGCCCCGCTTACTAAGTACCCGATGTATCACTCTCAACGCTTCCTTATAGTACACATTAGCAACAAAGTGTGGACAAAGAGACAAGTGAGTTAATAGAATGACATCGAAAACGACAAGAGGTCCAGTAGAGTTGTGCTTTCTTGGGCTATTGTTATTCCGTTCCCACCGATCGAATTTGAGCCCATAATTCACCGCAATCTCTCGTTGCTTCCAAACGGGTCACGAAAACAATAGACGATCTCGATGCGCATGACCGCAAAAACGAAGGGAAAAAACGGAGGCGTTTGGAAAATGCTTCCTCTGCCCTACATTGCTCCACTGAACGTGGCCGTCGCAATGGTTTTCGATTATCTATGCAGATATGCATTTCCCCTGGGGGGAACTCTACCGTGATGCGTTTTATGACTTCATACCCTTACTTTTGAATGTCGAGTGAGGGTCTAAATGATGGAAACACAAAAGAAGGGATGTGTTTGAAGCAAATGCCATGCTGAGCGATCATCAGCGACTGTCGGTCGAAATGAAAGTCGGTAATTAAAATCTTTTGTTTATCTTCGAATCAGCTCCGTCTTTAACAAAAGTTTCCACCTTTTTTGATGGTTCATGTACGGGTAAAAAAGATTCACAAATTATACGAGTATACTACATACAAATGTATAGTAAGCTGAATATTACGACACCAATATCTTAAAAATACAAATAAAATAGTTCCATAATATCTGTTGTAAGCCTCCAATAACGTCAAGACTTTTACGTACTCATACATTTCTAAATAGCCAGTACATCTAATTACTTCGTGATCTTATTTTCAAACCGAATTTTCTATCACACGGAGTGAGTAAGATCGCCTTTCAAAAAGCATACAGCAGCCTTTCCCGATACCCTTCTCCCTATACTCCATCGCGGTCTCCTTGATTTAATCATCATCACACTTTCCCTTTCCAATCATTACCTTGTGTTCTTAGGACCGCTTTATATACATTTCCGCATCAATGCTTCCTACCCTAATTAAGACCAACCCTTCGCATATTTACCCACAACGCCACAAATTTGCACCACAATGCTTGAAGCAGAGGAAGTGTACATTTTTTTACGACCGATGTCTTTTTTGGAAACTAAAAATTTTCTACTTTCCCTGTTTCTAAATTTCACTCTACGAGCTTTATTTAGGACGCGACAACTGAGCATGTGACTGAATAATGCAGGGCTCCGCTCACCACGAAGGCATGCATCTCAAATGTACCTAATCCTTTATTCATCCTAGTGCCTTACAGTACTCATGGTTTCGAGTAATCATTTGCGGAATAGAGTTATTAGTTAGAGAAATCAATGTCACAGTTAAGTTTGCGTATAGTAGTCTGTACTCCAGTCTACTTGGGTTTCATTCCTCGTCGATCCGAAAAGCTTGATCAAGGTTGGTTTTATATTAAAATTCTCGATGTGTTACAGGAGAAAGGAGATGGAATTCTTGAATAAAACATCTCGTTATTTAAAACAAAAAATGCGGATGTAAATGAAACGAGCAAAAGCAAGCGAATGTTGTATTAATTCGTCAAATGAGATCGATCATTCAAGAACTGAAATTTCCGTGGAAGATGATGATATTAGCATTAATATGAGTATTAGTTCCCACGTGAAGCAAAGGTCAGATTCGAGATTAGAGAGAATTTAGAATAGGATTAATCCATGAATAGTTAAATGGACGTACAGACTCAAATAGCTCTCATAGATTAATTACGTTTAATGATAACATTTTTATTCAAGGCAACTCCTTTCTCAGGTTTCTGAAATAGCGTTTGATTATTTTATTGTTTGATTTTTGCTCTTTTGATTATTTCAATTAAAAAATAATATTCCTTCTCCGATAATTGCACATAAGCATATATAGAAAGTCACTTAAAAAGCTATAATTATTACTAATTAATAGTATGATATATATAAAAGCTTATTGTATCACTTCCAATCTCAACGATCTTAATTGAGGCCAACTCCTACTCCATAGCAACGAATGGATGAGTTACCATGGAGTTGAATGCTTTTCAGAAGGGGCTTATCTCTGAGGCTCATCTTTCCCAATTAACTCTCATCCTAAGGATAAGAATTAACAACTCTATTAAAACTAGAAACTTAAGCAAAATATACATCGTAACTTGAAAGTCTCCGTGCATCTTGTTCCTTCATTGATCCAAGAGTGTTTACTCACACACGTTTCAGTTCAGACGTACACAATACACTGTAAATTTTGTTCAAACTTTCCCACCCAATTTCTTTTAATGTCCATTCAAAAAGAAAAAGATGTTAACTCTTTCCTTGCAAAAATAGTAGGCGGATGTGAAGCTGCCGAGAGAAAATCAAGCGACAGAAGGCTGTAAAATGTGTCACCTGGTTTCTCCAACAAACCTATGATTGGAGACAGTTGCGTTTCCAGGAGTGATTCCAACAACTCAACACAACTCTTGCAAATGATATGAGACGCCAATAGATCTAATGTAAGTTCAGAGCACGTATACCAATGAGGATTCTGCACGAAGATATAGGAATAATAACAAATGTCTTGTTTGAATCCATTTTCTGAGTTTCCAATTGATAGATAAATGTAAATCTTAAAAAAAGATCCTTTATCAAATAAGAATGATAAGAACTAAATATAAACAAGAATGAAACCATGAAGAAGGAGAATAGAATGGATCTTTATCTTCCATTAATGAAATATTAAATTCAAATCTATCATAAAGTAATAGAAGAAATTCTGCTTTGGTAAGGATTCATATCAGTAGATTATCAGTTTCCATCGGTAGGGTATACACTTAACATGATCCAATTAACATGATATTGATTTAGAAAAAAGCTCACAACTAATTTTTTACGAAGGCATTCCCAATCCATTCAATATTTTTTTTCCTACATCCTTACCCGTGCACTATCTACAAGAGGAATGCAATCCAATATCCATCAAGAACATATGCAACATCAGCTTTCCGAAGATATATTCGTTTCGATATTGATTTCCTATTACGTTGTTAACTTTACGTAATTTTTAAGTGTTTGTTGGCTCAAACCTATTTATATCACATAACCTTGGGAACAATGCCATAACGTAGCTATATTGAAGGAAAAGATATACCGAAATTTGAGCACTTTTTCATTGACAATAATTGGGCATACTAATCTCTTTAAAAGAAATTTAATAGACCGCGTAATTATGCATTAGCTGAGGCACCAGGATGTGGATGCAGCGCGCGAAATAGCATTGATGAGTCAGAGTGTCAACAAGGCAAATGCGATAGTCTTTCTGGTGAACTGCACTCTATGGTGCTGAGAATTATTTGAAAAGGATTCCGGAAACTTACGGAACCCGGATGCATTATCAAACAATTCCCGGATATCGAGAAAGTCCCTTTAGATGGCGGACTTCCCGAATGTTTGCATTTCTGAGAAGTACTCTCATTAACGACGAGGAAGGGCGGCTGTCGTAGACGTACTTTTAATTGCGTCACAATAGAGATCTTTGACAATTAAATTGCCGTTACTGTGAAGATTTGCTTTGCGTGAGATAAACATATTTTAAAGCGAAGAATGAACGTTGCTTAAGATGAGCAGTAATTTCTGCTGTAACAGTTTAGTCATCCTTAAGCCTATGATATGAACGGTAGAGCGGAATGTTTTATGACTTGACGGAAAGATAAAATGTGCATACACATAAAAGCACGTAAAAGGACTGGTTTAAACAGTTTACTACGTTCAATCACGAATTTTATTTTACAACCACACGTAAACTCCATCCAGTAGTATGTATAACCTTCACTTCGCACGCATTTTCATGGGTTCATGTTAGTAAACAATTACTGCCTATTTATTCATCATTTTGAATGGGAACTATCGGCATAAATCGAATGCATAATTTCTGTTCTTTAATGTCCTCGAAACAACTATTATTTCCAATTTATATTCTTTAATATTTATTTGATATTTTTCGTCTCTCCTCAGACTAATCTTCCGTTTTCAAATATATAAATGCAGAGTATTGACAAAAACGAACTATTCAAAACAAAAGACCGATATATTCGTTGTGAGTGGAGTTCATACCCACTTTCACGACTGAAATCGCCATTTATCATTGTGGTAGAGCAAGTTACAAACAGTACAGCACTTCTCAGTCTTTATGTCCCCGTCTTAAATCAACGCCTCGTTCTAAAGACGAGTTTCTAAGGTAACGAGTCTAAAGTTCGCTCGCTAATGAACGAAAATGATTTTTTAATCTTTTCTAAGACAACGTAGTGATTTTTTAAACCTACTTCTGAGACAATCGAGTGACTCAATAGTCTTTTACAGCAGTCGTGAAATGCACACGGCGAAGAGGACATGATTTAACGCTTGCATCCATCGAAGCGAAGGTATTTTGCGAAATTGGTGGTGTTGCAAGGTGAAAGTGCCGATAATTTAGGATAGCGCACGCTTTCCCGTTCGTGTCATGCTTTGTCGCGTACGATAAAGATGTTGGAGGCGAAAACAAGGACTTATTTTGACTACACCCGCCTGAGTCATGTGGATGGAAGAAAGCAAGGTAGCGTGGGAGTACTATTAGTAGAAGCGAGTTTAATTCTCTTATGATTTAAAGCGCATTCACTGGTACGTTCTGTGGAAGATATTGGGAAACCCCGCATCGAACGAAGACCGCAATCTCGGCCTCAAATGAAACGTTCTGATTCTGAATATTGCATCGCTAGCCATAATAATAGCATTTCATATAAGGCTGGCTCTCTTTATTTTAAAGTTTATTAAAATGTTGCGTTTAAAACACAGGTATTAGTGTTCGTTACTATAAGCTTCTATGAGTGCCAATTATGATTTGTGTTCCAGTACGAAGATAAACTACATACGTATAACTATACGTATACCATACGTTATACTTTTGAATTTTCGTCTATTTAACTAGTCTATTAGTAAGACCTGAGGACAGATGCCTAGAAATAAGAACATTTTCTTTTCAATTTAGGGTGGAGTTCTTTATAATCTTTTACTTGTTTTCATATAGTTAAAAGGGTTATAATCTAAAACAATTAAAATAATCAGCTATTATTTTTATGAGCCCAATTTCTTCGATTATAAATCTCAAAACTATTTTTAGTTCAAACAATCAACCAATTGAAAGAATGCAAATAAAGGCCAGGAGTTGACTGATCTCCAATTCAACTTAAAAGATATCAAATATTTAAACTAGCATCCACGGTTGTTCTATGGAAAATATTTATTCTTAGCTCTCTTCAGCAAGAATTATTGAGAAATAAATAACATCTTTCGAGTCAAGAAAAGCATTATATTGCGTATAGTTTGAGATAAAAATATCGTGTGACTTTCAACCTGGATTTTAAAATAATAATATGGTGATTCTCATCAAACTTGAAAGTTATCTCATTTAAAACATATATCTCAATTTGATTCCTTTTTAGCTCAATATATTTCACTATTTTCAGCAAATCTAATCAAAAAATATCAATGCAACAATATCTAACTTTGGGTCCCATAGCTCTTATTCTAATGCAATCTCTCGACTTATTTACTGTAAAACATCGCAATATCGTTTGAGTTTTCCGCTTTGCGAAATTCTTTTCTTGAAAGTAAACAACCAATTCAATCTCCGTGCTATATCTTTCGCATTTACTTTTCTAGGTCACACACAAAACAGTGCCGACTCTTGCAAAAGATATAATGAATTCTTTTTTTGGATTGTTTTTTGTATAGCTACCGCTCGTACTTTTGGGGAATATCATATATTCGCAAGAATTAAAATTAACACGAATCTCATTCTAATTTCGCGTGATACAACGTTTCTTTCTTTTTGTTCAAAGGATCGTCTGCCACCGACGTTTCGAGTATTATCGATATTTTAAATCACGCACTTCATTTTTGAAAAAGAATAAATTTTCATTTAACTATCGTAGGTGAACGTAGTGAGCTAATAAAAAATATCTTATGAAAGATATAAATCGGAAACATTTCATCTTTCTCAGACAGAACAATGAATGAAAAAGTGTTTTTCTTGAAGCAGAGGTCGTGCATCCGCAGGGAGGATCACGACCAGGAATGATATTACGCCATACATTTATTTATAACGTTTGAAAACCCAGACAATCTTGTGGTATTTGGAACTTCCATATCGTAACTCTATGGATGATCATGATTCGTCATCCGTAGGTTCATTTAAACCCGTTACACATTAAGCCAAATATTAGAATAAAATATATTATGGAGAAAATCATTTGATCAACATTTAAGGTTATGCCCCTGGATGTTAAGGTATTAATTATTCTTGACTTAAAATATTCCTAAATTATTTGCTGATTAGAATAATTTATTTTTAATTAATTTCAATTAAAATGAAATGAATTGGTCACAAAGTAGATATTATATACGTTTGTTTTATTTTTATACGCTTCAAAACCCTTTCATCTCAATAATTCTTATTTTAAATCTCATTACTACGGGTGTCATTAATATTGATAACTCCAGGGCTCTAAGTAGAATTCCCGTAAAATTTCTTAAATAATACGCTGTACAAAACTTTCATAGCGTATTACCTACGGGGATAAGAACTGAAGATTTATTGGATAGAAAAATGTTCAAAACTTGTGGAAGACTAGATTTTTCAATTTTTAGAAATGGAACGCTTGAGATGAGAAAAAAAATCTGTCGATATGCGGGACAGATGATAAATCTACCGATGGGAGAAAAGCGGGTGAAATAGATTCGTTGAAATCAGCGCACTCTGCTGAGGATGGAGATGATGAATGGACCAGAGAATCGATATCAGTGAGAAGTGGGATCCTGACGGATAATTCAATCAGCTGCGAACTCTTCATTAAAGGATTGGACACGAAGAACTTCGGCGACTTATTTTGGGAAGCTGTGATTAAATCGAACGCTGCGTCGACAATGTCGGATCCAATTAAAGCCCTCGGTTTATAAAAAAACCCTTTTAATTTGATTCCCTAGGGAGTTATGTCAATCATGTGGATTTTATAATTTTCGCTCGTATCTTAAAAAAAAACTCAAATTTTTGGCTTACGTAATTGAGTAATCAGTGCTTATAAATACTGCTTTCGTAGAAACATCTTTGATAAGCCACAGGAAGCAACTTAGGTTCACCGCGTATTGCATAGTGGAGGAGATGCGGTTTCCGGTTGATAGTTACAGACAATCGGAATATTTCAGTCATGGAAAAATTGCCTCTGCGTCAATTAATAGCTCGCTTTAACTTCTGTATCTGAAATTCTTTTAAGTGGAAATAATATATGAATCTATAGATTACTTATTAAAAATTTACTGTGACACTAAAGTTCTTTTTAAGTATGCATCTCTCCACCATTTAAGCGGAAATATTTTAGTAATGAACGAAATACATCTTCACAGATAAATAATAATAAAAATTTGTTTACGCTACATTTTCTTAAGCCCTATCATCATCCTTCCCATTGGGATATACCACACGGAATTATAAATTCTCGGCATTGGAAACATTTCATTACATCTACTGTTGCATATGACTCCAAATCTTTTTTAACGCCAAAGATTCCATCCTACAATTGAAATCTCATGGATTACGCTCGCTGCTTTGTCGTAACGATAGGTAACGAAACCCATTACCTTTCGCAGAAAATTTCTATTTCTTCAATGGAACACGTGCCTCTTAACATGGTGTGCATACCCAATGAGACGCCTAACAATCGTAAAGGAGCATAGAAACCTTTCTTGTATTCTATCGTCTATTCTGTTGGGCAAACGCATTTTCTCCAGAGCTCATCTATATTTCGCAAAGGAAGACAGCACTTGAAAAGTTGGTAGTAAACACAAGTTTGCAATGAACCTAAATATTTCCTTCCGAAGGAGTTAAATTTAATCTTTTACGAGAAAGAAATAAATTCAAGATGTTCGAGGACGAGAATTCGATAAAATCCAGAGGCACTTTATGGAAACTTTTAATTGTCTATAATAATACCCATATTCCTCCCAAATTTTTATTATATATATATATATATATATATATATATATATATATATATATATATATATATATATATATATATATATATATATATATATATATATATATATATATATATATATCTATTATATATAGACGCTTCGGGGGGATATATATACAGATATATATATATATATAGGATATTAATGTCAGGCTCAAACCGCTGGGGCCACGGAGCCGCCGATTTTTCTGCGTAATGGCCAACTAAATCTCACCTAGGAAAAATTGGGAAACCGACCCTACCTATCATGGGTTCGATTCTAGAAGGCCCCAAAAATCGATTTTCCCCATTAAGAATGCATTGGGCCGTT
The DNA here is from genome assembly GCA_020796165.1 of Pantala flavescens. Classification (NCBI taxonomy): domain Eukaryota; kingdom Metazoa; phylum Arthropoda; class Insecta; order Odonata; family Libellulidae; genus Pantala; species Pantala flavescens. Next base: position 23,731,946 of record CM036886.1, read on the forward strand.
TTTCAAATGATTTTAAAAATACTTCCCATTATACTAGAAGGATAAGATTTCATGTAGCTATTGCTACTATACATATCTACGGAAAAATGCTATTGCTTACGTCCAACCGGTCATGGGTTCGATGCCAGGAGGTGAAATACTTTCGGATTTTGAAAAATCGTAGCTCTATAAATATGAAATATAGATCATTCAAACTTTATACACGTATAGATACGTATATATTCTATAACAGAAAAAATCAGCATCTGCCTAAATGCCATGGGTTCGATTCCAGAGCGACCCGTAATCTCGATCTTCCCCATTAAGAATGCATGGGGCCGTTTTTCAAATAATTTTAAAAATACTTCCCATTATACTAGAAGGATAAGATTTCATGTAGCTATTGCTACTATATATATCTACGGAAAAATGCTATTGCTTACGTCCAACCGGTCATGGGTTCGATGCCAGGAGGTGAAATACTTTCGGATTTTGAAAAATCGTAGCTCTATAAATATGAAATATAGATCATTCAAACTTTATACACGTATAGATACGTATATATTCTATAACAGAAAAAATCAGCACTTCCCTATTTATCATGGGTTCGATTCCAGAGCGTCCCGTAAATTCGATTTTTCCCGTTTAAAATACATTGGCCATATTTCCGAAACCTTTTTAGGGCACTTCCTAGCCGCGCCGAGGTTCAAAATTTCAAACAGCCATTAAGGGGACCATTCTCATTTAAAAGCTACCCTAAGATAGTCGTAAAAGGTCCTTGGTTCGATTCTAGGGGGCGTTTATTACATATCCATTAGAAATGCATTGGGAATTTAGGATTCATTTTTGGGTACTTCCTTAAGGTATTTCCATTTGAAATTTGGTGTGATTATGAAGATAATCATACTTAAACGAAAGATTACAGTGATTTTAGCAGGATGACCTTGGTTCGACGCCGGGGTGGTAATAATGCCGTCAAGAGAATAGCATACGATATCGAACTCAATGCAACGTACGCTGCGAAAACGAACTTTAGTGAGAGCTTAGCATGACTTATCCGATTAATCTTTCCAAAAATTGTTAGTTTTATTAAATTATATATTTTCCGATTGCTTGCTGTCAGCAAGCACACCTTTACTCGTATATATATATATATATCTATTATATATAGACGCTTCGGGGGGATATATATACAGATATATATATATATATAGGATATTAATGTCAGGCCCAAACCGCTTTGGCCACGGAGCCGCCGATTTTTTTCCGTAATGGCCAACTAAATCTCACCTAGGAAAAATTGGGAAACCGACCCTACCTATCATGAGTTCGATTCTAGGAGGCCCCAAAAATCGATTTTCCCCATTAAGTATGCATTGGGCCGTTTTTCAAATGATTTTAAAAATACTTCCCATTAACCTAGAAGGATAAGATTTCATGTAGCTATTGCTACTATATATATCTACGGAAAAATGCTATTGCTTACGTCCAACCGGTCAGGGGTTCGATGCCAGGAGGTGAAATACTTTCGGATTTTGAAAAATCGTAGCTCTATAAATATGAAATATAGATCATTCAAACTTTTTACACGTATAGATACGTATAAAATGTACTTTGCGAAAAATCAACAGTTGCCTATGTGTCACGGGTTCGATTCCAGAGCGTCCCGTAAACTCGATTTTTCCCGTTTAAAATACACTGACCATATTTCCGAAAGCTTTTTATGACACTTCCCGACCGCGCTGAGGGTCAAAATTTCACACAGCCATAAAAGGGACCATTCTCACATTAAAGCGACCGTAATAGTATCGTAAATGGTCGTTGGTTCGATTCTAGGGGGCGTAAACTATAACTTCTTAAAAAATGCAAAGGGAATTAAGGACTCATTTTAAGGTACTTCCTGAATGAATTTCCTTTTGAAATTCGGGGTTTTTATACAGGTAATCGTACATAAGCGATAAATGACAGTGATATTCGTAAGATGGCCTTGGTTCGACGCCGGGGCGGGAATAATGCTGCCGAAAGAAATGCATGGGAAATCGAATTTACTGCATTGTCCACTGCGAAAATGTCCTTTACTTAGCATGACTTATCCGAATAGTCTTTCGTAAATTTTTACTTTTTATTAAAAGATATATTTTTCGATTGCTTGCTGTAAGCAAGCGCACCTTTACTCGTATATATATATATATATAGGCACTTTACAGATCTTAAACTGTGAAAATAATGCATTGATTTGATTTTTTGAGCAACTATGGGATCTTATATCATATTTCAATTCAAATTTTTCCATTTGAATAAAAATTATAATATTTTTATTTAATTATTATTTTTATTATAATATTCAATGACCAAATATGGTTTTCAGGTACGATTCTGAATCATAAAAAGATACGTGCATGAAAAAGAATGCCCACAGGGAATAGCGAGGGAAGATAGATAACTAATTGAATGGAGTGCGATTTTGAAGAGCATCTCGTAGTACGCGAAGGAATGGGTGAAATGCTGAATCGAGTTGTTTACGAAAGCCAAGGATGAAAAGCATCGACCGATCATGAGAATAGCGTACTTCCTGAAGCCCTGAACATAAATAGGTGCACTCACATTTCGCCATTTGTAAGTGTTGTAAGTGAACACACAAAAAGACGATTGAGAGTAGAAGAAAAAGGAATTCGCAAAGCAAATATCACTTCCTTTAACTCTTTCCTACTTCTGATTTTAAGACGCATAGTTGTCTAAAGAGCTCACTTTACTCCGTTTAAAATTCCCAGTGATGTTTTCAATTTCAAAACATCTTATTTTCCTTATTCCAACTCAGATCCTCATCCTTATAGAACCATAATTTATAATCTTCTATACTAAACAGCTTTTTGGCAACCGAAATAGGCAACGTATTCCGCTGCTGAACGAGTTAATAATATATTTCCACACAACTTAGAATCTTCCTCCAGTAAAAGATTAAGTTTTTAAAGGAAATTTTACATCACATTAAGTTATTTAAATAATTTATTACCTCCTTACATATTATATGTTAGTCATCACTATGCAATCATAGATATTTAAATTCTTTACTCAAACGAACGCTATGTGAATCAGCCACGTGCGTCCTCGGCAGTAAATATGAAGATAATGCAAGCAACGAGCCGAAGAGAATAGAATTGATCTGCTGAGCTGAACTCGGGGTCAACTGATTCAGAAGATGTCACCTCCGTCTGAATGCACGCAATTTAAATTCCACGATTATCATCTCGAGAATTTTCAATGTGAAGCCTTTTTTTTCTTTTTTTCCCGGTCGTCAGTTATTGGAGTCCAGAGAGTTTCAGCAATTTTTTTACGAGAAAGTTCACCTTTTATGTTCAAGTGTTCATTTCCGCTCTATCAAGAAATGTTGGTACGTCTTTGAAGAAAGTGTCGATAACAAAAGAGTACGGAATATATTAAAGAACAATTTTCTGCTCTCGGATCCCTGAGTGTGCACGTTTCATTAAAAAGGTATTTATATTAGAACTGACTCATCGTTCATGAATTAAACTGAGATTGGATGTAATTTAGATTTACACATAAATATATTGTACAAATGAAGAAATTATGAATAAGATAATCTTTCAAGATTACTATTCACGACCTCGAATTTCAATGCACTCACTCTATAAGTACTACGAAAAGATAAGCATTAAAAGAAATTTAGACATTTTCACGATTATCTCCGATGTTTAATTAACAAAGATATGATTCACTTAGCGTTGAAATCGCAAAAATTATCTTTTCAGAAATTTATGCAAGCATAAATCGCAATAATTATACAATTATTAATTAAGCTACATATTTAGCCTCTCGATTTCTAATTATTCCAAGGATAAAACCACTTATTTATCTCTAACACTCTGAACAAAGCTAGTGATAATCTATATTTCACACCCACTTATCGTCCAAGACTTAAACGAAAAACATAAGGTAAAGATTAAGGGAAGGCGACTTCCTCCTTGAGCTCGAATTAAGATAAAGATGCAGCGTCAAAGAGATCTTTCCAAATGGACCACGCTGTCCTTCGCCAAGATCTCGAAGGACCACTACCGGAGGACATCCTCTCAGACGCTGTTCATTTTCTAAATGCCTCAGAAACACCTTAGTTACGTAACCTCCCCATAATTCGGTCAATGTCAACCCTCTTTCCGGAAACGGCTATCCCTCGACAGAACCCCCACTCCGAAATTGCTTAATCAAGCACGTAATCTCGCTCATAATATATTGGTCCACGATGATGACCATGAGAATCGATCGTATGCTGTAACGACACCACTATCATCTCATTCCGAAATTAAAAACTCGAGTTTTAGATGACGATGCTCAAAGGAGCATGAATGTTGCAGAATGTTATTTTAATGGTAGCAAATAATGAATGTCAATTAGCAGGAAGAATTAATGTTAGAACGAAAGTGATTATATCAAATAAAATATATATTATTTTATTGGTAAAAATGTAGTTTTATTGGGAAATAATTAGAAATGTTTGCAATGATATGTAAGTGGCTAACAGCTAACAAATAATCGATCAAGTACCGTTTTTTTCTTGATAAAATATTGCTGGAATAAAAGTGCACTATGTACATAGAATAGTGTAGTGTATAATCAGTCTATATATATTTGTTATCCGTATTTTGTGAAATTACGATAAAATAAACAAAAATCAAATTAAATTTTGGCTACTAACAACCAGTAATACCACTGAGCTCTTGGGTCATTACGGAAACCGATCTCCTGCATTACTCATGAACTATTTACCCCTTCCTCATTAGAATTTTCAACAAGATGTAATTTCAACCTGATATTTGGAAATATTCATAATATGCAATCTTTAATATAGAGAATAAGCTCGAGAGCTATAAATGTCAAACATATGATGATATATAAATCAACCAAAGTGAGCAACGATTATTATCTTCGTAAGAAGTCTGTCGTCACGGTGGATTCCAACTATTCATATAAGATAATGAGTACGAATGAGATGACGAATAAAGATACAGAAAGCGACAAACGTAACCTCGTGTGTAAAAGGACATCCCTGAAAAGGGAAACATGTAAGGAAACGTGGAGAAAAAAACTGCAGAGGATGGTAAACGAGGTCAGCGGATCAATTACTCGGAAAGTGAATGCGATATGATTGCAAGGGGGAGTAATTTGGAAGAATGCGAGATTCAAAGGGTGATTAGTGTCATCAAAGCCAGCATAACTAGTATGTTTCCGTGTTTGAATCGTGTATTTGTTCATTTGAAACATATTCACAAGTGGCATATGTTCATTCGGATGACTTTGAATGCTTCTCGAGATTTTTCCGCTCCAAAAACCAATCTCTTTCCGAAGCGAAGGTTAGCGAGGCCTTCAGATGAAACCATGGCCACTCCCTTCGGTCCATCTGAAAGGGAACGTAGCAAGGGCAGAAGAGATGTTGATTCAACATAGAAGATATCCAAGAGCTTTGAAGCGCAAGACTTTTTGTAATGTGTGAAGAAATAGTTAGATAAGAAGAATAATCTGCAGGATAAATCACTCGAACGCAAGTTAGACCTGGATACCGAGTGAAATATCGATTTTTCACACTACAAATGTACAGCTAAAAATAGGAAATGGATTATGAAAAATAAGATTATGAATGAGACAATACGAACTTCCTTTTCATTGCGAAACTTATAATGGAACAAGCGCAATCCGATCCACTTCAACATCACACCTGAACACCCGATAGGATTTGAAGTTTACGTAAATATTGCAGATGATTAATCAAAAGCTTCGTAAGATATGTGGGACCGAATTTTATATAATATAGCTTCTTAGGAATTAGTTGCATTGGCTAATAATTGAATGTAAAATTCGTGAAATTATATTATATTTGCATATGGATATAATGAGGACAATACCAAAAAATTGTAATCAGTCCCTTTAAAAAGCGAATATTTACACAATAACTCTCCAATCCAACATGCTCCTTCAATGAAAATATTACTGCACAACCCTTCCTTAAGCTCTCCAAGCCTACTTCCTATTGCCTATGCATTCAATAACTTTCTTTAGCAATCCCCATGCGTTCAATTGCGATCCACCCATTTCCTCTACCATTGTCTTATTCGTTCCGTTGAAATGTTTCCACGGAAACCATTCCAGAATCTTCTCGTTTTTTACACATAAACCAAACTTACTTTCCCCGGTAGTAGCCAGTAAAAAACGTTAAGATAACGGAGAGAATATTTATAGATAAGAAGGACACTGACGAAACTCTGACGTCTAACTCGACCACCTTGGAAATGGCCTTTTTCACCTAACTGTAGATAATTAATGAGTCATTTGAGTAAGATAAGATTCCGTCATTGTTCACCATAAAAATGTCGTAAATTAATCTAAGCAACTTTCTACATTGTTCCACCACACATTAATAATCTCTGAATTGTCTATTTGTATTCATTTGGCGATACTATTCTTTTTTATCGAATGAATCCTTCAAAGGGAATGCAGTTATTATTCTACTCCATCCCTTAAAAATATAATTTATTAAAAAACTAAATAAATACATTAAAATCACTGAATCTATATTTTTATTATATTTTTTCTCTCTTTCTGTTTAGTCGTTTAATTTAGCTCTCTTCTGTATTACTTAAAACTATGTATTGAAAATTAATTTAAATGTAAGCACAATTTACAATTCGGAGTTAGAAAGGAAAACCTAATCTACCAATCCGTCCTGTCGACATGCAATATTACATCCGCGCACACAAAATTATCTTTTTCCTTTTGTCTTTTTTAATTGCTCTAGATATTGTCAAAAATTGAATAGAGTTCGGTAAAAAATTCCTTTGATAGCCCATTTTTATCAATTTCTCGTAATAATATTCTCTTGATAAAATATCACGCTTATCTTTTCTACAATAAATTATGATTTATGAGTCTTGTGATCTATTGTTCATATATTTTATTGTTCAATAAAAAATAACACCGATAACAAATATATAACATTTGTGAACCGAATACCATAATTAGAGTATTTTTTGGAAAATTGGATCCTGTGTAAGCTAACGTAAGACAAAAATTTAACTATTAATAAAGAACTGAAACATAAATGTGTATCAAAACGACAGCTGCAATGAAATAAGCTGACAAAAAGAACAATGAAATTATAGAACGATCTATCATTTACTGAATACGATGAAAACCTCTTTTGAACCATAAGAAAATCTTCAAACGAATTGGACTCCGGACCAGAGTGGCAAAGCTTCCCAATTGACGTGTCGCGGCACGACATATGCTGTAAGGAACCTCTAAGTGTGCAACATAATACGAGGTATCCCTTAAAAAATTTATTTCGAAATTGATTCGGGGGGATGTTTAGAAAAGATTGATTTCATCCATCTGTGAGAAGGAGTCTGTGTCAACAGCTGATTCAGTTATATTGGAAAGATATTAGCCATAATTCGACTATAAACTCCAAATCCTGGCTTTATTAACGCGAAAAACTTTTAAAGTTAAACATGAAACTGTATGAATAAAAAATAAAACAACTCTTTGATATGATAGCACAAATGTTAAAAATAGTATCAACTGTTTGCGACCATACCTCATGGTACCGCGATGTTAAACCGATTTGAACTTTTTTACAACACGCACCCATATACATAACAACAATTAAGAACGTATAACATTACCCATCTAAGACGCCTTAATTTATTGAAATCGTACGACCAAGTTCGTACTTACTTTCACCTCCATACTTACTTCACTGCAGCGAAGCGTTGTGCGGCAACGTGTTCGGCCACAAATTTCCTGCAAAAGAAGTTCTCACTACATAGAGACACCAAAGGAACGAAGAAAGAGATCCATGCAACATCAACAACAACAGAGATGAATATGGATAAAAAGTGAGGAAATAATTCTGCCCGAGAGTACACACGTATACGCAGCATGCATTCTACGAAGACCTGTCGAATCATGCGCCCGTTGAAGTCTCCACGATTCGGCACCACTCAAACTGCTGTGTGTCCTCCGCTTGTATTTGAATGCCGATTATGACAGATCCTCGAGATTAATGACAACAAATTCGAATAGCTAAACGAGAGAATACTCAGAATAAAAAATGAATAAAGAAATGTGATATGTCAGTGGCGAAAAGATAAGTCAGGGAAACTCGAGAGATCTTCAGATGCAGATAGAATTTCAAATGTACTGTTATTTCATTAAATACTATATTTCATTTGCTTTTTTATTATCGATAATACATGTAAATATGTAAGACATCAGAGATGAAGTGTAAAAAAGACCGGCTCGGACCTAATCTAACGTCAGATTAAGTCCAATAATAATATCAAACATGGAGTAAAACGAAAATGGAAGAAGCAGAACGATAGAATTAACAAAAAATTGAAAGGTACAGAATAGGACTGTGATAGGTTTACGAAGTTTTTTACGAAGAAATTTTGAAATAGAAGATCAAAGTCAATCACATTGTGAGAGAGAGTGAAAAGATGAGCAGCAAAGAATAGTGTCGAAGAGTGCAGGAAACTATACGAACAATAGACAGGAAAACAATCTTGTTACTATTAAACAGCTGATATGAAAATTCTGAAAGCTCCAAAAAGGTAAGGATATACACTCAAAGAATTTAGCAGAAAGAAAAATATACACTAAATAGTCCATGAGAAGAATTTATTAGAGAAGGAATATTACTGAGCTCGGAATTGACCTCAATGCATGTTAGAGATATTTTTGATGGAAGTTTGACAGAAGGTATTCATGGCGTGAATGATTCACGATAAAAAAAATATGAAGCTAAAATATAGAAGATGATATAGAATAAAAACGATCGCGAAAATTATAGTTCTAAGATAATTGTAAATGATCATTATCTTTAAACACCTCAAATTCCTCATTGTATGTAAAAATGAAATAAAAGTAACTCGTAAAACCACATGTTAGTTTGATGAGCTACATAGCATAGTAAGATCGTATCAGTTTCATGAAACTGAGTGTCACTATCATGTCTAAACCGCTGTGATCTAACACTTCCTAAACCCTTAAACTAAAATATAAATTAAAGAAAAAATGTTTTAATATTTCCGCATGTCTATTGTAGAGTTTGTGAATGTTGAGAAAGCGAACGGATGGTTCTATATTCCGATCAAAATAAAATCCTAGAATGAAATCACGCCAAATAGTGTGAATGCGCAGAAGCGAAACCCTGAATAGCCCTGTACACATTGATATAGAATAACATCGAAGGATAGGAGTTCATGTTGACATGCAACAGCAATATTGCAAAATGGAAACATTTCTAAGTGACTACCCCTAAAAAGCTGTCAGAAAGAAACACGTACACCAACGCTTCTTTTTGAACTATATTTTATCACATCAGATAGAATAATTTAAGGATAATTATCGTTAGATATTTTCGATACAATCAGACAAAAATAATATACTCATATATCAATTCTGAGGGTATGCATCACAAGGAAAAACTCTTTGTAGTAGTCCCTCATGACGATTATTCGAAAGATTATCAATAACATTCTATTTGCACGACGATTGAAGCACTATAAACATGCTCAGATACAGCGGTTTTCAAAGTGAATCTCTTGTGCAACAGTTCATTCACACAAACATCATGGATACGTGAAGGATTGTCACGACATCTCATCAAATATCAATTCACCTTATTTTACTGAAAATCGTACGAATAAAGTGCAAATTATGCACTCATGTATGACCCCATTAATCTCAATTTAAAACTCGTCATCGTAAACATTTCTGTATAAATGATATAAGGTGATTTAGATGAAATGGTGACTTATCAGTCGCGAAATGGGAAGTTATACATTTGAATCGAAACAGGTTAAAAAAGCCACAAAAATACTGGTTCAATTGAGACACTTTTATATCCTTTATAACCAGAATTTATTCATTTACCACTTTGGAAACCACTGTATCAGGACTCCTAAGAAAGGCATGCCATATCACAATAGCTAAACATCTCTCATGACAATGATGCAGGCAAGTGGGCCCTAGTCAACTGCCCAGGGCGGTACAATCACGGGAGGCCTACCTCGGAAAAATTTCGGAGGAGTGGGTTCATGAGGAAGACTACAATCTAGAGGCGGCAGCCTTCTGGGGGAAGCTTGGGGACCCATTGCCCACGGAGCAGAGATGGCTAAAACCAGCCCTGCGGAGTGCAGCCATTGGCGTTCGTCATGGAATAGATCGAAATGGAAGAAAAATCATTCAGGACAAGAGCATCGCTTAAAAACTTATCAACCTTTCTGGAGGGAATGTAGGAGATAAAGTAACCATGATACATCAATGCCGTTACTTCTTTTCAGTCGACCTACTTACACCCTGAGAAGGATATGCTCATTTCACTTATCATTCCGCTGGAAAACTTTGAAAGCTATTGGAAATTGTGAAATTTCCGTCGATATTTGCTTTTAAACCTTTTTTAATGAGAATGTAACTTTCTAAAACAGTACAGTTTTATTTTAAAATTTACGAAGCTGGAAAATTAATGTAAATCTGCCGATTGCCGGCTTAGTGAGAAATAATTTAGTATCACATTATTTTCATAATTAAATTCATAATTTAATATATTATACCATATCGTGATTTAACATAAAGTACAAATACCGTAATTCACTACGTATATTTAGAGAAATTGTATTTACTTTGAAGTAAGACGTTATGCAACAATAATATTATAATGCTAAACAGGTTTTTATGGAATAAATTCAAAAGAACCTAGATGATGTAATTGTGCTAAGCTATGCCGGATGCTATCCATTCACAGGAAACTGAGATGTTGGGAAATATTCTGAAAATAGATTCTCTAGAGTTAATAAAACGTTGGAGTCAATAAACTCCTTTTACCTTGAACTGCAAAAAATCTACTCTACCTACTAAGCTGACAAGGAAACCTCAAGAGTTCTCAGAAACGAATTTTAATAGTACCATGAAAATATAATTTATAGTAATTTGCAACTATAACTTTAGAATCTTTCCGGGCAATGCTCAATAGTTTCCAAGAAATCAACGTTAAAAAAAATTAGAGTAAGGACTTGTTTAGCTCACTCTTAATACAGCCCCACGATCTAAACTAAGTCCGTGCTTTAGTGGTTAGCACGCTCAATTTGTGATAATGTTGCCACTCATTTTCATACTAAATTATCTTCACGTCATTTTTATACCGTAAACTTCCTTCTCTATCGTAAATATACTGTCAATGCTGATGCAAGATTTAATAATATTTATATCGAATAATATTTATATGGTTTCCACGAATAAAAACACTCCTCAACTTCAAGCTACTGTTACGTACTTCTGTAAATGTAATATTGAACTTATCAATATGAAAAACATTATTGTGTAATACTTTTGTAAATATACTATTTTGGAAATGTAAATTAGAATTTGGATTTTATCGTGATAATTCAGAATCCTCCCGAGGTTTTGGTACAAAAATAGATAAATAAAATGGAGGATGCAATTCGTATTTTCATTCATACTTCACGTATTTTCGTCTAAGATATTTAATGCTATACTGTGAAAGTCTCTAGAATTACAGAATGATATCCAATGGAAAATACGCGATTCCAAATGTCAACGATCATGGCGGGTCTTTTCTAAAGAGAAACTTTAATGGAAAGGTCCTTTCCATGATGTAATGTCTTTCACGGACGTGAAGACTTACTAATGTATATGAACCAGACACTTTTAAATTGGAAAATGCAATCTTTTGATGATAAATCGAACCTTGTTTTACCCTGTCGAAGATGGATTTTAAATATTCTTTCTTCACCGAAAAAATATTAAATCAATTTAATGTAAAGGCATCCGAGTGAATTCATGTACGATGAAAAGGAATTCTTGGATGAATGAATAGGTCTTATCACGCTAACTTGTTGGTAGAGCAAACTCAGGAGCAGAGGCAAGAATAATTCACGAAAACTACTAAATTATAGTAAACGACAATAGTTAGGATTAGTGATGTCAACATCATGTCAACTGTTGGTAATTATTAATAAAATTTAGTTGTTTGTGTGCATGTCTCTCCTTTGGTTTCTCACACTATCTTATTACGAAATTGTACTAAAAATACCTCTCATTCCAACCATCCCATAGAGTAACTTATTCCAAGATTCCTCTCTCCGGAATTAATATATTCTTTACACACATCTACTTCTTCCCCTTATTGTTTTAATTGCGTTCTCATTATATAACTACCCACATTGTTTTGCATGACTGAATTTACAAATGAAAATCGTAGTTCTGATCAATGCGAAACCTTTAGTGATTTTATAAAATTCGGAAGTATTTGATGAGGAATTCAGAAGAATGCCAGTGTAGTCAAAGACACGTATTTCTTTCGTTCACCGAGTAAGGATAGCTCCAAAAATAAATCAACACGTGGATTTCCACTGTAAGAGATTATGCGCATACCAAATGGAGTACTGTTCTATGGATTTTTGAAAACGTTTCCTCGGGCTTCCCGAAATTTCTTTCCGCTTGATCATTGGAAATATTCCGAGAGATGGTGTGATGTGAATTGGAGGGGAAAGTCAGTTGTGTGTGTATGAGCAAATAAATCACGATTTTCGAAGTGGAATGCAAATAAAATGCACGCTTGAGCAACGTTTGATAAATACCAAATTCTCAATTAAAGAGTATTTAAGACTGAGGAAATCTTAATGACCCTTTTATTTACGCATTAAATAAAATATGCAAATATAACTATTTGTTAAACGCTTCGTTGCAGTAATTCGCCATTGATGTGAAACATGGATTTTTCATTTTAAAAATTTGAACCCAAAGAGTTGCTGATCTATTTGGATGAACAGATAGCCAAACTAATTTCTTTTTACGACTCAAAAAGGGGCCAAGAACTGCATTTCCGCAATAAATATAAATCTTCCACAAAAACTTCGAATATATTAATGAAAGTAATAAATATAATAACTCTCCTTTTTCTAACTAAAGTCCAAGATTTATCTATTTAATCAAAACAGCTGCGATATGATCATTCGATTAGGTGGCAGTGGTTTACTTCAAAAAGGATTATTTACAAATCCTAAAGGCATAATTATAACTTAGAAGATTCAACCTCACTTTTTGGCTCCTTAAACTCCCTTAACGTTTCAATTTATAAAAATTTGGCTAAACATCTTATCTATGCAAAGAAAAAGATATCTCGAGTGAATTTTATCAAAAGTACGATTACCAGGCACAATAAATAGTGAATTCATATATAATATAGTATAGGTGATAATATAGGATAAAACATTGAAATATCTACGTAAAAACCTTCGACAATCACAAATAACAAATCATGGCGTGAAATCGATTTTATTTCGAAATCTAGGATACAGAAAAAGCATATTTATGTACTCTCCACCTTGACCTTGATCATTAGTCGTACGTTTTCTTAACCTAGAGCTTGGAACGTAAAATTACCCATCAAAGCGTGCTGTACTTCTTCAGAACCAACACCTATCTAAATCGATACATTACTTCAGACGATACAGAGAAGGTTAAAAAAAAACCTTCGACAACGATAATAGGGTCACTCATTTCTACTCCAAGATTCCATAATAGGACAAGGGGTATATGCATACATTTTCGCCATCTGGGAGTCGATAAAGGAGAGAAAAGTACCACGCTCCTCATTATCAAGACATTCAGCTAAAAAACATACATTTGAAGAATTCATTTTGATCAAGGTTCTTTCGTGGCTCCTCTAAACTTGAACGGTGAATTTTAATAATCGTTCATAATGATAAGGTGAAATATATATCTCACGAAAACATGTTTAGTATAATACGATATTTTTTAACATATACTTTTCGTTAACAATAATTGTATACACCAACACGGAAAATTAACTTTACGCAATCAGTTAAATACTGGATAAAGAGGTTAAAATGAGGAAAAAAGCGACACAACTGGGATTCGAACCGAGGTTCCCTACTTCCAGGGTAGGTAAATATCAAGAACATTTAACGTTTCGAACTCGCGGAATCATATAATAAGAAGAATCACGTGTATTAGACGCAAATATATTTTCGCCCTTCATTTACTTTGGTATTCACGTCATCAAAACATAGTACTAAAATCGATAAAAATTCGTATCTGGATGCGGAACGATAAATAGACAATGGCTGGTCTTTATCAACCACAATGGGAGCGAACCATTATAATTTTCCAGTCAGCGACTGCCTGATGTATGAAACGTGGTCCGATGCATGACAGACTGAACCGTAGGCGTGATTGACTTTTCCATTCCGTGTTTACCCCATAGAAAGGGTCCACAGAAAATGAAATATCGATTCTAGATGAACATGGGTTCGATTTCGTAATGCTGATGTCTCCGAAAAGACCACCTTTCATCGAGTGTGTGAAATAGACGAGGGAGAAAATGTGAAAAGTGGGAAAGTAGATAAGATAGCTTCCAAGATGGAATCGTTTCTCTTACCCATCTACAGAGATGATTTTCAGAGTCAGTATTTGAGATGTCAGATTGCTTTAAATTATTCTTAAATTGTATAATGATATGAGTCTAAATGCAGATTCCACGGATAAATACCCATAATTGTTTTCCTCAAACTTAGTATCTCCGTTTTTAATCACCGCACTAAGGGGAAATACTAACAGTTAACATAATATCTCGACTGTAATAATCAGAAAACAATACAGAATTTGTATTACTCCAAATGTAGTCCAAATCATGTCGTGAAGTTCTAATCTAAAAATACTCGGGAAACACTTTTTGTTTCTAATGACAATTATTTAAAGCAATCACAAATTAATGCAATCGAATGTTCCTATCTTTCTTCAATACTCGTTTTTCATTTAGATAACCTAGAGTTGAGGAAGATGCTTTGGAAGTAGAGTCTTCATGAAAGAAATAGTACACTAGAACGTCTTCCTTTATAAGGGCTGCATTTATCAATCACTATTCAAACCGAAGATCGCTAAAGGAACGATTCTCCATTTGTCATCTTAATTACGGAAAGCATGCCAGAATGCTTTGGCGATTCATTCGAGAGATCTGGATTCGATGGATAAATCCTACTGCATCCTCACAAATGAGGCCAAAAACAAAGCTGCACTTTTGTTCTTAAAGGAGGCCTTCCATCCTACTGCAGAATAAATACGAGACTTTTCGAAAGAAAGTATAACTCAAAGCGAGTCTTATTCTGATTGTGAGTAGCACGAGGTCTTCGTAAAATATCTACGTTCCGCCTAATATATTTCAATGGGAATAATCCACACCAGAAAGCCATTATAATACGCTGAATATTTCTTATGTAGATGATC
The DNA here is from genome assembly GCA_020796165.1 of Pantala flavescens. NCBI lineage: Eukaryota > Metazoa > Arthropoda > Insecta > Odonata > Libellulidae > Pantala > Pantala flavescens. Next base: position 23,747,264 of record CM036886.1, read on the forward strand.
GTACTATCTGAACTACAATATTATGTTTCACGTTGGCTCAAAGTTAAAAGGATGAATTTACGTGGAAGAAAAATAAGTAATAAAAAGTTTGGATGATATAACACAACTTTCTAAGCTGAATAGTTCATGAACAGTATACGAGAAGATGAAGGATAAATTATTTTTAATAATTAAATGATAACGAGATTTTTAAAATATAAGTAATAAAGCGTTACCTAAACTTAAAAAATTAAATCAATATAAATGTAAAAAATGCATCTTAGGAGAGGATAAATCAGATAATATAATATATAATCAGATAATCATAAAATATACTTATACATAAATAAGATAACAAGCTATCATAAAAACAATGGTAATTATATACATTAATTATAAGGATAAACGCTAAATAAGTATCGAACAAATGAACTCAAAGTAGAATAAATAAAAATTATGTTTATTAATAAAGGACATGATTGTTGGAATCCTTCGACCTATTTTTATCAATTTATAATTCAAATGAGCGACAACAATCACAAAGCTAAATGCAATCATTTGATAAATAAAGCCTCGACATCTAATTTCCTTGAATGCACAAGATAGAAAATAGCATTGTCAGCATTTAAAAATAGAGAGAGAGATCCGCTGTAGATGCATAGGAAGTTTGCTAACCTCCACCGAGCATCGGATACATCCGAAGGAAATCGTATCCTTGTATCCCATTTCCTATCATTGAAATTTACATTAATCGTAAATCAAATACAACATTGAATCGAACATGTACTTAAAAGCTTAGAAAATAAGAATTGGCAAACACTTAGAAGGGGTTTAAATAGCACACGCGGAATTTATTCAATTTATACTTATTCCAGATCGTCTACGTAAGGAATAATAACCTGCTGATTCAAATAACTTACAGCCAGAAAACAATACAACCATACAAATGACGCAAATTTAAAAACATCCCTATATCCTTAGATTGCAATATATTTACGGCAATAAAAACGGGAAGGAAGTTCTTCCCTTTGCTCCAAGGATTTTTCTGTGTCTATCTCGCACTCAATCGCTTCCGACGGCCTTCTCCAAAGGTCTTTTGGGACTATGAATCCTTCCTCAGACGAGCAGAATGCCAAGTCATGAACCTAATAGAAATTCCCAAGTTGAATCTTTAGCCATTAACACACAATGTTACTTCCATCCCCGCAACTTGCTTCCGACTACACCCACATTTGTAAAGGGTATTTTCCAATCGCCAATTCATACCCCTATGAATTTACCCATCGCAAACTATACACATATAAATACGGCCTAAAAATGCAATATAATTACTCTGTTAAGGCTTCATTGACGAATGTAGAACATGGCTGTACGAAAAAGTTTATTGATCAAACTTATGCTAATAATTTACGAGGCAAAATTAAGAAAATGGTACAAATGGAGAATTTTTCAGGATCATCAAGTATTATTTTACCCTTTGAAGGATTAATTCCACTCATTCATTTATTATGGAAGGCAAAAGGACGTCCTGAAATCAGGACTCAAAGCTTCATTCTCTTCATCTTATCAAACTGAATTATAAGTCTAATCGATTTTCAGATTTGGAGAACAATGCGAATGAATGCGTTTAATTTTCAGGAATCCTTATTCTACAAGTCTTTCCAGTCCCACATTGAGCAAAGATATTCTTTCAGAAGAGTTAATTCATTAATTATCTCAGAGCAGAATGATTATTTCATCAACTCATTATTATTATTGATATTACCTATAATAGCAACAATTTATTTCTCTTTTCTAATTAATAGAGTATAGTATAGACTGTGTTTTCAAGACTTGGAGAATTCGTTTATTTACTTTCGTACTTTGGCAGAGTAAGTGAATCGTGAAGGAAGAGAAACAGCTTTGGAATTACGTGTGAAACCTTTCGTTGGCAATTGGATTATAAAATTCAAATACATATGGGTAAACACCTAGAGAAAAATAACATACCTACAAATAAAAATTGTTAAGAAATATATACGAGAAGACAAGGAAGGCGCAAACATTCAGCCAATTGAATTTGCATTAAAGTTCCATGAAGTAATCTAATAACCAGATGATGTAAAACTCAATTAGCGACCTTACTCAGTTTTTTCTCAATTTATGAGGAATTCGCTGCATAATGCTATATTATCGAATGAGAATAGATCATTCAATTTGAGAAATCCATCCTAAGTATGCAAGTAAAGGGAAAATCGAATAAAGTTTCTTGAGACATACGCCTTACGATACTTATCCTCGATGCAACTCGGGTGACACATTCCAGCAACACAATGAAAGCGGTGCTTTATTAGGAATAGGCTACTGCGAATGGATGTATTACGTATTCTCTTCAATTTGAATGCCCCAAGGACAGAGTAAATATATTTCAACTATAAAAGCCGTATCTATGATCACGGAAATATGAAAGTAGCTATGGAATTCTACTTTGCCAAAGCGCCGCTTTGAAGCGACTGTACAAAGACACCTGATGGTTCTATTGCACATAACCATGGTTACGAAGAACTTCTCTCCCTTTTGTATATTGCTACTTAACATTAATATAGATTCAAGATGAAAACACATTCTTTCGTACTTTCAGCTTAATTTTGTATATTGACATAAAGAATACATGGTAATAACTAATCTGTAAATACAAAGCACTTTTAATCGAATTATATTCGTCTCCATTTATCACTGAGAATATCACTGTTTTGCCACCCCAACATCTCTCAAAGAAAAACACAAGAGACCACTCCATTATAAGAGTGGCTCAAAGAAAGAATGGGCAGTAATGGGCCAAAAGAAGATTACTTCCGTGAATAGGATTCCGATTCAATATAATTACGGACATTTTTGTTACGAGAGGGTGAGCTCGTGAGAGGATCAAACGAGAAAAGAATACAGTTCCCCTTGGTAACGAAATTAACGTATCACATACGGACGACTTTCAGATTTTTTATTCGATTTACATTTCGAGAGAAGTAATAATATTGTATTATTCAATTTTTGCTGAAATGCATTAACCATTTTGAATTCTGTGAGACTTCTATCAAAAGCTACTTTTAACAAATTACCCTTATTCATATACACCGTTACTACTGCTACGTACACCTAAGTAGTTTCTTTTCATGCTTACTCAATTTTAGTTCTTCTTTTCTGTATATCTTGTTTACCTCATCTCCAAGTTTCGTACTCGAGTTCAAAATATTTTAACTTTCTAAAAACACACGCGACATTTCAAAAACTAGGATAAAACTGAAAGAATCGACGATTTTGCACTTAAAATTTTTCAAGGCTTCACTCATTACTTTAGCTTCCTCACCTACTTGAATTCCATCACAGCTCAGCTACACGTTTTCTTTTGTGAGAATAACTTGTTCTGATATTCCCTTAATCAAATTTCATTTACTTTAGATTATTTTCTACTTTATTCGCTTCTTCGTTAAAATCAACAAGATTTGAAAGAGCGTCACTTGCAATGTTGGAACTCAATTTTGAGTGATACTTACTTTAAATAATTTTATATGTACGTACTTTAAATATATTTAGAAATTGCAATAAGCTTAGTCGCTACACATTACATACATACAGTAAGTATATTATACATAACCTATTGAAGAACAATATATTACGATATATAATTTTACGAAACAGCCTGAATATTTTTAACGGAACAATTGTGAGAATCAAAGGAAGTATGGTCGTAAAACTTGGCACAATGAGTTGAAAATGAAATCTGAAAAGCAGGAATTGATTTCCGTGCTTAGGGTGAGAATGAAACATCTGAGGACGATGAGGCACTCTCCTTGGATTGAAATGGGAAACAAGTAAAGGACGAAACCTTATTAAATCATCGACGTGCCCGCATTCAATATGGCGAAGGCCGCACGCGGTTCGAATACGGGTCCTCTGTCAAAAGCGATCGGATATCCTACAATGGCCAATATCGGCTCTCGAGTATTCATCGATTCCAGAGAATATTATCCATCGGGATGGAGCTGGTCTATGTTACCGATCCTGAAGACCGCATTCCGTGAATTCATGACAACGAAACGTCTTCAGCGTAGTTTAAATCGACCATAAAGCAAATGAATAGCTTTTTTAGTATTGGATTAAATAACAAAAATTGCAATACGATACGACAAAGAAAAAGCAAAGCGAATATATGTAGACAACCGAATTAACTCGACAGCGCAATTCAAGTTCGGAATTTCTTTAAGTGGTTTGTTTACAACCGATTGGAAAACATTGCTTTTCGTACACGTTAACCTTATGATAGCTTATAGTACTACTCACATCTGCACTGACCCTAACTTGTCAATTAAAGTAAAATCTGAGCGCAATAATGTTTCGAATACGCAACTACTCAATTATACGAATTATTTTTGGGATTCGAAGCTTAGAGTAGCAATGTTGAATAACTAATACAAGATTCGTCTCATCTTGTTTTACATGTATAATTTTTAAGTAATAAATACTCGAAAAATGTATAAATACCCTAAAAATCAACCTTAGGCATGAGGTTAGGGGTTCGCAAAATTATTGCCTTATCAATTATATTCACGTATTGTACGCAGCAAAAAACGAAATTTTGAAGTATTTTTTTGCACCTATTTCTATAATTTTACCCACGTGGTCGGGAGGAGGAAATATTTTCATATATATTATTAAAATAATATACAGGTACATATTATTTTAATAATATTTTAGATGAAATAATGAAATTTTGGCCAAACAAACAAGTTCAATGCGATGTAAGGACTTCCGTTGACTTATTTCAATGCATATTCAATCTTACGAAACCTTAATTGACGAGAAGTATGCTCCTCGTATCTGAACTACATTCATATTCGCTCTCGCGAATCATAAATAATCTTATCCGGCGGTCTAATTACCCTCCCACACCACAGCTCGAAGCCCTGCGGTCTTTAATTCAGTAGTCCATGTTTCACACCAACGAACTGAATCATTTTCCAATGAGAGAATTGTCTTTTTTCATCCATATATCATTTCGTTCGGTCGGTTGGTGATTGACCTCAATGGCATCGAATCCATGAGTTATATTGAGACATTCGACTTTTGAGAATCCTAGCCATTCATTGTATAAGTCTTTCTCAATTAAATTGTATGGTTGTAAGTTTTAGCACTGCGTAATTCACCGACGACAAGTTAAAATTAAGAATATTAGATCAAATTGCGTGGTTTTAATAATCAGCTTCCTTACAAAATTGTTTTTAGTGAGTTTTAAAAGATAGACAGCACGAGTGGTTCGTAAGACAAGGAAGATACATTTATAAGTTTAATTTTACTATACTTCTACTGACTGTATTTTCCCCACATGATCAATGTAAATTCTTCCTTTACGAGATTAAAAAATATTAATTCCTTATCGATCCGAAAGTGTCAATAACTTCGTAAATATGATTTAACTAAATTATTTAGTTTAGGATAATATAATCAATAAATATAATAAATATAATATATAAATATATAAATATAATATAATATATATTTATAAATATAATAAATAACCACCATCTTCTTTGTCCTAAAAATTTAGCTAATGTACTTATATATACAGGTAGGGATTTATCTGTACAATGTTTAACGAAATTCACACGTGAGATACACAACCGCATGAGCACATTCCTATGAGTAATTTGAATCGATTCTACTGAACCAATCATCACATTAAATTTGACATTTATACATTCGATAAATAGGATCTCCCAGAATTTTCATGACGAACTTAACTAAGTCCTCTAAGTAATACCATAGCCATTAGATAGCAATTATATATTAGGGTAAATAGGCATTGATGTTAATTGTTAATATTGACACATACTCACCAAATCGATTCAAACATTTCCAAGGATTTAAATAACACTTTTGGAATCATCCAAATGGTTAATTTAACTCACTGTTCCGTTACATTGAAACACTTTCACCTGAATATTAAGAAATCATCCCTAGCGGGAAACTTACCTGAAAAAACAAAGAAAAAAGCAATTAGATACATATAAAACTTATATTTGATCTATGATAGATATTTGCTTACTTGAGAATTCAGTAAAATTTGAACTTGAGAATGAACGATATTATTTTTTTAAACAAACTTAAAATCGTTTTATTTTAAAATGTATGCTTTAAAAGTTATCTTGGAGGAAAAACTCCTTATAAATAAACAAATAAAAAAATTATAATTTCCTTAATTTAAATCTCTTTAGTCAAAATCAAGCGATCTATGAGAAGATGTATGTTTGGCAATTTTTCTATCAAACTGTCAAAGACTATTGCAGGAGAGACCTTTGAGTTTATGAATATTAATCTATAAAGCATTCCGATTTCATCAGAACTTTAAAAGACAATTCCGAACATTGATAAGGAGCATAAGTTCTGATATTACACTTAACTTTCAATAACCACATCTCATAATAGTATAGTAATTGTAAAGAGAAATGGAAAAGATGTTAGATGTATCAATAATGGACAGACGTAGCGCGAAGTGTGAAAAGAATCCTCAGCAGTAAACAGCAACACATGTCACTGGATAAGGACAACTCGCTAATCTTATAATTCTTCGCTTTGTTTTTCTCCGATTCGCCTTTTGGCCGAAAGAGGACAGCTGAGCAGGAAGTCACGTGCAGCACGTGTTAAATCCAATAGAAGTTTTGGAATCCATTTATCAGATTTATCTCGATATTTCATTAGGAATAGGAAGAGAGAGACAGAATCTCATGAAGACAGAAACGGAAATATTGCTCTGCACATCATTTCAATTTGCACCTATACTCTCAAAAGATAAAACGGTATGATACAGCACGTATTCGCGAAGAGAGTTTCCAAAGTAAACACCCACACGATTGTCCTTATCAACACAGTAAATTAAGCCGTCCATCTTTTATTAAATACTGAAATACTCAACGTTAGGGTCCTTAAAATATCCATTCCTTCCGATGTATATAAATATTCAACATTACGCGTATTACCCCTTATTTATTACGAATCTGCGAGTGCCATTGATAAAAACAAAGAAAAAACGAAATTACAGAAAAAAATAAAGAAAACGCTTTAAGACGCGGGAAAAAAAACAATGTCGAAATTTGTAATAATAAAGATATCGAAATTCGTATCGTAATTTGGGTACATAACCGTCAATTAGGCCTCCAATTCCCTTCCAACCTTATGGACAAAGTACGGAAAAAAATCCAACCGAAAGAGGATTGAAACTAAATGGAATCACGTGTTGGATGTCAGAAGTGGTTCACCATTTGAAGGTTATTCACGTTCACACTTTCTCTTCCGATCCGATTAGTAGTCAAACTGCTTCCTCTCCAATTCGAACCTCTGTAATTTATTTCCTAAACTATACTTTCTCGATGGATGCGACACTTCCATCTAAACCTATCCAATTTCAAGCTCGTTATCTAAAATATATATTCCCACCCTCTTAGTTAGTTACCTTCGGAACATTTCTACATGGACGTATTACGTATAGTCATCCGCATTCCAACATGTTGCGAGGGTACACCATTGGATAATCGTATTAGTTCAAACGTATCTTTCGAAAGCTTGTTATTCAGCGTAAGTGACTTTGAATCGTAAATAAGAGCATAAGGAAATTATTGCGATTCGAGAGTTGACTGATTTATAACGAAGCTTTTCATAACTTCCAAACCTGGCAGATTTTAATGGAAAAATGGCTTATTCACTCGATATTAGTTTTGCGAACGCAATTTACGAGTAAATGAATAATCAATCCACTTAATCTACATTACACAAGAGATCCCTTAACTCTATTAGAAAGGAAACTGACTAGGAAATCTAAGAGCGAGATTAAATTTTATCGATTAAAGTTATCCAGAATGCCTCTCTCCTGGGATTGATCTCTTTAATTGAGTCAGAATTTCATTTGCCTCATCAAAATTTTCGGACGTGATATAATTTCCGAAAAGACGGTTTCTCAATATTCTCGGCGAATTCTGAGTTTTTCACAACGCAACTGTTGAAGCTGAATTCACCACCGACGGAAAGAACTTCTTTAACTCATTTAAAAGTCTGATAATTCATTCTCATTCTAAATTACGACAAATAGAAGGAATTTATACGAATTTCCAGCAACATTCCTCCTAATAGTTAAACTTAATTTTCAATTAAAAAATCTTAGAGCAATTGGATATGTGTAGCTCTTCTGTTACTTATGTATCTAATAGAAGGTGGTGCTCCATGGTAACTTCACCATCCGGACATATATGATACGTATCGATGAAATATTAACGAACTTAGACTCGTATTTCACATAGTCACCACATTGAACGGTATTAAGGCTTTTTCGAGAAAAAAGAAAACAAGGTGCGACGTTGCTAACATTAAGGCGTGGAAGAAATGTATCTGATACATCATTATTATAGGGTTTCCCTCATTGGTTTCGGGATAACAGACTTCTTTACACGTATAATGCACACGTTGCCGTTTTAAGTTCCGAAACAGGAGGGATGAATAAATCTTGGGGAAGACGCGAATAATTCTTTTTATAAACATATTGCGTATCAACAGAAATACGGCCAGAAAAGATTAAATCGATTAGATAGAGGTAATACCAGCCTCATACTTCATGTTCTACAACTGTCAATGGGCAAGTAAAATATAATTTTCATAAAAAATAAATTATAAAGAGGACGATGTTGTAGAAAGATTCCGCGATGTTTTCAAAATTTTACCATTTGTTTTCTATAGAATATTCGCTACTCTTATGAACTGAAATGTGACTAAATATGATCAGTAAGACTCAGACTTTCACCTTAAATTTTCGGTGACGAGAAACTTTTCAATCCTAAAATTTTCCATTCCCATCTCATGTTAATTTATGTATAATTGAATCAGAAGTTGTAAAAACGTTAATTAATCAATAATCGCGTCTTTATATGCTAAAAAAACCTTCTGCCCAAACCTTACGATTTGCGAAGGACGTCAAATTCACAAAATAAGGTACTTTCTTTCTATTAAAGACATAAATCAAAATGAAATGTAAATATCACTTTTCCTCATAATTTTATCCTAAATAAAATTTGTAAGCAAAAATTTCGCGAGTTAATTTCACCATGAGGTATTCTATAGTTAGTTTAGTGTCGTTGTTTTCATTTCAATGGGTTACATTGTCCACTATCTTGCTACTATCACCAATAGAAAGTATTATTATAGAAAGATTTAGTATAGCTAATTATGAAAATTATAGATAACTTTACGATGATAAAATAATTAGTTACTATGGATTAATTATTAGAAGGCGGTTCGTTCATTTTATTCACCGAATCTTTCAAACAAAGCTCAACCAAAATAGCAATTAAATTTTTTCTGCTTAATACGTATTTTCACTAATTCTATTATACATCTGCATATTTACCCTGAGAGCCACCTTTCGGCATTTGGCAGGGGGTGCATGCACCATGACTATTTCCCTAAGCGATTATTTTCGCGAATAGTTCGCAAATTGCAATTGCAATATTTAACACAGAATAATTTATAACTTGTTTAAAAACTCATTTTCATATGATTCAGTTGCTAAGCTTTATTCTTTTTCAAAAATTGAAAATCCTTCCTTAGTGCAAGACAACAATTATACCTCTTCCTCATTATTTCCCTTAAGCGATAAAAAAGTCACTCCTTTCTTCTTTTGAGCCCTTAACGTCTTTCCCATACGCTCATTTCGAATTTCTCAATGGAGGACCCGAGTTCACCCACTACATTACTACAAGTTAATCCCTATTCTTTATCTCAAACTTTCAAATACCCACGCACCGACCCTCCGTACCCAAGAATAGGTCTGCAATTTCCTCTCCGAAAAATATTCGTGGTTGGACTTCGTTTTAAAGATATCCTCTCTCTTTTCCCATGTTTACGAAGGTCAAAAGAGTGGAGAAACTACATCTGTCTCGAGTATCATTTCTGAATAACGGGACGGGACATGCAGAGAGGCCTTTGACCCTTGAAGCAGCCCTTTCGAAGAACCCTCTTTACGGAAAACAGTGAAGGGACCCACTGACAAGCATCGCTCCTTGTGCGGCCATTTCGTATTTACCTAATTGTCTCTTTCATGACATTGGGCGATCCGAAAGGCTGTTCGATTGTTAACTCATGCCCTTTAGTTTCTTCTCAACGTTGTATTGTTAGCAACAATTAGAACCAACTCTATATTTCGCCTCATGCGTTGTAAACGTAACAATAATACTCGATAGGCAAAACATTTCTAGACCTTTAATTTTAATTTCTTAATTTTATTTGAGTGTGTATTATATCTATCAACTCATCGTAACTTACAGGGTTGCAGGCGCATTTATGTTAATTACTACCTGAAGGTTGTATGGATCCTTAAATTATCCCAAAATATCCTTTATAGATGGTTCAAAAGGAAAATTCAAAAGAGTTGTAAGAGTACTTTGATCCTGTTTTACTTCCAATGAATGAGTAATACAGTACAGTAATAGAATGAAGTTGGAGGAAAACAAGACGAAATTTCGGGTCAAAGACCCCAGGCACTATTATTTATTCCAATAATTCTAAGAAAAATTTCAACTATGAAACGAATCATTTTGGTTTACCATATCTAATCAACAGTTCCGTATCTTGATAGTAATTCGATTATCGACATCACTTTCGAAAAGAAAGTAGACAAATAAGAGAAAATTCCTCATTCATTAAGACATATTAACGACTGATACTAAATTCGCGAAAATTCGCGAGGGGATATTTCTCGGAAAGGAACCCTTAAGCCTCTCAGAGTCTGGGTATGACACGACTCAAAAATTAATAAATAAATAAGGGAAAATTTTTCAAAAGAATTAAAGGGCCTAAAACATTACTAATCTTGATCAATCTTAAAAATAGCACACATTTAATCGGAGGGAAATTAAGTGTAAGAACTAAAGTATAGTAACCGATACCATGTAAATTGTCGATAAATTGATAAAAAAGGTGATTTTCACGATAGTTATAGGGGATTTCAATGGAGTAAATAATCAGGAATGAAACCAAATAGTTAAAAATGCTAAGGGGAAGGAGGATACACATAACTACAAACATTGTTTTTGTTTAAAATTAGAGCAGAGGCGGGTCATCGGGGATTTCCCCCATCCTCAGATGACTCACATCATCTTCGCAGAGCAGGGAGGGTGAATTTCCGGTTACTCACTCTAGTACTTAAACAAATTTCCCCCAACTCAACAGCCATACGACACTCACGTATAACGGGGAATAATACACCTAAAAGATAAACAAATCAATTTTTCGTATTTTTATACGAGACAGCTATGTTACTGTTTCTTAAGTAAAAAATGCAGCATTTGTATCGATCAAAATCCGAATTGAAATTCGCGTAAACCTAGAGGAAGTCGCTGTGCAAATCGGCAATGGGCGTGAATTAGTTCACGGTCAATTAAAGACGTCGATATCAAATGGAATTCGGAATGAAAAAGACGGTGTACGAGGTGGCGGCGAAAGTTTCACAAACAGCGGACAAACAGAATAGAAAGTGGTTTTAAAATGTTTTCACCTTTTCCGGCTCGCTCGTTCGCCGCCCCTACTGTCCTTTTCTGTTTGTCACCAACGACCGTCTAAAATCATCATAAAAACCAACCAATCAAGAGGCGGCAGACGGGAAGAGACCTTCCATTTATTCCTAGGCTTCTGAAAGCTCTAAAAGCTATACCTACGCTAAAGAAGTGAAAAATAGAGACATGACTGGGACTCTAACTCGTGTCTCCTAACTATTACTGAATGGAGACTTATAAAAAAGTTACATAAGAATTTACGAACCACATTTACCAACTCTAATGTCCAGGGTTCGAGTCCCGGCTAATGAGATTTTTCCCTGTTAAGGAATGCATATATATGTTCCTCCGTATGTATGTCCGTATAAATATATGTAATTAGTAAGATACGCCTGTTTCTGACAAATAAATTATTATTAATATAAAACAGAAGTATATTTTCTTTTATATCGACAGTAATTGGGGTGACCTATGGCAGAAATATTATGAAAGTGATAAGAACCTGTAATTTTCCGCATAAATTCATTTAGCGACCGGTTTCGGATAAATGTTAGCCTCTTTAGGTAGTCTTTATCCATTCCATTAATATTCCATTCCAAGAAAATCAAACGATAATGCTCTTAAATGCTCTACATGCCCAGATAAGGGAAGCGGTAGGTAAGTAAAAACAAATCAGATGACTCTGAATTATAGTATGAATAGCCCTTTTCTTCACATATGCTCCTTTGTAAATTAGCTATTCTTGAAATTCGATATTCCATTTATTGGTTCATGAGCACAAAGATGTATCACTTTTTATTCGTAGTGATCTGCACAATTTTATATAATATTAAGGAATTAAATGCTTCGTCCTCGCCGAAAATCGGATTTTATAAATAAATGCATACATTAGCCCATTCCAAGCAACGATTTCATCAGTACAGTTAAGAAAATATCCCCCAGCCGGAGAAAATTTCGAAAGATTTCATGGATAAGAAAGAAAATCGATAATAAGAAAACCTGAGGCAATAAGAAACACAGTAACAGCCCTGAATGAAAAGGTCGTGAATTTTACGTGATATTTTCAACGTCTCCGTCAAGCTTCAAGTATTATTGGTGAAGTCAACACAGTTATGAAATCAGCAAATTTTCTGGCACGAGACCTCGATTGGATAGCGCAACCGGCCGGCAATTCGGAGATCCGGGTTTGAGTTCCGGAGTCGATCTCGTCCAGTCATACTTTCTAACGCATTAGTCATTGTTGGGTTTGTACCACGAAAATTCATCTTCGTCCCTTTAACTTGCGCTAAAAGGATAGGAAAAGGACAAAGTATACAATACGATGAAAGATACTTAAGAATACAAAATACGAATGATAAGGTCGCTAGCTGTAGAAATTAAGTCTATGAGGAATCGTGTATTTAGGAAGATATGTATTGGTATTGGTATATATTATTAAGCTTTTATGCAGACTAGGTGATTGGCTTATTAAGGATTCGACAACCATATGTTGAATACAGTCAACACAAAAAACATTTCCCAAAATAAACACAAGTCCGTCCAATTCCTCCGATTCGCTTCATCACGAAAATAACATCTTTATATTTTTAGTGCCTTGAATTTTAATCTAGAGGTTGAGATATTGATTTGACCTAACCTTGAGAAAAGGAAAGTCGTGGTTATTTCATCACGAAAACAAAACAGTCTAGCTTTAGGTTGCAAGCATATGTTAAACCAGAGTAAAATGAGAGGAATTCATAGTGTGTCCAACTAATACTTCACTACAATATCAAAGTGTGGTTCGCTGTTTCTAACTTGCGATAATTTATCTTTATAAATACCAAATGTGAAAATAATAAATACACCAATCGTAGTAAATAGCGAATTTGCTATTGCTAACATTTCAATTCTTTGAGTGATATATACAGATACATATACAAAGATATACAACCTAGGCAGCTTTTCGTAGATTAAAAAGACAATTTACGGATATCAGCCAGGTGGTTTTGATTTATGGGAGCCTGAATGAATAACGTTGACCTTTTCGGTTTCTGAGAAATCGGCACCAAACTGTAACTCAAACATCAAAAAATTGAAAACAAGCTATAAAGAATAAGAGACTAACAATAAGAATATTTCACAGTGAATTCAGAAATCTAACAACCGGGATTAAAAACGCTTGCCCTCGAGTCTAAATATTAAACTAATATTTGATACCTCACAAAAACCCCAATCCCAACGTATGACGTACGGCAGGATAATATGAAAAGAGAGTACGTGAAGTGATGGATGTCAAATATTCGTGGAAATGACGGAGAAAGGTGGTCGCTGTTGAGTAATTGGAGGTGATGGAGGAATATAAATGACAGTTTGGACCTGTACGTCCTCCATTGAGGAAATGACGGATGCAAATCGATATCCGTGGGGAGCCACTTGTACAGTGGACGGCTGTACCGACAATTTTATGAGTCAAAGACCCTCCGTTAATACGTTAGAAAGGAGGATTTGAGTATGAGTGAATACCTTGATTCCATCATCCGCGAAGGGAGGGCAATTATGTGCAAGAGAAGCGTGAATAAGTAAATATAGACGTCGTATTGAAACTGTGATACAGCGAATCTGGTGACGCGATAAAATTTTCTACGTCTGCATTAATTTAATTCGACGTATGGCATGGGTTTTATTTCGTCACATTGAGCTAATTCTTACGACAATTATGATCATGCTGAATATCAAGTCCATCGTATGAGATAGATAACGTCTTCAACAATTTATCCTGTAACTTTTCAATTTATCGAGAAAATAATCACAGTTGTATTAAAACATTTTAAACCAAAAATATCTATACGTTGTCAAGTTAACAAAGGTCGATGGTGGCAAAACCAGTGGACGAACACGTACACATATCCATCTCAATTCAAGAGTACTCGTTTATCCGGGGTCCGAAACAATCTAGTTAAGGATATAGAGTATGTGTATTCTGTATACTATTCTTATTCTTACATGAAACCCTTCCTAATCATTAAAGTACTGTAATAAGAGTTCAAGTATTTGAAATGTAAGCAATAAAGTAATATTAAGTGGAATAGGCACCCGATTTTAAGTCAAATTATGGCGGAAAGTTGTTAATAATGCTCCTGTAGATGAAAGAACAGGGAAAATATATTCGCGATAATAACGTTTAAGTATTCGAAAACCAGTTCAGTAAAGAATGACGACTTTAATCGTTTAAGTCCAACTTTAAATACGATTCGAGAGACATTTATAATGAGGAAATGGTCTCATAAATCACATCTTAGTATTCGTAAACAAAAGCAAAAATTCAAGGGCATAATATTCAGTGATCATAGAAGAATTTCAACAAACGCCTATCATTCCACACGATAATGAGTTTTTAACGACTCATCCCTAATCACGATTTGGCAGACATTTTAAAGTGCGTAAGACACAATCGATACTATGCGAGCTCCAGCTATCCCGGGCAATCTATGAGCATAAAATAAAGGTAATAGATCCTGGGAAATAATCAATACATGTACCCCAGATGCACGGAAAGCTATATATAGAGCGAAACTAAGCTGAAACTCATCGAAATTTCAACAAAAAGTTGTGGTTGCCATGAGATTGCGTCATAACAACAAACCGGCGCCAGATTCTCGGACAATCAATGTTTACAACCGAGTTGAAAGCAGGAAGTATATCATCTAGGATACTAGTGCAAATGATAACGAAAATAGATGGATCATAACAGCCTTGTACTTCTAATTCCTATTGTTTAGTATATAAGATGACTCTTGAGCCGATAAGACATGTAACATTTATTACAAATACAAAAACAATCTTAATATTTACGATATAAAACGCTCGTAGTCAGTTTTTATTATTGATACACCCATTATTCACTTATTCTTCACTTAAGAGGACTGTCAGTGGCTTATACAATTCGTAGAGATTATACAAACGTTGAAGACCTTCGATAATTGTGGTGTATAATGGAAAAGGGTAGTTACAGGGGCGGTTCAAAAAAAACCGTCAAGTGAAGGAGTGGATTTTAATTCTGAGCAGATACATCGGCACTCGAAGGAGGGTTGGGTTTGGGAAATGAGGGAAGGTCAGGATAAAAGACGGTTTGGAGGGAAAATTCAAAAGTCGTTGCGGGGCAACGGAGGAACAGGTGAAGACATAAGGAAAAAGAAACCTTAAAAATTATATTTAAATGACGAAACGGGGGGAAGAGCGATAACTATACCTTAATGATCGCCTTCACGATCTGTGCGCGCTGCACGACGGCGTATGAGCGAGATGATATGAGAACAGACTCATAGGAAGCTGCAGCCTCAAGTAATCGATTAGGGTATTTTGGCGCTCCGTGAGCAGCGCCCTCGTCGACGCATGTTAAATTTTGCAACCTTTATCGCGATTAAAGACTAACATTCGCAAAAATTGATACCATAAGAGTTTTGGCCAAACAGTACTCGCCCTGCTTTCGTTTCCGGAACAGAATAGGATGGTAGTGCAAGTCCCCGCCCATATGTGCAGCTACGCCTACGTCTTCTCCTACGTACGATATCGTGTTGAAAATGACGAAAATTCCTGCCTATCCCTTTAATAAAATACTCGTTCCAAAACTGAATCGCTAAGACTCGTGCTTAACATTCCCACTTTCACTCTTTTTATTTGACTCGATTCTATGTTTTCCGTCGATGCAACAGGGTGAGAGTAGTTGCTCGTGAAGGTAAGTTTACTCCCGGGAAATTCCTGCAGCTAAAAAAAGGCAGTGCTTTAGACTAGGTGGTATCGACCCGGACGTAACCCCAGAAATGTCATGCGAAATCAATCTCGTTTTAATGGATTCTGAAACGTATCCGCTACGATTTCCTGTTTTAGAATCGGATATGGATCCGGCAAGCAAAGTAGAAGCAAAAAATAGCTGACTCCGTCACACGATTCAAACTTAAAAAAGCACTTGTTGTTCTACACTCTATAGTAGTACACGATTTGTAGAATACGTTACGAATTAATCTTTTAAAAAAATACCAAATGTAAAAGGTTTTGAATATATTAATTTTAAAAAACGTACGATAAATAATAAATATTTACAAATACTAAAAGGATATTAAAATCATACAATGAACATTTGTCATAATTCGATGTAAACCAAATATTTACGTGTCTGTGCATAAGTTGGTAGAGAATTGATCGAAAATAATTGTGGTTGACGTTTTGTGGTGGATTTTTTTTCGCAAAAGCCTGTTGCATTAGAAAGTAAATAGAACACAAGCGAGATTTTTTTATTTACTCTAGTGGTGTAAGTAGGCGAACAGAACAACTCGTACGCCCTACTCGTCTCCACACAAGCATCAATCTCGTACCCCACAATCCTCGCTCATTGTCACTAATAGCACAGGGAGTGCGACTTTATCGATTCCGTGTTCCGTAAACGTATTTCCTCAGGATTTATCGAGCAACGCCTCTCGGCCGTTAATCTACTCCCTTGCAAGGTTTAATTTCTCTCGATATCAAACCGAACGTTGCAGTGTTCCCCAAGATATCGAATCGGAACCAAAAATCGAGAAATGAAAATTAGAAACTCGAGAAGTAACATTTCCATCGCCATTCCTTCAGTCCGCACGTATTGGCATACTTTTCCATTACCTGAGTGCGTTTCTAAACCACTTTTACGAAACGTCCCTCAACCTTGACGTTGTACGAAGAGAAGCTATTTTCCACGAAAATATAAACGTGGACTGATATCGTCCACGTGTTTCCTAGGAAACAATCGTTGATGGAAAGGATAATTAATTAACCTTCAACTTTCACAAGTTTAATTTAATTCATCGTATTTTATTACTTCTTCGAATCGGTATAATCGATCGACTTCGTGGCATTTAATGGATATTCCCATCACGCACGAGACAATCCTCGAGGGTCTAAACGGAGATGGGACCTTTTCTCCCAAAGACACCTTCCAAATATCAACAAGTGAGTACGATGTCTCTTCCATAAGTCGCCCCAGACGTGCTCTATATTCCGTGATTTATGTGAACCCTCGTCGACTACAGACGTACTCTCTCGCTCTTATAAATCTACATCTTTTATTCATATCATCCGTGACCCCGTAGTATCCTTTCGCACGCATTTTTTATCTTCATTTCACCCTTTCGCTCTTTTCAGAATCCAATTAGGCACATTTTACGAGAATTAAAACGATGGTCTATCCTATTTCGAACCTTTTATTTCTCATCAAAAGTTTCCTAATCAAATTTGCTTCTACATTTTCTTAATTATCTCCAGTGTTTGGTTTGGGTTCAAGCTTCGAGATGGGGTTATCCATCCTTAATGGACTACTTTCCATTCGACTCATTCGGTCCAGCTGCCGGATGTTCCCTGGATGATATCTATGAGAGCATCTTCGACATATTATTCAGCACGAAAACATGAGATCAACTTATTTATCAACTCATTTTGTATACATTTCGCAGCAAATTTAAACAGCATTTCATGCACGAATAACAATTAGAAATTACGGCCTTGAAATTCGTTAATTTCCAAACATTCATCGCGGATTTTCACAGTACGAACGGCTGCGAACTTATCAGTGAATGTTTTAGCGAAAGATTTAGCATATTTATCAGAGTACATGCAAAATGATAGTGATTCTTAATGAGAATGATTATTGATGGAAATTTTTTTATGCAGCCCATGCCTGTAATGGGGGAATATTGATCAACGATTTCTATGAGAGCCTGAATTCATCGCTAAAAATTCCATGTTAGACACAAGCAGCCTTTTTCTTCCAATGCAAGCGGAGGATATAGAATTTCGATCCGGGACGATACGCCATTATCGCTTTTCCGTGGTTTGGGCTTATCTTCATTTTACATAGCCTTTCATGGAGAAACCCGGATAACTATTCCCCATTTAATAAGCATATAAGCACGAATATAATCATAGACACACTAAGAGGAAGCACCAAAATATTTGAGATATCTATTATACGTTTGGAGTGGGAACAATACGGAATATATATCAAATAAACATTTATGGAACGCGTTGTTGTATAAATTTGTTTCCAGTTAATCTTCTAATTAAAAATTGCCTCTTCTATACAACTAAACGATTCTTTATCATATTCATATGTATCAATCATATCCCCATTAAAAATCTCAAATATTCACCACATGTATACATAAACTGCAATATCGTAATGATAAAAAACACGAGTCATTATATGTTAACTGCTGTCATCCAATAAGAATGCTTTTAGTTTGTGCAATACATCGATGACAATGACAAAATTGCCCATCTCGAGAAAGAATGATTTCTACAGCGAATAAATAACGCAATAAAAAAATCCCTATCATCTGGGAAATCACCCGTCCGCGTCAACATGACACTCAAACGCCCGGTGTTTATTGTGGTGCAAACGAACCTTCTCTCGGCGTCCTTGAAGATAATTTAGATGCTTTGAATGTGGATTTATCCAAACATGTGGATGTGTCACCACCGCCTTTCCTTATTACACAAACTGATTGCCATGAATGCAACATATCCTTAATGAGAGCAATCTTACATAATGTTTCGTTTATTGTTTGTTTACGTTCGGATTAGGCTGTACAAAGAATAATCTACGTAAATAAGACGGAACCCGATCTGTAAGTCGATGAAAGTTATACAAAACTTTAATTAAAATTACTCATTTAATAGAGTATATTATTCCTCAAATTTAACATCTACGTATAGTAATTAAACTTGCCTTCGTGATCATCGGAGGATAATTTTACATCCGATGATGACAGCTTAATCATAAACCATCGTTTCCCTTACGAATTCATCTGCTGAGCAGTTGCACAATGCTGAAAAACATTCTCCCCCACGCACAGATAAACATCTCCATAAATATCCTGCAAGCTGCCCTTAGAAGTACGGCAGGGGGTAGAAACGAAAGGC
Organism: Pantala flavescens; assembly: GCA_020796165.1. Taxonomy (NCBI): domain Eukaryota; kingdom Metazoa; phylum Arthropoda; class Insecta; order Odonata; family Libellulidae; genus Pantala; species Pantala flavescens. Next base: position 23,766,739 of record CM036886.1, read on the forward strand.
GTGTGGGCTTTTTAAATCTATAATTAAAGTTCACGAATGCGTTTCCTCCCCTGGATTTCATATGCTTGCATATTCCAGATGAGGCCAAAATTACGAGGAATAGCATCGTTCCCTACATTTACCGTCATATTAACGACAATCCAATAACAAAGCAGAGCTTTATGATTGCTTCATCACTAATATTACGGATATGCGTGTACCAGTTCACGTTGTCGGTGAGAGTGATATTTACCCGAGTCTACAACTTTTATTTCCGTTCCATTAAAAATACGTAATATCATTCTGCCGCATTTATTTTCTTTCGAAAAAAATTACCACGCAGTGTTTACTTGCATTATGGTTGAGCTGTCATTTTTCTCACAACAGCTGACTGCTAACGAATTCGCTTGCTAGAGACACACGAACGTCCTCGCTTGGTATTTTTCTATGCATAAAAGCTTCGTACGCAAATATTCTTACTAAGCTATTGATGTATTTGCTTAAATCGTTCATGTTTATCAATTAACTATATCAGATCCACTTCCACCAAAAAAATAAAACTGGTCTCTTTTCTGTTTTGATTATTTCTCTATGTTTAAATAATCATTAATAATAATAATATTTAATCTCTTATTTAAATTTATGTTCCTCCTTTTCATACGCCTACTTATAATTCCAACAATTCTGCAATGATCGAAGTCAAATACAGTCTAGAAAACATCAATCTCAGCTGTTCCATCGTGGTCGATTATCAATAAAATTTTATAATTTTATTTCTGAGTAAAATTCTAAATACATTGTATACTTTCTTAAAAATTTTTTGATTTTAAAATATATATTCATCCCACATCCGTTACAAGGATATCGCATAATGTTCCCAATTATTTTTTAACTCATTACCGAAAAAATTCCCTAACATAAATGCCATTTAAACCGTTAGTTAAATTACAATTGTCTCCATTCCAAAAATGCTACAAAAATTCACAGTGATTAGTTAAAAAAATAGAAATAGGATAATTTTTAGCAAAAAAAGAATTTTCTACTTTCCACTAAATACGAAAGGGATTAATTTTTCGATTTTTCCCTAAATGTTTAAAAATCTAAATACATCTTGACAGAACTGATCTAATAACCAGGTAACTATAGATCGAGGTACTCATAGATGACAAGCGGAACACTAAGTTCTTGAGGATATCAGGCACACCGGTTAAGAAATAAGCTTAAAAACATCGTAGTTTGCCTTGGAATCAATATTCCACGATAATTGGCACTCGTTTGGAAAAGATTGAAATCCTTAATCAACCAGCACCTTGATCATTCATCACCTACACGAATGTATACCATAACACAATGATGCTAAGCGATCCTGTGGGAGTGAAAACAAATGGGTCTCTAAAGCAACCAGGTCAGTGTTGAATCGGATCGCTCATGAAAGCGGCTCCAAACACACGGAGGAAAATAAAGTAAAACCCCTTTTCCACACAACAGCAGAATAATAGCCTCCCAGAAGAAAAACAAAGGGATATGATTGCAAGCACGGATAGTAGAACATGAGCCTTTACTTTATATTGTTCAGTCTTCCGTGGTAGTGCCCTAAATGCTAAGCACTGGATATCGATAGAGACCCGAATTCAGGGAGATAAAAATCACCCGCAGACGATGGGTTCAACACTGACCAAAAAGTTAACCACTTAAACTCACTTTGCGGAGACAGCTTCATCTTCTCCAGGTTGCTCGAATTCTTGATGTCGAAGATGATGACTCCTGCAGCGTGGCTCTTGTACGCGTTCTCCACCTTCACGTCAAAGTTGCATTCTCCCCTTCTTATAAGGGCAATCCAGGGTTCGTCGGGCGGAGGGTCCTGCGTCAGGGGCAATTCGCACCCTCGGTCGTCGTCGGGGCCCACGTGTACCAACACCCCACTCACAGGCGCCACCCGACCCTCTCCGTACTTGCCAATCTCTTTACTTTCCGACTTGGTGGTGTTGGTGTCGGGGTCGATGTAAGTGATGTTGAGGATCGCGGTGGTGTACTCCGCTTCCTCGAGGCTCACGATGGTTGCTACTGTCCCGCCGCCGGTCGCTCCGCGTGTCCAGTCTACGACGGCTGTTGCCGGTGCGGACTCGACCGTGACGGCCAGCGCGAACAGATATACGACCGCCAACACCATCCCGAGGGCTCCGAAATCTGTTGGAAGACTACGGCGAAGACCCTCCCCTGGAAGGAGCTCAGACTTAGCTCTGCCTCCTGCTCCAGAACCACTAGGAACACGATCGCTCGGCAACTCTATTTATGACGTCGCGTGGACAGGCGCACTGAATCCCCACTTTCTTCTGGGAGGAACCCTTAAAAAAAAGTGTCACTGAGGTAATCCGAGAGCAAAACCTCCTGACCTGGGTTCTACCCCGCCTCACGTGGAACAGCGCCTGCGCCTTCGCCGCTGCGGGTCCAACTGAGCCATCGGGAGACATCGATCGAAAGACAACACCTGAGAGTGACGTCACTTACGGTGCCTCCCGCGCAGAGGGGGACGTCTACCCCGACACCTTCCGACCGAGCTGGGAACTATATGGAAGGAAAAGAAACCGGGAATTTTGAACCGAGAGATAAGCTGCTTATTTAATTCCTTTGTGCGTTGCTATTCATCTCATTTAATACCGTTCAGTGGATATCAGGGCATATAAATTACATTTTTAAAATTCTACATTATCAAAACTATCTCTAAAAAGGTATGAAGAGATTTATTTACGTTAAATAATCCTAATTAATTGAATTACAATATCCTATTCACTAACAAGATTATCGCCTATATCACATTGACATCTCAGCGATATAATAAGCTGCAAATTAGACATATACTCCAAATAAAGGAAGGAAGAATAAAATCCCATTAAAGGTCAGCTATGTATTAATGAGTGAATCTGCGATAAAAAATAATAATATTGCACCCCTATCTATATAAAAATTACGGTATACGCAATTCCACAAAATAAGACATTGCAAAACAGCTAAAATAAAATCTATATACATGCTTATGTCGATAGATATGATCTAGATCTATATACATGTTTATGTCGGTGCTCTAATAAATAAGCTGTATATAAATTTATATACAGTTGTTTAATTGTTAATTCATAATTGTTTGATTCATTGTTGTTGTTGTTGTTTGTTGTTGTTTAATTGTTATGTTTGTTATTTGTTTAATTCATAATGAGTATCTTCTGAGAAGTTAGAAATTTAAATATATCAAGAATATTACTCCAAAATGATCATAGAATACATCCAAATAGTTAAAACGTACAGTTAACTCTAAGAGTAAAGGCAAAGATAAGGAAATAGTATTCACATGTAGAGAAGACATCAATACAATCCTCACGCCAATTTACGCCGTTTATATAGCCTTGCGGTTTTTCAATTTTTATATTCATGAAAATTCATAAAGATTCGAATGATGATCTATTTATCTAAAAATCTATTTCAGCAATTTTATACTTTAAACGATTTCTTTCATAGCGCGAATTTCAAAATTCTGCGTAATTGTAACAATGTCAAGATAGAACTCTCTCGAAAAATCTTTAAATATGATATATAAAGAAAAAAGGAACGACTTCTTCCTAAGGAAAGGTTGAGCGATTCAAACTACTTTACTTTGGTTTCCAAATAAATGTTTGCTGAAATCTTTAAGCGCAGAGCTGCAAAATTTGGCATCAATTATTACAGAATAAATGAAGTGATTCTGTAACGAAAAAAGAACATTTATCATGTGACTTTTTTATCATTTAATCACGTGACTACATCTACATTAAGAAAACGATAATGAGGACTGCTACTAGTCGATCTAGTTACCTTTTCATTAATTCTAAGTAAATTTCTGTTCTGAAAATAATTTCAAATCCTGATTCATTAGTAATAATTGTTTACAGTATTCATTCATTAATCAACAATCGTTTTCGTTTGGGAGTAAACATTAATTTACGTAAAGAAATGAAGAATCTTAATGAAAAAATCTAATTACTCAGAATCAGAGAAGCTCTTTATCCACATTACGGTGGAATATTACGATTTGAAAGTTTTCCACCTTAATCCTTCGTATGTTCTTCTCGTGAGGGATTTTATTTCTTTTTTCAAAATGAAAATTAAGTGTGCTAAAAGATGTAAATATATGTCGCGTATTACAATTTATGGTCATTCTTTTGGAATCTATACTTTTAGTTTGTGAAAATATCTTTAGAATTTCAGATCAAAAAATTGCTCAAGAATTAGAAAAAATACACAATATATAGCATATTTTAAAGTAAAAGTAAATGATTTTTTTATTTCGAAGTAGATTATGCGATGAAGAAATATATTCAATGATGATAAGACGAAAGTTAATTCATTTCTACTAGGAATCGAAAGGTTTAGCGTTCAAAGAGATCAATACATTTAACAAAATCCTCAATAACGTACAATTTTTAGGAATCAAGAAGATAAAATGAGAGAGTTCAACAATACCACAAAAAAAATTTAAGAAAAATAAATACTGCAAGATTCAAAACTTCTAATGTTTTTCTATCATCAACACCTATTTGTTTTGATCTCTGATTCCTATCTGAAGAAGTGAAACTTTGAGGAAGATTTCCTATCACGTTGTGAAGGAATTAATACACTTCTGGGGCTTCCACTCAATGTCATACATAACAGAAAAGTAGAAGGGTGTCAGCGAAGAATGACATTTATCGAATCATGGCTTCCAAACGACCAAAACTCAAGTTCACGCTTCAATATCCCAAGTTACCTTAGAGTGAGTGCCAAATTACTCATCATAATAATTCTAATTGAACGATTAAAACCTAGTAAAAATCTTCTGTATGATATGAAACATCACTGGATGGAATTAAAAATTTTATTTTCTTATTAATTCTTATTATTTAATGTTTTTCTAGATGCAATACAAGAAATCTAATAAAATATAAATTCCACATCAGAAATCCGCTCACTATACTGAAAATTCACTGATATGAAATTCAACCGATGATTGTATTCTGATTTGAAAAATTATGATTGAATTATTAGAGTTTGATGGATGAAAATCAAGAAAATAATATTTCAAAAATACCAACGCAACTTTGATAGTGTCTATCAGAATCAATTAAAAATCTCAATTTTCATTATTATGCATCTTGAAATGGAAGCGATGTTCATAAAATTGTAAAAATATATTTAAAATAATATGAACCTCCGCGTTAATTTACCTAACAGATCTTGTCTCTTCCAAATTCTAATTGACCTACACATTAAATTTATTACGATAAAATTAAAGTTAGTATTAAAATAGCATAAAAATAAATATTCTCCTAAAATCCATATTTGAAGTCATAAAATAGTTTTCTGAGATCGTGAAAAAGTATACTTTCGTTAGACGAAAGGTACATTTCTTATAATAAATTCGTAAAAATATTTAGTTCTCATATAATGAGGGGAATTAGCTGCTTCTTGGTCCATTATTTAGAAGACGTATCCTTTATCTTATGTTACCCGCACATTGAATTTGTCCGAAGCTTTATTTACCTTAAAGCAAGTAAATATTAACTTTCCAGGTATAACTTAATTAAAACAACTTTTCACAAACTTAACACACTATATTAGTTGGTAAAATTTTGGAATATCTAACTTGCCCATGTTACGAACGTAATATTATGCTTCGGCAAAAGGAAAAAACAGCGAAATTTTTCCCTTTCACCCAAACTTCTCCCATTGTATTCGGAACATAATTATAGGATACATAGCAACAATTCTGCATGGAAATGAATGAGTGCGGGTAATTGATAAACAAATATTCATACGTCAAATTTGATATAATTTTTATGTATGCGAATTAAAAAAGATGTGGAAAAAGTAGACGTGAGCGACAGGCAACATTTGGTAAACATAGATATAAAAGTTTATGGTACAGTTAGATCTGTGGATTTTCGTTAATGTTGAATACTTTTATCTATTTTAAACATTTATCTAGTGGATACTGTTCATACGTCCTTTACAGTCTAAAATTGTATCACAACGATCATTATAAAAATTATTATACGTTACAGTAATATTCATCTACAAATTTTAAATTCGAAGAAATGATTGTTTCTGAAACATTGTTATATAAATTCTCAGAGCTTTATTTATAAATTTGAGGACATATCTTGTGTCAAGAATTGAATAATTTGCTATCCTGCAATTTTGATAATGAATATTGTAAACATGTTTTTATAACCATTGACGCTAATTTTGTTCAGCATTAACGAAACCCCGGGTAGTATGCATAATAATTACATACGCCTTTATTTCAATAAAAACAGAACTATATCTTCAATTCGAGATTTCATTACATTCCTTGAGTAATTGCATATTAAAATCTCTATTTCTTACTTCCTTTTCCGTGTGCAAGTTTAATTGAGTATTCAAATACATAACTGCTAAGTCTGACATGAGATGTTATGTTGGAGAGGGTGCTTGAGAAAGGAAAATAGAGGAATGAGGTAATGGAATTATAACCGATCGCATGTTTATTTTCTATCACCCATAACCTTACAAATGCCATTTGCTTTCGTCCTAGAAAAATAAAAAGATTCCTGAGAAAAAGGAACGAGATTTAAGTTCTTTCCTCTCGTCTATAAGCCCTCATTCAAATTCGATTATACATTAAAGGTGATTCTGCAGATTAACGTTGACGTTTGCCTTCCGCATGCGCAACTGCGGAGAATGCCATGCGCAATAATGGCTTCAAGCGAAAGGTTGAAACTTACAATAAACTCCCTCACGTTGTGCGAGAGTTGTCAATAGCAACCTATGCCGTTGTTTTCACCGCCCAACTTTTGAAAAAGCCTCGTTCATTCGAGTTTCATTCGATTGTCAAGCATCTCATAGTATCCGCTATCATTCATGTATAGATACCCGTTATCCGTTCAGAAGTTTGTTTGGTAAGAAAGTTGTTAGCCTTTATAATTATAGGCATATAAATACTTGTGTTTGTAAATATAATGTGTATAAGTTTTTTATGTAGCATAACATCTAAACTACTTATACCAATGCATATAAGAAGGTTTTAAAAAGCTTAATTAAAGTAATGGATTACGATTTGGTAGTAAAAGTCGTGTCAAAATATCTTGTACGTTGTTAACAACTGTATATATTTATACTATTATTGGATTCCTCTGCCTATCTTGGATTACATGAAATGAGTGAGAGAAGAATGTGGCAAATAGATTCCAGGAATTACATATTCCCTTCAAAAATTCATTTAGCTGATCACAACTTATGACACTTCTCTTTAAATAGTGTTTAAAAACTTATGAACATGGGATTTATGTATGCAAAACAAGATGAGATAGAAAAAAGTTCAATTCCTTTTCCTTGTGGTTCATTCAGAATTTTGTTTTAAAATAAAGGAAACCCTGAGTCATAAATTAAGCTTTTAAGAGATTAGTAGGGTATGGAGAGATTATGCATATAGTATTCATAAGGTTCTGAATATAATAAATGAGGGAAAAATATTAAGAAGGGAAATTGGGAGTAATTATCATTGAGAGCGTGTACTCTCATCAACAGTAAAGCAAAGAACTTGTTTAAATGAAAACCATTTTGATACATATGATTGAGAGCATATAAACAATAAATTTGTTAGCAAATAACCATATAAGCAAACATAATTATACACAAATATATGAATAATTATAAAAAACCCAAGGCAATGAGAAGTTTCTCAAATGCAATATATAATCAATAGGTAAAAAACTAAATGTGTAGCTTCAGATATTATGATCAGCATATTGCTAAGAAGAAAATATGGATAGCAGAGACAATGGCCGAATGTTTCTATAAATAGCTAAATATACAAGAAAACTATAGCACATACAGATCAGAATTATTAGAAAAGGGAATAAAGTTAAGTTGTACAATAATTAAATTGATCTCATGATTCAACATAGCATGAATTCTTCAATTGTCCTCTAACAATTTTGTTTCATTGCTGAATTTATCTTTAAAGATCATCATTACGGCTTTCGTATTGGATGAATCATAAAAAGTCTGAAGTACACGTTTAAGCAGATAAAAGGAAACTCCCAAAAATAAGTTTTGTTTATCACTATTATGTATTTTATTATGTTACTTATACAATACTGAAAACACCCAAACTATTAAAAGTTGGAATAAGTGAACTGGGTTATGAATGTTAACCCTTTCGAGACGAATGCCGGGAAAACCCGTCGGAAATTTTCCAGGCTCAGAATACGAATGACGGATTTTTCCGTCGGCAGTACATATCGTGCAAGGGTGCTGATGCAAAGGATTATGGTTTATAGTCTAACCTTTTCGACCTTTTTCTAGGGAGTTTCAGACCTTTTTCCTTAAAGGAAACCTTGCCTCGGGGGTAATTAAGCCCTTTTCCCAGCATGGTGCCGCTGCAAATTAATTTTTATTGCAATAGTTTTGCTAAATATTTAAATTAAGAAATAATTGTTTATATTGCCTTGGAAAAGAAAACCTTGTAATTTGACGACTTTGTACAATTTTTAAACGAAATTTTATCGCAAATAATAAGGTAGTTAATGAGTAACTCAATTTCATCATTATCATTTAGGTTTCACGCTATATAGCTTAAAATTGGCGTTAGAATTTCGTTTAAAATTACTACATAGTCAACGAAATGCAAAATTTTAATATTAATTGCAATATTTGCAAGTAGTCCTACAAAAGCTATACGAAAATAATACTGTATTAATAATGGTCAGTCTTCAAAGCAATGCTGTAAAAGAGAAAGTGGATTACCCGCGGACAGTGTTCATAATTGCCGTTGCTGAGGATAGGGAATGGCACCCCGCTGGGAAAGGGGTACGCTCTATACCTGGCAAATTCAGAGTAGCGAAAACGCTCCGTATCACAGGGAAGATTTTCAGAAAATGTCTCCGTCTCGAAAGGGTTAAGAAAACAGAATAAAAAACCATTTAAGATTTGGAATGAATTTTTCAGGAAAATAAATATCTTTTAGCTAGAGGAAGGGATTGAAAATTAAATAAATATTAATAATTTGAACATAAATTAATATATTTTAAAACTATGAAGAACAATTTAAATGATGTACCTTTTAATCACCTCCAAGCTACCCTTAGTGGTTAAATATCTCCAAGCTATCTTTAGTGGTTAATAGTGGTACTAAAAATCCATCAGAAAATCAAATATCACTCAGTTTTCTACATTCTTCTACTTGGTGACCCTAAAGTTTGTAATATTATATTTTTTGTTTAGAGAAAAAATCTGTTTCTATATTTTCATCAATTGTAATCTATCTTTTTATGCTGAAAAGCTAATGCCTAAATTAGTTTGATACTTCCCAAATTAAATAAATTAATACAACAGATGTATATGAAATTCAGCATATTCAGATGAGTTTATAAATAAATTACAAAACCCAACAAAATATCATCCATTAACATAGTATAAAATATACATGGTAAGGATTTTATTATAAAATATGATATATTAATGTTGAATTGAATCATTCTACCTCACTATTTTAATAAAATTAATTTAATTCGTGAGGAAACTGGTCTTATATTAAATGGTAAAGATAGATGTCAAGTAAAAGCTATTCTTTACTGAAGATAATATAAAAGTATGATTAGTATTTTTTAAGATTATCAAACAAATTATCAAAAAGAACCAATTGACTAATAATTTATAAATTAATATTAGTTATCAATCACAAATAATAATAACATCGAATTCTATTCAAAAATTTCAATCACTAGAAATATTAAGTTTTTGATTTATTCACTGTAACTGTAAATATGGTAAATAATGACCAAATTACAATGGTTGGGCTTCCTGAGAAGACGTTGTTTGTCAAAAAAAGAAACTTTGTACCTTCCTTTCTTAGTATTCGCTTTCATTGAATAGTAATTATTTTTTCAATGAGATAATGCTACTAATCCTTGCTCAACACTTTCAGAAAGAATAAAACTATTTGGAAATGTGATTCAATTGCATAAATGTAATTCACTCAAAATTTTATAGACCCTAATGATCCTTTGAGGTACTTTTCAATTCTAAGAACTTTCTTTTATAACAAGTTGAACATAAGGTGATCAGATTCTAACAATGGTTAAGTGGGACACCTTTCTGAATAAAAAAAATTAACTATTAATGAAAAAAATAATAAAATTACATACCTATATCACCTGAATTGCTATTTTTGGTCTTAGTAATTTAATAGAAACCAGAATGCAGTACGCCTGAAAATCGGATATAAATTTGCTAGTTAAGCAAAAGAATGGCGGCCGAATTCTAACAACTGATCAACAATGAATAATAATAATTATAATAATTAATATTTAATAATAATAATTATTTCTCGTAAACAGCTTCAAAAAATTAATTCGTTCATATATACGGTTAACATTATAAATTCAACAAAAAACATGAAATTCATATCCCGGCGATTTACCATACGATTGTTAAGAACCGTATATTGCATATATTTTCTCCCTTCTTTCCTTAGATTTTTTCTCAGTTTTTAAAATACTCGTTAGAAAGCGGCATATCTGGACAGCTTCGTTGAGAACGAACTTTGCTGTACACCCATAAAAATTTTCTTGAATGTATTTTTAAGAGGGAACTTCGTCAAATATCGTCAAATGAAGTGTTAAGCAATTGATTCATTGTCAGTAGTCTTTAAGAATTCAATTTCTTATCATTTCATATTATAACCCTTCCATTTCAATCGATTGATTAATTAGTTATGGTACTGAAAGACAAATTGAATGTAATGAATGCTTCGGTCGTTAATTTTGATTGATGTTGTCATATGATAAACATTTATTAGAGTAAAGGAGTTTTGAAAAAATTGAGGAGTTTGGTATCCTCGAGTAAGTGGATATTAAAGCCGATATAAACCTCACAAATCAATGCCTCGTCCCAAATTCTTCACCCCTAATTTTATAACCTTTCATCCAATTTCAATGGCAAATTTAGTTTCACAAACTTCTCCCTTCCTATACTGACCAGTACTCCTAATTCCGATTTACCTTACAGTGTCGATCTATTGATGACACTATTTGTCTTACACAAAAAACAATATAATATGTGAGTTACGCAAGCTTGTTTGTTTTATTAGTGCCGCAAACTAGCCAGGAAGGTATACTACTTCAGTGTTGGTAATATAGAAAGTTCATTTCCATACGTTGGCTTCACTGTATGTGATTGGTTTCATTCCGTTTTTCATTTCAATATGGTGGTACCTATTCAGTGCATGTAAACAGTGATTGATACTATTTATTAGATGTCTCGTTTATCCTCACATTCTGGCGTTTAGAGTTATAATACAATCTGTTATGTGGAATATTTTAGATACTGTATACATCATACATATTTTTAAAAAGATCGTATCTTGAGAACTAAAAGAAGTCAACATGTTGTCATTATGTCAGTACGGTAGTAGTGACGAGGATTCTTCAAATGAAGATAAAATTGAAAATTTAAAGGATGCACCCAGTCATTTAGTGCCACTTCCTGAAGGGAAATCTGTTTATTCAATCCAAAGCTCATTGCAAATATGTGCAGCTCCCGATGTCGTACCCATGGTTTGTATACATTTTATACTTTACAGAGCTGTTTCAATCAAAGATTGTAAAGTTTCCTCGAAACATCTAGTAAGGAACTCTCCGATACATATCATACATTGATTGGAAAAACCTGTGATATTATCATCGATACCTATTTGTTTTTGTTTTGTAACTATTAGGTTTCAGTTGTATTGAAGTCTTGTTTTTGTGGTTTCCTCTCAGTAATAAATCATTGTTAAGGCTATTATTATTTTGAAGTCATCGGGTAGAACTTACACATGATTTTAAAAGTGAGAGCACAATACAACTTTATTTATAAAGTTAGACATAGTTGATTTCATAACGAATCATTTTCCACTATGATATTATATATACGCTAGTGTTCATCCCTCGAGATATTTTTAAGAATCAATACCATCATCATATCCGTGTAAGAAAATGGATCATTTTGTGGTATGTCTAGAATCACTCTTATGTATCATTTTCTTTGCTTTTTAAAGGGATCTGCTGGTTGGAAGAATCAGATTGACAGAGATGTGAAGGAAATAAAGTTCAATCCAAAATGTGAGGTGTTATTTGCCCCGGAAATTGGGCCTGAGCACCCATTTAAGACGGAACAGCAGAAAGCACACAAAAACATGCTCTCGGGATATGTCGAGGAAGCTCACATAAGCGAATTTCAGTTTGAAACGCAGAGGCGGACGTTTACAAGTTTTGGTGAGAGAATTTAATCCCTTTAATTTGTAGAAAATAAAAATATATGACTCTTGTTAATCTTATTGATTTATTATTCCATCCTTTCATTTCTGCTAAACAATTTTCAGTTTATCATTCAGGTGTAATTAATTTATTGATATAGTACTTTCAATACTATTCTTGAAAATATATGTCTCAGGGAGAGAAAGAATAAATTTGTTATTAATTAAGTTTACTCATAAATTCTTTTATATTTTAGGCTATGCTCTGGATCCTACAATAGATTGTGCTGCCCCAAAAGAAGGCTTTGTTGGTTCTTCAAAGGCAGCTGAGGATTTAGACGGGAAAACAGTGTTTGAATCTTGTCCAACACGTCCTTTGGACAAAAGAAAGAGGAAAAAGAATGATAACCCAGAAGATGTGGAGGGATTCCTAGGTCCCTGGGGAGGATATGTTGATGAAAAGAAAGTTATCAAGCCCAGTGAGGTGAGTGAGGAAATTGTTTTAATAGATATCTCGTAATCTCGTATAGATTGCTCTATCTCGTAGTCTTAGATATGTTAGCTCCAGTTCAAGAATTTTTTTATTAGTTATATATTACATATAGTTACATTATTAGTTATATATCAGTATGTTTTTCTGAAATGAAATTTATGGTTCATTCGAATTAAATAGTGCTAGGTTTATGTTTATCATTATTATGGATGAAAATATATATTTCTATTTAGGAAGAGGCTGCAGAACTGGAGGAGATATTGGCAAAGAGACAAAAGAGAGGCAAGCAGAATGATGACAAACCTTTGGAAGAGAAGACTGTCTTGCATAGTAAGTTGTTTGTTTTACTTCTCATAATATATGATGAAATTATTTTCTGGAAAAGTATTTTTCTGTTAAGAATATCTTCTAGACTATTCATTTACTATATTCCTATTCATTTACTTTATTTTTATATTTCTCGAAGAAGTATTTATGTTGAAAATGAAATCTTATTACTGAAATTAATTCAAGTATTCAAAGAAATATAATTTTAACGTAAACAAAATATATTGCATTATATTCCCTAAAATATTTGGCTCTTTTTGAAAATTTGAACCTTATTGACTTTGATTTTTATGCATGTATTGTTGTTAAACTCAAAGCTACATCTACATCATTTTACCAGAGAAAATTTTACTTATTGTACTATTGGGATTGATATAAATTCAAAATAAGACATAATTAATAATAGCTATTGGTGCATTGATGTAAATATACTCATTTCTCTCTCTTTGTCTATAGTCAAAGACCCATTGGATTACCAAGGACGCTCTTTCCTCCATCCTCCCCAGGACATTGGGGTGAATCTGAAGCATGCAGATACCCCTCCAGATCGCTGCTTTCTACCAAAGGCTAACATTCATGTTTGGAAGGGTCACACAAAAGGCATTTCAGGCATCAAATGGTTTCCTAAAACAGCACATCTTATGCTATCCTGCAGTATGGACTGCAGGGTTAAGGTTAGTGCATCCTCTCTCTACTTCTGTATTAGTCAACATTGTAAATACTGGAAGAAGTATAATTGTGTATAATTTTGCCTTCCTCAAGAAACATATATCAAATTTTAATCTTTATTGTATTCATATATCAGATGACTCAATGCTAAAATATATTTTATTAAAATATGTTTTTATGAGCATGATGCAACATGATTATGAATAATCTTGCCTGTAAAAGAATTTTTCAGGATAAAGCTCATAAAATCACTCTATTGCTAATAATTATTGTCTCTCTTCTGCAGTTGTGGGAAGTATATAAGGAGCGTAGATGTATCAGGACCTATTATGGGCACAGACAGGCTGTGCGTGATGCTTGCTTCAACAACAATGGATCTCAGTTCCTATCTGCTGGTAAAGTCAAAGATATCGTAGCATCATTTTGTAACATGGATGGTTCATGTTTTGATGAGAATAATTATTTAAATTTTGTGTATTAATTAATTACTTTATTTCTTGAGTAAGAAATTTTACCTTCAATGGTAATAATAATCCAATTAACATTGTTATGTCCCTTCAAAGTAATTATAAAAAGCAATTGTAGTTGAGATGATTCACTGAGTTAATATAATACAGTTATGTTATGTATATAATATTCTATCAAATTTATGGGTGATTCTCAAGTATCTTTTCTGCAATTCTGAATTTATCTTGTCTCTAAGATAGTGCTTACGCACTGAAAGAGAAACCAATAGTAACACATTACCTCTCAAAGGGAATTGAAATGAGATGTTCATCTTATAAACCTAAAGATTTGACAGCTTTAATGAACTGCTATGCTCTAAATGTAGTTTTCAATTTCTGAATAATTTAGAATTTGATCATTTCCAGGTTATGATCGCTATATAAAGCTTTGGGACACTGAAACTGGTGAATGTATATCACGATTTACAAGCCGCAAAATTCCATATTGCTGTAAATTCAATCCTGATGACGATAAGCAACATTTATTTGTTGCTGGAACATCTGATAAGAAAATAATTTGTGTAAGTTTTTCATTTTGCTTTATAATCAAGTCATGGAAATTTGTACACTTCCCCAGAAAGATTTTATTGCAACATGATTTATCAGCGAACTTGCATCATCCCTTCCTTGTCCTGCAAGATGCCAATTTATTAGTAGAACATGTTGCAATAAAAAAAATTCTGTAGAAGTGTTCAAAATTTATTTAATTCACAGTATTTATGATGAATATTTTTGATTGGTTTATTATTAAGTGGAGAGGATTAATTTAGATCTTAGATTGAATCCAGTTAAAAATACCATACTTTGTTGATATACATGTTAAAATGAATTATCAAGCATCCAAGTGAATAAAATGAAGAGGGATTTTACTGACAGTGGATAATCAATTACAATGTTTTGCAGATAGACTCTAACATTTTTCTGAGATTTCTGAATTGCATTTTTATTATTTGATCTAAAATTTTAAACAATCAAGTTTTATAAAAAGTTTAAGTTTCACAATAAAACTAGTCTTATATTGTTGGGTAATAATAAAAATTCTCCTCTCTCCTTGTCAAGTTTTACTATCCACGTGCTATTGTAATTTTATTACATTATATATTGACATAATTAATTAGTATAAACAGCAATATAAGCATTATTAGTAAAAAACTATCAATGAAGACTTAGCAAATAATCTGTACACTGATGATTATTGATTTTCACAGTGGGACATAAGAAGTGGAGAAGTTGTACAGGAATATGACAGGCATTTGGGAGCTGTCAATACAATTACTTTTGTGGATGAAAACAGAAGATTCGTCACAACTTCGGATGACAAGAGTTTGCGTGTTTGGGAATGGTAAGTTCATTTCATAATTTTCTTTTGAAATCGAAGGAAAAGATTTTGACCGTAGTGGAGAGAAAATAAATCATTGTGAGTAGATTAAAAAATGTTAGTATATTTTTAGGATTTGTCATTGTATATTGTAAACTAGAATGAAAATGTTAATTTCCATGATAACCTGTCACGGAATATGATAGAATATTTTTCTCAGGCAATACAAATGTAATTACATAAATTTGAAGCATGTCTAGATTAATTGTTGGCTTTGGTGGCTGACAATACTTAGCGCACCAACAGCTAGCACACCATCCCTTAGGGTCTCAAGGTCCAAATTGAGTGGATCAAATTTTTCTGATCTGGGATGGGCGTTTGTCCTTAGTAGGGGTTTAATGGAAGAGTGGTCTTACCAGACTGAATTTCACCCTGAACTAATGAAGGTGTATTAATATTATAAAGAGCATTCATAGAATTTTTATAGTAATTTCTAAATATGCTAAAAAAATATATACCTATTGCCTGTCAATAGCATATCTATACCTATGTGAATACCCTGTATTTGATGTGTGGCAGGGGGTGTGAACACCTATTGCTTAAACTATCATTTTAACTTATTAAAATCAAATGCCTTACATACAAAGAAAGAATTCTTAAAGCCATTTGTCCTGGCATTTATTTATTTTGTTTCACCCAGATAGCAGGTTGATTGAATTACCTTTATATGCTATTTTATTGTTCTATCTTATCATAATAAATAATTCTTTGTTTTCTTTTCAGGGATATACCAGTCGATATGAAGTATATAGCAGATCCAAGCATGCATTCTATGCCTGCAGTAACACTATCTCCAAACCAGAAGTGGCTTGCATGTCAGAGTATGGACAACAAGATAGTGATTTTCTCTGCATTAAACCGGTTCAAAATGAATAGGAAAAAGACTTTTTCGGGGCACATGGTTGCAGGTTATGCTTGTAACCTTGATTTTTCTCCAGATATGAGGTATTTGTGTTCTTATAGTTATTATAACTCCTGTCTTTATATTAACCATTGTCTGTATTTGATCTAAGTTAAATGATTAACATTCTGTAACATATTTTGTGGTATTGTAGAACTCAATGATATTTAATGAAAAAAGAATGAAGTGTTGGTCAAATACTTCTTGAGATAATTAAATCCCTTCGATGAATGATTAAGTCTAAAGAAACTTAAATTTCTCCCTGTTGCAGTTACCTGGTGTCTGGTGATGCAGATGGAAAGTGTTATATTTGGGATTGGAAAACAACAAAGTTGTACAGAAAATGGAAAGCTCATGACAGTGTGTGCATCTCAGCCCTATGGCACCCTCACGAGACAAGCAAAGTAGCTACGGCTGGCTGGGATGGTCTCATCAAATATTGGGACTAATGTATTTCTGTACAAATTAAATTTTTATTGTAATAAGATAAAATATTTTTAAGCCTCCATCAATCTAAGAATTTATTTTTAATTTTTATTCATTCAATTGACATACCTCATGAAAAACTGTAATGAATTTGGGAAATCTATCTATTTACATAAATAACCCTAACATTATCAGAAAGTGGAATTAACGCTTGGTTAAATGGTTATACCTTGAGACAGTTTTTTTTTATTTCAGGTGTGAAATGATGAAAGAAAAATAAACTTGAGGAAAACTCTGTTGACTAAAAATTCTTACAACAATGCATATTAAAATTATTTTAGAGAATGATTTCTATTTTGGACCATATGAAAATAAAAATAGTAAAAAAGTTCAATTTATTCTAGCAGAAGTTACTCATTTATCACTTTAATTTTGAAATATCATTCAAAAAGAGAGTTAATTATTATTGTAAAAGAGATGCAGATTTTTCATTAAAAATCAGTCGAATGATCAATTTTTGAAGCTCAGAAAAATACTTGTATGTAATGAAAATGCAATGAGATTCCAAGATTTGCCAATTGATAATTTAATGACTTGAGAAGTTATTAGTTGTAAACCATTCCTTATATATCATATATAAACATATACATATAAACAAATCATATAAACAAATACATATTTGACAGCATAAACTAATTTTATTCGGAATTAATTGCCAACACAGTAATTTTCATCTACAATATTTTCAGCTGTTTGGATAGACATGGTTACAAGGCAGTAAAAGAAAAATATTGATCTAAGGTTTGAAGGAGATGCTTTGTCTGATACTGAACTGATGATTTTTCAAAAATCTTGATCATTGGGAGATATATAATCCCCAAGTTATTTAATTTTGTCAGTTTTTATCGAAGTGCAAAGATGTGGGACAGGCAACAGTGACTGAATCAAAATTTTGATTTTTTGAAAGACATATCCTCGAACCGAATGCGGTATAAGATGAAAAAGGACGAGCTAGGGTTAATTGAAGGAGAATTATACTTATGTAAAGGAGAAGATACTTTTTGCTTCATTCTTCTAATATTCTCCTATTATCTTAATTTTGTTAACGTAAAAAAGAGCAGAATCTTAAGAAATGCAGGCCTTCTGACATACGATAAAATATCGACCTACTTTCCAATAATTCCTTTATTAGTAATTTGTCCATTCTAGAAACATTTACATTAGATTTTTCATTCTCTGAACATTTATCTTGAAGTTCATTGACGACGATGATAAGCATGGGACTTCAGAGTGACGAGTACCTCTTAAGCGCTATCTATGATTGGCCATGAGAATATTTAGCTCACTTTGATGGTCAGTAGCAGTATGAGGGACTTTCTTGTATCTGTTGTTGAGGCAGCGTTGAGCATGTTTTTATGGGAATATTTGATTTAGTAAACACAACAAACTTTGGATATCACTGGAAATAATTTCATCTTCTTCTCGTTCCTGACTTCCAGTTTGATACAAATCTAGCTACGATGAATCCTTCATTGCCGGATGATATAGATGTAAATAAAATGAAAGGAGATGCTATCGGTGATACTTTGTATAGTGAGCGGTGGGTATTGAAAACGTTGATGAAACTTTCGAAGGTAAGTTAATTTCTGTTCTACTATTTCTTATAATGTTAATTGTTTTCGTATATGAAAATACACGAAATTATACTTCTACACGTATGATAAGTTTCTTTAGAAATAAACTGATTGCTAATTAATTCTAGGAATATTCCAACTATTGTAATCCAGATGACTATCATCTGGAATCAAGTTTAGAGGAAGATCTCAGCGTCCTTTGGGATATGACAATAGAGCCTGCCGTAGCCGAATTCTTAATGACAAATAATGTAGTCGAATTAATAACTGATGTAATCACAATGAGTTGTTCTCCAAGATTGAATGTAAGTAATCAAGTATACTGTTATGTGTTTTGATAATTTTAAGTCAAGGAATTGAGAATTACCCATTCTTCAACAGTTTTTAGTAGTACTTTTACATCAAACGTGGAAGTATGACATTAATGTTAAGATATCAGTAAGGATATATAGTAACTCTTCTATCTACACCATATCTAAATGTTCTTTAAATCGTTAATAAAGGTAGGTGAGATTCGAAATGCAAAATAGATACAGTGGAATGTTTCCACAAAAACATCTTTGCATTTGAAACTCTAAGATGACTTCTTTGTCTTTTTATCCATCTCGAGTGTCCGATATTTATGCTGCGTTTCATGTAGCTTTCCCATTGTATATCATTCCCAAAAAAGGTTATGTTCATCGTCGATGGCTTAAAAAATGATATCAGAGATTAAATGCAATTTTATCATTAACTTGAATGGGCGTTTGTAATAGCATAAACATTGAAGGATAGCATTGATCAGGGATTAAGATGAGGAAAACTACTATGAATTAACATTTATAATATTGTTTTTTCTATACTTATTCTCATTATATGGGCACATATATCATTTTATATTTCTAATAGGAAGTTCCTTTTCTTTCAGAATTATATTCTTCCTCTGATACTCTTCTTAATTACAAGGAATAGAAGGATGCATTCTGTCATATTGTTTTAATCTTTGTCTTTTTCATTTAATTTTCTCTGTGGTATTTAATTAATATAGTTTGTATTTATACTAAATTGTATGGTTTTTAGGTTTCCATAACTGTAGGATTGTGTTTGATTTTATGTAAAACATTGTTAAAAACTTAATTTTGATCATTACAATTTATCAAACATTTCAGGAAATAATGATTGGGATCCTTGGAAATTTAGCTTGTGAAGGGAAAGTAAGAGAAAAGATAGCAGCAAATGAAGATTTGACCAAAATCATCATTAATTTATTGAAATCTTCTGACACCCCCACCCTTATTCAAGTGATGCGCCTTATAAATACTTGCATTTGGAATTTAAGTAATAAGAGTGACAAAGAATCCAACAGTGATGGTTCAAATATTGAAGATGATGAATCCTATTGGATTCAAACTCTCAAGAAAGAAAAAGAACTTCTCCTCCAAAGCACCTGTTTCATCTTGGCCAGTTCAAGAAACGGTTGGTTGAATTAGTTTATATGGTAATTATACTGGTTCTCTTCCTTATTTATAATTCAACTTTCAAATGCATAATCTTTTTAATGATGATAAGATGTTAATTCAAAGTATCTAATATGATCATGAATAGCTACATAAATACAAAGCAAACACCCCTTTTGTGTAGATTGTCATAACCAGAACCTCATTCTATCAACATTAATTTTAATACCTCATATTATTTACAAAATATGTATCTTTATAAATAAATAATAATGTGATATATAGTAGTATAATATATAGTATAAGTTGTTATTATATTATATTTAATCAAGTATCGGTACCCTCTTTGTATAAACATCTAATATTTTGAGTGTCAAATTTAGTGAAAAGTATTTATTGATGAAATAAGGTTGTAGTAAAAACTTCATCATAGTAATTTACTGTATATACTTATAATTTTATTAGTTCTTTGTTAATAATTATTTCTTTAATTTAAGTTGTGTTATAAATTAACCAGTTCTGTTTAGCAAATGTTGCATTATTTTATCCTATTTTCCATGATATAATTTACACCTTCCTTGTATAAGCACCTCCCTACTTTTTAGGAATCAAAATGTTGGAGAAAAAATGGGTGCTTATACTCAATAAAATACAGTATATTTACATCCATTTCTTGAATTTTTTGCTTATAATCAAATAGTCCAAATAGCAAGCTGATATTTTATGCTCTTATGATTACATGTATATAATAAGAGTGTAGCTTCTAATTTCATTTCTCCTCTACTTCTGGGAGCAACATTATAACTGAAAAATTTACCTCCACATATTTCTATCAATACCATGCAAAGGATATCTTTAACCTGTATGGTTCCATACTTAAAAAATGTGCTGAGTTAAGCTTATCTGTAAGTGCGTTTTTTTTTCTCAGCCTCATATCACTGAACTCAAACCAAATTATTAGTTACTGATAATAAAGATATTCTGCCAATTCAGCTATAATGATTTACATACTATTCACTTTATTCTCGGAGGATTCTTAAAGTATAGAAGCAAAAATAATTAAGATCATATATGAGCTATCTGCCAATTTTTATTAAATTAATACATTTTCTAATAGATAATTCAGTCTGCTGTTCTTAATGTTTCTTAGTTTATTATTTTTATAATGTTGGCAAATTATATAATTAATTATTAATAATTATACATTTATTCAAAATTAAGATTTCTTAAATTTAACGGTTGGTTTTCTAGCGTATTTAATCCTATTTATATTTAATTATATTAATCATAATTTATATCCTCAAATTTTTTAATCATTTCAGAATGAGAAAAGATCAACACAAAATATTTAATACAGTTATAAAAACCAATGAAAACTTTTTGAATTATTTTCCTCCTGTTTATGATGAAATTCTATTTCACAATTATACCCATGTAATGATAATGATAAATGCAATAACTATCACAGTTAGTTCAGTATATCTTTCTATAAGCTATGAAGTTTTGAGCAAGTGTAAAGCAAACTCTCCTAATTTTTTTAAATGTTTTATATTAAAGAGGAACTCCTGAAGTCAACTTTAAGCCTAATTGACTCCTTGTTTAATGTAACGGACTCTAAGGATGACTTTTTTTGTAAAACTTTCTCTACTGAAACCTTTGGAGAAGCTTTTGTGGAATCAGTTAAGGAGATGACTAAAGGTGCTGAAGACGGAAACAAAAGTATGTACAATAAAGAAATGTTAAAACATGGCCTTGCACACTGGATATCACTTCTCCATCGGCTGACCTCCCATAATGTTGGAATATGTGCTCTAGGTATGTGAGAAAAATGTTTATCGCTATATTGTCCTTTCATGTAATAGGATATAATCCACTCACTGTTTGGTTATTCTCTATCAGAGAAATTGACGTATGTAACCATTTCTTTTATTTAATTAAATCCTATATGCTGTATATGTATATGTTAGAACTTAATCAGGGTTTAATATAAGCAGTAGATGGGGTAGACCTATGAATTAGATGGCAGAAGAGAGACAGTCTCAATTTTGCTCAAATAAAGTCATTATTATTATTGTTATTAGATCAGGTAGATGCTGTAGTAGTGGATCTAGCAAAAACCTCTGATGTGTAAGATCACAAGATGTCTGTTCCTATAGAGGTTCTTATAATGAGTACAATGGTGGTATACTATACTAGAAGTTGATAGAGGTCTTCATTAATAATAGAACACAGTGAGAAATTATAAGCAATCAAATGCAGTCAAAGTAACATCAGGGGTAGTTCTGGTAGTGTTTTGGAATCATTACTCTTCTTTATGTTAATGATATGCAAAATGTAATAAATTCTTGTGTACGACTATTTGTAGATAATTTTATGATATACAGGGTTCTAATAGGAGATGGTGATCACACCAACTTGCAAAATGATATTAAAAAATTCACCAATTGCATTATCAAATAAACCTAACAAAGATAAATGTAAAGTAATTAGTTTTAACAAGTTCAGATTTCAGTAGTCTTATAATATCAGGGATAGTATTGTAAGGAGAATAAGGTTAAGTACTTAGGCGTTACCTTCAGTGGAGATCTTATATGGAATGCATACATATAAAAAATCCCAACAAAAGCCAATTAAATATTAAATTTTGCAATTCTGTTTCACTGAAAGTCAAGTGGAAAAGTATAGGAAACCACATACGAATTGTTGGTCAGGCCAAAAACATGGTGTTTGTATTTTAGTATATATTATGAAAAGGAATTAGAAAAGGTGCAAAGAACAGCATATAGATTCATTTTGGGAAGTTAGGAAAATACCTGGCAGCATCTATCAGATGTTAGAATTAGGTTGGGATCACTTATAATCAAGAAGAAATTAAAAGATATCAGTCAATTGCAGGATTTGCTGTGTATAGAGAAATACAATAAGAATATAAGAGGTGGTCTGTGGGGCTAGATTCAACCATATCTATAGAATAAGTCAAATGTTTCGTTAAACATATTTATGCATTTAATAAGATACAAACCTGTAAACATGCCAACTGGTATCAAAATTTTGCCACCATACAAATTGTTACTATGATAATAATAAATTAGGCTGTTCAATACCATGTGTCTGGCTGTCATTGTGATTACAAATTTTGTGGCAATGTTCCATATGAATTCTAAACATTTCAATATTTCCTTTATATCTATTTATGAATTAAATATTGATACATACATTAAATATTGATGAATACAAGATTACAAACATAAATAACAGTATATTATCACAGATTTATCCATGCTATTTATTATATATGGTAATACCTGCTGTAAGCTATAAAATAATGATTAACTCATTCTGTCATTTTCAGAGAAATTATCGGTGGAGGTTTTTACCATTGTAAATTCAGTTTGGGTGGAAAAGTCAATGAGATATGATTACCTCAGCAGAAGCCTTGTCAGAGACCTTATGTTGGCCTTGGAGGTATTGACAGTACTGCTTCCTTTCCTGCAAAAGTGCCACAATCTCAAATGTGCACTGACTTTGTTGAATTTGACAATGTGCGGGGATTATGTTGAAGAAGAGAAAAGAGAAGATCTCAGAGAAGTGCTTGAAGAATTTTGCTTCCTAGTCATGAAGCAATGGAAATTGAAGTCACAAAGTATTATCTCTGAGTTGGAATGCTATTCTAGTGAAGAAATTGATGTGTTATTGAAAATATTGAAACAGAAATTAAATGAATCAAGTACTTCTGTATCTGGATCTGCTGATGAAAAACTTAAAGAACTTGAATCTCTTGTTGGAAAAATATCACTTTGAACATGTTAGACCAAAGTCACTTGTATAGAAAACTATAATTTTCTCATCTGAAATATTTCCATCTTGAGAAAGAGCATCAAAGTATTTTTCCAGGAAGTGACAAAAATTCAACTTTAGTTACCTTTTATCAAATAGTATGTTCAGAAAAAAGAATGTTTTATAGTTGACCAATGGTAGATTTTTCAGAATACATTAACTCTATATTTTGTGAACTAATCTGTTTATGATTCAAGTTGGTAGTTTCAGTTTTTGATGAAGGAGGTATTTCCATGAGACATACAATATAAATATTTATAAATAAAATGTGTAAATAAAAGTATATAATGTACCTGGTTTTTGATGTATTGAATCAATATTTTAATTACCTTGGGAGATAATACACACTTTTTTCTCCTCTTTATAAATTAATTTTTTGAGTCTCAAAGATGTTTTCGTTTGTAATAATCAGGATATGAGCTTTGAAAATATTTGTCAAAATATCTTTTGACAAATCTAATTGGAATTTTAAAGATATCACAGTTTCAAATAAAATTGCTTCTTTTTAATAATGCAAATGTAATGACAGCTTAGAGATTGAAGTTTTTACAAATAATCTTTAAGGTCCAGAATTGAAATTTTGTACCTTCCAGTGAGTTATTTCCTGTGTTCATAGACATAAGAAATAGACAGCATAACATTGACTAGAGCATGACTGAAAGCTAAAGCGGCTTTCACATGATTTAGATATTTACTAATACCAGAACTTGTTATTTCATTTGTATATAAAATATCCTTTTTTATGCTTTATTCACAATGTTAGTTACATGTGACCATTCTTTCTCTTTCATTATCTTTGCCAAAGTATTTAATTCGAGAGCAAATATCAATAAATGTTTTTCTCTTTTCTAATAGGAATAATCACTATCGATTGAAATAAATTAATTTTTATAAAGGTTTTATTTGTTAGATAGCCATTGCAACTGATATTATTGAATAATATCTTTCTTAAGTTACTTAATGTATCTGTTTTTGCTAGAGGTCCAGCTGATTGATGATGATATCATAAATATTTTATATATACTCCTATTCACTGAAATAGTGTTTGTATATCCTAATTTTAATGTATTTCCTTTTTAGACATATGCAGCATGCAGAGATTACTTTCTTGCATAAAAAATATTACCTTTGGAAAGAATCATCGATTCACTTGCTTAAATTAACTTAAGTATTTTTAGGAATAAATTAGAAAATAATGAATATAAAATTTGTAATATATCAGCAGTCTAAGTATCTATCTATCTGATAGGACTACTTCCAGCTTCAGTCTAAAGATTAGTGATGACAGAAAGGAAATAACTAAATTATGAATGGTAGATCAACTTTTGACAGTAAAGCAACCACGAAAATCGAAATATAATACCGTCACGAAGCAGCTCATAAAAAAGCTACCTGATGTAGGTTTTAATAGAATGCGTGAAATGAAATGTTTTTCAATCTTTATCTCTACGTCGTTACACATCTAGACTTTAATTATATCTATATTGAGCATAACTTCTTTTACGAGTTGGTCAGTGAATAATCTTGAAGCCGCCTACATTTTAAGTGAGATTCTGGTACAAAATCTTCCATATTTGTCCATTTCAAGTTTGCACTCGTAATATTCAACCAAATGAATCATGAAAATAAATCATGCAGATTGAAGAAGATTTAAGTTTTATATTCAACTAATCATCGATTTGAAAATGAAAGATAATGATTAGATATATCTTTTCATTTACTTCTGTAAATTCAAGAGAATCGCAGAAAGTGGTATCAAAATACCTTGAATAACTTTTGCACCTTTAATATCATTTGTATATCAAACGTAAAAAAGGGTTATATGCGTTGATGGATTCGAATCTATTAGCAAGATACGTACTTATATGTAATCAGTTGTTGAAAGCTTTACTTCGTGGAAATCCTGATGATGGCCATTCATGCCTGAAATCAACCGTGTTCTTTAATAGGAGATGGAAGAGTGTGTATGTTACATTTATCTCCTCGATAGCCATTTTCTTACGCGTTGAATTTGCATTTTGACAGGATATTTTTTCTTTATTTTTATTATCGATTTCAATAGCTAAATTCACTTCAAAAATTTGAAGAAGTATACTAAACTTTAAACTCAGGACAAAAATCTTTGTATTCTTATATGTGGTCGAGGTGAACGTTATGTTAAAAGGAAATATAGTGAAATGAGTTATAATAATGTTTAAGTTATTGATCTGGAAGCAAATTGTTACCTGATTATTCTTTCAATGATCCAAAAATTTTCCTAAATTTAGGGCTGACTATCATAAGCGTGGCGAAGCTCGTAAAGCGTTACAAAGGGAAGTGCGAAGAATGTGAATGATTTGTATGTACCGGTATCTCGAGGTGACATACGTGACGCGGATATCGATGCAGCAACTGCAGGGAGATAATCTTAGTGCTACCAAATTACGCCCAAACAACTGTTGCTTTTACAGAGGAAGATTATTTCATATATTGCTACTGTGCAACTATTTGTGTATCTGTCATTATTGAATGTACTCATTGATGGAATCACTATTCAATGGGTAAAAGAAAGGGAGTTTGTCGAAGTCATACGAATTCCCTTAAGGAAACTCTAATGAAGGGAGAACTTCATTTATATTCACAATGAGGTAGTTATTTTCTGTTTATCATGTAAAAAGTGGAATTTTTAGCTCTATTATATATAGTTTTCTTATATTTTACTGCTGTACTGCTAAGTAGCATAAATAACTTGTTCTCCAATACATATTGCAGTGGCAACATTAGTGGTATCATGCTTTTCTCGATTTTATTTTCGCTTGTCGCTTGAAATTTGTAAAATTTTGTATTTTTCAGTTAAATAAAATATTAATTACAGTTTAAAATATCACCTCTTTCTTTACAGATGGATAGTCATTCAGGGCAAGCCTCGGAGGAAGGAAGTTCCTCACCTGATTATGATTTAAAATTCCAAGAGGACCTAGAAAGAGCTCAGGCACTTAGCTTGGAAAGCTTAGCTTTAGAAAAATTTCGTATGCAGAAATTAGAACAGTTACATTCGAAAGAATCGCAGTCATCACTCGGTGAGTTAATAGTTACTACACTGCACATTACGAACTACTTTTCTCTTTGCATGTAGAATTCCTTTTGTGAATTTATTTCTTTTCATGTTTAAAAACCAATTCAGTGATTGTTTGATTGCATTAAGACTAGAAAGTTTTTGATTTAAATTTGGTCCCACAGTTGAGGATCCCAATGAGAAGAGGGAAGTCTCACAAAGCAAAGGTGTAAAAGTGAAAATCAATCCCAGACCTAGACCTGAGTCGTTCAGCACAAATTCCCATACTCGCCAAATTATTGCACCTCCACCTTCGAATCATAGAAAAAACAGTACAACTTCATCAGTATCAAGCCAAGTAGCAGGGAGAGATAAAAATGAAGATCTCATATCTTTTGGAAGCCCATCACCACCACATAATTCATCTAATGTTTTGGATGAATTCATTGGTGCCATTTCTATTAAGGTATCTCAGTTGTATTCTTGAATTCGAATGACTTAATATATAAGCATTTGAATTGCAAATTTAAGTAAATTATGTAAGACTAATTGACTGTTGTAAGACATGTCTTTTATAGTTTAACTGGAGTGAATTAAATTAGTTTTTCTGATTTCTACTTAGAGGAGTGTTGATATTTTAATTTGTTAACTTAAATTTTATGTTCAACTAAAAGTATCTGTTGTGTGAATCCATTAGTTATATATTTACATAGACATATGATGTATTTTCAGTGGCTGATTAACTTACAATGCAGAAGAAAACATTAAACGCAAAAATATTTTTTATAATAATATCCTAAAGATATTTAATGTATTTTAGTCTTCCTTTGTGTTATTTTACTTTGGAGATTTTTATTATTTATGGAAAGTCTAAGAAGATCATAAGTTACAACTTGATCTGGAAGATGTTTACTTTAATTTTGGAATTATATCAAAGTATTAAAGTGATTTTATTCTATTTTGTGTTCAATATTGAATGGTTATATCATGGAGTTCTCTCAACATATTTTTACTTTTCTTTGTATATATTCAATAATTTTATTCTGATAATTTGGTTTCAAGAAAGTTAAAAAATAAATTGTAGATTCACCAAATGGAACGCAGTCCTTAAAAGTTCAACCTTTGAAGTGTTTGTTAATTTTTGAACAAGCTTATGGATATTTTAACTAGCCACATAATGGGTTAACAAAGTTTTCCTTAGAAAAGGAAGGGGATGTTTTTGGAAATATTTTTA
Source organism: Pantala flavescens (assembly GCA_020796165.1). Taxonomy (NCBI): domain Eukaryota; kingdom Metazoa; phylum Arthropoda; class Insecta; order Odonata; family Libellulidae; genus Pantala; species Pantala flavescens. Next base: position 23,794,879 of record CM036886.1, read on the forward strand.
GATATATATCTTTATAAAACAGTATCTCTGTTTCTCTTAATTCATCTTTCATGAATCCCTTCATTCATTTGTTTTTCCTACATGATGCATTGTTGGGTTAAATATGTTGTTTTATCATTCATATCATATCTTAATTGTTGTGTACTTTCTCACCTTTTTGTATTTGTTTCTACAGGATGATATTCTTTTGCCAAACTCTGGAAGGAAGCCCATCCATGATTCAGTTCTTGCTATTGGAGAGCAAACCAAAGTTATGGAAACTGAGAGATTCTCACCTTTTTTGCCTCAAAACCCACAATTCCCAAGACGATATCCTATACTGCCACTCTCTTCATTTTCTTTCAGGCCACATTTTTCTAGCTTGAAGGCACCTTTATATCCCTCCATTTTACCATCCCAGGTCTTTGACTACCACAGGGATTATGCATTAAGGAGAATGGATATAAATGTTGGAAATGTTAATATAAATAGGGAAGATGGAAAAGATGATAAAAATTCAAATATTCTAGTTCCTGTGAGAGTGGATGCAAGAGAAACTCAAGGAGAACCAAAGAGAAACAGTGAAGCTTCAATTAGAGATAGTGTTTTGGAAGCATTTGACCCTTTACTGTATCAATACTCAAATGAAAATATTGAGAATAAATTAAACCCTCATGAAGAGATGTGTAATGAAGGTGAAGAAAAGATTGATTCAAACAAGTGTAACATTGAAAATAAGAATTCTGTGATTGAGAATGTAGTGACAAGTCCAGTACGACAACAAAGATCACAGTTAGAGGATGATGGAAAATCAGAAGGATCTAGCATCTACGATGTTCATGACCCATTTGATTTCATGAATGCCCTTCCATCTCAGTGTTCAGCAGAGCCTGTTTATGCTACAGTCAACAAAGATTCAACAAGAAAGTCACTTGATGATTCCTCTGAAAGCGTTGCATATCGTCCTCCCCCGCTCCCTCCTCGAGCAAGCTTGAGAGAATCAGAAGTGAAAAGGCAGCCAGTGATAAAACGAAGGGTAAGTGATGCATAAAAGTTTGTGTTACTCTATTTAATCTTCCACTAAACACTTATTATTGTTATTTTTCTAATTTGTAAATAAGATTTCTATAGTTCAATTAATTTTTTTCCAAACTTTGTGGCCTTCAATTGTAATACTGACAAAAGAATCCTGTTTGAAAACCCTGTTTTGTTTCTTATTATGTTTCTGGATTGCATTTCAGCAAAAATCTAAGAGTCGGCTTTATGAAAATATACAAGTGATGAAGCGAAAATCTGCTTACCATAACTCTGACTTGAAAGCATTTCATTCCATGGTGAAAAAACTGAGAGGTAAAAAGTGTTTTATTAAAGTTATATACCTTGTCTCGCCTATTTTGCTTTACTTCAATATTTTTTGGCTTATTTTCAGGAGAGTTTCTTTATTCCGATTCCTGCACAAATCCTGGTTTAGTTATCAGTCCAACTCTTGAAAGTTATTATTCTGAAGGAACTAGTATAAAAATCATTGTTCGCACACAAGCTTCAACCGATATTATTGCATTCACCTGTGATGGTAAGTGTAACTATTTTTGAAGAATAAACAATTATATATCCATTTCATAAATTTCAAAATTTACATTTTGAAATGAACTAGAAATCAAAGCCAAATCTGCTCCAAGACTAATAATAGTTTTTGTCAGTGGATGCATATGCCTCTGATCATTTTACCCTCCTTCACGCACATTTTTAAAAAGTATTTCTTTAGACTGTTCTTCTAATGTAAATAATAATGGTTAATAATAAATAGTGAAAAATTAAAAAGGAATTTAAAAAATGAAGGTAAACTTAACATAGCTATTAACTTTGCTGCATGCATGCATTTCAGGTAATTTTCATCCTTGAAATTTGTCCTCATTTCCCTTATTAATAGAGCAAGAGTTTTGTTTACTCAATTTATTAGAAATGTGAGTCACTTAGACCAAGTGGTCAAATTTCTAGAGTCTAGCAGAGCTATAACCAAAAATTGTTGAAAGTTATCTGTGGCCTGGGTTAAATGTAAGAGGTATTTAAGTTTTATTCATAGGATCTACAGATATATTGCATATTTGATATTGTATATCATCTTTAAAATACTGTATTGTAACTGATAACTAATACTGTAAAATTAATTTTTCAGTTACTTCTTCGGTGGAACACGTTATTCTTCACGTTGTTTATGAAATTGAGGAGCGATCAGGTACTTCTCCACAACAGTCAACTATGTCAGCTGATGATTTTGTCCTCAAAGTGTCTGGTTTGTCAGAATATTTGAGTCTACACTCCAGCCTAGCTGATTATGAATATGTTCATCAGTGCATAAAATTGGAGAAAGATGTTGAGCTGACTCTTCTTCCTCTTCAGCAGCTTAGGCGCCCTCTAGCTCGCACTGTAAGTTTATTCTATTACTCTTTAAAATCCTTATACTAAACACTTACATAACCTCCATTCCTTCTTTGGAATTAATCAATTAGTTTTTAAACTCACTGTTGAATTTAAATAGAGAACTTCTTGACTGGGTGAATTATCCGCAGATTCTTCATGTACAGAATTCAAATTTAACTCAGACGAAATATTACTCTGTGGGTTTTTGAAGGCTTTTCTTTCATCTGGTGGGATAAATTAAAAAAAATAATTTATTTAATTAAATTAAGTTGATGAACATTGCTGTGAACAATGGCCCCTGGATTATTGGAACATCTTTTCTTTATTCATGTAAGTTCCATATTATGGATTAAATCTAAGGGTTGTTTGAATTTTACTCATAGAATCTACAGATATATTGTATGTTAGATGTTGCATGTCTTCTTCTGTGCAATAATTTTGTTATACTTTCAACATATAAACTCCTCATATTTAATTTGATAATGACTTTTTTTCCTGAATCTAAGAAAATTATAAAGGTAAATGCAAATAAATAATGTTTCAAAAAGTTCATCTTCATGATTTTATATTTCTAATTTTACAGGCACAAGATGACAAGCGAGATAGTCTCTTAACTTTGGATGATCTCCTTCCAAATGAACCTGTCCATCCAATTTCCCATGATGCTCTTTTAATTTTGCTAGGTATGTATGTTCTATAAAATATTGTCATTTCCATTAAGAAATCATGATAAATAAATAGGCTTAACACTATGGAGAGCCATATCTGCTTTGAATTGTACTTTATAATTTCCACATTTGTTTTATCTGTTTTTGACAAGTTTGAGTTATTAAGTATATCATACAGTTGGCATCAGAGGCAAAACCAATACAGATATGAGTTTCATATATTCTTTTTTGAAAGGCAGCCTTGTCATAAAAAAATATCAGTCACCACCTTTACCCTAAAATATTTATCAAATACTTTTCTTACAATCTCACTTATTGTTTAGTAATATAGTTTATTTTTTATATTTATCTTAGTTTACATAGTTGTTCCTTAGTTTTGTTTGCTTTATAAAGGGAATGTTAGAAAATTCATTAATCATCTATCATAGTATTCTGTTCATAATTGTTCTCAAGTAAGGCATATGTAATAATCAGTTTAAATTAAATATAATTTATAAGTCCATTATCTCCCTATTTCATATTGATGTTGGTATGAAATAATTATGAATTATGAAGAACATTTTTCTGAGGATTGTGGCTGAACGCTAGATTAATATTTATAAAAAGAGTGTGAACTCTCTGTGAAAAAGCAAATGCTTCCTTATGCTAAGTAATGATACCCTCATACTATAATTGTTAAAACATTACTTTGAAAAATATCTAATTTGATAAATTTTCTTTAAAATAAAATTTTAAAATTCCATTCCTTCCATAATAATTTCCTTGTTATAGAAATATTTCTTATCTGGTTTCTTTCATGAATTCAAACGTTCTTAAATGTATGAATTTTAACTTATAGAGACATTGGAGAATGAAATGGAGAAGTTCATGCACGCTGCAGCACAGCTTTGCTGTGGCTCTTCTGGGAGTAGTAAAGCATCTATTCAGTGTAAAAGTGTTGTGCAAGCTGTTAAAGCTGTAACAGCTCTTCTTGGATCTGTTGAAACATTGGAAATAACTTACACAATAAATGCTTTACGAGAAGCTTGCCATCAGTATTCTGTTGCCCAGGTGAGTTAGTAGCCACAAATTCATAATTTATCAAGTAGTCAAGATTATCTTGATTATTTGACTCGATATAATCTTTTCTTTCATATTTCAACTGCAATCTGACCTTAGATCTCTTTAGTGTCTTAAAGCTTTGTCTTAATGCCTTGAGAGCATGAATATGACCATCATTCTACTTTAGTAGCATAATTTTTCTCTGAGTATAATCAATAATTGATTATTATAATTATTTTTAGTGTTTACCAGCATATTCTCTTGCCAGTAATCAATTTCTTATTAGTTTTTCATTTCCTAGCTCAAGTTCAATTGTTCAGTTCAATTTTTATATTGAAGTGGTTTATAATATTGTCAAATTTTTAGTAAGATAATTTATTTTAGGATTTAAATAGCATTCATTCGGACACGTCTTGGCCTGAAATTTTGATGGAAGATGGAGATTACTCATTTGTTACTCTTCGTAGAGGAGATCCAAATACTAGCCAAAGTACAGTGGAAGAGGGTTTTTCAGAAACTGTAGCAATTCGCCTAGAGCAAATCAGAGAGGCAGTGAATGCCCTTATAGAAACATATTGTCATGCTTTCAGGGTAGATTTCCAGCTTAAACCAAGATCTGACCTACCGACAAGTGAGTTACTATTTTTCTACCATTTGGAATTTGAGGGTGATTGAAAGCATAAATTATTTTTATAGATTTAATCCTCTTATTTATATCCCTTGATCTCTATTAAATATTTAGAATACAGATTTACTTGTCTATGAAATGTCTCAAATTATATATGCTGCACCTAATCTCTTTATATATGCATTTTTAACAGACCAATTTAACCAATGAAAGACAAGCTGATTTGTTAATGATTTCATAACCTGTATTATATTAATAGAGTTCTACATTTAATTTTTAATTTTTACAATAATTACTGTAATGGTTACATCTAAGTTAGTTGTAGATTTATGGTAAACACTTAAAGCTCACTATCAGCTATTTTCAAGCAGCATCATTCATGTGCCTTATATATTTTCTTCATTCTCAGCTTTTCATAGCTGTTTTCTCCTTAAATCTTAATGGTATTTATGGAGTAGAAATAATTCTCAGGTTTCCATCTCTGAAGAAGAACATCCTGGACAACTCAGATGGAAACCTGAGAATTATATCCATTCCATATGCATCTGGATAACACCATTTCTTTCATTGTTCATTTATCCTTGATTTCTTACATCCATGTTTATACGCACAAAAAGTTATATATTTACAAAGTTAAAGCTACCTTGAACAAGTCACTTGCTCTAATCCTAATTATGTTATAGTGAACAGTTTCTAATAGTATTTGTTTTAGTCTTTTATGAAAATAGTTCAAAATAAGCATATTTAATATGCTTCAATAGTAGCCTTTAGAATTATTTTGAAAGCAATTGAAAGTAATTCTAAAGGCACTTCTTTTCCAAAGAAAGGAATATTCCGTATAAGTTAAAGGTACCTAAAGTCTGTGGAAGTTCATCTTCTTGTGGAGAGTTTCTTGATTGTTATTCAAATGTTAATTGGATATATTTATAGTTAATAATTTATTTTTCTTTGCTCCAACTGTCTGAGTTGAACACACATTTTTAAATGAAATTTGCAATACGTTTGAATTGATAAATGAGTATACTGTTTAAAATTTTTGGGATTTTGCTTGTTCAAGTCTAAAGTTACCGTGAACAATATATAATATGGTTTTAGTGTACAAAATTTAAAATTACACCTTCAAAAGTTGGTATAATTTATTTTTATTCAAGGTATGACTGATTCCTTTTTTACTATTTTTAATTATAACATTTTTTCTCGAAAGTGACAAGATTGGTTGCTGATGTCATGGACCCATTGTTACTTCATGTTGAGGCATTGCACAGACCAATGCAAAGTTGGAAATATGATGACTATTATATAATTTGTCAAGTGTATCATGGAACTCGTCCAGTCCAGAGTTGCATGCCATCCAGTCCCGTTCGTCCATCTCACTCCTTTTATGATAGAATTGCTTTTGATTGCTGGTAAGGTTTACCTAAAGAAGAAGATTATTTTTTTTTAATCTATGTAAATGTTCTGTTTTAGGGTAAAATGCATGAGTCAACTGATAATAAAGTTACCCTTAAGTCAGTCTTATGGTTTTTAATATGTTTGTAACAATTTAAGGTAAAATGCATGAGTCAACTGATAATAAAGTTACCCTTAAGTCAGTCTTATGGTTTTTAATATGTTTGTAACAAACATATTAAATAAAATGTATAAAATTATGTAAAATAGATACTGCTGAATAAATCTGATCAAACTTAGAGAAGAATTTAAAGATAGTATTAGACATGTTCTCTCTTGGAAAAGATTGGATTGTCAATTAGAAATCTAAGTACAGACAATTTTTTATACCTTCAGTTTTTGCTTTTCAGGTTGGAAATTGAGGATCTTGCTCTTTGTCTGCTCCCTCGTGAGTCACGGCTTGTCCTCTCCCTTTATGGTCGTACTCTAGAGCCATTAGAAGAAGGTGATGGGGAGGCATCCAGTAAGAATTTCAAGACCACTGAGTTGGGTTGGGTGGCTCTTCAACTATTCAACTACGAAGGGTAGATTTCTCTATGATTTGTATATTTATTTTTTTAGAATGATAAGATTGTAAATTATGTTACTGATTCTTCTATTTTATAGCATCTGTATGCTATTCTTTCATTGTAAATTTTCTTTTGGAAAATAATTCCTTTTGTATATTCCTTTGGTTTTTAGTATAATAGCCTAATTTTTGTTTGGTTTAGGGTCCTTGCTCAGGGCAGCTTCCTATTATCATTATGGCCAGTTGAAGCTGATAAAATCCTTGGACCAGCTCCAGCTCCAGGAACTCATCCACTTGGAGACTTTTATCCTGTTTTAGGTGAGGAGAAAAGTGAAAATTTTATTTTTGTTATTAAATATTGCAGAAAAATGTATCAAGTTATTCTTTTTCAAGATTTCAAGAGTCTGTTTATATTTCGTTTGATTTCTGAATACATAGAAGATTCAAATCATTCCATCAATTGTTAAAAGGCCATTTGTATGCACTATTATGTATATCTGCGTTGGGGAGATATATAATTTTTAGGATACAAATTTCCAGCCTAAACTACAGGGGGCATGAGACCACTGATTTTTTTTGCGTAATAGCCCTAACTACCTGGCCTGGAAAAAATGGAAAACTGACCCTACTTATCAAGGGTTTGATTGAAACAAATTCAGCATTGTCTTTAGCACAATGCCTGACCGGTATGCCATCTGTCAATCACTCTTTTCCCTGTTAGAATGCTTTGGCCTGACTTTCACAAATTATTTTAGTTAGAACCATGTGTGAGCATTATACATCTTTTGAATTCTTTATTAATAGACTATTTGACTTTTTATACCATTGCTTGTAGTATGTAAGCAAATTTTTATATGTATTCTGGAAAGATCATACCATTTCTTGTTTATTTTTATGCTTATTCATCTTCTGCAAGATAAAAATATGAATCTAGAAATAGGAAAATATTCAGTTCAATAGTAATTCTCTTGAAATATCATCATACCTTGAAACTAAATTTATGAGAGCTTTGCATCAAATTTATTTCATAATTATAAATGTCATACAACTGATGCTTTAATGAATTTAAATTTATCATAGTTTATTATGGAAGTATTAATGTATATATGTGTATAATGTTATCAGCCATTTAAAATCAATCATTAGATGTAACCTTTCCCTAGCTCTTTCTCTTATTTACTTGCATTAGTACACAATTGTTTTATATATTAGAGGATGATGTATAATTTTTTATGGTAATAAATGTTTACTAGCTCTTTTATTTCCACCAATTTGTAAAGATTTTTCTAACCCTGAATTTATTTTTTTACAATATAGGAGTAGAATTACCAGATTATGGTGGACGGGTGATATTCCCTCCTGAAATTAATTGCACTCCTCCGGTTATTAATGATTTTAACTACCTAGATCATGATACACAGGTGAAACTACTTCAGATAATGGAACAAGATACAATCATAAGGTAAGATAAAGCGTTTTAATTGAAAATTAGCTTCTTTAAATGTAAAGAGAAGTGAAGGGGTTAAGGCAATTTAGTTTAAAAATTAATGAAATGAAAAAAAATGATGCTCAGATTAAAGGAATTATAAGATTAGGAAAAAGTCTGAAAGAACTGGAACTTGAACCCAGATATTCTCATTTAAATTTGGTTGTTTTAGCTATTGGGCTTACTTGTTGGAACATTAAAGCATTTTTTCCAATAATCAATGGGTGATCAATGTGCTAATTATAGTGTTGCTCATTTGTTGCATTACTCTGAGTTTTGTGCATATATACTCCAATTAATTTACTAAATAACTCCAAGTTAATTTACTTAAAATACTTTCATGATGCATGTTTTATGAATTTTATTATTGTGATGGAATTTTTTTGTATGAATTAACTTCATATCTTTTATAAGATCTTGCTGTTTCTTTTTACGTTCCTCTTTTTGCATCATATATGGACTAATTGTATATTTTTTTAGGGTCTTGCAGTCTTGGTTTCATTTTCATCTTTTCCCTGGTCCCATTGCTTTTTCATGTCATACAGCATATATCCATGTTGATAAGAGATATTATGTAGGTGGTTTAGTTTTTGGTGAATGTTGTCCTTATACGGAATATCTATATCAGTGAGCTTAATACTATATAGCACATACATACAGTTTAAGATTTAGGTTGAAATCTACTGTTGATCTTATTTCATTATGACATCTGAAGGTCATTTGTTTCTCCACAAGTTTTTATTGGGGAAGTAATTAATATCTATATTGATATTTATTTCATCTGTATCTACTAAAGTATTTATAGTGTACTCTATTAAGTCCAAATGGTTGGTAGTCAAAATTTGTATAAATTGATGTAAAACCAATGTATTCTTGTTATTTATATTAGTTAAGAATGGAAGTATATTAGATTTAGTAAAAGTATAGTTTGTGATTAGACATCTGAATTACTTGCTACATCTGTAGTTTCTTAATTGACCCTTTTTATGTTTTTGTAAATGTGTTGGGTCAATATATTTTTATAATACCTTAGTATATGATACTTATGAAAACAATGGAAATGAAAAACAAAGGAAAATCATTAAGTTTTAGCAATATGATACATATTTGTAATTTTGATTTTTTTTATGTTTCATATTTCTTTATTCACAAATACAGGTGTCCTAAGCTGGATGTTAGTGATAAAGGTGATATGGACAGGTGTGGCAGTATAAGCAGGTTGCTTCTATGGGAGCATAGGCATTATCTCCACAGCAAGCCAGAAGCTCTCCCTAAGATCCTTCTACTGGCTCCTTCTTGGGACTGGAGCTGTCTACCCCATCTTCATTCTCTTCTTCATGTTTGGAAACCAATGGATCCATTGAGTGCCTTTCAACTTCTGTTGCCTTGGTAAGAGTCTCATTGATGTAACTTTATATGCTCCACTTCTGTAATATCACCCCTAATATCTACCTTTAAGCTGAGGAGATGGGAGAAGGTTCTAGAAAAGATTATTCAAGCTTTTTTTACTTAATCATAGTTTCATAAATCATTTTATGACAAAAAACTTTAATTTCCTCAGAAAATTATTTTGTGGATAGTTTTTTATTATTGGATTTCTACGAAGTAATGGCTTCTAATATTGATTTCATGGTTGCATTTTGTTTGCGAAAATTTATTTATGAAACAATTTGTCTCAAGATTTATTTCTATTGTTTTAAATACCTAAAAAATCATTCAAAATATCTGAAGGAATTCATCATATGTGGTTCATCTAAATATGCATCCTCTGAGTTCTTATAATTATTACTGACTAGCTTTTAATCTCTTTTTTAGGATTCCTAAACTACATCTGAGAGCATTTTGTATCTCTCTCTTATTTAAGTATTTGTTAAAAAAATGATTTCCTTAGGATTGATCATATAATAGTAGTGTTTTTATGATGACTTTTTTAGTTTTCCAGACACTGAGGTGCGTAGGATGGCTATCCAATGGATAAGGGCAATTGGGAGTGATGAGCTAGTTGATTACCTCCCTCAGCTTGTGCAGGCATTGAAGCATGAAGCTTGGGAGGCTTCTCCATTGGCCCACTTTCTCCTGGAGAGGGCATTATCTTCTCCAAGAATAGCTCATCATCTATATTGGCTATTAACTCAAACCTTACCTGGTCAGTCACCACAAGTAAGTATATCTGTTATACATCCACTATGTTAATTTATATGATACTCATTTCATTTCATTATGATTTATCTAATCTTTTGAATTATTGAATTCAAAGAGGCTGAAAATATTTTTATGGAAGTATTATTAATTAATTGAAGTTAAAGCATCTTATTTATTTGTGTTTCATTATTCCAAAATTTCACTTGTAAAAATATGAAGGTAAGGTAAAATGCTCTTCTCCTGACACATGCAGTTCCTTCAACAGAAGGATTACAATTTCCGCCTGGGTGTGAATGTCATAAGTTAGTTGGATATGTTTATTCTTGCTCTTTCAAGTAATTTACTTGCATGTATTTTTGCAGTAGAGGTTTTTGTTATAGTGTATTTGTACGTATAATTCAGTATTCTTCAGTTGAAACAAAAAAGATATACCTCATGTATGTGTTGTTTGTGAAATTCATGCCATGAATAATGAAAGATCATTGTTTATTCATCTGAGTATGAATTGATGTGATGAAAGAGAGACTAATATTTGATTCTAGTTTGTAAATTGGTTGTCTTAATAAGAAGATCAACAGCTATTATTCACATTTCTACTCTTTCATCTAATAATATAATAGTTTTATTAATTTATTAATTGTTTCTCCTTTTCCTTCTTATAACCTCAATATATATTATTTTTTAGAATAATCTTGAAAGCCCATTGATGGATGATCGAACTATTGGGGAGACGCGATATCATCGTCGCCTGCAGCTAATGCTTAGAGCTTTATTGGCCATTTCTGGAGAGGCCATGGCAAAAAGATTTTGCTCCCAGCAGCTCCTTGTTAAGGTGTGTTTATTTTCATTTTATGCTCAGAAAATATTAATTTTTGGATTTATGGAAGCAATTCACAGTAAACTTAATCTATTTCAGTACATACTTGAATGGCTTTAGCCATTTTGAATGGCACTGTGTACATTGAATTTAGGGGAATTTCTATCCATTCTGGAATAGTTCCTTTTTTACTTGGGCATACTATATTATTTATAATCACTTTAATACAGATGAAGCCCAGATAGTGAATATTATAATGGATATGTGAATTTTACAATTGATGATTGAAATGAATTAATCAGTATTTTTTTATTACTACTTTTATTACTATTTTATACTTCATTACTTTGGTGAAGCTGTGGTTCCTTTGTGTTCTATCTTAGTTATTATTGAGATTAAAGATTAATTTGAATGGGAATTTTGTGTAACACAGTCTTATAAAGGAAAGTATGATTTACTTAGAAGATTAAATATAGAGACAGATGTTTAAAAAATTATTGGATCAATTTATATGAAACTTTCAGAGAATATATTTTTATATAATTAGCTTTTTCTTGATTTAATTTAATTGTCCATGACAAAAAAAAAATTTTCATTAGTTGTAAAAAATGTGACTTATTGTTTAAAAAGATGGAATTAACGCAGTTTTCCAGATTTTTGGTCTCAAGTTTCAAGCTCAGTGATCACATGTATCACAAGTAAAGTATATTAAGTTTTTATTTCAAATGTTTTTATATGATACAGATATCCCTAAGCAATTTTGGCACCATATTTCATGACATCAGTATTCAGTAAAGAATGCTGAAAATTTATCAAAGTTTATATTAATTGGTCAGTATCTTTGTCTCATTGATTTCTCTTTTTAGAAACTTTATGAGGTAGCTGAAAACGTGAAAGCCAAAAAGGATTCTTTCCGCTTGGAGACACTTTACTTGGGTTTGGAGGCAATTCATCATGACCTGCAGGAGTCAACAACATGCCTTCCTCTGAGCCCAAGCTTGGAAGTTGTTGGCATTAAAGTCAGAAGCTGTTCATATTTTCCATCCTTCACTTTGCCTCTCAAGTTAAATTTTATTAGCTCAGAGGTGGATGGTGATAGAACTCTAGTCCCTGCTATATTTAAGGTGAATTTTTGATAAGCTTTCAAGTGAGAAATCATTATTAAATTTCCATTATTTTTTCAAATCAATCTACAAATTTACAATTGAATCTTATAAGAACTTGCTATCATCAGTATTAGAGAGTGAACATTATAAATCTCTCATCTGAATTTTGTTCTATCATACATATAGCATTCTATTTTATGATGATGATGATTGATAGCTAAATGAAAAATGTGATTTATATCAAAATCCTTTCAGTGCTTGGGCTTATATTTAAGCTTTTTTAAAGGGGTGATTTTGATGAAAAAAGTAGTTTTTAATAAAATTGTCAAAGATTTATGCTATTTTATGTACTTGGTTTTTTCTTTATAATTGTTGATGATTAGATGATTTTCTTATTTCCAATATGTTTGTAAATTTTTTAACTTTAAAACAGGTTGGTGATGATTTGCAGCAAGATATGGTTACCCTACAAATAATTTGCATAATGGATAAATTGTGGCTGAAGAAAGGTCTTGATCTGAAAATGGTTACCTTTTCTTGTGTTCCTACAGGCAATAAAAGAGGTTAGTGCAATTTAATGCTTTGAATTCTTGTTATAAGTTGATGTTATTTGGCAATTATATGTATGTAGATACTAGTTGTAAGTATAGAAAAATAAAATTTTTTAATTAACAATATTTATTTACATTGGAAATTAAATTCTTTTACTACTAAAGGTACATAAAATTATCTTCATTAGCAACTTTAAATCTAATTTCTAATTTTGGACACCTCAAAAATCTCTCACAAACTTTATTTAGTTCCTTCCTTTACCTCATCACTCCTAAATACTTACTTAAATACAAGTATCTTTAAAAAATCAAATATCATATCCAGTTTAGAACTAGATTGTAGGTCAAGATTAAATAATTCTTTTTTCTTCTTGACATATGAACTTTTCTCTGGAAACTATTATCTCAGTTTATCTTACTTTTTAAGAGACTAGGTGCAGTAACCACACTAAGTTACCTTTCAAGCAAGAAAACTCAATGGTTAGAGAAATTAACCAATTGGTTCAAGTTCTGGTTCTATCAGGCTTTTTCCACATCTCTTAAAAACCTATAAGGAAGAGAGGTGTACAATTCAATTGAAAAAATAGAATATTTCAAATTTTTTATCAAAATGAAGTTCTCCATTTCAAAATTTTGAACACTCATATAAATTGCTCTTTTTGCAGGAATGATTGAGATGATAACAAATGCTGAAACCTTGAGAAAGATACAGATTGAATTTGGACTCACAGGTTCATTTAAGGACAGACCAATAGCTGAATGGCTTGCTAAGCACAATCCGTCCACATTGGAATACGAAAGGGCTGTTGAAAACTTTACCGGTAAGTTTTCATCTTAGGCCATATATCTGGATGTGCGTTGTCCAATTTATTGGGAGACTTAAATATCTATTTTACTTTCAGCATCCTGTGCTGGCTACAGTGTTGCTACCTACATTTTAGGCATATGTGATAGACATAATGACAATATAATGTTGAAAACCTCTGGACATTTATTTCATATAGATTTTGGAAAATTTCTTGGAGATGCTCAAATGTTTGGTAATATAAAAAGGTAAGCCTTAATCAGAGGAGAAATTCATCACAGTTATATTTTTACATTTAATCCTTAATGATGCACAATATAATACTTAGAAATATGAGATTATTAGCATTAAGAAATTAATCTATATACATGTTCTTTGTTGAACTCATGGAAGAGTGATTACAAAGGAATCCTTTGGAATCACTAACATATTGCTGCGAACCTTATTTGAAGTACAGAAATTCCAGAATTAATTTCCTATGTTAATGGCCTTTGGGGTATCTGTTCTTGTAGTCTTAATATAATTTAATATAAATATAAAATTACATAATATATTGTATAACTTAATATAAATTGACAGATTTTTGCTTATTATTATGTAAGTTATATAGATAATCATTAATTATTGACCAATTAAATATTTATGGATGATATTAGTTTAATTTTCTATATATATTATGCTGCTTTTGGAACTTTTCTACAATTCCTTTTTCCTTAAAAACTTAGGGATAGAACTCCATTTGTGCTTACTTCTGATATGGCTTATGTTATAAATGGAGGAGATAAACCAAGTGCAAAATTTCATCATTTTGTTGACATGTGTTGTCAAGCATTCAACATCATTCGAAATAATGGAAACTTACTTCTTAATCTTTTTGCTTTGGTAAGTTATTTGAAGTTACTGAATTTTTAACTCTAAGTTCAATTTTATTCAGCTTATGCCTTAATTGTACCTTAGAAGATCCAATTTCAAATCCTCCGCTGTTTATGTGAGATCTTTTTTGTTGTAGTTGTATTCAATGGTGCTTATAAGAGACTTCAAAAGATAATATGTCTCTTCAATTGTTACAATTTTTTCTATTTAATAGCAGATTATACAACTGGCATATTATTTAAATCTTTTTCTTGTATTACTTGCTCTATAACTTTCTTTAGGGAAGGTTTAACTTTCATTTTAAAATCATATTTTTTGTTGATTATCAAGAAATCAGTTGTTTTGTTCAGATCACTTTCAAATTATACATGTTTTTAAAATAACTTTCAGAAACTACTTTCCTATCCAAAAAGTGCATTGAGTCAAAATATTTCAAAGGGATGTGTTAATCATTTAGTATTAAGGGATGAAAATGCACTGTCCTGCATGTCTTTATAAAACAAACTTAGAAGGATTGCTTATTCTCCATTTATCTTTCAAGTTATTCTAACTTTCTTCTTTGATTTTTTCCAAACTCTCTTTATGTATTTTTGATTTTTATCTCCAGTTTTCATATTCATATATATTTCAAATTGCTTGTGAAGCATTTTCTTTTATGAAAAATTAGTGTTGAATTTACATTGTGATGGTTGCAGTTTTTGATTTAGATTATAAACTTTTGAAATTTCCTCTCTTCAGATGGCTTCCTCAGGAATTCCAGGAATGAGAAATGCTGTTAGCTATGTTCAGCGTTCTTTGCTACCAGGCTTATCTGAGGATGAGGCAGCTGCAGAATTTGCAAGAATGATCCAGAGCTCTTTAGGTTCTCGCTTTACTCAAATTAACTTCTTTTTTCATAATTTGGCTCAGCTTCGTTTCTCTGGAGATAATAGTGGAGGAGAGTTGCTCAGCTTCATTCCAAAAACATACACGTAAGTTGATTAGTTTTGTCTATGAGATGTAACTTCTATGAAAGTTCACATTAATAGATACATTTTTCATGTGTGCTTTCAGCTCTCTTTTATTTTAATTTACTAAAGTTTGAAGGAATCTATCATATTACGAAAATTCATTTGCATCTTTTTTATCTCCAAATAAGAATATTACTTTTGAATCACTGTCTAATTATCTCTTTCACCCACAGAATGCAGTCAGAAGGCCGCATAAAATCAGTCAAAGTGCATGGTTACCAAAAACGTTATGATCCTGAAAAGTATTATGTTTATATTTTAAAAGTAGAGAGAGAATCACAGCCTGATCCAGTATATCTGTTCAGATCTTATAAGGAATTCTGTGAGCTTGAACAGAAGTTATGTACTAGATTTCCTTTAGCCAAGTATCATCGGTAAGGACTTCTTCCTCTTTAACCCTTGGTATCAACATTTTCATTATATATTATCAAGTTTTATATCATATTATGTTTCTGGTTATTTCCTGTTTCATGCAATAAATTCATAACTCTTTTCATAGTTTTAAAATATTAACTTCTATACGAGATCCAAGTAAGCTTACATCTTTATATGCATTATTGTTGAGAAAGGTTTTTTTAGCTTTTGATCAAACTGAGAACAAATAATTTATTAGAATGAACCTTAAAATATAATGTTGCTTTATTAATTTTTGAGGAAGTCTTATTTATGAGTTGTTTAATGTAAATTCACTCATACCTATCTCATGACCATGTATTAGTAAGGAAAGTTTTTGCACACTACTGATTTATTTTCTTATTGTAGGTATTTTATCTTTCATAAAATAATTTGGTTAACATAATATGAATATTAAGATCCTCTTCTCAAGATTTCATATTTAGTTTTTAAGTATTTACAATTAAAATTTTTAATTATTTCTGTTTATATTTCCAGCTTGCCCACCAAGTAGAATCTTGGATATGATTCATTGATTGATTTAAATTCTTATTTGAATGGAATGGTATAATACTCATTCAGCATAACTTCTAGTATATTTCTCAGTCAGCTTATGTAATCTATATTTTGTATCCATTAAGCTGAAATTACAGATTTGATCTTATCATTTACTAGACACTATATTGCATGGAATGCTTTAAATGAAAATGAGAATTTATTTCTGCTCTATTCTCAGCCTATCAAGCTATCATGTTGGAAGGTCCAACATCAAGCAAGTTGCAGAAAAAAGAAGAATAGATATTGAGCGTTTCTTAAATTCTTTGCTCAGCCTTGCAGATGAGATTTCTCACTCTGACCTTGTATACACATTCTTTCACCCTCTTTTAAGAGATCAACAAGAGGAAGATATCCAAGTTAAAAAACTTAAAGGTAATTAATTACTTAAGATAGATTTGTGTCCAGTTGGAAATCTTGTTTACTCACTATTACATTATCTGAATCAGGAAAACAAGGATATTATTTACTAGAATTTTAGCTGCTTCCTTTCTTCAAATTTATCTCTATTATTTATTAATTAAATATCTGTTCTAATTATAAATCATGTAATTGTTGAATGATAATCTATTCAGAAGCTAAATTGAAACCAAATTTCTTTTTTAGCCAGTATTAAAGAGCCTGGAGTTTCAAGCCCAAGCTTGAGTAATGGGGGAAGGTTAAGAGGACAGTTAAAACTTTCCATTTCATATGCAAGAGGTGCTTTATCCATTATGGTTCACCATGCTAGATCACTGCCTTTGGTCGGAGGAAACCAAGAACCATCTTCATATGTCAAGATATATCTTCTTCCGGACCCATCAAAAGCAACTAAAAGGAAAACAAAGATAGTTAGACGTAGTTCACATCCAACTTTCATGGAGATGGTAACTAAATCCTTAACATAAATGATTAAAACAATGCTTTAGCTATTATAAAATCTGAACTTTATATAATGGCTTTAAAATTTACTTTTAATTAATGTGTATACTTCTCACTTTTCCATTTTAGATGGAGTATTTCTTTCCTATGGAAGCAATAATGCTCCGTACTCTTCAAGCAACAGTTTGGAACTATGATCCTCTACAGGAAAATGAATTCCTTGGAGGAGTATCACTTCCTTTGAATTCACTGGGACTGCCTAATAATAGCACTACTGAATGGTATCCCTTAGTCAATGTAATTCTCTAAAAAAAAGCTCAATTTGTTTAATGGTGCAACAGCAATTTTTGATTCCACGCTCTAAATGAACTTTTGATGAAAGTTTCATGCTCACTTTAATGTTGCATAGAAACAAGGATTCTAATTTTCTCAAATTATGGTATAACATTCTTTTATGTCTCAGTTTATTTAATTTTCTTCATTCTTATATGATACAATATTTATTATCAACCCTCCATTCTATCAACTCATACAGTTTCATTAATTTTTTAACTACTGAAAGTGAAAGGTTTCAGGAAATATTATTCCAATGCATTTTTCTTTCAGGTTTTGTAAATATATCATCTATTTTCTGAATTTGAATGAAATGTTATTTATCAATAATTAGATTTTGAAAAATATATAATATTTTTCTCTCTGCATTTCTTTTGGAGGTTATTCTTTATTTAAATAACCCATTTTGAGATTCACTCTTTTTCATCCATGCTTTATGTATGTATTTATGATCATGAATTTATGAAGACTGATATTGAGGTCAATAAATATCTTATCTTGAGATAAAAATATTTTGCATTATTAAATGAAATACCAGAAATCTCACCATAATTTTCACCAGATATTCGATGAAATCAGCAAGCTAACACTCCTTATGCCTAATGAAATGTATCTACATTCATTAACTTCATTCAAACATTTTATGTTGCAATATTTACTTTTACTCTTTACCCAATAATGAGATGTTTAAGACACATGTAATATATAATTGCCATGCATCTGGGGCATTGGACTTATGTATAATTGTATGTTTGGCTAAAGATACTTTCATTTAAACGCTAATAAAGTAGATGGTCATAGTAAGTAAGCCATTTTTAATCAGACAGCAGATGTAAGCCTCAAGATGGACTCTCTCTAATTTTCTCTGTTCTAGATCCACCTTTGCCAAATAATCTCTTAATATTTTATGATGTCTCTCTTCTATTTATCTTTTGCATTTCATTGTATATTTTCATTTAATAACTTAAAACTGATTCGACAATTTGGGCTAGTGATGTAATTACAAATTTTCTTAATAATTATTTTGTTGTCGCTGAAGTTGATTACTTAGAGCCATCTTTGATATAAACTATCTTCACTTCCATGTAAATGTTTTGGAATCAATGAATGCCTCAGAAAATTGTTAGTATTGAATAGCCAAAAGAAAAAAAATGTGGAGTACATTTCCTAGAGAATGCAGATACGTATTTCAAGTCTATGGTTTGTGCGGTTATCGTCAAATAAATTCTAGCAAGTGTTATATGCTTAATATAATAATACTTAATTCTTACTTTCTGCTTTCTTTAGAAGTTTAAAGAAATATCATACAAAAATTGTCATGAACTATTATGAATGAACTATATGATAATTGTGGAAGTAAGTGAAGAACGTCCTAATTAATGTATTGCTGAGTTTGAATGTATTTTGAACTATATGTAAATGGATTCCCGCATGGTTTGAAAGGTAATGGATACCTGAATGGATTCAGCATTTTCTCGAAGAACTACACGTGTTTGAGCAGAGATTCCCGCATTATTATATTGCACGTGATTCCAAAGTTGCAATCGTAAAAAGAAGACATGTATCATGTTGGACTTTATTCCCATAAAACGTTAAAAAATAAATTATCTCCTACTTTTAATTCATTGTTTGAATATGCTTTGTAAACTCTTTATATAAGAGGTAAGATTATAAATTATGTGACGTATTTAACATTCATCTAGTAAGCTTGTGTATTCTATAGTGATTCAGTTTTATCATTATTTATAGAATGGATGGCGTGGAGAATGTGATTGTAGAAATTAAGAATTCAGTTGAAGAGTTAGAACGTTTTGGGTAAGTGTAAAAGAGGTGATTACGACTTTTTAATTTTTAGAATACTGAAAACGGAATAGAAAACGTATATTTTTATAATATTGCACCAACAACTGTGGCAAAGACCAGAAAACTCGCCTTCTAATAACCCTCGCTTGAGCATTATTTAAAAGAAGAAGACGAAACGCCATCTTAACTAATCACCATGGAAACGTATATGAGAAGAGGAGCATGATTTATGAAACAAATGAAGCCGCTTATAAATAACCTTAACTGGCTTAAACTGAGCGTTTTTTGGAAGGAGAAGATAATGTGTTAATTTACAAGTATTTTCATCAAGCCATTTGCTGGCATGGGGCAATCGCGCTAGGAAGAGAATACGACACCTTTCTTACTTCTGGTTGAAGGTAATGAGGATTGGAAATCCAGTTTAAGAAGGCAACTACCAGAATCCATACGAAACTATGTAAAAGAATGTCTAATTTTTCATTTGTCAGCTGAACCAGCCGAGAGCAGGAAATTGGTATTTTAACAACTTAAGGTAATAAAATACGAGTAAATAAGATTTACAGATATCATCTTTTTATTTTTAGAAAAAAAGGTACACAATCGATGAACCAAAATCTATCTCTTTTTATTTTCTTATAAGAGTTCCAAAGCAATATTCTGATCGAATCTATCGATAAAAATCGTGGTTACAAGATAAAAAGGCCTCGATTGAATTGTCTCGCAGGAGACAATTTGCATTCATGCAAAGTAAAGTGAACAGTTTGACTTGAGACAAAACAATTAGAAGCTATTTGAACCATGATAACCCTCCATCTCCTAACTTTTGCTCGTAAATTTTTAGCAAAAGTGTACATTTGTAAAAGAGGCAATACGTTTAAAAAGAATTTATTGAACTGTATTTAACCCGGAAGGGTATTCTACTAGGAAATGTCCGCGGAGAATTAAGTTACTCCGTATATTAATGAGTTGAGAATTGTGATATTATATATTCAAGGTTATTAATATAAATGTTAAGGTTAAGGACCATTATTCTGGTAGGAGGAGCTTAACTGTATACTGTGAAGAATAACACCTTCCGAATACGTGTCTATGGAGACGATAAGTTTGTTGAATCGCATGAAGTACGAAGCGAGTGCGTGATCCTAAGATTTTTAATTGTATTTTCGTATACTTCCGCAATGAGAATTTATATCGCACCCAATGATTTGGCGATGTTTGATTTTCTAATTTCGCAGAGAAGAAGAGCGACAGGTGAAAACACTTAATCTAATGAATACGCTTCGGTCAGTGACCCCTGCAGATAGCCTGCTTACGGGAACAGCTGTAACGGGAAGTACTTTAATGTCAACAGCTCCCACACAATATGTTAATTGTATACAATATAAGAGTACTACTTTATCCAACGTTTCCTATAGTGCTCTGGTCATTTCGTATAGCTCTGGTTCGAATTTCGCACTTAAACGATTTTAGGATACATAAAAAGTCTTCTATCTTCTTCGTTGATCATTAATGAAATTAAACATGCATTTTTTATATTAATTTTAAAAAATAATATTCATTCAAACGAAATACACCGTTAAAAACAAGGCTATACTACAGTTGCGCAACAATTTATCTCATTATTACCGTAACTTAAGTTGTCATGGGAATAAAATTGAAAAATTATTTACGAGTTCAACTTGAGTTTCAAGTTTTGATTGTAACATTTTCGATTGGATGATCATTATACCTAAAGAAATCCGGGTTTTGAGTATTGTTAAGTTAATCTTGGAGTTTATTTAAGGTTTCTTTGGATTTATTTGAAAGTTTTCGTCAAGCTGGAGCGATTGTGAGAAGATTGATATTAGCTTGAATGATTTGGTAGTCGATAGTGAATGCATGCAATTTGAAATTTAACAGTGAAGTTTATACTCTTATTTTATTCGAAGTAAGTGGTGAGGGACCAAAGAGATTTTCGGAAGAAAATATTTGGGTGATCTTATTGCTGGCATGTAACGAATTTTCCATCAGATCCAAATTATCCATTAAATTTTATTTTCTTCGATATATATCTGGAGCTAGAGGTGCACTGAGGAAAAGTAATTCTTTTGTCCAGATCGATCATTAAAAATTGTCGTCTTTCAGTGTGCGATTTTCACAATAGCGGATTCACCTTCCAGGAGCAGAGTAACTGGATAACTAATAACCGAGCAGTTCTTAGCCTTCCTGTATGTATATTAGTATATGAACAAAAATGTAATTTTATCAGAAAATATTGTATTTAATTCATACTTTGTTCATGTAATATATTCCCTTTACTTTTAGACTCATATAATTGATCTATAGAATCTACAATTTCGGCTTCGGCTGTTCTTGTTAGTTTAGAAAGGAATCATTTTATTGTTACAATCGAAATAGTCGTTGTCAAGGAGACTAAAATTGTGTCTTGTTAACATTTCCAAGTTACTTCAATGCCTTATACACTCCCATTAGATTCTTTTTCTTCTGCGACTATAATCAAGGAGAAATTAATTGAATGCATCTGATAGCCAAATGGACCAGAAGGTTCTGCGTAAATAGTCCATCGATTCCAACTCACATCTTGTCCGGATTTGACAGGCGCCGTCTGGTCGACCAGAGGCGGTATCCCACGCGCATTGAAGGAGATGCTGCCAAATACAGATTCTTCCAGAGCTCGTTATTGGGTCGGCAGAGATTTCGGGAATAATCGATACACTTTTGTTGAAACTGGATGTTGATAAATTTGACCGATAGAGTTCTCTACTTTACTATAACTTTTAAATACTTCTATCATATAGACACGTGTTGTTAGCACATAACTATTGCAATTTCATTGTTTCCAATTTCATTTTAATTTAATTATTTCCAATCCAAGAAAATAATTAAATTTTACACAAGAATTTAAATCAATTTAAAATGTCATGATTCGTTATTTGAGATAGCAATTATAAGATTTAAGCTCTAATAAAATTTCGTATCGAGAAATGGAGAAGTACGTAATTTTACATTAGTTTTGTATTTTATTGCGCAATACAATGATTTGTACCATATACAAATTTAAATTTAAAACTCAAGGAATTGCCAACAATAGAGAAAATTCTTTTTTTAATCATTGATTGCTAGATTAAATGTAGCTTTATCGAATAAGTTCAAATAGTTTAACACCATACTATAAAGGCCATGGCTTCTTAACCACGTAATTTTCTACTCTTTATTTTGTAGTTGGTCCTACAATCCCGTGAGTGCAATGCTCTTTCTATGCCAATTATAGCAATTGTCACCCGGATCTATCCAGTGGAATATGTTTCCTGTGATAACCTGGATGGATAGTGCAGAGAAGGTAAAATCATTTTCTGTTCAACGAAACATGGACTTAAAAATTATTTGCGTATTCCTAAATAAGAATAGAAGCGAACTTCCTTTGAAAGTCATTCTTAATTAACTCAAGGCTCAAGTTTTTCAAAAAATCGTGATTCTTGCATACATTATTGGCTACTATGTAAATCATCAATCCCTCCATTCGTATAAAGCTATTCATAAATCTGCATAATTCATTACAACATCTCCATAACAAAGCAACATAAATAATTATATATTTTTTTACTTGTTGTTGTTTTTACTTGATTGTTGCTCACTGTTTTCACCAACTTCGTTTGTTGCTGTTAGTTACTTGTCCATGATTGTTTCGTTTGTTAAAGATTAATTGTTTCGGATAACGATTACTATTTTACTTGATGACTTTATTGTACACAACGGTGACCCATGACTTCCCAGCTGCACCCTTAAAGAAACCCTCAGAGAAATGAATGGTTGACGGCCAGATTTATTCTCACCATTACTGAACTTGTTTCTCCCCCACCGTGTCACTTATCTTTCAAAAAATATATTTCCGTAGATAAAATCCTTCCTGTTCTGATGATAGTTTTATCGAACCTCAGTGGAGTTAATGCAGTCCCAGGTGATGATTAAGCACGTTTTTCGGACAGATTGTGGCCCATTATACCTTTTTATAGTTTTTCATCTATTCACAAAATTAGCATGGATTTTGAGAGGGAAAAATGTGAATATCAACTTGTACGTGTTCATGCATTTCCACAATGATTAAAGCACGTATAAAAATGTTCTATTATTATTATTATGAGTAGTTTTAGGCGATATAGTTTTATTATATAATTAATTAAAAATAAATTCTACGTGTGCATGAAATTCGTTAATTCTTCTAAAAATCGAATTGGGGCATTTTAATCTTTTGCTTTATTAAGAGCCAAGAGTTACCCTAAGTATTTAGATCTTGTTGTCTCTGCAAAATATGAGGGATCTTCCAGAATTATCCACTAGAAGATTAATGGAGTATATCATAGGAACTGATATCTGATAGTTTATACACAGAGCATTAAATTGGCAGCAAGAGTAAATTAGGTAACTTTATCGGTGTTGATCTACCACCAGTCATATATCCTGCCTCACCTGGCTGTTAAATAAATCTTTGTCAACATCTCAGATGAACGTGGAAGCGTAACAAAGATGGGTACAATATTACAATAATGTACAATAATATATAATAATGACCATACATTTTATTGGATACCGAATCTCAGAGTAAATTACCATTCTCAATACGTTCTCCACCCAATTAAATAGAATTAAGTGATAGATTATCAAGTTTCCGTTGATACGTGCGATTAAAGTATCATCCTTTTAACAATAATTTGATGTTATGGTTGTACTATAAAGAAACTGTTCATCCCATTCTTCTGATCTACTGATTCTTGTTTTCGAAGATCGATTATTTCATTGCAAATAAAGGAGATAAAAGCGGTGATTTTGAGATGTCCATTTTCGGCTGTTATCTATGACGTTTTTTTCTTTTGCACTTCCGAGGGGATATCCGGGAAATGATATAAGTCCCTCATCGCCGCGGTTATCTTCCACTGCTTAATTACATCATAGACTACATGTTTTAAGTACTAAAAAGTCTCTACTATTCATGCAATCCATCATTAAATGCGGTAATCTATTTTAGGTGCGTAATTAGCTGATCCACTCGTGTTGCCCGAGATCGACCGGAAATCCCTCTCGTTTCTCCAATCGAGCGGTTTTTGCCCTAATTCGACGACAGATAGCGCTCGAGAGCCCGGCTTACTTTGTTCCGCTCCTGAGTCAGTCCACTCCGGCGCGTGGAAAGGAGGGATTCTCCAAGGTAGGTGCTGGAACTCTTCTTTTCTAACCAATCGACCCAATCCCTTTATTACGTTTGAAACGGTTAAATTATTACGTGGTTTGTTTACGCTTCGGCCGATTGTAGCAGAGCGAACGAGATAACAATGCCGTGGAGTGAATTGTCGTCGTACGACTTCCAAAATGTATTTGCGCACAGAAAGTTCAGTCGCTTTCGTTGCGAGCTATTGTATTTCAGGCCAGTTTCGTTCCTTTTTCCAGCAACTCGTGGAGTAATTTGATATCCTACGAGGACTAATGTGAACTTGACGTGAAGGTAACTTAGTATTTCTCTTTTACTCTCAGTGACGTCATTTGCGCTTCAGGGTCTTGCGAATGGCACATCCTATGCTGATCGATATTTATCTCGTTTATGCTGTAAAAGGGTATCTTCTTTTAGCCAATTTCCCTCATTCTCTTAACAGTCACCGAATAATTATTGTACGAGTGTAAAGCTCGCGTGCTTTTACGCCACGGCGTATTACCCCCCTTCGGAACCGTGCGAATGCCACGACTTTTTCCCGTCTCGTTTTATCTCGTGAATGAAGCAGTGACAATTGCGATTCACGACAACGTGAATGGGACGGAGTAAAAGATTCAGTGAGTTGATCTAAACGTACTACGTACGAAATTGGGTTAATGTAAATTTTTGTATGTTATCATCAAAACAAACGGGTAGATCACTGTAGAATGTAATGCGGTAGATAAACGAGTGACGGGTAGCCACGATCTTAAGATTCTTTAGGAATACGTGAAAATGACGTTTTCCAAATTGCATGTTATGAAAATGCTCCAAAGATTCCTTCTATCTTTCTTTATTAGCCTGATGTAGCTTTATTCGGTACTATCACTGCGCATTTCTTAATTATGCTGTGGATTAGTCGGTCATTTAATTAGACTTTTTATTATATTTTTATAGATTTTTTTCTCCTACAGTCGTGATTATGAATAAAATTCTTCATTGGATCTTTCCTAAACTCGAAAAATGTTCGTTTTCCAATAATTCCCGCCCAAAAAAAGAAACTCTTGTTAAGGAACGTGCCTTAGACTTAATTTGAATTCCTTGTTGAATTTAATTACTCTTTACGTATCTGGTTCATTAAAAGTGGTCGTTCAACAATGGCTCCATGTTTTTATTTTTATTGAGCGAACAGTATTTCGTATTGCGAATTTTTCTCCACGATACTTATTCGTCGTAACTATTGGATACGAAGAATAACGGCAAATCTCGTGAAATTAATCGATAATAAATATTTTGATCCCAGTTACGTCTAAGAAATTTTCCAACAGAACTTTGTGAATGTGTGTGTTTATATATTTATTTATAATATGTTTAAACTTATGTATTACATATTTATTATTTTTTAAATTTGTGAATATTGTCTTGTATTGATTATGTATTTAAAATGTGGGACTAGAATGCGAGCAGTTGAGTAAAGAATGTAATAGTGTCCAATGATTTTAACGATCGATTGCAACCGATTCATTTAAACAAGACGTTCTACTAACTAGAATTCTATAACATTTTTATTGATAACTCTAATACTCAGTATTTTGAACGTTTATACGAATAAAAACCTCAAATAAATACTCATAGAGAATATTATTGAAATTCATATTACAGTACTATTGATAAAAACTCTGATTAATAATTTCGGATAAATTCTATTTTCGCAATAAATTGACAAAGTTCCTCCCTTGCATTGTTTTCTCTATATTTACTAGAATAAATACATATATTTAAAAAGGAAAATCTGATCTCCCCTCCTGGTATTTTTCTTCATCGCAAATCATCAGCTCTATTTACAAAAAGTTGCTTCTGGAAAAATTCAAAGGAAATGTTAAAGATGCTTCTATAGAAAATTCTGACCCTTATATCGAAGGATGAGTTTCTCTGATTTTCTAGGTCTTATATGCTCATCTATACATCGTGCGGATGGTATCCAAGTTCGTAAAAAATTGTTATATTACCTTGGTAACGTACACAAATTAATGAATTAATATTAGAAGGCGTGACTTCGTGGAATGTCATAGTATAATGAAAAACTTTGTTATTTCCGCAGAAAATTTTTCTTGACTGCTGAACATATAAATCCCTTTAGAGGGGATAAAAAATAATCCGGTTGAGAATCAGGATTAAGAGGGGGAAAGAAAATATCAGTTTCATATCATTGAAGTTGGGTCCGATTTTTCTGATTTATGGTTTCTTTTACATTGATTGTTCTCTTCGACGGAAACTTCGAATTTTGGCAAACACGTAGTGCCGAGATTTTGGGCGGAAATATGGGCTTCCTCGATTTGGAAGGAGGAATAGATATGAATTCAAAGGTCAATGTTCTCTTATATCCAATCGGAGAATCCGTTTTCCTTAAAAATATTCCTAAATGTATCCATCTCGATTAATCAGGTCTTTTTTCGATAGAACAAATTCTCCGACTGAATATAACTAAAGTTTTATAACTAAGAAGTTTACATTCTCCTGAAACAAGTAAACATTAATCAAATGAAAACTACATTTTAAAGTATTTATTTATAAATTTTGTTTATGAGGGAGATTTTTAAGACAATTAGAACATAACAGACCTTAGCAACCATGGTGATCAATATTATTTCTCTCGTTATAACATTCTTTACACATTATATTTATTATAATATTTATTTTTCATTTTATGAAAGCCTTATTATAATTAATCAATGAAAATAAGTATCATTGAATAGAAATTTGATGATTAAATATCGAAGTTTATATCTGCTATCGAGCCAATTGAAATGACGATACCATAGGCTTTAATTAGTTAAGATTGCCTTAATTTGGCTCTGAATACGATAAAAAAAACTTAAATAATCCAAGAGCAATTGTGTTAGCATGTCTGATATTTGGAACAATTAATTATCAAAATCAAGTTACATACGTATAATTGTCGTTTAGATAGAACCGAAAATTTGCTTGAATGTATTAACTTTATCTTCTATCCTTTATTATTGCATTTTTTATGCCCCCTGAAGTGGTTTATTCTAAGAAATTTGACAAGCTTTCCTTTGGAAGATATGATATCCGTATCTTAATGAACCTTACTGTTCCAAGGCCAAGGGAATGAATAACTCTTCTTGCTTTGTAGAGATCAGTACTTTTGTTCAGCTCATTGTTGCACTTGACCAATGTAATATTTTAGTAATATTATCGTAGAATTTTATAGCTATTTCAGAAATAAATACGAAATTAGCCGAGCTTATTGATAAAAATAGTATTAAACTGCTCTAGTATTTAACTATGAAACGTAGAGTCAACGAGAATGTACGTAATCAGTTGAATGTGTCAGTAAATTTATAGCTAGCTTCAATAGTGTTATTTTTTCACAGAAGAATATAATGATTAGACAAAAATTTTTATTGCAAAATTTATTATAAAATTCCCTTACCCTAAATTAGGCTTTTAAATCACTGTATGAAGATAAAGAAAAAAACCATTGTTATTATCCTTAGAGATGCAAAAGTATAGGAAACTCTAAGCTAATATCATTGCTAAATATTCTACTCTAAATGGTGATAAAACTTATGTAATACCCCTACTAGCTGAAATAGGTTAATGCGATATAATGGCTAAAAAAATATGAAAGCCTTAGTTGTTGTTTACGCTACTAAAAGAATCAACACTGGAAATCCGTAGCAACCGTTGAGGGCCGATGCTTTGTCACTTCAGAGATCAGCTGTGTAGCTTCGATAAAAGTGACCTATCAATACGGAACTTAAGTGGTGAATGTATTCATTCTGAAAATTTTGAGATTTCGTTTAAAGAATCCAGTTCAGTACGAATTAGAAATTAGCTTGGAAATTTTTACATGACTGTATCCGATTTATACTCTATGTTAGTCAAATTATAAATTATAATCTCTTTATTGCTCATAACAGTTCGATAATCATAATTTAAAGAAGTTTTTCTGATTTATATATTTCTGTACAATGTAACCTGTTTTTCCGAAGCCATACTATATAAGCCACTTATAGCAAAATACACACATATACTGGTGTAATAAAAGTCGTTTATTATACTATAGCTAAGTATACTGGTGTAATAAAAGTCGTTTTATGGCTCTACATACCCTTCATAACCTAACAAGTAATTAATGTTTTTAATCAAATGAGCAACAATTTTTGCATTCCTTATAGCATCAATATCCACATGTTACTGAATTGTATGTATATTGCCTTCCTTGTTGTCAATTTTGCTTTGCGATTGTACCGGTTAACACTCATTTTTAACTCCTCACATTTTCTCCACTCTTCATCTTGTCATCTAGCACATCTATGGTTTCTTCCGGTCTGACTGAATCTATTTCTCACCTTAATCTTCAGTTGCTCATTACTTGGAAGTGCCGTAAGCCGCTTAGAGTCTTTAACTTCTTCTTGCAACTGTTCCATGAACTCTTCTTTTTTCTCTCGTAAACTCTTTGGTTCACCCACGACACCTCCACTTCTCCTCATCCAATTTTGATTCTGCAGCATCTTTGATGGAACCTCCTCTCCTTATCAACGCTACCCACTCGTGCACCCCAAGCTTAAGCGTTTCAGGAAAATTTTTCCAAGAGCATCCCTGCCCTCGACCTCGGCTTGTAAACGCCCTTTTTCACACGTTCCCTCAACAGCGTGTTAATGGTAGTCGACGTGATACCTTTAGTAACTTATGGTTGTAACCAAGTGGTACATAATTCAATAGTAATACACCTAATACCAACTATGAAGCTTAGAGTTTTCGTTACTAAGAGAGATATCAACAATATAAAATAATAAGACGAACCAAACTCAGTTTCTGTTAGAACATTGATTCCGCTGGTTAAAAATTAATGAGTATTTTTATATCTAATATTAATCGTGCACTTTTACGATATAGAAGACTTATAATAATAGTTAATATCAAAATTTGACGTAAAATAGAGTACTAAACCTAACCTTAGATGGTAAAATTGTACTTATCTGCTATTTTGGAGGCTTGGGATTTTTAAGTTTAAGCTAAATGATTATCTACTGTATTTTTTCTCCATAATATGTTATTTTCTTGTCTAATTTAATTGATACTTTCGTTATGATAAATACTGTTTAAGGTGACTAGGAGTAATTTTATACTTTTTTTATCCTAGAATTTATTTTCCGAGAGAAATATTTGAAACGAGTCAAGGGTTCATATTCTTTGCCTGTTTCTCGCAGATTATTTGGCTATAACGACGTTTCAATTGTTTCCGCGAAACAATTGAGATGACACACGCAATAGTTCATCCGGGATTTATAGGAGAGTCTATAAATAGAGATATCTCCCGGAATTCTGGGTCTCTCCCGTGTTTGCCCGGGAGTCACTGCGCCCATAAAATATTGACCCGAGTATTTGCATTACCTATCGAAGTTTATGAAAACTCAATGTTTTCTGAGTTGTTTATTCATTCGTATCTTTCATTTGATTTTCGTTAATTAAAATTAGACAAAAACACTAAATGAAATAAGTTAATATTTTCAAATTTTCGTGAACCTAAGCGAAGGTAATTTTACATCGTCAAACTAAGAAATAATTGTCTGCTGTTTTGGAATGCATGAAGCTATTTCATCGAAAATATACAGTTGGTTCATCCGATATTTCTTTGCGAGAAATACGTTGATATTCTGCGAAATTTTGAATATTTTCTCTAGTTTTTAAAACTTTAGAGAAGGTACTTTAAAAGGTGTGCGAATATCTGAGAATGTTAGCAAATTGGATTATGTCAGACACAATTAAGTTAGGAAAGCTATGGTGCACCAGAAGTTTCAGTACTTAAAATAAATATCCATAAATATCGTTTTACAAATTTAATGTTTCAAATAATTTTTTGAGGAAATAATGATTTTTCTTAAACTTGCAAAAACAGGTACCTTATAACTAAATAAAATATTTTATATTGATATTATCCATTTCAAAATCAAGATTTCACGTGTTTCTTAACTTTTGAGAATATCTGAACTGCCGATAAGATCCTCTTAATCTACTCAAGTGACCTGGGTTCGACTCCAGATACCCGTAAGAATTTCCATATAAAATTAAGGAAAATTCGAACTCCAAAAGTTTAATTTCTTTGGAAAATAAAAGTAAAAGGAATTTTCTCAAGAAGCAAGGCAAGCACCTATTTTTAGACTTAGTTTTATCACGATTTGCTTCTTTATTTTTTTTATCCTTATCCGTGGGAAGTACGGCCGCCTACTCTCCTTTTATCCACTATAGAGTTCTTACTGCACTTACGTATATGTTTCATGTTCATTCTGTTTATACACCTGTTGATGACACTTTTCGTTGAACCTTATCCTAGCAACACCATTGTTTATGGTGACGGGCAAAAGTGTACCGCTTATTGTTTATTTTTTGAGTTTATATCTTGAGCACTGAATAGTAGTTCTATAATATTATAATTGTGCTTTTTGTTAGCAGTTATGTGCATTTTCTTAAATAATCATCAAAGAATCATATTTCCGTACCGTATTATTTCACTCGATCCATTTTAAAAGAATAGTTGCGAACTATTGTTAGCTTCCATTGTTATACATTCTTGGTTTTACGTAGATAGATAACACAAGTTGGGAGTGTATGAAGAAAATAAACTGAAAAGTAGGTATAAAACGTGGGGTGTTAGGATTCATTTGATAAGTAAACCCATGGGAAAGTAATGCTTGTGATTTAATATGTAGTATATTTTTTATTGTTATAAATATATTACATCCGAATTCACATTCAAATAACTCTCTGCCAAGATCAATATTATCTATGCCTGTAATCGACGAAGATTATATACATATAATCAATACGCGATAACTATACATGATTCTGGAACGATTTAGCTAGATATCTGTCAATATTACTGACGTAAATGCTAGATATCTGTCAATATTACTGATGTTGTCATTTTGCGTGACCGACCCCGGTTGGTTCTTGCGTTCCTTCCGGATTAGAAAATGGTCTGCAGAAGATAATAAACACTATTGACTGAAAATCGAAATAGGAAATTAGATTTCTTTGGAATACAGTAGTTTGAACACATGAGATATCTTTGTATTGGAAAATAGTTTCTATTTTGGCTCGTAAATGTGTACTGCTTTACAGATTAGGGGCATGGTTTCGACCACTAACTCTAGCTTTCTAGTAGATAGAGAAAATAGCACTCTCGTTCCGTATTTGAGAGATATTGTTGAATTTTTTAGAGTAAGGCCATTGAAAACATTAATCTAGCTCTTGTTTCTGATATGTTCAGACTATTATTATGGAAGTTAAAACGACTCTTTGCTGACTTCATTTCTGTTGTTAGAAGTATTTTAGATGTCTTATTTAAAAAAGATGACGGATATTATTCATGAGATTAGATACGAGATACGGCTTACAGGAATAAGTCCGAAGTATCATTACGATGTGTCAGAAGTTATGACATTGAAGGTAATTGGTACAGTATAGTATGAGCGTAAAAATGTACTTCCTAAATATAGTTTACAGATGAGATGTTTGAAAGCCTAGGAGAATGGAATTCTTGAAGATGTCAGAGTCTACTTATTAAGTAAATACTGCTTAAGGGAGTACAAATAGAGTTCCTTATAGAATGCAGGAAACGTAATATTTCTCCAACTCGATTTCTCCATTCTATTCAAGCCGTTAATTACTTGATTCCGGTCTTTATTAATGATAATCGCTATTTATCTTAGAATAATTCAATTGTTTGCCTTATCATTTCATCCTCCTTTCATTTTTTTTTAAATCCAGTTTTAACGCCTAAACTATTCGAAGTTAGCTGAATTTCGATAGCATTCATATCTTGAAATTCTTTATTTTTCCAAAATCTCAAATGATTGATTATCTTAGAGGAAAAATAAATTTTAGTTCACTCCGTGTAATAGAAGTGCTTAAATAAGAAAGTTCTCATCAAATATCGGCGTAGTTTTGATTTTCGATATTCAAATAGCTATCTATTGGCTCTAGTAAGAAACTAGTAAATACTCTAAGATAAAAGATGTTAAGAAAATCAATGATTGAATGTTATATTAAAAAAAGTAATTAGAAACAAAGAGGTTCCTTGAAGCCATTAATTATGTATAACATTTTGAGCAATTAACTTGTTAAGGGATTTTTATTTCTGTCGCTCGAATTGTTGATTTGTCCCTTTGAACATCTGCCATTAAACAAATCGTCTTTTAAGCAAATTCAAAAGGAATTTAAATGTCGACGACTTGGAGAATTTTTTTTCTTTTTGCTTAAATGCATTTTTGCTGTGCAGAAAGCTGAACCGGAAGAATTCAGCGTTCTTCGTTCTAACATAATGTTCTAGATTTTTTCGATGTATGAGAATCAAATCAAACCTGTTCTTTAACTTTGTTATACTTATATTCTTATGCATATAAATTATTTCTGCTGTTTGAGAAACGAACAGTAATGGTTTGCCGAAAACTAGTACAATCATAATTATTCTGTTATTTCTAGTTTTATACTTTCTTGGAGATTTGGAATTGTTTTGGAATATTCCCAAAAAAAGATGCGTATATTCACGTAAGAAAAAAACGAATATTTGTCGAAGTAATCATTTCTTAATAGGGTATGATAAAATTAAATAAGTGATCTATATCGCTTTTACCCTTAACCACCCTTACCAGAAAACGCTTAACATTTTGAAAAGAAATCTATTCAACATATTTTCTGTAAAAAGGTATATGTAAGACGTATACTAAAGTAGTTAATCTTTTATTTACTGTAACATGTGTCTTATTTAATGGTGTGACGCTGCAATCATGTTTTCAGCCAATCTATACCCCAATCTTTATAATAATGAAATACGTTAACTATACCTTTCTACCTCATTAAAATCTTTTATTTCGGAGAATTATTTTTAGGAAATACCAAGTTGCGAAAAATTTCATTATGTTTGTTTATTGTATTCGATAAGTTCTTTTATTATTTTTTAATTTCAGAGAATTGCAAACTAAATATATAATGCCTCAGAACTATATAAAGTGATTATTTTTTATCGAAATTTCTTCCTATTCCGTTAAATAGATTCTGTGAGTATCATTCAGATTCATCAAAATGAATGCGCGCTCTTCCAAGTCAAATGGGACTCTATATATAATCCCCTGAGTAGGAGTAATAGTACGGGTAATAATTAAATTGAAGGACTCTAGGTGAAGGTAAACTAACTAATACTTTTGGCTTCCATTTTATTTGTTATTTTTTCTATTTTAATTAAGCTTGGCTCCCGTCCGCAGAGTTGAGCTTTATCATATCGGATTCACTGTTGAAGGACTCGTTTCATTTTATTCTCTTCCATTTAGAACAACGAAATTATTTTGCTATTAAATTTATTTAAAATTTGCCGCTCATAGAAGACGAAGTAAGCGCTTGATCAGAGATTTGATTTTTCAGTAACAATCGGGATGGTAAACAATAGAGAAAATATTTACAACTGTTCGTATCTATGTTTCAATTGATTACGAAATATCACCCCTAGGCTAGTTTCCTTCTCATCCCAAATACTTCCACCTCAAACCCCCGGCTAACGAACGGAAAATCCGATAACCTACTTCCGATTGTAATCCGCACACCTTGAGGGTCTTGTTAGCCTCCTTTTTTGTTTCTTACAACATTCATATCGCTGCGTTTGAGCGGTATAACCTTCCGCAATAATGAAACCCTAGACCGCACGAACAAACCCGCTGCGAGAACATGGCAGCGATCCGCAACAATCGAAAAACAACAATGCAGGACTTGGCGGCACTGGTTTATAGGCGGCGTTGTTTAAAGAGTCCCGAGAGAAAATTGTAACTGTCTCTTTCACCCCCTGATAATGGCCTTTCCTGCGAGGATGCTGGGAAATAGTGGACGAATCCTTTTAATTGATCAGCTCGTAGGCGCAGGCGCCATCTGTACGACGTAGGGCGAAACGAGGCACAAGAACGGGAAGGACGCAGCTGAGCTAACGTAGCAATAATCTCCGACCGAATAAACATCGCCTTTTCTCATCTGAAAAAGGTAAGCGGATCACAATTATTACGCCGCTGAGGGGGTTTGTGAAGGTCTTTTTTAAACCCGTCTCCAGTCCGATAGCCGTGCTGGATTTAACATTTTGTACCGTAACTACAGCGTAGTATTTCACGGGCACCCTTTGCACTTCATTCTAAAAGCTAAACCTCCTGATGGTTGCTCATTTTTTGGGTTAACAATCGAAATTTATTCGGTTGGTTATTGGATATTTCTACGTACCAGTGGTTGGTGGTTATGACACTGACACGCATTCTATGTGAACTTCGGGTGGGACCCTGGCTCGCCGATCGTTCGGATATACGTTCAGTTGACCCTCTCCTTGGATCGATATCGAGCCAACTCCTCCCTATTCCCCTAACGCAGCACCCGAGCCATCGGATTTGTAGTTTTCACGTTAAGAATTTAAATGTTAACCTTACATTAGCTCTTTGGTACCACGCGTTCCCCTGTTAATGAAGCTTTAATAAAAGTCTAACAATGGAATTGTAGTATCCACAAAAAATCCACAAAGGCACCTGTTGAAGCTAGTAAAGATGGCCTTTTATGTAGATAGTGTTGGGTGGTGTGAGCCGTTTGTAACTGTTGTGCTTCAAAGAGCGGAATATGAGTTGAGCAAAAGTACAATAGCTGTTAATTATTCTTTTTGAGTAAAATAATTCATCA
The DNA here is from genome assembly GCA_020796165.1 of Pantala flavescens. Taxonomy (NCBI): domain Eukaryota; kingdom Metazoa; phylum Arthropoda; class Insecta; order Odonata; family Libellulidae; genus Pantala; species Pantala flavescens. The sequence continues at coordinate 23,830,218 of CM036886.1, forward strand.
TTCTTCTAATAAAAATGGAAGCGGAATGGAAATGTGTGGATTTACAACTTCGGACGACATTTTAATACGTAAAATAGTTAGTGTTTGTTAATTTTTCTTTCGATGTGAAGTAATAGCGAAGAAAATAAGAAAATAATACATACAATACATCTCGTGCAAAAGATGAATCTAAATCGTAATAATATATTTCGCAAAGTGTGCAAAATTCGAGATTTGGCTGAAATTCTCTCGTAAACCCTCGTAAAATAGTTCTCCATGGTTTCATAATTGTGCTGAGAACATCTCAGGAAAACGAATCTTTATTTTAGTTTAATATTCAGTCTTTATATTCTTTATATTATATTGTTCGATGTCCCCCTGCAAGTGTACTAGGCAAATGTATTATGGAAGTATTACGCAGTCGTAATACAATTTCTAATCTTTTTCTGTATAGATTATAATATAAATCTGAAACTATTTTTATTAATGTTAGCGTTTCATCAAAAAATAACTAATAAGTTTCACATTTTACATGCCACTTTTATTTCGCCAGTACAAACTCTGTGTACTTAAATAATGTTCTGGAAGAGTCTTAACCAAGTTGAGTTTCCATTACTCAGAAATTTCGTATTGTACGTGCATATAAAGAAGCAGTTAAAGTTATCTTATCGAATATTTAACTAAGCGGGCCACTTTTATTAATTTAGTTAATTTTCCATAATTTATGCTGAAAATAATTTCTGCCTGGAAAATTAAGGAACTAAACATGCATCGAAATATGCCATTGCATTTAAAATACTTTTTTCTATTTTTTAAAACACCATTGTATCCGCAGATAGCCTCTCTACCCAAAAAATTCTACCAAATCATTAAAAATTATGAGATTTCCTCTTTCACTTCAATAAGCCTTCCAACGGAAGGAAATATAATTTAATTCATTCATTATATGCCATCCTGTTGTGTACTCGTACGCAAACGTCTTTGAAAATTTCTCCGGAGCAAGTATCATTTCATTTCATCCTGTACGAAAAAGTAACTCGTAGATTCATCTTTGTTTACTCATCATATCGTTCTTTTAATATATACGATAATGTAACGTCATTTGTTTTCCTTCCTTGCTGAAATTGTGGTGCAGGAAATAGGTTGGCTTTCTATGGTTTCCTCCAACTCGCAATTGTTTACCAGAAATAGAACTCGACTTCAATTTCGCACATCGAAAAAGGTCACCTAATAAATTGCAACGTTATTTGCTCATGCAAAAAAATCCAGATTTTAAGTTTTATATTTCTACTTAATACGCGGCTCGTTGTCATAACGACCCAGAAACGTTTAAAATATTGAATTTACTTTATTGCGATTAGTGAATCTTTGTGTTTGATTGTTTTATAGGGGTATTTACTTTATTACCAGCTATTTTATGTATCAAAATTGATCTTTGTTTGCCCTATATTCCTTTCACATCGGTGATAGATTTCATATTTATATTTGTTACGGTCTGAGTTAACTTGAAAATTAAACTAAATGCTTGAAGGGAAACTTAAATTTTCATTTTGAATTGTAGTTTCGTATATGAACAGCAGTTTTCAAATCGTCGTCAAACGAGTAATGTAGTTAGTTCGTCTTAAAATATCAAAAGTCAGTTTGGATCTTACATATAAAATCGTCATGAGTGTTAAAAGACCTAAAACATGACTAAATGATTCGGAATAAATAAAATTAGAGCGTAAGAAATATCAAAGATGCGATTGTTTCCATGATTATTCTGCAACAATGTAAACATTTCTCGGTTCGTATTTGCTGATTTGTGCTTTCGAGTTTGGAGTCAATAAAAAAATCAATTTTATGATATCGATCTTTATATTTAGATGGGAAAACAAAAGTATCGAAAACGTGTAAAATTTTTGTCTTCATGTTTACTCTTCCAATACGCAGCTCTCGTAAATGATTCATAAAGGAACCAAATTTTGCAATGATTTTACGTTTTGAAATTTTTTAAAGTAATTTATATGTAAATACATGATTTTAGCATTTTCAATACCGCAAAACGTTGTAATGGAAACACCCAAAAAACTTCTGCTGAGTTTTTGAATGGATAATCGTTGAAATTGTTATTAATGATTATTATTTGAAGTGAAATTATTTCATATTAAATCATATATTTCTATTGAATGATGAATCAATACTTATTAAATTCATCGAAAGGAATAATTCCGTAATATTCAGCATTTTGAGGTTTCGTAATTCTGAGTAAAAAAGTTGTTTCATCAAGAATATTAACGTATTTTACACGCATATCGCCATCATGTGAAAGAGATCAAATGCAGCTTTTCGATCGAAGGCGGCCTTTGCATGTAGTCAAGGTCACCCCTCGACAATCGATCGGCAGAGTATTTTTGGGTGTCAGCCATCATCAGCAACTATGGCTGAAATTCCGAACTAGAGAAAACCTTAGTAGATTATCTTCTTCACTTGAAGCCGAGCATACTTGAATGGGAAACCTTATAATGATATTCTCACTCGTCAGAAGCGATTTGAATCTCCGCCTTGACCGTGGAGTATCCCATCGTCTCCATAGACATCCATCCAAAATTAACATTTTCTTCTCATCTAAGCAACTCTTGCCATCACTTTCAACCTCTACACATGTTTTGATGGATCTAACCAATCATTTCCTAATTTGAAGTTCCGAGCCACATTAATTTCATGTTCTTTCCCGAATTTCTTTTATATTTATTTATTTACAATATTATCACTGTTGGTCTCTAGGACTGGTGGCGACCTCATCAATTTACGGAAAAATTTAAATACGCTTTAAGCATCTCATCTTATCAGCTCTATTTTTAAATTGAAGAATGTGTCCGAACGCTATACATGTATGTCGTTCTTAATCGACAATTTTCCTTTACTTCCTCAGAAACCATTTTCCCTATTTAAACCGTTCATTTGAGTGCAAATATAGACTTAATAATGATACGTAATGATTTTAGATAGTCTAAGTTTGCTATTTCATTCGTTCCTACTCATACTTTTTAAATTCCTCCAGATCTTTATTTTGTTATAGCATTTCCGCTCCGAGGGACGGGTCTGAACTGATTGACAATGCTTAGTTAAGCAAAAAATGAGTTATTCTTGCGTGAGACAAATTTACTTTTGAGAGTCAATCGTAATTGTTAGTTCATTTTAAGCTCGTCGATTATTGACAAGAGCTTGATTCACAATTGATATCAATGCTTTCTCGATGTTTCCATCAGTCAAAGTTGTAACTGAGAAAAACTTTCTTAATTTCAAATTTTGGGAATACATTATTTAGATCTGGAAACTTTAAATCAGATTTAAAATTTATTCTATCCAGTAAGAAATCAAACGGAAAAGAACCAGCTCTTATTAGTAGATGTAAGGAGGTATTTTCTCTACATTTCGGCCAGCAAGAAATAATACTTTAGTTTGTTTCTTTGTTGATTCCAATAATTAAATTAACTCTCTATGACGGAAGTTTTCTTTTAAATTTCCTTTCGCGGAAATAGCTTCCCCTGTTGTGGTTGAAGATTATGTAAGATATTTGCTCTTTCATATTTCGAATCAGATTGGCAGAATCAAGGAAGCATTAGAACCTATCCAGAAATTTATTTAAATAATTACTATGAACTAAATAGCAAAAGGAAGCTTATTTTTTAATATCCTATTCTTAGCAATTGAATGTAAGACTAGGAATGAATAGTGAATCAATCGTCTTGATTTCAAGGCGAGACGTAATGGTCTCTTCCTACATCTGACCCTTGAAATGAATACCGGCAAATGATGACTCAAGGGAATTTTTTTGGGCAAATCAGGTTTCGTATTGCTTCACGTCGAGTACAAGAATACGGTTTTTCAGTGCTCAGTGCTCGACGAAAATGATTTCGCTTGTAGGTTAAAAGGAGGATAATCACATCTGAAAACGAGACCACAAACAATTTTATCCATATTTTGATACACTAATATAATTAAATTTTTATACCGTAATACATTTAATTTATTACGACTGTTGTACAGCTGATGGTCTATATCTTGATGTAATTGTAGTTTCATTGTTAACTACATGAATTGCATTAATGTCTTGCTCTTTTTCCTTCATGCATGGGAGATGAAAATCATAGATTATTTTATTGTTCTATTTATGAATACCTTTAAAAGTTTGTTGTAACTTAATAGTCTCAATCCTACCTTGAATAAATTACATAATATTAACTATTATTACTATGAATAAAATAATTTAAATAGGGTTCGCTTATAAACGAAATATTAATTATTAAATGCCACTTATTAATTATTAAATGAATAAGTGGCATGTAGCAGAATTTAATACAACATTATTACACTCCACTAATCAACTTCTTAATGGAAATTTGTGTGCGATGAATAATAAAACGATACGTTCCGGAGCTTAAGTCTGATTTTTTACTCTTACCGTATTCTTATGTAAGAGTGCTATCCAAATCTTATGATATTAATAACAATCTATGTAAGATCTAGCGATTTCATGCATCCTACAGCTCTGTAGAACCACCTGAGCTCTTACTAACGGAAAGCCTCCTCTGCTCTTATCTTCTTACCTCGTAAAAACTAGCGGTACGGGTAGATTACAATTCAACCGGCTTTTGAGCTGATTGCGTCATATTTAATGACAAATCGTTGATTCATATAACTGTTTATGTACATTATAACCAGTGTATATATAAACTGATGCTCTTCTACTAACATTCCTTTTAATAAAGAGGCTAATTGTGAACAATGAGAAACCATAATTCAAATTTTTATTGTTTCCAAGAATGTCTATATAAACAGCTTGTGATACGTATACAATCGTATCCAACGTTCGCTTACGAAAAATTTGAGGAACCGTTGCGTAATATCTTTGATACTATAAAATTTAAATCATAATTTATCTATTTAATCTAACTGACAAGGCGTAATTTTGTGGATAGCTTGTAAGTAGCTTGTGGGAATTTTCCAGAGTAATTCTTATTTTCTTAAATAAGAGGAAAACGAGCAAGAATTCTTGTGGAAGTTACTAAGTCATCGTTTCTTCTTCAAGACATCAATTTACCATGTTACGCTTGAGCATTTTAATTCGCTATTGACTATATTATTCACAAATGATATCTCAGGTTCTGGAGAACCAATTTTTCGAAGAAGGTTTGTTAAATTTGGAAAAACACTCCGTCAAAATGAAATTTAGTACTGTATTCAAACGGAAACGAACACTATCTCTCTATTTCATGATAAATGTAATATACATAATGAAACAATGTGAATAAAAAGTAGCTTCTTTTGCAGGTGCAGATGAGCGTTGGACGACTAATCTAATGATGGGCGCAGATGCTATGTGGAATGCACATCGAGTGTTTCGCATCGCAAGACAGCAGAGGGCTAACTAGGCTGGGCCTTTTTCCCAGATGAAGACATCTGAATCTGACGTCAAGTCATTCATGCGGCGTCGGAGGAGGCGCCGTCGGTGTACACCAGGCGCCCTTCCTGACGTCACGTGATTGCACAGAATAAGTTCACGGTCGAACGTAATTTCGGCTGTCCATCGATAAGTGAGCCTTACGAGAACTCCGTTGATAAATAATAATTAAAAGCCAATGAATAAGCAACTTCTAGTTTGCATGAATCGGGTCCAATGATAAATAAGTGTAGGTTTGTTGCTAACCAATAGCAGTGGCTGTGATCGAGAAATTTGTTTCCAATAAAAGACGTTCTATTCGTGCTTCCTCAACAAATAAACGAAAAGATTATATTTTCGGTGCGAGAGACTATCGACGGTCGATATAACGAATAGATAGACGTTCCAATGGCATTCAGATGATAGATTTACTGCCGAAACCGTGTCGTTCTGTTCGCTAGTGCAATAGTGTCATCATGTGCGACATCCAGAAGAAGTTTTTCTGCCCTCGGCTGGTGGATTACCTCACCATCGTCGGTGCTAGGTCGATACCGTCGCGGGTGAGCGGCCCCAGTTCGGGCGGTGGAGGATCTGTACAGCTTCCGGAACTGCTTCGGAGGTATCCACCGGAGGACCACAAGGATTTTCCTCTCCCTCTCGACATGGTGTACTTCTGCCAACCGGAAGGATGCGTGTCCGTAGGCCCAAGACGCACTGCCCTCAGGGATGCCAACTCGTTCGTCTTCACACTGACCGAGAAAGATTCCGGTGATTAGAACACTAATTAATAATGGCACTAAATGTATTTAATAATGATAACCTTTGTTTTAATCCAGAAGGTATCCGCATATTATATGATAATGTTCGTACTTAGTGCACAAATAACTCAGCATCGATTTAATGAATTAGTGGTTAATGTATAATGACATTGTTGCGCGTAATGTATGATTTCCGAATAATATTAGATGATTCTGGTATAAGTGGTTATCTTAAAATGATTCCTTGAATGTGGAGAATATTTCTAAAATGTGTGCGTAAGAATAAAAAAGAAAAGCCTATTACGAAACTCGATCATGAATTTGATAATTTAATAATGAGAATAATGATAATTCATGCATTATTTCTGTATTAAATAAGTTTTTGCAATTACAAAGCATAAAAGCTTAAACATATTTCGTAGTTGAGAAACAAAAATACTATTTTAGACAAGCATGTTTATTGGGGAAAGGATGCTATCAAAACGTTAAGGATTAATAAAAAGGAATGAGTTACGGACTAAAGAAAAATAAAACGTAACGTTCTTCTCAATCAGTGGGTTTAAGGTAAATGTCCAAATAAAACCCTAATAAAACATGATTGGGTAGGTTTATACCGACGTGTAATTTATCTTCTTCCCTCATCCGGTCCTTAATCAATTCTAGAAGAACCCTTTACCTCTATAAAGTCAAATTGGCTGGGGTTTGATTAATCGTATCAGTTCCCTTTCTTCAGACCTCTTCCAATCAAGATCTATCATTAAAATCCCTTGCTATTCCTGAAGGACAAAGATGAATGCCAAATAGAATATAGCTGTTTGATTTAAAGCTTTTAACCAATTGAAATAAAGCAGTTCATGAATGTTGTCTATTTATTGCACTTGTATCGAAAACATTGTTTTTACTAGATTCCTTGCCCTCAAATTCAATAGTAAATTATCAACTGTATTCATAGGCCATTGTTTTGCAGGAGATAACATAAAAACTTCATTTAATCCGATATTCATTCTTTTTTAAATCAGGCAAGAGTCGGTATGGAATATGTGTCAACTTTTATCGACCTATGGAGAGAGCTACTCCAGGGAATGTGCAAGGAGCTGGAGGGAGGCGCAGTTCTTCAACTTTTAGAAGAGAATCTTGGAGAAAATCTATGGAAAAAAGTTCTGATTCAGCTTTCTCCAGGTATAAAAACGGTGAAAAGTATATCACATAAATGCTTTTTATCTTTTTAATTGTCCTTTCAAACGTAGCTTCAGTCATGAAATTTCTGGATGATGTTTGCTTTAAAATTGCTGCTCCAAAAAAATTATTGATACTCAAGTTTCCTTTCTGTAATGTATCACTTTTCAAAATCATGATTTTCATTATTTATGCCCATTGGAATCATTTTCTTCTAAATTAAATTAAGTATAGCCTTTCTTCTATAAGGTTAAATAATTCAAAAATGTTTTAAAATGTGTTTAACTTTTGATTAATAATCCCTTTTTACCATTAATAGTAAAAATTGCTAGATATCATGCTTTTTGAATTAATGGAAAAATTAAATATTTCAACTATATATATTCACACCAAGATTTTTTAAAATTCTCAAATTTGAAGGTCTTAGATGTACTAACCTTCATTCCATAAACTTTAGATGCATCATCATTAGCCAATTGCAATTTGACACCTAATGTAAGCCTCCCTAAGCCTTCTCAAATTTTCTTGATCGCAAGTAAATAGATAATTGTGCCTCTGTTTCAATTGTCCTTTGGTCTCCTCAAAATCCTTCGTATCCAATTGATAACTTTTGAAATTCAATGTTTTTCCTCTTATTCTTGCCATGTGACTTGTACGTATTGATTTTAGTGATCTCATCTTTTGAAGATGTCCTCCTACTCTAACTCTTATTGTCTCTCTCTGGAATTTTCTGTATATTTCTCATTAGGGTTTAATTATTCCTCTTAAAAACCTTGGATCTTTCCAGCAATGTGAGCTTTTCAAGCAAGATAAACTTCACTATTCTAACTTGTGTAACCTAAAAGAAGTTCCTTAACACTGCTTTCTGTGGTCAGTATCTTGATGAACCCATGAAAGCAGACAATGCCTCTAAGTTTAGACAGACCTGCAATGCCTATGCCTACAAATTATCCCCAAACAGCATGCCTGAATTTTCTGGCAAGATAGCTCAATGGCTAGAGTAACTACCAGCATTTGTGAGATTTGGGTTTGAGTCCCAATTCTATCATACTTAGTCGCGTCAGGTTAAAACACAGGACCCAGTCCATATCTCTCTTTCTTGTTTGTATTATTTTGCATTTAACTCACAATTTTCACTTCCATAGGTTATTACTGGTTAGATAGATAGATCTATGAGGTATTATTCCTTGCAAAGGTTCCACAGCTAAGCTTGTGTCTTCTTTTTACTTCTTTGGCCCTGTTTGCTTATTTTCTAGTTGCCTTAAGTAGGTATATTCTATATAAATATCTATATCATATCAAATCATATCATCTATTCCTAGTTCCATCTGTCATAGATTGTGTATAGATCTTTGAGTCTGATGTAGATGAATTATGAAGTAATGATGTCTTCTGCATTTGCTATGAAGAGAACTGTTATTGAAAATATGCAGGTGACTGAATATCCTCCATGCATCCATAATCCCTTTTCCTCCCTGTGTAGAAACATGAATACTTCTTCTATTACTGCTATAAATAGGATGGTCAAAGGTAGTCACCTTGTCAAAATCTATTCTCAATGCTGAATTTTAATAGCTTCATAGGTTTGATTGCTACTTTGATTGTACCTTCCAAATTATCATGATCTCTTCTTGCTTCTTCGTTGTGTATGTAAGCTAGAGTTCCTTTAGACTTGAGTATTCATGTTAGTTTATGGATTAAAACTTTTGCAAGTCCTGCCTTTTTATAAGTGACCTTAAGAAAATAAATGTCATCAGCTAAGAATTCTCAGACCTACTTATCATCAAAAACACTATCCAAGCTCCACCATTTTGCCAAACTCTTTTGCTGAAATATCCAGTGACTACCGGAGCAGCAATCTGGCTCCAAGTGACTCAGACAGGGACTGTCCTAGCAGGAGGGACTCTGAAGCATCAGCTGTTGCACATCATCAGCACCAGATGCACCAGCAAGGGGGAGGGGCACCACGCCTTGGTATCACCATTCCAAGCAATGATTCAGAGAGTGGAGGGTCTCATTCGCCATCACCAAGAGCAAGCCGCAGAAGACAGGTGACTTATTATTGTATAAATTTCTAATCATATGAAATATTAGCATTCTTTTATATTCTAATAGGGTTTTCAATGGTTCCATAATTTATAAATCAAGATTAAAATTTATGAATGGAAATTTATTCACTGATTAACTGATGATGTCTGTTTATAGCATCTTCTGATTTATGGTCTTCTTGAATCACTAGATTTTTGTTATGCTATTTACTATTTCAACTTTATTGTATGATAATGCTATTGATGGTTAAAGATTAGATTAATATCATTGCTCAGAGTTTTGTATATGGTGATTGTTGTGAGAAATGAATTTATCTTTATAGTCCCTCGTATATTTTAACACTCTCATTAATCTATAGTATTCAAATATTTCATTTCTAAATTCACTAAAGGTGGATGTACTTTATTTATAATTTTGAGCTTCTCCTATTTTAATTAAACTGTAGAAACATCCAAAAGCTAATTTTGGATAATGATTGGAAATAATTGAACTTGGAATAAGCATCTCATGAAAGCCTACTAGCTAATTCAGGAGAAGAAAGAATTTTATAATTAATTATGTTAAAATATGTACAAAAAATATACTGGGTAATACTTTTTAATTTTATGATTTACAGACTTTGATAGCATTAATTTTTTTTAATTTCTAATTTCAAGAATTTTAAAAAGTCATTTATGTAAAACAGATCTCTGAAATATCTGAATAGATCTCTGAAAGAAGCGATTTTTTATATTCCAGAGGGTGAGAAACCATTCCTTGACTTCTCTGTGTCTTCTGTCTCATCATCCATTCTTCTCAATCTTCCGAAAGTGCCTGTTCACGCTCAAGAAATTGATAGATGCATGCAATGATAGTGTAACTCCTGGAAGGGGCTCTAGGCAAGTAGTCAGGTGAGTAATTTTTCATTGTAGAAATTAATACACGGGATTATAATGTAATATATAATTGTATGGTTCTTGTAAAATGTTATAAAAGGGGTTTACTTATTTTTAATGACCGTATAAAAGTCTCATCTACTTAAATGCTAATTAGGATTGGAAGGTTTTTACTTCAGCAATATCTCAAATTGCCTTTGCTTTTACTTATAAATTCTTGTAATCTGTACATTCTTGAACCCTATATTTTTAAAAATATTATTTTATAAAAATCAACTACACAATAACTCAATTTTAAGAATTTATTCAGAAGAATAGTAAATTTTTATGGAAATCATATTGTAATTATAGTGAGTTGTTCAGAAATTTTAAAAATTTAATATACAATTTCATATCATTAAATTATATCAAATGATAATTCTTATTTCAGGGACACTGTTTGGAGTGTTCTTACAGGAAAAGCTCACGAAGGAACACCTTCTATAGTACTGCATGATGTTAGAGAAATTGAGACATGGATTTTAAGGCTACTTAGTGCTCCTGTCCCTGTACCTGGAAAAACAAGAGTAGAGGTATTATATTTTATCTATAGTTTCTATTACTTTGTATTTAAAATAAAAGTATCCAATGGTAAAGAAGTTCAATCTAAAATAAATATTGATGTAAATTGAATTTAAAATGATATTCTACCAAATATTACTTCATTATTTTTCTGATGAACAATCTTCTTTTATATTAGTTTTGAAATAACAATTATTAATTTTCCAATTAATGTTTTTGAAAGAAATTTAAGTTATAGAATTTCAGGTGCCTATTCATGCTTCCATGGTACTTCATTGAAGTATTATGTAAAAGGCACTAGCAACTGAGTTCATTTCCTTTATTTTATTTTCGTGAATGAAAACAAAAAATTCCTCTATAAAAATGTTCAGGATGATCAAAGAAAGAAAATACAGTATTTGTGTAATCGAAAAAAAAAGAATTTCGGTTTGAAAGATTGCTAAAGTATGAACCATAATATGTGATGATTTATCACCATTGAATTCAATTCACCTTTAAAACCTGAGAACAAGTTGTTTTAAACCTTTGTAAACCACCATGAGTGGGCAGCAACATGTTTGTTCAACCCATTATTTGTTGGTCTCAAACATAACTTCATCTTGATCGTAGTTTTAAAACAAGTATTTCTGTAATGCAGTAAAAAATGATGATAATCCTAGACTTACAAGTCTTCAAAAATGGGTTAAGTCCATCACAACAGTCCATCCAAATAAATGAACAACCTTACCGATTCAATAATATTTTTAAAATTCATTGCTTTTAAATGTAGAATTCCATTTTAATGGTGATGGAAATTGGTTTTTCAAGTGAGAAACCAAATTACCAAGTGTGTTTTATTTATGAGCCAAGGAGGGTAGATACAAGAAGAATAGGTTGATATTTTTACTGCTACTGAATCATGTTGTGATAAAATAAGGAATTTTAAAATGAATTATTTTTAAAAATATCTTTGCAAGTACTGGGAACTAAAATCAGAGAACATCCTTCTCACTCAGGTTTTGCATCCATAGTTTTTGGAGTTGGTAGTTGAAAGGAAAATATTTCACAGAATATTCAGAATTAACTTATTGTCCTATTAATTTTAAACTCATAATGACAATTCTCTTTCTTCCAGGTAGAAATTTTGTCCCAGCTTCTGGAGTCATCCTTAGTATTTGCGCTCCCAGACCACACACGCTTCACCCTTGTTGACTTCCCTCTTCACCTACCTCTTGAATTACTTGGAGTTGAAACTTGTCTTAAAGTGCTTACCCTCATTCTTCTTGAAAATAAGGTATTAAAAATTCTAACATATTTGATGTGTATTAAAAACTACATCGTAAATTAAATAGATGAATGTTTCAGTTGAATTTTTTCTCTGTATCTAATGAGTCAGCATATTATAATTTTAATAGAATTATTTTCTTAGTACAGTCTTCCAATTGCTTTATGTATTGTCTCAAATTTATATTATTGTACTATCAAAGATCTTACTATTGCAATCCATATTTTGTTTTATCTGTAATGAAAGCACTAGTATTATCTAAAGTAATAACAGTTTTAAAATTTCTCTCATTCTCATAATTCCTTTGCAGCTGGTATTACAGTCCCGGGATTACAATGCTCTTTCTATGTCCGTTATGGCCTTTGTCACCATGATCTATCCATTGGAATATATGTTTCCTGTTATACCCTTATTGCCAACCTGTATGAATAGTGCAGAGCAGGTAATTATTCTCATATAGAAGAAAAATGGAAGTTATACTAATTAGACTATTCATATAAATATCATTAATTTTACATTTTTGTTTTTTTTTCCTAGCTTCTCCTTGCTCCAACTCCTTATGTGATTGGAATCCCTGCAAGTTTTTTATTGTATAAGAAGAACTTCAGGTAATCCTTCTCCCAGATGACTTATTTTTGGTGATTTGGAATTAATTCACTAAGATATCTTTTTTATGTTTAGGTTGCCTGATGATGTATGGCTTGTAGATTTAGATTCAAACAAGATTACAATGCCATCAAATGCAGAAGAAATTCCTCCTCTTCCAGAGCCTGAAGGATCTATTTTGAAAAACCATTTAAAGCAGGTAAAATACATTAAAATATATAATTGAATAAGAGAGATAAGACATGTTTTTATTAAAAACACCATCATTCCCAAAACAAATTAATTCCATTATTTTCAACAATGAATTATAAAAATAAATATTTTAATGAAATTGTTTACATAAACTACATTCTATACTATTTCTACCAAATTTAAAAGTTAATATGAATCCTGAGGAACCATCTTTCAAATCAATCTTACTCTGATTTTTATAAAACTATTTTTATAAATGTTTCTATATAAACATTTATCATTTTACTAAGCTTGAAGCTCATCACTCATAAGAGGAAAATCATATCTGATGTATTATTCAACAGGCATTTGATGACCCAGATAATTTGATCCTCTATCTGGTGTATAATGCATCTTTGCATAACATTCTATCAAATCTTTCCTCATCTCTTTCTTTCTTTCTCTCTTCTCTTATACTTCCTCTTCACTTTAAGGCAATGCAACTGATGGATGAGGGTGGAGAAAGAGTAAATATCATTTTCTTTCCTATCAAAATTATCCTTCTCATTGCACAATGCATGGTTCAACAAAAGCATCATATTCTTAGTAGTAAAGTTTTAATTGTAACAGTAATTATAAGTAGAAGAATAGCATTAGAAGTATTTTAGAGTAAGCTGTGCTAAGTATTTTGATATTATTTATACTTATATGCTACTCAAGTGGATACAGAATAGCTGACTGATCTTACTATTGTGAAAGAGAATTATTGTTAAAATAATAAAATCTCTACTTTTAACTGAGATACCATTATTATATTTTCCTCTGCCACACTATTGATATGTATTTTTTAATAATTGAGTAGATGCATCCTTTTTATTATTCCTTTTAAATAATAGGAATACTCATTAAGACTAAGAAGTGTTTTCCTTACTTGATAATGTAGTATTTTTGCACAAGTAGATACACCAAAATATAATTTTTGTATCACTAGTACTTTTTTATTTTACATCTCTGATTATTTTTATGTCATTGACACTTTCAATATTTAATCTTTATTTCTCATTCCAATTCTGCATTACAAGTACAGACTTATATGTTATGAAATTTACTCAACATCGGTTTTGCATGCAAAAATATATCAGTTACTCTCACCATTATTCATAAATTTATGAATTAATCAATATTTAATTTTCAAATATTAATTAAGGTAATTTAAAAATTATGTTTAACACTATTGATGTTTTAAATAAGATGAGAAAGTATAGTTACTTGAAATTTTTAAATATTTAACACTTTTTAGTAACTATGCTCAAGATGAGTAGATGTATGAGACAATAACTTCTGAAAACTTTTAAAAGTATATTACAAAAGCATAACAAAAATTGTATACTCTCTATGGAAGAATCCCTATCTTTTGACTTTATTTTTAAGGATTAACTGAAATTTACCAAGAGAATATTGGTGATACTGATGGAATTCTTCTATATTATTTCATAACCTGCCATTCATTAAGAGTTAGTAACTCATAGTTTTGATTTAAAGTCCGAAACATATACACATTGTGTGAGATGAAACAGTTTTTTGTTATTTGTACATCATTTATATCTTTCATCTCTATAACTTCCTTGTAGAAATACACACCAAGAACTATAGATAAAGTTGAGCTATTAATAAAATTTCTTTTATAGTTAAGTGTAAGGTTCAAATGCAGTGGATATAGAAAAGCTTATCCCAAATTAAAGACAAACAAAATCCAAACTAAATTGATGATGTACACACATCTTTTCAGAAGAGATTTGCATTTCCAATTAATAATTTTAATAATAATGAAGATTAGGGAATTATTTTAAATGTCAAAAAAATAAATGAAATTATAGGCATAGAGCAATGAAAATGTGGTTTCAGAATCTGAAATGAAGACATGTTGAAAGCCCTCAAACAAAAGAACTAGTTAGTTAGCTAAACAAAATCACCTTGTTACTAGAAACAGCTGTGTTATGACTCAAGAAAACCAGCTTTATATTAAAAATAGACAACTATTTTAGATCTAATCAATATGATAGAATTGTAAAACATTTTAAAGAAAACAGGAAATCAACTAGAAAGAATGGCTTTCACTTAGAATTGATTAAGCGTGTATAACTTTAAGCAAAGATAACTTACCATTAGCAAACCATAAATTAAATCTGTTGATAGAATCATAGATAGAGATCCAAGATATGAAATTATTTAGTTCATGCAAAGGCTGTACAGGTATGGACTCCATAAACTAAATTAACTGGGAATATTACTGATATAACCAATGAAAGAGGTGGTAATAAACTAAATTATAAAGAGAGCTTGTTATTCTCCTTCCTCTACAAATGATCCCTTGAAAAATTTAGTATGTATGCTGTTAGGGAAAGGAAGTTACTATGTTGATGAATTTTAAATATTGCCATATTGTCTGTTCTTGATGGTTAAATTAAAACTGTTTGTCATTTATGTTTTGCTGGAAACTGTGTTGCAGCATAAACAATATCAATACAAAATGCAAATTTAAACTTGATAGATGATGAAAACATGCCGAGAGTTTTTCACTTATTTATATGTAGTATATTTTTATATAATCTATATAATATCTTCTCTTCTTATCTTAATTCATACAAAATTATGATAAATTTTTTATGCAAGGGAATAATTATAATTGCAAACAATCAGGAATTAGTAGTTAATTTGATAAATTGAGGAATTCTCAAAATGTGATCAAGTTCTTTGTTTATCAGTATTGTCTATATGATTCCCAAAATAATAAATATATTTTCATAGAAGTTGGATGAATTTATCATCCACCCCCTTCAAATAAGATCATCAGGGATATTATCAGTAAATCTTGTTATTTAATTCTGCTTAAGAAACTGTTCATTAATAATTCCTTATATTGATATTCCTAGATTGATTTTTGAATAATTCATTGTTTATAACAGTTTATGGATGTTTTCAATACATCTTTTATTGTGAATTTAAAAGAAATATTTTTGTGGACTTTAAATGTCACAATTCTAATCAGTGATTATGAAGTATTGAGTGAAATTATATTAGAAATTAGAATCATCTATTATTAAAAATATAGCAAATTCTTGAGTGCTTTCAGATCTGTAACTGCATGTTTTATTGTCGGAGAGCATCTGAGAACTCAGTCTGGAAAGTTCTTCACAATAAAGTGTTGATAATTTTTGCTTTGTCTCAGAAATATCTATGAAATTTACCTTAATGTTATATAAAATCATTCAAACTATTGAGTATGAAATTGGAAGAAATTCTAACTAAACTTTAAAATTTTTAACTATTCAGAAATAATTTAATGTCATATTTTATAGATATTATTTGTTCAATAATTAAATTGTCATTAATTTGTTTTATAAAGAAAATTAATTCTTTTAATTGTTGTTTTTCATTGCTTCACTTGTCATTCACTTACATCCAAAGTATCATTGGGTACAACAGTTTCAGTTTCTAATGACTTGAAGTGCTTCAGTTTTCTATATCTCATTGTGTGAATGGATTCATATCAGGCATTATCAGGAATGTCAATGGGACCAGCAAAGGAAAACAGTCAGATAATGGTGGAAAGTGCAAGACCTGTGAAAAGGGATGCAGGTGACATGGGTCTACAACAACGCCAAATGCCACCTCACATGCAGACACAATTTGTTCAATCACCTCAGCATGCACAGACACAGCAACAACAAATGCAGAGGATGCAGCATCAACAACAAATGCAGCGTCAACACCAGCAGCAGATGATGCAAATGCAGCAGATGCAGTTGCAACAACAACAACAGCAAAGAAGGGCAAGCATTGTAGAAATGATTGGTGGAATGAGTGGTCCAGGTGTACAAGGGAGTCAACAGCAACAACAAGGTGCTGCTGCTGTATTCAATCCATTCATATATGGCAATGATGTTGACTCAGTTGATATAGCAACTAGGGTGGCAATGGTAAGAAATTGATTCTCTTTTTAAATTCATTTTTAAATAACACAAAATAAAAAGAGACATTTGTACCACAAGCATTAATCTGATTATACTAAAAAGCTGCTAATCTGACAATAAAAGGCAATATTTTTTCAAAAAATGGCATAATGTAAAACTCATATTTTTAAAATTTGAGGTAGAATATTGTTCTGAATGAAAACACTTTCCAAAATAAGGATCAATTATGGTGTATATTTTTCTCAAATATAGGATTTCAGATGTGTGAATCAACTTATCACAATAATTTTTTGAAAACTGGAATTGCCATTCAGATTCAAAGTATTGTTCTACATCGTTTCAAATGTTTTGAATTACAGAATCATTTACCAGCACTTTTCTCTGTTGTTCAAATAATTTTGTTTTTGAAAATGATGTTCATGCTGTATCGGATATTGGCTCTTAGATAAGCAATAGGTTGAACCTATACCTTTGATATTTACAAAAATTTTTTAGTGTGAAAAGAAACAATGATCTTTATTATAAAATCATTTGTATAAGCTTAAAGGTTGAATTACGCTCTATAAAATTTGAATTCATTTGTTGTTTGGATTGTCAATAATAAAAATAAACAAATATATATAAATTAACCAAATATTCTATTTGATATTTATCAAATGGCTGAGTTTATAAGCTTAGGTCATCAAATTTGAATTTGCTTGTTGTATTCAATTAAATTATTCTTCTTTTATTTGCAGGTGCGATTTTTCAACTCTCAAAATATCTTGGCCAATTTTACAGAACATACTCGTACTCTTAGACTTTATCCTCGTCCAGTTGTTGCATTCCAGATCAATAGTTTCCTCAGATCTCGACCTATGACGTCTCATTTTCTCAATCGATTTGCTCGCACACAGGTTAGTTTATTTATTGAAGTTATTTTGATATTATTATAATTCATTCACTTGAAGCAGTAATAGCTTTGATTTATGTTATCATCATCAGCATATCCTAAATATTTCTCCTATTTCAATATCCAAACAAAGAATTTTGGCAATGTTTGAATTTCTGTTTTAAATGTATGATATGTAAGATTTGAAGAAGTAAATGCCACAATCATAAATATCAACATTGTGAATAATAAATAGTTTTAAAATGTTATCTCTGCTGTATATAGTATGAAAATAACAAACACAGATGAATAAAGTTAAGATAAATTATTCTAAAGATTTTCCAGAATGAAAGATCAAAATTTTCAATGGATTTTATATAACAAATCTGTATCTTCTCACAAATATGAAGGAAGAACATAGGATATGTATAATATTTTCATTAAATTTCAATTGTAAATTATTAATCAGTCCAATTATTCTCACTAAAATATAAATTTTCCAGGCTGTGGAATTTCTTGCTGAGTGGTCCTTGACACCAACTAATGTTGCGTTTCTGAGAGTGCAAACGGGAGTGTTTGATCCCACTCAAATAGGGGATAAGCCAAAATGGTATGCTCATACATTGGAACCAATACATTTTCCAGTTTGGGATGATGGTAGTTCACTTTCTGGAGCATTAAAGGCAGCTAGACATTCAGAAAGCCAACCTACAGGTGAATATTTATATGATTAGCCACTGAAATCTATTCAGTATATCCATTCATAAATATGCATCCAAAAACTTATATTATTTTCATAAAAAATTTCCAAGAACTCAGAATTATGAGGTCTGATTTATATATTCCAATTCATCACTAATGGAATATTGCACAGTTGCTTTTGAAAAGCTCAGAAAATAGCAGCTTCTCAAACATTGTCCAAAATGTGGTTCATTGTCCACCTTATTATTATCCACTTATCAACCATATTTAATGAATTTTTGCAGCTTTTAAAATATTTAATCCATAATATGATGGTCAACATTTTTTAAAGTTATTCATTTTATATCATAATGAAGTTTCAGAGTAGTGGTGCCATGTCTTAGGAATTCAGTTTTCACTAACTCTTAGAATATACTGGTTCTGAGTTTACTTTGAAGATTAAGCTCCTTCCATCTTACCAGACCAGTCTGAGCATGCTATGTACACTTGGTGCGCCACAATAGAATATATTCTGTAACCTTATCAGTTCTCAAGGATCTGTTATTATTAGTTCCTCATATTTAGCTTGAAATCATTCCTGTAATCAAGCAATATAATTTGCATTCTGACGAAATTCAACACCATCTATCCTATACTAGCATGTATAATGGACTTAAACTAGGATCCACAATATCTGTTCAGATATCAATTACTAATAATTTTTCAGAAAATTGGTGATTGGATTTGGATTGGAATAATCATTCATTTTGAGTAAAATCTGAAAGTTTTAAGAATGTGTTAAGCTGACTATATGTTTATTTTTAGAAAGTCAAAAGTTTTTAACAGTAGTAATAGTAAAAATATCGTATCACATTGAGAGTGGATAGACTTTATGAATGTTATAATTAACCCTTCTGGAGGTGTCTGAATGAGATAAGTCTTTGGATATTCTCAGTGATTTTGTATAGTAAACTTTGATTATATTTTTCTTTTCACAGATGAGAGTGGATCAGATTCAGAAGGTGCAGAAAGCACTAGTTCATCCTATTCATCCCTTAGTGATTTTGTTTCTGAGCTTGTTTCATCTGATCTATCTCCAAGTAAGTTGATCTTGTGACAAAAATATTAATTGCTGTATATTTTAAATAAGATCTTACAAACAAAGTAAACTGAAAATACTTTTAGGAATAGGTTGTGAAAATTTTATATTCCAAACAAAAAGTAGTTAAATATAGAATTTCTTTATTGTTATGAAATTAAGTACTTGGATGGAAATTAAATGCAAAGTAACTCATTTAATAATTAATTTATATGAATGAAAATAGATAGAAGGGAATATGGAATTTGATAAGGAAACATATTTAAAACATTAATAAGAAGTTCAAAAAATAAGAACATTGCTTTTGAGTGATTTTTTTATGTACAGGAAAGTAATATATATGTAGTGTAGTGTATCACATTATTTCTAAGGAAAGGGATTAAAAATAATTTTTTTCATTGATCATTAAAATCTGCATTAAAATAATCTAGATGTTAATTTAAGTATTTTATGTAATATAACATAAATTGCATAAAAATTGCTTATTTTTGTATGTCTCTAAATTTAATATTTTCTTAGTGGGTCCAGTTTCAGGAACACAAGATGGTACATCACAAGCTGCTCTCTCAAGTGGTTTAGACCATAGATCTGTATACCATCCTCCATCTTGTCTACAACTTCCTGGGGGTAATGCCTCTCCTGATTCAGCATTCAGTGTTCCTGGATCACCTCCATCTACTTCTTCAAGTCACTCAGATCTTAGTTCTCCCAGCTTTAATAGGGACTCTGAAATGGAATTTGCTAGTAGATTGGAAAATGCTGAGGAAATGGCTGGTTCAAGAAGACGTAGAAGTAGTGTAAGTTATTTATTTGTGGGAATCATATCCCAAATGTTTGATTACCTGAACATTTTTAATAATTCTTGAATTTCAGTGTGAATTTAAGATATATTATTGGTATATTTGGTAATTATTATAATATCTCAGAAGTAAAGAAGATATGAAGGAGAAATAGATAACCAGATATATATAAAGACCAGATAAATATAAGCCTTGCTTCTAAGTTCTCTAATTGCTCTTAATTGTATAATTTTAATTCAACACCTACAAATTTTTGTATTTTTTGACCTATAATGCAAAATGAATAAGTGTAATTGAAAACTATGAACACTTATGAATTAATCTTGAATTTATATAGTCTGTTGAAATTCTATGCAATTATCTTTTTGTAACCTCTGCAGCCTATCCCTATTTTTTATCTAAATAATAAGTAAAATTAGTTAATGTTTTAAGATGAAAGATATAGATTCATAAATTTCCCTTTCTTTAGAACCTCTGTGATACCATCACCTTCCAAGCATAGAAATATATGATAATTTTATGTTTTTATAAAAATTTACTTCAGAAGTTTAACACGAAAATTGTAAATTTCTTAAAGGGATTAAGGTTAATTATTTGTAAAACTGTCTTCATAAATATATTTGAATAAAATTTATATGAAAATTTATGAAGTAAATCTGATTTAAAATTAGGCTGGAATGAAAGGTGGACCAGAGGTAGAAGGAGATAGTGGTCGGAGAGGAAGCACAGAAAGTCCAGGTGGAGAATCAGATTCTAATTCAACAACCACCTCTCCAAAAACTGTCCTAAGTAGCAGTAGACCTTTGCCTCCTCCACCAATTCCTCCACGTCAATCCATAGATGGTAGTGCCGATGGATCAATGCTTTCCAAGAGCAGACTGGGCAGAGCCACAACACCTGTGAGTAAAATTATTAATAATATGCTTTTCTGAAGGGTATTCATCAAACTTAACTAAATTTACCAATGAACAGTATGCACCAAAATATTTCAACTGATGTTGAGAAATTGTGAGATATTAAACCTATTAAGGAAACAGTGCTATACTATTAGAAATTAAAGTTATCGGAGTACTGTATAAACCTGACTTTTTCTGTACCTTTTCTTCTTTACATGTGAATATTATTTCTAACTTATCTTTCCTTGCGATTCTGTCATTAATACCTTATGTAACTCTGCATAAAATTTTCATGTATTATATTGCCAAACTTTAATTGATTTTGATTTATTACATTTAAAAATAAGTATCCAAGCTTTTCATGGAATTCACTATTCATATTTTCATCAACCCATGATTCAGATGTTCTGGAATCATTCCATAAGCTTTGGCTAGAATAGAAATAACATCCATTCACTAGAAATGTTTGCAGTTAATTTCATCATTTAATGTTTTAATACAAGAGTTATATGAAAAATTTGCATGCTTATTGTCATTATAATCAATTTAAAGTACCATGAAACATATACTATAAATTTCCTTTTTTGAAACAATTTTAATGAACAATGCACATTTTTCCTAAAAAGGAATAATGATAAAATTTCAGACAAATCACAAAAAGTGACTTATAAGATTATTGGCAAAATTTAATAATTGCTTTTATCTTTACAATATTTAGTTTAAATGGATAAGACTTACCTTATAGTAGAAAAGAGAATTTTATTTTGAGCTATTTTAGTCAGCAGATAAGATAAAAATTAAGAATATGTTAAAAAGGGTTTATATGGTATATTTGGAAAGTGAATGATGAATGATTGACAGTCATAAGTAATTTCATATTCTTGTAGTTTTCTTCTTTTCCGTATTATTTAAAAATCATTTGAAGCATGAAAATAATTACTGATACCAAAGTATCATAACTGCATTAAGTTGCAACATATCTAATATGAAAGTGATTAAAAACCTGAGCATGTTGCAGAGTGTTAGAATGGTACTTTCATATATTTATGAATATACATTACATAGGTATACTGTTGAGTAAGGGAAGCTGTTAATATCTTAGATAAGAAGAGGTATGAATATTGCCAATGTTACAGCATATATCATAAGAAACTCAAATCATGAATGCTTAATGTGATCAGTTTACTATTACAATTTATTTTAGGAACTTTTTTCATCTCATGATGAATTATAGGATTTAGTATGATTTTAAATTAATATTCAGATGATTTGTTTATTATTATTTATTTTTATTATTAAAAATATAATTATCTATATCAGTTGGAGAGGGTGACCTCAGATTTAGGCATTTTATGTGATTCTATTACTGCCTTCTCTGAGGAAGGAAGTGGAATTTTCTTTTTTTGAAGTGTTCTCTCATTGGAAATAACATTATCTTATTTTTAAACCATCATTTGTTCATATGTATTATATATGTTTGCTCACTTGGATTGCAAGTCCAAGATTCTAACAGATTGAGAACAAATAACCACCTGAAAAGTCATCATCCAATAGAAGTATATTTCTGACCTGAGGATGTTGGTAGTCTTCACTATTAAAATTTCTGTTTACCAACCCAACATACAAGCTTGATTTTCTGTTATAATCTTTGGAATCATATTTCCTTTAATTGCCAATTAGTATAATGTGTCACTACTGATTACTTGTACAAAATTGCAGTACGCAATCAAGAGCATTATAAAATTCTGATTTTGTACTTCAAAGTTATTTTCATCATGGAGATTCTGGATGTCCAAAGAAAACTCAAATTAATCAAGTCTTGTTTCAATTGAATAAATCTAAACACATTTGATTTCTTAGTAAGATAGATTTTGAAGAACTTCTGTGAGAATGCAGTTATGAGATGTAGTTATATATATTCATATGAATGATGAAAAAATCTATGAATGCACGATATTTTTCAATAGTTTAAGGTATATAATAGATCAGATTTTCCTCAATTATTTGTTATTTTAATTTTGATCATTTAATGAAATATTTACGTGGTGACTGTTTACTGTTACTTAACGGAGTTTTTGAAAATATCGAACCATTGAGTATTGATACTAACAAACCAGCAGAGGTAAAGATATGAGGATATTTGTTGATTGGATTTGAAATTCTATAAAAAGCTATATTATTTATAATAATAACATAGCTTTAAGTATGTCACTTAAATATGAAAGCTTATTATTTCTAATTTAACGAAAGGAGATATTATAAGCATGAGTAACACACAAACTAATCAGATAAATTTTTTGATTAAGAGGATTCATTTTACCTCCAAGATTAGCATCTTCATTGAAATTGTTATCCATTATTCTTGCCTGCACAGCAAATATTTCACTGTATTCAAAGGAACACTTCCTCTCCTACTACTTTTCCCTTCATTTCCTATTGGTTTGATTCATTAGGTCTTTCTCTTTGAAGACTCTGACTTATGAGATATCAGGTTTGATTTAATGCCAGTAAGTTTGCACACCACCTTTCCTTAAGAAGTTATCTCATACCTTGGTAATTTCACCGTACAGTAGAGCTTCTTGCAGTTTTTTAAGATTGCTCCTTAATTCTCAATCTATGGCTTCTGATTGCTGAAAATAGATTACAAGATTATAATTTATTTTTCTAATTCTTTGATAATGGTAAATATTGTAAAACCCTTTTTTCTTTTCTATAAAATATAAGAAGATTCATTACTATATAAATATTAAAATATTAGTATAATTTTTGATCACTATAAATTGTAAAATATTTTGAGATTCAAACAACTCACACCATAATTAAATAAGAATAATCTCAATACATTTGTTAAGTAAAAATTCGGATGAAATATTATTTGATGTCAAAAATAGGTTAATTAATGACTGGATAAAATATAAGGAAGTACTTTTATATTTCCAGCATACTGATCCTTATTTCATGGTTTACTATTTTATGAAGGGAATAATTTAAAATTTATTTTTTTTGCTCTCAGTTCATTATTTTAACCACTTATTAGTTAAACATCTGCCAATGTGATAATTTCCAAAAAAAAATTGAATATGCCATTAATTCTAGAAGTTCTGGAGCTTATATTTGAAATATCAGGAATTAATATTTAAAACTAATGAATATTTGTAGGTCATCATGAATTAAGTGTATAAGGAAATTACAATAATATTTACCATATTCAAACCCATCATTTTTTGAAGAGCCTCTCTAGTTTAATTAGAAGTCAAAATTGCAAGATGCTCTACTGTAGTTAAAACATAACAGCCATTGCAACAACTGCCAGACCAATTACTTGCTTCTATAGTTGGATGGCCAGGCATTTACCTTTGCTGCATATTGCATGCTTCACCCCTGTATGGCCACCAGGTACCCCCAGTAAGTCCCACCCCGCAGAGGCAATCAAGCATCACCAATGTGCTGGCCAGAGCATCAAGCTTTGGCTCTCCACCATCCTCTGGAACAGGTGGGGCCCCAGGCCCTGTCCGTCAGGGTAGTCAAGCATCCTTACTGGAGCAGTTTGCTTCACAAGCAAAAGAGCTGGTGCGAGAAACAACCAGACAGAGCAGTCAAGATGGACTCTTGGCTCAAATGGATAAGGTAGTTCTCTTAGATTAATGTTTTTGTGTTGAATCAAATGCCATGGCTGTGAAGGATGTTTCTTACTTTTTCACTCAACTCTTTTTGATATGAGATTTTTATGTATATCGTTTCTTTGCATTGAAAAATGCCTGAGCTTAATCATGTTCCTTGATTGATGTGTATGGCTTTGTATAAGACCAAGTGTTTTAATGAACATTTTTTCCTCAAAAGCTTTACTCTTAATTTTGCAGCCTAGGCATTTTTGTGAAGTTTCTATGAATTACATCATGGGTAGGAATAATAAAAATATTACAAATTATTGAAATGATGGAAAGATATCATATTTATCAATTCAGTTTCAGAGAACTGTAAAAACGCTGACAATTTTTGCTGAGTTTTAATTTTAAAAATTTATTTGCAATTTATAGGAAATAACTTTACAAAGAGTATTAAACATTTTATGAGTATGTAAAGCTAGTATGTTTATTCACAAATAAAAAATATAAAAATTAGCTCGTTAAATCTATGTAGCATGGCATCGGGTTGAAAAAATTAGCAAATCAGCTGAAACTAACTGTAACAAATCCACATACACCAATAATACTGAGTTAATTATAATAACTAATCAAACTATGAATAGTAAAATAAGTCTATCAAGTTATTTCTATATATTTTACAGAAGAATAAATACAATATAGACATTTTTAAATTTAAAATAAATTAGTTGACATTTTAACGAAAGTAACTAAGAAAATTTGTGTTCCTGGTGAGTTATATTGCTCTTTTTCTATTGAAATTATAAAACTCTGGAGGCATAGCTATTGGAGTTTCTTCATTCTTTCCCTTGATATTCTATGCTATAAGTTGGAGTTTGAAAATGATTATAAATTATTGAGTTATGATTTTTAATGGCAAAGTT
The DNA here is from genome assembly GCA_020796165.1 of Pantala flavescens. Lineage (NCBI taxonomy): Eukaryota > Metazoa > Arthropoda > Insecta > Odonata > Libellulidae > Pantala > Pantala flavescens. The sequence continues at coordinate 23,855,931 of CM036886.1, forward strand.
TAGATATCCATGCCATGCAATGATACATCTGGAGGTGCTGTTGGCATAGTTAATCAATTTGAAGGAAAGTGTTGATAACAAATGAACATATTATTCAAACTACAGTTTAAAAAATACTGTTCAGAAATTTTTTTATGAAAGAAGGGAAACAATCCAAAATTTCCTGTATTATTAAACTTGAAGGATCAAAAATATAATCTAAATCTTGAAGTTGTAATAAAAGAAGTTTGTGGAATTTAACAATGTATTGTATATGCATTTTTTAATGTAACCAAGAGTACAGAATATTACTTTTCAAATTTATCTCTTCGTATAAAGGGTGATTTATGTACAGTTTGAGTGCTAAGTTTGTATCAGCTCCTGAAGTGGATGCTTCATATTCTTTCCAGGTTATAGCTTTTTTCCAATTCACTGTACTTTCTTTTCTTTGCTAATTTCATGTTTATAACTTTGAATTCATTACAGCTTGATGCACCAATTCAATTGCTTTGCTAATGATTGGCAGGCAGTAGAGGTCTATGTTCATCATTAACTTTATAATACATTTTCTATATATTGCATGCTATTCCACTTTAGAACCATAAGTATCACAATCACTCATTTCTTCAGCACTGTAAATCTAAAACTTTATTCTAATGCTTATCAATTCTATACTGTATGCATATCCCATTTTTACTGTTATCTGGTATATTCGTTAATGTTTTCCAAAACTTCATAAACTGTCTTCTTTGTTTTTACATGTTTCTGCTTGTAATTGTTCCATAAACAGTTGAAACTACAGGCAAAGGAGAAAATATCAGAGGCTAGGCATGTCAATGAAGAAGGAAGCCTCTTTGCTCCTCTGGAACAGGTATACAGACAAAATAAATATTTTCCAAATATGAAGGCTGTAGTGAAGACAAATTTTGAACACTTTGCATTTTTATCCTAAATTTGTATTTTTTACTTTAATTATGTTTAGTGCTTATGCATTTTTTGCATATTTATTTAAATAACTATTCCTATAAAATGTGAAAGTGTTTTTTTATAGTGAATATATAAAGTACTAATTTTAGATTTGAAAGAATACAACTTAATTCTGATAAAATTTTCAGATACATTGTAATTGCTTCAAGAAGATTGCTCCAGTCCTTTCAAAAAGTTACAAAGTCATGAAATATGTTTATTGTTTATTAAATTTCAATACATTTTCCAATTTAATAGATAAAAGGTCATAAAATATTCAGAACAATTATATTCTTTATGATGCAATTTTAAAATAGCCCAAGAGTGAAAAAGTAAAGGGAATTAATTGCAAGTAATCGAACTTCATAAAATTCCTTTCATTATATGATGGAGAAGAACATTTTAGGTTTTACCCCTCAAATATTGCACAAATTTCCTCATGGTGCTCTTCTGTTTGAAATTGACCTCGTTTGAAATAACTGTGATTGTATATTTATATCCATAACTATATCATACTTATTTGAGATCATAGCTACAATAATTGTACTACCTGCACCTTTCATGATGTATTTTCTTTGACTGTGTATATGAAATATCTTGCTCAATAGTTATTTACTTTATAATCCATCTAGCTTACTCTACAAGCTAAGAAGAAGGCTGAGGAAGCAAGTCGAACAGCTCTGGAAGCCAGTAAGACTGCAGCTGGAGTGAGTAAAAACACACTGGATGATCTGACTTACGTTGGAAAAAGTACCTTTGGAGACTTTACAAAGAGTGCCAAGGAAGCAGCTTCAAAGAAAGGACTTCTGTTGAAGGTGGATGCTTATTTCCATATAACTGAATCTATTGAATCTTAATTAAGTGAATGATATATTTCACACTACCAATTTCAAATTTTAAAATAATTTTTACTACTTAGGCATTGGGGGATTCGCGAGATACTAGTACATCCTCTGCAATGACTCAGTCTTCGCAGCAGCAGTATGGTTCATCAATGCAATATCCACAAGCTAGAGACAGGGAAGGCAGTTCTGGTAGTGTCACTTCTCTGGTACAGTCAGATATAACAAGAACAGCTGGCAGAGACTTCTTCTCAAATATGAGCAGTGAACTCAATGGCATTGCAGCCCAAACCTCAAGCATGTTTAGTGAGCTATTTGGTGAGTCTTTATATTCTTTTAAGTGTATAAGATTTTATAGTTTGTGTACTATCTTATGTGCAGGTCTTTTTGATGATTCTATTACATTATGATCAACATACTTTTAAAATAAATGCTAAGAGCTCTTAATTACATTGATAAATATCTTTGACGTTTATATAATTACTCTACTACTTTATTTAAATATTTTCATATTGGTGACGAAATTAAAAAAGCTAAATTACATGTAGATTTGCTTCATATAATTACTTCATGCTTTAGGAAAATTAATGAAAAATAATTCAACAAAAATTGACTAATTATCTTCGAAGAATATTTCAGAATCTTCTATCAATAAGAGAATAACATTGGATTTTTAAGCAACAGTGTATTTATTTTTTACAATAGAAGGAAATTTTCTCTTGAACAGGGATTTGCTGAATTACTGTTTAGTATGTCCTGTTATGATTATTTTTCACACACAACTTGAGCTACAGCAAAATGTTTTTCTTCTGTCACTGAAGCTATATTTAATTGATCTTAAAGTGTAGCTTTTAATGCTAATTTTATAATTTTAATAACTTGGCTAAAATTCATTTTTGTTTTCACAAACATAATCAAATAATTAAGTAACCACTACTGTAAACAAATGAATGAGATATCATAAGCCTTGAAAACTTTTTTGAAATCATTTTATAGATTCTATAATAGCAAATCCAACACTTCATGTTTTTTTTTTTCATTATAATAAGTAAAAGTGAAGAAAGATCTGAAATGTGTCTGTAAAGTGGTTCAGAAATCCAGAACCCAAGCCTATTAGATAACTAGCTATTAGATTGAAAATATCTGTAAAAGAATAAATAAACTTTACTTCTGAGATATACATATAAGCACCTTGAAAACAGTCATTTTGAAATTTCACATTGTGCATATGAATTATAATTTTCTGTAATGACTATATACTTTTTTATTGCTATTTTCACTTTATACATTAAAGGTATTAGATAAAGTTAATTTTTCTAAAAGTGTGCTATGAATCATTTCTAAAACAAGTATCTATGAAAATAACCATCTTTAATCTGGTAAATATTAATTTATTGGATTTGATCAGTAAAAATAGTAGTAGATAATTATCATTGTTTACCTAATATTCACCTGTTTCTTTTCACAAGAAATACCTGCATTGAAATTATTGATATCAGATATTCAGTTTTTCATTTAAATATTTTAAAAGTTTTAACATTTATTGACACTTATTATATTAAGTGTGCCTTATCCAGCAAGTATAGGAGCAGAAGGAGAGACAAAAACTCGTACTCTAAAAATTTTCTTATCTTCTGGAACCTATGATTAGTGTGTGATTACCAAAATAAGACTAAATGAATCAATGTTCAGAAAAGTTTAATGAACATTCCTTCTTCTAAATTTTAACTCTACCATTATTGACAAAGATTAATTTAAAAATTTTTTCATGTATATATTGGATGGATTTGATACACCCCCATTTCATCTACATTGTTTATTGAATATTAGAAATATAATAAGTGCCCTACAGTATCAAGTATGTATTAAATTATTCATATAATGTCTTCCATTCCTACCATATTATTAAACTGTTACTAATGTTAATTATTTTAAACTCTGACCATATCTGCTATAATATTCTGTATGTTGGTACTACATTACTTTTATAATTGATAGAATTTAAATTAATTAAACTGCTGAACTTTTAGGATTACCCATCATAAACAACTATCAAAGGATAATTTTTGATTTATTACCATAATTTTTTTAGGAATAAGTGATTTATTAAATGTTTAAGATATTAAGTATTTTATGGGTTTATTCTATAATTTTATTAGTTCAAATATTTGGTTTCCTATTGCTGATGCAGTATATGATCATCTTTAGGAAAAAGAATAATACATATAATGAAATAGCACTTAAAGCACATATTCTTTTCAATTAACAAATATTATGCAATGATTATTTTGTGGTGCTTATGATTTCTTTATTCTCTTACACTTGTCATTGGTTATCAAGAACCCTTGGGTGTTGGTGGTAAGAGTGGTTATTTGCATGTTTTCATTTAGATTATATTGAGCTTATATAAATTATACCAAAGGTACGGAGCAGCTGTTCTCAATCTGAGACCTCATTTGCTTTATGTATAGCAGAAGGAGGCAGTGTATAAAATCACAAATACTTTCAAAACAACAAATGTTTGATCTACTATTTAATATGAGACCAAAACTATACTTTGGGTACCACTGCACATGACAGCTATATGTAATTTTTAAATAGATATACACATATGCGGAATTTTGAGAACTGCTGTTGTAGAAAAAGCATGTAAAATGTAGATAAAATTAGACGGTACCTGCACTAACTCCATAGGGGATGTTACTAGATGAGTGAATAATCTAACTTTACGATATTTATGATAGCACTTGAGGAGAAATCTATAAAATGAGAGATAGTTGAATGCACATTGTAATTCCCCATACCATGAGGCATGTATACATTATTTACTTGAAGCTTGAGATGTGCACCATGGACCAATGAATGAAGTTAAATATATAAATCACATTCACACACAGTGCTATAGAATTATTTATCCCATTTCTATTCAACCCTGGATTTAGAAATTGAGTTTAACAGTATCAAAATTACATAAGAACAGGTTTTTAATGTATCAGCTGTTTAAAATTTGAGTTGTATTTTCTAAATTAATAGTGAAGGTTAATCCATTGCCGTAAGTCTCTGATACTGTAAAAATAATGTTTTTGTTTCAGCTGTAAGATGATCTTTTCCAGAATGGAACAAAAAGTAGAATTGCTGTGCAATATAATGCATTTCAGCATATGAAAAATAACCTTGCTTCTGTTTTCCCAAGCCCTTTGATATGAACCAGTTGCCTTAGATTAGTATGCCTTTGTAAAGGAAAAGAGCTTTGCACGCTTTGCTTGCTATTGTCCGCCATAGGGGGCAAAGGCGCCAGTGGAGCGAGTCCCCGTGGCCCTGGCGTGGCCTCATCCTCCTCCTCTGTGGCGGGGTCCTTCAGGGTTAGAGAGAAGGCTCAACCGTTTGGCCCATTCCCTAAAGGTGAGGCCATAGGCCCTCTCATATTCCCACTATGATTCAGTCAAATGAAAACCTTTGAATCTTTTGCTCCCTTCATATTTAGATTGATTTCTTTGATATTATTTACCAGTAATCTTATCAGCTTAAGATATGCATGTATGTTCTTTTTATTTTGATTAATTCATTATGAAGGATTAGCAGGATTACTAAAGCAATTCCCATTACAATTCATTCCAGGGTTATTTTTCTCCATGCCAATCAGAAATTAATTTACACTCTGGTTCTGAACATTCTGTCAAGAATCCCATTCAAGTGTTGTTACTATAAGTGATTGCATCAAATTGGTATAATGACATAATTCACCTTTTATCATATCTGTGAAAGTTAGATTTGAAATAATAGTAAATAATTATCTAATTAAAGATAATCTCTTCAGAGACTTTATTTCAATTCATCAGTAATTTTTTTACCATTTTTAAAAATTTTGAGTTTAAATCAATACAACATCATAGCTATACATTTACATTGCTATAGCAATTATATTTACAACAGTAAGTAACATTTTGTATGTTTATGGATTTAAGTGTTCCATCTTGCCTCACAGTCAAAGATTGAGTAAATCAGTCATGGTACCTTAAAATACATTCCAACATTTTTGAAAATATATTATTATTGAAATATAAATATCATCCATCCAAGTATTTTTAATTAAGCTTATTCATTATCAATGATTATTTCTATTATAACAATTGGTGAGTATTTTATTAAATTTAAATGTAGGAAAATATACAGAAATGACAAAGAAATCTTTCTATTTGATGCTTGCATATTATTATTTTCGGAACACATTTTTCATTGGGGGGAGGGAGATGAAGCCATGCTCATCCTGTAGTCATAAAGCCCTTTAGATAATTGGTACACTGTAAATCAAATAAACTGCATCATCATAAGTAGTAATAGTGCTTTTATTGATGTAATTTTAGTTGATTCCCTGGAAGAATATCTTCTAATTAGTCTTACACTTATCATTTTAATCGTTAATAGAAGCAAATTATGAATACATGTAGTAGCTTACAAATAATCTGATTTGTTTATTTTGCTTGTTACATATGAATTCACTTACTTTTATATTCTTAGAATTCATTAAATAGCCATAATGGGTGCATTGGTATTGAAGTTGGATTTCTTTTTCATGCTTCAGGGATTCAATGGCCTAGAATTATGAATTCACTTAATTCTTGACTGGAATACAAACCCTTAAATTTCAGGAGAATAAAAAGAGCCAGCTCTACAAATTTGGCTGAAAATATAGAGGAAGCTTACTAGTGATGTTCATTTTAAAATTTGAGAATAAGTATTTATGACACACTTGAAAGTTTCAATTTTCAAATAGAAGGTTTTATCAAAACATTGTTATGAATACTAGCTAAATAATCAGTGGTAATTTTCATTTTATATTATTATGAATATATTTCTTAGAATTGGCAAATTTTACCACTCGGATATTATTATTTATGACCAGTTATAAATCAAGTATCTCCTGTTGTGAAAATTTCTCTCAATTCTGGCTTAGACAGTTCGTATAACCTAAAATATATCTGATTAACTTTATCACTGATACATACACTTATTGCAGAGTAGAATTAGAAAACAAACTCAAAACATAAGTTGAATAGTTTTGTAAGTTTTTATATTTTAATGTAAATTGTTGGTTCATATGGAAGGAATAGATTCCCAACTACTTTCATTGTGATTTTAAAGATTAAAATTTAAAAACAGTATTAATGATTCTTACTAATCATTAGCATGCAAGGATAGCATCATATTATTTGAAGAAAATGAGTTTAAAGATTCAACATATAACAAAGAAGAAACTGTTGACTTTCTGAGGCTGTATAACATTTTTGTATGTATTTGTTCATACACTTTTTAATCAGATTATAAAAAGGTGTAGGGATAGCTCAATTTATTGCTGATAGTCAAAAACGTTACATACTAAGTGTGTACTGCTATTTTTAACCAAAAGGGAAGTAACTGCATTGGAGAGGTCAAATTTTTTTTTGTTTGGTATTAAATGAAAATTCAGCTGCATATTTACAAGTGGTACGGAAGTTCTTATGGCATGATTAGTTTCTATTTTTAGGACTCTATGAAAAATCAAGAAGTTTATGGACTGAGAGAGCACTTTTAAGAAATAATTTTAGGATGGGCATGATTTCAGCTGCTCAATAAGATTTTCAAATTAAAATGTAATGCTTCTTTAACACAAAGTAGGAGGAGGAATCAAAAGAAGAGAAGATGAGAGCGAATAACCAATCATAACATTAGAAGATAATAAAAGCGTCTGAGCTCATTCATGGTGCTTTATCTGGAAAACATAAACATTATCTAGACTATAAAGGTGTAAAAGTGAAGAGATAGGTCTATTTTTCCATTATCCTACATATATAAACTGTCAAAGGAAGTTTTTAAATTAAACTGTATCAGTTTCTTAACCCAAAAGATAAATCCATTATATAGAATTATTAAGATTGAAAATGTAGAGGAATTAGATGATCTTCATCTCCTCATACCACATTCACACTTAACTGAAACATTTTATGTTCTTTTAGTGATATTCATCTCTAAGCTGTAATTTATATATACTTTTCATCTCTAAGCTGTAATTTATCACTCATTAATGTGAGATAAATATACATACATGTATATAGACTGCTCCATGATAGAAAAAGACAAATATTGCACTACTTATTTTAATTAACTAGCTAGTGTTTGAAAGTATTTACTACTACATGGCTGGATATCTATTTGCAGTCACTCAGCAACAAATAAATAAATGAGTATGAAAACCTTTACAGAAATTTATGAGATTTTTTATTTATAACATTCTCTTATTTTTGGCTGATTTGACTATAAAACCTCCCCTTCTCCAGTGAACTTCCAAAGTAAAAGCATCTTTTTGGTTATGTAGAGAAGGAAGGAAGGAAGCCTTTCTGTAAAAAATAATATGTGGTGATTCACGGTGGTCAAAGGTGAATTTCAGTAAAAGTATTGTATTCCTTGTTCTGATGCTTAAGCAAAAATATTTCTCTAAAGGTTATTTTATTCCAAAATTAAATGTAAATTTAGCTTGTATTCTCAATTTTCTTTAAATGAAATTATTTCTTAAATTTACCATACACTTCTTGGGAATCCAAAAGACCAATATAAATGTATAGGGCTAAGGTTTTGGGAAAACTAAATATATATAAAACTTTCTATGATTTGATTAAGACATTAAGTGGAAGCAAGAATAGCTTTATTAATAATGATATGAAAGGCTAATCAGAATATTTTTATGTACAAGTTACAAAGCTTTAATCTTATAAAATGCATTATGAAATTTAAAACTTCTTCACAAAAAGATCTACTTACTGAAAAAAACTGGCTCTTCAATTTGTACTTCGATGTATACAATCAATTTTATGTACTTGTTAATTTTACAGATAATTGTTTTGAAATTTTATTTTATTATACTATAAACAATTGCATAGTTAGATAAATCACTTTTAGATATTTATATTTAGGAAATGTAATAGCATGCAAGTTATAAATCATTGATTAGAATAGGAGTATTTGGAAGTTAAAAAGTTAGTCTTACTATTTTATATTCTTAGCCGTATTTATTGCCTCTGCAGTTATATTAAGAATTTTTAAGATTTAAATTTATTGTCAATATACTTTCAACAATAGGACGCAAAGGTTTGGTGGAGAAGTCTTCTTTAATTCGTCATACCAATACTAAGTCTCGCCAGGAAGATACCCAGAGAGTTCAGAGTTCTGAGAGGTCAACATCAAATACTGAAAATCAAGCCTTCCTGAAAGATGTGAGTTACCAGCCTTTCAGTTAATTAATATTTTTATAATAGGATTAAAAATGTATTTTTAAACAACTAATATATTTTTTAACTTACAATTCTTTGTGGTGTTAACCCAAGTAATTGCCTATTTATCATGAATAAGAAAGAAACCTTTCATCTTATATGTAAAAGGTATAAATAGTTACAGCTATCACACAATTTGCTTTAAAATCTCTGCTTTGCAAGTATTAAATTAGTAATAAGTTGAAACACATCCAAAAGTTAAATATTATTATATTTGTCTTGTATTATGGAAATAATTCTGTAAGGCAAATTCTTGTTTGATTTTTGTACTCTTTAATTCTACAGATCGTCACTCAAATTCTGGATGGTGAAGGAGTTGGGTGGCTGAAATTGAATCGATTGAAGAAATTGATGGAAGATGAGAGTTACAGGAACTTTGTTGTTAGCAAGCTTAACAGGACATTAGATAAGAAAATAAGCCCTGATGACCATATTGATGATGTGGTAAGACATTGTAACTTTGGAAAATTTTAAAAATTATGTTCTTTAATTCTTGAAAATCCTTAATAAAACCATGAATTTTTAAGGTAAAATTAGCTCTTCAAGAATTGAATAATTGGTGATGCTGTATGTGTAATTAACTTGCTAATAACTGATTGCAAATGCTGAATATTTATTATTATTTATACATGTTATTTTACTTCCTCCTCTGCTTCTACAGCCAGCAAAACTAAAACTTGATTATAAATATTATAGCCTAATTACATCCATGCTATTCATGCTTACTCACTTTTCTAATACATTTTTCAACAAATAAAAACTTTTTAAATATTTATAAGCATTTATTTGATTAGAAAACACTGTTGTAATAAATTATGAACTCTGAAAATTTACAGATGTCTTAAGATTCTTTTTTTCTCCATCTAGTGTGTTAGTCGGCCTGTTTGGAAAGGTATGCTCAAAGCTTTGCAAGCAATCGTCCATGGGTTAGAAGTCACATACACTAACTTTGGTCTAGGTGGAATGGCTTCTGTCTTTCAAGTCCTGGAAATTGCTCACACACATTACTGGAGTAAGGACCTAGCTGATCAACCTCAAGGATCACTAGAAACACCTTCAGCTGGAGGCACCTCTGCCTTACTCTCACAAGTATGATTTGTATTTAAATTTGAAATTTTCTCAAAAAAATGAAAATTGTCTGAATTGATGAAATATCACATAGAACTTGAATAAGAACTTTCATAAATAATTTACCTTTTGTTTATCTCTTTTAGATACAATTTTATACCATGGATTTCAGCTTATCTCTTAGTATTTTATGATCAAATTTTATTTTTAATATGGTAATAATTTATTTAAATATAGAAATCTTTGAAGGATAAACTCTTAGATAAAGAATTCTTTTGAGCAAAGTTCAGCTGTCTTTACCCTGGTTACATAACGTTTAAGGATTTTATGCTCTGAAATTTTCAAGAAATTTCATTTTTATACCTGCTTATTCAACTTCTTGTTAGATCAAAATTTTGACTTGAATCTTTTATATTATTATTAGAATATAGTGTATCTCAAAAAAAATAATTTTTGACTCATAAATCTAATTTTTAAATTCATTGCAAGACTATATCACAAGTGTGACTTTTGAGTTAATTTATGAAAAATAGTATTGAAACCTAAATTTCAGTGTAGAAAAATCATTTTTTTATTTTAGGCATCTAGTCCATTTGGCAGTAAGGAAAATCTCAAATCTCCACAAAGCCCAAGAGGTTCTCCTTTGCCCCATATAGATTTTTATCAGGAATCAATGCAAAGGAAATCATCTCAAGGTGGAATCGCAAGTAAGGTTCTTTGATGTCATCAGTTTTATCAAACCTCATTTTCTGTCATAAAAGTCAGTTCCAGTAAAAAGTTCTAAAAGGAAGATTTAAAAATGATAATGTTTTATTTCAGCTTCTGAAGAAGGAGATCAAAGTGCAGCGGACATGCTCAGAGATCTCCTAAATCAAAAGCGCCAGATGTTTTTATCAAAACTTACTTCCGTTGATTCAGAGGTATGAACTGATTGCTCATTATATTCATTAAATCATTTTACATGCACAGTATATGTATATTGCATGCTTAGAACTTTAAAAAAAAACTCCTTGTTGTCTTACTGAAACTATCTAGCTTTCCTTGGGGTTGCTTTAGTTTTAGATACAGTTTTAAATACCAAGCCTAATTAAGTACATCATCTAATATACAAAGTGTATATTATCCCATCAATTATTGATGACATTTAAAAGGTGTTGTTACTTTGAAAATTGTTTTTAGAAGAGCATTTATGAGCCAGCTTATTTTATTATTTCATATAGCTTCTGAGAAAGATAGCATTTAATATATTTGCATTCTTGGGCTGTTTTTAAGGGAGGGGTGTCAGACAACACATTGCAAGGGTCAGAGGGTGCGCCCTCAGGCAATGCTTCTGATACTGGAAGCATCATCATGAACCCTGCTTTTCAACGACACAGGGCTGGACAGCAGTCCTTTCGCAGCACTGTGTCTGACAGTGAGATCGAGCAAGGGAATGTGAGTCATTACTTGTATAACATCCCAATGAACCCTCTAAAGCTGTGAAGGGATGATGGAGAATTTTTGGATCTCAAATCCATACTTCAACTGCAAATACGCTGGCAATTTTTTTTTTTTTCTAATTCTCAGCATTTAAAAATTCATTGGCAGAATATTCTTCAGCCCAAACTGATCTGATTACAAGGTTCAGTAACAGAAAATTTAACTGTGCAGTACTGAGTATTTGTGCAAAAATTCTCTGTCCACTGTTATGTGGTATTTGTTTCTTTATTTGCAAGAATAATTGTGTATAGCTTTGATTGTCATTTCTTATACATATAATGCTTGATTTTTCCTCTTTTTTAACGTGTTGCAAAACTAAATGTAGATTTTTGCTTGATGTGTGAAGTGTTATAGTTAAATTTTTAGTAACTTCGGTGTTTGATTCATTTTGATTAAAGACTTTTGACTTTTGATCATTGTCTTTAAGAGTTGATTTATACAAAATACTCTTCATATTCTGTGTCTTTTCCCAGCAATGACTAAATAAATAATTTAAAGAAGTTGTTATTGTAAATCATACTTATGCATTTATATTGTTTATTTTAATGTTGTATTCCATTTCATGTTGCATGATCATCATTATCCTGAAATATATCACTGAACATGCATGCTATGTGTGGTAAGTTGTCCTTCAATCATTGAAAAATAGAAATATTTATTTAAATTGATAGGAATAAATTATCTATACTTTCTTTTTATTTAATATATCTACAAATTTAGAAATGAATGGGAGGTTAATTTTCATGTAAAACTGTTGAGAAAGTAATATCTTATCATCATTTTGACTGAACTTTCGTAGTTTTGAGTAAACAGGGTAGCTTAATCAAGCATACTTTTTCTTTGCAAAAATTTTTAGTGGTATCCTTATATTTAGCAAATACTTGATCAAAATTGTCAACTTTATAAAAGTTTTGTACTCTTTAATATTAAATCATCTGATTTATTTTTATGAATAAAAAAAGGAGATTAATTGTTGCGTATAATTTTAGGATTCAGATACAATTATGACTACATCATTTGAAAATTAATTCTTCTATAATTTTGTACTTCTATGAAATTTTATTTTTATTTTTCATAGGAATTGCCTCAGTTTTCTTTAATTTATATATCAAAATCAATTCCTTGAATATTCTAGTCTACAAGAACCATTTTTGAGGGGAAGAATGCTAGGAAATTTTTGTTATTTCCTCAAACTTTATTTCTGCATGCAGATATAACTGTGTGTTTGAGTGTATTTCTTGTTTGTGTTTTGGAGTGCAGAGAAGAAACATTAATTTCTAATCTAAAATACTTATTGAACACCTATAAAATTACTTCCAGTAAATTTGAAAAATTGCATTAAAAATACATATAACTAATCAAATTTTGATATTAAAAATATAAAATATTCATGGAGTATATTAAAATTGGTGGGTTTTAATGTACAATATTTTTCAATTACTATTTAGAATGATCCATTCTGTTTATTATATCATAATCTTTACATTTTGCACTATTTTTTCTATCAAAACTATTTCATGTATATTTTTCTATTATGCTACATTAAAAGCATATATTCTGCTGAAATTAATTTTATATAACTTATTTTAAATAAGCACTAATGAAATTAACAATCTTTTTTTGCAGTTTCCTCGACAGGCTAAACGTGCTCCTAGTGTTTGGTCCAGTAAGTCTTCATTAAGCACTGGATTCAGATATCATGGAGGCAACATGATTAACACTTCAACTACCCCAAGTCCAGACACAGGCCGTACATATTTATTTGAAGGTTGGTATCTTATTCAAATTCAGATTGGTAAAATATTCCTTCTTGTTGTCTGAATCATAAAGTTAATCCAGTACTATGCTATCAAACTAAATGCACTAAAAGTGTTTATACGGCAATTACTGTTCTTCCGCTTAAGAAATGTCTTTCTAATACTAAATTACTAATTATTATGTTAATCAGAAGTGAAATGAACTAATATTCTGTAATATATATTTAGATAGATAGCAAATATCTTATAAATACAGAATCTTATAAATATATGTATGGAGAGTTTTTAAATATTGACATAAATTATGATATGATATTCAAAGGATTGATCGGTAAAGAAAGATCAACTATTTGGGACCAGATGCAATTTTGGGAAGATGCCTTCCTGGATGCAGTCTCTCAGGAAAGAGACATGGTTGGAATGGACCAAGGACCAGGTGAAATGATGGAAAGGTTAGTCGAAAAACAACATTTACATTAGAAGACTCAATTTTCTTGAAAAAAAATTCCTTTCTGTTTCATTCTTCATGAATTTGCATTTCCAATTTTGGCGGGTGTCGTAAATTAAGTTCAAAACTTGTTTTGTTCCATTATCTGGAACGGGAGGTCATGACATCTCAAACAATATTGAAATTTTTAAAGTAAACTTAATTATGTATATAAAAATTATGATTGTATAACCTTAAAAATTTTCAGGTATAATTCTCTCAGTGAGACAGAACGTAAACGTTTAGAACATGAAGAAGATCGATTATTGTCAACGATGTTGTACAACTTGGTTGCTATCTTGGTTATGATGAATGTGTCCAAGGCTGAAATAAAGAAGAAGGTTAGACGTCTACTTGGCAAGAGTCACATTGGCCTTGTTTACAGCCAGGAGGTCAATGAGCTGCTTGATCAAATAAATAATCTTGTAAGAGAATGCTGTTATTGAAAATTTATTTTTATTTTACCACTATTTATGAATCAAAATCTAAGTAAATTGGAATTATTGAACTATTTTCCAGAATGGCAATGACATAGATTTGAAACCCCTTGGGTCAAGGCAAGTACATAGGCAGAGTTTCACAGTCCATTGTGGCACAGATTCCTCCGGGGCACTTCTTTTCATGGAAGTAAGGGATGATGGGCTTGTTTTAAGATCAGTTACAGGTACAATTGTTGAAAGATGGTGGTTTGAGCGCCTTGTCAATATGACTTATGGACCGAAGAACAAGGTTCTTTGCTTGTGGAGACGAAGTGGAGGCCAGACTCAACTTCATAAATATTACACTAAGAAGGTAAATTATTGAATAATACTTTAAATAGTCATTAAACTGCCACACAACTTTTGTCAAAAAATTTTAAGAATTTCAGACAAAATCATTTTATTTATTTAAATCATTTCCATATATTGAATTATATGCTAGTATTGGTGCAAATAATAATTATTGATTATTATTTTATTCAAGAAGAAATACCTTGGTATAGTTTTCACAAAAATATATATTTTTTGATACAAAATGTTTTGACTCAGTCAGAACAATGAAGCAATGATAGTAGATTTACTAGAAAAATATTTTTTAAAAAAAGGTCAAAGTTTAGAGCCTTCTAGAGTTTATATATCATGGTTAAGCATATTTTAGCCTATTTTGAAGTTATTTAGAGATTCTGCTTTAATCTATGTAAATTTATGGAAAGGTATTACTCCTCTCCCCTTTGGCAAAATAGAAACAATACAAATGTTAACATACTAAAATTGTGAAAGAGCTGATGCATTAAATATAATAGCAAATATGAGATTTTTAAATGACAAAATATCCAATTTTTATTTAAAATTTCAAAACTTTTCTGTTTATAAGACACTGAATTACATTAATGTGGAGATTGATTTGAAAATAGAGTATTTTGCTTTAATTTTAGTGCAAAGATTTGTATTACTGCATCAAAGATGCAATGGAGAGAGCAGCTTCCAGAGGTAGTGGAGCTTTAGCTGCAGGAGTGGAACTTGGTGGAGAATTTCCAGTGCAGGATATGAAAACAGGCGAAGGTGGTTTGCTGCAGGTTTGCATGGAAGGAGTTGGTCTCCTATTTGCCAATAGCAAGGTAGGAAAGAAAGTTATGATTTTTCTTTAATTTTTAGCTCAGTACATCATTAAAATTATAAATCTAAGAATTATTCTATTATTAATTATATCCCAAATCATTATATCTATCAGTTGGTACTTTTTACAATCTTTATCAACTAAATTTGCTATATTGGTTTTTATTTATTACTTTATGAATTATTTCAATCTGGCTATGGCTTTGAAAGATTTACGAAGATTCATTTTACTGATCAAGATATGAAAGGTTTAACACATCTAATTAGAAGTAAATTAAGGGAATCAAAATAGGTTATCTTAATTTTCTAAAGGAGATATAAATAGGCAGTCAAAATATATACACAGTAACTATGATTGTAAAGGAACATATATTTGATATTTTCTAAAGAAACAAATAGGTTTTATATTTATAAATCAGTGTTCCTCAAATTAATAATAAGGTAGGTATTTAATTTTTTTATATTTTATCAATGGCGCGAGAAAATTTTAAAGACTAATATACTGACTTAAATTTGTCTATTATTTGATGTTATTAAATACATTTATCTTGAAATGGCTCTTAAGTTCCAATTTAGAGAAGAAAAATTTTCAAAGCATGTACTCAGCAAATTTATATTTGAAATAGAGCCAAATGTATTTCTGATGGTTCCTTTTATTGAGAAGGCAAATCTATGCATTTTATTGTAACGCTTTGCATTTCTGTATCTCATTGACAAATAAGTGGATATCCACTAACTTGTATATTTCACATAATTTTGATGCTTCTTATTCAAAATTTCATTCTTCTTTGAATTATATCTATTTGTTAGTTTGCTAATGCAATGCTACTTGTCTTTAAATCGTTTCTTATCCGTTATAGAATTAGCATATTTATGCTATCTGAAAACTTACAATCGGCATAGAAATGGGATGCTTTTATGACTTGTGTATGGCAACTTTTACTTGATTTTTCTGCATTTCAAATTTTTCTATGGTGTTTGCTATGCTCTGGTCAGTATTTAAGTCTTTCCTTGAGGGTTTTGGTATAATGGTTATTGCTGAAAAAGTAAAACATTGACAAAAATTTGAGATAATTGATATAGTAATAAAAGCCAACTATAAGGGAAGTGTGATGATGTAGCAGATAAACATCAATGGATGCTGAAGAATGTCAACTGGCCTGACAAGACTAAATTGTAATGGTACATAGTTTGTTTTCATCTGTTTACTGTATGCACTATCAACAAGCTTCTCTTTTTCTGACTACTACACTGTGTGATGACATGCTGGATGTGTGTTTGTGTAATGCAAGGACCTCTCAAAACTTTCCTGCTGCTCGCTACATTTGGTACATTTAAATCCCACATTTTCTTTATTTCTCAAAAAGTTTTATGCAATTTGTTGCCAAATTATTTGAAGCAACAAATTAATGCTAAAATGGATCTCATGTATTAATGAGAACTGGTGGAGTCACAGTTTTTTGATCTTTTAATTCATTACTCAAACAAATTCTCCTCTTTTATTTAACTTTTCAATGTACTAACTCTTTCTGCATGGATATCTTGATTGATATCTGTTTTTCAGCTGTTTGTAATCTTTAAAGGCTGATTCTTTCGATCCTTCTTGTCTTTTTAACTCCTCCTTGTTATCTTTATTATCGGTTTATTTTATGTAGTATTGTTCTCTCTTTTTGTCTTTGGTGGAACAAGCTTAGGAACTTTTGAGATGGTCCTTGACAATACTTTGAAGATGGATCCCAGGTGCGGTGGGTAATATAATATATTTTCTCATTCTTCTCCTCCATGCATCCAAATAAAAGGACTTTGAGGTATATTACAAACATCATCGTTACACTGCTTCTTGCTAAGTAGTTATCAGTATTTAGAGTTGATGGTATCTAACTATCTATATATTTTTATATATAACACATTTTTTTCTCTAGAAGTAATCATATGTCAAATTATTATATCATAAGTACACTCAAGAACTGCCAAAATTTACTAAATAGCATGGCACTTTTGTGATCCTGGATATGCTCTCATAGTTTTTAAAACCCCAGGTGATTGACCATCTCTAAAGTTACCTATGCTGTATTTTTAATATTGCTTAATTGGATGTCCCACTAGGTCCCAGAAAGGTGCTTGTATGCTTGTCTGAAAAACACTAATTGTTTTGTTTAGTCAATAGTTCATCCAACCAATTAGCTAAGCAACTGATAATCTCAGTTGACCATCATCTTGCATATAGATGTGACCCTAGTGCATGAAGCTTAGCAAATCTAGTTAGTATATGTATTGCTAGATCAATTTAAGTCCAATGAGTACAGAGGAAGGAATTGCTCTCCTGGAGTAATTGGTTAAGTAATATTACTTGAGCAGATTACATGCTCTATTTGTGAAGTCCTTGCCAAATATCAGTGAATGAAAAATGAATGAAATTTTTCCAGCAAAATTCAATGTTATGTATGTGATTTGAAATATGGAAGTGGGTGGATGAATCAATGAATGTTTGTATGAGTGAGAGTATGCAATTATTTTCGATTGCTCTTGAACACTGAATTAACATTATTTTCAACTTTTAAATTTCACCCTAGTGAATGTATTAAGCTTATTTTAAAATTTTAATGCAAAAATTGAATTAACAATACCTTCCCCTGTACATAGCCCAAATGAAAGCTACATTGCATGTAATTTATCATTGGCACAGTGAAGCATGCATGTATTTTAGTAATCTTATAATTGCTCCATATGAAAAGGCTTTAAGTAAATATATCAGATTTTGTAGTAATTTAAGGATTCCGTAAAATCTCCAAGAGCAAGATTCAATGACTTTTATCAACTTAACTTGATACCAAGTGAATTTCTCCTAATATTATATTGCCTGCACTGTTAAAAATATCCTATGATATCAGATCACTGCAATTACTTCCTATGATTTTGGAGTCTTGAATTTGAAATAGAGCAATTCATAAGATGGAAATCTTATTGACCACAAGTTGGCTCCTTTATGAACTATGAATGTCACTCACATGGTTTTAATACTTCTGTTATTTGCTCTTTCAGTTTTTTGTGAGACTGGATCACATACGAAAGTGTTTTACTCAGAAAGGAGGAATATTTGTTCTTGAAGAGTTTAGTAAGTATAATTTGTTACTCTCATAAATCATGATTTTTGCCTCATTTAATGACTAATTTTAATAACGTTTTGCTTTCCAGATCCAAAAACGAGGCAAGTGATACAACGAAAGTATAAATCATCAATGGTAAGTGTAAGAATGTAGAAGAAAAGTTTGTGAGTATTTTTAACTGTAACAAAATTAACAATAGAAAACAAATTGTCGCTAACATGCATCAAATTTGCAGTTCTGACAATATAAACACTATAAATACTAATTATTGCAACACCTCTTTCACCAAATTAATTTTTAGGGTACATAATCAATATACTTTCATTATTTTAAATTATTAATTAATAAACATGGGTTTTTAATAAAATGAAAAGAAATTTTTAGACTTTAGTTCAATACATAGAGAGCTTCCTTTATTATTTTTAGTTATAATGATTTCCAAATAGTTCTAATAGTTATCAATATTTCAATTTAAAGTTTAGCTTTAAGTCTATGAGCATATTTTGGTATTTGTTATGAATTTTAGAAATATTTATTTAAAAATTTTATTTGGTCAACACTTTCTGTAGTACAATATCTGTTTTGATAAAGTATTTGCATGATATGCAACTCAATAAGCTTGTTGTACAACTGAAAGCTGTTGTAGTTGTAGTTGATGCTGATAAGTGTTTATCCTATTTGGAGGATGTTAGAAAAACCTTTTCACTTGCAATTAATCTCATTCACAAAAGCCCTAGTTTCCTTTTCTGAATAAATATTTCATTTTTATCTACTGTACAACATTAATTGACAAAGATTAGCGAATCTCACTGTTTTTTTTTTTAATCAGTTTTTTCATCTGTATCAGAGTAAGAAAATGGTGATGAAAAAAATTGTTGGAAGTTATTGCCTTAACATATTTCCTTTTAGTTTAATTTGTTTTATTCCATTTAGAATGTTAAATATGTGTGTGTTTTCTCTTCAAATAATTTGATATATATCTTAATATATGAATATAAATTAATGACATTAATCTGGATCAGCACAGATTGCATTGCACTTTCCTATTTCCATCTGCACTTACACTTGAATTCTGCTATCAGTTTGTCTGGAAAATTAGAGTATTCACTGTCCTTTATTTCTATAATCATCTGTCTCACATGATCCTCATTTATCTCCCCCTTGTAGCGGATGATGTTTCAGAAAAAATATTTACTTTCCCAAATAAATCTCCCCAAGATTATGTAGATTGAAGTAAATATGTACATTGTGAATGTTGATATGATTTAGCTTTCATTAGTGCTGTCAATTTTATTGTCCAAGTAAACCTTTCACAGCAGTAGCGCCATTTATAAATTTCAGTTATTTAATGTGTGTTGTGTATCTTGTGTATTATGTAACTTTAATTTTAAATTACTAAGTGTTTTAGCATTCAAGCTTTCTAATCACAAACAGTTAATGTATGCAAGCAAATTTCTTTGGCCTCTGTGGTAAGTTTGTTGACACAAATTTTTCTCTGTCAGCTTTATATCATCCGTAAGTAAATGTCCCTGTGTAGAGTCTCTTACCATTGTGTTTATAGGCCAACGAAATCAGTCTTTCCATGCATCGTGTTATCTCTCTGGTGCTTGCCAAACAACTGGAGAGTCCACAGCGACACCAACAAGGCTTTCCTGCACCTTCCCAAACTGATGTGAAACCATTTGCATGAAGTGGGCACACATTGTGAATGTTGTAAGCTTTGTCTGTTTTTGTTTTTTATTTTACCCCTTAAAAATTATCTATGGCCAAATATTAGTCAAAGGAAAAGCTTTTAGGCTATTTGGAAAAGAACAAGTTCCTCTGAAATGTAATGGAATGAATCATAAAACACTGGATGAATGAGACTGGAAATTGAGGTTTGTCTCCTTTCAACATTGGGATGATAGTGACTTAGGGTATATAAGTACACTTAACTGATTTTTTGCTGCATATAAAGTTAACCCTCAATTTATAAAAGTCTTTCTTGAAGAATGATGATTAGTATCTTGAATAACCCTTTATAATGTATACTAATTTTCAATTAATAGTACAAGCTTATAGAAGACAAAATATAATGAAGTAAACATGAAGAATTCAAAAGACTTTGTGTGCAGATATATGAGTTACCTATCAATTCATTCCTGTTGTAATCCAGTTACTATGATTATAATTATCCTATTTTTAAGATATATTTTTATGTAATGTATTTGTTTCATACACAAGATATTAATTTTATATTTTAATTCTTGGTCAATTGTAATTACTCAGATTTAAGAATTACTGGTTATTGCATTTTATTTAGAAATACAAATCATACATGTCATCACCAGCCATTTATAACACAATCATTTTCGTGTTATAAATTTTTTTATGATACTTACCTCTTTATTTTTCTCACCCACACTGTCATTGTCAGAATGCAGCATATTTGCATTACTAAACACCAATCTTTTTACTAGCAAAGGTTAGTAAAAACAAGATATACTGGATAAAGACTTTTCTCTCAGTTTCATTGGCATGCTTGATTTTTGAACTCAAAATCTCATTTTTTATATATCCTCATTTATACAGAAAAGAGAGCATCACTGTAAATATAAAATTTGGTGTGTTTACACCAGCTAGGCTACTGTTTACTTCCTTGATCCTGCTTTTAGCTATCACCAATTTCCTTAGTACTTTTTTGGAGTAAATATCCAGAGATGTTGCTCAGAGTTCTACTGATACTGAAGCTACAAAATAATTTGTTTTATTATTCCTTTCTTCTGAGGTTTATCTAAAGACCCATCTCTTGTCTATCAGAATTCAGTTCATTAAGTCTCAGAACAGGGTCATCTTTGTCATCCTTAAAACACAGATGACTGATGTGTTTTCTATCAATACATCTACTTTCATCCCAATCCAGAAAATTAAATACCGTATTTTTCGGACCATAAGACGCACTTTTTCTTCACCAAAAAGTGGGGAGAAAAGTGCCTGCGTCTTATGGTCCGAATAGAAGACTGACACTGACGCTGTACTAAGACGCTGACACTAATGCCGGGCATTCGTATCAGAGCTGCAGCGGGACCCACTGCAGCCGACCCGCAGGATCAAATATTATTCTGTTATACATTATTAAATTCTGTTATACATTATTTTAGTAAAGCCTTCGACTCATTAGACTAGTAAATTCATTGATCATGCCCCACTTTGATTACGGTGACATTGTTTACCAAGATCTATCAAGAGATCTAGCTAATAAGCTCCAACGCATCCAGAATGTGTCCGTTCGATTTATATTTAATTTGAGAAAATTCGACCATATTTCCGGTGCATTTAAAAAATTAAATTGGATAAAACTCGAAACTCGCAAACAACGACACATTCTAATGTTTTCATGCACTGTTTTGCGAACGCAATCTCCTGAATATCTCTTTTCCGAATTTGTAAGATTTGAGTCCGTCCATAATTGTAATACTAGAGGGAGATACAATTTACTAATACCGAACCACAGAACGGAGACATATCATAAATCATTTATTATAACTGCTACCACGCTCTGGAATACCATTCCCTCCCACATAAAATCTTCCATTTCCACCCGATCTTTCAGAAGAAAATGTCTTACTTATCTTAATCATATATCCAATTTATCTCCTGTATCAACAGTCATCACATCTCTACAGCACTGATCAACGCTCTCTCTACTGGTTCTTTCACCCTTAACCTCCAATTCATTTAACTATGCATCTGTCGTGAAATATTCTTTTTTTTGCAGCTCAGTCCAATATCTTCTAATTTTATTATCTACACTTTGCCTCTCTTTTCGGCAATCAACTTAAATATACCATTGAATGTTTTTAATTACCTGTTTAGTTATAAGATATGTTTTCAAATTTAACATGATCTGACTCATTGATTATCTTGTAAAATTGAAATTTTAGTATTCTGTTTTTAGATAATTCTATCAGTAGGTTTGTGCAGGTTTTTCACACCCCCCTTCATTGTGGGTGTTTTCCTGCAGTGGATTTTTTTTCTAAGAATTTTCTTAGGTTTTTATATCCACTTAAATCTCTCTTATAATCATTATTTTTCTCTTTCTAATTCTTTTGGTACTTTAAACTTTTTTTAAAGAGGTTAGATGGAAGAAGAGACTTTTTAGTCTCAATCTTGCCTCCAAAATAAAGACTATTAAATATTTTATTACACTATTTGGTTCAGAATATTTTTTGTCCTATTTTTCTCCTCTAAAAACCAGGTGCGTCTTATGGTCAGGTGCGTCTTATGGTCCGAAAAATACGGTACTTCTTCTAAGGTTACCATGACTTATTCTTCCCTGAAAGAAAGATGCCTTATTAAATATCTTCAACCTTGAATTCATCTGTTTCTTTTTGATAGAATTACAAATGCTATATAATTTATTATTTTATATATTATGCATAAGATGGAAACATATTGCATCAGTCTCTTGATTTTTAAGATTTTTCTTTGTAGAAGTAATAATTGATTTAAAGTTTGAGAAGAGTCTATAAATCACAGTAGACATGGCATTTTGTGTTCATTTACTAGGTTGATAATCTCTTGTAGTATGAGGGTATTGTCTATTGTTCTAATCCTAACTTCTTCAAGTTTCAAATATGACACAGATAGTTCTGATTCAACTCTTTATTTGTATGACTGAGCTGTTACTTATTTGAAGTTTATTGTTGGATTTCTGTATTTATCAGTTTCTCAAGGTGGAAACCTACATTTGATTTAAACTTTCCTGAGTCATATGAGGTGTATAGAACTCATATTTCTTGAAGCAATGGCTAACATAATATTTCAAATTCTATAAACGTCTACATTTAAACTGCTTATGTAGACATTAAGGCATTATCTTTATAGGAAACAAGTTTATGAAATGAGGAATTTTGCTTTCTTCTCAACTTGATTGATAATCACATAATATTTTTTTCTAGGTATCACTTTTTTAAATCAATATGTTTTGATAAATAAGTTCAAGAAGATTTCTTTTCAATGACTGAATATTTTGAGTGTCCCCTTTCTTTGAAGTGCAAGTTTGTTCATGTTATGCACTGACACTGAAATTAACCATGTTTGCTATAGGGAATGGCCAAGAAAGCCTTAGGTTCAACCAAAGGATTGTATGTATGCACCATCAATTCAGAGCGAACGCTGCACAATTGCAAAGATTCTTTTCATGCTCAATTTTATGCAAATCTTAAATTACTGTACCTATTAACATACTTATGAGATCAAAATTTCTCTTCTAATATGCATGAATTGCTGAAATGCAGAAGAATTTTTTAAACATTTCAGGTGTGGTCACATCACCTGCAAACAAATCCCCTGCAATGTTTATCTATTTTGGATAAATAGCCTTGTTCTAATACATTTTGCAAAAAATATGCTGTGTCAAGCTCATTAAATGTTAGTGAAAATAGTTGCTCAAAAGTCACACTTTTCATTTTTCTTGTATAGTTGAAAGTTATTTACTTCACTGACGAAAGTACGAAATGAATTGTGGATCAAACAGCTGTTTAATCAGTAGTAAAGCTAATGTTAGAAAAAATATATAATACTAAGTGTGCTATACCTTGAATTTATTTTAGAAGTTCTGGAATGAATCTTGTGTATCAGTTCAAAATCCATGCTTAGTAACCTACAAATGTTAGAATCTGCAAGTCTTGGAAACTAAAAATGGCCTTATTATTTGAAAGCATGGTGTAGTCCTAGAAGTATTTGATTAGTCTTATAATTATTTTGATTTTCTTAAATTAAATACATTTGGCATCAAACTTTGATAGAGCATTTTTAGTTATGAGCCAAATTTGAAATGGCCTTTTTCTTTGGTTTTGGATTTTGAATGATTTCCTCCTAGTATTTAGTTAATTTTCCATGCTTTTATTTAGTATTGGTTAACTAAACACTAAATCTGTTATTTTCAAAAGGTAATATTTTATAAATGTGGAAAGAATATTTTCTTTAAAATTAATTTCTAACAATTTCTGCTGTGTATGATTTTTAAGACCAATCAATAGAGCAAATATTTTGATTTTCATATTTTTGCTTTTAGTGAATTTTTTGTGGTGAAGGCAACTGGAAAAGGATAAAAAATCAATTTAAAAATATCTGTCAAATCTCATAACTTTTAATTTTCCTTAAAAAAAAACCTTTGAGAAATTTTCTTTATTCCTCAAAGTAATTGTTAAATTTTTCAATGCTTTTTTTCTTAACTATGTAGCCACACTGTTCACATTTTTTATTTGATTAAATGCACTTTTTCTTCCTTTCTGGAGAATAAAGGATTGGGTGTTGAATTTTTATGTAAATTTTAGAACAGTAAGAAAATTAATTTTGAATGATTATATAAAGGTTCAGAAAATTCATATAATAATATATTTTATACAGGTTTATTTCAAGCATCATACGATCATACACAAGGCCAAAATGTATCTTTTACTTTAAAATGTTCTAAAAATATAATTTTAGCATTTCCCATTATTTTATACTCTACAAAATAAATCATGTTTTATAATTACAATAAGGAGTAATAAAATAATAGTTTTCAATAAATCAACAACTTCTAATTTACTGTTTGATTCTTTTCTCATTATCCTAAATGATTGAGTGCAATAAAATGTCTAATCTGATGCATCGTGAAATTTAAATTCCCCCTACCAAAACATCATTATTAGTAAAAGAAATTTTAAAGAATACCAGCATAATTCTTTAGCAAGAAAAAATTTCTTGAGTTACTATCAATTAAAATTTATAAAATTATAATAAACATATTCATTGGCCAATTTTTTTTGCATCATTCATTCATATTTTATATATGAAAACTACATTATTTTTTGCTACTATCCAAATTCATCTCAAGTTCTGATAAATTGGATATTTGAAAAGAGTTTTCTTTGCACAGGCTGACCAGATCTGCTACGCTGTGTTGTGTGTGTTTTCATACGTTGCTGCAGGTCAGGAACAGAGGCGACTTCAGACCCACGAAACAGGACCTCAACCTCAGAGTTTAACCTTCCAACATTCTCCCCAATCGCAGAAGCCTCAGCCACAACAAGCAATGCAGCAGAAACAACCAATGCAAAGACCCCAAACTTATAATCAGCAAAGCCCTCAACCTCAGCAAATCCAACGCCCTCATCTACAACAGCAGCAGCAGAATCAACGTTTGCCCCCACAACCAATATTTCAGTCTCATCCTCACAGTTTCCAACAGCCTCCCCAGCTGCCACAGCGACCTCAAACACAGCAACACCATACTTCACAGCATCAACCCTCTCAGCCTCAATATCGCCCAAGGCAGTGAGGTGACATCATTGAGGAGAGAAATTTTGAAGAGAATATTGATACTTGCAGACGATGCAAATTTTGAGATGCTGAAATTTAGCTGCTAGCTAATGGTGGTGAAATAATCAATGCTCTATCACAATTAATTGGGTTTGCCAAAATTGAAAATACATATACAGTGCCGATCTACTTAATTAGATAACAGTATTAAAGTTCCTCTATCATTAAATTGAGAAGGAAGAAGGCATTTCTTACATCTTTAAATGGATTTTCTTATGATCTTATTTTCTAATATAATATCCATCTGCTAATTTTCTATCTTTCTTGTATTTACATTGGAAATGGAAATGGATTTCTTGAAACTGTCCCTTGAATTGTTGAAAGGACTCTATAATTCCTTCCTGTAGAGAATAAAATGATGAAAGATAACCATATTCATATTTGGAATATTTACTTTCATATAGTATCCTTTCATGACAAAATTACTAAAAAAGCAAGAAAATTAATGATTTCCTTTAATTTCTCTAATATCTAAAATATTGAGTCATTCATTATATTCCCTTATTTGTGGTCGAGTTTGATTGAGTGTAATAGAATTGTTAAAATTTATTCAGAAGAAAGGAGAGTGACAATAGGGTCGGTCACTTGTGGCTGTGCATTATAACAACTATATATATTGAGCAAGTGAACCAATCAGAAGGAAAATAACTTTCATGTAACTTTTCTATAACTAATTGTAAATAACTGTGTGTATAAAATCGTTTTTGTTAGGAGAAGGTCACAGTGACAATACTCTTATGGAAAACTAGTATTAACTTTCACAACAAAACACCTATCTATCAAAGTATAAATCTGAAGGCTGCTTGTCATCATAAGAAATAAGTAAAGTAATTGTAAATATCTACATGTATTATTTTGATGTTGCTTATCAGTAAAAGTGATGTCACTTCCAAATGGAAATACAGCACATACAGTCATGTAGCCATCAGAACACATTTGCCAATCTAGGGAACGTTTTGATAATAGTTTTCTGTAATCAACTGTAAATATCTGTATAAAACTTTTGGTTAATTTTCTGTCTATTGAGAAGATGAAATTTGTATATGTGACTTATATTATAATTTTCTTAGTGGTTGTTTAACTTCTCAGAGATGAAAATGTAAATATTAGGTATGTATAATAACTGTTGAAATGTTACCAAGGTTGTGCCTCTAATATTACTAACAAATTTGACAATTTGTTATTGTAAAAAAGTTAATGTTGTCAATGTATTTAAACCATTCAGAATATGGTCATAGCAATATCGAATTTGCCACTAATTGTGGTTTCTATAACTTAAATATAATAATGTGAAGTAGAAATGCGTATTCACATGTAAAAATTTATGTACATTACTGTACATACTGAAAGTAAAGTAAATTGTTGTGAGATATGCAGAGCTACTATTATTTGACAATTATATAAATATTTAATACTGTTTAAATCAATTCGGTCGTTGCAACCAAAAACTGTCGCAAATTAGTGCAATCATGTAAACATTTTGTGTGTATTTCAGTAAAGTGGTTATTTCTTAATACGTTTGTTACTTAATTGGACGAACTTTTTTATATATATAAAACAGTTCGCCTGGCGAATACCCTTCCAGTAAATCATCGAACGGATGGTAACGGACAAACCCTTGCGATCCTTCATTCAAACTTTGGAGCGCGAAGCAGCCATCCGAACATAGGATGCGGTTGTTAGAAGATTCCATTGCTAGTTCCCCGACTCCGCTGAAGATGTCGTCTCGGCTGAAGTATATCTACAGCGATCACTCAATCCCCCTCCAAGAAGTGTCGTAAATGGCATAGTAGTCTCCCTGGAGTCACATGGAGTACCAAGTGATCCAATGTGGATGAGAAAGAGCTGAAACTGAATGTGAATTCTTGGAAAGTGGAGTCTTGACATCCTCAAGTGTCACTGCCGTGAGGGATCAGTCGTGTCGATTGTTCGCGTTACCCACGGAAAGTTTTAGCGGGAAGCTGACTTAACGCCAGGTAAGCTTATTATGGCCCTCCCGACGGAATGTTGATACATGTAAGCAACCACTTGATGGATCAGTGGGATGTGATGTTCGGTCCGACGGGTCACAGTTTTGAAGTAACAGTTGTATGGACTTAAGAGTACGGAAGGGAAGTAATTAGGTTCTTTTGCATGCAACCAAGGTAGTTAACGGAACTATCATTAATATCTTATCTGCGAACGGATTAGCGTGTTTAGATTCTAGGATGAGATATGGATAAATCGCGACTTATCTTGAAGAGATGAATATCGTCTCTTTAAGTTTCCTTTTATGCACGGAACTAAAAATGTTTTTATGGCTCCTTCATATGCATCTAAGGATTCATTATTTATTTCGTAAAATTTGTTACGATTGATATTCCGTACTGAAGTGAAGTCTAGAGAAGGTAGTTTGCTCTTTCTACTTGTAATTCTTATTTGATATGATTTAGAATAGCTCATAGTTTGTGTGAAAAGTTGCCGACTTACGAGTTAACTTCATGGAATGGATTTTTATGGCTACTTTACGAAATTAACATTTTCCCAGATCAAAACAGTAGAGTGTAAATAACATAATGAGGTGCCTCTTCCGTTGTGATAACTATTTATTTATATTTACAGATGAGATGCAGTATCCAATATCATTCGCGAAATTTTCATTTTAAAATTATATTCGAAAAAGCGACGTAAAGTAAACAGAGTAATTAATAGAATAACTCAACATGTTCATTCCTGAACAGAGTCCACCTTCACCTTGCTGTAGTTGTGTAATTCTAGAAAATATTCAATGAAGAAATTATTGGCGTGTTGATGAATATTATTGCTTGGCAGCGCATTTAACACTTACGTAGTGCGATTCGAGAATGCAAACGAAGAATTCATTCACATTATTTTGCTTATTTCTGTCGGGATTGAACCAGGGCACTCAAACGCGTCAGGTGAATGTGTGTAACTATGCCGTAATCCTGAAGGAACGATGAACATTTAATGATATCATTTTAATCAGTAATTCCCAAAAATTTTTTTTCGAGTTTTTCGTTCATGTTTTATGGTTCCTTCTTCAAAATTGTGTTCATTATTTGACGTTTACGTGATACAGCTCTATATGATTGAACGACAGTTCTTGCAGAAAAATTTGATTATTAATTTGCGACATTAACAGTATTGTTTTTGATTACAGAAAAAATTTTAAAGTTTCCTAGATAAGCTAGAATACGTGAAAATCTATCGTGTTCTCCCGAACTTTTCCGCTGTTGTATTTATTCGATTTTTTGAGCATAATATAAATAACACGTTCCCGGAAAACAGGTGAATGAAGCAGAAGTTTCTTGTGGGAACGTAATCTTGTCATCTCGGAAAGTGTTTATGATATCCATATTTAAGGAAACGAAATTTTATCTGCAGATTATCCCTTGATATCGAATTTTATGGCGTTTTTCAATAATCTATCGTTGTGCTTTCACGCCAGCCCTCAGCATTTATGACCGCGGGCGACCTTTCAAGACTGGCACTATTATCTTCGCCTCCCTGCTGAACGCATGCCGGGCTTGCTTCGCTCATGTTTTAGCTGCCAAGCGCACTTATGAAGGGATTTGAACGATTGACGCGATTCTCTTTCCGTACCAAACTATCGTTTTATCTAATCATGGTACATTACTCTTATCAATACGTATCAGAAGTCGTTTAAAGTAGTACGTTTTTTATTATTTTTGATCGTGTTTTTCTTTTAGCAGTGCGAACAAGCATTCGGACACGCGTTAATTTTGTCTGGCCTGGTATCTATATATGTATACTTAGGCGTTAAGTTGTGTGCCATCGTCTGAACAACCGGTTTCCATCCTCATCGCCATAAACGTCTCTCCATTGTGCTCTTGGCTGTCCCAATCTTTGGTGGGTAGTTACCAGTGACCACGACTGGAAAACGTATTTTCATCGACGAAGAGTAAATCATGAAAATTATTTATTCAATGTTTTCATTTATATCAGACTTGAACTCCAAAAAAGATGTTTAAACTTTTCTTAAATAAAGGTTTCTATTTTTGACAGATAAATAATCATCTTACGATAGAAATACTGAATATATATTTAGAGAATCCTAAAGAATTAGAAGCTGTTTAGTTATTACGTGGTATTGTTCTGATGACATTAGTTACATCCATTGATGACTTTGTTGCTTTCCTTAGAAGACGAAGAATGAATATAATATTCCACTTTGGTAATTGGCTCAATACATATTTAAAATACCGCTACAATTCCAATTATGTGATATTACCACCTATTTTTACAAATACGAATATTTAACCAATTGTTCGTTCATAAAATTAATTTTTGCGACTCGTAAGATATTACCTGTTTCTTTTTTATCCAAATCAAGGCTGTGAATGAATGGTTGTCCGAATCAAAACAAAAATCAGTTCTTCAGGAGTTAATGGCATCGGATATTTGAGAATACGAGCTTATCATAGATAGGAATAGAAACGGACGAGAAACGCGCTGTCCTATCCATCAACGTAGAGTTAGGAATGGTTTTTATCAATGCACTAAGTTTTACCCTCTCAAGATTTTCCTTTTGAAAGCTACGCGCAATTCTTTGTATTGGATTCCAATGTTCATTTGGTGAATAGAAGTTCATTCTATGCAATCCATGAACCCACTGCACCTTCCCAGAAAACAGGAAGTGAGTGCCTATTGTTGTATTTCAAACGTCGACCTAACCAGTACCCTTTCTGTACGGATTTCAGTCATTTTCAGGGATTTACCTCAAGGTCGCATGAACTTGGATTGAATGGTCGCTTTGTAATGCGAGCCTTAAGCCCTTTTCACTCAGGTAGAAATTCTCTAGACTCGGGTGTTTCCGGCGGACATCGAACCTGTCCAGCGAACTTGAAAAATTCTAGTCGTAGTGATAGTGGCAAATATGCACTCTTATAGGAAGACTGGTTTGCAGCAGTATTTATATTTATTGGAAGGAATTATGTTTGTGTCACGCTAAGCATGCTAAAATTCTAAATACCTTAGTTCGCAAAAGATATTCATGTATTTTTTGTTAAGATGATTCTATCTTTATTGAAAGAGGATTGAGGAAGCTACTGCTCGTTCTGTAACACGAATAACAATCGAAAGAAGTACGTTATTTCAGCCAACAATCTAAAGCGGTCATTAAATGTAACAGCGAAAAGTTACATTGTCTGATGTGTAACTCGTACTGCGAGTTAAATCTATTATTACACGTCAGGAGACCATGAGGAATGGATTTTTAATTAAAGGGGTCCTTAACACGCTCTCTTGATTCTGAGGAAATTGCCGAAGTAGACTTCAAATCTTTAAATTAAGGTATTATATTTATAAGACAGTTAGTGTGATTAATTAGGAGCCATGTTCTGGAGTATATTTTTCTATGTACTTTGGCGTTCGTTTGTATTATTGTCTTTATTTTTTTTCGCTCGAAATGTTTAAATTTTCATATCGTCTTATAGAAACGTTTTATTATTGTATGCATCGCACGGAATGCATGTTCAGCCGAAACGTTGTGCATATATTACGCGGGGAGTGGATTTTAAAATTCGTAAGACAACGTTTTAGATATATATATTGCCTTCTTCTCTCTGGTCATTTGGAATTTTCGATTCATTCTTTAAGGACAACTGTTTGCGTTAATTTGCTGGAGGAATGTTTTAAACAGTTCGGTGACGGTTATTTTGGACTTTGTCTATCGTGACGCGAGTACGTGAGAAGAATATTATTACTTTGTCCTAATTTAGTTATAAATTATTCTGAAAGCGTTCAATGGTCTTGTAGTTAATTTTAAATGGCTATACAAACTGTTCTCAAAACCTCATTACATTTTCATCCCGAAAATGAGTATAATTTGGGTTATTCGATACGCCCATGAAATATTTCCAGAATCTTGATTTCTTTCTAAAAATTTTCAGTTGCATTATGCTCTAATTGCATTCTGTGTTTGTGATTGTTTCAATTTCCGTTTTCTGTCTATGATATCTGTTTAAGTAACTTGAACGTGAAGTTTTTAGTTACTGATTTCTTTAATGTTGTTTATTTCTGGTTGTATCGGTCAAATTTTCTATTTTTCCAAAATAGATAAATCAGATTGAACAAAATGCCTGTACTTTTTCTGTTTAAATATTCGATCATTCTAAATTATTTCGCTTCTAAACTATTGATAAATATCCTGTACCCGATACAGTACATGTATCTAAATTAAGTAATGCATCTAAGTATCTTATGAAACATCTCATTTCATCCATTTCGATTCTTAATCAGTTGTACGTATTAAATTTTCTCGGAAAAAGAAATAAAATATTTTTGAAAATATTGATTGAACTGCATCCATGAATAAAAATCGTGGTTTACCAGGTGTGGTTATTTACTACGTATGAATGTCGTGTAATTGAAAGTCATTTCTCCTGTTAAGTAAGGGATATTTTCTAAATTATGTCTTTCATCGCAATGGTAGATATGCATTTTGCCGCCGTCGGTTTTACAGTTCGGTGCTCTCCTTGGATCTCATCCAATCGAAGTTAACGGAATTCGCTTGACATTCCTGGATCCTCCTGAAAAAGTCAGGTAAAGGCGTTCTTCTCCTTCACGTCGCAAGCTTTTCGTATCAGAGTCGAATGTTTACCTTTTGAACGTCAATGTATACGTAATGGGTGAAGTTCCGGCTTTATGTTCTTCGAAGAAACTAGCTCTGCTTTCTTAAGTTTTGAATCGGTAAATGTATGTCAAGAAATCAGTCGGATGGAAGCCTAGATAAGGGATAAGATTCTATGTTTTGTTGCAAACATTTTGTAATACGTTTCATTTAGTCTCATCGATTATCTAGCAGTATTTCTTCATGGCATATTTTTAGGATTCAATAATCGTTGTTGCTATGTATTTATTATCGTCTGTTGTGGAAGCAGAAATCGTAACACACGGTCCTTTTATAATGTATCTCGTTTTCCAGCTCTCACCTGAATTGGAGCACTTGAACCTCGAGTTGAAACTAGTGTAGGAAGTTCGATTAGTCGAATTAATACCCGAAATGTGAAAAGAGAAACCCTTAAGAGGATCGACCGACTAATTGGATTTGGGCCCCTGAGTATGGATAGCTGAAAAAACCTTTTTCATAGACCCCCTGCAAATGTTGTAGAATGGATTTTGTCAGAACTTATATTGATTTTTTCCCTATTCGATGGGAAAAGTATTTTCGTTTCAGTCAAATGGGGGAGAATATTTCTATATCTCGAGAAAAATTGAAGCTGAAATCTTCTTGCAGTGATAGAATCCTTATTTATAATTGACTTGTTTTTATTATTTCATATTTTCACTATTATAGTGTTACGGGTATTTAGTCTGATTTCTCATTATACTTTTCTTGGTTGTATTTTATGTTGTATATATCTAAAACATTTTTATAGTTCCTAATTTATATTCTCTTTCGTCTTTATTCAATTATTTGATTTTGTATAGAACTACATATAATATAGATAATCCTTGATGCACTGACGAAACGAAATCCTGCGCTGGAATAAGCATTCCATTTTCATTCAAAGTATTATGAAACATTATTTATATACTTTCATTAAAGCCGACGAATTATAATCGCCAAATGTAAAATTTAATTTGACATT
The DNA here is from genome assembly GCA_020796165.1 of Pantala flavescens. Taxonomy (NCBI): domain Eukaryota; kingdom Metazoa; phylum Arthropoda; class Insecta; order Odonata; family Libellulidae; genus Pantala; species Pantala flavescens. The sequence goes on from CM036886.1 coordinate 23,889,478, forward strand.
TTTCTTATTATCAATATTGATATTAACCCTTTTACTGCGGACCGAATTTTCGAGGTGTATGCCAAAACTGCGGAGGTATTTCCCGCAAAAATGCAGGTTCTTGTTTAATAAATTGTAATAATTATAAATACCATTATTAATCCTTATATTTTTTACCATTTATGTATCATATCATAAGGTTCAAAATGAAAAAAAATTGCGCGCTTACCACTTTTATTTAATATTATAAAAATTTATGTATATAGAAACTAATAAATAATATTACAAAATATGCATTTTAACGATAGTTTACTCATAGAAAATCAAAGAAAATGTTTGTTACTTCACATTCAGTCAATAGCTTGGTCTTTTAACTATTAAAATATAAAATTTTATTGAAAAAATTGAGATAGATTTATCAAAAGTTGCACTTTAAGAAATATCTACCCTCTGGCACTTGTGTTGCGGGAAGCATACACCATTGAGTCATTTCTTACATTTTGCACAAACGGTGCGTGCTCGTCTCCTCTTTCCTCTTTTACTATCAACTAGCACACTATACACGTCTTTCTCTTTTCTTTGGGGTACATTTTTAAACCTTTACTTCCCCAATAAGGGATTCTTTTGATGTCCGACGGGTGACCTTTTTATTTGAAGCCACTCCTAGGAAAGGTCTTATATAATACTAATTAAAAACGATAAGCGTGTCATTGGTTTCATGCCTGCGGGTAGATTTTCTTTATAAAGAACATAACTAGTTAAAAAACGAGGTAGAAAACGTTAAAACACCATATTTTCGAGTATTTGAGTGCAGGCCGCTCATCGAGATACGTATATATCATCATATCAGATGAAAAATAAATTAAAGATGACTAATTCAGCACAACTATCGGTTTGTTTCTCACGTATAAGCACAAGAGATAATAAAAAAGAAATCAGAAGTAACAGATACACTCTAATTGAGGAGTTCTGCTGAGTAGAAAAACAGGGCCGATAGATCGGCCCATCCGCAGTAAGAGGGTTAATCCAAAGTTGTTCTTTCCTGTTTGCTGTAATAGTTAAAGTGAGAACGGTTAATCATCTTGTCGTGGAAACATGGATGCGGAAAATTCCTAGCGTGGTTGAAGGAAGGTTGTTTGGAAAGGGAGGGATTTGAAGGAAAGATAGAAATATTTGTGTATTTGTTTAGGAATTGATTTGTGGTCAATCAAGAATGCGTGCGGTTATGGAGTGATAAGCGGTGATGGATCACAACGAACCCTCGGTGGATATTAATATTTGCCTTCAATTTATCTTCCAAGGGTTGCCATGTGTCATTTTGCTGTTTTTTATCCTGTCTAGGGAAAGAGATCTTCCTTACTCTGTCATTTTAATTAATATAAACTTAGTTTTGTATTTCTTTCAGTTTTATATTATACTCTCGATTCATAATTACCTTACACCGTAAAGTTCGCCATAAAACAACGGTGCGAGGAATGCTTTTAAGAGAGAAATTTTCTCGTTCTTGAAATGCTTCCAGTGTTTTATCTGGAACTTACTGTATATTAATATCATTCTGCAATGCATTTTTCAATTCTGGAATTTCCGTTATCAATAATTGAAATCAAGGAATATATCAGGTGAGGAAGTTGTATTGGTTACGAGAATGAGCTGATTTGAGCCGCTGCTTTATTGATGAGAAACGATTAGATGTAAGTAATGCAATTACACGCCCTTCAAACACACACACATCCAAGAGAGGAATTTAGCCTCGTTAGTACGTCACTTGGTATGAGCCTGGAAATGATGAATTATGGAGGCTGTCCAGTGGAGCTTTTGGTTCCACTAATGCGCTGGAACTCAACTTTCCTTTTCCCTTATCTTTCTGGTAAACTGTGTGAGTGTCCATTCATTTCGTCTTTTCATTGTTTGCTCGATATTTTCCTAGCTTTATCACCTATTAGTTCAGTTAAGCTCTAACGTAGAGGTTTTAAAATTGTTAACTTTTTTTGTTGGCGTTGCGTGTCGCACGATCTTAGCATCCTGAAAAAGAAATCATTTTATGGATGATAAAGGAGTGCATCTGAGACTCAAATGGCATGGTTTTCGGACCCGTTGTTTATTGGGTCGGTGATGGAAAAACAAATGAAGGTGCAAGAATTGGCGCGACACCGCGCCAAGTTGTTGTTGCTAATGTAAATAATATTGTTATGTTTTGAGATTTAATGGCTAATCGTTATGGCTGGTAATCTTTATCTTTCATTCATATTAATCATCAATAGCTTAAGGTATGCTTTTTTAATTAATAATTAATTAAATTGTGTTTTTTTTGTGGCCATTGTCTTCCGGACTTTGTATCCTGAAAAAGGAAGCATTTTATGGATGAAAAAGGAGTGCATCTGAGACTTGATTGCGTTGCCCTTGGCGATGTTTATCGTCGGTGATGGAAAAACAATTGAAGGTGCATAGTTCAGGGAGGCAATCGGTTCTATAGCTGCTGTTATTGCAAATAACGCATGGGTAATCTATTTCCGTAAAGGTTGTTAAAAGGGAAGGTAAAAAATGATAAGTATGATAGAGTAAAAGTATGTAAATCGGTGTGTAGGTGTGTGCGTGCGTGTGAGTTTGGGTGTGCTATTTGAGGCTATCCGGAAATGATCGCATTTCCTCATTCTTTTGTTTTAATCATTATTTTTCTATAGTTAGCATGAGTGTGGGCGCGGTTGACGTTCTTTTATTTCTTTCCTCTGTAATTCTTGCGAGTGGGAGTTAGCTTCTGGCTCGATGACCTTCGTGTATTTTCCTTATCGGAGCGTGTGTGCGATGACGATGGACTCTTTTGGTATGCCGGTTGCAGCTCTCAGCGCACGGAGCGCAGCAGTGCGTCTCTTCGTGAGATACCTGCGCGCGATGACCGGTGGTCAGTCCTCCTCTGATCCAGGCGAATACCTAACGAGTGGCTATTCATTTACACATCAACACCAAAACACAATTATACCAAACTTTAACGATGAGAAATTAAGGTTTTGTGGAAGAAGTCTTCTGGTTAAGACTTGAACAACGTGATATCAGTAGATGATATTGTTGTTGGTATTGTTATCTTAATTGGTCGCGTTTAAGTTCAATAACAATGGTAGGAATTAAGTGAAAGGAGGGTTAATAATATTTCAACCCCGTATGCTACAAATATTGAAATTCTAATGCTGAGGTCTAGGGTTCGAGTCCTGGCTCAGGAAGAAATTTTCCTCTCAGGATATTCATGTTACTGTACGTGCGTTGTTGATTTGAGTACCACACAATTACTGTCCAAAGATGTTTCTATGTATATAATTAGATTGAATAATAACATAATTGTATGTGTATTACCTTTAAATACATCATTAGGGCTTGTTTTACGTCATTATTTCTTTTTCTACTTTTCTGAACGCTAAAATAAGATGTTAGTCTTTACTCGAAGGATTTTACGCATTTTATATACTTATTTATTAAGGATAGGTAATGTAATTAGAAAGTAGACTTCGATTTACCTGTTGAGATTCAATCTCATGGATGACATAATGTTCTTTGTTTTGGTTTCGATTTATAATTGGTCTTCATTGTTCCTATTATCTATGTCTACGCATTCTATTTGCGAGGATTGCCCACAAGTCTTTGGCGGCGTAAGCGTTTTCAGTCCAAGTGGTCTTGAAGGAGTTTTTGTTGTCCTCAATGGACCATCATTGACTGCCCTGTGCATAAGGAAGGTCTTTGTTCGCTAAAATCATTTATGCTGCTTTCATTGGTCTCTCCATTCGTATTTATCGATAGCTTCAGCCGACATCAATCTACAGACGACTTGGTTTTTGAAAATGATATCTCAAACCTGTGCATTTGCAAAAATATTTAGTACTAAAAGCTATGGAAATTTAAAGACGATTAGATGAGTATGAATAACATTCGTATAAACATTATTCATTCGTGTTTTGTTTTTTAGAGAGAAATATTTCATTTACTAATACTACTATGTTAGGGAATCGGAAAGCGTGTATATTTATTGTATAAAGAAGATTTTTCATCCTTTGTACCTTGAATATGATTTTAAAATCGAATTTAAACTTGTTATTACGCGTTCAACCTCCATTGATAGATTTCCATTGTTGAAGAAAAACAAATGTTTGTAGCTAAACAATGAAACAATTGTTGTATAGGATTCTCACAGCTTACTTATTACTCACTTAAATCTTACTCGTTGATTTTATAAATTCATTTCTGTATTGCGTGGATTTCAAAACTCAAATAAAAAACATATTTTTTATATATAAATGAAGTAGCTGGAGTGTGAATTGAATTTCATCGTATGCTAACGCAAATTACAGTCAAACTTCTTTCATACTTTAATTATTGCAGTTATAGATTAAATATCTAACCTCATGTTTTCTCACACGAGGACCTGTAGGATTGCGGCTGATTCATCTTAATAATGTGATGATAGAATCTTTAACAATCGGTGAGCACGACTTGAAAACCTTTACGTGTATAGCCAACGCTCTGTTGTTTCCGAGTGATTAACGTTTAAAAATAAGGGATTGGAGTCATTCTGTTGTTACTCAATACATCACGGTGGTGATCAACAAATTCTGTGACGTAATAGGTAACGTAATTATTGTACGTATTTTTTCATTTGTCCTCGTAATTATCTGTCTATATTTGGTATTGCTGTTTTATCACCACGAATTGTCGTCTCTCCACCATCTTCAAATTGCTAAATTTGTCGCACTCGGAAAAAATGCTATTCATTGCCCTCAGCCCCTTGTGTTACTTCTGGAAAGCAAACATATTTACCTCAGTGTCTCTTGTAAAAGAAAAAGGATAGTTTACCCTCAATTAGCTCTTTTCCGCGACTGGCTGAGGACGTAATTCGCTTTTCAACTGTCTAGCATCTCCTACAATTAATCATTGTTATCAGACATTCCTGTATTTTTTTCGTATTCATGAAAATGGTGACCTCTTATCAAGACGACTTGTCAAGTTATATGACCCATTGCACTGCTCGACAGTTCGTAACGGTTTTTTGAATTGGCGACTGTTCTAATTCGAATAATCTCTTTGTTGATCGCAGTAATGAATAACCGTCTCCATTGTTCTGGATTGACATTGTTATTTCCGTCGTCATTTGTACCCTTTTAGTCGTCACTCTTTAGATTTTAAGAATTCCCCTTTTCAAGGAATGTACGACAAGGGAATGATTGCGAAAGGTCAAGGGAGGGTGTGCTCCCTTAATAGAAATTGCACGTCATTCTCAATCAATCCTAAGAAGCCAGCGGACACGAAAGAAACAAGGTAACCCAAGGTCAATTCAAGCATCATCTTCAACTTCATTTAAGAGTAAACGTAAAGATCAATTCGACGTAATAGGCCGGTTTATTTTTAACTACTCGCTGTCAGTTACTCATTTTTATCTTTATTATTTCTTCCGGTTACATTATCCCGTCCAATGTTAACTACATACTTGGACACTTTATTTATTGTTGTAAAAGTATCCTTGTGTATGTATCATTGTGCAATAAAGAATTGATGAACAAATGACTTGTTTCATTGTTTACTTCCCTAATACCTCACATGTAGTTGGTAGAAGGTAACTTTGTTTGCTGTACTGAATACCCACAGAAAAGTGATTTTCAAATGGTTCGGTTGGTTGAAACTCTTAAAAAATCAGAAGTTGACGAGTTAAGAATTTAATTCTTTTAAATTCTATTACGTACTTCATAGTAGTAAAACTTAACCCTGTGTCTTGCAGAAAACTTAAAACCAGTCTTAGCTTGGATGGCCCTAACATGAAAACGAAATATTATCCAAAGTATATTCTAAAAGCATAATATTTCATAATACTTTGTATTTTTATATAACTCACCGTGAAGGAGGTTTCGTGGAAAGGTATATTTAAACTTCGTTTTTTGTGCGTGACTGTTTGAAGATACCAATCGAAGGACCTCTGGTTTATTGATCAAATCAGCCTTTTCAAAACAAATAAGAAGACGAAGTCTGTCTGAAGTTGTTTGCTTTCATAATCTTGCGTTCCTTTAGCATCGAAGGGTATAGATGAGATATAGCTGTCGAAACGTTTCATTAAAAGCAGTTTTTGGTCACACCGGAGGGTTAATTCGGTCCGTGAAAGATGTTAATGGAATGTCCAAATATAATTCTTCTTCCGAGGCTGTCTCGTCTTCAACTTGACAGAGATTTCGTCTAAAGAAGTGTCTGCGGGAAAACTGGAAAATTCAAGGTTTATTAAGTAAACCCGTGTTTTTTGAATGAAAATATAAATACGTTTATGTAGATTTTCACTCGCAGTTGATGTTTTGGTTATTGTTGCTTAGCATTGCCTTGCGTATAGGTCAATTTAAATCGTCCATTGTTGGAAATTTAGCAACAATATGGTCCTCTGTTTGTTATTTTATGAATTGATGTGAGTTGATTAGTGTAGATTGCATAATAACATCCAATAAAACCCACGTATTCATTTAAGAATGAAAATCACTCTCATCCTCTTCATTCCAGTTTCCCAAATGACGCACGACTCATTCAGGTCTCGTAAATTCCGGCATAATTCTTATTACAACGGGAAGTAGTTCAAATCTTATCGGCGAATTTTCTGCGTTGTGACGCAATCGGCCATAAAAGAAAATTGATACACTTTCGTTATTCGAATTCTCGGCCCATTTGATGTGAAGCGAAAGAGGCGGTCTCTGGTGGACGTAATAAGAAAATAATCCATCGTTTGACGGTTAGGTTAATGTAATTGGGTTCCAGTAATGATATCGGCAATATTGATGTAATATTAACATTCGTTAAAGGCGAATTTCTCTGGTGGAGATTCACTTTTGAAGTAGTTAAATTGATGATTTTTTACTGCCTTCAATGCCATGGATTTATTTCAGTAAAAGGTCGGATTGGTAATGGATAATATTTTCTACTAATATTTGCATTTTTCAATGTTACGATGGCGAATTTTCCAGCGTTAAAGTAATTTATTACGCCTCAATAAAATGTCTCTTTAGCGGAGACACGAATTTCCTCTTCTCTTGTGAAACAGTGGTCCCGCATGCAATTTCCAATTCTGAGTCAATTGGGCGCCATTTGCACTTCACTCCCGCATCATTTTCCCTCAAGAGATATTGTTCAGCACAGTCTAATGTCAGACGCGATAACAATGTAATGTATACCTCGAATATAATGACGAAATATCGAAACTTTTGTCTCAGTTTTGTGAGAATTGAAAAGCTAGTCAAAATTCTGTAGATTAAAATTTCAATATTTCCGAGAAAATCGAGTTCAAATGATTGCATTTGTCGAAGTGATGTTTCGTTGGAATTTCTCTTGGATTTATGCATTACCAGCTGTTCAAATGGAATGTTGGGTCATGCCATCTGTTGTTACGTGATTATAAGCATTTGTTTTCCTTCCCAGCACCACGATAACTCGATTCATTTCACATTTCGAGTTTTCCTGGAAAATTTAAGTGAGGCAATGCATTATTTCATACGACTCAAAACTGTTCACGAATAATCATTAAACGATTATAAACTTACGTACGATGCATTGGTATGAAAATACGATAGTATTACAAATTACAATCGTATTTGTAGATTTACTTTTATTTTCAGACTCATTGTTGATGTTTTCGATGTTATTTACTGGTTGCTCGCTCTTTGTTTACAGCAACCGGTGGTTTCAGCCATTATTTCAAAAGCTCTCGAACTTATTGGAATTTTATTATTAGTTTAAGTTTATTTGGATTCTATCTGAGAATTTCACTTAAGACTATTAACTCATTAAATCTTTTTGTGGCCGTGAAATGGATAGAATTTCTGAGGAAAAAAACTTTGTGGTTATGAAAAGAAGACGTATCGTTTGCTAGCCTGCGATAGACCTGTTACGACTGAAAACGATCCAATATTTGAATTCATATTTCCGTTGATTTGTGTTTCTTATTTTCGGAATTCGCAGGCGTCCTTATGGATGACTGATGGCGAAAGAAATTTCATTTATTCTTTGGTTATCTCATAACTGAAATAACTTCTGTGGAGGTTTTTTATGTAGGTTTGGCTAAAAATTGATCGGTTTCCAATTGTAGACGCAACGATTATCACTATGGTGAATAAGTATATTTTGTTGTCGTCTGATATACAGTTTTTCGAGTCCTCCAAGTTATATTCTCGAAAAGAACGTTGGTTTTATATGGAGGGATACTTAACTCAAATTATGAGCGTAGATCATGGCTAAAATTATTATGTTGTCAAAAATGTTTGGAATTGAGATTCTGCTAAGACTCTGTTACGTTTGAAAAATCTGGAAAATAACTTCGAAACAATGATGAGCTTCCATATCTTCATAACTCTTCAACTTGTATGTACATTCCGAACTAGTTGTTTGCATGAATGGTTGCTATGAATTCTATATTGTAGGGAATGTAGCATTGTTTATATATTGTTGAAGTCGAGAGTATATTTCCGCCATCAAAAATTCTATCCCAAATGTACGTCGTATCATATCTTTGCGGCCTATTAAATATTGTAAGATCTTGGTGTTTAGTCTATCTTTCTCACAATTATTTTTACATCGGTTCTGTATTTAACTTGCAGTTTACTCATCTTACAGTAACCCTTATACATCTATTTCTTTGTCGTGTCAAACCTATTTTAAGTTAAGCTCCTCGCAAATTCAGGTTTTGAAACTACAAAGAACCCTGTAAAACGCACGCAAGATGTTTTCAACTTTCTCGTACACTTCCGATTAGGAATTAAACGTCAATATTGGTGTTCTAAGTAGAGTAACTTTCACTGAAAGGATAGAACAAGCCGACGCCTGCCTGTGTCCCTCCCACGGTCGATTAAAAAAATTTCCATTCATGAACAGTGTCGGGAATCACGTTTCCTAGTGGTCCCCTTTGGATATCTCCCCATCCAGGCATCGAGGATTAGTCAGACAAAGGGTGGATTATGCAAATCGATCCCTTACTCTTGACCCTTTCATTTTACTGCGTAAGGGTTGTTACGAAATATTTTGTAAACGTTTATGAACAAAAAAAGTCTTTTCAAATGTTAAAGGAAACCGCTTCGTTTTAATTTAGAACTAGGAAATCATAACGAAAATGTGTATATGTTACCTCCTATGATTTTTTTCTTTAATTACACATTTTTCTGCCTCTTGTGAGAACATTTAAGAATATTTTTTAGTAACTATTTATCCTTGCAGCGTAACTTATTGATTTTTAAATCGAATTTATTATAACAATGAAATCAATAGAAAGATATAAAATTACGTAACAATAAGCTCTTTCGAGGATTACAACAATGAAAAGAGTCGGAAATTTAATTTACGTACAGTTTCCATTATCTTGTTCATCGAAGTTTCCAAAATACCTAATTATCGTGTAGATATAATTGAATTATTTCTATAATTATTAAGCAATACAATAATAGGTACAATTATACTGTCCGTTTACAATGAATGATCGAATATTCAGCCATCTAGCGAGTTATCTTTGAACAGGGCTTAAAAGATACGGAAGGGAGCTAAAACGATTCGCTCTGAATCCATGTTCCCAAAGATCACAGCGTACGTTGGGGAGTGAATTGGTCGTCATTTGCATCCATCAAAGAGAGGGCATCGCCCTGCTCGCCGCTATAAGTGACAATTGCCTGAATCACGTTTTGGAGGACGCGTCTGTAATATGCTACGCGTGATTTTGGAGGTTCTTAAGGCGGCGTGCTCTCTCTCAGAACAGATTGTGGTCAGTTTTGATGTGTATTATTAAAAAATGAGTTGGTCGTATTGTAGATGATAGCAATAAAGGTTTAAATGTAACTATGTGTGATGATATAAATGTTAATTTGACATTATAATTTGACATTGATAATTTTTCTGCGTTGAGAGATCCAGTGGTGCTTTTATGAATAAAAAAGTACGTACTTTTTGACCTTTCGAACGAAATAGCGAATAATTTCTTTTTACCTTCTCCCAGCACCAAAACGTTTAAAGTAATATACTTATTCTTTGTTTTATTTATATATTTGAATGGAAATGTAAGTAAGAAAAATTGTTCTGTTACGACGACAATACCTTCGACTTTTTTCACGAGATTTAGTACTCAAATACGTTATATATCCCAAAATAACTTCCTGAATATACAATAAAAAAGTAATTCCTCTTCTTCTAGACTCTATTTGACTCTAAACGACTTATCAATGTGTTCTTATGAGTATTGATGCTATATATCATGAATAAAAGGAAAACGCTTCTACGTACTTTGGCATTGAAATGATATCTTCCAAGAATACATGTTCACAGATGCATCCAAGAATCTTCCGACGCAAATACTTGTACCATATTCGTGTTTTGGTCGCCTTTCACTCACGGATAACCTTGCATCACCTGTAGAGCTTTCGAAAAATTTCTCCGTAGGAGTTAGGAAAGGACATTTTCAAAGAGATCCCGTGAGAATTTTACTCGCCCTTTTGTGGCGGATTGTTTCTGTATTGAGAGGATTTGAGATGCCTTCGGTGGGAAATCTGCGGGAATTAATTTATTTTGCGGCTGTTGTTAACAGTTTCTCGACCAGCTATCGTTAGATATCCATGGAGAAGATTTTCATACAACAATGGAGGAGATTTTCCAACAACAATCTATATTGTGTGGCATCTATTGTTGATATATCATTGATGAATATTAATATAACATCCTTGACTGTGAAAAATACGGAAAATATTTTTTCATTGTATATTTTTCGTTTCAAAAGACATTGATTTGAATATTAAAACGTTTAAATTATTGAATCTCTCTCTATAAGCGCGATGTTTGGATGTTTCAAATGAAGAATTGTCTTAAATTTTGGCAATATTGTCTTTCAGATTGTTTTATTTGCAAAAATTATACTTAAATTTATAGACCTTCTGATAGGAATTCGGTAAATCCTTACGCACGGCGATTTTCTATTTTTTATATTAAAATCCATCTTTTCAATCATAGAGAGGTGAGATTAAAACAGTTTTAGTAAGTCGAAATTCCATTGTTTTTAATGTACAAGAAAAATTTTAGTAAATGTCTATCTTTTCCGGAATGGAAACATAAGTTTTCCTACGCAATATGAAGTATATCCTTATATTAACCCGATTCGCTCAGACTTGGTGGAGCTGGTTTTTTTACGTGAGATATGACTCAAGAGTTCGTTTACCTGCTGAGAATCGAATCCGTTGGCCGTGATGTGACACCTATCACCATCTTTTTTTTTTCATTGCCGTGCGTAATTTTAAATGAAAATTAATTGTGATTAAGTACAAGTTAGTCCCAAACGAGTAATCCTTAAGTATTTCACAGCGTCCACTGCTAATTCGTGGAATTTGCAGATAGATCTGCGATAAGACACCGAAATTCCTTCTTAACTTGAGGTTTCCTTTCATTCGCTTGATGAGCTCCATTTAACCGGAAATAACTCCATCGAGAGGGAAATTTCAATTTCCGGTGTCCTCCTTCGCGGGGTCGAAGTCTCTTCAGAGCCGTGCATCAATCTATTGGAGCATTGCTCAACCATTAAAAAGTCACGAGGTCATGTCTTGGATAATACCTTTTTAAGAGTTTGACGTAACCTTTATATCATAATGACTTAATTGATTGCGATTTCCGATCCAACGGTTCTTTTAGAGAAAAATTGAAACTCGATACTATTATACTCATGGCGCTTCCACTACTTAACATGTATCAGCGGGTTGTTGTTTAAACAATGCAATTTGTTTGATCGGAAGCAATCGTAGTAATGGACGTGGGATATTAATTGTTTTTAGTGTAATTACGTTAATGTATCGAAAATAAGACTTTAATTTTAGTAGTCTCTTTACGACGTTTGATTGGACACCTTCAACAATTGTTTCGGTCAGTTAATGAAAGAATCGAGTTTAATCGGGATTCCATGGAAACATGTTTCAAAATTCATCGTAGTTTATAGTTTAACATTTTTTCATGCTATCAAACAGTTTTAATCACGTTCCTATAATTGTAGCCGCTAACAATTTCGTACTATGTAATTGTTCTATTACGTTTACATTTATACAATTTATGAGAAGTATATATTAGTTGGAATGTTTGCCTATGGACTCCACTTCTCATCTCTATTCTTATGATCTTAATACAACGCATGGAATTCATTCCTCTAAAGCAGAATCTTTTTTCCTCAGATTTCCGCAACGTGTCTTCGCGGTTAGCAATTCTTTAGCTTAACTTCTCAAGGAAACGCGCATTTGATTTCATAAAACGATGATGAAGAGCATTTATTAGAATGGCATGATTTGTAAGGTCTATGATAACAGCGCAGCTTGTTGTACTCGACTGTACTTGCGAGATATCTTCATACATTCACCCATCCGTACTTGATCGTTGTTACTGTGGTAATAAGTTGTTTATGTCTCTTCAATTGAGGAGGAATACTCAACGCTGTTTCATTGGCACTTAATTCATTTAGCTCGCATAAGTGCATACTTTTCCATTTGTTGTTTTTTTCAACGGCATCTGTGGTCGACTTCGTACTCACGCTCCCAGCATGCATCTTTCGGTCCATATGCAGAGGGCGACACAAGGCTCATAAATCATTCCCCACCCTCTTTCCCGTTTATGATGCGGTGACAGTCTCTTACAACCCACCTCCAGCAATGCTAATGAGCTCGTATGTTTCGTTAACGTCTTCTGATGTCCTCAGCGCCAACGTAACAGTGGGAGTTCATTCCTAAAAGGAGCGATTGTTGAAAAGGCTTTTTGAGGAAATTGATTCCTCAAATGATTATTGCAGCGTATTTATCTTCTCGATGACGTAAACGTTGCTCATATCATTACATCATTTTTCTGCTTATGCATCTTTACGTATCTACCTTTTTAGGACAGTGACTCAATCCTATTCGGTGAAACATTGTGTTCCCAAAGTTCATTGGCGAGCACGATACGCCTTTTCCAAGATGTGAGATCTATTTTCGATTCTAATAAGCGTATTCGTTTCTGTGTAATTCCTATTTTTTTCGTCTACTATCTATCTTTCGTTAATGTTATATACGTATAGAAGTAGAATAAAATAACTCTTTATAGTAATCAGTGTGTTACGATTTGTCTGCCAATGAAGGGAGATTTTAACTCTACAGTTCTTGTATTTTGAATGTTGCGTATTATATACTAAAAGAGGCTAAGTTGATGCTTTGAATCGAAATTTTCAGTTTCATTTAACCTCAACCTTCAGGATTTTGATTCTCAATCGATACGTGTGAAATAGTTTCTGAATGAATGTTAATCAGTCAACCAAACACATTCCTTAGATATCGTTCCGTCCAACTTAATGAGCTCAACTTTTTCCAATTAATTTATACGTGAGTTTCTTTAGCGAAATGTACGTAAATAACATCTCGTCTCCATGGTTCCTTCCTGATATTTATTCTTCAATCAATCGAGTAATTCACTCAATATAACCTCCAAAATAAGCAATAGTAATATTCAATTAGCAACATCTCCAACCTTGAAAATTCTTACATCAAGGCACGCTACCTTACACGAACGTGATAACTGGGTGCTCTAAATGCTGCAGCGGCAATTAGGAGCTTTGAGGCTAACCTCGTGCGCCGACGTAGTCCATTGGCTCGGTGGGGAACACACCATTGTTGTAATTCGCCACTTCTGTTTGACCGCATTCAACCGCTCTGCAGAAACGTATCCATTAGCAACTTCCCCACAGGATGCTCTATGCTGTTGCCCTAACTGTGAGATACATCCCGTCAGAGAAGACTAATCTACGATGATAAAATGCACAGGAATTTCTGTTGTAACCTCCTATGTAGTGTGGATCTATTAAGTTGTTCTTTTTTAGTTACTCCGTTAACTTATTGTTCACTATTATCTTTGTATTATTGTGTATAGATGCCGACACATCCGTATAAATCATTGCTAACTAATGTTAGTGTTTTTATTTATCTCTACGAATGTTATCTCAAGGCTCAGATATTTCATTTAATTAGCTCAACCTAATTAAATTATGGGTATAATGTCAAATGAGTCTGTATAAATTAATTTTGCAATTTAGCTCAGTTTTATTTTGTTTTATTTAAATTCCCGAGCAATATTTCACGAACTACATCTATAATTTCATCGTTCTGTGCCTAAATACTTATAGAATGAGAATTTAGCTTTTATCATTAATTATGTATTTGGTACTTTATGATTCATATTTATTTAGGTGTTCATTTGTTTTCGAGTATGGTAATATATCATGTTGAGTTATCTTAATGCATTGCATTAGTGTCGTATATTAGATCACATGTGATTGGATTCATCCTGTACGTGATAAATAAACTATTATTATATTTATATAGAATTCGATGCATATCTATTGATAGACGAGTAGATTTTTCTAGTTTAAATCAATCGATCATCAAATATTAATTAAATATTAATCATTTGAAGGAATTAGGATCGACAAATTTTCCGTGAAAAAGAAAATTCCTTTTAATTCGAAAGATGAAAATAGCTTGTGCTGCTGTCGACACATCAGTTTATTATTTGTGTCTACTGTTTGATTTTCCGCGTCATTTTTTTCTGAAAACCTAAACTTTCCCGAACCGTGGAAAGAGTTATTTTTCTCAAAAAACCCAACTCACGCTATTCGTGGCTTTGGGTTTTTTTTAGTAACGGATTGATGTCGTAATGGTTACAGTCCATTTACAAGCATGCTGTGTTAATACATCCCTACATCCTTCGGATAGGAAATCATAGAAGTCCTATGAATGAACGAATCCTTTTCGAAGCAGTGTATTTCAGAATAATAGCCTTTTTTCAGAAATAGGAAATTCCACACTTGTCATTGTGTTTTTCTCATCAAATGAAAAACGTAAAGCGTGTGCTATTTCAATTTTTTTGCGAAATGGGTTGATGGATCCTTTTATAAATCGTGAGAGTGTATCGCAAAAAAATTCGGAGCGCAATTAATAATGAAAAAATATACTTGTAAAATATCTGCGGGATTCAGTATCTGTCAGTTATAATCAACATCATCAATCATCAATATAACAAATTGAAATTTTAACAATTGGTGATTGGAATAATGTTATCGTCTTATATATATTATCCAAAGAAGTATTCCCATTCAAGTTTTTTTTTTAATTCCTTTTCAGGTCTCCAACTATATGTGGCACTAGCAAGATCTCTTCCACTTTCCTGTAGTTCACGTAAAACAAGGTAAATGTTCGCAAATTTTATTGTTCTTATTCAATTATCAGTTACTGTGGCAACCCAAGTGGATCCAAATGTACAACAACTATGTTATTTGACAACCAACCGGCACAGAATGGTCCCATTTTTTGTAACCAAAACTCCATGTGGATCGGAAAAAGTTTTCGATTCGATATGCACAGCCGTATTCCCACCTACTCGTGACATAAGATGAAAAGAATCCATGTCATCGGAGAGTTGGCGCCAAAAAGATTGGAAACTGTACTTTCTCACTTCGAAAAGGAAAATTTGATTAAGATTTTTTGGATTTAAATCGTAATTTTGAGAAAAAACATACATTCTTAACTTTAATTCTGCTTTGATAAACTGTGAAAACTGAATGATATATTATAAAATGTACTGCTTTGCCCCTATATTACATGATCATGCTTTGTGATTTTTATTATTAATATATCAGAAAAGCAGCATTTGCTGTGGAAGTTATGAAATTTTTATGTCTAGTATGATCAAGCTCAAACTTTGTAGAACGTAGTTAGTGAGCGTTCATTATTCATCAATTTATTTTGATAGTTCGGAAACACGCCATCCGATTTCCTTCTTTTATAAAGATGTCGCCACCAGTCCTAGAGACCAACAGCGATAATAATGTAAATAAATAAATATTTCACGATTCTATCGTTGTCCCGTTTGTTTACCAACAGCACCATATTGTTTTTGTGAGGAAAATGGTGGTTTTAAGGAAACTCAAGAACTATTTTTCCGCATCCGTCTCTTAAGTGATGACCCACATATGATATTCTGATGTCATATTCTTCATAAATTCTCAGTTGCATCATGGTAGCACTATGAATGACTGATACGAATTTGTAGTGATTCTGAATTATTCTTCAAATTATTTTCCATTCTACGGTAAGAATCGTTCTTTTCGTTTCATCCATAACTCAACAACCCATCGTCCACTCGCGGATATTGGTGTCGTCTTGAGTTTCCTGGCAGCCCTCCGTTCATTAGGCCATAGTGGTCGTACGTACCGTTACCGTTTCCTGGATGACCTTTGAGCACTCATTTCGACCTTCGAAAGCAAAACGCATTGTCCGAGGTCCGGATATTTGGCAATTTAGGCTTTTTAGTGGAATATTCCTTTCCGTGGACTTCATTGTATTGAGTCAGTCAAGGTTCTTATCGAAAGAATTCCTGGTCATGGCAGAGACGATAAAAATATAAGTGGATGGATATGGTAACAAGTCTGTTAAACTTTCGAAGAAGTTTACCACCTGTTTTGGTTACGATGTATTTTGTTATAGAAATCCATTTTAAGTAAACGGAAGACACTTGTTAACTTCATCATGGCTGATGTAATGTCGTCAATTCATCGAAGGAACTGGTTTTGTTTGAAGTACGTTTCTATAGTAGTTCAGTGTCTTTCGTTTATTTAGTTAAGGTTAGTATTGAGTTAAGGAGAATAACTTTTGAAAGCTGGGCCGTGAGGAAAATTTTTCTCTCAAAATTCGTCTAAAATTCCGTGGAAACATTCTTAGACTCTCTAATGATCAAAGATGTTCAACTTTGTTTCCATCCTAATGTATTTACCGCTCACAATGGACTCTTCCCGTCCTAAAATACGCGATGTAAAATTTGTCTCATTCTTACACTTTTCTATCCCACGCCTCTTTCATTGTGTCCATATTCCCATGCGAATCTGTACATGTGCTCCGGTCGTTTTGCACCCGAGTGCATTTCCTCCATTGACATTCCTGCTTTTTTCATTCACAATCCGAGCTTCATTCGCCTCACGTCTTTCCTGTTTTTTTACCTAATTATTTTCGCAAAACCAGTTTCTGTCTGCATTCTGTTGGCCTCTCCTTCAAGTTCGCTGCCTTCCTTTAATGCCTGCATGTGCTGTTCTAAACGGATTCCAGCGGGATATTGTTGCGTTTTGGAGTCAACAAAACAAACGGCGGAAAAGTGAACTACGTGTTGATTCTCGACAATGAATTATAAACAAAGAAAAAGTCATTCAAAAACCTAAAACTATTACAATTGATGAAGATTAAATGAATGAAGATACCATTAAGGAATGATATGTTACTGTTTAAGTGTACGTAAGATTTATATTCATTTAATATATTCTTCTGTATTTCAATGAGTACTATTCCTGTCGAATGCGTGCTTATCATTACCAACATGACTTGTGTACCTTTCAGTGACCGCATGCGCATGATAAATAGACTTGATGTTCAATCCAACGTCCGCCTCTAGAGATAATCAATGAATATTCGTTTGATTGTTATCTACCATTGTGTCGTGCTCTATGCAACAAGTTACTTGTTTTGTTTTTTCGATAGTAACTTTGGCAAACGGTTCAAATTGCGTAGTGTATAAGATAACTCTATTTCGAGCTTCTGTTTGGAATTGGAAAAGATTTTCGTCATATCTGATGGTTGATTGACCACGCCGAACCTTTATTGAGGTTTTATTAAGTAACAATGGTCGAATAATGCGGTCAGAAAGTTATAAACGCGGTTTTAGATGATTGGTAGGGATTTTCGTAACTCGTAAATACTTTAAGTTTTCACGGAGCCGTTTTATTGGATCGAAAGGGCGTTCTGGTGGAAAAAGAGGACTCTTGAAGTCCGTTATTTGTGGATCTGCGTTTGCTTGTGAGAATCTCACTCCTGCGCTTAACGGTTAACGACGGATCCTCACGATGTCTTTGTGAAGGAAAGAGACCTCGGTGTTTTCTTTCGCGATAGGTATGTCGAATACCGGTCTCCGCTTTGCTGGAAAGAATTCTTTACACTGCAGTCTGCGATGCAAGGAAATATCCCGAAAAGACTCTTTTTATCATCTGCTTAGTATTGGTCAATCAAATTGAATGCCACCATTTAATAATTGGAGTTACATATCGTTGTTAGACTATAGTTTAATCGGAAAAAAATATGCCTACTTCGAATCAGGTATTCGAGTTAGAATATCTCTGGATTTTAATTCATAGAGTAAACAACAATTTAATAAACAGAATTCTTGCGCAATGAAATCCTTCATTCATTGTCGTCTAACCAATAACAGTCCGCGTGTTCGCGGCAGAAAATCCAGAAGTTGGCGTTAGTGCAGACGGCCGATCGGCGAAGTGGATTCAAGGCAATGATACGAACCAGACACCACGAGGGATGTGTGGTGAATCCCTTTTCTGCAAACTTATCCTTTTCATCGAAGGGATTTATTTACAAGGGCTCGGTTTCATTACCATATTACCCGTAGTCGAATCCACCACCTCTTATATAGAGTCTATAGCTGTTATTGTGCTGGTTGATCAAAATATGTAATATCTATTGGATAAGAGTAGTTTTTGCAAGTTCTCTGCTCTGTCTGTGACCTTCAAAACCGGTAAAGTGATCCAACCGAGCGTTCTAAAATCGGAATACTAATCAAGTGGGCTGGAGATAGTGGGAGTTAATGTTACGGTTGCAACAATATCGTTCGATTGAAAGTAAACAAGGGTTAATAATGTATCTATAAAAGCTAATTCATCACGAAAACGTTTTGTTTTGTTAGTAGATCACTCACACACACACACTATTCTTGAACTAAATATCGCTGTGTATATTCTTTCTTTTCTATAATTATGATAAATAATTATAATCTAATTATTTATGCTTTAGTAAAATTTATCTGTCTTATCTTGAGACATATTTATAAATGGGTCATGAATATGGGTATGAAAGAAATACTGTACAAAATAATTCTCCTCCCGGACAATGGTTTAATTTTGTTATGGAGAAGTTATTCATTCCCATTGCGATAAGAAATTATCCTGATGTTGTTCACAATGTGTAAAATTGTAACACAATCAGTTGTGATTTATTTCAGCATTATTTAACATCAAAGTTATACTTCAAATAGTGCGTTTTATTCAAAAATATCGATAGGAAACTTGTAGCTTTTCATTCAAGGAACATGAATGCACATATATGGGTGTTAAAGAAAAATCCATCCACCCATGTGTACATCTCGCATAGAATTTAAGCAAATCACGTAGCGTTCGCAGGAAGCCAGTGGCGCACCCTTGAGTAGCGTTAGAAAGTTTTGAGGGCGCTGTGGAGGTAATGAGGAAGTTTCGTATCCATCATAATATTTGCCGGACGAGGTGAATGGCGAATTAGTTTCCCCTGCGTCTGCGCTCGTGGATCATGGCTCTAGATCAAAAGGAATATAGAGATTTTCGTTGCTAAGGGAAATAAAGTAAACTAACACATCCGTTCTTTTTCGGCATTAGGAATTCTGAGGATGGCGAGGTGTTGAGTCTCATTGTGCCCAATTGTCACATCCTCCGCTTATGTTTTAAAGCATCTGAATTGAAGCAATCTTGCCTCCTGTATAAATCCCATTTTTTAGAGTAATTTTTAATGAGAAAATTCGTTCGTTTTTTTGTTCTTAAAATGTGAGTAGAATTTATGTCTTCCTAATGTCTTTTTTTCTTTTAGATTTGTCAGGGTCTTTATTTCAAACAGCCAGATATCCTTCTTTCGTTTCTAGGAAAATTTTGATTTTCTCCTTTGATTATGGGTATTAATTCTTCTATCAAAGTTATGCCAATATACTTTAAATATGCGAAATGTTTTTGTACCCCGCATATCATTTTGAATACTCCATTTTTTCTACATTTTATTTCGTACAATCTTCTCCAACTTTATATACCCTTAACCTAACATGCTGTATTTTTCTTAAGACTTATAATTCCGCGAATTTATGTTGTCGATCTATGATAGATTAAATTAATTTATCGATTAATCATTATACAGATTGATGTAAATGGTCGATTGTTATGTTTGCAACTGTGCAAGTTAGATAAACTGAGTTAGCTCGTTGTTAATATGAAAACAATCGTAAAAATCAACTGTTTCCAACCAATTCACATTCATTTGTAATACAGCCGAACGACAGAGACGTGATAATTTTTTATGCGCATTTTAGATTTCTAACGACCTACATACTTCACTATCGGAGGGCTGAATTTGAACTCTGTATTGGAACGTGGGGTACATAACATCATATATCTCCTCAAACATCGGTGTCATTCATAAGACAATGAGTAGTTTTTTCTACTCGCATATGTATGTCTCTTAGTTACGTACAATGACTATTCATCGAGGCAAAGCAGCCTAGCTACGCTGCCTTTATGTCTATCTCTTGTGGAATGAGCTTAAATATGCGTAGAAATCCCAAGAATGAGGTTGTGGCCGTCATTTGTGTGTTTAATTAGAATCACGCGGTCTAAGTTAACTGTTTTATCTGATAATTTCAACGATGCTTTGCCAATCAATTCGTGTGTTAGTCGCTTTGACTATTAACTGTTCATTCGCTCGGAATACGTCATGCTGTGCTCGTACAAAGGTTAAAGTTTTTATTTACCTTGAATTACTAATGTTTTACGGTTAATACGGAGTTGGCTCGTGATCAGTAAATTTTTGTAACGCTGATGAATTTATGTACAGATATCTGCGATCTTATATCTATTTTCCGATGTGGAAATGTTTGCTATGAACTATTTTAGTAATGTGGAATATCAAGAGTTGTAGAGGATGAGTTTTTATTACGATTATTTATCGAACTTTATCATTCTGAAGGAATAGTTCACATTCATTTGTAGGAGGCAAAGTTTATATTCGTTCATAACTAAGCGTAACAATTAATTAAATAATTCGATTTCCCATATTTTTAAGGATAGCAATCATTTAGGATAACATAATATAAACATAATATTTTTTTTATTCTTAGGAACAATGCTCTTGGATAAACTTACGCTGTACAGAGTTTCATAGTATTCCGATACAATAAAGAATCAAATGAAAGGGGTGTTAATTGAGGGAAAAGTAATATTTAAGCTATTAATACGACGGTATTAACAGTTCGACCTAATTTATATCATTCTTTCATTAATTGCCGAATTATTTGAAGTTTTATCGAAATTAAAGAAGGAAATAGGTTTGAGAAGTATTTAAAAGCCGGAAATTGGAAATTAATCTCGAATTATTTCAAATTTCTTCGATGAAAGCTATTCTTCGTCATAATTGATTTTTTCATGGGCTATTATGTTCTTCTTAACCTCTATCGTAGTTGAGAGAAAGCTGTTTTCGATGGTTTTTCGTGGACATGGATATCGCCTTCATATGCTTCGTATAAGAATGCAGAACCTTGAAGAGAATCCTAAAAAAGGGAGTACCGAACCTGAGAATCTTTCTTATATGTCACCAATCAGACGACATCCGGTTCTCACGCGAAATATCCCACCGATCTCGTGTTCGAGGAAAATCCAAGAACTTGATACCATTTCTGCTTAAAAAGTAACCAAATTCTTGTACGAAGCGCAACAGTGCCTCAGGTGTTCAGCAATTGAATTAAACAAAAAAAGTAGCCGTGTCTCCCTGTGGTACCATGGAAGGGAAAGGTGGTGTTAACAGTTACGTGTCTTTGAATTCCTTCGTTACTGAATTGAACATCCTGAAATTAACCTTAAAGTCGTTTGAAAAGAATACAATAACAATAAGTGAAATAACAATAATGTAGTGCTTAATTATCGCCTGTACAATACATTGTAGTATTCAAGCGCACTTATTGTCGAACGTAATGAAAATCATTGCCCATTGCTACATTGTTTCAATTTTTAAACGTATTAAGATGAATTGCCCACAATCGCCGGTCTCCTCAATGAATGTGACTATTGAAGTTGCATTTTGTTGGTTCAGATGGCGGAAGCAACGATGCACGTGGTCTCATTGATGACGAAAACAGGTTTTCGGCATTTGTTGGTGCTATAGCCACAGCGAGGCGCTCCGCGTGGGAGTATAGAAGCCGTGCAGGTTATGGGAAATGCAACGGACTGTGAGGGTCATTTCTATTCCTCCATATCAAATACATTGAACCAGTGAAGCTAATAAAGAAGTATTTTATTTGAAATTTGTGCGAAAAGTAATTGAAGGAATCCGAGTGTGATGGGAGTAAACTTATATTAGCGAAGCATGACTGTTTTTCACTCGGCTATATTTATATCTTGTAGCTGAATTGCTATCTTTACTTACAAGAATCTACTGTACTGTATGACTATTCGGACATTCAGATAGGGTTGGAATATTAGTTGATGTAATTTACTTCACAGTCTTTTTTTCGGAAACCGGAAATAAAGTGGAAGCTATGGTTTTAATTCCTTTCAAACACCTTTCTGAGAAACTATTTAAAGAGTTTGGTTACGAGATGAACCATATATTCTGGATAAATATTGCATTAGGCAATCTATATATGATTCTTCTCCTAGTTATGATTAGATTATTTCATTATTAATTTTTCTTCATTCGTTATGTGAATGAACTGAAAATTTATCAACACTTTTACGAGTAATTCCTCGCGAACTTGTTTTTAAAAATGAAATCTAATTAGTGGTTCCGTCATTCGAATGTAGGAAGTCTTATGCCATGTTAACGACCTGCGAGGTTTTTCCTCAAAGAAAGCTTTCAGAGAGTTAGTTTCCGTTGAATCTTCAGAGCAAACATCGTAAACGTCCCGTGAAGAGAACGGTGTACCTTCAAAAATGAAAAAGACTCGTGTAAACTTCCATGCAGCTCACTCGGAAGGCTTTCATCGTGGGAGTTGCCTTTCGGCGTATGGCACAGAGAAAAGCTATTAGTGTAGAACATTTTACTATGGATTCGTTTCCTAGTAAATCCTAAAAAAAGTGAGGAAATTCAGCTCTTGGTTGACGGAAATATTCAGTCTGAATGATACGTATTCCTTATTACCGAATCGAAGAAAAAACGTCTGTAATTTATGAAATGCTTTGAAATAGTAATTCATTTTTCTATTACATTTTATTTGACCTCAATCCATCCATAGAATATTATCGAATGAAAATCAAAATTTAGTTTAAATACCGGAAAATACTGTAATACAATTTATTCGCATTATGTACGAGCTATGTCTTATACGTCCTTTAAAAGTATCGGATCATAGATATTTCTTCTTCTATAGGATATTCCAAAAAATAACCGGCATTTTTTATGTTTTGAAGAGTGATACACACAACTTCAAACTTGAATTATCTCGGCGAAGAACTATTAAAACGTGACGTAGCATTAAGGAAATACTTGTAGAATTGTATTGGTCATAAAACAAATTAGTAGGAACTATATATAATACGTTTTCCGTAGGGAAGACGTTAAGTCCTTACTTTGCGAATTCAAATCCATCTTATTGCCTGATTGTTCTGATCGATATGGCCCATTAATTATTGGAAATTGCAAGAAACAATTATAGCAAATAGGAGACAACTGAAACATTTGAAATAAAGGGAAAAATTTTCTGATTGGAAATTTCCTGCCATTTTAATTTCAAATATTTGATGCGTTTGCTTTTTCGTTATTTTGAAACTATTTTTCATTGCTCTTATAAATCTTATATTTAATCAAAATATTCAAATTTTCTGAGTATATTATAAATGAATGAATTGATAATGTAAAGATGGAGCCTGTTAAAATTTTTGTTCATACATGAGAAGGGTGTATTCTATAATAAGTCTAATGTTAAGCCGTGTAAATCTCTAATTTCTTGGTTTGCACCATCCAGTGGAGGAATATTTCTAGTTTATAGTCGATTCAAATGGCTAATGTGTTGTGTCTATTACTCCATAACATTGATGTGGTTTCTTAAGTGCCCAAGAAGTTGTAGAATTGAAAATGAAATCCTCAATACTTACCTTAAATATGAAGAAGATAGCCTGAAACATAAGTTCATCTTTTGTTCATATATATTGGTTCAAGCATAAATATTTTCTTTCTTTGGTCAAAGCATATAATCTACCTTCTGTAGCATCTATTATTAAAAAAAAAACTTGTTCTGCATCTACTAAGTCCTTATTCTTAATTTTAAACGTAATCTATTTACAGAGCAGTTACTATCTTTTTAGTAAACTGTAATGGAATGTGGATATTATTTTTAAAATTGCAGACAAGAGCATCATTCTACTTGTGCTTCATGGAAAGATATGATTCTGTCCTAATAACATGTTTGTCCTTAATTTCAGGAAGTGGTTCTTATCTCATTCCATAATTCATAAATTAAAATGGGTCGCAGTGGATACACGTGTGTCAGGCGGACATTTTGCTCAATCAATGTGCTGCTTTGGGTAAGTTTTTTGCTATTTTACACTTGAATTTCAATGCTTTTCTTCTAAAATGTGCGTAATATTTAAGATAGTTCATAAATAACTTTGGATATGACTAGATAAATGGTAGTATGTTACAATAAGATTTTTTAAAATTATTTAGGTTATTATGATAGCTTCTAATGAAATATCTTATATAAAACAAGGAATGCTTAATCCAATCTATCGCTGTAGATTTTTTTTGTTTTATATGAATTAGAGTTAAACAATTATAAAATTCTTTGAATGGATTTATTTTTCTCATTTGTTTTACTTTGATTAATTTTGATTATCATTGTAATTAAATTTTCATTATAAACGTAACATTTTATGAATGTGAGTTGAAAATATGCTTATCATAAAACTTACCATTCTTATGCGTCTTAATGATAGATATTAATATAATGTGGACTTTATAATTTTAAAATGTTATTGAATTCTCTTTGCAGTTACTGGGCTGTGGAGTGTTGGGCGTTGGAATCTGGTTGCATTTAGCTCATGGAGGATATGCTTCGTTAGCTCCACAGTTTGCAGTGGCAAGTGCAGATGCAATATGCATTACAGCTGGAGTTGTGGCGTTTGTGGTAGCGTTCTTTGGGTGCTGTGGTGCATGGTTCCAGAGTCGCTGTATGCTGGTCACGGTAAGTAATGAAATACACTTGGTATTTTGTTGATTATTCTTGAAATTAATTTAAAAAAAGACAAAATTTGGCTAAGTGATAAAGGGAGCTTGCTTGAAACTGTTTGCAATTTGAAGAAGGAAAATCTCTTCTTTGGACTTCAAATTTTCCCACCAAATATTGTCAAAAGTTGTTAATTAATTCATAAAATATCTTGAATTCATTGGTTAAGTGATGTATTTTTATCAGTATTTCAGTTTGGTTGTGTTCATGTTCCTGGTGGAATTCCTGCTAGCAACTGTGGCTTTTGTATTCCGTGAGAATCTAGGACGAACACTAAGGGAAGAGTTGATATTTGGCATTGAGCATCATTACAATGATTCAGTATCTTCTCCAAATGGACTTCATCACATATGGAATCACATCCATAATGAGGTATGCTAAGAAACATTTTAATTCAATCTTCATACCCTTGACTGAGCATTCATTATGAAAGTGAATAAGTTGCTGTTTATTTAACTGGTAATAGCTTTGATGTAAGATTGTTTGAAAGGAATGAAGTGCAACAAAAAATGGTTCACACATAGTTATGAGAAGTAAATTATTATTACAGAGAATGTGGCATGTGCAATTGTTTTGAAATTTATCCATGAGTATATAAACATTAATTTGTTTTGTTAGATTATGTTCCTCCCTATTTATCTGTGTTATGTCACAATATAAAGTTGTACTCTCTTTTTGATAATTTCTTTCTTTTCAATAACAAATGTTGAAACCAAAATTTACAGTAACTGTAATATCCTGCAAAACAATGAAATCTCTTTAAAGTTTAGAGTATCACTTGACAGCAAGAGAAGCTGGACAGTTTTTGTATTACTACAAACTACTTATAATAATAATATTTTATTTTTAGTTCCATTGCTGTGGAGTAAATAGTTATGAAGATTGGTATGATATTGATGCATGGCGTGGTGAGAAGTTTGTGCCAGACTCCTGCTGTTTTGAACAGTTCAGAAATGTAACAGGTGAGATAGAAATTTCATTTTCAAATCATCCATTTTTTTGATAGAGGAATTACCTAATAAATGCCTATAATTCATATGCAATGGTTGATTGGAATAATCTATTTGTAATGAATTAGTCCTTCAATTTAAGAGTGCTTATTACAATGAAAAAGAATGATAGGAAAATTACTTGTCAATTTTTTAATTTATAAATCTTGTTCTCTTGATGGGCTTTTATTTATTCTCAGTGTAAATGGCTATAATATTAAGAATAAAAGGACTAGATCTTTAGTTGGTTATCATTATTGTGAATAATTCCAGTATCTGTTTCCTCTCTCTTTTAAAGGTTGTGGCCGGTCTGGAAATCCAGATGAATGGTACACAAAAGGATGTGCTGAACAGGTACAGATGTGGTTTGTGCAGCGCCTTCATGTTGTTGGTAGCATTGGATTAGTTGTTGCATTCATACAGGTTAGTTTTATTTACTACTTAACATCATATTGTCAAATAAAAATAATTATTTATTCTGTTTATGTTGGACATAAACCCACTCATGGTTTGCAATATAGATGTAAAGCAAATACAAAGAATTAGACACAAAATACAAAGTACATTTCCCTTGCAATTTGTGTAATTGGTGAAAATAAAGGGTTTAACATGCCCATTGGGTTTGTGAAACAGTGGATAAATCTTAATAGTTTAAAATAATTTATCTAGTATCGAGAACAATATAAAAGATTCGAATAAAAACTGCTTTCTATCTACCATCCAGAAAATTAGTGGGCCTACTTATTTATTAAAAAAAAAATGTTGCTGTTTATTTGTTGGACAAGGTGGCAATTATGATTACATACCATTGTAAAGAATCAACTAGAATTGAGTACATTTCTTCTTTGTTTCTGACCCTATCTGTTCATTCCATCCTATCGTATCCTACATTCAACATAGGCAAATGACTTATCTTGCTCTAGTTTCTCTCCTCAACACAAGGGTGATGTTTGTTTTCCGATTTCTTTAGCTGTAATGGTAGTGTGACTATTTCACACTTCTCAAAGTCCTAGTAAGGCTTCCACTTTTGTAGCAATCCTTTATATTACCCTGTAAGATTTCTCTAGATTTCTCTTCAATTGCATTTTTTGATCTTTCTATTGATTCTGTCTGCTCAATGTAATTTGATCTTCTTTTAACCCTTTTAACAGCCTTGTTCATCTTCTATCCTAATTGCTATTTACTTTGTGTGATCAGTCTGATCTGTCCTTAAAAGAAATTATCTCTTACTTTTCTCCTATACATTGTTGTTGCCAAAAATATCATACTGGAAATTTAGGGTTAAGTAGGAAAGGAAGTAGAATACATAAAAATTTAAATTAATTTTTGTGGGACAATCCTAAATACAGCTATTAGAGATTGATGCTAATCTACATCATACAGATGGCAAAGTCCTACTAAACTCAATATGTTTAATTGGAATTTGCTTGGTATGTTTTAAAAGTCATTAACTATAATGCATATTTCTACTTTCAGCTATTTGGACTCATCTCCTCGATGCTACTATTTTGCACTGTTCGTCACAAGAGATCGTCTCCTACATATAAAGCATATGATTCACCACATTGAAATCACCTCAACAAATCTGAAAATTGACAAAGTGAATGGTGAAAAAGCCAACAACAGTGCCATGTGTAAGAGACAATTATTTCATCGTCACAAAGTGGAAACTTTATGACCATGAGATTCCCATGGTGATGTTTATATATTTTTTATTTAAAATGTTTAAAATTGTTGACTTGTTTTGTAGTGCTCATTAGTGTAGCATCCAAATTTTAAATTATATTTTATTTGCAAAGGCTATTTGTTTTTAGATTCAAATATTTAATTTCCTTTGCTTGTACATAATTGTATATACATCATATGAAATTCCTTATGTCTTGTTTATGTAATAAGTCTCCTAAATATGGTTTATATTTAGGAGCCATAATGTAATAATGATAGCTCATCATTGTAATGATGTAATTTAAAAAGGTAAAAGGGATTATTATTTTCATATGTAAATGATTCCAATATGAACGTTGATATTTGTGAATTGTGTATACTGTTTTAAGCTAAATCTAAAGCTGTAACACTGATCCTCTCCATTTTGCTTTAACATAAAATCAAATGGTGATATTTTTGACCAATCAAAGGAAAAAATAAAGACTTTTCAGTAATAAGAGTATTTTATCTTTAAATAACATCCTTTAAAAAGTTAGCCCTTTCACGTTCCTTGATGTACGCTGTTTGGCCTGGATTTAATATCCTTAACCAAGGACAATGACTTAACATGGAAGAAACACAAGGTAATATATATGGATATATGGTATCTGCAGCTAGAATGAGCAAAGTGAAGAAATCATTCATTACTGCACATTCTGATGCAAAATTTATAACATTCATGGCAAGCAATGGAGAAAACAGACTTTTATTTACAATATGAAACGCTTTATGCGCAGCGTATTATATCATAAAAATCTTATGCGATTGATCAACTATTAAATAATAACCCATAATAAAGGTCACCAATAATTTTGTGTATTTAGAACCCTCTCATTATAACAGCACGATCTATAGATTCCGCAATTACACGTAAGATAATGACGTAATTACGTGGCAATATGCAATTTGAAAATTCTAATTGTAAGTCTTACAGTGGTCTCTATAAGTTAATCAGTACGTAAACATTGTTCTAATTAATTATTATTCAACAAAAATAAATTTTAATGTTAACCCTAGTTACGCTTCTAGTGTAAACCTACCAAAAACTACAGTAAAATGCGTACTTTTAACGCGCAAATGTATCTAATTTATGATTGATATCTTGGCGAGTACCGAAATACAAAAATAACCTTGCAGGTATCAATGGTACATAGGTCCATAACAGTGTATATAGCAAGACGCACTCGTAAAACTATTTGTCATGTAATGGCCTCGGAGTACGTAAAAAAATCTAGGCTAATGCTTGGGGAAGAGGAAGAATATAGCACTAAAAATTATATATGATTCGAGCTTAAATAAAAATACACTCCACATATTTTTTTAAAGTTTAGGTTGCGCAGTGCGTGAACGTTATAAAATTTTCGAAAAAAAAACTATTGTATTCATGTATAGACATGACATCAGCCAATTGCTAGCAGTTTACAAGCAAAATTTTATTACGTGAAATAGAAATAAATATGAGTAGAATACATAAAAAAATTCTCTCTAATTATTTAAGCCATTAATTCAAATAATTTACGATTAAACGAAGACTTAAGAGCCACCTAGAAGACTCTTCTGACATCCAATTTTTGAATTTTCCCTCTTCATTATAGTTTCGTTAAAATTACGTAAAAGTGATCGCTAGATGTCACACGACATTTATATGCAAAAATTCTACATTTATTGCCTTTATTTTGAATTTAGAGAAACATTCATTATAATATAACCCCTCTTTGGATAAATTTGGTAATGTTGATTAATTTATCGTATTCCATAATTTCCAATTTTAGTTACACTTTCATTATATCATTAAATAAAAATTTTTGTACTCTCGTATCGACAGCCCTCGCCATAGCCTCCCTTGATATTTCGAATTTACGTGAGAGTACCTTTGGGTATATAAGGCTTCGGACGAGGACCCAAAATTTGGGGGGTCATGGAGGAAATGCTACACCAATTCAGGTCGGTGTACATGTTTCCAACATGACCTCCCTTTCCAGAGTTGGAAACTACCCCACACCAAATTGACGCGAAAATTTAAGACACCTGAGGAATCACCATTTCAATAAAGTTTAGAATGAAAGGAAGTAAAATTTTTTCTTCAAAGAAATTGCGTTTTCTAATGTAAACGCCCCACCCACATCCCCCTCTACGAGCCTACGAAATTCTAAATACTTAACCCTCATCCTCATTATATCATACCACGATGACTAAACATTTAGGTTACAGAGACACCTACAAAACTTTTTTTCACATCACTATACATTTCAAAATTCCCTCTTTATGACGTACTCATACTCACCTTCGAATACCGACATTTTTACCTTTCGCGCCTTTTACGAAATAATATAATTTGTATTATCATTTTACGGAACAATGCATAGACGAACGAGTTTGATAGCATTTATAATTTTGATCTTTCCTCTTACTTAAAACATTTACTTAGCTTAAATATCGATTCTAAATACATTCAATATTATAATCCAATGTATTACTTAATTCATAACAGTAACCTCGTCGTCTCTTTCTCTTGAGGAGGATACTTTGTGCTATAATGCCATTTACAATGGATTAATTTACAGTATTCCTCATTAATTATTTTAATTGGGAGTAGTTGAGTACATAAATAAACAAAACTATATACCAGTTTTCAAAACTCTTTAATATTTCAAATTATAAATCTTTTATAGGAATTTAGAAAGATTAAAAAATTCTGTGCGACAGAAAACAGTAATTTATTGTACCTTAATCAAAATTTTTATTTTAAAATCCAACTTGAGCTGTCTTTAAACCAGTTACCAGTTAACCAGGTTGTTCCACTATCATACTATGTAACAATAATGAAGAAGGGAAATGATAGAGATAAGAGAAAAAAGCATCATCTCGAAAAAGTTGGCATCACAGCTAAGGACATCCGTACACTGAATATAGGGTAGGAATAGGTTTATTTGCATCAATCTCAGTTTACAGAGGAAAATCATGGTAAAGTTATCCAAAAGAATGATTGGTAGATTCTATGAAATTGGAATTTGAGAGATAATTACAAGAAATATTAATCACAAGATCATTTACCATGAACAATACAAATATGTTTCAAAAAAATTGTAACAATTTCTGAATTGTCAAGTAATATCCAACCAGCATTCTTGCTCCATTGGAAAGTTGAAGACAACAAAGAACTGACTCTTCAACTGAATAAGAAAATGCAATCAATATTGTGCAGTAATTAAAAGCTTACAGCATTTTAAATATCACAGCAGAACTTGTATTCAATGACAGAGTGGAAACAATTTAGCTTAATGATATTTCTAAATGCTCATACAAAAATATAATGCCCTATCACTTTATAAATATGTATGAAGTAATAGAGCTATATGAATACAAAAATGTAAATGTTCATTACATACAATTTTTCTAAAAAACATTATGTTTTCAAACTAACATAGCATTCCAACCCAATATCTGATTCCTAACTACATCACTAACATTTCATTAATTTCTTCACTGAATTGTTTTGATGAGAAAATTCTTTGATAAAAAATTTACACCAAAAATTATTATTGATATATTTTAAAATTATGAGTTAAAATTAAGAGAGGTTAACTTATAAACTTCCTTATAAAGTGGAAATCATTCAATAGAATATTTTATCTGCAAATTCATTACATTCTCAATCAATATCTAATTAAATGAGCTATGCAAATGTATATTTCATAATGAAAATGACACCTAAGTTATACCCAAAGAGGATCCACCATCCCTCTTTCTTTGGCTATTCAATACTTCTTCAACACATTCTTTAAATTCAATTAATATAAGAATAGTTAAACAGAGAACTTCAATTGTATTTGAAGAATAGGTTCTCACAAGTGGAAGCCATTGAACAGTAACTCATGAAAATTATTAAAGAAGCAGTAGATAATACCTTTTGGTCAAAAGAAAGGGGATGATTGATATAACTACAAGAAACATGCAAAGAATTCCATGTGAATGGCCACAAAGTGCTTCTGAAAGCTTTAAAACAACAATAATTACCAAGTAGGAAATTAATACACCAAAGAAGAATTAAAAGTTAACAATACATACAACACCTCAGATCTTCCATAAATTTTATAATAGCAGTTAATTATAATAATATTGGAGAGGATCAGACATAGTAAATTGAAAATGTACCAAAATGGATATAGTTTTCATTTTAGTAGATTTATTGATGAATTACCTTAAGGAAGAATCTCTCAGAACTGGGATCATAAATGACCCTCCAACACAAAGAAACAAAAACATATTAGTCTTAAAAACCTCCTTCCTGTTGTCCATAGATCTCTAGAAGCAAAATTAATAATAAGACTGGGACTGACACTAAGAAGTATGGTAAGCTTTATGCTAACAAATACAAAAACGGAAAAAATAGGCAAGTAAAAATTATAAATAAAACACATAGGCAAATAAAACACAGGCAAGAGCTCATTTGTTACAGATGAGATGAGATATCCCCATCATTGAAAATGTGAGCTCACTGATATGTATAGATGATATGATGAGGAGAAAGGACAAACATTGGACAGTAATAGTTAATAACTGACATATGAATGAGACCACCAAGAACACCAGATGATATATGGGACAGATATTATATCAAGTACTGTGTAGTAACTCACCAAACATATCTCAGAATTGAGAAAATAGGAATGTACTTGGGTTAGTTAACATCCAGTGTCATGTTCAAAATGGTTGATGGATGATTATTCCTCTAAATTAATTATCAAACACATTTGCAGAAAAAAATAATCCAAACACAACTTCTACTCTTTCCCAAAACCACGAACTTCTTCTTGGATAAAAATTAAATATATTGGTAGCATTCCCTAGAGATGGGTAAAACTCTATTTAGACAGCCTCAAAGATTCTTCCCAAAACCCTGAAGCTTGAGGTAACATAAACATACACTTTTAGCATAAAAATGGTGAATATGATTTTAATATTGGAAAAATAATAGAAATGAGGTGAATAAGCAAATGATTGGAAGACCTTTTGAAGGATTTGCAATTTAAATGGCTGAGGAGTATTTAAATAAAGATAAGTAAGTTAAAATGATAAAATAAATTTCATTTCAGCAATGAAAATATTATAATTAATTGACTACATAAGTATAAATAGGGAAAAGGAGGAGATAGACATATTACAGAGAATAGAAAAAAACACTTTATGAAAAGGTGTGGAATGGAATATGCCAAAGATTTGTAAAATGAATTACAAAAAGGGACTTTATAATAAATTCTGTGCAGTTATTCAAAATTCATCGAATTTTAAACATCGCAGCAGAACTTATACTCAAAAGAATGAAAATGAGAATAATAAAGGGTATATTTGAAAATACTCATACAAAATGCAGAAATAGAGTCATTTGAAGAAAAAACCTTAAGAAGGGAATTAAATTGGGAAAAGGTAATAATTGTAATGATGGGATGCTATTGTAAGGAGTTCAAATTCAAAGAAATCGTTATATTCTAAAAATTTTCATGAGTAAGGAAGAACTTAACATACGCACTTTACCATATATATTTACCTAAACTTCATCCAAAGTATTTGCAACGATTCCACGTCCAAACGCTTTAAATCCATTCTACTTCACCTTCTTCTGAGGCTTTCGTTTATAACGATAACGTTTGGCAAAGCCATTGAAGGACGATGAGCGTAAAATACTTCCACTTAAAAAATTAACATTAAAAACCCTTCTTAAATTCTTTGTTAAACTTGTAAATCGTTAAAAATTCTAATATTCAGCTGTTATGATAACTTTCATAACAGCCGGCGAGTGGACCGCAGTGACAATTGAATGTGAAATTTCGCATTTGCTTTTCTGCGTCAATTATGAACTAGCATTCAAGACCAATCATTATTCGAAATATATAATTTGCAATAATATTGAACTGAAACTTTATTAAATGTATCCAGCTAATAAATTGAGATAATATTCAATTAGTTTCATGCATGTTGTTGCAGAATATACTCTGTATCAGATTGACTGTTACTTTTTCTTACTAACCTAACGTATAACTCTCGTAAATAAATATCCAGGCAACCAACTCCCTTATATATAAATTATCAAAGTACCTGTAGCTTAGAGGATTGGTCAATCTGCGGCAATTCGAGAAAGACTCTTCAATGTTCTCAATGTTTGTCTGCACCTCAAAATCAACTGAAATATCAGAATCTTTTGGTAAATTTTAATAAATGATTCCATTGTCTAATAATTCAATAGACGACCGTAAGGCATGGTTACCAAATAACTCGTTCGCTATGCACACGGAGATGCCATATGAACAATCACAGAACAATGAGTTATGAAATTGAATGCACTACGAGCGGCTCTTACGTATTTGTAAAAATACAGAGGGAAAATGAATCAAGTTAGTCTCGATCAGTGCTTGCAGGCAAATATGGCACGCAGGAAATCTTAGAGCAACTGAAAACTATTGGCATTTCCAGCAATATTTCAGTAATATCAAACACCAAAAAAGTAAATCCTTAAAATTTTCTTCAGCTTTATTAATATTTTTTGAGGATGCAGAGCGTTTTAGGTGCAGTATTATATATGTTATTCAAGATCTTTACGATCAAACAGTAGAGCAAATTTGTATAGACTTAAGTACTTTACAATCTTAAAAGATCTTTTCTTTTAAAAAATGACTAAAGTAATGTTAAGGTTTAAATGTATTTGAAGGATTTTTATTGGATGAATTTATACATAAACCTTCTCTACGGTAAAAGAAAATGACGACTATGTCTATGTTTACATGCGCCCTGTAATAATTCACTACATCTATTGGGTTTTGAAATAATATACCATGTTTACTTTGATATCCTCACTTCAAGTTCGAATTTCTCACTGTATTCTTTTGGATTTCAAAATATATGGCGCACAACTAATTTTAAAACTTCCGGTATATTCTCAAAGAAATAAAATTTGTTAATTTATTATTTGTTGTATCACGAGAAAATCGAATAATATTTAAATTCATATTTTATGACTGCAAAATCTTACACAGTTCGACATTTGCTAACTAAAAATAATCTGTAAATTATAATTTTTGATCAGAAACATGTTGGATTGGAACACGTTACCTGAAGATGTTTCAAATTCTTTCCCTGCAAATGACAGCATATTCTAAAAAAAATTCAAAATGTATAAAATGTTTATGTTCCGGATAGTTGTAGCGAGTAATCTTTAACCTCAAATACCTAATCTTTAATTAATATTCATTTGTGATCTACTAGTGTTGCCCTCTGTAATATATTGTTATGATTAATATGACTGATATGATTGATTATATATTAGAAAAGCCTGCCACCTAGTTATCATCTATCTACAGACTCATTGATTACAATAATAATATTACTAAACAACATTTCGAAATTAATGTACAGAGACGCACATCAAATTAAATATGACTAACAATCATAAAAAATGATATACTCAAAATTTTCTACAAGTGCTGAATTATTCTATTTAGGTATACAATTCATTTTCTTAGTCAAGAAAAAGAGTTATTAGTTAATTCGGGTGATACAGTTTGATATCGATTTATAGATTTTTCTATATCAGCATTCATTGTGACGAAGCTAATTCACCAAATTAAGCCACTTTGATTTTTAGCTGTTGGTGTTTGAAACTACATTAATTCTAGAATATAGGTATTTATATATATTTCGCGCTTATATGGATATGTAAACATTAGGATATAGGAAATACATATTAACCGGAGAGCATGGACAATAGGAAGGAATCCATAATTCACGAAGCATATTTTAAAGCTTCTGATTTTGTATACAGCACCAAAAGCTTCATTTCGGTGCGGTAATGTATCAGAAAAGGTAAATTATAATGTAAGAATAAAGTTAATTTAAAGTGATCGTTAGATATATGATTTGTTTAGTATCAAAGCGTACGTCATTACTCAAGATAAAGGGTTAAATGATATCTTTCCTATCTTTGTCATTTTTTTCTAACAGGATCATTTAATGCAAGGTAATGTAAGATTTTTTGAATCCTATTTTCCTTAGGAAATTTTACAATGTAAAAAAATATCTGACAGAGATTACCAGAATGACTTCGAATAAAGATAATCGTCATTCCTTTTTTATTTCTGATTCAGATTATCTGGTTCCATTTTTCCGGCGAATGAAATCCTATCGAATCGATAAGCGGGACTTCTCGGCTCATGAATCTTAGATTTTGACGGGCCATCCGTCAGAAGAGAGACTTTCAGGCTATGTGAATCGTCTGTTATAAATTTGCGGTAAAGAATATTAATTCTAAATACAGCAACGTTGTAGAAACCTCTTCATCCTCTTTATATTTATATAAATATTTTATATATACACGTACCCATCTTATTTTCTAAGAGCGTTTCCTAATTTTAATATTTTCATTTTATATGTACGAATAAAAGAAATTCTTCCAAATTTTACATTA
Organism: Pantala flavescens; assembly: GCA_020796165.1. Classification (NCBI taxonomy): domain Eukaryota; kingdom Metazoa; phylum Arthropoda; class Insecta; order Odonata; family Libellulidae; genus Pantala; species Pantala flavescens. The sequence goes on from CM036886.1 coordinate 23,925,697, forward strand.
AAAACTCCACTATTTCTTTCAAATTTAACTCGTATTAAATTTCTTAACTCACTGAAAAGGGATTTTCAACCAAATACACGCATGATCTTATTCATACATGGGTTTCGTCCTCTCGACATAGAACGTCCTTTATTCATCTGATTTTCAAAATTTCTAACTTACAATGGAACTCTAAATATCTAAATTCTCTGCTTTAAAGGTAACAGAGTCGTTTTTATAATCCCTCGCACACTTCTGATGGAAGTACACGTGAAACGGGTAGAATAGTAAGCGTATCCTGTAAGTTATGCAACCTTCTCTTCGAACCGGATTCTTGCATCAGTCGCATTTCCTCATAAATTCTACTATCTTATCCTTACAATGCCCATTAATATAATACGGAATAATATTACGATTAAATTGTTCATAGTAAATAAAATTTTGAATTAAAAACCAATCGTGTACGTTTACATTTGCGTCCTTAGTGATGTGGATAAACAATTTTTTAAATGTTGTAACAACAGTCTTTGCTACAATTACAGAACTCGTTCCTTCACAAACAAACAATTCTTATAACACAGAAATCCTGTCTAGATGTTATCTAATTTACTTTTATCTTATTTCACCGGATTATAAAAAATAAACTAATTAAATGTGCTAAAATTTAAATGTAGTTTTTAATTAAGGTATCCATTAAAGAAGCTACTGAACCGCCACAATAATAAATCGATTTTGAAGGCTGTTATAGAAAAATATTTCAGAGACAGAATTAAAAAAAGACGTTTTAAGAATTGAATTACACGAAATCGTATCGTTTACATAGTAAAATAGCGTAACTCTAAACTATAGCGAAAGATTAAGCGTATTTTTTAAAGTGGTTGGTTTGTAAATGAATAACAAGTAACTTCCATCGAAGCCTATTTTAACAACATGTTAACAGAAAAAGGAGGGCATAGCCGAAATAAATTTCCCGATCTTTTATGCAACGACGTACCGATTCCGCTGATACAGAAATTCGCGAAAATATTGAACCCACGTAAAAGAATATAAGTTACGAATAAAATCCATTTCCTAAAATCAAACCGCGGTACCGCAGGAAGCTGCCAAATGCACGAATACAAGAACGAGGATTTTTGAAAAAAAAAAAAAGAAAATTTGGAGAAGCAGACGGAGTTCTTCCAAAAAAAACACGTCTATAGCACCTCTATTTTCCATCTGGGAAAATACGAGTGGAGTGAACATGGAGATGGAGTGGGATGTCGACTGCAGCGCCGCGAGCGGCAGTGATGATGACAAAGGGCAGAGTTCCCAAATGGCATCCGATGGTGGCAGACGCATCGGTGCTTGGAGCAGTGGGCGTTTTGCAGAAGAATATGTGAATTACGTGTGGTGTTTGCAGTAGTTTAGGACGAAAGGGAAAGTGAGACTGAGGTTATAACCATCTGCTGGAGGCGTTGGAGAAGATTGGAGAAAATCAAGGATTAGGTCAGTATTTTAAAGACCCTGTAAACAAACACCGGTTCGTTTCCCAAAGAATGTGTTTCGCCCCACTAACCCAAGATTGATTTACGCTACCGTCTTTGTTCATCCATTTTCCAGATGTTTATTAACCGCTGCGTATTGCCATGTTAATTTTAATTTTATTTTGGCTCTTAAATAGGAACGAAAAGGTTAATAAATTGGGATGAACACAGAAGATATTATAAAGTTCATCTCTATGTTTTAACATTTATATATCTATGTGGCGATATGAAACACATTTCCGTTTCGATTATAGTTTAGGTTTGTTGCATGAGATGCGTTTTGAATTCCGATCTTCACCACTTTCACTCTTTATGCGATATTCCTGCATTGCAGTATTACAATTGCCTCTCACAATGGATTCCAACTTTAAGCATTTATTAAACGGGCATTTATTGAAACGAGAATTCATCGAGTTTGTATCTATAGCAACAGCTGATTTACAGTCAAAATAACTCATTATTAGCCAGTAAAGAAGATGTACCCAACCGCAGTATTTTTTTTGCTCGCTATGGATACAAAACGAATGAAAACGATTGAATGAAACACAGGGCAATAAATGTACATGCGGATGAACTTGATTCAATTATAGTGTAATGTACTTAATTGAAGACCGAAATCTCTGTATGCATACGGTATGTATTGTTCTGCTGAAACTAGGTTAGAATTGCGAATTCTAGAACTTCTGATTGACATACATTATTCTAGAATTATTGGGTCAAGGGATAATTTTGGAAAATTTCCCGAGAAAAAATGTATTCAAATACCTCAACTGTATTAAAAAGGAAGAATAAATTCTGTTACGATGTGATAGAGTAGATTTAAAACTTATTTAAGGAATTCTAGAGGATTTGGATATCACTTACGAAATTATCTATTTGAAATCAAGGCTGATAACGAAAAAATCTATAATACTTTAGTTCTATAGATCGAAAGATAATTTTTTATCGAATATCAAAGGAAAACTCCATCACTTTTTGATTTTTACTCATTGAAACTTCTCTCGGTACGGTGTCGAAGCCTTCGGTGATTTTAATCTCGAAAGCAACCTTAATTATAAAACGAAATCGGTTTTTTTTATCACACCGTTTCAAGTTCGGAAATGAGGTGAAATTACCTGCTCCGTAACCTCATTAACATCAATGCAATTGACACCTAATTGTCCATCCTCTTTAAGCTTTGGATCGTCATTCAAATTAGATGGCAATTTGAGTTTCTTATGGTATTTGGAGATTTAAGTTTACCAATAACTAATAATCCCTTTTCTTTAACGCAAAATCCGTCTTTAGGAACATAAAAGATATTTTTTAATAAATAATACGAAAAAAAATCTCGGGAAATAAAATTTTTACCAACATCAATATCGTTCGAAGTAAAATTTCGATTGTTTTTAACGGAATTTCCCTTCGAAATACCTCCCCCTCGGGAGCATGGTATTCAAAACCGTCAACTCACATAAATTCGGTATGTAATACCGAAATGAATTGCCCTGACGTGGAGCGAAGGGATTGGGGATGATAAACATGAAAAAGTCAAGGGAGAGTAGCTCCAGATTCAAGTGTATCTAATTTAACCCGTTCATCTCTTCCTTTGATACTTATATAGCCCCTAGATATTTGCCTACTCCGTAGTCTTCTGAGGCGGGATTTCAAAGATAACGCTCGTATTAAGCGATATCGTTGAAGATTACGCTCTTCAAGAAACCAAAGTAAATAGGAATATGGAATACGTTTACTTTACTGATAACTAAAATAAATAAGAGATATACTTTACAAAATAAAAGCAGTTAGGATCAATAAATAATATGATAGAGAGGAGAAATAAACAAATACCATTTTTAACAAACCTAAATCAACGAAAATAATAAACAATAATTGTGAAGTTTTAAATTTAATTTAGATACTTATAACCTGAAATTAATTAAAGGTTATTATCATGAATGATTTATGCCATAGAAGGTGTTCCAATTCAGAGAAAGTATGATTTACGAGAGGAGAATGAAATATCTTTAAAAAAAAAAAAATCGGGATTGAAAGAATGGTTGCATAACTCACAGGATACTTTATTTCTTGGCCGATTCACGTGTACTTCGAGATAAGGGCGCGAGAGAGACCAAAGAGATAGAGCACAACTCTTTCACCTATAAGCAGAAACATTATAAATTATCGTTTCATTCAAAGTTCAAAAGGATATTAAAGGTAGAAAATTAATACAGGTTCTGTAAGAAAGAGAATATATTTAGAATGATCAGGAATGTATTATTTTGGAAAACTCTCTGTCGTAAGACAAGAATTTATATCAATAGAAATTAATAGACTTTAAAAGCATTACTGAGACAATGATATTTGATTTAGGGATATTATCCGTTTACTTTTGATTAATTATAAGGTAGAAAATGCTATGAGAAAGTATGATGAATACCTTTTAGGTATAAAGAAAGGGAAATGATAGGCTTGTATAACTTTGAGATTTGTAGGATTAATAACGGCCATAACATTAGCACGGAAGGTTCACTTCGCCTTGATATCTTTCTCTTCTGACGGATGACTCGTAAAATTCGGTGATTTTGAGCGAAGAAGTCTTTCTTATCGATTGGATAGGATTTCATCGGAAAGATGGAATGCTATAATCGGGATCAGAAAGTATGAAAGATTGAGGATTTCTTTTATTTACTTTGTATCGATTGAAACTATAATTCAGTTATAGACCGATGTCCCATCAAATCATTCCAATGAAAAATGATTCCGCCTATTATTATATTACCCTTGTACGTAACGAAAGTTCTTGAGGAAATTGGTAATAAAAAGTCTCGTAAAATGGCTCTTGAGCTACAAAAAATAAAAAAAGAAGTTAAAAACCTATCCATTAAGATTTAACTATGCTTTCGTACAATAACTAATCAATTTTAGAATGAATACATCAAATATCCTCATTTTAATGGTTCAATTCTTAATTGCTCTCAGCTTATCACACCTATCTCTTTTCATCCTTTCTACGCATTTAGAAGACTTTAAAACGTTCTTCGTCAGTTACGTAGATCTTTCTCACTTTCCATACCTTATTTTTAACATCTATTTCATTCACATTTTTATATACGATACATGAACGAAGAAATATCTCAACGCACATATGTATCTATTCTGTATTTAATGTATAAACAAGCGCCGACTACCATGGAAACCAATCAAAGTAACCTAAATGTAAATACTAACGCGGTAATAATTGTTGAATTCGTTTCATTATTATTTAGAGTCCAATGATGGAGGAATGAACAAAGCAATAATAAACTATAACACCCGATTACAACAGATTTTGCTAAAGCCAAAAATTGACACTTCATGACTTTTAATGAAGGTAATTTGTTTTTCTTTATTCGTCTGATATTTTCTTTACATTCTTTTATATATGTGTATCCTTTATTGTTCCATTTTTATTTATTTAATTTAATTTTTGCTTTATTTTGACGTTTATTTTTATGTTGCTTTAAACATCACTCAATATTATCTTAATTTTTTAAATTTCATTTTTATTTCAGACTCCTCTGAGAAAACAAGTGAAGTTTCAGAATGAACCATGCATTTTAAAATCTCTCCTGAATACGGAATGGTAGTCATACTTTATGTTTGGAGATCAAAGAAATCACGGTATATTATTTCATACCCATTAGTTGGGCTCACTTGTTACACGGCGCATGACAACAGTTTAACAGACGAAATTTCCCTTTAAAGTAGGAGAAGTCTTACGTGTAAACTTCACCCATTCGGAACCTTTTAAAATTTTATTTTTACATTATTTTTCCCGTCTTGGAAAGTAGAAAAGTGGTATATCTATTTGCGTAATGTTTATTATTTTACTTTTATCCTGAAACGGTTACATTTCTTATTGTGAACCTACGTAAATGCCAAATATTATTGAAGATTTGTTTACAGGCGTAAAATTACTCAGTATGATTTCCAAAATATTTTTTTTTCATTTCATATCTGTACCGGTAACTTTTATCACAACGAGTAAAACTCTTTGATTACATTAACAGAGCAGAAAAAATAAAAGTATTCTTTTGTAGATCGCGAATTGAGAGCTATAGTTATAAATGGAATTTATTCGATCATTTTCATCGTAAAACATAATACCAACATAGCAAAATGTCAATTTTATTATCAAAATTATATCAAATCCTGTATCCATTCGTTGTTTACATTGAAAACTAAACATGATTGGATGCTATCCAATTACAAAAACAATATAAGCTTTGAGGTATATTTATACTACCGAATCACTGACTTTTTAGCAGTATTTCACATCGTATTTCCTTCCTAAACCACACTAAAAAGGAAGCCTGTAAACGAACCACGATAGCCCCACTGACTCCGATGTAAACAACGACGAATCGCCATAGATACCGACGCATGGGCGCACGGTAACTGCCGAAATCAAAGCAAGCACTGAGTTCGGAAGGGGAGAGCAGATCACCTTCGCCTCATATGAGGATCAATTTGGGTGAAGAAGGTGCACAGAAAGTGTTCGATTGAGACTGAGAATGAGGTGCAAGTTTGGACCAAAAAGGGACACAAAAGTCTCCGTTGAAGCGATGTGCTGCTACTGCGTCCAGGGGTGCAGAGAAGTAGATCGATGGAGAGGTCTACAATCGATGCGCTGAAGAATTTGGGTCACAAGCCTTCATCTCTTCTTTCTATACTTTACGTGTATCGTTCTTCATAGACTCCTCCGCTGAAGGCGAGAGAAAAATTTTCCATCGATTTTTTCGTATTTTGCAGCTGAAGGGACCGGGATATTGTCGTGATTTGATTCTGAGGAAACTCTTAAATTGTCGAAGTGTAGGATGACTTTTGCACCTATCAATTGGTTTTAAGTACTCTCAAATATAAATGAGATAAGTTTTGATTTGAACCTTTCCCGAGGTCTTTAAATTCGTTCCGTTCCTTTGTAATTTCATTTCCACGTAGAAATGAAAATAAAGGTCAAAGTTCGACGGCGAAGTCTTTTTATTTCCGTATTTTTTTCTGAAAATACGATGAATTGTAGCTCTTTAAATATTCTATATCTTTAAAGTATTCACATATCTCCGCGTTAAAAATATTGGATGATTTTCAATAGGGATTAATTGCAAAGTATGCCGAAGTTTATAAATCAAACAAGAAAATTGCATAAAATTTTGTAGATCAATAATAAAATAACACTAATTATTTATGATAATTTTTATCAGTAAGTAAAGTAAATTGTAAGCGAGATTTGTGAAATGTATCGTTGTATAAAAAATTTTCTGAGGATATAAATCAATTTATTAGTTCTAATCAACATAGCATATTTCGTAACTCCAAAGATTTTAATTGCAAAACGGGTTATGGCTTCGTTATTTCAGCTGACTGAATTATGGTAGTTACGAAGTACAGTGTTTTTGTTTACTACATTAATGTCATTCCTTGATATCTTTAGATACTTTCTCAAATTGATAATATAAAATCAATCTACTTTTTTATACTAGAATGCTCTTCCTATCAAAGATTGATATTTACAATTTCTCATATTTGCTAACTAACTACGATTGAAGATAATAGCATATATAAAACCAGAAATGGAAATTTTAAAACACGTTGATGAGTTGTTTCTATACATAGACTTAGCTATATTATTGATATATTATAGCCATAGCAACAGATGTTTACATATCATCATTTTACATCCATAGTTCGAGGCAAACTATAGCATTTCGTATCTGAACGCAACCAACAGGTAGCCACTGTGAAAACTATCCTCGTGCATAAAAAAGCAATATGCGTTTCAAAGCGAATCAGGGTGTTCATTCGCGTAAAAAACAAGGTATGACACAAGGATGAATCCTTACAAGCTAGGTTACATTAGATTTACTCTACCATTAATCCTTGTCCAGACTATAAAAAAAATAGATAGATGGTATCATACCTGTTGACCTACTATTCTTAAAAAGTTTCATATAATATTAAAGAAAATGAATTTACTTCCTTAATAATTTCAAAAATTCTTTTTTTTTATTAAACATTCTATAGGTTGATAATCTGCAACGTAGTGGATTAAATGCGACGCATAAATTTAATTCGGAAAATTACCTTTACGATACAGTTTCTAGATGTTCCAAATCCTTAAACTAAATCAAAATTCAAGAGTGTTGGACTCATACTCTGAAGGTCTGACACAAAGGATAGATGTAGAGAAAAGCAGCAAAATTTGCGTAAAGACGTTTTTAAAGACAACGAAACCTCACAGATTGAATAGGTAAATCAGGAGGAAACTTTGAGTTAGGATACCGTATCTCATAAATGTTATTTGAATATAAGAAATCGGGAATCAAGGAAATGAACGAAAAAGGTTCCACCCTAACATTTTATGGAGATGATGACCTTTTCCTCGAAGAGTCAATGGTCGAAAGTTCTGCAGACAGCGAGTCAATATGCATGAGGACACACAACGTGAGAATATAAACGAACTGTGTGAACTAGGATACGTAAATTGAAAATATTCGATATAAATTTTAAAATGTTCAATTTTCAAGTCATATCAAATACATGATGCAGTGATAATTATAGTTTAGCACAATGAATTAAATTTGTTGCTCGTAACCAAAAAATAAAATAAATTTTCTTTTGTGCATTCACTTAAATTTCTTTGAGATTTACGAACTTTAAAATCTCTGTTTGAATAGACGTAAGAGTGAGCAATATTAAATTCGACAATGAACGATCTAGAATAAGATGCAAAACAGGAAGACAATCTATTTAAATATTTAAGACATTTTATAATAATAATAAGGAAGTATTCGATACATATATTTCACATTTCGTACACTTTATGATGTAATTATTTCTCTGTGCTTGACCAACTGATAGATTAATTTTCATGGTATGTATCAGAATTGATCTCCGACTATTTATTTTATATAGTACCTGATAACCTTTCGAATGTAGTACAAAAATATTCTATTGAGTAGTAAATAACATCGTAAGTAGAAAATAATTACTGGATAATCCGTTAGGATGAAATTCAAGACTTAATTCTCACAGATTTAATTAGGTAATTAATGAATAAGGATCCAGAGCAAAGATTTGATTTCGAACTCTTCTTCTCAGAATCTAAAACAATAAAGGAGAGAGAATTCCACTTTTGATGAGCAAGTTTTTAATTAGATGAATCTTGGAGAAGTTCAAAATCCCTTCCCCGATAAGAATAATGACACACTAATCCGATTGGAATTTTGAAAGGACGTTTTCAAAAGGCGTGGCCATGGCAATTACTGGAACAATAGCGATACTTTGGTGATGTGAGGAAGTTAGAAAGTGAAGTTGGGAAGAAGTATATATCCTTTAGGAGTCAGACGTACGTGAAAACGGTGAATTTTTTGTATTAGACCTTCTCAAAGGCTTAATAAAAATGGTTTAATTATGTTGACGAACGTATTGGTTTATTAGTTTGTAATTACGAAAGCAGTAACATGTTTCAGACATCGTGTTTGAGCTTTGGATTCACTGCAAATGTAATCCTCTGAAAAAAAAAACTTTCGTATTACTTCTACGTAGAATTTGCGATGGATATGAGATTAAAGGGCAGAGAGTCAATTCTGTGAATTAATCTCGATTAGAAGTTCGTCAAAGTCCTGGTGCACATATCATCAAACGGATTCATACGTAATGATCAATTGAGTCGGTGTGTGTAGTTAATTAAAGAGTGACTTCTTGAAGCGAGTCCATCGCGGATGAGGGATTTTGGCTTTGTGTGGCAGTTCGATAACAGAAGCATCGCTCGTGAGCCGTTTGTCCAAGGATTAGCTTCGAGTACGGAAGGCTTATCTGTTTAGTTCCTTTCAGTTGCGCTGAAATACGTTGAAACATTTCACTGGGATGGCGAAAGGTACTGATATGATTTTCTGATCACTAAATAACTCGCTCTGAACACAGTGATTGAATGTGGATTATGTACTTTCGGTGCGTCGAAGCCACACAAACTATTTTCGGATTCTAGAGCAATTCACGATAATGGAAAACACGGGGTTCTTTGTAGATTCCTGTGACCCGCCATTGTTTAAAGAGACGAAATATATTTTCCCAATAGCTGAATAGTTAACTGAAGAAATAAATTAATGATCCATAATGAGGTAATTCACGACCATGAAAAACCTGGAGTTAGTTATTCTTATGATCCGTTATTGTTGAACAAAGACGTGATATATACGCTCAGAAATTAAACTAATTACTGATCTATGATGCGAAAACTATAGTTGTACAATTCGACTTAATTTTCAGTATTTTTTCATTCAGTTGAGAATGTATTCTGTTATTCAATGTATCTTAAAGTCGGGAGATTTTATAATAAATTTACTTGTGCTAAATATTCAGCAGACGGCGTAAACAACCTAGTATAAATAAGCTGTATCCAAGCAACATTTAGGAAAACAAAATAAACGGAGAATTTCTACTCAAATAGGAAATAAATTTTCTCGTAAATGTTTTCAAGAGTTAATTATCTTGTTATAGAGATATAGGAGGTATAATATAATACTACTAACTACTGCTTTTAACGTCCTGATTTAATTGGTTGGATACGTAAACACATTCTAAAGTTTGTAGATTCTTTTCAAGAAGAAAAGTCGTACTTAAATTGGAATGATTACGACGGACTTTAAACTATCTCTTTTTGATATAAATTCGGAAAGCATCTGAATAAATTCAGAGATATAAAAGTACCTAAATTCTTTGATGGGAGAAAACTCTCTCGTCCCGACGAAAGAAATCTTGTTAGTTTGATGGGGATGAATGTCAAAGCTTCAACTCTAAGAATAATACCATCTCAATGCTTCGTTATATAAAAAACTCTTTTTATCTGAAGATGTTTTTTATAAAAAGCATAAAATATTTACACGCAATAATCCTTTGAAGTATAAAATTGAAGATTGAGCTTTTCTCAATATTAAAACAATAACATCGCCGCAAACTATATGAGACAAATTAATACAACAAAAAATGCAATCAATATGTTATTCAAGAAAGATTTTACGCATTAGAAAATTAATTAGACAGCTAATTTTCAATTACATACATACAAACGATTTATGATTGCATGTTTTCTTTTATGTAGAAATTGGCTTTCACAACTTTGGCCTTGACTCATATTGGCAATTGAATTCTCAGAGCCGTGTTAATCTCACGCAAAAGTGGACGGCTTGCCAAACCAGAGAAAAAAAGCACTGTCCTCTTACTCGTTAATCCACGGAAATGTGTTCATTTCCTCTCCCATAGATCCGGACTGACCTCCGTTGTGAGATTGGACTTCCGTTCCGAAGTCGTTTTCACCACTCCTGTCCTTTCGTCATATGCTATTTCACATTCATAAATCGCTTTTGGGATCTAGAATTCCTTTCGTCGCTTCGACAACTTAATTTATTGCGTAGGAGCGATTTTAATACATAATATAATGATACAATCACGTTCAAATAATATGATTAAGTGAAGTTGTAAATAGTTTAAAACCACTCTACAATAGAGATATCTAACACACATTTTTCATTGTAATTTTTTTGTAACTAAGTAATTTTTGTAGCCAGGCAACGTCACATAACTCTTACTGTTATACTTTATTATTCGGAAACCATTTTCATCCTTCTTCTCTGTATCAATCAGTAGCAGGATGTATACATCGCTTTCATAACCTTGAGTATTCTTTTGTTTTAATTGAGGATCATTCAACGGAAAATCAGAAGATTCTAAAGAACGAATTTCCCTAAGCATTATATTTGAGAATATTGCGTGAGTGCATTTAATAAGATAATCAACTCTGTCAACATAATTAAAATAAAGAGAAAAGAAAATCCACCTTTCGTACGAGCCTTATAGGTCAATTAATTCCGTGTTTTCCCAATTAATGTTTGCTTGAAAGCTATAGCTTCTTTTCGTTACTAAGGTAATATTTATGTTTGAGGTCTGTTTGTTTTTAAGGTCTTCACAACAATGTATGTAAATCAGCCTTCCAATTTTAACTTATACATTGAACTATCTTACAATAAAAGCATGGAAATTTAAGGTCTAGAGATTAAAACATAAACACCAAAGATTGATTAGGTGTGATTGACAAACAAATTTATCGCTTCCTCAGTGATTGTTACAAAGTAACCGACTACATTTGTTACTATGTTCGATCTATATTGTCCAAATCAACTATCTAAAACGAGTTGGTTCCTATGTCTCATTGGAAAAACAATTGAATTATCTTCTATTATAATTAAGAATAGAAAACATGCAGCATAATCGGGTACAATCATTCTTTTATGAAACATTTCATTTTTTATTTATTTACTAAATATTTTCTGTCACTCTAACGCAATATCATAGAAGCTGACCCATTTAATCACTGATTTTGTAAATAGCATTATACATGTATACCAAGGAAAATATCCGATAAAAATCTCGTTCCTTCATTCCAGTTAATGTAGTATAGATAGTTACTACAATATAATCACCGATACTTTTAATTAGAAAGTATAAATATCAATGGATTTAAAAGTTATAATTTACTTTTATACGATAAAAACATGCATAAAGTATCAGATCTTCCAGTAACTCATATTTACTTAAAAAACCTATAAGTATTCTTTCAAGGCTGCATAGAATTTGCCTTTATAGCATCATGTATTTTTAAAAGCGCAGTATTAAGTGAATTCCGATTTATTCCGTAGGTACCACTTTTCCATTCATCGCATTCCTCTAAGTATTCCTCACATAGAACATGAAAGAGAAGCTGAATAAATACATCCCTTACCGACTTAATACCAGCAGTAGAAAGAATCCTCTAGACACTTGTGGATTGGCTTTGAAATGCGTTAGTCCATGCGAGCATTCCAGATACAGAGTAAGCGGTTCGTGGATTCGCTACCAATAAAACCAGGATTCTTTCTACCCTCGAAGCTTCAAAGTTATTGAAGAAACTCGTCTTCAGAACATAAAGTGGAGAAAATAGAGAAAATCACAATAATGGATGGTCATTCTTGAAGATGTCGTCTTTTATATTGAGGCAGAGTTAAGTGAAAAGTTCGGATCGCTTTGGCATCGTCTAAGAAAGATATAGTACATTAAATTGCCGCAAAATGCGTTAAGGTGCAATGTTTTGGTGCATTATGTTCAAGTTCCACATTGTTTTAGAAGTTCCTCTGCCATCGGCTAATGAGTACTCCAAGAACTGTAAGGTGGCAGCGATACCCCGTATCACGTATGGCCCCTCTTTGTGGGTAATGAATATCATCAGAATTCTCAACTTAGACGTAATTTTTTCCGAAGATCTTCAAATTTCTCCCGCTCACGATCGACTTTGATAAGCCTTCGTATTATTAATATTATTAATACTATTATTATTAATATTATTAATACTATTATTATTAATATTGAGTCGAAACTATTTCCAAAAGAATTTCGTGTTAATAAATCTGTTGTAGCACACCATTGTAAGGAGTATAAGGGATATACTTTCTTCTGGTGCCATAGAGGTTTCTCGTGTTTCATAGCAACAAACTTAAAAACAATTAACTGATAAATTCATGCATCATTTACTAATTTTATATTACTTTTCCAACTTCCTGACCTGAAGGGAGTTTAGCATTTTATTCCTTGAAGAAAATCGATAAGGAACTTTTTAAAAGTATTTAATCCATGGAATTTTTATAGGTCTCGAGTAAATAACCAGAAACCTTTACAAAATGTGTAGAATCCCAGAAATAAATGAAAAATTTGAGTTTGAAAATTTTCAGTTCAACCAAAAAACCCAATTACACCATCATCTGAACTGAATCTCAAGTCAATCCGATTATGTGATATAACCCATGCTTAATAGCAATAGATATATTTATTCGGATATTCCAATTCAAAAGAAGTTCTACATAATCTTAATTCAAATGAATGGCAGAATTAAAGCGAACAGGCTATTTGCTAATATATGCTAAATCATGTCACTTTGTACATCGACAAGTTACAAATCCTCAAATTTATATACCCATAATAATTTTTCTACTTTCAAATTGCACAAATTTTTTACGCAGGCGAAGAAGTAACAATACTAAAAAATGTACTAAATACTATGAAGTTTTAATAATTTAAATGAAGGAAATGATTCAATAAAATTATTAAATATGATTGTAGATACACAAAAAAGACAAATCAATCGACAGGTATTCTTCTATTAATTATAATAAAAATATTTCAAGAATGATTAAATTAAAATCACTTTAAAATTTTGATTTTACAAGAAATTAGGTTATAATTATATGGCCAAATAAAGGTTAATACTATACACTTTTGATATTTCTATATGCTAACCTTGGAGTTCACATAGTGTTAGTAATGGTGGACTTAAAAAAAGTTAACCTATAAGAATGCGTATAGTGAGAAATTGTTATGATAATCCAATTACCACAAAAAAAAATATTCAATAAATTGTTTTTCATTTGAATTTTCATGAAGTATGCGGCCGACAAATGTAGTATCGAGGATTCGTTGGAAGAGAATAAGTAATAGCATTGAATAGATTTTGTAATAAGATTAAGAAAAAGAATGTTCATGGATGACATAATACAGATCATACCACTCCACGATCTGAAGGCTGATCAGATATGACATTTAAATAAAGGAGATACGTGCAAAAACGAACACATTCAAAATTTTATTATTTACCTCGAACAACATGGAATTCATGGCTGAAAGAGGTTTGTGATATACTATAGGTTCCGGCGATAGACCTTGTGAATAATTCGCACGCAGCAGCTGTGGATGTTGGGCTGGAACGGAGCAAACAGTATAAAAAGGATATTAGAAAATTAACACCCGGGCAATTGCCGCGCGCGGCCGAAAAACCCTTAAAATATCTTCCGAAGAATGAAAAAAATTCCTTGGAATTCGGAAATTATGGACTTCGGAAAATTTTGGATACTTTCCGGAGATGAACTCAGAACCTTACGCTTAAGCTTGGATTCGGACACGCTACCACCTGGCCAGCGCTACCTACACCTAAAAAATTACATATTAAGTGCTATCATATCCGACAGGGATAGAAGGAATCAGATCGGATACATCGAAGGAGATAAGTAGGGCATTTTTAGGAAAACTTAGAGAAGATATTTGTTTAGAAAATTCCCTGGAGTTCACTATCCCGTATCTAGGTTTGAAGGAGGTCTTATAGCGGATTATCAGGTTCAATTTCTAGACAAGTCGCTGAGCAGGAGCTCTGGCATCGCCGACATCACTGTGATGTGCGGCTGTGAAAATTTTAGATATATATATTATGATCCTTGCAATTGGGTATCATCCATTCGTCGAGAACTAAATGTATTTCAAAACTTCAGTATATCTAGCGACATTGGCACGCGCACTTTTGGCAATCATAAGGAACAAATTACAGGACTAAGGGAATCAATGCACTTTATGGAAGCACTACACTAAAAATCACTGAAATGAAGGAATCAATGCACTACAGGGAATTATGATACTGGGGTGATCACTGCACTAAGGGTAAATCACTGCACTAGAGAGAAAATAACTTCGTATGAAGATCGTATCGTTGGCTGAGATTATGAAGACCCATGTTCAATTCCAGCAAAATGATGATCAGGAACAGGGTTGTCGTCGTTAGGTGGAAACGAGTATGATAAGCGTTGTTGTTTGATAGGATACTTCTGGGTATGGGATGAAAATAGACTTCCTATTTCAAGCTTCCACCCACAAGGAATTATCACAGCAGAGTATTGTTTATGGATGATGAAGATGTTGGCCATTAGGCTGAAGGACGTAATTGTAAAGTTCCCTCGAGGTGTAGATGAAGGAAAGACGGCCATTTATCCAAGAATTACGATTTTTCCATCGTAAGACCAGACGTTTGACTTACCATGGATTACCTTCGCCTTTTGGAGCAGCATGGATCTAGATTTTGTTAACGATTCAGAGATTACTTGCCCTTCAGCAGCCGCTTCGATCGCCAAAACATCGAGCTCTTCTGATAGCTGACGAATTTAACTATCAAAGGGAATAATTGTGCATTTGGAATCGCACAATTGACCTTCCCTGTTCGCTCTGTCCAGCAAGTAAGTGGGAAACTCAATCCGCAGGCAGGATTGAATGATATTGCCTGCTAAAGAGAGACAGTTCTCGTCTTTCTTTTCGAGAACGCCATGTTAGTGAAGACAGTTACGGCAGATGTACTGCTCCAGATCGTCTAACTTCTCTTCTATACGTACAGTGCGGAGTTCCAGAGATGTTATGCGTGATACGAGAACTAAATGAATGTCAAAGCTTCGGAACATCTAGTGACGTCCACATTAAAAAAATGCGTTCCCAAATACAATTACGGTTCAAGTTCCTTGATCTACCAGGATTTATATTCAGATAGGTCATTCGGGATTCAGGTCAATAGCATCGTACCTTACTTATCCATGCATGCACACGTTATATCGTAACAATTAATCAAGATATAATGGTTAATGGTACGTGCGGAGGTGAAACATTCAGGAGAGTAACGATAGTATGAGTTTTCGTTGCGGTTAAGATAACAAATGTTTAACCCATTCTCTACCTTGTTACTTGCTTCATGATTGCCATTTCTATGACTTTCATATTATCTTCCATAAACACTTCCAAATTCCGAAGTTAAACTCGTATTCTCGCCTCATTCAGGTGTCAATGACTTCTTTTTACAAAAAGTTAACTTCTACGGAGTACTGGTAATTGAAGAAATCTATCGCAGTCACTTTCATTGCATTCAAAAGCTATTTAGAGGTTGTAACAGAAGGTCCTCACTGTGTCCGGCCATAGAGGTCTACGACAGTAGTTTGCAAACACGTAGGCAGCCGAAAGTCGGCGGTTAAGCTCCACCGAAAACAATGTGGAATTTAAACTCCCGCTTTATTTTCCTTCCTATTGCTATCGTCAACGTGTTTACCTGCTTAGATAGAGAATACGGTAATTATGATCGACGACCGTAAAGCGAAATCATTTTTGATCCCTCTCTGTGGATTACGGTTCCTATCTGTATTGTAAACTTAGCGGTAATTTTTCCGAATAGAACCTCAACTACCTATATTTCGCGATATAATTTGATACGCTGACAGATTTATATGTAAGCGAGAAATTGACTTTTGCAGAAACGATTTCCAAAAGAACTTTCCGTTTTTATCAACGAAGTTTTTGTACCCACTAATATCGGGTTATCAGAGAATGAACTTTCTTTTGTTGCAAAGAAGTTGAATGTTTTCGCGTTTTTCATAGTAACAAACTTGTACACTTTCTTCTCATAAATGTATGCATTTGTTTACTGATTTCATATTAATTTTCAAACAACCTGATCTGAAGGGAGTCTGGCACCTTATTTTAGAACTACTTTTTAATAGGGAGCTAATGTGGAAATTTAGTAAAAGTAGCTAATAATGTGGTTTTATTTTAAGATGTCGACTAAGTACCCAGAAACCTAACAAAATATTACTATACAGCTCCAAAAATAAATGTAAAACATGAGTTTTAAATTTTCTATTTAACTAAAAATCAAAATTACTTAATTATCAGAACTGATACTCGAGTTAATCCGATTAATAAATTATATAACAGTAACGTATGTTTAATTCTTATAAATATATTTATTCGGTTGTTCCTATTTAAAAATAGTTCTAATCAATCTTAAACGAAATGCAAGATAGAATTAAAATATACATGTTATTTGCTAATATATGCTAAAATATGTCACTATGAGCTTCAACAAGCAAGGTTTCGTCAAATTATATACATCCTGGATAGTTTATTTTCAAAATTGAACTTATTTGCTATTCTTGTGAAGATGTAACGAAATACGATACGAAGGTTGTTTGGTTTTTGTTTTTGGAATTTGTATGGAAGGGGAACGATTGAATAATACAAAAATTAAAAGCTAATAAGTTGACACGTCTTCTTTCGTTGTTTTTAATGAAATCTATTTCCAGAACAATTGAATTGAAATGAATCATTTAAAATCTCTTTTAAATTTTGATTTGATAAGAATCTAGGTCATAAATATAAGGTAAAATAAAGGTTAATAGTTTATTCTTTTAAAATTTCTAAACACTCAAATTGCTTGGGAAGTTTGATTTTATCAAATGGAATGGATAAAAAGTTGGTTTATAGAATCAATGTGTTTACCATCTTTACTTTATGGAACGTTGATTAAAAATTCCCTCTAAGCCGTCCTTCGGTGAGCGGCAGGGGGTGTCTTACTAACTGAACCTACCATCTTCAATAAAACACTAAGTATCTTACATAGAATATTAAACATATATCTAGAAGTTACTGAACTTTAATTCTTAATAATTTGACTAATATTTTGTTGTATCATGGTATATATGTACTAGTAAAAAATATGACAGTATCAGCAATAAGAATATTGAAATATGATTTTTTGAAATTACGTCAGGAGATTATAGAGATATGGATATCTAAAACATTGAATATTTTTTATTATTATTTGTAATGGTTTATATAATAAAAGAAACTATTATTATGTTTAGAATTCCAATTTTTTGATACCATCGAATCCAAATACAGACATTTAATTCTTGTTTACTTGTTACTTTCAATTTTATACTACCAAACTTAAGTACTTGTAGCTCTAATTCAGATTGTGATGTAAAAGCTTAAGATCATAGCTGTATGGAGCAATTCAATTGAGGTTATTTATTTGGAACAAAGTTAATTAAGGGCGACGACCTTAATAAGGAACTGCACGTGAAGCAGAATATAAAGAGAAATGCGAAGTATCGCGACATAGGTAGTACACTTAAGATTGATAGCAGTCTTTTTTATTGGGAAGGAGAGGCTGAATAAACAAGATCGATACTGTATCCAATGTGACGCAAGAATAGGGAGGTGTGTGTGTACAATCTCCTTTCATATACATCCATCGAAGTGTGATATTACACAACATGTCCACTCTTTACACTGATTTGATGTATTGCACATGGAGGAAAGAGTAATCTTTAAAAGTCTCTTTACTAAATTGCTAAGATGTATGTGCCTCGTTTCACTTCAATTTGCTCAAATCTAAACGCTCAAAGTCACTTACGTTCATATCATGATTATTTAACGCTACAAGATATGTATAAACTTGAATGAAAGAAAGAGTTGATTTCTTAGAGTCCCATTCTCAAATTCCAGTTCCTAACAATAGATCATTATCGATTGTTATTGATTAACGAGAGATTTATAAATTAAAAGGAATCATATTAAACTGACATTACGAACTGTATATTTCAGTCCGAATGAAACAATTTACCTTAATTCACTTACAATGTTTATAATATTTGTTAATCCCTAATTTTTCAAAGAAATTAAATAAATTTAGTTGATAATTGGTGGCAATTTTTGGATATTGTTTCTCATTACGAAAAGCACATAATAATTAAGCATCAGTCATTGTTGTACAGAATTAACCCCATCAACGTAACTTAATGTCGTTTATTAAGACAGATATCCAAACGTACACTCTAATTTGCTCCTTCGCATTTCTTTTAACAACAGAACATCGATAAAATTTCAAAAAAATTCTTTCGTTCCCTTAATTAAACAGGAGTTAATAATCAACCTTTGAAAGCTACTCAATAATCAATGAAAAGGGCGAATTCCTTCTATTGGGAAATGGAGGTAACCATGAGGGGAAAGATACCCATAGAGGAGTTAAGTTCATCCAATTAGAGAGATGAGAGAATCCTTCCGACACCATGGGGAAGTAATTCTCCAACGGCTCGCTATTCCCTGTGAAACTTCAACGCATTCCAACTCTTCAAAGCTTCCGGAATGGAGCAATCCCAATGTCCAATAGGAACACTCTTTTTGAGTAATTCGGACCCATCGTAACTATCTAGTTTTATCGTTTTTATTTATCGTCCTGAAGTACTATTACTTCTATTTGAACTCTTCCAATGAACGTTCTTTCCCAACTACGCGAAGTCGAAAAATTCCTTTTGTTCACTCAAGGCAGTCCAAAGATACTTCTATAACGATCCAATACTCATTATATATAAGATGAAACAATGCCGAATTCCGATTTGATTGTTGGCGACGTAACGAAAATTAGCGTAATGAACAATATACACTGCATCTAAAACCATTCAATAAGAAATACACAAATATTCGCATTTAAAGTGAAGGGAAAAAGCCGTAATTAAAGGAACCAAACCTCAACTGATAAGCGATAATATTATCAATTTGGAATTCCTGAGACATAAATGACGTTTCGTATTAGCTTAATAATCTTAATTGGTAATATAGATTCAAACAAATGTTCTTTTATCCATAAATTTTCATCGTGTTAATTAAAACTAAGTATTTGGAATAGCATATCTATCTTAGAGGGAGAAACAAAACGAATTTACATTAAAGGTTTTATTATTGCTCTCCTTAAATAATTCATAGATAGTAAAACGATATCAGAAGTACAATCAATAAATAAAATTGGATGATATTATATATTGGATGAGCAGATATTAAATTCATCGCTAACGTTTTTCCACAGTAAATGATTTGAGCTCAAAATTTAAGAGCTTAATCAACAAACTTGCAAACTTCAAAGGTAGCTTGAATGTACAGAAATGGCTGGTTGAAAGCAAGAAATATTTCTCTTTAATTTTTTCTATTTCTCTCATAAATATATCAAGATACACGTTCCTAGAATGACATTTTTAACTTCTGAACTTTATCATTGTAAGTCTTTAGTAGGTAGAATAATAAAGAATTGAGCAGACTAAAGTAAACATTCAAAAATATAATGCATTCTTATTTTAGAGTATAATACGTATAACAAGGAAGTGTATCTTACAATCCGCAGATTTTTGTATAAATAATAATAAAATGTTTCTTTTTGGACGAGATTGAGAATAGTAACTCTAAAAAGAAATACCTTTTCTTGAAACTCAATATTAACTTACCAATAGATCGTAAACTATTGAATAACATTTGTTCCTGTTGATGACCAACTACAAAGACCCCTAAGTTCCAAACGTATAAAAAATGGGGTTATCATTCAAGAAGAAAACGATAAAAAGAAATGAGTTAACAAACAATAGCAAACTTCTTGTTCAATATAAAAAGAAAAAGTAGGACATTCTCATAAAAAGACGAAGAATGGAAATATTACGTTGTCGAATAAAAAGAAAGTTGCTCTATTGAAAATTCCTCCGAAAACCAATATTCATGCGCAGATGAAAATTGGAAATATGTCTTTAATATCGCATTGATTAACATTAAACAGCCCACTGATCCAAAAAGAAGCCTGAATACTTTCTAAAGTCGATTTTATACTCTTTTGGTCAAAGTTGCTCCCTTTCATGCGAATTATTCAAAGTCAAAATAAGCACGAGATTCATTATACGTTATTAGTGAGCGTAAGTAGAAGTTTTCAGAATAGAATAGTCAAAGTGAAGTGTTTATTTACGTTCGTGCGTTGCTAATGATCAATTGACCGAAATTTCACTTTTTGTTGATCCAATATAATATACGTGTAATTAAATCGAATTGGAGTAACATTATTTATATTTTATTTGCTGAGCACGAATATATAAATTCATTATGTCGGTTTTCGTTCGTTCTCAGAATTAAAACACTGAAAATTTCTTTTATCAATATTCATGGGGTTATAGAAACAGTATGATGAAAAATTTTATTGTTTAAAAAGTATTTGTCCATTTTATTTACCATAGAGACTAGATGAGTGAAAATAAAGAAAGTCGTTAGAGATATTCCATTTTGGAGATCACGAAAAAATTTATTAATATATAAAAAAAATCCTGTATGACGGATTTGTACAACTTAAATATTGAAAGAAATTTTTAAATCATCAACAACAAATGAATATCAAGAGAATAATATTTTATTCGAGGAAAAGTCAATTGTTACTTTTGCGAAAAATGAAATTAAATATATTAGTGTTTCCAATATCTAAAACGGTATCAAAAACCTAAATAGGAATGCATTTTTTGCAATTAGTCCAGCTCTTAAAAGTGTAGGCATGAATAACAGAAGAAAAATTAAGCAATTCTCATTCTAGTAATATAAAGTGAAGGATCCTGGTACAATATCCTGAAATGAAGAATGAACTGCACTTTTTGTTGTGAAAAAATAATTTTGTATCAAAAGAAGTTGAACTTAATAGATTTAATTTCACCAAATTTCAATGAATCATCAGTCATATATAGATCTACTAAACAACTATATATATATATATATACAATATAGCCACGATTTCAGAGTTCCCTTTGAAATTACATTTGGTAGCGCACAGTACACTTCCCTTCCACTATAAGTGACATCAATGATTAATTTCATTCTTACTCAATAAACTTCTAAAACCAAGGGATGGAGGGAGAACACTCAGTGTGCACTTAAGAGGTTAAGGAATGCTATTTTGGGAAGACTTCAATTTACTCGCGTCAAATTTATCGAGACATTGATGGCTTTTCGGTAAAGAGGAAAAAATATCTGCAGAGAAAATATGTTCCCTCAAACATCAAATATCGTACACACTAAGTCATCATTTAATGAGTAAGTTTTGATGCTTTTGAATTCACGTGTAATTATCTACGTTGAGTGATTTGTATCCTATGTATAGGTTTATTATATTCGTGATTTTATAGAATCACACCAGAAAGTGTTTCAGTAACAGATAGAAGTTAAAGTCCAGCTTATGTAAACCGACTGTATTTTTCATTTAATTATAAATAAAGCCCATTCTATTTGCTGAAAAAATTCATAAATATTATTTGCGGAAATATTTTCAGCAAACGTATTTACGCACATTTCTCTATAACGAATATCAAACCAAATCCAATATCAATATTTGTGTAATATTTATAAAAATATTTACGATAGTCTATAATCATTTGTTATTTCCATTTTTCACAGTTACAGTTTTCCACTTTCTTAACTTTATTCAATACGTTGTCATGGAATAGAATTTTTGTTTACAAGGCGTTGTCAACGTCAAAAATGAAAGAACTTTTGTTTCGAATGACACGGTGAGAAAAATAATCTTTTATATTCATTTCTACCTTTTTAATGGCTGCAAGTTGAGGAATCCGACGTGAGAACGAAGGAAATCCAAAAAACGGATTTTTTAAAGGAGATAGAAGTAAAGAGAACTTCCTTGTAAACAGAGTTGTTCTAAATGTAGAAAAGCTGTTTTTCATAGATTTGAAAGCAATAAAGAAAAGAAGGCGTTGTCTGCATTGGCAGATAACATTTACAATATTTAATTTAATAAATATTAAATCTAAATTGATTTGATTGGATGTTATACTGCTTAACCCTCATTTAATTTCTATTATAATTAGGAAACGGAAAAGTAAATATATTTTTTCGTATTATGTCAGTTGGTAAACATATTATTTCCTGTTATCGTATTTTCAATTAAATTCTATTTTTATTTATATATCTGGCATTTTAATTATCTCGTCATTTGTAGAATTAACTAGTCTACGAAACCATGGACGTATCTCAATAAAATCTATGCCACGTTGACATTCTCGCGTTCTCTTTGAAACTGTACAAGATCCTCTTTAACTTTTAATCATTCTCTCCGGTAATGAATCTCGTAGAAATCATGAGATTCCTTACATCTTCTGGGTCCACTGCGAGTGGACCAGAACTCTTCGACATGTGCAGAGAAAATTAAACGGACTTTTCATTCTCATCTGACCCAGATATCTTCCTGAGAAGTAAAACTAATTATTCAGGTCCGTTGAGTGAAAATGACTTTGGGAATTCATCTTTTTGAGGGAAAAAGGAAGATTTTGTTCTTACCAAACCTTAGAGGATCGATGCCAGTAAGGAGTCAAAGTTCGACAGATAACATAAATCTTCAAATACGAATTAAAATTTTATTCTCATTAATAAGAAATGGATGATTATTTTATTTTGTCCATCAGCATTATATCATCGTCAAAATCTCATCACGAATCTATCCCATCACTATTAATACCTAGTTATTGAACGCTGGGTTGTTAGGTACTATTTATTAGTAGTTATTGCGTCAATAAATTTACAATAAATAAGTAATACCATACAGTCAAATTCATTACTATGCCACCCTGTTACTAGGCAACAATACTATTACTATAAGTATTAAGGAAAGGGTATTTATGATGAGTTGTTTGGAGAAGAAGGAATTAATTAATGGATATTTCATAATCCATGCGAATTAGGACTTAAAATACTTACTTAATTGAGTTAAAGCAATGAATTCGATGGTAACTTTTAGTCATAACTAGTTCCCGAAGGGACATCTGGTCTAGTGAGTTTTCCAATTAAAGGAAACAATAGATTGGAGGAATAGTTCAACCATTCGTAAGCTAGAGGTGTTAACTAGGCTCTCACCCCGCTGAAGTTGAAGTTACATCACGACTTACGGAATTGACTGACTGAGATTTAATATAGATCAAGCTGTTTATGCATCGGCTCAATGACGAATAGACACACGTTGCTGTTTTCCGTGTATTAGAGGAAAATACGTCGCCTAAAAGTTATAAATAATAATGGAGGATTTTATTTGATATTTTTAAAAATAATATACACATTATGTCGATGTCGAGCTAATCAAGAAGTACTCAAAGGTGTAACCATCCATTTAAGAGGATAATATTAAATCGCTATTGTTAAAAAAATTAAATTATTATCGTGCAATATTACTTCGCTGTTACTCATAAAAGTGTGTTTCGCATGAGAAGGGGTATGTGGGTACACTATTACTTGATATTTTTATATCATTAAATTCATGATTGTTTCCTTGCGGTTATGTTGTATGTTTTGCTGCCGGATTTACTATCTAATAATTAGATACGTTATTTCAGTTCTAAGTCCTTTAAATCTACAATTCATTTCTTTAAGTTTATCATTCGATTTATTGTGTTCGTATTCAAAACTAACAGTGGAAATATCTCAAACGTCTATCTATAGAGAATCTACATTAATATCCGCTTCACATCTATTATTTACTGCTTTTGCTACTGCTTCGCTGAAGAGTACGAGTCCTTTTTTACGCTGCTGAGAAAATAAAATAAGCTCCAAAAAGACATTTCAAAGAGCACTGTTTAAAAATTCATTCTCTCGTGTTTTCCTTTCAGTTCATTTACTCGACTACGTCCACAAGATTAGGATTTCAATATCATGGGAAGATTCCGGAACAAAGATTATGGTAAATTAGTTGTTATTTGACAGTGTTTTTTTAAAAAGTTGGAACGTTTTCATACGATGAATTTGAGGTAATTTAATTAAACAACACATAAAGACGAAATCCTATTCGATAGTAATGTCCTCTACTAATGTATTGCATGGAAACCTCTTCCTAGGGCCCGTTGAGGAGGGTTGGGGGCCTATGGGGGCACAGGTGGCTGTGGGCCTGGCCCTCGGAGCCCTGTGCGTGGCAGTGGCCCTCATCGCCGCAGTGGCCTGCTGCAGATGCCTTTGGTTGATTTGGCCTCACTCCACGGCATGGCTTCTATCTTCCAGAGAAGAAAAGGTCGGTTTGACCAGAGCGGGTGCGGGACATTACAGCGCCAACGGATACCTCGTAAGTAATTTTTTCTCAATCCCTTATACTAAATTTTATAATCTTATAAAATATAATCGTAATTTAATGACGAATCATAGTGCCTTTATGTCCAGTCTCAATTTCACCTCCTAAACGACGTATTATTGCTATATTCATTCCATTTTTATCACGCAAATTTTAAGCTCTTTGATACATCACATAGTTGTTGCTATAGATACGTCCTTTATCAAACGAAGTGCTCTATATTTTTTCGTATTCATGATCAAAGCTTTGATTTCGTGAATAGTGAAATTATAGAGAATTTTGAAATATAATCGCCAAGTAAAATCAGTGAACGTTATTCAGATACATCAAAGGGTGTTAATCTTTAATAAGTGAAGGATTTTGAAATAACGGAATGATCAATGAGCGTATTCTATTTCCTTTCTTAGAAATATTAGCCTACATTATAGGACTATAAGATGTTTATAATTGGAGGCTATGAGCCTCCAATTATAAACATCTATAGTTATAAAAGTAATAGATTTGAAAAACAAGCCAGACAAATAAGGAAAATAAATATCTGAAGTGGGAGTGTTTCATCAATTCAGTGGACCTCCATATTTGCCATTTAAAAATAATTAACTTCCCCAAAACAGAGGATGCTTTTTCAATATAAAGCAATTGAAGAACTGAGAGCATATTGTTCCGATATGAGAACACCTTCGATTGATTCAAAAATATCACGCGGTGATTTTTTTCATTTGCGCAATTGGAAGACAAAATTTGAGGCTTAGGAATTTCCGAAACACGTGGAGGAAAATGGAAGGATTTACTTGAAATGGAAACAGAGCGCACTTTTCAATTAGCCACTCAAAATTGTATTACTTTCCAAAGAATTCCTTTGTTAGTAGTAATGCTCTCATTCTAGCATTGAATACGTATTTCAAATACCTTATTCTCTGAGTTATTGAAAACAGAATTCTTTTCCGATATCTAGAGATGTATATAAAAATTCTAAGGAGAAAAGACCTTCCTTCATATAGTAAACCGCTGTAACATCAGCAAACAGCTTATAGTCCCAAAAGAACCTTTCAGTGATGCCTTAGAGCCTCCGGGGGCAGTGCCCTTTCTGAAGTCGGTAGAAGTCCCTCGATGTTACAAAAACAATACATCAATACAGCTAAAGTTTTCTTTGTTTTAACACGAGAGCATTCAAAACAAAGCCTTTGAAGTTTGAGTCTCGTTATATTCACTGGTTCGGCTCAGGATCCCATGAAGCACGAGGCCACCCCACTTCGCGTCAAAGCAAATAATGTTCAGGAAGAAATGTTCTCTTTTGTCCTCAGATAACTTCCGATTCGGACATTCGCCTTGATGTGGCAGCCGGAAGCTTCCAGCGCTTCGACCCTGTGGATCGCGACTTCAGGGTCGTGTTGGCGGAGAGCAGCGCGTCCATCCCTCCACAGCCCCTCCGCCCCGCGCCCCAGAGGCCCTCCTCGCCTCCTCCACGTCCACCTGCACCCAACCTCTCCACCACCTCCACCGCCACCACCTACGCCACGTGGGACACCCCGCCCCCGCCCGTACCAGACTCGCCGCCCCCCGAGGAACCGCCCCACGCGCCTCCGGAGTTGCCACCGCCACTCTTGAGGGCCTCGTCTTTCGACTCCGTGTGTTCGGATACCTCGGTGGACCTCTCCGACCTGGAGGTGGGGAATCAATGCGAGCCGCAGGTCACTGGGTACCTGTGCGTGGGCATTGAATACGACAGGTTGGTCGAATTAAATTCTCGCTCTTGTCTACCTACGAAAAGGTCGTCAAAAAGTTGGCTTCGAGAGATTTTTGTCCGAATTCAACATTTATAAAAAATTCTCTATTTTCCAATCTGTGTCCCGATGATATAAATAAGCATGACTGGTATTTTTTTGTTGTATTGCTTTACCCGGCCTGAAAAATTTTGCGTTGTATTATTTGTGACCTTATGACAGGCATCACACACTTCCTACGCCATTATCATTCTATTTCACGCATCTTGGCTTTGGCCTTTGACCTTTACCTTTTTTTCATTATTCCCGCTATTGTTAAAACTGTGTGAGAGGCATTACTTTTTTCTATGCTTTTTACTTATTTTTTTACGTTTTATGATTTAAGAATACTTTCTATATTCCGACAGTTTATTATTTATTTAATTATTATTTATTTATATTATTTATTTAAACAGATAACCATTTGTTTAAACGGATTAAATAGACATGATTAACACACCTGTCAGGCTTTTTTAAGACTATAAAATCAAGGGAAAATTTCTGCTGCGTAAGCTAATCTAGTAAAGTTAACCTTTACCCCTTTAAACAGGTCAAACATTAATCATCACGATGTCATTCCTTACGAAAGAGGTCATCTAATTCATCATCATTCATTTTGTCACAATTTAAAACATCATGCAGATATTCATCAATTCATATATAAATGAGTTTAGGAAAAGATTTTAAATATTGAATCAGTTTATTTACGTACAGGGTGGATCCACATCTACACGAATAACCTGCAATCGGCCTCTAGGCGTGTGGCAGGGGAGTGTAAATCACATAAAATATCTAAATAGACGCCCGGGAGTCATTCGCTATTACAGTAACTAAACATGAGATTTCGTTAACAGTCACTTTGAGTTTATCCAATGCTCGTATATAACC
Source organism: Pantala flavescens (assembly GCA_020796165.1). Classification (NCBI taxonomy): domain Eukaryota; kingdom Metazoa; phylum Arthropoda; class Insecta; order Odonata; family Libellulidae; genus Pantala; species Pantala flavescens. Next base: position 23,953,452 of record CM036886.1, read on the forward strand.
ATCGTATCAAAAATAGATACGTATTGGGATATCAAAGGCTTATGAATCCTATCATTTGGCGAAAAGGGATTGCAAATCGATTGCGATGGATTCGCATTGTCTTAAATGGAGCAAATGAGACGAATCCTCTTCAGTTGTCATGACTACGAAGCGATGTGATTTATTTCGACCGCTTTCAAAAGAGACGGCAGACTCGGTGTCGAAAATGTTCACTTCAAAGAGTGGTCGCTGACACGAAATGAGATTCGTCAAATGGGGTTATGGGATGACATGGAATAGCGTTGTACCTTTGATTATAAAATTTGATGCCTATTGGGTTTCCCCGATCAAAGAAACATTTCGTAACGAGATTATTGACAACGAAAAAATTTCCAAACCACTGGCTTTGCGTTGCCGTATGGAAATTCGATAATACAAAAATAGTCTCAAAGAATTTGGGATATATGACCGAAATCAACCTTTCCAAATTCGGAGTTTGCGAAAACTGAATAATTCGCCATTTCTGAATGATATTAAGGTTTTTGCAATTTGGAGTTGTTAAGTTAAATGATGGACAAGAACTTTGTAAAGAAACGCTAAAATGATTATTGCATACGCTATATCTATGTTTTTATATATAAATTATTTATATTTAGCTAAAGTATGTCATGTTTAACCTCAAAGATGATACATATTAAAAGCTGGAAATTTAGCATAAGAAATTATCATTGCAATACTCACAAGAAGAGAACTTTGTTGGAAACCGAAGTACCGAATAGCTTAAGTTGTAAGAAGAAAAGAATGTTTTCCTAATTACACATACGATATGGGATTGAGGAATATTTATTATACCACGTGAAACAGTTCGAATCACATTCGATGCTATGCCTCAGTTATGAGAATATTTCTCGATTATAAATTGTAATTTATTTATTCAAATTCACAGGATAAACCCTATTACAACAAAATTAAGCATTTTCAGTTCAGCAATTGAAATAATACGTATAAAAATTCCTAAAACAAGTCTATTTCCAAGAAGTTTCATACAAACAGTAATTTCATTAGATGGATGATTTATAATAAATAAAATATAAATGAGTAAACATAAAACACAGGCGTGTTGTTATGCTTTGAATCTCAAAACTGAAATCGTTACTAAGGACAGAAGTTCGTACAGGCGTTCACTAAAACTCGTTTTGATAGTTGGCGTTTCAAGATTGTACGTGTAGATTGTATTGTAGATTTTACCACGTATTGTAGACTCCTCATTACGAACTATCACATATTACCGAGGTATAACACTGGCCATTATACTATATACTATAGAAGTAAGTTTCTTTTATTTCCTCCTTCACTTCGCATTAGATAAACATTCGCTCTAAACTAATGGTCCGCTTATGACGCGAAATCAAATTCACTTTTTATCGAAGGCATCGATACTTCGAGAGTGCATCGGTCGAAAGAAGACGACCGACTTCTTTGCCGTCGTCTTTGTTAAGGTTTCCGCAGGTCAAAGAACTGCTTCCATTAGAAGCGGCGGCCATATCCTCTTAAAAACGACTCACTCCCTTTAGTTTTTTTGAAGATGAAAAATAAGACTTTTTAAGTTCTCTCTTCTCAGAGTCAGCGCTGGATTCGCCCATCAACACAAGTGCATGTTTAAATCAACTGAAGGATGTTTAAAAGAGCGTTTTTCAGAGGAACGAAACGACTTGAAGAGGTTCGAGGAACGTAATACGCTGTTCACTTGTTTAAATGGAGGATTGAGTGATTAAAAAGGGAAAGTTTGATGATACAAAGAAGACCAATTGAATTGAAAGCCTCCAATATCACTCTGAATTTATCGATCAACAAGATGGGTCTTTTTAAAGTTAGCATTTACTGAAATGAATACGTAGCTTGAAGACGAACGGGTTGGTTATTTTCATTCTTTCAAATAAATCCTTATAAAGACTAAGAATTTGATTTGAAATTAATAATCAGACCTTTGTCTTTATTAGTTATTTATCGAAACATTATTTAAGACATTCAATATTCTTTCTACACCCAAATATTTACAATTAAACTTCGTTTCTTCGTAAAATATTTTCAATGCTTATTTTTATTCGTATATATATATATATATATATATATATATATATATATATATATATATATATATATATATATTTAATTTGGTTGTTCTTAAATACGAAAAATTTAACATTTTCTTTATTTTTTACTCTTCTTGAAAGCGCATCCTACGTTTTCTTGAGTAATTTCAAGCGAATAAATACATTTTACGTATAATTACGTTGATCTCCAATAAATGCCCAATTCCACATTTAATGCTTCAGAATGCTATTAAAAGATAAGAATGGAATTTTATCCTTCCTTTTCTCATTATATTTTATTCCGGAATCTAAGATAGATATAATAAGTCTCCGGGGCAACCGAGATAAATATCGGCCAAGAGTCTTTCGTCACTTTCACTTCACAAGTCCCAACAATGAGGCGACCAAAAAGTTAAAGTTCCCCTCATATGAAAAAAGTATGCAAACGCTCGTAACTAAGGACAGAATCAATATTCTCTTTGCGGATATTTTCAACTTGACTACAACTTCCTTGTGGTGCATCCTTTCTCTTTCAAATGGTGCTTTAATCAGCCTCGTTCACCGATGCTCTTTTGTTCTTCGCAGGTCATCGCCATCATAACGAGTACGGCTTCTTATGTTCTTTTTTTTTCAAAGTCTTTCTTTACTGCATTTCGTTCCGCAATACGCGATTAAAAGAAACTGAGCCTTACAAGGAATAGGAATCCTATACAAAGAACTCCATATTCAAACGACGCTGCATTCTATTTCTGTTGTTCGTATTGTCATTGTGAACCAGAATGAAATACTTATTAAATATATGAATAAATACTTAAAACATATATTAACTATTCATGTTTTATTATAATACATAAAGAGAAAATTACTTCCAAATAAATTGTCCTAAATTCTTAGGCTCCATTGTTTAAAGACATCGTTTTACTAAGTACTTCAATGGCTTTTATAAAAGTATTACTACGAAATTGATTTAAAGGAATGTTTACTTGTTAATCTAAATATCTTAGAACCGATCCTTCTAACTACCAATAAAAGAATAAATAGAAGTGAATCAAAATATGGAAGTAGCCATGGGAAAGTGACGAATTGATTCCAAGAACATTTCGGAACTGAGATATTGCGCTATATTTACTTGTGAGGCTCTCTGAATTAAGAGCTTCCTTTTGGAATTCCTCAAAGAAAATTTGAGTCGTTTATCTGTTTCGATTATTTTTTGTAAATAGCGAACTTGTAGGGATAATTAGGTCAAATAGTTAAGGAAGAATGAGTAAAATTTTACACGAATTTTAACGAAAAAGGTCATTGCCATACTTATCAGACTTCAGTAAATTATTAACTAAATTTTAAGATAAAAATTAAACATATAAATGAAAGTCTCGCTTGGACATCTAAGGGAATAAACAATTATAGTTAAATACTGAAAGTCCTCCAGGTCAAAATCATTTTAATTTCATAAATAAATTGCATAGATCTTTTACCCTTACAAACCTTCAGTGGAAAATGTGCACCTAACTGATCAATATCGGAATGTTAAAAAAACTGTTAAATAAATTTTCAAAACATATATCTGACATAAAATATTATCGAAACATTAAAAGTATTGTATTGAAAACGTTAATCACACATGTAACTCAATAAAATTTTTAAATATCATAGAAATATTTTCCTTCACTTTAGTAAGCCAAATGATATTAGAAGTCCCTAGAAATATGATAACTGGTATTCCAGCAAATATCACCAACACGTTTAATTCACCATCTTTCTGTTTCTGCTCAATAGCTGATACTTAAATAAATGAATCCTTACAGAAATTTATAGAGGTGCACGACTGTGTACGACAAATTTCACTTTCAACTTTATTTCTTAAAACTTTCAGTCAAACTCTATTTACAAGTAAATTCTCACCAATCTTCTTACTATGCATCTACGTTATCCGGAATACCCTTTCAACTTTCATAGAAGTAATTTATTTGAAAGGATTCCGATTCAGACTAATTGCTTTCAGAAGCTACAGCAGTGGAAGTCAGACCACACCAGATGGAGGTGGTGATCTTATAGTGAGTGTACTGGAAGCTAAGGATTTGAGGGGCACCGATGGAGTTAGCCCTGCCTCGGACACCTATGTCAGAGTTCTTTTGCTACCGGACAAATCCAGCCAAATGCAGACGAGGGTAAGCACTTCGTATATTTTTGTTTAACTTGGTTGGAAAAGTACATTGAAATTTGAGACTCAAAACATTTCCTTTTCTTTCAATTATTCAAAATTGTTTATAGATTCCTTATTCTGTTTTATACTATGAACATCCGTTTTATATTTTGATTAATCATTTATTTCAATAAGGAATATTAGCTGTAATACCATTAATTCAATTTCTCTCACGCATTATTTTGTTTACAGTTGCAATTCTCCGTCGTGTAAATAAACAAAGTTCTTAGCAACCGAATTTCCGTATTGCAGGTGTACCGTAGTTCGAGCTGCCCAACGTATAAGGAGAAGTTCCTGTTCGTGGTGGATAGTACGGCCATGGAAACGCGTTCGCTGCAGTTCTACGTTTACGCGAGCGACCGCTACTCCAATACGCTGATCGGCGAAGCGGAGTTGAGACTGAGTGACGTCACAGCTAGGAGGCAACCGGTGACCACGTGGCTCACCCTCACCGACATAGGTTCACAGGTTAGCCCATCTTTTGAGATTTACTCTCTTATTATCATTATTTTTTCGAAATTAAACTACCGTTTTACAAAATTAAGCCAAGGTATGAATTTCTCCGATCAAATTTTATTTTAGTTAATCAACTTTTACGCTCAAATACTGCATGATACTTCTGATCTACAGTTTTGCTTCTCAAACCTCATAAAACGAAAGAAATTAGAAGTTTAAAAATTTAATAACCTTCCGAATGCAATAAACATTTTTGCTGATATATTCTGTAAATATTCTCAGCTAGACATCTGCCTTATCATGCTAGGGGTGTAAGCAACATGATGCTACGTCCAAAACGTTATTTACAGTCATACTTCACTATGGAAACCCACGAACAACTAAATGTGGCTTTGTGTTTAAGAGAGTCAACTGTGATAAAAAATTACACATCGATATATCGAAATATCGATTTTCGATCGATTCAAGATCATTTATTCAAAACAAGCAATGTCCTTTAATTATATTTAAGTTTTTATCCGTACTCCATTCTATTATTCCATCGAGTTTATTCCTTGAAACAGTATCGCAAACTCTTCTACAAATGTCGGAATGTTATATTATCGTTATAATAAAAGTGACAAATTAATTCTGCATTTCTCGGAATTCCCTTTTCCAGGTTAGAGACTTAAATACTGAGAGGCAGAAAACTTAATGAAATCCCTTTTCATGAGTTCATACCCTATCGTGGAACAAAATATAGCTAAACCCTTTTCCATTGATAACAATGCGAAGCCATTTTAAGATGAATGATTAATTACTGAACAATGTCGATATATACTCTATATCTTATATTCAGTTCACTCTCAGGTATAAGTTCGAACTGATTTGTGGCACAATTCCATGATTTACATTATTACCACCTTCACAGATTCGTTCTCAGGGTTTCAACAAAAAATGCAAAATGGACGTCAGAGCTGGATAATGCATCTGCCACACTCACAGATTTCATCCAATAAATTCAATAAATAAATATTAATCCCACAAAAATAATCGGCTTTTTCTTTATGGACAATCGAAAGCGCGCGGGATATAACACCAAATGTAAACAATCCGTATTACAATGACGTATGTGTTTTGCCCTTCTCAAACACGCACCACATAAATCGATAAGTCAACAGAAGTTAAAGGGAAAAACTCCTTTACGGACAGAGAGACTTTCCGTTCATAATTTATACAAACAAAGATCTCTCATCTCGGCAATCTAGGGTCGGGTTATATTGGCTTTTATGATGATACTCCTTCCTCGTTGAAAAGGGTTCTTAATTGGAAATTAGGTCAAAATCTGTTTGGGGCACTCGGTAAACCGGTGAGTTCTGTTTATCAAGTACGTTTGCGGGTTCGATTCCCCGTTTCTTTGTTATCAAAAGTTAAAATCCCGATTCTATGGTTTCTATGGCAACAGTATTACAGAAAGATATACCTTTTTGGAAAATTCAGTGTCGTATCTATTGATTGTGGATAAATGTATTCTAATTTTTTTACGTACTTATTTACGCTCTTATATTAACACTGACGTAAGATTAAATGTCGGAAAGAACTTAACGTTAGATATGAAAAGGAAGAAAATTCGTGGAATTTTTTAAAAGTCCACGTTCAGAAATTCATTCGAGTAGCTTAATCTGCACGACTCCGGAGAATAGAAAAGAAAATCCAATTTTTATTTTATATCAGCCATGTTTTGGATAATCCGCTCGGCATTAAAGCCAGTGGCTCGATATGGCTTTCAGTAAATAAGAGAAGCTGGTTTACGCATTCGCATTTCGATTCGTTTTTATTTTTCGAGAGTCATTCGATCCCGATTTCCATAGTCACTTGGATAAAGAGGAGAAAAAAAGCCGCGGCTCACTTACCTCCACATCGCCACCCTCCTCCCCCTCTACCCTTTGCATCGATTCAAACCTCGAATCACTGCTCGCGAAGTAATTTATTTGCTTTGCTCTCGGAGAAAAAAGCGCGGGAAAAATTCGATGATAGACACGTATGACCTTGAAGAGTATGGAAGGTAAAGAGGGACTAAAACTGTGAGGTATAATACAAATTAAATATGTACAGGGCAGAAATTTATTAAAGTGGGATATTCCATTCGAAAAAAGAAATTAAACCTCAATAATATCTATAAGAACGATATTATATTGTTAAAATTCTCAACTCAAAAATGCGCTCAACAATTGAAGAAAATACGACTGTTGTATGTGTACGGTTCACATTGTTACAATCAGAATGAACCTTTGCTATAACTGAGCATAAATTCTCTGTTTTCAATTGATAAGTAAACGGAACGATAGAAACAGTACGAGTAAAATTTTATCGAATTGTTTTCGTTACAAAATTAAACAGTGGAACCCAGTCGTCATCTTCTTCTTCTTTATGGTTCTTTAAGTACGTTTTTTCTATCCTAAAAACTCGTTTCATTCATTAAACATTCACGAATAGTAAATCATCAGTTACGTTCAGATCTGTTTAAATAGCCAAGAATATGTGAACTTTCCTTACATACTTTAGATACACGAGTAATAATAGCAATAACTCTCAAAATAGATTGACGATAGAATAATTATGCATTCTAAGATATTTTCGATGTACCGTTTCGATGATCGGTTGTATAATTTACATCCTCGTCCATATTTTATAACATTCAACGAACTCACCTTTAACAAAATTAATTGGCGTTCCCGATACACGATAAAATTAAAACTCTCTATATTTGTTGCGTAATTGATTTTATGCACAAAAAACCTTTTTTTCAAATTGCTTGGTGACGTCAATATCCAGGATAATTGATAAAGAAAGCTAGAATCTCACGCAGCCTGACAGTTTTAGCTTATGATCATTGTAAATAACAATCGACTTAAATGAAAATATGCCCAAAGAGGTTTTTGTTAATAAAGATTCATTTTGCTTGCTTAAATAATAGCGAGAATTTCCAGCTCGCTGAGTTAATTTAAATTGGATTTATTGTTTGAATTACTGAGTGAATAGTGAAGGAGAATGAAGTTAATCTGATAGAGAGAATATAATGAAATGCGATTATTTAATACAATTATTACGAAGACTTAATTGCAGTTATAAGGAAGTATATGTGTTTCAACGGCATTACCCAGAATTCTAATGCGAGTAGAAAGGAGTGGGTTCGGGGAAAGAAGAAATGTAGGTCGACTTGGGCACGCGTGCTTTAATTGACTCGTGCGCAAGTTCTTTTGGTGAACCTTTGAACGAAATTCCGACTCGGTAGGTTTCGCTTTATGAATTTATCGAATCTCATTTATTCATTATACCTTTTCAACAATGAAAATGAGTTAATTCATTTAACGTTCTAATCAACAATAGCGTAACGGTTTAGTACCAACGAGTAAGTCTATTGTTCCATTAAATCTGCCACATTATTGACAAAAGGATGGAAAATATGCTGGGAAATGCAGCTTTGAAGATTAAAATGGCTATGAATAAAGATGTTGGAAGTGAAGGTCGGGTTTTTTTTGAGATGGAGATTGGATATTTTTGAAAATTCCGTTAATTAACTTTAATAAAAGGAGAGTTAGGGAAGAGAGTAAAGGGGTTCATAACTCCGAAGTTGAATAAGGGACAAAAAACATAGGCGAATTTCATAATTGAACATAACTTAAAAAGATAGATTTCGTAAAAACAAAAACCAATCGGTGAAAATATAATTACTACTAACCAACGAATTATAACCCCAAATTATAAGGGAAATATTTATAAAAAGGAAAATGTATTATTATTATTCGTGTTGTTAATATTAATATTTTCTGCTACCACTCACCTTTGACTTCTGGACTAGAGTGGTAGTCAGTCAACCTCCACCGCATGCAATACACTCCTCAAATATTCGTAATGGTGCAGAAGTAGTCTCCTTGTCTTTGAGTTATATAGAAGAAGCTTTGACTAGAGTGTGGAACTGTAAAGGATAAAGGCCTGAGAGAGGCCGAAGGTAGCTGTAATTGGGGACTGCACGTCTTGGAAATCCTGTAAAAGAAATACCCGGAATAGAACAAATGTTGGATATATGGAATCAAGAAAATATATAAATCTAAAGGGATAAAAATAAGGGAACTTAATGTAAGGGATCTATAATTAAGTGGGTAAATATTTCAGCTTCAAAATACATGCATTTTTGTTAAATTTTCTTAAAATATAAGGGTGAACAAACAAAATATACATTGAAAATTAAAATTTTTCCATGCGTTGTTGATTTTCAACATAAATATGCAGTTCAAATCCCAAGTCATAGCAATATTCACGGTATTAAAAAAACTCTTAATAATGATAATAATATAGAAACAGGACTTTCTTACGTAATTTGAAGAGATTGGTTGTGAAATTTCACAAATTCTTCCGCGGAAAAGCGAAAAATTTGATTTTAATATGTTATCAGATTCTCCCGTTTCAGAAATATTTTTCCGACAATAAAGTTTCGGCCCTCCAAATTCTAAATTTTGGAAAACATGATTCAACACCATTGCTGTTATGAGTAAGATTTTTGAGCGAGTAAATTTGACTACTTATGTAGCATTATTAAATTTTTCGGCGACAAAATCGATTTACTCCAATCGAATTATTATCAGATTCAGGTTCTTAATCAGTGAAAAATGAACGGAATCTCCGAGGAGTTTCAATCCAATCAAAGAAAATTCGATTGCCTTGGATTCAACAGGAAATATTCCCCCTTCCTGGGATACAGGAAAAGTGATCTTAAATAAATTTCCTCTTCTGAATTCGTCCCTACATTCCTTACCCTTTAAAGTTTGGATGGGCGAATAGATTATCTGCCTTAATAAGCAAATAATCGAAGTTTAATGAATTCATTAATAAATATGAATCTTCTAAAATTGCTTTCTAGTTAAGAAATATTTGAATTCTCTAATCTCTCAATTCTTAAAGAACTATCTATAAACAAACTAGTTAATTTTGGTTTCCGACCATTCAATTGAATAAAAATCGTTCAAACGTAATCCAGTATCTATGGAGATGAGTCAAAAAAAATAAACAAATAACTACTTTTCGTATAGATAACGCTGAACATCATTTCAAGATATGAAAGTCATTTCGTCTTGAACGTAACGACATCACATTCACTTACTCATATGCATCACTTTCACTTTTTATCACACGTGAAATGTGAGCAACGAAATATCGACGAACTGTTTGCGCGTCCTTTCACAATCAGTTATACAGGAACGGCGTTTGTTTATTTCCAACCGTTCCTTTGACAACGGCGGGGACTATTTTGTTTTCTCACAAACCCATCATGCCTTTCTTCTCTTCGTCCTCTCTTATCAAACATTCCTCCATCTTCGTTCGCTCACTATAACATCCACCATATTTATTCCCTCACGATTTCTCCCTCGACGCCATCGACTGTTTTCCACGAAACTTAGGGAAGAGCCCTTGTCCTCACCCTCCGACCCTCTCTCTCTTGGCTCACTCCTGCAAAAAAAAAGATCCCTCTTTGGTCCGCAAAGAGATGAGTGCCTCCATTTTTGTTCCCTCGACTACACTCCCGACCATTGAGACAAGAGGGAGTTTTTACCTCTGACCCAAAGTATGTCGAAAATATGACGTGCTCTCGTAAAACCTTTTTGCATGTCCAGACGGTCCTCTGATGTACGTAAATGGTGCCTTTCAACAGGTCATCCGGTGGACGAATCGAGTTCACGATGCAAGTTCCACGAGCCTGCGTCTCGAACGGTATTTGATGTACAATTCGATCAATTCTATCGTAAAAATAATATGACGGAAAAACAAACCACTGTTCCGTTTTTAGCATAATTTAAAGGATTCATAACTAGAATTTTACCGAAAGAAATCGTAAATATTCGACAATAAAGGCGAGTTGAAGTCGAACCACATCGGACGGTGTTCAAACGTGTCTAAATAAAGATCAGTATCCAAAGATTTTTATAAAATTCAACGCTTCACTTTATTCTTCAAGGATACAAACCAAGGTAGGACCCATTAGGAGCCTTTTTTAAGAACAGATAATAAAGCAGATGGAGTTTGAAGAGATGCCTGTATCGATTCAACACAACTAACGATGGAGTGGAATATGAAGGGAAGGCGTGGGCGAAAACTCATTTCGGGATTCCATTGTGCTATGTGAGGTATTCGTGAACGGACCCCTTATCTACCATTTCAGAAACGTTTTTCCTTTATGCATCCTTCCTACTTCCCTCCTACATTCGTGCATTATCATATTTTTATTATTAAGCCTCATTTCCCATTGTCTTCTAATAAAGGAGTCGAAATTAATTGCTTCGTTCGTAAGTCAACTCTGATTGTTGATTGGATCAATCGATTGTTTGACCGCAATAATGAATTAGTATACAACAATAACAACTGGAATGTATTGAATGATTAAAGAAAACCTTCGAAAATATAAATTCACTTTGTATTACAGCACTAAGACAAAGTAACTAACGTAGCTACCTAAATCCTAATAAATCAACAAATATTAAAAGTTACTATGTAATTTCCACGACCAATAATCGTTCAGAGATTCTATTACGTTTTATGCCGTCCATTTATTGATAAAATACAAAATTAACCAATATTTTAATTGAGGAAGGAAGAGATCTTAAATTAGCTAACATAGATTATTGATGAATAATGGTTATGAATGAATAATGATAGATAAATCCGATTCGATGTTCAAATCTTGATTATTACACCATTAAAAGTCTTTGATTGCCGTATTATTGCCTTGATTTATACGTCGAAGTAGCTATTTTAGTTCATTTTCGTGTTCCATACTTCATTTTATGTTTCGTACACCTCCAATTCTCCAGAAACTAAATCATCTGCCATCCTTCTCTTTAAAATTCAATTACAGCCTTCTCTTGTTATTCGAAGCTCCATCCATTACTTTTCCCATCTCTAAAGAGAAAATTTATTTATACGTCGTAATACGACAGGATCTCTCGGATGCACTCAATTTTACAATTTTTCTTCGAATACACTTCGCAAATAACTTTTACCTCCTACGCTCTATTATAACTCTCACGAAAAACTTCTTTTCCGGCTTTTTCCTAACATAATGTTGTTATTACGTACATTTCCCGACGAAAATCTAATTTCTTTTGCTTTCCATCTACTTCGTCTTCCTTTTTTAAACAGAAGGTACGTTCAAACCTCCTATTTTCATTGATATGGAACTGCACTTACTTTCTAGCTAAATCACATTACATACATACAATATTCATTTATAAATAAAATATTAATAGCAGATAGCATGGATTTCATATAGTCTTAGGAATACGACGTGTATTTCAGGCAAGAACCAATCACTAACTCAATGAATGTGTATATTTTTAAAATGATCTTATCTTTAAACATAGAAGGGAAATTTTTTAAATATTACTAACAAATATTATAAAAAATTTAATATTAATAAAACTTTAAGAGGAATTTCAAAAGTATTCTTAGTCGAAAAATATTTAATGCTGAAAATAGTTCTTGCTAAATGATTTTTTGGGAAACGGGAAATGTAATGTTCGTACTATATAAAGTTGAATTATTTGTGATTAAATAATTCTTTAAAATCAAACTTCTAATTTCACTTAAAATTCCTCAAAACCTGAGAAATTACACCCTTATAGAACTTGCCTTTTAATTTCCATCAATAACATCATTCAAAAATACTAAGATGTTTTTACGAGCATGTAAATAAATTTTACAGAATTTAGTACAGGAGATATCGCATTTAGAAGAAGAATATTTTTTTGATATCATTTCATTCAATACCTTCGATATAATAATGCATTTAAGTGTACAATAAGCTAAAGATCGAATATTAAGAACAGAGGAAAATATTTTCTCGTAGTTTATCCCGAAATATTTCGTCAGCGTAAATTTCATGAATGACTTTTCTACAGTAGATACCACCGTGCGATTTCATTGCTAAATACTGAATAAAGATAGCAAATAAAATGCCCTCCATGTATTAAATGTATATTTGTATCCCTTTTAATAAAACTTGCGAACATGTTTATCGGTTTTGATCTTCGGTTAGCGTGCTGCCTTCGTAGATACGAAAAACGAATTGGGAAAATATCTAATCCACGGATCGCGTTCCCAGTTGTACTGTATTTTTGGAAAGTTTTCGCAGATTGACCTGTTGCACATAGAAGCCATTCTTGACCTGCGATTTGGTCTACTTCCATTACAACACTTTACATCGCCCCTCCCATGTACGTAATCTCTTGACACTTCGGCGTACTGGGCATAAAATTAAATGATAATTAATTAGCAACATTGGATACATAGGTAGTCTTATTTCTCAGGTTAATTGAGGATACAAAATTCCTTTTACTAAAATATAGGAGATTTCCAGAAATTTTAAAAATAAACTTGATAAGTCTCATTTAAATATTACTGAAGACTTTACTATATAATCCATTATAATCAAAAGTAAATTCCATTTTATTTTTCGATTAGGTTATATTACGATACTCGTACTATACATTTCTAATTCCATTATAAGTTTTCTTCCAGTAATTATCTGAAATATTTTATTATTTGATTTCCCTTCCAATCTTTGCATACATTTCAAATACTTTCTCAAAATATATAGTTTTAATTTAAAATTTAGTTGAAAATTGAGGATATTTTTCATCCAAATGCGAAATATAAATTTCCGTATTTTTTGCGTCTTGCCTCCCTATCCCTTTTCGGAATATTTTTAATATCCTTTTTTACAGAAAATGTATCGTAATTTTTCTGAAATAAGACAGTTATTAACAGGAATGCGATTTTGAAACAATTCTGTTTCTATAGTACAAACATCAGAATCTATCCCAAACTATAAACAATTTCTTTCGGTGTCCAAAGGTTTTCTTTTATTAATTGAACTATTTAATTAAATATCGTAACAAGATGACCTTAAAGCTATGAATTTTTCTCTAATCCCAGTATCACAAAGATTTAAATATTCGTAAGAACTTAACTAGAATACATTCATGAGAGTTAACAAATCCATTCGAACTCAAACGAATAGGAGGTGCATAGCAACCCATAAACTAATGATGAAACCCATTCCTCTCTATCCAGCCACTCGCAGAATATAGACTTTTGGGAGAGGAAAGATAAGTTGGATGAGTGTGAAACTCTCAGCTCAAATGCCGGAAGCACTTTGAAGGTTAAGTGACTCTAATGAAGTCGAACCCACACTACGTATGAAGTCGATTTCCCTTTGAGTCCACCATCTTGCCTCTTTCGGTTGCCAAGGAATTCGATTCGGAGAATTAAACAACGAAAATGATTGGAGTATTTGACATTAACAACTTATCTTGCTTATATAAATGACGAACGAATAGCATGAACGATTTAAAGAGCTACATATGCTACATTTATCATAATCAATATATAAGTTCAAGTGAAAATTTAAGTCTAAAAATATTAGTGAGGTACTTGGAATTTTCAGACGTACATTTAATTTAATAATCTGTGTTTTTAAGTAAGTATTTAGAAATTGTTTACCGGTTCGTTTGAACATTATACCGAGTACATTTTTTTAATGCAGCATGTATTAACAGGTAATGAAAATTGGATAGATTTTAATCAAAAAGAAAGGACCCATAAGTAAAATTATTCGGTAATTATCTTATTAAATTTCGATTCCATATCTGCTTTGATTTTCTCTCGCTTAGTTATCCTCTAATTATAATTTTTTCATTTTACCTTTTTAATTAACTTTAATTAACTATGAAAGGAACAGATTTCCTTGTTTCATATTGTCTTGATAATGGAATATCTCCAATGATTAGCGTCGACTAATTATGGATTTTCTGAGGAGTTCCCGAACCTAATTTTATTTTAAATAACGATAACTCTTCACACGAATTTAACAACTAGCAACAACAACGCAATCTGATATTCATTTTGCTCCTAGAATGGTCGCGAGGAAGCTTTTTCCAAAAGAGTACAGTACTTCATTGTAGCAATATGCTCAAATCCTGCTTTAAATACACTCATCCTACGTTCATCGATAACTCTACACTCGTATAATTTATTGGGAGTTAATTTATTATTATTAATACAATTGTTGCGATTGGACATCAGTACAGTGGCAACAATTAAACTACAACAATCAGTAGCTTATTCTTTATCTACCTAATTGCCCACGGAAACCCCTATTATATGACAGACATACGATTGTTTAGCGATCGTATATTTTAAGCAATTGCCATAGCGACGTTTAGAGGTGAGAGAGCATGCCGTAAACGCTTCGTAAATTGATTCATCAAAATAAAACGAGAGGGGGTTGAGGATGCTTTTGAACCTATTGAAGATCAGAGGAGAATATGAAGTGCTTTCGTCAGATGGTGGACCCGAATTCCTCACAAGACCCTTTAGAAGGACACCCCTAAGATTAAGGGTTAGGGATTCAGGAGACACTCAGTCCATCTGTCGCCATGACCCATCCAACCCCTGGGAAATGAGAGAAGAAGAAATTGAAAACCATAATAAAGCACAAAAGGAGTGATAAATAATACCTTTTCAACAATTAAGGAAATAATATTACATTATTAAACTATTAAATTATATCACGAATCAATTTAAAAAAGATCGATTTTTTCTTTAGTTCACTCTCTTTACGTGTTTTTATGGAATTCTCAATACTATTTATAGGTTCAAATTCACAAACAAAGTGATAAAATGACAAAATTAAGCGAATTATACTGGTTCGTATCTTCTTAAACTAAATCTCATTCTCTCTGTAACATCGAATAAGATTTATCTCGCCTAATCTCCATGGAATCAATAAATAACACGATTCGACGTTGATACTAATGAGATTTTAAGGTAACACAGGTCGTGAGATCAATAGAGGAAAAATGCGATGTTCGATGATCGTGAAGGAGGTATGGAAAGCAGTTCTTCCTTTCTAACCGTCCCAGGAGAACTATTTCCCGAGAAACTCTCTTCTCTCCAACCCCAGGTTGTCCCAGCAACGCTGACGTCACTCGGCTGTTTCCCTTTCCAACGCAATTCCGAAATTCCCTTTGCTAAGGATCTTCGCCGTCTCTTTGGGCGAACAGCCTCAGACAAGTCATCGCTCTTGGACAAATAGGCCACTTGACTAAATGCGGGATCATTCGAATTTAACGGAGGCTATTAGTGACAGTTTTCTCTTTCGTTTAAACCTGCTCCCCAAAATTTCTTTAAATGATAAATGGAAAATGATGGCACGCGAGGTTTTCCGTATACATAGCACGCACTTCTGTGTTGTTTCTGAACGAATTACCATGACAACCTATCCTAACCTAATACTGAAATAAATGAGTAGCGAATATTAATAGATCGCAAGTATGTTTAAAGGGGAGTTAAAGAAGAGCAAGTTTTGCCTTAAATAGCTTGCTATAATGTTCTATGGTTATAATAAATTTATTTTCAGAACATTGGCAAAGACTCAAGCTTTCTAGAGTATCTCAAGGATTAACTGACAATGAGTTGCACGCTAACTACTTTTTACATTCTAAAGCAACAATTAAAGTACCGAACTGAAGTATTGCGTCAAAGGACATTGTGAAGAGAGAATGAAGAATGCTTGATTTCAATGTATTCTAATCAACTTGAATATAACACGATGATTATAGACGATCACATCACAGTACATCATAGATGATTCTAATTTAAGGCGTTATTTTAAATCAATTATGGCACTGGTGAAATTCTGATGGAACGTTGCTAAGGACGAAAATTAATAAATAAATAATCGAAGAAATGTAATTATTAAATACATAATTACCGACTATGAATTTTATACAAAAGCCTTCAACAATCGATTATTTTTGTAGATAATTATAAATAACTTGATATTACATCTATAAAATTAAACACATCGGGAATTTATTCTCGAAAATAACTGTTTGACGAGTAAAAACTCCTCACAATATCGTATATTGTTGATCTAGATACCAGCTATTGCTTGTATTTATTCCCAATATAGTGTTTGCACATTCTTGTGTCTATCCTCAGTCCACTCTTCGCTGGTGGACGACGTTAAATTAATTACATTATCGGCTTTAAAGATGGCCTCTGTGGCAATGAAGGATCTTCAGCAAATTATATTAAGTATGGACAGGTTTCGATCAGGCTCGTGGTGACAAATCTATTCGGACATACTAAATTTCTATCCTTGAGAGGAAAACTGGTTTATATCGAAATTTATTCGCTGTTTTCTTTCCATGCGATTTCCAATTCGATAGGAATTCTTAATTGGAAAATGAAAAAGATGGTACGGACTGCTTACTGAAAGGTTTATCTAGTCTTGCGGTCGAAAACTGAGAATACACTAGTTGTACGTTATGTACAAAATTTTGATATACAATTTGATAACTTATGAGGAAATAATTTTATAATATGTCTCAAGAATGACAGAATAGCCCTTAACACCGGTATGTTAAAATAAATTTAATTTTTGAAAACACATTTCATTACCCCGTTGTCTATTTGTTGTTGTTGTTTGTTAGTTTAGATTAGAGCCACATTAGTCCAGAAAGTGGATGTTTGTGCGGTCTTTGATAATAGATAAAAAATTCTTAAACGCATTTTTTATTTTCAAAACAATTTTGAATGCCGGGACATATTTTTCGAAAACTACTTGGTCAATTTGGATCAAACTTTCATAGAATATTCGTTTACTAATCGGCTTTTACAAGAAACGAATTTTTCATGGAAAGGATTTTCGAGATGAAATGTATTAATATATTATAAATATTATTAGGAACATAATTATCTAATAGTTTGCCTTTAAAATGTCATTCTTGATAGTTCAAAAACTGCTTGACTTTTTGTTATGTTAAAAATATTATGCAAGTTTTTTTCATGTTCTGCATAGCCTTATCTCAATTTTACACATAATAGTATTTTTATGAGAGATCCATGTTTGTTTCGCCGTTTACATTAGTTGCCATCGCAATATCAATATCTAATAACATATTAATACGTAACCCAAACATTGAAAACATTTGTAAGACTGTTTAATTTCAAATCGATTTCTGGTTTATTTTTCTCGCGATATATTCACAAACTAGCTTAATTTACATGAGTTCCCTGCTTTAAAAACCCCTTTCACCACACCCACGTAACGTACCAATCAACAGTGCCCAGACTCCATTACGCCCTTCATATAGATAAGCCGTGAGGATCATCGTAATAGCACTATCATGCTTCACGGAATACTGGGAATAATCAATACGGACGACATAGCTGTGCATCACAACGCATTCATTCCAAATGTGACTCTCCTAGCATATTTATTTACAAGGAAAAAGAAACCAGAACGAATCCTGAATTGATGTTACGTACTGATTGCTCACTATCGTCTTTTTTACCGCATGTCGTGGGCGCCATCAGCGGGGGACGGAGTTCGGAGAAATCATGTTCTCTCTGAGCTATTTGCCAACTGCTGAGCGGTTGACTGTGGTGGTGGTGAAAGCACGGAATCTGAGGTTCTCAACAGCGAATGCAGGGGATCCATTCGTCAAGGTGAGAGCAGATTCGAGTACCTCGAATGCAATCGAACTTCATTCATTCCAAAAGGATAAAGTCGCTTGTAAAAGGGGAAGATAGCCCTTCAGGGCTTCCTTCGGAAACAATGAATACCAGACAGTACATTTTTTTGTGTTTGAACGTAGCTTTAATTGAAATAAGCCCAATTCAAGTCTGACCCAATAGGAGAAGTATCCATGGAAACATATTGGAAGAAATAAATTCAACAAATAAATGTAAGGAAGTGATAAAGAAATCGACAAAATGAATTTGACTATCATTCAATAAAATCGTAAGATGGCTATGTATTCTCATTTAAAGGAATATGAAGTTCGATATCAATGTCAGAGAATCATGCTCCACAAAAAGATAATTTGTACATTATGATTTTCATCTTTCCATTGTTTTAACCTAGTTTTTGTTCAAATGAAACTTGTCAAATGGGGCATCATTATCACCCATTCACAATCGTAATAGGCTATAGTTGCATTGATTGTGAAAGCAATCAAAGTCTTTTCCTTTTCTTCAGGTGTATCTACTGCAAAGAGGAAAGAAAGTGCACAAGAAGCGAACCACGGCCAGGAAGGAAGAAAGAAGCCCGATCTTCAACGAAGCCATGATCTTCAGCGTCCCTGCCCATGCTCTTCAGGTAAGCACCGAAATTCATGGTTAATATTCATCGTATAAATTAAATGGCTTCACCAAACATAGACTGGAGTCTTCCTTCCCTATTTCCTAGTTCCTTTTGAGAGTTAAATATATACTACAGTACGTCTACAACAATTTCAGCCTTCCATTGTAATACTCCGGTGGGTGTTAGAAAAAGTTCTTTTATGCCATAGCTTCTTAGTAGGCCATAACTTTTTATGAATAAAAGTTTCCACAAAATATACATCTAAATAGCTTCCAATTCTCAAGTATTCCTTGTAGAGAAGACGCATGAAACTTTAAAATCGAAACACTGTGACTTAAAATGCTCATAGTCCTTAGCTCAGAGATCTTTAAAAATTGAATTGACCTAAAAATAAATTCTCTCTGTTTAAGAACCTAGCTTCACGATAGATAGTGTACCTCATACCAAAGCAAAGGAAACTTTAATCTCTAACTGCGTAATATTACCAAAACAGGAGGTCTTGCATGTTAATTGGGGTATGCTCGTTAGAGATCTTACAACATCGTTACTAATAACATTAGTGATTGACAAACCTTCCAGATGTCGTTAAATTATGCTTTGAATCTTTTTTCTATTCTTTCTAAACCCCAACTAACGCCACAACTGATTCAAACGCAAACCCTTTTCCTTGCAGACTATCCAGTTGAGGGTAACAGTGGCAGACAGCAGCGACATAGCGGTTGAGGGAGGTGTGGGCAAAGGCGCGGCGAGGTCCGTAGGTCATGTGATCGTAGGCTCTCAAGCCACTGGAAAAGCATTGTCGCATTGGTCTCAAATGCTGTCTTCCTTGAGGAAACCTATAGCAATGTGGCACCCGCTGAGGAAGTGATGCAACTAGGTGTCACCCTCCACTCATACCGAGAGAAGTAAGAATGGCGTCTGCACTGCCATGTCCTCTGTTCAGTACGGTGTGGATGGAGGTTGCAGTCTTTATCGAGGACCAAGAAAACTGAATAAATGTAACAAAACCGCGCTTCGTGCCCAATTACATACTCATATAAAATATATACACACATATATATAAAGTATATTTACGCGTAACTCTCCTCCTATCAAAGTAAAATTGTGACCAGTTGCCTACCCTTCTTCTCTTCAGCTGTTTACAGGAAGAGTGACGCTCTGATGGTTGAGAGGCGACATAAAGTGGGCAAGAGCGATTTTGAGACACGTCGAGGCAGTAAGAAGAATTTTGTGGCATGTCTGTATGTGTTCGCGAACGTTGGTAAATGTTCAACAGGATGGAGACAGTTTCCTGTGGGGTGGCCATGACGACGTAGTTGAATTACTGTTTCGATTGCAAGAGCGATTTTTGTTCGTTAAGTTTTGTACGATGTGTTAACGGATTCTTTGTCTCCTTGGAGCGAACAGTCTAGAAGACTGCAGCACGACCATTGGGGTTGAATGAAGGAAAAAGAGATCATGATTTAAATTGTTGATGAATAGATTTATCAATGTTAAGGGCAAAGAAAAAGGACAACAACGGTTTCTGATCCGAAGCTACGATGGGCTACTTCATAAGATTCTTTCAGCAGCAAATTCAAACCAAATTACGATCGTGCTAAATAACTTGAGATTCAAAAACTATACGATCTAATTTCAAAAATGAATTGGCAACTAATATGAAACGGGAATACATTTCCATCAGCTCAGATTGGTAAACTAAGTTCGACTTCTTTAAAACATCTTATGCAGGGTAATATATTAAACCAAATTTGCAAACATACATTAACAAATTGTGTTTTTTTTTTCAAAGATTAAATCACTGCCGAAATGATGGTGGGCAATTTTATTCGGGATTCTTTTAAACCGGTTCTAATTGATGGGAATGAGAAATTCGATTTTGCTCACGCACAAATAAGACGACTTGCAAATAGAAAATAGATCTTTCGTTTCGATAACCATGTCCTTGTGATAAAGACTTTAATAACACGACTGAATACACAAAAATTGGGGCATGTATCTACTATATACTACTATAGTTAAATTACATCTAAACTGTCGAGAAAGTTGCAATATATATGTATTAAATTGCGGATGTCTTAAATACTAATTTATTTAGGATTGCCGAGCCAAAATCTCTTTGTTTAATTTGTGTACGGACACGGTTGTCATGTAACTGGTAACCACGGAAATTACCTGTAGCTGGTTTTCTAATCTTTCAAACTCACCTGATGAATATCGTGATATTTAAAAAAATAGCTGACTATCAAACACTGTACCTGTACTTCCAAAAATTCTCTAATCACTCCGTAAGTGCCACGTATATTTCCTGAGAAAATGTGTATGAAAATTGAAATGTTTTTGTTTTTTGATAATTTGTTGCTCTACGAATTATCTCATGGGTTAGATTTTATATTGTTAGATCATTCGTTCGATGGTGTTATTAAAGAGAATGACTTGATGCGTGTCTTATTTATCAAAGATTAATAACTGCTACGTTGATTTTATTCCGTAGAAAAGTGTTTGATGAAAAATGAAAGCCATTTTATTAATATTAAATCGGAAAAGTAGTTTATCGACATAATCATTCTACTCTAAATTTCCCATACTCCTCAAGGAGTCCTTCCAAATCAATGGTTCACAGGTATCCAATTAAAAGAATTAAAGCTGAAATATTCGAATAACCTTGTAGAGATGTGGTGTAATATGATTGAATGTACGTATTGATTGTCAAACGAAAGCACGTGAAACATTGAGTGAATTGTTTAGGAAGCATCATACCGAAACATGGAGATACATTATGGTTCAAAGTTTTCATACTTTCCGTTGCAGCCATATTGGGTTTTCCATAAAGTATGTCGTTATGTCCAACAATTGAGGTTGGATTTCGACCACATGTATAACGTTGACATAATTATTTAACAATTTAGGTGATAAAATCGTGTCCTTCGATCCATGTCCATCTTGTCCATGCTGCTTTTAAATTCTCCCGCCAAAATATTCCCAGTAAATTTAAAATCATTCCGAGCTTTTGATTAATTGTGATAAACCTTAACATCCTCTAAGTTCGACTGAAAACAAAGAATGGCAATATATTTGGGAAAGAGAATGGAATTCACTGATCTGAATTGAATCTGACAGAACTGATTCATTCAAGGAAGTAACGATATCCCTCCTTTACGGATACACATGGCTGGAATACGGAAAAACTGGCTTTGCAGGGTAAACAGACGCTTCAATGATTCTAACCATTCTAGCTTACGTGTGCTGGTCATTCTCTACCGTTATAAGCAAAGCATAGAAAATTATTGCCGTGTCAGCTTCAAGCTTTTGTGGTTGTGAATTCGATCTGTGGTCTTTATGATGTGCAATTACTGTGACACGTAAACATAGTTGTCATTAACGATGAGGATTCACTTCTGCTGAAACTTTCCCAAACATTTTCCCAGCGAATATAAGAAACGGGAATCATCAAATGATGAACTTTTATGACGATGAATAGTTAGAAAGGTTTGGGAGAGTGTAAATCAGTATTAAGTTTAAAACATCCTGGAACATGCACAATGTTTGAAGGATGGATGTTCTGGAAATCGGTGAATCGCATTTTATTGGGATATAATTTTCCACGACTTAATAGGTGTCTTTATACTTCATTCGTATGCTTGATGGAAATAAACCACGTTCAATTTAATGCAGTTCAGGCTGTCTTTCGGACAACTTCAAACCTTGTGCATATTGCTGACAAAATACAGGGACATACTCTTCCATATTTCCTCTCGTTTTCATAGGAACGTAAAAGAGAACTGCGCAAAATAGATGAAATATACAGATTGAAAAGGAACTAAGGTGTTTACATAAAATAATGCGCACATTTCTTATAGATAACTCTTAAATAAAGGCTTTCACCCTCCGTTGGCAACTCAAATGGTGATCTTCTTGATGGGATGAATGGTGGCCATGCCAGCTGATCAAGGTGAAAACGTTTATCTTTCAGCAAAACTTTTCTCGAAAACCTATCCCCCTTTTCTATAAACATTCCCTTGCAAGATAATATTCTAAACAAAGAATATCCAATATCTCGTATACGTTTTTCAAGTCACCTTCACTCACAAATACAGCAAGGGTGTTTACCGATTTGCATTTTAGTAATGCGTCATTACATATAAAATATATCATATTTTTGTGTTTGTTAAGACTGAAGTGATACGAAAATTATGTGTAGGACATTTTAGAAGAGCAAATGAAAAAGACAATAACCAGAAATTTTTTTATCGGAGTTGAGATCAATTTTTAAAAAGGAATCTTTCCAACCAGCAGGTAGGGATTTTGGATAAAAGGGGCCCAAGTGATTTTTACATCTGTTCTTATCTGAATAATCAGCAAGCCTTTTCAATTGAGAGATGTTTAAGAGTAGACGATGATTAGAACTATTCTGAAAAATTAAATCTTTCCTCTAATCTACCTACGAGAATAAATTGCAAAATACATTTGTAAATAAAAATTTTCTACATAGTACTTCTTCTTACATTGAGAGTTTTAAGATAAAACAAAATTATATTTAACTTTTAAAACACCGGTGAGTTGCCTTCGTGAGTCCATTGGTATTTCCATGTTATTAAATGAACCTGAGCATCTATAACATAATATTTCCTATTATGACTCAAAAGAAGTGTTGTGTGTCCAGAAATGTTCACTTGATTTGACATGTATAAAATGTGGACATCCTGTTTTTGTTTAAAGAAATATAGCAAACAATCTGTTGACAAAAATAAAATACTGGAATAAAATTAATTAGTAGCCTTTAATCAATTCCTTAATACTTACCTTTCCTAGATAAAATACGAGTAAGAATTATATTATAAATACATATGAATTATATTTGCTTATCAGAGACTGGCTTCCTCAATGAAAAATGTATTCAGGGAATCATAGAAGGGATCAAAATAAGTTAAGAAACAAACATGAATAGAGTTGTTCAGATTACAGAATGCAAACTTACCAACTAAAGAATTATAAGTAAGTTATTGTGCTAACAACTTATTCTTTCATAGAAATGTACAAATATTACTGTTGTTTTGATTTTTTCACTTCCCTCCTTCCTGTTTCTTTAAATGTTTAAAGACTCATCATTTGACTGGTTCTACAGATAGAAATATCATATTATATATGACATATTTTATATATATGCATATTTTATATTCTGTGAAAATTATAATCAACCTAATAAAACCAGTAATTTTACTCGTTAATTAATTAATGAGCCTCAGTTTTTTATCAAAATTATCTTTTATTCTAAACCAATCTAAAATAAATTACATATGTTCTAAAAGTGTACAGTAACATTCTAAAAATTGATCTTGACTTGTATATATATATTTTTTTCTCCATCTAAAGCAAATAAACTGCAGCTAAATAATGAAAGTAGTATTCATCAATTGGTAATAGGACAGCCTAGTGAATTATCCTTCTTCTCAATTATCATGATAAGCTTCTATAATGGATATTTATCCAGATGTAAAAGCACCACCCATTTGGATGTCCTGAATGAGATGACATTTCAGATGTCCAACATGAGGAATATAATTCTACCAGAAGAAGTCATTGCAGCTATTAAGAGGATGGAGAACAAAAGGGCAGATGTAATGTTTGTGGGAATTTGAAAACTTGGAGAAACAGTTATTGATCTCACCTTAGGGAAAGCATTTACTTAATGTCTTAGAATTCGGAGAATACCCACTGATTGGAATCAAGCAAGGATTGTCCTGCTACACAAAAAAGAGGATTTAAATAACTACTGCCTTCTCCTCCCAGTTATCTACAAAACTTTCATGAGGGTAATAGGCAAACGTTTGAGAGAACAAACTTGATTCCAGAAAGGTTTCATTATGATGTACCAAATACATATTGAATTATAAATATAACAAATGAATATCCGATTCCACTAGTGCTATGTTTCATAGTATGTATACAGAATTTTGATTTAGAAAGTACTTCTTCTATACTTTAAGCCATAGAAAGATATAGGGGTATAGGAAGAATGCATTCATCTTCTTTGTAACTTTTATAAAAATATCACTGCTACAGTAATGCTATATGAAGAAGCTGAAGTATTCCAGAATGAAAAAGGAGTTAGGCAGAGTGATTATTTCTTCAACCCTTCTTTAAAGTTGTTCATGAAGAAAATTGAAAATGAAGGGAGATGAATAGAATTAATAAAGTGAATCTCAGAGTTTAATTTGGGTAGAGTGCCTATGAAAGAAACTCCTGCATCCTATAGAGATTTCATCAAGCAACTAGGAATAACATGGCAATGAAGGGCTCAAAAAAGAGAAAATTGGAAAATGCTTAGGGATGCCTACATCCAATGTCAAATTGAAAATGGCTGATGATGATAAGGCTTTCGAAAACCAGTAGAAATTATTTTATTTTCCACAAAGTATTAACTTTATATATCAAGCTCATTTTTTAAAGGTTCTCATCGGAGTTTCAATCACTGATACTGCTGAAAAAGTAGCATTAGTAAATGTACAGAAACATGAGTCTTACCTTTCATTCCCATAATTAATATCTATATGATAATCATATATTTATATTTGCTAATATGCTTTAACACATTTTATTTAAATTACCTCTCCAGATAACTTAAGCGTTAATTTTGGAAGCTTGCCAATTCTGATCAGAAAATATTTTGCAAAAGCCAGGTATACAGTAGTATGTATATGCATAAATGAAGCATTTCCATTAGAATTAGTTTTATTTGTATGTATTAGATTGGTTATAACCTCAACACAAATCTGATTTAAGCATTAGGTTGGAATTAATGATATTTCTATATGTAGACCAAAAAATCAAAACAACAGTTTTCATATTAGCATGATTCTTAAGTATTTATATTTATGGTATGACCATCCAACTAAATCCATCAATTTTCTGCTTTTAAACTTATTCCGTCCCTTAATAAGTTATATAGGACGTATTTTCATTATTGAGACAGCCACTCTATGATTCGCAGGTGTAATATAATTGTTTCTCCTTAAATATAAAATTAATCACATCTAAACATTTTAACACACTTGATACTGGAAGTCTCGAGAGTTCTTTTTTCCAATGCCAAGATGCATTTCATAACTACACTATAACCTTAATTTTTAATGTCAGGCATGCAGTTAAAATACCTGACTGCGATATAAGTTTTCCTATACCCTTCCTAGGTCCGATTTGTTTCTGAATAGATATGCATATTCGCTTTTGGTCACTTCATTCAATAGTGTTTTCAGCAAAAATCTTTTTGAATCTCACAACTTCCACAGCTAATGCACACCGTACGGTAAATAGTAAGTAACAATTGTTTGGAATTCTCAACTCATATCCTACGCTCATCTGTTTGTTATCTCTATAAGAATCTTTCGAAACTTTGCATTAAGTAGCTACTTCAGCTCCATCTTGATTCCCTAAGTTTAATTTTCAATACCTGGGACGACTACATTTGACGTTTTCCTCTCCATTTCTTTCATTTTACACACTTGTTAATAAATAACTTGAACGTACGGAACCAATTTTTACGATATATTTTAGAAAAGTTCTTGTTGAAAGCCTGCTTTTTATTTTATTGAGGTCCGGTCATAAAGGTATGATTACATATGCATGAAATATATGCGAAGAGATGTATTGCCTGCACTGCATTTGCGACCTATCGTTTTCATGGCTGCAATCGCAGCTTTTATCAATTCAATGCGTATTTCTTATATACTAAAATCTTTAATACGCAGTCGTAATCAATAATAAACGTGACCTATTGTGATGTGACGGCAAACTGCCAATTTTGAAATGGGAACCGCCGATCAACACCTATTTTATCCTTATGGAAATAATATAAATTAATGTTAAATTCCCCATATTGTTATTCATGGTTACGTTAGTATATAGTGAGAGATCAAATAAAATATCCCTTTTCAGTATCTACTATAATCTAACAACATATTATATTTAAGCTAACTTGAAATTGTTTCATCCACTCTTGACTCAACCAGAAATTAAAACTCATTTAAAATTAAAACAACTGAATGCAGTTTTTCTTTCCTTTTAATCAGTATAACTGGTTTCTCAAATCAGCAATTTATAACTATGATTGGTATATTTATTCCTGCATCGAGTTTTGTTTCTAATATTCATGTCTTGTACCGTTTCTCTTAAATTACAAAGGGAAAGTGACCGACTTCCATATAGGCTAAAATATTTATGACTTTAACAATTTAACATACCTTAGATTCCTTGTCAAATATAAAAAATCAAAACTATTTTTAAAACAATGTAGCTAACAAAGTGGAATTATTGACAAAGACTGAGTAGTTTTCCATGCATGATTCCCATGTTAACTATAGGTTAATTCCATTATCTCTAATATGAAACCAAGGTTGAAGAGGAAAAAATTAGTATAATGATTGGCACTCATACTGGTTACTACATATTGGTTCAAATTAGATCAACAAGGATCCCAGAAAAAGGGCTCATTTCATGTCATTATTTCTTACTTACTTTTAATTAATTTATCTCAAATTATTTTTATTTATGAAATTTTCTCCTATAACTTGCTAGTGTAATATATAAGCTGAGCCAATTAACTGTAGTTACACTGTAAACAAGTAATTGGAATTTATTAATCAAATCATGGTCCAATAAACCATGTAACATTGTTCACGAATCTGTGTAGATTAATAAGACATATAGTACGTTACTTACTTTTTCAGTCATTTGTTTTCAGTTTGATTCTATAACAGAATGAGTTAAGTTAAATTCCTTATTGTGTGTTTTCTATAAGTATATGAATCATTCATACATAATCTATGGGAGGCTTTCCTTGGGATGAATACAAGGGAGCTCCCAAATTTCCATGTTTTAGTCCCCTCCAACATTGCTACTTGGCCAAATTACAATGTAATTCAAATAAATAAATACATCATCCTTTTACTTCTCCAATGTCAACAAAAGGTCATTAAAAAAAATTTGCTCATGGATTCAAATAATAAATATTACTTGATTACCTCTGGAAACCACTTTATTATAAATAAATGATCTTCCTAAACATCTGATACAAGTTTATAAGGCAACTTATCTGGGCAAGACAATAATGGCCCCAATCACTTTAGGCATTTTAGACCTTTCCATACCCAGGGGTCCAAATGCTGTTCCCTGATGCACTCACAAATATTTTTGGAGAGCACTTTATGGAGGCACTTGCACTTTGCCACTTTCACTAACCAACAGACATCTATATATTCTAATAAAACAGCCAAGTCATCTCATGCATCACTTGAATTATATGAAATTTCACTGTGAACTTAAAAAAACTGACAGATTTATGATGTACACAAGCTGATTCTACAGCTCCTTAAAAATTTGCAGCAGATATGACACTTTACTTAAGGCAAATAGATTAATCACAAAAACTTTACCAGAAAAAGATAACTTCCAGTAAGGGTTTCAAGGATAAAGAGATTTCTTTAAGATATCTCAAACATATGAATCTAAGTTGATAAATCTTAACTAAACTTTAAATTCTAAAGTATTAGGTATTTTTTTTACTCAAAAGGATAGTGTCAAACCTAAAATTCTGCCATAAACATTGGCAATTCTAAAATTTAGAAAAAAAAACAAAAAAATTACAAATATCTATCCCTTACATATAGGTAGCAACCATGTACCCTTCATCACAAAACCGTATAAGAAACATTCCTTCATTTTTAAACACAATTCATGTCTATCATACTAATTTAAGTCTTGATAATTTCCTTTTTAACATCATTGATTGACGTTGGATGACGTTTTCTGATAAATTCTCAATCAGCTTAAAAATTATTCATTGGTATTATGAACTTCATCAATGTTAAAAATCATTTCTTAGATATAGAAAGATAAACATGTTATGATATTTTTCATGGTACTTGTGAACAAAAATGTTCAGAATAAACAAAAGGTTATAAAATATCTGAAAGAAAATCTTCCTGCATAAAAATGTTCTTGTGAATGACTTTCACATTCATAATACAAGAAAGATCTCCAAAAGTATTACATATATGATACATTGGTTGTTATTATTACAACTTAGATCCATAGTAAGACATTAACTTCAGGGAACTCTGCACTAGTATGCAAGGAAATCAATATATCTGATGCAAATAGAAAACCAATTGAGCTTACAGTAAAGGGGAAAATGGGCATCATAGAAATATCCTTGAATAATTTAAGAGAAACAATCATTACAAAAACATAAATTAAGAGTATGAATAGAAGGTATTGCAATTTTCATATTTCTAACATGAGAATCGGAACTTTATAGATACCCAAGCACTTAACGAGACCAAGAAAAACAATTTTGATAGAAAAATTGCATGAACACATGAATGCTTGGTTTCATTAGCCCAAACAAGGAAAATAGTATCACATTAGATATACATATAACTACATTCTCACTAGCTCACTTCAATGAATCAGGACTGACTCATTAAGTTTTCAAACACAGCTTACTTTATACTTGAGATAAAATTAACAATGGCCTATTATACAAAATAAATATAGATACAAATATATCCAACATCTTTGTGAAATATAAAGCTGATATTCTATAAATTACATCAAGAATGAATAACAATGTGAACAGAGGCACAATACTCTGATGTGAATAGTTTTCATTAAATGTCTTGCAGCTAACATTCTCTTACATCTATACAGTCTACCATGACTCATACATTCAATTTGGAATGCTCAAGTTTCCTTTACTTTTGCCTCCCAGATAAAGTTTACCACCGCCAATATACATGGCAAATATAATCATGATGGAATGGCTTGAAAAAAATAATTACAATATTAATACAGATTCAGCATAAAAACCAAAACAAACATCTTCCGAATGAATTACAGTTTCCTAACAAACACATAAAACCTTTGTTGAAAATGCTCAATGCAAATTTTTATTCAAAACAGAAAATTATATCTTGATATGGTATGATTGCATCCAGAGTATGAATGAATATCAAAATATTTTGAACACATGACAGTGATACTTCCATTTTAAGGTTAAAATCAAATTGTGCAAATCATAAAAATATGCAGAGAGCAAAATTTATATATCCATTTAGTCTACATCAGTTGACAGTATCATTTGACATGGTATTCTTCTAAAATAAATTTTTAGTCAAATACACTCAGATACTCAGAATTGTCGGAGTTCATTCAGAAGACATACTTGAGGCACTTTTTGAAAATAAAATCTGCTTTGGAAGCATGATCTGACATATTTAAGTACAAGCAGTTGGAGTATTGAATATCTATCAACAATATTAAAATATAGTAAGATATGTCAAGGTTTATGATTCGATATATATTAAGAGCAAAGACGATTAATTTCAAAAGAATTTCAATTAATGGTAACCAGTACTACAAAAATACTGCAAAACAAATTAATCTCTCCAATAGAGCCAAGGAATTCTTACTTGAATGCAACTCGAGGAACCATAAGGATGAAACTAAAATAGACCTTACCATTCTTTCGTAATTTTCTCAAATTCAACACAAATGATGGTATCACACTTGAGCAGTCATACAAAACATAACTCTCACAACCAGCTCAAAATTTCATCCTCATGCACCTTCTATTCTTCGTTCATGAAGCAGACATGATGAATATCACATACTGTTAGCATACATCATCTTTTGGCACATCTAAGTCTAACTTGTGCGCAGAGAATGCTCAATTCAAAATAAATAGAATGTTTGGCAAGAGTTCTTGGCCAAATTGAGGGATGCCCAGAGGAACAGTTGAGGAGCTATAATCACAGCCATTTTTTCTTCCCTAATTCCATAATATGGCTTGTCAAAGAATGCAGCTATTTTGAGAAGCCAACTGGGTGAATCTTGATGATATCAGACAGAATGGGTTTGTTTTAGGTCCCCAGCTGAGATAAGACCTCTTGGCACATCATTCTACATTCAAGCCTTAGCACATTTTTTTAACTCAGCAAATATCAATAGAAATGATTCCTTTTAATCTCTATGGTGAGTTTCTTACAAGAGGGCAGCAGACAAAAAAGAAGTTCCATCAGAATAACTGGTCATCCAACTGCAGTCAATGCAATAGCGCCTGCTTCTGACAATTGGGCCTCACCTTCTGTCACGTTCTTTCCTCCAAGAAGTCCTCCCCCCGCCCTTCAGTAATATGATGCAAAGCAAACAAGTACACCATTAGACCCAACATTTCATGCCACTTGACACACACACAAATACAAATAAGAGAGTTCCACACAAAGATACTTTTTTCCCAAGTCAGAAATCATGATTGACAAGCAAGCTTTCAATAATTTTTATCTGATATGAAATTATTTTTAACAACCTTACAGTGCAAAATGCTCAGTGCAGATAAGAGCAATCAGCAGAACCTGATTTATATCAGTATGGGATTTGCAATATAAGTTGGTAATGAACAAGAACATATTAAATTGGCAACAATTCCTCAAAAATATTCTTTGGAAGAGGATACCATTACATGAAGTTTTCAAAAATTAATTAAATTATCTTTAGAGAAATTTTAAAATTCGCAGTTTGAACTAACAGGATTATTTCTGTAATATGATTATCAACATTCAAACATATCAGGTAATGTTAATGACATTGGTTAAGTATGATTAGAAAACAAATTCTATAACAAGCAACAATGAAACAACAGGTAATTGTAACTAAAAAAATTTTCAGATTTACGACTGTTAACTTCCTAAAATTCATTACATTAAGTATCAGAGTTAATTTCTCTAACACCGGTGCTTGAACCTAGAAAATTGCAATAACACCAAATTAAAGTTAAAAATAATAAATAGTTAAATTTATAAAGAGCTAATCTCTCAAATGATCAGTAATATTTATTTATTAAATGCAGAATAAGGTGCAAGAGATGGGCTTGGGCTAAATTTACACCAAGAATTAAATATTGGTAGAGAAAGGTATATAAGATATTACTACAGAAAAAAATATTTACTTAAGAATTTCTTTGATATATAAAAAGAAAATTAATGCGAATTATTTAAAAAACCCCTTTCTCATGATTACTTATCAGGATAGAGTAATATAACATTATGAAAAATTTCCACTAATTGATCTGATACTGATATTTGTTTTTGAGTATATTTTGTAAGCTTAAATAAAATTGTGAACTCATAATATACTATATACATTAAATAGGGATCATATAAATAAAGACCATCAGGTGCAACAGAAATATGAAAAATCAAATAAAGGCCTATTCTAGGATTAGTATGACAGCCACCATCTATATTAAACTAATTAAAAGATATATGGACATTACTAAACATCTACTTCTTGCACTAATCCATAGCAAGATTTAGAACATGCAAACATACAAGACTACACACCAAAGTAAATTATGAAAGACATGCAATGTATTTCTAAAGAGACGCTTCCAAACACCAAGTACGAGGAAAATATTTCTAATGGCAAAGCTAACAGCAGTCTTCAAATACTCCTTCCAGATTTAAGGATTCAGGATAAATTTTAATACTACCTCTGTTACCCTTAATTTAGGACAGACAACTAGATACATGAAAGTTGTACCTTCAAAATAAGTGAATTTTCCAAAGAAGATACAAAAATATAAGAAAAAGTTTCATTAAATAAAAATTTCCAAGTTAAAAAGAAATTACAGATGAATCTCTATCCGACAATGAATCTTTCTAAATGTTCTATCTTCACGTTTTAAAAATGAAAGAATGGTTTATCTACTTCTAATTCCAAAAATTCTGTTTTGTTGTTTTAATTACTTCTGATCATTAATATTCTTCCCGAATGGCTCTGAGTGTATCAAATAAAGTAAAAAATAATCATTGGAAAGTTGAGATATTATCATTCAAAAATTAGGCCATTAACCTGGAGACGGAGATGTTTGAAGTGTTGCTGTCAACTTACCTAAACACTGAAGGAGCAGTGGATCCACGAGACCATGAGACAAACAATCCTCCCTCACCTCTGGTTGCAGCTATACTTGAACCCTCAGTGGAATAAGCCCCTTCCCCTTCACTCAAGGACACCCTCAATCTCATGGACTCCTTTTTTCTCCTTTGTTCCAAGACTGCAGTTGTAACTTCACTTGGAAATACACTTCCCTCCAAACCACGAATGACTATCCTATAATCATTATGAGAAAAAAATCACAATCAGATGCAGTAAATGGTTAAATAATAAGCATATGAATCAATGAATTAATGCAATATCTATGGTCATTGTACTATGTCACTACAAAATAAATGTCTTTGTAATCACTATGTTCAACATATTATATATTACTGCATATATTAGCACTGCATTACACTTTATTTCATATGGTGGAAATTACAATGGAATGGTACTAGATGAAGATTACGCAACATGTTTGTATAAAAGCTGATTCATTCCCACCAAATGATTTCATCAATCTTTTCAGTCCACAAAATAAATAATTTTCATGAAAGAAAAAGGAAAGAAACTTTTCTTGTAGTTTAGAAAAACCAAACTTCCATTATTTTTTCTAGAAACATATTTACTTTTATATCAAATTGAATGGAAAATAAATAAAGATAAAAAGATAAAAGAAGGATATGAAGAGATCATTCTGTTACTTTTCTGGGCATGTGAGATTAATGTGATTGGTTATTAAGTATCATTCATCAATTTATTATGGTATCATAAACTCAAAGGCCTCATTATCATCTATTCATATATAGAATGAGGTAATTAAATCTGAATAACATCCTTTCAATTAAAATTATTTTTAATTGAAAATTCAAACCTAGTACTTTTATACCTTTTTCTAGATAATTTTTATTAATCTTTAAGGCTGATTTTAGACAAATTACAACTAATAATAGATTGTTTGTAAAATTTTAAATATTGATTTTAATTTGTAAAAATATCATTATTCAAGATAAATTAATCTTACCTTGGAAGCAATGCCAGAACTGACGACAATACTATCACTGCCCAATATGCTACTGACCCCATTGTTTTTACAATGACCCAATAGTTGCTAGGCAATCCAAAGCACTGAATGCATAATGTATTGTAAACAATGGAAAAAATATAAAAGGCTATGATTGAGGCCAATATGAATAGAAAGTGGATCACCGTCTGAAAAAAATATTTTATAATTAAATACACTTTGAAAGCAGAAGTATATTTTTGATTGAATGAATAGATAATAAAATCAATTTTTTCTTAAGGCAAATAAAACATTCTTAGACTTACCCAAGACCTTGTTTCAACTGCAACATGCAGAAGCATCACAAACATACAAGAGGTAGTAATTGTGGTCCCAAATTCCCAAATGCCAACATCAGTGTCATGGTAGGCCTTCATAATAAAAAAATATTGGTTAAACGAAAGTGATTAATTCTTTTGGCCACCATATACTAAATAATAATTAAGTTGTTAACCAATGGAATAGATTTAAAAAGTGATAACTAAGGGAGATTAGGGAAAAGAACTAAGATGAATGTTAAGATGAATGTTAAGAATCAAAATAATAATCATCAACATAATTTTCTTTAATTTAAGATGATCATACTTACTGCCTCAGTTACAAAGAATATAACAATACTCTGATACAGAGAATCAGCCATCGTGGCCCAGAAAGAATGTGTCTGATACACCAAACCCAATCGACCTTGCCGATATAAGGCAGGATGTGTTAATAACAGGTTGTCCGGCGCATCTCTATCATACACCCCTATAAAAACAGAAATGAAAATTATGGTAATACCATACATAAACCAAAAATATTAATATGTTTTATAAATTAGTTAACATGAAAAATTGAAATATAAAAATTATCCAGTTTAAATGAATTTCAAATCAGGAGAATTTATATTTCTAACAAATAATAATTAATATTGCCCTTCAGAAAACATCCTTAAACTTCAATGGGTATAAAGTTTACTGATAATAACTACAAAAATAGAACATCAAAATAGCTGTATTTAAGGTTGTTCAAAAGTTATGAATTCTTCTCTGAATATCTTCTGAATCTTATCTGAATGAATATGATATATATTTATTTCTGTAGTTAGCTATGTATCCACAATTACAGCGAATGATTAAATAAAAATCAAATAAATCACACTAATAGCATATCAATACGATGGATACAAAAATTATCTACATACCAATGGCTATGGGTGGTAATGAAGTGAAAAGTAAATTGTACAACATCAGGTACATTTGATCTATCATTACTGATCCAGAAAATCCACAGTATAGCTGGAACCAAAATATAAGAAACACGAAAGTCTGGAAGGAAAGGAATATCAATCATTAAATAATTATATTTGCACATAAATTTTCACAAAATACATATACGCAATTTTGGCATAAGTTGAAGACATAAAAAGCAAATAGTATGTCTAGAGAATGCATAACTACATCAAGGATGAGAGCAACATTTCAAGAAAAATAACTTCTTGTAATTAATTTTCACTAATTGTAAGAATTAATGATAAGGAAATTGTAAAAAATCATACAACAGTAAAAATTTATGTTATACATATATGGTCATCATGTCATTTTTATGGACTCACAGCATTCTTGTAGAAAAAATATAAAACCATCCTTGATAGACGGTCATAGCACCAATGTCCATGAACTAGAAGACAACGCTCTAGGAAACGAAACCGTGAAATGGCAAAATCTGATGCCATTACAGCTTGCATTCCTTCTTGGCCTGAGATTCCCATTCCTACATCTGCAGCCTGTATCATTGAAACATCATTTGCTCCATCACCTGCAAGGAAATGAGATGAGAAAAGAAATTATAAGTATCTTAATACTGATATGCTTACCAATGTATTATAATTATTTAAGTTGCGTGAAAAATATGATTAACTTATGAGAATATATTTGATAGGTAAAGCATTAAAGATAACTGAAATAGAAAATACATGTGACTATGGAGAGATAGATGAGGAAATATCTGAGATATTTTCTTCTTTTGAGATTTTTTTCATGAAATATATTAGTATGATTTTCTTTAGATGGAGGAAGGGTTACTTAATATAATAATGATTTATATAGTAGTAAAGTAAGAAATAATGTTTGTTAAAAACAAACCAATTATGTTCCTAAGAGCTACATAGATTAGATTTTTAATTTAAAATATATGGAACTCAACAGATATACCAATATTTTTTTGACCATAAAAAGGGTGAAGAAAGGATAGCTAACCTTTTTCAGTATAAAAACTATGAACATATGACTCACCAATGGCAAGGGTGCGCATGTTTAACTCCTCCTTCACTACTCGCACTATGTAAGACTTCTGTAAAGGAGTAGTACGACAACACAGAACAGATGAGCAGTACCGAGTTAGCTCTAGAAAAGGCCTCACTAAGTTGCATTGTTTTGGTAAAATGTAACTGTAAAAAAAGGAGATAGTACATTATGAGTAACAGTTCATTATTCATTTTTATTTCTTGATACTGCTCCATTTGCTAGTATCAATGTCATCAAGCATTTTACTTAAACTTTCAATATATTCAGTTCTTTCTTAAAATTATCACTTGCTTATTTATATGCATACACTTTATATGGACTAAATCCAGTTATTAAATCTTCCCTCCTTTCTCAAATTTTCTTTATGAATGAATGTTTTAGAGAATGGTTGCATAAAATACAAATCATTATCCTTTAAGCATTTTCTAAGATAGTCACATTTAACAAGAGTTTAAATAAGAAGTAGGAATGTTTACTCACGTCAGCGTCTTTCCATCAACTACAAGAGCCCTTTTCCTTAAGTGTACAGCAGTAGGTCTAGTCAAGCCTTCGGTGTTTGCTGCAATCTCATCAGCTGGCATACCCTCTGGTAAAACTCCTCCCCCGACTGCCTCTCTCTGAATTTCTGTGAGAAACACAGCAATCATGGAGGCAGCAGCTTCCCTTGATCTGGCTGTGAGCTTGAGAAGTTGCATTTGGGGAGAAAACAATCGAGCAGAGTATGCAACATTTACTGCTGTTTCAGGCTTGTCACCAGTCAATACCCATACGACTATTCCAGCTCTTATCAATGCTGCAATTGTTTCTGGAACTCCTTCTTGCAGTCTGTCCTCAATACCCGTAGCACCTTGAGTAACAGGTAAATTCAAGCATACATATAGAAAACAATATATAATTAACTAACTATATAAATTAATTTAAATAATGTACAAAACAAACTGTCTTCATTTTGCTATTATATTTTATTAGCTTATAACAAAATAAAAATATATTGACTTAGGTAACATCATAAATTAGCAAATTATCATCATTATTTACCTAAAAGGGTAAGGTTGCTCTCCAGTCTGCTAAAAGACTCACGAATTTTCCTTTCCCTATTCTCAGTAGCAATTTCTGCCTCATGGTGAGCTCTTTTCCATTCATTGTACTCTGCTTCAGTAAGTGATCTTCTGCCCATCATCAGGACCCTTAATCCATGACTAGCATACCTATTTAGATGCTGTTGAGTTCTCATTATTGTCTGTTGCATCCATGGATTATCTTGAAATAAAATAATATCATCTCATGAGGAATGCCATAAAAAACAAAAAAACATTTATTCATAATAAATTAGTGATTTTGCTCAAATAAAAAACTACATACTTTCTTGAGTACATAATTTTAATTTTTACAGTTGTCTTGCTGAAATATGGTAAAACAGAAAAATGCCATATTTTTGCTATTAGCAATTAGAAAACAAACTTATCACATTTTTAACTATTACCATCTTTAAATATAAATTCTCTGGTACATAAATCATAGATTTAAACTCATGAAAATAAATTCAAAATGCAATTATTATACATATATTAGGCATAGTAATTCATAGAATCAGAGTGAATCAACTATTAAAGCAATTAAAGTTTACAACACGTATTGCTAAATAAATAAAGACCAGAAGGGAGAAAAATATGCTTCTTCAATTACTTCTAGCAATCAGCATGTATATTATATATATATAATCAGGATGAAATACTTGTAAGTATTAGGAAATGCAATTTTAGTAATTTGGAGATTTATCTCCAGAGCGTTTTCTTTTGGTGACAATGTACACTCTATTATCTATTAAGAACATTTCTATTACCTGTTCTGGCTAGTTGAGCAATGATAGCATTATCTGCTCCTTTGCAATAGAGGAAAATTTCCCTGGTATTTGGATGCCTTAGAACCACTGACATACACTTTCTAGCGGAATCAAATGGGAGTATTTGGAGAATTTCCAGATTTAAAACACCTTCTCCTGGAAGAAAAGAAACATGAAATATCATCATTGTTGAAAACAAAAAATAGAATCATCAATTAACAATAATATGACAAATAACCATTAATCTTCAACAACAATAAAATCAATAAATTAGAACCAAATCTTGGGGTATTGAACTGCTTAGTATTCAGTTGTATTAGCAATATATATTTCCTCTAAATATAATGAGAATCTTGGAAAATTTTACCATCTAGTAGTATTCTATTCTAGAGAGTATTCTAAGGAGGAGAAAATCAAACATCGAAGTTCCTTCAAACAGAGTCTGTATGAAGCCTAAGTCCATTTGTAATTTCCAATTTATATAGTTAGGTGGATAACGTGATATGCTTAAGGATAAATAATTTTGAGCTAAGACAAAGTGAATTAATAGTTAAAACAAATAATCAGCCAGTTATTTTCAGTTTTCATGAAATTATGTTTGGAATAGAATAATTGATAATAAAAAAATCCTTGCACTTAAGATTTTCATAAGAAAACATGCTGCGATTGATAAATCCATGGGTGAGAAAATTATTTTAAGTTCTTGTGTATTAAGATTTATAATTATTTCATAAGTAAGTTTGGAAAATAGATATTCCAATAATAATGAAAAATGCATTTATTTAAGATTGCAGTATAAGGTTGTTAGCAACTTCAAGGTAGGGACCTACACTAAAACATTTCATAGACAAATCAGCCAATGAATAGTATATGCCAGTTACAATTACTTAGCTATTGGCTTTTATAATAATAAACAAGGTTTGAAAGTTATTTAAGATTGTTTAAATCAGAGCTTTGTATGATAAGATTATATATAAAGTATAAAAATGTTATTAAAAAACAATATATCTATACAAAAACTTGTCATTACCTGGAAGAGAAATTGTAACAGTCTTTGGACTCCTCTGTATAAGACGGCAACCATAAGCATAAGCAGCATTAACAAGGGCCAATTCATCAGGACTCTCCGCCTCATAAATGGGACGAACATCAAAAAGAGCTGATGGAGTTGGAGAACTATCTCCGTCCAGCTTCATTTTTCCAGCAACACCTGGACTATCACCACCATCTGGCCAGGACTGAGGACCAATTTTGACATTAGAATATGATTTTTCTCCAAAGATGAAACTAAGTTTGAAGACTCTATTGAAATTCTGCCAAAAACTTATCTATTAGGAATTTAACATAAAATTTCAAATACCCAGACACAGATTTCTTTATTCAACACTCTACTTCTTTAAAATAATTTTTATAGTTAATTTAAGTTACATAAGATTGTTGTCAAACTGAAGCCCTAAAATAGATACTACGTAAATATAGCTCTATTTAGGGTTTTATTTAATTTCAAAGTTTTATCTCAATAAAATATGAGATATTTTGAATTATTTTGTAAAACTGTAATGCAAATGATAAGTGAACGTTAAAAATACTAGATAATGAGAAATGTAAGTAAACATGAGATAATGAATGTGTGATTAAATGTGTAGATTTGTCTGTGTGAATGGATAAAATATTACTTTAAAAACCGTGAAAATTTTAACGTAATACTGAGATATAGATGCTTTAAGACTTATGTTAGAAGAGATAAGATGACAGTATATAGAAAATGAAACATATATGTGTATGGATACATTGAAAATTCAAGGAAAAAGCAATCAAACTGAGAAAGCAGATTACCAATACAAATACATTCATAAATTCAAAGCAAGATAAGTAAACCAACAAAGTAATCGTAAATACTTTACTTTAAATCAAATAATCAAAGAATGGACAATGATACTTGCAAATTTTTTCCTGCATAAAAGTAAAAAGTTTGTTAAGAGTGTAAGTATATACATGAAGTAGATTCTTATAGATAGGTTCTTATGAATATGTATCGTGTTCGCATATGTAGAGCATGTATATTTGTGTATGTGCTGTATCTGTTTCAGAATATTTTTAGCAGAATGATAATAATCTGAATTCTGAATTATTAACATTAATTTTAACATTATTCACTAAGAAGAATGATAATTTTTATTTTCTGAAATCTTATTATTGGATACTTTAAGTTTAATAAATGTTACATATATATTTCTAAGTATAAAAGAGGGGGATTTTATTTTTAATTGTTTTGCAATGAATGTTTCATGTTGAGCAACAGCATATTTAAAATTTTGTACGGAAAGATCATAATAACAGTTAGAAATACTTCAACATGTAATAAATGATGGGCAATTTCAAATGTAATGCAATAGATTTAAAAATTAGCCGTAAGCAGTAATATATATTTTTAGCCTGAATATTCTATAAGATGAGGTGTTCAGAAATAAAATACAAAAGGCTAATCCTTTTACAGCTAGCGAAAAGGTTCATCAAATGTTTTAATCCCATCCTTTCACTTTCCTAAATTTCTTTAACAACTATAGAGTCTTCCTCCTCAACTTCTCCCTCCTCTTTCCAAGTACTCACACCCACTCCTTTTCCTGGCAGCAATGTCAGCGAGTCCGAACCAGCCACTCTGTTTATCCGTCCTGATGCAGGCGACTCTTCCGGAGTGGCCGTCTCGCTTGAAGACTGAATGGGCGACAGGGGTCTGGAAACATTTGCAGACGGTGGTAAGAATTCCAAGTGCCTAGGGCGCGTCCCACTGCCAGGAGGGGGAGATGGAGTGACAGACCGGGATTCATCCAAACGAGAGTACTTGCTGTCACAGAGGGTGTTTGCGGAGGAGGGAGAGGAGGCAGAAGGTCCAGTGGATGGTACTGAGGTTGAATGAGCCAACTTTTCTTCAGCAGCTGAATCATGCGCTACGGTCCTAGCATGGATGCTGCTAGACTGGCTTCTTTTACGTACCCTAGCTGTTCCTCCCTTATGCCACCACGAAAGTCTCAGCTTCTCCATTTTGCTCTTCATGATATTTTCTTCCTTCGATTTTGGCTCAATGATACCACTTGAATTCATCTACGTCGAAGGAAGATTTCAATATGTATTAGGTTGTTCATGCATGAAATGCATTCAAATATAACTTGCGTAGAAATTTATAAAAATCCTTATGCTAAAGACATAAGATTAATATGCAAGGCTTCTAAAACACCGTCTAATCTATCTTTGATAATTTAGCAGGAAAATATTACAAATAATCTGGGAAATGGTGTATTAGAAAAATGATTAAGAAAGGAACTTTAATAAATAAAGAAAACCAATGACTTCAAGTCCCTTGAAACAGATTAAACAATAATAGGGAATAAGGTTTCTTGATTTATTAAGAGCAAGAGAAGGCAGAATGCCAATTGATAAAAAAAACTTTCTAAAATTGTTCCCTTATTTCAAGAGTTGGAGAACCAAACATAGCATTGAATTAATGGGAAAATATTACATTTCAACCTATTACTAATACAAATATATTCAAAAAGTATGAAGTGAAATTAAAAGCTAATCACAAAAATGAAGAGATAAATTTAACTAATTAGCTCCTCATCTGACAACGTAATAATAAAAAATTTTCTAAATTGCATTTTCTGAAGTTATTCTGGTATATGTATTTCACCTTTATTTACAATTTTAGCATTATAGTACTAAAAATAATATGATACCAGTTTCACAAATATATTCCACACAAAGTTCCACATATAATAAAAGTTTAAGCTTATATTTCTTACAAAATAAACCATGCCCTTCAGATATCAAACAACATTTTCTTCCGAATAGAAAAACACAAAGAAAAGATATTTCTTATGTTTACCTGATCAACATGAGGATGATGTGAAACAACAACAGTGTTACAAACAGCCATTAGGGTGAGGAATTCTCTGACACGAGTGGGCGGGGGAGCAAGTCG
This sequence comes from Pantala flavescens, assembly GCA_020796165.1. NCBI lineage: Eukaryota > Metazoa > Arthropoda > Insecta > Odonata > Libellulidae > Pantala > Pantala flavescens. The sequence continues at coordinate 23,995,470 of CM036886.1, forward strand.
ACCGCCTCTTGTGTCCGAAGGGAATGCTCCAGCACCTGCTTGCCATGCTTCCCACGCAAGCTCTTCCTTTAACCGGGGGTTGGCTATAACTGGAGCAGGACTTCCAGGTCTTAGCTTTTCCTAATTAAACATTAAGATACATCCATGAATACCTTCTATAATTAATCTTCCAAAAAAGAGAAAAATTTTAACATAACTCTATGCATTAGATAACCAATAGACAGTAAAATACATCTTAACTTTGTCACAGCCAAGGAGGAAGTAAAAGTCATAAAATCATATAGGATAAAATTCTATTACAGTAAGGGGAAGTAAATCCAAAGATGTTAGTTTCAATTTAGTCTAATAATTTTAAGTGAAATTGAACCATGAAAATAGGCAATCGTAAACATAACTTTACATACATTTGTTAGATAGAAACTTTTTTGAATCCTTTTAAGTATAGAGATTTTATTTTTGGTTAAGGTTTTTTACAAATAAACATTTTTTCCAAAATTATGATTGAAAAAGACATGATAAAATAGAATTATTATTATTGTAAAACATGCATGGGTGACAAACAAGTAATTTAAATCATTTCCTGATACCAGCAGTTAACAGAAATAGTCAAACATTTTACTGACCTCAAAGTCTTCCGGAGATGGATGATTATAGTCCACACCACCAACTGTACACCTCTGGAATATCATCTTGTTCTCTGTTAGGGTGCCAGTTTTATCAGAGAAGAGGTATTGAATCTGTAAATAATAAATAAATTTACAGAATGATATTTATCAATACTTAAGAAATATGAAAAATTAATATGGAAAATTTATAAAATTTTCTGGCGCTCATATATACATGAATGAAAGTAAAGGAATTTTGTGTTAAGAGGGTCAGTGTGAATAATTATTAAATTTTATTGATTTGGAAAAAAAGAGCAAAAAACTAAAATAGCTTATGCATTCAAATGAAAAACTAATCATCAATTTGACAAAAATAGCTCACTGATGTGAAAATGAGTGAAGAAGTAGCAAGAATCCTTAATTCTTACCAGTTTGTAAGGATCGTAAATTGTTTTCATTGCAGAGAAAGAATGAACTTGACTTACCTGTCCCAATTCCTCAGGAATATTCAAGGCTCTACACTCTATTCTCTTGTTAGTCTTTGGGTCAAAGAGGTCTACATCATGATGGATATGGTACACTTGTATTAACTTTGTCATTTCTAAAGTGACATAGAGTGATAATGGTATCATGACCTGAAAACATTTATAAATTAAATAATTTATACATGTCTCAATTGATGATTATTAAAATTGCATACTAAATGAAGAAATTAAAAAGAGTATTAAAAAATTACAAAACTAAATTAAAAAGTAAATTTGACAATATTATTAAGCAGCTATCACCCTGTAAGTTTCTGTAACATGTTAAACCAAATTGTTGATAGAAGTAACCTCATAGAATGTGATCCTGATTGAATTTGATGAGCCAAACCATGCTTCAAATTCACTTCAAGTGAAGTACCATGATGCTAGAGCTAAATAGCTAATATGAACAAACATCTAACAGCCGTTTTCAGCTTCAGGAGCATTTTGCATGGGATGACTAAAGTTAAATTGAATTGTTGAGAGCTTCTTCCCTAATTAATGTACATCTTCTTAGTTTACAATTCTAAAGCTTGTTCCAAAATTATAGGCAGTATAGTCTTGTGGGGGAGTTGAAAAGCCTCAGATTTTTATGGATAAAATTAAGATTTGTGATTTAATTTGATTAATTTTCACTTAAATTCTGGTGCATGAGAATGAATATGCATTGCACTTCAATTATTAATCATTATTACTTGTACACCAATCCCTTCCCTTATCCTTTATGACAATTTACCTGTATTTATATCCCTACAAGCTTTCCATAGAGCCAGGTCAAACTGGAGAGCACAACAGTAACAGACAAAAGCTGTAAATCATTTGCTATAGATAACAATTTTCTAAAATTATGCAGGCAAAACTGAACTGTGTGACTTATCTGTACAAAATATACTAATCTCTTATAACCACTTTGAAAAAGATGTGTTTTTCAAACCAAGATGGTCTTCATACTTCTGATTAATTTTTATTAAATTTTAATTATTAGAATAAAAAGAAATGAATGATAACACATCCACACAAGCATACAAATACCATTTACATGTTAATAATACTTGCAAATACTAACTTGTAAGATGATTATAAAAGTCCAAAATGCTAAAACCCCTTCTAATGCAGGGTTGTTTGTAAAAGGAAGGAAGGGCACTAAGGGGCTGACATCTTCGTATGAGGAGAGCCAAAGTTTGCATCCAACTGCACCAACCACACATAGCACCAACAAAATCACAACACACCACACAACATCAACATTCATTTGGCGCTCTAAAGCAGACCTCTTGTAACGAGGACCACCATTGTTAAGCATTGCTTTTGATTCATGTCCTGTGTTTGAAATATAAAGAATTTTACATTAACATTGAGTATTCAAGTTATTATGAACTATAAGATAAGGACAAAACAAAAACATTTAATTTCACTCAAAAAACCTGAAAGTCAAATAAATAATTATAATTAATCCAAAGATACATCTATTGATTCATAAACATCATTATAGCATTACTATCATGATAAATAAAAATAAATATTAATTATTTAAATTATGTTATATAGAATATCAATTAATTTTCTGAAACAATATATGTAAAAGGGAAATCTACAATTTCCAATAACTGGAGATAAAAATTTACATTAACAATCTCATTATCTATTTCATTTTTTGTAATTAAGAATTAAATATTTAATAAATGGTAGATTTTTTAATAAAAATCATCAGCAGCTCTAAATTATTGATTCTTAATTTAACTTCTAAGAATAGAATGATATTATAAAGAAAAATTCCATTAAAAATATTCATTCAACATTAAAAAAAGATAAATAAAGATTTAAAAGAATATCTGATAAAATTTCATATAAAGTGATTGAAAATCACTTTATATGAAATTATTAATATATATACTTATTGTGATTATATTGTATTATAACTTATTATAATTGTGCAATATATTTACGATATTTGTTTCATATAAAGTGATTTTCAATCACTTTATATGAAACAAATATCGTAAAATTATTGCACAATTTATTTTCTAAACAAATGTTTGAAGCAAGAGATTGCATACCAGCATAAACCACAATGCCCTCAATGAAGTCAGTGTTCTTAAGAACACATTCTCTCAATAAAAGATTCTCTGTAGAAACTGGAATCCTTTCCCCGGATGGATGAACAATTTCACCGTGGAAACGGTAGATGCGAGTGGTTGGTCCATCCACTTCCACTGTGCTCTGGAATTTATCCGGTTGAAAACATTCTTGCTGAAATTCAAGAATAAAAATCTAAATTAAGATTCCTTTCTAATAACTGAAAATTACCTTACAAGAAAAATATTTAACATCAAGAGTTAAGAACTCATATGATATTTATAATTAGTTAAGATGAATAGTAGTTAACAGGTTCAGTAGAAAAAAATTTGAATTGAAGTTACCTTATCAACAAATCCTCGTGCAACAAGTCTTTGCTTTAAGTTGGTCTCACCATCCAGATTACAGGTGTCAAGGTGACAGATTCCATGAGGATCACTGGAGCGTAAAAGGAGAATGTCAGCAGGAACCATTTCGTTGTTGGAGAGATGGACCAGGTCTCCTACCCTCACATCCTTCCATAGAACCTTCTTGTATTGCTGTTGGTCACTATAAATAAGAAAATATATCTCATTATTTTTTTCATTCAATAATTACTTAATTATGTTTTAACCAATTAACTATACATGATTGATTTATTGCTTATCAGCAAACCTGTCTTTACATTCTCTAACTAGTAAAACAAGAATTAATTAAAGACATATAAGCTGCCTTATATGAGAGTTCAAGAAGTTAAACTCAAATATCAAGCCAAAAGTAGGGACAAGAGGAGAATGATTAGTTATGTTCATTCCCAAGTTACAACTGTTACACAATAATCAAGTCCTCTTAAAATCTATTACATCTCCAAAAACAAAGTCCTTCATAAAGTCAAGAGAGTGAGAAGTTAGCCGGATAAAGAAATTTCTTGGAATTAATGATTTAAAAATAACAGAGGGAAAACAGCCTTTCTGTTTGAATCAATGATCTAAAATTAAGAGTTACTTTGTAGGAGATTAGAAATATTAGATTTATAAATATTTGGATCCTGTTTGTTCCTTCTCACGCCAGACAACAACGAGCATAAAAAAGTTTTTGAAGATTTCATTTTTTTCACATAAATAAACAAAAAGAAAATATGAAACTTGAACTATAAAAATTACATAGGCTTTGAAGGTTTTCCAAGACATTAAAATTATCTCGATAGCAGGACTATTATTCTAAATGCATCGAAATGTTAAAAGTTACATAAGCTGTAAAATTCTTTTTGGATTTCAAGCGCAATCATCAAAATATGGAACATTAATTAATAATAATTCGTGTCTTAGATTTATAAAAATGAAAGATTGATAAAATTTGAAAGGAAACTATGTAGAACCATTAAATTGATTAATATTAATTAACAGCAATAGAGGAGCAAGCACATAAAATTTCTCAGCGAAGGTAGAAATTGTAAAAAAATAATCAGAATCCCTAACTTGAAATCTATTTTACGCATTAGAAATGTAAGACTATTCTGTTTCTTTCACAAATGCAGCATTCCTCCAAACATCTGTTCCGCATCTGATTCCGTCAAGGTAACGCTGATCGTACAGAACATCTTTCAACCAAAATAAGAATTTCGAAATAAAAACGGACTTGGACCCAATCCTCTTGCGTTCCGCCACATCTGTTCTCCGCCGATTTTGCAGAGGTCAAGTCCTCGACCGAAAAGACAACGGTAAAACACTCGCTTCGCGAAGGCGAGTTCAATTCAATCGGACGAACGGTGTCTGCAGATTAATTCTTTGAAAATGCGGCCACAAAAAACGGAAAAGTTTAACCTTGCGATATGGAACATGAGCGAATATTTTTGGTCACAAAAACAAACCTCATAGGCTACTCACGCAAGAACAAAAAATTCCTACTAACCTATCACAGAAATTCGTCACAAGGAAAACTACGATCAGATTCTTTCGACAGCTTAATTTGACTTTAGAACCATGGAGTGGGTTACTTCTCCTTCTCTTATTACAACTCATTGATTATTCAAATAATGATTATTGAATATGATAGGATATCAGAGAAAAAAACATTGATAAGGTATAATTTCATTCACATCCAACACGCGATACAACTTCAAATAAACTTAACTTTACGCGAATACAGGTATTTGCTAATGTATTCGACAACAGTCAAATCGGCACAAAAGAGGACCGGTTTAACGGTTTTCGGTTATGGCGAGTTCGAAATTAAATTATTTAACGGTAAAAAATCCGAATTCAGAAAATTAAGATTTCGGGAGAGTTAAATTATTGAATTACACGAGTCATTGGTCAATATGAACATTACAATATTTCCTTTCGATATACCAAAACCAAATTGCAAACTTAACGATCGTAATTGTATTCAAAGTTTAATTGGATCGTTGTTAATTCCATGGTATTAGGGGTTAATTGAAACTATAAATCAACTTTGTATCAGAGCGAATTTAATCAACGGATCCAAAGTGATACAAAACAAGGACTTCTCGACACATAAATAGATAAAGTGGGCAGACTTTCTTAGAGGAAAACGACAGTGCATCTTCTCAGGGCTTCTTTAAGAGTCGTACGGTTTTCTACTTCTACATCTTCGATCTCTCCTTATTCTTTGATGCTCAAATTGACCTTAAATATGCGATACAGCGCATAAGAGCGATTTCCCATGCAAAAGGGGCACGGCAGGGAATGACGAAATGCTCTCAGAAGGTCAAGAGGTATACGTCATCGCTGAATTTTCTTATTTTGACGATTTTAACCGCCGATACAGAATACAACTGAATATTAATGGCTTGCCACTACCTGACTATCATACAGCCTTCAAAAAAACTCGCCGGAGATTGAATACAACGATACGGAGCGGCAAGTATTTAACAATGGGAGAAAAATGTTGACAATCTCATGCGAAGGTCATTGATGCGCAACAATTCATTGTAGTCTACGCCAATGATTGTAATTTGGGGGATTAATGATGTTGATTCGCCGAAATCGTATCATAAACCGCTTCGCGCGAATGAATACAATAAAGAGAACTTGACGGCTCTTTTGTTTTGTTCATCCATATATTTGTCTTTGACGAAATTTTTAATACCTTCATACAAGGATTACCTTTTATAGTAATAGTATGTATAATCAAAAGAAAAAACGAAATCAAATGGCGATGCAATAATGATGATTAAGGAGAAATTGAAATTATACTAATAAACAGCGGAAAATAAAAAAAATTAACTATTTTAAGTTTAATAATAAGTGTCAGAGAGAAGGACATTTCGACATGACTAACAAAGTAAATTCCACAAGTAGACAACAATCTTTTAGCCTCCGTTTCCAGCTTGAAGGAAAAAATTTTGCGCGAAAAGAATCACGTTTCACCTATCTGATTTCATTTGTTTTTGGACTTCCGAGTTGGAGAAAAGCACAAACACATTTGGTGCTCCAAAGGACGAGATCTATTTTCGTTCCAATAGCTCCTCCAAAGTTGGATGGAAAATCGCTTTCTTTCCATCTGTGAGTAGCAGAAATAAGTTTCTCATCGGCTAGATCAAATACGATTCATCATAAAGACAAGAATGTTGTGTAATGGCAAGATTTTAAGACCGTAGACTGAATCAACAGTTGCTATAGCTACCGTATGTAGTAATGCCGATACGAATACAGATTTCGATAAATGAAAATCAAAGACTAGCGTAAAATAATGAAAATTCTGCAGAGAATGGGTACACGGGTATAATTCCATAACATTTTTAAACATAATATCTGAATTAAAAGTAATCAACAATCATTTCGAAAAATTCGTTCCAATTCCAACATTTTTCCATCTTATTTATTTATAGCGCGTAGCAATTATTTAATCTTCTACCCTAACTTCATTTCGACTCAAAAGCATTTCGTAATGTTTTTGTCTAGAGAAAGAGACTCAAATGATGTGCCTTATCTTCCTTATGATGTTTGAAGTCGCATATTCGCCTCGACGTCCCCACTTCAGTCATTGGAGATTCTTCGTTGGATTACGTATCTTTACTTCAAATGACACCGTTTACTCGTAGTCACTAACAGGTGAAAGAAGATAAGACGAGCTGCCATTGGGTCAGTATCTTTGTGCTGCCATCTGGCGGCAATATTTCACGCCGACGATTGTTGGTAAAAATGCTTCATTATTGATGCCGACGAATGGATTTCGGTTGAAAGAAAAACTTTCCTCTTCTTCCCACCAAAATGGGAGCACCGCTGCTGCCGAGGGAAACAGATTGTGACGCAATTGAGAAAGTACTAGTTCCCGCGTTTAGAGCAATTCACTTCTTAGACGTTACTCACGCTTACGATGGAAAGAAAACGTGCCTTCAATTGAGCCGATATCCAACCGCCACAATAAGAAACAATATTAGCGCGAACGGATAATTTTATCGGTATATTTTGAAATTAAGTATTACAAAGACACTAATTGGTATACTACGGTGATGTACTTCAAACTTACAGCAAGAGTAACTGCAGCCGATTTTAAGCAATAAAAACAAAAAATTATCGAAAGTTAAAATTTCATTGTTTCTGAGATTGTTGTATGAATTTCAATGAAATCACTTGTACATGTTGCCACAAGATATTTTGTTAACTACGTAAGTCTCGATTCGTAGCATTGTAGCCAGGTACAACAATCAGATATCATTCAACATATTTAGGGAAAATATGGAAATTAAGAATAGAATAAAGGATGTAAAATAGACATGGAAAGGAAAATATAACATTTAATCTCACCTTTCCATTTCCCCTCCTTTACGAATGAAATATCCTGAGGTAGCGAGGAAGCATTTTTCAATTTAATTACAATGAACAGGTGATGCCGAAGAAATGGATTTTGCTATATATATATATTTACACTTTGCTGCACAAAAATCGATAAAACTTCATGGAACACCTCTGGATACACAAAATATATCTACTTTATCCAACAAGTACGGATCTGATTGACTCGTCTAGACATAAACATGATAGGATCCAATAAGCAAACAGAGGGATAAAGCTTAGCTGGAAAGCCTCCACTAGGCACACAAAATACAATAAAATCAACGCACATCCCAACCTAATATTCCCTCTTCCCGGTAAATATTTAAATAGACATTTTACGAGAGCAAAAAAATTCTAAAAAAATTGATGCGTTCATGATTCCCCGGAAATTGCATGACGGGATGTTTTTGCAGCGGAATGGTCGATCTGAAAATGGATTTGACAGGATGTGGCAGCAGTTGGAGAAATGCACACTATCATTCGAATCAAGTGAACAGAAAGGATACATAGAATATATAAAATATTAAATATTTAATAAAAAAGTCAAAAAATACATGCCGATACGCCGCTTAGGAGAAAAATTGTGCATAATAGGAATATAGCAAGAAAGAAAATTATATCTAGAATCATCTGCACACCTATACAACGCAATATTGCGGAATATAAAAAATAAAGCTTATTACGTCTCGAAAAAACGAATTTCTGACAGGAACAATCGACAACAATCGGTTACGTTTAATTTTTTGATATTTACCTCAATAATCTGATATTATTGCGTACCGTAAGAATAAAGAATAAAGCCTTAAAGAGTATTGAAAATAAATAATGTAATAATTTATGAAATCAATGTGAGAAGGCGTGACTTCGTGGAATGCCATAGTAATAAAAACAACTTTGTAAATTTCCACAGAAAATAATAATAATTTTCTGTGGAAATTTACAGTTGTTTTTATTAATAATTTATGCTTAAATTACCATTAACGATTGAAGTTTTAAAAAAATAAAGTTTGTTTTCGGTCCAAGTAAATGTGTTTATTTATTCGTACAAATAACTAAATAAATTTCATTGTAATGGATTTTATTATCTTTATAAAAAGTGATATGCTTTTAGAATGGTAGTCGGCACGCTCATACGCCACAGACGATAAGGTTTAACTTGAAATATAAATAAGCTCTGTAAATATATCGAATGAAATTCTTACTTCAGAAATAACAAAGTTATTTATTTTAACAGAAAAATATTTAGTTTTAACAATCATTTAAAGTTAAATCAACTTAGGTAGCGGAATATACACAAATTGTTTACAAAATTCACTAGTTAATTACTTGAATCAAATAATTAACTCCGAGTAACATACATCAAATTTTATACACAACAATTAAACCACATTTACTCGCTAGCTGCTAGCTACTTGAGATAATCAAATAATTAACTCTCGAATAACACAATTACCTACATCATTACAAACAACAATTAAGCCAAAATCAGCCCAACAATACACACGGTCCCTGTTAAAATAGGACACCAAATGGAATCTGTTACAGATTTTAGTGCTATTCAGAAATGGCTCGAGAACCAGATGTCTTTGACTATACATTCTTTCCACTTAAACGCAGAAGAACAGATAGGATGAAATTAAAATCTCATCGCTATGTTAAGAGCAACACTTCCAATTGTGCGTTAAATCCTTCTCCACAAGTTTTTTAACAGTTTCCCGGGAGAACACAAAACATTCCACACGAATTCAGTTGTTCTGAACAATATCGAAAAACTGGCAGAAATCAACAGCCACGCAAAGAGCTTACATAAGCACAATTTGGTCTCAGGTACTTCTCCAATCAGAAAACTTGGAGGTAAAAAGCAGCAGAACAACGATAAAAGTCCACACACACGTTTCTCTAACTGCTGCAAACTGTACCAGAAAACACTGAAGGTTTGCACGATAGAGGATGAACTCTGCCTCCTGTACAAATAATGATTGTTTCCAGCCATCACTAACTCTTCGACTGCCTAAACCGATCTCAAACGCAGACTGAAGTGAAGTATGATAAACGACAGATCGTCAGCGATTTAAATAACTAAAAACTAACCACAATACGCTTCACTAATATACACTCGATGGGGTTATATTCAAATGAGTCATGTACCCAATTTGGCATCCAATTCCTAACGATACGGAAATGGTGGTTGGAGAGAGAAACCAAATGACGTATTCTTCTTGAATCCGTTAATCAGACAGGAAAATTAAACGTCATAAAAATAAACTGTAAGTAGTGAGACAATTACAATCTCTAAATTATCGTAATTTTCACCTCTTAGAAATTATGCAATATTTCTAATCTTTGAGATTCTTCGAGCTTTACAGAAGATACGATGCATTTGAAATGCATTCTCACTTATGAACCGGAGCTAACAGCAAACAAATTATATTTTTTTTATAACGCAGATTCATTTGTATACAGTACACGATGTCAATATACGGCAGTTGTGTTTGTTGACCGCTATCGTTACAGTCACATAAAACAAATACGTATATCTACCCAATTAACTTCTGATTTAATATACAAACGCATACATACATCCTTATATAAAAAAATCCTACTGATCGGGAATCGATCCCGGGAACCCAGAGTTGGAATTGGAAAGATACTGTACTGACCACTGCGCCTCCGAGTTCAGCAGGTGCAACATTTAAGCTAATTTGAGTAAACCAAATGATTTTGCGACTTCTTTACGACTGACAAGAAGCATTTGGAAGGGGTTTTTACCTTGGTTTACATGGAAACTACTCTTAAAGCCCTTTCAAAACGAGCGAGAAACTGCTCTTTCTCATCAACATCCGGTTTTGCTGAACAACGAAGGGAATGGCATAATTTATGACCAACTCGCGGAGTTAAAAGGTTTTTATTTAAACTGAAACAAACTCCTTTTTTCTCGAACATTTTGGATATAAATATCAATGTTTCCTTAGCAACTAATAGTATTATTTTTACCCTACCCCATAGATGAGTTTGATAATACACCAATCCTGTGTATCGTATAACACAGCCACTGTAGTAGTTAAGAGAAATTTAATATAACATTTTGAAAAACAAATTTTCACGAAAGTTACGCGAAAAAATCTATCGATAACCGCACCCGACCACAACTTAATATGAATACGATTCGCTATCAGATCATTCCAAAAATTCAGACAACTCATAACGAAACGGATATCAATATAGATAAAGGAGATTCGATTAAATAATAATCGTCTAAATTCTTACGGTTTATAAGAAGAGGATTTAGTTAAGCGTTTAGGTCAAGTAAAATAGTTTGAGGTCATCGCTCGGTTATCCTATACCTACCAATATCAACTCCATACCTCAACAGTATAAGTGAACCAGAATAAGAGTTAAACCAAGCATTTTAAATTGTTCAGAATAACATAGCAACGGACTTTAAACGGATAGCCTTTAGATCCAAAACCATACCCTACCCACTTTTCAACTGTTTTTATAATAGACCTGGTCGAAAAGCTAGACCCATCCGTTGGTCTCTCGTGAGTTTGATGGTTCCGAAAGTGATGGGAAATATTTATTTTTCCTTGGATTTATTTATACTCGCAAAAACAAATCATTCGCCAAAATTACGCCACAGCTTGGTTTTTGGAAATAAAATCTATTTCTTCTCACAGACTGAGAAATATGTGTGTTTCCTAGGAGATGAATACACCCACTCCAAACCCCTTCCGAATTAAGCCTAATCATATAAGCATCCCAACGCTTGCTTACCAAAGGAAAATAATTTACAAGAAAATTCAAAGATATAGTTTAAAGAACGGTTAATCAAATATTTTTTTATGTATGTGTGTGCATATTTACAGCACTGAAACCTGATAGTTAAAAAGCAATATATAGAATACGGAAATTCTTTATTTACGTATTTATTAAAAAGATAACAACATATATTAAGAAGCAAATTAAAGTTTATGATTAACAAATAATGATTACAATATATCAATAATAAATACAATAGAAGACTAGAAAAAATCGATAAAAATTATATATTTATTTTAAATCATGATTTAAAACTAAAAAGTTTTGATGATTTAAAACTGTTAATATGACAAATTTATTAAAAAACCAGATAAACTTATTTACTATCTTTTTAGACATTCATCAGAGAAACTTTTCATAGTTCAAATCGCAAATTGAACTATGTGAGTGCACGGCAAATTAAGTATACTGCCCCATTTATACATTCACCATAAATATTCTCACAAGAGATTAAAAAAAGTCTACGGCACGAAGAGAACACCTGGAATACTCAAGAAGCAACATATGCCATTCATAACTCTTTCTTTTCTTTCTTTTTACAGCCTCATCTTTCATCCACTGCACCTGGTCTTCAGTTGTTCTACATTCTCCTTTGACTGCGTTCTTTAGGATCATTCGAGTAAACCAACCGCTTAGCGAAATGCCGAAAATAAAATATTCGCGTAAACACTAACTTTTCTTTACACTCCTCTTCTTAAAGAAATGAATAAGGCATATTCTCAACTCCTTAACCGCAACCACGAAAGCTCTGATTAGCAAATCCCAATGAACAATCGCGAACAGAGCGTTTGATGTAAACAAGCTATCGGCTTTAGGAGATATATAATAGCCGCTCTCATCTTCAGAAAACAAATGGAATCCAAAGTTCAAACTCCGTTGTTTGAATTTAGAAGTTGGGAAAATACATCTCGACCGAAGGGACCTAGAATTGGGAGGAATGACTTGAAGAAATTGACGGGAATGTAAGTTTTACGTAAGGAACGTTTAAACAATTGAGAAATTAAAAAAATTGGGAAAGAATCGAGTCAAATTAAAGAATGAAAATAGAATCCCTTATAGAAGCCGAAGTCTCAGAAAATATGATCGATACCTAATATAACAATCATTTGTTTCCATTTCAAACTCAGACAGTACCAATAAGACTGCACAATTGAAAGAACAATGTTCGGAAACTTAAATAAACAATGGCAATAAACAATTTGTGAACAGTAATAATAGGATTGAACGTAGTCATCTCTCCGTTCCTCAACGAGTTTAAAGTCATGAAAAACTAAAGAAACACGAAGTTCACAACAATGCAACGACAATTTTGGTTCATAATATTAATTGTTAGCGATAGGAGGTTCCGAAATCAACAATTACCCACAAAAAAGGAAACAAAGAATTCAGTAGTGAATGCATTGTTCCCAAGGATTACGTAATACGTACTCAACTACGTCTAAAATTATGATACAGAATTGATTGAGCATTAGCTTTCATACCTCTAATTTTATTATTTCCTCCTAATTATCGTCAATTTTAAATTGACAGTTAAATATTCTGAAATTATACTCGAAGAATTTAACATATGAATTAATAAGAGTATGAATCTCACAAGTTCAGTTCACTAACACGCCTGACCTAATTCGTCTATTTCGGCGCACTTCGCTATGAACAAGTGAAGAGCGTAATTGTATTCTTGATTAATAGCTATCGATAGCAGAGATGCGTTCGGTTGCTATCATCGTTCCGATGGAAACGGCCCTTTGAGGATGAAACAGCCTTTCATCGATCGAATCAGGATATGGAAGTGAAACTTTCCGGCACGATCAGAATACGAAATTCCGGTACATATCCATCCCTTTGCTTCGATTAAAACTGAAATTCTTTTTCGTACGGTTTCATTTACATTGAATGTAAGAATCCGTATTATATGATGATATTCAAGCGTAATACATGTTTTCCAGCTACGTGGATACCAGTTGAGATTCTTAACAATTAAAACCTCACTTACTGTTACGAAAAGTATTATGTCATATCGCCACTATTTAGGACGAGAAGTAATCAATTTTTTCATATATTCAGACAACATATAAAAAATAAAACTTAACCAAAGAATTTGAAATCGATTAATATTTTAAATGAAGATATTAAACATTTATCTGGTATTCATTTCAACCCCAAGCTCTGAGTCGTATTCAATGGCTGACGAACGTAAGTTATATAATGATGATTCAAATAGAATGAAATACTCTATGAGCATTACGTCAGTTTTTGTATGTAATTATTCTACGAAACATTTTTAACATGTTAATGAACATTTTCCCAATGAATCATACATGGTAAAAAGATGTTAAATGAACTTCTAACATTTCCACATATATAGCACTAATAAAATATGCTAGCAAAAATTGGAAGACCTGGGTTCGAGTCCCGGTCATTTTTCACTCCTCTTTAACAATGTAATCCATTCGAATGACTTATCGCTCCGAGTTTATTCTTTCATCTCAAGGTTTTGGAATAATCAATCACAAGAATAACCGATCAAAAGAGATCTGGTAACCATGGAAACCACCTTGGTCATCGACATTAATCACGTGACTTTCAATTCTTCTCCAAATTGCATAAAAAGCGAAAAGGGTCTAATGCTATGCGTCTCAATCGATCCATCTGGTTGTGACCCCATTCGACTGACACAAAAGTGGTCGCCCATACGTTCTCATCCGGAGATTCGAAACATTTCCTGAAGTGCGTGACCAGAGGTCATTTCAACAATCCCCCTAGGGTATATTCAAGATGCCCTTTTCTTTTGAAATCGTCAATTCGTAATTTTCATCGCCTCTCTCGTACACTCCATCTGATTGTTAGAACAATGCTCCCATTGTTGATTTAGAGGTGTACTGTGATTGGATAGAAATCAATTCAGTCTCTATTCGACGGCATTTCACGTGCGTAGTGATACACTTGGCGTTTATTTCGACTCATTAAACTCATGACAATTTAATGGATTCTTTACGTTCCCTAAAGGACGCTACAGTAGGGTATCGTAAAAATAAAACGACTTCATCGAATTCGCTTCCTTTCACTTTTATTTATACGAGGATCGTTTTAAGAGGAGTTTAAATTTTTAGAATACGCTATAACAAAGCTAAACTTCATTAATGAAACTCGCTTTCTAGGGAAATAAATCAAGAAAGTAGCACGCAGCCCTTAAATAAGGGTTGAAGTTTTGACGTTGGGTATTAGAGAGGCCATTACTTAACCGAATAAAAAGTCTGATAATAATAAATAAAACTATCATTTCGATCTATAAAATCATTACGACTAGATCTACTGAACGTTACGTAGAAACACTCAAATTCTATTTAAAAATACATCAATTGGATATAAAGGTATGACTTAACGACCATCCGAAGAATCTTGAATCGATGGAAACTGGGTCGAATAAAGAAATCTAGGTTTTACGCATAAGTATTGAGGAAAATTGCATAGAGGAGTATGATCGTGGTCGAATGATGAATTGTGAAACAGGAAGAATGTTTCTAAGATAATAGATCCCGGAAAATTGAACTAGGAAATGAAAATTCTAGCTTTAAATAGCTTAGATTAACTTAGAGAGTATTTTTTAAATTAAATTATTTAAATTCACGATTTTACTTCAGTGAAATAATCACGGACACACTTTTTGTGTATAATTTAAATGCTTTTGAGTTTTAAATGGTGTTGGCAACTGCATTGATTGCTAACATCTTACTTATAAGTTCTAGAATATGATCAACAAAGATCGAGCAAATGTCAACAATCTTAACCGTTAAGTCAATGATAATAACAAGGGAAATAAACAACCTTCTTGGAAATTCATTGGCAGAGATTTTTTCCTAAAAAATTCCAACGGAACTAAAATAACATACGCTCGATTATTAACTAAATAAACGGAAAACAATTTAGATAAATAAAAATTACGAGCGATTCACAAATATGAGCCTTTCATCAAAAAATACTCAACTGAATGGATTATAGGATCATTTCTCCATATGAGAAAATAAATCCTTGCAATGTAATGAAAAACTGGATCATTTACATTATTGTTAAAGCTTGCGTGATATAGAAAATCACATTATAGGTAGCGCATTAATAAACGTTTCTTTTAAAACTACTTATTATACTTACTCATCATATTACAATACGTATAAAAACTGTTGTATTGCCAATATTTTTTGGGGGAAATACACGTAAAAATATAAATAACTAACTTAATATTAGTTTTTAAACAGATTATATTATATTCAGTTAAACCTGATTTGGTCTTACATGAACGAAACACAAAATGCGTCAATAAATATTGCTTTAGTAAGTAGATAGATAAAAATTTAAAGGACTTGTAAATATTTGCTCATATTCTTTGTTGATCAAAAACGCTGATATTAAAATAATAATTAAACCGCTTTATTGGGACAATATTATGACTTTATCTCTTCTTAAATACAATAATGATTAAATTCGAAAATTTCGTGCCAAATAAACAAAATACGTTTACGTATCTAGGCAAGCTGAAAAAACTAACCGTCACGACAATAACCGCACAAAAAACAACAATATACTCACGAGTGAATCAAAAAGGCAAAAATCCTTGAGAAGTTGAATAAGCATTTGATTACCTTACAAAGGAAAACATCGCGATTGTTTCGATGTATACGCGACTTGACGTATGCAATTCACATTCGCATGATTTGACACGCCACACATTCATTTCCAAGTTGGCACGCTGAAGGGATAAAAGAGCTTCCAATGAAAGTGCCCACTGAAAAAAAAGTCGAGAAATAAAAGGGATGCAACCTGTTTATTCCGATGGGGATAGCGTGACATTGGTGCGGCACGCGTGCTGCACTTGAGTCGATTGGGTGTGAATTAATAAGCGCTATCTGTTGAAGACGAACGGGGGAAATTTAGAACAATCGATTCACATTTTAAACATTGAACGCCGTTTTGATTGAGGTTATCGAATTCCTCCGCGGTCATGGTTACATTCCGGAGCGGTCTGAAATATCGTTGCTCATTCCAACAGACTCGATCTACATAAATACTCGTAATTATAAAGAAATTTTCGTTAAATTTTATCAAAAATAAACGAAATAATACGTACACTAAATTGCGTACTAAGATACAACTACTAATCCAAAATATAACTTAATTTTTCACTAAAATATCTTATTTTTTTCTCGAAATGTTCACTCAAACGTATTTTTAAAGCATTTTGTGTTTTTGATATCTCATTCAAGAGACTAACGTAGGATTTTTATTACATTACTCTAGTACATTCAAAGCAAATGTAAAATATCTCTACCAAACATTGTTACTAGAAAAATCATTACACAAGGTTAAAGAATGTTCGTTTTCGAAATGGAGAACTAAAGAACACTTTCAAAACCATAATTAACGAATGAAATTTGAGGAAAGTTTATAATTAAGAAGACCTTTAATTTATAGAACGTACAATTTCTTTTGGGATACTCCAGATAATGAAAGTCATTAAAATTAAATGTTTAATTAATTGGAACATACTTAATTGGTAGAAAATGAAACCTGGCAGTATTCGAGGTCTTTCTTCTCTTACATTTCGTTTAATTAAACTTATAAAGATTGGAAATTCGATGATGTTCATTCCTCACATTACTTGAACTTAACAAGCATCTCAGATTTATTACTATATATTACTATAAATGATACACACTTGTATTCATGTAAATTCTGTACGTCAATCACAAATTCATTACAAATTATATGATATTATACATCATCGCATTTTATTTGAAAAATCATCCATTTATATGATACGTTAAATGCTCATCATATTGAACAAAACACTATCGCAATATGTTTGATCGAAAATAAAGGTGTACCACATTTTATGCCATAAATATTCTCCAATTAGTCACGCGTATATCTTACGCGACCAATGAAAGCGATCGAGAGTTGGCTTATTGTACACGGACACGACTTTGGAAACGAATGACTCACTCTTGGGAAAAACACCGATTGCGATGAAACGAGGTCTACCTGAGTAATTGGATTGTACGCGATGGATACGAACAGATGATATCCTTAGGAAACCCAATCTCCACATAATACGCTTCATAGTTTATTTACGATTCTTCATTGATTGACGACATTCATAAATAACTTTTTTGGAATATCATTATACTTTCATAATTTGTAAATTTATTTCGCGGATAGGAAAATTTATTCGTGTCCTGGAGGTAATTTTGACAAAAGAGCTTCGTAAACAAATATTACGTAAAATATCCATTAAAAATATAAACTTACCACTTGAAAATCAACTTTAAACTTAGTGAAAGAGCTGAAGAATGGAGTTGATTTTTTTCTGTATTCCGAGCCTTGAACCTTTAACTTTTTCCCTACCTTCCAGTATGAGAATTTTACATATACGTATTTCAGGCCAAATTAGGTTTGACAAACACAAAAGATTCCTAAATAAATCTTAAATAATGTGCTTTGCTCATTATTACCCATCCCTATCCCTCATTGTTGGACTGTCTATTACTACTATCAGAACAAATTCAAAACAAAAACAACTCATTCAAGAACAATCAAACCTATTAATGAACTAACGAACACTTTTGAACCACAACAACAACAATTCCTTTACAAGCATTTAAACCTTTTACGAAAACCGAATGATAACGAACACTTTCTTAACAGAACATTAGTCAGGAACTAGTGCAAATTTAGTCGCTGGACGAAACTGATATCTCAATGAATGGAGATAAATTAAGCTGAGAATCTCAGAATAGGAATATTCCATGCGCGGGACTGATAACTACTCGTGCAGCCTACGTTCGAGATACATCCGGACTACTTTATTCAGAAGTCACGAAGTTCCAATGTACATGAGTTCTAGCATCTATGGGAACCGTTTCCTAGGACGAGTTCGACTTAAAACAACTCTGAAAGTTGTAGATTTTATGACGGATAAACAAACACTTAAAAATAGAAATGACTTTTCAAAGAATTACGTTTCGTATATTGATAGAAAACCAAAAAGTGTAGACTTAGATCGACAATATGCGTAAAATATACAAATAGACAGACTTGATGTTGACTCAAGATATTTTTATTTACCCTTTCACCAGAAAGATCTACACTTAGATGGCGGTAAACGTTCAACGAATCAACGTATTATGTAAACAATATATACAAATATAGACGGATCGCAAACATCCGGTGTATTTCGCAACAAAGATCTACTTCAAAAGGAGTTCTAATCATCTTGGAAAATTAATGATTAGATCTAGTTATTAGAAATTCATTTCAAGAAAGGACAAATTAAAAATCGAACTTGAAAATTCCATGTAAAAAAGAAAATACTATCTTATTTTAAACACGGATTTAGTTTTACTTAATTTAAATTGCTTCGGAGACAATGCACGAGTTCACGGATCGCGGGCTTAAGCGTTTGAGTTAAAAATATCGATTACTTAACATCGCCTCGAATTCAAAACTTCCTTCTTGAGCGAGTAACCGTCAAATCCGCATTCCGAACGGGTTTTTTTAGTCGAAGGAAACGGAAGACATCGGTTCGATGCCCATTCGGGACCTAATTATAGCCTCGGCTATGAACATGATTAAGTTCCATCGAATCGATGATCCGTTCAACAATGGAACAGTAGTTCAAATAAACTCGGAATAGACTTCTGTTTCTAGGAAACGGGACTAAACAAATAAGATTAACGGATTACTTACATAAGTAAAACATCTACTTCAGAATGAATCAGCTCTTAAGAAGACTAAATTAGTATAATGAAAACCTTTGCAATATCCACGGATAATTTAATTTATTCGACTCCGGTTATCTAATTTACATTGCATCTTCAGGTTATTATCAAATTAAATTACCTGGATTAATTATCAGTAAATTATAGACATTTTCATAACTTTATGGCTTTCCACGAAGTTACGCCTTCTAATTGATTTAAAGACTAACTTAAATCTTGTTAACAAATCATAAATAATTGAAAAATTTCGAGATGTCAGGGATTCGAACCCAGGTCCAATGTCGAACGTTCACACTTCTGTTTCAACTTAGATACAAAGATATATTATAAGAATACAGAACAATATTTAAAATTTAAAGCATGAAATTTATAAAGATTGTTTTATCTATGATGGGATAATAACCCATTCGTTTTGTAATAACCAACGCACACCGTAGAGTGATATAGCCCAACGTACATACGAAGTCACGAGTTGAATTCGAAAAAGACTTGTGACGGTAAAACGGCAGCGAAAATCTTTCCGGAATGCGTCTGCAGAAGGTGAATGAACCAATGTGGGAGTCGGCCCATCCGATATGCAATCCGAGCGGCTCGAAAATTTTAATCGGTTTGAAGTGCAAAGTACCAGCACAGCTGTACCCAGCTAAACTGGGAATGAAAGGGGCTCTAAGAGAGAAAACCTTAAACGAATTTCCCAGTCGTAAAACGGACGTATCTCCTCGGATCAGAGCACAGCATCGGAGTGAAAAAAAGATTAAATCGAGAGATCTTGCCTTTCGTTCCCTCTTAAATGGATGAAATTTGGAACTCTTACTTCCGCATACGAAAATTACGTTCTCACCTCCGAATATTTAAAATCTTTTCGACTATTGATTAAATTCTGTACCGTAACATTTAGATCGACCCATATTAGCCATTAGAACGATTTATACTACGTTACATTTTAATGAAGAAGTAACTGAAACAACATGACATAATAATAACGGACTACGATAAGATTTAGAGGAAATTGTGACATTAAAACCAACTGCTACCATAGCAACGACAACAATATAACAATAAAATGAAATATATTACGTATGATTCAAACAGAACAACAACTGAATCAACACAACAAAATAATCACGAACTATGTATATTTCTTACGTATTTTTTGACATTAAAACCAACTGTTGACATAGCAACGACAACAATCGCCATTCTTTTGTTTTAAACAACAACAGTACCCGTAACAAAGTAAGCAAACATGACGTCATAACAATTGCATTGTAAAATGCGAAGTATTCCACCGGATACTTCACTCGCACTGATTAAGTGAGTGCTCTATAGCCCAATAACCTAGAAACCGATTTAAAAACACGCCCTCTCTTTAAGCACTTCAAATTTGACGAACCACATTCATTAATGATTAAGGCGCCTTTCACTAGACCGTCAACGGTCGCTGAATACAAAATGCATCCCAAATAACGAGACGGTTCAAATAAATGATGCCCAAAGATAAACCATCTAATTTTCCCGAATATCTTCTCCTTCCTTAGCAACGTGAGCTTAAGTAGACATGTACACAATTCAAATCGATTCGCTTAGTACTTCGTCCTAGTTCTGCCTTCGCCTCGATAACAGCATCGATTGGGGATGAGCTAATTTTCGATACGATGTACATAAGCGAAATGGGTAAGGTAATGAGGTGAGAACAAACGACAATCGATGGACGTCAATAGCTGTGATACCGACGGGTGTAAAGAGACCTGGGAGAAGACCGAAGGATAGATTGAACAAATACAAAATCGAGTACTGAGGAGGCAACTTGACAGAGGGAGGTTCAGTTTCGAGATAATTAGAGAAAGCTTTTAGTGGATAGAATTCGTAAGATTGAAAATGGCTGTTGATTTACGAGAAGAAAGCATCTACGTTGAGAACAAGCTCAGTAAAGAACAAAAATTATTATTACAATGTACAATAAAAGGAGCTTTCAACCTAATTAAAAGCAGAATAAGGGTTAACTTACAATTTCAATACCATATTTTGGAGATAAGTATGGGTAGCAATGGAATTGTAATCAATATTATATAATAACATATGGAATTAAGAAAATAGAACTAGAATTCACAGCAGTTCACACCCATGGACGAATGATTTACTACTTAATAGTAAATTCAAAGCTTATTGATAACTTTCAAGATAAGGGCATTCATTTTTCGCAACTAAAATCAATCAGTTCAATATGATACGATGAAAGTGAAGAAAATCAATAAGGATAACCCTTCTATACGTGGATTATCCAACGTATTAGCACATTTAAATAAAAAAGAAGCGTACAACTTCTACAAACTCCGAAAGAAACAAATTTTAACGAAATTAACACCAATAAAAAACCGCGATTATTCCATACAATTATCATCAACATATAGTTGATCTTTTACGAATCAAATACGTATAAAGTGTAACGTAACGTATAATACGAAACAAAAAAAATTCCACCCTATCCTATACATCGCCTATACACGAGACCGACATTTTCACGTAAAGGCATTCAACGAACGTCAGCGTAAAATACAGAGCCCTCAAAACAATGACCAGAAGCCATAGACGCATTGGCGGGTGAACGTCCTAGGTAAGGTATAATATGGTCCATGGAGTCTCTCCTTGGTTCGCTTCCGCGCCGAGTGCCACGTTTTAAGACCTTGGTAACACGCGCGCGGGTTTCTCGGAGGAAGTGCGTGGACGATAGGAACGGTTGAATCTGCAATTCCGAGCGGAGGAAGTGGTGCAGCGAGTGCTTCGGAAGGACGGGGACATTTCCTCGGACACGCGTTGCCTACATAGACGGAGAAGCCCTATCTGTTCTGTCGCGCAATATGGGGAGGAATTTGTATCAAAATACGATTCTTACGAAACTGCGATACATCGTCATATTTAAGCCTCTTCCACAACAATATAACGTGATTCATAGACGAAATAATACGCTACACATATTGTTAAACCCTCTCCTGAGCTTAATTTTACGCTAAAGTTTAATCGTTTATTTATTTATTAATTATTCCGTTGCAATTAAGTCATTGACAAGGAGGCAACGGTTGAAGATTGAATAATGTTACATAAATTATAGAATAAGACAAGAATTCTTATGATTAATCGTGAGGTTTTTTGGGTGTTTTTTCCCACTATAGAAAATACCACGTAGGTTATTGAATTTCCCAATAAAAACATAACAACCACTCGTCATGGAAAGAATTTATCCAATAAATAAACAACTAACAAAGAATCGCTTAGTAACTCGTGAGTTAATTCGCTTATTAGCCTAGGTCTCGTCTGTATTAGTCCGTTAACACTGAAGGATAGAAAACAAAGCCGTAATAAGTTGTGAGTTCGACTATTCATCAAGAATTCCTGCGGCACAGACCGTTTGTCGACATTGGAACACGTCCTCGGGTGGGAGTAATGCGAGTGGAGGGTCAGAGGTATTCGTCATAGGCAATTGCCCCTAAGGTCAAGGATTCCGACACTTCATTCACAGGTCGTCGTGCACGTTAAGAGACGAAATAGGCCGTTTATATAATAATACCCTCCGACACCGAGTAATTTCGCAGCACAGTATATCGAATACTTCACTGCATGTTTCCTAGCTCAATTATTACGATATTCAACAATACGTGGCGTTCACGCATTATAGAACCCGTTTAATTCCGTAGATGTATATTCTCCGATAGAATTATGTATATATTGTTACGTAGCACTTATTATTGATTAAACTATCCTTAAAACACCACGGAGGGTTTATCTCATTGTTACAACAGATGATCTTATTTCATAAACATTTTCATGAATCGACTGAGTACACGAACTTACGAGGCAGTTTTATACATGTATCATGATGATTGACAAACGAACCGCGCCGTTGATATCAAAGATAAATAAATATAATGCACCGAGGAAAAAAGATGAAATCTTTTGACAAAATGAACGTCCGATATAAATGTAATAATTCCAACAATTATAATGTATTCCATTTTCCTTCACATTACATTCTCCAGACGTAAAAAAATGTACATAAAATTCAGTACCTGTCACTTAAATATATAAGTAATCTGCAAAAACACTTTAAGTAACTCTCCACGAAAGTATTTGTAACAGTCGGCGTATTATATATCTAAACACAGGTGTATGTATGATTAAAAATAATGAATTATTACCAGACTACAGTTTCTTTGAATACATTCAAGTAACAATAGGGATGAACGACGGATACGATGATAGAATGATACAAGAACAATTTGCGTAGAAAAATATTAATTTAAAATAGAATTCAATAATAAATATCATCACGAGGAAGTTGGTCCATCTGGGAATAACCCGGATTCGTTTAATCGATTAAGATTCGTTCACCCGAAAATTTTAAACGCGCAAATTATAGCCAATTGTGAAATTAAAAAAAATAACGAATCGGAATTCGCTGCTCCAAGCGACGAAACCAACCATAGGATTAAGGAAAGGTGAATTAACTTTTCCACTTCCGTCTAACCTTGGAGCCAACCATCTTTAGACGTCCAAAAGGCGGTGTTGTTTCCGCAGATGTTCGACCTTTCCGTAAGCGAGAACACGTTCTCGGTTTGACAAAACACACCCACCACCTATGACGTCACTCCCATCCAGAGGAATGCGTCATCATAACACACACGAAAATCCTAATAAATCCTCCTCCTGTTATGACAATCGATCGATGATACGAAACGAATTAAGGATGTTATCCTGAGAGTTTTTATACGCCATTCCTTAAACATAGCACTATTTATAACTAGGGAATTTACGGAAAATATAATTTCTGCTACGTTTCCACTATCAAATGAGAAATCGATATGTATTTTCCAGTATAAAATTCATCCTAACCTCACATTGCTACGCAACGATTGTTGAAGGCATTTTTCGTCACTCGAGTAAATATATACGTACGAGTTCAAGTGATATCGATTATCACTGATAAATCCAATTCATAGATTAAAACCTCAATGATCTTATCTGATCAGAAGTGTAAAGTAAACTTATACAAAAAATAGGAACAGATAAATCATTCTTAGCCATAAAACTTCGCATTGAGAGTGGCAAATATCAGGGCTTATTGTACTCTCACGGTCAACTGTTTACATCATCAGAAATGAGGTTCTCCAAAGTGTGTCACATACATGGCAACAGTTAACTATAATGCGAAACCATAAAGAGAACCCGGATTGCATACGTACTCTCTGCATAATAATACGTAGTTCAACGAAATGTTCATTACCGCATCCAAAATTTGAGGTGAGTTTTCGAACTGTCATTGTACACTACGTAGAAATGTAATGCTACAATACTTATCCACATGGAACTATACAGAGAAACACTTATGACTTCAAATTGACGTGAAAGTGAATGGGGAAGATGGATTCAGTTATCTCTCACAGTAAAAGCGAATCATTTTCCGTCTCCCATGCTAATTTCAATCTTCTCTCAAACCTGAGAAGTTAGTTCCACGCCTCGAAAATGAAAATTAATTAATTTTCAGGAAATTCTATTTAGCAGCAATTTCAGTGATTAAAGATTCCGGAAAAGTTTTTTTTTTGGAAAGATAAGGAGGTTGAAGCACTTTACTTCGGTACTGGTTGATAGACATTTTAATCCTATCCTTTACCTTAAAGCTGAAGATAAATATTGAAAATTCAACTAAAAGAAAACATATTACAGATAAAAAAATCGATGAAATACGACATCGTAGAATACCGAGCTCATAAAATACCTATGCTATAAAATTCTGTGCGAAAGAATCGATTTTTGAGATTTTCTACCATGGATAAATCTATAATTTGTGAATTAAAGTTGCAAATGAAGATAAATGGATCCCTTTACGCTCACAAGTAACTGAAAGGTGTTTCAAAACAGTAACCATTCATAGTAACATACCATTTCGACACTATTACTTCACTGAAGTATCATTTAACTAGTTAAGAAGTTCCTCAAGATATTAGTACAGATTTGATTACCTTCATCAAAGGTATACAAATAGTAGAAACAAATTAGCATCGATCTATTTGAATAACCAGGAATGGAATGAACAGTATGTTAATGAGAGTCTACACATGTTAATGAATTCCAATTATACCTGAACCAGTTAAACCTTTTCAATCAACCTATAATTCACAATATATAACCTATAAATGACTTTAATGAGTCCATATAATACATTCTAAATATTCTACGCTTACCTAGATAAACTCGACTGCTGACATAATAAGTTAGAGATCTTAGAAAGTGAACAGAGATCCTGACAGAGCCAATTTCGCATTCAGACGTTTGAAATTGGGTTCCGTTCCACAACACCTGTTATGGACAGCCTGGAAAGGAACCATTTAACGTATCACGTCCTTCCTCTGAAAGGAGATGGAGCGCGCTCTGATTATACGACCCCTATTTTAAATTATTCGTAACAGATATGGTTGGAGAATAATAGAAATTCCACGCTATAGTCACCATTTTCAAATTGTTCACAACAATCGGTAGGTATGGGAATCAATAATTGACATTCTTACAAAAAACAAAGATCTATTATTGAAAACTGTGAGCTAGAAAAGACTTAGATAGGATGTTACATATATCTATTTACAGACGATGACCTAAGAAGAAGAATTAATAGACACGGATGTGTTTGAACTTATGAAACATTCATGATCTTAAAGGGAATCAAACAAAGGTGTGTACGAGCCAAGATATAGAACGGAAAGTTACAAAATTCCGGATGTATTTTCCTTACTCGAACACTAACTGAATGAATAATACAAGTTGAAAAAGCAAGCAATCGTATAAATATGTGTATCTTTCTCAATGAAAAAAGATTCAATGATTAACCACTGTCACTCTCTTCGAAATACAGAATTAGAAACTAGAGAAAAAATTTCTCATCATTTCTTACAGTTATGACGAAAAGGAAACAAGCTGAAGTATTCTTTGTTCTGAGCACGATTTATTGAACAATATCTAACTTTCCTTCTACTAACCCTACGTTAAAATATACATTTATCCTTTCGTAGAATAGCAAAGTATTTGACCTCAAAAGGTGAGACTACACAAAGAGGGTTGCTGAATGCGAAAATTGTCTATTTGTTAAATAAAAATAATAATAATTTAGAGCAGAATGAAAAATAAATAGGAATTGAGGGTAGAGAGAAATTTAACGACCGATAATAAAATTTTAACGGTCAAATACGGAATAGACTCACTAAACTCCATCTAATGAATCAACTGTATTCGTAAATAAAACAATTGAACGCGATGGAGGTAGGTAACATGCAACGCTAAGCCAACTTTGTACGCAGAAGTTTCCTAAACAGTTACAAAATGTTACTCCGGGTGGATATTTACAGCGGTGATTCCGTGATGAACACATCAAAAGTAAAATCAATTTCAAATCCAAAAAAAGCGCAATCCAGAATGAAATATGCCTTTCAGAGCTTCATACAACCATCACAGACATAAAAAAACGTATTTTTGCCAATCGAAGCACAAAAATTGCACATATATAGCCAGGAGAATAGAAAGTGGCGAATAGCTACCTACAATTTCGAAAGCAATGCTTAGGAAAGCGGGAAGTTCAACGAAAGGAAAGCACGGCATTATTATGAAGGTGATGATTCAGCTGATGTTTCAGATGTAACTATGATTACCAGTGGAATGCGTAAACAGAAAATATAGGTGCTCAGCTTTCGAAGAACTCAACCTGATTTACAATTGCAGAATTATATTACTGAGAATTGTCCGTTGAAAATAGCACAGAATTATAAAATGTTCATCAAGAGAATTTAAATATTATATTATACGAATAATTCAATTCAGTTTAACTCGAAATTTAATACGAATAAATACTCGCCTAATTTTAAGAAAATATACGTAAGAGGTTTTGAATAATATAAAATAACAAACACACTATTATTGTATTCGAACTAACTTAAACAAACAACAAAAAATATCAAATAAAATTATAACTTATATGATATAGCAGAGGGCATAGTTTAAATCATTTCTGAAATTAATTGGTGAACTCCAATCAAAGCTTTAGGGGAACTACGTCAATATAAGTTTACGAAAAATATTTATGAAAGTAAAAGAAGACCATTCAAAAAAAAATTTGACTAAATTCACGAGCCTACATTACGACAAATTTAATTAGGGTGAACTTATAAAACTGATCACTAAGGTTTGAGACATTCATATGACCTATTTAAGCTCAAATAGTAACTGCCATAAGATCCAGGTTACCAGCTTGTGCGCTTTAATTAAAAAATTATCACCTTCAATTGAATCATCTTTATAGTACTTTTGATGCATAGAAGCTTAATTAAAAGATGTGAATACAAAACATTGTAGCTGGATATTAGTACACAATAAAAGTAGTAGCATATGGCACACGAACCGCTTTAAAAGATAAAATACATATCTGGTACACTTGAGCTGTTGATCTGATATATTGTTGCGTGCGCTCTAATCCAAGAACTGATCCATTCATAGATGCACGTGACGAAAAGAATAAACATTAAAAATTAAAAAGCTTTTAAAAATCAGTATAGGTATGACAGAATGACTATCGAACGTTTGATTTCGAATCTGGAGCAATTTAAAATCGCATTCCATTGGAAAGTCCAACACGGACCTACATAAGACATTCATTACTTCACGCCTTCGAGACAAAAAAGGGTCAAACAGGATTTCAAGGGCGAAATGACGTCACAGAGAGATACGTTTGTCACCAATGGGAGAGTGAGCGGGGAACACTAACGGGATAGATGAATCACGTACTCCGATGGATTCTTATCGAGCAAGATCGAAAATTCTACTACAAACATTGAGTATGAAGAGAATAAATAATGGAATGGAAGCGTACAAAATAGGGCACGTTTGGATTGTGAATACACGCCACGGCATGATCTTCCAAGATACGTAAATAAATGACGTGAAACCATCATTTTATTTCGAAGATTAATTTGAGATTTTTTGGCATGAATTCAGTAATTTTTTCTTTGAAATGTACGTTTTGTAATAAGGACATTTTCAGAAGCGATCTTCCTATAGTAAAATATCCTGTGGGTAATTTGAAGCAAGATAACCGAAGCATCCCTCAACTGTATACTATGGAGAATCGGAGAGCTTGAAATTACTTCTATTCCACAAAATCTGATCTCAATTTCGATATTAGAAAGACAAAATTTTGCTTATTGAGTAAAAGAGGTCGAAAACTAATCGACGAATACAGTCCTCAGTCCCAGATGACGAAAGGTGAGTTCCCGCCCACAAAACAGAAAACAATTGAATTGAAATTTGGCCAACAATCGGCGAATAACTGTTTCTGACCACAACCGGAAAAAGATCGCTTCAGGGAAACAAAAGACGAACGAAAAAGATTCGGCCAATCATTGTTCGAGAAACAATATCAATCGGAAAAGATGGCGGGCTGTTATAAAGTGGAGAAAGGGTAATTAATTTTAAACTAATTAACTTGGAAGGTTACATTGATATAAATGAATCAATTCATAGCAACTCCTAACGGCAGAGAGATGTATTCAATCGTTAAGTACGTAAGGTAGCAACCAATAAACAAAACAAACAAAAGTGTTTCCTGGGAAGAGATCAAAACTAACCAAAACATAACAAGTTAAAAAGAACCCAATTTTTTCGTGAAGAACTAGCCATGGTGGACATTCAATTACGATTTATTTCAATTCTTCATCCGAATATTTTACCTTCTGGTAAGTGTTAAGTTTGATGTTTCATTAGTTTCATTATTGGTATTCTACTTAATAGTGATGGGTAGAGACTAGATGTGATTCAACTATTGGTTATGGAAGGGGTTCGTTTTAAATTCCTCGTACACATAATAGATAGAAAAGGATCTGGGAATGAGAATAGATGGGTTGCAGTAGAGGAAGCGTTGTTGACGTACCAATACGAAGCGGATGGGGAAGTGGGCCATTCCAGTAAATGGTGCGGTTTACTATGAGCACAAGGAGATACTACCTAAATATAGATGCAGAGGCGATGGACGAAGACTTCGGGTGAAAATAATCACCGGAAGATGTGTTATTCATTTGACGGACAATCACATCCGTTACAATTTTCGCGTTTCAGGTCGTGCATAAATTATATTGATAGCATGTGCTGAATATTGGCGATTCACTGCTTATAATGCTACCTGCTCATTTAATGAAGGAACGAGAAGCTATTTAAGAATTATGGGCAAGAAAGTTGGAAAGGTAGTTGGTTGTTGATTGCTAACAGCATACTGCAGGACGAATGGTACTCACTGCATAAAAGGAAACGGAGAAATTCTAGCGAGAGATAAGCACAAATGGAGTCTGATGAAGTTGCATTCGCCTTAGAGGAATATTAACAACTTTCAGCTTGAATCGAGTTTGATTAATAGAGTATTTAAGTGTAAAATTAGCTTCGTTATCTTTACTCTCTGTTCTGAAACCTCTTTCTTTTCAGAATGGCAGTTTATAACAGCGGAATATCTGTGTAACTATGCAAAACGTATAGTTATTGTCCGAAATACTTTGACTATCATTCTCTACATAAAATCGTGACAAAATTATTACACCTTTTAAGTACCAATTCCAAGGAGAGAATTATAAACAAAAATATTCCCAAAACTTCCAAGTCAACCTTTTTTCAATGAAGAGTAGATACAATTGAAAATACAATCCGGAAGAATGGCTACCTTTTCCAATTCTCCAAGAATCTGCACCCCTTTCAGGAATTCGGAAGGAAGTGTTTAATCGGTCAATTTGCGGCTTGGGAACGATGGACATCACTGGGAATCTCGACATCATTGTTCTCCTAATTGTCTCTACATTTCTTGTCCGAAACAAAGCAACCAAACTCGTATCGTGGGAACAGCGGCTGGACAGGGAAGTAGTGCAGAAACAGTTATGCGAGAGTCCAATGACCAACAGCTGTAGAGGACTGTGTACTGGGTTTTGGAAAAATAATCACAGAGTTGCAATACTCGATGAAAAGATGATTAAAATCAACGTGTATTTAAAAGGAGAATCATGGGTACAACTACATGAACACCCTGCAAGCTTCCTTTTGGCGTGTGGCAGGGGGTGTAAACACCTATCGATAAACCTTTTTTATATTTTGGCCAATAATAGTATTGATAATATAGGAAGCACTCGTAGAGTTAATAATATTAGCAACAAAATGCTCTTTTACGTCATTCAACTGGTAAACCATCCTCAATTGAAAGCACTATTTAGAGTTCAAAATAACCTAAATATTACGATGGGAAAAGGGTTAAAAAAGTCTTAAAATTGAATTTGCATCGAATTATCTCGATATTGCATACTGTTGGCGCATTTTAGGATCTCCTTGCTTCGGGCAGAGGAGATGACGCAAACGAAGCCATGCAAGTAACCTCCTGCTCATGTTATCAGTAAAAGACCACGTCATTTACACTTCATGCGATAGTGCAGAAAGGCGTGAACATCCGATTGAGGCTCGAGCGTGTACACGTTATGCTCGTGGAAGGCCTATTTTCAAGATCCGATTCGATAGAATTCGATTTAAGCAGCGATTGTACGGTTTCCTGATTCGGGAGGCGTACAGTTCTAACAAAGATGCGTCAATTTTTTATCAACAGCCTGTTTAAAGAATACACACCGGTACAAATTAATAATACGAATGCAATAACTATAACAACGGTAGTTTGATGTAGCTAATAATTTACGGGGCACGAAACTAGAGCAACCTAATCATGCGTGCAAATGATACTTAAGTTACCGATCACGCAACGCTTTCTCTACGTAACTAATTCACTGTTTCTGATTTGAATTGAATCCGTCCGGTTTGTGGGCCATGGATTGGGTCACGGGCAGTGTTTCCCTTCCGGGGAAATTCAAAGAATTCGCGATTGTGTTGGTCTTCTTTAAGGTGCGGGACGAAGATGACCAAAACTGCCAACTGAATACGAGATCCAAATACTGGACAGGTGGAAAATAGAAGATAGACCGATAAAGAGTGAAGCAGCACAGCAGCTGTGTGTGAATCAAAAATCAACGCTCAAAGTACAGTGGATGAATTCTAAATACACGAGTGTCAACTCCGAAGCAGAGATAACCAGAACTACTGGGTTTGACTAACAAGAAAAAAAAACATAGGAAATTATCAGTTGATGATGTTCTTATTGAGACTTCTGAATGTATATACACAGCTTTTTGAGCACTTTTATAGCGCTTCAAAAAGGTGTTACTGAGCGATAAAGTTATCGAATGAAATCACGGGCCATTCAAAGATCTTAACATCTTGAGAATTTAATCTTCATCATCACTATCATAAGCCATGGAAATACTTGTGGATGTAAGCACGTATCGATAACAGAATGATAAAAATCTTTCCAGACAAAAAGTCTCTATCGTAAGATTATTTTGGGAAATAAAGCAACTATAAAACAGTTTCAACTAAAGGAAGAACCTAATGAAGTCGTGATTTTGTGTAACTCCACCTTCAGTAATATAACAAACGGGATTCTTATTTTTACGATAATTACTTATAAAACTAATCTTACCTCCGTTTAAACTACGAATCATTCACACATGGTTGCCATGGTTTGTTTATTACGATAAAAACAACCCTTAAGACTACTTAATCTTTTAAATCGTGCTTTCTAAGATTCGATATTCATCCAATCATCGGACATAGGCAAACTGAATAATACAACACGTGGAGAGCGAACGATTTCTAAGTAGACGATTGACTCACTGGAAGATCGATGCATAGAGAGAAGTTCAAACAAAAGCGAATCGCTTAAGTCGGATCACGGCAGGATACTCTGCTGAAAGTTAAGTAAACCAAAGGGATTTTTTAACGGAGGATTCGTGACTGACGACTACCCGCAAAACTATTTTTATTGACTGCTGAAAATATTAATTATCTCAAAACATGCTCTCTTGATATCTATCTGGGAAACACGCTTCGCAGAGTGCATTCCGTAGAAGAATAAAAAAACATAATTGCGGTTCGTAAAGGAAAGATTACTTGGAAATCGTATTCCAGGAAATCAATCGGTAATATATGATTAAAACATTTAAGATCATGATAAGAAGGAATAGTAGTCGTGAAGGTATGCTCGTAACAATATTACTCGTCAACTTGCTATCAAATGCGATGGAACAAGTAACGCATTATGCTACCTTTTTTTTTACTTCCTGCGGAAGTAAACTGGGGAAGTGCATGGAATGTCTGTAGCCACTACTCTGCACTACGTGTTTCATTCTTTAACATGGGTACTCGTTTATTAATCCTATAATGAGGGATAATTACTTAATCGAAAGGTATGTTCAAATATTTCACAAGCACAACTCAGTGAAGTCTCTATTAGAGGAATTACTTGTACAACTGTGAATGAACATATGGATAAGCATTAATTCTTCCTTCCTTCGATTCTGCATTTAAGAAATGCGATATTTATCTTTGAAAGAAAATTCACAATAAAACAGCCAGGATTTTTTGCCTCAAATATTCTAGTTAACGAAGGGATTTATCAATAGGAGCTTCTACAATAATACAAATGAAATAGAGCAACAATCATCCACAACAACAAACAATAAAACCTTTATAGTCCTTGGAAGCAATGAAGCAATACAATCAGTACACTCTTGCTTCCACGAACTAGACGCGCGCATGCACTACAATTTCCGGTACGATAACACGAACGCCTTAGGAGCATACAAACAGCTCGGGAGGATGGCAACTTTGAAAGATCCGTACTAACAAAACGGAATACGCGAGACGTATTTCAAAAGGAAACCATGGAAACGAACATCGACCACGATGAACCGCAGCACAGATTCGCTGCATGGGGAAACCTCTTAAAAGGATCCACAAATAAACAGTTTTCAATGCAAGTATTTCTGGATGCTTTCAGTGCTTATCTACCCTTTCTCTATACATCAGCCGCCCGACGGAACTTTGATTGGGACGAGAAACAGAATTTCACGTAGGCCGTAGACAAGGTTCTTTTAGGGCAAACCGTAGTTGACGAAACAAAACTAAACACGAAAGAAAAACTTAT
Organism: Pantala flavescens; assembly: GCA_020796165.1. Taxonomy (NCBI): domain Eukaryota; kingdom Metazoa; phylum Arthropoda; class Insecta; order Odonata; family Libellulidae; genus Pantala; species Pantala flavescens. The sequence continues at coordinate 24,029,139 of CM036886.1, forward strand.
ATACAGCAGAATGCCTCAACAAATGATGCCTTATGGTTGAGTGAAGGTTATGGCAATCGTTCACAAAAAGTGATTTGAATCAGAACATAAAAATCCCCGCGCACTGTGTTCTGAAACGCCTTCCGCTGCAAAGCAACAATCCGTAACAGTAGGAAACGCTGACCGGAAGATGAGTCGTATCTATAAAAGGGATCCTTCCGTCAGACGCCGCCTGTTTCCATCGAGGGAAAAATCAAACGAAACCGCGCTTGGCGCTGCTCTCAATTCTAAACAAATTTGCGCCATTTATAGAGTCATAGATTTGGCGTATCAAACCTACGCGAATGAAAGCTATTGCCTTTAGGAGAGCGCTGGGAAATCTTTGGTTGTAAAAGTATAGGACGTTCTATACGAAGAGGACGTAATAATCTAATCAATAAAATAAAATCTATTGAAGCGATACAACATATACTTCTGGTTAACATACCCACCAAATCGGAGTTCGGTATCACCCCAATTTTCGTAAATATTCCATTACTCCAACCATAGACAGGACCATGATTTCGTGAATCCCTACCGCACATTTAAATATTAACCAGAATACAATTACTTCGATCCACTACTGTACAAAGTTCCCAATCAATCACACTCTTCATCTTGTAGGAATAATTGACGAGGCAAGTGCACGAATAGCGTGAGAAACGTCTCTTTGGATAAAAAAAAGAAACTTAGAAAAAGAAATAGCGACGGAGTGCAGCGCGGGTCGATTTCAAATGCCGATTGAAAAAAAGGACAAAGCGCATGCACTGTTCACTTGCATTCACGCACCGAAACGTGAGCAATAAGTGGTTCGAAGTGACTCTATTTGCTTGAGAATTCCGCGAGAATAATAAAAGAAGTATTTACGGATGCTATAGGTGAAGGTTTACTTCACTCGAGGGTTATACGAGGACCGACGTGACGGGAGAGAGAGTACTTAGGATTCACGATTTATGAGGGAGGATGGATTCACGTAAGTCCATTCACGAGCCGAACTATCGAATTTACCTTAGCAACGAAGTACGGTACGAAATAATGAAAAAACTATACCGCAGGGATCACATAACATGCAAGTATCTCTGACATGCAAATTTTCTACGTCAGTAGGTAAATGAACTAGAGCAAGAATGTACGTACAATTACGTTGTTTAAGACAATGTACAAAACAGTAGGTTTGGAACATCGATTATTATTATATAATGGAAAATTATAATTCATTAAACGAAAAATTTTAAATAAAAGCGAAGAATTTTGGTTTAGATATACGATGAATCTGCATACGAAAGAAACTATTTAAATAATGAAAATTGTTGAATTTAAACATTATCAAACGAACTTTACACATCGGGCTATGAAATTCCGTAGAGAGAATGAAATTATTGAATATACTTTTATAATTATTTCCATCTTTCATTTCTTACGATTAATAATAAAAGTAAGTGATAAATATATTCTTAAAATACGAAATAATTCACAAAATATCGTTGATAGGGTTTGTAAGTTCACGTTTGAATCGGTACCACTTTAATTAAAATACTTTTCTACCAAAGCGCTTTTGCATTTTAACATTTCCCATCGAATCTTCAAAAGCAAAGCATTTATCCAAAGTACCTGGAATACCAAATAAGGCAACTGCATTCCCAATACACGCGACTTCTAAGAGACCTTTCCCTTTTTCATTTGAGACTGGCATTTTTTTAAAGAAAGGTAATTTCTTAACCTCTTCGGAAGTTTTGGACCCAATGGTACAATGCGGCATCTTGATTCCGCATTTCTCCGCAATAATTAAATTTTAGCTACAGATGAGGAGGACTAATTTAATTACCAAACTTCTTCCGGAGTGGTGGAAATGAAAATTGCGCCAAAGTCTTGAAGTTAATTAGATCACTGCTTTCTTAGAATCGAAATATCTATCAAATTTAGTTTTGGATGATATCGGGGTTTATTGAAAAATTAGAGCTATAATTGTATCAAAATAAACGACTAATTTCCATATTAGACAATTTTCATGAATCTATTTTGTATTACGTATTCATGTAAAGCTATTGCGTTATATTTTCCTATTTTACGGATAAAATAACTTAATAAAAATGTCAAAGAAATTGTTATTCATTTAGATGATAATCTGTTTTATTATGATAGAAAATTTTTCAAAATATTATCTGAAAAACTATAGGAATATCAAAGTATGTAGCATAAAATGAAAGAAACATCAAGGTGTAGGCCTAACGGAGAAATATCTCTTAGCGCATTGGTCTATCGCAATTTCTTTTATTATGTTTTGACAGTTTTCTTACTTATGTTAACTTATGAATATTCTCTATGAATAAAATTCCACGGGTGCATTACAATCCCACAATAATCAGTGGCGAAAAAGGGTTTGAAAATAGAGTAATCAAAGACGAAAAGCTACCAATTAGGCTGATGATGATAGAGTTCTCGGAAGTCATATTATTCTTTTCTAAGCATTTGAGTAGCACAATCTGTCTCCTATATTCTAATGATGGTTAATCAAATCATCACATTCCGTTCTGTAACATAAATACCCTCCAACCCTAGGGACGAAAACACCGGGCAAACAGGCTATTTTCTTTACCTATTGTTATAGCTTATAGTTCGCGGAAAGAATGAATTCCTAAAACGACTCGTGTCCTAGCAACCAATCCTTACATTTTTCCTCATTATCATATAGCCAAAGTTAACATGTGAAGCATTATAGAAACTACTTGCATATATCATAAATTAATTGTTTAAACAATGGATATCGTCTAAAACCGTTACTACAGAAAAGATAGCTTCAGCATAGCTTCTACTGGAGCCTACGCCTAACGCCGCATTAGGGTAACGTACAAAAGGCTTCATCCAAAACGGGAAACTACATAATGATGAGATAACTGTAGTGGACATTGCACAATGCTAAGGAACTTGAGTGGAATCTAAAATGAATTTAAATGAAACCAAATGATATCCAACCTTTATAATTTAAACCTCAAGTTGGAAGGTTTTAAATCCATATTACACACCCCATCACTGAATGATGATAACTTATTAAAATTATAATTTATAACTAACTTTACTTTTTACTATTTAAAAGTGTACCTAGATTAGCATCCAAACTTCATTAAAATGCGAATTATTAAACATTTTAGGCTAATGCTAATAATTATCCATAAGATAAACTTGAACCTTGAGAGATACCCATCTAACGAATGTTTTATCGTCCCAGGGATTTGCACAAAAGAATCCGCACGGAAAAACTAATATTGATCGAAAAATTGAATGTTTAATAGCGAAGCAAATCATCAGAAGCCTTAACTTTTTTCCGCAGAAGACTGTCAAGAGAAGATATCGATTATTAATCAAATACCTAACGCTCAACACGGAAAAAAAGTAATGCATAATACCTTACATATTCACACACACAAAACAAACCCTTATAGCCATGCATTTTTAATAAAAAAATTCAGTTTCTACTTCGGCGCGCACATTCTCCTACGATTTTGAAGGTCACCATAAGCTTTCCGCATATTATAGTAGAGAAGGAGAAAGGGAGTTTTAAGGCTTCCATAAAACACCGTTTTCGTGAGTTCTTTCTGCAGACAAATGAGAGGGAAATTCCCCAAAACTTCCAAATAACCTTACTTAATTCATGAGTCGGTCGATAAAAAGATTTCGAGAGAGGCACTCAATGATCGATGGGTTTCAAAATTTGATCAATTCCCACATCGAGTGTCCTAAACGAGAAGAGCACACGATCGATTTATACGCTATTCGTTTACGCGGATGTCAGAATTTTAATGGGAAGGACGGCTTTTTATGAATTATTAAGATATTCCGAAATCAAATTCCAACATTTTGGTTGAAAGATTTTGAAAATAAGAGTAGATTTTGAGAAAGCAGACTAGGTATTCAGTGTTTATTTATTTAATGATGTTCCGTCTCAATTAGATGACCAATTGGCAACTGTTGCTATGTACTGAGAATACTATAAAAAACGTATCTACACTAGTATTTTATCAATTAAATGACGATTTAAATTCTAAAAAACTAAAAACAAATTTAATCGAATGAAAAATTGAAGTTTGAACTTTTGAGTTACGCAAAACAAATCTAATGAAGACCTAGTTTATTTCAGTAGCCTCTTAACTGACGAAACCGTTTCTTAATAAAAATATAATGGTTGTCTTGCAAAATTCATGTTTGAACCAAGAATTATTTCAAATATCTTCTTACGCTACGACAAACCAGAACGAAAATCACATTTCTCAATTACAAATCTGTTGAAATCACTATAAAAAACTATACATGTTAATTGAAAATCAATCAAAATACGTTACTTATGGATGTCAAATAACTTCATAACTTTTCTTATGCAATTCTAGGAGAAGAGTGGGTCAGACACATTGAAATCAGATTATGAAAAGATCAGATGAATAATAAAAACGTCCTTTCCAATTAAATATTGCCGAAATTTACATTCCGAGGAAATGTCCATCAAATCAGTACGTGTCAATGCCAGGAAACATTTCCAATTAACTTCACTTATTAGCACGAGCATCATCGCAAGATTTCCATCCATATTCCGGTTCGAGGAAGCAGAAACAAATCAACTCCGAAATTGCAATATCCGAAGCGAGAATTGGCAGCGGTCACTGACAGCAAATCCATCACAATGGATGGAACACAAATGAGATTCAAGGGCGATATAATCTCTGCCAGAACTTTGAGGAAAACCTTATTCACAGCAATCGAAGCGAGTACGGTGCTATAAAAAATTAAGCCGCGGCAATGAATGGAATTTGGGCGAAAGAGTACACAAACAGGTATCCATGGTTACGATTTCTTTCAAAAGACGAATATTTGGCCTCGAACGATACGATAAGATATACATATATCTGTATAGTACGAATTGAATAGAGCAACAGCAGTGTGTTTAAATAATGAGGAAAGTTAATTTACGCATTCAATATAAAGCACTATTTTCAATTATATTTTATCTAATGAGATAAAGCCGTTTTTTAATATCGTATACATCACGTAAGATGATCAACTTCATCTCCTTACGCGTGTAGATAGGATGAAATGACGGTTTCAAGGCTATCCACACATTGCAAAATCTGTGGCGAACTAGAATACGAAAATTAAAACTAGAAAATGTCAAAAAACTTCAATAAACATTAAGAATCGGTGGTTGCTTGGAATCGGTAACTATTGACGATACCATATTGTTTGACATTACAAATAACATCGATAAAAAAGTTTCGTAAAACAATACATCGCAGGAATTTGTTCATCGTACATAAATTGTAAGAAAAATTCGCAGATTTTCACAATCTTAAAATTAAAATTCATATTATTAAACAAAGATTCCAACTGAAGACGATCTCAAATAATAATACGCAAAAATGATTCAACTCATTTCAGCCACGTTTATAATCTTCCACGACAAAAATGAGCTACGTAAAGATAATACGCCTTAGATTTTAAAGAATTGCTCCCATAAAGCACTTAACAGGATTTTCAGCACGGATGGTTTCACAATGCACTCGTTCGGAGTCACGGAAACGTGCAGTAGAGCACGTATTTCTGACGCAGCCGCAAAACAATGAGAGACGAAAACGAACTCTTAATGCGTGCACGTGCGCGGTAATGGAGAGCGTGACTTGAAAAGATAAGCACCCGATTTTAGTGACCGCAATTTGCAAACTGATGATGCGACCTGTGGATTCTCCCATCCCCGCTAAGTGGTGGTGGGGACCTGGGTTCGAGTCCCGGTCGTTTTTAACATTAGTCTTCCCGTCGCACGAACTCATCGAGTAAGTTAATATATAACTTCCCTCAATCCATCGATACGTTTATGAATTTAAAACACTATTTTTAATCACTTTAATTTAAGCACCCTTAACGAAACATAGTCATAAAGAATATGGAATGATAAGCGGAAGGTTTTTATGCTGAAGTTGTTTGACGATATATTTTGCTAAAAAGAAATGCAATAACTATGAATTGGTTATAATTTAAATAATGATATAAGAATTCAGGACGAATATAATGTGCGTGGAAAAATGTCGAGGCACAGAAAATGGAGCCTTATTTGAAAGAGAAAGTAAACTTAGAAAAGGCTCTTGTGGTGCACTGACATCTTGAAGATTAAGGGTTATATTTATAGTTGTCTCCTAGCAACTTTCTAATACCTGAGATGATAAAAATTGTATTAAATATATGTACTGTTTTTTTCTACGGGGAATGTCAGGTACCAGAAAACGGCTGGAATCCGACTATAAGGGTATTAGAATTAATTTTCTTAGATGTTTACTTTGTTACTTTTTTGTATGATTATATAATGTGTAACTTCTTTGTTGTAATTTGTTGCCATCGGTCTAATGTCCAATCGCGAGAATTATACCAATAACTATAATAATAAATACGGCCCTTAATATCGACAATGATTCGTTTGTAAACTTTGAGATATAACAATGATAGGATAAACTTAATCATCGACAACAATTAAAACGCTGAATAATTAAAACAGAATCCAAGTGAAAAATAAATGTTCAAAGCTAGCAGTCTAATATACTCTCATAAAGTTAGCGACAAAACGTTCTTCCGATAACAAGTAAGACGCCATCAGCAGTATCCAGGGCAACGTGTCTAATTTTGAAAGAACCATCTTCAGACATGCATGTGTGGCTATGTTCAGGAAAGGATTAAGGGGATGATGCACAGAACTTGGCGACAACGAGAAGCAAGATCACGTTTTCCCTCGGAAACAATCTTGAGACAGTTTTCCAGAACGGATTAACCTACTTCCACCGTCTCCTATACCCTGTAGCTGTGGAATAATCAGACGCATTTAACTATACTCACGCGGACTAACTGAAAATATACGCGCAATATGGACTTATTTTCTAATGCAGAATATTCCAAAAAAGGCTTAAATTGAGATCTGGTTATTTGCATAGGTAATGATGGCATAGAGACCGGATAATACTGAAACCACTTGATTGAAGTTCACTTAATCATACAATGAATGCGGTATCCTATATTGGGTAATCAACTCTGACATGCATCTACATAAATAATCAAATTTGTAATTTGGTACCCAAATTCAAAATAACGATGGTTGATTGCGTATACCCAAGATTTGTTTCACCAACTCTAAAAGAATAGGCTATCAAAAGTCAATTGTTATTAATTGTTAAAAATTAATTATTAATTGGGTATAATTATAGATTATGGAAGTTACTAACTACAATTTAATGAAATCAAATACTATTTAGTATAATAATAATCGTAACTATGGAAAGTAATAAAGACTTTGGCTTCAAATTAAGCGTTAAAATTGACAATAGCAGCCAATCAATGTGACTTGAATGCACATAAAGAATAAAAATGTCTAATTTAACACCTTAAAAAGAGTGAACCAGAAAATAAGACCCTTGCATGTTCCAAGATGTTTTCAAGAAACATTTAAAGGAAAAAATATAACAGAATAAAATTTGATAAACGATTTTTATGAAAAGCTCAACTGAGTGTCAATTACGATATGGAACGAATGCTCTCGATAAAAAACACGAGATACAGATAAAATAATTGAATCTGAAGAGAGATAATTGCAATCTTACATTTTGAAGGAGTTTCAAAAACCTTTTTTTTTTGAGTTTCAAGATAGAGAAATGTAATATAATGAGGATGGCTGTATTTTAACTAAACTGAAGAAAAATATGGAAAATAATACGTTTATTCATTAAATGATTTATCGATGTAGTCAAGAGACCAATCTAAATTCAATGTCAACTTTTAAAACTTTAATTTTTGAAAGAATTGAAGTCATGCAGAGTTATTCCTTTCAGAAAGAACTACGTTTCTGAATATGAAAGAACTACTACTTAATATTACAAAGTAAAGAAACGAGTAATCGACTTTTGCAGGCAGTGACTCATTGTGGACACAAAAATCACGCAGTCACAAGACCTCCGTCGTCATGTCGGAGATGGAGGACATATTTGAACTTGAGGAGGAAGAGATGGCTTTCAGGAACATCAAAAGATGACGTGTGTAGCCTCAAACAAGAAACAGTGCACGAGATAAAATGCCCCACAGGAACTGTTGACCCTGTTTCATTGATATCAGGGGTTATATATCTACCCCTAGATTCAGAAAAGTTTCCCTCATTTGAAAATCATATACTTTATAAAAGACAATATTTGAATCGTTACCTTGACAACCCTTTTAATGAGACACGGCATTTCTTTTTACCCTAAAACGGGCTTACCTGCAAGAGAATAAAAAATTTCAATTAGTGAAAACATCCAAAAAATATCATGCATATACAAATAAATTTTTATTAATAAGAAAGAATATTGTTATTCAATTTAATATATTGACTTATTATCTTTTGATATCTAAATTATTATCATAAAGCAACATCTTAACCCACTCACTATTAGAGCAAACTTTCAGCTTTTTCTGTAACAATATCGCTTTCGTACGATACTAACATTTCTCGTACTCTACTTCTATCTTAAACAGCGGAACTTGAAGGGAAAAGAAACACAACCTTATAAGGTAAGAATTCACTTCACTCGTTGTCAAGGAAAGGTCTAAATAACAGATAATAATAGTTCCGCTAAATTTACATGGAAATTTAGTTTCTGTTTGTTTGGATAGCAACGGTAATACATGAAAATATGTAAAAACCTACCTGGATACAATGATTATTGACTTGAGGACACTTTGCTCATTTAATAATTTATAACATTGTGAATAAAATCTTGGGGTTTTAATGCAAAGTCTTTCCAAGGAAATGAATGGAGAAAGTTTATATTGAGGTTGCCATGTACGTGTTACGCATAAACAAATCAGTATTTACAATTCTCAAAAGAAGTAAACTGAAAACAAGAAACATATTACAACAAGTATCGTTCATGAGTCAAAAGATACCAACCCTCACTAGTTATATCTAGAAGTAAATGCAAGTATTTCGTCTTCTATAAATGAATGAAAAGTGAAATGATTTATGAATATAAAGTACATAAAATCAGACCATCTCATTACACTATCAAATACAACGAACATCAACAAATATTTATTTAAACATAATTAAAAATAGGTCTAATTTCGTCCTTGAGTACTTAACGATTAGTTGATCATAATACCTAGTTATTTTGAGTATCAACGTATCGAAAATCCTTCCCAAAAACTTCACATTAAGAGTGAAAATAACCTTAATATGAGAACTTTCTGTTGCCATAGAGGTTAAAGAAAGTATTCCCCCAGATGCATTGACAGGAGAATCCGTTCCCATCAACCGTGAGAAAATAATGGAGAATGTATCTCTCTTCATGAAAGGAACAGTTATTCCATGGTTTCCATTCTGACGCATAGCATGGTTTCCATCCGACTATATTCATTTCCATTTCTCAAAGCACTTACGCACAACAAAACTACAAACAAAGTACCCGAAGGGATGTGCAAACCCAAAGAAGGAAATGCGATAATGATTTCCACGAAGATATAAATTACACATTAAGTTGATTGCGAAAGAAAGGGAATTATTTGAATATACTTCAGGAAGGATGCGAAAAGAAACTTTTCCTTTTTCAGAAACGATTCCTTCTCAAGACAGGATAATTTGTATCGCGGTAGCTCGCAATTAAAATGCATCCTCACAATCACCTTCCTTGCGTTCAATTAAAATAATCACTTCATTTACTTCCTCTTAAAAGACTAAAGACTTATACACAAACTTCTACGCGAGCCGTTTTCCTCATCTCGGACACAAAAGATACTTTTCAACCAAAAATTTTCTTAATTTTTATTCGTCTTTCAACACTCTTTCTTAGGTTTTCCTAAACTAGGAAATAATCGGTTCATTAAGTACTCGCTTATATATAGTTATAATAACAATATCGATCTCTATTTGTGTAAAAAATTGAAGTTCGAATAAATTATATTTCTCTATAATTTGTTTTGACACTTAAGTAAGTGATTGAACCCCATTTCATTGGCTTTAATGAAACTAGGTTAAAGAAACATTAATTGTGACGAGAAAAGATCATTAAAAACCAGATTCATAAAAATACAATGAGACAAACAAACAATTAGAAATTTGAATTATTTAAGAAGATTATTGGCCACAAAGTATGTTGGGAATGTCTATTTAAGGAGGATATCGACAATAAAAATTACCTAAAAACAATGTAAACAATCAACACTATTATCTGTTTAGGTAGCAGTAACAGAACGTCCATTATTAATCCTGAAAACAATCTGGTGACTTTATATAAAACGCTCTTCCTTAAAATATATAACTTCGGACTTCGTAAATCGTAGATTTGTATCCAAAGAGTGACTCAACACGAATTTCATGAAGGTGACGATCAAGTAAACACGAAGACTATAATTAAAAAAAGAGCCATAAAAAATCCTGGCCGTATTTCTTTACAGATAGCATAGCAAAAAATGTAATTAACAAGCGCCGGAGAAAATCCTATGGAAAGGAGATCAGTAAGAAAATGATAAAAACGGTAGGACATTAAACCTTGATTAGCATGGAACATAAAAAAGTTATCTTCCTTCAGATACCAACGATGACCTTTGAGCACTTTCCAGACACCAATGCAATTAAAGTACGCCATTAGATTGATAAATAATACTTGACGGGATATATAAAGTGCCTTAGATTAAAAACTATAGAGGCAACATGATGGAAATTCACGGTTGCATGTTGATAATCATTTTCTATTATTCGATATATCTTTTAACGAAAAACTAGGCTGACTATATTAAAAAATCGAAAACTTTATCATTTTTTAATCTCACAAACAATTATATTTTAAGTCGTTAGGATACGCATATCCTGACTGGCTATTATCAAAGATAAATTTAACAAAAACCAATAAAACATTGTTGAGAGCAACAACCGTAATACCATACACAATATAAACACTCATTGTTATACATTGTCAGTTTACAATACGAAGTTTAAAGTTTGAGTTACCATGGCGTCTCTATTTTCAAGCCATGTACTCAAAACGAGGATAAAAATATCCTCTATAAGTCGTGACAGACTAAATTCGTCGTAGAAAAACTTCAAAGGAAACATTTTTAAGTAATCATTCAAATGACGTTAAGGCAAGTAAACCACGTGAGTAAAAAAGGAAGGAATAAGGCTTCTTTTTAAATGCAACGGAAGAACAAAACGTCATGTTCTTTTTAAAAAGTCATGTTTTCTTTAAGAATAGGTCACGTGTACTGTCCACTTATCTGAAAATACTTCCATATTTGAGAAATGCACGTGAGAATTTCAAAATACGAAAGAAAAAACGATCTTAGTTGGCTATAAGAGTAAATATGTATGCGTGATAAAACTTATTGTGACTTTGTAATCAATCCCATGCAGTTGCTATGGAGCTTCTACCATTAAACAAAGTAATTACATAAAATCAAAATGTATTCAATAAACACGGATCCCGTAACAAATTTTTATCTTAAAATCAATGGTAAACACTTCAACGATGGAAATACAATAAGAATACATATTTTGAATGTGAATATTCAACATGTTTATACATAATTATACCGCTTCCATATATGAGTTATTAACTCCACTGAAATCATAACATTGACGGTGGTCGTTGAAGATGTACGTTTTATTTCAGCATAGAAGCCCAATTGTCTGAGGACAAGAATAATATTTTATAATAATTTAAATAAATTTAATAAGCGATAGAAATCATTGATATTATGAATAAATGAAAATATACAGAACTCCATTCCTTTAATATAGTCAATGTATGAAGGATAACGGACATGAATAACGTATAGTTATAGAACAATAATTGGAGTATTCATTTCGAAACAATGAGATCCTTACAACAAATAATGACAGATTTTCATATCTATTAAAACGCCTCTAAAATTCTTTATCATGATATTCACCATTTTGAAGAAGAAATTTTATTAAATCTATTTTTTGTATTACATAGGATCTTAATTTAAAACTCTATTATCCATTACCATCTACGAAGTCTACTCGTGAAGAAGGGTCTTTAGTTTCCGATGCTATATAGTAGATTAAAAATTTCGCTTTTACTTTTACAATCGTTGCTTACCATTCATTTATTAACGATTAAACGTGGAAAGTTTGTTCGTTCAAAAGAATCGGAATGGTTGAACATTGTTTTGACACACAAGATGTTACCAAACGATATTGTAATCGAAAGCTTGATTATGCAAAGGGCTCTGTCATTTACCATGGCCGAGGAAGCAATAGGAATTCGAAAGCGACATCAAGAGTTGGCATATTAATTGGTAAGTTAAAGAAAGTATACGAGCAAGTGATAAGTAAAGCTGTGTGCATACTGTTACATACAAATATAAGTACATTACACAACATGTTATAGAATCGAGAGGAAATGAAAAGTATAATTTATGAGAGATGAAAGTATTCGAAAAGAAATAGAATTTGACCAAAGTAAATTATGAAAACAGAAGAGTAGTTGAGTGTCAAGTAGATAAAAACTACCAAAACAATATACTTTAAAACGACCTACTCAGAAAAATGAAAAGAATGCACGTAATTAAAGACAACCGATTAAACTCTTACGCGAGATATAATCGACTTTTAAATCGATCTTATCGATAAGTGTGTACAAATCAAAGAGCAAACAGATTAACACCATCGATATGGAGTATATCCTAAAGATAAAATACCAAGCGAATCTCGTTAAAGACAAGCCGCGACCTTCATTATATCCGATGTTCTTAAGCAATTCCATTAGAGAAACCGCGTTGCTATGTCGTCTAAAATGCTTACAGCCAACTGGGAAAAGCGTGCATTTAATTACCACGACGAATTACATAAGAACTCCTTTGGGAGGTGTGATCTTCCGTGTGCACGTACTTCCTCTATGCCTCTAGGAGGGGACAATGAAGAATCTTGTTTGAAATCACATCTTTTTGTTACCACTAATTGAATTTGTTAGCATGTTTCGAGCACAAAACCTTCCATTATGTAGAACACTCAAGGGTAAAGTAATTATCCATTTTAAGAACAAATGTTAAGTATGTAAAACGTAAACGATTGAAGTAATGAGAATGATCATTAAATCTTATGAAGTCCGGGGATAAAAAACGAAAGCCTATGTGTTGAAAAGAGTTGAAAATGAGGAAAATATCTAATAATTGGAATATGGAATCGAATTCTGAAAATGAACTGATTTTATGAGTTCGATACAAACTACAAAAAACCTAAAATCAATTGACAGCAAGCTGAGGTAACTTGGAATATTATATTCAACAACTTTCAACTTCAACAACAATGATGAACTTCTATACAGATCTCTAACCTCGCACATCTACATTAATAAAATAAATATGTATGAGATTCGAGCAGATGAACCATTTCCTTCTTCAGCATATTATTCCATTTCACAAAGTTTCACAAAATGAAATGGAAACCCGTAGAATTCGTGGTATTAATTCAAATGAGATACTACAAATTAAACGCGTAAATTCCTTAGCTTCAGGAAATTCATCGATAAGGTCTTCTTCGAGCCAACATAATTGTGAGATTTAAATCTGAGAAACATCGGAAATGCATTAAATTAAAGCAGAATAAATTAAAACTTTCATCGTTTGATATTTCTAAATCTACAGTCACTTCCTCCTCTTAAAAAATTAACTTCATTAATCTCGTGCAGCATAATTTGTAAGGGGAAAAAGATCGTTCGAACGTAAGGATTATTCAACGGAAACTATTAAATATACATCCGTTCGGTGACATAATTTCAGAAATCGTGATTAAATTACAGTTCATAGTTTCCTGGTTCCTTCCACCGTTACTGGACAGGGAAAAGTTACTGATACTAACATCAAAATTCACGCCTCCTAAAATCCATCGAATAAATACGAGCCACTAGACAAATAGCTAATAAACGTTTAATAATTTTTTCAATAACTATTAGTTGTTTTTATCAAATGCTAATACATAGTAGAAGGCTGACGATAAAGTTTACGAGAACTTCAGCAATTTTACCAAAACGTAAGCTGAAAATCAAATGGAATGTTATTTCGCTCCACACTTTTTAAATTCCAACATAATTCATAGAATGGAGGATATCACTTTCTCATTGAAGCATGCCTTTTGGGTATAAAAACCTTAATAACCAACCGATGAATATTAATTAGCTTCTTCTCCATCTTAAAGTTCCGTCAAGAAGGTTTCTCAAGACAAATTGCATCTTCTTTGATTAAATTGGACGTTTCCTTATTAGTATTAGTAGGTTTAAAGTTAGGTGACTATAATTTTACTATAAGAAGCTAACAGAAGAGAGGTTTTTATAGAGAATTAAACGAAGTCATAGATATACTTGGGTCGCAAACTAACAGTGCTTATATTTCAATATGATCAAACTTCCTTTTCCAATTCTTAAGGCATCTTGCTTCACGTATACACAAAAATACAGAACCAACAACGGACAATAGTTTCTCAGCCAACCCCGCCTTACGATCTTGAAAGAACAATTCAACAATAGCCCAAAATAAATGGGGATAAAACAAATACAATAAAAGATACACATGAAAAGGATTACATAAAGACATTGAGGTTAGGCAAGCGCAATTTGCTCCAATTGGTTAACCGAAAATATACTTTCGCTTGGGGAAAGTGGAACATTCAGAGAGCCGTATAGGATACGCTACAGAGATAGCGCATCCGGAAGACATTTCTGGTTCCCGAAAAAGTTGGCACCGGACATTTGAGGAACGAATCAAAAAGTAGTTGTATCACTTACAACAAACGAGGAAACATCCTATCAAAAACCTGGACACTGTTGGCAAATATACTTGTTAGAACACAGTGTTTTATTGAGCGACCCAGGACGATTATGTTGAATGGATTTCAGGAAGTGGATGACATCTAAACCTACCATCCATTTAACACACGGGTTTAGGGAAAGCCTACGTAATAAAACTGCAATTCAGTAAGCAGCCGATGCACGGTTTACGGTAGCAGATTTAGCTAAGCATCACTGGTGATTTTATGCTCGGCTGCGTTGAAAGTTTACCCCTAATCACGTTCTTTTCCTAGCTCCGTAATTGGCTTTACAGGTGCCGGAGTGCATCAACCGAGGAGCCGTAAAAAAAGCACCTTCTGCCAATCACCACTAAAGAGTACTTCTACTGTTTCTCCATCGAACTTACATTGAACGAGTTATTCGCAAAACTATTGTTTGAAAGAGAAAACAAAATCAAAACCTACGATAATTTATATTGTGTCTTTTTCATTTGAAACTGTTTCTACAAACGAATTTAGAATAATAAGAAGTGCATATTTTCGTCGAGTACACTGAAAATGTTAGAATGTCATCGGAAATCAAAATGCACATTCCTTGTATTCATTTCCTAATCAACGAGTAACAAGCCCCATATTTGTTTACTACAATACGTGATCAACAGTCACCTTAACAACGCCGCTCGTCGAATACACAGCGTGAATCATACATAATGAACAAGATTAAGCACTACGTAAGTCATTGAGTGACGTAATTCGTAAATAATAAACACAATAAATAATTCTTTTGAATCGATTCCTACCTCAGATAATTCAATTACATAAATACTGCGCATTATTAACAAAGTCCAATAGAAACGCGAGTTACGTTTCACAATGTGGACGTACGGAACCGGTTCGTGGAATCACCCACGCAAAATCTTAATCTCCGAAAGGCAACGGCAAGCACAAACTGTAGCAGACGAATAAAACGAACCAGCACACGGAAGTAAACGTCTATATAGTGCTTTCTTGTTTCTGTTACGTCTCCTCGAAGTCCACTTATTTCCGAATGAGATTATACCCTCTAAGTTTCTGGAAAGTTATTTTTAGCACAAGGGAATTTCTTCGGCTTCCTTCCCCTTCGAATGCGCCATTGATTTCAGACGGCTTTCATTGAGCCAATGCGAAATCGATTGGAGAAGTGAGAATTATAAAGCGCACTATTTAGGAATAAGAAAATAAGGGCTTCAGCTAAAAAAAACTAACGAAATATTTGACTTTCAACTCTTACTAGAATGAACGATCTCATTGGAGTTT
The DNA here is from genome assembly GCA_020796165.1 of Pantala flavescens. NCBI lineage: Eukaryota > Metazoa > Arthropoda > Insecta > Odonata > Libellulidae > Pantala > Pantala flavescens. Next base: position 24,045,253 of record CM036886.1, read on the forward strand.
GTTTACGTTTACCGGAAACCAAGCGACGACAAAATATAAACCACTAATGCTTCTATAGCAACGTTCATACGAATGTTTTCACGAGATTTTACTACGTCTGAGGTTCACTTTTCGTTGGAATGATAGCAACGACCGGTGGAATGCATAGATCGTGGTAATAAAGAAAACAATTCACGAATGACAGGGTGTTGAGAGAAAAATAAATCTGTAAGCGAACGAACACGGATCTAAAAACAGCTCGATGACCGTTAAATTTAGATCGAAGCGAAGGGAATTAAAGATTCCAGCCTTAGAATATGACCACGGAGGTTTATAAGAGTGGCTTGGAATTTTGCGATAGAAAACCAAACGTGTATAACTGGCACATTAAATGTCTGGATACACGGAAATGATGATTATACTATTTCCGAAAATTATTCATTACAAATCAGCTCAGGTGAATCTTGTATACGGGTGAATTCTTAGTTAAACTTACGAGAATATGTCATAAATAAATTATATAAATGCTTCGTGAATAGATATAGAAGAATGTATGATACAATCGTTCGTTTTCAAAGGCTTAAACTAATAATTTTAAACTTTTAAACAGCTTCCAAATTTCGAACTTATTTGAAGTTGCAACTCCTGTTTTTCCCAGACAGCTCAACGGAAAATGATATGGAGAAATTGGGAGGTAAGTCATATGGAGGGTTGACGAAATGGGAAGGTCAGTTTTCCGCACATACGCAATGCATTGGCGGAGTGAAAGTGTGTGCGGGGGTGAACCTTGACACGAATCCCATAAGAAAGGGTGATATGATAGACATCGGAGAAAGGTGATTAAGCAAATTCTTTTGCAAAAAAATCGTAAGTATTGTACGGTTATAATTAACCTTGTATTCGTTACCGTTAAATTATAGAATTCTCAAGAAAATTACAATGAGCAAAAAATTCAACACCGCCAATATACGTATGAGTTCATAAATACAATTTACCTCATAGAACTACGAAAAAGTGCATTCGATTTAATTCATCATAACAAGTAGTTAACAAAATACGAAGTTAATTTCACATTTTATGAAAGTTTCCTGTTTTACAGCGACGAAATATTTTCGCCAAATTTTACGCTTGAGATTTTCCCGACAAGTGAATTATAATATTAATTATTTAAGCTAAATGTTTCTCTGTAAAGGAAAGTTAATTTGGAAAGTGAGGAGGGAATTCCTTTTAATAAAACTAATAATTCAGAGGAATAAAATACTTACATTTCCTCTTGTACCAGATATAATAACAAACATCCAAAAATACGTTAATTACCCATTATGTATCAAAAATACTTTTGTTAAAGGATAATCTACTGGCAGAGATTAAAAAAAGAAAGAAGTTGTTCTGCGAGGAGAACTTCAATTACGTCAAAATATTCAAGCAAATATAAATTACGGATGATTATATACTTCATAAATCTGATAAATAATGTAAAATTTGCTAATTAAATAAAAAATAATTTCAAATCATCCTAAAACAACAAATTCCAAACATTTTAGAGTAACAGAATCAAAATGCAATTTAGAAATATTACCACTTAAAACTTTTCACATTCTCCGAAGAAATTCTTAGATCAAAGTTGACCTTGCTTAAGTTGATATTAACTGAGCTCAAACAACCCCATACATTATCTAAAGTTATTTACAAAATGGAAGTGGATTTCAATGACGTCAGAGCTGCGTGACGTCGATTAGCCGAAAATACAGACGCGGCAAACAAACTAAAGAGATTTACTGAGAATTAATACTCACAAAAAGAGAAAAACTTTAAGCTAGAATTTAGAAATTTAATTATCACATTAAAAAATTTACGTACTTTTTCTGTTCCATTTTGTTTGTTGTTTCTAATACGGCTAAAGAATACCCATAACAACTTGATCGGTGTTTACAACAAGCTTTAAAGGTATCCAAGAGAAACATTGATATTTAACGAATAATCCATGGATAATACAGGATTTAAAGGTTAGGAAATTTAAAAACAAATATATTTAACCTTTAATACACTTCGATTTCCTTCCAATTCTCATGAAGTACGAATCTCTTCTCGAATACGTCCAACGATCTTGAGATACTTGAGAAGTGAGGTCTAAAGTAATTGGACATTGAGTCTCAAGTAAAATACTACTCCCCAATCGCCGTAGATAAAATTAGAAGGCAAGGAAACGGAAGGAGGACTTTGGTACTTCGTCACGATCGGTGAAGATGGTGCATGCCCCTCTTGAATGAAAAAGTCAATGCCCGACATTTCAATATCCCGTCAAAGACATTGACGTATCGATCCAAACCAATTCCGCAATGCAAACCGTCATGGCACATTCCAGATGATTTTCAATGATAAAATCATGTTTTACAATGGAAAAAGAATAAAAATATTGTTTATTAAATTATTTTATAACGGTAATAATATGATTATTAATTAAGGATTACATTCCTGGGATTAATAATAGTTAATAATGTAATACGCGCGCTTCATTTTCGTACAACAATCAGAGCGTAAGTTACAAGAGTACGGCTATGCTAATATTACGTAAAATCAAAAAACACGATTGGATGATGAAAGTCTGAAATACAGCCATAATTCATAAGCAACGTTTTTAAGCGACATTTATGGTTTTCCAAACAGATTTTGATGAAATGCCAACTTTTAGGAAAGAAATAACCTCTAACTTTTACAACGATCATCATACTTTAAATTCAGGTTTTTGTTCCTTAGTATCTACCTACATTGGACTACTTCTTCACTGCGACAAATCAATAATTCAATTATTTATTATACACCCTTTTACTTAACAAAATGTTACAATTAGTTGCCATAGTATTTTGAAATTCTATTTAACGTCTATGATAAACATCGAAGTGGCTTCAATGAAAGACGTGATAAATAGTAAAACGACTTAAAATATTTTACTTGCCGGAAATATTTGTCACTAAAGTTACTTAAACTAACAATTCATCTCCTTGGAAGACCTCTTATTATTGTCCGATACACAGTACTTAAACAAATCTCCGTTCCCATGGAAGCACTAGCAAACCTAAGCCTGGATCTAACAGAAAAATGAAAACTTTAGAACCAAGAGAATACATTTCTCAAACAGATGTTCCCAACAAGAGGAGTAACACAATTCCTATGATATTAGTGCCTATTATAAAAATATAGCAAATTATTTGAGCTATTGCGTATTCAATAGGAATGGTGGGATCATTTTATAGACACACTGCATAATAACAGCCAATGCATGTCCACACACACGATACATGGTGGATAACCATTCAGAGCAAATGAGAGACAATAAAATCTCTTCGATAGACCATAACACACCCACACATTTTAAATAGGCAATAGTATCCCATTGAAAGGAATGAAAACCAATTAATAAACGATATTAAACGTTGCTTCTATCAATATAAACAAGGGAGCATACATTTATATAATTGCATACACTCTTTGAAAGATATTTTATAGCGGAGATGTTCCTAAATGGCCACAATTTGTACTCTTCACTTGGTCGTAAACATAAACCTTTTTATATCACTTCATTTATAAATAAGGATACCTCTAAGCTTTCTTTTCAAACAAAGCTCACTTTTCCTGCATCAATTTCGCTTTAGAAGCATATTTTCGTGCTTGACTCCACAAAAACCTATTTTTATATATACGTACACGTATAAACATGCCTTGTTTTCCTCCCAAAAATCCAAAAAGCGAATCGAGACAGCTGCTCTCTCTTTCCAAACGGAACTTGTTGCGAATGTCTTTCGATGACCGAAAGTAGGTCACGGACACAATGGATCAAGGGTCACAGCTTTCTGTGCAATTCTATGAGTGCCCATATTTTCAATCGAGAGGTCGGTCAACAGGAGAAGTTTCCGATGACTGAGAGGAAGCAAACGGTAAACTTTCATAGAATAAAACGAACCCTAACTACGAAGTAAATCTTATCGTCTATATTTCTTTCGTAGAACCAAAATTTAAAAAAAGACAACTTTTATCCATCTTATACTGTTTACACTGGGATTAAATACAAAATTATGGGTGTCAATACTGTTCGTCAAAAATTTCGCTCGAGAACTTCCCGAAGAACACTTCCATCAATCACTCTTGAAGAACCATTCTATCGAATCAATAAGTCTCTCGAGGCAATGTCTTATAAGAAGGAGGCCGATTAAAATAACTCTATTAATCCATCAATCACCGGAAGAAAAAAAATTGGTTCGACATCGTTCAAAAATGTTGATGAACCTCCTACACTCTTAAGCCACAGGGACATGACGAAGCTTTAGAAAAGAATTTTCGAAGTTCACGTGAAAATTTTTTCGATAAAATTTAACACCAGGATCATGAGTTCGTACCATTACTGGAGTTACTATAAGGTAATTACGGGTTCAAATTACTCTTACTGATTAGATTCTCATAAAAAGATACCCTTTGGTTAAACTTAAATTGATTTACATTCCGCTCCTGGTATTATGTTATTACTTCAGCTAATATTCTTTCCCACCATTATGCTGTTTTCGTTGTCAAATGAGGATACTATACAAGATGAAGCTATAAGGTATGGAGGAGGCTATACCAGATAGAATCCATTTATAGATAAGATTTAAATAATTTCCACGTTTAAACAATTCACATTTAAACAAAACCGATTGAGATAGTTTGATAAACCCTAATATGAATCAGGAGCTTGAATACAAAAACATAATTATTAAAATAGAATCGAATAATCCTTAACAGATCGGGAGTTCCGTAAGGTAGTGTTCTTGGACCATTGCCTTTTTCTTGTTTACATCCATGACCTTCATGAACGTATCAAAAGTCAAGTCAAGATATTTGTGGTCAACGGAGTAATTTACAGAAAAATACCAAATAGCAAGGATAGATTAATTCCTTCCAGTGATACGGATACTCACGAATAACATACCACGTAACTAACACATTCCCAGTAATTGTGGTAAATAACTAAAGAAACTCCTTGGAAACTGGGAAGTAATGAAAACGTACTGGAGTATTATTTTTAGTAGGCATGTTGTGTATGGTGCCTTGCTCTTCGCAATCGTCAATCCTTTGATCAATCGTGATATTTGTTTATGACGACAACATTAAGCCTAAATCTGTGATCAAACACGCACCTGTCAATCCACGAAATCGCATTCAAATAGACCGAGATAGTAGAAATGAGATAAAATATGTTTTCGAAAGTTACAACATAAGTCCACTAATATAATCAACACGAAAATGAAAGAAGATTTATTGATGTAACGTTTTCATTGATCTTATTTCCTACGTCTTAAGAGCTGAGAGTGGAATAGCATTTCCGAAACCTTACAATACATTGGACGAAATTTGTTACGCAAGAAAAACTTGCAACTGATAGTTGTCACGCATAGACACGCAAGCTTTTTTTATCGATTTAGGATCAATAGCTCCAGACGTGGTAACACCTACCGGAAGAATAATCTCGACATTAAACCCAAGTCCATGTGGTTATCGGGTCAGCCTTATATCTATACATCAGGAGAACATGTGATTTATGCCGTGCATAACACCACTTAGACTTAGAAATTCCCAAATACACTTTACGTAGTCGCACAGTGAATGAAGTTATGAAAATACTAATAGTTTAACAAAAAACTTCGTTAATATAATAGTAAAAGTATGCTTTCCTTCAATCCAATATTAGACGGTAATAAGAATCCATTTAAATTCAGGATTGGATAGTAATAAAAACAATATTGAACTCAGGAAAGTAAAAAAAAGAACATGTGAGAATTAACTTAGTTTACACGTACTCACTGAGCGTATTTCTTTCGAAGACGTAATCGAGTATTTATTGATTCGTGCACGCAGACAACACCGTGGACTTACCTGCGAAAGAAAGAAAACAAGTTTATGTGACGTCATGAAAAGTTACAAATCGCACAAAAAATGTTTACCTAATCGATTTTATGTAATATAGGATTATGCATTGATAACTATACGGACAATCAACGCATTGCAACATAGAAAAAGCTCTTGGAATTATATCCTATGAAACTCGACTTTGTGGAAAGGCGCCAAAATAAATAAATTAAGCAAAACTTGTTCATCTCCATAGAAACTTCCGTGGAAACGAAAGGAAAAAACACTTTGTATAGCTTATAGTTACTTCTCTCTTACACCATTCATAGTGAACAAATTGTAAAATATCACTTTACTTTCGATTGCATTCGGAAATACTTCCATTATAATAGAATATTTTGAGTATATCAAAAGTAGTTCATCAACATCTTAATTTACAGTCTAACATTACAGTAATTTAAGCTTACTTCAAAACTTTCTCTATCATAGATTTTATACTTGTATTATTGTATTCAGGTGTTCAATTAAATTAGGACATTAATAAATACTATAGAAAACGTTCGATTTAAATTATTATTCATAAACAACTTAAACCATAATGAGAGGTAATAGATAATTTAATAGTGAATGAATAGTGAACAGGAATTACAGCCTCATAAATGCAAAAGAAACAATGTTCATTTTCGTTTCGTTTTTTGGTTGCTTGGCCTCCAACCTTCCGAAGGTAGGCGCTTGGTAGGGTAGGAATCTGATCTGGATATGGTATACTTGTTTCACGTTATGAAGAGACGACGTATTTCTTATGGCCCTGTACATTTCTAATGGGAGATTCCAGCGCGCTGTAGCCAAATATGTAAAAAAAATTAGAATATGTAGAAAAACCTTAGAATCGGTTTCGATTTTCTTCGAATCGAGGACTTAGGGTCTATCTTTCAAGATATCACATATTTTTGGAATCAATATTGGCCTCTTTTTATTCACTTTCCGCTTATGTTGTCAAATATTATATTAAAAGTTTTTCAGAGAAATTACGAGAAGAAATCTAAGGAAATACCGTGACTTTCTGACAAAATGAATTGAAAATGTAGTCGCCAGCTACTTTCCGTCTTATTAATGTAAGAAAAAACTTCCAGCGAGAAAGTTTCTCAGAAAATACTGAATTTATATTTTCTTGAATCCTAATAATCTACGTGGAACGGTATTCTCAATAACGAATTTTTATTACGACCGTAACGCGGACCTCTGCGCGCGGTGCAACGAGCGGCAGCCGATCTTTCTATAAATACTAATTTTAAGTTTCAATATTCATCGTGATATTCACAATAAATGCTACAAATAAATATACGGAAAAAACAACTGCATTAATAATTGGCATGACTCGGTTTCATACAGCTAAAGGGAAGGTGGATTACCCATGGACGATGTTCCACAATCGCGGCAGTCGTGGAAAGGGTTTGACACCTCGCTGAGAAAAAGCACTCTATTACTGGCATATTCACAGAAGCGAAAATGCTCCGTATCACAGAGTGGTTTTGAAAAACGGATTCTTTTGAAGTACATCTGGAAGATCTTGTTCCATAAAATCGTGTTAGGGTAGGCCTTCATAGGGATTGAGGAATTCGCAGATGGTGCGAATCCATCTTCTATTTACAGCGGTTTGTTCTTGTGATTGCTAACTAAATAAAGGCTACTTCCTTTCTTTCCTTAATTCTTCAGTTATCTTGAGGGAACCTTCTTAGGAAACACACGGGTAAACCCAAAATTTTAGGGCCGGTAAAGCGGTACCCTACTCAACGGCCCAGCTGCTTTTGGAAAACAAAGCTCCAAAAGTACGTCGTCCGCCTCCCCTTGAGTTTTATTGCACTAGTTCATGTCTCACATGTTGAGTTTCCAAAGTCGATTGTCACTCAAACCTTTAGTTATCGGAGTTTTTTCTTACAGGGCTGTTCGTATTTTTTGGTCTGTGAAATTTTGAGTTACTTCGACTTTTCGTGGAGTGAATTTAAGTGCGTGTGAAGCGTATGAATATATATCCACATTATATATTCTTTTCTTAACACAGAATTTTGTTCACATTTGTGAATACGGAGAGCGGTCCTCGATTCGAAGAAAATCGAAACCAATTCTTAGGATTTCTTGTATAGAGTATAGAGATGATACAGTTTAGTCATTACGAGACTAAATTTACTCGAATTAATAGTTTTTTTACAATTAGGAATTTTGTTTATACAAACGGAATATAATTCTTCCAAAGAAATCGATAATGGTTCATAAACGTTCTTCTTTAACATCCAGGAGGGATTCCTCGAAAATTTAATAAATAGACATCGTAAAGTAAGCACTAGTTAACTACTTTAACTCACTTAAGGGTCTTAATGACCACTGTCAAAACAAATGATTTATTCAGATTCAATGAAGAAAAACGACGAACAATTTTAATAATATTTCACGACAGAATTCACCCAATTTCAATACTAAACCCTCTGAAAAACTCACTCGCCCATTTCAAAAATCCGGGATGAGGTTTTCAGGTCATTACTTCGATCTTGCAACATCGCTTCCTATTACAATCAACAGGACGACGATTGTTGACACAAGGAGTAAACGGTCATCGGCAAACGTAATCAAACTACGGAAAAACCTGATTTCAATAGCTACACAGCACTTTCGACCTTGATAGAGAAAGGAGAAGTGATCAGATCAACCTCCGGTTCGCAAGAAATTCAGACTCGGAGCAGAAACGAAACATATATCCATCCAAATAGCTATAACAATAAGAGTTTGAGATACTTGACAATAGCAGCTCGATAATTGGGGATATTGTTGATGCTACATTTTTACGTAAATCATGTTCGTTACGCAACAGTTAAGATATCTTGAAAATAACAGACCGTAAGACGTCAGTGGTGGGTGGTTTTCTTATTGTATCAGCGATTTAGATGCATTAATAGGCCTGTGATTCTATCAGAAGATGTATTAATTAATATTAAGAACTTTACACCTGGAGCATCAAAATAAACAAAAAATACAGGCCATTCAATAAATTAGAAGTCAATAAAACTGTTACTGATCAACTGACGAGGTAGTAGTATTCCTAATTAAATTCCTTAATTAGAATGGACGAATAGAATGATTAGGAAAAGAAAGATTACTATGCACGTAACCTTGGTTGCATAATACGTGGTCACTGAACTTAAAGAAGTATCTAGTTGGTTCCCATAAATATCTCTCTGGAAGAATAAGACTATTTTAAAATATAGGAATTTATAAGTTAATTATTTATAAACTGCATTCATATAAAGGGATGCGGACATAATTCTACTTTCTGGATGCTTGAATCACAAACGACACCTGACGAAACCGAGTTAGCCTCCGTGACAATTACACGGTCGTCAATGATATTAAGATGCTCGAAACTCGTGAGTAACCACCTACGTATAATTGGAAATACAAATGAGAGTTTCTAATTGACTTAAAAAGAATGCGGAACCATATAGGTATAAAATTAAGCCATACAGTAGCTTACGAATATGCTACATTCCAATTACCTTAGCTTGTAATTGCTTATTTCACCACCGATTTGAAATCTAATGGATTAACAACGCAGTGCCTATAAATAAGGAGATTCTAACGCTCGACCTATAACTCCTATAACATACAAGCCAGTGCGCATTTGGGATATATTAAAACTTAATTCCTATCCGAATAAATACGTCAAATTAAAATGTATCCGAGTGATATTATTGCAGAATTACCTCCTTAACTGATATTTTATTTAACCCGAATAGATTTTGTCCAACTCCAGTAATGTTCAACCTTTTTTAGCTTTCGATCACAAGACGATCCAATGAAAGTATTACAGTAGTGCTTTGACACTGTGCTGATGACATTTCAGTGTCACTACATCAGCAGGATACCGTAGATCATACATCTCTTCAGAAAATAAATAGAAAAACACTTCCACGCTATACCACACAAAGACATCCTTATACTGCTTTGTGCACTGTAGCGTACAGGTTTTTTCTATCTATCCACGAGATGGAAGACTACCTCTAAGGCCAAGTAACTGGATTCTAATAGATTATATTTTCATTTATGATCGATTTTAGTGAAACGTAGCAGATTGGCGAACTATGAGAGGGTAGCATGAAGGAAAAAGAATAACGCTGAACATATGTCGAAGATGGATTTTCACAAGAGAGAGAGGAAAAAACTGAGGGATTCCATTTCGGAAAATTAAATCGACCGTCCCACATCTGGTGCGGACCGAACGTCGCCACGAGTTCGGAAATCAAAGTACAGAATACAAGGGCCATCTTAACAACCTCAGGAGACGAGCGTATGTAGTTTGTACGTTAAATAGTCCATAGGATTAAATTTTCACTTTCTAAGGCGCCAGGCAATGGAGGAAAAACTATACGCTTTCAAAAACATCGTAAGATGAGAGAAGGGATGGCAAGTAGACCGCCCAGGGCTGCATCTCTTCATTGCATCATTTAACTTTTCTCTCTTTAATAGACTTCATATTTGAAACTGTATGTGAAATGTGCTAAAGCTAAACGAGGTCACTTTATGGTTTTAAATTAGAATTCGGTGAATTAAATGTAGGAGGTTGACTATCATAACATTATAACACATTCATCACACGATAACAATTATCATAAGATGCACATTTAAAGAAAAAGAGTTTCATATGCGATATTATCAACGTTTTAATTAATGCATGGCAATTTATAAACAGTGTGTAATGATTACTTTTAAAATGAGCAACTGTAAGGTAGAATATACACGTACGTACAATCGGTATCTATTAAAGCCTTAGGGAACTTTTATATCTGGTTAAACTTTAAAGGTAACATTCATTCAGTTCAATGTTCCCAAATTTTGCTTCTCTTGACCTGAAAATCTGCTAACCATGAAGAAATAAGCGCTTCGGATTCATGATTCGTAATACTAGACGATATACATGATACTCTTATGCAAAAAGTGTAACACGTCTTTCGCAGCCGAATATTTTCACCTTCAGTGCTTTATCTACCCTATTTTCATGTATAACTGTACTTACTTCGATGCTTTTTCACTCGTGGGTTGTTAGAAATATATTGAATTCAGGGAGAATGCATATTTATAAAATATTTTACTACGTCGTACTTTTTTTGGGGGCGATTAAGAGTCAAAAAATAATAAATTAGCCAAAGATGCGATTTCGTCAACAAGAGGATGAGTAGAGGAGCAAAAAAGTGAGAATCTGAGCGTGTACTCGGGGACACAAGCACTCGGCGGGGATAAAAAAATAGGCATGTGTGAGCAATGTGACGATGTTAGATTACGCAAGGAATAGGCGTTCGGGAATGGATCGCCAATTAGGAAGCTACACTTTAAAGCATTCAGGCTTCCGAAAATATAACAAGCCCATTTAATAGCCCATTTGATAAATATATTTAAAAGAAAAATACCTTGAAAAGAACATTATAACTTGAAACCTAACAATTAGATCGTAAAAGCAGTTGCTATGACTGTATCGAATGTGTTAATAAAATCAAAATACCATAGCAACGCTTATGACGAAGCAATTAATGACGTCGGATTAAGGTAATGTGAATAATCCTTGCACGATGTCAGTTGGTATGACTGGAATACTAGGTTAAACAGAATTGAGAAAATAATGACGACTGGGACTCGAACCCAGGCCCCCCATATTCCCTTAAGATCTGCTGAACTCAATACTAATGCTAACTTATGATGTGTAGAAGCAGGAAAATACGATGAATATCTTTCATAATTACATCTATGGTTTGATCAACTAATAATCATAAACTAATGAAGGTTGTTCACAAACAAGTAGAAAATAACTACAGTATTTAGAGTAATGACTAATACAGAGCTTTAAAAACTCCAACTCAATCCTTGCAACAAATATAATACAGAGAATAGACGAACAAAATGTATCACAAAGTCAAAAGAATTACTTTTTCAGCAAAACAAGGAGTTTCGGAAACCTGTATCCTGAACGCTGTTCATTTATAAGAGTACTAAAAGAGTCGTTACAGCCCACATACGACATTTCCGGCTTTTGCTTTCTTCGGGCGGATGAAAAGAGAAAAAATAGACGTAGAGTTCGCTTCACCCACATGCTCGGGCACCCGCAGCCCACGTCAACTGATTATGCCACTTCCGATAAAACAAAGGAGACTCGGTCCCTCTTCCCATAGAGGAAAATGACAATCCATGGACTAACTACCATAAGACTTTAATGGACGTGCTCACAATTTTCCATCGATTGTTCAAAGGCCTCCTTTACGTAGCCTCGTTTAAAGCCGTTCATCATTTCTAAGCGAGCACATCTCCGAGATGATGAAATGAGAAGACGTGAAAAAAAACTAGCGTCGAGGAAAAAGTAACGGGGTTTCTAGAATATGAAATCGCACAGGTCACATCAATTTGCGTGGAATCGGCTCTAACGTGAAAATTGATATGATAAACATTTGATTATCACCCGAGAGCACTGTAAATGTATATTAAATAAAGATGATTCATTCAGCCGTTTTTCCCATTCAGCTAAGGTCTGACTCGGAATTGAATACAACCAATCTTTTTTAACAGTTGAAGAACGTTCATATTTGGCAACGGCGTATTAAGAAAACCAAGAAATCACCAAGGTAACGAAAAAATTAACTCAAGTGTCATCATCTTGTGCAGCAGAAGAAGTAAATCGAGGAATGAATTGCTATCTACTCAAAGTAAAAAGACATTTCCAATGATTAAAGCATTCGTTAATGAAATAAATTGAATGCATTATATTGTATTTATTTAAACAAGTTAAAGAGTATATTTTTCATAACAAAATAAAAAGTAGTAACAACCTTTTATTTACCTAAGTTACCAAGTCAAAGGAAATCAATTTAATGTCTAAAGTAGTTGTCTTGGTTTTAGAGGTACTTATTGTGAGATGGAAACGGTTTTCATAAATATAGCTTAAATTCATATCTTCCATCAGATTTTAATAACAGATTCCAAAGGAAAAGGTGCATATTTCTCAGCCTTACACAGGAATCCGAATAGAATCAGCGAGTAAGGGAATTTTTAACCTAAAATCATCGACTTTCATGGTTAGGTGAGAAACTTTTCAATTTAATCTCGTACGATCAAAATCTATCTAGTCTACGAAAAAAGGTCACCTTCACAAGTCATACGAAATTAGCAGGAGTCTTCAATGAAACAGAAATGGAGCAAATTCCACAATAAGGAGGGGAAAATTGCTTATGTTACGTGAAATAACTTTACGTAAAAATTCATTTCACGTAACATTGAACGAAGACAATTCAATTCTGACAGAAACTCACGATAACATCCGAAACACATGACCAAGATTTAAGCAACACACAAACGATGTTTTTCTAAAACAATGGCGATAACCAAAGATAAACTTATCACAACGAGTAATTATATTCGTTCCTTGAAACTCGAGATTCCGCGTGTGGGAGAAGTGGAATTCCTTCAACTGAACTTCACCAAACCGAAAAAGTAATCAAGTGACACGTGTATAAAAATTGAAGGCCATTTCTTATGGGATCCACAAACCATTCCGGGAAACTTATCTCGAGACGAGAACTCTTGAAACGAGTGAAGAAGTTAAAACGATAAAAGGCCTTTTAGTCTAAAATAGCCTCTCGCTGTGTCTAGCGTGAATGAATCACTCGTGACATTTCAAACGATCCATCGACTGGTTGACATCTTCTTAGCGTCCGAGTTTCGCAATTCTTAGCTTGCGCGGGAATAAAAAAACAGCATCGTAAGTCTATATTGCGAACTTTGACTCTCTCTACTATGAAACCGTTACGTTCGCAGAATAATAAACGCACAAATAACGTCTTTTTCTTTTTTCCTTTGCTCTGAATAGATTATAAATAAGATTCTGATGGAATATAATTGATTCCATGGCAATAGATACGTACTTTGAATATAGTATAACGAAAATTTAAACTTTAAAATACGAATCAAATGTTGATGAATAGTATTTAAATTCTCTCGTAATTTTTGGTGAAATATCCTTCGGTTTCCGAAACAAAAGAACTGAGAATAATGTGACAAAATAAATAAAAAAACAAAATATAAACGATAAACCGCTACAAAAATTACGAGATATAAACAAGGACGCATTTGGGTGGGAGATGTCTCAACAGGTGGGCTCGTGGAGATGTGAGGGTGCTTAGCAATTCTCCGCCGATTAAAATGCATTCACACATTGCGTTGTCATTAGGGTTAATTTAGGCAACGGCACGCCGAAATATTTATAATGGCGTGCGTAGATTATTGATGCGAGGGCGGTCCCTTTATGCCAATGAAGACTTCGTTCGAAGCAATTTCGAGCTTAACGTCTCATAATATTGAACCAAACGAAATAATGAAAGGCATGTCTCAAGCTAACTCTTTATTGAATTAGGTTCCGCGACATATGGAAAATTTACGCGTAAGTTTTCCACGAATTAAGGTACATTACTTTCAGCTAAGTTATAAATACACTTAGCGACTAATAAAGAGGGAAAGACGAGAATGCTGAATATTGTTCGCTATACCTTCCACACGAAAGGAAAAACGTGAGTCTTGAAAGAAAAGTGGGTTACGTAAGATGTGAGAAAGTCTGTGCTCGCAGACGGCGTTTATTTTCCTAAATAACGAGACCATGGAAACGTTTCCAAATACCTCACGTGAAGGCATTTAGGTGACTGAAATGAACGAGAAAATAGAATATCTAAGAGTACTTAGATAAAAAGAAAACCAGAGGGGCATAGATCCCTGTTGCCATGCGCTCCCAATTCAACACAGTCAGCGCCTTCTTAAATGAACTGTGGTAAATTGTTTTAGAGTTCAGACGTCGAATTTTCGAAACGATATTGAAGCAGTTAATGAATGTTTGGCAATCGGAAGAAACCGAACCAAAGAAATGAGTAACAACGGAGCTGCAAATACTAACTTCGAGACAGTTTATTAGATGAATATTTTTCGTACATACTTATGTTTCATTGCTTACAAAACTTAATATAGGAGAATAAATAACGAAATCCATAGACAAGTGCAAAAAATCATCGAATTTTGGAAGTTTCGTCGGTAGAAAACAAAACTTTCCGCAAGGAAGACGTCGACCGTATCAAAGATGCGGAAGTGCTGGAATAAAATCCTTATAATACGTCACGAGAATAAATTGGGGAAAGATGCCCTTGCGGTCTTTCCTTTAGACTACTTAAAACATATGAGAACATCGAAAATTAATAAGGCTTCAAATCAATAAGTTCTTCCAACGATGGATTAAGATTTATCTGTTATTTACACTAATTCTTATTGATCGTTGCCTAGGCAACTAAAATGACTTTCTTTTTCCTATTTTTCTCAACTGATTATGGGAAACACTATCCTAGAAATTTCCAAGATATATAGATCTATTAAAGAGGTGAAAATTGTCTTCGAACTATAAATTTCGAAATACTTAGACAGCATACAACAATAATTCACAAGTATGATAATTCTCTTACTTTGCGATGACTAAATGAGCATTGTTTTTAATAATTTCCAAAATCATGACGAATATGGATGATGAATAATATGATACGTTACGAATAATGATTGTAAATATGTATTATTTGCTCTATGGGAAGCAACATTTCAGGGAAAAAAAGGAAAACGCTCTACTTCTATAACGCAATGTATCTAATTATACTATATCATATATTTTCTATAGTTTTTGAATGATTTTTTGAAAGGAACAATAAATTTCAACATTTTACGTAAAATGTTAAGCTCTGAACAACGTCGAGTACTTAATGCCTAACTATAATTTCATATCCGAAGATGTTGAAACTTTAACATTATTCCGTACACAAGTTCACCAGAAGCCAATGGCTCCCAAAGGTACCAAATTTCTCACAAAAATTCCTCATAGCAGGCCTTGTCCTGTCGAGAACAGAAGGCGGCTACAGAGCGCAATTGGATGATGGCGTGAAAGACCGAGTAACGGGATCCTTGGTGACATCATCAGGGACAACTCAACACTTTCCCTCTTGAGGGACTTGTACTCCCATGACACGATGCACTTCCATGGGAGAAAAACCCTTGGCGATAACAAAATGTATCATGCGATAGCGCGAGGCTTTCGTAACTACTAAAAGGTGATAAGGGAGAACGTCCAATCCAATACATAGATCGATAAATTGTTTAGGAAGCAAAACCTTGTTTCACAACAAGTAAAACGACGCGTGCAAACTTGGAAACCAACTGATGTGATAATATACTTCTGATTGAATAAAATACAGCTGAGAATTCTTAGGATAAATTGAAGCTGTAATGCATCGTTCGTACATCAAGATTCCGTTACAGCCTCGACAATAATAAGAATAGAAATAAAAAAGAAGCAAAGTGTAAGTTAAGGAACTTATAATGAGTATTTAGAAAGAACTCAAATACAACAAACATTACATTTAGGATAAATTACACAAATATACCGTTGCTAACTGATTCCTTTCAATATAACTAACTTAGCAACTGATAGATTTACAGATGTATTGAAAGTAACTTGAATCTACTTGTAGACAAGGTCTCAACCATCCAAACTTAGCAATAAATAATATTAAAACTAAAAAATAAAAAAAATTCCTTTTCAACTCAGTAGATGAGAAGCAGGACTGCAGTAAAAGAAATGAAGTCAACAACACTTTCACAAGGGAAAGGAATGCCCCTTATCGCCTTCGAAAGTTCAATAATACAAAGGTGAGTAGTTATACAAGTTTTTATCGTAGCCATTTTTAACAAACTTCATAGCTTTGATGTGGACTCTTACGAGTTCACGAACCCATGTTCATCTTCCACATTCCATGCATTTAATGTTTATTTTAGACGAAGTCTCACTAATGTGAAATAACATCGTTCTTCAACTTTTTCGTCACATCTAACGACTAACTACCTGATAAAACCTTTTTAATAGCTTTAGCACAAATTTTTCGGATATGGGTACTCCAGTTCATGTCGCTGGTGAGATAGATACTAAAATATTCGACAAAGTAGTCTTTATTTTCCACTTTAATTTCCGTCCAAAAATGTTGCACGTTACTCAGACGTAACTGTTACCTCTTGAAAAATTTTATTGCTAATCATTCGGTTAAGCTAATTTAGTTATTTTTCGTATCACCATTGGATACGAAGGAAGTCGTTTGCTAAGGGTTTCACGGTCTTCCTCGCCTCATATCCGTCTATATATAACGCTGTCTTCCGCGAATAACCTCACTCCACCATCGAAGACTTGACTCGGATCGTTTATACACATCAAAATAGAAGGGGTCCAATGACGCTGCCCTGAGGTATTCCTCAGGGAACTTCGACTCCGTTTGAAGTAATTCCATCGAGTACTACTTGTTGCTCTCTATCGCATAGAGAGACTTGGACCAAGTCAACTACTTTTTTATCGATAACAGCCAGCTTTAATTTCTGAATTATTTGGCACAGAAGAACTCGAGAGATATTTAATTTGCTACGCAATATATACACAAACTCTGAAATATTTAAAGTATTAGCGTCTTTAAAAATGTCATGATTAATTTTACTTCGTGCTCCATGTTTTATTTTAAAAATTTAATAGTTATTTCCTTAGCGATTCGAAATTACTACATGAGTAAGCCTCGATATTGGTATTATTCCGTGTAAAACTAGACTGTCTCTACAATCATTTATGTTTATTTTAAATCATGTTTAAATATTTTCTTGCTTTCACTTGAACTGCAAACAATATTTTCCGATATATCTTTAATGTATTATTATAAATGATTGTATGCTTACGTTCACCAATTCAGAGGGTTTTAACTGTGACGGAAAGCTTTGAGCAATATTTTGTACATTCTAAAAAGGTGATTCCCTCTAAAATTATGTCAAAAAAGAAGATTTTTCCTTGTCTTCCTTGGATATATTATGATTTTATATTTGATATTTTCAACAACGAATTCTTACAGAAAAATTTAGATCGCATACTGCCATATTGAAAGATACCCCACCGAGTGCGATGAAATCATATTGGCTGCATAGAGGAGATAGTTAGCTCTTTATTTCGAAGCTTTAACACCCTTGAAAGCAACCCTCCGTTTTGATCGCGCACCATATAGGGTGTAGACTGTGGACAACCCATTAACCTCAATCTAAGTCACAAACGCACCCACGATCGTGCACTTAAATGGAGCGACTATTTTCACATCGCTTATCCTCTCTAGAGCTGATTACAGAGGGATGAAGGAATTTCTCCCCTATTTGCATTGGAATGTGTTAACCTTGATTTCGTTTGGTTTGTGTGTGGAATATTGTAAGTCCGCAATTGATATCTATGTCCCTTTTTACAATATAATTTAATCAAGTGTAATTTATATTATTATTGATTTCATAACTAGTAATAATAATTACTTGATGGTTCTTGATTGAAATATTACTCATAATGAAGAATCTAATAAAATGAATAAATAATAATTATAAATAATAAAATGAACTAAATTTTGTTCTCATCGATGACGTTGTATTTTAAGTTAATGACTACAAGCTACTTTATGATTAAGTACAGTAAAAACTAATTTCTATAATGCAGAACCTTTTTTCAGTCTAATGATATTAATATCAGCCTATTATAGTCTTTTTTGCAAATTTTACATGATGAATAATGCAGATGCTGCCAAACATTTTCTTTGAAATACAAAGAAATGGGATGATAAATCAAGTGAACCGATTAAGTAAGGTCTATTGACAGTAAAAGGGGTCTAAATAAAGTATGTTGTTGGGTAATTAAAGCTAAGGAACTCTGCTTACCTTTCTTAATTTTCTATTCTTTATTTCATCACAATGATATTGCAAATATACGAACTATATTAATACACTATAAACAAAAAAGGTGTCATAAACTACATAACTATTCAGTCGACAAAAATTCTCCCCAATATAATCATTAAAATCAACGTCCTTCTATTTATTTAATTATTTTGCTTTAAAAACATAATTTAATAACATACAACTAAGCAATAATGAATTTGGTACTTTTGTCAGAGAACATGCACAAATATTAAAAAGAAATTTTACAATAAATCAAATAAAAATTTACTCTACAAAACAAAAACATAAGTACAAGAAATGTCTTCGCGACTTCTTCAGAAAGGAACCGGATGTAAGCGTCACCCAACTCTCGCTAATTCTGAACCTCCCTTTGCCAAAAGTCACCCACTGCTGCTTGATTTTTTCTCCGTTTCATCCATCCATCGGTGTATTATCGTCTCTTAGCAACCAGTTCAAAACTAAAACAAAACTATACATCAAACTCCAGGATTTTATTCTCACCTACCAATTCAAATTTTAGTTATCTCACCTTTCTGAATGATTTAGAAATATTCAATACAAGTGATAAGGGAATTATTTCCTTTAATGTTGAAGAATGTTTTATAAACACATCCGTAGTTACGAAAGTAAACAAGTCTACGAGGACCAATCGAGAGTTGAACAAAATCAACGACAAAGTAAACAAACAATTAAACAACGAGGAAGCGTTGACACTAACATAGAGAAATATATCAATCGTCTCGATTTATGCCTTAGAATACAGTTTAACTCTTCATTCATAACACTCCGAAAAAAGTGAAACCATACTGCTCATGAAATCAAAATATCCTGCAGGTATAAACAGGGATGAAACTATTTACATATTAGAATTAAGGGTCACCGGATTGACGTGAAGGTAGATGGACAGGGTGTTTTCCTCATTTCACTCCGCGAAAAAGGTCAATGATGGATGGCAGGATTTTCCTGGTTGGAGGCTGTAGAACCATTGACAGCAAAGAGCTCCATTTGACCAGTGGTGCGTAGATAAATCGGAACAGCTATTTACATGAAACGGTTCGCAAAAATATGGCAACATTGTGCATGGACATAAAGATAATTACCTGGAGAACCAAATAACATACAAACATGAGTCTCGACGATCAGAGAAACGAACATATTTGGGATCAATAAACATTAAAATCTTACTTTTACAGCCATTGTCATTTAAGTTATTATATTTTGAAGTATTAAATTATGAACTAAAATAAATTTGCCAAGAAGTCAATGAATAAATAGAAATAATTTGCGAAGGAAAGGATATTATATACTGAATAATACGTCTTAATCAAACTTAACAAAATACAGCACGAAATATGACAAAATAAACATTCACTCCGTCGACAAGTCAGCAATGACATGAAATGAAAGTGAATCTCATTCGAGAGGCGATTCCTTCACTCGGAGAGCAACAAGCTTCCTCAAAAAGTCATCTCGTTCGGTGGATACGCATTTTCCCTTCGGTCCGCGTGGATTCTCCCTACCACACTACCCCTTTGTGAAGAACATCGATCCGTGGAACTTCTTGGGATGGCATAGCAACCACGGCCCGAGCGAAAAATAAGGAAAGTGGAGATGGTCGTCAAGGAAATACTGAAGAGACTGATATAAGATCATCGCTTAATCTGCCCTATTCTTTGTGGAGGGCATCTCGGAGATGTAAATGAGAGGAATCACGAGAATAAAAGCTCTCCTCGAACTACGTTACAAACACTTGAGCATACGACAAAAAAGTTAAAACGCGTAAACAAAAACCTCGAATACGATGCATGAATAAAGACAAACACGGCTGGAGAAAGCATTTCAGAGGGATACGGTAATGACTTGTTACCGAGAGAACTGTGAAAAAAAAACTTTTACGCGACAGCGAATGACAAACGTCCATGCTTTCAAAAATGCTTTTTAAAAGCAGTGAAGGGAACGTTGCGATATCGAACTGAGTGATGGCAATCGAGAAGAAGAGACCAATTCTGCTCGAGTACGTGAACATAGTAAGTGTAGAGCTAGTATGTAACTACCATCTACGTACTTGGTACGTAAGAAATTAATACCACCAATGGATGATTAATGAATATAAGATTGGTGCAATAGCCAACAAACATCCTATGTTATTTTTAAATTATTTGAATATTTATTTAAAAGGGTTTTACTTGCAACATCGTAAACCTACGCGCATATGCACATATAAACAAGGAAAACGTACGTACGGTAACTAACGTCCTTAACACGTTTTACTAATTCGAGGGGAAGGATATCATTCCGTAATAAATTGAGTAAGAATTAAGTGAGGGAATCCAGCTGTACAATGCCTCACGCTCTTGAAATCCAAAACTTTGATACCAAAAGAAAATACTAAACAGGATCATACGTACGTAAGGCTTTCATTTAATGTTCAATAATCTCTTCATTTAAGTTCAATGTTTTTCTGTACACTTTACTTATTTATACACATACTGTTTGTAGTAACTGCGTTCATTGACAAAATGATTTCATCCTCTTACAAGCATTCTAAAATCGTAAACATAACAGTTCAATAAATAGACAGCTCTTCATAACTGTAACAATACTAATAATACTGACACAATAATTAGTACAAAACATTCAAAGGTGAAACTCTAAAATTGTACATAGCGATTCATGGATATGAAAACGGCGTACGATTAAAGATACACCAAATCTTTCAAGACGTAGAAACGAAGGCAGGCTTGGTTCTTCGAGAATATTCAAATAATTAAATTAACGAACGGCATTTTACCCAGAGGGGTGAATTCTTATCTCTTTGAGGCACAAGAGCTCGAACGATATCTGCCGCCAAAGATATGACAAGAATTGGCAGAATAATAAGATAGCGCAGGACGAGGACACCTCAAGGGAAAGAGACTGAAATGTGAGTCGCTTGACTACTTGAAACAGAATATCTTTCAGGAATCTAAGCCTAAATTCTCGGTGGTAATCGGCGCAAATTGTCTACTGTAAAGCGAGGCGCCAGACTGCGGTAACACCGGCTTTTTTCTGGAAAACGAGCAGAAACAATGTAAAAGACTGAAGGGCTGGTTTTTTTCTGAGAAGAGCAGATGGGACTCCGGAAGATGCTGCAGCGAAACCGGTTTCTGATGGCAACTAGAGAAGAAAGCGATGACCCTCAGACGAAGAATCTTCACATTGATAAACAATAAGGCTTCGGAATCCAGCAGTCAATTGTCTTGCGCCGCTTGAAATATACGTTAATTTCAAATACGTCGATCAGATAAACAGAATACATTTCTAACAATAGAAATCGATCACACATAGTAACATATATATGAACAGCAATGGCTTGATTTGGACTTGAATATAACTTCATTCATACGTAATTGTGAAAGAAGAAATGAAGTAAATGAAAATTCGTTACATTGTTACAAGGAACCACCGAAATTTCGGATTCGTATCTTTAAACGAAGTACTCGATACTTTGATGTATACTTTGGTACTTTTTACTGCGGCAATTATTATGAAAAGAAGTAATAATTACAATTTACCCGAGAATCTATACAATTTTCAATAAATTTCATCAAAGTTTCCAATTTTGAATCTGTACCGCGTTTCAGACTCCCGAAATCTGAACGGAAACATGACGTAACAGAACTGGGCGAAGTTCGAAAAACAGAATTGAAACCATCTTGCTCGAATGGTTCCAAGAAACTGAACGATTTCTGAAGATATATTCGGCCTAAGAAATCCACCCATCTGGTTCAAATTATAAAGATCGCTTCTACTCGAAGATATAATAAGATGAAAGGGAAAATCAAAATGGTACTACTTTAAGACTAGAAAAACCAATATTCACAAACATAAACATAAAACGTCATCGAATAAATGCAGGTGTTGATGACGAAATGGTTTAAAAGCCTAGTATTAGCGTTAAATGACTAAACTGAACGATAGTGGATCGTATTTCGACACACATGATTCCCTCTACAAAAAATTTGCGTGAAAACCTCATCGACAGCTGTCGTCTTTCACTTCGGGCGGCTTTAACGAACGATTTAAAATATCGAGACACATTATGGCCTTGAAAATCCAATATTTATCGTCATATAGATCTTAAAACGTGTAGAACAATTTGAAGCTCAATATACACCGAAAACGTATATTCAGAGATCAATTCTCGGTAATGAAGAAAATAGAGAGCTCATCCGATATATCTTTTAAATTTACAACGGACATTGGTCTCCGAACTTTTTCATCATCTTTCAGAAAGGAGACATTTCTCCGAAAACGAATGAAAATCTTTTAAAACAAAATTGTACGTAAGACTGAAGAATTATGGGAAGACATTATCACGAAAAATCGAAATGCAATAACTTTAATAAAATCCATCTACTTCATATATTTAAAATTTAAAGTAATACTAGAAACAGAAATAAACTAAATCTACGACTAATGAAAATAATTCGACAATTCCTGGTCGTAATAAAAATTGCTCCGACCTAAACTTAGTGTCAACAGGTATTTTCATTTTGGTAAAGAGAGAGCATATGACACGCGGGGAAATGAGTCTAAATATTGCGCAAATGAAGTTTTATGAGAAAAGTTCAGATATAATATATCAACCGACGCTGAATACAATAAGAATCATCAAAATTTAGGCTGATCAATGCACAGTAACGCATAAATGAAGAGGAATAACGATCATCGGAACCCGATTCCGTGATAGGATTTCGACATACTAAAAAATAAACAAATAAGACAAAATTTGCACGGAATATGATGAATCTTGAGAAAATTAGACATTCTCAAGAAAAGATTTCTTTATTTGGAAGTTCTAATTTCGAAAACGACGATTTGATGCTCTACAATCAAAACCAAGGCGACAAGTAAACAGAATCATGACCTTCCTGAACGAAAATGAAATGGCTGATGTCCGGTGCTGAATTAAGGCGAGTATTAGTCGGAATAAATCACACGAGTTCAAGCGGTAAGGACTTATTATCGTGAAAAGCTAATTAGAATGAACTGGAAAAGTAAATGAAGAGAAAAATATCTAGCAGAATCAGGACTCGAACCCGGATCTCCCAATTTTCAATAGGTGGGAACAATAATCTTCAGATTTCAGAGAAGTTAATTGGTTGATGCAATCGATCTACATTAAGGATATACGAGTTCGATTCCCGACCTCGCAATTTTTTTCACTTCCTTTATTCTTTCGCTTTTTAAATCACATCCACCATGCTTATTAAGGTATCAACTCCTTACCTTTTGTATACTCTGCACGTGGAGTTGTTGATCCTCTTGTCACTTGCATGCCTTCGCCGATCTTCGAACATATCCTTGATCGCAGTGACACCGAGCACAAACGCCACAGGGATCATGGCAACTTCTTTACCGAACGCATTTATAGCGGGAAACCAGTTTAAGAGAACGATGAAAAGGAAATATAAATTCGCCATTCGATGAAACTGTTCGAAAAGATTTTTGGGGAGAAAGGAAAGTAACGTGTACTTTGTGGTGCGAATTCTGTTCGTAGGGAAAGAACGATTGGGATGTCTTTTTGGAGGTGTATCCGAAGAAACTAAATGGTTAGGGACTACAGTTCGGCGTCTCGAAGACCGCCTACCAGCATTACCACTTGCACCTCCCTGATTGTTACTACCGACCCCAGTTGAGTTACTGGTAACTGCAACGGCTGTCGTAGCACCACCAGTGTCTGCGGATGTGACAGTTCCGTCCAGGGATTCCGGTGCCCTGCTATTGCGTCGCCTCCAAAAGAGAATGTTCCTGCCATTCCAGAGGGTTGTAAGAAATGGCACGGAGGCAAAAAGTCCTGCATTACTATTTTGCCTGAGAGTGTAAATCGATTCCGACCGTGAGGCCTGCCTGGAATGGCCACCACCGACGGGAAACAAGGAATCTGATCCCCTGGACGCCTGCCTAAGGTGTCGCGAAAACTGCCTTCCAGACGAAGAAGAGCTGTCATCGCGATGACCCGGAGGAAGTATGAAATCGGTGCGGGATCCCGCTAGACGACCACGCTGAAGTCCGCCACTGACAGAGGTTGCAGTGCTGCTACCATGAGAAAGGGCTCTCTGATGACCACGTTTCAATGCTGATGGGGGCCTTAGACTATTGGCAGAGGGAAGGGAAGATGGGGGCATCACCGCAGTGGTGACGACGGGGTCACCGTAGGTGAGAAGACTGGTAGCAGTGGAGGACTGAGATCCGTGACTGGCACTGCGAATGTGTCCACGAGCATGAGGAATGTTTCGGGGAAGGCTGCTGGCGTTGGATACTGGCAATGTGGCAGTATGAGGCCGTACTGGACCATGGAGCACGTCCGAAACCATTGTTGGACCATCGGCAGTAGGAACTGGAATGGAGTCGGGAGGAGCAGATCCAACGAGAACTGCTTCGCTCTTTCGAGCAATTTCGGTAGATGGATTGGGGACACTTCCATCTCCTGGAGGAGTCGTGATTGGGAAAAGGTAAGTTGCACACTCGGATGTCTTCTCTCCACTCCCAGACATCATCATTGATCATCTGGAATAAAATATGAAACTATAACTTTAAGAACTACACTCACAACTTCAGAAAAAATCAAAAATCTGCGGAGTTGAATGACATAATACACTTACAGAATATCCTATTTTCTACTATCTACTGAAATGAATTAAACAATAAAACAATATCATACAATCAAACATATTGCAGCTTAAAAAATGATATAACTCGACCTCTCGAAGAAGTTACCCGCTTTTTTCGACTATAAAATTTAAAAATGTTATCACTATAAAATATTACAATGACTTGTTAAGACACATGCCTAATGAAGCTATGAAATAACAAGAGTTTATTGAGAGTAAGGGTGATAGAAATAAAAATTCAGCAAAGAAACCGTTTTGTCAAAACGTGTTGGTTGACAGAACACAATACCTTTGCCAACTTAAATTACGCTTACCTTCCTCATAACTTCCGCACGGAAATCTTGAAACAATTAAAAATGCTTTCGCCATAAATATTAGTCATTTACGAGAATGGACAAAAATACTGAAATAACACGAATCTTCCTCCACTTCGAAGATCTGGCACAAAGTACACGTCCCCTCTGACGATTCTGAACGATAACTGTATCTTAACCCAACACATATCGCCGATGGCGCACCTTCCGAGCAATTTCGGAAGTTCAGAAAACAGAAGAGCTGTGATTTACATTAGTACCTGTTGGAAAGGGGTGCAAATCTTAAATGTTGTCGCAATTGCTGTAATTCATCTATGCCTTTCTTCTTTTCCATTGAATAAGAATTATATAGATTATTTGCAAGGGAAAGCTCTAAAAGAGCTAGTTCAAGACGTATAAGTACATTATTTTAATGAAAATAAGTCTGTTTCACTCAACAGTTACGTACCAGTAAACCTTACTTATGAACATTCGAAGAGTAAGAAACTGTGATAATCAGTATCCCCCTGGAAATTGAACAGGGATTATACTTTATTTTTAAATGCTTCATTATTACTACAACCGGATCAGCATGAATGCGGCCTCTTCGTACTACTGATCCGGAAAAAAGCATCAGCAAAAAAGCAGTATAATAATAGTATTGAGTAACTAAAAAATATTTTAGCTGTTACATGATTATTAGATGTACTTGTACATCACTTGTAAGGTATTGAAAAATACAAAAGCAAGACATATCTCTAACTGATGTCAAACAACCGGTTTTTTCCTCTCGATGATTGTAAAATTCTCTCATAACTTAGCGCGCCCTTTCTCGGTTCTTTAATGATATATGTGATGCAACAAATTAGAGGCTTTGGAGATTGAAATTTATTACCTTATTAGTATTAATATCCTTTTACTAGTCCACAGATATCAATATTAACGGTTGTATATGATATGCACTCTTTCGACACCCATTGACTTATTATCTCGTCGGATTTATTAATATTAAGCATCAGCTTAACTAACAGGTATCATTTACGATCCAGTTAATGAGGCTTTTGGAAAACTAATGGTATGTATTTTCCTCTAAATAAGATCAAGATAAAATATAGCAAGGAAGTATATATGATTATAATTTTTGCTTACTAAGCAGATCATATATTTTCTGTCATTATAAAATTTTATTTCTTGACCAAATAATTTTATAACTTACACATCAGTTTTTATTCTTTTTTCTTCCTACATATTGTTTTCTCAAAACAACTATAATAAGGAAAAAAGATGTTTATACTTAATGATTTATATTTTATACTTTATAAAAGTATATTGCATAATATATTTTCACATGTTAATGTTACAAATAGGTGTTAAATAAAATCATCATGATGAATACTTTTTGTACTAATCTTGCTTTATCAATACAAATAAAATAATGCAATAATAATGCTTATTGGGTATTCCTCTCACCAGCATTAGGAATTATTCATAATTCTTAGAAAATTCCTATGCATGAACAATATGATATTAGGAGTAAATTGAGTGACTAAGAAATTTTGATACTGTATAAAAAATTGTCACGGCAGCCAAATATGATTGTGTTTTGAAAAACTAAGGGAGAAGAGAATATTTCATTTTTAATATTCATACTAGCTTTTATGTCACCCTTATCCTTTTCTATGAGGTAAATGAATCCTTTTGTTGAGGTAACACTTATCCAATAATTATTATGGATTTCATTTCTGCTTGAATTATTAATCTGTACAGGATGTAAGAAAGGAATAGAAAATATAGCAGAATCTAGTTCTGTTTGCCACTTAACCTCACCGTTATCATTCAAACAATACAAAGAACTATCATGACATCCAAAGACAATGAGTATTTCTTCTGTTTTTAAGATACTAGGAGAAGAAAATATATTTCCTTTTGCTTTAAAAGACCAGACCTGCAAAATTAAAAGATGAAATTTTAATAGTAATTTTAAACAGAGTGAAATTTCTCATTAAAATAGAGGAACTGAAGGAAGCAAATGAAAAATCATCAAAGATCACATTGAAAAAATTGGTTGATCATTATATACACATGTTATATAGCCTTCTTATATAATGAAGGACCAATTTTTTCACACTTAAAGATTCATCCACAACGGCAAAATCTTTTACAATATTATTTATTTTTCGTAATACTTCCAATATAAGCATAGGAAAAATAAGAGAGCTGAGAATGATATATCTGATATACCTTTTTTACCAACTTTTAACAATTTCCACTATTAAAAAACAATAATTATAATTGATTAAAGATAGTATGCCTGAATTTAATAAACAGCTGCAAAAAGATAGGAATTCATAAAATATTAATACACTAGCTATGTTAAAACATGAAAATATTAACTTATATTGGTTATAATTTTAAAGTTTTGGACTAAAAAGAGATAAATTGGATAAAAGTGGAAAAGCATTTATTAGCTCACTTTATTAAAATAGATCTTACCTCTTCACCTGAATCAATCAAAAGGCATATAACTTTCCCTGTGACTGATGAAAATAAAGCTCTGTCTTTGTAATATGATGGCGAAGTGAAAACTGGTGATTGAATATCATGATTCCATAGCACCATGCCACTCAATTCTGAAATAGCAGCACACTTCCCACCAAGAGTTCCAATTAAAATCACCCCCGAGGAAATTAAATTTTTTGAAACATTGGTTGCATTATCATGCATCAAATTTTTTGGAACTAGACATGGGGATGAATAAATGGCACCCTCACCAGGTTTGACTTTCCACACAAGTTCTCCAATCTTAAAGAGAAAGATATGATTATTTTTTCATTTTCTTTTTTCAATTAGGTATTCAATTACCCTAGATACTTGAAATTCAAATGTAAGTATATGAATATATGATTCAAAATGTCATACAACATAACCATTCTTATAAAACCTATTATGAAATAACCATCATTAACAAAAGATAGGATGGTAATTGAACTTTAATAAATCTTGATATATCATGTTTAAAAAAATTGCTGCGTGATAATTACAATTTTATTTATATTTATTTTAAATTACCTTAGTTTGTAAACAATACAAAAATCCATCATATGATCCAAATATAACCATTGATCCGCTGTTGGCAAGCACAGGGGAGCTTTTGATCATATTTCCAGTTTGAAATGACCACTCTACGGATCCATTTGATACTTTAATTGAGTAGAGAGAATAATCATAACAGCCTGAAACAAAATTGTTTAAACTTAACATTGAAACATTAAAGTATCATACATATGGATTGTTAATGCTTGGGCAAAAATAATTTTTCAAGTCCTGATAATTTGCAGGTGTGTTATAATAGTATCTTACCAACAAAAACAAATTCTCCACAAATGGAGAAGCAAGCGGAGGATTCTATCCTATCAGGAAGTTCACATGAGGAAATTCTCTCACTGGTGCAAGCATCAATAATAACTAAAAGGTGAGAATGAGATCCAACTACCACTAGTCTTTTTGAACTGAAACACAATTTATTATTTTAATAATATTGCATAAAGAAATAGAAAAGAACATGGGAAGAAGATTTCATGTGATAACAATTCAATATTTTCTCAGTGAGTAATAAGATAAGATAGTGGTTCTTTGAAAGTTTTTATTTATACTTTTACTGAAAATCAATACTTTCTAAAATAAAAGAACTGCTAATGAGAAGACAATATTTTATTCACTCAATTTTTATGGCTATAAATTAAAAAATGTATAACTTAGTTATTATATAATGTAATGTAGTACCTAGTATTATATTTGAAAAACCATTGAGCCAACAGAGAATTTTATAATGAATTAACAATGTACAATGGATAAATAATTAAATGATTAGCAAGAATATATATGGTTGTATACATTTCAATAAAACTTGAGATAAATTACTTTTCATTGTCAGTTGTTTTGTTATTCAATATTAATTATAATTAAAAATAATTTTCTAAAATCCCAAAGTGGTAATATTATTTTGAAGTTGAGCCATGCACTTTTATGGTGTTAGTTACACTGATTCTTATTCCTTTGAATGAGGTAGAGGTTATTGTTAATTTTGGCTTTAAATATTTCTTTACTTAATTCATTTTTTATTTAGAACTGCAAACAGGCAATAAACCCAGTGGCAGTAATGATGTCTAGAGAAATCTTACCCAGTTTCCAAAAGCACAGGAGAAGCATCAATACATTTCCCTAAATTATATTTCCATTTAATTTTAAGAGAAACTGAGTTTTCTTTGGCTATCACAGTAGGTTTTATTTCAGCTACAGAACTGCGCTTAATCACAGTTCCACGTCTATACTCAAATTGTGGGAGTATAAACTCATTATCATTTTCAGTTCTTGATGTACTTTCTGAAAATTTTGATCTTTTCTCAGGAGAAACTACTTCTTCAGCCTAATCATAAAAATATATTTTTTCAGAATTAATCTAAAATTTAAGAATTATTTTTTACAGCATAACTTATTAATGTTCATTCATTTCATCAAGTAAAATTGTGAAGTACTTAATGGATATCAATAAACTTAATACACTCATAAAATTACAAGATAAATAATTTTAATTTCCAATGCATAATTTAAAACTCAAAAAAGAAAACATGCCACACTAAATGGAAATTAAAACCTACTATTACTAACCTGTACCCTTTTACCCGAGGCTAGTGTAGAAGTATTTCCCAGATTATTGCTTACTGATTTAAAGGAATGACAAGTAATGCATGCACAAGCTTCAACATAGGTTCCTTTCAAAAGAATCGTCAGTAGCTTAGGTGAGATCAAATAATTTGTTTCCAACTCTGACATCAACTGAAGAGCCTTCAATGAATCTCCACCACTACTGAGAAATCTATCAGTAGGAGATGGAGGAATCCTCAAATTTAAATATTTCATCCATAAATGATGGAAGTAATCCAAATGGCTATCTGATCTTTGCATTATTTCATTAGATTTACTTGACAAAAATTCTTCTGATATCCTTTTAAGCTTCCATTTATTCACCTTAGCTGAGGATGAAATATTGAGTAATAATTAGCAATATAATATAGATAAAGCTCAAAGGGATTTAAAAATTAACTATCTCAACTCATAATGAATCAATTATTTTCAAATCCAAGTTCTATTTAAATTACCATGCTCTGTAAGTGGTAGCTCCTCAATGGGAAGAATCACATCAGGCCATGAATTTGATGGAAGTAATTTATATAAATGTGACATCAAGTCTTCCACAAAAGCCTGTTTTAGTGCTTGTGACACAAGCAATTCTTTATCTGATGGAACAACAAACAATGCAATTTTTTTCCTTAAAAGCAAGAAAAATTATACTCAAAGGATAAACTGCTCTACTCAAAATTATTTTGGTCATATAAATAAAAATGCACCAAGGAGTCCAAAGAAATACAAACTAAATAATTAACTTAAATTCAAATAACTCATTCCATGTGATAAATTATTACAGTTTTTTAGGCAAAAGTTAATTTGGATGCTTGATAATTATACAAAAGTATATCTCGAGTTTAGCAAAAATAATAAAATAGATCTATAAGAAATTTATACTATCTATTGGTGTAAAATTAAAATCTAATCCTTAAAACTATATAATTATTTTTCTCTAAGAAGAGTGAGGACCTGAAACTTATACAATCTTCTATCGAGGTCCAGTGAGTCCAGTTCCCTGAGACTCTCTCACTTGAAGAGAGTCACAGGGAACTTGTTTTAGTTATTTCTCTTATAGCAACACTTCTAATAATGACCTATGTGAAAGGTGAAAATATCCCATTTGGAACACAAAATCATATTGAAGTGAAAAATATTAATAATTGAATTTGTATAACCATTCAATTTAATATGAGGAATAAATACCAAAATATTTCTAGGGAATGATGATTATCATATATTCTATTAAATAATTCGTAAAAAATAGATGTTACACAAAATTTATACAATACATTGTTTTCCTTACAAGACAATCTGATTTCTTTGAATAGAATTTCTAATTTACCCTTGGTCTTAAGTGCAGAGGATGTAATTTTAAAAAGAAGAGTCAATTTATATTATCTTTATCAACTATAAATTTTTAGATCAGAATTATTACATATATTACTTAGCAACATATTTAATAAGCCTTTAAACCAATACAGAATTGTTCCTGAATTTTAAATTAAATTATACCAGGTGAAACAAACTATATATATTCCATAGTGCACTTCAGTTTTCTTTCAACTTTTGTCAGTTATGTTGAACCTGAGACCTTTTCGATTGTTGCCACAATATAGATTTATTAAAACCAACAAGACTTCATGTGCTATTAGTTGACTGCTTTTATACTTTAAAAAAGTTGGAGAAGGCTAAAAAATAAGGTTGGGACAAAAATGTTGGATATCATAATAATACTGGATTTATGAAATTAGATTCTAATTCTTGAATGATTCCTTTTTCCATTCTATAAGACATACACCTTACAGTTTCAAGAGCTTTCATTGTTGAAATGCTTCATGGTATGAAATGATTTTTGAAAGTTATGACATAAATACCTCTCAGAGTTTTTCCCACAAGAAACGCAGCAAGAGGCATCTACTAGGATCTGTCTCATATCTTGATAGGTCCATACAAATTCAGCAGCCAAATTTTCAATATTCTTAGTGAGGATCCATTTACCAAATCTTTTAATTGAATCATCTTTTCGTTGTATAAAAGAAATAAGTGGTTTTGTGCCTTTTAAAGTATCACATATATTCACAATATCACCAGTTGCTCGATAAATAGCTTCACCATTTTCTAAAATACTTGGATCCTCATCATCCAAAAGACACACTCTTGTTTTACTACCTGATTATTCAGTTAATGTTATTAGTAAATTAGCAATTATAAAATTCAGAAAAATATTTTTTTAATCAGTCCAATACTAACCAATAAAGAGCTCTCCAGTTCCATTTTTCACAACATTACCCTTGCAATCTCTAACTTCCAGAATAGTTTCTATCAAAGGAAAACCTAGTGGTGGATCGTGTGTTTCAAACTTCATAACTTTGCTATCTGAGCTCTGACTATCCCAATCCTCATTGTCTTCTTCATTTATAAGAGAATTGAAATGATAAAACAAAGATGAATTAGAACACAATGTGAGGAATCACTTACAGATTCCTGAATTTAATTAATTTGCTATAATTATAATATTTTTTCAAAATAATTGAATCAAAAGCAAAATTTTAGTTTAGCTTAGAATTAAACCTTCATCTCTATTTCCTTCTTCATTAAATTGTACTTCAACAACAGATGCCCAACAAGAAACCTCTGTGATTCCATACAGGGAAAAGACTTGTGCTTTTCCCCCAAGTTTCTTCTGCCACTCTTTGAGAGTCTTACTGGATGGACAGGGCTCACCTCCGAGAGATAACAATCTTACAGGTGGGTCTACGATGACACTGACTTCACCAGAAGAAGATCCTAAGAGACATGACGCATATGAAGGAGTCATTGATAGTACCGAAACTTTTCCACAACACTTTCTAGATTTTCCAAAAAGATATTCAAAAAGAACCGGTCCTGGCGCAGCTTTAATATGGTAAGGAGCTATAAGCAATGATGCACCTGAACTAAGAGTGACGAATATTTCAACGATGCTGGGGTCAAATGTAATTGGATAGGATAAAAATACGGTATCTTTGGAGGTGGCATTGAATGTGTTTCTGAAAATAGAATTTTGTGTTAGATGATTGATCATTTAAAACCGTCATATGGCTTCATTATTTAATTCATGAAGGAAAATCTTATTACCTGAGATTTATAATATTAGGAACGATGCTTTGATGAGAAGCACGAATAACTTTGGGTTTACCAGTAGATCCCGACGACTGCATCGCGTACGCCATCGTAAACCTTCCATTTTCAAAGTTTTTATGGGGCTTTTCAGCACTTAACAGAAAAACATTTTGGTGATGAATCCTTATGTGCTTTTCTAATTTCCACCCTTTTTTTAAAATATTGATTTTGTCAGAAAATATAAATCGAATGTTTATATTTTGAATCAACTGCGAGCTATCCAACTTGGTATCCAATTCAATAGGTACAAAGGCGCAATCAGCATGTAAAATCCTGAAGAAAGATTCATAATTTCTTGTAACTATTCGCAGATTTGAATGATTATCTAGCAAATACAAGATAAATACCCAATCAACAAAGTTGGATAAACCATAAAATTTTCAACGATTACTCCCACGAATTCCCTTTCTGCTCCAGCAGCAATCAAAGTCTCTGATATACGACAACTTTCAGCGTACATTTCAGCATAAGTTGTCGAAATTTCTCCTGAGTCCGTATCCCATATAACAGCATAATTTTCTGGGTATTGCTTGGCAGCATCATGAAATAATTCCTGCAAAAGTACCATAACCAGAACGGAATTCTAGCATAACGCGATTCATGCGAACCGCACTGCGATAATTCTCTGAAATATTTGAAGCACGAAAGTGTTGAGAGAGCGATCAAGTGCGACTCAATATGGTGCTCCCGTGAGGTTCATGTAACTGACTCTATAGAAAGGGAAATCGGAATACATAAATAATCATCATGAATTGGTTATAAACGACGCATATTCTAGTTTGATTTGTAAAGTATTTATTTTTTCTATTAATTTTATTTTGGTTACTATATAATAACCGGAAAAATGAGAAGCAGAAGCAATTCTGGAGTCCGTCTGGACTACTACCAGAGGATTGTACACAAATTAATTATGAGCCATCAGGTTTGTGAACCATTTCATTTTAATGAAAGATTCCTATCAACTCCACGACGTTTACCACTTTGTCATATTTATCGTAGTCATTCTATTATTGATATTAAATCATTATTTAAAAAATTTTCAGAATCCTGTTACCGGACTTTTTCCTGCAAGTCCTGAGAACAATCATGCTTGGGTACGAGATAATGTTTACTGCATTCTCGCAGTTTGGGGTCTTTCCATGGCTTACAAGAAAATAGCCGACATGGATGAAGACAGGGCGAAGATGTACGAGTTGGAGCAGGTTATTATTTCAATATTTAATTAAGTCTAAAAGCGTATCGCAAAAGCTGACTTACATACTGCTATATACATGTATGATTTTCTGTTATGAGAAATATTGATTTTTCCTTTCAGAGTTGTGTGAAGTTAATGAGAGGTCTTCTCATGGCTATGATGCAACAGCGTCATAAAGTTGAACGATTTAAAGTAACTCAGCATCCATTAGATGCTCTGCATGCAAAATACAGCTCCTTAACCGGCCAAACTGTGGTTGGTGATGCAGAGTGGGGTCACCTTCAACTGGATGCTATATCCTTGTATCTCCTTGTCCTTGCCCAAATGACAGCATCTGGTAAGCATATTATAACAAATTATATGCACAAATAATCTATCTTCCTAAATTCAGATTGCTTTATCTTTTTATCATCTATAAATTTTTTGTAGCATATGAATTTAGATTAATTTTCTAGAAACTACCCAGATGGCACCACCGGATGGTTTATCTTATTTAGCGCCATATTTTCAAATTCCATAATAGTGATATCACTGTTAATAACTTATTTTCGAAGCTATATCTTAAAATTTATCCGCAAAACTATGAAACTCTTAGAGATTTTGAAGTTTTATGATTTTAAAATCAATTTTTGATTTAAAAAGATTTGTAGTTATTCTATAATGAAAATAGTACATTTAAGTAAATACTATTTTTAGATTAAACATTATTAAATAAAACAATCTTTCCTTAACACTTAGACAGAATTTTTGGATCCTAGTTCATCTGATAACTTTGCAAATATATTTAAAGAAAACTTAAAATTTCAAAAATAGGGGTTTAGATATCTTTGGGTGAGAACAGAAATTGCTGTTATAGCAAAAGGGTAAATGAAGGTTTTGTTTAAATAGCCTTTCTGATCAGGCTTATACATTCAAAATTATTCTAAATTAAAACCTCATTAAAATGTTTGAAGTGCTGTTAGTTGTTTTTTAATAATATGCTAATTCACTGTTATATTTTATCTATCTATCTGCTATAATGAAATTGTATTATGTATTATTTTATGTTGAAGTGTCAGTTCAAAATATCTTGTACAGTTTTCTTTAATTATTTCCTTACTTTTTACTTCAGGACTTCAAATCATTTTCAGTCTGGATGAAGTTTCTTTTGTACAAAATCTTGTTTTCTACATCGAATCAGCTTACTGTATTCCTGTAAGTGTAATATATTTCTAAGTTCCTAAAATTTTCTTGAGTATTACTGAAGTATTATATTCTATTAATTAAATTTACTTTGATCTCTTAAGGATTATGGTATATGGGAACGTGGAGATAAAACAAACCACGGCCTTCCTGAGCTGAATGCTAGCTCAATTGGAATGGCAAAAGCTGCTTTGGAAGCAATGAATGAGCTGGATTTATTTGGTGCTAGGGGAGGTCCATCATCAGTCATTCATGTTCTTGCTGATGAGGCTCAAAAATGTCAAGCTGTGTTACAGGTAAATATATTATGCCATTATTAATTCAGGGCAAAAATAAGTCTGATAAGACCACTCATACATTTAACCTCTATGAAGGACAAACACAAATACATTCTGTCCCAGATCGGAAAAACCCGATTGACCAGGACTCTAATCTGGGAAAATGAGAATCTTGTTTATTTTAGAAACTGTTTCTGAGAAATTATTTTAATGATATTTTATAGTATTCCTATATGTAAATCATTGGTAATATATTTATTTTTTCTAATTATGCAAATAATGTACGCACTGAACTATTAATTTAATACATGAATGTAGAAAATAATTAGGATCAATCATTTTGAGCAGCATTTGTAGAAATGAACAATATGCACTTCATATTTCAGTTTATGAGGCACAACTTTTGTTTATTAAACTGCTACTAAACAAAAGGTGTGTCTTATTAACTGAAATATGAAGTACATATTGTTAAGTACATGCTTCTAATTAATAGTAAAGGTAGCATTTTTATGTTTTCTATCATAAAATTGTATCATCTAAAAAGTCTCAAAATAAACTAATGAAGTTTTCTCTATATTGAATTTTTATGCCATTTATTAACAATAATTTTTTCTTCATCTTCCAGTCAATTCTTCCCAGAGAATCGAATTCAAAGGAGTTGGACAGTGGACTTCTGTCAATCATAAGTTTTCCTGCCTTTGCAGTAGATGATCCTGACTTAATACGTTTAACAAGAGCCTCAATTGTGGATAGGCTTCAAGGTCGCTATGGGTGCAAACGTTTTTTGAGAGATGGTTATAAAACTCCCAAAGAGGTTTGTCACAACTCTAAATCATATTATCAAGAATAAACATCTTTGCATGTTGTCACAATTTTCATGAAAATTTTCTCCCTTAATAATAAATAATATAAATGCCAATATTTATATTTTTCCAGGATCCTAACAGGTTGTATTATGAGCCATGGGAGCTACGAATGTTTGAAAACATTGAGTGTGAGTGGCCTTTATTCTTTTGTTACTTGATTATAGACTATTGCTTTAATGGAGACAAGGAAGCTGTTACCGAGTATACTGAAGGTCTTGAAGAAGTAAGTAAAAAATAATAAACTCATGAATTTCTTGGCAGTTTTATCTTGAGAGTTCTTATATTCCTTTTGTAAAATATTCAGTGAAATGTATTTTGCTTTCTTAAAATCATCGAGTTTGAGTGTTATTTTCAACTTCTTAATTTTTAATAAATGCATTGAAAACTTGAATGATTCCATCAGACAAGACAAATACAAAAATAAAATTGATATTATATCAAAAATTGAAAACTTTGATTGATATTAGTTTAAAAACAGAAAATGATCCAATTTTGAAAGAGAAGTACTTGCATTTTTCTACCAAATTTTTGCCTACATTCTCTCATAATTTATTCTATTATTTTTTAGTATGTTAATTGGGTCATTATAATGTTCAAGATGATAACTCGTAATGACAGGTCAAATCATTCAATTAAACTTCATTTCATGTTTGACTGACCTTAAATATGATATATCCCTGCATCATCTTGTATTCTTTCACACAATCAAAATATTTAATTTAAATGTAGTAATTAAATATATATGAATTATTTTTCTAATCAGTTTTAAATACTTATATTTACAGATCATGATTCCCACTGAAGAAGGTGGAATGAAACTAGTACCTGAACTTTATGCTGTTCCTCATGGGAAGGTTAATGCTGAAAAGGCAGATCCTGGCAGTCAGGATAGAGTTGCTATTGGCAGGTGCCCTTTCTCATGGGCTCAGTCTTTGTACATTATAGGGAAACTATTACAGGAGGTAATGAAGATTGAACAATGTATTACTTTCTGAAATTAATCAGGCCAATGTCTATTGTATTGTTTTCTAAGAAATTCATCAAGGCAATGATTTGCTTGCTTATTAACAGGTCTCTAATCCTAAGGCAGTTTATAGTATTAGAATGAGACTTTCTCACCATACATATCTATTATTTGATTTGAAGTGACAAATAGTAGGCTGAAATTATTGAATTTTTAGATTCTTAATCTCATAATTTTATTTTTTGGCTTTTGATATAATTTCCTAATATTTCAGTTTTTGGTTGATCGAATAATTTAAACATGTTCCTTATCTCCTTTATTTACTGAATTATGTCTTTGTACACTACTTTTGTACCTTGCCACCAGCTACCAGGCATTAGTTGTTTTTGTATCTAAGAACCATGACTATACTTCCATATTTGATTACCTTTCCTTTCATTTTGTAATGGATTGACATTGACAACATGAAGTTTTAATGTATTTTGGTTTATCATTCATTTATCTGATCTTCCTTGGTATACTTTAAACCCTTAGACTACTAGGAAGATTGATAATATTTTAGCTATTTAACTTTTGTAATTTACAGGAAAGATATGGCTCCTTTATGAGTTTTCTACTTCTTTTTCTTCTTTGATATTTGTCATATTAATTTTTTCCCTTACTAATTCATCACATTGTCACTTAACCGTTTTCACCTTAGTCTTATATATTATAAAAACCTTTTTCTTTAGAAGTTGATACATTATCTTTCTTACAATTTTCTTTACAATTCTTTTCCTTTCTCTTCTTGGGATTATTGTTAGTAACTCATTTGTTTTATTGTGTTGCAGGGGTTTCTTGCTGCAGGAGAACTAGATCCTTTGAATCGACGTCTTTGTTCAGAGAAAAAACCAGATGTTGTAGTTCAAGTGGTTATTCTAGCTGAGGACACAGAAGTTCGAGACAAATTACTGCAGCATGACTTCCATGTAATTTATATTATTAATTATTAATTGCATTTTATTTTAAAGTAAAATTAAAGAAAGGGGAAAAATCAATTATTATCAGTTTACTTAATTAATTAGAAATAATTCAGTTAGTTTTAAACTTTCAATTAAAAGAAATCAAAAAATATTCAATTTCTATATTTACGCATATAAATATGGGGATTTAAGTGGAAATATAACCAACTATTCTTTATTCTTGTCACAGTCACTTTTAGTCTGCAGGAAGAAGGAATTGTAAAAATGCCAGATTGGCGATTATGTTACTTAAATAATGCTCATACATTTAATCTGTCTTGCTTTAATATTCTCCTCTATTTTATATAGTTATCCAATATTACATATAAATATGGGGATTATCAAGAAAATTATCTCTCTATTGTGAGAAAGTTGAAATGTTACACTGTTTAACATAGAGATGACCTCATTGAGAAT
Organism: Pantala flavescens; assembly: GCA_020796165.1. Classification (NCBI taxonomy): domain Eukaryota; kingdom Metazoa; phylum Arthropoda; class Insecta; order Odonata; family Libellulidae; genus Pantala; species Pantala flavescens. Next base: position 24,084,664 of record CM036886.1, read on the forward strand.
ATAATACAAGTTTGTGTCCAACAAGTTGTAAAAAATACATAAAATTGCAGCTTGAAGATGTGCATTTTGTGCGGAAATATAAAACTAAATTTCTTAAGGCATTTATTTAGCTGTAGGATTTTATTTCTCCTAAATTAAGAAGATTAGATGTTATGAATAAGAAGTTGATGTATTTAGAGGAGCTACTTAGGATAACTCACATTTGTTATCATGCTACCTTTTATACTAACTGAAAAAGAGGGAAAACAAAACAAGGTTTGGTTCGAGAATCAGAGAAAAATTTTGATGTTTAGCATTCATCTGGTGATTGCACCCGATGTGCTGAAATGTGTAATTAGTTGCAATATTTAAAACTAAATATTAATTATGTGAATGTTGATGATAATTGATTCCAAATGCCTGAGCAATGATTTTATGAATTCTAATTTCTTATTTATCAATTGATTACATAATTCAAATCATGCTTCATTTATCAGCTGTCATTGTGATTTTTAGTGAAATAGTGAGTATAGATAATTAATATAGGCATGGATGCTTTTTTCAATAACATGATGAGAAATCTTCCTTACAATCTTTCAATCTTTTTCTTTTTAGGTTCAAACAATAGCAGAAGTGGCACCAATAGAAGTTCAGCCTGCTCGTGTTTTAAGTCACCTATACACATACTTAGGTGAGATACTAGGAATTCACCGGTTAAATAATGAAGTACATTCAGCTATCATGAGTGGGGTTAATTTAAATGATTTAAATATGTAATTTTAGTGGTTTTTGTCTCTTTGAAATAACTGTAATCGAAATCCTAACATATAAATATAATATATTGATTTTTCTTTGACATACAGGGATATTAATATTAATGACTCATACAAAAAATTGGAGTTTCATCACATTAATGTGATTAAGTTATTATGGAAATACATTTCATTCTTCTGATATTCCTCTAGTTAATATTGCCATGTCTGAATCATTATATTTTTTGCATTTTAGGCCGTAATGACAAACTTGGTCTCACTGGAAGAAAATCTAAAGATGTTGGTATTCTCAGTACCAGTAAATTATATTCATTACAGGATCGTATATTTGCCTTTACACCACAGGTCGGTAGCATTTTGACTTCTTTCTTCCTTAAATTTATATCCTTAAATGTTAGTTATGTTAAAATTCTTAGAAATTTTATCTCTTTTGACTATTAATTGTCTTACCCTCCATTTTATCATCTTAATTTCCTGCTTATCTAAGAGTATGCTCCCTCTGTTTCCTGCATAATTTAGAATAAATTTAGAAATGTTTTGTGTGTTTTATATATTAAAATCCTTTGTGGTAGTCATGCTGCAAGTTTTTCTTTTTATTTCTTTATAACATATTCAGTTCATTTCATATAATATTCATTCATTTTTCCTCTTTTCTAAGTATTCATTTGTATTGAATTTTTATATAAATGTGTGATAAAAACTGTTAATTATGTCAATTTATAAACATGTTTCCTGCAGGAATTTTCATTGCAGGCTTTTAGTTTTGTACATATAATTTTTAATTTTATATGAATAAATATACATACCTTCAACTTGTTATTTCCGCTGATAAATATGATGAATATTTTTTCAATTCTTGATTTATCTTTTTTGTGGGCATGATTTTTACTCTAAAGATACAGTACTGAGTATAAAATATAGAGCATATAATTACTACATACATATTAATTAAATACTTCATAGAATCACCACCATAATGCAGTAAATTCTCCAGATGCTCCTTTTTTAAGTTATAGTAGGATTTACTTCTGAAGTTTTTTATTTTTTTTCAAGAACAACATAACTAATCTGTTTTAATGTAATAAATCAAATACTGATTTGCAGAAAATTCCTAATGTACTTAATTTATTCTGTATGATTTCAATCAAATAAAAATATTTTTACTGTTTCTTAAAAAAGACAATATTTTTTCCCTTACTCTATGTATGATACTTCCGTACTTTTAAATATAATGATCCTAATCAATCAAATTAATATAATTAATCACATAAATAGAACATCTCATAGTAAAGAAATTGTTTCTGCATATTTAATGCAAGAGTAACTGATTAATTCCTTTTTTTTAAAGTGAACTGGGAATTCTTTTAGACTACGTATTATAAATTTTAATGACTTCATGGTTGAACTGAAAGCCATTTGTGTATTTCAGATATTCTTCACAATCTTTCCTGGAAATAATTAAATATTACTAGTTAATTATTCAACAGTTAAAGATGTGAAATAATCTACTTCTACTTTTTTATTGCAATGCATACATTTTGCTTATTTTTAAAATTTCAGTCTTATTTCTATGATGCTGTTACTAATTGTGGCTGCTCTGTTTAATAATATACTTTAAATTAAATACCTTTAACATTAGAGAGATATGTGTCATATTTTAATTAAATGCACTTTAACATTCTCTGTGTTAGTTTAATTGCTGCTGAGAAACACTTTAATGCCCTTGGTTCAATATATTAGGTTTTCTCTTATGTAAGAATTCCTATCAACTGCTTGCCCATTTGTTTGTTTATTGTAAGCATGCAACATTGTATGACTGACTTCAGATATTATATGGAAATATCATCTATCATGATAAAATTATAATGTAAACATGCATTCAGGGTTTATTCATCAATATATCTTACCTTTCTGCCATGTATGGTTTCTTTAACGTGAATTTTGGTATTATGGAAGGAAGTTAATGAAAAAGCCCTTGTGTAATTAACTGGAAACTAGATTTAAAATATATTTGTTGTTTATTTATGTTTGTCTCATTTTCAGTTATCTGGAATGCTATACTTATTGGTTGTGCTTAGTTTCTATTAACCCTTTCTCTCTTTAGTTAACGGACTTGCAACGGTTCTACATTGCTTCAGACTATGAGCTGATGATAGACATTTTCAAGAGTGAGATAAATTTTCTCAAATCAAGCTGGCAGAACATGTTAGGAAGGCCTCTGGTTGTAATGACAGTGAAGAGCATTCATCTAGGTATATAATTTTGATACAGATAACAAAAAGGCTGGATAGTATGTATTTTCAAGTGAGGTTTTGATGAAATTTAAGTTTTTGGATGTAGTGAGATTAACAAGTGGTTTTGGGCTTTTGCATTGTCTGTTATTTGCAACTCAACTTTGCATTTTGGAATGAATCTATAATCTTGAAGTTTTTGTGCATATTGTATGTCTCTCGCTAACGTAATCTCCAATGAAATGGTTTGAGAAAAGTGTGATCTATATTGATTAGTTTTATGGTGGTGGAGTAGCAAACAGTATAAGATTTTGTGAGTGATTAATAGTAGTAGCTGTGAGTATATAAAGTAATGTTTATAAGTTATCCTCCTATGGTATCTACAGGAAGGTTTTTCCACAATGTATTATTTCTTCTATCACCAGTGGAAATGCAGGTATTCTGTTTGTGACAAATAATCCAAGTATCCTCCAGATTTTCATTTATGATTGTCTATCCAAAATTAATCATCCTTAGAATCTTTTTTTCAAATTGCTCTTTTCAAGTAATAAAATTTAGCATGATATCATACTCACATCATTATGGTATTAAATCATCTGATTATAATAATGAAGATAATAAGTAAATAAATCCTTTGCTATTTTTCTTCTTTTTAACAATAAATTTTACACATCAAGGAATAGACTATGAATTATTAACTAAATTATTATTTGACACAGACTGTTAGAAAATATTTAGACTGCAGCAAATTACTTTACTAAAATGCAGCTTCTTGGTTTACTTCATTCTTGTGTTCCTTTTCCTTTTCATTTTTCTGTTATTTGGTTGCTTGGTTATGACCTTCAATTTCCTTCCATCTTTCAATGCTGGTTTCTAGTCATGTTAATGTATATAAAATTATTGGGTTAACCTAAAGAAAACTCATATTGAGTGAGAATTGAATTTCAGGAATAAGAATATCAAATTGATATATATATATATATATTATAGCAAATTAACAGGATCTTTTTATAAAGATAGTGATTGATTTACAATAGTACAAAATATTCCCCTGGGAAATGTATGCAATGTCAAATAATTTTGAAAATTTTTCTACTTTTTAAAAATTCAAGCTGAACTAAAATTTTTTAAAAGACTTTCATTCAACTCAAATGTGGAGTTGATTAGAGTCCTATCATCAATTTGGCATATAACCTATTTTGGTGAGCAACTGAATCTAACATGATTTTTATTTTTAGAAAATTTAACAACTAAAGTTTTCCTTAGTTGTCAAACATATGTAAATATACTAGGTTGGATATGCTCAACTTTTTAGTATAATGTAGTCGATATTACTGATTAGCTGTTTACTTTTTTATTATTTATTAAAGTTAAGATATCACTTCAGGAAATGCTTGTTAGTTTCTTGGCTAACCCATTAATTTTATATATTTTTTGAAAGTAAATTGTATGTTATTTCAGTTCCACTGACAAAACTCCTTCCTCTTTATTCTTTTTGGCATTTAAGGGTCTTTATTAGGTCTTAGTTCCACTTGAGGGAAGTAAATGAGGTCAGTCTGAGAATCTTGCCCTTCAACATATATTTATAACCTCCTATTGGATGCATAGACAAACTAACTTCATGGATTCCTTGTATTATTGGATATTTAGTTTTTTTATTTTATAGTGAGCTTGGTTGTTGTTTGTTTGATGCATTTTAGTAATTCTTTCATGGAGTTTGCAATATAGTATTTACTCTTTCAATTTTGCATGTTCTTGCATTGGATTCTTTATGTGGCAAAAATATTTCTGTGTATTTTGCTTGAATGCTTTTGTGCCAAGCAAAAACGTCAAGCCTATTTTAATAGAAATTTTAACTACACTTTCCCTTGGTTAGGAACTGATGAATCAAAGTTTTAACAATCAATGAAACAATAGTTTAAATTTTTGTTGTTTTTATATTATGGTAAATAATTTTCAATCAGGCAAAAAAATTACTGTAGCAATCAGGATGTTATTTTTGGCAGAAACCTTTTCCTAAAATTTTACTCGATCTCCCAGAGTATTTATTAGAATCTTTCCAGGGAATAAAAGAAAAATTATGTGATCATATGAGTGTTGCTGATTTTAATTTTCAGGGATGAAAATGAGCTCCATATTTAGGTTCTCTACATTCCAAATCTTCCTGGGAATTACAGTAAATGAAATTGTTGTTTTCTTTAGATTCTTATGCTGAATGAGGTAGAACTTTTACTTTTATAGATAAACTTATAAAGCAACTTTGTCATGGAAAATCCACGAAGGTTAAAAAATTATTTTGAAGAAGGTTATTTATATATCAAGTTTATCTTTTTGATCTTTTGAAAACAAAATATTTTTGTCACGCTCTGAGGAATGTGTATGAATTTTGTACTTTTTTAAGTAAGTTTAAGAGCATGCTGAAAATTAATGTCTGTAAATTTTTTATGCCTTTCTAAATATCCATTGAGGTATTACATGTTATGCGTATTACTTGGTTCTCTCTAGCTTTTCTGATGCTAAATGCGATCTTCTGCCGCAAGTGGGCTCTTATGTGCAGCACATAATGTGGTGAAATGCAACTATGTTGGTGCATGAGAAAAACATACTATAATCAAGTTTTATCAGCAGAAAATGAACCTCAGGTTTAAATTTATAGTAAAATGGAAGGTGGAAGAGGGTTGCAACTTTCGTCAGTGGAGAAGGAAAGTTAACAGAGGAATATCCATAGAATGTATTACCTAAACTGATATTAAGAACATAATAAAATTTGAAGGCATTTATATTCAGCACATCATGTATTTTAATATTGACCCTGTTGATGCATGTTTTAATTTAAAAGACAAAAAGGAATCCAGACTTGGAGAATGGGTTATCAATCAGTTTGCCCCTTTCCCCTACTAACCTAAATACCTTTTAGAGATTTGATATGGAGGATAACTACACTATTAATGATGAGGAACTTATGGCAAACAATTTCATGGATGACCTGGCGTTTCTTACAATCAACTGGCACAATATGATCGGGCGTCCTACTGTCACCATCACTATACGATCAGATCAAATGCTAGGTAAGGCTGGAGAAAGTAGTTTTATTCATCCAAGCAATGTTGGAAGTATGTCTGTTAATTTTTGTTTGGAGTTTTATTTTATTTTTGGGCCAAAATTGCATGCTTGATATGTTAATTGTTTTGAATGTGAGCTCTTATTTCACAAGAGGATAATGGTTTTTCTTTACTTACAGACAATGGGAACATACCCAATGCAATGATTACTACAATGAAGAAACTAAAAAGTGGTTACATTAATGGAACAAGGTAATAAGCTTTTATACTTATAATAATGAGTCAAATTGGTTGAAGCAGAACATGATTTTTCATGATTACATTCTTATGGAATTGAATGTATTTCACTGTATAGGTATGTTGAATAGCCTATCTAGCAGTCTTTTAGTTTCAGAAATTGCTTCAACTAAAAATGCTTAGAATACTTGCCAGACTTAATCTAATCGAATGTTAGAAAATTTATTGATTATTATTAATATGAACTGAATACTTCTCAATTAGGGTGTTTTTTTCTATTTAGTAGAGCTTTTGCATTACTTTTCATAGTTTTTTTACCTTAAATATTTCACTGATCAATTCTCTATGTTGATATATGTTTAAATCATTTCATGATTACTCAGATATATCATGTAAGTTAAAATTATTTGGTATTTACAGAGTGACTTTGGGCAACTTGTCAGAATTTTTGAACACCTCATCCATTACAAGTCTCAGTTTCCTAGGCAGCCAAGAGGAAGGACGTCCTGATAGTGAGAAACATAATTCTTATCTTGTTTCTTTTTGTTAATTTCTTTGATATAAGTATAAGTACTTGAGAGCCTTTAATGCTATATATATATAAAATGAAATTGAACTCCAAGTTATCAGATTGGCTTAATTAATGATGATTATATTAATCTGTGTGCATATAATCATCTCATAGTTTTTCAGTGGATTTTCTTCTCAACAAATGTTTAAATTAAAAATGCCTAGTAATGTTTAGTTGTCATATTTTGGCCCCTTGGACATCACTGTCTATAAAGTTGTCCAGAATCTTTTATTGACTAAAGGTCTTTTTGTCTTATCTGTTAGTGATGGTGTGGGCATAAAATTTATTTTTGTGAATGAGATTCCTCATTGAGTCCTTAAAATTAATTCTAAATTTTTCTTTAACTTACTGAATTAGTAAATAATATTATTGAAGCACTAATATATAATATTTATTACTTAAAAAACTAGATGATAATTAGTGATAGTAATAATTAATGTCAATCCATCTAGATATAGTTACAAACAGAACCTTTACATCTTTTATTCACATATCACCCCATTATTTAAATTATTTTTTTGCGTATTGTGCAAAATTGTTTTTTTTAGATTGAAATAATTGTGAATTGAAATTTACTTTTGATATAAAAGATCATTAAATTAAAAATGATAACTAATGATTTAAAGGTATTCCTTATATATTAAAAATCAAATATGTCTTTGACTCACTGTAAATGAAAATACACATATTTGATTGTTAAATCTAATTGAATTTCCTTAAGTGATTGCATGTTTACTATTTTTAATACTATGGATTAAGAAATTGGAAGGAATTATTGTGCCTTATTTGTAAGTGAAGAGTACTCTATCATTGATTGTCATTGTTTCCTAGAGCTGAATCCTCAAGTGGCAAAGTATTTAGAAGAGCATCTATGCAAGTCTTTTGCTCCAAAAACACAGCTACTGGGAAAACCTTCAATTCGAGGAACCAATGCTCCAAGAAGAAGAATGTCTGTGAAGGGTGCCATCAAGAAGACCCGCTCCATTGCTGTGGAACGTGAGGAATTACTTTCTAAATGTTTAATTTTTATCTTTTGTACATAAATGTTGTATCAATATCCTGACATGCATACTTGTGCTTAAATTATAATTTTGTGCATATAATTGTCTTAATAATAATTTTTGTCTATTAGATTTTGCTGAATAGACCAAGAAATTAATTATTATTGCTATATTTTGCGTGAGGGTTATATCTCATCCCTAAAATTTTATTTTAAATGTGTGCAACTATTAGGCATTCAACAAAAATTTAAGACTAAATTTGAATTTGAGTGGCCAAGCATACCTCTTTAGGCTATGGATTTGTGAATCCATCTTAAAGGTAACAATAATCCTTAAAAACTTAGCACACTCCATAAAAGTTTATACCATCATGGGGCATGTTGATTTTTTTAAGATTAATAATTTCTAAAAATGTGCCCCTGCATTAGTATAGTTTATTCAAAATCTTAAGATTTCTACATTTTCTTGGTATCTGATTTTCAAATAATTAGTGTCAGAGAAAAGCTCCCAACCATCCATCTCTGCTGGGCTGAAAAGTCAAACTTAAACTATAATATCACTTTCAATTTTTTCCTGAAATATTAAAGTTAATGTTGCAAAAAATCTTTCAAAAAGTGCTTTAGTATTTTTGAACATATATTTGTTTTCTATATGAAATCCAAGATAATGCTATTCTTTCTTATTTATCTTTGATTTCTTTCTTCTTCTTTTCTTATTCTTCTGAGCATTTTTTTTACTTCAACTTCAAAGAGATGTACACACCTAAGTCAGTAAGCTCAATTTAGTTAGCTTTATTCAACGAATCTTTTGGAGGTATTATGTGGATCCTTTTATTTATTTATCATATTCTAAATGTTTTTCTTGTTTGAAAGTTTTCCTAATTTATTTAAAAAGGTAAATTTTGAAGGGAAGTGAAGGTGGAGAAGTATAATATCTATTATTAACATATATGTATAATTTTATACCTTTATATGTTCTCAATGTAAAATTTCATTTCAGTAATTATATCCCTTAACAAGTTAAATGCAGTGAAAACTGTGAGAGGCAGAATCTGTATTAGGTCAAAACTCTTCAAAGCAGAAAATATCGGAATCGCTTTGTATAATGATAATATACTCCTTGGGAAAGTCCCTCATTAAAGCAGAACCTGCTTTATGAAAACAAAAGATTAATGGCTTATATTTTATGCCACAACAAATAGAAGTTTAATTTGTGAAAGACAAAAAGAAAATTTCAAACAAAGAAGTTAGGTATAATTGTGTAGGTAATGATTTGTTTACGGTTGATGTACCACATCTGTTCTAAATAAGCTTGCTTTAAAATAATATTGTTTTCAAGAAGATTAAGAGATCATAAGGTGAAAATTAATTAGTATAAGCAATATAGAATGGCAAGAGCCCTTAACAGCTGAACCTTACAGGTCTGTGAATATTGCATTAACCTGTCTGAGGAGGAAATTCAGCACAACCCAGAAATATTGAATGACCCCTGAGATTCCGCCTTAGGTTTTACTGTTTATATATAATTACAGCAAGTCCGTTCATTAATAGAAATTCAATTGAAAAATAGTATTTTTATGTGTATTCATGCTTATATTTTAAAAATATTTTATGCTTAAAACAAGCTGTGAATAATTATAAAACTCATTTTAATACTGGGTTAAGCGTAAATCAGAATTTCACATGGAATTCAAGTATCAAGTGTATAATTCTTGTTTTAACCTTATTTATCCTGCTTTCTGTTGCTCACTGTTGCTCATTTAAAAATTCATTACACTTGCTTATGCATGATGTTTATTATATGATATTTTATTTTATACATTTTAATATTTCATCTGCAAATTAGATATTTATCTCATATATGTTTAATAGCATTTACGTTGTGATTCATTTTTAATTTTATGTTGAAATTACTTTAGATCTATGTTTAGCATAGATTAATTAACATACATTTTGTATATACTGAAGGCTCATTCCAAAGTAAGGATTTAATGTGCATAAAATTTATTATGAATGTATGTATATCAATAACAGTTATTTGAATTTTAAATGTTATAGAAGGTCTTATCCAAATATTTACCAAAATCTATTGCATTTCTTACTGATGAATATATGTAATTAATAGTCTTGAAAAAAATGTGAAATCATGCAAAACTTTTCCTGGAATATTCTATGGTAAATTTAAGGGATTATTAACTGAAACAGGAAATATTGATGGGAAGAAAATGTAAGTACATTTGATAATTAATTTTATAACTCAGAAATTTTTAAAATTCAGAAAATTGATGTGTAACATTCTGACTTACAAAGATGTTAATGAGCAGCTTATAATTTCTTGACTTGAGTTGACTTGACTCATATATTTTCACTTACTCTTTTCAACTCTATAACTCTCTTCACCTTATCTTGTTGAAAGGATGAACTATTTCAGACTTTTAACTATTCTTTTTAAATCATGTTAAATTAATCAACTTATTAATTGGTAAATTACTTCTTTAGTTTCTATTCTTTCATATTTACTGTAACTTTAATGCTCAAATTAGCATTTGATTAAAAAAATAATAATTTATCCTTAAATTTTATTTTTGAGAAGCTAAATTTTCATAAAGAATTAGAAAATTTTAATACCATGGAATTACTATCATGATCTTTAATTCTTACTTTTTGACCAAAGTAAAAGTGTATTTGTTGTCATTTGAATTGGAGTGCATTATATTAATTATTATATTAAACTATGATAAAGACTGATAAATAGCTTCATGGAGAAAGATGTCTGACACAATGTTCATGGAAATAATTATTCTTAGATGTCAATTATTTCAATTTGTACCAGAATTAATTGATATACCATATTAAATTTTAATAAGAGTTTATGCTACTTACAGTTCCGTGAACAAGTATTCGCAACATAGTCTTTCATCAATTTGGATAAAATCTTTTTTTGCTTGCTTCTTTTTCCCTCATCTAGCCTCTGCTTCTTTATCGGTTTTTAATTTGGATTGTTGCTTAATTTGAAGAGAACTAGTTATTTTTATTAGAACTTAATATTTTTGCAATTTTATTTTGGAATTTATGTAAATTTTGTACAGTTTATGTGATGTTCTCTGATTTATAATTTTTTAACACGAAGAAAATCATCCGATTCTTAACAAATGGATAGACCTAGATCACATCTAATGAAAGAACTGGGTGATGCACATTTAACTGTAGGAGCACTTTCTCTACTGTATGTTGTGCACTGAAACCTAATAAAATAGCTCTTGAACTCTATGTCCATGTAATCAAAGTACACTAATCCATAATTGTACTATTTATGATTTGTAAGATAGAGATTTAATATATCTTTTCTCTCTCCAATTTTTTTTACAGCGGATACCCTTGGGATGCAAGGAGAGGAGAGGCGAGTTTCTACTGTAGGCCCTTTGCTTATTCCTGGTGGTCCTAACCCAACACTCACAGCTGCAACTCCTATCTCCTCCCATTCTCCTGGTACCTCCCCAACCCATCACTTTAACATCAAGGGACATTCAGTCCCACGCAGTCCCTCCCCAGAGGATATACTACCCCTCTGGAAGCAGATCCACTCTGTTAGACACAGGTCAGGATTACTCATGTTGGACTTCAGTGGAAACCTTGGGCTTATAAATTTATCAATATTAAAAGCTATTGGGATTATTCAAGCCAAGCATGTTTCACTTAACATACAAGCTTGTATTATCACTTAAATCATATTGCAAAGTCACCACTTCTACTTCCCACTAATAGTAAATTTGAATCGATGCCCCCATTCTAGCTTCAACAAATATTACATTCCTAAATATGAATTTAGAAATATCTGCTTATTTCATGAAAATCGTTTAAGTATTTAGTATATCTAACAAATATTAAACCAATTCCCTAATACCCTTGAGAAAGTTCAATGAAGATGATTTTTTATATATTACATCAGTGCATGAATGGAATGCCCCATTAGTCTGAGTATTATGAAAGCTAACTTACCTATATATTACTTAATATCTTGTTTACAACCTATATTATTCATAATTCTTTCACCATACTGTCTTATTATCTCATCTTTGCTTTCGTATTTGTTATTGTCTCTTGATAATTAAATATTAGGCTCTTTGTATGAGACAATACTAGTCAGAACTATGTAACTATAAAAGCATCCGTTAGACCATGTATGTATGTGATAAAAATTATAGATAATGATGATATTAATGTTAGACTCTTTATCCCCAATACATATTATTTCATTCATAGTTTACGTAGAGAATGCTCTCTTTTACGTATGAGCTCCAATATATTTGTTCATCTGAGTTATCATTAATGCTTAATTATTATTATCTTAATCAGCTATTAAATTCTATTAATATGCCAACACTAATAGTTTAATTCCTGATGCATCATTTTTATTGTCTACTTGGAGGATTCTTCTTTAACGTTTAATAAGTTTTTCAGTTGCAAGGATTGCTGGAATTTTTTTGTTAAAAAAAACATTTACCACTCACTATTGACTTTAATATTAGGAAATTATTATAATTTTGCAACTTATGAGTGATTTTGGATAATTGTTTCTTTAAAATTTTAAGCTTTCAAATAATACATTTTGTGCAATTGATTTTGCAGCTTAGAGATACAGGTGCATGCAACTTATTTCTTTCTAGAAATTCATAAATTACGTCAAAAGATTTAGTTTTATTAAGCTCTGAATCATAGTCTACTTTAATTGTTGAATTAAAATTTAGAAATCAATTTTTAAAAAATTATCTAGAAATAATAGCTAAAATAATTCTCAATTCATACATGTATGTTGTCCGGGCTACTTTACTTGTGTATAACTTATAATAGTGTGAATTTTTATGTAACATTCTTGAAGAGATCATCATAAAGGACATCACAGATTTTGGTAAATAAAAACATTCATTTTATTTTATCAGTGTTGTGGCAATTCAGCTAGTATCCAATTTTTTTGCTCCTTCTTGCATATTGTTTGGTAATTGGTCCTAACAATATTCATTATTTAATTGTTAGAAATGTATCTGGGCTGAAATTTATATATATCCTTTAAAACTTACATACCGCTAGTTTATTATTATTAATTTTAGTAATCTTTTTCTCATCTGTTATATTGAAGGAAACGATAATTAATAACTGGTGAAATGTGCATTACCGTATACCTAATTACATTGCCTCTAACACTTGAATATATATTGACTATCATATTTGTATGAGTACATATATTTTCATATGAGTACATATATTTTCATATGAGTACATATATTTTCATATGAGTTCATGAATACCTAACAGAAAGTTCATTTTATTGTATTATGTCACAACTAACGGTACCGTATTACAAAATGTCCCTTATTATAAACTTAACTATTTTTATATAACAAATATTAAATTCATAACTTTGGTAACATGTATATTGTGTGTGAAATCTCTGGTGGTAGGAAAATATCTAAGCATAAAAAATACAAATATTTTTGGCAATTTAACACTTTCTGCACCTTTTACTGCTGTCTATGACTCTAGAGCTTTTTCAGAGAAATAAAGTCTTTACCTCAAGCCTTGTTAATGAATAATAATATATGTTTATCTATTTGATCTCATTTGCTTGTTATTTTATTTAGCACTCACTAGCACTTGATCCAATATTCTCTTATTAAAATATTTTCAATTGCCATCTGAGAAATATTGGCAAGTATTTAAGCTTTTAATAATTCAACTTTATTATAAACATTTAAGACGCACAAGGTTCATTGAAAATATATGTAAAGAAATTATCTAAGTTTTCTATGAAATTTCATGTTTTATTTGTCATGTAAATTTGTATCATTTTTGATATTGCATGCTGTTACTACAAGAATTTTCTATGTATTTTTGTGTTTTAGATTGTGTAATTTATCATGTACATTTTATTTTTGAACTTTAATAAATAGATATAATCATGACTATGCTTTAACAAACTGTATTTTTAAAATGTTTACATAATTTGTTATTTTCCTTTAGAAATGCTTCTGAAACACAGTATGCTGATACAGAAGTTGAGGAATTGTTAATCATGCTTAGAGAGACAGAAAATTTGGAGGAGCAAGGAGATATACTACAGTACTTAGTAGATACACAAGGTTTAGCTTATGAAACTGGTAAGGCAATTTAAATTATCCATTCTAGTTTTTAATTTCATTATTAAAATCTTATGTATATTATTATCTTATCTTATATTTCTAAAAATTATTTATATCTTTATAAAAACATTGATAAAATGTTTGATGAAAGTAGAAATATTATACTTTTGATCTCTATTAGTTTAGCAATCCCTTACCATCTTAATCCATTACATAATAATAACTCCTCTCACCTTCGTATTATCAATAAGGTTTTTAATTACTTTAACATATTTTCAGCAGCTTTTATCATATTGAATTCGTGATCCGTATTTCTGAGCTTTATGCAACAACAGACCTAATAGTTTTGCATTTAATTTCTATTTATAGGTTTTTTAGCTGTTATCTCGTTCTAACTCTAACTCTCTAACTAACAAATGATGAATAATTTTTTTATAAATTGATCTTGAAGTTCATTATATTTGAACATTTAATTTGATTGACATTCTCATCCAAGTGTTAATGATATAGGCAAAAATAACCCTTTGATTAGATTGTAGTGGATCTACTAACCTTGCTTCAAAATAAAATATTTTTTATTTACTAATTAGGAATCCAGGATGAAGGAAAGGCTGTGACCATCAAGGATTTACTAAAAGTATTATATGAGAAAGCCTGTCAGCAGAAGCTGTGGGGATTAGTGAGGCATACAGCTGGTAGGTTTTTGATTGCTATTTTTATGATTTGCTTTCATAATTATAATTTTAGTGATATGCATTAAAATTTATGGTTATAAATATACACTAGGAAGCAAAACTAATTAATAGTAATATTAAGAGTAATGTTTTCAATAAAGATGTTGAAAAAACATTTTTAATGTTTCTATGTTTAATGTTTCTTTGTTTAATATTCTTTCTGTTTTCCTGTTTAGGAATGCTTGGAAAACGAGTTGAGGATTTAGCTAAAGCAGTTACTGATTTGCTGGTTCGGCAGAAGCAAGTAACTGTGGGAATGCCACCTCTTCATGAGCATGCAATTACTGCTCCATTACCAGAAGCAGATTTGAGAACTTTAATTCATGGAGCATATGGTGATGATGAAAGTACTGCCATGCTAAGTCAGGTATTTAAGATAACTTTAAATGAAAAATAAATTGAAGAAAGAGTTAAAGTGATTAATTTGTTGATCTAGTTAAGTTTGTTTGAAGATATTTAAATCACTTAATCTTGGATGAACTGTATTTTTCAGGAGCTGCTTGTCTACCTAGCTATGTTCATTCGTACAGAACCTCAACTATTCCATGAAATGCTGCGATTAAGAGTTGGTCTTATAATACAGGTGACCTAGAAAGAGCTTTTGCAATCTGTTTTAAAGTATAGAGATTTTTAATTGGTATATAACTTTTAATTAAACTTGAATCATGTCATTATTTTAATTTTATCAGTTTAGTAGTTGATAAAATATGATTTATGATGTGTTTATGATTTAATCATCAAGAAATTAGGTATGCGTGGGTAAAATATAATCTATTTAATTTTCCAAATTAATTATTGGTAGAAACAACTAGAAAGGTAAAGATTTTAGGTATCTAAATAAAATTCCTCATTCATCAAATAAGTTTTTTATTTTGGGGCTTATTATTACGTTTACTTTTTTTCTTGGAATCCAGCCATTTAGCTTACTCACTTCTCTTTACCTTTATGGTGTTATTTCCCAATTATCTGATAATGTAAATTCTGCTCCATTTTATTATAAATTCTGGTTCTTGATAATTGTTGGAAAATATGTATTTTATATTCCTTAAATACCATTGCTGAATTGTAAATCTCCAGTCCATCTCTATATTTTACCCGTAAGTAAAAAAACCATTGGAATATATCTTAAATCCAGCAAATAAGTGTTCCCAGGAAATTATAGTCAAAATATTACTTTCTGTTATTAGTGTTGTTATGTTTATTAGAAGAGTAGTTTTATTGAGTTTTAAAATATTAGCTCTAATAAAGCTGATGATGATATTAATGCACTTGCTATTTCAGGTTATGGCTACAGAATTGTCACGCTCCTTGAAATGTACAGGTGAAGAAGCCTCAGAGCATCTCCTTAACCTATCTCCATTTGAAATGAAAAATTTATTACATCACATAATGAGCGGAAAGGAATTTGCTCTTAGCAGTGGTAATGTAGATCCAAAATTAAAGTATTCTTTGATTGTAGTATTTATTTCACATTTGGTTGTCATATTTAGTATTTATAACTTAGTGCATTCTTAAGATATTTTCTATGCCATTGTAAATTATTATTTAACAAGATATGTAATGAATTGTTCTTCATTATATATATTAATGACTGTAAAATTATATTATAGTGAAAACATTCTATGAATGGCATTTGAATAGGGTGGAATGTATCCAAATAAGGAAATATATATTTATCGTAGTAAAATTTTTATTATTTAAGAAAGGTGATTTTTCTTTCTAAATCATTAGTTTTGGATTTAAAATTCTGAAATAGAATCATATAACTTTTGATCAGTCCTTAATCATGTAAACATGATATTTGAGCTAACATGGAGGTTGTTAAATATATCTCAAAATATGAACATCCTATTTTAAACAACAAAAATAAATGGTATTTATGTAAGCCCTGGTGCAAGTTATGAGGAGGTAATGAACAAAGGTTTACTTTAAAATTTAAAAAGTTTCCCTGACATTGCGGATGAATGGAACAGATGAATATATTACAGATATCTTAAGCCTTCTTCAATATTCATTTTAATATTGAATCTTCTACATTTTTATGCAGCCATACCTCCATACATTTGATCATCATCTATAAGAAACTTATTTCATGAAAACTTTTTCAGTTTATGGCACCCTATATCAAGATAAATGAGACTTTTAAAATGATCTTAAGATGCTATCATAAGGATTTTCATAGCACAGAATTTACTCCACATTTGGTTTCCGATGATTCTATAATTTCTTTCTATTGCAATAAATACTACATTTTTATTTCTGTGATGAATTTATGCCAACATTTGCTGTTACAGTTGGTCGTGGAAACTTCTCTGTTATTAGCTGTAAGTCAAGCAAAGTTAGTAAGGTAAGTTTAATTAATAATTAGCCCTACTAATTTAATGAAATCTATTCAACGTTTTTTAAAGAGGAGATTTCAGTATCTTTCGTCAAAAGGGTTGGTATCAAATTGAAATTTATTTTTCACATTTTTTGAGGAAAATGTTTAACTCTTCCATTGACATTATTATTTCAACACAAACATGTACAGACAACTCAGTAATTTATTTATTGGTTCTGTGAAAGGAAAGGAGTTGTTTTTGAGTTTGCTTAAATTTTGGAAGAAAAGTTACTAAAAGGGCCAGAAAACTATTGTTTAATTTTTTACTTCAAATACTAAATACTAATACACATTTTAGAATTAATATTTTCAAGAAATAGGGAAATGTACTCTTTAAATATTTATTTTCTACTAAATTAAAGCTACTGCTTCATTTATTAACAATTAGGACAAAATAAAAAATTTTTATCTGTATAAATATGTAAAAAACTTGAAAGTACCTTCAAAGAATGAGATGATGAAATATCAAGGATGCAGATGAAATTATCAAAAGGAAGGAAGATTAGAAAAATACAGAGTGATTTTTATGTGTTAGATCATTTTCCTTTGAATTTCAAATCCAAATGTTATTGAACCCTATTTGATGAACATTCTCAGGAAAAGAAAAAGTGAACATGTTATGTAGTTGCAATTTAACTATTTAACTAACAATCCAGTTATTTATAAAATTTACAGAAAAGTCAGATAGGCAGTCTTCTTGATGTAAGTAAAGCAATGGAAGATCCTGATACAATTGGTGACAGTGGGGAAAGACAAGGGCAATGGCTGAGAAGAAGAAGGCTTGATGGAGCCCTAAATCGGGTTCCTCGAGGTTTTTATCCTAGAGTTTGGAATGTTCTAGAAAGGGTAAGTATTCATTCAATCTAGTAAACCTCTCAAGAAATTCTTTTGGGGTAACTTGCCCCTCTCTTTTTTATTCATATGAGTGAAAATTAATCTTCGAATACGAACACTGAGAAACAACTTAAGAATTACTCAATTCTTTCATCTATCTTATGATAAATAATTTGATTTGTCAATCTAAAACATCATTTATAACTCTTATTTCTCAATTATTTGGTCATAGTTCCTTTGCACAACTGATAAAAAGTATTTAATTGCATCAATTTTTTATTTCTGTAGTGCCAAGGACTCTCTATTGAAGGAAGAGTATTAGCCCAGAATCTGACTCAAGAGGTGAGCTTTTTTAATATTAAATGTTTTTAAAATACCCAACATAAATAGTAAAAACTATCAGTTTTATTATTTTAAATAGAATTTTTAAATTTGCTTAACCATTTGCTGTTTGGAACCTTTCCTTGCTTATCTTTTAATTGATGTGAAGAATTTGTGAGAAAAATAGTAACAGGAATTATTTCCATTTCCCTAATTAATAGATCATTATCGGCAGAATATTAACATCAATTGTATTTTCCTTTATAGATGACACCAGGTGAATTGAAGTTTGCCCTAGCTGTCGAAGCTGTCTTGAATACCATTCCTCAACCTGAGTATAGACAGCTCATTGTAGAAGCATTAATGGTACTCACTTTGGTGGTTGAGTATGATGCTGCTCCTCAGCTGGGCAGTGGAATTCTTCCAGTGGAGCAGCTCGTTCACCATGCCAATAGTATATTTTTGGATGATCAGGTATTAAATTTCTCAGTTTCTCCATTTTATCCTCTAAAACTTGGATGAATTTGAATGAATTAAATGAGAAGGAAACCTCTATCCATTTCTAATTCCATACTCTATGAAAATTTTCTTTCTGATATCTGAGATGTTTATTTATCAATGAATGTGTTGTACATTATAAAAAAGAAATGCTAGGAATGTAAATAATTATGGATGAATAAAATTGTAGGTAATATTTCTAGCTTCATGTTAATTTTTTTAATAATTAAAAGTTTATATGTAGTTTAGTTGAAACAAGTCTGTTGCCTTTCGATTTATTCTTTTATTAGCTGAAATAAAATTATGAAACTAAGTTTCTAAGAATTATTCTTTACGATTATCTGTTATATTTCCTAATCATGTCGTTATTCATTATGATCTTAAAATCTCATACCATTAAATTTAATTAGATATTTTTTGATTTAAAGCATTTTTCTGTGAAAGATATGCTTATAAGTAGTATGTATAATATCCTATTAATACCTTCTCTTGCACTTAATGGGGAATTATTCTTGTGGTGTAATTTTATTGGATTAAGAATACATGTAGTTCATTAATGAGCTCCAAATGCATTAGGAAGGAAGTGAAACTTAAGTGATATGTACAGTATGGAAGAAAGCTTTTCTAATTGGAGGTATGATGCATTTATAAAATGAAGGTGAGCATTACATGTATAGAGGAAATTACTCTATATTTACAAGAGGAAAATATTTGTCTCAATATATGCATGCAAGCATTAATTTTATTTTAGATTGAGATTCCTAAGGTTGAATATTAATGAATGGGAAGAAGGTGTATAATCTTAGAACCCCTTTTTTCCGTCTTCCTAATATCAAACACCAAAACAAACTTAGAATTGCAATTTACTTGCAATAAAAATATTGACTTTTTCCTTATTTTATGTGTTTTTTGAATTTCTTTTCTTTGTTTGGAATTGCTATTGGAAAATTCATCTGTGAAAGGAATTGATGAAAGGGATAAAATTATTATTTAGCAATATGCAAATGAAGTGTGGTTTCATTTGTCTTATGTGTGCATTGCTATTGTGTTAGTTATACTGTTGATGTATGTAGGTGTGAAACTTAGCATAAAGCCTCTTTGCATTTTAGATAGTAACATCAAGTAATTTAGTCAATAATTTTTTGTGATTTTATTATTTAGTGGATAATTACCAGAAATATATTTGTATCTTCCCATCTCAAATCTTGTTTTATTTTCTTGATAATATTTGTGACTCAAATGAATAGCTTGACTTTTTCATCTTTCCTAGCTAATTGATTAATAAGAGACTAATTCAGGTATGACTGAAACTAGATATCCCAATAGCCAGTTAGTATTTATATATTATTGATATTTTTTGTAAATAAATGTTAATAAAAGGCTTATCTTGTTTCATGATGCCCATGAAAATTGAGGTAGGGAGCTTCATTAGCTCCTTCATATCTTCCTCTGATTTCAATCAGACCATTCATTTTTGTCTGTGTATTTATCTTAAATGTATATTCCTTTACAATCAGTTAAACTATTATATTATATAATCTTATAAATGATCATTTCTTTTATTTTTATTAGATGAAATGCAATGGTGATGCTACTCTTTGTTGTGCAAAACCACGAGAATGCCGAGAAACAACAGTATCTGGAGGCCTTCTTTGTGGTGGTGCTGCTTATGTCTGCCAGCATTTCTATGATAGTGCTCCTAGTGGAAGCTATGGTACCATGACATATTTGATGAGAGCTGTAGCAACATGTCTCAATGATTGCTTCCCAAGGGAGGGTGAAGTTGACTGTTCAGTCAGCTGAATGCCTAAAAATATCATCCACTTCATCCCAAGCCATATGTCCCACTACCTATGTTTTTATCCTATCCAAAGACTTCAATAAACATTTTTTTTGATTACATTTTACTGCACTCCTGTCTACTTTTTGAATTTTTATTTAAATTATATAGGTTTGAGAATGCCAGTCAAATTTTTTTATTTGAGGAAAGTGTTCAAATTTAATTGAGCCATTACAGCTACTGATATGTTATTGATTCTTAGGATTGTCTTGATTGTGTACACTTGTTATATGCATTTTTTTCTCAAGGAGTTTTGCATTATTCATTTTTTCATTGAAAAATCTTCATTGATATATTTTTCAATCCCACACTTTAGAAATCATATCAACCAAGTCTCGTAAAATAGTTTAATACATTTTGGAAATTTATAATAAAAGATTTATTTTAGATTATTTATAAGTATTAGAATTTTTAAATAGTCAAAAAGTAGCTGAAATTAGGCATAGCTGTATTCAGTTACAGCAGTATTCTAGGTTAATGAATTAAATCTCTCAAAAATGGTGCCATCGACAAATATATTATAATATGCATCCTTAGAGGGTATTAAAATTTAGTTAATTGTGAAAATTGCAATAAACTGCATTGGATTGTTACTGCAGTTCAGGAAATATTGTGTTGTATTGATAAAGACAGCGCTGGGATGATGTTAAATATTTAGGAAAATTGTAATTTATTTATTTGTCTAATTGTACTTTCTTCATTTAAGTAAAGCCTTTATGTTGCCAAATGTTATTTTCTTTATAATTATTGTTATCACTGTTTATAAATATATCATTATGTATTTATAAATTACTATAAATATCAAATAATGAAGTTCTTAGTATTCGATGATGAGTAAGAATATTCTTTATAAATGATGAAATTAGGTTAGAGAACCTTGTCTAACCTTACAGTTGTGTATATTGGCCTTTAAACCCTTATAATTGGTGCAATTTATCGCCAAGTAACTCCCTTTCTTTCATTTTTGAATCCTTGGATCTTTGAATCATGCATCATCTGTTTTCCTTTGGTCACAATTTTATATCCACTGTATATTCTTATATTTAGTTCTTTCAACTACTCCTCTTCTTTCATTTTTACTCTTCACTTAAATTGATTCTTTTATGAAAACTTCCTAATGCCTACAGACTAGTTTTAGAGAAAAGATAGGGTATTATCCAAGCATATATGCAACTCTTCTTTGATTGTTGTAAATTGGATAGAGTTACTTACATTGAAATAAAAACAACTTTGTAAATTTCCACAGAAAAAATTGGTATATTCGCGACTGGTTTCGTGATATAAAATTACATCTTCTAATTTATATTATGAAACCGGTCGTGAATTTACCAATTTTTTTGTGGAAATTTACAAAGTTGTTTTTAGTACTACAGCATTCCACGAAGTCACGCCTTCTCATATTGATTTCATTATTTACATTGAGTTTGTAGAGAACTTTTTTTGGCCACTTTCACTTCCAAGCAACACCTTTCACTGCAAATTTTAGCTAGTCAGTATGAGCAGCTGAGACAGTTCTTTCCTCTCATTCTGTAGTTGGCTGATGTTTTGACCAATCTCATCCATGGTTCCTGAATGACTGTTTTGAAGAAAGATCTCCTCATACTATTTATTGTGTATCTATTATCTTGTTTCTTAAGGTTCTAATTCTTAAAAATATAATTATGTACAATATTATCATTGACAAATGAGGACTAAGTGAATCTGGCAACATGTCCAGAGATTGTCCTAAAATGATACAGGTTTAAGGCTTGAAATCTTTCTTCCCTACTTAATGATATCAAATAAGCTATGGATTTCTTTCAGAGGAGAACAATACAAAATGGAAATTGCACAGAACTTTTCTAAATAAGATATCCAGAAGAAAGTCTTCTTTTAAGCAGTAAATAGTGATGATAGAAAATGAGTGTGTATTGCATGTTTTTCCCCTAAAATTTTTGTTACTTATGCACTCCCTTTATTTATTTCAATTCCTCGTAAAATAGAAAATGATGCAGCGATTAAAATTTAAACATATATATTTAAGTGAGGACTATTCCATCAACAACAAAAAATTGAATAGCTCCTTTTAGAATATGATATACTGCTACTATGATGTCTTTGGTAACATATTTGGTATATTGTCCAGAGTAGTGGACGAAGTCATTGTATGAGAAATCTTTCTTTCTAAGGATTACTCTACATCCTATAAGTGCATATCTAATGGAAA
Source organism: Pantala flavescens (assembly GCA_020796165.1). Taxonomy (NCBI): domain Eukaryota; kingdom Metazoa; phylum Arthropoda; class Insecta; order Odonata; family Libellulidae; genus Pantala; species Pantala flavescens. The sequence goes on from CM036886.1 coordinate 24,107,467, forward strand.
GATAATGAATAAAAGTAAACAAAGCTGTCAGATATTTACTATAAAATTAAATAACCTATCAATGAACAACATATAAACAAACCAATGTTATATCACAATGATCAGATAATTACATATCAAATATAGTGCATCTTTTTAGGATTATACTTTACAGTTTGAATAATATTCATGAAAACAAGTCGCTTTAAAGTATACGTAATACGTTGTAATGATACCAATACAAAAACGACGGAAATAGCTTAGTTTATTTGAGGTCCTTACATGTAAAGGAAAGTTGATAAAAGGAGATGTAAATACAACCCTAACCCCGATGTAGCAATTAGAAGTAAAAATTAAATCAGAGTCTTATGACTTACGTTGCAGGTATTAACGCTTAGACTCTAGCAGAAGTGATTTTCATGCGTAAAATTTTCGCGCCCTCTTTCATCAGTTTGTGGAAAACATTTTTTGAGCACATCGAAAGGTTTGAAAGTTTCTTGTTCGTTTCTAAAGATTTACATAGCTCTTTATGAGCCCCGGTTTGAAAAAAGTGAAAGAAGCTCAGTGAGAATAATTTAAGTATGGAATATTACTGAAGAAAAATGATATATCAGGACAGAAACATTGGAATAGTAATTCAAAAAATAACCACGATATCACGATCCTGAGAAAGTAAAAGCGATTGACTAGAGAATTTACTGCTGAAATAGAACAACTATATGAGGACACTTGAAGAAGGTAAAATGAGCCAGTTCACTGAATATTTACGTAGTGAAATAGTTGTAATTATTAATTAGTAACAAATTCAAAAACAGCCAAGATGGCCACTTACAACGAAACGTCGGCAATTGGTATAAATAAGTAAATATCCATAATTAATTTAAACTAAACAAAGATTTAAATATAACCTTGTTACGTAAGCGTCTTATGTTAGTTTAATTGAGGAGCTATCCTTCGATCGTATCAAAACAGTACATGGGTTCAAGGTTAACCTTTTCTCACATGGTTGACGTTGAAACTGTCTCCCAAATCCTCTGTATCTTCATTGTGTTTAAAGGGATGGAATCGGCCAACTTATCGAAGGTCATCTCCCTGAGCAAAATCAGAGATATAACCCTTGTACGTCACAGCTCTAGAACTTAAACTACTATGAACGTTCCGCTAAAATTTCTACATTTTAAAGCAAAAAATCTCAGCACTGTTTAGTACATGACTTTTATGTCATCTGTTTTTTATGACCAGAGGTTCATGGATCCAACCTGGTGGGTCAAAATTTAGCGGTTGAAGACACCTTCCGCTGATTGTTAAATCGAATTCGTACAACAAAGTTCGTCGAAGGATTGGATTTGATGACAAATGAAAAAAGTGATCTTCAGTCCAATTCGTCATCAATAACTTCTCTTGGTGTGGACGGAAGAAGTCATTGGGACGAGAAGAAACTTGGCATATGTCTCAGGGATCGAGTACGTATTTGAACACTTTTGTCTTCATTTTCAAGAAATATTCTTTAGCTTAATTGTTTACGGATATTGCTTACGTATATTACGATCGTTTTTTACATTACTTGGAAGGAGTTTATAGGGGCTATGACATTCACGAACAAGCAATATACATATTTCGTTTGTGGTCATGACTTTTCCAGCTCAAAATTTACTCCAACTTTAATATACGACTAAAATTAACGACGAATTAATTATACGATTTCCAATGAAGTACATATAAGCCGCATTGGGCGATGGATTTAATTTCTTATACAGTGGTACCTTGAGTTACGAGCAGCCCGACATACGAGTTTTTTGAGATGCGAGCTGGAGCTCGGGCCATATTTTTATTCGAGATACGAGCCCGAATTCGACATACGAGCGCGAATTCGTGTTTCCGGAGCGTCCAGCTAGTTGGTGCGCTGGGACAAGCATCATCCGAGAAAATCTCTCACTCATTCGCACGTGATACCCGCTTGAATCGAAGTGTATCTTGTGCGCTGTAATCATTTTTTCGTGATAACTGTACTTTTTTTACAGTACAGAAAGTGCAGCCAAGAAGGCAGAAACAAGTGATAGTTAAATTTACGTTAATGTTAAGGTTAGTTTAAGTTTAAAGTTAAGAGCATTGTTCAAAGTATTTTCTTTTATTTGGAAGAAATAAAGTGTAGTTTTGGTTTAAAGTTACGAAAATAGTTTTAAGTTTTAAAAAAGCGTCGTTTACATATGTGTCTTGAGTGCCTACACTCCTTCCTTCCTCCTCGCCGTTCACCTTCGTTAGCCGAACTTGTCCGTCACCAAAGTAAGACTATTATTCTAAATAACTCTTTTATTTCTTAGCTTCATAATTTTTTTACGTATTTGTTAATTATACATGTTTACTTGTTAATTAAAAACGTATCTTTATTCATAATTTACAATGTTTTGGGGATTTTTCATAGGTCCGGAACGGATTAATGGCATTTTCATTACTTTCAATGGGGAAATATGATTCGAGATACGAGCAATTTGACATACGAGCAAGTTTACAGAACGAATTAAACTCGTATCTCGAGGTACCACTGTATATCTGGTCTGACTTATGTATAGTTTTATTTCTTTTTCACCATTGATAACTTTCCACAGTACTACCTTACGGGCATCTTTGATAATCTAAGAAACGCAACTTAATAGTTACATTCTTCAATGAGCATTTTATACAAGGAGAGTGTGAAACTTTATCATATAGTTTGTATACTTAAGTTTCTGCAAAAGCATTGAAGACAAAAGCCTTTTCTTGAATCAATGAAAATAACAAACGGTGCCAGATATAAATTCTTTTGTACATAATTGCAAAAGCAATATTTAATACGAACGTATCCGTTTACCGAATACGATTTCCTTTCAAGCCAAGCCACGTTTTCCAAGCGAGAACGTCATCCGGAATTCTGTTCTTCTTTTTCTTTTTTATTAACCAGATACTGAATCCAAAGCATCGGAAGTTTGGTAACTGAGGTATTTGAAGAATAATTTCATGAAATGAAAATAATTCGTTTTAAATAATTCAACATTGAAATTTCTACTCTTAATTCGCTGATGATTGTGGCTGTGTTACAGTACTGACACATGTTGATATTTATTTTCTTCAAAGCTTGCGAACTGGGATATATAAATTAAATCTAAGCAATTTATTTTCCTGTATTCGATTCCCTTTCTCTATCATTATCCTGTTTCGCTTTCTTGTTACCGAAATGCTTGAGCTGGAGCGTGAAATCGCAGCGTGTTTGCAAGAAAATGATGGGAAAGGCAAGTTATCAAATCATCGCGAGATATGTTGATACAGAGGGAACGAGGTTAGTCTTTGTTTACATTAAGTGGAGCCAGAACTACTCAGCTGAAACTTGATAATTAGAAAGGCATCTTGAGAATGATTACAACAGAAGAGATTTACGGGCTTTTTAAAGGAGAAGCTCGATTCGCGAATTCTAACTCTAATGAAGTCTGTATCCTGTCTCACGAAAGCAAAATTTGCTATTCGAGGTTATCAGCGACGCAATGAAAAGAATTTTGGCGTTTTTTTTTTGCAAGGGACCTTGTGCAAATATCGGTCCGCGCGATTATTCCAATTTAAAGCTTTCTTGATAATTAAGAAATTCGTCCGCGACCTTTACCTACGTTGATAAGCCCTCCGGGACAAGATCGCGTGGTTTTTAATTAAAGCACACTGAAATTAATTCGAAAAACTCAAAAGTTCCAGCCAAATGGCTCCCGTGTTTAATAAAGAAATTATTAAAACGTATTTTTTATATTTTGTGGCCCGTAACAGTCGTAGATTCCCATTTTAAATCTGAGAAAAAGAAAGTGCCACACATACTCGGTGTTGAGTCTTGAAATATAAGCAATATTTTTCGATTTTTTTTCTTTGCGTTTCGATAAATAATCAAGGAATTCTACTATGCTAATTATTAAGACTAGTAAGATGTTTTATTTTTTTCATCATTCTTATACACGTATATTACGATTAGGAAATAGTCTAGTGGCAATGATTAATTCAATTAGTCTTAGGAAGTATATCTTTGAGAGACATTTCATTTGTCCTTTTTGGAAAAATGTAAACTCCAATTTTTCGCTTTTTTATGATTATTGAAACAAAAGCAGTTTCTAAACATTGATTGAACCATAGAAGTATGTGGAACTATTAGATTAATTCTCTTGAAACAAAACTGTTGCAGTAACTTAGAGTTGAATTACATAAAAAATGGAACACTGCTATTGAAGATTATGATTTTGGAAATTAAATCAAGTGCTATAGTTGACAGTCATAACGGTATTGATTTCAGATCTCTTGTTTCGATAAGAAAAACTTCGGTGATCATAGTGAACATTCAATCTTATTATTGTTTCACATATCTCGCATAATATTTGATTGATCAAAATTTTTGAATATCTGCAAATATTATTTTTAAAGATTTGTTAAAAAAATTGTTTTTAGAATCAGAATAATGTATGATTTACCTATATAATCTCATTCCTAAATTATTGGCATGCCAAAGTTGGTAAAGTATAAAGATGCTTCCATATTAAAATTACAACAGAGCTTCATAATCACATCCCCATGACCTAAAGACGTTTTTTAAGTTTCTGGTAACTTAAGCTCTCTTTTGATAACATTCCAAGGAAATAGCACTGAAAGAAGGCGCAGGAATATGTTTAATTTAAAATAAAACGGGCTAATTAAGTTGAGTGATGTCGGATAATACCATTCAAACAATCCAAGTATATAGAAATTTCTGAAAAAATTTCTATGGCTTCATTATTGTTGTATTTTCTCAAAAACATTAGCAGAAACAGTTTAGAAAATCTAGTACTTTCACCTATGCTGATTTTTCGTTCTCGTGAAATTCAATGGTAAGTGTAAGTGTAAATATTTTCAGGAAATCGGGAATAGGCGACATATGTGATTTGGGAAAAAAGAGAATCGTCTTCTCAACTTCCAACCAGATGTGAGCTTTATCTCTAACACAACCGTGTCTATCTCTTCCAGTTAAATGAAGCGAAAATCACCGGTGCTATATTTTTTCCACTCAGCTACTCAACCCAGAGTTACCATGGAAACTCTCTCCGCCGTGAAAGATTAACAAAAAGAATATAACAATTTCGAATCACGGGCACTGAACGTTTACTGTCAAGTATCACGTTGCCATGGAAATAAAAAAAACAAACAAAATTTCACTTATATATTGTTTATATTCCCTTTGAAAAGGATACATAAAACATGGAATGATTGGGTCATTCATCGCAGACGAAAGTTTAGTTAGAAACCAATCAACTGTTTTCTTGGGTTCAGAAGTGTCCTTGTCAACTCAGGAAGACTTTTTATGATTAGTATGGTGCGCCTTAGAACGATATCATCGTCAACACGATGAGAGTCGATGGCTAAACCTATTGCATGTCTTGTTGGATCGTACTTAATAGGGAGTGATTTTGGTATTCACTTCGAAGTGAAGCTTCCGGAACGGAGGGATGCATTTTGCTGCAACGAATCAAATCTCTGGGTCTCAAGGGTGTTAGTCGTAGTACTATATCCAACTGTATCCAAAAGTTTACCAGTAAAGGAAGGTGCTCTTTCTTATTTCAAAAAGCGAGTTGATGAGCCTAAATACAGGCTTTTTACATCTGTCAACTATGAAAGATTAAATACATGTGTTTATAATAATCATTTCTCTAATTGACTTCACAGATCGCATCCTTAATATAATAGTAAGAAGATTTGGGATTCATAACTCTTTAGTAACTGATATGATCATTACTTTAGTTACTTTTAATATTTTTCATCTCGGAGGCAACGTTTCGTTAGAAAATTTCATAAATTTATTTACTCTAAGAATGTTAATTTTTATGGTCTAAAGAACCCTATTCCAAGAGGTCTGAATAATTTATAATAATATTATAATCCTGTTTGGTTTAAAGTTATTCCAAATTAATTTGAATCGCATTTTACGTGACGAATGTACATCGTGTTTCTTAAACAACCCAATTAAACTTTGAAGCAACAATGAACTTCGACTTGGTTACTCTACTTCTTCTGTTATTTCATATATATACCAGTATACTGTATCATTTCCAAGTGCCTTGGGGGCCTGAACAAACTTCAGCACATCTTCTCCGGCTTTCAGAAAGTGAAGCAAAAGTTGTGCCGAATATCCGACCAAAGGATTTTGATTCCTCTCCAGTTGCAATCGGACATCTCTCTCTTATCAACGCCCTCGCACGTTAATGAAACCCGAGAAGGGAAAAGGGGTCACGTGACAGCTAATTTAAAATGGCGTCGGCCCCATGAGGCGCTCCTCAAGAAATAGGAGTGGACGTGGTTGACGCCTTCGATTGTCAATCTCATCATGGGTGGCGTCCATCTTCTGTCTGCAGAAGTTGTCGAAGGGTTCACGTTTCGAGTGATCTTGTCACTATATATTCAGTTTTACGAAGATTTTAAATTTTGCAAACAGATTGTTCTTTGAAATAATCTTATGATCAAAATACTGATCCTATTTTCTTCATTGTTTGATTTGCTTTGAGGAGCCTAGGTGTAATTAATTACCATATGCAATAGAATTTCCGACAACTACCAGCATAAATGGCGATAATAAGTAGATTTTCTATTCGAGTATCCTCACAGAAGAATTTTATAGCACTTAAAATACAAAATACATACATTTTCTCCTTTATTACTACGGTTACTATTATTGTTACTCTTTCGATACACAAAGAGAAGGTAACAATGATCTACGTCATCACTCGATATTGTTGAGCATTTTGTTTGTTACGATCGTGATGAAGACGAGCTACCAACACGGGAAATGAAGACTGCAATCTTAAATTTACGTAATTCTGTTAAACAAACTAGGGAGTCGGAACTTGAGCGGTGCGATCAAAGTACGTGACGGCTGAGAATCAATCGGATGTGTAGAGGCTAACTACTATTCCGGAATGCTGTGGGTTAATTAATTGCACGCGCCACTGCAAGGGCTTGTCTGAAGGGGGTCGAAACACGAAAAACCCGCAACTTTTTTCGGGAGAGTTTGCTTACAGCACGTGCGATGAGATGTGTTTCTTTAACTCTACAAAGTAATTTCACGGATATAGAGAAGGTATTTTTACGCTTTTGTGATTAAATTATGAATGTTTGTCTGATATTTTAAGTTATCGATCACGATAGAAAAACTGAAAGTTTATTGAGAGTTATATTGTATTTCATGTTTATTCAATAACAATTTACTGTAGATATTTGTTAACATTTCTTTAATGAAGGTTTTTAACGTATTTTTTCCGAAAACTCAAAAAGAGTTCATAACAATGAATATTATCATGCAAAACTGAGAGTTGTTCAATAATTTGCTTGTGTATACGTAATAGTAGAAAACGAGTAATATGACTTATGTTAGGAATATAAAATGTAAGTAAACTATATAAAATATTTATTTCCTTTACGATTTAACCTTCTTGGAAGAATTTCAACCTATAAAATCACTTTTATGCTAAACCAAACTCTTCACTATCTTTTTAATATTTATAGTTAACAATAAAAATACGTTTCAGTACGATGACGAGATCATTACGATAATATTTCAAATCTCATAAAATTTTATTGAATTTGAATGTGTTTTGCTTATGTTTGAGTTTATTATTTTTGAATACTCACAACAATACAGAACAAGTATGCACCAACAATGGTTGCGTATCCAAGCGGACTTCGTAATAAACTAATTCACGAAACGTTTTTCAATCTTTTTCAATAAAGGTTTTACAATTCAATGCGGACATATCGAGTTGGGATCCCATTCTTTTCATGCCAAAATCAACTCCGATACTCTCATAGAATCAATGAATAATAATTCGATTGTTAATTAAATCCCTCGTGTATTCTGCATATTATTTCTTCATCAGTACATAAATCGAGCAAAAAAATCAATTTTCCGGGAAAAAGCGTTAGTTGGATGTCCCATCATCCCGATTCCTTCCCCAACCCACGCTATCCTTCAATTTCCATGGCGCCTATAATGTCAACAAGCAGGTTGTCTCCCGAAATTGGATTTTGATAGAGGTTTCTGGAATGTTTGACGATGGAAGGAGTCGCAGGGGGTGACGTCTAGAACGACATATTTCTTCAGAAAGAGTCCAATAGATTGAAATAAGTGGCCATAGAGATCAGAATAACGTTCTGCCGAAATCTCGGCTTTTAAAAAAGGATCGCTCTATTTTACTCTAAATGATTGGCTTATTATGAAAGAGGTGTGTGAGTCACAGAATTACGATCCCATTTGGAAGCGGGTGATAATATTGAAATGTGACAACGCGCAGTACTTTATTGCCGAACGGAGTAGTTTCTAAGGAAAAAGAAGATTCATTCAGTGGCTCGTGTCCTTTCAGCGGAAGGAGTCTTCAAGGAAGGGTTTTTTTATGTTCTTATCGTGCGTGAAACTTTTAAAAATACGTTAGAAATTATTGAAAATTCAATATATGTAGTAACTGTATTAATAGTTACTTCAGCTTCATTTTCTATAGTCATGCTAAGTATACTAATAGTGTCATAAAAGAATTTATGATTTGTTCTGAAATTAATGCATACGCTTTCTTTCACATATATAGAAATAGAAATAATGGACAAAATTGTAATCCCAAAACGTTTCTTTAATTTGAAATTTAATTCACTTAAAGTGTTTAAATGTTTGTAATTGCGTTAATTATTCGTATACTATATTCCATATAGTGATTTACCATAGCAACGATCGTTTACTTATTTTAATTAGTAATATATACCCAAAATTGGGAGAAAATTATTAAAATTATAGTTTGTAGGATGTCATATATTATAAAAATAATACAAGGAGGTGTACGGGAAATTATAACTTTAATTAGACTTTATCTCTCTAATGTCCATAAAGTATATTTCTATCCTACTAAGTATTTTCACTAATTATTTTATGTCTTCTGCAAATCTATGTATTTCTAAGAAAAACTTCTATCATTTAAGACTGATTTTCTTTTTTCATCGACTAACATATTAGCTTCGCGAGACATCGTAAAGTTTGTTGACGATCCGTTTCTTTAATTATGTAAATGCTCCTTTGATAAAAGGTATGAATTTGCTGAAATTCAGATTTACGTCCTTTATGCTTATTTAATTGTTTAGCGATGGAAGTACAATAAAAGTATTTGGAGGTATTACATCGAGCAAATCAAGTATGTTAATTAGTGGTCCATCATTCAACATGATCTTTTTACTCATGGATAATTAATTTAGCAAAGGATCTAGAATGTTTTCTCATTCGTCTGACGTTTCAACAAATTAACGTATCATCTTATTCAATACGAAGGAGATTAAATGAAATTCTGTTCTTTTTTGATCTTATAACTATGTGATGTATGAACTAATTTATTCATTAACTAATAACCTGTCTTTAATTCACTAATATTATTTACATTTATCCCTTATCTTATGCGTTTTTGTCTTTTGATTATATCTTCATAAGCCCGAATTACGCTAATGAAATACGAAACAAGAAATAACGAAACGATAAACATTTCCCCCGTCCCTATGACAACAGCGTGAAATTCTAATGCATTAGGCTCTTTGCGGTGGAAGATGAGTTTCACGTTTATTGCGTAGTTGGTGTCGAGCAACGTTTCAAAAGGGACACAGCATCTGCAAGAACATTTATACGTCATCCAGTGGACTAGTCCTTTTATGCCAGTCAACATCTCGACGTGATTTTTTCTCGCGTCCGCAGACACGCGTACTTAAACGCACGCTCACTTAACAGGCGCAAGCATCTGCACGTTTAGTTGCCATTCAGCGTCCGTGCTCACTAGCTTCCTCACAAAAGAGCTCTTCGCAAACAGCGTGGCCATGACAAGGCCCGTGATGAATTGGCCATGATATACAGCAGCTCCACTTATACGAAAAGTTTCTGCTGAGATCAGAAGCGGTTGGCGCTCTTCTGATTTGGTTCGCGATTCCACCGAGTGTGGCGCTCTCTTTACGCAACGGAAAAAATACATGTCCGCCATATTTTAGGAAGAACGTTCCATAAATTCCTTTACTCTCATCTCTCCTTTTTGATTTATCGCCGAAAGAAATTTGAAACAAACGCGCACTGTCCCAGATTTTACTAAGCGGGATATTATTTCCTGAAATTCTCCCGAATGAACTGAGCTCTCGGTTTATTTAGCTTTGAGTATGTGTTCCCGTAGGAAAGGGAGTACTTTCATCAGAGGGAGTTAATTTGTAGAGGAAATGTGTGGAAACCGTTTTATTCGTAGGAGTGGGTGTTTATCTAAATAGATAGGGATTTATACCCTCGACAAAGACTATTTATTAACATAATTAGCATAATTCTCGCATTCAAATTGTGCTAAATGAACACTGAAAGTAAAAGGTATTATTTCTATAAATTCTATACCTATTATTTACGAGTATATTACCATACTTAATTACGTAATCGGAAGATGAAAGCCAGTGTATATACAGCTCATTCCCAGAGCAGCAGTGAACATCTGAGAAAGTCGCTGGTGTGCTAAAAGCTGCGAAATTTATATGGTATGCGAGTACCATCTATTTCTAAGACAATCTACTAAGAATTAATCCGATATCTATAGAACCAAGAAAAAAATCAACGTATAAGATAATTATACCGTCACAAACTACAGCCATAGTCATATAATTGGTAGTTTGCAGATCTACAAGATGAAATTTTACAATGATTTTCAATTTTCATGAAACCATTAACTTATGCACTGGTATGCAGGCTATAATAACAGTCTCTTGGGTCTCCAAAAATGAAGAGATACTTATTCAGAGTAACAATCACGTAATAATTTTTGTGCATCAATCCTTAGACTAATGTCTTCAGCATATACTCCTGAACCTTTCTCTATATTATAGATGATATAGAAAGGATATATCCAACAGATTAATTTAATATTCAGTTTTTCCTATTTCTCCCCTTGATTATATTAGTTCAGCATCTAACTTTTTAAGGGAGTACAAACACGTTTGATCCCTTGCTAAGAGTGTGGGCGGCTTGATAGAGGATATATAATACTTCGTAGGAAGCTATTTTACGCGCTGAAATTATTATTCCGAAGAATTCACTTTTGACCTTTCTCACGTTTCTAAGGATACACCTTTCGATCGAATAAACATTACGAAGAGGTTAGTATAATTTTCAAAGATTTTCAAGTAACGGCATGGTATTCTGTGACGGAAAAATATATATTTGAGAACGAAATTAATCTTAAAAGGAAACTTGTAAAAGAAATCAGTTCCAATGGATACTTTGTTAATTTCATAAATTTCATCCGTTGTCATCCTCTATTTATGAATCGATCTTTGGTATAATGCAATCCTTTTGAAACAGAAATACTCTGTACGTCTGTTATATTAAGAAGATAAGCGACGACTCAATTTTCGTTCTTCTTTTTAAATGCAATTTTCTCTAAGTTACCCTTTCTGGAGATTTTCACCGAATTGACCATTTAGAACTGTTTTTACTGACTCCATTTTGCCGAGTATTTTTCCAAGCAACGTATTTTAAAGTCTCATCTATCAAAAAATGTATATCTGAGTAAGGCGGAGAGGCGTTCTATCCTACAATCCAATCTTGCAATCCTACTCTAAATCATTCACCAGAATATACGGGTTTCGCGTGGAAGATAACATAGATGTAGTAGAATGCATTTGATTCTACCTTTGGAAAAAATCTTAGCAGATCATACGAGAATATTATCGGGATTAGGATCTCGAAGATAAAACTTACGTATGTGAAAAAGTCCGATAAGAGCAGAAGATATATTTTTTTAATATTGCAGTTGTCTAGGTACTTGGATAGTTCATATCTTAAGTCAAACTGTTGTAATCTATACCACCATCATCGGTTATATTCAGTCATATATAGGTCTCCTGGGGCTCTACCCAATTTTCCATATTCTCATACTCCCTTTGTCCTAGTTACTCCTAAGCACTTGACGATCCCTTTGTTGCATCTATCCCGTGGTCTTCTCCTGTATCTCTTGACATTTCTAGGTATCCATTTGAGAACTATTGCCAGGCAACGGTTACCCTCTAGTCCACTTGACCTGGTCCACCTGACATTTCATTCTTATGTATATGAATATAATATTTATTAATGAGTATATGTGTAATGTACATATGGAACAAGTATATATATACATATACGTATACATTGAAGTTATATATATATATAAAACTTAAGCTAATTGATAACGTACTAGTATAGCTTGTGTATGAAGTTTTAAAGAAAAAAATGCCCTGAAATATGGACCAACGAAGTTTGTGAGTACGTGTTATAAATATAGTAGTGAAATATAGTTTTCCCCTCGAAAACGAATACTGAATCGACTCGAAAGCAATTTGAGGATATAAATTCACGCAATTAAATCTACGTACTGCTCGATTCAGCAGTGCAGAACGTCACCTCTATTTTACGGGAGCATTTATCGATATTCCACGTTTGCACAGATTAGCCATCAGCAGGCCACTTCGTCAAAGCGCTGCTTCAAAAGTATGTCGACCCTTTCGAAACAAATTTTCTAAATCCGCAAAAATATTTTCCCACTTGGAAATCTACGCATTTGTGCTTCATTGGGTAATTATGTGTCGGTTTTTGCTTTAAGTAGACCTAGGATACATGTGGGAAAACTATCATGGCTATATTTTGTTTAAAACATACTAAAAATTTGGTATTTTACTCGTCTTGTTCTTATCAATTCGGAAACGCAAATAAAATTACAATAATAATATTACGACAAGACAATATTACCTTTCATATCGTGTGCTAAATATGCTTAATGACTATCTTTTACTAATATACTGTACCTAGTGTTTTTTTTTATATTTACACATATATTAAAACATCTCCTACTTAATTATAAACTTTGAAAAAGTCAATTCTCTATTCAAACTCTTAATACAAATATTTCAATTTATTACGTGAAAGTCCTTTTATTACATATGGTAAATATGAGAGAACGACAGTTACTAAAATTTTTAAGCTATGAAAACTCCGTTAATACTTTGCAAATATTTCAAAAGAATATTTAAATTTACGCATTATACTTTAACATTAAAATGTTTCAGAATTTTATTTCTATAGAAAGAAACTCTTATTTATCATTTTCTTACTAAATTTTCGTATTTTTCTGTTTTAATGCTAGAATCACCAGTGAAAAACACTTTTTGATATACTCTCTACCTTTAAAATGTTAAAAAGGGAGATTTCAGTCGAGTTCCGTAATATTTCAAATATAATTTCTTTCAGTACTCTCATATTGGTTTTTAAATGGAATCTGGTACATTTGAACTTCTCCTACTGCTGTGAATGTATAGAAAGGTGATATGGACTATCTATTTTATACTTAGTTCGTACTCTATGTACCGTAAACTGTATGTACTATAGTTTTTAAACACTCCCTAATTCATAATACGATTCATATGAATATTCAATATACTCCCTGAATTCCGATGTAATTAAAATTAGAAATGTTCTTTTTTCCACATCTAGTCCTTCGTAAGCAGAATAATTACGCGAAAAGTAGGTTATGCTGCATTTACGAAAACCGAAATTAACAACTGCATTCCACTATTATTTTTGAGCGCGTGGAAATGCCTAAAGTGCTTTTATCTGCAAAAATGGGTGGAATAAAATAAAATCCTTCATCGCAATAAAAACAGAGGCTCAATTCATTAAATTCAAAGTTCACGCAAAGATTAAATATTAATTTAGTCGAGAAATCTTGCAAATATTATTTCGCACAAAAAATCTTCTCCCAACTCTACGAGTGCCTTTAATTTATCTCTTGCAGCATCCGATGAAATTCAGATAATTGATACGTCAAGAGTATTCTGTATCACTACAATTACGCGAATTATTCATTTCGTACGAATGCCATAAAGAGAGCATAAAGAATTATAGGTTAGGAGCAAAGAAGGAAATTCCCAGTAGATATAATGTTATAAGTTAAATTAATATATCAGCAACAAGACTTTTGTGTTTATAGTTATACTATTTTTATAATTTTAAATAAAATTATGTAAAGGTCATTGTCACGATGGATGATAATGTAAAATTTGAACCGTGGTCATATTTTAAGTTTACTCAATTTTACGGTAACTTTGCTGTTTACTTATTTGATTCATTAGCTATGGTTTAATTACCCTTTAATGATTTTATTTATTTTTTCAATTTTCCGATAGTTTCAGTGCTAGTTTAGCTGGAATTTGAAATTCGGTATTCTCTAAAGTATTCATTACTTATTTATCATGCATTCGATAGAGCTTGTTTAGATATTTCTGGTTATTAATTTATAAACTATTTGTAAACGATTTTGGAGACTTTACATATATTGAGAATAGTGGTGCAACCAGACTGTTGTCTAGCAATGGCCAATATTATACGTAGTATAACAATTGCCAAATACTATAGAATTCAAATAAATACTTCGTCCGGATAGCAATGGGCATCTCTATGTCTATGTAGATACCTTGTGACTCACCTTTTGGTGCGTGGGAGATGGTGCATGCATGCTTCAATAGTAAAGCAAAGATACATTCAAACTGTCATGATATAGGATAATGATGAGCATTGTTTTTCTGTTTGACTAAAAATTCTTAAACATATCTCTATTCATAGTGTATCCATTATCCCTTGAACGAAGTCCAAGAAGCTTGGTCCTTGGACCTACGAATCTACTCTTAAGTATAATGCATAGCATCATTCATATGGTCCATGAGTTTACTTGTATGCTATTCATCTTCCTATTGACCTCTTGAACCATTGTATACTGTGAATGTTTTCCATTGATTTCTGTAAAAAGAAGTGTTTAGAAAAATCTTAATTTCGTGACCATTTAACAGTCGTCCTCCGCAGACAGAGGTCCACGTAACAATCGGTTAATTCAGTTGTCGTAGTGCTTAAGAGAGTTGAAGATGTCGATGTAAATGGGTTCTAAATCGACGGAGGAGCAACCTGAATTTATGGCCTATCAATTCCAGTCCGGTGCACGTCACCTGCAGGTGAGAGTCCGCACGGGCCCCATTCGATCGCTGACGTCCCATTTGACTGTCGGTTGAGAATGACATGCGATCCCACATCAATCAGAGTGGAGCAAAGAGAATGGCCGGTACATTTTCCAGGCCGTAGAGTCGAGGTGCCATGATATACTTTTTAACAGAGCTATACGAGAATAGTTTCGTGTTTTTGAAAAGGATATAAATAATTGTGTTTCGTATACTGCTTCGTGGATTGCCTCGCGTGGGGAATAAATGATTTTAATATTACGATACTAATGTGTTATAGCGTGATTTCGTCTGTACAAAGTGTATTTAATGCAATTTTCGTCTGAAAATATTTTAATCTCTGTGTATAAATCGTTGCTAATCAGTTTCATCAGTGTCTAGGTTCAAATTGTATAATAGAAGGAAGTTGAGTTACCTAGCACAAACTGACACAATCAGTACTTATGATGGACAAAAGATTTTATGTCATGATTGGAATTATATTGTGATTGAGGCATTTTATATTGAAGATTTATTGATTTCACGATGGTAAATTGAGATCACACACGCAAAGGTCGATTTCTCCACTCATGGAGTTCCGGAATGCACAAAGATGTCAAACAGCGTATTGATGACTTATTAATAATTTAAAAGTACATGTATCTTAAGATAGTTTCTCCTCTGAAAAGATAAGAAGATAAGACGAGATGTTTGTATTTGTAAAGTGAAAGTAAAGAAAAGGAAAGAATGCTTGGTAAGGATACGATGATGAAAGAACCAGTGAGATGTTAAGCTGCAATAATATTTTAATGAGTTATCAAAGCTAAAGGAAGGCTCTTAAAACTCTGTCTATCTCAATTGAAACTTTCGCCTATTTCTAGATCATTCCTTGCTTGAATGTTAAGAGAGTAGGCAATCTCTCAAACATGAAATGCGTTACGAAAATATCTCGCGAACAGTATATTGTTTTATCAAAGTTCAACATTTAAATAAAACAAAATCACCACGATTTATCAAAACATAAAACTGCTAACTCCACGAAATGTTCTAAAAATAATGACTAATGCTTGGAACAGAGAAGTTGTATTATAAAATCGGTCAGAGAAAAGCTTTCATTTTGTGGAACTCTATTTCCATAATGGGGGAGAATTAACTTTGCGAATATCCCTCAGGTGGAACTTTAATTATTTACTTACAGACTTCAGTCATCTTCAGGCTGTCGGAAAACGGCAGAACGTAATTAAAACTTTTATCCGTAAATGTTTTTGCCTATTACCAAACGTATTATTTTAATTCCAAAGTGTCAATAATCTGGGTGTCTTCTCACTGTTATAACAAACCTAAAATACATTCTCCTTTGCTAACTAACTTTCTAATTGTCTAAATTACTAGAAGCGAATATTGAAAATAAAAAAATGAACGTTGGTATCGGAAACTAAATGTATTTTTAACCATAGCAACCGAATAAATATAAATAGAGCTCTCACAAAAGATTTTACATTTCAAAGTCGAAAACATTTGCGAATTGCATGCAGGAAAGTATATTTCAGCCTTGCGAATTTCTCTTTCACAGAACTCTGTACCATTCGCGAAAAGGAGTAGAATTTCGGATGGAATTGACGTTGTCAAGAGATGGTCTTCAGCAGAGCGTTCATGGAAATGAATCATTGCTTCAATGAGAAGTTTTACGGCCTTCGATTTCAATTGAAGCGAAAATAAATTGCTCGCTTGCGAATGATATTCGAGTGCCATCGTTACATTCCAATGGCGTCGCAGAAATAAAACGATGAATGATTTTTTCCGGTGACAACGCATCGATGACCACTGGCTTTGGTAAAATGTTTGCAAAACGTCTGTTTCATAGAATTTGATATCTGAGACGAAATGAAGATGGGAGTTCCGATTTTGCTCGGGGGCGGTCGATGAACATACGTCTGGCGTAAAGTACGTCTTCTGCTTTGGTCCATCGAAGATTGAGATAGAATATGTTTCGGGAGATTTTTTTAACAACGCGTAGTCATGGGATACCGATCTATTTGGATGGAGCAATATTGGCAATGCGATGTTCTATAGGAAATAACGATTGGCTCGTAGCAAATGGACATCTACAAATGGCAATAGACGAGTGCTAATATTTTATCTTTCATCACTGAAAACTTTTAAACTACTCTATATAGGTATGTGATAATGATGTGGGTATCTCTTTTTTTCCATAGAACGAGGAAAAAGTCCTTCCATCCTCGTGTTGTTACTGAGGCAAAAAACACATAGAAAATAAATAGAAAGGGTTCCCTTTTTCATTTGCATATAGAGTACATTAGTATTCTCATACATTTTTGCAGTAAATTTGAATTTTACGCCTGTTATTGCGATTAACACTATTTGGTGTGAAAGAGAGTATAAAGAATACTGGTTTGGTGATAACATTTCATTCGTACATATGTACAGCAGTCATCGAGTGTGAAAATAAGTCGGATAAAATCGAAATATATATCGATCACGTCATAGCGTATCGAGCATATCGAAATGTCCGATACTGTTCGACTAGTACCTAAAACTATTTCGATCGATCGATATCGAATCGACTTGTCGACCTTGAAAAAGGAAACTGCCCTACCTCGTCACATTTAATTAATGGGGATTCAATCGTAAAAGTCGATCCTCTGAAGTATTTCCGAGAACATAGTAATCGGTTGAAGGCTCGTTAGGTCGTTGCGTTAGTGACGCTTGGGATTCTTTTACTTTGAAGAGTTTTTCTTTTTTATGGATTCTATTGGATTCCTTGGAGATTGAATTCCGTCCGATTTCTATTGTCAGAGCAGTCCAGGGATTTTTTTTTGAATTTGTCACGTCAAAAGTTTAATGAACGAGAAATTAAGGTTTTTACGTCATCATTTTTTTATAATTCAAAATGATTATGGACTTTAATAATGAATTCAAAATCATAATTGTTTCAATTAATATTTTATTATAGATTTTATCTCAATATAAGTTATATAATTCTGAAGTTATTCTCATCATTGCGCAAGGGAAATTCCTTTCTATTATCTATACATCCGAGCCTTTCACTTTGAGAATTGCTATTTAAATACACTCTTGTATCAATAGATACCATTCGCTCGGTTGCTAGGAATATATTTATACAAAAATAGCTCTACAATAAGAAAAATTCAAATAAAAGTTCGTTAAACAATATGATCACACTTCCATCGATTCAGAGTAAATAACAAAATTTGTAATTTTCGATTTATTAAAGAACGAAAGATTGTTGACAGAAGTATATAGTTAATAATCACAAAATGAGAGGGAAATTTTACGTATTTTAAATATATATATATATATATATATTTAGTAACTTAGAAGGTTATGATTGTATATCTGAGAAGATAATCCATATTAAATTTGTTTTATAATTACCTGGAGTAAGATTCCTTAACCTATAATGAATAGAAATCATAAATCGCAAAAGTATTTTATTATGCGTTATATATGTATTATAACGTTTTATGTACGCACAGATGGTTTAGATTATTGGAAATACTTTAATATGATTCATTATCGAGGTTATAAAAGGAAGAGGGTTTACCAGGTCAACAGCTTTTATTGTTTCCTTTTGAAGGCACCTCGGACCTTTTCAATATCAATCACACATCCCGTTTACTCTTACTCAGTCGATTTTATCACCGGTTACATAAACTCAGCTCCATAAAGCTCCCAAACTTCCAGTAATTCCATTTAAGCATCCTTCGAAATGCTCTCCTCTAAGATCGTTCACGGAGTAGATATTAAAGACCATTATCGAAGAATAGATTTCTTAGAATGGATTTATAGGGCAAATGCAGTGTTCCTTTTAATTAATAAAGTTATCTCTTGGCGTGTGAATCCAGGGCCGATAAAGAGCCGCTCCCTGTGGAAATGGGAGCTATGACCTTTCACCTCTAATTGGTGCCTTCAAAGGGTCAGAACTCATCCGAGGAAAACTACAGTTCTCAAATTCAGTCAAAGTTTTCCGTTCTCGCGAATTTCAAATAGCCTCGTCGCCATGGAAATACGGGGATTTTTAGAAGAGTGCCATAGACATCCGTTGCGATGTGAATAGAGTATCTGGCAGAGTGCAACGGTCTCTATAAACGCAATTAGCCAAATGGTTTTAATTACGAATTGGAATTGGTATTTTCTGTTCCGATAATAAATACTCGTAGCGAAGTTTGACCAATTAAATCTTACATTTAACATTTTTTTTCCTCTCGTGTGAGGGAATGAAATAAACATTTGTGTGTATTTAATAAGCTGTCGGTAGAATGTAATATGGGTTTGTAAAAACCATAAGCTGTTATTAATCTTCTTTGTTAGCTAAATAATAGCCAAAGGAATTTAATTACTTTGTAGAATTCCAAAGGAGTTCCATTGCTATAATTGAAATATGCAAGAGGATATGATGTTCTAGAGGATGTTCTATTCTGAATAGGAAGATAAATACAAATTCTAATGAAATACAATTAACTTTAATTACTTTATTAAGTATAATTATTGGTATTAAAATATCCATATAACAAGGCTTATTGTATCCGATACCGATAATATATATTATAATTGCTTTTCATTATAATACAATACCCTATTTTATCTAAATTTGTTTCTGAAAATTAACCTCAAGTATGTGAATAAGGTCCATTCTTTATCGTCATGGAGTTTTCTTCTGCATCTTTCTTAATATAATCTTGTTTCATTCTTATTCATCACCGCAGGCAATGGAATATATCAAAATTATTTTCATAGCATTTATCAGCTTATAAAACGTGACTTAATGATGAATTACATTTATAAGAGAATGTGTAACGTCAATTAAGGACTCAAATATTAACTTTATTCAAATAAGTAATGTTACTAGTTATTGAATGGTAAAATATGTATTAAATTAAATAGAATTTATCATTTATGCAATTTGCGACTTTTATAGAAGAAAATAAACATATGAATCATCACATTCGTGGCTTAGTAACTCTTATTGTTGCTGTATTTCATACATTTTAAGAATTTGATTAAAGACTATTGCAAAATTTTTTATTTCCACATGCACATATAATCTTCCATGCTATTTATTTTGCATAGTAACCATCTATTTGATAAAAGTAGGCATTCAGTTCGCCACTTTCACCCGTCTTTTGTTTTAATGCACAAGCCATTTTATAAGCATCGTACAGCCACCTTACACTCCTGGGGTTAATAATATTCTGACGTAAAGCAACTTCGCATGAACCCATCTCCCATATGCCACGACCTACCAATATTTGGCCTTCTGCAGAACCACTCTGTGACAGCGTGCTTTTTGTGATAACCTTTTCTTGAGTCTATAACTTCGCTTCACTTGTCTATTTTCTTCGCGAGGCGCTTTTACACCAGCACTCAGGAGGGCTATGAAGATGAGATTTGCTTTGCAATCCATTCCTTGCCATTCTCTTTGGTTCAAATGAGATTTTGGAAGGTGTCATCGATTTTTGGATTTCGAACCATTTCGCGATTCTACGTGAGCATGTGAGAAAAAGGTTCGGCATTGGTTAATCCCTTTGTTGCGTTCTTATAATCGATTTTTGTCGTAGTTTTTTTGGTGTCTATCATAAAAGCTTATTTATTTTAGTCTAAATGATTGTTAATAATTCTAAAGCATAATTATTTGGGTTTTCGCTGAGTGATTCTTTAGTAATTATATTTCCGATTTTCCTTTCTGTTCTAAGTATCACGTAAATCACTCGTTTCTATATTGAAACTTTGTAAACTTTCAGCTCTCAACTTTTGTTATTCGGTATTGTATCTGTCCATATTTTATATTTTTATCGATACCAGAACACTGTTCCACTGTCATAAGTTGAATGAATTAATCATATGACTTTTTTATTGGTATTTGAGTTGCCCTTTGTAATATATTGATTTGTATGATTGATTGTATATGTTAGACTGTCTGCCATCTGGTTTGTACCTATCTATAGACTCACTGAATGTATTAATAGTAATATTTTCATTTCCACGATCACATTTTTAGTACAATATACATTCCATTTATTCGCTAAATTATATGGCTATTATTGTGTTATAAGTTAAACCTTTGTTGAACAATATTTTATTTCATAAGCGATCATTACCTTATACCATCACGACACGGTTCAAATCATTATTCAACAGACGGATAACACTGCACTGAGCTGGAATTTGCCCGAATTTAAAGCTCGCTAGTTTAGGTAAATCGACAGAGAATCTCGTAACAATCTCCAAGCGTACGTAAACTCGTTACATCCTTAATAAGACGCGGCTTAAAGAGATCTGGGAAATCCGAAAACATGCGGAATTTCCATGTACCCTAAAGAAATGAAACAGACACTCGAACAAATACCTCGGGTCAGACATTTCATTAATTTTACAGCTAGAAAATGCGAAAGCACCGAAGGATGAGATCGGAGAATGGAATTCATGTGAAGAAAGCATTTTTATCCCTTTCGCTTCACAACTTCTTTGTTGAGACGTCAAACTTGGGAATAGAATGTTGGAAAGACGTCAGGATGCAAGGAAATGGGGGAATAGGAAGCATTCTTTTCGGTAACAAAAGTAAGAAAAGAATACCTTTAAGAGGCTAACAATACAGATCAAAGACGCAAGAACGAGAAAAACCTCACGATTTTTGACGTTTTCAAAACAGTTCGCGAGTTTTCAGGTGCGAATATAATTGATATTTTGAGGTTCCGAAGTATAATATTTTATAAACCACCCGTGAGATATTTCTCATATATACGAATATATACTATTATGCGTATAATATACGTAGATGTAGATTATTTAGGTATTACTCTATTACTAAGTTCATAAGAGAGGAAAGGTTGCATTTTGTCTCATGAGATAACACAGAGCAAACTAGATATTCTCGTACACATTATTTATTTAGCGAGATAACTTGTAATTACTTAATGCACATAAATAATATATCAAAGTCAATATTGAGAATTTAAATCTACAATTCCTTTATGCATATCTAAGGCAGAAATAATTTTTATGGTTTCTGATCAATCCTCAGTTGTTGATGCGTTAAATAAAGTACGACATTAAGTCATAGAGGTGAGCATATGCCTAATTGGGAGTGTTTCAGAACCACAATTTTTAGTATTGGATAGTAAAATAACTGAGTGAAAAGAATTCAATGTAGGAGTGGGTTTGATGGTAAGCTACTATCCATGATATACCAAAAAGAGATTGTTCAAATGGTTGATCCTTCTCTCAACATTATGCCAAAATTTCGCAATAATCAATCGAATTGTTTAAATATGAGTCTCAATAGAAAATTACGATGCAAATAAGATATCTACGAAGGCAATCAAGGAAGACCTGCGTTCGTACATGCTAGGGGAAATTAGTATTAGTCTTCAGGGAGTAATAGCTGTGGAAGTAGACTAATATGTACAATAGACATTGCTAAATCACTGTATGAAGGGAGGTTTGAAGAGGGGTTTCCCTACCTTACCCCTAGAGAAAATGTCAGACGGCCTATATATATAGTTTTGTTCCCCTCTGTACATGCAAGTCGGTGTGGAACCTACAGCACTTCCAGTGACATTCATGATAACATTCAGGCAACATTATGATGCTTACATAATATTAGAAGAAACCATATCATAGATTGCAGTCAGGGTATTCAGTGTAGACAGTTATAACAGCTATACCACATCCTAATGGGTCTCCTTTCCTTTGTCCCTCTTTATTTGGTTTACATATGCATCCTTATGTCTCCCTCATGGTGTTTTATCTTCTATTTTGCCTTCAAGTACATTCCTAAAAAATTCATTAAGTCTCAGGAGATGTCCAATCCATCTAAATTAAATATGCACCCACAGAATCCAGAAGCAATGTTGTAATCAGCTTCCAGAATCAATATTTAATCTTTCCACATTCACATGACGAGGGAATTTGTTCTATCGGAATTGATCCATTTAAACTATTGAATTTTCCCGTCGTCTCTTTACATTTAACACTTCCATGAAAATGGATGAGTACTTTAGGATAATGATGTAATGGATGCAGTACCATAACGCGGCGGCAGACTACATTAAAATTTTAATTTTTGAAGATTGGTAATTTGTTTTAGGAGCCCTTCGTCAGGTGTTCTGCATGGTGGTGTGAAAAACCATTTGGTGGTCAAATATAGGTCAAATGCGGGTCAATTTTAGCATTACGGTTTGTTTAGGTCCTTTCACACGTATGTCACCAAATTGGCCTCTAGAGAGAGAATTCAGCTGACCTCAAACGGTTTAGTCGACGCGAATCCCTTTATATCTTTTGGGATAATAGCAGAGGTAGTCTAGGGACCTTCAAAGCATTTCCCCGTCGATTTTACATCAGGTTTATCTTCATTTAGCTCTTATCTCTATGACCGAATGTAACCATGGAGATAATTCATTATGGATGTGGGAAGTCCGTGACTTAACAGCAAGCCATTAATGAAAGACAAAGTTATTCTCCGAGGGGTTTTAACCAGGGAATAATAATTAATCAAAATCCCGTGAAGTACTTCGAATATCTGAGTATTCAGGATAGTTTTTCAACCGTTATATCAAATCAGAATGGATGATGAAGAAATAAATTCCTCAATCATTAATCCTGATATGGTATACTTATCTAACATTGCAACAAATTATGTTCTTGCAGTGTATTTCAAATAGACATCGTAACTACTCATGAGTGAATTATGCGAGTACAACTTCGATGAATTACACCTCACATTAATTTGAATGAAATTGAATTCGTTAACGATAGTTTTATGTCTTTCTCAATGTCATTCATACCTTTATCTAGGACTTTTATTCTGAATATTCGTTCTGCGGTTTGAAAAAAATAATGATCACTAGCACCGAGCTATCTTACCTATGAATTTTCTGCGGGACATGGGTTCGAACACCCGTTATCTCGTAATTTTCAACTTTTTTACCTTAATTTCCAGTCACAGGAATTCATAGTGCAAACGTAATGCACTTTAAAAATTATTTTTCTTAATAAAATAAACTTTCTATTCTTTCTAAATTGTAGTTAAACCAAACATTATGGATCTTAGATCTTCCAAATTAAGTCTCAGGATCAAACTTTTGCTTCGTTGTCATCTACGAAAACATTCTTTCTTAATATCAACATGTACGTTTAATTAGCTCTTTGTCATCTATTATACTGGCTACAAACAGCAGCCGCTATTCACATTTCACAATTCAATTCTAATGCACAATCCACATTTTAAAATATATTCTCGTAGAGATTCCGTATTTAATTATATTCACTGTTATATGTTAACATCTCTTCCACAACAACGTAGTAACCCTAGATACGGATAACAGCTGATGGATGCGTGTACTTGTGAAGGAAAACTCAAATTTAAGCTGACGTCAATAATCTGATTGGATAAGCTCATTAGAAGAGCGTTGCTAAGGACTCTGGAATTATTCAAAAGGCTAAAGGATATGAAGATATTATTTTAAAATGCAAAAAATTTGCTATTGGAAACTGGTTCCTTTCACAGTATTGTTCACAGGTTGTATTTCCGCTCAATTCAATCTCTTGACCTTTAACATTAAAATGCTATAAGAGGATATCTCTCATTTAAACACCACTTGAACATTTGTATAATCCTCTCATAGGTATTATAGAGAAATCAACTTTTAATA
Organism: Pantala flavescens; assembly: GCA_020796165.1. Lineage (NCBI taxonomy): Eukaryota > Metazoa > Arthropoda > Insecta > Odonata > Libellulidae > Pantala > Pantala flavescens. The sequence continues at coordinate 24,132,171 of CM036886.1, forward strand.
TTATTTACTACAAATTGAATCAACGCGTAAATTTGCATTTTAGTTCGTTTATTTTAATTTATTTTATCGTAATGAGAGATGGGAAAACGTCATATTTTGAGTTATTCGGCTTTAATTGTACTTGATTTGGAAACTCTCCATGAATTATTTATGATTATTTTTTATTATGTTATCGTATTTGATTCGAAATTTAAAAAATATAATTTAGGTTTTTTACGCATGTTTTATTATTTTGACCGGACTTATAAAGATGGATTTACTTGCCTTACTATCAATTATATGTTTATGCCGATCTAAATAGCTCTTAATAATCCATTAATGTAAATAACGATGTAGTTTTTAATGTGATTTTTAGCATTTGAATATTATATTCCTGAGGAGAACAGTTATAAGGTTTTAATTTTATAGGTAGCTTTCCTAATCATCTTCAATTCTAACCTTAATAATATTTTTAAAAGGACGTTTCCTACTATTTATAAATTCAATTTTCATTCAGAAAAAGTCGTTTATCATCAAGGGACTTGGAGAGTTATGGATGAACACAATGCGAAGGAAAACGAGTGCAAATAAAGTAACTGTTTATATGAATTAAAGTGAAAGTCTGATGTAGTTTAATGGATTGTGAAGTTACATACGAAAATCAGGTGGTGATGTGAATTGGGCCAAAACTTTTTGCGTTAACGATTTGGGAACAGTTTGCGGGTTTTAAATAAAAACAAGGCCAGTGAGTTGGAGGGTAAAAAATGAAATGAAATGTTATGAATTGTTTTATTAATTTTCGTATAGCCGAGCATAAAATTCAATATAACCCAAACATCATTTCCTGAAACAATCTCAATGATTTAGTCCACAATGTAGTAGCACCAACATCCATTCCTTTACTGGACAATTTACAAGAACTAGGTAATTATTCGATCACTTAGCAACGGAAGTTTGAATGTTATAATATTTATCTTGTAATGAATCGTAGTTTTATATTAGTATCCTTAGAATGCGATAATTAAAGTTATCTCTGGAAGTACTATATTGTAATTAAAGACCTAAATTTTTAAATAAGACCAATCGAACTAAGCTGAATATTAAAATTAGATTTTCCCTCATAAATTTCTTCCAGAGTAAAAATATATCTCCTTGGATCTGTTCTTAACCTTTTAATAATCTTTCTGACTTAAGAGATTAAAGAGTATATATATACTCACTTTATATATACCTCTATTCTAAAGTACACTTCATTTTCACAACCATAGTTTCGACTTTCAAGTTTATCATCATGCATCTCTAAATATTTATTTGTACGAGAATAAAAATCCCAACAATCTATACTAAAAACGTATATATTTCATCTTTATGAAAAAAGGGAACAAATTATTCTTCTCTTCATCGTCAGCTTCCTTGTATTAAGAACAAAACGAAATCAGAGAGACGGTGAGTATAGCGAAATCTAATTGAGAGAGTAAATCCATTTCTACCGACAGCTCATAGCGAAGTAAAAAAAAATCAGTGACTTTATTCAAGAGATATTCACTTATATTTTCCTGCCAACGTCTGAAAAGGGATAGCACTCCTTTGAGCATTTGCTCCTCTATTCTGCAGGTTTACGTGCTTCAAAAGAAGCGATAGGCAAAAGACGTGCACAGCGCACCCTTTTGTGCGATATATTTTTTTTCGAAGGCTGACAATTTTTCGAGATGGGTCGAAGAGGTCGTGGAAAGGTGCGAACGTATTCCGTGACGTAGTTCGACGAAGGGAATTGAAATAAATGGCTTACAAAGGTGACCTCTTTCATTCAGGCTACCGTAGAGCATCGGTGGGACTTATGGAATTACGGAGACAATCGGTTAGATATACGGTTTTATAATACGCTTTTATTAGCAGTGCGCGTTTGATGTATCCGAATGAAAATGGGCTAAAGTGACACATAGAAAGAGAGGGAGATTTCGCGCTGTTGACCTGGTTGGTGAAATTAATAAATAGCTATTGTGGATGATCGATTATAATTGCAGATGTATGGAAATAAACGTTTCCATAAGCGCGTCACCTTGTTTGTTATGCGGCCGATACGTTGAAACATAAATTAAATGGGAAAATTTCTCGTGTTGAATGAGAGAATTGAAGTGTGACCAGAAATATATTTTAATTACATTCCGTTATTATGCAGTACAAAAGCTCCTCCAGGCACAGGCATAAATTATATCTATAGCAAAAATTTTGTTCGTATCCGCACTGGATCATAGAATGATTAGCATACCATTACTCGTATTATTAAATAATATCTGTTTATTCTTGCATATTAAAAGATACGATATTCCTTTTCTTTTGTTGGAAACATTTTATTCATATGCGAACACCTATTTCCAATTACAGTTAATTAAGGTTGAATTAAGCGAACGATTGGCCACTTCCTGTGCTTAAAGCTATATTCAAATAGTACCATATTTTCCTTATTAAATTTTACGATATTTATAATTGTTTATTTCTTTAAATATTTTAGGATATCCTTTTCATGAGTAATAAACTGTAGTTGATGCTCTTCCAACTCTTTTTATAAACCCATTTCCTTGTTACGCTTATAGTCTAGGACATTATTGAATCTATGCAGTAATGTCTTTTTTATCCTTTTTTCTATAATATGTGCTCTTAATTAAATCCAACTCTTTCTACTGAATATAAATTATATTGGTTAAAATTATCTTATTACTGAGTTTATCGTCAATTTCATGTCTAATTTTATTAATATCTACTCTTTTTGCTGTCATATTATTCTTTTATCTTATAAGATTGTCTTTTGACAAGGAAAATTTCCCATTTTGTTTTCATTCCGTTTTCCTCAATTAACGGCCCATAAATTTTTTACGTCTTCTTTTCAGGGCAAGCACAAACATTTTTCTACCTGATTCTCTTTTTCCTAATCTATATACTAATGGCAAATATTTTTTGCCAAGTATTTCTCTTAAAAATGTATCTGCATTGTTTTACTTTTTGAAATCTATATTTTTATTGTATTTCGTTCTACTTCACAAATCATTCTACTATTCATCAATGGAATAACAATATGGATTATATGCTTGAGTGGTCTTCATAGTCTTTACGTAAACCAAGTTTATTATTCTTAGAATGAGACAGATAGCTTCCGTTTTTGTAAATACTCATTTATGACTTCAAATTAAAGTCTCTGAATTTGCGACCGACTCGGAATCCTTGCAAATCCACGTACATACGGTTATGCCGACGTTGAATATGTATTCCTTTTCGCAGAATTGCTTTTTCATTAGCATACGGATTGGGCAAGATTTTAAGGGTGTTTGTCTCCTCTCAGAAGCAGATGAAGTACCTCCAGTAACGATGGATTCTTTCGCTTATTGGTGTGTGGCAGTGTAATTTAGTTTGCAAAATTTTGTTCCGACAGTTTTGCGCGATAGGATTGAGAAAATGGCTTTGATGGTTCTGGGTTCGAGTCCTGGTCACATCGTATTATTTTCGTGTTGTTTCTTTTTGCCTTTCTTAAGCTATGCATATTTTTACTAACTTAAACTAAAATGATCTTTTTTGCTGGTATTCTCGCTGGATTGCCAATATCTATATTACATTAACAACCACTTAATTTATGTTTTAAAATCTTAATTTCTGTAGAACATTTATAACTGGCGTACATAGGAACAATATGGAACAAATATACATAACATTATATAAGGAGATTGAAAATAAATGTGTATGATTTACGTTATTTGTCATTATATTATTATTTACGTTAATTTGTTATTATAATTGCATATTTCAATTTATTTAGATTTTTATGATTGTCTCGTACAAAAATCGTAGTGTGTAAGAGAATAAAATAACTAAGGTAACATAAATATAATTTTACGAAAAACAATTCTCAAACCATCAATCTTAATATAAGGAAAGTGACAGAGTCTATGTCTAATTCACGTTAAACCAACAATAGTCTTTAGCTGAACTTAGTAACGAAGGAAACTTAGCAACGATTACAAATGACTCTGTAACTATTTATTTATATGTGATTATTGGTTAATTGTTAGGGGAGGGAATTAAATTTAAAATCTCAATGAATGTAAGTATCATCTAAATATCATCGTTAATATATTCTCGTAGAATGGTTAATGCAGTAATGGAATTAGTGTTCTCATAGATTTCAATTCATCCCAAGTGAGGTTAACTAAGCCAGGCGGCAAACTTCATCGAATCCGTGATCTAAATGCTGCATGTGACAGAACTTGTTGGCAGAGCTTGCTTAAACTTTGCTGCCATCTGGTGTGGGAATCGTTAAAGCTGGCTCTTGTGTAATCTCACCGTGTCCTAGTTTGGAAACGCAAATAAAAACTAGAAGTAATTCCTTAGAAATGCAGTAACTGATTTGAACTACCTATATCAGAAAAAGTTATCGTCTTATGTTTTTGACAAGAGTATGTTTTTAAATGCCCTGGGGCTTTAAAGTTGACTTTGCGAGAAGAAATTATATTCTCGTACTATACCGCGTACGAGGAAAATTGAACGTTCAGAAGATAGAGAATAAAATACTAAGCGTATATGTACATTCATATTTTACATCCTACTCGTATAAAATTCTATCTTAAGGCAGACTCCAATTATGAGCGTTTTTTTTCAAATAATCATTTGGTATACAATAAGATTTTGTGAAAAATGGCGCATTTATATATTTATTGCAGATGGAAGTGGAATGAAGGTAGGAAAAATAATCTGAGTACGATTATATTTCGTATGAAATGGAACAAATAAAAACAATTCAATTTATCTTTTGCGAACCTAAGTTCTGGAACTCCTCATAATGTAAGATATGAAATAAATTACATAATAATAACAATATTACGGCATATATTAGTTTCAGAACAATTCCTTTCAAACAATCAAATGCAAACAAAGAAGGATACGCGCTCATATAATCCGCTAGCCAATTATCGAAATCGTTTGTTGACCCTTATTGTTCAAGGAAAAGTGGTATCATGTATTTAAGTATTATAATTATGAGTATGTATTATTAATCAATCAAGGCCACGTATTTATACCAATATATTCTCTCTATAAAATATTTAAGTCAATTCTACACTTTACAAATTTGATATATTTTATTTGAATTGTACGTGATTAAATTATAATTGTTCTCTATGATGAGAGATATATCTGAAAGTATTTCTATTAGCTTTTTATACATGGAAGGTATAACTTCGATTTATTTAACAAGTATACTAAATGTATGTTGAGATCGGGAGATACTACACGAAAAACTTTTTGTGCGAAATGTCCACTTGTTGAAAAAAATTGAAAAACGTCTTTGGTAATTATTTCTTCATATTTCTTACGTATCACTTAACATGTTCCTTTGCCGGAGATCCAAATTCGAATCCCGGAAAGCAATCTTATTGCAACTGAATTCGAATTTCCTCTATTCATCATGAGGGATTCATGTCCAATGTAAGGCAAAATTCGTTTCATCAATGTAGATGAGAGGAAATTAATGTGCTTCGAGGAAGAATGTACAAAGTCCGAAAGAGAATGAATGATTAATGATATGGTTGACTGGAAATGGTATCATGCATTCAATGGAAGAGGAACTCCTTAAAAGATGATATATCTTTCATTGAGACATCTCATGGAGGCGAATTTAAAATTACATCTTAAGGGAATCTTGAATGATTTTCTAAGTTTTCTTCTCATTTATGTTTCATTGTTTAAATTTAACGGTTACGACATCAACACAGTGGCTTAACAATCTAAGAAACAATAAAACCCATAGCAACACTTTAGTTTTCTCGGTAACAAGAATTGAGTATATACCTACGTAACAATATTAATATGAGTTATAATTGGGATTGTTAAAGGGGCAACAGTGTATGCTTGCATTCTATTTTTCAGATTCTAGATAATGGTTTAATATACTAAGTACTTTTCTTGAGTAGAGTGTTAGATAATATATTCTTACTCAAGTAATTGTTAGTGTAAAGTACAATACGAGGCATGCCCTTCTAATTAATTATCAGAAAATGTCCCAGTATTTTTCATTGCCTAGAACACGTAATTTTTATTCGCAGAATAAATGCCTACGTTCAGTATATTTGTACATTTACATAAAATATGACTTCATTGCTATTTTGGTTGGTAGAATTCGGACCTTATATAATTTAACAATGAGTTTTCTATATTATCATATAATCATTATAATTTCATAATAATTAATTTCTATTTGTTTCGATTTCATTTCATACACTCTCTTTTGATGTACAAAAACATATGGTGAATCGATTTTAATTGTGCTTACGTATTTTTAAATGGAATGTGCTAACGTATTATTAGACATCGTTGATTTTCGATAATTCTACATTGAATTGTAAATTGCTAACATTATTGCATTTAAACGCCCATTTAAGTACAACATTTTAGAAAGGCTAAAGGTTGTATTTGGAGTCATATGTATTTATATTTTATAAGATTTTTAATATAAAACTTGTTTACAAAAGCTGTTGCTATGGCTATGCGTTGTTAACCAAATCGAAATATAATCGTTGAGCTTTCAAGACGCCGATCGCGTAAAGACGTGGATGTAAAATGCCGACGTCCAACAACGATTAGCTAAGTCCATTTGATCGTTTTTCAGATAACATTCGAGGTCCATTGAGCGTGTACTTCTCTTGCGAATCCATCATGAGCGAAGGCCTGCTGTCAAATCGGAAATCTCCTTTGATAAACCGATCTGTTCTAAGTTGACCCATCTCTGAGATCAATCCTTCTTCAAGGGGATTGCTCATCAATATTGGAGAGTTGAATGAACCGTGATGTCTTCTGGAGTGGACAACTGCGAAAGCGACACCCGAACGTAAATGGCGCTGCAATCGAATCTTCCCGTTGACTGGCATCTCTTTAAGGTTCGTTGTCTTGACGTCTATTGTTGTATTTCGATCCATAACAACCCATATTTTATGATCTCCAAAAAGTCTCCAAAACCATCGAAATTTGGACTGCTTTTTGTGATTAATGTAAGCTAACATAACAGTTTTGGTATATGCTTTTAAACAGAAGACAATTTGATTCATTTAATCCAGTGGGACTTCGGTACGTACTCTTGCTAGCCTGATAGCGGGAAATTACGTGAATGTAAAAATAGGTGATTTTAATTGGATAAATTTCATACTTATCATGAAAAACCAAATGTTTAATAGAAATACACGGACTGGATTGCTTAAATATTTACCGTAATTTAAATAGGCTAATATAATAACCTCATCTCATGGATCTATGGGCATTTTTATCAAATATAACGAAGATGAAATAAATCAAAGACCCAACTTAGGTAAATGCGTTGTAAATGTTAAGAAGTTTCACATTATATGCTTAAAATAGACCATTAATTTTCGCTGACACAAAATGTAAATTTATTCTCGAATATTATGCTTTGAATTTCGTACGAAATTTCTCTCATAATAAGGGCCTCGTTTCCTCACATTTATTTCTCGGAAAATTTTAGCGGGCTTTAACCAAATTATCCGTAAGGTCGTTTTCATATTATATGGACCATCCTGAAATTGGGAGGATAATGGGTGAAAGTTTCATTCGTGGATTTCGAGAGTGATTTCAATTTTTTAGTGCATTTTTTGTTATTTAATCGTTTTTTAAAAATTGTATTTATATGGGAAAGTAAGTATCCAGTAATGATACTGCTTGTGACTTTTTTTTACAAACGTGCTATTTATTGCTTGGTATTTTCATAAACTATTACTTTCGCACCAAATACTTACGGATGTATTTATGTCGGGTTGTACTGGTAACCATGGTTTTCGTAACCAAGGTAACAGAAATAACTTTTTCTCTAATCGATGCTAGTAATTGTGGAGGTGAAACTTTGAAAGAGGAATGTGACCCGAAAGTTAGAGATAATTGGGGAGGGACATAAATTCATAGAGGTGCAATTTTGGGCACAATTTCCGAAACTTTAAAGCATTTCAAAATTGGGACTCTCTTCTGATTTCATTAGTTTCTGAATCCCTTTTCGCGTGTGAATACACGACTCCATTTGCTCTGCGAATTCGGGAAATTCGTTGGACGCATCGTAAGCGGTTTTCGTGTGCAAACTGACCGAAGTTAACGAATCATAAACGAATCTCTCATTGGATCGCTCATAGTTTACGGGTATTCGAGAGGTTTATGCGATGCTAAAAGATATCTGTTTGATTATAAAGGAGGTTTCTATAGTAATAAATATTCAATCGATTATTTATTTATTTATTTTTTTAAGGGTTTCAAAATCTTACTTGTTTTATTAGAGTAACATACACCCACTCTCAGTTGTTCTTCTTCTATTTTTTTCGTAACATTAAATGAATCCCTATAATGTAAATACCGTACGAATAATTTTTAATATGATTATCGATTTAAGAATTTTGATGGAAAGGGTGATAATAGGGAAAATGAAGGAAAGGTAATAACGTTATGAAAACAATAAGTGAAAGATTAGGTACCGGTTTTATTGAAATGTTTCTTAATAAATTAGATGGGATATCACATTAATGTACGAGAAGAAGAAAAGGTCAGAACTGTTTAATATCTCCGGCAGATCTATCTTAGGGAAGATTAATATAATCACAAATTATTTATAGATTTTTGTCTCAAATTATCTATTCTTTCTTATAAAATGATGATTTTACGTCATCCAACCAAATAATTTTATGAGTTTAAAATTTTTTATATTTCCTGGAGGTAAAGAGAAATACATGATAGATTATCTACCAAATTATGCATGAAATAAATTTTGTAACACACATAAACAGTATGTGATCGATAGTATTAATATTAATAAATAATAAGAGATCTATGAATATTGCATACATTTATGTAGAGAAAAATTTATTCGGCCAGAGGCTTTCGTTGGTACTTCCTGTTTTCGATATTTCTCGTAGTTCATGTCCGATTAGATTTTCAATTCTATTTCAGTGAAAGTAGACTAAGTATTAATGAAAAAGAATAAAAAGGTTGGCGAGGTATATTCAGTACAAGAAATATTTTATGTATTAGGAAATTACAACATCAGCCATTTTCAGTGCTCTTTAATTTTTTATTCAAAAAGGATGGTTTAAGAGAATGAATTATATATTCTTTTATCCTTGATTAAATTTTAAGTTTTCGCTGTTTCCATGATTTTTGGAACTTTATACGCGTATTAATCATCTTTACAAGATACTTATTAATGAATTTTAATTCATATTATTTAAATTGGAAATCATTTTGTATTTTTTCATTGCATTTTACGTATTTGAATTGTTATGTCACCTGTTGTATCGAGAATGAGTGATGAACTAACTTTTTTAGGAATATGAGAACATTTATTGTCATCACTAAAACTGGATGTGATTTTACTGCGAGACGATGCCAAAGAAAATATCTACCCAACTTTACAAATCGTTGACTTGAAGTATAGATAAAACGTTTTGCTAAAAGCAAATACATTTGTAACAATTTATTAATGTGATCTACGTTGAGAGATTATTGAGTTTCTTTGTGCGTATCATAGAAGAGAAGATTTAAAGTATGACGTGATAATGAGGATATAATTTATGCTGTTAAAACAATGCGTTGAGAGATATGATATTCAACGTGTTTAAATCTCCACCAAAAGCTTTTCTCCCATTTCCGTGGACCACTCTGATTGCTCAGAGTCTAAAGAAAGGTAATTTTCTAGACGTGAGATGATGGAAACTTGGTCAGTGACAGTAAGGAATTGTTTTGTTTGATTAATGGTTGAGCGGTGCCAAAAGGAGGCGCTGCAGATGGATCATAACTGGGTTTACTCCAAAATTCTCTTCCACTCACGTTTGATTGATTTACTTTTTCTACTTGGATGTGCCTCAAGACATTGGAGTCAATTTTTCCGACGGATTGATGGTTTCTTCATGAAATCGAAACTTTTTTTTACATCCGAAGAGAGAGTGTATTTAGATTCGGTTGTGTTTCAGACGATTTAATAAGCTTTGTTTTATTTTTCTGACTTTATATCGAGTGGTTTACTCTATTCTGAGAGTCTAAATTCCATTTAAGTTGTTGTTTACCGAATTACTATTCATAATGGAAAATTAGGAAAGCTTTATGACTGTATCCTTCAATGTAAAAATTTATTTCCATTTTCTGTAAAAGGCGAGTTAATAATGATAGAAATGATATTGCAATTAGAGATTGGTTTATTACGTTAAATTTCTCATATGATTAAGCTTTTCTAAACCTCCTAAAATAAAACCTTTCGAACATTTAGGATAGAAAAGCAGGATTCAATCTACTTTAAATATTTAAAAGCCAAAGACCGTGTGCAAATCGCTTTTTGGCAAGTTTTAATGACTATCATAGTTTTCGATGATATGTTTTCTCGTTACCATAGGTGACCATACATACCAACCATTTATTTATTTACAGAATTTAAATTATGTATCTTTACAATTCATTATATTTTCGAAAATCTAATTTCTTTATATTTCTTATAAGCCGGAAATAGGCTTTCATTTTCATGGTTTTTAACTGTATTCTTGATTAAATTTTCCTTTATCGTAAAATTTTGTTTCTTTAGTGTAGTGCAGTGTAATCATGAAAAAATCAGTTTATTCTTCTTTGAGTGTTTAAATTCAATGAATTTCGACTTTTTCTAGCGCTTTCATGTTTTATTTCTTCAATTTAATTTAATATTCAGATGGATTACCCTGACTTATTAAACTCCAAATTTTAATACTTGAAAACTCCTGTATCTTATACATTCTACAACTATATGCATCGAAATTAAAATCCGATTGAGTGGGCCTATTAATTTCGTGATCCAATATATAAGAAAATTCATTTTTTTTATTATTAAATTATAAAACATAGTTGACTTCCTATTAAAGATAACCTCTCGTTCAAAAAAGTTTAAATTACAACTTTATTCTTCGATGTAACAATGGTGTTTTAAATGGAGGAATGATTCGTCATTGCCATGAATAAACTTGTTGGACACACCTTGGTTTAGAATATAATGTCCATAATGTAATCCATTGCATTATTCTACTATTGTAGAATCATTTGAGTTAATGCTTTGTTACCTGGGCAACGATGTCATGTGGAGCAGATGTACGTATTTTTCGACTCGTGAATTCGCGGTCTTTAATAACGAGTTCCTATCGAGAAGGAATTTTTCTGGCGATAAAGAAGAAGGTCCTTTTGATCCGAAAAACGAGGAATAAAATGGAAAGAATCGGAGCAAAAGTTACCTTAAATAAGATCTTAAGAAACTCTTGAAGAGCCATCAAAAGCGAACTTTTAACACGTGAAGAAAGAATTTCCCAAGTCTCGTAATGTTGCATCCGCTGGGTTTCACACGGCGTACCATTAAAAGAATGCTATCGACAGAAAAAGCAGGTTTATACGACTGGAAAGATTTTATAACATATTTAAACCATCGAAAATAATATAAATATTTTACTTGTTATCTAGATTGATGGTTAATTATAGTTAGGAATACTGCATGCAAATCAGGTACAACTTAATGAAAATCAAGGAACAATTTTCACTTCTACTTTAATAAATCCATTATTCCAGTAAAAAAGGATCCATGGAGGTTATTTAGCACAGTTTCCTTTACTAATTTATCCTAATTATTTCACTATTTTAAGGTTTCCTTTGTTTCTATAAAATTCACATAAAGTTCTCCTTAAATAACTAAATCCTTGCTTTGAAAAAGGAATAAAAATAGATAATTTGAAAGGTAATAGTTATCATTCCCAACAATGATATTATTAGATTAATTTATCAGAGTTTAATAGAATATATTTCATTTGAATTAAATTCAAAACTTTAAAAATTTTTACGATTTATAAGCGTACTTAATTTTATCGAGTGATTCCCGCAAATGAACAATCTGTTCTAATCCTTATCTATCAATAAAAGATCATCATGGAGGTCAAAACCATAATATACGATTCGAAAAGCGATTTAAAATATTAGTGATCTGTAACGGATTTTATGAATGATTTGCTTGATCCCCAACAAACGGGTGTAATTCCCTCACTAAATACCAATATTTAAAGGCTTACCTCGTTCACTTCATATATAGAGTGCGCATCGGATCAAAATTGATGCAGCGAAAATTGATTTCGGTGCTAATCAATCATTTTAAAGCAGTTTCTCTGGTGTCGCAATCGAGAGAAAATTTCGGAGTTCTCCATTAATTGGCGATTGTTGTGGATTCGTAGCAATTACAAACGACGAACACGAGCGCCTCTCGTTTCCCACTTTTGAACCAAATCGACTCTCAACTACTAATCCGTTATTATTACGTCATTAATTACCGTTATACGGAATTATCTCTGCTCTACTGTTCTGAGTGGGTATGTTAAATATTTAACCCGGATTTTCTTTTGTTGCATTAAATTCTACATCGAAAATTCACATTTAAAGATGCTCTAAATATATTTTGTGCACATTTTAATATTACATGAGTCATTGGGTCGGATTTTTTTTCAATTTTGGATGTTTTTACATGAGAGTTATGAAAGGAAAATGTTCTAAAACAATGACTGGGACTCGAACCCAGGTCTTCCACCTATTCTTCAAATCTGATCTACCTTCGTATTAAAGTCGCTCGAACTTATCTAGTAAAATTACATTCATCTTATTATAAATCTTATTGAAATAGTTAAGCAGAACTTATAATTAATATAGTCATGGGCTTTTTTATTTGTAACGACTTAATCGAAAAGTAATTCCATATCCACAGCAAATCCAAGATATCCAATCCATAAATAATCCTCGTTAAGAAGAACATCTTATGAAAGGAATCTTAGGAAGCTACTTACGTAGATTTTCTTGCAGAAATGAAATAAATGTGGAACACTTGCAATTTCTGTACGCATTTCCTTATGAATAGACAGCACAAAGTAGAGGGTGATGTAATGGGTTTAGCTCTCGTGTGCAAACTTAGGGTTTGTCTGACAAATCCACCGCCTACAGAGACTCGGTTTCCCACTTTGCCTAATGAATTAGCTGCCATCAACAGATTATGTATCCTATGCGATGAACCGTCAGTATATTCCCAAGTAGGTTAATTATAGAAGACGTTCAGATGAGAAAAAACGGTCTTTGTAAGCTGTTTTAGATAAATTGGGCAGTTGGTTGAAAGAGTATGAAATAAATTAATAGTCCTATACGAATAATAATCCTTTACGAATAAATTTATATTCAATATAACTTTATTAAAGTTTAAAATGGATAACAATCAATAAAACGTATATTAATTTAATTTGTTTTTTAATTGAAGAATCAACTATAGTGCTTTCGTATGAATATTACGAATATTGAAGTGCAGAATGTGTTTTTTTTACGTTTCTGGGAAAGTGATCTTTCGATGGAACTCATATTTGCCTTTTGGAAAGGAGAATATTGAGAAAGGGAAGGGACTTGGGTTGGAATATGATAGGAATCCGGGAAGGAGGCCTTCAAGATGTTAAAAAAAGCTTTCGGAAATTTTTGGGACTCCAAGGAGAAAAATATGGGAGAGATCAAGAATATACCAGCGATACATTGATTCATTTTTGTTTCCCAAATATATATGTATTTATATATTTATGAAGGTGAGTTTGTATATATGTAAACATTAGGAAATCATCTATCTATTCAAATACGCTTATTGTATTAGTGTTAAGTATATCGAAATAATATGTAATAAATAGAAACAGCTAAAGCAAATACATATTGAAACATGTATTGAATGCACCTGATTATGGTAACTAGTAACAACAGGAGTAAACAACAACAGGGTCAATGGAGTAAACAAAATGATCAAGCTCGACTTGATTGTTGGCTTAGGGAGCCATTACATTCGGTATCTGATTGAAATGGTGGACGGTGATTTTCTTATCACTAATCGGATATAGATTGCGGCTAAATGGAGTAGATATCAAATAGTTTTAAATATAGTTAGATCGAGGGTTAAAATATGTGATTCAATAAATTAAGAATGTATACAAATTTTAGAGTAAAATTTTCGTTAGTTTGACAAAGTTTCCCGACATACATTTTAATATATCTCTAGCTCGCACATTCTAGCCTATTTTCCGAGTGTTTTTATCTATAATTTTATCCAAATATCGTAAAATATTAACGTTCTTATGACTATAACCCAATCTATCGCTTGTAAAGCGGAGTATATAACGCATTTAGGAGTAGCACCTTGCTTGCTTATTTTCAAACTGTATTTTACGCTTGATTGTGTCGCCATCTTTCCATAGCACTCGAATGAACGTAAAATAAACGTAATTCCACTTTTATTCTTTTCCTCCTTTATATTCCACGAGCGACGCTATCTTTTTTGACTCTTTGCTAGAGAGGGCATTCTCTTCTGTGTCATATTCCCCTCACGTAGTGCACCACCAAATACGGCAAATAATAACCACTGCAGCGCACTCTCTCGTCTTTTTCCGGCTTTCGTAAGTTTTTGCGCCACCGGAAATCTGAAATTCTTATTTCTCGCAGGATTTGGATTCGACACGGCTTCCATTATGTGTCTAAAAAGGAGTTTTGATGGGAAATTCATGTTTGTTTCGTAAATAAATCGCAAGCTGCGCTTTGTCTGGTTATGATTGGTTTATTATTCGTGTTATAAATAAATGAGGTTATATATGTTTGAAACAGAGGAAAGATTTTTTAATAAAAATGTCATCAACGTTACGTAAGACTCATTTCAAACGCAATATCTTTTATTTCGTATAATTTTTCGGAAATACAAGATTACAATATAACGTAAATTAAACTTTGAACTAGATCATACTTCATAATCAATACTATAATGAGCGTATTTTTATTTAATAAAAACATATTATTGTCATAATTCGATTCATTGTTATCAATTGATCAATTACATGTTACATTACAATAAAGTCACTAAAAATTTTTTAAGTACGAGCATAAACTGACAGTACTACCTGAGCGAACATTTGAAAATGTCTAAATGACTTACTATCTTAAAGACAATTCATCTAATCACATACATTTCAGGGTCATTCCATCCAGAGGATAATCTGCCAGCGATTGTTAAAATACATTGTTACGTATTTTATAAGATATCAATTCTTTCGTATCGAATCTTATTGTCGCCATTAAACGCATCTCGCTTTCGTATTCGACGACTTTTCCTTCTGGACCGATTCAGTAAACACTTCCACACCCTCTGGTTCACCTTCGCTCTTCCGCAAGTGACCATTCGCATCTAAAGCATTCCCCAAAGTTCCGATATAAAAGCTTCGCGTTTCCGTATCTCCGAAAGAGATCGGCAAACTGCATCCTGGAGACATCTGGTGGCGATACTCAACTTTGGAAAGCTATTCTTTTTTTTAAGTCGTACTACTTTGGTCATTTTGGTCGAGAAAACGATAAATTATACGGAATGGATGGTGCTAAAGAACAAGTAACCTCGGCATGATTTCTCAACCTCCGTAAAAAATTTTTCTTTCTTTCGTTTTCTTAGAAAGATTTCGATATGACTGAAAACAATTTTCCGAGTTGAATCGTCGCTTCAACATCAATTGATGCGACATAGATTAGCCTATTCGGTTAACACGAAGTCAGCTCAGTTTCTCACGTACTCAATTCAAAACCACGCACGCTTCAAACACGTCCTTTCAATTGAACATCGAAGTGCACTCTATCAGTTTACAGCTTTCGATTTCAAGAATGTAACAGTTTCAACCTCATTCAGATGAATTTGATCACCTCAATTGTAATTTGTATGGGTTGGAGTTTAGTTTCCTTATATCTGAAGTATCGTCATTTTTGCCACGTATTCGCAGAACAGGATACACGTATAACTTTCACTAAATGACTATGGAAATGAGCAAATACTTTATAATCTTATATTAACCGCTGATTTATAGATATTTCCACAGCTCACTACTTTGTATTGGAGTAATATTTTTCAAACATGACATTTGAAACGGAAAACTTTTATCCTGATTGTTTTTTCGCTATGGAAACGACTATGAAAGAATATAATCAAAGTGGGATTCTTCATGATTGTAAGAAAAGTATTTGCTAGTGTATTTATTTAGTAGAAAATTCTTTTATTTTATTGTTTCCAGTTCCTATCTTTCTCGGCCTGTTAATAATTTTTTAACGATTTGTATTTCGCTCGAACGTTTTCATTGATTTATACATTTGCTCACAAATAATCCGTTTTCAAACGCAAATTATTTTTAACTGTTAACTGTAAAATAAAATTTGTCTGATGCTAAATAAAAGTCAAACTTTTAAATAATCCACGTAAAATAAATTTTTATATGTTTCGTAATATAAAGTTCTTTAATTAATCATTTACGCTGAACTTATTATGTATAAAATTTTGATTTAAAAGTATATTTGATATACTTTTGAACTAAATTCAAAGTAAGTTTTGGTTTTAAGAAAGGATAAATGAAAATTCAATATTGGTTAATGCTTCCTAAGATGCTACAAATAGAATCAATAAAAGATGATATTCGCTTAAAAAATTACAAAAAATACATTCATGTTTTCGAAAGAAATTAAAATCTCATCTAATTGCAGAAATTAATTCAAGAAAGGTAATATAGAAGAATAAAATAATCAACAGCATATTCCTAATTATTTGCTAATTAAGCTAATATTATATTATAATATTAATATATAACGTATTTACTTTGGAATAAAATTCTCAATCGAATTTTAAAAAAGAAGTTAATTTAAATGCGCGATAAATATAAATAATTGGCATTATGAGATCAAATTAACAATGTTTTTATTTTCCAACGGAAATATCATTTTAAAAAATTATTGGAAGACTTAAACTATCTAGTTTAGCTTCTGTTAGAAGACAAATGTTATATAATGCATTCAATGCCATAAAACTGACTTTATACTAGACTTGGCTGAATTATTAGACTAAATACATACCTCATACATACTTATCAAAAATAAATAATAAAGATTAATCTCCGATGACCATTAAAAACAATAACACAAGAAAAAATTTATTAAAAGGTAAACTTTATTTAACTTTAACATAATTGACATAAGTACATAGCATTTATTGTGGTTACTTTTAAGTGCTGAGGAACTGTTTACAAATTTTGGTAGCTTCCTCAAATCACAATACAATTACAATTCAATTCAAATACAATTCATTCTTCTTTGCAATTGTTTGTCCATTTGTGGCGAATTATCTATGCATTACTAAAAAGAAAACATCCTGTGCTCCTTAACCGCAATCCTGTCTTGAATAGGTTTAAGAAGGATCTGAAAGGAAATTAAGGGGTGTGAGACATTCCTTGGTTTTAATCTACTTACTGAAAGAACTCAGTAGCATATGGAATATGGACGTGTAGAGTTAATACACCTCCCGCAAATAGTTTAAAATGGGAATTGTAAAAACTTGGTTTCAGTATTTCAGACGAGAACGCTGTGATAGATAAATGACTCCAAATTAATTTTCTATAACAATAAAATTCAGGGGGATTACCTTAGACGTGCAGGTTTATAACACCGCAAATACAAAAACGCTTATACCTTGTACAGTTGGAAAAAATTCTGATACTTTAGCATCTGCAAGGAATAAGCAACTCAAGGATTGAAGAAGCTTTATCCCGCACAATTTACTGTAGAACCTGCTAAAATGAAATGAAATGAAACCCATGGCAGGGTTAGATTTTGAATGGTGACACCAAGGCGATAATTAAATATATGAAGAGTATGTAACATTAAAACTAGCCATGAATTCAAAACAATTAAGCTAACGCTATTCTCCTATAAAACCAAAGAAATTGAAGGAACACCCACTGCCAGCTTATTTTATATATACAAAGAAAAGTCTATCACTCTGAATAATGTCATCTGAGCAATCCATACGAATCACTTTGCAGAAATGAGGATGATTAAAGTTCCAAATGATGGGGCCAAACCATGATATGTAAATACACCGAAATATATTATGATCAGACTGTATTATCTTTTGAGGATAGTATGTAAATCTTAGGATTATTGCAATTGATAACAATGGAATGACTTTAAATATGGTGGTAGAAGGAGATGATTAAGAAGGGAAGTTAGTACCTCTGAATAATATTAAATTAACCATTAACATGAATCACTGTGCAGAAGAGAAGATTATTAAAGTTACAACTGAGAGGCTATGGATTATTTTTGGAATTCGCTTGAATGAATAGTGAAGGAAATTCATTAACATGATAATGAAATGAGTTCTCACAAAATTCATCCCCTTATTCATGAAAAATCGCAGTGTCTGTAGTTGTAATTTAAAGTGAGCGGCCTATTGATGAAAACTTTTAAAGTTTTAAGGTACTCTTCTAAAATTAACAGCTTAACTAGCAAATGTTGAAACACAGTTTTAAAGTCATTTTAAGATTGCAGATGATGCCACTGGACCATAAATAACTTAACTATAAGGGGTTATTCCACTCCAGACAACGTATGCACTATAATTATCATTCGTCAACATCAATTTGATAAGAAGAGGATTTCACTGTTTTTAAAGGGTAAAATTATGCCAATTATTGGAATATGCGATTGAAGTTATGTAAGAATGAAGAAATAAAACGCTTCCACAATTACGCATATAAAAATATATGAGGTTAGAAAGAAAGGAGGATTCGATCCAGGAATGAAGTAGTGCACATGTAACCAGGGAATCAGCTATCATGAGCGTTAAGAAATGCAACGTGGTCAATGAGGGTTCAAAAATAAGAAGATACCTCTAGGCTCCGTGAAATTATGCTCGAGACACATTCGTTGCTGGTGTGGCACGCTGGAGATGGTCCAGTTGAAAGAAATGGAAGGAGAACTCAATCCTTTTGGAACATGGTTGTCAGGCGAACGCTGGAGATGAGAAAGAAACGCATGGTGAGACAGATGGATCAACATTAGAGTAAACAAAAGCATGAAAAATGATCTAGAAAAGAAGGTGGAGTCTCCACAGAGTTTTAATGAATGTAGAAGTATCATGGTCGAATGTACGTTGCTTGGAAAACCTCGAAGGAATAATAAATTTAGCCATAGAAGTGAGGATAAAAATGTCGATAATATAGAGAAGATAGTGAATTTAGTGAATAATTAGTATCTCATGGTTACCATTACTCTTAGCCTTATTTGTGAGGTAAAAGTAAATCTAGCTTGAATTTTTTCAACAATTTCTTTGATAAGACCTTCCTTTGCAAGACTGCATATGTTGTTTATAAATTTATCCCTTCTCTCCATTAGCACAAATAAATTATATTTAGAGTTGGAGGTTCATCTTTATTCTAAGAAAATACTGTGTAATTCCATTATGACCCATTGTTTAAAACAGTTAAAACCATAAGAAGATATTAATACTCACATATTCAAGTGTTTTGTTAAGATCTTCCCATACCAAAGGAAGGTAAAAGGGTTGCAATCCATTCGGTGCAGTCTTTTCAGGGATTGGCAGCTGCACATTCTTCATAGAGGAGGTATCCTGAAATTAAAAATGATATTATTATTGAATTGACTGGCAAATAATCAGGAGGTGGCATTGTCCTCTATTAACACACTGTCAAGTCTACGTGATAATTTAATAATCGAGTACCGTAAATAATTATCCCAAGCTATTCCTAAGTAGTCGAAATTAAAATATAAATTAGAGCAAGTGATGTCTCTCGCAAGTATCGCAGAACTGCACTAAATGGTAATCAATACGAAATTGTTTTCTATCGCGACCCATACCATATCATCATCGACTCAGTAACGTTTTAAATAAGCATAGAAAATTCAATCCATTTCTTGTCTAATTAAAAGTTTAAAAATTAAGATTTCCTGAAATTTGGTTTCCCGCATAAACATTTTGCTTGAATCTGATTGGCTGAGGGAAATACCACCGCTGTCAGTGCAGACGCTGTATTCATAAACTTTAAGCCAACTATTTCTTTATACAATCGCCGAGTGATTACCTGCATAATTTCTCTCTTCTTTTACCAGGACCGCTAGTAATGGCGGTTTTCTCGATTTCGGAAGAATAAGTGGACGATACATTAAGAAAATAGTAACCGTTGACGGTAAGACTCACGTAGTAGGTAAAAAGTCATAATAAAATCTAGTCTTCATGAAATTTTTATCGTTTACGACGCACCTTACCTTTAGTTTTAAAAATCTAATTTCAATTTTAGAATCCCGGCGGTTACAGTGGCACTTCCCAACAGCGTTACGCATATCTCACTTCCCTCGTGCATCTCGCCGTGTTCACGTCGCTCCCATGGACAGCTGAAAATTATGATAAATATCAAATAAACAACTCATAACGGGAGTTAAAATAATATCATATCGAACTATAATGTCCCCACGGAGGGATCCGTCAGTAGAAACCGCTTCTGAATCTCGAAAAGAAGTGCATTTCAACAATCGTTTCCGAGTACATATGCATGATGTATCGCAGGAGAGGTAGCGTTCGCTCGATATCAATCCCATCCGAGCTCATTGCTAATAATTAAGTCTAATCTAAGGTGAAGACAAGGTGAGTGAGGTAAGGTGACCGTTCACCGTCAGTTCGGAACAATGGGAAGGTAAAATTCTCGAAGAAAAGTTTTGTAAACACGGGCTAAGGTCGTTGGAAATATTTTCTGATGGGACATCGTTTCTTACCTGAATGTTTCCTTCGTTCCTGACTCTAAGATTTTCTGCTTCTCACCCTCGAGTGACGAATTCACAATGCTTTACTCACTTAACAACTGCCGAATCTTGTATGTGTTCCGAAAACCACTGAACACAACTATATGGTCACAATCACTTTATTCGTTTGTAATCGAGAAGATTTCCATGCCACAACTTTCATATAAAAAGACGAATCACAACGGAAAAGGCCACTCGATCCACAAAATCCAAAAACGAACCCTGCTCACAGGAAATCCCGCCAACTAATGCGAGAACATAGAAAAATGAATGATTGCTTTGCCCTCTACCGGAATTCTGTACTGAGTAGTATTTCTATGACAACCGAACGATGTATGTCGATGTATTTCCGCCTCTTATTCTACCTGAAGCTACCGAGGTTCATCGAGCAAATAAATGCGTAAGCAATCCGTACATTCTAATTTCTGCTTACAAAAGCTTCTAGCGAGTAAGTATAGGCCAACGTACGGATCAGGAGTCATTATCTATTACGGAAAACGTTCATTACTTGCAATGAGAAAGAAATAAAATTGCGACGATTGCAAGGTGTAGATGACTGCGAGAAATAGTTTCCTCGACCAATGGCTGAAGTATTGAACGAAGGAATTTAAGGAAAAGTAGTTTGCACTCTTTAGAAGTCGAGCCTTTTTTGTGTCTTTTTAAAAGCAGAGGTTAGATCTACAGAGTTTGAGACAGGTTCGGTTCCTAGAGGATATTTTTCGCTTTAGATGAAGAACTTTTTTCTGATAAATTTTATCGTCGAACTTTACGTATGGGGTCGTTTAAACGAAGCAATATTTTTCCTTAAAATTGAAACGTTTATTTTGTACAGCCTATGATCAGGTGGATAATCCTCGATATAGTTTTCTAGCAGAAGGTACGAGTCTGTTTAAAGAACCACATTGATTAATGAGTAGAATTTCTGTACATTGTAAGCTCTCATCCCTTAAAGTCTTATCCCTCACAATAATCTCTATTACTTGGTATAACAAAATAAAGTTAGGATAGTATTGTTAGTGGCACCAAAGCGATTGATTTAAACGTAAAGGACGTTAATCATATCAACTGACAATTCATTCCATACTAAACTTAATGCTAATTATTCGCGATGATATCCAAAAAATTGAAAGAACAGCCATAAGTACAACGTGTATAGCTTATTAGGGTGCTGTGTACATTTTAGGATTATTATATATATACGGAACTGTAAGGAGATACTCAATGCATTGAAGGCTGGCGTTGGAGTTGAATATTAGGGATGATTTACAAAGAAAATTCAGTAACTCAGGAGAACGTTAATGAACTTATGTAACATTAACGTTACAACTGAGAAACTATGGATTTTTTTATGGAATTTGCTCGAATATAAGTGAAGGAAATTGAATTAACATTATGAGATCTCAAAAAATTTTGCTTCTATTTCGAACACGGGCGATGGTCGTTCGAATTTTTTTCTGATTGTCCGTCGTTTAAACCTAAAAAATATTGTTTGTTTGGAATTGTTTCTCTTGTGAATATTTTCCCGGAAAACTATGAAATATGTTCTAACGAATTCTAGGGCTGTTTTTAAAAACCGAATGCTGTTTTTTGCGAGAAATGAATGTGATTACCAGAGGAAATATATCTGTCTATGGATCTTGTCTTAAGAATATCTCCTTCAGTAACTGAGAGATGCAATTGCAGGTGTTAAAGAATAAACAACTATAATGCTGATGCCATGTGCCTCTTGATAAGATTACAGATACTTCGCAAAGAAGAAGAGTTTTCCATTCAAGGAATAAAGTAACTTTATCCTGCACAACCAACTACGGTACCAAGTAACGTGAAATTAAACGAAAGCTAAGCAGGAAGATACATTGTAAGAATATGCTTCAAAGTATTTAATGAAAACATGAAGGAGTCTAGTCTAGCAACTTAATCCACTTACGTTGGAATTATATATATTATCAAGAAATAAAACTGAAGAATCCGATTGTAAGTAACAGCTATTCGTGTCAACCGTTTTGGCTATTTTTACTCAAAAACAGAAGAAAGAAGATTCGAATATCTGGTCGAATATTGGTCGATCCTAGTCGTATAAGCGGAGGGTTGGTCACTGAAATTCAGTGTTGTGGAGAAGTTGATAATGTGGTAAAGGAAGTGAGATAAAAGGGGAACTTCGTGATAGCGGATGTCCGAGAGAGAACTTTGAGAGGGTTTTGCGGTGTTAAGATAAGAAATAAAGTTCAGGCGAAGGAAGCTTAGCTGCGTCCGGGGAAGATATCCCACGAGTAATATATGCGGTTAAATTTTATCTTATTTATAAGATTCCGATTGCCATTTCGCATCGAATGAAATGGTTTTATATTTTAAATATTGATATGATGAAATAAAGAAATAATAATTTACGATCGTTGTAAGAAATGAATCATCATTAGTAAGCCAATCCTATTGAAAGTTGCGGACAAAGTAGACGATATTGTTCTTTTGATAATTATGTTGTAATACATTTATAAACCTTTATTAATTATTTGTATAATTTTGGATTAATGGGGATACCATGTCCTCTTTAGATTGGATCTGTTAAAGCAACATAATTGTTTGAATCAAAGAAGAATTTAGTTAGATATTGTTCTATATTTTAATTGTAGAGAATAATGTGTACTTGGAAACTAATATTAAGTGTAAGTGAAGAATAAACACATGATATACTTTTTGCAGAGGGTGTTTAGTTGAGAAATTACCATGAGAAATATTTTACAATGATACTGAATTGGAAATGATTAAAAACACCTACTCATGACCTATTTATATACTTTACTGTAAGGCTTTTTATGTATGGAAATAATGTTTTTGGAGCAGTGGATTAGGTTTATGTACTCAACCATTCCAACGTAGCTACCTGAGAATTTTCCTCTTGGATTATGTGTTCTCTATATTAATTACAATAATAAAAATGGTCCAAAAACAATTTATTTACGCTATTGTTAGAATAGGGTTTATTATTGTCGAGCTAGGAAAGTGAAAATCGAGAAAAAATTTGAAAAATGTTACAAGGTTCATTCTCAAGGTTAAAATTAGATTTTAAATAAGAAAAAAATGAACGTGGTTTCCTACTGAAACAGGACTAGTAATGACAAATAGGTTGTAGGAACGAACCCAACGGGAATTCCGCCCCATACATCTTCAGTCGTATCTTGACCCTTAATGATCTGCTCGAATGCATTCACGAGCGTGAGATATTATCCCGCCGATGCCATTTGCAGCTATCCCACTTGTCGAAGGCTCTGTACTTCACTGGGAGGAGTTATGCAGATTTACAGGTTCTAAAATCACAAGGTTATTGATGGAGGCACAACAGAGTTATACTGCGAATTATTCTTTTTCTTTCGATGAGATTGATTTGTTACTCTTCCCAAAATTACGTGAAATCTTAACTTCGATAAAGATATCCATTTCAGCGATAGTTTTTTTAACACAATGGAACGTTAGTTGCGATGAACAAATTAAGTAAGAGATACCTGAGGATATTATTATTTAAATTTGTGTAAATGCGAGGACTATTTTAGTGTTGAATTAAAAAGTTCTCTTTTTTCTGTCAATATTTCGCAGAATAGAAACTGCTATGAATGATGAATGGCGGGTTAAGGCATTGTTGCCAGGTTCGAATTCCTGCAGAGGAATTTATTTATTTATTCGTTGACAAGACTACGAGCAGGAACCTAACGAGGTGGCAATTATAACTTTTGGGAAAGAAATACACGAAATAAATTAGTAGAAATATAAAAATGAAAAACATATTTTACAAGTTATTAAAATTATTACAGAATAAAATATGACATACATTTTAAAATATTACATCACGTGTGAATTTTATAGTTATAACTATTGTAATTAATACGTTGATATAGATTGGAATTTGATATTGTATTGATTTGGTATTGCAAAAAGTCATTTAATTTTATTATGGTAATTACTATTTATTAACTATTGTTATTTTGTAAGATTTAAATAGAATATGATATAGTTTAATTTCAATTATTTCTAACTAAATCATATTATAGGCAAAAGTTATTACAAAAACCAATTAATATGATAATAAACAAAATATTCAGAAAATTTATTGGGGATTATTTGCAGACCCGGTTTTATATCAGACTACTTACATAATTACTCTTATATAGTTTCTTCCTTTGAAAAATTTCTCATAAGTCATTCTCATCTCACCCGAAGAGCCTCAGGAGCCGTTCTTTACATTGGACAATGAAGAGAGAAATATACTCTTCCGCATCCTTCTTTTATTCTGCTTACATAATGGTACACTATCGTCTATTTTACGTTAGTTATAATCGCAGCTAATTCTTTCAAATAGCCTTTAAAAAACCAGTACAGAATTCTGGTATTTCGAAATACACGAACTGTGATCAGAGCTGTTATGGGACCCCTTTATATTTCCACCATCAAAAGGTCCTCTCGAATAAATATAAGGAATAAAACATCGATTGCTTCGTCGAACAGCGGGAAAAGTACCGAAAGTGGATCGCAATGAATCGATCGAAGGCAATGATATAAGAAAAAGAGCGGTTGGGCTGTTGAGGAGTGGCTCCGAAGTAATTGGCTTGTCGCGTAAATTGAACTCCGCGAACTCCTCCCCACGTATTCAATTGGATAAATGAAACGGAGCGGTATTAAACTCAATGGGATATAATATGAAGGGGCGATGTTTTTAAAAAAGTGGGTTTTTATAAGAAGCGAAATGTAAGGGCTCGCTTTATATTACGCGAACATTTTTAGAGGAATTTATTTTCGTTTCAGAATCAGAATAATTGGGACTCTAAATTAAGACGCTGTACATTTGAGTCCATTTATTAAAATGTGTTTTTAAAGAGAGGGAAGCGTATATTGACACAAGGTATATGAATGTAATGCATAATGGTTTCAATTAAAATACTGTAAAAACATTGCCTGTTTTACGTTATTTTTTCGTAGTACGTCATTACGTTAAATATTTATATAAAATTTACATTTACATGTGGTTTTGGAAATGTAACGGTTTTTTAGTGGCCGCTAATCTAGCAATCAACTATTTTAATATCCTAAAAACAAATACAAATGTATTCATTCCACACATTAGCTGCGTAAAGGCTTAAGTTCGGAAAGCTCATTTGCACGATTTCACCCTATCTTTCAACAATCAGTGCATCGATTATTATTAGTTTCAAATGAAGTGAAATGTACTGGAAAATGCGAGGTGAATGTGCAACAATGAAATGTACTGGATATTGACTTATTCTGTCATATTTTTCACCGCGCAGCCACTCTTTTATATCAAAGTAGGTTGCTCCTTATCTTCAGGGAATGCATTCCCAACTTCGGAGGTGTCTACGAAATTGCTCTAGATTTCGTAACATTCTTCAAAAAGTTTATCATAATATCTTCCAATTTGTCTTTCTCCAATGATTTTAGTTTAGAACATATGTTGAGTCTGTCTTTTGATTTTTACGAAGTAGCTGTTTGATAAGTATTATCGTGAATTATAATGGTAAATAATCATAATAAAAAACAACTTTGTAAATTTCCAAAGAAAATTGGTATATTCGCGACCGGTTTCGTAATATAATATTACATCTTCAGGCAACTCATATTGATTTCATCAGTAAATAATCATATTTATCATTAATTACATTGGATTACGCAAAGAATATCCCAACGAAAATATTGACTATATATTAATAATTCATATCACTGTAGATGGGAGGAAAATGGAATGTTTATTGTAATAGTAATTAATTAATAAAATTGTCGGAAAATTTTATTATTTTTAATTGACTTGACCCAAACGGAATAAACCCAAGGGTGAAAGAAAAAAGTTTGAAATGAGCAGAGCTCGAACTTTGATTTCCCAATACCTTTTCAGTTGCTCTAATCAATACCTTTAAGGCTATTATTCGTTGGGTATTTCTTGAGTCATAAGACAATTTCTGGCAATATTATCCTTATCAGTCTTTACGTTACCTCTACAGTTCAAGGACAAGGTCTTCTTGCACATCGCCATGGACTGCAGGAGCGCCTGGGCTTACGACTCAGCACCCACCGGGGAATACCACTCTTTCAACTGCATTAGAGTAGCTGCAGCAGCATTACCTGTGGAAAAGAGGTAAGAATTTAGCATTTTATTTTTACTTTCTTTATCTTGATTCCATTGCACTTACTGCCTTTGGTACCGTTCAAGTTGTAGTTTTATCTTTACTTGATTTATGTTAAACGCTCCCTTTTTGTTAGTAATTATTCTTGGAAGTGTTACAACCCTCTTATAACAGATTTTATTCATTTAAATTTTCATCAATGTTAATTTTTTTATTGCTCACTACCCACAGCCGTTTTTGGTGTGAATGTCTCACTTTGAACATACCAGTTTCCTTAAGGTGCAATTTAATTTTATACGCTTTACATATCACGAGCTTTAGTTGAATAAAACATTACGATAATGGCTCAAAACAAACTGCAAAAGGAGGTTTCTTTACCGTTAGAGTCCAAGTGCTACACCTTTGAAAGTCATTAGCAATAAGAATACTTTCTAAGAACGTCCACCTTAGGTGAGTGGGGCAGAAACCGACCTGAATCTGCGCAAGAACGCTCGTTGAATAGGGGCTTTTAGGAGGTGTCCGTTGCGGCGTTTAGTCCATCACCGGCTACCGTTTGACTGTCGAGACCATGTCCTCCCCTTGGGCCCCATTTTTGTCGAGTGGAGGGCGTCTACGGGACACAATTGGAACGGCTGTCTCCACCTGTAATAGGTTCTTTCAAGTGCCTCTCCAAGACTCGAGAGTTTGCCATCCAAAATAGTCGAGGAATTTTGGGTTCGAAGGAATTTATAAATATAATTTCGAATGTTATTCGTTCGTGGAAAATATATCGTGCCGAGGAATTTGATGGTAAAGAAGATATGGTTTATATGTTACGTAAATATATATACAATAAATTTCTAGGTATCGCAGGAAAATAATTAAATGAGATAAAAGAAGAATTAACTGGGTTAAATATATACAATATCAGTCATTTTTAAAGCTGTATACATTTGAGGGATTGACATATCTCCTAACAGTTTGCATTCATAAATACCACAGGTTCTTGAAATATAGGTACCATTTAGTTTTCGAATCTTTTTCGTATCTTGGTTACGTCATTGATTTCGCGAGTTGTTGTGTGTACATGATCTCTCATATTCTGTTGTGATCCCGTTCTCAACATCTTTCAATTCTGATCATTGTTTGGCCCTTTGCTTTCGTATCTATTTAATATACCGCCCGGACACGCCTCTCCCTTTCTCCCCGGAGTGCGTCATACGGTGGTTTGCGGGGCATTCATGTAAATGTAAAAATCCAAGCTGTGGTCGTCCATTCAGAGAGTTCCTTCAGCTTAATTCTTTCGCTACCAAGTCGGTGATATAAATACTTCCCCAAATGCAACCAACATGTGGATTTGTGTGCTTAGAATTTCTAATTATGACGTTGAAATTTTGTGATATTGTTTTTGGCATTTTTGTCAGGATATTTTGTTTTTCGGTGTATCAACTTATTTCTTACAGGTTAATTATGCAAAAGTTGTTGTAAAGTATTTAGATTCAAATACTTATCTGTAAAAATAATAATTATGAAGAATTTTATGTAAGATATTTTGTTTTTTACTTCTATATGGGCTTTATATTTTTTAAACTTATTGCTTCCCTAATACATTTAGTAATACCTCGTTGTCATAGCGAAAACCGTTACTGAAGAATTTATTTTCTTGTTTGTCATTTTTAATTCTATTTATAAATATTGCATTAAATATTATAATTAAAATTACTGGTTATAAAGCGGTGCACTTTTTGTACTTCGTAGGAGATTATATACGTCAAAACTTTGGATGCTAATAATCTTAAAAATGTATTTATCTTTGCCATTTTACTATAAACTGAATTTGCAGATAAAGGATAGTGAAACTTTCAATTTCATTTTATCAATTTATTTACCGTTTTATCTAAATTAATTGCAATGTATATGAGGGATAGTGGAACTTCCCTTTTCATTCAAGAATTTTATTAACCGTTTTACCTGTTCATTTTGTGTGACGATTTGTTATTGTATCAGCATAAGTATTTTTCAGTATCATATTTATATGCTTTTAAAGTTCTGAAGAATACGATATATAATTTTCAGTACCGGAAAAATTACTGATGTAACTGTTACCTAGTAATACTGGTATTTTAAGCTATTTATGTACATATATTTCATTGAATCCCACGTTTCTAAAGGCTATTCCGTCACAGAACCCATCCATACTCAACTTATCACCATCATTTTTTTAATTCCGGCTATATTTTCTCACCGACAAATTACTATGGTAATAGTTGAGAAAATTCATTTCTAACAATACAAATGAGCAGCTGTTAATCTAACGCTTGCTTAAACTCACCTGTAATTAGAGTGAACAAAAAGAAGGAATGGAATTTAAAACGTGCGTAGTGGCCAGAGACCAGGAATTCTCAGTCCACTGAGCGTGGAATCAAATGATTCATTTAATCTATGCTAATTGCAGGAGGATAAAATGTTAAACCAACTGTCCTCGCCTCTAGTTTCACACATCTACTCTGAAAATTAATGATTTTTCTCTACTCCCCCTGGAATAACCTGTCGATTTTATTATGTTCCGTCATTTTAAATTTCCCGACGAAGGTTTATTGTATTATTAATTCTTTGCAATGACGAATTGCACGGCGTCAAATATTTTTTAAAATGTAAACAGCAGGTCGAATTTTCCTTTTCGTGATGAATTATTATTTAATTCACTTGTGGATACGCTGTAGATTCATTTCAAGAAATAGAATTAGTTTAAAATGAAGCATAAGCTTTGAAATATGTTCACAGAATTCTACTCCAGAATTCATTCCCCTTTGATTTTAAAGTAATCTTGAGCCTTCGATTATATATTAAATGAGTCAAAAGCTATTAATTTTTGAAAACCATTTCAATAGGCAAAACTGAAAGATTATTTTGAAAATAAGGACTACTCTATTTTCCTAACAGTTCTTCTCTTGTCCATTCTTCAAGGTACTAGCCACGAGTGTGTGCTTTGTGTATATATTTTAATTATAATAACTTAATGAAATAAGAATCGTTGCCATAGTGCAAAATTCTAATTATTACTGATTCAGAATAGTAAAGACGCAATGCCGGAATTATTTATTACTTAGGAATTCAACACATTTTCGCATAATTGCCCGCCCCAGCACAACATTTTTCCCACATTCTAAATCATGTATACGTCACACTCTTTCGTACGCATTTATGACGAAAATTTCAAAATGAGCGAACAAATAGGATTTTACACAAAGTGAAGTATTGCGTAAATGAACGATAATCGAGTTGCTTATTTATATGTCGTTGAAATGACTCATTCATCCATCGCTATCAGCTGAGATCATGTCCAATCTGCTTTTTAAATACGGGACCACGATCTGAAAGAATCGAAAGCGGTAGAAGAAGGAAATTCAGTCCCGACTTGTAGAGCGCAAAAATTCCGTTAAAACACGCGTGTCCCCGTCGATTTAGCGCGTAATTCTCCAGAAGAATATAACGATTTGCATAACAATTCGGAGCGAATATCAAATGCGACATTTTCAATGTAAATTCCCCGCAATTGGAACCCTCGGAAGAGTCTTAATTAATTCCCCTTTTATCGGAGTATTTTTAAGTGGCCTTTTATAAATGTTCAACATTAATAACCCGCGGTGGTTCAGTATTAAAATTCCGCTTTCATCGCGGATGATTCATTATGCAGACGCGGGTCGCGACCTTCCACTGCCGTACGCTTAACGGGGCATATTGCAGTCTATATAACTGTCGGGTAAAGCAACAGAACAATTATCCAAGGACAATAACATATCTTATTCATAACCGCATTGTTCTAAGTTTCCTTTATCCGGCATTTTTTCCTTGGCGCCATTCATTCCTTTGCCAACTTCGCGACCGCAACCCACTAGACATCGTGAATTGGTAAACTCTCCAACCCAGGAGCGTAAACGCATTACGAAATTATTCAAGCGGGCAGGCAAACGCCACGGGGTCTTTAGTTGGCCATACGTGCGTACAATTGCTCTCTCCAATTTACCTGTCGGACGAAAGAGGTGAAAAGCCATGGAAATGGAGAGCGTGTTTTGTTTGTAAGGAAAGGAGACCGCCCCCGCGCCCACGCGACAAAGAGGGATATTAATGTCTCGCATTAATGAGAATCGATGATATTAAAAAGACATTACGAAGCGGAAAGTTCTGTGCAGCGAAAAATGTCCGTGGGATCCATCGCAAACACAGGGATTGAGGAGAGAAAGATGGGTAAATAATTGTCTAAGAATTGACGTGAAATTGTAGGTTATGAGCGTGAATTTTTGAGGGGTCTAGGTAAAGTTGGATTAAGGTGTGTGGATGCAGAGAAAAATGAGAGAAAAGATACTGCTGTGTGGATGAATAATTTCTTAAATATTCTTCGTTGGGAAGGAGAAAGTAATGTTTGACAAAATTTGAAAAGTACAAGGTAAATTTTATAAATTTTAGTGTCAATGAAAACTTTGTTTACATCAAGTTTTTTAAACGAACTTGATTCTTTGAAATTAGCAGTAAATTTTTGCTATGATAACGGTATATATTAGATAGATATATATTCAAATAAAGAGAAGTATACAGTCAGATAAATATGCATCATTTGGTTTATTACTTAACAATTAATTGAGTCTCCTTTGAAATTTACGTTAATCGGTTGAATTTGCTCGATATTTTACTGTTTTTTTGGTACATAAATTCTCTCTTTTATTATCTCAAATCACAGAAATGGAGTCTTCAGTTCAGCACACTTCGAAATTTAGGTCTTTATCGATTATGACGAGTGACACAGTAACTTAAAATCCACAGAATACAATATTCTCAAACTTTTTTATGGAATTCGATGAAGATTAATTAACTTTCCTCAATATGTGGCTTGAAAATTCAAAAAAATTAAAGTTTTAGTCTTTTTTTTCTCCTCTAAAATATTCGGTTGATTTACTCATCTGCTCATCTTTTATAATATTATAATCTAATATGGGTTGTTACGAACTCGACCCTAAGTTGCTGGATTGAGATATCGTTTAACACTTTCACATAATTGATTTTGTTTACCTTTCTCTTATGCAGATATCATTAGATATTATGCCTCTGTTTGTTTTTCGACGTATTTTTGGAATAGCTCGGATGTAGACTTCTCTAAGCAAGCAAAATAACGCTAGTGCATGCGGAAATCGTGTATTGAGATTGCTTCCACAACGTGAAGATGGCTAGATTTTCTCCATTGTTTATGGTACCCGGTTAATTAGTATGTTCCTTGGACCACCCACGTCATCTCCTTCCGCCTAATTACTCAAATGCCGCAGCTGTATGCGTTCCTCTCCAAACGACCTCTTCGCCCATGTTTACTCTCCGCCTTCATTTTCCATCCATGTTCGTTACAAAACCATGAATCGAAATGTTAAGACAAAGTAAGGTTTCCTCAGACATATGTCCCTAACATTTCGGAGCCGGTTTCTCTAACGAATCCTCGTCAGCAAAGTTTTACGCCCTGGAATACGCTTTATCATTCTGATTCATCTTTTACAGTGGGAGATAATGATTATAGGTGAGGAGAAAACATTTTAGCAATTTATTTTGCAAACTTCTTTTCCTCAGCTGAATGTTTCTTCAGCATTTCATGTCATAATCAAACCATCAAATTATATTGATATGACAGAGCAGATATCCTTAGTAAATCATCAGCAAGTTTCAGTTCGACTCCATATGTAGGCCTCGTCTTATATTCTCCCAATCCTGACCTTCCCTTTGCCTTGAAACACTTGAAGATGTCTCTGTTACACCCATCCTTTGGTCTCCTTGGTTTCTTCACATCAACAACTCTCCGTATCTTATAGCAACACTGCAGCTCTTCTCCTCTCATTCCATTTAAAAAGGTACCTATCTATTCTGCAGTGCTACCAGATTTGGTAATAAATAACCCAAGCGATCTATAGATCGAAACGGAATTTATACTCCGGAATACCCTCGTAGATTTTGTGCACAATAGAAAAGATACCTCTAAATTCACCGACTGATAATTTACGTGTTTCAGACGTATTTATAGGAAAATAGATTGATAAATGTATCAACACTTAGGATTGGTTAGGTTAAGTATACAAAGTTTTTACATGCGGATTTGATAACTGAGTGAATGTAACCATAATAAGGAATACGTATTTCGATCATATTAACGATATATAATTCTATAATTATTTTTAGCTTACCTTTCACTACTAAAACTATATTTATTCTCAATTTTTAAGTCTATTTGTACATAAATATCCATTTGCTATTATGGATAATAAGTAAAAGAAATCTGCTCATAAAATCCAATTTAAAAATCTTTATTAGCATCACATTATATCGAAAAAGCAGAAAATTTCCAATTAATAAATGCATTAAAATCGAGGTGAGGAATTATATGAATTACAATCTTATATGATTTTAATGAACGTAATTACAAAACTTGATTAATCATTTATTTACTCGTAATTAAAAACAACGAGTTTCACTCTGCAGAATTTTAATGGATAAATGACAGAAATTAACATCAATTGCAGTAAATTAAACGTTTAATAAATAATGTTTGTTGATTATCTAATTTAAAGGTTTCAAACAGGATGCGAAACTTAAAAAATAATGTATCGGGTAAATTATCTTACCGATATTAAATTAAATGCGAAGTAATTGGTGGGATCAAAGCTATTCGGAGAGTATGAATATTTTGCTATTAAATTGGACGGATAAAATAACTAAAATATCGATTGGAATTTTTTGTTCGGGATTCCGCATTCCATTATGTTAATGCTCGATTAAAAACTTTACGTAAGACCTAAACTTTAACCATATTTAATTTTAATAATGCATTAAATTATATTTCTATTGAACTCTGGTGTTACTAATTCATTGATTGATTTAAGAATATTTTTATTTTTCATTTTAAGAATAATGGAAAATGGTATGGTAAGCGATAAGTTATTTGGATTTATAAGTAAGCATTCTGTATTGTAATGTAGAGGAAAGAAACAATATTTTGAGGAGGAATGAAACGTATTTATCAATTTCGTACAAATGTGTGACATAAAGGAATAAGTCACTTACATCTAGTTTTAATTTCAACTCAAATGCTTATGATAATTTCTGAGGTTTACCAGTGTAACTCAATGGTTTACTAGGAACAGAATTAATTCAATTAATTCAAACAGAATGTATCTTGAATGGATTGATTACGTTGATTAGAATTAAGACTGTTCTTTTGTAGACAAATTCTCAAATATGGAAAAAAATAGTGAAGTTAATTAATTTGAACATGATTATATTTTGTAACTTCTTAGATAGCAATTATTTCTTCATTTGATAATTGAAATAAGATTTCATATCATGAAAAAGTAAATAATTTGTGGACTTATATCCTAGGTAAACATGAATTGAGTCATATGTAATTAGTCTGTTACCACGACGACAGGATATATTTTTGTAGATACACAATCCTTTAGTTTAA
This sequence comes from Pantala flavescens, assembly GCA_020796165.1. Classification (NCBI taxonomy): domain Eukaryota; kingdom Metazoa; phylum Arthropoda; class Insecta; order Odonata; family Libellulidae; genus Pantala; species Pantala flavescens. The sequence continues at coordinate 24,166,455 of CM036886.1, forward strand.
TAGAAATGTAATAATCGTTTCGTACCAAACTATTTTTATTTGGTTCATCTGTAGAATAATTAAATAATTAATTAAATAATTAATTAAATAATTAATTAAATAATTAGAAATAAATATTTAAAAATCAAACTGAATTCATTCGTACATTTTGCTGAATAATTAATGGAAATAATTGTCTGACAGCCGGATGATTACTCTAAATGAAAGCAGATGAGTATGGATTTTTAAATTTGATATTTCTAAACCTTAATATTCAAAATCGAGACATAATGAACGAATTTAATATTCACCATAGTTGTTATATAGTTAGCTAATGAAAACGAAAAAAATTTTGGACCAAATTCGGCATTTACCTTCGGCAAAATCTCTTTTAGATATTACAAATTTTAAAAAGGCACAGCGGGAATTCTGAAATTTGGAAAAATACGTCGCGAATCATGTCGATATATTTCGCAAAATTCTCTCGAGATGTCAACCGTCGCAGGCAGGTAAGTGGCCTCCAGGACATATTCGCTTCTCACCGCATTTCCACAGAAAACGCTTCGGCTGGAAATGACAAGAATGTCCCACAAAATTCAATATTAAACCACTCTTCGATAGGTCCATCGCGAAACTATGAAGAGTCGCTTCCAGGTGAAATTTGCCATTTTTATCGCTGCCCTTCCACAGATGATGAAGGTCGATCCACGTCACGGGGATTTAACAATACGAGGGTACACGAGTGCCAGATATCGGGAGTTCCATCTCTGGAAGAGAAATCCATTCGAACTTTTTCCTGCGAAAAATGGAATGTAGACCGAATGTAGGGAACCTTTGAGTCTATTCTAGTCATCTTGCTTTTTAATCGGAGAGATATTCTTTTTGCGATCCGATGAAATGTATTTGAATTCGACGAAAGTTGTCAAAGAGATGATAAAGAAGTTTGCGAGAAGTTAGTTCTTCTGTGTGTTTGGCTTTTGTATCGTGTTTTGTGAAATAATATCCTTCGTTGGGTCTTTCTACGAAATAAAGATCGATTTTTATTGGTAGAATAGATGCGCGTAAAATTTTTATATAGAATAAATTTAGCGAAACTAACATCTTTTGATATTTGAGGCTTTCAAATAAACGGTAGCTTTTATCATTTAAATATTGAATTGAGAAGAATTCTAGGCTAAAGAGAACTGGATGTACGAGTAATTCAAACAAATGGAGAAGTTAGACAAATGCGATAAATTGTATGCTAAGGGCGAAAATATCAAAGGTAAAATAATTGGAAGTAAAGAACGAGTGAAATTTCGTATAATTTGAGTTTGACGTAACGTCATTCACGAACCAGGAAAATGGACATTAATTTTAGATGATTGGGAATGATACCAACTTAATTTTTCAGAATAACTTTTCATGTAAATTTTAAAAGGAAGAGAGAACTCGATGGATTCTTAAATTTTCTTTATATATGGAGAACTTTACAAGTACTGCATATTTCTCAAATACGTGTTCTAAAATGCACGTATACGTAGGAATCTATCTTTACGTTCATCCAAAAACACCATCTTACATTCTTCTCAATGAAGATATATCATTCTTTGTCTCCTGACCTCAAGTAAACATTAGCTCAGTTAAACGATCGAACGAGATTCATATACGAAACTTTATCAAATAAAAAAGCAATATATATGCCTTGATATTAGCTGAATTTATTCTAAGAAGACTTACCTCTTATTTTCTAAGACAGACTATAAATTCAGCAAATCCATATTCAAAAATCACGTAGAGAATATTGTTTAAACGAAATATTTATTTGATAAATTTGTACGTAAAAGATTTACTCATTATAAAATACTTGAACAATATATAATCACTTAAGGGTTCAGGAAGCACGTCACTGTAACTTGTGTAAGTAAAATGTCGTATACTGTTTGATCATAGTTTTGTACTAATCCTACGTGGCAGTACGCTAGGCAGATTTTCAAACGAAGAACTGAATTACAGGATAGTCTGACGTCATTTCCATGTCATGTGATCTTCTTTCTTTTAGACAAGGCACTCATTACGTTCGAGGCCATTTCCTCTTGCGGAATGTTAGTAACGGCTGATTATAAGGTCTAGAAACGAAAAAATAAACATTCCCTTAGTTACTGAAATAGAAGCAAACACATCGCATTAGATGTGTTCTTACTTTCATTCGTTTTGAAACAGTCTGCCAAACAGTTTGAGATCATATAGCTGATGGAATTTGGAAAGGATAAAATTGTTTCTTTTTAATAGATCGATTGTAAATAGTTTTTTAAGGATTATCAAGGATATTATATATGAATCAAGTGATAATAAAATAGAATACGTTTACAATACATTATCATTATTGGAGTAATAGTTAAAATATAATCATATTTGCGGTAATAGTAGTAGAGGGAACTATAAGTGGTTGAGCCTAGTTAACGAAATTAAAAGACCAATACTAAATATTAATTTTCATTGAATATATTCATTATGATGGATTAATATGATTCATTTGCATTGTCAGAGATGAAATGCATATCAAATGTAAATCTCACGTATTATGCTAAACTTATTCGCTTGCATAAGAATGCCTCTTAAGCGATGATCTGGAAATATCGTAATTTTTTTGCTTGTGTTTCTTATGTCATCGGTAACAAGCAATGCTTTGAATACTCCCTTAATATATTCATGAAGAAATGTTTCTTTATTCTGATTCATGCGTCTTTAAAGAAGGTAATAAAAATTCTTCGGGCTCATATCTTATCTACAAAGGAATTGATATCTGAAAGACATTAACAGAATCACAGATTTACATTAATTGCAGAAAATAGTTTTCTTTTGCAGTAAACTTAAATTCAAAAGTACTCGATAGAGTTTAAAGTTGAAATAAGATTGTTAATATCTGTGACAACTGAGTATACTTTATCGCTTGTAAATACAAACGTTGTGTCGATAGCTAATATAATATCGAAACCGTATTGATATCTTGGATAAAATAAACGCTTATGATTCTATGAGAGGTCATAATTTTCCCAATTTTTTTGGGAAAGATTTTTTTGTACATATATATTTTCTTTCGCTAAAGGTGGAAATGTTAAAAAATTAGGTTTATTTAAGAAATGTTTTATTGATTACAATTTAAAAATCTTTTTCAAAGTTTAAACTTTGTTCTAAGAAGTAATTTTTGCATAAAAACCAAAGCTCGAGTAAGTTTTGTTCAAATACTTCGTAGTAACCCATTTTCCATATCTATTATTAGGATTAAATCAAATTAGAAGCAGTTTATACGTATAGCTCAGAATCACAGACCAGAAAGAAGTTTATTAGAAATACAGTATGTTAGCTGGCATACCAGAATGAATATCACTGAATCGTATCCATTTTAATAGAATTTGAATTTACTATGCAACGATAATAAATACCACGTTAAACTTCTTAGGCTGGTTTTTGTTTAGCGTTATTGCATGTTATTTTCTTTGTGAAAGGACGTTATTGTATGAACAAATATACTAAGTATAGAATTGGTTATTGATAAGTAATAAGGTCAAGCGAAAGGCGAGAAACGGCACAACTTCGATTGACTCTCGCTCAGAAGGTTTCTCTCTTAATACTCCTGATAGGGCAATTAGCACGTCCTGACCAAATCAACTCCGTTGCCTGACAACCAAAGAATTCGGCCCTTATATTGCACATGTTTCATAATGGACGTAATCTTGGGAATCGGCCTGATGAAATATTGATCATATCTCGACTTGGCTTTCCAGCGCAGTTCCCAAAGAGTAACACGTAAAAATTTACGTCTCCCAATCCTCATAGCTTTACAGAGCATTCGATCGGTGTATTCTTATTAATCTCAGATGAGATTCATCATTTAAGGATGAAGAGTATAAGGAAGTAGAGCGAAGTTGTTTCAGAGGGAACTGGTAAAATCCACAAAGATAAATGGCTTGAATTTCGGGTGTTAAATGCGAGGGAATACGAATACATTAGGGGATTCGTTTGGAATGTTTTGTTCCGTTGCGAGGGGAAACAAAAAAGTCGCGATATTAGGGAAGCTGAGATGGCAGAGGGAAGTGGATGGACTCGAGAGGAGGGGAAGTTGTGTTAAAAATGGAATGAAAGAGGATGAATTAATGAGGGATTGTGGGTAAGAGAGAAGTTGCCAAATGGAAACGAAAGAATGGGTGATTACGGAGGGAAAATGTTTGAGCTTAGAAGACGTATTAGAGGAACCTAAAGTACGTAAATACCACTAAGACGAGAATAATTTTAGACGATAAATGTGAAAGGAGTTGCATGGGATGCATCTGAGAAGATAATGTGTTTTACTAGAGTATTCCATAGAAGAAATATTGATATTATTCCAACCTAGCAACGTCTTCTTGTTTTGTTATTTTTGTTTCTATGCCTTTTAAGGTAATAAAGGATTGGTTTATGTAAACAGTTAAGTTCTAAACAGATGAAAAGTATTCGATTTTCTTATCTTTGTTTATTATTTTCTGTGTTTTAAGACAATCAACACGATCAAGAATAGAAAATCATATCATTAAGAATCCTATTTTGCAAATGTATGATCCTCTTATTTATTTAATATACTCTGAAAACATGAGAATTCAATAGTTTTCGTACCTAAGAAGGATTCTAATTAATTAGTTAAAAGCTCTGTAGACCTTTGCACCATCAGATTAAATCAATGCATCGTAAACGTTCAGATTCTAGGAATCGTGATTAATTTACTTTGATGGATTCTGAATATATCTATAAATATATTCAGAATTTTCCTGAAATATATTGTTTTACAAAATATACATACTTGGTTTAAGGCTTTATCTAGTTCAAAGACCATGAATATAGCGATTTTATTACTGTCTATTTTTATTTATATAATAAACTGTAATAAATATTAACCTATGATCTTAGTAAGAGCAGACAATATGTTATGATTGGGTCCAGAGATATGTGACAGAGATTGGAAATTAAGTTCTCTCCGCTAAATTACATTCAGTTTTTGTTGACAAAATTTCCTAATTCACATTATATATTTTTACAACACCTCGCCTGATTCTGATTTTATGAGATATGTTGATTAACACAATGATATTTGATTAAAGTAATACGTACTTAGAATGTTTAACTTTGAATTTTACTGAACCAGACGAGATGTAGAGAAAATCCATTGTGAGAAATGAAGGGAAGTAGGATTCTGTTTCCTAAATTTCACTGTGAAATTGCTCCTGAAAGACACAACTCATACATTAATAAATTATAGACCTTTTTGGGAAGAGCGAACGAGAAAAAAAATTCAAAGAAGGAAGTTCTCTTCTGAAGGAGGAAGAACATTATTCACCTCAAATTGAATAAATGAAATATAATCAATGAACTTAGTTGTTGGAGGAGTAACTTAATCCTCACTCACGCCTCACGAAGGTCTATTAGACGTAGAGAAACCGGAGGACGGCTGAGTAAAGATGGATATCTTATCTAGTGGTGGAAGAAAGAGGGATTGGTAGTAAAGGAAAGGGAGAAAAAAAAAGCGCAAAAAATTTGATAGAGAACCATGCGGCGTTTCTCAGGAAGTAAAAGTAAAATAGAAAGAAATGAGGAGAAGAGAACGAAGGTGGTGAAGTCTCTGAAGAGGTGAGCTGTTAAAATATTCAGAGTTTGGGCGGCTGAAAACGGAGCTGTAATTCGTGGCTAACACGTATTATGCATGAGACGGGAGGTGCACTCCTCGGGCGTTTGTTACCAACTTTGATACTCCTTAGTTAACTCCACTTTCGTTATAACGCCTCCGTTTTGATGCACCGCCGCCCGAGCGTGTTCTCTCGTGCAAAAGTCGGATTTGTGAGGAGAAATATGAGCGGATATCAGTTCCAATGAGCCAATCGACTCCTCTCCGAAAGAAGCACTTCTATTATTCAGCCTCGTCTTGAAAGGACGATTTTTCTTCCCGAGATTGATCCACTTCTCTTTTATAGAGCGGAACCAAAAAACTGGTGTTCCACGGACTCGCCATAATGGCGCGGGTGTAAAAATGAGCTCAGGATACGAAAACAGATTTCGGTTTGAAAAATTATCGGCGCATTGCATCGCGTTTCCCTAGAGACGGAGTTTCTCTTTTCTTACGTACGCCTACTCACGTCGATTTCCGAAGGGAAGCAAATATGGGTAGCCATGGAAACTCGCGTTATGACCCCTTTTAAAATATTTAAGAGATTGCGTGAATTTCCATTGAATTTTTTTTGTTCCTCTTGCGGTGGAATTCATCCGTAGAGGTCTTACCGATCTTGGCCAATGATTGCTCATGTCTGTTCCGGAAGTTGAAAGATAACAACTCGTTCTTTGAATTGGATATCCAACGAAAATATTGACGTGGTGTTCTTTGTGGAGCTATCTGGCTGAGAGATTTGAATAGATTTTGGGAGATAGAAAATTCAAATTGTTCTGCGAACGATCGATTGAGATCATAGTTCAAGAGCGACTGTAGAATTATGAGGTGAGATTGAGTTTTGAAAGATAAAAATAGGTTTGCGTACTTTACAATCCATTTGAATTTAAAGATGAACGAAATAAAAATCATTTTAACTACAATATAGTCAATCATTGCGAAAAGAAAACGATATCTTAATTAATCTTTGATTCAGAGCGTATTGAAGAAATAACAAACATGGTCTACTTCAACGCTATTAAAAAAACGCAGAATTAAACCAAATTCGTTCTTTCTTTATTACGCTCTGAAACATCCTATAACGTAGTAATGCCTGAACATATAGGTATATAGTTTTTATTCTTTGATTCTATTGAAGATATATTTATAGTGAATTTAATACTTATTAACGTTAGTCATAGCTTATTTTGATCAATATTATAGTTTATTTTGATCGGTATCCTAGATATCTTTAAGATATTCAATATAATGGCTTTTTATTGATTTTTCGGTGCTAATTTAACATAATTACCAAGTTTAACGTGATTTACGTATATTCACATACATATACTTAGCTCTTATAAAGTCATTCAACCTACCACTGATTCGTATACCTTGATTGAATGATCTAAACCACGAATATAATCGTTTTTATATGCATAGATATCACTTCGTTGGACTCTAGTTTCTGGAGAGGGACGTGAAATGAATAAAATTCGCAAGGGAAAAAGAAACGGACTAAAATTCCTCATTGATTAACGTGGGTATATTACCCAGATTCCATCTCAAATGGACGTAGTACCGTTTCTGTCGTTATTTGCTCGTAGAAGGGCTAATATTGAAAACCGTCTCTCGTCGCATGGAAGTAGTGGTCGAAACAAAGGCCTGAGAACCTTCCGCTTTTGCATAGGATTCGGTTTGCCTCCACCAACATAAGCCATTTATTTTTGAATGGGCAGATAAAGGGCAGCGTAGGATACGCCTCTTAACTGTCCAGAGGAAAAGTGCGGTTTGCGGAAGTTTCTGGCGCTTTTCATCCCTCCGTCATCCCTTCCTCTTCTGCGGTCTGCCCAATAAAGACTCTCTTTTGCAATCGCGGAGAGAATGGTTGCATCGCCAAGTGCGGAAACGGGATTTCGCACTAAATTTGCGACTTAAAACGGCGTAAGGCCTGGATTAAGGCGTTTGTTGGATTTGAATTGAATTATAAAACTTAATAAGGATAGGATTGATTTTAATTCTTTGTGCGTTAAAGTGTGTGCTTTTTCACAATGTTAAAGAGAAGTGAAAAATAGCGACATGACTGGGACTCGAACCCAGGTCTCCCAATTGCCGGGCAGGTACGTTAGTAGCAGGCAAGTGGGAGACAATTTTTTGTAGCAATTGACAAATGTTGAGAGAGTGAAGAAACTGAGTTATAACTGAGGTATTGAATGATAGTGTGTGCATAAGAGTAAATAATTACTCGTCTTCTATTTGTAATTCCTTGGAATTTTTTTCATGAACGAGTACTAATACTTAATAGCGGAGGTTTTTTTCGTAACCATTGACATATGCTGAAGATGTGAAGAAACTGAGGAAATTTTAAAGAATGCGATAATAATAAATTTTAGTTTTGAATAAATCATCGACAGCAGAGTTTAGGTACGAATAAAGAACTCTTTACCTAGAAATGGTGAAAAAGATTAAGTAAGGCTGTCAAACGTGCATGGAAAATCCGATCTACTTTCTTCGGAAATCATATATATGAATTAGACATAAAAGAATATAGAAGTAAAGAAATAATGAAAGATATATATATGAAGGGAAATAATAAAAAATAAGACAAAGGAGTTTATTGTATCTCAAATCCAATAATTATTCTTTATTTTAGTACTTAATCTTTTTAATGTATAAATATAAGTTGTCAGAGATAACTTCAAACATACTCCATGATAAATACTTGTAAGGTCATAAAGTAGAATGGTTTCAATTGCACTAAATATTTCTCTAACTTTATAATAAATAAAAAATATTTAGTTTTAATATGCCTTAACAGTAAAATTATGTTGTTAATAGTTATACAGGCTGTATATTTGACCATTTGCGTAATGCTTTACCGTGCTAACCTTCTAACCTCAGCGTTCAATCCATCAAATCCCGGGTTCAAATCCAAATAGAGGTCTATTTATTAACATAATATATTCCTCTCTAGCTATTCGGCTTTGGCTTCGTCGTAGTTCTCCATAATGAAAGAAGTATATATAATTTAAATTTCAGACTTATATCTAACAAGAATTTATGTTCGTTTTATTAGCAAAGCGATATTGCCTGTTCGTTTCACTCTATTATCATTCGTTCTATATTTCAATTGCTGTCCGCAGTCTTTCTGATGTAATATTTGCAAACATTCGGAAAATGTATCTTAACATCGAATCTGTGGTATTCTATGGATAAGTTATTTGGCTAGTATCCCAGTACGATCGGTTGTTATTATTAAGCGTGATATTATAACATCTTATCAATACACTAGTGCTACTTAACAATTCGCAACTATAGAATGATGGTGGCTTTTTGCTTGTTCTTTGCCTTGTCATAAGGCTTCCGCTGAGTAGGTCGTCGTGTTTAAGAAAAGCAGAGGAAATCCATTGGCGAGCGAGCATTCTTTGTGGAGAGAAAAACACGAAAAGAGCTTTAAAGGAATTGAAACGAGATGTAGTGAAGTGCGAATTTCGCTCGAAAGCTGAGGAGATCCTCTTAATGGCTGCTCAAGATGTGTGACCATTGGAGTGTACAATCCGCTTGTTTATTCATTTTGGCGTCGTAGATCAAAATAGTATTTAAATGCGCTTTATAGAAATGCAAGGTTGACTATCGAATCTATTTATCAGGATTTTGTTTTATTATTAGATTTATAGCAAAAGTTATCGACCTGTGTTTGAAATTATCGTCTGTATCGATCGAAAAGATATGAATATTTGAAGGTATTACCTACAAAGTTCCCATGTATTCCATTTGCAGTAATTGGAAAAAGCACAGGCTTCAGCCTTATATAGAAAGAGTATGAGATTTAGAACGTAATATATCTCATTACAAACTACGTACTCAAAGGTTACCTTTATTCTATCATTTCAAGATGTTTTTAAGAGTGTAGATAATACATTGTTATCAGAGTATTCGTTAAAAATTTAACTTGCCTACGTCAAAGTAGGAACAATAGTAATAATAACAAGTTTTATTTCTGGGAAATTGTTCTCTTATATTTTACAAAGAACAAAAGACAATTGACTTTTGATGTTTCATTCATTTATCTAAGCAATAGCTAATAACTACTATAAACATCAATAATTGATTACGCATATACATTAGAAATGTACACAGAAGCAAAGAAAGAAATGAGGTTTAAAATAATAGAGAATAAAAAGTAACAAAAGGCACATATAGTATTGATTAATAGTTATAGCAAACTAAAATCTATAATAGGACTATATGCTGCAGCTACTATAATTCTATAAGATAACTACAACAAAGATCATGTTTCAAAGAAAAAATATACTTAGAAACAACTGTAATTTAAGATAAAAAATATCAACCCTACGTTACTATTTAAATGATTTTGTGTATTTCAATTAACAGAGAAATGCAGATGATAATAATCGTAATAAATTAAATATTATCCTCTATCATGACAAATTAATAATAATTGATCAAACTCGTAGAAGTTATTTAGGATCGTTATAACGTGTTTTAAAGTGATGGATAAAAATTTGGTCAAAGAGAAAATTGAAAAATTACATCGATGATATCATAAATCTATGTATATCATAGTTTGGAATCATTTAATTAGAAAAGTATTTTAGTGCAAACCCTACCTTCAAATAGTTATCGATCAATACCTCTGCTATTAAAAATCACTACCTGAATATAGATCCGTGAAATATCTCAGTAATGCAATTAATTTTGAGATGAAACCGGCGGACCGTGTTCAGGAAGCCGTGGAGGCGAGGAAATTAAATGGGTTTGGCGCGTAAAAAGACAGCACTTGGGTGCGGAATTCTTTTGACCACTACCTCAGAAAAAAATAAGGAAGGCGATTTCACACCACTATATATAGAGGGAGATAAATTGGGACAAAGGAGGAGAACGTAATGAAAGAATGCGAAGGATTCTACAAATGGGAAACGGAGGAATAAGATGTTTTGGACAAAAAATTTGAACCTAGACGAATTAAAAATGGTCTCAATTTGACTCATTTTATCTAAAATTACGACCTTATACTTCATTTTCATTTCTTTGGAATAATAAGTTGTTATATTCGAACTGCTACATATTATTAAAAATTTCAAACTATTCGAAATTTGACGAAAGGGTTTATATATATAATATGTTAGCGATGTTTTATTGCAGTAAAACTTATTTCATTTTTATAATCAATATTATAATTCTAATCGAATTAAGTAGGGAAAATTTTATACATCTCAATAATACCTTATATTTATAATTTTAATATATTAGACTATATATATTTGGTTCCTTTAAAAACATTTAAATAAACGTTTTAATGTAATTAAAAAAAGAATATGTACATGTCTATAGTTATATTTTGATCGTAAACTAAAACAAATTACGTAACAAATAACGTAAATTAAACTATTTTTTATCAATATTTACCTTCCATAATTTTCTGAGCTGTAAAACACAGTTTTATTCATAATATAATAGCTTAATATTTAGATAATTTCTGTATATAAACCTCTATTAATTTAACGAAAGAGATATCATGAACATTATTCCATCCCCGATTCGATTCGTATAGATTCCGCTATCTTATTAAACCGTTGAGAAGGAGACCACCTTAAAGAGGAGAGAAACAGAGTAAAAAGCTTGTGGGCGGGATGGAAACTGCCTTCGTCAAAGCCCACTGCTGCAAATCTTCAAAGGGGCTCATTTTGTTTCAGCTTCTGAATACAAATTACTCGTAAGCGGCCCACTTCCGCGTTCAACTTCCGTCCATCAATTTATTTCTATCCCTTTCCCCTTTTTTCTCTCAAGATGTATTTCATCTTTTGCACGTAAAGAACTGCTCCACGTCATAAAGGAGTGTTTTTGCTCGCCTAGCAACTCGGGCTGCTTCTGAGACGTCCGCTACTCGTTCTTGTTTACGTCAAATTCGTTGGAATATTCTGCCAACTCCTCGCCATTGTTTGTTAACGATCTTGCCGAGATAAAAAATTTTCGGTTGCGGAGATGGTCGGGTCCCTCTCTCTCTGAGAGGGCGTACATCGAGGAAAATGAGTCGTAAGATCTCTGTCTGGGAAATAAAACAACGTTCCTCAACGTAGCCGTTGAACTTTCTATCTTATTACAGGGATGTTAACATCGCTTTGGTCTGTTCGTTTATAATGACTGCTGAAGTGAAGTCTCTCTTGGTAAGGATTATTCAAATGAACTAGGATCCTTTCGTTTCCAATGCTCAGAATGTTAAATTATGTCCTATGTTTTGAGGGTTGTTTTCTAACCCATTGTAAGAGCTTTGAAAGGTTAAGCGGTTCATAACCTTTGCCTTGGATTGTATTAAAAGATATTTTGGAATCTATTGGATATGGAAAGCAAGTCAACGCGATTTTTATTAATGATTGAATACAGTTTAGTATAATAAAAATTTGTCTCTGCTTCAAAGACTAACTCTTTATTCAAGAATTCTATCACATCGAAAGAAAATGCACTTCAGATTTAGAAATCATATACATATGCACAGATACCATCTGAAATATTTTGTTTCAAAGTGTGTCCCATTCTGCGACTTCAGTTGTTCCACACTTTATTCCTGCCACAAAACTTTCATCGTTAGTACTGGAATTTTGCTGTCTGCAGCAATTTTGCTAAAATTACTTTAATATGTAATCGACTCTATGTCTTCTAGTTGAGTCGGATAGGGAATTCAGTTTGATAACTGCCCGTATATAATTTTAAGGTATTCCAGGTATATGTTTATGAATTGTAGTATCAATTTTCAATGTATTTCAGTTGTATCAATAAATATAAATAAAATTCTCTTGTCCATACATATGATTCGAGTATAATACTCCGAACATATTTTAGATAATGGATATTAAGTTGTTCATCGATTAGGGGAGAATACATTTTCTTGTTCGATCGACCTTGAGTTATGAATCGTAGGATGTATAATAGATTTACTTGTATGTTGATGTTTAAGATAAATGATGTTATATCGAATGATAATTACATTTGCATGAGGACCTGAAGATTTTCTACACTTAGCGCAGGTGTGCCGTGAATTTATGCAACCCCAACACTTACAAGGCCTTCTTGTTGCCTAACCTACAGGAAAGAACGTTTTACATAAGAATGAATCATAGTACCCAATCTGGTATTATATTGCTGAAATTAGATCAGCTGTCTCATATTTTCCTATTCTTTTCCACAAATCTTCTGTAGAAGTTTTATTTCACCAAACGATGTAGAGAAGTATGTTAATCTACTTTACGGAATTGAATTAAGAATCAATCTGCTGCTAAATTTTGATATCTAATTCTAATCTACGGGGGTATTCTGAATGTTTTACTGAAACCATTCATTTATATTGATTCACTTTGCTATCAAAACTAAATTCCGTATTTTATCATATATTAATAGGATTGGAATAATATTTCAATATTTAATTTATTTTCTTACATTGCTGTTGCCATTTAGTGAACGTAATTATTTTGGTATAAAGAGTGTTATTTAGGATCGCTACATTTTTCGCTTTAGTCTTGATCGGTAAATTAATTGGAAATATTAATCTTTTTTTAACCTTAGGGCCTCTTGAAGATCATACTAAAATTCCTCCAATTATTTAGGACTACATTTTCACTCCAAGTTATTCTAAAAATCCACTTTGTTAAACCAAAAAAAATAATCCAGATTTAGCATTTAAACTATCTATAATTCATAACTCTGAAATTCATTGTCATAGATAATTGAGTTCTCATTTGAGTTTTTTCACAATTTTTACCTCTTATTGTATAGAAAAATGAGAATAAACCGAATGATCGCCTTCATTCCCAAGAAAACATACTTTTAGCTAATATATAAAATAATAATTTGTTAAAATATTTAATTAATTGAATAATAACATATTATTTAACATCATTTATTTAGCTCTTACTTAAGAGGTGAGGAATTTTGATCGTGTACCAACGTGTACTTTCTAAATTCATTACTCCATGCAAATTATTGATTTGAAAGTAATTCATTCCTCATTGCAAAATTCCGCTATAAAATCAATTAAATGCAAGTAAACTCATATTTATTCGTTTTCATTATTATTTGGAACATCATATCACTAGTATCAGAAAAAACAATTCAATGTCTTTTCTAGAGATGCGCACATGTTACTAAAACTGTACATAACTTGTCATATTCTCTATGTTCCCATTTTCATATACCACGATATAAGTATTTTGATTTTTACATCGATTCATAGAGGCCATAACCCAACTTTCTGCCTCCTTGCTCCCATCTCATTCTTTCTCGCATTCAACTGCAATCGATCTCCAATGCTCTCAATTACTTCACTCTTAATTGGCCAATGAGAATATAGATTGCTGTTGTTCTGTTCTCTAATCGAGTGCTTGATTGGTATCGATGCGGTTGTTACGGGTTTATTTACAAACAAAGTCCTTAGTGATAGGCTTCTTTGTGATAAAACTCTTCAGCAGGACTGGATTTTTGAAAAACAACGCCCTCACTATGGAATAAAACATTTTAATAAACGATACGAATTTATTTTCGTCATTTATTTCGATTTTCTCACAAATATTCTGTCTCGCAGGAAGACACAACTACAGATTAAAAGAAAATAAAATTCTACTTACGTAAATCGTTTACAACAAGTACAGTTAAACTAAAGATAAATGAAAAGGGTGAAAATGTCCTAAGGTCTAAAAAAAAGGGAGCGGGGTTCGGATTAACTGTTGAGTGAGGGAAAAAGGAACGAAATACGTTTTGATGCAGGAAAGAGCGCAAAGGATATGATAAGAAAACACAACCGAATTGGGCCATTGAGAGTGGTGTTGTGGGAAGAATAGGTAGGTGTGATCGGAATCATAAAATGGAACTGCCTTTCGAAGGGACGTTTCATTGGGGTCAAAACAGGGTCACTTTTCCAACAGAGAGGTCGAAGGTGATGTAATTAGTATGTATTCTTTACGAGTATCTTTATATACTCTACCACTCGAACAAACGCTTAATTACTGTGAATTTGATAACAATAATAATATAAAAAAACGTTAACAGTAATCTGATTTAAGGTATTAATTAGTTTCAAATGAACTTCAATGGATCTATTCGAAATAGAAATGGTTTCTTTGAATTGCTTTCTTCTTATTAAACGAATACAATAATTACATTTATGTAGTTGTATTAGGAGGTTCTTTTAAGATTAAAATGTTAAATTGACGTTAAATCTATGATGGATGATTAAATGAAAGTTATCGTAAAATTTAATATTAAAATTAAAATACTGTGGCTCTGTTTAATTAAAAGGTACTGTTTTAGCCTTTATATTGTGAAAGTTTTCTAGTATAAATGAATAATTAGTAAGAAATTGATAAAATATTCATTGGAATAAATATCTATTGCATGTTTGCTAAAGGAAAGAGTGAAAGAGATATTATATTCGTACCAAATTTTAGGTATCGTTTTTGTATAGTGCAAGTGGTATTATTTGGTTAAATACATTAAGCGTTTAAATGATAAACAGTCTAAGGCAATTATTTTTAGGAGCAGAATTGTTTTTTTGGTTCTTTGATTCATTAAGAGCTGTTTTACAATTCATTTTTCTCCCACCTTCTTAAGGTTCTCCATATATTTTCCACATTTTACCTCTTTCATTTAATTAACAAAAGTAACGGAAACCTGAAATGTGCAAAAAATGAATGGTCATTTCATAAGATCGTGAAACCTTAAGATTTCCAAGCGTTGGATAAAATAAGAAACTTTGTAGTGAATGTTAATTAGTCTGTCTACAGTTTTCAATGGACTTAAATAATTTTTAGAGTTTGAAAGTTTGTCATGGTAACCAAATGTACTCATGCACATCAACAATTTGTTTTATACATAGAAGATTTAAAAGATTAACTAGTTTCACTTTCGTCTGAGTTTCATAGGTATATTCTCAACGTATTTCTCAACGTAAAAACGTAAAAATAATAAGTAATAACAACCAGTAATAATTCCATTTGACGGACATAGATGAAAAAGAACAACTCGATTATTAAATTCACTTAAACCTAAATTTTCCACAACGCGATTTTAAATGGAAAGAAGCACTTCCCGAAAATCTCGTTTTCAAATCTGTAGAAAAATAATACGCTAAGGGTTAGTGTAATTTTTCGAAATTTCCGCTGCCTAAGAAATAAAATGATGAAAATTACGTTTCAACTAGGATTTTTCGGCGGAAAAACCTTTTTTCCAAACCCATAATCTAATCAGTTTAAGCTCTTTTGAGCGCTTTTATTAAAGTATGGAATGAGTTCCCATTTCATTATCAAATGTCCCCAGTCACAAATGTCCTCATAGGGAAAAAAATATCCTTCCATAGAATTTTATGTCGTAATCCTGCAACTTCAATTATCATAATAAGATCGCGAGCTAAACTCTTCCGAGTGTAATTGGATGACGCGGTCAGTTTCATTAGCAAAAGGTATTTAGAGTGGGGCTGGGTTTTCGATCCACGTTGTGGGTAAGGAAGAATTTCGGATTTATGTCTAATTGCGCAAAGAGTGTATTGATGAGGAATTTAAAACGTTTTTTTCTTTAAAATCTTGATTTTATTTATTGGATATATATCACCAGGCAACAATGAGGTAATCCGTTTCAAATTTATTTGCGAGTCATTCTTAGTTACTGTTGCTATGGGAGAAATTTTTTAATTTGATTTTTTATTCGATAGTATAATGTTGATATGTTTTTTAAATACCAAAATATGTACTTTGATATGGGTGATTACTATTATTATAAGCTAAAAAGTTTAAAAAGTCTAAAAAGAAGAATATTCACTTTAAATACTGATCCGGATGTTGATTATTTTAATAGTACATTACATCGTCTTATCAAAAGTATAAGAATTAAAATATTAATTTTTGGATGCAAATAAAATACCTAATAAAATATGTATCGCGAAACAAACCTTGGAGATATATTGGGTATTTTACGTCTACAGCTGTAGATTTTGTCAGTAATAAAAGTTCCGTCTAAAGACATTCCAATTACCCTCAAAAATAAAAAGTTCACATTTCTCATACGTGTAGGAAATAGGTTAGTACCTCCTCGAAACAGAGTTGAGTGTTTCGTCAGAAGTTTGGCGTAGTGTTGAGAGGTTCTTGGAAGAATAAGAAGCTCACTGAGGAAGCACGTATCATTCGCCCGTGATTACCTATTATAGTTATACTTGTGAAATATTCATTTAATTCCTACGCCACGTAATGTTGGGATCAGAATTTGGAGTTCCTTAAGTTCTTCGTAATGAAGAAGTTTGTTAAAACGGATAATCGGTTTTATAAATATTTTTAACAATTTATCTTTCTTAAACTTTACTTTCTTGCATGAGACTGCAAACGAAGAATTTTTCGTATCCACAAAACGGTATTTGTTAAATTTAAGTATTGAAAGAGATATCTTCCTTTGATAGACACACTTCTGGTCATTTTAGTAATGCATTTTTATACCCTAAATAAGGAAAATATTGAAATAATTCATATTTTCTAAGGAAGTCAAGATTGAAAGATCTTTACGTTTAAATATTCCTGGATCGATGTTTTGCACAAATTTACCGAATTTACTCTCTAACTTAAAGAGAATTAGGTTATGATGTACTTTAATATTTATATCTCTCATTTATTTAATGAATAAGAAAAGTCCTACGAAGCGGAACTTAAATACAAGGCATTGTTTCAGCTTACTGAAAGTACGGCGTAGATTCTAAATGGTTTTAATGGGCTAAGATCAAGGCTTGGGAAGGTTTTGAACCCGCTTTCAAACGCAAAAGGCTTGAGATAGAATAGCTTTTCTTTGCTTCTGTTAGTTTAATTATATATTTCGATATAAAAAGTATGCTGTTGCTTTAGAAAACAAAGATGCAAAACTCTATGGTAACCTTTCGTATTTTAGTTAATTAATGAATGAAAATTTTCTAGTTGTTAGTATAAGCAAAGCTGCTTGTGCAGTAAAGCTAAGAACTCTAAAAATAACGACAACCTTCCTTTTTAATATATTTTTTCAAGTATAAAATTACGATCGCTTTCAAAGAGTATTTTCGCATCTAGGATGACGTAATTCCATTCATTTCCCCTAAGAATTTCAATGGAGAATCCATCCGTAATCCACTAATGTTACAAACCAAATTAAATTCGACGAATAAAACCTAACGCAGACTGATTTGTTGTTTTCCAGCGCTTGACCCAGGAGTGGATTAAACGCGCTTTTAATCGCACCATTTGCCTACTTTACTTTAAATCGCTCTTTAATCGAGTGAATTTTCATTTTCGACGACATTGTGCGGCTATCGATAATCTCATTGCAGAGTTTTCTGCGAGCTAAAGTTAGTGCAGTGGAAAATGTTTATAACACAATCAAGAGGTGTTAATGTGCGGTCGAAAGTCATTCGATGATAGCGGCGGAGAAGTGAAGTTATTAGCGAGTTTCCGAGATAAATGCTCGCAGATTGCATGAGGTCGAGGAGAATGTCCGCAGGGCGAGGTTCCCACGAATCCGAGGAATTTGGCGAATAGAAAAGGGCCCCCAGTAGGTTCTGTGCAAAGTGAGGAAACTAATTCGGCAGACGATTCTCGTCTGTTATAGGAGACATATCTTGATATATGCGAAGGTTAAGACATTCTGGGTGAGTAGCGATTCATTTAAGATCTATTTTGAGGTTGATATTCGCAATTATTATTGAAAGGTGGTTTTAAGTTTTTTAGTAGTCTTAAGCGATAATAATGATAGTATTTCAAGATAGAATTTATGTGAGTCATTGGTAGAGGTGCGTACCATACACTTTGGTTAGACCCTATAGAATATCGTATTTTGAGGTTGTGTTTTCAATTACAGATATTGCCTAAAGATATAGTATGTACTATTTATCTATTATACAAAGATGCATCGGGAAGGTATATATCACATGGCCCCAAACACCTGACCTTGGAAAAAATAGAATACCATTCACGAGTTCGTTCCTAAGAGGGGCCAAAAATTGGGATTTCCCCGTAAAAATGCATTTTCCCGGTTTTTGAAAATGTTTTAAAGCTTTCTTCAAGTACATAGAAGATTAAAATTTCATCCATCTATAACAGCGCTTAATCCCTATATATGCCTGGCATTATTTTCCCAATGAACGGTCGTGGGTTCGATGTCAGGTGGATAATTCTTTTTTAAATTTAAAAATTATTTTCCTCCTCTATTTTTAAATGTAGAGAATTGAAACTCCGCAGATTTATAGCTCCGTAGAAGGTAAATTCTCTAAAAATTCATAGGTCTATAACCACCATGGGTTCGATTCTAGAGACTCAAAAACACTATTTATCCTATGAGGATACATGAGTAGGATTTTCAGATTACATTTTTGGTTGTTAAAAGAAAAATGTATTTAAAAACGCACTAGCATATTAAAGGGGTAAGATTGCTATGAATGAATACCGTAAAATCTGAAAAAAGGTCTTGGGTTCCAATCCAGGCTGATTTGAAAACCCTCATTTCAAATACATGGGAAGCGACATTAGATTGTTCATTAAGAGTAGCTTACCTCATTGATGGACGACTGCAAAATTGTATAACTATGATAGATAGGATATATAAAATAATATGTAACTTTGACACTATAATCAGATCCTTTCACAGTAGATAATGGGTTCGAATTCAGGACCCTAACTCCGTAGGGTAATATGGGAAAATTGGAACATCTTTGAGGCACATCCTGATTGTGTTTTATTGTATCATTAGAAAATATCTCCAAAATATTAATTAAATGCAAAAAATAAAATTTTATAATATTTTTACAATTTTTGTGCTACATTATCAAACATTTTAACAACATTTTTACAGTATTTCCACGACCTTTTGTCGTCAGTTATAAATTTATAATGATTAGTTCTTCTAATGTAGATTTTTTTCATTCAATTCATTGAGATCTACAGATAAATTCCATTTAGCTATTAATTCTTTTAAAATTACGCATAATTTTATCGTATTCTAAAAGCAGAGACCTTGAAGATGACTTTCATAGATAAAGTACGAATAATAAAAGAACATAGACAAATGCTATGTCTCATAAATTTTACTTTAAGCAGAATATATTCCATAATAATATATTTTAATTTTGTTCGAGTATCAAATAAGACGATATTCGAATACATCGCTAGAAATTCGCTTAAAATATCTTTTGCATATAGCTAAATTATCTTCAATATGGTAATATATATATATATATATATATATATATATATATATATATAAAACATTTATAAATCCCATTCTTCAATGACATAATAATAATAAGAATCCAAGCACATTAAATGCAGGGTTGAGCATACCCACTTCCCAGAAGCCTTCGACTTTGCGTGACTTACCAGTCGATGCTACTTTCCGGAACACTTAGTCGGAGTTTCCTAAAACACGAGGAAGCCCATTAGAGGGCTTTCTCCCCCAACGATATCCCACCAATTACAACCCATCTTTCAGAAACACCGCACGATTACGTCACACATCGCTCAAGGACATCCCACCCTAATGACCATCCATTCCTTTGTGAACCAATTTTGGACCCAAATCTCATACTTATTCCCGTCTTCCTCTCTCTTTATCGCGGCTTCCTCTAAGTCTAGATCGCTTAGAAACGAATCGATTTATCCTCGCGTGTCTAAAATGCGTAACCCGCGTCAAAATATCACATTTCACTCACGACATCGGACTGTAAATATTTTAAACGTATCGACGATAAAAGTTGGGCGATGCGTTCGTTGCATGGAATTAGTATATAGTATATAATATAAGAGAGATTAATCGAATGATTGAGTATTATGTTTCCTCAATAAGGAAGGTTCGATGAAGATAATTTTCCTTACATTTAACAGTTCCTTAAATATACTGCCTGAGATATTTCGTATATTTAGAGGAAGGAATATAGATTCAGGCTGTGATTTTGTTCGTAAAATATCTTTTGTAATAGTTCACCTACTGTCTAGAGTGTGCACTGTAAATGAAAACGAGGAATTATAAGATACAGTAGACGTAATGGCAGAGATGTTGGTTACTCCAAAAAGATGAACTTTAGCCGTAGAATAAATGTATATTATATTGTCCCATATCGAAGTTTCTTCCGTTTATGAGTTATGAAATGTAAAACTAAATGTTTTTTTACCATAGCAACCAGTTGACAGTATTATGATCCTCTTATAATAGAATTTTAATTTTAATAAGTAATTATACAATTTTTGTTATAAAAATTCAATAGATAAATATAAAAAAGCTAAATTTCGGTAAGTTTTGTAAGCAATTGAATAATATATATTTTCAGTGAATAGATTCTTTATTTTGACATTGAAAGCTGACATTTCCTGTCTCAAAAAAGAAAATCTGAGGACTTAGATTATACTTACTGTAAGTTTTCACAGAATAGCAAAGTCCTTGTACTCGTATTAAGAAACTATCTGGGTTTTTGACTTTTGAATCCAAATGTGATATTCATGATGCATGACAATATTCCATGCTCTGTTCCTTGGGCCGATATGCAAAACTCGCCCTCTTCTATTCCAGAGGACATATGTATGCTAATCACTCGTGATCCAGTTATCTACAGCAGTTAACGCCCATTGTCTAATGTGGACCACTCTTAGCCAAATTTAGCCCTCGGTGACTAATTTCAGTGGTCGACATTTGGGGTCCCAAGGCCCCCCTTTACGACCCATCCGATGCAGATCAAGGGTTCAGTCGAAGCAGATTGGAGATTCATCAAAGGGTTTGACCTTGAGCAATTACGACCCCTTAATCAGTAATGGTCACTCTACCCTAAAATTCATACGAGAGGGGAGTACAAGCGTACTCTTCACCTATTGGTTCTTAAAATATACCCTCAGAAAAATTTTGGATCGTGAAAGACTTATTATATTTATTAGGTTATTTTTACCTTATGTGTATGTCCACTGAAGAGCAAAATTTCGATTTCCGAAATAAATTTTCCTTTGTAAGGTAAGGGACTTTGATGTATGTTTGATGGATAAGGTGAAAATTTATCTGCTTTACGTGTAAAGCTATTCTCATCAGCACTGATCTCTGTTTGGAAACGCGTGTCATTTATTAGTAAGACGTGTTTTAAAATTTTAACTCAAGTAGTTTGTTTTTTAAGTGTTTATATAAAGCTGATAATTGCAGTTTTTTATTTTTAGGCCGAGAAATTTTCACATTACCCTCGTGTCAATTTATTATAATGTTTGTATTTATGAAAGTATGATACGTATGAACGCTAAACATTAAAAGTTAATTCATTTCGTACGTTACTGTTTCTCAAATGCAATGATTTGAACTGTGTTATCGCTGAAGTATTAACATCATACTGGTTTTGATTTTGTTTGACTTCCTTCAGGTTTGTGATGGTTCAGACTACCCGTGATGATAAATCTATCTAAAATCTGTCATGAAATTAAAAATGCAACATATATTTATTTGTATGGATTGAACATGAATTGTGAGGAAATCGGCTGAAAAATATTGAATTAGAATTCAAGCAAGCAGCTTAAGTATATAAGGCAAAATTATGAATGAAAAGTGTAGATATGGTTATATAAATTAATAGTATAATATTCTAAGAATTGTCTTGAGATTAATCGTGAATGTATATACATGTATATACACAAACATTTATATGAGGATTCTAAAGTTTATTTTTTAGAATTGAATCTAATATGGAAACACCGGATGGAACACACAAACTGTAATGTTCGTTATTTTGGCTTTGATGCAATGCATTCATACGTAAAACGTTGATTTTAGACTGATGTATATTGTGAGAAAATATCGCTTGGCTGATTGCCTATCTACAAAGATGGCCATTCAATAACAATAAATGTTTACATAGAGCTAAGTATGACTTTCGAACGAATATAACGTATTTTCATTAGAAGTAAAACTTTGAATGAGTAAACTGTCTACGATGTTTTGAAACATCGTGTAAAGTAATTTTTCCTATATTAGTCATTTAATTGTACTGAAAAAGCTTTTAATTATATAGTTCATCTATTATTTCCATGAATCAGATTCTCATCATGTAATTTACATTGAATACATTGTTTTAAATAAATCAATATTTTCTGTGACAGCAATTTCTTAGATTTCGTATTTCCCTGTGAAATATAAATTTGATTCCCCTAGATTTATTTACGTTTCAAACTACAATGCAACGTATAATCATTCGGCTTGCTATTTATCTAGAGTAAGATAGAAGTTGAATATAATTAAATCAAAATATATTAATAAATCTCAGAACCTTAATAAATTTATATCGATAATTTTAACGGAAAAAGGAGCAAAATATTAATTTTACGTAAAAATTATCAACACTAGAATTAGATATCTCTCGTAAACTTTATCTCAGACCTATATCCAACTCCGTATCGTGTAGAACTATTTTTACCAATTTTATAACTTCCTCATAACAAAAATCGTGGATCCATACAATGATAAATGTATTTAGCATTAACGTCAAGGTAGAATATCTCGCGCACTCTAAAATCCTAATTTATAGAGAGATTTTAGTGGCAATACAGCCACAGATAAGGCCCTCTCCATCCACACACAGTTTTATGGCTCCGTTAAATAGACTGTGTCCCGATTGAAATGCGGGCTCCTTAATTCCAGTTTTGTAACCACAGCAGAGGATCCTAGTTACCGATAAAGTCTAACTTTTCTTCAATTCCATTTGAATTCCATTCGCACGTTTTTCTCCTCGGCTTTCCATTAGATTTAATCGCATTCGTATGAATTTCATCGTGGCCGACCCTTCTTTATCGAACCAATTTATCGAGGCCTTCGTCTTCTACGGAATAATGAGAGGATATCTTCCTTTAAGAATTCTCTCCCTCTTGCAATACTTTTTCTGTGTTTTTCATCTAACATAGTATCTCTAACTCATCTATTGAGATTTTAACTAGAAATTGTGGGATGTCAACGCTGAAAGGAAAGTGTTAACAAGAAGATGTTATTCTTTGATGTCGTGCTATCAATGAATAAAGAGATCTAAAAAGGTGATATTATTATGGTGTGATTTGAGCAATCCATACATTTTAGAATAAGGTACCATTAAGAATTGTTTACTCGTCCAGCTTTTTGATAGAAATTGATTGTTAGATTTACTCGTATAAATTCCATTTAAGTTTAAACTAACATACTTCCTGTAAAGTTTTAAGCGTGCATTATTTTAGTTGAACAGTAACACAAAATTAAAGTAAATAACATCATAAATATGTTACATGAATGAATAGAATAAATGAGAGTATTCGGGTTGTTGCTTTTCCTTATAAATTAACGATATTTATTTAAATGCTAACCTAAATTTTTCATATATTACGTAACTTAATGGCTCTTAATTCTATGCTAAAAATATCAATGTGAGTTCGTACTTCTTATGTAGATTACGTGATTATTTAGAGATTACGAAGAGATTTTAGAAGATGGTGTAGAAGAAGAATGAGCTAAGTTGTTTTTTAATGCGAGTAACATTTATCCGTCTAGATTCAATTTATCTCCAGGCTCACTATTTCCGATAGTTTTGTAGACTCTTTTCAGTTAATTCTTTCCAAGTAAACAGAACCATCTTAAGGTAATTACGTAGCTCATTTACTATCGCCTTGAAAGTTCTAAATGCTGACGAAGACTACATTCTACCATTAGAAAATTACTAGAATTATAGGTTAAGATTATGTGCTAAGTAATCGTAATGGAAAACGATAAATTCTTGTCTTATGTTGGTCTTGTCTCTTTATTTCAAGGATATTAAAAGAATTGTGTACTGATGGTGTGGAATACGTAGTTTGTAAATGCTGCGTAATCCAAATTGACTATCCACACTCAATTTGGATTACACAGCAAAAATGTAGATGTATAAGCTTTCCTAAAATTCGTTCGGAAATTTCCTTTTATACTTCGGATTAAATGAAGAATAAAGTTTATTTTAGCTCTTCAAAACAACTAATCTTTCTCGGATAGTTGAGATCTTTTTATCGAAATTTTCCATTCCCAGATGCGTCATCCGAATTGCTAAAACGAAACACTTACAATCGCAGATTCTTTTTGCACGATTTTCGTCAGAATCCATATTTCAAAATCCAAATACATCAATTGCGGCTGAAATAAACTCTTCTCAGAATCTCAGTGAAATTGCTATCGGTTTGTTTTTCCTTTCACAGAAGATGTGCGTTCATCCAAATGTGTCCAAGTAAAAACTCCTACGCGTACAAAAACATTTCGCGTTTCTCTTGTTATGTTCGCTAACAAAGAAACGAAATAAAAAGCTGAAGATCGATGTGCGCGAGAGAGGAATTCTCTTCAAGAACGGTCATCGTTGCCTTCGACATGTCCGAGGAATTTTTTTTCCGAATTGTAAACGTGGAAATTTAAAAGTACGCATAAAAGATTTCGTCGATACACGCACGATTTGCTTCTATTTGTTTCTAATCTCTCTGTTAGCGCTCGATTCTTTTTTGTTTCTGTAGATTCATGTAATACACTTTCAGAGAAATGTTTTTCATTCGTTGGTTTGAGTGGAATTAATGTGTACACTTGCATATTCAACTAAGCAAGGTTGGTTAATGAATGAACTAGGACTTATCCTTACTTATTGATCATAAAGTTTTGATTCAGGGATAGTAGATACTAATACGAATATAAATACTTGACCGTATCAATTGATTGATCTTTTAAATTAATTTGAAGAAACATTTTTGCCATTAAAGTTTACTTTTCTATCCAAATTAAAATTTATATGGTGGTCAGAATTTGTAAAAAATATATATATTTAATTATCTGAAGTCACATTTCTATAGAATAAATCATGTTTGATGTAGCATTAACGTTATGAAGAACTCTCTGTGCTCATTGGAAACTATTTCATCGAACTAGGGACATTATTAGCAGATACTTGAGTTTTCATGTAAGAATATTAGTTTATTGGAATGTACGATATATAACATTCATAAGAACATATTTGAGGTTTTACAAATATTTAAATTTAAATTAATCCACTCATTGCTTTTTTTCATCTACAAAATATGTCAATATCAATAAAAATATTTTATTTACAAATAACGATTGATATCAGTACATCTATCTTAAACTTCAATTTTGATGTCTTACCAATACTATATTTAATAATATAATACTATATTTTTGCTGATATTAAATAATTGCGATCCCTTAATTAGCTTCTATTTTAAAACTTTTCACATCTTTATCTAAGTATACCCAAATGGTAACGACAATTACGATTTATCTTATCGTAAGTTTATTATCAAATTATTTCACTCTATTCCAATTTAAAAGTAAGCAAACAGCAGCCTACAATGACAACGTTTCTTCGTACTCATTCTTCTAACATCTTTACGTATATATGTTTTTTACTCTTTAACTTTGCAAAAGCTTACATAAATCTAAAATGCATCTTCAATTGAATTCTAAATGTCGAGTGTCAACAATTTATGGATGAGTATCGCAATGCATAACTTGCAAACGATGCCTCCCTCTGATTTTTAAGCACTTTCTGCAAGATTTGCCCGAAAGAGCCCTTCTTCATCTCAATATCGCCATTTTATCCCCAAATCTTGTTCCCAATAACTCCACTAATTACAATCCCCTTTTCCCTTAGAATTCTGAAAAACCCACAATCCCATGGCATCCTCATCATATCCCCAATTAATGAAACCATTCACCCCTTAATAACCTTTGTAATTTTCCTATTAATTGATTTGCATGGAGGACTGAAAATCAATTTTCATTTTGGCATTTTGGGAGGAAAAAATCATTATCTGAAGACTTGGGATCGAAAAACTTAATACGAATAAATTATGGTCAGAAATGAGAAATAGAATTTCAGCTTTGAGATTCGTAACATCATATGAACTTCGTAATATTGAAAAAGTAATCTTTAACTACGTTTTCGTTGCTGTGTTTATTTATTTATGGTTGCTATTGTCGAGAGTAAATATAAACATCCTCTAAGATGGAGATATAAGTAGGAATTTTATAAATTAAAGATGTACAAACTATTTTCATTAGACGATAACTTTACATACAGACTGTAGTCATGTAGAATATTTATGATACTATATAGATATGGAAATTTTTTATTCTAAATCTGATATAAATTTATTTATCAACGCTGTAAATCATTTATAATCGAAAAGAAAATGTCGCTCAAGCTTCGTGTCTTTTATTATTCATGAGCTGCATCAACCCCTTTAAATTTCACTTGCAAAAAATTCCACTTACCTTTTCATCAGTGGTGAAATCTCATAATCACGTAGTTGGGTTTTTGTTTGATCTTAGCTACGCAAGGCATTTCTTCCATGAAGTCAACTTTGCAGCAAAACATTAACCCTTTTAAGAGAGTCAAGCGAAGCTTATATTAAAGGTAAATGGATCAGTTTCATTTCCTTATGTAGCAAATTAATTTATCAGCTTTACGTCTGGAACAGGATGAATATGTCTGGCGTAAATGTGATATCTAACCATACGGGATCGATGTACTATTAACAGTGCCAGGTACCACAGAAAAAGTATGTTACTATAGTAATAATAGTTACGAAGATTTTTACCTGAATTTGCTGAAGAGTGTTTTTTGACGTCTTGCAAATTTTAGAGATAAATATCTTTAGGGAAAGAGAGTCTATTTCTTCAAGTAATGAATGTGAAAGAGCTAAAAATTAAGAGAATAAATGCCCGAGTTTTTTTCCGCTTAAATCAAGTGAGGTTTTTCTTCTCGATCAGCGACCACAACAATCTCCATCCGCAGATATCTTACTTTAAGCCAATTTGCGCAAATGGTTCCACCTTTAAATGCTATCATTAAATATCCATTTAGTAATTTACTTTTTAAGCTACAAAAATTGCAATTTTTTTATTTACCAATAGGTATTTTATCGCTTGCCATGAAATTATATAGATGTTATTCATCACTTCAATTGCTAGTATTCTTTTCTATAACAGGTCAGTTTCCATTTTTAATTCAAGTAATTTTACGTTTGCTCCTAAGATATTTAATTCCTTTAGAACTTCCAACGGTCTATATGCTTTTATCTGCAATTTATCTTTGTCTTTAATGTTCAGTTGTTATTTAATTGAACAATTGTCAACAAATATTCTTTCCTTCAACTCTATCATAAGCGTTTTTCTTATTTCCATTGGTTTCAAATAGGATTATTTTTATATGAAATTGTATGACTTCAAACAGAAAATTATTTGAGAACAATAGTTTAATCTTACGGATAAGAGAATTTTTAGTTAATTGACGCTAGAGAATATATTAATTTAATAAAAGATACGATTGTTTTTAATTGCATCCCTGTTGGAGTGTAGAACGTCATATAAAAAGATCATTATTGAGCGTATTAACTAACAAAATTGTTGTAAATATTGCTAACTTACACATATTGTTTCATAATTTGATTAATGATAGACTGCTGATATTTTAGTTCTTAGTTATTTATAATATCGTAAACATATCCATGAAGAAAAAGATTTAATCTGCATCTTCAAATAGGATACAAACCCTTTAAAGATGTAAAGAGATACAATTTTTTAAAAATGTTTATAGTTTACGTAAATCTAAGTATGCGTCGCCTAGGTTACAGGTCAAGATTCAGTCGATATCGATAATCATATGGGTAAATGGAGGTGATTAGTCGCCAGGGAAAATTCGTAAATGTGAAATGGTAATGAACGAACTGCAACGAGAAATCCGTTAATGAAGCCGTGCGTCGTAGGAAAATCCATAAGGTGGAGGATTCCATGGGACGGCGTCATTCAGAGGAAACTGTTTCTTAGCATGAGGTCATGTTGTTTCGTAACTTTGCCCTCCTCGACCTACGCTCTAATTACTTCTTGCATCACGTCATTGTATCGGATGTGAGGGAAGGAAGTTGCTCATTGTATCTCCCAGCCTCTTTAGTTATGTCGCCTTGGAGATGAAAGTTTTCGCAATTTCAGAGAACCAAAGACTCATTGAGTGCAGAATTACTTGGGAGTTTTGACGCCTTATTTGACACGATGAGCAATATTATAGAACGGCCCTTCAAAGTGTGCAGAAGTTGAATATTAAAGCAATTGGAAGCGTTTCCGCATCATAAAGGGGAAAATGGGATTAATCAAGTGTTGATTTGATCATCCACTTTCCGAGGTATGATCGAAGTTGCAAATTTGTGCATCCCATTCAGAGTAGAGATTCTTTTCATAGTTGGCGATGAATTCATTGGCTTCTCAAACTTTACTATTTCGCTTTTATGCGTGCTTTATTGAGGTATCATTCTCGTTGTGGCAATATTATAAACCAAATAAGGTGATTAATGAAAATACACCAGCGAAATATTAAGCTATGAAACCCAAAATTGTATCTTTTCGGAAGTTTTTCATTACACTTTCATTGGAGGAACTTCGTAATTCTATGAAGAAGTTTATGAAGATTGAACTGAACCCTTAATTTAATGTGATTTCACTTTTTTATCGTAAGATATTCCTTTTTTAATCGTAAGGTTTTATTTATTTCCATCGTAATATGTTTAATGCCTGACGCCATGGTTGTCTTTCCATAACACAACAACTTTTTTCAGCATGACTGTCCTCATATGATTCCTTTTCTTTCGCTTCCCAAAAATTCGCTTTATTTGCCAGAGAATTCGTGGCAATTCACCTCAATTCTACGCTTTAATCGTTGCGAGCGACAGTGTGTTATAGAGTTGGCTCTTCCACGTGCCATCGAATCTTCCCTTTAGCAAATTCAGGTACGAGCGTCAGTCACCTGTTCAGCATCACTCACTGGATCAAATCACTTCTGAAATTTCATTTCATCCATGCTTTTGTATTCGGTCGCTGATTGATTTCAGATCCGTGCATTGGATCGTTAAAATGTTAAAGCCTTAAGTGAAGATGGTTATTCTAGTTTCCACAAATTGTCTCGCGTAACGCAAACTACTGTACAATGGGTTACTTGTGGAGTAGAAATGGCAGTAGAAAAATCGATTGTAACTGAACAACACTTATTATTTATTAAATTCCATATCGATTATTTTAGATGCTTTTAGAATTTGGAATATTAAGCACTTTAATTGTCATATTTTTGTATTTTAATGTTCCGCATTTATATTTATTAATCACCTGAATTATATTCTATAACAAGTTGTAATCATAATGATTATTTATTTATCATAATGATATATTGGGCAGTCAATAATAATAGAGTGCCCGCTAAAGAGAGAGGAAATATACATCAAGGGATAGGAAGTAATAAAAAAGAATTGTTTTCTCCATCAAATGTATTGATTACATAGAAATGTGATAGCAAACTACTATTACGATACTTCTACTTCTACTTTTGAAGATTTAACTTTTGGATGTAAATCAAAATCTTATAAATTGTTATTCTTGAATTTCCACTACGTATTATGAATTCCAATCGAATGGTGGTTATAGTTTTGTATAGAATAATGTTAGCATCGTAGAAAGTCTCTTCTCTAGTTCTATGGGAAAGTATTTTGATTCAGAGGAAGATAATCTTCCTTCGATTGAGAAGAATTTGAGGCAAGTAAATTTTTGAATATAGCTCTGAAAATAAACTTGATAGGGAGCTAACGACGTTAAACCTCTTTGATGCATCATCTACTTGCATCCCTGGAAAAAAATCAAACTTCCTTTTGAGATACAAAAAATCCATGTATTATACTTAAACAAAAATATATATTGTTACTTACACAAGCCATTGTCTCAGCTTTTTTCAAAGCGATAAGAAAACATCAATTACCGAACTGTATGTGACTCGCTTTGAATCAAATCTTTGATAAAATTTTCTTTGATATTGTTCTATCAACTCCTTTACAAGTTTCACGATCGAAAGAAATGTCTGTCCTCAATGGGAAAGCCTCCAACTGAACAGTAAAAAAGAATTTTTGGGGAAAATTGATGTTTTCTGTAAAATAATTTCGATGTTTAATATCCCTACATTTTATTTCCGAAAAGTAAAAAGCGTGTCAAAGATGAGCAGATGGAATTAGTCGGAATGCAGTGGCTATTGTCATACGTTACCATCTTATCCAAAGAGAGATTTATAAATTCACTTTAGAAGTGACATTGTTGGTGGAGAGCATTGAAGATGGTGTTCAAATACCACTACACTCCTCAGAAGGGTCATTTTCGCAAGGGACAGCCGCCGAGTCCAAGTTGAATAACAAAAGAGTTGTTCCCTTTATCGAAAGTGCCTCTATCTTGCGGTGGAAAGAGACGTCTCTTCGAAAGAAAAATGAAGTAATTCGAAACCCTCGAGAAAGAATTAATTTCCATCTTTAATACGGAGGTTTAGCAAAGTGGCCGTGGAAATTATCACTTGAATTCGTTCTTGGTGCGGCCCTTTGAAGTTTTTTATCGCAAACCACTTTAGAGTGCATTCGATCTTTAATCCCTCAAAGATTGGGCTCTAATTTGAAAGGATTTTTTTTTGTGTTTCGAAGTTATTCTTTTAAGGTTCAGAAATTAATTTTTTTACGTAGGACATGGAATGAGTACTTATAATACTGCAATTTCTCGATTTTATTTAATTATAATCAGGATGAAGGATTAATGATACATTAAAAGAACCATTCGATAGGATTAGAACGTCTATGTACAGCTTTTATTGTGAATTGTTATTTCACTCATACTAATAACATTCATAGTAAAAAATGAGTATGAAAATTCTCACAGATATATAGGAATATAGATATATAGAAATTGGGGTACAACTGAAAAATATGTTTATAATAAAAGAACATTAAAAAAGAAAACAAGTACTGCAAAGCGTAGAGAAGCTTTATTTAAACTGAAGATCAAAAACGAAAGAGAAATTTTGCTTAGGGCAGAGAAATGAATGATTAAGGGATTATAATGAAGGCATATAACGTAATATGCTTACTAAAAAGTATTAATAAAAAGTAAAAATTAAGTAAGAACTCTTTTGGGTTTGTCAGCATTTTCAATGAACTCTTAGTTACTTAATCCAAGTGAGCGAGTAGTTATTTCATTCGCAATTCTTTTTTTCAAATGTAATTATTCGGTCTTCTAAAAGAAAGAAATATTTTACATTAATTTTATGATCCTGTCACATATCATATTTTCTATCCTTTAAATTTAAATGCTATCTGCCTTATTGAATTAATTGCTGGCATCGATTTTGTCTTCATCATAATTTAAATAATTCTTTTGTGTGTACAGTTACAGAATATCTGTATCCTTAGCAACGATAGCTTCTAAAGGAATAAATAAATCACTTTTCGTTCATCTTAGAATCAGAAAACTACCAACAGCCACATCAATGAAAAGTAGTGAATTCAGGAACAATAAACTTTCATTGTATTTTCGCAATAAGTGACTGAATTTTATTTCTAACAACTTCTTATAAGTATAAATCTCAAATTATATATATTGTTAGTTTTTTGTGATTTCCACTTAATTGCGTTCTTTTCCCTAACTTTTCGTAACCTTGTTTCATCCCGTGTCCGTTTCGTACTCAATTTCAACTATCTTCTCCATCCTAATTCAGTTCTTCCTGCAAAAGTAAACCGGTATCAAAACTATCCTCTGTCACTCACAAGGCGTAGTTTGTTCTTCAACCTAGTTACCGGGAACAAACACTATTCCTACTGAAACAGTCTGAAGTGCAGACACCGATTCGTCTTACACTGAAACACTTCTACGGGATATCCTCACACGGATTGCACGAAGGCACGCATCCAAATTAAAACGCCATAGTGTTCCTTTTCTATCGAAATGAAATGATATAAGAACCCTTCGCGAATATTGTGGAATTTATCGATTTATAACTTTAGTTATATTACAATAGATCCCGAACTGATGCGTAGATTCATTTCCACGTTTTAGAAATGTATCCTTATTATAAGAATTGATATTATTATTATGTTATTAATATAATTTCAGTATAGAGCCAATCTTTCTTTTGATGCTCGATATATTTCCAACTCGTTCCAATCCAATTTGTTTCCTATAGTACATACAAGTTCTCTCTCGCAAACTAATTAAGGCTACCAGAAGGAGTTTTCGGGTCACTTAATTGAAAGCTGTCTGAAAAGGATCACTCCAACTCATAGCACAAATTGCGAGTTCACGAAGCAATCTACGGGTGTATAAAAAACGCATTCTTAGTATTTTTTATCATCGATCTTACATTATTATATTACAGTTTTGATTGTTTTCGGTTTCGTAATTTATTGATCTAAAACGGATTTAAAATAATCCTATATAGTTTTAAAACGTTAATTTTATATTCAAATTAAATTTTATACAATGGGATATTTTTGTTTGCTTTCTTTGTACCTAAAAGCAGTAAAACAATAAAATGAAATGACGCATGAATTTTATCGAAATACACATTGTTGATGATAAAAATTCCTATTCAATTATATGGAAACAATTCAAATACCGTTGGATGACTTATAAGCATACAGGAACGTAATTTTTTATACAATTTATGGAAATTAGAACACGGTTTAACATTTTCCGTGTTTTCTTGCGCAAAGATAAATTCGCTATTTTTAGCGCGGCTGCCTTATTTAATATAAAACAGATTGAATCGTCCGTATGAATATCTACAGTGAAATGGTCGCGTCGAGAGAAATGCATTTGAAAAGGAGTGTTTATATGCCTGAATTTGTTTCCACAAACTCTCGTTTTTTTGAGATAGGAAACTGTCATTCAAAGATGTGATCTAAGAGAAAATGTCAACGAGCAGACAACGTTTTTAATGATGAAGTCCAGTCGATGCCATACGTCAATGCATCCACGGTCTATTCACGTATCCATCGCTGCCTCTTCAAGAGCAACTTTACCACACTCAAGTGAGTTCCTACTTTTCTCGGACTCTTCATTAGTTGGATCAAACCGAAGCAGACGTTGTGATCATACATATTCATGTATCAATCTTTGCGAAGTTTTTCATTTTTTAAAACATTTCAAACTTCTCCATTCATATTTTCTTTAAACGTCATTTACATATTTCGGTGTATTTAAATTTATTGTATGAATTGCATAATAAAAAACGTATAAGAAAGTTATGTTCGAATATATATTATACTATATTGGTTGAACATATGGGCGATATAACACAGATATTAACGAAAAGGAAATAGAACCGGGACTCGAACCCGGGTCTTTCAGTTTCTATAGAGGTATTCCAATTACTAA
This sequence comes from Pantala flavescens, assembly GCA_020796165.1. Classification (NCBI taxonomy): domain Eukaryota; kingdom Metazoa; phylum Arthropoda; class Insecta; order Odonata; family Libellulidae; genus Pantala; species Pantala flavescens. The sequence goes on from CM036886.1 coordinate 24,200,329, forward strand.
GCTATCAAGCTGCGTCAATTTTAAGGAATCATTTAAGGTAAACTGTTCAGGAACTGAATAAATGCATGTTCAAACGAAATTGCGAGACCTGGGTTCGAGTCCCAGTTAGTCTTTCGTTTTCACTTCCGTTTTCTTAGTTTTGTATTGCATTCGCGCTCAACGTGTAGCGTTATTTGGACCTCTCCTTAACCCTGTACAGGGTCAGCTTTAAGCCCACCCACCTTTTAGAATCCTTCTCATGCACTGTGATGCATTCACGCACAATTTAACATATCCGTGCACAGATGTAGTTGCATATTTTTGGAGCATATCGTAGACCATCCAATTCTTCAGGTTCCATCAATGATTCAGAGTGCATAGATCCGTGTGAATTGTTAAAACTCAGGAGCTTACTCGCTTTCAATTATTTCTCGAATGAACCCAATCTCGTCTCCTTATGAAAAATAAATGGACCCGCACGGAGCTGCCAAACTTATTGGCACCGTCTGCCTTCTAATCGCACAAAATATCCACCGAAATTCGCTCTCATATCGCTGCCGGGATTGGCTGCAGAGATGCGTTTCAATCGAGATTCCAGCTTTATATGAACTATTCCGAAAATGTGACGTAACATTAAAATATTACGGGTTTAAAACCATAGTTACGTATAATCATATATACCTTACGTGAAGAAGAGTTGCAAGTATTACGCTATCTGTAAACATTTAATCGCTTTATTTAAATAAATTTTTATCCTATAATACTGTTTACTATGTTCTGAAGTATGTTTTCTCGAAACATCCAAACATAATTACGTATTAAAATAAAACTGTAGACTTCGTACTTTCCAACTATGAATTTATTCAGATTTTTAAGAATTTATAAGTTTTCTTACGAAACCGAAAAATAAATTCATAGCGGGAAAGTACGAAGTTATCAGTACCATTTTATTATGCCTTTCGAGCAATTTACGCCCAACATTTTCTTTTTTAAATTACATACTGTTTATTTAAAGTTTATATGTTTTATAATGTTGCGGTAAAAATATATTGTACCTACAATATCTCGGGTTTCCTATATTCTTATTTATAAGCACTTTATAGAAATCTGTTGAGGAAGTGGAAATACGTTTAGATCATACCTTTCCTTTCTTGGAACATCATCTTGTTGATTTAATACGATTAGGTGCGTGGAGAGATATTTTATAGGGATGAATATTTTCTTCTAAATTCATACTGGTTTCAGAAATACATTCTCAGAAATCAGGATTGAAATCTCAAAGTATTTGAAGGATTTGGCGCAAAAGTAGAAACGCGGGAGGGGCATAAAAAGTTTTGCGAAATCGGTTATTTTACGATTTTTCATCAGTTCAGTTCATCTTTGCTTTGATGGCATCCGCTGTTGAGATATCCGAAGATGGAATTCCGGAATCGATTTTGATAGGATTCTATAAAAGAGAAAGACGCTAATTCAGAAAGGTTAATTTTCGTGTCGGACATTTCATCGCGATGGTAACGATTTCCTTAGAGAAAACATTCGATTGGCTAAGCGCAATGCGTTCGCTAAACATAATTGAAAGGGGCTCTTTGATGGAGTCGAGAACGGAATGGCATTTCGGGAGGAATTCAGGATTAGAAGAGAGGAATTTAGGTGGTCCAGAGTATGATGGAAAGCGTTGAGAAGGTCTTCATATAGAAGAAGAAGTCATATGAAAGGTGTGGGGAAAATTGTCTGGAATATATATACGTAAAGATTTAGGAGCTGAAAGAAGAGATAGCCCGAAGCACTCGGAATCTTTTATGAAGTTGAAAAGAAAGAAATTAAAGATGAATGAGGAAATCCTCGGTCAGTGTCTTTGACAGATACGTCTAAGGAAACAACATTCGGTCGAGGAAGGAATTCCGCCAAGAAATGTTAAATGAAATTGAATTTGGAGGCTTCTTTGTACAGCCTCCAGGCAAAGGTCACCGTATATCGAAAGCGAACTCAGTTCTTTGGATGAATCGGTGTAGTCCCTCTCAAGTAAGATTTCGTGGTCAATTTTGGGCTAACGCATCCGAATTGTTTACGTAACTACGTAATACGTCTCCATGGCTTTATCGCAACAGTACTTCATCCTGCTTCGGTCTGGGAGCGATTTATTTTCTTCTCTCTCGTCGCGCACGCGGTTTTTCATTTCTGCGGAATATATATTGGTCTGTAGATGTCCGAGAGATGGAATTTTTGGTAGACGGAGGAGCAAATTCAAGGCGTTGATGGAGTGGGTTGCAGAAGGAAATTAAAATCCCACCCACCGAACTGCTACTCAATTTAACTTCCATTGCGATACTGAATCGTAGAGGCCTCTCGCCGGAATATGCCGCGATGTTTCTAGTCGTGAAATAGGATTCCGATAACAGATAACGGCCGTGGTAGTCGATTGAAAATTCTGATGGACTTCGGTGGTGCTTTTATGTAATTCCTACGTACAAGAAGCGGAAATTATATCTGGTTTGAAATTAAAAATAATCACACTGTAATATATTTCTTAATTATGCGATTAACTTTAATTTTCCTGCACAACTGTACGGAGGAAAACTAAATGTAACAACGTATCGCTTTACGTTGCTATGGTTACTCAACGAAACGTCATCAACTCTCAACAAGGAAAGAAACCACAAGTAAACATAAATACATCTAAACTCTTTGATGCGATTCTTCTTTAAAGGGAAGAGAAAATGCGGAGGAAGATCAAATGATATGCTTATACCAGTTCAATACGATAAGCTGAGGGAATCCATACTCTTTTCATTGAGAAACGATGACGTAAACCGTGATGAAGGTTTTATCGAAAATCGGAATTGAGTAAACACGTATTTAGTTGGTTAAACCAACTGCAGAATGTTCGTACTGTAAATTGTTGATAATATTACTAATAATGTATATCTAAAAAAGTCTATCGGCATTAAATATCGAAGTTTAGCGGTTTCAGAAATCGGAGATTATTCTTAAAGTATCCGTAATGAGCAATATAAAACGGAGTAGGAAGACGATAAACCTTTTATAGGCTTCCGTGATATAAGCAATGATTTCAAGTAGGATTACGTTTACATATTTTAGTTAATGATTAAAAAACATGGAATTAATGTCTTATTAAGGCGAATACATATTGATCAGTATATTATTGGGACTCAATCAGTAGTTATTTAAAAAGTTTTTGAGAACTTTGTTTAAGAATACAAGGGGGGATTATCTTTAGCTAAAAATCGAAACTTAATCTTCTGGCCTGACTTTTATGCTTATCCATAGTCATAGATTAACGTATATGTATAAACTAGTTATTGTCATCAAACGTTGCCTAGTGATGGATATAGACTTCGTAAGAAGAACGGTGTACTGAAATCGCTTTGGATCGTATCTCACCTCACTACAAGGTAATGAAGAAATTCCAATCAAAAGAATTCGAAATGAGCAGCGTAACATCGCCGATAAAAGAGGAAAGGTATAAAAGAAAAATTCGGGAGACAAAATAAGTAAAGTTAAATTTTTTACGTCGTTACGAAGAGAAACGAGCTATCTCGAGGGAATCATTTCCAAGTGGCGCCACTCGCGGCGGAGTCAGGAACGAAAACCTCGCGTTGTTAATGAATGAGTTTGATTAACGCAGATATTACGTTTTTTATGCTTCCCGCGGTCACCTTATTTATTTTTTCCACGCTTCGCATTTGTAGGGTAACTCTTTGCGTCATTTGTTGCTCGCGCATAATATTTTTTTCCGTTTCCGGAAAAATGTGACGCCATAACGGCCTTCCCCTTATTCTGTCAACCATTAATTTGGCTAAATGCCGCTTTCTTTCGTTCATTAGAGAAACATACATATTTATGACCTCTGCTATTGCATTTAATTGGGAGCAAAACAAATGGAGAATGTGAACAGTTGATCTCTTTTATTTCTCTTTAACAATACCGATTTCTTTTACATTCGTGTAGCTGTAACGAAAATGATGATTTTGGTGAATAATAAAAGAATCGATCTCGAACGAGTATCGAAATATCGATAAATGTCGAAATAGATCGATATTTGCATAGAAATGCTCTTTTTAAAGCTAATGAATTTTAAAATTTAAATTTCTTCTGCTTTTATGAACCATTCATTCCATATCAATTCATTTTTATAACGTTCCACGATTACTTCATAGACTATTATAATATGTATATCATTTAATAATATACATTTATTTTCCTTTTGCCTCCATGAAGGAGCTTATTCCTAGTTTACATAACTGCATTTAATCTCATAGAAATTGTTGATTTAAGTACATGAATTAACTAGTGAATAAAAAATGTATGTATTTGCACATTGTTAACGAAAATTTGCTCTTATCTAATAAATATTAAAGGAATTCGAAAACATAACGTACTTCTTATGATCTTAATTTATTGCTATAAATAATGAATAACATCCTAAACTATATTTGCTTTGAAAAGAAATTGATATAAAGTTACGCAAAGCGTTTTTAATGTAATTTATTGTGATGTGGCATTAACTGACGAAAATAATAATAATATCCAATGTACAGTTTTTACACTCTCTAGCAACAAACTATGATTTATAGCAAAGAAAATGGTAAAACTAGTTTCGATTGGTGATTGAAAACTTATATTTAACAGTTTTAAAACGAGAGAATAGTTAGGTTCATCAGATTTAAGGATCTTCAATACAGTCTTACGAATCTTATTAGGGAAGTCTTCTGTTGGTACTACTTTATATCTACTCCTTTTCATTTTCCTGTAAAATACTTTGCATTTCAGTTATTAACCCCTACTTAGAGCTTCGTGGTCGACTCAATCGTTTTCTATTCCCATTTATGAAACATTCCGTAGTTAGGAGTGAAGTTCTCCCAACTTTAAGTCCGGAATAAATCCTTTTCAGGTATCGTCTGTCTGTATTAAATCATAGGCTCAGGTTAAATGTTTTTGAAATAGGGAATTCTATACTGCTGATGCCACTTAAATTTTGTATTCACTCATCTAATAAAGAAATTTTCATTGTTCAAACAATTCAACAAACAAACAAACAACAATGTCCTTATTGTTTCATTTTTGACCTTTTATTCAACGCATAAGGTCTGGTTAAGGAATGCACAAGCGAAGACTTAAATCTTACGCCGTCAGCTGTTAAAGCGGGTATTTTTAGTTTCCCAAAATGACCGCTTCAGAATTTAGTAGATATTGATGACGCGTTGAGTTGAATCCCACTTTGCCCTACAAGATTAATTGCCAATTCTAGAGTTTCAAATTCTTGGTTTCCGTCACAAGTAGAACTTATAGAGTTTCATAACGAAGTTCCAGAAGTTGGAGGACACACTCGTCTTCCTTTTATCTCTTAATTTTTTTCCTCACTTCATTGTAAATAGGTTTCGTTCAGTAAATCTCGAAAATTGAGCATTTCCTAGAATTAGCCGTTTTATCCTCTTTAAATCGGTTAATTAACTTCACAAGTTCTTTGCTGTGATGTGTGTTTGCATATTTAGGTTACTAAAGTCAGAGTTTACTCTAAATTTTGCATTAAATTTATTGCACACTGATTTTTATGTAGATTGATTTAGCTCAGTCTGTATAATCCTTAAAATGCTGATTAATAAGTTTTATTTTTGTTTAACTTATTCATTAAGATACGAAAGACTTATGTTTATAGGTAAACAATTTATTTCTATTACCCTAGACAGTTAATGATTTTGAATTAATTTCTCTTTTAGGTTCATATAATGATAAAACTGCCATTTTATAAAGAATATCGATTTGAAATTTAAAAATTTAAACTCTAAAATTGACGAAAACATATTGATATTTTGTGAACCATTTTGATGTAGTTGTATTTTTAGGTATCGCTAAAGAATTGATCCCAATAATGAGATAACCTAACTCGATTGTTGTAGATTAATTAAAATCATCGTATTTTATTGTATTTATTGACTACTTTGTTGATTCGATTGTTTCTTCTTTAATTGATAGATAATTGAACGCTATAATTCTAAACAATGCCAAGAATGCATTCAAATTTGAAAAATTCGTATATGTAGAATCAGTGTTCGATACTTATAATCCGAGATAGAGATGAGATGAGCTCCTCATACTCTACTTCTATTGTATATGTCTATGTCTATGTAGATACCCTGCGAGGCACCTTTCGGTGTGTGGCAGGGGGTGCATGCACCGTGAATTTACTTTCCTAGACGGTTATTTTCTCGTATTGTTCGAGGGAAAAACGAATTTTTAAAACGGTCGGTTTTCACATCTATTTCCCTTATTTTATATATTCATATTGCACTACTTAATGTACTATTCTCATTCCCTTGAAATTTACTTAAACCTTCTGGAAATTCGGACCTATATATTTCAACCTCTTTTCTTTAGTAGAATTTTTTCAGGTTGAAGCCGTTTTCCATTTAATCCTAAATCAATTTGCTAAGCTATTCAAAAGCCTCGAACTTTTTATTGCGATTGATTTTCCTCCAAATATCGAGTTTCGATTACACCGAACATTGAACCGGTTGGCTCAAAATTCGACGGGTTCTTTTCTGCCAGGGAATCGAACCGTGATATCCAAGATAGGGAGACGTTCCCGATGAATGGAAGTGTTGTCCATCCGATACACGGTATCGATGCGTCTGCCACATGGACTGGAAACGTACGCCTTTTCAAGGAAATCGTCAATCGGAGACGGTTTCGTCGTATCTGCGCTTGTGCTCGATTACAGTCACTTTTTTAATGCTCACAAACCGTATGTCCTATATTTTTGTTGCTGAAAATTCGTAAATCGTTACGAGTACTTGAGTTTTATGAAAGGATTATTGATCATTTTCTCTCGGTTTTAGTATTTGGAGATGCAATTTATGAGTATGTTTCGTAATAATATTACGAATTGTATTAATCAAATGTAGTTCTTATTATTACTAAGGAAACCAAATGGCAGATAGATTGAAAACTTGGTGAAAGCGTCATACATACATTGTTGGACACATACAATCAAGTTACGTACGTTATTATTATCGCAATTTCAATACGTTAAACTGCCTTAATTATTACGTAAAAAAGGCTACTTCATAAAAGAATTATAGCACATTTATATTCGTAGTGTTATCTCATGTTTTCTGTGCTCTAAGAGTTATCAAAGTAACTTATTTCAATCTATAATACCTCTATTAGGATACTAATACTTCGCTTATACATTTTTTGTCACCTAGTTTTCTTTGTAAACTCGTGGCAACCTTGTATAACTATGAATATCGTTGTATCCATTGGTTTTATAAACCCTTTCCAACCTTTTATGCCTGTAACAGAATTATATTCTGTATACGTAAGAATAAATTTTCTGTTCAGATTTTAAATCATACTGTATTTTCACAATTCATTCTTGAATCTTTAATTGTTGTATAACCACATTTTTTTGTAAAAGTTGATCATTAATTATATTAAAAGCATTGATTACTATTAAAATATCATCTATAAAGGATTGTGCTCACTTAATCCCTCCGTTACGCTAACTTATACAGGTGTACATATAAATATTAAAGAAGTATTTAAAATACACGATACGCGTGTATTATGCATTTCGTTAACCATCTTGTAAACTATTTAGTGTCTCTCAGACGGAAGGTGTTCGTGATAACTCGTGTAAATAGGTCGATTTAATAAGTCCGACTGTAGTTGTAGAAGTAGCACATTTCGGAATGAATGTAGACCTTGAGGGAAAAACACAAATCGATTTCCATTGACCTAAAGGACTAAAAAGGAAAACTCTTCAGAACACGTTTCAGAATGTCTCGCTCAGAACTTCAGAAACGATTTGAACTTGAAATGGAGTGAGAAGTAGAGAAAAAAAAGGAACTCGACGTATTGAAAAAAAGTCGAGGTGCAGAAATTGCATCCTCAAAGGTTTCCTAAAACTCCTTAACGTGTTTTGCATTGAGATCGAGAAATAAATTCTGCGGAAAGTGAATCGTACCACACGACTCTAAAACGTGTTACGTCTTGCACAAAGAAGTGATTATTTAAAATTCGTTCGATTCATTTTCAATCTGCATCGTAATATACAATAACAGAATATAGTAAAGATGCACAATAGAATATATACGAAGCTTATTCAGATGTTTTTGGTCAAATTAATAAAAATCCCTTAATAATATTTCAAACTAGGTTTTTTTTCACTTTCCCTCTTAGGCTATATTTGGTTTAAACTGAGTTTTCCTTTCTCGCAGCTTATTTGATTGGTCATAAAACATTCAGTTTATACTGTTTCCGTTTATATTAACATATTATCTATTTTTATTTCAAAAGTTTTAATCTACTCAACCAAAAAAAATAAAATTTCCATCGATATAAAAATTACTTGTATACAGTTATAGCGATATATAAGATTTATGAAGTAGCTGTGAATGACTAAAAATAGTTACTGGGTCGTGATATGTGAAAAAAGATATACATTGTTCATAAAAGTTAAATAATGTAGTAAATTGTGTATGAGGTACAACCATGCAGGTTAATTTGACTCATGATAAGAAATAAGGGAAAAGTATGTTTAAACATGAAAGAATAGAAAGCGGTATTTCATGGGACGAAATTCAAAGAAAAATAACAGAAAAATTGGATCGACAAAATGAGCTTTCAACAATGGAAAACTATTCAACAGTAACACGCAATAGAGCTCTTCAAAGAACTCAATTGTTACGGTTTTGAAAAACAATAAGAGCAAGTAATTCAGCTTTTTAACTAAAAAAATCATAATTTATTCCAATTTAAATGTACAAAATGTGGTTCTGTTTTATTTAATGTGCCGTGCATTTATTTGTAGCGCTTTTTAGAGGATTTACAAAAAGAGAGGCAGTTTGATAAATAGAGGATGGATTATGGAAATTAGAAGTCAGATGTTTGTTTCGAATGATGACGTAGGATTGCAAGGGAATGGATGGATGTCGGAGATGAAAGAGTTGTCAGTCAAATGATTACCAAAAAGGAAATTGCAAATGATGAATATTCATAATTTTTCTTCTTAATGTTGGCGAATTCATCATCCTATGTCTTAGCGTATCAGTTACGTTGAACAAGTAAAATACCGGCACTGGAAGAAAACATCGTAAATCTTTCAAGATTGAAACTCTGTTGCTCAAAAACAAACCATATAATTGTTAAGTATCCTCTGCTTAATTTCTCAACAAATCTATCATTCGTAGACTATCCCAGAAAGGCAATCCAAAATGCATACTGCTTTCGTGATTGAAAATCATTTTAAGGTACCTGTTTCATTTCAATACAAATACTTAAGAAATAGCGATTGTGTCTGAGATATGTTTGGTAAATAATAGTACCTTTTAATGTAATAAAAGGTTCCCTTTAAGATTTTAGATTTTGTTAAGGCATATCCTATGATCTTTATGCCACTCAGCCAAGCGTTACCCGACCAGATTTACTCTCTTATGCATTCCCATCTTAAAGTACGTATATAGACGTATCCTGTCCAGTACCATTTTTACTCTGAATGCTAGACCAATGAGAGACTGTTAAGTATATAATACTTACTCTACAATGAAATTTTAACATTAGTACATCTATGTGATCCTTATCCCTTTTTATAAGGATAAATTCAGTGAGATTTAATTTTGATCTATAGATAATTGAAAATGAATACAATTATCGAGATATATAGATTAGATTTTAATGTAAAATGCTCGATGAAGTGTGTTTCTGAAGCCAAAAAGTTTCAGCGTTTGTATGGAAGTTTTTAAATTAGATTTATATAAATCATTATAAATCCCGTTTCTGGAAATTCAGACGTTGTTTAATGATACTTTATTTCCTTTGTATACGTTATCATAAATCTGAAATTGTGTCATAATTATCCTCGTTAAAAACAAGTAATATTAATAATACGTTAAAGAATAAAAAAATAATAAAAATAATTCGTTTAGAATATTTACATCTTTCCACATTTTAAAGTTTAATTTGAGGATTATCCTCCAAAAAAAGTCATATTGATAATACGTTAAACAATAAAATTTTCAATAAAAATAATTCTTATAGGATATGTACATCTTTTAACCTTTTTAAATTCGATTTGTAGGTTAAAATCATCTCAATTTACGTCAATTGCGACTCAATTGACATTTATTAAATGTAACAGAGGAATGATAAAGGTTAAAAATTTCACAAATAACAATCTAAAAAAAATCCAATGATTAATTTTCCCCAAATCGTTTAAAAAAATTTCTTTTTGCAATTTCGCGCGAATAAAACAAAATTGAAACGCATCCAAATTGTCAATGAAGCCGACACTTCATCGGCATTTATCATTGTTTTATTACGCAAAAAAGAAGTTGACACTCTTCAATTGTCCTCAAATTCCGTTTAATAAACTTTCGAGTGCCAAACTAATGACGAAATAAAATCGCCCATTTTGTAGTTATCCGATCTCATCCATTGGCGATGCAGTGTGTGCATATTCTCTCGTCTCAACCTACGCTTGCCTTCCATTATAGAGAGCCATCCTGAATTCGTAAAGAACCAGTTTCGCATTCGACAAAAAAAAATCTTTCCAACCCGAAGCGTTATTCAATATTTCATTGTCCATTTTAATGGCATTCATGGACGACTTCAACCGACTTCAAATACGCCTCTGAAGTTTAAAAAAAACCTTAAGAATTAATTGAAGACTTTTTTATTCTTTTTCACCGCTTTTGACGAAGGCAGAGTCGAGTGCCTCGTCGTAGTTATTCGCCCAATATGTTACAACACAATGCATCGCTACGAAGAGTTCGTGTTTGTTTGGTTGCTTAGCAGGCATTTTTGGGTACTCAATGCATTTCCCATAGGAGATTGGGAACGTATTTCCCGAAAACAAGTGAAATATGAATTTGGGAAGTGCCTTTAACCGGGTAAATGATACTGGGAACGGCTACTGAGTATATCATCAAGATTTAATCGATTTAAGATGAGATTTAAAGTAGATTTCAACAGGATACCTATAAATATAATGAGATGAGTGCAGGAAAGTTGACGAAATATAGTTGTTAACAAATGATTGGAAGAAAATTAAATGTGAAGTTATGAATGACTCGTACGACTCTATTACATTAATTTACGAGTTAATATGTTAAATAACAATGTTAAGTATCGTAATGTAATATACATTTATGAAAATAATAGATTTATAATATAATTCTATACATATTATCGTACAAATATGGGAAGGAAAAATACTTTCAATAATATTTAAATGCTTAAAAGTTTCAAGATAGTCCTAGATTTACGTATACTCCGAGCGCTGAACCCTTTTTCACGCCTCTACTTTTCCAATCGATTACTTTCGCATATTTTACGCGGATGGCGGGCATTTTCAAAGAGTTTCGCTCAAGAATCCATTTCCATGATATTCCGCGCACTATCTGAACCACCGTAGTATCTGAGAGGAATATCTAGTACGCCTTTTACCAAAGCTCCTACTCTCATTGTGAAACTTGATGCGTTAGAACTTCAATCATATTGTAATAATCACTTTATTGGAGTATTTGGGACAATGTTTTTTTTATTGTATTTTTGTTGCCATAAAATTTTTATGTGTTTCACGTAATGGGATAAAAGAAATAAGTTTGTATAAATATGTTTCTTCGAAATTTTCATTAGATGTGCGATTCCAAAGGGCCGGCATGAAGCGTTTGTATCTTCCAGAGCTGTACAAAAGCTTTGTTGAGGATCACTTGGAACGCTGTATCCACTGTGAGAGTTCAAACTCTTCAAAGTTAGTGGAGATCTTCAAATCACAGGGACTTCGATTTGTTCGGGACATTTGCTCTTGAAACTGTGCTCGTCTCTCCCAAATAATGAACCTTCGTGCTGAGATAAAAGCGCCATAAGCTCTTTTCTAACGGGATGAACATTTTTATGCTTTGACTACACTCAACGTTTACCGAATTATTAAAGTTCGAACACGAGATTGGAATAATCGTATCTCACATTAAAATGAAAATACATACGTGTTTATGCGATAAATGTGATAATTTTATGAACAAGGGCTACTTCAAATCAGTTTAGTAAATAGCTCATATCCATTGCGGGGACCTTAAGCTTATGATTGATGTCCGTTACTCTACTTTAGGAAATTGCTGTGATGTGTTTGCGTTCTACCTCTTAGGGTTGAACTTTCACTCCCTTTGATTGGTCCTTTTTATTTACGCTATGTGTAGACCAACTTTATATTCTTTAGATATTAATCCTGTTTATTCTACTGATGTTACTAGTTTTACAACGTAGATCTATTCTGTTATTATATGTTATTAATATGAATATAAATATATATTTTCTAAGTATTTCTTAATTTTATTCTGGCGCAGTCATGAATAATTCTATTGATATCTATGATAAACGAATTGCCAATGAAATCAAGAATACAAGTCAAAAAAATAATTGAAAAGTACCTTTATATTTTAGTAAATCACAAATACATATATTTTAGTAAATCATACACAAGAGACCTAATTTTATAAACGTTTTTATCCCATAAAATACTTACCGTCTTTATTATCAGAAGCATTTAAAAACCCGTAAAGCCGTAATATTTATTAATACTAGTATAGCCCCCTCGACTTTTGGAGATTGTCACGTAACAGTCATATAAAAATTTTGCCTTCCCATTAATCACCGAATTATCAAGAAAATCCCTTTCATTAAAAAAAAACATCCATATAAGAGTTTCTCGATAAATGCAATACTTATGCGAAAGTTCGACAAATTTAGTATTTTTTCCTCTTAAATATACTCATCCTATAATAGGAATTATGTTGATCTCTTTTTATCAGTTATTCAGGGTGTTATTTACGAATTTCCAAAATTCGACGAAGCCATAGATTACGTGGAAACAATTTTATTCGTCGCCGACGCAGGAATCATCGGGACCTTAAGAGATGTCGGAGGGGAAATGTTTTCGGAAACCGCAGAGGATTTCACGCATAATTGACATAACATTCGAAAAAAACGACAACAGTTCTTTCGCAAAAGGTTTTTATTTGCTTAAACGTGCTCACTTGACCTGGCTACCCCTTCAGGATGGGAGCCGAAAAAGTTTCCACCTTTCGGTAGGAGGACGAACTAGAAATCCGTCGAGGGCACACTCTGAATCTTTCATGAACGCCTCTCTTGCTCACTACCCACCCCACAACACCACCATCTGTCCCTCTTACCTGTTTTTATCTCGGTTATTGATCTGAAACGAAATAATCCATTGACTCTTGTCAATCCGTCAGATTCCTCCGCAGATTCGGAGAAGATGATTTTATTTTTTTTCCGCTCCTTTGGAATGTTTCCTGTTTTTGTGCTTAAAAGAAAGGACACACGGAGTTGAGCGATTCCATTTTATAGAATTATCTTTATTGTTTCGAAGAGAACTCTGCAGCAAATCGATGTGAGGGTTTTACGAAAATTCTTCCGTCGCTTTTAATGACGTAAAACATTTTTTTGTTGGAACATTTACGTAAGAAAATGCGAAAGAATAAATAGATGTCGTTAGTTTTCAGTTTTGTTTACTTTTCCGTTGCTATGTTTAAATTTACGTAAATATACTCGTTTTTAATTCATTTAAAATTATTGTATGATTAAGTACATATTATTAAACATTAATTATTGTAAGACAAGATTCATTACATATTATTATTTGATAAATATTAAAATTTATGATTTATTATGTTATTAATAATAGGGTAAGTTTTATTTAAAGTTATAGAAAAAGAAGATTATATATCGTAATTTGGAATTTTATGTTACGAAACAAGTAAATTCATTGGTCTCTGTACAATGGAGTAGTAATCCAATCATCAAATAAAAGGCTCAGTATTAAATAACGACTTCCATCTCTATAAATTTCCCTTTACTTCGCTGAAAGGAGTCCATAAGGATTTTAGATCGAGAATATTGTGCTCTTTATGTATTGTGCAGAGCTTTTAACTGGGATTTGAAAGGATTCAACGTACAGAAAGGAATTAGATATTTTATATTCTAGCGGCAAAAGCGGCTATCCTTTATGCAGCTAATCTTTTTTATTAGTTTCAAATTGAAATAGGAATCCTTTTGAGTGCTTGGCTTATTTTTCAAACAATTCCATACGTTTTCCAATAGTGCACATCCTACATTAACTAAAATTTTATGATCTTCGAAGCAAACTCACGTTGGCTTACTTTTTAGGGGATTATTCTGAGGTGCTTTATTCACAGATAAATTAGAAAATAGCTCTGCGTTATTCGTGATGAAATAACTTTACGTACGTGATAATTTCCATACGTTGAGAATATACTCTGATTAGAATATCTCGGTGGTAGAACTTTATTTTATTTGGAGAATTACAAATCTCTACTTACTAGACTACCCTATTTTGTATTCTTTGTAAACCAATTCCTAGAATTTTAATCAAATTTTTTGTCGAACTACCTTTCTAAGGTTCTTCTATGATCTGATAAATAACCGCACAGCATCGTTTTGGGTCCAGTATTTTCATCTTTCATTAGGATAAGATCTCAACAATCAGTTGTTTAATTTCTTCTCAAATGAAATCTTACATTTATATTTATTACTTTCAACTTCAGATTGAAAAATAAAATACACATAAGATCGATTGAATAATTTCTGAGCGAACAGTAATTGCGTAAGAACATTTTTCCCTTTATATTCTATTTTAATTTTACAATGAGAGTGTGAGAAAAAACTTTTTACCATCTTCTTACGCAGTTTATATCTAAATATTTCCATCGCGTTGATTTCATTATTGTTGTTTTTGAATTCTACAGATTAACCTACATTTACAGAAATACATACACATGCTTGTAAATATCAAAATTTCAATTGTTCGAGTATCAAATGCAGTAGTTCCCAGACTTCCATCGAAAAATTCTCATTTACACTTCTCATTTCTTCCGTAGAAAACGGAAAATTCTTAGTTTTCAAAAGGTTGAGAAATGTTCGTATTATAAAGAAGTTGAAACCGTCACAACTCGAGGAAAAAAGTTACCTGGATCGCCTAAGGAGATGACCCTAAGGGATAGCTTGCATCTCATTAAAACAGAATTCACTCACGGAGCAAATGTCGGTAGCTTCAAACTGAAGTACGAGTATCTGCAACAGCAAGTCTTTCTAAGGCACCTGAAGAGAAAAGATGCTAAGGACTTAAAGGGATAGTCTATGTTAAATATCTTTCTTGAAAGGACTTTTTGGAAAGGTTGTTATTTCCATTTCACTACTTGAAAATTGTATTTTTGTAGGACACAAATTTAAACTGTGTATTATGCTATAACGTTTAGGATATCTATTTTAAAAAGTAATTTATCTCCAGAGAAAGTAATTTATATTAATAGTATAAATTAAATTAATTTACATTATTACATCTTCATTTTTTATGTAAAATTACGAAACGGGTCGTGATTGAATCAAATTCTCTGTGGATGTTACAAAGTTTTTTATTAAACTATGACTTTCCACCAAGTCACGCCTTCTAATATCGATTAAATTTTTAGCATACAATATACAATAATATAATATATATATATATTTATGTATATACCATTTTAAAATATTCCGCGCCGTTATGAAAAATTTAACTCTTTCCCTCGTACTATTTTTACATCACTGAACGAAACATCCACGAAAATACGTACTTTGGAAAACTTTCTACATAAAACACATCTATAAGCGAACAAAGACGTATACAGATGTACATGCAAGAGTATTCGAATGGGCGTGTATGCTTAGAGACGTGAATATGTTCACATCTTTCCTCAGCATCTCTTCCTGGACTCGAAATTGAGAATACTTTCGCGATTTTATTATTCCAGTCCCCCTCATGAAAAAACGATTCTCCAAGTTTTTCAATATACGTGGTCAGCCACATCGGTCAGCGGGATCGTTTCAGCGTGTGATTCCCACAATGCCTTTCGCTTTGAAGGACCTCCCCCCCCATCGCCATTATTTCCCACGTCTTCCCATTTCAGCCCTCGAATCGAACCGACGAATTGAGTTTTCGGGAAATATTCTTTCCTTCAAATCCGTATATATTCAGGGGAACTTAAGTATTACGTGAAATATATTGATCTCTTTTTCGTGTTGAATGTAAGGGTGATAATAACTTAGAACTTTGAATAAATGAAACGTGTATTTCTATCGTTAAGTGTGAATTTTGCAATTGAAAACTTTAAAGTTGGGAATGTTGATGGGAAAGTGCTTACGTTCATGGAATCTTTTTTATTTCTCATTCCAATTCCTTTGATTCGTTGGCTGAACGGTTTCTTATCTAATGGTCAATAATTTTTAGCGAAATGTATTTAATTATAAAAGATGACTTTAAAATGTTTTTATTTTATATTTGTCACATTGGTCACTGTAGATAAAGTTCCAATTTAATCGTATTCATTATTGTTTTCTTATTCCGTCTTGAGTTGATGATTTCAGGATACGATTATTATATTTAACTGTGTGGTAATACGTAAAAAAAACTTTGATTGAAGTCTCAGTGGTTCATCTATTGATTTTGAAACAAATGATTTTAGTTACAAGGCGTATTTATTATGCATTCTTACAATAT
This sequence comes from Pantala flavescens, assembly GCA_020796165.1. Classification (NCBI taxonomy): domain Eukaryota; kingdom Metazoa; phylum Arthropoda; class Insecta; order Odonata; family Libellulidae; genus Pantala; species Pantala flavescens. The sequence continues at coordinate 24,216,902 of CM036886.1, forward strand.
ATCTTATTGGGATTGTTCTGAAGAAAATATTGATTTTTCTCATAAGTTCCTTGAAAATATAACAACGAATTAATACTGTGCATTTCATTGTTAAAAATTATCTTAAAGTAGGCTATGAAACTAATAGATAATGGCATTGAAACTATAATCGATATTTATAATCTGTTCCCTATTAGTCAGTTGTATAGTTTGACTGCAACTCCACCATATCTTACAGTTTTGGGGCTAAAATAACTTAATAACTATAGCAACAGTACGGTCACTACCGATTCCCTTCTACGAGGTGTGTGACAACAATATACTTGTTATCGCGTGGTGCAGATTTTTGTAGCGTGTAACTTGGGCTCTATTTGAGGTTTATTTGCTACTAATTTAATCCTTAAACTCTACCTATATACCTGCAATTCCCTACTTTATGAGAATCGCCCAAGAAAGGAATGTTTTCTTTAATTTTCTAAAATATAATATATTATCGGATTCCGTACATGAATAAGATTCTTTGGATTATATTTTATCATTTATATTTCTGAAAAAAAACATTATTTCTTTCTCTATCGTTATCATTAAGTTATTATCTGTTATTGATAAATATTAATATACAATCGATCAAATAATACAAAGAAGTATAAATAGTTTTGTACTTATACACGCTCACAGTTCATGTCAAATATACATTTATATTATAAATATATGTATTTATAATAGGTTGAATAGTTAATGCTGTAAATCAAATGACATTTCAGTTCAAGACTTTATTCATAGTTACACGTGGAAATTAGCGTTGAAAATATATCATTTTCGAGTATCTACGTAACTTAACTTTAAAAAACAAAACTAGTATATACCTTAATACAATTTTATGCTATAGATTCTTTCATCTTTGAATTTCTCCCCAATTAGAATTATGAATTCGCATTAAGCGTTCGTAGTTTTTTCGTAGATACAAAAAATTGTGCGCAATCCTTCTTAATCTCTATGCACCGATGTATGCACATTTTAAAAGCGTTCGAGAAGTCTGGAACGTGGTTTTTTTTAAAAAACAAAAATATTTGAGAGAGCAAATCATCTACGGAAGAGTTGATCCACTTGGATGGGAAGGAGATGGTATTGGAAGCATAATAAAAGGGAATTGCTCGGAAAGGATGACATACGTGAGGCGCTTCGACAAGCAGGGCGATGATAGGCCAGAGGCACAAAATAAAGGGCCCGGAATGAACAAATTGTCTCCGTAATGTTTAGGGATAGAGGGGTAGGTCGTGAAAAAAGAGGATATGAGGTTGCATTTGGAGAATGGAAAAGGTAAATAAAAAAATCAGATGGTTAAGTGTCGGAGAAAGGAATCGTGTTATGGCGACCGAAAATAAGGAAGGAGAAGATGTATTCGGACGAAGATAAAAGCCGATGTGGGGAAGACGTGAGTATGGATGTGCAAGGGAAGACATTTGCGGGAAAGGGAATTCGCACAGAAGTGTATTATGGAAGGGAAAAGGAACTATAACTGTAATATTTTAAGGCGTAGAATTTTTTCACGATCTTTCGGGTGTGTTTCATTGGGAGTTTTGTTCTGCTAAAATTATTCATTACGACTGAATTATGGATGCGTACAAAGAAAATATATTCACTTATTGGATGGTGATACTTAATATTTGGTTAAATTGGTTTCTTGTTTTAGAAAATTAGCTTCCTTTAGAAACTTAAACTACATAAAAGCTACTTTTTTCTTTAATATTTTACTCGTTCCAATAATGATTTCTGTTATTTGATATGTCGACGAGATATAATATAAATTAATCATATTGAAGTTAAAGAAGAGAATCATATGTAATCATATTATTATAATAATATTATATTAAATGTATATTACGTATGTGTTATTTTACCCTTTTGGAGTTAAAGAATGTCAACATGATTTCTCAAATATGAATCATCCTATTGAAACCATAGACATTATAAATGTAAAATTCATGGTGTAAGAATTGACAAAATACATTTTAACATTTTCTATTAATGATTCATAGATGGAAGTCTCAATATACGAATCCTTAGATGTTTAAATTAGCTCGCAATACCTTTACTGATACCGATAACACTTTCTTAACATCTGCTTAGTCGCTGTTTCTATCGCAACATCATAAGTATTGATTGATTATTACTACAGAGAAGTTTTTCTTACTTTAATGCTTAACATTTATTTTTTGAGATCAGGGATTTCAATATTTTGGATTTTATACGTGTATGTGTATGTGCCATCATTATCAGCCATTTTCAATTCGATATCGAATTGAAAATGGCTTTCCCTTCTTCTCTCCAATATCCTCGACTCTGAGTCTTCCATTGTCAATTACCCCTAAGTACTTGTCACATTCATCCATTCCCCTCTCTTCACATCTCTTTATGAATACATTGATGTATATATTGATATATTGTATTATAAATGGCCTAATTCAGGGTTGAATGTAAGACGGGACTCATTAGATCCAATTTGGCGCGATAATAAGGGGGAAATGTATGTACGTATACATTGTGGTATATTCTATTACTTTCTGTATGTTTCCTTGACTGCAAATTCTCCCAAAACAATCTAATTAGCTTACTTTGTTGCAAAATCACGCTTTACTGTATGCTTTCTTTGTATTTATTTTTTTTCTTCGGATCTACGAATCTTACCTTCTTTTATTGTCCAATTTTCATCTTTTCGAATGTACATATGACTTTATTATCAAAGGAAAAGTAAATATTCAATTAGAGGAGGAAAATCTTTAAAATTATATTTTGAATTACAAGGAAAGCTCATTTTTGCGTGTTTTTAAGTAAATCGTGACTTTTTAAATTACCCTTCATTCTTTATGCGTTATCGGAAGTAAATTTCCAGTCCCTTTCCCTTCACAATCAGAATTGTATCTTTGATAACAAGTAACTACCGACTGGGATATCCCCTTTTAATCCCAAAGAATTTTGTTTACTGTAGAAAGTTAAATTGTTCTTTTTTAAGCTAACAATGAAATTCTGAAGTCATTATACTAAATAAATTTTCACCTTTTCTAATTAGGTCATATTTTTCGAAAGTCTTTTTTTCCTGCTACTTAATTATTTCATTAACAGTGAAATATATATAAACAACTGTGTTTAACTATAAAATAATTGTATTGACCTTATTATCCAAACAATTCTCTTGTCTACTTTTCGTAATGAAAACTTACGTATTTGGGATATTTTAATCTACTTCTCTGTTACGAAAGGAAGGTTAATTTCATTCGAACCAGTAAATATTGAGTATGATACTTTGCGTATAAAATGAAATTGATAAATAAACGCGACGAATAATACTTCCTCATTATTTGCGGATAAAAACAACTGAAAGTCTTATATTGCGAATTGTCGCGTAAAATCCTAATAATTCGTTATTCGTCTTAAACGCGTAAATGGCAAAGATGAGAGGTAATGTATAAAGATGAGAGGAAGATGGGCTGAAGACGAATGTAAAGAAAACTTGTTTGAAATTGGAAAGGGTCTGACGGCAGAATTAATGGAAAGTCGAGCAAACAGAGGGATAAAATAAGAAATTTAAAATGGAGACGACTGAGATTGCATCAAGTGAAGGATCGGTGAAGGATTAGAGTAAATAAGAGACGAGATTGTATCCATGGAGTTGTTTAGAAATAAAAGTTTCTCGGAGAAATGAATGACAAATGTAGACGGAGATTAGGGTGAAACGTTGCAAAAAATGGATGAATTTATTAAGAGAACATTTAACCAAGATAAGGTGAAGATAGATCTATCTGCAACATGAAAATTCTTAATTATGAAATTCTTGGAAATGATAAATAGATTAATGTAAAGCATTCGTCTTAAAAGGCCTTTAATGAGATATTCACTACGTCGCTTATAAAACATTTTTATAGTCAATATACGAATATATATGTGCGTGTATATAAGATATACTAGCTCAATTTTAAAACTATATTAAGTCCATATTTGAATTAATTCTAAATGAAAAGTGATGTAAAGTCCGGAACTTTGATTTTCCTTCTGAAGGCATTTTAATGCTACAAAATGAAGTGTTAACGTTAATAGACAAGAAGGAAATTTAATGAAAATTTTTACGAAACTTGAATGATCTGAGGAGATAATACTAGCAAGATAGGGTCTTATTTAAGATTAATTGGTAATTATAAAGTATTCTTTTAATTCTACAGCTATACAGTATTAATCTATAATAAATACAGTAAATTTTGAGCTTTTTGTTCCTTTCTTTCAATTTTTAGTATAAATAGTATCTATAGTAACTATAAAATCTCTAAGAAATATACAGTACTTTAAAAGTTAATATTACTCAAATTTATGAGGTTGAAATGTTTATGAAGAAGCAAGTTTTGGCATCATTGTTATTTCGTGATTTTATGTACGTATGCATTATGCACTGATTCAATTCCCCTTACTTAGTATTCCCTATACACTCGTTTATACTGTCACCAATAGCAACTGAGCCCAGGACAATAATCGCTATCTAGGTGAACTTAAGCTCCTTAATTTATAGAACGTGCCTCGATGTCCATCTTCGATAAATATCCCCCCAGATCCAGAACGATGTTAAAATTTTAAGTCGGATGCCTTTGTGTGTGCATTCATAGCAATGCATTGACATGCTCAGGTAGACAGACGAGCCTAAAAAGTAGGTCAATGAAAACGGAATGTGACGACACAAAGACAGCAAGGCCGCGTTTGTCGGCAGTTTGTCCCATGGGTCGATCTCTCGGTGGCGAAATTCCCTTTAGCTGTGCAATTCCAGACGCGTGTAAGTCCCCCGACCACTTTTTTAATTCTTGCTGTATCGATGGCCGATATATCCATTGGATTTTATACATCCGCTGAGTGGTGGACATCCCCAATATGTAGGTGAGGATGCTCGGCGAAGAATGGATAAATACCACTCAAAAGTCCCTACGACTTTGACCTCAATTTTTGATTAAATTAATTAAAGATTGTATGGAAGTATGAGAATATTTCTATTTTGATTCTAAGGTTATATTTATACGGGTTATTGATAATTTTTTAACAGACCTTTCCCGGATTTATCAGAGCTGTCGTTCCATTAATAAATTAGTCATTATAAAGCGCTTAATATAATGCAATATTCAGTGTTATATAAATATATAAATAGCGTGTTACGTAAAGAGTCAAATTCTAAACTGTTTGTTGTAATACGTAAAAGAAAATATTTATCAATAAGAATATATTATACTACTCGTTAACAAGTATAGCGATACGTGTGAATTATATATTAATTATATGTTAAGATCCTCTTACTTAAGTAGTAAGTGGTAGTACTTAACACGTCATTCCTTGTTAAATTGGGAATTAAAGATTTAAGTGTTATATTTTACTATTTTAGGCTTTTTTGGAACAATCACATATGTTCAAAAATACATTTTCCGTAATACTTTAATTCCTAAATTTATTTTTGATCCGATTAGTGACTGAAGTTGAACTCTTTGGAGCTTTGGTTCTGTATTTATTTGGACAGTAATAGGATTTAAAATCCCCTTGAATTAAGAATAACGAGTTAATTGAGATTATTTATCGGCAATTTAAGCTGTTACTTTCAAATGAAAGCTTGATTGGCATTTCGAATTTATTCGCTGTTAAATCCACAGTGTATTTTTATTGATTATGTATCGGATAGCTTAAGGACTATTAACGATTTCTATGTAAAAGTGAGCGTATGGAATTAATTGCTCTTGCATTAGGGCAAAGGACACTTAGTCCTATTATATTTTGCATCTTCTTCTTATTTAAATGCTCATCAATCTTATCTTATAAATTAATTAATAGCTATCATACTACAAACATCAAAATTTCCGCAGCGTATTTATTATCAGTAAATGATAGTACTGCCATTATTAAAAGAGGTTTCCAATATATTCATGAAACGAGCTTTTAAGTTGGAGTGTAACTATGGCGACTGGTTTAAATTTACGGATAGTAAATTACGCAACATACATATACATGTTTTATATTTAAAACATATATACAACATAAATTCATCTAGAATATTCAAGCACATCGCAATCAATACCAATGAGGAATCTAATTGGAATTCGCTACATTAAAAACGAACAAATACCGAAATTAATTGTTTTATGTCCCACAAAATGATTAAATGTCACACAAATTTTTTTGTGTGTCATTTGCAGACTCGTCAATCTAGGACAGCGTGGCGATGAATTTGCCCTCGTTCATCACGTATATTTATTGCGAAATGCTCACCCGAGCTAAAAATTTTTGATCGGCAAAAAATTAATCACGTCCGGCTAAAACTGAATGTTTCACGAAACCTAGAATTTATTGCGACAAATCGAGTGATGAAGTCTATTATTATGTATTTCGGGAAGTTTGAGTTCGACTAATAAGAACCACGGAATGCAGCGACAGGGGTATTAATTAAATAAACGGTCATCGCGGGGCAATTCATCAAGGAGCCGCCTCCATTACAAACAGAGCTGAATATTTGGTGCAGTTTTCTTCGTTTGGAATGCAAGGCGGCACTCCTCTATCCCTCCAGAGAGCTCTCTCTACGTGACACGATTTTTTTTCTCCATTCACTAAGAATTCACGAATTTTTTGCCTTAAAACGCAAATGGCATATTGATCTCGTTTAGGATCAGCTTATATAGGCGCGCAAAAGCTTCGGCGCCAAATCCATACGTACTCTTGTACGCGTACATTTACTTTGGTCAATTGAGGAGAAACGAACGTAATTTTACGAGCAATAAATACGATTAAACGCGTGAATAGAATTAAAAGAGATATCGAGACGACTTTTGATCCAAATCCTAACGAAAAATTAATGTTTAGAATCATAATTTGGCTCGCGAACGAGATGAAAAATGTAGCTTAAATTTACCGATCGCGGAAAGTTTTATACGAATTCCAAACCGAAAAAGCTGAGAATATCTATCTTCAAGTTCAATATTTTACTCCGATGCTGATAGGATTAATACTTAACGATCCTAAATCATTCATCTGTAATCGATAGGAACAGCTCGGGCCGATGTAAAATGCTGCGATGGTTGCCAAGGACTAGAGATTGACGTAAACAGAAGAAAAAGAGGCGAATTAGACTCCACCGCACGGGAATTTCATGAAGCGACTCAATAATGAATAAGTGACTTTCAAACTCTTATGGGGAGCCAATGGAAATCGCTCGGATTCATTTTAATGCCCGCTAAAGAGTTGGATGCGAATCGACGCAATTCTGTGCATTGCATATTTCATGCTAAGGGAAAATAGAGCAGGAGTGTTGATCTTTTGTAAGTCTCTTTTTTGAATTCCACCAGCTGACCTTTCCATGCGGTATTTTATCTTCTTTAGTAGTGTCTATCATACGTTCCTATCCCTATATTCCCTATTCCATTACGTCTCTTGTCCTATTGCGAATTGTAGGTTCCGCTAGACGTTTATAGACTACGTTGAATATCAAATGTTTGTAATACTATTATATCTTACGTTTTTTGTGAGGAAATATATAGCTGTAAGAGTGCTAGAACTAAAGACGGAGATAGGTAACAGTATAAAGAATGGATTATACGTACGAGTATTTAAAGAGAAATATATTACCTATTAGGAGATGTATCCATACGTATTAGCGAAGTGCAAAGAATCACTTGCTTAATAGAAAACGTCAGTTCAAATCGAATTTAAGGAAATGAACTGCAAATAAGATAGATTGACTTTTGCGGTTATATATACGAATACACACGGTTCCACGTAAACTTAAATTCATTTTTCAATCCCAAAAGAATTTATACAAATATCTATGTTGCTTTTAGACTAATATAATAATATCTGTATACCTTTTTATCAGTATTTAGATGCATAAGAGCTATATAAACGTCATTTCCATACTAATTTCAATTTCAAATCATTTCAAATTTCCGCAAATTCCACACCGTCCGTTCTAAGTAAATTAGATGCGATAGGGATGAATTCTAACGACGATCCTTATTTCGGCAAAGATATTTTTTGGGATCCGAACCGCGATACCGTTGAATTTCCAAATTCGTGAGAAATATATATCGAAATTTATGCCTTTTCATTAGAAGGCTCTTTTCTTTAATTTCCGCAAAGTCGATGAAACTGAGTGCTAAAGATGACGCAAAAGGATTTCAGATGATGGTATCTGGAAGAGGGAAAAAAATCCAATTTCCTGGTTCGAGAAACGGAAGGCGATTTTTAAAATAAAAGAGGAGGGGGAGTGATCGATTTTTGTTAAAGTGGAAGGAGGTTGATAATCACTCTCTCGGAGAAAAGTTCGTAAGAAAAGGTAAAATGGGGTTATATTTAAGAGGATACGAAGATAAGGGGAAATTATTGAATTCCACATATTCTCGAGTGAAGCACGTATTCGTTATAAATTGGTTAGAACCATTCGTTCTCACCAAACCCCTCTTTAACGCAGTTATGAGTTATTTTCGTTGGAAATTACGGTGGAGAAATTTGAATTCATTTTTTTCTTTTTATTCGTATTGGATTTCGTTTAAAGTTTTAAGGCTCGAGGAGGAAATAACTGAGGGCATTTATAATTAATTAAGATACTCCCCTGACAACGTATTCTTGAGAAGAATAAGTTTATTTACCTTAGCTACTCATTTAAATTCAATGTTAATCGGATAGCAACGGTAACTGTGAATGATTTCAACGATACGAGAAGCGGCTACAATAATTATATTTTGTACTTGGAGCTCTAGTATTAATAATTCTAAAGTTGAAAAGATATTTTAATACATCTAAAATAGTAGTCATTTTTTTGTTTTCACTAAAGGAACATTTTGATCTGTAAGTTTAGAAAAGTAGTTCAATGTTTTTCAGCTCAGAATCTCAAGTTTTTTATGGTAACAAGACTTTTCATATCAAAGAAGAGAGTTCATTCATAACTTAGCATAATTGATTTTAATATTAATAAAATTAGATTTGGGGTTGAATATTTTTAATACAATTTTTTTATACGTAAAGCCTTCGTAGAGGTCGATAAATAGATCTTTTTATTCTACGATTTCCATTGTTGTCTTTACGTAATTTTAGTGTTTTAGAAACAATGCAACCAATTGTGCTATTGCCAAGGAAACATGAAATGGGCATATAGAGCACATTCTTGAGACGCTAAGACAAACAAATCGATCGGTATTAGCCATATTACTAAGAATTTTGAATGGAAATGAGATCCAATCTTCGTCGTTCGAAAACAGAGTTCGATTCCAGTTTTCATTCTCATAAACACTCTCTACTTTACAATCCCTCCTTCACTCGATATTTTTTCGTCATTAGAATTCCATCTCGAGCGATCCTCTGAACCAAAAAAGCGTTTCTTTTGTTTCCGATATTAAAACCCTTTCCCCTCCTCGTCCATTTCTTTCATTCGGTAATTACTTGCAGATAGCGAAGAGATGTCTCCTTGAATTCTTAATGAGCAATGCTCACCCCCTTCCGCATACAGCTCGTCAATTGTTCTTTCTTATGGGCTTCGAGGGAATGAATGGAAAGTTGGCTGATATATTCGTTGCATCGCTAACTTCTTTCCTAGCATTCGTAAACAGTAGTTTCTTCATATGACTCAGATGTGTGCTGTGAGAATGATTTTATTTTAGGTATATCAATCGTACACTTTCACTGAGCGATGATAAATGTCGTTAAATGAATTCTTTCCATTATATAGTAGGATTTTTTGATTCGTATCCATAAATATCGACCCGATTGCTACGAGAATTCCATTGTTGCTTCATTGTTAGTAATGGTCGCTGAAGAGAATTGTTACTTTGGCATTGTTGTGACATTGTTCTTCTCCCAACAATTCACGCAAAACGCTAACTATTGAATTATTTATCGATATTATGCACTCATTACCCAATATATTCTGGTATTTATAAGTAACGAAGATATTTCACTATCTTAACAAGTTCATCCCTCTCTCCATCTTGGATTTTCTTTTAGTTTTTGACCGTATTTAGCGAAAAATTTTAATTTAGAGCTTGCCAGTATACTTGCTGTTAGCCATTAACATATTAAATTAGTAATCGAAATAAAATATTTAGGTTATTGTACGCATTTATGACAAACATAAGAATTAAGACAGCTTTATTTAACGACTTCTTTTTTGTAAAGATAGATGTATGATAGAGTATGAAAATGGGTCAATATTTCCTAAAGAATGAAGAAAATAGTCTCCATTTTTTTCGTATTTATATTCCGTATTCATTTAATAGGTTGCCGATAAGGTTTTCCAGAAGATTTCCATGCCATTTAATCTTTAATATACATTATGAATTAGCGGAAAATAATAATACAGCCCGCACTGTTTTATTTCCTTATGGCCTTTTATATTATTTCTGTTCCCTCGAAATGAACGGATGGGCATATTTTTGTTTTCTCCCCCCATCCCCGTCATTTTGATTTCCGCAGAGGTTGTATTTTTCCACTTATCCAGCACTCTTCCACTTAATAGCCTTTCTCTGTCCAAAGGTAATCCCAATTACGAACCAGAATTCCTTTCCGATGAATTCTAACCTTTTAAGTTAAATTACGAGCCACTCATTAAGTGGAAATCATTCGGCACTACTTAAGAATCCCCCTTTTTCTCATTTCTCTCCGTAAGTAGCCACGTCTCATTAATTCTTTCACCGTTTGTCACTTGTTTCCCGTTAATTGCATTTTCCCATGACTCCTCGCAAATTAAATTGGTCATATGAATGGGGAAGCTTCGAAAAAAAAATGAATAAATAAAATGAAATATTAATGCTAACCTCTTATAAAGAAAGCGCAAATGTATTTAATCGGTGGAATACTTGAGTTCTAGACCACAATCTGGGGGAAAGTAATTCAATTCTATTATAGAATTGACCTCTTGGAGGTATCTTAGCGACAAAAATTAACTATTACTACTGTGAGAGGTATTCTTCCATATAAAAGACACTGGTTGGAAGGTAAGATGATTATAATATGGCGAATAAGTTCGAATTATCTAGTTACAGGGTAATCTGTTAAATTCCAACCAATCACTCAACACTGAAAAACTCTATTTTCTCTGTAGTTTCGGAAATAAAATGACGAAATTTAAATTCGTTCATGCTATTAAAATATCGACGCGGTTTATATTATATATATACTTAAATGTAACTGTATGCAAACATATAATGTATGAATATACTTTGATACATCACTTACATTTAGTATTGACATTCTTGTTGATAACATTTATCCCGTAAGATTTTTCAAGGTTCCTGATAGGCCTTTAAATTTCTTACTAGAAATGGAACGTCTTAATTTTCCAATTTCAAGAGATTTTATATTTTTAATCGAAAACAAAGAAGTCTTATAGTAATATTGATTGGTTAATTCGTACTTATTGCTTCCTTTCCATCTAAAAGGATTAAATAGAGAATTTATAAACAGGTTTTCGTATATTTAATTTTCCACTTACGCGTAAACTTCATTCTTTACGACGAAAATTTTAAATCTCTGTATCTTTGGTTGATTATCGATGAATCGAAAAATTTCGCTCCGCTATCGGACGATTATCGTGAATCATTGAAGAGGAACGCAAAGTCTATTCCTTGGAGAGGCAGCGGTAAGAGACTGTTCTTTTCAAGGCGACAACCAAAATAGGTCGAGGCGGTTTTATCTTCAGGGCTCCGTTTGCATGGACCAGTTGGAACTATAAGGGAGTGCTACTTATCTTATGAAGGGAGCTCTTCCAAGTAATCCACTCTTTCAGCCAAGAGAAGTTTTAACCTTGACCATTATTCGAAATAAAATTGTGGTGTGTTCCCCTCAGGTGCTTATGCTCTGATGGTTCCTTACTGTATATCGGAGATGATTATTTATTCGCTATGAAGGATGTGGTAAGTGGTACGAGGCAGTGAATAGTTGCAAAATATGTTAAAGTTTCAGATTTATTAATATTCTTCGACCTTCACATTACGATAAAATGAGAAGATTTAATTTCGCGATATATTTATGCAGATTTTTTGCATGTTACAAAATCCGTTTATAAATATTAGAGACATTTAGTTGCATGTATTCATTATTCTTAAGCTCTAATTCGTTGACGGCTACCTTTAATTGGATTATTTTTTACGTATATTTATAAATGTAAGCATTTGAGGAATTCTAAGTGTAGTGTTAGCAAAAATAAACGCAATTTTCTGTACTTGGTCACCATAATTCTTTTATTTTGTATTTTAGGATTCATTCCTAATTTACTCAATTTCCTTACTATTCACATCACTCAATTATTGATATTCTGCATTATTGATTCTACACACCCATGTTTATTTTTAGGTACCTGAGTTGTATTTGGCTTTAATTTCGTATTTAAATGTGTAAGAGCAACATTATAAGAAGAGAATTCAAACTCATGCATAAATTATCAAAAAAAATTATCTTTTCCTGAATGATGGAAGCTATTCGTCTCTTTCAAAAGCCTTTCTACTACTCATCTTTAGTAAGTCCAATTTCCTTTGAGCGATGTTTTTTAGGATAGATCACCTTCGGATATTTTCTCTAATCGAATTACATATGTTTTCATTCCCAAACGTTTCTTACGTCATCGACAAAAATCAAAATGCTTGAGTAGAAGAATTATCAATTACATCCCACGGCTTTATTTAAAGTTCAGAGGTTGAGCTACGACCTGATATGCAATAGGAATTAAATAATGGTTTATTTTATTTGTGGAGTTTCCTGCGATTTATTGCCGTGAATATTTTTTTCTTTTGAATGGAATAAATAATAATTTTATGTGACTCGATTAAATTGCAGGAATATTGGGTTACTCACTCTATCTATCTATGTTTTGAGTGCACGTTTACAGAAAAATTACAGTCTATTTTTAACCTTAGATAAATAATCTGAGATATATCTTTTATATGATAGTATTATTGAACGAATTAAAAACATTTCCATTCAATACATCGTGAATCGAAAATTTATTGGAATAATAATTACGAATATTTGAGATGAAAAGAGTAATATCATTAAATTTGATTTACAGATCCTTTCCTTTGAAGATCAAATTTTATGCGATATTTCATTTCGTTCTCCATCAAACTTCCTTTTCTCATCTCTTCTGAATTCATTTAAGACTTTACTTTTTTCCATTCTGCTTGGATTGATCCTCCTTTCGTGTAATATTTTTACGTAGGATATATAATTCTATAATCCAAGGTTAACCTTCATGCATGGTGTAGTATTATAAGTAGCCTTGTGTATATACATTGCTCACTGTAAAAAAGGCTTATAGAAGAGTTATAATAACTTTGTGTGTGCCATAAGAAAAAATTTATACTCAAACGTTTGCGTATGTATATTAATCCCCGTTGCATAGCGCAGAACTATGTGTGAAATTAAATTTTTTACCAAAAAACCTCCAGTGATATCATGTGATACACTTTCAATATCCATTGGGTTCATTTCAGAAGCAAGAGCGAACTTAACCTCTCTGCTATAGTTAAAATTCGATTTCTTCTGTTGGAGATAAAATTTCGGAAAATCTACCCGCCACCCCATCTAAAGAAACGAAAGATAAAAAAATGATAATTTCTTTTTGAAAGGAATTTGATATTACATCAAAAAAAGTATTTCTTTCTCGAATAATTTGGATGTTGATTGTTGCGATATGGATCGTTTTACATGTTCATTTCACATCGCAGAAATGATATATTTCTCTGCAAAATTCCACTTATAATTTCAAATGCATATAATTCTTGAACAAATATGTATCAATCATATCATAATCGAAAGTATATAAACGTAGCATTAACTGTTCCACATTCTTAAACTCCTTAACTTATTGTTTATTATTAATAATTTAATTAATATTAAATTTAATTTATTTTATCCCTGAAATTGTATTGTATGATTAAATGAGGTATTTTTTAAGAATCTTTAATTTTCATGCGAGAAAAAAAAATTGGGATGATTATAGTTTTTCATTACGATTAATATCGATAAAACGTTTATTTCCATATCCAAAAAAAGTTAATTTATTCGAGAACCCTTTCGGGTCATTTTCTGGTAGCCTTTGGGTCCCCCTTCATAAAGTAAAGCTCAATCATATTATATTTAGTCCGGAGCCATATTATAATGTATATGTTGTAAGATTCCCAGTAGGAATCTTTTTGATTAATTTAATCTTATAAGATTGGCTTTAAAATGTGAAATAGTGAAAAATCGATATTAATAAAAGAAAGTATTAAAAATTCAACAATAAATTATCCTCTAAATTTAGTTTTCTTAATTTTTTCAGACGAATGTATAGCAAAATCCGTAATTTAATTTTTTAAAGGCATTAACGTCGACGAAAAAGATTCTAAACTCGCGCTAAGGGACATCCTGAGTTTGAAAGCATAGGATCTACAATTTAAACACTCTTAGAGTAGTAAAAAAGTAATCCGCTTAAGCAAAACCGTATCATTTGAGTAGGAGTTTGAACGAATGCGAAGCGACTACACGTACAGCACAAAGATGCGAAAACAGCTGTAGAGAAGAAGGTTGGAAACCTTTTATATTTACAAACCCTTTGATCTCCTTTTGAGACGCGAAATTCGATACTCGAGCATTTTCACGAGGGCCGCTCGTAATTCGAGTGACTTGTAGCAATTTCCCGTCTAATTACTGGGTTATTTTTCCGAAAGAGCGGCAGTTTTCCGGTCAAAGAGAACTTCAAAGCGTCGTACCCGGAGCTTCTCTGCATCCATCCAGGGCGGACAACACTTTCCATCCTCAATCGAGGTATTTATGGGTCACTCAGATGCGGAACTGACATTGTACTGAATCAAACCCTCTCGAAGTCGCGTTTATCCGGAATTCGTGCTCCCGTGGAGCATAAACGTATGAATGAACGCCTTTGGAGTTGTGGATCCGGCTTATGTGGATACTACACGTGTTCCCTTGGATACATAATCGCCAAGGAAATGTTGACACGTACGATAAGAGCTGATTCGATGCGTGTCAAGTGGATTCGTACCGATCGATGTTGATTTTAAAGCGATATGGATTTCTTTAGTGGAAACTGTATCGATTCCTGTTCTATTCAAATGAAAGCGATGATGTTATTACACATTTTCAATGGAAACACATTTATTTTACACCTAGGAGTTAATAGATATGTATGAAGACTCACAAGATTATATAAAGTGAATGAGTATGCTATGAAATATGACTTTAATGTTATTTAAATCGTAAAAACATAATTCTGAATGAAGTAATTAAGTAAATACGTTAGTTTTATCTTCTAACAAGTAGGTATGTCATTTTACCAAATATATTTCTAATTTCTCTTTATTATTTACGTAAATAGCTATTTTTGCACTTTTTAATTACTATTTTTATGTGATATTTGTACAAAAGTATTACGTTTTTAATTAAATGTACTGTTTATTTAGATTTCGGAGACCGTAAAAGTATATATTGAAGTACAATAATATACTCTATGATATTTCAATAGATGTTCTTGTCTATAAACATTATTTTGATTGTTATTTTGTATCATATCTATGCGAGGTTTTGAATTGATGTAGTATATCGTATTATTTATGTTTATAATCGATTCTTTTAGCTGTGAACATTATTTTCATCGTTGCTTTCACGTCGAATCTGTTGGGAGCGTTCGTTGTTCCCAGTTTACGAGTAAATCGCGAGTTTAGCGACGGAATATTTGTTCTCTCCGTACATCTACTCCTCCCCTGACGGCGTTTATACCTCCACTTCTCTTCCTTTACTTCATCATCCGCTCTCACCTCCTTTTTTCCGACTTCCCTTCGGCCATTCTCCCGATTTTTTCATCCTTTATCACTCGCATTTCAATCTTTTATTCTCTCTTCGTGCAAAAAAGAAATCGCCCCGGGATACGGTTTTTTTCTCTCTTTTTTTACACGACGTTCTCTCTCTCCATTCAATCTCCTTCCTTTCTTTCCGCGTCATAATCTTCAAATGAGCTTTATATTTCTTTATTTAGGGAAGCTAGTACATCACTTCCCGTCTGTGCTCGCGACAATCCACCAAATAGGCCGTTAATTCGTTTATTTGCGTCTTTCCCCGAGAGAGGTCCTTCCTCTCGTTCCGTCTCTTCATCTGGACCAATTTAGCTTATCATAATCGTTCCACGCTCATTATTCCGTTACTCTGAATGCAAATTAGGACTTTATATAGAGCCTCAGAGGATTTATCCGGATTTCGCTTTAGGATCGATTGTTATCGATGTTTCAAGTAACATTATTTTTTCGTATTCATTTAGTAGTAGTAGTTGCATGGTAACGTACGGAATAATGACATTATAAATTTATTTTACGTCTATTTAAACTTCGTATAACTATTCTTTAATCTTAATTCAATTACTTTTAACGATTTTTTCTCTACGAAGCCTTGCGAAGATTTATAATTTTTTAAAAAATGAATATCGAGAGGAGGGTAAAACGAAAACTTTATTTTCTTTGTCTTCCATACCCTTATTTTGCTTAGGGAGAGACAAAGTTTGGATACACTATAATATCTAAAAAGCAGTCAGTTTTATTTTCGCAACCCAAAGAATATGATACAAGATTAATTAAAGAAAATATTCAAGAGGGATTATTAAAATACGTAAAATAATGTCTGTAAATTGGGAATGAATTATTTAAGTACTCCGTTACTTCCACGGAGTTTCATCTTTAATAATTTAAATCAATATCGTAATGTTTTATTCAAGATTTGCTAGTTTGAACATCAATTATTATTAAATTTACGGGGAATGGATACAATAAAGAATGAAAGTTTAATGATGAATCTTTATATGCTCACTAATTGTGACCTTTCAGAGATGAATTGTTAGAGAAACAAAAGTACTAGTATTCCAACCGTTATTCTAATGTATAACTATAAAATTTCTAAGAACAAAACTTCGCTGTTAGTATTTTTCCGTTTTTCATTATTGATTTACGAGTCGAGGTTGTAGTAATAAATGGTTTATTTCATGCTTCAGAACTGCATGAATGTATAAAATTTCGGTTATTCAGCCTAATAACAACGTTGAAACTTAATTTTACTACGTGTTAGATTGCTTTTATTCAAAATTAATTATGTTGAATATAATTTAATATATATAAAGATGGAGAAGCATCTAGATAATTGGCCTTCACTGTCGTTTCCTAATCAATAACTTCCTGTAAGAATGCGGCGTAATAATGAGAAGAATATTGAATCAAACACTTTGAGGTAATGAAATTACTCCAACAAACAGTATTCCCAATGTAATGTTTGAACAATGAAGATCGTTGAACTGTAAAATTGTTGCGCAAATTGAATCTAAGAAACCACGAAAGTAGCTTCTTTGTCGTAGGGTACTGAGACAAAAGATAAAACGTTAGCAGCGGTATTGTTGCTCCATCTTCAAGACACACGCTAAAATTAAAACATCGAGTATGATCGTGACTTGCAATAATTTCGGAAACATAGAACGAAACTCCGTAGCGATTCCCTGCAACAAACAAACTCGAGGACCGTAATGAAATTTTCGGCCCACATACTACTACGAAAGACGAGATACGTATCATTATGAGAGAGCGCCGACTTTAATAAATACATCCGGTCTCCACATTGACCTAATTTTGGAGAATCCCGTGTTTATTTCCCGCCCTCCCTTAATTCCGCTTAATTACATTTCCCTGTGGTTTATCGCGAGGTACACAAAGATCAATTTCTGTAATTAAAATCGGCCGCCAGTACTCGAAACCCGTTGCAAAAATCAGAACTTAATCAACAGAGAGACCGATAGAGTCCAGCGATAGAAAGGACTGGCCAAAGTAAACCGTTCCCATGGAAACCGGTGAACGAGACAATATAAAAAGAGATGGATGAACGCTGTTATCTTCAAAGAGCCGTGACCTTTTCCAAATACTTCAAGTCTAACGTAACTAATTAACATGAGAACCAGTCATCTCTTTACTTCTCCTGCTCTCGTTTTTCATCTCTCCTCTTTCGCCCGAAGCTATTTCTCGCTGTTTTTCACACTTTTAACCCTTTTTATCTTTCGCTCGAGAGAAAATATAATTACTTAAATTTTCATCAATTTCATTGTGGCGAACTTAAAGGGAATTTGCGATGAATTGAAGCGTATTCGTTTCTTTTCCATGATCTCATTTATCACGTTGTTGCTATGACAATTGTATTAATAAATCAATAGATTGTATAAAAATTAATCGAAATTATTGTTCAGAAAAGACGTATATATAATTATGTATAGCTTATTAAAACAGTGAAACAGTAACAGTTTCGGTTGGATTTTAAAGGCAGGCTTTCTATTGAGGAATTGATTTTAAATTTGCGAAGAAGTCGACTCAAGTGAATGAAAAAGTTAATGACTACTTCATCTCTAATAAATGTGAATAAAATTGGACGTAACTTAGTGATTCTCTCTCTAAATCTCGACTCGTGATTAAGAAAACAGAAACCGAACATATGATTACTGGTTCGCGTCATTCTCCTAAGAACGAGAGTAAAATATTGCTAAAGGGTACTTTTAATATCTTGGTTAATAATTATTCCGATCTTAATACATATAATCATGCTATAATAAGTGTATATAATATAAACTTAAAAGTGGAGTAGTTTGTTATCGATTTTCATATGGACGAATATCAAATTTCTGTATTTATACGTGAAAATTGAAGTAATATTGTTATTTTTGCGTATTATTTAATTTTCTATTATATCTAATATTTGCGTATTTTTTGCATGCAATGTCGCCAACGAATAAACGCATACCACTGATACCGAGTATAGATAGCAGAATATAGAATGTAAAATTAACTATAAAGAAAATAAATCAAGAGGAATACTGAGTACAAAACAAAAACTCACAAGACATCTTCTCCTAAAGAAGTAATGGTAGCGATCAAGATGCGCATAATGGTAATGCTTTTAAGGTCTAGACGAATTGTCTGCGTAATATTCGAAACTTGCCGCAATGGAGTCCCATTTTAAAGTGATCACTCACTCTAAAGGTAGGAAGGTTCCCCGAGGACAGGGGCCTTGAAAGTATATCCCAAGACGGAAACAAAGAAGAAGAAGAATAATCACTCCATCAACCTTCTTCCTATTTTCTACAAAACTCTTTCCAAGTTTTGAGCTGAAGTGAAAGGAGTTATAGCCCGAATGTCTGGAACGAACCCGTGCCCAGAAAACTAGCCGTATCGGGGAAGATATTCCGTACAATGGACCACTTCCATGCGCTAAAAGAATTTATAAACAGTACAAATTACTATGACATTCAACTAATTGCGTACTTTGAGAACCTAGCCCAAGCTTTCGAATCCTAATTCAGAATAATTTTTATTCTAAAATAGAAGCTTTTACAGATGAAGCGGTAGTTACCTATTGTTAGTACATCTATTCTTTGTGCTGCATTTATGTGCATTTAATTGTGTTCGTTATTTTGGACGGAAAATAGCGTTGAAACGGAGTTCCGCAAGGTAACTCTCTTTCACCCATTTTATTCACAATGGTCTTAGAAGGAATATGAAAATCTCTTAGCAACGAGAAAAATATCAAATATTTAAATACAGTATACATCTCTAATCTTCCCTTTTAAGGATTGCATAGTTCTCCTCTTAAATAATGCAAAAAGCCTAATTACAAGACTTCTGTAAGTAAATGTAGAAGGAATAGAGATGAGACACGATGAGAATGAACTTCTCTAAGTAAATGCAGAAGGAATAGAGATGGAGGCATAGAATGAATAGTAACATACAATATTATTTTGTAGCTCAATAATTAGTTTAAGTCAAAAGAGCTCCTCTGAATGTATATATAAAATACGACCACCTAATAAAAGTACTAACTAGAAGAGAAGACGAAAGACTCAATGAAGTAAATAAAAGAATCAAGCTCAGCTGTTGTACCTTCGGAGGTTATATACTCTCAAATCAAAAATGCTGAAGAGTTAAAGATGGTTTTTAACCATTTATCCTACCTATATAAACCTATGGAATAGAAACTTAATATTCAATGCTTGTTAAACTAAAAAACTACACAGGCTGCAAAAAAAATATTGATCCAATAAATGGATGTTTGCTAACAGTTAAAAGAAGGAACTGAAAACTCAACACATGGGTGAGGATGATGACAGGAGTTACGGACATCATCCTAAAGGTGAGATTATTGATTGACTGAAATGGATTTGGGCATGTCATGTGAGGTCAAGAAAGGAAAATATTTGGATGTATAGATCTGTGTTGGTTACCAAAAATTATGATGGAGATCAGGAAAAATACGGGAAGATATATGAAACTGAGATGTCATCAAGTATTTAGGTGTTAAAAAATAAAGTCTAAGTATAGAGCCAATATGGACATAAATAGTGTAGCTGGATTAGGAAAACTTTTATGCCGAAGGAATTTTTGATTTTTCCAGTGACAAATGTCTTCAATAATGCCCCAATTCATCAAATCCGTTTCCATCGATACGAATCACAGCAATTCATTGGACAAGCATCCAAACGACCTCCATCAGACGCTAATCTATACAGTCCACTTTGAGAGATCCGAAAGACAATTCCTCTTTTCCACGACTTCCATTAAAGCGTTCTGTGCGTTCGACCGAATAAATTGCCGTTCTCCTAATGGCAGCCATTTTACAAACCTCACTTCCGGTTCCTACGTCTAACTGTTTATTCTTCGCTGCATGTATGGACGGAGAGAGCTTTTCACAGAATACCACGAGAAGAGATTTCTCGTTCCTTTTTTCTGCACGATTTCGCTTCGAAAACAAAAGAAAACGTTGAGATGGAAGCATCGAGGACAAAACATTGAATCTTTTAGCGGCGGCCATTTTATGTCGTCTAATAGCTCCAGCGTCCGAGTCCTGCTTTTCTTTGCGTCTTTGACGCGGTCGTCTTGTGGGTGTCTCCGCAAATTTAAGAAATAGAACGGCCGTTTTTACTTCTACGAAAACGAGGGCTCCTTTTATTTTATCTCGCATTCACCACAGTCTTAAAGGATCGGAAAAGAAAATGTTAAAGCGGAGCAGTGTGAGTGAACGCCTTTTGTATTTCGCCATGCATCGGATACGTATTTCTTGTTTGTTTTGTTTTTTTTCATGTGCAAGTTAAAGAGGAAGAAGAAGATATATTCGTCGATAAATGTTTCGTAGTTTCGTAGCATTCATATAAACTATAGAGGCATTAATGAGTCGCTTGCAATTTAAATACGCTGTAGGAAATACTATGTTTAAAATTTCCATGGTGAAGTGTTGATTTGCTTCGTAACTATGGATGGGGAATCGATCAATTAGTGATACATTGTAAGAGATATAAATCGGAAGAAAATTAGGTAAAATTTATCGTGAATTTGTTAAATATTTAATTGTGTAATGTACTAGTTTTTAAAATAAAGTACTTATTAATTATTAGAAATATGTAGCATTTAAGTTCCATATAATTATTTTATAGGGCCTTTGACGTGAGGCAGGGTTTTGAATATAGTTTTATTTTTTACGCAAAATCACATCATGTAATTATTTCGATTTAGTTATTTATTTATTTACATTATTGTCGCTGATGGTTTCTAAGTCTGGTGGCGACATATTTACAAGCAATTAATAAAATATGGCTCATCACAAATAAATTTTAATTTTAATTTACTAAAATTTTCAAAAACAACATCCAATAACTACATCATTACTATCACAAATATAACTTTTCATGTGAGAATTTTATTTATAAGACATTCTAAGGGTCGGTTGCTAAGAAACAAATAATAATTAAATCGTAAATAAATCCAGCCAAAACAAAACAGTATTTGCAAGATAATTACAATGCGCAAATTGTCTTAACCTCTCTTCTGAATAAATGCAAAGTATTTTACGCGAAACAGAGCTGATGTGAGAATTTCATCTCAGAGATATGGATGTTTGGTGGTATTGGAATTTTCACTTTAATTGACTCAGACAGGCGATTGACTTCTCTTTGGAAATATTTTCCGATTAAAAGGTTACCGTTCTCAGTTACAAACCAAACATATGCAAACTCGACGATGTTTTACCTTTGATATTTGGCGAGAGATTTCATCCCAAAGTTTTAGCAAACCAGATTGGGTTTCCCCCAAATTTTGAGGCAGTAAATATTCTCGCAGTATTGAATTTCTTTTTTCCATATAATTATCTCACCAACCATGAACATATATTATCTAGCTACGATCTTTGTATAATTGTATAGAATCAATAATTTTAGCCGTCAATTGATCATTTTTTCGATCATATTTAATCATGAGTAAAAGGAATGCATGCAATCCTTTTGTCTAAAATTTTCGTAAGCACATTTTGTTTTCTTTTGTATATATTAATAATATAGAGTGATTAGTGTATTTACTACAATTTAAAGAAAGCGAAGGATTTTAATCTCACTCAAATTTGGTGTACATAGTTTCATATAACTGCAATATCTCTTAGAAGCTAAGATTTGACTCCAAAGTAATTGCTTGATCGAAATTGTTTTATTATCCTATTTGTAAGAGTCGTTCCTCAAATTCCTCAAAATTTGTGCATCTCCCTCATAGTTCACGTAAGAAGCAAAAATAACAATCAAGAGTTATTTCACTAAAGGCCTCTATGAAATTTAAAGCACATTAATGTCTGAATTTTCATTTTATTATTTTATTTTCTATAGCCCTCTGTTGCAATAGCCTATTTTTGTTTAAGAGCTGCAATATAATCCCGTCTTTTGAGAAGAAAGGAATAGCTTTATATAAGCTTTAGATAAGGATACCATCATTGAACAACGAAATTGTGGTGAATTATATACAGGCTTAAGTGTGGTAAAGGTTGCCCCAAAATTCTAGGGAGTTAGCCTAATTGAATTTCTCAAAAGCATTGATACGACTAAAAATACATAAATTAGACCAAACATTATTAGATCATAGCCTTTTAAAATCTTTAATAGCATAATAGAATAAATACATCAAAGAAAACATTAAAGTTATCAATATTTTAGGAGGTACATAACATCAAAAATAATCGTTGAATAAGGAAGAAATGATTTCAAAAAGGATGGTTCTAACACTTTTCATACTACATAAATCATAGTTATGGAGCCCTGGTACCTTTAACGTTTCCTTCAGTTACTTTGGAAAGTACTGAATCTAATTGGAATCCACATATTTGGATATGAGCTTCTGTTTTGTTGATTTCTTGATTTTAATCCTCCTGAGTCTTCTAGGATACCTAACGATGAGAATGGTAGTTTGCCTAAACAAGTACTCGAAACATATTTTGCTTAAACCTCTTTATTAGTGCAGGGCTTACTGAATCTGGACTCCGTTCAGAAGTTGGAATAAGAATGAAGAGCAAAACTTCATAACCCCTGAGAATTAACCAACTTTTCCATGCAAATCCTTGGGTTTCCAGACCTTGATAGCATTCCCGCAGGCGTTATGATAGACGCATAATTAAGTAGACAAATATTTACTTCGATGAAGGATTCCCCTTCGAAAAAATAAACAAATATCTAATCTTTCCAAATAGTGTTGATCCCTGAATTTGGGTATGCTTATTGTAAACTTACCTTTATATGACTTATTAGAAAATGATTGAGAATATAAATAAGGAAATATTTTAGGCCAAAATTGTTAGAGCTGCAGAAAAGAGCTAAAGTGTTTCCTGAATTGGGCTATTTTCTTCATATTCAACTATTTTTTGCCTAAATCATTTTCTTATTTATAGTCTGTCATCTTTTTCCCCTAAAATTTTTCTTGATATGTTATTTTTTATCGTTTATATGATAGTTTTGGAACGGTAATGCATACTTTATTTTTATCACGATTTCATAAATAAGAAATCCAATTAAATATCTTACCGGTAATTTAATGAATATAGTTATAAGAATGTTATTTATATTTTTTACTAATAATTATCATATGAAGCAGTATAATTTTTTATTATTAAAAGTTATATTTAAATTTATACTTCATTTTTATGATACTGTTAGGTGTTAAACATAAAATTTCATACCTTTGGCTGCTTTTATGTATTATGATAAAAATAATTATACGAAGAAGTGAATATAATAATTTAACTTAGTAATTCCCCTTCATGTTAAATATCTTTTATCTTATATGCACGAAGAAACGAAACGTAAGAAACGAAAAATAAATTGAATTATAAATTATGATATATATTTATTAATGAATAAATTAAAAATAAATAGTAATCGGGATTCGAACCATAAACCTCCGACTGCTGCATCCTTAAAATGTGTATTAATGAATGGAACCACGACTACTTTCGATGGAGTGTTAACATCCTCTTGTTTATCTCCCCTCGTCACTCCTTTGGCCGAACGTTGCCATGGAGAGAACAAACTGCTTTCATCCCACAGCTCGATTGTCATTTTTTCCTCCGGAAAATGTTTCAATTCTTTTCCTTTTCTTTTCGTTCGGAGAATTTGGATTGTGTCACTTCCATTCCTTCTTCTGAAAAATGGAATCGCATGATCATAAGTTTTCCTCTTGCAAATTCCTAATTTATAACCGGATCTTGAAGAGACTAAATTTCCATCCCGAGAACAGAGTAATTCCTCTTCCCGAAGAACATCGTCGAATTCGATTTTCACTCGTGACAGAATGAATTTGAGGTTCTGTAATCCTCATATTGCACATGACGCGATAAATTCAGTCTTAAGATGCACGATTCAATTTTTAAAAATATGCGAAAATGTCCACTTTGGATGCAAATAATCTTAAAAACTATTTAATCTTGAAATATTCGTAAATTAATTATTCATTGAACTGGAATTGTTCGTAAATATTTATGAATTACACCAACGCTAGTTCACTTTTAATAGCAGATGCAACTGATGACCTTTAATGTTCATAAATCATAAAATAATTAAAAAGTAATCAAAGAAATGACATTAATAGAAGAGAATGACACTATGAACGTAACTGTAAAGATAAACCTCGTAAAAATTATTAAATATTTATAAGATTTATCTAAAATAGAAGTGCATGATCATTGTTTTAATTACTATTATTCAGGTCAATTACTATTAAATATCAAAAAATAAGCTTAATCCTAACATAAGAGTACAATCTATTGTAATAGCATATGAAAGAGGGTTTAAAAATGTTAAAAACTAAATTTATTTAGCATTGAAATGTTAATCTAATATATAAAAATTATATTTCTACGTATGTATGGACTTCCTTCAAATTTTAGAACGAATTTCGAAAATATTTTCGTAAGAGAATTTAAAATAACCAGAAGAATAGAGATAATGTTCAACGTCCATTTATCAAAAGGTTCTACTAAAAATTTTGTGTCGAATTATTTACTGTCGGGTTACCAAGTAACAAATAAATAACAAGTAACAACAAAACAACTTTGTATCCGTCTTACGTTCACATGGTGATTTCTGCAGCCTTTAAAAGCGGGTCTATATTACTTTTCGATGTAATATCCCTGAAAATAATCGGTGGCATGTGTTAGGGGTATGAAGATGGGTTCCAAAGGATAGAATAGTGTGTGCATTGGAACAGGTGGTTGTGTCCCACGCTTTATTTCCGTGACGCAGTAATAGCTTTAGTCTGTTCCTTTCCATGAATACACCCCTTCGATTCCATCTCATCCTTTTGAATAAAGGGACGCGAAACCATTTCTCTCCACAAATTTCCAAGTTAATAAATGAAAATTGAAAGCACGCATTTCGATCAGTTACTAGAATTCTGAATTTTATTTAGGATAGTTGTTGGGATGTAATTACAATCTATATGGATAAACAATGTATATTTAATAAATATACAAACGTTGTCCGATGTATAGAAAGTCGAACTGCAAACCGAATCATTATTTTATGTTTAGGGTCAATAAGTCATATTATTATTACAGTCAATTTATATGAATGTTTATATAAATGCGGAATTATTACCTACAACAGGTCCTATGAGTTACGTTTACGAAGGACGACCTTATTTAATAAAAGGAGTTCATATCCTTTTATGCGATCTATATTGATCCTTGTGCATCAGTATGTATACCTTAGCCGTGAAAAGCGAATAACGCTTATAATATTTTAACGAGCTCCTATCATCAATCCGTTATATATTTGATTATAAATATTAAATTATATTATATATATGTATTTTTAATTTCATTATATATATTATTTAACTATTAATAATTCTCTCGAGTTCTGATTGATTTCTTTCTCTCTTATCATTGGTTTCTCTAGTCTTTGTTAATATATTTAGGTGAAACACCATACTGTAAAATTTAGTTGATATTTTATGAATTTAACGTCCCGATAGCTTGTACTGTATTTTGTATTGAAACCGAGAACAATACATCACAAACATTAACTTCGGAAAGAAACGAATGATGAATCAACTTTAGGACAAAATTTTAGTGACAACGTCATCAAAAACATTGTAAAACTTAAAAAATTTTAGGTTTTACAATGTTTTTGAGGTCGTGCAATATAATACTGAATTTTTTACTTTGTAAAAACTGTTTTAGTTGAAAAGTATACCACTAAATATTAAAGATAAAAGAGTCGTGTTGAACTGAATACATGATGTAATTTATACATACTATAAAATATTTTCTGATGGTGTTCCTTGCTGTTAGAACACAATACAACTTAAATAGAAAAAACAAGTACTTAAATTTCGATGAATAATTTTTTTAGGATTCGAATCATATTCCCAAATACATTGCATAATATTTAGCTATTATTTTCTTCATTTTCAAGCTATACAATAAAATGAAACGACACTTTATTTCTTGAATGCCTACAAATAAGAAACTGGCCTACATAATTATCTCGGAAAAATCAACACCGGTTGATACTCTGTGGAGCAAGAAAATCTCTGCGGAGATGCAGCGAACGGAATTCCAGTCGAGACACTGCATGAGAAAGTAGGGCTATTTGTTTTCACGAAGCAAGAGAGTGCCATGGGCAAATTAGAATAAATCATCAGAGCCCCACACTCAACGTGGGTTGCATCTTTATTATTCTCTTGCATTATCTAGCTCCCCGAGTGGGCAGTCTGTTTATTTTTGTGCGGCAATTTGAGGAACTCAACGGGTATCCATCAGATGCAGTGGTGGGAGCCGCGTCGAGTGCAGGAATCCTATATTGAGAATGCGTGTAATTTAGATGGACGGCGAAGGAAAAAGGATGGCCAAGGCATGTGGATACAAAGTGTTTGAAAAATGCAGGCGGTTCGAAAAATTCAATCCTAAAAAATACCATATACCTGTATAATAAGGTATATAGAATTCCGGTTCGTAAGTTTAAAGCATCGATTAATAATTCCGCTCTTGCATTACGTATTAATACGAAATAATAAAATACTTTGAAATGGATCATGTATCGTTATTAGAGATAATGTAGCAGTTCCAAAGAACGGTTGTTGATTTAGAAAAGTACGCAACTTTGAGAAATTAATTACGAAAAATGTCCGTTTATTTATTGAATGTAATATTTTACTTGTTAAGCTTTAACGTCTAATTTCTACAATACTCATTGTTTTGAATTCAATTTTTTTATAGTACGAGGTAATTATTTGTAAAATTCGTTGCCGTGAATTATGATAGTAACTTTCAAAACTTCAATCTTCGATGTAAAAGTCAATTTAGATGTCCAAATATACCTTCAAAAAAGAGGATCTAGTCAAAGTTTCGTGTTGTATTAACGCAAACAAAGTACTTGGTTCCGATGATATACCGACTCGGGGTTACAAGAGTGTAGCGGTAGCCATAGCTACGTTTCTTGTAATATTCATATGGGCAAAGTCGTGAACAATTGGAGCAAATGTACGAGTAAAGGCATGGCCTAGGAAGAATGGATTTCACTCCTGTATTTGAAAGTAAAATCTAGCAAATAACAGACTGACCTTCATTACATCATAGTTCGGCTAAATTTATTGAGCTCATAATTGCAAGCTCTTTTATGCGAAAGAGAAAACAAAGCCTTTGGTATCCGTGATTTATTTACAGCCAAATATTCGCAAACAGAGCGTTCCATCTCATTGCACGCCTCTATACAAGAACAGCGAACTTTCAAGGAACGTATTTCAAATTGATTTTCAGAAGAATGGAGAGACCAATTCTAAATGAAAGTAGACAATAACACACATTAGTCTGAACCCTGGCTTTTTTGGATTAATCCTACACTAATTCTACGTCTACTTTCATTTCGAATAAGACTCACCATTCTTCTGTAAATCGATTTGAAATACGCTACCTGTCAGACATTTTGTTTAGCCATGATGCGCTGTGATTGAAAGCTATGATTGAAGATTTAGTAACGATATCGTACGGCCCACTTCCTTAACAATGACTTAGCATTTTTTATGATTAAGATCTTTGATGTCCTAGCTAATCATTATTATATAAGCGTTGGATTTCTGATTTTCCAAGCATGTAGCTATTCATTTATATGAATTTCGAATTAAAAATAAAGGCCAAGGAAATATCATACATTCATGATTGCATTTACATCCTGATTTTATAGTTTTGCATCCTTTTACCATTTCTATATCCAATCCTTTTACAGTTGTTAAATCATTCTCCCAAACCATACTCTCTTCATAAACACTCTTAGTTCTTATTCGATTAATTTCTTGTGCCTTTGTCTAACGATTATTCCGTTGTGAAGTATTACTATTTAACGGAACGGCTCCTATCTATTAATTATTATCATATATTTAATATATATAAATAAGTACATTTTTGTAGTTGTACTCTATAAAATATAGTCTTTCTTTGATGCTATTGATTTAATCTCCCTTCTGTATTTATTCTTGTTTCTATACTGTAAAATTCAGAAGACTTCCAATTTCTCCCAAAATTCTGCGAATAAGACGGCTGTTGTGCTATGAACATTCAGAGCTCTTATATTATCGAGTTTTCGCTATAAGATCACAGATGTTGTTGCATTCTTACGGATGCTGTGCGAGTTCCCGACATACTCAGCTTTGATTTCATTAACCTTCCAGCGTGCAGGAGTTGCTTACCGTCATAATTCTTATTCCTTTTGCTATTTCTAAGGTTATGACACCGTCTCAAAGTGGAAGCGTTGTGTCTCTATAGTCGAGGAAATGCATACGGTTTTAAATGCTCACTGTCTTTTGTAGTTTTGAATATTCGGTGTACGTTAAAGATGGAATAACGTAGATTAGAACTTACAACACCTGCTAAATACGTAAGAGGAGGATGAGTTAGTATATATATTGGAAGGAAGAATGCTAAAACTATTAGCGAGTACGCTCTGCCATAGTGAAGCACATGAGACACTTTATTTATAAATATATACAGCCATATTACGCTATTTTGAATGAGGATTTGAAAGGTAAAAAGGTTCAATTAGTTTATGAAGTAAAACGACTTTGTTAGCTCTACATTTCGCATAAAACTTAAATTTCTGTTTGCAGAAGTAGATTTTAAAATCTTACTCAGAGTTCATGATGAGATTGAGTAATAAATAGCGTGTCAGGGCTTTAAAAAGAAGAATTACGATATTATCGTAATTTTAAGAAGGATACACATGCACGCAACTCATGTTCATATCGCAATTGAGATAGCAGAACCTCGTGTTTAATCTTAAGAAGAGAAAGGGGTCAACACAGCGTTAAATGGCACAGATATAATCCGATGTTAAAAGTTATTTGTCTCATCCAGAGAGAGGCTTGTCCCGAGAGTACTAGAGTCGGAGATTCCGTGGGATTCGATAGGGGAACGTGGGTTCCGCCATTACTAAAGCGCCTCGATAGGCATTTGTCTTCAACAGCGCCTTGTTAGCCGTACTACTTTCGGGAAAAAGAGTGAATGTCCTCATTTCGGAGTTTTTAACACTTTTTTCCATTTTCCACGCGTAATTACAGGTGGGTAATGTGTTTTTTGATGACCACGTTTTCAACGGCCGTATAAAAAGGCGCTATTGAGGCGGTGAGAGGGTTTTTTTGTTTTATTTTCTTATCGTTTTTTTATACATTGCAGAAGATTAATTATTCCGAGTTTTTATGTTTTCGGGACGTTATATTTGTTTTGGTTACATCAGCATATTTTTTTACGGTCTCTCGCACATACTGCTGTCCTTATCGATTATGGTCGGAGTAATAAAGTGCCTCGTTTTGAAAAGAAAGTCCTTGAAAAATTGTGAATTTTTAGTCGATAAAGTAATACGAAACAGAATGAAGCTGTAATTAATTTCTCTTAGCTCTTATATAATTATCGAGAGAATAAATTCTCTCTAGTCTACGAGTAAGTTTTTACTTTCGTGTTTCATTCCTGGTAGGTGTGTAATATATAACGAAAATTATTATAGTTTAAGAATGTTAAAATTGATACAGGAATAATCAAAACCAGGCATTAAATTTAGAAATATCAAAATAACAATAAATTTTTATAAAGCTATTACCTTAGCAACTCGATAAACGTAAGAGTTTAGTAGAACGCGAGTTAAAGTACGTAATCCTATTTGATTCAGCGTGGTTTGGTTAGGAGTTACCCATATTTACAATACATGAAGTGTTTTCAAAACAATGCTCGGTATTGTTTAATATCACGGGCTGTATGATTACAAACGTCCATTCCTGTTTTGGTAAACATGCTCATACAAACATAAATTGCAGAGGAAAACCATTCTGGAATATTAGTCTACATCTGTGTCCTGAATGTTGCGAAATGCGTATGGCAGGGGTTCTTTTAGTCTGTAATACTTATCTAACATTTTTGGATACTGTTCCGGAAAAAAAGTATCTCTTAAACTTTTTATTTGCATTTTCCCTTGATTTTCTGGTGGCATGGAAATGGTCTATATGAGCGCATGCACATATTATCGGAGAAAAAAGTTTCTTCCTCTAAATTTGCCTGCGCAAATCTCTCTTAATGCAAAGCTCCCATCTTCCAAACATTCTCGTCTTACGTCCTAATGCATTTGGGTAACGCGCATGGATTTTTACAGTCATTGAGAAGCGTATCGCCTTCCACCGATCCTTTTTAAATTCATGAAACGAGCGCTTTTCTGTTGGATCCCATACATTGGATGTGTACTCAAGATGAGGCCTGAATAGGGTAAATAAGAGTATTCATCCCGCACATTTTCTTCGCTATTACTGACAATTATTTTAAAGATGCCGAGTTTTTTAAGTACTTGATCATTAATTATATTCTAGTTGTGAGTACCTCTAGTTAAGTTGCTCGTTCAGGTTACTCCAATGTATTTCAATGATTATTACTACAGAATTTGATCCAATATGAATGTAAAATTAGTCGTTTATGTTGGTAATCAAAGTTTCGTTGTTTTAGAATATTTTTTAATGATTATACCACACCCACTAAGATTTATGCTGTTTTACATCTTATATTCACCTTTTTCATAACGTTTTAAATAAATATGAAACGATTCTGAAAGAGTGCAAAATACGAACTCAGTTTCCTATAACAGTTAACTAAAATGTGTCAAAATTTATTCTTATCAGCGTATGTAGCACGAAAATTTGATAAGAAGTTTGATTTTAATGATAAATATCTTTATAAGTAACATTCTTAATCATCTCAAAAGTTCAAAATGCAATTCCTTATGTTTTTATTAACATCTACGTCTCCTATAGCAATCTGATTCTAATTTCCTTATTATGAATGTCATAAATCGATAAATAAAATTCTAATTCATTTTGAGAATTTTTTAAAGAATATTCTATTGCTATTCAAATTTTACTTATCGGTACTGAAACTATCCTTAAATGTAAAATATCATAAAATATTTTAAATTTTTTGTAAAATGAAGTGGTAGTTGTCATTTTTTGTAATAGCATGATCCGAATATACTGTTTTAAAAATATAATAAATGTTTCTATAGCAACATCGGTAACCACAGAAGATAATGTAATACGTTTTCAAAAGTAAATTTAGGGTAAAAAGTATTCTATTTAGGAGCTCAAGTAACATGAACATGTGGGTATTATTATAATTCAATCGAATACTCTTCACATTTCAAAACGTATAGATCAATAAAAACATACGATATCATATCTTATGAGAAATGTAGCAACTGGAGATCCTTTCAGTATACACATCGAATATTGAATTTTCTTATGAAATCCAACCGCAGAATTATATTCTCGTATTAAAAACGGTACTTTGTCGTCGTCCCGATATCGAAATACGGGCGGATCGTTCCTTCCTTCCTTCGGCGTTGTCTCTCCTCCAAATTCTCAGCTGGAAACATCACTCAGATCAAAGACTCTTTCGCAGTATATACGTCTGCATCAACTGGAGTGTATTCGAAAGGAAATGAATAACTTATGGGTTGGCGGTCGCAACCACATGATCTTGAAACATTCTCTTTTTTTCCTCTCGCTTCTTATGGAAATTTTGCTCATACTTCCTTCACCAGCACACACTTCTTTCATCGAATTTGGAAGAGGGAAAGATGAATTTTATATGCTAAGATTGCTCTCTTGTTAAATATAAGCATAAAGTATAAGGCGACTCGTTCTTTTCCTTAAAAATATCTCTTATAAAATGTGCCTTTACGCAAATAGAACGTTACTCTTTCTCAGAAAGTTCACGGTCTCAAACCCAGCGTCTTTTTTATGTTTCCCTATATCTCAAATGACGTATTTTCAATTTTTTTATATTCCCTGCAAAAAATTGGTATTATAAAGAGACTTGGAGACATACGAGGGACTCAAAGATGAAATTATTTTTATCGAAAGTTTTGGATGCAGGATATTAAGCGAAAGAATTTTTTTTGCGCTTAAAAGTTGAGATGAAAATATAGATAGAGAATTCGGCTTCAATAAAATTAATTACAAGCTTATATCGTTGCTTGTACACTGCCTGCGGAATTTAAATATAAATTCTCAAATTTATCGTCCGTTATTTTTCGTAGATATCGAAATATTGTATTCGAGTAATTTATTGCTTGAATTTACGACATTTCCCTTTTTTAACTTTAGTTTATTCTGAGGAATATATATTTCTATGAGATATTTTAACTATAAATTATCTTTGGTGTCTAGCTAACTAATATTAAAAGTAATTTATAATGGATCATTAAGCTTTATTGTACATCCTACATCATTGCTCTCTTCAAATCTTCTTACTTAATCTAAAACGCTTGATTTCATTGGGATCGATTTACTTCAATTGTTATGGATGATTCTGTACGTCATAGAAGTTACAATATAGAAAATGTGTTTTTTCATCCATTTATCAATCGAGATCTATTCTTTCTGCCCTTTTAATATGGTTAAAAATAAAATATCGTAGGAATTTACAGCAAGCAGTTTATATATTTTGAGATTGTGAACGTGGTAAAGTAAAAAGAGAAATATAATTCCATTTTAAATACTCATTATTATTTTGTTATTGATTAATATATTTATGTATATTATATATATCTACTACTTTTTAGCAGAAATCTGTTTTAAAATATTGGAACCATCCGGTAAATTTAGTACATTTGCTTAAATTAACGACTTTTAATAATCTAGTTATAATTTAAATACATTAATCAATAATTTAGTTCAAATATAATCTCACAGGGCTTGTATATGGTATTATGCATCGTTCAGCATCTGACAATTACTGCAACAAAGCTATCAGAGTAACGGTTTTACAATAATTGCGGTTGATATAATTATTAGCTAAGTTCAAAAATTAGATTTAGAGTTGAATTGGTTTATACCATATTGTCAACAATACGTAATTCAATATACAATATGTATATAATAGTTAACCATATGAATTGTTCGTATAATTTTTGAGGAGATGTGTGATTCATTCACTTCTTTAATCGATTGAATTATGTGAACTGTTGGTTAAAGTCATTAACTAAGTTGTTAAAGTCATATTCCACCAATTTTCTGGAGAAGTACGTCTATTACCTGGGGAAGATGTTTTGTAGAAATTTTCCGGTAAAACCCAATTTCCTAGAGCAATGGGCGTTTAAATTGCCCATTCATAACGCACGCAACAAGTTAAACCCCTTTTGTAGCTAATTTCAGTTGAATCTAGATTTATATGATGAACTGTAATCGCCCGAATTCGACCGAGAAAACGAAATAGAGAAAATTTCCAAATTCTATTGACTGTGGCAATTTCCATTAATTTAGATATCACTCAAAAGTGTGACTGTGACGTCATGCTTTCATTATCAGCTTTGGCGAAATTAAATATCACAAGTTTTAATCACGTCTGTTTTACAAGCATGAGAACAGAGGTTAATTGGCTGCGATAATACCGTCTTCTCAGGAACTTTAGCAATATCTGTCCAACTTCGTCGGAGGATACAACATTAGACATTCAAGACTAAGGCTCCTAGAGTTCAATGTGTTCAACTTAAGAGAATACATCCCGAAAGGGTCTCATATATGATCTATATGCGTATAGTATTTCAATTGGCGTGTTATTTTATAATTTGCTGTTTTATCTGATGAAAGTTTGGGTAACAAGAAGTTGCTAATGTAATATTCATGCGTAACCGTTACGTTACAGCAGAAATTTTGTTCCTTGCAGTTATTAGGGTTATACATATTTTTTACTTTCTAAATTAAATTTTACATAAGAATCAGTGTACAAAATGTATCTACAAAATCACTTAGGTATATGGGATCATAACAATTTGGACCTATATTCAAAAGAAGGATAAGTTTAAATAATATATAAATGATATTGTCCGTTATTCATTGAAAATACTTTATATTTCATAAAATGCTGGGGAAATGGAATTTTTTATATAATATAATATATATATATATATATTAGCAAAATTGCTAAGAAAGTAAAAACGTCAGACGTCAGCCTATGAAATTTCTTACAAATTTCAGCTCTTTATGTTTAAATCAATAATGAAATGCATTTTCGCTTGTCGACGACGGAAATCAAATTTTAAAATTGACAATGCTAAGGTTATTTAATTCAGAAATATTTATCTCTCAAAAATCTTTAAGACGATGCATTTCGGTACGATAAATTATAAGAATAAGGCAATTGAATTCCTTCTTTTATTCATCAATTATAATTCGGTTGCATAGCGACTAATTTCAATTTTATGTCCCTTCCTACAAATAGTTTTGTTTCTATGAATGTTCTATGTTAAGTTGAAGCAAATCCTCATGTCTGATCTTCTAACTTATGATTTCCTGATGCGCCCTGACCTTATGTTACTGAGAAAAAAAATTGCAAACATGAGAATCATTCTTCAATTTTCCTCACGAATCTTAAAGCATGCTCATCCCACGTATGTGCGAGTGTTCTCAAAATTAGTTTTAAACCACTGCTTACTTTAACATACTTCTCATCCCTGCAGAACAATTAACCCTTTCTTGCCCAAAGGCCTTGTAATCAGGATAACAACTTGGCAACCGAAGCTAAATGAAAGGGCTCAAACCACTGGCTTGAAGCCATTGGATTGACCTTCTCTTGTTTTCGAGTCACCTTGTGTCTCCAAAGACCCCTTTCACGGTGACATTGTGAGAAATGATTAGGCTTTATCCGCGATTTAGCCAATGAGCTCAAGGCACCCAAAGATGCTCGGATGAAAGGGAAAAAATTACTTCAGGAGGGAGACGTACACTCATCTGCATAGAGCTCTGTCTAATGGAAGGCCTCATGGATGATCCCCTTTTTTTCACAAAAGGGTATCTCTATCGTAAATGTAAACATAACTGGAGTGTCTTTGCTTGAAGAGATTCATTCTTGTGCGCTCTGGGATACCTTAATGGAGTTTTCTTGCGAAGCGAGTGAAAATAGTCAAGTAAGGGTTAATTATGATGATAAACAGGTTACCAAAATGAAGGTGATACCTCGTAAAGGTTTCTGATAAAAATTGAATATATTATAAATTGTATTGTATGAAAAAATATTGCCTTCCGTTTTATAAATTATATACTTTATTTATATTGAAAGTAGACTAAAGGCTATAGTATTATTAGGTGAATTATGATAGATATAGATTCTATTACAATAATATATATTAGAATTTAACGAAATTTGCTTCCCATATCTACTAATGATAAATGACGACAGAAACAGAGAAAACTAGATAAATGAAGTTTACAGATGATTAAACATTTCTGACGCACCTTAGATGGAAACACGCGTATACATTCCTCAAATTTTCAAGTCTACTATCAGCGTGTAAACATTTCTTATCCTTATTCAGCTTACTTATAATCCTTTTTCTGATCTTAAGCCCTCAAAGGGTTTAATCCGATTGCTTTAATCATTGGATCGATAAAATTGAAAAGGTTACAATCTAGGTCATTTCAAGGAGTTTCTCTTTTAAGAGAAAATGTGCTTCACAATTCAAATGTGATACCTGTGACGATATACGTCCAGAACCATTCGTCAAATATGCTTTACAAGTTCGTTTTGGGCACGACGGAGCCAATGAGGTGTGAGATGGGTGAAACTTCCGGAGTCGCAAAAAAGAATGTCTGTTTTTGGCACACGACCCCTCGTTCTTTGCTTTATAATCCACTACCAGTCTTATCAAACTTAGGGTGCGAAGTTTCCGCTCGAAAGTTAGAAAGTCAATGATAGACGTAAAACATTTATTTTATTTGTACGTATGTAAGAACATTCGAAATGAGATAATCTGATTCCTATTCTCAAATAATATTTAATCAATTTAAAAATTGAAAGTAGATTTCAAAATAGTAGAATTTAAGGTAAATTGATCGATATTTAATAGAAATTCTTTGTGAGCATTTATATTGTTTTATATTTATATTTGTTTTTACTTACTATAATCGTTGAAACGTCAGATTAGATATCAATTGAGATTATTAGAATGTATTTAATAGTATCATTAAAATGAAAGTATTTTGTAGCAAAGCTATATAGTATAAATATTCTTATATTTCACAAATGGCAATTTAAACAAAACACTCATTTTCTACGGAAGATTAAAAAATCGTGATTTAAAATTCATATTAATTTAAATCTCATTCTTTAGTAAAAGGCTGGTGTAAGTTGTAAAAGTTAACATTTTAGAAAACTGAGAAAAAAACGAGTTTACGGGGCTTTTCACTTTTGTATTCATTAATCATAAGATTTTGTTTATTGTAAATACAATAGTTCTTAAAATCCCTACGTTTTCCTAATCTTTGCCTTTACTATAAAATAAGTGTACATGGATTTAAATATGGTTTAACAACTCATGATGGGATTTATTGTCTAAAACGTAATTTAAAAGTAAGTATGTTGTAGATAAAATATAGAGTTTAACATTTTCGTATTGTGTATAATGAATAATGAATCACTTCTTAGAAGAATACACAATGCTTCATTGGCTCGTTGACTGCAAACGTTAATCTGTTTCCATGGTAAACAATACATTAATTTAATCAATAACTTACGAGATAGTTTTCAACTCTTTAAAAGGAATTAAATAGCGTATTTTAAACTTTGGAAAATTAGTAATATCTTTTTCTCCATCGCTGGTTCCTTTCTTCAGGTGTGTGGCTTGGATGATAATCGAAGACGCGTTATTCTTTTTTTTCATTTCAAAGGAACATATCTGCGGTTCTCTCGCATCGTCTTAATTAGCGCAAAAGAAAAAAAATCGTCCAAATAAGAATGAAATCGCTCTTTGTTGAGAAGATGATTAAAGCGGATGCGTTCAGTTGAGCGATTGGATATCCACCCTTTTGCATCGCTTCTCCCTTTGAATGGCTGCTCGAAAACTCATCTTCGGAACGGCGTCTGGCGGATCTTAAGAAATGCGACAAATGAAAGCCGTATTTATTGTCGGCGGTTTTGATTGGAAGGAAGATTAATTGTGGGAATTGCTGATGCCTATCGGAGGAATTACACATCCGAATTTATTCATTCGAAGATGTCTTGATTTTTATGCGATGAATGGAAACGTAGACGTTTTAAAAGTCTTATCCCGAATATTTTGCGGAATTACGTACTGAAGATGCTTTTGTTTAATATGGTTTTATTCATTGAGAGATCTTTCAGTGCTGTTTCCCCGGTATCTAGGACGTATTAATTATTACCCTAGAATATAACAAATGAAATATCCAATAAAATATTAACGATAATCGAAAACAATTACTGAGAAATTATAGATTATATTTCAATAGCACCCATTCCTAATTATACCTACCCAATTGCATGCAATATATATTACTTCATAATAGCT
Organism: Pantala flavescens; assembly: GCA_020796165.1. NCBI lineage: Eukaryota > Metazoa > Arthropoda > Insecta > Odonata > Libellulidae > Pantala > Pantala flavescens. Next base: position 24,255,084 of record CM036886.1, read on the forward strand.
GATCTTTCTGAGAAGGGTATTAAGCAATCCTTTAGAAGATTTTGCGTCAATTTTGTAAAATTATGACGTAATTGGAGTTCCTAGTATATAGATATCATGGAGGAAAGGCATCACTTAGTGTTTAGGGATAACAAAGGGTAGCTCAGATACGAGGAAATTGGCTGGGGCTAAGGGAGGCATACATCCGGTGATGGCTTGAAATGGCTAATTATGAATTAGAGCGAATATAGCAATTCAATAAACATTACAATAGATTTTATAACGGTTAGAATACAAAAAGCCAATCATTCCATCATAACGAAGAAACTTTTTTCGAAGAGCATTGCATGTATAATATCTATCGCTTAAACAAAACACTAATTTTTCGCATTTCTTTGTCATTCCTACATTATTGACAGGTCTAATATATTAACTGCTGTTTTAAGACATTAATAGTCGATTAACATATGACAGCCGATCATTTAAAGAATCGTTTTTGCAAAACTATTCGTGAAAATAACATATTAAAAATATAATCATATAATTGCACAGTATACTACAAACTGATTTACAAAGGGATTTGCATTGTATGTATCTGTATATACATTGTATGTTTGCAGATGGATTATCAATATATACAAGGACCTTTGATTAAGATTTAATTTATCTTTATTTAAAATATTAAATTCCACTCTTTCAAAGTCCCGATACTGTTTATAAGCAATGAAATTTCATTTTGCGTTCTGCTTTACACGTAGTTTGGACCCGGAAGTGACATTTCAGAGTGACAAGTCGCTTAATAGGTATCTCATTGAATGAGATTCCCTTTTAGTTCCGATTTTTGACGAATTTGATGCTGGTTCACGCATCCTACGCGACAAATGGAAGCAAAAACTACCAAATTATGGAGGTTGGGTTGAACGCCCTTCCAACCTCCATTATGGACGCCGGATTATCTGAACAGACTCGGAAATCTAAATCGGCGAGACCGGAAAGAAAATAGGAATCGTATATTCCTGTGGAAGAGAGGAACTTAGCGAATCATGGATAGACGGGGACAAAGGAAGGATTACGAAGGAAAACCCCAATAGGATATGTTCCTAAATGAAATTCAGGATCCGAAAAGATCCGTTATGTTCTTTGGTTTCTATTACGATTGGCTAGGGAAAAACTCAACTGAATGTTCATCTGTTATAACTCGTGAGCTCTAGGGCAACGATCATAGAACTAGGAAAATAAATGGTAGGGAAAGATAAAACAAACGGTTACCATAGTAAAGATACTATATCAAAAGAACCCTCGTACCGTCTTTAGTTTATCGATATTATTAAAGTGAAAATGTGCAGTTTAACCATCAAGAAGGAGTGATTTAATTTGGGAATACAATTTCGTAATCTAAAATAATTACGTAGATGAGGCGAGCTCGTATGAAATACTTATCTATAAAAGTCTAATCTATAAAAATCTATAAAAATTTGTTGTTAAATTTAAGTATAAATAATCTAAACAATATTTCTCAGGAAAAAGACGAAACGGTAAATGTTAATCTAATCAGTGAAATGTATAAAAGTAATTTTGATATAAATTATTGCCTCTCCTTCTTTAAGAATCTGTTCTAGATGAGCAAGACGAGAGCTAAGGAGCTGTGCTATAAATTTACATGGGTTAAGGACGGTGTTATCCTAGTTAAAAGACACGGGAGCACTTCATCCCTAAAAATTTATTGCAATCGTGACCTTTCGAAAATAATATAGCCCCTTTTAGCATTACTATGGTATTATTATCAATAAAGTACGTAAAAAGTTAATATGATCATTACCTTGTGGAATGGTAGCATAATGAATAAATAGTTTGTAATATCCACAAGTATGATAATATATTCCACACATATAATAATATCTTTGGAAAGCACGAAGCTTTTTGGAAGTTCAATACTAAATTTTTAGATTAATTGCTAATACAGAATTGTCATGCTAATGCTCTCCTGATAAATTATACGATTATATGCAAATAGTTCTATTATATATCCTAATCGTGCAACATTGACGTTGAAATAATATCTTCTCGTGCTGAACTCAATCATATAACCTTTCGCTAAGGGGTTTAAATTCATAAATTCAAGTTTTGCACATTATGCCTACGGCGCCTGTCAATATATAACTTGCATTACAGGAATGAATTACAAACTGCATATACTTCAGGCGCTTCGCAGTGCTGGTTTCCTATACTCCAGGATTACCTTTCCTTACCGTTTATCTTGAAGCAATTCAAGCTTCATTCCTTCCACTCATAAGTATACATTTTCCTTTCCTTAGATTCTTAAATCCAATCCTTAAACAACTATCTTGATTTAATTTCCTCTTCAATGTCACAAAATTCTGTCTCCAGAAATCGATCTTTAGAAATTGCGGCGTATTATTGTTCAGAATACCAATGAATGAATGAAATAAAGATTCTAAAGAGAATTCTATTCAAAAAGGGGCTATGGTGAGGGGATTAAAAAAACATATATTCCTTTTAAGCAATATTCTTATTTACAAAGTCATAAATTTGATGGTTTGAAACATATAAAACTATATGGCAGAAATCTTACTTATCAAACTTTAAAATTTTTAAATATTCGGTATCATAAAAGAATTCTCGATTATTCAGCTATATCATGTATTTGATTTTCATCACTCATTTACATTTTCAAAATCCCACTTAAATTACATTGTGATTAGAATATATTTGCATCTTCGATATTAAGAGCGTCCATTCATTTTCTGGAAATGTCATTTATTCGGAGTTTTAAATGTTTTTATTCGTTATTTAACAGTTTTTTATGAATTCATCTTTATTTAAGTTGTAGAGATATTTGTGTCTCGTTAGTAATTAGGAACCCATTAAAAATGTTAGATGTTTCGTATATTACTATTCCTGTTGAAAAGAGCTTATTTTAGAATGGAATGGAAGGAGGAGTTTTTTCCCCCTTCAGAGAGTAGGAATTAAAATTTAAAACTTTTTTGATGGATGAACCAATAAAACCACCCGGTAGGCAATTCTTCTTCTACAACAGATATTATTTTAATTTTATAAGAGCATATTGAATGGGATATTAAAAAATAACCGTTGGAATGTGAGTTAAGATATAATATATTTTTAATTGAAAACGTGTATGTACTCGTCTAATTGGGCAAATTCCCATAAGCTACCGTGGATTACCATTATTTTGAAAATTCTGTTTGAAGATGGATTTCGAAATAGGAGTATCTTCAGAGGCTATTTCTGTAAAGAGGTGTTGTGCAAAATTAAATACCGCATCCTCTTTAGCACATTGGATTAGATGGCTTACTACTGAGAAGTCGGTCGGATATATTCAGCTCTTTATCATAAATCTATATAAGTAAGGGTTGAAATCTGTGTTTATAAATTCTTCTGTTATTCTGTAAGTAGATTTTCGGTTGCTGTATCAGATTTATTGTAATACGCTTTTCAAATTTTAAATTACAAAAGATAATAATTCTATGGTTATTTTTCTGATAACCATTTCCTTCCTATACGAAGCTTAGATACTTTTCTGTGTGGTGAATTTCGTTAAATATGTTCATTAAATTAATTTATTACCAAAATTTTACTCTTCGCATAAAGGTCAAGTTTAATAGCTATAAATCGGTAATGTGAAGCCATCATTTGAGAACGGAGCTCTCAAGATTCAATGGAATTACACCCCAATTTATGGACGATGATCCTACATTAATTTTTTAAGCGAATTGACTGACTATCTTGAAAATCGATCTTTAGTGAAATAATAAAAGTAGCATAGTATTATGATAACGTCATCTGTAATTTTTTATAATATTCCCGTTATGATAAATTGTCTCGATATATATACATTTTATGTAACGTTTTATATCATTCTTCGTTTTGTTTTACATATTTGTCTATATATTTAGAGGAACATAAATTAGCAAAGTTCGACGTAAAATCATAATACGATTAGTGTAGGTTAAAGAGCTAAGAGACACGTTTCATCTCATTTAGCATCGAAAAGTGCTTAATTTGAATTATTTTTACGTTTTCGTCATACACCCCATTATTGGGCGTATATTCTTTTCGGTGATGACATTAGATGCGCGAGATTTATAAAAAAAAGAAAATGACTGCTCATCCTTCGTATGAAAAGGCGTCAATGGCGTGGCAGTTCCATTAAAGGAATGACGAATCTTTTGAAGCATCAATCAGAGATGATCTGCTTCCTCATTTTGCACTTTGGTAGGAAGCCTTCTCACCTCCACTCCATTACTCTTTCCACGCCGACATCACCGCATGACTTTGCATAAAAATCTTACATTATAAAGGCCTCTGAATATTTTTCCTCATCATCAAGTCATGGATCATATTAATGATTTACCAAGCTGCCTCTAGACTCAGATCCTAAACTTCACCTTCCTATCAAGATGATGTGTTTATGACCGGGATGCTGGATAAACCATGAGCACGACGGAGATGAAGATTAACGGATACACAGCTTACCTGTACCATTTATATTTAATAGGACTAAATATCTTGCGACCGTGGGAAAATTATATATTGGGCCATAATTGATTCATGCCACGAGAGCGAGGTTCTTGTATTGCTATGGAAACTAAAGGATTTAATCGAATAGCATGAGGTTTAATTTTATCTATCCCCATATCTATTTCAGATTTATATATATGATATAGTCTTACCTTATGTTATCTTATGGGGGTATATATGCAAAGATACCTTTTGCAACGTGTTTATATATTCTAACAAGAGAATTAAAAAGCATCCAGGTTCGAGTCCCGGTTACGTCGGAATTTTTTGCGTATATTGAAATCGTGGTAATATTCCAACCGCTCTAAGGTTGGGGTTGATTTTATAACTTCGTAATTTTCAACTTGTAAATAAAATCAAGCATCTGAAAAGTTCACTAAGAATTAAAGAACTAGTTTAAAGGTTTAAGTGACCAGAAGCGATTTATGATAATGGACGCCAATAAATTCGCGGAACTGTTCATTTAAAACGATTCCTGATATTATCTTCTTACCTTCAAGCGAACCCTATTCCAAGACAGAATAACATTTATCCGTTCCGCCTCGAAAATTTCCCGAAAGAATCTTAATCATTCGCCGCGAAGATTCCAGAAATGCTGGAATAGATACGATCCGGAATGCAGATAATTCGTGTAGTTTTTATTTCGCGGAAAACGTCGATATTAATTCATGGGTTGCGAAGAGTTAGCCTTTGGGGAGCATTCATGTAGACTCCGCACTGCAATTGGGTAGTAACGCTCGGGATATTCAGGAAAATTCCTTAGCGTTTCCTTTTCGTATCCTCGTTTAGTCGGATTCCGTGGAATTCGGCTCATAATCCAGAAGTGAAAGGGAGAGTGTTCTAACGGGAGATCGATTCGTTCAGAAACGCGATATTCGCAGTATTTTAAAGTTCTCTTTAAGCCGTTTGCATAAACGGCGTTCACGCGCGTGCTTCACTCATCCAATCGGAGCGCATGAAATGTTTGCTTGGCGGAGACGCCGATGGAATTTTGCTTCGATTTCGTTCGCTTTTATAATGGCCCTGGACAATGCAATCTCGCGATCACTTTAATATCTGACGTTTGTGTTCCACTTTGTGTGCGGTTATTGGGAGCGAGAATTCCGATTCGACCTTCGGTACTACGTGCGGTAGGAATTTGTACGTCGCTATGGAAATAAGGAAAGGAATAAGTAAGATGTAAATAGAAATGATCGGGAAGGAATTTTCATCCATCTTATATTTATATTTTATATTTATAAAAGTGCAAAATCAGAGTTTTCGTAATTCTTCATTGAATGTTTTGGGAAGAACTTTTGAAAAAATATACCTGGGCTTAATTTTATAGCACTACCGTAAGGAAATAAATAAAATAATTCAGTCACTGATTATTAACGAAGGAATATATCCGAATTTCAATTATTAATTTAAGGTTTTACCGAATTACTTCTCTTTTGAGTGTAGAATATTTTGAATTAATTTTAATCTTACACTATAACGTAAAGAAAAATATTTTTTCCGTGGCATCATTAGTGAATTATTATGTTACGTTAAATTCCCTTGACTTTTCCAAGTAAACGCTATTGATTTAAGGATGAACACTCTATGCACTATGTCCCTAACATTCATAAGCAATGAGCAATTTTAATGTTCGATTTGTTTAAGAAGAGCAACTATTCAACATCGGAAACTGATTTGTATTTGTGAATCATAAGTCTACACCAAAACCTCATTTAAAATTCCAGCCGTAAAGTCTGAAGATGCTTCAAAACAATCCATGCAAACTCAACCGTGATTTTCCTTCTTGTCCGTCAATATTTTAGAGGAAAATTTCAGTTTGAAATGGTTCAAACAGAGTCGTGAGAGTTTTCCAGTGTAAGCTCTCGAGCTGTCAACCAATCAGGAAGAATCATTTTCTTACCGCTTTCCATATTCATATCGTATTTACGTTTGCAGCCTAATTAGGTAACGTAAAGCATTCTGATACTCTATTTCGATTGACATATATTTTTATGTTGATATAATTATAATATTGTATATTCCTTTTTCTCTATTTTTGGATAAATTTCAATATTTTTTAAATATTTAAGTACATTTATATTTGCCAATCTCATAAATGAAATGCTGTTTTATTAATATACACCAACCAAATTTCCTCGTAAATGGATTAGTTTAAATTTAGTGAGTTTATTTTTATTACATATACATTAAAATATGAAGTATTTATGTAACTAAATGCGTAAATTACGTAAACATTTTATTGCCATGAAAAATCAATATATTGAAAAAGAACCGGGAAATGCTCACAGCAGACCTTAAATCCATATATTTCACATATCAGCGGGATTAATTTGACGTTTACTTCCTCTTCAATGGGTAATTTACGCTGGAAATAGTTCCCGACAGTACATTTTGATTTCGTTTATATTTTTTTCTTTATGTATGGCTGCGAAATATTTGAGAATTTAGTTATTTTATATAAATGTAATGACATTTAAAAAAATCAGTTGAAAGTATGATTTTGTAAAAAACTACACTCTATTACATTTCCGTATTTCGTTGTAACTAACTTGATTGTTTTATATGATTTTATTGCATCGAGAAATTTTTACAAGCTTTTATCTCAATTTACATAAACTGAAAAGAAAGAATTGAAGTGGACATACAATAATTTACTCTTGTCATTCAACACTTTAACCACTCATGCGTTCTCCATTAGTTTTCTCTTCAAAAAACCCTTTTAACATTGTTTTACCAACCTCTTCACTATTTTTCTGTGTAAAGTACATTTCATTTAGCGCCAACATACTTCTGTTTGTATGATGTTCGTGAGAATCTCAGTGGATAAGTGTTACGGTGAAATGAACTTCACTGTAGTGCAGTAAACTTTCATTTCATTTAATCTCTGTTTACATTGAATGCTTTTTATAAACGACTATAAACGTTCTAAGGCATCCGTATTTTAAATCCCGTACGTGGAAGATTGTGAAAAGATGATTTTTCGGCAAACACATGGAAAAAATGGTTCAAATTAGAAAGGACACTTAACTATAACTTATAGCATGAGTATTTATATTAACTATTCCAGGAAAAATTATCAAAAATATGCTTTTTATTTGAAGTTAAACCTTCACTTAATTTGTGAGATATTCCTGTGTTGAACGTACTTCTCGTCGTCCAGTATACGGCTTCGTATCGTAGATACAACAAGATGCATAGATACAAATAAACCGCAGACGTACATTCTTTGGATATAAATGCTGTTTTTATAACGTAAAATCAGAGAGAAGCTCAACTTCTTGGCCTATTTTCATTAAATATCGCGTAGAAATTAAGTTCAGGCAGAGCAGCAATCGTTACGCATTTTCTCCTTCTACTGGAATGCCCCATTCTCGGAATACGTTCTTTGCTTTCCTTGAGCAGTGTATTTGACATCATTAGGTAGAGTCAATTCTTGCTTCTCACGAGTAATTGCGTGACTCGGGATCTGATAATGTTCACATCCACGAATGTGCAATAACTGGGAGCATTCGAATGAAAACCGCTGGGAATTCAAGACAATCAAAACTGGAGTAATCTTAATGCACGATATATTAGGAATGACAATTGCTTAACTGATCTATCTATTTGAGGGATTTTTAAAGTTCTTTCTCGATAAACAAGCGTACGAGAATTTTCCGAGAAAATCATAATTCTTTGCATTAAAGAAAACTACTTCAATTCTTAATTGAAGCTATTTATTCTGCTGTAATCATTATTATACATTACTTAGTAAAGATTATATTAAATTAAAATGTATATGATTAAGGAATTGAATTCCAAATAATTGAGAAATATTTTAAATTAGGTGATAAATTACATTTATAAAATTTTAAAATTCCATATAGTACAAATGGTAAAATTTTTCAAATAAATTTAGAATCCTTTTGCTCAATTACAAGCACTATAATGGAGATGAATTCGTCAATAATGTTTAGCTTATAAAAAATATCTTTCGTTAAAAATCATATATTTATCATATGAATGAAAAAGTTTCTGTTCACACTGTTACCTCACTATGACCGTAATATAGTAACTATTGACTCTTACAATTACTTGCTTTTATATCATTAACAAGTAAATTATTATTCACATATTATAGCTGTTTAATACATCTGCTAATAATTATAGCTCATTACGAAATAGTTCATTAATTTGTAGATGATGAGACAGTCATGCATCTATCGGAGAAATTTTTTGAGTGCCATTTATTCTAATTATATGGAAATTAAGTTATTAATACATATTTAGGACGAATATTATCTTAATGTCATTAATGAATCCCGTAATAAATTCTAAAACCCCATTTACAGATATAAGTATTTTTATACCAAGTACCTGCTCATCTTAAATGAAGCAAACCGTCGGTGGGTACAGCTTTGCGCTTTTATAACCCGGGGTAATTCCGACAGAATGGAAAATTTGGAGGAAGACAAGCGTATCGGGAAAGTATACGAAAAGATCTCCGGGAAACGGAACACCTGCCAAGCACCGGGCTGTTTCGTTCCAATTCACTGCCTTTAAAGGTCCGATCCATTCTCCCTTTAGTGGATCGTTTGTCCGACCTCACACTACGGTTTTAAGGATTGTTAATCGATCGGAAAATTAACGAACTGCTATACTTATATTCATCTTTTGTTACACTGTCACTATCGGGACCGTTGAGCCAATCAGAAACTGCCGTTTTCCTTCATTAAAACGGACAAAAGAGAAGATTTGTCGTCCTGTCATTTTTTTTTCTAAATTTTCTCGGACTGCATCAAAATCGAAATGGGTTTCGTCATGAATTTATTTTCTTGTTTAAATGTGTATTCTTTCGTCTTGGGAAGTATTATTATATATGTACTTTATCGTGTTCCATTTAAGGGAAATTTCTTCATGAATTTTTCATAGATTTTTATATTCATAAAAAATTATCTAAAAAATATATTATTATTTATCATTATATGTGCCTAACCAACTCATATTAAGGTATATTTTTCTCTAAATATACTCAGAAATCGGGTCAGAATGGTCCACAAAAATTTAATTCTTGATTTCGATAAAAAGATACAAAATTAAAGTATTATCATGTGTATTCACTATCAAGTTATGCATACAGGTATACATGTGTGATAATACTGGGTAAATATTTCAATTACCTTAAAATTTAAATGAAGTATTTTTCGATTTATCCTTACTTCATATCTACTTAGTCATAAAAGTTTTGATACTACTTAGTTTCTTTGTTTCCATTACTTTTCCTTTTTCCTGCAATTGTTTCTGTTAAATATTCTTTTTAAACTGAGATTTGAAAAAAATTATTTCACGGTTAAAGACATTTAAACTTTTATAACTCTGTAAACGTACTTCTTACATCCACTGATATGGAATCGACTAGTATCAGTTAGAAAGACAAAGCCTTTGTAAAAATTACTCCAATGAACCATCACAAATGGATAAATGGATTTAAAAGAATAGACATGGAATCCGTTGAATAACTCGATAAGTTTCATTGCTCGTTAAAAAATGGGTTCCATTTGGAAATGGAATTAGTTCTCTAGTTCTTCACGATCTACTATCATGCAACTTCCAGGAATTAAAAATTTCTCAAGAAATGTTAATCGGGAAAAAAATTGAAACATATTTGATTTCTGTAAAAGAAATTTAAGAATAATGTTTATGAGATGATATAATTATAGAATAATTGAGTTCAATTTTTCATTTAATAATATCATTGTATACTGAATTCAAGGAGTAAATTTTTCTACACATAAGCACTGCTGCTGCAGTATATCAATATTAAATGCATTCTGAAACCACTTTTAAAATTCTCAGAGAAGACAAATGCAAACAAAATATATATGTACTTTTACATATGAAAGACTAATCATGATTAATTTTAAAGTTAGGTTGACGTAAACTAAAATGATATCTATTATAGTAAATTTATATTTATAATTTTATAAATTTTTATTATTAATATTGAGCGAACGGTACATTATTTATTGTTTATATTCCTTTCCTATAAGTGAATTAATTCACACGATATTTACTGATAATGCATGCTTTTTCTTGAAAAACAAAACGTATTCAATATCCTTCATGGAACAAATGACTTTTCATTCATAAATTCAATTTTATTATCTCATATTCTTTAGATTTTCGATAGAATCACAGCATTAACATCTTCTATCGTCTTTGAAGTATTCTTAGCTTGAAAAAAATCCTGGAAGGAACTGCAACGCGGAATAATTACGTTTGAGTTAAATTCCCTTCGTAGAGCTTATTCCGGATAAAAATAAAGCTGAGTGGAGTAAGGCAGGACGAAATTTCATACAGAATCATTTTTAAGGGATTTTTTTAATGAAACATCTTTCTGGAAATGTGCGTTTGAAGTCGAGATTGCATTAGCCGCGGGAATAAGTGGACAAAAAATCGAATCTTACGAAGTAGCGTACAGAATATGAAGTTAATTAAGGAGAACTTCCCCTTATAAGACCTCCTTCACGGTCACCGCCATTTATTATGGGAATTAACCCATTTCTCTCGATCGACCCCATAAAATTCCCCCACTTTAAAACTTTCTTCCTTTTCTTCTATTGTCTTCCATTTATCTCTTTCCCTTTCGTTTAGTCTTCCGTTCGCTCATCTCTTCCCAATATCTTCTCCTCTTCCAAATTGCTTTCAACTGACAGATTCTCACCGTATTTCGATCTTTCTTTTGAACCAATCTTTTGATCCCTGTTTTTCCACGTTTTGGATCCTTTTGTCTTCTTTTTGACCTGAGTTCATGATAGCCGAAAAATGCAATTTGATCAGCCATGTATTCTAACTATTACGACCATTACCAGGGACGAAGTCTTAATACGTTTCCAAATACACTTACCTCTCTGACGTGGATTTTAAGGCATATTATGTAATAATGATCCTCAATGGATAATCATAATCTACGATACAGGAGTTTAGTTGAGTATTATGTTTTAGCGATGTATTATTGCATAGTTCCTATTACTAGCTAGATATCTCCTTTGATAAGGGATTAAATTAGATTAATATCTATCACAGAGAAAAGTGTGTACCTCCAAATCGTATTACATCTTATCTCATACGTAATCTCTATTAAGTCCCTCTTTATACCCTAGTTCTAAAATAATCGTCATTAGTATACATATCGCGTATACATATATGGACGTAGATAAGTAAATATGGTAGGTTTTAATTAAAATTCTTTTTGCTTTAGGTTTTATTACCTTACAAGGTCTTGTATGTTCATTTTTCCACTTTCTTTAAACTATAATATATTGGATACTTTATTTTCCGGAAACATACGCAGACACGGGGCTCACATGTCATACCATACGCCGACAGCTCGAATGATATTAAAGTGGATGTATGTCTTATATCCGAGAGCAGTGGAGTTGTATCGACGTAGAGATTCAGTCGACGCGCCTAATTTGCTGATAATATTACTTTTGCTATGTAAGGAGGATATGTAAGGTATTTTATTATTCGTTCTTTATAAAGTTTGACATTTATTAATTCCATGAGTTGCGATTCAGCGATTTGTACGACATATTTATAACTTCGTTTAAAATTGCACTACATTGGAGATGGATATAATGGAATTCAACAAGCGTATTATTTATTTCCAGTGTATTTATTTAGTACTTGCGATAGTTTAGTTAGTAGTAATAATGTTATACTTTTTCGTATTGTGAACGAACTATATTTCTTCATTAGATTTGTTTTTTTGATAATAGTTTATAACATAATGCTTTGAACTATTCGATTACTTTAAGAATCGTCATTTAATATTTTTTAATCTTGATTACTGCCCAATTTAATTCACAATGGCAAATAAATCTGAACAGGGCTGTTTTTACTTTCTGGTCCATATATTCTTAAATATTATAGAATTAAATCAGTTGATGAATCGAATACGAATCTAAATCTATAAATATTTCGTGATGAATCCATCTCATACCTCATCACACCAAATTAATACCATCTGAAATCAAACCTACATGCATTTGCGTCTAATTCCAACATTTCAAAATTCCTCTAAATAACATACCGGAGGAGGCACTCGAGGCCCTGAAGATCGTCTCCTGAAGGTCTTCTCTTTCGTGTGCAATCGAGAGTTGTTTGCCTTTGGCAGCGATTCTATGGAACGGAGCAGATGGCGTGGCTTTGTGGTCCCACGTCTCCTGCCCGTTTGACGGGGAAAAAGGCCGATATGGCCGAGGAGATGAAGGGAACTACCCCGCTCTTCTATGCTGATCGATTATTTCTAAGAAACAAACTTATCATATTCCCTATCCCGTGAATTACTCTTCGTTGAAATTGCGTATATAATTCAGTCTGAAGAGAGAGTACTTTATCGGATATACTTTTCTCTTTTTGCCTCCGATGTTGATCAAAGAAAAGACCTCTACAATGTTATACATCCACTCTTACTTTCTTCATGACGTACTGTTTATTTTCTTCGTAACCAACTCTTACTTTGAGTTCAATTTCTGACGAGGGAAAAGAAGAGATTGAAATTTCATAAGCTTTTAATACATAGTTACGATGCAAACAATCTTAAAGCTTACCCATTTGAATAACCAAAGGAGTTCACCAACAATGGACATAATAATGTTATATATATGTTGTTATGAGTGACAGAAGATTATGATCTTGGACCTTTATTGTTATTTATCTTTCAATATGAATCGTTTTATCAACGGAAGAAATTTTTGAACCAAATTTAATTCTGTTCATTTTTTGGCTTGTCTTTAAATTGTCTAATGGGCACTTGCATAATGAAGTTAATTCTCTAAAGTTTTCTCTATTCACTATATGTTACCTTGTATAGTTCAATTTTAGACCGGTAACTCTTGATCCAAGTCTACTGTGAATGGTGTGCTAAACCTTAAAAAGGGATATCTCAGATAGTAGAATAGAGTGAATGGTAACCCAAAACGTGATATTCTTAACCGCTGAATGATATTCCTTCTGCTAAAATTAGTCTATCCTCTTGGATCAATGGTAGACGTGGATTAATTAGGATTTATGGGAATATGATCCTTTTCAGATCCCCCTCCAGTCTCATTTCTAACGAGAATATGCTCAGGATAGAAAAAAACAGACAAAACTTTAATAGCTTTAGATAGGTAGTGGTTGAGTCGTTCGCTCATTGAGTATTCACAGTTCACTCCCAACTTCTAATTGCATCCCTTCTTAAGACACCCTTTAGTCTTCGAATGGGAGGTTCCGTGGGTATTACGCAATTTTCCTAATAAGAACCTCCATTCGCGAGAGCATTTTCTCTGATCCCTGCTCCCGGAGTTCCCTTTAATCGGACCTCCGAATTTAATGCTCCGAGGAATTCCCGTTAATGGAAAGTCTTCCAAATCGTGCCTACGATTTTGCCCCAATATAATCTCTTAATTTCTCCTGCGCATATGCGGTATTGTATGCGAGGAGTTGCTCGAATGAGTCGTAAGAATTTTAGTTGAATATCTCGGTGTGCAATTGCTTCAACTGTCCATATACTTTGCGTGTGTTTCTTGACGCCCGGCTGTTTACGTAAACAAAATCTCTGTTCTCTATGACAACCGATAGGTTTCGTCCTTCTGTGTATCTCTTATTATATATTTACGTTAGAAAGACCAATTCAGGTGAAGTTTTATTGACTTAGAAGCACTCCAAGGCTAGATTAAACCGTCAAGTACTGGAAGATTTAGGTTTTATGTTTGGTATTTTTCAGAAGAATTAATTTTGGAATTTTGGATTTAATATTTTGAAAAAATCTGCGAATCACAATAGCCGTGAATCATAAGGCGCGAAGTGGAGAGGAAACACCGTATTGAATTACTTAGACGAGCGGAGAAAATGAATCCGTTAAAAGATCTTTTCTTAAAAATTACTCCTTCAATAGTGAGTAATAAAATACGAATTGGAAGTTATGTAAGGATATCGTTTATTTACATTTTGCCATGATCTACATCAAAAGTATTACATGTCATTCTTGTTTGTACGTTGCAGCTGAGATATTTTTCCCTCTTGCGGTTGTTTGACTACTTATCCATCCGAATTTTGAAAACCTTTCGTCCTTGGCTATCGTTCTTTACCCGATATTCTGAGCAGTTATTCCAAGAACCTGAAATGAAAGTATAAGGTGTATTTCAAAATCAATGTACCGTATTTTCGATGATAAGACACACACGATAAATATTATAATGACGAAGTAAAAGTGAACTATGTAAGTGATCTACTCGTATTTTTAAGGAAGAAGAATAATCCAGAAATTAATTAGCTATAAGAATTATCCCAAGTCCTGGGGAAAAAAATACCCTTAAATTATAAGTCTATGAACTCCTTCAATACCTTGTAGGTACTCTGAATACGAATGTTAGATGGTAAATTGTTGGCCGAAGTACACAAGATAAATCCTGGTAAAGAACATAATGTAGAAGACACTGAAAAAAATTTATAATCCTTATTTGAGGAGTATCGAAGACCAAAGCATATAAAACTTCTCAGGGGATAATATCTTTGGAATGATAAGACAATCTTTTACCAAAGAAGAAGCACATCATAAGTTTGGTAACAAACAATGGTATCATCGTTACCAAAATAATGAATGCGAAGGTCAATGAAGACTTTCTAAGGAACAAGCCTCAGCTATGAATCATGGAAATATGTCTGAAGAAAATTTATGAACCAAATTTTAAATACAGGCTGTAAACATTGTTAGATAATTTTGCTATCTGTAGAACAGTGAATTGGACCACTTTAAGAATAACAGAAAGAAGATATGAAATAGATTTTGGTTTAAAGGAATGTTGACAATGATATAGACCAAGAAAATGAATTGTAAGATGTGGTTGCTGGTGTAGAAGAATAAAGAAATACTACGCACCTGAAATTCAGTTAGAAAGAATTAATAAGCATGAGTTAGAACGAAAGAAATGTAGGAAATCCAGGAATGAAGTAGTGTTCATCCTGTAAATGTAACCTGGGTATCAGCTGTCACGAGCGTTAAGGAAAGCATCGTGGTCAATGAGGGTTCAAAAATAAGAAGCTACCTCTAGGCTGCATGTAATTTTGCTGGAAGAAAATCAACCGACCGAGTCATAGCCAGAGGCACACTCGTTGCTGGTGTGGCAAGCTGCAAAACGTGGTCAATGTCCGGTTCATAGGCGTCGAAGGAGAACTCCATCCTTTTGGAACATGGCTGTCATGCGAACTCTGGAGATGAGAAAGAAACGCATGGTTTAGACAGATAAAGTAACGTCAGAGTAAACAACAGCATGAAAAATGATCAAGAAAAGAAGATAGAGTCTCAGCAGAGATTAAATGAATCTGGTAGTGTTAGATTTGAAGGTTTTTTGCTGGAAAAATCCTCAAAGGAAGTATAAAGATATAAAACATACTAGTAATCAAGGGAGGAAGTGAATCAGGATAAGATAAAGAAAGATGATGAATATACTGAATTATCACTGCCATTCTCATCGTGCTCGTTATTTTTAACATTATTTCTAATGTAAGAAATGACTATTTTATTTTTCAGTAATATATAAACTACCATTGAAAAACAACTTCAGTTGTATATCAATCTATCCTTTCATTTAATAAGCATAAATAGAAATATATAAATAGTTTAAGGTTCACCTTTAATTCATGACCCAAAGTTCAAAAGCGTTAAAATCTTTAGCAGGAATAAAAACTCACTTATTCAAGTCTTTTAATAATTTCTTCCAATACCAAAGGAAGGGATAAAGGCTTGAAAATACATACGGTCTTCTCATCGATAGGTCGTTGCACATCCAACAAACATTAGGCATCTTGGTGGTCCATGAACTGCAAACGTATGGTTAGACAAATGGATAAATGTAAGAGCAAAAAAGAGGATGATTCAGAGAAGAGGATGGAGTGTGAATTAGATTTTCATCGACAATGCCTTCCTTTTCAAGACCACATTTGATGTTGTTCAATGTATCCGTCCTTTCCATAAGCACAATTAGAATGCGTTTAGAGTTGAGGTTCATCTTTATTCTGAGAAAGTACTCTATCATTTCATAATGACCCCTTGTAACTGAGACATAAAAACTTAATCAATACTCACAAATTGAAATGTTTTATCGACTTCTTCCAATACCAAAGGATGGTAAAAGGGATCCATGCGGTGCAGACTTCTCATCGACAGGCAGTTGCACATTCTACGATGAGGTTGGATCCTAAAATTGAAAATGAAATTATCAATGAAAGTACAGGCAAATAATCTGGACCTGGCATTGTCCTCTCGCTAGCACACTGTCAAATCTACTTCGTTGCCTAATAACGGTGTACCGCAACGAATGATTGACTCAAACTACTCGAAAGTAGTTGGAAGTAAAATGTAAATTAGAGCAAGTGATATCATACATAAGTATCATAGAACTGCATTGAATGGTAATCAACACGAAATTGCAATGTATCGCGAGCCTTAAAGTTTTATAGTTGACTTAGTAACGCTGCAAATTACCACGAGGTATTTAATTTATTCATTTTCTAATAAAAAGTATAATAATTAGCAATTTGTTAAATTTGGTTTCCCGCATAAACATTTTGCTGGAATCTGATTGGCTGAGGGAAATACCACCGCTGTCAGTGCAGACGCTGTATTCATAAACTTTAAGCCAACTATTTCTTTACACAATCGCCGAGTGATTACCTGCATAATTTCTCTCTTCTATTAGCAGTACCGCTAGTAATGGCGGTTTTCTCGATTTCGGAAGAATAAGTGGACGATAATTTTATGAAAATAGTAACCGTTGACGGTAAGACTCACGTAGTAGGGAAAAAGTCATAATAAAATCTAGTCTTCATGAAATTTTTATCGTTTACGACGCACCTTACCTTTAGTTTTAAAAATCTAATTTCAATTTTAGAATCCCGGCGGTTACAGTGGCACTTCCCAACAGCGTTACGCATTTCTCACTTCCCTCGTGCATCTCGCCGTGTTCACGTCGCTCCCATGGACAGCTGAAAATTATGATAAATATACAATAAACAACTCATGACGGGAGTTACGATCTTCTCGAATCAAACCATTATGTCCCGAAGCAGCGATATGTCACTAGAAACCGCCTCCGTATCTCGATTAACGAGTGCTTGTCAACGATCGTTTCCGAGTACATATTCATTATGCAACGCATCAAGCATACGTACAAGCTCATTGCTAATAATTAAGACTTATCTAAGGTGACGACGAACATCGATGTCCGTGCACCGTCAGTTCGAAACGCCGAGAAGGTAAAATTCTCGAAGCAAGTATTTGTAAACACGGGCTTAGGTCGTTGGAAATATTTTCTGATGGGACCTCGTATCTTACCCGAATGTTTCCTTCGAACGTCGTTCCTCACTCGAAGCATTTTTCCTTCTCAACCTCGCATGACGAATTCACAATGCTTCACTGGACGAGAAGGCCGAATATCTTAATACCACTTAGCACAACCGTATGGTCACAATCACCTAATCCATGGGGAATGGAGAAGATTTCTATGCCATGGAATTGATAGGAATCGCAACGGAAGAGGTCACTCGATCCACAACAGCAAAAAACGAACTCTGCTCGCAGGAAATCCCGCTAGCTAATGCGCGAGCAGAGAAAAATGAAAGATTAGTTTGCCCTCTACCGGAGTTCAGTAAAGAGTTTCTGTGACAAGGGAAAGATGAATGTCGATGGCCTTTTACTCTTCCTAAAGGTTTACGGAGCAAATAAATGCGTAGGCGATATTTAATTTATATACTCTGTTTCTAAGCGATTCTTGGGAGTAACTATACGGCAACATGCGGATCGGGTGTCCCTATTATGGAGAATGGATGTTGAATTTGGGATGAGAATGAAATAGAATTGCGACGATTTCACGGAGTAAGTAACTGCTAGTAATAATTTCCGTGGATAAAGAAGGGAACGATGTAATTTAGGTGAGAGTAGTTTGCACTTTTAGGAAGTGATCGGAAGATTTTTTGGTTCGATTCAAAGCAGAAGTTCGCAGCTAAGGATATCGAGACAACATCGGTTGCTAGAGGATATTTCTCGTTTTAAACGATGGAATTTGTTCTGAAAAATCTATCGTCGTACTTTTCGTACGGGGTCGAATAAAGGAAGCAGTACTTTTACTTAAATTTCAACGTTCATTTGTCACGGCTCAAACTAGCCAATTACTAATGTGTACCAATTCAAAGAACTTACTTAAAAGTTATTCCTTGGATAGTGGGTAATAAAAGACGAATGTATAGTAAAAACAATAATGATAAAGTTTATTGTAAAAGTATCATAATAAACATAACAAGTGCTATAATTCATTCTTCTTCGTATCTGGGTTGCCCTTTCCCCTTGTTAGTCCAATCGTCTATTCTCATGTTGAATTGAAACCATCCTGAGCTATCCATCGTTCCTTGAACGCGATCCTTTCCTGCATTCGTGGAAGAAGTTTCTGAAACGGAAATAAAAAGGGCATGAGAGATTGTACCGATTCCTTGGTTTGCACCTACCTACTGAAAGACACAGTATAATGTGGTCATAAACGTAGAGTTAATGTACATTCTCCAACCAGTTCAAAATAGGAATGGTAAAAATTTTGTGTTAGTATTCGGACATAGATAAAGGGGCTTTGATAGAGCATCGATTCCAAGTTCGGTATTGAGAGCCGTAGAGAATAAGAAGGGAGTGACTAAAACGTGCAGACGCTTAGCACCGAGTACAGAAACGCCGAAACCAGAAGGAAATAACTCTGATGATGGAAGCAAAGAAGAGGCAACTTCAGGGTGGAAGAATCATCGTCACACACAATACACTGCAAAATCTGCTGGATAAAATAAAATGGAGGCCATGGCAGGTATACATTGTGAATGGGGACACCAAGGCGTTTGATGGCTATGTGAAGGAGTTAAAATATTAAAACTAGCCATGAATTCAAAACTGTTGTCTAACGCTATTCTTCAATAGAAGCAAAGAAATTGAAAGAACAACCTTAAGTACAGCCTGTACATTCTGACGGTTCTGTGGTCATCTTACGATCATTTCATTGGACGAGAGAGGAAAGACTCAGAGATTGTAACACGGTGGAAGATATAGTACGGTAGACGATCCACAAAGAAAAGTCTGCGACTTTCAATGATGTCATGTGATTCACCGTGCAGAAACGAGTGTGAATAACTTTCCCTCCGAGATGCTGTGGATTTTGCTTGGAGTTGAAGAGGACTTTCAAGGAACATGATAATAAAGAGAGTGCTCACAAAATCCTTGTCCTAATTAATGACCAAACCCATTGTCTATAAAGGGAATTCTAAGTAAGAGGAGGATAAAGAAGGTTTCACGGCACTTAACCTATAGTTTTACCTATAATATTGGATGTTAAAACACTAATTTAAGGTGAATTGCAGATGACATTTAATGCAACTGGACAATGAACTACTTCACTTTGAGGGATTACCCCACTCCAACGGAACGTATGCTCTACAATTTTTATTCATCATCAACACTCTGATTAAGAGAGAATTCACGAGCTGCTTGAGAAAAATGTTCAGACCAAGAAAATGGATTGTAAGATGGGATTGCAGGTGCAGAGGAATGATGCTGATAAGAATCGGTTTATGAAAATATTTTTACTTGAGAAAGGTTGGAGGAATAGCAAGAAATCCAGGAATGAAGCAGTGTACATCTTGCACATGTAAACTAATATATATAATAAAAAGAAAAAGGGTAACAGTTGTCATGACTTTAAGGAAAGCATCGTGGACAATGAGGGTTGAAAAATAAGAAGCTACCTCTAGGCTGTAGGAAATTTTGCTGGAAGAAAATCAACCGACCGAGCCTTAGTCTGAGGTACACTCGTTGCTGGTGTGGGAAGCTGAAATACGTGGTCAATGTCCGGTTCATGGGCGTCGGAGGAGGATACTCCATCCTTTTGGAACATAATCGTCTTGCGAAATCTGGCGATGAGAAAGAAAATCATGCTTTAGACAGCTAAAGTATCGTAAGAGTAAACAACAGCATGAAAAATGAACAAGAAAAGAAGATAGAGTCTCCGCAGAGATCGAATGAATTTGGTAGAATTAGATTTGAAGGTAGTTTCCTGGAGAAATCCCCAAAAAGGAAGTTAAATAAAACATACAACTAATAAAGGGATGAAGTGAAACAGGATAAGATAAAGAACGATGATGAATACAATGAGTTATCATTGCCATTCTCATTACTTTTGACATTATATCTAAAGTGAGCGATGACTTGTTCATTTTACAGTGATATATAAACGTCCATTGCAAAACTACTTCTATTGTTTATCAATCTATCCTTTCATTTAATTAGCATAAATAGAAATATATAAATAGTTTAAGGTTCACCTTTAATTCATGACCCAAAGTTCAAAAGCGTTAAAATCTTTAGCAGGAATAAAAACTCACTTATTCAAGTCTTTTAATAATTTCTTCCAATACCAAAGGAAGGGATAAAGGCTTGAAAATACATACGGTCTTCTCATCGATAGGTCGTTGCAACATCCAACAAACAGGAGGCATCTTGGTGGTCCATGAACTGCAAACGTATGGTGAGACAAATGGATAAATGTAAGAGCAAAAAAGAGGATGATTCAGAGAAGAGGATGGAGTGTGAATTAGATTTTCATCGACAATGCCTTCCTTTTCAAGACCACATTTGATGTTGTTCAATGTATCCGTCCTTTCCATAAGCACAATTAGAATGCGTTTAGAGTTGAGGTTCATCTTTATTCTGAGAAAGTACTCTATCATTTCATAATGACCCCTTGTAACTGAGACATAAAAACTTAATCAATACTCACAAATTGAAATGTTTTATCGACTTCTTCCAATACCAAAGGATGGTAAAAGGGATCCATGCGGTGCAGACTTCTCATCGACAGGCAGTTGCACATTCTACGATGAGGTTGGATCCTAAAATTGAAAATGAAATTATCAATGAAAGTACAGGCAAATAATCTGGACCTGGCATTGTCCTCTCGCTAGCACACTGTCAAATCTACTTCGTTGCCTAATAACGGTGTACCGCAACGAATGATTGACTCAAACTACTCGAAAGTAGTTGGAAGTAAAATGTAAATTAGAGCAAGTGATGTCATACATAAGTATCATAGAACTGCATTGAATGGTAATCAACACGAAATTGCAATGTATCGCGAGCCTTAAAGTTTTATAGTTGACTTAGTAACGCTGCAAATTACCACGAGGTATTTAATTTATTCATTTTCTAATAAAAAGTATAATAATTAGCAATTTGTTAAATTTGGTTTCCCGCATAAACATTTTGCTGGAATCTGATTGGCTGAGGGAAATACCACCGCTGTCAGTGCAGACGCTGTAATCATAAACTTTAAGCCAACTATTTCTTTATAGAATCGCCGAATGATTACCTGCATAATTTCTCTCTTCTTTTACCAGGACCGCTAGTAATGGCGGATTTCTAGAATTCGGAAGAATAAACGGATGATACATTATGAAAATAGTAACCGTTGCCGGTAAGACTCACGTAGTAGGGAAAAAGTCATAATAAAATCTAGTATTCATGAAATTTTTATCGTTTACGACGCACCTTACCTTTAGTTTTAAAAATCTAATTTCAATTTTAGAATCCCGGCGGTTACAGTGGCACTTCCCAACAGCGTTACGCATTTCTCACTTCCCTCGTGCATCTCGCCGTGTTCACGTCGCTCCCATGGGCAGCTGAAAATTATTATAAATATCAAATAAACCATTCATAACGGGAGTTACGATCTTCTTGAATCCAACCATTATATCCCGATGCAGCGATCTGTCACTAGAAACCGCCTTAGATTCTCGATTAACGAGTGCTTGTCAACAATCGTTTCCGAGTACATATTCATTATGCAACGGATCATGCATGCGTACAAGCTCATTGCTAATAATCAAGACTTATCTAAGGTGACGACGAACGGGAATATCGATGTCCGTGAACCGTCAGTTCGAATCGCCGAGAAGGTAAAGTTCTCGAAGCAAGTATTTGTAAACACGGGCTAAGGTCGTTGGAAATATTTTCTGATGGGACCTCGTGTCTTACCTGGATGTTTCCTTATAACCTCGTTCCTCTTCCTCGAATCTCTTCTGCTTCAAACACAGTCACATATTAATATCAAAATGCTCTTCTCAACTTAACTGCCAAATCTATAAAATCTTATTTATGCTCCGATAACCACTTAAGACACGAAATAGGTCACTTAAATCACTTAATCCAGAATGAATCGTCAATATTCTGTTAACAAAACAATTCACATGAAATAGCGTAATACAACGGAACTTCTCGATGCACGTGTTACAGGAACGAACATTGCTCAAAGGAATGACCCGCGAACTAAGCTGGACTTGAAGCATTACTTCGCCCTCTGTTGGAATTAATCATACCAGAAAACGCTACGACAACAAGGCGATGAATGTCGAAATATTTCCGTTGCTCCTCATTTAAAAATAACTGGTAGTAAATTAATGCGTAAACAATCTATATTTTTCTTCATAGTTTTTACATTCTCATTTTTCGGAGAAACTATTAATCCAAAAATGGATTGAGATTCTTTCTTTGCTATATCGAGGTTCCATTAAATGGAGAAAGAATGGAAATAAAACTCAATGAATTGTAAGAGTAGATGCATAAAAGTATTCTTTTAAAGCGGTAGATGAATAAAGAATGAAAAGTGAGGAAGGACTGGATTGAATGATTAGTAGTTTGCGCTTTCTAAAAGACATTTGAAGGTTTATAAGTGTGTACTAAATATATTAAAAGCGGACACTTTGATTCTGATTAAAGAATATTTTTAAATGTTTTACTCTTTTGGTCATACCGATAAAAAATGTATAATTAAATATATTAGAGCTCTATAAATATTAAAAAATGATTAATATAACCAAAAAAAGGAAATGATAAAACACAATACGTCTTATATTAGGCCGAACTTGACTTAAATTGCAATAAAAATAAACCTAGATATAGAATCATGCTCACCCTTCTATTATCAAGGACTGGGCAGTCCCAATTGTGCTTTTACATAAAATATTTCATTAAATTCCATTGATATAAGGTATTGGAACTTGATAATGTTAATTAGGGTAACTAAAATGAGCCATCTATTAAAATAATGCATTAAAAAAGGAAAGAGATGAGTTTCCAGAAACGATTATTAGAGCTTACGTAATTGGAACGTTTGGTTAAAAAACTAAACAGAAATAAAGTAGCTGAATGTACAGGTAAATTTTGATTCAGATATTGTGGGAGGGGAATTTTAATTTCTTAAAAAAATAGACATGGTAGATAGAGATAGTTATGCAAGATACGGGTTCTTTTATTTTACCATAGAAGGTGCGGTATGCAATTAAATGCGAGGGAAGAATGCCACGGTTGGAACGGAGCCAGAATCTTCTTAAAATAAAAACGTACAATGTAAGAGCAACCAAAGGTATTTGTGTACTGCGCGAAAAGATTTCCCAGTGTGTCGAGTTTTAACAAAACAACTTTCGGAAGACTTATGTGGAGTGAGCATGGAATGAAGTGAAACTGGAAATGCTTCTGAATATCCCGATTCAAAGCTGAACGTAAGCATTGTCGGGTAAGAATACATATTGCTTGGATTTTTGGAGGCACATTCAAAGCGAATATGGGCCGTCGGAAAAATTTATGCACATTTATTTTCTCCTAATTTAAGCAACTATTAACTATGAATACGTCCCAAACAGAGTGTTTGGTACAATATAGGGTTGAAAGCAACAAAATAGCGATTGTCTTCTTAGAAATGAAGTATGTACTAAATATAGTCTACGTAAATTCAGTATTAAAATTGCAGCTTGAATATAACATCATACATATGATATTAGGACTGCATTATTGTTATACATACCCCTTATTTGTTTCCTGCATTTTTTTGTAATATACAATTTTTAAAATTGAATTTTAATTATAATTTAGAACTTCTTCATCATTAAACTAGAATTAGAAACTATTTACAGTACCTATAATAACTTAACGTTATGATTTTCTGGTAGATAAAAATTTGCATTTTTTTATAGAAGTGTTTTAATATCAAATGGTTTTATATAAGAAGATGATGGAAATAGTTATCGATTAAAGGAAATTAAACATTCGCAACTTTGAAATTGATATTAGTTAAAATGAAGGATATAATTAATATTTTGTTTCTTTAAAAGTGGAAGAAATTTTAGCGGTCCTAGTGGTTAATTTGAAAAGAATGAGTCAATAGCAAAATAAATACAGCTATACATTTTGGGTATCTTGGGGCTTGATATAATATAACAGCAATTTGATGTATCATCAAAAAATCTTCATTCGTAGTTAAGGTCGTTAATTATTCAAAACTTAAAAGATTAATTTATTTGAAAATTGAGATTGAATTTTGAAAATAATCAAAGAAAAAGATAATTAGGAACCGCATATGAAAAAGATTTTTTAAACAAGAACTTCTCAGTATTTCACGATGGAGAATATTATCCAACAACAGATATTTCCTTATTTTTACATTTTTACTTAATGAGGATAAGAATCTTATACTGATTATAGATCTAGGTTAAGAGGCAATGATGAATTATAATGAATAGACGCAGCTCGGAAAATGCCCTAGGAGGAAAGGGCTGGTGAGTAGGACAGCGTAACAAACACTCAAACAAGATTCCTCATCTACTTAATTAATAGTCAGCACTTTTAATATCCAAATCTTTCAGTTGGTTAAGTATTCATTAGAGTTCACAGTTTCCACGTCCTTATAAATTATGCAAGTGCACGAAAGATTTTATCTGTTTATGCAAACAAGTATTATCGTTGCGTAAAAATCATCATATCAATGGAGTTGACTTCCTACTTAACCCTAACTTGAAACTCTCTCTCTCGACATTGAGTAAATTCCGGGTGCAAATTTGTCATCACTTTCGTCTGGAATCGAACCGCGAACCTCGTTCGCAAACATCGTTCCAAATGAATATTCAATGGCCGTCAAATTACCAAAGTTTGTCAGCAGCGACACCAATTTCTGCTAAAACGGAATAAGTAGATCGGTTGGACGGGGACATTCCGAAGCTCGTGAAATGGCGTCCCTAGAGACAAGATGGCGTTCGCATGAAAATGGCAGTTTATGTGTTGCGGGAGGAGAGACAAACGACTTTATTTCGGGTGGCAATATGACGGGCCAATCCATCGGAAGAAATGGTTCTCGTGGGAACGAGTATAAAGAATCCCTCTTCGAAAGAGGAACTCTATCCAACGCTTAATTTTGACCCACATGTCACATGACCTTCTTATGTACCTCCTGCATTATTCATTTCTATGCGACGATCGGCTTTTACTCCTTTCGTATGATATTCCCTACGTCTTCGGTATGTGAATATTCGTAAACAGATATGGAGTACAGTGCAGACGTACTTCCCTTGACATTCATACAGCAGTATGAATTTATAAATATACTTTTCTCATATATAAATACATAATTCTTTACCGAGGAATAAGATACCTAGATGAATACCTAGCTGTTTGTCAACTGGGTCATATCCAACGTCAGCGGACACTGAAGCAATCCTCCAAAGAAAATAATATCGCCTGTATAAAAAAAAGGTGAGGAACCCATCCGTACTTTTTCGTATGTATCGTTGATTCCTATCCACCAAAAAACACTGAAAAAAACGTATGACTCCGGGAGATACAAGGACGAGCGTTGAGGGTAACTTTTTGCGAAAAGTCGCGTGGCTTGGAATTTACCGGTTGTGTCAGACACGATATACACGTCATGTCACGTCAGATATCGAGGCGTAGCCGTGTCAGACTTTTTCACGCACTTTTACTCCGTATCCACGGGATATTTTCTCTTGAAAATTGCTGAGTGAAGAACGTTGTTTACCGGTTGTTAGGGAAGATTAGTTAAATTTACGTAATTCACGTAATTTTTAAAGTGATGAAGAAGGATATGAAGTAATGCGTGATAAAGATTCATAAGTATTGTAGTGCGTTTGAATAGTTGTTTCTTTTGGAAAGTAACCAATCAAACCAAATTTTGTTTTAGTCCAAATTTTGCGTAGGAATTATTTATTTTTATATGAAGAGTTGAATAAACCCAAAAATAGTGACGTTCCATTATTCGATTGCTTTTAAAATGTATCGCTGGATTATTCCTTTTATTCCGAAACAAGAGGAAAGTTTTTATCCACATGCATCACGCACTCTTTAGCAATTTATCTGGAAAACAATGGCTCCAAAGTATGATAAATCTTCTTAAAGCTGCTTTCATTGCGAATGGAAACAACTAAGGGATGGGGCTTGCGAACGGACGCCTCTTCACTCAGTTAATCCGCTATCCTCACCCTAACATTTTCTCTCTATTAGATGGCTTGCTCTCTAAACTTTCAACCATTTGCTTAATTAATATATTTTCAGATCACAATTTCTTTCGATCCGTATTTGTGTTACTTTTTCAATCTATAATACGCTGAGGACACAGTTTCCAATATTCGATATATCAAGTTGTTAAGAGTTAGGTTGACGTAATAATCCCAATACGTAATATAACAATACAAATAATTATATATAAGATATTAAGTATTATAAATGAATAATGTATAAATTAATTATATTTATGGATAAAGTAAATAAGACTCATAGTTCTAATGAAATAATAAATAACCGATTAAATCATATTTTTCAAAAATTATGTTTTACAAAAAAATCTATGTTCAGCGTAAAGTTTAAGAGAAATCGTATTTTTCTGAATTTGGATATATATTCACCACCAAAGCCTTTGAAGTTGTGATAAGAATAACGTTCGGTATTTTTACTGATACATTGTTTCTCTATGATTAGAGAAAGTGTAAGTTTAAATTGTTACAAAGAAATTGAAGACTGAACTGACTTGCCCACAATATGTAATACAATACACCCATTGAACTATAGTAATCTTTTTGTTTCCTTTAATAATGATACGTTAAGAGAAGAAAAACGATGATAGATAATAGGATGTGACGACAAATACGTACTCTGCACTCTAACAGTATTCTTTCATAAAAGTTACTACTCTGTGCTTCTACGTAGCCATTAAATTCTAGGTCATCACCTTCCATTTCGTTTTACAGTCGCCATTGTTATTTTAACAAGCATTTTCTTTAAAAAAGGAATTATCTGGTAATTGGCCTGGGAGAATGAATACGATTACACAGTCCGTTTGTTCAAGTTTTATTTTCCAACCTTAAAGGCCTGCTTATTTGAAACGTTTGTGCCATTCACTTTGCGACACAATTTGCAGAAATTTTCTCATCAAAACCTTTTGATCCGATGGATGTTAAAGACTTTCATTTGCAATTTAACGCACAATTTTACAATAGAATTTTTTCTTATCCGTCCTCAGCTACTATTTTCTCTTAACTCTCAATCGAGATGAAGTTTTATAAACGTATTCATGAGTCAGGATTGCTATTTGAATGATAAGAATCATAGAAAGTGTTTTTGTAAGAGTTTCTTTGTTTCGGAGCACTGAAAATTTTATGTATTTGAATATACTCATATTAAACTGGATACTATGATTAAATATATTATATTGAGTCCTTAAAGAATCCTAGGATATATTGCATGTATAAATATTTAGTACTATTTTTTCCGAAAATTATAATTGATAATCTTAAACTTCTGATGAAATGTATCCTATTCTGAAGAAATATTCACATAGGACCTGAATGGAACGTGATATACAATTAGAAACCTAAAAATAGATAGATTTTTAATTTTCCGTAAAGGTTTAATTTAACTTGGAAAGCGAGAAAATATTTATCTTGAATTTTTTAACTTTCTTAATTATAAGTAACGAGTTACATAACTGAAAATTTTTATTTATTGAATTTACCATATACCGCATAAATAATAATTTGCGATAATATTCATATTACGTCAAGTTTAATTGTCCCCGATTGCTATCAATTTATTCTTTATCTAAATGCAATTCTAAATTATTATTAATCTTTTATCTAGAGAACAAACCGACTGCTGATAGCTAACCTTTAATGTAAAAATATAAACCGAGCATAATCTTAATGCATACCCTGTTCTACTCAATAGAAACCCATAAAAAGGTTGTCTATATAAGAGGTACGAATAGCCCCCGGCGCATATAAACTTTCCCAAATATAGCTCTGGATATTCGATGGAACTGATTGGATGTTCGAAAGCGACCTCTTTCATGATCAACCGCAATTAAATTGATATCTTTGAGGCCATTGACCGATATCAGCAAACATCGCGTCACAGCGAACGTGTAATTTCGAAATGCGCCATAAAATTCATAGCATTGATAATAAAAAAAATCTCGATACGATATGTTCCAGAATTATATGGTTTTTCAAAAATATTAGGTGTTTATTGAAAATGTACGTATCTGCACGGACCTTTTACCTTTTCAACATCTGCAAAAGAGACTCTCACAAGTGCATGAAATATCGACGTAAGTTGTGTCAGAGGTTAATCGCAGCTTGAATCTTAATTGACCGTGGCATTGGAATTTCATCAGATACTTTATCATCATTGCCATCTGGATGAATCTCTTCTGTCCCCTTATGTTTTGCAAGGGAGGAGTTCGTGGTTTGGATTCGATTCAATTGTCTGTCTACGATTCACATTGTGACTCATTGTTTATTACTTTTGTCCCTAAGGAATTGGTAATATTGGAAGATTGATTAATAAAAGGCTATAAAACATGTAAGCTTACAACACTGCAACTGAATTAGTTGTTCTAATAATAGGCCTTGGAAGACAGAAGTTAATAAGTTAGATATATGTAAGCTTGGAAGCCAAACAAGACTGGAAAGTAGTAACGAATTGCGATATGAAATGAGTAGAAGAACCTTAATGACACAACGGAGATAATTCATAAGCTCAACTCTCTATTATTTTCGTAATGTTCAACAACAAGCCATTTATTTGATTGATTTCAGTCGAGACAATGAAGTGTCATTGTCATTCCTAAACAGATGATTGGGCCGAGTGTCAATCGATATAATTGTTGCGTCTCCTAACAATGCATTTGTTCGAGCGGTCATTCGTTGAAGCCAAAGAAACAACAATCAATTACGAGCATTTTTGGACAGCGGTTCGAATGGCCGAAGAAAACTTGGCAGCAAATATTCCATCGCTTTCCAGATCGGTTCCATCGGAAAAGACGTCAACACCCCATTTATCTGGAAAATCGCAAAATTAATGAAACCTGATGAGGAGTTTATGATTGTTTCTGAGTCCACAGAATCGATTGCGGAGGATTTTAGATTAATGGAGAAAATTGGAAAGGTATTTCCTTGAGAAAAACTTTATTTTTTAACTTTTAAATGGTGTGGGATGACGCAAACATTAATCGGTGTTTGAATTCTAACAATTGAATCATTTGATGAGTTATGATTTGATATGGTTAAGATTAAGAACTTCTATATTAACGTATTACTTATATGTATATTTAATTTAATTTAATTTAATTTCATGAACACTGCAATTTGATCATTCGACCAGGTGGCAGCGGTGGTGTAGGGGGATATATTACAAGGTATTGCCTGGCATTCGCCCGAAGACGGGAGGAAAACCCCTCCAAAAAAACCTCCCGCAGGCAATTTGTAGTTACATTATACAATATACACCATACAATATACATTATACAATATACACTATACAATATACATTACACAATATACTCCATACAATATACATTATACAATACACATTTAACAAAATACACTATATAATACATACAATTCAATATACGTTATACTTAATACATATATGTACATGCATTATACTTAATACATGTATAAAACATAAAAGTAAAGTTTAATCGTTATTTTAGGCTATAGTTAACTATTAGATTTTAACCTATTTCTAAAAGTTTTTACATTTTTCGGCATTGGTAAGAGAACTTCTACAGGTATTATTATTACCTATATTATTACCTTCAGAAAAATTTTTCTGAAAAATACGTAGTATATTATTTGAATATAAGAATTTAATGTAATAAATACGTATTTGAATTTGTTGAAATACAAATAGTCATGTATTCCTTTATAAATAGCGTTTATATTGCGCGTATGATTCTAAAGTGGGTTACGTAGTTTTTTGGAGCATGATTTTAAAAGTTAAAATTCTCTCTCAAATACAAACTAGTGAGTAAGTGATATTTCAAGATTCAAAGTGAAATATAAATCGAGCATTTTAATAACGCAAGAACGAAAGTAATAACAAACTTTTAGTACGAACTAGAAAGCCGTAACCTCTTTTTAAAAAATCTTGGAGAACTTTAGCAAAGTTATCATCCTACTCACCTTGAAAACTTACTTAGCGGTAGTGTTACTGCAGATTCACCTATTTACTCCGATTTAAGAGGTAAATAAGAGTCTTTTGAAATTTTATGGACCAATTTATAAAAAAAACAAGAGATTGCATTCATCAGTTAACAGAATTCTTAGTTTTTATCCTAAGAACTTTCAAGTACTATTTCTCTTTCTAGGTGTTATATTTGAGTACCTAGTTTGTAATTTTGAGTAGTTTATTTATTTCGCAATGCCACATTCTGAAAGGAGCCTCGTAGGATATTCATGTAGAAGTCTTCGGTAGAAAAAGTTTTCCGATAGTATTTAATCCTTTGCCTTATAATGAGTATTATTTTTTCTCAACTTTATTACCTTTGTAATAGCTTATTTACTACTTTCAATTCATCCACATGTACTTACATATATGCATATATTTTATGGTTTTCTGAAACTAAAAATACCTTATTTAAATGTTAATGGTGTGATACCCAAGGTAAGCACATAGATAGGACAACTGTACATCAACATTTCAAATCATTAAACCGACAAATCTCTCCTACATTATCCAATCAAAAATACCTCATCTTTCTACCAAATGAAGCCTTAAATTTCTGATACTTTTCGTAAAGCCTCGGTTGATATTTTCGGCATGACAGAATCCTCTCAGATTTGTATCCTTCCCCACCTGCAATTAAATCGGCCGAGTAATATACGGCCGCTAAAAGATGATTTCGATGAAAAATGAAACCACTGCAATTCCCTAATGTTATTTATGAACGTCGTCCAAGATATTGCCATGGTAGCAATCCTCTTCACATGTCTTTCCTCCTTAATTGCCATCGGCTCCATTTGTTATCTGCGAAAGACGGATTCTTCCATGCGCTCGCCACCCTCGATATTTCACGCGTCCACGACACTAATGGACGGCGGATGTGACGTCGCTGACTTCAAATGTCCACTTCCGCTCTTGTGATGAGTCTTTTGGGAGAACGTCGTCCAAGAACAAGGGATCTTCGTTATGTGGAGGAATGGCGGACCCTTTATATCTCCATTGCGAAAGTTTTAAATGAAATTAGAAAGATATTCTTCTGAGCAGAGATGGGCTTCTGTTCATCGCGAGATAATTGAATCGTACGGTGGATGTGAAAGTTTCGAGTCTGCACTTCTAGTCTTTTCGTAATTAATTAAAGTTATTGCGATTTTTAATCGGATCAAAAATCGGCGATCGTTTGCAGATGAAAGACTTTTGACGATGTGTCAGTCAGTATGGCTATCCTGAGTTGGCTATTTCATTATTTCTAACACGGTGGCAAAATTCGTTGAAAAAGATCGGTATATGGATACGTATATTATTTTCATATCATTGATGGATACGTATAATATCATCATATCATAGATGGATTGTGTATATTTTCTCAGAAAGAATTACTTTCATATTTTTCTCGATCGAACAAAAATTAAAATATATTTAGGTGGTGGAGTTAGAGTGGAATAAAGAAACTAAATTTTAAGATCCCCGCGTTGATTTTAATCGAAGGAAATATTTTTACTACGGACTTTATTCAAATTGCGTAAGATAAATTTCAAAATATGAAATTATGAAGCGAAGCCTAGTTGTATTAATTTTTTGATACGTAGAAAAATGAATTCAAAAAGAAATGTATTTGATACAAACTCTTACAAAATTTTTATGAGACATATTTATATGATAAGAGGATTTAAATATTTTTCTTTCTGAAACAACTCTTTCTGAACAACAACTAAAGAATAGTTTTCTTCTGGAAGATTTTACAAAATTAGACTGTTTATTTGATTATTCTTAGAGTTTCTTAAGGATCTCTTTCAGTGACGTAAAAATAGCCTATTCTCAGTATTAATTATAGTATTATTTGTTATTCTGGGAAGAACTTACGCAGTAAAAATGTTCATTTATAATTAAGTGAGGAATACTTGCTCTGTTTCTAACCAATCTGCAATTTATATTCTATATAACTAAATGAATAACATAGTTTAGGGATGAAAATGAGCTTATGTCTAAATAATTAAACAAATACATTAAAATTTTATCTACTTCTAAGATTAGAGGCTATTTGACTTCAAAAATGCTACTTTAATTACATTTTAATCTTAGTTGAAGTAGTTATCCTAAAACACCACCTCCCTCTAAGGATTCTCGTATCCTAGCAATTTAGCCTACCTCAGATGACTCATTGTTATGATCGTTGTATTAAATGACTAAAATATACAGGCGTTTCTTATATTGTAAACAGTATAATGAGTAAGTAGTTAAACTGGTTTTTCCGAAATGCATAACAAAAATGAATGAGACGATATTTATAGAATAGTTTATTTTAACAACTTCTAGCTCAAACGATGATTTGAATATTACGAATAAATATTCGATTCTTCTACAATACTTAAACAATCGATAATAAAAAAATATTAATATTTATGAATATTAATGATAATACAGTGAAAGGATTAACATTCCGCAAAGTTTATAGAATTTTTGATCCTTACGTAACGCAAAACTGGTGGCTTATCCTTCGAAATATGCAGTTCGCCCGAAGGTAATTTGTTGTAAAATTTTATGCATGTATATATTTTGCAGAAATTCTTGCTAACAACGTTGAGTACACCGAGTTTTTAACTGGCCGTGTGTATTTTTGAGATTTTTAGTGTTTCCTGTTGCATTCGTTTTTGTTTGAGAGCAAGCGTTCGGGGAATTCTTTATATCCGGAGAGCTAACCGCGGCCACGTGTACGTAAAAATGTGAAATTTGAGGAAAATTTTTAAAATTTTAATGAGTACGTTTAAATGCCAACCTAAAAATGTTTCCCTTTTCATTTCCTTTACTTTTGATCTCTCCTTTCTTCCTATCGGCGTTATTTCTTTCATTGCATCCCTTGACTTCCATTTTCATTCTTCCCCAAGTAACCTTAATGTCTAATAATATTCCTACTTTTACGTTAATCCATTTTACGTGATTCTGATATGAAGTTAAAAGCTAACGATATATAAAATTAATTCCTTGGGCACTTCGAGGGAAAATCAATCAACTTAAACGATATAAGTTAATTGAAATATTCATCGGGGAAGTGTACAAAGTTCTTTATTATTTTAACCTTTAATATTGACTTTGAGTGTAATTTTCAAACTAAGTATAAAGTTAAAAAATCTATTTGTTTTTGCCTATTTTATTATTTAGCGAAAAATAGATATCAATATTTCAATAATATAAATATAACAATTGATTGAAAAAGTTTTTGAACCTTTCCTCTCAACTTATGTGTATTTATAGAGAATAAAAAGATTTCTTATAGCTTTGATTCCCAAAATCGGAAGAATTCTGCAAATTTGATATTTTTTAAAAATTGAACTCCACAGAGAACCGATTACTATCCCTAATAATTAATATGGATTGATGTCCACTTGAGTCCAGTGATTCGATAAATAAAGGATAATAAGTTTGAAGATACTTTATTCAGGGAAAATGTAGTTGATATGCGAAATTATCATATTCTATTCCAATTTTAATTTTTCGATATCAACACTATGTACTTTTTATTTTAATGCTGAAAGAAAAGAGGTCAAAAATGTCTGAAATAAATAAACTCCAAAGTGTACTGTGTTAAATTAAATTAATATTCCATAATGATAGAATATCCTTTTTTGGATTTTTTGTAGGATATTCATTGCAGGATATGTAAATCAAGTGATTAAAGGAGACTATTGTGGGATTTCATTACATCGCCTATATTAAAATTTAGAATTTCAGTATTATCTGTTTTATAGTTCATTTTCATTTATTTACGTAACCTTTATTTGAAAGTGAGTACGTTGTACGTAAATTTATTTCGATTCGATGATTAAGCAGAAGTAAACATTGTGCACACTACTACTGGAGTGGATTGTTTGCATTAATAGTAATCAACAATAAATTGGTTAAATTCGCTGTTCAGCCAAAAGGTTTATTTTATTAATTGAAAAAATAAACATATTCCATTGTTAAAAATTACAACCATTATTTATTTTAGGCGACTTTATATTCTATTTGCAAGGCAAGGTATTTATAAAATTATCAGGTTCTTTATCATACGCATCCATGGAATAATTTAATAAACCTTTTCGTATAAATTCTTCAATTCACCATTGATTTATCACGAATTTAATTATGGAATATTGGTGCATAATAAGGTTAATATGATCAAGCCTTGTGGAATATAAACATACGAAGCTATTTATTCATTACTAATACATACATAATACTGAACCAATTTAAAATTAAGATCAGTTACATCTTTAACTGTTTAACGTTTTAATTATTTAATTTGTTTATTTTTCGCATTGTAATAAATTAATAATCCCCTCTAAAGAGTAATATATTTAATAAACTAAATAACTCCTTTACTTCTTTCCAATAACTTATCCTCATCCTGCTTTCCTTTATTTATTAATACAATATTCTTTTCCTGGGAATTAATGCTGTGACCCATGTCATATAATACAAAATCAATAACTTTTCCCTTATTTTTTTGCCACATTTAATAACCTTTCTACCAGAAGCACGCAGCAACGTATTTTCCCATTTTCTAACCCTTTTCCAAGTTTACGGACTAATTCACGTGATATTTAAATTTGGAACGAATTCCACGGCTGAATAGAGCGGCTGCCGAGAATAACGTGTATAATATATGAAACTCCGCGTTAAAAATATCCACGTGCGACCTTAAAATATTGAAATACTTGACCTCAAGAGCTTAATGAAGAAAATAAATCGCCTACATCTCAACACGAAATAAAAAAAATCTGACCTTTATGTCCAACGAGAGGTAAATAATAATCGGGAAAGGGTCTTGAAAAATCATTTGCGGAGTTTCTAATAAAATGGCGAAAAATCGGTCCAAAAAGTGGCTTCATTAAGGGATATTCAGTGAGTGGAATGTGAATCCTCTGCAAAGGTCATTACCGAGTCCATTTTATTCGATAAACATCAAAGGACGCCATATTGTTATTCGAAACGAGTGCGATTTCAATGTGTCCTCAAGAACGCGTTTTTACGTTACTCTCCCTTTGCCTTTCACGACAAATGAAATACGTCAGATTCATGTACAACACTTGAAAGTCGTGGATCAAAACCAGACTTCGAGGTAACTATCATAGAGATAGGAATTAATCGGAGAAAGGCGTGGGAAATTAAGCAGTCATGCGTAGCTCTTTGTCAAGATGAAAAGAGACGTCAAAATTGGACGAATCGAACTTTCCCCTACTTGACGTTTGCAGCTTCCATTGATTACTTTACCGATTAAATATATAGTGTTAAATCAAGCAGAAGTCTTTTATAATCGATCTTTATAATAAACGAACGAAATATTCTCGATTAAATTAACAATAACTCTTAATTCCCCGAAATTTTGAACTCTGAATGGAGGAAGTAAATTCACAATAATTTATACGGAGTAGTTCCCAAAAACCAGCATCCCTTTTTCTATCGAAAGATTTGTTCCCGTACCTTCTGTCGTTCCCTTGTCTTACCGTCAAAGCTATTTTTTATCAAAAGAAACTTTCGAATTTCGTTCGTACCCTTGTGTGATGGTTGTGTGAAAATAATTTTCTTCCGATGTTTTAGAACTTCTTTGTTACTACAATTTGATCCTTGAATAAATCTCGTTCCGTGGAAAGAATTCTTGGAATTTTTTTCTTGGAACTCTTCGACAGAATTTCCGTCCCCAATATCTAAGCTTTTATTGAATTTAGATTAAATATATTTCTCTTTCTTAAGTCAAATTGACACCCGATCCTCGCCTATTCATTGTTTTCTGGTCTTTTAGATGGTATTTTTGTTATTGGTTTTTCACATGGTATATGGGACATTTCATTACCTTTAGAATTGAAAAATTACTCAAAATAAAAAGTGTAGGAAGGTGAAGGGGTTGTAAATTTTATTTACGTTTTTAGAATAAATAAGAATAGAAATCGTCAAATTTTATAACACTTCTTGGAAAAAATCTATGGAAAATATAGGAGTGGAATGTAGTTCACGTTCGTAAACCTAAAATAACGATAATCACTTGCAAAACGTACATTAGGTGTTATATAATCAATAAGGCTACTTTAAACCATTATTTTTGGTGAAATCAATCCCAAACGGAATACGTTATAGATTCTTTTCCTTTAATAAGTTGAGGTTAGAAAAAACAATTCAAAGGCCAGACAATATCAGCGAATTCTTACGTAAGAAATGAAGTACGATATTTCCTGAAATCCTATTAGTGGTAACCGAGCTACGTAGAGCCTTTCCTAGATAGATGAAGTTAATAGTCACATCTCAACTGAAAATAAATCTAGGAAAGTGCTGCCCGTTTTGAAAACGGCAGCAGATGGACCAACTGTCAGATGACATTGGAACAAGAATCTTCCTAAAGCTGCACTTCACCTTTTTTATCGGCGAACATTAATGAAAAAATCCTTTTTTATTTGAATAAATTGCTTGAAATACAAGCCTCTCATAGAAGAAGATGGCCTTTCACTCATTCTACTTTTTGTTCCTCCGAAAGGATTACAGCGACACTCTAATCCCGCACTTATTTTTTGCCTCTCGCCCTTTTATGTCAACCGCCCCTTCGCCTGTTTACTAAATACTTTAAACATAAAGTTGCCATAGCAAATAAACAAAGTTTTGCGCCCGTGAGTGCAAGGCTATGTTCTTTGCTTGTGAAATTCATATTTCTCGTATTTTCTACAGTGAGTTTTTAAACTTTGTTATTACCTAGAGTTTTATCCGTTAAGTTAAACTTGTTGGTAATTTATTTCTTACAAAGCCTCGAGCATTCGATATTTTTGATTGTATTTATGTATAAATTTTGGACTGTATCGCTGTTTATTAATAGCCTGACAACAAAATGTTTTGTATCAGTAACTAATACTTGTTTTGTAACTAGTCTTTACTCTATGATGGTAAGATGGAAACTTCTCGGCATCTCACTGAAATCTTCGTATTTATTAACAACGTTTGAAAACTTTTTAAGGATATTTAATAAGATCGATCAGCTAACTATATAGTATTAATCATTTATCTTCTTCCATCAATTAATATTGGATAACTGCGATTTCTACTCTTAAATATGCAAAACGGAGAAACATTTTTGAATGATATGTTTTCGAAAGATGAATTAGAATGGCTTTAAATAAATGGTAGTTAATCGTATCCCAAAATCCATCATTGACAATAATAACAAGAATAACATAATTATCAAAATATCAAGGAGAACTATGTTTACGCAGATACTATGCGAGCGATATTTTGGCGTATGGCAAGGGATGCAAGTACCATGTCTCCACTTCCCTGATTGTCTAACATAATCATTTTAGCATTTACAAAGTAAATTTGAATGACCTATGATATAAAAGTTAGTTACTAATTTTAAAACTAAAAACTAGGTTACGAATATGATACCTTCCTTATAGGAATCCTCATTAAATACGTAAAAAATTTAATGGAGCTCCAAAATTATGAATTTTGATCTCTCGCGATCAATTTCTTTTGTGAATATCGACGAAACAGGAGACTGGTGTTCATAAATCAAAGGTGTCTGTGGCATCTGTGCCCTTTGACCCAAGGGCGCGACTGCCCCCTATAGCTTCTTAAAATCCTCTCGAATATCCCCGAAGATGCGAAATCCTCTTACGAAGAGAGAGAACATCAAACAGTGGATGCCTTCATTCCTTTTACCGAAGAACAAAGGGGCTCTTTCCCCTTATCTTTAAATAATTACTGTAATACAGCTCCGTTCCTTTAAGAAGGCCGACTTTCTTATATCGCAAATGGTCTAAGACGTGTGAATAGCTCAAAGTTAAAAGTCAAACGATCGAAGCGATAAAATGAGAATTGAGAAGTGATGAATGACTATTCGTGACAATTTCAATTTACTAAAAAAATTATTTTATCCTTTCACGGTTATTTACGGGCTACCAGTCTGTACGCGAATTCTGTGAAGAAACTGATGTAGATCGTCAGTGAACTTCAAATGGGCATATGATTAATTGGTATTTGAAAATATGGTTCAGTACATTTTTCTATTTCTGAGAAAAAATCCGCATAATTGATTCTTCCCTGTACCATAGACTTTTAAAAAATTATGCATAAATACTTCGTTCATCTTACTGAAACTTTAACAACAGCACTACTAAAAAACCTTCATTCATACAGATTAACTTAAAACAAAATTCATTCATCCTTTTTAATGTACAGTAAGGCCTTAGAGAGGACTTCGTGTGTAAGGAAATGTTCATAACGAATATATTGGTAATATACTCTCTTTAAAATTACTAATTACTAATTTAATTACTTACTAAGGAGTCATTAAGTTCAGCCTATTGAGTAAAAACATGATTGCATTGGGCAACTTAGCTAAGTTGTCAATGGTAACCATTTACAACTAACAAAGCAACTCCGTTCCATAGACAACTTTCTGCTTGTAGTAACTCTGTTGCAATTTTCTAACTCCATCATCTATTGAATCTTTTGAATATTCCCGTTTACGATTTGTTAGACAACACATTGATCTGATAGGTTTTTCTCGATTATATACTTTGTTTAGTTAGGCTTCAGTTTTATCTATTTGTCTCATGTATTTGTTGAAATGTGTATAAAATGTTATGACCACTACATAGTATTTATTTCGTGTACAGCCTGAATATCGATCTTATAAGTAAGGAGCAGCTGAGAATTAGAAAATTAAATATGTATCCCTTCTGCGTGGGTAACTACGCGACATGAAATTTTAAGGAACGTTCATTCCAAACCACCAGCCAGGATAATTCTATATTTATGATGATGATTTCAGTTTAGAGGAGGGAAGTAGCAAAAATGAAGAATAATCAATAATCGAGTGCAGAATCTTCGACCTTTTGGTCGGTGGAACGGGATCTGATAAATGCTCGAAGAAAAGGTTGTTCGAAGGGAAAGAAGATTTCCAATCGGGATTCCCTTATCTGTTCTATTGCTTAAAATCTTCCCCAAATTCCGTTCTTCCTTCTCCTCTTCCGGTTCCGGACGCCCCCTCCCCCTCGCAATCAAACTCACGAAAGATATCGGGGATTAGTTTCGCATCACATTTGCGCTCTTCAATGGCTGCACAAATGGGTGTCTGCGAAACAGAGGCGTTACTATGGATTTGCCAAAAAAGGATGCTTTTTAAAGTGATTATCGTAAGGGTTCCGTTCAACTGAAGGTGCTGATTTGTCTATTTGACCTTAATTGTCATTCGTTCAAATCATTTGTTCTTAAAAATTTCCAATTCGTTTTCCAAAGGGTAATAATGAGTAGGTGAAGGTGTTCTTTTCTTAGTTATAATTAGTTCGACTAAGTATAACTAAGTAAGTTTAATAGAAACATCGATTCAGTAAGTATATACGTATTGTTATTCTTTCAAAATTAAGGAATAAGAAATTGTGTCGCATTTAAAAAAATAATAATAACTAGTACACAGCAAATAATAGTAATTTTACTCTAAATTTACTTGGTTTCACCCTAAACCTCAAAAATATCATGTTCTATAATTATAATTGGAAAAAATTT
The DNA here is from genome assembly GCA_020796165.1 of Pantala flavescens. Classification (NCBI taxonomy): domain Eukaryota; kingdom Metazoa; phylum Arthropoda; class Insecta; order Odonata; family Libellulidae; genus Pantala; species Pantala flavescens. The sequence continues at coordinate 24,295,546 of CM036886.1, forward strand.
TAAAAACTCGTAGAAAAAAAAATGTTTTAATTAGCATGAACTACTATTCCTCTTAAGAAAAATATTGAATTAATACATTGAATTTTACTAAATTCGTGTAGTGTTGGTTTTGATTCGTTACTATAATTCTTATAGCTCAAGTTCAAACCAAAAATAAGGGGTTGCATGGTATTAATTTTTTCTGTTGATAATCTCCTATAGCAATTTAGTCCACTGTACTGATTTGCTTAACTTTATACTTCCATAGATTACTTTCACTGATGAAATAAACCAGCTTAACATAAAGTCCTCTTCAATGCAATATAAGAATTTAATTTGTGTATATATTTCGAAAAAATTGCAGAGAAACATTACTTTCGTTCAATTTATGAACCCAACTATTACGAACATAACCGGTATTCTATAAGAGATTAGTAGAGTTATAAATGTATTTTTATTTGAAAAAAAGCAGGCGAACAGTTAAAAATAGTGTATTATAAAACTCAATTCTAGATGGAAATGAAATGCTGCGTGAATTGGAGTGGAAATTGATGAACGTTAAAAAAAACTGACAATATTTTTACGTAAAATTTATATAATCGAGACTGGCTTCATCGAATTATTACAACTCTTCCTTTACGCCTACGTAGGTCGAGACCATTATTTTACCGTCTATTTTTGGAATACAACTTGAACTTAATTTAAGAAGCAGTCATGGATATTTTGTATTAACTCCCTGTAAATTGTTTTTTAGTTTATAAAGTATAGGAAATGTAGGTAACTGTTTCAGTTACTCTTTCAGTACTTCGAACAAAAAATGTTGAAGTAAATGAACTTAATTCCATCTATTGAAATCCTACATATTCTATCAGTTTTAGGTAAACCCCTCATTGCGAAATAGTTTCTAAAAATAGACACGTTATCAAGAAGCCTTATTCATGTATCAAATACCTTTTGATTTTCACGGCAATCGATTTTCCGCTCATCGAATGAGATTCGATCGGAAAATAAATCTCTTTTTTTCGGAATTATTCCGAAAACATCGTTCGATCGACCATTTAAGAGTCGTCGATTGGTTTCTTCGCAACCGCACTTTGAATAACTCGAGACACGAACGCGTGATTATAAATATTCGATTGCCCCGAAAGCGTTTCATCGGAATCCGTTAAAAGATGCGGTCTTCGAATTTAAATATTGTTTTTTTCCTTTTGTTTTTTTTATACGAAAGTATACGAACTTTCCACCGACGAATTTCCTTTCGACTGGGACCTCTGACGTTTTGGGGGATTAATTCGATCGGAGGTCAAAAATACACGGAAAAGTAATTACTTCTCACTCCGAAAACAAGTCCACGATTTGGATTGAAAACGAAAAAAGAGATTCGTGTCTTTCTTTCCATTTTTCGTATATTTTGGTATCACTTTTTGGAAGGGGATTATTTTTTTATCGGAAAGTAGGTTAGGATAAAACTTACACCTACTTAAAGTCATCTTACATTATTGGCTTGACTGAATCATTCGGTAAGTCTTATTTATTAAGGATGAATTACTTAAAAGTATGTACATTATTCAATACATTACATTCAAACGTACATTCATCAGCTGAAAACTTTATAGAATGACAGTGTTGACAAAGAGGATTGGCATTTTAAAATGTTTCGTAAAGAATGAAATGACGTGTCATTCATTTTGTCGATTCATTAAATTTGAAACGTTGTTATTAAGGATTTAAAATACAACATAAATGTCTTTTACGATATATGATAAGTAATCCTCGATTAACTACTGTGATCACATAAGCTGAGTCTTCTATATATATATATATATATATATATATATGTGTATACTATAAAAGTACAAGAAATCAAATTATAATTACTACATTAATAAAAAAGCTACGTAAGCATTACAAATAGTATAGATAACTTTATACTATGAATTCGTTGAAACATATAACAATGGTTACACAGAAATGAAAAATACAGACATGACTGGGACTCGAACCCAGGTCTCCCTCTTCCTAGTTTGTTATGCTAATCTATTTTCAGTAACAAATAGGATATTAGTGAGATTCACAAAAACGAAATATGTAATTATATAAAGGTTAAGAGAGTAACTTGTGGAACATTAGAGAATAAATTCCAGAATTTCCTCATTGATCTCCTTTCGAAAATCAGATCTTTAAGAACTTCATTTTTATAATTTCACATTTCATTTATTAGTTTTTTTTCAACTCCGAAGTTTCATTCCTTCTTCCTCCAAACTTATTATATATTTTCATTAAAAAAGTGCCCCGTTTTTCTCGAGACGTATACGAAGATACCGAGGAAAATATCTCGTTCTAATTTTTCAAAAATTCGGGAAACGTTAAAAGAGCTGATATTTTTGCTCTGATTGAATGGCTCCGTCTCTGAAATCAATCCACTTGAGCCGATCACGTTATGCCATTCCTACGTTCTTAGGCCACATCCCGCTTTAATTTCGCAGCAAGATACGAGTTCCAACTTTAATGCCGAGAAAACAGCACCTGTCCCTGTCAGCGAATCGCCTTCATTAACCAGATTAATGCATAACCTATTCTCGGTGCTAATTTAGAAAACTTTCAACCGGAGACGTGCAAACCGCAAGACTCTTTGTAAGCAATATCTCTTCTAATAAACGTCCTTACTCAGAGGCCTTAATTCATCATCTACCATGATATTATCCGGCGAGAGGTTAATGAGTTGGTTTCCTGTTACCTTCCATGTTTACTATTCTAGCGTTCCTTTAAAGGAATTCCTTTGAAGTCCATCCTTCGCTAATAACCGCCAATTCGCATTACACGGTAATCAGCGTCCGTTCTTCGTAGCATTTGTACTCTTTGATTGCTCTGTTCCTATTGACTGATTTTGAAGTATTCCCATGGCGATGGAAACAGTCATAGTTAAGAGACATTTCTAATTTTGCGACATTTTCTGTCATTCTATGATAATTTAAGTGCATAAAAATCGAGTACGTTTTTGTACTTCCGAAAAATTTACCACTTTAGGAGTTCACTTAATTGGGTGAAAATATTCAGCTCTTTCTCGCTTCTACATCAAAAGGAATCCTACGGAATAACTCTTAACAAGCACATGTACTCGCGAGGAAATGCCATTTAAATTAAATTATGCTCTGAGTTAATGAAATACGCTCGATATTCACTCGAAAACCAATTAAAATCTATTTTTAATGTCTTAAAATATCAAAAAGCTCTTTTCTTGAAAAGTACTTGGATTGAGATGAAAATAAAAACAATTATGTTGTATAAAACCTTTTAAAAAGACATAATAAACTAATACAGGCAAAGGTTGAAGCATAAAATAACGAAGCTAGGAAAAAGATATCTGTTCATGTCTGAGGTACCTATCGTAGAATATGATTCAAGCGTAAGGAAAGATAATGGAGTTGAGTCATTCTATCTTTGATGCTAATAAGTACAGTAATAAAATATTCCCTGAATGATATAAATAATTAGAGCAACTTCTTATGATTCTGTGACTTAATTCATTTCAGTTGAAGTTCTGCACGAGTTGATATCAATTCTTTTGCCCCACTCAACTCAGTTTTCATATTGTTAATAAATCAGGTTTAAATAAAGAAGAATTATAGCTATGATTATTATAATTTTTAAATGATGTCATAAATACTATTATTTATATTTTTGCTACTTATCTAAATAGTCCCTAGTTACGTTTGGATATGGTAATCTTTCGAAATCAACTCTATTCGATATATAAAGGTTGAACTGTTTAAAATGCCAATTACTCAATTTTATCCAATCCATCTCTTATTAGATGCTCCAGACTATTTCGTGCAGTCAGCGGAAGTAAACTATGTCATCTCTTTTGGAATCTTCCAGATGATGATTTTGATTCTTCCAAATTTTCACTGTAAACTCTTCAAAATGAAAGAAAAAGGTTCTTTATTCGGTAAATAAATCTTGGAATATGAGGTAAAAACGTCTTACCTCACGAAGATGCAAAATAAACGAAATCTCTTCGTACAAACAGCAGAAGTTACTTTCGTCTTAATTAATCCAACGCACTCCCGAAGTCGATTTGTTAAATACCGGTGAAGATTTCAGCTCTTATTTTTAAACGCACTTTTGGCTCCGAAAGTTTTGAGGGCATAACCGTTAATTAGGAAGAATTCTGAATAATTGCGATGAATTGTTTCCTATTGTAAAGATTGAAATATTCCTTCTTGGGAGGCTTATATAGTTAAAAAATGGAGTGAATCGTAATGGATACATTGTAATGCTGTAATGTAATGAATAAACTAGAGAAAGTTAGCATTATGGTTATTTTAGTAACAAATCATTTCTCCCTGAACAAAATAAAATTGGATTATGTATTCTAATGATAAAATTATGCATAAATACTACGAATTTCATACTTCAAATCGCTTCGTTATTTAACGTAATATTTCTCGAGTTAAAAATCGTTCTTCAGCTGTTACGACAAAGGTAATATAACGTAAATTACCTATAATATAATCTCTACGTCCCAATTAGCTTCTTGGGTAATCGTAAAGAACATGTGGATAGCCTCTTTATATACCTTTGATGTTGGCATTGATCCAAAGTGAATTAGTAATAAACTTTTTACATTAGGTAAATAAAAGTGGTATAAAATACAGAAGGGCTAATTTATCTCGGATCATAAAGAAGTCTGGATTTCTGAGTTCGGCTCTTCTCATATAGCCCTAAAGAAGTACATCAGTTGGCCAACTGCTCTTTCGAAGCACTTTTTCTCAAGTTTTTTATTTCCCCATTTAACATTATTTCCGTTTATTCCTTTTCCAAAACTAATTTTTTAATGGTTTCACGTTTTATAGTTTCGGTAATTCTTCAAAGTGGAAAACAGCTCCTCCGTAATGTGTGGTCAATTAAAAATATTTTCAATTTAAAGGTAGAGAAATTTTGCATATTTTATTAAATTCTTTCTTTTTTATATTTGTATCTTAAAATTATAATATATATATTCATTACTGAATGTTTATACATAAACATCTCGGTCCGAAGTCCGTAGCAACTGCTGCGGGAAGCATACACAACAAGGATAGTCTAAAAAAAACGATATTTTTATTGTCAATTTTCTTAGCAACCAGGTCCTATATGGACCAAACCTCTCTCTTTTTATATTTCACTAAATTTTATTAAATGTGAAATAGGTTCATCGCAATTCCGAACATTATTTCTGAAATATCTTTAGCAAATTCCTTGTACGATCATTATTCACATTTCAGCAATTATTATATATTAAATACACATTAACGTGACATTGAAGATAAACGGAAATAAACATTTATCTTGTAATGTTTTTCATTGCTCCTGATAGGCCTTAATGGTTACCATCATGGACCCGCGAAGACCCCACCGTACATCACCCAACCAGAGATCCCCTACTCGTCTTACACTTCATCGCTTGTCATTTGTTTCACTTATCCTTTCCACGAAATATGTGACATTTTTTGGAGCAGCCTCAAAGATTTCTGTGGATAAAATTTTCCTTTCCTCTATAGTTCGAATAAGAAAAGAGCAATTTCTGCTTTAGTTTCTTTAGCTTACTAAAAACTCAAATTATATACTTGGTCCTGCCTTCCCAATTATTTATCAAATTGCATTACAATTAGGTAATAAAACTGATAAAACCTTTTCTCTGCTTCACTCAAACTGAAAGTAAAAGTAATTTAATCCTCATCGACATATTCTGGTCTCTTTTGTATCATAAACAAGAAAATTAGGTGTAACAGTTCCAAAAGATATAGTTGTGTTATTGAAATTTATGAAATATATTTTTCTTTACTACATTGGAATTTATTATGCCAAAAAATTTAGATCTGTTTACGACAATTTAGTAAACACCAGGCAGATACGTTTACGATCTCGTAACTTGAATAAAATTAGACCAATTATGAAGTAATTATAAATTATAATATATCATCTGCATTACTTTATTCAAATGTGAAAATACTATGTGTATCCAATCTAATATCATAATTATTTGCTTCCAGAACTGAAAGAAATATTAATTATTCAACCTCTAAGTATGAAGATAAAAATTCATAGAATTAGTACATATCTAGTGTCTAGTGAAAAGTTGTTGTCAGTAACCGTATCCAGGTGAACAGACTGAAAAAGAAGTTATCATAACAACGAATGAGTTATCCAGAACAGTTTTTAACGCTTAAGGGTCAGAAAATTAAAAATGTATGTATAAGAATCTTGATTTATGCCTTTAAAATATAAATTCGTATTTCATTATCAATCATCAAGTTATATCTCCCTTAGAGTTATTTTTACTTATATTATTTTTTGATTTCCATCCACGATATATTTTAACTACCATCTCTATTCTTAAAATCTCTAATAGCGGAGAAATATACTCTACGTTAGAATTTTTTTTCTCGCTGAGTGAATTCATTTGAAACTAATATAGCATCCAGATCCTTTTTTAGGCGCATTTATGACCCGAAAGAATTGTCCGTTTGTTGAGGGCAGCGCTCGTTGGAACGCCGCAATTCGCTCCATGCGTCTTAGTTTGGTATTAGAGTACTTCTTTGATCCATTCTGGCGCATAGCTAAAACCATTGATTCTCTTGAAAACCCTATTGCTCTTAAAAAGGGAAAGATTTTCCTTTTGCTCGAAGTTTAAATGAATTAGAAACGTAAAGAGGATAACGAGTTGGTGTACGAGTTGGTAATTTTATTGAAATTTTCGGTAGTATCCATTCAAATTGTACGCGAAATATTACTTTGGCTGAATTATGGATTATTTATGCTCAGAACCGCTATTTCTGTTCAGAACCAATAGATTTGTTATTCTTCACTATTTTTATTCATAAAAGCTATTTTTGTTTCCCTCGATTATTTTTCTTAAGAACCGTTATTTTTATTCGTCTTGATTATTTTTGTTCAGAACCGCTATTTTTGTTCGTCTTGATAATTTTTGTTCAGAACCGCTATTTCTGTTCCTCTTGATTATTTTTGTCAGAAACGATTATTTTTGTCCAGAACCGCTATTTTTGTCAGAAACGATTAATTTTGTTCAGAACCGCTATTTTTGTTTGTCTTGATTATTTTTGTTCAGAACCGCTATTTTTGTTCGTCTTGATAATTTTTGTTCAGAACCGCTATTTTTGTTCGTCTTGATTATTTTTCTCAGAAACGATTATTTTTGTCCAGAACCGCTATTTTTGTTCGTCTTGATTATTATTGTTCAGAACCGCTATTTTTGTTCGTCTTGATAATTTTTGTTCAGAACCGCTATTTTTGTTCGTCTTGATTATTTTTGTCCAGAACCGCTTATTTTGTCAGAAACGATTATTTTTGTCAGAAACGATCATTTTTGTCAGAAACGTTAATTTTTGTCGGAAACGATTATTTTTGTCGAGAGCTAATATTTCTGTCGGCAACGATAATTTTTGTCGAGAACCGCTAATTTTGTCAGAAACGATTATTTTAATCAGAAACGTTTATTTTTGTCCAAAACGATTATTTTTGTCCAAAACTAATATTTTTGTCCATAACGATTATTTTTGTCAGAAACGATTATTTTTGTCCAAAACGATTGTTTTTGTACAAAAAGATTATTTTTGTCCAAAACTAATTTTTTTGTCAGAAACGCTTATTTTTGTCCAAAACAATTATTTTTGTCAATAACAATTATTTTTGTCCAAAACTAATATTTTTGTCGTAAACGATTGTTTTTGTCGAAAACTAATATTTTTGTCAGAAACAATTATTTTAGTCAGAAACGATAATTTTTGTCCAAAACTAATGTTTTTGTCAGAAACTAATATTTTTGTCAGAAACGATAACTTTTGTCCTGAACAAATATTTTTGTCAGAAACTATTATTTTTGTCCAAAACTAATATTTTTGCCAGAAATGATTATTTTTGTCGGCAAAGATTATTTTTGTCTAGAACCGCTATTTTTGTCCAGAACTATTATGTTTGTCCAAAACTAATTTTTTTGTCCAGAACGATTATTTTTGTCAGGAACCCATACTTTTGTTCAAAGCAATTATTTTTGTCATAAACGATTATTTTTGTCCAAAACTAATATTTTTGTCCAGAACCGCTGTTTTTGTCAAAAACGATTATTTTCGTCAAAAACTAATATTTTTGTCCAGAACCGCTGTTTTTGTCAGAAACGATTATTTTCGTCAAAAACTAATATCTTAATCAGAACTCTTTCTTTTGTCCAGAACGATTATTTTTGTCCAAACTAATTTCTTTGTCAGAAACGCTTATTTTTGTAAGAAACGTTTATTTTTGTCCAGAACTAATATTTTTGTCGGAAACGATTATTTTTGTCAGAAACTAATATTTTTGTCAGAAACGATTATTTTTGTCCGAAACACTTACTTTTGTCCAAAACAATTAATTTCGTCCAAAATTATTATGTCGGAAACGATTGTTTTTGTCAGAAAAGATTATTTTTGTCCGAAACCGCTATTTTTGTCAGAAACGATTATTCCCGTCCAAAACTAATATTTTTGTCAGAAACGATTATTTTTGTCCAAAACTAATATTTTTGTCAGGTACGAATATATTTGTCAAAACCGCTATTTTTGTCACAAACGATTATTTTTGTCCAAAACTAATATTTTTGTCGGAAACGATTATTTTAGCCCAAACTAATTTTTTTGTTAGAAACGCTTATTTTTGTCAGAAACGCTTATTTTTGTCCAAAACGATTATTTTCGTCCAAAACTAATTTTTTTTTAAGAAACGATTATTTATGTTAAAAAAGATTATTTTTCTCCAGAACTAATATTTATTTCTGATACGAATATTTTTGTCGTAAACGATTGTTTTTGTCGAAAACTATTATTTTTGTAAGAAACAATTATTTTTGTCCAAATCGAATTTTTTTGTTAGAAACAATTATTTTTGTCCAAAACCGCTATTTTTGTCAGAAACGATAATTTTTGTCCAAAACTAATATTTTTTTCAGAAACGTATATTTTCGTCCAAAACTAATATTTCAGACGGAAACTATAATTTTTGTCGAGAACCGCTATTTTTGTTCCTCCTGATTATTTTTGTCCAGAACCGCTAATTTTGTCAGAAACGATTATTTTTGTCAGAAACGATCATTTTTGTCAGAAACATTTATTTTTGTCAGAAACGATTATTTTTCTCGAGAGCTAATATTTTTGTCGGCAACGATAATTTTATGTCGAAAACCGCTAATTTTGTCAGAAACGATTATTATTCTCAGAAACGTTCATTTTTGTCCGAAAAGATTAATTTTGTTCAGAACAAATATTATTGTCCAAAACGATTATTTTTGTCCAAAGCAAATATTTTTGTCCATAACGATTATTTTTGTCAGAAACGATTATTTTTGTCCAAAACGATTGTTTTTGTCCAAAACGATTATTTTTGTCCAAAACTAATTTTTTTGTCAGAAACGCTAATTTTTGTCCAAAACAATTATTTTTGTCATGATCAATTATTTTTGTCCAAATCTAATATTTTCGTCAGAAACGATTATTTTGTCAGAAAAAATTATTTTTGTCCAAAACTAATATTTTTGTCGTAAACGATTTTTTTTGTTGATAACTAATATTTTTGTCAGAAACAATTATTTTTGTCCAAATCGATTATTTTTGTCAGAAACGATACTTTTTGTCCAAAACTAATGTTTTTTTCAGAAACTAATATTTTTGTCAGAAACGATAACTTTTGTCCTGAACAACTATTTTTGTCAGAAACTATTATTTTTGTCCAAAACTAATATTTTTATCTGAAAAGCCTATTTTTGTCCAAAACTAATATTTTTGTCCGAAACGATTATTTTTTCCAGAACAAATATTTTTGTCAGTAATGATTATTTTTGTCGGAAAAGATTACTTTTGTCTAGAACCGCTATTTTTGTCCAGAACTATTATTTTTGTCCAAAACTAATTTTTTTGTCCAGAACGATTATTTTGGTCCAAAACAATTATTTTTGTCAGAAAGGATTATTTTTGTCCAAAACGATTATTTTTTTCAGAAACGATTATTTTTGTCCAAAACGCTCATTTTTGTCCAAAACTAATATTTTCGTCAGAAACGTTTATTTTTGTCCAAAACTAATATCTTTGTCAGAACTCTTTTTTTTGTCCAGAACGATTATTTTTGTCCAAACTAATTTCTTTGTCAGAAACGTTTATTTTTGTCCAAAACGCTTATTTTTGTCCAAAACTAATATTTTTGTCAGAAACGATTATTTTCGTCAAAAACTAATATCTTTGTCAGAAACGAATATTTTTGTCTTAAACTAATATTTTTTTCAGAAAAGATTATATTTATCCAGAACCGCTTTTTTTGTCAGAAAAGATTCTTTTTGTCCGAAACTAATATCTTTGTCGGAAACGATTATTTTTGTCCAGATCTAATATTTTTGTCGGAAACGATAATTTTTGTCGAGAACCGCTAATTTTGTCAGAAGCGATTATTTTGTCAGAAACGATCATTTTTGTCAGAAACGTTTATTTTTTTCCAGAACTAATATTTTTGTCGGTAACGATAATTTTTGTCAGAAACTAATATTTTTTCAGAAACGATTATTTATCTCGTAAACGATTGTTTTTGTGAAAACTAATATTTTTATCAGAAACGTTTATTTTTTTAAAAAACGATTATTTTTGTCAGAAACGCTTATTTTTGTCGAAAATTATATTTTTGTCAGAAACGATTATTTTTGTCAGAAACGATCATTTTTGTCAGAAACGATCATTTTTGTCAGAAACGTTTATTTTTGTCAGAAACGATTATTTTTGTCGAGAGCTAATATTTTTGTCAGAAACGATTATTTTCGTCGTAAACGATTGTTTTTTTCGAAAACTAATACTTTTTTAAGAATCGTTTATTTTTGTCCAGAACTAATATTTTTGTCGGAAACGATTATTTTTGTCAGTAACTAATATTTTTGTCAGAAACGATTATTTTTGTCAGAAACTCTTATTATTGTCCGAAACAATTATTTTTGTCCAAAATTATTATGTCTGAAACGATTGTCATTGTCAGAAAAGATTATTTTTGTCCAAAACCGCTTTTTTAGTCAGAAACGATTATTCCCGTCCAAAACTAATATTTTTGTCAGAAACGATTATTTTTGTCCAAAACTAATATTTTTGTCAGAAACGAATATATTTGTCAAAACCGCTACTTTTGTCAGAAACGATTATTTTGGTCCAAAACTAATATTTTTGTCAGAAACGATTATTTTTGTCCAAAACTAATGTTTTTGTCCAACACGATTATTTTTTTCAGTAAAGATTATATTTGTCCAAAACCGCTATTTTTGTCGGAAACGATTATTTTTGTCCAAAACAATTATTTTTGTCCAAAATTATTATGTCGGAAACGATTGCTTTCGTCAGAAAAGATTATTTTTGTCCAAAACCGCTATTTTAGTCAGAAACGATTATTCCCGTCCAAAACCAATATTTTTGTCAGAAACGATTATTTTTGTCCAAAACTAATATTTTTGTCAGAAACGAATATATTTGTCGTAAACGATTGTTTTTTTCAAAAACTAATATTTTTTTAAGAAACGTTTGTTTTTGTCCAGAACTAATTTTTTTGTCGGAAACGATTATTTTTGTCAGTAACTAATATTTTTGTCAGAACGATTATTTTTGTCCGAAACAATTATTTTTGTCCAAATCTGATTATTTTTTCAGAAAGGATTATTTTTGTCCAAAACGATAACTTTTGTCGGCAACGATAATTTTTGTCGAGAACCGCTAATTTTGTCAGAAACGATTATTTTTATCAGAAACGTTTATTTTTGTCCAAAACGATTAATTTTGTTCAGAACAAATATTTTTGTCCAAAACGATTGTTTTTGTCCAAAACTAATATTTTTGTCCAAAACGATTGTTTTTGTCCAAAACGATTATTTTTGTCCAAAATTAATTTTTTTGTCAGAAACGCTTATTTTTGTCCAAAACAATTATTTTTGTCAATAACAATTATTTTTGTCCAAATCTAATATTTTTGTCAGAAACGATTATTTTATCAGAAAAGATTATTATTGTCCAAAACTAATATTTTTGTCGTAACCGATTGTTTTTGTCGAAAACTAATATTTTTGTCAGAAACAATTATTTTTGTCCAAAACTAATATTTTTATCTGAAAAGCTTATTTTTGTCCAAAATTTATATTTTTGTCAGAAACGATTATTTTATTCCAGAACTTATATTTTTTTCCGAAGCGATTATTTTTTTCGAGAACAAATATTTTTGTCCAGAACAAATATTTTTGTCAGAAACGATTATTTTTGACCAAAACTTATATTTTTGTCAGAAATGATTATTTTTGTCGGAAAAGATTATTTTTGTCCAGAACCGCTATTTTTGTCCAGAAAGATTATTTTTGTCCAAAACAATTATTTTTGTCAGAAAGGATTAGTTTTGTCCGAAACGATTATTTTTGTCAGAAACGATTATTTTTTTCCAAAACGCTTATTTTTGTCAAAAACTAATATTTTTGTCAGAAACGTTCATTTTTGTCCAAAACTAATATCTTTGTCAGAACTCTTTTTTTTGTCCAGAACGATTATTTTTGTCCAAAACAATTATTTTTGTCAGAAAGGATTAGTTTTGTCCAAAACGATTATTTTTGTCCAAATCGATTATTTTTGTCAGAAACGATACTTTTTGTACAAAACTAATGTTTTTGTCAGAAACTAATATTTTTGTCAGAAACGATAACTTTTGTCCTGAACAACTATTTTTGTCAGAAACTATTATTTTTGTCCAAAACTAATATTTTTATCTGAAAAGCTTATTTTTGTCCAAAACTAATATTTTTGTCCGAAACGATTATTTTTTCCAGAACAAATATTTTTGTCAGTAATGATTATTTTTGTCGGAAAAGATTATTTTTGTCTAGAACCGCTATTTTTGTCCAGAACTATTATTTTTGTCAGAAACTAATTTTTTTGTCCAGAACGATTATTTTGGTCCAAAACAATTATTTTTGTCAGAAAGGATTATTTTTGTCCAAAACGATTATTTTTGTCAGAAATGATTATTTTTGTCCAAAACGCTCATTTTTGTCCAAAACTAATATTTTCGTCAGAAACGTTTATTTTTGTCCAAAACTAATATCTTTGTCAGAACTCTTTTTTTTGTCCAGAACGATTATTTTTGTCCAAACTAATTTCTTTGTCAGAAACGATTATTTTTGTCCAAAACGCTTATTTTTGTCCAAAACTAATATCTTTGTCAGAAACGAATATTTTTGTCTGAAACTAATATTTTTTTCAGAAAAGATTATATTTATCCAGAACCGCTTTTTTTGTCAGAAGAGATTCTTTTTGTCCGAAACTAATATCTTTGTCGGAAACGATAATTTTTGTCGAGAACCGCTAATTTTGTCAGAAGCGATTATTTTGTCAGAAACGTTTATTTTTTTCCAGAACTAATATTTTTGTCGGTAAAGATTATTTTTGTCAGAAACTAATATTTTTTTAGAAACGATTATTTATCTTGTAAACGATTGTTTTTGTGGAAAACGAATATTTTTATCAGAAACGTTTATTTTTTTCTAAAACGATTATATTTGTCAGAAACGCTTATTTTTGTCGAAAATTATATTTTTGTCAGAAGCGATTATTTTTGTCAGAAACGATTATTTTTGTCAGAAAATATTATTTTTGTCCATAACTAATATTTTTGTCAGAAACGATTATTTTCGTCGTAAACGATTGTTAATATTATTTTAAGAATCGTTCATTTTTGTCCAGAACTAATATTTTTGTCGGAAACGATTATTTTTGTCAGTAACTAATATTTTTGTCAGAAACGATTATTTTTGTCAGAAACTCTTATTTTTGTCCGAAACAATTATTTTTGTCCATAATTATTATGTCTGAAACGATTGTCTTTGTCAGAAAAGATTATTTTTGTCCAAAACCGCTTTTTTAGTCAGAAACGATTATTCCCGTCCAAAACTAATATTTTAGTCAGAAACGATTATTTTTGTCCAAAACTAATATTTTTTTCAGAAACGAATATATTTGTCAAAACCGCTATTTTTGTCAGAAACGATTATTTTGGTCCAAAACTAATATTTTTGTCAGAAACGATTATTTTTGTCCAAAACTAATGTTTTTGTCCAACACGATTATTTTTTTTAGTAAAGATTATATTTGTCCAAAACCGCTATTTTTGTCGAAAACGATTATTTTTGTCCAAAAGAATTATTTTTGTCCAAAATTATTATGTCGGAAACGATTGCTTTCGTCAGAAAAGATTATTTTTGTCCAAAACCGCTATTTTAGTCAGAAACGATTATTCCCGTCCAAAACTAATATTTTTGTCAGAAACGATTATTTTTGTCCAAAACTAATATTTTTCTCAGAAACGAATATATTTGTCGTAAACGATTGTTTTTTTCAAAAACTAATATTTTTTTAAGAATCGTTTGTTTTTGTTCCAGAACTAATATTTTTGTCGGAAACGATTATTTTTGTCAGTAACTAATATTTTTGTCAGAAACAATTATTTTTGTCCAAATCTGATTATTTTGTCAGAAAGGATTATTTTTGTCCAAAACGATAACTTTTGTCGGCATCGATAATTTTTGTCGAGAACCGCTAATTTTGTCAGAAACGACTATTTTTATCAGAAACGTTTATTTTTGTCCAAAACGATTAATTTTGTTCAGAACAAATATTTTTGTCCAAACGATTGTTTTTGTCCAAAACTAATATTTTTGTTTATAACGATTGTTTTTGTCCAAAACGATTATTTTTGTCCAAAACTAATTTTTTTGTCAGAAACGCTTATTTTTGTCCAAAACAATTATTTTTGTCAATAACAATTATTTTTGTCCAAATCTAATATTTTTTTCAGAAACGATTATTTTATCAGAAAAGATTATTTTTGTCCAAAACTAATATTTTTGTCGTAACCGATTGTTTTTGTCGAAAACTAATATTTTTGTCAGAAACAATTATTTTTGTCCAAAACTAATATTTTTATCTGAAAAGCTTATTTTTGTCCAAAATTTATATTTTTGTCAGAAACGATTATTTTATTCCAGAACTTATATTTTTTTCCGAAGCGATTATTTTTGTCCAGAACAAATATTTTTGTCAGAAACGATTATTTTTGACCAAAACTTATATTTTTGTCAGAAATGATTATTTTTGACGGAAAAGATTATTTTTGTCCAGAACCGCTATTTTTGTCCAGAACTATTTTTTTTGTCCAAAACTAATTTTTTTGTCCAGAAAGATTATTTTTGTCCAAAACAAATATTTTTGTCAGAAAGGATTAGTTTTGTCCAAAACGATTATTTTTGTAAGAAACGATTATTTTTGTCCAAAACGCTTATTTTTGTCCAAAACTAAAATTTTTGTCAGAAACGTTCATTTTTGTCCAAAACTAATATCTTTGTCAGAACTCTTTTTTTTGTCCAGAACGATTATTTTTGTCCAAAACAATTATTTTTGTCAGAAAGGATTAGTTTTGTCCAAAACGATTATTTTTGTCCAAATCGATTATTTTTGTCAGAAACGATACTTTTTGTCCAAAACTAATGTTTTTGTCAGAAACTAATATTTTTGTCAGAAACGATAACTTTTGTCCTGAACAACTATTTTTGTCAGAAACTATTATTTTTGTCCAAAACTAATATTTTTATCTGAAAAGCTTATTTTTGTCAAAAACTAATATTTTTGTCCGAAACGATTATTTTTTCCAGAACAAATATTTTTGTCAGTAATGAGTATTTTTGTCGGAAAAGATTATTTTTGTCTAGAACCGCTATTTTTGTCCAGAACTATTATTTTTGTCCAAAACTAATTTTTTTGTCCAGAACGATTATTTTGGTCCAAAACAATTATTTTTGTCAGAAAGGATTATTTTTGTCCAAAACGATTACTTTTGTCAGAAACGATTATTTTTGTCCAAAACGCTCATTTTTGTCCAAAACTAATATTTTTGTCAGAAACGTTTATTTTTGTCCAAAACTAATATCTTTGTCAGAACTCTTTTTTTTGTCCAGAACGATTATTTTTGTCCAAACTAATTTCTTTGTCAGAAACGATAATTTTTGTCCAAAACGCTTATTTTTGTCCAAAACTAATATTTTTGTCAGAAACGATTATTTTCGTCCAGATCTAATATTTTTGTCGGAAACGATAATTTTTGTCGAGAACCGCTAATTTTGTCAAAAGCGATTATTTTGTCAGAAACGATCATTTTTGTCAGAAACGTTTATTTTTTTCCAGAACTAATATTTTTGTCGGTAACGATTATTTTTGTCAGAAACTAATATTTTTTTCAGAAACGAATATATTTGTCAAAACCGCTATTTTTGTCAGAAACGATTATTTTGGTCCAAAACTAATATTTTTGTCAGAAACGATTATTTTTGTCCAAAACTAATAATTTTGTCAGAAACGAATATATTTGTCAAAACCGCTATTTTTGTCAGAAATGATTATTATGGTCCAAAACTAATATTTTTGTCAGAAACGATTATTTTTGTCCAAAACTAATGTTTTTGTCCAACACGATTATTTTTTTCAGTAAAGATTATATTTGTCCAGAACCGCTATTTTTGTCGGAAACGATTATTTTTGTCCAAAACAATTATTTTTGTCCAAAATTATTATGTCGGAAACGATTGCTTTTGTCAGAAAAGATTATTTTTGTCCAAAACCGCTATATTAGTCAGAAACGATTATTCCCGTCCAAAACTAATATTTTTGTGAGAAACGAATATATTTGTCGTAAACGCTTATTTTTGTCCGAAACAATTATTTTTGTCTAAATCTGATTATTTTGTCAGAAAGGATTATTTTTGTCCAAAACGATAACTTTTGTCGGCAACGATAATTTTTGTCGAGAACCGCTAATTTTGTCAGAAACGATTATTTTTATCAGAAACGTTTATTTTTGTCCAAAACGATTAATTTTGATCAGAACAAATATTTTTGTCCAAAACGATTGTTTTTGTCCAAAACTAATATTTTTGTCCATAACGATTGTTTTTGTCCAAAACGATTATTTTTGTCCAAAACTAATTTTTTTGTCAGAAACGCTTATTTTTGTCCAAAACAATTATTTTTGTCAATAATAATTATTTTTGTCCAAATCTAATATTTTTGTCAGAAACGATTATTTTATCAGAAAAGATAATTTTTGTCCAAAACTAATATTTTTGTCGTAACCGATTGTTTTTATCGAAAACTAATATTTTTATCTGAAAAGCTTATTTTTGTCCAAAATTTATATTTTTGTCAGAAACGATTTTTTTATTCCAGAACTTATATTTTTTTCCGAAGCGATTATTTTCGTCCAGAACAAATATTTTTGTCAGAAACGATTATTTTTGACCAAAACTTATATTTTTGTCAGAAATGATTATTTTTGTGAGAAAAGATTATTTTTGTCCAGAACCGCTATTTTTGTCCAGAACTATTATTTTTGTCCAAAACTAATTTTTTTGTCCAGAAAGATTATTTTTGTCCAAAACAATTATTTTTGTCAGAAAGGATTAGTTTTGTCCAAAACGATTATTTTTGTCAGAAACGATTATTTTTGTCCAAAACGCTTATTTTTGTCCAAAACTAATATTTTTGTCAGAAACGTTCTTTTTTGTCCAAAACTAATATCTTTGTCAGAACCCTTTTTTTTGTCCAGAACGATTATTTTTGTCCAAAACAATTATTTTTGTCAGAAAGGTTTAGTTTTGTCCAAAACGATTATTTTTGTCCAAATCGATTATTTTTGTCAGAAACGATACTTTTTGTCCAAAACTTATATCTTTGTCAGAACTCTTTTTTTTGTCCAGAACGATTATTTTTGTCCAAACTAATTTCTTTGTCAGAAACGATTATTTTTGTCAGAAACGCTTAGTTTTGTTCAAAGCAATTATTTTTGTCAGAAACGATTATTTTTGTCCAACACTAATATTTTTGTCAGAAACGATTGTTTTTGTCCAAAACTAATATTTTTGTCCAGAACCGCTTTTTTTGTCAGAAACGATTATTTTCGTCAAAAACTAATCATTTTGTAAGAAACGAATATTTTTGTCAGAAACTAATATTTTTTTCAGAAACGATTATTTATCTCGTAAACGATTTTTTTTGTGGAAAACTAATATTTTTATCAGAAACGTTTATTTTTGTCCAAAACGATTATTTTTGTCAGAAACGCTTATTTTTGTCCAAAATTATATTTTTGTCAGAAACGATTATTTTTGTCAGAAAATATTATTTTTGTCCAAAACTAATATTTTTGTCAGAAACGATTATTTTTGTCTTAAACGATTGTTTTTTTCGAAAACTAATATTTTTGTAAGAAACGTTTATTTTTGTCCAGAACTAATATTTTTGTCGCAAACGATTATTTTTGTCAGAAACTAATATTTTTGTCAGAAAGGATTATTTTTGTCAGAAACACTTACTTTTGTCCGAAACAATTATTTTTGTCCGAAATTATTATGACGGCAACGATTGTTTTTGTCAGAAAAGATTATTTTATTCCAAAACCGCTATTTTAGTCAGAAA
The DNA here is from genome assembly GCA_020796165.1 of Pantala flavescens. NCBI lineage: Eukaryota > Metazoa > Arthropoda > Insecta > Odonata > Libellulidae > Pantala > Pantala flavescens. The sequence goes on from CM036886.1 coordinate 24,314,076, forward strand.
CGTTTATTCCCGTCCAATACTAATTTTTTTGTCAGAAACGATTATTTTTGTCCAAAACTAATAATTTTGTCAGAAACGAATATATTTGTCAAAACCGCTATTTTTGTCAGAAATGATTATTATGGTCCAAAACTAATATTTTTTTCAGAAACGATTATTTTTGTCCAAAACTAATGTTTTTGTCCAACACGATTATTTTTTTCAGTAAAGATTATATTTGTCCAGAACCGCTATTTTTGTCGGAAACGATTATTTTTGTCCAAAACAATTATTTTTGTCCAAAATTATTATGTCGGAAACGATTGCTTTTGTCAGAAAAGATTATTTTTGTCCAAAACCGCTATTTTAGTCAGAAACGATTATTCCCGTCCAAAACTAATATTTTTGTCAGAAACGATTATTTTTGTCCAAAACTAATATTTTTGTCAGAAACGAATATATTTGTCGTAAACGATTGTTTTTTTCAAAAACTAATAATTTTTTTAAGAATCGTTTGTTTTTGTCCAGAACTAATATTTTTGTCGGAAACGATTATTTTTTCAGTCACTAATATTTTTGTCAGAGACGATTATTTTTTTTCAAAACAATTAGTTTTGTCCAAATCTGATTATTATTCAGAAAATATTATTTTTGTCCAAAACTAATATTTTTGTCGTTAACGATTATTTTTGTCACAAACAATTATTTTTGTCCAAATAGATTTTTTTTGTCAGAAACGATAATTTTTGTCCAAAACTAATGTTTTTGTCAGAAACTAATATTTTTGTTTGAAACGATAACTTTTGTCCTGAATAACTATTTTTGTCAGAAACTATTATTTTTCTCTAAAAGTAATTTTTTTATCTGAAAAGCTTATTTTTATCCAAAACTAATATTTTTGTCAGAAACGATTATTTTTGTCCAGAACTTATATTTTTGTCCGAAACGATTATTTTTGTCAGGAACGATCATTTTTGTCAGAAACGATCATTTTTGTCAGATATGTTTGTTTTTGTCCAGAACGATTTATTTTGTACAGAACAAATATTTTTGTCCAAAGCGATTATTTTTGTCCAGAACAAATATTTTTGTCAGAAACAGTTATTTTTGACCCAAACTTATATTTAATTCAGAAATGATTATTTTTGGCGGAAAGATTATTTTTGTCTACAACCGCTATTTTTGTCCAGAACTTTTATTTTTGTCCAAACCAATTTTTTTGTCCATAACGATTATTTTTGTCCAAAACAATTATTTCTGTCCAAAACGATTATTTTTGCCAGAAAGGATTATTTTTGTCCAAAACTAATATTTTTGTCAGAAACGTTTATTTTTGTCCAAAACTAATATTTTTGTCAGAACTCTTTTTTTGTCCAGAAGGATTATTTTTGTCCAAACTAATTTCTTTGTCAAAAACGCTTATTTTTGTCAGAAACGCTTATTTTTGTTCAAAGCAATTATATTTGTCAGAAACTATTATTTTTGTCCAAAACTAATATTTTTGTCAGAAACGATTATTTTTGTCCAAAACTAATGTTTTTGTCCAACACGATTATTTTTTTCAGTAAAGATTATATTTGTCCAGAACCGCTATTTTTGTCGGAAACGATTATTTTTGTCCAAAACAATTATTTTTGTCCAAAATTATTATGTCGGAAACGATTGCTTTTGTCAGAAAAGATTATTTTTGTCCAAAACCGCTATATTAGTCAGAAACGATTATTCCCGTCCAAAACTAATATTTTAGTCAGAAACGATTATTTTTGTCCAAAACTAATATTTTTGTCAGAAACGATTATATTTGTCGTAAACGATTGTTTTTTTCAAAAACTAATAATTTTTTAAGAATCGTTTGTTTTTGCACAGAACTAATATTTTTGTCGGAAACGATTACTTTTTGTCAGTAAATAATATTTTTGTCAGAAACGAATATTTTTGTCCGATACAATTATTTTTGTCCAAATCTGATTATTTTGTCAGAAAGGATTATTTTCGTCCAAAACGATAACTTTTGTCGGCAACGATAATTTTTGTCGAGAACCGCTAATTTTGTCAGAAACGATTATTTTTATCAGAAACGTTTATTTTTGTCCAAAACGATTAAATTTGTTCAGAACAAATATTTTTGTCCAAAACGATTGTTTTTGTCCAAAACTAATATTTTTGTCCATAACGATTGTTTTTGTCCAAAACTAATATTTTTGTCAGAAACGAATATATTTGTCGTAAACGATTGTTTTTTTCAAAAACTAATATTTTTTTAAGAATCGTTTGTTTTTGTCTAGAACTAATATTTTTGTCGGAAACGATTATTTTTGTCAGTCACTAATATTTTTGTCAGAGACGATTATTTTTGTCCAAAACAATTAGTTTTGTCCAAATCTGATTATTTTGTCAGAAAATATTATTTTTGTCCAAAACTAATATTTTTGTCGTAAACGATTTTTTTTTGTCACAAACAATTATTTTTGTCCAAATAGATTTTTTTTGTCAGAAACGATAATTTTTGTCCAAAACTAATGTTTTTGTCAGAAACTAATATTTTTGTCAGAAACGATAACTTTTGTCCTGAAAAACTATTTTTGTCAGAAACTGTTATTTTTGTCTAAAACTAATATTTTTATCTGAAATGCTTATTTTTGTCCAAAACTAATATTTTTGTCAGAAACGATTATTTTTGTCCAGAACTTATATTTTTGTCCGAAACGATTATTTTTGTCAGGAACGATCATTTTTGTCAGAAACGATCTTTTTGTCAGATATGTTTGTTTTTGTCCAGAACGATTTATCTTGTACAGAACAAATATTATTGTCCAAAACGATTATTTTTGTCCAGAACAAATATTTTTGTCAGAAACAGTTATTATTGACCAAAACTTATATTTAATTCAGAAATGATTATTTTTGGCGGAAAGATTATTTTTGTCTACAACCGCTATTTTTGTCCAGAACTATTATTTTTATCCAAAACTAATTTTTTGGTCCATAACGATTATTTTTGTCCAAAGCAATTATTTTTGTCCAAAACGATTATTTTTGTCAGAAAGGATTATTTTTGTCCAAAACTAATATTTTTGTCAGAAACGTTTATTTTCGTCCAAAACTAATATTTTTGTCAGAACTCTTTTTTTGTCCAGAAGGATTATTTTTGTCCAAACTAAATTCTTTGTCAGAAACGCTTATTTTTGTCGGAAACGATTATTTTTGTCCAAAACGATTATTTTTGTCAGAAACGCTTATTTTTGTCCAAAATTATATTTTTGTCAGAAACGATTATTTTTGTCAGAAAATATTATTTTTGTCCAAAACTAATATTTTTGTCAGAAACGATTATTTTTGTCTTAAACAATTGTTTTTTTCGAAAACTAATATTTTTGTAAGAAACGTTTATTTTTGTCCAGAACTAATATTTTTGTCGCAAACGATTATTTTTGTCAGAAACTAATATTTTTGTCAGAAAGGATTATTTTTGTCAGAAACACTTACTTTTGTCCGAAACAATTATTTTTGTCCGAAATTATTATGACGGCAACGATTGTTTTTGTCAGAAAAGATTATTTTATTCCAAAACCGCTATTTTAGTCAGAAACGTTTATTCCCGTCCAATACTAATTTTTTTGTCAGAAACGATTATTTTTGTCCAAAACTAATAATTTTGTCAGAAACGAATATATTTGTCAAAACCGCTATTTTTGTCAGAAATGATTATTATGGTCCAAAACTAATATTTTTTTCAGAAACGATTATTTTTGTCCAAAACTAATGTTTTTGTCCAACACGATTATTTTTTTCAGTAAAGATTATATTTGTCCAGAACCGCTATTTTTGTCGGAAACGATTATTTTTGTCCAAAACAATTATTTTTGTCCAAAATTATTATGTCGGAAACGATTGCTTTTGTCAGAAAAGATTATTTTTGTCCAAAACCGCTATTTTAGTCAGAAACGATTATTCCCGTCCAAAACTAATATTTTTGTCAGAAACGATTATTTTTGTCCAAAACTAATATTTTTGTCAGAAACGAATATATTTGTCGTAAACGATTGTTTTTTTCAAAAACTAATAATTTTTTTAAGAATCGTTTGTTTTTGTCCAGAACTAATATTTTTGTCGGAAACGATTATTTTTGTCAGTCACTAATATTTTTGTCAGAGACGATTATTTTTTTTCAAAACAATTAGTTTTGTCCAAATCTGATTATTTTGTCAGAAAATATTATTTTTGTCCAAAACTAATATTTTTGTCGTTAACGATTATTTTTGTCACAAACAATTATTTTTGTCCAAATAGATTTTTTTTGTCAGAAACGATAATTTTTGTCCAAAACTAATGTTTTTGTCAGAAACTATATTTTTGTCAGAAACGATAACTTTTTTCCTGAATAACTATTTTTGTCAGAAACTATTATTTTTGTCTAAAACTAATTTTTTTATCTGAAAAGCTTATTTTTATCCAAAACTAATATTTTTGTCAGAAACGATTACTTTTGTCCAGAACTTATATTTTTGTCCGAAACGATTATTTTTTTCAGGAACGATCATTTTTGTCAGAAACGATCATTTTTGTCAGATATGTTTGTTTTTGTCCAGAACGATTTATTTTGTACAGAACAAATATTTTTGTCCAAAGCGATTATTTTTGTCCAGAACAAATATTTTTGTCAGAAACAGTTATTTTTGACCCAAACTTATATTTAATTCAGAAATGATTATTTTTGGCGGAAAGATTATTTTTGTCTACAACCGCTATTTTTGTCCAGAACTATTATTTTTGTCCAAACCAATTTTTTTGTCCATAACGATTATTTTTGTCCAAAACAATTATTTCCGTCCAAAACGATTATTTTTGCCAGAAAGGATTATTTTTGTCCAAAACTAATATTTTTGTCAGAAACGTTTATTTTTATCCAAAACTAATATTTTTGTCAGAACTCTTTTTTTGTCCAGAAGGATTATTTTTGTCCAAACTAATTTCTTTGTCAAAAACGCTTATTTTTGTCAGAAACGCATATTTTTGTTCAAAGCAATTATTTTTGTCAGAAACTATTATTTTTGTCCAAAACTAATATTTTTGTCAGAAACGATTATTTTTGTCCAAAACTAATGTTTTTGTCCAACACGATTATTTTTTTCAGTAAAGATTATATTTGTCCAGAACCGCTATTTTTGTCGGAAACGATTATTTTTGTCCAAAACAATTATTTTTGTCCAAAATTATTATGTCGGAAACGATTGCTTTTGTCAGAAAAGATTATTTTTGTCCAAAACCGCTATATTAGTCAGAAACGATTATTCCCGTCCAAAACTAATATTTTTGTCAGAAACGATTATTTTTGTCCAAAACTAATATTTTTGTCAGAAACGATTATATTTGTCGTAAACGATTGTTTTTTTCAAAAACTAATATTTTTTTAAGAATCGTTTGTTTTTGTCCAGAACTAATATTTTTGTCGGAAACGATTATTTTTGTCAGTAAATAATATTTTTGTCAGAAACGAATATTTTTGTCCGAAACAATTATTTTTGTCCAAATCTGATATTTTGTCAGAAAGGATTATTTTCGTCCAAAACGATAACTTTTGTCGGCAACGATAATTTTTGTCGAGAACCGCTAATTTTGTCAGAAACGATTATTTTTATCAGAAACGTTTATTTTTGTCCAAAGCGATTAAATTTGTTCAGAACAAATATTTTTGTCCAAAACGATTGTTTTTGTCCAAAACTAATATTTTTGTCCATAACGATTGTTTTTGTCCAAAACGATTATGTTTGTCCAAAACTAATTTTTTTGTCAGAAACGCTTATTTTTGTCCAAAACAATTATTTTTGTCAATAACAATTATTTTTGTCCAAATCTAATATTTTTGTCAGAAACGATTATTTTATCAGAAAAGATTATTTTTGTCCAAAACTAATATTTTTGTCGTAACCGATTGTTTTTGTCGAAAACTAATATTTTTGTTAGAAACAATTATTTTTGTCCAAAACTAATATTTTTATCTGAAAAGCTTATTTTCGTCCAAAATTTATATTTTTGTCAGAAACGATTATTTTATTCCAGAACTTATATTTTTTTCCGAAGCGATTATTTTTGTCCAGAACAAATATTTTTGTCAGAAACGATTATTTTTGACCAAAACTTATATTTTTGTCAGAAATGATTATTTTTGTCAAAAACTAATTTTTTTTTTCCAGAAAGATTATTTTTGTCCAAAACAATTATTTTTGTCAGAAAGGATTAGTTTTGTCCAAAACGATTATTTTTGTCAGAAACGATTATTTTTGTCCAAAACGCTTATTTTTGTCCAAAACTAATATTTTTGTCAGAAACGTTCATTTTTGTCCAAAACTAATATCTTTGTCAGAACTCTTTTTTTTGTCCAGAACGATTATTTTTGTCCAAAAAAATTATTTTTGTCAGAAAGGATTAGTTTTGTCCAAAACGATTATTTTTGTCCAAATCGATTATTTTTGTCAGAAACGATACTTTTTGTCCAAAACTAATGTTTTTGTCAGAAACTAATATTTTTGTCAGAAACGATAACTTTTGTCCTGAACAACTATTTTTGTCAGAAACTATTATTTTTGTCCAAAACTAATATTTTTATCTGAAAAGCTTATTTTTGTCCAAAACTAATATTTTTGTCCGAAACGATTATTTTTTCCAGAACAAATATTTTTGTCAGTAATGATTATTTTTGTCAGAAACAATTATTTTTGTCCAAAACTAATATTTTTATCTGAATAGCTTATTTTTGTCCAAAATTTATATTTTTGTCAGAAACGATTATTTTATTCCAGAACTTATATTTTTTTCCGAAGCGATTATTTTCGTCCAGAACAAATATTTTTGTCAGAAACGATTATTTTTGACCAAAACTTATATTTTTGTCAGAAATGATTATTTTTGTGAGAAAAGATTATTTTTGTCCAGAACCGCTATTTTTGTCCAGAACTATTATTTTTGTCCAACACTAATTTTTTTGTCCAGAAAGATTATTTTTGTCCAAAACAATTATTTTTGTCCAAAACTAATATTTTTGTCAGAAACGTTCTTTTTTGTCCAAAACTAATATCTTTGTCAGAACTCTTTTTTTTGTCCAGAACGATTATTTTTGTCCAAAACAATTATTTTTGTCAGAAAGGATTAGTTTTGTCCAAAACGATTATTTTTGTCCAAATCGATTATTTTTGTCAGAAACGTTACTTTTTGTCCAAAACTAATATCTTTGTCAGAACTCTTTTTTTTGTCCAGAACGATTATTTTTTTCCAAACTAATTTCTTTGTCAGAAACGCTTATTTTTGTCAGAAACGCTTATTTTTGTTCAAAGCAATTATTTTTTTCAGAAACGATTATTTTTGTCCAACACTAATATTTTTGTCAGAAACGATTGTTTTTGTCCAAAACTAATATTTTTGTCCAGAACCGCTTTTTTTGTCAGAAACGATTATTTTCGTCAAAAACTAATAATTTTGTAAGAAACGAATATTTTTGTCAGAAACTAATATTTTTTTCAGAAACGATTATTTATCTCGTAAACGATTTTTTTTGTGGAAAACTAATATTTTTATCAGAAACGTTTATTTTTGTCCAAAACGATTATTTTTGTCAGAAACGCTTATTTTTGTCCAAAATTATATTTTTGTCAGAAACGATTATTTTTGTCAGAAAATATTATTTTTGTCCAAAACTAATATTTTTGTCAGAAACGATTATTTTTGTCTTAAACGATTGTTTTTTTCGAAAACTAATATTTTTGTAAGAAACGTTTATTTTTGTCCAGAACTAATATTTTTGTCGGAAACGATTATTTTTGTCAGAAACTAATATTTTTGTCAGAAAGGATTATTTTTGTCAGAAACACTTACTTTTGTCCGAAACAATTATTTTTGTCCGAAATTATTATGACGGCAACGATTGTTTTTGTCAGAAACGAATATATTTGTCAAAACCGCTATTTTTGTCAGAAATGATTATTATGGTCCAAAACTAATATTTTTTTCAGAAACGATTATTTTTGTCCTAAACTAATGTTTTTGTCCAACACGATTATTTTTTTCAGTAAAGATTATATTTGTCCAGAACCGCTATTTTTGTCGGAAACGATTATTTTTGTCCAAAACAATTATTTTTGTCCAAAATTATTATGTCGGAAACGATTGCTTTTGTCAGAAAAGATTATTTTTGTCCAAAACCGCTATTTTAGTCAGAAACGATTATTCCCGTCCAAAACTAATATTTTTGTCAGAAACGATTATTTTTGTCCAAAACTAATATTTTTGTCAGAAACGAATATATTTGTCGTAAACGATTGTTTTTTTCAAAAACTAATATTTTTTTAAGAATCGTTTGTTTTTGTCCAGAACTAATATTTTTGTCGGAAACGATTATTTTTGTCAGTCACTAATATTTTTGTCAGAGACGATTTTTTTTGTCCAAAACAATTAGTTTTGTCCAAATCTGATTATTTTGTCAGAAAATATTATTTTTGTCCAAAACTAATATTTTTGTCGTAAACGATTTTTTTTTGTCACAAACAATTATTTTTGTCCAAATAGATTTTTTTTGTCAGAAACGATAATTTTTGTCCAAAACTAATGTTTTTGTCAGAAACTAATATTTTTGTCAGAAACGATAACTTTTGTCCTGAAAAACTATTTTTGTCTGAAACTGTTATTTTTGTCTAAAACTAATATTTTTATCTGAAAAGCTTATTTTTGTCCAAAACTAATATTTTTGTCAGAAACGATTTTTTTTGTCCAGAACTTATATTTTTGTCCGAAACGATTATTTTTGTCAGGAACGATCATTTTTGTCAGAAACGATCATTTTTGTCAGATATGTTTGTTTTTGTCCAGAACGATTTATTTTGTACAGAACAAATATTATTGTCCAAAACGATTATTTTTGTCCAGAACAAATATTTTTGTCAGAAACAGTTATTATTGACCCAAACTTATATTTAATTCAGAAATGATTATTTTTGGCGGAAAGATTATTTTTGTCTACAACCGCTATTTTTGTCCAGAACTATTATTTTTGTCCAAAACTAATTTTTTTGTCCATAACGATTATTTTTGTCCAAAGCAATTATTTTTGTCCAAAACGATTATTTTTGTCAGAAAGGATTATTTTTGTCCAAAACTAATATTTTTGTCAGAAACGTTTATTTTCGTCCAAAACTAATATTTTTGTCAGAACTCTTTTTTTGTCCAGAAGGATTATTTTTGTCCAAACTAATTTCTTTGTCAAAAACGCTTATTTTTGTCAGAAACGCTTATTTTTTTCAAAGCAATAATTTTTGTCAGAAACTATAATTTTTGTCCAGAACCGCTATTTTTGTCAGAAACGATTATTTTTGTCCAAAACTAATATCTTTGTCAGAAACGATTATTTTTGTCTGAAACAAATATTTTGTCAGATACGATTATTTTTTCCAGAACAAATATTTTTATCAGAAACGATTATTTTTACCAAAGCTAATATTTTTGTCAGAAAAGTTTATTTTTGTACAGAAGGATTATTTTAGCCTAAACTAATTTTTTTGTCAGAAACGATTATTTTTGTCCAAAACGATTATTTTTGTTGAAAACTAATTTTTTTTTCAGAAACGATTATTTATGTCAAAAAAGATTATTTTTGTCCAATACTAAGATTTATTTCACATACGAATATTTTTGTCGTAAACGATTGTTTTTGTCCGAAACTAATATTTTTGTAAGAATCAATTATTTTTGTCCAAATCGATTATTTTTGTTAGAAACAATTATTTTTGTCCAAAACCATTATATTTGTCCAAACTAATTTCTTTGTCAGAAACGCTTATTTTTGTCAGAAACCCCTATTTTTGTACAAAGCAATTATTTTTGTCATAAACGATTATTTTTGTCACAAACTAATTTCTTTGTCAGAAACGCTTATTTTTGTCAGAAACCCCTATTTTTTTCAGAAACGATTATTTTTGTCGAGAGCTAATATTTTTGTCGGCCATGATAATTTTTGTCGAGAACCGCTAATTTTGTCAGAAACGATTATTTTTATCAGAAACGTTTATTTTTGTCCAAAACGATTAATATTGTTCAGAAAAAATATTTTTGTCCAAAACGATTATTTTTGTCCAAAACTAATATTTTTGTCCATAACGATTATTTTTGTCAGAAACGATTATTTTTGTCCAAAACGATTGTTTTTGTCCAAAACGATTATTTTTGTCCAAATTAATTTTTTTGTCAGAAACGCTTATTTTTGTCCAAAACAATTATTTTTGTCCAAATCTAATATTTTTGTCAGAAACGATTATTTTGTCAAAAATATTATTTTTGTCCAAATTTAATATTTTTGTCGTAAACGATTGTTTTTGTCGAAAACTAATATTTTTGTCAGAAACAATTATTTTTGTCCAAATAGATTTTTTTTGTCAGAAACGATAATTTTTGTGCAAAACTAATGTTTTTTTTTCAGAAACTAATATTTTTGTCAGAAACGATAACTTTTTTCCTGAACAACTATTTTAGTCAGAAACTATTATTTTTGTCCAAAACTTATATTTTTATCTGAAAGGTTTATTTTTGTCCAAAACTAATATTTTTGTCAGAAACGATAATTTTTGTCCGAAACGATTATTTTGTCAGGAACGATCATTTTTGTCAGAAACGATCATATTTGTTAGATATGTTTGTTTTTGTCCAGAACGATTTATTTTGTACAAAACAAATATTTTTGTCCAAAACGATTATTTTTGTCCAGAACAAATATTTTTGTCAGAAACAATTATTTTTGACCAAAACTTATATTTTTGTCAGAAATGATTTTTTTTGACGGAAAAGATTATTTTTGTCTAAAACCGCTATTTTTGTCCAGAACTATTATTTTTGTCCAAAACTAATTTTTTTGTCCATAACGATTATTTTTGTCCAAAACAATTATTTTTGTCAGAAAGGATTATTTTTGTCCAAAACGATTACTTTTGTCAGAAACGATTATTTTTGTCCAAAACTAATATTTTTGTCAGAAACGTTTATTGTTGTCCAAAACTAATATTTTTGTCAGAACTCTTTTTTTTGTTCAGAAGGATTATTTTTGTCCAAACTAAATTCTTTGTCAGAAACGCTTATTTTTGTCAGAAACGATTATTTTTGTCCAAAACGATTATTTTTGTCAGAAACGCTTATTTTTGTCCAAAATAAAAATTTGGTCAGAAACGATTATTTTTGTCAGAAAATATTATTTTTGTCCAAAACTAATATTTTTGTCAGAAACGATTATTTTTGTCTTAAACGATTGTTTTTTTCGAAAACTAATATTTTGTAAGAAACGTTTATTTTTGTCCAGAACTAATATTTTTGTCGGAAACGATTATTTTTGTCAGAAACTATTATTTTTGTCAGAAAGGATTATTTTTGTCAGAAACACTTACTTTTGTCCGAAACAATTATTTTTGTCCGAAATTATTATGACGGCAACGATTGTTTTTGTCAGAAAAGATTATTTTATTCCAAAACCGCTATTTTAGTCAGAAACGTTTATTCCCGTCCAATACTAATTTTTTTGTCTGAAACGATTATTTTTGTCCAAAACTAATAATTTTGTCAGAAACGAATATATTTGTCAAAACCGCTATTTTTGTCAGAAATGATTATTATGGTCCAAAACTAATATTTTTTTCAGAAACGATTATTTTTGTCCAAAACTAATGTTTTTGTCCAACACGATTATTTTTTTCAGTAAAGATTATATTTGTCCAGAACCGCTATTTTTGTCGGAAACGATTATTTTTGTCCAAAACAATTATTTTTGTCCAAAATTTTTATGTCGGAAACGATTGCTTTTGTCAGAAAAGATTATTTTTGTCCAAAACCGCTATTTTAGTCAGAAACGATTATTCCCGTCCAAAACTAATATTTTAGTCAGAAACGATTATTTTTGTCCAAAACTAATATTTTTGTCAGAAACGAATATATTTGTCGTAAACGATTGTTTTTTTCAAAAACTAATAATTTTTTTAAGAATCGTTTGTTTTTGTCCAGAACTAATATTTTTGTCGGAAACGATTATTTTTTCAGTCACTAATATTTTTGTCAGAGACGATTATTTTTTTTCAAAACAATTAGTTTTGTCCAAATCTGATTATTATTCAGAAAATATTATTTTTGTCCAAAACTAATATTTTTGTCGTTAACGATTATTTTTGTCACAAACAATTATTTTTGTCCAAATAGATTTTTTTTGTCAGAAACGATAATTTTTGTCCAAAACTAATGTTTTTGTCAGAAACTATATTTTTGTCAGAAACGATAACTTTTTTCCTGAATAACTATTTTTGTCAGAAACTATTATTTTTGTCTAAAACTAATTTTTTTATCTGAAAAGCTTATTTTTATCCAAAACTAATATTTTTGTCAGAAACGATTATTTTTGTCCAGAACTTATATTTTTGTCCGAAACGATTATTTTTTTCAGGAACGATCATTTTTGTCAGAAACGATCATTTTTGTCAGATATGTTTGTTTTTGTCCAGAACGATTTATTTTGTACAGAACAAATATTTTTGTCCAAAGCGATTATTTTTGTCCAGAACAAATATTTTTGTCAGAAACAGTTATTTTTGACCCAAACTTATATTTAATTCAGAAATGATTATTTTTGGCGGAAAGATTATTTTTGTCTACAACCGCTATTTTTGTCCAGAACTATTATTTTTGTCCAAACCAATTTTTTTGTCCATAACGATTATTTTTGTCCAAAACAATTATTTCCGTCCAAAACGATTATTTTTGCCAGAAAGGATTATTTTTGTCCAAAACTAATATTTTTGTCAGAAACGTTTATTTTTGTCCAAAACTAATATTTTTGTCAGAACTCTTTTTTTGTCCAGAAGGATTATTTTTGTCCAAACTAATTTCTTTGTCAAAAACGCTTATTTTTGTCAGAAACGCATATTTTTGTTCAAAGCAATTATTTTTGTCAGAAACTATTATTTTTTTCCAAAACTAATATTTTTGTCAGAAACGATTATTTTTGTCCAAAACTAATGTTTTTGTCCAACACGATTATTTTTTTCAGTAAAGATTATATTTGTCCAGAACCGCTATTTTTGTCGGAAACGATTATTTTTGTCCAAAACAATTATTTTTGTCCAAAATTATTATGTCGGAAACGATTGCTTTTGTCAGAAAAGATTATTTTTGTCCAAAACCGCTATATTAGTCAGAAACGATTATTCCCGTCCAAAACTAATATTTTTATCAGAAACGATTATTTTTGTCCAAAACTAATATTTTTGTCAGAAACGATTATATTTGTCGTAAACGATTGTTTTTTTCAAAAACTAATATTTTTTTAAGAATCGTTTGTTTTTGTCCAGAACTAATATTTTTGTCGGAAACGATTATTTTTGTCAGTAAATAATATTTTTGTCAGAAACGAATATTTTTGTCCGAAACAATTATTTTTGTCCAAATCTGATATTTTGTCAGAAAGGATTATTTTCGTCCAAAACGATAACTTTTGTCGGCAACGATAATTTTTGTCGAGAACCGCTAATTTTGTCAGAAACGATTATTTTTATCAGAAACGTTTATTTTTGTCCAAAGCGATTAAATTTGTTCAGAACAAATATTTTTGTCCAAAACGATTGTTTTTGTCCAAAACTAATATTTTTGTCCATAACGATTGTTTTTGTCCAAAACGATTATGTTTGTCCAAAACTAATTTTTTTGTCAGAAACGCTTATTTTTGTCCAAAACAATTATTTTTGTCAATAACAATTATTTTTGTCCAAATCTAATATTTTTGTCAGAAACGATTATTTTATCAGAAAAGATTATTTTTGTCCAAAACTAATATTTTTGTCGTAACCGATTGTTTTTGTCGAAAACTAATATTTTTGTTAGAAACAATTATTTTTGTCCAAAACTAATATTTTTATCTGAAAAGCTTATTTTCGTCCAAAATTTATATTTTTGTCAGAAACGATTATTTTATTCCAGAACTTATATTTTTTTCCGAAGCGATTATTTTTGTCCAGAACAAATATTTTTGTCAGAAACGATTATTTTTGACCAAAACTTATATTTTTGTCAGAAATGATTATTTTTGTCAAAAACTAATTTTTTTTTTCCAGAAAGATTATTTTTGTCCAAAACAATTATTTTTGTCAGAAAGGATTAGTTTTGTCCAAAACGATTATTTTTGTCAGAAACGATTATTTTTGTCCAAAACGCTTATTTTTGTCCAAAACTAATATTTTTGTCAGAAACGTTCATTTTTGTCCAAAACTAATATCTTTGTCAGAACTCTTTTTTTTGTCCAGAACGATTATTTTTGTCCAAAAAAATTATTTTTGTCAGAAAGGATTAGTTTTGTCCAAAACGATTATTTTTGTCCAAATCGATTATTTTTGTCAGAAACGATACTTTTTGTCCAAAACTAATGTTTTTGTCAGAAACTAATATTTTTGTCAGAAACGATAACTTTTGTCCTGAACAACTATTTTTGTCAGAAACTATTATTTTTGTCCAAAACTAATATTTTTATCTGAAAAGCTTATTTTTGTCCAAAACTAATATTTTTGTCCGAAACGATTATTTTTTCCAGAACAAATATTTTTGTCAGTAATGATTATTTTTGTCAGAAACAATTATTTTTGTCCAAAACTAATATTTTTATCTGAATAGCTTATTTTTGTCCAAAATTTATATTTTTGTCAGAAACGATTATTTTATTCCAGAACTTATATTTTTTTCCGAAGCGATTATTTTCGTCCAGAACAAATATTTTTGTCAGAAACGATTATTTTTGACCAAAACTTATATTTTTGTCAGAAATGATTATTTTTGTGAGAAAAGATTATTTTTGTCCAGAACCGCTATTTTTGTCCAGAACTATTATTTTTGTCCAACACTAATTTTTTTGTCCAGAAAGATTATTTTTGTCCAAAACAATTATTTTTGTCAGAAAGGATTAGTTTTGTCCAAAACGATTATTTTTGTCAGAAACGATTATTTTTGTCCAAAACGCTTATTTTTGTCCAAAACTAATATTTTTGTCAGAAACGTTCTTTTTTGTCCAAAACTAATATCTTTGTCAGAACTCTTTTTTTTGTCCAGAACGATTATTTTTGTCCAAAACAATTATTTTTGTCAGAAAGGATTAGTTTTGTCCAAAACGATTATTTTTGTCCAAATCGATTATTTTTGTCAGAAACGTTACTTTTTGTCCAAAACTAATATCTTTGTCAGAACTCTTTTTTTTGTCCAGAACGATTATTTTTTTCCAAACTAATTTCTTTGTCAGAAACGCTTATTTTTGTCAGAAACGCTTATTTTTGTTCAAAGCAATTATTTTTTTCAGAAACGATTATTTTTGTCCAACACTAATATTTTTGTCAGAAACGATTGTTTTTGTCCAAAACTAATATTTTTGTCCAGAACCGCTTTTTTTGTCAGAAACGATTATTTTCGTCAAAAACTAATAATTTTGTAAGAAACGAATATTTTTGTCAGAAACTAATATTTTTTTCAGAAACGATTATTTATCTCGTAAACGATTTTTTTTGTGGAAAACTAATATTTTTATCAGAAACGTTTATTTTTGTCCAAAACGATTATTTTTGTCAGAAACGCTTATTTTTGTCCAAAATTATATTTTTGTCAGAAACGATTATTTTTGTCAGAAAATATTATTTTTGTCCAAAACTAATATTTTTGTCAGAAACGATTATTTTTGTCTTAAACGATTGTTTTTTTCGAAAACTAATATTTTTGTAAGAAACGTTTATTTTTGTCCAGAACTAATATTTTTGTCGGAAACGATTATTTTTGTCAGAAACTAATATTTTTGTCAGAAAGGATTATTTTTGTCAGAAACACTTACTTTTGTCCGAAACAATTATTTTTGTCCGAAATTATTATGACGGCAACGATTGTTTTTGTCAGAAACGAATATATTTGTCAAAACCGCTATTTTTGTCAGAAATGATTATTATGGTCCAAAACTAATATTTTTTTCAGAAACGATTATTTTTGTCCTAAACTAATGTTTTTGTCCAACACGATTATTTTTTTCAGTAAAGATTATATTTGTCCAGAACCGCTATTTTTGTCGGAAACGATTATTTTTGTCCAAAACAATTATTTTTGTCCAAAATTATTATGTCGGAAACGATTGCTTTTGTCAGAAAAGATTATTTTTGTCCAAAACCGCTATTTTAGTCAGAAACGATTATTCCCGTCCAAAACTAATATTTTTGTCAGAAACGATTGTTTTTGTCCAAAACTAATATTTTTGTCAGAAACGAATATATTTGTCGTAAACGATTGTTTTTTTCAAAAACTAATATTTTTTTAAGAATCGTTTGTTTTTGTCCAGAACTAATATTTTTGTCGGAAACGATTATTTTTGTCAGTCACTAATATTTTTGTCAGAGACGATTTTTTTTGTCCAAAACAATTAGTTTTGTCCAAATCTGATTATTTTGTCAGAAAATATTATTTTTGTCCAAAACTAATATTTTTGTCGTAAACGATTTTTTTTTGTCACAAACAATTATTTTTGTCCAAATAGATTTTTTTTGTCAGAAACGATAATTTTTGTCCAAAACTAATGTTTTTGTCAGAAACTAATATTTTTGTCAGAAACGATAACTTTTGTCCTGAAAAACTATTTTTGTCTGAAACTGTTATTTTTGTCTAAAACTAATATTTTTATCTGAAAAGCTTATTTTTGTCCAAAACTAATATTTTTGTCAGAAACGATTTTTTTTGTCCAGAACTTATATTTTTGTCCGAAACGATTATTTTTGTCAGGAACGATCATTTTTGTCAGAAACGATCATTTTTGTCAGATATGTTTGTTTTTGTCCAGAACGATTTATTTTGTACAGAACAAATATTATTGTCCAAAACGATTATTTTTGTCCAGAACAAATATTTTTGTCAGAAACAGTTATTATTGACCCAAACTTATATTTAATTCAGAAATGATTATTTTTGGCGGAAAGATTATTTTTGTCTACAACCGCTATTTTTGTCCAGAACTATTATTTTTGTCCAAAACTAATTTTTTTGTCCATAACGATTATTTTTGTCCAAAGCAATTATTTTTGTCCAAAACGATTATTTTTGTCAGAAAGGATTATTTTTGTCCAAAACTAATATTTTTGTCAGAAACGTTTATTTTCGTCCAAAACTAATATTTTTGTCAGAACTCTTTTTTTGTCCAGAAGGATTATTTTTGTCCAAACTAATTTCTTTGTCAAAAACGCTTATTTTTGTCAGAAACGCTTATTTTTTTCAAAGCAATAATTTTTGTCAGAAACTATAATTTTTGTCCAGAACCGCTATTTTTGTCAGAAACGATTATTTTTGTCCAAAACTAATATCTTTGTCAGAAACGATTATTTTTGTCTGAAACAAATATTTTGTCAGATACGATTATTTTTTCCAGAACAAATATTTTTATCAGAAACGATTATTTTTACCAAAGCTAATATTTTTGTCAGAAAAGTTTATTTTTGTACAGAAGGATTATTTTAGCCTAAACTAATTTTTTTGTCAGAAACGATTATTTTTGTCCAAAACGATTATTTTTGTTGAAAACTAATTTTTTTTTCAGAAACGATTATTTATGTCAAAAAAGATTATTTTTGTCCAATACTAAGATTTATTTCACATACGAATATTTTTGTCGTAAACGATTGTTTTTGTCCGAAACTAATATTTTTGTAAGAATCAATTATTTTTGTCCAAATCGATTATTTTTGTTAGAAACAATTATTTTTGTCCAAAACCATTATATTTGTCCAAACTAATTTCTTTGTCAGAAACGCTTATTTTTGTCAGAAACCCCTATTTTTGTACAAAGCAATTATTTTTGTCATAAACGATTATTTTTGTCCAAACTAATTTCTTTGTCAGAAACGCTTATTTTTGTCAGAAACCCCTATTTTTTTCAGAAACGATTATTTTTGTCGAGAGCTAATATTTTTGTCGGCCATGATAATTTTTGTCGAGAACCGCTAATTTTGTCAGAAACGATTATTTTTATCAGAAACGTTTATTTTTGTCCAAAACGATTAATATTGTTCAGAAAAAATATTTTTGTCCAAAACGATTATTTTTGTCCAAAACTAATATTTTTGTCCATAACGATTATTTTTGTCAGAAACGATTATTTTTGTCCAAAACGATTGTTTTTGTCCAAAACGATTATTTTTGTCCAAATTAATTTTTTTGTCAGAAACGCTTATTTTTGTCCAAAACAATTATTTTTGTCCAAATCTAATATTTTTGTCAGAAACGATTATTTTGTCAAAAATATTATTTTTGTCCAAATTTAATATTTTTGTCGTAAACGATTGTTTTTGTCGAAAACTAATATTTTTGTCAGAAACAATTATTTTTGTCCAAATAGATTTTTTTTGTCAGAAACGATAATTTTTGTGCAAAACTAATGTTTTTTTTTCAGAAACTAATATTTTTGTCAGAAACGATAACTTTTTTCCTGAACAACTATTTTAGTCAGAAACTATTATTTTTGTCCAAAACTTATATTTTTATCTGAAAGGTTTATTTTTGTCCAAAACTAATATTTTTGTCAGAAACGATAATTTTTGTCCGAAACGATTATTTTGTCAGGAACGATCATTTTTGTCAGAAACGATCATATTTGTTAGATATGTTTGTTTTTGTCCAGAACGATTTATTTTGTACAAAACAAATATTTTTGTCCAAAACGATTATTTTTGTCCAGAACAAATATTTTTGTCAGAAACAATTATTTTTGACCAAAACTTATATTTTTGTCAGAAATGATTTTTTTTGACGGAAAAGATTATTTTTGTCTGAAACCGCTATTTTTGTCCAGAACTATTATTTTTGTCCAAAACTAATTTTTTTGTCCATAACGATTATTTTTGTCCAAAACAATTATTTTTGTCAGAAAGGATTATTTTTGTCCAAAACGATTACTTTTGTTAGAAACGATTATTTTTGTCCAAAACTAATATTTTTGTCAGAAACGTTTATTGTTGTCCAAAACTAATATTTTTGTCAGAACTCTTTTTTTTGTTCAGAAGGATTATTTTTGTCCAAACTAAATTCTTTGTCAGAAACGCTTATTTTTGTCAGAAACGATTATTTTTGTCCAAAACGATTATTTTTGTCAGAAACGCTTATTTTTGTCCAAAATAAAAATTTTGTCAGAAACGATTATTTTTGTCAGAAAATATTATTTTTGTCCAAAACTAATATTTTTGTCAGAAACGATTATTTTTGTCTTAAACGATTGTTTTTTTCGAAAACTAATATTTTGTAAGAAACGTTTATTTTTGTCCAGAACTAATATTTTTGTCGGAAACGATTATTTTTGTCAGAAACTATTATTTTTGTCAGAAAGGATTATTTTTGTCAGAAACACTTACTTTTGTCCGAAACAATTATTTTTGTCCGAAATTATTATGACGGCAACGATTGTTTTTGTCAGAAAAGATTATTTTATTCCAAAACCGCTATTTTAGTCAGAAACGTTTATTCCCGTCCAATACTAATTTTTTTGTCTGAAACGATTATTTTTGTCCAAAACTAATAATTTTGTCAGAAACGAATATATTTGTCAAAACCGCTATTTTTGTCAGAAATGATTATTATGGTCCAAAACTAATTTTTTTTTTTAGAAACGATTATTTTTGTCCAAAACTAATGTTTTTGTCCAACACGATTATTTTTTTCAGTAAAGATTATATTTGTCCAGAACCGCTATTTTTGTCGGAAACGATTATTTTTGTCCAAAACAATTATTTTTGTCCAAAATTTTTATGTCGGAAACGATTGCTTTTGTCAGAAAAGATTATTTTTGTCCAAAACCGCTATTTTAGTCAGAAACGATTATTCCCGTCCAAAACTAATATTTTTGTCAGAAACGATTATTTTTGTCCAAAACTAATATTTTTGTCAGAAACGAATATATTTGTCGTAAACGATTGTTTTTTTCAAAAACTAATAATTTTTTTAAGAATCGTTTGTTTTTGTCCAGAACTAATATTTTTGTCGGAAACGATTATTTTTGTCAGTCACTAATATTTTTGTCAGAGACGATTATTTTTTTTCAAAACAATTAGTTTTGTCCAAATCTGATTATTTTGTCAGAAAATATTATTTTTGTCCAAAACTAATATTTTTGTCGTTAACGATTATTTTTGTCACAAACAATTATTTTTGTCCAAATAGATTTTTTTTGTCAGAAACGATAATTTTTGTCCAAAACTAATGTTTTTGTCAGAAACTATATTTTTGTCAGAAACGATAACTTTTTTCCTGAATAACTATTTTTGTCAGAAACTATTATTTTTGTCTAAAACTAATTTTTTTATCTGAAAAGCTTATTTTTATCCAAAACTAATATTTTTGTCAGAAACGATTATTTTTGTCCAGAACTTATATTTTTGTCCGAAACGATTATTTTTTTCAGGAACGATCATTTTTGTCAGAAACGATCATTTTTGTCAGATATGTTTGTTTTTGTCCAGAACGATTTATTTTGTACAGAACAAATATTTTTGTCCAAAGCGATTATTTTTGTCCAAAATTATTATGTCGGAAACGATTGCTTTTGTCAGAAAAGATTATTTTTGTCCAAAACCGCTATATTAGTCAGAAACGATTATTCCCGTCCAAAACTAATATTTTTGTCAGAAACGATTATTTTTGTCCAAAACTAATATTTTTGTCAGAAACGATTATATTTTTCGTAAACGATTGTTTTTTTCAAAAACTAATATTTTTTTAAGAATCGTTTGTATTTGTCAAGAACTAATATTTTTGTCGGAAACGATTATTTTTGTCAGTAAATAATATTTTTGTCAGAAACGAATATTTTTGTCCGAAACAATTATTTTTGTCCAAATCTGATTATTTTGTCAGAAAGGATTATTTTCGTCCAAAACGATAACTTTTGTCGGCAACGATAATTTTTGTCGAGAACCGCTAATTTTGTCAGAAACGATTATTTTTATCAGAAACGTTTATTTTTGTCCAAAACGATTAAATTTGTTCAGAACAAATATTTTTGTCCAAAACGATTGTTTTTGTCCAAAACTAATATTTTTGTCCATAACGATTGTTTTTGTCCAAAACGATTATGTTTGTCCAAAACTAATTTTTTTGTCAGAAACGCTTATTTTTGTCCAAAACAATTATTTTTGTCAATAACAATTATTTTTGTCCAAATCTAATATTTTTGTCAGAAACGATTATTTTATCAGAAAAGATTATTTTTGTCCAAAACTAATATTTTTGTCGTAACCGATTGTTTTTGTCGAAAACTAATATTTTTGTTAGAAACAATTATTTTTGTCCAAAACTAATATTTTTATCTGAAAAGCTTATTTTTGTCCAAAATTTATATTTTTGTCAGAAACGATTATTTTATTCCAGAACTTATATTTTTTTCCGAAGCGATTATTTTTGTCCAGAACAAATATTTTTGTCAGAAACGATTATTTTTGACCAAAACTTATATTTTTGTCAGAAATGATTATTTTTGTCAAAAACTAATTTTTTTGTCCAGAAAGATTATTTTTGTCCAAAACAATTATTTTTGTCAGAAAGGATTAGTTTTGTCCAAAACGATTATTTTTGTCAGAAACGATTATTTTTTTCCAAAACGCTTATTTTTGTCCAAAACTAATATTTTTGTCAGAAACGTTCATTTTTGTCCAAAACTAATATCTTTGTCAGAACTCTTTTTTTTGTCCAGAACGATTATTTTTGTCCAAAACAATTATTTTTGTCAGAAAGGATTAGTTTTGTCCAAAACGATTATTTTTGTCCAAAACTAATATTTTTGTCAGAAACGTTCTTTTTTGTCCAAAACTAACATCTTTGTCAGAAACGCTTATTTTTGTCAGAAACGCTTATTTTTGTTCAAAGCAATTATTTTTGTCAGAAACGATTATTTTAGTCCAAAACTAATATTTTTGTCAGAAACGATTGTTTTTGTCCAAAACTAATATTTTTGTCCAGAACCGCTTTTTTTGTCAGAAACGATTATTTTCGGCAAAAACTAATAATTTTGTCAGAAACGAATATTTTTTTCAGAAACTAATATTTTTTTCAGAAACGATTATTTATCTCGTAAACATTTTTTTTTGTGGAAAACTAATATTTTTATCAGAAACGTTTATTTTTGTCCAAAACGATTATTTTTGTCAGAAACGCTTATTTTTGTCCAAAATTATATTTTTGTCAGAAACGATTATTTTTGTCAGAAAATATTATTTTTGTCCAAAACTAATATTTTTGTCAGAAACGATTATTTTTGTCTTAAACGATTGTTTTTTTCGAAAACTAATATTTTTGTCGGAAACGATTATTTTTGTCAGAAACTAATATTTTTGTCAGAAAGGATTATTTTTGTCAGAAACACTTACTTTTGTCCGAAACAATTATTTTTGTCCGAAATTATTATGACGGCAACGATTGTTTTTGTCAGAAAAGATTATTTTATTCCAAAACCGCTATTTTAGTCAGAAACGTTTATTCCCGTCCAATACTTATTTTTTTGTCAGAAACGATTATTTTTGTCCAAAACTAATAATTTTGTCAGAAACGAATATATTTGTCAAAACCGCTATTTTTGTCAGAAATGATTATTATGGTCCAAAACTAATATTTTTGTCAGAAACGATTATTTTTGTCCAAAACTAATGTTTTTGTCCAACACGATTATTTTTTTCAGTAAAGATTATATTTGTCCAGAACCGCTATTTTTGTCGGAAACGATTATTTTTGTCCAAAACAATTATTTTTGTCCAAAATTATTATGTCGGAAACGATTGCTTTTGTCAGAAAAGATTATTTTTGTCCAAAACCGCTATTTTAGTCAGAAACGATTATTCCCGTCCAAAACTAATATTTTTGTCAGAAACGATTATTTTTGTCCAAAACTAATATTTTTGTCAGAAACGAATATATTTGTCGTAAACGATTGTTTTTTTTGAAAAACTAATATTTTTTTAAGAATCGTTTGTTTTTGTCCAGAACTAATATTTTTGTCGGAAACGATTATTTTTGTCAGTCACTAATATTTTTGTCAGAGACGATTATTTTTGTCCAAAACAATTAGTTTTGTCCAAATCTGATTATTTTGTCAGAAAATATTATTTTTGTCCAAAACTAATATTTTTGTCGTAAACGATTTTTTTTTGTCACAAACAATTATTTTTGTCCAGATAGATTTTTTTTGTCAGAAACGATAATTTTTGTCCAAAACTAATGTTTTTGTCAGAAACTAATATTTTTGTCAGAAACGATAACTTTTGTCCTGAATAACTATTTTTGTCAGAAACTGTTATTTTTGTCTAAAACTAATATTTTTATCTGAAAAGCTTATTTTTGTCCAAAACTAATATTTTTGTCAGAAACAATTTTTTTTGTCCAGAACTTATATTTTTGTCCGAAACGATTATTTTTGTCAGGAACGATCATTTTTGTCAGAAACGATCATTTTTGTCAGATATGTTTGTTTTTGTCCAGAACGATTTATTTTGTACAGAACAAATATTTTTGTCCAAAACGATTATTTTTGTCCAGAACAAATATTTTTGTCAGAAACAGTTATTATTGACCCAAACTTATATTTAATTCAGAAATGATTATTTTTGGCGGAAAGATTATTTTGTGTCTACAACCGCTATTTTTGTCCAGAACTATTATTTTTGTCCAAAACTAATTTTTTTTCCATAACGATTATTTTTGTCCAAAACAATTATTTTTGTCCAAAACGATTATTTTTGTCAGAAAGGATTATTTTTGTCCAAAACTAATATTTTTGTCAGAAACGTTTATTTTCGTCCAAAACTAATATTTTTGTCAGAACTCTTTTTTTGTCCAGAAGGATTATTTTTGTCCAAACTAATTTCTTTGTCAAAAACGCTTATGTTTGTCAAAAACGCTTATTTTTGTTCAAAGCAATTATTTTTGTCAGAAACTATTATTTTTGTCCAAAACTAATATTTTTGTCAGAAACGATTTTTTTTGTCCAAAACTAATGTTTTTGCCCAACACGATAATTTTTTTCAGTATAGATATTATTTGTCCAGAACCGCTATTTTTGTCAGAAACGATTATTTTTGTCCAAAACTAATATCTTTGTCAGAAACGATTATTTTTGTCTGAAACAAATATTTTGTCAGAAACGATTATTTTTTCCAGAACAAATATTTTTGTCAGAAACGATTATTTTTACCAAAACTAATATTTTTGTCAGAAAAGTTTATTTTTGTACAGAAGGATTATTTTAGCCTAAACTAATTTTTTTGTCAGAAACGATTATTTTTGTCCAAAACGATTATTTTTGTTGAAAACTAATTTTTTTTTTAGAAACGATTATTTATGTCAAAAAAGATTATTTTTGTCCAAAACTAATATTTATTTCACATACGAATATTTTTGTTGTAAACGATTGTTTTTGTCGAAAACTAATATTTTTGTAAGAATCAATTATTTTTGTCCAAATCGATTATTTTTGTTAGAAACAATTATTTTTGTCCAAAACCATTATATTTGTCCAAACTAATTTCTTTGTCAGAAACGCTTATTTTTGTCAGAAACCCCTATTTTTGTACAAAGCAATTATTTTTGTCATAAACGATTATTTTTGTCCAAACTAATTTCTTTGTCAGAAACGCTTATTTTTGTCAGAAACCCCTATTTTTGTTCAAAGCAATTATTTTTGTCAGAAACGATTATTTTTGTCGAGAGCTAATATTTTTGTCGGCCATGATAATTTTTGTCGAGAACCGCTAATTTTGTCAGAAACGATTATTTTTATCAGAAACGTTTATTTTTGTCCAAAACGATTAATATTGTTCAGAAAAAATATTTTTGTCCAAAACGATTATTTTTGTCCAAAACTAATATTTTTGTCCATAACGATTATTTTTGTCAGAAACGATTATTTTTGTCCAAAACGATTGTTTTCGTCCAAAACGATTATTTTTGTCCAAATTAATTTTTTTGTCAGAAACGCTTATTTTTGTCCAAAACAATTATTTTTGTCCAAATAGATTTTTTTTGTCAGAAACGATAATTTTTGTGCAAAACTAATGTTTTTGTCAGAAGCTAATATTTTTGTCAGAAACGATAACTTTTTTCCTGAACAACTATTTTAGTCAGAAACTATTATTTTTGTCCAAAACTTATATTTTTATCTGAAAAGTTTATTTTTGTCCAAAACTAATATTTTTGTCAGAAACGATAATTTTTGTCCGAAACGATTATTT
Source organism: Pantala flavescens (assembly GCA_020796165.1). Classification (NCBI taxonomy): domain Eukaryota; kingdom Metazoa; phylum Arthropoda; class Insecta; order Odonata; family Libellulidae; genus Pantala; species Pantala flavescens. Next base: position 24,339,335 of record CM036886.1, read on the forward strand.
TGTCAGGAACAATCATTTTTGTCAGAAACGATCATTTTTGTTAGATATGTTTGTTTTTGTCCAGAACGATTTATTTTGCAAAAAAAAAAAATTTTTTTGTCCAAAACGATTATTTTTGTCCAGAACAAATATTTTTGTCAGAAACAATTATTTTTGACCAAAACTTATATTTTTGTCAGAAATGATTTTTTTTGACGGAAAAGATTATTTTTGTCTAAAACCGCTATTTTTGTCCAGAACTATTATTTTTGTCCAAAACTAATTTTTTTGTCCATAACGATTATTTTTGTCCAAAACAATTATTTTTGTCAGAAAGGATTATTTTTGTCCAAAACGATTACTTTTGTCAGAAACGATTATTTTTGTCCAAAACTAATATTTTTGTCAGAAACGTTTATTGTTGTCCAAAACTAATATTTTTGTCAGAACTCTTTTTTTTATTCAGAAGGATTATTTTTGTCCAAACTAAATTCTTTGTCAGAAACGCTTATTTTTGTCAGAAACGCTTATTTTTGTTCAAAGCCATTATTTTTGTCAGAAACGATTATTTTTGTCCAAAACGAATATTTTTGTCAGAAACGAATATTTTTGTCCAAAACTAATGTTTTTGTCCAACACGATTATTTTTGTCTGAAACAAATATTTTGTCCGAAACGATTATTTTTTCCAGAACAAAAATTTTTGTAAGAAACGATTATTTTTGACAAAAACTAATATTTTTGTCAGAAACGTTTATTTTTGCCCAGAACGATTATTTTAGCCCAAACTAATTTTTTTGTCAGTAACGTTTATTTTTGTCCAAAACGATTATTTTTGTTGAAAACTAATTTTTTTGTCAGAAACGCTTATTTTTGTCCAAAACGATTATTTCAGTCCGAAACTAATTTTTTTGTCAGAAATGATTATTTATGTCAAAAAAGATTTTTATTGTCCAAAACTAATATTTATTACAGATACGAATATTTTTGTCGTAAACAATTATTTTTGTCCAAATCGATTTTTTTTGTTAGAAACAATTATTTTTTTCCAAAACCGCTATTTTTGTCAGGAAAGATAAATTTTTGTCCAAAACTAATATTTCTGTCAGAAACGTTTATTTTCGTCCAAAACTAATATTTTAGACGGAACCTATAATTTTTGTCGAGAACCGCTATTTTTGTTCCTCTTGATTATTTTTTGTCCAGAACCGCTAATTTTGTCAGAAACGATTATTTTTGTCAGAAACGATCATTTTTGTCAGAAACGTTTATTTTTGTTAGAAACGATTATTTTTGTCCTGAGCTTATATTTTTGTCGGCAACGATAATTTTTGTCGAGAATCGCTAATTTTGTCAGAAACGATTATTTTTATCAGAAACGTTTATTTTTGTCCAAAACGATTAATATTGTTCAGAACAAATATTTTTGTCCAAAACGATTGTTTTTGTCCAAAACTAATATTTTTGTCCATAACGATTATTTTTGTCCAAAATGATTGTTTTTGTCCAAAACGATTATTTTTGTCCAAAACTAATTTTTTTGTCAGAAACGCTTATTTTTGTCCAAAACAATTATTTTTGTCAATAACAATTATTTTTGTCCAAATCTTATATTTTTGTCAGAAACGATTATTTTATCAGAAAAGATTATTTTTGTCCAAAACTAATATTTTTGTCGTAAACGATTGTTTTTGTCGAAAACTAATATTTTTGTCAGAAACAATTATTTTTGTCCAAAACTAATATTTTTATCTGAAAAGCTTATTTTTGTCCAAAATTTATATTTTTTCAGAAACGATTATTTTATTCCAGAACTTATATTTTTTTCCGAAACGATTATTTTTTTCCAGAACAAATATTTTTGTCAGAAACGATTATTTTTGACCAAAAGTTATATTTTTGTCAGAAATGATTATTTTTGTCGGAAAAGATTATTTTTGTCCAGAACCGCTATTTTTGTCCAGAACTATTATTTTTGTCCAAAACTAATTTTTTTGTCCAGAAAGATTATTTTTGTCCAAAACAATTATTTTTTTCAGAAAGGATTAGTTTTGTCCAAAACGATTATTTTTGTCAGAAACGATTATTTTTGTCCAAAACGCTTATTTTTGTCCAAAACTAATATTTTTGTCAGAAACGTTCATTTTTGTCCAAAACTAATATCTTTGTCAGAACTCTTTTTTTTGTCCAGAACGATTATTTTTGTCCAAAACAATTATTTTTGTCAGAAAGGATTAGTTTTTTCCAAAACGATTATTTTTGTCCAAAACTAATATTTTTGTCAGAAACGTTCATTTTTGTCCAAAACTAATATCTTTGTCAGAACTCTTTTTTTTGTCCAGAACGATTATTTTTGTCCAAACTAATTTCTTTTTCAGAAACGCTTATTTTTGTCAGAAACGCTTATTTTTGTCCAAAACTAATATTTTTGTCAGAAACGATTGTTGTTGTCCAAAACTAATATTTTTGTCCAGAACCGCTTTTTTTGTCAGAAACGATTATTTTCGTCAAAAACTAATAATTTTGTCAGAAACGAATATTTTTGTCAGGAACTAATATTTTTTTCAGAAACGATTATTTATCTCGTAAACGATTTTTTTTGTGGAAAACTAATATTTTTATCAGAAACGTTTATTTTTGTCCAAAATTATATTTTTGTCAGAAACGATTATTTTTGTCAGAAAATATTATTTTTGTCCAAAACTAATATTTTTGTCAGAAACGATTATTTTTGTCTTAAACGATTGTTTTTTTCGAAAACTAATATTTTTGTAAGAAACGTTTATTTTTGTCCAGAACTAATATTTTTGTCGGAAACGATTATTTTTGTCAGAAACTAATATTTTTGTCAGAAAGGATTATTTTTGTCAGAAACACTTACTTTTGTCCGAAACAATTTTTTTTGTCCGAAATTATTATGACGGCAACGATTGTTTTTGTCAGAAAAGATTATTTTATTCCAAAACCGCTATTTTAGGCAGAAACGTTTATTCCCGTCCAATACTAATAATTTTGTCAGAAACGAATATATTTGTCAAAACCGCTATTTTTGTCAGAAATGATTATTTAGTCCAAAACTAATATTTTTGTCAGAAACGATTATTTTTGTCCAAAAATAATGTTTTTGTCCAACACGATTATTTTTTTCAGTAAAGATTATATTTATCCAGAACCGCTATTTTTGTCGGAAACGATTATTTTTGTCCAAAACTAATATCTTTGACAGAGACGATTATTTTTGTCTGAAACAAATATTTTGTCAGAAACGATTATTTTTTCCAGAACAAGTATTTTTGTCAGTAACGATTATTTTTGACCAAAACTAATATTTTTGTCAGTAACGATTATTTTTGACCAAAACTAATATTTTTGTTAGTAACGATTATTTTTGACCAAAACTAATATTTTTGTCAGAAACGTTTACTTTTGTCCAGAACGATTATTTTAGCCCAAACTAATTTTTTTGTTAGAAAAGCTTATTTTTGTCAGATACGCTTATTTTTGTCCAAAACGATTATTTTTGTCAGAAACGATTATTTTTGTCCAAAACTAATTTTTTTGAGTAAATTCCTCTCGGGTTCCCAGCCGGGTTAAATTGGTGTGTTTTACCGACGTTTCGGCCACAGACTCAGCAGACATCTTCAGGGTGACCCTCACCCTGAAGATGGCTGCTGAGTAAGAAGCACTTTGTAAGAAACAATTATTTTTGTCCAAATCGATTATTTTTGTTAGAAACAATTATTGTCCAAAACCGCTTTTTTTGTCAGAAACGTTTATTTTCGTCCAAAACTAATATTTTAGTCGGAAACGATAGTTTTTGTTCAGAACCGCTATTTTTGTTCGTCTCGATTATTTTTGTTCGGAACCGCTATTTTTGTTCGTCTTGATAACTTTTGTTCAGAACCGCTTTTTTTATTCGTCTTGATTATGTTTGTCAGAAACGATTATTTTTGTCCAGAACCGCTAATTTTGTCAGAAACGATTATTTTTGTCGAGAGCTAATATTTTTGTCGGCAACGATAATTTTTGTCGAGAACCGCTAATTTTGTCAGAAACGATTATTTTTATCAGAAACGTTTATTTTTGTCCAAAACGATAAATATTGTTCAGAAAAAATATTTTTGTCCAAAACGATTATTTTTGTCCAAAACTAATATTTTTGTCCATAACGATTATTTTTTTTCAGAAACGATTATTTTTGTCCAAAACGATTGTTTTTGTCCTAAAAGATTATTTTTGTCCAAATTAATTTTTTTGTCAGAAACGCTTATTTTTGTCCAAAACAATTATTTTTGCCAGAAACGATTATTTTGTCAGAAAATATTATTTTTGTCCAAAACTAATATTTTTGTCGTAAACGATTGTTTTTGTCGAAAACTAATATTTTTGTCAGAAACAATTATTTTTGTCCAAATCGATTTTTTTTGTCAGAAACGATAATTTTTGTTCAAAACTAATGTTTTTGTCAGAAACTAATATTTTTGTCAGAAACGATAACTTTTGTCCTGAACAACTATTTTTGTCAGAAACTATTATTTTTGTCCAGATCAAATATTTTTTTTCAGAAACAATTATTTTTGACCAAAACTTACATTTTTGTCACAAACGTTTATTTTCTTCCAAATTAATATTTTTCTACAAAAAGATTAATTTTGTCGTTAACGATTGTTTATTTCGAAAACCAATATTTTTGTCAGAAACGTTTATTTTTTTCCAGAACTAATATTTTTGTCGGAAACGATTATTTTTGTCAGAAACTAATATTTTTTCAGAAACGATTATTTATCTCGTAAACGATTGTTTTTGTGGAAAACTAATATTTTTGACAGAAACGTTTATTTTTGTCCAAAACGATTTTTTTTGTCAGAAACGCTTATTTTTTTCCAAAATTATATTTTTGTCAGAAATGATTTTTTTTGTCAGAATATATTAATTTTGTCCAAAACTAATATTTTTGTCGGAAACGATTATTTTTATCGAGAGCAAATATTTTTGTCCATAACGATTATTTTTGGCAGAAACGATTATTTTTGTCCAAAACGATTGTTTTTGTCAGAAACGTTTATTTTCGTCCAAAACTAATATTTTAGTCGGAAACTATAATTTTTTGTCGAGAACCGCTATTTTTGTTCGTATTGATTATTTTTGTTCGGAACCGCTATTTTTGTTCGTCTTGATAACTTTTGTCAGAAACGATTATTTTTGTCCAGAACCACTAATTTTGTCAGAAACGATTATTTTTGTCAGAAACGAATATTTTTGTCAGAAACGTTTATTTTTGTCAGAAACGAATATTTTTGTCGAGAGCTAATATTTTTGTCGGCAACGATAATTTTTTTCGAGAACCGCTAATTTTGTCAGAAACGATTATTTTTATCAGAAACGTTTATTTTAGTCCAAAACGAGTAATTTTGTTCAGAACAAATATTTTTGTCCAAAACGATTATTTTTATCCAAAACTAATATTTTTGTCCATAAGGATTATTTTTTTCGGAAAAGATTATTTTTGTCTATAACCGCTATTTTTGTCCAGAACGATTATTTTTGTCCAAAACAATTATTTTTGTCAGAAAGGATTATTTTGGTCCAAAACGATTATTTTTGTCAGAAACGATTATTTTTGTCCAAAACGCTTATTTTTGTCCAAAAAGAATATTTTTGTCAGAAACGTTAATTTTTGTCCAAAACTAATATCTTTGTCAGGACTCTTTTTTTTGTCCAGAACGATCATTTTTGTCTAAACTAATTTCTTTGTCAGAAACGCTTATTTTTGTCAGAAACGCTTATTTTTGTTCAAAGAAATTATTTTTTTCAGAAACGATTATTTTCGTCAAAAACTAATATCTTTGTCAGAAACGAATATTTTTCGTCTGAAACTTATATTTTTTTCAGAAAAGATTATATTTGTCCAGAACCGCTATTTTTGTCTGAAAAGATTCTTTTTTTCGAAACTAATATCTTTGTCAGAAACGATTATTTTTGTCAGAAACGATTATTTTTGTCCAAAACGATTGTTTTTGTCCAAAACGATTATTTTTGTCCCAAACTAATTTTTTTGTCAGAAACGCTTATTTTTGTCCAAAACAATTATTTTGTCAATAACAATTATTTTTGTCCAAATCTAATATTTTTGTCAGGAACGATTATTTTATCAGAAAAGATTATTTTTGTCCAAAACTAATATTTTTGTCGTAAACGATTGTTTTTGTCGAAAACTAATATTTTTGTCAGAAACAATTATTTTTGTCCAAAACTAATATTTTTATCTGAAAAGCTTATTTTTGTCCAAAATTTATATTTTTTCAGAAACGATTATTTTATTCCAGAACTTATATTTTTTTTCCGAAACGATTATTTTTGACCAAAAGTTATATTTTTGTCAGAAATGATTATTTTTTTCGGAAAAGATTATTTTTGTCCAGAACCGCTATTTTTGTCCAGAACTATTATTTTTGTCCAAAACTAATTTTTTTGTCCAAAACGATTGTTTTTGTCAGAAACGTTTATTTTCGTCCAAAACTAATATTTTAGTCGGAAACTATAATTTTTTGTCGAGAACCGCTATTTTTGTTCGTATTGATTATTTTTGTTCGGAACCGCTATTTTTGTTCGTCTTGATAACTTTTGTCAGAAACGATTATTTTTGTCCAGAACCACTAATTTTGTCAGAAACGATTATTTTTGTCAGAAACGAATATTTTTGTCAGAAACGTTTATTTTTGTCAGAAACGAATATTTTTGTCGAGAGCTAATATTTTTGTCGGCAACGATAATTTTTTTCGAGAACCGCTAATTTTGTCAGAAACGATTATTTTTATCAGAAACGTTTATTTTAGTCCAAAACGAGTAATTTTGTTCAGAACAAATATTTTTGTCCAAAACGATTATTTTTATCCAAAACTAATATTTTTGTCCATAAGGATTATTTTTTTCGGAAAAGATTATTTTTGTCTATAACCGCTATTTTTGTCCAGAACGATTATTTTTGTCCAAAACAATTATTTTTGTCAGAAAGGATTATTTTGGTCCAAAACGATTATTTTTGTCAGAAACGATTATTTTTGTCCAAAACGCTTATTTTTGTCCAAAAAGAATATTTTTGTCAGAAACGTTAATTTTTGTCCAAAACTAATATCTTTGTCAGGACTCTTTTTTTTGTCCAGAACGATCATTTTTGTCTAAACTAATTTCTTTGTCAGAAACGCTTATTTTTGTCAGAAACGCTTATTTTTGTTCAAAGAAATTATTTTTTTCAGAAACGATTATTTTCGTCAAAAACTAATATCTTTGTCAGAAACGAATATTTTTCGTCTGAAACTTATATTTTTTTCAGAAAAGATTATATTTGTCCAGAACCGCTATTTTTGTCTGAAAAGATTCTTTTTTTCGAAACTAATATCTTTGTCAGAAACGATTATTTTTGTCAGAAACGATTATTTTTGTCCAAAACGATTGTTTTTGTCCAAAACGATTATTTTTGTCCCAAACTAATTTTTTTGTCAGAAACGCTTATTTTTGTCCAAAACAATTATTTTGTCAATAACAATTATTTTTGTCCAAATCTAATATTTTTGTCAGGAACGATTATTTTATCAGAAAAGATTATTTTTGTCCAAAACTAATATTTTTGTCGTAAACGATTGTTTTTGTCGAAAACTAATATTTTTGTCAGAAACAATTATTTTTGTCCAAAACTAATATTTTTATCTGAAAAGCTTATTTTTGTCCAAAATTTATATTTTTTCAGAAACGATTATTTTATTCCAGAACTTATATTTTTTTTCCGAAACGATTATTTTTGACCAAAAGTTATATTTTTGTCAGAAATGATTATTTTTTTCGGAAAAGATTATTTTTGTCCAGAACCGCTATTTTTGTCCAGAACTATTATTTTTGTCCAAAACTAATTTTTTTGTCCAGAAAGATTATTTTTGTCCAAAACGCTTATTTTTGTCCAAAACTAATATTTTTGTCAGAAACGTTCATTTTTGTCCAAAACTAATATCTTTGTCAGAACTCTTTTTTTTGTCCAGAACGATTATTTTTGTCCAAAACAATTATTTTTGTCAGAAAGGATTAGTTTTTTCCAAAACGATTATTTTTGTCCAAAACTAATATTTTTGTCAGAAACGTTCATTTTTGTCCAAAACTAATATCTCTGTCAGAACTCTTTTTTTTGTCCAGAACGATCATTTTTGTCCAAACTAATTTCTTTGTCAGAAACGCTTATTTTTGTCAGAAACGCTTATTTTTGTTCAAAGCAATTATTTTTGTCAGAAACGATTATTTTTGTCCAATACTAATAATTTTGGCAGAAACGAATATATTTGTCAAAACCGCTATTTTTGTCAGAAATGATTATTATGGTCTAAAACTAATATTTATGTCAGAAACGATTATTTTTGTCCAAAAATAATGTTTTTGTCCAGCACGATTATTTTTTTCAGTAAAGATTATATTTGTCCAGAACCGCTATTTTTGTCGGAAACGATTATTTTTGTCCAAAACTAATATCTTTGACAGAGACGATTATTTTTGTCTGAAACAAATATTTTGTTAGAAACGATTATTTTTTCCAGAACAAATATTTTTGTCAGTAACGATTATTTTTGACCAAAACTAATATTTTTGTCAGTAACGATTATTTTTGACCAAAACTAATATTTTTGTCAGTAACGATTATTCTTGACCAAAACTAATATTTTTGTCAGAAACGTTTACTTTTGTCCAGAACGATTATTTTAGCCCAAACTAATTTTTTTGTTAGAAAAGCTTATTTTTGTCAGATACGCTTATTTTTGTCCAAAACGATTATTATTGTCAGAAACGATTATTTTTGTCCAAAACTAATTTTTTTGAGTAAATTCCTCTCGGGTTCCCAGCCGGGTTAAATTGGTGTGTTTTACCGACGTTTCGGCCACAGACTCAGCAGACATCTTCAGGGTGACCCTCACCCTGAAGATGGCTGCTGAGTAAGAAGCACTTTGTAAGAAACAATTATTTTTGTCCAAATCGATTATTTTTGTTAGAAACAATTATTGTCCAAAACCGCTTTTTTTGTCAGAAAAGTTTATTTTCGTCCAAAACTAATATTTTAGTCGGAAACGATAGTTTTTGTTCAGAACCGCTATTTTTGTTCGTCTCGATTATTTTTGTTCGGAACCGCTATTTTTGTTCGTCTTGATAACTTTTGTTCAGAACCGCTTTTTTTATTCGTCTTGATTATGTTTGTCAGAAACGATTATTTTTGTCCAGAACCGCTAATTTTGTCAGAAACGATTATTTTTGTCGAGAGCTAATATTTTTGTCGGCAACGATAATTTTTGTCGAGAACCGCTAATTTTGTCAGAAACGATTATTTTTATCAGAAACGTTTATTTTTGTCCAAAACGATAAATATTGTTCAGAAAAAATATTTTTGTCCAAAACGATTATTTTTGTCCTAAAAGATTATTTTTGTCCAAATTAATTTTTTTGTCAAAAACGCTTATTTTTGTCCAAAACAATTATTTTTGTCAGAAACGATTATTTTGTCAGAAAATATTATTTTTGTCCAAAACTAATATTTTTGTCGTAAACGATTGTTTTTGTCGAAAACTAATGTTTTTGTCAGAAACAATTATTTTTGTCCAAATCGATTTTTTTTGTCAGAAACGATAATTTTTGTCCAAAACTAATGTTTTTTTCAGAAACTAATATTTTTGTCAGAAGCGATAACTTTTGTCCTGAACAACTATTTTTGTCAGAAACTATTATTTTTGTCCAGAACAAATATTTTTGTCAGAAACAATTATTTTTGACCAAAACTTACATTGTTGTCACAAACGTTTATTTTCTTCCAAATTAATATTTTTCTACAAAACGGTTAATTTTGTCGTAAACGATTGTTTTTTTCGAAAACTAATATTTTTGTCAGAAACAATTATTTTTGTCCAGAACTAATATTTTTGTCGGAAACGATTATTTTTGTCAGAAACTAATATTTTTTCAGAAACGATTATTTTTCTCGTAAACGATTGTTTTTGTGGAAAACTAATATTTTTGACAGAAACGTTTATTTTTGTCCAAAACGATTTTTTTGTCAGAAACGCTTATTTTTTTCCAAAATTATATTTTTGTCAAAAACGATTTTTTTTGTCAGAATATATTAATTTTGTCCAAAACTAATATTTTTGTCGGAAACGATTATTTTTGTCCAAAACGATTGTTTTTGTCAGAAACGTTTATTTTTGTCCAAAACTAATATCTTTGTCAGGACTCTTTTTTTCGTCCAGAACGATCATTTTTGTCCATACTAATTTCTTTGTCAGCAACGCTTATTTTTGTCATAAAAGCTTATTTTTGTTCAAAGAAATTATTTTTGTCAGAAACGATTATTTTTGTCCAAAACAAACATTCTTCTCCAGAACCGCTATTTTTGTCAGAAACGATTATTTTCGTCAAAAACTAATATCTTTGTCTGAAACGAATATTTTTGTCTGAAACGTATATTTTTTTCAGAAAAGATTATATTTTTCCAGAACCGCTATTTTTGTCAGAAAAGATTCTTTTTTTCCGAAACTAATATCTTTTTCAGAAACGATTATTTTTGTCAGAAACGTTTATTTTTGTCCAGAACGTTTTATTTTGTCCAGAACAAATATTTTTGTCAGAAACGTTTATTTTTGTCCAAAACCGCTATTTTTTCAGAAACGATAATTTTTGTCCACAACTAATAATTTTTGTCACAAACGTTTATTTTCTTCCAAATTAATATTTTTCTACAAAACGATTATTTTTGTTGTAAATGATTGTTTTTTTCAGAAACTAATATTTTTTCAGAAACGTTTATTTTTGTCGAAAACGATTATTTTTGTCAGAAACGCTTATTTTTTTCCAAAATTATATTTTTGTCAGAAACGATTTTTTTTGTCAGAATATATTAATTTTGTCCAAAACTAATATTTTTGTCGGAAACGATTATTTTTATCGAGAGCAAATATTTTTGTCCATAACGATTTTTTTTGTCAGAAACGATTATTTCTGTCCAAAACGATTGTTTTTGTCCGAAACGTTTATTTCCGTCCAAAACTAATATTTTAGTCGGAAACTATAATTTTTGTCGAGAACCGCTATTTTTGTTCGTCTTGATTATTTTTGTTCGGAACCGCTATTTTTGTTCGTCTTGATAACTCTTGTCAGAAACGATTATTTTTGTCCAAAACCACTAATTTTGTCAGAAACGATTATTTTTGTCAGAAACGATCTATTTTGTCAGAGACGTTTATTTTTGTCAGAAACGATTATTTTTGTCGAGAGCTAATATTTTTGTCCATAACGATTATTTTTGTCAGAAACGATTATTTTTGTCCATAACGATTATTTTTGTCAGAAACGATTATTTTTGTCCAAAACGATTGTTTTTGTCAGAAACGTTTATTTTCGTCCAAAACTAATATTTTAGTCGGAAACTATAATTTTTGTCGAGAACCGCTATTTTTTTTCGTCTTGGTTATTTTTGTTCGGAACCGCTATTTTTGTTCGTCTTGATAACTTTTGTCAGAAACGATTATTTTTGTCCAGAACCACTAATTTTGTCAGAAACGATTATTTTTGTCAGAAACGATCATTTTTGTCAGAGACGTTTATTTTTGTCAGAAACGATTATTTTTGTCGAGAGCTAATATTTTTGTCCATAACGATTATTTTTGTCAGAAACGATTGATTTTGTCCAAAACGATTATTTTTGTCGAAAACTAATTTTTTTGTCAGAAACGCTTATTTTTGTCCAAAACAATTATTATTGTCAATAACAATTATTTTTGTCCAAATCTAATATTTTTGTCAGAAACGATTATTTTGTCAGAAAAGATTATTTTTGTCCAAAACAATTATTTTTGTCAATAACAATTATTTTTGTCCAAATCTAATATATTTGTCAGAAACGATTATTTTGTCAGAAAAGATTATTTTTGTCCAAAACTAATATTTTTGTCGTAATCGATTGTTTTTGTCGAAAACTTATATTTTTGTCAGAAACAATTATTTTTGTCCAAATTGATTATTTTTGTCAGAAACGTTATTTTTGTCCAAAATTAATATTTTGGTCAGAAACTAATATTCTTGTCAGAAACGAAAACTTTTATCAGGATCAACTATTTTTTGCAGAAACTATTATATTTTTCCAAAACTAATATTTTTGTCAGAAACAATTATTTTTGTCCAAATTGATTATTTTTGTCAGAAACGTTATTTTTGTCCAAAAGTAATATTTTTGTCAGAAACTAATATTCTTGTCAGAAACGAAAACTTTTGTCAGGATCTACTATTTTTTGCAGAAACTATTATATTTTTCCAAAACTAATATTTTTGTCAGAAACGATTATTTTTGTCTTGAACCACTAATTTAGTCGGAAACGATTATTTTTGTCCAGAACTTATATTTTTATCCGAAATGATTCTTTTTGTCAGAAACGAATATTTTTTTCAGAAACGTTTATTTTTGTCAGAAACGAATATTTTTGTCGAGAGCTAATATTTTTGTCGGCAACGATAATTTTTGTCGAGAACCGCTAATTTTGTCAGAAACGATTATTTTTATCAGAAACAATTATTTTTGTCCAAAACGAGTAATTTTGTTCAGAACAAATATTTTTGTCCAAAACGATTTTTTTTATCCAAAACTAATATTTTTGTCCATAAGGATTATTTTTTTCGGAAAAGATTATTTTTGTCTAGAACCGCTATTTTTGTCCAGAACGACTATTTTTGTCCAAAACAATTATTTTTGTCAGAAAGGATTATTTTGGTCCAAAACGATTATTTTTGTCAGAAACGATTATTTTTGTCCAAAAAGCTTATTTTTGTCCAAAAAGAATATTTTTGTCAGAAACGTTAATTTTTGTCCAAAACTAATATCTTTGTCAGGACTCTTTTTTTTGTCCAGAACGATCATTTTTGTCTAAACTAATTTCTTTGTCAGAAACGCTTATTTTTGTCAAAAACGCTTATTTTTGTTCAAAGAAATTCTTTATTCAGAAACGATTATTTTTGTCCAAAACTAACATTCTTCTCCAGAACCGCTATTTTTGTCAGAAACGATTATTTTTGTCCAAAACTAATATTTTTGTCAGAAACGATTGTTTTTGTCAGAAACTAATATTTTTTTCAGAAACGATTATTTATCTCGTAAACGATTTTTTTTGTGGAAAACTAATATTTTTATCAGAAACGTTTATTTTTGTCCAAAACGATTATTTTTGTCAGAAACGCTTATTTTTGTCCAAAATTATATTTTTGTCAGAAACGATTATTTTTGTCAGAAAATATTATTTTTGTCTAAAACTAATATTTTTGTCAGAAACGATTATTTTTGTCTGAAACGATTGTTTTTTTCGAAAACTAATATTTTTGTAAGAAACGTTTATTTTTTTCCAGAACTAATATTTTTGTCAGTAACGATTATTTTTGTCCAAAACTAATTTCTTTGAGTAAATTCCTCTCGGGTTCCCAGCCAGGTTAAATTGGTATGTTCCACCGACGTTTCGGCCACAGACTCTGCAGCCATCTTCAGGGTGACCCTCACCCTGAAGATGGCTGCTGAGTAAGAAGCACTTTTTAAGAAACAATTATTTTTGTCCAAATCGATTATTTTTGTTAGAAACAATTACTGTCCAAAACCGCTATTTTTGTCAGAAACCTTTTTTTTTCGTCCAAAACTAATATTTTAGTCGGAAACGATAGTTTTTGTTCAGAACCGCTTTTTTTGTTCGTCTTGATTATTTTTGTTCGGAACCGCTATTTTTGTTCGTCTTGATAACTTTTGTTCAGAACCGCTTTTTTTATTCGTCTTGATTATGTTTGTCAGAAACGATTATTTTTGTCCAGAACCGCTAATTTTGTCAGAAACGATTATTTTTTCGAGAGCTAATATTTTTGTCGGCAACGATAATTTTTGTCGAGAACCGCTAATTTTGTCAGAAACGATTATTTTTATCAGAAACGTTTATTTTTTTCCAAAACGATAAATATTGTTCAGAAAAAATATTTTTGTCCAAAACGATTATTTTTGTCCAAAACGATTATTTTTGTCCAAAACGATTATTTTTGTCCAAAACTAATATTTTTGTCAGTAACGATTATTTTTGTCCAAAACTAATTTCTTTGAGTAAATTCCTCTCGGGTTCCCAGCCAGGTTAAATTGGTATGTTCCACCGACGTTTCGGCCACAGACTCTGCAGCCATCTTCAGGGTGACCCTCACCCTGAAGATGGCTGCTGAGTAAGAAGCACTTTTTAAGAAACAATTATTTTTGTCCAAATCGATTATTTTTGTTAGAAACAATTACTGTCCAAAACCGCTATTTTTGTCAGAAACCTTTTTTTTTCGTCCAAAACTAATATTTTAGTCGGAAACGATAGTTTTTGTTCAGAACCGCTTTTTTTGTTCGTCTTGATTATTTTTGTTCGGAACCGCTATTTTTGTTCGTCTTGATAACTTTTGTTCAGAACCGCTTTTTTTATTCGTCTTGATTATGTTTGTCAGAAACGATTATTTTTGTCCAGAACCGCTAATTTTGTCAGAAACGATTATTTTTTCGAGAGCTAATATTTTTGTCGGCAACGATAATTTTTGTCGAGAACCGCTAATTTTGTCAGAAACGATTATTTTTATCAGAAACGTTTATTTTTTTCCAAAACGATAAATATTGTTCAGAAAAAATATTTTTGTCCAAAACGATTATTTTTGTCCAAAACGATTATTTTTGTCCAAAACGATTATTTTTGTCCAAAACTAATATTTTTGTCCATAACGATTATTTTTGTCACAAACGATTATTTTTGTCCAAAACGATTGTTTTTGTCCTAAAAGATTATTTTTGTCCAAATTAATTTTTTTGTCAGAAACGCTTATTTTTGTCCAAAACAATTATATTTGTCAGAAACGATTATTTTGTCAGAAAATATTATTTTTCTCCAAAACTAATATTTTTGTCGTAAACGATTGTTTTTGTCGAAAACTAATATTTTTGTCAGAAACAATTATTTTTGTCCAAATCGATTTTTTTTGTCAGAAACGATAATTTTTGTCCAAAACTAATGTTTTTGTCAGAAACTAATATTTTTGTCAGAAACGATAACTTTTGTCCTGAACAACTATTTTTGTCAGAAACTATTATTTTTGGCCAGAAAAAATATTTTTGTCAGAAACAATTATTTTTGACCAAAACTTACATTTTTGTCACAAACGTTTATTTTCTTCCGAATTAATATTTTTCTACAAAACGATTAATTTTGTCGTAAACGATTGTTTTTTTCGAAAACTAATATTTTTTACAGAAACATGTATTTTTGTCCAGAACTAATATTTTTGTCGGAAACGATTATTTTTGTCAGAAACTAATATTTTTTCAAAAACGATTATTTATCTCGTAAACGATTGTTTTTGTGGAAAACTAATATTTTTGACAGAAACGTTTATTTTTGTCGAAAACGATTTTTTTTGTCAGAAACGCTTTTTTTTTTCCAAAATTATATTTTTGTCAGAAACGAATTTTTTTGTCAGAATATATTAATTTTGTCCAAAACTAATATTTTTGTCGGAAACGATTATTTTTATCTAGAGCAAATATTTTTGTCCATAACGATTATTTTTGGCAGAAACGATTATTTTTGTCCAAAACGATTGTTTTTGTCAGAAACGCTTATTTTTGTCCAAAACAATTATATTTGTCAGAAACGATTATTTTGTCAGAAAATATTATTTTTCTCCAAAACTAATATTTTTGTCGTAAACGATTGTTTTTGTCGAAAACTAATATTTTTGTCAGAAACAATTATTTTTGTCCAAATCGATTTTTTTTGTCAGAAACGATAATTTTTGTCCAAAACTAATGTTTTTGTCAGAAACTAATATTTTTGTCAGAAACGATAACTTTTGTCCTGAACAACTATTTTTGTCAGAAACTATTATTTTTGGCCAGAAAAAATATTTTTGTCAGGAACAATTATTTTTGACCAAAACTTACATTTTTGTCACAAACGTTTATTTTCTTCCGAATTAATATTTTTCTACAAAACGATTAATTTTGTCGTAAACGATTGTTTTTTTCGAAAACTAATATTTTTTACAGAAACATGTATTTTTGTCCAGAACTAATATTTTTGTCGGAAACGATTATTTTTGTCAGAAACTAATATTTTTTCAAAAACGATTATTTATCTCGTAAACGATTGTTTTTGTGGAAAACTAATATTTTTGACAGAAACGTTTATTTTTGTCGAAAACGATTTTTTTTGTCAGAAACGCTTATTTTTTTCCAAAATTATATTTTTGTCAGAAACGATTTTTTTTGTCAGAATATATTAATTTTGTCCAAAACTAATATTTTTGTCGGAAACGATTATTTTTATCTAGAGCAAATATTTTTGTCCATAACGATTATTTTTGGCAGAAACGATTATTTTTGTCCAAAACGATTGTTTTTGTCAGAAACGTTTATTTTCGTCCAAAACTAATATTTTAGTCGGAAACTATAATTTTTGTCGAGAACCGCTATTTTTGTTCGTCTTGATTATTTTTGTTCGGAACCGCTATTTTTGTTCGGCTTGATAACTTTTGTCAGAAACGATTATTTTTGTCCAGAACCACTAATTTTGTAAGAAACGATTATTTTTGTCAGAAACGATCATTTTTGTCAAAGACGTTTATTTTTGTCAGAAACGATTATTTTTGTCGAGAGCTAATATTTTTGTCCATAACGATTATTTTTGTCAATAACAATTATTTTTGTCCAAATCTAATATTTTTGTCAGAAAGGATTATTTTGTCAGAAAAGATTATTTTTGTCCAAAACTAATATTTTTGTCGTAATCGATTGTTTTTGTCGAAAACTAATATTTTTGTCAGAAACAATTATTTTTGTCCAAATCGATTATTTTTGTCAGAAACGTTATTTTTGTCCAAAACTAATATTTTTGTCAGAAACTAATATTCTTGTCAAAAACGCTTATTTTTGTCAGAAACGCTTATTTTTGTCAGAAACGCTTATTTTTGTCAGAAACGCTTATTTTTGTTCAAAGAAATTATTTTTGTCAGAAACGATTATTTTTGTCCAAAACAAACATTCTTCTCCAGAACCGCTATTTTTGTCAGAAACGATTATTTTCGTCAAAAACTAATATCTTTGTCAGAAACGAATATTTTTGTCTGAAACTTATATTTTTTTCAGAAAAGATTATATTTGTCCAGAACCGCTATTTTTGTCAGAAAAGATTCTTTTTTTCCGAAACTAATATCTTTGTCAGAAACGATTATTTTTGTCCAGAACGATTTATTTTGTCCAGAACAAATATTTTTGTCAGAAACGATTATTTTTGTCCAAAACCGCTATTTTTTCAGAAACGATAATTTTTGTCCACAACTAATATTTTTGTCACAAACGTTTATTTTCTTCCAAATTAATATTTTTCTACAAAACGATTTTTTTTGTTGTAAATGATTGTTTTTGTCAGAAACTAATATTTTTTCAGAAACGTTTATTTTTGTCGAAAACGATTATTTTTGTCAGAAACGCTTATTTTTTTCCAAAATTATATTTTTGTCAGAAACGATTTTTTTTGTCAGAATATATTAATTTTGTCCAAAACTAATATTTTTGTCGGAAACGATTATTTTTATCGAGAGCAAATATTTTTGTCCATAACGATTTTTTTTGTCAGAAAAGATTATTTTTGTCCAAAACGATTGTTTTTGTCAGAAATGTTTATTTTCGTCCAAAACTAATATTTTAGTCGGAAACTATAATTTTTGTCGAGAACCGCTATTTTTGTTCGTCTTGATTATTTTTGTTCGGAACCGCTATTTTTGTTCGTCTTGATAACTTTTGTCAGAAACGATTATTTTTGTCCAGAACCACTAATTTTGTCAGAAACGATTATTTTTGTCAGAAACGATCATTTTTGTCAGAGACGTTTATTTTTGTCAGAAACGATTATTTTTGTCGAGAGCTAATATTTTTGTCCATAACGATTATTTTTGTCAGAAACGATTGATTTTGTCCAAAACGATTATTTTTGTCGAAAACTAAATTTTTTGTCAGAAACGCTTACTTTTTGTCCAAAACAATTATTTTTGTCAATAACAATTATTTTTGTCCAAATCTAATATTTTTGTCAGAAACGATTATTTTGTCAGAAAAGATTATTTTTGTCCAAAACTAATATTTTTGTCGTAATCGATTGTTTTTGTCGAAAACTAATATTTTTGTCAGAAACAATTATATTTGTCCAAATCGATTATTTTTGTCCAGAACAAATATTTTTGTCAGAAACGGTTATTTTTTGTCCAAAACGATTATTTTTGTTGAAAACTAATTTTTTTGTCAGAAACGATTATTTATGTCAAAAAAGATTATTTTTGTCCAAAACTAATATTTATTTCAGATACGAATATTTTTGTCGAGAGCTAATATTTTTGTCGGCAACGATAATTTTTGTCGAGAACCGCTAATTTTGTCAGAAACGATTATTTTTATCAGAAACGTTTATTTTTGTCCAAAACGAGTAATTTTGTTCAGAACAAATATTTTTGTCCAAAACGATTATTTTTATCCAAAACTAATATTTTTGTCCATAAGGATTATTTTTGTCAGAAATGATTATTTTTGTCGGAAAAGATTATTTTTGTCTAGAACCGCTATTTTTGTCCGGAACTATTATTTTTGTCCAATACTAATTTTTTTGTCCAGAACGATTATTTTAGCCCAAAATAATTTTTTTGTCAGAAACGATTATTTTTGTCCAAAACGATTGTTTATATCGAAAAGTAATATTTTTGTAAGAATCAATTATTTTTTTCCAAATCGATTATTATCGTTAGAAACAATTATTTTTGTCCAAAACCAGTATTTATGTCAGAAACGATAATTTTTGTCCAAAACTAATATTTTTGTCAGAAATGTTTATTTTCGTCCAAAACTAATATTTTAGTCGGAAACGATTATTTTTGTCCAGAACCGCTATTTTTGTTCGTCTTGATTATTTTTGTTCAGAACCGCTATTTTTGTTCGTCTTGAAATTTTTGTTCAAAACCGTTATTTTTGTTCGTCTTGATTATTTTTCTCAGAAACGATTATTTTTGTCCAGAACCGCTTTAATTGTCAGAAAAGATAATTTTTGTCCAAAACGATTAATTTTGTCAAAAACGATTATTCCCGTCCAAAACTAATATTTTTGTCAGAAACGATTATTTTGGTCCAAAACTAATATTTTTTTCAGAAACGATTATTTTTGTCAGAAAGGATTATTTTTGTCCAGAACGATTATTTTTGTCCATAACTAATTTTTTTGTGAGAAACGATTATTTTTGTCCAAAACTAATGTTTTTGTACAACACGATTATTTTTTTCCGTAAAGATTTCATTTCCCCAGAACCGATATTTATTTCAGATACGAATATTTTTGTCGTAAACGATTGTTTTTGTCGAGAACGAATATTTTTGTCAGAAACGTTTATATTGTCCAGAACGATTATTTTTGTCAGAAACTCTTATTTTTGTCCAGAATTATATTTTTGTCAGAAACGATTATTTTTGTCCAAAACTAATATTTTTGTCAGAAACGAATATATTTGTCAAAACCGCTATTTTTGTCAGAAACGATTATTTTTGTCCAAAACTAATATTTTTGTCAGAAACGATTATTTTTGTCCAAAACTAATATTTTTGTCAGAAACGAATGTATTTGTCCAAAACTAATATTTTTGTCAGAAACGAATATATTTGTCAGAACCGCTGTTTTTTCGGAAACGATTATTTATGTCCAAAACTAATATCCTTGTTAGAGACGATTATTTTTGACTGAAACAAATATTTTGTCGAAAACGTTTATTTTTGGTCAAAACTAATTTTTTTATCAGAAACGTTCATTTTTGTCCAGAACAATTATTTTAGCCCAAACTAATTTGTTTGTTAGAAACGCTTATTTTTGTCAGAAACGCTTATTTTTGTCCAAAACGATTATTTTTGTCAGAAACGATTATTTTTGTCCAGAACGATTATTTTTGTCCAAAACTAATTTTTTTGTCAGAAACGATTATTTATGTCAAAAAAGATTATTTTTGTCCAAATCGATTATTTTTGTCAGAAACGATAATTTTTGTCCAAAACTAATGTTTTTTTCAGAAACTAATATAATTGTCAGAAACGATAACTTTTGTCCTGAAGAACTTTTTTTGTCAGAAACTATTATTTTTGTACAAAACTAATATTTTTATCTGAAAAGCTTATTTTTGTCCAAAACTAATATTTTTGTCAGATACGATTATTTTTGTCGAGAACCGCTAATTTAGCCGGAAACGATTATTTTTGCCCAGAACTTTTATTTTTCTCCGAAATGATTATTTTTGTCAGAAACGATCATTTTTGTCAGAAACGATTCTTTTTGTCAGATATGTTAATTTTTGTCCAAAACGATTATTTTGTTCCAGAACAAATATTTTTGTCAAAAACGATTATTTTTGACCAAAACTTATATGTTTGTCAGAAATGATTATTTTTGTCGGAAAAGATTATTTTTATCTAGAACCGCTATTTTTGTCCAGAACTATTATTTTTGTCTAAAACTAATTTTTTTGTCCATAACGATTATTTTTGTCCAAAACAATTATTTTTGTCATGAAGGATTATATTTGTCCAAAACAATTATTTTTGTCAGAAACGATAATTTTTGTCCAAAACCAATATTTTTGTCAGAAACGTTTATTTTTGTCCGAAACTTATATCTTTGTCAAAACTCTTTTTTTGTCCAGAACGATTATTTTTGTCCAAACTAATTTCTTTGTCAGAAACGCTTATTTTTGTCAGAAAGGCTTATTTTTGTTCAAAGCAATTATTTATGTAAGAAACGATTATTTTTGTCCAGAACCGCTATTTTTGTCAGAAACGATCATTTTCGTCAAAAACTTATATCTTTGTCAGAAACGAATATTATTGTCTGATACTAATATTTTTTTCAGAAAAGATTATACTTTTCCAGAACCGCTATTTTTGTCCGATAAGATTTTTTGTCCGAAAATAATATCTTTGTCAGAAACGATGATTTTGTCCGGATCTAATATTTTTGTCGGGAACGATAATTTTTGTCGAGAACCGCTAATTTTGTCAGAAGCGATTATTTTTGTCAGAAACGTTTATTTTTGTCCAGAACGATTTATTTTGTCCAGAACAAATATTTTTGTCAGAAATGATTATTTTGTCAGAAACAATTATTTTTGTCCAAAACCGCTATTTTTGTCAGAAACGATAATTTTTGTCCACAACTAATTTTTTTGTCACAAACGTTTATTATCTTCCAAACTAATATTTTTCTCCAAAACGATTATTTTTTTCGTAAACGATTCTTATTTTCGAAAACTAATATTTTTGTCGGAAACGATTATTTTTATCAGAAACTAATATTTTTTTCAGAAACGATTATTTATCTCGTAAACGATTGTTTTTGTGGAAAACTAATATTTTATCAGAAACGTTTATTTTTGTCCAAAACGATTATTTTTGTCAGAAACGCTTATTTTCGTCCAAAATAATATTTTTGTCAGAAACTATTATTTTTGTCAGAAAATATAATTTTTGTCCAAATCTAATATTTTTGTTAGAAACGTTTATTTTTGTCCAGAACTAATATTTTTGTCGGAAACGATTAATTTTTCCAGAACAAAAATATTTTTATCAGAAACGATTATTTTTCTCAGAAACACTTATTTTTGTCCAAAACATTTATTTTTGTCCAAAATTCTTATGTCGGAAACGATTGTTATTGTCAGAAAAGATTATTTTCGTCCAATACCGCTATTTTTGTCATAAACGATTATTTTTGTCCAAAGCTATTTTTTAATCAGAATGGCATATTCTTGTCCAAAACTAATATTTTTGTCCATAACGATTATTTTTGTCAGAAACGATTATATTTGTCCAAAACTAAATTTTTTGTCAGCAACGCTTATTTTTGTCCAAAACAATTATTTTTGTCAATAACAATTATTTCTGTCCAAAACTAATATTTTTGTCGTAAACGATAATTTTTGTCCAAAACTAATGTTTTTGTCAGGAACGATAACTTTTGTCCTGAACAACTATTTTTGTCAGAAACTATTATTTTTGTCCAGAATTAATATTTTTATCTGAAAAGCTTATTTTTGTCCAAAACTTCTATTTTTGTCAGAAACGATTATTTTTGTCAGAAACGATCATTTATGTCAGAAACGATCAATTTTGTCAGATATATTTACTTTTATCCATAACGATTTATTTTGTCCAGAACAAATATTTTTGTCAGAAACGATTATTTTTGACCAAAACTTATATTTTTGTTAGAAATGATTATGTTTGTCGGAAAAGATTATTTTTGTCTAGAACCGCTATTTCTGTCCGGAACTATTATTTTTGTCCAAAACTAATTTTTTTGTCCAGGACGATTATTTTTTTCCAAAAGAATCATTTTTGTCAGAAAGGATTATATATGTCCAAAACGATTATTTTTCTCAGAAACGATTATTTTTGCCCAAAACACTTATTCTTGTCCAAAACTAATATTTTTGTCGGAAACGTTTATTTTTGTCCAAAACAAATATCTTTCTCAGAACTCTTTTTTTTTGTCCAGAACGATTATTTTTGTCCAAAATAATTTCTTTGTCAGAAACGCTTTTTTTGACAGAAACGCTTATTTTTGTTCAAAGCAATTATTTTTGTCAGAAACGATTATTTTTGTCCAAAACTTATATCTTTGTCGGAAACGAATATTTTTGTCTGAAACTAATATTTTTTTCAGAAAAGATTATATTTGTACAGAACCGCTTTTTTTGTCAGAAAAGATTCTTTTTGTCCGAAACTTATATATTTGTCAGAAACGATTATTTTTGTCCGGATCTAATATTTTTGTCGGAAACGATAATTTTTGTCGAGAATCGCTAATTTTGTCAGAAGCCATTATTTTTGTCAGAAACGATCATTTTTATCAGAAACGTTTATTTTTGTCCAGAACGATTTATTTTATTCAGAACAAATATTTTTCTCACAAAAGATTATTTTTGTCAGAAACAATTATATTTGTCCAAAACCGCTATTTTTGTCAGAAACGATAATTTTTGTCCACAACTAATATTTTTGTCAATAACGTTTATTTTCTTCCAAAACTAATATTTTTCTCCAAAACGATTATTTTTGTCGCAAACGATTGTTGTTTTCGAAAACTAATATTTTTGTCAGAAACGTTTATTTTTTTCCAGAACTAATATCTTTGTCGGAAACGATTATTTTTGTCGGAAACGATAATTTTTTTCCAAAACTAATGTTTTCGTCAGAAAAGCTTATTTTTGTCCAAAAATAATATTTTTGTCAGAAACGATCACCCCTATTTCTGTCCGGAACTATTATTTTTTTCCAAAACTAATTTTTTTGACCAGGACGATTATTTTTTTGCCAAAACAATCATTTTTGTCAGAAAGGAATATATATGTCCAAAACGATTATTTTTGTCAGAAACGATTATTTTTGTCCAAAACGCTTATTTTTGTCAGAAAAGCATATTCTTGTCCAAAACTAATATTTTTGTCAGAAACGATTTTTTTCTTCTAAAACTAATATTTTTGTCAGAAACGATCATTTAGTCCAAAATTATCAAATTTGTCCTAAACGGTTATTTTTGTCAAAAACTAATATTTTTGTCTATAACGATTATTTTTGTCAGAAACGATTATTTTTGTCCAAAACTAATTTTTTTGTCAGAAACGCTTATTTTTGTCCAAAACAATTATTTTTGTCAATAACAATTATTTTTGTCCAAAACTAATATTTTTGTCGTAAACGATTGTTTTTGTCGAAAACTAATATTTTTGTCAGAAACAATTATTTTTGTCCAAAACAATTATTTTTGTCAATAACAATTATTTTTGTCCAAAACTAATATTTTTGTCGGAAACTATTATTTTTGTCCAAAACTAATAATTTTATCTGAAAAGCTTATTTTTGTCCAAAACTTATATTTTTGTCAGAAACGCTAATTTTTGTCCAAAATTATATTTTTGTCAGAAACGATTATTTTTGTCAGAAAATATTATTTTTGTCCAAAAGTAATATTTTTGTCGTAAACGATTGTTTTTTTCGAAAACTAATATTTTTATAAGAAACGTTTATTTTTGTCCGAAAACGCTATTTTTGTCAGAAACGATTATTCCCGCCAAAAACTAGTATTTTTGTCAGAAACGATTATTTTTTTCCAAAACTAAAATTTTTGTCAGAAATGAATATATTTGTCAAAACTGCTATTTTTGTCAAAGACGATAATTTTTGTCCAAAACTGATATTTTTGTCAGAAACGTTTATTTTCGTCCAAAACTAATATTTTTGTCAGAAACGATTATTTTTGTCCAAAACAAATATTTTTGTCCAACACGATTATTTTTTTCAATAAAGATTATATTTGTCCATAACCGCTTATTTGTCGGAAAGGATTATTTTTGTCCAAAACTTATATCTTTGTCAGAGACGATTATTTTTGTCTGAAACAAATATTTTGTCAGAAACGATTATTTTTTCCAGAACAAATATTTTTGTCATAAACAATTATTTTTGACCAAAACTAATTGTTTTGTCAGAAACGTTTATTTTTGACCAGAACGATTATTTTAGCCCGAACTAATTTTTTTGTTAGAAACGCTTATTTTTGTTAGAAACGTTTATTTTTGTCCAAAACGATTATTTTTGTCAGAAACGATTATTTTTGTCCAAAACGATTATTTTTGTCCAAAACTAATTTTTTTGTTAGAAACGATTATTTTTGTCCAAAACTAATATTTTTGTCCGTAACTAAAATTTTTTTCAGAAACGATTATATTTGTCCAGAACCGCTATTATTGTCAGTAACGATTATTTTTGTCCAAAGCTATTTTTTAATCAGAAAAGCATATTCTTGTCCAAAACTAATATTTTTGTCAGAAACGATCATTTTATCCAAAATTATCATTTTTGTCCAAAACGGTTATTTTTGTCCAAAACTAGAATTTTGTTTCAGAATGGATTATATTTGTCCAAAATCTCTATTTTTGTGAGAAACGATTTTTTTTTTCTAGAACTAATATTTTTGTCAGAAACGATTATTTTTTTCAGAAACGAATATTTTTGTCAGAAACTAATATTTTTGTCAAAAACAATTATTTTTGTCCAAAACTAATATTTTTGTCAGAAACGATTATTTTTGTCCAAAACAAATATTTTTGTCCAAAGCGATTATTTTTTTGAAAAGATTATATTGGTCCAGAACCGCTATTTATGTCAGAAACGATTATTTTTGTCTGAAAAGATTATTTTTGTCCAAAACTAATATTTTTGTCAGAAACGATCATTTTCGTCAGAAACGTTTTTTTTGTCAGAAACGATTATTTTTGTCGAGAACCGCTATTTTTGTCAGAAACGATTTTATTTGTCGAGAACCGCTATTTTTGTCTGAAACGATTATTTTTGTCCTGAACAACTATGTTTGTCAGAAACTATTATTTTTGTCCAAAACTAATAATTTTATCTGAAAAGCTTATTTTTGTCCAAAACTAATATTTTTGTCCGTAACTAAAATTTTTTTCAGAAACGATTATATTTGTCCAGAACCGCTATTATTGTCAGTAACGATTATTTTTGTCCAAAGCTATTTTTTAATCAGAAAAGCATATTCTTGTCCAAAACTAATATTTTTGTCAGAAACGATCATTTTATCCAAAATTATCATTTTTGTCCAAAACGGTTATTTTTGTCCAAAACTTATATTTTTGTCGGAAAAGATTATTTTTGTCGGAAACGATTATTTTTGTCCAAAACTAGAATTTTGTTTCAGAATGGATTATATTTGTCCAAAATCTCTATTTTTGTCAGAAACGATTTTTTTAGTCTAGAACTAATATTTTTGTCAGAAACGATTATTTTTTTCAGAAACGAATATTTTTGTCAGAGAAGATTATTTGTGTCCAAAATTAATATTTTAATCAAAAACCATATTTTTTTTCAGAAACGATTATTTTTGTCAGAAACTAATATTTTTGTCAAAAACAATTATTTTTTTTCAGAAACGAATATTTTTGTCAGAGAAGATTATTTTTGTCTGAAACAAATATTTTGTCAGAAACGATTATTTTTTCCAGAACAAATATTTTTGTCAGAAACAATTATTTTTGACCAAAACTAATATTTTTGTCAGAAACGTTTATTTTTGTCCAGAACTATTATTTTAGCCCGAACTAATTTTTTTGTTAGAAACGCTTATTTTTGTTAGAAACGTTTATTTTTGTCCAAAACGATTATTTTTGTCAGAAACGATTATTTTTGTCGAGAGCTTCTATATCTGTCAGAATTTTTTTTTCCAGAACGATTATTTTATTCCAAAACTAATATTTTTGTCAGAAACGATTATTTTTGTCAGAAACGATTATTTGTGTCAGAAACGAATATTTTTGTCAGAAAAGATTATTTTTATCCAAAACTAATATTTTTGTTAGAAACGATTATTTTTGTCCAAAACTTATATTTTTTTCGGAAAAGATTATTTTTGTCGGAAACGATTATTTTTGTCCAAAACTAGAATTTAGTTTCAGAATGGATTATATTCGTCCAAAATCGCTATTTTTGTCAGAAACGATTTTTTTTGTCTAGAACTAATATTTTTGTCAGAAACGATTATTTTTTTTCAGAAACGAATATTTTTGTCAGAGAAGATTATTTGTGTCCAAAATTAATATTTTTATCAAAAACCATATTTTTTTTCAGAAACGATTATTTTTGTCAGAAACTAATATTTTTGTCAAAAACAATTATTTTTGTCCAAAACTAATATTTTTGTCAGAAACGATTATTTTTGTCCAAAACAAATATTTTTGTCCAAAACGATTATTTTTGTCGAGAACCGCTATTTTTGTCAGAAACGATTTTATTTGTCGAGAACCGCTATTTTTGTCTGAAACGATTATTTTTGTCCAGTACAAATATTTTTGTCAGAAACGATTATTTTTGACCAAAACTTATATTTTTTCAGAAATGTTTTTTTTCTAATAACGATTATTTTTGTCCAAAACTAATTTTTTTTGTCAGAATGGCTTATTTTTGTCATAATCGCTTATTTTTTTCCAGAACAAAAATTTTTTCTAAAACTTATAATTTTTTCAGAAACGATTATTTTTGTCATAAATGATTATTTTTGTCCAGAACCGCTATTTTTTTTTCCCCTTATTATTTTTGTTCGGAACAGCTATTTTAGTTCGCGTTGATTATTTTTGTTCAGAACCGCTATTTTTTTTATCCCTTATTATTTTTGTTTAGAACCGCTTTTTTTGTTTTTCTTGACTATTTTTCTTCAGAACCGCTATTTTTTTTCCCCCTTATTATCTTTGTTCAGAACCGCTATTTTTGTTCCCCTTGATTATTTTTGTTCAGAACAGCTATTTTTGTTCGTCTTGATTATTTTTGTTCAGAACCGCTATTTTTTGCCTCGATTATTTTTTTTACTCCGAATTTTTTTGTTCAGAACCGGTATTATTATTATTATTTAGTCTCAAAGAATTTTTCAGAATCAAAGTAATCGATATGAGTTGATATTAAAAAAATATTGAGAAAAACGAAAATGCTTGAGACAAACAGAAAAATTGGTGACGAACAAAAATAGTGGAGTCGAAGAAAAATAGTCGGTAGGACCAGTATTAGTGGAGGGAATAAAAAAAAGTGAATGTAAACAAAAATTGTTGAGGAACTTATTACCCACTTGTTGAATTATTTTAATTTCATAATAGCCCAATTATGTAGCATTTAAAACAAGAATGGATCATTTTCATGTACTATTTTCTTATAGAACTTTTCGAATGAATCTGATTTTTTGGCTTCATGAAGGTGCTTTTTACATATTACTGAATATAACTTGCAATTGATAGAATTATCGTTACATTCTCTCTGTCAGTTGTGGTATATTTTTTTTGCTTAAATCTCTGAATTTTTTTTTCAACGATAAAAATCAGCCATTCCTTTCCGTAGACAACTGCGCTAGCACTGAGGAAGTAAATTTCATTGCCCATGAAATCCTAAAAGTAGTATTCCATTCTTCAAAACTCATTTTTTTGTTGTACGAAACTTTCTAGCTGTTAAGTTCCTACTCTAGAGTACTTTTCACTCATCACAATCTTCTCACAATCACCGTTCTTGCTTTCCCATATCCCAGAATTTAGTGTACGCCATGATTAATTTTACAATCAATTTTTTTCACTTTTATACGATTCCTAAATTATCCTTCAGTCACCCTCAAACGCTATTTTTTTATCACAGATTCCCAATTCTTTTTTAACCCTCTGACCGAGATACAAAACACCGATTCTTCTATGAAAGCTCGAAATTGGATGAAAAGCGTTTCTCCGTAAGAATATAGTGTCCCCCTTTTCATCCCTTACAAAGAGATTCCATTTGCCGAAACACCGACGTAAATTCACGAAAGATATAGAGGTTCTCCATCTAAACACAATATCATTATCGGGACGAGCACTGCCGTCTCGTTTCTCGAACGTAATACGAAGAGATTGGCCTCATCTCTTCCTTCGTAAGTTGTAATATTTCAGTTTGGACATCCGATGCTCTGATATCTAATTAAAAGTTCGTAATTTGAAGATGGCGTCCGCTTAGCGGAGATGAGATACAGCCGTCCGTTTCTGGATTTCGGAAATGGGTTGAATACGTGTAAAAAATGCATTCTTCCCAAATGATCAAATGCAGGGGAAATTGGAAAGGAGTACTCGCTGTAAGAGCTGCAATACTTCTCCTCAAAGGATCTACTCTAGGAAAATTGCCCTCTCTTAAGAATTTCAAAAGCGTTATTTTCAAATAAGCATATAGATCAATCAGAAAGATTTTAATATGACAAGTCATACAAATTTTTATGTGTAGTATGTCCAATAAACCGTAGAGAGGTTAAAAAAGCAAATATGTAATATGTATTCGACATTATTTACAAATATATAAAGTCAACGCTTGATCCATCTAGCATTTAACTTAAATTTCTTTAATACTATAATATAAATATTTAATATAAATACTCAATTTTTTATCAATAATGAAAATGCTGTGGAAACTGGAGTAAATCATCTCTGAATTATAGAAAATAACTTCAGAATTAAATAATAAAAATAATAAATAATCAGGAGACTATAATAAGCATATTCAACTGACAAATAATTTACATTAAACTGAATTGTGAGAGAGAACATCATAAACGGACCATCATTTACATTGCAGGAATATATATTAAGGTGATTCTTACTGAATACATTAATGGAAGTACAATTGAATGCAAGAAAGGAAAGATTCTTTGACCTTCAAGCAACCAAAAAATTATCCAGTTTATCTCCTAACAAGCGTCAAAAAAACAATAGGTATTCATGTATGCACATTTATTACCACAAACTCACAAGATTCAGATAAAAAACTAATGTAATTCTTCCAATTTTTTTACAAAGAACCTAAATGTGTTTTACATAATTATTCGAATTCTTCACGAATAAATTACGTATCATAAAATCACTGTGCAGTATGCAAGCAAAAGAAAGGTTCATAAAGGTGCGATAAGGATCAGAACTGCATCCAATAGGTGGGGAGACGCTTTCCTGCGTGATCAGTTAACAGCTTCATAGCAGCAGGGCCCACAACCTTCAGCTATTACTCCGATAATAACGTTAGGCCGTATTTCCAATATCGTTAGAGGGGAGTTTACGAGCCGTTGATGTCTTTTTTATCACTTAGAGAGAACGGGGCTAGTGAATCAGAACAGTTCGCTTTCCTATGCATTCACAAAGGACAAATAAAACGAATCATTCCGCGTACGTTCAAAATCAACCACCCCTTTCCGTGAATCACTCCTTAACATCTGTTAAAAAAAGGAAGCCACGCGAGGGGGCGTTGCGTGCAGTAACAGGATACGTCTTCCTTTTAAAGGAGGCCTTTTACGGTCCTTAGGGTCCCTCGTTCCATATTCATGGCCCTTGGAAACAAATCACGGCTCGTTGCGTGGGCCATCGCTTATTAGCATCGAGATTTTTTCTGAATAATTCCCTAATTCTGTCTTTTTGCAGATTTGACGAATGAGATGGCGCTTCCTTATTGTTACTTCATTCGAAAGGTTCAGTTGCTGTCTTCGTGTTAATACGCGACGTAAAGAACTGTTACGTAACGAAGCTGAATGGCATATTGCAACGTTAGGTATATTATAGATTATTCTATATAATATGCGAGAAGATTGTTCGTCTACAATGAATTATTATAGTTTATAAGAGGAGAATCGTTGTTTTGATTGATGATCGGCAGGATGTTATATTTCGTACAAAGTGAGGGTAAACTAGTGGTGTCACATTCAGCCATTAGGCTGAATGTGACACCACTAGTTCTTTTTCTTAAAATTTGCGACTTTTATAAAAATATATGAATTTTTGTCATAAATTCTATTAAATTTTGAGAAAAAGCTATACAATTTTATTTCTATTGGTCCTGTTCAAGGAAAGTCTAAACTAAGTTTCTTCGAACTAACATCTAGTATTTATTGAAATGTATGTATATTTGTTTAATTTTTAATATCAATCGAATATTTATTTGTTGGGCTTAGTAAGAACCGTCAAGAAGAATATTTAATAATATTACTATGGGCTAAATAATGTGTGTATGAAAATAATGTATGTACGTTTGAAAATATTTCATGAAATTCTGATGTGTACTAAAATGTATTTATCTTTCTTTACAGGTATGTATTGTTCTTTTACAACTCTTCTCCTAAGAGATTCACCGATCGTGAGTTATTCTTTTGCATATTATGAAAAGTGGAAAAAAAGGTTATTGTGCCATTGAAAAGTCTTCTTAAATCGATAATTTCTGCAAATACGAGAAGCTAAAATTACCTTAGATAAGTATTCATAAATGTTCCTTTCGATGTTTGTAATTTATTTAGGATAAAAAACATATGAGTGTTCGTAATGAATGGGCAATGAATGATATTGATCTATGCGTTAGGATACTTATTGCCAAACGCCTATTTTCAACTAATCCAAGCAAAATCAGTGTAGTTGATATCAAAGGGAAGAGCAATACGGGTTTCATATTAAAACATACGTTCTTATTTTGGCGAGATTAAGAGTTTAGTTTAAATAATGTTGCAATTTTTTTTATGTTTAGGTATCGTGGACTTAAATTAGTATTGCAGAGAAGAAATAAAATAAAACCAGATTGCATGTAAGAGAAACGAATTTCATTGTATATTTTTGCAATTTCAGTGAAATTTTTGAGGTTGATAGCTCTCGTATTGTTCAGGAGATGATAATTGATTGATGATTATTTGTTTCAACTATATATTAAATAGAATCAATGAGATAATATATCGTTCTCTATTTGTCTCATCAAATTAACCTTACTTGGTCCATCGCCTACGTTTCCATCACGTATTCCGTGGATAAGACTACTTCCTCGGCTTATCACATCTCAGAGTTGCTCCATTCAACTGGAGGAGGAATACACGTGCAGATGTGCACTATCAACTATATGCAATTCGTGCAACATATCTCTGTTGACGGTTTGTCTGAGCGAATATTAACATTATGGGAAATTTTCCTAAACCATTAGGTGATAAAATTTTTGCCCAGAGAAAATATTCGCCCTCGATTATCAACTACTTTCAATGTCAAGAATTATGAATTAATAGTTGATGTTTCAAAATGAGCTGTATCCTCAGAAATTCACTTAATATAGGGATTTTATAATTGCAACGTAATTTAAATAATACGCCAAATATAAGCAAGGAGACACCTTTATTTCTTAAAAAAGTATTTTCCCGATTTTAGAATTAATGAGTGAAAAATAAGGTTTAATTTTCGGCACTATAATAGGATTTTATGGTGTAATTTAAAACAATAGTGAATTATTGGTAATTTCAAGATATAAAATGCAAATAGATTGCATCCAAATATTTATACTAATGTCATATGCTTTGAAAGGCTCAATGGATTTCAATGAATGAAGTTTTTCTTTTTCATTTGGTAGATTATCATTAATTTCGTTGAATTTTAATCAAATAGAGACATTTTCTTTCCTCCCCACAAATTTTGCGATCTGATTGTGCAAATAAAGGTGTCCATGAATATTAATTAGACCAGATGGGTTTTTAATTAATGCACTGAATTAAAGGAAATTATAAGCGAATCATCCGCTTCCGGGAACTATTTCATAGGAAGATGACGCAAAATTCAAATTTCCATGGGAACGTATGTTTCAGTTACATTCATAAAATTGACAATTTTAATGTTTTAATTTTTAAATATTTATTGCTTAATCTTAAAAATTTTAGCTTGTAAATTTGTACCTAATTTTATGTTTCTTTGGGGCCATTCCCATCAGTTACGTTTATGCCATCTCGTATGTTATTACATTGTCAGTTCGTAAAGACTTGTCTTCTATTCATATGTTATTCCATAAGGTTTATTCAAGGTAATTAAAGAAATTTAAAATATGATTTCTGAGCATTTATCTCGAGCCGATATAAATTATTTTGATTATTTATAAACTTTAAAAATATTTTCAAAGTTCTTGTTATTTTAAAAGAGTTTCCAAGAGTTAAATATATCTTCATTTAAATCGCCAGCTTATATT
Source organism: Pantala flavescens (assembly GCA_020796165.1). Taxonomy (NCBI): domain Eukaryota; kingdom Metazoa; phylum Arthropoda; class Insecta; order Odonata; family Libellulidae; genus Pantala; species Pantala flavescens. Next base: position 24,371,990 of record CM036886.1, read on the forward strand.
TCTATAAATTCAAAAATATAATCTGATTTAATGATTAAAGGTTATCTATTCTATCATTTCTATGAGTTTCATTTTTCACGTAGTTTATACTCGAGGAAAGCTGAATACCAATTTAAACAATATGAAACGCTGAAGTTAGCTGGCGTGGGATTTCTTTGCTCTGTTACGTACATTATTCCTTAGTTACGGCGGAGCGTACTTTATTGCGTAGGAGACAGACGTGAACTACTGGCCTCATAAATCTTATTTTTTCCGAAAGTCAAGGTTGGATTTCTCGTACAGTTTCGCCAAGAGAAGTATAAGTAAAAATAAAAACCGACTTTGCTCCGTATAGACACATCAGAAAAACATTTTAATGAGTATGTAAAGAGTGAATTTTTTTATTTTATGCTCTATAAATAAACGACGAAAAAGTGTACGTAAAATGCCAGCAAATTCGTTATTTGCTTCCTAATTCTCTTCGTCAAATTAGAAATTCATTTTCAACGGTAAAAAGTTCAATATTTGCAGTTAAATATTTACGTTATTCCTGGGAATAATTTTCTTATTAAAACTATGCGACGAGAGGTAATAACGCCAGCTGAAAACCACATGTATAGGAACGAAGTCGTGTTGATACCTAATTAAGAATTTGAACGTTTCGAGATATCTCATGAAAGGATCGATATTTTAATATGTTCCACTTTTCACCGCGCTAAAGGTTGAACTCCGTGAAACGCAATTGAAGGAATCTCCGAGAGAAAAACGGCCGTAAACATATCATTGCTAAGATACGAAATGAGACCACAGAATTCGGATGAAAATTTCCGGATGCATAAATTTCGAAAAGTGAGTTAAAAACAAAAATAATTTAGCTAGGCGTGCAGCAACAGGGCTCTTAGGGAAGATTTTGCATTTGCGACCTCAGGCTTTGAAGTCAAAAATCCAATTGACCTCATTTCTGCTTATAAATGCGAGTGATATTTCCTTGCTAGGAATGACCTGGGGGAGTCCTCCCCTAAAAATGATTCCACATACACTTCTTCTCTTGTTTTCCGGGCATATTTACGTAAGGGCCGAAATTAAAAATCATACCACGGATTCATCTGCAATATCCTCTGAGAATGGAAATTAGTTGCTCTGATAGAGTAGACGTACAGATTTCCAGTGGATAAGTTTGAGAGATGATACGCCTTTTACGGAACGCTGATAATTTAATTAGGAAAGAACTCATATCTATTGACAAAGGATCGCTATAATTGTATTGACTCAGTCTCTAATTACGTAAAATCTTTTAATGTTTTATATTTATTGTTCTTTACAATACTCAGGGAAATAATTTATAGTTATTAACTTCAGCTATTGGAATAAATACTTTGAGAAATACTTTAATTGAAATATATATATATATAAAGCTGTTTTTTTCTGAAAGGGTTTTCATATAGCAAATGTATCGATTATATATTACATATTTACTATTATATTATATATTTACTTGACTCATTTCTGAGTACAAATCAAAATATTTAATGATGGTAGAATAAGACATAGTTTTATGCTCTCTTTTATAGCTATCTACCATAAATTATTCATTATTCGTATTTTAGCAACAAAAGGTATATTTATGATTCTTAAGTGAGCATATTTTGTAGTGTATGAGGTGTTGCCATTGACCTATAAATCTGTAGAACTGAATAAAATTAGTCGACTTAAGCATCAAAAAACAGGTAATATTAGTAAAATATGATAGAAATGTTGATTTGAAATACACTGTTGCTACGGTTCGAAACATAGCAACGGTGTATTGAAACCCATTTCCTTCCAATTTGAAACAGTGAACATTACGCATAGCTACCGTTACTTAGTAATCAATAAGTAATTAGATAGCAACAGCTGAACAAGGCGTCTGTCAATAACTTTGTTCCCATAGGGATATGATGATAAATTAAAAACCCATGAATGTCGTAGGAGACTAGTCTTTTTTAGAGGAAGGATTATACTGCAATGCCGTCCTCAGCTCATCAGCAGTCTGACTTTAATTTAAAAAACCAGTGGAGTCACCCTAAAGTAGGTCCTTGTGAAATAAAGGAATATGCTCGGTAAAGGAGAGCACAGTCATATCTCCGAACTGTCAGAAAAAAACGACTCCACGAAAGGTTGAAGGAGCAGGTGAAATTTAGGAAACATCCTAAGGCGATGTTCAAGCATTCCTTGTAAGAAGGCCCCGAGGATTGGATTGTGCGGCAGTGGGCTGACATTGAACCCGGATTCAGTACATTTGAATTCTCTTCTCCTCCACTTGTGGCTATTCTCGTAAAGACTGCAGTGTCTCGATGATAAAACTTTTGGCACGTCGTATCATGATTGCGGAATGTGTGTCAAAAATAAAGTTAAATATCTTTAGAGTGCTTGTGAAATTAAAAGTACTTTTAATGACATAATCGACGAATATAAGACAAAAATTAAATTATCGGTTAAATAATTATGGCGGAAATAAATGGAAAGTACATTAAGTTGGTCATAATACAGTGGTTCAATTAAATAGCGTATATAATCGTAACAGTAAGTAGTGTAACTATCCATAATCTATTTACTTCCATGCCAATCTATCAAAACGCATTTCTACCAATACTACGTAAATCGATCACTAGGGTAAATGTATCCTAGGTTTCAAAATAGATTTAGGAAAAGGACACAATTTGCGAACTCATTTTTATTCTAAGTTATTGGAAAGCATATTGAAAAGAGAAATAGATCAAGAAAACACGCAAATACTTTTGTGTTGAGTATATTTATCGATAAATCGAACTTTTGGTTCCAATTGGAGAAAATTTATTCCTTGAATAGAACGCAGACTCAACGGTTCGCTCCACAAGTATACTTATGGTTGGGATAGAAAAAATGACGCTATGAACCGAATATTTTTGTTTCTTCTTTCGTGTTCATTGAAGATATAATTAAGGGTTAAATTTTAAAATTTTTATTTTCTCATAAACACCTAAACACATTTCTACCTATTTAAAAGCATTGCTGTGCTCAGCAAAAAATATTAGATTTTGGAAGACGTCAAATAAAATTCCTGCAAGTAATGAACTGTTGGCTAAAATTGAATTATTTACTCATAATAACGATATACTGCCTGACACTCAAATGAATCAAGGATGAGTATTTGATTAACAAACTTCAGTATGGAATAAATAGATTTTCGATGTATACTGTTTAGAATCTAATTTTTCTAACCCCATAGAGCTAATGATTCGATGTTTGAATTCCATAATACCACAATAAATACCTAAAACAATTATGACGTGAATCATAATATACGTGTATATATCAATGACAATCATAAAGCAAAATAACTGGATAAACGCATTGTTTGGAGATATCGGAGAAAATTGAATGTGTTTCGATTCTTGATCAAGGGAAATATGGGTTTAAAACCTTAAAATCTGCTATTACAACTAATTGGCAAAGAGAGTGTACAGTGGAAAATAGGGAGTTAACTGACAGAGGGTTCTACAGATGAATAAGTGCAGCTGTTAAAATGATTGGGTTGTTTTCATTCCCAATTCATTTATGCCGATCTATTATTCATTCCATTCTTCGGATGTGTGACAATCGAATGAAACGTTTTGTCTGAGTGCGTATGTCCGGATGGGACAAATCCAAAGGGGGAACATTGATATGGGTGTAAAGCCCTTTATAGAGGTCTCGGGTTTGACCCCTTGTAAGGCATTACCCTCGAATGATACCTGCAAGCTTTTATTGTCACTCAATCGACATTTCCTACTTGCTTTCCAATTATATTTCATTTTGATCTCATTCGTTATTATTTGACCTTATTAATATCTATAAATCGCATTTCCTAGCAACAAAGTGTTTATAAGATTCTGTTTTCCAATACCCTTACTGCTTTATCACACTATAATTTTGATTAGACAGTCACTTCCTGCTTAATAATTTTGGTAATGAAATTGATAATGTACTTCGTATTAATTGTGTGTTAGATTTCGTAACAATAGGAAGATTCTTTATTTCCTTATTATTGACTAGTCTGAAGAAAAACTCTTTGTTGAGATGATTGTTACATTTATAAGATGTAAAAAATAGGAAGATTATCAGCCTCTAACCATAATTTATTCTATAGTAATTTTATTTAAATTTCCAAACATTAGCATAAATAAGTTAATGAGTTTTGAGAAATATTAAAACGTATTAAATCGGAAACGAGCTGCGATGAACCATAATGCCAGTCTACGAAGTTTATGAGCAGAAGAAAAAAGAGTAAAGGTACTTTAAATGTTAATAAGTCAACACATAGAAAAGTCCTTCGTGTAACGGACATGAAAAAACAGCCTACAAAGACTGGCTCTAGCAATCGCAGATCCATTCCATACTGCAATAAAACTGCCCTTTCATACGAATCGACCCAAAAATACTATAAAGACAAGTGTATAGCAATTGAAATGGAACGTTTATCGGGAGAACCGGGTTCGAATCCCGTCCGAAACATGGAAGATTCGTCCCTTCACGGGTTAATAAACCGCGTCCCGGATCTAACTGATAGGAACAGCAACCGATTGTCCACGAAAAGCGTTCGAAACGAACTGAAAATGACTCGTGAGCCCTTTTTCTCTCGTATTTCCTGTTTTCTTTCAGAGAAATAGCTCCAACTGCAGGAATGAGTGCTTTAATCGATGCACGGACAAATGCGGGCGGCCGATTGATTTTCGCTGCGTGAAATGGGACCGTGAAAAACGAATTTTTTGGGTCATGAGCCATTAAGATGGTTCGATTGCGGAATCATAATATTAGCCATCTAACATTCTTTTCCCACGCCATCTCTCGGGAGATATTCGCGTCGCGTGTTGCCCTCCTTAAAATGGCGTCAAATATCCATGAATTCCTTCTTATCTTTGTTTCTTTCGGTTGTTACGTCATATCTGCTTTCTTATTGTCGATAGTGAAATCAGAAGCTTTCTTCTTAATGCGTTGCTTGGAAACAATTTTCGTTTTGCCTTGTGCTTATTTGCGATTCAATTTACGTTCGGATTTATGAAACGCATTAAGTTGAATGCGAGACTGCTAGATATGTGTTTTTTCGAATTAAAGTCTGCGTGAAATACGGCAGTTTTGTGGACTTGGCTTCTAGGTTGCATACGATATTAGCGTCAAGTTTCTCATAATCATGAGGACGTTTTATTCTTCCTGTTTAATGATTCATTGAGATTGGAGGCTATTATATGGCTTCCTGAAATTTCTATAATACATATAGTGGAATTTCCTTCCACTCCTTTCACACAACAGCACATATGAGATATAGTTTGGAGTCCGACCTTTTTGGATTTTATTCAACGAATTCTATTTAAATTATAATGAATACTTTACCAATTTATGTATCAGTGTAACAATATATAACGTTATATCTCATACTATAATAATATTTCAATTTACTTGAAATCTGTGACTGCAATTTGACGTGAAACAAGTTTAGGTACTGTCACGAGTTGCAGAACCTACTTGCACTGATTTTTATTATAGTAATAATTTAAAATTGCCTCCTCTTGTTCAAGTAATCAAGATAAGTCAGTCAATTTTGGCATTGCGAGCACATGTTTTCTATAAATTATAAGATTATTTAAATGTATTTAAGTTAGTAAATCATCGTACATACTTTAGCCTGGATTCCAGCATTATTCACTCTATCGCTCGAAATTTTAGATATGAATTTCTGTTATGTTTCCCAAAATTGGTGTAAATATGAGCGTATGTGTTTCTCATTTAATGTCATCGTGAGGGGTTAATTAGTCATTAATGAGTTTAGTTGGGTCTCCGCTAATTTCCGAATCCAAATATACTCATTGTCACTTACAAAGAGTTACTTAATAACTAACACAGATGAGGCCAACGGGACAACGTCAGTAAATCATTAAATTATAGTATAACAAAATTTTTTAAAAATTAAATATTAGAATAAGTAAAGAACGTATTGAGATTAAACCTTTACAGTTACCAAAATTTTCCTTTTCATCCACGCCATAATTGCGAGATTTAACTCAGGGTTTTGCTAATCTTATTCAATTAGAATCATAAAAGTATTCGATAAGAAAGAGTTGATACAAAATTATTTGTATCTGAACAAAATATTTCGAAGCATAGTATTCATAAATTTACATCAAACGCATTTCTCAATCATCATTAATACGAGAAAGTATGTGACAATTAGCAGCTTTCATATCGATGGAAACAAATATTTACAAACCTTTAAATTAATATTTCTGTGAATTTACAAATTCGGTTATTTTAATGAGATAATCAGCAGCATGATTTTCTAACAATTTCGAAATGCAATGCTAACTTAGTAATACGTGATCGATTATAACTTTTGTTTAATTGGATCTTTTAAGAATTTTTACCGAATAAGAAATTTTTATTCAATTTATATTACCATATTTATTCTATTATTTTTTATGTTTGAGGTTTAAAACATCTTTGCTAAATTTTAATTAGAGTTCATCGACTGTAAAATGTGAAAAGTAGATAAAATATTTTTGATATGAATGATGAACGAAATGAACGAAAGATATAGTTTCCATACTTCATTGTCACAAATCCTAGAACGCTAGATAAATTAAATTTTTCGCGTACCAAGAGAAGGAAGTATAGCAATAATAGGATACCTTGCGTAACACTGCATTATTGTCCTAATTCGTAACCTTACTTACACATAAAATGAAATAATTTTATAATCTGTTATTTCCTAACAATGTCTTTCGGATTGTTGGAAAATAGGATTAAAAGAACGCTAGATTATAGAGTTAAGTATAAGGCTTATGTCATATACCCTTAGATCCATATCTAATGATTCAATCGTAATAAAAAATGCGGATTTAACGATCAACAACTAACGGGAAATATCAAAGGATTCGTTAATCTTTATAATTTGTAAAATCTTCCTGTTTGCGTCAATTATTACAACTAATTACCTGAAGAGGAAGGCTTCTTAGCTGTATCTCTCTCCACAGCTCATTAACTAGATTTTTTTGTGTAATGCGTTTGAACGCTTTTTGCCATTATAATCTGATGATTTTAAATAAAAAATAAAGGACTTTATTCCTGTTATGACTGCTCAACAAAAGAGAATCGGATAACTGTGGAAATTTTAATGAAAGGCTTTATGTGTTTCCTCTTTGAGGGACAAAGAGTGGCGATTCTGGAAAGATTAAACGATAACGTCAATACTGACGACTGGAAACATTCTGATAATAATGTATACGTAAAAAATAAATAAATGTATTCTTTAGTACTGAAATTTACAAAAGAATTCATCTAAAATCAATCCATTGTCCTGATATCCTGATTTACATTTCTATTAGTATGGGGTGATTAAGTGCAACAACCAACAACAATTACGTACGAGGTATTATTGAATACAGTCTATTATTAACCACTTTAAGTGAACTTTATGTATTATTTACATTGCTTTTACAACAATAGCAAAAAATTGACTTAATTCTTATGAAAATGTAACATTGTTTCCTTTTATCGTTGCCAATTTGATTTAATCGTTGGCATATCGTAATCTTCAACATCTGAATTCAATTTTACATCAAAGGTAGGGAATAATATATTAAGAAATTGTTCAGTGTCTATTTATCTTCATAATTAAGAGAAACACATTGATCACTCTCTTAGACAGAAAGTTTATGTTGAATGGTTACATATTCTTATTTTAAATGGAATAAAAATAGAGAACTTTTATATTATTACAGTTTACTTCCAATTCCACCTTCGATTTACAGCCAAAAAGTAGTTAGTTTAGAATATTTAATTTGGAAAATTATGGTTAGAAATTTATTTATGGGTATTTATTATAATATAATAGTTCATATTATAATTCATAATCTTTTAAGATTTTATTTCTGTGTAATTTTTCATACCTTTCACAATAAAAAAGGTAATGCTGAGCATAGCTTTCATCTTTATCATTTCGCGTACCCTAAGGAAGATATCTCCCAAGATGGCAGCTTCCATACTTATTTTCATACTCTAACATAGACCACAAAATAGGATTGATTGAACTACCTTCCGAGTATAATATTTCCCGCAGTTGGCCAAATTATCTGCCCCTTAGTATCATGGCCATGTACCTTTATTATCCCTCGCGGATGTGCGACCCGTTGGGAGAATCTCTCGGAAGTGGGCCACGTATCTGAACTGGGAATTCACGCGAACCGCCAAAGTTAGAGATCTTGGAGATCCTCCAATTGAGCAAATGAAACCGCCTTTACCTTCCTCTTTTATCCAAGACTGTGCGAATCCTTGCATCGTTTCCCATATCCGTAAAAGGCGGATCGGAACTATATCGTAAGTGAAAAATACGAAAGTTAAATAGCAATTATGCTGATAATTTTATTATTATCATTGTTGTTAAAAATAGGTTAAAATTGTTTTATATGTCCGCTGGCAACAATTAAACAATTACTGTTACAAAAAATTATATAATTATAGGCTGTAAAACATTACAATGTAGTCATTTCACAATAATAAAAAATAATTAATGTCAAAAAACAAACAATATTACAGTAAAAGGTCTTTTTGAAAGATACACTTCATACATATCAATCTAAACTTTTTAACAGTTTTCGGTAAGGACTTGAAGGTTTCTTTAGTACCATATTCCATTTTCTAATGAACTCTATTGATAAATAAGTATTTACTAAGCCTTTCGTTAACTTTTGAATTTTATTTCATAGATTTATTGTGAAGATAAAGATTTATTGTGAAGATATATTCTCGTTGATAAGAGTCTTATTAGTTAAATTATCGAAGTAAATACAAAAATTAAGTTTTGCTTTTGCTTCTTCAGAAAAATGCACGTATTCTAAAAATTCTTAATAACTTCCATGGAACTGAAGAGGATGGTATATCTCCCAAGTATCTTTACTAACCTACAGAAGTTAAACTTTGGTGATAGATAAAGCATTAATACAAAGACTGGAAACAACCCAAATAGTTATGAAATAATGTACGCTAGAAGTAACGATGAAGAACATGAAATGTAATACATGGGTGAGAACTATAGCAGGAACCATAAACGAAAAGGTAAGAGAACTGAAATAGATATGGATACGTAATGCGACAAGAAAAATGGACAATCGTTGGTAGTCAGCACCTCTGAACTAGATACCTAGAGACGGAGGAATGGACCCAAGGATTGATGGAACACAGTGGTAATCAAGTATTTAGGGGTAACGAGGCGAAGGGAGGCCAAGAATAGGGAAATTTGGTGAGCGCTTGGGGAGGCCTATATCTGTGGTCGTATGAATGCCCATAGGGCATCGGGATGTATGAAAAGACCCATTGTGCTTCCGTATTTAACAATGAGTGCCATTTATTCCGTCTTATTAATGCAATTAAGCCACCGATTCTTATCTAATTGGTCCATTGTTAATGTAATTATATATTAATAATAATTGATTCAATTTATTTTTTGCCATTTTTATATTACCATTTATTCCGTCTTATTAATGTGATTAAACCACCAATTCTTATTTAATTGGTCCAATTGTTAATGTAATTAGATATTCATTAAAATTAATTCGATTTATTCTTAGGAATTTATGTATTTTTGTAAGAAGAATGTCACGAGTTTGAGCTATAATCGTAACAAATAAAGGGATAGGTTAACAATCTTTACAATAGTTAATAATGATGGTAATATTATTATTATTATATCATTGTTTACATTAATAATACCTAACAATAACCTGTGGACGTCACGCCTTCAGTTTCCTTCTATTGCCATCAAACAACGATGAATTCGCAATACTTCGCGATTGATTCTTTCCATGTACCACCTACGGAATATAATAAAGCGATGTATATGCAGTACGGAAGTTAAAAGTCAGTGCAGGGAGTTGAGGATCGGTGTTTTGAGCCGAAGGTGAGAGGATTATGAGTGCGAGGGAGTGGCGCTGTTCTCAAGGGGCCCTTTCGCGAACTTGTTCTGGTTGAGCGAAACCAGTTTGAGAGTGGAATTCAATGGGGTCAATGATACTGTATCGCAGGAACTCCTCACCTGAGAATACGTAAATCCAATGATCGATAAGTTTAAGTATCGGTCGAAAAACTTGTCCAAAATTGTAGGAGCATCTTAAATCAAAGAATAGTTGAGGAGAGTAGATTCCAGGAAGTATTTTGAGATGGTGGACAATAAAAGTGCATACGCGTATCCAATTGGTGTGTAATATTGTTTCGTAATGAGCATAGGTCTCCCATTAGATATCGATTTGTATTGAAGAGAAAGACTAGGGTTGTAGGACAGTTTGTGTTTGAATTCGGAAATCTTTAAGTGTACCAAAACGAATTAGAAGTTCTAATAGGATTTTTATTTGAATTCTCATATCTCTAGATATATAGCAGAACATCGATGTACGTTAAACTGATAATTAATTAAGTACATTAACTAATTATTATTTTACATTATGACGTTTAATCGACGTTTAAAATTAATATAATATCGTTTCGCTTCGTTGGAAATGAACCTTTGAATTTTTGAGTGTTCGGAATTTTATTTTTCCCATCAGTTTTTAATTATTTTCCACTCTTTTAAAATTTCGATTTTTCTCGTTTATGTTTTAGTAGTGCTGCTTCTATTTCTACACTCTATTCAATTACCTTAACGTAATATGATTAAATTTTCTGTAACGCATCTTCTTTGATTGACAATTTTATTTTATTCTTTCAAGTGATTCGTCTACTTAATGAAAATTGAATCGATTGATAGCTTCGTTACCAGGCAACTGTCCTATCATCTTATAGCTCCTGAAACCTAATATTGATCAATCCGTACATTTAACGCGTCGTTTTCAATTACACAGAGATTGGAATAGTTTTGTAAAAAATGTACACTCAGTTATATTACATTGATACTATTATAATAATTCATTTTTGTAGTTTTCGTTCTGCCTTTTCCCAAATTTTCATTCCCTTTTACAATAAAAATATACAATTGTTATTAAAGGGAGCATTGCATTTGGTAAATACTCACGTTAAGGAAAAATGCAATTACAGAAATGAGTATAGTCCGAGAAGAATAACAGGGATCCTTGTATTTCGCCATACAATGTCGCATTTAAAAATGATAATTTATTGAATCCATAAAACCACAGCATTTCGTAAAATGCAAAGGATCCTGGAGGTTTGAAGAAAAATTATTGTCCCTGTAATACATTTTGATTTACATATCGGGGTTTTAAGGGGATTCTAAGAAACCATTCGTAACGTAAGAGGTATTTCCCCGTTTAAGATGAATTTTCTAAGCACCTATGTTTTGACAAAGGATCTACGACTATATCATGATCAAATCTATGCTTATTAGCAGATATATTTAGCCAAATTTTTGAAGAAGTAGATAGTTCATAGTGCTTTTTGAGAGTTAAAAATTTATTTCTACGAGCGTTTACGAAAAATAAACATAAATATGGTTAAACTGAGAAATGAATAAGGAAGTACTGATGCTAATAAATATTAACTAATTAGAGTATAAGAGCCTTCTTTTATTTCTCAAGTGTGGAAGGATACCACAAAGTTAATACCAGATCCGTAGGGGTTATGCTGCAACTGATTATCTAGGAATACAATTGAAAAATTGTTTCTTAAAAATAGCATTTCAAAAGTGCAAAATGTTCCTCAAAATTCGTTAAAAACGTTCATATAAAAATTGGCTTTAATTAGCAAACCCTATAACCAGTTTCCGATAAAAACAGTTGTAATTTAAATAAATTTAAAGGTTAATTCGTTTTTCCGGAAGAAGTTGCGAATTGTCCTCTTCCCGGAAATCTTGAGGAAATACGTGGCCTAAAAAATATATCGCCCTTGAGTATCATTTAAAAGGAAGCCATTTCTTATGCTGCACTCTTGGGTGCATTCAAAGGTTTACTTCCGCGTGAAGAATTCATAGAAGTAATAGCTATGAAAATGAATTGTGCAAATGTAGTGGATACCTTTTCCTCTGTTTTTACGGAACCTGAGGGAAATGGCCACATGTTCGCACCCTTTAATGTTGGCGTCTTTTTATTCGAGTCATTCTTTGGCGAGAAAATGCGCGGAACTATTCTATTCTATATCTCCTTTATTTGTTTACGAAATGTGCAAATTTTGGACATTCGCAAAAATTTGCAATTTTTCTAAATTTCACGAACCGAACGAAAAATTTGCGAAATAAAAAAATATTCATATTATTTATTTATATAAACAAAATGGGAATATTAAGCGTAGAATGTCTTTCGGAAGACAACGAAATAGAACATAAAAACAATCAAAGTGCACGAAACCCCGACATGTCGTGTAAGCATCGTTGCAAAACATTCAGGTACGCCCTTTACGGACATGTTTTCGCAATTAGCAATCGTGTGCCTAGCTCGTACGTATGTGTGTAGCACTTGGTCCAAAAGTGGCAATTGGTCCTACATTGCGAAATCCGTGTAAAAGTTTTGTCCTTTAGTTTATTCTGCCCTAGTTTTTGTTTGGAAGAATTATTGTGTTTTAGATGCACGCACGGAAACCTAAAAAAATAACAATTTAATCTCCACTCGGAACTATATTTGAATGTATTAATTGGAATTGTTCTATAAGTGATCATTAAGGAGGCTGAATGTATATGATAAATCTTCGATAAATGTTTATATGTCTGTATATATTATAATATGTATATATTATATGTAATATGTATATATTATAATTTTTTTGCATATCCCAACTAGGATTCATGGCCCATACACAACTAATAATATTTAAATGTATGTATATATAAGCTTTCAGGTTTTTATTTTTATTTGAATTTATGTTCATGAAATATTTGAAACTTTAATATTTTCTATTTAGAGTAATTAATCCTTATCAAAATCGTATCCTGATATTTAATGGATCACAATATAAATAATTTTATAACGTAAAATGGAATTAATTCTCTTCATTTAAGGATAGTATATAGAGCTCTTCTGAAAACGAAATTACGTCTTTGAAAATCACTGTCAAACGTCTATATCTGATATTGAACCTTCTTCAACATCATTTAACCACCGAATTGAAGTAAACTTATTTATTGGACGCATTCCCTGACAATAGTTACTACTTCATTATCGTATATATTATAAAATCTTTCGTAGACGTAACAAACTCCTCAGCCATTCACTTCCAGCGCTGCATGAGAACATTCTTCTTCTTATGTGAATATTACGATTTTAAAGAAGGGAAAAAAAGAAAAGATGTTCATTTGTAATGCACTCCCATACAAAGGGAATGACAGATATGGAATTTCCATTTTTGAATAAGCATTTTCAAATACGAATCATTTGCATTCTTACATTTCTGCAATCGCGACACACGAATACGCGAATTCCTAAATTCTATTTGGAACGTCATTCTGATATCCGATTTAAAGGCAGGAAATGTTACCTCGGATACTGTCGTCAATATTATCATGATATATTCGGAATAAAGTTATCGATCGTATTCAATCTTAAAAAAAGCTTTTTCTCCGATTCCATTATAAATCTTTGAGTTTCAGAACTCAATTTCTCGGTCTTATTTCCTTTAAGACGAATTTTCTTTGTGATGTTTACGTAATTATGTTTATGTGATTATTCTTAAAAATTTCGCTCTATCTTATTAAGATATTATGAAAGTATTCAAAGACGATAGCATATTATTTTTCCCAAAAATAATCGTAAACTTTAAAAAATCATCGCTTATACGCAAGCACTTTTAAAGTTGTTTATACCTAAAATCTTGTTGCTAAGTGATCGTGTTTACTTGTATTACATCTATAGGCCATAAATTCCTTCTATTTATTTCTTTATGTATTCATAATAATATTTCTTTATGATTTAATTTATTCTAGTCATGAATTTAGGTATAAAGTACATCAATCTATAATGATTGATAGGAATTAATATTGGCTTGAAGGTTTAAATTATCTTTTTTACACTTTTATGTTTGTATCTATGCATCTTGATTGATAGTTTCCATTTTCTTTTTCGTTTTCATACACATAAATGTATTTCTATCTTTTTCAACCACGTAACAGTTTTAGCGTCACATAATCCGACCTTTCAATTTAAATTTAATTCTTAGTTACGGAAAAAGATTCTTTGATCTTTCATTTTAACAAACGATTCATATTTTTTTCCGAAAGGACTTCAACAAAAAAATCTCGATATAATTGCGTAGGATTCCCTTTAATTCGATATCTCGTTTGATAGATTTGGATTAATTTCGGATTCTAAATGGTTGGATAACACAGAGGAGTCATTAAAAGCACCGTGGGATTCCAATCCAGGTCAGGATCAATAACCGAGCGGATAAAGACGACCGACATAAGCTCCAAATGTACGTCGAGGGGATCTTTAAGTCTGTAATTGATGAGAGCAGTCGATCGGAAATCGCTTACTGAGCTCTCGACATTCTGCACGCGGCCTTCTTTACAGCACATCGCGCCCATGCGATTCCGTGAAATGGCCAATTGAAAGACTCAGATCGGCCGGAATTTCAAATTTTCCGAACTTCGATTAATTCCGAGTAACGAATTGGAGGTGTTTTGGCTGATTTCATGGACGCGCTAGGAATGGCGATCCTCCGAAATAATTGAATTTTACGTGTTACGAACAGCTGAAGATCGTTTTCAAATACGCGGCGATACTTTTTGAATTTCGCGACACTTAAGATACGTAAAATTGCGAAAAAGGTTAATACGTAGATCGATTTTTATTCTGTAGAAATCTTATAGAAAGGAATTTTTAGTAATATATTTATGAGATTTTTCATGGAGGTTAATTGTGTATCTATCGTAGATATATTTCATAATCGCAAAGAAATATTAGAGCTGTAATATTCAAGCACTGAATGGAAATCGTCATACTGTGAGATAATAGCACGCTACTAGTTTTTGTTTGAAATATCTATCAATATAATTTATCCTTAAATTCATAATTGTATTCATATATTAAAGAAATTAACAATAGGACGAAATCGTGACTATAATTAGAAATTTTTAATCGTATGAGAAAATAAAAGCTTTTAGAAACACGTAAACGTTTAAGAATATGCCCAAGTATTCCATACATTAAGAGTATTATTATAGTTGTCTTTTATTCCACTATTATATTTAATATTTATTATTTTTTTATTCCACCGATATCGCTGTATACATAACGTTTATTTATACGCACTTATTCTCATATTTTCATGCATTACCTTACCTCAATATCTTTCTTATATCCTTTTTAAAAGGGTAATGAATCTCTCCCGATGGATGTTTCGATAGCTTTAGAATCATGTTCGATGCACCGAATCATATAATGCCTGTTTTCGCGGAAAGATTGGACTGCACCGCTTGTGTTAGCGATGAATGCCTAGGATGAAGTGCGCCGTGGATTTTTCGACTGATTGAAAGATATCGTCATGAGATATGCAGGATCGTTAGAGCAATGCGTAACAGAGGTAATGTAGGGTCGCAGCTGTGGACGCTTTCCCCACAGCATCTGTATTTCAAAAGCCAAAACATTTCACGGTTTTCGTGTTTCGCATAATCACTTTTCACTGTTATTCGTCGATGAAGAGTGAGCTTAACACACATGGTCGTCTCCAATGGATGAGTTGAATCCAGAAAATGAAAAGAATTCATCGTTCGCCATTATTTACTCAATCGAAGGTCGTCTAAAAATATAAAAAAAACAAAATTTGTACGAATGCACAAAATTTTATTTAATTGTCACGGAACTAAGTCACATAGCTATCGTATATAATAGATATTGGAAACAACGAAGCAAGTACTAATTATTTTTTGAAATGGAATGATAAAAGTATAATTTCATTCTAATTCAAATGTTGATTTAATAATAAAGCTGAATTTTTCAGTAAATGATAATAGATTTATGTTTCTTCTGAATAAAATTATTAATAAATAAAGTTTAAGGTATTAATAGTTTAAAGCCTGAGCGAAGGAAGAGAGTATTATGAGATAACCTCACCTTAAAGTTTGTATAATGAAAATTATATTATTATTATTAGAAAGACAATAAATAAATTTACTTGTCTTATTCCACATGCATCTTAATTTTTGTTATTATATAGTATAAAACGCCAAAAATATATAATAAAAGAAAATAATTCTATTGAATTATTTTAAACGGAATTCACGAGCTTAATTTTCCATTCGTTGATGAAACTAGATGATAATTTCAAAGTTATAACAAAAATGTTTGTATTGCTATTATTTTAATATTTACATTCCATGCAAATATCCTCTAATATCAATAATATTTTAAGCACTCTACTTTATTTTTTAATGATAAGATCTTTTCCTATTGTCAAAATAGAATTTTTCTCCCATACCATAGAGGGGGATCATCATTACACTATTCGCCTAATTTACTCTATCGAATGGTATTTATTACGTCATCCATGATCGAGCAGAATCGTATCGATTTGCGCGATAAGCCCTCATTTTCCGAGTTATCAATTTGAGAGAGCAATGGTGCCCAACACTCTCGTCTCTTAGCAACTGCACATGTCAGCGGGTGCTCAATTGGAGCGGTGCGTGAATGCCACGTAATGAGGGTGTTAGGGGGGAACCAACGAGCATCCAGTTAAATGCCTATCTTGAGAGTCGGCCCCACTCATGGAAACGTTTCCAGACATTGCATAAAAGGGATAAGGATCTTGTCTTGCGAGTTTCTCAGAGAAATTTGGAAGGTCTTGTATCTTTTCGTTTTATCACAGATTTTACCATTAGTTGGTTATTATTTACGCTGCAAACATCCTCGAATATTGTTACTCTTATTTTGATAGTAAAAATTTACGTTGCTTTAAGATGAGCTATGTCATTATGCGGAGGCAATCATCTGAATCAATAGCTGGTGGGTGCTCCACGCGGTATCGTTTTTTGCCCTTTTCGTTTATTGCATTCTGAGATGGATTATAAGGCTTTGGTTATAGTAATAATTCGTTACTAGGCAACTCTATGCAATCCTCAAGTTACATGAGATTCCGTACTACCAAATAATGTTTGTAATGCGTAATTAAGAATGATTTTTCATCGCTCATTATTCGCGAGTCTTTGCATATAGCGAAGGGGCGTTATCAAATATCTCTCCTTCAGCCCTCAAACCTACGAACTGAGTGGGTTTGTTAATGAAAATTGTTAATCCTGAAATCTCATCAGCCTTGCATTTTATATTTTTCCATGTTTTAGAATTAATAATCTGCGCCTTGATTTTCTGATTCTATGAGCTCTTGATGTATATATTAATTGTGCTTTTTAAATATTCTAATAATCCCAATTAACTTAACGATTAGTGTGTCTGAAAGAGATTTAAAAAAGACAGAAATAGTAATCTGCTTTGTACAGAACACATAAATGCAATGTATAGAACTGAACGATTTCTCTTCCAAGTTTTCTTCAGACGAAATCTATCGTTACTATGCGCAGGATTCAAGTCCAAAATAATGTTTACCGTATGATTGGTACTCGGATGGATGTTTGGCTTCATTACGAAAGCTATTACATTTTAGAAGACCAGGAAACAGTCAATGAACCGTCCGCTGTCGACGAGAAAGAAGTTCGGATGTTATTGACGGATGAATTTCGTCCGCGAAATAGTATAAACTTCCAGTTTTCAAAAAGGAAGCGATTCGTAGAAACAGTGATTCTGTACATTTACATTCGTATCACCAAAAATAGAGGTGTAACATCAGGATTTTCATCGGGAAAGTTCTAAGTATGGAAAATCGAAGGGATCTACATTTTTCGTGTCCAATTCACCGAAGGAAATCGATTGGCGATGGATATTTTCCGCTTCGCGAGGGAGTGGCTTATGTTTTATACAAAGTCCGCATTCAATCAACTCCAACCCTGCATATTCCTCCCATCAGATGGACTCTTTTTATCTCTCCTCATTCCCAAACCCTCCGGCAAAATTCACACTTTCATTAGTACCGCAGGGCACATTGCGATAAACTTCGAGATAAACGACACAAGTCCCTTGGGAAGATTTTCAACTGATGGAACCCTTTTTTTGCCACCGACTCCATTAGGCCCTTCCACGCTTTTTTTAAATCTACATCTCTGTAAAAGTTCATAATTTTTTAGATCCTAAAATATTACGCGAAACTAAAAATTCGCGAATTTACTCTAAGCCGTATGCTGAAATTCGGGATTATTTTGACAAAACACGATCTTACAACAAATGAAGCCTTCAAATACGAATCTACCAGAAATTCGACTAATCGACTGGAATCAAAGAAGATCATAACATACGAACATAAGCCTTACATGATGCTATAGTGAATTAGATAAATCCCAGCACTGCATTGGGAAACTGGAATGTAATGTAATGGATTGTAGCTGCGTGGTAATATGCTCTACATTTCCTTAATGGTGGAGTCCAGTTTCGAAATCACGCCGGATTCTTTCGTGGACTTTGATATTTAAGCAAATGATTGTACTTATATATAAATGTTTGTAGGAACCGCATTTATGTAGCTCTAGGGGATCAGGTACAAAAAATAGAATTTGAAGATAAGGGAGTGATACAGCTGAATTTTCTTTCGTAAATAGAGGAATTAAGGAATGGAATAATTGCGTGAAGGGGTTTTCAAATCCGCACCTAAAACTTAAAGGAATTTGGAAGAACACTAAAAATTATTATAAGATTTGCTATTGTTTTTTAGATGAATATTTTAAAAGAAATGGTGATATTTTTTATCAAAGATTTAATCATGCGACACGTTACCATCTGGTATTAACCAACTTGTAACTTATATACTACAATAATAAAATAGATAATAATAATATTATAATAATAAAATTTTAAATAATTCAGGCATTCCAAAAAAAAGACTCAACTTAAAATTCGCGTATTTTTTGTCAATTTTCTACTCTTGTGATATTCTACTGCAGAATCAGCTTCTCGATCGACATGAATTATTTCCTAATCATACAAATTGAAGATGCATAACAAGTATTTCGCTTTCTTTTGGAGGAAGAGATAGTAAATCTGTTCAGCTTTTCGTCAATTGGTGGAGATTCCGCATTTTTTTTATCTCGTCTGTTGTGCCGGAGTTGAAAGTCTAGCGTTCTGCAAAAAATGGCAAAATCCTCTCTCTTATGCAGATTATTTCTTCTCCGTTTTTCCCTCTGATTCTTCCGATGCGGAAGATTTTGGTTTCCGTTTTTTACCGAAAGATACACATTCTTTTTGTTATAAGGCCAAAAATGCTCAAATTTTTCGAATAAATTACATGGACTAGAGTACACTTGCACTTTTCATACATTTCCTTAACATTCCCTGTTTAGATATAGTAATACCTTTATTTGAATATTTATATATATATATATATATATATATATATATATATATATATATATTACATGTATATACGTTGGAGTGTAATCAAATATACGAATCAATCTATTTCCCAGACATATTATTAATATATCCATGAAAGCTGTAATTGCAATTTTTTGGTCAAATCTCATCAGATATATTTGCACAAACGGAAGCCTGTCACAATCATGCGTAATTCATCATGTAAAATTATCTGTTAATTAATTAGAGAGAAATTAAAATCATACATTCAATTCTGTAATGATCGCTACATTTTATTATATCTATAATTGGTGCTCGAACATATAGCTTCTCTGTTTAATGTATTACGAGTACCTTTCTTCGTCAAATATGCTCTTACGGTAGTATTACAATTAAAGAGAAGTCTAAAAGGAGTTAAAAGTATGGAATTGAAATTCAGATTTTTTCGGTAAGGAATAATTTAAGCACGCTTAGAATAGATTTGAGTTTATTTCTTTCATTTTTCTTTTCATTTCAGCATTAAAGATTATCAACAGTAATTCTGAACATAAATAGTATATGTAACTTTAAATTCACTTCATCCTATCTTTTCTTAATTTTAGACCATGTTATAAATTAGTTTTGCTTGCTTATAAAAACCTCGCAAAGAATTGATAAAAAATTCTTTATTTGTCCTCTCCTAAAATTAATAGAACTCGAAGTAATTCCTTTCCACGAACGTAATTTTCAACCTCTTATTTCTTAAAGTTGTTGTCATAGTAATATCTTTAGTTATAGAATGTTTTGATGCATGATGAAGAAACGAACTCCAATTTTGCTACCAGAACTAGTTGTGATTTCCCAGAACCCCTTCACATTAATTCATTTCTCTTTGTTCTTCAATCTTAACTCATATTTCTACAGTTAAGACACAAAAGAAGTGAATTCTTTCATTTTTGATTGATTTGGCTCCCTCTCTTCTCGCATCATACAAAAGCAATTCCTCCCATCATAGTGTTTTACTGCCCGTAAATGCACTCAGAGGATCTTGTTTTTGTTACGAAGATCGGTAGTCCTTTTTCGAACAGCTATATTGCTTTATTATTTTGCCTTTTTTATGTACGTTCATCTGAAAGGGAAAATTTACGACTGCATTTCGGTCATTCATTTTATTCGATGTGTTTTGTGGGATTTTATCGATTGAGGAAGGATTGTCATTCTCCCTCTCCAATAATTTTATTTGGTTTCCACTCTGTTTTGTGGAATTATCACCATTTCCATTCATACTACGTTTCGGATGTCAATTGCATTATTATTAGAAGACTTTCGTCAAAATTAGCGAATTTTACGTTGATGATTGTCATTTTCGCTACGTAGATATAACACGTGATATTCAAATTCAATTTTTATTACATAATTATTCTCGTTTAAAATTTTAATATGCGAAAATAATTTTTCTTAATAACAATGAGAATATAATTTAACTGCCATATTATATTGATAAACTTCTTTATAAAAATTTCCAATCATTAGGGAAAACAGCAGTTAATATCGTGAGTTTATAATATCTATGTCTAATAGAATGGCTCGATCAAACTTTTCAATCAATATTCCCTAGTGTTTTCTCATTCCTACATCAAATTTATCCGAAATTCACTTTAAATTAATGCTACGGTAGGCTATTAAAATGATTGGATATTTATATTAGTTCATCACAATTTGAAAAATCAAACGTTTCCAATCATTATTAGTTAAATTATTGAATGAATTGCACACGAGAAAAACCTAATATTGTTTCTACGAGGTAACATTTTATTTAAAATGCATTTGGAGAAATTTAAACGTAATGTACTTTCCAAAATTATAATTACGACGTGAAAACACTGAAATTAAATTCCGAAACGAGCAAATATCGATACTTTTAACTGAAAACGAGGCTATTGAATATTATAAATGGAATTATGTATAATTTTGAATTAATTGGTTTTGCTCTAAAACAGACGAACTGCTAATTAATGGATGTACGGAAATGCAATTGAATGCACGCTTTTACAAATATATATGTATTTTCTCGTAATAAATCGAGAGGCGATAGTAATTCTTGAATTTCTTCGCAAATTCGTAATCGGTCGAAGATCTAATTATCTTTTGCCCGTAACGGAAGGGATGCTGCGGCAAATTCAGTACCAGATGCACTTTAATTATTTTCGTATGAAATGTTTGACGTTTTAAAAGAGTCATTTTGGTCTAAAACCTTATCAATTTCAATATTAATGGGAAGTTGGGAATTACTCACCTTGGGGCAACCCAAGTTTTGGTTCGTGCAGCAATCCTGGCTTCAGCATTACTGCTTGACAGATTTCTCATTACGCTTAGGCCAACGATAACTGACAATTTAATGCGGCACATTATCTTGCAGCCGCGTACACCTAAAGCTCCATTCGGATAGGTAAATCAAAGCGCGGAATGAAGCCATTCATTAAAGGGAGTCTCTCTCTATGATGTTCTCAATTTACTAAAAATACGACGAAGGAATGGAGGAAAAAGGCACAGCTCCGATCGCGTTTCACAATGATTTTCGAATGCATTTTTTCCCACGACGATGCAAATATTGATTGGGTACACAGAATCTGGAATATGTAAACAGTAGTTTTGGAGGATTACTGGATGAATTTCACGTTGACCCAACGGCGTGTAAAACGAACGCCCGACTTTGTGATTTTTGGTATAGATGAGTGTTTAAGCGAATTTTTACTTAATGAGTCGTAAAAATTCGATGTTTAAAATCTATCCACCAATGAACGCAAAAATTCGTTTTCATTAGCGTTGTTATATTTACGTAAGGATATATAAATGTCACGCTATGGTAATATTTGGCATAATGCTATTAAAAGTAATTAATGATGTTTTAAATTTATTTAACCAAAAAACGACTTTAAAACCAATTGCATTAATAACATTCCAATCATTGAAATTGTTGAGGAATATCGAACGCTGTTCTGCATATTAAAGCTCTTTATTGCCTGATATCGAGCAATTCTTTATTCTTTTGTTTATTACCGTATTTGAGAATCAATCAACAATGACGTGTATCAACCCTACCTTAGATCTATTAAATTCATACACAATGTACATGTACAGACATAAACCTACTCCTACGATAATTAAATGTCAATAAACCACCTAAAAAATCATTCGGTACACACTTATTGCTTCTTAACTCGAAATTCTGTGCGTTAAATCAAAGAATTCTGATTCAATAACTTCAAATCTTCATAAAGAACGGGAAGGCGTTTACTTTCAATTGATTTTCGATTATTTTTTACATTCACCTAATCCGCGTTGAAATTCGAATTCGAAAGAAAGAGTTAACATATTCTTTTCCAATATCGATTCCATTTTTTCTGGTAACTTTTGAGGACAAATGTATTATGTATTATACACGTTCCCAACAAAGAGCCTATATAAAGCAATTATTGATCTATCACTGCGGAGCGGTGTTCGTAATTAGGCCCTTTACAACCCCCGGTGTTTTTTAGGTTTAACAGCTTTAAAAGTTTTACATCTCTAAGAGGGTAATAAAATGAACGCACTACTTAAGAGATAATGGCTCAAGGAAAATTCCCTTCCAGTTCTTTTTCCTCCAATTAGATGCATTTTATTATTTATATCCATTTGGAGTCATCCAATTTTTCCTTGTGTATGGCCTAAATTTATCTCATCGTAATGTAATGTATGTAATAATGTAATGTAAAACTATTGGATAAAAAAACTTACTTCTCAATCTTGATTTTTTTGACCTTATTCAGTGTGAAAATAGTCCCGTTAATTGCTTTGATTTTATATTAATTTCAAGTGTTTAATATTACTTATTTTTAATTTTGAACCTTATATAAATATTTTATGAACTTCGTTCTATCGGTGTTTAACACAGTCCTGCACTTTTGAGTTTTGACGGATATCAAAAAATAATATGAATATTTTCATTATAACTGAAAAGCTGCAAAACGCAAATAACCTGAATGGCAAAAGTTCACTCTCAGAATAAAATAAAAAATAATTAAAAAATAATTCTTTTTGCATTGAGGTATAGAAATATTTGCAAAATAGATTTTAAATGTTGTGAATGCTTTAGAAACAGCTGTATCGAAGCTTATATTTTTGGCGTTGATTCATAAAAGCATTCGTAAATCTAGGAAGAATCTTAATTCAGTATCTTATCGGCAAAGTATCTTAAATCTTTTATTGGATCGGCTACGAACGCTAGCAAAACACAATTTTCCTTTACTTATGAATCAGAGATTGTAATCACATTTTGAAATACTAGAGACCAACAAATATATTAATGGAACACACAATATAAAATAAGACCATTTAACCTACGAACGAGAGCATTTCGTAAATGACTCTTTTTGGAAGAACAGCAAGATATGGAAATTTTTGCGAAATTAAAATGTCTTGATATTCGCTAAGAGTGCATCGATAAGCGCGATTCATGTGGATCTTTCGTTAAATAAAGATGGGGGAATATTTTTGAGGAATTGCAAAAGATATAAGTGACAGTAATCGAAGTTGATTCAAGTCATTGGATGTATATTCGTTACAATCTAACATTTTCGCGAACTTATCCAAATAGCGATACTGAAGATAAACGATAAAATAGAATGATAATATGACCCTATGTATCTATCAGTAATCGAATGTAAATATTATGGTTGATGTTTTAAGTAAACGAAACTAAATACCGAAATCCTGACCACTCATCCCCAAAAAGAGGGATTATGTCGGCAAATTGATTCGGAAATGACTAGCGGGAGTCGCGCGTCATTTGTTTGACAACAGTTCTTAAGTATCCTCTTTAAAATGCTTCCAACCCGAATCGATATGAAAAAAGACCAAAATTCATCTTTCTAACTCCATCTCGGAAAATTTCCTTGAGTGCAGCTATGAGAAATATGACATCATAACATATCGGATAAGGCCTATGTTGCTCCAGATCTCCGTCCCGAAACTTTTTCATATTTTTTAATTCAAAAAGTAAGGCACCTGAGGTCTAAAAAGCCTTTCCATCTTTCCTCTCTAATCCTATTTCCTTCCGTGTTTTTCCTTCTCTTTTTAAGCTCATTTCCTTCCTACGCGAGATGGCAAGATGACGAGCTATATTTACTTTGGTTTCCTAGGTGACAGAGTTCGGGTTCCGAAAAATCGATAAGTTTATTTATTAGTCGGAGTAGTACGAACTAGTTTTTATTTCCAAGTGGGTCAATAGCACTTTCGGAAACGAATATTAAGCCAGGAAGGAACCCCGATGTACACGATCGATGGGTTTTATTTTTCACGTGTTTGCGCCATTTGCCTTTTCTCAATATTTTTGTCCTCGCGACACTCGCCTCCTGTTTGCCGCAGCATCTTCCGTTTCATTCTCTGACCATCACACGTGACGCTGCTCTTTTCAGAAAACAAGAGAGCACCAACCTGCCCATCATTCCCTCCGAAGTCACGTCCAGCGCTTCCGGGAATTACTATAGCTTTGCGATTCACTGCGAGTATATGTGGTAGAGATCTATGGAGTGTGTACGAACACGACTTGGCGCGATTTATTCTAAGACACCTTTACAAAGATGAAGCACAAGGCTACTGATGGACAATTCCATATCTCCGTAAAAAATTAGTATGTGATTAAGGGAAGAGAGATTTTAACGCAAGAGGATTTGGAGTATGTTGTTATATCGGAGTTATATCGGTTGGTGCTGTAGAGGTGAATATACCGATTGTTGATGTTACCGTGGCTTCAAGAAGAACCAATAAGATCACGGTTCTTTAAGAATCCATTGATCCGTAAGCCCGCGCGAAAAGATGTTTAAGGATTTTTTTGTAATTTGAACGGATACGTGTACGAAATTAACAGTTTCCAAACAAATATATGATAATGGGTAATAAATAATAAATGTTATATGATATTATATAATTTAATGAAACGATGCATATGAAATGTTAAATTCTGTAAAGTAATGAAAATAATAGAATGTGAGATTCTGATATTATGTAGTATTAGGAATAAAATTTTGTAATGCGTTAGGAAGATGTACTTGCACTTCACTATCAATGGATAGGTTTTTGACGACTTTACTCTTTACCTCAATTTAATAATAAGTTAATTTAATATGTATAACAACGACTCGTACAGAGTGCTGATCTTTTATTGGCAGGTAAATTTATAAGTTTTTGTACTAAGCACATCCCTTAATATCTCCAATCAAGATAAAAATTCGCGGATTTTTAAAGTATATTCGGTCCGATTTTTAAAGTATATTCTAATTATTTTCATCATGGAAGCTGTTGTTTGTTATGTTTTCTTTATATTACTTCAATCAACCATATCACAAAGTACAATTTTCCTACTGGTGTTATAAGCGTAAATTATGATTCTAAATCAATCCGCTTCTACAACGTTTCACCAACTTCAGGTACATTTGACTCTCTTTTATACGGAAAGCATTATTGGTTTCATTGTACTCACGCCATGGGCGATCCGAATGAAAATAAGGCTTTAAAAAGCAAAACATTAAGTCTGAAATCCGTGATAAAAACTAATTCAATTGATAATTCAAATCCGATGAAAATAGGAGATTCATTTTCTCTCGGATACTTATCGATTTTTTTCGAACGCATTCAGACATAAATAATGCCTTCAAGCGGAAACATTCAATCTTTCGAAAAAATTTGCACTGAATTAAGTCAGAGTAATTTTTTGTGTAATATACGTACTTAATCATACAAAATTAGTTCTGCGCATTCGAATGTATGACTTCTAATTAAAAAAGTCGAAGTAGAGCAATATGAGGACATTTAAGTATATACGTGCTTTGAGTTATTAAGGGCAACTAGAAAATGGGATGGGCGTAAAAATACGAGGTTAAATTCATCTTTTGCTATTTCTTTCGTACATTAAAATTAGGATCCACTATAGAAGTAACATTTCCGGGAGTTCTGTCAAAGGTACGAAATGTAATATACACTTACTTAACAAGTTCTATGAAAATATTTTTAAGTTTGGAGTCTCTATTTTATCCCGTGGGAGAGAAGTACACAGTATATTCTAAAACAGGAATATTAAAGAGCCTTATTTCAAATTTAAAACAAGTGAAGGCGTCCCTGATGTTATCAAGACATTTGAATGGGGGAACTGTTTTTTAGGGGTCTGTATTCTGAACGGAATGCCTGTTTCGGGAAATCTGTTTTGAATAAAACGAGGAAAACTTAGGAGGAATTCATTTCGCTTTCTTAACTCAGATGAGGGCAAATGAGTCGGCAAAAATAATAGCGATTGCAGAGATGAAGTATGAGCGCGCTTCCACACGTGTTACAGGTATCGTTCATCTCCATTAAGGAATATGCGTTCAAAATGTTATGTCTCCTTCACAGGCCTTGTTTCGTACGACTATTTCATGGATCTTTATACATAACTAGGGAAGAATTACTGATGATACATCATTCATATCTTCGCTTTAAAAGGTTTTAACGTGTAACGTAGGAAACGTCTAAAATTTTTAGCAATAATTGTTTACGTATACTGAATTAACTATAGCGATGAAGTCTAAGATATCAAAAAAATAATCAAGAACATACTGTTTTACATAGAGGTAATCAGTAACTTTTTCCTGTTTTAATACTCTTTTTATTTTACAGTTACTTCGACAATTATATTACAACATCATGTGAGACATAAAATGCTACTTTCTTAGTTGAATTACACGTAAATAAGTAATCAAATTTCAACCAAAGCAGAATAGCTTAGGAAATAATGATAATTAGAAACATATCTAGATTTATTGTAAAATGAAATGAATAATAGAAACCATATCTATCCAGTCGACCATAGTCTAAAATTATATTTGAAATTATTTTTATCCACGATTAGAATTATACTAGAGCAATAGATGGAAATATGAGGTCAGACAATGTGCAGTTGGATTGATGTAGGTGTAGGAAGTTTCCTCGAGATATCTTCCGGGTTAGTGTTTGGAGAGAAACTTCTCCAACCGCTTGGCTTGAGACCTACTTTGTAGTTCATAGAATAATAAAATCAAACAGTAGGATTGGAATTGGTACGTCTTTTATCTTCATAATAATCTTCATGACACAAGTATAAATTATTTTTGATAAGTGACATAATAAAAATTTCATTTATTCGATATCTCACGACCACTCAATCAGCAATTACTTTACCTGCAAAACAATACTACTTTAAATATGATTTATACTCATTTTGTATACATGTAAAATACTATTATAAATTTGCTTTTAATTAAGTCTAAATTGTAGTGGTTTATAAAGTGCGAAGAGACGAATTTAAAACAGTAATGAAGCCCTACTTTTCGTTTTATTACGCATACGTGCAAAGAATCATTTCACAGGATCCATTCCGAAACACTTAACAACTCACTTCATCAAAAACGGTTTATAACCGATGGGATATTAATTATCCCCTCATCTCTGCTGCAGTTAGTGCAAATGCTCGACTGCGAGGACATCTCTATTTGACCGTTTGCGCCGTGTAAATTTGCCTTAATGCGGACGGCCAATTAGCAACTCCTTTGATCTCCTTCGATAAGCCGCAATCCAAAGAGTCAATGGCAAGGAAGGGTCCAGAAACCACCGGTCCTTGCCCCGATGTTTGCTGCAATGTGCATGCTCAATTGCAAACGTGAGAACATTTTATCCGATTGTACGGCGGAACTTTACCATATCACAGTTGCAACTCTGTATCGCCCTGGTTACGCAAATAAATAATACGACTCGCTATAAAGATCTTTCGTATATCTTTCGAGGTTATCTTTACTAAGTTCTCCGTTTCCGGTTGACCCCCTGAGGGTCGAAAGGCAATGTCTAGTAAATAGACATCGTAATATTACTTCATAAACCTCGATTTTCTTCTAGATTTTTCTAATTTCTCAATTAAAGTCTTATTATAATTTAACGTGGTTCGTATCGAAGTTAGGCCTTGAGATGAATACGTTTTCCTGTTCTTATTAAGCATTTATTAGGGTAGACATTTGACGAAAGTTGTATATACGGTGAAATATTTATCTTCTTGTATCTGAGGAACAAGATTTTCTAAATATTTTAATTCAATTTTAGTTACCATCATCTAATTTCAAAGTTTTATAATGTTTCAATAACGTCATATTTTAAAAATATTTCTATTTCTTTGTATTCAACGACGGAAAAAGTTACTATACTAGTATGTTATATGTAACAGTTACTACCTGAAGTATAAGAGTATTCAAATAAAATTGAATAGTATTTAGAATAAAAACGGAAAAATTATTTTGATGAAAGGGTTCCAATAAATTAGTTTTTAATTGAATAGCTTTGATTTAATTTTTTTAATATTTAAATTTAAAATGTTTGAATTCGATATCTCTTTGATATTCACGATGTCAATTTAATTCATTAAATATTACTGATATTAACTTATAATTGACTCTGTTAAAGTGGGAATATGTATGCGTTCACCCGACGATGCATCCTTAGGTTATGAGGAATTTTGCAAATTATACCATTGTTCAAAATTAGCAAACCCAAAATTTATTGTAATTTACTTTTTATTGGTCTCTCAATCAATTATGAATAAATGCACGATAGGAAATTTCAAATTTCGTGCCCATTTATAGCTTGAAAATATGCATCAATAAATTAAAACCCGGTTTTAATATTTCTAATATAATGAAATAAATATGAGAAGGCGTGACTTCGTGGAATGCCATAGTAATTAAAAAAAACTATGAATTTCCACAGAAAATATGCTATATTTGCGAACGGTTTCGTAATATAAAATTACATTGATGTAATTTCCTCCTGAAGATGTAATTTTATACTACGAAACCGGTCGCAAATATAGCATATTTCTGTGAAAATTTACTGTGAAGTTTTTTATTTCTAATATAAATTTTTTTCTTCTTAGAAATAAGTTATGACTTATTTGAATAATTCCTTGTATGATATACATGTATAATATTGAATATACTTTGTCACTTTACTATTCTATGCATTATTTAGTGTATTTCAAGGTCTAAAGTTAAAAAAGAGCTTTCATTACTTTCACCTCTGTAATTTTTTCATTTAGTTCTTTTCCGATGATACATTTATCATTTAATTTCCAAATTCTCGTTATTTCTTTACCATTTGACATATAAACAAAAATTTGAATATTTATGTATGACATGACGCAATTAAAAAAGGAAAAAGTATTATAGAAAGCGATGACACATTATAATCGTTCATATTTCAATATTGATATTTGAGATGTTATTCGTCTATTTTAATCGAAACTTTTCTTTCGGAAAACGGAATACAACGGGAACTACAAACCCTCAGTTCAGTTTAGATGACTTCCTTATGGTTCGAAGGTATTTTCGAAGTTAAGGGAAGAACAGGAAAAATAAAAACCTATACAAGGGCCTTCAAGTCTGCTCAAATACTCTATTCTTTCCGAACCCACGAATGCCACGATGTTTTAAAATAAACTTGCATTTCATCTATGACCAGATGTGGTCTACAGCAAGTTTTAAGGCATCCGTGGAGGTTGAATCGGCGTTTTGAATAATGTCCATAGGTTCAAGTTAAAAACGCTTAAACAATTTATTTGGCCTCTGGAATGGAGAATTCATCAACATGAGCTTTGATCAATAGATTTTTCACTGTCGATTAAAATAAAGGTTTGAGTCTCTTTCCCAAACCTATTCTTCACTTCATCCTCAAATTCGCGATAGTAGATACAAGGCATTGAAAAATAGCCATTGGATAGAACATTTTTCTGAGCGAAATATTCGGAAAAAGATTTTTTAAATCCATTCTTTCCAAACATTAAAAAAAGCCACGATTTATTTATTCATATAGGTGTTACTTTATCGGAAAATATTACGTGAATTGAAGTTTTAATTTAAAGTATATTTGAGTTGAAAATAGTCACGATTTATTTATTCATTTACGTATTACTCAATCGGAAAATATGACGTAAATTGAAGTTTCAATTTAAAGTATAGTTCATCAAATGGTTTCCCTAAGTCATCGACCTCCAGAATTAAGAACTTCAGTGAACCAATTCGTGATGGAAGGTCTCGTGTTCAATTCCGACCTGAAGAAGCAAACATTCACGTCTACTCTCACATAGACGAACGGTGCATTCACGAAATCATGAATTCTGCATGCAGCGAATGCCTTCATTCCCGATTCAGTGAACCTTGTATAAACAATCACTCTTCCATTGTGGAATTCTTCTATGAAATATGAAAATCTGATTCGGGATTTCGTAAAAAGAAAGTTCAAATGATCTGAGAACGAAATTACTGTCTTTTTTTCTACTCTTGTCTGAATAGACTGCGGTGGAGTTAACTCATGTGGTGAAGATGAGCGATATGCTGCCATGAATCGGAATACGGTCTGTTGTTGATTCTCCATGGTGATTGTGTTTCTGTTGAAATTAAATTAGCCATGCGGTAGTCGTTTGTAAGTGTCATTATTTATCAATCTCAAAGTCAATTTATCAGCAGTGACAATTGTTTTTTTAACTTAAAATGTCTTATTTTTAATCCTTTCATATCTTCAATTGTATTAATTCAATTTATGTCTCTTAATACCTTCTCATATGCATTACCATTGCCTAAGGATTGCATAACCTCAGTGTGATTCAAGTTTTAATTTCATTATCCGTCTTATAAATTGTGCATATTATATAAGAGATTTTTTGGTGAAATTTAATAATCTTTTATCTCTCACATTTATCATTTACAATAAAAATTTATTATATTTAAATATCGCATTGAAAAGTTCGAAATTGCGAACTGATTTACAGACATGAAAATAATTGTCATGTAGAGTTTTTCAGTTATTACCTCATTACTATTTTTATAATCGAATTTGCAAGGGCAATTAATTTTACGTAAGCATAAATGACATACTGAAGTACTTTTTCTTGACATACCTTGAAAAATTAAATCTTTGAGTAATGAACTATTCTGTTCCCATCATCGGCTTGTATAATGCTAAATTTGAAAGTTGTGAGATTTATAGTATTGGATTGCAAATATGCACTTATTACTATAAACGATTAAAATAATGTTTTCATAAACTCTCGTCAATCATATTGAAAACTTTTCAATTTGCGAATTTTTATGTTGCAAAAATAAGATGGCTAGAAAAAATATCGCAACTCTCCAATACGTATAGCAAATAAGGATATTAACAGTCTTTGCCCGCAACTACATAGCGGAACATGGCAGACGATGAAACCCCACCAAATTAAATATAAAAGCAGATCACGGAAATTAAAAACCTCGCATTCTCAAGAATAAGTCTCCTAAGAAGAATATCTACATCCTAAAGCCGGGACTAGATCAAAAGACATAAAAAAAAGAAAGCGCATGCAATAGCCTGAATCCACATCACGTAAGCAATTTGTCTGTAGACATGTCGTGTGAGACCAAAAGAAAGTTATACATTTGGCATTAATGTTATATGAGGAGAGAAGTAATTCAAAAAGGGTCCCCAAGGGAAAATGCTTTGGGCGACACCACCCCACTAAGCTCATCCACAGAAGTGTATTGTGCGATTTTGGCATACTATTTCTCAAACAGCCCGATAGGGAAAGTTAATCCCTCATCTGTCATGACGACACAGCACGGAAAATTAATATCTATCGGAGAATGGGTCTACACCGGAACATTTGATTATGCAAAGGCGCTTTCTAGGGCTTGGATTAAAATAGTGGCATATTCGACTTCAAGGAAGGATTACTCAGGAAAATCTACAAATGGTGGTCAACGTTGAAGATGAATACAAGGACGTTGAGGATAATGGAGCTAACATTTCCTTCAAATGCTTACACCCACTCATTCCTCTGATGTCTTACTATAGGTGTTCTTATTTTAATTTCTTGTTTACCAAAGCTTACGAAGTGAGAGTCCAAACACGGTTTGTTTATATAGCAACAGTTGATTATAAGGGGTTGCTATTTATTTGTTAGTGAATTTTAGTACTTCGTTCATCTTCAGTGATTAAAAGGAAGAATATAAATTTATAGAACCTTTATCCTCATATAGCACTATCAATATATTTAATTCATAATCTTTTATAGGAAATTATTGAAACATTTTATTTTTATAATTATAGTTTACGTAGAGCAAGATCAAGAATGAAGTAAAAGATACAGTTATGCCCTCGAAGTATTTACCTTATCGGATTATTTTAGAAATAATAGTGTTTATAGATGTATAGCGGAATATTTACATGTAAATCTACAATTTTCCCTTTTCGAAATGGATTTTAAATATTATTTCTATTCATAATATTGTCTCAAAAGAGTACACAAAAATACTGTGTAAGATTACTTGATTATGGACTGCGATCTTCATTATAAATGAACAAACCAAAAGGGTTGAACAAGTAATACTTAGCATGCCTGGCATCCTTTCAATAGAAATTGTTTTGCTCATAGAAACTTATACTAAACCTCAGCTAAGAGTTTTCTATTTGATAATTGCGTAAGATACATTTACAAAAACAAAAAATTCTTAGGAAAAAAATTCGTTAATTGATGTCTTTAAATCACAATCTCAGAAATGTCAGCAACTCTTTGCACTGCTCTTTCTTTGAGTTAAATGAGTGAGGAAAACACAGAAATAGAATAACACAAGTCTATATTCAAAGAGTAACAAACCCAAAATAACAGCTTTAAAATCTCAACTAATCAAAGGCATTCCAATGAAACAAAAGCTTTCGATTAAACATCGCATTATTTCCTTTAATTAAGAAAGCTTTTCTAAAAGTAGATTGAAGAAAATTAGAAAATTTATTGAGCTTAAGCCTTTAAGGATTTATTTCTTTTTATATTTTCATTTAAATTGATTAAAGCATGTATACATTTTCAATTAGAAATAAAAGACAGTTAAATGTTTGAGTAGGTCGTAAAATAGCATTAATCAATAGCAACTCTATTATTATTTTAGTCTCCATTCAAATATATTAAAGAAAGTATGCGTTTTCAATTAGAAATGAAAGACAATTAAATATGTTTGAGTAGGTCGTGAAGTAATATCTATCAATAGCGACTCTATTTTTATTAGTTACGTATTTCTTTTCCGTTCCGCCTCAGTCCATTCAGTTGATAGAATCGCTTAATACATTATCTTTAATTCCCTCGAAAGATGTCCTCAGTAGAGCTTCATTTTTCCCCACTGTGAATTTAGCCTTGGGTGCAATGAGACCATTAGAACAAGAAAAGGGTCATAAACTACGGAGATGTGAAATCTCTTGGAGACACATTCCTCCTCATTTTTGTGTACCACTCTAATCCCTGTTTTCATCTGGGAGAGTACCTCTTCACCAGAAGCGTTCTAATTTTCCGGTGATGCATCCCCGATGAGAGAGACCTAACTTAATAAATTGTTTCCAAGTAGTCACCTTTCAGAATCAAGTGGCGAAAGCTTTTGCTTCGGAGGCGATTGTCTGTGCGATAAATATGAAAGGATGAATGAAAGAGGCTCCGTTTCCAGGAAAATTCGGGTCATAGACTAAGCGCCTGATATTTTTGACCACGACAGCTCTTTTTTCTCTAAAGGAGCGTTCGTCTCTTTCTGGACCACTATCGAGGCGTAAACCTTATGAAATTCTCGACGAGATGTGATATTGAAATTATCTTTATGTTTCCCAAATTTCGTAATGGTATTTTCATCAATTCCATGCGAGTAATACATAGGATATATCAACCGTTTCTTTCTCTCTTTCTTCTGTAAACGGCATTGATACTGCAATGTTATTAAGTTTGCGATTGAACATAAATTGATAAAGTCGTGACATGAAAATATCGTAGTTATATTTAAAATTGGCGTGAGCTATTTTCTTGATTAATTTACGACCCTAACTCATTCATATATTTTACCATTTTACGTTCAAAGTCAATCGAAAATTATGGAATTCGTGATTGTATTTAAGAGGTCAGAGAATAGAATAGGTATATATATTTTGGGCTTTGATTTGCTTCATTGCCAAATCTTAAAATAGAAATTATACGGATATGTACTTACTGACCATGACATTATTTTCATCCTATTTCTACTGATGAATGAGCTACTGTTTTACTTAAGAGAATCACGAAACTGGATTTTATGTTTACTTGGCTAAATTTTCATTCGGAAACTTTTAAGCATCTCATCTGATATTTTGGTTTAACCTTAATTTAATTTATTACTGCCTTTACGAAATAAAAGCAGACTAATAATGCAGCGACATTAACTCAGGCTTCCAGTTAAAGATTGTTATTTAATGAATGAGAATAATGTTTGTTCTTTATTACGAATTACTCTTACTTAATTAAGAAGTATTCTATTAGGCTTTTCTGCGACTTAGAATTATATTCGAAAGATAATCTATAAGTAAGGTACAATATACTTACTAATAGAGAAGTTGATTACTCAAAAGTAGTGATAAAGGAAACCCATGGAACTCATCATAGGTTTCTACGCAATTCAAATAATAAGAATAACTAAAACAGTCTGTTACTATGCAGTTTTAAATCAAGTCTCGGAGGAACTTTGTTGTTTCGCATTTCTCAATAAAAATTCTTTCCATGGGTGAATGGAAAATTGCACCGAACTTCGTAGGAGTAGATTTCCAGAATCGCTGTTAAATTTCTCCTAGAAAATTATAGTCACATATTTGTGTTCGTCCATTCGGGGTTGGTGCATAAGGCAAACATTACAGACTCTGCCTCCACCTTTATCAATATATCGCATGAATGTGAATGCTTTTCATCATTTTGTTGGCAGTATACCCATCCCTTATTTTAATGATATGCTTTTTTAATATTAAAATGCGGTATCGCATCCCTGAACGTCGAATCGTGAATTCGTGGGGAGTCAATATGGAGCATATAAATGGAATCTTAGATTAAAAAAGGCAAAATGAAATTATATTAGGGGTCAAGGTGCAAAGGGAAGGAGTTGATAACATTATTAATTTAGAAGAGTTTCAAAATAAAGCGGAAAATTTCCAACCAAAAGTTTTATAGAGTTTGAAACTCATGAAATTCAAATTGAGTGAGTAAGGTGAAGTGAATAAAAAAATTTCGTAAAATTATCGGAAAAAAGGAAATTTTGGCGACCTTCTCTTCAACTTTTCTTTCGAACTAACGGTGCAATTGCAACTTTTGAATTTTAATGGGCAAGTTTTTGAAAGTGCAGCTTGTGGAACTTTTTCAATATACTAAGATAGAGAGGTCTCGGACTAATAAAAATTTAGCACAGTACTGTCTTTTTGCTCCGTTTACTTCGTGGGGTATTCTTTCATCTTCAACGGTAACCATTAGAAACGATACTCATATAAATTCAACAATATAAACAATACGTAGATACACAGAGAAAATATCGTATGTATGCATAGACGTAGTACATATCATACACCCGTGATATACAGGCTATACAGTGAATAAAATAAGGGAAACAGATGCCAGAACTAACAGAAAAAATTCGTTTTCTGAGAATAACAAGCAAGAGTTATAGTAAAGGTAAATAGTAATGGTACTTGCACCTCCTGCCATACATCGATAGGTGGCTCGCAAAGTATCCACAGAGCCATAGACATGTAGATGTTATTATGCTATCGAGAATGATAATGTTGCCATTAATGGAATGCATACAGTGAAATGTAGCTCAGTAAGGAATACAAATGAACAAGAGCGATTTATCCACAAGTCTACGTACAGATATACGAGACTGTTTAACCTATAGTCCTCTGAATAAAAAAATATCACAGCATAGGCTGTAAGATCCAAGTGCTAATAAAATATGTGAGCGATGGAAGCTGTAAGGAGCTTAAGCCGTATCTCGCGTAAATATTTCCGATCCAGGGCAGGATTTATATACCTTTCGTAGAATTGTGAAACCAATTCTGTCTAACAACCAGAACATCTGAGTTGCGCAGTAAAAATAGTATATATGTATATCGTGATTGAGATGTATACGTAACTTCCTTTACGGATTGTTTTACTCCTGTACTACAGTACAACTTTCAGTTAAGCAGATTATTTTCCATGATAACAGACGTAATATCCCGAAACCCATTGATAATTGTAGAAAATCATTTCCCTACGTTCGGCTGATTCATTCTGATAGCGCATTAGTTATTCTATTTAATGTCTCTTGTACTTAAGAAAAAAAGGGTTACTGTAATAAATTATAGGAAAGGCGATTAAAGTAGAATGGCAGTTTCCTCAATTGGTTATGATACGAAAGTGCTAAGGGAGTTGTTGGATCAGAATTCCCAGACATTTTAACCTCATCTCACTCACTTAGTGAATCGTTCGCTAGAAATGCTAAAGATCGCTAACAAATCTATTCGAAAGACATTTGGACCAAGAATGTCGACCGCTTTACAAACACACATCATGACCCGATCCACTAAGTATTCAGGAATTCTTCAGCAACTCACAGGGAAATAGAATTCCGATTCACGGAATGGACGATTCGCAGTGCATTACGATCAGCAGCTGATCAAACGGAACGGCATGAGCAAGTTTCTTGAGCACTCATGTTTATTCTCGTCGAACTCAGCGATGGCACAGTCCCCGCAGAACCTCATCTTACCTCAAAAGCATACGAATGCATGCTTGTTGACTGCAAAGGATCGCAAATTGCATATGTGAGCGATAAAAATATCGTAACAACCGTTATTAAAAGCTTCAAATATTTCTCTACTTTTTATAGATTCTACGGATTCAATTCCTGCATGACTTCGTGGCTGAATAAGATTTCAAGTAAGTTCTATAAAATGAAGATTTAAATTTAGCTCCGCTGAATTTATATCGTAAAGGAATACAAGTTTAAAAATCAGTTTTTTGCAGTGTAGTAATAAAAAGTAATTTATGGTATGATTCAACTGTATGCTCCTTAATATTAAAGATGCACGTAATCGAATTTGCAACATAACGCGTTTCAGATTAGCATCTCTACGAAATAACGTAAATTTATTCGGATGCTGTTAATTATTTATGTCGGAATGTGTTTAGATCTGAGGCAATTTTGAGGAAGATATGGAATACGTAAATCACCCAAATTACGAATTAGGACTTTGAAGTAGAGTGCGTGCATTTTAATTCAACATGTATCTGATGTGTGGTCTTTGATTTTTTACGGAATATTTTTTCAGAGGAGTTCATTCCAAGGATGTAAGTACGTAGCTAAATTAAAATGTATAGAATTTAATTACCAATTCTTATAAATTTCGTTTCCAATGAAGATTTAGTTATTCAAATGGTTAAAAGAGAATGATATATTAGAATATTCTAACTCCTATCTTTATTTTACTTACAGAAAATAACTTTTACAGGGTTTAAAAGTTAAATTTACTTAATCTTAAACTTAATCTATTTATTCACAATTCGTACAAATTACCCTTTGGTCAAAGTAAGCTAGTGACGGGAAACAATTATGATCGAAATTTGAACTCATTCCTTACAATTTCACGTACATATATACTAGAATTCTGAGATCGTTTAGCTTAAAATGAATTATCATAATTTGTATCATAGTTGATTGCCTAGTAAACTTACTCTGAATGTAAATTTTGTTAAAATCCTTATCAGGTGTTTCATACATTGTACTACATATGGGCGTCTCCAATGCTAATTCCATTCAATAAGATATTTTCTTGAGTGCATTCACAAAGAAAGGAGATTCTTTTTTTGCTTTTTATGAAAAAGATGCCTAAGAATACATCGCGAAGGATAAATTGAAATAGTCTCGCTAAAAATGAACTCGGCTCGTTGTAGATCAAATATAGATACATATTTTATAAATACAGATTTTTGCTGAATTGGGTCTCATTCTTGCTGTAGAATTTATGCTCGAGCAAATTGCTCTTACGTTTAAAGTTTCTCCTTAAAGAATGATTCTTCGAAGTTCTATATTTTTACGAATACAATTTTAAAAACACGCTCGATTAAGTATCAAGAAATCCCTCCTTCTTGGTTGGTAATATTAAAGTGGGATAGGCTCACGTGCTATGTATAGTGCTTGGTTGAAAAATGTTTAAAGCTTCTTATTTGAAACGGTTAGAAAGAGCTATGCTGTAAAGAAGTAGAGCAAGAAGATTCTTATGGCTATAAGGAGCAGCCTATTGACAACTTGTTGCCTGGATTTTTTTCTCTAAAAGTTATTTATAAAAAATCAGTCAAAATAGAAACTTTTGAACAGTTCGAAAAGTTATAGTTATACTTACCATAAGTCCTAAAGTACTTCGGGAACAGCGAAATCAATTTAATATAAAATTATTTTTAAAATTTCCTGTAATAGCACCAACACTTCTAACGCACTAAAATCAATTACTTATAATTCACATTGGTATTCACAGAGTTTCTCACCCCAAAGAGACTTTCAAAGTGCACAGATATTGAGATTCTGTGAATGATGGGGTCATTTGGAAATCACATTTGAGTAGTTCGCACAGACGTTGCAAGAGGTAATAATCGACTCTAGGGCGTAGTGTTAGACCGCATTAGAAGTTCTGCAATGCCGATATTTAATACGTGAAATGGCAAAAC
This sequence comes from Pantala flavescens, assembly GCA_020796165.1. NCBI lineage: Eukaryota > Metazoa > Arthropoda > Insecta > Odonata > Libellulidae > Pantala > Pantala flavescens. The sequence continues at coordinate 24,410,918 of CM036886.1, forward strand.
GTAATAACAAAATTAATTTTTCTTGAAATTCACGATCTTATTATTTATCAGAACGGAAAATATATATCAGTTTTTACTATTCCTTTAAAATAATACGTAATTTATTTGAATACATGAAAAAAGATTAAAATAATTGCGTATTCGTTAACGTTAGATACGAAATAAGTAATAAACAAGTTGTGGTTGCTACAACAGTTATTTATAGCAACGATATAAATAAAATATCATGACAATATATATTACAGAGTAGGGTATATATAACTACAGGATGTATGATAATATATTATTACATTAAATATATTGGTGGAAGAAATACCGAGTGATAATAATACTTCGACAACGGAGTAAAGACCTCAAAATTCGGTCCATAAAAATGCGACAGATTGTAAAATAGAGCAGCGTTGCAGTGGTTGCGAGGAAAGAAACAGAATTGAATTTTTGGATCTCCAACAGCCATTTGGTGTATTCTGGGAAAAAGCTTGCGAAGGAGCGTTCCATCCGAGGAAAAGGTAAAAGCATTATCGCCCGAATGAGAGGAGGTTCTCACGATGTGCCACCGCCGAGATCAAAGTGGTGAAACGCGTTCGGAGTTAAGGATATACGCCTTCAGAACAAATTTCTACCTTCCGTCGATCGTCATGGCGAACGCTTTTTAAGGCGTAATTCATATAAAAGGGACTTTGTGTCAATAAAGTGATTTCACACGGCGACAAAAACTTTTAAATGGAAAGATAACGTTGGATTAAACAGTAAACGTTCTCGTTTACAGTTTAATATAATAATTTTAATATTACTTTTGATCATTAATTGGTATTAATGTCGTCACCTGACAATACGTCGAACTACGACGATATTTCGTAATAACAATGCTATTAATAATATAAAGAAATTTTAATAATGAGATGTTACCATCATTTATTGGTATTGTTGTCACCAACAACATGTTCAACAGCGACGATATTTGGTAATAATAATAGTAGTTATAATATTACGAATCTTGAATAATGAGAAGTTTTTGTATAACAACGGCCTTGTTTCGGAGATGAAAACCTTAGCAACCATAATATTTATCTTACTAGAGTGTAAACATAGTTATTTAACGAACATTTGCAATCAGAAATGCTAAATTTACTTTTATTCCGCTATAAATCGTATTTCTATTTTTAAAAATACGTGAACTTATATTATCGTATACATTCATATCCACATAATTTCAAAATTATTTCCCAAATCATTCATTATCGAAATTTTTAACTATTCATGCCTATTAGTGCTATAATTAGCATAAAAATGTTAATATTCATGCAAACCAAATATTCCCGTGACCTCCAGTGGCTTCTGAAACATCGGCTAATACAAAGTCCTATAGACTTTATTGTGACATGAATTTTGCAATACTCGGTTCATAAGCGATGCCCGAATCTCATTATGTATGTTTTGTCCCAATTACCTTCGCCACATATTGCATCATTTACGCATTCAAAGCGTAACACATATCAAAATAGTTTTCCGTTATGATCGCTCCCTTCATACTTTACGCAAACACAAACCTCAAGCAGAAAATTGAATTATAATCAACGCTAATAAGTGTGCTTTGCAATGAATACATCGGTCGTATGAACCGATGTCTATTTTCGTCACTTTTTGCAAAACCAAATATCAACCGTGCGTTACAATCTTTCCTCATCTCTCTTAATTTATCTCTAATAATTTCTGTAATTCCTAAAAAAGTTCGTACTGGTTCAAAAATCATTATTTACTTAAAATAAATTTCAACTTCATTATCATTTTTCTTTAAAACTTATTAATCTGAGATGTATTTTCAATAACCACACTTGAAATACTTTAATAAAAATAAAATATCACGAATGAAGTTTTCAAACAGTAGCTTAGAAGTTAGTAATTCAGAACAAAATTATGTTCTAGAGAAGAAAAATTTTCTATGGCTTAGAGTTCCTTTAAATAATGCGGAAAATGAGTGTAATGTAATATTAATTCTTCGCATAATTTATCAATGTATAAAATATATTTATTTGGGCGATAATTAATTATATTAAATTCATTTACTTTCAAAAAATAAAAATCTCAGAATTAATTTATTCGTTTGATCTAAATTGATGCTTCTAGTTTTCTTTTCGATAAATTTATTTATGCATACATTTTTACGTATAAATTTATCTTTATACAAATCTTTACTTGGATTTTATACTACGTTTTGGGCATTTTTGGGTTAATTTACCACGTTATTCCATGCAGTATTTACAGAGCAGTGTTTGCAGATAATTTTATCTCCTCCTCTGGAGAAATTCTTTCATCAAAACTTCGAATAACTGTAATACACATATGAAAAAATGTTCGTCAATGTAAGAACCGACCACGAGAGCGAAGGATCGTCAAGACACGATAGACTATAAAAAATAAGCATTTGACGTCTGGTTGGCAAAATTCCTTTCCCCAGATGAATTAGCCGAAATTTTCCAAAGCGATACGGTATTCAAACATGGCTAAATAATGGTTTTAAGTTGAAATTTGAAAGATGTCAAATAAATAATAAAAAATAGGAATGTTCTAAATTTATTTTATTTGCATCAAACATATGAACGAGTCTTCACTAGGTTCAGGATATCCAGGCAATAGCCTTCCGTCATATTCTAGAATTCACTCGTTATTTTGCTATTCGGACTTAGGGTCATCAATGCGCTGGAATACTGAATTTTAGTTATGAATGAATATTCCACAACAGCCAACTCTAGCATTTCCCTCCAAAGCAAAATGATAGAACTTTTTGTTTTGTAAACAGTGAACTACGTCTGATTGACCTTGATTATGCGTTTAGACTCAATTCTGCTATTTTATATGAAACCAAACAAGTCTATGATTGCTCATATGTAATGTAAGATAGATTTCTGTACCATTTCTAATGACAGCTAAAAAAAATCTCTCTTTGTAAAATGGGATTTTCAAGATAAGGAAGTAAAATATTCCATGGTTAAAAGCCAGAAGCTAAAAGTACAAATACGAATAACCTTAAATTTCAAAGTGCTAATGGAAGATCATCTTCAACTATGAAACTTATCTCATAAAATAAAAAGTATAATTTTCCGATAAAATAACTCTAAGGAAATTTATCGCTTAGTATGATTACGTTCATCCAATTTATTCAGATTTTATGAAAGAGTACGATAAAAACCTTAGAGATTTAAAAGATTTTGCGAAAATTATAGCTAAACTTCTTCGTTATAAGTAATGAACTATCAAATTGTGATATAATAATAAAGTAACATGTTTTGGAAAATATGGTCTGAATTTATAGTTATGATTGACGTAATACTGTATAAAACAGAGATAATAAAATATACGGATATCGACAACGAAGTTTTGTAAGAGAAGAACAAGTGATACACTCCCTCAAAAACTCGTCGTTATGGAAATAACAAACGACTAAATTTTTTTCACGAATTGAATCAGTAATACAGTTTTTTTAGGAAGATTGAGACAAATAGATCACGATTAAATAATCCTGCCCGAATTCGAATCTCTCCGTCCTCATTACTATCATGATTCTCAGTTTTTCTTTTAGCCAAACTCCGATATAAAAGAAAAGCTTCCTTCTTTTCGCGAGATGGAATAGGAATTGATGTCATTTGCGGATATTTAGTTCGACGAGCCACCGCACGCCATCCGACGGCGCCACCGCTGTCAAACATAACGCATCCATTCCGCTGCAACTCAAAGACATTCGTTGTTTGGAGATTCAGAGCACGACGCGGAGATTTTTTCGCATCATTCGGATATTTAGGTCACGATCATCTTTCCCTACCATCGCCTCAAATGTACGCGCGACAATATTTCCACGTTCCTTCGGAAACGTTTTCCAATTCCAACATCTCCCCTTTTGCATCTAACAAGAGTCCTTTCATTGGGAAGGTATTAATCTTCTCCGTATATATCTCCCAAAGATGCCGATTTTTTCCCCACACTTTTATATCGCTCTGTTCCCAAGCGGTTTATTCCACTCATCTGACCGGAACTTCGCTGTGTGAACGAAGGATCTATTTTATTGTACTTATTCTGTAGCGTAGTGCTTGTATCGTCTGTGAAGCCTGCTTTAATGTCCTGGAATTCTAAGCCCTTTCGATACAGTTAGAGCGATCTTTATCGATTACTTAACGAAAAATATACATTCGTAATAATTTTACGCAAAATAGATCGCATTTACGTCACATGATAAATCGATATGTATCGATGAGTATTTATCGATCATCATTTACAATTATTATAGAGACGAAACACACTTATATCTTAAATCAATTTTATTCTGGATGATAATGTTACATTTAATACCCTTTCCGTTGATATTTGTCCATCGAATAACGAATTATTTTCTTCATAATATATTCTTCGAAACCCCGTTGCTATGCACGATGTTGAATTTAATTTAAACCTACCACCCACGAGAGAAAGTCTTGTATCGGTCTCAACATGGTTTATTTGTCCTCATGCATCGATTCCCATGTCTTTCCAAACCCTCGCTACATTTTTTATTTCCCCAGGAATTCCTATCCGAAAAAATTTCGCCATATCCGACGGAATAGACTCATGAATTCCATAAATTCGTGTGACTTCCAAAACTCTGCGGAGTCCCCTAACCGCCACAGATGCCATAAACTACCTCCTTTTACCAGCCCCGTCTCTCCCAAGACGAGAACTTCTGTGAGAAAGTTTAGGGAAGAAAGAAGTGAGAAATAAGTTACTCGAAATGACCATAATCTAGAACACCTATGAAAACGTTCGTGTGGCATATGCGAGCTGACTTCCCCACAATATAGCCCCTTTTCAATACAACCTTTTTATCCCAGCTTCCGATAACGTTTAATATATTGTCCGAAATATACGATATTATATATTCCCCGTACGTTTTTCTTCCCGCAACCGAAAATTCGTTTATTTTTGGTTCGGCCCTTTACGGCTCGTATTGAAATATTTACGCTATCCGATTGTGTTTTGTTTCGGTGTATGCTCGCTTATTTTCTGTACTTAGGCCCGATACAATGACGAGCAATAATGCTAAATACTACATTATCATGTGCATTGTTGGAACGTGGAAGTTCTAGGTTTGATTGTTGTAGGCCGCTTTTTCGATTTGTCTTAGAATGCGTGAATTATTGAAAACGCAACGCGTGCAGTTATCTTTATCATAGAATATATCTTTAGTAATTCACACCACGTTTCCACAATTTAGAAGAGTAAATAAAAGTAATGAAATCATTAATTCATTACTTTATACATTATATGTGTTGCTAAGATCTTTCTTTCATTAATAATACGCTATTAATTATGAAATAATTAAGCTCGAATCAATATCGATCTATCGTGATTAAATCGATCGAATGAATAAAAAAAGACGTGAAAAATAGTTACATGAGTGGTACTCGATCCTAGGTCCCCAACATTCCGGGTTCCGGGTCTAACCACCATGCACCAGCGTAATTATATAAGTATATCTAATACGAGTTATATCTTAATAGGGTGAAATTGAAGTGGTTTTGTATTCAAGTGGCTCAATTTTATCGTTTACAGCGTTTAACACTTTTCTTAATCAATAATTATGAGTGTTGAATGAGAATATTTTCTATTTCGACGGAAGATTATATTAGAATTATTTTCATCCCTTCCTGGTGATCAATAAAATAACAACAATATAATAGTTCACTTTGATATACCGAATATTTGCCGTAATAATATACGTGGTATCTTTACATAACGTCAGAGCACCTGAAGCCCCTTTGGTCAAACAAGATGACAGTTCGGTTCCTTCAGAAAAGAGATACCATTATGAAATATAGCTCAAATGACAGTAGATACTCTTCTGACGCAATGCGTTGAGCTTTGATGTCTTAAACACAGCCCCTGACGGACCTTAACATAGATATGAGTCCCTGATAGGGAAGACTTAGGGTTCTTTTTACACATTTCCCGGTCTTTTAATTAAGACAAACGACACTGCGTGTAAAATGTAAATAGGACGTGCGGCCGATTGGAGGTGACAAGGGCCTTGGGAGTGCAGGTATACCACAGGTCCTCCACTTTGGGAGTTCTTTTGTGCGGAGAAATTCTTCTGCGGCATTTAGACTTTTCAATGGTTTTGGATCTTTTTGGTCGGTCATTTCTTCCCACGAGAGTGAAATTTCTAAGGGAACTGTTCTTCCGTTCCTAGTCCTTTTTAATACTTCCGTTTTTTTCCATTTAAAATATTCGTTTTTGAAAAAAAACTTCGAAATTTCAATCGTTCAATGTTCATTTAGAAAGGTTTATTGCTATATATTTAATATCATTGGCTTGAGATATGTTTACTACTTCCAATACTCAAGATAAGAACTTTTTTGTTTTTAATTTACGCTACGAAAATTACTCTTCGTCTTAAAGTTTAACAGAAGTGAAAAATTGCTACATGACTGGGACTCGAACCTAGATCTCCTACTTGCCGGGCAGGTATGCTTCAACCTGCTAAGTTCATTCAATCCCACTCTTTATTACACTTCGTCTTGTTTCGTAACATTTCACCTTTAAGATATGCTATGCAGTTATGAGTAACCATGGTGAGAGTTTGTTGTTTTATTTCTTTTCTGTTAAAGTCAGCACTAGAGAAGTAAAGCAGTAAGTTGGAGTAAAACACCCGCGATACAAAAATAAAGCGTAACTGGATATACGGAGACCGGCAGATGGTATAAATCGACTTCGAGACGGAATTCATCAAAGCCGCTAACGGAAAAGAGAAAATTAAAATTCAATATAAGGATATTTCGGGCGCATTTTTCATTTCGGTTGCAACCATATGGGACAAACAAACGCTCGTTCGCTCACTCATGTTTCGCTAAAAATCCCCGGATATTTTCGAATCTTGCGACTTTCGGGAAACGACCGATTGCCGAAAAAAAAAGAACTCCGATGGATGGGCTTCGGAAATAACCGTCAGTGATAAAGTGTTTTCGCAGCGTGTTTTCCAGCCCGATCGTTGGAACATTCCCAATTGAATTCGTGTCCTAATGGAGGCCTGGCTGCCTGGCCTTTTTTAAGGAAACATATTCCGAGAGGACAACGGCCTGGGATGGTATGCCTCGGGAGACGTGGCAACGCCGCTTGCAGGTGAAGGGAAGCGGTCACCATGGTGCTTCGAGGGGTGCATTCAGTCGAACGACCTGCATCTTGGGTTACCCGGAATGAGTTGCCGATTGCGTCTTCAGATTCAGTTGTAAAACGACTTTATATTCCGTTTTGTGTCTCATGTGACTCACGTAGTGGATCCATAAGGGCATGACAGATTGCGATGGAACGCGGCGCTATCGGGATCCGAACGTCTTTCTTGAATGGATGTTGCGTATCGTGTTGATAAAATAGAAAATTTACGGATCTTTGTTACCTGTACTAGAGGGAAGCATAGTTCGGAAACCATTTCCTATCGGAATTTATCGCTCTATCGGAACTCGGATTGGAAAAAACGGATCCATTTAGGATTTCGCGAGGCGTAAATTTTGAGAGCCTGGCATGCTTAATTTCCTGAGAAAAATTAAATTCCAAAAAGTGGTATCGAACGTGATAAATCGCGTAAAAGAAGGGAAATACATAACTTAATATTATCGCGAGTTACAGATTTTAATTCTGATTTGGTTCTAAAATAATTTTAAGGTTTAGTTCCCGATCTGTGTTTAAATTTAAGGACATATATACGTTGAGTATCAAAAGTAATTTAAGTCCATTAAAACAAGCAAAACTCTTAATGAATATACCGAGAAAGAGCTTAACACTTTGAGAAAATTGTTTTGTTAATATCCATTATAATTTTCTCAATTTACTGTTTCATATTCGTAATTACATTTTGTTTTCCAGGAGCTTTCATTGATCCATTCGTGGGCTCTTAAAGCTAGCATCAACCTTTATTTTTAGAGGATGTTGGTAATTATTTATGGCAATACGAAGCACAATTGGATGTATTTAAATATATTCTATTCTATTTACTATCCATTATCCATTTTATATATTATAAATACGATCTGTTATCATAGGACTTTCCCGTAAAGAACTTTAAAATAATATGTATCTTTTAACATCTAACTCGTTAGCTACGCAGTAGTATAATGATATTGACCTTTTACATTAAAACAAACCTCATAATTATTAGAAAACGATATTATTTATCCAGTAAAAGGAAACATTTGGCATATAACATCCTTCATATACTTGGACTATTATGGCACCATTACCCGAACGAAAGCGAATTGCTCGCAGTATACGAAACTTTCCCAACATTTCACCCAATTAAAATATAGAAAGTTACATCTTAAAAAAAACACTCACAGAATCCTTGCTCTGGAGCAGCGAAATCCGCTACATCTTTACGTTATTAAAATTACCCCGACATTTCCTTCCCGAAAAAGTTTCCTCCTTTCAAATTCACAAACCGTTATCCGTTGATGTTCAAGAGGAGAGAAAATGATCGTAAAAGTACATCAAAATCGTCCAAAAAACATTGAAAATTCGAAACGAAAAGTGGACGGAATTTTCCGCGAAAACCATCGCGGAATTGCACGTCTTGGAAAGCTGCATTAGTGAGATTGTTTGGAGCAAAGACGGGGTAGTCTACTAACTAGGAAAAGGTTTCTTTTTTTTCTGGAAAACCAGTTGAGCGTCGTTACGAAAGTGTTTCATCTTCAAGCGACAGAATTCTCAGTTCTAAAAATTAATCTTTTGAAATTCGTAAAGGAAGCAATTAAAATGAATGTAAATAAACGGGGATGAATATTCGCTTTAAAAAAGCTTATTTTTTGAATAAAAAAAGAGACTTGGTGACCTTAAATTTACTCAGATACACTGAAATGTATGAGAAACCTTTGGAGCTCTGCCAAGAAATAGTAAAACATAAATTCCTTAGTATATTCACACCGCATTTTAGCTTTTAAAAGTGAGATTACTTTGTTCTTCTTTTTATGAAAAGTACATGAGCATTTTAGAGGTCATGGAATGAATATTCATTCACGTATTATTTTAGTGCAGAAGAGAATATAAAAATAGATATATTTATTGAACTATATATTGTTATGAGATCCTAATTGAGTGTCCACTAATAAGTACTCAATGCATAAATAGTGCTACGTTTACTTATGTGTAATACACTCAGAAGCATTAAGCGCGACAAAATGTCTTTTTATGTATTCCATATCATTCCCGTTATCTATCAAATCAAAAATATCATTCTTATAAATTTTAATTAAAATATTCAATCTTCGATTTGTAATCTTCTATCCAAAGTCGAATTTATTCAATTGTAGCTGATTAAGTTTTCCTATTTTAAAATTTTTAATGTGAATATCATCCGAGATATGGAAAAAATATTTTTGCTCGAAATAATTAAATGTTATAATTGAATGTTGTTCTAAAATAGTAATATTTACCATTCATAGCCAAATAAATTTTACATAATTATCAATTCTCCACCGATTTCATTATAGTTACAGCATAAATTTTTGTATCTGTCAGTAAGTTTCATCTCAGTATTTGGTTTCAGGAATTACTTTAAAGTTGAATGCAAGGGAAGTGGGTAGAATTTAATCTTGCGATCCAAGGATGGTGTTAGCAAGCTTATAATCAAGAAAACAATTTACAAAATATTTAAACGGGGATTTAATTAAAGGAACCGCCAAGGAGTAAGTTAATGAAGTTTCATATCGGTTTTTTTTCCTTGTCTGCTATGATAAGTACTTTCGAATTCCACTTAGAAGCTAACTTCAGAGTACTTGAATATTCCTTCGCTCAAAGTAATTTGGCTAAAAATAATTTAAGAAGATACTCGAGAACGATTTTGGTTCGAAAATTCTGGGAAGCAATTTACATTCTCAAAGTTTTTTTATTCGGTTTCAATATTAGGTAGATCAAAGTATTCTTCCTTCTCATGCAAGAAAGGAATATTGGAGGATTGAAGTATGACGATCCATCGATTGATATTTTATATTGCCTACGATGTTTTCTCGAATATAAATATCTTACGTATTTTTTTTTAAAAGAGCATTCCTATCTGCATGATAAGATCATATCACGAGAGAGAAAAGGTTTTTTACATTTTACTTTGAACTTCATACACCGAATGAAGGAAACTTTAATTTAGGAATAACTAAATTACATCGCATTGTATATCTCTAGGCAAATGCAATTTGGTATCAACCGATAGCTTTTTTCTTTATCATTTTATTTCTACAGCATCGCTTGATTTATCTGCTGTAACAGAATTTTCAAGAGCCCATTATTGACAGATAAACAGATACAGTTCTTGAACTAATAGGGTCAAGAATCAGCGAAAATAATTACTTTTACGTATAATTAAAATAATAATTAAAATTAAATAGTCGAATTAATTAAAATTGACGCAATTAAATGTCGGAAATTAATCAATTTCGTAACGTATACTACTTTTAAAAACTATCGAGTATCAATATCCCAAAATTCAAAAAATCCATATAAATATCAAATTCTCGGCCATGTACCACTGAACTCAAGTTGAGCACGTTTACATTTCACCGCTCTCTCATTTCACGAAACGTCGTTTTGCGTCAAATGCGCCCCCTTAGGGTTGGGCAATCATTGAGGGCAGTCACACAAATAAAAACTGAATCGCCATGGAAACAAGTGACTGAAGAATCTCGCACTTTTTCCGGAGAACGGAATTTCTCCGCCCCATCCGCTTTTTTCCATGTCAACGAACGCATTCTTCTCTTCGTTCTTGCTAGTGTTTTTCCTCCAAAGTGATATTTATGAAGAGCGCACTCCAAAAAAATATGGGAGAGATTTAACACTTAAACAGAGGATGAATCGATCCAGAGATGAACATTCCGATGTACACGACGAAACGGGAAGCAGGAGATATTAAATGCTGTTCTAGAGAAACTATGACGCGTTAACAACCCTCTATATATGATAATAAATGAAAATAACACTTCTACACAATAACACGCAAGCTTTTTTTAATGTACGACCATAGTTTTAAACCGTTGGACTGTCCTAAAGTCTAGGACAATTTATACTAGATTCAGCCGTTAGTATGACATTACGTATGTAACTATGTAGATTAGTTTTATTTTTGCGTAATTCTTTCGTTTTGTCTGTTTTTATTGATTGAGTTGCAAAGCATCAATAGAAAAATGAAATTCCATTAAAGTTTATTTGTAATATCAAAAAAAAACATCTCATATTGGGGTTACCTGTAAACTTTAAATAGGTATTACTATTCTTGAGATTTAGTTAATATTTTTGTCCAATATGCATTACGGGCCAGTGATCTATTGGAAAAATGAAATTGGGTTACTTGAAGTATCTTCCGCAAATTTTCATTTAAAATTTATTTTACGGAAATACATTTTCATTTCATCGTTTGTAAATCTCGTTAATAAAAGATTGAGTTATAAAATCCCATCAGGCCGTATATTTCAACGTAGACCACTAATCATTGCCGTATTTGTTACAGTTTCTGAATGATTATGGTTCCTAACTTATATTATTTTATACTGATTGCAAACAGGAAAAATATACTATAAACAAATGGAAAATCCTTAGTTTATTTAACTTGGTTCATCGGTATGATTGGGTATAATTCAGTTTTTAAATGAACGTGAAAAGACGGTGTTTATTGATTTTTACGATGTACTACCCAATTGATGTTGCTATTTACGTAATGGTATCCAGTTGTTGATAAATGCCATGGTGATTAAGGGGAGTATGACAGAGCCTATGTATGAAGCCGTGATTGGCAGCACGTTTAAGTGAATGGCGTGCATAGTGTGGTTATGAATCTTCCCTCCTAAAAATGGGAAACTCGCTACAGCCATAGCTCTTTTGTAACTCAAGTAAGACCATTTTTGGTGTGAATCTGACGTTTGGATGTGAGACATTCGAGGAAGCAAAAAATTCGTCTGTCTCAGGTTCTTTAGCCTAAAGGGCTTTGGGCGAGTGTTAGTGATTAAATTTTACACATCAGGACACGCAAATTCCGTATTATCTCAGCTTTTAAGTCATTTGGATATCACGGCGCAGTTCTTCACAATATTTCGAGGGAAATCACTCACATTTGTTGGCGTGATACGTTCTGCTGTCGCCTGCATGTGGGTCGGTGTGGGAACACTTGGAATCGCTTTCTGTAATTTAATTCATCCGTATAGTGTGGGTGGTAGTGGATTAGTGTTAATCATCTTACGATAATCTCCTGCGTGTGATACTGAATAACACACTTTCACTTTTCTCTTCAGATCCCCCTTCAACTACGAAGTTATTTAATACTATTTCAAGTGAAGGGGTTTTTGTACTTCAACACACTATCTAATTTTCAAATGAACACAACGTATTTCTAAATCTGATTTTGCGTGGATTAAATCTTTTTTGATTCTTTTGTTGTTTTATTGTATTATTGCATTACTTTTCACTATTGTATTACTTTATTATATTGTTAGTTTTAATATGATTATTTTATTGTTGTATCCTATTGTTAGCCTACGAACGCAGGAATAGCATTATTGGGAAATTAATTTAATTATTTTCTTATTATTACGTTCACATTTTCCACGAAGACCAAGCAACATTCATTAAAACACCACACGCAGTAAAAGCTGTTTTTTGAAACATGATGGCTAAGGTTGTAACTTATTACGTTCCATTTGCCTCAGGGATTCCGCACACGACGAACATCTATGACCGTAAATTGATCCTCTTAGCATATTATACTTCCAGTTCGCATAGAAACCGGATCTTTTGGGCTGAGTCCAGGAGAAACTTCGGAAGGGAGGAAATCGGCAGCAGTGGAATATATCGGTTGAATAATTCTCTCGAATTCGATGAAAATTTCGAATGAAACATTTCGATGAAACGAATGCTCAACCTTGCATTCGGTCACCGTTCATTTATCGGAACTACATTTTCCGTGACTGTGGAAATAAATATATAAAAACAACTCGTAGTATTAACACTAATGAAGTTTAGTTTTAGAGTTTATACTTGGATGCTGATTTATATATAATGTTTGAGGTTTATATAAAATGTTTGAGTTACTTCGGAGTGCCAAAAATCTTTGTTACCATGGCTACTCTCTTTCACATTGTCAATCTACTTTCTCTCAAATAACAATTACTTCATTGTCAACTAAAACGTTCTTTTTGATTGGCTATCCACTCTATTCCTCCAAGACTTACATATGTTTGCTAATTAAGGTTTGTTGTACTTGTAGCCCCAACACGATCGCTACATTAAATATTTGATATGGATTATTACGTATTTGGAGTTGAACTTTAACGTGGATACGTACATAATAAACTAATACGATTCTACTTCACTCAGTGCGCCAAAAATTTAACACCGTATTCCTTCCCTTTGCTTTCAGCACTTGGTACACAATTGCCCCAGAATGGGAACTAACTCCATTGCACCAAGTTTCAGATATTCCACAGACATCCGATCCTCTACTAGCCTTTACATTCTTCATGAGCATGATTCCTCCTGTAGCTTATTCGGTAAGATTCGAGGAAGTTTTGCGGTATTTTTTGTACCTTTTCTCCTTTAAGTTTTCTTGAAGCTTTTAGAAATACTCTGTGACTGTTTTGAGTTTTGGCTTTTGATGGCTGCCATTCCATCTTCCTTCTGTGGTAGGATTTTCCCCCATCTAGCTAGTTAATAAGCCATCTCCGTGTTCCTATATTTGTCGATAGATTCTTGCAATGCTTACGGATCGAAAATCCTGACATCAATTCTGATTCCTTACCCGATTGCCTTGCAGAATACCGCCTATTGAACGTCATATTTCGTTGAGACATAATCCTCTATTTCAGTATTTCATATTGTTTTCTTATTGATTGACGCAGTAGGAGAATATACTTACATATTCAACACAGAGGAATGCTTATTTATTTAGAATAGGCTTGCCTACTTTGTAAGACAAATTTCTATTTTCTTCACGTTTATTTGCTTCTTGTTGATCACATTTCTTACGACTCTAAGTCTTCGGTCTTTCGTTCGATCAATAAATTTCTTGCCCCAAGAACAACCGGATCTTTTGATGTTCATACGGACATATTTATTGCCTTGTTTCTTAGATACCGACGAAGTAATTAAGGAATGTTTAATGATCCTGTTGCAGGAGGTCCCAAACCCCCACAGGACGTGTTGGGGAACCCCTTTCGAATCATCATTAACCGCATCTTGAACAATTTATCCGGGAGATGAATGTCGAGCAGAGTGGCAGAACGTCTCCGTGTTATCAATCCGTGAATGTTTAAGGAACACTTAAGTGCACGTTCACGGGCTGTGGTTTGGTGGATGTCGCGTTAGGGGACCGATTCTTAAAGGAAGAGTGAAACATGGAATGACGGTGGCATCGTCCTATCTCCGGAATTACCTTCAGACGACTGAATGCCGTCTGAGCTTCTTAACATGTCATCTTATGATGGAAGAGAAATGCGGAATGAAACTTAGATAAGGAGCCCTTGAAAAGTCGAGGAAAAACAAAAGAAGGTTGATATTTAGTTCGCTTTAAAATGAAGGGAGATGTAGGGCTTTCATTCTTACGATAAACGTAATGGCGTTGGGGGTGGGTGGTATCCAAGTAAATAAACAACATCTATAACTACGAAGCTACGAAACCATGAGTATACATATACTATCCTCAAATCGTTTAGTAGAATCAGATAAGTGAGAGTTAAAATTAGTAATTTATTAGCTTGAATTCATTCGCTATACATTATGATTAAAAAGTATTACGTTTTAAATTAATTCAAATTTTATTAGATTACTGATTCATTGGTAATTCGATTTGGATTACTTTAATAAGATTTGAGAATCACTTTCTGCTCGTATTTTGAAACTCTTTTAATCCATTTTTCCCTAATGTCCCTAAAGAATTTGTATTTTAATTAATGGGTAATTTCCCTTAATGTCTCGTCAAAGTATACATCACATACGAAACATACGATACGATACGAATTTTACGTTGACTGAGAACTAGGCCATTTTTTATCATGAGGATGTTCAATAGGTAAAAATGATGAAGGAATAGATCTTGTGACATTATATACCTATGATCACGGTTCACATGGGCTTTCAAATCGATTTTATAAATTGAAAAAATCGCATCGGAAATTCTCTGGCTCGTTCGTGTGCATCCAGCTCTCTTTCCGAAAGGAATTTATCGATACATCGGCTGCATATCAAAGCCTTAATTACTCCGTGTTTATTAAAGTCCACGCTAAACTAGCCTCATCGAAGAAGGCATGTTTACTTGGGAAAATATGTCCCATTTACATCGTCCTTACCGTAAGAGATCGATACACCATCGTAAAATATTTGCTCTCACTTGAACGCTGTTCTCATAAATAATTAAAATCAACATGGCGCTAATAAATGTATTATGATTCATCAAGACCGACATAATCTGCCACATTGACAATATTCCCGTTAGAAACGTCCATCGCTTCGCATGAAAATTTAATAAAAGGCGAAATTCGTAAGGGTGGCTCGAATACGAACTCAAATAAATCATGCTCTTTGGCGGCCAAAGCACTTGTCCGCATAATTTTTCGTGGCTTTTATCGCTTCTTTTGCGGAACAATGCGTGCTCTTAAAGTCCTTTGACGAATTCAGCATTGTTCGTTCGCTAAATAAGTAACCATGTGTCACGCTTAGGATTGTTGCGTTCTTGGTAGTTGTAACAAAACGTCTGTATTTTGATGTTCTATCGGAGTATTTTCTTTATTTATTGAGGTTGTCCTTAAAGAAATCGACTTCAACACTAGGTCAATTACAGTTGATGATAAACAACAATTATCGATGAAAAGTACGCTTTCTAAATATCCACACATTTAATTCCTATTTGCGTTTTTCAATTGTTGTTAGTTTCATTGTTGTTTGTTTAGGATATTTTCAGATAAGAATATACAGTTGTCTCGCTATTGACTTTCTTGAATTTATCCATTCAAGTTTTATACAAAATGTTTTTCGATAATACAAGTAAATATGAAATTAATCTAGGTTCATCACTTTGTACAAATGATAATTTTTCCAGAATCATATGGCATAACCATGAAGAAAGGCTCTTATTAGAGTCACTATCGATGTATCCCTAAGATATAGCGAAATCGCATTTGTATCATTTAGAGGGAATATGAGCAAGATTTGATATGTTACTTTATTTGTGTTTTGTACCACTATAGTGTAATGTTTCATGCATAGCTAAACATGTAAATTATAAAAGTTTTCAAATCGCAAAGTCTAGATTTTACATTACGATGATTCTTTGAGTCAGAAACGTGATAGTCATAAATAAAACGCTATAGTTTCGTGAAGATAACTATATTTGTAATTCCTGACGAAACTTTTCCATTCTCTATAGTTTTAGTAATGTAATCTCTTCGAATAAGGATAGCAATTCTGAGGTGACTTGAAGAAAAATATTCTCTTTCTTTAGTTCATGGTGTAACTAGTCTTTTTTAAAAATGACCACAACATTATTGTAATCAGTTTCATGACTGTTTTAATAACTTGTTTAATTTTTAGTAAAAGAGGAATTGAACGAGTGTTACGATACGAGATCATAAATTCATCCAATGAAATGAATAGTATTCAAAGCAAAGTATTTTTTATGAATCGGTAGAATTGAAGTAAGATAATAAGCGTCATTAAATAAACAAGTTCGAACACGAAAGTAAAATTTACTCACATCTCAGAAAACAGAAAGAGGCAATTTGGAGAAGAACTAGATGATAGAATGGCATCGTTATCGAAAATTGTTTCCATTTGTAGATCATTAACCCTCGTTGGAAAGGTTTAATCTATTTTCATCTCATCTTCAGATTCACTTTCGAGAGTTCTCCGGGGCGAATTCCTCGATCTGGAAAGGTCCAAAGCAACGCAATCATTAGTATTTATATTAAGAGCAGGCGTCCGCTTCAAAAAAACACCAGAAAACGTTCATTGTCACGTAACAATATACTTTATATGCGGTCCGGTTACTCGACAAAGAAACAACAATGGTCGAACGTAAATGCGGCAACGTCTCCTTCTATTCCACGGTCGAAATATCCGACGATACGCGACTGTTTGCGTTGCCGTTCCGAACTGACATCGTAACCACAACAACCGAAGCCTTGGAAGAACATAAAATCAACCGCCGATTGGTCTTAAATATCGAAGCCATGTACGCACGGAATAACCCTCCTTTCTGAACGCGCTAAAATCCCAGCGCGCGGACGTCGGAGGCGAGTCTGCCTTCCCCTCCCCTTCCCTCCCCTCCGTCTTACGGCATAGGCCACATTTCGAGGCGAGAAGAGCTTGTTGCTGCACCTCTGGCTGGATAACCATGCCCTCTGGTGGAAATTGTCGACTCTGTTTCTTCGATGCCGAGTGACGTGAAGTGATTGGTGTGTTTCGTCGCAGTGCCAAGTGTGTGTGTGACTCCGAAACTAGTTAGCGACGGGAAACTTCTCGTAAAAAAGTTTCCCGTAGCTTTTTTCTTTTGTCAGATCTATGGATTATCAGTTTTTGGGAAAGTGACGTCGTCCGGTTGAAGCGTTTTCATCAGAGCAGAGCAACTGCTTCGCGGTCCAGACTTCCAAGGTGAGATCTTAAAATAACCCACTTCCGGAACGTTAATCCCATTTTGTTTAATCGGTCGAAGCGCTGAAACTATCTTTCGTTTGTTGAGAAAACTTCGAACTTAGTTGTAATTGTTGCGTTCGTATTTTCCGATTGTGATAAACAATGAAAAACATAAACAAATGAACTACGATATGCTATCGAAAGTTATGAAGTGAATCATAAAACATTATATTAGTCCTTGAATAAATGAATTGCTACTTCTTAGCTGAACATCGAAGATGAATCATTGATCTTTTATATGCACTTCATCCATAATAACTCCGAAACAGAGAGGGGGAGACGGTTCCTAGATTCCTACCGAGGGTTATGTGAATTCGTACCCTAACTTACGCAGATGCTTCTCGTAAGGATGCTATTTTGAGTTTGAGTTATACCGGTTACGTAAATAGTCGCTCACGCAGTAAACCCGACTACTTTGATCCCGCACGTAGTATTATTACAGTTCTGGCAAACGTCTTTCAAGTGCGGGTTACTTTGGGAAATGTCCGAAAAGCGATCGCACAGCCCAACGCGGATTTCTACCGCACCAAAGTTCTTTGACGTGTTAGGATGACGTCTCGGATATCGGAAGTCGTATCGGATGTAAGGAAAAATTATTACGGTCGACAACCATCCTCACGGTTCACGTTTGTTCGTTTCGCTCCAGATTCACTTCTCGAGATGTCGTAAGTGGCTTTTCATTACTCGTAAATCTATACATGCGAGATACGATCCGAACGCCTTCCGTTCAATTCTGAATGGAAAGTTGACGCAACTGAAGGTCAATGATGGTCCATCGAGTCTACACAAATGAGTGAATGGAAGGGAGAAATATTTCGGTTTATAAACGTGATACCATCAATTCCTATTATCTTAAATCGTGCAGTAATTATTGAACACATACTGAATAAGATAATACGTCTTCCGCAAAGAACGTGATTTGAAAAGAACTCGTTTGTGAGTCAATTGGTTATGATTGACGCAAACGTGCGTTCAGAGTGGGGCTTTCGTGATGTGATGATCATAGGAAATAGGCACGTTCGTTTCGTGCTTCCGTGATCGAAAACGGGCTATCGGCATCTTTTATTCGTCGGTGGAGCTCCGTGCTCCTCTCGTACGTACAAATTATCTCGTTGGTATTTAATCCGTTCGTTTGATTTACGGACATGTAATGGGAATGAGCAACTGTACAGAGCATTAAAGAACGTTCGCGTGTCATAACATCTTTTGGAACGTGTGAAAATGGCCCAGTTTCGATCGACATGGGAAGTTAATGTCTAGAATACAGCAGTTCGAATCGAATTCGGTGAACTATATTTCCGAGTGATTGTTAGCCAATAAACGAACTCGTCTGTTCTGTTGTTCAGTATTGTTAAATTACTAATAGAACGAAAATTAGTGTATTCTAATACTAATATACTTTTATATTTAAGTATTTTTACCGAATTGAGTTCTATATGTTTTCGTTGAAATGAAATCGATATTAGATAGAAAATAAAGTAGTTAGAACTGGGATATCGTGCCGGTGTAACAATGTGAAGTTTCGGTTAACTTATTATTGCATCATACTTATTCATTAAGATCTGAAACTTATTGTTAAAAATTTTAGTCTTTGAAGAAATATTTTACAACCAACTCTCCGAACAGTGCACGCGAGCCTCCATTCCGTGACGGAAACTCGACGTCACGGACCTATTTCGTATCTGTAAATTATGACGATTTGGATTCCCTTAATAAACCGCTGTTGTGTTCAATGAAGGAGTTATTTATTTTTCGTAACCAGCACCGTAGCATTTAGAAAGTTTTACAATTTAAATTTGAGAATGATCGCAAACCGAAAATTTGACTAATTTCCTTTGAAATATGATTTAATCGTTCCTCTTTTACTTAACTCGTACACATCTACGCGTGAAATTAATTCCAGAAATACGTTTCAGATGATTTTAACGCAATTTTCCCAACGTGTGAGGTCAGTACCGCTAAGTTGTGAACTCCCTTTACGGAAACAAAACTGTTGGTTTTGTCGTAGTAATTCAATCAAAATGCGACATCAGTTGCTCCCGGTCATTTTCAAGTTCTCTTCTACACCAACTCCCGCAAAATTTTCGCGTATTAATGTCGACCCTTCAAAGTTATCGCCTCTCGGGCGAGAGATCGCCCCGTTCGGGCTCTAGCATTTGCATTTTGAAGGACACGGGAGAAAAATTCACTCGACCCGCATTTTTCCACTTCTTTGTCTCTTTATTGAGCACGAATTAAGCACGGCTATGATCCCTCATATTATATATATTACAGCTGATGATGGCCACTCCGGTGGTATCGTTTTGAGCGTAGAAAGGTTCTGTTTTACGTCCATTCGCCACGTATAACCGTTGTCCCTTCGATAGGCGGTAATAAATCGACTCAGGGGAACTGGGGTTGCATCCTTATTTTATTTAGGGCATTTGGGATCGATCAAGGAAACATCGTGTGGGAAAATCAAGATAGCTTAATGGTATCGCGTTAGCAAATGCCTAAAAATAGAATTCCCCTGCGTACTTTTCGGTAGGTTCGCACATGACGTGGTTGAGAGGTTTATTTATAACCCTTTTTTTTCTTCTCCTCTTCTTCTTCTAAGTCATTGATATTTCTGCAGCGATTAACCACCGAAGAAGTGTTGTAAAAATCGACTCCGTTTCGCCTTTCAGATTTATGGCACAGCGTTCGATTCGATCTTCCAAAACGCCCCGTTGCGTTCCTAAGTTATTGGGCTGGACTATTTTTTGGTTTGTTAACTCAAAAACATGAATATTTTATCTACCGGAGAAATTTATGTGTCGTTTCCTGTCAGGGTACTCCATTTTCTGCATCACTTCGCATCGGAGAATATTATCGTTGGAATGTTTTCTTTCTTCAGGGTTTTATCATGAAATTGGTCATTTTATCCATTTTGTTATTTTGTTTTCATTCTTTTCTCATTTCCTTATATATCTATCAAAAAGCTTGTATTCGTCACTATACTGTTACTTAATTGTAAGTGTGGTTGATTTTCTTTTCTTTTATTGTTGAAAGTTTTCGTTCTCATTTGCATACAAATAAACACAAAATGTATATATTTATTCGATTTTATTTATGTTTCATCTTCGTATAATTTCATATCGGAGAAGATTCTTCCACGCCAAGTATTGCAGTAAAATTATAATTTGGATATCCTCTTTAAATTGTAATATAATAATATATACTTTATAAAGTTATATAAATAAACATAATTAAATATAATTCTATATTTTAGTTGTCGATTCAATTCTGTTCATTTTTATAAATAGGTATAATTAAAATCATTCTGATACTTCACATTTATTCATGTGGTAGGTATGAAAGAGTTATCTTATGTGGTGCTGTAAGGGTTTTGTTTGGTTTCCCTCAGGGTTTCGTTCTTGGACCGGTAATTTTTATTGATCGGTATCTTATACGTTAAATGAATCTTATCAAGTTCAATATCGTGTCGAGGATACATCTTTAGAGCTGATCGATTTTCGTTTATTTTAAGGCTTTCTGCGTTTTTGATCTTTGATAAGATTTATTTATTTATTTATAAAATTTTATTCTTAAAACCGTCCTTAAATCGCATACGTAATGATATTACAATTAAACTTACCGCCATTCATCAGATCAAGAAATTTTATTTATTGTTATGTTTTTTGTTAGCAATATATCTTCTCTTGGCAATATTAACTCCTTTCTCTAGAAAAGATAATGATAGATTTTATTTTACAACGAATTGTTTTGAAGTAGTTTCGTATAACTCCTGATTAACTCAAACTGGTTTTCCGTATAAATTTTCATTTTCCAATAAGAGTTTTGTTTTCATATTCCTGTATTTTATCATATTCTTATATCATTTAATTGTTTTGTTTTTTTAATTTCCGCATAAGAAACTGATTGAGAATTAAGTTAGGACGGTTTCTTTAAAATGTAAAGAGATATAAATTTTGTTCTCTCTTCAAGAATATAAAGTACCGTATTTCATTCATAAGTAGCACTAGCTATTTTTCTCATAATTTGGTCTGCTAACATAAATCTGCATATCTTACCTCGAGTATTATGTCGTAAATATAACAGGTTTGATCATGGTTCGCTTGTAGTCAAAATTCTGCATTTCAAGAAATGGAGGTGCATATTTGCATTCGAAATAACTTGCATTTAATATTTAATGACACAGCATTGCATTCAGGCCAACCAGCGCTAATCTTTTTAAATTCTCAAAGTGAAATATGCCCGGAAAAAGTAGATAACGGAAATGGTGAATTGGGTGTTCGTTCGGTACAACTAGGCCACTGCAGACAACGGAAGATTGTCGACTTAAATCCCTTTAATTATTCGCGGTTGATAAAAATCGAAAGGTAAGAGCCGCTCCTTATCAGTTTTTCTCGACCACGGGCTGTGTCGGGGCTTAATCTTTGCCGTTCCATACTTTCAGTGAATAAATCACTTTTAAATCTCTTGAAGTAATTAAAATCGTAAGTGTTGTAAAAGGTTTAAAATTTTATTACTCTCCGCTCCATTTTTTCTTAGGGTTCGAATGCATTTTCATTGTCGCGATGTTTAATTAGTCAGTGTATGGTTGTTAGGGTTCTGTATTTACTGTAATGACTGTCAATAAATTTATAATTTGCTTCTTTATTGATGTAGATATGCAATCTTAGGTGCTTTAATGAGAATAACCTTTCGATATATTTTTATTGCATTTTTATTGAAATACCTCACCTTCTTTAAGGTTATATTTTATTTTCTATAGTGCATATTATTTATAGACTACGAAAAGCTATTGATGATAAGATAGTATTAAATTTTGTTAACGAATTATCATTCTGAATATAGTATTCATACGTAACAAATATGCCTTTAAAAAAGATAGTTTGGGTTAGGTTTTGATAATTTATTTTTATATATTTACGTAATATTCTTTCATCAAAAGAATTGATGCAAGCATTTAATGCGTCATACTTTTTCATTAATACTTCTCTCTATTTTTTAAATTTTAAGAGTTTTCTTTGTACTTCTATCTTTACATTTCATTTCGGCATTCATTTTGAGGAGCTTAAAATTTCTTCTCTATATCGAATCGTATCCGTTAGTTACGGGAACATGAATAGATGTGAATCGAAAGATGCATTCATTCCGTTGGAAACGAGGATAATTCTATCTTTCCAACTGTAAGAATTCAACGAGTTGACCTTCTTCGTTTCCCTCTGAAGTATTTACATAAAAGTTCATCGCCGTTTCGCGGATTAACTCATTCGATTGAGTTCGTATCTAGGCAACTCTCAATGCGCGGAATTCTCTACATTTACGAGTTCTTATCGAAGTATTCGATACTATGCTTCTCTGAGCAAATGGGTTGTGATGTAAATTGAAAACGAAAATTTAAGGTTTATGAATAATTTGACCTGCAATGGAGAACTGCAGTGTACTAATTAGGAATTGCAGTCTTATGGAAATTCATACAAAAGGGTTGAATACTAGCGTTTGAGAGTTTAAGTTAACATTCCAACTAAGCGAAAGATGGCAGTTTTTCGTAAAAATGCACGCTTTTTAATATTAATTTTATGATTTTCCAATCTTTTTTTGTTTATTTATGTCATGGAAACGGAATTTTCTGTCGACTTAGTTTACTTAAAGTAGTAACTAATGAAGTTATCTATCGTAAAAATTTCCGGTGACGTATTATTTGAACCAAATCGTAGCCTTATGCATGAAGATTAAATGGCTTCATCTACTTGTGGTTCTCGAATTATTTGATTTCTAATTGTCCCACATTACCATCAAATTCCTCATTAATTCGTAATTTATCGAACTGACATATTTCTGTGATTCTCATTCTTTATGAATATTCCATAACATACATGTATGAGGTTTTGAAGTTCAATACGTAACCTAATGCATTACGATAATCAAATGAGAGTAATTTAAATCCAAATGAAAATTGTATTTGGTACGACTAGACTTCATTCTAAAGTTATTTCATATTAGAGTAATTTACGTCAAAAACGGACTCATAAATAATTCCAGTTCTCGTCAGTGAAATTGAATTCTTTTTGAAGTAATTCGTACTGTATCTCTATTGCCTGCGTTGCTAGGGAATTGTTTACTGCTTTAGTTAACTTTCGTGATGAAGGACTACTCGTGCGTTCCAGTGCAATCTTCCTTTGCAACAATACCGTGAACATTTGCTCGCATCTATTTGGGAGAAGTAGACAAACAATCCAATCTCCCGTCATTTACATCACTTTTATATCATTAGGACTCTCTTTTGTCATCCACTGGTTACTATCGGATTCTTCACTCTTAAGCTCCTGTTTTCTGTGCGCCTCTAATTCAAGCGTATTCATTCGCAACACTTTTTTTTCGGACGCTAGTTCATTTAGTTTTCCTTCAGATTTTCTTATCTTTATTTTTCACTCCCGCAGAGACAAAAAAAGGGTAATTGGCTGTCAAAAAGGGTGAAATTTTTCCGCGAACAATAGCAGACATTTATAATTCAAGTCGTCTAATTGGAGGTTTAAATCATAGCCTTTGTTCGTTAAGTGATTACATTCATATGCTGACAATTCTGCGGCATGGGGTCAAATATGTCGCTTGTTGGTGATTTCTGACGTTATCTTCTCATGTAATGGTTGCTCTACTATGTTTTTGATGGCATAAATTAATTTTTATTACGTAAAGCTTTGTTGTTTCTTATTATTTACCTCATAAATTAACGTAGTATTGTCACCGTTCATTGCATCGGCTTTACTTTCTAAAAAAGAGACCTTTAATTATTTTTTTTAGTTCTACCTTCCATTTCACTGAGATATATCTAAATTAGCATAAAGTATAATCGTGTTTGTCGTCTTTGTATTCTTTGGCTATTATATTTTTTCCCACGTATTACCATATTCTTAGTAGTTTTTTTTCACTATTATACAATTATTTATTGTTATGTTATGTTATTAGAGTTATGATCATTTACCTGACAGTATAAGTAAATAATTATCAGGTAATACTTCCATACTAATCAAAAAGTTGGTTTTTCTAACGCAAAATACATTCTAGACTACCCGTCTACATCTTCAGTCACGCGCCAAATAATTAATCATTCAAATCCAATAACAATGGATACTTGATTGTTAAATTAACTAATGATGACTAATCAGATTACGTATTAATAATCCATCCCATTTGGCTTCGGATTGTTAATCTGATTGAATCTGATCTGTTATCGGAATAAACGAATCTCCGTCCACTTGTTCAATTCAAGGCTGAAATCGCTGCAATGTGTGACCTTCGTTTTATCATTCAGTTGATCATAATGATCTCTGCACTTTTATCGGTTTAATCCATATCGAATAAGGTGAAGTACTCCGAAAGAAGTGACATTTAGCATCACAAGGAGTATGCAAAATCTCTCTCTAGCGCACTCCCACTAGAGATATAGTATATAATAGGTAAAGGTCGCGTATCTTATATACGCGGTAGGCGTGCCGTTTTGTATCAGTGTCAATTGCACCGAATGTCACCTCGTGAGAGACGGATTCCATTAAAATTGCATTTCCCTCTGTTGAAATCGCGTCCCAGTTTATAATAAACTTCAGTCCTCGAGTGTTTTATAAGGATATGCCCGCTTTGCTTCCATCCGGAGCACTGCATAGCTCTTGGCATCACTCGGTGTTTGAACGACCCCACTTCCCCAGTGCCTTCGTTTCCAGCAGAATATGCTTATATAGATTCCCCTCTTTTTTGATGCGACGCATCACGGAAAAGTGAATTCTCGTATTTACCACGGTAACGGGATGTCTCTACACTTGGACTTTGAGGAATTTTGTTAGAAATAAGTTAATAATGGTGTTACAGTTTTATGGTTTTTAGAGCTCGTTTTTTTTTAAGTGTAGCAAAGGTTTATCGTTGATGTCCTTGGGCCGTAGAATTATGATATTTAGTTGCCATTTGACATCTGTTCTTAACACATGAATTAATATGAATGCCTTTTATTTAAAAGCGTATGTGTGTTACGTAGCTGAATTATACAGTTTGATTTGGAAGTAGTGTGTCGTGAATATGAACTGGGAATTTAAAATAGGAAAAAAAAGATCTTACGAGAAACTTATTTATTACAATATATCATTATGGTCCCAACATATAAATGAGTAAAAGATTAATTAATCCTTTTCTTATATTAGGATTAGATTCGTGATCGTAGAGTTATCGAGAACAAAACTATGCATCTTTAAGGTTCTATAATCTGATATAATATTTTTCCTTACTTTATATACTGCGAATTATTCTATCTATTTAATTTCTTATAATTTTATAGTTTATGGTTTATTTTAATTTTTTACCGTCAATTTTTCATTTAATCCCGCTTTGATCGGAAATCGATCATATTTTGCAATCAATCATTATCATTTATTCTGAGTTCTTTGAATAAATGCTTTTATATATTTTATAAAATAATCATAAATTAATTTTTCGTTTACATATATTTAAAATACAATTGGCATGCTATAATGGAATGGATGAAATTCTAGATCTGAGAGAAATATGAATTGAAGAAGATGGAATAAACCGGATTATTACTGGTGCAGAAAATGTGGTATACTCGTATGCCTTCATAAGATAGACAAAACGGTGTATTAACACATGCTCCGCTTAAGTACGTAATTATGTTGACTTTGATTGTGTTTTCATAGACACGACTCCGTTCATAGGTTCATAAAGCGAGTTCATGAACATCATCGCGTCACGCCCACAATCCATTCGTGAATTTATCAATACCACTCACTCCGCTGCAGTTTGCACAAGTACAAACTTAGTCGCCATGGTAACGCTGTAGCCCATTTCTTGAGCAAACTGTTGAATATTAATTTGCCATTCGTGGTCATTAAACGCGAAACAATATTCGGAGTTTCACGGCACAACGCTTCGGGTCTCTCTCCGAAAATAGGATCAGAGTAATCGCTATGGAAACAGGCCTTTCGGACACGGATCTCTCATAGGCCTTCCTTCTAAGCCACACGTTTTACTGCTCCCGTATCTACGACACTAAACCCTTTCGAGTGGCTGTTTCCTTTCCCTTTCTTGTGAGATGTAGGCCCGTGTGGCGATTTGGATGCTCAATCGGGAACCCTCCCCCAATATGCTTTAAGCAGCAGCTCGTCTAATTCAGTCTTTTCTTTCAGTTTTTCCATTTTATATACCCTGTGAGTTATTGAACTTTGAGGTGGAGTTGCAAATTTTCCTTGTTTCTCTAGCAGCTAATTTAGTTGGTGGTTTTAAAGTATTTTGTTATTTTAAAGGTGTGTGGTGTCAGTGATGAATTACTAGTTGTCCCAAGCTAAACTATCAAAGTCTGACGTACGAATTAATTGTCATATCAAGCGTAATAGAGTAAGGTGTCGTCGTGGTGGAGGTGTTGTGGAAATCCATAATGGAAAGGGTCCTGGAAATACTTGGAAGAGAAAGGACTGTTTTCCAAAGTTTATTTCCATTAATTTTCTTGAAATTGGATCTGTTTATTTCCTTAGAAAGATAAACATGAAGTTGCTATGGATTTATAGGAGTTTGATGTTAAAATATGGCTTCGAAATGAAGTATGAAAGTGTGTGGATTTTTAAAAAAATTTAAATTCAGCCTTACTTTTATTTTTTGCCGAAAATTTAATAATTTTCATATTTATATGATTTATAATTTTATTATATTTCTATTTTGTAACTCAAGTATTCATTGTAAATGTGATGAGTACGTTTCTATAATCAATTAGTTCTGCAATTAATTACTTTTTAGAAAATTTATGTGCCAAGAATAAAATTTTCAATTGAAATCAATAATCGTCGATTTCATCAATAGATTGTCACAGTACATTCAAGGAACTTATCATTGAACACAGCTATCAGGGAATCTATTATAATACGCGGATAAATATATACTATGCCGAATTTTTTGCAAACTTGATACCATCTCCTCTCATATTACTGTCCGATTTTCGTGCCGAATTATCGTCTCCGATCTTTTTTGTGACAGCTCACTTACTGTCAGCTTAATGCCATATTAGCACGAAATACTTACTCCGAACTAATGATTAAAATGTTTATTTTGGACGCAAACAAAATATAAAAGAACCTGGACAGAGTTTTAGAATCTTTCTGTTATGAAGGATCTTATTGTTTCAAATATTTAGTTTACCATTTTGGAATTCAACAATTAACGTGACGACGTTATGTATTAACGATTAGGTATTATTAAATTTAACAATAGGCGTACGTAGTTCAACCTTTGACCTTCTTTCCATCCTTCCACCGCTCCTTAGTTGATATAATGTAACCTTTTCGATCCAATTTATTGGTTTGTTGACTAATTCGTTTATTTAACTAATTTAGGACGTATTTATTTGGTGAATTGCTTAAGTAATGTGATTAAAGGCGAATGATGTTTGGCGCTTTGGATGGAAAGGTCTTATCTGTCAGTCGCCATTGATGTTAACGGAATGGAAAGGTTCTGTAAATTACGATAGAAAGCCAGAATCTCACTGCTTCTAGAAGATACTTAAAATTATTTTCTCCTAAACCTTTATTTAATGTGTAAATTTTTTATAGGAATTGTCTTAATGTAGTTATAACTATTTTTAGCGGAAACGGAATTTTCTGCGTTTATAATCGCAGATTTTGTTTCCGATATTTTGAGAACATTCAGCCGATGTCGCTATACGATATCATCCAAAAATTCAACCAATGAAAATAATCGATTTTTAAATATAAATGTTTAATATTTTATAATTTTAAATTTAAATATTAAATAAAATACATCGCAAATTTATTTCCCTCAGATTTTACCCATTTTGCGTAATATACGAGATTGGGCCATATTGATTCCCGTCTCCTTTGGTGTTCCTTTGGCTATAGCCGGCCCTGGAAATGGCCTAACCGCTTCCTTACTTCGGCCCTCTATTCTTTCTTCATCGGGATGTAGGTCAGGAAAACCTTGGGCGGCTTTGGTTAGCGCGGTGCATTGTGGTACACGAGGCGTGTGGAAGTTTACTCGGAAGGTTTAAGGGAAAACGTGGACAACTCTTTCTTGGGATTTATATTAGCTCGGATCGTGGTGAATGCCTTTGAAATCCTTCCCTCGGGGGTTTATCCGATAGCAGTTGTAAGAGCAGAATAAAGGTCGATACATAAAAAGACGTACACCAGGAATACCAATAAATGTTTTGATTTCATCGACCGGTGGTTGTTGACAGTTTTAATGCCATGGCAGCAAAACTTCGTAAATGTATTTGAAGGTACTATTTTATGTGTCTGACGTTATACTTTTCTGTACGACGTTCTATAAATTATTATTTCTTTAGAATTCATGTATTTTTACTTTTATAATATTCGCTTTACAATCATGTATCTTACTTTATGAGAACTGATTTTTAACCTCCCTCGCTAAAAGGTTTGCGTTTCGTAAAGTGTAATTTCTTGTTTTATTCAATATTAGAAAATGTTTAATATAATCATAATTATTCTTGCCTTGAGGGTTATCTTTTCCTAAGGATGGAATTAGTTCATTGGTATTGAAGAAATTCAAAATTAATTACTTAAAGATATCTATATTGTAGCTCAACATTCATTGTTGAAATATTTCCATTCATTGTCCTCTGAATTCTCTAATAATCTAATTATAATTCTTCTTCTTTTTTTCTTTAATTCAGTAACAATCGTCACATAATTGGGTTGGTTATGTTGGATGAATTCTTAATTTATCGAACGAAGTTATTTTTTGGATCCATGAATTTTGTTTTATATTTATTATTCAGTTAAAAAAAACATTTTTTAAGCAGATTGAATATTTCATAACGAAATTAATGATCGCGTTATAAATTTAGTTCGAATAATTAGAGTTTTCAAGCATAATTTCCAAATAATTTTAAATTTATTCCAATACCTCTAATTTATTCTGCATAGATGAAAATTTCCACGGAATTTGGCAAGTCTGAAAATTCATTTACATAGTAAATTTATTATTCTAGAAAATACGTAGAAAATATGCAGTAAAATATATATCAGATTGTTTTGTCTTAAGTTTTTAATTTTCATCATAATATTGCTAATATTTGAAGTTCAGACAAGCAGACGAATAAATTATTCTTTAATATTTAATTATTGAATTGTTTGATAATATTCAGTTGTATATAAATTTTATTTGTGATTATTATGTTAAATATTCCGTTTATTTCAACCTCCTTTCGTCCGGAACACATATACGAATGCATCACGAAACAGTACGCAAAGCAAATATCCCTTCCCGAACGGTAGTATTGTCTTTCTGATATATGTATGTGATTTCGATTTTAATTCGAAAATTTCTGCCTCATTCAAGATGAAAGTTAAATCGATGACAGATTGCCGAATGAAGATAAGATCTTGAATACGAAAATAATTGCAACCTGGTGGAATAAAGGGACAAAGTATGCTAATGAGAAGGTTTATGTATTCAAATCGACATAAGCCTCACGAAATTTTCTTGCGGAGGTAAGGTCACGCAAGTAAATTCTCCATTGAATGGGATTGAAGAAATTACACCGAAAGCCTTTATTATTCCTTTGTGATTTCTCATTTTAAATGCTCGCCTTGTCCATGCGAAATCCCCTTAAAACAATAGCCTCTCTATGCATAGAAATGAATCATAAGCAATTGGCGATTTAATATTCCTCGCATTTTTTTTTTTGGAAGCGTAAATTTTCTCGTTAGATATGGCACAATCGTATTCATTTATTCACGTAACAATGACTACTTTAGGGCACTCAAAGAAGCTATTCTTTAAGTATTAATTATGCTGATGAATAGTTAGTCATTTTAATTGAAATTTATTTCCGCGAAATTTACGTCTTTTCTTATGCCCTCCTTTGAAATGATTTTCCATTCTGTGTTTTTGAGGTTGCAACGCGTATTTCATTTTGAAATACCGTAGCCGATCTCTTCAATGCACCGTTAAGAATTCTTCTCTTCCTGGTTGCTAGGCAAAAAACATCGTAAGTAAAAGAGAATATAAATATAAAAATTTTCTGAAGTACTTTTCCATCGCTTCTCGAATGCCTCACGAAAAAAATTGCGCTCAATTTTTATATCTTTTTGTCCTCTAGGACGTTGCAGGTTATGACGTTTCTTTGAAGAAATACTTTTTTTCATTTTTCTTCTTTTTTCCCTATTGATCTCGAGAATTTCTTACGCGGATACGTGAACAATACTCGGAGGTAATCAATAAGGAAGAAAGGAATTTTCAATTTTTTTCAAATAATGCCGTCCCAAGAGGTAAAATAATGAGTAAACCATCTTCATTTTAGATACTTGTGTTATTGTTAATATCGATTTCGCAAAATGATGAAAAATAGCTCCCCTTAATTCACGGATTAATTCTCTCAGGCACGTGATGCGGTATGTTGGAAAATTCCTAATTTGAAACATTCTTTGGGAAGTTAAGGTTTTCCCGGAAGGCATTTTATGAAAGGTATTTCGGTAAGACTCCAACGAAGACTTTATAGTTTCGGGAGGCGAGTTTGAGTTTTCATTATTTTCTGATTTAAAGTGCATTACTCTGAAGAATCTGTTAGAAAGCTTCGCTGCGGCTCGGTTCGGTAGTGAGGGGGTATACCCGTTTAATAAAAGTTACCTTTGAGGTGGTATTGCGATTAAATTTTGATTAGCCAAACTGCAACTCGTGAGTTTCTTGCCCAAGGTTGGTATTTTGAGTTGAACTTTGGTTTAGGTTAATAAACTGCTCATTAAATTATCTTCTACGTCACCCAATTTAGGATGATACGTGTTCTATGTATCTATTTGGATATTGTTGTAATTAGGAGGTATTGAAGAAAGAGCAAACTTGATCTACTTCCATAGTATATTTTATGATGGAGTGGAAGTAGAAGTTTGTTCTTTCTTCAGTACTCTCTGAAATGTCTTTCCACAAAGTAACGACTGAACATACATTGTTGTAATTATTTTATTATAATCATTAAAACTCTTACCCTTAATTATTTATTTTAACGTATTTTATATGACGAAATGTTATAGTTTGATTGATAGTCTCTTTGTATATTTTTCTTCCACAAAACTAAAAAATTTACGGGAGTAAATCTTCAAATACAAACACATTGATGTTGTATCATTCCTTTCTGTTTTGTTATTCGGTTGAATAGTTACCAACTTTCTTAGGTGGCGTATATTAAATACAAGGGAAAAAATCACCATGGCTACGAAAAGGATTGAATTCTTACGTAATATTTATTCATCTATTATATTGATATATATTTTCGAAAATGACTTCTCTATCACCTTAACAACATCGCTCTAAACTATAAATGAGCACAATAAAATCTTGAATAGTATATCATAAAATACAGTCATAAAAGCAGGTTTATCTATAAGTAGTGAAGATAAATAATCATCGATCCTATTGAAGTTATAAATCGTGGTTGCGGTAGAAAAAACTCCTCTTTTCAAGGTTTAAGGGGAAAGAGCCATACTGCGGGAAAACGCCCCCTCGAGAAGTGGATGGGAGGAAAAAACTCGGTTATCTAGTTCCGGTTGTATATTTCATGAGGTGAAACTTGTATGAGACACAATTCTATACCACTCGCACGTGTATTGCTCATCAATGTTTAAAAGCACCATTTACGTCTGATTATTTAAAGTATCAAAAAATAATTCGTTTGAGAAAATTATGAATGTCTTTTTTTAAGCAAATGAATAATTTAGGATGAAGAAAGGTGGATATTAACAATGCACAATGAGTGTTGCGACTTGGTCACAATT
Organism: Pantala flavescens; assembly: GCA_020796165.1. NCBI lineage: Eukaryota > Metazoa > Arthropoda > Insecta > Odonata > Libellulidae > Pantala > Pantala flavescens. The sequence goes on from CM036886.1 coordinate 24,443,386, forward strand.
GTTAAACAGGTGAAAAATACGACATGACTGGGACTCGAACCGAGGTCCCCCCCTACTACTTGTCGTGTCGTGCACTCCCTAACCTATGCTAACCACTACACGCACCCTTGTAGCGGTTAGCATAGCTGCAGGGCGAGTGGGGACCTTGGTTCGACTCCCAGTCATGTCGTATTTTTCACTAATGTTTAACCATGAAGAATATCTGTTTATGAAAGTTTCTTTCAAAATTTTAAATGACGAAATAAGTTTATTTTATCTTCTAATTCTGGATACTTTGTTTCTTAAGAAGCTATCATCGTCTTCATATTGATTAAAGATAGTACTCTAATTCATAATTATAATTCGTTTAAATTTTAAAACTACGAAACGTATCATTAATTCCTTTTCATGACTTCACGTAAACCTTTTATACATCCGGAAACAGTCTTAAATAATATTTCCATCTCATTTGCTCTAAAATTTTTGGGATAAAAGAAGAAGAGGATCGTGTTTTCCTTCCTTCCTTAAGAGACAAATTCTTTTCATTTATCTACTCGGTCATTGTGGGATTAAATCCTAGTCTGGCTGAGATGGAAATTTCAGTCTCGACAACTCTTTAGGAAGAGCCAAATCCTTGAAACGAGGATTATTTCAACGATTAGCTGAGTTTCTAGAACGAAAGAGATAACATCTCCGTCGTTGAATCCCAGACACTTTTAACGACTCATTTCTGCATAATGGAATGGAATCGTCTGTATTAAATTGAAATCCGGTCTCCATAGTTACTGTTTGTTGAATTTGGACCATTAATCATTGTGATTTGTTGGTTTACGTATTACGTATAGGAGGCTTTTTAAGGATGGAAGGATGTGTATTATGAGGGAAGGAGACAATAATGCAATGATTTAGATTAATTTAATTAATATTATTACTTTACTGTTTGTTTATTTTATTCCAAATAATGATAATTTAACGATGGTGTTATTAGGCTTTATTATGGACGATATTGGGACAATAAATCTCATCTTATATCTTACCCGTATAATCCGTAACCCCTATACAATGAATTTATGCTAAAATAATACGTCCTGTATAGTTGATGATATTTATTCAGTTTGGTTCATCTCCCTTGACATCAATTCTTCTTAATCTCGTTAATTTCTTATGTTGAGTTTAGGTGATATAATTAGCGATCGTAAAAAATGCTGCACAGTGTTCGTTCTAAATCTAGGACACATTTTATATCCATGGAGAAGGAATAGTCCTATAATCCCATAATAAAGAATGCAATCACTTTATTTTGCACAAATTATCAGACGTATTTCAAGGAATTACAAACATTAGTCTATGCATAAAACCGTGTTAAGTATATTAGACAGTTCTTATTCAACATTTGGGTATAAAACGTTTATTCCCAACATTTGTTCTCATCTAATCAGAATAAAAATACCAATGAAAGATCAAGGAGTGGCAAGGAAGGGTTTACCAAGTTCAGTGACTCATAAGTAAGAATGATGTGTAATATCCTAGTTGTGTGGCATCCATTCATTCAAATCCACTCATATTTCCTGTCTGTAAGAAGGGTTATTGTACTTCCATCGTACTCCAGCCTTAGAACACTCGAATATTCGCTTGGATAAGGATCTTTCGTCTCTCAATCGATTCTCCTTTAATATCTCCGATTCTCTACAATTTGGAATCTGCGGATTCCGAATCTTCCTTTATTTGCCGATGAGTGCGATCCTGAGACAATTCCTCATCGGCGAAGGAAGCAATCTTTCGCCTTCGAGCGATTCTCACGCGGAAATTGGGTGTGTACATGACCTTAAGAATACCTAAAAGAGAAAAAAGGGAGAAGATCAAAGTAGTTTGACTGTTTTCCTTTTTTTAAGAAACCGTTTCCTCTTCATCTCGCGCTATTAAAGAATAAAGCACAACTCAAGGTGTGTACTCCCATTCAGAGGGAATTGCTCACGGTTTTAAAAGTATCGATATTTTTATTCGTTCTTGTTGTATTTTTACGTCAGAATTTTCAGTTTTATCCTAAATGGTGTACTGAAGGTTCGCACAACTGTTGTAGAAGCCTAGGCTATTGGAAAAGTGAAGGAAAGCTGCTGAATCTATTTTGATGCTAATTAAGGTTCAGTTGCATGAAAAATAGCGATATAACTGATACACGAACCCAGGTCCTCCACTTTGCGGGCAGATATGCGTAATTTAACCTTTATTATCAAGTCGCACGTTCTCATCGAGCTTAGTTGTCTTTTCTTTTTCTTATCCTGCATTTTGAAGATGTTAGTAATTGCATATGTCGTGGTCGTCGTATGTAGTTTGAGGTATATATACTGATTATATATAATAATAATATCTATGTATCATATTAATTTGTATTCCAATATATATCTCATCCTTTTATTTAAAAGGTACTGTAATTTCGCAAATTATTTATATATACAATTTATAAGTCATGACTACTCCATGATTCATTGTCACCAGCAAGTTTCTTCGAATCACGTCTTATGCTATCTTGGGCGAAAGATTTTATTAAAAGATAATTTTTATCCATTACAAATTCTCAACACAACAAAAGATAGTGTAATTTGACCCAAAAACCTCTTCTTTCTTGTTAGTTCGATTTATTCTGATTGTCCTCTGTTAAGATTGCTCACTAAGACGTCATCCAATGCGGTGTGCACATTTGCGCCTTTTCACAACTGATCGTTCGCTAATTTGTCTATCCATAGTCGCTCCTTGTGCCACCCAAACTCCCTTTCTTTCCCTCGAAGCAATTTTCGGTCGAGTTGCGGATTCAATTTTCGTAGGAAATTAATTGATTTTTTCCTAAATGGAAACGGATATTGCGCGAGATTAAATACCTTCCTGGGATCCATCGAACGGATAAATGCGCTGCGATGCGTATCACAACCGATCTGCAACGATATTTTCTCGATTAAATGAGCGTAGGATGTATTTTGTTTCCCAAAATAATTCGAGCGCTTTGGGGTAACTATTTCCGCTACGACAAAGCTCTGCGTTTCCTGGTTACACGACCTCGTCTTGATGCCCAATAGGTGGTTACTATCTGTAAACCGAAGCTTTAAGTAGCAATTAGAACACTATAAATGTCGTAAATCCTTCTGTCGTTAATGTCAAATCTCGTATTACAATTTTTAGAAGGTCCTTTTATTATATATCGTTCATTTTGTAAACCTTTAACTGTTGATAAGCTTCGCTGAATCAGTCGAGGTGTTGTGGTAATCGATAATGTAAAGTTCGTATAAAGAATACGTAATTTAAACACAAAAATATCTTATTAATTATTTGATTAAAAACATCTTATATTATATTAATAATTACACTTAACAAAAACAAGACCGTTTTCTAATAATGATCGTCAGCATCTTTTATTGTAGTGTTGGATACCATTTTGAGGAAGAATCAAACATGGAGGAATCGAGTATGATGATAATTGTATATAAACACCGAAATATTTACATATATATATAGTAAGTAAACGGAAGTATGAAGCTTCCTGTACATAAAGAACATTGCCGAATCCTTATCCAAAGAAAATATCACGCCATTTCATATGGCAGGTTTTACAAGAGCGGCAGCATATTCGATTCTCGTTTGGAATGACCTCTCTACAAAGGAGTCTTTGAAATGCGGACGCTTTCCATGGATTCCTCAGGGGTGCTGTGAAACCCTTTCTCGAGGCCATCCGTGTGCAATAAACACTTGGATGTAGGGAGAAATGTCCCTTCTCAAGATTGACCTTCAGGAAGATACCTAAAAGGGATTGCGTGAGAAGATGAAGGCGACAACGCTCCTCCATCTCCTAGCCGTTCGGTTTAAATAAAGCCGAGGACGAAACTATGTTTTTTACGTTCGTAACCAAGGGATACCGGTACTTGGTGATTTAGGAAATGGTACCATGACGACAGGCGCGGATTGGAATGGAATACGAGCTGGAATTTTGTTGTTATTACAGTTCTACTTCCTTAGCAACGTGTTTAATAGGATCTCTGGAGTAACACTACGGCTAAAGTAATAGGGACTCGCATTACAGTATCAGAAGATACATTACGTAGAAGGGAGAGAAAAGTTAACATTTGGATAAGTAAAGGTCATGGGATCCTGGTAAAGTTCAATAAATGGATTTTATTTGGTCTTATGAGGAGGAGTGACGACTGCTGGTTGACGTCAGTAGTTCTGAGTGGATACTGAAAGGAGAGAAGAGACCAAGGGTACGTCATCGGGTAGTGTCTTTTAACACGTCATAAATCGCAGTTCCAATGATAAACTCCTAATACAATAATGTACAACATTTACACGTACGCATATCGTAAAGTTGATGCTATTTACTTTCCAAGTATATTCTTTCGTATTGAAGACTTCGCGGTGTTCTACTTTTGGAATCTCTTACTTCAAGAGATATTATAGAGGATTAAAAACCAATGCCGGAGTTTTATTACTGCAAAGGTTCGACTCATTAAACTCGATTAACTGCCGTAGAATCCCATCTATTCGCTGATGAATAACCCGAATTCCGTTGTTCCAATCGATAAAAGGAACGCCGGCTATAAAGTTCGGATGGAATGACAGTTAGAGTAGTATTGCTATGTAATTTGTGCTTCGCGAGCGATATGATGTGAAGCATTCAAAGAATGCGTGCCGATTTGAATAAAACGCACGGAGCGATCGCGTTTGATTGTTTTTTGGGGAAGGAGAAATGATAGCTCTCGAAAAAACGGAGTTTACAATGAGTGCTGATCCAAACACATTAGAAGTAACTTTATTATCTTTTATATTAATACGATACGCTATTATCGTAATCGTAAATGATCGTAATTGATTAAAGGACTTCAGATCTATTACCATGGAAACTAAGGAGGCAGTATATTGTCTGAAGAAGAGCAGTTACTTATAGATCATAGATCGGTATCGGATTCTAATCCATTATCTTCTTTTTAGTCGATTGATTTTCTTGATCGTTTTTGTCAATGCTGTCGTATTGTAGAATGGATTCAGAAGAGAAAAATTTCATTGCGGTACCTCTGTTCCCGGCTGTTTCCAATGCAAGGAGATTACGGCTTTGATAATGAGCCTTAACTGTTCCGAATTCCCTCCGTGGATCCTTGTGAAAGCGATGTATCACAACATTCCAGCGCAGCTATTCAAACGAGTTATTTGATCTAACGACAGTCGAACGACTTTTGGAATTATCAGCCATCTCTCTGTGTGTGAATGCGCTTCCGAAACTTGTTTGTTTATTAGCGTACTTGTGATTAAAACGATTGCTCGTGTTGTGAAAGCTTTATATGTCGTGAATTTGATTGTATCCACTCGTCAAATAGACTAATTTCTTACGATAAAATTGTTTTCGGGAGACAAATATTGCGCTGTGGAAATCTACGGACTATAATAATGCGATATGACACGAATTGTTGTAATCGGTTGAGAAACTTGTATATTGTTAAATAACAATTGAGCTGCGTAATGCGTTTAAAAACGACAAAGAAATCGATCCCAAATTTTAACTCTTTGATTATTCATTTCATTGTTGATTTTCAATTGTCGGGCAGTGTATACGATTAAATTAATTGAGAACACAGGCTATTTATATTTATCTTATTCCATATGACGCGAAGAATTTGTTTCTTTGTTCGTAGCATACGTGGCGCATTTCGATCTTCATTTGTTCGCGGCTATTTCATTGACGATTCACAGGTTGCTTTCCGCGATAAATTACCCTCGAAATCCTCCGGAAAAACTTCGAAGGAAGACAAGCAGGAAGATATAAAGCCAATTTCTCGCTCACAGTAGTCGACGTTCCCCGTAATTAATTGGGTTGAAGTCAAAATCCATCTTCGATCCGTAAGTTGTTACGGGGATAGTCACCACCTCTCGTTATGCCCTCCATGTTTATTTTTCACGGCGTCCAGATGTCGTCTGCTTCCCTTTTAGCGACCTCCCGAATATGTTCCCGTTTCCTTCCTTTAATTAAGTCGCCCTCGATGTCTTTGACGGTCCCCCTCGCCTCTTTTAATTCGGAAAACATCCGAATAATAAATCCTTACTTTCTCCCAGTATTTCGTACTCTTTCCTTTAGAAAACATCGTAATCTCACCCAATGCGTACTATTCGCAGGATAGAGATGACGTAGAATTGTCATGACGTATTTATTACGTCATTAAGATCCATAAAGAGGACTATTTTATGGAAATCGGAGCGTACTGAAATGAAATTGTCAAGGGAACGCAAATCTGGGAATGTTTATATCTTACGTAAACATCGATTTCATTCCGTGAAGAGGAGTTTTCTATTCGCGGGTGCCTAAGTTGATTTTAAACGATGTATCGCCACGCTAGAACGGCGGTAATTAAATAGTGTTGGATTATGGGTTTGGAAAGAGGATTAGCGGTTCGAAATTCGTTTAGTTCTAACGTAATGCGTATGCGAAGTTAATTGAGATTATTGGCCACGAACCCGTGAGATCTATAGTCTACGACAGCGGTTTATAATGGAAAGAAATACGTTGAAAAGTGTATGTACGATATATTTTCTATGAGTAGTGTTTCAAATAGAATAAAAACTGACCTATAAAATGTACCTTCCTAGACGATTTTTTAGATTTACTCTATCCCGCGAAGCTTAGCACGACGTTGGAGTTCCAAATCCGAGCCATTTTCAGGATCAACTCTTTCCCTCCCAAAAAGCCAAAATCTACTAGCATTCGCAAATAAATTATTTCGCAAACAACGTTTTCCGTATGCACATACGCCGCAAATGGTTCTATCCATTTTTTATTCGCCCATTTACGATTTCACGGTCGTGGAGTCGCGTTCGGAATTCCGCGGAGCGATCTTCAGTTGTTTTTTTTTCCTTAACCGCGGTTTTCTCCGCGAATACAGCGCTTCGTTATCTACGCAAGAATGGGCGACTGTGAGGAGTGCGTGACTAGGATACGTGGAATAGTGAACGTGGTGCATTTGTAAACAAGGGGAACGGAAGTAGATTCGGGACTCATAAATAACTTACAAGTGCTTTCTGTGCTGAGAAACCAAGAGGCGGTTCTTATCGCATTCCATTGTTCTTACGCCTTTCGCCGGCCTTTGTCATGGAAACCGATGGTGGTCTTGCATCTTGAATCACCAATACTTCGAGTCGTAATCAAAGCAGCAGTTGAATTTGGGTCGATTGGCTTTCGATTAAATGGTCACGTGATCCTTAATTGATCATCCAGGTTTACCAAAGGCTCAATTGTGTGTGTTTATTCATCCTTCGGAACCTTCTGTTTCCCCCGCAACTCAATCCAAAACCGCGCGGTAGGTTACTCATAAATTTAAACTAAAACCACGAATAGGGAGAGAACTCTGGATTTTGGGGAATTTAGTATGAGCTCATCTTGCTAAAGAATTGAGTTTTGATGGAATGAAAATATAAGTACGACTTGTTAAGTACAACTCAAATAACTATAAAGGGCTTAATTACGTATTTACTTTTATTCCAATTTCATTCGATTAAAATCATTGATTTTCGTAATAAAAGAAAATATCTTACATACTATCTTGTATGATTTTATGGAATTTAATCTTTGAATTAATTTATAAACTCTCCATAAGTTCAAAACATAGAATACATTTGTAACTGTAGCATTTATAAATAGTTTATTGCTTTTAGTATTTACGTTCACATAAGAGAAGTAAAACTAGAAACTATTTTTAATAAAGTACTTGCAGAGACAGTGTTTGTCATTATCAGAGTAAATAAGTTGATTACTTTCCTGTATAATTTTTGGAATTTAATCTTTCAGTTATTTTTAAGCTTTCAGTAACTTTTGAGCATAGAATACATTTCTAATATTAACGTTTATAAATAGTTTATAGCCCTTAGTATTTAGTTTCGTCCAAGAGAAGAGGAAATAGAATCTAATTGTAAGAAAATATTTGCTCAGACTAAAGTAGGACTCTTGGTCCATAAGAGTTGGAAGAGAGTCTATAAGGAAAAAGAAACTGAGGCTAACTTTGAGCTAGTTATTAATAATGTAGCGATGCTCCAGAATTTCAATTGAATTCTTTCCTGAAAAGCCAAGTGTCTTTGGGGATACGTTGTAAATGAATGTGACTCCAAAGTCGCGATGTGATTTTAAGGTAATCTGTTACTTAAAGCGAGTTACACAAAGAGCAGTACGTGGAGTTCTTTTTCAGACGAATTTCTCTGGAGAAGTGCTCCATAAGATTGCATCGAATAAAGGCAGAAGTTAGGAATAGTTCGGGAGTTGAAGAAAACTCACTCATTCTTGATCCTCCAACTTCCCTTCAACGCCTTATCGAAGCACCAGTTTGCGGAATAGTTAAATCTGCGAAACTCTCAAATGGCAGACTGTGGAATGGCAACATACTGCATGGAGGAATGGTTTTTTGTGACGTTTCATCCATTTGAGTAATGGATGGTAAATACTTGTACACCTTTATTGCGAATTGAATTAAATAAATTGTTTACCGAGCGTGTTTTACCAGTATTATTGGAAGGTATCCATGGTAACGGTATGTGATAGAACTCGTATTGTATAACCCATTTGGAATATGTTTACTCTTAAAGAAAAAAACAAGTAATTCATTTAAAAATATGTCAAAATTTTGGATGATTTAAAATTAACGGAAGTTATATCTTCGTGAAGATGTTTCTATTTTCGAATTACTCAATGTGACATACGTTATTACACTCCTATATAGCTCACAATTGTGATTAGATTCTACTTTTGTATTGGCACTAATGAATTATCGTAGTTCACAGTTAATGGATAAAATTAATAAAATCCTATCGTTAGTAAAATTGTAATCGATCCTTTAGGAGGGATTTTGACGCAATTAAATGCATTAATACTTTATTTTAAAATCGAATTAATGGGATTATGACTGTGGAATTTATGACTGTAAATTCTCCTGTGGATATAGTATGAGATAGAGTGACAACTGATAACTGTGCTATGAATTTTATGAAATTGCTTCATGAATAGATTATGGAAAATATAAATAATTTACAGAGATTGAAGTCGTAGCATATACAATTACAACTTTACGTAATGAATCTGAGATTAGATTTTCATTGGAGTTTTATATGCCAGAAAAAATCTGGAAACATTTTGTTGTTCAACCTGTAATTATTAGTTCAAATTAAAAGTATATTTTTATGTTTAGCGAGCATTTTTTGCATCACAGTTTGTAATCGTGAATTTCAGTTATTTTTTGATTCGTTGTTTGATTAGAATTTGAACCCGGAAACATCGCTGTGTATGCATTGTATTATTGGATGCGTTAACTGAGGCATAGTAATTTCAATATCAAGGAATGGGAGACAGAAAAATAGTCTTGTCAAAAAACACCGCAATCAAAACATAGAATGGATCGGAAATGTATGTCAACGAGTCATCCGCAAAAACAAACAGAGAAGAGATTGATGTGAAAATAAAATTTCCAACGAGTACCAGACTCGTTCTCTTGTATCTGTCCATTGGATGGCATCGTGTTTCTTGGAATGGAATAAATGATTTATATTTCCATTAATCAAAGCAAATCGGAAAAAATTTTCGTCAATCTAAAATCTATTCTAATCATTATGACACGTTTAATTTGAGGGAACACATTCGTACAAGTATTATTCTTGAAACTGATTGGAATACTAACATTGCTAATTATGTAATCGATAAAAAGCTTAGCGTAGTGTTAACTACTGTAAAATTATGTAAATCCATTGTCGTTGTCAACATATGTGTTGCTTGTGTGAATTGGAAAATGTCAGCAATTTATCGTCCTTTTTTTTGTTTACTTTGGACGAATAAAATTGATCTTTTTCTACCTCGTATTGTTCTGTATGAAATTAAAATGGTGATTTCTTCGATTCAAAAACAAGATTTGATATATTAGAGTAAATGTTTTGTTACTGAAATTCAGATTCCCTTTTTTTTTAAGTATCGTTTTGATAAGCTTGTTGAGTCTTTTTCTAGGAAACCCTTAATTTGACTTATAGCTCTTAATCAATGTAAATATATACATGTAGTACGTGTAATCAATGTATATTTTTCTGTTTGCTAAAAAAGGTTTTATACTACCTTAGGAAAAAATATTGAATATATTTCATGAGATGTATTAGAATAACAGTAAAATTATTGGGTAAATTAACTTGTTAAAACTCTGATAACGCGTGAATTGAAATTTGTATTTTTTCGTATAGCTCGATTGCCTCAGGCTGTGTTCGAGCATTGAGTGGACGTTAATTGATATGAAAGAATATCACCATAATGTAGCGATACGAACAAAATAGTTGGAACAATATCGAAGTTTTCATGGCTTAAATGACCTTATATCTGTACCATTAATGATGGTTTAGTAGGTCTATTATACGTCGGGTGCAACACCACTTACGGGCCTTCAAATTATCGGAAAGCGATTTCTTTCCATGGGGAGGTATTTTCTCTATTAGCTATAATGATTGTTCTACTCAGTGGGCGGTGGAGATAGAGTGAAAATCGCCCGTACCATAGTGGATGTATTGCCATAGGAACCTTTCAATCTATTACTGTAAATTGCCTAGTCATTAAACCATCGTTTAATACAGGCCTTTAATAAAAGACGTGAGTTTAGCTATCATTTAGGAAATATACTACTGCGAAGCATTGGACGCGAAGATAAAGTTTCGCTTTTAATTGCGCGAAATGAAACCTTGAAAGATATATCTGAGCAAATCAATTTTATTTTATGTCCTAGGTTTTTGGTTGCAGTTTCAGGTGCTCAGTTGATCGGAGGTAATAAAACTAAGGATTCCCTAAGGAAGAGTTATAAAAGGCTGAGAAGTCGACACCTAATAAAACCATTTTCGAGATATCTCATTCGGAAACGACACTAAATTACCCAACGTCTTCATCTCGGTTAAAGTAACAAGGAGGCTGTAATAGGATCTTAGTTGGCCTATTTCTTTCCTATTGCTCTCTTAATTACTTAATTACATCGTTTGTAATCGTGAAATGTCAGGGAACAGTTGATTGTTTTCAGGAATCGATGATTTATAAAATAGATGATGAAGTAAAAACTTATATTTAAAACTTAAATGTTAAATGAAACTAGAGAAATGTAGCTTTACGTTGTTGATTTCTTATAAAGTATTTATGTAAATAATTTAGCTAAAATTTGAATTAAATTAACCTCAATACTTAAATAAAAGCTTTTTTTTAAATTTAGAATTGTTAATCAGAAAGGAGAGGTAAAAAAGTTAATGTCAGATAATGGAAGCCGAAAATTATAAAAATATCTGATCAAATATAATACTAACCTCATAAAAATTACCTCGAATGATTGATTCAACACATCTGAGCGAAGTATATTTTTAATTACTTGAAGAGACCTGAATTGAAGTTCTGTGTTTATATCTGTCAACTTTTATATCTTACGTTTTAAGCTGAAACAGGTTTCATCCAGAAAGTAACAATACGTTTGTATTGAATACGGAATTATATACCAAATATCCACCCGTTAATCGTAGGCAGATTTCCAACAGTTAAAATGGATCATAGCACTCCACATTCCGCTAGGATATGTCTTCAATGCAGCGTACGTGTCAATGAGCTTAGTCCGTATACCTACAACACCTGTGAGATTCTCTTAGTGGTACGGTTTATCTCTTTGCATAACGAATCGACTGAAAGTATCCATAACCATTTCGAAGAACATATGACACCTTTACTGTGAAATGTTGGAATGTTCCAAAGGTTGATAATTTAAATAAGGTCATACTAAATGAAAACGGATCAACATAAAACTTTGAAACGATAAGACTGGAAGTCTGCGTGAGTTTTAGAAGAGCTTGTAGTGGTAAAGAAGGCTTTATAGGGTAGGATACTTACCCTAGAAGAAAGTTTTCAGTGTTCAATTTTTTTTTCTAATACACTTGAGTATTTCGAACGTTTTAATGCTAAATTTGAAATGAAAGACTAAACGTGGGTTTCTCTATAATCTGTGTTGTCTGCAGTCAAACAGGCAGTAAACAAGATGTCGCTCAATCCATTCGTCAACAGCCAAACAGTTCAAAGTTTCGTCTCCAGGGAGGAAATTTCCTTAGATATTCAGCAAAGGATCTTATTGGCTGATATCATTTCCAAACGGACCACAGTCAATGCCCTCCAAATTGTAAGAACCTATTGAAGTCAAAAGAAACATTAAAGACGGAGGGGAGTCCTGACTAGCGTGGTGTTCATGGCAACAGCACACCTCCAGTCTCATTCAGGAATCACTGCTCGTTTCGTTACGAAGGCGTATTGTGAGTCAGCAACCCTCTTTCCCTGAACTTGCACACTCAGTTTACACCCTTTTCGATGAATTGAAGGAGTTCTTGGATGGATAGCTGTTAGGAACAATGGGGCCTCTGGTAGAGTGCTTTTAAAGGTTTACCAGAAAGGTGTACGACTGGGGTATACGAAAGTAAATGCCTCAAAAGGTGTATTGACCTCAAACGCTATTTGGTGGGAAGGATCAGATGTTTTGGCACTTACCGTTTCATCAAAATGAATTCGTTTTTTTCTTTAATAAGTGCTGTATTCTTAATTTTTGGAAAACCATCGTAATTGAACGTATATTGTGAATGATATGCTGTATTAAAGATAATTACACATTAAGGATTATTTTTAGGATAATATAATGAGTAATAGTGTTATTATACTGAAACCTAAAGATATCGTGATCTTGATATAAAAATAAGTAGATTTCATTTCGCTTACTTTTCATATTGTAATTATCTTCCAAGAATAATTTATCTTCAAAAGGGCTTTAAATTTTTTGCACATATAAACTTGTTTTAATTTCTGTATACATACTTGTGTACAGAATGTGTTCATATCTTACTGGTAGGATCGGTACGCTTTCTATTTATCCCCTGAATTATGAAGTCCGTGGTTCGTATCAAATATATCTTTTTCATTGGCCTTAAGAGTGCCTCATTTCCATCATAATGGCACACAATACTACCAGGATGGTCTTTGAGGGTTACTCATTACGTATTCTCACCACTGCCAGAGAAACTTCGCGTGGTTCCTCACATTTATCAACTGAATTATTTAACTCAACCCGTTTGTTGGAAACATGGATTCTTAGTGGAGAAAAGATACGCATTCTTTAATCTTTCGTAGAAACCAATCAATAAGTTATATTAGGACTCATGTTTAGTGTTTTTCTTACGTAATTGTGTGTAAGTCTTTTATATTAAAATAGAAACGAATTATTATTTACCGTTGTTTATTATTAGAACCGTTACCTTAGCAACAGACGTATTTTCTTTTATGTTTATTTTCTTATAAATAAGCATTCACCTATATTCTGGAAGTTGGAGTAGTATGCGACGTCGTTGCTATGACAGTTTCCATCGATTTAACATTTTTGACGATGCGAATTCTCCATGCGATTTCAAAACTTCTGGGAATCTGAAGAAGCAGAAGTACGTTCGTGCCCTATCGGCTTATGAGTGCTTCCAACGGAGGATTACTCGAGTGGCGAAATGCCTCCGAAAGGAAGTCTTAGGGAAAAGAGCAATTTCGAACGCAGGAAATGAATACTTTTTGTTACATTTTTATTCGTCTGGGAGCGGAATATTGCCTGATGGAGCGGCTTAAATCAGTTTGGTAAATGTAGTATTTTGGCTTGTCAGGAAACTGAAGACATTGTATATAAAATTGCCGAACTGTTCGTTCGTTCGAGCTAAAAATCTAAAGCTATATATTTGTGTATCTCTTACTCAGCAAAATGAACTGGAACACGCATATCAGTTACGTTCTTGGCAAAGCTATTAGGTGTTTATATTTTATTTGGCTGATTGTCGGTGTTTCTGACGAAAAGGTTTTGAGAACAATATTGCTTCAATTCCCCTATGTTACGCGTCAAGTAAATAGGACCTGGGTTCGAAATAAATGTTCGTAAATTCGAGAATCTACTTAAGAAAATGATAAAATTTGTCAAAAAATGGTATGAAAAAGCAAGACTTGCCATAATATTCTCAGACGGAAGTCTGGAGAGATTTTAAGCTAGGTTACAAATGTTGATTTATGAATAAGGAAAAATTATGCTTAGACGATGAAAAATGAAAAATTTTCACTCTAATAGAAATGGCTTCCAATTAGCAAAAATGTATCTTCCCTGCCTGTATATATTATTAGTAGTTCGTGAGACACTTTTCAATTTATTGTATTTTTAAGTTAATGCGTGATATTTCATTAGGTTTCAGTTTATAATACGACTATTAGTGAGGCATAAATTTTTTCACAATGAAAAAATAAAACGTAAGGGATCGCTTGGGAAAAGGGTAACTGAACAAAAATGAGCCCAATCAGATATCTGGCGTATTTCCAAATGGATATCGGAAGGATGATTATAACTTTCGATTCACGATTTATTGCCCTTTCGTTCGGAAATTCATCGTTGGGTCCCTATGAAGAGGTAGAAGAGGGTTAATGCGGGAGAATATAACGAGAAAAGCTCAAAAATAACGAAATTTTGTTTAATAGGTTGCTATGGTAATTTTTGACGCGAATTGGACTTTGGAAACTGATTACTTTAGGAATTTTATTTTAATGAATAGTCGGAGGGAAAAAATACGGTTCTTTTATACTAAAGTATATATGCTTTCCAATTTATATTCCAAATTGGGTTTTGTTTTTGACAACGATTAATTTGTTTAATTTACTTCAGCTCACTTCTTTTAGCCTGAAATTTTTTTAGAGTTCATCTCGAAAAGCGTGATCTATATTTTCATTGTATGCAGCCTTGAGTTTAGACCCTAGTAATCCTTAGAAGTTTTCTTGTAAACTCTAGTAATTCTGTAGTAATCTCTTGTATACTGTAGTGGGAAGTTTCAAGTGAAGAAGTATGTGAAGATCTGAGATAAAGTTCAAAATATGCTGAGTAACCAAAAAAATCTGGAACCTGCTTTGACATTGTCAGGAAGTTAAAGTTGTCGATGGAGCTAGTTTACATGAAGGATGGCCTAATGTAGAGCAAAATTAGGCCATGAACTATTTCTGTCGATGTAAAGTCTTACTTTTTTATCTCTAGCTTGAAAGAGCATCATTTGTTTTATATATAGTGCCTTTCTGAAGACTTTGTCTTATCTCATACACAATTCAAATTGAACTGTTTACGGAATAAAATAAATTATAGTATTAATTTAATATCTAAATGAAGCATGATTTATAGTTTAACCTATATATAGTGGATTAAAAGCTATAATTGTAAATAGATGCGTGATGATAATTTCTGTTCAGCTTTCATTATTGTTTCGTCAAGTTGAACTGCTAAACTAAAAAACAAATAAACTTACATCGTTGTTAGGTAACGTATATCGAGTAAATAATTGACCTTTTGTAAAATTTCAAAAGTCGTAAATTAATCAAAGTAAGAAATTTATGTATCTTTATACGTTCTTTACCCTTTTAAAAATTGTTTAGTTACTTTTGTATTGTTCTATAACTTCTTTTTGTAAGTTTGCTTTTAGGTCATAAGTGGTATTATTGGAAAGATTTCATGCTTTCATCATCAATCGTTTTAATTCCCAAAGGGTACGAATGGATGCCATTAAACTCTATAGCTGCATGTCCAACGATATCTTGTAGATTTTGCCGTTTAGACACGAGAGAGTCTCCTGTGATATCCTTCTTAGTGGACGAGCAGATGGAGTGAGCACGCTATCCTCTCTTTCCAGAAGGCCCTCGTATTCTTAATCGATAGAAGCCGTGATAAATTTTCTGGAAGACCCGTTTATTTATTGAGGTAATGAACGTTTGGTTCACTCAAAGTAAGCATTCACATTCGTGTGTATGTTGAAGAAGTAAATCTTATATACGAATTATGATTACCATTTTAGAGGTAAGATCGTTTTTTACGTTGATATACATGTAGATCAATTAAGAATCATTACGTAAGTTTTTATATATTAATGTAAATTTGAGGTTTATTAAATACGTCACCTCAGGTCTTTTTTGCAGCTAAATCAGTCTGAATATATGATTTAGAAATCCCATTATTTATATGGATATAGAATTACTTAATTTATTAAGGAATAGAAATTTTAAAGTTAAGTTAATGCAAACGGAATTTCTGTTTTTTATTTTCGAAGAGGGCCAGTTAGTTTTTTCGTCATTCACTAGTGAACTTTCTTCTTCGTAAAGAATAAAGTATAAATAATTGTAGAAAAAAAGACTGCAGAAATTCACCTTTTCGTAAAATATCCTTTTAAAGAGATAGAAGTGTGAATAGCATTCGAAAAATTCGTCGTCCTGCTTGGTTATGCGTTTTTGAAAAAATCGCGTACAAAAAAGAATCGAATAAAATCCGTCATTTTTTCTGATAATAACGCCAAATGAAGTCCATTAATAATTCGGTTTCAAGTTAATTTTGATCGAATAACGTCAAATAAGCCTGAAAATACGACCAGCATAAATGTCCGTTCGCATGTTAAGTTCAATTATAATCTTATAAAATATTAATTTACTTCTCTTTTATTTAAAAATTTCGTTAATTTTTTAGTAAATTTTTGATTGTTTCGAATGACGCGAGTTTTGAAGGAAATATAAGTATCGAAACATTTGGGAGTTAAGCACTGCGAATGTGTTTTGGTGCTAGTGAACGTAATTTAATTACTTAAAAAGGGAAAGAGTAAATTTTGGGATATATAAATTAAGAGTTAATGACTGCATTTCACTTTTCAATATCAAAGGATGTGTTAAATCGATACTGCGGCTCAACATTTTGAGTTTTCCATATTATATTAATACAACAAAATGGGATTACTATGGAAACCGCGTGAGCCTTAATTTAACTTCCTTTTTAAATTTTTTTTTACTCTTTAAATGGAACGAATAATTATCGGAATGTATTATAGATTATTTAATTGCCACCACATGTTCGGTGGTATAATTTCTCAAATTCACCGATAACTACGTGCATCAAAGGTTTGCTCTAATCGAGTATTTTGAACCCTGGGTAACGTACATGGAAGTAATTGCAGTTAAATGAATTATTTTTGTCCAAATGTGGTTTTAAATATCTTTTTATAATTGTTGTAAGTAGATTTTTAGTTCTAAATGTATATAATTTAACTTTTGGTGTTTATTTTAATTATTATCTTCAAAATATTGCAGTATCTCGAGGCGATGTTTACGTAACTTAGATACGTAGTTATTTTTATCAATTCATTATCGAGTCAATGTGATAATTAAACCACTTGGAACACTCGCGTTTCTCTCCGAATCGTCAACATATGGTTCCGTATGCAGAATTCAAGCCGAAGGTACTTTAATTAACATCCGAAGCCGTTCGCTGCAGACGAAACCCGGATAGTCACACATATTTTATGCCCAACTTGCATTCGCAAACTCTGAACCAGAGAATTGCGTCTTAGGTTTCGCTCTCGAGTAGGAGAATGTCTCTTGGTGTAATCACTCCAAATCCAATAGCAACCGAATTCGATCTCTAGCTGTAATTAGCCCAGGTTGGATATTTTGGATGACGACCTTTCTTAGAGTAAACAATGACGTGAATTTGTAAGGGTAACAATGACGTGTATAAGTAAGGATGGCTTTATGCCAAATCAAGAATTGGTTTTGTAGTGAAAATGTGTATTTATTATATGGATGGATCTTGAAAACACGACTTCAAATAAGATTACGTAAATTTTTAATTTTAAGTAAATTATTCAACTCTTATTACTATCAAACAATGACGTGAATTATTAAGGATGGTTTTTGTTAAATCAAGAAGTGATTTCGTAGTAAAAAGGTGTTTTAGTAATATAAATAGATCTCGAAAACTCGGCAATCAATAGGATTACGTAAATTTTTAATTTTAAGTGAATTACTCAACTGTTATTACCATCCAGTTCTCTTCTTTTGGGTGAGGTAGTTCTAGTTATAAAACCATTTGTTCGTGTAACTGATGACCTGCCGGTAACTTTGGAGACCTTCTGGACACGTACATCTGTCTCCAATAGAGTAAATATCCTCAGAATTTATCATGTATGTTTGTTGAATTCGTTATCGTATTCAAATTCTGTATTTAGCTCAAGACCGTCAGATTTTCTCCAAATAAAACTCTTGACAAATGTCCAGGAAAATTCGCCCGCCTTCGCGGACGAATCAATGGAATGCAAATGCAGAAGCGTTCATTACCGTTGACTATGTCATGCAAATGAACGACTCCGCAGCAGACACACGTAAATGCGCTCCCGATTCCTGCACATCTCTTCTGCAAATTCTTGGAAGCGTTTCACCAGTTGACAACCGCCGTCTCTTAGCTGTTGATCCCTTGTTGAGGATGGACACCCATCCCCGCCTTTGCTTACACCAGATTTGCCGGAATATCGCCTCCTCTCTGCCGTCATTTGGCTGCGTTTCTGGAGTTAATTACTGAAACTCCCTTCGCTTTCTACTTCTTGTCACAGCTTGTTCTGCCACGCCCCCGTCTTCCGTTTCTTCCTTTGCCCGCCAGGTGGTACCCCCATCGCGAACTTTATTCCGACTTGTATCTTATTCCGTGCTACGTATCCTGCGCTCACGAATTCATCGGGAAAATATTCACGAACGACGTAGCCCTGTCATATTTCTTAGACCCGCTTTCCCTCCGTATCTCTTATTCGATTATCACGCCTTATCCCGTAGTGTTTGGACATGTTCAGTTTTTCATGACGGAGAATAAATTTCGGGGATTATTATTATTGACAGTTTTTCGTATTCCTATTTCGTACTGCCATCTACATTACGGTTGGTCAGTGTGTCTAGATCCTCTCTTTATTCATTCATGGGTGATATCTTTATTTATATTCCGATCTTTTGAGTTTGTATTCGTATTTTACGTCTTTTTAGAGTGGAAAATTTTGTTCGTACATTTTGAAATTAATATCGCAAAATTTATCCATCGTTTTTGCATATGATACACGTACGATTGCACTCCTGAGTACTGCAAATCTCGGATTGCAAAATAATATTTCATTGCGTGAATGGTTTGGATCAATATCTATGCTACGTATACAATTAATTTAACGTTAAATATTTCTTCTTAATTGTTGAATCTCGTCTTTGATGACGATGCAGCACTGCGTATAGCATGGAACAGAACAAGTTGAAGACATAATCTGCTCCTTCGCTTATAAAACTACAAAAATAAATTATATCTTACTACTAATTGCATTATTTCTAGGAACCTTACCAAGTGTACCTCTACCATAATCTAAAACGACCTTTTATTGTGAAGAAACAAATCTCTTTCTTCAATATTGCCTCCTTTCTCATAAAACCCTTCCACAATATTTAGATATCACAAAACAGCTCGTTTTAAAACACATGTCACGAATATTTTGGCCCATCCCATCTTAAATACACCCTCCGTTGCTGGGAAACGTCAGCTGCCGAAAATTTTGAGAAGTTTACCAATAATTCTCGGTAAATTTGATTTGTTTTGATGCAAATACGTTGGTCCTATTTTCGGCGTACCTTCTAAAAACATATCCAAAGCTTTCGGTTGCTGACTTTTCATTTCTTCAGCCGTGTTCCCTCTTCGCTACGCTTCCGAAATCACTTCGGTTTATTTTTCAAGATTCATCGATCTATATTCATTCCCATCTTTGACTGCGTTCTCGGAAACGTGGCCCCTACGTTCCTCGAAGTGTTCGAAATATTAACTCTTTCACGGAGCGGTTTGTTTTCTTTGGATCAGTTTCGTGGACTCGACTCTCCTTTCCAAAGCCTTACGTTGCTCACCTAACAAATGGTTACTTTGTTATCTTACGGGATGTCAACTCGCTTTCGGGACGAATGGATTACATCCCTCATAAAAAGGTTTCTTCGCTATCTCCATACTTTAATATTGCTCACATTAATAACTGTTGGGAAAATCTCGATTATGTGAGATCCTTATAATAGATATGCGGCTGAAATTAATATACGCAGACTTTCATTTACGTTTTCGTTATTAAAATCGTACGCGATGATTTTAAACGCGAGATTGTCATCGTAATCCTTCTGCGTCCGTCCCTCGATGTTTATTTTAATAATTTTAATTTTCTCTCTCCCTCTGATATGGTATTATTTGTGTTCAGTATGTTTTTTAGATGAATTTGCGGCTGGAAATAGCTTCGCCATTTTGATGATTTTTAACATTGCCATAGAAACGTATTTATTTATATTTTTACGATCCATATGAATTTTGTGTTTACTTTTGATGAGTATGGATGAATTAAACTGCATTTGTTCAACAGTGCGTAATTAAAAAAAGTATTCATATTGTAATGAGGTTAAAACAATGAGTGGCATAATTAGACTTAATGAATTACTCCAATTCTTTTTGTTGCTAATTAAGGATGAATTATCGTAATTAAGTAGATTTATTGTGTAAATAAATTGATATTTTTAGCTAGGAACGCGTCTAAAAAAATCTATTCTCGTAAAACATCAGTATTGTTACGATTTCCTTTTATTGATGCAAAAAATTGCCTAATTATAAAGCCATTTTTATTAATACTTATCATTATTGCATATAGGTGTTTGTATTATTTTTGAATACTGCTTCTTCGCTGATTTGTTTGCCTTTCTCTAAATATTGAGAGCTGATAAAAGAATAATGTCGCCGTTGCATCGGAAACTGTCCCCATTAGTATATTCATATTGAAAGGGGTACTTTCATATAGTGTTTATTCATGGGTCAGATGTTTCTTCTTTTGAATGGCCGTGGGCGTAGAGATGAAGAACCATTCACGTTGGAACACTTCAGCTGCCCTTTTGTTCACGTCTCAGCTGCAACAGGATGCGTTTATTGTTAATGTATACTTAAATTGTTGTAGATGTACGTTTAATATTATCGAAGGGCTTATATGAAAGATACCATCTCGATTGTTGTGTCTGAAATGTCGAATTGTTGTCTTTAATTACTCCATTGTTGAGCGTTAATGTTAAAAACTGCTAAATACATTTTTTGTGGAGTTAAATGAGGTTTTAACTGGTGTATAGATGACGGTATAAAGTATGTATGTATCACATTGTTGCTCAATCCCATTGAAAACGATAGTATTTACCTTTCACACATATTCAATGCGAACCCGTCTTGCAGGCGCCAGGAATCAGAATGTGACGCAGGCATCGATGATTCATATGCATTCGCAGGGTCAATATATATAGATTCTGTTCCGAAAACATTCTTGAGAACAGCTGTTTATTGCTACTCGAATTCATCAGCAGCTGTCGATTCCCATCGAATCGATATCGAGCGAACAATTGACTCACGCAAATGTCTCGAAACCATCGACCTTTATCTTCGGATAGAGAGTGCTGTAGAACAGACCAAAATCGTGTGAAAGCATAGATCAACTTGTTCCTAAATATATATTCGGACTCATTGGTGGTGACGTCATTCATGAATCGACGCATTACGTTACTCGATTTTTTCAGACTTGTCGAAGTTTTTGAATTCATTGAGTCAAAATGTATTGGTTGCTAACTTTTTATCATAACAATGAAACGGAAAAAATGAAACATTATTAATTGTACAAATAATTACAAATCATATGATGTTTTATAGTTTAAGGGTTCAAGTAAAACAGCTGACTTTTAAATAACTTCATTGTTGTGGTGTTTATTTATTTATTTATTTATTTATATAATAACGATTTTTAGTTACAATTTAAGATTTATTATTTTTATGTGGATTATTGCCCCGTATTCCTATAAATCATTGTCAATAGAAACGGTAAACTTTTCTGAATGAAATTAAATCTGATTCGAAGCGGTATAGATGACTGGTACATTGGTAGGTGATGTTTATTTGGGTTTCTATGGAATTTATTTATTATCAAATTTACATTACTCGTGAGTGAAAGGAATGAAAAAAATTAATGTTAACTTTAATTTAATTTAACTTTTTTCCTTTACGAAATCCAAAATATCAAAATCACGTTCAATCCAACCACTTTTTTGATATTCTATACTCATTCTTCATTTCGGTTTTCTACTTACATTATTTTATCCTCATTATTTCAAAGTGTCATAATCAAATACTCTCTATTAATAACATCTTTCTACTTTTGATTGAATATCCCTAGTATTTTGATTTCATCGTTATTATATTATTATTATATCTAACCCATGAACTGTTATATTACCCTTAGTCTACTGTCCTTTTTTGAATTGTAGCTCCAGCTTTTGTTTTACTTTCCCTTCGGAAAGAGTTACCAGATCTCTGTGCCTCATAACAAATGAATAAACAAAGCGATCATCTACTTCTCTCTCCCAAAATTTGCTAAAAATTTAATTTTCCAATCACGATTATCAGCCCCTATTATTCGACTTCAAACCGCTTTTTTGCCGCATTTGAAAACATTTATTTGACCCAAAATTTGATAATATGATGACTTTTATCACATTTTCCACGTGTTTTGAGACTCAACCCATTCAAATGCTGAATGAATCTCGCTGAACGAATTATGTCACTCTAACTGGAATTATCAGTTGTTTTGCTGAAATTATCATTCCAAAGATTTTGGACGTGGTTTTAAAAATGAACTGATTTTTTGAATTAAAATTACTTCAGTTTATTAGGTAGTTTAATTTCACCTAATTTGAATTATCATCGTATTTATCATTGTATGAAAACCCTTGTTTTTCAGTGAAAAATTATTTATGAAACTATTCAAACGGCCTCGTTGGCGGAATGGTTAGCATGCTAATCTTCTAATGCTGAGGTCCCGGGTTCAAATCCCGGCTGAGGTGTAAATTTTCCTCTCAGGTTCTGGATGTCTGTGACGTCCGTTGTTGAGTTTGAAATCTCACTGTAATTGTCCCGTAAGAGGATGTTTGTGAGGTATTTGTTAATATATAAATAAATGAATAAATATTTAAATGTCTCTTTTTATTCAAAGATCTAATTAAATACATATTTGAATATTTAGTTTTATCGATAATGCATATATTCAGTCAAAAGATTAGCGTTTGACATTTTAAAATATCTGAACTTGAAATATTGATTTAAATACATTAATAATTTCGAATTAGCATATATTTAATCTTTACTCAATAGAGAATGTCATTTTAACTCTATCTTTCTTTTCTTTGCAGGTAAGATGCTCTCGATTTCTAGCAGTTCACGTCTAAGACAGCACACCAAGGTATTATTTCCGGACCTTTTATCATTCCTCTCAAAATGGAAAATTTCTCCTTATTTTAGCAAGTTTCCTGACCTGAAATGTTTGAGGATTTGTACTTGATTGGTATCTCGCCCTTTCTCTATCTGAAAAGGAGAGTTTTATTCTCCTTTCTTAGAATTGGCATTTATTCGCAGTCAATTGTGTTCGCTCCGCCATTCTTCCTTTCCAAATTGATTTTCTCCTTTAATCGCCCTCTTCTGTGGAACTCTCAAAATATTAGGGTATGTCTCACGTATTCTCGGCTTATCCTGTCCCTGTTCCCGAACAATCATCGTAATTCATACTCGGTGGTTATGATTGGCTTATTACGGTAAGGAGGTATCTAATAATGAGGTTGCAGAGTCTTCGGAAGTGTGTCTTAAAAAAGCTAAAAAATGTTCTTAAATTCCTGTAAAATGAACGTTGCGTGTTTCTATAGCAACTGTTACTATGCTACGAATAGTATAGCTCGAAGCTTAAATTTCTATAGCAACTGTTACTATAATACGAATAGTCTAGCTCGAAGTGTAAATTTATATCGTAAGTGAATAGCAGAGAACAAGGGTTATCGATCTAAATTTAATTCGATTAAATTAGTTGTTTATATAAGTTTAGAAATGCTTCCTTTTATAATGTTTTAATTTTTAAAATTTTTAGCGTTTTGCGATTTTAAGCTAGTAAGGAATCTCTTCCACTCAACAAGCTGTTTATTTCTCCGGAATTCCATTAAATTCAGGTGTGTGAAATTACTCCTTTTTCGGAATAAATTACTCTATAAATATTTCAAGAGCGTTCTCTAGAATGCGATGCTTATGAGTAACGTTTTGGAATACTTCTCTACTGTTTTTAGAAAAAGACTGAGCATACTCCAAAATATTTTATCAATTTGTTCATTACGTAAATATTACCTGGAATATATTTACTTACATATATACTCAAAGGCTTACGTATATTTTTATGATCATTTATGTACTCTTATTGGAATAACTTGATTCCTCTTAATATGAAATTATATTTTATATTTCGAGTATGCATTAAATTGAAAGAAAGATGTACCATAAATGTTCTAGAAACAGAATCCGTACGTACCAGTAGTAGATATATTGCATCTCTTTGTGTATTTTCTTTTAACGTTCTTAATTTGATATTACAGCGTTAAACAATGTTGTTGGTACTTTAATGGGCAACGTTATACTCTTACATGATGAAAACATAAAGGTTACGTCTTTAAAAGAACATCTTAAAGTGCATTCGGGTCACCATTGCATTTATCTAGTCGTATTTAGTCTTAGAATGCTACCTCAGTCCATCCCACGAGTCGATTGGATGCACTCTTATTTCTGAAGGCACTGAATGTTGCAGGGGATGGTTCATAAACACGGTGGGATGCGAACACCTTCTCTCATTCCAAGTGCCTCATTGGCCGAGACATTTATATTGCAAGAGGACGTCCTTCGTAAGTCTTTTCACTCGGAAATCTCTCTAGGTGAACCTTTTTTTTGTTAGATTTCGCTGTCATTTCAAAAGCCATTCTCCACTTAGGAAAAAACCTTTCTATTTTTTCCCTTTCCAAGGCTCTCATCTTTCTTATACGAGGATGCGGTTATTTATAATCTTTTCGCAGGATAAATATCCGTTTTTATCTCAGAAGGAATGGAAATAGAATCGCTAAATCTGAGTTTTCGTAGGCATTCGCCAAATTTGAAATAAATTTAATTTACTTCATTTTTTGACACAGGATATGTGCTTAAGTGCTCAGTTGTAACTGATTTGTCTTTAAAATAGATGACTTTGAATTTTTAAATTTATTTTTGATCGACTGTTGATCTTAGTGCATACTAACTACGATTATTTCAATTTTCTTATGTTTTCATATTCTATCGTTGAATATTGATCTCGGTCTTGTTTTTCTGACGACGTGTACTGATTTTTTCTTTTCCTTTCAATCAATAAATCTGCATCGCTTGTCTACGATTTGATTCAAATAGCTTTGTCATCAATGTGTAGTTTTTCTATTCTTGGATTAATTGTTAGATGATGTATAATTTAATATATACTCTACTTTCGTTCATTTGTGGTTTAGAACGCATTATTTTGGTTAACATAGATAATTTGAGATAAGCGGGTTTATTGCTTAAGATGAATAATATTATCGTTCCTCTTTGAAGATTTATTCGTTACACATATATTGTGCGTTGTTCATGCTTTGCTCCCAATCGGAGGTAAACTTGGCAATCAAGCTCTCAAAGAAGAGGAATATGATATTTCTTAGAATACCTTAGTACTTTGAAACTTAAGCATTATATTATTCTGTAAATTTTGTTTTAAATCAGTCAAGAACAATGTCACATATTTAGTCAAATAACCATTTAAACAAATAGTTGATATACAATTGGTTTCATTCTACTAATAACTGTATGTACGTACTAAGTCAGTATCGGTCGTGCAGTTGATCATAAAGTGGGAGGCTAAACTATGGTAATTATCACTGGAATTATTCTACGTTGAAGTGGAATTGACGTATGTTTTATATGCTTAAATAGTGTTCAATTTGATGTTTTTCCCAATTAATCACAGTAAATTTCATCCAATTGAAACGCATAGTGATTAAATTTTTATTGTGAAGAATAAGGTGAATTCCTAGTACATTGTCACTTTAAGATGATACGCTGAAAGGTTGACATATTGATAAAGGAAGTTTCAAAACCCATTCGTTTTAAAGCATAAAAGCTTCATTTCGAATAGATCACGGATTCCCGAAAGGAAGTCGATGCGTACCATATGATGGGACGGTCCGGAAGGCCAGGTGTTGTCCAGGTACGGCGACCCCCTGGTGCACGCCATCTGCCCTCGAACTGCATTGGCCCCCTTTAGACTCTGTAATTACATGTGATCGTCATGTACTCCGCTTTCGACCATGTTTGATTTTTCCTTGCATACGAGATGAGGTGCGCACTCGTATAATTAATCGAGTGACTAAGTGTGAACTTCGAAAGTTCGCGCATATGCACCGTATCACAGCACGGAACACTCGTCGCCTGTCTCGTTGGCCAATGTTACGTTCTGGAAAATATTCGCTTACGAGGGATTAACCCTGTGTAGTATTTTTAAACTCCTATTTACTATTTCCAAGATTATTCTTCTAGAGATGTTTTTTTGCTTTACGTAATCTATCCTTAACCAAGATTCGAACTTAAATCTGTAAATCTTTCGAACTTAATTCTGTTATCCTTAAAGTTTGGATAATTATTACGTATATTTATTTAAAATTTTCCTTAGCAACGCTGAAAATTATTATTGATGTATTGTTGTTCTGGTTTTATCTAATTGAGCTTTTTCTTCCGTATCAATAATCGATCTGTTATGCTCTGCGTGAAGTTCTAATTAAGATTGTAGACGATGTACGTTCAGTATCTTTATCGTATTGTTCTCCATATAATGTTCTCCATAAGATAAAAGTTATTGGAAAAGTTGATATATGTTTTTGAAACGAGTAAAGCTCGTATGTAAACATGTATTTTACTTTAAAATGCCGCGTAGATACGTTGACATTTTGGGAGCTTTCAATTCATTTGGCTATTCAAATTTTCCCATTATCGCATTTTATAATCATCGGAATCTATTTTCCACCAAACGAATAAATTTCTCTTCATTACCAAACCGCTGAAATACCGTTGATATTTGTTGTTTCATTCATAGATGTTCAACAAGTTCATTAAAATCGCAAATGGCGATGAATTCGCCAATGAACGACTTTTCATTCCGGTTGCATTCCTCAACACCGAAAGAGATATTAATGAACGTTGAATCCTCTTGGATTACGAATTAAGGGAATTACATCGGAAATAAATTGTGCGAAGTATGGCGATAAGTACAGTTTGGACGCACCCGTAGTGCGGCGATGTGTTAGGCCGATGTATGCTCTGGAACTTCTGCAAATGAAACTACACGCCTCTTTCCACTTCATCATATAAGTACGTTCTCTACACAGTGTGGGATGAGGCGTGGTTTTCCTAATACGAAAAGCGAGCCTTAAAGGTGTTTAAAATGGAATTGTAATGGTTCTAGTTTATGTTTTATATGCCTTCCTTGTATATTATCTGTTTGGTTACATTAAAACGTATTTCTTTGACCGTATATTGTGGTGTTAAATTTTTGAGAAAACGTTACTAAACTGCTTATCATTGTGAGCCCGAAGATAGCAGAATTTTATGGATTAAGGTAATGTGAGATATTCTACGAACCTCGGGGATAAACGGTTCCATTGTGTTGAAGGGATTTTCAAAGTTCCTTTTCCGAGAACGGAGATCGTTCAACGATTCCGAAATGCTGTTAGAAAAGGAGAAAAGAGTTTTTGATTGTTAGATCGATTCGTATTTTACCATTCTACCAGAACATATTAACCTTTAGTTACGTAATATTCACATGTACATTGTTTTAATATTAGTCTTTGCATTAAAAATTTCCTCTTCGTTCATTAATAACCGAAAAGTATTGCCTATGAATGGTGTTAAAAGGTATTTTAATCTTTAAGACCTATCGTTATTCCATTCTTGGAAATGTAAAAGCATTCGAATTCTCAAATTATTTATATGTTTTTCAATTTCTTTTTAGAATCGACTTATTTTCGGAATACGTCCCCTCTGATACGTTGGCGAGTAGCAAATATTAAATAATATTTCCCTCGAATAAAAGCTTCATTTTTATGATTATATAAACGTATGTATAGATCAATAAGAAGGCATATTCAGTTTAGTATCACGTGAAAAGTTAATTACAATTCCCTTGAAATATTACTTACTGTCAAAAATTATCAAAACGAATGTATATGAATTAATGTGAAAGCCTCAGAGGAAAAATATTACTTCCGATTCATCGTGGTTCTTTCTTTATATAACTTGTTTTATTTCTTTCGATATATTTCTCTTTTATAAGGCCCATTCACTTTCAGATGAAATCCATTTTTCATAGTTAATTTTTTTTATCTTATCTTCGTCAACTTGTAAAATGTCGAGAGTAATTTTAGGTAATTTTATTTTCTTGTGCCCTAGCGTTTTTAGTGCATGTCAGGTGAACATAACCGAGTTGAGGAATTCTAGTTTGCCTTTGCTGCAAACACCAGAGGCTGTGAAGGCAGTTTTCAATGTGACGTACAATCCATCTGTAAAATCCTTGACTTCCCTTTTTATGATGCTACTGGACACAAATGTGTGTTACTGTGAGATAACTTCTGGATTCGTCTGTGTTTGCCGAAGAGGAAAACCTAAAGCAGTGTTTATGTCAGTCATGATATGATTTAGGCCTTTGGGTTCCAACAGACAGAAGGATTGGAGACCTAATTTTCTCACATAAACCTCTCCGAAATTAGTTACATTTTTCTGCGAGCTTAATTCCACAAATGGAAGATTTTGCAAAATAAAGAAGTCTTCAATTCCCGTAGGGGACGCCAAAAAACTCCTGACACCGCCTGGTCTCAAACCCAGGTCTCAAATTAATTTTCTCACTTTTACTTTATCTCACCTTTTTCAGTTCGGTTGATCTTTATGTCTTGGCTTTCTTCCTATTTTCTTTTCTGGAATTTTTACGTGAAATCATCTGTTTGGAGAAAAAAGATCTTAAATACCAACTCCTTTGATATGTTAATGAAAAGCTTTCCTTGTGCTCGTGGAGCTTTATTTTCTTTGCATCTTTGTTTAAAATAAAAACGGTCGAAGAATTTACTCGTATATTCTATATATACGTATTCATATCATACCTAAGTTATATCATACCTATATGTTTTATGGTTTTACTAATATGTTGTTGATTTAATACGTTTCAGTCTACTATTATAAATTGTACGAGTAATCCTAAATATTCCTGTAAAAGACATGTTTATTTTAATCTGTTCGTTCAATAAGTCTTTAAAATTACTATCATTCGTTTTTTTTAAATTTCAAATACACCTTCCTTCATTCTTTCCTCTAAATGACTTCTTTACCACAGTTTAATGATTCCTCACAAAGGCGCACACTGGAACATCTCCTTAAAGAACATATCGTCTTCGTTAAGCGAATTTCCCGCAACATTCGGAATTTCTGAATATGGACCTGCTTAATTTAATTTAGCAGCTGTGATCGAATTCATCAAAAGGGATGGATCAAACGCTGGGGCGGTTTGATTAATTCAAAGTGGGGAATTTTCGGAATGGTTGCTCATTCCATCTGTCGGAAGAAGCCACTGCATGGATTCGCCCTGCGACTGACAGATGTTGTCATTGTGCAGATATTATCAGCAATCTCGATCGAACAATGAGCAGAACAGCTGTTTACTTCAACCATTTATTTGGTTCGTCCTTATGTTTGCTGCAATCACTGTTTGTCATCGCTCGTTGATATCGACGCAAATTAGATACTTTTGTTTACAAAATCATTGTGTATTCCACCGTGGCAAATTTTATAAAAGCCATATAAATAGGTCACTTACCTATGATTCATTTCTTTATGGTGTGTTTTTAATTAAGCTTTAGGTTTGAAACTCTTTAATGTGTCAGTTGATAACCTTCGATTATATTTGTTTTTCTTTTATCTTGTTCCACAAGCTAGAAGTATTCTTCTTCTGTTTACTTCATGGCGAACTTTTCAATAGTATTGAGTTATCTATCCACAGATTCTCCGTACCGATTATATGCATCTTTGCCTTTTACATCAGCTTGATTGACGAGGAAGACGAGCTAGCCAACGCCCTGTGACAGTTTCTATGTTGATAAAGGTCTCATGGAAATATATGAATCAAAACACCTTTTTGTTTCTTTAATGAGTACAATACAACTGTCTCAATGATTTATAGTTTTATAATCTACATATTTTAAGTCGTTTTCTAATGTTTTGTTTGAGTCCAGTGTTGCTTTAAATCGTTCGATAAATGGCCTCTTTTGGTTTGAATCTGTTACTAAACTGTACATTCGTTGCTCATATGTAGCTTACTGTTAGGGGGTATTGTCGTTAAACACAATGAAAAATAAATAGTGTTCTTATTTTTATTACACAAATCCAATAATTATTTCGTATTTCCATCAATGATGAAACAGAAAACGAGGTAGGTTTAAAAACGTTGAGTTTTCAGTGACAAAAGTATTTTTCGGTAACAAATGTTTCCCGTCTCTTGGTGAACAATCTTAATAACATATATGATATTATACCGTATGTATAAGCACGAATTTTCTCGGTAGGAGCTTTAGGTTCATTCTCACCGTGTCGATCACGACTGCTAAGTATTCAATACGTTTGGAGTAACTGTCACTTCGCAAGGCTCTTATTGATGCATAGGTCTATTCAAGTCGGAGACATTGTAGACAAGTTTACTCTTGAACAATGACGCAACGAACTTTGAATTTTCACTTTTGCGTTCAATAGAAATTTCAAAGTTACGTCACAACAAAGATACTTCGTCTACGTTTCCCTTCGAAAGGGTTGCTATGGTAATGAAAACGAGAACTTTTCTTTGCTATGAATCCATAGAAGTTCTAAACCTAATCGATAGCGCGCTTCACCCATTATGTTTAGGACGTTAAGACCTAATAGCGTTAAACAAGTGGAAAAGTCGTAGTTTTAAGAGCTCGCAGTGTTTGCTGGGATACAGTGCATTGATAAGGATGTAAGTTCACTTTATTTGACATTCAACGTGTTACAAAAGTGACGTTTTTGTTGATATAACATTCAACTACGTGTTAATGTTAAAATTAAGAACGTAAGGATATCGGGATACTTCAGATCCAACAACGGAAAGAGCGGAGCTTCAGTGGGCAACATTCTTGAGGGGAAGGCTTGTTCCTGCAGAAACTAAATCCTTACGTACCCTTCCGGAAGGTAGGCAGGTAGGCTAGGTGTGTATTTCAGCTACAATGGATTGTGACGTTGTCTCAGGACGGCTCTGTTGCCCTTTCCCGCGACAACGCATTCCAGGGTTTGCTAAGTCGGAAGGGTCGACGGGAGGTCGGTTTTTCGAAATTTACTGCTCCGTGGTTCTGTTTAGGAGACGAGGATTAAGAGTCTCTCTTCCCGTCAGTATTTACGTGACCAGTAGGCCATCGTAGATGGATGTCGGCGGGGAATAGATCGGTAGTCCACTGTGTCCGTAACCCCTGTTGGTTACCGAAAGAGTGAAGTAGGGTAATTATGCAAATTGGGAATTAATGAGGAGGGCGAAACGTGCCGTGCGAGTGGAGGGACGCGGCCGAGAAGTACTGCTCATATTATTCTGAATATACCGAATTAGCCCCGCTTTATCGCAGTTTAAAAATGCGCTTAATCACCCCCATCGAGCCCAAAACCGATTGGCATCAATTTCAAACGAATCGGCACACAAAAAAGGGACCAAAATCCGAGTAAAAGCCACCTCGATTGTCCCAAATTGTCGTGTTGAATCTGTGTTCACTTGCACGAGCACTAATTATCAACAGCTTTGTGTAATCATTGGATTGCTCAGATGGCACGTACGAAATTAATCGGGAGTTAAATCGTTCGGCTAATAAGTATCGATCGAGTTTTTTGCGCCACTTATCGGGTTTGCTAACTCACTCATATTCATGGAGATGTCTTTGTTTCGTCGTATATCTTCGTGAATGGTTTAAGAGTGATGTGTTTGGGATACCCGTAATGGATTAATAGACGGAGACTGGTGTAGGTTAATTACAAGGGTATCAAAAATATTTTTCCTTAAATTGCGTTGAAATACGTAATATTTTTTCTGCAGTATTTGTGGATATAGTGATTACTTGTTCCTACTGAAGGTTCCTGCCTTTATAAGAAAGATATTACGATCAAATTACTGTAATCTTATCGAGATAGTTGACCATGGTTCTTTTATTTTACGTGCTACTTAGATTCAATTACGTACTCCTGGTACTGGCTTATTAGAGGCAACCACGCTGAAAAATATGTCATTTTCTCAAAATTGGATGAAACTGAAGTTTTATTTTAAATGCTGTCATTTAAAGAATTCAGCGAATATTAAAGTATGCGTAATTGTTTTCGACTTAACCCATGAACCGCCACGGTAAGAATAAGCGTGAAATTTTCCAATATTTTTAAAAAAAATCTTCTAATTTCCACTTATAAAGGATAAATAAAAAAATTGGACTCTGAAAAAGAATAGTAAGTACGAAAAAATTAATATTGTGTTTTCGCAACTTAGGCCGGATATGGGTTAAATCTGTTTTTATATTAGGCGATCCTATTGAAAAATTTTCCTTCTTCCATTCGAAACGACGAATATTTCGCGCACTGACAAAATTATGAGCGACAGAAATCGTCTCGCAAATCCACCGTGTCGTATTAAATCGTCGCTTGGAAAAGGTGTGCGAAGTTGCAAACATGAACTGCGTTATTTATTCGGTGGATTAGGAAGCTTAGTTCGCCGCGTTTGCCAACGGTGGACCCCTAAACCTTTCGGTATTGTTTAGACTCATTAAAGCACGATTCCGCTAAATATATTTGACTACTGCATTGGAGTAGATGAAGTATGAGTACACCATTACTCGCCAGAGACGACGAAGCAACTGTCCGCTAAAGTACTTGATGGCACGAAGTAAATAAATGTGCAATAAAGGTATCAAAAATGGTTTCATTTTCGAAAAAATAAATCGATTCTTATGGTGTTTTGTTGTTAGAATATATACATCTTTATCTAATGTTACGCCTATTATATTAGTATGTAGAATCAGAACTTTTGTACGTAAAAGGTTATCGTGGTATTTACTATGTGTTCTTTAACTTCAACACTTGCACTTTGTACTCGTTTATTTTCATCTCAAGCTTTCTTGATTCATCAATTACTGCATTTATTGGAAAGTATTCTTACAGATCTTCCGCAATACAAATTTTAAATTTAGGTATTTATAATGGAATTAATGGAATGGTTTTATAAAGATGTGGTGACCTATATTCACTCAGCACACCATTTCAATCAAACTCAATTGAGAAGCTAGTGAAAACTAGTTTAATAGAGATGTATAAATAAATTTTGTTCTACTTTAATCAATATGAATCAAGGTAAAGACTGAGTAGAAAACTGATATAAATTGATTGAAAGTAATGAAGGATAATCGTAGCGAATTTTCATATTTTTAACGTAGAATTTATCGTAAACACATTTCACGTTCCCTATGCGACATATATATAGTAGTTGTGTGACATCGGGACATCTTGGTCTTGGGACTTTTTCCCTTCTTTTTTGTCCAAACGTCTTCATTTAAACGACGAAAAGAAACGAGTCCTTTCGCAGTAGTTAACAATGTGCAAATAAGACGCGTCTCCAAAATTAAGACATAATCACAGAGCCAGTGTTTGCAAGGAGGGAAGTCGCGAAGGGAAGAAATTTGAGGAATTCTTCTTGTCTCCCTCTTCAACAAAAACGGCCTCCTTCGTGCTTTATCGTGGTGGAGGTGAAAATCCTGCGATAAAAGGGCTTTGTGTGAAATTTCAAACCCTTGGCCGTGAAGGGGTTTCCATGGGATGCGGTCATCCGAAAGCCTTATGTGACACACGATGCATAACAGGGATCGATAGGCACGCTTGTAAATTTACGTCAGCTGGGATTAGTGGAGGGATCCGTCCCTCGGGGTCACGGGTTCGATCGCCCTTTGTTGTCAATTTTCATGATCTTTCCGGAGTATTTCCTGCAATGGCAAAGTGCTCTCTGCGTTGCAAAAGGGCGACAACACAAGGCACGTCTCGGTGCGGACAATCTTGCGGCCTTTTTCAGGTAAACATAAGCAATCGATTTTAAAGTAGAGATTGCCACTTTTCGCTGTGAATAAATTGGGATCTGCTGTGATTTTAAGGGCAAAGTGTTATGGTTCAAATTGTGAGGTAGAGGGTCGAACACTAGAAGTACGCTACTCAGGTTGGATCATGAGTATTTGAAGGTATTCCAAGTTAATAATGGAATATTTTGATGAATAACGTGATCTAAGGGCTATGTTTTATCCTTTGGTCGATGATGATATTCGCTTTAAATTCATGTATCATTCTTTATGTGGAGTTATCGGAAAATATTTTGGTGTTCCAACACACATGCATTTAATTGCTGTTGTATATCTGGTGTCAATAGTTGCATTAAAACTGCGATGTGGTTAGCAGCACATATCATAATTATTCTATATTAATTCAGGTTTGCAACTTACTCTATTTGTCATGCTGATAGAGTTTGATTCTGAAAAACTTCTGCTGTCTAAGATGCAGTAATATGTTCACTGATTCCTTTAAAATTTGATCTAATTTTATTTACAAATAATGCAAAGCTACTAGCAATAAACGTCTTTTGATGAGAATATTCCTTATCTACGCAGATTATTTTTCTCTGGCAGGTCATCGATCCATGTATATCACAATATAACCTATGGCTTTTCAGTTTGTTATTTATTAAAGTACATGCATTTTATCAGTTTCAGAAATCTAAATTGATTCTCGGGAAAGGTGAAATATTAATTCTCCCATGCAATCTTTTAATCTTACGTTAATTAGTTCACAGTTACTCGTACAGAACCGATCTTGATTTCTAGTAGCTCTAGTCCTTGTATTTTTAATGACCACCCTTATCCTCAACCCATTTTCTTATCAGCATTGTGAGTGAAGGGTTTCACAGAGGCCACAAAGTAAGTCATACGAAAGCACTGGACACAGATCGAAGCCTTGGTGAACCTCGTAACACTGCATATCTTTTTCCCCATAGATGCTGGTAGTTTTGTTTATTTTACGTTACAAATTTTCGGAAATATATTCTTTTAAAAGGGGCGTTAAGGGTATATAGATACATTGTTGCAGTATCTAAAAGTATGCAGTTGAAAGAGCGAGTAGTTTGTGTACCCTAACAGGAATTTTGGATATTAAGGGGTCGTGTGGTATAATAAATTTGTATTTTAGGATTTAGAGGATGTTTATGATTGAAAGATAAGGGTGCAAAGAATTCCAGAAAGTCCCTCCGAGTAGTCAAACTGAGTTGTCATACTCATGTTCAGAAGGAATTGGTTTACTGCGTTAAGTTGAGAACTCAGAAGAATTTAGTATTAAAAACTGAAAAGAAGTCTTCTAAGATATTGTTGTCTGTTGTGAATGAATATACTTCGCTTTTCTACGAGAAAGTAAGTGATAGTAAAATTTGTTTATTGGATACTGTTACCATGGATAATATTCGATTGGTGTTATTTAGGTGGGATGCGGCTGATGATGTGGAATTCATTCGTAAAAATCAGGATTAATCAGTGATAATGAAGTCAAAAACTCGGTTTAATTTCTAGCCGCCAGCTTTGAAGTTTTCGTGTAATTTAATTTGCGGCGTACACTCGAAGTTCGTTAGTCGAAAATACGATAATTCAGTTTTTTCAAAGCTTTCACGTTTAACCTCTTGAATTTATGTCCGATTGGTCATTGGGGCAGTTATATCTCTCATGATTTAATTCCATCGTAAATATTCTTTTGGAATCTCTTTGAAAGTGGAATCGATATCGTGAGATCGGTCGGAAACCTTTTGGAAGATAAAGAATTAGGGAAAAAAGGAAATAAGTTTGGTGAGGAGAAGAAAAGCTCTTTTTTTTCACCTATGGAGGTGATAGTTCGTGCAATTGATTAGAACTGTATGAGGGTATTTCATTGGTTTCTTATGGTGGACTTTAAGGAAAGTTTTTTTCCTCTAGCGACCTTGAAAAGAAACCACAAAATTCAGTAGGAGAAGTTTTAACATCCTTGGAAGTGTCCTTTAAAGAGCCTTTTAAATTTTCATTCAGAAGTTTGGTAATTGTAAAAATTTACTACTTGATACTTTATTACGGTACTTGCGAAAATGTGCGAATATATTGAAGCAATGTTGTCCAGTTTGGTGTCTTTGCGTTGAAAGCTAAAGTTTCGTTTGTAACTTAAATAAGTGTGATAACTTAATGAAATATGACGATTTTATTAGCTAAATAAATTTTACTATAAAATATTTTTATGATGGAATTATGCAACTTAAAAATTATAAAGGAAGTAAGCTACCTTTGAAAAATGGGTGTAAAATTCTTCGGCTTAAAGTTATAAAAAACTCCAAAAGATAATGGTACTTATTTAGCCAACTATTTTGACAGTATGAGGCAGTATTTTTTTGTAAGTGATTGATGATATAATTCAATAATTATAACTGTCATTAATTATCAACTTAGAATTTGAATCATACATTCATAGCGGGTTTTACGTGTTTTGTAATTTTTGATTTTAGAGGTTTTTGCCTAATAAAATACAGTTTTGAAGTCGGTCATATAAATAAATTGTACTATTATTAACTTCGAATATCACATATATGAAAAGAGTTCATCTCAAAAGTCGTTTTAATAGCTTGGAGGTCGTTTAAGGTAATTACTTCAGTATCCTTATAACATTTTATAAGCTTGTCATTCTCATTTGTTCGTAGATATAATATAGTGCCTCTATCGTATTCATTTATAGAAAAGTTTAATTATACTCGTTGATTTTGCTTAGAAATCCAAATTTGTTAAAAAAATCCATTTTTCGAAGCAAAGAATATTGAAGATAGGTTTCTTATAAGGAATAAACGATTAACTGAATACTGTTCGTGTATGAATATCAGCAGTTTGAATTTAATGTATATAAAAATTGAAATATCGTAAATGTCAATTTAAAGTACTATTGAAGAATTGAATTTAAAAAAAATTGAAGTTTTTTAATGATACATCGTAAGGATTTAATCCTTAACAGCCATAGGAATTCTAAATACTCCATCAGAGTATTACTTCATCATTATGTCTTATATCATCTCTTCTAGGAAGATATTGTATTCTCTTCGGAATCCTTTTTATTTTAAGATAATACTCCCGTCGCGAGTGTGTAAGTATACAGTCAGATTTATCGAGTGATGGATTTTATTTTCATTTTATTGCGAAAATCCGCGAAAGTTCCGTGGAATCATTTCCTCCACTTGGTCCGTTTTTATTTAAATCTGATTAACTTTCCTCGAAATATTCGTGCGTTCACATTGTTATCACGAACGGTGCGTCCAGTCGCGCCCGAGGGAAAAAAAACTTTCCGTGGAATATACGTTCGCATTATGCCCGAGGTTGTTAAAACAGTACCACTCCGCTAGGTGCCTCTGCCTTCTTCCCCCGCTCTCCTCAAAATGGCCGATGCAATTTAAAGAAGATAGCGTCGATCCTCAACTCATATCTGCCTTTCCAAAAGTATTAACGTCTATGAAACTGGTTCTTTTTGAAGGGACTCCTATGCATTGAAAAGTTTTATTAAAACTTAAAGCTGACTTTGATCTATGAAATCAAATAATTGAAAAATAGGAGAAGTTAATTTCTTCAATTTAAATTTTTATTATTATTTACGAAAAAGGAATTAGGGTAAAGCATTCGTACTTATATGCACCTATCACTCATATCTACGTCTTTCTGTGTATTTTTAGGTTTTATAAATCTGATTAATCTTGTTTATCAGTAATTTTTAATTATAATTAATGTTAATTTAATTAACGTTACTCATCTGTTAAAATACGTAAAACAACAAAGGTATAACATAATACTGTAATAATGTCTTGGATAAACCATTGTTGCAATGAAATTTATTTAAAATATTCGATAATTCATAATAAAAATGGCGATTTTGATCGTATATCATCACTGCCGTCTTTCCATCAGCCATTTTGGATCTTATTAAATCTCGTTTTCCTCGAATTACGAATTCCGAGTGCAGATCCATACCACAGGACATTCCTCTTTTTATCGTACTCAGATGTTGGAAGTTCAGATCGTCTCTGGAGAGGATTTTGACACCCTTTGTCACGGAAGAATCACAATGCACGAGTGTGTTTCCCTCCCTTTTACAATGCTCTCTCGCGTTCAGTGCGAATGGCTGACTAACCCACAATAGATCATTTGAACTCAGGATGGATTCTCTCTAAAGGGAATATAGTATGTGGCCAGATCGGTCCGAATCGTATCTTTATGGGTGTCAACACTTAAACAAGTCTTTAGCACATGGATACCATAACTATGCCTATTTAGTTTGTTATCATACCATTTCACAGTTGCCTGATCGTATCACCATGGAAACGAATTCGATTTAATCTAAACGTGTTTTAATATGCATTATTAATTATCTATTTCTTTATTTCTATAACTGTTAGAACGTATCCATAGTTGCTAGAATAAAATTACAATAACTGTCTGTATTGTGATTTATATCGTACAAATTAAAAATAATAATTCATTTGATTTTTACGTATTTTGTTTGTTTACAGTACACTATTTCCCCTTCGTTACATAGTATAACTTTGTTTTTCTTTGAGAAGCACGAATGGAATTTTGTTTATATCATCTATCGATTACTTAGAAATACAATCGAGGTGAATTATTTTTTTGAGATGATAGTTTACAAGTTATTAGTATAAAAAGCTCCCTCTAATTACTCTATTCCCTCACTAGTTGGAATATTTATCCAGAAAATCGATTTGTATAATGCGGAATGACTTAATACTAGCCTTTGGCATTTCTGAAAGACGGCCCCGTGCAAAATTTCAGCCATAATATTATTCATACGAGAAATAATATTGTGTTACTGATATCCTCGTAACCTAAAATAGGATACGTGGCGTTGCCTCTCATCTTAGTATGGGAATTCCCAGTTTAATCTTGGCGTTACTTCAAAGAGCGTCTCTCTATCATGGAGTCCTGATCGAATCTCGAAGGGGGTTCTTTTGATGAATTGCTACATCTTATGCATGAAAATGTAACGGAATTTCGGGTGACTTTACGCGAATTGCTGCTGTATTAACTCAGGTGTGGCTTTCAAAAGTTTTTGGGTCCGTGTTGCTTCAGCACGCGCGCGTTCTCTCTTCGTGATATTTTCGTGTATATTTTTTTCGCGATCTTGATTATCGGAAATTTTTAAAGGACGAATTTAAAGAGTGACATAGGAAATTACGAAAATGGATCGTAAAGTATCTCGCGAAGGATAGAACTTGGATTATTTTTCAACAAACTCGCCCACGAACAGCTTTCAACATGCAATTTAGACGCAATGAATATCCTATTACTGGTTTATTTTAGATCTAAATTGTGTTGCAGATTTTGCGATCTTTTTGCATCGAATATAGCTTGGAACAAAGACACTATCCTCCGGAAAGTGGTGCGTATCTATGTGATTATGTATCATCTTTCACTTACAAGGTAAGGACAAAAGTCTCTTGCGAATCCGTGCTCTATTCACGCTGTATTCTTCCAGCGAGTCAAACTCCATTTGATCCAGTGTAGGTTACGAGAGGTTTGCTTATGTATATATACAAGATGCGTGTTGAATGCGAAAATACCCCTAAGAGTTCTGACAATACGGAGGGGTGTTGAAAGCTGTTTGCTGGTAAGGGGACCGAAAATGCTACTCATGGGTGTGAGCGATGGTAGCAGTTCCGGACATCATTGAAGATGTGATCGGAATGGATGTTGGCATGCCATGTAGCGAGTAGAAAAGACAACCGTTGTACGTCAATAGTTTTGGATACCAAGGAGTACGAGCTGTTGAAGGATAAACCTAAGATTAGATAGAGCAGATACATCATCAGTTTATCTGGATAGCATGGCGAATTACCATCCTTTATTCCCCTCACAATTATCACGAAGAGCTCCTGAAACTGACGTAAAGTACCATCCATTCAGAAGTTTGGGAGGTGTCATGACATTACACAGAGGTCCATCATGAATGAAAGAAGTACCCTTCACCTTGCCACATACAACCGCTACAGCTTGAAGAGTGTAGGTGGACTTCTATGGAACTAGTGAATGAAGCGAAGGAAATCAAGTTGTACGTAGGATTAGTGAGGACAGAAGATCTGATAGCAGTCATGGAAGGGCAATTATTCTATTAAGGAGGAACTGAGGTAGGAAGACTTAGAGGCGTAGGAGTTCTTATCAAGAGAAGGTGGAGGATCAACCTGGAGAGAATTTAACGGGTGTCTAACACGTTGTTGGGGATAGATAACTGTCAGAAACGTAGGAAATTGAAAGTGTCTTACTCGTTGCTAGGGATAGAATTGATTGTTGAAACATAGCGTGATATGTACAGAGGATAAGCAATGAGATTATTGAGGAATGAAAGGTATAGAAATACGTAAATTGAAGTGTTTTAATACGAAATCATAAGCTAAGATCGAATTGGAATGTTTTATCCAGGCTACTGCGTGGAATCGTCAACTATCGGTGTGCCTTTTCGTATTTACGTAAAGAATTAATTTTTCACGAAACATAGATACCCTTTCTGCGCATCTTCGCTATTGTTTATTCGCCATTATCTGCGGTTGTTCGTCGCGACATCTCGACGAATTTACGGCGCCTTCGAAAGGTTAAAGCTGTAAATCTGGGTCCCCTTCAATTCCTTCTCAAGACGTCTTCTTATCCTTTCACGCATTAAAGAGCGCTTTTCCTTTTTTGTTTGTGGAAAAGGCTTTCCCACTAAAGTAAGTTTTTGTCGCGTCGCCATTTATCCTCGAAACAAAGTTACGGTGGAAAATTTGTAGTGTTTTAAGGGAAAATGCACGGAGGGGGGGGAGAGATTCTCTTTGTTTGGATATCTTTCGAAGTGCGGTGTTTGAGCATTTACGAACACCGTATCAATTTGGCGCTTTTGATGCTTCGGTTACTTCCCTATGAGTGCGTGCGATAATTTATATTCCGAAAGAGGGATCTGGACATAATCGACGTATAGAGAGGCGCTTATGTAAGGTGGATGTTGTTGCACTACGAGGTGCTCTCTCTTTTGGTGGGTTAAGGAAACGTCTTTTATGATAATGCAGAAGATTCGGCGGTTTAAAACAAGGCAGGTTTTCTCAAGATAAAGTTTTTTATCATCTTCGTTTCATTAAACTCACATTTAGATTGCTCTTAGTGTACGATTGCATAAAGGAACGATTGATTTCTTTATCACAGTGTGTTTTTTTTTTTCAAGTCGTTCTTATTTTTTATTCCTATAGGAATACTAAGAATCAATTGCACCAAATTTCTTTGTTAAGCGAATTTATTAATCGCCCTTAAATTTTTGTTTCACGATCATTAAGTTTATTCATAAAGGAAATGTTGAAAATGTTTTAAGTAAGAGATTTAAGTTTCGTCTTGAGGTTTAGCCCAAAGAACATATTCTTTCGTGAAAAAGGGTCCAGAAAATATTAATGTAAACTAAAAGACAAGATAGTACGGAGGTAACCTCTACATAACTAAATTTTGACTAATAAATTACCCGCGATTCGGGAAATCATTGTAACAAACATTCATTCCTTTTTATTGATGTTACTATAGCTACTGAGAACCTAAGATTAAGGATTCGTACAAAAATTGAAAATTGATCATTACTTTTTATGAATATATATCGAATCCTATTTGAATTAAACAATCTTTCTCTGCGAATTTTTCTTAACATCTGAGTAACTTTGGACATTTGATGTACAGTCTTCGATAATGATAAAATAAAGATTGATGAATCGAAAACGCGTAAATAGAGTAAAATTCAAACGAAAAAAGCAATATTCGCGACTCTCTTCGAAGCCATTCATAAGTTTGCAAATAATCTTTGCGTCATCTGCTGTTGATTGCTTTCCCGTTCTGCACGAAATTGCTCTTTCCATTTTTGACGTCGATTTATGGAGAGCATTTCCTCTATTTCGGATAATTTTTCCATAAGAGGATATTTCTTGTCTAAACTACCACAAGGAGGAGATTCTCGAAACCAAGACCCACCTACTTTTACTTCGGTAATGTTCTGTCCATGACGTAGGATACGTCAGCACTTGCATTTGGTTTTGTTTTACTCTCCAAGGGCGAAATTGAATGTCACGATTTTCCAGATTTTTCTTCAAATCTTTCTATCACCTTACTTTCCTTTTTAAGGGCCTTTAAAATTTTAAAACGATCACTCAATTCACGAAATAGTCACGTATTATAGTAAGCATTAATATGTCGATACTACATCCCTCCTTTTTAATCCTATGGGAATTGTTTTCGTCATGTAGTGCAGTTTAATCACGTTTGTTTTGCAGTGACGCAATCGTATGTAACAATCGATGCTGGAATAACAAGTAAAGTTATGCATGGAATCAATGTATATGATACAGAACATGTTTTCTCTATGGTATTCACGGCATTGTTCTTCTGGTAGATGAGGGATAATTGATTATGAAGACCCCAAGTGTATGAAGGTCTTATTTGTTTCATTCACCTGTCTTATTTCTCTTCAAACATTACAAGAGTATTTAGCGTCTTCTCAGGCTTCCCTTTTAATATCGATTACGTATTATATGTTCGTATTCTATCTCTTTTATTCGCCAACGTCTCGATGCAACAAGAATTACCAAAATAAACCTTCTGCCAGAAGTACAGACGCGGACGCGTTCTCTTGTTTTATCTCGCTGAGGCCTTGAGAATCCATCTTCGGCTGCAGAGGAAACCAGTTTTACAGCATGCCTTCTTCAGGGAGGTGAATGTCCGTCAGAAGATGGATTGTTAAGGTGACAACAGTCTTCATTACGTTCTTCGTATCAATTCTTTTATTGCAAATTGTATTTAGTAAGACAATGCTCTGTAATAACGATTTATACGTTTGATTTACGATTGCCTTGGATTATAAAAGAGAGGATTCTTATAGAAAACTTCGGAATATTTTAATAACGATGAGCTACCGTCTGGAACGTAAAGTTTATGAATGTTATTGTTGAGTGTGGTGAGTCCAACCTTTACGCTCTACTCGTTTGGAATGATTCAATTGTGGTCCAGAGACAGACATCTTCTGCCGTTCTTTTCCTGTCTGACAGGCGAATGAGTTATCTGTTTATGATCAGAATGGATTTTATGTTATTGTCTCTTTGAATCAATTAACAGATCATGAAAATTATTGATGATTTTTTAAAATAAATAAATTACGAAAACTATTTTGACCTCGACTCTTGAACTTTCGATGAACGGCGTTTCTTA
Organism: Pantala flavescens; assembly: GCA_020796165.1. Taxonomy (NCBI): domain Eukaryota; kingdom Metazoa; phylum Arthropoda; class Insecta; order Odonata; family Libellulidae; genus Pantala; species Pantala flavescens. The sequence continues at coordinate 24,486,551 of CM036886.1, forward strand.
TACATTTCGCTGCCCTCTTTCGTACACAGGATGTACTTCTTGGCTGCGTTTTGATTTGAGATGTCGAGAGACGCTCCTGTTCTCCAAATGACCTCTATCACACTGCGAAAGCTAATGAATTCGTTACGTATTCCTTCGCACACTTCTTTATCAACTATTGTTTAGTCTACTCTCTCTTTTAGATGCTAATTAATGAGTAAATTGAATTTATGATTTTTGATTAATATTGAGTGTATTTAGGCGTTTAATAAATGTATCGTAAACAAGTAGAAAACGTTATCTGGATATGATGATAAAGTTATATATTCATACGGAAATTTACTCTCTCGTTAATATAAAATGTATATCGAGGGAGGATAACCAATCAAATAAAAGGGTTATTGTATTTTATATTTTTATTGGGTAGTATCAATATAAACTTTAATGTCCTTAACGCATATGTTTCCTTTCATTTTTATACGGTCATTTTTAATGGTTCAGAACGATGATCATTTAAATTTAAAGGGTTACGAATGTCAATTCAAAGGTTATAACAGTTATATTTTCGTCAATATAAAGATGCGTAAATGTCATCATAAATTTTTATCCTTTGGAACCGTTTATATTTATGATTGCTATTTGCATCGATGTTTTTAGCGAGTGTGAATTGAAAATTGGAATGGAAGAAACGACGCGAAAATTTTATTTTACGGTTTAAATTATTCGTCCGTGAAATGATTATTTTATCCAAAATAAGATACTTCCGAAACGATTCTGCGTTAGAATTACGAGAGGAATGCTTAAGGGTTTGCAAATTCACTCGTTTTCCATTCGCACATTAGTTGTTATCTGACGTAAGCGGCGATCTAAATTCGCATCGCTGAGAAAACTCTTTCGCCGTTCGATATCATCAAGCGCTGTTAATCACTCGGAGAGATTTCCTTCGAATGGAAAATGTTTTGCGCCCTTTTCTCGCACTCCGAGTGTTCCTTCGGTCGAGATAAAATAATCGTTCCTCTCTTTTTTTTCGGAGATGGAAAAATCATTATTCGGATCGATGTCTCATTAGGAAAGTGAATCCATTTATGTATTTCATCTTCCATCGCGCTTTGATCGAGGTTTCCATAGCATCCCACGCACGAAGAGATGTTATATACAATTTAAAAAGTCGGTCATTTGCAGATTGCGAAGATAGTTTGCTTCTCGAGGTTATAAATTACGAAGAGAATATTATTTCTTAGATGATTCTGTTCATGGTGTGATATTCCCTTTTTTAAGTTTCTCCATTTATAACTGAAATCCAAAAATATCCATTCATCGCATGTATCAACATCAATCTCTTTTTGGAAACAAGAAGAGATGAGGTCCAATGACGATGCCTGGAGGTACACCTGATATTTCTTTGACTATTTAAAAATTAAATGTCATGAAGTATTACTTATTGCAATCTCTTATTAAAATATCGTTCACACCAACTCTTATTTCCTTATTTATTCAGGGCAGTTCCATTTCCAAATTTATTTATCACGAAGGACTATATGAATAACCATTTTAGTAACCTAGAGAAACGACATTTAACTGCTTTTTCCCGGAAGTACGAATTTTAAGATTTTGAGAACTAATTGTGTTGATTGGATTTGTATGATCGAGTATTTTTGAGCCATTTTGTCTGTTACTGAGCACACGTTTACTATCCTTTTGGATAAAAGAGCGGGACAATTAAGCCTAATATGGGTTTGGAATAACCAGTCTTTTCTTTAGACATTCTTTAAAAATACACGTAAATTTTTCTCGTTTCGTCTATATTTTGGCACAATTTTTTATTATTTTACGATGGAAAAATTTAAGCTGAAGTGTAATGCTATCAATCACTTCCACCAAATTTCTTAACGAATTTCCTTGAGGAGTAGTAGATTTACTAAGCTTCCATTTGCGCAGGTATTTTAGTATTCCTTATTCAGTTAAGCTAAGGCATCGAAAGAAGTTTTATAATCTTCAGAAGATTAATGATAACAGCGATTGGTTGGTAATGCGCTTTTACTGAATCCGTTAAAAATGTTTACTTTTCACCTCGTGATCCTTGCTTCACCACCATCAAGGTACTTCGGGATCTTCTCCATAAGTCTGCTGCTTGTATTTTCTTCAGTATTATTCTATCTGTGACCCAAAAACCTTTCTTATACCTTAAGAATACTATTATAAGCACTCCCCATGTTTTATATGCTATTAGGATTAACATCTCGGGATTACCATCGTCGATTCTAAAATGGCTCCCGTTTTGTACCAATCTTCCGAAAGTTAATTCCATCGATGGCGTTTTACTCACCTCTTTCGGGAATTTCAAAACTGCAAATCGCAGCACAACGCGATTTCAAGATGGGAACTCTATTTTAGACAAATGCATTATTCATAAAATTTGCATCGTCGGCGGAAATTCATGTTCCTTCGACGAGAATCCTTCAACAGAATTTTAAGCTCATGTCGACCACGTTTCCGGTGCAATCGATGGAGTACTAACGTGATCAATCACTCGAGTGCACGTGAATGCCTCGTGTTGGGATAACATAAATTATGAGGTTTATATTCATACTCACGAATCTGTGCATTTTTTGCTAAATTTAGACGATAAATCCAAGGGGAAAATAATGTGGATTAAAAATGTTCTCATATTCCTATGGAATACATCAGTTTTAGCAAAGATTTCAAACCCTGTAATAGAAGGATATACTAAATGCAATCTTAAGTGCTTTGGATGTTAACATCGGTAAAACGCCCGGAAGAAAGAGGCGAATATATATCTATATATAATATAATAGTATATCATTGTCAAGAGAGACTATAATGGAAAATTAACAGGGAAAATTAAGAAAGATAAAGGTAAAAGCAACATCAATAATAAACAATAACAAAAAACAATAAATAAATATAAAGTTCACAGGAACACGGAAAAGATACGGCAATAGCTGTGGGAAAATTCTCGACGTGAAGCTTGAACGTCCGCTTTGGTAAACATCCGATGATAAAGTCGAAAAATAAAGAAAATACATTATGTATGACCATTACAAGAGAGGTTCATGTATCATTAAGCCCAAAACAAGCAATTTCTCCGGATGTTTTATGCATGAAACGGTTATCAGCAAAATTTCTCCGGAATTTTAAAATTTTTGAACGAAAGTGGCATTGGCAAACGATGCTCAAGAGGTGTTGGAGAAGAAAAGGATTATCCTGATCTTATTTTAACGGGCGAAGAAACATGGGTGTTCTGGTTTGATGTTGAATCTTATTTGAACATTTTTGAGGAGCAGAAAACAGTTTTATCGAATGTGAAGATTCTGCCCACGATTTTACTCGATCTGAGCTGTTTGATACATAACGAGTTCCTTTCAACTGGTTGCTAAGGAATATTAAGTTATTTATTAGTTTTGCGCCCACTGCGTTAAACGAAGCGAAGTAAACGATTCGAAATGTAACGAAATAATTCCTAGCAATTACTGAAAATTGTAATCTCCATAATTGTGATCCATTGTGATCAATATGAGTTAGGGTTACAATGATTTATAATAATAAGTAATTCAACATTTTTCTTAATTCTTTCTTGTTAATTTGTCATTCATTTAAATAAATTTCTTACTTTTGATCATACTGTACGAGTATAAGATATTAAGATTTAATTCTTAATAATTTAATACATTCTTTTCGTAATGCGATATTTTTCCCTCGAACAATTATTACAGGGTAATTGTATAAATATTGGCGATCAATTCATGTTTAAGTTCTTTTTTCTATGGCAATAAAAATTATTAAAGATGCTGAAGGAAAAATATTATATCTCTATGAAATAGCTTCGGGAAATGGCCTTTTCAGAAGGTATTGTTCCTTTAAGAGGTTTTGTGAGTAATTGAAGTGATTCAAGGATTGTTCTTCTACGGAGATAAAGTGACCAAGGGATTTTTGATGTAAAATATCTCTCAAACGCTTTCAATTTGTATTTTTAGTTTCTTATTTCATTTACGCCCTCATTGTATCTTTCCTCACTCTATATTCTTTCATATTTTTGATTATTTTTCTTCAATATTTAATCTTTTGATGTTTCCTCAGTATTTCTTTGACTACTGCTCTTTTTCTAACACTTGATTGAACCAAGTTTCTCTTTATCTCTCAATTTTATTACTTTGCCTTTCCTTACATTCAATGACAGAACATTTATTATATATTTTTAGTTAAATTGAGCATCAAAAACACCGTAAATGCTCAATGGTCTTTGCTCTCTTGTTTACCCTTTTTCTAGCAATTGGAGTACATTAAATTTATAGTAATTTTCCCATCTTCATTACTCTACTATTGTATTAACGTAACTCGTAAAACAATCGTATTTCATTCCCTTTTGTGTTCTGGTACTTACCGATCTAATATGTGCTATTTTCCGTGTTTTTGGAGAAATTCCAGCTAAAATAATATTAGCGAATTCCTAGTAATCTTTTGTGTCAACTTTAACCTTTACTCGCTTTACTTCTCTTTGCCAACTAATATGATTTAGTTTGGACATCCGGAGTCCGAAGTTATAGGCGTGGGTTTGTGTTAACACCTCTTTTTTGTTGTTCTCACGATCATGACATCGCTAATAGATGAAGGACGTTTTGTAGGCCGAACTTGTCGGAAACCAAACTGCGGAGGGGGTATTTCCGATGCAAAAAAGGTTATTGGATGGAATAGCGCTGTGGTGAGGAACGAAATAATTCTTCCAAGTTTTGCGGAAGAGCCAAAAACGGGTCCTAGAGATGATAAAATCATTTCAACGCGAAATAGTATTGAACTTTCGAACATACGAGCCTTTATCACTAAATTCACTCATTATGGTGTACTTTTATGTTTGCTCTTGTGATAGACTAGCTTTAAATTCTTTCGGTTGAGTTTGTAAGTTTCCTTTTAGAAATGTATTAGCATCATCTACCCTCATCTATATTGTGCTGTTTATTTTGAATTATGTTTGTTTCGCTTAATGACATCGACCGTTGCCATGGACTACTATTGCTTAGTGAAAAGGAAACACCGCTAGTAATGTTTCAATATGGCACTATGCGAAATAATCATAGTTTATCGGAAAATTTAAAAAAATTATAATTCAACGATTCCTCTAGAGTTTTTATTTATTTATTATGGTGTGACATTCATGTTTTTCTGATTTATCATTCTCTTTTAATTCATCTGGAATTTGGATGAAGTGTGAAATGATAGTTTGGAGTTTACGAAAAAGTTGAAAGGTTAGAGTGTTTAATCACTGTTTTTTATTAAGTAATCGGGGCATATTCCCCATTTTAGTTTTGTATTTAGTATTATTATTCACTGGTTCTTTAATAAATAATCAACGAAAACTGTACGATCTATTTTTATTCACTATATATTTATATGATACTTTACTACTATAAAAAGTACGTAAAAATTGCACAACAGTTCCATATCCACAACATTCCAATATCTTTCTATAACAATGACCAATCGTCTGCTCCATTGTTTAACGACTATGTTCGATTTAAATTCGATATTTGTACTTCTTTAAAGTAATAAAAGGTGTCGACTATTGTTATCAGCGTCATAATAAGTCTGAGGCACTACGTTTTATATCAAACGAAAAATAAATTCTCAAAAGCGTAATTCGGTGAATTTGATACAATTTTTTCATGTTTGGCTTTACACGAATGGGAAAGCGGTGAGGGGATTCTGGCGAACATTTTTCCAACCTTTTGTGGAAACAAATAAGTTTTGTTAATTGAAATGTCCAAAAATTGTTTGGGTCTGGCCAGCGTTGAAAATTTGGTGTATTTTTGAATCGATTTATTTTTAAATCCTCTCTTAGCTTAACTCATGCATCCTTTTTTTGTTTCAATAACACACCATAAAATTCGGTTTGTCTTTTTTTTATTGCATTCCGACATCGAAATTTCGCGATTGATTTGGAAATTAGCGAATTATGCAGTTAACGGTTGATGTTCTTGATTTTTAATCTAGATTTCGCTTTTTGTTTGTTTTAATTTCTCTTTTCTATTTTACATACGAGCGCTGTGTGACGCTTTTTGGTACTACGGTTAGATGCATTTTAAAGTACGAATTTTATTGCACGAATTGAACCATAGAAGTACGTTGTCCAATAAAAATTTATATTAATTATCTTATATACAAAATACGATTGAAGTATGGGACTAATTAATGCGTTTTATGGAATATGAACTCATTGGGTGATATATATATTGTCAAAAAAGTTTTTTTTTTAAACTCTGATATTTTAAAGTAGTTAAATAGAATAATTAACATTAAATGATGGGAATTAATATGTGTCGTCAGAAAGACCAAAGGACAAATTTTAAACGTAAAATATTAATCGATAAGGGATGCGTCCAGAAAATTTTAAATATAATCTGATTTAGTTGCTATGAAGTGTTCTTTAGCAGAACTTCTATCTGTTTAGTAGGTTATATTTGTTGAAATTATATGTACATCATATTGCATAACTTGAAATCTTTTTAAGCGTTAATTAAATGAATTATGAACTTTGAATTTATGAATATTTGAACTTATGAATATTATTGAATATAATTGTGTTTAAGAAGTATTGAAATATAATATACTTTAATTTTTTCTAGCCAAAAAATACAAAATAAAACCATTTCTGAATTCCATCGCAACTATTACCTTTAAAAAAACTGTAACGATTATTATTAGCAGGCATTTTTATGGTAAGACTGTACGATTATTTTATGTGAAAATAAGGAATGAAATGCGAAATATAACACCCTATCAATATTCGAATAATGCTGAGGAGAATGGGGAAGGTGCTAAAAATATTTTGCTTATCCTATTTCGCAGAATATAACAGAAGAATATAGCAGACATTTCCCAAGTGTTTTCCTTAGAAACGTAAACAATTTTCGTATGTTTTCATCTTTTTGTATATATTTATTTTTTCAATTATAAGTATTCGAAGCGGTGGCTTAATGTACGAATGAATAAGACATTAGCGATGTGTACAGTGCGTCGTTTGAGAAAAGGTCAGCGATAGACAGATTAATGGGAATCCAGGAAAATCGCTCGGAAGTATTGGAGGATGTCGTGCACTTGGGATTTCGCATAAATCACTCACGATTTTCCGCGATATTGGGAAAAAAACGCGAACTTTGAAAAGCGATTTGCGTCTCTCGTCAAATGAATAACAAATCGCCTCGAGTGTGTGTTTCATTCGCACGTAAGCCTTTTTTGGTTCCACTTACGTCCAACCATTTATCTCTATATTACGCGGAAATGATTTCGGAAGTACAATGGCAAATGATGTATTCAACTGTTGCCATGGTGTCTCTTAGTCGATCGAAATTGTAGCTTACCTTAGTTAGTACGTATTAAACATCACGTGACTTACACACAATCATTTTGACCAATCAGGAGCTAGAATTCAGTAGTATTATATAAACTCCATTCAGTGAAATAAATCTCTGTCAATATATTAAAGAGACAAACAGAATTTCCATCTACTTTTTTCTACTTTAATTTTACGTGACGTGTATATTTATTAAGTAACAATTTATATTACTTTATCAGGTATTACACCAATTGATATAATCTTCAAAAATTCAATTTTTATAATCAAGTTATAGCTATGAAAGTCCCAATCCATTATAATATTCTTTTAATGGTACAAATATTCCAAAGGATAACAAATACATCTCAGATGAGGAAGACATAATAAATAATTGTATTATTTCACAGCAAAGTTATCGATATCATTTAAAATCCTCTCTTTGTGTTGTAACTTTAAACGATTGACACTAAAATTAAGTTTTGTTCGAATACGAAACTTAGACTTATTAATAAAATCATCTTATGTTTTGAGCGTCAAACTAGTTACTTATCAATAGGATTGGTACATAACTATGCCAGTATTTTCTTTATTTCTTTCTTTCGTAGCTAAAAATGTTCTTTCCTAGTTAGTCTTTCCTAGCTAAAAATGGCTTTGATATTCGTTCCTATTTTTAGTTCTTTAACACTCATAATTTTCATCCGATAATTTCGAAGTCTTCTACGTACGTATTTGTTTATATTTTTGGAAGCCTGTCATGCTAACATGTATAGAACGCGATCTTTTCGGAAATAAAAAATCACACTTTCATCTTTTGCATGTACGCGTCACAGGATTATGCGGAAAAGGTTTTTTTTTCAAAGGTAATACCAATCCATCCATTCGTTTGAACGGGAAAAAAAAATCCGGCTGAAAAAGGCGCACCTTTTGTGCGACACAAACTTGAAATTCAGCTGATCTCAAAGGTGACGTATCATCTGCCGATACTTATGGCCTCGTGAAAAGAAGACTCTCGATCTTAGAAACCCACGAGGAGAGGATGCTAATGCTATTCATTTACGTTCGTCTCTTCCGTTACTTTTTTAAGGGCATTTTTTTTTCTTTTAGGATATATAAACGAAACCAATTTCGTCGGATCCGAACAAAGCGTTGTTTTGCTTTTCATTTTGTGTTCCACACATGTCCTGCGAAGGATTCTCTTTCGAATGGATTCGTAATTTATCGCTCCGAGATTGCGTCTTTTGAACGATTTTTTATTTTATTCGGGAACGTGTTCTAGGCGTCGAGGGGCATGCCGGGAAATGCGCTGCAAGAATCATCGAGTGTCTTTTTGTGTTTTTTTTTTGCGATGAAATGACGAGTTTTCAATTCAAGAGAATTCAATTTTGAATAGTTTATCGATTATCGTTTAATAAGGCATATTTATTTATGTAATAATATTTGAATTCTATATCATAGAATATCTTATATAATTATAAAATGTTACGAGATATTAGAAAGTTAAATTCGCCTTTGTAAGTTACGGTTTCTATGACGATAGATATGATAACACACTGAACTCTGTCAGTAACTGAAATCAGTCGTTTTCTTGTGAACTTGTTTGCTGTACCAGCCTAAACGTAATTTTTTCTCTCACGCTTCATTTAATATCTTTTAATTTCGAATTACGTAAAATAAAAATTTGTAAAAATAAATCGTAATTAAGGTAGGTCATAGTGGGAAAAATAAAACTTTTTTGTGCCGAAATTTCATTTAAACTCACGTCAATAAATGTCGCATATTTATGTTTTGTTAATATTTATACTCTTATGTTTAATTCCCATTATAAACACGACTGATCTTTTATTAATAATCTATATCATATGTCTAATATTATTCGGATTACATATTTTTGACGCCTAGTACATCTTCATTAGTCACATAATTTGTAACAATGTAGTCATATACTCTAATATTTAATGGCGAAGATTTCTTATGATCAATATTTGCCGTTAAGAGATTCGCAAATGTATAAAACTGGTGATTCCTTAAACTCGAAGCTCATATTAAAATGAAAGCGTGCTATTAACGAGCCATTCCCCGATATTTAGTGAAAAATTCGGATTTCTCGCCAGAATTCCTTTTCTCTGATTACGTTTTTATATCATTGAACACCCTCTTTAGAATGTAAATGTATCACAAGGGAAAGAAATATGGCCTCGGGCACACTGAGTAAACGCTGAAGAATGAGTCCAACTTCTCAGCACTCCCTTTCTGCAGAGTGGGATGAAATTTCGGCGTTACTCTAATTTCAGCGTATTAATCATCTAAAAAGGTTCAGAACCTGCCGCTGTGGTGGGAATCTAAGGCTACTTTCTCACTGATTTCAAGCCCATCTACTCAATTAGGTTCGAATAAATTTTCGGCGAAAGGAAACAAGTGAAAGTATTAGCTTGATTAATTTTGGCTTTCTTTCTTTCTTCCGATATGCTTTTGTTTTATAAAATAGTATTCATTGATCTCGTAATCATCAGATCTTATTTGCGTGCGAGACGACCGAATCTGCTTTGTTATCCAATGAGAAGAGAGCCCATATCGAATCGATTGAAATCGATTGTTATAATCGATCATAGGTTCATGGTGATGAATACTAGACAAGGCTAGAATAAAAGATGGATCTGTTTGGAATATCAATGTGAACACGTCGAGGATGAGATTGGATAGATTGTTCCATCTTATTTAAAAATTCTTTTCAATAGAGTTAAAATTAGATTTGATATACGAAAGATAAGTTCCGGACAAGTTTAACTTCAGTTAATATAATTGGTGCAAAATTACAATTACTAGATTATCATTGAAAGGTTTTAAACAAATTATGTCATTATATATAAATTTGTGGTAAATGGACGATAAAAATTTCATGAAACTACTTGAATTTATAGGTTCAGAAGTCAATGGCCTTTCTACAGAGTATTCAATTTGTGGATCATTTTCAACGAAATTAATTTAACGAGATCTAGAACACAGTACCTACTTTTCCTCTTCTTCAATATAATGCATGAAATGGAAGTGAATTTGGACGAAACATAGAGGAGTGCTCCACTTAAGTTCTAATCTAATATAAGCCTAGAAAACTTTCCAAGTAGCTGTTGAAAATCTACTGAAAAATTTAATTTCAGGAAACCCATTTCTGGAAAGGAGTACGAGAAGTTCTTACTAGTACTTTTTCTCGTTTTGCAGTTTTAAATAGGAATTGTTACTATTCTCACTTCGAATATTAATAGTGCTTAAGCTCCTTCTATTACATTCCTTTCATTAAACCAGCATTTTCGTAAAGTTAAGTTTATTTTAAGCGGAAAAGTTACATTGTGACAATCTGATCAAAATATCACGAATATGGATATTTTCAAGTCCAATTCAAGGGAATCACTACGTGGTAGTAAAAACTTGGGCGCGTCACCTTCACAGCTATCCTTTCGGTGCATAGACGTGATCTGTCAGTGTCAAACTAGCAACAGTGGTATTTGACGTGAATCACCCGATACGCCTGACCTCTTCTGGTCACTCCGTGAACCTTTCGTACCGCCATATTTTAATTACGATTTTCACACCTTTATTCCTTAGTAATTGTTGACATAGTAAATTAAAGAACGTTGCTAAGTAACATTGAGGGAATTGTGTTGTTATAAAGTGTAGGCAATGAAAGACTATTCTCCTCAAAGAGAACACCAGAGCGTGGCGTTGTTTCCCTTACCTCAGCTCAAGAAACGAAAGGTTGCCGTTTATTAAAAAGGAAAGATCGTCTCGGAGAACACGGCGACAAGAGATTACCTCCAGCGAAGAAGGGCGTCTTCTTTGATAGACGTGGGTTGTGATATATGTCATGTGATACAAATTCCGGAGCAGTTAGTCGGTGCGCGCATTTCATTTCAAACGCTTCGTGTCGAAGGATCCGTATTGTTTTCTCGGCAACCAAATGTCTCGGAGTTGAATATTTCATCTTTGTAATACATTGTATCTTCCGATTTGTTATTCTATATCGCTGGTTGGGTTTATCATCGCGTGGGAGAACATTTTATGTGTATTCCGACTGCATTTAACGTAATATGTATCATATATTAGTATGGTAAATTCTTTTTAGGTGCTACCTAGTGATGCATTGTCGTGTAAACAATATGGAATCGTAAATGGATAATCAGATAGGAAAATAATTATCTTTATTCTTTAAATCTCTTTCTGAACTTAAATCGATCCATGATAGGTCATCCAATGTATTCGTTATAGCTTATGGTATGCTGATTTATTGTAGACCATAAATTGTTTTTAAAGCCGTATTTGTATATTTATTCATCTTTTGATTTCTCTTATGTTTGAAGTCTAGATAATGCTTCCTTATTTTTAATCTTTTCGTGATAGAATGTAATAGAATGAAATAGAAGACAAGACTTGCTAATCTCAAACTAATCTTAAATTACAGTCGTGTATTATTATGATATATGTGTTACTCTTATTGTATACACTGCATCTATGTAGATACCATGAAATTTGGCGTGTGGTTGAGGGAAAAAGTTATTCCAGTACCGGGAATCGAGCCCGAGCCCTCTGAGTTGGAGCTGGTTATCCCAACCTCTAGACAATACTTTATCGGTCTTTTTTCCCGGATAGTGTTAGAAGAATTAATAGGATAGATAAATAGTTAGATTGGTGTATTGACACCCCCTGCCATAGGCCATAAGGCGGTTTGCGGGGTATTCATGTAAATGTAAATGTAAATGCATATTTCAACAATATCAGTCATGTTGTTCATAGTAATAATTTTTTAGATATATTATAAAAGTATTGTTTACCATATTATTAGAAAAATATACTGCAGTACAAATAGTTTTATCAACCTCCTATGCATTTAAAATTCTGTGTATGACGTCATCCCATCTTTTCAAGCCCTAATAGGATTTCAAAGAGGGATCCAAATATCTCCTAGACACGTTCCGAAGACATATGCATCTGACGGCTTCTCAGAATTTCGGCGAAAGAGTCGAATGAATTCCAAAGGGCAATTTCGCGTTGTTAAACATCGGAATTTTCTTCTTTTTGAGCTAATCAGAGCTTGATTAAACGCATTTCTGAAAGTCCGTTCGAACCCACGCATTTTTCTTTTTACCTCGCGTACACGCGCGTAAATACGCAGCCGATTTTGAGCCCAAACGAGTTTTTTTTGCCTAAAAAGGCTTAAATCGGCATTTGTTGTTCCGTTTGAATACGTCATCACGGACAGACGCCATATTGCCTCTGAAGTGGTGAAAAATCATCTCATCTTTAATGGGAGAAATTCGGTGCTGGATCGGAATTTATTTCGTTAATACGAAATTGAGTTGCTCTCAAGCGAGAAGTAATGTTTTGTGTTCTTATAAGTGACTTTTATTTTACCCAATGGGTGTCTTTAATGTTGAATTTAAATGTTGTTTTATTATGGATCGCCTTTATGAATCTGCAATATATTACGTAATTCTGCCTTAATCCGGCTGAAATGTTACTCCTATTTTATCAGAGAAATACTTTTTTTCACTATTTTTAGCAATTTGAAATTGAACTGGATATCTTCGTCAAGTTCCAATACCTGAAGATAAAATCTCATTAACTATCTACACCCACTCTGAAAGACGCCTGTGGGCGTTTAGGATTGGAGAAGTATATTATACGAAAATAAAGCGTATGTTACATTAGTTTACTCTATTTTTTTCCAATGTTTGACGTATTAGCGATAAGTATGAACCTCAGTATCCTTGTGTATTTACTTTTATTGTTTACGATGTTTGGATTTATGGATGACTTTTTATAAATTTTAATGTCTAATCAATTATTATTTTAATTGTACTCACCATGAAGTATTTTATATGTATATATATTTATATTTACAGGTTAAGATTTTTCGCTTTGATACACTTAATATGAAGATTAATTATGAATATGATACATTTAGTGTTGAATTTGACTCAAAATACTAATAATAAGGCTACTAATGCAATAAAAATGATTTAAATATATCGCCAGTTATTCATAGAACGTCAAGCTTTAAATCTTGTGAGTTTGTGAATTGTTTATTATATATATATATATATATATATATATATATATATATATATATATATATATATATATATATATATATATATATATATTAATTTATCCTTTAGAATCACCAGTTTGCGTCCGTTAAATTCCTTATTTTAAGAATTCCTCGTATTCTTCCTTTTTTCAAATTAGCAATTTGGTTGTTCTCATAATCGCATTGCGGTAAAGGAAGTATTTTAGGGAATTTTTCGGAAAGGAGTTCGTAAGACAATAGGAGTCTTTCTGTGAGGGGGAATCGTCACCTTCTGGAATTAAATCAACGCCCCCCTTTTGAATGGGCGTGGAAGGAATCTCTTCATAAAACCCTCAGAAATATCAAACTGCCTGCATTCACTCGTAGTAGGAAGCACGTTCCTCCGCCGGCATAACTTTTTTCAATTGTCTCCAAGTGTAATTTGGTGTCAATTTGATAAGCTTCCGGACAAATAACAAGGGGTCGCTTCAATAAATCTTGCGCAAACTACCCAGTTTCTTTCTTATTCATGAATGTTCGCGCCTTCACAGATACAGTTTAATTTTAAATGAAACGGTGCTGCTGGAGACTTCGGAAGATGCTTGTTAACCACAAGATAATCCATACCGATCCGAGATAACTCTCACTGCCATCTGTGTTCTAATTAAGACTCGTTTCCAACGATTTATCTTTTTGTATCAGTGCTCCAAATTGATCTTCAAGCCAAGACCTGACTTTCCTTAACGAAACAGGAAAATCTGTAAGTGTCAATGATGACGTTGTAGCTGAAAACAGAAACGAAGTACACTTGTTCGGCAAGTGGAGGACCTGGGTTCGAGTCCCAGTCATGTCCCAGTCATTTTTCTCTTCTGTGCATGTGATATAGTAGTAGGATTATTCGTTATCTACCTCTCGTGATCCAGAAGTAGTTAGGAAATAATTCATCAAGAAAAAGCTCATATAGCTTTCAAAATAGGGAACGTTCGATCCATCGATGATTTAGACAAATTCGAATGTATATACGAGAATTGTTTATCAAAAGATTTACATTTAGAAACAGATGACGAACGAAAACCAGAAAATGGAATCGTAATCTCATCCGCATCCTAAACCTTTGGATTAGGTAGCTAATGCGCAGAAACTACGAAGAAATGAAATTCGTTTGTGCATAGTGCGAGATTAGTTGACATTCGGTGTGGCCATCCTGAGAACGGTGTGTCTAAGGGAAAGAGAATCTGTAAGAAGTTTCTCTAGTGACGCTCAATGAAAGAAGGCAGCTCTGCTGAATTGCTGAATCAAGGGATGAAATTTCTTTATGGCCTCCGTCGCCAAAGCGACCGAACGAATGAAGAAATATACGAGTCTCCTTGCAGAGATGAATGGCAAAATTTCAAGGAGAATTATATTTCTCTCGAACGTTCAACGACATTTATGTTCCTTATAATTAAAATATATCATGAAATCGCCATTTCTAATTGGCTCAAACAGATGTATGAGAATATATTTAATATATATGTATGATGATGAAAAATAATATATTTTATAAATAGAAGTATGAGAATATATTTGTCTATGATTCTGAATTTGATGAATTAATATAGAAGGAAGATATATTAATTTCTTTTGTGTGTTCATATTGATTTTAGCAGTTGTTGTCTATGGGTTTATTCAACAATCATCGATTCCAATCTATAGGTAAATCTAATACCATTTCATTCTTTAATATGCTACATACTATGTTTGAGTGTGTTATTATTTTATTTTGACGTATTATGCCCTGGATATATCGATGTGAATTCATATTACTATTTCTTTCATTACGACGCTGGTAATTAAAACAGGTACGCTCGGTCATTGTTCAATCAAGATGCAAAAACGAAAATGTCGAACTTCGGTCCAGATGATACGTTTCGGTACGAATATAACGCGGAACAGGAAAAAAGCTATTTTTATACAAATACAAAAATCTTGTTTAAATTAAGCGAAGATTGTTTTGAATTCGGAAACGGTACAATTTAAAGCCATTTAATCGTGGCAGAGTTAAATTGAGTTCCCGCTGTCCGTGTTTTTAGCCAAATGGCTTTTTTTTCCGCATCGAAAAACAACACGAAGGAAAAATCGCATTACTTGTGTTTCCCTTTCGCCACCAATTTGCATTAACCGAGAGAATTACATTTGTAACTCATGATGTGAGCACCACGTTTGGTCGCATTAGGAAAATAAAATAGGATGGTCAAAATCGATGGCTATCTAATATATTTAAATTTACATACATTTGAATTTTAGTCTTTTTTCATTCGGTCGAATCGTTCTGAAACTGCCGCGTGTCCCTTTTCGATGTCTAATGTCTCACTAACTTTTACTAACTACCTTGATTATTGACAGAAATCGTTTCAAACAAAATTATTTGATAGCGTAATATGAGATGATATAATCATGAATGACTGAATTTCTATTAATGGAATAATATGATTTTGACGTTGAAATAGTAAATCTGACGTATTGCAGATGTTGCATATGTCCTCCTTGTGCCCAAATTAAATTTAAATTCGAGTCCATGAATATTCTGACAGTTTTGATGATAATGATAAATCTTACGTTTTGTTTGATCTTTATGAATGGACAGGTTCTAAACCCGGGCCTAAATCATCAATTCAATAGTCATTCGCCTTTTTAGATTCTATGTTGTAATATTCTATTAGTAAATAATTATCAGCTTACTGATCTGAATTTTATTTGTACTATTATTACCATTACTATCATTGAAATCATTGTAAATAGGTTACAATTAGACTATTTTCCGTTAGAAACCATTTCATTAACACAATATGATAGTACTGTTTCCTTCCATAGTTAAAATTATGATAGATTTCACTCGAAAACCTTTTTTAACATTTAAATTACACGTGAAAGACTTATCCATATTCCCATAATATTACTGAATGAAGCTCATAATAGCTCATAAATACTACAGCTTCGCGTATCCCTTTTAATGTAAGATTCTTGCATACAGTATTCTTTCTTTCCTTAGTAATGATAATAATACTTTAATGAAACCAAACGTTGAATAATACATCTAAATATCGTTCCAATCAATCTAAAATATCATAAGGATTAATCGTCACTCACAGTTCGTGCTAAATGGTGCGTTAAATGACATTCCTCGAGATATGACATTTCAGTTCAGAATTCTTTCGGATGAACAATTGATAATACTGACAAAATCAATCTTTTGTTGAAATATGAATTCGTATTCGTGGGCGTATTTATGTACATTTTTCCCTTTCGTTTAACCCTTCCCTTTCATTCCTCGTTGTATTAATCCCGTAACCTCTCACTTCAGCTTTCCTGAATAATTGAACACATTGCAAGGATTCGCTTATTTTCGTCAACTATTTGGACTCGGAACATATGTCACTCGAATCCGTACTTTGAGAACCCCCTTTTTAAATGTTTCATTATCCTTTTGTGTGTGCTAATAAGTCTGGTTTTCAAACCTAAAACCCTTCGGATAAAAATCCTATTCTCTTTGTCCATTTGCTCTTGTACCTTCCACTGTTTTTCCTTCCTTTATTTTCCAGCTCATTCTTTCTTTCTGCTTCCGTCTCTTTCAATTAACTCCTGTAAATATTGTCGTTTTCTCGTTACCCTCATTAATATATCCTTTTTAATCCTCCCAAACCAAGCGTTCTGTTTAGTTTTCCCATTTCTCCTTAGTTGTCTCAATTTACACGCGATGAGAGCTTTTTAGTTTATTCTCCGTAAATCCTGCATAAATTTTTACGTCACTTTCCTTGGAGAGAGTATTGCTCCCGAATTCAGTTCGTTACGCTTTTAAACAATAGCTGAAGTTATCACACGTTTTTTCTTTAAATGTCTGTAATTTTTGTTCTTTATTGGTATAATTTCAAATGCATGGTCGAGTTTGAAGTCGGAATTTGTGTAGCTCGTTTTTTTTTCGTATTTTTCCCTTAATTTATTGGGAATCATAATTTTAATATTAACTTATTTGAATGAAAAATTTGCTAAAAATTGATGAAAATTGTCCCTCTTCATTATTTTGTAGAAAATGTACGTTACAGATAGCGCAGGTACAAAGGGTGTGGCACAAGGGTACGTTCTAGGACTCGGTTTTCCGGATCGGTCTCTTTTATTTTCAGGCGTGTCATATTTATTCACCATGGCTAAATGCAGATTAAGCAGAGAAAGTGAATATTTTAATGCTTTTGTGAGTTTTACGGTCGATTTCTGAAGTAGTTGAGTCAGTCGAGCAGTGTCCCTTCAGGAAAGTTGTGGTTCCGTTGTGTTTGAGTTGGATAAATTTTCGAGAGAAAGGACGACTGTGAGTCGGAAAGTTCCAAAACACAATCCTTACTTTTGCCTGAGGTTTCATGGCTACTTTTTATCGTATGTGATCGACTGATGATAATCCTTGTCATGGAAACTACCCTTCCGGTGCAGATACTTGTTCTGTACTCGTATTGAGTCTGCTTACATGAGTACGTATCATAACACGTATTTTAACCATTGATAATGAATATTTGAACTCTTTAATGGTACTATATACCAGGAACACACTAACAACAGCGTTATTTGGTTTTATAGAAAAAACGAATATCGATTTAATTTACGATGATTTTGATCACGTCTCATCCTAACTTACTTCCTATACCATCTACCACAATGGGTATCTACTGCTTTAAGACCTTTAATATTATTTTATATATTGTTCAAATTGCCTTCCCTCTCATAAATTTATCTATCATATCTATTTTATATCTTTCCCTCGTCTTTTCAATACAATTCCCTTCGAATCTAATTCTTTTCGTTATTCATAATCTCTTGGTATGTTCGGTGCGCAGTTCGGTTGTTTTCCAGTTTCCCCTTTTTCCGAATGTAATCCCCGAACTTTGTTCTCACATTTGACCCATCTCTCGTTTGCAGAATGGAGCTTTTTTCTCTCATATTATTTTTTCCTTTGCAAAAGAAAGCGTTTGTTCTCCTCAAACGCCTTGTTTCAGCTCATTTGCTCTGACGCCCGTTGTTTTCATCCCTTGTGAACGCGTAAAATTTTTCACTCGTTCCATTTAAAAGGATTTTCAAGTTTCACTCATCGCCTTCGCGTATTATACGAACGATTTAAATTTTTCACTTTCTCCCGGACTCGTGTAATCCCAATGCAATTGGTTTCTCTAATCCACTTCAATTCATTACTCTTTAATGGAGTTCTTGATTGGGAAAAACGTATGTCTGATTGCGTGCGACGTATTCATTTTTCTCTTAATTTGTCTGTCATAGAATTTGTTGTTCATGGTGGCATCGGTTTTGTTCTTCGAAAGGGAAGTTGAATCTCTATGTAAAGCGATTTTTATCAATTCTCTGTCAGGCATATTCATCTGTTTTTGAAAAGGGCACAAGTGTTTCGCGGAATATGAAAGAAACTATCCGGTCGTTCATTATTTTTGTTTTACTTTCATTATATATCCTTTACCTTCATTATTTTTGTTTACTTTTATTATTTTTCTTTACTTTCATTTTTATCTTTGCTCTCATTTATCTTTGAAAAGTGAAATTCTTTTAATTTGTTCTTTTATTTGTTATTATGCTCCTTTAAAAAGACTCTTTGTGTTATTTTGTGGTGTTTGAAGTTAACGCTGATAAGTGATAGAAATTGCTAATTTGCAATTATCATCGACTATGACTAGCTGACTCATTAGCTTAAATACGTGTTAATTTATAATTTACTTTTTTAAATGAACACAGAAAGAGGGAGAGGGTTTTATTATAATTCGCTTAATGGGAAGTATGATCGTGAAAATGTCTTTAGAAAGCTAAAATATAAAAAAGTGCTACTTACTAAAAGTAAATTCAATTCTTCAATGACATTTTTAATAAAAAGTTTTTACTATTTTGGAAGTATTAAAGTGCTCGTTTTACGATCAACGTTCAAAATTAATACTCATGTATTTTTTAATACTCTCAATATCTATCGGAATCAATTATGGAATTGCAAAGGAACATATGAGGAAAATGTAAATACTTTTATTAGATTTTTTGTATAATAGTCTCAACTAAAGACGTACGATTTAAGTTGAGCTTTAAAAATTCATAAGTAGGAGCTTATTTGTTGTAGATAATAATTAAGGTTGTATTCTTCAAACAACTGGATAAAATAATTTAAATAAATGCACTAAATATCTTTATTCTGAAATTATGAATATTTTCCTTCAATAAATACTGCTCATTATTGAAGAATTAATCAGATAGTTAAAAAAATAGTAAGCATTATTTTCGTTTAAACGGAAAAGTTTCTAGAGAAAATGCCAATTGTGAGATGTGTTTCTCTTTATTTATCGTGGAATAAATATGTAAAATGCGAAATATGAGTTTTGGAAATAAATTCCAAAAAAGTTCGGAGACTTTTCAAAATGCTCATTCGTTGCACAATAGAAGGTATATTTAGCTTTTTACGAAGGGGAAACATGAAAATCATTTATGGTTTCGTATTATATAATGTCAATTTCCTAGTATATTTTTCATGTTTTCATTTGCAACCTATAAATTACTATCGTTATTGTTTATAGCATTTTCGCAGAAAAGATAAATGATTAAAGCTTAATTTCATGAGGAATGCCGTTAATATTTTTACAAAATCAATAATTGAAGTTGATCCAGACAGTGTTAAAGGTAGAGAAATATACATGCCGTGGAATTTACTTATTTATTTATTCTTAGAAGACATCATACCATTCTGTTGCGAAATATTTATGTAATGTATATTATATACAATGTGCGCGGTACTTTAGATTTAGTAATTCGTTCGTTACTTCTTTCACATTCGTTTAAAGTGAAGGAAGTAAGCAAAAATTTGTTCTGTAAACATTAGAATTTCATCCATAACAAAATAACATTCGGGTATGAAATTAATTCCAGCGTAATTTCATTGAGATGTATGTTAATTATATATTAAAATTTAATTTAAAATTATAAAAGAAATTTAGAATGAAATAATAAATGAATATCGATTATTTATTCCTTTATTATTAAGGTTGAACGATGGTTATCTTTACAATATCGACAAATCAACATATAGAATTTTTTGACGTAAATGATACTAAAAATGTAAAATTGGTAACGAATATGGGTTAAACACAAGAATACGTTTATTAAGAGCGATAATTAGACCCAGTGCGTATAATCTTTAGCCAACAATGCATAACTTAATCAACAATATAAGCCAACAATGTATAACTTTCGATTAGAATTTCTTCTGCATATTGTTTAATATCTTCCACCTCAACGAGCATTCCATTCCATTGGCTTACGTAGTAAAAAAGACGTGGAGGATGAAGAATCGATTTTTACTTTGGCCGGTTGTGAGAAAATCAGCCCTATTTCCTGGGGGCGTTCACTCTTTTTTTTTTAACCTTTGGGAACAGTTTTTGTTTCCTTCAGATCACGCGACCCCATTGCGTGGCCATGACTCCCTCTGACGTCATTTGTTTGAACTCGCATTTTCCACTTCGGAAATTTTTAAATGAAGCGAATTCTTAAAAAATGACGTTTCATCATCGCGAAGGATTGTTTTCTCTCCGTCTGCTTTTTTCTTACCGTTAAAAAACGAATAGATTTATTTACATTTTTTCAACTCCCTGTACGTAATCGTTCGCGAAAATTTTGCGAAGCTTAGTGAGTTGCGAAAAAACGATTCTTAATTGCAAAAAAGAGAAGCCACCTTTAATGTATGTTTTATGTTTTAAATTGTTTCTATACGGTTTAAGATTGGGAATACGATTCCCCTTCCTCGTTTATCGCCTTTATTGAAGTTTTACAATCAATCGTAAAAAATTGCTAATATAGGAAAAAATTGATTTGCGTCACCAACAGTCTAACTGTCATAATTTTTATTGCAATAATTCTAATATTGAACATATTTCAGGGAGTAAAAGATTAAAAAAATGCGCCATGATCCTAAAAATCCAAAGAGTAAGACTTCTAAGTAGCGGTAATTATCTTACGATAGCTTAAGACGTTCCGTAGTAGAGCAGAGTGGGAATTCGGAATTGGTTCCGTATAGTGGACAAGACAAAGTCACATTATTATTATTTAGTGTTTGGGCATAACCTGTTTGATATCCATCTTGAAACGATTCGAAGCAACTTTCACAATCGATTAATGCTTCCCTTGTACCTTATCCATCGAATGCTGGAAATTAAAAGGCGTATATATCTAAATTCCATTCATGAACGTAGAGAATTCCGGCTCTTGATAATCCTCTCTCGTTTTACGTCCTTTTTAGAGGCGCACTCGCCTTGACGAACTCGGTTTGCCTCTTTTTGACAAATGGTGACGTCGTGTTACCCTGGAAACATTTGGAGGTTTGAATATTCCTCCAATTCAACGCTCGATACTCCTGCCCTCGCAGATTGGCCGGAAATATCCTCTTTATTCTCTTAATCCGTTGGAAGCGTGAGGAACGGTTCGCTTTTTTGAGTTACTCTGTTGTTTTCCGATCTATTACTTTGAAAGATTGCCTATTCGGGTCGCTAATATCGGATTTCTTTAATGATTAACCTATTGGGAACCTCTATCCTTAACGTACAAACTTCTGTTTAGGTTTATAAGATAATAATTCAACCGACATTATCGTATCAAATTTTAAGAATAGCATGAACACGCTCATTGTTGGTGTGATATAGTAACCTAGGAGAATGGAAACTGCTCTATAATACGTTTATTCTTTTTAATCATAGATAAAGTTTGTGAGTAATTAAGTAGTTCCTTTAGGTTCCATTTTAAGCTAATATTTCGTTAATATAAAGTATAAAGAGTGATAAAAATATCTTAAACGGTTACGATTAAACAGCGCATTCTTTAGATAGGACTTAATTTCTTCCGAAATGACTCGTAGTAGAGGTTCGCCTTTTGGTAGTACTACGCACGTATCCTTCCTAATGCTTCCTTCTGTCAAAGGACACACTATTCCGTCCACGAGTCGTAAATAGAATCATTTATGTGATTGGAATAGCGTATGAATTAGTACGGTATCTCTTCTTAGAGCGTTGCTCTCTGACCTCCGTATCTAAACGAGGAAATTATCGCCTTTCCTTGTTAAATCTTTTGATACATTCTCGCCTTGTTATTCTGTGAATCGTAATAGTAATCCGTGATCATTTTTCTTATTAGATCATTCTTTTTTCTCTATCTTTTCTGCCGTTTTCCATCATGAATACGTTATTTAGGTCAAATCTGTTTTAATATAGCTCACATTTAAGGAATAGACACCTTCAGATGTTATGTAGTATCTTTTGAAACTAGTCGTATTAAATATATTCTGTTTCATTCTGAAACTACTAAGATTTTTTTCTTTTATAATTTAGATTATAATTATTATGTGTGAAATTTAAATACGTAATATTTACTTTTTTAATCTTATTTCATTAATATTGGATTTCGTGTTTCTGTGGCGTAGGCATTCCGTATGTAATCATTCTCAAAGTAGGGGTACACACACATTTGCATTTTTCCACCCGTTGTCACAGTTTGTCGGGCACGCATTCCTCCTGCAGCCGCCAATTTATTCACCAATCGATTCCTCCCGAAAGGCCATGGTTCGCATAGTGGTCGTCCTTTGATCACTTCCTTTCACCACTTCTAGAATTTCCACTTTATTCTCGTGTGAAACCCGTGAGTGAGCACGGCCGAGCATGTTCTATGAATCGATTCCCTAGGCAGTGTCTCGGTTTATCTTAAGAGTAGATGTGGTACAGAATACGCGGAGATTGGATATCCCCTCCAACAAAGAGGATAGAGTACCGTGCGATGCATGTTTCAAATCGATTTACCTCCGAAGAAATATCTCCGAACCAAGTAATATGGAACCAAAGAATATGGTCAAGAGATGGTTCTTAGTGATAAGTCAGCAATGGGCTACTCTCTGATATCTGGAAAGAATTATAAAAAAGAAAAATTCATTCGTCCGAATGATGAAATCAGATTGGTTAGATTATCATTTATTGATTATTTTATTCCGAAAATATGATCCAATCTTTTTAATTATAATTATGCGATAATTCGAACGATTATAATATTATAATCGTTAAGATCTGGTTCCATGTATAATACCGTGAAAGTGGTGGTATTTCCATACTTTAATAACTGTATTTATCAAGTTATTGAAGAAAGATAAACTGCCTTAGAATACTATTTAATGGCTACTTTCAGGCAATATGTAAAGCACGTGTATTATTCATTTTTTTTTGTGTTTTCTAGTTCAAGGAGCTCTAAGAGTGATCTAGGTAGCCAATTCCATACTATAATCCCTCCCTTTTGAAATGAACACTTCGCTATATCCGTTCCTTGTCGCATGTTTTGAAATTATGATTGTCCTTTCCTTTGAATTCAGGTCTCTCCATTGATTTTTTTAACACTTCCTATCCTTCAATATCTACTGTAATATTGTGAATGAAATCTAGTCTATTTATTTATCTTCTATTCTACTGTTTACCACATAAGAGTCATTAACTTTTCTGCAACACAACTTGTTTTGCCGAATCCTTCTGTTACTCATAATTATTGTTAATGATGTTGTTAATATCGAGGTATTTATTGACAGAATAAAGTATTAAATATGCATTGCTTTCCCTTTTCTTCATTAGTCAATCTTCACATAAATACAAGCGTTGAACTTATTAGATGAACAAATTTATCTCCATAAATATCATCCCTGGTCACATCATGTCCTTCTACGAAACGGAAATTCGCTCTCACTCACGTGTGGAAATGTTTCGCTCGAAGCCAAATTAAGTGAATTTATTCGACTTAATTGCATTAAAACTAATGAATCAGAGCTTGTCGTCCAAATGACAATCGCTCAGCTGTGCAAGTGCGAGAACGTGCTCAGTCGAGAGCGTTTCGAAAGAGCATTTATGAGGATTCGGGAACAAATTTACAATTCTTGGGCAGATTCGGATGTGTATTACTCGCTCACCGAAGTACGATGACAATTATGATCTTCCGAATCCAATATCCTATGCTTGTCTCTTCCACTACGCACGCTATTTCAGTTTATTTTTGTTTTCTAAACTCTGTATTAAGTAAGACACACCGGTACCTGACCTAGTTTTGGCACAATTTCCGACGAATTTAATCCATTCAGCTGTAATACTTTACAATCTATGATTCATTATATTAATGTATTTATAGGTTAAATGGAAGATGGGACTTTTCAGTCCGAATTTCGCCTTATAAAGACGTATTTATGCATGTATAATGCATGAATTATTTATTAGGATACAACTAGTATCTTTTAATAAAGCTCCCTTCGACACTATGTTCTTGTAACTTCAGAAAACCGACTTATGGAGGACACATCCACAGATCGTAAGTTTTAAAGAAAGTATTAAGTTACTCGGTAAACTCCGATAATGTAGGTTTCTTAACTGAGAATAGGGAATCATAAATGTGTCCTCTGCCTAATGAAGGCGGATCATATCTCGGTTAAAGCAACATCAGGATGAAAAACGATAAAAATAATAGTGTAGAAAAATTTTCCGCGGATCTAAAACGAATCCTTAATAGTGCCACGTGGAAAGTCTGGTCACGAACATGAAATAGTATCTGCTACCACGTGTGCAATTTTACGTAAATAAGTGGAGGAAAAATAATGAAGGGAGGTGCACGTGGAAATGATATTCCTATCAATTCTATTACTCCGTCATATCGTATTCTATTATTTAACAATCATGAAATAGAGAATAGACGAATGCAATGGGAATCGACTTTTATTAGATATAGTAAACTAATAAGTTATTAAGATATATTTTAAAGAAAATCACCATGTCAGTTAATGGTGTATTTGCTTTCTTCACATTGTCAGAATACGCAGTGGGTAATAGTAACGTGGGTGGGTCTCTATAAATTAGGCCGTTAGGATATGGAGAGTAAAATAAGGAAAATGGACACGTATGTAGGAAAAGATTATAAAAATTAATGGCTCTGAAGGTATCCACCTACACGCATTAAAATTCTTATCTGAGGTTTGCTTTAAATAAACTCTAATACAATTACTTAAATTAGAATACTCTTTGACGCAATATTTTAGTAAAGGTAGTTTTAGAAAGTGACGGTGGGTGTTTAATAACTAATTTCATCTTCTAATTCCAAAAGTAAACGAATTTTAAGCGGCATTTAAGTACTTCATCCAAAAAATATCCACTTTTTGTTCTAAGCTATCTCAACACGAAGGAAATATCTTCGTTATATCCCTTGCATAAGTATATTCTAAAACTTTGAAGGCAAACGTTGTTTATGAAAGCATGCGACTGATATAGAGATATGAAAGTTTTCCACTTTTCCTTATTCAAACAGCATCCACGGAGGAGCAAATATAATTCATCTTCCATTTATAAATGAATTATAATTATGTCCAATTTGGAGTAAAGTCCATTTGAATTTTATCATTCGGTTTATATCTGTACGTGAGTAGTTAGCAGTAGTAGAAACTAAACACATTACCTTTGTGTTTAATTCGATTGAAAGATCTTTACGAGAGAATTTTTTAGCATGAAATCCAAAGTCCAATGTATGAAAAAAACTGATATGAATGAACAGAACTCTACCACCTATATCCCTATTAATTGCCTGATCTGGAATTGCTCTATTCCGTTTCACAGCTTTAATTCGAGTGTTTTTAAGTCAAAAATTGCCGATCGCAATAGCTACCCATACCTTCGATTCTTTGACTCGTTAACTCACTCGTGTGGAATAAAGAGGCTTGGGGCGGTGAAGTCTCATTTTAGAAGAACGAAAAATTTTTCGGAAAAACTGCTTGGGTGGACCGACTTTACGTGGGAGTTAATGAAACAGTCGGAAAGGGGAGAATCTCGAATCAAATGATTTAAAATATCCTATCAGAGAATCAAAATTTTCATTATAGTCAGCACAAATTGAAAGGAAGGTATGATTGATGAGTTTTCAGTAGTTTTTTGGGTTCATCTGCTCTCTAAAAAGATGATATCATTCTGCAATACATGAAATCTAATATTAGAAATTTTAGGAACTAAATGTCTAATAATGTAACGTACGAGTAATAGTAAGTGTATTCACCTGTTATCGTATTATGCTATTGATATATTATGAAATACTTCTATTCATCATCTCGTAATAGGGTTGTTATAAAGATACGTTTCTTAATTACTTGCTTCATTTGTTTTTTCCTAAATATGGAATATCAGTTTCATTACCAATAAACGTACGTTCCAATACTTCCTTTAATAAAGGTACGTTAACATAATTCTTTCACTGAACAAACATCGGAAGATCACTGATCAATAAAAGGTATTAGTCTATTCTCTCTCCATATTCTTCTCTGATTAGGCTTATTTTGTCTATTCACCATGTAATATATATACGTTTATAGTGTAATCATAATGACCTACGGTAGCTTGATTTCTATCACTTGTTTTCCTGAGCATTCCTCCAAATTAAAAGCGAACGTGAAAAAGTTCTTTCTTTTGCTGATCGTCGCTATTTCAATAGAAGGACACTCTACTATCCTTTCCTTCTAAGCCTTATAAATGAACGCTCTCATCCCGTCTTATGTCTCTCCAAATAATTTATATTCCCTCCTCTAATGCTTTTCTCTCATCTAAAATATATCCTTTTCCGTGCCTTTCCAAATCCTTATTTTTATCACAATGCATCCTTGTGACATCTTGGGTTATTCTTCGAAAGCAGTTCGTAAAGTCATATCTAAGCACATATTTATTTCTCATTGTTCATCATCATATTTGTTCTCCATTGCTTTATAGATAATTACCTCTCTTTATAATTTCGTCTTTTATTTAATTTATTGGTAGATAGGATGATTAATAAAGGAAGTATTTTTGCAATTGCACACGTGGCATTAATTTCAATTATACTTTGTTCGATATATCGATTCCCAACTTCGATTTCGATACTTTCATCCGAGAGATCGCTGTAACTTTGCGGTTCCGAGATTTTCGTTTTCCTCTCCAAATTGACAAGGAAGTCGATGAGGATTGGCTCTCCATGGTATCTTTAGGAGCCTTCGGTGCATATCTAACTATCTGGTGAGCGCATTGGCCCAAGTTGGAAGGGATCTTACGTCAAAGAATTCGTTAATAATTCCGCAAATCACGTGACTGCTTCAGTTCCAATGAGAGCGAAGAATCCAACCGCATGAATCCGAGTCGATGTGGTAAATATCCGCTTATAACGAACGTTTACTACAAAGAGACGAGGTGCTTGAAGATAGCAGTTTTGACTTAAACCTTCCACTGACATTTACACTGATTATGGAGATATGCTCCGTAGAATTAAATTTGGTTATCATCTGTCTTTTACGATAATGAATTTGTACGAAGATGCGTAACTTTTAATGAATACGTAATCGTAATCATTAATGTACGTAGAATGTATTGACTGTTCAAAATAAATGTATCCATTACAAGTAATAGATGAGTAAATGATCATGTCACTGTTTCATCTATTCTTCAGTGCCATGCTCACTTTCGTTCGGTCATTTCCTTAGAATCTTGTTAAGAACAGTTACCCTTTCATCTCTGTACGAGCCAAGCCCACGTTTATTTCAGTGAAGTGTTACATTTCCAATTGTATCGCCAAATTCCTGTCACCCACGTAGAACAGTTTCTATCCTTTCTTGAGATTCCCAGAATACATCGATCTTTGAAGTCCCCATATTATCTTTGCATTTTATAATCCAAGTTTCATTCTTTTCGGAAGGAACCGAACAAAGGAAATGAAAGATGTTGAGGACGAATATCGACCAATGAAATTGGTTCGACGGCTTTATTAAAGAGAGGAAACTCAAGCATTTATTGGCTCTTTGAAACCACTGGAAAAGGAAATGAAAGAAGGATGAATGAGATAAACGTTTTTGATTTCTGAAACTCGACTGAAATATAGGAAGAAACCTTAAAGGATGTGGTGTTCAAGTAATCGATGAAGTCAAGTGTAAAACGATTGTCAATTGTCTTTATTGTGCTGTAGTTCGTATTTTTCTCTCAATGGTAAATTGAACGTTGAAACTTAAGTTTTTCCCTGTTATTTTTATTTATCTCTTTTTAATTTGTTGATATATCTTATTCTGTATCTAGATTCGTGAATTTTAGTTTATGAGACGTGAGATAGACTTTAAGCGATGTTTACATTTCAAAAAGTTCTAACTAATCCATAGGTTTATAGTTTTCAGTCCGTTGCTATGGTTTTGAGATTTTGTTATTTTTTAAAATTATGCAGCTCCATTTTGGAATTACAAAGAAGCTTATTTCACCATAATATTTTTCAATTTCCAATTGATATAATTCATTGTTATGCTCAATTGTCTTTGATTTCATTGCATCCCGTTCTTTGTGTAGTCTCTTTGAGATGTTCAATCTCATAAGTGCCTTGCGTTGTTTTGAAAGAAGGCAAAAGAAATTTCAACTGTTTGTTCTTCAGATAAAATAGAAGAAAGTTATCGGAGAAAAAATTCTTTCCCGTTCCTTTCAAAATATTTGCTTAAAGGCTATCAATATTTGAGAAGCGTTTTTCCTGCGGAGAAAATATCGTAAACATCAACAATTTCTTGTTTTTGTTTCTATGACTCAGCAAATTCACGTACGCAAATCTAAACTTGGTACATTCTTGTTAATAATTTGCGAAGGAGTGTGATTTCATCATGACGTTCGTTATTCTTTTTAAAAATAATTTTTAGGTTTAATATCACTGTCACTGTTATTGTTAGAATGATTTGAAATTGTTTTGATGCTGAACATGATTCGTGAGCAAAATGTGGATGCGACAGGATTCAGTTTATTAATCAGTGGTTGTTTTTTTTTTAAGGAAACGATGTTTTTAACCTGTAGATAATTATGTCATTCGATAGCCAAGAAGTTTTATGTTTTCTCTAAAATGCTTTTCTGTAAGTTTTTCTTTATTTTAAAGTAATTTGTTTGACTTTTTCATCCCGAAACGAAAATTCGACTATAAATCTGCATCTAAAACGTGAATATCATATTCACTCGCGGCCTTTGTTCTTTTTATACATGAAAGGAAGGAAACACATGCTGGTTGACGACTTTCAGTATACTTTACACCTTCCCTTTATTCTTTCGAGAAAGAGGCATTAAATGCAATGAATTTCCACGAATCCCTTCCACTTGAGATGTAAGCGAGAGACTTTTATGTTGAGGACAAACTCAAATAAATCTTAAAAGAGAAATTGGGATACCGAGTGCTTTTCCTTATTGTGAATAACGAACGATCTAACTGTCGTTACAAAAGTTGAAGGATAAATGTTTCGCGATTTATAGTGGAAGAAAGAAATCGTTGTTGGATCGTGGAATGTGCTTTTTAAAGGTAAAGGAGAAATTGGTTGTATCGTTATTCTTCTTCTTTGGAGAGTAAATTGTTAAGGGCGAAAGAATAGTTTCTCTTACGTTATTTGTTGGAAACGTTTGTTGCTGGTTTCGAACAATCCGTGTCCCACATCAAATGTGAAATGAGCAGTACATCTACATAGACATCTTGCAAGCCGTCTTACAGTGTATGGCAGGGGGTAGTTCAAAGGAGTGGTAACGGATTAATAAAGCATATGAGAATGTTAAAATAAGTCTTTACTTCACTCCACGATTAAATGCTCTTGAGTTGCGTGTAACTTATGGAAATGTAATACAAAGAAATGGTTCAATTCGTATGCGATGTAGTACGAATAATAAAGGTTAAATTAGTAACTGATGCGTTCATCTATCTTATAGAGTACAAATGAGAATATGCGTTCCTCCTCTATGAGAATATGCGTTCAATGATAACTGTATGGTCTATTTAAAGTTAATAACCCAGTTTTCAAGTGATGTTACTCCTCCTCAGAAATTAACATCAATTAGCAGTGTTTGAACTCACTAAAATTGTTTACTGAAACGTTGTAATTAGTTATTAACCGTTCTTAATTTGTTGATTGTTAATTAGTAAAATAGAAGCATTACTTTGCTTAAATTGATGGAACACTTAAAATGAAATGTGCAAAATCTAACAATGAATAACAGTAGGATTTTTGTAATTGTCATATAAATATGAGCACTGATGATACTCCGTTGAAGAACTTTATTTGAAGAATGTTTAGAATTTGATCGCAAATGGAACTCAAATATTTTGTTTTGCAAGAAATTCGTAAACGAGTCAACATAAATTACTGCCGTGCGATGATACAGCTTACATTTCGTATTAATTTACTTTTGTAGTTGATGTCTCGATATTATTCCAGATACGTTATTACTTACGTCGAATAAGAAAAAATTGAATAGAATAGTATTGCCAAATCTTTAATAGTAATATAAATATTAATTACCTATTTCCCAATTAATATTCCGAAATGTTAAAGTAACATTTGGAAACTTTTTAATTCAGGAGTTCGAAATTAATTTGTGTGTTTAAAATATCACGCTGAAATTATATTGATACATATCTATTGGACAATATAGTGAAGTACTCATCAAAAAATAAAGAATACCAATATTTATTCACAACGTACATATTTCTTTAACTCGGGACTCGATCCTGGGACTTAAGCGATCGAAATTCCGCATGCTGTCCATTCCTCCATCAAATTCGCTAATATCTCCGATAGGAAACCATGTATCCTGTTCCGAGTGCGTGTTTAATGCTATTAATTTACTCAGTGAGGGAAAATCGATCCCTGTCCCGCAAATCAAGAATTATGAACGTTTTTTGACCTTAAATATAGCTTTAAAATTCAATTTTCCATGTTTTGACGCGTATCAGCGGAATTATAAGTTGCAGCCGTATTCGAGTGCTTGATTTATAATACGAATGCGGAGTTTACAGATGGCATGCTCTCCTTCGTTCAATTCTAATCGTTCGTAAATCACAATTTATATCAATAGGGAAGATGTCGACAGGTGCTCCATTAC
Source organism: Pantala flavescens (assembly GCA_020796165.1). Taxonomy (NCBI): domain Eukaryota; kingdom Metazoa; phylum Arthropoda; class Insecta; order Odonata; family Libellulidae; genus Pantala; species Pantala flavescens. The sequence continues at coordinate 24,517,893 of CM036886.1, forward strand.
TCGCCGTCAAGATTCAATCGATACAGTTTATGAACAATTGGGCTGTCTATTGCGGTTATCTACTACGTGATCCAAATTACAAGCTCTTTTTTTTCTGTTTGTATCAGATTTTCACTCCATTACTCAGTCCCGAATTCGTTGCTAAGGTAATACGTAACAGAAGTATAACATTTGATGATAGTGTACGTGAAAAGAAAGTGTATTTGAAGGAATATGGGAAAATAATTTTATAAGGTGAGTACGTGTGACACAAAGGTGGTGAAGTGAAAATTGTGATGTGACCGGGACTCGAACCCAGGTTCCCCCCTTTCTTGGAAGGTATCCTAACATCTAATACCACAATCTTGTGTTAATTTATCTCTGAGTTAAAATGAGGGGTCTGGGTTCGACTCCCAGTTATACTACGCAATATCTACTTGAATCTAGGCACAGTAGTTATAGTTCAGAGAAAAACTAGCGTTTTTACTTTCGCTATAAATTTGTTTATACTTATTCCTTAGGGAGGTTAAAATATTGTACAAATACGTATCGTGTCGTATTTATCTTTTTATTCATTTAAATCTATCAAACCAATTCGTGCCATTTAATTTCAATTCAAAAACCAAGAACAACACATTGGGTTATATATTAGTCAGGATTACATGTTCCAAATTGTTTTTTCGGTGCTTTTGGATGAAAGCAATGGGTATGGAAGCTTACAGTATAATAAGTAAATAACGTAGTGTAATATATATAATGCATAATAATTTTTTCTATATTATATTATAAATTTAGCTACGCAATCGCTTTATTCGGAATGAAATCCTAGGAAAGAAACATAATTTTATTTTTATATTTGTAGCCATAATTTCCCCGGTGACCTGTAGACAATATTTCACGAGTTCTTTAAAAGACATGGTAACATTCGGATAGCCATCGGGTGTAACCATAGTGTGAAGGAGTGCGTCTCGAGCAATGCTTCTCAATTTGGGACTCTGGATATTTCATGAGTACCGAAAATTGTATGGGGAGATGTCTTTGGATCTCTTAATAGAGAAGTGGAGAAAGCACTTCAAGGCCCATTCCAACGATGCCATCCATTTCCCTGCTTTACCGTGACGACTCCATCTCCCTCTACATTATAAAAGAAAGTTATCCGCCTCAAAAAGTTCTGCTCTCTGTTCCGAGTGCGGCTCAAATGCGAGGATAGTCCAATTAGACTGTATAAAATCCAGAAAAAGGAGATAATATCTTCATAAATGGTTTATTAGTATTATAGTAATGAAATGTGCTCCCCAAAAATGCGTTTTATTGTCAGCTGTGTCCACTATATAGGTCCTTACGTATGTAATTTATGTATTAATACGTGTCCACTCTTACGTATCAAATAGAGGAGAAATAAAGATAGAAGGAAGTTACGTTGAACCATTAATAAGTCTTTAAAATATATATAAATTGTTACTTTTCTGCTTTTAAGGAGTCAGTTGTAAAAATCCTTTTTATATCAGCCAATGAAGACTTAAATGTACGAATGCAATTATCTTCGAAGTGCAGTATCGTAGCTAATTGAGAAGTAATTTTGCTGAGGAAAGCTTTTTATTTAATACTACTATAGCGAACAATATTCTCGATTTGTAAAGAACAGTAAGAGGTAATGATGAGAAGAGTAGGTATCTAGGTTGAATCACAGTTTTTGTTCATCGTTTGTCATTGTAGGAGAAACATTTTTTCTTCTCATATAAGTGTAGTATTTTTTCATCTTGTGAAATATTTGTGCTAAATACTTGATTTATCTACACTACTCACTTAGTTTGTAGCACTCGTATATTGTTTTTATTTAATTATTTTTTTCCAAGTTAAATATCTAGGATAAAATGCTTTTTATAAAGGAACGTGTAAAAGTCAATTCCACGTCCTGTTTTCTCCTTTAAAGATGCAGGTTAGAACTTTAATATCGCCATCGCAGTGCCTTATTTTTCGTTATCGAAGTGACTTGACGACCGTGAAAATCATTGTTTACATCTATTCTCCCGTAACCTTTACCATTCAGTTTCAATCGGTCTTTTATTTTACTACGTTTTGAAGGAAAGTGCAAATGATTTGTGATCCAAACAAATCGACAGCACTTGGATAAATAAGAGAGCTCTGCTGAGATGTCACCAGTTTGCCCAAAATGTGCTTCCGCCCACGCACACCACCCGCTTTGCCGAAGAAGCAATGTGATGAATGGCTGCCCAGTGAATGTGAAATTCGCAGGGCAAACTCAATTTACATGCGTTCGAGTAAAAGACTTTGGAAATTGGTAAAATTTCGATAGCGAGCACTTTCCATATCCTTAGGATGTATGGTGACTATAGTCGATTTTGGAATAGAGTCATTCACTTGAGGGAATTCTAGAGTGAGTGAAGAATATAATACGAAAGAAACGTTTGTATTGCGTGTTTAAACACGAAGTTCCCTCTTTTATTTAGTCGTTGACTCAATGGGAGTGAAAGATATGAATATACTAAAATTATTATATGTTTTACATTGAAAATATTAGGATAGGGTAACTCGTGTATTAAACATAATACTATTTTTATCATTGCTATAGGCTTCATTCAGAAATTTCTATTGCGTATTCGAATTGTTGACCCTTTGTATAAAACTTATTTTTAGAGTTTCGGCCAAAGAGGTTATTCTATGGTATAGAGTAATATATATGACAATAAACAGTCACCAATTTAAGTTAAGCATTCGGAATTATTTTGAGAAATAAGCATTTGTTTGTATGTCATCTGTGATGTAAAGAGATAACAATAATCATGTAAGTAAAGAGGAAACATAGGGTTGTTGATTTTCAGAAATTGGCTTATCACTAATGTATTATTTAATTGCAAAGAAATTTAGCAGATCTACTTTCATTGAATTTCTTTTATTCCACGGTACGTGAGATTAATAGTAGATTCATATGATTTCAAATTGTTCATAATCTTTGTTTTTTTTAGTACACCGATATTTTATTTATTATATATTTTTCCTTAATTACTTTTGTTCCAAACATTTACCGATTTTTTCTCTTTTCAGGTAAATATCCCGTGCACGGCTGTTTGTGAACTGAGTTAAACTTCGGATAGAGATCGGTATGTACCAACTGAAAGTTGAACTCAAAAAGTGTATTCTGAAGAGTTGTAGAAGTATAAATTGCCCAATCAAGCTAGTTGTTTCAAGGAACGTGACTTATCCTTCGTTTGTTATTTCTTTTTCACCACGTGCGATATTCCGCGAACCCACTGCAATTAAACTTCTTGTATTCGAGTGTAGCATATAGAGTGGCATGGGCTGTTAATGAATCATATTCGAAGTACATTACATGATATATTTAGCTTGTTCTGTATTCGTTTTTGTACACCTAGACGTCTATGTACATTTATACTGTTTGTTTATATACTTGGTGTTCTTCAAACGCAATTATTTCTGTTTCTTTTTTGTCGTTGCTAGGCGTTGTTTAATTGATACGATTCGCCAGGGGTTTCTAATTGATAAAAGGAGTCGGTTGCGGCTTAGTTTAATCCCTCATCCAGCATTCCTCAGAAGTAAGCCCTGTTGAGCTCCCAAGTTAGTCTCTACGAGATCACTTTATCTTTGCCACTCCCAAAACAGACCTTTTGTCACCTTCCTTTTCCGAAGGGTAGTTCTAGTAGAGCCGAAAAAGTTAAACTTTTACTGACGTAACCAAATATTTTGCAATGGAATGGACATAGATAATATGTGTATTGTTTTCAAGTGCTTTGGTCGATAATACATAGTAGAATTTTCGGAAATATATGTCGTTATCGAAAGATCAAAATTTTGTTTATTTGAGGTATTGATTAATTCGTTAATCTATTAATTGGTGCAATTGATATGAAATTATTTCTTCGGGAATATTGAATGTATTTTTGTAAGCTTTTTGACTATTATTTAATTAATTTATCCGTTTTGTTTGCTGTCTTCGTAAAAGAATGTAGTCCTTGTTTTTAAATGAATATTTTTTCGAGTACTTTTTCGAAATAACCTCGCATAATTGGTGGAATTATATTCCTTTATCGTTCAAAATTTTGTTTATTTGAGGTATTGATTTTTTTCTAATTAGTTTATTTATTTGTTAATCGATGCTATCACTATAAAGTTACGTGTTTAGGATTTGAGGATGAATATTTTTCAGTTCTTTGAGGTCTATTCAATTACTTTATCATTTTCATTAAATGTCTTTATAAAAGAATTTAGGCCTTGTATTTTCAAAAATTTACACGTCCTTTATTTGTAAATTATCCCTTTTTTGACAAATCTATACCTATTTTCTATTCCTCACATACTTGATTGTGTTTGATTTTTAAGGCTTTAAACTTAAACTTTATCTCATGTATCAAAAATCTTTTATTCATAAATATGACCATTCTGATGAGCATCCATATAAGTTGATTGAATGATAAATCAGAATTCTTTCCGTGGAAAACCTCCATTGCGGATATTTCACTTCAAATTTTTCGCCCTTTCGAGCGAAGAGAATTCCTACCAAGAATTCTCGCTCCGGGAAATATATTGAGATGTTTATATCGGTTATAACGGAAAATTTCGCTTTAATGAAGATGGAATGTAAAGGAGGGAGGAAAACCCGCGTTCGGTAGATTTTCTCCATAATTCAGCTGAATCCATTCGTAGTAACGTTTTGCGTTTAATTCGTATGAAAGGAATATCTAGGTTGTTGGCCTCGGAAAAAAGAAACAATGAACATCTGAACATCGGCTCTTAGAAGGAAGATGACGTAATAGGATTTTTTGAATGCCTTAGTGTATTGCGGATTTAAGATGAGATTATCTGGGAATTGTACGTTTTATTTAATGGAAAGCAGTTATTATGCTTTAATAAGCTGTGAACGAGTCGCTGTATCCACGAATATAGTCTTTTTCAGTAAAATATTTTTTCCTTCTTGAGTGCCTTATCAATGGAAGGTTTTTTGTCCGGTGAATTTTAAGCATTTTAGTCTCTAATGGAAGAATTTAATCCCAAGCTCTTTAGTTTTTACCACCCAAATAATTTTTCGGAAAATTTAAAAACATACTAATTAATTCTACAATTATTTTATTATTATAATGTGACAGGCTTTTCCTTTTGGAAACTGTATAATTACGGAATGATTGGGAACCGAATTCTTATATTATTAATTGGTCTTAATTTTTTTGTTAAATTCGAGATTTTTTTAAGAGAATTTTCTCGTTGAAGTTGTCAATTCAAAAAAAGATTTTATTTCTCTATTTCGTGGTCTCATTCGATTAAAATGTAATTGAAGGATTAAGTTTAGTAATACGCAGCTCCTTCCCCACCCATTCAGACAAGGGAATTTGGTTACGGAAGAATTATCCTATGTCTAGGCAAATCAGAAGAAAGAACTTATTTTTTTAAAAACTTCTTTATTGAGCGATTAGTTTGCTTAATAGCCAAAATATTTGTTACATCTTTAAAAATCTCACAACAGTCTAATAAGATTATCCATAAAATCTTCAAAGTAATATTATATCTGCTCCCAATCCTGGAGAAGAGAAGGTACTGCAAACCTTCTTTCATCGTTCCACAGCTGAATAGATTCTTCTTTTTGGAGTCCATCACATCATCTGGAGTACACAGTATATTCCCTGTAATAAATGAAAGAAGAATTAGAAGGGCATTTAATGAGCACGCAAGTTAATTCGCTAAAGAAATTTTAAGGAATGATACTAGCAATAGAAGTCTAAAAGCGGTTGGAATTCTTAGCCTAGATAGCCGAGTCCTAGAGCGCATTCTTACTTACGAACCATTTGGAGAAACAGCCGTATAGCGCCGTACGTCGGTATGTACATATCATCCCAGACCGGCAGCCGAGAGGTTCCTGTGAATGAATAAAAAGTTAGGATAAGTACAAATAAATGAACAAAAATTTAAAAGATAAGGCAAATGATTATAGATAGAAGTTTGAGCAGAGAAACTTAGTATTTGCACGGGTTTCCTCACCACGCAATGACGTACCGTGCACGGCGCGCTATCCCTTTTGAAATGGAGGGATTCGCCAGCGGGGTGCAACTGTTAAATGACGGGGGACGGGACGTCAGCAGTTGCATTCCGCCAGCCCTATGAGAACCATGGTGCGACGATGGCACGAAGACCATCGCCGCGGAAAAAGAGTAATGAGATTTTGTTAGAAGACCTTTATTATCTAATGGCTAAAGAGCCGGTATGGACCAAAGAACGTGTATCACCTAACACTTTAATTGCCCATGCCCCCCAGTTATTAAGAAGTGGAAATCTCGCCCATGAAGTGGGCCCTATTGCATTAATGTAGACCTGTTTGTCTATTGCCCGTTGGATGGGCCCCTTTCTAAAGAAACCTACCCTAAGCCTACCAACCTACGTTCACTGAAAGAGAAGTCCGTTCCCTACCTTAGCAGCGGAATTCCTCCATCGTCGGCAGATCTCTGCGTTCCATCGGCGTACCGAATTTCCTCTTGATATCACTCAACACAAACACTTTCACTAGAATGACCATATATGCACTCACTTTTAACACTGCACTAGAAAGGGAGGAATAGCCTACAGGGGAAAATTCACAAGTCTTCGAACGGTGCATTGCGATCTGTAAAGAAATGGAAGGTGAATAAACTATGACGCTCTAACAATTAAATAATCAATAGATCGCACTGCATAACTTCTCTAAATTACTATTTCTTACGGTGACTCGTCCAAGGTGTTGACCTGCTCTCCAGTCGAATTAAAATACTTGAGATACGCGATTATTTATTACTTTCAAAGCAAATAATCACTCGATTTTGAAACAATGATTGGTTCAATATTACGCCTCTTTAAAGATTTTTCTATCTTCCAAATACTCTTCGAAGCTTAAATTTCAAAATTTCTGCAGTCTTTCCAAATGCTATCAGTGGACTAGAGGTAGTATCTCGTTCCGTTCTCAACTATTTGGACGTGTTTTCTCGACTAACTGAACATAGGCGAAATGCACTCGCTTATATACCCATTTGCCTCGTGGGGTTGGGGTGAAGATGGTATTCGCAGGTAGCGGTCGACTGCTACGGTTTTGTCAAATAGATGGTTACCGATTTTTACTCTCGAATTTCGCAATTACTTTCAAAGAGTGGAAAAATGACTCTTAATCAGAAGGTGGAAGATTTCATAATTTTATAGAGTTGGAACAGTTAGAATGTGAAAATTGGATGGATTAATTAATTTTTCTTTCTTTCAAATTTTTCGCCTAGGAGGTGAAGAATCAAATTTTTAGGATTTAACTGTTTTGAACTTTTCTGAGTATATTGCTTTGAATTATATATATTGTACGATTAATAATAATATGTTCAAAATTAAACATAATCGGGCAAGTGAATATCTTATCAATATTGAATTTACTCGTGTTAGATATAGTGAAGAATGTGTTTCGAAACATTCGATGAATATGAACAAAATTAATTTGATTTCTCTTCGTAATACACAATTTAAACGCTAGTATCTTATCATGTTTGATTTCAGCACACACTTGAGCGTATGTATGAATTCAATGAAAATTAATATTTTCTTTCCTTGTTAAAACAAAAATGCAAAATCGTTTTGTCTTTCTAAAGCGAAAACGGGCCCCCATTTGAAATTGCATCGTATTAAAAATCGATTTTGTTTCTGCTGAATCAGTTTCTCAAATGATTTCCTTTTTTATATTTGCATTTTATCCCTAACGCGTGATCTTGGTTAAGCTTAAGAAGCCTTAACTGAATCCGCCGATCAAAATGCGTTGCATGGATTTTTCGTTTTACTAAGGATCAGATACGTATTAAGAATTCAGTCTTATCGATTGAATCTATCCTATCCAAATATCTGAATCTATCTATATTTTCGCGGAATCAGTGCATACTTAGTTTTGTTTTTTTTGATTGAAGTTTTGGATATTTAGAATAACTTATTAAGGAATACGTTACTTCAAACTGGGCTGCAGCGGGAAGCACTTTAATAATTTGTTACTGTTACGTAAAACACGCCTACTTTTAAGAATCAAACCACAGTTAAATGAATGCAATTCTAAATGTCCTTAAAACATCGAAGGCTTATAACATGAAGAGTGTGGTTTGACTTTTCGGTGAACAATGATGCGATATCACTTGAGTGAGCTCTAAATTAGTAGGTATGATCTAATTTGATGGAAGGAGCAATTACTGATCTATTAAAGGATGCTGTGTATTTTATAGCAGAGAAACTTTAGGGTATCTCACCCCTATTTTAATGTATGACTTCAAATCGTTTCATTTTACGCATTTGCTGTTTTTATGCACCGTTTTGGTTTTTGTTGAGAGCGAGGATGTCTTATAGCGCAGTGGACGGGGAAAAAAAGAAGGGGGGAAACCTTTACGTAACGAGGATGGTCATTGAAGGCAATTTTGCGTAGACATTCTGCTTTCTAATGAACATATTCTTACACATTTAAGAATCTCTCAATTTATTACCACATTCTATCGCTATACGCAACACAGTCTCAAATGCAATACGTAACTGCATCAGATATGATTTACATATTTGTGAGTTTTTAATTTTTAAAACGGAGAAGATTTCATCTCCGTGTTCTCTGTTTTAATAATTAGGGCAATGAACACGTTCAATCATTCTTTTGTAAATTCCTCTGTAATAGTATAAATTAGCATAATGAAGCAAAAAATGCACATCTACAGCTTTCAAACGGAGGATATATATTTCACTACTCAGTAGCTAATTGAATTATTCATAGAATGAAATGACATTTGATTCGATACTCGTGGTTATATGAATTTGTTTCTGTTCAATGCAATTCAATGTTCAAATGTCAGATGATAATGTACGTGCGAAAGCCTGCAGTAATGGAATTGCAGGTCGACTATGGATAGTTTATAGAAATGGGATTTTTAATGGCACAAAGTCGATTTTAAAATGGGAAGGAAATGTTACGCCCCCTTATCCCGAAGGCCACACCAGTGAGTCCACGGTGCGTGGAGGGTGTGGTGAGGTCGTGTGGGCGAATCTTAACATCGATTGCATTCCTATTGTGAGCGAATTTATCCTCAGAGGATCCCAAACGTCCGCTTCTCTAAATTCCATTTCGTAGTCGTTGTCAAGGAATGGACGAAGTTTTAATCACGTGCGGCGGTGGAATATTTTCTCGTTCTGTGGGAGGTCGAAACTCTCGTAAACTGGAAGGCCTAGTCGGACTCGAACACTGAATCATTTACCGTACATTTAACTGCAGATTTAGAGTTGCAGTTGAGTGTTGAATGGACTCGCATTTTAGACCTTTCCTCTCCCATTTCAGAGCGTTGCTGCGAAATTTTCTCTCGCGATATCTTATCCAGGTATCGGAAATTTTCGCTCGTATTCAGACGCCTGAAAATATTTCGAATTTCGTTATCGGCGAAGAAGTGACCTCTTGAATAGACAGCGGTTAAGACCGAGGATTTCGCGGGCGGACGATGGATTGTCTGCCGGATTGTGGAAGCGGACTATGCGCCTAGTTTGATTCTCTCGTGGATTTTCTTTGCTTTAGGGTAATCGGTGAAATGGACCGTTTCTTAAGAGCTTAAAATAGGAATGACATATATACATAGATACATTTCGTCTTCATTATCGGACGAAATTGAAACTAGGTCTTTTGCCTTATTCTATTTAACTCTAAATTATACTACAATAAAAGTATACGTAAAAATACGAAGCACAAAAAATGACTGACGGAAGTACGAGTCAAAACCTATATATAGATATAAGCATATTCTACTCTTCTTAAAATGCGTCAATATCTTTAAAAGAAAAAGGGATACATACATCATGTTTTCTGTTTCTAAGTAGATAGCGGTTATGTATGTAGTAGTAAAGTAGTATAGGTTGATAGGAGGTTATCAAATGTTATATAAAATGAAGTATCGATTACTGATTAGCAGTTCATCGCGTTATAATTCGTATCCTAAATGAGTCATTAGCTCTCGTTAAGCCATTACGCAAACATATTCGTAGAAATGTCAAAAGCAGAACGTCTCTAAACCATCCTTTCTTCGGAATCGGATCTAAAACGTTACTTTTCCCTCGTTACCGCCTTCATTTGACTGCAGCAAAAAGCGCTTTTCATTATGTTCCACCGCACGACAAAAACAGGCGGCAAAAAAAGCGGAAGAAATGTGAACACCGTAAGGCCGATTTTCGTTAACAAGTGAAGAAACACCGAGCTCTTCCTTCCCTTGTCAACGGAAAAAAATCCCACGACAGCCATCCTTTCGCTCCCAAATCCCTGAGTATAAATCTGCTACCGCATCTCCCGTCCATCTTCTGGGGGAAAAAAATACGAGCTCTTAAAGGATCCAATGAAGCGCCAGATTGTACTCAGGGATTTTGGTGGTTTTCCGAGAAGATGGATTAGCAGTCCATCGAATAAACTCCACTACTCATTTATGATACGAATCGCTCCGGACTCCATTCTTTTAAAAGTATTCCTTAAGCTCTTTTATTCGGATGTTTAAACCCGAATGGAATACGAAATCAGGGGGGTCCAAATAGCGAATAAAACATCGTTTTTTTTACGGTGCAAAAGTGAAAAATGGAGTATCCTCTTCTACAATGGGAGGAGTTGCCATAGAAACACCACCAGATGTCTCTTTTATATCTCTATCGGTACCGTAGCCGTAGGTGTTTCGTTTTGCAGCTTACTCTCATGAGCTTATTCTCTCTGTAGTGCTAGCGTTTTTTACGTAACTTCCTCTTGTTTTTGAATTAATTAAGTGAAATTCGCTGACGAGAATGGTTATTTACAATTCCTCATCGTAGGAATCCATGCAGTAATTAGAGGAAAGAGTGGCGATGCCTTCTGATTGGCTGAACCTCTTAATGAATCAATCAGTACAAATAATGATTCAACTCCCCATGTTTAACGCCCACTCAAAACTGAGGATCGTTTATCTCCTTCATTAGTGTCCGTCTACATTATCTTCAATGTCAGCGAATTGAATGAGGTATGAATCTGAGTTATCTAATCATCCATTGTGTGTAATTGTTATAACTTATTTGGGAATACGGTTCATTTTGGTCGATAAAAGAAGCTGAAAAGGAGGGAATATTATCGAATTCGTTACGCCAATTAAACATAGACATTTCCAAGTACGTGTTTCCCAAATGAGAAGCGATAATAAGTGGACGTCAACCTGAATTTTCATCGCTCTTCTCCAGGCCTTTTCCTGCTGAGATTTTCCCAAACCTTCCTTGTTTGGCTTTTCCTTGTGTTCTTAAGACGTGATTTTTTTCTCCCCTCAGATCCATGACGCTGTTGGTATTTCACAAAGGAAACATCCATCCAATTTTTGTACACAGTTTTGCTCTCCCATGCGTAAATTTATTATAATCATAGCGATTTAAATATTATTTCTTATCTTCACACCTTTCGAAGCTTATCAATCGATGAATTATCTCATTCCAGATCTTTTATTTATCTCAATTAGTCCCTCGTATTATCCACGTATGATCTATGATTTTAAAAATTCCCGAGTTAGATTTCTATCAGTGAATGATCGATAATCCCAGAATTTAGATCTTTAAATAGGTTTAAAGGGAAGAAATCTATCCTCACGATAATTGGCGAAGTGCTCGATTTACGAAGCATTGTATATGTGCTTACGCGGGTAAATTTTACGGAAAAATCCGTTGCTTATCTGTGGGGATGTAGCGTACGAAATCAGTGCAGATCATTGGCTGATAATCTCGTTATGCATCCTAAAATAGAGCAATGGTCCGTTACCCATTTGGATCGATAAGAAGTGGGACGGAAATGTGAAAGTCGCCGCGATAACTCGATACGGGATCGATAAATAGTGATGTAAAGCTCGAAAAAAAACATCACTTGGGTCGTCTTATAATCTATACGTACATTTAAATTTCTTAGAATCGCCGTACAACCTGCAACAGTCAGAGTGATGTGGGTGTTTTTTTAATCACCGATAATGAATCGGGCGCTTTCTGAGAAACTTCAGAAAGACTGAGTGTTAAGTATTCCGTAATACATCACGGAAAAAACGACTACGTCAAATATATATGCGGGTTTTTCGACTAAAGAGTTTTAAAGGGGATATTTACGGTGTCGGTCTCTCGACGTGCACAAAACCTGGGTGACAATGAATGATGGACCTTTTTATTCTTCTTCATAAGAATATTGTGGTGGAAAGTGCTAAATTATATTCCGGTTGGCCTTTCGCAGCGTTTTCGATTCTCCTTTTTTCTCATATTTATCTGACGTCGTTTGTATTCGGTTTATTAAACCGGCGACGGATCGGGTGATATATTTCGCTGGATTAATTTCCCCGTATTTATGTAAGTACAAATCCCTTTTCCGCAAAAAGAAAAAAAAATCTCAGAGGCCCCTTCCCTCCTTCCCAGCTCGTTTTGAATATGATTAAATGGCTGAGTATCTTCTCGTTAATAAACGGAATTCATGTTCTCGTCTTTTTTAACGAAGCGTGTATATATTAAGAGGGAGGAGCGTGTTTTGTAGTAATATGCCCCGGAAAATGACGTTTTGGGGTTATTTAAGATTTGATGCATTATTTTTGCTCTATATTATATATTTTGGGTTAATATTACGCTGATTTAAGCACTGGAGTTGTTTTTCTAATGATTTTATCCTATTTCGTTCACGTAATTTATTGTATTTTACTGTTATAAATTTATATTCATACGTAATTCAATATTTTCGATATTTTTTAGATTTTCAAATTCGTCTATCTTTTATCGTAATCGCAAGAAAATTCTATGCATGCACTACTTCGACCTCTTTGTACCGCATTCAAAAGAACGAAATAGACTTCAAATGGAGTCGTGAAGCACGTGCGGTATATTCTTAGTCACGACGCGTGTCAACAAGCATCGGGTCCGATTACCGTACGTGAGGCACGGGTGTGACTGGAATGGTAGAAGGACATTTAGTCGGGTGGAATTTTAATGTTCTTGTTGTACCTTAAAGGCCCTTCTAACCACAAATCGATACCACCTTAGGAATCGAAGGAGTTACAACTTATTCCCGCGGGGGCTCGATCGTATAATGCCCACGAATTTGTGTATCCAAGATACGGTGCTGATTATTGATTGTTTTGAATGGATAGCAACGACAGATTTTACTGGTTATTATTTGATTGTTGTGAGGTGAATAGTTATGCTTAGTAACGCGATGTTTCTGCGATGCATAAGATAATTGTTCCTGTTCCATTGACGTCATAAAAGAGGAGAATGAATTATAACAAAAAAGCATCGTTTTACGAGAGATTTGTTATCAACATATTCGGAATAAAAGGAGTAAATTTAAAGAGAAAATAGGTATAATGAAGCACTTGGAAAGAGTTTGAAACAAATATATAATGAAATAATCAAGTAAATGAAATTTGTAGGAGTCATTTAAGAGATTAAATTAGAATAGGGAAACAATTATAAACAGTTTGAAATAAATATATAATGAAATAATCAAGTAAATGAAATTTGTAGGAGTCATTTAAGAGATTAAATTAGAATAGGGAAACAATTATAAACAGTTTGAAATAAATCGGTGTCGATTCAGCTAAGAAAATGAAAATCCCTACAGTCATCAAGTCGTACCTATTCGTTCTCCGTTCAGCTCTCTATACGTGCCGTGAGCGATGCAAAAAACCAATCGAAGGAGGTTTTTTTTACAGTACAAATCAATCGATGGTGTTCTATGACCGGTATTAATTGGATGGAGAAATATAAAAGGGCATTTAACGGTTCTTTGGATTTCTCTGTCTTCCCCGTACGGGAAAAAAATCAGAGTATGTCCGGAATAGAGACTCGATTCCACGGATTCCTTTTTTGGTGGTTGAGCTGATAAGTGGCGTCGAGCGTGCACTAATTTCCTATCCGAACTTCTCGTTTGGAGCTCCAATGTCGTTGGAAACCTTTTTCCGATTGAAATGGCGGTCGAAGGAAGGATTACTCACGTTGGTTTTGTTGCTCCTCTTCAATTTCCATTAAAATATCCTTCGGAATTTGATTTTCAGCTGTTTTTATTTATAATGGAGTTCTCTCGTCACATACGAGGTCTTTTACGAAAGCTTTCATTTCTTGGTGTTGAGGTAATTTATTGGATGAGGGGATTTTAAAATTAATTGCTATAGTTTATCTGCTAATTTTAGCATCGTACATTGCGTATATCAACGCGTGGGAGGTTAAGTTCGTCTACAAATATCTATTCGAATTAAAAACTTAATTGTAAGATTTTTAAAATATTTTTTCTGTTTTGTTAATAATAAATGATAATCTACAACATAACAGAAGTAACCCAATTTACAGTGTTAAGAAATGGTGCTTTTGCAATTAATGTCGTATGATTGAATAACAAGGTTAAAAGTGTAGAAAAAAATGCGTTTTGGCTGGTATTGTCTTATATAAATTATCTTGTTTCTTCTAATAAAAGACTTAAAGATTACTTCTAACTGATTATCGGTAGAAATTAGAGACGGGCAGAATTGCGGTGTATTGGTTACCAACTCGGATGGAAGAGGACCTGGGTTCGATCACCAGTCAGTTCGCTTTTTTCGTATATTATTTGCTACTATTTTCTGTTAAACTTTGTAACCCATTTAAGCATCTATAAGTGTATCTGTTACTGTCTAAGCAAAATTATTAGACGATTTATATGCACAATTGATAATGTTGGAAATTCCCTCTGCACATACGCTTGAAATATTTCGCAAAATGAATACCGTCTTGAAGTGAAAAAAGCATTCGCTTGCGCATCTTTAAAAAGTCATTTTTGTCTCGAAGGAAGCCTTTGGAAAGAAGCGATCGTGAAAGCATCTCCGCATAGTTTTTCATTTTTACGATACGCGTTTACTACGCTAAGGCCACATGTGAAGGTTTTTAATAGTCAACATTATCTCCCATAACGCGACGATTTCCCTTAAAGGTTTCTCTCGAAAAGTGTTATAATGTGTTAAGAGGCCTTTGAAGTCGTGTTTTATCTTTTAATTTCTCAATTAAAATGAATTAAAATCTTGAAAGGGTGCATACTACGTTAATAAAATCTCAATGAGTGGCTTCATCACTCATTCTGTTGCTTGCCTCGAAACGTGAGGGGAAGACTGAACGAGTCTTTGGCCATTCTCTTCGTCTTGGAATCAAAGACACATTTTTCATCGCCTCTGACTACATTTTGGGCTACGGGATGGCTTAGAAATCACCACTCCCTCGGAATTCAATTATCGCCATAGTTACGCATAAATAGCCCCCCGTTTATTCCGTTGCTATGTATGCATTTTTACCTATATGTTGCCATACGTATGTTCATGTATGCGATAGGAGTACTTTAGAGCTATCTTACTTTCTTCCATTAAAGTATACAAAGGGTAAATTCTATCTGAAGACGTCCTATAGGTGTCCTCAACCTATGTATGGAATCCGGTACGTTTACTAGTCGATTTAACGCAGTGATGTCCTTTGGAAAGACTTCTGCTATTCTTAATGCATTCATTATAATTAATTCTGAAGGATGTATTTAAAAGATTGCCTATTCGTTCTATATAAATATACATAATACCAAGATAAATTCTCAATAAAAATACCTCTAATATAGGTTAGCTTCAACTATATTCTAAGGCAGATATCTTTTAAAATTAGGCTGGTGATCTTAATTTTTACGTAAATCACAATTTCAAAAAATGTTAATTTAGTTAATAAATATGCACTCAGCTCTTCCGCGAATTCACGTATTTATAATTAACACCTCGTAAAATTAACATCGATGTTTGCGAATATCTCGCACAATGGCTGCGTATTTACGCAAAAAAGTAGACGCATTTTTCGGAATTCCGCCAATGGTTATTATTCACATAAAAACCGCCAAAGTAATCATTCGACTCCTAAAGGGTTCCCATTCAATATTGATGATCTCGTAATTAATTCATTGCTTCAAATGTACCTCTTTAAAATGAGAGATTCACTTTCTCTCTTACGCCCCTTTATCAAGTAATTGTTAAAACGAGTTTTATTTTCGGTCTAAAATAAGAGCCCCGATGTGCGATCTTTTATGCATGGTAATACTTTTTAGATCAATACGTAATAATGATTTAATGCTCCATAACATATTAATCTTTTAATATAAATAGTTTCGTAAAAAGAATTATCAAAATCAAGGGATATATAAGCCCCATTATTCTATGGTGGATTAATGAAAAAGTACATTGCAGAGAAAGTAATTTTTGGATATTTAATTCCCTATTTGAAACATCGTTAATAGCAAACATAATTGTTATACATAGTAACGTACGATTGTTCTTAAATCATTATTCTTTTGTCGATTAGTTTATTAGTTTAATTAGATATTTATTATGTAAAAGGTCGTAACCTTTCTTCTTAAACGTAATTCAGTTATTGTTTCCTTGCATAACCATATCTTATGCATTTTTATACTTTTAAATTCAGAGCTTTATTTTGCTAATTTGCTATCACTTTTTATGGGAACTTTCATCTCCATCTTTTTTGCTCACAAATAGCTCTACATCTCCAGCATCGCATCTGATTCATTGATCTCTGCATTTCGCTCTCCCTGACGAATCAAGAGATGTTCAGTTAACGCATCAGCTGTTGAGCTCTATAGACCTTGAATATTATTGACTGCGGGTGGAAAATTTGGAGAATAGCGGTGAAGGGATCGCTTTAATTGTCCTGTCAATATTTCCTATACCGATTCTTGAGGGTACCGGTTGTGTTATGTTTTATGTGTGGTTTCGTTTTATATCTTTGCTTTGTATATGGTTAACCTCGATAGTTTAATATCTCATTTGAAAGTTAAATATTAATTAGTCAAAATTTAGTTATTTTAGCTTCGTATGTTTTATATTTTTATTTACTTACCTTCTTGGATCAGTGTCTCTTTGATTGCCTCCATTGGAGTTCCTTTTCTCCGATATTTTATTGTTATCATGAAAGATAACTGTATCGGAAGGTTGTGAAGTAATTCTTCATTCATCGATATAGTTCTTCTACCTCCATCAACCAATTTACGATTAAATTTATCGTTATTCTTTTTCCGCCAAAAGTTCATTGTAAATCGCTTAGAACTCTTAGTTCTGTAAGTTCAACAGAAAACGTCAAGCATAATTTTTTACTGATACTAAGATTTTTTTCTAAATTCAACGGCAGTGGAAAGGAATCTTTCCCGAAACCTATGGACGGTCGATTTTCACCAAACATTACGTCGAGTTTCTTTTCCCTTCTCAATCTTGAACGAGTGCCTTTCCAAACAACAGACACTTGTCACTTTCACGCCGATTTAAATGCTCTCCGAAATCCCAAATCAATTCCGCCCTTAATCGTTTCATTCGATAAAGACGTAAAGTTAATATGAGAGCATATATCACTCATCTACGCCCTCGAGGGGTATCAGTTTGTCACTGGGAAGTCTCGAATGCGTCCATCTATCGAATTCTCTTCCACTCTCAAGGGTGCCTCCATCCACTCCCTTGCGGGCGCATTTGTCAGTGATTTAGTTAGCTTTCTCAATTGACAAATGGACGCTTGTAATGACGATTGTGAGCGGACTATACCTCCGAGTACACTTTTTCGCTTAGAGTTTGTTTTGAGAGGAGGAAACAGTTGGTTCGAATATGTAAAGGTGCTCTGGATTTGAATAGTATGTTGATTTTGATCGTGTTTTGTTATTTCCTAATATTTTTATGACAGTAAAAGCCAAACAGGGAGCAAGATATTGTTGCTATGGGGAAGGAATAAATAACGTTACGCGGGCAACCAAAAACGAATAAAAGAAGACGGTTGATTCTAGTATCGGTATTTAAATATTCTTATAAATAAGGAATGATTTGTTGATAAACAAGAATCGAAGACCCTATCAACTGTTACAAAATCTTTACAGCCATTAAGGTGCCTTTTCGAGTCCTGGCATATCTGTATAATCTGAATCGTTAATGTCTTTTATGGTGATTATAATACGTGAGTTAGTTTTTACGAGTGTTATCTCGAAAAATATAATACAAGATATGTATCACGAAGAAGATGATTCTGTTACGAACCAGATCAATTTTTTGGAGTGGAGTATTTATTTATAAAACACTAATTGATACCAAGAGTATATTTTTAGTAAGAGAATAATATATCAGTTTTGTGTGTCATGTAAGAATTCTCAATCGCGAACTCTTAAATATTCAAATAGAACCCTGAGTTAAAGAGTTATATAACCCAGCGAAAGCGAAGGAACTGGTCTTCTCCCACAAATCTATTTTTAGCGCAAATATATATATGTATATAATCAATGAGTATGAAAATGCAACGTCATTCGAGGATTTTGCGAGAAAATTGAATTTCTGCCCATTTGATGCCCTCATTTGGACAGTCTATTATATCCTTAATCGTTAGCGTACTCTTGGATTTGATTTATTGGATACCCGTCAATCATCGAATGACAAAGGTATTTCGCGATAAACACCAAATCCGAGTTCTCTTCGTTAATTTGGCCTCGTTCCGCTCTTAATATTGATATCTAACGAATATATTGGAGATAATTAAACGAGATGGGATTATCTACTCAAAAATACAATGAACCTCGCACACAATAATCGAAGAGGGAATTGAAAACTACGTACGTGCGAGGATCGTTTTGAATCGACGTTAATTGCTTCGCCAACCAATTTTAAAATACAAATAATAATTATATCTCTCGGTTTAATTCATTATTATTATAATATTGATTATTATTAATTTTTTGTAATTGGAAATTTTGCCGCAGTTTCACCGTGGCTGAAATATTTCCGTAACGCATCCCTGAATGTTTGAATTGTTTGCCGTAAATAGTTCGTTAAAACTTCACTCGAATCATATTACATTGTATTAAGTGTTATACATTGTATACAAGTTTATACCTTATATACAAGTTTTGAGTCTTAAGGATTTGTTCTTTTATTAAGCAGCCCTTTTATTTCTTTTTTTGATGATAAATCCTTTTACATTTATTGTTATGTAAATATACGATAGATTAACCGTTACTGATGACCAACTTTGCGATTAATAAAAGAGGTCCCAAAACGTATCCCTGGTCATAGAAGTGTAAATAATTCATCACAGGGAAACATTAGACTTTTTATTTTCTTTCGTCTAGGAGTTATTTATGTTGGCAACAGAAATCAAATTTTCGTAAAAAAATTTCGTGAAATATTCATCGGTTGAAAATTTATAACTAGCTTACTTAAGATTGCTTATATTACTTATTTTAAACCATTATCTTACAATTATTCGCTGTATAACTTGCTCTTAAATATGAGCACATGTGCCACATTTATATATAAATGTTATGGTCCAACATGAGCTCGGTTGTTCGTACTATTAGAATTATAGACAAGAGTTGATTGAGCTTTGTATATTGTGTAGGTGAAGCAAAAAGTTTATATTTGTGTTTTTTACTTTTTCTTAAATGTTTCACGATCCATCAAATTTTTACGACCCCATTTTAAAGAATCGATCAATCTGCAATTTCTCTTTTGATTGAGTCATCCGTGATTATATTGCGTCAAATTACGTCCTGTAATTCGAAAATGGAGGGTTGAATTTATTAATTTGGTGAGGAAAGAGTTTTTCGAATCTCTTTTCTGTCGTTTATCATTTTTATCGATTTACGTGAATGGTAATGTGATTTATCGAACAAAAATTTAGCGTTTATTGAAACAAATTGTGATGAAAGTGGTGCGATGGGTTGAGACGTACTTTTCGCGTAATGTGGTTCATTTATGCATCGATTTTAATTTTATATCGCAGAATGAAGGCAGGCAGGGCTATATGACTATAGCGTTCTATCAAATTTAAAAGTGTGACGGAGAACTGTACTAACTTCGTGAATAATCATCCAATTTTTAGAATGATCTTTTTCCATTTAGCATGAACTGAATTTGCTATGAAAGAATTTTTAATTTTTAATTTAATAAGAAAGTTCTTATTGCTATATGAAACATTATGTTGTTTGTATTTATTCGTTTCTAAAAATTATTCTTTAAGAATTTTTATGCGCATTGTATTATTTTATTATCTATAATAAATCGACATTGAGTGTTATGTCAGGTATTTAGTAGGATTTACTTATCCTTTCCATTGCATTTTGGTGTTAATCAGAAATTATTATTCCTCAAACGTAATAAAATCGAAGAAAGATATTTAATTCGAAGGAACAATACACTCTTTTCTCATTTAATGATCCACTATTATGTGAATGATGATCTAAAACAAGGCTTTTCAGGTTTCACGATGAAGCTTTGCTTATCATGAACTTATCAGTTGTAACAATGAACTGGAATTAAATAAATCCCTTTTCAACGAAATTATTATAAATTACATCCATGGATAGTAAATAATTCTTAATCTCTGCTAACTCGGTTTTGTATTCGTGTTAGTTCTCTATAATAAGAAGAGGGAACAATCAGTAACTTATACCTTTACCACAAATTAAATTAAAAATAATTCTTCCTTGATGTGATATCTTGATACCAATGCAATCCCACATTGCTCTTGAAACTGTAGCGAAGTATGTATTAAAGTAAAATGGTTTCGTCAGAAATATAAATCCAATTTCCTCTTTCGAAATGTATTTGTCTTTTCTCGGAAAGAATTCATAGTAATACCCAACAGCAATTTCTTAGATAGGAATTTATTCTATTTCTGGAATCTATGTTATTGTTTCATAGTTCGGTAAACCAAAAAAGAAACTGAAATTCCTTCAATTGACTCAGTGGTTCCTAATTTACAACATTCTTTATCAGAGTTGTCGATGTTGGTTTATAATTGCCTCTAATAGTAGTTAATGTATTAAGTGCCCCTTGACGATATAGCGTAATGAATTGAACCTTGAGCTAATACCTCATTAAGACTTGAGTCTGAATTAAGGGAAGTTAAATTCACTCACTTTAATCATTAAAATCCACGAATCTTCTGTCGGAATGAAGTTCGATAAAGGAATTCTTTTAATCCCAATCATAAAAGGACTCATTACGTTTATGATTGAGTACTCATCAGCTAAGGTGTGGATCCAATCTCTGTGAAGTCTTCCAAAGAACTCTTATAATTGAAAACATCACCCGTTTTTCGCTTCTCCAGAACTTTTTCACAGCATTTTCCAGAATTTTGCGAAATGTTGTTCTCCATCTTACAAAAGGCTTATCGATCTTTTTTAAAATGGGAGGGCACATTTCTGAAGACGCGTGTGCTCTTTTATCTTACCAAAACAGATTAGACTTCCCTCTTGTTCCGTGCTTATTCGATACGCGTTCTGTTCGATCAACCTCAGTAATGAACTTTCCGTTTTAAATTCGTCGAATCTTACAAGGACTGAATTTCAAATAGATGTTTAGAAGTGATGGGAGCTACTTTTTCATGGAGGTTGGCATGTTGTGGTAATTAGGGGTTCTTGTTGATTAGTCAAAACAACGTTTACGACAAAAAGGCTGGTGTAGTAACATAACGGAGGTTATAGCTGGCAAAACATGTTCACAAAATACGTAATTAATGCGCCTTGATTGTATATTTAAATAAAAATGCGTATTTATTTGTAAAATTTTATTTTCAGAAAGAATATACCGGTATAGATAAACATCTTACGAACATATTTACTGTCGTCTTTAAAGATTGAAGCCAAAGCCAAAGAACAACACCAAATTATCGTTTGGTTTGAAAAACTTATCTTGAAAATTAAAATTATGTAGAAATAAGTAAACTTCACTTATAAATATATATTTACTTATATGCATAAACTTCATAAATAAATATCTCTCAAGAAATAAATGTTCTACCAAAACCAGATCTCGTATAGTCGTACGGTTGCGAGTTTAACATTCGCACCATATCCCTAACGGACGGACTTCCGTTGATGGATATCACAGATGATCATCGGCACGGGTTTTGCATTGTTTATTTTCCATAGAAACGGAACCTGTTTGGACAATGCCCCACAACGACTCGCTTTATATAACTTCTAGGTTTACTTATATTTAAGGTCTTTTCATTTTTGTAGTATAGATTTGAAATACTTGCTTCGTTTCATATGCGTACGTGGAAATCAATTAAGAAAGAAATCTTCAACTGAATTTATCTTTTAATATTTAAGATAATATGCTCTTTAGTTGGTTCTCTATTGTTTCTTTCCATTTTTATATAATATTTTAAATGAGTAAATTTAAACCCAAATTAAATGTAATTACTTGGATTTGATTCTATTGAATTTTGTCATAAAATTATGATGATTTTTATAGTAGGCGTTGACTTAAAACTAGATGATATGAATGCTAATTTAGATGAAAATTTTAACGAAAGAAGTTCCTCATTTTATTAAATGTACCTATTAGATTTCTATCTATAAATAGGATATCCTGCTCGGAATTTTTAATATCCAGATTTTTCGATCAGTATTTCACTCATAAATCGACTTTCACAACCAAATTTTCATTTATTTCAATTTAGTGTTCGATATTATTGGAATAAATGTATCTTCCTCTAGCACTAAATCTGCGGAAAATAGTTTTCAATCACGTAAAATATGCCATCATTTTTGTCGCTGTTACCGTAAGTTTGGAATCTTTCTAGCTCGTTCTGTTTTATCTATTTATTCTCATAATCTTCGTGTTTATAATGACTCTTAATAAACCTTCGTAGATGAGACTGAAATTTTTGAGGTTAATTTTAGAAGGTATTTTGTAAAATATCTCCTTACTCATCTAAAATCTATGTAGGATCTCGTTCAGTCTATTGTGAATCCTTTATACCCGATATCGGATCCCAAAATATTCAATAAACTTCTTCATTATCAGTCATAGAGAGCTTTTAAGCCTTTAATTGGCTCTTAAATTAATTATGATATTAAATTTATAGAATGAGGTAATGAATTTTTGTCAGCGCACGTCATATAGAAATAAATAAAATTATCGAACGTGAAAGGTTTCAATAAGATTACAGACTACGGAGTTACCGAAAGTAAGCGGCTGTATTTTATGGCATCAAAGGAATAACTTTATCCTTTCTTAATCAAGATAGAGGAAGGTTTTACAAATTAATGTCTAAAAATTATAATTCTGGACATTTCTCCCTTTTACATTTTAGTAAGATATTCAAAATGGAATGCACTATCAGTTTCACGTACGAAATGCGTAATTCAAGTAATAAAATAGTTAATTTAAAAGACAGTTTCTTGATTATCCATGTCGTAATATTAGAAATATTATTATCGATTTAATAAAAATATATTAGGGAATCAAGAAAACTTCCATTTCGGGCAGATAACCAAGCGTATATCGGTAAAATCAATAGATAACACGTTTCCATGGTGTGTTTACTTCAAAATAAACTCAGATTGCATCTAAGGTATCCTTTATATCGATGAATGGAAATTTTGATCGAATTAAGGTTTATATTTTCTTCTCAAAACATAGAATCGAATAATCAACCAAGAATTTGAATTATATGGACCGAATGGTGACATCGTACCTTTCATCTGAACACAATCGCTCTTGATTTTTTCATTCGATTTCTCTACGAAGTGCATCCCAATTTTTTTTCCATTCACTCTCGACTGACCAAATATTTGGAAAAGAGAGAAAAATGTCCATTCGGGCGATGGAATGTTGCAACGAGAATGATTCGAAACAGTTTCTGCCTGTTTTTAGTGAGGGAGCGGTTTGAAAGATGTCTAAAACCCTTCCTTTCATTTGCACTGCAACCGCACTTTGCCTTCCACTCACTTTCCATGTTTGTTTTTCGGAAATCAGGCAATGAAAGGTTGTGGCGGCAACGCCTCGCTGCTTTCTTTTTTTTCCCATCGACATTCATCTATTTTTCTTCTTCGCGCGGCTACCGAATTCCTTTTTCAATCCGAGCTTTTGATTCTCGGTTGCCAAGGCACTGGTTTAGCGGTTTACATCAATACGTCGATCTCTGAAGGTTCGGTTTTGACATCGCGCTATTTAATTATTTAACGCCGAAGATCGACTCTTTGAAAGAACACAAAATTCATGGGTTTCATGGACTATTCGTCCACTTTTTTCATCCAATTTTGCAAATTCCTAGTGTAGTTTCGAAAGATATTCGTTTTTCAACTAATAACGAATTTCGTTATTCGACTGTTTCAGGTTCTAATGTATTATTTCTGTGTATATTTTGGTTTTCGTATGAATACGATTGATTTACAGCTTTACTTGATATTGACAATACTCTTATACCTCGATTGTAAATCGAAATTTTGAAAGTTTCGTATCTCATTTTTGAAGTTTGAAGGGTTGGATGAAAGGATGAGTGTTTATTCTAACCATGAGTCTTCATTTTGATTGAAGATAAAACCGTTGCTCGTGATTTATGGAATACGAATACTAAAGGGCCTTTTATTTTCGATTTTATGGCTCGAAGATAAATCAACTCCACCTATATAAATGTGTTTTTTTTTACGTAACGACTTTTGAACTCATCTCAGCTCATCTATTTCGTCCATGAAACTGCTGTTCTTTACGGTTTTATGCTTTCCAATCATTCGTGCGTATGTTTGTGTGCGATAGATTGTTTTTGTCATACGTAATTCCAGACGAGTGCAGTTTATAACTGCCAATATGTTCTCGATAGGTGATGGAGGTATCCCTTCTAGACATCCTTTGATACGAATGCAACCACTGTTTCGAACCCCTCAAACTTCGGTTTTCTCCCCACTCGAATTCCTTCTTTTTATGCCTTTTCCTTTTTGGAAATGAGAACCGCATCAAACCGCTGTTGCCTCAGCCCTTTTTGTTTCACCCTTTGCAAGAAGAATGCGTTCCCCTGCGTGGATTTTCATTCCCCTTCCCTAACGCATCTTTTCATTTTTCCTCCTGTGATTGCAGATTGTTCATTCGTGCGGTAAGAGTTCGCATGAACTCTCCGAACAACACGATGCGTCGCCTCGGATTTGTCTTTCTCGACGAAAGCTGCAATTTTCGTTCCTCCTTGTTTGGTGACGTATGTTTTTTTTCCCCTGATGTCGGCTATAAATCTAGGAGGGAATACCTTTACAGAACGTGTGCATTATATAAAGGGAACAAATAAGAACACTTTTGCCTTTACCAGAATATTAAACAAGTTTTCTTGTGGGTGTTGGTTGTTCATCATGGAGAACCAACAAATTCAAAGGTTAATTAAATTAAATTAAATTCCTTTTGAATATATTAACTAAATATATAATATAGTTAAAATTTATGTACATTCCTTATTGTCCCATTTTTTATTAACAGTTGTTTTTTGGAACCTATAACTTTTACAATTTACAGCTTTTTTCAACTAAAATTAAAACTTTATTTCTTAGACTTACTACTTTTCATACACGTATAGCATGCAGATGTCCGAAAACAATCCACAAAGAAAAAACTCTTAACAAACTATTGCAGAAAAAGTATATAAGGAATACATTGTATCTTTTCAAGGTTATTTTAGCACCAGCAGTTAGCCACTACAGTAGAAATAGGTAATGTTAACATGTACTGTGGAAAAGATACAAAGTGTCTTTATTTATTTGGCATGTCTTACTACAATGTATCGCTCAGTTATTTCATCTATTGCGTCATCAAAGGCTTCGTTTAGACGTAGTGTAATTTAAATGTGTAAGAAATAGTGTATTGTACCGTACATAATATAATGTATACAATATATTACTAATATGTTATTTATTCTCCTAAAATGTTTGTTTATCGGTGTACTTCGGCGTATCAATCAAAATTGACTCTTTCATGACAACGCCCCTTAGTTCTTCCGGAAGAATTTCCAACTAAACTTGACGAAACTTCTTTTCGTGAGATTCTGTCGTTACGTACTTTCTAATGCCCATTTTCAGCCGTTGAGTCCATCTCGGAAAAGTATACTGAAGGAGTACTTCGTGCGACTTCCTCGCAGCTTGTCATTTTAGGTAATTTCTCTTTCAACCAAAAGGTCCCTAGCCTTTGTTCCATTCCACTCTGCCTCGCCCACCCACTGCCGATTGCTGTCAATAGCCTCCCTTTGTCAGTAGAGATGTGACCCAGTTTTCCCATTTATTGTCGCCAATTTCCTATGACTACGCCGGGGGAATTTTTAATTTCGACGGGAATTCTTTTTATTCCCGAAATCAATAATGAAACTGTTGATTCTCTACGGAAATTCATTTTCTTTTATTCTCTGCGGCAGTGCACCCGCATCTCTATGATTATCTCTCTTTTAGGCCTTTTGTATTCCCTTTTTCTGATTCGGGGTCTTATATATAGATTTTCCTAATCAGGAGATAGTTTTGCCTCTCATTCGAACTTTTATGCTTTCATTGAATGTTTTTTTTTAGTACGATGACATAACGTTTCTGTAGGCACTGAATTATAGGCACAAATCAATATACTCAATCATTAATAATCTGAGCCATCATTACTGAAAGGATCTGTCTCGATAGCTTTTGATGTATTTTATTCCGAGTCAGTTCGAAGTTGTATGTTCTTTCAGAACTTCTCGTCTTCTTTTGGTATTTCGACTCTTCGACTTCGACGAACTTCTCTCTTAGGATGAATTGGAGCTTTGGACTGTGTTGTGCGTCCAATATAAGTTTGCTTTTTTAAAATTATTGTAATGGTTTAAAGGTATTGTTTACTAAGAAGTTTGTAAGTACATCTTACATAAATTTAGAAAAATTCTATATGTTTAACGTTGCTCAATAGTTTATAATTCTATTGGAAAGTTGAATAAAACGTTTGGAATATATTTCTTATGGTAAGGACAGGTTTTAACAAGCATAGTGGCGAAAAACATCCATAGAGACTTATTTTCTTAACAAGAAATATATATCAATGTGCCGATCGTTTTAAAGAAAAAATTCTATTTTTTTTCTTTTTTATATTGCCTGATAAGTCATTACGATGAAGCAAAATTATTGCAAACTTTTTTTCCAATCAAATACGTCTTCTTTTATGACACGTTTCAATAAATACTCACCTCAATTATTCTGCTTACCTTATTCTTGGAAATTGATACATTTTTTTACGTTTTCACCTCTGTTCCGATAATCTCGACATCAGATATTAGTTTTTATCGTCATAAATTTCATCCCAAAACACCAGAGTTAGGCATCCCTGATAAATATCTTCTTGAGGTCTTAAACTTCGAAAAATTCATCAAAAGCAACGAGAGAATGTTTCCTTTGAGATGCCTTCGATGGAATTTCATCAATTTCTGTTCTCTTAAAGTTGCTGTCCGAAATATATTCATTAAACGGAACGTAGGCTTTTCGGATTTTAATGCTATATAAGGCGGCTATTAAAATAGTTCGAGGAGTATTTTGTCGAACGCGTCTCATGTATTTTAATGTTTTTTAGTCTATGCAAGCCTTAATCGCAAGAATCTTAATTACTTTTTGCTTTACTTTTTTGAATAACTAACTAAAGATTCTTTGCTCATAGTCTATAAATATGGATTATTACGAACAACTTTTAACTTAGGCTTGTGAAGAAAAATTAAAGAGTAAAAATGTTTCGTAAATTTCTGTTATATATCTGCTGGCTACAGCATGGAATCGAGAAATAAAATGGATGATATTTTAATGCTATTTTTTCTCATTTTAATACGTTATCTAATTCCATTTGAATTAAGCCAATGGAAGTTGGCAGAATCTTATGCTGTTCTTTTACTATATAAGCATGTTGCCAATCATCTTATACACAGCATCTCTTTGTGAATATTTTCCTTAGTGAGTGCAAAGTTCGTATGTAGTGTAATAGAATTGCTGTGGTAATTATTTTTAATATTAAAATATAGTAAATAATCCCAAAATTAAATAAAATGAATTACGTTACGAACACGATCACTTTTTAATTAATTAAAGGTTTTCATGTCTTCTTATAATCAAAGAAATTTGATAACTTTTCCATTACGCTAAATTCGTAATTTGTAAGCTTTCTGGTATAAAATTTAATTTGTCGAAACATCTTAGTAGAAGAGAGGAACTTGTTAAAGAATGATGTATTTAATTTTGAATACTAACTTTTTTATTTCTCAAAATCTACGTTTTAAAGCTTCAAAGTTTATGCCTACGAAATAATATTGCACAGTTCTTTCGTATTATAATAACTTTTACTCGTTTTCTAGCTTGAATTTAGAACATACGTTTAATTTTAGATGTACTTCTCGCTTGCGACCAATCAGCATTGTAAACTATAGCTTTAACCCATTTCCATTTACCTTAAGGTAACTTTCCATTGCATATTAATTACAGCTGTGAAAATTGTCATTTGCTTCCCTCAAACTGTCTTCCAAAGTACGTAACTTCAGCTTTGCTCCTATTTCCTTCCTAACTTTGACTCATGTACTCTGTCTCCATTTATCATTTCAATTCACCTAGTTGAGTCATTCGCTCTCTAGCGCTGCAAACCACTTTCATACTCCCGTTTCTACACGTCATTCATCAAAAATGCGTTCATTACTCTGCTCATGCAGTTGCTGCGAAACCCGACTCCCTTCGATCCTTAGCAACAACATGCGAAGGAAGCGAACAAATTCATTGTCAGCGAGTTACGGAATATTAATTGAACGTAGTCCATCTCAAGAACTGCCCATTGTATTGAAATAATCTTTGGACTGTAAAATATGAAGGGATATGAAGGATGATTATTCTCTTACCTTTCACCGTGTTCGATAAATATATTGTAGGCGGTTTTATAAACAAAAACAATGAAACGAAAGGGAGAGGAATCCTAAACAAATACTGTATCAAAAATACCTCGTTTTCTTTTCTGAATTGTTTTATGTACGATTTGTTTGGTTTGGTCGGAAAAATTCAAACCTTAATATCTCGATTTACGTCATATTCAGCTATATTTATCCTTAAAAGGTCAGTGCTATTCGCATTTGCTTCGTTTATTATTATTATTCTTAAATTTCTCGGAGGTTACCAAATGCAATCAACTCAATGTATATAACCTCATGTCGAAACGGGTTTGCACTACATTAAAAAGGAAGAAGATACAAAACTAAGGATAAACGTACCAAAAACGGAGATTGTTTACTTGTTTGTGTACTTCGTAGCTAAGTAATCGGTAAAACTTGATGGAAGGGCATTTTGCAATCAGAATAAACATTATTAGTGTTATTCTTAACAACAGAGAAAAATAAAAGACTTAATGAAGTAATAGAAATAGTAATGGCAGAACAATCCGATTTATGCTACCTGTATTGAAGTATCGAATTAAAACTTTGGTGTCAAATACACAAATAATTATCGAACGCTTTATGCTTTTCTTACAAGCGGTGGAGAGAAAACGCTTCACATGGGTTAGAGCAAAGACAAGATGGATGCACGTTTTGAAGGAAATGCATAGTAGCATCACAACTGACTGTTGAACGTACTTCTCAACCGCACCTGAGATGTCTATGTAGACCAAGAAGGGCATCTGAGGATAGATGGAATAGAAACATGACCAAGTGTTTCAGAGTAGGGAAAATTGTATGACACTCCTGTTGAGCCGAAATGTATGTTAGATTGAACGCCTATCAAAGTGTTTAATTTAACGTTTAATACTGTTTAATTACATCAAAACTTGCTTAATAGAGTGAATTTAATAGAAATATCTTACCCAAGTAGAAAGGAAGCTTAATTAAGAGTTTTGGACAGGTTTGTTACGACGTAATTTCAAGTTATACCATTGAAAGGAAAGTGATGTTATGGTTTCTATGGATGTTATGGCAACGGAATATCTATCACGGCTCCCTATGTTTTTTTAGACCATTTTCATAACTTGTAGAAAATGCTTAACTACTTTTAAATGGGAAACTCGTTTTTTAGACTTAACGCATTTGAAAACAGTTAAAATGTCTTCGAAAGCTAATAATTGTACTCAGTTTTTTGTGATTATCTATTTATCGTTGTTATAATTAAAAACGGAACAAGATTAATATATAAGATCCCTAAGATTGTTAAATAGTAAAATTGTAAGGCAGCGATTGGTTTGTATATATATTAGTTTTCAATAGTCTTTGTTTTCAATTTCAGTGTGTAATAATTTATCCATCTTTCACAACTCACACTCAAACATTCTCTTACTATGGTTTCAAAGCTCTATTTGTATTCAGTGCTGCACAAGCTATTTCCAATCTCGCTCATAAGATCCGGTTCCGAAGTTTCAGTGAATTCGAGGTAATGTAAACGCGTACTTATACGTATAGCGCATAGCATCTAACTCTATTTCAGTGAATACACAAACTCTGAAGTTAATGACCGTTAGAACAGTCATCCTTAAATGGTGAAAACGTAAAGTTTATTTTGTACTTCAAAGAACTTAAAAAATGTAGTTACTTGAATTTTTGGCCTGTTTCGGATTTATTTTCCATGAATTCTAGTTAAATTTATTTGTTTAAATCAAGAATAAATTATTCCTGTATGTATCTTCATCTAGAAGATATCTATCTGAATGATATCAAGTACTTTACTTTTCTTTTAAGGGTTTTAAATTTCCACTTGGTCTGAAAATCTGGAACAACTGTAGCGTCTTTAAATTCAGTCGATTGTATTTATACATTGAATTACAATTTTAGAAAAAAAAAGATAGGATTCGAGATATTCATTTCTGATTCTGCTTTTACAAACATTCGATCTTCACGTTATTATTTGAAAATTATTTATAACTTTCGAATAATATTATTTATAGATATAATAATGACAGCAACTTTTTGCTTACATCCTGAAATATCTGGATTCATCTTATATTAATTCATTCAGATAAAGATTAAAATCTAAATTTTGATACGGTTTGGTTTGGTTGTCGTGAATACATTGCAGAACGTTACGCCATTAAGTTTTTTATTTATCTTTTACTGAACTATCGAGTTTAAATTTAATTATATAATTCCATTAAATTGTATAGTTGTCAAAGATGAGTGTTTTCTATAAAGTTTAGAGGAGGGTACGTTTTAAATATGAATGTGGATGCCTTTATTCACCGATGGTAATGCAAAATTTTATTAAATAGTTATCAGTTAATAGCGAACTGATATGTGCAAGTTGAGGCGAAAAATATCTCATCTTTTTCTTAAGTCTATAGTCATCATGTAGTATATAGATTGGCGATTACTTTGGCCAGCAATGAAATGGAATCGGTGAATATATATGGAAGAAATGATTGAGTCTCTTCCGTTTATTTTCTTATCTTTTCCTTTCAGAATAACATATAAAGAGCAGAATTCGATTCCCATTTCATCGCGTTTCATTCATTCATCGAATTTCAGCGGAATATTTCTTTTCTCGTTCCACTTAATGTTCAAACCAATCGATTAAAGAATGACAATATCCTAATGTACCATTTATACGAATCGTATTTATCTGCAGTTTCAAACATGCACTTAATCTTCACTCATTATAGATTCGATTTGAAACGTAGCTTTAACGCAAAGGTTCTTGTCCTTTGCAAGGATTTACTGTATATATTTTGAGTTATATTTCTATCTTTTTATTCAGACTTGAGTCCATTAAAGGTGAAGATTTAGCTATTAGAAGGCATTCATCTTTTATTGATTAGTAATGATAGTTATTCGATTCTTTGTTGTTCTCAGAAAATAGTAGCAAAAAGGAATGACTAAAAATGATTAAAATGAATGATTACTTCTTAATATAACATGCAGAAACTGTTACAGTATAAAAAAAAAAACTGTTATAGTTTTGTAATATTGGAGAATATGTACATATCATAGAACTTATATAATGTGTTATTAATTAAAGACTTAATCATACGCAAACAACTTGGATTTCCTTGTTCCGATCATCTATACAAATTAGGGTGTGGTCCAATTATAATCAGAATAAATTGGATTTCGTATGATCGTAATTTACGAAGGAAATTCTAGTTTTTAATAAGTACTGGAATTCCATTTAAAACCTCGTTGCTAACAACGATGTGCTCCAGTACTTAGTCAAACAATGAAGTCGTACATACACCTCTGTTGAAATCCCTCTTACGAAAACAGCCGTAAAATGGCCTTCTATTGTTACCTACCGCCATTTGTCTGAATCCGCACAATTGCCTTGCAATTAGCCTTTTGGCGCGTGGCAGGGGTTGCGAACAACGGATATTGCGATATTACGTTATCTCGTTTACATCACGCGTCACTCGTGGAAAGATTGTTTTCTCGAGGAGTCACTCGTATTTCACTTGAGTTGAGAGCTACTACGAAATATCAGATCGGCCGTGATGAATGCATACTATTTTATGCTTCCATCAATTCGGAACCCTGCTTACATCTCATTTCATTCAAGTAATTAAGTCACAAAGAAAGCTTAACTAATCATTCGTCGAGTTTCAAAAACAGAAAAGGGTACCGTACTATAGTTCTGGACTGGAAATAGTTCTTGCGTACAAGTTTGATTCATTTGCATCAATATGAATACCCTACAAGCAGCGCTCCGTGGGTGAAAAATTTTCCTTCGGACCGGATTCGTCGGGTCGTATATAACAAGTTCCCATATGAATGCTAATTCATGCGTGAAGACTTCTTCTCCAGGAAAAATTTCACGTGAATTTTGCGGAGGATATTACCAATCGATATATGTGTGCTTTTTCACGGAAGGTCTTGTTTGGGAACGCGCTTCATGGTGTCCGTTCCCTGTCGTCTAACGCAATTAATGTTGTATTTCCTTGTTGCTTGGAGGAAAAGGAACTTTAATGTGTAAAGTTACTCATAATCGCGAGAATTACTTCCTTGTACGTCTAGAAGAATTGAGCAAGTAATCACAAGTAGTATTACAAATAGCTTTATGAAATATCTCGTGTGTAGTGAGTCAACTCCTTTTCATCTTGGGTCTATAATTACTAATACTGGATGATTATAACGAACTACTGTTTACGTGTTGTATTGAATGATTTAATTTCATTCCCAGTACATTGTTGAAACTAGACATCGAATTTAATACATAGTGGACCACGAATACTTCAGTTCCTTTCTTCTATCCGTAAATAAATGAACATCGTTTTACTTCGAAACCTCTCTTTCAGAATGGGGCTTATATATCGGTCCGTGGTTGTCGTCGTCAAGGCAATCTCCGAGTTATTAATCAGTTGAATCGGAATTACGAGCAACTATTCTCCGTCGAAATTAATGGGAAACGTTTACGTTGCCATGGTATTGACCGTGGGAAGTTTCGAAAGTTCCATCAGTCGTAGAAAGAGAAAAGTTAAGATCTCTAATGAATGAGGGGTGGTTGTTTAGTTTCAGTCCTCCCTTTACCTTCTTAAACGCCTTTCCAAAGCGCTTTTGGAAGTTAAATTTAAAGATGACATTACATTTCGGATCCCTTCTCTTTCCATTTTGTTGCTCTTTTGATGTTCTAATCGGATTTCGATATAATATTCGGAACAAATTCAGTCGACCCTCTAACGAGCCAGCTTATCTTTGATTCGGCGCGTGAAAGCGGACGAGTTTCGTTCGCTATTTGAGACAAAAGTAGCGATTTGCTAAGCGATTAAAGTATTTTTTTTTATTTCAAAGTTTCGTTTTGTGTTGAATTTGGGAATACGAGTGAAAATTTTAATGAGAGTGAATATCTATCTATCTGAATGTAAACTCTCTTTGCGGATTAGTTATTGATAATTATCTAGAAGATTCGTGGTCTATCATTAAATATGTTACGGCATTCTAAAGGGAAATTATTTCTAGTGACGAAAATATTGGTTTATCATCGCAATCAACCTCTCGAATTTCTGTGATAATAGTAAAATGTGTTGGATTAAATGAAATTCAGGATTGGTTTCATGTAATGATAAATTATCGATCTATTATTGCGTAATATTAATATTATCAATTTTTATAATGAGTAAACGTACTGCTGAAATTTGGTTGCTATGTAAATTCAGTGAACAATAGGTTTCATAATTGGGAATTCATACATATTATGATTGATATTATACGTATTTAATCATAGATATGGGCTGATAAACTTCCCGATAACATCTTGTAGTTAAAATTAGTTAGAATTATATCTCTACTCAATCTAAGCAAGCATTGGATATATACAGATTTCATTATTTTAGGCTCGTACCAAAATGTATCTTTTCCCAATTAAAACAATAGTGATTGATGACATAAATTACTTTCCAAGAATGTTATTCCGAAAACATTCTCTCGGTGTGAATGATTAAAAGTTTTTAGCATAAGTCACAATAAAGCCACGCAATTTTTCTCCGAGTGACACATTTTTTGTAGCCCCATAATACTATCATTAATTAGCTTCAAGGTTGGCGTGTTGGACCGACCGCGGGTCGCGTGATATTAATGGCACGCGTGTACTGTGCATCAAAATATTCCATTTTCGAGTCCGCTTAGATCATTACGTATCTCGGAATCGTGTTTTTCCCTAACTTCATTACGTCTTTCTTACGAACTTAACGACTCACTGCCATATTCTCGGGCGACTGATTTTTAAGCCCTTTTTCTTTATTCTCGATCAATACGGATCTCTCCACATACCTCTCGTTAGTGCTTTGTACGTATTTGTAAGAACAGTGTGTAATTTCGTATCTCTGTATCTTCACCTCATTATTTGACCCTCTGTTATCGAATAACCATGGGGGGATATTATTAAAGTAAAAAAGGTAAATACCTCTGTCGAACAGTACCTAGAAGGTGCTATACTTTTTTACTCAGATTTTAAATAACTCAATTGGATTACGTCCCCGTAAATCCTTATGTTTTAAACCATCAGAAACATTGTCTGATTTGTTACTGCTTTACATAAATCCATTCGTAAAGGATTTAGGTTTTATGCTGGATGAAAAATTAGAAAATATATCGTGAAAATAGAGGCTAGTAGAGACTGAAAGCAAAATTGCTTCCTTGCCTGATTTTCATGACGTAAAACGTATCGAGTCATTTGTTGACTCTCAGACGAGCGATAATTATGGGTTGGGACATCAAAAAAACCACTAATTCATCACCGATGACCTGAAACTTTTATCTGGAACGATCTCTGTACTCTAACAATCATTTATCAAAACTTTGGCTCGCAAAACAATCCTCCTTTTCGTAACAACCTCGATGGAAGTCGCGAATTCTTTCGAGGAACATTTTCTTTAACAGCAGTTTGCGGATCGTTTTGAAGGACCAAATTTTCCGCATTTGGGTTAC
Source organism: Pantala flavescens (assembly GCA_020796165.1). Classification (NCBI taxonomy): domain Eukaryota; kingdom Metazoa; phylum Arthropoda; class Insecta; order Odonata; family Libellulidae; genus Pantala; species Pantala flavescens. The sequence goes on from CM036886.1 coordinate 24,553,050, forward strand.
ATTAAAAATCCTCCTCAGGATCTTCTTGGAGACCATTCCTCCTCCGTCTATAGCGACTAAGAAGAGTAAATGGTGATATTATTCAGGCGTCTCTCCTGGCGACACCACGAAGGGGAGGATGGAAAGAGAGTTCTTTTGTTGGGTCCTTTCATCTTCAATTCCCTTTGTGAACTTATTAAGGCTGTCTTTTTATTAGCATCCCTCATCGTCTTTTTTTTAGCCTCGGATCTTCAATTCCCCACACCTCGCTCAGTGGGTAATAAAACCGCCTCGACTCTTTGAGTGGATTTGTTGATCGAAACGGAGAGATTTGAAGATGTTTGCAGATTCCTTTCTCATCAGAAAATTCAGTGCGTTTCGAATAAGATCTCGGATGGAAGTACGTTGCACGGACTGGTTTTATACGTAGTCTATGCCGAATCGGAACTACGGATAGTTGAATAACGTTACTCTTAATATAAATTAAATAACTTTCAACAATGGGAAGTGAATCGAGTGCTGATACGAATAGTTGAATAACGTTAGTGTAAAGTATAAATGAAACAAATTACAGCTTTTGGAAGTGAATTAAGTGTTGAAATTAATCGAAACAATACTGTTGATATCAATATTGAATTACGATCAGTGGATTATTGGACAATAATGATTGTTGAACGTAACGTAGCAACACAGACTATTTCAAGATAAAGGTAAACTTAGGGAATGGTATACGTAATAGACTCAAAACGTTAAGTACAGCTTAGGTATGCAACTTGGATTATAAATAACGATATTTCCACATTAAGCTCATTGGTTATACTAATTACGAACTATATGCGATCAGTATACGTACTCTAATCATTTTATAAAATGAGATAGAGCTATAGAATATAAAGTAACATTTCTCTAGAGGGTGAATTTATGTATTGTTGTTATCGAAATTTAATTAAAAGTCGTTCTTTGTATTTTTAAAGAAATGAGGTTCTTATCTCTACTTATTCGAAAGAAATAAATTATATGCCTTTCCTGGAAGTATAAGCGTCTCACATTTGCAAAAGTATTTTATTCGCGAATAACATTTGCAAACATTGCATCTTCCTTCCCTAATTTATATAGGTGTCGTTTGAGGAAGGAAACTCAAAAGAAATTCATACCTTCTTCCAAACACATTTCCTTTTCCTGACGTTTCATTTCGAGTCGCTTAATTTCATTCTTCCAGAATTCTTTATTCTTTTTTTTTCTTCTCGGAACTCTTTATTTTGAGAATCTTTGTGCGTCGGTCATGTTTAAAGTTCTTCATCTCCAAGGAAACGGATCACAGAGTAGAAATCTACTTTGCGATTGAGGATTCCAATTTTCTTCTACGATACTAATCAAAATCTCATCAATATCTGTTCCTCTATTTATATATTTGGGTGTCTCCTTTAATTTATGAGTAGATTTTTGTTTTGTTTTTAATGGCTTCTGTGTTATCCTGTTCTGTTGATCATGAGGAAATTCTATTCTTAAGTCAACTGTAATCTGTGAGAAGAATGAGTGTTTATAATCCAATAAATTATGGATTTTCTTTTAATAAATCCTAATCTAATCCAAAAATACTGCCTTTTCGTCCTTCATCTATTCTTATTTAATCTTGATAAGTATGCCTTTATTTTAATAGGGTGTATGTTGTGTCCATTGTATGTATATTGAGAACTACGAAGGTTAAACAGAAGTGAAAAATAGCGACGTGACTGGTCCCAATCACGTAGCAATTTTTCAATTCTGTTTAACCTTTGTGGAGAATTCGCACGACTTATCACGCAAAGTTAATATCTACTTTCCTTATCATCTTGAGAATTCTTTGTTCTTTTTTCGTTGCGTTTAAATTCCAAGTTTCACTTCCATTGGTTAGAGCAAACAGCATTTTAAAGACACTCTTCAATTATATAATCATTTTTATGTGAATTAACTGTCATTCATTCTTGTATAGATTAATTCTTCTGTCAACCTCAATTATTCTAGCGTTTGTTGTTAATATAAAATGTTTTTTCCAAAAGGTAGTGTTTGTCTTAAGAAAGTATATTCTGTACATATAATTCTCATGACCATCTTTGAGATTTACGATTCTTGATAAGCAAAATAACTGTAATTACGATTGCTTTCTTAAGTATGATCCTTTACTAAATGTATTTCTCTTTTTATTAACCCATAGGTATGTTCTGGTGAGAATTGGAGGAAAGGTTAAACGGAAATGGAAAAGAGCGTCTTGACCAGGACTCGAACCTAGGTCCTCCGCTTTTCAAACAGGTATGCTGATTACAGTCTGTTTTAGGTAATATTAACGGAATTGAAAGATAATGGTGATGTAGTGGAAATCTTCCTCTAAACTTATTTTCGGAAGACCTGGGTTCAAGTCCCGGTCAGATCGCATATTGTAAATTCTATTTCATTTTTGTGATCAAGAAGAGTTTATCTAAACATCCAATTGAGCATCTCTCTATGCATGCCTTTCCTTATATGATTGAATTAATTTGGAATTTATCTGTTTTATGTCCATTTAATTAATTGATTGTTGACGAATAAACAATCATTATTCGATCCGTAATTTCATTAAACCTCTAATGTGATTGTTGAATCACTAGTATTGTTAGTATTATCAAATACGTTTCCTCTTCAATCTTCGTTAGGACTTTAAAGATGAATTGTAATACATTGTAAAATGAATAATCATAAGGTCACGGTTTTATTTTATTGCTCTCATTATTTCCCATTCGATCAGCTCAGTGAACAAAATCCGACGTTTAACTTTAGTAAAAAATCCCGCATACAATTGTTGGGAAACATTTCAAAGATGTCCGCGAGTGTAATCCTAATTTCGGAATCGGCGCCAATTTCCCTTCCAATTAACAGCTTAATGTGCAAATCCCGGCAATTAGACTAATAGATTGGCAAACGCCTCATGCTATTGCTTCAATCGGCCTTTTTTCTCCCACCTGTTACCAACGTTCAAACTTTGGAGTGAATCCAAATTGCTCCTATCTGCGCTGAATCGGAAAGTTTAGACAATTCAGGAATTGTGGGAGGAAATCCTTGTTTGTTTGCACGGAGCGCGTTTGTTGCTCTTCCGTAACATAGGCATTTGATTGTTGGCGTTGTGGTTTTTTCCTAGACGCCTCTTTGTTGATCCGTTCAGAATGTGCTTGCGTAGATCGGCTGAAGGGATGTCCACAAATACGAAAGAGATGACCTCTTCGGTGGGAATTCGTTCAGAGCTCCAATCGGAAGGTTTTTTTTATGATTTGAGATATACGTGACTTCGTCGGTATCTTTAATCATCGTGGGGTTTGCTAATCAGATTGTCTTTCGATCGTTTAGAGGTTTATTTGTCCAATCAGTGCGATTTTATATCTCTAGTTCACGATTATATTATCGTGATTTGTATTTACTGTAAGATCTGTGTCTAATTTTTCGTAAAGCGTCTATAAGTAATTCAATTTTTATTGCAGAAACCTACAGTTTCAATCAATCATCTAGTTTCCTGCCCTTAAGTTTGTCAATACATTTCTGGATTATATTATTATGATATCGTATCCTTATCATTCTTTTTTTTATATTTTACTCAAAAATTTGATTGTAAATTATTGCCTTTACTTATGATTTACATAGAATAGAGCCTTTTTCCCTTTTTATCCTATCAAGTGAGTACGCGTTAATGTCGCTTATCAATGATTGTTGGAGCTCATGTGACATTTTTTAATGTTGGAATGGAATAAATATGAAAAAATGAACTAAACTTCATACAAGATGACAAGACTCATATTTTCAGCAAAAAGTGCTTAGAATTGAATTGAAAATTCTTGTGAAGAATTTGAGTAAATTGCTCTTACTTTTCTGCGAAGCTCGTTTTATGCGGAATGCGTAGGCTGAAGAATTCTTAGTAAATCGTGAATGGTATCAGATTTAATTATCATTATGCGGATATCATTACATAACCTTACTGGATAAATTATTAGTTCAGTGGATAAAATATTAATGCGATTTAGAGATTTTATCTAATTCCACTCTGTTATCATATTTTTGCAAATCTGTTAATAGGTTTTTGATTCTAATTCACGGAAATGTATTTATTCTGTCTAATTATATTCGAACGAGGGACATAAACGTAGTTTAATGAGCAATTCAGTTGATGGTTATATTTATTGTATATAGAATATATTACTAATATGACTGCACATTCTACGTAAAGGATGTTACTCTAATTAATTGACTTTCCTATCATTTTCTAACGATTATTAAATTTCTATTGACTACCTTTACTATCCGTTTTTGTACCGATACAATTAATATTTTAAAAGAATATAAATCTGGAATCTCATAGATTCGTTTTAAGTACATGCTAATGCAGATAATAGAAGGCATTTGACCTATCTGAAATGTGAGTGATGGGTTAATAATTGAATTAGCGTTGACTTAATGACGGGATTTCGCGAAGATAAATGAAAATAAAGCTGTTTGAAAGTCAAAAGTCGTCTTCTATAGAAGTCGTAGGAGTAATTTGCTTGAGGAAGTGATCCTTGTCAGACGTATCGATCAACTCTAATTAATTCTGTCGTCACTCGGGAAACACGAATGATACTTGCCTTTATGGAATACATCGCTTGATGAGTGGGAACAAGGAGCTCAAATATTGTGGTTGTTAGGGAGCAAAGAGTTTCAATCGAAATGAAAGTAAGCACTTAAAGCAATTACTGAAATTCACGGAAATGAACCCAATTTTCAGAAAATTAAAAGACGTATAATTTTATTAGCTAATGTCAAAAGCCAGTATATATATTTAGTGTAAGTTTATGATACTTTATTTACTTTTAAGTGAGGTTATTATATCTTCCTTGGGTTGATTTTTATGCTTGCACGTATAGTGCTTTTAATATCATTAAATTCATTCGGTGCAGTTCTTTCACTATCAGTCGCTTTGTGTGCTGTATCTTAAAAGCATTTCCCTGCATTCATCGTAATATGTACGCCACAAATATTTCATAAATAAGCAGCAAAAAGAAAAACATTTGTAAAAGCAATAGTGATGTTAAAAAGGGAAAACTCGTCTTTATTATTCGCTTCAAAACTAATTAATTATTTTCCCTTAAGACGGTGTTTATCAACGGTTTACTTCGACCGAGACTACTACGAATAAGGGTGGCTCAAAATTGTGTTTACAATCAATTATTTCCAATCTCTACCCAGAATGCAATTTACCGAGCATTATTTTTGATGCGCTTTCTTTCACTATCGACTAAGGTTCCCCTTCTCTCTCTAGGCCGTGTGACCTTATTGTCGAACTTCTGACCTCTTCTACTCCCCCCCGTGTCGCTTCCCGACCTTTCAACTTACGGAAAATTGGTAGCGAAAGAAAAAATTCCCACGGATTATTTAAACATTTGTCATCCTCCGTGAAAATGGACGGTTGAGAACTTCGCACACACTTGTGTAATATCCGTCACCTTTTATGAATATCCTATATGTTAAAAAATTACAACTAAACTGAATCTAAACAATTAAGAAATCCGTGCGTTGTGCGGGTTATTAAAACATCGATGTATAGTTACTATGGATCGCCATGAAAAGTGTACTGTTTAGTACGATCGAGAACTTAATTTTATACGCAGTATCACCTTATAGCCATGCTATTTTGGTTAAAATTTAACTTCCAAGACAAACCAACTACCAAACAAGTTCCAGTCGTGCGTTATGTGGTACTACATGTATCAGAGACGTAAGCCATAAGAAAAGACTAGAGTAGAGTGGAGGCTTTTGAAACGGTGCTGGAGGCGAATGTTGAGGATCAAATGGACAGATAAGGTCAGAAACAAAGAAGTAAGATACAGAAGAATAGAACAGGAACCAACGTATAGAGCATCATCCCGAAAAGAAGGAATATAAGTATTGGACATCTTCTGAGACTTAAAGAATGTGCTAGGAACGTTCTTGAAGACGTCGTAGAACCAAAAGAAAGTACAAGAGATGGATGTATAAACCGAGTGTAAAGAAGTGATATGAAAGAGGAGATATCATTAGGATGTAGTAGAGTTAGCATTAGACAGAGATGGATGGAGAGCTGCAGTGAACAAAGCTTCGGATTGGATGACCAATGATAATGAAATCAGTAGCATTTTAGATAGCATTTTAAATATTGAAGTTTTATTTTATCTAACCTTTTTATAGCTATTGTTTTTAGCTCTTCAATTAATTCGGTTTCTTTTGACCAAATAATTTGCTTTAATTTTACTGGAAACGATTTTTTGTAAAAATACACACATTCACTTTAGCCAATGTATTATCATATTGTTGGCATATCTCTACAGCAAATGTTTGCCATCCCATTTTGAACATACTGTGCGGTTATAAATATAAGCGAGTATTATACATATATTTGTTTTATAATTCAAAATGTGCGCGGTGCGTTCTAGTCCATAGTTTCAAAAGAATATTTTATTATGTATTTTCTTTTTCAAATGGAAATCAATAGTTAAGCTTAGAGAGTTGGTAGAACTGGGTTTGATCAATAGCTTGTAATTAATATTTTGATTCTAAATTACATCATTCATTATCAACGTTTATCTTGCTATATGCAATTGCCATACTTCATCATTTCTCATGATAATATCATGTTGCAATCTATTTCCCTTGCATTCCCTTAATTGCAATCTAATCCCTTATTTTACATATCTTATCAAAAATCCTTTATAATCTTATGATTTGGTATCAATTTATGTAATATTTTTTCTCTTTAAACTTTACCGTTTTTAATTGCATTTAATGATACAGTTTTTTGCAAAGGGAAAAGCTGATAACCGTTTTGAGAGTAATCGGGAATGATTCTTACTTGGTGTTTATCTTTATAGCTCGCAACCCATTCAAATAATGTCCTTGGTTTCTAGGTTACTATTTATTCTGACAAAAACAAATTTTGGGATGGCGGACATATTGTTCATTGTGCTGTATTCTGGTTTAATTTCAAGTAGCTATTAATCAATATGATCATGCAAATAAATGAGCTATTAAATGAATTAATCTTGAAAGAAACGACGTCCTAGATTTTGAAAGTAATATACGAGCGTCGTCAGACGTTCTCCAAAAGTCCGATTTTGAAAACTCAAAATCTATAGAGATATGCTTTGTTCCTAAAACGTATTCTCCGTCATTCCTGCAGGTTGCGATTCATTAGCAGTTAGTATTCTTAAACTATTTTTAAAACTTTAATCTTCCATACCGTAACATTTCGTCCTCGGTTAGAGTTTCACGAAATTCCAATTTTCCGATTTAATTTCGGTAATTAGACCACTTCCGGGCAAATTGTTTTCTTATCGGGGAAAAGAAGGCCTTTGGTTCGACCCGAAAATGAGTAATTTGCCCATAAAACAACAGTCTCGGTCATTTATATATAGAAAAGGATATTTCGACACGCAGCACGGATCGATTTTCCACCTCCACCAAATCTGTTGGGAGCGATTCCAGGGAAAATAAACACGAGCGTATTTAGGCTGTTATTTGGTGATAAATTCTGCCTGAATAAATCGCCGCCATTGAAAATTATTATGACCCGTACGTTTATCCGAAACGGGCCGATTTAATATCTCTTTTTATTTTGATCGAAATGAGGGATGTAACGGGTTGAGGATTATTGTCAAACCGGGCGTTTTAGGAAAGTTTGCGTAAATCCGTAAATGTAGAGAGTTAGCCAAGTGAAACTGTAATATACACAAGAGCTGAAATGTATGTTATTGTGCGGGAAAAATTCTGTTTTGAAAACTCTCTTTTGCAGCGGACAAACGTTTAATGCATTCGTGAATATTAATTTGGAAATAGGTGCTCAGTTTTTGGTGACTATTCAGGCCTCTGGCGTATGGCTTTAGGGTGTGTCGACTATATACACGAAGCCTAACCCATTCTATTCGTTTTTCTAATATTTATAATACTTTTAGGAAAACGAGTTATTTTTTGTTCCTCGTGAGAGGATTTCGTGATATATGGATAATTATTTTGTTGAATACCATTGGTTTATTGTCTTACAAGTACTGTGAAGAAAATTTTCGTAATTCACATGTCTTATGACATAATTATTCGTTAAAATAGAGTGAATTCAAAATTCAAGAAACATTTAGGGGTAAGATACTATAACGCTATTAAACAGCTGTATATTAGAATATGAACAAGGAGATGACAAATCCAAGGAATTACAGATGTGGAAGGAATTCTCAGTAGACTGGGACTCTAACTTAGATATCTGGATTTCTCTGGGTTCAATGAGCTACTCTTATCTTGCCAGCGAATCCTATCTCTCCGTTTAAGGATACTTCGTAGTCATGGAAGCCGCAGTTTCAGTGCGTCATCGTCTGCTGCTTCATAGAGGAACCGGCCATACGAAGACTCCCTTTAAGAAATCTTGAGCGATAAAATGATTTAAATGATGGACTCAGTAACCTCTTGTTATAACTTACTAATTATGATGTTCTGATTAGGTTTATTAGATGCTCTAATTAGTGAAACAGCTTGTAGGAAGCGAAGATTGAACTTATTAATTTTATTTAAGGGTTAAGGTTATCTTAATTACTTAATTAATTGAAAGATTGATATCTTAATAACTCCTTTATTAATTAAACCAAACGGTGGGTTAATTTTAATGAACTATATTAAGTGGAGACAGTTTTAGGCATCGTTTATGTAATTTATACTCATCAAACATAAGAGCTCTGAAATAAGAAAATCCCATAATAATTTCCAACAGTAATTTGAAGGTTTCAGTTGCGTATAATTTATACTTATATTTTTATATTTATGTATGTAATTTTATTGTTATCGGTAGACCGTATTTTCGTCTTGATAAAGTGTATCATATCCCAAAGATATACGCTTAATTTCAGGTAAGGCACTCATATTTCTTTTTTACCAAACGTATTCCATTTCATGATTATAGATTCCATTCGAGAGCAGAAAATGATATTTGATTTTATCCTCTTTCGTGCTAACTGACTTCTTGTAAATCGCCCAAAAATCGAGCCCAAATTGCTGTTTGCTCGGTCCAACTCCAGATCACCTACTGCCCAATAATCGACCAACGTTTGTGTAAGAGATACGAAACACGGGAAAAATAATCCGACCGTAAACTAATAATTTGGGTATAATTCGTCCGTCTAGTGGGAATTTCTTCGTCCATAGGATCTCAAATTTTATCGGCGCTGCGTGTCCTTGGCAATAAAGTGGTTGAAAAAAGGTCCTTCGGAAGACGCCTTTAAAAAAGCGTGTTTGAACGTGTTACCAAGGCATATATCAGCATTACTCCGTCAGTCGTAGATCACGGTCGTAATACAGCGTGTGCGTGCGATATCGCAAGTAAGCACGTCTCGGTCGTGAATGTTTTTATGACCACGGTTTCACTTCTTCGTAAAGACTTCCGAAATGAATGGGAAACATAACTTGGTTCTCTATCCTCCTATGTTTTTCGTGTCGGAGTTAATCGGCTGCGGGAGAAGAAAAGCAAAGTCAAGAGATGAGGGAATGGTCCGTGGGATTTAAGAGGGCGAAGAAAGCGTAGCTTTTGGGGTTATTATTCCCTATAATCGCAGTGGATCTGTAGTAAGTTATTTGGTTCTAAAAGGATTCCGCGAAATTGAATATTACCTCGTGTTTCATTTATCAGTATTTGTGTTCGTAATTCGTCCTCCATAATCTTCTCAAAGCGGAATTTTCTGTTTCTCTCTGCGTCCGATTTCACTCTGTTTTTCCTCATTTGTGCTCCTTTCATCTCCATTGGGGTGCTGTATATTTTTATTTCTGATTTGGCTGAGTTAAAACCTAGATCTTTTTAGTTGACGTTCATGATGAAAACAAATCTTTTACGGAAATAGAAGAGTAATTGTAGACCAACAAAGTGTAGACTACGTAGAAGTAAATGTTGTGATCACCCTGCTCTTAGTGCATAAATAATATATATATTCATGCATATATATAGTATCTATTGTCTTCCCTTTTTCCTACTTTCCCTTATCCATTCAGTTTCTACACTTGCCGATCTTATTTAAGTATTTTAAAAATATAAATTTTGTAAATGAGTGCATAATTCATAAAATCCAACAATTTATACTTACGTAAACAGAATATTTTCTTACATATTTATATCAGGATATAGTAGCCAGTTATTCTGTTCATAATTCGATCTAACTGTATTATAAATAATATTCATATGTGGAAATTCCTTGTTAAACATTTAAACAAAAAGAATAGCGTATTTGGATCTGCTAGATTCAAGAAATTCCCCTGAATGTTATCATTTAAAAGTAAAATTTAAAGGGAAATCGAAAGGAAGACGGAGTTCTTGAAATGTTAAAAAAATGAAATATCGGGGGAATGAAATGGAAGAGATGGCGAAGTAATAAATATATTGGAATGTAAGCGACGTTAATGAGCGCAGATGGGAATCGGTGGCTCCGAATAAGGGATCGTAAGGTCGATAAATCGTGAGGGATGATTCGTGAGAAAGGGGATTGTGACGCAGTCATTCGTGTCCTCTGAATTAAAATGACTCGTGAACTATATGACGGAGAATTGGTCCGTTCCGTGCGATGCAGAACGGCGGTTCCTGTCTGCGATTATTCCCTTGTAATTCCTTTACGAAATTGGAAAGTAATATGGAGGTTGGAGTAATATAACTCGTAATGATTCTAAAATGATGTGTTTAATGTTTTAACTAATTCGCTATGAAAATTAACTCTTCTCTTATTCGTTGGTAATAGAAATTAATTCTTCTGTTATTGTTATGTTCCGTTACTACTATTCTGCCGTTCATAGAATTTTCAGCATTCCCTTGTAAAAAATATATTACTTGATTGAATTTTCGTTGAAGGATGTAATATTCAAATTGATAAATAAAATAAACTACTATTTTTATTAATTTATTGATTGGTAAAGGAGAAATAGAAGTTGGAGATGATTATATAAAGTATAGAATTAATAAATTAAAAATATATCGAAATATACCCAATTTTTTTGACATGAAACCCCACATTTTATGACTTGAAAATGTTAAAGAGATAGTTCAGCATGTTGGGAGCTCCTTTTTGAAGCGATTTGAAGCTTGAAAGGGTTTTAATTTTTTTTAATATAACAGATCCCATACTTCCATAACGGTTTTTATTTTTACATCAGGATGCTCTTAGGTACTTTAATAATTGTTATTTTTATCCTAAATAACGACTTTAGGCTTCTAGTGTGTTTGAAAGAGTTTGCGGACTTATATCATTATATGATAGACGTGTTTGGGTATCTCCCGTTCATATGTTCATCGGATCGTTGTAATAATTCATAGAAAGCGTAAGATTTGATTGAATTACTTAAAAATATTCCCACTATAAATGAAAAGTAATATTCAATATTCGTATCCTTTAATAACGAAAGTTTTCACTGCTGAACATTGCGATCAATCGATGGAATTTGCGAGAGATATCATCCCGATGTTTATACAATCGAAAGTGCTTGATTTATTGTATTATTGAAAAGGTGATTTATTCTAAGCTATCAAAATATTTATAAACGTCGACTTTATTTGAGAAGGTAGCCCTTTAATTCATCCGATTACCAGTTTATTAATTAGGTTAAACTGAAACTGTTACGTCTCTCATTTTAATAAACTCGTTAGTCTGAAAAAAGTTCCTGTCCTTTTATAAGCGCCGAGAGCCATCCATCGGATGCGGCTGTTGTTCTCTTGGGAGAGGGCGTGGTCTTTTTTAATTCTCATGAATCGAACAAAATCGCTCAGAGTATGCGAGAAGCTTACATTACCTAATCCTTTTAGATTAATGGACTTTTAATCAGTAGTAGTTCGGTTCAAAATGGCGTAAATAAACAGAGGGCGTGTGTTAGTAACCATGGTTTCATAAGCTGAGGCGAGACGCATTCAGAGTAGGTCTTGGAGCACGGAATTGGATCTTAAATATTGCTGAAAATCTTAAATGGAATTCTTATAATTAAGTAAAACGCGTTGGAGCCAATCAAAGCTCGGATTTTCGCCATAATAAAAGAAATAGATGAATCGGTTGTCATAGAAACCCGTATTTTTTGTATTCTTTCCGTGGACGATACGCAAAAACTTAAAGAGATGGTCCGAAGTCTTGGTGTTTACATCCCCTGCCACACGTTGACATAACTGAACTTCTCCTAAAAGATATTCTTTCGACTAAAATAGGCGTTCTGGAGGATCGTCTATTGTCAACACTATAGTCAATACCATATTAAATTGAGATCAATGACTGCTACTGTTTACTCAAAGGAGATTCTCGTATTTCCCTCTCTTTTTGCCGTTTGATATTCAAAACACGCAAGTCAACATTTTCATGTGCTCGACTTTCCGGAGTGGTAGGCCAACAAAGGTCTTCAGCTCAAAGAAATGAACTTCGTCCTTTGTTCAGTTCTGCTATTTCTCCTTCATTAATGAAAGGTAATCCATCTTTATCCAGTTTATTTATGGACACAGTTTACTTCGAACTCGAGCCTTTCATCTCCTACTACAACGACTTCAATAAGCCCTTTTCTTTACTAATGCATTATCCTTCACTGAATCTTTGGAAATCTTTTAGCACGATTTCCATAGATAATTACGTAATTGGAGTACTTATAGTCGTTTAATTATTGTTAAAAATTATGTCAACCGTTTCTTAATTTCGTAAAATTAATCTTAGCCATGAATAGGTGCGTTTTATAATTTTTAAAAAAGGCTTTTTGAGTTTAGCAATACTTTTCGAAAACTGTGTCTATGAACGTTCATCCAGTTCTGTTTTGAACGCCACTCCTCGACCAATGAAGAGGAAAGCTGTTTGATGATGTTACCCTCCGGTGAAGAATTAACAAAAGACAATCTCATGTGCTTCTTTTTTCTTTGCTACTAAAATCGTACCTTCCAACCCGTGGATCACCTTTCATCTCTTTCTCAAGGTTTACCTCAAGGATAATACCAGTCAATCATTCTCGTCGCTAGACGTTACTTAGTAACCGAAGTTTCCAAATAAATGTAAAAGGAATCGTTCGCTTATATAATTATACGGAATGTATTGTTATTTTTAGAGATGTTTATGAGTAGATGATGTATTATCTTTGCAGATGCATAAAGTTTCTTGAGTATTTCGATCTAAAATAACGTAGTTTTTAATGTTCGTGCAGATTGCATCGATCTAAAGGTATCATTTGAAATACGCAATTTTATAGTCAAATATTGTCACTACGTAGTCGAGTGTGTATACTTCGTAAGGTTATTAGTTAGTTAGCTATGGCTTCTCTATTTATTGATATGCTACTTATTTAATAATAAAACCAATGATCAATTTTTAATATTTTACTGTAACTCATCCCAGTTTGTCGTATCTACTTTTGCCAACTCCTATCTTTCATTCCCATTTCTGGCTTAGTTCACATAAAGAACCGCCTTATATATGTGCCTTGTATATTTCCCTCGTGTTGAGCGCTATGTGCTGGACAAGGATGTTTTCCCATCCTTCGCGTTCCACTCTGGGCTCTGCCTTATCGGCAACCAGCATACTACACAAACTGTATTAATTCTGCTCTTGTAGCGGTGAGAAAGGCTTTCGGAACAAACAGTCATTTTAACTGGGAGGATATTTTTTTTCAGTCCAAATGTGAGAAGTCAGGAGAGTTTTTGGAGGAATGTCACTTTTACATCTACACCTTTTCAGATAGAGCACCGAGAGTAACTTTTAATTAAATGTTACTGTTACGTACGTATATGATTGAGTGCTATGTATCTCTGCCGCATTATCTTTAACTGAAATATGCTTTAGATTAAACGTGAAACTAAAAACTATAGAAAGGATTTAACTATAAACACAAGCTATCAAATCAGAGGTATTACAATAAAGTTATATTCTAAAACTCGAATTTTTATCTTGCGTTCATCTATCATTCACGAAGATAAAGCATGCAAATGTGTCTTTAAAGTCCTCCCTTGACGGATTATAATGGGGAATATTAATGATAGGTTAGGATAGAGCCCTTATGTTTGCGAATACCAGTACTTACTATAACATCACAGTCAAAAGAACCTATTACAGTATGGGATTTCATTTTCAAAATCCCGCTGAGTGTTTTTCTTGATTTTATTTCGCTCGTGAAAGCTCAGAACAATCCGTACCTTGAAAGCGATTGCTCTATTTTCGTACTCTTACCCTAGCTGTTGATATTTTATTACGGATAAAAACGTCATTTCTCTCGTACAGTTTTTCTCTTCCTTCCTAAACCGATTCGGAATAGTTTTTTTTACGTTCGCGTATTACAGCGTATCTATGAAGTGAAACCTATCGATGTGTGTAATGCAGTTCCGTTTGGAAAAACGGGTTGGAATTCACGAGACGTCTCAGATATCTAATGCGCTAAATATTTAACTCGAATCTCTCAGAAACTGATCCAACTCGGATTATGGATTCATGTTCTGAAAATGGAATTCATCACTGCAATGAAATGGCGGAATGATTGATGCTGTTAGAGATATATCAGCCACAGGATCTGGATTTAAATCTCGCTTTTTTGGGAATTAAAAGTGATACCTTTCATCACCGAAGATGTATTGGTGTCAAGGGAAAGTTATTTCTCTGTATTTATACTAATACTCAAAATATTTGCGAATTTTTACTCGTACTCATTTTGGTAGTGAATTATGTTGATATATGCTATGGATTTTTTTTGTAAACGTTTTTTAGTTTATAAGAAAGGGATTCTGAACAATTAGTAAGTAAGGGACGCATATAAAACGATTATATCGTTAGAATATAACTATCTCTATTTTAGTCAATCCTTGTCATCTACGAGCTTAAATTTCTATGTAGAATCTAGTCCATCAATGTTTCCTCATACTACATATCTTGCTCATTTACCAGCAGTGGGTTGAATTAAATGCGTAAGATCTTTTGTAACCCATCAAAATGAGGCGAACCATTTTGGTTTTAAGGTTTGCGCGAGGTTTAAAGACAAATGTTTTTCTTTTGGTTTTTCTCTCCGATGCTTTTTCTCACGCAAACCTTTCCTTTTTCATGTGTCGGGCGAACATTTTTCTCTGTTTACTTCCCCTTTCTCATTAGAATTCCTTTAAATACGTCTCGGAAAGAAGTAAGATTCAGAAGAGAAACGGTCGAGCAATTGTGGTCTTTCCCTTCTGTAATGCATTCAAAGCGCATATGCATTTAAAGTACATTAGGATATTACTTTTGTTTTTCTCATTGTACTGTTGCGTCCATCGAAAAGTAAGGTTTTCAGGATTAGTTTTACGTAAGCACCTAATCGAGGAGGAAGGTATAGTCCTAAAGTTTGTAGATTTTTGGTTTATAGTGAGTTTTCAAATCTCGTTTAGTTTTAATGTACTGAATAGCTCCGTATTCATTTTCGTCAATTTAATCAGACTCCAGAAGCTAAACATTATTTTCCTCTTGGAAAACTCACAAAACGACTATTTTAATCTAACCTTTTATCAAAATATGCTCTCAATTATAGCTGTAATTATTAAGATTTTATCTATTAATAGTGCTAATTTACCTGACGTTAAAGCTAATTTTCCTCTGGCACGAATTTTGTAAGTTCCTTGTTCCACTTATACGAAAATTCTTCTTTGATTTAAAGGAAATTATTTGTAGTAAAAAGGATTAAAAAGTTTAATCCATTCCTTGACACAGTATGTTTGAATTACATTTTTAGATATTCTTATGTTACAATCAAGATGAGAAACATAGGTTTCAGAGTATGTTACGTATAAAATGCTGTACCCAATTATTAGGATATCTTGTTACGTGATGTAATTGGTATAGACCATGAGTATGCGAGTAAAATTCATCTTTTATTCGAGTTTCAAGTATCGAACAGAGTTCGAAATATGATGGAATCAATTCTTTTTACTTTTCGATCCGCGTTTGTTCTGCTTTCTATATAACCTAGAATCTTTTACAACCCTTACGCTTTATCTACCGAACCACTTTTCCTCTCGTCTAAATTTTCTCTTCAAATATCAGCAGCCTTTCGAAATAAGTCCTTTTAACACAGCCTTTCCATTTTCCATTGTTACGCGGCCTCTACTTCTCCGTTTAACTTCTTTTTTATCCTTTTCTCCTCCTCTAGCTACGTGACCACTCATCAGTCATACTCCTGCGCCATCATTTGTTACCCCCATTTAAACACCATTTTTCTTTATCGACACCACCGGAATGTTGGGCTCATCCTTTTGTGATGACGCAAATACTTCTTGTCACTTATCCAGCTGTAGACTTTCTATTTCAACAGGGGATTCTAGCGTATGGAGGTATTTTTTAACGATTCCATAGACCTATCTTCGGAAAATTCTATTTGCTCCGCGTATTCCAAAAAAACCGAACTTCAAAACTCGATATTGAATTGTTCTTTCCGATCATTATTCTTAGTCCGGCGATAACTAATGATATAAAATAGATTTGAATGTATAAAGTGCAGTTTTCGATTGTCATTTTTAAATCTTCGTTTTTAATTTATTTGAAACTAATACTACCTTCTTTAAATTCTCAGATTCTGTATCGTTACTCATTGCCCTTCGTAGATATGTTACGAACGTAAAATTAGGGGTGTACTGTCAAAGTATGCCAAATCTTGAGCTAGAAAAGAAATGTAATTTACTTTGCTTTTTTTTCGCTAATTTGATTCCTAGCCTTACCTCTTATCCCTTTAATTTTTGCTCTTGAATTTTTTATGTTAGTTCCTCTGCGTTGCGAATTTAACTGTGGTTCTTGCTGAACGTACGTAACTGATGTATTCTCCACAAGTCGGCAATCCATTTGCCTCCGTGTGCAGACACTTGAGTACTTCTTCCATAACTGCTGTTAGTAGGATTAGTGAAAGGCAGTCACCTTGTTGAACTCCACTCTCAGTGCTGAATGTCTGTTTCCTCGTCCTGGATCATTTACGCTGTTGCATTCTTGCAGATATTGCGCAATTGTGGGAGGTACTCAGAATGTGCTCCTTGACTCCCAAGAGCTTCCGGTGAAGAGGATATACTAACGGAGTCCAAGTCCACTTCTTGCGAAATCCTACGCCTTCAAGTCTTCCTTCCTTTGTTCCCCTATAATTGAATTAATACCCTGCCTCAAGAGCTATCAGATCTTCTGATTTTCTTCTGACTTCGCTAATCCGATGACGTCCCACTTGATCTTCTCTGCTTCATTCTGTAGTTCCAGGAGTTGATCTTAAATCTTCAAGTTGCGGCAATTATACGTGGTAAGGTGAAGGGCACAAGTTCTTTTACTCCTGGTGGACTTCTGTAATGTCACCACTCCCCGATGTCCGAATGGGTGGTACCTTTACGTCCGGATAGATTTATATCACCGAAACTGTATGGGAATTGTGAGCTTGTTTGTGGGATGGAGGAAGGTAATTTACTAAGCTATCCTACTGCCAATTGGTGAATGCCCTTTTCATTATTTGGCTGCAGTTATTGTTGAAGCCCTATAAGCATGGTTGAACTCGGTCTATAGTATTGGTCTAGCCTGGTTTGTTCTATAGAACCTTCAACTGGCGTTAAGTCTACTACGCCCCATGGGACAATGAACTGTGGTCGTTTGAGGAGGGCTATGTTCTATTTTATTCTTATATTATTTGTCTATTTTCGAAATTGTATATTAATTAAAAGACGTTACATTAAATATGCTTAAGAATCAGAGGCTAAAACAAGATATTATTTATTTAACCTAGCTCGTAGCAACCATCCTTGCATATGACGATTACGATGAGTTACTTAGCAACGGACGTAAGAAATGTTCTCCCTTATGTCTGGAATGCTGACTTTATGGAAATACATTTATTCTCTCGTGATATTTTCCAACTTCGAGTTATGTGTTTCAATGCCAATCCATTTATCGATCATCAGAATCTATTTTCATTTTCACTTCGAAATACTTTGGAAAAAATTTCGCGACGGAGTCGTTCGATTTTTCCGAATGGCGAACGATAAAAACGACTGTCGTATTTGGTTGTGCTTCTCATTCGTGACCTGGGAACCCGATGACCCACGTCTGCCCAATTGATCAATACTTTCTCCCGTACTTATCCTAACAAGGGACTCTTTTTTACTTTGTTCATTAAACTCCATCGATCGAGTGGTAAAGCAGAGCACGGGGCACACACGATGCTGCGGATGGACTTAAAGATGTCCTCAGAGGGCGCTATAGCGTTACAACTCCATTGCAGAACTATGCTTCGCGTAGTGATACATTACGTGCCTTGATTAATGCAGCGGTGTATGTTTTTGATACGAAAATCCCAACGTAAGTAGTGTTTTAAAAGTTCGACGTCTCATTGAATTATTCTATTAGAGTAAATAACTGACATGCAGGGATTAATATTAAGATTTATTTTACATAATATAAATATTAAATCATTATATATCTCATTATATACTCTATCTTATCACCTGGAGCTTCTTGTGAATATATTGTCAATCCATTAATTGATTATTTACGTAATTTACGGTATTGTCATAGAAACGTATCCTTAGAGACGGTATTTATAGGAAATGGAATTAGCTACAAGACGGAGTATTATATAATTTACGTTACATCCTTTTTATTAGATTATTGTATCTTCCTGTTCCTTACGTAAGTACACGTTTTCCTTGAGAATCCTTCCACGGCTTATTAGTATGCGTACACTGAAATGTATTATAAAGTGCAAGACTACGAGAATTTAATTTAATCCTTCCTTTTCAACCCAAACTGGTGCTGTTTTCGGATGAGTGAAATAAATTCAACTTTTCGAGGAGTTTATCAAGTAAATAGTACGAAGTTCATTTCATAGTTCACGGACGTCCTGAAAACCTATCCCACTGTCTTCCGGGGAAAGATTCTACCTTATCTTTCGGAAATTCCTGAGAAGTGTTTTCTCAGCTGGAATTTTCAAGGAGGCACGTCAAGTATTGTGTCTCATCCTTTCATCTCATATTAAGACGCCCGACGAAATATGGGCCAGTGGAAAATAAAACGCTCTGCCGAAAAATTCTGCTATATTATGACGAAACATTCTGGAATTCTTCCACCAAGAGACGAGATGGTCTAATCCGATTTTCAATCTCGAAGAATTTCTCGTGACGTATACTTTCTCTTTTGGGAATTTTTATGCTCTTAGAGAGGAAGCATACATAAATATCATACGAGGGAAGTTAAAGGGAAAGAAGGAGAAAGATGGCTGAGTTAAAGGAGGGAAGGATAACTTATTGAATCAAAATGACTGTACACGTGTAAAGCTCTCCAAGTTACGTTTAGCCCTTTTGTAAATGGAGTTTCTCAGATTCGCCACGGATTCTTTATACTAAATTAAATATTTATCTGTTAGAACACCCTATTTCTTGTCCAGGACATTTTTCTGTCTCCAAAATGGATTATTAATCTACATAGACGAAACTTTCCTTAAGAAGTTAAGAACGATGTTTAGTTTGCGTTTGTTTATTTACTACATTTTAGTATCCATGGAGATTTTTACAAATAATAAATGTTCTTTCGAACAATCTCTCAATAATAGTCTTTAATATAGATGGTTTAGAATAAATTTTTGAAAGGACATTAGCAATTTATACTTATTCTGTTAATCAATCGTAATTTCCCGGTGAAATTTCCTCCATAATTAATTGGATTTAATTCAGCATAAAATTAATTGGGCACATTGAATCAGCATAAAACGGATTAATACTTTCATTGATATATACATGTTTGCTGACAAGGAGGAAAATCAATAATCTATGAATATAATTAGAGTGTATTGATTACATTTTAATTCATTCAGATTGATATATGCTGCGAATATTAATGTTAAAATAAATTAAGAGTGGTGTTTATAGTTACTCATGAACTATCGTGAAAATTAATTTTCTTTATCAAATATTTCATTTCTATTTTTATTTTATTCCGATTTTTGTTCTTTCTATTGGCGAAGTATGTATCGATGTATAAATCACAGCTCTTTCCTTTTTTGTCTCCTATTAAGAGGATGGTTCATTATTTCGCAGTTGAGACAATGCTTTTATTCTTATTTCCTGTAAACTACTTTTAAGGTAGTTCTAAACATATATTTCATTTCGTTTAATCCTTTTCTCGATATTCCTTTGAAGTTTATGTATATCTTTATTAGAGCATTAATATTATCGAAAACTTAACTTGAAGGGAAAATGAAATCTTGTTACAATCACATACTATTTCGTGGTTGAAGTGGTTGTTATTTCTGCCTTGTATTGATTCAGCTTCGATTCGAGTTGTTTCAACTAATGCAGGGTATTGACCTTGTATTGATCTCTACTAATGGATTACTTTAATCAAAATTAACGCTGTTGCGTGCTAATATTTACAAGATTGTATCTATTTAAAAAAACCCGTACCAAATGAATCTCTTAGTTCGTGGAGGTACGGCGTATCGACTTAATTAATCCATTGCGTGCGAAATCCGTTTGTTTCAGTTATTGGAATCCCGAAATGAAGGGGAATAGATTTTACTTCTCTCAGAAGCTCAACTTTTCTCTATTTTCGTTCTCAACGGCGATACCAATCCGTTTCTCTAATTTCTCGCATTTTTTTCGGACACTTTTTTCCCAAACTTTTTCTTTATAGGCAACGCAACTCGGCCCATATTGGTAGTCTTAATTGGACCTCCGTCTGATTTACGTGTCTCGTTCTCTCCGTTCGTTTCTCTAATCCGTTTCAATTACCGATCCTTCCTACGCTCGACCTTTGCCAATATTTTTGCCCAACGAAAGTGGACACTTCCGGGAGCAATGTGTTCATTGCGTCGGATTTCTCCGTTCGGTGCTTTAAAAAACGTTATTAAGATACAAACTGCGGATCAAATGCGGTCAAAGTATTTGATCCATATGAAGTCAATCACTTGTAGCGATTGAAGCTAATTTGGCTCTTTCTGAATGTAACTGTGAACGAATCCATAGATGAATACGTTGTGTTACTTTGAATTATAAGAAGCTGCATTGTATAAGTAATTGTCTATAATACATACAGTGTTAGACGTACATCTACATAGAATCGTATACGTATACGTATTATTTCTTACTGTTTATTATCTTCTTGACTTCCATCGTATTGCGTGAAAACTACTATAAAAGAGAGTTTTCAAGATTCTTTTATTTTTCAACTACATGTAAACAATATTTTCCATCAATTACATATTCATATTTAGAATATAAATGGTTGAATTTGAGTAGACATTGTTATATTTGTCTCCTCCAATGCAACGCATGTTATTCCTTTGCAACTTTTTATATTTTTTGACGCAAGTCCATTTTTTATTAGGTGATTTGTTTTTCTTTTTGAGCTGCGTTTAAAAGTAAGCAAATTTGAATTTAAGTTGTGAAAAAAATTTTAGGATCTCTGCAGTTGTTTGAAATTCATTATTTTTAAGATTAAGATATTATTTTTAAGATTTTAGGTTAAGAATTACGAACATAGGGAATCGTTCGTTAATTATTTAGACAAACACATTCTAAGTCGTAAATTTCTTAATTTATAGACAAATGAGACAGTTAATCAAGATACACTATTGTTCCAAGTTTCACTTTACTCTCTTAAATCTTACAAGGATGTTGAAACGATTTAACGTAGAAAATCTAAGTACTGGGATTCGAACCCGGAACTGGCAATTTCCGATCGTTGCTATGGCCATTGATCTAACGACGTGTTTGATTGCTCTGGAAAGATAGCTCAATGGCCATAGCAACGACCGGAAATTGCCAGTTCCGGGTTCGAATCCCGGTACTGTCAGATTTTCATCACGTCCTTAATTATCTTTGTACAACCCGAGCTGCGTACTGCACTCACGTAAGGTTACCTTAACCTTGTGAGATATTGAAGTTTGATTTTGCATTTAACACATCCTTATTTTGCTGAGTCTCTATCTAAACCAAATATCCTTATTTCTCTCTAAGAAAATCCATTCTCAGAAGGCTTCCCTTCAAAAACCCAAGCGTCAGTTCCCCTGTCTCACGCACAATTCGGAGGGTGAGCATCCCTTATTCGTCTGCCTTATCAATCGCACGTGATCGACACTTCATAACCACGCTGAGATCTCTTTGAAGTAACGTGACAGTTGAATGCGTCACCTTCAGTTTCCCCCCTTCTTATCTGCCGCAGTCTTAACTTGGTTTCGTAAAAAGTTATGATTTTAGGTCTTTCTTTCCTTTGCGTCATAATATTTATTTCTATAGACATCATAACTCTGAGGCCATCTGATGTAATCCTATTTATTTCCATTCAATGATATCATTTTACTATCGAATTTAATAAAGAAATTCAGTCTGTGTTGATACATGCGAAAGAGTATATTATAAATTGCTTTTAACACCTTTATTTTTAATATTTTATTATTTTTAATTCATTGATATTATAGCAAAGGGAAACTTGACAGCCAAGTTAGATTAAATTCATCATTTATGGGTTCTGTTTTTTCTAGTATACGCATATGATGATCGAATTTCTGACCATTGAGTAAAAGTAACTAACTCTAAAGTGAAAGATGCAATCATTCATTAGGGTTTGATTACTAGACGAATTAGACTGTGCTAAATAATAGCGGTAATTAAAACGTCTTATGCTATTGAACATCTTAATAATTGATTTCTTGTTTCAAAACTCACAATGGAAAAAGAATGTTAAGATGAGTAGCGTATTTTTTAGAGACAGTAAACACAATTGTGTGCTCGTGTCTGAGGTTATTTTGGCCCTTTTCCGTCGAAATTCCCCCGCGAAATACACTTCTACACTCTAGAGATGAAGGGAATGTCAAAACAGTGGGATTCTGAAGGGTCCCCGAAACGATGCTAGAAATGTAGTTCCCTCCGTTGGAATTCACACAGAATCATCTACGCTCATTACTCGGAATGAGATGGAACGATAACTGGGCACCATTTAATTCGTTAGCGCTCCAGCTTAATGGAGAATTGCGTTTTCTTACGAATCACGTACTCTTTCATTATGATTATGCGTTCGTGCAAACATGTTCCGTAACTATGGATACAATTGTGTTACATGCGTTTGAAAAATTGAAAGGCTACCTTATTCTGTCAAGACTTTTAAGGGGTTAGTTTGTTCATAGTAGAACCACAGGTTTAGGTTCAAATAAGAGTTAAGAGTCTAAAAGAATGGTCATTTTAATATTTTTGAAAACTAAGTAGAGGATTATTATAGAGTTTTTGTGATAGATTGTAAAAACCGCAATAAAATATCGTAAAGTTATGTTTAGAATGAGTACTAGGGCATCTTTTTCGTCACACGTTTTTTTTACATTGCGTTTATACTTTCAAATAAAGTTCATCAATGAAAACGTCCATTATATTCAGGAGGATATGACTGTTCGGTTGTTGGGCAATGGACGAATCCAATTGGACATTCATTCGCGTGTATTTATGCACATGTGCTTTTGCATCTGATTACACGGTCACTTGAACATTTTGTTTCGGAGTAATGCGTAGACTATATGGATTCCCTCGACGAATCCGTTTGCATTAAAAATTATTTTTAAATATTCTTTTCTCGAGAACATGGGTTTCGATGTATGGGTGCAAGTAATTGTCATCTTTTAGATTCAATACTAGGAGCAAAATAGCGTGGTTATTTTCAGAACGGTGTTTAGCGAGGGTAATACAACGGATAGGAATTCGTGTGTTATTGAATTTTTCTGCTGCCCTCTGACAATGGGATCCGCCCTTTTGTTTGTGTTGCTATCGTAACTAAAAATATAGTTGTTTAAAATCGCACAGCTTTATTCAAATTAGAAAATGTTGAAGTCCTAACTTTTTGTTTGCCTTTTCGTGAGGAAAGGAAGCATTTTATGTTTCATTCTACATTTCTATCGTTAAATAAAGAAAGATCGTGCCTGATGTCCTAATTTGTCATATTTTTCCTTCCAATCTGAGGTAATTCTTTCGTAAAGTAATAATCGAATTTAAACCGTTACTGCTTCAAAATTTGGATAAATAAATCTGTATCGGAAGCTGTATCTAAAGCTTTTTGATTTAAAAACGTATTAGAATGGTTTGAAACCAGTCTTTCTATGAGTTTAGAGAACCAAGGTATCAGAATTTCAATCTTTATCATAATACTTTCTGTATTTAATGTATTCACTTAATTAATGATTTCAATGCTATGTGCATTAACTTTGGAAAATAAGGAGCCTTTTAAAACGCCTTTAAAATAATAAGTACCGAATAAGTAACCGACTCCCATAGATCTGTCTATCGCCATGATTGATAGCTCTGAAAGAAACTGACCTAGCAGAAACTGGGGCTGAAATATCTCCTCGCGAAGTGCACATATATTTTCGGAGGGCCAAAATGGATGCCCACTCACGCCACGTCCTTACGTGCTCAATCGGTATCTATTACCAAGTCGTATCTCACTTTTGTGCTCTCCGATAGAGGTTATTAATTCCTCCACGTTCAAATTATGGAGCCACCGATCAATTCAGCGATCGGTTTATTAATTCACAGTTCGTGGTCTCCATGGAGAAGTTCAAGAACTGCTTGAGATACAAAGAGAGGAGATTCAGAGGGTATTTATTAGATGATAAAAGACTCTTTCTCTTTCCATTTTCTCTCTACTACGTATTTCTCTTTAAATCGCCCATCACTTCTTTAACATTTAAAACTAATGCCCCTTACCCTCCTTTCACTTTTCTCTCCTACGGTCTTTTCTATTTATCCACCTTTCACTTTTCCCTCGTTTACTCTTTTTACCTTCTCCCTCTTCCTTCCATTAACTTTTTCCCGTACAGGCTTTTACGTTTATCATTTTCCATCCTTTAACTTTTCCCTCCTACCGTTATGTTTCTTTCATCCATTTATCACTTTTTCCCTTCTTCCTTTCACTATTCACTTTTTCACTTATCTTTTCCTCTACTCTCCTTATTCCATTTTACTTTTTTTGCGTAGTGATGAAATAATTTGTAAATACCATTTATGTAGAAGTGAAACTAATGTATTTTTTGTTTGCTGATGAAATGAACATAGTGAATTTGGTTAAATTATAAATATTGTTAAATTTTGTCGTACGATTAATAAAATAATTCTAATAATTTTATGTTCTTCTATTACAGGTGAGTGTCCAAAATCGAAATTATCTTCTACTCCTTCGGCAAAACTGAACGTGAGTGCTGTTGCTTATATATATTGCGTGCACATTTATTTTGTATGTTAATAAACTCGTCTCTAGGTTCGTCATGACGTAAAATGTGAAAATTACAATTATTTCTAAAACTTTTACTTCTTTCCTGCATTAAATTCGCACTGAGGTAATATTTCCAGTTTCCAAGGAAATTGTTTATCCTGTTTCTATGTTAGTTATTTTCTAGTCACAGGAATACTAGGTTTGTTTGATTAACGGCGGTTAGTTTTCCACATTGGTTCGATATTATAGCCTTGTGTTTCTTAACTTTCGTTGGTCTAACTTCTTTTTTCAAGTCCACAGTCTTTATTATATTTCCCAAAGGTTTTGGATATGTGTACTTAAACTTTACACAGTTATGTTAACATTAAGAGTAGAATATCATGGGGTTAGTGTACACTCGACTGATTCGGTATATGGCTTTAGTAATCCATGTGTGCTTCGACTATTTGCGAATTCCCTACCTAAGATAATGAACAAACAGTAGTCTTCCTCGAAATGTTTAAAGTACTAAGTACACTTCTTATGGGGTACTATCATGACGTCAGAAGGTTTATGAATATTCAAGATAGCAATTAAAAATACTGTTCTATTTTTAATTGTTATTCTTGAAACTCTTTCTCCTTAAAATTAAATATACCTGAAAAGAAAACGCCTTTTGTGAAAACTCAGCTATTTTTGCACGTTCATCAATTTTTAAGTAAGTTTCCAAGGCAACTAAATGTAAATAAATACTGTTTCGTTTGAAAATCTATTCCAGTTAGAAAAGAGAACTGAATAATTGAACGTGGGTAATAATAAAGGGATCATTTTTATAGAATAAGGTATTTATATAATACAGAAAAACTTCCAGGAGATAATAGCTGCAAAATGATTCAAAAGATAGCGGAAAATTTTACTTTTGGAGTTTCTTTTCAGAGTCGGGAAGTAATAATGTGTCCTGCTCCGTTCGTTTAGCCTTAACATCGTGTCTCTTCTGTAATTGATGGTATCCTTCCCTTTTTAAGCTCAACCTTATTTCTCACTTTTTCTTTATCATTACTCCTTCTTTCATTCTTTACACGAACCCGCTGTGAATCCATTTATCTTCATCTATTCACACCTTGTATTTCCCTCCCGCGTACATTCCTAATAGCTTGTTTCCTTACGCAATTTGAATTAATGTTTTGTTTCTGTGCGGAGCATTATGTTGCTACACGGGGTTATTCGATCATTCGTCTAATTATTTTACGTATTTATAGCACGTGCGGAGGGTGATCATTCTCGCAGATTTCTCGTTGTTGTGTTAAAAGTGGTTGGGAATTGAATTGAGAATGGAAACCAGAAGGGTTTTCTGTTTTCATAACCGTTTTAATATTTTTGAGTATAGAATTTAAATGATTATTTTAGGAGTAGAATCAGTGCATCTATTAACTATCTCTTAGTTCACTCGGTAAAGAATAATAAGTGATAAAGGTATTTTGTCGATGAAAGCCGATACGTAAAAGTCAAGAAATTTTATATTATCTAGCACGTAGAACTTTTCTTTGTCGATTTTTTTCTATTTTTTTTATGGTTTTGGAATATTTAGCATAAACGCATATTTTCTTTTGTGTAAGATTAAAAGAATTGAAGGTATCTTTATAAACTTTTATTTTCAAATAACAATGCCAGCTGTAAAAAATAGGGCCATGCATATTGAATAGTATTTTAAGTATTTAATTCTTCAGATCCTTTTATTGTATAGGAAGATAGATCTGCTATAGAATTCTATTTCAAGTTCATTTAGTTAATAACGTTCCTGCTTAATATTTTTATTCAGAAATTTATTGTTGAATGTCAGTTTCATTTATAATAATTTCCTTGGAGTAAAATTTATTGAGATTTTACTTCTACGTAATAAGTTTTTACTTATTAAACATCTATATTTTCAAATAAGAATCCTAACAAAGAACTCTCTTGATCTGAGTTGTTTGAATAATTGTAAAAAAATTATGCATTGTAATATAACATTTATTATCATAACTTTGTTTAGTGAAAATTATAGCTTTTTGCTTCGTTTAATGCTAATATTTCAATCTCTTGAAGAGAATAATGTTTGTTTATATATAATGATATGATTATTTTACTTTATTTTTAACAAAGAAAGTTTTTGAAAAGGATAGTCTAAGAAATAATGAGTTATTTTATAAGTACAGCAGAACAGATAAATGGAAAACTTTAAATGATACTTTATGACAAAATCAAAGGCAAAATTTGTAGCTTATTTGGAAACAATTTTCATTCTAAAACAAGAAAGCTTACGGATCTATTCTCAGTCTGAAAGGAGGCCTTTCAAAATTCCGTGAGATTACACTAAATTATCGATGGGGTAGTTTCATTGAGTGGGAATAAAAGGAACAAAATTGCTTCAACCACAACATCTCACTTAACTGGAGGAGTTCTGTGATTGCGTTAGAGTCTATCTCACGAAATATAAGAGAGACTCGTATTGATGGAGGATTCTACTCCCGTTGCTAACGATCCAAATGTCTGAGAGGAATTGAAACACATCAGGTGCTTCCTTTCCTTCGCCGGGGCCACTGAGAAAGTTGCTCAGAGTCCTCGAGTTGAGATGCTAAGTTCAGAGCTATCTTCAGCTTTATAAGTTGTCCTTTTTTATTATTTCTCCCTTTCATCTTTTTGAAATATAACTAGTACTTTGGAATCCAGCTATTTTCTTTTTTTTCCGTTCACTTTTTTGTTTTTACGTAATGTTTAAATACGATATTGGTTACTTTCCAGAGAAACGCCTCCAAGATGTCCTTTCTACATTTGAGGGAATCACTATCTCAGTCGGATAATTTCGTTCGTGTTTTTTTAGTTCTTTTCCTTCCTGACTTTTCCTCTGGCGAAGTTCCAACTTCTTACGCGAAGTTTCCCCCACATATTCTTACTTTTTATCTTTGAGATCGTTTTTATTCACTTTGGTTGGATGGCCTCTTCGGCTTCCATTCACTTTGTCACCTCACCTCTTAGAATGTTCACAACTCTTGTTGAATTTATATTGAACTAAACCGCGAAAAGAAAAGTTTATTATTGTTATTACGATGAATTCTTTCAGCTACGATATAAAAAGGGAAAGATTTTGCTTCGGGAATTATTTTCAGTTTTTTTAAAGTTTGTTGTTTTAATATTTTCACTCAAATACAAATGAGATTAACTTATTCCTTTGTATTTATCATTTAATTGATTTCGACATTTTCGACTTGTTAGATTTACAATTAAGGATCTAAGTAAGATAAAAATCTCTCGGGTAATGAAATCAACGTGAGCTTATTCAATATTTTGTTTCCTTAAGAATTATCAGGTATAGGGTTTTTGGCGTTCTATATTATAGCAATAATATTCATCATCTATTATTTTAGTAATCAAAAAAATGCCTTAATGATTACGTAATATTGCCAAGAATTACTGTTAAAAATTGTGTTCTAGATTTTATTTATATATTATCCTTTTCTCTGAATAGTTCTTTAACTTTTTTAAAAATACATTTTGCTTGTTTTTTTACATATATCTTTTTACTTGGTCCATCAAAATGTTCAAAACCTTTTTATGAATTACGCATATAGAAAAACTTTTTATTAACTTCTCATCTGTTTGTTGTGATTCCTTTGCTTTTGACTTATTTTTCTAAATATAAAAGTGAAATTCAATTCATTAATGAAGAAAGAGATTCGTGAATAAAAAAGAAAGAAAAAAAGTAATATCTTTATTAATGAAAGATTCCTATCGAATAACAATATTAATCCGACGGAACGAAGTGGAATTCGCGATGAGAACGGCATTTCTCTTTCTCAATTAAAACGGATCGATTGAAGGAATCAAAACTTCTCGTCTCTTTGTCGTCTTTTGCATCGAAACAAATCCATATTCTCGTTCATTATAACGAACGTCTTAAGAATGCATTAAGCGTAGCCATTCCATCGGAGTGTGACCGGATATCTCTCGTTGGGAATCACACAGCTGGAAAATAAATTTCCATTTCACGGATTCTTGAATTAGAAGAGAGAGGCACCAAGTGAATACGTTATCCTCCCATTGAACCACTAAGAGCAGGTTTATTCTTGAAAGCACTGCCTTCTGGGAGATTCCTCTCAAGTGCGATGTCTAACTCAATTACCTAGAGAGAAATGCTACCATGCCGATGGGTTTGAGTGGTGCTGGAAATGTTCCTTTTTGGACGTCTCCAGTTAAGATTTGTCGCAGCTCTTCATTTTTAGTGCGAAGTTTTCATAACTCGCGAAAGAATTAGACTCGTCATCGATTTTTTTAGCTGCGGAGTGTTGTTTTAATGAATGGATGCGATCGTAATTGGCACGGAGCGTGTCTTTGGAGTTGTGATTTTGGAACGATGTGATGTTCTTCCGTGTTAGATTCTGAACTCCGATTCAATTCTTCATTAATTAGTTATTTAGTTATGCCTTATATATCACAGTATATGCTTCTGTGTACTTTTTTCCAATTGCTTCGTTTGTTTTGCTGTTTGCTTGTTTTTATGTTAAATTATTTTTATGTTTTTCCCTTCTTTACATCTTCGAAAACTCAATGCATTTTTTTACACGTAAAGGTGGAATAAATTATTAAATAATAACCTAAGTTTTAGAATAATTTAATGTGTTTTTATAGACGTATTCGTTATTTGTGGATTACGAAAATGTTGAATGAAAATCTCGATTTTGTATAAGTACCATATTTGGCAGAGTAAAATGATTGTTAAAAGAGCATAAATTCTCGTTAATTATTTAATATTAAGAAATTTGAAGAATATTTCAAAAGTTAGTACCCATCAAATTGGTATACAATTCTGATTTTTTCTCTGCTATTTTATTGACCTTCAAAGTTGGGTTTATTATTCAGAATAGCAGTGAATGATTACTTATTGCGTTGGTCGGTTTTTTAACTCTTTTTGCCATTCAAAATCAAAAATAATCAGTCTTAATCGAGTTAATTATCACGAAGGCCATTCGGTTGTGTGAGAAGAATAACCACCACTGACCTCTGGTGGGAAGTGTCATTAAACAAGAATGCATCCGTGTGAATCTGGAAGGTTGATATTTTGGATGAGCTAGTCTTAAAAAAATGGGAGTAGTTTTTAATCAGCGCCTTCCTAAGGACATCCCAATAATGAAAACCTCGCGGCCTTGACTACAACCTCCGTGTCGAGGAAATAGCCGACCTATAAAAGCCCAAGAAAACCAACATTAAGACCACAGCCATAATACGAGCGATGGCACATGTCATTCCGGTGTAATTAGTTTGCTCCCAAGACAGATAACAAATTTACAGGAGCACCATTACGAAGTTAAATGTCTGCAGTAAGATATTAGGCAGATAGAAGGTAATTTTGGGCTCGAGTTTCACTTCTAGCGAAAGCATCTTGATGATATTCATGTTGAGAATACATTTGGAATGCGGTGCTGTTTTAGAAGACGAAGCACTGAATTAGAGGAAAGGAAATTGCCCGAGATCGTATGAGGGCTTACGATTCGTTTAATTAATTATGGAAACCTCTGAATAGATTGCTATTTCAGTTAAATTATGAGTCACTGTTTTTCTATTCGATAGTTATTGTTGAAAATTATTTTGTTCAACGGTAGAAAATTGTTATACTTGTACGTTATAAAAAAGTCAATTATTTCCTTCAGCGTTGTGGCATTTCTCCATTAATAATGATAAAGATAGATCGCTGATGAACCCACCAGGATGAAAATTAAGCTCCTTACAGAGGTGAATTTAAGGACAGAAATCGTAGTTGTCAAATGAATTAATGTTATGATAACGATAAGTGTGCTATCTTTAATGAAGAATAGAGTTTAACGTGGTTGGAGTGCCAAGAGTAGAAATCATTCATAAATCACGAACGCCTATGGTAATGAAGAGGAAGTCTATAAATACCTTTATTTCTTCGATACCATCTTGCTGCATGGTTAAACACGATCATTTACCTGTATCCTTTGAACCCAGGTATTGGAATATTAATCTCTGAATACATATGTAAAAATTGTAGTCAATTCATCATTTTAGGTCTTTAGTCAATCATATTAGGGTAATTAAGTATTTATTTGATACATAGCAATCACTGGATATACTTTACACTTATATAATCTTCAGTCTAATAGTACATTAAGTTTTTCTATACATTAATTGAGTGATTTTCTAGAATTCTTCGTTTAAAAATAGAGTTATCTTGAATGATATGAATCATGAATGAAAAAGTCGAATTATTCATCGGAGTTTTAACGATAAATAGTAAAGTTTACTTATTTATGGTTCGAACAATCTTTTCTGAAATATTTTATATCTCATTCTTCGTGCATATTCCTCTTCAACAAAAATTTTATTCAATTCAATTCATTCGTTTAAAGTATGCTTTAATTTGCATTTTTTCTAATTTAAGCTCTTCTTCAAAAATTTCGCAAATGTTAAAAGAGTTATCCATCTAATTAAGTCGATTTCTTTTTCTAAGTTTTTATGCAAGATTGGAGTACGTTTATTCTCCTTGCTCTTCCTCATTAATTTTCAAGTAACTAAATGTATACTTTAATAAATATACATTTTGAATTAATACACCCGAGCTGAAACTTCATTAATGTTTCGTAAAAAGAACATGGAGTATTTAGTATGTTATTTCAATTTCCCTGAGTATTAATGAATTATGGTTAAAAGAGTTTTTAAAGTATTTCATTCATAAGTTTATTAAATAATTTCTTTTATGGAAAAGCTTTCGTAATCCTACAGAATGTTTCGTAACATTCCTATCCCTAGTTTTTCTTCGTCTGGAGCATTAAAAATTCTGAATCCCTTGTTATTGTCATTTTTGCCAATTCAGTCATAAAACAAAATATTGTATATCTCTAACTTAATATGCTTAATAGTACATAAAAGATCCGTTTACGTAGAATTCATCTGCGACGAGCAGCACGTAGGAACAAGCGAGCCTTGTTAGACGCAGCAGTTTTAGAGTTGAGATTAAAATAAACATTTTTCTTTCACATAACATACATCCACCACTGCGGAAAACTTTCCAAGAAAAACCTACTCATATTTCTTTCTTTTTCGGAGTTTTATTCTGTCGATTCTCTTTCAAAGCCCTCTGAATAAAATCTTAGCTATGAAATGTTGCTGAATAGGAACGGAATCTACGCATTCTTTCTGAGAACTTCCATAAATTTGAATTCGTCAGAATGGATATTTTGAGTTTTAAATTTTATTAATGCCACTTCAATTACTTCCGAATTAGTTATTTATTCGCAAGGAATAATTTATGAATCAGTCAATTCTCTGACGCATTTTAAATAGTTAATATTAGGTGGTTTTAATTTAGAATATAATCTACTTCGTTTTATTCTGATCCAATATTTCTTATGGAATTTATTTTACTAATTGTTTATTGTCATTTATACTATTATTTATTATCTAATTTTAAATATTGTTCAATATATATGGTAGTTTAATGTTACGTTATCCTTACGTAGGTTGCTTGAAAATGGTAAAGATAGTGAGTTTTCTTTCAAGATTTTTTCTTTTAGTAAACTGTATTTAGGAATGGTCTATCACTTCAGTAGATCTCTTGCCATTCCTTAAGTGTCAATAAATCCCATATAATTTTCAGATATTCGTCAGTATCGCACGTTCAATGCACTTTAAAAAAGAGCTAGTATCAGTATTAATAACCCCAAATGTAATAATCTTCACAGGAATGTCTAAGGCTATGAGTCCCCTAATTTATGGCAGATTAAAATCCTCAAGATGAATTTAACCGATCAACCCAAAAGTGACCCGGTTTAATAAGATCTCTCTGCCCATTTTTCGGAGGTATTTTATTCCGAATTCGCCCGTTTGGATTTTAGCGTGGCTGTCCAATATCAGTCGCTAACTTCGCGTGTGACAAGAATTAGCGATTTCCCAATCCGAATCGACCCTTTCACATCATCCATCGGAACTCCGCTCCCTTATTCCCGAAAGAGTGGAACATTTCCATTCATCAAAAATTGACGAATGGAATGAACTGAATATCTCCGAAAATGTAAGGAAATTATGCACTTGAAGAAGACCGGACAATGACACTTCAGAGTGACACCGTGCCAATGATTTATCGGAGAAAAGGGTTCGTCTCATCCAACTTATTTCTAAATCACAATGAAACCATCTTATGATTTGACATTGAATAAACTCCAATCGAGAAACAAAAATGAGTCTTGTGACTTAAAGAAGTTGTCTTGTGACTAAAGGAAGTTGTCTCGACTTTTTGTTCCACGTGATTCAGAAGCTGTTCAGTTGATTACGTTTAAATCCAATCCAGATTGCGTCTCACATAGGACTTCCACTCGTTCTTGAACCCGAAGAACCACTCTCGAGGAAGAATTATCGGTACAGAATACGTGGAAAAAGAAGTCTTTGAGTACAAATAGCGGTTGGACAGTTTTTATGGGGATTCGAGAAAGAAGTACTTCAAATGCAACGTAAAATGTGCATGTAATTGGATAGAGATTACGTCGAGTGATTTTACTTCTATGTGAAGCATAAGTATGATAATATTTTTTTGAGAAAAGCTTGTTTGATTAAAATATTGACGATCCAAATTTGGTACTCTAGCCCTAAAAGGATTACCAGCTATTCTCAATCCAAGACGGGATGTAGGCTTCTCTAATCATTCCATATTTCTCGATTTTTAATCTTCTATTGTCAAGTTAACTCTAAACACTTGATTATTTCTTTGTTCCATCCACCCTCCTGGGTCTCCTCATGAGATCTTCTGTATATTGGTATCCGGTTTGGAGCTGTTGATGGCAACTACAGGTTATTCTATCTTATGGATAATATACATAAATATATTTAATTTTGCGTAAAGTATTTATTCATTTCATAACGTAGAAGCAATATCTAAGGAAGATCGATTTTGATGCAAAATATTCTTTTTACAATTCAATAAAGCTAAAAGTTCGTTACAAATACAGATTGTTTATCTTTTTTTTCGAAAGGAATCTTTTGTCACGTGTTCAACAGGGTCCCGTTTTAGGTCCTCTTCATTTTAATGAGAATCATTTACCTTCATGGATTGGCCCCGAAACTCGATTTGCTGAAAGTGCGAGCGTTTATGAAGAGTCCATCGAGAACTCCCCTAATTTGTCGCTTCTCTAATTACAAAACGGCGTTATTAGCCTTTGTGGGTGTTCTCCTAAGCGAACTTCATTTAGCGCCTAACAAGTCCTTGGGAAACATTGTCGAAATATTCGATACAAAAGGTATTCAGCTGACAATTTCATAGCATGTATATTATTAAATGTATATAATGAATATAAGTTAAACAGTCTCCTGAGAAAAAAGCAAAGCACGATTTCTATACATCTATTTGATCGTATTTATTTGTTTCTCTTAAGTAATATTGCTATGTACTTAGTCTAGGGACTATTCAGTCTCAAATATCTGAGTTCCTTTGTTACAATATTTATGAACTCATACCTTTTTATTAAAAACTATTTCCAAATTATTTAAAAATCTACGAAATAAAATTCTAAGTTTAGCTCGAAAAATGTATGCAACGTAGCCAAATAACTTCAGCTTGTTAAAATAATTTTGCGTAAAATACGTTAAATAGATGCTAGGACGAATGGATTTAAGAATTTATTCTTCCCGCGCACGATGTGTTTCAATAATAGGCTAAAATATGATACGTAATAGCATAAATAAGTGTTGACACCCCCTGCCACTCGCCAAAAGGGGCCTTACAAGGTACTTATGTAGGTGTAGAAATAATGAATTTGCATTTCATATTGGTCGCAAATAAACTTGAAGTACGAATTTCGCTCTTATTTGTTAAATTTTAACTGAAAAATACAGTCTTGGGAAGATAGAGATTATTCCTACATTGGGCATCGCTTGTTTTAATGATTTAATATGCGTTTGTTGTTCTTTACAGAGGTAAATGAATACTGATTCCATAGCAACCAATATTTCACTGTAGTTCGTTTAGCATATCTTATGAGCTGTAATTTACCCTTTTAATTCTCATAATTCACCCTAATTTTGAAAAAGTATCCTTCGAAAATTCATGCTGATGATTACAGTCATGTGCCACTGCTGTTAATCTTGTTTGGAAAGCTCATCAATATTTATACCCAATTCTTATACAACAGGTGGTTCGGTATATTCTATTGGGAGATGATGGAAATCTTTATAGCCTTTAGTTCTCTTTTCCTCCGGATATTATATGAGGGCGTGCTGATAAAAAATGCCTCGGTACTTTTTATTCTGCTCTCAATATCGGTTGAGGTATTACGTGTCATGCATATTACTCTGTCGGCTCTCCCATTTCGTTGCATTAGTTTCAACCCTCTGCCGCTGGAGGGCTTCGGATTGCAGTCCAACATGGCGGTGCGCAATTTGACCATGTCGGTGCGTGAGAATCAGCATGCTGCAATGGAGTTTATGGATGACAAAATGTGCTTCTGGTTCAAAGCTATAGAATGATGAAAGCTGTGTGTGTCATTGAGGTGGATTCAATCAACACCGAAAGCAATGTTCAATGGTGGTCCATAAAAGCATTTTAATTACGGAAGTTGATGTTTAGAAGTATCAAAAATAATAATTATTCCTTTACAAAGAGAGTTCCTTTTATTGATACTCAGAATCGCTTTTAGTAACCTCGGAAACTGCATCATCTCTATGTTTTTCTTCTGCAATGCGCTGTTCTACTCTTCAGAGAAACACATTTTCGATTGCTTTGCTCACAACATCAGTGAATAGGAACTCTTCATTCCTGAAATTGATGAAATTTTTTTCAACTTTGAATGAGAGGAGATATCTCGTTCTTTAAGTGATATGATCTAGTATCGAACACATATCATATGTATCTGCATTTTAGTACGAATCCTATCACGTCTGTCGTTAATATGTTTAATAATCTGATAATATTTAAAAATCAATGTTTATATTCGACAAGATTTCATAAATAAGTGATAACTATATAGACTGATTTAAAAATTTTTAAGCTTCTTAGTTTTTATATATAATAAAGCATAAAGTAGATAGATTTAAGAAAGGGACTTCATGATTCAAAGAGAATATTAGATCTAATAAGTGTGAAAATATTGGAACTTATCTTTTCGCATTCATTACATTTGTGTAATTTAACATTTTGTAATACCTTCAGAATTTTATAAATGGATGATAAAATTGGGAAAAAGATTTAGGATTAATGTAAAGAAGCGAAACGACCGAGTTGTCCCAAATTTAAAACTATTTGCGGTCATAAGAATACGTAAAGATTCTTCTAATGAATAAATGTTCATGTTCTTTCAGAACCGTGCGCGATTACAAACGGTAATAGGATAGATCGTTACTTTCGGATTGATAGGTGACATGTGCAAGGAATACCTAAAGGCAGCTGTGCGCAACCTGCGGCCGTACGGCCGCATGCGGCCGTGGGCAAGGACTTTGGCGGCCGTGGACGTCTATATTAAAGTGTACGTAGTGGCGGCCGTGCCGGTGTAGGGTCTCTGGACCCCAGCGAGTACGGGGTCTCAACGCTGCGGAATCTTATCTCTTTCTATCTTATCTCTTACTCTTGGTGTTTTCAAACCCAGGAGTAGATTAGAAGTCACGTTACTAGCGGCTAGCTCGGCTTTAACGCGAACAGAGACCAAGACTTCCTGAAACAATTGCTATAACGGTTTTTTGTCCTATATGACGTTACGTAGATATATTTTACATATGTAGACCAGTAAATAGAATATTGTCATATATATCATACTCGTTTTAGTGTATAATCTATAAATTTTTACATAAATCATAAAAAATTATTAAGTGTACTTGGACTTATTGGCGGCCGTTATTAAAGTAAAAAGTCTGTAGTGCGGCCGTCAATAGCGGAAAGGTTGCGCATCCCTGCCTAAAGGAATCGATCGTCAATCCACTTCGCGTAATCGTTTCTGATGATTGAAAGCACATTTCTCCAACATTCAAGATGTTACTTGAGTTTTAATGCGTAAATCGGCCATCAGAATTTCTAAACCTTTCCTTTTATTCATAATTTAGGAGGAATTGAGTATCTCTATCAAAGGGAACTAAAAAAATTACTTTTAACTTACTTACTTAAAATTACTTTTAATTGGTAACTGAATAATGAGTTTCATTAAGGGAAGAATATACTTTCATCATATGTTTAGTCTATGTCTCTTGTTTCAGGCAAATATTTTACTAAATACACGTGCGGAAAGATCAGTTTTCTCTGTGAAACATTATATCTTAGAAAAAGTTTTACTTAACCTAATTTTGGCCTACTTCTCGACTTTCACGAGGTAAAAGTCCTTTATTGCGCGTAATTCAATTTTGTTTTACTTTTACGTAAGATAAGATAAGCCCAGAGCATTCTGTAATTATTTACATTCGTATTGAATTTTTCTGAGCGAGTCAAGTATCAAGATAGAGTTTCATGGCAACGAAGTTTAACCTTTTACTGTTGGGCGTTTCGCTGCTCGTTTGTTTCTTTCTATTTCGCCCTCGAATAGTAGTATCTGGAGGG
Source organism: Pantala flavescens (assembly GCA_020796165.1). Classification (NCBI taxonomy): domain Eukaryota; kingdom Metazoa; phylum Arthropoda; class Insecta; order Odonata; family Libellulidae; genus Pantala; species Pantala flavescens. The sequence goes on from CM036886.1 coordinate 24,590,772, forward strand.
AGATTCTATTCTATCTTAGTGCATGTCGAAAGCATAAAACAGCCCGTGAGCGGACGTTAATCTATCCTTCCTAAATTTGCTTCTGTTGTTCTTTCCACGTGTTCCCTTATCAACGCTCCATTCGACCTTCTCCCCATTTGACGATAAGAATCGCTTGTCACTTTCTCCGTTGGCGAGGGACCACACCCACGCGACTCCATTAGGTTCTTTTATCCACTCGGCACCCGTGTTGGCATAAGGGTTGGGTTGGAACGTTCGACGCACGGCTGAAAGCGATCCTAATTACTTTATGAATCCATTATTACTGATATAAAAGGTATTGTTATAAAAGTATAATAGAGAGCAACTAATTTGCCATGACTCTAGATAATATTGTGAATGAATTAAAGGAGCTGGAAGGCTTATTATATAGGATTATACATGGATTTAATATACCCAACAATGGGTTAAGTTATAGGCTGTATTATATGCTATACTACATACGAAATTTATAATATCGTATATGATTAGTATATAATATCTATATCGTATGTTAATTGGCTATAATTCAACGAATCTCATCTAATGGGAATAATGAAACTGTTTTAGAATTTATAACGTAAAATAGAGCAACTCTAAGAGTCTTTATCGAAACTTAATCCTTAAAACTAAAACCTTGATTTCGCATCCGTAGAATTTTTCATCAAGTACTTAAATTTCTTCGGGAGTAAGAAAACCATAAATTACTCTACTAGGAATACTTAAATGTCAATAAAGCCATTGAGAACTTGAAATTCTTTCCTTGGCTTCAGATAGAATCAACCCATGACATGTACGCAGAAATCAAATTCTTGGAATTTAATTCAGATTTTAAGTTTAAAATACATCTCGCTCATTAAAAAAGAGTTTAAACCGATTATTTGAAGGTATTTTTTGCAGCTTTATGGTGAATTCGAAGGCCATAAGGTATATAAGTTCAATTAGTGTGTTGGATACATAGAGAAAAAGCAATCTGGAAACGGATATTGGAAACGCTTCTTCTTAATCCGAGAATATCAACGTTTCTTCGTAATGACTTGCTTCTACTTAATCCAATTATTTTGGTCTCAGATTCTGCGAAAAATTTTTGAGCGATTCGCAAAAATCATTTTCGCAACACGTATTTGCATGATTCCTTGTTTATAAATCCCGTCGGCAAGTATGATTGGATTTAAAAGCAGTCTTATATGGGTTTTCGGAAATGTTTCTGATTAAAAACTCTATTCCCTGTCTGTAAGAGAAGGTAATTATTCCAATCTACTATTTTTCGATTTTTATTTTGCGGAAAATTGATGTTATTTTCGGAATGGGAGTTAGATATATTGCTCTCTCCTTAAGGTGAAAATTCAGTTCATTTAATACCGCTTTGCTGTCCTTAAATTGCACAATTTTATATCGAATATTTCTATTGAAGCATTGAAGATATTATGTGTGCTCTTAAGGCGACTTTTAACCATAAAGTAAAAGTAACTCATCGATACTCATTCAATCGAATGTATTGTTACCGTATTCGAACTCTAAAATGCAAACTAAACATCTTCAAGTAGCCTTAGTCACTCTACTGCGATGGGAGTTTAGGAAAGTGTTAATTAAGTCTTTGTAAGTCTCCAATTTCACTACTCAGAACCTGTTGAATACGGTAAAGTTTAGGTTTTAGCACAACGCAGTGCACTTTTCGTCTCTTCCGTAAGAAAGTCGTTCTGCAGATACTGCCAACGATGTGCATTCTTATCGGTTGCATCCCTTGGCCTATTTTAACTCTCTATATAATGAACTAGCAGTGAATGTCCTTGATTCCATCTCAACGCATGAGTGTTTATTAGAAAGACGATTATAATGTGTGTGTAAAAGTAGATGTTATTTATTACTCATCTCCTTAATAAATTTATTACTCATCTCCTCTTTCTTAATCACTAAATAAAATTCTGATTAAGCAATAGCAAATAATAAAGTGATTTTAATTCCTTAAAATTTCGTAAGATTAAAATTGAGTAATAAGTATTTGATTATTCTCATGTATTTATTTTCTCTAGCTTTCATTTCGATAGAAAGAGCTATATAAATAAGCATTAATGCTATCAGAGAATTTGTAATTCAACACATTTTATAACAAAAAATGCATTTAATAATTTAATTTGAAATCATTCTTTTTGGTTGTTATTCTTCAATTTTCATTATATTTGAGAAAATATTTCCAGATTTCCTGCTGAAATAAGATCTCTGTGTGGAAAATATGTCAATATTACACATCTAACTGCATTATATGATACATATTTTGCTTGACTGATGTAAGTAATCCAGATTGGTATAATTTATATCCTCACGATTTCATATAAGGAGAAGCGATTATTTCTTATAAGTTTAATCGATCGGAAATCGTATTCTTTCAGCTTAATTTTTAATTTCAATTCTTATAAGCTTATTTATAGCATTTCTGGTAAAGAAGGAAAAGTTCTCCTTAAGAACAAGCCGAATTCTTTTATTACATTTCTTCGTAAAAGTCACAGCTTCCTTATTGCTGTGATAAACATCTGTATTTCCTCTCTCTGTTTTGTACCGATCGCAGTACAATTTGATGAGATTTCTAGCCTTCAAAGGAACCTTTAATCTATAAAAGAAGATTTCCTCTTTTTCGTGGAAGCCTCAGACGGCCGCTTTAAAATGAGTGTTCCTTCAATAGGACGGAATTGAATCCAATGAAATAGAGAATCGCGACCTATTAAATTTTAACCTTTTCACTTTGATTCGGCCCTTCTTTTCTATTGATCCAATCAAAAGGCCCCTCTCTTGCCGTTCGTCTAACTCCGTTTTCCTCGAACGTCTTTCCTATTTCCGTCTAACACATCTTTTGGATCCGGTGTACGGATACCTGTGTAAATCATCTCCTATTACACTGAATAGTGTAATAATTTTCATAAACTCATAAATACGTGGTGTAACTCATAGTACGATATATAAGAATTATAATTTGGTAAATAAATGAATACGAAATTTATGTTTCTCTTCTCAATATCGTAATAATGGACCGTAAAATGAAACCTCTCCATGGCTTAGTAATAATATTATAATTAATAAGTTAACATTCTTTGTTTTTATATACCTTTAATATGTTTTAACTCATGTTATTGATTATCTGCAATAATTTTATTAGATAAATCTGATAATTTGAAACATTAATGTAATGGAAATAGTATTGCTTGCAAACTAAGTAAATGGAAAATACTTAGTTATAAAGGGCCTAGTTTATTGAACAATTATTACTTCCTTAAAGTGGAGCTTGATAGTACAAGATTTATAACATTACAGAATTAAACTTTTCATCTTTTAAATTTTTTGTGTGGGTATGCTATTAATTTAAGTCAATTTTTTTGTTAGAATAATTTATCACCCGAGAGAATGCTTTTGTTATCATCAGTCAATGCTTTTGAAGCTTATGTTCAAGTTGTTAAAAATCATTTTTATATATCTTCATCAATTGGCATTTATAAAATTTCTACAAGATATATTCGAAGTACGTTTCTTAATGAAATTTCCAATGAGACTTTATTTTATCATCATTATCGTCTCATTGCCTGAATCTTCTTACATGGATTACGTTTAATAAGAGTGATCCAGATGCAATGCTAATTTCTCCGGTAATAATTACTGGATTTCTATGAATGAAAGTTAGTTTTCTGCTAGAGTTTTTCTAGTAGAGAAAGCGAAGATCGAAGCAAAAAAGACTACCCAATGGACGACCTTTTCGTATGAAAGGATACCATATTATACATACATATCCTTTAACATCGCCAGCATATTTAAAACTACCTAAACCGTCTATACTGCTCCACTGGGACGCAGTATAGTATATTTTCCTGTGAACGTAAACTTCTTTTTAAATCTTTCCCCACTCGTTAGAGTATCCTTTAATCATCTCCAGAACCTCGTCTCCCCGAGTCACAGTTTTATCTCGCCCAAGACCTCCTTCAATTAGCGTAAACTCACGAATGTAAAATGTGTAAAGCGCCCTCAATGTCTCCGCCCTGATTGACGTCGATCTTCAACAGTTTACGTCAAAAGGTTTCCCTTCAATTCTTCTTCGTCCCTTGACCCACCCAATTTCGCTGTCAGTGGCACCTTCATTACCTCAGCGCCATTCGGCCTAATTTAGACACGTCATCTACAGACAACGATATCCTTAGAATTAGCGCCCATTCCGGGTTAATTCAGCGGAAAAGTTTCTGTCACTCGACGGCATTATTTTTAATCCTTTTGCGAGGTTTTTCCTCCTTCTGCTTGTAACGTTCGTCGAGGATTAGATGGTGGAAGCATCGTGCGTCGTACGGAATACGTCTTAGGATTCCCGTCTTATGGTTCTTATGAACTCATATCTTAGAAGATACGTTTTGTGTTGGATTCCTGAACAGTCATTTCTGATCAGTATTAAACGAATCGTTTTAGTTTATGGAGTTTATGTAGTTTACATATATTTTATCTCCTTATTTGCGAGAATGTATAGGAAGTCTTTGTGAGTCGCAGTTGAATAACGATTCGTCCCTTATTTTTAACTTTTTGAGGGCCAGCGATCTAGAAAATTATTAGTTAATCGCTGAAATCAAAGAAGTTGGTGGTTCCTTATAAGATGGTCAATTTTGGTTCAAATCAGGAGAATCCTAAAATAATTGTGGTTTACATGGCAACCGATAAGCTTGATTCTAATCGAGACATTAATCAACAAAAGTATGGGTTACCAAGACGCTGAAATCAAAGAAGTAAGTATATAATTGTGGTTTCTATGGTAACTAATAAGTTTGTTTCTAATTGAATATTTTAATCGGTGAATTTACTATTTGGTTCTCGTATTATTTCGTGACGTTTATCAACGTTCTGTGTATCATATGTATTACGTCTCTCATCCCAAATTCGTCATCCTAACTCATCTACTTTAATTCATCCACCTTTCACGACCAGTGCAATTAATGGAGTTTCTGCTGAAATGCTTCACCATTTTTGAACGTACTGGTTTCGTAGAAAGAGTATTTTTACCTAGGATCTCCTCTCGTCGTACGTACGTAGCTCACTATCTCTGATGGAGTACTTTTTTTTATTGTTCAGTTGCTTCTTTTGTCGAAGGCACTTCGGTGGGCTTTTTACACTCTCCCATGTCGAGAGATGCATTTTATGTAGCGATAAATTGTCGCTCTGCGTACATGACGGTCATCATACTCTCTCACGATAATTAAGCTCTTCTACTTTTTTATTTCTTCTCCGGGAAGCGCTTACATTATCTCCCTGTTGCGGGTTTTGAAACTTTCGTCTGAAGACCACTTCCACTCAACCTTTATTTCATTCCACACAGTGTCCGTGGAAGTCCCGCAGCGACGCCAGCTCCCCGCTGCGGCGCTGCGTGACACTAATGCACTTTCTCAATTTATCCGCCCAACCTCTCTCTTGTCGATCCGCTAAGTTTCTCGAGTGCTTCTTCCATGAACTATGACGTCATTAGGTGGCGTAATTTTTTTTCTTCTCTGATACAACTAGAAGAACACTTTGAGATATCCTCAAAATCTTTCCACGATGTCATCGGCAGAAGTCGAATCCATTTTGACGGCCGTACGTTCGAAGTCTGGTCGCTTAGAGACGACGGTCCATTATTACATTACGGGGATGAATCGTCAATAAATAACGATGAAGTCTTCGTAAGAAAGAGTTTAAAACTTTTCCTATTTTTGCAGTCGTAATTTTTTGACTATTGTAGCTTTCCAATTGTAGGGTATTACGAAGTCCAATTTTTAATTTATTTGTGTAAAATATTCTTAAATACGATAAATATTGATATAAATTATTCATTAATTCATTTTTATGAACATGCATTCTTCCATCTTATTATGCCATAGATTATTGTCTTCCTCGTATGTATTTCTTTTATTATTCATTTATGTTTTCATTTTCCTTTTATCGCATCTTCTTTTCCAAATTTCTCCAATAAAGTGGTTTTTTGCATCATTTACTGGCCACTCTAACATTCCTGAGTTTACCATTATATTACAACATTGGATAAAAAACGACAGCTTTTTCTGCCAAAATTCGTATTTTTCTTTGGTAGAACAGTTTCTGTAACCACAGCCACTGGATCAATTTAAACTTTGCGATTTTTGTTATAAAATTCCTGTCGAATGATAGATCAAGAAAGGATTTTCTAATTAATCACAGAAATAATTTATTATTTTAATGTGACTTTACAAGGTATATTACCTTTAAAAGTATTTCATACCTTGTGTAACTCGAAATTCTTTCGTCATCTATCTTGATCTTTCCTAGCTTATTACCAAAAAGAAAATTTTAAAAAATGCTATCAATTCAAAGGGCTATGAAACTATTATGCTCGTTACTATATGAGAATCCTATCAATGGTACAGATATAAGATTCCTGATTGATAGGAAGGATTCAGCTTTTCTTTAGAGAATATCCATTGTTGTACTTACATCGCCATCAAAACCGTTGTATTTAAATCGTGCAAAAAAGAACAAAAATAAAGTCGTGTGTGGTATTTCCATCCCGTATCCTTTTCCCAGACGAGCTATCTTCTTGTTAACGCCTTCTATTTACGTGAAAGTCTCCGTTCCAATTTTGGTGTTTAATCTTATAGTGCGGGGATATTCCGAGGAGCCGTTGATGGAGTATTCAGCCGTTCGTTTTAGTGTGTTCCATCGCTCAGGAGCCGTTGATTGAGTCCCATAAGGTAATTAGGTCGATGGCGAGATATAGCCGGACGGTGTCTTCTCAGGGGTGATCATCCCAAAGGACAGACGGGGATAACGGTTTCATTAGTCGATGGATATGAAAATTATACGCTTCTCGTCTTTCATTCGATGGCGGACATTAATCGGACGAATCCTATCCTTCAATTCGAGTCTATTTCCTAATGTTTCGGATTGTGATCTATTTTCGTATTAAGTCGAATGTGGGGGTATAGCGAACGAAATATAGTTCAATTCTGAACTCGCCTTTGTTACGGATTCGCTATGGTTATTGTGGATAATGGTCTTTTTCAGGAGGACGTTGTATTCTGATAGATATTGCATCGATACGCTTCTGAATGTAAAATGGAAGATTAATGAAGATGTCTATTTCTTATTGAAGATAATACTTTTACGTTTTTAGGGTTCTTTATTGTTATTACATTGGACAGTAGTATACTCGTATGTATAGTATAGCATAATGCATTCCAGTATGAAATGCTTTATGTATGGAATAGAAAGCAATAAACTAGGCATCTAAACTTAATATTTATAAGTAGTATATAATTGATATTAGAATCCATGGCGTTAGCTATGGCTGTAGTAAAATCTACAAGAGCTATTATTCTGTATAAAGGTTCTCCTACATTAAAGAAAAATGGTTCAGGATAAGAGCCAGTACCTTCTAAGTAGTATTAAAATGAATCATCTTTTTCATAAAATATTTTAAGGATATTTTCATAAATAATCGTCAATTATTTTCATCTTATAACTTAGGGTTATACAATATATAAAATATTTATGTATGTCTGTGTATTAATTTAAGTATTATTTATGCATAAATTATTCATTTATTTATGCTTTTTGATCATACTCGTTTATCTGAGTGTGTTAATGATCCATGTCCATGGATACTAAACAATGCTGTAGAATCTATTTTCAAGCACATTGGTTTCAGAGTAAAAGAATTTTTCATTTTTGTATATTTGTGAATTGATATTTTTTAGTACAGTTAAAACTATATAACGAAGTATCTTTGTTAATCTCTTATATTATCGACAACCTATCTTTCTGTTATTCGGAGAGTATTATCCTTAATCTTATGCAACCCATCAAACCGTTCTCTCCTGAGAACTTCGGTACGAACTTCAAAAAGCGCCATGTATCGATTTTATGAAACACCACGAAAAATTATGAGCTGTTATAAAATGAAGTACATTATGAGTGGATAATTAGATCAATTTGAACGGACGAGTTATTATTAGTTCACCAAATATTTTTCTCTTCTCGGGGATATTAAATCGTAAGTATGTGCGAAATCTTTCCGGTTCGCACGAACGAAGTTTGCGCTGAAGTGTTCGGAATTTTTCCAGATCATTACTTTCCGAAGAAGTACTTCGGACTTTAAGAAGATGTTAAAGGCAACGGAGTCTGGTTTCGAAGTCACCCGAAGTGTGGACTTGCCACATTTGAGGTTGATGAAGCACTCGAGGAAAGTGTGGTTGGCAAGTTGAGTGAGCGAAAGAATTAACCCGGAATCTCGGTGGGGGATGATAGATATTTCATTTAACGAATGTATTATTTTAGAAAAGATTTATAGATTACTTTATCCTTACTTTTCGAGGATTTATATAACATTATGGTGATACAATACCATTGACCCATTGTTGAATAAGTATTGGAATTCAGATCATATCCTCGGACCAATTCTCCAATAATTTTATTTTAAATTTACGCTTCCAAATTAACAATAGTTTATTTATAATTATATCAGTAAAATCCTTTAATTTTCCGATAAAATTAAAGAATTTTGGGTTTCTTATGATGAATGTTAATAACTTAAAATTCAATTGGGTAGTTGTATTAATGATAAATTCTATCGCTTTTATAGATAGTTTAATACTTTCAAATAGAATCTACAAATAAATGAGGGTATATAGCATTATATGTACAATCATGTTCAGATTTTTAATTATTACTAATTACTTCAAAGTTTCCCCTTCATAAGTATAGAATTTTTACGTGTTTTTTGCTGTTTCTTCCCCATTATCTATAATAGCAAATACAAACAGCCCTATACTCTAGTGAAGATTTCGAATAATAATGAAAAATTAATTCAGTAATAATTAAGTAAGTTTTTAAAATAATTTTGTATAAATCATTTTACGAGAACTATTTTTTACATTATTTAAGAACGGCTTTGATAATGAATCACTCGCAGTATGAAATCAATCTAAGTAACGGGTACTTTGACTGAGGAATGGAAACTATGCCTATATAACTCCTTCATTTCATTCTTTTTGAATATAGTATAAAGTCTCGCGTTTAAATTTATTGCTTAAACACGCGCAGATTGTTAACCTACATTGGTCGGAGTGGGGGTTGCAAACGAAGCCTCTGACTCGACGATTTCCCAACTAATCTGCAGCACAAGTTGGATGGAGATCAGTTGGATCGTATACTGTCAACTTGGAAATTTGGCGCTAGTGTAAACATCCTCGAATTAATCTCGTGTCAACAGAGGGAATGTGTTAATTGCGAAAGCTCTTTTCTTAGGTGATCATCCCACGAAACGGGTTTAAATCATAGCATCTTGTCGCTCGTTGCCTAGCAAAGGGAATATGTTTTCTGACGTTGGTGAATTGGGAATTAATTTTAATGATAAAAGGGACGATGTCATAATTTCGGATTTTGTTAATGCCTTCAGAATACTTTAATGCTATCAGGATGCTTTGATTGAATGATTAGAATAATATGACAGTCTTCTATTGAATTTATATCAATACTATTGAATAAAGGTTTGAGTGGAAATTAATCCACACATAGTAGATAAAAATCCACTAATACCCAGTGATTTTAGGTCAGATAGATGATTATGCGTGTTAGAAATAAATCAGTTTTGATAGAAAAGAGAGGAAATGTTATTTTTTTTAGTTTCTATGGCGATGGAGCTGTAGTTGAATCAATATTTGGAAATAATCAATAATAAAATCGATATTGTTAGGAGAAATGTGTGGATTGCTATAATAAAATGAAAGTAAATGATTCTTTCTTTCCCAGTGAAGGTGTAAAAGTATGAAATGTGCGCTTCCATTGAATATAGTTAATAATTTCCCATAAAGATGACGTATTGATAGTTCTAAAACTTTTAAGTGCAGAATGTATATTCTTATATAATATTTTACTTCTTTATGAAAGTATAATGTACTTCATTCTCCTGAGGTTCAACGTTGAGCCAAAGCAACTTTTACGATGCAAAAATGTAAATTAAATTTAAAACTAAGCTTCCCTAATGTACATATAGGTAATAAAACATCCTTGTTTATCTTAATAACATATTCGTCGTGAAAAATGTGTACCGAAATATGGTTTCCATGGAGATAAACAAGATTGTTAACTACGTTCGTAAAGCAATATACGAAGTATAAGTATTCATGAATGAATCCTTTTTAGGGGCAATCTAAAGTTACCGAATTCTCTATGATCTCACGGGGAATGACCGAGGACATGTATGCTGAAGATTCAAAATAGATTTTCCGTCGGTCTTTCGGGAATATTAAAACGTCCTTCGTAAACAAAAAGTGGAATGCGAACAGAGACTTGCTCGCCTCCTTTTCATTCTTTTTCACGGGGAAACAGTTTTGCGAGGAAAACATTTTTGGAGTGCGGGGAAAATAATAGCGGAGTTTTCGGGCAGAAACGTCAAACGTTGTGGAACAGACCGAAATAACACACAAGAGCCTTTCCACAGAATGTGCGCTAAAGAAAATGTGTTTTCGCGAAATTCGCAACCTCGTCGAGGTCTTCGTGCAAAATTCATACTGCAAAGGAGTTTTTAAACGAAGAGATCGGTTACGCGCGCGTCTAGGTAACTCAAAGAGATGCGCGTACGTACGGACGTGCTTACGAGGTTACCGTACGTCTTTTTTTTCGTAGGAAATTCATCGCGGCGCCAAAATTGGATGCATAGAGCTAATGATCGCGAACGTCACTCCGGAAAGGGGTGATATCTCCTAAAAAGTAAGGATCGTCGTTGGTGGAGACCTCGTAGATGTCGCGGGGAATTTCTGACAGATGAGAAATAAAAAAGAGCTGCACTCAGAGGAGGGTGACGGAAAAAAAGAGTAAATCGTATTTAGGGCTTTCAGTAAGAGGACAGTGGCGCTAATTTTAGAAAGATGGAATCGTGCGTCGGAACATTTCGTGGGAAGTGCGTTCGAAGCGGAGTGAAAAATCAACTTTGAGAGAAACTGCCTTGTCACAGCCCTCGTCGATGAATTGAATTTTCAGAAGGAAACGTTCGCTGTAGTTGAAGGAGAATCGTATTTATACTCGTCTATCGAAAGGTGTTTCAATTTTTTTCAAAACAAAGAATCCAAATGCAATTGGTCTGAAATTGCGATTGGCGATTTTATATTGGATTTAATTAAGGAGAAAATTAAATTAAATACGATGATTTGAAATCGATATTGAATTTAAAATCACGATGAGGATTAATGTAAAATTTTAAGTGCAGTTACTATATTTTTTATTAGATGTATGTATGGATATTAAATGGACATTGGTTGACCTTTCAATAAGAAACTATATTTTCTATATGTATAGATATATTCAATATCTTTAAGAGAATCTTTGAATGATAGAATTTGACTCTTATCTCTTCATATTACGCCTGAGAGAGATTTTTCACGAGACAAAATTATTCTCTTAAGATAGCAATGAGTTTGTGATAACGAACAATCAAATTCATGGAGAGGGAATCATAGCGTACCTTATTTTATCAAATCATAAATTCCCCTATGCTTTCAAAAATTAATTCTCGAACACCCTTAATCATTGTGTTCGTGGTTTCTGTTTAGTAACAAATTGCTAATGAATCACAATCTTTCAGCAGAAATTAAGATATACGGAACCAAAATTCTCTATTCCGTAGATACTACTCTTTTTATTTTCCCAAAACATCATCCATCTAATAGATACGATTCAGTCTTATCTGAAATTTACTCGGTTCATTCAATAGAAATAAACTCATCATCTAAAATCTTCAGCATCACAGCAACCCACAGAGCTCCCTTCCAATGCCTATTTCTATGAAGAAACCCATTCTAGTTGGTGGATCGAAGTTAGAATTGCAGCTCTATAAGAGGCCATCGCCAACTTCTCTACTCTTCCTCAAGTCCCTTTGCGCATGTGCCACTGACGATTCCTCACACTGGACCATCACGTTGTCTTTGGTGCTCTTCTAACATCCGACTCGCCGCTACGATGGTATTACGACTCTCTTAAGAGGGAATGCTTTTACCGGAATCCTCATGGTACTCTGCGAATAGTGTATCGTATTAGTTTAAGCATTATATTTACGTATTTAATTATATCATAGAAGTATTAATACGTACAAACCTAATGCAATCATTCGTAACACATTTGTCGAACATTCTATTTACGTATTAAATTATATTATTGTAGTATTTAAAAATCATTGCACACACAAACCTAATGATATTTTTGAATTGATTGTAATTAAAAGTATAAAACAAGGATGGAATATATATTCAGTTTTATTTTTTTGGAAACTCTTTCAGTATTTTTGAAAGAGTATGAATGGTTTGAATCGGAATCCATACGCAGAAATTTCCGGGTCCTCGAATTGATATCGATCCAAAAAGATTCAATCCATAGCTTTATTTAACTCTCTGATCTTTTGTATATTCCCTCATCACTGAAATCCCTTTTGTCATGGCGAACTCGTTGTGGATAATCACTTAAAGAGATTAACCGATATTATTTTCCGATCACTATTTTAAATATGAATGCTACTTTTTGTGAAAGATATCTATAGAATTGGACTGAATCGTTTGTCGGTTACGAAGCTCGAAATTAAAACAAAAAAGCGTACGTATGTGTTCGTCGATTAAGAGAAAAAAGTTAGAGATATCATTGGATTGCGTTTGTCATTGGTAACGTGATTGATACGTTCGTACAAATATGATCAACTGTTTCGAATTACATTTGAATGCTATTTTATTTATGTTCCTGAAGTGTGTATAGATTCACTACTATGTTTCTCATAGAATTTGAATAAATAGATTTAGATTGATCGTTAAATTTTCAGCAACGCTTGAATTTTATTTAGGAGTCATTGGAGGTTTCGTATGAGAGTTAATATGATTTTTCTTTCGTATGCTTTTATCCTTCATTTTTCGTTAAGCTTCACCGAAAGAAATGTATGCCTCGGGTAATTGAATTCGAAACGAAGTGGTAAAGTGATACTTTTGTGATGCAATACGTTGAGAATGTTACATTTTTTGGGGAAAACGTCTTCCAGATGAAGTTACGTCTTAAACTTTGAAAAAGAGTTTTTATGATGCCAGCTTGCTCGCAAACTGCATTCGCTGAAATATCCGTTTGGATCTTTCTTATAAGGAATGAGGAGATTTCGAAAATAACTTTTGATAGTAAATGCGAATGAGTGTGAAGGATAACTTTGATTTCGTATCAGAATCTTTTCAAGTAATATTGGAGTACGGAGAAGTTTTTGGAGTAACCGAGCGGAGGTATTGCTCTGCTTCAAATCTTGCCACTTTTTCCGTCTCCATGGCTTTTTGATGTTTTTGTAAATCCCTATATATAACCTGTAGATCCACAGAACTGTTACAGTTCAAAACCTTTCTAGTGAATTTTCATAAAATCATTAAATATGATCAAAATTTAATATTATAATAATGGTTGTCTTTATTATGTGCAAAAACTGGGACTATAATTTCTCTCTCTTTAAAAATGTAGGAAATGGAATACATAGATTTTAAAAGAAGAAAAAAGGATTACTGTTTGGCATTAATATAAACCAAAGTTACGAACTTAACTTAGAAAATGAACAAAAAAGAAAATATAAATAAAAAGGGGTGTGAAAAACCTAAGAACTCTGTTGTTTGTAATTAATAGCTTTTAAAATTAGTGAATATTTATTAATGTGAACCTGAATAGGAATAATAAAGAATAAATAAAAGATAATCATGAATTAGATCATCTATTAGGAATATAATTGTAAAAGTATAAATTCCCAAAGTAGTGGAAGGAATATAAGTAGTGTGTGTAAGTTATTTTCGTTGGTTGTAAATAAATCCTGTAGAGGGAAGAAAACATATACATCTCCGGAAAAGTATTCATGCGCGTTCAGAATACAAAAAATTACGATGCATAAATTAATCAATAAATAACTCTTAAAAAATTTCGCAGAACACATTTTCGATATGGAAAAATTAAGCAGTAGAATGTCATTCTTAACAGAAGAAGTATAATCTAATCTTTGATCGTATTAATGAGTTTTTCATTTATGGAATTCTTAATTAATTGATAGGCAATCAAACTTGTTCGAATTTGCATAAACATCGTGATGTTCAAGATAAGGATTTTTGTGTTACTGACGCCAGCAGATATTGAAATCGAAAAGCGTTCGAGAAAATAAAGTAATTGTCACCAATTCAGACTTCTCTTAACCTCGTAGGACGTTGTTCGCTCCAATTCGTTTGACTCAATCCATCCCAATTCCTGTCAAATTGCCTGTAGGGAGTCATTTTCCATCCAATGACCCTCCATTTTGGATCGATTTTATTCGACTTGCCCTCACTTTCTTTCTTCAAATTCCCTTTCATAATTCGATTCGATATGCTTCCCCTTTTTTGTGGTGTAAAATGCACTTTTTATTGTCCTCGATGACTGATCTGCAATGAGAGAGTTACAAGGGGATAATTCGGTGTACCGCTGTGAGGATAATCCGAGGCACGCGTGCATAAGAGAAAAAGGAATTCCGAGACAATTCGTATACATCAAAATCGCCTCACGAAGTGAACGTCTTCATGGGGTTATTTTAGAATTCCACCCTCATCGAGGAAAGGGTACGATATCGGGAAACACTTATGGGTTTTATCTGCCTAATCCCCTGATCATGGTTATGCTCATGTTTATGATGTATCGTGTTGTTTTATTTCATGCCAGAAAGGAGACATTTCAGACTGGACTTATCAGAGACCTATATGAAATAGTTTTTGTGTCGAATTTCTCGTCAGCCTATTTATCTTCCAAAAACGATGGTGAATGAATTGACTCATATGATCAAAGATACTAAAGATGTATCTTTGTAACACTCTCTTTATCGAAGTATAATACTGAGAATATGTTCTCGTAGAAAGGGAGCACTTAGAATTATGTAATATGACCTTCAGTAAGGTAGATAGATTTTTAGAATCTTATTCAAAGTCTTGTTTACTGCCGTCGTTGCTTGGATACGATTTATTTGTTGAAATACGAAACTCAGCGTCTCTAAGGATGAATATACCCATTGTATTCATAGCTGTTAGCCTGATTATCTACATAACTGACAGCTCATTAAGCTCATTATATGAATAGTTAATGGATTAAATGATAGTTAACATATATTTAATAGCAAAGTTTAAAGTTGTGGACCTAGGTTCGAGTCCCAGTTATCTCGATATTTTTCTTATATATTTTTTATATTTGTACGCTTATTAGTTCATAGTGCTTTTACATCGCTAGTTAATTACTTTTTTTTCCGGGGACCGTAGAATTTTCACAAAATGGTACTTCTCGACGAAAGTGTTTCCGTAGGGTGGTTTTTGTTAACGTGGACATACGAGGCCAACCTATTGGGAACCGACATCTCGATTTCCGGTGCGGAATATCGCGCCATCGATTGGTGGAAAGACCGATAAACTCGTTCCTGCAGAAAGTCTTTTAATTTTCCATCGATTCCGTGCAAAATTAATCGACGGAAGAATCGAGAGTTTAGCGCAGAAATGGAAATTACAATTTAAAGTTAACAATTTACAAAGGAAATTATATCGGATGTTTATTCTGAATCGTTCGAGGTGATGGAAATATAGTTCGGTCTCTCTAAACGGTCGGCGAAATCGACTTTCTCACGTGGAATTGCCTAAATAGTGCGTATCGCACGTTGTCCCGTGGGAGTGTGCCGTTTTTCGAAGCCCCGGAGTTGAGTGGAATTAGTGCGTGGATTGTACGGATGTATTTATTCGATTTTCACATATACCTTTACGGAATAAAATTCTTGTTTATTTTCGCAATTAATGTCCGATCTCCTATGTATAGTATACCTCAGAGAATAATGTATAATATTATTCTTGAATTAGTTACGTTCTTATTAAGAAATAGTGTACTTTGTTCACTCTTTAGCTTTACTTTTTCTTATAAATGGAATCGGTGACTAGGGACATTGTTACGTAGCAAAATTTATTGAGAAGTACTTTATGAATAGTTAAATATCTTGTAATATAATTTGATACTTACCTCCGATTTATTTATGCTGTCAAAAATGATCCTTAGTCTTTCTATTTAGATTCATATAGTATCAGGTATCTAAATTTAATAAAATACGTAACATAAATCACATACCACTATTGGATCGTCGTTACTTAAGTGTAACATTCTATATGAAAGCTATTTTTAGTCTTCAATCAACTCTCTTTATTTTAGTTTTGTACATATTTTATTGCAAAGATGTTGAAAGTTGGTGAAATTTATAATGTTTATATAAAGGTGTATTTAAAGGTATAGTGAATTATGATCGGCGACCATGCCTCGAAGAATAATTCCACCATTTCAAGTAATTGATCCGAGAGGTCTGTTGTATCCTTTAGATATAATGCTCCTTGAATTCCCTGAATCAACCAAGGAAGTTTGTCTATTGTGATCCCACGAAAATCATTCTCTTCCCATTCAATTCAACATTTCGCTTTTACATTCGGATAAAGCTTGATTTCCACTGAAGGGATGGATACGCTAAATTTGGAGAGTAACTTTTCCTGTAAATGATCACTCGGGCTCAGTATAATCAGATATCATTCTGCGAGACGACTAGAGCTTAATTCGTTTGGAGGTTTTTTTATAATGGTTAAAAGGCAGACATCGCTTCCATGCTTTCTACTGTTTGTCTTGATTATTCTTCAAAGGGATGCTTTTGAGGTGAAGAAGATACAGTCGAATAATTTGCTCCATCTTACGCTTGGGAATGTCTTTCTGTTTGAAAATGAACCATTTCCAGATTAAACAACACTCCCTTATAATAATGGTATTAATTTAGTTTTATTACGTAATAGACCCACTCTTACATTAACGTAACTATATATCATACGTACTATTTACCAACCTTTAAATGCTATAAAGGAATTAATTACAGAAATAACAACAAGAAAATGCATTGAATACATTTAACACCCATGAAGGTTGGTGAATTAGTTTTAGTAATCATAGTTACCTTAATAATTACCCAAATTAAGGAATCGAATAATTGAATGCAACATAGGAACAGGAAATAAAATTAAATGCACCATACGATAAAATAAAAGATGCACTATACGATACAACATGTCGTCACAGAAGCAAGGGAATTTTTATTCATTTTTACCTAATCATAAGAAAAAATCAAAGGTATTTTAAACTCATTGACTGGGTGTCCAAGCAAAATTATATATATTAATACAATTGTAAATGATTGTTTAAATACCCTAAAAGGCATATCATAACAACCATAATACATTATTCCGTGTAGTCGGACTGAAAGCTTTAGGTCAATATCATATATACGATGCATTTTACAGCTATTGAAGAACGGTAAAAATACCTAATAATACCAATCGAATTAATAAGACAATCTTAGAGGTATCCATACCAATCTTTTTTATTATTTTACAAACAAATGACGTTTAACACGTATTCTTATCATTTTTGGCTTTGTCCAATCGTCATACTTAAGAATTGGTACAGTCGCAATTAAGTCTTAAGGAGTAAATTAGCGTAATATTCAACTGGACTGATCTTATCAGAAAAGTATGCAAAAACATAAACAGATGTCTTCATTAACTCGTGGGTCTGGGAACTATTCTTCCCTTTCCCAAACATCTAATCCGTACTCGTCCTGTATTTTAACGACTCTGATGTTGCCTTTCTGTGTCTCCCAGAGGAACTTAATGGAGAATTCCGTGGAATCCAATGTTCCTGCATTAGAATCATCTTCGATGTATATGACCACGTCTCCACATTCTACCCACTATTTTGATGACTGTTGCTCGAGTCTGAGAAAACCTACGCCATCTTCCTAATTCTCTCTCCATTGTAAATTGTAACTCCCTCAATAGCAAATATGAATATCTGGCGTTAACTTTATACTCAAGTCCATTGTAACTTCCGAAGTGTTGACGAGAGCAAAAAACAAGCACTGCTTCTCGGTATCTGCATATAGAATATGGATTGCTCCATCTTAAAATATTTAGAATTCATTTTCATATTTAAGTAGAGCAATCTTAAAATTCGGTTTTTGGATCGAATCCTAAAATTAGAAGATTTTCATCTTATTTATATTTACTTTCACAAGATCACTTTTCCAGTTTCTATTCTATATGTGATTTTATTGGCTATGTATCTTTTAAATGTATTGTTTATTTTATTAAATTGTTAGTTTTATTTATGTATATTTTGTTTAAGAATTAATTAAGGAAAGAACACAATGAATGGGTAATGTAATTATGTGGGACAAGCCATTCCAAATTGAGCTAAAATAATCATTTGTTTATTTATATAACGTATATAATAATTTGGTCATTTTCTTTTCAGGTATGTGGATCAAACTATTGGAGCAATAGTGTCTCTACGGTTGTGGTATGTACGCCATCGGCATTCCCTTGATGTAAAGTACATATTTTTAATATTTTTAGATGAGTAGTAGGAGAACATTGACTTTGCTGAGGCAGTTCATCTATCGTCATCATTATTGGTTGTTAGAAGTTTGTTACAGTTCTTGGTTTTATGAAATCTGTAGCTTGGGCTCTGTTATCTTTGGAGTCCTTAATTAATCTTCACTCCGCTTCTTAATCATTAATTCAATTGAAGTATTGATCAATACTTTGTTAAATATTACTTCCATGACAAATAATGCAATCCTGTCCATAAGAACATGGAAAAGCTTAATAATTTTTATTGTTTCTTACTAACTTAAATAGTAAAAGCATAACATGTTCATTACACTGACAATATTATATATTAGTCATCGTTTTGCTCTTCTCAGTGTCATATGATATACCGAATAGTAATATATATACTACGCACGGTTATTATTATCTACTAGTAATATGTATATTAGTTTATATATTGCTATTTGCACGTATCCATAGTCACCAGTGGATGAAAAGTTTGTGTCTGTTTCTCCATTTGAATTTAAATGGCTTTTTTATAATCCTCAGCAGATAATTCCTTGGCGCCTTAAATGATTTATTTCACAACAGTGTTTTTATCGCATTTATCAGCTCAAAACCGAGGATGAATTTTTCAAGGTGTCGATCGTCCCTTTCTCTCGTCTTTAATTATGTCCTTTCATCCTCTCCTCCCACTGACTTGAAGGGCCTTTTACGCCTTCATGAACCGCGTGATTTGATTATAACCCAACCAACGCCTTCACCGCGTTCCCAATTTGATGAAATGGAGAAATGTACATCTCACAACTGCTAATGACCCGTCTCCCCGTGTATTTAAGCGAGATGTTCCGAACATTGTCCCGAAAATGTGAGCTTCTGTTCTTTTTCTGCAGCTCGTACCTTGATTGAAATATTTTACATTTTGATCTCTGATTTCTTGGAATTTGATAGTGCTCCTCAAGGTTCATATCTTGGCCCTCTCGTGTTTTATTTTTCTTAATCATAGTTCTATAGTTAATATAAGTTCAATAGTTCTATATAAAAAGAAGATGGCAATGCATTGTATGCCGAGTATGTGGAAACCTTAATTCTATTCAGGATCTATAAAGTTTTTTATCAACGTGTTTCTGGGAAGAAATTTACTTTTTAAATATGTCTTTACATGCCAGTGAATTATCGTTTTTGTAACTCCGGAATGATTTATTCTGGTTCCCGTCTTCAAACACTTTGTAATATATGATTTATTATGAGTTAACCTATAAAATGAATCTATTATAACATTTATATTGCAAAATATTTGAAATTAATATAAATGCAATCAAACTACAAGAATTTGATGTATCAAAAGTATTTTCAGAAATAATGTAGTTTGAAATTTCACTGACAATTATATTGGTAACCGTTTTGAATATAGATGCAATTTTAATGTTAATATAATAGTTATTAAAAACAATCATTACGTGAATTAATTTTTAGCAATAATTAATAATACTTAATAACTATAGTGCTTTGAAAAAAGAGTATGATGATGTTGTGCAACTAGAAAGTTTTTAATGATTAGACTATGTAATATAATTATAATAGTACCCGCAAGATAAACAATTACCCATTTCATTTAAGTTAATTGAACTAGTTTAACGAGAACTTACGTTCTTGGAAAATTAAATAATTAGCTTGTTTCGGAGAATCCACAGTAAAAGCTCATCAATCATGCACGAAAACGTATGAATATGCTAACAGACGAGCATTGTAATTAGAATACCTTTTCGAAGGTGTGGTCGAAAAAATGTCATTTCCCTTATAAATTGGAGTTCATTCAAATTTAATCCTTTTTTAAGAGTTTAGAACCCTCTTATTTTAACGCATTTAGGTATATATTCAAGGTGAATTATTCCGTAGTTTTTACGCTATGATATTGCTGAATTAATATGAATAATAACGATAATAATATCTCCGTTATTTTGCTCGATGTGCGGGTAATCTACTTAATGAATGTAAAATATCCAATCGATATCGAACCTGAATTGCATTTCAAGTGCTTTTCGAATCAAGCGATCGTTTGTTCGCGAATACCATTCGAATCCATCTGCTTCACATGTCTTTTTATATGTCTTTCCCTTTCGTATCGAAGCAATGCGAACTTTCAACGAAACTTCGAGAAAAATTACCTTCTGTTTCTCATCTCCTTTTTCTGCAAATAATCTACGTTTTTTAGTCTGTGAAATATTGTCCCGAAAACTCATTCTGAATTTTTCTTCGTCATCACTCCTTCGGAGGAAAACTTTAGCTTTCACAGAGACTTTTCCACTTTGCTGCAGCTTAATGCTTCTATGCCTTTTCACACCAAAACACCGCTCCTCTCCATTTACCCTTTTCGCTTATCACTTGTAGCGTATTCGAGACTGGGAAACCACCGATCAATTTACTCGGCCTTTCCAGGGAATTGAGGTCTAATGGCCTTTTTTACTTTTAGAACTTCCATTTGGAAGAATGTGTTCGTATAGAAATATTTTTCCTTTTCTGTTATCAAGAGGTAATATCTTTCAATATTCACGAAACGATAAACGAACAGATGTTTTTGATATTACGTGAATAAATGTAGCTGAATATGAATTTCAGAGTTGCCCTCCTGTTTCTTAAGTATTATTCTCGTATATATAAATGTTATCTATAAATTAAGTATTATAATTTCAAGTTCAGTTTAATAAATTATGAATCGCTGAGGATGATCTAGAAATGGCATAGTGAGGAATCATTTCCTGTCTTGTCTTTTAATGATATTGTCTTTTATTTCTGTCTACTTATCGTCTGTAACTATCTTGAATTGAAATGCTTATAATGTATTGAATATCCCTATTTTTGTTGCTATTTAAGTACTCTTTTTGGTAGTTGAAAGGCCAAGAAATGATACATAAAAATCTAAGAATTCATTTCTGTTTTTCCTCGCTAAACATTCACAATTACAACCTTAATCGCTGTACTGGAATTGAAATTTTTGCAGCAATGAAATGGTTAGGAATTCCCTTATGTATAAGCGAGTATCATTTTACTTTTCAGGTGCATTTTTTATCGGTTAGTGATATGTTACCCCACCACCTATCATAATTTCATTATCATCATCTCTATTCCTAATTTTCTCTCTTTGTATATCACTTTTTAAATCCGTACGTGTAATAAATCACCCAACGTAATAGGATCTCTAATATTTCAGGAGCATTTATCAGAATTGGAAAGCGATGAACTCGGCCTTCCTTTCAGATTCTCATGGTTTATGAAATCAAACGATGAAAGGCTAAATTTTGTATAAATATCGTATCGAAGCAGCGGATTTCTACCGAATCCCCATCGTGTGAATTTTTGAGCCCCCGAATTTCCATTCTGCTACAATCATGACTGCCAAAGATCCGATTTCGTTTAAGCCTCTCAATTTATTTCCCGAAATATATTTTATGTTTACGCAATGCAGCCGTTCCGCTATTCCAGAACCCTTGACAACGGAGATACGATAAAACTTATAGATTCGAAGGGTTGTCAGTTCTTAATCCATTCCTAGTACTGACTAAATAGAAGAAAATGTAGAAACATTTATATTATGCCACCATACTTAAAGTGGTTTAAATGGTTGTGATGTTAAAGACCTATTTTTCGAAC
Organism: Pantala flavescens; assembly: GCA_020796165.1. NCBI lineage: Eukaryota > Metazoa > Arthropoda > Insecta > Odonata > Libellulidae > Pantala > Pantala flavescens. Next base: position 24,612,884 of record CM036886.1, read on the forward strand.
ACGAGCCCCTATCCTTAGATCCATAAGTTTGTGTTAAAAATACTATTCAATACTTTCTAGACGATTTATTAGGCTTTGAACTATTAATTACGGATAAATGAGCTTAAAACCTATATTTACCGAATTCTTGGATAAGAATTCCTTAGTAAGTATTACGTTATTTGTTTAATTTCCTTAAACTACGTAACGTTCCTTTCCTTAAACTACGTTACATGAAAATGTCGAAACGTATCCATGGCAATTTAAAATGTTTATAAAGAAGCTTTAAGTGTGTTGTGATAAATAATTCGTCTTTGAGATTGCATCTTATTAATTTATACTCTGATAATTCAAATTTCTCACTGTACAATCTTATTTCCTTATTATTGGCAATTTTTATCCGCAGAGTTTTTTATCTACTTCTGCACTATTTCGAGCAGCGTCATTATCTGCAATCAAGTAAAGATTTTCTCAAAAAGAAACAATGGGATTTGGGAAATTCAATTTGAAGAGAACGAGTCATTGTTGCGTACGGGAAATGGCACGTACGGCAATTTTGGTGCGATTGTGTCGAAGAATTGTGAGGAATAAGTCTCGAATCATAATTTGACTCAGAATTCTATGAATCTCTACTTGGAACTGCAATTCTGTAATTCTTATCTCTTTTCTACTCTACTGACTCACGTATCTCAGACTAGAATACTGGAAGACATGTTCATTTTCCGAAATCTACATTAGGGCGCTCCGTTTATGAGATAATGATTAGGAAATTTTGAATTCATTTAACTTAAGAAATAGAATGAAAATGAGTGCTCATTAAGTATTGTAAGATCATTCCTTAAGTTGGCTAGACTTTGTTTCGTTAAATTTTGCATTTTGGCCGTTCTCTTATGATTCCATGCATGTGTTGCTATGGTTTTTGTGTTATGAATTTATTTATACCTGATTCAATGTGTATCTATGGAGTTGTTTACATATCCTCATGAAAAGTGTAGAATCCCTTTTCTTCTTTATCTAGAGCCTCAAATTTCCATTTTTCTATCTCTTTATCATAATTTACAATTCATAATGATATATGATAATAAACTAAAATAACCAGATTGTTATTCAAATCGATTCAGTTCAGTTTTAAGTGGGCTTTATCATCATTATGGAATTCGCTTAGCATAGCAGAAGAATTTTTGGAATTGAGGTTTCTATCAAAATTTGATAAGTATTCAATACGTCTTGAGCAAGAAATTTAAGTTAAAATAGCCGATCTTTTTATCAATTTCACCTTCGAATATTTGCAGTTCAATACGTATCGAAATGGTATGGCTTTCATTTAGATAAGTGTACCTCACCTTCGTATCCATTGGTGTATGTACAGATAGATTAATCCTTGGAATGGAAAATTTGTACCTCAGCTACTTAAAATGAATCAATCTTAATTAACATTTTAATCTCGTATAATATTGCACCGAAAATTAAATCCTAAGCTTCGTTGGATGATTTTTTTTGGAGAACTCTGTACGTCCCTCAAATTCGGCTTCATATTCCTTAATTAGGTCAAGACCAAGTCAAAATATCAGAGTGCTGCACCGAATCTGTTTGCATTCCTTTCGGATTTATTAAAGTACGCATTCGTAGGAACGAATTGGTTATGATCTCCGAAAGCTACGAATTATCTTCTCCGAATTCCGTACTCCTGAAGACGAATTAACGTAAAATTGCATGAATGCGTGTCTGGATGATTATTCGAAATGAATGTGAAACTGAATATGCTGATATAGTACTAGTAAGAATAGATTTTCATGACCTTTTTCGTTTTAAATGCATAACCAAGTAGTTTAAGTGAAATGATATCATCATGTTTATGTATTTAGAAAGAAAAATAGGTATTTAACTGTAGCACGAGATAGTATGCGCTGTTTTTAACGTTGAGTTTCATCCACGTATTTACTCAGATACAGTTCAAATAATGTTTCAGTTTTCCATAAGTTCTTAAGTATAACGAAATTTTTATTTAGAATAGAATATGGAAGTGAAAAGTCTAAAGAAAAGCGATCCAGTTACTTGTGAGTTCGCTCTTTAAGAAGTTAGTGCATTAAAATTCTTATAGTTCGTAATTTTTTTCCAGAAATATACTACAGTTAACGAGAAAAATGTAACTTAAATGGGTTTAAGACTATATGACTCGTATTAAACCCAGGAATAGACGAACGTGACAAAAATAGCTTTAAATAGTGAAAAAGAGATAGATCCGGGTTCGAATCCCACTCCTGTCATACTTAATACGCGTCTATTAATTCCTTGGTTCAATCCGATGACGTTTAACCGAAGTATTCGCGGAACAAATTCGTCTGATGTTTATAAATCCATTCCAGAAAAAAAAATCCGAGCCATTTTAATCATAAGACCGATCGATAATCTTCCTTCAGCGTCTCACGCGAATTGCACCTGATCCCAAACCCCCAGAATTTTTCCCGCAATCTACATTTATTAGCCTTCCTTATTGCTTTTCCCGCCATCATCCGACATTTTCTTTCATAATCTGTCGAGAATTTCTCCTTTAATATTCCCTCTTCCAAAAACCCCTTTCGATTCCAATTTGGAAAGATAATTGCGGATTTTGCTTCATCCGCCATGATCTACTTACAGCTGCCGTAGTCTTGAGAGAGTAGCAATGAACCACGTTGGATCTTATTGCGCCGATGGAGACTTTCTCACGCCCCGTGAAAGAGCTGACGTATTCTTTTGCTCCTAAGGAGGATAGCCATTGTCCCACTTTGTCCTGTAAAACTGTGTCGGGACAGTGCCCGAGTCACCTTCAGCGGGGCTTTTTCCTTCCCCCCGATCTGTCTCTTTGTCTACGGGTCATCGCGAATCCTTTACGGAGCCCTGCGCATTTGGTTGCGGGTTTAAGGGTCCGTGTACGTGAAATTCCCTTGACTTTTGTTACATTGTTATGTTGTTATAAACATTGTTGATTTTCATATCAACCCGAATGTGATTTTCGTTAATACTTTTTCATTGTTACGAATTATTATTCAGGACGGAATAAATGTGTGTGGGCGTTGGGTTCGTTTTAATATGACGCATCATTAATCGTTTATCAATTTAATCCTGTCTTCGGTTGTTATTTTCAGTCCGTATTATATTTATTATCCCAAGTTTACGAAGTAGAATTTACGGTTGTCATGGCTCTGATGTACGTCTAAGATACACTTGAACACAAGCTTAGAAGGAAAATAGAAATTGTAGGGCTTTTTCTATTCGATAACAATGTTACGTGATTTCAAAGGTTGTTTTCGTATTAGAACGGAAAAGCTTATATTATCTTCTTAGAAATGGTGCATACCTAGAGGTTTATTTTCCAAATCCAGAATATTTGTTATCTCTGAACTTCCAAGACCGCATAACGAACTATATTCACGTAATACGTGCTAATTTAAAAACCTTGTTTTCGATAACTTATCAAAGAGAAATCCATCCATCTTCTTTAATCATGGATGTCTTCTGAGACTGACAAATTGATTAAAAGTGACAATGAAAGCCTCTTATAATCTTATCCAAATCTTTCAATCTCGGTTAGAGAATGAGCTTCCGTTTCAGACGCACTTTTTGTGATCATTCTCGTCTTGTTAGAGTGGCATCTTCTACTTCAGGGATAAGAAATACGCTTCGCTAAAAGTCACGCGGAAAATACTTACGGACGCGGAAAAAAAAGACTGTCCTAGACTCGGAAATGGATCTTTCGAATGGCGGTGTTACTTTAACAGCGGGGTCTTCTTTCGTTTCTTCGTATGGTCGTTGTCTTTGAGAAGCCCTCGAAGTAGAGTAAGCAACTATGCCGACATCACCTTCTGAGAATCTCTAACGCCATGTCTGAATGTATCACCGCGATATCTAAATTGGCTAAAGGAAGCGTTCACACCATAAAAGATTTGTATTTGAACATACTTTTTTCATTTTGCTTCCAGTTGATATAAATAATTATTTTGATGTATATCTATCAATTATTTATATATGTATGCATTATGTTCATATATTATTGGCTTATAGACCCTAATTGAATCATCCATCAAAATATATTGACTCGCGTCTTTGATTTCCCTTATTTATCTTCCAAACTTCTTTTATTCTTTTTCCTCATATACTTTCTCCCTCTTCCATCAACTTTGTCAGTTGTTCCTTTATGATATCCTTCTCTCATATTATTTTCCACTTTTGCTGCTTATGTCTGTATATGTTCCTTACCTCGTATTCTGTTGATTGTTTTTCCTTCTCATCTAAATCGATTTTTCTGTATGCTATATATCGTATTGTGAGAACACAACTTGTAAATCAACCTTCCTTGAGAGTTTTGTTTTGCGGTTTCTAATCTTCTTTTAATTTTATGCACAAATTTTTCCTCATGGTTCTACGATCTTATTTAAGCATGTTATCTATGTCATATTTGCGTTTAGAGTATCTCACATGTGTACGCAACCTATGGCTTGATTATTGTGTTGTATTTATGTATCTTTGTAAGTATAAATATGCCTTTCTTTTGGTATAAATTATGTATTTTCACTAACATTTTTCATTGTCCATACTTATACTCAAGTTATTTTTATTTAATCATTTCCAATAATAGGGAATTAAAAAGTTTTATCCCACTTAAATTTGTTTTCATGCCTATAGAATTATTTGACGCTGTTATACAAATGCAGGTATTACCTCTACCATTGAATAAGTAAAACGTTATTACTACTAACATCTTTGAACATTGGAGTAACAAGGGAGTACGGATGGTTCGGATATGCATACATGACCTAGGAAAGAGATGGGCATTCATAACGTGCAATCTTTACCTGCTGCGGCAGCTGTGTTCGTCATCGATCCTGTTTATGAAATGTTCCCCGCAGGAGCCCTTTTCGCCTTCTTTTTATTGAGTAAATATGAATACGAGAAATGGGTACGGCTATGAAGTCAACGGGGAAAGTTTATTATTTAAAACTGTTATTACTTTCCATCGGAGTTTATTTGGATGTACGAAAAGGGCAAAAGTACTCAGAAATTTAAACACTTTTAGTCTGCTCAGAGCATTGAACTTTATCTGTATTACAGTTGCAAAAATCAACGATAATGTCCTCTTGAATGCGTTATCGTAAGGTTAAGAAAGTTCAGAACAACTTTTCTATGCTAATGACTGTTTAAAACCGTCTAAATGCAATTTATTCCAGTGCATTAACTAAGTTATAATAAAGTATAATATAATACAGAATATATAATATGCATCTTATTATTGTACAATATAATACATTCTTTTGATATAGACTGTATCTATATACACTATATTTCATTGAATATTATGTGTATAGATAACAGTTTACATGCCATATCGTTATTTTACTTTACTTGTATTAGTTTCTTTATATATATTGTTTATAAAATTAATTTATGAAAAGAATATTGTTATTAATATAATATTATTAATAGTAGTACATTATTAGTTAATTATAATATATTAATTTTTGTACGAATAATATGTTTAGAGTGTTAAAATAAATGGCCTTGCATTAAGGAAGATTTAAATATAATTGAAATACTCATCTGAATAATGTTCCGTAGTCCTAGAGAGCAATTCAGCCATAAAACAAAAAAGAGTCAATGTGTTTGAATTTTCGATCCTAAATTGGATTCGTAATAGTGATAAACTGAAGATGAAATGCAGGTGTTGATTGAGGTTACATTTTAAACGAATTTTTTAATACATTTAAATGGAGACATTATATTAATGGAAGTAAATGAAGCATCGATGGACCTCATGAATGATGGATGAAAGACACGTGGATTTAATTGTCCTGAGTATTAATTGAACGTTGAAAAATAGAGTAACGAACCCGTAATCGAACTCTGAGATGCCCATTCGAATCATCTCTGCTTAAATATCCATGAAAATTATTTAAAGATGGACGATCCATTTAAATTGCGGTGGACCAATCAGCAGAAATGTGGAGCGATGAGTTTCCAACGTAACGACGCCATTTGTTTAATAAACAAGCCTTTATTGTGTTGATATGAAAGATGATTAATTCGCTTGAATGGACTCCTCAATTTGTATATTTAGCTTCGAATATTTTTAGGTTCTGATCATTCTATATCCTTTGTAACAAAATCATCAAAATATTTTATTTTTTATTATTTATCTAATTTAAGTATTTATCATTAGCTCTTATTGGATATTTAGAAAATATAGAGCTATTATTAGTGATTAGATTCGTATTATAGATATAAATATATTAAGATAAGATTGTGGGTGAAAAGTATCGTACTTCATCTTACGTTTATTTCTAGATTATATTTAGAAGCTGCCATAAAATAGTGACAAAAGATAAGAAATGCATAGAATATCTGTTGAATACGAAGAATCCAAGAAATGTCTTATGAAAAGTAGGAATAGAAAATTTTGCAAATGAAAAACGTTTGAAAGTCTAAAACATTTTCATGGAATAATTTAAAGATTTGTAAGGAAAAGTGCGAATTGGAAGAAAGATTTGTGCAAATTTATTGGACTATTTAGTTTCTTAGTATGTTTATCGCTATGACAACGCGTTAACGTTAAAAACGTCCTGTAATAATTTGAATGAATTATACGAATTCGTTTCATTATATTTTAAATCGTTTATTACTTACGTCGTGTAATTTGATATCATAATAAGTGAAAGTTAAATTAATGAAAGAATAGTTTTCGTCGAAATATAAATAAGGTTCCCAGAATCATATTACCATTTCTCCAATGTTTATTTTCTCGTTTGTCTGTTTTATCGAACACTATACATCCAATCAACATAATTTACGAAAATCTATTGAGAAAATAAAATTAGAACCCATTACAATAGATGAATTAGAGACTTATAGAATTTATGTGCTAAGTTATGGAGAATATGGATATTAACTCATTCAGTTCGCAATGTTTTTTAAATGTCCTTGATATACATTTGAAGAAGAGAAATAGCCTAAAGGGAACAGAATATACATTCATATTTATGACGCCAAGAGCATTTTAGTCACACCTTATTTTCACGAGTTTGAATTATATTTAGGGGAAACGTAATTCTTCATATTTTTCCTTCTCAAATAATCCTCATTAAATGAAGATTGCTTTACGTTTAATTCTTCCATTTATCCTATACTTGTGAAATATCTCTATGTACACAAATTCTGTAAATGGCCTCTAACCGAGTTTAGTTGAGTATAAAATGCATTCACAACAGACAATTCCACAGTTATTTTCCTCTTGAGTCTTCTCCTCACTCATCTCTATTCAAATGAAAATGAGATTGTTTCACAGCGAATCTTTAACTCGTTGAGTTCACACCATCTCGCTTGAACATCCTGATTCAACTCGACATTTTCATACCCTTTTATTCCTCGTTTGTCTCTATTTCTCTGGTGAAATTTTTATATCATTGCTGGATTTATTTATTGTACTTTAAACACCCTCTTTTGTTTATTTATTGTTTATTCCATCTATCTTTTATAGCGGAAACCTAATCGATGCTTTGTAATGTTTCCGTATTGATTCTTTGTTTGAAATCCTATCAAATAAATAGTTGGTCTCTATTTTGTTCTTTAAAACTTTTTTGTACAATGGGAGGGAAACCTTTCCCTTAAATTTTCTCTGAAATTATTTTATTCCTATGAATAGATTCTTTTCCATTCTCTTTTCTCACTTTCTTTTTAAAATTCAAGTAAGTTTCTTTTTAAGTTCTTTTCTACCTTTGTTGATACCCTCGAGAAGTTTCTGATTACAGATCACAATAAAATTTTATGGTTTCCATTTCATCTTTTGGATATAATGGGAATGAAAATATTAGTGGAAATTTTGTTTTTATTTTCACTTACGCAACAGCTTTCTGCAAGGTATAATACTTTTATTTAATCAATCAGGAGACTTAATTTGTATGAAATATTTTATTGCCACTATTCTTCTACGTAAAACGATTAGGTTTGTATCGCTATGTTGTACTATATTATAGGATTCCTTTTTTGTTAAAAGATATTGTTTATTAGGTTAATTGTAGCTTAGTAGTTATAAATTTACAGTTAAAAGTGATAAAGTTGTTAGAGAGATCAATTCTCATTTAAAAGATAAGGAACAAGAAACTAATAGCACATTTGTGACATATTATACTCTTCAATATGTAAAGATTAATTTATTTATTCCGTATTCTTCGCGTTTTTTTATTATTGTAAATATCATTTAGTCTGGTAAGATTTTTTTATAGCTCTTCTTTTAAATGTCATAGATTCTTTTCTTCTTTTCTTCTGAACCTTTTCAGTTCTTTCTATTATGTCTTGATGTTAGTCGTGTATGTGTTAGACTGTTTCTTCAATTGAAAGCAGTTGAACAAAGATTCAAAGTACGAGGTGTATAATGTAAAATACATTTCAATCGATTGAATGAATGTGAGTAATGACATTTTGATTGAAAGGAATTCCCTAGAAAAGAGTATTCGTTACTTTCTTTTCGTAATAGTGAATTTTGAATGATTCCATTGATAAATGAAACCTTTTGATGTTCTCAATCCCCAAAATGTATCCTCTATTTAGAGTGGAAAATGAACGACGGAATTTTCCTCTGTTTCATTCCTTCAAATCGATTAATAGGCACTCATTAATCAAAGAAAAGTTCTCGTGGGATTACAATTGAGGAAAGTTTTCATCTCATAATTACCAAGCGAAAGGATTCTCAAATCGATTGTTAAACTAAGAATCGGCAATTTTCGATAATTATGATTAACGATTGGTACAGCCAATTTTCATTGGAAGACAAGTTTCTACTCAACGGAGAACATCCTTACCTAATTAGCAATCTAACTTAAACATCCACCTTTCAGTAAAGTTCGGAATTGAGGTTCAAAAGGAATTCCTTAAACAAAACTTTCGCGTTTATTATTTACCTATTTTAATGTTCTTTTGTAATCAATAGCTTCTAGTAAAACGTTGGTAGATCCTGTGTTGAAAACCATCCTTTTAAGTACAAAATGAATTATCAAAGGGTTTTAAAAAATATTCTCAAAGCGTTATATAATGATATCATTATAATTAGCCATTTTTAATCTATTAATTAGTTTTAATTTTCTCTGTTCATGGTCTCCCTTTATCGTAGTATCCTCAAAAGCATAATTGTGTCTCTATAACAACTACTCTTGTGTAGTTCTCATCTCGTCTCATCCTTCTGTATCCAGTTCACAAGTACTTACAACTTCACTCCGTTGCCTTTATTTTATACGTAAACCACTTATTGAATCACGTATAAGTTAACATGCACATCACATGTAGTCTATTTTCTCGAGTTACGATGTTTTTAAACGGAATTCATACTTCGTGCTCGGAATGTATTCCAATTTCTAAGAATAAACCTTGATATTTTTTGCCGCTTAGGTCGCGTACAGCACTGTGACCGCATTTGTTCTTGTTCGAGGTGCGCGGGAATACTTCGAAGGTTAAAATGATAAAATAGAAATGTTGCAAAACTTCGCTATCCAATGACCTCGGGATACGTCGGTAAACCGCACGGAGCGCCCTTCTTATGGAACTTTCTCAGTGCAACATTGTTTATCTGGAATTCCGTGCAAGGTTGCTATAATCAACTGTCAGAACATTTTCTTACGCTAGATGCTGATTTATGCTGTAGTTTATGTAGGACTCTCCTATTTTCTCTATTCTGAGCATCCCTTGTCCCTAACTATTGTGTAAAAATCGTTCTTCAATGCTTTATGTCGTCACTGTTCCAATTAACTTCCGAACTTTTCCTTGGTCTCCTCACATCTTTTAGTTTACAGTCAAGAATGAAGGGAAACGTAAATTTACAATACAAAAGTCTTAAAATAAAGTTGTATAATACTTCATGATTGTTATTTATCTTTTTTATGATAAGATAAGCCTTCTTTTTTTTAATATATCAATAATGTTTATAAAGATATAGATCAATACATATCAGCTGTACTCATGAAAGACTTAATAAAGGAATGTTAAGTATTATGGGTAGAATTGGCATTATAAATTCTCCTTGTACATTTAACAAATCTTCGCTAGACATATAAATAAATATATTTATTTAATTTAAGTTACAGGTGGACAATTGTCCGGTGGCAATTTATTACTAGTTTGATAATACAAGTAAGTGCTATTTGCTCGTAACGTATGAGAAAGCAAAGTCATTTTATATAGATTCATTTCCCTACATTTCTAGGATCAAAATTTCTACGATATATTTCTAAACTTTAAAAAAAAATAATTTACTCTTAAACTCCGGATGAATATCGTCTTTCTTAAGAAGGAAACTGATTTGACCCGCACTCTTCCATATCTTCCTCTCTGCATTTATAATTCCATCCTAAGGTGAACTGCTTCGGAAATATCCCGTTTTTAATTGTGGAAAAGACCCCAAAACTTTTATCTATTGTTCGCGGTGGTTTGAATGACTCTGAATTCCGTTCTGTCAACATTCACGGAGGACGAGTTCTCTAGGTGTTTGCTCCCCTTCTCACACCGCCCTGGATACTGTCGTACGTTGTGGGAATATGACATCCGTACTTGAATCCTAGTGTGTCGCAACGAGAGTCTAGAAACTTGAATGAATACTCCTCAATGTTCAACCATCGAACGTTGTATAATGAGATGGGTATAAAGGATACGGTTGTAGACATATGCGGTTACGTCAGACATTCTACGCCATTGAGGGTTTTTCTTCGGATGTTCGTAAGCTCGCGTATACCACCATATTTCTTGTTTGAATTGGTTTTTACGTGTGTGAACATGTTCGCGTGAATAGCAAATGGACACCTGTTTTAATTCTATTGTTAATAACGGAAATACTGCAATGTCTAGATACGTAGGCCAGAGCTGTTTTCAACAATGTGATACGCCCTCGATATACTAATTGTAAGTACGATGTTTTAATATTTTTGGAAATGAAGTGATTCTCATTTATCTGAACATCCATCCCCGATCACACCATATATTTCGCGATATCTGTTATTAAAGTTTGATGTATCGGAGCCAAAAACTTTATGTTATAGTCCCAATTTTAATATACGTATTTGAATTATATTCTCGCGATATTTGGCCTGAAACTTTACCAACTACTTCCTCATTCAGTTCCTGGAATCTATCCAAATTATTATTTAAGTTAGGAATTTTCGATGAAATATTATCATCAGTAAAAGAGCAGTATCTGTGTGTTCGTATGTTAATGGAAATTTGATTGTCATTTTTTCTCTATCGTTTTAACTGAAAGCAATCGGAATATGAGATACATTCTATTCGTGAACGAAGTTTAAGAGGAATGGATTGAAGCGAATATTCTATCGATACGATAGAATATATCGATTCTGAAGTTAGAATTGAAAATGAGAAACCCTGAAAAAAGTCTGAAATAAGGTACTTTGATATCACCCCGTGGTTAGTTCTAAAATTTTAATATTCAGAAGGATACTTAGATGCAATAAAATACTTTCTATAGGTATTCAATACTATCTGATGAAAATGGACAATTTATTGTGGACAACTTTTGAAGAACCGTAACCACTATAAACACCTTTAAAATTTCCATGCTTTGGATCCACATTTATCATCAATTCGTTTACATAAATGTTTGACGATAAAGTTTCCTTTAACGTCTTAATTTTATCATTTATTCAGACCCTTAACCACACTCATTTCTATGCTACAGTAAACTTCGAAACCGCCATTTCTGTGTTATCAATGTAATCGATTGACCTACGAGTTCGTTAATTCAAGATCTCAGTCGAAAAATTAATAAACAAACCTCGATCTAATTGTTTGTATCCGTAAAATAATCGAATATTTTAGCTCAAATTAGAAAGATGAAGGTTATAGAAAGTTATAGAAGGTAATAGAAAGTACGTGATGGTATAACGACTTACTCATTATTCGGTAAGTATTCCGTTACAACTTTAACAATAAGAATAACAATCATGTACTCAAAGTTAATTATTGATGCTAATTAAGAAAAGCTCCCGTATTATTCTTATATAAATATTTCTCCTCCCCTTCAGCGTCGAAAGCTCTCTTGTTTTGAGGAGTCTCATTTTGTCATTCATCCCATACAACTCCTTTTTAAAAGGAAAATTGAAAGAGAGGAAATAAATCCGAGTGAAATAAACGTCTGTTTCTCTGGTGAGAGTAAAATGAGTTAGAAGTTTTCGTCTTCTTTGAGAACGGCATTCTATTGAGGGAAGAATCAGTGGGCGAGGTTTTTTTTCGAGTGCTCTGTTCGGAAGCAAGTATTGAATTGGTACAGGAAAGGGTATTTTTAGATCGAGATGCATAGCCCTTCTGAAAAACCCCCTTTTTTTGCTCTTTGGGTCAGTTGTCAATAATAGGATGGCGTTTACGATCCTTCAAAAAAAGCACTTTCTTTGTCGCGAGGGAATCTCTCGTACGAATTTGTCGCTATTTTCATTTAACTTTCGATTGTCTTCGTTGAGAGGGACTTGGATTCTTTATTGCATACGGACTCCATTTTTTCGGTGGTGTTTTTTTTAAAGAACATCCATTCATCTTTCCATTGTGTGTGACGATTTATTGATTCGGGCGTGAAATCTTCCGCCTCACATGTTCTTTTATTAGCCTTGTGTAATATTGAACTGTAAGAGTAGTTATGACTATTGATTTATCATTATAATTTAATCTAAGTTTCAAAAAAACAATCCTTTTCCTACGTGCTAAACGTTTCAAATTTCTACCACTGCATCCCCATGCGGCGCTGATACATATTGCAAAATGACTGGGACTCGAACTCAGGACCCCATTCCGGGTCTTATACGCTAACCACACAATCATGCCGCAATCTAATTTCCATCACAATGCAAGCGAGAGAGCTTAGTTCGACTCCCACTCATGTCATTTTTCGCTTCGTTTTAATCTTCGTGTTATATCGCACAAAATCATCGTGTGAAGTTATTTCACCTTTCCTTAATTAAGTAATGGAAATTATTATGAAAGAGGTTGCTCAAAACACTTCTATTTAGGAACCCAAAAGCTCACATTTATTATAATGTTGGTATATAATAAGTAGTCAGCTCTGCACAAATTAGAGAACATTAAAGCGCTATACGTTTTCTATCTTCTTCTCTCTCTTTCAGCGTTAGGTTATATTTAAATGGATAGCAACGTTTCTTTTAATTTAAATATCCCCATATTCTCTAATGGAGGTTTAATTCTCTTTGAAATTGACGCTTTTTTGTGTGAATTTTTTCTCAATCTCTGAATCAAATGACGAAGTTTCTCTATTCTTTTGTTTTCTTTATCTTCTATAAGAATCAGATAAGTATAGAGGAAAGATCGCCTGGCGGAACGCCTATTTGATATTCCGAAGTCTTCTTCATTTGAAATATCTTTTGGTTTCTTTAATGGATATTTGTAGTATTACAAAGAATGTGCGTTTATATTGATTTAAAAATCAATCGCATTCAAACATCTTGGCTCTGATTAGTTCTGTAGGAGAAATTCTTCCTTTAATGAATTATATTTCAAGCAAAAATCATTATATATTATTACGTTTACTGGTCTCCCTTCATTTATAACTCCTTAAACCGTATTTTCCTTAGTTTGGCGCATTTCCAAGCCAACCCTTCCGCATATTCTTTTCGTATCTTCCCTCTCATTGCTACGAAACGGGGAGAATTTTCCTCCGAAACGAAAGCTAATGGCGCTTCAAAACAATCGGAAATTTCCCTTTCGTTCGAAGGATGGGTGGGAAAACAAAAGACGGTGTATCGCGCGGATTACAATCCAGGCCCAAGGAATTACTCTGCCAGAACACGGTTCGCCATCTCCGGATAATTTAATTCCTCCCCAATTAAACCTTTTTTTTACCCACGCAAAAGCGGCATATCCCCTTCTAATCTTCAGCATCTCATATTACTCGAATGAAACCCGTGAGTCGGACCTTTTCATGCCGCGGCTTTTCTAATGGACATTAACCCCTCGTTTACGGCCACCTCTCTCCGGCGGATTAACTCTAGCAAAGGTGGATGTGAGGCAAAACTTCCGCTGAGGTCAGAGGTGTAGAAACTTTGGATGTGAACCACGTTGCAACCCTAGGATACCGTGGAGAGCATTAAAAGTGGAAAGTTTCGGACGCATCTTTTATCGCCCCAGAGTTTGTATCGTAATCAGAACGTAATAAGTGTTGTTTTTCATCCCTTGGTTACTAGGGATTGGTCGCTAAAGTAAACATTTTACGATCCTATCATGCAGCTGCCCAAATCGTGGCTGAACGTCAAACATTAGAAAGAGTTTTGTTAGTGCGAGGGTCAATCGTGTAACCTTCCTGAATGCGGGCTCGTAATGCTATGTAAAATATTATTTTATAGAGTTTTAACTGCACTTGTTTGGTAGTTTTAGTTTTAAACACAGCACGTTGGAGAATCAAAGTTTTTTTTTTGGGTTCTGTAAGTACCAGCAGCGCTTACATTTGACCTTTTGAAATGCCTTTAAATGGGTGAAGTACTTAATTATCGATTCGCAATTATTATTCTTACGTCAGAATATTCTTCCATCACAATTAGAGATGAGTGCTCGTATGAGAATGGGTTATGATAGAAAATTACGTCACTCACACGTCACAGCAATAGCATCCAATCTTCCCTGGTTCGAATTCTAATTGACTTGATTCTTACGATCAGGAATGGTTTTATATTTATTTGATAAAAATTATTTAAATGGATAATATTGGCGTGTTTTTCTTCTGATTAAAGGCTACTAATTGATATCCTAATTCGTTCATTTGAGAATGAATGTTTAAAGATGGAATATTTTATTGCTGAAATACCATATTTTCGTTCAACGAGTTTTATATGGTGTAAATGTGTTGGATGACTAAAATTTTAGTTTTTTCCAAATATAATATGACGACTTTTAAAGATATAAGAATATTTAAACGTTATATTTTCTATTTGAATTGATTTCTACACGTTATAATGATTTCTTGAAATAAAGCGCTCTTCATAACTCACAGGTTCTAAAATGCCTTCACTTAATCTTTTAATGAATAGTTGATGTTTGTCAGAGTTCGCTGCAGTAAAAGATTTCCTTAAATGGCTGCATCTTCTGAATATAAGGACGAAGATAAAAATCTCACTTTTATTCTCAACTGAATCCGTGCTGAATTAGCCTAATTATGCCACCGACTCACACCTCAATTAAAGAAAGTCTACTTCCTTTCGGAAAGTTTACGCAAAAATTTTTGGGAGACCAAAGTCGGTGTGGAGTTACATTTGGGGAGAAAGAATTCCTTTATTTGCATGAACCCTTCGCCGTTTCGGAGGTGCACCAAGTAGCTAATTAAAGAGAGGATTATTTTCACGAATCATAGAAAGGCTTTAGAGGGGACTAATCCTGTTTTCAAGCTGCGAATCAGCAAGAGATATCCTCGGAAATATTTTTAATTGCGTCGAGCGAGTTTACGGAAGCGTGAATCGGAGTGCGTTGTATGTTCTCGGGAAATCGGATTATCTAATCGATCTATTTCTAATATTCGGAGGGAATAAACGTGTATCGGAATAAATATTTGAATCGGAACTGCCAAAAAAATCCAATTTTCAGTCGTTGGAAACGAAAGTATGCGTTCTATAATCCTTTTGTGGTTTTGATATTATTTTCCTCTTCTCTCTTTGACCTTGAAAGTGTAAGTGTGCATTTATCATATCGTGGAATGATGTATATGGTTATTTTTATATGGAATGGTACCATGTTTAATGATAGTAACTAAACAATTCTTTCGGGACACACACACATACATGTATATATACCATTGGTTCATTCAGAAGTGAAAGAAATTGATGATCAGGTGATTATTTGTAGTATTTTAGCGTCCGGAGAGGTTTTGATAAAGTCTTGAATTCTATGTAAAATCTAAATATAAAATATACATATTTATACACGCATACTCTATTACTTAATTAATACTTAAAATAATCATAAAAGATTGATATTTCCTTTATATATGTCGTCTCTGTTCCTTTCTTGGCAAAAACGAATAACAAACTCCAATAGTTCATTCAATTATTCTTCCGAACAGCTAATTTGCATAAAATAATATTATTCGTCATCATTAATGTATTATCAGCGCATTTATAAAAGTTGACCTACTTGCAAATCTTATCAGTGTGAGGAAGATGACATATATATTTTATTCGTGTAAGAGAACATTAAGCGATCATGCTAATTTGCCTCATTAAGTCGATTCGATTTTAAAATTACCTTTGAATAAATTGAGTGTTCAGATGAGATTAAGAAATCCAACTGTTATATCGTTAAAGGGAGACTTCCCACTGCCAAAGAGTCTCCGAAGGAAAGGGGAAATGGTAATGAATCTCTTTTCAGAAGTTTCTGCGGTTCTGACTCATGAAGAGAGAGTTGTCTCTTTGATTGATTCGTAGTTCGTAAAATAAATGAACTCCTTCGCCGGAATTACTATCGTTTTCGCACACGTCTATGAATCGTAGGATTCGCGATAAAGTCCTTTCGCACGACGCCGTTAAGGATGGATATGGTGTGTGAATATGGGGACTGATTATCTCCCTGGAAATGGTTAACACGAAGATCAGAAGTCGTATACTATGAAGTAGTCGTTATCTATCATGAAATGGGTGCTTGAGAATTTATGCCAATCTAACGTTTCTAGCCATCTCATACGTAATGTTATTTCTTTTCTAAATTCATTGCAATTTGTATTACGAATTTGGAAAATTCTCTTTTCAGTATCGCAATTATGAATTGTATCTCTATGCATTTCAATGGAAACGTATTTTCAACGCAATTTCTAAGTAATGTATATTTAATCATTTTATATAATTTTAATGAATTTTAAATTACGTATTAGTTTGAAAGTTAATCGAATTGTTGTTATTATCGATAGAATAATATAATATATTTTTCCTTGAATTTGGCTGCAGAATTTTGGGATAGTAATGTGAATTTTGAAAAAGAAATCGGAAAACGAAATCTAAAAATTCGTTCTTCCCTGGAACGGTACACTAAGGAAATCGATTTAGTAATTAGAGTAATGGAATTTGCACCCCTTGCCACACTCCAAAAAGGTGGCTCGCAGGGTATCCACGTAGACATAAACGATCTAATCTTATTATCGATAAAATGTGAAGATCTACTTAGAAAAAAAAACAACGCACTTCCTCAAGAATTTATGCGTTGGTTATATAGGAGTATGCGGCATTTAGATTTTTAGCTCTTGCCCATATAAAATCCCTTCATACTTTCTCTCCTTATTTCTATGAGAAAAGGAAAGGATAAGTATGGTTCGCTTCCTTGTCGATCAAAGATCTTATTCTGAGGCAAGACATGATTCACTAATCATGTTTGTCTTCATCTCGGATTCAATGACTCGAGGGTACAGAGTCAATTGTCCTTCAATTGCGTGTTCCAATTCCATCACCATCATCAGTTTCGATCCCGTATAATAACGTGGTCGAAAGAACGCAGTTGCGCATTGCAGCTTTCATTTTGTCAGATCTCTCTTGTGTATAAATTCCCGTATGACTCTCCGCAAACAGCTCATTCAATGGCTATCTGCATCGGGATTTCAAATCCTTTCACACGATGGCGTTTACCTCTACAGTCTCATCGCCTCCTCAGTGGTCTCAGGAAGCAGCGGTGACACTGTGATGGGGCTACTGGTGATTTTGTTGCCCACTCTCCCATGATGGTTACAGCGGGATAGCCTTTTATGCAGATGCTACTGGTTGGCCCTTTCTCCTCTATTGTTATTGATCAACAATTATGTGAAAGCTTATGGGTTACCTATGTGGTATAACAATCAATGAATAAAGAAATTTCTTTTACTCATAATTAACAGAGAATAATACAATGAAAAGTCTCATGATTTATGTTTTCAGTTGACCTTATATAGCTAATAAAATTTAATACCTGTATATGATTCATCATGAAAAAAGAATCGGAACATTTTTCCTTATTAAGTTACAGAAAAAAATAAAGAAATGTGTAAAATATTCACGATACGAAACCTTAATATTCACTGTCTTCCATGCCTGAAGATGATGTATTACTTAAAATTAAATTTACACTTAAATTATTGTATAATTATTGTATTATTATCTAAATCTACATCCATACACCTTTAAATCGGTACTTATTAAGAAAAAAATATCCTTAAATATAAGAAAGAAATAAAATTCCAGGGTTTTATATCTCCATTTTATGCTATTTGGATCGTTACCTGCGTTTTTATTACCGTACGCTTAAGATTTTACAAGTGGTTGACACTGTATGTTGTTTCCCCGACTCATACCGTTACCATGACAATGTATATTTTCCTGAAATATGGACGAACTTTCGAATTTTATCTAACTCCTTTATACATAATCGATATCTCCTTATTAAAATGAGTATGATTAAGGTGTTCAGTGGTTGATTTGTTGGAGAGGATGGCAGTAAGTCTCCAAATCGTCTAAGAGAATAAATGGGGACCCAGAATTGATCCCTGCGGGACCCCGCCATCATTCTTAATCCTTTCAGAAGATAACTCATTCTAAGCAACTCGTTTTTAACGATCATTTAGGTAAGATTTAGTTTCAAGGAACCTATTTTAAAAAGTTTTTCAGCCATAGTATCGATATTTGGATAGTGTTAAGACACCTCGAAACAGCAATTGTTTGTGAGCTGAGTAACCGTTGAGGAATCCCGGCAGCAGGGGGTCGGGTCTACGTGTGGCCACGCTAGGCAAGTATTGTTCTGTTAGTGCGAATTTTGCAAGCTATGTTGCCACGACTTGTGAATTGAGAAAAAGAAAGCCAGTGACCCGTGTATACCACTCTGAATTTTTATAAGTTTGCTAGTAAATGAGTAGAGTCATGTAGCAGGTAATGCACCTTGTCGAAGACGAATTATAAATGATTCCTGGTAAACTTTTGCGGCTTAATTTATTTAAAGTAATTAAGGTAGTGCCTTCAGCTTCTTGTGCTTTGGATTTAATGCTCTTAAATGGCTTTGGAACATTCCACATAAACATTGGTTTAAACGGAAGTGATTATGCCAATCGTTAGCTTTGAGCGCAAGATATTCTAAAAAAAACTTGTCTTTGTGCTCGAGTTCAATTTCCGTAGTTGGGAGGGAAAACGTTTCATTTAGCGTTTCAAAGAATTTTGCCTAATCACCAGAGGATCTTTGCGGTCTCCCATTTCAAAGAGTCGAAGCTCCTTCCAAAATAGCACCGTGAAAGTCTATTTCCGAAAAGACGAACTTCAATTAAGGACTTGTGATTAGGTGTTTAAATTTGTTTTTTTTTTTTTTTTTGAAGTCTACGAAAATTAGTGGATTTTAGTACGTTGTAAGTTGAATTTTGTGTAATTATTATTACATTTATTTTGGTTGTCGTCTAAAACGGGAAAAGGTATTTGAATCTATAATTGCATTAATGGAGGTTGATAAATAAAAATAATGGTATATTATAAATTCGAAAGCAAAAAATTAAAAATAGTAACCTTAAATTCGATATTTGTGGTGAATTTCATATCAATCCGGAAGTAAAACTGAGTCGACTAAGGTATGTATGTACTATAGTATACATATATGTTATCTTTAGCGAATCATGTGCTTGCGGTTTTAAAGGTATAGTATAAGGTATAAGGCAAAAGTGACTGCATGAGGAATATGTCATGGATTGATTTATCTATTGCTGGAAGTTTACCGGCGTTCTTTTTTACTTTAAAGTATATTAAATCGCTATAACATCTAGCCATAAAGATAGGTTTGGGTTGAAGAGGATGAATATACAAAATGTTTTTACTAATAATTCGTTTCATTCATCTCTTGGAGGTTGCATCTTCATTCCGTATATTTCATAGCAATCGTCTGTTTGTTCCAAAAACATTCATAAAATAATGATCAGCTTGTAAAACAAGCCTTTATTATGGTTGAATACGTGGAAGTCTTGTTTATCTCAAAAAAAAATTTCCCAAAATTGTTTTGCATATCGTTCAAGTATGGAATTCTGTGCTTTCCAATGTAATTGTGTCAGATGTCTGAGAGCAAAACTTTCGTAAAAACGTTTGAATCTTTTAAACACTCCTTGAAGCTCTTTTAAAAACACGTATTCAACTTTTTGAATTTAAACAATGTTTTAAACTTTCAAAATGGCTCCATGAACAATTTGAGTGTAAGACACGTGTACCTATAAAAATACAGAATATGATTTTTTGAATTTTACAGCGAAGGAAATTTAGAAACTTCGTGTTCTACGGCTCGATACATTTACAATTTTTAATATACTTATATCAAATGTTTCAGAATCAATGCACAGTATCAATCGATGCGTAATATCTTCCGGAGAGTGTGGTATCCACGTTGTGAGAAACAGAAAAAGCGATTGGTGAAGGATTAATACGTATCCTTGGTTCGTATTGGATGATGGAAAAGGTCAAGTCGCTTTGAATTGAAATGATTAGACTTTCGAATCCCATATGAATCGGTTGGCTGTTCTAGGACGGTCATGTATCGGCACCGCGTTAAAGTTGATGAGAAAATGCAATTTATTAACAATATCCTCTGGATTTCGCTTCAATTAATATACCGACTTGATTACTGCTCGATTGACATACGGAATTTCAGTTATATATTGTGGATCTCTCATCATGGCTTCTCCATATAGTCCAGCAAGAAGTCAATCCTGTACGACGGAATTATTTGAATGCAGTTTATGTTAAGTTTACTCTACATGGTGGAAAAATGGCAATATGTATATTTGCATCATAAAAATTAGTGCCAAAATGATAGATAATCATTCATTTATTTTAATCAACTTTTTTCTTCTACTTTATCTTCATTATCTCTATCTCAGACGTAAATTGTTTCTGTCGGATGTCGTAACTTACGAATTCAAAAATAAATCCTTGCGGAGGAAGATTAATTCTTATTATCAGGTCATCCTTGCTCTTTCCGGAAGTGATGCAGATATCAACGCAAGCCTCTGAACACGTTCCCAAAGAGGAAGCGTCAGTCTTATCGTAGCTTACAATTGCTGCGCTCCTCAAACGGCTTAGCGTTATGTCTCCTTTTTTTAATATAGATAAGGAATGATTATAGCGCCACGTGATGACTTCATTTGGTGGGAATATATGGTACTTAAAGGGGTTAAATTATGCGTTAAATTTTTATTTGTTTGTCAATTCATATGTCGAAATAGACTTGACCCAGTTCGCCTATTTTTGATTGAATACTGTACGAAATTTATAAGAATGGTGTGTTTGACTCATTGAGCATCTAAACATTCAATTGAACTATTAATATACATTTTTACTCGCCGCTTCTAAACGAGTTCATTCACTCAAGAGATATTTGTAAAGGTGTATTAATGGGATATAATCGATTAGACTTCATGATAATCTTCAAAATTCGCGATAAATAGAAAAATTTCATAAGGTTTAGGGAAATTCAATGTGAAATAACTCTGTGGTGTTGCGTAGAGGTGTGTTTTTCTATTTATAGCCATGTGTCACACCTTTTAAACGCACGATCGATTTCATGAAAAAGCTAAAGGACTTTGCTTCCCTGTATTACAATTTGTCCTCAAATCACGAGGTATTTTCCTCGATAAGTCACTTCCTGCAGTTTAATACTTTTTTGGAATCGTTATGTATTGGATTAAATTGTATATTGTAACTTTGAGTTGTTATTTTTATTTATCAAATATTAATATTTGTATCACGCTATTGTTTCATCCTTCAATGACAAAGCATATCATTATAATAAAAAACCTTCTGCACTTTGAAACGAGCAATGACCCGACCAGCATTTATAAGCAGACATCATTTCGTTGGAGTTAAAGGGGAACATATCACACTTGCCTTTGCTCTTAAAGAAGCTACGTGTATCGCGACGTATGGTTTTAGAAGAAGGAAACATAAAAAAATACTCTTCTCTTTCGTTCATTGTTGATGTCCATAACAACCTTCGTAACTATGCGAAGTTTAAGCCTAGTTTTAGATTATATTTTGATAATATTAGTTTTTATGCTCTTCTCTGCTAAATAAAGAAATTGAAACGCAAAGTTATCATACGAATATCGATCGATAGTCCAGTAAAAATTCAGATTCATTTTTAAACTGATAAATAATTTAATCGTTGAATATAGTTGAAAATAGGTACGCAATTTACTTTATCAATTTCGCGAAGTACGTATATATTTATCTCGTATTTGAAAGCAATATCGTCATAAGAGGATGAGCTGGAACGTTATATTCAAAAAGGCAACAGATACGATTTTCAGTTACGTAATAAAATTATTTTAAATATTCCACCGCCCTTTAGAAATATTCATTTATCGATATGGCCATCCGCGAGGTTACGCCTTATCAAATTCAATTACGGATTACGTTTTCAGCGAATCGAACATTTGCGCTTTTTTTTCTCTCGTTCGCAAATAATCCGCAATTCGCGAACGCGTAGAGAGAGAGAGATTCGGTGAAAATTTTCTCTCTCTCTCAAAGGAATTAGCGGGCAAATCAGGAAAAAATACCATTCCGATTGGGAAAGACTTCGTCTGTCGACAACCTCACAGCTGCTCTAATCGTCTCGGAGTTACTCAAGCGTATCATTCCGCCTTCCCTTTTAGCTCTCATTAGCTACTTCACACCTTCTTCTTCTTCCGAAGCTTAACGTTGCTCTTTTGTCAGGAAATGGAACGAGCGACGTTCGATTGTTTAATTTATTTTATATTGGATTTCTTTAGATTCGGTCACTAAGCGACACGCCCTTTATTGACTGAATTTTATATCTCTCTTAATTTCGCCTTTGGATATAGCGGATGATTCCGTAGTTGTGGCCAAAATGAGATTAATTGAAAAAGGTAGGTTATGGTTTCCTTTATCAATCGTTTGAATCCCATTTATTTCTTTTGCGGAAATCAGACGAAATTTTTTGTCCGATTTCATCAACTTCTTTCATTCTACTGTGTCGCTACGTATTGTGAATGAAAAGTCAGCAAAATCGTACGTTTTGCTTTAATTAAAATCTCGTAAGCGTATCGTCTCAAAATAACAGTACTTCTTTTATAATTGCCTTCCTGAACGTTTCTATCGTACGTTGACTACTTATGTAACGGAAAAGAATTTGCTCATTTCACGACCATCTTCCGGAATAGGCTTCTCTCTTCAGTTTGACTCGCGTTGGATTGAAAGCTCGCGTCGGCATGTTCACCAATCATGCTTCGTTTTGAATTCATCATTCATTATATGTCTCGGGGAGATAAGGCGCGTGTGTGCTTTTAATGCGAAGCTATAGCGTGCGATACTAAAAACGGAGTGTGTGCAGGAAGCGGTGGGCAGCTGCCGGTGACGTAATGGTGGATTTAAATGTGTCAGGTGGTCTCCGTGCACCGAAACACATTCGCTATCTATGCAATTATACATACCTTTCATGCACGCTGTAATTAGGCACGTAGTGAGGGTGAGTAATGTAAAGAGTCGTAGATTTTGGTCCGGTGTTGCCAAAAGCACAAGGATAGGATAGGATACCTAGAAGTGTACCTATATCGTATGTGTAAATTCGTGCAAATATATATAATAATATATAAATGGGTGTGTGTAAATCTCATGTTTATACAAACAAACACAGAATTATACGAGAACTGGGCGTTACCAATTATCGAATATCTTCAATTATTTACGTAAATATTCCGATTCTATAAATTGCTGAGTGCATTATATGCTTGTATTGTTATTAATAGTATGTTTTGTTATCTATTGCTTCATTTTCACATTTAAATAAACCTAATTACTTTGTAAGGAGAAATTCTATGTACGATTGTCGGAAAATTTGGAAAAACACGTATTTAAAACTGCTATAGCTTCTTTTCAATGTTGTTTTGTACTCATATTTTTTCGTAATACTCAGCTGGGATTGATTTAGCCTAAGCAGTATCTTCCTTCGAAGTTTCTGATTCAAAATCAGGGAATTGGATAATGCTTACAATTCTCGCGCGATATTGCTCACTACTTCTTTCGGTAATGTAAATCGAGTCACCGTTGCAATTTCGCAACGTCTTCTGTTTTGCATCAGATGCAATCGCATTTCTATGACAGCAGCGCCTAAATAATTCTGGAATCTTTCGTAAACGAGTTCTAAATTAGAGCAGCGACTCATTGTCTTGAGATGGCGTAATCTCTTTCGAATGCCCTCGACTTTTTGCACAACAAAATTTAGGCTTATTTAAGAAGAAGATCGTATTACGAGTGTGCGCTGAATTAAACTTCGTCGGAAGAGATGCTGTCGAAGGAAATGTCACATGGATACGAGAGGTCATCAAGACCACTTTCTAGAGGAAACTCCCTTAATTCCGTCGTTGAGCACAGCACTTATCTAATCAACCGTAGAGAAAGTCGGTCTTATCCTCGAAATTTTTTAAAGTTTTCGAATTCCTAAAAGTAGTTTTGATGAGTCTTTTTTTTAATGAGTCAACACTAAGGTCAGATTTCGTCATTGTGATTGGTGGAAGTTTTTATACGTGTTTATTTACTTATTCGTTGCCACACAAATCCTATCGTCGCTAATTAATGGGAGTGATTTGTTAATTATGAACTTTAACGTGGATAATTATTTGTTATGAAAACCTGTGGTCTCTATTTTCACACCTACGGCTTCTCAATTAGAGTGTCAGTGTGAAATTTGAAATCTGAGGAACTTTTTAATTTGTGATGGTTTATGGAATGTATATCATGAATGTGTTGTAGTAATTATAAATGATAAGTGAAACCTAATTTAATTTTACGAACTTTGTAATGTTTCTAAAAGGTTTTGCTGTTTATAAAGTAAATTTAAAGTGACAATTATTAAGAAAGAAAGAGGTTTTGCAAGAAGTATACTAATTGAAATAGAAGCAGAAACTTTTGATGAGATGTTTAAGGAAGCGAACAAAGTAAAAGTGACATTGGAATTATAATGAAAGAAAATTAACATTAATTGTCCGTGGTATTTAAATACAAATACACAGTGTTACTTGAAGGGATATTATAAACGTGTGAATGGAGGAACGCAGTTCGAGTTTTGATGACGCTTGTACTTTTTCTAACTTTTTATCATTACCTTTTCTAAGTAATTGTTTTGGAATGATAACAATCGATTTTTTTATTCTTCAATTGTTACGCATTTTAAATCCAAAATATATGAGTGTAGGATATAATTCTATCCATTAATTAACAAGTGCAATAACATAAAAAACAGTGGTTAGAAACTGCGTATATGCACATGATATGAAGAAAACTTTAAATTTATTTTAGGATATCCTATTGGTCTCACAGCTCCGTAACATTTCTGAAGGAACTTCTTCCCACAATCAGTTACTATGTATAGAGAATCTTAGGTGTAATATATCTTGTAAGTATGGTGAGGATATTTGTCACTGGATGTAAATATATCATGATTAGGCAATTGTCTGTAACTTTTGTTTGTGATCCTAATTGTTAGGAGGATTTGCTTGGAGACAGTCGTCTTCGAAGCAGATCCTGTTAATAATACTCGTAAATTTGTCAGCTATCAGCACTCTATTAAAAGTTCACAAATTGTAACAGCCACCAGGAAAAGAACGTAAGTAGAAGGTTAAAGAAGGAAGTAGAACTTTTACATCATTTACTTTGGTCTTCCAAAACAGTCCTTTTTATCCTTTTTAGTCCAAACTTTTTCCCTATTCCTTCGGTCGAATCCCTTAAATTATCAATGAGATCCTTTCCTTTTTCTTAGAATCGCTGTTTCCATTGATTACCTCAATATTTACTCAAGAATTTAACTTCTTTGTGTTATCTCAACCAGCAGATATCCCAGTTCCGTACGTCTTTCATATTAGCACTTGAAAATTTTTCCGGTTCTTAACTTTTGAGGCATTCGCTATCGCTAATAGTGGTATATGATTCCTATCATCCAGAAATTTGAAGGTTTTTACCCATTAATGTTGAATATAATCCGTAACTAACATTTTTTGAAGAACTACTGCCGGGAATTAATATTTAGTTAGCCCTCATTGTTGTTATCGACTCAAAAATACGGAAGTTTCTTTTCTTTCGTGTTTTTGCTAGTAATTGATGTCTAACAATAGATAATGAGTCGTCAGTTAGCAATTGTAAGGTTTTTAATTGTTGATGTTGATTATAATCCTTAACTATAATTCGTTGATGAATTACAATCGGTTATTTATGTTTAGCTTGGCTTCATTGTTGCTGTCGACTGAAAAATACTAAACTTTCCTTATTCTCGTGTGTTTTCTAGTAATTTAACTGTTAAGCTACAAATGCCTATAACTTAATTGTTGATCTATTTAACCGTTCAAACAGATAAAATTAATGTTCATTGTCGCGTAATCCACGGAATAGTTTTTATTTGGAATGTCATTCGGCTAAACGGGTTTCTTGAAAACCGGATGCTGTTAGAGGTCTGTGAAGATGGAATCTGAGCAATGGAAGCGTCGAATCGAGGTCGTGAATGCGTAAGATTTTCATAGGTCGTAAAGGCAGGGATTCCTCGTTATGTGCGAATCTTTGACAACCGATTGCCGTTTGCTATCTCACATCCACGAATTCTATTCCATAAAAGTCAGCCATCTTGTCGTTCACACGTTAGTGTTTAAAGGCTTAATGAATCCATTTCAATTTATCTCATGAAGCTCCTTATCGCTCTTTGATTGTTGTTGTCATGAAGACGAGAGATGTACTTACTCCTTCCATTGATGTTTCAACACAGTTGTGTTTTTCGTTAGCGAAGTTTAACTTATTCTGAAGAATATTAGTTTCTAAGGTTCTCTGGGAATGTTCATCTATGTCCAACACTTCTCTAAAATGCTTTTAATGATCGTAACATCAATCATAACTCTTTTAATTACTACTTTAAGTGGGATTGAGAAATTATGCTTACATCGTTTACGGAGATTGAAGGATCGGTATTGTAGAACCGAATAAATTTCTCCCACGATATATGTGTTAGGATGAATTCATGTTTAAAAGGTATTCATTACGGATATGTTTATCGTTATAATATTACAGTGCGTAACAGAAAAAATGAATATTGGAATATATTGTTGGAAACAATATCGTTGGGTCAATAATGGATGCGATCCAATCGTTAACGTAAGCGATAACAATTAGATAATGTTCATTATTACGTAAACCAGAGTCACATTATACTTCTTTGACAATATGTCGTTCTGTGGGTTAGATAAGGAGACTATTTCATTTATTTATAATCAGTTTTATTTAATGATGAGAGAATACGTCTATGTCAGCGTAGGAATGACGAATTTTTCACACGAAATGATCCAAATTCAGAAATTTAGACATTGCATTATCGTCTTATCTTTTTCGAAGAAATGATCTTAATCATACGCCGTGAAGCACATGTGGTTTTGAGTTCACCCAAGTGGAAGATGAAGCCTCGCAGCACTTCCCTCTCAAATTTACTTCCTTCCGATGTATACTCTTTCTTGCGGAAGTGTTGGTAATTGCCCATTTATATTTTTGAACTTGAATCATCGTACTCATTGCTAAAAAGGTCTCGTAAATTATGTTACAGTTTGAACTTGACCCCCTCGACCTACTTGATTTATATGTCTTTGATTTTATACCAATCGCATCGTACTACCTTTCTGATATAATTATGTCTCAGAAGTTGAATGAAACGTATTAATAGAAGAATGTTCATTCCCTCTATAATAAGTCGAAAGATTAATGTGAAGTGTAAATGTGTTTAATGCAGAGCTCGAGCACAATGCCATAACAGTTCTCACACGGCACAGATCCCGAACTTTCCTCGAAACACATCAATCCTCCGTTCCTTTCACGTGGAGCAGAAGTAATATCCAAACTCCTTACAAAAGTGGCATGATTTATCTCATTCGAGAGATTGTCATCCCAAACGATGCGATGACCCAGTTTTATGAGAAGCACGCTGTGTTAAGAATCTTCCATAAGAGAGAATTCCAACCGAGTTGAAAATATTTCTATAAGAAGTCTTTAAGATAAACTTCTCAAGGACGGGCGGATTCTCGGGAATATAAGGATACTCGATCAGATGACCTTCGCTACGGAATGAATGTCTCACCAATTCCTTATTTGGAGTTGTGCGGGAAATGATTCTTCGGGAGTCTTCAACATCCGACTCATACCTCCGTGAGAAACAAGAATTCAGCGCTTTTCCTCGTTCAGAAGACAAGAATCGGTGTGATTCTCATTGTTACAACCACGAGCCAATCGTAAGCTTCAAAGAATCAACAATCAAAGTCAGTTGTTTACGAGCGTAATTAAAGGAATGAAAGTTTTTACGGGAATTCTTTCTATTGTTTCGTAGAGTCGTATTCCCTTTTCAGTTGGATACTTGACGCTTTGTGAAGTCGTGCAGGAATGTTTACGAGCGTATTAATACGTTTTCTGCTGCATCATAGTTTCCCTTTCGAAGAAGGAACGCAGTGCGTAGGAGTTGCATTGGGGACGGATCTTCGAGACGCTGCACCGAAGCTCCCACTTTCGGTCACTAAACACGAACGGCGCATTTTCGAGTCGAGCGCCTCTCATTAATCTTATAATGAGTAGTCAGTGTGTTTGTGTGTGCGGCGTGACGAATTCTCCGTCCGAGTACGTGACTTGTCCGCGCCTGCTAGTGCAATAACTATCGAAGAATGACTCACTTGTGGCTTCTCCCTCCCGACGGGAAGTGACGTATACGCGTATGTGGCGCTCATACCGCGTGTCGGGGGCAGAAAGGAGGCAGTCTGTGTTGTGCAGTGGAAGTGTAACCTTCTGATGGGAATATCGCAGCGGCAGCTGTCTAGCGGACATCTGGCGAGGATTCCATGGCGGTTCGGAAGAGGCCTTAGGAAAGCTACCGGTGAGTGGCGGCGTCGGGCTTCGGTTTTTTTTCGTTAGCACGTGGAAACAAACAACTGCTCGGCGTTCTTTGGTGTTGTTTCTAGTTCCGGATTGTATTTTTTTTTATCTCACACGCGCGATCGACTCTTTTATCGTAATTTCTTTCGAGAACAGAGTCCAATTGTTGTACTGTTTACGTTCCTCAGTGTTTATTTACGCGTAACGATGCGTATTTATCGTTCTCGTTACTGTGTTAACGGGTGCGTTTTCTTAAAGAATTCGTCCCAGTATGATCTGCATTGAGCAATGGTGTGTGCAATGCTGTTTGTGTTGTGCGTTGCATTTCTCTGTTTACTCGGTTTGTTGTGGTGGTAAAGCCGAAGTTCATTTTTACAGATAAACTGTTTTCGAAGTTATCTGGAGTGCTCGTTGTCCGGTTGATACCCTTTAGTGGTGGAGAATGCTTACTGCGGTGTTATTTGCATTGTAAACATTACAATCGCCATCGTATGTATTTACTATGCGCGGACGCGGTGCTTATAGCCCTTTGTATTCCACGGAAAAATTTCGGAGTATTGTGTTCTCAGCTTTTCATTTCACCGTATTTTTTCACTGATAGGGTCAAATTTAACACCTTTTATTTTATTTCAAGATCGAGGAAAATGTGTGTGTAGAATTTAGTGTAAAATTCGTGGTTTATTTTATTGTTCTTGCGTTATTTTTATAGGGATATAGCGGGACTTAGAATTGCTTAGAATTATTTCAGAATAATGGTTTCTAATGATAAACTAGGATTTGGCGATCTTTTTATCTTAAGCAGAATTATTTTCTACCTTATATTTACTTTGTTTATATTATATTACTATACTAATATTCTTCGTTCTTGTAATGGCTTCCCGTATAGGCACGCCCACTCGATTAGTTTTCAGTATCTCGGGCGAGACACCGCTGTGTAGTGCCTATGCTTTACGCATATATATATCCAGCATTCAGTCCTTAGAATTCGTTTTTTCCGATCAAACAACCATCTTTTGGTACAATCGTTTTTAATAAGATATAAAAGTACTTTTTACTGGTATATATCACCTCTGTTTTCTATATTCATTAAGCTGTGAACTTACGTAAACATTCTGGTTTCATACATCGTCGTTTTCTCGTATCTTTTTAAAGTCCAAAGAATGTGACCGCATCTCGAGGATTGACTTTTTTGGCTTCACCTCATGAACTACCGATTTGCTGCCACACGATAGTTCTCGGAGCTATATCCTCACTCTGTGGTCAACTTCGGCTCGGTTCGAATCTCTCCAATGACCCGCCTATGTCGAAAATAGGCCATCGAAGTGACCAACCCAAACTGTCACTTTTGATCTCATATTGCGCGCCCTAACAAAAGACTAGAGCAGGCTCTTTCCCCGATCTCCCGCTAGGTACCGTTACGGTCGTTAACGGTCTGACTCACCCGTCTTAAAGAACTTCTTTACGATGTTCGAGAGATCGTAAGAAGATGGTGACGAATCAGAGTCGTGATTAACGAAAACGGTATGAGAATTTCTCGGAAATATTCGAAGGATTCTCAGGTGATTTCAATGGGTGAGAGGAGCGGAAATATGTTATGGAAAAATCGGATAGCTTTCTCAATGTCGTTTTCTGCTTTAAGTTTGATCCAATTTTCACGGTTGAAATTCCGCTATATTGTACCCGAGCGTGAAATCGGTGTTTGTGAGAGCACAAAAGAGGTCTTCTGGAGGAGTCGTGTCAATGTTGAAGTGGTTAAAACTCGGAAATAAGAAGATGTTCATATAAGTCTGCTATGCAATTCGTAATCGTTCATCTGGTAAATGCGATGTTTAAACGTAGCAATATTTTTGTTTTACATATTGTTATTAAAGTATTGAACCACAGACTGAAGTAAAACGCATATATTTAAAAGGGTTTTAGATGATATAAAGGATATATCTTAACCCAAACATAATACAAGTACTTCATTACTTCTTAGACCAACCAAATGATCGTGGTTGTTCATTCATTATTCATACCTTCAATTCTTTCACGCGTATTAACATTTTTATAATTATTATTAATAAACAGCTTTGCATGTTCTGAAATACGAATTTAAGAGTATCGGACTAATATTCAAACGATGCCTTATCCTAAAATCTTTGATTAAACGGTTAAAAAGTGTTTCAGGTTTAGAAACGTTATTTTCAATTCACTGTGCCAAAAGTTCAGCAAGTCAAATCCTGACCTATATATTACTGGGTTGTCCTTTTATATACTGATATTCATGCACGTAAGGAACAATGTCTTAGAAATGTTTCTGATTGTTGAAAATGTCGTTATGTCTTTTCACAATCCAATAATGTTTTTGTGTTATAATTTGCCAACCTCACCAACTATCGTACATCTTGTCATTATTCTTGAATAAGTTGGTTAACGAGAGCGCGTGTGTGATAAATTGCTACCGGATTTGAATGCCTTAAAAGTCATAAAGGTTCTGAGGTTTTTAGGCTTCCATCCTATACTGAACTGGATACAGGATTTATGTTCTTGGAGGGTAGCATAGCAACTAGTTTTTCCCCTTCATAGCTTCTACCGAATAGCGTGGGTGAAATGTTTTTCTTCGTCGCTCGCGTCTGATACTAGGGAAGTCCAATAAATATGTGGTAATTGTCGACTTTATTTATTACTGAACTTGTCAATTGACATTGCTCAACATTCGGATAGGTTTTGCAATTACGTTTCGCAGAATCGAGGAATATCTTAGTATACGCTCTACCAACCCCATAAAAGTCTATGGAATGAGTTATATTAATTTAACTTTCGTCCGGTTTTGGTGAGGATGGCTCTATTTTCTCTCCGCTGCTTCCCATATGGCGTGTTCTGAACGTATTCCAGGTGATGATACTCGTGTGTCTTCGGAAAGAAATCGAGCAGTAATTTTACGATCAAAAAAATTTGTTTTCCTCAGTCCGGGTGGATTTTAATCGAGTAATTTGTGCTTTACGATCCAGAAGAAACTATGAAACTCAGTTCGCGCGTTATAAAGTTCTAAAATCATTTACGTAATTGGTTTAATGGTGCGTGATCATTGCGTAGTTCTCCAGTAGCCATTTTATGGAACGGGAGTCTATTTTGAGCCGGTCTTCGAAACTCCACAGATAGCTTATTCCTCTCCGTATCGTTTTGGAACATTAGAGACGAGCAGAAGTTCGTCTGACATATGGTGTGCATCTTACCTATTCACGGATGTGCTACTATTTTCTTATCCATTCCTGCGTCATAATTTACTGGCAATTTTTGTTCGAAGGAAGCAATAATACTCTAATTGCATTCATTGTTGATCGTTATTGTCGTTTAATATGCCACATAATCGATTATTGTAATGCGAAGTACTTTTATAAATGAATATTTTTATCTGTAATGGAAATAATCTTCACGTAAGTGTAAGTACAAGGATCACTTTATATCTGAACGAAATTTTATGGCCAATCTATACGTGAGTGCTTTAATTTAGGAAGGATCGCTTGATTGAGCGTATTCATACCATAGTTGGGTTCTTCAAAATTCTATGGTTCGTTTGCCTCTCTTGCATATCCACGTGGTTACATTTTTAGGGAATAATATTTTGAATCCTTACAGAATTATATATGTTTCTATAGAGGAAATAAGTCTTAGCTTCTATTGACCACTCTAACGACTTATTTTTCCTGTTCGAGTAAATAGAAAAGAACATCTGTAGAGAAATGCAGCCAACGTCCATCGATCCACAAGACGGCTATTCGTTGTCCGCTTTTGGAATTATCCCCAGTGGCTGCTTTTTCGAGCAGAAAAATTATGCGGCGAAATATTTTGAGTCTAAAAATTCGTTCCGAATGTCCGCATTAGTAGTTTTCGTGGACTGCCAGTCTTCATTGGAGGCTAACGAGCCCTTTCAATGGAGTCTCTTCAATCAACCGGCCAATCAACTTTTTCATCGTTTGTTGTACTTCATGCGGCCAATCAAAAGATATGATCAGGTCAATCTTAGGACGTAGGAAGTTGTTCGTTTGAAATGATTCGTGAATGTTATGAGAAATTATTTGAATTATTACGAAAACTGTCTTGAATATTTGTCTCTATTATAATCGTGTTTATTCTAAGACCATTGTTGTCTTAAGGCGGTAAAACTATTGTTTCGATCAATTTTCTGTTATTGTTTTCCATACGCTCGTTAACAAAGCTGACGATTTGTGTGTTAAAGTTATTTTCCTATAGATTTATCCTGTGATTCGTCTTATCAAGCCAATAAATATTTATAATCGTTTAAATATAAATACCGTAGCGTTTTAACCTTAGAAAT
Organism: Pantala flavescens; assembly: GCA_020796165.1. Classification (NCBI taxonomy): domain Eukaryota; kingdom Metazoa; phylum Arthropoda; class Insecta; order Odonata; family Libellulidae; genus Pantala; species Pantala flavescens. The sequence continues at coordinate 24,646,082 of CM036886.1, forward strand.
AAATAACTTGTAGTTACTATTGGGTGAAAACTATGCGATTACGTTAGAATACACGAAATGTCAAATGCAAAATAAATAGCGTAAAGTATCAGAATGGTTTGAAGGAAACTAGTACAAAGTTCAAACTGATTAAAAGTTGAATCGATTAAATGGCAATTATAAGTTCTTTACAATCAGATTTTTTCTTCATTTACGCACTACGTAAACTAGCCTTGGGCTTGCACAGCGTTGCACTCAAACGTCAATTCGAGCTGCTGAACATCGACGGAATTCGGAGTTGGTAATCATCAATTCGTCTTAAGGACGCATTAAATCCCAGATGCTGCGTAGAAGCCGTGCCCTTTGGGTGAACCTGCATCCATCGAAAATCGCCTCGGTCCAATTATCGGCTAATTTGAGGAGACTTATAACTCTTAATTAGCCCTGTATTCGGTTATTATCCTCTTGGGGTTGAAATCTACAGCGTTCGCTGCACCTCCGTCTTTATCAGCAGTGGATGCTGATTAACTTCGTATTATACAGGAGGCTACTGGAAGATACGGTATTTCCCTCGTTATGTCTTTTAACAATCCAGTACTGATTTTGTGTTATAATTAGACAATTCACAGAGACTGATGATTGTTATTTAATTGTTTTCGATTGTTAATATCTGTATACTCGTTTCCATGGATGCTTGTTGCTATGATTTGAGGATTTTTTGATATTTACGTACGAGGTTTTTATCTAAAGTCCGTTATTTTTGATTAGCTGAAGATTGTTGCGTACAAGTTTGTTATATTAATATTGTATTATTCTTTGAATATTTTAATTGTAATGTTCGAAAGGAATATTTAATATTTATTGTGTTCCTATGGAAACCTGGGTGGATTCTAACCTAACGTCGGAGTTAATTTATTCGGCACTGTGTAACTGACCGTAGAATTACAGTTAGAATGTAACCAACGGAAGGCTAGTGAACCTTCTGTAATGTATTCACTTTGTAACGCCTACGTATTTTCAAAGGAAGCATTACATCGATTAATTCCTTTGATTTTCGTTTTTGTCGTTTCTAATACGGTTAGAACCAGCATTGGACTTGTCTTACATCTAAACATTTCCGGGAATCGAACCCCGTACTATGTTCAGATATGAACAGAAGGATGTATCTAGCTTAATCTCGTGCGTGTGAACTCATATTGATCCGTGTTACACTGCGATCTCACTTGTAATGCCGCCGATTGTTAGCCCAAAAGGGAATGCCCTCTAGAGAATGGGGGGTTTTTGATCCGGTGCTGCCCTCTGTCGCCGGAAGCGGAACCGCGGTTACGATAAAAACACTTTGCGGTTAGCCCAACGCTCCCCCGACTTTATTGCCACTTTTTTTCAAGAATTTGCGGTTTTTGCTGTCTCCCGGAGTTTGAAATTTATTTTTGAAGCCCCTTTAAAATATATATGCTCTCCACTGTTAATTTGTTTGATGCTAGATGTTGTTGTTATTAATATTTCTCTTATGGTCGGCCATTTTGGTTTTTATGAATACACGTGATGTTAATGTTTTCATCGGGTTATGATTCGTATAGCACGAGAAATAATTTAGGTTTGCGGATTTCAAAATACATATGGGCTTTAACAGTTATACCTCTGGGTCCAAATCTCAATTTCTCTTGTTCAAAGGCATCGGTTAACTTTCTCTTATGATACGAACATCTTCAACGTGTATGTCTATAAACATTTTTCTGGTATCTATTTAAATCTCCGTTTTTGCAAAAAATTGGCGTAAAATTTAGCATTTATAATCCTTGAGCTTCATTCTACAGTTTAATCTTTTCATCCAATCGATTGAATTAATTTACTTTTAAAAATGAGAAAAAAAATATATCATGTATAGAAACCATGTATGATTTATATGTTACGTATCTAAATATGTTTTCATTCGTATCGCTATAAGCTTGTATTTACGATCACGAGTGTATGTTTTTGCAAAAGTTTTAATTTCTCCCCAACAGAAGCGGAAGTTTGAAGGCCCCTAAGTAGGCATAATTAATTCTTCCCTTGAGTCGTTTCATCTAACGAGATATTACGGATTAAAATAGTTCGTGGGATTTGGAAACAGGTGAGTCTAGGGAAAAGATAAGTTCTCTTATATGAGGACACAGTGAAATCCTTAACGACCGGAATGGGTTTAAACTGTGTCAGATCTCGTGAATATTCTAACCTCCTCAAGTCTTTTATAATCTCCTTATTGTTTGTATCTGAGATTGGAGAATGAGTAAGATGCTGAAATGAAGGAATCTGAACTTTATGACTCAGCGGATGTTGTTATTCTTTACTTGCATCTCCATTTTTGCTGGTTTTCCTTAAAAAATTGAGATTTAAAGCCATACTTCTTGCATTCTCATTTATATTTGCTTGTTATGTTAGGTTGCCTTGACAGCATTAAGTTTTGTTAAATATACAAAGTGCCTTCATAAGAATATGTCTTCAATACTTTTCAATCCATTGTTGAAGGATATTTATTGCATTTTTGTATTCCATTATTATAAGAGTACATTGTATTAAATTGTTCCCTTTAACAATGCCTTAAGTTCCCTATAATGATGAATGAGAGTTCTAAGCTCTGGTTTTTCTATGAAAGTAGATTGATTTATTTCAGTATGCAAACAACGAAGTTAGATCAATTTTTATTGTGGTTTAAACAATAAATGGAAAAGACGTATCTGAAATAGCAGAACTTTTTCGTAAACAGCTGAGAAATATGTGATGGAGTGAAAATCTTTAACGGTATCGTTTTACTACAAATGAATGAATCAACCCTTCATTTTGACTACCTTATCGTATTTCTTTTACTCTTAACCTCAACCGATGTTACATTAATTTTTAATATTCGGAATTAAATGAAAAACACACAAAAAAGACACACACAGAGGTTTGTGGGGAAGAACCTTCCTTGATGAAGAAGACAAAAAAACTAACCCAGTGCGGAAAAACATCGTCTGAGAGTTGGGGGGGGGGATAAAGTAAAAAAATAAACACACATGTATATATAATAGGATATAAATAAATTAAATGAAAACCTAGTTTATTGTAGTTTTTGTTTGGTCCTTAATGAAAACGGTCTTTGAGCTATTTCAAGGCAATTTGTTTCTTAATTAAAACTATGTTACAACTAGAGTTACAAATGAAGACGTGATGCTTATGAATGAAATTTTTTTCGTTGCTTCCGTTACTAAGGCGTCGAAGTTCGTAGATCTACTAATATTATTAGGTTATCAAATTGTTGAAGATGTCTTTTATTATTTTTACTACACCACGAAATACGATTAATCGTAATTTGATATTGTAATGAGATGCTATCAAGTTAAGACCACGCTATATAAGATTATTATACTGTAGAAAACTGTCCCATTTCTCGTATATTCTAAGTTACGAAAGAAGTTCGATATAGTTTGTGGATAGGGGACAAATCTGTTTACATTTCTTCTAAATACGTGTATTAATTAGTTTCTTACGAAGGTTGAGTGACGTCACCAACACGAGAGACGTGATGAAGTAGCTTTCCGTTTTAAACAGTAGTCATGAAGATTGCTACTTTCTCTTGTGATGGAAAGCGCATTTCACTCTTGGGAAAAGTCCCCCACAGCGTGTGTTTCTATCAAATTACCCTCCTTCCTCCTCTGTTATTCGCGAGGGCGAAAAAGCGCATTTTACGGAGATATGGATTGGCATCCTGGATTTAAGTAGTTTTAGCACGAGGAACTGTGATTTGTGTTGGAAGTTTCGGTGTGAATTTTAAAGCCGAGATTTCAGGCTCCATGGCGTTTAGATATAACGTGATGATAGTAAAGAAATTGAATGAAATGGGTTCGTCACGGTATTGTTGTGGGACCAGTAATATTTATCCTTTTTCGGATAACTTTTCTTTGATATGCAGATATGTACTTTTACAGCCGTGAAAGCATGCTGAATATCATTGAAAATATCACATTTGGTACTGTCCTTATTTTCTTCTGTATTTATGAATGTGTAGTGCCATTTTTAATACATTTTGCTGCTTGTGGGAGGTAAGACAATTCGATAAATGGAATTGATTTGCTTTAAATATATCTACTTCTATATCTATATACCTCTATAGGTATATTCTATTCTATATCTTCTATACCTCTATAGTTTATATTGGTTATATTTCTCATTGTAAAAACTCCATCCGTATATGAAAAATGGTAAACCTATTTTTGCCTTAATTATTTTTTAATACGTGTGGGAAGTATTTAAGGTTTTTTTCATTCAGAAAAATAATTTACGGGTCTTAGAAGGTCAGTTTAACAGAGTCTTAATCGGTTAATTATTTGAAAATGTCATTTAGTGAAAGAATAAAAGGGGATTTATAGATGTGGGCGTAACTTAAGCTTTTTTCTCTCTTCAATTGGCGTTAAAATATAAAGGCGTGTTTTTGAAGCGGTCGAAAGGGCAGCCGGAATTCTGCGTTGGGATAAGAGATGTGTAATGCCTAAAGACGGTGTACGAGTCAATTCAGCCAACGCGTATGAATGCTACGGAATTATTATTACATATAAAATATCTGGTGCCAGAAAAAGAAAAGAATGAGAGATATTTTCTTTGAGCTATAAAGTACAGTAAGGTTTTGTTTTATAATGTTTAAATTCCTATATGAATTAGCGTATACACGCAATATTCTATTAATTTTCTATAATATTTAAATGGTATTAAACTAGTTTGTGCTATCAAGAATCTTAATTGAGATTATACAGCAATTTAGTTGAGTTTGTTCAGGATTTTCAAATCAAATATGCTATACCGTTCGAAATTTGATTAGTGATATAAAAGTTTCCGTTTCTATGGATACTATTACTCAACTATTCGTTGTGAATAAATAAAAATGTACAATAAGATGTCCAAAAGGAATTAAATATTGATTTTTGTTGCCTGGAAACTGAGTATCATATGCTTATTAAAAATACTCTTGAAAATCGGAACTTCTGACGAGTTCAAATTCTGAAGCAAGAAAAGTTTTCATTTCGTCTAATTAACCTTTTCCTCAATCCCTTTCCCTGTATCTTTTTCCTTATAACGTTTTCCTCTTAATTCCTTCTGGCACATTCATTTATGATCCTTCATTTATTATATTCTTCTTTTTTATACCCATTTCCTATTCGTCAGTCCAAACGTTCTTATTTACATCCTTATGCATCTGCGGTCATGTATCGTCACCTTCTTTACTCCTGATGTATAATTGGATGCGATCTAACGTGATGTAATAAACAAATAGTATTGTAACGTAAAATAATGCGTAACAAACGTTTAATCTTCTCAGAATGATTATAAAAGACCTTCCTTAAAAATTACGTAATAATGGGTTCATAACGCGAAACTTTATTGTGAAACAATAGATCGATGATTATCATTGTAAACAGATAATTAAATTAGATTCAAAATCGTAACGGACTATTTTGTTTTCGATTCGAGAAATCTAATTTTTTCGTTAGGAATTCGATTAGAATACCGCCCTCAGTTTTCGTCCACTTTTCCTCGTTTTTAATTCTATTCGTTCTTCTTATTTTTTAGATCATCGCTGTCCCTTATCGCATTCTCTCCAACTGCTTCCAGTTTTAAATTCGCACTTTTTCAGGACGTCCCCGTTTGCCTTCCGCTTCTTTAGGCATCGCTCTCCAAAAGGGACAAATCCTCTTTAAAACTCTTTCGACGAATTATCGGTCGACTTCATCTGTTCTCCGTTAATCTGCTCCTTTTCACATCTCTTTTTATCATCTTTAGCCATTCTTCGAATTTGGGGTGCAGCCGCTCCGTCATTTGTTTGGAATTAAGGCTGAAGAAGGAAATCTCTTCCCATTATTATGAATCTGTTGTCGACGATAGTGGCATACGGTCCAAACTCCCTTCTTTTAAAGTATTCCCCTTTAAATGGAATTGGACTGTCGATTTGGATGAATTGTAGAGGATTGTTTGTTTCCATTAGCAGACAACCACTCTTTATACGTTGATCTAATATCTTTCGGTAACTATAGAAACAAAGGACGTACGTAAACGTTACGTAAACTTTAGTTTCCTTACACAAAACTAAACCGCATCAAATCCATCATATGGTAATCGTGGTTGGCATTTCTTTTCGGTATTTTACTTCTTCTGATCGGTATATTCACAAAGTTTTACTTCTGCTGAACAAGTGAACTCATTAAAGTAACCTAGATCTATATTTGAATATCACCATCATCAGCAATCTTCAACCTGACGCCAGATGTAGGCCACCCTCAGCCCTCTCCAATTTTCTCGAATCTGTACCTTCCACTGGCAAATTACTCCTAAATATTTGATTACATATCTGTTCCATCTTTCCTTTGGTCTTTTCCCCTATCTCTTTCTTGTTATCCAGCTCAGAACTATTTACGTTAACTGGCTGTTCCATCTTCTTACCAAACGACTTTCCTTGTGCATTTCGGTGGTCTAAAATTTTCGATGTCAGTAACCCCTGTCATTGTTCCTTCCTAGTGTTGTATTTTCTGTGTTGCCTTGTATTTCCTGATTAACAGAGTCGTGTACCATATTGTTGTATTCTGAGATATCCAAGTTTAACTTCTGTTGGCTAGTGTAGGTAAGATATCTTAATATGTGTGTGTATAAATATATTTCTTTCTACAGGGCCTTTAAAGACGTAATATCTGAAGATATGAGTCAAAGGAAGTTATGGTCGAATGGCTGCTAATAGCTGATTCACAAAAATGATGATATCGCGTGGTATCTCTTTAATTAGTCTGAATGCCTCAATGATGAATCTTTTTCCGCTCTTTGGCTGTCTTTAGAGGAAGTTGTGATTTCATGCAAAAGAAACCTTCCATTAATTTATACCCGCACGGTTATTTATACACGCATATTTCTCAAAAGTTAGGTTTCGTCGCTATGAAAGGGCGTTCCTTCCAGTTTTCCTCCTTATCCAAAACCTCGTAAGGTGAGCTTTTGTAACTTGACCTTCCTTTCACGGCACTTGAACGGTTTCTTGGAATCGCTCAAGTCTATTTTTTTTCGTAAATCTCTTTTTTTCTTGACGGAACCGCGTCGGATTTTGGAATATTTTAATGAAATACTCCGAAGTGTAGAGGTTTTGAGTAAACCGTTGCCTGCAAATAACGATTTTTGCTCCTGTTTTTCGGTACCTTTATACATAGGCCTTCCAGTGATAAGGCCTAAATGAAAGCGTTCTCTCCTCGGGGTACGCGGGAGATGAAGTCGGGTCGGAAAAAAATCTTTTCTCTGAAAACCTCAAAATTTTCTTCCGTTTTAGTGTCTAGCCCTTTTTCTCTCGCCCACTTTTCCATTGCCAAAGACTCCAAGAGGTTCTAATTCAGGTGCGTACGAAAAATTTCTCCATTCCCCGGAATTCTTTCCTCTTTGGGTCTCAGTTTCTATACAAACCTTTCTCCAGGGTTTCTGCGAATTTCTCCCGAGATTAACTTTATGTTCAGAGGTTTTGAGAGAAAATTAACTGGAAGAATTAAACAATGTGCCCCATTACGATGCCTTGGTGGACTTCCACAGTTAATTTGCCCTAAAATATTTCGCGATTTTAAATGTTAAGTTGTGTTACTTTTATCAATTCCCGAAATATATATTTATCTTCAGTGAAAACCAGTATCGTTTACGCTACATTGTAACTACTTTGTATTCCATTAAAGTTTCGTAATTGTGCCCTTTAAATCCGTCCCATCCCATTCATTGTTCAAGCGCTTATTTTATCGGCTGGTATTGCTTCAAAGTCTTCTGGATTCTGGTAAAAATTTCTGTTATTTTCAGCACTATCTCTTCTTATTTCTGCACCGTTTTTCGTTTATAATCATGGTACTGAGTGCAGAATAGCCTCAAATAGCCCCCGTGCGATATTTATTACGATCCACGGCCGTCACAACACTCTACCGATCTTCCCCATTAAGCACACTTCGAAGGATTTGTGGTTAAACTGTTTTTCGCTCAAATCCATTCGCGGATTCCTTCTGAAAGAAATGCAGAGCCAGTGTTTGAGCTCTTTAGGATGAGTCGGTACTTAACCGTCCCCCGCATCAGAGTCTATTTTATTTTTCAGAATTATTCCGGATTCAGTTTCATTCGGTCGAATTTTTTTGTCAGGATTTCTCTCCTAAAGCGTATTAACGTAAAAGAATTATTTTAGTAGGTGACGAAGATTACGCTACGTGGATGGCTCTTGTAGAAGATTCGCGTACTATTTACTCCATCTTAAATTTAAAGTGTTAATTTAATGGTTAATATTCAATTGTTTGATTCAGAATCGTATACTTTTTTCAATGAATTTTCGAAGCGTTTTTTACGAGTTCTTTTGAGATTGCTGTACGTCATTTTTGGGATCTTTGAATCAATACAAATTAGAGAAACATGGATACATTACGCCATTAAATATACTCCGAAAATGAATTCGTATTTCTTTTTTAAGAGCAGTGTTCCATTTGCGAAAGATTCCTTAAATCCTTATGTATATTTATAATATTCTTGCGAGAATATTTGATAAATTCGCTTGTCATTTATTTCCTTACGGAATATTTCGCACGCTATAATAATCGATGTACCTTGATAAGATTTAGCGGATGTTTATCTAACGGCCGAACATTTTAAAGTCCCTATTCTGCTAATGAAGATTGACAGCTGGGTCCGTGGGGGAGCTGACGTCACAAGAAATGATGAATGGAGAATTGGGTGAAGATGACGTGACTCGAAACAGGGCTGGATTTCACGCTCCCGGATGCAGTAGTGAAGAGCGGAAACGGATTTCGGTGGAGGGAATGTGTTCATTGAGTCTGAGAAGAGGCTCTTAAGAAAAACATCGGAACATATTTAAAACCTCCTTCCTGTTCATCGTTCCAAATGCTTTCTGCGGTTGTCAATGGAGAAAGCTTTCGCCGATCGAGTTATGGTTTCGAACGAATCGGTCAATCAAGTATCGGTCAATCAAGTATCAAGTAATCAATCGGTCAGCTCACGTAATGATTACGTAACACGGTTATAGAATGAAGTCTTTGATTAGGTGAATATATATAGCTTGTTAAATGAGTTTTAAACCTCAGACGTTTATTTCTACCCTTTTGTTCGTTTAAGAGTGTTTTACGATGTATTACTAAGTTTAACCTACTAGAACCATTTTTCGTAAAGGATTAGATAAATTAGGTGTTATTAGATTGCCTGAAAAATGGTCGTAATTCTATGGAAATGATATAAAAGAATATAAAATTGCAAAATGATATCGTGCTGTTTGTAAGTGTCTTACGACTGATGTAATAAGATGGTAAATATCTTTCCATTTCATTAATCGGACGTGTAATGAAATAGAGCAATAAATTAGTTTAGCCGTAGCAGTACGAGTTATACTTATTGAAATTGAAATCACTTCTTATCAGAAATTTTTATGGACTGTTAATAACTAAGCCCTCGCAGATTGTTCCCGGAAATTATGTATCTGTTGCTAAGGCGACTAAATGTTCTTATACCTTACGTATTGTTTCATTTGACCGATTTAACATTTAAATTATCGCTGTATGGTTACGCCTCGTTGTGGAGTAATGCTTGTTTTCCAACAATCAAAGATGGCTTTCAACGTTTTGCTATGGCCTTATGTTACGTGTAGTATATATATATATAATAATTACTCCAATCCTTCCCAGAATCCCTCCACAAACGTCGATGCATTTCCTTCTAATCCCGACGGGCGAATCCTACAAAAGGGTAAAATGTGAGAATCCCGATTATTTCGTGAGGGAATGTGTCTCCTTCGGCCACTCCTTTCACTTCCATTCACTTATTCATCTGATCGGATTGCGTTTTATAACCCATGCGGATTGCCTCTTTTCATAAGCCTCCGACATCCGGATTCCAAATCTCATATCCTTCAGAGCGGTTCTTCTCTGAATTATTAACTGCCTCGATATCGTTCTTTCCCCTTCTTTCCTCTATACCTGCCTTTTTCCACAATGAGGGAGAATGTTTAAACGGCCGGATGGATCAGTCGGTGATTGTGCCGAATTTAGAAGTCCCGCTTTACTTCCTTTGGCTAAATTGTCTCCCTCGAAAAAAAGTGGAGTGAATCAAAATTCGAAAAATTTTATGGTACATTACGCACTTCTTAACTTCTTTGTGAAGTGTATCAAGTTGGTGTGATCGTTATTATTAACACTCCTTGCCTTTAAAGGGAGGCGAGTTTTGTTGATTGCGCGTAATTTATTTCGTTTTGCATATATCATAACGTATTTATCTTTACGATAAACTTGTCGACAAAACCTAATCCAGCATATCATTATCAGGTAAATTGGAAGCTTTTATTAAAAATTCTTTCCTGTATTTTTATTAGCTATTGCATTAATTATAAATTACATTTTTTCTGTAATAATATATTTTAAAAATATTTTTCGTACTTGAGTTGTTTTTTTCCTGTTTTGACTTTTCCTTACTTTAAAATGGATAGGCCGATCAAGTGTGAGGCAAATTAGTGTGATACATAACAATGTGTATCCTTCTTGCTTACAGTGGAATGGATTGTTTTTGTATTGGATTGCATGCGACAATCTTTCATCGTGGAAATATGAAATCATTTTCCATGAATAATTTGGGTTCCTTGTCAATGATCCTTGTCATGCCACAATTTTTTTACTTCTGTTTCATCTTCGTATTCATAATTTATTTTTCCTCTTGGCCACGAAGTTTTTCATGCGATTGAAATCACAATTCAGGTCTAAAATCTTAATCAGACAGCTTTCTCAAATTACCGATTTAATGTTGCGAAATATACTTGCAGAAAAGCGAATTGTACTGAAACAATATTTTGGGAGAGTATTGTTCCTGATTAGTTTCGTTTCTTGCAGCATTTTCGTGTTTTTTTTCCATCGAGTTCTTCATCTCTCTCCCTCGCTCTATTCCTAATCAGAGCCCGAGATCAATATCCGGTGCTCCCGTGCATTCGGACTCTTGATGATTGTACGTTTTTCAATCAATCGGGTATCTCATGCGCTCGTTAAACCTTCCAAATTCTACGTTTATCTTTGCGTTGATTACGCTGCGGCGTGTTTTTCATCGGATTCTCGGCTTTAATAGTCGTAGATGCATCGTATCTTTACTCGAGGAATCACCATTCCGAAATAATTCACAATCCCACTTTTGCCCGTGTATGGGAAAGCACAGAACCGGAGCATGTTCCAGATAAACTCATCCGTTGCCATGACAATGTATCTTTCTGTGTATTGACATCAAAGGGTTTGTATCTGGCAAATTTAATCGCTGAAATCCGTTTGCATATGATTTGTTCGCTAGCTTTCACGCTCTACTGTGGAGAGTTGAAATGCGTTTATGTTGTTCGACCGCAGTATGCTTTATGGAAAGATTGATTTTTGATTTTAACTACTCAATCGTGAGACATACAGCTTCTGTTTGTCCACACACTGTTTCCAAATTGTATGTCAAGTAGCATTCTGGACCTCCAAATATTTCAAAATTCAATTAAAAATATATTCGTATGTCTTTCATTAGTGCTGTAATATTTTCAGAATATTTTCTCTCCTGCCATTAATTTACGATTTAAAAGATTACTCATGTATCAGAGATATCTTTCATCTTTTTTTTAATCATGCATTCATTAAATTTATTCTTGTTACATCAGAATTATGGTCCGTCATAATTAGATGGAATAAAATTAGACTTTTGAAACTTTTCTTACGGTTTGAGTAATTTACTTCCCATTGTGTAAACATATATATTTCATTATTTATTATACTTATATTTCGTATATTTTACTGCATATTTAGTTTGTTATCTCATTATATATATCTGTAAACCGGGTTTAAAAAACTCCCAAAAGAAGAAAAGCGTACTTGCAGTGACATTTATAATAATATTAATTGTGACAGCGAATTCCACTTAAATGTTTAAGATTTGGCATTTGTATTTCATACTCTTATCTCTTAAAATAAATTAAATTGTAAAAATTCCACGAAAATCGACTATAACTCTATAACTCTCGTGATGCTATAATGAAATGAGATATACATTCAAAGGATTGATGAAATGTTCTGGTAAACGATCATCTTAAATTTATACTAACTATTCGATTCCCATTAATTTTATCGTTTTGAGTTTCAGTGCCGTATTTTGCAAACACCGTAAAACCTGTACTTTGTTCGATACGTTAACGAATGAAATGCAAGAGCGTGCACTCCCAACTTTGCAATAATGAAGGCGTCTCTAATTATTTTCTCATAATCCTGCTTTCTGTCCAAAGGGTGACCTCTTTCAAAAGAAGATGCTTGGATTCCTAAGATTCTTCACGTAGAGCATAATCGTGATAGCATCTTGACGCAGGAGATTTCAGACATTCTGCTGTCGCTCATTTGAAATGACTGCGTTTTCCAAAGAAGTGCATCCTTTCAAGGTTACCTACGTCAGCCAACATTCCCTGCATTCTGCGGCCACGATGTTACGAGTTATTTTCTTTCTTGTCAAATTTTCTGATGGAAAAATCCAGTTGCTTCGGTAACTGTGCTGCATCCTAAAGTTGTCGTTTCTATTCGTTTTTTATTTGCTCTCTATTTCTCCAAAAACATTTGACATTTTCACTGGCGAAGTTTCATATCTTATTTATCATTTTTATTTCGTGTTTTATGTAGTGCAATTTTTTCTAAAATTTTAATATATAGGTGTACTCACATTCAAATCAATAAAAGATTATAATATTGGTTTGATCGTACCTCATCGTTTAGATTATGATATTTAGGTTATGTATTTATAAGCTCATGTTTTTTATAAGTTTATAGGATTGGAATGCTACTGCATCTGCCAAATCCGTAATTTTCGAACTATAATAGTATTCTAATATCTCAAAAAATGGTCACCTTATAAACGTAAGCGCTTAAATTTTCTCACTAAATCGTTTCATTCCTAGAATTCAGATACCTTTACTTCCTTTGGATCAATATTTATCGTTCGTTGTCAAATGAAGGTCTTAGTTACAGAACGACTCCTCCGTATGCAGCAATAACAATGGTATCCTAGCAAATAAACATTGCACACATTTCGGTCAATAACCGTTAAAGACCTGCACACACAGCTGGGGTTTGGAGAACAACTTCTACAATTGATTATATCCTGTCGTAATTACTGCAGAATTCGTAGTGCTTCGTTAGATTACTATGAAACGTCTATGAAAATATATTGCTATGGAATACGTTTAGTGGAAAGGAAAGCAAGGGATGCATAGATACCTTTCCAAGTATATTTACAAAATATTTCCTCGTTAGCGAAGAAGGAGAAATATGATTGTATGTATTATACATTCTTGAACATGTTACCTTTCTAAAATACTTGTGTCTTAATATTATTAGTCCTTTTTGAAATGTTTTGCTACTGCTACATTATCCTGTATCAATTTCAAACATATAGTTTCAGTTTCACCCAACAAAACGTTATATAAATCCATATTATTTGCGAAACGTATTTAAAATTCGCAGCGATCGCGTAGAAAAAGGAACAGAACACCTTATATCGCAAACATGCTAAGGGAATCCTATTTAGGTGCTACACCATTATAAGAAATCCTCATCATTGCGTTTAATGTTTACAAAGCGATTCTGCTCTTTAAGAGATTCTCGTCTTCTGTTTTCGCCCTCATATAAATTCCTTTACCTCTCCTCATTTGAGTCTCTTCAGCCCACGTAATCTCCCTATCTTAATACAGCCCCATTCACACGAAGCTGTGGAATCATTGGAGATCTTATCCCTTTTTATCAATGAATCGACGTTGAGTCCTCCTTTTCGACCCTTTTCCTTAAATAGATTTTATCCCTGCTCTCGTGCGGTCTTAGAATTGGTCAATACGGGAAATAGTTTAAATATAAGAGCGATGAGGTGTTAGAAAAGAAGATAATTTTTCAATTTTCCGGACTTTAACTGTGTACTGTTGAATATGTCCTCAAACTCATTTTTGTTGTATCTGATATTTTTTTCAAGTTCAATCTTGTACTATAATCTAATAAAAAAGACACGGGTTTTAAATGTGATAGGAGAAGTTTAACAAGTTTGGAATAGTATTTGAAGTAATAGTTTTTGAAACAGATATGGGATATAGAAATAACAAAATAGGAAATAATACTTTCCAAGAGTTTATAATCGATAAAAATAGCTCGTTTTGAAGTGGAGAAAACGAGTAAATGTTCCTTTACGTAGAGTAATTATGTAGAAATGTGCTTCTACAAGGTACGAATTTATCTATTATTTATATGATTTATTAGTTTTCAAATCTATACCAACACGTAATTGAATTGCATCTTTATCAGTTATTGAATATTTCTCTCTTGTATATTTCTTCATGTCGTATGATTTGTAGAATTGATGGGTTCTTTCATCTGCCTACAGGTTTGATGAACAAATAAAGTCAAAAGAAGTGATTTGATACCATGGTATTCCTTATTTTTCTGAAATTAACATTTTAAAATGATGTACTCGTATTTGAATCTCGCCGAATATTTTCTTATCTTATTGCACAGAATCGATAATTTAATTTTCGTTTCTTTGTCTATTTTCAGGTAAGAGAACCTTCCTCAGTCGCCTAGACAACATGTTCTGCTGCGGAAAGCTCCATGTAGCTCTTTCCTGAAATGGGTCCATATGGTAAAGTTTCATTAGACTAGAGTTATACTTTATGCCATTTCGTTTGAATAGTTCGTAACATTAGAATAATTAGATGTTGACATTCTATTTTTATTTGAACTTTAATAAAGTAAAGTAAATTGGAAGGCGATCAAACGTTAATTGAATCCATAAATATATTTATACCATGTATATAATACGATTCTTTAATATACTCATTGGTCTTATACTCCATAAGGGTTGGTTATATTTTTTGGGTTGCACTTTGGTATACTTTGCTGTTTTAGTTCTTTAACCTTTATCGTATAGAAATTTTACATTAGTCCTTAAATTTAGAAAATAAATGTATGTCATTCGTAAAAGTACGTGTTGATGGTACATAATTGGATTATACTTTTAATGTTATTCATGTGTTAAAGATGTTAGTAACATTTTAGATAGTATTCTAATATAATAGTTTATAGATACTTAAAACCCACAATTCTTATTATATTTTACGATATTCATACCTTGTGGTTCGTCTTTTGTATCCATCTCTTTCCTTCTGTACCTCCTTCGTCATATCTCTTTAATATCTCGATGTTTTATATCGGTATATCACGCCCTAATTATTTTAAAGCGACCGCCTGGATAAGGTTCCCGATAAATATTTGATTAGGTTGCATTCTACGGGAAAATTAATCGCTTCTGTGGATCGATTAGACGAGCCGATGACGGATTATCTCATCTAACATTAGCTTATCTCCCAACTTATTTTAGCAACTGTCGATTTCAATCACGTACTCAAGGATACGGGAACACTTTATCTTAAATATTAATTGTTTTAAAAGTTCCCAAGGTAATCGCTGTCGTGTGCTTTAATCGATTTATGATATTTTTATACGTTTTAATTGTAGATATTTGTCCAAAATTTATTCTGACAGCGCAGAATATATTAAGGCGATATTTTCTGAGGGAAATTACGGATTACGGTTTATTAATTACTTTTACCTTGTCGTTAAATTGGCTCGTGCGCGTAAAGTGTGATTGTTGATGCGTTGGTGACAATCGTATGACTTCCTTTGTTGAAATTTTCTTCAATATTCGTTTAATAAAGCAATAATTAATAATTTCTACGCAGCGTAATTAAATAATCTTTCTTTTGGTCTGGAAATCCATTGTTAGATGAGGTTGATTACTGTTTGTAGAAACCAATTGTAATTATGTTTGGTTGGAACCAATAATAAGTATACAAGATGCGTCTTGAAGTTTATTTTTCATCTTAATAGTTAACTTAAAAACCCACGAATCGACGAGCGTAAAATAATTAAACAGGGATCGGGACTCGAACCCGGTCACCCAATATCTGTTCCTGGTTTTAGGAGGTCCAGGTTCGATTTCCGGTCATGATAGAATTTTTTCACTTCCATAAATTCCAAGTGCTTATCCAATCCGCATATTTTCTCGGGAAAAGTTACTTTTACCCAATTAGCTATACCTGAGTTCAGGAAACTGTATATAATGACGTCATGAAGAATAAATAACAATCTAATGAAGTGCTAGAGTAGCATGTAAAGTCCCGCTAAGTCATACCTGGACATTTACATAATTCACTTACATAAGCGACAAACACGTATTTTTGTGACACATCTTTAAATAGACCATTCGCATTTCGTTGTCTTGCTTGCATGCAAACAAGCTGACCTTGTTTATATAACCGATTCGCGTAACATAATCAACGCTGTGATTAGCAAATATTTAGAATCGTACTTAAATAGTGTTCGGTTGCTACTGCACATGTTAAATCGTTGATCGGTAAATGCCCGCTATTTAGCCGATCTTATAAATTTTAAAGCTCGTTTGTGTTGAACTCCCATCCGGTTTCTAACGCATCTCGTGTTTGAATAGCGAAAACTTTCTCTCATCTCCTTTCAAAGCGTAGCACGAAATCCCGTTCGACAAACTCGGATCCGAGTAAACACCCCTTCGCGATATGACGGATCAAAAAAACCGAATTAAGGAACACAAAACGTCCATCCTTTGGGCGGAAATCGAATTCCGTCTTTTGTGATCTTCGATCCAATTTGAGTGTGCAACTTATATAAATAGGCTCTCTCTTTCTGTAATGCGTTTTAGGGCGGTATTGCTTTCCCCGCCTAATCCATTTCCTGCCCCTTCCTCTGCCCTTTCCCATCAGCCTTCAAACGCGTGTTCTTCAATTGAAGCATCCGCCTACTTGGAGCAAAGAACCAATTTGGCGCCTGTTCACTGGGAGACAATGTGCCGCACTCGAGTACAATTGGTCAACTATTAACGGCAATGATTTAATACGCGCACTTATCGCTGTTCTTTTATCCATCCAACTTATATTATTCCGCTCAACTGAAGATGATCCCATTGCCACTGATGTTCTTTTTATGGGTTCCAAATTGGGTGTTTTTATCGTCATTGTTGCCCGTCTCTTATTCACATATGTTTGATGTATATCTGTTGTATCTTATCCTGCGCAAAAATTACGGTTAATTCCATTTTTATTCGAGTAACTTTTATAGATTGTTGATGATATATAGATGTAAATTATTTCTATTTTTATTTCTATAGTTATTATATTTCTAATAATCAAATCTTTTAATTTTCAATATTAAATTTTATACGTGCACTATCAAAATAAATATATCTAAATGTTCCGTTTCAACAAATATACAGTCGTTTGAGATGTAGAATTTTTATCGTCTTATTCCCAATGAGTATAGCAATCATCATTTTAATTCCCAAGCGATTTATTTCACCTGAGGAATGTTCTCATCGTTAATCTTATTTCTTATTTTTCTTTCTCTTATTAGTGAAAGCTGCGCGTCAATATTTCGCACACATCCATACTCCATTTATCCAATTCAACTCTCTAATGCTGCATTGTCTTTCTGAAATATTTTATCATTTTTTTACGATCTTTAAGTAACCTAGGTTTCCACTGCTTTAAATTTCAATCATGTAACTCAAACCATACTTGAGGATATATTTCTTATTTATAAGCTGATGAACCCTTAAAATTTCCATTGTAGGAAAAATTATTGTAAATAGTTTATATTGTTTTTTAAATATTTCTCTATTACGTATGTTGAGTGAATGCTATCTAGTATTGTGATCTCCAGGTCATTCTTTTCTACGTATGCCTATTTATATGCCTATTTCTGGTAATAAATATGAATATCTTAATTTATTTTTCTTATAAAATGTTATTCTCCGTATCCTGGTTACGTTAACGGAGTATATTTGTTTTTATCGCTAATTGGCTAAGGCGTTTTGATCTATTCTTTTGAAGTATTAAGTTCTCTCGTAGCCTTAAGCTCTTTTCCTTCCTTTTGTTGACTATATTCGTAAATTGTTTCTGTCCAATTCGCTCTGTATTTATTTCTCCCGCTCCTATTTCGTTTTCTTTCGTCACTTTATTTTTGGAAGTTTTCCTCGTTCCAATGAACCTATTGCGTCGATATCTCGCCTCCTGCTCGTTTCCACTCATTCCATTTAATCTCCTTCTCTTATTATATTTCTTTCCGTTTAATTTCGTCCTTTCTCTATTTCTCTATCTTTGGTTAGATCCATTCCGCTATTCGGCTTTGTTTCCACTCATACATTCTTTATTAATATTTACGTTCTCCTAGGAAACGTTTTTCTTTCCCCCCCTTATAATCCCTGTTTATTCTATCGCTTTCCCTTTTATCGATTCATTTTTACTTTCATTTCCGCCCTTCTTCTGCTTTCTCCTTATACATGCCATTCCTCAATCCTTTCTAAAAATTACCGAATTTTCTTTTCCCATCATCTTCCTCCCCTTTAGTTGCCCCCATCGATTTTTCTCTCTCCCCAAAGGGCATTACAGTTTAAAGTGTGATTCATGGCAGAATATCCCTCGTCGACCTCATGGCGCCCTCTTGTTTATAGTGCGAGATGAGGGAGAGATTTAAATTCTTCCTCAGAGAGGCGCCTCAAGAGCCCCGCAAACAGTGGGCGCGTTTATATGAGAAGCGGTCCGAAGTATCTGTTTATATACCGAGCATTTTAAACTTCTCGGCCTCGATGAATTGCCCGAGAAGCGCATCGCATCTTACATTCAGTACGTGTCGAGAATGCTTTCTCGTATGGGGTACGGATTAAGGGCTAACTATTTAAAGTATGTCTTGATGTTTTTTTTTCATCGAAGTTTCGCGAATGGAGGCTTTAGCGATGAGGGAAGTTTTCGTTAAAATTTCGAGAACCACCATCGCGATCGTTATGTACGATGAAATGCTTTTATTTCTAATGTTTCTCGTAAATCTAGGGAAGTGGATTAAATAGCGTACGATAAACTTGTCGTTGCGGTGTGTTTATCATTTATAATGGTTACTGCGTTTGTTTTTTTTGGTTCGAGATGAATGTAAACTGTTTGGAAATTCCTAAATGGGAAGCTAAGTAAACTCAACATGCTCCGTAAAGTAAGTTTACTGCTTTAATTTTAAGGAATCATTATGGGAAGGAAGTATTAAGTTCTGTAATAGTATTTTCAGTGGAAAATTCAATGTCGATAAATGTTCAAATAATGTACTTGAATATCTTTTGGACTTAGGGACAATCGATTCTGTGGAAGAAATATCATTTTCGTAATAATGGTTACTATAATGACTATGCTCATTGTTGGAAGGATTTTTATGCCATATTACATTCATCATCGATACAAGAGTGAATTTCAACAGTAATTTCATTCAGTTACAGAGTTTTTGTAAATTTATTATTGAAAATATCTTATAAAATAAACATAAATAATTATTGTTATCAAATTTCAATAGCCTTTCTATTATGAACTATTCTCATGTCGTCAATTCATTCACGTCATATCCATGGTACGTTTATCATTAATTGACATTTATTTAGTTATAACCAATCGAATTATAATTTCAATGCCTTATTTTAAGCCTCAATTTGGTACTATTTTCTTCAATTGTTCAATCCACAACCCTTTAAACATCGCTCTATGTAACGACGAACGTTACGTATTATTTTTCATTATAGATTCCGCTTTGTGGATGTCGATCAAACAGCCCTTCTTGAGGCGTGACCAATCATAAAACGGCGTCCGAATCTTCATCGGTCAGCTAATTCCTTCGATGGAACCTCTTCCCCGAAGCACTGCCCTTATCACGTTCCAAACTCTTCATCGCCCTCCGAAGGGTGTTACCGTTTCGAAACTATTGCTCCGCATTGAGATCTCGCAACACGCGTCTTTCCTGATAAGGGTGCATACCATCACTCTTAGCTGTGCATATCTATGCGATGCATATTTAGAAAGCATTCTATTTGCCACACTCCATTCCTGAGTTGTGAAACTCGTCTTTGTGACGAGATTTTTTTAACGTTTTCCGCAGTTTCGCAGACTTACGAGGTTGTAATAACATACGTGTATTTACGTATTTAATGGGTTTTAAAATTTATCGAAGAATTGATTTTTATATTGATACTGATCTAGAATCTGGGTCAGTAGTGCAGGTAATTGATCCTTTGTCACTTTGCCTTATCTTCTGTAGAAATTCGATATTTTTTTTCGTGATCTTTCTTTTAATACTACAGAAAAGCTTAAGAATAATTCGAGTTAATTGAAGGATATGATTCATGTACATAGTAATAAAATTTCCTGTTAGATAGAAGGTATGAGATACTTAGAAGATCTTACCGATAGTGATTAATGAGGTTTCAAGAGCATAAGATACGTTAGTGATATCCCCATTTATCTCTTATCTTTCAGCGATAATGAGGCCCTCCCATGTTCACTAAGGCGTTGCCGTACGCAGATATAGGAGTGCAGCGGATTTATCGAGTGGTACGCGTAAAATAATGAACTTAACGTTCGGAAAGTTTCTGGAATATGCGTTGCTTAAGTATCTTTCTGATGTTTCTAAAGGTTTTCTCATGGGAAGATTTTAATTCAGCGCATAAGTGATCGCAAAATCTTTCGTTGTAGACTTGCGTACGTAATATTTCCTTGCGAAGTTTTCCCTTGCTTTAAAGAGTCGTTTTTAGTAGCTGAGACAGTATGTCAGCGATAGGTCTAAGGAGATCATAGCTTTTGTACTATGCTCTTTATTTTGTTTATGTTTTGATTTCCATATCGACAAGATTCTTGCTCACAAGTTATCGAGAAAAAATAGCTTCGTAATATGTTGTTAGTACTGCGTTTGACTATCTGTTGCGGAATATCCTCGTTCATAAGACTTAAGTTTCAGTTCACTTGTTTTAATTCCATAATTTATCTCTACTCTGGAATTTATTTAGAAATATTTATCGTATATGTAATAGAAACTGTGTAAGGCAAACAAATTCCTTTGAGCTATCGTGTTTTTCCTAAAATAAACTTTATACGCTATATCTATGGAATTTAAATAAGGATAGGTTTTATTTTCGATCAACTTGGGGTCTAGTACGTTTTTAGATTGAGGAAAAACGTGGTCTGAATATTATTTTTTCGTATATTAATTATTCTTTCGCTCAACGCTTTCACGAAGAGACATCCTCAGAGGATGCCAATTCCAAACTCAATCGAACACTCTCTCCCTTCGTTCGTATCTTCCGACGCAGCATCCTGCTGAAAGTGACATCCCCTGGACCTTTGATGGCCTCTACAAGATGTTGACACCTGCTACTCTCACTTAATTTGTTCTAGTCCCTTCTCTTTCCCTCTCTTTTATCGCCTCCTCAAGATTCTTCTCTTTCTAAGCCAATCTTCTGCAAATAGATTCATTCCCTGAATCGTCTCTTGTACTTGAGTGGATTCAACCGCACTAGAAATACAGCAATCGAACTAAATTTCGTCAATTCTTTTTTGTTTGTTAGTTGTTACCATGGTTCTTAAGAAATACGTATTCATTTAATGTAAAAATACCTTCTGTTCTACGAAAAAAACCGCTTAAATCAAAACGTGTAGGTCTTTTCAAGTTTATGGTACAAGAAGGTAGATAAGCTATGATTATATAAACATTTATATATCTCGGTTTGTCATTCTCACGATTAAAGTAATCAAATCTTCATGATCTATCGTTTCTCAAACTATTTTTACCACTTGATTTGAGTCGTATTTAATTAAATTTGACATATGAATTTAATTAATTTCGAGTTTTCATCAATCCTCAATCACTGGTATGTATCCTTTCAGATCAAAGATAAATATCACTAAAAATAATAGAAATGAGGGCCCAGGTTTTAATGTACTAGAAAAATAAACGGCAGTGGCCTCTTCAATAGTTGGTTCTCTTGAATTAAGTTTCTCAAAGATTTGTAAGGTAGGTTTTTAGGTTTGTAACAAGTTAAATTATTCGCCAAATTTCAAGCTTTACAAGACTTTATATTATACTCAACAAAACTTACTGGGCGCAACTATATCTAAAATAGTCTATGTTTGGAGTTAGTGCTATTAAAAAACTTTTTGCAGAGTTTTAATGTAAAGTTATTGCCAAATTTCGTGGTATCGCAACAAGATGGATATTCTAAATTAGTTGGACGGACGTTCGAAATTCCGCTGCACCATGAAGTGTATCGATTGCCTTCGATAAATTGCCTCGAGAGTGACTGATATCTGATACGTCTCCCAGAATCTATTATCTAATGATCCATCCTAGATAAACATTCCCAAACCCCTCAAGAACATAGAACTTCCGAAAAACCACTTCTCCTGTTTAGGTTCGCGGAATATCTTTTGAAGTAATTAAAGGAAAAATCGTTTTTCATCCTCTAAAATTCCTGCAGAAACGCTATAAATTTGCGTTTGCTTTAATTTTAATTCATACAGAGTCTCGGTGCCTCGTTAGGAACGTGCTTTCCCTCTCATACCTGCTTCCTCACTAATTGCTCGGATTTTCGTATTAGCCTCGAGTAATTTAACCCCGCCGCTGCTTCTGTGCCACATGCGGCGGCTCTCCCTAAAATAACGAAATAGAATGTCTTTATCCGAACATAAGAAACCGGAATCGGGTCCACTTGACTCCAAATTGAAAACCTCCTTCGATTATACGGCGTTTTCCTAATTATTCAAAATACTGCGAATGTCTCTGCGCCGAGGGAATTCAGAGGTTTCGAAAAAGTGTAAAAAAATTGATTTTTTAAAACTGTATGCATTTTATTCGATCCTTTATTTCTTTCCTCTATTGATTAATATGATTATCTGTTTTAAACTCTTACTTTTTGGGTTTAATATACCGTGAAGGGTATAAGTAAACGATGTTTTAAAATAGAAGCAAGTTTAATGGATGTTATTTGGTGATTTATAAACGTTTATTTCACCATTGTTTATTTAGTTTGATGATTTACTTAATAGTTAATAAAAATGTGGTTTATAGATAGAATAGATAGAAGATAATATATAGATAAGATATAGAGATAAAAATATCATTATGAAACGTATCAAGTTTTGAACTATTGTCCGTAATATTACGTAACTTATCTATAATTATGATTCATTTTGATATGAATTAGGTTTATAAAGTTGTTAATATCCTTTTGTATATTTTATACCACGTTTTACGCATTTTTTTCTCCATTTCAAGCGAAAGCACTTGAATTGTTTACAGAATCAATCAGCATACATTTAATCTTATTAAGTCTTATTTGGTTCATTGCAGACATATAATTACGCATCTCGTCTCCAGTGAACCATAACATAAGAATCCTCTCGTCTTAGGGCGCCTGAAGTGGTCTCGTGGATTGATTTAAGATGACCCTTCACTTTATTGGCTCTCCTTGAGTACACGCTTCTATTGTCTTTATGTAGGTTCCTTTAATTAGATTGAGTACTTACGTCCGTGGGTAATGTAAGTGAACTTAAAGTTAGCCTGCAAGATCTTAAATATATTAAGGAAAGTTTTTATCGAGGTATTTAGACATTAAGTTTTGCTATTTAGGACATTAAAATGTTCACTCTTTTTCTTTATGAATTGCAGACGTGATACCTACAATTAACACTAAAAGTGTTATCCGTAATATATGAGTGTTAGTAATGTCTATTCCCGCTAATACAAATTAGGCTTAATTATAGTCTAAATGAAGGCTAATTTTGATGAATTTATATTTTAAAATTCAGCAATATATCGAGTATATATTTTAAAAACTGTTTTACTATGAATACTACATGTTCGAGTATCTGTTTAGTATTTCCGTGACAGCGATCTCAGTATATGAAGATTCACTCGTCTTCATATTCCTGCATTCCTTCAAATGTACTTAGAAAAAGTGATCTAGTCGATCTTGTTTACGAATTGCTGTAGATTTTCTTTAGGCTCTTAGATCCATGTTTCGTTTAGGTTATTGGTATCGCATGTTTTTAATATCACGTTCACGACACTGCTGTAGTATGGAATCAATAAATACCGTTTATTGAAAACCTTCAGGAGCTACACGCATGCTCCCACATTATGTTACTTTTTTATCGTCGGCTCCCGAATGATCGTCTGTAAGAGATATACCCATAATTTATGGTCATTGTATTCGGCGAAAGCAGTTCTGAATGTAATGAAACGTACTTCTTGGGGAACACTTCTGACGGAGTTTTGCGATCCATTTCTCAGCAGTATGAATCGTAAAAATGCCAGTTTTCGTTATTGTATGCGATATGAAACATAAACAAGATCGTCTTGACGTACTCGCTGTAATGACGGATGATTGATGTGTGTATTTAATGAGTTTTTGGACCAAATTGTCGGCTAAGTTCGATTTCTACGTCTGGAACTTTGTAATTCAGTTATAAAGTGAAATAAACTTATAAGGTAAATATAATAGGTTCATGATATTCTTTAATACGTAATTTAATAATTGTCCCTTAATTTCTTTTAAGGATTGTACCGTATATTGAACAATTTCCGTCTTTAATAGTCAGACAAAGTATCGTCTCTGATTCCAATAGAATTTAGGATTTCCAATAAAGAATTGCCTTTTTACAATTCATCCTTTCCGGGAATCGACACCGAAAATTAGCCAATTTTTCTCCCTTTATGAAATCGATCTTTATATTCCCTTCTCTATGTTTACTTTACTTTCCCGTTCATTAGAGGAACAATTCGCATTAATTTTGCAGCTGACTAGTTCCGGTTTCCATCGCTTTTTAACGAATTAAAAATGTTTAAGTCAAAGGAGAAACCGGTGTAATCATCCCTTTATTGTTACGTGTTTAAAGGCGTCACAATAAAGCCTTGTGATCCTAAAATTTCTTGGGTGCGGGAGGTAAATAATCCTCCTGTGAGGTCCATCAAAGTCTCTCCTATTTTATGTACGCACTGTGACATAGTGCACGTCAGGAGACGAGCGCAAATACCGGGAAATAGAGATGTGATGTCCGTTAGAAAAAAATCCGGCTGTTTATTTTATCGCGTTGTCATGTGAGTTATCACTGGAATGAGATAAAGCTTTCCAAGTCCACTCCGACCGTCAGTTCCTTTGACTCATGCATCGAACAGAGCCCCCGACTTCCTTCAAAGGTTAGTAGAATTCGATTTATATATATTGGTGCCCCATTCGGATGAATGAAATTTACGTAAATCAGAAGCTGCGATAGATAGACGTACAATCGCGTAATTTTAATCTACTAATCTCTTTTGTTTATAACTTAAAAGTGCCTTATCTCTCCCGATTATCTATTTTATAACAATTAGAGGTGGTTATCTCTTTTTCAACCCACGCTAATGTTTTAGATTTTTTTTCATAATGGACAGAGATGCTTATGCGTTTGTGAATAGGCCTTATGTTAGCTTCTTATCAGAGATAGGAGCGGTGAGTGAGTGAGGCCGTTTTGCCTCCTCAACGTGCGGTGTGAATCGCCATCTTTGTGTAGGCCAGTTTCTTCAATGATTTATCGATCTATTTACGGCTTTTGAGCTATTGAATGGATTCAGTTCCATAAGAATTTGCCGTTGAAGTTTTGAAGTGTCAGAAGTTGATTCTCGTTATTTTCACTTAGCGCAGCGTTAATAGAGGAAGGGCATTAGACAGTTACGTTCAAAATCTTGAATTTACATTGTGAAGAGCATTTTTAGAACGCAACATTGTTTTTATAGTGGTTGTTAAGTCGTTGAAAGTATGTTACGTTTCAGCTTTGTTGTAGATCTATCCCTTTTAAATTGAAGTCTTAACACTCGTACATCATTACGCTACTGTTAATAATTCGATTGTAAATCTAATGTTTATTTGCAACAATTACCTGAATTATCCCTCTAACAATCGACTTTTTACGAATTCAATATTGTCGTCGTTTTAAGCTTCGCGTAGGTTAAATTTGATTTATAAGTCATATCAGCAATAATGAGTCACCATCGAAAAGTATAGGTGACAAACGAGCAATCTGGAACGTTTCAACAGAATGCAAGCATTATTTGGGATCGAAAACCGAATTGTCTGTGGCCACTCATTAAATCATGAATTATAAGTTATATTTTTTGTGTCGCGAATGAAGTATCCGGTCGTAAATTCAATGGCGATGAAAGATTGCCCATAGAATTACATCATTACTGTCGCGAATTGTGATAAGCCTATGAATCATTGTATTTTACGAAAGATAGGTGTGGTTTTAGTCATTTTGCAGTTTTGCGGAATGCGTTTGAATACATACAAGGACTGGTGAAAGTGAGGTATGGTTGTATTCACAATTTAACGAAGTGAGAATGGGTCGTGCGTGTTACATTGCAGTTTATAGAATTCTATAACTAGTTGATAAATAAAGGTGGAGAAGAAGTTTGGAATTATGGATGTATATTCTTTGACGCAAAGATTATCAAGTTTCGGTTATCGGCCAATTCTTATCTTTGCGGTTCACAATCTGCAGCCAAAGATGCCATTCAACTTGTGTCACCTTCATAAGTCACCTTGCCTTTGATTCATTCCCTCTTGCTATTAAGTTTCTCAACATTGTTTTGTACTAATCTCACAAACAATCAGTTATAATTTCCATAGTTACGTGACAAAACTCTATATTTAACAAGGAAATAATAGTTGAAATACCCTTTATTTTGGGCTAAATTTAGTCGAAACGTTTAGTACTCGCTATAATATCCTAGATCAGAAAAATCCGAATCACCAATACTCGAACCTAGGTCCCCAAGGTAATGGACAAGATGTTATTGCGCTAATGACTCCACCATATCAATGCACATTAATGAAGTACTTCGTTGTAAAAATACTGCGGTGTTTGAGACTTTTTATATGTTTTTGTATAGCTGAAAAAAGTTTACCCTCGAAAAGTGTTCATGTCGTATTACACACAGTCGTTCACATTAGATAGTTGTTTTGCTTCTTCAAATACTGCAACCTTCGCAAGATTAATCACACTTATAGCCATATAATTTTATTTTATATGGTGGATTCAGAATCGTTGTCCTTTAGGCCTCTGGTGGCATTTCAGTGAGTTCGTCGCAGGTCAGCATTTCCCGGAACGATTTCCCATTTAAATGTCTTTGTTTTCTAACCTTTTATTGACGCAATGGAAAAAAATAAAGCCGGAACGTTTGCGTACAGTTCACTAAGCGAATTAGACCTTTTGTACGTTTTACTCGTTTAACTTGGAGAATTTGTAATCATGGACTCTAAATTTGTACATACAGCTTTACGATGGAGGAAGGTTGACCAATGAATGTTCCTGCTATAGATTTTCTCATACACATATATATAATATTATATCGCAATTAACGATTTTATTTGGTATTTGGGAATGCTACTATTTTCGATTGTCGAAAGAGAAAAGAAATAATGGAATTTATTTATTTAATATCGAAATAATGGCTCATTTTAAGAAGGTTAAATATGAAAGAATGTTATCATAAATTATACAGTGATAATACTATGAAGTTTATGTTTGCTAATTCATACGTAATATAAGTTTATAAATTAAAAAGTTTCTTATATTGTTAAATGGAATTCTGCCCGATTTCAGCATGTGGTATTCCCACCTGAAACTCGTTAGGTTTTACACGTGCTCTTAATATTCGAAAGGGTGGCGTTCCACTGCCAATTAAGGTTCTATTTCGCATCATCCTAATAGCATCGAATGCCAACAATTCCTCGGTGGCAGACTGAGATAGCCTCGGATAGAATGCACCGGCGAGCAGAATATTAATGGCTCGGACTGTGGTGCAATCCATCGCAAGCAATGATCCCAAATAAAGGGGAAAGCGGTGATTGGAAATTCGTTGCTAAGGCATTCTCTCGCATTTCTTCTCATCCGTAGGACACTCCGCCCATCGTCGAAATCACATTCCACCCTCAGAAAGGAGCTTGCATTCCAATCCAAGGCAAAAAGCGTTTGCTTTTTTTTTAACCGGATGTCGCTCGTCGACTGTCTGTCAGCGCCATTAGCTCCCCTTTTCAAATGCGTGCTCGTCATTTTTCAACGACAAATAACGCGTTGCACCTTAACCTCATCCCGAATGATTCGGGACCTTTATTAATCGTGCATTCCTCGTTGAAGAGGTCGAGTTCGTTTGTGTGCACTCCATCTACCCGTTGTTTCCGGGGGTTAAAAAAACTTTTGTTCACGTGAATGTTACAAAGACATGGTCGTATACCTGGAGGGAGGGGGTTTGAATATTTCTTTTCGAAAAAATGTTGTTAGTCCTTTACTTACGTGCCCTGTGAGCTGGATACTACGTATCGCACAGTATGTTTCATGTGAAGATTAATATTATAACGTAAATATGTAAATTATTGCCGATAGCACGTGATCAACATGTATCTTTTATAACTATTTGATTATTACTTGTTGATATTACTTATTTACTGTCCTTGGTATAATACACGATGTACACGTATTACACTTGAAAGTGGAAATGAAAATTACGTGTGTACACGATCGAAAATAGTAAACGTTACGCAAATGTATCCTTGAATAATACGTAATATCAAGGAAAATTTAAATGAATTTTGAAAAGGATAAATAATCGTTTATAAAATGATAAAACAACGTATAAATTAAATTATAATATAGTTTTGTAGATCAATATTGCGTCTTGACATTCAGACTTCCTATTCGCTCATTGCATATGCCCGTCATAAGTAGCATCTCTGTATTTCTCCATTCCGCGTTCCATACTCATTCTTCATTGCGTCATTTCCTCATCGAAATGATCGCTATGCTTCCCTTGAATATCGTTTCGTGAAAAACGTGAGTGTACCATATCGATTCCAATAGCATCCCTGCACGTGCACTCTCAGAGGGATATGTGGAAAAGATGAAGTCCGAGCTGCGTAATATTGAATGCAATTTGTGGTCGATCATAAAACAGGTGTTTTAGCTACCAGTTTGATTTACGTTGTGTGTACCCCATAAGAGTATCGATGTATGAGTACAGAGGGTGAATGCTTTTCATGGATTAATACACTATATTCGAAGGAAGCCCTGCGTGTTTGCTGTTTTATAGCGTGATGTGTTTGGTTGGCTATTTCCATAACATTTTACTGTTACTATGTTTGTTTTAGAAAGGAAGATAGCATATTCAATGTGTTTTAAGTCGCAAAATGTCAGATTTTGAATTCAAAATCGTATCTTGATATTAAGGTTCTTTTTACAATTCTGTACAATCAAAATATATAATAATAATAATAATAATAATAATAATAATGTCTTTATTTAGGGCGAAATTGAGACTAGAAAGTCTCCTCTTCCATTTAACCCTTTCTAATTATAAATTAAGTATTAGAAAGTTAAATTAAACAAATTAAATAACTAAATTTGTGGAATTAAAAAACCCCAAGTGAAGCTTAGGGAAAAAAATTCCATAGCAGGAAAACACCCACAAGAAGGGGGGTGTGAAAAACCTGCACAATCCTACTGTTAGTTAACGTTTAAAAAATGAAAAAAAAAATCAGTACAACCTAGAAGAAAATATACAGAATAAAATAGTTATGACATAAAAATGCAAGTTATAAATGGAAAAAATAAACAAGATTATGAATATACAAAGCATTTTAAATAATCATATATAGTTGGACCTATTTGTAATTTTACTAGTCCGACTCGACACTATCACTGTGCATGAAGTTCATGAGTTAATACATGTTAGATTTTAAACCTAAAAATAATTCGGTGAAGCATAGTCAGAGCGAAGAAATGGAAAGATGAATTGGATTTGAAGATTAGGAAGATAGAGTCTAGAGCTAAGGTGTACTAATGCGGTCGTTGATTCTCTAGAAGTAGAGTAAAGCATTTTTTTTTAAATATTTGAATTGATGATGAAGATGTAATATCCTGTGGTAGTGCGTTCCATAATTTGATGGCGGTTATCAAAAATGATTTGTGATATATTTCTGATTTGTGCTTCGGAATATATATCTTCCAGTTCGTAATCTATGTGTTTAAAGTGAGATATGAGTTCGAATAGAATATAATTATACATTTATATAGGTTCATTAAGTCTTTTTTATTCAGGAAGAGTTATTTTCTAAGGAATGTTTCCATCATATTGTGAGGACAACTCGAAAATCCAACGACCTTAGTTTCTTAATTATTAAAAACCATAAGCGATAAATTTCTACTTAAACCAAAGAGCGATCTCGTAACGCGAACCTTTTCTCATGGCAGACTAAGGAAAGCAGCGTAAGAAAATTATTTTTCTTAGCTAACTCAATTTAAATATATAAATATTAAAAAGCGGAAAAAATATAAACTTTATCTCGAGCAGCGTCGAGATGTTTACGAATTTCAAAGAAATGATTTGAATATTACGAAAAACATTCCTTTCCTTTTGATCTTAACGAATTCTTTTTAACTAGGCCGGCTCTTTATCTCGGATAATATATAATTTATAATTTTCTAATTAATTGAAAACTCTCCCTCGTATCTTTTTCTATAATTTTGGTAATTCTTTAGCGAAGAAGTTAGTGACCTGATATAAATATACTTGGAGGTCACTTCCACCCCCATCTGCTTCGTTTATAAATTGCCCAATTTTCTTTTACGTCACAACTCTTTCTTTTCCCCATTTTATCGCTGAGATTTATTTTAATTATATCCCCATGGTAACCGACCGTTTTTTCTACTTTTCCTATGCCTTCAACCGCTTGAAGACTCGTACTTTCCAATTAGGGACCCCGTATTTCCCAAGACATCACCACTTTCTCTTTCGTCTTCATAGACCATTTCCCTCGAAACCTTTTCAAATTTTAATAATTTCTTCGCGGCGGTTATTAATTCGAAAATCGTGCAACTAACTAAATTCCTCAATCGCGTAAGACAAAATAAAACGAAAACCGCGGCTAATGCGACAAGAAATTCATTTTCATGCCTGTGAACTCTTGACAGAATATCAAAGAAATTAATTTTTAAGGTATATACGCTATAATTGGACCAATCGTCCCCTAGCAACCATTTTGCGAATACAGTACAATATATTTGTGTTAGTGAGAACTATTTTACGATTATAGTGGAATCAGATTTTGTTTTAGGATTCCTATTGTTGCTCACGACTAATTAATCCGCTTACAAGTTACCTTTACACCCAAATATTAATTGGGGTCCCTAATTTGTTGTTCGCGAGATTTTTCTATATTTTGTTATAAAATACATTTGAATTCTGAAACCCTGGCAATAGTATAAATAGGTATTATAACAGTTGTAAAACATATCTCGTTTAGGATAATAATTATTACAAAAATTGCTTTAATCCAAAGTTTAAATACAAATTTTACCCATGAATCTTATATCGCTCAAGTATCATCGTAAATATCACGTGAAGATTAAGAATTATCCTTATTTACCGTACAAATCACCTGCTGTACTGTTAAAACTAAGTTAAACGAATCTTAATGCATAGTAGATATGAATTAGTAGATATAGTACATATAAATTGATATGTATGCACACATAAGTATAAATTTTTATCTATTCCACAATTCTACAAATAAATCTTATATTCTCTGCCGTAATGTAACTTCTTGCTGGGATTGCTTTGATCTAAAGGATTTCTTTATCTAAAACGCTCGTATACTTTATTTCTATTTTCCAAAATAATTCACTTATCGTGAGGATATTTTATAATCTTTTTAGCATTTAAAAAACCGGAGTAAAAGACTTTTATGACATTTCTTTATTTTCGTTTCAATCACCGAAGAGATGTTTATTTATTTATCATATACGACTACAAATAGGCTCGAGGCCAGGTGGCAGTCATCTCTTCAAAGGGAAAGAGGAAATACAATACCCTGCTCGGTATTTACCCTATTCGGGAGGAAATCCACCCACAAAAACCTCCCCAAGGCAGTCCATTGATCATACGCAACATCTCTAACAGAAAGTTCACAATTTCGAGTCCCACCTTTTTTTTACGAGTGTTTATATTTAACTAATCGTAGCCGTATTAGAGCGCTAATGGTTGGAACCGGTCGCAGACAAATGATCTAGGAAATTGGTAACCAATCAAAAGCGCTCAAAAATAAAGAAGTTTGTTGGAGACTCGGGTGAGATAGGTTTATCTTAGGTTTTTCGATTTACCTTCCGCACACGGGAAATCTGTAATCTCCTGTCTTCGGATCCCTTATCGCCCGTGAACTTTGCCTCTTCAGGTCAACTCCCCCACAAATGTCCTTTTAACGACCTTGTTGAATTTTATCGCGCTGCCTGTTCAGATGCATTACCCCAAGTATCCGCAAGTTTGATCTAACAAGTAATTAAGGAAGGAAGCCGATGGAAGTACTAATGACGGGACCAAGTAGCTCGTGACATCCCTACGAACATCGGCCATTAAAAGCGTTCGATTTGTCATTTTTGGAATATTTTAAGTCCCGGAGAAGAAGTATCAACCTTTCGTTTCCATGGAGATGGTGCTCTTAAAATTGAGTGGTTACCCTCGATGTTTTGTTTACGTTCTTTTACGACGTTGTGGTTTTAATGAGGGATAACTTTACGTAGGGCTTCTTCACTTTTCATCCATATACTCTCGCGTATTGCGATCGGATGCCTTAAGGAAGGGAATTAAAGGGGAAGTCTCGTTCCATTGGTTCGTTAGCTTATACACGGTTCTTTTCCACCGCTTCCTCACAATCGATAACGTCTCACCAAAAAGCAAATTTGATCGCCCAGAAGTTTTTGGTTTACATTTTTTCGCCGTTCATTCGCCACGCGCGATTTCGCCAGACGTACCGAATTTAATCTCGTTCGGATTTTTTGAACGCGTTCCGTTCGAATTTCGTGGCGTTCGATGCATGATACGAGGACTTTTTGGTAGGATGCCTTGCGTACACTTTGCGATGCTTCTTTATTTTGTGATTTTGGTACGTGTTTGCCGAGAATGGAGCTATTTTCGTGCTTTCGAAACGCGAGCTAAGGATTCTATCATGGGTTGGCTGGAAAAAGATTTTTATGGCTTTAGTTTCCGTTCAATCGGAGTAAAAGACATCTATGGCGTTGTAAAGGTTATGATTTAAATATAGCTTTAATTTATGTTTATTTAGAATCGCATCGTCAAGTCGAAAATAAAGTAATACCTTTTTGTATGAATGAAAGGATGTACAAATTTTAACTGGATTGAGACTCGAACCCAGAACTCCGGGTGATAAAGCCTTTGAGCTATCATGCATGATTATTCAAATGCATTGTCAAGGGGTACCTAGTTGGCATGTGGGATTAATTAAGACGAATTGGGAGTTATGGGTTCAAATCCCGGTCCTGTCAGAATTTTTCTCCTTGTTTACTTTTTATCCAATTAACTACTTTTATTAACTATTTTTTCTTGACCTTATTGAATGTCAATCGCTATTGATTAATGTAATCATTTGGAACGTAGTGGATTTTACATACATCTATACTCCATAGAAATTTTCCTCTACACGTGTAGACAAGTCTTTGTAGTTTCAATGAAATTTTTGCTGCTTCCCTTTGACAGTTTCTATGAGTAACAATGATATTCGGTTAAAAATATAGCTTTACGATCTTTTGAACTCTTTACAGCGCTTAACTCTTTTGCCTGCAGTATAGATTTTCGAATCCTAAGTTATACACTTTTTATCTTCCTTCCCAAGTGCATTAGAAGGGAGAAATGTATTCATAGTCTGCAATTACACTCCAACTTAGCTTAATAAGATAGATAACATTCCCCAACGAGAACTTTGCTCCGAAAATTTTCCTTTTCAAATCTCAATGTACAGCGATTCTGAATTAGTACTGTCCCAAATACTTGACCGAATTTATTTCTAATTTCTGCAGTTTAATTACCAGGCTCTGTAATACAAGCTCTATAGGTTTAGTACTTTGACCTACTTCCATTTCATCATCAGCCATTTTCAATCCAACTCCGGATGCAGGCCTCCCCAAGCACACTCCAATTTTCTCGATTCTCAACCTCTCGTTGCCAAGTTACCCCTATGTACTTGATTATGTCCCTGCTCAACCTTCCTATCGGTCTTATCCACGGTCACCGTACATCTGGTACTGGTATCCATTTCAGAACTATTGACGATCTTCAGTTGTCCTTTCTTTTTCCAGTTAGCCAAACCACATCCATTTCCCTAACTTTACCTTTATCGATGAGGTCCGTAACTCCTGCCATTGCTCTAACCAGCATATTTGTTCTTAGCAAACTGCACGCCAAACTTGATTGCGTTGTTTGAGTTCGCCTTTAGGTCATACCTCACTTCTTGAACAATTGGCAACTATTGCGATGGTTAACCTGCGCTATTTACCGCACCATGGTTACGTGTGACTTCCTTGTTATCCACAAAACCGAGATAAATCTTGGGAAAAAACGCTTTAGTATCCATAAGACAGCTGAACGCCATACCAACAAACGCATTCCTTTAGCGGCTTAGAATTCATAAGAGCTCAAGCAGAAGTTCTCTACAATTTAAGGGATACACGCTGAAGGAGAGTTTTCATGTCAATTATAATAGGAGGAATTTCGGAGAAATCAAAATCCGCTTACATTTTGTTTACGTTCTATATCAGATAATGTTTTATACTGTTTGTATTATTTAATAACATGTCTTTCTTCTTCAAATTCAGTATGTTTCTACAAAATAACGTAGTTTTTGTGTGGGTTGCGGCTTTTTCATCGATTTGCTTACTGTGTATACTAAGAAGAGTTGTGGGCCGAATACACTGCCTTGAGGGACTCCTTTTAGTCTCATGGATAATCTTTAGTTTGCGTTTGATGCCCTAGTAACTCCTTCCAACTTTTCTTTGCGTTCGTATTTGTTTGATTTATTTCCCGTCTATACGTCCGTCCTCTCCTATTTCAAGTTAATGCGTAATTTTCTCGAAGTTTGCGATAAGTATAATCCCATTTAACTTATCCCTACGGACTTTGAAGCATAGCTCGCGGCGAAGCCCCTGGCCTTGAAGGTGAGCTCGTTCGCCGAGGTTTTCAGATTCACCGAATCCAAAAGGGGAGAAGCCCTGATTAATTCTTGCTCAAAGGGTTTCCATTGTAACTCTTCCAACTAAATTCCTCTGAATCCATTCTCATAAAGTTTTACAATCACCTAGAAGGCTATTGAGGAAGGAAAAATGTATCCCAGAAAAGTTTCCGTCAATATGAGATTTATTACTAAATACCGTGGGAAATGAAGTGAGAATTTTTATTCGTCTTCATTCGACGGGATTTGTCTTGATATGTTCCAGTGCAATGGTACCTTATTTTTAGATTTCTTCCGAAATCCAATCGGGTATAAAGAGTTGTATATCCTCGTCAGGAATTCATAAATTTTGCATCAACGTTGAGGGGAAATTTTCCAGTTTATTTCTCCTCCCATGGGAAGAAAGTTTTAAAACCGATGGAATAATTTACTGCACGATTTTGGAAGTGTTAGGTTCCAGAACAAAGAAATGAGTATGAATATTCATTTGTTTTGTTCAAATCTGTAATTAAGATTATTCGTATTTGTTTATCTAAGTAAACCTTTCAGTTTCACCTAATATACTCCAAAATATGATTAAATTTGAAACGATATTGCTATTTGAGTTTGGGTGGATGTAATTCAAGTATAATCGCATATAAGAGTTAATCCTGTTATTCAGATTCTAAGTTTGAGTTCATCTTATAACGAAATGGAAACTTAGCAGTGAACCGTTGATTCGTATTTACTCACTCTTCCTGATAGGGTGTCTTTAAAAGCTAAAATCGTTTTGCTATATTCATTATCTCATAATTTTTGTCATGATTGTCGTAACATAAAAATAACTGCATTGTTGATAATTCTAAATGATAATATTTTTAATTAATAGTCATTTTAAATAATACTTTCCAAACAATCGTTGAAATTCAGCGGTTGACTTCGTTCCAACGAAGGTTATGATGTGATTGTTGCGAAGTGTTATTTGTTTTAAGCTAATTAAGTGTTTTACCGAATCTGTTGTATCTTTAACTATCATAGCTGAATGCTGATCCTATCCCTTCCCTTGTGAAAATGCGTCCTATTTCGCAATTAAAAAATGTCAGCGGTTCCTTAGAATTCGTAATTCAACTTTTCCAAAGATAAATGAGGAAAGTTTTTTCGTTACCAGCAGTGAGAAAATGAAGTCCTTGGATAACTCAAACTGCGAAATTCAACAAAGAGAACCAGGGTTTTATTTTCAGCCTCTGTGGAATATTTTTTCTCCTCAAAGAAGAATGATTAGGCAGTAAATGACCAATTATAAAACTTGCATAAAATGATTCCATTCACTCTCAAAATCTGATCAAGTACTCGCGAAAGATTAATTACTATAGTTTTGAATATGAATTTTGGATGGTGTGTTATAACTTAGCTGCTAAAATAATTTTGGAGTTTGGAAAATGAATTGGCTGATAAAGAATAAGAAAAATTAGTAAATATCCGGATTATTTTTTTGATAGAATATTTCAATTTTTACTACATTCAACTTGGAAAAAAATAAAAGTATCTTCATTTCAAATGATTGTACGAGCATATCTCCGCTGTGCAGAAATTAAAGAATGAAGAAGAGAAGCAGTAACCAGTGGAATATTTTTTGAAGATATTTTTGAAGTTAATTTTTTAAGAAATCCCTAACCTTTGTAATGTAAAGAGAGCAAAGTATATCTTGGGAAGGATAGAAAAGTATTTTTGTGGACCTAATATCAAAGGTTGTTTAATGAGTTGTATTTGAAACGATAAGTCAATATTCAGTCAATAAAAATTTAGTGAGTCACTGACAAAGCTGTTTTGCAATTGGTTCTTAAAAGAATTGAGTGTAGATGTGGTATCTGGAATATGATTCAATAAAGGATGTTACTGTGAAGAAAAATATGTATATGTGAAATAGTAGGTTCGTAATTGTTTTAGTATCTCTTATAATTTCGTGACCCTTGGAGTTTATGAAACTTAATACAACAGCTTTTGTTTGCTTAATTAGAGCGATCTTCTCCTTTCAACTCTATGCTCTAGTCTATTTTCACGTGTTAGGTTTCATTATGTAAGGCATCTTGTATTAATCTAACCACTTCAAACGAGTTTGAATTCCAGTGTGGTTGGTTTCTTGCGGATGATAAGAAACCTCGCGATGGCGTTGTTTACGATTCTTATCTGAATTGTTTTCTTCGACTGGTCGATATATCCCGAGAATCGATTTCTCTGAATTCTTACTCGAACGAAAAATATTTTCTGCAGCTCTCTTTAGTAGATTTAAATAGTTATTAGATAGCTAACTCGGGATCAGTTGCCTGAATAGTATCTCTAGTTCCATAGATAAATACGAATTCTTTACAAATTTTAACGCTTCGAAATTTGTGTTTTTATCTCAAATTTTAATTCAGGATGAAGTATGAACGAAATCAAAAACCTTCACAGAAAGTTTATAAGAATCGTTGTAAGATTCTCTCTATATTTCTTATTCTACTAATCTATAAAAAATTTCTAATTCAATACTTTTGTCAAAATACTAGCATATTTAGATATCTAAGTAGTAACATATTAAAAATATTTATTTTGCAAATCCAATATCGATTCAAAGCTATCTTTAAAGTTTAGGGTCTTATAAAATAGGAAAAGGACTTTAATAAATCTTTGTTGATATCATTCATTTATGTTATTAAAAATATATATCATATTATTAGTATATAATATATTAATTTATTGTTTGCATTTTTATATTATTACAAATGATTATATATCGTATGAATTAAATGTATTGTTATATTTTCATTGTGCATTTCAAACACAAATTTTATGGTAACTTATTAATGAATTATTTTGTTATAATCTCTACTGTTAATGTAATACATACTACTTCATTTTCTAACATTGATTCCATTCTGTATCGTTTCAGCTCCATTACTCCACTCGCTGAGAAAATGCACGTGAGAGATTTAAAATGAAGAAGACATGGGAAAAATGACTGCCCTGTCGAGATATCCCATGCCTGGCTGGCGCATAACCATGGCTTTCCTCACCCTGTTGACTCTGTCAGCGCTAGCCTTAGTGACGGCGGCCGAGGAGGACTGGACGGTTTGTCCCATAACGTGCAAATGCAAGTGGGT
This sequence comes from Pantala flavescens, assembly GCA_020796165.1. Lineage (NCBI taxonomy): Eukaryota > Metazoa > Arthropoda > Insecta > Odonata > Libellulidae > Pantala > Pantala flavescens. The sequence continues at coordinate 24,684,166 of CM036886.1, forward strand.
TTCGGGGAGGAAGGCTGCAGAGTGCGTCGAAGCAGAGTTAACCGCCGTTCCTAATTCCATCAGTCCCGAGATACAGTCTTTGGATCTGTCGGAGAACCGCCTCACATCTCTCCCACCCGACGCCTTCAGGGCCGTCGGTCTAGTGAACCTACAAAAGTTGTTCCTGAAGAACTGTGGCATCGACAGGTTGGATCGTGACGCTTTCCGTGGTTTGGAAATCGTGATAGAGATCGACCTGTCCGGAAACAGGATCAAGATGATAGCTCCAGGAACCTTCAGAGACAACGTACGCCTCCGGTTGCTGTTCATCTCCAACAATCCCATTCACAAGTTCGATGACGGTCTGTTCACCAACCTGACTTTCCTCCAAACGATTGATGCCAGCAGGTGTGAGTTGACCAGGATCGGACACAAAACTTTCGTGAACGTGCCAAACCTTCAACATTTGAAACTGGAAGGCAACAAGCTCTCTGCCCTCAAGCTCGCGACGGTCGAGTCGTTGAAGAAACTGAAGAGTTTAGTGCTCCAAAACAACCCGTGGGTTTGCGATTGCCATCTTAGGCCGCTGAGGGACTGGGTCATGGGTAGACACCTCTACGCCCACCCCACCAACTGCCACGAACCCGAGCGTCTGCACGGCAAGAACTGGGGAGAAGTGTCTCCGAACGAATTCGCCTGCAAACCGGAAATAACAGCCATTTCGACGCACGTGTTTGGGGCCCCTGGTTCCAACGTAACCCTTAGTTGCTACGTCGTCGGGGATCCCCCTCCCGAGTCTCTGTGGGTGGTCAATTCTCGTGTGATTCGGAACACGACCGCTCCCTACGATGGCTCTTACATCGGAGGGCACGTTCCCCGATGGAGCAATTTGACCCTGTCGAACTTGAGGTCCATGGACAGGGGGCAGTACTCGTGCGTGGCCAAGAACCCTGCCGGGATGGCCGAAAGGAACGTGACACTTGTGATAGGAGGCGCGGGTTCGAGTGGGGATGGAGTGGGAATCCTCGGTGGTGCGATGACCATAGACGCTCTCCCCCTCATAATTGGGGTCATAGTGGGTTTGTTCCTCCTCCTTCTTATAGTAGCACTCATACTGTTTTGTTGTTGCTGTCGGAGGAGGTTGAAAGGGAACAGGAGGAGGGAGAAGAAGGGTGGTGAGGTTCTCTCTCCCAATGGAGAGATCGTGGGCAATGGGAGCACAGAGCAAGAAAAGAGCCTTCTTACTGTTGTGAACCCAGTGCAGAAACCTCCTAGGAGGTACGAGTCGCAGCCTTCTTGTAACAATATGGAGATAACAGAACTGAATAGGACGCTTCTAGATACGGGAACGATACCTAGAGGAAGGGGTCTGGAAGGTAAGATATGAAGACTTGAATTTCTGGAATGAGAGAGTTTTAAAAAAAGAACTGATTAAAACTTAAGGGGTAATTGTTAAAGTTCTGCTCTCTAAGATTTTTTTCCTTTTTGATTTTTGTGTGAAAACTCCTAAAATCTTTGCTCAAATGTGGTTCCCCAAGATATTTTTGACTAACCGCACTTATATGATATTAATATTAGTTCCAGAGTGCATTTTATGTTCTCAAAGACAGCCTGGAATCCTATTTTTGTGGTTTGTTTTTGAGTCGTTAGACATTTTGATTTCTTTTTGTTACTAATAGATAATTTTTACTTTTCTATACAGGTTGTAAATTGGGAGAATTGGAGTTAATTTTTTTTCGATAACTCCTTTTTACAACGTTAAGAGTTATTTATTTCTTATTTTTACTTGTTTAAAAATCTGAATAAGTTAAAATACTAATTCGAAACGATAAAGTATATCTTTTTTGATATTGAAGAGCGATTGGTGTATTTGTTAAAATAAGTTTTGTGTTCACTGATTTCATTTGAAATCGCGTTTTAATAACTGAATAAATGGGTAATAAATAAATACTTTAAAGTACTTTAAATACCATTTCCTCATACATATTACTACGAAACGTAGACTAAAATATTATAATAAATTAATAATAACATACGTCTGTATTGGGCGAAATTTTCAAACATAGATCTATGTAATTAAGGTATTTCTTTCTAAAGAGTAAAGTATAATATAAATTAGAATTATTAATTTTGATGGTTGAATACTTAAATTTACCTTTCATAAGATAATCTTCTACTTCACCATAATACATGAAAATAATAGTCCATAGTCTTTACATTATCATATATCTAATTCAGTTAATGCGTAACCATATGTTATTGATTGGTGAGTATAAGCATCGCCAACTCCGTTTGATTTTTCATTGTCACTATTCTGTGGAATTTGTATCTTAATCTTCTCCTGTATGGTTTGATTTTTGATATCTCCATTCGGTGAGAGGTCTTCATGTCCTTTGTATGCCAAATGCGATGAAAGTCACTTCATGTTGAAGACAGCTATTGCTATTTATATCTTTTTGTGATCAAAGTAATTCGCAAATGTCCAGTGCAGTCCATGAGCCTTTGCGGTTCAATACTCCATAATTATTGAGTCTGCCAAATATTTCTGCGTAATTGTTTCGCTCTGGATGTTGGCGAATACTCTTGGATGTCTCTTGATTCACCATTAATATTTCTCTTCTTCCTTCCAACCTTACTTCCCCTCCTTTTAGGTCGTCACTGACTATGAGAGAGGCAACGCTCGTCCCTCATCCTAATCATGTCCTTCCCATTTCAACTCCCAATTTTACCGTCCCTTTGTCCCTTCTTTCTTCTCAGGTCTTCTTTCGACAGGATTCAACCACCAATTATGCCTTTATAGGTAATCTTTCATCTGGCATTCTCCTTGTATGTCCACACCTATTTTAATTTCATTCTCTATTCCTCTTTAGTTTCACCTCATACGTTTCTTGTGTTCGGTGCTTTTTATGCAGAAGATGCTTTCATTATTATTTTGTTCCCTCCTTATTTTGCGAAGTTCATGCATTTTTTTTCGAGAAAAAGTTTCGAAATACTTGGCATGTTTTGTGTCATAAGATTCTATCTTCCAGGAATCTTTTTTTGGGGGGTTGAAAGAGGAAGTGTCTTTTTTTTGAAGGTTGTGATAAAAAAAGTGCGTGTGAAGCTTGTGCATGAAGTGGAAATCTTATCCTGGCTGATTGACACCCCATAGATTTGTGTATCGTTTAAGTTCGCTCTAAATAAACTCGCTTCGGAGATGCTTTTATTCCCTGTCTTAAAGTGCATTATACTTCATTATAAAGCCATTTTTGGCGATGATACTGATTTCTTGAAGCAACTTTTTTTTCTCTCGATATTTGCCACGAATACTTACGTTTATTTTGCCTGCATTTCATCATTTCGTAATTTCTCCATATGTACTAGTCATAGGTTACTGTTAATTTGTTTTATTTAGGCGTCAAGTTATTGATTTCCGGATTCCATTTGAGTTCGCTAACCTTTACAACACTTGATTATTTTCTGCCTTGTTTTTTGTTGTAAACCCTCGTAATATTATTAAGATAATATACTTCAGCTTGAAGATGAATAGTAAATTTACTTTGACAGTTGTATTTATGTAGCTTAAACTAAAAAGAAAATAGTACCGTGACATAGTATACAATTATGTGTTTGTTTTGGAGTTTAAAGTGTTATTGAAAGTAGAGATGCAGTGTATTGGCTGAATTAATAGTGCAAAAATATTTATAATACCCAAGGAAGTAAATTATAATATGTAACTCATAGATAATTCCGACTAGAATGTTAAAATGTTGCATTAAATGTTTGAAATAAATTCTCTCTTTGGATTCTGGTTTTAGTAGGTTTCAGTGACATGATAATCTTCCATTAATGTACATTTATTGATTGCGAGGAGCTTAAGAAACTAGCGTCTTTTGTCTTTTAATACATTTACGCTCTCTGTGGGCAATTAATTCGAAAATAAATATAATTCGTAATTTTTCAGTATCGACTCCATACAATTGAGACAAAGGACATTCAAAGACCAATTCGCACTCATCAGATTGCATTCACATAGCTCTATAACCACAGTTATTTTCTCTACTTGGAAATCAAAATTGTCAATTGATTGAAAATCCCAGTGAAAAGAATTAATGAATGTGTCACTTTCAGGAGCGATACTACCATGTCTGGAATCACCTGGCTACATTTTTGTAGTTTGATCAGGAAATATTTTTATTTCAGTCTACCAACCGTCTCGAAACCTATGTCTTTAGCATCCTCCGTTAGCGGTGGACCACTCTTTCCTTTCCTCATCTCATTCACTTTTCGTTCTTATTCAGGAGCTCCTAGCGTCGGGAGTCGATGCGATGAGAGCGACGACCACCTCCCTGATCACTCGATGGACTCTTTGGACATCAACGCCACAAGATCTCACGAAGATGCGGAATCGGTCCGTTCGGACGGCAGGCCCTACCCGGACCTTCTGGCATTCCCTCCCAGGAAAGATTCTCCAGCAGGCAGTTCCGCTTCCACGGCCCCAGACCACAGCGCTCTGCCCACCCAACCTCCCAGACCTTCTGCCCTCCTCTCTCCCACAAGCCCCATCCACCCAGTCTTCGGAACCCTCCCTTACTCTCGCTCACAATCCCCCTTCTCTCCCCCCGGGACCTCTAGACACACACAGGGCTACGTCACCATTCCCAGGAGACCAAGAGTTCCATCTTGGACACCTCCGCCACGCACCGGCGACCCCTTGATCAAGGTAGAGCCGATTTACGACAACCTGGGCCCACGCACAACAGCCGACGGTAGCTCTGTTTTGTCCCTCAACAAGAGCCCGGTGGAGGCAACACCTCCTCCTCTGAGACCACCTCCCGCATCTTCGGCTCCCCCCTCAACTCCGATCTTCAATCAAACCCTCCCCGCCTACTACACCACCATAGAAGAGGTGGAACCGGTGCCTTCCCCAGCTCCCACCAGGGCCTCTCGAGGGATCAGCCCGAAACCCACTTCCAACGGTTCCAGAACTCCTCCGGAAGGTTGCAGTTTGAGAAGGGCTCCGAACGGCGTGGTTCCGGTGGAGGGAAGCGCAAAGAAGGTGCCTCCTAAACCTCCTCCGAAGCCAAAGAAGAAGTTGGTGACTCCTGATTCATCGTTCGGTACCGAGTTGATCAGCTATGAGGACGAAGGTGAAGACGGGACGGAAGTATGAGTGGTACCAAACACACAGGCGACCTTCCTGAGGCCCCTGAAGGCCCTGGCTTGGAATGTGATAACCCCGGCTAAAGACGGTATTTCCAAAGCTCCTCTAGGAAGGCACCTGTGTGTACTGGACGGCCTCGTGATCCGTTTGTAAATAAGTGAGTGCATTTATTTTGACTCGGTGTACAGTTTTCATCTCGTTCAGTTTCGAATTAGATGTTCGATTTCGTTCAGTGCCTTGAAGAGAAAGTTTGAATGTTAAATTTGACAAATGTGCGAATTATAAGGAGAAATAAAATTGCTGCCTCTGTGAGGCGCGTTGGGAATATTTTGAATATACCTTTCGTTTACGAAGGGTGTGGTGACTCAGAAGGGAGTGTATGCGACTCGGTTGGCGAGGACCAATTCATAGAATGATTGAGAAGTGACTTCATTGAAATCTCTTTTATCCCTTTTTTTTGAAAAAAAGGAGAGCTGTATTCAACGGATATATTTTGCAGCCATTACACGTACCTTCGGAGATCGTTCTTTTGAGGATGGTGTAAATTTTGTTTTCCTTGGGGGCTTCCAGTAATTCCGTTGTATTGATGGTGCTCGGAAGGAGTGTGTATTGTGGCTTTCTTTTGTTTCTGTTTCGAGGAAACCTTTTATCGCCGAAGAAGCATCTTTGGTTGTTCCTTCGCATGTGAGTGGCTGAAGAAGATCTCTTGGAATATTTTCAACTTTAAAAAGAAATCATATATAAACGTTTTCCAGTAAAGTGAAGGATTTATGAATCGTCGATAATTTAAGCATTCGGTTTCACTAGTAAAGAAACATTTCGGACGAGTGAAGGACCCACATCTTCAAGCGGTCTCCTTTATATAGTGCTTTATCGATGTATATTCCGTGTATTGTGAACCTTTCGCGGAATGACTCCCTCGTGACCAAGAACAACGTGTAAATCTTAGCTTAGTTACGGATAACAAGTTAAAACATAATTAAAGCTAATTGTTTCCTGGTTGGAAACGCAGGGGGTAATTTACAGATGTAACGCTATTTTTACAATGTTCATTCCCAATGTTCCTTTTTCCTCTTGTAACAATATTTCTTGATGAGAGAATACATAATTTAGTATGTAATGTCGATGAAACTTCCACCATGTTTAAATGTATGCGTATCCCTTGGAGATGTTTACATCGGGAAATTTTACGATCAATTTATTTCGGCTCGTGTTTGTTATATTTCATTCATTTTTTTTGTTGATTCGGTCGCTATGTAAAAAAACCTCGCCTTTTCTAATAGTTTCTAAAATATTCCTGAACGATGTTTCAATGGACTGAAAATGATCGCAAGATGCCTTTCAAAGGTATGAAGAAGGGATGCCTTATTAAAAAATCGCTGTTATAACATGGGTGGACTTTTTTATGTAATTTTTTTCTTTAATTTAAGATTTTTTAATCCTTTGTTAAAGCTTTTAGCTGTTGCCATTCGATCAATTGATGAGGAATGCTTTTTTTTGAAGGAGAGGTTTGCTTTCGCAGAATATTCTTTGCTTTTACTATTTATCGAAAAGTAAATATTCTGAGTTTTCAAACTGGGCCGACGACAAAATTTTTCAACGTTCCATAGTGCATGTATAAATCCCGGATGATTTTTTATTAAATAATTATTTTCATTCATATTCATCTCCTTTATTTGATTTAAACGCGGCCCTTCTGATTATTTTTTTGAAATTCCTCTTTCATAAAAATCTCAATTATCCAGTCGTCAAAAATAATCCGCCTTCAAATTCTGTATTGAATATTGCATTTTTAAACCAATGCATATTTATGTTAGTTTTTGGGTGAAACGGAAGAATTTTAATTGAAATCCATGGTTTTGTAGTGACTAAACCATAAAATAAAATTACATTCCTGAAAATGTTGTGTTTCAATTGATCCTTGTCGGTTCATCATCGAAGATTGTTTGGGTAACCTCTTGGAAAATACTTTCTATCGAATTTATGAGCACTTATTTAAAGTTGTCTTATATCATGTGTTACTCTTTAAATTTGTTTCGTTTGTGTGTTCTGGAAAACGTATTTAATGGAGAAATTTTAACATTTTCCTGCATTCATTTCCATTTTCATTTGTGGCTATCGGTAACCGATTATTAGAACTCCATCGTCTTCCTCAATGTTAAGGAAGAGGGAATAAAGTAAGCCAAACTTGTGTCAAGCATATACACTGAAATTTTATTTCGTTTTGTATTGTATTCTCGAACTATTCTGCGCAGTGTTATGTCAAGGATAAAATCGGTGTATGATGTACTAATCCATTTGAATTGTAATAGCAAAAATCGCAAAAGTACAAACAAAAGAATTGACGAAGAATCTTTGAATTAATTTGTTTGCAGTGATTTACTGAGATCACCTCTGTACAGAATATTTTAATTCTTCCGATCTTAAATAGAATAATTCTTTCTTCAGTTTATTTATTGAAATTCTCACTTTGTAGAAGTAAATTAATTTCTTCTTGATGGGAAATAGAAGCAAAACAATTAAAGCAATTCTTTTATTACTTAATTCTTGAAATTGAGGGCAGAGCTTATAAAGATTACTTGTTCGTGGAAATATTTGAAAGATTAAGGTTTGCTTATCGCGTATCTTTCAGAACTATATTAAGCCAATTTCTTTATCTTCTATATGTAGTGCTATCGATAAGGAGAAAGTATATCAAGTACTCAGAAGAAGCATTCGATAGAGATTGTGATGAATTCATGCATTGGAATTAGACGAATGTATTCGTTTTTTATTGGAGAACAAGATATACAATTCTTGCGATTAAAGAAAATACAACCGACTGTTTTTTATATTGCATTAGCTCGGTCGCTAATATGCGTTGGTGTTCACAAGACATGAAAAATCAATTTGGATGTATTACGGCACGGATATACTTTACTTTACTTTACTTACGGACTTATTTCTGCTTTCCACATTTTACACTGTTATTCAAATTAATCAGTCGTGTATGCAATTTGTACATGGCCGAGAAGTGGTGGAGCATATTGCTATGAATACAGAGTATTAGTTTCATTTATTATAAGCAGGCGATAAAAACACAAATGGAGCTACTTACTAATTTATGTAATTTAATTATATTTCATGATATGTTAATATGATCCTATGGTGAATTTGTAAGTTGAAAAGGGAAATTTATTGTGGGATATTTATCGAGGATAGGTTATCTCTACTCTTGATTCACGGAATCAAATAATATCGGTTCTCATAACTGGGAATCGGTGATTACCGCATGAAACAAGAATGTTTTTACAAATTAATATTTTAAAGTCCAAATATTCTTTCTTGGGAATCTACGATCCTGTAATTTATAGAGCAATACATATTTGTCTTCTTTTATTTCTGAAGTATGAGTAAAATATTCCTATAGGAAAGGGATTTATTTTAAATACGTCAACTTTACCACAGATTTAAAGAATGGATTCTAAATAGACAAGAAAAATTATCGTAAGTTTTTCGTAAACAGATAGGTAATATCGCACTAAGAGTTTCTGCTGTTCACAACCTCTATAGGGATGAAGGAAAGGTTATATTATACAAAGCAAACATAACCATAAACCATAACTTTTCATCCATCAACTCATGTGCAACAAATTTCCACTCATGTCCTAGAAAATGATATGAACAGGATTGGGTATGTCACAGTTAATGGGGAATTTGAGGTGACAATGTAGTGCAACGGAGCACGGATGATTAGGTTGGAATATCCAAGCAACGCGTCATGGTATTAATCGTGTTGAAAGGGAATATCACCCATGAACGTATCCTCAGTATCCAATCCCTCCTTCCAAGCCAATCACTTGTCAATGCGATCCAAGATACGGCACGTGGCGAAAACAGGTAGCAATTGTAGACCGAGGGGAGAAATCTTCCCTTATATAGCATTAGCTGGGAAAATCTTTGCGTTCCAATTGAGACATTATCTGTCTTAAAAATACGCGTCATAAAGTGTGTGTTTCGATCGTAAAATGTTTCGAAAGGGGAGTCTTATTTGCTGTAGAATATCGCTAACTTATGCTCAAGGATTAGGTGATTCAGAGAGTATTGTAATGTGCACTGGATGGGAGCCAATCGACGCTTTCAATTGGCCCCATTTCATTCATTCTCTTTCTCAATAGGAGCTCGTTTACTTTGCCCTTGGTCGCTTCTTCGACCTTGGCCACCTCGTCTTTCGCGAAAGACGAATATGAATACTTGACAGATGCCGTTAAGAGAGACTCACGCTCAAGTTGCTTGACCGAGAGGGTTTGAAAAATGCGATGCATAATGTTAGCCGAACTTACTTATGTTTATTCCAAAATACGAGCTTCAGTCATAATCTCAGTTCAGAATAAAATCATTAGCTTAACTTACTGTTACTGTTCTAAGAGGGCAAGGTGAACTATCCTTGTGTGACTATGAAAGACCGCTATTTTACTATTTAAAATGATTTTTATTCGCCTGAATAATCTTCCTTTACTTCGATATAATTGGACCAGGGCTTTTACAGCATCGGTATTCCTTCTCTGAATTGCTCTCGTATCCTGTGGAGAGAATGAACATTTTAAAAACCTTTAAATTCCCTTTAAACTCTTCTAATTTCAGTGATTTTTGACAGAACTGTACCATTAATTAGTTACTGAATCGGGTTTATTCAGTATGATATTCGTTTATGCGCATGAAAATCTTTGGACGAAAGCTACTTCATATTTTTCTCTTCCTCTGAATAATTTACCGAGAAAATAACTTTTTTCTTTACAGTTTAAGAAATGGTATAGACTTATTTTATCCCTCTTAAAGTTTCTAAGTTGTCTACTTTGTATAGTCTTGAATTCAAAGTACATTCCGCGTGTAAAACCTAATCTGGCACGCAATTTATTTCCTGAAGCCTAAATAACTCCAAAAAAGGCCGATAAAAATATTCGACAACTAATGTAAACACAATCCAAAAGCCCAATATTTTACGTGTAATTCCGTTTCGTGTCCGTGTGTGCGAATGCCCCGCCACAACAGGCACTTTTTGGTCTCTCAATTAGAATTTGTGCGGGGGGTTGGAGGGGAAGGCACTTCCCCTTGCGAGGGCAATGAGTTAGTGAGGTCAGAACGGTCGGAGGAAGAACGTGTCTTGTTTCTGCTATAGAGACTTCAACGCTGGCTGCCAATAATTTTCCTAAAATCAGCTTTTCTTTTCCTATCCTCGTAGTGTGTGGTCTGTTAGGCACGAAGATTTGTTTCACGCATTTGGTTCGTTGGTCTACGTTCCTATCTCGTAGCAGTTGTATCAATTGGTTGTAGATCGTGTTCAATCCACTCTTTTTGAGAAATTTTAGTTAGAATCTGTTGCTAAGTTAGTGCTGTTGATGTGAAGGTTTGGGTATTCATTGAATACTACGTGGTCGATGTATTCTTTAGTAATATCTCTTGATTTGCTTATTAGTATATTGTAACTGTTTTTTATTTATTTTGATGTATCTATGGCAACTTGGCAACGTTATATATCGAGTTATTTGCATGCACGAACCGATAGGTCCACGTCGGAAGATAGGATAGTGAGAATCGAGTCAAGAACAGTGGCTAAACATTTTTCTACACTCACAGAGAACGACTCGTCCAATTTTTGTGAATTTTCTGTCGATTAAGCAGATGATAGCGGACATAGGGGCCTTGACTAATTTTACGTCCGAAATCCTGTATCTTTTCCTCTTTGGCATCATAAAGGTTGGAGGAATATAAACCTTGTCTTTGAGTATGATTTCAGATCTGTTCTTCTTTTCTTCTAAAATCCCTTCAATTTTATAGAATGATCTCCTTTATGCTATTAAATGAGTACTCTCTTCTTGGCAATTTTTGAGTGACGTTGTCAGTTCTCGTTGGACAGTCTAATAAAAGCCGAGGTTAAAAGGTTTCAATACCCGAATGAGTACTCATTCGATTGTTCGAGTAATTTACGTATAGCTTTAACGGTTTATGGAGCTTCTTAGCAGGAGAATAAGGTCTTTTCTATAATTTGAGTACATTAAACCTGTTGCCTCACGAAGTTTCGTTTTATTTCAAACCCGTTGGTACTTTTGAAGGGTTTGATTGCTTTGCTTTACTTACCTACTATGAACCAATGCAATCAAGTGATTTTAGTCGAATCTTTCAGAGTGTGAATTCTTATCTTTATCACAAATAATAGTTTAACTTTAAAATAAGGTTCTCCTTCGACCAAGGGAAATGCGTGAGAAGTAGTTCTAAGGGTTTTTCTTTGGAAGGATATACTTTGTTTTTGAAAAAGTGACTTGAACGCCGATAATTTTCCTAAAATATGCTTAATTAAACGATTCGTGGTTACGAAATATTGCTCGTGACTTGAATTTGATTCGGTTACAGGAGATAACTTTTTCTCAAGATTTGGTACTCATGCTTTCCAACTCATTCATTGTGATTGTGAATATTCAACTTCTCCTAAGACTTTAAAACGTATAGAAATTTTTGGCGTTATTATAAAGGAATAATATAGCCTCATGAGTTGGTAATCATACTCTATAATATAATGCACACCAAAAATGCTTCGTAATTAGCATATAAAATTATCATACTTGTTTTTTCATCAAAACATCTTATTTTAAGAATTCTCGAGTTGATAGGATTGGATTACGATTAAATTGATTGATAAGGATGCGTACTGTCTACAAATACAGTTCCATTTTATATACTATTTACATCATATTTTGCACTCGAAAATACTATCCGACTTCCTCTACGGACTTTCACTCATCTATTTCCTTGTGCGAATCGCTGTCTTTGCTCCATAAAAATTCTGAAAGTAAATATTCGCATTGAATATATACTGTGTGTACTTTATCATATTCTCAATTTTCGGAAATAACTCGGGAACGGAAAATCGTGGTTCTACTATTCATCATCCTCAATAGCTCAATAACCCGGATTCTAATCCTGAATCATTCGAGCAATTAGCATATTATAGAAAGAACTCCGCAAAAAATAGTTTCTTTTCAAAGCATGTTTTGCGATCCTTTCTATCAAGGAATGCTTCGTCACATTTTCGAATATCAACAATGTCGCATCCATATTAACTCGTTTCCGTGACAATGAATGCAAACAACAAGGATGTCTGCTTTCGAACATCACTTTTCCTCATTGAATTAATTAATAATCCACAAGCGTTGTTTATTTAAGCCAAGCAAGCTTCAAGTTTAAATAATTTCTGGGCCGAAAACAAAGTTTCTCCCAACACGTAGACGGGTTTCATGAGAGAGAAATTTGAAGAGTGATTCAGCCGCATTCTTTCGTAATTTCTTCCGGTAACTAACCATGTATAGATTCTATCATATTCTTTGACCTCACCTAAAGATGAAGATGAAAAAAACACCTTTATTTTTAGTCACATTTGTTCATAACTTTGCTTTCTAGAGTAACTATTCAAATTGCTTCATCGGCTGCAAATTCACCATTTTTTTCCTTCCGTATTCATTACGGAATACGGGAACTCGCCCCCGAAACAAATGTTATCCTTTTAAAGCCAAAAACTTTCAGCGCACCGCAATGATTGCCGCGTAACGGAAGTTAAATCCAAACTTGGAGAGTAAATTTCAGTGGTGGTTCTCTTTTTGTCCAATGGAACATCCTTTTAAAGTGCATTCCTTCTTGGAAGAGGATTGTTAGGGAATGGGCTCGCTTCTGTTACCCGCTCTGCCAACCGGTCCCTACATTTATTCGTGCCCACTTTCAAAGAAGGCAATCTTCATACGCAGTCTTTTGCTATCTTTTCGACCCGCTCTTCCCCAGAAATGGAAGTATCGCCGCAAGAGGGAAATCTTCTTGTCTCGCCATCTGCAGATGTGGTCAGCGCTTTTCTAGATGAGTCGATGGATGAGTTTCGCTGGAATGCCATTCTCTTTGGCTCGATAAGGGATGTTTTTTTTTATTTCGGGATTTTTGAAGGGAAATTTTTTGTGCGTGGAGAAGTTTATTAATCAAAAAGTGTAAGCTTTATCGTACACTTACGTACCAATCTCTTTCCAACATCCTTCTGACGTACGTAATTTATTGTGAACGAGTCATTTACTTCCATGTTGTACATAAACTGAGGATGTAGGTAAAAATAGAATTTAAAGATAATTTGACGCTATATTACGTTTCTTTTTGATCTACTTGTATTATAAATTAGAATAAACATCCTAATTATTATTCGCCTCTGCGACAACTCACATTTTGAATAAATTGTGGAGGGTTAATTAATATGATACGTAATCAAGAGATCAAAGAATAAGTATGGCATTCTATAGGAACATAAAGAGAAGGAATATTTCTATGAATTTCTATCTTTCTCCTTTGAGTACTGTAGAGTATATCTTACTCTTTGCTATATAGGAAAGTTTAAATTTTTAGGAAAAAACTGTCTTTCAAAATTATTTGTTGTAAACAATAATGTAATAAATGTAAAGGATCATCAATAGGTGAAATGAAGTTGTAAATCTTACTGTATCTCCATTCTTGCTCGTTCCAAAAGCACAACTATTTCAAATAGTGTAAGTTACGTATAGTGAAACGGAATTCCTTTGTCTTTTCGTAGATCGAAATCATTGCAAAAGACTCATCCGAAGTGTTGAAGTGGAGGAATTCAGTCTCAACTTGAGGGAGTAAAAATTTAATCCAATTTGTCTCGAACGCGCATGTGCAGATGGATTTGAAGTTGGAGGAAGCAATTGGAAGATTAAATTTTTAAAATGGAGAGGGTATCGTACGAAGAACGGTCTTGGTGGATATCGGAATGCGAAGGAATCGTAAAATTACAGCTGCTTGAATTGCAAATACTGTGCGCTGATATTTAGAGGATTAGTATTGTATAAGGGGAAGATGGGTTTCTCTCGTTAATTGTCGATTGTTTTCATCCAATATGCCATCTTCAGCCAAATTGGTTTTCCTTCTTTATCAAATCTAATTTAACTGTGATGTGATGAATTTAACGGATTTATTCGTGTATTTTCTATTCTTTCGCTTATCACGTAAATTTCTCTGATATTCTCTTTTTAAATTAAATACTGTTTCTCTATTAAATTTTTTCTGCAATTTTCAGCTCTGTTTATTTTTTCCGATAATTTTCTTACCATTACTTATTCCATAGTTATTATCCAGGTTGTGAATAACTTCATTAATGGGTGGTCATTTAAAAAATTATGATTCACAATTCAAATATTCGTAAGAAAATTAAGTTTTGAGCCATCCCTTAATTTTGCACATCAAGAGAGTTATTACCCTAAGTTTATTATGAGACTTAGGAGAAATAAGTATTTTAAAGGATAATTAAGATAAAAATGTTTTTGATTGCCATTTAACTTTATGGGCTTAGCAAGACAAAAAATTACGATAATATTTCAAGAGACATTGACTCCAAGTCATTTAGTGCTAGTTTCTCAGCTTGAATTCGTTTTTAAATATATGCTCATTTGCGAAAAGATTAAATGGTTTAGAAAATAAGCATGTAGTATGTCTCAATATTGTACGAAAATTATCTTCATTTTTATTCTTAAAAATTACTTTTATATCACTTAATATCCATATAATTTTCGCTATAAATATAGATCATATTAATTAATAATTATATATAGTGATGTATTAAATTAATTAATAAGATAATTTGAATTATGTCGTAATAAATCTAATTCAGAGCAAGTATTGTTAGGGAAAACAGCGAATGGAATCCTAGCAACGGCCACCCCTTTTATTAAATCAAAATTTCGCCTCGAGAGTGGACGTATCGACTGACTTTCTAATTCGTCCCCTTCGTTGCAGCGGCGACACTGAGGCGCCTCGCATTGGAGAGCGATGCGGAACTTCGGGAAATTTATGTTCTCCTTGCGATTCCTTAGGACGAGTCTCTCTCTTAATGGGAAGGGAAAAAAACGTAATCCAAAAGTCCCAACTATTCCTATCTCTATTGCGTTGTATAGATTCTTCGGATATATTCTCCGTGCGTCGGATACGTGTTGATTTTGCCTCATCGTAAACGTATGAATAATTCAAGAGACGCTGTTGTTCCTAAGATACACTGGAATGACATTTATTCGACCTGAAGACGCCTGTTTGATCATAAAAAAAATCATTGAAGAGGTGTCTTCTAAGAGGGGGAGGACTTCGTTTAGGGATGGCGAGGAATTGTAAACACCCGGTTGATGCATTTAACTGATGCATAACTTCGTAATTAATGATGGAAAGATGGAATCAGGTCGAAGTTATTCTACGTATCCTTCAAAAGTATTTTCACTTCTGTAGGAGGTTACGTCGATATGAAAATGCAGCGAAAATGTATAAATTTTAAGAGAAATAATAATCCTTTTGCAGTTTGAGGAATATTAAGTTTATATATAGGTATAGAGGTATATTGTATACTGAAGATCATCAATCTCCAAATAAATCTTTGATATTATTTTTATGTATTTTTGCGTTCGAAAAGAATATTCCAATTAATAATTCTAATTAATCAAAGGAAATAGATAAAGTGTCGGAATATAATCCTTTCTTATTCTGACAGCTTTTCCAATAGCTTTATTATTTTATCTTTATCCGCAATAGAATTAATTGGCGAACTTCTGGAGGAATGCCAATCAAGAGTGAAAAGGCATATTTTTCCCTTATACGACTTATCTCAAGGTCTACTACTGCCCCATCTCAAGAGAAGAGGAGTCGGTGACGGAGATGTTCGTACGCAGACCGTTCTGCAAGTAGAACATCCACAGTTCCACAGCAGGGACATGTCATCTCTATGATAGAATACCACGGAGTCCATTTTGAGTAAGGAGATCTATTTAAAGACAAAGTTCGTGATCTCAAATATTTCAAGCGAAATTTAGGCTATTTTTTCTACGAATTCAAAAGAGTATTATCTCGCAAAATCGTCCGTTCAACTTCATATAAATATAATCGACTAATTTAATTATATGTATATATCTATTATAAAGTCTATATAATTAAATTATTTCTAGGTATTCTTCAATTAGTATTAGAGATGTTAACAGAGTAGGTAAAGACTTACTTGATAACTCATTCCCTCTTGTAAATAATTGTCAGTTAAAGTGGTAGACGTATAATTCACAGAAAAATATCTTAAGGATAAACGTATCTCTCAGAGCAATCGATTTAATTATAGAATCATTTGATTTGCAATTCTGCGTCCTTGTATAGAATCACTCTTGCACAATTTATTTTAATGATTCCTGCACATTTATCACGCTTATTCAATCGTCTATTTCGCAAGCATTTATTACGTATTACTTTTATGGAAAACTCGGTCACTCTTCGATCTAAGTACGTATCGAAATATAAAGTATATCTAACATACTCCTTCTTCCGTAATATGCACCTCAAATTGAAATCATCCCTTGTAGATTTAAGCTTTGTAATTGCATTCCTATTTTAGATTCGACCTTTGCTTATCCTCATGTGACAATTACGCTCTATCGTCAACTGCTCTTTTCATATCCAATGAATCCGTTTCTCGCATTGCTACTTTTGACTGCTCTTCCGGAAAAAATCAATTTCCTCTTTGAAGACCTTTTCCTCGTTTAAAAGACGCCTGATTTCCCCGGTTTGATCTTGGAACTGTCACGTGACCCACTTTCCCTCATCGATGCCTCCGGTTAAACACCCCATCGCAGCATCCAACTTTCCTCAACACCCCCCTTTCTCAAAATACCCTTTCTTAAGCCTCTTCACCTCAGAGCTACTCTACCAATACACGCGCTCTTTTAGAATTCCAATCCAGGAGACTAATGCGTGCAGTTTTGAATAATTCTGAGGGATAAAAAGGTTCGATACGCATTCGATTGTGTCTGTATTAATAATCAGAGCCTATCTTTGGTAAATAACACCTGAAGCATAGGTGGAATATTGTACCATCTTTCCTTTGGTTTTCTCCTAGAGATCTTCATATCTATTGGAATCAATTTCAGAAATATTAATACTCAACGAATGTTCTGTTCCCCAATTACATCGTAGTAATCTCAGACTTTTCTGACGTGTCGTGTTTTACATCCCGCCTTGTGACACATTAATATAAACATAGATACTCCCTTTAAACCACCTTGTGGTGTATGGGTAGAGGATGCTAACTCCCTCACTATACTCATAATTCACGCGTGTAATGTTATCTGAAAAAAGGACTAATAATGGCTATCCGTTCGAGCAATGATCTCACGAAAGTTTTTGACTTCAGATTTCAAAATTGTTCTAAAAGGATGGAAATTATAAAGTCTCGTATCTCATCATGTACGTCGCTACTTGAGAATTCCTGAAATAATTTGTGTGTATTATGTAAATATAATATTACTCTGACTCCTTAAAGATATATATTACTTGAAGATGTGTGTCAAAGGAAATTGTGGTCGAACTACTGCTAATAACTGATTCACACAAATGATGATATAGCGTGGTATCTTTTCAATTAGTCTGAATGATTCTACGATGAATACATTTTCCGCTCTTTGGTTTCTATAGAGGAAGTAATGATTTCATGGAAAAGAAACCATTCATTTATTCGAGAATAGTTATTTATACACACATGTTTCTCAAAAGTTGGGTTTTGCCTCCATGAAAGGGCATTTCGCCAGTTTCTGTGCCTACATTTATCTCACTTTTACGCTGATGCCATAACTCATGTCATCTCCCCCACGCATATGCTGCGTTCCTATGCCTCGTAATTCCCAGCATACAGCATTCCATTCCTCTTTGCATTGTTTATAGTCTTTGCATTATTGTTGTATAAACACCCAAGTCTTATTTCCGGAGGTCAGTACTGGTAAGATATATAGGTTGCCATGCATATATTTACATGGCAACCTATGTAGCCGAAGTATGTATATTCTTAATGGTAACATATATACTTCATATGCTCATTATGTATACATCTGTATCCGCAGGTACTTTCGTGCTAATTTATTCATGTAATACATAATTAAAGATGGATTAGCGGTCGTGAACATTCTACAAAAAAAACACAAAGTGCATTTATGAACATTGTCCTTGACCGCCATTCTACATCGATTCTTAAAAATGCCTCCGTTAGTGGAAAACGTGTCGTAACAAACGACATATTTTCCATCTGTTTTCGGAAAAGGTTCGTAACTCAGCTGAATAATTTGCGGTTTTACATTTTTATAAATAACGGAGTAAAATTGGGTCAAACAAACTCTTTATTTCCGATCAAACTGCATCGTCCAAATGAAACGAAATAAATTCGCGGTTTTTGGGAATAAAAATATTACGTATTCGTTTATTAGAATCGCTGTGGTGTTTTCCAATAACTCGTTGTTTCTCTCGACTCTTGTTACTTTCGATTCCATATCCGAAACTTAGTTACTCAATAGAGTTGTTTAAATGGTCTACCGAATCTAGATTGAGTATTCGCAGTAATATTAATGATCGAGTACTTGGAATATTTTAATTCCGGGTAAACTATATGGTAATAAACTATAATTTATAAACCATGATGTATGATAATTACATAGTTATAAAATCATAATCGATCTTTACTTCTCTGAATTATAAATTACGACTTTACCAAGAATCTGAAACCAAGCACAATTATCTTCATTCAAGTTAGTAGAAACTTACGTATTAATAATATTAATTGGCTCTCTATGAGATGATATATATAATTAAAAATATTTCAGTAATAAAGCCACAGTAATCAATACACTACTGAATATACAAATATTCTGTGCCCTATCACGTATAATTTACCAAGGGTATTCGTTTTAAATTGTTAGATATTTTTTTGTGTCTGTTTGTTGTGTTTTTGTTTTTTACGTGTTTCTTTGTTGTGGTTTTATTTGTTACGTGTTTCTTTGTTGTGGTTTTGTTTGTTACGTGTTTCTTTGTTGTGTGTATATTTTCTTGTGTTTTATTTGTTATATTCTGTTGCCACCGGCCTGATTTTCAATCGCAACAATTACATTAATAATACGTCCGTACAGAGTAGCCGTATGCATAACAGTACAACAAAAAACAATTGCGTAACGAATAAGATCGGAAACGATGAGTTTAGCGAAGAGGAGCAATTCTAGGAAACTGAGATACGCGCATGGATTTCCCAGACATTATAAATATCCATGAATTGATTGGCATGCAGCCGCTCGTTCTAGAAGGACTCCGACAGAATTTTTCTGGTTATTTAATTTTTGCTCGGGAGGGGTTTATTTGCATAAAGGGACGGTTGCTATGGCTTCGGAGGAACATTAAAAACTTTCTTTCCTGTATCCTCTCGCCGGAAATCGTGTTCTTATGAGCGAATGTCTCTTTTAGGATAATGAGGGGAACATCTGAAGGAAATCATACGAAACTTTTGCGGATTTATTGATTCTCAACTCAAGCATTTCAAATAAGGGAATAGAAAAAAGTAAATGGATTATTTTGTTTGAGGTATTCAAGGAAATATAAGTAAATAAAGGTAATACGAGAGTTAAATTAAATAATATCTCCGCAAACCCAATTGAAGCCTATTGTCCCTAACTATTCTTTTTATTTACATATACAGATATGATTATAAATACGAGATTTAGATACTCTTGACATTTAAATTTTGATGAATTGCTAAATAAATGATTTCCATGTAAAATGAAACATTTCAATCTACGAGAACAAGGAAGACAGTTATAATAAGACATAGGAGTTGAGAAACATCCAAACAGTCGTTGTTTTCCGAGCAAAATAACCATTGAGGAATTCCAACAGCAAGTGTCGGGACTTCCCGTGATCACGCTAGGATAGTATTGTTCTCAATGCGTATTCTGGCAACTAGGTAGAGAAAGACGAATAACTGAGTGCGGTTAAGGGGTTGGGAAGTGGTATTTATATCTTTAGCGCTATGACGTCAATGAAGGAGAACAGAAGAACGTATTGTTAATTTTGTAATTGTTTTCTTGGAAGTGTTGCACTGAGCTTGATCTGTTACTACGTCTCTATGGGCCATGTGGTCTTCGAATCTGGTTTCTATTTGTCTTTTGGTTCGTACGCAATTGACTTTGTCATTGTCTGGGAAGAGTCTTGAGTTACATTTTATCTTTAGATAAATACATTATTTATTATTGAAAAATTCTTCGAGGATAACCATATATTGGTCTTAAATTTATAATGAGCTAAACTCCTTATGTGTTAGGATAATACATGCAGATATTTTGTGGATTATATAGCTCGCTTTCATATAAGCTTATACTCGTTTTAATTGAATCCCAAAACATTTATCTAAACTTATAGAAATTACCTTGATTTCTGCGAAAAGCCTACGTTTGTCGTAGTGACATTTACGTTTCTTTAAATTACAACGGATTTAAGATTATCTCTGCAAGGATTAATGAAAGGTTCAGCATTTACTGAGACAACAAGCGGCTGTTTTCGTATAGAATCTTTAACATAAATTTTTTTCTTTTGAAATGTCACCCTTCTTCATCGTAACATAGCAACATTTGCTGTTTAAATTCCAAGGCAACCTCAGGATTACTCTTTCGTCAACAATCCTCCTTTTCGTGTATTTACACTCGTTTCTTATTCCTGAACTTCGCAAAACTCTTCTTTACTTCTAACCATTTTATATTCGTAACCATTCATAGCTTTAATGTTATATATTACATTTAATTTTATCGACTGACGACTCGGTTTGAATTAATTACGTTCTCGAATCGAATTGAATATTTACGTCTGTCAAACGTCTTTATTTGCGAAGAGGATTGAAAGGCAAATAAAATTGGAGGTTAACGCAGTTTCGTCCGACGTCTCTTGGAAAGAAGCTAATAGACGGAGACAGGGATGCTGGGAACGTTAAGAATTCTGTGTGCGGGAAAACACCGGAAGATCTCCACGCGACCGAGTCGTCTCTTTTTAAGGCCCGACTTCCCTAATTGGTCCGAACATCGTCGTTAGCTCTCGCGAAATTTGTTCTGTAGCGCCACCTACGGGAAAGCGGTTGCGACAGGTGGAGTGAAATGGGACGGGAGAAAAATGGGGCTAGCAGAAGTTGGAAAGAGTGGGGAAATACGAAGTTTGAAGTGCGGAAGAGTTGTCGATGTTGCCCGTTGGGATTAATTATGTTGAATATACTCTTTGGCCATTAAAACACGAGTGTTTAAGGCTACTTTTCTATTTTGAGAGATAATGAGGAAAACTGATGGAATTGACTTGTCTCTCTTTCCTTATAATATCAGGCATACAATCTGGTGGCTATTTAAGAATGTGTATTCGTATTAGAACATTCATAACTCCTGTTCATGCATCGCATGTTCATACATCCCGGGTTATTTATGTAAAGAGTAAAGTTTAGTATGACGGAATAAATCTGCAAATTGTAAAGTCTGTTTTAAAACTAAATACGAACCAAAAATATATCGTCAGGTTTTCACAGAAACTTACTCTCTTTGAGAAATGAACTATGGTGAATCGTTATTTTTATATTTATTCCTACTGGTAATTTGCCCATCCATCTCTAACAGAACTCAAATGTCAACTTTTTCTCACATCCATCTATCCATCTATATTTAATACGACAGTTTGAGGATAATGGTGGATAATCTAGTCTACCGAAAAATTAGGGCTGGATGAACTCGTTCAGAATTTTTCTCTGTTTCAATACCGTATCTTTTTCTAGTTGCATTATATTAGTACCCCAATTTAAGGGCGAAAATATCATTATTATTTCATGAGGATATAGTCTCTAAGCTCAGGAAACAACCCTATTTTCCAAGTCCTAGGCATAACAATTCCCTCTGCGAAGATTTTAACTGAAGATTACAGATAAATCAGGTTTGAAACTAGCTCGTACGTCTCTTCTCTATTAATTGTTACACTATACGTAGTATAGGGATAAAAGTCCTCTATCAATCTTCATTTATTCAGAAGTAAAAATGTCATTTAATTCCTCAACTATGAAAATATTCAAACGCGTAAGAATGCACACTTTTTGTGTAGATACGGGATCATATTTAAATAACAAGACACAAGAGCGGATTTCAAGGCAAAATGATTTTTAGACGACACTCCACGGAAATAAAAAAGCAGTTCTCGTAGAACGAAGCGGAAAATGGCTCAAACAATGGGAAGGGACGCCCGGTAATTTTAGGTGAATCCTGGTGAATGCTGGGAAAAGGTCAGCTAAGAAGAGAGCACTAGATGAAGGCAGCGGTCGAAGGCACTCGAATGCTCTGTTGTTTTAAAGAATAGAATTAAAGGAAGGCTCCTTAAAGGGAATCATTTTGATAGGTAAACACCTTTGCTCATGTGAATCGATAAAACAGCATGCATTTCTATAGCTATCCCAAATGTATAGACAGAGAGATAATCTTTGTTTTTATCATAAGTGTAATAAGTAATATATTTATACATCATTTACATATACATATACATCATTTACAGTTTCTGGTCAAAGAATTAATTTGTTAATGTCTAATTAATACATGTATATGGCGCGTAAAGTTCAGTTTACTACATCCTTATCTTGGTGAAAGATTTCCAATTTTCTCCAAAGCGAATTGCGATTATGAAGCATTCCAATGCTGTTGCATTCCGTGATTCAGAACTGTCAGGATTCCGTACGAACTAAAATGAGTTTAGTCCAAAAATACTTGTTACATGTACTCACGGATAACTGATTTACGTAATAATTAAAAAGATAGGTAAAAAGTGTATCAGTACAGTTATCGTGATAGTTGAAGAGAAATATTTGTAGTCGTTCATTTCCTAATTTTCAAAATAAATGGAGTGATATTAAAATATGAGTATCGGTCTTAAAGTTTTCCTTAGTGAATAAGAACATTTACTTCCAATTATTTTCGATAAAAATGCATTTTATATCAAATGTACGGCATTCGAAAATAAAAATAAATCGTCTTTCATCTCACTAATTGGTAACTTATATATAAAATCCTTGGAAATTTGTGCCTTTTTCCTGTATTCTTTTAGTGTAACAATTTCCATTTTTTATATTATACTTATGAGTCTTATATATAACTTAATGTTCTAATTTAGGCTAATTAATCGCGTTGTCTTTTATCGATCTGTAAGCCTTGAAACTTCTAGTTCTCGAATTTTGATTTGATATATTCGCTGATATGTTCACATTTGCAGAAAATCCGTAGAATAAGTTAAAAAAATCAGAGTATATTTATTTCAAAATAAAATATAGTTAAAGTTGACCTACGTGTATCGCAATGAGTTTTGTAGCAAATAAAAATCCCAAAGAAAAGCGAAAAAGTCCAACATAACCGGTACTCAAACCTTGACCTTCCAATGTCCATTCGGATACTCTATTCGAATAAGCTGCTCCTTTAACCTATATATCGCGTATGAATATATCTTCCAACCAAACGATATAGTATGTTTCAATTTAATACATAAATAGGTTCCATAATTGAATAATAATAATAAATTATAATGCAATCCATATTTATTAGCTAATTTATATTTATACTTTTATACTACCTCTAAACCACTTAGCCTTCCCTGAGTTGCCTTTTTCTCAATTATGAGAGAGTTATATTATAGTTATAGCTGTCAAAAACTTCTTCTAATAAATCAATTTACATTAAATGCAATATTAATCCAATGAATCATTTTTGTGATTGATGGGGGTGAAAATGTTCCATTGCAATTTTTCGGTCATAATCAGTATTAATACACAAAATGGATTTTTAATCAAAATCTTAGTCAAAATTATGAATGTAAGCAATTCTTTCATTCGTAAAGTAAAACTATATATCATGTAGTCGATCTTTCTAATTTAAAAGTATTTACGGATAGTAAGTGTCAAATGTACAAATCCATTTCATTTAACCTTTAACGTACGGACGGTCCCTTTTGGGACCACTAGAACACGCTTCGTTTCACGTCTGCTTATTATCACTTTCTTAGCTCGGATTTGGCTGATTTTTTTTCTTAGGCTCTTGGAGTGGTCCTCGCTTTAAGCTCATAGCAAATCGTCTTACTTGATACAAGGTTTACATCCGTAATCGCTTTCGAAACTAGGCTCTTCTCATCACGGCGCTACCTACGCACAGTTTAGATATTCTCTTACACTTCATCCTACTTATTTTTGGTTGTTGTAAACACTCTTTGGTATCTCTTTAATCTTCTGTACAAGCAAGTAATCCATCCTTTTCCATATCTCAAAAAAATAAGGCAAAAATGAAAATCTCTCAATGCTTTCCATTCCTTAGTTCTCTACTCGGATTCTTACTGTGCATATTCCATAAAAAATATTTTTATTTCAAATAAAAAAGCAGTCAGTGGCACAGTGGTGTTTTCATGCATATACTTTTTGTTTTATTACGCTATCTTACATAGTTTTCTAGTTATTTAGCTTTAACTAAAGGGATGCAGAGTTTCGAGATACTTCTGAGATTGAGTCCCGTCTTTTAAAGGTTAAATACTAAATATATTCGATCGTAAATCATTAAAATCAGCTTTTTAGGAAATTATATAGCATATATTCTGTTATTTAATACATCCTTCTTTTGTTTTAAATTTAGTTTTTTATTCTTGTTCAGAAGATTCATGTATTCACTTGTACAACATAATAGCAGTATCTATCAGGACTTCATACACGGGTGAAACTCCAAGTTGAATCTTTTAACTAAAAAATAAATTAGGTGTTAAATTAGCTGAGGAAGGAACATAAAAAAAGTAATCCAGCTTTTGATCAGAAAAAAAGAGGGGCAAAGTAAATCCGGCGAAATGAGATTAAAAGTCGGAAATATTTCCGCGATAAAAGTGGATTAATTCCACTCCGATGTAAACATTTAATTTAATGCTGCTTAAAGGGCGAAAAATCCTTCCGAAAACACTGAAATAATGCACAACGACAAAGTATTAGTACTGCTTATCTGTTTCACTCGACTGTTAAATTCGTGAACCTAATTGCGAACATTTTTATCAGATATTATTTTTTATCTCGAAATATATTTTTTAAATTTTCATGGATCAAAAGAGCTTTGATTTTTAATTAAATAGATAATATTTATTATATTTACATAGGTAATTACATTAGATGTAGATTTTTTCAAATATAAATCTTGTTTATTCTTGCAAATTAAAGATTTTGTATCTATGAAAAAAAGACTTTTGTTGTAGCATTTAATAATCACTACCTAATTCATACTTCCGAGTAAGTCCTTCAGAATTATTATATTTTTGCAATGCGATAGCAGTGCAGTGATTATACAAATTACATTCATAATATCCCTGCTGAGGACTTTTTCTGCTAAAAAGGATAATCATAAAATGTTTATAGAAAATTTAATATTACTAATTATACGTTATTACGCTCTATGTTGAAAATTATTCTATTATTTCAAGTTCATCTCCCAATTTCATCTGCTTTCATAATAAGATAAGACGATTATATTTGAGGACATTATCACGTAATAATGTTCTATATATATATATATATATATATATAATTTATAATAATTATTTTATATCTTTATATGAAAATCATATTGATAATGGATTATTTATTATTATAGAATGATTCCATTCAATCTTTTGATTCTTATTTAATATATGTGAATATAATATTGCGTCATTAAGTATTACAAAAATAAATTCCCTACCAAGCAATACTTTAAATCAGTCAGTTCAGGCAAATTTAATCGTGTTTAAGATGTGATATAATGTTTTATTTATCATCATGTTCATCCAAGAAGACAGTTTTATGTAACTAAAATCTAACTTCCGTAACGTAAATAATTTTTATGTAATATTAAGTATTGAGCGTACATTGATTTCTTGGCGTATTATTTAACGTTCGATAAAAATTTCTCCATACATCCCCATACTCAAATAATGGACTTGATTTTCTGAAAGCTATTTCGTCATTTTGCATCCTTACGAG
Source organism: Pantala flavescens (assembly GCA_020796165.1). Classification (NCBI taxonomy): domain Eukaryota; kingdom Metazoa; phylum Arthropoda; class Insecta; order Odonata; family Libellulidae; genus Pantala; species Pantala flavescens. Next base: position 24,710,184 of record CM036886.1, read on the forward strand.
AAAAGTTTGTGCTATCGATCGAACAGTTTTCCAAATATAAGGGATGGACGTGCTGGTTGGAGAGCATCCGAAATTATACAGTAGAGAGGAAAATCAAAGACCTTTTGCTCGGAATAAAAGTAATGGGATAGGGCGAATAAGAAATGAGGGATCCAAGGACCTCTGTCGAAAACTATTCCGAGAAATCGAACTGGATAATTTATCGTCTGCAGCAACTCCAAAAGGGCTCAGAGTGAATCAAATTCACATTAACTGTGTTATCCGGGAGAAAAAACATTCTCTGCGTATTAGTGGATTGTAAATCCTTTTTATTGATCTAAGAATTTTTGGGGATGATGCAGACGCCCTTCGATACGGATTTAGAGTTGGTGCCGATGCATATGACAGCGATTTTATAAAGCGTGCTGTTCATAAATATACGAGAATTATTCGGGGGTGAATTGATGTAAATTGATAGCAAAAATATGTATATTGTGTTGCATTATTCTCTTTTATGGTGCAAGGACATTGTTGTCGATTTTCAATTGTTATTCGACCGAAAGAAGTCTATTTTCAAATGTATAATTATTTGAAATTGCGTGGAAGTGCAAGTTTTACGTCCTTTTGTAAAAGCCGCGATGTTTTGCTCGTAAAAATCAGAAGATTCGGTTACCAGGGTAACAAATAACACAGATTTTCTAATGTTCAGGATTATATAAGATCAAATTGATAATATATAATAGAAAACTCTATATTACATTGTTAATACGTTGAGTTTGTATTCTTAACCTTATCTTTTACCCGCTCTATTACGTCAAAACGTTATCATGAACTATTATCTATGAATAAAGCACTAGAAAAAGTCGGACACTGCCATGAATCGAATCAGGATATGCTGGAATCTTTGTACGAAAATTGTCGAACAAAACTACATGCTTCTAAAGTATTCCACAAAATTTTACTTCTACTTATTTGAAATTATATCCTCATTCTTAAATTTCGAAATGCGATTCTCATATCCTGGAAATTGTCTCCAAAATCACTCTCCAATTCTTTCATTCGATAAAATCGGAAGAGGAATCCTTCTCGATATCATTTTGAAAGAAAATTGAATTTCTTCAGTTCAACCTCTCTTTCCCAATTTATCATGATGAAGGTTAGAAAAACATGTCTGATTGAGTCAACCGACTTTGGAGTTTTATGAGAGCGAAAGTTGAGTTATTAATGTAGCAGAGGAGTAATAATATAGCATAGTCATCAGGCTAAAGACAATGAGAAAACTTTTAAATGTGGATACACATAGAAAATAAACGTTTCATCCTTCCATAAGGACACATGTCTTGACATATTGTTCTAGAAGCTCCTTATTCTACGTCTTGCATACCTTTTCTTCATGGAAAGTATTTGCATAAAGTTTCAATAAAAGACATGCAGTCGTTCATCTCACCAGAATATGTTCCTCGCATGTTTATCGTATATTATGTTGAAATGATACATTTTAAATAAAATCTGTCTCATTTTTATGCCTACTAAAGATTTGAATTTTAACTGTAAGAAGATACTTGATCGAATTTTATACGTAAAGTCAAATAAATTGCTATTACCAAAGAAAATAAAGTATTGACTGTAAAATATTGGTTCATGTTTCAACGAATTGAACACGTAATGGAGCAAAATGTAAAGCAAATAAATCGATGAGTACTTCCGCTGCAACTAGAGGAGTGGTCGCAACTTATTTAACGATCTATCGATTAATCGAAACCGGTCGATCATTAAGAAAGATCGATCTTTTTCTTTCTTCGATAATTCCGCTAAAAAATGATGACGTCAGAGAATGAGTTTTCAAAGAACGATGGAATGCAGACAAACGAAAGAGAAACCAATTACTCGGGTTGTGCTGCCAAAGACGAGCGTCAATTGGGAAAAAAGCTTTTTGTGAGAACGAGCGATGATAGCCAATCGGAAAAAGTCGCTTCCGCACATCTTGACTCTCTTGCTTTCGTGTTTGGTGGTTCCATCTGTTGAATGGTCTCTAAAGCTTTTCATGTCACCTGGGAATATCTCTTTTTTACGCGGACCCCTCCTTCTGTCCACGAAGACTTTCCTCCGATGAGTTTCGAAACAGAAATACATTCCCATAATCCCTCAGCACGGGAATGTGCGCTGTATCGCGATGAGGAGGGCAAAATGAGCCTCAGAACTTTTACCTGCGTTATAAGGACGTATTGATAATTGCAGATGATGATTGTCGAACCAAAATATATATTTATTACTCCGTGAAAGGTAGATAGTTTTCAAAGGCTCCAGTCAAAATACTATACCAAATGATAATATGTGAATAAATTAATGAATTATAAACTCCAAAACTGAATAAATATAAAGTAAGTTTAAATATATATGAATAGTTTAAATAATTACGATTTCTGTTAATCCAGTTATTATCTTTAGAAATAAGGAATCGTTATTCTTCCTAGATGATCATTATACCTGATAGTATATATTATATGTTTAAATACACGCTAATATATTAAATATTTTATAAATACTATGCACTATATTATTAATTATACTATATAATATTCCATAATATATATAGAATTAGTATTTGCTATCTACATACCATATAGTATTACTATCTATATACTACATACTATACATAGTATGTTAGTTTTATTTATTTTTATATACTATACGTCGTACTATAAATTGTATAAGATACTATGCTATATATTACAATATTACATATTACACGATATACTATGCTATATACAGCAGCGCATATTTAAGTAAAGTGAAAATTCTTCGAAAATAAAAACAATGTAGGTAACAAAACTAAAAAAAAACTAATGTGTTTAATACAACTCAAGATATAAAAACTATGTAGAGGATGGATGGAAGATTCACGTTCACTGGAAAGTAAAAAGGGGAATGAACTTAAGAGAGTTCAGATAAGCATGTTCTATTTCCAACATGGTCTACTAACTCTTAAGAAGAATGTTTCTTTTTTCGGGATTAGAAGAGGATAATGATAAATGGTTCTGCGGCAGATCCTTTTTAGAACTTCGGGGCCTTAGCACTTGATTGACTTAAAACGCCTCTTCCACAGAGCTTTAAAAGTAAGTTTGTGGCTTTTTCAAACAGAACTCTCCGTGCAGATTAGATCGTGAACGTGCTTTAAAAATATGGGTCAAACTTATAAACTTGAACTCGTGAGCGGGTTAAGGATGTTCCCTCATCGACCGAAGAATTACGAAGGAATATTAAAATCTTCCGATTTATTCGCTTTTTGTGAGGTTAGACCGTCATTTCCGAAGACTAACAGTAGAAGTGAGTTTTAAATGGGTTATGAGAGGTCTGTTATCGATTACTGTGCATACAATGACATGTACTGGAAGGTACAATTGCGGAAAATAGGATCCATTGTATTATTATACATTGAATTCGTAAGGGTCTACTCCTATTTACCGACAATCATTTGCACGACGCTCGGTTCCCCGACGCATAAGTGCAGTAAATATCTTTACATACACCTCTAATAAATTTTGTTAATTTAATACTTCGATAAAGTTAATAAAAGATGTTTTAATACTTAATTTTTTGTTCTTCGAAACTTGTTAAATCTTTGCTCTTTCTCAAAATATACAGGCAGATACAAAATCCACTCATTCGGCACATAAATAATTTTATTCCAGCGAGTTGTCGGTAATTTTTTTCGGTAAAGTGAGCTGTCGGGCGAGCGGTCCGTCGGTCAGTTGAGCGTCGGGGAACCGAGCGTCGTGGAAATGATCGTCGGTCATATGGACTATAAATTTACTATACTGACTTACTGACTATAAATGGACCCTATGAATTTTACCAGGTGCTGAATTTGAGGAAAACGGGAGTGTAATATAATAAATAAGGGAAATATTTCTTACGAAGAGGTTGAATATAGTATATTTATTTTCAGTCTTCAAATATGAAAAGAATCTTGGAATTTTAAACATTTTTCCAGTGTCATTTTAATAAAAATAGGACCAATTAACACCTAATGTTTTTATTTACAAACATAAACACACGTCCGGTAAATGAGATTTAGAATCCAGAGAGGATCAATCGTTGAAACCAGTCGCGAGTTTATGTTCATTAATAATGATATTTTTGTGATAAAAAGTAAAGAGTAAATTACAAAGGATTCATTAATGGTTTAATATAAATGAATAAAGAGTTCTTTTGTCACAGGCGAAGATATTAACTATACTAAATGAACTAACGAAGGTAGATATTTTATTGGTAAACATACAAGGCAAATGCAAGGAAATCCACCTCAAATTAATCTTATTCTATTTAACCTTAATATCGTATTCAATAATGGAAATCGTTACGTACACAAGGATTTTTTCGGGAAGAGAAAATACTTTTAGGTGATGTTTAGTGAAGTATAACCGAAAACTTTCCATTTCTTATGCATTAACTCTGAAGGAAGTTATGTGGGAGAAATTTATAGAGGTTGAGAAACTCCCTATCAATAAAATTGCAAAATAAATAGATGGTACATAAAAATGAGAGTACAAAAAGTTATCTCTCTAATTTCTCTTCAGTAACAATGGTTTTCAGGATGAATAATAATAAGTCAAGATAATTTTCCTCATCTAATATATTAAATAACCAACTAATTAACTCGGGTAAAATGTCAACCTTCTCTAATATTTGGTTGCTAATTTTTTTTCTTTTCTCATTCCATTAAATTGTATTTTCTTTCATCAGAAAGAATATACCGCCATCTTTATTTCAGTACAGGTAATCGAAAACAATTTTCATTTCAATTTTCTTTTTGTCCACCAAATAAAATACAAATTTCTATAATTCATCATACTATACTAATTAATATTGTGTCAATAAAAAGACTCGGGAACCACCTTTAGTTAAGCGTTTTTTTCTATAATACTTTTCATGTCTGGATAGTTTTTTTCCATACGTTTATCGCTTAATATCTAATGTAATGGTCCCCGAATGTATTTCATGTTTTCCTCAGGAGCAGAAAGGAATTGATCGAGCTTATTATTTCTATTTTATGACTCAGAGAAAGTATTCCGAATTGAAATAAACTTTATTCAAATAAATGAAAATAATCAGCAATATAGATCACATCTTGCTTTTGAATTATTTGTAGAATCATTACAACGAGATTAAACACGACAGTATGGGTAATTGGGACAGGAGTTTGGATCGACGTTGGCAGGGTAACGTTCTCCTCCTTCAGTCGAATAACGGAATGGTGCATGTGGCACGCGTTGGTCAATAGCTGGTGGAGTCCAGGAGGCGCGTTGAACATCCCTGTTACTGTATGAAGGAGCATTAGATGGTACAAAATGTTGAGGATTTGGACGAGAAGTTACTTCGTAAGTATTTTGCTGATTAACTGCATAGGTCGATGGTGGCTGTGAAGATTTAGGGACAGTCCAAATAGCTTTATCATTTGCTTTGACATGAACGGGGCTAGGGCCACAGAAAGGGTAATTCGGGCAAAGGTTAGAATTCACTCCAGCAGGGTATCCGGGCTCGACTGGAACATAGGTGACCTGATGGCTCTGTTCCGCCTCTTCGTTCTCGCAGTCTGGATAGCAGGACCCACGAACTTCTTGAGGTTGGTAGTTCACATAACGAGCAGAGGCACTGCAGAACACTGCTAAGCACAGAGAAACGGTGAACTGTAACAAACGATTAAAAATTATATTAAACAATAAAATTCTTACGGGGGAAAGTCCGAAACCCATGATAAGTAGAGTCAGTTGAAGATTTTTAAGATTCAGTTGGCCATCACCCAAAAAAATCACCGAGACCCTACACCAAGTAGTTTAAGCCTGACATTCGTATCGTAATAATCGCGATATCTTTTGTTAGGAAGTTATACAATAGCGTATACATTTTGCATTTCTCTTCTTCATTTCATAAGCTTTTACTTAAAAAAAACAATTAATTATAATTTGCATCCATTGTCAACTATATTTCTTGCTAACGATAAGTTTTAAATAATCATAGAAATTAAATTAAAAGAAGTCGACGTATCCATAACATAATGCTTATAATAAAATCATTATCCTGCACTGATTTTAAACCAAATCATACATTTTTATCTTCCTAAGAGACGCTTGAAATCAATACCTGAATTTTAAATTAAAAGTCATATTTAAATAAAGAAGACAGGCACCTACCAATTTGGCCTCCATATTGTGTTCCTCTTGTGCTCTTCTACTGCTATACTTCTGGTGCTACTCCACATGCTCTTATATACTCTCCCCAAAATTAATTTCCTAATTCAAGCGTGCGATCGACCTCAATAACTCTTCTTCCTTGAAAAATTGAACCTCCTCTCAAACAAAATTGTAAACTTTTTAAGCTGAATTTATTCTCGATACGAATAAATTTCGCACGGGACTTTAGATTGTTAATAGGGTTCAATAGTCTAATTGTTTCCCTTTAAATGATAAATTCATTTAATAATTTAAGAAGTTAAATTTCTAGTAAATGAAATTTTCTAAAATCACCATACATATAAAATCATATATCACCATAGATATAATCAAAATGACATTAGAAAATGCAGAAAATTTTTAACAATGACCCCTGCCGTACGCCTAAATGCTGCAGAAGACAGATTCATGTAGATGTACATGCTCAGGATGATTTCAATACTTTCCATTCTTATAAAACATTCAGATAGGAACGGGAGCAACGTACTTTGATTCGATTCTGAAAACAGTTTGATATCTATTTCTCATTTTCTTTACTTCCATTAAAAATAGAGTACATTGTTCTACTATCCATCATCGTTTGGGAATATTTCTTAACGTATAGAGTATGATTCATGAATAGTAAAATATAAATTTTAAATTAGTTTAAATTATTGATATAAAATTTCAATATCGTAGGGTATGTTGGGAAAAAATGCAGAAACTTTATGGAGATTTAAATTTCATAGCCTTTTACAATGCGTTAAAATATTCTAGCTTGAAATTAGTGACAGCAACCTAATATTTATTTCGGGATACTTGAAATATGTATAAAATTTATCTAATCATACGTCTAAAAATGTGAGCGACATAACTTATTCAGAGCGCGGAATAATTTTATGAAGATTAATTTGCAAGTTTCAATTAATGAGCAAGCATTCTCGAAATTCTTCACGGTTCTTTATGTTTGCTTTCCCATTTTGAGAAAGCGGCTCAATCACTAAAATAACCCATTATTTTCGTCTATCAACATCTAAAATTCTCTACGTAATCACCAACATATTTGACTTTTGTATTTCATTGATATTTTACAGAATTCTTTTCGTTCCTAAGTACTTTTGATTCATTAAAGCTTTAAGATAGTAGAAACTTCTGGAATTCATTGTATTCATCGTTGCAATACTCATTTTTTACTAAACTTGATAGTTACGATGGTAAAAATTATTTAAAAGATTAAATGAGAATCATTCAAACGATGATTGATAGATAGATAGATGCTTGATAAGTATCGTCCACTTTGTAATGCTAAAAATGTACATCTACGTTCATTTCTTATCCAATTAGACTAAGAGACGATATTCACAGCTCTATCGACACGCATATATATTCAAAATACTTGTTTATTTTCAAATACACTTTATTATTTATGATGGGAACTTAGTTAAGATTTACTAATGATATCGAAGAAAAAATTAGGAAAACCTTATAAACTGTCGCTGTTTTAGAAATATTAAAATGTCACAGGGTGGCAAATATGACTATTATCCCGATGTATTAAAATATCTAAAAATATTGATTGATAATTAATTTCTAAAAATATATTCTTGGAAATTTTAAAAATATAATTGTGTACATAATTCTTCGCTATGTATGTAACAGCAATGATTTTATGGTGAAGAAAGCAATTTGTATGTACGGAAAGAAATTTGTAACATTTTCGTTAATTTGACATTTTTTGTTGTTCGAATAAAAAATTTCTCTTTCCTTGTCATCCATTCAAAGGGAAATGACGGAAGCGTATTGAGAAATGGACCGACCGCGAATCGAACCGGAACCATTGCAAAATTAAAATGCTGACCACCGAATCCTTGCATATTTATGAATTCTTTATGTATATTTCTTAAAAAATGCAAAATAAGTAAATAATTTTATGTCTATATAAATCTTATTAAAGTATGAGTGTATCCATTTAAAGAGGTAAAATATGATTTCTAAAATAATATTAGAAGTTTTTATTCAAGCAAATCGGTTGTATCGAGGTAGTAAAGTAAAGCTTGTGTTAACCACAAATTGAATCAGTTCGACGGAAAACAAATAATTTTTCTTTAAGTATTTTTATTCCGAAGGGTGGAAGCTAAATTGTGATTAATCGTAAGAATTTGAAAATCCTCTATTTCCAAAGCTTTCTGTATACATCCCAAGGAAGAATGGACTTGAAAAAAGACTAATGTAACCGGGAATCGAACCCAGGTCTCCCAATTGCCGGTGGGGTGCATTGTTTCAATGTAGGCTTATTTGAAGCACTGGTAACAAAAAGTGAAACCCTTCAAACAAGACTCAAAATCGTAACGTTCTTGTTTCCCGAAAAAACTGCTCAACCGGCAATTGAATTCCAGTAATCCTTTTAATCTACTCTTCCTTGGAATTTATCCTGCATTTGTGCAACACCCATCAGCCGCTTTCAATCCGACGTCGGATGTCTCCCATTTTATCTATTTTGAGCCTCTCTTTGCCACGTTACTCCTAGGAATTTGATGAAATCTCTGTAAAATCGATCCTTTGGTCTTACGGGTGTCGTTTCTATATATACTTTATTACCAATGAAATTCTAATCCGAAAAATGAAATTTTATTGGAATATATATCTATATATTACATTTTAAAGGTACAGCAGCAGTTCGCCCATTGAGTAGCCTTGTTGAGTATGACAGCGAAGTT